>OW026298.1:5361443-15361443 GCA_932273695.1 Apotomis betuletana | reverse complement strand
CAATGAGTTTTTCGGAACTTATGTACGGCATGTCATTTGATATTTACCACTCGCTTTTCGGTGAAGGAAAACATCGTGAGGAAACCACCTAAGCCCAATAAGGCCTAGTTTCCCCTCTGGGTTGGAAGGTCAGATGGCAGTCGCTTGCGTAAAAACTAGTGCCTACGCCACATCTTGGGATTTAGGTAGCCGACCGCGATTGAGAATTCATTCTCAAAAAATGGGACAAAGGCTAGGAGGATGATGATTATTTACACTATGCGATTAGATTACCGCACGTAGCGAAAGGCAAAAATGTTGGCGGCGCAGACATAACGGTGACATCCTTCAGCTTTTTTTAAGAATATTGTTAACCATATTAGTGTTCAGTGACTATAGAAAAAAATCACTTACGGACGCCAGCTAATAATCCATTGAATAAAGGGAAAGAAACGGACCGTAATTCTGAAATATTTATATATTGTCTACGTTGGTTAGTGAGTGTTTAAAATGCAAAATGCACAATTACCCTCCTCCGCGCCCGCCGTCAAATTTAAAAAATCCGGCATTCTATACTCATATATTCGTGTAGGGGAAATTGTGCATTTTACATTTTAAACACTCACTAACCATCCAGAACTACCGCACCGTTTGTAAGGTCAACCCCAGTTGTTTGGTCTGTAGTTCTGTACTCACCGAACAATAATGCCTAGAGAGTATAGAAGTTACATTCCTAACGCCCTACCGTAAATTTTATTAAAAATATTAAATGACACATGATGCAGAAACCATATAAATTGACGTTGAGTCAAAAAATACACAAATTGGTGCTCCAGGGTCTGTAACTATCCAAGTGCACGAAACAACTCTAGCCAAGCAGGGCCGGATTTTCCCCAGAGAGACGAGGTACGAAAGTTCGCCAACTCACAGAGCACTGGAGAGGTGAATGCCGGAATATTATTATTCTAACATCAAAAAGTACCTGTAAAAAGGAAACTGTCTTTTTTTACCTTTATTGTCATTGTAACAAGAGCGAAATGGTACGTGTTTCAATTTCCTTGCCTGTATCTTACACTTACATTATTTATAATGTATGTATATTAAATAATTCGTATAATAAATAAAGCATAATACGCAAACCTTATTAATTTCCGTAAATAAAAAAAAAACCTGCACCAATCCAACACGCCCAACTCATAGAGCACTGGAAAGGTTTATTATTACTGTAAGATATAAGTACATTTCATAGCTGAGTGATAATAACAGTATCGTACAAAATATGCACAACGTTCTTTGTAAATTGTGCTCTCTATACTCCAGATCTTCTTAAAAGTAAAGTGTAAATTAATGTGAGCACCTTATAGTGCTAACTCTCGACATATGTACGTACTCACTCGAGTCTCGATGTGACTCCTTCACTCGTTGAGAGATCATCAAATTTTAAAACTAGTGACTCTGTGGACCTCGCTAGTTTCTTTCGAAATGGCCGCAAATAGTAATTATATCCCCGCCATTTTGAATTTGGAATAAAATGCATCGACAAAATTTCTATATTTTTATCAAACCTACTCATAAAACATCAGATTCAGTTGATTTTGGGCATAGGCGAGGACAGCCACAAATCCGAAGATCCAAACATCTGGACATCCGAAATAACTTTGGCGGAGCTGAAGCAGTCCCTAGGCTCGTCTCTTAGCACTTTATACATGACAAGGATTTTACCGACCTGTAAATACATACCTATATAGCAAACTAGAAGGTGCCCGCAATTTCGCGTATTTTTTTTTACCGTAGACGGGGACGGATAAAACGTTTCCTATCTATTAGAACTATCATTGGATGTCCAGCTATTCCTGTACCAAAATTCGTTAAAATTGGCCAACCGTTTCAGCGGAATTTATGAAAATAGATGGCGCCAGGTTGGCAAGGCGCCTCGCGCTCATATAAAACAAATGACGATCCTGCATCACGATATAAGATTATCTGAAATTATGACCCTTCTCTGTAGAAAAATAATTTTCAATACAGATCTAGAATTTTATTATTAGTGTAAAAATTATATGCTAGATACCAAGTACTTGTGTGACAACAGGGAGGGAGGTGTCCGCGGTAACTTAGTTGGCAGGCCATAGACACGAAATCAAGGGCGAATTTCATTATTGTTATCGAGTTAGACTCGTTACTGAAACTGGCAGCGAGATATTGACTTTTCACTGAAACGAAATAAAATTTGGGGCATTTGAGCCCAATCGTTCTTTTTAAGAAGAGTCTTTGCCATAAATAATACCACAGTCAATGATAGGTAAATAAATTGGTAAAATACAAGTAGTAGCGTGTATATTTGATATAACCGCAAACTTAACGGGGTCTTAGTATAGGCACTTATTTATTAATATATTGATCCGTAAATTATTAGAAAATTCGATCCTTTTTTTCCAAAATAATTCAGCACGCAAAGTAATTGTTTGTTGTTGTTTGTTGACACTTAACATCGTGATGTCACAACTGTCACTAGTAATAACTTTTAATAAGTGTACGCCATACATACATTGCTGCTCAGAAAAAAATCTAAAATTAATTACGCTATGGCAGTTAACACTAAATTAATAATTGTTATATATATCAGATTATATCACTAAAATCTACGTCTGGCATCAATTTGCGGTTATATCAAATATACCTACAAACTGTACATATATTACTTATCGTCGTCGGCAATCTTAAATCGATTATTGAATGACACTTGAGGACTACTCGTAGTTTCTGAGTTAGTTTCAGGCATACAATTATAGACTTTATTAATATGACACCGATATGTATTATCCAAGATTAAACGAAAAAAAAGGTTGTTGCATTGCCCTTCTTTAATGAACAATGAAACGATAGAGAATTATACAGGGAGGCGCTAGGGCAAAAGCTAGTATTAAAATAGTGGCTCAGCGAGCTGTACCTAGTCCTAGCAAACATTTATTAAATGGCTGAAATGTTCTTTTTTTACGTTTTTACCCTTATATTCACCGCTATTTCAAAGAAATTCGGAAAACTGAATGGACATAAAAACTCATACCTAGTTATGGATCTTGCTCACACAATTTTACGAGCATCGATTGGGAAATGCGACCCATAGGCGAGAGCATGCGAACATCCCAACATATGGAATTCGGAATTCGGACATACGAATTAATTATTGGCCAAGCTCAAACGGAAACGCTTCGCTCGCAGCCACGTTAAAATAGTGTAGACAAAGTCACACTACGTAAACACGTCTTATGTGTAAAAAATGATTGTTCAATGTTGCCTTAAGATTAAAAAAACGAAAGGTAGCCAATACTGAATTTCAATAAAAATAAGCGGAACGAAGTAAATCGTGCGGAATCCAAGAATATGTGGATGAATCCTCCCTCGTGCTCGCGGCGTAATCCGATTTCAAAAAGGCGGAGCAGGGCTTAGGCCACAAAGCTCCGCTGCATGCTCTTTAAAATACACCGTCATAAAATATTGATAAGTACTTAGTATGGTATGGACCAATAAATTCAAGAGAACTGCAACCGAGCTGTTGCATACGGCGCCAGTTTAACGAGGTTTTCGTTCCTTACATTTTGTATGGTTCTTACTTTTTTATTAGCCCACAAACGATATCCAGAGAAAGAAGCTATAGGTCGTATTTTCTTCGATTTCTGCGACAGTCACACATTTAAATAAACCAATTTAAACAAATTATATGGGGTATATTAATTATTTGAGCCTCCTTAACGTTCCAGTAGCTTTCCAGTTACCGTTTTCAAAGGTTGACTGAGAAACACACATTTTTTATTTATTTATTTATTGATACAAAATCAACAGCACAATTAAATGAAAAACTACCGAAACATCATGGAGGGTCGTTCAAATTGTTTTATTTTAAAGATATAGATGGTTTAACATTTTGAGCTTTTTACATGCTAGCATGTTAAGTGTGATATAAACGCCAGAAGAAATATAAGTATAGAATAGAGAATTTGCTATGCTGGTGCCGTCTTGAACAATTTTGTGAAAAGTCAGTCTTCGTTTTCAGTCTCGGAGCCGAGGATAATAGCTTTGTCACTTTGTCACTATCACTTCCAGTGGTTACTGTGCAAATTGGCTTAGGTATTTGCCAGGCTAGGATGCTGTGTAACTTGTGTTCGAATAACAGTGGCGTGCGTCTATTTGTTATCGGTAGAGCTTAAAAAGGGTTTACTTTTCCCTGGAATTGTAGAAGAGGGTGCATTTTCTTCAAAAAAGGTAAGCCGGGAGGATAGTTCGGTTTCTTCACCCGCTGGTATGTTAAGCATGGGTGGTGTGACTGTGTAAGTTGACTCACATGCCAGGCTAGGATGTTGTGTAGACTGGCCAACACAGGCTCAGAGGCGAAGGCGATAGTATTGTGACCCTCCTCCAACGAGTGAATGATCTGCAGCATCTTCGGGTGACGTAATTTTTCAAGCAACGCGACGCAGGCGCGGATGCGATCCAACATGCTCTCTTTGCGCTTCGGCTTGTACAGCTTCTCAGCTATTCTCTTGTCGAATACGAATACTGAGCATTCCTGAAACAAATAAGAGCAGTCAGTAATTTAGAACTTACATAAATAGCTAGTCAGTACTATAATATATTCTGTAGACTGCGACACTCGTTTAAGCTGTGAGTTGGGGAGTTAGTAAAAGTTTTTTTTTTATTTAAGTGTTTTCTATTGATTAAAATTATAATTATAATATTATAACAGTTATAAAGCAGGTAATAAGATCATTAACTCCAATTTATATTTACTACCCACTACCCACTAATTAAGACATATGTAAAACTATACTTTGCTACACCCGCCAAGGGTCCTTGTACCTAATACCTAGACTTAAGAAATTGGTTGCAATAAAGAATAGTTCTATTTATATTTCAATATAATACAGCTAAAAATCTTTATAACCATAAATCCAACGTGATGTGATCTTACGCTAAGAGCTTTTTTACAGACAACCTTTGTTTAGTAGAGAAAACAAAAAGTAAACTGAAATGAGTAGTTGGTGTGGTAAGATAAACATTTAAATAATATATAAAAGTAAATAAATATACTTAACGTCATACGAATATAAACAAATACGCAGTCGGTAATTTCGAAGTGACAAGAATATCCCACAGTTTGTTAAGCCAACTACGACACTCGTTTAAACTGTGCGTGAGCTAGTAAGTTAGTAAAAGTTCGAGAGCAACGCTACGCTTGTATACGTATATATACTCTTCTTAGCGGGGTAGATGGCGTTGTAAAACTTAGTCGGCTGCTGCTCGCCGACTCGTGAAAATTGTATCAGCGTGAGGAATTTTTAAAGGCAATTTTAAAAGTTATGATATTTCCCTTGGTATGCACAATAAAATGTTTTAACATCAAGAACGGTAATTTACATTTACTACCCAACGGATCAATTCGAATATTTTTAAAATAGTTCACCTGGTTGCTGCTTGGGAGCCTGACGTTCGTTCTTGAATTATATGCAACGAAGAAAATGGTTTTATATGTAACTACAGAAAATATTTTCTTTGCAGAACAACGCTGTCATCTTAAGTTAGAAGAAGTCGTTGTACTAGCGTTCGTAATATTTAACACGCAAAACCAGATCCAACATAATTTCTTTTAGGGTCACAAGATGGAAGAGTGCGATAATTAATACAATTAGAATTTAAGTAAAATATAAGCCCCATAATACGAAACTAACGGGTGGATTAAGGCTGGCGCCGCGGGCCCATACAAATCTTTCCTGTAAGGATTTTTTCTGATATAATGATTGTGACCCATATCAATAGACAACTAATTTACAATACAATTTTAGAATTAGTAGTATAGAAGTGTGTTGGCGCTTATATGTATAATAAAACAATTTCAAAAACTATCGATTGTTTGAACAAATAAACATTTATTGGTATTTGAATTAAATACATATGTAATAATATTTATTTATAATATTTTTTTAATTAGCTGTATACCAAATCCTTTAATATCTGATTTGCTTGCGTGCGTTCGCATGCGTTATTCAGTTTTGCTCGCCATACTGCGATAATCTGTAATTTATTATTGTTGTTTTGTGACGTGATTAATGTAAAAAAAAATGGACTCACTAAATTAAAAGTTTTAAGTATGTGTATTGTTAATACTACGTATCGGAACGATGAAGGTTCAGTGAGAAACGTACCGTAGGATTGTCTCACTAAATTACATAGTTGGAAGTTTTATAAGCTATATATGAATAAGTACATAATATTTTATAAACTCATGCGGATCGATTATTATACACTCAGCGTTATATATAGTATATCATTATAACACTCAAACTGCAAAGCAATATATAGATGAACTCGTATTACGTACTTCCCTCTGGGTCGGCCCTCGAACTTACACGCTCATCTATTGCTTACTTTCCAGCCTCTACAACATGTCCGGGTATCTAGCTGTAATGTACGGTCAAATAGCGGACCTATAGATAGCGAATTCAGCGAACAACGAACAACATTCTTTAAGGGCCGAGCCTTTGAGTTTCATGTAAAATATCTGGCATGATTTTAAAAACTTTTACTTTATATAACTTTTTTGATCGTTTGGGATTTTTTGCAGCTTTGTCTTATCTTATAATGGCTTTTTGCGCGGGAAGAAAATTGGTCTAAACTGGGAATTTACTTATATATTAAATACAAGATTGTTAACCGAGGTATGAAACGCCGATTTAGGCCGAGATTTTTTTCTTAACATTTCCGATGTTGTGTATCGTGTCGTGATACCTATATTTTTTTTTCAATGCTATATGTTGCTTTTTTTACAATATGTCGCAATCGTGGTAGATTTACACGCATTTTATCATTTCTGGACAAGTCCTGACTACTGAGAGACTCAGGAACTTCAAATTTCTAGAAAAGATCAAGCATACAATGTAGGTTAGGAATAATAGGGATATTTTATAATTCATCCCCTAAGGGGGTAGAATTGTTTTTTTTTGTAAGAGATATAAAAAATTGTGTACAGATTCTCCATCTAAAAACAACAAAATTGTGTCATGGTTTTTGAAAACTACTCCGTTAAAGGGGTTAAATAGGATGGCAATTTCGGCCTTTAATTTATCCCCAAAATGGGTTTAATGCGAGACGAAAGTTTGGATGAAAAAGGTAAGCGTAAGACTGCTCATATTTCATGTAAAGCTATTATAATAAATACTAAAATAAACACTTTCAGCATTTTTCGAGACGTATCCCCTAAGGAGGAAAGATGAAAATAATGTGAGATTCTTTGAGTAAATGATAATAATTATTTTCGTGTATAACCTGTACATAAATTTTTGGAAATGTATTCCCTAAAGGCGGTTAAATGCAAGGCGATAGATGGTGAAATTGTGTATGAGAAACGTGAGACTCATTAAGTGAGAGTGACAAAGTGTATCGTAAAGTAATTAAAGCTTAAGCGCACAGATCAAGTGAAATTTCTCAAAGTTTCCCTAATAAACCCTGAGCTGCACTATGTCTTCAGTTTCGAACCAACACTACCGCAATTCGTTTGTCACTCACCTCTCAAACCATTTAAAGAAACAGTTCAATTTTTATCGAAAAGTGAAAATGGTTTTTATAACCTATCAAATACGAAAGCGACGAAGTAGCACTCAATTTGGAATTTTAACTTTTATAGGACGGGAAAGTGATTTTATAGTGACAAAATTTAGCATATAATAATTACAAAGTGAAAATGATTTTCTGAAAGTTTCCCAATAAACTACTTATGTTGTTTTTTACGCTACTGCCAGCCGGATCAACGGGAATGTTATTAATGTTATTATAGTAGTTTATGTGACTGTACATACATAATGAAGGGTATTAAACACGAGTGTGGGTTTATGAAACGAGCCGAAGGCAAGTTTCATAATAACATCACACGAGTGTTTTAATGCCTACTTATGTACAGTTACATACACTACTTTATCTATCCACATGTCATAAGCCTCCATGATGCATTCAGGAGACGCACATTTTGACAAATATTTCCCGGTAATGGCGGTACTGAAGTTTTCTGGCTGCTGTCATAGTTCTTTTTTTAATTCAGAGACAAACTATAGTCGGCCCCAACTATCATATCGTCCGATATCTTACTTGCGTGCGACATTTTTTTATCAAATTTGAACTAAACGTCATCTCGACTATGATATTAGAATAGAGGTCAAATCAAATTTCTTTGTTTTTCAGAGATGTTCGAAATTTGAATAAATAATATTATCGAAATCGATGTTATTATTTAGCAATAATAACATGTTTACAGATACGAAATTTGTTCTAACAAAACAGTCTATTTATTTTAATGGCGGTCATAATGTGCATTGTGTGGTTCTTGAACGCATCATGGAAGGCATCACGCATTATAATATTTGGATAGATAAAACCATTACAATGTGAGACTATATTTATTCAAAATAGAGCAACGAAATAAGTAAAATAAACGTAGCAAAATATTTTATCTTCGAAATGTTATTTGTGGGTCTATATCGGATGGCATACAATTATTAGTCCTATCGTCGTGTCGCATAACGTCTTTTGTCCTAATAATGTATGGCATACACTTTGTTCCGCATATTTTTGATTGTTCGAAATTGTTGCTCCTATTATCGTTTGTCCTAAATATTATTTGTCCTATCGTTTGATGTGGCTAAAATTCAACAATCGAATGATCGATGTGCATAATTGTAATGTTCCTAATATTTAATGTGCTAAAAATATTTTGACTACATTTCATTAAACCTAAATCTCGAAGATTTTTAAGCAAGCACTCTGATGCTCCGCTATCCATGGTCATAAAACAAACCTAACCTAACCTACAGTTTTCGGTCTTTAACCTAACCTACTAACTGCTAAATTGTAATATACCTCCATGCAGCAAGCAAGCATTCTGACGCTCCACTCGCTTCGCTCGCTCCGCTATCCATGGTCATAAAACAAACCTAACCTAACCTACAGTTTTCGGTCTTTAACCTAACCTACTAACTGCTAAATTTGAATATACCTCCATGCAAGCAACCATTCTGGCGCTCCACTCGCTTCGCTCGCTCCGCTATCCATGGTCATAAAACAAACCTAATACAGTTTTCGGCCTTTAACCTAACCTACTATCTGCTAAATTTGAATATAATTTCGCTCGCTCGTTAGGGTCACAGTTCTACCTAACACTCCTCCTCGCTTCGCTCGTCGTTGTACCTAACCTAACCAAAATCTGACCTGCCTGAAGGTAGAATACGTAACGATTCTGACTTCACGCCTACCATAGTTTAGTTTAGGTGCTGTAATTTTAGCCAATTTAATAATAGGCAAAATAATTCTTAGGACAATTCATGTTAGGAATATTATGCTTTAGGTAATTCGATTTTAGAGTTATCAATATTAGGATAAACTTGCTTTAGGACTTTAAATGAGTATGCGCAAAAAATATTAGGACAAACGAGTAGTATGCCATTCAACAGTATGCCAAACATTTTTAGGACAAAAAACGTTATGCGATACGACAGGCACCCGTTATTTGTTTATACATCATCAATTCATGATGAATTTGTATATCAATTATAATTACCTGTGTAAATATAATTTACTTCACGAAATATAAGAGTGAAAGGATAACTGTACTTTGAATCTAAATGTATCTTTGTAAAAAAATATGGTTATAATTTTCAATACCGAATACTGAGCCGATTGACAACATTTCATATTTTTAAGACTATCATTTTATTACTTTTCTGAATTCTGCTTAAAAAGATGAAGTAATCTCCGTTTTTATTAATTTTCTGACATGATTATTTACTTTATTATTAATTTATAAAAACATACTCATTTTAAAATGAGGCAACACAGAAACCAGAACTTAATGGAACGGTTACTTTAGTCGGTTTTCTTATTTAAAAAAAACTTAATCAAACTCGGTATGCATCTGTCACCTGTCAACGTCAAATAAAAAAATACATATTTTTTCGCTCTTTGGTTTAGACAACAACCCTATTCAGCCCGTATTGTCTTAGATTGCAGTTATTTGATGTATTTTCTTATATTTCTTTAAATACAGAAGAATAAATTCAAATATTTTTTTTTAAGGTACACGACTTAAAGCCCTATCGATCTCTATATTAATTTCCACCTGTTATAAATATGAAATGTTGTCAATTGAAAGTATTGGCCTTTTCTTATCGTTTTTTTGTTCACCATAGGTTTCCTAACGCATTCTGCGTCCTATAAATGCATAATGCATAATCCTATCATATGAGGGAGCGCGAGGGGAAAATGGGGTCGATTCTGTTTTTAATGTGAAAGTGCCAATTATTTTTAACCGACTTCAAAAAAAGGAGGGGGTTCTCAGTTCGGTTGTATGTTCTTTTTTTTTTTTTTTTTTTTTTATGTTTGTTACCTCATAACTCCGTCATTTATGAGTCGATTTGGAAAATTATTTTTAGGTTCATGAATAGACATCTCAAGGTTGGTCCCATAAAATTTTGGTGAAGGTCGGATGACGAGATCCATGAGGAATCGAAGGAATTCCTGAAATTTTATAGGCACTCATAATATTTTTCATGTATTTTCTAAAACTATTTAAGTATTTGCATATGGTAGTCATCATCTTCTCATGCTGAATTGATGATGGAAGGTACAACTCCTTAACAGTTAGGAGTTAGGAGATAATTCAAACGAAATGCATGCCTTCAAGACCTCCCTGATCACCCCGCCATAAGTATTTTATATGAATCACTAAAAAGCGAAAAAAAAAAATTTTTAACAAAAAAAAGAACCGACTTCAGTAAAACTAAAAAGCCGAAAATAACCCGTTCAAGTACAGATTACATTTGACTCACCCTTTGAAGTCGGTGCCAAACCTCACGTAAACTTTAATATATAAATATAATAACTGAGTGGTTTGGGATCGATTTCAAAGGGTGAGTCAAATGTAATCTGTACTTGAACGGGTTATTTTCGGCTTTTTAGTTTTACTGAAGTCGGTTCTTTTTTTTGTTAAAAATTTTTACATATTGACACAAAGCTGTAGTATGAAAAATACTTTAAATCCTACGTTTGCGACGCCGTATCTCCCAACTGAGCTGTCACATCGTAACGTTAATCACATCAAAACTTTGATTCCATATTGTACGGTACTAGAGCGCTCTTTGCGTCACATGTTTTCAAATGCTTAAACGCATTACTCATACCCTAGGCTATGTCGCCCCCTGCCTGCAATACGGCCACATCTCAAAAAAAATTTTTTTTCGGATTATTGCAGATTCGTAGTCAGAATAGGTTAATTTACGACCTTATTTCGAGAGCCATAAGAAAAAGTGTCCTTAAGAGCCTTTTTTCCACAAGTGGCCTTATCGATCTGACCAAAAATTGTCAGTTGACTCCCTGCAAGACAGCCACTTTTGAGTTGTGGCTGTATAGCATAAATTTATATATATTTTTTTGAGTTGCGTCTCATAGAAATAACGTATATTCTAGTATTATTACGATGAATCCCTCTAAATATGAGCGAAATAAACGTCATTGTGCGCTGTTGAGCCAAACTGGCGCGCAATACTCTGCCGTGGAGTAGGTAAACTAGGCTAAGACTAGTAGTGCGTAGCACATCAGTTGTTGCTCCCCAAGTAGTTCCCCTTAGTCTGTGGAGTATGTTATTCGGCGTCTGTACCTTCTTCGCATATAGGTAAGACTGCTGTCTAGAATGACACAAGTACTTTGGTGTAGGATTTGGATAGGACTGAAGCATAACATATTTGGCTCATAATTTGCTTCTTTGTTGCAAGGATGGAATGTCGCAACTTCTGTTTTACTAGCATTGGGGCAGCCGAATCAGAAATGTCATTCCAGATTGCGAGTAAGAGCTTCCTTCGAGGATTTAAATTTGCCATGCTGGTTTGTGATGGCGATGTCATCACCGTACATAAATTTCCGACTCTCTGTTTTCGGAATTGGTCCTGACCCACTCCTGTTCAACCTATACACACACGATATGGGTTAAACAGGAGCAGGGCCAGGACCGATCCTTGAGGTAGTGCTGAGCATAGAGTTGATTAGTCCCACCATCTGCACCACGGTCATGAGCTTATAGATAAGCTCCTGTCTACATACGCTATCTAATGCAGCTGAGAGGTCGAAAATACTGCCACGTTCTTCTCTCTCCTTTAAAACTCAGCCTCTATGTGTATTGTGAGCGACATTTACCTGATCCACGTAGTTCGGACCACTACGGAAACCAGCCTGCTCCACAGGAATTATTTTGTCGACAATAGGTTCGATTTGATTGTAGATTACCCTCTCCAAAAATTTGTAGACGCAACTAAGTAGTAGAGGTCGGTAACACTTTGGTTCGTCGCCTGGCTTACCCGGATTAAGTGTGGCTATTATTTTTGAGCAGTTGAACTTAGGTGGAATTATATTATCCGAGACTATGTCTAAGTAGAACTGTGAGAGCCACGTCCTACATCTTGGGCCAAGGTGTTCTAAAAATTCGTTGTAAATAACGACTCACATAAATTGGGACTTTGATTCGAACCAGTCTTCATCCAGTATTGCTAAACCTAAAAGTAGAGAACGAAAAGCTTATCCTGCACTATGAAAAGGTAATATTGTAAAGAAGTTGAAGTTTTCTGGAAAACAGTACCTACACTAATATCAACGGGAACCTAGTTCACGCTAAAACTATGGGGCCTCCTTGTACATGGTATTATACCATATAGTATGGTACATGTTATCACGATAGTTAAGGATACAAGTGCCTTGAACAGACGATAAAGGTACCAGGTAATCATTTTTTATGTGCAAAATTATCTGCATCTAGTGAGTTTATCGCTTTCAGTGATGTTGTTACTGTAACAAAAGTTGATTAACAATGGTATCTAAACTATTTTGGTGTTTTTCATGTTGCCATTGTCCAATAATTCTTGTTCAGTTTTGGACGCATCTCAAAATTTCAACAAAATGTTTCTGCAATACGGCCACAACTCTAATTAATTACATATTTTATAAAAAAAATACATAATCATGAGAAGCAGTATATCATCTCGAGTAAAAAAAGCTAAATTAAAAATGAATTAACCCAAAACTCGAGGAGTAAGCCCCTTTTTACTACCACGCACTACGCTGCCAAAACTTTAACAAGCGATTTCTCGAAAAAATGTTTTTTTGAGATGTGGCCGTATAGCAGGCAGGGGGCGATGTGTCTACAGTTCTACACACACGATCCCTAGTCCCCATTGCTTTATAGCAAGTGTAAGGACCGCGAGAGAGTTGGCGCTATTCCCAATAGTTCTTAATACATTTTTTTTGTCAATTCGGCCATTGGGAAAAGCTAAAAATAATATTTTATGTCGGTCGTGGTATAGCTTTAGAAATTGGTAATCTGGAAGTGATCAACTTAGTAATCGATCCTGTAATTGTAATGTTTTCATTGATGTTTACTGATTCCTTGGTTTTCACTTCATTACATTACAAGTAATCAAATAATCGGTAGTGGATTACGAAAGTTATTTTAAGTAATCTTGTAATCAGAATTCAATCACAAAATGGCCATCACTGCTGTCTGCGTCGCTACATTAACTTCATACAAACTTCAGGAGGTTTGAATAGTCGATCCTCTGTATGGAGATGATTTTGAAGGGATCGAAGGGGCGTAAGTAAACCTTAATGGACGCGTGGTCGGCGGTCGCCTGTGTCGCAGTGTAACTGTCCGCGTCACTACTTTAACTTCATGAAATATGGACCTCCTGGTGGGTCAACCAGTCGACTATTTCTCTATGGGTGGGAGATCATTTTTTGTTTCAACTTTTTGCACAAAAGACGTAAACTTAACGTACAAAAGGCGGACTTAATGCCATGAGGCATTCTCTACTACCATTTGTTCATATTGAAGACACTTAAGCAAAGCCTTGGTGTTCGCAAGGTCGGTGGTCGGCTATAGCAATGAAACTGATATACTCACTATTTTTAACTTTTACATTTAACCTCCTTAGCTTAATGCTCGCGCTCTGTCGGCGGTCGAGTGTTCGCAGTATAACTGTTCTTATCATTAATTTAACTTCATCCCGCAATAAGGAAGTCTACAAATTGAATTAAAATAGAATGACGGAGCTACAAAGTTGAACCCTTATCGAAATTGATGTACTATGTATATTGTATAATATTTAGTGCATGGCAAAGCGTGTTGATAGAACTCTTCATAATAACGCGTTCATATTTTAGGAATGTGTGTTTACTTGTCCTTCGTAATTTCGTATATTATTAACTCAGGTTAATCATAAACGAATTAATAGTATCCTACATAATTTTAAATATTTTATTCTTCTAAAAATATTTTATACATTTATACTTCTCTTAGAACTATAGAGAATTAAAATAGGCACAACTCCCTTAATATTATAACTTGACTTTAAATTTGCAAGTTATAACTTTTTATTGATAAGTCATGATACTGCTTACGATTTCTTAGCTGCACTATGTTCTCAGTTTCGAACCGACACTGCTGCAATCAATTTGTTTGTCACCCACCTCTTAAGCCATTTAAGGAACTGTTAAATTTATATTGAACAGTAAAAATGGTTGTTATAACCCATCAAATACGAAAGCAACGAAATAGCACTCAATTTGGAACATTAACTTTTAAGGGACTTAAAGGGATATCTTTCTATCGCCGAGCGAAATGTGAAAAAATAGGCAGTTGCCGTTAAGTAGATAACGTCAACACTAGTTGTTTAATCCATTTCTAAACTATATATTTAGCACTTCAAAGAATGTGTTAACAACTTCTCCGTGGAAAAATTATAAGATTATTAATATATTACCCTAGAGAACTAAGTAAAGTTGGACGAAAATTGTAAAATCGTAAGCAGGCGTTAATCGTTTTTAGGGTTCCGTAGCCAAATGGCAAAAAACGGAACCCTTATAGATTCGTCATGTCTGTCTGTCCGGCTGTCCGTCCGTCTGTCCGTCCATATATCACAGCCATTTTTTTCCGAAACTATAAGAGCTATACTGTTGAAACTTGGTAGGTAGATGTATTCTGTGAACCGCATTAAGATTTTGATGCAAAAATAAAAAAATAATAATAAATATTGGGGGCTCCCCATACTTAAATAAATAAAATAAATAAATATTAAGGGACAATCTTTTTAATTTTCTCAATTTTTCTAAACTGAATAGTTTGCGTGACAGACGCTTCCAAAGTGGAAAAAAGTTGGTCCCCCCCCCCTTCTAACTTCTAAAATAAGAAAATCAAAAATCTAAAAAAAACATATGATTATCATTACTATAAAATCAATTAAAATAAAATCATTACTATAAAAACTACCTACGAAAATTATTTTGAACGAGATCTAGTAAGTAGTTTTTTTAATACATAACTTTGCACCTAATTTATATGGGGCGCTATACATACCAGGTGCAAACTTAACTTAACCACTTAGGGATGGAAAGTGTTTGTACGGAACCCTCGGTGCGCGAGTCCGACTCGCACTTGGCCGGTTTTTTTATACTTTAACAATGGAAATCTATTCTAATTTTCAGTTAAAAAAAGATGAATGTTTACATTACAATTTGTCCGCATCAAATATTTCAATTATTTCGGTATTAAAGGTCCAGATTTATGAAAAAGTGCTTTTAATTCTCCATACATTTTTAATATGGTGGCCGCGCGCCGATCAAAATACTCATTCCCCGCATTCTATGGTTCAGTCGCTAACACTCGGCGCCCTCTTAAAGCGATTGTATCATTTTAACTACTTCCTATATGCCATGCACTTCTCTCGAGAAAGAGAATGTCATAACAACCTTTCTTATTTAGCTTACTTTCCCTCTCAAACAGAATAGAAGACCACAGAAGATTCTCTATTTGGTCTTAAGTGTATTTCGATAGTTGTTAGTGTAAAGTTGGACGCGGGGTGCGGCGACCGCACCAACTAAAGTGCGGGTGCCGTTACAACTATTGACAAACCGCATTTGGTTGAACAAAGACCCAAGCTAAGCCTACCGGCTGGCTACTCCCGACGGCAGCCATATCTATGTATCTTATCTTTGGTTCGGCTTCTGACTCTACATTCTCTTTCAAAGGGCAGTGCGTTAAGCTAAAATCAAACTTACAATTTAATAAAAGAAAAAACCGGCCAAGTGCGAGTCTGACTTGCGCACCGAATGTTCCGTACAAACACTTACCCCATATTAACTGGCCGGGTTAAGTTAAGTTTGAACCTTGGTGCAAAATTAACGCAACCGATCACGTTTGTTGAATGGTAGCCCCACTTAAATATTTCTTTTAGTATCATCTGTGAAAATTTCAACTGTACTTTCTAGCTATATTCATTCATGGGATACAGCAGTGTGACAGACAGACAGACGGAAAGCGGAGGCTTAGTAATAGGGTCCCATTTTTACCCTCTGGGTACGGAGCCCTAAAAAAAGTGTATTAATTATAAATAAGAGCATACCTATTTCAACAATTCAACTCGTGCAAAAGCTTATTTATTCGAAACTGTAACGCAAAATTAAATCCGTATCCACGAATCATAACATAACAAAATAATAGGATTACGTGCATTGAGTACATTTATCGGCAACCACTAAAATACGTTAATAATTCTGCTACCGACTGGGGAATTATTCAATTATTTTTATCATTTTTAACCAACTTCAAAAAAAGGAGGAGTGTTCTCATCTCGACTGTTTTTTTTTATGTTTGTTACCTTTGTACTTTCGACTGGGTGAACCGATTTTGATGATTCTTTTTTTATTTGAAAGCTGGTGCTTCCTGTGTGATCCATTTGATTCTGACAAAGACATCCATGAGAAAATCATATCAGTAAGTGTTATTGTATGTTCCATTTCGCTCATTGAACTCGGTTATTTTTTAGTGAAAAAGTTCGCTTACACACAGTTTTAGTGAAAAACTTGCAGTTTGGCTATGTATGTCGCGGTGTTAACTATACTTATGCCAGGTTGATGGTCTGTACGAAATAGTTATTTGCATAGTTTAAGGTCTAGGTTATTTCACTTCCAAACAAACCTAAGTCTTAGTTCTTTTACAGATGAATTACGACGAGCATGAAATCTAAACAACTTTGTTCTTGTACGACACATACGCCAAAACTTCACCTTAGCAGTAACACACTAAACTACAATTGTCATCACGTACTTTTGGTACTAAATAAGATTTTACTAGTAATTAAAGTTGTAACTACATATTCGAGGGTCCTATTTGACCTAATAACGTATGTGCTAATATTATTACAACGAATATTTATGCCCTAATTTATTGTTATATGCCTTAATAGTAAAATAGGGACAAATGAACTTGGACAAAATTCATCTGATGAAGGAGTCGGGAGGTGGTCATCAGAATAAATTTGGATGCAAACATTGCATCAAAGTGAGTGATTATCGCGGAAACCATTTGAAAATAAAGAACACCTATACTGTCGTGGTATGTAGGCACACATAATTAAAACTTATTGTAACAGCGTAACATTCAACAGTGTGTCCCAGACCAAGTCGCATGTAACTACGACGTAACTACTTTTCGTTCCGTAGCCAAATGGCAAAAAACGGAACCCTTATAGATTCGTCATGTCTGTCTGTCCGTCTGTCTGTCCGTCTGTCCGTCCGTCTGTCCGTCCGTATGTCACAGCCATTTTTTTCCGAAACTATAAGAGCTATACTGTTGAAACTTGGTAGGTAGATGTATTCTGTGAACCGCATTAAGATTTTGATGCAAAAATAAAAAAATAATAATAAATATTGGGGGCTCCCCATACTTAGAACTGAAACTCAGTAGGGTATCTATGGATAGGTCTTTAAAAATGATATCGAGGATTCTAAAATATTTTTTTTCTAAACCGAATAGTTTGCGTGACAGACGCTTCCAAAGTGGAAAAAAGTTGCCCCCCCCCACCCCTCTAACTTCTAAAATAAGAAAATGAAAAATCTAAAAAAAACATGATGTACATTACTATAAAAACTACCAACGAAAATTGTTTTGAACGAGATCTAGTAAGTAGTTTTTTTTTAATACCTAACTTTGCACCTAATTTATATGGGGCGCTATACATTCCAGGTGCAAACTTAACTTAACCACTTAGGGATGGAGTGTTTGTACGGAACCCTCGGTGCGCAAGTCAGACTTGGCTGGTTTTTTTGAAGTTGGGGTTTTTTGGTTTCTTTATATGTTTTTTTTATTGCCTATATTTTAGTTACTATATACAGGTGTGGATGGCGTGAAACACCGAAATGTGATTGCGGGGCACCGGTTCAGTCCATACACCACATCTTCCACGATTGCCCACGACGTAAATACCCGGGAGACCCCTGGACTTACTAACATTAGGTGGAAACGCAGCCCAATGGGCGAAAAACTTGGATGTTAATTTATAAACAGACTCGAAAATAAAGCCATACGATATAAATAATAGTTACTATAGAAAGACATTTTATTTACGAATACAGCTAAGTCAGGCATAAAAATCTACACAATAGAAAAGTTATTAATTTAAATACATCACAAACGTATATTTTAATTGTTTGTAAACTTACACGTGAAATAGGACACAAAACTGCATCGATACTATTCCTTGGATGCCGTACATTGAAAATAATATTTAATATCTTTGAAATAATGAACATCTGAAAACTGACAAGTTTAAGTTGCTGAATAAATGTTGTTCAGTTTGAAAAGTACAATCTATGTTTTAATTTATTTCTCCTTTTACAGGTCACACCCTGTATATGAGTTTTTATGACTTCTGAGATGAAACTCAGTATGAAAGTCAATGATAGGATAGAAACTTAATTTAACGTTAAGCTTTATTAAACATAGTTCTGCAAGAAAACTACATAAGAACACCAAAAGTCTAGCTTTCTACGATCAAGTCTTTTGAGTAAACGAAACTGACGAAACTTCGCAACCGCACCGCAGGCAAGCGCACAACATATATGATAAATATAAGCATCAACCTTACAAACTTGGTAGCTTGTAAGGCAACGCGTTTCTAAAGAGTTGATAGTGATGGGAATAAAAACAAACGATAAATTTTAATCATAATTATGTTTTAAACGTGATTCAAACTGTATATAAAAAATTCAACAAGTGGAACAGTCTTAAGTAACAAATGTAGGTATGTGCAATATTTTGCATGTTAGTGCAAAATATTGCACATACCTACATTTGAGCTGTATTTAATGTTCCAAATTATAACAATTTAAACACAGTGGTTTTTGGCACTTACGTACACATAGTTTTCTCCGTATGATCTTATCTGCGATACAATTTACCGATACCGATAACAGGACTTGCAATAATGACTGCACTAGTGACACTGAGCTCATTAGCCCGTACGGGTCAGCTAATATCTATACGGGGTTCTCAGTACCCCGTATCGCACTGGAAGACAACTTTTGTTCTGTGGTCGGTACGGGGTTCGTGGGACCCCGTTTATATTTTATATATCGCCTGATTATACTTAAAAAAAGGATAATAATTATATATTTGTGTCTATTGTAGACAAAAAAATACCAAAGTTACAGGCTCCGCACCAGCGAGTAAACACTGTTTTTTGTCCCCCGCACTGAACGACGACGTCGTACGGGGCTCGGAGGCCCCCGTACCGCAGTGAACGTGTTAAGTCTGACTCGGTGCTACAAATTTGACTGTACTTTTTTTTAGGGTTCCGTAGCCAAATGGCAAAAAACGGAACCCTTATAGATTCGTCATGTCTGTCTGTCCGTCTGTCTGTCCGTCTGTCCGTCCGTCTGTCCGTCCGTATGTCACAGCCATTTTTTTCCGAAACTATAAGAGCTATACTGTTGAAACTTGGTAGGTAGATGTATTCTGTGAACCGCATTAAGATTTTGATGCAAAAATAAAAAAATAATAATAAATATTGGGGGCTCCCCATACTTAGAACTGAAACTCAGTAGGGTATCTATGGATAGGTCTTTAAAAATGATATCGAGGATTCTAAAATATTTTTTTTCTAAACCGAATAGTTTGCGTGACAGACGCTTCCAAAGTGGAAAAAAGTTGCCCCCCCCACCCCTCTAACTTCTAAAATAAGAAAATGAAAAATCTAAAAAAAACATGATGTACATTACTATAAAAACTACCAACGAAAATTGTTTTGAACGAGATCTAGTAAGTAGTTTTTTTTTAATACCTAACTTTGCACCTAATTTATATGGGGCGCTATACATTCCAGGTGCAAACTTAACTTAACCACTTAGGGATGGAGTGTTTGTACGGAACCCTCGGTGCGCAAGTCGGACTTGGCTGGTTTTTTTGAAGTTGGGGTTTTTTGGTTTCTTTATATGTTTTTTTTATTGCCTATATTTTAGTTACTATATACAGGTGTGGATGGCGTGAAACACCGAAATGTGATTGCGGGGCACCGGTTCAGTCCATACACCACATCTTCCACGATTGCCCACGACGTAAATACCCGGGAGACCCCTGGACTTACTAACATTAGGTGGAAACGCAGCCCAATGGGCGAAAAACTTGGATGTTAATTTATAAACAGACTCGAAAATAAAGCCATACGATATAAATAATAGTTACTATAGAAAGACATTTTATTTACGAATACAGCTAAGTCAGGCATAAAAATCTACACAATAGAAAAGTTATTAATTTAAATACATCACAAACGTATATTTTAATTGTTTGTAAACTTACACGTGAAATAGGACACAAAACTGCATCGATACTATTCCTTGGATGCCGTACATTGAAAATAATATTTAATATCTTTGAAATAATGAACATCTGAAAACTGACAAGTTTAAGTTGCTGAATAAATGTTGTTCAGTTTGAAAAGTACAATCTATGTTTTAATTTATTTCTCCTTTTACAGGTCACACCCTGTATATGAGTTTTTATGACTTCTGAGATGAAACTCAGTATGAAAGTCAATGATAGGATAGAAACTTAATTTAACGTTAAGCTTTATTAAACATAGTTCTGCAAGAAAACTACATAAGAACACCAAAAGTCTAGCTTTCTACGATCAAGTCTTTTGAGTAAACGAAACTGACGAAACTTCGCAACCGCACCGCAGGCAAGCGCACAACATATATGATAAATATAAGCATCAACCTTACAAACTTGGTAGCTTGTAAGGCAACGCGTTTCTAAAGAGTTTTCCCTTATAATAATATAAATAATGTCAGCACTGAAACTCATGTAAGGCATTGAAGCGACCGACCCCTAAATTTCGTTCGAGGTCGTGGAGCAGGGTACGAAGCGATTGGCCCCGAAGGGGGCCAGGAGGGGAGGGGGAGGGTCTGTGGGCCCAGGACGGTCAAGTCGGGGTCGCGGATACTTGTAGCTTCTGATAGTCGAACACCGGTCCCAATTTTATCCTCAATAGAACACGTTGGGCGGATCGAGTATCATCATTACGACGCTGTTACGAAAACTTACTGCCACTTAAACCCTAAATAACTACTTATAGCATTAAATCCGCGTGATGGCATCTAAATTCACCCTTGTACGACAATGAGCGTTCAAAAGAGGATCTTATTATACTTACCTAAGAAAGAGAATTTGTGGTCACACGTAATGCGATCTTTTAAATGAATGAACAAGGTTAGTTTCTCTTAGAGTTGTTTATTTTGAAGCATATGATTTTATTTTTAGGTTAGTGAGTTAGCGTTTTGAGCCCATGAAAATAAGAACGAAATATTTAGTCATAAATATAGTAGAAAATTATATCGAATTTAAGGATTAACAATTAGTAGTTAAATTGAAATAACAAAAAGAAAAAAAGTTTTGTCAGTGAGAAATGGCATTATAATCTTGACCACAACCTTAAAAGCAAATGCGTTTTAGTGTCTATCTTATCTTACTAGTTTTATGGTGAAACATTGAGTTAAGAAGGTAGTTAACGAAGATCGAGTGGCGTGGAAGAGTGACATAATTCAATTTTCATACCACAGAACGCATGAATTCTAAAGGATAAGTTCACAATACGAATAAACAAAAGTTCACAATACGAATAAAAGCAGCAGGAACCACTCAAAAATAATTTTATTTTTAATTTCTCATCAGAAACCTAAAAAAGTACTAATAAGGAAAAGGTTTCATTATTTTAATGTAAACATGTGTAATGTAGTTTGCCTTTTGAACGCCCAGTAACTCGATTAACCAACTAATAAAATAATTAAAACAGAGCGTGGTATATACTGAGCTTATATGTAATAGTATGTATTCATATTCTTGTTCCGTTGTTTATCTCCAAGTGTTCAGATTTGGATAAAATGACACACTCATTGGTGCATGTGTTATGTAATAGAATTGTATTAAAGAACAGACTACTGGGCTGGGCCTCTATTCGAAGTTCGACACCAAATTTTTACGAGAGTTTAAGTACCACTACATTTCTACGTTAGCGATATGCGCTGTTCTACCGTCACCATTGTGCCTTTTATTTTTTAATGGAGATGCACATTTTTGATAGGTGAATAATTCAAAGGCGAGTCGTATCACTACAGCACAGAATACTTAATAGTACTATAGGTATAGGTGAGTTCAAATTGGTAATACAAAATTAGTGTTTTGCACACATCATTCATAATGCAAGCCCCGGCACTAAGTCTCTTGCTTCTGGAATAGTCAAAATTATCTTATTTTTAAGTTTTAAATTATTTAATTTTTTTTAGGCTCGATGCAGTTACCCTTGCACTATGATTTAAAACAAAGAGGTTTTAAGTACTTCGTATCAACACATTCCTCTTTGGCTATCTGACATAGCATTTATGAAGTAAACGTGTTTTGATTACTAATTGTCACTTGTCAACTTTTATTTTTGTAAGATTTTGTGTTTTAAGTAAATGCGTCGCCTTATCTCTAGACTAACATTCAAAGAATGGATAATGTTTTTTTATTTTACATCGCAAAGTACAGCGCTTACTCAGGAATTATTTCAGTTTAAATCTTGTAAACTTCGATTGACGTAACTAACGTAAATAATGACGAGTGACCGATATGACAGTTAGCTATTGAATTTGCAGTAACCATTAGGTAATCACTCACACACACTCACAGTTAGAAAATTAACGATAGTTAAAGATAGCAAATTTTAAGAATTGACTAATTGTAATATAATATTTGGGTCGATTGCAAAAAAAATGTACATAGTTAAGGGCTTTAATTAAAACAATGTTTATTGATTCCTTTGTGTGACGAAAGTTACCCATACATTTTGTATGGCTAACTTTCGTCCAACAAAGGAAGCGATCGTATTTTACGTTAACTAAGCTTTTAACTGTGTAGATTTTTTTTGCAATCGACTGATTTATCATTAACTGAGCCGCAATCAAGTGTTTTGTATTTCCAGTCACCCTGTATAAATAAAGTACAAAAGATACTTAGATGTCTTAGATACTTCAAAGTAGGTAAGGGTACCGGTTTATAGAATTTTACGTAAATTGTATCGTACATTTTTCAATACCTAATGGCAATCTGATACAACAAAATTTGGATAAATTGGGAAAAAGCGTTCCTGTGTACCTAACCTTTTTTTCTAAAAACGCTATATATGTAGTGGTATAGGTAAATAGAATGGAATGGCGCCTTCTTTCGATTACATTAATTACGTCTCCGAATTTAACATGTTAACTGTGCCCTTACCGATTTTTATGGAGAGTAGTTTTAGCAAGTAAGCACTAGGGGAGCTGTACTATTCTCCATACAAATCGTTTACGCCGTGGATTCATAGCGCGCCACGTGTCACGAAAAATACCTACAAATTTCTGGTCACAATTGTGACCCGCCCATCGCTCCGTCTTTATTCGGCTAGGGTCGGCACTTTCGAAGCGGAATCAACGCATTGTTTATATTTTTTTATTCATATATTTTTATGATTATTAATAATTTTTAACGAACTTCAGAAAGGAAGAGTAAGTGTTCAACTGTATTTAATCTTTTTGTGTGTATGTTCACTGAATTTCTCCGTGAAATGTAAACCGTTATTTTTTTATTCAAAAGAGTATAGATAGAACTACGGTTTTCCCATTGTCATTAAGTCAGGATCTGATGATGGGACACTGACCTACTAGATCTTTGAATTGGTTCGCAGCAGACATGTGTGGCTTTCTTTTTTCTATTCACCTAAATAAACATCTATCTTAAAAATTACCCGATGCTGGACCCTGGAAATTCCTACTGGATCTCAGGTAGGTTTGGTGGAATGGACAAATTGAGTTGAGTAGAGAAACGTAAACCGAAGATGTTTCGGGGTCCACCATCAGGCCAATTTTAAATTTCTGAATCTAAATCAATATCCATTGAGGTGAATCGAAATGTGAAATGTGTATCTGCGTTGCTTGTGGCAATCCTGATATCCAGTGGACATTTCCTGGGTCCATCATCAGGTACATTTTAAGATACTGGCTCTAACTGCTTATCAAAGTGCATCAAGATGCAAAAACTGCACTTTATGTACCTTGAACGAATCCTGAGATTAAGTAGGTACTTCCAGGGTCCATCGACGTAAAGATCAGGTCAGGTTATCTTATTAGGACGTATTGAATATTTAATATATGTAGCATATAAAACAAGTACCAAGACGTAGTTTCCGTTTTGTTGGTGTAGGCAACCCTAGAAGTATGACACACCCACAACATGCTACAACCAACGACGTTGCACGTCATTCAAAATTACCAATCAGATACTAGTAGGCTATGCTTTTGCAAAAGCGGCAAATAACAAAGAGTGCGGCTTCCGTAGTGTCTTTATTCTGTGGTAAGGGTACTGTTTACAAGCAGGCGAAAAGACAACATAGGAGGATTCTTGTAAATTAAATACAATTTATCCTCTCACGGCTTTCACTCATCAAGGTCGTATTTCAAAAGCGACCTGAGACGCAGAATCCATTAAGAAAATAAGGCGTGGGTACGTACCGGCGCTGTTGGGGTTGGGACTACTCACCTACGGGATCCCTCTTAAAGTAGCTTGCGTTGTATAAGGTATTTAAAGTTGTTTGTCTACTAAGATCTTGTCCTACTTTGTTTTTATTTTAGCCGTATAGTCGGTACTTAATAGTCACTTTTTCCTTAGTTTAAAAAAAATGTTGCGGATCATATTGGCTTTGTTGTCATGGTTTCTATTTATTACATCGAAACATACTTAGTTGATTTAAACGATTGATACAAAGATATCAAAGCTTAAAAAAAAATTTAATGAGTTACTTGGGCTAAGGTGTAAAAACCTTTCAAATAAACAATGCAAAGATCGACACACGAAGCATAAGGAAAAATTCGAAAGGTTGGTTGGAGTTCGGGTAGCGAAGTGGTTAACGCACTGGACCGGAAACCCAGATGTACCGGGTTCGATTCCCGGTATCATACCCCAGGTAACTCATTTCAATTTTTCTTTCAGCTTTGATATCTTTGTATCAATAGTTTAATATAAAAATTGTGGTGTGTAACCACATTAAAAAATATGAGAAATTACATGTTTCATAAATTTATAAAGTTGATTTAAATATAAACATTGTTAATGTGTAACTTTAACATACACGTTAAATATGCAAACACGTGTGTAAATTTTAATTTATGCTAAGCTTTACAGACCGTAGAAAAACGAAAATTGTATAAGTACCTAAAAACCTACCTGCACAACAAAATGACCTAATATACCTATATTCTAAGTTCACATAACATACATTACCGTGAGGAAATATAGAGGTAATGTAACTTAACATCTTTGTATGTATTATAATGTAACACCTGTTAAACTTAATAGCCTTAATTATGAATGCGTTAATTAATACACGGGGCAGGCTTCGTACTATATAAAAAAATATATTCGTAGGTAGAAAATGCCTGCATGTATAGGTCATATTCCTGAATAGAATAAATGATGCACAAGTGCATAAAAAGCCGCTGAAACCTCCTTACGTCCAACATAAACAAGAATTTTACGAGCATGCGAGATGAATATATATACATTATATATCAAGCGCCAGGATGGAAACCGATACAACTGAGACTGCTAGATGGGCTCCTACCCTTTAGAGCCACCTAGCCTCAGGTGTACCACACTGAGAATTCAAGAAGTCTTATCAAGTATTCTGTGGACTCACATCATTCACAGGTCTATAGCCGGTTCTTATAAACACCACATGTTAAAAGCCAACTGCTACTAGCGCTGTTGTTTTTATTTTCAATATTTAATTTGACAGCGTATCGTTCCGATTATAAAGTACTCAATTTTTGTTTCAATTATTAAACATCATATCATAAATCATAAGATGCGTTACAGATAAACTTTAATGCTTCTAATTGCGTAACGATATTAATTACTTAGGTATGATATAAGTATCAATTGACAGCGTATTACGTATATGTACCTACATACTTATTTATCAGAGGCACGCAAACATTTTCAAATTAAACTGAGTAATTGGCCTAAGGAATTAGAAGTAGATAACAATTTTAAGTGAAAGCGAATAACATGGAGTCTCGCTCTGCAATCATTTCAAAGTGAGATAAGTGGTTTGGTATTTACGCTCTCCAAAAACGATAAGAAAACTTTGAAAGAACTTCGTCATACACAAGGTCTAATATTTCCTCTTTTGAATTCGGTAAATAATATAGATCTCGTCATCCGCACCAGTAAGTCAACCTCTAATTACGAAGAGTTATTTTTGGCTTTACGGAGCACTTACATAAATACAAACATAAAATACACTCCTAAAATAATAACCCTCAATTTGGATTAAAAACACATAAAGCTGGTATTTTAATTTATAAGTGATTTAGTTAGTAGCTGGTTTAAATACGAGTAATTATAATTTCAGTGTGCTTGATTTAGTGGTTGCACGCCCGGCTGACTGTTACCTGCTCTCTGACCACAGCAAGGTCGTCCCGAATAGCTTTAATTAGTGTTTTAACAATATGGCTATTAACTGCTCTCTGTTTTCGAAGTAATATTAATTATTGTTCATAAGCGTTTTCTATTCATACCGCTTATATCACGACCAGAGCAGACATTACGCCACATCATCATGGAACACCTACTAGCAAATTCGCAGGGCAAGTGGAATACCAACCATATAAATTTAGACCGAAGGTGTAAAGTTTTGCCGTACGATAAACTAATTAAATATCATAACAAGTATTGTTTAAGACTGTATTTATTTACAGTTAATTGTTCGTCATGACTAATCAAACTCGATGGAGCTGGTTGCGGTTAGACCTTCTCAATCATCAGATCAGCTCTATTTTACGTTACTATTGCATTGTCGACCGAATTACATATACCTATTTGTTAGCGCCTCTCCAAGTTCTCCAACATCAATGGAAATATGATTTAATTAAATGAACAATAAAATAAAAATAAGAATTTAACTAAAATACTAATTTAATCAATTTTGCTCATCATCAGAAATTAAAGTCGCACTCTTGTCGGTGTAGTAGTATATGAAGTATGTAGTTTTCTCCATCTAACTCTGTCCATAACCACTTCATTGACTTCCCTATACGACATGGCGTCTATCTTCTCTTCATTTTTCTTTTATGTAACTTATTCCTGTCCTTCTTCTTCCTCGCTTCCCCTCAACCTTTCCTTCTATGATGTTATTTATAAAAGCATCATGTCGTATAAGGTGGCCTAACTTTTTCCCTCTCCTATTCTCTTTAATTTTCAGCAAATTTCTTTTTTCTTCCACTCTTTTAAGCACTTCTTCATTGGTAACTTTTTCATCCAACTGATCTTCTCCATCCTTTGCCAGCACCACATTTCAAATGCCTCTAGCGCCTCGCGGTCCCTTTACGTCATGGTCCACCCATATGAAGCAATGCTACAAAGAAATATTTCAATGAGTTTCTTTTTGGTCTTTTTGCTAGTAAAATTAGGCATAACATGTCATTTAATTTTATCTGGAGTGCATGTCCAACATATGTGCAAATTGTTGATAGTACCTTATAAAAGGCTGCAAGATCGGAAGTCTGCTTAAAAAATAACCCAAAAATTGGGCCGGCACTCTTGCTCTGATATTCGAAGGAGAAGGTCGATTAAATTTTGTCCATCACTCGGTCGTTTCAATCCATCTATTACGGACTCCCTGCTAACATATATATAATGCAAAATTACAGCTTACTTGGAATCGAGAAAGTGGGTATAACTTTTTGCAATGTTTGATTACTGGCATACTGAAATACTTTATTCCGCAAAGAATCCGTAAGGGCACTTTAAGCTTTAAGTCAAGGCACTGACTCTGCCGGCATTTCCCAAGCGACCGCTGTTGAAAAGAAAACCAAAAGGAACCGAACGAGTTGGAAAGTAATTTTTTCATAAGTCATACTTAACTTCTTCACTGTTCGGTATGTTAATGCATAACTATGTTATAAAATTTAGGGACAATAGGGCTGGCTCGTTCCTCGCCCAAAGAATAGGTATATCCATCCAGAGAGGGAACGCAGCCAGTCTTATGGGAGCCCTTCCCTCGGTTTACGACTTTAGCTTAAGGTTTAAATTTAATTTAGTGTTAATTAGTTAAGGTTTTATTCATTGTAATTTCATAAGTTTTTTTAATCCCTGACGAAATATATTTATTTAATCCCCGGTACAATAATACTGGTTTATTTTTTTCATAATATTTAACTAAGAGAACAACGATAGAACGAAATCAAAAAAATGTTGAACTGAGACCCCAACGACTGATGAGCGAAGCGAACGAGCCACTCGGCAACGGCCGGCTACCATACCACTCCATGTACAAAACGGGCTTCACAACTTTATGCCGCCTAAATATTATGCAAAAA
Organism: Apotomis betuletana; assembly: GCA_932273695.1. Lineage (NCBI taxonomy): Eukaryota > Metazoa > Arthropoda > Insecta > Lepidoptera > Tortricidae > Apotomis > Apotomis betuletana. The sequence continues at coordinate 15,332,655 of OW026298.1, read as the reverse complement.
TAATATCTGTGAAAGTACTATTCGTTTAGAAGACTGTTATGGTCATCAATATTATGCCAATATAAGGTATTATAAAAATCTGCGAAATGATTTAAGCCAAAGCATACTCCGTGTAAGATGTTTCTGCCAAGTATCATTATGCAAAACAAATATATGTCAAAAAAGTTTCTGCAAGACAATAGTGAACCTAATTAGACAATAGATACCTGCTACTTAAAATGGAACAAAAATATGATTAAATTAAAATAATACGTTTCAACATTGTACCAGTCCCTCACAACCACCATGGTTGTCATTATTTGATCAAATCAGAAGATTGAGCAAATACATTACGTGTTTATTTATTATTACGAGATTTTGTTTCTGGTTTAGGTAATTATTTTTTTTACTCGTAAAGCGCAACACAAAATAAATACAAAAGAAAATAGCAATTTGAACTCTATATTTTTTAAAGTACGTTTCGAAACTGCATCTATGATAAATTAGTAAAGTCATCATGTTTTTATCACTCTCTTTTTCATATAGATATGAAAGCATTGACGTAATAATTACAAATAATACCTCAATGTATGAAAGGGACAGAGTGCATCGAATTTCGAATGATTCGAATTCTATAATTAACCTGTGACTGAGAAATGGCAATTCGTAGTCAAAAATTGAAAAAATCATAAAAGCTACTTTCTACTCACGCTCGAAACGCAGCAAAATCGCCATGTTTGAGCTGGTGAGGTGAAAAAGTCGTTTCATTCCAGGATATACGGCAAATCTAACGTTGGCATTTTCAAATCGCTTTTCCGTTGGCCATGCGGCTCTTTTATGGCTGCACTGCGTTCATGGTCGCATAGCATGGGAGTGAAAATTACACGTTAAAAAAATTGAACTTTTATCAAACATTATTGCGATACATACCGATGTCTTGCGATTTGCGGTAGTTTTTTACAGAGTTTAAAAATTTCAAGGGGTGAACAGGGTCAACCCTATCCCTATTCCATAAGATAAAATCAAAGAGGTCTTAATTACTGATGTATACATTTTTAAAAACAAGATTAAATTTGCTATTTAGTGATATTTTTTTAAATTGTAAATATTCAGGATATATAACTAATTTATCGTCCTGAATAAAAAAAACTTGTACTGATTTTTACCTTTTCGGCAATAAACCCAAATTTTTATATGAAACTATTCTTAAATAACATAAAAAATTAATAGCTGATATCTGTTTTACACGAAAATGATGCCACACAAGCCCTAATCGTCTTAACTGATCAGTAATCAAAAAAAGAAAAGGAGCAGTACTTGGTCCTCTTCACCCCGCTCTCCCGCCACGCAGGGGACGAATCTGACTTCCCTCCACATCTGAAAATAATTACCGCGGAACGCTCTATGTGTGGTAGAAATTTCATGCTTGTAACCCGATGCGCACAATTTCGCGGCTTAGCAACTACTATAACATAGTTAGGTCATAATATTATTAAAACTATCGTGAGACATCTTTAATAATTATAAAAACTGTTGAACTCACGTAAAAATTGTCAGGAACGGCCCGACATGTTTCGAACTCATTTGGAGCTCTTTATCAGGGGTAGCTATGCGTGCTGCTACGCGACTCGCGACCCACTGGGTCCCCTGATGAAGAACTCCAAATGAGTTCGAAACATGTCGGGCCGTTTCTGACAATTTTTACGTGAGTTTAAACCGTTTTTATAATTATAAATAATTAATTATCATAGTTAGGTATTAAAAAATTGGTATATCCTAATTGCGCTAGTGAATTATTGGCAGCATTAGTTTACTCTCATTTCTTTGCGTAACAGTCGCAGTAAATTCACAGCTCACCCTATTCCATAATTACTCAGCATTTCCAAATATTTACGGCAGTTCCGTGCTCTTCGAATCCGCTTAGTTCGTTACATCAAACGTTTAATTTGCAGAAGCGTTGTTGTCACCGGCTTGCTACTGGCGCCGGCGTTATACAGTATTTGCTCTGGAATCTTTTAATGAAAATGCTACAAACCGACTATAGTACGAACGTGTAAGGAATGTGAAATATTATTTACATTGAGTTGTCGGGTATGGTTCCACATAGACTTTATAAAAGTACTTACTACTTTATAAGGTGCCCGCAACTTTGTACGGTATTTTTTTTAAATCATAGTCGAGTAAAAAGTACCTATTCTATAACCATCTTTGGATGTCCAGCTATCCCAGTACCGAAATTGATTAAAATTTGTCCAGCCGTTTTGGCGTGATGCGAGGGCAAAGGAAATTATGCCCAACAGATGGCCCCAGACTGGCATGACGCCGCGCGGCCATACAAAACAAATGACGATCCTGCATCACGCTATTAAGATTATTCCTAACCCTCACCATAGAAAACTAATTTTCAATACACATATAGAGTTTTATAATAGTATAGATTAAACTATTTACATGACGTTGAGACTGTTTGTCATTTATTGATATTTTTCAGCTGACTATTTATGCGCCAGGTTATTTATATAAATCGGCAGAATGACTACTGTATCAATAGCAGCAAATCAGGAGAATGACTACGCGCCGGATTGTTTAATTTCATAATTATTCATTTCCCAACACATACCTTTCTACAGACCCAAATAACTAATCTAGAACCCATTATTTCAGAAAAATCTTAAGAGGCCTTATTCCTTTGAAATGCTGATTGTTTTAGACATTTTTCTCTATGATCATACATGTTATTTAACATATTATTGGTGTTACTACCTAGAACAGGGCTAATGGGATTTATTGGTATATATTTCAAAACTACAGTTTGAATTTTTCATTGATAATTTTTGTTTCAAAAACTACTCGAAATTGACAAAATTCTCGCGGAAATTTAGTTTTTTCAACTTATTTTCCACTGCTCGCTATAAAAGCATGAAATAGCTATGTTACTACCTAGAACTCGGAGGAAAGTATTATTCACTTCAAAAAGTTGGTTGAAATTATCAATATAATTTGTCATAATATGAAAAAAATAAATTTTAAAAGGAATAAGGCCTCTTAAGTGGATATATGATAAATGTATCAGTTACCAACTACGGAAATAAAGCAGTTCCTAAAATAAATAAGCCATTCGTCAGTAACTAATGACCCCGTGGTCACTTATCATCAGGTGATAACTACTGAGGTCAATCGTCAACATTTGTGACAGCGAGCCAACCAGAGCTAGTGGAATTGTTCGATGTAACTATAGTAGGAATCATTTTTGTAGGCCGAGTCTATTTATCTTTCTTAGCTTTAAACAATGCCATAATCTCTATTATTCGTTAAACCGCAGAGTAGTAGGTACCGTAAAACTAAGCACAAAAAAGAGCAGACACCATGTACATGAAATGCGTCTTAAGTCGAAGGAAATAGGATTCACATTCAAAGAGAGGACATATAGATTTAAGACATTTTGTATTTAAAACAGCAGCGAAGTGAGCGTGAAAACCCGATAGATACCCGCCATTGTTCTCCGGTAACAAAGTACTCCGTTAAGTGGATTCGGACTCCAAAAAATGATTCTTTCTATACTTATTGTGTAAACACGACTGCTCTGCCTAGAGTATACAACAAGGAAGAAGGATGTACAGACGAGTAAACAATAACCGCTTACTGTTAAATGTTGTGAAGAGTATCCAATTGTAAAAAAAGCGAGGGTATAAAAATATTTTTGAATAAAGGCTTGACGGTAAATTGGTGAGCTAATATTTTTCCGTCGTGACAACAATATTTTACAAAGGATATCCTGGGCAAATCGCCTTTCGTTTTTATAAATGTACCTACAGCTAAATAATATAAATTTAGTATAATTTTACATCTACAAGTATAATTAACACTCTTTTACATTAGTTTCACTTGTAACTAGTAGTACTTTTAATGTTTTTAATTACGTTACTAAAATATAGAATAGAATAGAATAGAATAGAATAGAATATTCTTTATTGCACACCTCAACAGGAAATAAATACAAACAAATTCAGATTACAAGTAACATTCAATAGAGGTAAACAACAGGCGGTCTTATCGCTAAAGAGCGATCTCTTCCAGACAACCTTTGGGTAGCGAAATTAAATAAAAATGTCAGAAATGAGTAGGCGATGCAAAAGTAATCATGGAATCTGTGGAAAAAAAAAAACTACTAAAATAATACATAAATAAACGTACATAAAATACCAAAAAAATAAATATATATGCACAAATAAACCTACTTAAACATACATAACATAGGCATATACATATAAAATAATATTAGTAACGAACCACACTTCATGTCGGTCACAATATCAAAAAATTAAAGAAGGGACAAATAATGTTCTTTAAGGAGTGTTTTAAAATTGGCAACGGATTGGCTACGTTTTAAGTCTACAGGCAGAGAGTTCCACAACAAGGTAGCCTGGAAAGTAAAAGAGCTGTTGTAGAATTTAGAGGAGGAAGAGGGGACAGCCAGAAGCAAATTTCGAGAGGATCTAACAGACCGAAGATAACTGAAACGCTCCTTGAGGTAACGGGGAGTTGCAGGGTTGAAAAGTATATTGTAAAGAAGAGAAAGGATGTGAGAGTTACGACGAAAACGGATAGGAAGCCACTTGAGCTGCGAACGGAAACTGGATACATGGTCATATTTGCGTAACCCGAATATGAACCTGATACAAATATTCTGAATACGCTCAAGTTTATTTAGCTGTTCCTCTGTGAGATCAGGGTAAGCGATATCAGCATAATCCATGATAGGAAGAAGTAAAGTTTGAGTAAGCGCAATTTTGGTGGGGATTGGAAGGAAATTACGGAGTCTTCTCAGAGAACTCACTGCTGCAAACATATATAATCATATCTTGGAAGTAAAATTTAATCTAACTACTTCTAATAAGAAATAAACCTTTGCATGTAGTTCACGTGATAATACAACAATAATAATAATAATAAAAATAATAAGAGCAGTACTTGGTCCTATTCAATCCGCTCTCTCGCTCGCCTCACAGGGGACGAATCTGACTTCCCTCCACATCTGAAAATAATCACCGGGGAACACTCTATCTGTGGTAGAAATTTCATGCTTGTAACCCGATGCGCACAATTAGGTATGTTAGAAAACAGCGGACTAACAACTCTACTATTACAAAAATGTTAGTAACTAAGTCGAAATAAAATACGGGTCTTGACACGTGTGGACCCTAATATTAAAATTTTTATCTGTCTGAGTTGTTATGTTATTTGTAAAGCAGATATATGTATAGAATCTTTTTATCGATTCATATTTTTTATATGGTAATACCACATTTTTATTTTTATAAATAATGACACAAAGGTAAATTAAGAAAGAAAAATTGAATGCGATCCACTACAATCCAAGCGGGATTTGAACCCGCGACCTCTGCGTTTCCGGCGCATTGCTCTTCCATCTGAGCTATTTTCGTATCGTACATGCATTATTGACGTAGCGATCAAATAGCTCAGTTGGAAGAGCAATGCGCCGGAAACGCAGAGGTCGCGGGTTCAAATCCCGCTTGGATTGTAGTGGATCGCATTCAATTTTTCTTTCTTAATTTACCTTTGTGTCATTATTTATAAAGCAGATATAATTAGTCTTACTAATATTTAACGTTAGCAGATTAGAATTCAACTAGTGAGCTATCTCTACTAGTGCCACCTCAGCATGTTTACGAACCACTTCCCAGGCATCACCAGAGAAAACAACGGCAGTATCATCTGCATACGTGAATATGCTACGCCCTACCAATTGCATGTTGCATAGGCTATTAATATATATGAGGAATAAGGTGGGTCCAAGGACACTTCCCTGCGGGACTCCATAAGTAATGTCACACTCATCATTTATGTATTCACATATTTTAATCTTTTGTTTCCTATCAGTAAAGTAGTTTTTGAGCAGTTGAAGGGGGAGTCCTCTGATGCCTAGACGCTCCATCGACCGTACAAGGGTTGGAACAGAGACAGTGTCGAAGGTTTTTTCGAGATTTAAAAATATAGTTAGGCATAATAGGCTAATAGTTAAAAGTTAGGCTAATATAAGATAATTAGGCAAAAAAGCGTATAAAAAATAAATTAAATAATATATATTTTACTAAAAATCTGCTTGTTTTGAATATTTAGTGCATGGTATATTTATTAACATAAATAAAATAACTTGTGCCACAGAATAGATATGTTAGAAGATAGTACAAGTAAGAAGGTTTACAGTTTTGAACTTAGTGGCAGCCGAGCGAATTAATATCGTACATGCATTATTAACAAGCTATAATTTACATCTATCTCCTTCACCCATCGGGCAGCGTTTACACTTTAGACTTCACATACACACACGAACACTCACTTACATATTATTAGGTATGCCTAAACGGGTATTATGAGGCAAATTGTAATACACTGAACTCAGGTTAACCTAGCTCAGAAGCCAGGGACTTCAATTGATCGCTGTCATATAGTTTTTGGCCAATAAATGAAAAAAAGAAAGAAAATAAATTTATTGAGACAAACTAAACAGCACCAAAACCTAAATCACAATAATAAATGATTATTATTACATACTAAATCCGGGGATTTCCCACGGTATTTGCGATATGGTAGTTGTAGATGAAGTGTTGTATGGTCTGCACAGGAGCTCCGCAGTCTAAATTATAGTTTCATATGATTTTATTTTTTCTATGCGACATGTATGCCACAAAATTAAATAAATTAATAACAAAGTGTAGGTAATAAACTGAATAAACGTTACGTTTAAAACGTGAAATAGACTGTGGATATTGAGCGATTTGTGTTTGCGTTATTTGTAGGCATCAATGTAGACATGGCTATTAAATTCAGCTGGTACATTTGCGAACCATGTTCTGAATTTTAAAAGAAGAAAATGTCTTCTGTAGTCTCGTTTCATTGATTTTTTCGCTCTGAAGTCAAAAAAATTTCATAATTATTGATAATATCATCCAATTGATTAGGTTAGGTTAGGTTTGTTTTGTAACAATCCCAAATAGTTTACGGATTCAGAAAAAAATATTTCTACGAAATGAAACATTCTATCCATTTGCGAATACAAAATAATACCTCTTTAATACATCTTTCACAGCATCGTTCTAATGAGTAACGCTTTATACGACCATAAACATCAGAAATTACTTTAAAAAAAAAAATTGGGCAAGTGCGAGCCCGACTCGCACATGAAGGGTTCCGTACCTATACATAATTACATATATATAATCTATAACAAGTTTGTTGTATGGGAGCCCCCTTAAATATTTATTTTATTTTATTTTTAGTATTTGTTGTTATAGCGGCAATAGAAATACATCATCTGTGAAAATTTCAACTGTCTAGCTATCACCGTTGTTGAGATACAGCCTGGTGACAGACGGACGGACGGACGGACGGACAGCGAAGTCTCAGTAATAGGGTCCCGTTTTTCCCTTTGGGTACGGAACCCTAAAAAAACGTGTCTGAGAGCGTTAAATCACCGCATTCAACACTAGGGGCCGGTATTTTTTTTTTATACGTGGTCTGTCACAGATCTATAGACAGGACCCGTAAGTCCAAAAAATCCCAGTGAACTTGGCATCCGTAACTGGCGAGAGGTGCTCAAGATAGTGAAACGTGGCGCGGACTGGTTTCAGAGCATTTCAGAGCAATTTGTGTGGTCGCGCTCAAATAATAAGTTAGGTTAAGTTAAATACTTACCCCACTTCCGACACGGAAGGAAAGCGCCGGAGTGGGTTTAGTGGCTAGTCTCATTGCACTTAGGGGATTCCCACATAGCCCCAAATGTCCTCCCCAGCCGGGGGGTATGCGTAAAAGCATTCTCACTCCATCAACAAAAAAAAAAAAACAAAGAAAAAGGTTAACATACAAGTACTTCATAAAAATAATCACGGTTTTTATAACTTCAATTATATCACGGCATTTTCACGGTAAACTAACGAACTACGTCCTGGTTAGGAATCAATCGCACTTTTATTCGCACTCATTCACACGACGGATAAACGAATTCGTGTCGGAAAGTGATGGATCTTTTAATTATTTATTTTGCAATAAACGCGACCAGACCACAAACTCGATGGACTAAATAACTGGTATTCAAAACTGGAGGCAGAGACACATAAATTATGTATACAGCCGGCAGCCTAAAATTCACTTGAGGAGGATTCACAATTTCCCATGATGACAGTCATTTATTATTAACAAATGTACCTTCGTATTGAATAATTGTATTTATTATGAAGGTCTAGTCTAAGTATCTTATTCTGACTGTAGAGTTGTCCTTTCATCCTAGTCCCACTTACGATTAGGGTCATTTATGTTTCATATTAAAGAAAGTACGGTCAAAAAACAAGCATTAAAATATGACTAGCCAAACTTTCCGGGAAAACATTATATTATCTAATCGAAATGAAATGCGGGAGAAGAGATAACATTGCTTGTGCGAATATACGATAAAAGAACTCGAGACGAAAATATTAATAATGAGCACGCAATTTTTTTTGGTCGTTGTTCTTTATTAAATACCTTTAAATAAAACCATCGGTCCCTTTTCCAATCGTGCAACCCAATTGCCACTGCTCGGGATAAATTGATCAGAACTTCTAGTTAAAAATGGCCTCGCAAACATGATCTTGATTCGTAATACGTATTCTCCGGAGTACAATCTATTTATCAACGGAATTCTAAAACAAGGAGGTTTTCAATTCATCTGAATGTTTTTTACCTGTCTGCCGCTATCTTTGATAGCTGTTAGCCGAGTTTGGTAATTCTTTGATTGGTGGCACTTCAGGCTCATTCATCTCTTGTTGGTCATCATTTACTTCACGAAGCTGATATTTCAGTAAAGCCTGTGGTAAAGCTTTGAGATTAGATATCCTTAATTCTTGAAGAGACTTTAATATAATCTGGGTTCTTAAAGCTATATCTAATAATCGGTAGATCTAGTAGATTCCCACTGCATAGATCTTTCTTTGATCTTGAACCGACTCGCTTCCAGGTGTTTCTATATTAACCAGCCGGGCTAGCATATCTTGATGCGAGTTCACTTGTCGCACAACTCAGCTTCACCTATCTTACTCACACGGTATTGAAAGAAAAGTGACAGGTAGTATTTGTCGCGCGACAAAGAGTCGCGTCTCTCAATTATGCTAGAGGTGCGGGAGACTACAATTTTCTTGCGATTCCATCTCCTCCGGGAATAAAAAGTACAGAATTTTAACTGAAGCCTGATTAAATCGAAATAATGTTAAATAGTCATGAGTTTCTAGTTCACAATAAATCTAAAAGTTTGTCTTGACTGCCTTAAAATCGATTGCATATATTTTTCTCCAAAATAGCCTTTTCAGGATTTTAAATATAAAGCAAACCAAATCATACCTAATGTTCAACTAGAAGAGCTTCTAAAAATCCTGTAAAACGGATGATTTCAGAATTACGACTTGGTAATAATATTCTGACAAACATTAGGTACATTATATCATTCAATAACAAAATTATGATCAAGAAAAGAATGCACGTAGGCGTAGGTACCTTCACTTCACCTTCAAAATGCTTAAAACCATTTGAGTTTTTAAGGTAAAGTATCCAAAAATAACTATCGCCGGTTTGGCAAAAACCCTCTGCCCGGAAAAAGACCCGACTAAGGCTGCCTCTCCACTGGAAAGTTGCTGTGTCAAATTCTCTACTTTAGTGAATAGGAAGCTTAAGGAACTCGGTGAGCATTTTTAGGACTTCGTAATTGTCTACATAAATGGTTGTTGTGTAACCAGCCAATCTCACAGAAAGTATCCAAGTCAAAAAAAGATAGTATCAAAGTAACAAAGTAAGAAATATAAAACACATAGATATACGTAGGTTGGTGAATGTTTATTAAACAAGGTGCTACGATAATATCATTTTACGGAAGAGTGGAATACTTTATTATCTATAACATCAAATAATGCTGCAAGCTTTTAAAGGAGCATTTATTTACTATCGTCGTAACGAGGTAAGAAGGTAATGTAATCAAAATGTTAGCCAAGACTTTCGTATAGTCACCCAAAATGAACAATTATAGATTGTGTCAATAAGTATGACAACTGTGGAGATTATTTCATACTTAGTGTTTAGCCGTTTTCAAGTCATGTCGAATATTGACGTCTCGGCAAAACACTTACTTGGGAGTATAACAATAAAGGCACCTAAGCAAGAAACGGATGAACTTGTATCTTAAATTGGCCCATATATTACAACTTTATTAAAATATAAGTGTGAACTTTATTTTTTGTTATATTTGCAATTGCGGCCCGGGACAGTCATTTTAAATATGTTTTAGTCTGTGATTACTTTTTGAGTGAAAGTGGTAGTAGTATTTCAACTTTAACATCATAATTTGAATGCAGTCATAAAGCCGCTTGCAACTCTTAGATCCGAGTCTGCTTTGAATAACATTTTGTAGTTTACTGAAGCGTTCGTATCGCGATGCGGCAGTCTCGTCGCAATTTAATGTTCATACACATTTAAATTAATTAAGCGCCACCGCAACGGTTGCTTCAATCAAAGTTAATTTAATCTCTGACGTAAAATTGGAATATTATAATTGTGAGGCTTAAATAAATGTATGACCGTCTGTTTGTTGGTTTCACGATGGTAAGAAGTTTGCTGGTGGTAAGAGGTCTTCTTAATTAGATTCATCAAAGTTAGAGCTGTGAGTGCGATGGCAAGACTCAGTGACTATGTGAATGCGTGACTATACGATGAATTCATTTTCAAAATACATGTACATAGTTAAAGGCTTAATAAAAACAAAATTACGATCGCTTCTTTTGTGTTACGAAAGTTACTCATACAAAAGATATGGGTAACTATCGTTATACAAAGGAATCAATTAAGTTTTGTTTTAATTAAAGCCCTTAACTATGTACATTTATTTTGAAAATGACTCATAAGTGCATCCTTATGGCCTCAATAACGAGGCCACAATCTTTACGGATAGGACCTGAATGGGTAGAAAATGTTCTCTGTCGCACCGTTTCGATTTTATGGCTTATTATTGTTATTATTGTTCAATTTCTGTAGTACGCGCCTGTTTTTGAGTAAATTTACACCGCAAACGGACGCCTAGGCGCATACATTCAATAATAATTTGCGCAAAAATAATGCACTTGGATAGATACCTAGGCTTGTTATCATTATTATACATGACTCCAGATGAACACCAGATCACTAATAACTCTGTGAGCTGGAGACCTCGCGAGTTTTTATTAAATGGCTGAAAATTTTAATATTTTACGATTTCAACCCCCGTATCATCGCCATTTTTGTTTTATTCTTTAAAAAAAAATAAACATCTACATACTTATCAAACCTACTCACAAAGTTTAATGAAAAATGGTTGAGAAACGAGATCTTTAGTCGAGAACATCCAGATATACGATTATATTCTCACCAGATCCTATAGTTGCATACAAGTGCACTGGGAATATTTACGAAGCGGAGATATATCTCCGTTTTGAAACTTATAAGTTTGTACTATTTTTAGACTTCCTTTGACTCCTAGAAGCCATCCGGAACGCTTAGCATCCCGTGGCTTTTAAAATAAGAAAATAAATATAACTTTCTTTTCAACTAACTATAACGATCTATCATTAACTATCATGGAAATAGTTATTTGTGCAACAAGAGAGCAAAGTTGTTTTTTGTTATGAGTGCTGATTTTGAGTCCCGAGCAAGTGAAGGATTCTACGTTTGAATCACGAGCGTAGCGAGTGATTCTATGTTAGAATCCTGAGTGTAGCGAGGGACTCAACAGCACGAGATGCAAAAAACTTTGCTCTCGTGTAGCACACACAACTTTTCACCTCATCAGCGAGAACATATTCGACATTTTGTGCTTTTTCTTCCAACGTATGTTTATAGTCTTTGTTGCTCATTTCAATAATATTATTAATGAGAAAATAGATGTGCTGCTTGAAAAGGAATAACAATATAATTTAATTGAAATTATAATCAACCAACCAACGCGGTTATTGTCATTAGGTATTTGATCAAATTGGGAGATTTAGCAGATACATGACGTGTTTATTTATAAATATGTAGGTACATATTATATTACGAGATTTTGTTTATAAATTGAATAATATTTTTACTCGTAAAACACCAAACAAAATAAATGCAAAAGAAAATAACAATTACAATATGAACTCGATATTTTTAATGTACGTTTCGAATATGCATCTATGATAAATGGTGAAATTATTATATCTACAATAAGTAATAAGTTGAAAATTATTTGAGTAATGATCTATTGTTTTATATAAAAGGCACAATAATTTTAATATTCGGTCGTTAAATAAAACTATAATAAAGAAAAAAAAATACGTTGCAATTAAAACTTTTTCGGGTGTTTTTGATGAATTTTTTGGTATAACGCGTATCCGAACTGTTCTCAATCGAGGTCGGATTCGAAAATTGAATTTCAAATTGATAAGTTTCTATCCCTCTCTTTTATATACATATGAAAGAAACAGAGTGCATCGAGATTCAAATGATTAGAATTTTATAATTAACCTTTGGCTGAAGAATGACAAGTCGTGGTCAGATATTGAAAAAATTAAAAAGCTACTTTCTACTCACGCTCGAAACAAAATCACATTTTGTTCACTGTTATCTGACAGCAAAATCGCCATGTTTGAGCTGGTGAGGTGAAAATAATATTAGTAATATATATTTAAAATTGATTTGTATTCAACGCAACCGCACGTGGAATTAGTCGACTTTTAAAAACACGAGTTAATTGCTACGTCACAATAATAGTATGCACCGTATAGTCGGACCAGTACCACATTCGAATCTATCCGGCGGCTAATAGACTACGAAGACGCTGCTTGCTCGCCGCTGACATATCGCCTTAAACTCGCACAGACAACAATAGCTATTTGTTATGCAAGGCTGCAAAGTTGTTATTTGGCGCGAGTGTTGAAATTGAAAGCTGAGCGAGCAAAGGAATCGAAGATTGAACCATGAGCGAAGCGATTCCTGGGCGTAGCGAGGCTTTCAAGACACGAGAAGCCAAATAATTTTGCAGCCGTGTGGAACACACAACTTTTCATCTCACTACAGCGAGGAAAATGCAAGGTGCAAGAAAAACAATTAAAACATAAAAATATTTAATTTTGCCGTCCATTTAATATATCAAATTTAAAACATAACACACTCAAATCCAAACCAAATAAATACGAGAAAAGCACACATATTCAAAATAAAAAGTAATATTGCCGTAATTTGATATATCGCCGTGTATTTCGTTGAGTTTTTCTTTAGCACTGTTAGGTTTGTATTTGTAACCTGTGAACTACTTGACACATTAGTAGTGAATGTGGGAGACTGATTAGCTTTTAGCATTGAGTAAATACTCCAAATTGGGCTTGACTTTCTTGTTTTTGATATTTCTATAAAGTAAGACAACAGTATGTATTCTCCACACAACAAATTTACATGTTGGTACGTGTTTTGTGAAAAAATTCAAACTTTTTAATTTTTTATTTTTTTTCGTGTGCGTTCTGAAATTACACTCTTATGTTCCAACTTGTATAACAAATAAACATTAAAAATTGTGTTGTATTTAAGTTATAAACTAGTCAAAATATATAAATGAAACTGAAATACTATGAATATTTATAATAAAACATACGAGTATATAAAATAAAGTGTATAAAAATAAAATCTTAAAAATCAGTACCTAACTACAAATCAGGTTTCTGAACGTGATATTGTATGTGTATTTTTTTAATAAAGACGTATCCCAACGTACATATCATTTTAGCTGACCTGACCAGATCGCCCTTTATTAGCGTGCGCTGATTGGTTATTCGAAGATTTATCAACTGATGAAATCAGTCACGCGTTGTAGGAGTTTTAAATATAATAATTTACATGGACCACAGAGAATCAAAATCATCGTGTTCGAAATTCAAATGACTTTTGCACGCTAGCGGATAAAATAGACTTTAGCACGCAGATTTCGCGCTATAAACGGAGGTTTTCCGAGCGAGTAAGGTGAAAACATAATTAAAGCCGTGTGCGCACGAACGAAAATAAATCACATTTTAAGCACGTTCGTTCGTTCGATGGTTTGATTCGATGTTCGCGAATGAATCGAATCGAACTTCGAAATTAGGTACATCGTTTTTTTAGCCTGTGGTAAATGAGATATACAAGTATAAATATTTATATGTGTCCACGTATAGCCCGGGGCCGCGGGTTCAGTAAAAGAATCTTAAGTCCGCAAGGACGGAACCGTAAATAATTTCGAGTAAAAAGTAGTCCGTATCGCTCTGCGTCTTATATACCTACATATGTTTTGCAAAATGTGATATTGATGCGTTGTCTTTTACTGCCTTGTAGCAGGGCCAACTGAAAATACGCTACGAATTCAGGGTGAATTCCAAACCAAAGAGTTGTATGTTCCCTAGCACTTGTCATCCAAATGATGTCATTAAAGTCAATAGAGGCCCGTAATGGCCGTAGAGGTCAGTAATGGCACTGGAGACGATGACTCGCCTCCCGCTAGTTGGGCCCCGACAAATAGCGACACATAGAGTGGCCTAAGGGCAACCGCTGCGGAAGGCTAAGGGCAGAGAGGTGTAATACTGGGCTTTAAACCGCAGCCAACTAACCCCTTGCGTTTGCACATCCGCCCCCGAGCCGCAACTCTCGCGACTCCACTCTGGCCGGCCGGTTAAGGCAAGACAGAGCCGGAGGCCCCGACCCATCACCCCCCGTCAGGATCCCCCAGGAGCACTCAGGTACGTGGGGTCGCTACCCCCCAACAGCTCGCCATAAGCTGCCCTGCGTGACTGACTGCGCTGGTAAAACCAGCGGGCGATGGGGTCGTCACATCCCTACGCCTTATTATTATTATTATTATTTCGTATATTCATATAATTTCTTAGGTTAAGTTTTTTTACAATACATTTATATAAAAAGTAAAATACAATAAAGAAATCATTATTACACCAAATCGACAGCAATAATAGTTCATTCAAGCAAGTGTCATTATATTTTATATTCTGTTATTACAGACAGACATTCAAGTTAAACCTAATGACGTTTGTATTGCATTTATTTACAAGTAATTAGTATTCATATAACATTTTATTGTTGCACAGGCACACCGTTAACAATCATAACATTTTTGGGACTTATTCAATTCATCATCGACGATGCGTTTGGCTCGGTTTGTAGACACCTGCCTACTGAGCCGGCGGTCCCGGGTTCGAATCCCGGCCAGGGCAAATATTTGTGTGTTGAACTCGAATATTTGTGCTTGGGTCATGGTTGTTCTATGTATTTAAGTATATATTTATCTATATAAGTATGTATATCGTCTCGTCTAGTATAGAGTAGTATCCATAACACAAGCCTTCTTGAGCTTAATTTGGGACTAGATCGATTTGTGTGAGGTTGTCCGATTATTATTTTTTATCATAATTTTTTTGTGATCTATGCATATAATGGTAGTTTTATCGACATCGCATCGATATCGATAAACCTATTCGAGCATCACTAGCAACTGAAATTTGACACATGGGCTAGGACATAATTATAGACCCTGAAATCAACTTATTGACAAATAATTATACTACCGTCTCGATTTTCATACGGGAACTTTACATGCTTTACAGAGATAACTAAGTTACAAGTAATTAGTCTATGAAATTGCACTTTGCGATATTTTTATGGTAGGTGCACTTATGTCGTTTGGTCGTGTGCTTCTCGCGACTGACCCTTTCAATCGAAGTATTAATAAAGGTTTACCAATAAAATATGAATTATCATATCCCAAATATATGTATAAATAAAAGTACGTTATTCACAAACGTTAATTACTGGTTAAAAGGAATTAAACGGGTCTGAGTACGATGGAGTTGCATTGTTTTATTAAGGAGTTCCTATAATGACCATGTTGTAGGTCCATTGTCATAATGATATTGCATTGTCGTCTGATGATTGATGAAAATTCAGTTCAATCAGGTACCTACCGAGAAGTGAGTCAAGTTTAACATGCAATAATTTGATTACAAATAGACGCCGGGACAAAAGCTTATGGTCGAATAGTAAGTTAATAATGGTTATTTAATACTTTACCAAAAGTAAACTAATAAAAAATTCGATTACCTACTACTTAATAATTTATCAAAGGAAAGACTTCAGAGCTAAGGGTGCCTGTCCACTGAAGTAAAGCGGAGCGGAGCTGTGAAAAATGGACCAATACCATTTCTCGCTTCTGTGCTTCACTAACACATCCTGATTGGATCATTTTCTCCGCTCCATTTCAGTGGTCATGAACCTTAGAATGTAAGCCTTACATGTGCCCATTTTTTTTATAACGATATTTTGTATGTTTAATTTCTACTCAGAATCACGAGCTCTTTCGATTTAATTAGGAGAAAAAAGCTATCCCAAAATATTGATACATTTTTTGTTTTTCCATTCCGTTACCGCTGTATTAGGTCATATGGAAATGGTAACGGAATGGAACAAAAAAACATTGGGACACTTTTTATTCTAATTAGATCGAAAGAGCTCGTGATTCTGGGTAGAAAATACCCAAAATATCGAAAAAAAAGAGGGAACTTTAGAAAAAATTGCCCACATGTTATGAATAAGGCCACTGGATTGCCAATATTTATTTAAATTCAAAACCAGAAGATTATAAAGGTATCTAAACGTTTTATGCCCAAGCGGCGAAAGTACTCGCATAAGAAATTCATAAGAATTAAAGCGGGGCCGCGACCCATACTAACAGTAGGCAATGGGCGTCGCTGGGTAGATTAATCTTTCAAAATGTCATTCAACTCCCCTGACTCTCGTTGACTATAATAACCGGGTCGACTATCGGCTGCCCTATATCAAAACCTAGTAAGGGACAAATTTTTGGATTTTTGTTTTTTAACTTATTTGTACCAACCTAGTAAGTCCTCAGCTGGTGACAGAGACACCAGCTCAAAAATCGTTATAATAACCAGAGTTTTCAATGCGTCGAAACCTAGTAAGTAACATGTCTAGTAACTGTTTACCGTTGTCAAACCCAGTAAGTCACATATCCCATACCAAAACATAGTAAGGGCGTGAGACATACTAGGTTTTGGGCTGGTCAAAGGGCCTTACTACGAGTAGGTTTCTGATCTGGGAATCAATGCGCCGGCAGGGGCGCGCGGGGCACCTAGTATCACTGTGTTTGGTCAGTCCACGGCAGGGCGCCGGCGCAGCCACATCGCGTGCTGTTCAAATTAACTGTCGTCTGGATGGTTTTGAAGTATTGCGTGCAATATGAAGCGCCATTTACAATTTCATAGATCGAAGCAGTTGTTAGAGGCAGCTATTAATAAAAATAAGAGTCAAATCTCCGAATATGTCGGGTAAATGTATTTAAATACCAACTTTAATTTCCAACACTTTTTTTATAATTGTTTGTTACTACGTAGGAACCCCTACATCATCCCTTTAATACATAATTATAAAACTTCGCTACTACAAACATATGCGAAGAGTGTCTGTGTCTTCGCTATTAACGTATAATACCTACTTAAGAAATAAAAACAACTAGATCATTGTTGTGTTTACAGAGTTAATGTTCAAAATAGTGAGTTATCAATGTTTTTGCACACATTCAAGAAGACACAGAAAGATTTCCAACTGGGTGAGTTGTTTAATAAAATAAATGGGCTTGTAAAGAACTTATATTTTTCTCTTTTCTTATTAAATACCTACATAGTAACAAACACGAGTATATAAAATAAAGGTTTCGTGGGTTTCAGTGTTTTAGCTGGTTGAAAATACGAGTAACAAGCATGATAATTTATAATAACTATACCTACCCACTCATGTAATAAATTATTTTACTTGCATATATAACATTGAAAATGTTCATACGTACATTCGGATAAGTTCAATCGGAATTTCAGCTGGAGTTTAATGGTTGATTTGTTGTGTATTCCTATACTAGGTTTACATTTGAATAAAACTTTTAAACGGATTATATCGCGTATATTAATTATTTGAGCCTCCCTAACGTTTCGGTACCTTTACATATACCGTTGTCAAAGGTTGACTGAGAATAACACAATTTTTCTCTGTCAAAGTTACATTTGTGCAAACTACCAATTTTATAGATATTAATTTAAAATAAAGGTATTCTATACCTACATGCCAGATGGGCCTAATGTGCAAAGACAGTTAAGTACCTACACATGTGCCAGAAGGGCATTTACTGTTTTATTTAAAAGGTTTTGTTTTAAATATCTTGGATGTCGACGACAGGAATACCAGTTAAGGCCTAGTAAGGGCTCCCTTACTGTATTGAAGCTGGTTTAATGTAAGAAACTAACACGGGTAAATACATTTTCAAAGTTAGTAAGGGGTATAAAACGTGCATATATAGTATATATTATAAAATGAAGTTATTGATACATACACTTGTTAGTACTCTACTTAGTCATGTACTTTTTTTTACTATTAATTAAGAGTTCTTTTGAGGCTGCCACGTTTTATGTTTTTAGGCTCTCCTGTAAAATTTGGTCTGGAGCCCTTACTAGGTTTTGATATAGGGCAGCCGCTATGCAGAACTATCCAGGTACAAATATGCACACTGTTGTTGAGTTAAACTTATGTACATTTCCAGTGGTTGACACTGTTAAAGATGGAGAGGCTGATAATAATTATTAAAATTAGAATGTGCATCATTTTGACGTTTACCAAACATCTGTTCTATTTTTATTTTGTATTCGTACTGGTAGGCATATTCATAAAAAAATATTGTATGTAATATGAATATGAATTACCTGAGTGATCATCTGAAAATGACCGCACTATATACGACGATTTTTAATCGGTGATCAGGTACCAACTTTTCTAACTCAGTAATTGATGGCGGTCACGTTGAAGTCGTAATGACATTAAAACAAACTTTTATTTTTCTGTGATAATTTTTATTTTGAAACCAATTTTGTCTTAAACTCCTTGTCACCCTACTAACCTGTATTTGTGAGCTTACAACCTCACCTCTTTAATAATTTAATGGCAATGACAATTTATGAGTAATCTTGTCATTGTCATTACCAGTCCCACCCAGACCAACCCAGGGACCTAGGACCTAATTCGAGAATGCCGTTTGAGTGATCGCCAAACGTCAAATCTCTATTAGATAACAGTTATATCGCCATTGAACTGTCATTAAAATGCGATGAGCTTAAAAGAAACAATGACATCTCATCTCAATTTTGGAAATACGAAGGCGATAATGATTGTCAAAAATGTTATTCATTCATATGAATTTCTGTTTTGAACGAAACGTAACGGACTAATTTCACGCACTACGCGGTCAATTTAAAGTACGAGTATGCGCCTGTTATTTATGCCGTCACATACAAAGGAAAAGAAGCGCGTCCGAATTGACGAATTTGCGATGTTCTAGGGATATCGCCACTTATCAAGTAGGCACACGTCAAAAGTGACGGATGGCGTTGAAATGGAGAGATCTCCATCATCTCTCTAAAAATGATCGAATACCCCCCCCTTATTCTAGAATGCCGTTTGAGAGATCGCCAAACGTCAAATCTCTATTAGATAACAGTGATATCGCCTTTGAACTGTTATTAAAATTCGATGAGCTTCAAGTGACATATCTCATCTCAACTTTGAAAATACGAAGGCGATAATAAATAAATAAATAAATAAATAAATATTAAGGGACAATCTTACACAAATCGACCTAGTCCCAAACTAAGCAAAGCTTGTACTATGGGTACTAGACGACGATATACATAATATATAAATACATAATGATTGTTAAAAATGCTATTCATGCATAATGAATTTCTGTTTTGAACGAAACGTAATTAACTAATTTCACGCACTACACGGTCAAGATAAGTAAGTGCCTGTTATTTATGCCGTCACATACAGAGGAAACGCAAATTAAACGCGACCGGTTTGACAAAGTTGCGATGTTCTATTAGGGATATCGCCACTTGTCAAGTAAGGACACGTCAAAAGTGACGGATGGCGATGAAATGGATGGATCTCCATCATCTCTCTAAAATTGGTTCAATTACCCCCCTGATTTTGTAACGAAATAAAATCAGGAAGAAGAAATAATAATAGAAATAATAGACTTCTAATCGATCCTTGGGTTATTCGCAGTAAAATAATAGTTCGATTTTCCATTTTCTGTGGTTAAAATTTAACAGCTTGTGTCATGTAAACTTTTAAATATCACATAGGATTAAAAAAACCGGGCAAGCACAAGTCAGACGCGCCTTTCAAGGGTTCTGTAAAGATTTACACCGTTGCTTAACCTCGATGATCGATTACATACTTTAAATAAAGCTTGTATTTTTTTACGATTTAATAATAAATGTAGCGTTTTCAGAATTGTTCTTATTCTTTAGTAGTATGAGAAGGTATTAACTACTTGCCAAATTTAATAGTTTTAGGTTAACGGAAAATACCCTATATACTTTGATTCCCTTGAGAGTGTCGAAATGAACGTTTGTTGCAGCATAAACGGACGTATGCAGTAAGTTTAATTTTTTATTATATTCCCAAATAAAATAAAGTGATTGTTTTCATTGTAACGAACAAAAACCAATTCATATTTTTACAATGAATTATTAATACCGAATTTCAGCGTTCGGACGAATAATTCTATATTTACACAAAAGTAAATATAGTTAAGAAGATTAAATTTGTACAATTGAGGCAACTGCTCTCGGCCGTAATCGGGTTTTATAATGGCCGTTTTCTCACATTTTCATATACATTCAACGAAGTTATAAAAAAATAAAGATCTCTGGTTATTGGTAGAACATCACATAGGGTGGAATATATGTATACAGGGCACTCGGGAGGAATCTAAATAATTTAATCAGTGAATTCCTGCTCATGTTTAGAAAATAAAATGTCGTCTATAGAAAGCTGAACTCTGCTCAGTTCCAGAGATATTAACAATTTGTATGTGTGATTATTCCTCTGTCCATATAACGTACTTATGCTAACATAAGTATTAACATTGCCGCATTGTGGTTATGTCTGGACAGTGGACGTAGTATGATTACTTAATTGACAGATATCATGATAAGAAAAGATGTCAATCACTACTATTTAACTTTACGTTAAAAGGCCTTGTTTTTTTAAGACAAGTGTATTGTATTTTTACAACAAAAGAGTAGAACAAGCCGTAATTATCTTTTTGACAGATTTTACAAAAAAATATTGTTTACGTTTACATTACATAATTAGGGCAGTGAATTTGAAAATATCCCAGATCACTGGTAATTTTGGCCCAATCCGAAGGTGAGGGTCATAAAAATCCGATTTGGGGCTTTACAAATTACCGCCCGTGGTTTGTCTTAAGTTAAATGTTTTGCCTTGGCCTTACGGCCTAGGTCGACATAAACTTATTTTGAACTCTCCCGAGCAACGTGTATAAACGAATGGCAACAAATATTTTGAGCCACAAAAAAAAATTGGGACCCTAAACCAGTGTCACCTAAAAATCATGTGAAACACCAAACAAAAAATTACTTGCACTGAAATAACATAGTAAAAATAAGAAAATTACAATGCTTCTACCTGTTTTAGTCATGATGACTGCACTTCTTATTGTATTCGAACACCAAATTCTAATAAATGTGCACCAAATTTTGACGACCAATTTTTTGCTATTTTAGTACCTAAATTATACCCGTATGATTGATTTAAAATGTAGGCATACTACCAAATATAGTATATTAACTCAAAATTAAGTACCTACGCTCCGCGCGTACCTAATGTGATTGCAAAATGATTTTGGTTAGTGAGCTGCGCATATAAACTTACTGCTACCAGTACTAATTAGATTAAATAATGGGTTAAGGCTGAATTTCAGGCAATACCTACCCAGAAACTGATCACTTAATAAATATTATTTTTAATTTAAGTTTTTAGGTTACAAGATGACATATTATATACTTGAATGTAATTTCATACTAAAATGGTGATCAATTTTTGGATAACGTTTACTTTTTTTGGGTAAAAAAATATTAATGTGGAGTTATTTGCATTAAATATTATAGTAAGTAGCGAAATTAATATGGTTATAATTTTACATAAAATTGGTGTCCTAAATTTGGTGCTCATTCACTATTCTTGGTTGTATAGAGATTTTATTGCCAATAAATTTTACTCTATCTGGTGATCAGTAATAAACCTTTGGTTATCATTTGAAATTAATTTGGGGATCAATTTTGGTGCTCATTTACTATTTTTGATACCTAGTGATTTTTTTGCCGTTACATTTTACTATATCTGGTGCTCCATTAAACATAAGCCTTAACGGATCAGTAAGAGCCATTGCTTTACAAGAAAGCGATTTGAAGATAGCATTCGGAGCGACACCCACTGTCTGGCATCTGGTCACGCGGCGCAGCATCTCATAATAGTTTATATTGGAAGCAGTGGGTCTCATTCGTTGGTCGCGGGTCTTTAGGTAACCATCCCTATAGTAAGTATACGATACTGTATGCGATACTATGAAATTCATATCTAAAAAGTTGCGTTATTGTTATTATTATTACCGTGATTGAAAAAAATAAAAAAATTAATGTGTTTTTGAACTATCCCTAATAATACTCTTTATTGTGCACCACAAAACAGAAATTAAGATAACACAAATAAATTGCAAATAACAATACAGTTGGTAAAAACAGCCGGTCTTATCGCTAAAAAGCTCTCTCTTCCAAACAACCTTAAGAAAGTGAGTAAACATTAAGAACAATAAGTACCTACTTATCTTATTATTGCTTAGCGTAGTGGAGCAAAAGTGAATATTTTAATCGCTAAGTCTTAACGGAATCCATCTAATTATGAAACAAGATTAAAAAGTTGAACTATGCCCCTGATAAACTACCGAAGCCACCGTCACTGTACATTACACAGAGTGACCAATCCAAATGGGTCAGTAGGGAGAATACGAAAACTATAGGAGATAGGGAAATCTGTTCTTAGAAACCATGGCGTCAATTTTAGATTTAACAAAAACCGCATACATTCTTTTTTATAAATCTCATACATAACCGGGAATTTCACCTGTTTAAAATTCTGTAAGTAATCGCATGTCGTATTGCAATAATCTTTACAGCGGTTTTGACCGGGTAATGTATGAAATTATGTATGATATTTATAAAAAAATAATAACGCAGTTTTATTAAATTTTTAATCGATGCCATGGTCCCTAAGAACATATTTCCCTATCTCTTGTAGTTTGTGCCTTCTCCCTACTGACCCATTTGGATGGATCACCCAGTATAGTTTAGGTCCCAATAGGTAAAGTTAGGTTTCATTACATCCAAATACATATATTTTTATAAATTGTGTTTCATAAAAAAATAATGTATATAATATTCATACAATTACTTACATATAACTTAGAATGGTAAAAACTTAAATGATAATTTGTTTGCATGCGTGGTTAACTAACAAACCGATTATGGGAAATAGTTATTTATTGTCTGTACGATTAAGCTTATAAATATGTCTCACAATTGATTTCAATAAGAATTTGTCTAACAATTTTGTAATATGAGATTTTGTAGATACATTTTTAATAAATGGCCTGGGACCTAATTCGAGATTGACATTTGAGTGATCGCCAAACGTCAAATCTCTCTTAGATAACAGTTATATCGCCATTGAACTGTCATTTAAATGCGATGAGCTTAAAAGTGACATATCTCATCTCAATTTTGGAAATACGAAGGCGATAATGATTGTCAAAAATGTTATTCATGTATATAAATTTCTGTTTTGAACGAAACGTAACGGACTAATTTCACGTACTACGCGGTCAATTTAAAGTATGCGCCTGTTATTTATGCCGTCACATACAAAGGAAGCGAAAATTTTGCGCGTCCGAATTGACGAAGTTGCGATGTTCTAGGGATATCGCCACTTGTCAAGTAGGCACACGTCAAAAGTGACGGATGGCGATGAAAAGGAGAGATCTCCATTATATCTCTAAAATTGGTCGAATACCCCCCAGATTGCACATTCATCGAGAGATTGAGAAACTATTTCTGTAATGCCTAGTGTAATAACGAAAATACGAGAACACTAGGTTTACCGATTACGATTAATTTGCTTTCATTAATTTTCAAAAGTAGACTTTTTAATTAATCATTTCCATATTAGCTACATGAACCATGAACATTGTCATTTTGCTGGAATTGAGACTTCATCTATAGTTTTCTCAGTCGTTTGTTACAATGCAAATACTTACGTTAGGCACTACACACGAAGTACAAAAAAAAATATATCGCTGAGTCGAGTTTCTAGAGAAGTGCTCAATTGAAATAATGCTATTACTATAGATGGTAAATTAAGACTCCAAAGACCTTCGACTCACGCCCAGCCGTGGGTCGATTGATGACGGCTGTCTATTTATTTCGATCTCACCTCGATTACACGTGTATGCTTGAAAACGCACCGATTCTAGAATACCTCAGGCAATACACTCGTGGTCAAATAATACGGGTCACTTGCCTAATGTTCCCCGATTACATACTCGAAGACGGTGGGACTGATTTGAAAGATTAATTTATTGTTTGAAAAGGCTTAGGTACCTACTATCTTGTCTGTTTCGCTGTAATGAAATAAGCACCTAAAGAAAGGACCCTGAAGGAAGTCATCTAATGGGCACTCCTATCGTGACTTGTGCTATGTTCCCGGAAAGCATCATTTGGTGACGTGAATCTTGAGTTTTCTTAAAATTATTATTATTTTATATTAAAATAAGTAAAATAAATCAATTTGCTCTTCTTTAAAGTCTAGTCTTTTCAAAACATTTGAACAAGTTAGCTACAAGTTTTCAAGATATTCCATTTAATGTTACTGTCGCGAATTATTTGAACGTGAGTGTAGTCTAACAGGAATGCGAACACAACGCAACTAAGTATCTCAATTTGTGTAGTCGCCCCCCCCCCTCTCCCCACCGCGGTTAGAACCATGGTAATCTGACAATTCAAGGTAAGCGTCAGACCCATGCCGCCTTAATTAATTGAGATCGCTACTGATCAAAGCCTACCGACCGCCACCCTAATCTTAAGTTTTAATTACTTTGATGAAATATTTGCGCCAAACCTACTATTAGCCCAAGATAGTTTGGATAATTGGATAAAAAGCCCTTAGATAATTTTGTGACTAATGGCGAAGCTACGACGCGGTTGGCTCAGTTTGTAAGCACCTGTGTAGCCAGCGGTCCTGGGTTCGAATCCCGGCCAGGGCAAATATTTGTTGGTAAATGTATGTATGTAAACACTTTATTGTACACAACTACTGGTTATAAATACATTGATGACAAATGAAACATATACAAAGGCGAACTTATCCCTATTAAGGATTTTTTCCAGTTAACCTTATTTATTCCAGTTAACGTTAGTTATTTGTGTGATGAACTCGAATATTTGTGCTTGGGTCATGGTTGTTCTATGTTTTTAAGTATATATTTATCTATATAAGTATGTATATCGTCGTCGTCTAGTACCCATAACACAAGCCTTCTTGAGCTTAATTTGGGACTAGATCGATTTGTGTGAGGTTGTCTGATATTTATTTATTATTTATATATTTTACCGGATAATTGCAGCTTGCCTTTATTGTTACTTTTTGGGGTTCCATAATAAAAGGGAGATACTTTGTCTTTATAGTATTGGGTTGGGGGATTTGAGCTTGAGCTCTGCCACTAAAGACAAGCAGGCCATCTCAATCCATTGCCGTGTCTGTCTTGTCCAAATTCTCTCCACGGAAATCTGCATGAAGATATATTATTATACTATCTACTACTAGAATGACGCTACGGAAATGACAGGATCATAAAGTCTCAATTTGAACATGGATTTCATATTTCTTATAAATTTCAGAAATTAAATATCGTATCATTATTATAAACATATATGCATCTAAGAATTTACCGAAAAAATGGGTTATTATCTTATACAACGTGGGCCCTGTAACAGGAGCAAAAAATTAAAACATAGATTTTACTCGTTAAACTGAACAACATTTGTTCAGCAACTATAAAAAAAAAACAGTTTTCAAAATTTTATTATTTCAAACAAATTAAATAGTATTTTCAATGTATGTCGTCCAACGTTGACATTCGCTGAGCATTGACATAGCTGTCACTCTACTAATATCGGACATTTCGCAATACATTGCTTCTTTGTCTAAACTTTATTCTACAAAATATCATTTAATACACGTTTTTTTCAGAAGTCGCTTAACAAATGTTGTTTAGTTTTAAAGGACGAATCTATGTTTTAATTTATTGCTCCTGTTACAGGGCCCACCCTTTATTATCTAAATTATCAATTTATCACGGCACGTCTAGAAGGTGTGCAAAAAGCTAATACCTATCTAGCTATTGTTTGAGTTAAATACTTTTCATCACACTTGCTCGTAAATCAAGGGTTTACATGCTAGAAAAGCGTGCGGTAAATCGTAAATTACGCCCTAGGGCGGTAAGCATTTTTTTTTAATTGAAAAGCTTGACGTTTAGTTCTACGATATAAGACCAAAAAGTTTATAATAAAAAGTTACTATGTTTTAATGTAATGTTTTATATGCTTATTTAAAGATAGACAATAATTATCATAAAAGTATATTAACACGTTGAAATACGTTGATATTAACTAATATATATTCATTTGTTTTATTGTACATTGTAAATTTCTATTCTAATAATTATTGTTCGTATTTGTATTGTTAATCATAATACGAGTACAATATCCAAACGCAATATTAACATTATCTGTGGACAATCTACAGTAACGGCCTCTGATTGGTCGGCGGTCTGGCATGCCAACATAGCGGCAGAAATTAGAAAAAAATATGTACTACATGTTACTGTAATAGTGATTTATGGTGAATTTAATCGCGTTGTGTATCTTTTCGTCGTTGTATTTCTAGACTATGTAGTCAATACCATGAAATCAAATAAAATAATCTCTACTATGGAAAGGATTCCACTCGAAATAATTATCAATGCGGCAACAAGGCGGCAACAGACAATCTAAAAAAAATGCATTCTTAAATAACTGGAATTTATCGAGGATGAATATTTAACAACGAAGGTAAGTCGGGAATACTTAATAGCTAATTAGCTACATACGTATAAATAAGTAAATATCAGTTTATATTTTCATGTTAATCCTTTTGATTTAATTGTCTTGCATGAAACAATGCTAACAGTACAGGATGTAACAACAAAAAATAGAAAACTTTGTATTAAGGAACTAAATTAAATTATGTTTCTGTCTCAATGTATAAGTCAAGTAGGTACATAAATATGTGCGAACATTAATTTAGTTATTTGGTTTCAGGTCGTCCTTATAATTGGAGTAAATATTGTTTTCTGAAATATCTACCGCCATGTCTTCTCAATTTACTCTGCTACGAGAAATTCGTGTTGCTAAACCTATATATCTTATTCCTCAATTCAAGAAGGTACAAACGCCGCACTTAATAAAAGTATTATCACCATGAGCTGGACAAATATTAAATTGTATTAAATATTTTAGTTACATAGTTTTGTTTTATAAATGTTTGGTATTGACTGCTATTTATTACTTTTGTTTTATTTCCTCCCAAGTGTGATGAAAAACGTCGTACGTGACTCTGGTGGTAAAGGAATTACAAACTCGTGTCATTAAAGCCCTCACCTTCGGCTTCGGGCTTCTAATAGACACTCGTTTGTAATTGCCCGTTTACCACCCTTGTTACGTAATGTACTATATTTTACCTACTTACAAGTACAAAGGAGGTAAACAGGTTGGAATCTCAGCCCATAACTTTTTTGTACTCTACAAGAAAGATCGGTTCTGCAATGAAGATTGAAGGGCATATACTTAACACGTGCATATTTTTTGTAAGGGTAGTATTTCATCAGCATTTTATTCTAAGATTTGGCCTGCGTTCGAAGAAAAGACAAAGGTATTATCATCTTCAGTCTAATGCTCAGCCGTTACAATTGAAATTGAAATAGGAATATTTTAATTTTATTTAATATCGGAATAAGGCCTTATTCCATTGTTTTTTTTTCATATTATGACAATAATTTCAACCAACTTTTTGAAGTGAATAATACTTTCCCCGAATTCTAGGTAGTAACATAGCTATTTCATTGCGTGCAGTCGAAAATAAGTTGAAAAAACTAATTTTCCGCGTGAATTTTGTCGATTTCGAGTAGTTTTAGAAATAATAATGATTAAAGAAAAATTCAAACTTCAGGTTTCAAATATAGGTAGTAACATCAATAATATGTTAAGAAACATGTTTGATCATAGAGAAAAATGTCTAAATCAATCAGCATTTTAAAAGGAATAAGACCTCAGACGAGTGTACCTTTTTGTGTCTGCACAAAACTTGTCATCAGTGGCCACTTTAGTTTAACGATGATAAATTGATTTGAAAATAAATTATCTTCCCTGAAAATAATCCATACGATTAAAACATAACCACGCGACTTACTTACGGCTGTAGTATGCTTTGAATTCAATTGAGTGTTTTAATTAATTCAACGGGTGGTGTTGTAATAGGACTGCGGTTCGAGAAAGACGACGCGGCGCCGCGCGACACAACACGACGGTAATAATTTTACGACTTACCATCGAAAAAGGAGTTTTCAGTCTAGCTTAGGTAAGCATATCATGGAGTATGGAAGTGCGAATGTATGGGAAAATATAATCTTTTAGAAAACTATCAACAAATGGCGTTTCGCGTCATTGAGAACCGAGGAAAATATCTTATTGCTAACGAAAAACATTTTATGGTGCGGTTTATTCACATCAAAAACCATTGACACAAATATTCAAAAAATACCTAATAAATATTGTGGTGTGTACCCACATTAATAATAATGAACCATTACATGTTACAATATTTTATAAAATCGGTCAAGCTGTTTGAGTCTCAAAGCATAGCAATAATAAATATCCACCGGAAACATTACAATTTTTCGGTATAAAAAGTAGCCTATGTGTTAATCCAGGGTCTCAGTTACCTCCATACCGAATTTTATCAAAATTGGTCGAGTCGTTTGAGCGTGAAGAAGTAACAAAAATACATACAAACATACTTACAAATCATTGCCTTAATATTAGGTCCTTTTATGGTAAACTAGCTGTGCCCCGCGGTGTTACCCACTCATCCCACGGGAACACTAAATTTATTCGGGATGAAAAGTATCCTATGTCCTTCCCCGGGACTGACACTATCTATATACCAAATTTCATCTAAATCGGTTCAGCGGTTTAAGCGTGAAGAGGTAACAGACAGACAGACAGACAGACAGACAGACACACTTTCGCATTTATAATATTAGTATGGATTGGGTAATTATCTGCCGATTGGCACCTCTTTTGTCAAAATCGGAGAATCCGTTCAGAATTTAGAATTTTTTAAACTTTTTTTAATTAAGTGGCGCCATCTCTGTTCCTTAGGGGTGAAACTAATTTCTCCTTGAGTGAAATCGTTTATTTTGGTCTATATTATCACTGTGCAAAACGGCTTGCTTCCATCACAAAGTGCAGCTTCCGGGCCAAAACCGTCCATAACAAGTAAGACTATTAAGAGAAAAGATGTTTAAGAGGTAATAATAAATATAACATCAAATTAAATTTTTATACCACTTCTAGAAGTCATGTGATCGACTGATCATGAAGTTGCACGATTTTACCGTCTAAATATCTGTTCTTCTCACACGTTTCGGAGTTGCATAGCTCTGCAATCATTTTATATCTTGTGGTACCTAGTTTTAAGCCAACTTAGTTTTAAGCCAGTATACCTTGAATCGTTACAGTTAATCTTGTCCGAAGGTGGCCATTAATGTTACTTAAGTATCGAGAACTTAGTTTCTACTTGTTTAGTTTTTACGAGAGGGAATGACGGGGTTTACCAGGTAAATTCTGTGGATAGGTATTTTACAATTCTTTGGCTGTGTAGTACCTAAGGTAAAACCTTTACGAGAGGGGATGACGGGATTTACCAGGTAAATTCTGTGGATAGGTATATTACAATTCTTTGGCTGTGTAGTACCTAAGGCACAGAATAATAGTAAAACCTAAGCATTTATGTACCATTATTCAGTTAGAAAAAAATTAGAAAGGATAAGATAATATAAAATATTTTATTTCAACTTAATAATTACATTACACGTTTGATTCATATCAAAATTATACGAATACGTATAGTGATCGTCAAAAATAATAAACTCATAATCAAATCGGGGGGTCGAAGTTGCATAACGTCCGTAGGAGATTACCCACCGCTACCCTACACGTGACCCCTGGGTGGTGCTAATAGTGCAACAACCTGGCAACCGAACTGTCCTTTCGAGGATCTCTCGGTTCTAACTACACTGCGTTAATTACACATATTCTAATATGCCTCGCTGCGCTCGAAGGAATGCAAGCACTAATCAGTGCCAAATGACTAAAGATATAGGACCTTCTGTCCGTATCTGCTCGTTAAATATTGAAGGCATTAGCCAGGCTAAATCTGAATGCATGCAGCGGATTGCCATAGATAATAAGATCGACATTATAGTGCTACAAGAGACGCACACTGCTGACCTCACGCAACTCGCTAAAAGAGGAACGATTCCCGGCTTCCACATGATCTGCGCTACATACCATCCCCAATATGGTACCGCTACATATGTACGGGATGCTCTACTACCATCAGCTTCAACTATCTGTACCTCAATAAGCCCCGAAAACATCGCTATGTCAACTGTTCAAGTGGGAGAAATGAAGATCTGTAACCTTTACAAACCTCCGAATAGCACATGGCCCCAACCAGCACTCCCAAACTACGGTCACCCATCCATCTTAGTAGGCGACTTTAATAGCCACCACACCAGCTGGGGATATAAAAAGAATGATACTAACGGAGAATCTGTTGTCAAGTGGTCAGAAGAATCTAATTACTTCCTCGCACACAGCAACAAAGACAAAGGCACGTTCAAATCTGCACGCTGGGGCCGTGAATATAACCCGGACCTCGCCTTTGTCTCCCTGGACTCTAAACGCAGACCCCTCCAGGTGAACAGAACTGTACTGCAAGACTTCCCGCACAGTCAACACCGCCCAGTTCTTCTCGATGTTGGCCTCAAAATACCCATCATACAATCATTTCCCGCACCACGCTGGAACTTCACTAAAGCTGACTGGGAACGCTACACGAAGACACTCGATGACTCCATCAGGTGGATACCACCCCTCCGAGAAAACTATGGGAGATTTTTAAAATTAGTACTTTCCACTGCTAAAAAATGTATTCCACGGGGATATCGGAAGCAATACATACCATGCTGGACTACCAAAACTGAAGCCTTCTGGCAAGAATACATGGCCACTGGCGACCGGAATGTTGCTCACGCACTCATTGAGTCCCTCAACGAAGCACGGCAAGCTAAATGGGAAAGCACAGTCCAGGACATGAACTTTGCACACTCAAGCCGCAAAGCCTGGCACCTACTTAAACGCTTCACCACTGGAACCACCAGCCAGAAGAGTGAACCCAAAGTCAGCCCGAGCAAAATTGCGGACAGGATTGTAAAGCTGTCTAAAGCACCTAGCCACAAACAACACACACGTGACGTACGAAAGGATCTTACATCCCTTAAGGCACGCACTGCTCCGGATACCTACTTTAGCCGCCCAGTTACTGCAGACGAGGTAATCGCGAGTGCCAAAGTTATTAAGGGAAACAAGGCTTGTGGAGAGGACAATATATTCCCAGAGTTTATAAAGCACAGTGGACCCCACACGTGTGCGTGGCTCGCGAAATTTTATACGAACATCATTGACTCTGGGAAAATCCCACTTGCGATGAAACGGGCTAAGATAACTGCAATACTTAAACCTGGCAAGCCAGCTGACTGTGCAGATAGTTACCGCCCCATCGCTCTCCTGAGCGTGACGTATAAACTGCTTGAGCGAATTCTACTTAACCGTATTGCACCAACTATAGAAGAACATATTCCTCAAGAGCAAGCGGGCTTTCGTCCAGGACGCAACTGCAGTGATCAAGTGTTAGCACTGACTACACTCGTGGAGAGGGGCTTTAACGAAAACCTTAAATCATCAACTGTTTTTGTAGATCTAACAGCTGCTTATGACACAGTGTGGCGCCAAGGACTGCTGTACAAGCTAATCAAGCTGATCCCCTGTATCAAAATCTGCAAAGTAATTGAGGACGCTCTTACCAACAGGCCATTTCGTGTCTATCTTGGAGACAAATCTAGTACTTCTAGGGTTTTGAACAACGGCCTCCCACAGGGCTCGGTCCTAGCCCCAACACTCTTCAACGTGTACACCCACGACGTGCCAGAGACGCTCTCCAGGAAATTTGCGTACGCTGACGACCTAGCTCTAGTCGCACAGGGCCGCAGTATAGAGACCACGGAAAGTGACCTTGAAACCGATATGGCCACCCTCGATGAGTATTTCGTTCGCTGGCGCCTGTGTCCGAATGCCTCGAAAACTGAAGTCTGCTGTTTTCACTTAAATAACCGACAGGCCAGCAAGAAACCTAACGTTACCTTTAGAGGCGCTACTCTTCCCCATAACCCCTTTCCCAAATATCTGGGTGTCACTCTAGATCGGTCTCTCACATACAGCGCCCACCTTAACAACGTCGCAGCGAAACTGAGAACCAGGAACAACATCCTACAAAAGCTGACAGGGACAACGTGGGGAGCCTCAGCCAGCTGCTTAAGAACATCCGCCCTGGCACTCGTATATACAACGGCAGAATACTGCGCCTCTACTTGGTTAAACAGCTCTCATACCGCTGTAGTTGATACACAGCTAAACCACACCATGCGCCTAATTACGGGATGCTTAAAACCGACTCCTCTATACTGGCTTCCGGCTTTGTGCAGTATTGCCCCGCCCCAACTCCGCCGCACACACCACCTATACGCGGAAGTGAATAAGGCGCTTAGACGACCCGAGCTGCCTATTAACGGAGACCTAGCCGCCTTTAAATCGACAAGGCTAAAATCGCGAAATCCACCGGCATTACAGGCACACCAACCACACTTCAACTGGAACACAAACGAGGCCTGGTTTGCGGAATGGTCAGCCAGATGCATCCCACCCGAGCTGTTCGAGCTGAATCCACGCTCTCGGCCACCTGGTTTTAACGAAAAACGTTCGGTCTGGTGCACGCTCAACCGCCTGAGAACGGGAGTTGGTAACTGCAACCAACTACGGAAAAGATGGGGCTGGACTGAGAACGAAAGCTGCGAATGCGGATGCCCAGAGCAGACTGTACGCCATATTGTCTTGGAATGCCCACTAACTAAATTCGCAGGCCAGGTGGAAGATCTTAAAGACCTAACAAGCGAAGCTGTTAATTTCCTCGCAAATTGTAAATTTAAATTGTAAAACTAATTATAAGTAAGCACGCAGTGTAAATTTTACGCCATACGATAAATAAATAAATCAAAAATGATTTTAAGAAAAGATTAATATAATAAAAATTTTAATCAATAGTAAAAATTTAAAATAATAAACAAGAGAATTCTAAATTATCAATAAATACAATACTTATATTTAATCAAAGTTTATTTTATTTCCATATACTCATTTATTGAGTACAGAGGGGGTTTCTCAGCCGGCGCAATAAGTAGCGCCATACAGACATTTGATCCTAATAAAACCAACGATCGAACGATATCCTTTAAATAAAATGCTATCTTGTCTATTGGAGATATATTCGTAGCTAAACGTCACCGAATCAAGGGAGCAGGGACCTTTAAAGGTAAAGTTTTTATATGGTCAGGAATTCTAAGTCTCAGCTTACAAAGCCAAAATTATACTAGTTTTATTATAATTGCGCTATTACCTACTGAAAATGTCGTTCCAATTGAATTATAACACCAAAGTTCTTGCATGAATAAATAACCTTATTGCAAGAGCAAATTCTGAAATGGAACAAATAGCACTGCGCTTGTAACTAAATCGTCCTGAGAAACAATGGAAATTGAAGCATTTTATTGTATCACTAGAAGATTCCTAAATGGCTACTCCGAAGGTCGCAATTCGAGTACCGTGCCATCCCTCTCGATCTCATGTCAAACAATATTTAGATCAGTGGGTCAAAATTTAAAATTTTGAACATTGGAGTAACCTTCCTGCCACCTTTATCACAGAAAAAAAACATGAAATACCATAGTTTTACTACAGCCTAGTCGAGTAATCTGTATGTATATATCTCATAACTCCAACCTTTATTTACGGTATACAGGTATCGATTACAAAAAACAATCCTGCTCCATCCCCTTTATTTTTTTTTGTGATATTTTCATTTTTATTCCTGCTTTTGCTTATCTGTTCCGCCCTCCTTGATATGCTTATACCCCCAAAGTATAGTCAAGTTGGAAATATCTGCCATTAGTATTCTTAGTTAGATGCCATTTTAATACTGAGCCGGCGGTCCCGGGGTCGAATCCCGGCCAGGGCAAATATTTGTGTGATGAACTCGAATATTTGTGCTTGGGTCATGGTTGTTCTATGTATTTACGTATATATTTATCTATATAAGTATGTATATCGTCGTCTAGTACACATAACACAAGCCTTCTTGAGCTTAATTTGGGACTAGATCGATTTGTGTGAGGTTGTCTGATATTTATTTATTTATTTAAATTCGTGTCAACTTTGTTACAGCCAATATTGCGTGACGCGAAGTTAGACGGAGTAGAGTGGACCATCATTTTACTATCACACTGTTTCTGAGATTTAAGAGGGAATATCATGCCTCATTTTTCCATACAAATAGCGGATTCGTTGGCGTCTATTTCCTCCTCTAAATCTTAACCAATCTTTACGAAATTTTAGGAACTGAATGGGAAGGAAATTAAATTTCTGTGTCGGACCGTTTCAATTTGTGCGCTAATTACTTATTATTAAATTTTGTGCAAATACTAGGCGTATGTTTTTGGCCAAAATTCCGCGGAGGAAACAGACGAGAAGGAAGCCTCGACTTGTACAACCCGGTTACGTTGTTAGAACATCATTTAATTTTGTATGCGACGCCATAGCTACATACCAGGTGCAAACTTAACGTAAACTGATAGTATAAAAACCGGCCAAGAGTATGTCGGGCCACGCTCAGTGTAGGGTTCCGTAGTTGCTCATCCTTCACAATAGACTTAAGTTACAGGAAAGATTTCAAGCTCTATAAAAAGGTCGTAAATGCCAAAATAACTCTAATTACTTATTACCTTCTGGAAGTCAACTTACGTCCTTTTGAAGAAAATTATGAAATTTTGCGATAACTCAAAAACGGCTCGACCGATTTTATTCAATATAGTTTTCATTGAAAGTACTTTTTAAGGGGGGACAGTATTTTTTTTATTTTCGGAGCGAATATTGACAAAACTGCTGACTTTATCAAAAAATACTGTATGGAGACCCCTATTTATTTGACTGTTTTGTCGGCGTGTTACATACACATACTCATACCAAATTTTAGCTTTCTAGGACTTGATCACGGAGCTAAGCCGCGGGCGGACAGACAGACGGACAGACGGACATGGCGAAACTGTAAGGGTTCCTAGTTGACTACGGAACCCTAAAAAAGGAACAGTGGTATGTCCTCTGAAATAATAGGATAGATTTTGTGTACTAGGCGTCTGTTTTTAGCCAAAATTTCGCCGTAAAAACGCCTATTCAGTACGGAAATTCTATAATCATTTACGCAAAAATGAAAACAGTCCGACACAGAACATTTCATTCCGATTCAGTTCCCAAAATTTCTTAAAGATTGGTTACGTTTTGGAGGGGGAAACAGACGTGAACGAAACGTCGATTTGTATAACTCGGTTACGTTAAGTTTGGATCTCATTTGAATCTGAGGCCATAGTTACTAGCACACTTAACGTGAATTGATCGTATGGGAAAAGAAGCTTAAATATGCATCGCGCTGAGATCATTCTTGTAATGCTACTGGATTTTATTATAAGAATAAAGGTTCGCTCATTTTAACGGAGTACCTGTTTCATCTACAAGAAGGAAGTAAACAATTTAATGTATACAACGTCTAAATGTCAGTGCTGGCACAGACGACTCGTAAGAGAATCCTCACTCAGCATAATGCCAAGCTTAGCCTCTGCTTTGTTTTCCATTGGAGAGCCGACTTTAAAACTAAACAGTTGCCGACGCAGACTAGAGGAATAAAACATATGAGTGAACAATTTATTTTATTTTAAAACGTATTATTTATTATTATGTATATAAAAGAAAGTCGTGTTAGTTACACTATTTATAACTCAAGAACGGCGGAATTG
Organism: Apotomis betuletana; assembly: GCA_932273695.1. Lineage (NCBI taxonomy): Eukaryota > Metazoa > Arthropoda > Insecta > Lepidoptera > Tortricidae > Apotomis > Apotomis betuletana. The sequence goes on along the minus strand of OW026298.1, from coordinate 15,296,285 downwards.
ATTTGGCTGAAAATTGGCGGGGAGGTAGCTTAGAACCAGGAAAAGGAAATAGAATACTTTTTATTACGTTCCCGTGGGACGTGACATAAAACGTGGCATAACAAAACGCAACTGAAAGCAATTTATCAGTTCATTTGTTAAAAATTGGGCAACTGCGAGTCCGACTCGCGCATGAAATTTGTTGTATGGGAGCCCCCCTTAAATATTTATTTTATTTTATTTTTTAGTATTTGTTGTTATAGCGGCAATAGAAATACATCATCTGTGAAAATTTCAACTGTCTATCACCGTTCTTGAGATACAGCCTAGTGACAGACGGACAGACAGACAGCGAAGTCTCAGTAATGGGGTCCCGTTTTTACCCTTTGGGTACGGAACCTCAAAAATGGTATAACGCTCGTGATTGAGAAGCACGAAGTAGAGCCATACTAACGCAGCGCTCTTCACTCGCAGTTTCTTGTTCATCTTCAGTCCTTTAACTCGCAATGTTTCGAATCCTAGTTGCATTACGGCTTCGTCGGGAAAGATTTGATAGTGTTGGTCGCGGCATGGCTTTCTTAATGATTATCTCGGCAAAATAAGCTAATAGAAACTCGAAACAAACACATCAACCGGCCAACTTCAATTAACCATAGACTACATTACGTTTAGCTGTCAGTTGCGTTTTGTTTTGTTATACCATTTTTAACACAATAAGCTAATAGAAACTCGAAACAAACACACCAACCGGTCAACTTTAAAATTCTACTATAATTAACCATTGACTACATTACGTTTAGCTGACAGTAGCGTTTTGTTTTGTTATACCATTTTTGAGGTTCCGTACCCAAAGGGTAAAAACGGGACCCCATTACTGAGAATTCGCTGTCTGTCTGTCCGTCTGTCACTAGGCTGTATCTCAAGAACGGTGATAGACAATTGAAATTTTCACAGATGATGTATTTCTATTGCCGCTATAACAACAAATACTATAAAATAAATATTTAAGGGGGGCTCCCATACAACAAACTTCATGCGCGAGTCGGACTCGCACTTGCCCAATTTTTAACAAATGAACTGATAAATTGCTTTCAGTTGCGTTTTGTTATGCCACGTTTTATACCACGTCCCACGGGAACGTAATAAAAAGTATCCTATGTCCTTTTCCTGGTTCTAAGCTACCTCCCCATATATGTATATATATCTTCTTTTGATCGTTGGTGCAATTGTAGTGCAGCTGCCTACTGAGCCGGCGGTCCCGGGTTCGAATCCCGGTTTTCGCGTATAATGAAGATTAAAAATCGTGAGTTTAAATCAATATATAGTCTCTTCAACAGGTTTTAGTAACGGTATCTTGGTCATTTAAAAAAACATGTACTTAGTTAAAAGGGTTATAATTAAAACAAAGCATAATTGATTTCTTCGTCTAACGAAACTTACCCATATCTTTTTAACCGACTTCAAAAAAGGAGGAGGTTCTCAATTCGAACTAATTTTGTATGACTCACTTTGGTTAGACAAAGGACGCGATTGTAGTTTTGTTTTTATTAAGCCTTTACTTGTACAATGCAATTGAAAACGACTCATCTATCGAATATTTTTATATGACACAGTCACAACACGTAAAACTCATTTTTTATTTAACTCGTATATTTATTTTTAATATTTTCCATGTCGCTTTGATCATTTCCATTTGTGTGCGAATACTACGTATGCGACAATGTTATTTCTATCTTCAAAACAAATAGTAAAGTGTGCCACATAAAGCAAGCTCCAAGAGCATGTCCACTAAGAGTTAACTAGTTCATTTTAGAAGTTTCTATGTTTATTTGCACTATTGAATTCGAATGAAACTAAAGTATGTCGTGTTGTCACATCTATTTAGGAATAGACGTATCATAAAATAAACAATTATAATTATAGCCCAACAGGGTCAGAAAAAGGGTTATGATTTTCGAGTGCATGTAAGTACCTATACTACGATTTCTAATTCAAGACCAAAAAAATTACGACAGATACGTCACTGTCAAAATTGACAACATTTAAATGACATTTAAGTGTGTATCTTGGCTTGCACCAAATGCTCAAGTGTTACAAGTACAATACCAGATTTTGTACCAAAAATCTCCGATGTTTAAGTTTTTATTATCTCCTCTCGTAATTATGCAATAATAAATATATCTAGTTATTTTGTTAAAATATAGAGTTAAAGTTACCAATAAATAAATTATCTTAGCGTGTTTAATTAAGAAAAAGGAATTTACTATTGTAAAAATATTTTATTGTAGTGGCAACCTTGTGGTAGTTTTTTTGGTGTTGAATCAGAAATCGTAGTATAATGCATGTCTATTCCTGGCACGCTCTATAAACAAATAAATATTAAGGGACAGTCTTACACAAATCGACCTACTTAGTCCCAAACGAAGCAAATCTTGTACTAAGGGTACTAAACGACGATATACATATATATAATACATAACATCCATGACCCAGCAACAATTATTCGAGTTCATCACACAATTGCCAAGGCCAGGATGCGAATCCAGGATCGCCGGCTCAGTTTTGCCTTCTGTAACACAGGTTTTCTCCTAGCTCAGAAGGCAGGGACTTTTACTGATTGTTTGTATTCTTTTTGTCAATAGATTATCTTTATCTTATCTTTTTATCTTTAGTTGGCGAACCACGTCGTCAATCTCGACAAGTTTTAATTGAATTAGTTTTATTTAAGTTTTAGTTGTTGATTAAGTATGATTCACACCGATTCAGTTCACCTTTAAAGTACGATAGGAGAAAGAAGTGAGGAGCCTCAATCAAGCTCCTGCCATTCATAAAATGCGAGCAACCCTTTAATAGTATTTTTTTTACTCGCACACTTTAATCTGTCAATTATAATTTCACAGACAAAATCACAATAACGCACTTTTTAATCCTGTAACAAAATTCTATACTCTATGGTACCCGTTACAGAACTTTAATATTCATAAGACATCTCTCTACACAACTCTAATAATTTCAAAAACAGAACATAAATAGTTGAACGAAAAAGGTTACATCAAAAATATAAAAACATATTGCAGAATGACGATTAAAGTACAAAAAAATATTCCGTGTTTTGCTCGTATAAAAAGTATTGTATGCAATAGTTACACAATTAGGTCTTAAAGTCTCGTACCTTACATAAAATACTATAATGCAATCGTTGCACAATGAAGGTTCTTAAAGTCAAGTACCGCGTTTAGGTCACGAGGCTTGCCGAATGGCCTAAGTAAGGTATAAGATTTTAAGACCTAATTGTGTAACTATTTTATACGATACTTTTTATACGAACAAAACACAGAAAAACATTTTTCCCGTCATTCACCACTATGAATTTGTTTTTGATGTAGCCTTTTTGGTTCAACTTAAACTAACCTATTAAAAAAAACATGATCGCGGTGGTCATGGCGGGTGCCTCGTGAATGGTTAAATTTTTTGACAAGTATTTTCAATCAATCGGTGAACAGTAGCGTGCTTTTTTAAAATTAATTATGCCGATGTTCTCTTTTTTAAATTATGAGAGTTCAGTAGAGAGATGTCATGAATATTGAAGTTCTGTAGCGGGTACCATACAGTATATAATTTTGATACAGGATTAAAAAGTGCGTTGTGATTTTGTGTGTGAAATTATAATGACTGATTAAACGCGAGTATAAAAATATTTTTTGAGACTTTTATTCCGAGATTATGTTTTTATTTCTTATTAATAAGGTACTTATATGTATATATATATCATTTTCATATGTCAATCTATTCTAAAATAAAACAAAAGATAAAGCAACACATAAACCTACAGAAATTTAAATACTAACTATAAACTAAGAACTTAACTAACTAAAATAAAAGGCTAAAACAGAATAAATTTAATATTAAAAAAGACTTAAAAAATCGGACCCCTTTGGCATAGTCCCGAAGACGCTGGCAGCATGGCTTTTCTTATTAACTTCGACATTTGTGCTCTACACCAATTTATGACTACCTCTAGAACCTATTTAGGTTTTGTCAATAGTCTATCTTATCTTTTTGTACAGGCTTACCTTACGTCTACACTTTACTTTATATAGAATAACTACCCCTTTGTGGTTTCGCCATGCCCATTACGAAGTCGGAGAAATACATGTCAGTACCCGAACTTCCTTTCGGAGTAAATAGCATTTGGTATACTTACTAAATGACGTCAGATAATGTAATTAACACGTATCCCCCGTGATTAAAATGGGTTCTTTTTATAGAGATTATATGTTTCTCTCGTAGGGTAGTCAACCCCTTGACAACGGCTACTGAAAGGTTATTGAAACGTTAGGGAGTTTGTTTTCGTGCATATTAGTTAAACCTACATGTTATGTGAGATTCCAAATATAAGTACATATTAATTTTTTCAGTTCAACTGTACTCTGAATGACAGACAGATGTGCTTTAGTAGTCAGGTCGCGTTAATATCCCTTGGGTACCAGTACGTATAGAATAAACAAATCAAGATTTCGTGCTAAGCTTCCTTTAGTATCACATAAAAAAAGAAATCTGTTTAATTTCCCACTTACTCCGATCGCCTTTCTGGATAACTTTTTTAATGGTTGTGAAATGGGTTCAGATACATAATAAGCTAAATTTCTGAACACTCAAAATAACAATTTTTATGCAGTGTAAAAAATCAGCAGTAAGAGGTATACCGCTCCCTTACTGCTTGGCAAGTTACAAGAGAGGGTTGAGGTTTAAAAAAATAAAATTGGGATATTACTTATGTAACAAACTGTAAAAAAACTGTTAATAAGTTTTTTGGTTGGTAGGTAAAGCTACCCAATTTACTCATTTATTAGGAAACTGCTTTTAGGTACCTTCCCAACTCTCTTTCTGAAGGCATCACACGAAACCAGGTCCTGCGTTTCTACTCTCCTTGCGATCTTGAAAGAGTGATCACGCTCTTGTACTTGGTGATTATGCCCGCAATTTACACAATTTTTTGTAAAGACTTACCTTTCCATCGCCCTCTTTCTGGAGGCATCTTACACTTACTTCCGGCTCTCTCATGATGGGGTTGCTCTCGAGCGGCCGCGGGCTTTTAGTGCTCACGCTATTGAGCTTCGAGATTTATGAGATTATGCTCACTTTAAGCTCATTGGTCAGTAAACCGCACTTACCTTTCCATCGCTCTTTCTGTAAGCGTCGTGCACGCGCCACACGAGGCCAGGCCCCGCGTTGCTACTTTCCTTGCCGATCTCGAAGTACTGCATGATGGGGTTGCTCTCGAGTGGCGGCGGGTTTTGGGTGCTCACGCTCTTGAGCTTCGAGATTATTCCCGCCATTCCGTTTCCGAGGCGGCGGACGAAGGGTTCGGTGCGAGAGGGTTCCGGGTGTCTGGCTTGTTCACCTGTGAACAAATACCTCGTTAGTTATTTTTAAACCGATACACCTAGAGTAGAGTCTATTACTTCGAAATTGATATGCGATTCATTATTAGGATTCTTAATTGCTTTTGCAGTTGCTTATAGTAAGGTACATTGATAAGTTTTAATTTAATGTTAAATTTAGGACTGAATGCTTTTATTATATAGACGAAACTATAGCCGACGACGTTAGATGCATAGATGGTCCATTTAAGTTAGTCTTCGCTTGCAGTAAAAAATAGCGAGTACGTTGTTCCACAAAGGAATTAAAATGATAACGAATAGCAGGTCAGTCGTAGTCCGTGACGAAATGATAAAGAATCCATTATTTTTCGATAGGTACATAAATATGCATTATATGCTTGACGCACGACAATCACGGATGATTTTATCATTTAATTTATCGCGTAATTTAAACGCGACCATTGCGACCATCACTAGCTCGCGTAAAATAAACTATGTTACGCGGGGTAGTAAAGTGAACATTTGGTCTATGGTGACGGGCGTTGAGTAATAAGGGGTTTTTTGTAAAAATCATTTAGTTGTGGAGTAATATTTTCAGTTAGTTGATGTTACCGACATCAACAGTTTCCATTTATGAAGCGAAAACCTGCCAACATTCTCTTTTTTGGGATTTTAGAAATACTCGCTTTATCAAGGTTCGCGGTCGTGCCTGTCGGTTGGTAAAAGCAGTGCCAACAATCCATCACGTAAAATTTACGTACCTACAATCATTTTTTTAATTATAGATCCAGAAAGTAAAACTCGTTATTTATTTATTTAATCGTAAGGCGTAAAAAAATTTACAACTTATCAGTACCTATGTTTGTGTAATTATGTCATATAATAAAAATGTTATGTATGCAAATGGATAGGTATGCATATTACGTATATCACAATAATAATACATATACCTAACATATTTTTGTTATGTATGCAAATGGATATGCATATTACCTATATCACAATAATAATACATATAACATATTTTTGAATAGTACTTCTATTTTATTGTCAATGGCTCCATCTTAAAAAAGTGTGACAAAGGTGTAAATTACCACTAATTACCAGAAAATGGTTAAAAATATAAGCAAAAAGCAAAGACAAATCAAATGGTGCGTTGTGTTTTGTCGGTATTAAATAAGAAAAGAAAGCCTTGCCTTCATAACTTTCATAAGCCCTTAAGGCAACACAAAATATCACACATATTTGCGAATAAGTACGAATATTTTACGAAGTTTTTGACCTTTTACGATAATATACATAGAAAATTTGTGGAGCGATCTTCCATTAGATTGAGTACACGAAGTTTATTTGGCGTTACGTTGAATCGGTGCAATCCGTGCAAATGATACGGACTGTAAATAGTGTGACTTGATTGTATTGTAATCAATGCACAATGTGTTGTATGGCTCAAACGATTAAAGGTTCAGAAGGAAAATGGAATGCCCGTTAAGCTGTAGAAATGAACCAACGTGACGTGTTCGTTTCTTTTTTCACGGCGCATGACTCACCTGTTATGGAAGCATTTTTTGTTAGAAACACGAGTAAGATCATTATCTTAAAACTAAACGATGACAAAACGCTTTCAGACTTTTAATGTTGTTTTCATTACGAGAAGTTTGAGATACCGCTTGTTAATTAACTGAGTAATTTTAAATGTTAAAGGCACACGCATAGAGGTTACGAAGTTATATGAGCACCCAAGTATGAATTTGGGTCAATCTGCCTTAGAAAAGAAATAGTTATTTTCACCTCACTCGCTCGGAAAACCTCCGTTTATAGGGCGAAATCTGCGTGCAAAAGTCTATTTTATCCGCTAGCGTGCAAAAGTCATTTGAATTTCGAACACGACGATTTTGATTCTCTGTGGTGCATGTAACTTTTTTATATTTAAGACTCCTTCAACGCGTGACTGATTTCATCAGTCGATAAATCTCCGAATAACCAATCAACGCACGCTAATAAACAGCGATCTGGTCAGGCCGGCTAATATCATATGTACGTTTGAATACTTCTTTTAAAAAAAATACACCTACAATATCACGTCCAGAAACCTGGTTCGTGGCTACAGATTTTTAAATTTTTATTTTTCCTACACTTCTTTATAACATAAGTTGAATATTATGTTTATATATATTATTAGTAAGTATTTCAGTTTCATTTACATATTTGACTAGTAAATATATTAAATACAACACAATATTTTATATTTATTTGTTATAAAAGTTGGAACATAAAAGTGTAATTTCTGAACGCACCCGAGAAAAAAATAAATAATTAAAAAGTTGGAAGTTTTGACAAATCATGTAAACAACGTAAATTTGTTCTGTGGAGAATACATACTGTTGTCTTACTTTATATATGCTTTATATCGAAAACAAGAAAGTTAAGCCCAATTTGGAGTATTTATTCAATGCCAAAAGCCTGCATTAAAACGAAAAAGGATTTGTTATAAATATTTGGAGACGATAAGTAATTTACCGAAACTATTGGCGTTTTTAAAGAAGATAAAGCCGAAATAATCTTGTTCAGATCCCATCGTCCAATAACTTCCAAAGCTATGGAAGTTATGGAAAATACTTTCGAGTGGCCAACTAATCCTTTCCAGAATGCCGTTCTCCCACATTCACAACGAATGTGTCAAGTAGTTTCAAAAACAAATATAATATAACAGTGCTTAAGAAAAACTCAACGATAAAATATACACGACGATAATATACAAATTACGGCCATATTACTTTTAATTTTTAATATGTGTGCTTCTCTCGTATTTACTTGGTTTGGATTTGAGTGTGTTATGTTTTAAATTGGACGTGGTAAATAGAAGGCAAAATTAAATATGATTATTTTTATGTTTTAATTGTTTTTCTTGAATCTTGCATTTTCCTCGCTGTAGTTAGGTGAAAAATTGTGTGTTCCGCATGGCTGCAAAATTATGCGAGGCTTTCAAGACACGAGAAGCTAAATAATTTTGCAGCCATGCGGAACACACAACTTTTCACCTCACAACAGCGAGGAAAATGAAAGATTCAAGAAAAACAATTAAAACATAAAAATAATCATATTTAATTTTGCCTTCTATTTAACACATCTTTAAAACATTAACACACTCAAATCCAAACCAAATAATACGAGAGAAGCACACATATTAAAAATATGGCAGTAATTTGTATTATCGTCGAGTATATTTTATCGTTGAGTTTTTCTTAAGCACTGTTATATTATATTTATATTTGAAACTACTTGACACATTCGTTGTGAATGTGGGAGAATGGCATTCTGGGAAGGATTAGTTGGCCACTCGGAAGTATTTTCCATAACACTTGCTTTGGAAGTTATTGGACGATGGGATCCGAACAAGATTATTTCGGCTTTATCTTCTTTAAAAACGCCAATAGTTTCGGTAAATTACTTATCGTCTCCAAATATTTATAACAAATCCTTTTTCGTTTTAATGCAGGCTTTTAGCATTGAATAGATACTCCAAATTGGGCTTAACTTTCTTGTTTTCGATATTTCTATAAAGTAAGACAACAGTATGTAGTTATTCTCCACAGAACAAATTTACGTTGCGTTGATTACGTGAATTGTGAAAACTTCCAACTTTTTAATTATTTATTTTTTTCTGGGGTGCGTTCAGAAATTACACTCTTATGTTCCAACTTTTATAACAAATAAATATTTAAATTTGTTTTGTATTTAATATATTTACTAGTCAAAATATGTTAATGAAACTAAAATACTTACTATTAATATATATAAACACATTCAACATAAAATAAACTGTAGAAAAATTAAAACTTAAAAATCTGTAACCGCAAACCAGGTTTCTGGACGTGATATTAGGTTTTTTTTTTTTTTTAAGTATTCAAACGTACATATGATTTTAGCCGGCCTGACCAGATCGCCCTTTATTAGCGTGCGTTGATTGGTTATTCGAAGATTTATCGACTGATGAAATCAGTCACGCGTTGATTGAGTCTTAAATATAAAAAAGTTACATACACCACAGAGAATCAAAATCGTCGTGTTCGAAATTCAAATGACTTTTGCACGCTGGCGGATAAAATAGACTTTTGCACGCAGATTTCGCCCTATAAACGGAGGTTTTCCGAGCGAGTGAGGTGAAAATAACTATTGTGCAACAAGAGAGCAAAGTCGTTTTTTGTTATGAGTGCTGATTTTGAGTCCCGAGCAAGCGAAGGATTCTACGTTTGAATCACGAGCGTAGCGAGTGATCTATGTTAGAATCCTGAGTGTAGCGAGGGACTCAACAGCACGAGATGCAAAAAACTTTGCTCTCGTGTAGCACACACAACTTTTCACCTCATCAGCGAGAACATATTCGACATTTTGTGTTTTTTCTTCCAACGTATGTTTATAGTCTTTGTTGGTGATTTCAATAATATTATTAATCAGAAAATAGATAAGTGCTGCTTAAAAAGGAATAACAATATAATTTAATTGAAATTATAATCAACCAACCAACACGGTTTTTGTCATTATTTGATCAAATTGGAAGATTTAGCAGATACATGACGTGTTTATTTATAAATACATATTAGGTATATTACGAGATTTTGTTTATACATTGATTAATATTTTTACTCCTAAAACACCAAACAAAATATATGCAAAAGAAAATAACAATTACAATATGAACTCGATATTTTTTAAGGTACGTTTCGAATATGCATCTATGATAAATGGTGAAATTATAAATTATATTTTACAATAAGTAAATATAAGTAATAAGGTGAAAAAACTTATTATATTTGAGCAATGATCTATTGTTTTATATAAAAGGCACAATCATTTTAATATTCGGTCGTTAAATAAAAATATAATAAAGAAAAAAGAATACGTTGCAATTAAAACTTTTTCGGGTGTTTTTAATGAATTTTTTGGTATAACGCGTATCCGAACTGTTCTCAATCGAGGTCGGATTCGAAAATCGAATTTCAAATTGATAAGTTTCTATCCCTCTCTTTTATATACATATGAAAGAAACAGAGTTCATCGAGATTCAAATGATTAGAATTTTATAATTAACCTTTGGCTGAAGAATGACAATTCGTGGTCAGATATTGAAAAAATTAAAAAGCTACTTTCTACTCACACTCGAAACAAAATCGCATTTTGTTCACTGTTATCTGACAGCAAAATCGCCATGTTTGAGCTGGTGAGGTGAAAACATTATTTTTACCCGACTTCAACAAAGTAGAAAGTTCTAAATTCGACTGTATGCTTGTTACGCGATCATTGCGCCAATTATGAATCGATTTTAATAATCCTTTTTTTTTGTTTGGTCATCATACTTTAGAGCCAGAGGTGGTCCCATATACTCGTAAGTATTATAAAAATTGAATTAGCGCTTATTTTATACCTCACACCTATAGTATCTCGTTCAGTTATTCTCCGAAAGACAACTTCTCATCAGTTATTCTTTTGTAAAAAAGTGATTAAATATGTAAGAAGATGAGAAAATAAAAAATAAAGTATTAATAATAATTGAAATAATAAATCATTGTTTGAAAGTTGACTAGATCGTGAGTGAATAAATATATTATATGTAAATCTATCCGGCCGTAGAGATGACTAATAGTTATTTATAGAAATGTTTTTTTTTGTCTACGATATAGGTACATAGGTACCTAATTAATATTTTCTTTTACGACTGAATATGTACGTATGACTATAGATGGCTCTATAAATCTGACTAATTATGCTCTGTACTTCATAAAGCTTAAAAAAGGTATATAACTTCAACTATCGTATACCATTCTATAAGTATAGTAAACGGCGATAAAGAATGCACATCGGCAATCATCGCATTTCCGAATACAAACGAATGCTAATTTCCATGTACATCAATTATTAGATTAATCGTTCATCAGAATTTGAATTTAGAACTAAGTACTTTATTGTTGTTTTGTTTTGATTTCACGTGGAATATATAAAGCTGTAAAACTCGATGTAATAATATATAGTTATTGCTATAATGTTCTTGTTGGGGAAAAATAATATACATATATATATATTCAGGCCCACATTCCTAAAAGGGCTTGACTGAGCATTAGCAACTGATGTTATACTACTAGGATACTTAAATGTGGGTTTAAAGATCGACAAAAAGTGTAATTACTTACATTAACATTCTCATGTTTTTTAAATTGGTCGGCTTCAGTTACAAAATATTTATAAACATTGTAGATAATTTCGCGTGACTGGCAAAGTAACGGCTTACCTTTTTTCCCTATAGATGCCATAGTACAAATTTAATTTTGTGTAGGTTTTAGCAACTCTATATATATATTGACTTGGATATGCGACTGCACTCTCTCGCATTTCAACCACGACTGACAAAACAAACGTCATGGTGTGTGCGACACAGATATCGCTATACGAAGTCGAAATTAGCCGATTGCCTCTTTCCAAAGATCGATGTGCAAACTTTATCGCCGTTTACTGTAGGTATCTAATAAATTATGATCATGTTACTTAATACGTATACCTATCTATCACGCCGCCTAACAAAGCTGAAACTATTCTTGTCACTTGATTGATCCCGTCAGGAATTTAACAATTTCGAGGTGACTTAGTAAGAGCAACATTCTTCAATAGAATACCGAATAAATACACGAATAATATCAACTATTTAGTAGCGTATTAGCAGCACACGTACTTTGTAGATATATAAAAGAGCAATAAATAATAGCAATATACAATGGATTTTTATATTCTAAACGGATTCGGCAGCGTGCTCGATGAAAACACCCAGACGGCTTGATTTTTTTTTTGCTTTGGCATCTTCAACAATGATCATAACAGTCGTATATCAACCAATTTACACAAAACCTTAACAAACCGTCTTGTAGTTGAGATTATCGCGAACATACCTACAGACAGAAGCGGCGGGGGACTTTTGTAAAGTGTATCGAGTTATGATAAAATTCAAAAAGGTAATTTCGATAAAGTACCTACACTAAGTACCTACCCATGACAAAGAGTCGAGCGATACTTGTCTAATTATACCACATGTCTTTTCATTGCAGTACTAATAGAACAAATGTTTCCCATATAATCCGATTTTTTCCCAATTGGGAACATTTTTCCTAGTTCAGGCACAAGTATTAAGTAGATGAAAAGACTTCTTATAATAATTGTTATTATTATGTTTTTATTACTAAACATTATTATTATTACGTTTTACAAAGGAATTTATACTGTATATTTTTCCGCCAGTAATACGTTATTTGGAGTCAGAATCTACGATTACTTAGTTAATTTTTATGTCGAATAATTTTTTTGTTATTATATTTTTTTACACTTTGGTATATATTTAGTATATATTTGTATATATTTGGTATATAGATTGGCCTAACGTCAAATCGAGGTTTTTAAATAAAATCTGGTGCTGGTTTGAACGGTGTTGGTTTTACGAATCTTGGAAATGAAAGTACTTTTCGAACATAATCATTTCTTCCGTAAGGTTTTGTATGTATCTAATTAAATATTCAAGCAAATAACCTTCGGCATTCAAAACACATATTACATATCTGTTTAATGAGAATATATGTATGAAATTGCGAGGAAGTCTACTGCGTAATAATATTATATTGCTAAATAAATACGTATAAAGATTTTCTTGGGCCGGTCACGTAGCAGTAGCTTGCATGGCGGGGCGAGGGTATGGCGGTATTCGCCCTGCTTATTTAATTACGAAACGCTTCTTATGAGGCGTGCGAAGAAAGGTCACAATAATACGATCTTTTATTTTATTATGTATATGATATGCTGTGCCCACGGCTCCGCACATGTGGAAATCGGTATGTGACAGTTTTGCTTTATCACTGTTTCTTGATACCCCGCAGACAGGACTTTCCGTGCTGTCCAAATCTATTGGGGTCTTGAAAGTTGTGCGAGCCGTTTTGCCACCAGACAGAAAAGTAGCAGCGATTATGCAATTAAATTTGTTGATATATGTACCCCCTATTCTAAAATTAGACACAACATATTAATTTAATTGCCATCAGTTAGTTTATCAGGGTACTCGATAGTCGTAGCACATGTTTGAAAAAAGTATGCACCTCATTCCTAAGTAATATTCCTCATTCATAAGCTGATTTAGGTGCAAACTTAACTCAATCGAGTGTAGTGGCTACCCCCCCTTTTATTGGTAATTTTTTTATAGCCTATAAAATGACCGGGGAATCCGTTCAGCCGTTTTCACGTGATGCGTGGTCAAATAAACAGACAGACAGACATAAATTCTAAAAACTGTTGGAACGTGTTCTGTTATCGATTCTAAGTATCCCTGCCAACTTGTTTTCGAATATCTTCCATTGTAAGTACAGACTTTCGATCCTCTTCAGCTTTATTATATGTATAAATAGGGGGCAAACGAGGAGACGGTTCGCCTGATAGTAAGCTCTTGCCAGTTACAAATGTGTTGCTGAACTGTTCTTGGAAATCGAATCCGCGAGCGTCAGTTAATTCCACATTCTTCACGTTAGCCTCATACAACGAAAACCAACTCGGTTATTGAAATAAATGCGCGAGTTTTGGAATTGCCATAATACTTTAATTGTACAGGCTCGTTTCTACTGCATACACGTATTAGAAGAAGAAGAAGAAGAAGATACATTTATTTTGCAACCAATTACATTTAAATTTTACATGTAAATAATTTAATTACATTTTTATATTAAATTTAACTTAAAATCTATACTTCTATAGAAATTCTATGAGCTAAACGGTGTTCTGGTTGCAAAAATGGAGTCCACTCAGCATATGTCATAGCACTCTTGAGCACCACGACGCTGATCTTCCGTGGATCCAGATCAGGAAATGTGTTGAACAGCGTGCCGTGTAGTGTATCTGTGTTGGTTTGTGTAAAAAGATAGATATGCAAATAATGGGTTGTGATGTTTTAGAGTCACTAGTCGACATTTAACTACTTGTATACTTGGTGTGCATAATCAAGTCAATGATATACTACCACTCCAGACAAGCCCAACTGAGACGCGCAATCATATGTCAAAGTTCGTCCTTCTCTCTCTGAAGCTCGACAAAACCCTCAAGTTAACCGCCCGAACATAATTGTTGTTGTGTCAATAAATACTCCTTTAAACGTTTTTAAAAACAAACAAAGAAGGTGCTTTTCTAATTGGAGGAGGAAGATTGTTCCAGCATTTCGTAGCAGCATACCGAAAGCTGCCACGAAACGCCGCCGTACCATGTCGCGGGCATACGAGCCGGAGGGCCTGTCTTTCATGCGCTCGTGAAAATATAAGCTTGGAGTAGAGATATGGAGGCTGTTTTTCTCTTATCACTTCAAACAGGAGTGAGGCCAAGTGATATGCTCGGCGAGCCTCCATCTTTAGTAGACCACCCTTGTTTAGGAATGGAGTAACGTGAGCACGAGGAGGAACTGGGTAGCAAAACCTTACACAGGCGTTTTGGACGCGTTGAATAAGTCTCTTTGTTCGTGATAATAAACACTGCCCTAAAACTGTATCCGCATAATTAAGTTTTGAGGGAATTAAACAGTCACATAATTTGATGCGCATATCAATGTTTAGATAGTTTCTGACTTGGTACAAGACTTTAAAGCGGAAAAAACAATTACGGACGGTTTCGGCAATGTGTTTTTCAAAGTGCAGCGTACCATCCATGCAGACGCCTAGATTACGAGCCTCTGGTACATACTCTAACTTGTCGCCATCAATAACTAGATTTGGCTCCTGGGAAAGAATCTCTGAGATTTGATTTTTCGAACCCAAAACTAAGAATTTTGATTTAGATGCGTTGAGAATGAGACCATTCTGTGCACACCAGTGAGTGATTTGATCTAGGTCCTGATTTAACTTATCAATGGCTTGCTGCATGTCATTGGGCTTGAAAGAAATATATACCTGAAAATCATCGGCGTACATGTGATAGCTACAGTTACTTATACATTTTATAATATCTGCACAATATAAAATAAAAAGGATTGGGCCTAATATTGATCCCTGGGGAACGCCTCTATTCACAGGTGCCGCGTCTGACACCAGAGATGAACCATCAGAATTACGGACCTCGACAAATTGCGAACGACCTTTTAGATAACTATCGAACCACGCAATAGTGCTAGGATCGAATCCATAGTATGAAAGCTTAGACAATAGGAGTGTTATATCTATGGTGTCGAAAGCGCGTGAGAAGTCCAACAACACCAGAATCGTTCCCATTCCTACATCCCGTGCTGCTAAAATATTATCAACTACATCCAGAAGGGCTGTAGCCGTGCTGCGTTTCTTTCGGAATCCAGATTGCATAGCGGGCAAAATATTATTTCCTTCTAAGAAATCCGTTAATTGTGTACAGACTATTTTTTCTAGGATTTTAGACATCATTGGTAGTATACTGATAGGCCTCAGATCTTTCAAGTCCGTCGGTGGTGATTTTTTGGGGATTGGCTTCACTACTGCTACTTTCCAAAGATCAGGGAACACACCAGTGTTCAAGGATTGGTTTACTAGGGCAGTTATCACATTCAGCGTACGCGGCAATGTTAATATGATCATGTCCAGAGATATTTCATCAATCCCTTGGGCCTTGGTTTTAATGGACTGAATCACCTTAGCTACGATCACCTCCGATACAGGCTTCAATTTAAATATCGCCGAACCATACCTATGGAACTCATAAAATGTAAGTTGGGACAATTTCAGATTTATTTCCCCAGGCACATTGAGAAACTGTGTATGTATGAGTTGCGGATCATTTAAATGCGGAGGTAGGTCGTAGTCTTTCTTCTTAAAATCGGCAACATTTCGTTTAATATTCTTCCATAGAATACGAGGCTTAGTTGTGTTGGCTAGGATGTGTTTCCCAAAATAAGCTGACTTTTCGCTGTGCAAGGCATTAGTAACAACTTTCTTTAAATCCTTATAGTACAATTTATCCGAGTTTAAACCAGTTTTTTTGTAGTGCCGAAAAGCCTCGTCTCGCGTACATAAATAAGTATTATGGCAATGCCAAAACTCGCGCATTTATTTCAATAACCGAGTTGTACCTCTACACATTTGATACAGCGAAATGAACTGGATTTCGTTGTATGAGGCTAACGTGAAGAATGTGGAATTAACTGACGCTCGCGGATTCGATTCCAAGAACAGTTCAGCAACACACTTGTAACTGGCAAGAGCTTACTATCAGGCGAACCGTCTGCTCGTTTGCTCCCTATCTATAAATATAATAAAGCTGAGGAGGATCCAAAGTCTGTACTTACATGGAAGATATTCGAAAAAAAGTTGGCATTGTGGAATAAGGCGATGATACCCGATTTTTCTACCTTGTTTTTAACTTTTTAGTTCGTTTCTCCGTAGTCGGGTTTTAAGTTTTTTAACCTTTTATTTTATTTCAATATTTTCAGTTTTTACACAATATGATGTAGGTAGAATATATAAATGCATATGTAAGCTTAAAAAATGTCGCTGTATCGCTACATCCTCCTTTGAAGTCTGTTAAAATATACTCAGTAATCAAAATCTGTCGAGTAGTTTAAGCGCTATCGTGGAAAATACTTAAATACATAATTTAATACTTTTCCCTTTGACTTTACGAGTAGGTACCATAGTCGGGCAAAACTAAGAATAATTTACGTTGAATACCAACGTCGAATTTAGCTATCGAGACCAACCAGTGCCTCTATCGTATTGTGGACCAGTAGACGATTGAAACCTTATGATGGAAAACAAACGATAAAAAATAAACAATTTCATACACCTCTAATATTTTTACGCTAAAAAAGATTATACGTTTGTATATTTTTTTCAATGCCACAATATCTAAATATTAAATATAATCACGGCTTAACGACAATTATTTACACTTGACGACACAACATTTTCAGCAACATAAAAAAAAAAACAGAAAAAAACTATTTGGAAATCCATATAATGTCACCATTGCCTCCGTAGACTCAAAAGTTTTATAAGATTTGCTCCCTTGTTGCCGTTTGAGTCTGGAGCTGCTAGTCTTCTTATGATGGTTTTCCTGCGTTTTCCATGTTCTTATCATAATAGTATTTGGATTCATTATTACTATTCTGTTGGTACCTCTTTCATCAAATTGGTTTAGTACGTTACGCGTCATCAAATCATGTAAGATAGTTTAAAAATGCATTAAAAAATTTCGCTCAATCTGGCGCGTATAATCGATAACTTCCAGAAGGTAATAAGTAATTACAGTTATTTTGGCGTTTACGACCTTTTTATAAAGCTTGAAATATATCTCGTAATTTAAATCTCGGGCTTGAAACCGCTGTTTTAAGCCCGTCTATTGTGAAGGATGGGCAACTACGGAAGGGAAGCCTACACTGAGCGTGGCCCGACGTGCTCTTGGCCGGTTTTTTTCTAAGAACGTGACGCACAGAAACTCGAATATTTAGATGAAACGTGATAAGCCGAGATGGCCAAGATATTTCAAAACTGAAAATAGAAGAGGTGCAAAGTTCCGTCGCTTAGCACCTCACTTCGATGGATCAAATATTCGAGTCGAATCTCTTTTGTTTTCTATGTCAAACGGAGAAATGCTATACGAATATTTGAAAATACGGCAAAGTTCGCGCTGCCGTAATACGCTTAGAGCGTTCAAAGACTTGCTCCCAATTAAAACTGCCATCAAATAAAAAAGAACATCGAGCTGTAGACGATGTTCTCATTATAACGCTTAAGCTTCAGTAAAATTTATTTTCTTAATGGATACTGAGTATATCTATATGTATTATATTTTGGAATTACACATATTTTATTATATTAAGACATTAGTCCTTAGTGTATCTGTGCATACTAACTTGTTCGTTCTTGGATATCCCATTATTTTCTCATTTGATCCAAGGTTAACTGGAAGAGATTCCTGTGGGAAAAGTTCGGCTTTGTACATGTTTATTGTTTTTTGAAGTTTTGTGAATTGTTTTTGTGTACAATAAAGTGTTTACATACATACATACATACATTTATTTTGTCACGCTACAAAGAGTGGCGTGTCACAGCTAGACGTGCAGATAGGTAGCCTATATCGAGATGGGAGGTCTGAGGGAAATAATATATTTATTTTATGCTCGTACGGTCACCATCACATGCCATCAATATATTCTGAACATGACTCTTATCGTCAAGGCTATAGAGTGCGTGTTTGTGTTTATATTTGATGGCAATTGTACGTCTGTTTGTATAAGTGTATATTGCATTGGCGTATCTAAGATTTTTTTTCAGACGGGGCGTGCGTGGGGGTTGAGATGAAGCCATGAATTTCTATCCGTAACCCAAAATCATAGGGTGGGCATTAGACCATATTGGGGTGGTCACGGCCCACCGGCCACCCCCCTAAATACGCCCATGGTATATTGTGAGCAAAATGTATCCTCCTTTATATCCGACTATTGTAAAGAAGACAACTTTATTTTTCACCTCACTCGCTCGGAAAACCTCCGTTTATAGGGCGAAATCTGCGTGCAAAAGTCTATTTTATCCGCTAGCGTGCACAAGTCATTTGAATTTCGAACACGACGATTTTGATTCTCTGTGGTGCATGTAACTTTTTTATATTTAAGACTCCTTCAACGCGTGAATGATTTCATCAGTCGATAAATCTTCGAATAACCAATCAACGCACGCTAATAAAGGGCGATCTGGTCAGGCCGGCTAAAATCATATGTACATTTGAATACTTCTTTAAAAAAAAAATACACCTACAATATCACGTCCAGAAACCTGGTTTGTGGTTACAGATTTTTAAGTTTTTATTTTTTCTGCACTTTATTTTACGTTTAATATGTTTATATATATTAATAGTAAGTATTTCAGTTTCATTTACATATTTTGACTAGTAAATATATTAAATACCATACAAATTTCAATACATATTTATTTGTTATAAAAGTTGGAACATAAGAGTGTAATTTCTGAACGCACCCGAGAAAAAAATAAATAATTAAAAAGTTGGAAGTTTTCACAATTCACGTAAACAACGTAATTTTATTCTGTGGAGAATACATACTGTTGTCTTACTTTATAGAAATAAGTATCGAAAACAAGAAAGTTAAGCCCAATTTGGAGTATTCATTCAATGCTAAAAGCCTGCATTAAAACGAAAAGGGATCTGTTATAAATATTTGGGGACGATAAGTAATTTACCGTAACTATTGGCGTTTTTAAAGAAGATAAAGCCGAAATAATCTTGTTCGGATCCCATCGTCCAATAACTTCCAAAGCAAGTGTTATGGAAAATACTTCCGAGTGGCCAACTAATCCTTCCCAGAATGCCATTCTCCCACATTCACAACGAATGTGTCAAGTAGTTTCAAATACAAATATAATATAACAGTGCTTAAGAAAAACTCAACGATAAAATATACGCGACGATAATACAAATTACGGCCATGTGTGCTTCTCTCGTATTTATTTGGTTTGGATTTGAGTGTGTTATGTTTTAGATTTGATGTGTTAAATAGAAGGCAAAATTAAATATGATTATTTTTATGTTTTAATTGTTTTTCTTGAATCTTGTACTTTCCTCGCTGTAGTGAGGTGAAAAGTTGTGTGTTCCTCATGGCTGCAAAATTATTTAGCTTCTCGTGTCTTGAAAGCTTCGCTACGCTCAGCTTTCAATTTCAACACTCGCGCCAAATAACAACTTTGCAGCCTTGCATAACAAATAACTATTCTCCGTCGCAGATGTAGTTGTACGCACTTTCTCGTGTAAACTTACTTTTTTCCACGCGAGAATACCTGGCAATATATTCATTTTCCCCCATTCTCAAAAAGTCCGACTCCTTCGACAATTTGTAACTGAATGTTTACAATTTAGTGAAAAATTGAAAAATTTAAAGGATTGGTTATTTTTCGCTTCAGTATAAACATTTGGTTTACGTTAGCACACGTGTCTGTGTGTTTGTTTGGTTGTTGATTTTAATTATTGTTGAAGGGGGAACTTCCCACTAATATCAGTTCTATATATAAACTAAAAGCGCGTGTCGACTCAACAAGTCAGAGCAAAGTGAAAATTATGACCATTCGCCACGGTAGGTGGATAAACTAGTTACCGGAACTCAGAAATAGTCTGGTGTACTAAACAAAGAAGCCATCACGCATGGCAATTTTATACGTACTGTACCTACTTCGATTATTATTAAGTGGTTAGCTCATCTCCAAACTTCTCATTAAAGATACGTATTTGTCATAGAGAAATCGTATACATTTTGAAATACTATAAATAGGTATCGTCGGCCTAAATCGCATACCTCGTAACTCCATTTTTTTTGAAAATCATGTTTTGACACTTTTAGATACTACTATTCTGAACGCATCTAACGGCAAAACTCTTAAATACCAAAAATAAACCGTTTACTTTTAAAAAGCAAAATAGAAAACCTCGCAACTCCCGACCGCCATTTTGTAAAAGGAATACCTCGTATCTCCCCCCCCACCACTCACTTCAGTACAGTTTGCGATGGCGTTGTGACTGCACGTCAGTTTTGCGTAAATATTTAGGAAGAAAACGGGTGCTGAATAACAGGTATGTGTTATAAGGTTCTACGATTTTACTGATTGTGTATTCTTGATAGATATTTACCATATTTAAACACATTAGACTATTGAAAATGTCGATTGGTTGCGTGCCGTGGACATACGAGGTTTGCTTCGCGTGGATCTTTACGCATGAAGATTAGTTACGTGGTGTTCTACGCAAATTATTTAATCTTTCTGTGACTTTGGTCGAGACTTTATCTCGTTTTTTAATAATTAATTTATAAATCCCGACGTTTCTACTACGAAGTTATGTCCGTAATGTAAGCCGGATATACGACGAGAACGTTAATACGCATTATCCAATAAATTCAAAGTAATAAAAATAATATTTAAGAAAAACATCAAAAACCTTTGGACTTGGACCACGCCGGATAAACAACACAAAAATCAGATTGACTATGTACTGAGCAACTGCTCACAGCTCTTCACAAACATAGACATTTTGTTTAACAGAATATTCCCAGCGACCATAGATTAGTGAGAGGCACCGTTCAACTACAAAAAACTAGAAGAAGTCGAACGACATTCAGCGAACATAGTCGATCTATCGTGCGACAAAAATCAACAAGAATACCTCAGGACATTAAAGGAAAGAATAGAAAAGATGCAGTGGGAAAATAGCGACGACATAGAGACCTTCTATTTTAAGTTAGAGACAGCCGTGAAACAAAGTCTTAAGGCTGCCACCTCGAAAAAAAAAATAAAGAAATACTAACTGACGAAACTAAACAACAACTTAAAAGGCGGACTCTACTACAGTCGAAACCATCAAAAACTAAAGAAGAGAAAAAAGAACTAGCGAATCTCTATAAACTACTAACAAATGTTAAAAAGGGACTATGGAAACTACAGAATGGAAGTGATCGACAAAAACCTCGTCAACAACGGAAGCCAAAAGAAAGCGTATAAACAACTAAATACAGAGAAAACATGGATAACCCCATTGAAAGCGCAAAAAGAAACAGGCAAGATACAAACACGAAAATAGCTAATAAGCATTGCAACAGACTTCTACCGGAATCTTTACCACGATGAACACAAAAAAGAAAATGTATTACGAAACCACGAAACACAGCTTACCTAATACACCTATTATACATTTTGACTAGGTACAGAGAAATCATAGAAAAATTTAAAAAAATTAAGAAGGATAAAAGCCCGGGCCATGACAATATTCCAAACGAAGCTCTAAAAATTGGGCAGAAAATACTAATAGGTCCAATAATAACTCTATTTAATAAAATTTTATATTTTGGATATGCAGAAAACTCCAAGGAGCTGGGGAGTCTCAAATCATTTTAATGTACAAAAAGGGAGATCCTTCCGATATAAACAACTATCGACCTATCAGTCTGCTGCCAACCTTATACAAACTGTTCTCTAGAAATTAAAAAGTATATAAACACATTATAAAAAAAAACTAACCTAGGGTGCCACCGGAGGGGCCCAGGCTACGGTGGTTTGGGCTGCAGAGAGGAACCTCCTGACGATGCGCGCCGTGTCCAGTGAGGAGTACCGCCTTCTGTATCTGGCCCTTGATCCAGCCATCTAGCGAGAGTCTCTTAAGATGTTTGTCGAGACTCATCGCTACAAGACCGTTCGCCGAAACGACTATCGGGACGATGATCGTCAAGTCAAGATCCCACATGGCGGTCACCTCGTGAGCATGATTATTATAGAAGCGTTGTTTTGTTGTTTGAGAAAAGTTGTAGTTTATAATATTTTTAGCCCTATTTAGAGTTAAAAAAAATGTATAATTATAATTTTGCTACCCACATTTTTGAAGCCAGAAGAGGCTTTTCTGTTTAAAGTTTAATAAATATTTTTTAATTTGCAAGTTTTTTATTTTTTTTTATCCACAATTACCTTGCTCAGATCAAAAGACTATCCTCTATTTTTACGGATTTTTATAGCAAAGCTCTTAACTCCCGATTAGCTTTCTGAAATTTTCAGGAAAAACTCGTAACTCCAAATTTTCCAGGTTTTTCCAGGCATTACAAAAAAATAGGTTTTAGCAATCTGACGGCTAAATTTAACTTAACATTATGTAAAAAAATACTAAGTAAGTTGTCATGCAAAATTTTTGGTAATCAAGTTTTTTGTGCCTCCTGTAAAATTTGGTCAGATTGAGTTACGAGGTTTGCGATTTAGGCCGACGGTATGTTATAATGTATATTATCACTTTGCACGCCGTAAGTTATAATCGGTACCGCGCTCCAACAGCTGATCACGAGCACAGCACCACTCGTGATGCTCTTTTTCCCAAGAACGCCGCGCATTTTTTAAGGCGCCACCTATGGTTCGCCGGCGATTTTTGGTGATATTGTAAGATTTATACAATAATAATTAGCGTAGATACAGGAATAATTCCTTTTTTATTTAAGAGGTGTTTTAGTATATTATAATGATAAAAATAAAACAATGTGTTTATAATATTTATTTCATTTTAAAACTGTCGCTGAAAAGAACTCGTTTTATGAAAAAATAAAAACTCTAACATGGATTTGTTAGGTAGCCCGCGCAGCGCACTGACGAGGCATCGCGGGCGACGCATCGTCATGCCGTTCCCCCTACCCTCACGTTAATAAATTGTATGTGTGTGGGTAGCTTAAACGTTCTTCTACACGTTGCTATTAAGCGGATCACGAACTGCGTTCGATATTTTAATACAAACAGTATGAAATCTGATCACGAGTACTATTCGTTATCCGCGACTCTAAGAAAAAAGGTGTCACGAGTGATACTCGTCATTGGCGAGCTAGACATGGCAGTTATTAAAATGGCCGGCGAATTAGAGAAAATATGCGTACCGAGTGGTTCTCGTGATCGGCGTCCAAAGTGTTATAATACAATAAAATTAGCTGAAAATTTGGCAAAATAAAGAACAACTTTTATCTATCAGGATATGTAGGTTATAGAGCCAAGTTTAATTTTATCTACTCCCCCCCCCCTCTCAGGGGTGAGCATCACCCCCCCGCACCCTCGAATGTGTCCCGGAGCGCGGTATTTTCCACTTTAAAAGAAAACCGTGTACGATACATACAAAGTGTATAGCAACGAAATAATTCTGAATTTTACTATATACCTTTCATATATAAAAAAGCGGTATCACTTATAGAATCAGCGCAATCTGATACCAAATACTAACGTTTTAAATTATTGATCTTTTTTTTCTGCTAAAAGGTTAGTTATCTCAAAAACTTCACACTTCTCGGCCAAAATATGTATGACAAAAGTAAAGAATGGAAAATGTTCTTTCTAAAAATGTATAATTTATTTCTGTTACTTTTTCATTTACCGTTGCAATGCTATTTTTAAAATTTAAGTCATTTGGCCTTTGAGCGAAACATAAAATATTCGTACTAGTTAAACGGTGTTACTTTCAATACCATAGACTTCTTATATGTTTTTCTGTAATCTATAAGTATTGAACTATATTCTGTACTATTCTTTTTTTTTTGACTCACTATTTTAGGAAATAAGGGGTGTGTGGGCAAATCGTCAAGATTTGCTCATTTTCGTAAATAACTTCAAAACAGTTAAATATAGAAATATGGTATATATTATTTGAGATGTTTTATTTATTTTATTTATTTAAACTTTATTGCACAAAACAAGTCAGTACAAATGGCGGACTTAATGCCAAATGGCATTCTCTACCAGTCAACCATAGGGCCAAACAGAGATACTAGAAGTGGGTGCAAATTAGAAATCTGATGGTACAGAGAGGATCTAGAGTACAAGTAAATACAAAATATTAATTATATTACTGTTTATACAAAGATACATATACCTACACACTATAATATAATATATATACAGATATATACATCATATAATATATATATATAAATATATACGAAAGTCTACAACATGGGATGATGGATGAACTATTCGAGCTCTTGTTCCAGCAGATGCTTACGCAGCATACACTTGAAAGCTACCTTGCTTGGGGCTTGTCTGATAGAGAGAGGGAGTGAATTCCAGAGACGACATGCCTGAACGGCGAAAGAATTAGACATAAAACCAGTATGGTGCGAAGGAATGGAAAGTTTGAGAGTTCGAGAGGAACGAAGTTCACAGCCTAGACGGGGAGTTTGAAAAATGAATTTACTTTTGAGATATCCTGGTGTAGAAGGCTCGAACAGGATAGAAAACAGACAGCAAAGGATCCTGAGGGATCTGCGACTACGAATGGGAAGCCAGTTAAGCTGACGGCGAAATAATGAGACATGATCGTATTTTCGAAGTCCGAAAATGAACCGTATACCATTATTAAGGAGACGATCAAGTTTGTTGAGGGACTCTTGTGTGATGTTTGTGAGGCACACATCAGCATAATCAATAAGAGGTAACACCAACGCCTGCACAAGTAACTTTTTGGTACTTACTGGAAGAAAGCTTTTCAATTTATAAAGGTTGCGCAACGTACCAGTGACCTTCCGACTTACCTCTGAAAGTTGACCATTCCATGCCAGGTTAGAGTCTAAAACTAAACCGAGATTCTTGACCTGGTTGGAGACGGGAATGTGATGTTCATAATGTACCCTTTCATTTGATATGTCACACGATATATATTGCAATTTTTTTTTCTAATTTGGCCCCTAAAACTGGCCCTGAGTAGATAAAATTAAACTTGGCTCTATAACCTACATACGTATCCTGATAGATAAAAGTTGTCCTTTAGTTTTGCCAAATTTTCCATACATTTCAATCTAATTTTCTTGAACTATTACTCATTTCAGTCATAGCTATACATAGCCGTTTCGCTTCAAAACGCGTCCTTAAATTTTAAATTAACACCTGTGTTTTGTACACCTTTGGTGCCCATCAGTACCTACACCTACGTCCACAACTACGCTTCGCGACTCCTGTCGTACGACATAGCATCACCCGTCACTCTCTTACAATACGGGCACAACTGTGACACGCGACTCTTTCTTGTGCGATAAATATTACGTATCTCTTTCTTCAATACGTAATATTTATCGCACAAGAAAGAGTCGCGTGTCACAGTTGTGCTAGACACCACACTTGCTATACCCTATAAGCCCGAAGCTAGCTGGAGATGAATCATCCATAATATACGGCAGCATCATGGGCGTCTGCCTCGAAATGACTGAAATTTGTATGTTCTTAACGTTTCCAGCCCAAACACAACCGTTAAAAAAAAATGAAAAACTGAATCGACAAAAACATTATGTATACTTTTATCAAACCCTACTCACAAAATTACATCAAACTCGGTTGAGAAATGTGACCGCTGGGCGAGAACATCTGGAAATTTGGACAACCGGACATCCGAACATCTAAACATCCGGACATCCGGACATTGGGCAGCCTAAAAATCGGCTGGCGACGCCCCGCGCCCTTGGGCAGCAGGCCACTCACGCCACGGTTAAAGGTTTGGAATTAATTTCTAGGTCGCCTTTTATCTGTCAGCGTAAACGTACTCGTATGTACATCGACCGTTTTCTATCGCGCCTTATGTGTATCAGCAGATATCAGCGTATTATTAAATAATATACATATTTTTATTTATCATGTACCTCATAAATTGATTCCCAATATATCGTCGCGAACATTTTTTCTCTACATTTAATTTTCAATGAACATTCCACCGAAATCGAGGATCTCGAGGGTGACAGCCGTAAGTACGTGCGCTGAATATGAAACGTGAAATTATGTCCCGCGGTATATCGATGCGTCGTTCGTAAAATGTAACAAGCGACATTTTTCTCATAAAACTGAGATGAACGATTCAATGTGCTCGAGATTTCATCGTCATATTTTGACTACCCTTTTGTGAGCAGTTTATGTCAAGTTGTTTTATCATGTCTTGTTTTGTTTATATACATTTTTATTACAGCGAAGCGTAGGTTTTTCAACCTTGTGCCGCTAACGATGTTTTTTTTTATGAAATTCAATAGGTCGTGCAGATTTACGTTATATGGCCCTGTCATGTGACAGATGTGTGTTTAAAAAAATCGGATTATACATACCCACTAATTTGTATGTAACTATAGATATAATTATATGTGGGTACATATTTACTTGTGCATACATAAACAAAACTGTAAATATAATGTTATAAACGGCCTCAAGTTTTTGATATCTATTCTCCTTTCCTCTAATCTTACTTCTAACTAATATTTGTCCAAATTTTTATGTGTGTATTTCTTACCTTTTCATGCTTAGACTGATTTGACTGGAGGACCAATTTGGATGATATTTACCATGGACATGATTTGAATGAAATTTGAAAATATTTAGTCTGGACAACAGTCATCTATCGTATTCATTTTACTTTACTTCAAGTTCCGCCTCCAAGAGAGAGGGAGAGATTAGGGGTGAATCAGTCGTTTACTGACACCGACCAATTTCCACGCGTGCGGAGCCGCGGGCACAGTAAGCAAAATGGAATTAACAAGACCAGCAATCTACGCATCACACAAGATATTAAGAAGATTTCTGTCCCGAAGTATGTACGAGTATGTAAATTTATTTTAGCGCTCTTGTGTAGTGCTAAACACCTATAGCACAACTGTGCCCTGCCCTGCTGCCGGCGGCACCCTTAGTTTTTTAGGGTTTCGTAGTCAACTAGGAACCCTTATAGTTTCGCCATGTCCGTCTGTCCGTCTGTCCGTCCGCGGCTTAGCTCCGTGATCATTGGTACTAGAAATCTGAAATTTGGTATGAGTATATGTGTATGTATCACGCCGACAAAACGGTAAAATAAAAACTAGTAAAAAAAATGTTTTTCTGGTACCTCTCGAAAACCTAAAGTGGGGGTGATTTTTTTTTTCGTTTTAACACTAGTTTGTGGGGTGTCGTTGAATAGGTCTTTCAAAAATAATAGGGGTCTCCGAACTTAATTTTTTGATAAAGTCAGCAGTTTAGTAATCGCTCCAAAAATAAAAAAAATAGTGTCCCCCCCCTTCTAACTTTTCAACCACGGGTCAAAAATTATGGAAAAAATCATAAAAATGAGGCCTTATAAGAACTTTCAATGAAAAGTATATTGAACAAAATCGGTTGAGCCGTTTTTGAGTTATCGCAAAATTTCATAATTTTCTTTAAAATGACGTAAGTGCCGCGCAGTGTCCTTAAAATTCGAACGTTACACATATTAGTTAAGTGCCATATTGCATTAAAATATTCCGCTCAATCTGGCGCGTATAATCGATGACATCCAGAAGGTAATAAGTAATTACAGTTACTTTTGCGTTTACAACCTTTTTATAGAGCTTGAAATCTTTCTCTAATTTAAACCTCTCATCCTTCACAATAGATGGGCAACTACGGAACCCTACACTGAGCGTGGCCCGACATGCTTGTGGCCGGTTTTTTATTACGTGTTAATAATAGGCGCAGATTCCGCCAGGACACGGAGCGCATCGTCAGATTTCTAGGTGGTTGTTTTCACGGCTAGCAGCACGTTAGTGTATATGTATATTCCATGTTCATCATCCTCCTAGCCTTTGTCCCATTTTTTGAGAATGAATTCTCAATCGGGGTCGGCTACCTAAATCCCAAGATGTGGCGTAGGCACTAGTTTTTACGCAAGCGACTGCCATCTGACCTTCCAACCCAGAGGGGAAACTAGGCCTTATTTGGGCTTAGGTGGTTTCCTCACGATGTTTTCCTTCACCGAAAAGCGAGTGGTAAATATCAAATGACATTCCGTACATAAGTTCCGAAAAACTCATTGGTACGGGCCGGGTTCGAACCCGCGACCTCCGGATTGAAAGTCGCATGCCCTAACCACTAGGCTACCACCGCTTCCATGTTAAACTTTGTATATCCATGCGGTAAAATATTATAATATAATACTAGCGACCCGCGCCGGCTTCGCACGGGTGCAATGCTATTTATCGGCCGCAACCGCTATGTCCCTGCATTTTAAATCAGTAATATGTTCGAAAATATTCATTTCAATTATATGCTGTAAAGGGCCATATTGATCTATATTAAATGCACAATGTATTTAAGGTACTTAATTGGATAAGGATGAATGTTGTATTGCTTAAAATCGCTTCGTAAATACAACATGATTTCTCGTAAAAAGTAAAGGGTAAAAAATGTTTATTGTGGGTTATCCCTAAGAGACATCGCGGACTTTTTTGTAGACCTCTTTAAAACTTTCGTGAGACATATTTAATTATTGTATTGTTGTGACGAAGTTGCCGCGGCGGTGTACGGGTAGCAGTCCCTGATGAAGAGCTCCATATGAGTTCGAAACATGTCGGCCGTTTCTGACAATTTCACGTGAGTGTAAACCGCTTAATACAATAATTAGATAAGTCATGTTTCAAATGGAGAAGCATGTCCCCTAAGGGAGGGCGGCGGGACGATATTCTAAGGCACGGCAATTTAGTATTTACTAAGTCGCATTGTCGTAATTAAAATTACTGGCATAATACCAATAACACATAGCGATACTTAACTGTACTTAAAACGATGTAACATTGCGATGCCTTTAATTTAGCTGAATCTCGGCGTTATCACGGTACTATACCGAAGCGAAATAAGAAAGTTGACGCTAGATTGTTTACACGGATACGGTACCATTCATCCCAGTTCGGTGAATAGAGCCTAAAACAACTGGGGCTGGCCCTACAGTTCTGAATTTTTGATATGTTGTCTAGGTTGGTTAGGCTCCTCCGCACCCGCCGCCATATTGAAAAAAAAAACCGGCAGTTTCCTCAGGTTCTTGCTTTTATCTTCGTTTAGGTGCATTTTAACTAGAAAAAAGCTTGCGCAATGTTGTAGAGAATTAGATGTCCTATAATTTCCATTAAAACTTTTGTTTTTAGAACAGATAGTTACAGAGATATGCACATTTAAAATGCACGCAATATCGGGCTGCGATACCACTTCAAACATTTTCGGGGTTCGGGCACGTTCGGGTAGCACTAACCATCCTAGACAACATATCAAAAATTCAGACTTACCGGACCGTTTGTAAGGTAAAATCCCTTTATTTACTGGATTATTCTGATTCTTAATATTTTATAAAGGGTTTTACCTACTATATCGACAGTTCCAATTGTTAATATTACCAATTAACAAGCAAAGGAATAAATAATTTACGACTCACTTGAAATTCAAAATCGAACCGTTCTCGTCTCCGATTTGTGGAGTACAGTTATATCGCGGAGGGTATAGAAGCGAGGGGTTGAGGCACGTAGCTTCAGTGATTGTTCTTACAAACATGCAAAGCGTATGCCGAGACGAAACAAAGAGTTTTTCCCCGCGAAATTCGAAACGAAACATTGAATTTCTACAGCTTACACGCGGAATTGGGTGACGCGACAGGTTGACATTGCCATTGTGGCCAACTTTGTTTAGTAAGTAAAATAACAAAATCGTTTGTGTATTCTACTTTGTTGCCTGTTGCGTAAAATGAACGTATCTACGCTTTATTAATAAAAATATAGGTATCTACCTATATAACTTTATGAAAACGTTTCTACGTAGTTTTATTCAAACACATTGAAATCTGTGGAACCAGGCTTATTTATATTGCTAACTTTCCAATACTAGAATATATTTATTTAGAAATTGCCCTTTATACTTATTACACTCTAAGTAGCTTATTTGTTGTTTACAGTAGGTAGGTATTCTCGGTCTGTTTGCTACGCCTCACGTCTCAAACCACTTGTGAGAATACAAGGGCCATACAAGTACACTAAGCCAAATTCCCTTTTGCTGTAGATCGTCTTCTTACTCACTCTCAAACATTTATAGTAAATTGAGAGTTTAGTCGATTCAAGGTCATTGGATAGGTCAAAGTGGCTCGCAATTTACCTTGTTCCCGGTAAATATCTACAGTGACATTGCGTCGACGAATATAAGGTACCTATTTTATTTTCTGTACACTTCGGTCACACAATTTAATCGGAATCGAAATCGCTTCTACTGGTAGATTTTTGATTATCTTGATTTATACCCGGATAGGGAAAAGCAAGAAATGCAGTAATAATTTATTTTCTGGTCTAGGGAAATCTAGTAAGAAATATTTTGGCGAATAATACAAGAGAGAAACTTCCAAGAAAGGGGGAAACTACACAGTGGCACAGGTAACCTCTGGTTAATTATTATTTGGAACGTTTTAATTAACTATTAATGTTTGGAATACTAGAGGACCCAACTAAGCGAAGCCATCTATTTATACAGTAACTGTCTTAATAATTCGATTCGAAATCAATGTCCATTATTTTCTGTGGCCACCTAATTTACCTACTTAGATTTTTGTTAGTTTTACTTCAATAAACCGACCTCTGATTAAACATTTTTCGAAGTATTTTTGTAAGAAATGTAGTTTTGCTTTAAAAGTCTCCATCATGCATTGGTTCCCTAAGGATATTTAGGCTAAAACTTCCATTCATGGGCAAACATTCGAAAATATAATATAATTCAATTTAGGGCGTAAATAAAGATGCCTATTGCTAAAGTGCCTACATACTACTCAAAATCATTATATGGTTTATAATATTCTCCACCCTTTTAAGGGTTGGTAACAATTTAACAAATAAGGTCATTAGTGGACAATAACTTGGTAACATTGGTAAAATTTAAATCGCATGCGACAGCATTTCGACTATAGATAACCAATAACAAACTAATATAATTAATATAACAACTCCCGTTTTTAATTGGTACGAAGTGTAATGATTCAGCCTTCCTTTTATCTTTTGCGAATTCAACTTATGAGAGCTCCCGATGCTTAAAAAACGGCGAGTTTATTAGCTGTAACAAGTGTGCAGCATATATATTACATAAGTAAAATAAAGCCGTGCGGTCAGTATGATTGGGCCACGCGTGGACGGATCTACTGAACATTGGTTGTGCCATGTACGCAAACATTTATTCTTTTTGTAAAGGTTAAAATGATCCAAAATACTTTAACTACTACAAATTATCTGACTGTATTAAACATATTTGGGTAATTATATAATTAATTAACTTTATTCTGTAAGTAGGTTACAGGGGCATTTTTATATGTCTGACTCTATCGACATTTAGAAGGGGACCGCTGTTGAGAAGAAACGCTGAAAGAAACTCAACATTCAGATTTTTAGTAAATTATACTTAACTAGATATTACCTACAGTAGGTAGTATGGACTTAACGAACGAGTATATTGCAGAAATTAAGATAAATATTTTTTATCGGTCTGCAGTATGTTTTTTTGACATATATTTGACTGCTGTCGTTTATTGTGTCGTTTTACATATTCATTTGACAAATGGCTTAACTTTTAAACAATCGCTCACCACTTGGAACTGGAACATAAAAAGTACGAATTTTACAAATATAAGTACAATGAATACGTATAATATAACAGTTTTATCTGTTCAAAAACGCAAGCATTTTTTTTGTACATTGTACATAGAAATAATTTGTAGTAGTTTCACCAAAAAACGACAAGTGCATGTTATTTTCCTCTAACATCTTTACATCATTATTATATTTACCTACTACACTGAAACATGATACATGAAAATTAATACTTATTGCTATATAACCCGATTTGCAAACCTTGTTCCGTGTCTGGGTACGCCGACCCGGCTCAGGCCCATGATAAAATAAGTAGGTCATGGGAGAGTAGTAAACGACCTTGCCACGATTTAGAGTTTTAACATCTCCTTTGAAGAGATTGTTTCGCGAGCATGTGTTCTGGACCCCAAGAAAAGCAATTACACAACTTATGTTAGGGGACTCTTCCATTCTGTTTATTTTGACGGTTAATAGATGAATTTCATCCAAAGCAGCGAGTATGTGGAAATGTAATCTTCACTTACGATTAAAAAGCTTATATAATTTAAGTAAATACTAGGGTCGTTAAATCGTCCATCTAGATGCAGTGGTTAAATTCAAAGTAAACACATTTCGTCAAATATCATTACTATAATATTTAGTACTATTTCGCGATGTAAGTACTCTAATTACCTCACATAACAACTTGTCGATATAATTTTCATGACACTGCTCAAAAATGTAGCCATAGACGACCTAAATCCAGTACACAAAACTGCTTATAGTTGTACATTTGAATCTATGAGCCTCGCCAACACGTCAACAATGAAGCACGGCACGGTAACAGATCGTATCACATGGATATCTTAGTAAATTTTGGTGGTACTTAAACAACAATTGAACCAATAAAAACTGATTGTCTGCTGCATTTCAAATTAAATAGACCCTTGAGAATGCGTCATTTGAAGCGGTGGTAGCCTAGTGGTTAGGGCATGCGACTTTCAATCCGGAGGTCGCGGGTTCGAACCCGGCCCGTACCAATGAGTTTCTCGGAACTTATGTACGGAATGTCATTTGATATTTACCACTCGCTTTTCGGTGAAGGAAAACATCGTGAGGAAACCACCTAAGCCCAATAAGGCCTAGTTTCCCCTCTGGGTTGGAAGGTCAGATGGCAGTCGCTTGCGTAAAAACTAGTGCCTACGCCATATCTTGGGATTTAGGTAGCCGACCCCGATTGAGAATTCATTCTCAAAAGATGGGACAAAGGCTAGGAGGATGACATGAGAATGCGTCATTTATATTTTTTTCGTGGTTTACCCCTTTAGCCTCCGCGCACTGCAATGCATTGGATGAGCACGCGGATTTTTAAACATCCTCATTTTTCATATAAGTTCGACTGGCTGCCGCAGCGAGGCTGCTAGTGCGCGGAGGACTAAATTTTAATGTAGCTTTTATTTTTTTATAAACGTACTTGTAATGTCAATCTTGCTATTTTGTGTCAGTATTTTTTTCTCGCAGTGATCGTAAAAAGCATTATGTACCTATAGTCTCGGCCAAAACTGAAATAAATGAATTCGTACTTATCGAAGCTATTCAAACTAACTCGTTCATCTATTGCTGAATTTCCAGCCTCTACAAAAATGCGCTTATTATGCAATTTTGATAACAACAATCGAATTACATCAGCCACATCACTGCCATATGTCCGTCGAATGGTCAATTCATTGGTCTAAAGACTATGTGCCAATATACTTAACTCAATGTACTTACCTACCGAAGTAAAATAAGTATCTATAGGTTCCAATGGCGTGCCATCCTTATAGAGTCCTATCCCAGTTGGATTGCCCATTAAATAAGGCACGATGATCACCGAATTCTATACGTACAGTCCTAGAAAAAACACTATGCCACGTTCAGATGTGGCTTAGTGTTTCTTATAGAGATTTTTTTTAACGACAGCCGATTGCTTAGCTTTAATCTTTACAGTTTTGTTGACCTGTTTGTGTAAAAGTTTTCCTTAAATAAATGGCAATGAAAATAATACTTCTGGTTTTTAATACGACATTTAGATGGATTAACATTTAATGTTTCGCGCATGTCGAGGTATAATCGATTTCCCGAATCGAGGGGCCGGAAACCACCAGTAGGCGGAGATGTTGATAACATGGATATTTGCCGAGAACAACAAAATAGGCAATACGACTGCTGTTTCAGTAATAAGGAGACATCGGACTTTTGTGAGTGGCAGGTAGAGAGTTAGCTATATCGATAAACCCACATATCGATGTTCTTCCGATTTACTAGTGTTTGCTCCCCGCTCCCCAGCTATGGAAATTATCAATTACTTTGACAGTGAATTTGGCAAGCGCAGCGTGGGACCCACAAGGTGGACAGACGACCTGGTAAAGGTTGCAGGAAACCGCTGGATGCAGGTCGCTTCCAACCGGCCGATCTGGAAGTCACTGGGGGAGGCCTATGTTCAGCAGTGGACGTCCTGGGGCTGAAATGATGATGATGATGATGAATTTGAAAACAACTAAAGCCCTCACTGAAGAAAAATACGATGACGACAGCCCTTTTAATGATCCTTAAAAAAAACACAATTAAGTTATTTAATGCTTGTAATAAAATTATACTTTTACAAACACGAGCATCAATGAACAAGTATAGGGTAAAGTATCAATAAGATAGTTTATCGATATATGGGAAATTTTACCTGTCACTTAAAATTTTCCGATGTCAGGTATTAACGTTTCACCGAAATTGTTTGCTAATAGACAAAAATATAAATAATGGTTTATGCCTTATTAACTTTCTATAAATTAACGTACCTAGTACTGAACTTTAACGACACAATTATTTGTTTGTGTTCTTTAGTAAAAACAGAATATACTGTAATTTTAAAAGGTAACTAACATAAGTACGGTAATGTTTAAAATGAAATTGCGAGCGAGGCGGTTATCGATTATTTTATTACATTTTTGTCTAATGAGTATTAGTAAAAACATGAAACAACGACACGAGGTCAAATATATTTTCATTTGACCGCTATTTCAAATTAAAATATGCCAGGCGAGTTCGTTAAATGATTCGGTAACAAAGATCAAACAAGATGAAAAACGGAGGTAAATATTAAACCACTCGTATATTACGCGCCGTCTAACAATCCGCACCCCGATAAGAAAAGCTAAACCACGCGTGAAATAACCTTTGTAAGATGATCTTCAAAAATACGTGTTAAATTCGCTTCATGTTTTCTTAAGTCTTGTTGCAAATGCTAAATGTAATTAAAGCGATAATATGTATACAATGTCTGGAACGTGAAAGCGTTTAATTTACGGGCCGGTCCGTACAGTGAATAATTTAACAGGATCTGGAGCTCTTTTATGACGTTTGCTCCCCGGAGTATGTATATATACGTCATGGTCATGGTTCAGACATGCGGCCTGTTGTGCTACCGCTACTACGGTGCAAGTATAATTAGTGAATTTTAACAGATTTCGCTCGCTCATAATACTTAGTTGCTCTCCCGTGAAATATTCGACACACTGCATTGTTCAAGTAGCAAGGAAATATTACATCGCGATTTTAAGATTATCCTCGGTGAAACCGATACAGTGATGTGTAAAATTTAACAGTAGGTTAGCTTCAAAATACGAGGTAATATAAAATTCATAACTTTGTTTTAGGTATAACTGATTTTTTGCAGGTCTGATTGTACCTACAGCCAACAATTGTACAATTTTAGTAGGTCTTAGACATATGCCAGTAGTAAATTTGTCAGCTACTTTTGATGTTGACCATGCTAGCACTTGAGGAATGACAATAACCTGTAGCTCAACTATGACACGAGAATGTTTGTCGCGCGATATAAAATACCAGTCTCTTTTTTTCACAATATCGGACAGGCGCGGGCTTAAAAAGGGCCACCGGAGTGCATCCGAAGTTAACGCATACGTGATGGAAGACGTAAACACTGAAAGTTATTGTTTACTTATTTATTCTATGATGACATAATACTTTATTACCGTGTCGTTTATTTATTTCTTAAGGACATGGCCGCTTATTGACGTTTGAATTTATTTTTGTATAGTGCGAAACACAGGATAGTTTGGTTGTCGCCCCTAACAAACCCAGGAAGAACAAGCACCCCTTTCATCCAGCATCCCTTTGCAGAGTGCTGGTGTTTACAAGCTGGACTCCGAGTGCGGTCTGTCATACATTGACCAAACGCAACGTAGTATAGCTACACGGGTTAAGGAGCATGTAGCCGATGTCAAGCATCGTCGTTGCAACAGGTCTGCAGTCTGCGAGCATGTCATGGACAAACCAAACCATTCAATTAAGTTTGATAACACTTCAATCCTTGGCAGAGAGAAACGATATTTTCCCAGGATGTTGTGCGAGGCTATTGAATTCAAAAAATATCCCAATTTCAATAGAGAAGATGGTGTGTCATTACCACCAGCTTGGGATCCTGTTGTACATCTTATCAAGGATCAAGCAAGACACAAGACTGGAAGCCTTGGGCACCGAACGGTGTAAAACAGATTAGTGTTAAAAGTAGTATATGTAGAGTTTTTGTTTAAAAGTATATCATAGTAATAAATAAGGCAATCTGGGAGTTTTCTTCCGGCGGTTCTTTCTCCTCAGTAAGCCTTATAGTGAACCGCTATAGTAGATATTTTAAATAAAAATAATAAATGCCCTTCTGGCACATATGTAACTGTCTTTACACATGAGGCCCATCTGGCATGTATGAACACCTTTATTTTAAATTAATATTTATACAATGGGTAGTTCAAATGTAACTTTGACAGAGAAAAATTTTGGTTTTCTCAGTCAACCTTTGACAACGGTATCTGTAAAGGTACCGAAACGTCGGGGAGGCTCAAATAATTAATACACGCGATATAATCCGTTTAAATTTGTTTTATTTAAATGCGTGACAGTCGCGGAAACCGAGGAGAATATTATATATTTGGATCTCCAGCTATCCCTGTACTATAATTGGTTAAAGTTTATCCAGCCGTTTCGGCGCGATGTGAGGACAAAGAAATTATGACCAACTGATGGCATAGCGCCGCGCGTCCATACAAAACAAAAAGAAGAAGGACCATGTATGGTTGGACGGTATGCGTTTAATTAATAGATTTGAATACTATAAGTGCCTACGTTGTTTGTCGAAGGGGTGTCTCATTTGTTAAGTTCTGAATTTATAGGTGGCCGTTTTCACAAATCGTTGTTGATTCTCTTGTTTTATGCATTTGAAGTCATGCACACTTGTGTGCAAGGAATGTAATCTATCTATCTAAGTATATATATATATAATCACTCGCTAAAACTAGAGAACGGCTGGGCAGATTTCACTGATTTTGGTTTTGAATGTTTGTTGTAGTCCAGGGAAGGTTTAAACGGTGAGGTATTAGCAGCTTACTGACACAGACCGAATTCCACGCGGGCGGAACCGCGGGCACAGCTAGCAAATGAACCTCTTGGAATACTTCTTTGGTCTATTAGAATCGCAACAACAGTGCAAGTTGCAAACAATTTCCATAGAACTCGGTCAGGTCTCAAAACTTTTACAGGATATTTAAAGTACGAAACTTCTATAAAAATTCCATCCACGCGACATATTACGGCTACCTTTCCATCAGGGAAGTCTGCCAGTTTACGTTATTATCCGACGTCATATCTGAGGGACATCTGACATGACTTCATATTTTTTTTTTAAATGGTTTTAATGGAACGTGCAGGAACTACTCGTAGCTGGCACACTAAATCGACATAAGAGGCACTATGTAAAGGAAACTTATTAGGCACTCACTACAACTGTGATATAACAAAACAAGGCACCTATGTTGATATATTTGCTCTTTTATACATGACATATACAATAAATTGCCCGTGATATTACAAACTCGTAGAATTTACTTACGCTTTTACGAGACACGGCTGGATATTCGATCAATATAGAATAAAATAGAATACTGAAATCGCGGTATTTTAGTGGAACTACATAGTTCCATTAAAAAGTCCGCGATGGCATACCTATGTCTATCTTTAAAGGATAGTTTATTGCACCCCCTTTAAATTCTAAGAAATTGAAATGTGGTAGCTTCATAAGCTAATGAGACTATGAGATATTATAAGCTTCGTAAACCATACAATTTAAATGAATATTTAGGAGTTAACGTAAATTTATATGAAATACACGCGAATAATATATAAATTTCAGTATATTATTTTAATCTATATTGATCGAATATCCAGCCGTGTCTCGCGTAAAAGCGTAAATCAATTCTACGAGTTTGTAATATTACGGGCAGTTTATTGTATATGTCATTTTGATAATAAGTAAGTATAAAGCCACTTCATATATAAATTAATTAATCAGCATAAGTATGAATTATATTTTAATGTTAATGTCGGTTCCATAGCTCTATAACGTCCTACCGTGCTATGAAAAGTCTGAAACCTGAGTATGATTATAAGTCAGCTACAAAAAAGAACAAGATTATTTACTTCATTACGATCTTAAAAAGTTGCACTTATACTTTTCTACCCTAGAGGTCAAACAAAGCCATTCTCCGCGCTCAAAACCATGCAACAGGCTACTACCCGGGCATAGAATACAAATTGGTGTAACATCGGGCAATCAACAGGTGTTTAAACACGCCGTCCAACTTAATAACGGTTTAAGAGCGAATAAAACCTTCGCCTGCTCGCCAACAATAACCCGATATGAGTTCTTTATGTATATATTTACAGCGTAAAGTAAACCTCGGTTTATGGACACATCACCTCGTAACGCTTAGTTGGCTTTTGACAATAGGAATAATGTGACAATTTTTATATTTGAAAGGTTTGTCTTCTGCATGCAAAATATGTGTCTCTCGAGTACAACGGATGGATCGACCAATCGTAATTGTATATACCAGCCATACGCATGTTAAGTTATTATACTTACCTACTAGAAGTATGTCGGAAAATCCGAGGTTATGTGTGCGGTGCAAAAAAGGTTATACTTCTGTTTTAGTCTTCTTGGCAATTTACTTGTCTCTTTATGTAATGCTATTTATTTATGGATATTTATATATCTTTAAATTGAAACACATTATTTTTGGTTTATTATTGCATTGCCACTGAATCTGTATATATGTTACGAAATGTTAAATACACATAATATACAGGAAGTGGGTAAAAAAATTATGTTTCACAGTTTTGCATATTATATTTCACTCATAGTTACTAACTATTGCGTAAAGGCCGAAATTCACCGAATATAACAGATATAAAGATATGAATATTTTGATATATTGGATATAATATATTTTTTAGGTCAGTCTCTGATAGATAAATACATATATATTTTGTTCATACCGTTAATCGTCTGATATGCGGATGGCAAAATTGTAAATAAAACAACAGAACTGTTTATTTACTGGTTTATTTCCAATTTTGCCATTAGCTCCATTTAACTGAGAAAATTCAGCACGAATATCCAGGAAATTCATATTTTTACTAAACATAGTCAAGGGGGTTTCACTCCGCGCCGCGTGTCAAGAAATATACACCATGTCCAATAAGTTCGAATACAGTTACGATCCTTAATAAAATAAATGTACGCATAGTTTATGTATCGAAAATGATATTATATGAAAGGCACACTTATATACAATATTTACAACAAATGTTTTGAAATTACTCCTCCTTTAACTTTTTTTTACCAGCTTCAAACGTTTCTCAAAAGAGTCACACGCCGCACGCACCGCTTCCATCGGCATATCGTCCCAAATTTGCACGATAACCTTTTTAAAATGGTTCAGGTTTGCAACTTTATAATTATTTAGTTTCGAGAGCATGTAAGACCATACGAAATAATCTAATACGTGTAAATCTGGAGAACTCGGTGGCCATTAATTTTTCGGCAAAAAATCGGTCTAATTAGTTTTGCACCAAGCCTGAACAGCGTTTGCCGTGTGTGATGGAGCTCCGTCTTGTTGAAAAACATAATAGTCATCTCCGAAAATAGTTTTTAAATTTGGGGCAACATATTTTTCCAAATACTCCAATTTATAATATTCCGCATTGATTTTAACGCCTTTATCAATAAATACTAAAGGCATTTTGCCCCTCTTACAAAGAGCACCCCAAACCATCACTGTTGGTGAGCTCTGGAACCTAAGAACATTCTTTTCATAGTCTGGAAGATCTTCTATCCTTGCTGCCCACAACCGGGCGTTCTGGGCATTATGAGGCTGCTCTAACACAAAGAGTTTCTCGTCAGAGAAAACAAATGCATCCCCTGCGTGCCAAGAAAGTATGGTGCTGGATCTTTCTACTCTCTTTTTCTTGGTCGCTGCTGAAATGCCATGTACTTTTCGTTTTTTGTAGGCATTACATCCAAGATCTACTTTTAATATATTATGTACCGATCCCCTGGAAATTTTCAGATCAGCAGCAAATTTTCTAATATAACGGTGTTTTTTCCGCCGAATTTTCTCTCTTATACACTAATCACTTTTTCGGATCTAGCTGAACGTGGGCGACCGGATCTTTTTGTGTCCTCTGTAGAAGAGGTCTCTTATACCTTTTGATAGTAGTATAAACTAGATTCCGTTTAACTCCATGGGGTTGTAACGCCCTGAAGATAGCACCTGGCCTGTCGCCATTACGAAATTTCCTAATAATATCTTCACGAAAGTACTTCATCGTGGATTAAAACCAAACTAAAAATACGTGACGTTTGAAATTATTGTATTATGTTTATGTCGATATACTTTTTAAATAAAAAAAAATATATATGGGTGATTCTACAAAAAATGGGTAACTCGCTGTCATAGGGCAATAAAATAATGTTTTGTTATATTTTGTTTATATTTTTAATTTTATTTGAATACTACTAAAAGCCTTTTATTTGGTCACCCAATTTCAGCTATTCATTTTAAATACAAATTTGTGAAACTCCACAATTTATCCTTAAAACGTCAGTACTTTGGCATGTCACAACCTCAAACGTGGGCAATCAAATGGCTGTGTATTAAATATTACCTCTAATGTAAGAAAACTTACTGTTTCAATACAATCTATGATGTATTTAATAATGTATAACACTACTTTCATAATATAATATTCTCACTGTTGTTGTAAAAAATATAAGAAACTTTGTGTTCAGTTTTATTCGTCAGTCCGCTGTCTGTTGTTCGAGTTGGAATTTCGCGCTAAATATCGGCGACTCAAATTGAAATCCGCGTTAAATTTCAAGGTTGATAGTAAAGTTAACTGCAGGTCGAGCCATTTTACGGCCACTATTACTGAGCCTGTACCAGAGTTGTGGTTATCATGTGAACACGTGCCGATCCAGTCAAAAAGTCAGTCCTATGGTAAGTCGTTATTTCCTTGTAAATCTGTGTTATACTTGAATTTATACACAGTCAACTTTGTTTTGTTAAAATGTAGCTAGTTGATGTTCGAAAATATCAAATTAAATGTTGATTCTAAAGATAACCCCAAATTCATGTCTTTTTCATCAGTCCGTTGGTGCCAGTCCTTTGTGTTATATTGCGCCAAAGGACTGACGGGTTTCCAGGGTACTGACATTTGTAGCGTGTTGAAGCTGTATATTTTTACTTATTTCAGTTTAAACCATCGTGCCGCCTCTTAAAAAAAGAAGGAACAGGGGTAAAGACATTTGTTAAGGAAATAACACCTTAGGAGCAACGATTAGCCACAAAAAAAAAATAAAAAAATCATGTGAGTACACGCAAAAAAAAACAACTTCTGAATACTACTTATATCTTTGTTCGCCAGAACTAATGACCACGAAGCATAATCAATAGATGGTGAACAAATTACCTATTATAAACGACGACCAAAGAGCAAATGAAGCGAAAGACAGAAAAAGTCCAGAAATAGGCAATTAAAAAATATTGAACCAAGCAATTGTTTCAAAACTGAGAACTAGACTGAAAAATCATCGACCAAAATATAGGAGAGTCAAAAAGCAGTCTAAGTCAGTTGTAAAATCTATGGAAGAAACTCCATAAAACAGAATTGGAGAAATGAGTGAAGATATTACTAAAAGGAAAAGAAGGAAACAGTGAAGAAGGGCCTTTGCGGAAGTGTTATTTAAATTAAATTAAAAGAAACTACATAAAGAGATAAAAAAAGTTCGAACAAGCTACAACAAATACAATATTATAGAGAATACCAAAAATAGCAGTGACTTATAAAAAAACAGGGATGCTTACTTAGAAAATGTATACTGTTAATCTACCTTAAAGTAGTAAAGCCAATTAAAAAGCTGTTTGAATGGTGGAGATAGATCTTTCTCACAGTATTACACGTTAAACAGTTTTTTAAATTATTACTTCAGTGAATGAAGACTAAGAATAAGACTAAAAACATAAGAATAAGACTAAAAATAGTTTCTATCGTCTGCAAATCGAAGGTGAGTGAGGTACTCGCCGTTAATGTTGATGCCAAGTCCGTTCCAATCCAGTAGCTTGAAGGCATATTCCAGTGTAGCAGTAAACAGTTTTGGGGAAATTACGTCTCCCTGTCTTACTCCTAGCTGCAGTTGGATAGGCTCTGGTCTTGGATTCGGACTGACATGGTGGTGTTTCGGTACAAACACTTCAGCACTTCGATGTATCGATAGTCGATACGGCACCGCTGGAGAGATTGAAGCACAGCCCATGTCTCGATCGAATCAAAGGCTTTTTCATAGTTCACAAACATAGTGGCCGGTTATACTCCTTTCTCTTCTGTACAACCTGCCGCAGTGTATGAATTTGGTCTATGGTGCTAAAGCTTTTCGGAATACGGATTGTTCGGGAGGTTGGAAATCGACTGTGCGCGAGACGATCGGTAATGACTCTGAAGAACAGCTGATGAACATGGCTCAGCAGTGAGATGGTCCTGTAGTTCTTCAATAAAGGCTATGCTCGAAGTTTCTGAGCGCGAAAGAATCAGAAATAAGGATATCCGCAGTAGAACCAGGGTAACCGACACAGCTCACAGGATTGCACGGTTGAAATGGCAATGCGCAGGCCATGTAGCCCGGTACATGAACGGCAGTTGGAGCAGCAAAGTCGTAGAGTGGCGACCACGTATAGGAAAGCGCAGCGTGGGAAGTCCCCCGACTAGATGGACGGATGACCTCCTGAGGGTAGCGGGGAATCAATGGATGCGGTCTGCACGGGATCGCACTTTGTGTCGAGTCATGAGGGAGGCCTATGTTCAGCAGTGGACGTCTGTGGCTAATAGAAAGATTAGTTCCTAAGAGATTTATTTCTAAATTTTAATAAATATCAAGCATATGTTATGAAGTTGTGTATTTTGTCAGTACTTTGTCAGCCTCGTCAGTCCCCTGGCAGTCAAATTCAGAAAAACCGAAATTTCTCCGGTTCTACTTAAAAAAGTGACTGGCCCAATCTCGAGCAATATATTCATTACATTACCTATCTTATATACCCGAATTTGTAGCATTTTGATTAAAAAACTATCATAAACAAAATATCCCGAAAAGTTACCCAACTTTTGTATATTCGCCCATATATATAGGCAGCAATACGTATGTCTATACAACAAGTGCTAAAGTTTGTATTCGAACTTATTGGACACGGTGTACCTACAAAGTTCGGGTCACATTTGTGACCCGGCACGCCCATCGCTCCGCCTTTATTTGGCTAGGGTCGGCACGTTCGACGTGAAGCCAACGCATCGATTATATTTTTATGATTATTTATTATTTTTAACCGACTTTAAAAAGGAAGATATTCAGTGTTCGTCTGCATTGAATCTTCTTGTACGTATGTTCACCGATTTTCTCAGTAAAATTTAAACCAATTTAAAAAAAATATATCAATAAGAGTAGGTACCTATACAGCTACGGTTTTCCCACTGTCATTAAGTCAGGATCTGATGATGGGACACTTGCCCAGATCTCGGGATTGGTTCAACGCGGAAATGTGCGGTTTTCACATTTCCATTCTCCTCAATGAACATTTAGACCCAGTTTCATGAAATTAACCTGATGATAAAACCGCACATGTTTACGTTAAACCAATCCAAAGATCAAGTAGGTACTCCTAGAGCCCATCATCGTAAAGATCGTGCCAGGTCCGTCTTATTTTGGACGTATTTATTAAAAGTAGCTTGTAGAACAAGTACAAATACCGAGAAGTACTTTCCTTTTTGTTGGTGTAGGCAACCCTACGAGTATGACACGCACCACAGAAGCTACAACCAACACCGTCGTACGTCATT
This sequence comes from Apotomis betuletana, assembly GCA_932273695.1. Lineage (NCBI taxonomy): Eukaryota > Metazoa > Arthropoda > Insecta > Lepidoptera > Tortricidae > Apotomis > Apotomis betuletana. The sequence goes on along the minus strand of OW026298.1, from coordinate 15,251,765 downwards.
TAAAATTACCAATCAGATACTAGTAGGCTAAATCCGTTGCAAAAGCGGCAAATAACAAAAAAGTGCGGCTTCTGTAGTGTCTTTATTCTGTGACATAGTGAACATAAAATTAAGTATTTATATGACATCAATCATATTTTGACAAATAGATGTCAATTTAGTACCTATTATTATAGAGTTCAGCAACCAAATGAAACCTTTTTTACTTTACTTACTACTCACATTTATTTATTTATTTATTTATTTAATCTTTATTGCACAAAAGAAAAACAGATCGTACAAAAGGCGGACTTAATGCCATAGGGCATTCTCTACCAGTCAACCATCGGGCAAAGCAGATAAGTTGTGGGCGGTGCAACTAACTTAAATAGGTTTTAATAAATAAATACTTAGATAAATACATATATTTATTATATATACACAATAATATATGGACTAAAAATCAAAACAGATATGCTAAGAGTTCTCCATTCTGCTAAAGAAGAGGTCACGCAAGGATTTTTTAAAATTTAACTTGTTCGGGGCTTGCTTGATCTTGAGGGGAAGGCGGTTCCAGAGGCGGGCCACTTGGACGGTAAACGAGTTGGACATAAAACCTGTACGGTGAGGAGGGATAGAAAGAGATAGATTGCCAGAAGAGCTAAATTGACGGTTAAGAGTTAAACCATAATACTGGAAGAAGTCTTTGAGGTATTCGGGAGAATTCGAGTCTTTGAGAATTGAGAAGAGAGTGCAAAGCATTCGCATTTCACGTCGTTGACGTCGTTCACATTATATATACTTATGAATAAAATAAGTAGGTTTATTGTTTATTATCAAATAGGTATAAGTATCAAATTATTCAAGTTAAAATATTAATGTGTAGTGCCAGCCCTAGTGTTTCCAATGTTTCTTCACCACTGATAACATTTGTACTGACTTTTGTTTTGTGCAATAAAGTTTAAATAAATAAAATAAATAAATAAATAACGGGGTCTGGTGAGGATCTCACCTAATGATTTATTTCACGGAATAAATACGGGGTGAAAATCTGACTCATTGGCTAGTATCTAAAAGTAAAATGATATTTAAATTTGTATGGAACGAAATCACATTAAAAAATCATCTATTTTGTAAAATAACACTCGTGCACCAACGTTTTAAGCGATATTACTTTCTTCGTGTAGTAAATTAAAGATGAAGTCGAACACAAATAAAATACTCCGCTATTTTCTTCCTTTTTACATTTTCAGAGCAAAAAATTAATTGATTTTTTCAGAGATGAGATTGTTATAATTGGTCCCTTGATTGATAAACAAACTGTTCTTATTCATACCTTTTTTTTTCAATTATCCCATAAAAGTAATTGAAGGACAATAAATTCAGTTACGTCATTCTGAAAGGCTATTTTGATGAAGTATACAGTAAAATTAACACGGAATTTGACGTAAGTGACGTATAGTACTCGTACACAGCACTACAAATTAGTTAGGTCAAAATTTCAATTGTTAAAAAGTAATAATAAATACGTTTTATACATACAAGTTTTCTCTGTTACTTTGCTTTGCCTTTTTCTTGTCTCTGAAATTTTTTTTGGCCATTTGAAAAAAAAAAAAAACCTAGTATACGTCGTTTTGAGAACTTCCTCCTTTTTCTTGAGTAGGTTGAAATTCGAAACATCCGAATTTAACTACACAAGAGTTAGATTTCAAGTCAAATGATACGCGTAAGTTGCATCGCGTGTACCTAACTGGATGGAAGACCTTGTCAAAGTTCATCCCGAGTTAGAACGTTTCCAAGCGAATAAATTTATTTTTCATACTTCACCTGATGTTCACTAACTGGAGCGGAATATTGCTAACGTATCGATATTTCTAACTAGCATTGTGCAATTTATAAGAAGTTATCCGAGGCAATTATTTCGGCTTACACGGTGGAAATATCTGCGCATCTGTTAAAGTACTAACAACGCAATTCTCTCAATAGGTATACCTACTTTACTTTTAGTATTTCAAGAGGATTTCCTTTAGATGCTCTCTTGCTTGATTCTGAGTAAATATATAGGTAGTTTAGGTATTAAGACTTTACAAGAGTTTAAGAACTTATCGGGAAATTAAATCAAAGGAATTTATACTGAAGGCACTAAGCATACCTACTTCCAATCTATCTATAACTAAACGCTATTAAATATGTTTGCGCCCACATGCAAAGTATATAAAACAGAGACAAATTGATCTTCGTCAATCAGTTACCGACTATAAAATAATATACTATTTGCTTAGAATTTCCTGTACTAAACATGTCTTTTTTTATGATAACTATAATAGCCAACAGGAGTTAATGATGAACCAAATGAGACTTAAAGTTTCTAAGGATTTCGTTGCAACATCGTTGAATTTACATAATGAAGAATATCAGTAGGTATCACCATATTTCGATTTTTACCGTATGCTGCATTTAAAAGTTAATAAATAGGTAAAAAGCTTTTTGGATACGTCTTATAGTTTCCCAAATATTTTGTGGGGCGCGGGATTTTGATGTCGCTTGACGAATTCGCTCAATATAATATGTATGGTAAAACTATGAGTAGTAATAAGAGGCCTGATTCCTAAAAAATATATTTTTTCATGTCTTGACAAATAAATTGATAATTTCAACCAACGTTTGAAGTGAATAATACTTTTCCCCGAGTTCTAGGTAGTAACTTAAAGCTTTTTCTTGCTTTCATTACGTGCAGTCGAAAATAACTTGAAAAAAACTGATTTTCCGCGTGAATTTTATCATTTTCGAGTAGTTTTTGAAACAAAAATTATCAACGGAAAATTCAAACCATAGGTTTCAAATATATACCAATAGCCCTGTTCTAGGTAGTAACATCAATAATATGTTAACAAACATGTTTGATCATAGAGAAAAAAAACTAAAACAATCAGCATATTAAAGGAATAAGGCCTCTTAAATTAACAATATTATAAATTCAAAACAAAACTACTGACTGCGTTCACTGGTCATAAAGTTTAAAGTGATTTAATGAACTCAGTAATACTCTTCAATACGTAGACGGCAAACAGTTCAATCGGATAGCAGTAGGGGCTTCTTTTTTAGTGTTCCGTACCCAAAGGGTAAAAACGGGACCCTATTACTGAGATTTCGCTGTCCGTCCGTCCGTCCGTCCGTCCGTCCGTCCGTCCGTCTGTCACCAGGCTGTATCTCAACAACGACGGTGATAGCTAGACAGTTGAAATTTTTACAGATGATGTATTTCTATTGCCGCTATAACAACAAAGTGATGGGTCGTGGATGGGTCGCTACCGGTAATACTACCAAAGTGAGTATTTTCCCAGTAATTGCTACTAGTAATATTACTAACTAAAAATTGGAAATAATAATAATAATAATAATAATAATATTTATTTAAGAAAACACAATTTACAGAAGGATCCTTAGAAAACTAGAACACTACTCCCCGAATAGGTAAAACCTGAGCTTCAGGATAAGCAGCGCACTTAATAGTATATGTTCGAAATGTAATGTGTTACAATTTGCGAAATATACGGTAAGATTCAGGATTTTAATTAAAATTCAAGGTTTTGTTTTGCGTAATATTGAAAATGGACAGTATAGACATCATTCGTAGTGAAGAGAAATGCACGGCTCTCTCCAGAAAGTAAATTACCAATCTTACCAGTAACTTACCCAATGTTACCAGGTATCTTACCAATGTTACTAGAAATATTACTGCCTCGTAAATCAACACACACCTTTTTTAGTCGTTCCAGATCAAGTTTGCTAGGTCCGAAAAAAAAATGGATACTTACATGGATAAATAAATAATGATATGTTCTTAAATATGATATGATATGATACGCAAACTTGGTGGCATTTTCAAAGTTATGCACCACACTGCAAAAGTTACACACGTAACTTTTCTTATTATTAGTAGTGTTTTGGTTTTATTGTGACGCATTATATTTTTCACTCACTTACAGTCACAGATCCAGGGATCGGATATTTGGATGCGTTTATTTATTTATTTATTTATTGATACAAAATCCACAGCACAAATTACAATATTTTTTAAACAGATACATATTTGTTTAACATTGGCCAATTACGGATTATACCTATCATCATCCCATGCGAGTAATCTTTCTGCATATACTCAATAAAAGGCTTGAAAGTTTTATCGGGTAGATTGCAAAGGAACAGGCAGGTTTTGTCAGAGGTAGAGAACACGCGGACAGATATTGAACATCAGGCAGCTCATTGAGAAGGCTAGGGAGTTCAACGTGCCGATGGGCCCAAGCTTTATTGACTATGCGAAGGCCTTTGACTGCATGAGAGAGATGGGTATACCAGATCACCTAATTTTCCTTGTGCAGAACCTGTACCTCGACGGCAATTCTAGGATCAGAGTAGAAGACACCGAATCAGAACTCTTTCAGACCACCGTGGAGTTAGACAAGGGTGTATTCTCTCACCACAGCTGTTCAATTTCGAAGCGAAAATATCATGAGAAGAGTTTTGGAGGATTGGTATCGAAGCGTACGAATCGGAGGACACCTCATTAATAATTTACGGTCTGCAGATGATACTACCAAATTGCCACCGACTCTACCACTATAGGCTCTAATGAAACGGAACTAGCTGAGCTTTTGGAAAGGGTCCAAAAAGTGAGCATGGAGTTGGTCTACATATTAATCGGGCTAGGACAAAACTCATGTTTGTGGATCGGGCAGGCATGTTGCAACGAACGGCAGAACTATCCGACCTCGATACCGTGGACAAATTTAATTTGGACTTTGGTTGCTGTGGATGGTGAATGTGAGAAGAGCCCAGATAGCAACGGTGGCGGTGAAGGAGCTAAAGAAGATGTGGAGGAACAGAGGTATCAGCAGAAAAACTAAAACCACGCTGATGAGAACCCTGATCTTTTCTATATTTCTATACGCTTCAGAAACCTGAACCCTTAAAGCATGCATTCGGAAGGCATTGACGCATTCGAAATATGGTGCTGGCGAAAAATGCTAGGAATCCCTTGGAGGGCACGTCACACAAACGCGTCCATCCTGGCCGAATTGAAGATCAAGTGCCGCTTATCGATCATTTGCCTTCAGCGGATCCTGCAGTACTTCGGTCACGTAGACGTCTAGACGCGAGCCAGATAGTTTGTAAAAGCTCATTGTAGTTGGCCATGTGAGGAAAAAGGGCCTGTGGCTGTGGGAGATCACCGATCCGATGGACCGATGAAGCCTTTCAGGAAACTCTACATACGTCAATTCGGAAGGCGAAAAACCGTGTGTAGTGGAAAGCTTCGGTGCAACGGATAACGGCCTCAAATGGTCACGACCCTTCAGTCATGAGGAAGCGAGGAAGAAGAGCGAAGAAGAGGTTATACCTATATTGCTTGAACCGCGAAGGATTTTGACTTAAAACCGGTATGGTAAGACGGAAGAGTGAGTTTGATCATGCGGGATGAGCACAGCTCACGCCCGGGACGGACAGTTAAAAATATGAATTTAGATTGCAAGCCGATTGTCCTATGCAAGAGAAGAACTTTGGGTGAAAGAGACAAAAGATGATAATGATATTTGCATAAGGCTTATTGAACTCCGCAAATAACCAGTAAGTTAATTGTATTTCATTCGTCTCGTATCTTACCACCTTTTCGGAATCTTACTGGTAAGATTGGAAAGTTACTAGTAATATTTCCAAACAGAATGTTACTGGTAACAGGTAACTTACCGCGACCCATCACTATATTTTTATTAAAAATAAAATAAAATAAATATTTAAGGGGGGCTCCCATACAACAAACTTGTTATAGATTATATATTTATATATAATATATATGTATGTATAGGTACGGAACCCTTCATGCGCGAGTCGGGCTCGCACTTGCCCAATTTTTTATAAATGCAAAGTACTTTTTCGCCAAAGAGTGAGCAAATAAGTTGTCTTGGACATAATGTGAGTATTGCAAGTAAAAAATAGCTTGTAAAAGCCATAGTTTGAGTGGGTGATTAGGGATATGAATTTATCTCTTCGTAGATATCTGGATGTCATGTCTGGCGTTGGCGCGCTCGCCACAAACGTCCAGCGAAGGGAGGCAGCCACGGCCGATACGTAGGCCGCAGGGTCGTGTGGTCAGCGCAAGTCTGACTTATTCTGATCAAGTTCTAGGAACGGAATAAAATTGGTAGCGGAATAGACGTGAGATGGACGAGTGGGGTAATTGCCAATGAAGCTGTTAATTCCAAGTAGTCATCACGAACTATTAAATAGTCTCACTTATACTCTGCAGCTGCACTGTACTGAGTTAGTAAGATATATAAAATCATGCATAGCAGAACGAAACAAATTAATAATAAAAGCCTCGATTGGTTTATATATGTACAACCAGTGGATGTGTTTTTAGCGGTATGTAAGTAAGCGAATATGGTAGTATAAGCTCGGAAAAATAACTTTCGATGGATCGTGCAGAGTTGCAATTCGAAAGGCGGAAGATTGATTATACATACTCCTTAATGCATTCCATACGTTTGATAGTGGATTTATGTATGTACTACTAGGCGGTTTCGCCTTGTTTCATACGCTTAGGTACAAATTGTTACATTCAAAATTCTCATTTGTAACCGCTATTCAGATTACACTGTTTCCTGTTTCTGCGATACTCGGGAACACGGGGATTAAAAAATACGCGACATAATTCGTTTAAATTGTTTTATTTAAATGAAGTCTCAGGAGAGTAATATACAGGATATTGGTTTCAATATGTACGATTTTCACAAAATATTGAAATAAAAACGAATAAGGCTCTATTTAAGGGCATGCTGTCCCGTGAATGTTAATAATTAACCGTGAATGTGAATAATTAATAATTGGTTTTTGGAACAAAAATTAAAAACGAATAGTTCGAACTGTAGGTTGTATACATATGGTTGTGTTTATATGGACGCATAACGTCCAACATTCATTCATACATTAATTCTTGTGTGATGTTTATTCTAATTTTACTATATCTCTCTCTATAAAATATAACTTGTTAGCCCGAATAGCCCAAAGTTTATGATGCCACGATAAAGCATGAATGTGGATAGTTATAGAAGAAGAGGAAGGCCAAAGAAAAGATGGATGGATTTTGTGAAAGATGATATGAATAAGAAGAAAGTAAACAACGAGATGACGAGTAAAAGGGAAGAATGGAGACCGAATGCCGACCCCAAATAAATGGGATAAGGGTAAGAGAATGATGATAAAGCCCACATTGCTAAATCGAAGACACCACAAAGCTCCATCGAACAAGTGCCCTTGATTAAAATAACCCGTCCCAAAGGTTTTATGTCAATGACACACACAATGACAGGGCTTATCAAACATTCATTAAACTGTACCGAACAGAAACCTTTCCTTTCGTTTCCAACATGTAAATTGTTTCGAGTCCATACGAAAATTAGGTTCGGTATTATTCAACACACTCGTATTCAAATAGTAGTATAGGATCCTAGACCTAGAGAAATAGAGGGAACTCTTTTGATACTCGTAATTTAGGCTCTCTTAGAACTTGTGCTGATGCTGGTACTTGGAAAACTATGTATGTGTTTTTTAATAATTAACTTTCATACTGTTTATAATAACCTAAATTGAAAAAACCGGCCAAGAGCATTTATTTATTTATTTTATTTATTTATTTATTCAAACACAAACACAGTATTACAGTTTACACTAAGGCACTGTGAGTATCAAAAAATAACAGACAAAGAAAAATAAAAATGTAAACATAAAATAACACACATAACATAACAAACAAAATTAACATTGGTAAAAACGTAAACAATTTATTTAAAAACAGAAGATTCTCGAACATCCGTCGCCTCACAGAACTTCAAACACTCCACACAAACAACCGCCCAGCTACACGCAAAAACATCGCAGTCAGGTGCTGATGCGAGGAGAGCATTGAGGCTCTGCAAAGCTCGAACAAGCGGAGAGTTCCGGTACGACACGGTGCGCGCCGCCGGCACAGCCAGCAGGAGGGACTGGCGCGGGCGAAGGTTAGCCTTCTTCTGTATTGAAGGGACATGGAGGCGTACCAGTTGCGCCACCAGGTCCATACAATCCGAGTCTCCTCTTAAAATCTTGCACGCCCCCATCAAAAGCCCAACGTTACGCCTTACCTCTAGAGAATTGAATCCCAGGACACCTAGTAAAAACTGAGATGGGTACAGAAATGGATAGTACCCATAAAGTTTCTTGTAAAAGAACCTCAAAAAGGCTTTCTGTATTTTCTCTAGGAGTAACGCGTAAGTGGTCTCGTGCGGGTTCCACACAATAGAGGCTGCCTCAAGTTTACTCCTGACTAAGGCCGTGTAAACCAACTTGATGGCTCTTGGATTGTCAAACTCACGAGCATTACGGATAACAAATCCCAACTTTCGGTAGCAGTCCAGTGCAAGGTTTTTCATATGCTCATGGAAGTTGAGATGAGTATCAAAAGTTACACCTAAATCCTTAATGGAGTCTACCCGAACTATGGGCTCACCACCTAGCAAATACTTTGCGCACTGGGGATTTCGAGCACGGCTAAAGGTCATTACGGAACATTTTTCAGCATTAAAAAGAAGCCTGTTCTCAACACTCCACTGATAAATCCTATCAATGTCACTCTGAAGAGAATCACAGTCTGAGGATTGCTGTACACCATAAACCAGCTTCAAATCATCGGCGTATAGCAAACACTTGGCATATTGAGGAACTGATGCCAAGTCATTTACCATGATGCCAAACAGAAATGGGCCCAAGATAGAACCCTGGCTAACTCCAGACCGCGTGTGATAAGCTTCCGACACATAGCATCCGTGCTGCACATACTGCTGCCTATCGCGTAGATAACTCGCAAAGAAGCGAAGCAATTTGGGTGTAAAGCCAATATTGCATAACTTGCTCAAAAGTATGTCATTATCTACGCGATCAAAGGCTTTCCTGAAATCGAAGTACAGCACGTCTACTTGTATCCCCTTATCTAAATGTTCGGAGATGGAGTCCACCAGGGTCAGAAGGTTCGTTTCAACTGAACGTCCTGGTCTGAAACCGTGCTGCGCGTCACAGAGGTAGGGTTTAACCTGCGGGGCTAAAAGCTTATTCACAACGGATTCAAATAACTTGGCAATTGAGGAGAGAATGGCTATTGGCCGGTAGTTTTCAACCCTCGTCGTATCGTTAGATTTGGGAATAGGGCGGACTCGAGTAATTTTCCACTGAAGAGGGTACTCTCCGGTATACAAAGCGAGGTTGAAAATATGTATTAATGGCGACAATAGCCATTCACTACAGCCCTTCAAGATAAACGCTGGAAAGCCATCTGGCCCTGGGGAACTATTAGGCTTTAAACGCTTAATGCCAACTTTTACGTCATCGGGCAATATCATGTCGACGTGGATATAATTCGCAGAAGACGAAAGATCATTGCGATTGATTTTCCCATGATCGAGAAGCGGAACAGACGGGAGAAACACACTGGAGAAAAAAATCGAAAATGCCTCTGCCGCAGCAGTACCTTCATGAACCCTCCCTTCGTAGTTCACTGACGTCTCGAATCCACCTTTAGACTTTAAGCTGCTCACATGCTGCCAGAAAGCCCGAGGGTCACGCGTAATTTTAGTTTGGATACAGTGAACATAATTGTCATAGGCGATTGAGGTTTTCACTTTGATTTCAGCCCTTAGCCTAGAGAAATCTGCATATACGGCACGGTTTTCGGTACATTTCCACTCCCGATGCAGCTTGGCCTTTAGCTTGATGCTCTTGATTAAGTCCCCTGTGAACCAGACAGGATACCGTCTACTACACTTACTGGACCTTATTTTCCTGGGTATGCACGCGTCAAATATACCACGCATTATCTGGTAAAAGAGGTCAACAGCAATATTGACATCGACAGTTTCAAAGATTTCTCTCCAGGACACTTCAGACACTAGCTGGTATAAAAGGTCGTAATCGCCCTTAGAAAAATCCCAGTCGAAGTCTGCAAGCACATTACTGGGCTCAGCCTTTCCTAAGTCGCTAGCAGCACGCACAAGTCGTATGCCAATATCTAATGGAGGGTGATAAGCATCAGAATGTGGAACTAAACCATTATCTTCTGCCTTCCTAACACAAACCGACATGCACTTTCGCACCAGCACCACATCTAACACTCCTCCATAAGCATTCAATACCTCATTCGTCTCTTTCAGATCGCAAACTGTACTAAAGTAGGTATAGTAACTTAATATACTAGTTGACGTATGCTTCGGGTTTAAATTTAAGTCCCCGATAATTAGAACAACACCAGTTAATTTGTCAATGAAAGACTCTACTTTTTGAAAAAAGCGCATATACACACCTTCACAAGCATTTGGCGGAATGTATACAACACACAGAAAGTACACGGTATGGTTGACCACAAATGAAGTCCACAAGTCTTCCCCGTCGGAGGTCTCGAGATCGTGTCGCCGTCGTAGAGTAATACCCGGACGAGCCGCCAAAAGCACACCACCTCCCTGACGACCAGAAGCTCGATCACGGCGTGACAGGCTCCATCCTCCTCCCACAAGCTCCGAATCCTCTACAGAATCGGACAACCATGATTCGGTGACAGCAATAACATCACTTTCGTGGGCGAGTACACTTTGTTTGAAACTTTTCAATTTAGTATCGAGGCCTCTAACATTTTGATAAGTAATACAGAGAAAAGGTCAAAGCCACATTTTAACCCTGGCATTATCAGGCCAAACTTCAGCTGACATGCACTTGTCATAGTCGGCAGCTGGAACGCCCAATTTATAGGACCGATAGTCGCCCTTCGGTTTGAGCTCTTCAACAGTGCATGTTCCGTTCTCACACAGGTTTTGGAGGTAATTACGTACTTCTTCAGCACTCGAAATCATATTCCATAAGTGGATGTGTTTCCGGTCTTCAACCGCTTTCAGAGAAGTAACGTTGGGGCCTGCTGTGCAGCGAACCGAGGTCAGACGTTTCTGCTTGCTAGAACGATTCTCCTTCTGAACACCATCCGAACTGGTTTCACTGTTTCTTGTAGATATGGCAGACTTCTCCATTTCGTTAACCTGCTGCAAACACGTCGAGGTGTTGTTGTTGTTATTAGGAACCGCCACCGTAGAGGCTCCACTAGATAGTTCTGTCACCGAAGCACTAGACTTTGTATTTGCAGGTACTGCCGGCTCCGACTTCTTATTATTAAGATTCGCGCGTGCTTTAAAAACCTTCTTGGACTTTGCGGTATTTCCATTAGGAGCAAGTTGTATATCCGTCGATGTAGGCGGGCAACCGGTCTCGGAAGATGGCTCGAATTCCGGGACGTTGTTCTGAACTTCCGGTGCAGTCCTTGCCACCACAGAAGCATATGAGTGGTGGGACTCCATTGATAGCTCCAGTTCCTTGAGTCTATCCGTAATTACCTCGACCTTATTTACGCACGTAACAAGAGCAGATTGGTATTGCCCCATTGTAGTAAGCACGTCCGCGAGCTGCTCGTTTAAGCAAATAATTTGTTCACGGAGTAACTGGATCTCCAAGTTATTGGGCATAGACATGCTCAAATTTTCTCCGGGAGATCGTGGACACTTGGTGCTTGCTGGAGAGGGGCCTGCGGACTGTGTCCTTAAAGTAACATTTTTTATACTAGCTGGAGTACCAACCGGAGTTTCGCAATTTCGGCCGCCTCTTTTCGCCGCACAGGTGCATTCGGGACATACCCAAGTGGCTTTTTCATTCGCAGTGAGCGTTTTGTTGTGGCATTCATAATGGTACAACTTACCACAAGACCTCGCCATACATTGTAGGTATTCATTTCCCACAGATAATTGTTTCTGGCAGGCGCTGCACGTAAAACTATCGTCTAGATTCTGATGCATTTTGACCGACAGCAGGTTACTACTACTAGATGAAACGAATTACCAGGATAGCAGAAGGCACGAGGCGTTTCCTACGTAGTACAACACGGCGTAGTTGATGCAGCAGTACACACCGTAGTCTTAGTTATAGCAGCGTCGAACTACCAGGGCAACAGAGGCACGGAGCGTTTCGTAGCACTGCGGCACTACGCCGCGTAGCCGATGCGACCGCGCCAGTGGGTGAGCCGATGATGACGTATCGCGTAGCACTCGCAGCCGCGGTCCGCTACGCGGATTAAGTGACAACTGCGCGTATTTATGCACTCCTATTATTTTGCGAGATTTAAATGCGCTGTAAATTCGATTTTAATTTATGAAATAAATAACCGCGGACACTAGGCACGTCTACACACCACAGGGGGCGAGGCGGAAGGTGTGAAGCATGTTGGGCCATGCTCAGTGTAGGGTTCCGTAGTTGCCCATCCTTCACAATAGACTTTAAATTACGAGGAAGATTTCGAGCTCTATAAAAAGGTCGTAAACGCCAAAATAACTGTAATTACTTATTACCCTCTGGAAGTTACCGATTATACGCGCCAGATTAAGCGGAATGTTTTGCGTGAACGTTCGAAGTATAAGGACACCGCGCGGCACTTACGTTATTTTAAAGAAAATTATGAAATTTTGCGATAAAATAATATACTTTTCATTGAAAGTACTTACCTATAAGGCCTCATTTTTATGAATTTTTCCATAATTTTTTTGCCCCTGGTTGAAAAGTTAGAGGGGGGGGGGACGCTATTTTTTGGATTTCTGGAGCGAATATTTACAAAACTGCTGACTTTATCAGCAAAAAATATTTGGAGACCCCTAATATTTTTAAAATACTTATTCAACGACACCCCGCACACTAGTCACCCCTACTTTAGGTGTACGAGAGGTACCCAAAAAAAAGTTTTTATTTTACTGTTTTGTAGGCGTGATACATACACATACTCATACCAAATTTCAACTTTCTAGTACGAATGATCACGAAGCTAAGCCGCGGACGGACAGACCGACGGACAGACGGAAAAGGCGAAACTATAAGGGTTAGTTGACTACGAAACCCTAAAAATTAAACACCCTCGATATACTTATTTTTATTAAAGCAGTAACGTCTGCTAACGTAAACTAAATGTTTACAAATGAAGCGAAAATTGAAAAATTTAATGATTCGGACAGGATTCGAACCTGCGTTTTCAACGGCTTTCCGGGCCAACACTGGCGTCCTCCCAATTGGACCACCGAATCAGGTGTCAGAGCCATTGAATTTTTCAACCAGTTGCTTCGACATGCCTTAGGGTGGCATCGTAGCGCCATCTATCGTAAAGATTTAGACTTTATCGTCAGCACCATCGTCTCAAATTTGTTGAGAATCGATAGTAACGATGTGCTACACCCGAATTACTTATTTTTATTAAAGCAGTAACGTCTGCTAACGTAAACTAAATGTTTACAAATGAAGCGAAAATATAGTACCCTCGATATAAGTAGCTAGTCATCATAATACCCTCATTCAATGAGTGATATAGAAAATGCTACTAAAACTGAACATAACTACAGAATTTGGAATTCTTATCTTCAATATTGGCAGAGATCTTGTCACTTGTTACATTAAAGCTGAATATCTTGGAAACGACTGGTGCAATTTCCACCAAACTTAGCTAAGAACAATCTCGACGGACAATTTTTTAGATAAAAAAAACTGCACTCAAATTGGTCCATCCGTTTGTGAGGTATGATGACACAGACAGACACACAGATACACAAATACACAGATACACATATTAAACTTATAACACCCCTCATTTTTCATCAGGGGTTAAAAAGTAAAATAAGTGAAATAATTAGTTTGTTGCACTCTATTTTGTTAAAATTGAAGTCCAACTTATTTGTGATATTCATATTTACCATATTTAATGTCAGTGACCAGTATGATGTAGGATAGGCAATTCGAAATTGCCAGCGGCCTTCGTTGCCTCAGCATAACTTTGTAAGTACCTAGCCGGGTATTTAATTATACGTATTAGCAACTGGTAGGTTAAGAATATATTTATCAAAATGTGTCTCAGTGAGAACTAACTGTCTAGGAAGTAAGAGCACGTTTATTATGTAGGTAATTGAATATAGATTGTAAGCCTACCTGCCCTACCTGTATAGGTACACTTGTTTCGGTTTCATCTCCAATAAATTAATTAATGAATTCTTGCCGAACAACATAAAGCCCGGTTAGCAAAAACCACACATGCCTGCGAGCAAAGCATGTTTATTTCTCGTTCTGTTACCTTTGTATTTAACATACGAAAGACAAAAGCTAGTTAAAATGGTTGAAGTTAGTTAGTACGTTAGCTACGAGTATAACGTAAAAATCGTATTCAAGAAACAAACGAGGGCGCTGGACATGTTGTTTTCGATTGTACATGTACGTCTTCTTTCATTTACTAAAAATAAAATCCTTTATTTATACTATTAAATAAATCAGCGGATCTATGATCTAACGAAAAACAGATGTGTACAGATTTTGAAGGGAACGGGAACAGAAATCCTAAGGAATTGCAAGCCCTCATAGGGCAGTATAGAATAATAATGTTTGCCTTATTCAAGTGATAGATAAATTTCAAAGCTTCCATAATTTTCTGACAAGTTTGTGACTGCGAGAGTGACTGATGTTTTATTGTTTATTTACATAGGTAGTTACCCCCTTATGGGGTTACCTACTCTGTATTCGATCCTTAAAGTTTGCAATCAATTGCGCTCTAGTCAGGACACTAATTTCACGTGACTTCAATGCGACGCATAACGTTACAACGACAGACAATGTTGCGTCGTCTTGACGTGGAAATCAATCAATACAAAACAACTTTGTCTCTGTCTATCAAAACTCAGCGTGAACTCACGGCGATGCACTGTTGTACGCAACGTTTCGCGTTACGATTACTACAACGTGCAGTGTATTTTCAACCGACTTCAAAAAGAAGACGTTCTCAATTTTGTTGTTTTTTTACGTTTGTTATCTCAGAACTCCGTTATTATTATTTTTATTAAAGAAGAAAAATTTTAATTCGAAGGAGTTTATTATAGGCATATCTATGGCGATGTCAGTGTTTTTTAGTAATTTGTCTAGCTGTCCTCGTAAATACGTTTTTTTTACGTTGACTGACGACGTTACTAGTCACATCTTAGTTGTGAAAGACGGGCTGGTCGTACATACGTATGCCGTTTAGACATGGCACTTATTTTATTATGTTTGTAGTTTTAAATTTGAGAAATAGAGCCTACTGGTATAAACACGCGAAGGACCCGCTTAAAGTGCGGTTAATTAGTTACTGGTATAAACACGTGAAGGACCCGCTTAAAGTGCGGTTAATTAGTTATTTACCTTGTCGAGCATGAGAGCTGATGAGAGTGATGAGAGTGATGAGAGTAACGACTTTAATTTTTAGTCAAAGTGAGACACCCTAAAAAGCGATTGCAATCCTTTCCATTTGTATATTCAAAGAATGCTGAAGATTGATAAGTGGCACGTGGGAGGTAAAAGTAAGGCGTTTATGCTACATATTTTTCCTGAAACTACGTACAAATGGTATAATATCACTTCACTGACTTCCCAGTTTTAATAAACTGTTTAGCCCCTTGTCAAATTATCTACCTAAGTACTATTAAATTGAGACTAACATTTTCTTCGGGGAAGGATAAACTCTCTACCTGAAAAAAAAAGATCTTTGTCGAGCATTTAATTTAATGATAATTCTGCGTACAAAAGAGAATTGAGTGTCGTTACTGTCATTAACCTACAAAGCTGCCGTCTAGAGGTGTAATATCACAAAGAGGACAATCTGTAATTTCTTCAACGTAAATCAATTTGTAAAGCCCCTGAGCTAATTCATTTACTAATTGTTACTTCATAATACAATTACCAGCGCGTCCCAATGAATCAAACGATCTATTACATTGTTCACAAAATAGACAGTGTATGTAAACTTGGTTTGCATTATGAGCAAATTCGAAAATAGTATTAGTATAATATTTACCTATTGTCTACTAATTTTAAATTAATGTTTCAATTAAAACATTTTTCTTGTCGTATATAAGAATTGTTGAATTGTATAGGTAAAATGAAGTCTTAAATGTGTTGCTAAGTGAAAAACTAGACGGTTGGACCCATTGAGCTATATTTTACAAGCTTTTATTTAACTTGCGTTGTATGTATGTTTAAAGTAGGTATGTTTGTTCGGGTGGAATCTTGCAACTCAATTTTGAAGCAGATATCGTCAACCGATTGAGCTGAAATTTTGCATACTTACTTAACTTTGATGACAATACAATAATATGGTACCATGGGGCTGATCTGATGATGGAGCCGGAAGGTGGCCATAGGAACTCTATAATAGAAAAAGCAATCCTACCGAGCTTGGGCTCTTTAGAATCGTCTCAGTGAGCATTTGATGGATATCCAAAGAAAAGTACAGTCGGCTATAAAAGCTTGCCACTAAAATGTCATTTTTGTCAGAAACTTATTTTTACAAGTTTTTATTTAACTTGCAATTCAACCGATTGCGCTGAAATTTTGCATAGGTAGGTACCTATTTAACTTTGATGATAATACAATAATATTCTACCACGACACTGGTCTGATGATGAAGCTGAAAGGTGGCCCTAGAAACTTTATAATAGATAAAGCAATCCTCCCGAGTTTGGGGGTCTCTAGAATCTTCTGTCCAAAGAAAAGTACAGTCGGCTATAAAAGCTCAATCAACAGTCGGCTATAAAAGCTCAGGCTCAAAAATTAAATTGATGACAGAAACTTATTTTGTATTTCTTGAAGTTCGAAGAAGGTTCTTAGAAAGAGAACATTTGGAAAAAATGCCGAAGTAAAACCCTACTCAAATTTTACCATAAAAATTAAGCTTATAACTGAACGATGTATGTCGGGTCAGCTTAGATTGTAGTTCAAAATAGACTCGGTATGCTTACATAAAATATTTAGATAAAACCTGCAGGGCAAACTTTAGCAGTTTCGCCAGA
Source organism: Apotomis betuletana (assembly GCA_932273695.1). Lineage (NCBI taxonomy): Eukaryota > Metazoa > Arthropoda > Insecta > Lepidoptera > Tortricidae > Apotomis > Apotomis betuletana. The sequence continues at coordinate 15,234,825 of OW026298.1, read as the reverse complement.
CCGTTATTTATTTCCCGATATGAATACCTAACTATCCCATCTTTTTCCACAGATATTAAAAATACAGATACCAGTGATTGATTGTTTATATTAAGTAATGTCGGTTGTGGAAAGTAACATGTTCACTGGCTGTGACTGTAAAACAGTTGAGTAGACATTTAAAACCAGGACGGGCCGAACCGGGTTAGTACGAGCCCATAAAATCAGAGACGCGGGCCTCCATTATCCGGCCAGTGAGTTAACTTGAGGTAGTTTGTCCTAATGTAATTACTTATCGAAAGCTTTTGATCGATTACGATACGATCCGAGCGTATTTTACGGAGAAATCGTGATTTCCTCAATTCGAAAAAATCTTAAGAGTCCGCAGCAAGCTCGATTCTTCATACAAACGTAGTTACGTCCTTATTTTAATATAACATGTCACATTATCATGAAATTCTCTAAATATAATGAGATAAGATATATCTAGGGCTAAAACTAGTTTATGACTCTTGAAATGTTAATAGAAAGAAAATAGAGCGAGTACAACTTTTGCATTTTTAGACCCCAGAAAGTTGTTCAGTTTGGCGGCATACTACGACCAAAATATAGTTTAGATTGAAGTCAAAACCTATTTCCGGTGTCGATTAAACTATGCAGTTTGATAAGAAAAAAGATTTATCAAAATTGATCTCGTAGTTTTAAAATGAGAGCGTAACTACGAAAACCTTAAAATAAATTACAAAAAATTGTTGCGAAACTGCAGCGAATTACTCTAGCGCGGGGAACGGTCCGGGGGGGCGGCGGTAAGCACCGCCCTTATCATAGCTACTCCTAGCCAGCCTCGCGCAACTCTCAAGGTAAAAAACGATCGACAACGGCTGTATGAAACGGAGGTGAATTTTTTACCTAAGTTTGAAAGAACGTTGAAACCTACAAAGCATTAGATAATTGGCGACAATCGAATTTAGGCGGGTTGTACTTCAGCCGCCATTTTTGTCCGCCATGCCATGTTAGATGACGTTTCTATTTTGTTGTGTAGTCTGTCACTTCTGTCAAGGTTCTGCGATCTTTTCAAATAATTCAAATTTCACAAATAATCTAATAATTTGCATTCTTTGGGTGTAGTGGTCGTCTAGAAGGTACACAAGACAATCACAATTGCAAAAATGAGTGGATTGAAAAGGAAAAAGTGCGAAATATGCAGAATGAAAACGTGTCGAATGGACGGTCAAAAAAGACTATTCATGGCAAGATTTCCACCGTTCGAAGATCGGTAAGTAAAAAATATACTTAATTACTGCGTGTTATAACCATGTTAATCGTAAGTTTCATTGAAAACTTGGTATTTCGGGTAAAATAATACATACCCTTATACGTATGTAAACAATAGTGCTGTATGTAAGTTTTATCGATAATTTTCATTTGAAGTGAAAAATACCTGGGTAAACACGGAATATCTTTCTTCAAGCAAAAGCCTATTGGTATGTGTACTTATACAAAAGTGTGCACTTGAATACAGCTGTTAAAGCCGTCTCAGATGAGAGGATAAGACATTATTATCACTACTTTTTATGCCAGTTTGAGTTAGATTATGGTCACAGAAATATTTTACGAAAAATCTTCAATGGACTATGAATGGTACGGTTTCATCTGGACAAACAGATTCATTTTTACTCTGTAATTTTCTGTTTACCCTGTATTATTTGTGTTGCAGAACTTCCAACCTGGAGCACAGACTGGAGTGATGAAACGGCTTTTTTCGTCTATGTTTATCAGCAAGCCAAGCAAAGTTTGAACGAAATAAAATTATTTGCACACTTGTTTTTTTTTATGAAGTCAGTAACCTAAAGTAAACCAAATGTTTACATTGAAGCGAAATATTTAATGATTTAAATTACCGAAAAGCCGTTGGAGACGCGGGTGCGAATGCGAACCCCGCCTGAACCATTTTTTTTTAATACCGATATCGATATCGATAATTCGATAATTTGTGTAACATGTGACATCCCTATTTTGTTCTTGATGTTGGCATTATGTCATGAGTTGACACTGACACTGATATCGTTTGCGGCTTCATATTGGCAGTATGTTTCGCCCCCGTTTCATACTAATGCGAGTTCACGCTTTTTGTATGGCACTCCCGTCTCTTAAAACGTAGTGATTACATACTCTTTGCTCCTAGCGCGCTCTCGCTTTACTGCTAGCGCCCTGTCTTCCTCTAGGTGAAACAACAACATTTTAAAGCGTAAGCGCGCGATCTCAACGCGGAGTTGAGCGGACCTTGCTGCGGACTCTTAAGACCCCACTTCATGGCACGTTAGTCATTATCGGTAGATTGATTAAATGGATATCATTTACAGGCTTAAATGACTGTTTATAACAAACAGAACTTAGTGAAATTAACCCAACTAATGAAAACTTAGGATTTAAAAGCTCTTTTTAGGGTTTCGTAGTCAATTAGGAACCCTTTTAGTTTCGCCATGTCCGTCTGTCCGTCTGTCCGTCTGTCCGTCTGTCCGTCCATCCGCGGCTTAGCCCCGTGATTATTAGTACTAGAAAGCTGAAATTTGGTATGAGTATGTGTATGTATCACGCCGACAAAATGGTAAAATAAAAACTAAAAAAAAATGTTTTTTTCGGGTACCTCTCGTACACCTAAAGTGGGGGTGAATATTTTTTTTCATTCCAACCCTAGTGTGTGGGGTGTTGTTAAATAGGTCTGTTAAAAATAATAGGGGTCTTTAAACATTACTTTTTGATAAATTCAGTAGTTTTGTAAATATTCGCTCCGAAAATAAAAATAAATAGTGTCCCCCCCGTCTAACTTTTCAACCACGGGTCAAAAAAATATGGAAAAATTCATGAAAATGAGGCCTTATAAGTACTTAAAATTAAAACTATACAGGGTGTAACCGACGGTGTACCGAAAACCGAAACCATGGCTTCAGTCCATTATTCTGAGCTGGAAAATCGTGGAAATTTCTTTGAGAAAATTCACAAATTTTCCTCGCGAGTTTTCATTTTTTCTTTATTTTCCCGTTAATTGAACTCTACCGGTAACAATTTTTCATGAAAAGTCGCATGAAAATAGCATTTTCCGCAAAACACACTATGTATCACAAACAGTATTATGTAAGCTTTACGGTACAACACAGGCGCGTGGAGTGGGAAAGATAACGGTACTGGCCGGTCATTGAGCCGCCAGGCCAGTGTGCCCGCGCAGGCCGCTGCGGTCGGACGCACGAGTAATGTTTACCTACCCGCACATTTTATTTGCTTTACTTGCTTGAATGATAATAATCTTGTTAGACTGTTTTAATTTATCGGTCAGTTGTTATTGGTGTTAGGTAGTGCACTAGTTGTGATCTGTGGTTGCGTTGTTTTTGTAGTCCGACATGCTCTTGGCCGGTTTTTTAAAAAAGGTTACGACAATTTCCTTTCATAGTTTAAATACCTAAAACATTTTTTTAAGCGGGGCTATAAAACGTACATTATTAGATCATCTCAGTTCGTCGGATGCGGATAACAGTTTTCGTTTCTCCGACCTTCTCCGTCGGCCCGTGGTCGGTCCTGTGGAAACGGACGCTGTAGAGCTACTGAAACTTACATAAAATCAAGGGGGCTTCACTCCGCGCCGCATGTCAAAAAATATACCTACAAAATTCGGGTCATGATTGTGCCCATCACTCCGCCTTTATTCGGCTAGGGTAGGCCCGTTCTAAGCAAAGTCAACACATCAATTATATTGTTATTATTTATATGTTTTTATGATTATTTATTATTTTTAACCGACTTTAAAAAGGAAGGAGAGTCAAAGTTCGTCGATGTTGAATATTTTTGTACTTTTGTTCACCTACTTTCTCCGTAAAATAAAAACAGATTTCTTTTTAATAAGAGTATACAATTACTGTTTTCCCATTGTCATTAAGTCAGGAGCTGAAGATGGGTACACTTTCCTACTAGAGCTCAGGATTGGTTTAACGCAGACATGGCTGATTTTCGTTTTCCTACTCACCTCAATGAACATTTAGGGCCAGTTTCATAAAATTGACCTAATGATGGACCCTGGAAATAACCACTGGATCTCAAGATTACTTCAACGCAGATATGTGCGGTTTTCACATTTCGGTTAAACTAAATAAACATTTGACCCCGTATGATAAAAATGACCTGATGATGGATCATGGAAGTGCCTACTGGATCTCGTAACTGGTTCAACGTCGAAAATAGTGGATTTAGTTTTTCTACTTACTTTAATGAAAATTTACAGCCAGTTTCATAAAATTGACCTGATGATATTGACCCTTTGTCGTAATACTAGGCAAACAAGCATACGGCCCATTGCGCCACCCTCATCCGATTTCTGTCCGCGATCCTAACCAAGTCGTCGGTCCACCTTGTTGGGGCCTTCCCACGCTGCATCGTCCGGTGCGTGGTTGACTCAAGAACCTTTCTGCCCCAACGGCCCTCACTTGGTTCTATGAGTAGTGTACCCCACTTGTTACCTACTGTTATTTGTCTACTTACTTACTATAATTTCTGCATTCATTAGTCTATTTTATATACTTACAAATCTTACAAAAAATACTTTCGAAGTTTTTATGAATGTGACCCCAACAATCAAAATGACCCAGTTTACGGTACTTATTAGCACAATATAATTAGGTCGTTTTAATGATACTGAGCTCTTTCTGTTGTCAAACTCAAAGTGAATCGAAATGCGAAAACATACATGTCTGCGTTAAACCAGTCGTAAGCAGATCTCGTAGATATTTCCAGGATCCATCCTCTGGTCAATTTTATAATATTTGATTTTAATGCTAATCAAGGCAGTTTAAAAAAAATATTTTTAACAAAAAAAAGAAGTCGATCCCAAACCACTCAGTTCTTATATTTATATATTATAGTTTACGCGAGGTTTGGCACCGACTTCGAAGGGTGAGTCAAATGTAATCTGTACTTGAACGGGTTATTGTTGGCTTTTTAGTTTTACTGAAGTCGGTTCTTTTTTTTGTTAAAAATATTTTTTTTTTGCTTTTTAGTGATTCGTATGTGTGTTCATCATCAGTTTCCTTACACCAAATCCTATTTACTGAATGTAAATTCTTGACTTTATCAATAAATTACCGAAAGCGCCGTACATGTCCCTATAACATTTGAAGAGTTCCCTCGATTTCTCCAAGATTCCATCATCAGATCCCGACTTAGTGCCAACGGGACCAACTCGGAGTTATACCCTTTCGATAAAAAAAAAAAATTAAAATCGGTTCACGATTCTCGGAGATATCGAGTAAACATACATAGAAAAGAAAAAAAAATTAGTTCGAATTGAGAACCTCCTCCTTTTTTGAAGTCGGTTAAAAAGCGAAAACAGCACAATGTTTACGTTAAACCAATCCAAAAATCCAGTAGTAGTAGAGTCGTTAGTCCGCTGTTTTCTAACATAATTGTGCGCATCGGGTTACAAGCATGAAATTTCTACCACAGATAGAGTGTTCCACGGTGATTATTTTCAGATGTGGAGGGATGTCAGATTCGTCCCCTGTGAGGCGGGAGAGCGGAGTGAATACGGCCAAGTATCCCTCTTTTCTTTCTTTATTGCTGGTCAGTTAAGTCTACTAGGACGTGTTTGGTATCGTTTCCGTGTAAAACAAATATCAGAAATTAATTTTTTTATGTTATTTTTGTATAGTTCTATATAAAAATATGGGTGTAATGGCCGAAAAGGTAAAAATCACATCAAGTTTTTTTATTCAGTGAGGTAAATTAGTTCAATTACGTGAACATTTTCAAATTATTATTATTATTTCAAAAAGCTCATATAATCTGGTTTCTAAACATATATGCATGTTGGGCACTTCTCATACAAACAGTAGCTTAAAATATATCTTTACGTCGGCGTAATCAACGTAAATCTCCAAACGCATCCTATTTCGCTTCATTAAATACATTAGATAATGATTATTAACATGCTTTTACATATAATATTTACTATATACGTCCTAGAAAAACAAATTAATGTAATTAAAACAAAATATTTTTTTGCTAATGTATCACGAGCACACGGGCTAATCTCAACATCAACAATTTATTTAAGTTACTGTTTGTATGAAGAGTGCCCAATATGTATATATTTTTAGAAACTAGATTAAATTTGCTATATTGCAATATTTTTCTCACTTGTAAATATTCAAGAAATATAACTAATTTATCTCCCTGAATAAAAAAAAACTTGTTGTGATTTTTACAATTTCGGAAATACAACCATATTTATATATGGTACCATGAATAAATAACATAAAAAATGAATTGCTGATATCTGTTTTACACGAAAACGACACCACAGACGACACGACATACACAGATACACATGTTAAACTTATAACACCCCTCTTTTTTCGTCGGGGGTTAAAAAGAAAAAGAGGACTCCTTTGTCCTATTCACCCCGCTTTCCCGCCGCACAGGGGACGAATCTGACTTCCCTCCACATCTTAAAATAATCACCGCAGAATATTCTATCTGTGGTAGAAATTTCGTGGTTGTATCCCGATGTACACAATTTCGCGACTTAGCAAAATGTACTACAACACGCAGGCTAAGCTTAACATCAAATTTTTTTTCAAGGTACTTTTTGTATCAGATGTGCCCAATATGTATACATTTTTAAAAACAAGATTAAATTTGCTGTTTATTATTATTTTTTTAAATTGTAAATATTCAGGATAGATAACTAATTTATCGTTCTGAATAAAAAAACTTGTTGTGATTTTTACCTTTTCGGCAATAAACCCAAATTTTTATATGAAACTATTCTTAAATCACATGAAAAATTAATAGCTGATATCTATTTTACACGTAAACGATGCCGCACAAGCCATAATGGCCTAAACTGATCAGTAATAAAAAAAAGAAAAAGAGCAGTACTTGGTCCTCTTCACCCCGCTCTCCCACCACACAGGGGACGAATCTGACTTCCCTCCACATCTGAAAATAATCACCGTGGAACGCTCTATGTGTGGTAAAAATTTCATGCTTGTAACCCGATGCGCACAATTTCACGGCTTAGCAACTCTACTATAGGCACTCTTGGATCCCATCATTATAAAGATCCAAGTCTGTCTTATTTTGGGAATATTAATGAAAGTAACTTGTAAATCAAGTACAAATACCGAGAAGCCCTTTTGCTGGTGCAGGCAACCCTAGGAGTATAACATGCCCCACAGAAGCTACAACCAACAGCGTCGCACGTCACTAAAAATAGCCAATCGGATACGAGTAGGCTAATACTTTTGAAAAAGCGGCAAATAACAAAAGAGTGCGGCTTCTGTAGTGTCTTTATTCGGTGATAAAATGTAATCCATATAAATTGTTTTACTGAACGAAACTATTCCATATTCACCTTTGTGTGTAGGCACTGATTTTTTTATAAAGCTAGTTTTTAATGAAGTTAGTGTTCGTATTCGAGTGTTATTGGCGCGATATATCTGCCATACAACGGACATATATCGTGGATCGAAATATTTCGATTGGATTTGCGTATTTGATTCAAAGGTTAGGTGTGCTCTACACCGTTAAATTCTACATATAGTGGATATATTTTGGACAGGTTTAGTTTTAGTTCTTACTCTTACTCTTAAATAGGCTCGAAACAACAATTTTCTGTCCGTTTCATGTGTAAATAAGCGTGTTAACAGTAATTGTCTACCCGTGTTCAAAATACAATAAAATAGTTTTATCTGCTATTACCAATATTATAAAATCAGTAACAATTATCAAAAAATCTGCCTTCAGGCCTTCTGCCTTTGTTGTTTCGATCCGGATGAAATCAAGGTATAAGGAATTAATAAATACGCCATTTGAACATTAAAAGTCTTGTTCAATTGATTTTTCTTAGTTAAAGCGTTCAACAAGGTCATACTTGGACCATAAGTTGATGAAAATAAAATATATTTTTTATTATTAACACTTCCGTGGTGAGTTTTATCTTTTATAGGATATTTTCTTTTGTCATCACGTAAGTCGTTTATTGTACGTGGCCTTAAGCCGCTTAGTGCGCTCGGTAACTTTAAAATTTGCCGTTGTCCTCGGTAAAAGGAATGTTATCAAAAGAAGCTAAAGGCATACTAACTTCTTTAGATTAATACCCACCGGGGCTTAATATCAGAATTTGCTATAATATCTGTCCGAGATCTCGCCACTTTATTTTTTTTTCGCCACTTAATCTGCACATATCAACCCTAGCATCTTTTGAACATTTAAGTTAAAGACAGGTGTTAATTTAAAATGTAAATAAAACCTTTGAATTAGTAGGGTTGTCAGTTTATCGTTTACGTTTATCACTTTATAAATAAGCGATAAAGCATCCGATCCTTTTTGTCATATTTTTTTAGTTAAGCGCAAGAGTGGTTGCTTTGCCACTTATTTATATTCTTTATTCAGTTGTAAAGTCATGTACATTCAGATTAAGGTGTTACATAATAGTGATTTGTCAGACCATGACGCCCTGTAAGGGCACACAATAACTTAATACTAGCATGCGTAAGCGTAAATACATATTTAAATAGCAAAAATAGGACAGAATTTCTTCACTAATACATCTAAATTATGAACAGTTTGTTTCGTTTTAGTTTATATATAATTTATACAAAATAATTTAATTAAAAATTGTTTCATTGGTAACATCATTTACATAATTATTTCAATATTTTAATTAATAATTTAAATTTGTTATTTATAATGTATCATCATTTAAAAAATCGTCTACAGAGTAATAACATTTCTCAATTAACAATTTTTGTAGTTTATTTTTATATATTTTTCCGTTTGGTTCTTGTTTAATTGCTTCTGGAATTTTGTTCGTAATTCTGATACATTTATAATGTGAACCATTTTTATACATAGCCAAGTTAGCTCTTGGTAGCAATAATTTATTCTTATATTGCGTTCTGGTTGTCACTACTTCTTTTTTCATTTCAAATAAATTAGGATTTTCTCTAACAAAAAGAGCTGCTTGCAATATATAAATACACGGCAGAGTCAATAATTTATGTTTAATAAAGTACGGTCGGCAACTGTCGGGAATGCGCACGTTAGCCAAGATACGGATACACTTTTTTTGTATCACAAACAATGTTTGGGCTTCGGTACTGCCTCCCCAAAGTACCACACCATATTGAAGCCACGAGTGTGCGTACGCATAGTACGCAGATAAGGCACACTCAAAGTTAGTGTTTGTTTTTAATATATTTAACGCATATACAAATTTACATAATTTTGTTTTTATGTTCTGTATGTGAGCTTTCCAATTAATGCCGGAGTCTATAGTTATACCTAATAAATTAAATTCTTTAACCTCTTCAATTTTTGTACTTGCACACGTGTCTATTTTTAAGCTTATTTCCAAAGGCTTTTTTTGCGTTGGTTTGAATTGAATAATTTTCGTTTTCTTTAAATTCATTTCTAAATTGTGGTCACTGAGCCATTGTTTTGTAATTTCAAAAGTGTGTCTAAGCTGCAAGTTACATTCAGAGCTATTTTTACAATTTAATAACAATGAGACATCATCAGCGAACATAACGCAGGTAGTGTCTGGGTTTAGAACTGTAGGTAGGTCATTTATATATGCTAGAAATAGGAGACATCCACATACACTACCTTGAGGGATGGAACACGTGATTTGGCGCATTTCAGAAGTAATAACTTTTCCTTGTTTACATTCTTTATCGAAGCAATCAATTTCCACACATTGTCTACGGTTATGAAGATAAGATTGAAACCACTTATGGGCCAAACCGCGTACCCCCATGCCGTACAGCTTACTAAGTAAAATGTCATGGGAAACTTTTTCATACGCCTTAGTCATGTCTAGCAGCAGACCTACGCCGTATGTTTTAATGTTTATATAGCCCAAGATGCTTAAAATATACTGATAAACAGCTAACGATGTTGAATGACGCTTTCTGAATCCGTATTGGTTTTTGTTAAGTATGTTATATTTTTCGAAAAAGTTATAGACTCGATTCGACATACATTTTTCGAATATCTTAGACACCGCCGATAAAAGTGCTATAGGTCGATATTGGCTGGGGTCGGTCGGAATACCACCTGGTTTAAGAATAGGTTTAATTTTAGAAATGTTTAGTAAGTCTGGGAATGTTCCTTCATTAAATGATTGATTAATTAATTGCGTTAGCGGTTGTATTAACTCCGTTGAGCATACTTTTATAAGTGTAGCTGGTATTGACATAGTTGTCACTGATATTAAAATATTTTATTTTGATGACTTTTATTTACTTTTAAATCCAGCTTTACAATGATAATAGGTCATGTAGATCACTTAGATGACACTATCCTGTCAGCGCAGTCTTTACAAATGTTCCACTCTGTATAGTACAATGATAAAAACAACACATTTCTAAATTTAATATGCGCGCAGATCGATACAACTTTAGTAAAGAAATATAATCGATATAAGTTTCAAACTAAATGAAAAAATATGTTAAGAATACAATAATGGTGAAATGGGTTGAGCGAAATATACTCGTATCTATAAATAAAATCGCCTTCCTTAGATATTTTTACGGCTTCTTTAGGACTCCCACACATAGGTCGACCCAAATAGAAGAATCACTATAATCAGCAATGGCGTATCTCTCGCCGTTTTTATATTAAAATCTGAATCCAGGATAATACTTATTTATAATATCCAATAATAAGTTCATCTATGTACTAACATAACGATAATGTTTTTTTAACGACTGAACGCTATGATAAAATAATGATATTGAAAGAAAAGAAGGTTGCTTTCCCGGCAAAGCGCCTGAAATGTTGGTAGAAGATATATCATTACATGCTCGCTTCGTGTTGACTCTGCTGCCGCTCCCGAAACGTTCTCATGTTTTCCAAGCCTATGGAACACAATGTCAATATTTCATAGCATATTTGAGAAAAAAGTTTCATTTGCACTATCTACTAATCGATACTGACTATCATGGCTATAAGTAAGCCACTTACGGCTTATAATAAAGTTATACCCAAGGGTGTCCCACACCTCTTTGCGTGTTTTAGGTCAAATTACCCACGCCGCAACAAATAACTAAATAACTAGTTAACAGTATTTATCTCAACCATTACAAAAAAAAACCATGTATAATACAACGATTTTAAATCTTTATCATCTTTTCCATTTCATAACGGATTTATTGTACGCTGAAATGAAATCCACGACTAAGTTGCATTGTAGGGATTAGGGTGCTCTCCACTCCGCTCCGCTTTAGAGGAGACGCATCCTAAATGGATTTATATGAATGCCTTTATATTGAAGCAATTGCAGTTATACCTACCGATAAATTGCTTGAGGATACTCGTAAATTATACTTACCGACGCGACGGCATTTGTAAATAATGGCTACATGACACTTCAATATTTTGTGTGAGTTAATAAATACGGAAATAAGTATAAGTAATAAATGCAAACCTTCATATCTTCTTCTTCTTCTTAGTCGGCATCTTCATTGCTGAAGGTCGTGTCTAACGTGAAATATCAATGTTCGTCACTTGATGCATCATGCTTTTCCACTCGTTTCTACTTATTCTCGGCGATCTTGATAGCCTTAGGTATTGACAGGCCAGTGAGCGTCTTTAAAAGATCTGACCAACGGGTAGGCGATCGACCGCGCGGTCTTTTACCGTCTACCTGACCAACTACCATCAGCTGTTCCAGATTATCCGGGTTCCTGCGAGCGACGTGTCCGAAATAGTTTAATATCTGCTGGAAGCAGATAGCGGACAGCCTCTTGGTTATTCCGAGCTCTTTGAGAATGGACACGTTGGTTCGGCGCGCAGTCCACGGGATTTGCCACATATGCCTCCAACACCACATTTCAAAAGCGTCAATCTAAGAAGTCGAAGTTTTCGGGAGAAACACTCGAGCTTATGACGGAACGACGTGAACACCCACCAGTCACTTTGTCAGAAAAGCATGCTCTAAACAAGAAAATTGGTAAACTAGTGCGACGAGACCTCCGATGCTCCAACACACGGTCTGTTGAAATAGCTATTGAGCAAAATCGGGGGTCCAAAGTGTTTGTCCAATCTCTTGGGAGAAGCCATCTGACAAAGCTGACCACCGCGGATGGAGTAGTTGTTGCTTCAAGGCCAGGGATTCTCGCGGAAGTTGAGAACTTCTACAGCCTGTTATACGCTTCACACGCAACTCAACCTGATCCCGGAAATGAGGATTCCAGAGCCACACTTACGCGCCACTTTACTAAAGACTTGCCAGAAATCAGCCTAGGCGAAATCGAGATAGCTCTAAAACAGCTTAAAAATGGAAATGCCTCTGGAGAGGACGGTATTACGACTGAGCTCCTGAAATCTGGTGGTAAACCAGTAATGAAGGAGCTCCAAAACATCTTTAATACTGTCCTCTTCGATGGGAGAACTCCGGGGACGTGGAGTAGGAGTATTGTCGTGCTTTTTTCAAAAAGGGTGATAAAACTCTTTTGAAAAACTACTGACCCATTTCGCTACTAAGTCACGTCTACAAGCTGTTTTCGAGAGTTATCACGAACCGTCTTGCACGAAGACTCGACGAGTTTCAGCCCCCGGAACAGGCGGGGTTTCGATCAGGATACAGCACCGTAGACCACATTCATATACAGTGAGGCAGATTATACAGAAGACGGAAGAGTATAATCGGCCCCTGTGCTTAGCGTTCGTGGACTACGAGAAGGCTTTTGACTCCATCGAAACCTGGTCGGTTTTGGAGTCTCTGCAGCGATGCCAAGTCGATTGGCGATACATCCAAGTGTTGAAAGGTCTTTACAATGCCGCTAGCATGGCCGTCCAAATACAGAACCGGCAGTCTGAACCTATCCCCATGCATCGTGGTGTGAGACAAGGGGATGTTATATCCCCCAAATTGTTCACAAATGCATTGGAGGATATGTTCAAGACGTTGGACTGGAAAGGACAAGGCATTAACATAAACGGTGAGTACCTTTCACACTTGCGATTTGCAGACGACTTGCAATTTATGCTGAACGGCCTAGCTGAGTCTTCAAAACGTGGCCTCCGGATGAACTTGGACAAAACTAAGGTTATGTTCAATGAACATGTTAGTCCGGAACCAATTGCGGTACAGGGCAGCTTTCTCGATGTTGTTAAAGAGTACGTCAACCTTGGGCAAATATTGCAGTTGGGTAAAAACCACTTCGAGAGAGAGGCTAATAGAAGAATACAGCTGGGCTGGGCAGCATAAGGCAAACTTCGTCGGGTCTTCACATCGCCAATTCCACAATGTCTGAAGACGAAAGTTTTCAACCAGTGCGTCCTATCCGTAATGACATACGGTGCCGAGACGTGGACACTCACGGTTGGGCTGTTCCACAAATTTAAAGTCGCTCTGAGAGCTATGGAAAGGGCAATGCTTGGAGTTTCTTTGAAGGATCGAATTCGGAACGAAGTGATCCGTCAGAGAACCAAAGTTACCGACATAGCTCACCGTATTAGCAATTTGAAGTGGCAGTGGGCTGGCCATATTAGCCGAAGAACCGATAACCGGTGGGGTAAACGTGTTCTTGAGTGGAGACCGCGGATCGGCAAGCGTAGTTTGGGACGCCCTCAGACTAGGTGGAGCGATGATCTGTGCAGGGTGGCTGGCAAAAGCTGGATGAGAGTAGCCGAGGATCGCGTACAATGGCGTGCAGTTGGAGAGGCCTATGTCCAGCAGTGGACAAGAATAGGCTGATGATGATGAATGTAGCTTACATACGACTAGATAATGGTAATTTAATATATATTTTTTTTTGTTGTTGTTGTAGCGACTGTAGATATGCACATTAACCAAAAATTACAAGCTTATTCATTTTTGGTTTCTACTTTGGTCACCCCAAATATCGATTCAATACAATACCATACCATATTGACTTATTTAAGTCCGTTTCTTATACAGTAAAAACACAAAATGCGCCGTGCACTCCGAGAATGGCTTTTGGTGAAATAACATTTTACAAGGAATCTTAGTATTGGAAATAGCTTACAACACGTCTATTCGACTGAAAAGTAGTGTTTATAATATCTGAAAACAGACTTATTCTAGTTAATCTGGAGTAAACGACGCGCGGCTGACATCTATATGTGATCTCACCAAGATGAACTCACTATGTACCGCCAGCCACGATAACAGCCTACAAATCAGCGCGCACCAGTGCACTACGTCTGTACGGGAAAAATCGGTGCACGCCAACACGCCCCACGACCAACTGCGTTGCAATATGTACTGCTCAACGACATGATCCGCCGGGCCCTGGCCAGCAACATCCCGGCCGCTTTAGAGCCTGGTGCGTGACTACAGCAAGAGGCCCAACGGGATGACGCATGCTCCCTCTGGCAACTGGGACGGTCATATATGTATATAACGTACATAAATTGCGATAAACCGTCATACTTTCTTGTAGTTTTTATTTTATTCTTACACTTTGCTCATTTATATCTTAAAATACACTTTGTTTTCTTCGAGAACTACGTATATTTAAGTTCATATTACTGTAATAGTTAAAGTAGGTACTTATCCTTTCTGAAAAAGTTACTGACTGTTGAGTTTCTTTCGGCATTTCTTCTCGACAGTAGTCTCCTCTTGTGAAATGCCGGTAGACTCAGACATGTAAAAGTGCTCTTGTGGCCTACTTGCAGAATAAAGTTCATTATTTCATTATGGAACGCAGGTGGAGCGGCTCCTGCGGCAAAAGCAGTCAAGCGCCGCAAGTACGCAGCTTCGTGAAATAGCTACGTAATTGAGGCGTTTGCCAAGGAAACCCTATGGCATAGCCATGGGAGCCGTAAGCAACGAAGTTTTTCGTAAAACTGAGTTACTTGTTAATCCGGTCCTCCAGGTTTCGTAGGGCTAGCTCGTTCCTCACCCAACGAATTGGCATTGCCGTCCAGCAAGGTAACGCGGCCAGCCCCAGCCTGCCCAACTGCGATTAATTAAGGATATTTGTACTTATAGTTGAAGTCCCAATAGGTTAAGTTAGGTACAATTTGCTCATAAGTTTATTAAGGATTAGGTACGTATTTTTTCTTTGTGTGTGTTTTCCTTCATAAATAAAAATACCGCTCAAAACATAAGACCCTCGTGAATAGCTGCACTTTACAAAGGCGTGGTTTTTTGTGCCTTGTAAATATCAGTAAAGGGAACATTACAATAAAAATAGGGCAAGTGCGAGTCCGACTCGCGCATGAAGGGTTCCGTACCATAATCTATAACAAGTTTGTTGTATGGGAGCCCAATTTAAATATTAATTTTATTTTATTTGTAGTATTTGTTGTTATAGCGGCAATAGAAATACATCATCTGTGAAAATTCCAACTGTCTAGCTATCACCGTTCTTGAGATACAGCCTGGTGACAGACGGACGGACGGACGGACGGACAGCGAAGTCTCAGTAATAGGATCCCTCTACCCTTTGGGTACGGAACCCTAAAAAGTCAAAATTTAATAAATGTAGGTTTTCCTTATTTAAGGTTTAACAGTGTATTTTCAAATAAACAAAAAAAATAACATATTTACAATATACAAATGATAAGTGGTAAAAGAGTTGATAATAGTTATTTAAGGTAATTTGGTAGCTATTACCTATAAGGATGTTGGCAATTGGAATCAAAATAGAACTAACTACCCATAAGATACCAACAATTCTCATAGCCAAAATCAAATGAAAGAACATTCTATATATATATAGCGTTTTCTGTATTATTAGTATCTAACTAAGTTTTCTTCAAGAGCTTTCTATCGATAGATTAAAACTTTAAAATAGCTTCGTCATTATATCCACCTTTAAATTGCGAAGTTTTTTAATCACCATTCTCTCTCGAAACTTTATAAAATGCGAGTCTTTACAGGTTATCGTGTTAATTTAATCGATCTAACCGCGTTTAATTTTAATAGGTCGCAACGTGAGGCAGCGAGGAATCCTCTTGAAAGGCTTCTAGCGTGAAAAATTACTCGCTGTCAATAAAAAGGAGGAGGTTTGTGCAGCCACAAAAGGCGGAAACACCGAGCGAAAACGAATTACCTACCAACAAGGCAACATGTGACATAAAGCCTTCCATTTACGAAGTGAACGTCGGTAACCCCACATAGACCTAGAGTCCCTGTCCCATAATGTCACAGAATAAAAAATACAGAAGGTACATATAATAAAGGCAGCATGAGATACTGGTAATTATTATGGTATTTACAATTTACTGGTTGTTTGTGTAAAAGGACGCTACTCGTCGTGAGCCGTGGCGGTCGATTACGATCGCGCGCGCAATTGCATCATGTAAGTACAAAAGTAGAAGGCGGAATAGTATGCCATTATGCATCTCAAAACGATCGGTTGTGATCGTGGAGTCGCGGTTAGCCGTGTACGCACGTAGGAACAAAAACATGGTGAACACAAACATCCAACACGGAATACTTGTAGTAATGATACTGGCTCTATCTGCTCATCAAAGTGGATCGGAATGCGAAAACTAAGAAGCTAAAAAAAGTTTCACTGTATGTATTTTTTGGTATGAGTATGTGTATGTATATCACGCCGACAAAACGATAAAATAAAAACCTTCGGGTACTGTATTGAATCTTTTGTCACCGATTTTCTCCGTAAAATGTAAACCGATTAATTATTAAGAGTAGGTATTAGGTTTTTCTATTCATTCAGATGGGACACTTGCCTACTAGATCATAGGATTGGTTCAACGCAGACATGTGTGGTTTTCGTTTTACTACTCACCTCTATAAACATTTAGAGCTAGTATCATAAAATTTACCGGATGATGGTCCCTGAAAATACTCCACTAAATCTCGAGATTGGTTTAACGCAAACGTGCGGTTTTCACATTTCGATTCACCTCAATGAACATTTAGACCCAGTATCATAAAATTGACCTGATGATGGATCTAGGACGTGGTTTTCGTTTTTCTACTCACTTCAATGAACATTTAGAGCCTGTGTGTCACACAATTTACTTTACGAAGGACCCTGAACAATGCTATGATACTGGCTCTATCTGCTCATCAAAGTGAATCGGAATGCAAAAACTGCACATGTCTACGTTGATCTGGTCCTGAGATCTAGTAGGCACTTCCAGGGTCCATCATTTGGTCAATTTTATGATACTAGATCTTAATGCTCTAATCAAGGTGGTTTGAAAAGCAAAAACCGCACATGTTTACGTAAAACCTATCAAAAGATCCAGTAGGCACCCTTAGAGCCCATTATTATAAAATCGCGCCAGGTTCGTCTTATATTGGACGTCGTATTTATTAAAAGAAGCTTGTAAAATAAGTACAAATACATACCGAGAAGTAGTTTCCCTTTTGTTGGTGTATGACACGCCCCACAGAAGCTACAATCAACAGCGTCGCACGTCATTCAAAATTACCAATCAGACACCGTAGGGTAATTAATTCCTTTGCAAAAGCGGCAAGTAACAGAAGAGTGCGGATTCTGTAGTGTCTTTATTCTGTGGCCCCGTCAGAATTTAAACCGATTATTTATAAGTCTGTATTGTAATCGAAGCTAGTTTATTGTAAATATATGTAATAATATTATTGGTACTTAAAACAAAATTAGAGATACCTACTATTAAAACAATGTTCCATCTTCTTAGCAAACAAGACCTAGTATTTAACGTTTTTTTATTCTCCAAAACAATACATAAAGATATTTTTACGGAGCGTTATAAAACTTAAATTGTTAAATAATAGTTTTTATGTGAATAACGGCACATTTCGGATTGTGCCGTTCATTGGCGTATCTAACATTATTTTTTAGGGGGGGGCCTGGGGGTGGGCCTGGCCATGGCCTATGAGATGAAACCATGAATTTCTATCGGTAACCCAAAATCCTGGGGTGGGCACTAGACCATACTGGGGTGGGCACGGCCCACCCGGCCACCCCCTATATACGCCAATGGTGCCGTTGTTCTTGATAAGCAACGTTATGTCCACTGAGAGCGATAACCAAAATGCGTGTAATCGATTATTGAAATAGTTTTTATAAACTGGCATGATATTTAGCATAAACCTTTTGGCAGAGGGAAAATAGTACAAAAGGCGTCCCCAGTAGTGTATGCTCTAAGATTTAAACATAGTATATTATAGGGACCTGTGTAAAAGGCATATCAGTAGAAACAGACACAACACACTACTTAAAAGGGAATCTTCAATAAGTATGTATGTATGTACAGTTTATTGTACATAAAAACAATTCACAAAACTTCAAAACAATAGACACTCACAAAGGCGAACTTATCCCTATAAGGGATACAACAATGGTTTTCCCATTTTTCCATTTCGTTGCAAAAATGCACATTGTTCGTTTCTATTCATCGGTTAATAGAATTTTTGGCTGTATCGCCATAAAACGAGAATTAACGAATGCTCTTCGTTTTTATCTCATTACTAGCTGCGCCCTGCGGTGTTACCCGCTCATCTACGGGAACACTACATTTTTCAGGATATAAATACCTTTGTGTTAATCCAGGGACTCAGATACGGCCAAACAAATTTAATCAAAATAGTTCATCTGTTTGAGCGTGAAGAAGTAACAAACATACAAACACGCTCACAATTTTTTGCCTTTACAATATTAGTGTGATGATAGGATGACTTTTTTTATAGTATATTACTATAACCAATCAAACAATTTACGATTATAGCTAATTTCCGAAAATCCGAAATATCAAAAGAACGATTTCCAATTATAAAAATACCGATTTTCAAAACTCCGAATATCATTACACCGACCAATAATAAACCCGACTAATCAAAAGTACGAAAAATCACGAATTGCTGTTATTAATAACTATAAAATATAAACCTAAATACCTATGTGTAAGTTTTTCGGGCTAACGGAGGCCTGCCTCAAGGTGAAATAGGTAATGTTAGGATTTAACCTAACCTACAGTTTTCGGGGTTCAGCAAATCGGTTGACGCTCCGCTCGCTTCGCTCGCTACACGTGGTCACAATACAAACCTAACCTAACCTACAGTTTTCGGGGTTCAGCCAATAACCTCACCTATAATTTTCGGGGTTCAGCAAGTCTGATGCTCCGCCCGCTTCGCTCGCTCCGCTATATGTGGTCACATTACAAACCTAACCTAACCTACAGTTTTCGGGGTTCAGCAAATCGGTTGACGCTCCGCTCGCTTCGCTCGCTACACGTGGTCACAATACAAACCTAACCTAACCTACAGTTTTCGGGGTTCAGCCAATAACCTCATCTATAGTTTTCGGGGTTCAGCAAGTCTGATGCTCCGCCCGCTTCGCTCGCTCCGCTATATGTGGTCACATTACAAACCTAACCTAACCTACAGTTTTCGGGGTTCAGCCAATAACCCAACCTACAGTTTTCAGGGTTCAGCAAGTCTTTTGACGCTCCGCTATACGTGGTCACAATACAAACCTAACCTAACCTACAGTTTTCGGGGTTCAGCCAATAACCTAACCTATAGTTTTAGGGGTTCAGCAAGTCTTTTGACGCTCCGCTATCCGTGGTCACAATACAAACCTAACCTAACCTACAGTTTTCGGGGTTCAGCCAATAACCTCATCTATAGTTTTCGGGGTTCAGCAAGTCTGATGCTCCGCCCGCTTCGCTCCCTCCGCTATATGTGGTCACATTACAAACCTAACCTAACCTACAGTTTTCGGGGTTCAGCCAATAACCCAACCTACAGTTTTCAGGGTTCAGCAAGTCTTTTGACGCTCCGCTATACGTGGTCACAATACAAACCTAACCTAACCTACAGTTTTCGGGGTTCAGCCAATAACCTAACCTATAGTTTTAGGGGTTCAGCAAGTCTTTTGACGCTCCGCTATCCGTGGTCACAATACAAACCTAACCTAACCTACAGTTTTCGGGGCTCAGCCAATAACCTAACCTACAGTTTTCGGGGTTCAGCAAGTCTTTTGACGCTCTGCTCGCTTCGCTCGCTCCGCTATACGTGATCACAATACAAACCTAACCTACAGTCTTCGGAGTTCAGCCAATTCGATATTTGTCCAAACCCGGTTTTCTATTTTTGTTTCAACGTAAAAAATCGGATAAGTAAATAATCTTTACCCAAATAGGTACTCCGAAATATTTTATTCCGAATTTACTAATTCCGATTTTTAAAACTCCTAATTTCATAATTCCTAAGAAATAAATTTCCGATTATTGAAAATACGAATGTCGTTATCCCGAATATCAAATTTCCGAATAAGTAATGAAGTTTCAGAAAATTAATAATCGGAATTTTGTTTTTCAGGTTAATGACACTTCGGGCTTTTCATTATTCGGAGTTATAAAAATCGGAATAATAATCAACCGGAATTTTGAAATTCGGTTAAATAAATTTCGTGTTTTTTAGTATAGAAATTATGAAAAACGGAGTTTTAAAAATCGGAATTAATAAATTCGGAATAAAATATTTCGTAATATTTTGGGTGTTCCCCTATTACTTGGTCATTATGGAATTATTATGACAACATAGCGCTCGGAAATCGACGTTATTCCGTATTGATCCTAGTCGTTGCCTTATCTGATGTCACTTAGAAATGCGTGTTAAATTATGAAACAAATTATAATAATATTATATGTAAGCTGTAAAAAATAATTGTTTGTCTATTTATCACGCCTAAACGGTTGACTGATTGCAAAATTGTTTGGTAGGTATTAGCAGCTGTGCATCGCCAGACAGACAGGATACCTACTTTATACTCGACAACGGAGAAGCAAAAAGAAAGGATATGTCATTTTCTTCATGTCCGTGAAGTTGGCAGATCAAGTTCCAGCAGATCACAAAATTATTGGAGTTCTATTCGCTTGCAACATAGTTCTATAGTTCCTGATACTTTTTAGAAATAGTTCTGTTGTAGTAACGAAAATAGAGCCCATAACAGTTTTCAACCAAATGATCTGCTAACTTCACGTAGCAGATCAATTTCCTCCAAAACAAGCCAAACAATGTTATTATGTCAAATTGGAGGTATCTTAGAGTTCCTTATACTTAAAAAATTGTTCACGTTGTTGAATAAAAATAAAACGTATCTTTCTTAAAATAAAATATAACTACTTTATTTAAGTATAGGTGCGATCTGCTGAGCGATTTCCAGGAGTTCTAGGCCAGTGTGTGGCCTTAAACGATAGCTACGACTCTAAACTAATAAAAACTGAAGAGTTCTCTTTACTGCTGGCACTTGGAACTCATGAACGATTTTTTTTACTACAACATAGTTGAAATTTCAAGTTTATCAAGGTACAGGTGTGATCTGCTGAGAGATTTCCAGGAGTTCTCGGCCAGTGTTTGGCCTTAAACGATAGCTATGACTCAAGTCTATATAAAATTGAAGAGTTCTCTTTACTGCTGTAATTCGAAACTCATGAATGATTTTTTTACTAAAAAGTACTTGAAAATTTGAGCTTATCAAGGTACAGGTATGATCTGCTGAGAGATTTCCAAGAGTTCTAGGCCAGTAAGTGGCCTTTAACGATAGCTACAACTCTAAACTAATAAAAACTGAAGAGTTCTCTTTACTGCTGGCACTTGGAACTAATAAACGATTTTTTTTACTACAACATAGTTGAAATTTCAAGTTTATCAAGGTACAGGTGTGATCTGCTGAGAGATTTCCAGGAGTTCTTGGCCAGTGTGTGGCCTTAAACAATAGCTACGACTCTCAACTAATAAAAACTGAAGAGTTCTGTCTACTGCTGGAACTTGGAACTCATGAATGATTTTTTACTTCACAGTACGTAAAAAATCTATTTAACAAAGAGACAGGTGTGATCTGCTGAGAGATTTCCAGGAGTTCTAGGCCAGTGTGTGGCCTTAAACGATAGCTACGACTCTAAACTAATGAAAATTGAAGAGTTCTTCCTACTGCTGGAACTTGGAACTCATGAATTATTTTTTATTACAAAATACGAATAATTTCGAGTTTACCAAGCTACAGGTATGATCTGCTGAGAGATTTCCAGGAGTTCTAGACCAGTGTGTGACCTAAAACGATAGCTATGACTCAAATATATATAAAATTGAAGAGTTCTCCTTACTGCTGTAATTCGAAACTCATGAATGATTTTTTTACTACAAAGTACTTCAAAATTTGAGCTTATCAAGGTACAGGTATGATCTGCTGAGAGATTTCCAAGAGTTCTAGGCCAATGTGTGACCTCAAACGATAGTTACGACTCTAAACTAATGAAAATTGAAGAGTTCTCCCTACTGCTGGAACTTGGAACTCATGAATTATTTTTTAATACAAAATACGAATAATTTCGAGTTTACCAAGCTACAGGTATGATCTGCTGAGAGATTTCCAGGAGTTCTAGGCCAGTGTGTGGCCTTAAACGATAGCTACGACTCTAAACAAATGAAAATTGAAGAGTTCTCCCTACTGCTGGAACTTGGAACTCATGAATTATTTTTTAATACAAAATACGAATAATTTCAAGTTTACCAAGTTACAGGTATGATCTGCTGAGAGATTTCCAGGAGTTCTAGGCAAGTGTGTGA
This sequence comes from Apotomis betuletana, assembly GCA_932273695.1. Lineage (NCBI taxonomy): Eukaryota > Metazoa > Arthropoda > Insecta > Lepidoptera > Tortricidae > Apotomis > Apotomis betuletana. Next base: position 15,212,291 of record OW026298.1, on the reverse strand, counting down.
ACTAAACCGATAGCTATGACTCAAATCTATATAAAATTGAAGAGTTCTCCTTACTGCTGGAATTCTAAACTCATGAATGATTTTTTTACTACAAAGTACTTCAAAATTTGAGCTTATCAAGGTACAGGTATGATCTGCTGAGCGATTTCCAAGAGTTCTAGGCCAATGCGTGACCTCAAACGATAGCTACAACTCTAAACTAATAAAAACTGAAGAGTTCTCCCTACTGCTGAAACTTGGAACTCATGAATGATTTTTTACTTCAAAGTACGTAAAAAATCTATTTAACAAAGAGACAGGTGTGATCTGCTAAGAGATTTCCAGGAGTTCTAGGCCGGTGTGTGGCCTTAAACGATAGCTACGACTCTAAACAAATGAAAATTGAAGAGTTCTCCCTACTGCTGGAACTTGGAACTCATGAATTATTTTTTAATACAAAATACGAATAATTTCGAGTTTATCAAGGTACAGGTGTGATCTGCTGAGAGATTTCCAGGAGTTCTAGGTCAGTGTGTGGCCTTAAACGATAGCTATGACTCTAAACTAATGAAAATTGAAGAGTTCTCCCTACTGCTGGAACTTGGAACTCATGAATTATTTTTTAATACAAAATACGAATAATTTCAAGTTTACCTAGCTACAGGTATGATCTGCTGAGAGATTTCCAGGAGTTCTAGGCCAGTGTGTGAACTAAACCGATAGCTATGACTCAAATCTATATCAAATAAAAGAGTTCTCCTTACTGCTGGAATTCTAAACTCATGAATGATTTTTTTACTACAAAGTACTTCAAAATTTGAGCTTATCAAGGTACAGGTATGATCTGCTGAGAGATTTTCAAGAGTTCTAGGCCAATGTGTGACCTCAAACGATAGCTACATCTCTAAACTAATGAAAATTGAAGAGTTCTCCCTACTGCTGGAACTTGGAACTCATGAATTATTTTTTAATACAAAATACGAATAATTTCGAGTTTATCAAGGTACAGGTGTGATCTGCTGAGAGATTTCCAGGAGTTCTAGGTCAGTGTGTGGCCTTAAACGATAGCTACGACTCTAAACTAATGAAAATTGAAGAGTTCTCCCTACTGCTGGAACTTGGAACTCATGAATTATTTTTTAATACAAAATACGAATAATTTCAAGTTTACCTAGCTACAGGTATGATCTGCTGAGAGATTTCCAGGAGTTCTAGGCCAGTGTGTGAACTAAACCGATAGCTATGACTCAAATCTATATCAAATTAAAGAGTTCTCCTTACTGCTGGAATTCTAAACTCATGAATGATTTTTTTACTACAAAGTACTTCAAAATTTGAGCTTATCAAGGTACAGGTATGATCTGCTGAGAGATTTTCAAGAGTTCTAGGCCAATGTGTGACCTCAAACGATAGCTACATCTCTAAACTAATAAAAACTGAAGAGTTCTCCCTACTGCTGAAACTTGGAACTCATGAATGATTTTTTACTTCAAAGTACGTAAAAAATCTATTTAACAAAGAGACAGGTGTGATCTGCTGAGAGATTTCCAGGAGTTCTAGGCCAGTGTGTGGCCTTAAACGATAGCTACGACTCTAAACTAATGAAAATTGAAGAGTTCTCCCTACTGCTGGAACTTGGAACTCATGAATTATTTTTTAATACAAAATACGAATAATTTCGAGTTTACCAAGCTACAGGTATGATCTGCTGAGAGATTTCCAGGAGTTCTAGACCAGTGTGTGGCCTAAAACGATAGCTATGACTCAAATCTATATAAAATTGAAGAGTTCTCCTTACTGCTGTAATTCGAAACTCATGAATTATTTTTTTACTACAAAGTACTTGAAAATTTGAGCTTATCAAGGTACAGGTATGATCTGCTGAGAGATTTCCAAGAGTTCTAGGCCAATGTGTGACCTCAAACGATTGCTACAATTCTCAACTAATCAAAACTGAAGAGTTCTTTCTACTGCTGGAACTTGGAATTCATGAATGATTTTTTAATTCAAAGTACGTAAAACATCTATTTATCAAAGAGACAGGTGTGATCTGCTGAGAGATTTCCAGGAGTTCTAGGCCAGTGTGTGGCCTTAAACGATAGCTACAACTTTAAACTAATAAAAACTGAAGAGTTCTCTTTACTGCTGGCACTTGGAACTCATGAAGGATTTTTTTTACTACAACATAGTTGAAATTTCAAGTTTATCAAGGTACAGGTGTGATCTGCTGAGAGACTTCCAGGAGTTCTAGGCCAGTGTGTGGCCTTAAACGATAGCTACGACTCTAAACTAATGAAAATTGAAGAGTTCTCCCTACTGCTGGAACTTGGAACTCATGAATTATTTTTTTATACAAAATACGAATAATTTCGAGTTTACCAAGCTACAGGTATGATCTGCTGAGAGATTTCCAGGAGTTCTAGGCCAGTGTGTGACCTAAAACGATAGCTATGACTCAAATCTATAAAAAATTGAAGAGTTCTCCTTACTGCTGGAATTCAAAACTCATGAATGATTTTTTTACTACAAAGTACTTCAAAATTTGAGCTTATCAAGGTACAGGTATGATCTGCTGAGAGATTTCCAAGAGTTCTAGGCCAATGTGTGACCTCAGACGATAGCTACAACTCTAAACTAATAAAAACTGAAGAGTTCTCCCTACTGCTAAAACTTGGAACTCATGAATGATTTTTTACTTCAAAGTACGTAAAAAATCTATTTAACAAAGAGACAGGTGTGATCTGCTGAGAGATTTCCAGGAGTTCTAGGCCAGTGTGTGGCCTTAAACGATAGCTACGACTCTAAACTAATAAAAACTGAAGAGTTTTCTTTACTGCTGGCACTTGGAACTCATGAACGATTTTTTTTTACTACAACATAGTTGAAATTTCAAGTTTATCAAGGTACAGGTGTGATCTGCTGAGAGATTTCCAGGAGTTCTTGGCCAGTGTGTGGCCTTAAACAATAGCTACGACTCTCAACTAATAAAAACTGAAGAGTTCTGTCTACTGCTGGAACTTGGAACTCATGAATGATTTTTTACTTCACAGTACGTAAAAAATCTATTTAACAAAGAGACAAGTGTGATCTGCTGAGAGATTTCCAGGAGTTCTAGGCCAGTGTGTGGCCTTAAACGATAGCTACGACTCTAAACTAATGAAAATTGAAGAGTTCTCCCTACTGCTGGAACTTGGAACTCATGAATTATTTTTTAATACAAAATACGAATAATTTCGAGTTTACCAAGCTACAGGTATGATCTGCTGAGAGATTTCCAGGAGTTCTAGACCAGTGTGTGACCTAAAACGATAGCTATGACTTAAATCTATATAAAATTGAAGAGTTTTCCTTACTGCTGTAATTCGAAACTCATGAATGATTTTTTTACTACAAAGTACTTCAAAATTTGAGCTTATCAAGGTACAGGTATGATCTGCTGAGAGATTTCCAAGAGTTCTAGGCCAATGCGTGACCTCAAACGATAGCTACAACTCTAAACTAATAAAAACTGAAGAGTTCTCCCTACTGCTGAAACTTGGAACTCATGAATGATTTTTTACTTCAAAGTACGTAAAAAATCTATTTAACAAAGAGACAGGTGTGATCTGTTGAGAGATTTCCAGGAGTTCTAGGTCAGTGTGTGGCCTTAAACGATAGCTACGACTCTAAACTAATGAAAATTGAAGAGTTCTCCCTACTGCTGGAACTTGGAACTCATGAATTATTTTTTAATACAAAATACGAATAATTTCGAGTTTATCAAGGTACAGGTGTGATCTGCTGAGAGATTTCCAGGAGTTCTAGGTCAGTGTGTGGCCTTAAACGATAGCTACGAATCTAAACTAATGAAAATTGAAGAGTTCTCTCTACTGCTGGAACTTGGAACTCATGATTTATTTTTTAATACAAAATACGAATAATTTCGAGTTTACCAAGCTACAGGTATGATCTGCTGAGAGATTTCCAGGAGTTCTAGGCCAGTGTGTGAACTAAACCGATAGCTATGACTCAAATCTATATAAAATTAAAGAGTTCTCCTTACTGCTGGAATTCTAAACTCATGAATGATTTTTTTACTACAAAGTACTTCAAAATTTGAGCTTATCAAGGTACAGGTATGATCTGCTGAGAGATTTTCAAGAGTTCTAGGCCAATGTGTGACCTCAAACGATAGCTACATCTCTAAACTAATAAAAACTGAAGAGTTCTCCCTACTGCTGAAACTTGGAACTCATGAATGATTTTTTACTTCAATGTACGTAAAAAATCTATTTAACAAAGAGACAGGTGTGATCTGCTGAGAGATTTCCAGGAGTTCTAGGCCAGTGTGTGGCCTTAAACGATAGCTACGACTCTAAACTAATGAAAATTGAAGAGTTCTCCTTACTGCTGGAATTCTAAACTCATGAATGATTTTTTTACTACAAAGTACTTCAAAATTTGAGCTTATCAAGGTACAGGTATGATCTGCTGAGAGATTTCCAAGAGTTCTAGGCCAATGCGTGACCTCAAACGATAGCTACAACTCTAAACTAATAAAAACTGAAGAGTTCTCCCTACTGCTGAAACTTGGAACTCATGAATGATTTTTTACTTCAAAGTACGTAAAAAATCTATTTAACAAAGAGACAGGTGTGATCTGCTAAGAGATTTCCAGGAGTTCTAGGCCAGTGTGTGGCCTTAAACGATAGCTACGACTCTAAACTAATGAAAATTGAAGAGTTCTCCCTACTGCTGGAACTTGGAACTCATGAATTATTTTTTAATACAAAATACGAATAATTTCGAGTTTACCAAGCTACAGGTATGATCTGCTGAGAGATTTCCAGGAGTTCTAGACCAGTGTGTGACCTAAAACGATAGCTATGACTTAAATCTATATAAAATTGAAGAGTTTTCCTTACTGCTGTAATTCGAAACTCATGAATGATTTTTTTACTACAAAGTACTTCAAAATTTGAGCTTATCAAGGTACAGGTATGATCTGCTGAGAGATTTCCAAGAGTTCTAGGCCAATGTGTGACCTTAAACGATAGTAACGACTCTAAACTAATGAAAATTGAAGAGTTCTCCCTACTGCTGGAACTTGGAACTCATGAATTATTTTTTAATACAAAATACGAATAATTTCGAGTTTACCAAGCTACAGGTATGATCTGCCGACACCATTTGGAAAACAGGTACGCTACCATCTTTCGTGACTAGCACACATTGATATAAAAATATATGTGGGTCTTGTGCCCGGTCACGCTTCGCGATACTGCCTGTTGCGTCTATGATCAGCTGTGCATCGGGATTTTGTCGGCACCGTGCTATATATATTTGCAGCTGCTCAGGATGCCAGTAGATGCAGTTAAATTTTAACAGAGCGACGTGATGTATGCTCCCCGCATATTTACTTTCCTCGGCATTTTTCAATAAATTTAACGCTGGATTGGCGAAATTTAATCCGTACAGCTCAATCAAACGCTGCTCTTTTGCCTTCCGTAACACTGTATTGGACGGCAAGATTGGTGGATTCTTTCCGCCAAATTGCTTGAGACGCGCGGCTTCTTTACGCCGCCAAGTAATGGCATCTTTGCGCGTATTTATCAATGAGTCAGCGACTCTTTGACGGCGTACACCGCGTAATTGTCTGCGAGTCTCGCCTGAATGAACACTAGTATTTAAGCCCTGCAATGAAACTTTCAAGACCACATCCACGTCTTTGGCGGGCTCTTTCAATATGGTACCGCGTATTTTAGCACCACATTCACTGCAATATCCCTCAAATGTTAAATAGCACCTTGCGACAGCCGATTGGTGTACAGTGTTATTTTTCGATACAAACACGCAATCCAATTGGTGCTGCACCCACAAGGCTTCAGCCACTACATCGGCCCACCCTGCGCGCAATCTCCAATACGATCGCTTCCCATATTTTTTTTCGATGGGTCGTATGGAGTGCCATTTTTGTGCTGATATTATAAGATTCACAATTACATTACTTATACTAGTATTCGTGCTAATACTCCCGTCTAACGATGCACTAGAATTACCATATTCCATGTTTGTATCTGGCTCCGGGTCGATATCAAACGCTTTCAAGACACATTCTTTAAACCCATTTCTATTATTGTTTATAATAGTGTGAATGTGCTTCGGCGATATGACTGATCCGTTTTCTGCCATCAATTTAGAAATATTTTGGTATACCTCATTCGACGGCGACAAGACACGTCCTTCATTGTCCACTGTTCGAAATGCCGGATCTACCAAAATTTTCTGTAACCCAATTTTATCGTATGCCAACTTAGGCTTCATGATTAACGAGTAAAATTATCAAAATAACACCTGAAAATTACTCGGTCAATAAGAAGTATAATTACCAAGATGTAATAATATTCCTACAAAACTTGTTTTCCTCAGAAAAGAAGCAATAACATTTATCATTAACGAAATACAACGAGACTATTCGAAAATCCATCCACAAAACTCAACCTTCGGTTGAAAATGCAGACCCTTATAGAATTTACGTTGAACAAACGATAGCGCGATCTAATGTTTCCTGTGGCGCCATCTAGTAGAGTAAATTAAAACTACTTAATATCTTCAAAAGGGCTATCACTTAGAAACTGCTTGAAATGTGTTTGTATCTTTCTGCAATAGCCAATAGGTATAAAACATTGTATGTATTACATTATATCTAATTGTTATTGTAAGTACCTACTATTTTAACATTCTTAATCTTATATAATAACTATAATAAGTTAAGTATAAGTAAGTTTAATCTTGTTTAGGACATTTTTTTAAATAAAATTAGTTGGCATACACTAAAAGAACCGCAAGAAGTGTTATTTATTTACTCGATTAGCGAAAATAATAAATTATTAAAAACAAATGATTTAATTAACAAAATTAGAACACTACTAGCGGCATCTTGTGGCGAATAGTGTTAAACTTCGTTGCTTCGTGGCATTTACAGTTGTGGATCCATTTTTAACCCCCGACCAAAAAGAGGGGTGTTATAATTAAATATAAGTTTATCTTGTGTATCTATCTATCTGTGTCTCGTATATGTGTATCTGTGGCATAGTAGCGCCCAAACAGATAACCGACCTGAATGTGGTTGTTTTAAATCAAAAGCCATGTTTGTCGAAATCGTTCTCAGCTGTTTTATTTTTATTTAGGTAACATACCTACAAATACTCTTTATTGCAAACATGTGAGATAAAATAAAAACAAACAGAGGTAGACAAAGGGCGGTTTTATCGCTAAAGCCGGTCAATGAAGCAAACTCTCGCACCGAGGGTTTCGTAGGAACAATAAAAGCACTGCGTATTGCTCTAACGAAAAGATAAATTGTACTGAGCGACAAACTCGACTTTACTTTAAACACTGTATTTTATATTATTTAATTACAAATGTATAGTTTTAAGATGACTTGAAATATAAGACGGTACTATTTGCCAAGTTACATACACACATACAGGGATAACAAAGTGATCTCATTAGGGTTCTGGTTTTATCTTTTGAACTCTATAGTTTACAGAGCCACAAGAGATTTCAAAAATGGATTTATTGGTGTTAAAAATAAATATAAATGACGAGTTTATTAGTGTGTGTGTGTATTTATACTCAGCAGTTTTCGAGACATATGAGCCCAACCTTGGTAGGTATATAATATTTTCGTCGGTTTCCTTGAATGATACACATTTAAATAAAACAATTTAAGCAGATTATTGCTGACACGTCGGGTAGGATAAAATAATGAAGACACGTGATGAACAAAGAAAGAGGTCACACACTGGGCTAGAACTCTTGAAAATCTCTCAGCAGATCAGACCTGTGTCTTGATAAAGTCGAATAAATATGCGGGGAGCATACATCACGTCGCTCTGTTAAAATTTAACTGTATCTACTGGCATCCTGAGCAGCTGCAAATATATATAGCACGGTGCCGACAAAATCCCGATGCACAACTGATCATAGACGCAACAGGCAGTATCGCCAAGCGTGACCGGGCACCAGACCCACATATATTTTTATATCAATGTGTGCTAACTAGTCACGAAAGATGGTAGCGTACCTGTTTTCCAAATGGTGTCCTGGGCTGACCAGCGGTCATTGATCGTTGCCCATTTTTAGGGTTCCGTACCGAAAAGGGTAAAAACGGTACCCTATTACTGAGACTTCGCTGTCCATCCGTCCGTCTGTCACCAGGCTGTATCTCAAGAACGGAAAGTTGAAATTTTCACAGATGATGTATTTCTATTGCCGCTATAACAACAAATACTAAAAATAAAATAAAATAAATATTTAAGAGGGACTCCCATACAACAAACTTGTTAAAGATTATGGTTCGGAACCTTTCATGTGCGAGTCGGACTCGCACTTCCCCAATTTTTGACACTGGTACTTGCCGCAAACGCACCGATTCCCCCTATTGTGTCACACATTGGCCTAGAACTCTTGGAAATCTCTCAGCAGATCATACCTGTACCTTGATAAGCTCAAATTTTGAAGTACTTTGTAGTAAAAAAATCATTCATGAGTTTAGAATTCCAGCAGTAAGGAGAACTCTTCAATTTTATATAGATTTGAGTCATAGCTATCGTTTTAGGTCACACACTGGTCTAGAACTCCTGGAAATCTCTCAGCAGATCATACCTGTAGCTTGGTAAACTCGAAATTATTCGTATTTTGTAATAAAAAATTATTCATGAGTTCCAAGTTCCAGCAGTAGGGAGAACTCTTCAATTTTCATTAGTTTAGAGTCGTAGCTATCGTTTAAGGCCACACACTGGCCTAGAACTCCTGGAAATCTCTCAGCAGATCACACCTGTCTCTTTGTTTAATAGATTTTTTACGTACTGTGAAGTAAAAAATCATTCATGAGTTCCAAGTTCCAGCAGTAGACAGAACTCTTCAGTTTTTATTAGTTAAGAGTCGTAGCTATTGTTTAAGGCCACACACTGGCCAAGAACTCCTGGAAATCTCTCAGCAGATCACACCTGTACCTTGATAAACTTGAAATTTCAACTATGTTGTAGTAAAAAAAATCGTTCATGAGTTCCAAGTGCCAGCAGTAAAGAAAACTCTTCAGTTTTTATTAGTTTAGAGTCGTAGCTATCGTTTAAGGCCACACACTGGCCTAGAACTCCTGGAAATCTCTCAGCAGATCACACCTGTCTCTTTGTTAAATAGATTTTTTACGTACTTTGAAGTAAAAAATCATTCATGAGTTCCAAGTTTTAGCAGTAGGGAGAACTCTTCAGTTTTTATTAGTTTAGAGTTGTAGCTATCGTCTGAGGTCACACATTGGCCTAGAACTCTTGGAAATCTCTCAGCAGATCATACCTGTACCTTGATAAGCTCAAATTTTGAAGTACTTTGTAGTAAAAAAATCATTCATGAGTTTTGAATTCCAGCAGTAAGGAGAACTCTTCAATTTTTTATAGATTTGAGTCATAGCTATCGTTTTAGGTCACACACTGGCCTAGAACTCCTGGAAATCTCTCAGCAGATCATACCTGTATCTTGGTAAACTCGAAATTATTCGTATTTTGTATAAAAAAATAATTCATGAGTTCCAAGTTCCAGCAGTAGGGAGAACTCTTCAATTTTCATTAGTTTAGAGTCGTAGCTATCTAGCTATCGTTTAAGGCCACACACTGGCCTAGAACTCCTGGAAGTCTCTCAGCAGATCACACCTGTACCTTGATAAACTTGAAATTTCAACTATGTTGTAGTAAAAAAAAATCCTTCATGAGTTCCAAGTGCCAGCAGTAAAGAGAACTCTTCAGTTTTTATTAGTTTAAAGTTGTAGCTATCGTTTAAGGCCACACACTGGCCTAGAACTCCTGGAAATCTCTCAGCAGATCACACCTGTCTCTTTGATAAATAGATGTTTTACGTACTTTGAATTAAAAAATCATTCATGAATTCCAAGTTCCAGCAGTAGGGAGAACTCTTCAGTTTTGATTAGTTGAGAATTGTAGCAATCGTTTGAGGTCACACATTGGCCTAGAACTCTTGGAAATCTCTCAGCAGATCATACCTGTACCTTGATAAGCTCAAATTTTCAAGTACTTTGTAGTAAAAAAATCATTCATGAGGTTTCGAATTACAGCAGTAAGGAGAACTCTTCAATTTTATATAGATTTGAGTCATAGCTATCGTTTTAGGCCACACACTGGTCTAGAACTCCTGGAAATCTCTCAGCAGATCATACCTGTAGCTTGGTAAACTCGAAATTATTCGTATTTTGTATTAAAAAATAATTCATGAGTTCCAAGTTCCAGCAGTAGGGAGAACTCTTCAATTTTCATTAGTTTAGAGTCGTAGCTATCGTTTAAGGCCACACACTGGCCTAGAACTCCTGGAAATCTCTCAGCAGATCACACCTGTCTCTTTGTTAAATAGATTTTTTACGTACTTTGAAGTAAAAAATCATTCATGAGTTCCAAGTTTTCAGCAGTAGGGAGAACTCTTCAGTTTTTATTAGTTTAGAGATGTAGCTATCGTTTGAGGTCACACATTGGCCTAGAACTCTTGAAAATCTCTCAGCAGATCATACCTGTACCTTGATAAGCTCAAATTTTGAAGTACTTTGTAGTAAAAAAACCATTCATGAGTTTAGAATTCCAGCAGTAAGGAGAACTCTTCAATTTTATATAGATTTGAGTCATAGCTATCGGTTTAGTTCACACACTGGCCTAGAACTCCTGGAAATCTCTCAGCAGATCATACCTGTAGCTAGGTAACTTGAAATTATTCGTATTTTGTATTAATAATAATTCATGAGTTCCAAGTTCCAGCAGTAGGGAGAACTCTTCAATTTTCATTAGTTTAGAGTCGTAGCTATCGTTTAAGGCCACACACTGACCTAGAACTCCTGGAAATCTCTCAGCAGATCACACCTGTACCTTGATAAACTCGAAATTATTCGTATTTTGTATTAAAAAATAATTCATGAGTTCCAAGTTCCAGCAGTAGGGAGAACTCTTCAATTTTCATTTGTCGTAGCTATCGTTTAAGGCCACACACCGGCCTAGAACTCCTGGAAATCTCTTAGCAGATCACACCTGTCTCTTTGTTAAATAGATTTTTTACGTACTTTGAAGTAAAAAAATCATTCATGAGTTCCAAGTTTCAGCAGTAGGGAGAACTCTTCAGTTTTTATTAGTTTAGAGTTGTAGCTATCGTTTGAGGTCACGCATTGGCCTAGAACTCTTGGAAATCTCTCAGCAGATCATACCTGTACCTTGATAAGCTCAAATTTTGAAGTACTTTGTAGTAAAAAAATCATTCATGAGTTTAGAATTCCAGCAGTAAGGAGAACTCTTCAATTTTATATAGATTTGAGTCATAACTATCGTTTTAGGCCACAAACTGGTCTAGAACTCCTGGAAATCTCTCAGCAGATCATACCTGTAGCTTGGTAAACTCGAAATTATTCGTATTTTGTATTAAAAAATAATTCATGAGTTCCAAGTTCCAGCAGTAGGGAGAACTCTTCAATTTTCATTAGTTTAGAGTCGTAGCTATCGTTTAAGGCCACACACTGGCCTAGAACTCCTGGAAATCTCTCAGCAGATCACACCCTGTCTCTTTGTTAAATAGATTTTTTACGTACTTTGAAGTAAAAAATCATTCATGAGTTCCAAGTTCAGCAGTAGGGAGAACTCTTCAGTTTTTATTAGTTTAGAGATGTAGCTATCGTTTGAGGTCACACATTGGCCTAGAACTCTTGAAAATCTCTCAGCAGATCATACCTGTACCTTGATAAGCTCAAATTTTGAAGTACTTTGTAGTAAAAAAATCATTCATGAGTTTAGAATTCCAGCAGTAAGGAGAACTCTTCAATTTTTTATAGATTTGAGTCATAGCTATCGGTTTAGTTCACACACTGGCCTAGAACTCCTGGAAATCTCTCAGCAGATCATACCTGTAGCTAGGTAAACTTGAAATTATTCGTATTTTGTATTAAAAAATAATTCATGAGTTCCAAGTTCCAGCAGTAGGGAGAACTCTTCAATTTTCATTAGTTTAGAGTCGTAGCTATCGTTTAAGGCCACACACTGACCTAGAACTCCTGGAAATCTCTCAGCAGATCACACCTGTACCTTGATAAACTCGAAATTATTCGTATTTTGTATTAAAAAATAATTCATGAGTTCCAAGTTCCAGCAGTAGGGAGAACTCTTCAATTTTCATTTGTTTAGAGTCGTAGCTATCGTTTAAGGCCACACACCGGCCTAGAACTCCTGGAAATCTCTTAGCAGATCACACCTGTCTCTTTGTTAAATAGATTTTTTACGTACTTTGAAGTAAAAAATCATTCATGAGTTCCAAGTTTCAGCAGTAGGGAGAACTCTTCAGTTTTTATTAGTTTAGAGTTGTAGCTATCGTTTGAGGTCACGCATTGGCCTAGAACTCTTGGAAATCTCTCAGCAGATCATACCTGTACCTTGATAAGCTCAAATTTTGAAGTACTTTGTAGTAAAAAAATCATTCATGAGTTTAGAATTCCAGCAGTAAGGAGAACTCTTCAATTTTATATAGATTTGAGTCATAGCTATCGGTTTAGTTCACACACTTGCCTAGAACTCCTGGAAATCTCTCAGCAGATCATACCTGTAGCTTGGTAAACTTGAAATTATTCGTATTTTGTATTAAAAAATAATTCATGAGTTCCAAGTTCCAGCAGTAGGGAGAACTCTTCAATTTTCATTTGTTTAGAGTCGTAGCTATCGTTTAAGGCCACACACTGGCCTAGAACTCCTGGAAATCTCTCAGCAGATCATACCTGTAGCTTGGTAAACTCGAAATTATTCGTATTTTGTAATAAAAAATTATTCATGAGTTCCAAGTTCCAGCAGTAGGGAGAACTCTTCAATTTTCATTAGTTTAGAGTCGTAGCTATCGTTTAAGGCCACACACTGGCCTAGAACTCCTGGAAATCTCTCAGCAGATCACACCTGTCTCTTTGTTTAATAGATTTTTTACGTACTGTGAAGTAAAAAATCATTCATGAGTTCCAAGTTCCAGCAGTAGACAGAACTCTTCAGTTTTTATTAGTTAAGAGTCGTAGCTATTGTTTAAGGCCACACACTGGCCAAGAACTCCTGGAAATCTCTCAGCAGATCACACCTGTACCTTGATAAACTTGAAATTTCAACTATGTTGTAGTAAAAAAAATCGTTCATGAGTTCCAAGTGCCAGCAGTAAAGAAAACTCTTCAGTTTTTATTAGTTTAGAGTCGTAGCTATCGTTTAAGGCTACACACTGGCCTAGAACTCCTGGAAATCTCTCAGCAGATCACACCTGTCTCTTTGTTAAATAGATTTTTTACGTACTTTGAAGTAAAAAATCATTCATGAGTTCCAAGTTTTAGCAGTAGGGAGAACTCTTCAGTTTTTATTAGTTTAGAGTTGTAGCTATCGTCTGAGGTCACACATTGGCCTAGAACTCTTGGAAATCTCTCAGCAGATCATACCTGTACCTTGATAAGCTCAAATTTTGAAGTACTTTGTAGTAAAAAAATCATTCATGAGTTTTGAATTCCAGCAGTAAGGAGAACTCTTCAATTTTTTATAGATTTGAGTCATAGCTATCGTTTTAGGTCACACACTGGCCTAGAACTCCTGGAAATCTCTCAGCAGATCATACCTGTATCTTGGTAAACTCGAAATTATTCGTATTTTGTATAAAAAAATAATTCATGAGTTCCAAGTTCCAGCAGTAGGGAGAACTCTTCAATTTTCATTAGTTTAGAGTCGTAGCTATCGTTTAAGGCCACACACTGGCCTAGAACTCCTGGAAGTCTCTCAGCAGATCACACCTGTACCTTGATAAACTTGAAATTTCAACTATGTTGTAGTAAAAAAAATCCTTCATGAGTTCCAAGTGCCAGCAGTAAAGAGAACTCTTCAGTTTTTATTAGTTTAAAGTTGTAGCTATCGTTTAAGGCCACACACTGGCCTAGAACTCCTGGAAATCTCTCAGCAGATCACACCTGTCTCTTTGATAAATAGATGTTTTACGTACTTTGAATTAAAAAATCATTCATGAATTCCAAGTTCCAGCAGTAGTGAGAACTCTTCAGTTTTGATTAGTTGAGAATTGTAGCAATCGTTTGAGGTCACACATTGGCCTAGAACTCTTGGAAATCTCTCAGCAGATCATACCTGTACCTTGATAAGCTCAAATTTTGAAGTACTTTGTAGTAAAAAAATCATTCAAGAGTTTCGAATTACAGCAGTAAGGAGAACTCTTCAATTTTATATAGATTTGAGTCATAGCTATCGTTTTAGATCACACACTGGTCTAGAACTCCTGGAAATCTCTCAGCAGATCATACCTGTAGCTTGGTAAACTCGAAATTATTCGTATTTTGTATAAAAAAATAATTCATGAGTTCCAAGTTCCAGCAGTAGGGAGAACTCTTCAATTTTCATTAGTTTAGAGTCGAAGCTATCGTTTAGGCCACACACTGGCCTAGAACTCCTGGAAGTCTCTCAGCAGATCACACCTGTACCTTGATAAACTTGAAATTTCAACTATGTTGTAGTAAAAAAAATCCTTCATGAGTTCCAAGTGCCAGCAGTAAAGAGAACTCTTCAGTTTTTATTAGTTAAAAGTTGTAGCTATCGTTTAAGGCCACACACTGGCCTAGAACTCCTGGAAATCTCTCAGCAGATCACACCTGTCTCTTTGTTAAATAGATTTTTTACGTACTGTGAAGTAAAAAATCATTCATGAGTTCCAAGTTCCAGCAGTAGGAAGAACTCTTCAATTTTCATTAGTTTAGAGTCGTAGCTATCGTTTAAGGCCACACACTGGCCTAGAACTCCTGGAAATCTCTCAGCAGATCACACCTGTCTCTTTGTTAAATAGATTTTTTACGTACTGTGAAGTAAAAAATCATTCATGAGTTCCAAGTTCCAGCAGTAGATAGAACTCTTCAGTTTTTATTAGTTGAGAGTCGTAGCTATTGTTTAAGGCCACACACTGGCCAAGAACTCCTGGAAATCTCTCAGCAGATCACACCTGTACCTTGATAAACTTGAAATTTCAACTATGTTGTAGTAAAAAAAATCGTTCATGAGTTCCAAGTGCCAGCAGTAAAGAGAACTCTTCAGTTTTTATTAGTTTAGAGTCGTAGCTATCGTTTAAGGCCACACACTGGCCTAGAACTCCTGGAAATCACTCAGCAGATCATACCTGTAGCTTGGTAAACTCGAAATTATTCGTATTTTGTATTAAAAAATAATTCATGAGTTCCAAGTTCCAGCAGTAGGGAGAACTCTTCAATTTTCATTAGTTTAGAGTCGTAACTATCGTTTGAGGTCACACATTGGCCTAGAACTCTTGGAAATCTCTCAGCAGATCATACCTGTACCTTGATAAGCTCAAATTTTGAAGTACTTTGTAGTAAAAAAATCATTCATGAGTTTCGAATTACAGCAGTAAGGAGAACTCTTCAATTTTATATAGATTTGAGTCATAGCTATCGTTTTAGATCACACACTGGTCTAGAACTCCTGGAAATCTCTCAGCAGATCATACCTGTAGCTTGGTAAACTCGAAATTATTCGTATTTTGTAATAAAAAATAATTCATGAGTTCCAAGTTCCAGCAGTAGGAAGAACTCTTCAATATCATTAGTTTAGAGTCGTAGCTATCGTTTAAGGCCACACACTGGCCTAGAACTCCTGGAAATCTCTCAGCAGATCACACCTGTCTCTTTGTTAAATAGATTTTTTACGTACTGTGAAGTAAAAAATCATTCATGAGTTCCAAGTTCCAGCAGTAGACAGAACTCTTCAGTTTTTATTAGTTGAGAGTCGTAGCTATTGTTTAAGGCCACACACTGGCCAAGAACTCCTGGAAATCTCTCAGCAGATCACACCTGTACCTTGATAAACTTGAAATTTCAACTATGTTGTAGTAAAAAAAATCGTTCATGAGTTCCAAGTGCCAGCAGTAAAGAAAACTCTTCAGTTTTTATTAGTTTAGAGTCGTAGCTATCGTTTAAGGCCACACACTGGCCTAGAACTCCTGGAAATCTCTCAGCAGATCACACCTGTCTCTTTGTTAAATAGATTTTTTACGTACTTTGAAGTAAAAAATCATTCATGAGTTCCAAGTTTTAGCAGTAGGGAGAACTCTTCAGTTTTTATTAGTTTAGAGTTGTAGCTATCGTCTGAGGTCACACATTGGCCTAGAACTCTTGGAAATCTCTCAGCAGATCATACCTGTACCTTGATAAGCTCAAATTTTGAAGTACTTTGTAGTAAAAAAATCATTCATGAGTTTTGAATTCCAGCAGTAAGGAGAACTCTTCAATTTTTTATAGATTTGAGTCATAGCTATCGTTTTAGGTCACACACTGGCCTAGATCTCCTGGAAATCTCTCAGCAGATCATACCTGTAGCTTGGTAAACTCGAAATTATTCGTATTTTGTAAAAAAAAATAATTCATGAGTTCCAAGTTCCAGCAGTAGGGAGAACTCTTCAATTTTCATTAGTTTAGAGTCGAAGCTATCGTTTAGGCCACACACTGGCCTAGAACTCCTGGAAGTCTCTCAGCAGATCACACCTGTACCTTGATAAACTTGAAATTTCAACTATGTTGTAGTAAAAAAAATCCTTCATGAGTTCCAAGTGCCAGCAGTAAAGAGAACTCTTCAGTTTTTATTAGTTAAAAGTTGTAGCTATCGTTTAAGGCCACACACTGGCCTAGAACTCCTGGAAATCTCTCAGCAGATCACACCTGTCTCTTTGTTAAATAGATTTTTTACGTACTGTGAAGTAAAAAATCATTCATGAGTTCCAAGTTCCAGCAGTAGGAAGAACTCTTCAATTTTCATTAGTTTAGAGTCGTAGCTATCGTTTAAGGCCACACACTGGCCTAGAACTCCTGGAAATCTCTCAGCAGATCACACCTGTCTCTTTGTTAAATAGATTTTTTACGTACTGTGAAGTAAAAAATCATTCATGAGTTCCAAGTTCCAGCAGTAGATAGAACTCTTCAGTTTTTATTAGTTGAGAGTCGTAGCTATTGTTTAAGGCCACACACTGGCCAAGAACTCCTGGAAATCTCTCAGCAGATCACACCTGTACCTTGATAAACTTGAAATTTCAACTATGTTGTAGTAAAAAAAATCGTTCATGAGTTCCAAGTGCCAGCAGTAAAGAGAACTCTTCAGTTTTTATTAGTTTAGAGTCGTAGCTATCGTTAAAGGCCACTTACTGGCCTAGAACTCTTGGAAATCTCTCAGCAGATCATACCTGTACCTTGATAAGCTCAAATTTTCAAGTACTTTTTAGTAAAAAAATCATTCATGAGTTTCGAATTACAGCAGTAAAGAGAACTCTTCAGTTTTATATAGACTTGAGTCATAGCTATCGTTTAAGGCCAAACACTGGCCGAGAACTCCTGGAAATCTCTCAGCAGATCACACCTGTCTCTTTGTTAAATAGATTTTTTACGTACTTTGAAGTAAAAAATCATTCATGAGTTCCAAGTTTCAGCAGTAGGGAGAACTCTTCAGTTTTTATTAGTTTAGAGTCGTAGCTATCGTTAAAGGCCACACACTGACCTAGAACTCCTGGAAATCTCTCAGCAGATCACACCTGTACCTTGATAAACTCGAAATTATTCGTATTTTGTATTAAAAAATAATTCATGAGTTCCAAGTTCCAGCAGTAGGGAGAACTCTTCAATTTTCATTAGTTTAGAGTCGTAGCTATCGTTTAAGGCCACACACTGGCCTAGAACTCCTGGAAATCTCTCAGCAGATCACACCTGTCTCTTTGTTAAATAGATTTTTTACGTACATTGAAGTAAAAAATCATTCATGAGTTCCAAGTTTCAGCAGTAGGGAGAACTCTTCAGTTTTTATTAGTTTAGAGATGTAGCTATCGTTTGAGGTCACACATTGGCCTAGAACTCTTGAAAATCTCGCAGCAGATCATACCTGCACCTTGATAAGCTAAAATTTTCAAGTACTTTGTAGAAAAAAAATCGTTCATGAGTTTCGAATTACAGCAGTAAGGAGAACTCTTCAGTTTGATATAGATTTGAGTCATAGCTATCGTTTTAGGTCAAACACTGGTCTAGAACTCCTGGAAATCTCTCAGCAGATCATACCTGTACCTTGATAAGCTCAAATTTTGAAGTACTTTGTAGTAAAAAAATCATTCATGAGTTTAGAATTCCAGCAGTAAGGAGAACTCTTTAATTTTATATAGATTTGAGTCATAGCTATCGGTTTAGTTCACACACTGGCCTAGAACTCCTGGAAATCTCTCAGCAGATCATACCTGTAGCTAGGTAAACTTGAAATTATTCGTATTTTGTATTAAAAAATAATTCATGAGTTCCAAGTTCCAGCAGTAGGGAGAACTCTTCAATTTTCATTAGTTTAGAGTCGTAGCTATCGTTTAAGGTCACACACTGACCTAGAACTCCTGGAAATCTCTCAGCAGATCACACCTGTACCTTGATAAACTCGAAATTATTCGTATTTTGTATTAAAAAATAATTCATGAGTTCCAAGTTCCAGCAGTAGGGAGAACTCTTCAATTTTCATTAGTTTAGAGTTGTAGCTATTGTTTAAGGCCACACACTGGCCTAGAACTCCTGGAAATCTCTTAGCAGATCACACCTGTCTCTTTGTTAAATAGATTTTTTACGTACTTTGAAGTAAAAAATCATTCATGAGTTCCAAGTTTCAGCAGTAGGGAGAACTCTTCAGTTTTTATTAGTTTAGAGTTGTAGCTATCGTTTGAGGTCACGCATTGGCCTAGAACTCTTGGAAATCTCTCAGCAGATCATACCTGTACCTTGATAAGCTCAAATTTTGAAGTACTTTGTAGTAAAAAAATCATTCATGAGTTTAGAATTCCAGCAGTAAGGAGAACTCTTCAATTTTCATTAGTTTAGAGTCGTAGCTATCGTTTAAGGCCACACACTGGCCTAGAACTCCTGGAAATCTCTCAGCAGATCACACCTGTCTCTTTGTTAAATAGATTTTTTACGTACATTGAAGTAAAAAATCATTCATGAGTTCCAAGTTTCAGCAGTAGGGAGAACTCTTCAGTTTTTATTAGTTTAGAGATGTAGCTATCGTTTGAGGTCACACATTGGCCTAGAACTCTTGAAAATCTCTCAGCAGATCATACCTGTACCTTGATAAGCTCAAATTTTGAAGTACTTTGTAGTAAAAAAATCATTCATGAGTTTAGAATTCCAGCAGTAAGGAGAACTCTTTAATTTTATATAGATTTGAGTCATAGCTATCGGTTTAGTTCACACACTGGCCTAGAACTCCTGGAAATCTCTCAGCAGATCATACCTGTAGCTTGGTAAACTCGAAATTATTCGTATTTTGTATTAAAAAATAAATCATGAGTTCCAAGTTCCAGCAGTAGGGAGAACTCTTCAATTTTCATTAGTTTAGATTCGTAGCTATCGTTTAAGGCCACACACTGACCTAGAACTCCTGGAAATCTCTCAGCAGATCACACCTGTACCTTGATAAACTCGAAATTATTCGTATTTTGTATTAAAAAATAATTCATGAGTTCCAAGTTCCAGCAGTAGGGAGAACTCTTCAATTTTCATTAGTTTAGAGTCGTAGCTATCGTTTAAGGTCACACACTGACCTAGAACTCCTGGAAATCTCTCAGCAGATCACACCTGTACCTTGATAAACTCGAAATTATTCGTATTTTGTATTAAAAAATAATTCATGAGTTCCAAGTTCCAGCAGTAGGGAGAACTCTTCAATTTTCATTAGTTTAGAGTTGTAGCTATTGTTTAAGGCCACACACTGGCCTAGAACTCCTGGAAATCTCTTAGCAGATCACACCTGTCTCTTTGTTAAATAGATTTTTTACGTACTTTGAAGTAAAAAATCATTCATGAGTTCCAAGTTTCAGCAGTAGGGAGAACTCTTCAGTTTTTATTAGTTTAGAGTTGTAGCTATCGTTTGAGGTCACGCATTGGCCTAGAACTCTTGGAAATCTCTCAGCAGATCATACCTGTACCTTGATAAGCTCAAATTTTGAAGTACTTTGTAGTAAAAAAATCATTCATGAGTTTAGAATTCCAGCAGTAAGGAGAACTCTTCAATTTTCATTAGTTTAGAGTCGTAGCTATCGTTTAAGGCCACACACTGGCCTAGAACTCCTGGAAATCTCTCAGCAGATCACACCTGTCTCTTTGTTAAATAGATTTTTTACGTACATTGAAGTAAAAAATCATTCATGAGTTCCAAGTTTCAGCAGTAGGGAGAACTCTTCAGTTTTTATTAGTTTAGAGATGTAGCTATCGTTTGAGGTCACACATTGGCCTAGAACTCTTGAAAATCTCTCAGCAGATCATACCTGTACCTTGATAAGCTCAAATTTTGAAGTACTTTGTAGTAAAAAAATCATTCATGAGTTTAGAATTCCAGCAGTAAGGAGAACTCTTTAATTTTATATAGATTTGAGTCATAGCTATCGGTTTAGTTCACACACTGGCCTAGAACTCCTGGAAATCTCTCAGCAGATCATACCTGTAGCTTGGTAAACTCGAAATTATTCGTATTTTGTATTAAAAAATAAATCATGAGTTCCAAGTTCCAGCAGTAGGGAGAACTCTTCAATTTTCATTAGTTTAGATTCGTAGCTATCGTTTAAGGCCACACACTGACCTAGAACTCCTGGAAATCTCTCAGCAGATCACACCTGTACCTTGATAAACTCGAAATTATTCGTATTTTGTATTAAAAAATAATTCATGAGTTCCAAGTTCCAGCAGTAGGGAGAACTCTTCAATTTTCATTAGTTTAGAGTCGTAGCTATCGTTTAAGGCCACACACTGACCTAGAACTCCTGGAAATCTCTCAGCAGATCACACCTGTCTCTTTGTTAAATAGATTTTTTACGTACTTTGAAGTAAAAAATCATTCATGAGTTCCAAGTTTCAGCAGTAGGGAGAACTCTTCAGTTTTTATTAGTTTAGAGTTGTAGCTATCGTTTGAGGTCACGCATTGGCCTAGAACTCTTGGAAATCTCTCAGCAGATCATACCTGTACCTTGATAAGCTCAAATTTTGAAGTACTTTGTAGTAAAAAAATCATTCATGAGTTTAGAATTCCAGCAGTAAGGAGAACTCTTCAATTTTATATAGATTTGAGTCATAGCTATCGGTTTAGTTCACACACTGGCCTAGAACTCCTGGAAATCTCTCAGCAGATCATACCTGTAGCTTGGTAAACTTGAAATTATTCGTATTTTGTATTAAAAAATAATTCATGAGTTCCAAGTTCCAGCAGTAGGGAGAACTCTTCAATTTTCATTTGTTTAGAGTCGTAGCTATCGTTTAAGGCCACACACTGGCCTAGAACTCCTGGAAATCTCTCAGCAGATCATACCTGTAGCTTGGTAAACTCGAAATTATTCGTATTTTGTATTAAAAAATAATTCATGAGTTCCAAGTTCCAGCAGTAGGGAGAACTCTTCAATTTTCATTAGTTTAGAGTCGTTACTATCGTTTAAGGTCACACATTGGCCTAGAACTCTTGGAAATCTCTCAGCAGATCATACCTGTACCTTGATAAGCTCAAATTTTGAAGTACTTTGTAGTAAAAAAATCATTCATGAGTTTCGAATTACAGCAGTAAGGAAAACTCTTCAATTTTATATAGATTTAAGTCATAGCTATCGTTTTAGGTCACACACTGGTCTAGAACTCCTGGAAATCTCTCAGCAGATCATACCTGTAGCTTGGTAAACTCGAAATTATTCGTATTTTGTATTAAAAAATAATTCATGAGTTCCAAGTTCCAGCAGTAGGGAGAACTCTTCAATTTTCATTAGTTTAGAGTCGTAGCTATCGTTTAAGGCCACACACTGGCCTAGAACTCCTGGAAATCTCTCAGCAGATCACACTTGTCTCTTTGTTAAATAGATTTTTTACGTACTGTGAAGTAAAAAATCATTCATGAGTTCCAAGTTCCAGCAGTAGACAGAACTCTTCAGTTTTTATTAGTTGAGAGTCGTAGCTATTGTTTAAGGCCACACACTGGCCAAGAACTCCTGGAAATCTCTCAGCAGATCACACCTGTACCTTGATAAACTTGAAATTTCAACTATGTTGTAGTAAAAAAAAATCGTTCATGAGTTCCAAGTGCCAGCAGTAAAGAAAACTCTTCAGTTTTTATTAGTTTAGAGTCGTAGCTATCGTTTAAGGCCACACACTGGCCTAGAACTCCTGGAAATCTCTCAGCAGATCACACCTGTCTCTTTGTTAAATAGATTTTTTACGTACTTTGAAGTAAAAAATCATTCATGAGTTCCAAGTTTTAGCAGTAGGGAGAACTCTTCAGTTTTTATTAGTTTAGAGTTGTAGCTATCGTCTGAGGTCACACATTGGCCTAGAACTCTTGGAAATCTCTCAGCAGATCATACCTGTACCTTGATAAGCTCAAATTTTGAAGTACTTTGTAGTAAAAAAATCATTCATGAGTTTTGAATTCCAGCAGTAAGGAGAACTCTTCAATTTTTTATAGATTTGAGTCATAGCTATCGTTTTAGGTCACACACTGGCCTAGAACTCCTGGAAATCTCTCAGCAGATCATACCTGTAGCTTGGTAAACTCGAAATTATTCGTATTTTGTATAAAAAAATAATTCATGAGTTCCAAGTTCCAGCAGTAGGGAGAACTCTTCAATTTTCATTAGTTTAGAGTCGTAGCTATCGTTTAAGGCCACACACTGGCCTAGAACTCCTGGAAGTCTCTCAGCAGATCACACCTGTACCTTGATAAACTTGAAATTTCAACTATGTTGTAGTAAAAAAAATCCTTCATGAGTTCCAAGTGCCAGCAGTAAAGAGAACTCTTCAGTTTTTATTAGTTTAAAGTTGTAGCTATCGTTTAAGGCCACACACTGGCCTAGAACTCCTGGAAATCTCTCAGCAGATCACACCTGTCTCTTTGATAAATAGATGTTTTACGTACTTTGAATTAAAAAATCATTCATGAATTCCAAGTTCCAGCAGTAGAAAGAACTCTTCAGTTTTGATTAGTTGAGAATTGTAGCAATCGTTTGAGGTCACACATTGGCCTAGAACTCTTGGAAATCTCTCAGCAGATCATACCTGTACCTTGATAAGCTCAAATTTTCAAGTACTTTGTAGTAAAAAAATCATTCATGAGTTTCGAATTACAGCAGTAAGGAGAACTCTTCAATTTTATATAGATTTGAGTCATAGCTATCGTTTTAGGCCACACACTGGTCTAGAACTCCTGGAAATCTCTCAGCAGATCATACCTGTAGCTTGGTAAACTCGAAATTATTCGTATTTTGTATTAAAAAATAATTCATGAGTTCCAAGTTCCAGCAGTAGGGAGAACTCTTCAATTTTCATTAGTTTAGAGTCGTAGCTATCGTTTAAGGCCACACACTGGCCTAGAACTCCTGGAAATCTCTCAGCAGATCACACCTGTCTCTTTGTTAAATAGATTTTTTACGTACTTTGAAGTAAAAAATCATTCATGAGTTCCAAGTTTCAGCAGTAGGGAGAACTCTTCAGTTTTTATTAGTTTAGAGATGTAGCTATCGTTTGAGGTCACACATTGGCCTAGAACTCTTGAAAATCTCTCAGCAGATCATACCTGTACCTTGATAAGCTCAAATTTTGAAGTACTTTGTAGTAAAAAAATCATTCATGAGTTTAGAATTCCAGCAGTAAGGAGAACTCTTTAATTTGATATAGATTTGAGTCATAGCTATCGGTTTAGTTCACACACTGGCCTAGAACTCCTGGAAATCTCTCAGCAGATCATACCTGTAGCTAGGTAAACTTGAAATTATTCGTATTTTGTATTAAAAAATAATTCATGAGTTCCAAGTTCCAGCAGTAGGGAGAACTCTTCAATTTTCATTAGTTTAGAGTCGTAGCTATCGTTTAAGGCCACACACTGACCTAGAACTCCTGGAAATCTCTCAGCAGATCACACCTGTACCTTGATAAACTCGAAATTATTCGTATTTTGTATTAAAAAATAATTCATGAGTTCCAAGTTCCAGCAGTAGGGAGAACTCTTCAATTTTCATTAGTTTAGAGATGTAGCTATCGTTTGAGGTCACACATTGGCCTAGAACTCTTGAAAATCTCTCAGCAGATCATACCTGTACCTTGATAAGCTCAAATTTTGAAGTACTTTGTAGTAAAAAAATCATTCATGAGTTTAGAATTCCAGCAGTAAGGAGAACTCTTTTATTTGATATAGATTTGAGTCATAGCTATCGGTTTAGTTCACACACTGGCCTAGAACTCCTGGAAATCTCTCAGCAGATCATACCTGTAGCTAGGTAAACTTGAAATTATTCGTATTTTGTATTAAAAAATAATTCATGAGTTCCAAGTTCCAGCAGTAGGGAGAACTCTTCAATTTTCATTAGTTTAGAGTCATAGCTATCGTTTAAGGCCACACACTGACCTAGAACTCCTGGAAATCTCTCAGCAGATCACACCTGTACCTTGATAAACTCGAAATTATTCGTATTTTGTATTAAAAAATAATTCATGAGTTCCAAGTTCCAGCAGTAGGGAGAACTCTTCAATTTTCATTTGTTTAGAGTCGTAGCTATCGTTTAAGGCCACACACCGGCCTAGAACTCCTGGAAATCTCTTAGCAGATCACACCTGTCTCTTTGTTAAATAGATTTTTTACGTACTTTGAAGTAAAAAATCATTCATGAGTTCCAAGTTTCAGCAGTAGGGAGAACTCTTCAGTTTTTATTAGTTTAGAGTTGTAGCTATCGTTTGAGGTCACGCATTGGCCTAGAACTCTTGGAAATCGCTCAGCAGATCATACCTGTACCTTGATAAGCTCAAATTTTGAAGTACTTTGTAGTAAAAAAATCATTCATGAGTTTAGAATTCCAGCAGTAAGGAGAACTCTTCAATTTTATATAGATTTGAGTCATAGCTATCGGTTTAGTTCACACACTTGCCTAGAACTCCTGGAAATCTCTCAGCAGATCATACCTGTAACTTGGTAAACTTGAAATTATTCGTATTTTGTATTAAAAAATAATTCATGAGTTCCAAGTTCCAGCAGTAGGGAGAACTCTTCAATTTTCATTTGTTTAGAGTCGTAGCTATCGTTTAAGGCCACACACTGGCCTAGAACTCCTGGAAATCTCTCAGCAGATCATACCTGTAGCTTGGTAAACTCGAAATTATTCGTATTTTGTATTAAAAAATAATTCATGAGTTCCAAGTTCCAGCAGTAGGGAGAACTCTTCAATTTTCATTAGTTTAGAGTCGTAACTATCGTTTGAGGTCACACATTGGCCTAGAACTCTTGGAAATCTCTCAGCAGATCATACCTGTACCTTGATAAGCTCAAATTTTGAAGTACTTTGTAGTAAAAAAATCATTCATGAGTTTCGAATTACAGCAGTAAGGAGAACTCTTCAATTTTATATATATTTGAGTCATAGCTATCGTTTTAGGTCACACACTGGTCTAGAACTCCTGGAAATCTCTCAGCAGATCATACCTGTAGCTTGGTAAACTCGAAATTATTCGTATTTTGTAATAAAAAATAATTCATGAGTTCCAAGTTCCAGCAGTAGGAAGAACTCTTCAATTTTCATTAGTTTAGAGTCGTAGCTATCGTTTAAGGCCACACACTGGCCTAGAACTCCTGGAAATCTCTCAGCAGATCACACCTGTCTCTTTGTTAAATAGATTTTTTACGTACTGTGAAGTAAAAAATCATTCATGAGTTCCAAGTTCCAGCAGTAGACAGAACTCTTCAGTTTTTATTAGTTGAGAGTCGTAGCTATTGTTTAAGGCCACACACTGGCCAAGAACTCCTGGAAATCTCTCAGCAGATCACACCTGTACCTTGATAAACTTGAAATTTCAACTATGTTGTAGTAAAAAAAATCGTTTATTAGTTCCAAGTGCCAGCAGTAAAGAGAACTCTTCAGTTTTTATTAGTTTAGAGTTGTAGCTATCGTTAAAGGCCACTTACTGGCCTAGAACTCTTGGAAATCTCTCAGCAGATCATACCTGTACCTTGATAAGCTCAAATTTTCAAGTACTTTTTAGTAAAAAAATCATTCATGAGTTTCGAATTACAGCAGTAAAGAGAACTCTTCAATTTTATATAGACTTGAGTCATAGCTATCGTTTAAGGCCAAACACTGGCCGAGAACTCCTGGAAATCTCTCAGCAGATCACACCTGTACCTTGATAAACTTGAAATTTCAACTATGTTGTAGTAAAAAAAATCGTTCATGAGTTCCAAGTGCCAGCAGTAAAGAGAACTCTTCAGTTTTTATTAGTTTAGAGTCGTAGCTATCGTTTAAGGCCACACACTGGCCTAGAACTCCTGGAAATCGCTCAGCAGATCGCACCTATACTTAAATAAAGTAGTTATATTTTATTTTAAGAAAGATACGTTTTATTTTTATTCAACAACGTGAACAATTTTTTAAGTATAAGGAACTCTAAGATACCTCCAATTTGACATAATAACATTGTTTGGCTTGTTTTGGAGGAAATTGATCTGCTACGTGAAGTTAGCAGATCATTTGGTTGAAAACTGTTATGGGCTCTATTTTCGTTACTACAACAGAACTATTTCTAAAAAGTATCAGGAACTATAGAACTATGTTGCAAGCGAATAGAACTCCAATAATTTTGTGATCTGCTGGAACTTGATCTGCCAACTTCACGGACATATTTTCTTCCACGTGTAAAAAGTTCGCGGGGTAACAGGCGAGGGACCTTTTAGTAAAAAATAAAAGTGATCAGCCATGTAGAATTATGTATAAAAATACTTATCTTATATTCTATCTGAGACGCTCTTATTACAATTAATATTCTGAATTGTAGGTACCAACTTCTAGTATCTCTGTTTGGGCCTTAGGATGACTGGTAGAAAATATCTTTTGACAAGAAGTCCACTATTTGCAATGGTACAAATTAGAAATCTAATTGGTGATAGAAATGAAAATAAGAAAGAATTAGAAATGCTAAAGCAGTGTCAAACTTAGAAAAGTAGATTATCTTTTATTATACACATTATGTTCTATATAACAAACCGTCAAATTTGATGAAAAGGTCAAATGAGCGCGACGTGTATTTTATTATGGCAATACACATAAAAAAATCAAGCAATAAACCAATACCTCAGCAATTTCATTGATTTCAAATACTGTCCAGTGACGGTGTTTGTGCACATGTTTGTTCCGTTATACTTTTATTCATTTTATAGCAAGACAGTAAAATTGATTTCGTCGCGTTCACGTAGCGCATTCTAAAATGTTGTTCGTATAACTTGTTTATTTAGGACGAAGATAAAATAAAGGCCTAAACATGGCATAGTCATAGACTTATTGTTTCTAAGTTATTGAAACAAAAAATACAGCCAATACGCGACTTCACCCACGCAATCCTCCTCTACCTACCGTAGCCGACGAACAAGTATTTCAAACCATCTTTAGATGTCCAGAAGTCCCTACCCCTGTTACAAAATTGATTAAAATACATCCATCTGGGCGTCATAAGCTCACAAAGATGTTCTAACCTATAATAACGCTGTAATATATTCATACCAAAACAAAACAGGTAGCTGTATCGCGCTATTAAGAGCTTTCCGAAATCACGAGCACTCCTCATAGAAAATTGGGTTTTAACAAAATATCTATAAGTATAGAAGATTACTTGATTCTATTATGGTCGGCACAAAGGGAGTTAAGAGATAAGCTTGTAAACAAATTTCCGTTTTAAACTCGGGCCGAATCAACTTGTTATTTCAACAATATTCGTCCACTATATTAATTCGAACCCTCGATAAATGTAATAAATTCTATCAGATTACGGTACTAAGCTGCATTAAGAATTATCAATTAAAAATTAACTCTAGGTAAACTAGCAGTATTTAACCTATCATCTTTTAAATACAATATTTTAACCGTCGACGCAAACTACAAATACAAACATGTCTATCTGTCAATGACATCGTATCTCCCAAATTATGTTTCTGTGCATTTTTATAAATGTCGGTTGAGTGTAAATTTGAATTATTAATGGAAATAAAGCTACTGTAGCTAAGTTAAAAGACTCAAAATTAAACTTAAATAAAATACAATCGACACAAATTCCTCTTAAAATAAATACTATCTAGGTACTAATTGTCCCTTCAAATTCAATACAAGTAGACTATTGTAATCCGAGCGGTCGTTGTGTCTGGCAAAAATGGGACAATTTCACGGCTATTATCTTTAAAAAAACAAATTCGGGTCATAAATGACGGAGTTCTGAGGTAACAACATGAAAATACCTTGGTGGTCGATTTGAAAACGTCCTCTTTTTTATTGCGGTTTATAAAGTCCTGATCAAAATAATACAGCGCAAGGCACGCTTGTTTGCACTATATTTTTATAAAAACACACACTAGGTATATCATATTGAAATTAGTTTTGTACGTGATTTTGTATGCTACTTCGAAAACACTATTAATAAAAAATAAAAAATATTAAGGTTCCTTATCCGTTCAAAATTGCTGATTGTTTTAGAATTTTTTTTATATTATCAAACATGTTACTACCTAGAACAGGGCCATTGCGATATATTGGTATACACGATGATTTTTAATCAGTGATCAGGAGTAGAAAATATTAATATCTAGCTAAAATTAAACTTAATAGGTGAGGTCTCGCGCAATTACCTCACTGTTTAATTAATTAAAAGTTAAAACATAATTCAAACTAATAACCACCAGATACATGGTCATCCTACATAAATGATTGAAGTACGATACCTACGTCAAGTGCCGTCGCTTTGGCGGGAAATTTTACGAATTTTTCTACGAATTTGTTTATGTAATGACAATGACAAGTTATTACTCATAAATTGTCATTTCCATTAAATTATTAAAGAGGTTGTAAGCTCACAGATACAGATTAGTAGGGTCACGAGGAAATTAAGACAAAATTGGTTTCAAAATAATAATTATCATAGAAAAATGAGTTTGTTTTCATGTAATTACGACTTTAACGGGACCGCCATGAATTACTGAGTTTCAAAAGTTGGTACCTGATAACCGATTAAAAATCATCGTGTATATTTGAAACCTACAGTTTGAATTTTATATCGATAATTTTTGTTTCAAAAACTGGTCTTTTTAACTTATTTTCGACTGCACGCAATAAAAGCATGAAAAAACTATGTTACTTTTTAGAACTCGGTGAAAGGCATTATTTACTTAAAAAAGATCAATATATTTGTCATTATATGAAAAAAACAAGTTTTAATGGGAATAAGGCCTCTTTATACCGTATACATTATGTAAGTATAGTAGGAACATTCTTATGGGTTAAAAATGGTCCACGTCACTTTGCCGTCTATATTCAATCTATGCATAAAATTCAGTCGATACCTTGTTACGTGTATTGGATTGAAATGAAAAAGGGTCGAAAACAATCCATTATGACACGTTATACTTAACAGTCTGAGTGCCGCTGCCGCAACGGCGTTTTGCTCGCGCTTTTAATACTTTTCACGTTCTTTCAGAGTAGGTACACTTAAAATACAACTTCTTTTTTATGAAAAATTCTTTAGACTCTATAGTCGTTTTTTAAATAATGTTGATTATTGTAAAAACCGTGCTATAACTTATCGTAAAATCCGATTTATAGTTGAAGGATGACGCGTCGATAATTGGTGTTTATTTATGGATATCGTGGCACATACATAGTTAAATTTGATAACAATAAAAATACAATAAAACTAAACCTAAAAATAAACTAGAACACAATAAAGTTAAACTATGTCTAAAACAGGTCCCTGCGGCAGTGCCGAAGATGCTGAAAGCGTAGTATTTATAGTTTATATACCTAAGATATATTTTTTTTAACCTAATACTAAATTACGAGTATGTATATGTCTAAAAATCAGCCCGTGGCATTCTACTATAAAGATTGGTGTTATTTAATTCAAAACGTAAGCACTGTTAATATTTGCAGCAAATTCATAAAAAATCTAAACCATTTATTATGGTAGATTCTTATTTTTTTATTCATATATATTCAAGCGTCCTTATTTTTTTGAAACACGATTATTTATGGTTCAAAACGAAGTTCACACATAAAATATCATATGACATGTTTTGTTATATCGCCCCTCAGTTACCTATAGTTGGGTGAATAGAGACTAAAGTGCTGGGGGTGACCTTACAAACGGACCACGGTCAAACATATCAAAAATTCAAAACTATCGGATCGTTTGTAAGGTAAAACCCCTTTATTCACTGGATTACTATTGAAATTTAGTTATTTACTGCTATGCCAGAGGGGGCAAACGAACAAAAGGATCGCCTGATGGAAAGCGATTACCGCCGCCCATAGACACTGCAACACCAGAGGAGTCACAAGTGCGTTGTCGGCCTTTCAGGTGGGAGTATTTGACACGATTGATACATAAATGTTTAGAATTGGTGAATAATGCATTATTCTTAGGTATAACATTGGACTAGTCATTTGCAATGGAGTCCACATATAGCAGTGCTTGCAGGTAAATTAAGTTCAGCGGCGTACGCTGTTAGGAAAATTAGACAATTGAGTGATGTTGATACAGCTCGCTTAGTTTATCATAGTTATTTTCATAGTGTCATGTCATATGGTATTCTGGTTTGGGGCAAAGCAGCTGACATTCAGACTGATTTGTGCTACAAAAAATAGCGATTCGTTCTATATATAACCTGAATTCTCGTGACTCCTTAAGAGACATTTTCAAAGATATAAACATCTTAACTGTAGCGTCCTTATATATTTATGAGAGTATTATATATGTTATTAAGAACATAGATTCATTTACAAAAAAATCCGATGTCCACAATTTTAACACTAGAAATAAAAATAAAATTGCTATTAGAAAGTTTCGTGTTCGTAAAGTATATAAATAATTTTTAGGCCAATGTATTCATTTTTATAACATAAGTTACCTGATCATATTTTAAAATTAGCCTTTCCATCTCTCAAAAAATATTTAAAAAATCTCTAATGTCAAAAGCATATTATACAGTAGAGGACTATCTGACAGATAAAAATGCATGGCATGAACCAGAAACCGAGTAACTGACTCCTTAGATTGTGCCACCTGACTAGTTTAAGGGACACAGTTCTAATAAGAAAGCATATCAAACGTACATAAATTGTGTTAAACCGTCATACTTTCTTGTAGTTTCTATATTTTATTCTTACACTAGTCCTCATTTATATCTTAGAATACACTTTTTATATGTTTTTTTCAAGAACTACGTATAGTTAAGTTCATATTACTGTAATAGTTAAGTACTTATTCTTTATGAAAAAATGACTGATTGTTGAGTTTCTTTCGGCGTTTCTTCTCAACAGTGGTCTCCTCTTGTGAAATGCCGGTAGACGCAGCCATGTAAAAGTGCCCTTGTGGCCTACTTGCAGAATAAAGTTCATTATTTCATTATGTATTTATTAATGTAACGGAAAAAACGATAATAAAATCATTTAATCAGACTTCCTTGCACATTTGAATTAAATACTATATCACGCAACCGCTTCTGCACTGACTAGGTAAGTTGACTAGAATGGCAGATAAAACACGAATATCGAAAAAACACTAAATAATAAAATGCCCCCCAATCCGAAATATCCCCAAAAGACCGGGTTAAAGCATTGCAGGATTTTAAATATTGATGGACAATCTAATGTCACTGTGAAATCCCATCCAATAAAAGTTTCCATTTAAGCTCATTTCATTGAAAAAGTGGGATCTCAACGTGGGTGTTTTAAAAAATATTGGTGCGCTCATCACTAAGAAATGGCTTGACGGATTTTCTCCAATTTTGGTCACAGAACAGCTGAAGACCCAAAGATGGTAATAGAATGCTTTTAACCCGCTCACGGTAAACAAAAAAGTTTAACACGGATGAAGACGCGAAAGAAAATTAACGACACAAAAAAGGTTCTGGATTTACCAAAATGGTTTTAATCCCATAAATATGTTATTTAAAATGTTTTCTTTATTGATCTGACACTGATTTCGAAACAATCTAATATTTAAACTACGTGGGGTCAATATCCACGTTTCTAATGACTAATGAGTAATTATTTGTACGCCTCGCTTGCATATTTTACTATAACACTAAATAATAAATTCTCATTATAAACCTTCTACAAGAATCATGAACTAATAACCGAACTAGAATAAAACAACTTTGAACCGTACGTACCTGTTGAGTTTTTCAGTAAATTTGTAAACAGCATGTAAAGTAAGCCAACAAAATTTCGTTGAAACAAACGACTAACGCAATTATAAATTCCGTTCTGCGCTTTGTCTCATCATGCTCTGACATGAAAGTTTTACTTTACAAGGGACCGACTGAATATCCAGCACCGGGAGTGCACATTGCCGGGGCCCTGGGCACTCCATAATTAAGGGGCCCCATTGGACAGTAAAAATAAATAAAATTGAACAATAAAAAGTTATCGACGTGAAATTGGAGGCACTCGTGAGGTGGAAACGCCTAATCACAAACTGTCAAAATCTGTGACATCAGTATACATTATGGGCCCTTCTATTTACAACAGATTACCGGCAACTATCAGAGATGCAACTTCTATCGCAGTTTTTTAAAATAAACTATGCATATGCAAGTGGCTATTGGGACTGATTTTATACAGTGCCGAATACATTTTCAAGATATTACTCACTACGTATCGCAAGTAAATTGCAAATTATAAATATTTTATAAATGATTGTACCTGATTATATTAGAATAATGTTATTGTAACTAATACCACGTATAATAGTCAGTAGGTAAGTATGATTGACATTGTATTGTATTGTACTGTTCGTGTCCAGAATGCCCAGTAGGGGAGACGGCCATGGTCAATATCTCATGTAAAGCCTGACCAGAAATATATGAGGATGCGCCATATTGCGGAATTTCACTGGAACTAATTTCTTACACTAGCAATGATTTTATGACGGTTTGTCAACAATGTCAATGTCATTCGTGATTGTCTCTTTAAAAGGCAAATATTTAAAATTATCCGAAGAAAATGCCGGAAACCATTCATAGTCGTGAACGTAAGATTATATATAAAGTGTACACGTGTTTACTACAAAAAAAAACCGTCAGGAAAAGAGTGCATTTCATTAAATGATATTACTAGGTTAACATGGTGGAACTGACAGATATTTACCTAAACTAATGTCATTATACTGGGTTGTGATTGGTTGCAAAATTGTTGCCATAAAAATCTTATAAATAGCGCCCTCCTGACATTCCTCATATATTTCTGGTCAGGCTTTAACTTAAATAAAACCAAAACCGAGCGAGAAATATTTTTAAAACCTAGATTTCCCTTACCCTTTCTTTTTAATTTCGTAATAGGTATTTTAACTTGAAATAGCCGTTTTTTCGCTTAAGTAAATTAATGTAAATTAAGCCTTTACAAGATTCTATGTAAATTAATAAAATATCTAAAGTATAGCTATGCAATTAAAACTTTAAATGTCTAATAAGTCCGATACTTAAAACATAGCCCGAGAATTTTGTTTAACTAGTATTATCCAAACCCAAGTTATGAGGATACAAAAAAATTACGAAGCGCTTTGACGACAGTTAGGTAGTTCCCTCGCGCTTTGCTTGACTTGTCTTGGCGGTTTCCAAAACGTGCACAACTATTATCGCTCAATATCTTGTATGAAGAAATTAGTTTCTTTGTAGTTCCCTATGCCAATCAACAACACTTTAAGACATTTTTTATACGAGTAATGAAATGATCTAATGCACTATCAATTATTGATCGAGCGAGCGAAGCCTCTCGGTTTCAGCTTGGCCTAAAATTCTATTGTTCTCATTTTGATTTATTTATTTATTGGTACACGATACGCTCCCTTAACGAAAAGTATTTGTACGTTTTATTTTGTGTGTGTTTGTTTTTAATAGCAAGGCATTTAAATGTTTAGATACTTGTTCAAATATTACGCCATTACGCGCAGCGGGCAACGGCTATTTAAGTTTCTCACTACTCATGAAATTGGAAGTTTAATTTTCCAACAGAAACAACTTCACACTACATTTAATTTAATTCTTAAACAATATTTTTTATTTAATGCTACGAATTCACGTTTTATTTCGGAAAAATGGGCATGTATTTTAAATGCAGTTAAGGGTATTTCTACCATTTCGTGTAAATCGGCAGAGATGAGGAGAAATTTTTATTTTTTATTTTTTTCTATGTCAATGGGAAGAAATATGAAAAAGAAAAACTGTAAAATAATGTATTTAGAATTATACCTAAAATTTACCGAGATATAAGTGATTTTGTTTTTTCAAATGGAATGGTAATGAACTACGGAATATGGTAATGATATAAAGTGGTATGGTAATGAAAATGTGGTGTTGGTAATGAAGGATTAAGCAAAAAGCGGATATTAGATATTTTTTATTTCTGAAATGAAAACTAACTAGTACAATTAAAATCGATACAGCTCTAAGATCCCTCTTAGGCGCGTGTATGAGGCAGTGGACCACAGTCCTTCGTCAACCAGGTGGCGGGGATGGCCCCCCTGGCCCGCAGGACTTGATAAGGATTGAGAGGGGTATTTTCCAGGGTGACAGTTTGAGTCCTCCGCTCAGCACTCTGCTGAAGGATTCAGGACTAGGTTGCCGGCTTCGAAGAGGAGGTGAGGTCATTTCTCATCTGCTGTACATGGATGATCTTAAGCTGTATGCACCAAAACACCAGGATCTGGTGGAACTACTGGAAGTAACTGAAACCTTCAGTAGCGCCATCAAAATGGAATTTGGTGTAGACAAGTGTGCGGTCATGCATGTACAGCGGGAGAAAGTGGTAAATTCCGCGAACTTACAACTTTCTGAGACAATGTCCCTTAAGTCTATCTCCGAAGCTGAAACCTACAAGTACCTTGGTATGTCACAGTCATTGGGTATTGCGGACGGAGACATTTAGGCAGACGTTGAAGGAGCGTTTCTTTTGTCGCCTGACAAATGTACTTAACAGTATTTTGTCCGGTGGCAATAAGGCACGTGCCTTCAACGCTTGGGTGATGCCTCTGCTCACTTACTCCTTTGGCATACTAAGGTGGACTCAGACTGAGCTGGACGCCCTGGATACGAGGGTCCGTCAGCGGCTCACTACAAATCGCATGAGGCACCCACGCTCGTCAGTTATGAGACTGTACATCCCGCGTAAGTGTGGGGGCCGTGGCTTTTTAAACGCCAAGGACTTCCATAACCGCGAGGTGTGCAGTCTTAGGGAGTATTTCCTAAACAACGAGTGTGGGATTCATCGCGATGTAGTAGCAGTTGACAAAGGCCTCACCTCTTTCTCCTTGGCAAACGAGAACTGGTGCAGACCAAAGGTGCTTAGCACCGATGACCGCAGGGCTGTATGGAAAAGCAAGGAGCTACACGGGCGGTTCGACAAGGCCCGTACGGGGCCCAATGTGGATCTGCTCGCGTCGGTGAACTGGCTACGCTTCGGGGATCTCCTCGGGGAAACCGAAGGTTTTGTCTGTGCAATTGCGGACGAAGTAATGATGACGAACAATTACCGGAGATATATCCTGAATGACGGTACGGTCGACATTTGTCGGGCATGCCGCCGTCCCGGTGAGTCACTCGGAATATAATCTCCGGTTGTTCTCATCTTGCTAACGGCGAGTACTTGCACAGACATAACCAAGTAGCCAGGATTATTCACCAGCAACTTGCTCTTCGATACGGTCTTGTGGGGTCTGAGGTGCCGTACTATAAGTACGCACCGATGCCAGTTCTTGAGAATGGTCGTGCCACGCTCTATTGGGATCGATCTATCATCACGGACAGGACTATTGTAGCCAATAAGCCTGATATCATGTTGGTAGATCGATCCAAGCGCCATGCAGTGCTCGTCGACATCACCATCCCCCATGACGAGAACCTTGTGAAGGCCGAGAAGGACAAACTCAGCAAGTACCTTGGCTTGGCTCACGAGGTAACCGCCATGTGGGATGTTGATTCGACGATCATTGTCCCGATAGTCGTTTCGGCGAACGGTCTTATAGCGAAGAGTCTCGACAAACATCTTAAGAGACTCTCGCTAGATGGCCGGATCAAGGGTCAGATACAGAAAGCGGTACTCCTGGACACGGCGCGCATTGTCAGGAGGTTCCTCTCTCTGCAGCCCTAACCACCGGTAGCCTGGGCCCTGCCCCGCTGCCGGCGGCACCCTAGGTTAGGTTTTTTATAATGTTTTTATATTTTGTAATTACTTTGTTGTATTTTACTTTTTATATAAATTTATTGTTAAAAACCTAGCCTAAGACGAAAGATGAATAAAGGAGATAATAATAATAATAATTATTATTAGTTTAGTCTAGTACAATTTAACCTAATAATGTTACTTTTTGCTTTCAATTTTACGTACTTCAAACTATATAATTAACCATTTAACGTCTAATTATCAGTTGAAATCCACTTATTAGAATACTTATTATTGTGTAACACGAATTAATATCACAATATCAAAGTTTTAGTTGTAAATTTGACTTAATATTTAACAGTCTTGATAATAGAACGCAACATATATACTGTGTACCACAATAGAACATTTCAATTAGACTTAAAACAACGTGCTGTAGGAACTTCTTCATAATTATAATGATTTAAGATAATAAATATCAAAACTAAAAAAAATATTAAATTCATCGTCAGATGAAGAACTGTCGAATTTTTTTTAGAAGTACTTTCTTGTTGATAATTTGCTCCAACTTTCGTTCCTTTATCATTTTCCTCTGAGGAACCATTACTAATTGTGGCCTTCAGTATTTTACAGCCCTTTCCAGTTTTAGCAATGCTTTTCTTTAGTTTACTTTTCATATATGGCGTTTGGTTCTGATCACTTTTTTTTTCTTAGTCAACAACAGTTCTTTTTCGGGTGACTTTGGAATCTGTTTTAATAAAAGATTCGTTGGTCCAGTGTCGTATTATATTCGAAAGCAGTGACAGTTTTCTTTGAGTAGCTTCACTCGCCTTGACATGACCAGCTCTGATATTATGTTGCGACTGTTGTGTTTGTTCTAAAGTGGTTAAGTTTTCTATAATTGGGGAAGGACACGTTGACTCGTTTTCCACTTCTTTAAAAAAACTTTCGGTGGTACGTTAATGCATAAAGTCTTCTAGTTGCACAGAAGCATTGTCAGATGCAGGGAGAACATCAATGAACCCTATAGCGAAGATAATAAAAAAAATCGTTCTGCATACATATACCCACTGAAAACGTATTGTCACGTAAAAGAGGAACGGATAGAAGATAGGATTTTCACAATTTTTTATACCTAAATTCATTACCAGTATTTTATATTCATTACCATTCGCCGAAAAGTGACAGGTAAATCATGGTAATGAAGAGAATGGTAATGAATTATCTTTACCTTTTGCAGATTTACTCATTATAAACAACTGTAATCGTAGTTATATTCATACACTAAGTTTTCGAACTTAATGTTGCTTATTTAAGTATCAACAGTGCAATAAAACACTAAAGCATTCATATCGAAACAGCACGAATGGCAATGAAAAAAAAACGTACCAATTCCAAAATCTCGCCACGAATTATTTTTTTACAAAATTATGGCACGCGTCCGCTCTCTTCACTGTTCACTGAGTCGACTGAGGTGGGATCGCGGGTGGAAGGAACAACGCATAAAATACTACTTCGTATGTCTACAGGCAGATGTTGCCATTGCAAATTTAATTGATGGTAATGAAGTTTTTTGATGGACAAAAATATTTTGCCATACAATGAACGTAAATAAGAATTATACGACTGTTAGACTCTCAAAGTTATATTCATTATTAAATAGTTCAACCATATCAGAGAATAAATTTAATGTGATACATGTAAAATAGATTACTTATTCGCTACCAAATCCATACATTTGTGTTCTGAACGGTGATGGTAATGAATTTTTCGCATGTTATTTTTTTTTATATTTATTTATATTGCAATTGTATAATATATTTTAGATGCAAAGTATACTTATGTACCTGACACAATACATAAAAAATATTTGAAGTTAACTTGACACTTAATACATGTTTTTTTTCTACGAACATGTGATTTGCACGAAATGGTAGAAATACCCTTAAGAGAACTAAAAACGATAAACGATTCGCACAACATGCGGCCGAAGGTACAAAGAGTTCTGTATTTACTGATAAAAGAGATTAAAGTATATGTTTAATTCAATAATCATCGATTTTCCTGATCGAAATTGCTCAAGACTCAACAATTATGAAATGAATAAACTATTTTCGCAATGCATCTTAAATTTAATGTAACAACTCATTTAGCCCCAACGATTTAATAATTATGTTATATTAAGAATAAAAAACAGGTGTCAAACGAATACGCAATAAAAAAACGCCGCCTATTAAAAGCAAGTCACACATATCGTCCTCACTTCACAACAATTAAAACACAATCGAGTGTCTCAGTCAAAGACAAAAGAGTGGCCGTAAATTTAAATTAATCACCGTTATTTTGTTAAGGCCACCTCTCCACAGCAGCTCGCCTCCGCCGCCGCGAGCTATTAGCGCGGGTATAAAAAAAAATGCCGCGTTGTGGGCAGCCGTCGGGCGATAGAAAATGGCGGTTGTGGACCCGGGCCGGGATCACGCTGCCTAAACGAAAAGTAAAAGTGAGCGTATTTCGCTCGATACCGCCCTACCTGTTGCGACGGCACCGCGCCCGCCTCACGCCATACTCCATCTTTACGTTATCGTCTGCGCCCTCGCGGCGTGCCGACGGAGTACGCGCCACACGTCTAGAGTACGGGCCACTCACCTGAACTGCCAGCCTGGGACGCCTCTGATGGGGCACCCGAAATTTTTTTAACAACTTTTGAGAAAGTTGACAACAGTTTGAGGCTTGTTCTTAACTGTTGGGCGAAGCTACATTGCGGGCCGTCCGCGGTCGCGAGTGATCTGCGGCGCTTGAGGCGTGCGCCCGTAGAGCCTGCCAGAGAAACAGTGGAGGGATTCAACGCTACCTCGCTCAAACCTCTCCCTCTGCCCCGCGCCGGCCCGCCGCCGCCCTGCCATCACCTTTCCTAAAATCACTCCATCACAGCTTACTTAAATCAACAATATAAGCAATAAGCAATTTGTAGCTGCAAATATAAATTATTTAAAAACCAAAAAAATATATATTTTTGATAATTTTATAATTTGTTGGACGTCATAGTAACTAAAAATATGAGAAAAGTACAAAATACGTAAATACTATAACATTTACACTTTATACTATAACTTACATTTTCTATATTGTAGGTAAATGCGTGTTATAAGCTAAAATTATAATTAAATTCTAATTTAGAACCGATTTCGGCCGGTCAGAAGTAAGTTTGGAACTCAGGAGTACGAAGTTGTTTGTTCTAAAAATAGATCATTATCTTGGGCCCGGTAATTAATGATTAAGACGTGACTGTGAGCGAGTTCTACCGAAAACCACACGAACTTAAAAAGTTACATGAATAAAATATCTCGCTTTAGTAAACTAATTTTTGACTAACTCTCAGTAGATTTTAGTGCCATCTAGAGTTATTTAATTGGTAGAAATTCCAGACTACTGAGCTGGAATACAACCCTATTTATATGAGATAACTTATTATTTTTTAACAGGACAATGTGATGGGTGGGACGCGTGGATGCGCTTTGAAGCAAAACACTCCTTGACGAGTCGAGGGTGGCATACTTAGTACAAATTCCATTCTAGTCGAATACTACTAAAATACTACGAAATATGTGAATGGATCTTAATATTGTAGTCACTATACAAACTATTTCAGAGCTCAACGGGTAGAGATTAGGCGTAACTTAACTTATAGGCTCATAGGACACTTTTTTCTCTGCTCTCTGTCTGTCTGTCTCTTTGTATGCCTAGATCTTTAAAACTACGCAACGGATTTTGATGCGGTTCTTTTTAATACATAGAGTATAATTCAAGAGGAGGGTTTATATGTATAATTTACCAGTGTGCAGGGTCGCTAGTATTACAATAAAAGTCATCGTGAACAAAGTAGGTAGGCGTTTTTTCCTAGATAAATTAAGGAAGTACTCAACACAATTCACTCTATCTAAAACTTTTTTTTATACTATCTTGCAACTCTAGCGCCATTCCGGAGGGTGATGAAACAATTATTTACTTTTACAACTGATCTGCTACATGAGATTTTTCTCCTAATCTGTACCCTCCGTAGCTTTACGAGTTTAGCGAGTTGTCAGTTTTGATTTCAACGTGTGCATTCTTAGATACAAGTACACGCCCTTTCTACAAGCTACAACTTCATACATTAAGGAGAAAAAAGACACGAGATCTTATCTTTTTTTTATTTACCCTAGTTAATTAAAATACCATAAAATTATCTTTGCATATCGAAGCAACCCTGCTTGTGCTAAATCCGTACGAATAAGGGTTAAAAATACCAACCGCTGTTAAAAGTATCCAGCCTAACGTGACGTATTTTTTCATCTGATTTTCTAACATCTATATTGGATGGTGTAAATGTAAAAAAAACAGACTTTTTTTAAGTATGTGAAACCAAATGTTGTTTAGTGTGAAGATTAAAATCTATGTTTTAATTAATGGCTCATTTTACAGGCCACACACAGTAAGAGTGTCGCATGGCTGTGCAATAGATAATAATATTTATCAACTTGTGGAAAAATCTAATTATCTTAGCAATTTAATAATTATCAATAGTCATTTACCGATGCTCTATGACTTGTCTGTATTAATACATAAGTTTATATTTGTTAGA
Source organism: Apotomis betuletana (assembly GCA_932273695.1). Classification (NCBI taxonomy): domain Eukaryota; kingdom Metazoa; phylum Arthropoda; class Insecta; order Lepidoptera; family Tortricidae; genus Apotomis; species Apotomis betuletana. Next base: position 15,171,430 of record OW026298.1, on the reverse strand, counting down.
TATTTAAGAACCCCCAAAAAATCGTCGTTTCATTGGAATAAAACTTGGACTGAGAACGCGTAGCAACCTGCGCGGTTGAGCAACGGCGTAGACCACTCGTAGAGCACTCGTAGGCGTCATGAAGCTGCGAGCTTTACGTCTAACCACAACCATGCTACGACTTCGTTAGTCGCGTGATACACCAATACGTATATATTTACATTCACCTCTTTCTCACTATTCGAAATGGAATTTAACAGTAACTATGCGGGGTGATCAATCGAAACGGGTCAGTAGGGAGAAGTCAGAAACTATAAGAGATATAGAAATTTGTTCTTCGGAACAAATGGCTTCGATTTTAGATTAATTAACAGGATACTGACAGGATCAATTATAATAACAAAATATGGGACATGCTTTGAGTATTTATATTTAGACAGGAGATGCCATGCATGGGCGATCCCCTCCGGCAAAATAATTGGTCAAATGGTCAAGCACGTTATATAAAACTACTTAAAGTCACTTCACTGTCATTTTGCATCATTCCGTGTCGCGTGACATTTCTCTTCAAAAATGGTGATTTGTGCAGTATTTTCGTGTAAAAGACGATCCGACACCTCAAATTCGCCACAAGATCGCGTTTCCTATCACAGGTAAGTGTTTTTATTAACTATTAAATGTGTATTGAAGTACAATCTCCATTGAAAGAAAAAACCGTTGCGATACGTAGTAAACGACAGAAAAATGTAAACATAAAACGGTGGTACAGGGGCGAGGGATGTGACAAAGTCAAAACCACGACTCAACATTTGAATGAATCATTCATTCATTCGATCACTGCAGTTCGTTTAATAGTTAGTGTATTATTAGATACTTGCGACCCTCCCGGCTTCGCACGGGTGCAAAACTGATAAATTATGCATGTATTATACATATTATAAACCTTCCACTTGAATCACTCTATCTATCAAGAAAAACTGCGTCATAATCCGTTGCGTAGTTCTAAAGATCTAAGCATACATAGGGACAGACAGACAAACAGGCAGACAGCAAGAAGCGACTTTGTTCTATACGATGTAGTGATTTAATTTAATAATAGGTATAGATATATGTTATTTTTAAATCTTGCAAGGTGAATTAGAAATATTACCTTTCTCTAGACATACGATGTTGAAATTTAATATGAAAATGAAAATAATTCTTTGCTAAAAGTATATCTAGATAAAAGGAACATTTAATGCTGGGCTATGAGTATATGCGTTATTCATATACTATTATTTATAGACTTTATTTCATATTCTTTCCATCTTCACTGCTGCCTCCTTATTTCCTTATTCTTCTTTTCTTTTATAGAATGAGAAATGAGGATATGCCGTAGAAGAACCAAGGTAACCGACATAGCTGCACGATTGAAGTGGCAATGAGCAAGCCATGTAGCCCGGAGAATCGATGGCCGTTAGGTCAGCAAAGTGCTAGAGTGGCGGCCACGTATAGGAAAGCGCAGCGTAGCGAGGGTTGTGACGATTCTTGGGGAGGCCTATGTTCAGCAGTGGACGTCTGTGGCTGATAGATAGATGAATATATTTACTTAATTATAACTTTTTTTATTTTATTTTATATGTGGTAATTCTAATTAAATTAATAACAATTCGTTTTATTGTTTTCTCTTTACTCATTATTTACTCATATCTTTAAATCACTTTATATGTTGTTTCATATTAATCACCTTTATTTTTAGATGGGCGTATGTTCTTTTCCTGAAGGTTATATTCACTGACCTCTAAACTACAAGCACGTTGGACTAAATATTCCATAGGGAATGACAGTTGTTTTCTGTGCCCATTCAAAGCATCCTGCGTGAACGTCTACTAAAATTGTCATTTCAGGCAAACCGTTCTTTGATCTGTGACGATCTGTGAATCTCTAATATTAGACCCATGGACGCTCACACAACTTGCACATAGCTATCAGCTCCAAAATGGCGAAAATGAAATGGTTTCATTTTAGCAACGACAATATGAAGTCGAGTGTACTTGTTTTAGAAGTCCGTGATTGTTTAAGCCCGAAACAACCGCGGGCGACAGTTTTATTTTACAGTTTAGTTATGCGAGAGTGATAAGGACACAATAAATATAGACAGATATACATAGAAACAAATATATTTATTGGATAACATCTTCAATATACAGAATTTACAGTTTTCAAATTTCACAATAGATAGTACCTATAAGACAATTCAGTTCATTCATTAAAATGATTTGACTCATTCTTCATATGTGTCCCATCACTATGTTTTTCTTATGTATGCTGCACAGTTACGTGAAAACAGTATCTGTGTGCATGTCATTTTTGATGTGTTGAATTTTGCTGTAGTGTGCGTTTATCGCAACAGCAAAATTTGTGTCTGTTGAGTTATTCGTCTTTTGGTGGTGTGCTGTACGTGTTTACCTCACCCCCCGCTAAAATTGGCGAAAAAATTTGTTCGAAGAGTTTACGTTATGACACCTCCATTGTCTATAAATACTCAAAGGGATGTGATTACTTACAGAATTTTGACCAAATTCGATTCCCGGTTATGTACCAATATACGAGCAATAAAAAAAATATTTTAATTTTATTGTCAATGACAAAGTTAGAAGAATATTTTGATGTCCAGATTTGGGTAAGTTTTGTTCTTTTTGTTATCATAAAATACATAAATAATAGTCGAAAATCCAAATAAAAATCTTGATCTTTGATTAAAATCTACGAGTATGATATATTATAAAATAAGCATTTTAATTTTAGTTATTTAATACTTGGAAAATTTTACCACAAATAATCATAAAATAAAGGTACTCAAGATTTAAGTATACAATTAATAACTACGATTATAAATTAAAGGACAATGGGCAAATTGGACCAAGAACCAACAGAGATGAGAGTTAAATCATTAGATAGATATTTGAATATACTTCATTTTTTATTATGGGCACCAAGCCGGATTCCATTGCAGAGCTGAGATATTCCTGTTTGAAATAGGGACATGTGGCGGAAATTGGTACTAACTAACTCATACTGGACAGTGACCAGTGCGTAGATAGTGGCGCCAGAATTATATTACAACGCTAAATGGGCTTAAAGTAGACGCAAATCAGTTAGTTAATTATATTAATACATTAATATTATATTATGCTATCCAAATCAAAGTTTTAATCCCTTTAAAAGCTATTTTTATATTAGTACTTATGCCCTCTAGTATGGAATAGCAAAACTCGTTATTGTCATTTTTTTTGACAGTTTTTTCTTGAAATGGTGAGTAGCGGAACTAATTACATGTCAATAATGCTGTGTCCATACCGTCGCTGATACACGCTTGGAAATACCAAAAAAAAGTAAAATATAGGTAGGTGTCAAAAGAAAAGTGGAAGATAAGTGTATACTCGTTTATTATATTTTTATCTCTTGCTTATACAATATGGGTAAGAGCGAAAAGTGAATATAGTGTTGATATCTACTTTTGGTGCGACGTGTATTAATTTCCATTGTACCAAATAAATAATAAATGCATTTTTATTATTTCTCATGTGTATTCTAAATCAATTGTTCAGCGAGGGAACAGCTTGCTTCTTACAACGCTCGTAATGATCAGTGCCTATCTTCATGATAAATTGATCAGTTAATCAATTACCATTTACGGCATTTTTAAGAAGTTCATTTGGTGATAATTTCCATGCAAAGTAAGCAAGCATTTTACCTAGACTTCACCTGACGAAAAGTGACTATGAAGTCAAAGAAAGAGCATGTTTCCTAAGAAAATGCATATTGTCTTTCAACTGGAAGGTCCAAGTTTTGATTTTCGGGGAAGAGGTTCAGCGCAAGATGATTCCATTATTTTGGGAAGAGTTTTAATTAATTTCCCTTTATAAAACGTCTCTTTAAGTGTTGAACCATTTGCGTAACTGTTTTCAGCTGATGCTCTAGCATAGACAAACTAAAGGAACAACTTTTTACTGCGTCGCGATATAATGGAAACTATATTACCTCTCGATTTCTTCAGTATTTTTTGTATAATATTTCAAACTCAACGCACACCTATTAATCTGTAATGGCACGGCCTCAACTCAACTCACCACACACGCTAGGCTCGTTGGACAACATGCCGTCACCGCATATATTTTTATCATAACCTTATTTCCTACATGTATGTTATATTATATACTTCGCTATTAATAGGTACGTATAATATGGGTCTAAGGAACAAATACTGCTGCATATTTATACAAAGCGGGATTTTAAACAAATTACCAGGCAGACCATATCGCAGTTTGCTTTTTAGACCCCTTGCTGTTTCGGCCAGCTGGTTTGTAGACGAAATTATACTAACCCTTTTTAATTAATTACCAAGTAGCTTTGAAGTCCTAAACTGAAACATATACCCGACTCTTTCGTAGAGTAGGTATAGTTAGAAATTCTCATGTTGCAACCACTCCACCAGATAACCTACGTGTCACTCATGGAAATAAAAAGAAAAGAGCAGATTCGAAGATACTGGTATATTTACATATGCGTTAAATCAAAAGCAAAAAAAGGTATAAATAAAAATAAAAAAAGTATAAAAAGGTAAAAATATTATTTTCTAAACCGACCACTTCCCAAGATATCCACTTCCTAAACCGACCTATTCCCAGAAAGCCACTTCCCGGAATGACCACTTCTCATATTGACATTGAAGCCAAGTTTCCGGAACGACTACTTTACCCACGAAAGAACGGGTGTAGGATAGAAGAATAAGGGGTTAATAAAAATGTGTTTTTACGGAATAAACTAGTTTATTGCTAACTATTTGTGTCGTATACCCACTCGTATATAATTGATCTTATATTTTCTAAACAGGTAAACAAATATGGTGTTATTTGAGTAAAAAAATGTATTTATTACCAAACTAAATACAAAAAAAAAAGTTTCTTGTACACAAAAAATAACGAATGCTTACTTGAAAACAGTACTAAGCTTAATAGGTACTTTAGTACATGTGCATAACGGTGTACGGCCCCGCTCACTGTCGTGGTGCCAACTAAATTCGGCAGCACAATAAGACACGTAATGTTTAGCTGTTATTCCGAGCAGTGGTCATTATGGTAGTGGTTATTCCAGAAATGGTCGTTTTATCAAGTTGTCGTCTTGAAAATTGATCTTCATGGGAGTGGACAATCGGGGAAATGGTCGCTTTGGGAAGGGAAACTGGTCATTATAATCATACATAATTATACAGGTAATACGTGTTGTAACTATACAGCATAATTAAGATTTTTTTACTTCTGTTACGGTAATAATAACAAGTCATTAAAATGATTATATTTTTGGATTTATTGTACTCTAATACTTTTGTCGTTCTGGTACAGTCGGTATAGTTTCTTGCTGGCACTCACTTCCTAGCACGACCACGCGATTTGTAATCTGAGAAGATGTCAATGATAAAATCATAAATGTCAAAAATAATAAGTAAACATTCTAAAGAACTTGTACTCACAACAAAAGACGTCGAAAAATCTACTATTACAAGTAGTGTTATTGCAGTAAAATCTATGTTACCTAGAGTACAATTATTTTTTTGCATTTTCAATTGACATTTTCCCTTTGATTGACATTTAAATATTCTTGGCTTTCAAATGATTCGTGAACGTGCTAGGTCATACCTACGACTGTTGGCACAGTCGTTGTGGTGAATGACGAAACTATAAGGTTATAATCTGTTTATGCAAAAAAATTAATAAAAAAAGAACTGACTTCAAAAAAAAACTGAAAAGCCAAAAATAACCCCTTCATGTACAGATTACATTTGAATCACCTTTTTTAAGTCGGTGTCAAACCACTCAATTATTACTATGAAAACAGATGCCGCGCATGAAGCCCAAGAAGTATATTTGTTCGTTAAAGAAGTATACGTGAGGTTTGGCACCGACTTCAAAAGATGATTCAAATGTAATCTGTACATGAAAGGGTTATTTTTGGATTTTCAGTATTTTTTGATGCTGGTTCTTTTTTTGTTCAGGATTTTTATTTTTTTTATTTTTAGATTCCATTCAATTATAATCAGAATCACTTTTATACAAAAAATAACCAACATCGATGAGCGCAATGGAACATACAATAGGACTTACATGATTTTCTCATAGATGCTTTTATCAGAACTGGACCAAATTGATATGGGACCTCACGGGAAGCAAAAGCTTTCAAATAAAAAAAAACACAGACCACCCCCACTAGACGGAGCATGTAAGGCGACCCGTAGGCGAGCCGCGCGCACCAACGATATGGTACGGCAGAACATTAAAGTATCAACACGGTGGCCACCGTTTAGTTGCGTCCATGTTTATGAGGTCTCTCTACACTACTTAACACTACAATTTACCATGTTATTTATTTAATTTCTTTTTTCGTTGACGTACGCATGGATCATAAACAAGGACGCAACTAAACGGTGGCCACCGTGTTCATACTTTAATGTTCTGCCGTACCATATCGTTGGTGCGCGCGGGTCGCCTTACATGCTCCGTCTAGTGGGGGTTGTCTGTGAAAAAAAAGAATCATCAAAATCGGTTCACCCATTCGAAAATTCTGGGGTAATAAATATAAAGAAATGCAGTCGAATTGACAACCTGCTCGTTTTTTTTTAAGTCGGCTAAAGGGTACATGTACCTCAAACTATTTTAAACCCTAATATATTATGCCCAGTGGGTCGTTTTGGTCCCGAATTGAGGTACCAAATAACGTGCGAGCTTGTAAGCGTAAGCGCTCATTTACGTCGTCTAGAGCCATCTGTGAGATTGTGATAGTGTTTGCTTTCAAAATTAATGGTAAATGTAGGTTAGCCGGCAATTTTATAACCTCTAGTGTCACTGCAAGTTATGATTTGATTTGAGACGGCAAAAAAGTGCATCTTTCCTGAGCGCAATGGAAGTAATATTTTGTTCTTCGTAAATATACTGTTATGTTATTGTTACTATAAAGTTAGATAGATAGTTTATTTATCTCGTAATACAAAAAGTAGTTGAAAGTAATAGTTTTTGGCAAAGTAGTGGTCAGTAACGACCCAGTGGGCAGAAGTGTATTTAAATACTATTTTTAGGGTTCCGTAGCCAAATATGTATTCTGTGAACCGCATTCGTGTGGGGTATCTATGGATAGGTCTTCAAAAATGATATAGGGGTTTCTAAAATATTTTTTTTCTAAACCGAATAGTTTGCGTGACAGTTTTTGAGATTAAGTGGAACATACATACATAAATCCATCCATCCATCCATCCAAACTTTCACGTTTATAATTATTAGGAGACGCTTCCAAAGTGGAAAAAAGTTGGTTCCCCCCCTCTAACTTCTAAAATAAGAAAATGAAAAATCTAAAAAAAACATATGATGTACATTACTATAAAAACTACCAACGAAAATTGTTTTGAACGAGATCTAGTAAGTAGTTTTTTTTAATATTTTAATACCTAACTTTGCACCTAATTTATATGGGGCGCTATACATACCAGGTGCAAACTTAACTTAACCACTTAGGGGTGGAAAGTGTTTGCACGGAACCCTCGGTGCGCGAGTCCGACTCACACTTGGCCGGTTTTTATATTTAGGATCGGACGACTACTTACAACGAATTATATAATAGATTTGTTGGAAAATTAAAACTTTGATGATAAGATATGGTACTGATATTTATATTGATCATCCTGGCGATGGTATCTGATGGTACAGTGTGCAACACTCTAATTGAAAACTGCCAACTGAAGGACTTTAAATAATTAACAAATAAGGAGAGGGGATACTGCGGCTACCAATTGGATGGGACAATGGAATATGCATTGTTAGGTGGCATGGTAATATCATTGTGACTGTTTATCGACTGAACACTATGTCTATGCAAACGGCGAGAAGATTTTCTGCTGCGCTAAAATAGACACAGCGGAATGTCACTTCCCAATATGGATTGTAGGGTAGTGGATCGACTGGACTCTGTAACGTCGGCATATGCAGAATCGAAATGAGAGCAATAAATTATATAATACCGTCCTTTTTTCGCTCATTGACGTCGCAGTTCATATTCATAATAGTAATAGGTACTACACTCCTAACTCGCGAGTTTAGGAGTGACATATGTACAGTCGCCATCAGATATATCGCAGCATATAAGGCGTTCATAAATATGTGAACATGTACTGTAACGCCCAGTCAATAAGAGTCGTGTTCAGATATTTATGAATACCGTACATGCTACGATATGTCTGATGGCGACTGTACACTGAAGTTACGCCGAAGCACTGATCGTGTTTTGCTGCAAAATAATAACGCAAGAAATGAACCCGGGCTCAGTAGAAAAATCCAAACCATCAGCGTCTCTTATTCGATGCGGCAACATAATTCTAAACATAATAATATGATTGAAAAATTTATTTCACAACTACGGCGTGCTTTGTGTAAAAATAACCTTTAAAGGAGTGCAAGAGATTAGGTGTTAATTTGCACGTAAAAGGCTTCTTCTGGTTCATTCTTCAATTTTGTCTCGAAATAAACAGTGTAAACAGTGTTGTACGCTTATGTCAATTTTATCCAACATTGACTTACACAGCACACGATGGGTCGAAAACGACCCAAAAGAACAGATTTGGCCTAGGGGTAGTTTTCGACCCAATAAAAAAAACACCCCCCCCCCCCTCTCTAATCTCTAATCATTAAATGCAGGTTTTATAAGAACCCCTTAGAATCCCACATATCCAAAAATGAAAGAAATCGGAGACCAAAAATAGTTCTGGGCATATATGGGTTAATTAAGTGGTAACGTAATTATCACCTGAGTTCCGGTGATCTGTGGCATTCCGCATGATCTAACAAACGAATTACCTCAACACAATTGCGAACGCGACTGGCAAATACAGCAAGATTTCTATCTTCTTCGCTGACGAGCAGTAGCACATGCAGGCATCGCGGCCACCTTGCGCATCACGACCAGATCGGGACTACCGAAATGCATCCAGTCGATGGAGTGCATTTAAATCCTAAAGGCTAAAAGCTACCACATTAGCGCCGCTTCGCGAACCTAAAATAACCTTCTTTTTAAGCAGGGATAGGGTAACGTTATTAATTGCGAGGTTATAGTCTTTATTTAACATTATCAATCAACGCTTGAAGAGAATCAAGAAGTTGAACCTTCCCTTCTTCTGTGGCCAGCTGCGGGCGCGTGCGCGTCACCGCGTTCTTGGGGCGTTGGCCGCCGACGGCCCAAAAGACATGCGCTTCAGGGTCAGGGTCTGAACTTCTGAAAGTATTCTCAAAAATTAATGTGTAACGATTATGGCCTGCTTTTATCGTAATTATTTTCTTATTTCTAGCAGGTAATACATTTCTGCAATGAACTTCTTCCGTCCGAAAGAAAAAATCATAATTATAACCTTCTTTTCATATATTATGTTTATTTGTAGTTCGGTAAAATATGTCCATTAACCATCCGTAGATACCCTACCTACCTATCCAAAAATTGCTAAAATTGATTCAGCTGTTTAGGCGTGATGAATGGGCAATGATACAAATAGACAAACATAAAAAAAAACCTTTTCGGATCGCTGACCTCCAAATGGCCTTACCTATAGCAACAACCAAGATGAAAAACCGCCCAAGTGCGAGTCGGACTCGCGCACCGAGGGTTCCGTGCAAACACTTCCCATCTTAACTGGCCTGGTTAGTTAAGTTTGGCGCCGTATACAAGTGAGGTGCCAAGTCAACGCAACTGTTCACGTTTTTTGCATGGGAGCCCCACTTTGATATTTATTTTCTACTGTTTTTAGTATTTGTTGATATAGCGGCAACACAAATACATCTCTGGAGACAGGCGGACGGACGGACGGACGGACAGACGGACGGACGGACGGACAGACAGACGGAAGGACAGACGGAAGGACATACGGACAGACGGACAGACGGACATACGGACAGACAGTCAGACAGACAGACGGACATATGGACAGACGGACATACGGACATACGGACAGACGGACATACGGACATACGGACAGACGGACAGACGGACAGACGGACAGACGGACAGACGGACAGACGGACAGACGGACAGACGGACAGACGGACAGACGGACAGATGGACAGACGGACAGGCGGACAGGGAGACAGACGGACGGACGGATAGACGGACAGTACAAAATCAATACTGATGTTATATTATCACTGTAAAAAACCAACTACCCTTATAGTGGATCGTAGTTTCGACTACCAAGCAAGAGGTTGGAGTTTCGAGCCCAGGACTCCCGATATTACATAATACAGATTACGGATTCGTTATCGTACAGTACACGTAGAATTGGTCTACACTTTTTTAAACAACCGAAGATCATTTGTCGCTATCGCTAGTCAGTGTAGTGGAGGCCGCTTGGATAAGAAGGGTCCCGAAGAATTATGAAAAGTCCCTCCTGGCACCTATCATTAGTTCATGAGTTAGTCATAAATAAAATAGTAACATTAGGGTAAGCATTTAGTCTAATAAACGTAGTGTTAATTTTAATTTCATATTTTTATATGGATAAGTAGTAAAGTCATAACATGGAAGTAGAACTCAAACCTGAGCCGACTGATTTCACAGGCAAAGTTTCTTATGAGTATTATACCACCAGGAATCGAACCGGGGCTCAATTTCTTTACAGACAAGGCTTCATCCAAGTATTATACCACCAGGAATCGAACCTGGGGCTCACTGTCTTCACAGGCCGAACTTCAAATGGGTATTATTCCACCAGGAATCGAACCTGGACTCCCTGTTCACAGGGAGAGCTTCATATGAGTATTATTTTACCAGGGATCGAACCTGGACTCACTGAGTTCACAGGGAGAGCTTCATATGAGTATTATTTCACCAGGGATCGAACCTGGACTCCCTGTTCACAGGGAGAGCTTCATATGAGTATTATTTCACCAGGGATCGAACCTGGACTCACTGTGTTCACAGGGAGAGCGTCATATGAGTATTATTTCACCAGGGATCGAACCTGGACTCACTGAGTTCACAGGGAGAGCTTTATCTGAGTATTATTTTACCAGGGATCGAACTTAGGCTCAATGTCTTCACATGGAGAGCTTCATCTGAGTATTATTTCACCACATATTGAACCTGGGCTCTCTGTCTTCACAGGGAGAGCTTCATTCGAGGACTATACCATCAGGAATTGAACCTGAGCTCACCATCTTCACAGGCAGAGTTTCATCCGAGTACTAAACCACCAGGGATTGAACCTGAGCTCACTGAATTCACAGCCGAAGGTTCATCCGAATACCATACAACTAGAAACACAAACACAGTTCACAAGCAGAACTTCATTCAAGGGCAGAACTTCATCTACTTAAATATCGTAGGTACCACAGAAATCGAATCCGAGATGATGATGTTGCTCCGTAGACGTATTTCCATCAACTTACCATGCTTTACCGTGAATGATTGGCTCAGTCAGTCGGAAGAATTATTATTTTTTTACTTTCAAAGAATTAAATGACAGTGGATTTTTCAACGGTGTCAAAATGTCAATGACGTTTGTTTTTTAAATGTAGTTTACAGACTATGGTTTCCGATGTGTTTTTTAATGCTATAGCTAGACTGACGTGTTAAAACCACATTTTGAAAGAAGGTAGCGTGATCTACTCTGCACCAGATGTCACTGCGCCAGCGATATCAGTCTCTTAAAACTATCAAATAACTGCAGAATATTCTGCGCATCATGGTCTTTTCTGTATTATATTTTTTGTTGATGTGTCATAAAGAATTGTTGCATTACAATTTACACATAACAGTACTAATGCCATCTAGTGGGCAATAGATGAACTACAATTTGAGTAAACTTGAAAAATAACTATAATTACACACTTCTACACGCATAATATGAGGATTATTCTTTGTAATAAAAAGGTACCATTAATACTACAAGCTTAACATACGATATCGTCCATTTAAAATAATTTTAGCGTTGTATTACTACACTGTCGCTACTATCTATGTGGAACTGGTTATAATGTATGCATTTTTTAGTTCCAATTTTTGCCACATCTTAACTACAAACACGAATATCTCAGATCTGCAATGGAATCCAGCTTAATGCCCATAGTAAAAAATTAAGCCTATGTTAATACCTATCTAATAACCTAACTCTCATCTCTGTTGGTTCTTGGTCCAGCCTCCATACAAATTTGCCCATGGTCCTTTTAGTGGTAATGTCAGCTCCACAACTCACCGATGTCCTGCCGTGCTACGAAAAGTCCAAAACCAAGTAATCAGAATTACTTATACCAGAAAGTGTAAACTTCTTCCGCACCGCATTTGGCCATAATTGAGTACTAGAAGCCGCGAAATTGTGCGCATCAGGTAACAGCATGAAATTTCTACCACAGATAGAGCGTTCCGCGTTTATAATTCTTAGATGTGGAGGGAAGTCAGATTCGTCCCCTGCATGGCGGGAGAGTGGAGTGAATAGGACCAAGTAGTGCTTTTTTATTTTTATTATTGATCAATTAAGGCTATTAGGGCTTGTGCGGTATCGTTTTCGTGTAAAACAGATATGAGCAATTAATTTTTTATGTTATTTATGCATAGTTTTTAAAAGTAGTTATATTTTCTGAATATTTACAATGAAAATAAATATAGCGAAACAGAAAATTTAATCAGTTTCAAAAATATATATACATAAGCTACTTTTTGTATGAGAAGTGGCCAACAATATTTTTAGAAACAAGATTAAATGTGCTTTTTTTGTACTAATTATCAAATTGAAAATGTTTAGGAAATATAACTAATTTACCACCCTGAATAAAAAAAACTTGATGTGACTTTGACTTTTACGGCAATACACCCATATTTCTATATGGAACTATACATAAATAACATAAAAAATGAAGTTCTGATATTTATTTTACACGAAAACGATACCAGACAAGCCCTAGTAGCCATAACTGAACAACAATAAAGAAAGTAAAAGAGGTATACTTGGTCCTATTTACCCCGCTCTTCCGCCACACAGGGGACGAATCTGACTTCCCTCGACATCTGAAAATAATCAACGCGGGACACTCTATCTGTGGTAGCAATTTCATGTTTGTAACCCGATGCGCACAATTATGTTAGAAAACAGCGGACTAACAACTCTACTAACTATACAGCGTAACTTATTTTTAGGTAGATAATACCTACTAGGTAGGTATCTACAATTGGTTCAAAACCGACGCAGAAATATTCCGTCCGTACGAAACAAAAGACAACATACATCGCGCTGCCGACTCCTTCGGTATAGCATGACGGGCGTTCACTTTTGGAGCGATCGCAATAGGTGAATAAAATTCACCGCCCTTTATTTCGCGCATTGTTAGCTAGGTTCAAAAGAATCCGCTTCTGTACCCCTATTTATGCTATTTATGTATTCTGAACTTTACAGTCTGACCAAAAAGAGTAGAATTAAAAAGTGGCAATACTGTAGTGTCATCCCTTTGTAATCAATCTAAGAAAACAGGGACGACACTACGGTATTGCCACTTTTTAATTTCTACTCTTTTTTGTCAGACTATAACTATCAAGACGAGAAAGATCCACAGAAACTCCAGTTGAGTAACGCGCGATATTCCAAAATATACATTGATTTAAGCTTACACGATTACATTTTCACACATTATTATATGAAAACGGGACATAATCGCGTTCAAAAAGTGTTTATTTAATTACCTCGACGTTTCGAACGTGATGCCACGTTCATGTTCTCGAAGAGTAAGTCCCGTTTTGTTAAAACAGTGTGATTCCAAAAGACGAACTTGAGGACCTATTATTTGGGCCTGATAAATCGACTGGTAAGAAATGCCTTAGTTTTACATTTCGTCCGCCAATCGTATCGAGCAATAAATTTTAGATAAATAAATATGCTCGCTCGTGAGACACATCAAATTATTTGTAGGCAATAAAAGCTAATATTGAGGCCGCAATATGTCACTCTCAATTTCCGGTATACAAGCCGACCGCGGCTGGAAAGCCATTATACGACTAAATTACTGCCTAACCACTTTTATGCTGATCTTCGACAGAGCGCTAAGCACGTTGTCATTGTCACTACGTCTCTCGCGCCTCTACAACCGAATCAAATTAAAGAGGGCAGTAAACTCATCAATCTACCAAGTTTTATAAGTCTGCAGGTCTACTACCTATACTTTCTATCGGCCGAGCAAGCGAAGTAACTAAGCAAGGCTGTTTCAGCTAGGCCAAAAAAAAAACGTATGACTGGATGTTCGGATTTCCGGCTGTTCTCGTCTACAGGCCGCATTTCTCGACCGTTTCACAATCTCAATCTCAATCTATGCCGCCCTCGTTGATGGCTTGTCCAGTAGTTTTTGATATTTTTTTCAAAATACCTAACGGATATGTGAGGGTAGAAAATGTAAAAAAAAAATATCGCGAGGTCTTCAGCTCACAGAGCCACTAGAAGTAGACACTACTATTAAATTTAAAAATGAAATATTTTGTTCTTTTGCGCTAACGAAGTTACGAGCACCGCGTAGTGATTGGAAACGCCATCCTCCATACATTGAATAAAGTATTGGACAATATTGTTCCAATTTACATTTCATTTCACCGAGGTTTCCTGACGACATTTAGACAAAAGAATGCCGGCAGCGAATACGTTAACTCTGTCACTCAACACGGAGATTAAATATTGACAACCCTGACATTGACGGCGCTCTTCGTATGCCCGGTACCCATACCATGAGTTAAGAGGCCTTATTTCTTTCAATTTTTTTAAATTCTAGGTTGCGAAATCGATGAAGAGGCCTTAAAATGTATTTTTTCATATCATGACAAATACCTATATTGATAATTTCAACCAACCTTTTAAAGTGAACAATACTTTTCCCTGAGTTTTAGAAAGTAACATAGCTATTTCATGCTTTCATTACGTGTTGTCGAAAATAAGTTAAAAAACCCAGTTTTCTGCGTGAATTTTGCCGAATTCGAGTAGTTTTTGCAACAAAAATTATCAATGAAAAATTCAAAGTGTAGGTTTCAAATATATACCAATAAATTTCAATAGCCCTCTTCTAAGTAGTAATATTGATAATATGTAAAAAAATGCGTTTGATTATGGAGAAAAATGTCTAAAACAATCAGCATTTTTGAACGGATAAGGAGCCTTAACGTGACCGTATTCGCTAGCGACAACGTAAACAACTTGTATGGAAAATAGTACAGCGCCCCTAGCGGTTATTTTTTAGAACTACAATTCTCCATACAAATCTTTTACGCAGTCGCTAACTACTACGTTTATTGGAAACTCATAGTAAGGGTACTGAAGGCAGCGGTGAGGCGACGTCCCGTTTAGTTTTAACACACGTTTTTTGTTTCACACTGATTTTTATTTTAGAAGATTTTATTTATAGTCTAACAAGTAGCATTTGAATCCTGGGATTATAGCTACCCCGGGATGAAAACGCCAATTCATATGGCAAAAATGTGCATAAGTACGTCAGTTTCCGAAGATTTGTAGGTAGTTGCTAGTATCAGTAATTAGTACTACTAAAACTCCTTGCGAGCCACTTGTATACGTAGGGCTATTGTTTCCGCTGGCGGTGTCTCTCTGTCTGTAATTTAATCTTGCAAGATGAATTTAATACTCTTCTCGGTTTCTGATTGAGCTAAAATTTTGAAAACACGTCTGTTAATCGGATACCATGTAATATATTCAAAACTAGTCCGGCATTTTAGTTTAGTGAGATGTCCTTAGAAATGTTAAAGCCTTCTACGTCTAATTAATAATTGGCAACACGATTCTGCGATTTGTCGTTTGAATATATTAATGAACTTCGTCAACGGTTATATTATTAATATCGGAAATGTTTTAGAACTAACACAATGTAGGGGTTTCTGCATGATCGGCAAAAATGTTATGCGGGTGTTTCCTGTAATAGGAGAGATAAATTAAAACAGATTCTTCGCTAGAAACTGGACAACATTTGTTAAGCAACTTCTGAAAATAACGTGTATTAAACTTTGAGTATTTATATTTGTCTATAAATACTCAAAGGTATTAAATGATATTTTGTAGAATAATGTTTAGACAAAGAAGCAATGTATTGCGAAATGTCCGATATTAGTAGAGTGACAGCTATGTCAATGCTCAGGGAATGTCAACGTTGGACGACATACATTGAAAATACTATTTAATTTGTTTGAAATAATATATTTTTTTAAACAGACTTTTTTTTAAAGTTGCTGAACAAATGTTGTTCAGTTTAACGAGTAAAATCTATGTTTAAATTTATTGTTCCTATTACAGGAAACACCTAGTAGAATATTGAATTTCAGAGAATTTTAATTTCATCAAATCCTTTTCTTATTTTTTTCACATGAAACATTCTTAAATGGAAGGTTTAGCTTTGATTGGTTTTAGTTTTAAGGCTAAGCGGAGCGGAGAAAATCAACCAATCAGCCTGCGTCTTTGTGAAGTGCATTTAAATCTGAGGAATGTGATTGGTCCATTTTACACACCTCCGCCCTAGTGGACAGGCAGCCTTAGTTAATGATTAGTGAGAATAAGAGCTACTTTTAAACCTTCAGTATACAAATTATTTACTTTATTTATTTATCATCATCATTCAGTAATCAGTAATCAGTCATTTATTTGCTTAAACATGGTATAACTATACAGTTGGTCTTAAATCTATTTACAGAACTACATGTTTTGTCACAGAGACATGCAAATCTTAGGTACTATGTGTGTGCAGCATACCTATGCGTAAATTAGTTATGTACTAGGAGTGTCATTTAAATATTCCTGAATTGTGTAGTAAGCTTTAGACGCTAAAAACTTAAACAATGCATTCTTTAATTCAGTCATGGTTTCTAATTTTAAAATTGAATTAGGCAAATTATTAAATATTTTTGGAGCCATTCCAAAAATACTTTTTGACAAAAAAGCTGTTTTGAATGGCTTATGATTAATTTTATGTTGCTGACGTGTGCTATTAAAAGACGCAAATTGTTTTATGTTAGATTTCACATACATTGATATTTCATACACGTAAAGGCTGGGTAATGTCAAAATTTTCAATTTTATGAAGTGCGGTTTGCAGGTGTCTGTGGGTTTAATGCCACATACTGACCTTAAGCACTTCTTTTGGCTCCTGAATACCATTTCACGGTCTTTAGCATTGCCCCAATATAGCCCCATAGAGCCGTAACATGCGTGATATGTTGTCAGTACTGCTGATTGATTTAGTCTTTTCCTTAAATTATACAATGCATAACTAAATTGGTTAAGTTTTTTACATATAGAGTCAATTTGATTTTTCCATGTCAGACTACTATCTAAATTTAATCCTAGAAATTCTTTACACACACACTTCAATTGGCAAATCGTATGGCAAATTAATAAGGTTTAATAGAAATATTATAACTGCGTCGTTTGATGAATACTTTATTTAGCATATCATCAAAAATTTGATTCTTATGGACGAGAAGATAATTATATGTATGTATAATTATGAATTTAAATAAAGTTAATAACTTCTCAAAGTTATTAATTTAATGAGAATAATGGACGTCAGCAAATACGAAGGTATCTGGTATATACTTACGTGATTTAATTAATTAACAAACATTTAGCGTAATGGTAAAAAGAATATAGTAAATTCATACATGTAAGTAGGTATTTTGATTCAAATCAAGTTAACAACTATGAAACACTTACATTAGAAATGTGCCAGCGTAGGTAAACCTTCTATCGCACACTGACATGTTTGTAATAAATAAAAATATTGATCTCCGTTCAAAATGATGAACTGGCTGACAAACTACACAATTTATCGATATGTAGTTGTTCCCAAACAATTGCCCAATTAAAAGGGGCCGCTTTTGGCGTTAACAAGTTTTATGGGATAATATAAACTGCAGTAGGTACAGTACACATTGTCATATAATAATGATAAGCCATTTTTATTTCAGTAATAAATTTCAAATACAATAATTGTTATGATTATGAATTAAAATATTGAAATGAATAATTAAATAATAAAATTGAATGAAAAGAATACGAATACAATTATTTTATACATTATTATTAAGGATCTCTCAACGAGTAAAGGCCTCCATTTTACTCCAAGCATTTCTTGTGCTTTCTTTATCCAGGGAGCCTATGATGGTTGCGTTTAACCCGTGATAAATAATTGACAAAGCATCTGTCACTCACACTCTCATCTTGTCAAAACGTGACGGATGCTTTGTCACTTATTTATCGCGTGATAAAAGCAACCATCATAGCTCCCCAGGCCATGTCAGCTGATTTAATTATTTCGTCTATCCACCTTTCTTTTGGTCTCTTTTTGGTCTCAAACAAATTGTATACAGTCAAGATAGCGCTTTCTGCGACCTTCTTAACAATTTATACTAATTATATCGCGTATAGTAATTATTTGAGCCTCCCTAACGTTTCGGCAACTTTACAGTTACCGTTTTCAAAGGTAGACTGAGAAAAAACTCCGCTTTTCTCTCGACTTTTCTCCGTCAAACTTGCATTTGAGAAACCTACCCTTTTTTAAAATATGAATTAATGGATAAAAGTGCACATACATACCAGATGGCTTGACGGATGGCATGTACGAGTATTATATACACCTTTATTGAATAGAAAAAAAAAATTAGGGGTTAAAAAGTAAAAAAAATACGGATACTTAAACATAGAACCTCCTCCTTTTTTGGAAGTCTATAAGAATTGGATGTGTCGTTAGTTTCTCACTACCGTCGTCGCCCATTAATTGCCGAAGACGAGAATTCGCGTCGTTAAATTTTTTATCTGTATGCCGAGGACGCGAATTCGCATGGTCGCTTGCAAAGCGCCGTCTCTGCGGGGAAAGTAGAAATGTGAAGCGTTGGCTATGAATGGGTGTCGAGTCGAGTGCTCCCATAGCAACATTCGGAATATAATATTGTATTCGTTTAATGACCATAATGAAGTTGTTGTAGTGCCTTATTGGGGATATCGTATCTGTGATTAATAATAATGGTTAAGTGTATTTATGACCAATTACTAGGCTTACATCTGGGCAATCTTAATAAAACTTTCGTGAGTATTAAGCGGTTTACACTCACGTGAAACTAAAAAAACATGTTTCGAACTCGTATGGAGCTCTTCATCAGGGACTGCTACCCGTACACCGTCGCGGCAACTTTGTCGCAAAGTTGCCGCGAGTTTGAAACATGTCGGGCCGTTCCTGACAATTTCACGTGAGTCTGAACCGCTTAATTACATAGTAAATCAATGATATTAAACAATAGGTTGTCATACTTGTTATTAGTGCTGGTAGTTGAAATTAAGATAATCGAAATTATCTGCACTGTAGATGTGGTATATATTTTCATGTCGATGGGTACTTTTATGTTTTCAATAACTCGCAATACCTGTTTATTTTTGTATACAAAGAAACGACAATGATATCAGCTGTAATTGTAACCATGTCTTCTGACTCTTTAAACCTGTAAGTACCTAACATAGTGTGATTTGCACAATTTCATTGTATTTTATCTCAATTTGTTGTATCTTATGCGTTTCTTATGTGTCTTTGATATTGCAGTATTTCTGTAATCAGTGGGATGACTGTTATTGGACTTTACGTAAATTAAATTTATATATTTATGTAAATTTTGTGCAAATTTTTTTTACTACCCATTGTATTTTTGTTTGAACATCTGCCAACTAATCTACGAGACGATTCTAAAGAGGTACCCATACTTGGTAGGATTGCATCGTCTTATTACAGCGTTCCTATGATCAGCTTCATGGTGTCATATTATTGGTATTGTCATCGAAGCTACACAGGTGCATCATCAAATTTCAGCTCTGTCGGTCAGCGGGAAGTGGTGCAAATCTTACTTGCAAGATTTGATTATCTAGGTACTTACCTATACCGGGACAGGTGAAAATAAATAAAAGCTTGTAATAAAAAAATGGCTCGCTACGCACCGGGTATCACGACAGCAACCGATCATTTTGCATACAACGTACCAAAGCGCACTGCTTCATTACCTATTTATAGTGTCACCATGAATCGCGCAAAGTGAACGCAATACCTACATATTTCGTGAATACGACAGTAAAAAGCCGGTCCGCAGTGACTCTCAACACTTGTCTGTTCATTATCTACAGGACATTAATTGGTGTAACCGAATAACCGGCGCTGCATTTTCAAGTGTACTTTGAAATCGAGCGAAAACACAAAACTGTTCAGGTCAGTTATACATAATTCACGGTCCACCTGCTGACCTACATTGGACGTATGTAATGATCGTACAACTACTAGGTACTCGAAATGCACGGTCACATTTATAGAAGAGTTCGCCAGTTTGTATTAATTAACAAATTGTATTGAAACTGAAGAACGAGTAAATTCTTAAGAGAGGTATGCGTGCATTGGCGCATGCTATTGATGACGCTTTACAAGTGGCCGGTACTTTCTAGTACGGTATCAAAGTATGTTTGTCTGACTAACCTAACCAGCAATACTCTTCACGAAATGCCACAGGGCAAGGATATCACGTCCTCTAACTTTTGAGTAAGTATCTTTTCCAGCTAGCTCGTTGTTTCAATCGCTACATTACTTTTTCAATCGATTTTTTAACACAGTTGCTCGTAAACTGGAAAGAACCGTTTTTATGGCCGTAGTATACGTGTACTATACTATAAAACACGCGTGCGTTTGACTTTAAATAATCTCACTAGTGTCTTTACTTTACAGTTTTTATTTATTTTAATAAAGATATTATATTTATATAGTTTTGTGTTTATGAAGAAAATCATTGCCATGCAATAAACACAGTACAATAATTGTAATGCAATAAAATAGTGAGATAGAAGACATGATTACAATAACAGCTACTATCAATCTCCTTTCTTTATATACAGAAATAGATAGGTATTGCGAGTTATTGAAAACATAAAAAGTACCCACCGACATCGACATGAAAACGTTTACCACACCTAAAGCGCAGATAATGCCGATTATCCTTATTTCAACAACCAGAGACATATAATAACAAGTTTGACAACCTATTGTTTCATATAATTGATTCAATACGTATTTCTACAACCAGATGTATAATAACAACCTATTGTTTAACCTAAAATTTAACCTATTGCCAATAAATACACTTACCTACCTATTATATCACAGTTCTTTATACGATATATCTCCTGTTAAGCACTATATAACAGCTCCGTTATGGTGATTTAACGAATATAATTGCAACTTCTGATTTTATATCTTTTTCTTATATCTTCTAGATATCAGATGAATTTTCAGTAATTGCCGGAGGAATCTAGGAACCAAACAAATCTCTTTATAAATATTAAATTACTATTATACAATTTGTGTACTGAAGTTTACCCCACAAAACTAGTAAAAACGTTAAAAGCGGCCAAATTAGATTTAGGCAAGTTTTTGGAGACCACTACAGAACGACAAATTTTTTTGCAGTTTGTCAGTCAGTTCATCGTTTGAACGGAGATATGATAAATATTTTCATTTATTACAAACATATCAGTGTACGACAAAAGGTTTACGTTCACACATTTCCTATTTAAGTGTTTTAAACCTCTCTTCCATTAACGCCAAAAATAAAAACGTCACATAAAACTGCATCAAAGAGCACTTTAAATCAATTTAACAGCTTTGTACGCGATCGAGAATATTTTAAAACAAAACGACAAACTCATCGTTTTATCGTATATTGCCTGTATGCATATTCATCCCTAGGCACCCATTAGTGCCTCAATATTTTTGCATGGAAATTTTATGGAGATGGCCAATTCAATGTATTTTCAAACACGAACTCCCATAACGATATTAATTATTGCCGTAGTAAGTGAAACTGGAGTGACATGTTTATACTAATTTTATCGTAACAGATTGTTCGTCCTATTGAACGCCGGCAAAATTTAATAAAAGTTTTCTTTGATAATAATTCGAACAAAGTTAGTCAACCAACCCACGCAAACACTGTAATGCCACAGAATGTAAACACTACAGAAGCCGCACTTTTTTGTTGTTTGCCGCTTTTGCGTAGGAATTACTAGCCTACTAGTATCTGCAGATAAGTCATTTTGAATCAATGTAAAACGTCGTTGGTTGTAGCACATTTTGGGGCGTGTCATACTCCTAGGGTTGCCTACACTAACAAACCGGAAACCACGTCTCGGTAATTGTACTTGTTTTACACGCTACTTTTTTTAAATATACGTCCTAAATAATATGAACCTGACCCGATCTTTATGATGATGGACCCTGGAAGTGCCTAATGGATCTCAGGATTTGCTCAGACAGGATCTGTTTTTCGCATTCCGATTCATTTTGATAAGCAGACTAAGCAGTTAGAGCCTGTATCGTAAAATTAACCTGATGGTGGACCCTGGGATTGTCCACTGGATCTCAGGATAGCTTCAACGCAGACATGTGCGGTTTTCACATTTCAATACACCTGATTTTTTAATTTGACCTGATGATGGGATATGGGATGGAAATACCTACGGGATTACAGGACTAGATCATCGTGCACATGTCTGGTTTTTGTTGATGGACCCTGGAAATGTCCACTGGATCTAAGGATTGATTCGACGCAGATATGTGTGGTTTGAAAATCTAGGGTATCAGATCAATATTATGATACGGGTCTACATTTTCCTTGAGGTGAGTCGAAATCCGAGTCAGAGCCCATATGACACTTGACACGTTGTAATAAGGTTCGTGCATCGGAAAATAATCACTCCATTTTTTGTATGTATTTCCATTTAAATCCGACGCTAGTTTTATACTTACAGCCACGTGAATGAGGTATTACAGTTTCTCATTTTCTAAATGCTTCAATTCATTTTCTAAATAGCCATCACTGTCAGTTTGTACGAGTAATAGTTCCATTTCGCTTTCAATTTCCTAACTGATTTCCGACCGAACTAACCAATGCACCCATTTTACAGTTACAAAGAGGGCTAACGGCGTTACAAAAGAAATTTTAATGAAAAAAAAAACCGGCCAAGAGCATGTCGGGCCACGCTCAGTTTAGGGTTCCGTAGTTGCTCATCCTTCACAATAAACTGCTGTTTTAAGCCCGAGGTTTACGTTAAGAAAGATTTTAAGCTCTATAAAAAGGTCGTAAACGCCCTAGAAACTGAAATCACTTATTACCTTCTGGAAGTCAACTTACGACCTTTTAAAGAAAAAATATGAAATTTGGCGATAACTCAAAAACGGCTCGACCGATTTTGTTCAATATAGTTTTCATTGAAAGTACTTATAAGGTCTCATTAACATGGATTTTTCCAAAAATTTTTGACATGTGGTTGAAAAGTTAGAGGGAGGGGACACATTTTTTTTTGTTTTTGGAGCGAATACTTACAAAACTGCTGACTATCAAAAAATAATGTTAAAAGACCCCTATTATTTTTACAAGACCTATTCAACGACACCACACACACCAGTGTTGAAAAGAAAAAAAAAACCCCCCACTTTTGGTGTTCGAGAGGACACGAAAAAAAAATTTTTTTTTAATTTTATTTTACCGTTCTGTCGGCGTTATACATACACATACTCATACCAAATATCAGCTTTCTAGAATTAATGATCACGGAGCTAAGCCGCGGACGGACGGACGGACGGACGGACAGACGGACATGGCGAAACTATAAGGGTTCCTAGTTGACTACGGAACCCTAAAAATGAGAGCGAAATCTGTTTTAGATACAATGGCGTCGATTTTCGATTAATTAATGTAATGTACAAACTGTATGCACCAAAACGTCAATATCAGATGGAACTACTGAAAGTCTACGTTTTTTTTTTGAGAAATGGTAATTTGTCCCGGCCCCATCACACAACGGTATATTTTTAGGGTTCCGTAGTCAACTAGGAACCCTTATAGTTTCGCCATGTCCGTCTGTCCATCTGTCTGTCTGTCTGTCTGTCTGCCCGTCCGCGGCCTAGCACCGAGATCATAACTACTAGAAAGCTGAAATTTGGTATGAGTATATGTATGTATCACGCCGACAAAACGGTAAAATAAAAACTAAAAAAAAATTTTTTTTTCGGGTACCTCCCTTAAAGTGGGGGTGAATATTTTTTTTGTTATAATACTATTGTGTGGGGTGTCGTTCAATAGGTTTTTAAAAATAGTAGGGGTTTCCGAACTTTATTTTGTGATAAAGTCAGCAGTTTTGTAAATATTCGCTCCGAAAATAAAAAAAAATAGTGTCCCCCCCCTCTAACTTTTCAACCACAGGTCAAAAAATTATGCAAAAATTCATAAAAATGAAGCCTTATAAGTACTTTCAATGAAAACTATATTGAATGAAATCGGTTGAGCCGTTTTTGAGTTATCGCAAAAAATCATAATTTTCTTTAAAATGACGTAAGTGCCGCGCGGTGTCCTTATATTTCGAACGTTAGACATATTAGTTAAGTGCCATACTATATTAAAACATTTCACTCAATCTGGCGCGTATAATCGATAACTTCCAGAAGGTAATAAGTAATTGTTGTTACTTTGGCCTTTACGACCTTTTTATAGAGCTTGAAATCTTTCTCGTAATTTAAATCTCTCGTAATTTTCGTCTATTACGATGGATGGGCTACTACGGAACCATACACTGAGCGTGGGCCGACATGCTCTTGGCCGGTTTTCCAAAATGGCCGTGCCACTTCTCCTTCCGTTCAATCTGTAGCGCTGCCCATGCTGGCTAGTTATGTCGAGTCCCGGATCGCTGCAACTTGCGGTAGGGTCCCGGCTCCGCTCCCGGACTCTTATATTTTCGAAAGTGTTAAGGGTTCTTAGGGTTACATTTTCGAAAGGTCCAAGTCACTATTGTCTCGTGAGCGAGTGAGACATACATACAGGAATAAAATTGACTGTGTTCATAAGAGCCATTCATCACATGAAATCACCAACCATGGATGTGTGATTAGATTAGATTAGATTAGATTATTTATTTCAAGATAAAAATTACATTACAAATTTGCTTAGTGTCCGAGGTCCGGATATAATACGAGGCCAGGATGGCTCTTACGGTCGAAGCAAGTATAGTGCTTTTCTCAAAAATTCAACAAGAAAATTAGATTAAAATTATATTTTGTAGGTGACATTCATATTCGGCCATTTTCCAATGAATATTTTTGTTATATCCCATTTTTATTATTACACATTGTGATATTCGTCGTCGCAGGCACCATTAACTCCCATGATAACAACCTATAACAAAAATAATTATGAGTTTATACTTGGATAAAAGATATAGTTATATCGTTATCAAATAGTGGCAGCATTTATTTACCTTCATCGCCAAAATGGTTATCATCTAGAGCTTGATTTAAGAACTTTTCTATATTTTGCTGCTGAATATTTGTGATTTCTTTCCTTTGTAGCCATCCGATTGTCTCAGAAAGATTGTTGAAATATTCTGACCTTATCACACATTATCTGACCAATTATTAACTTAATTTTCTTCCTTCCATTTAATGAATCTCTTGTATTTTTTTATATCTCCTTGGATTTAGTCGGAAGTAAGTTATTTTAGCTAACTCTGCCTCCGCTTTTCAGTATGGAGGAGTGCCGTCTATTCGGAATCTGACTCGTCTGAACTCATTTTTGCTGAATTATTGTAATAGATCACACAAACAAATTTGTGTCTTTTAATTTAAATCCCGCCATAATTTCTTTTTTTAGGGTTCCGTACCCAAAGGGTAAAAACGGGACCCTATTACTGAGACTTCGCTGTCCGTCCGTCTGTCACCAGGCTGTATCTCAAGAACGGTGATAGCTAGACAGTTGAAATTTTCACAGATGATGTATTTCTATTGCCGCTATAACAACAAATACTAAAAATAAATATTTAAGGGGGGCTCCCATACAACAAACTTGTTATAAATTATGTATATATATATATATATATATAGGTACGGAACCCTTCATGCGCGAGTCGGACTCGCACTTGCCCAATTTTTTATAAATACTGCGTTTAATTATTTGCACTGTCTTACAAATCTAATAGTTAGAGAGCCCACGACCAAAACCATGTCTCATAGCAATACGGCAAAAACCCTATAAAATCGTTAGATTGTATGATTCTGAACCCGAGTAGGTGTGTAGTAACGTTCGAAAGTGTAGCAACTGCGTGGGAGGCCATTTCTGCTGTGTCAAAAAAAAAAGACAGTCGGTATTATAGCAATACGTCTGATAGTGAAAATGTACATAGATTTTATAATTGTATTACGAAAAAGTTTGTTTTCAGACATTTTGCGCGTAGCATATAGCCTGAGCGCATTTTTGAAAATGTCAACAAATTTAGCCGACCTGTATCATAGCAATACGGATAAAAAAAAAATTCAACTTTTCGTATTGCTGCCATGATTACCAAAAACCTGTTTTCAGACACTTTAAGTGTAGCATATATACTCCCAAAAACGAAAATAACGTTTCGGAGTCGCCTGGCCGACGCCTCTGTTAAATGTTTTTTTAAATTTACAGCCTTCATAGATATTCAAGAATCTCCCTTGTCTATTATATGTACTTTGACAGATGACAGATGTCATTACTTATTTCTTTTGTAAAAGTTACTCAAGTGTGCTTTAAATAAAACCAAAACTATCAAATCAATCAGTATTTAATTTCAACAGCCTCAGCGCTTGTTACGCTCCTGCCCCTTTCTTACTATTATACATTTCGGGTAAATTCTTTGTTAATTATCATCTAATAAATTCAGGGTCGCAACGTATTCATTGGTTTGTAACAGAAAATTCAAGATGCCTCAATACGATTTTTAAATGATATCTGAGTATCGAAAAGTTGTCTGATAGAGAAGGTGCTACACTTAATTTGTCTGATATAAATTTTTTGCACATGTGGACAACTTATTTTATCATGTCCAACAATTTTCAGACATATTGCTATGATACCGATCGGTAAAATTTGTTAACATTTTCAAAACGGTCTCAAAATTTAATGCGTTCACATTTCCGTCTGAAAATTGTTTTGTTCGCATCAAATAACCAAAATTTACTAATAAAAAAGATTTTCAGACGTATTGCTATGAGACATTTTTTTTGTCTCATTTTTAATTTTTTTAAGTGATTTTACGGGTTTGCGCTACACCACTAACGTCTGAAAAATATGTTTCCGGTATCTCAGAACTATCATTCAACTACAGTCTGCAAATCAGACATATTGCTATGATGCAGTTCGGTAAAATTCTTTGACAATTTTGAAAATTCGGTCAGATCAAACGCTACGCGGAAAATGTCTGATATTGGTATTTTCGAGTTCAGGATAATCGTATCTATCGATTTGATGCGGTTTTGGCCGTATTGCTATGAGACAAAAATTTTGGTCGTGGGCTCTCGTACTATAAGTCTTAAAGATAAAATTTAATTATTGTTATACATTGTTGTATTTTCTAACTAATTTTCATATCATAAAGCTTACCTTCAATTTTAACTCCGGGGTTTGTTCTTAACGACCAAGGAAGATAAAAGGTATAATCCTTGTATAATCCTTGTTAACGACACAAAAAAGGAAGGAATTCCGAAATATCATTGTCATTTTACACAGCACAATTATGAACTAAACGCTGCATACCTACAAACTTCCGTACTAAACCTTGTCGCTACTTGTTTTTTTTTATATTCATCTTGAGTTACGTTTATACTGCCAATAGTGCTAACCTCTTTTTATTTTACATTTGCTCTTAGTGTAAATTGCAAGTGTATACTGCAATGTCGTCTCTTTCTATTTAATCTATGAAAAAGGGACGCCACTTTTTAATTTCTACAATTTGCTGTCGCACTGTACTTATAATTATAGTACATTACGGCAGAGACCAGTAAGTAAGCCATACTGGCCGAGTAGGAATTAGACGGACCGAGCCGTAGGCGAGGTCCGGATATAATACGAAGCCAGGATGGCTCTTATGGTCGAAGCAAGTATAGTGCTTTTCTCAAAAATTAAACAAGAAAATTAGATTAAAATTATATTTTATAGGTGACATTCATATTCGGCCATTTTCCAATGAATATTTTTGTTATATCCCATTTTTATTATTACACATTGTGATATTCGTCGTCGCAGGCACCGTTAACTCCCACGATAACAACCTATAACAAAATAATTATGAGTTTATACTTGGATAAAAGTTATAGTTATATCGTTATCAAATAGTGGCAGCATTTATTTACCTTCATCGCCAAACTGTTTATCATCTAGAGCTTGATTTAAGAACTTTTCTATATTTTGCTGCTGAATATTTGTGATTTCTTTCCTTTGTAGCCATCCGATTGTCTTAGAAAGATTGTTGAAATATTCAGACCTTATCACACATTGTCTGACCAACTATTAACTTGATTTTCTTCCTTCCATTTAATGAATCTCTTGTATTTTTTTATATCTCCTTGGATTTAGTCGGAAGTAAATTATTTTAGCTAACTCTGCCTCCGCTTTTGTATGGAGGAGTGCCGTCTATTCGGAATCAGACTCGTCTGAACTCATTTTTGCTGAATTATTGTAATAGATCACACAAACAAATTTGAAATTTTTGTCTTTTAATTTAAATCCCGCCATTCCCGCCTTAAAATCTTTTTTTATAAATACTGCGTTAAATTATTTGCACTGTCTTACAAATCTAAGTCTTAAAGATAAAATTTAATTATTGTTATACATTGTTGTATTTTCTAACTAATTTTCATATCATAAAGCTTACCTTCAATTTTAACTCCGAGGTTTTTTCTAAACGACACAAAAAAGGAAGGAATTCCGAAATATCATTGTCATTTTACACAGCACAATTATGAACTAAACGCTGCATACAAACTTCCGCACTAAACCTAGTCGCAACTTTTTTTTTTTTAAATATGCAACTTGAGTTACGTTTATACTGCCAATAGTGCTAACCTCTTTTTATTTTACATTAGCTCTTAGTGTAAATTGCAAGTGTATACTGCAATGTCGTCTCTTTCTATTTAATCTATGAAAAAGGGACGCCACTTTTTAATTTCTACAATTTGCTCTCGCACTGTACTTATAATTAAAACAATTTGTGGAATGCATCCTTTTTACATTTATATACGACCTCATCGCCTTCACATCCTTAGTTTTTTTATAGGTCGATGACGATGTAAATCGTGTTTCGATATTCAAATATCTTGATACGTAATAGGAATTACATACTTACTTACTGGACAAATATTGATTCCAAATTTAAAATCTCGCTGTTTACTGGACACTTCTAAAAAGTCTTCGGTATGTTCCACTTACTGTAGTCTATCTAGCGATGGTAAGGCAACATTACATGCAATTTTTGAGAAAATATTGTTTACAATGTGTGAGCGATGATTAACTCGTATTTCATGAAACACACACTGTGTGGCATGTGGACCATTCACAAAACTCAATTAAGCACCGATACATTCAAATAGTTCACAAAAATTGGAAGCATCCCAACCCTAAGTAATTGACGGTCTCAACGTGACCTGTCGGGCAAATGAACATTGTGGCAAACGATTCAATTATAACAAATTAAATTCGGGCAATCGAGGGTGAAACGGTAAAGGAGACCCCTTTATCTGGTCGAGATTGGAAAATAACAATTTTCTAACAATATACGAAAAGTTCGTATTCCGGGTGATAATTTTGTCATCTCGTCTCAGGTGGCAGACGAATTATTATAGGTATATTTTTATAAAATAATAAATACCTAATAAACTGTTTGTTTGAGACAAAAAAGGTTGGCTGACTGGTGCATTTTTGGTAAGAAAACTTGAGACGGATGACAGCGCCCAATTTATTATTGCATTTTGATTTGATTACATATTGAAGATATCTTTAGGGCCAAAACATAATTAAGTAGGTACAAGACATGACATTATATCGTGGTAAGATGCGACTTTGTGCCACGATATGAAGTCGTGAAATACATAAATCCAAAATCGACTTAATCCTGGCATGATAATAATGCTAATGATTAAAAACCTATAAGATAGTGGCTGTTTAGGCATGCCGGCTTAGTGAGATGTGGGCTGCGTTATAGTTACAAAGTGGTCCACACGACCCGCAGGCTGAGTAAAATAAAAAAATATATATATATAACCTTACAGTGGTCATTCAGGACCGCGATGAGGTTTTTGGCTTAGTTGGTCAGAGTTTTTTCTAAAGTTTATAACTTCTCGGTCCATAAAATAGATTCCCAATAACATTCATTCACACATTTTGCCGATAACTTTATTGACTCCTCGACGTTATTACTTATATCGGTTTTTATTTCCACGTCACCGAAAAAAAAGTTCAATTTCTACCTACTAAACAATACACTAACATTGAACACTTCAAATTAAACCCCTTTAGAATCAACTTCAGTCTTTCAGTCATTCGTATATCTGGTTATTTCGTTACCTATTTAAATACCTGCAGAGCTAGCATATCTTGCACATGCGACTGTTTGTCGTGGGACAAATGCTAAATACCTGTCACTTTCCTTACAATGCGGTGAACCGCGGTGCGAGTAAGACAGGTGACGCAGAGCCGTGCGACAAGTGAGGTGTCAATTGTCAATTTACAATCACGTTGTTTGAAATCCAACCAATGGATCCAAGGTTCCACTCCAGTCCTGCAGTATATTTAGAGGTTTTATGAAATTGACTAACTTGTAAATGAAAAGTTTTCGGTGACATATGTTCAAATTCTGTGACAGTGCCGACACAAATATAATTAAAATCTCGCTCAGTGTAGGTTTCCGTAGTTGCCCATCCTTCACAA
The DNA here is from genome assembly GCA_932273695.1 of Apotomis betuletana. NCBI lineage: Eukaryota > Metazoa > Arthropoda > Insecta > Lepidoptera > Tortricidae > Apotomis > Apotomis betuletana. Next base: position 15,140,614 of record OW026298.1, on the reverse strand, counting down.
AAGACGGGCTTAAATTACGAGAAAGATTTCAAGCTCTATAAAAAGGTAAACGCCAAAGTAACTGTAATTACTTATTACCTTCTGGAAATTATCGATTATACGCGCCAGATTAAGCGGATTTTTTTAATGCACTATGGCACTTAACTAAAATGTGTCACGTTCGAAGTATACGGACACCGCACTAACGTTATTTTAAAGAAAATTATGAAATTTTGCGATACCTCAAAAATGGCTCGACCGATTTTATTCAATATAGTTTTCATTGAAAGTACCTAGGGTAAATCGCCAATAATTGGCTACCGTTCAATAACTGGCCACCTCAAACTAAAAATGAACTCTGTTCACCTATAAATATAATTCATTTTAGTATAAACCGTTAATAACTGGCCGCCCTTCAATAACTGGCCACGATATCGTCGCTAGAAAGCAATAATGCTGTAACTGACAAAAATAAAAGTTTTCACTAGAGCCAAAAAACTAAACGAAAAAAATATAAAAAATCATAACTTCCGAACGGCTACTGTGATTTAGACACAATTTTGGCACAATTTAAAAAAAAAATACTTTTCTTACCATTAACACTACTTTGAGACAAAATTTATTTTAATGATACTTTTGCGGGTTACAGCATTTGGATTTTTTATTTTTCACCGTCAAGAATGCTGTAACTCACATTATAATATGTATGGAGGTATTATTAAGGATCAAATTTCACAGACGTTTTTAAATGCTGTAAATAAATTATGACCTCTTAAAACATTTTACCTTTAAAAATAAACTTATCTTATCAAGATTCATAGATGTCATTTATGTTGTAAGCAGGTTTCGGAAGAATACTAAGTTAAAATAAAGTGATGTAAGAAAAGATTATGCAGCTTCATAGGCTTTTGTAAAATGTTAGCACTAAAAAAAACAACATAGTAAGGAAAAAAATATTTATTTAGGTTTTAAACCAAGGCGATTCTTAACAGAAATTATGTATACTTTTGAAATAAAACAAAAAAATAACAATACATGTACTTCTTTTTATAAAATAATTCTCTTCTAACTTATTTGTTACAATTCTTACTGTATACCGTAGTTGCTTTTTTAATCAAGTCCTGAAGGATATACCCGGGTTACGGAAGGCCGCCAAAACAAATTGACCTTGGCGACGTATAATGGACGCACGTTAGGACTGGACGAGCACCTGGCGCAACTCGAGCATGAACTCGGAAAGATTAGGTGGCACATTCTTGGGTTGAGCGAAGTCCGAAGAGAGGGTGAGGATACGGTGACGCTTGAATCTGGCCACCTTCTGTACTACCGAGAGAGACACCAGCTATCCCAAGGTGGCGTAGGGTCAACAGGAATCTTTGTGACAACGTTGTAGAAGTTTCGAGTGTGTCGAACAGGGTCGCGTACCTAGTAATTAAGCTAACCCAGAGGTATAGCCTCAAGGTTGTGCAGGTTTACGCACCAACCTCGACATACTCGGAGGATGAAGTGGAAGGTTGTGCAGGTTTACGCACCGGCCTCGACATACTCGGACGATGAAGTGGAGGATATTATGTTCGGGGACATATCGAAAGCCTTACACTTCACCACTAAGGCCGACTACAACGTTGTCATGGGAGATTTCAACGCCAAAGTGGGAGTACAAAATTGCAGAGAATCGGTAGTAGGGTCCCATGGTTATGGTAGCAGGAATCATGGGGGGCAAATGCTGGTCAACCTCCTCGAAAAGGAGGGGCTTTTCTTGATGAATTCGTTTTTCAAGAAACAGCCTCAAAGGAAGTGGACATGGCAGAGCCCCGACAACATGACAAAAAATGAGAACGACTTCATCATAACGGACAAGAAGCGCATATTCAGAGACGTCTCATTGATCAATGGGTTTAATACCGGTAGTGATCACCGACGTGTATGAGGCTCTCTGAATATCAATTTCAAGCTAGAACGTGTTCGTTTGATGAAGTCCAGGCTCCGACCTAACCCGCTCCAAACTATAATGGGATCTGACACGTTTCAGTCAAATCTGGAGAACCGATTGCTGCCCTGGAAACCACAAACAGCGTTGACATTGACCAAACCCTCGAAGGTGTGGTCGGAATCCTCAGGGAGGAAGGTGTGAGATTTTGCGAATTACAGCGTAAAGGCAAGAAGTCGAAGTTTTCGGGAGAAACACTCGGGCTTATGACGGAACGACGTGAACACCCACCCTCCGGAGGCGTGGAGTAGGAGTATTGTCGTGCTGTTTTTCAAAAAGGGTTATAAAACTCTTTTGAAATACTACCGACCCATTTCGCTCCTAAGTCACGTCTACAAGCTGTTTTCGAGAGTTATCACGAACCGTCTTGCACGAAGACTCGATGAGTTTCAGCCCCCGGAACAGGCGGGGTTTCGATCAGGATACAGCACCGTAGACCACATTCATATACAGTGAGGCAGATTATACAGAAGACGGAAGAGTATAATCGGCCCCTGTGCTTAGCGTTCGTGGACTACGAGAAGGCTTTTGACTCCATCGAAACCTGGTCGGTTTTGGAGTCTCTGCAGCGATGCCAAGTCGATTGGCGATACATCCAAGTGTTGAAAGGTCTTTACAATGCCGCTAGCATGGCCGTCCAAATACAACACCGGCAGTCTGAACCTATCCCCTTGCATCGTGGTGTAAGACAAGGGGATGTTATATCCCCCAAATTGTTCACAAATGCATTGAAGGATATGTTCAAGACGTTGGACTGGAAAGGACAAGGCATTAACATAAACGGTGAGTACCTTTCACACTTGCGATTTGCAGACGACATTGTCAATCTGGCGGAAACGCTGCAAGACTTGCAATTTATGCCGAACGGCCTAGCTGAGTCTTCAAAACGCATTGGCCTCCGGATGAACTTGGACAAAACCAATGTTTTGTTCAATGAACATGTTAGTCCGGAACCAATTGCGGTACAGGGCAGCTTTCTCGAGGTTGTTAAAGAGTACGTCTACCTTGGGCATATATTGCAGTTGGGTAAAAACAACTTCGAGAGAGAGAGGCTAATAGAAGAATACAGCTGGGCTGGGCAGCATATGGCAAACTTCGTCGGGTCTTCACATCGCCAATTCCTCAATGTCTGAAGACGAAAGTTTTCACCCAGTGCGTCCTACCCGTAATGAAATGACATACGGTGCCGAGACGTCGACACTCACGGTTGGGCTGGTCCACGAATTTAAAGTCGCTCAGAGAGCTATGGAAAGGGCAATGCTCGGAGTTTCTTTGAAGGATCGAATTCGGAACGAAGTGATCCGTCAGAGAACCAAAGTTACCGACATAGCTCAACGTATTAGCAATTTGAAGTGGCAGCCGAAGAAGCGATAACCGGTGGGGTGAACGTGTTCTTGAGTGGAGACCACGGATCGGCAAGCGTAGTGTGGGATGCCCTCAGACTAGGTGGAGCGATGATCTGTGCAGGGTGGGTGGCAAAAGCTGGATGAGAGTAGCCGAGAATCGCTTACAATGGCGTGCAGTTGGAGAGGCCTATGTCCAGCAGTGGACAAGAATAGGCTGATGATGATGATGATGATGAAGGATATACAACTGGAAGGTCTTACCAATTGTGAGTATAATATAACATTTGATAGGTTTACATAAATAAAAATAACTTACGATAACAAACACTCCCAACGCGAACTACACGGCGATCCACACTCATCGGCGCGCACGCAATCACTAAAGACTGCGGCAAGACGCGTGCCCTTGAGTAGGTGGCGGGGAAAGCTTGGCGTATCAATATACAGCTCTATTGCAAACTTTCTTTTTGAAATGCGTTAAGTGCTATAAAATACTAATAACATGTCCTTTGAATTGTCGTAATTCTAGAAATTGCAGTAAAGAAACTTCATAAAATGGCATAACTATCCTATCTTGCAAAAAATGGAAAGCAGAAACGCTGTATGTGATGTCAAGGCAAACAAAAGTAAGTGTATATTGTTGTAACTCCTATTCTGATAAAAACGCTGGATTTTTTGTTAATTACAGCATTTATTTTGTCTGTCACAGTTCAAATAGTTAAACTCACTTGTGCTGTAAATATTTTATTTTTTGCCGTAGAAGCACGAGACCTAAACCAATCGACGCAGAAAAAAAATGCTGTAAGAATTTGTAAAAAAACTATTTTCGATGGTAGTGCGGGTTACAGCATTATTGCTTTCCAGCGACGATATAATAAAATGAATTCAGTTTGTAGGTGAACAGAGTTCATTTTTAGTTTGAAGTGGCCAGTTATTGAAGGGTGGCCAATTATTGGCGATTTACCCTATAAGGCGTCATTTTGTTGGCATCATTTCTCCATAATATTTTAACCCGTGGTTGAAAAGTTATAGGGATGTTTACAAAGGGAGGACGAATATTTACCGAAACTGCTGACTTTATAAAAAAAAATGTTTGGAGACCCCTTTATTTTTAAAAGACCTATTCATCGACACACCACACACTAGTGTTGGAACGAAAAAAAATCACCCCCACTTTAGGTGTACGAGAGCTACCCGAAAAAGAGTTTTTTTTTTAGTTTATATTTTACGGCGTGATACTTACACATACTCATACCAAATTTCAGCTTTCTAGTACTAATGATCACGGAGCTAAGCCGCGGACGGACAGACGAGACGGACAGACGGACATGGCGAAACTATAAGGGTTCCTATCGCCTATCTAGTCGTGGTGTTGGGGTCTCATTGGCCTGGATACCCAGTCACGTGGGTATTCGCGGTAATGAGACTGCAGATCAGTGTGCCAAGGATGCGGTAGTTAGTGGCTGCCTCTCAGCATACAGATGCTACTCACACGATTTGGTATCTTTAGCAAAGGTTCATCTCGATGATGAGTGGTTCGTAGAATGGGCTCGATGCAGGCAAACTAAAGGTTTGCATTACTCTGACATTCAGGACAATATTCCGGTAAAGCCTTGGTTTTTTCGATATCGTGATGCAAATAAAAAAGTGACTTCCTCCATATGCCGGTTACGTTTGGGACACTCGTGTACCCCCGTCTTTCTTTTTAAAATTCACGTTAAAAATAACTCTTTGTGTGAATGTGGGTTGGATGAAGGTAATTTGGATCATTTATTTTTTGAATGCAATAGACTTTCTTCATCTCTCTATGATCTTCTTCCTCCATTCATCCCTCGCCCTGTAAATTTAAAGTCTCTTCTTCGTTTAGTTTTCTCTCCATTTATCTCTATTTTAAGTGACTTTATGAAAAATAATAGTATTCATCTTTAGTTTTCCCTTTTGTCTCATTTATCTTTTATATCATTGACTCATTACGTTGTATATAACAGCATTCTGATTTGTTTACCTATTGGCCGTTTTGTTTTGTTTACTTTCATAAATTAATATTCTTGCTTTTTTCAAAACTTGACTTGACATCAAGCAGAATTAAAACGCGCCTCACAACTGACATTGGCAAAAGCCTCGAGCTGCCATTCTTGGCTTAATAATAATAATAATAAGGGTTCCTAGTTGACAACGGAACCCTAAAAATGGTTTACTTTGCCCTGGTTCAATCCATTCTCTCATACCTCGTACTGCAGCTCATCTTGGGGAGGAGAACACAAAACTCACTTTCTAAAATTGGAACGAGCCCAGCGAGGAATACTTAAAGTTAACATGTTTTTTCCATTTCACTGCCCACTTCAGACCTCTATAAATAATTTCACAGTACGCAACTTTTCATCATACACGTCACGTCATACAAAGAAAACATTCGATCTTAACTTATGAATCATAAGCATAAGTTATGATCCTCTTAATTTGCCAAATAAGCGCCGCAAAGAATTGGCATGTTCACTCATTAAACTTAGCACACGCTTTGCTAATAGATTTTTCTGCTTTCTTGGAAGTTTTCTATATAATAAAGCCACCAGAAGTTTCTTTTTACTCTAAAACTAAAATAATAAATAAATAAATAAATAAATAAATAATACAATACTAAAACAAAAACTAAACTAGTAGTGTGCCAGAAAGCAATGGAGAGAAGTGTACTAAAATTAAGAAGAATACAAAAAGTAAAAAGTGAAAAAATAAGACGAAAAACGAAAGTTATAGACGCGTTACAATATGCCCTAAAACAAAAGTGGCAGTGGGCAGGACATGTAGCAAGATGCACAGACAAAAGATGGACACTAGAGTCAACTATATGGAAGGGACCGAAAGGAAAAAGGAAAAGAGGGCGCCCTCGAAAGAGGTGGATAGATGATATACAAGGGATAGCAGGAAGTAAATGGAGAGAGAAAGCTATGGATAGAGAGGGCTGGAAGAAGCTGGAGGAGGCCTTTACCCGAGAAGGGGTTCCGATCAATGATACTGAAGAAAGTAATGATAGCGAGTAGAAGAAAAAATAAAACAATTTTTTTTAAACATACACACATTTTTTTATATTTGTAATATATATATATAAAAAAAGCATGTAACAATTGCAGATTGGAAATAAACGGGCTTTATTATTATTATTATTATTATTATTATTATAAGGCATTGGTATAATGATACAATTTATTTTTTATAGATTCATCCTCTAATTAGTTTCCATCTGTTTATTTTGTCGTCTATAGTGTAATGTACAAGGCATGTTGTTTGATTATATAGGTACTATTATATGATTATAATAATACTCCTCCTAGCATAGTAAAGTTTTAACAGTGTACGAGTATTCCCTTCCTATCCCTACCCATATCCTTCCTTCCAACCATACTGGTGTGTTGACCCGACACACAGATTTCCCCTAGTTCGGGCACCAGCCTCCGCCGCATACTCGTAGTTAACTAATGTACCTCTTAAGCTCATTAACTTTAACATTAGTTAGTGACTATCACTGTACAAACTATATACTTTATGGTGGAGACAATAAATACTGTCAAGTCATAAAACTAGTTAGAAACGCAAAAATCGATATAAATATGTATATCAGCTATATCACGGCCATATAATAATAATCTAGTCTCGTAGCCAAAGTGTATGCTGATGAGAATTTCTTTTTGCACACGATTACATGAAGTTGGCTTACTGTTTTAAGATATTTTTTAATATACCCTGGCGCATAACGACAGAACAGAGACTGGGCAAAAAAACAAATGAGATAATTATGTATTTAGTAAATATATTACAAGTTCGATAAATACGTTTAAATCATCACATTTTTACCCAGGCCGGACACCAGGTGGCGACGAAGGAGTAGACGGCCGTTCGCTCCGGCAGACAGTAGCCCAGGCTCTCCAGTAGGGACGGCGTGGCCAGTACGGCCGTGTGGAAGTCATTGAAATTGATCACCCCGTCCAGGTCTACGTCCATCCGCTTCAGCAATATGTCCACGAACTCCTACAGGATAAAATTAAATGCATAATATTACATCTCTGTATCTGTATCTATCACCTTCACTCAAACTATGTGCATGTACAATGTAAGACTCGTTGTTTTTTGACTGGAATTTTGCAGATGGACCTGCTTATGCGGCACATATTAATATTTTTCAGAGCTCCTAAGGTTGTTATGAAAAGCAATGCCTATCGTCAGAGACACTAACGACTTTGGCTGCATTTCATGAATGAAAAAAATAGGAGATGGTAAATGTAATAGAAAACGAAAACACTAATAATAACATAAGTACCTACTTATTGTAAAAGGCGGAAAACGTAATAGTAAAGTAGACGTGATCTTTAACTATCAGGTAAGGAAAGGGTTAAGAAAAAGTAAGGTATGCTTGTAGATTTCATAAAAGTGACATCCAGAGGGTTTACTCCCTATGTTCGAAATTTGACAACCGTATAGTGTCGGCCCTGGATCTAATTATCCTGTCTAACATATTTGGGTCAGTGGGACGACACTATACCATGGTTGGATTTCGAACCATGGAGTAAATAGTCGTGCAGGCCACGCGATGCCATACAAAGAATAATGAACGACTCGAGTAGAAGCAGTGCCGATCCGCTGCTACCGGGCGGTCAGATCTATGATAGAGTCGACCGCAGAAGTATATAATATATAATACGCGAATTTTCTGAAATATACCCGTTATTTTAGGACCACCGTTATTATCATTTTGTTTGACCAAAGTAAGAAAAAGGCCGCTCAAGTGCGTGTTGGACTAGCGCCCCGAGGATTCTGTACGAACTATGAAAGCATTGCATATTACTCTAACGAAAAAATAAACTGTACTGAGCTACAAACTTTACCGATGGAAAACAGTTTTACCGTTCTTTAAATAAAGGCTATAGTTTTTATGATTTATTACTAAAGGTTTCATTATATATGGTTTTACTTTTACTCGATACCTCCACGCGTTTCCGAGATAAAGGGTCCTGACGGACGGACGGACCACAAAGTGATCCTATTAGGGTTCTGTTTTTTTCCTTTTGAGGTACGAAACCCTAAAAATGCTAGTTAAAATCCTGCCAAAAACAACATGACACAAATTGGTTAGTTTGGCTGGCGGGCTGGTCGGGTTGTTTGGCTAAATCTGTATTTTTTGCTGCTCGTTTCGGATAACAATGTTGTATATTTTTTGTTCCGAGTTTGATTTCATAAAATACAGTGCAGTTTTGAAAGCATGTCACTCACAAACTTTCGCCTTTATAATATTAGTGTGATAAATACGAGTAACTTCATGATGAATAAGTCACAATGATCAATTGATCACTGATCAGTGATCAGCCGTCTAAAAGTGTCGCTGTGGTTTGTCACGAAGGTATTTTTCATAGCCTCTGTTAATCACAGGGAAACCGCTCTACTTACTGCAATAATTACTTGGTAGTTTAGACAAAATGACCATTGTACCTAATAGGTTCTTTTAGGTAGCAATTTTTTCCAATTTCTACTAACGGCATTTCAAAAAGGATTATTATGACGATGCGATTCATTTTTTATAAGGAAGTGTCTCTCTTTCAAAGATTTATTTTTAGCACGGCGACCTCGAGTATTCTCGAAACAAGGATGGGTACTTTCCAAATATATCATTTATTCGTGTAATTATGTGAATTAAATCAATTTTGTCAATAAATGAACCCTGAAAACTAATAATTTGCGGACTTTTTAGGCAGCAACACCCTCAACACGCCGTGAGTTGCAGGCGTGAAACAGTGTCAGTGACACTTCACAGTAATGTTATCAGAACCTTTATAACAGCTTGTAATTTAACGTTTTTCTCCCACATCACATCACAGTTGCTCCTAAGTAGTAATGACGTTAGGTACTTACGTAGTCCGCGCGTGCCTCAAGTTTCAGCCCTAGGACATTATGGTTTTGTTTTAATTTATCGAACCAACATCGCAGATGTGTTGAAAAATATTTTGCCGTCATTACGTGTCATATATGAATTATAATTATAAAGTCGAATATTACAATTACAAGCCATGATAAAAAATTTCATTTCTCATAAGATTTCTTGTAAAACCTTTTAAGAATCCGGTACCTACATTCAATCAAATTCAAATTTAATTTCTATGATAGGTAACACAAGAAGACGACCTTGCCGCCAACAACTAATTTTCCAGACTATTATATGCACGTTCGATTCGACCGAAAATGAGTGAATATAAAAATCCGTTTGATAAACACTTTAGTACATAAAACTACGTCAATCCCGAACCCAATCAAAACTCGCACTTTGCAATAGCAAAAATGTCACCGGTTGTGGTAAAAAAATATTGCAATGTCGAGCTAAAGCCGACGCAGCTGACTCGCCCGCCTGTGCTAAATAAAGCACGGGAACGATTTTGTCCATAACTTTTATGAATGGCAGCCTAGAGGAATACATGTCAAAGGCATTTTTTATGAGTCAGATGGTAAAAATATGATGGTATTTTATTTATAAATTTTATAAAGGCTATCACTAATAAATAGGTACAATGAGCTGCACAATTGCATGGCCCATTTATGAATTAATTAATTGATAAATGCCCAGCCCGTAGTAAATTATCTATACTAGCTGTACACACATCGGATAGCGGTTGTACCATCTATTAGTGTATAAATTACCACCAATACTGAATACCGAAGGTGCCAACCAGTACTTAAAGAATATGTTAAGATAAATATATCTGCACGTCTAGCATAACTGTGACACGTGTCTCTTCGTCGCGTGTCCAATATGAAATGAAATAAAATGAAATATTTTATTTGCCAAACAGTACGTAAATGTGTATTAGTCAGCAGTCTCGGTATTGTACCTTATATTAGGCATACAAAATTTATATTTATAAAATTAATCATATATCAAATGAACCTAATATAACAATTGAATATCTATACAATTCAATAATAATAAACAATATATAATTAAATATGTCAATGTGCTCAAATCTATCAAAAATATCTATCGCTTTAGTTTCAATACTGTGTGAGCAAAACAGGCGTTGTTGAGTCGCGCGACAAGGGAAGTAGCGGGTAAATATGTTAGCCCTGCTGATGTCTCGGAAACTGCGCTAATTTGGATGACATTTTGTGGAAAGGTAATATTTTACGTTTCATGTTCAACTAGCGACCCGCGCCGGCTTCGCAGGGGCGCAATGCTGATAGATTATTCATGTGTTATACATTATAAACCTTCCTCTTGAATCACTCTATTCTATAAAAAAAAACGCATCAAAATCCGTTGCGTAGTCTTAAAGATCTAAGCATACATAGGGACAGACAGCAGGAAGCGACTTTGTTTCATACTAGTAGTGATGATTCGTTTATTTTATCAACAGAATAAAAAGAACTGGCTGGCGAAATAGGATTTTACCAGTATGTTTATATTTTATTTGTGTTAGCAAATAAACATTAAATAAATAACTCCATAGCATACATAGGAGCTACTAGTTGGTCTGCTATCAACTTCTATAACTATTTAGCTAGAAAATCCAAATCAAGAGCAATTAGAATAGGGTTAAATTCCACTTCTGATGCGGGTACTCCAACTTCAATACGGTGGTTTGGAAACAAATAGTTTTATATTCGCTTATTCGCGCACACAGCGGCTGAATTTTACGTTCCGAGTCCGAGTTCTTGCCACTAGTTATATGTTATAAATAAGTATACCTACTCTCTTTGGTAGCCGTTAAATTCAGAAATGACTGGCGTGACGTGAGCAATAAGTATGACTAATTTTAATATTACAAACTACGCCCCGTGGTGTTACTCGCTTGTTTTTTCGGGATAACTAGTAGCCTATGTACTTCGTACCAAATTGTATCAATATCAGTCAAGCCGTTAGAGCGTGAAGAAATTACAAACATACGAACACACTCGCAATCCTCAATGCCTTTATAATATTATTCGCTGGAACGACTAATAAAATTGACTAACAGTCTAATTTTGGGCAAATGGAGTAAATATAGACCGTTGAAATCAGCATTTTTTTCTGCGCGTATGAGCTGGGTTTGAGCTCTCGGAATCGGATGACTTTTTTGAATTATTAGCAATTCAGAAAAAGTAAACACGACGTAGTTTTTACTACGAGTATTGAAGTACTCTAAAGAGACAAGGAAACTTATATATGAAATGAAGATAATGAGATGTTTGACAATTACAATGCTTGTTTCACCGGTTAATTTTGAGCTAACATTCATTTCCTGACGGTTTTATCATTAAGACCAACCACTCGCATCCCGGTTTTTCTAAACTTTACGCAATCCGCTTCCAGGGACCGCCAGCGCCATCTACTTAAAGCGATGATAACTTTCTAAACTCTGAACTTAGTCAGCTTCCCTTTTTCTGCGTGTCTCTAAGATATTCGCTGCCGCGGATGAAAAGATTTCGCTATATACCGTTAGGGGCGGTAGTGAGGCGATACTCTCCCAGTGAACTGAATGTTATGAATATGTACAATGAAATGTAAACTACTGAATTAGACTTATTGAGCATTTCAAAACAAACTCGCAAGGTTTATAAAGCTTACAGGGCCACGATAGAGTTTTTTTACTACTAAGAGCTAAGTTTATAAGTATAGTTTTCAGTAGTAACCAATTAAACACAGGAGAAATAAAAATAAGAGATGTTAAAAATTATACTCGAAATCAATATTTACGTTAAACGTAATTGAGTATATTTCTCGGTTTCTGTTTAACGGAAAATATTGCAAAGACTTGTTGCGGTCGTACAGTATTCGCAATCCAATTTGGAAATTATACCCCTCGTATGCGATGCCAAAAATTTACTAAATAAATTGAAACTAACTGATATTTAAACGTATGGATCAAATATGCCGCACAGATCCGTGCCTTCGCGATTAATGAGCAATCGGTATTACACATAATTCATATGCGAAGTTGATTTTAATAATGCAACCACGAAACCAGAGGGGATTCAACCTTGGTAGATATTCTCAAGGGGCTACTCCAAAGTTCAAAATTTATGATTTCGCTTTTAATACGATTTGAGCAGGACAGCACGGTACGAACCTCGTGATAGACTCCCCAGTGGCGAAGCATCTATCAGTGGAACTTACTTTTTGCTGTACAAATCATACCTAGATTATCTCAAAAAGGGTTGGTAAGCAAATTTTAGTATATTATCTACTTTTCTCACCCTACCGAGCGCGCGCATCGCTCAACTCTCGACTGGACTATACTATTTCTATGACGTACCTACCTTTACAGCTTCCTCAACATCATCATCTCTGGACGCTTTGGCTATACTTTTCTTCATTAACTGGTACATGGTTTCTCTCCGTAAATGTCCTTCGCCTAATAGATCGTAGCACTGGTGAAAGAAAAAATGACTTTATAATATTCGAAATGATGATTTAACTGAGAGTCAGGTGCAATACAATCGTATGGACCACCTCCGCGTCTGGTCGTCACATATATAACCGTGAGATGGTCTGATACAAGACTTTTTAAGCGTAATTTTGAATAGGATTCGCAAAACGCCATTTTAATGATTTCCAACTTACCGTGAAGGCGTACGTAATGCGCTCCTCCAAATTTCCTCGCAGATATAGAGACATGGCTTTCGCGAACGTTGCCATGGTGACGTAAGGCGACGTGCCCCGATCAAGCGCCACCATCACACGCTCCATCATGTACGCGTCCGTCATGCCCAGACCCGTGTGGAGGACGTCACGGAAATGTGCCCTGCAAACCAATCAAAACGCGTGATTAACTATTCCGGAACGTCATAGTTATTTTCTTAAACATGCATTGAAATGTCGTCATAACGCGCGTTACGAGTATAACAGAGTTCGAACTATCACGTTTCGGGCGGAACAAGTCGAGAGAACTGTAAAGGAATTTCATACAAAATTGAAGGCCTAGGCCGTGAAGTGGTGCAGGAGTGGGTGGTTTTTAAACATGACGTCTGTGTTCATGAACAGGCTAAACAGCTGAATTTTATTTTTGAGTGGTGTATTTTTATTTCTTTCCGTATGTTTGAGAAAAGCTCTATACGTGCCTTAGCCGTGAGAAGGGCTTGCCGGCTTCGTATCACTATCCAGCCTCCCTACGGTCGGCCATCTATACTTACTCACCCGGCAAGCCCTTCTTACCCGGCGTCTGGAGTAATGTACTATTGCAGACTTGTCAAACTTATAGGGTAAGCCGGATTAAGTAAGCCATAATGTTTTCTTCTAGAGCAATAAGGACAAGGTGCTTGAATACCATAAATTAGGCAAGCCGACGGGAATCGGTTTGTACGGACGCAGCGCCACTGATAGCGATGCCGACAGCTAACTCACAAGGCGACGCTTAGCACACTTACCACATTATTTAATAGGATACTAGAAGGGGCTCGCAACTTCGTCCGCGTTTTTTTTTCTTTACCATAGTCGGGTAAATGAATCCTAAGTATAACCAACGCATATAAATGCATAAATCCAAATTCAAAAATTTAAGCGTCCCATCTATTAGGCCTCCCCTCTTTTTTTGTCAGTCGTCAAGGTGAATTCTATTCTAGTTTCAAGATGAGGTTATCTCACGAACTCCTACCAGATATTGTGGATCAATGTTCCGGACAGGATTCTATCATTAGTCCATTGAATAAAAAGTTCTAGAGTGCGTGAGTTAGTAACGTAAGATGTTTCTTCGGAAACATGTCAAGAGTCCCTAGGTAATAAACATACTAAAACCCCGGGACACTAGGAGGAGCCCCGGAGTGGGGGGAGGGGGGGAAAGGGTCCATTTTTTCATTTTTCGCTTAAATCTCAAAAACGGTAGGTACATGTTAGAGAAAAACTTTCAAGGAAAAGTTGAAAGGCCATAAAATTATCTACAAGTTGTACCTTAATATTTTTTTCCTATATCCTACCGTTTCTGAGCTACACGCAGTAAAAAATGATTTTGGCTCAAACAATTTCCCCATACTACATACCCATGTTTATCACATCAATCGATCAAAAAATATTTCTTTCTTCCAAAAAACTCAAATGTGCAACTTGTGACCGGTACTGATAGATTGCTCTTAATTAGGTCTATAATTGGTAAAGTAAACACATTCCTCCATGGAAGCCTTTAGGAGGAATCGATTGTCAAAATATTATATTAGGGTAGTTTGAGTTACTGAACTTGATCTTTTTATTTTTTCTTCCAAAAAATCTCAAAAGTGCAACTTGTGACCGGTACAGATAGATTGCTCATAATTAGGTCTATCATTGATAAAAATACCAGATTCCACCACGGAGGCGTTTACGGGGAATTGAATTTTATTAGGGTAGTTACGATACTTGAACTTTTTATTTTTTTTCTTCCAAAAAGCTCAAAAGTGCAACTTGTGACCGGTACTGATAGATTGCTCTTAATTAGGTCTATAATTGGTAAAAAAAACACATTCCTCCATGGAAGCCTTTAGGAGGAATTGATTGTCAAAATATTATATTAGGGTTTTCGAATTTTTCACCTTTCATGGGATGTAGCTCGAAAACGGCTGCGAATAGAAAAAAAATATTTAGGTACAACTTGTAGATAATTTTATGGCCTTTCAACTTTTCCTTGAAAGTTTTTCTCTAACATGTACCGTTTTTGAGATTTAAGCGAAAAATGAAAAAATGGACCCTTTCCCCCCCTCCCCCCACTCCGGGGCTCCTCCTAGTGTCCCGGGGTTTTAGTATGTTTATTACCTAGGGACTCTTGACATGTTTCCGAAGAAACATCTTACGTTACTAACTCACGCACTCTAGACCCCCCTTGGAGGGACTCATTCAATGGACTACATATAGATCCGAGAAACGTTTTCTCAGAAAGTTGAATAAAAAACATTATTATTCAATTGTTTTTTTACGAGTTATTTGGTTTCCGTACCAGATCTCGTTATTTTCATTTTGAACAAGTCTTGGACTGGACTATATTAGGAGTATATTGGGGTAGTACAATTTATTTCATGAGACCCCTAACAAAGGAAATTTCTTCTTCATAAGACGAGATAAAATATCTTACCCTCGTGTCTCGTATAAAATGTTGAGGTTATTTTGACCGTCAGCTGCAAAACGTCTATTGTTAACTTTAGTAGAATTACCCATACCGATTGTGGGTATCTTACGATTCGTTGTTGTAATTTCACCCACAATTTATCATTATATTGCTTATAGTTATGTAGCTGTATGTACAGTGTTGATATACCATTTATAGTTTCAATTTAAGTTTATAAAATAGTTAAAAGTAATTGTGGGTATATATTAGATCGGACTTTGCAACAATAACTTTATGTTAATCTTGCGAGCTGGGGTGAGAATATAAAACTCTAGAAACACGTAATTCTTTGTTCATTACGGTTCAATGTAATGTGGAAGCAACATTCTTCGTTCATGTTTAAATAAAAGTGTCATAATAAGTACTCATTTTCATTTGATTATCATCGCCGGCTGCTACCCTGGACCGCGGGAGTTATCACTATCATATTGCTGTATTTTCCTCTTAAATGCAAAAGATACGAAATATTGAATGGTGTTTCTATTTTTAGCAAACAAGATATATATATTTGTATTTTGAAAAACCGTGTCATTCACATTACGAATTTTTAATGTTATTCAATTCACACACAAAATCTCCTTCGATATTATTGGGTGAATTTTTTGTCCCAATTTAATCATTCTATTCCGGGAAACAAACCCAGTAAAAATTTGACACTCAAAATAACGTTATCGACTAAATGAGTAACATACGAAATAAGTATTGTGTGAAAACTTCGTAACCGTTCATTATCAGCCTAGTAGGTACCGGCGGCCTCGGCCGGTAAGTAAGATACGGAATGTATATTATGTTTATAGATCTATAAATATACACGTTTACGTAATAAAATGCAGCACGATGACGTCTGTCTCATCTGTCTGTCCATAGAACCTAGGCACTTTGCATTTAGGGGCCCCCTCCCCTATAAAGAGAACATTATTATGGTGAATGTCCTGCTTCTGGGACTGGGGCCCCTAGACTGGCTGGGCCCCTAGGCCCAGGCCTTGTGGGCCTAGGGGTAAATATGCACCAACAACCTTTACAAATATAGCAAACTACTAAGGAAAAAGTAATCGAAATCTAACCCGGCTTGCCCTGAGTTTTTGTTTATCGCCACACCACATAAGCGAATTTTTTTTTTTTTTTTCCACAAAAATTTCTTTCCACTTACTTTTTGCCACAATTTTAATCGTATACTGACCGTGAAATCAAATCTGGCCCTGCTGGTTTCTCGTCGCGCTTTTGTATTTTGAAAAATATCACCATTATTTCTGAAACAACACCTTTTATTATACACAATTCAACCCCATTTCAGTGGAATATTTCCCTATTTAAAGGGGGTTTACATAAATAGTGAAGGCCATCGATGACAGCTTGTGTAATAGGATAGGACCCTCTTTGTTCGAGTGATAATAGAGCTGATACTAAAACAAGAATCCGTTCAGGTGCTTATAGTAGTATATATTAATGTATGTTATTAAGAACCACGATTCATTCACAAAAAAAACAAATATCCACAATTTTAATACTAGAAAAAAAATTGCTATTCGAAAGTTTCATGGCAAGAAAGTATATAGGTACTCGTAAATCATTTTTAGGCCAATGTAAATTTTCATAACAATACACTTTTACAATATTCCATCTCTCAAACATTAAACATTAAAATCTCTAATGTCAAAGGCATATAATTATACCATCCTGACTACCGGCATTCATCATTTGTCAGTTTAATTAAAGCCTTATGACAAATAGATAGATAGTTAACTATTAATTGTAGTTTATGTACTATGTGTGGGACATTAGAACTCAGGAGGATACTGTAGAGGACTATCTGACCGACAAAAATGCACGGAATGAACCAAAAGCCAAGTAACTGACTCCTTAATTCGTGTTAGATTGTACCTGACCAGTTTAAGGGACACAGTTCTATCTCAGCATATCAAACGTACATAAATTGTGATAAACCGTCATACTTTCTTGTAATTTTTATTTTATTCTTATATGTTTCCCGTATTTATTACCTAAAATACAATATTATTATTTTATAGGCACACATATATTTTCTTCGAGGACTAGGTATAGGTACGCCTAAATTATAAGATAGGCACAAATTAGGTTAAGTTAATATTACTGAAATAGTTAAGAATATTTCTGAAAAAAATACTGACTGTTGAGTTTCTTTCGGCGTTTCTTCTCAACAGTGGTCTCCTCTTGTGACATGCCGGTAGACTCAGACATGTAAAAGTACCTTTGTGGCCTACTTGCAGAATAAAATTCATTGTTTCATAATCATCAGACATAGAAGTGTTCGCGGCAATAACGTCAATTAACTAGGGACATCGTTCCGATAGTAAATATATCGATAACTGAATACTTAATCCGAAATGACATTTCATAGTAGCTATTAAGTTCACCGGATAAATAGAAATTCACTAAAATATGCTGATTTCTACCCATCAATGTTACTTAATATACTTTTTAGGAATATTTAAATTCAATTAAAAATTGACGTTAACAACCTTATACTTTTTTCATATTCAATCGATGTCCATGCAAAGTAAACTGAAACCAAGAGTGCCTTGCAATAAAGGCCAATTTCGGTAAATTTTATGACATATGTAACGAAGAGATGCACTACACCATTTTTCATTAAATCAATTATGAACCTTATATAATATTCACAAAGAAATCATATACGGCACTAGCTGTGCCCCGCGGAGTTACCCGCTCATCCCACGGGAACACTAAATTTATTCGGGATGAAAAGTATCCTATGTCCTTTCCCGGGTCTCAAACTATCTCCATACCAAATTTTATCTAAGTCGGTTCAGCGGTTTAAGCGTGAAGAGGTAACAGACAGACAGACAGACACACTTTCGGATTTATAATATTAGTATGGATGTAACTATTATGGGTTATCTCATAGACATAACATAACTACTGCCATAAGAAAGAATAAAATAACATCGTGTGGCTCTTCTTAGCAAAATTTTATTTGTGCCACCAACACTTCTATGTCTGTGCATAAAATAAAAATAAATCATGAATAACGCTTGTCTTAAGAAACACGACCTTAAAAACGTAAAGTTAAAGTTTTATTTTCGAGTGCAGTGTAAATTTTATGAGTCATTTTGGGACATGTCATTTTAGGATCCTTTATTTACCAAAAAATTTCAATCATTTACCAAAAAAATAAACGGACACTAAGCCGTATCCAGCCAATTTTCGAGGAATATTCGATTCCTCACCGGCGAACGTGTATAAGTAACGAGTCACTCGATATCCAATAATATTGCCCGATATATTTCGGATTCGTATATATCCAAAATATATAAAATACACCGTAAATAGACTATATGCGCCTTATGTGATTACATTACTTTCACAAGTGTCAAGATTGTTGGCGTCATCAAATAGGTCTAGAAATAACGTAACAATAGCTCAGCGAAAAGCATCACAGAGGCTTCCAATATACCTAGCATAAGTGGCGAGACAAGAAAATAATAAACAAAGGTAAGCCTTTGTTATATATAATGAGACACAAAAGGGCACGATAATTTCCGCAGCTTTAATATAGATTTTTCGTCACACGATTGAGTTTGAATTAAATTTTCTGTGTAATTTATATACGAGTCTGGAAATTCAAACTTCATCTCCATCATTCGAAATTTTATTAAATGAATGCCAAAAAAAACTATACCATTATCGAAATTGCTCAAGTGCTCATCAAACGTCTGGAGAATCGGTTGGAAAATGCTGTGTACAGGAGAACCACCCGGACATCTGGGAATCTGGACATACGAAAGCGACTGTGACTTTAAAAGTAACTCATTTTAGATTGGCCTGGTTAGATTTCTTAGTAACCTTGCGTTCCTGAGAACGGAAATAGAAAGTCTGAGGCAAACTTATTCTCTTATTAAGATATATCTCGCGATCAACTTTTCAGATAAATGAAAAACAGAAATACAAGTTCTTCAGATTAAATTATCCTAAGTTTAAAAAGTTAATATAATCTTAGTATTATTTTATAAAACAAGGATAAATTATTATTTAATGGTAAGCATCTTTCGACGAATGTTGCTGTCGTTGCTGAAAATGTGCGCCAACACAGTAGATATCCAGTAAGTTACCCAAAATAAATGCCTAATAAATAGGTGTCGAAACACTGATATTTATTTAAACAAAGCGGTTTTTGAGCTGACCTTATATTTAGAGGCCAATTTGTCAAAGTCTTACCTTCTTCTATTTCGTTTTCATCGAGATACGCTGTTATACTGTGCCATTAACGCTCGGTGACGTGCGATTATCTGCCGCGCGATAAATATTCTGCTTCTTTCTTTGCGACACAATGCTAGAATGACGTGAGGTGCTGTGTCGTACAATTCGAAGCGAAAACGCAGCCGGTTGTGCTAGTCTAGCTGTGTTTACAGGTTTAAAAGAAATTCTCAGGCCAAAGCGAAGCTCATAATTTCGATGATACACGATTAATGATTATTCAAACAATTTTTTTTATGAATGCCTTCCCTACCATTTCCTACCTTTTTTTCCCTACTAACTCGTAATAATGCTAATCCATTGTACGAGGAGACTGCCAGCTATGGGCCAGCATTTGCCAAACAGGCGCCCTGGGCGAGTCATTCACTGTTTGGCGTTCTGGCGCCTAGACCTGAATATAAAAATGCCCTTTAGGAGCCAGCGCATCTGGCGCCGCCCGGGTCGACCCCTCCTACAGCCGCCGCTATGCCAGCTCTTCGGTCACAAGGGGTGTCTTTTGAACTTTATTGGAAAACATTTAAACTTTTGTAGGCACTGAGACCCCACTAACCTAGTCTCGATCCCGAAGGGAGTAAAATTACTTGCTACATACGTTCTATTTCGTCGAATGTGAAATGTGTTTCTTTCTGTATTTCAGCCCACATTTGCCCATTTTTCTTTCGGAAGCGGATTTCTTCCATGGGATCTAAAATAGAATCCAATACGGCAGACATTTTGGTAAATAATATCACTCAAATAGTTTAAAAGGAAAATATAGGAAATTATAAATTTATTTGATAAACACAACTGTCAATTTGCCATAACCACATAGAATGACGTTAACATCTTGGAAATAAGCCTAAGCGCGCACGAATGATGTATCACCGTGGCGCTAGAGCAAGAAATATAATACTCGCTAGAGGTTATTATAATTATGTATTATATACAGATCTATAGTCTGGCTAAAATATTACTCAAAGTTTTAGCGGGAAATTTAAAAAATCTGCGGCTGGTCACATTTTGTGTAGTAGGAATTATAGTTTTGATACCAGAAATTATTTTTGATTTTCTATGCACACGTAAGGTTAGGTACCTTAAAGGAAATAAGTTAAATATATTATGTTGACGTGTACACATAGTCAGCTCACATAATTTCTTCCACTATGTATAGTACAGTCAACGACAATCACATATGTTTACACTTTCTAACCATTATATAAGGCGAAAAATGAATGTAGTGTAAATAAGACCTAGCTCGATAATACCTTTATATTAATCTACTACCAAAAATTTACATATAAGTAGGTACTAATGCCAAATTTGAACTCAATCGGAAACTGCGAAGCAGGGATCGTATACCGGTATTCGGCTCCATACAAAATACCGGTATTAAATTTCGGTATTTCGCTTATTATTACATATTTCTATATTTTAGTGAGCTAATTTCAAAGCTATATATCATTACCTAAATTCAATTTAGTAGCGTTTGAAATAAAACATGAAATTAGAAAAAAAAAATTTAATGAATACCGGTAACGATGCGAAGGGGGTCAAGTTTAACTTGCTTTTTTTTTACTTGCTTACAGACAGGACAGTCACCGGAATAGGCACCACGTAAAACTACAAGCTACAATTGATAATTTTGACTGAGATGAATATGTACACATTTTAATTTTATTAAGCATGACCTAGGTATTCGCTATAGTCAAAATCGGACTAAATATTCACAGCAAATACTCCGCCTCTGAGCCCACTCCGGTATATTGATCCGAACTGCTAGAAGACTTCATCACCGACGCTTATGACATATCTTTTCATGTCAGCAGTTATATTCTCCTTTTGAATGAACTGATTCTCTATGTGGAGAACATGATCAGTAATTTTTTCCAGTCGTTAGGTGTCACACTTTCGAAGCATTCTTTAACACAGATTCAGTTATTTATTAATAAATTCACAAACCTGATCATTGATCAAAGTTATAAGCAAGTATTAGAACTAGTACATAAAGTATCAAAATATTTATAGAGGACCCACCTACTAAATTGTTTACGACTTGTAAACATTGAATTTTTTCGTTATGCAACGCTTCACGTTGACTTTGCACATTATAGTAATTTATTTAGGAGCTTAAATAATAGTTTGCGGACCTCATTCGGTATGGTCATTGTTAATATTAGTCATTTATATAAAGTAAATGCCGTATAAACCGTGAATCATTTGAATGAATGACATAAATTGACAACAGACTTTTAGCGTTTTTTTAATCATAGACAATTGGTGATGCCACAAGGAAATATCTGTCAATATTATTTGGCTAGCCAGACAGTGAATAAACTTTTTGCATCATGTTTCGATGGGAAGGCCAATTAGAGATAATTGAGAGAGCAAGCTAAAATGATATTATCCTAAGTAAATAATAAAATCGTAAAATCCTCTTTCTAAAGTCTAAGAATCCTTATTTTTAGGGTTCCTTACCTAAATCGGCGAAAACGGAACCTTCATAAGATCATTTTCCTCAAGAACGCATAGAGGTATCAAGCTGAAATTAATACCAAATACATTTGGTCTACTACTTCCTGGAGTCAAAACTTCTAAATCTACAAAATCAAAACATCGAGCCTATGTGCTATTTGTTGACGCTTGCAAGGGAATCAAAACCTGTAGGATACTTCCCTACCTATCATCACCATGGCCACTGCATCCTTGACAGATGTTTGTAATAGAGTTAATACTCACAGAGCTGCAGTGGAATCGGAAGTCACAGTCACAGATTTAGATTATTATTTATATAGTTTTTATATTTAAGTTTATTTTATTTTACACACACGATATATCATGACACTCACGACACAACTGTTATTTTTCACATCAATTTTAGTATCATAGCAACCACTTATAAAATAGTTTTCCAGTCTAGTGGTAATGCAACCTCAACACTTTCCCTCACTAGCAGGAAAAGTCCTGTAGTCCCAAGTCGGCTCTAAGTTGAAGTAGCCTCGGCTTTGGGACAGCCTTGGTAAGAAGATCAGCCAACTGCTCAGCAGAGCATGTCTTCCTGACATCAACAAGACCTTCTTGCACGGTCTCACGAACGTAAAAATGCCTCACTCGAATGTGTTTCGTCCGTTTGTGAAATTCGGGATTATGGGCAAGACGTATGGCTGCCTCATTGTCAACTCTTAATGTTGGTATCCCATCCAACTTTGTTAGCTGACAAAAGATCCTTTGAAGCCAGACAAGCTCGCGTGCACCTTCGCTCGCTGCTACTATCTCAGCTTCAGTCGTTGAGATCGCAACTGATGGTTGTCGCTGACTTAGCCAGGAAACAACTCCTTCGGCAAATAGACAAGTGACTCCTGTCGTTGAACGTCCAGTCATATCATCACCAGCGTGATCTGCGTCACTATAGCCTTCAACGATGGCTCTAGTACAATTTGCATTGTACATAATGCCGTAGGAAATAGTTCCTTTCAGGTATCTGAATATCCTTTTGACTCTTAGCCAGTCATCTTCAGTAGGATTTTCTAGTTTCCTAGATACGACTCCAACAGCATACGCTATGTCAGGGCGTGTGCCTGTCATCAGGTACGCTAGTGCACCGACTGCCTCTCGGTAAGGGAATTTATTCTCAGACTTTCCGTTTGTAACTTTCCCTGTTTCAGTAGTCGACGTTTTCTCGATAGGCGTCGAAACCGGATTACAATCGGACATTCCAAAGCGGCTTAGGATTTTCTTTGTATAAGCTTCTTGCTTAATACCTATACAACCGTCTTTAGTTCTCTGAATTTCCAACCCAAGGTAGTATGATGCCGGTTTTGTTGTGATTTTTATGTTACGACCTAATTCCTCCAGGAATTGGTGTGCTAAAGCTTCATCTGTAGCCGCCACAAGCCCATCGTCCACATAAAGTGTTATCAGGATTTTCTTGTTGTTGACATTCTTCGTGAATAGGCAGCTGTCAGCAGTACTCTGTACGAAACCTTTCGCTAACAGGATCTCCTCGAAACAAGAATTCCAGCAACGTGGTGCCTGTTTAAGTCCGTATAAGCTTCTCCTTAGTTTACAGACTTTTGATGTGCCATCGCTGAATCCGTCAGGCTGTTTCATGTAGATCTCTTCTTCGATCTTGCCATTCAGGAATGCGGTCGACACGTCAAATTGCATCAGATGCAAGTTTTCTTTAGCGCTGACACTTAATAAGGCTCGTATCGTAGCCATCCGGGCCACCGGACTAAAAGTTTGACCATAGTCGATTCCCTTTTGTTGCCTAAATCCTTTGGCTACGAGCCTCGCCTTATATCTGTCAATTGTGCCATCTGGTTGGCGTTTAATTGTGAAAACCCATTTACACGGAAGCGCTTTTCTGCTTGGCGGCAAATCACATAGCGTCCAAACTTGGTTTTCTTCTAGAGACTTGAGCTCATTTGCCATGGCCTTTTGCCACTCAGCTTTATCTTCTCTAGAGAGAGCTTCGTTATAGGTTTCAGGGAATTTTTCCGTGCCTACGAAACACACATAATCATCGAACTTTTCAGGACGTTTCATGGTTCCTCTGTCTCTCAGCCTATAACGGGGCTGTGCTTCAACCACGGGCTCACCTAAAGCTACAGGTTCTGGTAGTGGCTCTACTATTTCCAGTTGCCCTTGATCAGCATCGACAAAATGTTCATCTCCTTCATGAAAGTTCTGGTGTTCGTTAGGTTCGTCTTCTTGATCTTGGTCTTCTCTGACAATAGTTCCATCTCCCTCAGGAACATGATCAAGATCTTCGGGTAGCTCTTGCTCGAGAATACGTTCGCTATCTGCTACTCCCTCTGCAGCAATAGGAATGCTGATGGTAGTCTTGTATTCCACGTCAGACTCAAACGTAATGTCCCGCGACTTTAACGTTTTGACTCCATCCCAGATTCGATAGCCGTCATCATTCTCGTAGCCTATGAGTATGCCTTTAACAGCTTTCTTACTCATCTTTTTACGCTTTTGTTTTGGAATATGCGCATAACACACACTTCCAATTATTTTTAGATGGGATATCTTCGGCTTTTTCCCATGCCACAGTTCATATGGTACTTTACTGTCCACTCTCGTGGGACCTGTCCTATTTAGTACATATGCTACTGTATTAATCAATTCAGCCCATAATATTTGTGGCATCTCTCCTCTTCCATGCATAATCGACCTCGCAGCTTCTACTAAAGTACGATTTTCTCGCTCACTACAGCCGTTTTGCTCAGGCGTGTAAGGCATAGTTAGCCGATGCTGAATACCATGACTTTGCAATATGCTACGAACCGCTTCGTTATCAAACTCGCCACCGTTGTCACTCAATAATGTTTTGACAGTATGCCCAGCGTTCTTTACTTCTTGAAGCATCTGAAGAAGTTTATCCTTTACTTCTGACTTCAGCCTCATGAAGTATACCAAGCGATAGCTCGAATAATCGTCCTTGAATAGTACGTAGTATTGGTACTTCGATATGCTTTTTGCAAAGGGTCCACAAACATCTGTGTGAATCAGCTCTCCAACTGCTTTAGCTCTCTCTCTGGTCCCGAACGGCGTTCGATGAGACTTTCCGTAAACGCAGCCTTCACATGTCACTTTATCTGGACTAAGCTGTATGCCTAACTCACGTTTTACCACGCGAATGACGTGTCTTTTGTCCTGGTGCACTAGCCGCTCATGATATAGCTGTAGCATGTTTGAGCCAGTTAAAACATTGACCTCAATAGTCGAATGTTGTGTTGGAGTGACAGTCTTCAAATCCAACTTATATAATCCGCCATTACGGAGTCTGCTTCCAACAACTCTAGTTGTGCCTTCAATATCTAACTTGCACTCTCTAGTCGTAGAAGTGAAGAGGCTATTTTGCATCTTATCTTGCGCCGCAAGCATCGAAAACAAGTTCTTCGTTAAGGATGGTACTAGCCACACATCATTAAGGGTTATCTTCTCCTTGTTTCCATTAACATTGGATTCTACCACTACAGAACCCATTCCAGAAGCAGATATGGTAGTTCCGTCTGCCGTAGTTACGGTGTGATCCGAATCGAATTCTTGAAACTCCGTGAAGAAATTCCTCCTTACTGCAATGTGCACAGTTGCTCCATTATCAACGTACCAGTTCTCACGATCCTGTACTTGATTTATTGAACACGCATTTACCATCAGGGAAATCTGTTGAACTTGCTTGGACTTTGAGCTAGACGCTGATGTGCCCGAAGTTGGCTTAGGTGGCCTCCCATCCTTAATCCACTTCTTACACTTGCGAACTCTATGTCCTTTTCCAGAACAGTAATTGCATATCAGCTGCTCATCCGGGTTCTTTTTATTTTGACGTTCACTAGGCGTAGTCACTAGTGCCTCTTGCCGTGAGTTCTCTTGACTACCTAACTCTCTCTCGAACGTACAGAGATGTGTCGTCAAACTGTCAATAGTCCTTTCTGACTGTTTCAGCATTAGCCAACTTGACTTAAAGTTGAAATAACGGTCGTCAAGTGTATCCAAGACTTTACAAATCAGGAACAACTCAGGGAGCTTAGCCGTAGCGTCGATTTTAGCAATCTCCGCCTTCAAATCATTCCAGAGATTCTTAAGGTGCGACATATGAGTAGGAACATCATCTTCCTTCCTCTGACGAAACCCGAAAAATTCCAAGCATAGATTATACGCTCTGTCGTCTGATTGTCCATCAAATAGCCTATGTAGCTCTTGCCAAACATCGTGTGCTATTCTAAACCTCATAACCTTCTTAAGTGTCTCCTCGGTCATGTTAGTCGTCAGCATGAGTAAAGCGCCAGTTTCAGTCCGCCTATATTTCACCATAGCAGTATTATAGGCGCTGGTTTCAGCGTCACTTGCTCCTGCAGCAAGGACCGGCTTGTTGAGTTTCCCCTCAACTGCCTCCATGGCACCTTCTGTACCTTCAAGCATTATGGTCATTTTATACTTCCATGTAGCCCAATTTTCCTTGCCAGCTAACTTGCCGATTTCAATTTTTGTTGAAAAATCCATTGCGATCCTTCCGGTTGGGCACAGAACCTAATAGAGTTAATACTCACAGAGCTGCAGTGGAATCGGAAGTCACAGTCACAGATTTAGATTATTATTTATATAGTTTTTATATTTAAGTTTATTTTATTTTACACACACGATATATCATGACACTCACGACACAACTGTTATTTTTCACATCAATTTTAGTATCATAGCAACCACTTATAAAATAGTTTTCCAGTCTAGTGGTAATGCAACCTCAACAGTTTGTTGTAACAAATGTAACAATATTATATGTCATGTTGTTTGGTTTCAGCTGATACAGCTTCGCTTAAAGCTGTATAAGTCAATTGCAGCACGACATATTTTTTCATAATAGGTAATATTTTGTGGTCCAGGGATAGGGATTAATAATTAAAAAAATAATTATATTAACTTATAGGATGATAATCAGTGATCGGCACGGCCCGTGCTACACCGCGGGTTTCCTATAGGGATTTTAATATGAACCAACATAATTGTAATAAAATAATGTAAAGTTATATTTATTGCAATCACGTTGGTATTTCTTTACACTGAATACGTACCGCGATGTCGCACGTGTCGTGCCGATCAGTGATGGTAATAAATAAATGTTACCGAAAGGGTGGTAGTCGAACTTTATCTTCCTACCTATCCGTTCTATTCAACATTCTGTCGGGTAGTGATACATGAAGCCGACATCTCTAGTAACAGCTCGCTGCTTCACCAGTTTCATCGTTATAGTACAGAACTTTCGCTGAGCAATTCCGACTCACATTTGGCCGGCTTTTTTCAGTATTTTATTTATTTCCTAAATGTTCCTTTCTAACTTTATCCGAAATAAATAACAGTTGTAAGTTCAAAAACCTACAGTAACGCGTGACCATTAAAAAGCTTTTCAAATCTTAGAATTTATTGTTCGGATCATTAAAAAGTGATTTAGCAAATTCCTGCAGAACTTTTTTTGTAATTACAACGACGATTTTCTGGTACATGCCAATTTAAGTACGAGACAACTTTAAATTTCGGCAGTCTTCTTTAATTTTTCCATCGGCATATTTTAGCAGCCATTCTATTACCAGTTTTAATTATGTTTTAATATGATTGGTGTTTCTCGAATATAATTATAATAGAAGGCCCATAATTTCAACTTCTTTTTAAGCGACTTCAAGCTGCATACAATACAATAGTGCATTACTGCAGAGGCCGGGAAAATTCAGTTCGTGAATGAATATATGATTTTGAAGGACGGTTAAATTGATGTGGACCCTCATTTGTATGAGACGTCATATACGGAAGGTGTATTCTTTACAATTTATTTTTCACCTCACCAGCTCAAACATGGCGATTTTGCTGTCAGAAAACAGTGAACAAAATGCGATTTTGTTTAGAGCGTGGGTAGAAAGCAAGGAGCTTATATTTAAGACAACAGGAGTGCGAACTCAGAATAAGTGTTCACACAAAATTAAATCTTAGTATAGATACATAAAGTATATTTTACGGGTGAAGGGGTCACGGGAAGACAGAGACAGCTCGCAGATAGGTAGTGTGTCCCTTTCTAATATTGCCAGTCACAAAAAATAGTAATAATTAGTAGTTTTCAAATAAAATGGTAGTTATTAGTAGTTTATACTTTTCTTTAAATTAACACTATTCACTTCAAATAATTAACTATTTTATTCGCTAAACTTTCTTACGCGTCACCAAAGAAACTAACGGAAAAAATTATGAAAGTTATACAATCCGTTAGTATATAAAAATAATTTTATGTTAGGGCAGGATAAAACCTTTAAATTTGAAATCTTATTAATATAATTGAAAACTGTCAGCATTTTTGACAGTGCTTAATGGTATCTTTTCTGATTATTTAAAAAATTACATACTTATAATTGCATCATGGTAACCGGAATTAAAGGTTGCAAAAGGAAATCTTTTGGTGGCTATAGTATATTTTTTCAGGTAATATATGGTATCATATATTAATATGAAAGCATGTCAAACTTTGATAAAGTACTAAAAGAGTGACAATGAATTTACAAAATTACCGGATAATTCCGATCTATGTTTTACTTCGAAAATATTATTCGTACTAAAAACAATCTGAGCATTGCACTATTGCAGTAATGTCGTTTTAACTATACTACGATAATCCTTCGCTATCTAAGGATGGTTAATAGGCGTCGAAATTTCAAAATGGTCGTAGCGAGCTGAAATTTGGTATGTTTGGGCTTTGGGCCCCCTGATTCCAAAAAAGTTTTTTTTCTATCTTAAAAAATAATGTATGGGATTTTTTTTAAGAGCCCCGTATCTCGTAAGCGGTTGGCTCAGGTGGGAGGTGCTCGACCAAATGTCATAGGGGGTACCCGAGTACAGTAGTGAAAAAAAAAACGAAATGGCGAC
Source organism: Apotomis betuletana (assembly GCA_932273695.1). Lineage (NCBI taxonomy): Eukaryota > Metazoa > Arthropoda > Insecta > Lepidoptera > Tortricidae > Apotomis > Apotomis betuletana. The sequence goes on along the minus strand of OW026298.1, from coordinate 15,111,569 downwards.
TTTTTTTTCTAAATTTCAAGTTGGTGCTAGGGGGCTGAAACTCGATATCGGGGGGCATTTGGGGCTCACAAATATGAATCTGGAATCGGTGTCCGAAAATTCGGTCAAATTCGGAAAATATCGGAAAAACAAGATTTGTATGGAGAAAATTTCATATTGGTCCGAGGGGGCTGAAATTCGGTATCAGGCAGTTTTTGGGGCCCCCGAGTCGGAATCTGAAATCGAATTTAAAAAATTCAGTCAAATTCAGAAAATATCGGACAACAAACTTTAATATTTTAGTTCGACCGAGGGCCGCAGGCTTAAGGGCGAACGTCCCCCCACGAGGCCGCAGGCCGAGCTCCGTATAGCACCAAAGGTGCGGAGCGTCCCAGAGACGGCGTAGCGCGCGAACCCAAGGGCCCGCAGGGCGAGCCCACCTAGAACATTGCTATTGCTACCCGCCTAAGTAATCGTAGTAGTAGTAGCAATCGTAGAACCGAAGTTAGGAGATAACTCACACGAGATGTATGCCTTTAAGACCTCCCAGATCACCCCGCCATAAGTATTTTATATGAATCACTAAAAACAAAAAAATATACTTATATAATATAAAAATATAATAAATGAGTGGTTTGGCATCGTCTTCAAAACGTGATTCAAACGTAATCTGTACTTAATGGGTTATTTTTAGCTTTTTAGTTTTTTTTGAAGTCGGTTTTCTTTTTGCTTTTTATTTCGCCATATACTTAGTAACCGTTAGTACAGTAATAAAAAGTATTGCGTAGTCTTGCATTGGTAAAACAGAGTTATACAGGTAGTTTATAAAATAACGGTATACTTACAGTTTTACCTCCCTAATTAATTTATGGTACCCTACAAATAACCACTTTTTTATATCCTCATAAATGAGTTCATGTCCACGTACATCAGAATAGGTTTTTTGTTTGTTTTGTTTTTAAGTATGACTTAACGAAGTTTGTCATTTATCAAATCAAATTAACAGTTACGGGATTGCTGCGTTCTGTTAAAATAACAGGAGCCAAAAGTGTGTTATTGCTGGCATAGTAGCTAACATTCACTATATTTATTTATGAGTTTCCATAGGTATAATATATAAAATAAATTCTAGCTACAGTGCCAGCCAATATACATTTTTAGACTTTAATTTTTTTTCATTTTTTTTTATAAATATCGGACAACCTCACACAAATCAATCTAGTCCCAAATTAAGCTCAAGAAGGCGTGTGTTATACTAGACGACGATATACGTACTTATATAGATAAATATATACTTAAATACATAGAACAACCATCACCCAAGCACAAATATTCGAGTTCAGTTGTTTGAATTTTTGGAGTAGTAGGGCCTCGTGCAGGGTCCGTCCGGATTGTTACTACCGTCTTGCCTGCTAACCCACCGCCAAACAGCAATGTTCGCATTATTGTGTTCCGGTGTGGGGGTAAGATAGCCGGTGAAATTACTAGCATAGAGGCATTCTATCTTCGTCCTCCGGGTAGGCAAGCACTTGTGACTCCTCTGGTGTTGCAGGTGTTTATGGGCGACGGTAATCGCTTTCCATCAGGCGATACGTTTGCTCGTTTGCCGCCTATGACATAAAAAAAAAAAAAAAGTTCATCATACAAATATTTGCCCCGGCCGGGAGTCGAACCCGGGACCGCCGGCTCAGTAGGCAGGTGTCTACAAACCGAGCCAAACTTGTAATAAAATGGAGTAAGGATGAGTCCCTCTTTATTGCTAAATATTTGGTTACCCCAGCAGAGTGGGACAAACTGCCCCCTTGGCGGCTTTCTTACTTGGCTCGTTCGACCGAAGCAATGAGCAGTCCAGGTATACTATAGTATTTACTAGGTCCATGGTAGAAAGTAGCTTTTTAATTTTTTTTATTTTTGACCACGAATTGTCATTTCTCAGCCAAAGGTTAGTTATAAAATTCAAATCGTTGGATTTCGCTGCACTCTGTCTCTTTCATATCTATATGAAAAAGGGAGTGATAAAAACCTATCAATGTGAAATTCGATTTTCGAATCCGACTTCGAATAAGAACACATTCCGATACGCGTCATACCATAAAATAAAATAAAAAATAACCCGAAGAAGTTTTAATTACAACGTCACAACATATTGTTTTTAACGACTGAATGTTTAAATCATTGTATCTTATATATAAATCAAATAGATTATTGTTTAAATAAGATAAGATTTTTCAACTTTATACTGTAAATGCCCGTACCATTATGTTTTTACCAATATGTCATAGACGCAGTTTCGAAACGTACTTTAAAAAATATCGAGTTCAAATTGTTATTTTCTTCGGTATTTATTTAGTTTGGTGCCTTACGAGTAACAATATCAATCAAACTATAAACTAAATCTCGTAATCATAAATAAACACGTAATGTATCTGCTAAATCTTCCAATTTGATCAAATAATGACAACCGTGGTGGTTGTGAGGGACTGCTGGTAGGTACAGTGTTGGAACGTATAATTTAAATTTAATTATATTTGTATTCCATTTTAAGCAGCAAGCAGCTGGTTTCTATTTTCTAATTAATAATATCATTGAAATTAGCAACAAAGACCTACCTACACCTGAATGGTTGGAAACTAAAAGTACAAAAAGTCGAATTATGTTCTCACTGTTGAGTTGAAAAGTTGTGTGTGCTACACGAGAGCAAAGTTTTTGCATCTCGTTCTGCACTCAGGATTCTAACTCGCTACGCTCGTGATTCAAACATAGAATCTTTCGCTTGCTCGGGACTCAAAATCAGCACTCGTAACAAAAAACAACTTTGCTCTCTTGTTGCACAAATAACTATTTCTCAAACATGCAATGAAATATAACGTGCGGTAAAACAGGCTTCGAAGTGTCTCGTTTCGGGCGGAACAATTCGAGAGAACTGTACAGGAACTTCATACGAAATTGAGCAAACGTGGCGTGAAACATGGCGACTGTGTTCATGAATGGGCTAAACAGCTGAATTATGTTTTTGTGAGTGGTGTATTTTTTTATTTCATTGCATATGTTTGAGAAAAGCATTATACATGCCTCAGCCGTGAAAAGGGCTTGCCGGCTTCGCATCACTATCCTACCTACTCGGTAGTTTGTTTATAAATTGCTGTAATATGTATTTTTTTACGTTTTCAACACCTTTTGTAAAATTTTGTAAAACTGATCCGACTAAAATTATTATCTATACTTATAGAAACTACTCACAAAATTTCATGAGAGTCAGTTGAGAAATGCACCTTTCGGCGAGAATAGCCCTAAAATATCTGCAAATCCAGCACACGAAAGAATTTCACGCCAAGCTGACGCGGTGAAGATTCGCCTGCTCGTTCATCAAATAAACCGTTTAACAAGCTCTCTGCTCTATTTTCATTTAACCACGTCTTAGTATTTGCTTCAGTTATATTAGAGAAAAATATTGAGTAAAATTATTTTTTCATCTCTCCTATTCGGAGTGTTATTTTCATGAGTAGATAGCCGGGTGGAAAATAGCTTTTCCATCCCTAGGGTGGAAAGTAATTTTTTTTTTAATTGCCACGGAGTCATAGATAATTGCCTTCTAGAAGCACGTCGTGACCAACTAAATTATAGGTACAATCTAGTCGGCCGTGGTAAGTGGCCATTGAAAAAAGGTCTCCAAAGGTTACATATAGGCAAGCTTAATTTATTTAGATCTAATTATTAAATATAATTTTGCCTTATATTCATAATACATACATATAATTCCGTCCCACATTTTATGATAGATCGTACATTTATTTAAAAAATAAAATTGATTTGTTTTTTTTTATTGAATTGGATTGTTTTTTGTTTTTACTTTTTGTATGCTGGCGTTACGTATATCTTAACTTTTTTATCTATTAAAAATAAGAAGAATGAAAGTTTGCACTAGAAAAAGCGGGAACACGAGATTAAATATAAAAACCGTGTCTTTAACAGATTATTTGTTAAAAATGACATGGACATTAATATAACTCACTCATGACATATGTGCGTGTAGTATTTTATTTTCCTCGCAGTCGAAATGATAAGTAGAGTGTTTAACTCGGGTGAAATTACCCATTTCACCCTCGAACTATTGGCGCTCTCACTTCGTTCGAGCGCCAGAAATATCTCGGGTGCAATGGGTCACTTTCTACCCTTGGTTAACAATCTACTATTGTCGATGAAAGAAAACATCCTTTTCAGTAAAAACGTATTTAAATCGTCTACTGTACCTAAATAAACATTCATTAATTTAATTAAAGGGTTCCATTTGTACAGTCCTGCCGTCATTCACTAAAAGGCATCAGTCTTCTACATAGACATTGTATGCAGAAGGCCGCCTTGTAAAAATCACGGCAGAGTCGCCATCAGATAATAATATATCGCAGCATATAAGGCGTTCATATATGACACGCAATACAGTGAAATCGTGGCACAGAAGGTAAACCGTCAGTTAGTACTCAAATTTAACTGTTTACTGGTAAAACATGCTTGGAGTGAAGCCATACATAATCTATCCAAACTGATATTTAATGTTGATTCAGTTTTGACATACTTAATGTTTTTAGGGTTCCGTACCTCAATCGGAAAAAACGGAACCCTTATAGGGTCACTTTGTTGATCGTCCGTCTGTCAAGACCCTTTATCTCGAGAACGCGTGGAGGTACCGAGTTTAAATTTAAACGAATACTTAAGTCTACGGCCCTTGAAGCTGTTAAAAAAACCAAACTTCTACGTTAACGTGAAAAAAAAATACGGCCGTTTATGTCGTAAAAAACCTACATCTCGACCCTCTCAAAGGAATCAAAATGATAGGGTACTTCCCGATGACCTAGAACTATGAAATTTGGCAAGTAATAGCGTCACATACTACAAATACTTAAAAAAATCTGGAAACTATACATTTTTAATAAAAAAATCATAAAAAATATAGTCCTTTTCAAACATCATATTTGGAAAACTCGGTTGCGTTAAGTTTGCACCTCGTTTGTATACGGCGCCATACATTTCAGGTGCACACTTAACTCAACCAGGCCAGTTAAAATGGGATATAAGTGAAAGTTTGCCCGGAACCCTGGGTGCGCTATTAAGACTCGCACTAGGCCGGTTTTTTTTATATTTAATCATTTATATATTTATTCAAACGTCAAGTACATAACATTAGATACCGTGGACAGGGGTTACTTTGATCCACGGGGCAACATTGATCATCGGTTTTTAAACATGAATAGTTGAATACGTCTAGTTTTAAAAGCATACCTAATGTATTTCCGTCGAGGTTGCCTACTCCAGCCAAGAAATTTTATAAGCGCGTTCAAAAACAAGCTTCCTGTAGTTAAAAAACTAGTGACTAATGTTACCCCGCGGATCAAAGTAACCCTTAACCACGGTACATCCTCCCACAAAACTGTTTCAACAGTTTGACTGTGGGATCCGTGAGTATATTTATCCAATATTTAAATATATCAATCGAAATCTTAATCAATAACAAGCTATAGGTAGGTAATCAATTTAAATAAATTAAATACTGCCGACGTAGTATTTTAATAAGGCTCTTTTAACTAAATTTTTAGTCTTCTCCGTCCTAATAATCGCAGGTAAGGCGTGAATTAAGTATGGTGGGCGGTTTTCGATGAGCCTGTCCCCATAGTTTAATTAAATAAAAATAATAGTTTAGTTAAATCCAATTTTAACAAGTTGTTTACCTAATAATTATAAAAACGGTTTAAACTCACGTAAAATTGTCAGGAACGGCCCGACATGTTTCGAACTCATTTGGAGTTCTTCATCAGGGGTAGCTATCGGTGCTGCTACGCGACTCGCGCCCTGAGTTTAAACCGTTTTTATAATTATTAAAGATGTCTCACGATAGTTTTAATAATATTATAAGTTTATACCTACTATTCTTATTCGTTATAAATATATACTAAAAAACATTACTTTATTTAGAATATTTACCATTAATACCAGGTATTGCCTGTAATAGGAGCAATAAATAAAAATATAGATTCTACTCTTCAAATTGAACAACATTTGAACTTTAAAAAAAAGACAGTTTTCAGAATTTTATTATTTCAAGCAAATTAAATAGTATTTTCAATGTACGTCGTCCAACATTGACATTCCCTGAGCATTTTCATAGCTGTCACTCTACTAATATCGGACATTTCGCAATACATTGCTTCTTTGTCTAAACATTATTCTACAAAATATCATTTAATACACGTTATTTTCAGAAGTTGCTTAACAAATGTTGTCCAGTTTCAAGGGAAGGATCTATGTTTTAATTTATTGGTCCTATTACAGGAAACACCCGGTATATTTTTTACAAAAAAAGCAATTGTACAGCTAAAGAATTAAGACGCCGCGGACGTTTTTAAATCGACTTTAGAGCCGTTTACATTTTATTAACACAATAAATCGGTTTTGTAAACACGCCGCAATGTACACATCTTCTCATGGTGTCTGTACTGTTTACGGCGCAACTCTGCTTAGTGCGGCGAAGAACGAGTGACTCACTCAGTTTACATCTTACCGCGAACTCGCGTAGCCGCCCAACGCCTGTTGCGCCTTAACTTTTAACTAAACATCGCATTTTTTTCGCATCGCATCGCATTCATTTTGAATTTGTGGACTTGTAAGGTAATTTCATTATGTTATCGGCGTTTGTGATTTATCGGACTTTACTTGTAGTTTGTTTACTAACTTTTTATAACGCTAATTACTTTAATTATTATGTTATACCTGATGATGTAAAAAATGGCATCGCGAATTATTTTTTTATTTTTTTGGTGGAAAATCATGGTATATTTTGTCACTACACACATTTAGGCCACCCCATTTGTATATAGGTACGCTTAATTTTGAGAGCATGTACATATACCAGTTTATTTAACTTATATAATAAATATATTTTTAACATAAAGAAACGTTTTAACAAAAAAATGTAGACGTCAATGAGAGAAATATATATATATATATATATATATTTATCTCTAAAAGCGCTAAATCAATATCGAATGTAAATTGGGACACCTCTGAACTGAAGTATAATTTAGGTACCTAACAAAAAAATAATCATCATACTCATTCATAATTGGCGGAATGACAAAAAAATGGGGAACATACCTACAGTCGAATTTGACACTAAACCTGACCTTAATGTTTTAGAAACCTATAAGAATCGGAGCCAAATATGTTGTCTTATTCATATAATATAGTACCTACTCGTAAATTCATGCATCATGCTCTTGAAGTAGTTCCGGCCTGATTTAAATTAAAATTGAGTTCAACCAGTTTAGAAATGAACGCGTCACTTGTCGACACCAGCGACGCGTTCATAATTAGAATAAGACAATTTCAAACAAAATTGAGTTTTGCTATGTTTAATAAAGATTCAGTTAAGGATAACATAATATCAGTAATTTATTAAGATTAGCTACCTCTTTTAGTAAGTTTAGTTATAAGTGTTGTTGTGATGAGGCACTGAGCAACATCGATTTGATTTAAATTTATGTAAACTTTATTGGTAGTGAATAGGAGAAACAGTTGAAACGTGAATGCGTCAGAGTCCGAAATACCAATTTAATGTGTTTGTAGCGAACGCCACGTAATGTCTCGCACGAGTATTCCGAACTCCTTGTATCGGAACGTTTTGGTGAGTGGCCGCTGCGCGCGGCGTTTAAAAAGATCGAGTAGTGTCACTCTTGACGGCCCTAGGATTATAATAGGGTTATTGACAATAATTGTAAACCGGTTTAAATGTATTAAGCTTATCGTAAATTAAAATATAAAACAAAGTTTTTTTTTTTTTTGCTGCGCATGTTTTTGTACAATTTGCGTTTTTTCGTTACCATTCACATGTTCGCGCCAAAACGCGATATAGTATTAATGTGACGTCACAATGGCATAGCAGACTAATGCGGATATTATACTATCCTACATGAGGTACTGACTAAATTAGTCACTGACTAACTTAGGAAAGTGTATTAGCTGCAGAACAGAACCTTTTTTCTGAAGTGTAAAAAGGAAGGAGCAGAATTTTCATATATCCAAAATTGGCCGGCGAAAGGAAAGGTGTTAAATTGGTGGCGCTAGTATTGCAAGAGAGCTAGACTATTACCAGTTCCTAACAGATCATATCAGTTACTTTTTGTTAAAATCAAAATGCTGGAATAGTTGGCACAATTTTCCCAATTAGCTAGCGCTACCGGAGCCTTTTGGGACTATTTACCGCTGCCGCTGTACACTTTTTTTTATATTGTTCCATGAAAGATGCTACTCCTTCCCTCTACACTCCATAGCCTCTTCCTCTTGTCTTGTCAGTCAGAATCATAGATAGCTAACTTTACGTGTTTTTCGGTCCAAAATATGAGTACTGCGATACTACGGTAAAAAAGTCGTATCTTTGTATGGATTATATAGTAAGATAATTATGTTTTTTTCCGTAGCATTGCAGATTGTAGTCACTAAAGTAGCGGCTCCAGGGCGCTTTACGTCACGCTTCTTTATTAGTTACTACTCATAATCTCTCGAATTTGTTACAAAATAATCGGAAGTAAATTTTCCTTGTAAAATATTTAATTTTCTTTTCTAAACTACAATATGATTTTTAATAGATTGAATAATAGAAACAAGTAAATAAATAAACTATTTTATTTTTAAGCATTTAATAATAATCGTACAACAAATAACTGGAGTAAAGATGTTACTAACATTAGCGTTGAATCTAAAATAGACAACATATCGTGGGGTCAAAAATGTAAGCCCGATTTAAAAGGTCTTCATCTCGGCGGGAGACTGCGGCGGCGATAAACACGGAGCTCTTAATATTGTCATTGTTTGGCACACTTGTAAATATATGGGTGATACACTGCAACATGCATGCAACTCCAGTAACATTATGTTGAAATACAAGATGGAGCTGAGTGCCGGCTCACCCACACAGAGCCAATGTGCATGTACATCTACTCACACAAACATGGCTCACCCGCGCTCGTGAGATAAAAGTACGGTACTATACGACTGTTCATGGACACACTTTACACTTAACAGTGCACAAACTCGCCTCACGTCGAAGCTGAACATAACCTATGGCATCATCGCCATAAGATTCTCTTGAAGATCTATAACAAAGGATATTCTATGATACAAGGTGATACTATATTTGGTAACAAAACTGAACTGAACAAAAGTCGGGATTCGTACCAAAAAAATGGGCTACTTACATGAATCCACTTTGGGTAAGTTAGCACTGTCTGCTTTGATATATAATGTTCTTCCATTTTTGAAGATCTGGATTATTAATTATAAACCAAAAATGTATTAAATGTGTGAGAAGATGAATCCAATCGTAACAACATAATTAAAGTGACTGAAACTGTCGTTTTGTCAGTTTAAAATTATTATACCATGAGTTTAAATTTTTGACAGCAGCCATTTGTTTGCGCCGGTGTGACGTCATTAGCAAAATGGCGTCGTTTTGATCATTTGACTCACAGATAAAAAAAACTGAAACTTATTTAAATAATATTAATTTATTATATTAAATCATTTTCATCGAAATGTAACTACTTATTTTGGTTTTAGGAATCATAAGCTACATGTAAAAATACGTTTTATAATTATTCATTACATGTGTCAAGTACCCTATTGCTTATGGAATGTTATTTTATGTAATTTTTGTTACCTAATTATTGTAACTAATAAATCCGTGCCTGGCGTGAAGAACTTGATAACTCGACTTATACGTTTTTTTTTTATTGGCGTAATGGCTTTCTACGGCCAAGGTTTTGTAGGAAAAAAATTGACAACTCGATATCTATGATACTTTTGAAGATATGGCCTGTGACATCATATTGATATCTCGATATTTAGCGGATTTTATTTAACAAAACGAGATATCAGCGCGATGAGGCACAAAAAATATTGCATATCAACTTATCAACGAATTCTCAAAAAAAAAAAAGCGTTCGTAACTTGACAAATCAAGATATTAGAATGAAGACAAGCACACTTTAACGATAACAAATGAATATATCGTTTTATCTCATTATACACAACTACCGTAAATTCATATGTCGATTTATCATTTTCAGGTTGATGGACACAGCAAATAATAAGTTGACATAATTAATTATTCATAATTTATCGAAATGTATATTTCGATTTGTCAAGTTATTCTCACATCTGAGGTGTACTCTGGTACAAAGGAAAACACTGATAACTGTACATTTGTGAACATAATATAAACCTTAGTACAATGTGTTAAGGTCCATGGGGTATAGTTAACAGTGTCTTCGTATGTATTCACATTACCGGTACCTTGTCAACCATCGACCAGTTTTATTTATTGGATCAGAAAAACAAAGATGTTGCCAGTTAAAAATAAGATGAATTCATCTAGTTTTTCTGTAGAATAAGTGCTTTTGCATTACTGAATTAAAGACGATTCATTTATTACAATTTATTCAATGTTTTTATAACTTTTAATTTTATTTTCTTCGGGTTTCGTGACTAAAATAAAACAATTCAAACGGATTGTATCATATTTATTCATTGTTTGTGCCTTTCTGACGTATTTGGCACCGAAAATTTGTGTTTTTCTCATCAAAAATAGTTGCCGAAACGTCAGGAGACTCAAACAACGAACACACGCGATATAATCCATTTAAATCGCCTTATATAAATAAAACAGTTGTATAGAAACGATAGAATTGTTTAATTGATACCCTATATTCTATGGTGAATATGTTGATAAGTCTAATATCTCACAAAATACAATGATTCTACCAAAATAAATAAGATAATTGAAAAGTTTGCATAAAATTACCCTTAAATCAATTTAGACATTTCAATTATACAGAAAAACTGATTTTGGATTAAACTGGATTAAATTAAAAAACATTTTCACCAATTTGGGCACTAATGTATGGGGAATAACTTGATAAGTCGATGGTGAACTTGATAAGTCGATGGTGAATATGTTGATAAGTCTAATATCTCACAAAATACAATGTTTCTACCAAAATAAGTAAAATAATTGAAAAGTTTGCATAAAATTACCTATAAATTGAAAAACTGATTTTTAGGAATTAAATTAAAAAACATTTTCACCAATTTGGGCACTAATGTATGGGGAATAACTTGATAAGTCGTTGGTACCTATGTTGATAAGTCTTATATCACAGAAAATAAGAGGATTTTATTAGAATACGTAAGGTAAATGAAAAGATCGCGGAAAATTATCCATAAATCAAGCTTTAAACACGAGTTAAAGATGAAAATGGATTTTGGAGAAAATGTCAAACTTTAAAATCGACGCCCTGAACAATTGCCATTTTGGACTTATCAAGTTCTTCACGCCATGCACGGAAATATAGTTAATTCATTACATATGTTGTTTGTTCAACTTCGTAATTCTACATGTTTTTACCCTTCCGTAACTTGTAGCAAGGAAAATCATCCATGCTTGTAGGTATCCATTATACTATTAGATAGATTCATAGAATATACACTCTTTATTGCACACCTCAACAAGAAAGAAATACAAACACAGATAAAGGCGATGTATTATCTTTTTTTATATACATAAATATTTATTAACCATTTTAACATCACGGCCTAACTACTTGAGATTACCTTTTTCTGTGTATTTATTTAGCCTTAAATTTTCATAAGGTGTAGCCTACACATGTATAAGTACAGTATATACATTGAGCACTTCAAACAATTGGGTTACGTCCACGTTACGTATATCTATTTATATACATAAAACACTATCGCTGAATATTTTTGCTAAGCACAAAACTGGGGAACGTATTTACCAATATAGTTTTATTTTGGAACTATACCTTGAAGTTAGAGTTTAGTATATTAAGGAAAACATATTCTCGGGATAAAAGTATAAAACCCTGCTTTTATTTATTCTATACTAACTGCTTAGTTTTGTCAAAACAACGTCGCTTTTTATAGTGCATAATGAATGTTATGCCAAGCTTCTTTTCTCAATTCACTTAAATTAAAAAGTTGAGGTAAAAATATGAATGCAAGTTTTCCCTACAAAATACGGTGGCAAAACATGTTACAATATAATCTAGTGTGCAAATTTCAACAACAATCTGTATAAAGTACCTAATAAATATTAAATAGAGTTTAGATGGATACCTACCTTGTTTTAGCTTTAAAAAATTTGCTTGGCGAAGTAGGTATATTAATATTTAGGCATTATAATTAACATGTAAGTAACACCTTCGCGAAATACTATTTATTATCAGGCTATTTAATTTCATTCTAAAAACTCGTTTTGACATAATTTAAGGGATGAAATGCTATCATCATTATTTTGATGATAACGTAAGTAATGCAAAATAACATCCTGTAAAGTAATGAAAGCCCATTTTTACGTAATAACTTTAACATCCGAAAACAAACACACATGAAATCTCATCAAATTTACGTACATTTGAAGTCTTATCAGTTCTTTTACTTTATTTTTCATGACACATTGAGATATTTATTCATATAACTAAAATATATTGTAGAATTCAACATCAATCATATTCCTTATGTTAAGCACGTGGCAAGCCACTACAGAAGCTCTCGTTTGATCTAAGGTCAGTATTTTATTGGTTATTTGAGTTAACAAGGCCGTAGCTTACGGCCCGTAAGGCGTGGTGATGAGACCGATCGATTCGTGTCTAATGCTGCAAATGGCTACGAACGTTTGCCAATCTCACCCGCATTGCCAAATAAAGGTCGAGGATAGGTACAGCCGTACATCCTGGATTTGTACTAAAACACTAGGCATCATTGCAGACTCCGGTGTGAGCGTAGCCCGCCTAGCTAAATATTAGGAAATATGTGACTCAACTTCAATTGTAATAAACGCTAATAATAACATCACACTTCTAAGTGTGATGACATCTAACCTTAACAATATAACCACATTATGACATGGTGAGGTGAAACCCAAAACCATCTACATATTAACAATTCTTAGAACCTAATCCATGCGACAGATTAACATGGGCGTAAAAGGTCTCATGTAAAATAACAGCTTGATAACAAGTGCATTGTGTATTAAGAGTGGTATAAATGGAATTTCGAACGAGAACTTACAAGAATAACTTCTTGTTATTGTGTGTCTCATGATGGCAATCTACCTAAAAGAACGGAAATATCGTTTTGTAGTTGCAGTTTTTTTAAATAGTCGACAACGCACGGCTACGGCGTTTGAAATAAGAGGCCTTATTCCTTTTAAATTGCTGTTTGTTTTAGATTTTTTTTTCTATGATCAAAACATGTTTCTTAACATATTATTGATGTTACTACCTAGAACTAGAACAGGGCTATTAGGATTTATTGATATATATTTGAAACCTACAGTTTGAATATTTCATTGATAATTTTAGTTTCAAAAACTACTCGAAATTGACAAAATTCACGCGGTAAATTAGTATTTTCAACTTATTTACGACTGCACGAAATAAACGCATGAAATGCGCACTTCATAAGGTTGGGTGAAATTATCAATATAAATATTTGTCATAATATAAAAAAAAATTTAAAGGAATAAGGCCTCTTAAGGCTTTGTATAGTGAAGATATTTTAATGAACTTGAAAATGACTTAAGAGTATTTGTAGGTCCCGCAACAATAGTTATTTGTTATGCAAGGCTGCAAAGTTGTTATTTGGCGCGAGTGTTAAAATTGAAAGCTGAGCGAGCGAAGGAATCTAAGATTGAACCATGAGCGAAGCGAATGGTTCAAAGATAGATTCCTGAGCGTAGCGAGGCTTTCAAGACACGAGAAGCTAAATAATTTTGCAGCCATGCGGAACACACAATTTTTCACCTCACTACAGCGAGGAAAATGCAAGGTTCAAGAAAAACAATTAAAACATTAAAATAATCATATTTAAACTTGCCTTCTATTTAACACATCAAATTTAAAACATAACACACTCAAATCCAAACCAAATAAATACGAGAGAAGCACACATATTAAAAATTAAAAGTAATATGGCCGTTATCGTCGGCGTCGTGTATATTTTATCGTTTTTCTTAAGCACTGTATATTATATTTGTATTTGAAACTACTTGACACATTCGTCGTGAATGTGGGAGAATGGCATTCTAGGAAGGATTAGTTGGCCACTCAGAAGTATTTTCTATAAACACTTGCTTTGGAAGTTATTGGACGATGCATGGGATCCGAACTTTCGGCTTTATCTTCTTTAAAAACGCCAATAGTTTCGGTAAATTACTTCTCGTCTCCAAATATTTATAACAAATCCTTTTTCGTTTTAATGCAGGCTTTTAGCTTTGAACAAATACTCCAAATTGGGCTTAACTTTCTTGTTTTCGATATTTCTATAAAGTAAGACAACAGTATGTATTCTCTACAGAACAAAAAATTACGTTGTTTACGTGAATTGTGAAAACTTCCAACTTTTTAATTATTAATTTTTTTCTCGGGTGCGTTTAGAAATTACACACTTATGTTCCAACTTTTATAACAAATAAATATTAAAATTTGTGTTGTATTTAATATATTTACTAGTCAAAATATGTAAATGAAACTAAAATACTAACTATTAATATATATAAACATATTCAACATAAAATAAAGTGTTGAAAAAATAAAAACTTAAAAATCTGTAACCACAAACCAGGTTTCTGGACGTGATATTGTAGGTGTATTTTTTTTTTAAAGAAGTATTCAAACGTACATGTGATTTTAGCCGGCTTGACCAGATCCCCCTTTATTAGCGTGCGTTGATTGGTTATTCGAAGATTTATCGACTGATGAAATCAGGCACGCGTTGAAGGAGTCTTAAATATAAAAAAGTTACATGCACCACAGAGAATCAAAATCGTCGTGTTCGAAATTCAAATGACTTTTGCACGCTAGCGGATAAAATAGACTTTTGCACGCAGATTTCGCCCTATAAACGGAGGTTTTCCGAGCGAGTGAGGTGAAAAAAATGTTTTCCTTGCGTATGTAGCAGATTAGACTTTTTCATTAAATATATATATATTACTAGCTGCACCGCGCGGTGTTACCTGCTCATTCCACGGGGACACTATATTATTTCGGAATAAAATTAGCTTATGTGTTAATCCAGGGTTTCAGCTATCTCCATACCAAATTTCATAAAAATTGGTCGAGTCGTTTGAGCGTTGAGCGTGAAGAAGTAACAAACATACACATAAACACTCACAAACTTTCGCCTTTATAATATTAGTGTGATTTAGCTCATCACGCAACTAAAAAAAACGACTTTTGGCTTGATTCAGAGATTTTACGAATAGGATATGTAAACGAAGGATGGTTTTATGAAACCTACATACTTATTTATAAAAAAATGTAGATCTATCCTTTCGATAAACGTGAAACATGAATTAGAAAGTCATTTCACGTCTCGAGGTCATTAACCTCCAGAAAAAACCGATGGCAGACGGAATTTGCATGGAGTTGGAGTTCCTAATTCTTTAAGTTATACCTGTTCAGAAACACTAAATTAACTCAAAAACTCCTCACAATAAATGCTAGTCTTATTCGAAAAACGAGTCCAAAAAAATTGTATTTTTTTTCTAATTGTCAGCAAACCTAATCATACTATAAAATTATTCACACAAAAACTTAAACATACATGATGACAAATATATACTTAAACGCAGTATTTTATGAATTGCAAAATGAATGTTTATACAAACACGACGTGCCGTGCCGTGACGTAACGTGACGTGACGTGCGAAATAGACCAATCACCTGAGTTGAAATCTGTATCTCAGCTCCAGTTCAGTGGAGACGCACCCTTAGCAGCTCATGTACACATTTGTGACGTCACACCTGTTCAACTTTTTCTATGGAGCGTTTTTAACGTTCAGTGGACACGTCTCACTTTGAGTCCCATTATTAGTGTCCTAATCACATTGGTCAGTATGGGACATAATGTATATTATGTATGACAATCTCGGATTGCTACCAATATGTGTTTTTCGATGCATGTTCCTAATTAGCAAATGAAATCGTGGGCACATTTTAGCTAGTCTGTCTCATAAAGCAAATAGTATTGAAAAAATACGGTATTCCCTTGTTTTGTCTAAAAATTATTTGTCTAATTTAAGTTTGCCTTACAACTTTTAGTATAACTAACGGTTTGCCTAATTTCAGTTTTCATAATTATTGTTTCAATAAATGATCACTTTGTCGAAACTCGTTTAGTCTAATCATCACTTCAAATAAAGTTTGTTTTGTTTAATTTAGTTTAACTAATTCTTATATTGCCGAAAGTTATTTTAACTAATGATTATATTGCCGAATGTTATTTTAACTAATGATTATATAGCCGAATGTTATATTAACTAATGATTATTTTGCCGAATGTTATTGAAACTCATTTTATGAACCATTTAAGGCAGGTCCGACTTGGCTTAGGTTAGGTACAACGACGAGCGAGGAGGAGTGTTAGGTTGAACTGCGACCCAAACGAGCGAGCGGAGCGAGCGAGCCGCGCAGGTCCGACTTGGCTTACGATTCCTAACAATACCTATTTCACCTTAAGGCAGATCCGACTTGGCTTAGGTTAGGTACGGAGACGAGCGAAGCGAGGAGGAGTGTTAGGTTGAACTGCGACCCTAACGAGCGAGCGAAGCGAGCGAGCCGCGCAGGTCCGACTTGGCTTACGATTTCTAACAGTACCTACCTATTTCACCTTAAGGCAGATCCGACTTGGCTTAGGTTAGGTACGACGACGAGCGAAGCGAGGAGGAGTGTTAGGTTAAACTGCGACCCGAATGCGCACCGAGGGTTCCGTACAAACACTTTCCATCCTTAAGTTTTGCAGGGAATTGAATATATTTAAGTTGTATACTTTGATTAATAAATAAATAATAGGTAATACAAAAAACGTAAAATAATATACTGCACGTGCAAATTAGGCAAACTGAAATTATACAAAAATTGTAGTAGGCAAACTAGCGTTTATAGGAAATATTGGTTGAATAATAGATAAAATGAAATTATATATACAAACTTAGGCAATATGAAAATTCGGCGAAACAAGATTATGCAAAATATTCATTAAGCGAAATGACTTTAGACTAAACGAATATTAGGCAAACTGAATAAATATGCAAAGTAATTTTAGACAAAATGAAATTAGTTATTAGACCAAACAAGGGTAAACCCTTAAAAACATTTAATTGCTTGTGACAGCTACCTACGTCAATGCTAAGGCAATGTCAAACCTTGGAAGGCGCCAATAGAACATACTATTTATTTTGTTACAAATACATAATTAACACCTTAAACTACCTTTTTAAAGTTCTTGGATTTTGATAAATTTAAGAGCAGGTTCTATGTTTTAATTTCTTGCTCATGTTACAGAACACGACACTATATATATTATATCTTATAAAATTTTATATTGCAGACGAAAAACCAGATTTGAGTAAGTGACCTTAACTATGTAATGTAGGTTCCCGTTTCGTTACCTAACCAGTCTAACCACAAAATAAAGACACTATTTGCACAGAAATGACCTTTTCCAATACTCACAAGTGACAACTATTTTGTTCTTCTAATTAACTTTAATACTTAATCAACTTAAAGTGATTGAGAAAATAAGACTTAGTCTATAATTTACAATGAAAGAAAAATAATAATAAAAAAACATCTCTGCATTAATTTTTAGTTATAGTATACCGTAAAACGGGGTTACTTTAGGAAAATTTGGGGCTACTTTGATAGATTTAAAATGGTTATAAAAACGCAAATATTCATAGTGCGATTGAGCAAATGAAGTAAAAGGTTAGGTCATTCTTGATGGTAAGTATTGCATTGTCACAGATAGTAAAAAAAATAAGGATATGGCGTAAAAACACTTTTCCAAAGTAGCCCCTGCATTTGAAAATAACCCCGTTTTACCGTAGCTTTGTTTAATTTTCGATACTGAACTGTAATTTAAATTTACAAGGTAAAATTTTTAGGGGAAGATTTTGCGTACTCGTAGAATGATGCAATGTTCTGTTTGCAAGTTGCAGAACGTGTTCGAACCTATTTCTGTTATTACTCAGGCTGCCGATCTATCTGTCTGTCATATTCAAACTCTTAAAAGGTGGTAGAGTAACGGTACCCTTTGTGAACTAGTTCGATTCGCTCTTGACAGCTTTTTTATCGTCAATGTTGAAATGTTTCACATTATACGACATTAGATAAAACGATTGTACCTTTTTTAAAGCTTTTATTTAACTTGCATTGTATGTTTAAAGTATGTTTGTTCGGGTGAAATCTTGCAACTCAATTTTGAAGCAGATATCGTCAACCGATTGAGCTGAAATTTTGCATACTTACTTAACTTTGATGACAATACAATAATATGTTACCATGGGGCTGATCTGATGATGGAGCCGGAAGGTGGCCATAGGAACTCTATAATAGAAAAAGCAATCCTACCGACCTTGGGCTCTTTAGAATCGTCTCAGTGAGCATTTGATGGATATCCAAAGAAAAATACA
This sequence comes from Apotomis betuletana, assembly GCA_932273695.1. NCBI lineage: Eukaryota > Metazoa > Arthropoda > Insecta > Lepidoptera > Tortricidae > Apotomis > Apotomis betuletana. Next base: position 15,093,049 of record OW026298.1, on the reverse strand, counting down.
GTCGGCTATAAAAGCTTGCCACTAAAATGTAATTTTTGACAGAAACTTATTTAAAGCTTTTATTTAACTTGCATTGTATGTTTAAAGTATGTTTGTTCGGGTGAAATCTTGCAACTCAATTTTGAAGCAGATATCGTCAACCGATTGAGCTGAAATTTTGCATACTTACTTAACTTTGATGACAATACAATAATATGTTACCATGGGGCTGATCTGATGATGGAGCCGGAAGGTGGCCATAGGAACTCTATAATAGAAAAAGCAATCCTACCGACCTTGGGCTCTTTAGAATCGTCTCAGTGAGCATTTGATGGATATCCAAAGAAAAATACAGTCGGCTATAAAAGCTTGCCACTAAAATGTAATTTTTGACAGAAACTTATTTAAAGCTTTTATTTAACTTGCATTGTATGTTTAAAGTATGTTTGTTCGGGTGAAATCTTGCAACTCAATTTTGAAGCAGATATCGTCAACCGATTGAGCTGAAATTTTGCATACTTACTTAACTTTGATGACAATACAATAATATAGTACCAATGGGGCTGATCTGATGATGGAGCCGGAAGGTGGCCATAGGAACTCTATAATAGAAAAAGCAATCCTACCGAACTTGGGCTCTTTAGAATCGTCTCAGTGAGCATTTGATGGATATCTAAAGAAAAGTACAGTCGGCTATAAAAGCTTGCCACTAAAATATCATTTTTGACAGAAATTTATTCTCTATAAGTTTTCAGTATAAGATTAAGGAAGTAATAGAAAATGTATTATCAAACCGCGTTTAGAAAGGGATTCGAGAGTAGCGTTAGCACAAAAGTACTTATAAATGATTAATTAATATAATCATAAGTCAACCTTTGATACCTTCATAAGTGCAGACACTTATTGATAATAGAATTACATAATAGATTTACAGAGTATGCTTTGCATATTTGCACTCTATTCTCGGTAAATGTTGTCATTTGTTTTATAAACATATTAACCCTTAATTTGACAAAAAATTACGAAGGTCGCTAGTTCAAGCCTCGTTATGGTAAAATAGAGCAAGAAATTCTGGTTCGAAAAAAATTTAAAAAGATGGTCAAAGAATTTGTTCACCCTGCCATACACTACCAAATTAAGTATCTGACAATCACGAATTCTGTCACTAAATCAAATTGCCGTAGCTGTTAAAAAATACGCACGTATAAAATATGAATCGCGGTAAAGTATTAAACGGTCGGTGCCGAGAGATTATCTGCAATGTACTTACTAACATATTTCACATTTTGCTTTAAGCATTTTCATTTGCTTTTTTTTACATTTGTATTTTATTTAAGTAATACAATTTAATATTTTTTCCATTCCTTAGAACTTCATTGTACTAAAATAACAATTTCATTTATCTGCACAATGTCATTGTCACCACTGACAATGTCTTACTTATCATGCATTAGTTCAAAAATGACATAGCTCAATCCCTTTCTAAACGCGGTTTGATAATACTTGTAGGTAATGAAATGACTGAACAATTATTAATCTAATAAGTTTACAAAAGAAAACAAAAGACAAAGTAATTGTTTAATAAAAGACGTGCAATATTTGAAACTAGTAGGCGTACCATAAAATGTAGTCAACGTTGCGCACCCGTATCCTACTCGTGAATGAAATGCCGGAAGGGCGGCGTAGATTTGAGTTTATTAATTAAACCAATACAAATAAAGCGTAGTGATAACCAAACTTATCTCTAGTTACAGATGTCGCCGCCAGCGTGAGCAGTACAGCGTCCCCGAATAACGAAACATAACAATGTGAATATTAAAAAACTGGAAATGCCAAATACAAATCGAACTGTCAACAACGATGACCCGAAACTGCGATGGATAAGGAGGCTACTCGACGAATGCTATTTGGGAAATGTTAACCATAGCACTATCTTTTGGTCGGCTTCGGAAGGTAGTTCAGGTTAGTGACAATATTTTTACTCATTATTTTTGTAGATTATATTTTATAGATTGATAAATTGAGATTATAATCTGTGCGAATTGTTTAACTAAGTCCGACATTGCCTCTCAATAAAGAGAAAATGGAGTTTGAAGGAAAGCAGCAGACCGCGAATTGGGAATGGATGAAATTTAAAAATATATTGAATTGTTTTTTAAACGTGGTCAGGGGCTGCCGTGCTCATGAACGTTATTTAGGTAGAAAAATTGAGGAAAAATATTTGAACAGTAAAAGTAACAAAGTATTGCAATTTATAGGTAATATTATCTCGGCAGCCCTGGTTAAGTCAAATTTATCACTTGGGATAGGTTGCCGTTGCGATGATATATATGAAATATATTTTTCTTTTTCATTTAATCCCCATTCCTCTTGTAGGTTCCCTTTTAATTGAGTTCAACGGTTCGTATACAGGACAGTCGACCACATTGCGAAGCCAAAGTCGGACGTGGTTAATTAGGTTAATGAAGTACAGTATAATTATAACTATAATTTTGTTATTCATAGTAAACTATACTAGAATAAACTTTGTGCATTTATAAATACATACCTACTTACGAGCTAAATAAATCCAACTTAAGTTGGAACCTGTTAAATTAAAAACGTTTTTATTAGCGTTTTATAAGTCCCTCTCAATCCTCACTTGGCTTGTTTTCTGACGTATATACTAAGGAAAGGCGAAATTATGCCAGAGCTGACATTTTCCGAAATTACTTAGTACAGTTTGCTTTGTTCCTGGATGCTTTGACTAGCCTATAGTATATTTAGTAGCAAATTATTTTTGTTTGGTTTTGACCTAAAACTTTCACGTCAAATTCCTGACGTCGCAATAGTACCTATTTAGTAAATTATATAGGTACCTTTTTTCAGACATCACCATTGAGTGTAGGTAACGTAGAAAGAAATGCTCTAGACAGGTTTTTTATTATTATTAATTATTATGACTTAATATCTGTCGACAAAATATAGTTAATAACGCCATCATTCCTTCTTTATGTAATGTCAAAAACGGTAGATTAGTATGAACTTTGTATGAAGTTATTGTAGTCAAAACAAAACACGTCTCATTTTTAGTTTTTGACAAATTAAAGATAGTTTAATGTAATGTACAAACGTTAGTAGTAAATATGTTATTTGGTTTCGTGACATTTGCGTATTTTAGAATGTGTGTTTAGTGGTTTGATACTTTCAATGGTAAGTACAGTTTATTTTCACTATAGTCGAATAGTTACCGTCTTATTTGAAGTTTTATTAAATTGTTTTTTTCCGCGGCAATCCAGTTGAGATAAAAAATGGCTTGAGAGAGGAAAAACGGGAAGTTACAACAGTGACGAATCTGATAACGATAAAGTTTATATTAATAACCCGCCCTCGCCGCGGCTTACTTTAAATATCTATAGATACCGAAGTATAAAATCATCACCATATGTTATTACGCAAAAAATAGTATTTTATGCAATCGTTGCACAATGGAGGTTCTTAAAGTCGAGTACCGCGTTTAGGTCACGAGGCTTGCCGAGTGGCCTATGTAAGGTACGAGACTTTAAGACCTAATTGTGTAACTATTGCATACAATACTTTTAATACGAGCAAAAATCAGAAATATTTTTTTTACTTTAATCGTCATTCTCCAATACGATTTTATCTTTTTGATGTAACCTTTTTCGTTCAACTAAAACAGACATATTAAAAAAAAAACATGATCGCCATGGCCATGGCGGGTGCCTCGTGATTGGTGAATTTTTTTGATAAGTTATTTCAACCAATCAGTGAGCATCAAGTAAGCTTATGTTCTCTTTTTGAAATTATTAGAGTTGTGTAGAGAGATGTCTTATGAATACCTATGAAAGTTCTGTAGCGGGTACCATAGAGTATAGAATTTTGTTAAGTACAGGATTAAAAAGTGCGTTATTGTGACGTTGTCTGTGAAATTATAATTGACGATTATAAAAAGTTAAAGTCTGCGAGTATAAAAATCATTATTAAAAAACCGGCCAAGCCAAGATCATGTCGGGCCACGCTCAGTGTAGGGTTCCGTAGTTGCCCATCCTTCACAATATACGGGCTTAAAACAGCGGTTTTAAGCCCAAGGTTTAAATTACGAGAAAGATTTCAAGCTCTATAAAAAGGTCGTAAACGCCATAGTAACTGTAATTACTTATTACCTTCTGGAAGTTATCGATTGTACGCGCCAGATGGAGCGAAATGTTTTATTACAGTATGGCACTTAACTAATATGTGTAACGTTCGAAGTATAAGGACACCGCGCGGCACTTACGTCATTTTAAAGAAAATTATGAATTTTTGCGATAACAAAAACGGCTTGGCCGATTTTATTCAATGTAGTATACATTAAAAGTGCTTATAGGCTTCATTTTTATGCTTTTTTCCCATAATTTTTTGACCCGTGGTTGAAAAGTTAGAGGGGGGACGTTATTTTTTGGATTTGGAATATTTACAAAACTGCTGACTTTATCAAAAAATGATGTTTGAAGACCCCTATTATTTTTAGAAGACCTATTCAACGACAACCCACACACTAGTGTTGGAACGAAAGAAAAACACCCCCACTTTAGGTGTATGGGAGGTACCCGAAATAAAGTTTTTTTTTTAGTTTTTATTTTACCGTTTTGTAGGCGTGATACATACACATACCAAATTTCAGCTTTCTAGTACTAATGATCACGGAGCTAAGCCGCGGACGGTCAGACAGACAGACAGACAGACAGATGGACAGACGGACATGGCGAAACTCTAAGGGTTAAAAAAATACGTTAATCGGTGAACTCATAACAGTGCACTTATTTTTCTGAATTGTGATGGACTCAAAATTTCGTAACACAAGGGAACGAGCAGTTGAAACGCTCCTGAGCCCTACCCAAATACCGTTATTTTTAGAGTTCCGTACCTCATACTGAAAAAACGGAACCCTTATACGATCACTTTGTTTTCAGTCTGTTCTTCAATGACTGTCCAGAAAACAAATAAAACCTTTTAGGGTACTTTCCGTTAATCTAGGATCATGGAATGAGGCAAAGAAATAGCTAGCTCTCCTCGCATTAAGTAATTTGGGCAGTTTTTTTAAATAGCTAAATATTACCGGTATTTAGAACCTGTCATCAACGAATTTATAATTTCTTCTTAACATGGCGGCCTACACTGACCTAGCGTAATGTCATTTTCTTTATTTTAATAATATGCTCACCTTTTCAGCGCCCACTTCATCCTAAAACAGCCTAATTTATATTTTAATGGGGTTCCTTTAGTGTGTCGTCTTTTATAATTCCTTTGAAGTGCTTTGCAGAATTTACGCTTAGGTGCTAATTAGCCATATAATACCATTATCACACTCGAAAAATCAAGATACTGGGTAAATCGTCAATAACCTGGCCACTTAAGAAAATTAAAAGGTCATTCATTTACTGGCCATCAATTTTATTTGCAGGCTAACATCTGTCTAGAAATATGTTTATCAACTCTAGTTGTGTAAATGTATAGCCCAACATAGGGTTTTACAACTAAGTACTAATTTATTTATATTTATATTTATTTATTTAATACCATTAATGTTAGCACTAACAGCTATACCTTACATGCTAACTGGCAAATTAATCTTAACATGAGAGGAATGAATGTATACATTGGATAATATTAATACCTAATAATTGTTATTGGAATGTCAAACTATTACAAAATTATTGCAGGTAACATAGAACATAGTCAAAATTTAATAATATCAATAATTATAATAGAGATGTCGGCACAAAAAGAAAATAACAAACACAGAACACTTAGATGCTTATGGAGCTAACACTAAACTTAGACTGTTATGGAGCTAGTCGTAACAATATTTTCCACGTAACGATACGAAGCAGTCAAAAACTTTGATTCTGGGCTAAAGAATATGTCCAGATGACTGTCACTGTCCAGTATATCATTTAGCAGCGTAAGAGCTTGATTCAGGGGGGATGAGGCTAGCGCGCGGGTCCTAGATGGTGGGACAGCGAAGAGGACACGGCGACGCGGCGATTTGACTGGCAATGACAAATTTTTGGTAACAGACCACAGTAACTGACTTTGTAAGTCGGTGAATGTCACTGATGTAAACAAAGAGGAAACATTAGGCCTGTTTCTTCTTTGTTTATGTTTATTATTTATTTAAACTTTATTGCACAAAATACAAATAAAAGTACAAATGGCGAATGGCAATAACTTAATGCCATAAGGCATTCTCTACCAGTCAACCATAGGGCCAAACAGAAACTAGCAGTTGGTGCAGGATCATAAAAAACCGTGTCTAAAAACATAAAACGAGACAAAAGTTTGATATATATATTAACAATATACATACACACATATGCATTACAATACACATACATAAATACAATATATATGTCGGAGACGGTCATGAGTATGGAAGCTCAACGAAACCAGCGCGTCATTGGAAGGCGACAGTAGCGCCCCCTTGAACCTGTTTTGGCGCGCTAGACAGAGTCTTGGTGGTTAACTCAGCAAACGCCGACCACACTTCACTTTGGGTCACCGTCGAGTGCACAACTGCCTTGGAACTGTCCCGTTTCGTTGTGCTATATCAGGTTTAGAGTCAGTGTTATAACCCTGCAATGTGCCTAGTGTTAATTTAATAAAGACTATTCTGTTCGAGACTTAGCTTACAGACCTCTGTGCCAGGAACAGTTATTTTGTGCTTCATTGTATAAGGAATAAATCAAGTTAATTGTACCTGAAGTGTTTCATCTCGCTCGAACTACCTCCTCGTCCACAACTATGTCGGATAGCTCAACTAATGTGCCACACGCCACACACCGGCCATCGGAAACCCTATCCCTACAATCAGAAATTGGGATGGTACCTACGGGCCCTTGAGCGAACACGAAGAATGATGGAACACGAAGCGAATAAAACGGAAGAAAAAAGTTTGTGGCTACTCTTTGAAATACAACGCTAAATCAAGGAACAGGAGCGTTTCCGTTATTGAAACTCAAGCTAAGACCGTCACGGAGACCTACAAAACCGTATGAAAACAAATGAAAATTGCACTGTTTAAATTGTTTTCATTGCGAGAGAAACGGACATGAAAAATCTGATTGTTTACTTCGCATAAAAGAGAATTCATCGGTGCTACAACTTACCACCTCGGCGTCAAAAGCCAGCAGTTAACAGCAAACCACATCGAAGTTCATTGTTTGTATCAAGAACAACTGGACACATCGTCAGTTGTTGCACCAGTGGAAGTGACCCAGAAGCGACGGTCAACTACAAGCGACGCGTGGACGTAGGCACTAATGGCCTCATCGACAGATTTTAAAATCACATCAGGTCAGTCGTTAACTTGTCACTACGATTCCGATATAGTAATCACTAAAAGAAAGTGTAGCTAGATGCTGGGGTAGACTTGAATCGCACTTATTCAGTTTAGTGGGTATTTGTCAAAAAAAGTATTACCATTTACTGGTAAAAGCTACCCTCCAAGTAAAAGTTTAATATGGCGTGATAGAAATTACTAATCATTTGAAACAAAGTTTATTGCACGTTTCTCTAACGATTCTTTTCGTAGTGATATAATATAACCGAACGCGAAATGTTTCTACAGAGATTTAGTGTTGATTAATGTGGTCAATACACAGGTTACCATTATTAAAGTTTAGGATGTAAACATTGCGCTATTTAGGGTGCATTAATCATACACCAGTAGTCGTGACCGCGTTAATAATCTACCCTCTTTTCATGATTTTCCAATCGTTCTGTAGAATTTAATTTGTTTACGTCTCGAATAGTTTCTTACACAGTGTACTTTAGCTGGTGTATAGTTTAGCGCCTATAACTTCCATAAGAACTGGTGAGCTTGAGATTTGTTTAAACGATCCTAATGTTACTTTTAATTGTGGTGATCGCTATAGCCTAAATAGTTAAACTGGTGACACAATAGGATTGGGAGGATGTTAGGACATCCAGAGTTTATGAAATTATTGCTTGACTTAAGTTTCGACTTTAATTAAAAATGTAATGTTTCATAATCGGGAAAGACTTGTATCCAAAAATTCTCATACAAAGTTGGCTTGTTACTAAAGTGCAATTAATGATTTAATTTAAATATTTTCTTGTATCTACGTCGTCGTGGATTAGATGTTGACATTAACGTATCGTAATTAAAGTGTTACTTTGCTAGATTGATTTGAATTTCCTTTTTTTATTGGATTTCAAGTTAGAATGACCGGCTTAGAAAGATGCCCGAGGGGCAAGTACCCATTAACTTCAGTGATTCTGAGAATTCTGAATTGGCGGAGTCAGATTGATAACTTTACCATGTTGGTAAGTGTCCTCTAGAGTCGCAGCTATGAAATCACAGGGCTGATTTCATGTCTCACATAAAACCACAGGGATGGTTATATGTCGAGTGACCACAGGGATGGTTGTATAGGGTACAGGGCTAGCCGGACAAAGGAGGCACTGTTTCCAATATTTTTAATTATTGTAAAAAAGGTGTGATTTGTATTAATGGGTGCTTGTTCTCGAGCTATTGATTTGTATCTTATTTACATATGATGTAACATTTTATTTGTTGCTTGGGATACTGTGCTTGGTGTTTTTGTTTCAGGAAAAGATACATGACCTCAGTAGTTATCAGCAAATCCATGGGTCGTCTGCTTTGGCTGCCGCGGTATGAGACATGACTCAATGAACTACACGAAAGCGAGCGACAGGGCACCTTCAACCACGGGGAAGAGGGTTGACGTGTGACATCACCACACTATATGAGGCAATCTGGTGAGGAGTTCTCATTTTATTGTAATTCAGTTGCCGAGTGATCGCTTATGGAAGAGTTGAATCCCAATAAAATCCATGGCAATTGGTTGTATAATGCAGTGACTATGTATGACTTGTCTCAGTCTAGCTAAAATTGTTGGTACTGTGCAGTAAGTAAATCGAGTTACTGAAGCGAGCCTATTAGAAATGTAGTATTGTAAATTGCAAGACCCTTTGCGATAAACTTGACTTCCAAACATGCGCGTACTTGCACGATAGGTTGAGAGAAATGCCCGGGAGCTATGTACCATTTCAAATAGTTGAACAAGATAGTGTAACTGATAGGGAGGTTCTCAGTTCGGTTGGTCGACCGTACCAGTCACTTTCTGAGCAGTCCGTGGATACGCGGTGCGCAGTGGGTGCTGGTGGAGGTCGGGTCTCTCGCAGAGACGGTAGAGTCACAGGGTTGACTCGGCGATCGAGATACCTGTTGTCGAATGTGTTTTTGTTGATTTAAATTTTTTGATATTGTCAATAAGGCGAGCCAAAAGGAAGTTAAATGGTGGTACATGGTTTCTAATGTATTTTCTGAGGTAGAAGTGGTAAATAGCTAGTTTGTTTCACAACAAGTAACATTGTAGTACAATCGCATTTAAAACGTATTGCAATATTGAAAGAATTGGTAATGTTACAATTGATAATTGGTATCCTACATACCATAATTCGATTTGTATCTTCTGAAATATTGCGGTTATAAAACAAAAACTTTCACTGTTGTCATAATGAGTTTTGTGATATTTTTACTTTTGGTGTCGGTAACGATTTGATGCGAAAGGAAAGATGAAGTTTTTGTTTTGTCTTACCATTTCGACGTGTTTGTCAGGAGTGACCGAGTGGATACTGTTTTGGTTGTTGATTGTTTCAGAGCAACACACGAGAACGTGTGTCATCGCAGGATGGCCGTGTCGGAGACGGTCATGAGTATGGAAGCTCAACGAAACCAGCGCGTCATTGGAAGGCGACAGTAGCGCCCCCTTGAACCTGTTTTGGCGCGCTAGACTAAGTCTTGGTGGTTAACTCAGCAAACGCCGACCACACTTCACTTTGGGTCACCGTCGAGTGCACAACTGCCTTGAAACTGTCCCGTTTCGTTGTGCTATATCAGGTTTAGAGTCAGTGTTATAACCCTGCAATGTGCCTAGTGTTAATTTAATAAAGACTATTCTGTTCGAGACTTAGCTTACAGACCTCTGTGCCAGGAACAGTTATTTTGTGCTTCATTGTATAAGGAATAAATCAAGTTAATTGTACCTGAAGTGTTTCATCTCGCTCGAACTACCTCCTCGTCCACAACTATGTCGGATAGCTCAACTAATGTGCCACACGCCACACACCGGCCATCGGAAACACTATCCCGACATATATATATATACATATACATATGTATACCCCTGTAAAACATCATATAGACAATCAATCCTGAAATTCTTTGGAGAGATGTATGTTATGTGCTATATTCCGCAAATTTCTAGTATTTTTTGTATAATAACGCCAAAACTATCCACAATGATGTAGGTAAGTCAAGTTATTTTTTCAATCGGATTCAGTACCTATTTATTTCGCAAGAAGAACGAAGGATTGAGCAGCATTTTGGTAAAGAATGTTTTGAATTTGGTTAATGAAATAATGACAAATCCTTGACTAACATTTAATAATGCAAATACCTATATGACGTATGCTCATTTTTGCCATATGAAAGCTGTTTGTAGTGCCACTATCCCTGGGCCGGACCGACGCTTGCTAGGATAATAAGACATACCATTTCGTTGGAATTGTAAAAGCCTCTTTTTACTTTTACTTTTTAAATATAAGTACAGAGTCGTATATAAAGTATTCTTTGCAACATTTACATAACTAGGTCGCTCACTTCGTAACCCATCCCACTTGGGTTTTTGACCCCTCTTAATTTACAACTGTTGCATTAATAGCAAGCAAAAACAGATCTTAAGGTGGTCAACCTTTTCATTCCGCGACTGTACATTACTATAGAGGCCGGGAAAATGCTCGGCCGGCTAGGAATACTCGTACGTGGCTGGCAATCCTTTTTTGACGCCGAGGTATGTATAGCGCTTGTCTCAAAACATCTAACAATGAAATAAAATCACATCATGAATATCCCACCAAATGTCAAAACTTTTTTTATATATATTCTGTTAGCACATGCGAATACCTTTTTAAAGGCTTCCTGAATCCTGATGCCGATGTCCGATTTGATCAACAGAAAAAAAAAGCATTCTAACAAAACGAGCCTTAGTCACGTTCAAAGCAGTGTTTATTTAATCAATTCAACGTTTTGGACGTAATGTTATGTCCATGGTCTCAAAGGCATCACACTAGCTAATTGGGGGAAAACATTAGCTAACGAGCGTAGCAAATTGAGAACGTCTTTAACTCAAGGGTGCAACGCTCATGACGGAAGTTGATTTCAGGCTCTAGCCTGACTGACGCTTCACGAAGCCTCTATTGAAATGTCAATTTTGTGGACGTCACTGTCGTTCCCGCATCGGACGCTATAGTCATTTCAAACACTGACGACGGCGCGGTTGGCTCGGATTGTAGTGCAGCTGCCTACTGAGCCGGCGGTCCTCGGTTCGAATCCCGGTCTGGACAAATATTTGTGTGATGAACTCGAATATTTGTTCTTGGGTCATGGATGTTATCTATATATGTATTTATATATTATGTATATCGTCGTCTAGTACCTATAGTACAAGCTTTGCTTAGTTTGGGACTAGGTCGATTTGTGTAAGATTGTCCCTTATATTTTTAATTTATTTATTTACTACCACAGAATTGCATAAAATCACCTGATAAAGATGTAAAAGCCTATGATGATGAAGTCAATCCTGGAAATCAGTTTCGAACTAGGGTAGCTGGGCTTTCACAGAAAGCTATCGGACTGAGATGACTGATGTAAATAAGACCGTGAAACAATTAAATACTTTGTATTACTCGTATTTTGAGTTTCAGTTGCTACAAATTCAAGTCACATCACAAGTTAAATTACGTAAATAGCAATCCAAGCACAGACCATAAGAATCCAAGCTTCATGAGACCATCAGGGCAAGTTTTTATTTTGTTGTCAATTTTGTTTTTTTCTCAGATTTAATATTTGGTGAGTTGGTAAAGTTGCTTATTCTGAACAAGGTCAGCCCAATTTCACGATATGTCCTACAAAATTTTCCATTGAGTTACAAAAAAATTATGGATGATTTTTAACAAAATTTCATATTTTGTACTAAAATTTAGTACAAAATCAGTAGCTCGAAATGAAAAATAAATAATTCGACAACATAATAAAAATTGGCCCATGGGCCATCTTCTGTAGTACATTTTGTGTAACTCAATGGAAAGAAATTTGTATGACATATTGTGAAATTGGGCTTACCATGGTCAGAAGAAGCAACTTTACCAACTCACCAAATTTTATTGAAATCTGAGAAAAAAAATCGACAACAAAATAAAAATTTGCCCATCAAGCAGGTCCGAAATATCGCTCGGAATTTGATATCACAGTTAGCTTTGCCTGCCCACAGCAACCGACGGATATCTTGATTGACATTAGAATTTCCATACTAATGTGAGTCGCAGGGCAATCGAGATGTGACGGCTCTTGCAAAGATTTTACGAGTCTCTGCCTGAAGCGTCTGAAATCCCCGCTTGAGAAATAGCATTACGAGATCAAACAAGAGGTCTCGTGCTACCCTACACTGTAAAATTAAATTCCATTATGTAAATGTCATTAATATTTTATCAGTCTGACTAGTTTATTTTATGACTTTGATTACTTAACTAGGAGTACTATACAGTCAGCTGTAGATATGCATGGACGAAGAAATACAAGTAGATTTTGTTGAATATGTATTTTTTTCAATTGCATTGTATATCAGTCTACATACTTACAAATGGTATCAATGAATTAAATTGTCTCCATGTTTAATGTACGTCCATTCGTTTAGTTTTTTCTGCAGTAACAAGGTTTGCACCGATTTTTAGACCCATTACCAAATTGAACATTATTAATATTTCTTAATTATGTCATAATAAAGTTCATCACTTCTCACAAAAATGCCCTATTAGCTTCGTGTACAGCATCACAAAGACCATGTAGTCAAGTCTAGTATCATTAAATATCAAAAGTGTTTTAAATGACAGCGTATTTGTGTACCTAACATTAACATTAAGTTGAAACTGAACATTCATGAGTAGGTAAGTAAAGGTAATTCAAGCTTAAGACGATTGACTTACAAAAAGGAAAATCTAACTGAATATAGTTAGTGTCTCCTCTATTGTTCGTGAGGCGGGTGTGGAGGCGAAACGGGTTTACGTCGTAGAAGTCAAATATCGCTCGTCGTATTCGAATCGGTTCTCGATTCATCATCAGAAGAGCCGAAGAATTGTGGCGGCAGCTAATCAAACACTGCGGGCAATCCCCTTGTCCACGTGGCTGCTAGACACGGGCGTCACCGGCGGATTTATCATTATCACACACAATGTCAAAACATGTCGAACGGTACGTATTCGACTTTTACAACGTGAGTACCTAAACCCGTTTCGTTAATCTTAAAGAGCTTTTTCATCAAATAAGAGTACATTTTAGCTCCAATCCCCAAAAGATCTTCATTTTGTAGACTTTTTATAATTTTCAACTCTACTAGTAATGCAATTACTCGAAATGGCTAAAAATGGGTTACCGCCGCTTACTCTAAAAGGGCAGTTACAGGGCTCTTATCGACTACTTTTCAGTTAACTACACCAAAGGGGCAGTGCCACCAGAATGTTGTTTATGTAAATATAATCAACATTCTGGTGGCACTACCTAAGTAGCATTGGTACCAATCAATGCTATTTAAATAATAAGACGCTTAGTTTCTGGTAAGATAATAACTTGATTTTCGCATTGACACTGTATTGATTGAGGCTTTATATATTTAATTATAAAGCGGTGATAATCTAAATATATAAAAGAAGAAACTGACTGACTGACTGACATATCAACGCACAGCCCAAACCGCTGGTTCTAGAGAGTTCAAATTTGGCACGTAGGTTCCTTATAATATAAGGTGTAGGGGTGCACTAAGAAAGGATTTTTCAAAACTCACCCCCTAAAGGGGTGAAATGGGGTTCCAAATTTTGTATGGGGAAACAAGATTATTTAGGCTATTTTATTCCAAACTTCACAGGAGTATTTCTAACAAACACGTGTTTCAGGTTGTTTTTTAATTCGACCCCTAAAAGGTAGAAATGTGGTGACAAAGTCTGAAAATCAACATTGGTAATATTTCTATGGTTTATCGGCTTTTTTTCTGCTGCTGGGAAATTTCCTGCATCCGTAATAAATACATTCAAGGTTTTCAATAAGTCATTTCAGAATTCTGAATTACGTTTATCTGGCTCAGAATAATACATTTTTCATTCATCAACGAAGAGAACCTCAATATCTTACAATAAAACATGACGTAATAACTTAGAACATGGCTTAGAATCATTAAACCAATCTCGAATATCCCAAGTCGATAAGCGGAGGCTCGGGACATTATAAAAGCTTTATTTGTAATAAAATGCACACATATCCCTGTGTCTCAGCTTCACTTCGAGTTATGAATTTTGAAGTGAACTTTATTCGGATACAGTAAAAGCTGAGATCGCTTGATTTGAGTGCTTGAGTTTTCGGTTTGATTTGTTAAAGTGGAGTTGTGATAACATAAAAAGTATTTCCCAGTAATATCAGAAAAGCGAAAGTCTGTGTATGTTTGTTACTTCTTCACGCTAAAACGGCTGGACGGATATGCATGAGGGAAATGCAGATTGCAGATTATACCCTAACTTAACAAATAGCCTACTTTTAATCCTGAAAAAAAGAGCATTGTTTCCGGAGGATGATGTATATTATATAGGCACGCGAGCGAAGCCGCGGGTTAATGCTAGTGATAAATAAATATATTTCACACACACCTTAGGGTTAAATAATATTCACATGGGTATTACAAATTCACTTACAAGAGAAACTTCATGTCTTAACACATTATTGTTGCCAATAGATGACGTCTGGTGTCCTCCGCTGTTCGACGGGTTCCTCTGCTGGGACCCGACACCACCGCTGGCAATCGCGAAACAGCCCTGTCCGGAGTTCGTCATTGGATTTGACCCTAAACGCGCCGTCTATAAGAGGTAACTACAATCCTTTCTCGTTGCTAATAGATGTCTGGTGTCCCCCACCGTTCGATGGCTTCTTCTGCTAGGCCCTGACACCACCACTGGAAGCAAATCTGTCCGGAGTTCGTCATCGGGTTTGACCCGAAAAGCTCCGTCTATAAGAGGTAACTACAATTTGTTCTTGTTGCCAATAGATGTCTGGTGTCCTCCGCTGTTCGATGCCTCCTTCTGCTGGGCCCTGACACCACCACTGGAAGCAAATCTGTCCGGAGTTCGTCATCGGGTTTGACCCCAAAAGCTCCGTCTATAAGAGGTAACTACAATTTGTTCTTGTTGCCAATAGATGTCTGGTGTCCCCCGCTGTTCGATGCCTCCTTCTGCTGGGCCCTGA
The DNA here is from genome assembly GCA_932273695.1 of Apotomis betuletana. Classification (NCBI taxonomy): domain Eukaryota; kingdom Metazoa; phylum Arthropoda; class Insecta; order Lepidoptera; family Tortricidae; genus Apotomis; species Apotomis betuletana. The sequence continues at coordinate 15,077,700 of OW026298.1, read as the reverse complement.
CACCACCACTGGAAGCAAATCTGTCCGGAGTTCGTCATCGGGTTTGACCCCAAACGCTCCGTCTATAAGAGGTAACTACAATCCTTTCTCGTTGCTAATAGATGTTTGGTGTCCCCCACCGTTCGATGGCTTCTTCTGCTGGGCCCTGACACCACCACTGGAAGCAAATCTGTCCGGAGTTTGTCATCGGGTTTGACCCAAAAGCTCCGTCTATAAGAGGTAACTACAATCCTTTCTCGTTGCTAATAGATGTCTGGTGTCCCCCACCGTTCGATGGCTTCTTCTGCTAGGCCCTGCCACCACCACTGGAAGCAAATCTGTCCGGAGTTCGTCATCGGGTTTGACCCAAAAGCTCCGTCTATAAAAGGTAACTACAATCCTTTCTCGTTGCTAATAGATGTCTGGTGTCCCCCACCGTTCGATGGCTTCTTCTGCTGGGCCCTGACACCACCACTGGAAGCAAATCTGTCCGGAGTTCGTCATCGGGTTTGACCCCAAAAGCTCTGTCTATAAGAGGTAACTACAATCCTTTCTCGTTGCTAATAGATGTCTGGTGTCCCCCACCGTTCGATGGCTTCTTCTGCTGGGCCCTGACACCACCACTGGAAGCAAATCTGTCCGGAGTTCGTCATCGGGTTTGACCCCAAACGCTCCGTCTATAAGAGATAACTACAATCCTTTCTCGTTGCTAATAGATGTCTGGTGACCCCCATCGTTCGATGGCTTCTTCTGCTGGGCCCTGACACCACCACTGGAAGCAAATCTGTCCGGAGTTCGTCATCGGGTTTGACCCCAAAATCTCCGTCTATTAGAGGTAACTACAATTTGTTCTTGTTGCCAATAGATGTCTGGTGTCCCCCGCTGTTCGATGCCTCCTTCTGCTGGCCCCTGATACCACCGCGGGAAGCTGCCATTCCGGAGTTCGTCATCGGATTTGACCCCAAACGCTCCGTGTATAAGAGGTAACTACAATAATGTTTCGTTGGCAATCGATGATGTCTGGTGTCCCCCGCCGTTCGATGGCTTCTTCTGCTGGGCCCTGACAGCGCTGTTGAAAGCATCCCTGTCCGGAGTTTGTCATAGAATTCCACCTTAAACGCTTCGTCTAAGGTAACTGTACTTAATGTGTTTTCATTGCCAATTGTCTGATGCCCTCTGTTCGATGTCTCTCTCTGCTAGGCCCCTACACTGCCGCTGGCATTCGCAAAGCAGCTGTCTGGATTCCGGACTCCGGAATTTGGCTGCAGATTCCACCCTAAATAAATACTTCGTATAATGTGTTACGTATGAGAGCAGTTTTGGGACAGATGTAATTTCGCGATGTGACTTGTCATATAATTATAACGTTATTTATGACTGCTGGGGTGTGATCTGAGGACCTAACGAACTCGGTTTTCAGTATGGTCTCATTACGTTTATTAGTGAATTACCACCTCTCATTAAAATTGGTATTATTTTCTATTTATAAATTTACAATTTAGATGAGTGTGGTTAAATGTAGCAAAATTTACTTCGTTGTTATGTAGACGCTGCTGGCAATACTGGTATTGCTTCATATTTTATCGGAACGCAACGATGTGAATGGGCCTATTAATAATTCCTAGATGCATTAGCTAAGTAACTAAACCTACAGATTGTTAATGTGTTCAGGGATTATTACCTATCGTCCTTACTACTATGTTCCTTACTAAGGATTCATAAAAAACTTCGAAGACTCTCTTTGTGAAATGTGAAGTTCATTGCTATTTATTTCTCCATACATAATTGCGGTAGACTACATTATTCCTATACAAAGCATACCGTTTTCAATACCCTACACTAGCGGTACATTTGTAATGTAAGGCTGATGTATGTTCTCTAGCGCCGCCCTGCATTAGGGGGCTATCAAAAATAGTTTATCACCACTCTACACGCCTGTTTGCCACTAAAATGTTGTCATGCACTTACCATGTTTTGTGCTCGATTCCATGTATGAGAAAGTATGGAGGTAATAGAGTGACACTGTCTAAAAATGATACCTACATTCCTGTGGGAAAACTGATACAATAGATAAGTAAAGTAAATCCGCGTAGTTCGAAAAAAAATTACCTATACCTAGTCAAAAAGTATAAGTACAGGACGATTTATTTTTGAATTTTTTTTAGGCTCATTTTATAGATAAGTACTCAAAAACATTGCTACATTACAACCTCATACAAAAAAAACCGGCCAAGAGCATGTCGGGCCACGCTCAGTGTAGGGTTCCGTAGTTGCTCATCCTTCACAATGAACTGCTGTTTTAAGCCCGAGGTTTACGTTAAGAAAGATTTTAAGCTCTATAAAAAGGTCGTAAACGCCCTAGAAACTGTAATCACTTATTACCTTCTGGAAGTCAACTTACGACCTTTTAAAGAAAAAATACGAAATTTGGTGATAACTCAAAAACGGCTAGACCGATTTTGTTCAATATAGTTTTCTTTGAAAGTACTTATAAGGCCCCATTAACATGAATTTTTCTGATTTTTTTTGACCCGTCCCGTGGTTGAAATGTTAAAGGGGGATGGGGACATTATTTTTTTTGTTTTTGGAGCGAATATTTACAAAACTGCTGACTTTATCAAAAAATAATGTTAGAAGATCCCTATTATTTTTACAAGACCTATTCAACGATACCCCACACACCAGTGTTGAAAAGAAAAAAAAAATCACCTCCACTTTAGGTGTTCCAGAGGTACGCGAAAAAAACATTTTTTTTTAATTCTATTTTACCGTTCTGTCGGCGTTATACATACACATACTCATACCAAATTTCAGCTTTCTAGTACTAATGATCACGGAGCTAAGCCGCGGACGGACGGACGGACAGACGGACAGACGGACATGGCGAAACTATAAGGGTTCCTAGTTGACTACGGAACCCTAAAAATGGTTTATTAATAATTATTTTTCCCGGGCAGCACCAGCCGGTTAGGTTACTAACCTACTGTTTTCGGTTTTTGACCCTTTTTGACGGTCCGCTCGCTCTACACGTCAGAATACAAACCTAACCTAACCTACAGTTTTCGGTTTTAAAACTAAATTAGACAGTAAAATTTTAGTAAAAACATTAATCGGCTATGTAATGATTAGTTAAAATATGAATCGATAAAGTGAGGTTTAAATAAAATAATATTCGAAAAAAAAACATAAATTAAGCAAAACGAATTTCGACAAAATAATAAACACGAAAAATTAATTTATACATATTAACTTTAGACAAAACATTCATTATAGTAAAACTTGATAGGCAAACTGAAATTAGACGAAAAACTTTTAGACAAGTCAAGTTAATAACACATGAAATATATTCGCAACATCGTAAAAAACGCTTAAAAATTACTTAAGGGGACGGGTAATGCGAAACTATCGCCACTTACAAATTTTTATTATATCTTCTAAACCAGATCAATTTCCAGAAATTTCAATATTTGAGGAACTGGAAAAACACCTATAGCTTTTATTAAATTATTATACACAATTTCTTGTTCTTTAGTTGTCTCTAAAAACTTGCCCAAAACTATTGTGGCCGCTTTTGACGTGAACAAGTTTTGTAGGGTGAACTACACTGAACAAATTGTACATAGTGATTTAATAAATAATATTAAAGGTGTTTTGCTAGCTCCTAGGCTTCAGCTATTTCTAAAAAAATATCAGTTTATGAAGAAGTAAGAAAACAGTCGAAAGTGGCGCTAGTTTCGCATTACCCGTCGCCTTAAGTACTTCAGAATAATTGTTTATCCGTAAGTAAGTAGTGAAGTAAAAATTCTACAATTATCCGTGGATGCTTATATAGCTAATATTGTTCGGATCGGATCAGTTGCAAATGTATTTACTTATCGTCTTATAAAAGGTATACCTATATAGACAGATCATATGTGATAGCCTCGTCGTACTTATAAATTGATAAAAAAAAACATATTTAGAGAGACCTATCTTTCTCTGAGCAAATATGTCACTGTATTATAAACATGTTTTATGATCATAGAAATATACATAAAAAATCGATCGCTGAACCGAAGACGTAACATGTTTACCGCTTAAATAAACTAAACTGAACTTCTTCTATTTTATTTACAGTAGCATTAATTATAAACATCCGTAGCCATAATTTCATCTCACTCCACTGCAAATATCTGGCAAACGTTAGTCTGAGCAATATATAAAATTGGGCAAGTGCGAGTCCGACTCGCGCATTAAGGGTTCCCTACCATAAAACAAGTTTGTTGTATGGGAGCCCCCCTTAAATATTATTTTTATTTTATTTTTAGTATTTGTTGTTATAGCGGCAATAGAAATACGTCGTAAATAGAAAATTTCAACTGTTCTTGAGATACAGCCTAGTGACAGACGGACGTACGGACGGACAGACCGTTGGACGGACGGACAGCGAAGTCTCAGTAATAGGGTCCCGTTTTTACTAGCTTTGCCCCGCGGTGTATTACCCGCTCATACAACAAGGACCCAATTTTTTTTTCGGTATAAAGCCTATGTGTTAATTCAGGGTGCCACCTACCTCCATACCAAATTGATCCAACACCGTTTGCGCTTGATGAATGAATAAACACACTAACAAACTTTCACCTTTATTAATATAAGTGTGATTTCAGCCTCCATTTGCCACAGCACTTGGAAAGGGATTCGATTAATCGAAAATGTTCTTGTAGAAAAGAAGTATTTATGCGGAAACACATGTTACACATTTCTTTGTTAAGTAAGTCATATTAAATAAATAGCCGGTCATGTGCGAGTCAGATTCGCGCACGAGGGTTCGGTACGAAATGTTCCGCATGAAAGCACTAACGAAATATAAACTGTGCTGGGCGACCAACTTAACTTTACCGTTCGAAAACCTGTTTTACGTACTTTAAACAAAGACTATATTTTTTATAATTTTATTACAAATATATAGTTCGCAGATTTTTCCCTGTACCTACTTATAGAATAAGGTACGCTATTACTTGCCAAATTTCATGGTTCTAGGTCAACGGAAAATACCCCATAAATTTTGAATCCTTTAAGAGTGTTGAAATACACGTTTTCTGCGCCATAAACGGCCGTATATTTTTATTACGTTCTTTGAAATTTGATTTTTTCACAGCTTCAAGTAAAAGGAAAATTTCTTTATGACATTGGATTCCCTTTTAATGAAAAGAAGTAACAATAACAAACGTTGCCAGCTCGTTCTAATGTATTGTTTTACTGGTGAAGTAAAGGTAGGTAATTTATTTATTTTGTATAAAAGTACATTTGGACATAGGTTCATATAACATTTTTTACTCCTTACGACCTCATCCGCTGGTAAATCATTTGGATTGTTCGAGAGCACAGTGTACATGATAAGATAAGGAATACCCATTTCATCGCGAGGCGGCAAGGACATCACGTAATATAATAATATGATCTTACAACTCCTTTGTTGGGACTCTTGTGAGAAGATGACATTATGTGTGTATCTATACCTATGTATACAGAGTGAAATCAGGAAACGATTAGGGAGTTGCTATTGAAAGGAAGTCTTAGAGCTGTATACTTTTATTACAAATACCGAAGTATGTCGAGGAAGTTTGCTAACGCAAAAAAAAACTATACAAGTATATCAAGTTCTGATTTGATCTATTTCATATTTATATAATCACCTTGTTCACAAAAAATAACCGATACGAAAAGAAAGTGTATTTCCGAGAACAACTGAGCGAGTTACTACAGTTACTATAATAATACAACAAACTGTTTTAGCCTACCCATAATACCTATTTAAAGAATTACCCCCTCACTCCTTACCATTAAGGAGTTGTACCTTTCATCATCAGCTCTGCATAATGTGATGATGACTAAAAGATGCAAAAACCTGATAAACTTAATGGAATAAGGTAAATAAATACATGAAAAAAAAATGTGATTATAATATTTGAGGGTTGCGCTCGATTTCTTTGGGACATGGTGACAGTGGGACCACGACAGGAGTATACTCTTTCAAATAAAAAAAATAATCTGTCCTCAATTGGCGTAATGATCGTGTAACATACAAACAAACAAAAACATACAGCCAAATTGAGAACATCCTCCATTTTTCAAGTCGGTTAGACTGCTATCCTCGTAACAGCGTCTCTAGATTTTCCCTTCTTCTGCTCAAAGTTATTTTAGCTTCGCGAAGTGGGGCCGGGGCTGTTATTTTTTTATCAGTCTGACTTAGGGAGGGAGGAGAGGAGAAAAAAAAGTCCGGCTATGTAGCCCCTTGTGTTAAATCTGTTGTAGGTTGATTATATCCCACTTAGTGATGTGCCGTCAGGAAATTTCACGTTCTCGGGAATTCTTACCATCGGAAATTACCGTAACTTTTCCGTAATTCTCGACAACTTTACCAGTAAGTAACATTTTTAGAAATTTTGAAGATTAAGTAAAGTTATTGGATTATTTCTAATGATCGTTTTTAATTGATAAACTGATTTGCAACGTGGTGATTGTTTATTAGAATTATTTGAAAAGGTGGTGTTCACGAGTAGCAGGTAAAAAAACGAGATAAACGAGCTTTGTAATCTAAGTGCACCAGTTCATAGCAGGTTCCCTTCCCAGGTATACAGGTAAACCACAAGTATGTACATGTGTTATTTAATTAGCGAATCAGTGACCAAGTTTCATAAACCTAGGTTTCCTGATTGGTACTCAGTTTTTTTATGGTATTGGGTCGAAGTGGGAAGAGTAATAGCTATAAAGTTTATAATATAAATAGTCTGTTGCAAACTGCTCAAACTGTATAATGTGTTTAAAACAAGTGACTGTTATTAATTGAAATAATGAAGCCCAACTCCAAAGTTCTGCAATATTTTAATGTAATAATAGAAACCGAAAATGGACGAACCAAGTACATTTGTTTGTTTTGTGTTATTACGATTGTTTTAATTTTGTCTAGGTCAATTGTATATATGTATATTTGTGTTCTAATAATTTGTTGATTTAAAAAATAATAAAACTGATTTCATAGTTCGTTAAATATTGTGGAATTATTGCTTTATCAATATCACGCCGATGTTATTTTTTAAACGCAAGGTTATTTTGAAACTTACGAACTAATTTAATACATACTGAATAGTAGTTTACTCAATTAAATCACTAATAAAGGACTTGAAATACGCTAAAAATATTCTAACAAAAATAGATCAAACAACTTTCTCGGTAATTTCCACCCGTAAATTCCGGTAACTTTACGAGAAAGTTGGTAAAGTATGGAAAAGTATGTGATCCTTTTATCTAATAATTGTGAAAACTTTACTGCAGTTTATTATGGTCATTTGAAGTAGCTTTGTAAAAATTAAAGACAAAAATAAATAAAATATAAAGTACTTTCTCGATAATTACCGCTACGGAGAACGTTACGGAGAACTTTACCCGAACTTTCTCTCCGTTACCGTAATTTACGGTAACGGCACATCACTAATCCCACTTCATAAAGCTCTTACGGGCTACTTTCGGACATATAACACCAGTACTGAATCGAATTATTTTTTATAGTTGCACGGAAAATGGTTCGTGGTTCAGGCGACCTGAGGATAGCAAACCATGGACGAATTACAATACGTGTGTTGACCTAGAGGACTTAGACGTAAGTAGAAATTAATTGTAAATATTACAGATATACAAAGCCAGTTTAAGAAGCGATCTCATCGCTACTCAAAATACGCAGACAGTGTATTAAAATACAAAACGGGCTTACTCACGTCGTAGAAGTCGAAAATCATCAGGAGAGAGAACACTCTAGGTACCTGTGTCCAGCATTTAATGTGTCAAAAGCTAAAAGCCAAATAGCAATGCACGTGGCATTGAATGCAACAGCTTACTACTGAAGTATCGATCCGTGTCCGTCAACAGCATAACGTGATTTTGTTATCTCGATATTAAATGGCAAACGGAGTGGCGTGGCGAGACCATTTATTCGCTACGGTTGTGTAGTACGATATGTATTCAAGTTAATATTTTTATCTATATAAGATTATCTAGATGAGATTAACCATGTACTTGCGTGTTTTTTGAAAACGTCTCTAATAAAATGCTTTGTCGTCGTCACGTACCCATAACATTAATTAAAAAAATCTTACATGGATTCTATATGGCGCGCAGGTACTTATTTGTCTATACACTACAAGCGGTACGTCCCAGCATTTAATTATCAACAAAAACATCTTATGTGCGTATTAATATTTTGTTTTTCTGCTGACCCTATGTTGCCCGCATAGCGTTGAGCGCTGTGATTGGTCAAAGATAGTCCACTCCGCCGAGCACCACGACAAGGAAACGCACTCTAAGCCAAGAGTGACTTCTGTCTGTCGCAGTGACAGTTCATCTCGCATTTCAAAAGTGAAAAATAGACAAATTTACTGTCACGGTGACAAAGTCACAAGTGCGGGCTAGGCCTATGTCTATCCTAAATCTCTCAACGGTGCTTCGTTTCCCTAAACTCATTCCAGTCCAAAATAATGACAAATCTTGGGTACAAAATTGAACGTGTGTCCTCAGTTCCGGAGCATCATCAACAACGTTTACGTCGTGGGCTACTCAGTGTCTGTCGCGGCTCTCGTGCTGTCTCTGATGGTCTTCTTTTACTTCAGGTAAGTCAATGTAGTGGGTGTTCAACCATCCAAAATGTGCAGGATGAAAAATATATACGTAAATGGGCCAATAAGGGCGACTACAAGAATCGTGAGCGTCAGGATGACTGGACCAAGAGAGATTTTAGAAGTTTAGATATCCTATGTTTTTGTACCTATTTGGTTGGGGTATAGCAAAGGGGGCCCGATTTTAGGACTTAGAAAAATTTATGAAAATTTTTTGGTATCATAATGATACCTTTTTTATATGATTGTATCGTCTAGAATACATCAAAATAAGCGTGTTTTGTTCTATAAACTTTTTTTTCCGATCAATATTTACCGAGATATCGGGGTTCAAAGTTCAGACATTTTGAAGGGCTGACTTTTGATTGAGGGTGGTGTCATTATAACACCTATTTTTTTATGATGCTATCGTATAGAGGACGCTAAAATAAGCATGTTTTGTATCGGCAAGTTTTCTCTAAACATAATAATTACCGAGATATTGAGGTTCTTAAGGTAAAAATGCTTGCTGAAAATATGGTACATGGGTTGAAAAACCGAAAACTGTAGGTTAGGGTTTTTTTTTTTTTGTGACCACTTATAGCGGAGCGAGCGAAGTGAGCGGAGCGTCAAAATGCTTGCTTACATGGACCCTCGTAAATAGTCTACTATTAGGTACTTACATCAAAATATGTTATGTTTATGTGTATGTATGTTATGCATTTGAATCCCAATATCTTGGTAAATATCGATCTGAGAGAAAAAGTTTAAAGAATAAAATATGCTTATTTTAGCGTAATCTACAAGACTCAATCTAATTTAAGCCCAAAACAACAAAAAAAAATTATGCTCGTAAATTTTCTTAGTCCTAAAATCGGGCCCCCTTTGCTATACTCTGACCGTGGCCAGCCATTCTGACGTCAGGATGACTGGACCAAGCTGGTTTAACCTAGTTGCAAGCGTTATAACTAGTTAATTTATTTGTAAAGATTTATTACCTAATTTTTACCTTTAAATTTGATTTACGTTAACTTCTTATAGACTCACCAAAAAAAGTTATGCCTAGAATAAGATTTGCATGTGAGTACTTGAGTAGTGTAAAGCGAGTCACACATGAGACTACTATGATATAGCATGTTCCTTATGTTCCGTGTGTTACTCGCTTTACAATACTCACATGAAAATCTTATTTTAGGTGTAACTTTTTTTGGTGTGTCGATAGAATGTAAAGGTAAATCAAACTTAAAGGTACAAATTAGGTACTAAATCTTTACAAATAAATTAAATAGTTGTAACGCTTATAACTAGATGAAACCAACTTGGTCCAGTCAACCTGACGTCAGAATGGCTGGCCACTTTATTTTTAATATTTTTCCCTTATTAGCGAGGTACAAATTATTTCATATCAGGTACAAAATAGTACAAAATAGGTACAAAAACATAGGATATCTAAACTTCCAAAATCTCTTTTGGTCCAGTCATCCTGACGCTCACACAAGAATCTTATAGTATATACGTATGATTGACCCTGAAAATTAACGTATCGATTACAAGTCCTTTTCTGCGTATACCTAATTTATTTATTCTTATCAAAAATTATGAATATTACTACAGAACCCAAACTACTTGATTGCTGAAACGGTAACACATCTATCACAGTTTATACTCTTTGGTCCTATTATTATTTGGGCACAACATTATTGGTATACTAAAATAAAACAAAATTGTTTCCTCTGTTATGTGGTCCCATATTGAATTTTGTTTCCGCTTTTCCTTTGGCAAAGGAAAAGAGAGGTCGCACTCGACTGCAGTACTCTAAAATGAAATAAGTGTACAGGCAATGTGATGACGCATATACCCTTTTTGAAATATCTTTGGGGATGGCTCGCTTGGCCGCCCACTGATACAATTTCAGTTAGAGTCTCTTTGAAAGGATGTTCGGACATAATTTTGTTACAAAATTGAATATACTTACAACGTGGAACGATTGTGCTTTGATAGCCGCATCTGTAAAACAGTCAAGCGTAAATGAACATTGTAGTTTTAGGGTAAGGATTACGTTGTAATATCGCGAAATACCACGTATAAACTTACCGCGTGTATCCAACCCTTAATTGCATTTTTACTTCTCTTTAAAGGGGATGGTGGCTGTTTTTTACATTCCTGGGTTCGACTCCAGATTGATTTTATTATTTTATTAGGTACCTGACCTTGTCAGGTCAGATGCCATCTAGATATATGGTAAAATGCCGCGCCGGTATTTAAGTTCTTTCGAGACGACAATGCTCACCCCAATTGTGATTATCAATCTCGTCTCGTCTGACAGATAGAACGCTAATGGGTCATGTCATGAGCCAGGCCACATATCCCATAATACTCCAAGTTAGCCAGTATGATTGAATGATTGACGCAATCGCAAGCCTTGCGATTCACAGAAGATTCATGTTCAGAGCACCTTAATTCATATTGTTAAAAGATTTAGGTACTAAGCACAGACAACCCCCACTAAACGGAGCCGCGCGCACCAACGATATGGTAGGTACGGCAGAACATTAAAGTATCAACACGGCGGCCACCGTTTAGTTGCGTCCATGTTTATGAGGTCTCTCTACACCACTTAACACTACAATTTACCATGTTATTTATTTAATTTCTTTTTTCGTTGACTTACGCATGGGTCATAAACATGGACGCAACTAAACGGTGGCCGCCGTGTTGATACTTTAATGTTCTGCCGTACCATATCGTTGGTGCACGCGGGTCGCCTTACATACTCCGTCTAGTGGGGGTTGTCTGTGGGTAGGTACTAAGTCTCTGAGATTGCCTTGTAATAGTTTATTTCCTTTTAGTTACCTACTTAAGTATTTTTCTGAAAAGTGCTTTGGTAAGCCCATTGATTGTTTTTAGGTTTGTTAAGAATTCTAATATAGTTGCCGGTAAACTTTTTGGGCAAAAATGGCGGATCTGCGTATGTACATTTGAACGTAAATCGGCTACTGCGCAGTCAAGGTTTTGCTCAAGAAGTTTCCCGGCAACTGTAACATCGCATTCGGTCATTGATTTGATGTTATCAATAATTTGTTTATTTTCTACATACTTACATACATCGCCAGTGTTAAAGGTAGTAAGTAATTGTAAAAAAAAAAGTTATTTTTTCGTTATATTATATTATTATGATATATATATAATATTGTTATAATTAGGTATCATGTTTAATTTTCCAACAGTAAGGAAGACTTGCCAGTGTTTTTTATCCAGTTGCCTTCTTTACTTAGCGTTCGCTATAGTATTTTCCAAGTAAACATTTTAACTGTGCCAAGTACCCCCTTAACAACTCCCTGCTCTCTGCAACTTTTAACGCTAGGCATTTATTTTATTAGCTGTAATACGCATAATTGTATTAGATAATATACCGGGTGTTTCCTGTAATAGGAGCGATAAATTAAAATATATAGATTCTTCGCTTGAAACTGGACAACATTTGTTAAACAACTGCTGAAAATAACGTGTATTTAATGATATTTTGTAGAATAATGTTTAGACAAAGAAGCAATGTATTGCGAAATGTCCGATATTAGTAGAGTGACAGCTATGTCAATGCTCAGGGAATGTCAATGTTGGACGACGTACATTGAAAATACTATTTAATTGGTTTGAAATAATAAAAATCTGAAAACTGACTTTTTTTAAAGTTGCTGAACAAATGTTGTTCAATTTGAAGAGTAGAATCTATATTTTAATTTATTGCTCCTCTTACAGGAAACACCTGGTATTAAATATCAATAATTAGTTTATACAAATTTTCATCGAAGGAAAAAAAATGTAGTTGATGTTCAGAGTATAAAGAACTATGTCTATATTGCCTCTTAGAATTATTTTTCGTCGAATGTTTCATTTCGCTGAAAAATCATTACGTAGAAAGCATTTTCTTCGCAACCGTAAACTACTGAGGTTGTTATAAAACAAACCTAACCTAACCCAATCAATAGGATAATATTTGCAAGAATTATAAAAAAAATATGACTAAAGAGAAATAAAAATTCTGCGAAATTATTTTTCGGCGAAATGAAACATTCGAAGAAATAACTTTGTAGTAGTCAAAAGTCCCATAAAGAACATCCTACCAAAGTGCATTGCTAAAGTTTTTTTTTGCTGTTATGTGAACCAGATCTCTCTCTTCAGCAGACCTATGGGAGTCATTTTTATTACGTCATAAATAGATAAACAGACATCGGACTTTTGGGAGTGCCAGGTAGGGAGTTGCTATAAGGATAAACTCACCTCTCGATGCTTTTGCGCTATACTAGTGATTGCTATATTTTGATCGATTAAGTTTAGAATAGATTATATCATAAATTCAGGCAGAAAGACTCATCAATCGGCCCCAGCTTCGTTTGTAAGATTTTTTTTGGAGACGATCGCGTATTATGACAATAGCAAAGATAAATACGATGTTGACTGAACTTTTTGAATAAAGAAAAAATTAATAAAGTTATTTTTTTATTAATTTTCATACTATCACTGAAATTATATATTTACAAACCAAACATTGATCAACCACTAATATACGAGAAAAATATCGCTAAGCTAGTTCCTTTATCGATATGGAAATCCCTACATCTCAATTTTCCGATCTCTGTAGACTGATTGATAAACATCAGATCAAGGTGTCTATTTTGGCTAATATTTGAGTGCGAAAGTTTCGGGTGCTCTATCGTTTGTTTATCACGTGACCAAATGCGACCATCATAGGCCCGCTGGAGTGTCTTTAGTAAAACGTGGTTTGCAGATCGCTCCAGTGCACAAGGATTCGCATCCACATGCACCTCTTCGCATCGTTCGCGTTGAACAACATCCTATGGATCGTGTGGTACAAGACTGTCGTCAATGAGGTCGACGTGGTCCGAGATAATGTTGTAAGTCATCAAGAATTAATATTAATAGCTAATTTTTTATTTAAAATTTAATTACAAATGTAAACTAAAAACTTCAACGCAATAACTATGTAACAATATATGCAAAATGACTTAAAAGATTTAAAAGATCGATGTTTTGGCATGGTAAATTTCATCAACGAACACCAAAAATATAATCAACAAAACAACTTTTTGCGATTAGACAAGTGTGTGGAAACGCTGCGATAATTTTATAAATTTGACTTATTTAAAAGAAATGTTGTGTTACGCTGCTTACATATCGCCTTAAGCAGGCAAAAAACGTAAAAATAGGATGTTCAATCCAAGTATCTGCATTTGGGTTGGAAGAAATCCTCCTTTGATTGGATTACTGACACTTAGTTGCTTCTTCTGCAAAAGGCGACATTTCTCAAAAATCTTTCTCGTTAAAGCGATTATTATAAGTTTGCCAAACTTTTACTGCAGTTTCAGTCCAAATAGCCACTAAACCGTTTTTATTGTCCATTATCGCTAAACTTTTTATTATAGGGGCTAAAAGGAATTTTGTTTTAGGAATGGTGTCAAGTCCTCCACATAATTACCAACTACTTCATGGTGACGAGCTACCTGTGGATGTTTTGCGAGGGTCTGCATTTACACATCGCTTTAGTAGTGGTGAGTAAACAGACTTCATTGGCATTAGCTCTAATTCTGCTATTATATAAACATAGGTACAAAAAGAGGTGCGAAAACCGAAACGTTTACCACCTTAAATCACTGATTTAAAATTTGTGTCCGAGTTTCCGTTGTGGTTCCTTATTGTATATGGTGTAAATGACTGACTGTTGCGTTTCTTTCGGCGTTTCTTCTCAACAGTGGTCTCCTCTTGTGAAATGCCGGTAAACTCAGACATGTAGGTAAAAGTGCTTTTGTGGCCTACTTGCAGAATAAGGTTCATTAAATTCATTTCATTATAGTTTATTAGAATAGAATATAATAGAATAGCCATTTATTTATAGTTTATGCATTACATTACAATTAATTCTACATCTACATTTTATACACAAGTATTTAAATATAAAATTTGAACATTTGGATCTTTAAACAACATATTATTAATTAAAGTTAATTTAAAGAAATGACCTTCGGTGAAGAAGGAGGTACGCTATTAAGACTCCTTGGGTTACCTTCCCTGCTAGGAGAATAAATTATATATAATTACAATTTTCTCGGTATATAACATATTTATACAAAACATATTATTATCTGATCATTTGTTCGTTGAAAAAATATTATTATTTATTAATATTCCACTTACATTTCACTATGTATATTATTAATTACTTAACATGCGTTTATTAGACTACAAATTAAATATTTACGATACAAGTAAGGTATGTGATTTCAGACGAGTGTAATTTTTAATCACGAGCGAAGTACGAGCGAGTATTTAAATAAGCACGAGTCGGAAATCATCTTACACACGAGTTTCGTGCAAAACTTTACTATGCATGTACGAGAAAATAGTAAATACTTAAATACTCACAAAGACTAAACAGTCTTCCTTCCTCAGCCTTGGAAAAAAGTATTTTGATTTGATTTATCATGGACTTATCCAACAAAGAGGCCGTTGTTAACATTTTTTACTTCTCCAATAACAATTTACGGGTTTAAATTTATTAATTCGTCACTTGAACTCGACATTATTTCAGCAGATTTGCACAAATCAACTTCGAAATAAACAAAACATTAAACATCAATAAAAAATGGCGGCGTAATTAGTAGATCGCGCTCGACAAATCTACTACTGCGCATGTGCAAAAAGCAACTTTTTAATATGCGTGTTCATGTCAAAATGGCACGAGCGCGTACACATTCAGCCAAATTATATTTAATGAATAAGGATTTAAAGTTCGTTTATTAATAAAATTCTAAATCTAATGTAATTAATAACGTGTTTAATGAAGTATTGGTTTTCTTGTACTTTTATAATAATAATATAATAATACTCGATATTTGACTAATTTATCAACCTTTTTTTAAATAATAGAACGTCTTTGCGTCAGCCTGGTAGACACAGCTAGAAATAAAAAAAAAATTAAAATGAAAGCACTAGTGTGGGAAAGGGACTTTACGCACAGTTTGAATGCCTAGAAAACGCTCTTTTCAACTACAACATGCATTGTAAATTATGTTTTAGTCTTTGTTAGCGTGTTGTAGCGCCTTCCACGTTGTCTTGTAGACGCATGATGTGGCCAGCCCATTGGAACTTATTTTTATCAGCCACTTCAAGCACATCTGTTTGGCCGGTTCTTTTGCATATATCTGTTCTTGTCCTTTAATTTCATGTTCAGCATGCTTCTCTCCCTAGAGCATTCACAGGTTCTTAGCTTGTTTCTAAGTTTTTCTGTTAGCGTCCATGTCTGTGAGCCGCAGGTGAGCGTAGTTATGATGACCATGTTGAACACTTTTTGCTTTAATAATGCTGAAACCTCATTTTAATATGTGTTTCAGACTCCAGTATCTTTTCCATCCTAGAGCTACTCGCCTGTCTATTTCTTTTATCATTATCTCACTAAATGAGAAGATTTGCCCGAGATACACAAATTCTGTTACCGACTCTGTTTTTATTATTTTTATTGATATTGGTGTGTGTGGTTTGTTTGCCATTACTTTCGTATTGCTCTCGTTAATTGTTAACCCAGTTTCCCTAAAATGATCTTGGAAGATATGAAGTATGTCCTGCAGTTCTGCGCTACTACTTTCTGCCCGAAAAACTAGGTCGTCAGCAAATCTCAACACACTTAATTTTTCACCATCAATTTTTATGCCGTAATCGGACATGTCTGCTGATCTGAAGATTCGTTCCAGGACGCATAGAAATAATAACTGTGACAGACGGTCCCCATGCTTGACACCGCGTTGTATGCTGAATTTATTGGCTGTACTATTGTTGTAAATTAAGTACCTAAATCAGTTGAATGTAGTCAGCATTTATGCCTTGAGCTCTGAGAGCCATAAACATATAGTCATGTTTTATGCCGTCGAAGGCCTTCGTAAAATCTACAAAACATAGATAAAGTGGTTTGTTGTACTCTATATATTTCTCTATGATCATGTTTAACGTGTGTATCTACATCAGGACGATATTCCGGTTGCACTCGTCTGGCAACCCTGCCCGGAACCTATCTCATTCACTCACTATCTTTTCTCCACTCCGTCGATTTCTTTCTATACACACACTTCACTTATATGCAGGCTAATCTTGTGTTTCTTCTGTTGGTAACAGGTGTTCGTGAAAGACGAGGTAGCGATGCGGTGGTTTGTGGGTCTCGGCTGGGGGCTGTCGCTCGTCATCGTGGGTGCATACGCGACAGCACGGTACTACACACCTGGCGCCACTGATCGGTAAATATGGAATAAGGAATGAATTCAAGTAGTGACTATACTGGGCGAACGGTTAAAAGACTCGTTGAGGGATCACCAACGCGAAACACGAGGTGTTGGGCGGTGCGTCAGTCGATGCGTCTTGTGAACTTTCCGTTTGGGGTGATGCGACGATTGGATCGGAACACAGTCATGTACAAACTCAAATATATGTATATTAGAACCAGTACCACCTCAATTCATACACGCAAACAATTGTGTCTATAGTGTTGCTTGTAGCTGGTGATGCTGCGGCGTTTGCGGCGAGGCACGCTGTACAGCAGGCAATAAACGTGAAACAGCGCTTCTCCATAAATGCTGTGAACTAGCAACTATCGACTTATCCTTATTTTTCCCACAATTTATGAGGCTCAACAGATAACAGGATGGATAGATAGACAGATAAAAAGCTTTTTTAACCACTGTGACAACAGTTACATTAAAGGTGTATATCTATAAGCTAAACAATTTTAATAACTAACTAGCTAAAAAAACCAAAACACTAAAGAAAATAAGACTAAACTAAGTTTGTTTTTGTAATAAGCTTATCGAGAATTCTGTGTCGTGCTATGAAATAGCCGCGAGACGCAACATAATAGTGCAAAGAACACACCGCTAATCTTCCGTCAGAGACCTGTCTTAAAACTTATAATATTCCGCTGAAAGCAAAGCCTAAAACAGCGGCATACAGAGGTAGATATGTACAAGGCAAGACTGGAGTGAGCGCGAGAATTCTGTGTCGTGCTATGAAATAGCCGCCAGACTCAGCATAATAGTGCAAAGAACACACCACTACACTCCGGATTTTAATTAGGCGAACTAACTTGACAGCTCAAAGTGTTGTCAGGAATAGAAAAAAAAAATAGTGATTGGTTTATGTCGATACAAATATGTCGATATAACCTTAACAATACACCCATAGACACTTAATTATGTTGTAATAAGGTTTATATTCGTTTAAAAATGTACAGTTATCTGTGTATTCGATAGTACTATGGAACTGTCAAGAAAACAAAGAGGCGGACAGCGTTCTTAGCGATGTCCTAAAATAAAGTTCGTTCGATGTAAGTATTTTAATAGCAACCGTTTTTTTATTATTGATTCGTGTAATAAAATTATTAGTTAGATTTCAAACACAATAATTCAAAATTTATGAAATACGTAATGTCTACTTTTTTTTTAATGCTGTTTAACTAACATGTCGGGCCACGCTCAGTGTAGGGTCCCGTAGTTGCCCGTCCTTCACAATAGACCAAAATTACGAGAAAGATTTCAAGCCCTATAAAAAGGTCGTACACGCCAAGAAACAGGAATGACTTATTATATTTTGGAAGTTATCTATTATACGCGACAGATTGAGCGAAATGTTTTAATATAGTTTGGCACTTAACCAATTGGGTAACCGTTCGAAGTGTAGGGACACCGCGCGGCACTTACGACATTTTAAAGAAAATTATGAAATTTTGCAATAACTCAAAAACGGCTCGACCGATTTTATTCAATATAGTTTTCATTGAAAGTACTAGTATCCGAGGCTAAGACCCATTCGATTCAATAAGTTATGCTCAGCAATGGCTCGGCCCTCCGTCGAGCTAAGATTACTAAATTTTGTTTGTCCGATATTATCCGAAGTTGACCGAATATTCAAAATCCGATTTCATATTCTGAGTCGGAGGACCCAAAAGCCCCCCAATACCGAGTTTCAGCCCCCTCGGACCAATTTAAAATTTTCGAAAAAAAAAAAATGTCGCCATTTTGTTTTTTTTTCCACGACTGTACTCGGGCGGGGGTCCCCTATGATATTTTTTTGAGCATTCCCCTACCCATCTCTAGCAGTTTACGAGATACGGGACTCTTAAAAAAAAATCTCCATACAAATCTTGTTTTTTCGATATTTTCCGACTTTGACCGAATTTTCGGACACCGATTTCAGATTCATATTTGTGAGCCCCAAATGCCCCCCGATACCGAGTTCCAGCTTCCTAGCACCAATTTGAAATCTTGAAAAAAAAAGCCATTCGTCATTTTGAATTTAATTTGGTTCGATTTGTATCAACCTGTATGTAATCATTTTGTGACGCACACATAAATATTATCATTCACTCATTCATTCCATTCGTGCCAGCTTTAGTGAATCAACCTATAGGAACTGGTTTTTTTAATTATCGATATTAACAACACTAGCGAAACTGTGGCAACATTCGTGTGCAATGAACTGTCAAGTTAGTTCGCCTAATTAAAATCCGGAGTGTAATCTTCCGTCAGAGACCTGTCATAAAACTAATAATATTCCGCTGAAAGCAAAGCCTAAAACAGCGGCATACAAAGGTATATAATATGTACAAGGCAAGACTGGAGTGAGCGAAATTTGCGCGCAAATCCGTGCGTGTCGCGCGGCACGCACTCTTCGATTCCTCATGGGTATCCTACACACGGTAGGTACTATGACGGGCCCGCGTACGCAGCGGCATGGAGTTATGTGGGTCCAGATCCGAAGTTAGAAATAAATTAAATAATTATAATGACTAGCCTCGAACGTTATTTTATCTCTATAACGTTATTTTATCTCTTTACTCCTAAAGCCCAACTCACCAATTGGGACCAACATATATTTCCTTTGGAACATCCATAATTTCACTTAAATACCCACCATTTTATATCTATTTATAATATAATTGTACGCTATCGTTAGTAAATCATAATTAAATACGCCACAAAATGTTGATCCACAAATTTTGTTTTGGTCCGCCTCGATGGATATTAATGGATATTGGCTGTTTAATTGCATGTTGTCGCTCGCTGACGAAGAGAAATGGACGCTGACAGTTATGGACCCCACAAGCTTTTATATTAACCGTCACGTTTATCGGAAAAACTGCATTGCATCTACCCATGTTACAAATTGGAGATATCTTAAATCATTTTTTGCGGCACTGACTGCCGTAATTGATACCCATTTAGATGACATCACGTCTCTGTAGCCATTTGTATGGAGTTTTTTTCAGTGCTCCGTAGGAATGCTAAAATTTGCCGGTAATTTCTGACTTTTAGAGCAGTCTAAGTGCAGGTCTCGTTTTTTTTATTAGACGTCCATTGTCATGAAGCCCTCTTATTAGACTAAATAAAATATAAGACGTTATATCACTCTTCTGCACTACAAATCTAGATGACTTTCGTTCTTAAATAGTACATTGTTGTAGAGGCTGTAAAGTAAGCAATAGATGAACGCGTAAATTTCCCCTGCAGGTCGGCCTTCGATAGTACGAGTTCATCTATTGCACTTTCAGCCGAGACTAAACATAGTGCTTTTCACGACACGAGGAAATATATTATAATACAAGTTTTTCATATTGGTCATTAAACTCGGCGCCTTATTGCAGCCTCATTGTTGTAAAAATCAGGGCTATTATATACATAAAGCTGATCGTGCCCCCAGATTCAAACGACATAACGACGATTTTCAACCCAGTTATGAATAAATAACAAAAATATTCAAACTTACCTCACTTTCAACTTAATTTAGATATTTAATCATTTAGTCTAGGTTACACTCAGGTAAACAACCCTACGATACATTATACACTGAAGGGTCATTGTAACGGTATGCAATATTAACATACGTTCCTAATATTATTTATTTCGTGAGTTAATGTGAACATTATTAAATTAATCTCATTACAAAACTTCACTAAACATTTTGGTTTTTTTTTTATTATGGCTGACTGCCCCGAAGCGCATGCGCGCATCTCACGCAATGGAGTCCTGACTTTTCAGCCGAATAAAAAAATGAACTTAATATTTATATAATTTAAAGTGTTCATATGTTAAAACTGTTTATTTGCTGAAAAATTAGTAATTGTAGAAATTAGGAAACAGTTTTACGCCCCGTAACTAAGATTTCAGAGTAAAACCTTTTTAACAAAAACTTAGGTATTAAAAAGTAAACCTGAGGAGTATTCTATTACTTAAAAAATAAACTCGTTTGCCGGTATTTATAAGTTTAAGAAAAAAATACACCTCATAAATGACGCATTCTCATTGGTCAATTTAATTTGATATGCAGCAGACGATTAAGCTGTGATTGGTTAAATTGTCGTTTAAGCCGGCTGAGAAAATTAATCTGAAATCTTTTCTAAAAAGTCGTATCTTACTATGAAATTCAAGTGTAGATACGAACTGTTACCGTAAGGTGCAACATTTGTTGTCGTGTTGGGAGCTAACATAGATATACAGTTTACAAATGAACATATATATAAGCAGTTTTTTGTACTGGATTCAGGTAATCTATAACCACATTTTCGAGCAGTGTCGTGAAAATGTTCTTAGGATTCTGGAAGGTGCATCCTGCCATATTGCTGTTTATTTAAGCGAACACCGGCCATTGTTTTCCCAATCCTGTATCTATTTGTATAATTCTGATTTGTGAAAATCTTAATCGCAAAATATTTTTCATTCTGCAAGAGGAAGACTGCTCTTTTTCTTTCCCGACTTATTGGACCAATCAGCCGGTCAATTACCGGCCACACCGAATGCAGGAAATATTTTATCACCGGCCCTGAACGAATCGAACGAATAAAAACTACGAGAGTTGTTTTTTTTTTTTTAATATTCCTTCTATATACCTAGATCATTCAGCGCGACTCTTGTCGCGCGACATAGCGCTACTCGTCTCCCTCTCACATTACTGCACAGAAAGGAAAGAGACAGGCAATTGTCTCGCGCGAGAAATAGTCGCTTGTGACAGGTGTGCTAGAGGTGCTGATGTCTTTTAACCCTCTCGAGAAGAACAGTATTGGAATATTTTGGATTTTCCCTTCGTTAGGTTTTTATGATGTGTTTATTTATTATTTGTTCAAATATAGCATGAGTCCTGATCATCAAACTAAATGGGTAATTGAAAGCAGCGTGGCTAACATATATTGCCGCGACTTCGCCTGTCGCGCGACTCAGCGTCACCTGTTTTGCTCGTACGGTAATGAAAGGAAGGTGACAGGTATATTTGTCGTGCGACTAGGAGTCGCGTGTCACAGTTGTGCTAGACGTGCAGTTCCTTTAGTCCCATCTCGTAGCCAGATTTGGTAGCTAGCTACGAAATGGGAGAAATAATCCCGATTCGAAGCTGGCTACGAGATGGGAAAATAATTCCCATTTGGTAGCTAGCTACGAAATGGGAAATGTGTTTTCCCATCTTGTAGCTAGCTACCAAATCTGGCTACGAAATGGGACTAAAGGGTGCAGTCCTTGCAGTTCCACTCTGAAAACTGGCGTCGTGGCTTGCCGTGGCATCATGTTGACTGGGGTCCTATTCAACGTTAATTGTTTATGTTGTTTTTTTTTCTATGTTACCGTGTCTAACGTTGAACGTTTTTTATTTTACTTTATATTTGACTCGGATCACTAATTGGGTATACTTCTTAATATTACGGGATAAATAAATGCTTGGCGCGAATGTACATAATTTAGCCTTGGCGAATTATTTTGAGCAAAGCTTCAGTTTATTGGCAAATATTTTGAGCGACTAAAGCGAAAATAATAATTTAATGGTAATGATTTCTTCCTTCATTTCAGATTTCATTAAAGCCGAAAACCCATGCGTAGTTGCCTCCACAAAAATGCCTGAGGTACTGCACCCACTTAATGGACCCAATAACATCCATAAAGCATTAGTATATCCACGGTGTAATCAGCTTGTTTAGTATACTTAGACCAACATCCGTTTGGGTAGTCATACTCGTAGTCTTGATTGCAAAATATGATTGGCTGAACTGGTTTTGATTCTACACAGCTTCATGTTTCCCTGTCCAAAGATGGCAGATGTCTAATATTGTGGTGTCACACCCTGTTAGTGTCAATGAAAAGGATGTGGGTTTTGGTGAAATTTGAAAGTGGCTGAAGAATAGTACGTATTAAAGGCGTCAATCGTCCAATACAGCCCAGCTGCGCCCGTGTCTTAACCATGGCCTTGTACTATATTGCTTGTGCGAATTATTACATTGTACTCATTAGACGCATTATTTTATACCTAAGAGTACATCGCACAAATGTTATGATCGGGAAACCGAAAAAAAGTCCCAAAATATCGACTGTTATTTCGGATATTGACTCAGTTGCATCCATATACACAAGAATAAAAATAAACACTACACCTCCTTTTAGAACGAACGTACCGCAGAGTCTTGAACCTCTGCCAAATGAAGTAAGGAAGACAGAGAGAAAGAAAGGACATCAAATAAAAAATAAAACTATACAATGTATAGCTTATCTTACGGATACACTTCGACCCAATAGGATCTTTTGTGTAGTTACCCCTAGTTGCACCTATTTACTCAAAGGATTGTTCCACCATCTCCATATATCGGATGATGGAAACAGTTGGTAGTGCCTGGAATTCCTTCGGTTCTGGGTAACCAATAACCGAATTCCTTCCTTCTAAGTCTGGCGAGGGCATGACATCCACACAGTATGTGTTTCATTGTCTCTGCCTCCTGGCCACACATTCTACAATCTGTATTGTCAGACCGTCCCAGCTTGGCCAATAGTCCTTTGACCCCAAAGTGACCAGTAAACACCCCCGTTATGATTCGGAGCTGTCTTTTGCTGTGTTTCCATAGTTTCTTGGTCCAGACTGAAAAGCGATGAAAACAATGTATAGTTTGACGAGTTTCTTTTCAGCCCACACCATATTTGCGGATTTTAGTGTTTGCGGATTTATACTACTGGCAACAAAACATTATTGGTACCTAACTAACGTTGAAAGTCAGTGAATGCCGATGATGTAAACAAAAAGGAAACACAACAAAATTATTCGCGAATTTCTATTAAGTAATTTTCGCATAACAAAGCCAAAACTATCCGCAGTGATAAAACTCAAGTTTTTGCAATACAACTCAATATATATTTTAGAAGAATAAGGACGGATTGAGCAGCGTTCCGGTAAATAATATTTTTAATTTGGTTGATGACATACCGCTACTTTTGCTTTTATGATGCATATTTATCATATACGCACATTATTGCCGTATGAAAGCTGTTGCCAGAAATTGCAATTTGTATTTTCGACATATTGAAAAATATCAGTCGACAAAATTAAATGTTAAGCTTTCAATAAAATTTAAATAACTTCAGGCCGCTCATTTCATCGGATGCTGGATATTGCAGTTTTTGTAGAGGTAGTTTAATGAAATGAATGAATATAGATTTAAGTTTTGAGTTTACTAATTAATCTAATTATGATAAGTAATGATTAAAATGTATGTGTAGGTAGTTCTATAGATATACTATAGGAGTGTGGTGCTAACACCACCGTACGCGCCGTATGTACTCTATCGTAGATCTTTTAAACTACCTACGCAATGGATTAGCTGCTCCCGGCCAAATTCAGACTGATTTGGTTCAGTCTATTCATGACGCAGTCCATGCGCCCACTGCGCCCAGTGCGCCCACCGCGGGTTAACCTCCCCAAATTGAATAAATAAATATAAAGGTACAATCATACACAAATCGACCTAGTCCCTAACTGAGCAAAGCTTGTACTATGGGTACTAGACGACGATATATATAATATATATAAATACATATATAGATAACAACCATGACCCAGGAACAAATATTCGAGTTCATCACACAAATATTAGCCCCGGCCGGGACTCGAACCCAGGACCGCCGGCTCAGTATTAGGCAGGTGTCTACAAACCGAGCCAACCGCGTCGTCATAATTACTCCTGTGGCGCGGAAATGATCCCACAATAATAGCGGGTTATACTCCCGCACAAAGTCCGACTACTGATAGTGAGGGCTAACCAGCCCTGATACACTTCAAGTCAAGTCTTAAAACAAAAGCTGCGTGAGGCAATGTTCGACCCCAACTCCAGCAGACTGTCATTCCCCGCGCGAGCCAATACTTTAATATGAATTTAGTAGACCGCGGCAAGCGATCCAAGCCCCTCGAACAGGCCGTGCAGGGCACAACACGCTAGTATGGAAGCTGTGAGTATGGACGCGCGTTGTCAAGCGAGCGGCTGCAGCTCTCATTTTGATCGATCATATTATAATCATTATAATATATACATATAGCCGAGAGGCTTAAGTAAACACCGGCTATAGTTTTGAGGGCTCGTCCGGGATAGACACGAAAAAGTTATTTGAAAAAAACGACGACGACGAAGACAGAAAAAGCACGACGACGAGATCGACGGTAACCATTGGCGTAACTAAGATTATTTTCCAGACGGGGCCTGGGGGGGGCCTGGCCGGGGCCTGGCCTTGGCTTTTGAGATGAAGCCATGAATTTCTATGAGTAACCCAAAATCCTGGGGTGGGCACTAGACCATACTGGGGTGGGCACGGCCCACCCGGCCACCCCCCTATATACGCCAATGACGGTAACTAAGTAAGACGACGACGATAGCGGTTACTGACGTACGACGACGTAGTGACACAAAACAAACGACGACGACGACGACAACGAAGACTACAACGACAACAACGAAGACTACAACGACAACGACGTACAATAGAGAATACGACGACGACGATGACTTTCACTTTTACGACTGTGACGAAGGCTACGACCGTATAATATAATGCCTAAAGAGACGAGACGGAAAAGCCGACACTGACTACGAAGAAACAGCAGAGAAACCAGCGCAGAGTGGACCGACGCTACATCTCACCGAAAGCATGGTGCCAACTTTTACTGGCCAAGACAAGGCCTACCCAGCAGGGCAGTGGGTAGAAGACATTGAAGACAACGCTGAGATCTTCGGTTGGACGGCGGTCCAGCGGCTACTTGTTGCAAGGCGTTCACTTGGAGGCAGAGCGGCGCTGTGGCTGCGCTCTGAGAAAACTTTCAAGTCTTGGAACGACTTAAAGGCGGAAATTATTAAAGAATTTCCTGATGTCATTGACTCAAAAACCATCCACAAAATGATGAGTGCGAGGAAGAAAACAAAGGAAGAGTCATGTCTAGATTATATGCTCACACTGAAGGAGCTGGGAAAACGTGGTAAGATGCCAGATGACGTGGCAATAAAATATATTGTGGAGGGAATTCAGGTTAGCCCGGTAAATAAGATGTTATTATACGGTGTGACTACCTATGCCGAACTTAAGGAGAAACTGAATGTCTACCATACAATTAAGGAGGCGGAAGCGCGTAGTCTTCATAATAACGAAAGCAGGAATAACCACTCGAAGAGTGCCAGGAAGAAGACGAAAGCATGTTACAATTGCGGCGATGCTGATCACTTATCGAACGAATGTCCTCACAAAGAAAAGGGAGTTAAGTGTTTCCGTTGCAACTAATTTGGACACATTTCGTCGCAATGTTCATCAACTTTGACTCCAGCGGGTAACAAAGTGGTAAGTTCTCATACAAATGGCGTTTTGGCGGGAAAACGGGAATAGATGTGTGTTCAGACGGAACTACATTGCGAATATACTGGCCGAAAAGAAAACGCAGAATGTAAAAATGAAGCAATTGACATATCCGAGGTCAAGGTGACGTTGCCTTCGACGGATGTCAACAACAGCGGGGAAAATAGTGGAAAACCGATGAAAAACATTATTTTGTTTAATAAAAGACATTACACATTAAACAACAGTCGTCTTCCGGCAATGAGTATAAACTGACATACGTCTCGCTCTGACACCTTCATTCTTACTATTCTCATTCAAATACAAACCTCTGTCATTCATCACCAGCCCAGCCATCAGTCCCAGTCCCACATACATAGGTATAATATTTCCATCTCAACTTTACACAACTCAAGTTGCTAGAGCAATCATGCTAAAACAAACTTTTATATTTCTTCTTTTTTTATTCGCTGCATCTGCAGTGATAGAAGCAGCCTTGAAATATGAAGCCGTTAAAGATGGGTAAAACGCGATCGAAGCCGCGGGCATAATTTATTTATTTATATAAACTTTATTGTACAAAACAAAAGTCAGTACAAATGGCGGACTTAATGCCAAATGGCATAATCTAGTTCAGATTTCTGATTCAGCTTCGCCAAAATGTCTTCCGCATGTACGGATGTTGGGATTCAGTTTTTTGATTTCTTCCTAAATGATGGAGAAAACGTACAAAGTTAATAGTACATTACTGCAGACGCCAGGAAATAAGGGCTTGCCGGCTGAGTAGGTATAGACGTCTAGTGATACGAAGCCGGTAAGCCCTTTTCACGCCTAAGGCATGTATAGTGCTTTTCTCAAACATATGCAATGAAATAAAAAAATACACCACTCAAAAAAACATAATTCAGCTGTTCTGCCAGTCCATGAACACAGACGCGATGTTTAAAAATATATATTTTTAATTTTCCCTCCAATCCCTCTATACTTTTTTCTTCAATAAGTCGACCACGTGTGTAGTGTTCGAATATTAGGGCCATTAATTATACACAGCCTGATAATAAGAATCTTAATTTCTATAATAAATAAAATAACGGCAGAGCATTTTTAATATTGTCTATGGTCTCTGGTGACTTACGTATAGACAGTATTTTAAATTTATTCATCAACACATTGAATCATACAGATTTGTATTATCAGCTCGTGTGTACTAGGCATTGACGCGGATATTGTTGGTCCGATGGCTGAATGGGTAGCCACTAGAAAAAAAAAACAGCTGTTCATAAACACAGACGCCATGTACCTATACATTAAAATTAAAAACAAATTACTTCCCGGCCTAGGCCTTCAATTTTGTATGAAATTCCTTTACAGTTCTCTCGAATTGTTCCGCCCGAAACTTGACACTTCGAAGCCTGTTTTAACGCACGTTATTACGATATTTCATTGCATGTTTGAGAAAAAAAAATCCGTTTCAAAACAAATTCGCGCGGTCTCGTTCGTCTCGTATAGCTCACAGAAAAATTCCACCGCCTCCTCGTGTACTCGTATTGTAAACTTTTGTCCTCAATCACAACGTATTGATTGCTAGTATTCCTAGCTCACGGTCGCGAGTAGTTTCCACAATAATCCTGGGATTGCATTGCCGTCGGAGGCTTAGTTGCGAGCGAGTGATGGAGTAATTTCCAAACGTGATTTTTATTAACAAATCAAATGCTTTATAGTGCCTTTAGCGCATCGCATCTGTGACCTATTGTCGTGCGTAGATTACGCTTGGTCGCGCTATACATACTACTTGTTACTTTCATTTCAATACTGTGTGAGCAAGATAGGTGATTCTAAGTCGCGCAACAAGTGATGTGGCAATACAGGCTGGCCCTGCCGGTTTTGAAACTTTTTTTCACAAGTACGGGCTTTATTTTGTATTAATATTAAATAAAATTTCTAAATGAAAGGCCAAGTGTAAATCTTAGTAGTTATACGGGAAATTCTCTATTGTCTTGGTAGACAGACGTGCAGATGGACAGATAGAGCATTAACGAAGTGATCCTATAATTTATCAGTTTTTCTTTTAGAGGCATGAAACCCTAAAAAGAGCTTCAACGAAGAGGAAGTCCGTGCAAAAATAATTGTAGTCCCAACATTAAAGTGAAAATCGCACACATGCTAGCGGCAGCTACAGTGCCGAAATAAAAAGCAGCGTTACAAATTAAATGGCGCCTTAATCCCGAACTATTGGATTCGGGACTTGTAAGTTAACATCAAACAATATGTAAAACATGATCATCATCGTCACCATCATAATGCCACCCAAAGACGCCCAGGTCACCCAGTGCTAGGCAAAGGCCTCCATAAGGTTCGACCTAAGGACCGGTAGAGCGCCGCTCCTATCCAACGGCTTTCCTCTCCCCGTCTAGCACGAGTATGGTTCGCGACTCATGTCGCGCGACTCCTACTCACCCGTCACTCTCTGACAGTGTTGTACAGAAAGAGATATATAGTATATCTCGCGCGAGAAAGAGTCGCGTGTCACAGTTGTGCTAGAGGTGCCGGCCACATAGGTAGCTGTTCTACCTCTTGTCTATAACACACTGTATGTCTAGCGGTATACTTGAATTTCACGTATCACAAGCAGTATATTTGAGGATGACTGTACATATACAGGGTGGATCATTTCTAAAGACTAAGCTGACAGGATAGTGTCATCCGAGTGATCTACAAACGACCTATTATAATTGTAAAGCTGGATTTAAAAGTAAAAAAAGTCATCAAGATAAAATATTTTAATATCAGTGACAACCCTACTAATTCAAAGGTTATATTTACATTTTAAATGACACCTGTCTTTAACTTACGCGATGTTCTAAAGATGCTAGGGTTGATATGTGCAGATTTTTACACTAATGTTTGACGAACTGAATCTCAAAAATAGTAGAAATATTTAGATAGTTCATTGGTGAAAAATGAAGTAAGTACTCAGTCTGAACAATTCCCTGTTTGCTTAAAAGTCCGATCTGGTCCACCCTGTATACGTACTCACAACTACGAATGTAGTTGTCGTTTTTGCGTTAAATCCTTCTGATGAAAGGTTAACAACTGAATTTAATTACGTACGATCCCGTTCCTCTTAGTTTTGTACAAAACGACCGTGTCCAGCAATATTTTCAACCATCCAATGTTAAAAAAATCAAAATAGGCTTTTAACTAGAATCAGTCAGCAAAAATCAGATAGGAGAATTTAAAACAGCATTTCAGTACACGGGGATCAAGTTAAATTGACCGAATTGATTTTATTAATAGCACTCGCGGCCCTAGGGATATTCGGTATTTTTTTTGACTTACTTTTATGCCCCACTTTGTATTTGTGGGTGGATAAAAACTAAAAAATTTACTTAAACTACATTCTCATTAACTTTAACTCATTCGCCAGTGCCACAGTGATGCTGTAACACAAATCAAGGTAAGAAAGTTAACAAGGAAAAAGATAATAATAACGATTTAAGAACTTACACAATAACGTGCAATATCTGTTATTTTAAAACACTAGATTCGTATTGAAAATCGGTTTTTTATGGAGAGGGGTCATGATTACAGGATAATCTTAGTAGCGCGATGCAGGATAGTCTTTTGCTTTGTATGGTCGCGTGGCGCTATGCCAGTCTGGCGTCCTCTGCTGGTCATAATTTCTTTGACCTCTCATCACGTCACAACCGCTGGACAAGTATTAAACAATTTTGGTGCAGGGATAACTGAATATCCATAGATAGTTTTAGGAGACTATTTACCCGACTAAAGTAAAAAAAAAAACGATAACAAAGTTGCAGGCGCCTTCTAGTTTATAAATAACATTCAAACATTTCGTACGATGATCGTTGAAAATTAACAAATGTGCTGTTTCATTTATTGCTGATGTTACGTTTTACCGGTTCCATTGTCCCACGATTACGCTATGAATTTAAAGATAGGTACTTGTTTTGTAATGAATGTATACCTGTTCAATTTTTATTGAGGACGTCGAAGGTTTTTATATGAAAGATAGCATTTAAACATGAGTATCGAATTAATTTAAAAAAAAACGTTATTAAAATAAATTGTCTATGTAATGTTATGTACATTCGCGATTCGTTTCTGTTTGCTGACATAGATTTTCTTCGGTTTAGGCGGCAATATCTGGCCGATTACATTTTTCGCACTTCTTTTCAGTTACTACTCGTAGACATTGTTTTATTTTGAATAATTTAGTGATTTTTCTAAATAACCGCATAGTAAACAATAACCCAGTGAATAAAGGAGTTTGACCTTAAAAACAAAATGAAAAAAGGAGAATATAATAAATTTAAATCTCTACAATATTGTCTCAGCTTTTTTCTAGCGAAAATGCTCCTTAACGAAGTTATAAGCAAAAATCTGCAGTAATTGCCGGTTTTATCAATATGGCGGTGGGCGCGGAGGAGGGGGAATTGTGCATTTTGCATTTTATACTTTCACTAACCATCCTAGACAACATATCAAAAATTCAAAACTACCGGACCGTTTGTAAGGAATGTAAGGTCACCCATAGTAGTTTAGTCTCTATTCACCGAACTACAACACATTTGGCTGGTTATGACGAATAAATAATTTCCAGTCATGCCACATAACTTTTATTTTATTTCAGCTTTTGACGTTAGACTTTGGTCAGATAATAAGTGCCAAGTTATATTCATTGGCGTTACTTATTGTTTTTTTACTTAAATGCACGGCCGTATTATTCTTAGTAGGTACAGTGGAGTTCATTTACATCTACACGTTTACGAGAACATAAATATCTGAACACGACTTTATGCTCCTGACAATAGGGTCGTGTTCAGATATTTTTGTTCTCGTAAGTGTGTAGATGTAAATGAACTCGACTGTACATAATTATGTCGTTACTAAATTAAGATTGTAACCTAAATCTCATAAAGACATATATTTCAGTGGAGGTCTATTGTGTATGTGGCTGTAAGGTCTATTTGCCTTAGTTTTAAAAAAAATCATTATTTTATGCTCATAAAAAGCCCTCTCGACATAAAGAACTACTCCACGAGCATTAGAAGTGCAAAGTAATATTGTACATAATCGAGCGATGTGATCAAATGTCACATCGATGATTTAAAAAAGGAAGCCTACAAAACTATAAACCCTATCGAAAAAATATAATAATAATTAATAAGTATAAATCTGTAAACCAACTAATCAAATATATATAAGCATATAGCTGGAATAGCGGGTCCTTAATTTGAATTATATTTGGCAGGTGCTGGATGGACCAGAGCGATACCTTCTGGATCATCATCGTGCCCGTGCTGGCGTCCTTGATTAGTTCCTTCGGTAAGATGTTATTTACATTTTTTTTAGCACCAGAGGCGTGCGTGGCGTCCATGTCCATACAACCCGATTCCCATCGGCTTGTCCACTTCAGAACGTTCGAGCACCATTATTTACTGCTATGAAAGAAAATGTAAGCCAAAATATCCTCCGGCTTGTCTAGGGTTTTGTTTGACGCCACACCACTAATGGACACCTACTTATTATAACACTTGAGTAGTCGGGCACTAGTTTCAAACAATTCTAGTCACTATAGTAAACATACACTAAACTATAAACTTCAGAAACATATGGGATAAATCATGTTAATTTCTAAATATAAGATATAAAACAATCTTGTAAGTAATACAAGTTAGAATTATACGAAATAGCGCTCAAATATAATCCCTTCAAAAATACCTAAGTTTTCCACTAAAGCTCTGTAAAGCTGCCACACTACTACATACATCGGAGCTGTATAAAATGGCCCAATCATATTCTTCAGATTGAAATGCACTCATTTTGGGCTTCACAAAGACGCATCCGGGACTTAATTCGAGAATGCCGTTTGAGAGATCGCGAAACGTCAAAACTTCAAAACTCTATTAGATAACAGTGATATCGCCTTTGAACTGTCATTAAAATGCGATGAGCTTCAAGTGACATAACTCATCTCAATTTTGGAAATACGAAGGCGATAATAATGGCAATGGCGAATGTCAAAAATGCTATTCATGCATATGAATTTCTGTTTTGAACGAAACGTAACTGAATAATTTGCACGCACTACACGGTCAAGTTAAAGTATGCGCCTGTTATTTATGCCGTCACATACAAAGGAAACGCAACTTAACGCGCGACCGGATTGACGAAGTTGCGATGAGGAATATCGCCACTTGTCAAGTAGGGACACGTCAAAAGTGACGGATGGCGATGAAATGGCGAGATCTCCATCATCTCTCTAAAATTGGTCGAATTACCCCCCTGATTGCTTTATTTTTCTCCGCTCCGCTTCAGTAGAAAGGCAGCCTTAACGATTCTAATAGATTCACGTTTCAGACAGTTTCATTCTAAGATCTCGTAACAATTTGTCATGATTTCATGAATAACATCGCAATGAAGAAAAATTTAGACTGAGTTTAAAACAAAGCTTATAAGACAATAAGCGAATACAAAGATACGTCCCAGGTGTTGAATGAAATTGAAAGTGAATATCATGGTAACGCGAGAGCTACAAATAAAACCCCCTGGTTGGCATGGCAACCGGTGAGTCCGGTAGAAAAAGCTCAGTCACTTGAGCTTTTTCTACCGGACCCACCGGTTGCCAAGATCAAGTAATTGTAACAATGTGAGACCCTACACCACTGCCGTCCTTATCTTATCGACCAATTTTCCTAAGCACTCAGTCAGATTTGACACTTTTCTGTTGATTTTTAACCGACTTCCAAAAAAGGACGAGGTTCGACTGTGTGTATTTTTTTTATGTATGTTCACCGATTACTCCGCCAATAATTGTCGACCCATTTTAAAAATTCTTTTTTTATTTGAAAGAGTATTTGTAGTAAATGTAGGTACCTAAGACATATGGTATGGTATGTCAAATGTAACGATTATTTATTAATTATGAACGGTTGATTTGATCGAATCGTTAACTGAAAGAAATAAAAAGCATCACACGGATAGAGCAATTTAATAAACATTTGAAAAAATATTTAATCGGCAAATGTTTCTACAGTCTCGACGAATTTTTTAAAGAGAAATAAATTACATATACTTCGATAGCTCCTTCCCTAAATATAATTTGTAACTTAAGATGTGTAGATTTAAATGTTTATAATTTGAAATTTAAATTGTTTTGTATACTTATTTAAAAATTAAAAGAAAATAGTGTTAGTCCTCTTATGTTGCAGTGCCCTTGCAGGGTGTCACATGTATAACTTTCAATTCTTCATCAAAATTATGTAATGTGATATGCAATAAATGTTTGACTTTGACTTTGACTTTGAAATCCTTTACATAGATAGATTCGAATTTGTAAATATTTATTGTTTTGAAGTTATGTGAATTGTTTTTATGTACATACATATAATAAAGTTTATACATACATACATACATATTAAACCATATTGATACAAAGATCCAATACCTATTCATATAAAAATTGTGGTGTGTACCCATATTTAAATATAATAAGACATAAACATAACATGATTCATAAATTTATACATACCTATATAATATGCTAAAGTATCCATGTTAAAGTATTTTATGGTATTATTTTCGAAATAGTATTAAGTTATTTTATTTGAGATTTTAAGTTTATGTAAATGTAACTTTACGTGTAATAAATGACCAGTGATCTGTTTCACCAAAAAAACAAAAAAGGACCTTCAGAAGGTGATTTGAATCACCTTTTGAAGTCGGTGACAAACCCTTCTATCTCGTAAAATATTGAGCCTATACATAATTGACAACATTTCATATTTATAACAGGTGGAAATTAATATAGAGATCGACAGGGCTTTAAGTCGTGTACTTACCTTAAAAAATAATCTTTGAATTTATTCTTCTGTATTTAAAGAAATATAAGAAAATACATCAAATAACTACAATCTAAGACAATACG
Organism: Apotomis betuletana; assembly: GCA_932273695.1. Lineage (NCBI taxonomy): Eukaryota > Metazoa > Arthropoda > Insecta > Lepidoptera > Tortricidae > Apotomis > Apotomis betuletana. Next base: position 15,043,468 of record OW026298.1, on the reverse strand, counting down.
GGCTGAATAGGGTTGTTGTCTAAACCAAGAGCGAAAAAATATATTTTTTTTTTATTTGACGTTGACAGGTGACAGATGCATACCGAGTTTGATTAAGTTTTTTTTAAATAAGAAAACCAACTAAAGTAACCGTTCCATTAAGTTCTGGTTTCTGTGTTGCCACATTTTAAAATGAGTATGTTTTTATAAATTAATAATAAAGTAAATAATCATCTCAGAAAATAAATAAAAACAGAGATTACTTCATCTTTTTAAGCAGAATTCAGAAAAGTAATAAAATGATAGTCTTAAAAATATGAAATGTCAATTATGCATGGTCTCATTCAGTTCAGCGCGAGATATTACATAGCCCACAAATATGCCCACTGTTGATACCCCAATGGTTACCACCATGGACCCCAAAAGTTTGTCAAGATTCAGCAGATACTCATTTATAACGCTAAGATAAAGTTATAAAACAAAGTTTCATTAATATACCTATTTTGCCGCCAAACTGCCATATTTCATCTTATTTTACCTGTTGTAATAAAGGTAATTTAGCACATTACCAAAAACATGGAACCATGAGGAAAACATTGATCCAGCGATATGTATAGTGGTATACCTAGTGGTGATATTTCGGATACATAGCATTGAAATCGTCGAATATAAACCCAGGTAATACACTTAGTATTTGTACAGATTTTGAATATTATATAGTTCACATTAAGACACACTTAGTATATATGTATTAAGTACACACTACACACGTCGCCAAGGTAACCACTCTCTTAAGTGGGACACATAATATAGTCCACACAGGCGACAAGGGCAGCACAGGCACGGCGGCCCGATTTTTCACGTAGTTTATTGGATCGGTATTAGGTGAACACGACCCACGTAAACGCCGTATTCTTTTACTTACATGCGAGTAAATCTATTTAATCACTCTTGGAGCAACCTGATTGGAACAACGGACTTACTCTCGTAGATGTGTTTGTGCGTTATTCTTAGACCTTTTTTATGTGTTGTTAAGTACTGCCTCACTAAAATGTAAAACGCGTTTAAAGACGACCAGTTTGCCTTCTGAACTGACTCCTTGGTTCGAATTTTGGCGAGAATGATGAACTCGACTCGAATATTTGTTCCTGGGCCATGGATATTCTATGTATTTAAGTATATATTTACCTAAGCCTCCTTGACCTTAATTTGGGACTTGGAAGATTTCTGTAGGGTCATTTTATTTATTATTATTGTCAAACATTTTTGAATTTTAAGTCAAACTCGCGCACTCAGGGTTCCGTACCGCAACAGGATTTTAAATAAGTTTCAAATAAAGTATAATAATATTTGTTGGTACTGCAAGAAGTTACTTTTTATTAAACTTCATAGATCTGCGGATGTTTAGATCAACGCGACGCCTATAGATTTATAATTACGTATCAATCTTGGAATAAGATTATTTGTTTACCCTTTAAAGGTGATTATTTGTTTGCCCCTTAAGGCCGACATTGAAATTAGAACCTCTCTACCACCCTAACGTCAGAATACCTTTCGATTTTTTCCTTTGCTTAGCTTTCCTTATACTTTGTGTGTCGACCTTTGCATTGTTTATTTGAAAGGGTTTACACCTTAGTGGCCTCTATGTTAATACGTTAATATTCACATCTTACCAAACAACTTTACAGCAGTGAACGAGCAAGCGAGAGACGGCGCTGTTACTTATCCATACTAATATTATAAATGCGAAAGTGTGTCTGTCTGTCTGTTACCTCTTCACGCTTAAACCGCTGAATCGATTTTGATAAAATTTGGCATGGAGATAGTATAAGATCCGAGGAAGGACATAGGATAGTTTTCATCCTGGAAATTATCCCTAAAAAGATTGGAAAGTAAGTAATTCATGATGACATGGATGACCCTGTCGGAAATGTAATGATTAGACCAAAAGCACAATTGCTCTTACATTTGCTTAGGCGCTTTAAATAATCCCTTTTATTAATTAAGGTGGATATCTATCGTGTTGTACGAGGTTGCTTCCATACTTCCAAGTTCCACGCGGACGTAGTCGCGGGCAAAAGCTAGTAGTGAAATATGTCAAAAAAGATTGGTATATCCAAAACAATACATGTTTCACTAATTTGTTCAATCACTAAATAGTTGATGGTGTGTTTTTCTTAAAAGCATAGAAAAGTTGTATTGTTCTGTCTATTAGGTATAGGAGAAATTTAAGTTCAAACTATGTTTTAGGTACTCATACAAAATAAGCACTTAGCTTTCTTCTACTCTCTGCTAGGAATTTTCAACGTGGATTTGATGATATTTATTAAAGACAAACAATAAATGAATATATTTTTAAACACAATTACACTTGCGAAAGATAAAATAAGCCCAGTATAAATTCTGCGAGGTATCCGGACCCGAATTCTCCCAAAATTTAAAGGATCATCTTGTAATCCAATTACGAATGCGAAAGATGAATATTTTGGAGGTACTGAAGTGATAAAAAGGCTTATGTTCCTTTCGGGAATTTATACAATCATCAAAGGCGGTGACAATCTTAAGAGTGACGAAATAATAAACTCTGATGATCTAATAAACTCATATAGTTGACTGGTAGAGAATGCCTTATGGCATTAAGACCGCCATTTGTACTATTTACCAGGTGCCTGTCGTATCGCATAACGCTTTTTGTCCTAAAAATGTTTGGCCGAGAATGTTTGGCATACTATTGAATGGCATACAACTCGTTTATTTATTTTGCGCATACTCATTTAAAGTCCTATAAAGCATGTTTGCCCTACTATTGATAACTCTAAAATTTAATTAGGTACCTAAAACGTAATATTTCTAACAATCATTGTCCTAAGAATTATTTTGCCTATCATTAAAATGGCTACAATTACAGCACCTAAACTATGGTAGGTGTGAAGTCAGAATCGTTACGTATTCTACCTTAAGGCAGATCAGACTTAGGTTGGGTTTAGTACGACGACGAGCGAAGCGAGGAGGAGTGTTAGGTTGAACTGCGAACCTAACAAGCGAGCGAAACGCTAGAACCGAGTTTTTATCCTCTTCGCTTTAGCACTTTAAATACTAGGAAGGAACATCACAATTATGCACATTAATTCGGCAAATAAAAAATGTATGCCATACGTTATTCGGACAAAAGCCGTTATGCGACACAGCAATAGGACTAACAATTGTATGCCATCCAATAAAAACCCCTATTTACCATTTTGTATTGTGCAATAAAGTCTAATGTCAAATTCTTGTATCTTCTCCGCAGTTGCCGAATTTGGAAGTTTCCGGCCATATTGTCCTCGATCGACAACTCTCTCGAGGTAACACTCTCAAAAATTCTTAATATAAAATTTGATGCAAGGTCTTGGTCGCAAGCGGTCCTTCCTATTAGATTGGGTGGCCTGGGGATACGTACCACGAGTAGCGTGGCATTACCGGCGTTTCTGTCCTCCTCCTATAGTTCACTATCTCTTGTCAATTTAATTCTAAACCAAACTAGGTTTCTGGACGACGAGATAGTGGGCCTAAAGGAGGCCAGAGAAGCCTGGTGTCACATGTGCCCTGGTGAGGATACCCCAACCACAAAACATCTGCAAAAAGCATGGGACTCTCCATGCCTTAAGGCAACACATTTAAATCTATTTCAAAATAGTTCGGACGATTCAGACCGTGCCCGCCTCCTGGCTGTATCAGCGCCCGAGTCGGGTCATTGGTTGCGCGCACTGCCATCTAAACAGGTAGGCACGGTTTTAGACCCAAGTTGTTTAAGAATAGCGATATGCTTGCGACTTGGGTCTGAAATTTGTGTCACCCATACGTGCGCCTGCGGTAAGAGCGTCGATCGGCTGGGTCGACATGGTCTGTCTTGTACAAGGAGCGCCGGCCGCTTGTACCGCCACGGTACCATCAACGATTTGGTTCGCCGGTCACTTGCCACCGCCTCTGTGCCTGCGGTTCTTGAACCATTAGGTATGGCAAGAGACGATGGCAAGCGCCCCGACGGAGCAACGTTGGTGCCGTGGAAGCTGGGTAGGGCACTGGTGTGGGACGCTACGTGTGTCGACACTTTCGCTCAGTCTCACATCCAGGCGACCCGCTCAAAGGCCGGCGCTGCAGCTGACCAGGCCCAAATTATCAAGCGCCGCAAATACTCGTCATTACTCAACAACTACGAATTTGCGGCGCTTGCAGTCGAGACATTGGGCCCATGGTCAGCTGACATGACAAGATTCATGAAGGCTTTGTCGAAACGGCTGATCGACGCTTCGGGAGACCCCAGAGCTGGCGCCTACCTCTGCCAGAGAATCTCTCTGGCCATACAAAGAGGTAACGCCGCCAGCATACTGGGGACCATGCCGCAGGCGGACCTTTTGGATGGGGTATTCCTTTTATGACCCCTTTTTTTTTTATATCGTATTTTAGGTTATTTAGAGTAAGGGTTAGAAATTATAATTATTATTATTAGTTGAATTATTCAATTTATGATTACAGTGTTCAATACTTATTTCACAATAAATAGTACATATATGAAACTTAATATAAAGTCTAATTAAATAAATAACCTCTGATATCTCGGATAACTACGTAAGGCTGAACTTAATCTCTCATCTGAACCCATCATAGCATCTACCAAACGAGCCACCATAACTTTATTATCGTGACTTATTATCGCGTCACTCAAAACGTCACCGATTGAGATCGTTTACTAGCAGGGTAGGTACCTATTGAAAGAAAAAAGACGGCCTTAATTGTCGCGAAATATAAACCTTCTCAAAACGTGACAATGAATAATGACAATCAATGGGATATTAATGAACTTGACCACTTACATATATTTTTTCTATATATTCGACTTAGTTTTTTTTTTTGTACTTCTAGGGATTTGCGTTGTGCTCTAATGACAATGAGTAACCGATACGATTTTTTGACGTGACAACGGCGTCTCTCGAACGTCGACGTCGCAGTGACGTCCACGCTGCGTCGGGTGAGGCGTCGACGTTCGGGAGACGCTAGATGTGGGGGAGCCCTTATACATCGATGAACACCGGCTGCACGCACGAAAAAGCATGACTCATTGTCACGTTCCGCCTGAGCCGAGCGTGCAAGCGAGAGCGCGGAACAAGCGATAGAGAGGCACGATCGGCCTAAGCGTTCGGCTTGTGATGCATCTATCATCTCTCTTTCACTCCATCGGCCGGCATTCAATTCATAAAACTATGCATATTTTCATCAATATTTTTCATTACGTTATATTATAACGTAAAATTATCGTCCGTAACATCCGAACATACGACGATAGTATCCGACTTTACAGACAACCAATTTTTTTCATTGAAATGAATTGAATACATTATATTTTGATAGTTGTTTAGTAGAGGATATATCAATGCTGCATCGAATTAAATTAATGCGAAGACTCTCGTAAAATTATTGTTGTCTCCGTTTCCAAATGTGATTTTGATACTTAGTATTATAACTAAGTATTACACTTATATTACCTACATCCTACATCGATATATGTACTTATTCAAATGAAAGTCGCAGATAAACAATCCGGCGTATTATCGTCATTATCTGAGTCCCAGAAGAGACCTATTTTTGTTAAAAATATATTTGCTATCTTCGTTTTCCCTAATTACCGAATTTAAAGCCCGCTATTTTTGTAGCAGCTACATGTTTTATTTAGCTTTCTAAAAACAAAAGAAAATGGGTTAAAATCAGACAAGTTAAAACTTTACAGTTTTATCATAGTAAAGATATTTGATTATGAGTGACAGTGAAGTGTTACCTACTTCTCAATTCGACCGTATGTAAGGTTATTTTTGTACGTAACTAGTTCTTCATCTAGGACCTCGACGCGATCACTTTCACGGTGAACAATTTGTGTATTTAACTTAGTGTTGGCTGTCCATAGTGTTCTAAATATATATTATGTCATTCCTGACACACCTAATAATAAAACATTAATATTCTATAGTATTAGTGATGTCCAGTCGTCGTAATATAATAAGTGTTACAACCTTGAAAAAAACTAATTGTTTTGTTTTTTTTTCTGTGTCCTGTAATTGTTATTGTTAGAATATTAGATTCCATCACCACTCTTGGTTACGTCCTTCGAAGGTACAGGTAGTTTAGATTTTTAGCTGTACCTAATTATGTACCTATATGCTTGACAGTATTCCTTGTGAATGTGGTGCGGGTCCTAGTGACCAAGTTGCACCCCACACCCAACCAGCAGACCCGAGTGGCCGCCAGGAAAGCCGCAAGGGCCGCGCTTATACTGGTAACTATACGCACTTTTTTAAATCTTAATATTCGCACCCAAAATATATTTTTCTCTCAATAATACTATGTAATGTTGCGAACATATTGCTGAAAATAATATAGATGGCATAACATTTGTTATCGAAGGCCAATACTCACTATGAGTCACTGAGTCATCTGATCAAGTAACGTAACAAAGACTTATTAGAACTGTCCAGTAAAACGCTAGATCTTATTGTTGACCGAAACCGCCCAAAATGTTGAGTTTGTTCCTGTTCAAAAACAAAATAATTATAAGTGTACCGCTAACAAAAACACAAAATAAAGTTAAGTAACTAATTAAAACTTTCTAAGCCATTTTCCGTCAACGAACCGAATCTACATCTGTAAAAGTTTTATTGAACTGTTCTTCAATTGAAGTATAACAAGATCTAGAAAAAGATTTGTAAACTGAATCGAAAAAATGATATGTGCTGTATATAGTAGCCAATTACTGTGTAGTTCGTGAGTTCCTAGAATTTTTAGATTGACCTTCGCTGTTGAGCGAAATTAGAGAGGTTTGAATCTCGATTACATAAGAGTGAGCGCACAGCGACCGTGAATGGTATTAACTGAATGACATTAATCAGCTCAGCAGCAGCGGAAAACAGGGTGGTCGTCTGGTCGATCAATAACAATGTGGCATCGCGATAGTGGGAACTGTGTATATTCATTCAGTATAATTATGTGTTTGCTCAGATCCCGTTGTTCGGCTTGCACTTCGTTCTGATTCCGCTGCACCCGACGCCAGGCACGACTGGAGAGAAGGTCTACCAGGTCATCTCCGCGCTGCTCACTAGCCTCCAGGTAACACCACTCTCATATATATATTCTTTCTATATTAGGGCTCGGCAGGTCGAGTATTTCGACTTCCCCTTCGTTCTGTTCCCGCTGCACTCGACCGGACTCGACTGGAGAGAAGGTCTACCAGGTCATCTCCGCGCTGCTCACTAGCCTCCAGGTAACACCACTCTCATATATATATTCTTTCTATATTAGGGCTCGGTAGTCGAGTATTTCGACTTCCCCTTCGTTCTGTTCCCGCTGCACTCGACCGGACTCGACTGGAGAGAAGGTCTACCAGGTCATCTCCGCGCTGCTCACTAGCCTCCAGGTAACTCCATTCTGCATGTAAGACCAATCTCAAAACAATCGAATACTAAATAAAAACATGAAACTAAATAATCAAAAAGCTGCAACTTAGAATAAGTACGCCTAGAACGAGAGTATTCATACAACAGATTTGCAAAGGATGAAGTCGCTTTTGGTTTTATGTGACTGTGCGTGTCTACAAACCAATCATAGAGACGTTTTGAAGACGAAACTTAGCCCGTGGCTAACCAAAACTGACTTCACTTTCAAGCGCTATCTAGGTTTCTAGGCGTATTTATTCTAAGAGCTACAATAATAATATTCTTCTCCCAAATTCTGTCCCAAAATCTATGTGCAGGCGAGAAATAAATAGATTCGTCACCCTGTGACGACGGTGGTGTCATTGTTCAAAAGTGACGATCCTCTTCTTTTCACGATTTTACATAGGTCTTTCATGTAATAATAGTTAAGTATATTTTATTGCGGTCCCAAATTCAAATGGTTTTTTTAAGTACCTAGGTAGAAAAATTACCAGCACATATGTGACGACTACATGTCCTGCTATTGCATCATACTTCGAACTATGAACCGTCAATAAACTCGTTTTATTAGGGTCTATCAAATACTTGTCGCCCAATTCTTTACTTCCCGGCCTTTATAACATTTTCTATTAAACATAATAACGACCGCTTACATGTGTGGTTTTCTAGTGCTTCATATAAGTGTGGTGTTGTAATATTTGTAACAATTTTTTGTGCATATCGCTTGGTGACAACCAAACTCACTACAAATATTGTCACTGAGACACGAGCTTTGTTTCAAGTAGGTATTTTGTTACTTACTGAGTTTTGCTTGTCAACTGACGATATCGTTAATTTAAGTTATTTCCGAGACAATCTACGCGAGGAACGTGATTGATTGTTGAATTTGAATTTTGTTAATCACAGATTTAGTACATTTTATTTCCTGCTTATTCACTAAAAACTATTCAAGCGCCTTTGACTACAGGCCATGTGAACTGGACTGATTTCAATGTAAGCCCTGCGGCGATAGTATACTTGGTGGTGGAGTAGTATCATCAATATCATCATCATCATCAGAATTCTAGAAGTTGCACGGTTTACTTATCGCGAATGTAAATGCGAACTTTGCCGGACGTATAGCCTGACAAGTTACGGTTAACCCTGCGATAGTGGCCCTATAAACAGCTTTCATATGGCAATAATGTATATAGCTACGTCATGTAAGTATATGCATTATAAAATATAATTTGTGCCAAAAAAAACAACATGATGATAATGATGATGCATTGCCGTGCCGATATTTTTGGCTTTATTATGAGAAAATTACTTGTTTGCAGAATATTTTGCCCTGTTTCCTCTTTGTTTACAGCAGTGACATTCAACGTCAGTTTCTAAAAATATTTCGCTGCCAGTAACTAGAATAAAAGTACCTACGTACCACTAAAAATCCATTGGGCTATACCGTTTGTTTAACTGTATATTGGATACTTAGTATTGTACATGTTGGCAAACCTAATAAATAAGTGAAATAAAATAAACGTCCACGTCGCGTAGACATGAAATCGTATAGGTATTTCGTTTTCTAAAATGTTTATAATTAATGTCATGCGGCTCTTTAGCATCTTATTTATTAGAGATCGAATGTGTTTTTTTAACCCCCGACGAAAAGCGAGGGCTGTTATACTTATAAGTTTAACATGTGTATTTGTGTGTCTGTCTTGGCATCGTAGCTCTCAAGCAGGTGGACCAACTTAAGTAAGTTTTTTTTTAATGGAACGACTTGTCTGTCGAGATGGTCCTTAGCGTGTTTGGTGGTAGGTAAAATGACCAGTAGATTCCAAGATATTCAGCTTTAGTTGAAAAAAGTGACAAGATCTCAGCCAATATTGAAGCTAAGAATTCCAAATTGTTCAGTTTCAATATCATTTTCTATACATTTATCACATTGAATGGGTTTCTCATGATGACCAGCTTGTGATTGTGTCGGGGGTGTTATAAATTTATAATTTCTTTTAATTAATATATATTTACATTGGGAATTAGTTTATGCTGGGAGCCAATGTAAACGGACATATTTTTTTTATGGAACTGTATAAAAAGCATAACTACTATACTATAATGTTTACATACAGTAAAACAGAACCTTCTACTTTTCTGAAGTCGGTCCAAATAATTTCCGCGACCTTCAGGCTCCCATAAACGTTTACGCCATATTTTTATAAGATAATATTGTAATCCGGAACCGGGCAGCGAGCCAACAAGGGGAAACCCCGTACTCGAAGTTCAGCAGTGGGGTGGTTACGAACTCTAAAGTGCGTCATTCCATGGTATAAGAAAACAAGGTATGGCACTCCGGCAAGTCAGCCTTTCTACGTCACTGATTAGTAGCCGCTTTATGTTAACAAAATAATTATAAGGAAAAAAATGTTCGCCGCTAGTAGTACAAAAAAAAATGCATCACAATTGTCATGTTCTTTGGATAAATGTTATTTTGTCGTAATAATTTATTTTAAACACTCACGATTTTATGAGATTCATACAGGTAACAAGGGAATCGAGGAGTATTATGATACAGCATTGGCAACACAGAAACGGATTGAAAGAACCGCAACCAATCATAGCGCTGTAATTCCGGAGTGCCATGGCCATACCTTATTTTCTTATACCATACGTAATTCGAAGTTCGTCTCGTGTCATTTATTTTGCTCTCGTTTGAAACTGTAGTTCGTTGGAAATTTCAAACTTCAGAGTAACCCCTCAGCAAATTCTTATACCTACGTTCGTTAGAAATTCTGCACACCCTGACGGCACTTTCTTACGTAAATGTTTCAACTAAACCGGGGAAAGAGACTTATTCAGAAACAAAGTATTAATAGGTATTATCATTTTACTTCTGTTTTGAGTAATAGGACCTACCAAAGAAATTGTATTATCACGAAGCATTTCGGAAAGGGGGATTCAAGTGGAAATTTATATGCGGTGACTATGGAGAATATAGAAATAAAAAACATTAATACATTTTAAACTATAGACCATAGGGCTGGCTCGTTCCCGTCTCAGAGAATAGGCTTATCTATTCGTCTAACCAGACGACTTAGGGGATTTAGTTTTAATTTAGTGTAATTAAGTCAGTTTAGTCAATTAAGGTTTTATTAGTTAATTGTTATTTCGTATAATCTATTTATATCCGACGAAACATATTTATTTAATTAAACCTTAAACTTTTTATAAATGACTAAAAAACAATATTTAAAACACCCCCGACACACGTAGCTGGTCATCACGAGAGCCTCTTTTAATTAGTGAATATAACACCAATTTTGGAATTTAAAATTCATGCTAAATGTTGCCTGAGATCCGGTCACTTGTTCCACTAAAAGCTTAATATCTTGAAGATGGGAGCTCCGATTTTCATCAAACATAGCGAAGAACCATCTCAACAAACCAGGCTTTCGATTAAAAAAAAAACGCACTCAAATCGGTCGCCATATGGGCACTACGATGCCACAGATGCACATGTTAAACTTATTTATAACACCCCCTTTATTCGTCGGGGTTTAAATACAGGTCATAAACATAAATGTTTATCTGCAATGTACGTAGAATTGTCTAAAATTAGATTACTAACCAAAAAAATGTTGAATACATTAGTGCATTACGTTTAAGTATGAATACTTAAATTAATTGTAACACTTCTTGAAATGGAATTAGAACTTTGACGTTGTCATTTAAGTTATTATCATCTGTTACTGATGATGATCATCGATTTTCTCAACGCGAATGTATAATCAGTAGGTATAATCACCCAGGTACCGGATGTCGAATTTATAAATGATAAGTGGGCATGTGTACTCGTAAAAAAATATCTATTGCCATTCTTTGAAAGAAATTGCGTGCCCGGATGTCGTAATTCAATAAGCTTAACGCCTTTTCTGTTATTCTTTCCTTCTGTTTGTGTGTGGATATATAAATCACTTATTCGTCGGCATGATATATTTGTTTACCTACCCAGTGTGATCTTGTTCACGCAGTTAACAATAGTTGGTGGACGACAAACACCCAAGTTTCCAATAACTTTTATGGGTATCAAAGCTTGAAATGTGCTGAGAACGTGCACTGAATATGATTGTGAGTATTTCGCACTGGCGTTTTATTTATTAGCTATGTACAGATTAAAAACACTAAAAACAATAGGGATGATGACTGATGTTAAATTCTACTATAGTTACATGAATAAAAATAGCTCAACGTGACATGAAATGACGGAAAAAGAAAACAAAAAAATAAAGGGACTGAAATATGTGACTTCAAAGATAGATAATTGTGATGATTTTATTTTTAATCCAGAAGATTTTTTTTTAATTGTTCTCGTAATCCTTGTAATTCATTAAAATAATAATTGTATGCCAACCATGCAGTTAAGCGCGCTTTTTCACTGCCAAAATATCAAATTTGTTGTTTTACCGTACATATATTGTTACCTTTACTGGTAGATGACGTCACGTTTGGACGCCATTTGTATCGAGCGATTTCAGCGCTCCGAATGAATGTCGAATCCTGACGAATGTAAACTAATGATTGTCCAAGTTTTGCTCGAAAGACTGACATTTAATTACAAAGATTAATTACTTATTGTTTTATCCTACGTAATTATGCCAGTCGTAAGTAAATCGAAAGAGCATGGTAATTGTATGTAAAGGTACTTGTACAATCAGTAGCAGTAGATTACAATATTATCTCGGTATTAAAATGATCAGCGACTTGATGCTGACCGTACCTATTAGGTACGGTATCAATTGAATATGCAGATCCACCGAAGTTGGGCAAGGATAAAAGTTGTGAATAACTTTCTTATGCTCGTACATGCAAAGTTTCGCGACGCATCGCTTACCCAGCTTTGGTGGTTTCACAGCCTTATGTTTAATCTGCCTATCTCATTCCAAATAAGTATTAAGCTTAACAAGCCTTTTCAAGTTTTGGTGCCGCAGACCCTCATTAAAGCCGTATAAATGAAGTTATTTAAATTCAATGTTATAACCCTGATAGGGAAAACGAGGCCTCAGGTGCTCCTCAGATCCAGTAATGTTCGGTTTTATCTGGTAACATTTGATCATACACATTTAATAGACCCGCGGCTTAATAAATAAGTGAGATTATTATAAGTTAAGGACTGCTGTATTTTAAGTAATACGGCTCTTGAGACATGGATTTCATATTACTTAGTACTACCTCAGTATGCAGTTGTAGAATGAACCCGTCATATTGCCGATATTTCGATCACTTGAGTTATTCTCAGCAAGGCCTTTCATTTGTTGTCGATATTGTAGGGGCGCGTTAAAAATATGTGGTCCGCCATCTTGGGTGTTCCACCATACCATATTATTGAATTTAGAGTGGTGTCACTCAATTTTAAGCCTTTTCATTTGATAATTCAAAATTGAGTTGCAAGATCCACACATACATACGATACATTGCAAGTCAAATAAAAGCTTATAAAATAATTCGTACTACTACTTCGATTTGTGAAATTGGCCAACTTTGATTAGGCACAAAACTTCATTGCCACATAAAAATGTAGATTATATTTATTTACGGGCCGTGTATCGTGTGTTTGAACGTTCGCCAACTCTTGACGATACTAAATATCTGTAAGTAATGTACTGAAAGATTTCTAAACATTTCTGTGGCACTCATGAGCAGTCAAAGAGATTCCCATCAATTCGTCATCAAACCTACACCGAACACATATAATTATATTTGATTCGGATGTTTAAAATAGTCTGGATTTTATCCTGCTTTATATCCTGCGGTGAAGTTTGTTTTATGCGATGCTTTTTTTTTATTCTGCATAAAACACAATATTTACGGGTAGCATGTCCCGCTTACCCGCGTCAACTATTATCAATTATCATTCAATTTAATTTAACAGGAAATCGAGAGGTTGACAGATGTGTCAAACATTTATCGAATCGAGAATGCGGAAGTAACGGAATAACACATTCTGAGAGAGATGCGAGCCTTTGGAAAATATCAAAAAATGGCGCGGGACTATCGCAGACTCGGTTTACAAAAGTGTCATTCTATTAACTCCACTACAGCCAAACTATGACAGAGATAGATAACCTAACCCTAACTTAACACATAGGCTACTTTTATACTGAAAAAGAAAAAGCCCTGTTCACGTAAGATCGTGTAGGTAATACATATATGTTTTAACGCAAACGCCGCGGGCAAAAGCCAGTACTTAAATTGGTTGTAAACTCTACCTTGAATGTTGTAACGATTATGTAACTACTCTGAGCTATCTCTGTTTTTCATTATAACCGGTAACCGGTAACAGTGCACACGACCCCATACAAAAAAAAAATTGAAACGTGCAGTGAAAAACCATTCATATAGGTACTCAAAGAAAAGTTATTTTGCTTAAATTCCCAAATATCCTTTTGTACTGTTATAACCTATTAAAGCCAAAATTTTCATGGTCTACCAATATAATTATGAACAGAGGACATGCTTTTTAATTCCTTAATATTAACATTTGACCATCATTTTCTTCGACGGTATGCATTTTCACTTTGATCTATATCCAATAGAAATACATTTGGTTTTTGATATAGTCTATTTATTAAGCCGTATAAGAAACAAATACAGCGCATTCGTCAGTAACTAAGTTTCCGTTCCCCAGGGCGTGTGCGTCGCGTTCCTGTTCTGCTTCACGAATCACGACGTGGTGGTGGCCATGCGCACGCACATGACGCGCGTGCTCCGACAGAACGACGCCATCGCGCTTACAGGTGCCGTCCGCTTCCATCTATTTAACCCTAGCTACTCGCGAAGTTGGTCGAGGTTGGGCACTTCGCTGTGGAAACCCATACTTCGGTCAACTTCGCGAGAGTGGAGCTAGAGTTAGGTTATCACGCAACACCGGACACCGCTCCGGTGTGCGGTGCAGCTGGTATATCTGTCCGTGTCTCAGCGTGTTTTAACCGCGCAGTTTTAACGTCATTGTCATCTCAGCATTATTACCACGGAATAGCAAGTTGCTATGATTATAATCAAACTAGGCTCAGACTCGATAATGTCAGCTTTTGCCGTCGTTTATTTTAACGATATATGCTAAGATGACAATGATGATTAACGGCCCAGCCCACGACTTTGATCTCGGTACCGCGCGCGGCGGTTCGTGGCATGCTTCATAATGTCGGTATGATATTGTTCCGCCGCTCACCACTGCCGCTGCCGCTGGTCGCGCAGTCGTGGCGGAGCTGTAACGCCGTAAACATGGTTAATACTTCACAATTTGATACACTGCGATTTTAGTATGAAGTTAAAATTCTACTGTCAAAGTTGAAAACCTCAGCTCGCACGCCGGATTAGTATCCTGTGCGGTACGTGATAACCGCCTTATGCTCGTGGACCTATGATGGTTGCGTTTATTCCACGACGGTACAATAACCCGTTCTGCCAACAGATGACAGTGCTTGAAGTGCCTCAAACTCCAACTACCATATCTCGCCTTTAAGAGGAAACACTCACTAAAAACTTGTCACTAACTCTTCACTGAATGTAAAAACCGAGATACTAGCTTTATTCCAAGTCGTCATCGGGTACGTGTGAGTTCTCAGTGAACTAACTATATGACGACATAGATGTCAAATAGTGACATTTGCACTCCTTAACCAAAAATGGCTAAGGTGAAAATGTTTGGTAATGGTGCTGAGGACACGACAGTTTAAAACCTTTGACGGAATTAAAAAACAATAACACAACGGGTCAAAAGTAAAGGATTGTATATATCTTTTGTCTATCGTACAATAAACGCGACCGCTATAGGCCCGTTTGATTTAGTGAGAAAATGGTGGAATCAACTTTTAAGGATCCTATAATATTTTCCGAGGTAGGTATGCACACTCAACTATAGATATGATTTTGTATACTCGTACCTACGATGTGGATCACACACCACAGTAAGTATTTAAAATTATATATTTTTTTAAATACAATTATTCCTAATAAATATGAATACATTTGGTAACGCGGCGGTTGACGCGGACGATGTATCCCTGTAACATATGGAAAAAGGGCATTTTCCACTGCGGTACCAAGTTTTTCCCCATGAGGTGGTTCCTTTACAATTTGTGAACATTTGATAAACTAAATTTAATGTTAGAGAATTATAATTCTTCTTAGGCCATTGTGACGATGCGGTGAGTTTAGTTTTCGATGAGAGAGTGTATCTTAAAATTTGATTCAACCATATACGACATCGAGAACAAGAAATAAGTCCACTGAGTATTTACGAAAGCGTTTCTAACTTTTTTGGTGCATTATTCCAGCATCTCCACTTGACATTTTCAGTTATAGATTTTTCAGGTGTAAAAAACACCATCTTTCAAATATTTATTGATTCACGAACTGTTGTTAAAAATCGCACCCAAAGTCTTCTTTTACTTATTAATTAGTATAGGTAATTCCTAATCAAAACTAGTTTTCTGACCGTAATAGAAGAAAATGTGTATCTATTTGTATTACAAGTTCCATTCCGTTACCATTTCGCTACAACATTTTATGACAGTTTCGCAATGGAAATACACATTCATGAAAATTTTGGGACACCCCTTTTGCTATTAACAAGGACTAGTAATCTCAGTAAAAAATGCTTGAAATGTACAAATTAAAAAGAACACTTGGACGCTGGACTGGGTTTTTTTTTGTTGGCCCTTAAAATGCGCCGCTATAAAGTCACATACAGTTACTAAGATTTCTAGATGACGTTTCTTTATTCACAATTAATTATTTATTTTTATTCCAACCATCAATTTTTTTTTACGGTCATTAAATTAAATTTCATATTCTCTGAAACATTTTTAAGCAATGAAAATACTTAATAATGTATTATGATTATAAAATATATGTTGGTACATACATAATATATATTATAATAATTTAATAATGAGGATTACGTAACACTAATATTAGGTTTGTTACAAAACAGTTATCAATGATGATCATTGATAACTGAAAATTAATTTAATGACTTATTTGCGCTAATCTTGCTGTATAATGCATCTGTATATATAAATCAATTCAGTCAGATTTGAAAAATTTTTTTCAACTTAGAATGGAAAGGTAGCGAGCAAACAATCAAACAAACGTCCAAATTAACGAAAGTACAATAATTTGCACCGTGTTTTTGTTAGAACCTTTTCATTCTTGGTACAAGAGTTCTTCACGAGAACGGAGTCACAAAGTATGAATTATTATACAAATATTACATTTATGTTCTCATTCATATTGGTTTCACCCTTTACTGCATTAAACTATTACGTCATTATCATTATTGGCCAAACATTAAGGCAGTTTTCTGAGGTTTTTTATGATTAAGTATTAAAAAAACTTTTTGATTTTGTGGTTTGTAGTGTACAGTCGAGTTCATTTACATCTACACACTTACGAGAACAAAAATATCTGAACACGACCCTATTGTCAGGAGCATAAAATCGTGTTCAGATATTTATGTTCTCGTAAGCGTCTAGATGTAAATGAACTCGACTGTATACCGTTAATAAGGCACCAAGGTATTAGAAGAATATGGGTAATAGGGGCGTTGGATTTGCTGAAATTCTATCTCTATAAAACATGTGTTTAATGTTTCTGGAATTTATTGTTCATCCTCCTGAGGCAAATACACTCTTTCCTTTTATATGCTAAATATAATACGACAAGAGTAAGACCATTCATAAGAAATTAAATGAAATATACCGGGTGTTGCCTGTAATAGGAGCAATAAATTAAAACATAGATTCTACTCTTGAAACTGAACAGCATTTGTTCAGCAACTTTCTAAAAAAGTAAATTTTCAGAATTTCATTATCTCAAACAAATTAAATAGTATTTTCAATGTACGTCGTCCAACATTGACATTCCCTGAGCATTGACATAGTTGTCACTCTACTAATGTCGCATATTACGCAATACATTGCTTCTTTATCTAAACATTATTCTACAAAATATCCGTATGAACGTTATTTTTAGAATTTGCCTAATAGTAGAGTTGCTAGTCCGCTGTTTTCTAACATAATTGTGCGCATCGGGTTACAAGCATGAAATTTCTACCACAGATAGAGTGTTCTACGGTGATTATTTTCAGATGTGGAGGGAAGTCAGATTCGTCCCCTGTGAGGCGGGAGAGCGGAGTGAATAGGGCCAAGTATCCCTCTTTTCTTTCTTTATTGCTGGTCAGTTAAGTCTACTAGGACGTGTTTGGTATCGTTTCCGTGTAAAACAAATATCAGAAATTCATTTTTTATGTTATTTTTGTATAGTTCTATATAAAAATATGGGTGTAATGGCCGAAAAGGTAAAAATCACAACAAGATTTTTTATTCAGTGAGGTAAATTAGTTCAATTTCGTGAACATTTTCAAATTATTATTATTATTTCAAAAAGCTCATTTAATCTGGTTTTTAAACATATATGCATGTTGGGCACTTCTCATACAAACAGTAGCTTAAAATATATCTTTTCGTCGGCGTAATCAACGTAAATCTCCGAACGCATCCAATTTCGCTTCATTAAATACATTAAATAATGATTATTAACATGCTTTTACATATTATATTTACTATATACGTACTAGAAAAACAAATTAATGTAATTATGTATCACGAGCACACGGGCTAATCTCAACATCAACAATTTATTTACGTTACTGTTTGTATGAAGAGTGCCCAATATGTATATATATTTTTAGAAACTAGATTAAATTTGCTATATTGAAATATTTTTCTTAGTTGTAAATATTCAGGAAATATAACTAATTTATCTCCCTGAATAAAAAAAACTTGTTGTGATTTTTACAATTTCGGAAATACAACCATATTTTTATATGGTACTATGAATAAATAACATGAAAAATGAATTCCTAATATCTGTTTTACACGAAAACGACACCACACAAGTCCTAGTAGCGTTATCTGATCAGTAATATAAAAAGAAAAAGAGGACTCCTTTGTCCTATTCACCCCGCTTTCCCGCCGCACAGGGGACTAATCTGACTTCCCTCCACATCTGAAAATAATCACCGCAGAATACTCTATCTGTGGTAGAAATTTCGTGGTTGTATCCCGATGTACACAATTTCGCGACTTAGCAAAATGTACTAGAACACGCAGGCTAAGCTTAACATCAAAAATTTTTTCAAGGTACTTTTTGTATGAGATGTGCCCAATATGTATACATTTTTAAAAACAAGATTAAATTTGCTGTTTAGTAATATTTTTTTAAATTGTAAATATTCAGGATAGATAACTAATTTATCGTTCTGAATAAAAAAAACTTGTTGTGATTTTTACCTTTTCGGCAATAAACCCAAATTTTTATATGAAACTATTCTTAAATCACATAAAAAATTAATAGCTGATATCTATTTTACACGAAAACGATGTCGCACAAGCCCTAATAGCCTTAACTGATCAGTAATAAAAAAAAGAAAAAGAGCAGTACTTGGTCCTCTTCACCCCGCTCTCCCACCACACAGGGGACGAATCTGACTTCCCTCCACATCTGAAAATAATCACCGTGGAACGCTCTATGTGTGGTAAAAATTTCATGCTTGTAACCCGATGCGCACAATTTCGCGGCTTAGCAACTCTACTATAACAAATGTTGTTCAGTTTCAAGGGAAGAATCTATGTTTTAATTTATTGCTCCTATTACAGGTAACACCTGGTATGTATTACATATTTTGTAATGGCTCCGTTCTTTGGACTCGTGCAGACTTCAATGGGAACAAAATGATTAAATTGAGTATTGATTATCTGATCTGACTCGAGTTGTATACTATTAAAACTTAACATTTAAACGGAACTCGGAACTGTAATTTGATCCTCAATTTATTAATTTGTATATTTGTAATTAAGCTCTTTCAAAAATTTAAAGCAAAAGGTAATGTGTCAGCTGTACAGGCTTTGAAGGCACAAATTGGCAATATAGTTATTTGCAAAAGAAAGTCCCCTTTCGATGCACTTTTACTAACAAATACTTCAGGGCAGCCCATGGAAATGTTGAGCGTATCGTGAAATTGTATCAAGTAGAAATCGCTGTAAAAGTAACTCAGCGCTTATAATAGTACGGCTGTAGCTTCTTTAAGACGACAAAGTCCTAAAGTTAGGGACATTTTCGTGGGCCGGCCGTATGTCACATGTTATTGTTTGTCACACGCACACAAGGACGCGGCGGCGTGCGAGTACGTGCTCGTGGTGTGTATTTGTGTTGAGGCCGGTAGACTACGACACGGGGCTTATGATGCTCGCTGTTATCGTGCGACCAACACCATTATAGGCCGTTACGTCTATGTACGTATGCTACGGAGACTACAAATATTTTGAAACCTCATTAAAATTTCTTGCAGAACTAATTCATAGCAAATTGAAAGTGCCGTTTAGTTGTGTACGCATTCTTCTACGTAACTAGCTAATGTTTTAAACCAGACTTCATGAAAACGATGCAACTATCCACAAAGCGTTGGTTGGCGCCATTCGTCTGCCTACGACAATATGTACGCCAATCTCTACACTCAATTTTATAGGCAGCCACGTAATCTCTCACACTCATATTATAGGAGAGACGGTAAGGGCCTTATCACACTTGCGATTTGCGAGCGTATTTTCTTTACAAATAAGCGACGCGGCGAACACGCTGCGCGATCGCCTTCATACAAAATACGCTCGCAAATCGCAAGTGTGATAAGGCTCTAAAGTAAAACAACATTTATCCATCGCACGATAAACGCGACTTCTCCCAAATTCGGAATTTAAATTTTGAATTCTTCCATCTCGCTCGATTCCCTGCAATAAATGTTTGCGTATGCAGATCGGCGGCGAAACAATTTTTGGCTTCGGATTAAAGTAATACAGAAGAATATGAAATGGACTTAGTCGGTTAGGCGTTATCTATGTATAAATTATAAAATGTCGTAGTCTACGGCCGTAAATGTTTGTCACGAATGTTTAAATATAGGTGTCTTGATTGTGCTGAGTTACACAATCAAGGCAACATAACAAGTGCACATAGTAGCTGGGGACCACCATTCGACACGCACTAAACCAGAGTGCCATTACTAACTAAACATGCAACTTCACGTGTAAGTGATCAAATGAGAAGGAAACAAATGAGCATTATAATTGCCGCACAAATTTGGCACGTGTCGAATGCGGGGGCTATTTTTGTGACTTCGTATTTCACTGAAAGGCGTTATATAAAAAGCAACATTAGGGCTATGTGTCACGTTTCTTTTAGAGGTAAATATCGGTATATATTTTCATAGGCCAACTTGAGATGAACTGTAGCCCAGGGGACATTACTATGAGAGGAATAAATTATGATGTTCGCTTTCATATTGCTCGAGGTCGTGTATGTGTTAACTTGGCACGGAGAGGGATCATATTCGGGGTCACAACGGAAGGGCAAGAAGACTACTGCCCATGTACTACTTAAAGCGAATAAGGAAATTCAGGAACTTTTACCCAGTGTCCTACTAATCTTTTGCATAAGGACTTTCAAGACATTGTCAATGCTTTTCAATGTGTACATCTTCAGCATCACATTGTTTTCATAATTAGCTCTTTCATTCGTTTAACCGGCAAAGTGCACGCAAAATATCTCCTATGACAAAACCTTCCATCTTATTGTTCTTAGGCCGACGCTGTCGCTTTAAATGCACGCATGTTCCGCCAAAATGTCAACTAATGGAGGAAAACAACCCACATGATAATTAATGTTATGTCAACAGTTCAAAAAATTAATACATGGTGACAACCATACCTTTGGTGACAACCGGGACTATGGAAGAAGATGGTGTACTTAATTGCATACCTAATTGACTAAGTAGTACATAAAAAAAAAACTTGCGCAGCCCTGGATTTATACTAAAACAACTAGGAAGTAAAACCCAGAGCGAAAAAATATAGGACTTGGGGACGAAGTATTGGTTTTTGCGTTATGTATCAAAAGTTAGATTGTGAGTGGTATTCTTCTGGGTGAGCCATGGCATTAAATCTTTCGTTTTTTGAGTTCAGGCCGATATATTAGTTAAATGGCTAAAGATTAGGCTATATCTAATTAGGACTCTGGTTACACGACACGCGACGGCTTAAGGTGGTGAAGATGGAAGGCATTATGATAGGGTAGTTTAGCTTGTGCGCTCCAAATTACATGTTCCGGTTTATTTCAGGTTTAACGGCGGGGGAGAGCCTTGTGAATACCAGGGAAAATGTTGTTTAAAAATATTGTAAGAGTACCTAGAGTAGACTCATGATCAGTGATCGGCACGGCCCGTGCAAAACCGCGGTATTCGCTTTTTGCGTAAAAAAATACGAACATGATTGTTATAAATCTATTTTTTTTGCAGTCAAAATTGCGGTATTATAATTATGTTCATATCAAATAGTATAGGAAACCCGCGGTTTTGCACGGGCCGCGCCGATCACTGCTTATGATAATGTAGTTAAATGAAAATATAAAAGTTGTGCATGTAAGTTAGTTAAGTATTTATAGATCAAATAGCTTTAATTCGAATACATGTAAAAATTTACACATTCATTATGTCAAGTTTCTTTTGACAATAAATTTGTAGGCTGTGTTAATACACTGCACTCTTATTAACTCAATTTAATGATGATTTGCTAATTTCCGTCCTCGTATGACATTGTAAAGAAATCTTTACTTTGGTTTGCTATTGTATTCTTCCTTGACAGCTAAGCATAATAACCTTAAGTACACTCGTAAATATATTATATTTATAACATCAGTGAGACGTGTATTTTGTTAGTATTTAAAACAAGAAACTTAGAATACTATTGTTAGTCATAAAATAACTTTTTCACCTCACTCGCTCGGAAAACCTCCGTTTATAGGGCGAAATCTGCGTGCAAAAGTCTATTTTATCCGCTAGCGTGCAAAAGTCATTTGAATTTCGAACGCGACGATTTTGATTCTCTGTGGTGCATGTAACTTTTTTATATTTAAGACTCCTTCAACGCGTGACTGATTTCATCAGTCGAGAAATCTTCGAATAACCAATCAACGCACGCTAATAAAGGGCGATCTGGTCTGGCCATCTAAAATCATAATTATGTACGTTTGAATACTTCTTTAAAAAAAAACACACCTACAGTATCACGTCCAGAAACCTGGTTTGTGGTTACAGATTTTTAAGTTTTTATTTTTCTACACTTTATTTTATGTTGAATATGTTTATATATATTAATAGTAAGTATTTCAGTTTCAGTTACATATTTTGACTAGTAAATATATTAAATACATCACAAATTTTAATATTTATTTGTTATAAAATATGGAACATAAGAGTGTAATTTCTGAACGCACCCGAGAAAAAACAAATAATTAAAAAGTTGGAAGTTTTCACAATTCACGTAAACAACGTAAATTTGTTACGTTGGAGAATACATACTGTTGTCTTTCTTTATAGAAATATGGAAAACAAGAAAGTTAAGCCCAATTTGGAGTATTTATTCAATGCTAAAAGCCTGCATTAAAACGAAAAACGATTTGTTATAAATATTTGGAGACGATAAGTAATTTACCGAAACTATTGGCGTTTTTAAAGAAGATAAAGCCGAAATAATCTTCTGCGGATCCCATCGTCCAATAACTTCCAAAGCAAGTGTTATGGAAAATACTTCCGAGTGGCCAACTAATCCTTCCCAGAATGCCATTCTCCCACATTCACAACGAATGTGTCAAGTAGGTTCAAATACAAATATAATATAACAGTGCTTAAGAAAAACTCAACGATAAAATATACACGACGATAATACAAATTACGGCCATATTTTTAATATGTGTGCTTCTCTCGTATTTATTTGGTTTGGATTTGAGTGTGTTAATGTTTTAAATTTGATGTGTTAAATAGAAGGCAAAATTAAATATGATTATTTTTATGTTTTAATTGTTTTTCTTGAACTTCCATTTTCCTCGCTGTAGTGAGGTGAAAAGTTGTGTGTTCCGCATGGCTGCAAAATTATTTAGCTTCTCGTGTCTTGAAAGCTTCGCTACGCTCAGGAATCTATCTTTGAACCATTCGCTTCGCTCATGGTTCAATCTTAGATTCCTTCGCTCGCTCAGCTTTCAATTTCAACACTCGCGCCAAATAACAACTTTGCAGCCTTGCATAACAAATAACTATTATTGTTATCTTCTTAAGAAGCTCACGTTCTGTTAACCTAAAGAGAATGTAATTTCATACAGTTATATATAGTATAGAAATCCAATTCAAATTGTACTAGTTATTTTATAACTGCCTTGTGTACAACTCGCAAAACTTTAAAATACATTAAAACTGATAGTTTAACGTTAAGAAAAAAATATTAACAGGGAATGGGTAACCTATGTATAGACCTAGATGGCTCTGTGATGTGTGGAACTGGCTCAAATTAGTAATTTATTACGTTTTCAACCCCCATATCCCCGCCATTTTGATAAATATTATATTCTTATTGAACCTGCTTAGAAAATTTCATGAAAATCGGTTGAGAAAAGCATGTAGGCGAGAAGCCGGAAACCCCATCATCAGGGCATACGAAAGAAATTTTGCCCAAGCTGAAACAGAAACGCTTTGCTCGCTCGGTCAGTAACAAAGGCCAAAGTTGCCAAATTGTGCGACATATGGCGCCCTGTTGGTGATGCGCCGAAGATACTGAAGACGAGCATCGTCAGACGCTCTTGTAGAAGCTACACTATTTCGACTAAAAGGGTACAGCCAGTGACTGTAAACTCACTACCGACAGAGTAAACAATTTGTATGGAGGATAGTGGAGGAGGAGGTACAGCGCCCCTAGCAGTTACTTTGTAGAACTACAATTCTAGATACAAATAGTTTACGCAGGCGGTAGCGAGTACGGTCACTGTAACCACATGGTAAGAGTACCTATGTTCCTACTGTATGTGCAAGGTTTGTAACATTTTAATACGTCCATAACACTTTTCATTTCGCGTGATTTAGTATCATAATTCAAGGGTTTTATTTTAAATTTCCCAGTGTTTAAATTTAACATCTCACTGACCTTTATAATGTAATTTTCAGTAGCACTCTAATTAGGGAATTAGCTAAAGGATGATTGAACGTGATTGCGTGCCAATCAGACAAAGAGACCACATTCGGCAACGCTTTTGAGTTTTAATGCCTAAATCGGCTACGCTAAATGGACCACGGTTAATACTAATGCATTTGTATTGTGTAGGCATCGGACTTCTGATAGTCCGGTAGGATTTTAGACAGCTATGGAGCCGATATTACTATTAAAATACAATTCATACTCATACCCATTCATTTATTACACTCCAAACTGCCTTTATGGTTAACATTCCCAAGCATTAAATGAGTAAAACTATAAATAAAATAATTATTTTTGCAATATTACAGACTCCTAGATTTAACTATATTAAATATCGATTTCATGCATTTTCATGCAAGTCACGAATATTTACGTGTTATATGACGACGAAAAAAAAATCCTGCACAAATCAGGTATTTGTATATTAATCTGACTTTGTCCTTTACTCATCATCCTCCTAGCCTTTGTCCCATTTTTTGAGAATGAATTCTCAATCGGGGTCGGCTACCTAAATCCCAAGATGTGGCGTAGGCACTAGTTTTTACGCAAGCGACTGCCATCTGACATTCCAACCCAGAGGGGAAACTAGGCCTTATTGGGCTTAGGTGGTTTCCTCACGATGTTTTCCTTCACCGAAAAGCGAGTGGTAAATATCAGATGACATTCCGTACATAAGTTCCGAAAAACTCATTGGTACGGGCCGGGTTCGAACCCGCGACCTCCGGATTGAAAGTCGCATGCCCTAACCACTAGGCTGCCACCGCTTCTTGTCCTTTACTATTACTATTACTTTTACTATTTGATTACTATTCGACTTTGTCCTTTACTATAAAATTTAAATTACTATATAAATACACTTATAATTAAAAGTAGGAGTTGTATTTTAATGTTAATATCGGCTCCATAGGTCTCTTAAGTCCTACCGTGCTGTCAGAAGTCCGATAGTATTGTGCAATGAAATGTCAAGTAATTTTATTCTAGAATTTTTAGGTAAGTAGTATACTTATATAAAATTTTTTTAAGAAAATACACATCCAGCCCAATGTGCGGTGCAAGGAATAACATAAAAGCATTGCGAGGAAAAAAATCGCTTAATAGTAACAACAATGTATTACTCGACTTTAAAATCGAAAATAATATTTTCTTTTTTGTAAAGCTGCTATTGGCACCTACGATCTTTGTAATATCATGAACTGAAAGAAAATAAGACTTGGCAAATATTTTTCCAGGTAATATTTAGAAAAGGTATTCTTAATAAGTAATAGTATTGTTTTTGGGTTCCGACAGTTGAAATTTTCACAGATGATGTATTTCTATTGCCGCTATAACAACAAAATACTTACTAAAAATTAAATAAATATTTAAGGGGGGCTCCCATACAACAAACTAGTTTTATGGTACGGAACCCTTCATGCGCGAGTCGGACTCGCACTTGCCCAATTTTTACCTCCAGATATTTACCATGTTTCTGAAATTCTCAATATCTTAAAAATATTACGAGACAAAATATTCTATAATATAAAACCATTATAATAATACCCATTAATTGAGCGATAAATGAGTAATGTAAAAAGCAAACATTGTATTTTTCCTGTTGCTATACCCAAGTGTTTTACTTAATTGGTACTAGGAATAAGGACTTTCCGAAATTACAATCATTTAACCTTCTGCAAATGCCAAATACACGTAGAGCGCCAGGACGTAATCCGGGTTTTGTGTACGTTACAGGTTATAAGCAGGTGGGTATACTCGTACATCAAACATCACATCGATTCATGTGCTACAAAATAACATCGATTTTGATAATATTATTTATTCAAATTTCGACCATCTCTGAACAACAAAGAAATTTGATTTGACCTCTATTCTAATATCAGTCGAGATGACGTTCAGTTCGAAATGAATTGTCAATTTGCAATCAAAGGGTATAGCCGTGTTTGTATAGGGCATCGGCCCCAGAAGCCAAATCAATTGCCGTTTTGCTAAAATATTAGCCCAGATGTAAGATGCTATTTTACAAAAAAAGGACCCTGAAATACTTCAGGTTTTTGAGAAAATTAAAAAAAACGAAAATTGGTTTTTATTTTCTTTTATCTAAACTACTCAATAGATTTTTTTGTAACTTATACACATTATGTAGATAATAAAGATGTATTATTAAAAAAAATGGATTTCCAAATATCCTTATAAGTAGTGAAATTTTCACTTTAAATTTATCAATATTTTTTTTTTATAATGAAAAACATGATGTGCATCTAAGGCATCAGGATTAAAAACTTAATTTATAAAGGCTTCAGCTTCTCATTTGTTATTCTTTCTATGTCGTTGTCAGTAGTCCGACGTAAACAAATAATCCAAGAAGAACTCATTAATAACCTGGCAACAGCCGTTACTTAATTATCCAATGAAATATGCTTTTGCACAGGCTACTCAAATTTCAGACTGCTACACAGGTTATAATTATATGTAAGGTCCTGGTAACTTATATACTAGTATTTCGAGATTTATAGTACTTAATTGAAAACTTCATTTTCACCTCACCAGCTCAAACATGGCGATTTTGCTGTCAGATAACAGTGAACAAAATGCGATTTTGTTTCGAGCGTGAGTAGAAAGTAGCTTTTTAATTTTTTCAATATCTGACCACGACTTGTCATTCTTCAGCCAAAGGTTAATTATAAAATTCTAATCATTTGAATCTCGATGCACTCTGTTTCTTTCATATGTATATAAAAGAGAGGGATAGAAACTTATCAATTTGAAATTCAATTTTCGAATCCGACCTCGATTGAGAACAGTTCGGATACGCGCTATACCAAAAAAATCATTAAAAACACCCGAAAAAGTTTAAATTGCAACGCATTTTTTTTTCTTTATTATACTTTTATTTAACGACCGAATATTAAAATTATTGTGCCTTTTATATTAAACAATAGATCATTGCTCAAATAATTTTCAACTTAGGTATTACTTATTGTAAATATAATAATAATAATTTATAATTTCACCATTTATCATAGATGCATATTCGAAACGTACATTAAAAAATATCGAGTTCATATTGTAATTGTTATTTTCTTTTGCATTTATTTTGTTTGGTGTTTTACGAGTAAAAATATTAATCAATTTATAAACAAAATTTCATAATATAATATGTACCTACATATTTATAAATAAACACGTCATGTATCTGCTAAATCTCCCAATTTGATCAAATACCTAATGATAATAACCGCGTTGGTTGGTTGATTATAATTTCAATTAAATTATATTGTTATTCCTTTTTAAGCAGCACATCTATTTTCTGATTAATAATATTATTTAAATCAGCAACAAAGACTATAAACATACGTTGGAAGAAAAAGCACAAAATGTCGAATATGTTCTCGCTGATGAGGTGAAAAGTTGTGTGTGCTACTCGAGAGCAAAGTTTTTTGCATCTCGTGCTGTTGAGTCCCTCGCTACACTCAGGATTCTAACATAGAATCACTCGCTACGCTCGTGATTCAAACGTAGAATCCTTCACTTGCTCGGGACTCAAAATCAGCACTCATAACAAAAAACAACTTTGCTCTCTTGTTGCACAAATAACTATTCCGTTTGTATCATTTTGATACGGATTCTTAAGAGGCCTTATTCCGTTTTAAATTTTATTTTTTCATATTATGACAAATAGGTTCTAGGTAGCTATTCAAGCTATTTCATGCTTTCAAAACAAATTTTTCGCGTGAAGTTTGTCAATTTCGAGTAGTTTATGAAACAAAAATTATCAATGAAAAATTCAAACTGTAGGTTTCAAATAATTTATACCAATAAATCCCAATAGCCAGTCCTGTTCTATGTAGTGACATCAATAATATGTTAAGAAACATGTTTGATCATAGAGAAAAAATTCTAAAACAATCGGCATTTTAATAGGTATAAGGCCTCTTTTAATACACTGATGATAGTGATGATGCATCTACCCGAATGTAGAAATCACGACGCAGTCAACGAGTCGTCGTGGCGTTAACGCAATTTGGGCAAGACCACACCAAATCTTTCATTTTACATTTTATTGTATTCGACTTCACGATGTAATGTAATAGATTCCAACGTTCCTACATCGAATCGTGCGACGACTAACGTCGCATCGTGCCACGACACAACATCGTTATTTTGAATGTTATTTTTTTTTTTTTCGAATTGTTGACTCAGATGTGGGTGTCCATCATTAAACAACTACCACGTTTAATTTTGATCATTGTCAGACAATCGATAGTGACAGGGTAAATAAACTTGATTCCTCATCACACTGTTGTAACATTATTCAATTTCCACGTCACGAGTCACGACGAATTAACATTACTTAGTATGTACTCCCAACGTTAATCTGATCTGTTGTTGTAAGAATGTTTTGGCCTCAATTCAGTTAATGCGGTATGGGGTGTCCCAGAAGTACCACGTCACAGTGACACTGGAGGTAGGTCAGCTCAAGAGGAACCCAACCTACCTAACATGACCTCAGTAGAAGTTGCACGGTTTTCGAGTTATTACCGAAATGAAAACTTTTAAGAATTATCTCCTTTGTTTTTAGTACCAGTATCGACACGTGAATAGCTAGTTCAGAAGTGTAAAGTGTTATTTTGTCAGTAACTATTGTAAAATGTTGAAGAAAAGTTGATTAATCTTGATTTAATTTGTCACCAAAACACGAATTTCAACTTTGACCATCTGCCATGTTTTTGCGATAACATTAGTTATTCTTATCACTTTAGCGATGCCCTATCGAGCCAACTTAAAACTTGACCTAAATTTATTCCAATAAATGAATCAAAAATAAACCTGTTTTTTATTGTCATTGACATTCAATGATTTTATCCGGTCCTTTAGAATAATCTAGCCTGCAAAAGGGAGAAAAACATTAGTTTTTAGCCCTCCTGCATTAGGCAAAATAATCGGATCAGATAACAGAAGAGTCATCGCTGTACACAGCATCTTTGTAGCACATAACAGTGACTGCTTTCGGAGTTCAAGTTTTAAGTTGGCTCGTTAGGGCATCGCTTAAGTGATAAGAATACCTAATGTTATCACAGTAAGATACATGTGTTATACCATTTTTTGAATCTGCATAACACGCCTAATTTATTGACTTCATTAGTTTGTTTCGTTTTATAAAAAAAAAATCATGGCAGATGGTCAAAGTTGAAATTCGTGTTTTTGTGACAAATTAAATCAAGATTAATCAAGTTTTCTTCAGTATTTAACAATAGTTACTGACAAAATAACACTTTACACTTTTGAATTAGCTATTCATGATTTGATACACACAAAAAACTACCATTAAGAGCGTTCCGTGTCGATGCTGGTACTAAAAATGTAAAAACAAAGGGGAAAATTCTCAAAAGTTTTTATTTCGGTAATAACTCGAAAACCGTGCATTTTTTACTGAGGTGATGTTAAGTTGGTTGGGTTTCTCTTGAGCTGACCTACCTCCAGTGTCACTGTGACGTGGTACTTCTGGGACACCCTAAAGTTTGGTTTTGAATGCAGTGGAAATCTATCGTCAATTAACCTTCACCTTACATCACGAAACTGCGGTTTACCAAAGCGAATAATGTCAACTACACGCAGCGGATGACGCGAACACGCTCCGCTTCAATACCATAGCAATAGCATCCAGCCAGATTACTGAGTTTGCACTTACCCGCGGAATCGTCTCTGTATTTTTTTGTTATACAGTCAGGTTGAATAAGCGGATGGGGAACTTTCGAATATATTCTGCATCTATCTGACGCGAAAAGTTACCAATTTGGACGTTTTTACCCAGCTGATTAAAAAACATTGGTAACTCCTACAGTCTCAAATATATTTTTATTATATGTAGGGATAAGAATTCTCAAGGTCGCAAGTTAGATAATTTATATAAACCCCTTCAAAAAAATACTAATAATATATTTACAAAACGTAACGAAAGTTGGTTCATTATTTGGACCACGCTTACTAAGTGCTCTGTTATTTTCATGATATTTTAACTTTCATGGTCATACTTTTATTTTAAACTAAAATGTATGATATAAGGATAGTCCTACTGATTACGGAATAATTATAGTAATATAATTTCCTTTTTTTATTTTACTTTATTTAATTGGTCCATAATTCCACGCTTGTGTTACTTTGTGTTACGAATACTTTCGTGACCTTTATGTAGCTTGTTTTTAAATATTTTTTTGGCAAAAATACGTTTTTGTACACTGGCAACTCATATTCTAGTAGGGCTTAACCGGTGAGACAGCCCAATCTCGTCAGTTTCTCAACAAATGCTATTTAAAGTTGATGCAGTCATAGTTTCGGGAAAAGACCTCTTAAGTGGTTGTGTGATTTTAAAGGTAAGGAGTAATTATTTTTAATCAGTTGTTTTTCATACAATAGTGTTATGGTTTTCACGCAAGTTTCAAAATGTCTTTATTTTACCATACCAATACGTTACACTTTCGTTTGTTAAATGTTACGTATTTTCTTCGTTACATAACGAATAAATGTGGTAAAGGGAAGTGCACACAGAATATACTAACTTAAATGAGTTTTATTAGATTTTTAATGACACAAAAATATACAAAGTCGAACAAAACCCCTGTACAATTAGTAAAAGAAATAAAAAACATCATAGCAAAAAAACTGTTTTAAGAAGAAAATAATTATTTACGACCTTGAATAATGGTAGAATCATTGATTCTAAAGTTGTTTATTGTTAATACGGTTGTCTTGTAACTAGTTGGGTACCTGCAGTGAATAAATTATATTACAATTAGTAGTTACTGCAACCTGGTACAAAATGAGAGGCCTTAAAACACTAGAGCGGTTTAGGTTTCACAATTATATCACACGAGTGTGTCTATTATTGATTTTAATGTGCCATGACAATTTGTTTACAGGTATGTAATAAAAACCTAAACTTGAATTTATTTTCTTAGCTACGTCATTTAATGGGAATATTTTCCAGTATGATCTAAGCTTTAAAAAGGAGTTATGTTACGTTGTATGATAACATAATGTATTTACTTTTATGTTACTTCTATGGCACATTGGTAAACTCCCGCGGCCTTACCTCTATAGATACCTATTATTTATTTATTTGGTTCACCAACAATTTTTTACAATAATAACATAATTTCTGTCACTATTTAAGTGTAACTATCACTTATAGGTAAACACGGCATGCATTTTATTATAAAGCTAGTTAAATTATTATTACCTACTTAACACTTAGATGTAAGTTATGCTCTTTACTGGCCTCAGCTATGTAATAAAGCTGAAGAAATTCGAAAGTCTGTACATGAAAGATATTCGAAAAACAGTTGGCGGGGGATACTTTGAATCGAAAAAAGAAACAGAACTCGTTCCAACAGTTTTTAGAATTTTCGTCTGTTTGTCTCTTTATCTGTTTATCTGTTTATTTGACCGCGCATCACGTGAAAACGGCTGAACGGATATATGGCAAATTTTAAACAATCATATAATGACTTTGAGCATCCAATAAAATACAGCTATCGGGTGATCGGGCGGGGTTCGCGAAGATCAAAAGAGAGACTATTCCGTAGTCTGTGTCGTAGATTTGTTGTAAGATTTTGTATAGACAAAATTCAGTTTAAGATATCGTACTGTGTGATTATGTGTGACCCTTACATTTCCCTAACACAATAGGTGCTGAAACCGGCCACGAAATTCACTAGTAATATTCGTAACGGTCGAAATTGCAGCGCTGACCTTCACCTTCACACAACAGCGGTTTACACAAAGCTGTACGTCAGGCGCATGCATCGGCTGGCAGCTGTAATTCGTGAAACCTCAATATTATTATAGTGAGGGGTACCGCTGCAAGAAAACTCACCTCACGAGTTACATAATCACGAGGACTAGAGTAGAACAGAGTCGTGTAAGGCTAGTAAGTGGCATCAAGCTGTCAAGAACCTGTACCAAGTATATGTACATAGTTGCTAGCATAAGTAAATAAATTAAAACCGGCTAGTCTGACTCGCGCACCGAAGGTTACGTACAAACTTTCACTTATCCCATCTAAATAGGCCTGGTTGAGTTAAGTTGCACCTGAAATGTATGGCACCGCATACGAACGACGAGCAAACTTAACGCAACCGAGGTCTCCAAATACATATGATGTTTGAAAGGGACTATATTCTTTTCACCTCACACGCTCGGAAAAACTCCGTTTATAGGGCGAAATCTGCGTGCAAAAGTCTATTTTATCCGCTAGCGTGCAAAAGTCATTTGAATTTCGAACACGACGATTTTGATTCTCTGTGGTGCATGTAACTTTTTTATATTTAAGACTCCTTCAACGCGTGACTGATTTCATCAGTCGATAAATCTTCGAATAACCAATCAACGCACGCTAATAAAGGGCGATCTGGTCAGGCCGGCTGAAATCATATTATGTACGATTGAATACTTCTTTTAAAAAAAAATACACCTACAATATCACGTCCAGAAACCTAGTTTGTGGTTACAGATTTTTAAGTTTTTATTTTTCTACACTTTATTTTAAGTATGTTGAATATGTTTATATTATATATTAATAGTAAGTAGTTCAGTTCCATTTACATATTTTGACTAGTAAATATATTAAATACAACACAAATTTTAATATTTATTTGTTATAAAAGATGGAACATAAGAGTGTAATTTCTGAACGCACCCGAGAAAAAAAATAATAATTAAAAAGTTAGAAGTTTTCACAATTCACGTAAACAACGTAAATTTGTTCTGTGGAGAATACATACTGTACTGTTGTCTTCCTTTATAGAAATATCGAAAACAAGAAAGTTAAGCCCAATTTGGAGTATTTATTCAATGCTAAAAAGCCTGCCATAAAACGAAAAAGAATTTGTTATAAATATTTGGAGACAATAAGTTATTTATCGCAACTATTGGCGTTTTTAAAGAAGATAAAGCCGAAATAATCTTGTTCGGATCCCATTGACCATCGTCCAATAACTTCCAAAGCAAGTGTTATGGAAAATACTTCGGAGTGGCCAACTAATCCTTCCTAGAATGCCATTCTCCCACATTCACAACGAATGTGTCAAGTAGTTTCTAATACAAATATAATATAACAGTGCTTAAGAAAAACACAGCGATAAAATATACACGACGATAATACAAATTACGGCCGTATTACGTTTAATTTTTAATATGTGTGCTTATCTCGTATTTATTTGGTTTGGATTTGAGTTTGTTATGTTTTAAACTTGATGTGTTAAATAGAAGGCAAAATTAAATATGATTATATTTATGTTTTAATTGTTTTTCTTGAATTTTGAATTTTCCTCGCTGTAGTGAGGTGAAAAGTTGTGTGTTCCGCATGGCTGCAAAATTATTTAGCTTCTCGTGTCTTGAAAGCCTCGCTACGCTCAGGAATCTATCTTTGAACCATTCGCTTCGCTCATGGTTCAATCTTAGATTCCTTCGCTCGCTCAGCTTTCAATTTCAACACTCGCGCCAAATAACAACTTTGCAGCCTTGCATAACAAATAACTATTATTATTATAATTACAAATGTATAATTTTCAGATTTTTATAACTATTTGCAGTATGTGACAATATTACTTGCCAAATTTCATAGTTCTAGTTCTAGGTCATGGGGAAGTACTCTATCATTTTGATTACCTTGAGAGTGTCGAAATGTATGTTTTTGTGCGACATAAACGGCCGTATCTTTTTTTCATGTTAACGTAGACGTTTGATTTTTTTCACTGCTTCAAGAGACCGTAAACCGGAGTATATATGGTGTTAGGGCCTTATCACACTTGCGATTTGCGAGCGTACTTTCTATACAAATAAGCGACGCGGCGAACACGCTGCGCGATCGCCTTCATACAAAATACGCTCGCAAATCGCAAGTGTGATAAGGCTCTTAATTTCAACTCGATACCTCCACGCGCTCTCGTGATAAAGGGTCTTGACAGACAGACAGATGGACGGACGGACACAAAGTGATCCTATAAGGTTTCCGTTATTTCCGATTGAGGTACGGAATCCTAAATAGTTCGAAACTAAATAAACTAAATTTGTAGTAACATATTACAAAAAAACATATTTTTGTTATTACAAACTTATTTACAATTTGCAAACTAACCGCGACCAAACAACAGTTTTAAAACGGCAAAGTTGAGTCTGTTCCTCAGTACAATTGATCTTTTCGTTGGACCATTCAGAGCTTTCGTAACTTGTACGAAACCCACAGTGCGCGAAATCAACTCGCAATTGACCCAGTTTTTTTCCTAGGTCTTCCAAGAATCGAAATATCACAACCACTTACACACCGGTGCAGTATTATTAATAATATTAGGAAGTAAAAATACTTGAATATCACAATATGTATAGTATATATATAGTTAGTTAAGTTTTCTAGCATATACATATAATTTTAATAACATCATATTTTATATAACACTACTGCTCCGGTTTTCTGGCAGTGGGACTCCGATCTATACGGCTTTCTTGACAATATCGCTTTTGATTATTAATTTACTCTGTGAAGTTCATGCGCGTATGTTATTAGTTTACGGTCAGGTGCAAATGTAGTAGATTTTGCTGGCGAATTTACATACATTTAAGTAATGTTATTAAAACTATCGTGAGACATCTTTAATAATTATAAAAAACGGTTCGCGAGTCGCGTAGCAGCACGGATAGCTACCCCTGATGAAGAGCTCCAAATGAGTTCGAAACATGTCGGGCCGTTCCTGACAATTTTTACGTGAGTTTAAACCGTTTTTATTTTGAGCAATATAAAAATTCACATCAACTTCGATCTTTCCTGTTCGCAATTATTACCTCAACAAAAATAGGATATATCGCATATAAATATAAGGTATATTATCATTTCCGTTAGATTTCCGACATTTTGACCACTTTGCTAACTGGTCTTGAATATTCTGTTTAGACGACGAAGACGGGCAATGGATCAGCTTTACCTATGTATTTAGTGCCATGTAAGAAAAGGATCCTATCATTAGAGATCTTACTAATTTTAATTTGACGTTTCGTAAAGTCACAGTAGATATATTATGAGCTAAAGCAGTATGGAAACTACGTACAAACGGAGATGCGCGCACACACACAGACGCAAGCGTTTACGAGGCCCCGAAGCGGACTTCACAGTGCTGTTAGTCACGACGTGTGCCGCGTGGAGTGGAGACGAACTGTTTGTGTTTATTGCGTGCGCTGTCGGCGATTTTTTAAATATGCCACGAGTGTTATATACGGCTTCTTCAAATCTTTTCGATGTTGTTTTCCAAGAGAATACCTATATTTGTAAAGAAGCTGCCTCAATTTATCAAGAAGTAGACAAAATCAGTTACATGGTGCCGTGTCCATGTTTACCGATAATTTATTTAAAAAAGTTATTCATTCTTATGAATAACTTTTTTAAATAAATTATGACGATTTTTTACAATATTCAATTTAATAATAAAGCTTTCCGAATGCGTCGTAACAGGCGAAAGTATTTCTCAGTCAGCAATTTATAATAGGTGCCGTAAGGTCGGGTTACTTTAGCTCTGGGGGTAAATTGCCCACCCATTAAAATCAACTTTATTCAATACTAGCGACCCGCACCGGCTTCGCACGGGTGAAATGCTAACAAATTATGCATGTATTATACATATAAACCTTTCTCTTGAATCACTCTATCTATGAAAAAAAACCGCATCAAAATCCGTTGCGTAGTTTTAAAGATTTAAGCATACAAAGGGACATAGGGACAGAGAAAGCGACTTTGTTTTATACTATGTAGTGAAGTAAATTCTGGATAACTATATCTTATGACATATCCACTTTTGAGTGATCGCTGGTGCTGTTTTTAAAAGTTTTCATAGTAATTGAAATGGATTGAAATGGGTGGACAATATTACCCAGGGTTAAAGTAACCCGTCTTTACGGTAGGTACCTACGATTATGTGATCATTATATAACCCAAATAAACGTTTTAATAAATAATATGACCCTATTTTTATAAAAATTAAGAACGACATAATGTTTATCTCAAAAAAACCGGCCAAGTGCGAGTCGGACTCGCGCACCAAGGGTTCCGTACAAACACTTATCCAATCTTAAATGGCCGGGTAAAGTTAAGTTTGTACCTAGTACTTAGTATGTTTGGCGCCGGATACAAATGAGGTGCAAAGTTAATGCAACTGATCAGGTTTGTTGTATGGGAGCCCCCTAAATATTTATTTTATTCTGTTTTTTGTTATTTGTTGTTACAGCGGCAACAGAAATACATCATCTGTGAAAATTTCAACTGTCAAACTATCACGGTTCATGAGATACAGCCTGGTGACAAACGAACAAACCGACAGACGGACGGACAGCGGATCTTAGTAATAGGGTTCCGTTCTTAACCCTTTGGGTACGGAACCCTAAAAAAGGCCTTACTGGCACCTGAGATACAGATAAACTAAACAAAAAACTTTTTCAATTTTACATTAATTACGAGGACACTCCTAGCGCTCCATTGGCGCGTACGTATGCACTGCTTAAGCTTATACATATATGTACTGTGGTAAAGTAGCTAAACATCTATTATACATTGTATCTATACTTAATTAATATATGTGCTCAATGAACATTCTGGATTACTATAAAGATGGTTCGATGTCATATCTGATCTGATATCGAGCCTCTTAAATTAAGATAATAAAAGTATGAGGATGTCATTTCAATCAAAATGTCAATTTACTTATATTATGAAAATTATTTTAAAATTAACATGTAAATACACGTTTTAATATGTTTATTTTTTCATTTGAAAATGTGGAGAAATAAAGTAATATTTATTTATGTCGATGACATTTAGATGTTGACAGTAACATCGATATATTTCTTTGTGATAAAATATTTTGCTACGTCACTTTCGTATAGGTGCCCCGAGTTATCCTAGGTATGGTAATAAGCTAAAGGAACTGATTGAGTAGGTCTTCTCTACTCATACTTATTATCTATTTAACTTCAGGCACAATCTTCAGATTGTTTTATTTAAATGAGTAACAATCGTAAAATCTATAGGAATAAAAATCATACTAGAAAATCAATCATATACATTTTATTACATTTTCCACAGATTCGTCAAATTAAGTACTAATTCACAATACATATCCAACCAGGAAACGTAGAATCGCTACGATTAGCCAAATTCCGTCCCTGTTGCACTTAAACAGTTCTTAGTAAAATACATCCGTCTCCCTTTATCTATGTAGGGTAATCATTATCTAATTGCATAAATGCAGGTTGTTTTCCAATCGGCTGAAATAAGTCCAAAGTAGTTAGAAGCAACCAGTAAACATAATTTTATTATCTATGCGATATTTGCAATAATACAAATGATAGGCTTCTGTTAGTACCTTGAGTTAGGGTTATCAGTATAACCTTGGTACCCTTTTGCCTCTTAAGACTCCCCTCCCTCCACAGTCGTGTATTTAGTACTTGTACAATACCGCTAGCTCAATAACACCTACTCGTACATACCTATATGAAACAAAATTCTAACTTTAGTAGGTACCCTGACAACGCAACATTGAACCTTGAAATATTGAACCGATATGACGCTACTACCGCAGGATTCACGAGAATTTCTCAATGTTGTACATAACAACCCACTAATACACTGGAATTTTATTTGTTATATCGAACCAGAAGTGCTACGCCGACAATCGAAATTTAAAGATTGTACAGTGCCATCCCTCTTTATCTCGTGTCAAATAATATTTGAATGAACGGGACGGCACGATTCGAAATTCGACTAACTCTCCAGGTCCTATTTGTCAACGTTCAAAGTAAGTGATCATTCTAGTAGTTTGTTCCAGTAAAAAATACTAGGGCAACAGTTTGAATATGTCAAAGCAGCAAGTGGAAAGGTAACCATTAACCATATATACATACTAACGTGATCAGTTACTTCTAAAGTTGACTGGGGCTTTCTATATCTAAATACAAACGACGATTATATACAAACTATATACAACTAGACTAAATAACTTAAGATTGATACTACCTATGAATAGAAATTATGACTCAATTGTAACAGTATTTATACCCGATACTGAGCCAAATGTTTGTTATTTTATTAACAATAAAGAATTGGCAAAGGCAACTTGTTTTTTGTTTCATTTTGGCACTAAATTTGAATTTATTTAGCATACTAAGAATCTCTAAACGGATACTTAAATGTAAGTAAATACAGTTAACTGCAAAATAAGACTAGTTCATTAACACTCCATTCCCGTCAATAGAATCGAGAGAAGATATTTTAAACGGACTAATTGTTTATTTATCTTTGCAGCTGAATGTATCTAATACTTTTTTTTTAAAGTACTTGTTCAAAACTTACATACAAAAATAAATATAGGTACGTATACCTCTTCGGAGAACTTAGAAATAGAATGATGTGGCACCTAGTGTGGTGTTGGTGCTGTGGAGTGGATTGAAACTAGTTGAATTTATCGTGAAATACTTGACTGGAGAACTATGTAAAGTTTGCGTGATTAATCATTATCATGACGAAAAAAAACATATGTGCGAAAATTGAAGTTCAATGGCTAACCAGATTGGTTGCATGAAATAAAAAATCATAATATAGGAATATTATGAGAACATAGTTTTAAGAGGAATAAATATTTAAATAAATATTTGAATAAATATTTTTTCATATTATGACAAATATATATCGATAATTTCCACCAATTTTTTGAAGTGAATAATACTTTTCCCCAATTTCTAGGTAGTAACATAGCTATTTCATGCTTTCATTGCGTGCAGTCGAAAATAAGTTGAAAAAACTAATTTTCCGCGTAAATTTTGTCAATTTCGAGTAGTTTTTGAAACAAAAGTTATCAATGAAAAATTCAAATTGTAGGTTTCAAATATATACCTATAAATCCCAATAGCCTTGTTCTAGGTAGTAACATCAATAATATGTTAAGAAACATGTTTGATCGTAGACAAAAATGGCTAAATCAATCAGCATTTTAAAAGGAATAAGGCCTCTTTTACGGGCTTATACGGCATTATTTTATAAGTATTCAAATTATTTATATGAGTAAAATTGATCCACTAAATATTTTAAATAATAACTATTTGTTCTATCTACAAGTCGGTTCATGGCTTCTAGTAGACTTTATGGATGTGAATGCGTGTTTTTTAAGCCCGGTGGATCAATTTGTGTTGTCTAGACATTTGTGTAATTGCCGATTGATATGTGAATAAAATAAACTATATCCAGAGTCCGCAATGATTTGGTTTGTTCTATACCGCCATCAATTACTGAGTTAAAAAAGTTGGTACCTGATCACCGATTAAAAATCATCGTGTATCATCATCAGCCTGTTTCAGTCCACTGCTGGACATAGGCTTCTCCCATTGCACGCCACTGAGCTCGATTTTCAGCTCTCGTCCTCCAGTTACTACCCGCTGTCCTACGAATGTCGTCGCTCCACCTTGTTACAGGGCACCCTACACTACGTTTACCGATTCGTGGCTCCACTCCAGGACTCGTTTGCCCCCGTGGTCATCGGCTCTACGGCAGATATGACCAGCCCACTGCCACTTCAGCTTGCTTATCCGCTGTCCTATGTCGGTAACTTTGGTTCTCTGTCGTATTACTTCGTTTCGGATCTGATCCCTAAGAGACACACCAAGCATAGCTCTTTCCATGGCTCGCTGACTTTGAATTGGTGGACTAGTCGTATGGTGAGTGGCCATGTCTCGGCTCCGTAGGTCATAACAGGTAGGACGCACTGATTAAAAACATTCGTTTTTAGACTTTGAGGTATGGGCGACGTGAAGACTCGACGCAGTTTTCCGAACGCTGCCCAGCCCAGTTGTATTCGCCTCTTAGCCTCCTTGTCGAAGTTGCCTCTACCTAATTGGAGCATTTGCCCTAGGTATACGTATTCGGAAACAACTTCGATGGAGACTCCATTTACGGCGACCGGTCCTGAATCGATATGTTCATTGAACATAACTTTGGTTTTATGCAAATTCATCCGAAGACCGATACGCTGAGACGAATTTGCCAGGCTGTCTAGCATGTGTTTCAGGTCCTGCAACGTCTCGGCCGTGATCACGATGTCGTCTGCGAATCGTAGATGAGAGATGTGTTGACCATTTATATTAATGACGCCATCGTGTATAATTTTCTTAAAGAATTATAGAACTTTAAATTTTGACATTGTTGGAAGAGGTTTCCATGGAATCGGTGTGTTTTTGGCCACCGAAGTCAATGAAAGTGCCACTAACAATAATAAATAAGTATTAGGGGCAATCATGATATGTAAAGGATAATCATAATATAATATCATATTTGGAAATAAAATTGACGGATAATATTATTTCAACATAACTTTGGCCCTCAATCGGTCTCTGAACCCTTCGTAGGTTATGTTAAAAATTTGGCAATTAAATTGAAGCAAAATAACACCGAAGTCACGCAAAATAGCTCGGCTTGTAGAATCGCCATAATCATTTTGTGGTTTCCGTCCCGATATTGTTCTTCTGTGCAAACATGCTATACGATACAACTTTAAATATAATGCGATAAACTAATTAAAACAAATAAGTTTTTCGAGACATCAGTTGCACGCGCCAGCCACCGATTAATTATTACCTATGTCATATAAAAATTTTTACATTATAGCGAAAAAAAAAACAATTAGTTTTATGCTAGCAGACGTTACTGCTTTAATAAAAATTCATGAAAAGTTTAAATTTTTGAGAATATTACATGTTTAGGTACTGTTGCAGGTAAAATACTTACGGAGAACCAACCCTTATTGCATATAGTGGTATCTCTAGATCTACGTTTCTGTTTGTGAACAATACAGAAAAATATACATTTCAAATATCGAATGCATCATAGGGCCAAAACAGACGGATAGCACTTGAACTGGTGCAAAATGGCAGTTCTGATGCAGTTACGTCAGCTCACTATTCCCACGCGTACCTTGAACTACTATTAAAAAGTGGAACTCTGCCGACAAATGTGTTTCAACCTTCATTCAACATATAAGAGCCTTTAAAGCGTCAAGAAGCATCTCTCGGGCCAGCATGGCAGTGTCAACTGACAGGGCACTGTTGGTTTCATGTCCGTTGCAATTGCGAGTTGGGCTCCCGTGTTTGCCATCAGGCGAAGTGGAGTCACTTTGTTTTGCCGATATAAGAATAAAATTAAATAGACTGCTATTTCCAACTGCGATGTAGTTCAAATGTTGTATGTCTGTATTGGCCTTTATTGCATGACACATGCAATACAGAATTCGATATATTTTTTAACATATTATTGACGAATGAACGCCTCATAACGGCATACGGTAATTTCTCTTTGTTTGCACTATCAAATTGAATCAAAGGAATCAAATAACACGGCCTTGAAAGTAAGTATGAAGAAAGGTTTCCGGCATACTTCAATCAGATCTAATCGACTTGCATATAAGCACTGACAGCTCATTTATCATCAATTATTTGATTTTTATCGTGAAAGATTACAAACTGTTAACGCGTTTTGGAAAGTGCTCAACACGTGCAAACGATACCTATAATTTGCAGTGTGTGTCTATTTCTATTTCTTTCTCTCTTACATGTTATGAGATGTATGTAAGAAAAAGACGCCACGTTTTAGCTATGTATCACAACCACTTTAAAACTTATATTTATTCCCTTGGCTTATGTATTCAAACATTCGTTTTGGCTCTCTTAACAACATTATATACAATATTGACTTTTAATATGTGAACCTATGTACCTCTATAGGTAGTCGACTGGAAAAGTTCAACGATGGATTGCAAAGTTTATGGCTTTGCCAAAAAATAGCCAATGCAATGGCAATTGGTGTCATTTATCCACAGAATGTGACCGTCCGATCCAGTATAATGCCCATTTCAACAAGAATAGCAAAGGTAATGAAAATTATATAAAGCACAGCTAGAGCGCCACCAACGGTTTTCCTCAGCGTAAACTTTCCTATGCACAGCGTTATCCAAAGGCACGAGACAGCTACGAGCAAGGAGCCTACGACGAAGTCGATGCCGCTAGAGTTGATGAAGACTGCGGCTTCCTCGCCCTGAGCCATCAGCGTCAGGGTCCGGATCAGCCATGGCACGCCCAGTGCGAACAGAATGGCCAGCGAGTTGGCCCCCAAGGCATTCGAAACTCCCATGCCACCTTCACCTGGAATAAAGAAGACTATTGTTAGCCTCATAACTCACATTTATCACACCATCACACTTATATTATAAAGGCGTAAGTTTATGAGTGTGTTTATGTGTATGTTTGTTACGTATTCACGCTCAAACGACTGGACCAATTTTGATAAATTTTGGTATGAAGGTAGCTGACACCCTGGATTATCACATAGGCGTTTTATCCCGAAAAAATGTAGTGTTACCGTGGGATGAGCGGGTAACACCGCGCGTCGCAGCTAGTATGTGATAAATCCTTGGCAGCACGGACTACTTGCCTATAGAAGTCAAATGCCATTAATTTTATGAAATCGTTTCGCAGTTTTTCACTCATAGAATTACATAACTATTAGGTATAAATATCAATTACGATAACAAGAAACTAGCAAGGTATGGTTTTTAGCCAATTAAATATCTAGAAATTATAAAAACCAAAGCAATTTTACCGTGTAAACCAATAACTCACATCCATTTTAACAATTTATAAAAACACGTATATAGTAGCCTATGGAATTAGGAAAAAAAATCAATTTTCGTTCAGTGTGTTTATAAATAGTTTGTAAGAAGGATTTTGGCAGGTAGCTTAAATCTTGGAGACATTTCACTTAAACTGACGCCAAAATACAATTAATTAACTCCGCGGTTGCTTAATCATGCTCAGTTGTGGATTTAGTTTAATTAGGCGCACATTTTATTATCTCAAGTACCTATGTGTGACTGTAGGAAGCGATACAACCTACCACAGAATAGCTGCATAATTGAGGAGTGTATTTTCAAAAGAGCTTATTTCTCTATAAAACTCATTCAAAGATAAGCCCTTTTGAAAAGACACTCCTCAATTATATGACGCTGCGTAGTTAATTTACTTTAGTTATGAGGAGACGTTACCGGCGGTGCCTTCGAGAATAAAAGAGATCTATCTCTAAGCTATTTTTGGCAGCTACGATAAGAGCAACTTTCTTGCCCTATGGCATCTCTCTCCGACATCGGCCTAAGGCTTCTTATCCGTTCAAAAATGCTGATCCATGTAGACATTTTTCTCTATGATCAAACATGTTTCTTAACATATTATCAATGTTACTACATAGAACAGGGCTATTAAGATTTATTGGTACGAGTATATATTTGAAACCTACAGTTTGAATGTTTCATTGATAAGTAATTTTTGTTTCAAAAACGACTCGAAATTGACAAAAATCACACAGAAAACTCGGTTTTTCAACTTATTTTCGAGTGCACGCAATGAAATCATGGAATAGCTGTGTTACTTTCTAGAACTCAGGGAAAAAGTACTAAAAAGTTGAAATTATCAATATTTTTGTCTTAATATGACAAAAATTAAATTTTAAAGGAATAAGGCCTCTTAAGAATGCGCTTTTGAAAACATAACGCGAATACTACTCCCAAATAGTAGGTAAGTGCCAAAATAGATTTAATCAGTTTTAATTCCGAAGGTGAATTTAGCATGATATGAGATAAATACGACAATGGCTATATTTAATAACATGATAAAGTGGACATTTTGTCATGATGAATTGATGAGCGATATATTAAGAGTTAATTAGGCGATACCGGAATTTTCATGGCACTTCTGTATCTATCTGCCACGGACCCATGGTGAGTATTCAGTTAATTATTTCTTAGTTATAATAATGTATTTATTTACATTTAATTATCATACTAGTATTAGTTTTTAGGGTTCCGTACCCCCGAAATAGGAAACGAAACCCTTATAGGTCACTATCACTCGGTGGTCTGTCTGTCCGTTTGTACAGCCAATTTGCTCGGAATCTACTGGACAGATCAAGTTGAAATTTTGTACATATATGTTTTATTCAAATAAGTAACACACCACTATAATAAAATCAAGGCACTATGAACTACAAAAATACATATCAACAAGACTTTAAACTAGTTGGATTTAGGCAACTTAACGGCGTGTATGATAATGTAGTTCTGTGATCTAAACGGGTAAATAAATGAAATTTAAGTATGAGGGTCACTTTTGGGGGGTGATACGAAGACTAAAAAAAAATATTTTGTAATCATACAAAAGGAATTATTGTATGTTAAAAACGAAATAAATACTTATGTATTTCTTTATTGGATACGCCTTATAGTTTAGTT
The DNA here is from genome assembly GCA_932273695.1 of Apotomis betuletana. Lineage (NCBI taxonomy): Eukaryota > Metazoa > Arthropoda > Insecta > Lepidoptera > Tortricidae > Apotomis > Apotomis betuletana. Next base: position 14,998,555 of record OW026298.1, on the reverse strand, counting down.
TCCGAATTATTTAATGGGGCGTAGGGCTGTGACGTCACGCTGGCATGACGCGCCGTACGATAAATATTTACAATACGATAGGTACGATATTAACTTTACTTTTATTGTTCTCGATTGATTTAAATGAAACAAAACTAGTCTATTTATTGGCTACAGATACATTCAAAAAGTTTCGAGCTACTTGACCCACTGATACTTATTCTTCATCGTATAATTGAAGTGGTTGGTCAATAAAGACAAGGGATATGAGACAGCAGGTTTATGGCTCAAAATAATATCAAGGTTATTTTTTATAGGTACCTGTTATGAAAAATAAAACGCTACTAAAACTTTGAGTGCCATCATGCCATTCATCACACGACCCTAAATCTATAGTACGTTTTGGCAAGACTGACTTTGCTTTGACTCCAGTTCAAGATGCGCTCCAAGATATTATTTTAACACTGTTCAAATGATGCTACAAAAATAATGCGAATAATTGACTTCTCATTCCCGACGACCTTCTTGGTAACTGCGAAATTAGTCAAAGATCGCAGGATATATCTTAGGTGAAGAATGCTGCATAATCAACAGTATTAAAGTTTATTTCTGAAATCAAGCAGCGTCATTATCGTTAATTTCGGCTTTTCCATGCCCATTCGGATAACTTATTTAGACCTACCAGGGCGGATATTGGACTACTCGTAGAATACATTGACAAGGCCGTTTGTAACAAAAACAAAAACGCAAGCTTTCACCACGAGTATTAAAACTCAAGTATCTACCATAGATACGAAGTATTCAGAAAACGCGGAAGGATAAATCCTATTTGTCTTGTTTGTCTTGTCTATTTCTGTAAGAAAATATGAGTATTTTTTTTATTAAATTGCAAGGCAGCTTAAGGTGAACTGTCGGGAAGCGACAACCCCGTGGATCCAAGATCTCTAGAGAGTCAGGAAGGGCCCTCGTCTCCGTCAGGATACATGTCTTCATTGCGGTGGGAAATCAATAAAAACCCTTAGGGCTTTCAGTTCTTGCTTGCCTACACTGCCCGATGATGATGTATATTTACACGTTACTGAAATGACATTAGTCAAAATCTGAACATTTTCAACAACGACTTTGTCAAGATTGTCCCTAAATTTCAAACTGACGTGGATTTAATTGGTAATTACCCCTCCGGACTCGTAGTCACACCATTTTGTCCCACCAGTGTGACTATTAGTAATTACTTTCCTCGTTGTCACACTGTTTGGTTGACCATTAGTAAGTTACCAAAACATGAGACTTGTGGCCACACTACTACGTCATTTCAGAAATAAAATTAGTGTAATTGTATGTATTTAAGGGTTAAAGACGAGCATTAGAGCTACTTATATATGGCAGTGGAAATAATTAGCGATATAGCTGTGACTATATAGACACAATATCGTCGGGGATAGTGCAATACCGCGTAAGTAACAAGTGTAGATACGAGTCAATATTCAAACAAATGCTACCTAAGTATTTTATTGAGATGAGAACTTTATCAACAGCTGCTAATACTTACGCGATATTGCACTATCCCCGACAATATGTATTAAATCGCTAATTAATGACGCCCAATTAGCAGGCAAGCAAGTCAACATCACCAGAGCAATATGCCCTTTGCATAGGGCAATTTTGTTTCCTATTGTCTCAAGAATTAACTTAGCAAGACTATCATTATTATATATATATTCAATGTCATCCTCAAATACCAGTATTTTTTAATTCCACCAATCCACAATAGATCATGCGTATACTTGATCCATCTGGTAATACATTAAATAAATAAATGTGAAATGAATATTAAGGGACAATCTTACACAAACTAAGCAAAGCTTGTACTATGGGTAGGTACTAGACGACGATATACTTAATACCGGGTTTTGCCTGTAATATATATATATAGATAACATACATGACCCAGGAACAAATATTCGAGTTCATTACACAAATATTTGCGCTGGCCAGGATTCGAATCGAGGACCGCCGGCTCAGTAGGCAGGTGCACATAAACTGCGCCAACCGCACATTATATTATAAAAAATTTAGAAATTTACACCAAATTTTCAAATCACTCCGCCAATTCAGCCACATTCTAGTCAACATTTGCTTTTCCATCCAATACCAGTGAGTTGGTTCCCGGATAAATTTACATAAATCTCAACATTGTATGGAACCACAATGCCACAATACATGTATGCAATTTCGGAATGACGTACGCCTTGATTGAGCCTATGCGTCCCGCGGGGACGCGCTCTAGCGCTCTCGGGATTTGATTTCGATGAACAATAATAAACATTCAACAAACGAGAGTCAAAACTGGCGTAGGTATGTAAAATTTAAATTTAGGTGGATTCACTATACCGCCCGCAAAGGGTCTTGGTGCAATAAAGCGCTCGGCCACTCTTCCGCTCTCTAATGACTGTCGTGGACGCGTAGGGACATTAAGGAAACATCTTCTATATAATAAAATTGCAAAACCAGAACGGGATACAAAACGAAGTTAGAAGCGAGATGACGCCTTACAAAATTTCAAGAATTTGGTTTCTTGGCAAGAACACGTTTTTCTAATACAACGCACGTATCATGAGATAAAGCTATTCAAATCTATTCTCGAGACTTGAGAATAGAACATGAGCATAAAATCTACAGCTTTCGCTTTCACCTGAAGAAATATTCATATGTCGCGCGAGAAAGAGTCACGTTTCTCAGTTGTGCTAGAAGTGCTGGGTAACGCGGTCCGTGATTCGAACTTTTTATCGTCTCGTCACGCTCATTCAAATATTATTTGACGCGAGATCAGGAGACCCCCAAGAGAGAGACTACAAAAATTGAATTTCGGAGTTCGATCTTCAGAGTAGCTCTTCTGGACGCTTGCATTGACTCACTTTGGTTGACATGATGATCCGCTACACGCTTAACTCTAGCGTCAACAAGCATCAACAATCTTTATTCAAGCTTGACGATTGAATGCAAAGAATAGTGCCTGCCTAGTGCCTACCTCTTCTGGACATGATGAATATCGAGCACGCCTCGGGAAGACATCCGCCGAAAGCCAGGAACGTCATCCCCATAACGGAATCGGGAATGAAGAAAGTGTGACCTGAAATAATTCAAACATGGTTTAACTGTGAAATACGACTATCAAAATGGGTCTCCTTTTTTAAATGTTCCTACGGTTCTTTCCTGCTAAATGAGAACTCCCGATCATCAAACGCCGTAAGTCGTGAACACCGTCAACTTTACTTAAGGCCACAAGGATAACCATAACTAAAATTAAGTTAGTTATCATAGTCCATTCATGGGAGCTGTAGACCTCGCAGGCTTGTTTCGAAATATTTTTTTTACGTTTTTACCCCAATATCTAACCCATTTTGAAAAACTGAATCGACGATGGCCCAGCTGTTTCACTCGCTCGGGCAATGAATGAATACCTACCACTCAAATTCTTTTATTTGTTAGCTATACTGAGTCAGTGGCAATTTTAATTGTAACAAGCATTAAAAATTCTTGAATAATATTCATTGCTATGAAAAAATCCAACTATAATTTTTTCTTAAGGAAAATACTCATAAATAAATACCATAATTATTCCGCTTCGATTGTAGTAGATCGCATTCAATTTTTCTTTCTTAATTTACCTTTGTGTCATTATTTATAAAAATAAAAATGTGGTATTACCACATAAAAAATATGAATCGATAAAAAGATTCTATACAAATACCATAATTATTTTATTTTTCAAAATGTTCAGTTGGCTAGTCGTAGTTTAAAAATCACCATTTCACCTACCTACTCGCCTTAAAAATCAATGAGCCAATCGAAGAGAACAACGATAAATACTTAAGGATTTGGCACACTGACGACGGTCTGCGGTCAGCGGGCAGGTCAAAATGAACCAAAATACTTATTTAAGTTTATAGTTTGGTTATTATTTAAACAAACATTTGACACATCACAGGACCCATATAACGTAAATCTGCGCGACCTATTAAATTTCATAAAAAAAAAAAGCAATGACAGTGGTTTTTCAAGTATCTCTAAACGTTTTTCACTTCCTATTTGATACAATTGAGTTCATGTTGTATTTTTTCTTATTGTTACGGTGTTGAAGTATTTAACAATAATAAATCATTACTGAAACAGTTACGTACTACGTCTTTCTTTTTTTAAAAGCTGTGTTATGACTAAATCTTGCCTTACGATTCATGTGCTATTTCTGTAAATTGGTAGAAATCGATTAACTCGATAAATTTATAACCTAAAGAAAGAACAATAAAACAAATTATTATTTTACATAGAAAGCTCCAGTCTCGGACATATCAAAATATAACATGAAACTTAATCACGTCGTACTCGGTTATAAATATTTAGGATTTTGGTTTACAGCACTTTCAAGTGAATATTATAATAAAATATCGTGTCAACCATTTGCGAGTCGCCACCAAACAAACAATTATAATTGTATTTCGATTAAAATGTAATCTAAATTAACATGTTATGTGTTTCACTGAGCCACCATCCCCATTGTACAAGTCCATATCGATTGACATGTTTATGTTTAAATACCACTAGCTAGCCCGAAACCAGATCGACCACATTGCGATAAGCACAGCCTGGAGAAATTAAAGAAATGTGGATAGTGATCATCACCTTGTTGTAGCCGATGTACGTCTCAAAATGGCCGCAAATCGTCGTAAAGTTGATAAGGTATCCAAAAAGTTCAATCTGCAGAACCTTAGGAGTGACGAGGGAAGAAAAGAGTTCATTGCCTGCCTCCGTAACCAATTTGAACTCCTGGAAGAACTTGAAGACGAGGACATGGATGAAACTTGGAATCGGTTAGGCACTGCTTTCACTAATGCCGGTGAAAAAGTTCTGGGCTATAAACGCTCCAAGCAAGAGTCCTGGATGTCCCAAGAGCTGTGGTCCGCGATAGAGAGAAGGCAGAGCGTAAAGTTAGAGTCGTTGGCAGCTGATAACACTGTCGCTAAAGACTGAGGAAGAAGCACTGTGGTCCAGTCTCAGGCGAAGAGGAATACCCAGCAAGTACATAGGTATCATCCAGTCCCAGATCAAAAGTAGCTGTTTTAGTAATTTGATTTACTAGCACCGAGCCTATGGTCGAAAAGAACTCATTGAGATATTCACAAACTTCATTTTGGTTGGTAACGTAAGATCCTGTGGACGTCTGTAGCTCGTTCACTGTTGTATTTCCTCTTTTCTTGTTGTTAGCTAGGTTATTTATAAGTTTCCACATCTTCGCTGACTTATTCTTGTGCTCTCCAAATGCGTTGTTATAATATTGACTTTTTGTTTTTAGTATTTTATTATGGACGGCATTTCTTTTCTCTTTGAATCTTTTTTCAATATCTTTATCGTTTGGCTTTTTTTTATATTCATTCCATAACACATTTCTTTCGCTTATTTCAGCTAGAATATCCTTATTTATCCATTCTTGCCTAGGGGGATTGTCTATTTTGGTTTTCGTAATTGTGCAATTATGTATATGATGTAGTAGTTTATTTTCAAATGTAGCAAATACACAGTTTTTATTATTTTCCATATCCTGCTCGACTTCTTTGTATAGCTTTTTGTAATCTAACGCTTCATATGTCACTTTATTCAATTCTTTAGGTTGGTACTGTATAGATTCTAAGTAAATTTGCTTGTGATCAGACATTGCAGAGCCAATAATTGCTAAATGGAAGTGGTTTTGCTTTAGATTAGAGCACACATGATCGAGTATGGTTTTGGTAGTTGATGTTTGTCGGGTTGAGTAGTCTTCTCCGGTGTTGTTTATTATTTTATAGCCATTTTCTTCCAGTGTGTCCTTATAGGCTACACATACTTGATCAGCATTCATAAGGTTTATATTGAGATCACCAAAGACTATGGCTTGCTTTCTCTTACATAGTTGATGTTCATATACGTCTAAGAATCCTTTCCATACTTCCCTAACTCGGTGATTCTCAATCTAGTGCCGTTGCATAATTTAGGTGCTTTTAGGTTTCGCATTAACAAAACAATGATCACATGACAGTGTCGACGAAGTTAAACATTTTTGTTTGCCCAGAAGTTATTTTATTCAAGAATTTTTTGTTGATTTTGAATAAATTAATTAGTGAATAAAATCATACTTTTTTCGTCAATTCCTACCTGGCATCACTGGTTTGACATGCCATGCCAGATGGGTGTGTCACGTTTATCAAATAAAATGCCATTGTTCAAATTTGTCAAATTTTATGTATTTGATTCTTGAAATTACGCGATTAATCGAATTTTGCGGATACGTATTCCCATATCTAAATTTAAAATCGATTCGATTAATCATTCATAATCGTTACATTTGGCAAACAATATGTCTTTGCTATATCACTACAAACATCAACGGAGAACTGACAAATGTTTGTTAAAATAATAACCAAACTGTAGTTTGACATGCCCGCTGACCGCAGACCGTCGTCAGTGTATCAAATCCTTTAAGCTCCAAATTGAGTTGACATCCGATTGTTTTATTTATTTGATAAGATAAACGTTATTAAAGTGATCGAGATATCCGGTTCTCTATTAAGCCGCTACAACATAATCTATACATATAAACGGAAAAGTCCTGACTGACTGACTGACTGACTGTCTCATTCTGCTCACTCATCAACGTAGAGCCGAAACTACTGAACCTAGGAACTTCAAATTTCTAAAATAGGTCAAATATACGATGCAAGCAAGAACTAAGAAGGGATATTTCAAAATGATCTCTTAAGGGTGTCAATTTGGGGTTGAAAGTTTGTATTGAAATTTTGTAATTTTTGAGTTAGAGATATAAAACTTTGTGTATAGATCTAAAATCAAGAAAAGTAATTTCAGGATTTTTGAAAACTCATCCTTTAAAGTGGTTAAATGGGAGGTGAAAGTTTGTATGAGGAGATTGGGATTATTTGAGTAAGAGTGGTTATACTTCGTGTAAAGCTCTTTCTATACAAAGTAAGAAAACAAGTTTCAGCATTTTTAGAAATTCATCCCCAAAAGGGGGTAAATGTACAGTGAAACTTTGTATGAAAAAAACGTGGTGTTTTTGAGGAAGGGGTGCATTATCTTGCATATAGACTGATCATCAAAAACTGAGAACATGTATTTCAGCGTTTTTGAAAATTCAACCCCTAATGGGGTAAAGAGGGAGGTGAAAGTTTCTATGAAGATCTTGGGATTCTTTGAGTAGGAGTGGTAATATTTCGTGTATAGGTTCTTCTATGTAAAAAACAAGTCAGCATTTTTGTGAATTCATCCCCGAAAGAGGTTAAATACACAGTGAAACTTTGTATGAAAAAACATGGTCTTTTTGAGGAAGGTGTACATTATCTCGCGTGTAGACTGATCATCAAAAACTGTAAACATGTATTTCAGCGTTTTTGAGAATTCAACCCCTAATGGAGTAAAGATCGAGGTGAAAGTTTCTATGCAGAGGAGTGGTAGTATTTCGTGTATAGGTTCTTCTATGCAAAGTAAGAAAACAAGTCTCAAATTCATCCCCGAAAGGGGTTAAATGGACAGTAGAACTTTCTATGAGAAACGGGGCTGTTTTGAGTATGGGGTGAATTCTTTTACGTGTAGGCTTCATCAAACTGTGAATATAGATTTCAGCGTTTTTGAAAGTCAACGCCTAATGGGGTAAAGGGGGAGGTGAAAATTTGTATGAAGAGCTTGAGATTCTTTAAGTAGGGTTGGTAATATTTCGTGTAAGTTATATGCAAAGTAAGAAAACAAGATTCAGCATTTTTGGAAATTCATCTCCGAAAGGGGTTAAATGGACAGTGGAACTTTCTATAAGAAACGGGGCTTTTTTGAGTACGCGGTGCATTATTTTGCGTGAAGACTCTTCATCAAGAACAGAGAATATTGATTTCAGCGTTTTTGAAAATTCAACCCCTAATGGGGTACGCTTAGAGGTGAAAGTTTGTATACGAGCTTGGCATTTTTTGAGTACCTAAGAGTGATACTATTTCGGGTATAGGTTAATCATTACAAATCACTACAACAAACTTTTCACCATACGATTAAACGAAATTACAAAATAAGAAAAAAAAAGCATTTTTTAATAGTCAGTGTCTAGTTTCGTGATAATCACGCAGACCAAGGACAAATTTTATTACGTAAAGGCCGAAGGTCATGTTGTACATCAGCCACGGATTATAAAGATACTAGCCTACTGGCACTAAGCGGTGCTTAAGTAGCTACTACTACTTCGATTGATGCTATTAAGTTGTATTCAAGTAGATTTAAATAATTAATCAATCAATCGATATTTAATTCCTTTTAATAATCCTTAGTTTCGTTTATCTATTCGGGGGTTATATCATTTACTAGATTATATCACCGTGATAACTATAACGCAGTATAAGTGGGGTAGCATGATTAGGAAGTCATAGTACCTATACTTGTTTTATTTGATTCATTTTGAATTTGAAGGTCAGATACAGAATGCTTTTGTACTTTTTTAACCATGAATTGAACAGTTTCAGGGCTCGTTAGCCTTCACTATCAGTGACTTGGACTATATATGTGGGGGTACAAACCCACTTACGGAAACGTCTTCGCGCCACAGGAATGATTTAGGGAGGATGAAGGTTTCGTTCAAAACAAAAATTCATATGCATGAATAGCATTTTTGACAATCATTATCGCCTTCGTATTTCCAAAATTGAGATGAGATAATATGTCACTTGAAGCTCATCGCATTTTAATGACAGTTCAAAGGCGATATCACTGTTATCTAATAGAGTTTGACGTTTTGCGATCTCTCAAACGGCATTCTCGAATTAGGTCCCAGGGTTAGCATAATTATCTTGTTGCGAGTTCGCTTGTCGCGCGACTCAGCATAACTTGTCTCACTCGCACGGTATTCAAAGGAAAGTGACAGGTAGTTTATGTCGTGCTACAAAGAGTGTCACATTTATGCTAGAGTTACTGAAAAGGGTTTGTATTGTCAAGAAATTCCTCTCTACTTACTGCGCTATCCACCTCCAGTAACTTAAGCAGATCCTGCCCTGCTGCCGGTTTTTAATAATGTGTTTAAATATTTCCTTTTTGTATTTGACATTTTAAATTAACATTTTTAGGGTCTATATAGTCTAGTAAATACAGCTACTCTAGAACTGTTCTATTATTTTCTCCGGTCTCCTTAATTAAGGTGGTAATTAATATATATTATGACTCAGCCAGTACTACCTATAGAAACTCGTTAGAAATAGTTACTATATCTTGCGTACAAAGGAATGCAAGATATTGCTCAAAACACTAATCCTTTTTGATGATAATACTAATTGCTAATAGATTAAAAGAATGTAATCTAAAAACGAATATCGATCTTAAACCAAGATTGAATTGAACATACATTGAAAGTGTGACTATTTTTAGCTCTTTATTGCTTTTGTCTATTTTAAGTAGTGATGTTTATTACCTGACCCAACGTGACTTTTTATAAACCACTGAATATTTGGAATGGTCGTAAAAAAATATAGTTGGGTAACTCATTCACTCCAAAAAATAACCAATCTTTAAAAAAATTTAGGAACTGAATGAGAAGAAAATGTTCTGTGTAGATTTTTACGCTCATTATTATAGAATTTGTGTACTAAGCATCTGTTTTTGGCCAAAATTTCGCTACCAACAAATACACAAATTCTATAATCATTTGCACAGAAATCAAAACAAACGACTTTTGTATTGAGTAAAGATTAGTTAAGTTTTGGAGGAGGAAACAAACGAGAACGAAGCCTCGATTTCTGTAACCCGGTTACGTTAAGTTTGTGCCGTAGGTACCTATTTACTTAAACGTATTAAGCACACTCGTACATTGTGGAACGGCCATAAGAAGTTGTTTTAACAAGATATTTCATGAAATACGAGTACGGACAGGCCGATGTTTTACACTAGCGGCTCTAGTTGCTATCTGATTGGTCCACTATAGGTACGTATTATAATAGTTACTTAGGTATGCAATAAATGAATGTGATAGTTTTATGTTCTGATTTTTGTAATATTTAAATAGTAGTTTCAGTTTCAGTTTCGTTTATTTTCATAATAGGATTATTACAATCACTTTATGATGTCAAATACTAAATAGTATATTAATTTAGTACTTAAGTCCAGATACATCCACCTTACTTAGGTATGTTACAACACATTTCAGTGATTTTATTAGAACGTGTGTTTGAATGGCTATTATGATTTATCTATTGGATGTAGAGATTCCAAACAAACTTACCTATGACCGTCATGCTCCACGTGACGAAGTACGAGTTGACTCCGATCCAAATGATGCACATGAAGAATGCGAAGGGGTACCACTTGCGCTTCGTTATGGGAGACGGGACCGTCATGCCGAGCAGCAGCTTCAGTGGCCACGTATACAGCCACCAGCATTTGTACACCCAGCCCTTCTCTTTTGGAAACCTGAAGACGCTCTTTGGAGGTTTTTTCGGTTCATCTATAAAGAATAGGCAATATATGTTATTCTTTCATGTTTTTTCTGATTATTTAGTTGGGAGGGGCAAGTGCAATCCGAAATCATTATAAGTGCCTTCATATGGGATGGCAAGAGTAGTGCCATAAACACCCTTCACGCAAAATAGGCGCATTATACCTTAGACCTATAAACTAAGTGCCTGCATAGCATGATTTTGAAGTGAACCGCCAGGTTCGCCTTTAGGCTCGTCCAGAAATCGTGTGATCCCCATTGATGACAGGGACGCTATTTATATTTATATTACTGTTGCTATATGATTTATTTAATTACTTTGCTCAAGGGCACAGTAACGCGATTGAGTCCGGTTTGGCTGTGATTCCGTTGGGTAGGTACCGACCAACACTTATAGTTAAGCTGTGCTCCATGAAACTAATGAGATGTAGGACTATGTAAACAAGCTCGCCACAGCCAAATAAGCAAACTCGCTGTCACCTAATGGTAAGTGGATAATTAGATTCTATGTAGGGAATGCAATCGATTACTCTTAATATGAAAAAAAAGCAGATTTTTAACCGAATAACCGTTTGCATTCCCAGGTTCTGTGGCCCACGGACAATAGTTTTGTTCATGCAATAAACGAACACTAATCAATACCATCAATACATCAATCAAACAAGCACTCTTTCAATGTTGTTGATATTGTACTAACACAGATATTGTACAGATACAGGGATAGCTGGACGTCAAAAGACCGTTATAGGATACTTTTTACCCGACTATGTCTAAACTAGACTTCTATATTGTTAAACAAATAACTTGAATCAAAATGTACCTTCGTCATTTACAGGCTTGGAGTCACCATTGGCACCACCTTTCGCGATCTTGTCGTCGCCACCTTCTTCTACAGATTTGTCAAGTTCTTCAGTATTTGAAATGCTGGTCCGATCGTTAGCTAAAAAGCATAAAAAGTGAATAAAAATTATTTCCAATGACAGTACTTAAATACTTTATTTTCTTATCTCGCGTTTGGCTTAAGGCGTTATATCTTTTTATTCATTATACTTTGTTTTATCTTGAGAGATCGAACATAAGTAACTACAGCCAAAGAAGAAGGAAAATAAGCGTGTAGTTAAGGGTCTGGGTACAATTTTATGGGTATATTTTATTCATAATTAACTTACTTTCCCCTTTGTTCTTGAAGCACTTTCCAAACTGTCTGTTGAAAAACCTGAAGAGGCGTATGCTGTTGAACATGAGGATGAAGTAAAAGATGTACAGAATAGCTAGCACAAGCGCCTCGTACCAGTCGACCTGGCCGTCCCACACGATCGCCACAAGTATGCTCACGTTCACCATGTAGATGAGGACATCCCTCGTAACTGGTAAAGACTCGATTTTGATTGGCTGAAAAGAAATGTATGGTTAGAGATAGTGATAAACTAAGGCCATTTTTTTGGCCTTAAAAGGATGCTCGTTTCGTTGTCTTTGTATTGCACCTTGAAGCTTTATTTAAAACAGAAAGTCCCTCAATTGATGAAAACCTAGCGACAAGGCTGAATGTCCGCTATAGCGGATCTGTGTAAAATGGACCGATACAATGTTCAGATTTAAGTGCACTTCTTTTGGGCTTCAGTTCATTTTCTCCGCTCCGCTTCAGTGGATGAGCAGCCTAAATCTGGCTTTTACTAAACCAAGGACGTGATATATAAAAAAGAAATCCAAAATAAATGAAAAGGAACCGTCAATTTTTGACAAGTAAGTGAGTAACTGATGCTGGTTGCTTTTATCACGCGTTAAATAAGTGACAAAGCGTTCGTCACGTTTTACAAAATGCGAGTGTGAGTGATTATTTATCACGTGATAAACGCAACCCTCATAGGTGAGCCCCCTGGTGGCTATTTTATCATGGAAAATTTATAATGTACTCCAAATTATATGTATACAGAATGATCGGGGAGTAACATAGATTATTTTGATTCCGGAAAGATAAAGAACTCCAGAAAGATAGGAAGAAAGGGACACAGCATAGGTTCGTTTCTTCGTGGACTGCAGTAAGAAGTCGGTTTACCGTAAAAAAAGTCACCCTGATAGCAGCGATACCGCCGATGGCGGCAACTCCGAGTGCATTGAAGATGGCGGACCCCACGATGGTCCCGATCCCCATATCAGAGTCGGTGATGACCGTCCAGATCACATTCAATCAGAATGGCAGTGTCAACGTTACCTCTCTCATGAAGGTCGCTGCTGTAGAGTACGTAGAACAATAAAGAACTAATCTCCCGTGAAGAACTTACCCTGATAGCAGCAACACCGCCTATGGCGGCCACTCCGAGTGCATTGAAGATGGCGGACCCCGCGATGGGCCCGATCCCCATATCAGAGTCGGTGATGACCGTCCAGGTCACATTCAATCAGAATTGGAGTGTCAACGTTACCTCTCTCATGAAAGTCGCTGCTGTCGGGTACGTAGAACAATAAAGAATTAATCTCCCGTGAAGAACTTACCCTGATAGCAGCGATACCGCCGATGGCGGCCACGCCAAGTGCGTTAAAGATGGCGGACCCCACGATGGGCCCGATCCCCATATCAGAGTCGGTGATGACCGTCCAGATCACATTCAATCAGAATGGTAGTGTCAACGTTACCTCTCTCACGAAGGTCGCTGCTGTAGAGTACGTAGAACAATAAAGAACTAATCTCCCGTGAAGAACTTACCCTGATAGCAGCGATACCGCCGATGGCGGCCACGCCATGTGCGTTGAAGATGGCGGACCCCACGATGGGCCCGATCCCCATATCAGAGTCGGTGATGACCGTCCAGATCACATTCAATCAAAATTGCAGTGTCAACGTTACCTCTCTCATGAAGGTTGCTGCTGTAGAGTACGTAGAACAATAAAGAACTAATCTCCCGTGAAGAACTTACCCTGATAGCAGCGACACCGCCGATGGCAGCCACTCCGAGTGCATTGAAGATGGCGGACCCCACGATGGTCCCGATCCCCATGTCAGAGTCAGTGATGAACGTCGAGATCACGTTCACGAAAAATTCGGGCGTAGATGTCGCCACCGACATAAAGGTCGCTGCGGCTACGTTCTGAAAAAAAAAATTATTGATACTATGCCACAAAAATGATACTCACGAACAAGGGAGGACTTTTAAAACAACACATTTCAAAACAAAGATAGTATGTACAATATAAGTATTTGGAAATTTGTTGGGTTTCGATTTCAATACTCATGTTTTGTTTTTTTTTCATAAGCGTTATTTGTCCATGTAAACAAGCACTTAAATACAGGATTATTACCCGTGACTAGGCCTGCAAATCTGTTTATAATTCTAGATGCATAAAAAATTATGATACCACACTACTTTTCTCACATTATTTTAGTTTATTAATCACATTATTTTGGTGTTGTGGTTGCTTATTTTGGCGGTATATTTTTTTTCCCTCCCTCTCCTGACTTTGTCATAGAACACGTAAATACATTCCTGTTTTTAATGTAGTTTTAGGGGTCACTACCGCCCATCTAAAATCCGAGATAAATATCAATAAAACTCGGTCCAAATTGTCAGCAGTGATATTATTTTATTAATCTAATGTGGCAATCTAGTTATATATCAACTGAATTATTCTGTGTATTGGCAAATATTTGTATGATGTACTCGAATATTTGTGCCTGAGTCATGGGTGTTTCTTATACGTATTTATATATTATGTATATCGTCGTCTAGTACCCATAGTACAAGCTTTGCTTAGTTTTAGACTAGCTCGATTTGTGTAAGATTCTCCCATAACATTTATTTATATTATTAAACAAACTTTCCAAACATTGACATTAATACTATTTATAATATAAGCAGGTTCTCTCACTTGTGGTATTTTCAGCTCCTCGCATATAATCTCGACGCACGGTATGAAGAAGTCGTTGCACACTATCGCCAATAGTGTGAAGGTGTATATGCCGAATAAAGCGTACAAGACGAAACCTCCGGACCGCAGCTGGTCGTCTACAACATTATAGTGAGTAGTTAATAATTTACTCAACTAGAGTGGTACCTTCTTAGTGAATGACTCCCTCTTTTGCTCCTGAGTAATCGGGTTATAGGTATCCTATAAACATTCTTAGGTAGACGTAATGTAAGACGTCTCAATCTCGCGTCCTGTTAACTCCTGACGTAACATAAAATAATGACGTTTTTATACGTTCCGATGGGTTGCATAATTATCAGTCCTCAAGGCCTTAGCATACTATTAGACGGCCCTGCCCATAAAATCCTTAGATCATTGGCGTGATGATAACACAAAGGTACTTATTGTTTGGGAAACGGGTTTTCCAAAAAAACGCATTACTCTTTAGCCATCTCAATAAAGACTGAAGAGGTAAATCCATTTACTCGAGCCTGTGGTATTTCAACAACAAATCGACGCCTAGACCCACTCTCGTAAAGAGAATAGGCAGCATTTAATTTTTACTAAAAGGACGGCAACATCCTCTGCGTTCTTTATCATAGTCGGGTAAAATGTATAAGTATATATCATAAAAACATTTTTGGATTACCAGCTGTACCAATATTGATTACAGCGTGATTTTATTATCTTAGTCCTCTCCGTTTCGCCATTCGAATTTCGCGAAATTAAGATTTTTCCTGAAATACTGACCTACAGAAACTGATTTTCAATCCCATTTTAGAGTTTTATAAATTCTGTAATATACCCCGTAGTGTAAAAAAGCTCTTACCATCAAATAATCCGTCGGGGAAGCTCTCGATCGAGTTAGCGTCGACGCACTCCGATTCGGCCACGACATTATCGCTCCGCTCTGTTCTAGTACGGAGCCATGGTGTCCAGTGCCACGAGTCTTGCTCTTCCAACAACCTTTTCGAAAGTTCCTCCTTCATATACACTATCTCCCCATTTTTATCCACTACAGCTAAATACACCGAATCGTTGGTCGCATCTGAAAGGAAAAATTGTCCACATTACTTCGTAAAAGAGAAAAGGTACCTATAGAGACTTGTTAAAAAATATTATTTTTAAACAAGTCTCTATAAATACATATATATTAGCTTAGCCGTAGTTAATAGAATATCCGTAGTTATGTGCATGATTATGGTATGTGTGCCACGTCTTTAATATTGAGGTTATTTTATAAATAAAATTTACACATGTTTAGGTCTAATTTGTGAAAATTTTAATTACGTTTTAAGCATGTCCAATGCTAAAAACGCAACCAACAACGTTCTGAGCCAGCGTTAAAGTGAACATTTGGTTCAGCAAGAATCGATACCCAAATTCCTATATCAAGTGTCGCATGCCCACTCGAGATAAATAGCAGTAAATAGGTACTAGTGTACAGTCTGCTCAACATTACGAACACTTCAACGAGGCGTCAATACTTTTGTTCTGGAGCAAGTATGAAACTTTTGCCTCACAAGTACAAAATCTATGATGCAGTTATCGCGTGACAGATAAATGATAAAGCATTCGTCACTCACACTTCGTGACAAATGATTTATAAATAATTTATGTATCACCCGAAAAACACGACCCTCATCGGCAATCATTTCACTTTTTTAAATGTAGGTAAGTAAAACATCTTCACAAACAGTATTTAGAACACCATCCATATAAAAGGACTTCCTATATTTTTAAGCCAAGAATTTTGACGTTAATGAGTGAGCCAGTATAGTTTATATTTATTATACTTCCGTTTTTATCGTAAGTAGATAGATTCTCACGTTTTATAGCACCTTGTATATCAGTTATCAGTCAACGTAGTTACCTACATACTTAGTACGACGAAATTAATGGCAAATCAGTCATTCCCAGTGGCATAATATCCGATTAAGCGATACCTATTTTGGCACTATTCCTGTAATCTTTCAAGTGGTTATGACACATTTCAGTAGAGCTAGGTAAATATTCTGTTTATTTATTATTATGATGTTTAAGATGTTAATGATTAGGCCTTCGTTAATAGATTACGTACATTCAATGAGAAAAGGATTACCATTTTAAAAAGTCTTGAAATTATGTGTATAGAAAGGATCCCTCTTTGTTGTCAAGTATTAGGTACAAGATATTTTATTGGTTTACAAAAAAAATAAAAAATTAAAATATTTTGTTCCGCCTATAGACCTGGTACGGTACGGCTAGGGTCACATTGATATTGTTGACTGACGGCTATAATTTATCAAGTTTTGAAATAAAATTGTCACCTGGACTAATAAAATACGAAAACTTGAAGAATATTTTAACAGTACATTTGGGAAAATGTTTTTTTTTCAGTTGGTTGTTGCCATGGTGATGTCCTCTGGGCCACTTTTTAGGGTTCCGTAGTCAACTAGGAACCCTGTCTGTCTGTCTGTCCGTCCGCGGCTTAGTTCCGTGATCATTAGCACTAGAAAGCTGAAATTTGGTATGAGTATGTGTATATATCACGCCGACAAAGCGATAAAAAAAAAAACAATTTTCTTGTACCTACACCTAAAGTGGGGGCGATTTTTTTTTTCGTTCGAACACTAGTGTGTGGGGTGTTGTTGAATAGGTCTTTTAAAAATAATAGGGGTCTTGAAACATTATTTTTTGATAAAGTCAGCAGTGTTGTAAACATTCGCTCCGGAAATCCAAAAAATAGCGTTCCCCCTCTAACTTTTCAACCACGGGTCAAAAAAATATGGAAAAGTTCATGAAAATGAAAATTATAAGTACTTTATATTGAATATACATTCAATAAAATCGGTTGAGCCGTTTTTGAGTTTTCGCAAAATTTCATAATTTTCTTTAAAATGACGTAGAAGTGCCGCGCGGTGTCACATATACTCGTACTAGTTAAGTGCCACACTGCATTAAACCATTCCGCTCAATCTGGATTGGCTGGGATTGGCAACTACGGAACCCTACACTGAGCGTGGCCCGACATGCTCTTGACCGGTTTTATGATACTATGATTTAAAATTACAATTTCGGCGGTTGTATTTACTCGTACCAAAAACATTGTAATTGCAACATTTGCAACAGTTATGTTATAAGCCCATTACTATGTAAACTATTTCCTGACAATTTCGAGTAATATAACATTTTATTTATAGTCATTTCAGGGTCATTTTCAAAATACATGTACATAGTTAAGAGCTTTAATTAAAACAAAATGAAATTGATTCCTTTGTGTAATAATAGTTACCCATATCTTTTGTATGAGTAACTTTCGTAACACAAAAGAAGCGATCGTAATTTTGTTTTTATTAAGCCTTTAACTATGCACATGTTTTTTTTAAATGACTCTTCAATGAACAATAATGAATGGTGGCTCTTGCATTTTCTTCTGGCAATAATGGAAGGGGAGCTATTCCTAACTATAAACAAATATGTATGAAACTGAGAAGTATTTAGCTATTTTCATTTAGGTAAATGCGGTTACGAGAGTGCTAACAAGAAGCCTTAACTGTAAATAAATGCAAATTTTGTGTATGTACATATATGCAGTTCGTAGATTGTGTGCCACGAGTTGATAATGTTGAAATTAGAGAGCTCGCAGGTGAGGGGAGCCAATAGCAGAATAACGCCGAATCCAGATGATCAATCACCGAATTGATGCGGTTTAATCAAACATAGATGGATCCGACTGACACATCATGCTAGCGTCAAATTTAGTACCTACTCTCGCTCCGTGTGATAAATAAAATACTGTTAATGTTGGTATTATTGAATAGGTACCTACCTCCGACCTGCGTTCTGTACTTGTCGGGATACAACAGAGAAAGGCGTATCTGAAGGCACAGCAGTGTGCCTGCCAAGTCGAACGAAAAGGCATACCTATAGCATGTTTTTCCTGAATCTTTTCGAGAGATGCTTGAGCTCTTTCTTACTATACAACTTCGATATTCTCTCTAGCTCTGTTTCTGATACTTACTGAATTCTTCTATTGCGGAGGTGTGTGCGGCGCAGAAGTACAAGACCAACGCAAGGAGCTGTAATCTGGGCAGCATGGTGACGACCCGGCAGCGCCGAGACCGCTACGTGTCCTAAACTACCTATAATAAAACAACATCCACCATTATTAAGTAATCTACTTACCTAATAATTTTTATTTACGATATAACAAGTGACTATATAACACATAATAGCTTTTAACAATGCCGAACATAACAGTGAATAGTTTAAGTGTTTTTAACATGTGAGATTCATACTAAATAATTAACCTTATGAAAGATGAGTACCTACTTAAATGTTTCCTAACTAAACCTTGAATAAGTTTCTGTCCAAAATGACATTTTAGTGACAAGCTTTTATAGCCGACTGTACTTTTCTTTGGATATCCATCAAATGCTCACTGCGACGATTCTAAAGAGCCCAAACTCGGTAGGATTCAAAGTTGAGTAAGTATGCAAAATTTCAGCTCAATCGGTTGACGATATCTGCTTCAAAATTGAGTTACAAGATTCCACCCGAACAAACATACGTACCTATGTGGTACATACAGAAATACATACATACATACAATGCAAGTTAAATAATATAAAAGCTTATAAAAATGGCTGCCTGCAAACGGTACTTATATATTCAAATTGAAAATATTTTACTCACTGCTCTTACTTTAGCCTCGCAAAGCGGGCCTAAAATGGTGGCTTCTATAGCCCCTAGCTAGGGTTTATTAAAAAACCTTTTCTCCAACTTGCTCGGAAATGTTCCCATTAATGTAGTAAAACTAGACCGCGAAATTGTTTGTTATTTTTATAAGGGCGTTAATATAAATTAAAATATATACATATTACTGGCCTCCGCCGGAAAATAAGTATTATTTAAATAAGGGCCGATGTTTCAATCCCCAGATAAATTTATCTGCCAGTTAAAATTATTGCTATCCTTTTCTCCCGTCATATACAATGTGCTCGCGAGGAATCCAAATGCTTTTAAGTCTTTTAACAGCGGATTCCTGAGGTCGTATGGAGTAAAAAATGTTATATGAACCTATGTCAAAATATGATTTTTAACTTTTTTTATATTTTCATACATAATAAATAAATTACCTTTACTTCACCAGTAAAACAATGCTTTAGAACGAGCTGGCAACGTTTGTTATTGTTATCTCTTGAAATTTTCTTGTTGGGCAATGTTTTTTTCAAAACAGGCTTTACTTAAATATGCGATCAAAACTCCTTACTCATGAATCTTATGATTTATCTAATGGCTGCGCTACACTCTCTTTTAATAACTTTGCTATTAAACTCCATGGATTATGATTATAATACAGACTGGCCACTAAGAAATACCCTCCGACTCATGGACCAAGTAACCTCTGGACATGACAAGCGAATAATAATACCAGGAGGGAACGGGACAGCTATTTACAGAAACCGTTAAGAGCGACAGAGACATAGACAAGATGTTTTGTTCTTATCAGAGTTCCGCTTTTTTTTGTTTAGCGGATGATTGTCAAATTGACAGAGCTCCGCTAAATACTGCCGGGCAATAGGCTAGTTGACCCAGTTTCGAAATATATTGGAAATGGTTAATAATGATCTTACTAGCTCTAAAAAAAATGTCTTGTATTTTTCTGAAAGCTAGAAAGCAAAATTTTATCAATTGAAAATTAGAAATTTCATAAACAGTCAAAAACGCCGTCCGCCATTTTTCCCTTTCGCTAATCTGTGGCGTGTCGTAGTATTACCTGTAAATATTCGAAATTCGACCGTCGTATAATGCCATTCCGCACACTCCAATATACTTTGACAGGAGATCGAGAGGGACGGCACTATTCGAAGTCGTCAAAGTAGACTTTCAGTTTTGTTTACATGACCAATGACGTCACTATCATAAGCGAAAATGGCGGACAGCGTTTTAAGCATTTCAAAATACAGATTAAAAACCATATTTTCAAATTAAATTTTTTCAGCCATCTTTCACTTTTATGAATTGAAAAATATATATTTAGGTTTCCTTCTTTGCTAAATACTATACGGAATAAACATTAGTTTATTACAATTTGACATGAGTCAACTAGCCTATTCAAATGTGCATTGTAGCCTACTATAAAACAACGAATATTGTGGATAATTTTACATTTCGAAAGTTTATATATGAATAATAGTGAGTGCTATTAGCTATAGATTTGTAAAACAATGGTGCGTTGCTCCATAATTGGCTGTAAAAGCGACACAGGCCAAAAAAGTGAAAATATAAGCTTTCATAGGTAAGTGCGATGTTTCAACCTTGCTTTTGCTTGATTTCTGCAAATATATATTTAATAATTATTTATACGATAAATAGCACAGCAAAATCATATCAAAACATCAGAAATCTGCTTAAAATCTCATTTTGTAATATCTTATTTTTAGGTATTACCCCTACAAATTCAATAGTCTTTAAACCCGTTCCAGACCTTCCGATCCTACCCGATCCGATCCTACTAATCGGATAATGTGTAGCGTAATTGTTAGAAAATCGGATAATGTGTAGTGCAATAGTTAGGATGTAAAACACTACACATTATCCGATTTCTTCCGATAAATCGGATCGGATTGGAAGGTCTGGAGCGGGTTTTACGTCTTGTCAGTGTCAGTAGTCTTTACTCTTTGTCTTCACCTTTACTTGACGTTCCGCCGCGTTTTGTTACTGCTTTTTAATTTGTCTGCTTTATTCGATTTTAAGGGATACCAGTATAAGAATTGGTAAATTACCCTTAACTCATGGAGTTTTACAAATATATTTTTTTGTTTTAGATTTCCAAAACATGATCCTGCTTTACTCCAATGTTGGATACGTGCAACAGGACGATCGAATTGGGAACCAACCAAAAATGCTTGTATATGTTCACGACAATTTAAAGGACAGTAAACATCTTGCCTCATGCCTCCTATGGGCTATGTTGCTGCTCTATCGAAGTTGTAATTAAATTTATGTAAATAAATATATTTTACCATTACATTTTGACAGTTTTTTTTGTAAAGTTTTATTGTAATTATTTTATAATTTGTCCCATGCAATATAATATTACATTTAAAACTAATTCACACCGGTAACATTGTTAGCTAGTTGTTAGCCTAACAACTAGCACTGGAAAAACGGGAGAACTATTTGGAACCTTGGTAACCCTGTGTTAGTCATGTACTTTGCTGCTGTCCCTTTCGGGTATACGCATAATTATGCCGAATCCATAGGTACTTCATCCAAGCTTCGACTCGTTTTTATTATAACTACTTTTGACAATGACTCCAGTCATATGACAAGTCATTGTTGTGATTGATTTTAACGGTGTTCTGTATGTAATCTCATTATTTGAAATAATAATTACATTAGCCTTCGAATAAATTGCGGTGTCTAGCTCACGCAGTCAACCTTTATAACAACTGAAGAAAAATATGTTTTTGAGTACTCCACGGTGCAAAATATCACAAGGGTGGTGTAAAAACTGAAAAAGATTTTGCGGATTCTAGTTCAGCTGCCGTGGATTCCAATGAACTGCACGTAGCTGATACAGTGAGAAGCATACAGCAATTGTTGAGAATAATCATACTGCTTGTAGTGTGTTAAATAAATAATTTGATGAATAATTGCGTTTGTTTATTTAGGTAATTAGTAACATGATATTTATTGTATACTTTAATCAAATAAATTTGGTAATAACAAAGTATTAAATAAATATTACATAGTGTAGTGTTGCTATCCTTATCTCGTGCGCATACGTCAGACCAACGGAGTGGGGACTTGCTACCCGACCCTTGCCGAGACTGGTGGTGTGTTGTCGAGCTAAGTTCTAGCATAGTGACCTATATAAACAGCTGTACTGTGCCTGGCATAGGGTTAGGTATACTACACATAGGACCAGCAAAAAAAACAATAAGTACGTTTATTATCACGAACCATTTCGTTTTCAAGGTTTTAACTAGATAACGCAGTTCTCACAAATTAAGCCATAGTTTTTCCACCATCAAAAGGAATATCAATACCGGCTTCATACTGTGCAAATCTGTTGTACGAAGACTATCGTTCTAGGCGTATTTATGCTAAGATGCACCGTAATTAATTTCTTAACTGAATTTTTGAAGGAAATTTGTAATGATTAACACATAAACAATGATTGTGACAGGAACGGTTTTCAATAGTCAACGTTTGTCAGATAATGTGACGGTCTCGCAACATCGCAATGAGAAAGATGATTTACACTGGAGATGTTTTAAAACAAAAAATGCTAATATCTCGAAAACTAAGCCGATTTCGGCTTACTTTATACGACATTTTATTTTCTACACATACTCAGAAATGCGCTGGTGAAATCATTTGGATTCCTCGCGAGCACATTGTATATTCCATTGTATAGCCATAATAAACCCGAGATATATATAGCTACATTGGGAATAAATGTTGTTGAATAAGTTCATATTAGGTAAGTAGCGTGTGCGACCGTTGCTTCAGTCACGGTTTTTGTATACGCAACGTAGTATGAAGGATACACAGATAGAACATGTTGTAAGTAGTCATTTTCAGAAAGAGTAGGTACGCAATGGACTATAACTTAGCATTCAGTTAGAGAATTCTTTATGTAACTTCTTTTTTTTCACTTTAGAATCCATACTAATATTATAAATGCGAAAGTGTGTCTGTCTGTCTGATACCTCTTGATGCTTATAACAATGATTAAACCGCTGAATCGATTTTGATGAAATTTGGCATAAAGATAGTTTAAGATCCGAGGAAGGACATAGGATAGTTTTCATCCTGGAAATTATACCTAAAAAGATTGAAAAGTGAGTGAACATTTCTGTTGGGGTGCGGTGACCCTGTATTAGACCAAAAGCACAATTGCTCTTACATTTGCTTAGGCGTTTTTAATAATCCCTTTTATCAAGTTCCACGCGTACGTAGTCGCGGGCAAAAGCTAGTAATATATATATGGATAAATACATTGTTTTTAGGGTTTCGTACTTTCGAATTAAAAAACTGAACCTTTATAGGATCACTCCGTTCTCTGTCCGTCTTTCACAGCCAATTTGCTCAGCGATCAAGTTGAAATTTCGTATATACATATAAATCTGTGACCCAAACACGGCATCTAAAGTAAAAAAAAAATGTTTAGTATGAGGTCACTTTTGGGGACTGAATAAGAAAACGAAAAAAAAAATCGCATTGTAGGTAATTAACTATAATGAGAAAAAATACTTACATAGCTTGTGATATAATATACTCGTATATCAAATGAAAGGGCTCAATGTGAAGATAAACAATGCTTTTTTTACAAATGAAAAATAAATAACCTTTTTGTAAAATACATGAAACTCTAATAATACTATATCACAGTTCTACCGGTTTGGGCTCTTACAATTATGTTGGCGAGTAAGTAGTTGAAGGATGTTCTTATAAGTTTGGCCTATAATTTTTTTTTTACTAATTACCATTAAATTTCTATATGTGTATCCATTTATTCGCATTGTGTGATAAGTAAATAGAGATCTGTTATTGTGTTCGTCGGTCGTAACTGACAATTAATGTGTACTATCGTAAACAAAAGTTTACAGAGTAAGTAAATAAAAAACGTTTACGTATCGAATAGATAAGGTGATTATGATAGATAATGATGATCACAAGTCATTATGAGGTTCATATTTTATTTGCAATATTTTAATTAGTAGCTAGGGTGATGGCACGAGAAATGGACAAGAACCAATTACGGTTTTTATTTTCCGTAAACTCAAATTTTAAGGAACTGACCCAAGATATTTTTAAACTAACAACACTATGTAGATAACTGATGGTCATAACTAGTAAAAATCATAAATGGTGGGCTATAAGGCATTACGCCTTTGCTGTCATGCCATGTCCATGATTGGTGTCATCACCCTAGGTACCCTATTTGTCTCTGCATTTAAAATAAACGTGGAAAAAATATCTGATGAGTTCACCGCAAACTACTAATTATTAAAATGAGTTTCCTGTACATAAATGACACCTTATGATAAGATTTATAAAGTTAATAGAAGGCAGGTAGGTACTCAGTTTTTTTGGATTTAGAGAAATAAAGGCTTAGTACCTAAATGTATTACAAGTAATAAAATAATGAAACTGTTTTGTTTTGTAATAATATTCTATATTTGAATACTGACTCAGAATTGAAGGCACTGCCGTGTTCGACCTACAATTTTAATTTTCGTGGAAAATAATAAAAGTGTACGATTATATAATTATAAGGTAACAACAAATTAGATGCCAATAATTTATGAGATGGTAATTCACATCCAAATAATATACTTTAAATAGGAATGAAGAAAACTTTTTATATTCAATTTCTGTTTTCATTCTCGAACAAAATAATTAAATTAAAATTCTGCCTAAACATAATCAAAATCACCTGTGCATTTAACTGACAAGGATCCAACACGTAGAGGCACCTTGGAGAAATTTGCTGTGGCTGTAGCCCTTTATTATTATTATCTCCTTTATTTATCTTTCGCCTTAGGCTAGGTTTTTAACAATAAATTTATATAAAAAGTAAAATACAATAAAGTAATAACAAAATATAAATACATTATAAAAAACCTAACCAAGGGTGCCGCCGGCAGCGGGGCAGGGCCCAACTACCGGTGGTTAGGGCTGCAGAGAGAGGAACCTCCTGACGATGCGCGCCGTGTCCAGGAGTACCGCCTTCTGTATCTGACCCTTGATCCAGCCATCTAGCGAGAGTCTCTTACGATGTTTGTCGAGACTCTTCGCTATAAGACCGTTCGCGAAACGACTATCGGGACAATGATCGTCGATTATTATTATTAAGTGAATCGGCCAGTTACGTGACAGTAAGAGGTTCAGGTTTTAAATCGAAGAGGCCTTAATTACAGACTATTAGAACAACTCATTAACAGAGTGTCTTTACGTACCAAAGTTACCCGTTATTTCCCTGGTTTTCTATAAAAATTAACCTAAATAAGTATACTCCCAAAGGCGAGTACTATCAGCTCTGAAAGTATTGGCATCTAATTTGTTAGCACCTTATATAGTTGTGTTTTGTTCTCTTCCGACCGAGTGCAAACAGTTTTATGAGTAATTCCGTAAACGAAAAGCCCAAAGTGTAAATACCAAATCAGTATGCTTATTTCATTATCAACAACAGAAAGTTTATTAGGTTGAGAAATTATCCTCAAACTAATATAGCGGAAATATTTGAGTGTCGATGTCATCGGACTGCATCTAATCTCTCTTATCTTCATTACTGTCTGTCTGAACAATTAGGGAAACCCATAAATACCCATTGCTAATCTGATTCGAAGAACTTTATAATTTCATCGTCGTTTGTTTTTGTTTTCAGAGCACGCATAAAGCCTCCTTGATCTTATATCTTATGTCATCAAGTTTTCCTAGTTCACATGAAAGTCCAAAAATACTCCTCAATATGCCTACCTACATCAGCAAAAGATTATGTGGTCCATATAGAGACTCCCAAATAGCCTATTCCACTAACGTATTTTATTATACGTAGTCGGTCCAAAAGTTGTCACTGGCACATTATTTTTAAATTTAGAACATGATTATAAGAAAATTTTATTGAATTCAATTTATGAATGTTTGACAAATTATTTTAAAACAAAAAACAGTCATTTGCTGCAATTTCTCACGATGGAGTGGACATTGAAAGAAAACCGAATAGCTGTTTTAGCATTGCACCGCTGTGGGCACTCGCCAAGTACCATTTTCAAGTTGCTCAAAAATTTGAATATAACGCTTAGATTTGTGTACCGTACTATTGATAGGTACAATGAAGTTTCCAGTGTTGAGGACAAGAAAATAATTGGCCGGCCTCGCTCCGTACGAACACCAGTTTTGTGGGATAGGCGTACAATTCGACAAAATTGTTAAATTGTAAACAAATACCTAAATGTACCACAATAATCAAAAATATTTGTTCGTTACAAGTTTGTATACTACAAATATGTCACTTTTGTAAATGGGTATCACAAAGAATAAAGGTATGTCACGACCGTTACGTAATTTTAGGATTGTGTTGATTTGTAAATATACAAGCGAAAAATTGTAATGTTACAACTAGAAATATGTAACAATTTATTTAGCTTTTTTATGTTGAAGGTAATTTCACTTTATACGCAAACCGCAAGATTTACAATAATTATAAAATAATAATTTTAAACTGGCATCAACATCAATGGCGAATACATCACTCACCTTCGGTTTGCCGACGACATCGTAGTCATGGCAAAGTCGATGGAGGAACTCAGCATGATGCTCGATGACCTCAATCGAGTTTCTCAACGGGTGGGCTTAAAAATGAACATGGACAAGACGAAACTCATGTCAAATGCCAAGGTTGTGCCCATCCCAGTCTCTGTTGAAAACTCGGTACTCGAAGTTGTTGACTCATACATCTACCTAGGACAAGTGGTCCAATTAGGTAGGTCCAACTTCGAGAAAGAGGTCAACCGCCGAATCCAACTCGGCTGGGCAGCGTTCGGGAAACTACGCAATGTCTTTTCGTCCGACATACTTCAGTGCCTCAACACGAAAGTCTTCAACCAATGTGTGTTACCAGTGATGACTTACGGCACCGAAACGTGGTCTTTCACTATCGGCCTCATCTCAAAGCTCAAAGTCGCTCAACAAGCAATGGAGAGGGCTATGCTCGGGGTGTCTCTACGTGATCGAATCAGAAATGTGGAAATCCGTAGACGAACTAAAGTGACCGATATAGCTCACCGGATTAGCAAGTTGAAGTGGCAATGGGCAGGCCACATAGCACGCAGAGCAGATGGCCGATGGGGCCGAAAAGTGCTCGAGGGGAGACCTCGGACCAGCAAGCGCAGCGTAGGACGTCCACCTACAAGATGGACAGATGATCTTATAAAGGTCGCCGGAAGGCGCTGGATGCAGGTCGCTTCAAACCGGTATATATGGAATTCCAAAGGGGAGGCCTATGTGCAGCAGTGGACGTCCTATGGCTGAGATGATGATGATGAATTTTAAAGTGATCTATCTACGAGCATTAGCCTAAATCCCAACAACTCGTAACATTACAATGGACTTGCAAGCTAAACTGACCTTTTTAGAGCTCATAAAAGAAAACAAAAATATTAGTGACAAATTAACGCACACTGTGAAAATTAACAAATGGAAAGAGATAGCACAAAATTTCAATGATTTAGGAATAATGGAGAAAGACTGGAAATACTTTAGGGACACTATGTGGCAAAATTGGAAACGGCGTACAATGGTAAGTACCCTTTTTTACCGGATTCTCAATTAGAGTGTATACAATTTTTCTTATTTCGTTAAAAATAAGTAAAATTGAGGTTATTAAATTAAAAGTAAGTAAAGGTGAGGTAATTTATATGAAATTTGTGACACCTACGATCTCCAATTTTTAAGGCTTTATTTTTTCTTACAATTATTTCTTCTTCACTATCACTGCTAATGGAACTAAACATTTCGTAGTACAAAGTGTTGAAATCGCGAAAAATTATAAAATATACTGCAATTACTAGTATTCGTATTATGTTAGCAACAGGGTGTGGCACATGTTTAGAGAATTGTTAACATGTAGGTAGGTACAATTCTACATATATGTAACATAATTATTACTACAATTTAATGTCGCACAAAACAATTTTCAGCTACAAATTTGTACGTTTTCCGGAAAATATATGTATCGTATGTAAAGTTTTGTGATATTATAACAAATTGTAGACTTGTCGATACAATGTACATATTTGTAAGAATTTTCCTCTACAAATTTGTTACTTGTACATTTCGTGGTACGCACGCTTGTATTATTACAAACTTGTAACTTGAAACTTGTAAAGTTGAAATTGTAAGTTTTGTGTGATCAAAGCGATCAAGGCGCGCATAGCAAGAAATCCTGTCCGAAAACAGAAGATGATGGCTTTGCAGATGGGTGTCAGTAGAAAAACCATCAAAAAGGTTTTAAACTAAGATCTTAGTCTACGAGCATACAAAAAAAGAGTGGGCACTTACTTAATGTCCGTCTAAAAACAATAAGGCTTAAAAGATCCCGGAAGTTGTTAAAGCGGTACGCGATAAATCGACACGTGATATCCTCTTTACAGACGGAAAGATTTTCGATATTGAAGAGAAGTACAATAAACAGAATGATAGAGTGTACGCTAGGAGCTCTGAAGAATCAGAAAAAAGAGTTCCGCGGGAGCAACATGGGCATCATCCATCATCAGTGATGGTCTGGTTGGGTGTAGGTGTATCTTATTACGGGCACAATGAGGTTCATTATTGCGAAAAAGGGGTCAAAATCAGTGCGAAAGTGTACCAAGAGACGGTTTTGGATAAGCTTGTCAAAGATCTTCCCAACACGCTATTTTCAGGACATAATTTTGTGTTCCATCAGGACTCTGCGCCAGCACACAAAGCCACGACCAAGCCTGGTTTGACCGTCAAAAAATCGACTTTATAAGACACGAAGCTTGGCCTTCCTCCAGTCCGGGCCTTAACCCTTTGGACTATGAAATTTGGCAGGTCTTAGAGGGGAAGGTCTGTGCTAAACCCCATAGACATTTGGAGAGCCTGAAGTCATCTTTAAGAAAAGCAGTCGCTGAAATAGACATGAAAATGGTGCGTGCTGCGATAGACGACTGGCCGCGCCGATTAAGGGCCTGTATTTAAAACAAGGGAGGTAATTTTGAATAATTTTAAGTAATTTTAATTCTTTATTGAATGTACTTTAAATTGGTATATAATTTATTAAAAACTGATTGGTATTTTTGTTTTTATCATTATTTTCATTTGTGACAGAACTTTGGGACCGACTACGTATTGTTAAATATCTCCGCTGTACAAGCATGTTGCAAATTCATAATAGTAAAATACATATAACGACCAACTGTGTGCGGAAAGGGGCGAGGCCAAATAAAGTTTTAATATCGACTGGACCGATTAACATGTTTTGTATTTTCTGGTGGTTTTGGGATGCCTTTTACCGGACTGCTGCGAGGCAAGAATAAGGATTATGACATATTCTATCACACTTACAGCACAAAGTGATCTTGTAAATATTTTGGGAAAGGATGAGTAATCTTGACTTGGCCTTATTTACTTTACTTTGTATTTTCCTTGTTCTTCATAGCAATAAAAGGCGATTCCATCTGTAAGTATTCAATCCGTAAAACGATTAAGACAAACAATTATTACCTTATCTATGACCTGAATAAGTGAAGTTTTTTGTTTATCGGATTTAAGTATCCACTATACAGTCTGGCTTTAGGGTTCTTCCGTATCACAATGGCCAATTTATTTTTCATTTTAATATACATATAGTATTGTTGTATTTAATCTATAATATTGTATTTAATATAAAGTATTCTAATGTTAAAATTACGAAATAAATTTTACGTCACCATAGGCCTTATGTGTGATTTACTGCCCGCTACGCGGGGAAAAAATATAACTTCCTGACCAAGGCAAAACGTAAAACTTTAGACAAACCACGGGCAGCAATAAGTAAAGTAAAATTCGGTGAATTAGTAAATATGCGATCAGGGGCATTTACTAATTCACCGCCCTAGGTATGTAATATACTATAAATGTAATTACGTAATTTTAGACAATATTTAAAATAGATGAAGCGAGACATTTTTAATTTTACAGTTATAAAATCCGAGTTGGATACGCCGCCGATTGATCACTTTCTTGAAGTTGCACTATTCGGTCTAGATACACGTATTCGTCCACAACTTCAGCGACTGGGTTAGCATGTTCATCTTAAGGCCCATCAGTTGGGTCGGGATACTCTATTGAGATTAATTACGAAATGTTTTACGAATAACTAACCACGGTGCCAGTCCAAATCATTATCTATTTAACTCTCTTCGCGCATCGAATTAAAAAAGAAATATAAGATCTCTGCAGATATCTAGCTATTTTTACACCTAAATTCGCATTGCTAATAATATTTTTTTAATAAATAAATAAATATTAAGGGACAATCTTACACAAATCGACCTAGTCCCAAAATAAGCAATGCTGCTTGTACTATGGGTACCAGTCGACGATATATATAATATATATATAAATATATATAACATCCATGACCCAGGAACAAATATTCGAGTTCATCACACAAATATTTGCCCTGGCCGGGATTCGAACCGAGGACCGCCGGCTCAGTAGGCAGGTGCACTACAAACTGCCCCAACCACGTAGTCAATTTTATTGGGTCCGTTAATTTAATTACTACCAAAGTATACCATGGCTTCTATCGCTTATGAAAAATTTAAATCTAATTGAATTGAAATTATAAGAACTATAAAATTATTGTTGGCTACAAACAGCTTTCATATGGCAATAAATAATATGCATACGTCATATACTTCCGTTATCAAACGTCAGTAGCGATTCGTTAAGGTTGTCATCAACCAAACTCAAAACATTGTTTACCATTGCTACTCAATCCTCCGTTCTTCTTTCGAAATAAATACTGAATGCTATTAAAACAACTTCTCCCTCTTCTCTCCAAAATCAACTGTATCTTCATATGACAAGATTCAAAAGTAAGGTAGCTACAGTTTTCACGTTCGTCGTACCACGAACTTCTTTTTCGGCTTTTACGCGTTTTGCTAATAAATGTGGCTTTAATATACTTATAAATAAATGTATGCTTAAACGCAAACATTGACAGTGCACAAATACACGAAACTCGGTATAAAAATGATACACCAAAGACATTATTCCAAACAATCCTATTAATTAATTATGCTCGGACACTTGAACCTTAATTAACGAAACAAATATAGACAAATCGCCATTGCTCGATTCTCAGAACCACAAGTCGTTAACCCAATTATCGAAAGTCATTTACCTTCGCTCCAACATTGCCTCAGTAGTTGCAAGTTATCAGATAAAACAATGTGTTTCAGATACTCACTCTATTTAAACTGGTGCATAGATCTAACCATGTACAGCCAATAATTTCTTCATATATCACTTCAGTCCACAAGAATCATTCACTACACTGAAAGATAGATATGAACGCGAGGGTTTTTAAACAGATAATCTTATAGATAAGACTCCCTCGTAATGATTAGTACATCCAATTATATCGCACAGTTCCTATTGTGCATGAGCTGAGAAACAAGCAAGTCAATAAACACTTCGTCTTACCGTCACGACTTTGACCGAGCGGGCGAACCGTCTCTGCATTAGTTTGGCCAAAATTTCTTTCGATGTTTAAATGTCCTGATATATCCGTAAACAGCCGGTTCTCGTCTAGAGATCACGTCTTCTCTCACCTTCTTTCTTCATTTTAGAGAATGTTTTCACCTCATGTCAAGAAATCTTTTAGGAAAAAAAAATATATCTGGCCTGAGTAACACTCTCAATTAAGATCCTGAACGGTCTACAATGTTTTTCACCAGCTGCGTGCAATGGCTATTGGTTTTAAGTGCATCTTTTGTATGTATTATTTGAACAATTATCTTCTCTTCAATGGATAAGACACGAGGTTCTCTAATAATTGTTTGTTTAGAGAAGGGTTCAGTTCATTTCAGCATTGAATTTTAAACTAAATACGCCTGTTATTTGTGTCAATTTTCTTTATACGGAGTTGAACATTAAATGCACCAGTAAGAGCAAATACTATCTTCAATTTACCTATCATACAGTAGATTCAAGTAAATTGTTTCGATATTTTACCGATTAGATGTGTATAAAAAGTACAGATTAATAAAGAAGAAAAGCGAAAACTTTACCAAAAAATATAAATTGTAATCAATCCTGGGCCAAATAAAGAGCGGGCTTTGATGGTTGCTTTTATCACGCGATAAATAAGTGACAAAGCATCCGTTACGTTTTGACAAAATGAGAGTGACAGATGCTTTGTCACTTATTTATCACGTGATAAACGCATCCATCATAGGCACCCAGGGCTAAGATGTACCGATGGTTACTGAGAGTGAGAGTGAGATTAGTTGCCCTTAACACGAAAGTGACATTACCTGCTTCAAAATGCGTCAACATAGTGTATGGACATTCGCTGTCTATATATAGTGGAGTCACAGTAGTGAAGAGATGAGCAATCAATCCTATTTTTATTGGGATCAAATGTCTATAGGACTACACTTAGACTACTTTAAATTGTTTAAAAGTCACAAATGACAGTTAAAGCTCGACGTTCCAACGGAACGGAGCGCTGAAAATGCTCCATACAACATGGTTACAGACACGTGACTTAATTTCTATTTTTTTTTTTTTATTGCCAGAGATTCTTGAAGAAGGCTAACTTCAACCTTTAAATTTAATTATTTATACCTATATACGATAAATAAATAAATTTCTGTGTTGGGTACCAATATTTGTTTTGTTGAATTATGCGGATTCTGAAAACAAATTCGGTTTGTGATTTTGAAAATAATCTGCTAAACTGCGTATATATGAAATCCCATATTTTGACCCTTTTTTTCATGACATACTAAGCTATTTCTATTTATGATAATTAAAAGCAAAAAAAAAATATATTGTGTCAATATCTAGTCGTTAAAATAATCCTTAACACTATAATAAAAAAAAACCATTACAAAATTTATTTATAAATATCTAGTGATCCTATAAGGGTTCCGTCTTTTCCTTTTGAGGTACGGAACCCAAAAAACATACTTAAATACTTTTTTAAACACTTTAAAAGTGTCATTACTATGAAATCATTACGTAACGCACTTGGAACCATCCTCGCAATTCTCCCCAGTGACCTTACGATTATTTAGAACCTTTAGGATAATCTGTGATCAGTTTCCTTCAAGTTCATTTTAATTGACCTATTTCGTGCCACGTGGGTCCCTGATCCCCGTGGTACGGCTGATATCTGTTTGGTTCAAACGCGCGTGTCATAACGTAAGTTGTACGTTCCCCTAAAGGGCTCAAAAGTTATTACACGCCCTTTTGACCCTGTAATGGTGCACGCTTGCCTTCACTCGCTTAATTACTTACAGCGTTCCGGGACAGGTCGAATCAAGCACGACAGCCAAGCCTTAGCTCGTCTCTAACCCTAAGTTTCTATAAACCTAATCCAATAAAGAGATGAATCATAAAATAGAACAACATCCAAATGAGCTCTTGACTTCACACGGTAATTTACTTACACAGGTATCGGTACGTCTCAAGCGGGTGATTTCAGTACATTCATAGTGAGCGGAAGCCATTTTCCTTGTAAAGTACAAAATGTCTGTTGTATTGTGTGCGATATAAAGACAATAAGAATAGATTATCAGCAGCGATATTAATTAAATACAAGAACTACATAAGAATATATACCACAGAATGCAATATATTGAGACACTTATAAACGGCTAAGTATTTCAGTTATTCAAACAGTTTTGATAAGATATTTATTTTTTGAACAAAGTATTAAATAGCTATAGGTATAAATAATACTCCACAGTTTTGTAAGTAACCTACAGTAAGCCTAACATAATAAGTTTAATAAAAAAAAGTTTCAGGATTTCAGGAACATCGCATCATCGGTTCATACTATAGTGCGAGGCGCTGGATCCCTTCTTTACACAAATTCCCAACACGGAACTCGTTGGTAGTGTTGTCGCTTGTAAATTAATACAGCGTTTGTTTTTCTTTGACTGCGGATTTTAGAAGAAATTTTCCGCTGTTGTAATTTCCCTGTATTGATTGATGGAGAATTGTTAAAGCATCCGTTACTCTCACACCGTATGCTTCAACATTTACCTGTTGCTCGATAAAGCTAGGGCTGTCAATCAAGGGATTGCTGGATGGGACATCCTGGTTAATAAACGGCCAAATCATACACCCGAACACACTTACGGGTTTGGTTTGTTTTTTCGGGACTCGATCGATCTGACGACTCGTAGTGTATGGGATATCAGTCAAACATACATAGTTAATACATATATGACATTTCAAGCTGATATCAATCCTCGGAACAATTATGCAATTAACCTGTGGCTTGCGTATATTTGATGTTTGCGGCATCCACTTCTACCTGTCTCTCTTGATACTCCGATGTCTGACCTTCACTGATTTTGCTGCTCCATGCCCAAGCCGAGTATTGTAGGCCTGAAAGTTAAGCCAGTTGGTTAGCCACGAGCTAGGTTCGTCTGTGTTCGCATCTGCAACAACGTCAATGTTACTAGCAAAACGTATGTAGGTACCTATGATTGGATCGTAGATACGCACACATAAAACCAAAAGTAGCTTCATCTCTCGCACGTCTGTTGTATAATGGCCGGACAGTGGATGCAATATGGTGACGAAAGCATAAGATGGATAAGACTTTTTTTTACGTTTCGAGTAATATATTTATGTATGCGGTTTTTGTTATAAATATATCAGTAAGTACAGAATAGCTCTATAATGGTGAAGTAACACTTTACGAATACGCACCTCTTACATCTGTAGACAGCAAACTGCATAATAAATGAACACTAGTTTGCCATTCAGTAAAACCCAGAAGAAAGATAATAGAGTTCCAACAATCATATAACCTTTTTATAAATCTAGATGAAACAGAGGGTTTTTTTTTTCTTTACACGGCTTTCACTTCTTGCTGGTTTTGGCCAGAGGTATTTCGTGAATGTCAACGTAAAAGACTTACCCCACTTGAGGAGAATGGTCGGTACAATTTCGCTTAAAAACACAAAACACGTGTGGCTCAGTTAATGATAAATAAAATATTACGTTAAGTAAAATTTTAAGATAATCTATCTTTAACTATCGTGTATTTTCAAAGAAAACAAATAATTACATCCCAAAGTGGGGTTACCTAATTCGAAAGCTCATTATCTGTCACTCGTCGCTATTTACGTCAAAAGATGTTTACAAGAATAATTCATAATTCCTGAGTAAACGACGACGCCGCTGGCGCAGTTTGTAGTGTAGCTGCCTACAGTGCCTACTGAGCCGGCGGTCCTGGGTTCGAATCCCAGCAAAGGCAAATATTTGTGTGATGAACTCAAATATTTGTTTCGGGATAATGGATGTCGTCTAGTACCCATACTACAAGCGTAGCTTAGTTTGGGACTAGTTCGATTTGTGTAAGATTATATTTAATATGTATAAATATATACCTATAGTCCTTTAGTTAAGGTTTTCACCTATAACCGCCTTTAAAAAATGTGACGATTTAAAACTTTAAAATAATATAAGTACTTTTACTTTAGAAGCATTGAGACTTATTTACATTAGGGATGAAGTGTGCAAAACATTACTTTTGTATTACCAATTGGAAGTCACCTATTAGTCAAATACATTCTTAATCACATTCATCCAATTATCCCTTCAATGTATGTGTAAAACCTATAGATATAATAGTGCAGTCGCGGAATTAAAAGGTCCGTCACTTTTGGACTAAACACCATTACATAAATTCGAAAAGTGACATTTTCTTTTCCAGACAATTCGTATCAGTAGTATAGTAATTAGTAAGTATGATTATTATTTTTACACTCATTTGACACATGACTTATTGAATTTCATTAAAAAAAAACAAGCAATGTCATAGTGGTTTTTCTAGTATCCATAAACGTTTTTTACTTTCTGTTTTTCGTATCACGGTGTTGTAGTATTTACCGATAATAAATCATTAGGTACCTACATAAACATTTACGTACTTCCGGCTTTTTTTAAAAGCTGTGTTGTGACCAACTCTGGCGTTTCGATTCATACTATTTCTGTAAATTGGTAGAAATCGATTAAAACCTATAAATTGATAAACTGAAGAAACTGTGAGACCGACGGCTCGTAGCTCAAAAAAGTATTGATTCACACAAAATATATGCAGGTCCGGAAAAAGTTCATTAATAAAATCGATTCGATCAACTATTCATAATCGGTAGATTTGGCAAACAATGTCTATGACACCCAACGGAGAACTGTCAAATGTTTGTTAAAAAAATAACCACACTGTAGTAGCCTCATGCGAGAGACTGCTCAAAACCTAGATATAATGGTACAGTCGCGGAATTAAAAGGTGTGTCACTCTCTCACAGTACTGCACAGAAAGAGATAGATAAATATCTCACGCGAGAAAGAATCGCGTATCACAGGTGCAGTTTTTCTTGATCCATTGAAACATTACAGTTAGGTACTGGTAAAAATCTCTTCAAATATTTGCACAGTCAACAATGATGAAAAAACGCTGATTGTTGGCATTTCTTTACGTGATTTCTTGTTATTTGCTTGCTTTCTTTGAGCACCTAATTGATTCAGATTTTGGAGCCTGATTGCCTATGTCATCAAGGTTTATAAACCGTAGAAAGAGGCCTTATTCCTTTTAAAATGCTGATTGTTTTAGTCATTTTTCTCTATGATTAAACATGTTTCTTAACATATTATTGGTGTTACTACCTAGAGCTATTATTGGGATTTATTGGTATATATTTGAAACCTACAGTTTGAATTTTTCATTGATAATATTTGTTTCAAAAACTACTCGAAATTGACAAAATTCACGCGGAAAATTAGTTTTTAAACTTATTTTCGACTGCACGCAATGAAAGCAGGACTCGGGGAAAATTCACTTAGTCAAAAAGTTGGTTGAAATTATTTGTCAATAATAATTTGTCATAATATGAAAAAAAAAAAAGAGGCCTCTTAAATGAAATGTTGTTTTTCATATTTTAGCTTGAATAGAATAGAATAGAATAGAATAGAATTCATTTATTTGTAAATCACAGGTACTACAATAAGATCTTATTTGGTAATGTAAAAACATTCAGAACTCTGTGTTTTGCCGTTTGGCGTACAAATTTTGTTCCTTATTACGTAATAATAAAAATTAAAACTGCACTTCATTTCGCTTATAAGATAAATATTAACATCATACAATACGCTCATAATTAAATTTAAAAAAAATAACATTACATTAAAATTTATAAAATTTAAAATATGTTATGTCAATACGGTATAAAAAATAAAAAAATAAAATCAGTTCAAGCGTATTATGTCAATATCAATATTGTATAAAAATTATTCTACGTCGGTTAAAAAATCATTTAGGCTATAATAACATTTGTCTAGAAGATACGACTTTAACTCTTTTTTAAATTTGTCAGTTTGTAACATTTTTATTGAATTTGGGATTTTATTATATATTTTAGGAGCCATTCCAAGGATGCTTTTTCGGTAAAGGGCTGTTTTATGTTCTTTGTTACAGACATTATTCCTATATTGAGAGCGCACTGGAAGCCTGCGTTGCTGACAAACTGTTCTGAATAGATCAGGGTTTGTTTTAACAAAAGTTCCCACTTCAAATATATACAGTGCTGGTAGTGTTAAAATCTTCCACGATTTAAAAAAAGGAACACAGCTTTCCGTCATATTAAGGCCACACATTGCTCGCACGCATCGTTTTTGGGCTTTAAATATGGTTTCTATGTGAGCTGAGTTTCCCCAGAAAATAATGCCATATCTGAGCACTGAAGCTACAAGACCATGGTAAGCAGTTAATACTGCTTGTTCATTAGCTACTTTTGCTAATCTCTGCAAAGCAAATGCTGATTTACCCAATCTTTTACAAATATGTTCTGCTTGATGCTTCCAAGTGAGCTGATCATCAATCATAAGTCCCAAAAATTTTGTCATATTCACACTGTCAATTTTGATACCATCATAGTTAATATTCATGTCACTAGGAGCTATTCGTTGTCGAAAGTGTATTATATGTGTTTTATTCAAATTGATTATTAAATTATTATTATTGAGCCATGTTATCATGTCGTTAATTACTAAATTTATGTCATTTTCATAATTAACAGTTTTATTATAATTTATAATTGAGGTACTATCGTCAGCAAACATAATCATTGGATGATGGACTTCTCGCGGAAAGTCATTGATATAGATAAGAAATAAAAGTGGGCCAAGCACACTACCCTGCGGCACACCATACCGCACGAATTGTAAATTAGAAGTGTATTTTTTTTCTAATTTGCTTTTGGGACAAACTCTTGATATTTCCGTACACTGTGGCCTATCCTTTAAGTAAGATTGGATAAGTTGCAATACATTTCCTCTTATGCCATACCTATATAATTTAAATAATAGTAAGTCGTGATCGACATAGTCAAAAGCTTTAGTCATATCAGTAAACACTGCGCAGACTGGTGTTCTTTTATCGACATTTTGTCGCTTGTACTGTTTTATACTTGCTAATCGATGATAAACTAACAAGACTAGCGCGCAGCGATTTCGCCAGTAGCGCGTACTGGACTGGCAGCTCGCGGCGGCGGCAAGCGGCGGCCATACGAGTGAGCGAAACACCGCGCTCGGACCTTCCGCTCCCATCTATGGCCGCCGCTTGCCACCTTAGTCGTGGCATGTCCGTCACGAGTTCGCCGCGAACGCGCAGTTACCCACGAGGCGCCATATTGTACCGTGGCGAACTCGCCAAGTCAATCAAATCACCAGTGTGCTAAGGCTCTTATTCCAACGAAATCCGTCTTTTTGTGTATCGTTTATCAAAGTATACTAAAAACTACGTAGACGGTCATAATCATTATAATACGTGGTGACCGATATTGTGTATATAATTTTATATAGTGAGTAAATATTTACAACCAAAGTAAAAACAAAACTTCTTCTTGGCAAATAAACATTGGCATCATAAAAGGAGACTAATTCGGCTTGTTTTCTAATCTTTCGGTTGAAAGTGTTTATTCTATTATGTATGTTGAAAGAGTCATGACATGACGGATCTAAAGTCCCATATTACTTATCTTTCAATGGATGATGTAGACTTGTCTGTGTCTTACTTTATTTATCTCACATACCTCCCGCGGAACGTAAAATAAAGACGCTCATACCTGCCGGTACATCTACTCCATTCCTCGTGTACAAGGTGTGTACAAGCAACAGAGTCTGCCTTTATAATCGGGACACGTAATCTCATTGATGAAAGGATTCATAATCCTAAAAACAGGTTCTACTTCGTAGATGGGTTTGAAAGAGTTTACTATCATTACACAAAAAAAAACATTAGACAAAACTCTTTACATCACAAATGGTCATTTGACAAATATACATTTCACAATTCACAATCACAACTGCATCATTTTATTTATAAACTCTTCATGTTCCAACTGGTCATTTGACAAATGTACATTTCACAACTGCATCATTTCACAGTTCATCATTGTCACAAATGATAATTTTAGAAATATTTAATCCACAAATTATTCCAAAAGTATTTTTTTCTTAACAGGAAATAACTACATATTTACGCAACAAAACGCAAGGAGGAATGAATAGATAAATCATAATTTAATAACTAATTAAAATAATAGAAACGGACTTAACTAAGTAATGTTTAACTGTGAAACAAGTGAATTGTGTGACAAGTGAGATTGGTAGGATTCGGTTATATAATATCTTACAAACATAACCGAACCTATTATTAACCTAACATATGTATTTTGGATGATGAAAATCTCAATTTAACCTCTTAGAGTTTGGTATATCTACACACGCGGCAGCGCAGCGTGTCAAGCCAAGTTCAAGCAAAGGAACTGG
The DNA here is from genome assembly GCA_932273695.1 of Apotomis betuletana. Lineage (NCBI taxonomy): Eukaryota > Metazoa > Arthropoda > Insecta > Lepidoptera > Tortricidae > Apotomis > Apotomis betuletana. The sequence goes on along the minus strand of OW026298.1, from coordinate 14,958,585 downwards.
CTAGCCAGCGCCGAGTGTAATATTACACGAACCATTTGGTGCCACTTTTAACCCTTCTATAACTTAAAACCTCTTTAACGTAAACACATAAATCTACGTGTGTCAGCCAATCAGCGTCACGCTCTGACGAATGCTACAAAATTATAAGCGGTAGCGATTTGGTTAAAATTTAGCGGGTCGGATGGTTTAAACCTGCAGGGTAGTGATTTTATAGTCCACGGCTCACTATGTAGACAATAGCATAAAAAAAAACCAGCCAAGTGCGAGTCGGACTCGCGCACCGAGGGTTCCGTACAAACACTTTCCATCCCTAAGTGGTTAAGTTAAGTTTGCACCTGGTATGTATAGCGCCCCATATAAATTAGGTGCAAAGTTAGGTATTAAAAAAACTACTTACTAGATCTCGTTCAAAACAATTTTCGTTGGTAGTTTTTATAGTAATGTACATCATATGTTTTTATTAGATTTGTCATTTTCTTATTTTAGAAGTTAGAGGGGGGGGACCAACTTTTTTCCACTTTGGAAGCGTATGTCACGCAAACTATTCGGTTTAGAAAAAAAATATTTTAGAAACCTCGATATCATTTTTGAAGACCTATCCATAAATACCCCACACGTATGTGTTTGATGAAATAAAAAATTGATTTTCAGTTCTAAGTATGGGGAGCCCCCAACATTTATTATTATTTTTTTATTTTTGCATCAAAATCTTAATGCGGTTTACAGAATACATCTACCTACCAAGTTTCAACAGTATAGCTCTTAAAGTTTCGGAAAAAAAATGGCTGTGACATACGGACGGACAGACAGACGGACAGACGGACAGACGGACAGACAGACATGACGAATCTATAAGGGTTCCGTTTTTTGCCATTTGGCTACGGAACCCTAAAAAGGAGAGCAAAGTTCAATACAAAAATTATGCTTGGCTGTGGGCTTTGCCGCAAAAAGAACCCTATAACAATTGCTGTTATTTAAAAATGTGAGATTTTAGATTTGAGGTGGCCAGTTTTTATCAGAATTAAAATATATTTATATTTATATGTTGAATAACTTTATAAAATAACTGATGTAATGAAAACTGGCCAAGTCAAATATAACCTACGAAAAGATCTCAAATTTTTTAATAACAGCAATTGTTATAGGTATCCAATAAAGCAAAGAAATAGAGTTTAATCCTTGTTCATTATATTATTTTGTTCCTATAAATACATATTTGGATTTTGCATACAACTTGGCACTCATTTAGATCTCCATTCTTTTTGCGGCGAAGCCCACAGCCAAACATAATTTTTGTATTTAACTTGGCTCTCCTTTTTTCATTTATGTTTTTGGTGGGATTATTACTACTTTATCAATATAAAGGCTTATCGCTCTAAACTACATCATTATGTACCGAAATCAAACAACATTATTCCAAACTATAGATTTGGTTTTTATTATATTACAGTGCTTGAGCTGTCAGAAGCCATTCGCGTTGTATACCTGTTTTGCTCGCTCTTACGCGATCCAGATAAGCACCTCTCAGTTTTCAATCAGAATCGCAATCTGAGAGCTCACGGACTGTACCTACATGTTAAGTTTTAGTTTAGTTGGTGTGATTTGAATATGCATTGCACCATGCTTCGAAGTAATGCGTAGGTAGTTGGTATACCACGTTTCGACTCTATTTTAAGAGTATTACCTGTGGTATTACTTAAGGTCCAGAAGTGGTAGACCACTTTCTTGGCTGACTGTACATCTATTTTTAATTTAAGTGGATGTGGCTATCTTATTACGCAGTTATCATTTGTACACGTACAGCGCAGGAAGTAAACGTTTTCTAAGGAGAAACTGCCTGTCCACAATTGCATTGAAATCTCAAGAATGTGATTCGTTGACTTTACACATCTCCGCGTCTGTGGACAGGCAGCTTAGGGTGCGTCTCCGTTGAAACGGGGCGGAGCGGAGACTTGCGGAATCGACCACGAGACACACCCTGACACTCAAAATCGACGCAAGTAGTTTTCGTCAAGACGCTGACGCACAAGATGAGTGTCAATTTTTATTGTTTTATTTTTTACTGTAGCAAATTCTTTGTTATTTTTGTCACATCTCATAGGCGTCGGTAGTGATAATAAAAGCCTTAATATCTATGTTATCCTAAAATAGGAATTATTTATAATAGAGGGTAATTTAAGTGAGTGGGAAGCGTGATAAGAAGGGCACTGAACTACTTTTACAATGGAGCCAACAACGAAATTGTGGAAATGAGTCAACTGAAATGTATGTAAGAGGTGATTTATTTTTCGCGGTTGCTCATGAAAACTGAAAAGTCTGTTTTGCACGGATATGTGACACGTAATATCACTCACATACCATGAGTCATAAGACAACGGATCCTAATTATCTGTCCAACAATATAAAATTAAAATAAGATAAAATTCGCAATGGTTACTCATATTATCGCTAAAGTAAATTTAATATGACAGGCGCTACAGTATTTCTAATTTTCATATAATATTATTATTTTATATAATATTTAAACGATTAACTATTATATTATCGTGATAAAAGCAAGATATTTCTTATTTGAGGATAGCGCACTCTGTTCTGCAGATAGAATCATCCCCTCACGTACTCAGAGTACTCCGATGGCGTTAAGAGGCCTTATTCCTTTTAAAATTTATTTTTTTCATATTATGACAAATATATTGATAATTTCAACCAACTTTTTGAAGTGAATAATACTTTTCCCCGAGTTCTAGGTAGTAACATAGTTATTTCACGCTTTCATTGCGTACAGTCGAAAATAAGTTAAAAAAACTAATTTTCCGCGTGAATTTTGTCAATTTCGAGTAGTTTTTGAAACACAAATTATCAATGAAAAATTCAAATTGTAGGTTTCAAATATATACCAATAAATCCCAATAGCCCTGTTCTAGAAAGTAACATCAATAGTATGTTAAGAAACATGTTTGATCATAGAGAAAAATGTCTAAACAATCAGCATTTTAAAAGGAATAAGGCCTCTTACAGTCGATAAGGTGGATAGTATCATACTACTACTAAGCTACTTATTATTTTAGACGAGTCCTTGCAGTTCGAGTCCCGTTATAAGCAATGTCTCGGCTTTATATCCATTTTTGTTATTCGAACTTAGCACGGTAGCGCATTTTATATGCAGAGCATATTCTTTTTTCTAATCTCTTCTCTACCTTAAACTCAATATGTTGCGCCACTTAAAAAGAGCGCTGATGCTTTTCCTGTGCAGTACAGACATCGCTCTAGCGCGATATAAATATAACTACTACTTATATTAACTAGTAGAATCATTATCTTCTCTTTTTCACATCTCGAATATATTAAGGTGGTACTTCGAATTGGAAAAAAAAAACTGGTGCGTTTCCTCAGGAATTGAATTCACAGCATAATTTCGTAGCGCTTATTTCCTCCCTGATATAATTAAACACGTGAAGTAGGTCAAGTAGGTAGTGTTAAGAGTTCTTGATCACAGGTCATAATATACTGGGTCAATCAAGCAAATAGTTAATTTGATATAAGAAAGCAAAGCCAAGAACGGGATCTATGCTATCAAAAACTTATTTCATGTCATGCGTGTTTAGGAAAAAAAGCTTTATACCTACTAAAATGGCGACACGCTTATCGGGGCGGCGCGCAGTGTAGACACACATTTGTGAATACCTACGAGTATACACATACTGTATCCGTGCCTGTTTGCTACTTTATACATAAATATAACCAAGCTTTTAGAGTTTTCTGGAATTGCAGAATAGTATCAGAAGTGGTCTTGAGTGAAAGCAAATGAAACACTGAAAGTTAACCAACAATATGTTTTAATTAAAGTAGGTACAATTATTATTTATTACACACTTCAAAGACTAACCGAAGTTCTAATCTAAAATCTAATCTAATCTTACGAAACCTTGTAATTATTCACGGCGCACTACGATTAAATGATTTCTAGGATTTTAGCCTCTAAGATTTGTCGGAAGTAAAATCGTAAATTAGGCTGAGATTTTATACGAAAATGTTATCAATAATTAGCTATAGGTAGGTACCATCCCTGGCAAAACAACGAGTCATCTAACTTTATTAGTGGTAATATTTTTTTAATTCCTTTTTTTCGTTCCAATTATTTGTTCTGCGTTGCTCGCATCCACGGAACTGCAGCAATAGCCATCAGTCCACCTTGTGAGGGCCTATCCACGCTGTGTTTTCAGGTACGTGGTGGCCACTCAAGAGCTCGTCTGCCCCGGTCAGCAGCAGTCAGTTGTACGAGCTACGTGTGCTGCCCATAAATTTAGCAATTCTTCGAGTTTTGTCATTCTTCGTGGTTTCCAGTTATAATTACTCACTTCCTCTAAACGGTTTTTTGTACCCTTTAAACGTCAATGATGGCAAGTTGCACATGTATTATTTGCACGGCATATTGATTATACCGTAGGTATCAGCGCCGGCTCTAGCCGATGAAAAGGGTAAAGCCATGTTGTCATTCGGCGCTCTTTAGTGATGTCTCTCAAATAAATATGTTTCGCTCGTTTCATTCGCCTTTTGCATAGTTCAGGCTCCTACCACGTACCCGCACTCTCAATCTACTACCGCAATAGGGCCGCTTCTTCAGTGCTATAGGTACATTTAGTGTATTGCTTGGCGTAGAGTAGATGTTCGCCAACGTTCTGACCCTGATAAGGCTAAGTACGAAATCTAAGGAATCATAGTCGTAGGGTAGTTCAGTACTTCACATTCCCGTATCGCTTTTGGGTCTCCCACTCCACAGTTTTAGCGGCAAAGAGGTGTTTAGGGATAACGCCGCGATCCGGTATTATTTTATGCGGCGTATATGCCTTCCTGCTTTCACCGGTGAATTTAGGCTTCAGACTAGGACTTGAAGAAATAGTTTTCAAAGCATCGTAAGCTATTCTGAATGTGAAGAATATTATTAAGTCAAAACCAGAGATCAATGTGAATCCGAGCATTAAACTGAGCAGACCGCCAAAAGAAGCTGAAACAAAAAAATACCTATTCATTGATAGTTTACTATATTTAACAAGCTGTTTGCGCCCACCTACGTACGTACGTAAACTACGTACGTAAAAGTGCACAAAGATCGGTACTGAAAGTGATGCTAAGAAAACCGTTTCATTATCCGACTTCCCAGCTGTTCAAAGAAGCGCACGTTCTAAACATTCGGCAACTTTTTATCCTCCCCACTTGTGTTGCGACCCATAGGCGCCTGCTCGGCACAGAGCTACACAGAGAAATGTTAGCAAAGCGTATTTATAAACTTAATCTACCAGCAGTTAAATCCGTATTTGCAAGGAAATTTGGTGACTGTAGGAGAGCATCTGTCTATAACTCAATCACAAAATACTGCAACATCAAAAACTTATCTGTAACCAATGCGAGACGACTTATTCATGACTGGCTTCTGACATTAAACTATAACGAAACTGAGGAGATCATGTAAGTTCCTCTTGATATAAGATTACAACTGTAAAACTTTATATTATTATTATATTCTCACTAACTTCTATCTGGCTTATACTACAAACATTTGTCGTTTTATATTTTGTAACTATTCAAATTGTAATTTTGGCAATCAGTAAATAATTATATTTAAGTTTAAATTGGTTGCCCAAGATACAGGCTGCGCCTAGTTTGGGAACCCCTGCTTAATGACAGTTTTTTTTCAGCTATGAGCATACAATTACTTCTTCTTTGTATCCATGTGAATGCAAATAATTTGTGTGTGCCAATAAAATAAAAATAATTTAACTTTTTTCTTGTTTACCTTACCGCATCGGCACCAACACCTCATTCTCGAGCCGTCCTGTATTATTTGTATGCAACCAGAAACTGCGACGCACACTTTGTAAGTTTGAGATTGAAACCTCTCTTATTGCATTCAAACCCGAAAACTAATCTAAGTTTATAAAATTATAATACTGATATGAAACATCTAATCCCCCGTCCCCAAATTGATATACTTACAAATTGTACTATTGATACCGTCGAATAAATGAATGCATTCCTATTTTAAAATACCCTAGGAAAATGCTCATCATTCAAATGTAACCATATTTCGAATTCATTTCAATGAGTCGGTTTATTGATGAACCGAGATTGGTTTTGCCTTGTAATTGTATTCCTAAGTGGAACTACTTCTACAGTCTATTCAATGTAGTTAAACAGAAAAGATACTTTCTTAAAATACATAATTTATAATACAAAGCGACTATACCTACTATAAAATAAGCTGCTTTTATTTCCCATTCAGTTTTCACCGGCGAGATCTAAAGTGTTGAAATCTATAATATAATATTTACTAAGAAGCACAAAATAAATCTATCGTCAGAAGTATACGAACCGAGAATGTTTTGCCAGTTCAAATAAACATCTCGCCTATATCTGGTAGACACCAAGTCGTTGAAGAACACATTCAGTAGAGAGCGGTTTACCAAATTGACTTCGTTACTGAAACACAACAGGAGGCGCGGTAAACTAAACAATACAGGCACCTCGCGCCCCGCACATTATTTACTATAAGTACTTAATGAGCCGCTAAACCACGTATTTATTAGTTTTATAGTCAAAGTCAGAAGTGACATATTTGTAATAAGGAATTATAGTCCAACAGTTTAAACATGTCAAAGAGAATGAAGTAAAAAGATACTTAACATAATTAGTTACTTTTGACGTTGACTGTGTTTCTTTGAGTACTTAATTAAACGCAAACAACACACCAACGTGACACGACGTAATTCGGTCCAGTATCACTGGTTGAATGAGCTCAGTAGTGTGGGTTTTATGTTTACCTTTAGTTAAACACCCAAATTCATAAGAATTACGTGCTCCCGCAACTTATTCGCGTGGTAGAAAAAGCCATTATACTCTTTCTTGCTTCTGCGTAGTTAGGTAAAAATTATCTTAAGCTTTGTCAATACATTATCTCGTAATCATTCGGAGACGTTCGGCCAATCTATTGTACAATGTGACCCGATACCAAAGGCTGAATGCCGCAGTTTGTTGTTGGTTAACCTAAACAAATAGTGTGTCCGATATATTGAGACTTCAAACGATTGCCTGCGAGTCCGCGAATCATTTACGCCATAACTAGGTTCAAAAAATCCGACCGAAATAAATACTTCTGCCAAATCCATTGATCTGGATAGATAATATGTTTATTAAATTCAGTAGATAAAATGTTTGGTAAACCAGATCAGGATGATAAATCGATAATGATTTACTGATCCAACTCGCGCTACGCCTTCGCCTTACTGAATACAAATTATGGGTAATCTAATTAGCAGATAGTAAAATGGACGGAACAGAATAGAGCGATACTGTCTAAGAGAGAAGCCGAGTCAACATAATTATCATTGGCCAATACGATGTATTTATGTATAAATCTACAGTACTATCCGACCATCTATAATAATGCTATTTTGCAAAAGCACAGATTTTTTGACAATATCACTCCAGTCAAATTCACACTCACTAATCAGGATTAATTAGGTTTATTCCAAGTATTCGTCAAATTAGGATTATTCCAATACGACTCGACTATGCAAATATGGACCCAAATTCAAAGGGGTGACGGGTAACTAATATTTGCGGGTGAATTTTGTCGTCTGGGTCCTTTGTAATTTGGAACAAAAGGGTGCACGGCCTGCATTGATTAGTATGGACATAGACCAATAATTCAAGACTGAATATAGCTTAAATCACGTTAGCGAGGTATAATTCACATTCATTTCGAATGGCACTTAGAGACTAACCTAGACAACCTTACATACACCAACATACTAACACCACAATATTAAGTGTCTAAATAGATCATTAGATGGCGATAATAAGGGGTTCCTAAACTGAGATTCGCGGCATCCTTATGCGCCACGAACAGTAAGGTTTCCGGTCGAAACACTTGGTTCTTCTGCCAATCTTGTGGTAGCGTTTTGAGGGCGATCCATAGTGTCCGTACAAAATATCGTAATTATCTGAAAAAAGGACCTCTGCGCACACCAAGTTCTTATCAAAGTTAGTTTCACCTGATCGTCAAGATCTTCCGTTAATTCCTTTTGGGAAACGAAACCACGCTGTTTAAATAGTTTCATTTCGGCTCAAAATGAAATCGTTTGACAACCTCCGCGCAAGTCTGGTAAGCAAGATCGAAGTGCCAAACGAAAGGACAGAGACACTACGGTAACGCTGTTTACAACAGGTCCGCTGAATAAAGCTACAGGCAGTTGCAGTCTCCTTGAATTATGGTTCTATGGTAGTTGCTAACAAAAATGCGATCCCATTCAGCTTAGCTTGCTTTGCCAGCATGCCCAAGGCCTCCTCTAGCGGGTAGTCGTAGTGCTCGCATTCGGGCAGGCATTCCAGTACGTTATCGGGGTCGTGCTCGTCTTCATTCACCGCCCCTACAACAACAGAGTGTTTTTACCATTTCAACGTCAAACGCTTTTGAGTATAAAGCTAGTGACCTTTAAGAGCGAAGTAGTAGTCCAATATACAGATTTATTTTTCGGTTAATATAAAAATATAAACACGTCATTACCTAACTTTTCTAGACAATTCAAATCCTTGAAGTTACATTTTCGGTGATCATCTGAAATTAAAGGAAATGTAAACATTTATCGAGTTTTCTTTTTTTTTTTCAGAGAAAAATCACACGCTATAATAATTGCATTTCGCATTTTGAAAGTTTACAAAATGAAATTGCTACATTGAAACACGCCCATGAAAATGGTGGACGAGTGTATAATCGCGTTAGTCGTATTCGCGGCATTGATTGTATTACGTCTATAGTATACATAGGTACCTATATGTAAATGAGATAATACAATCAATGCAGTTATGGTCCTATATGTATAAGTACAGTCTGTGAATACTGAGAATGGAATTCGGTTTATAAAAAGAAACTTTGAGTAACGACAATGACACGCGAATGTTATACTGCTATCCCGTTTTCATAGTAACTGACAAAAAAATTTAAACATACCGTAAATAATTAAGTAAACAATAACCCTCAAAGTAAAATAGACTAACATATCCGCAGACATGACTCATTTTAAACATACGTTACAAATTTAAGTAAAGAAGAATGGTCCTACCATTAACTTATTAACTTTATAGCAAACTTTTTGTCATAATCTATAAGTTAGAGTTTATTTTACATTGATGTTTCTTCTTTACTTAACTTTTTAAAGTATGTTTAAAATGAGTCATGTATCCGGCTCCCCTCTATATATACAATCACATCTTTGGAAATCGAAGAAAAGTTTCCTATGAACGCAGGGCTAATAAATACACATAGATATATAGATTTTACCGTTCTTATGTCGTCGGTGACAACCAAATCTTGTTAAAGGAGCAACCAGATACTTAAAGGATTTGTGAGCGCGCTTACAGCGAGCTACGTTACCGCGGCGACTTCGTAAATGTATAAATACCCGCTTTATTCAACTAATATAATTAAAACATTACTCTTGATCATGCATACAACATCCTCATCTCATTTTCATATGGAGAATATTATTATTAAATCGCCGCGTGGGATTAAGCCTGACTACAAATCACTCTTTAGGTATATCGTAGGTTTTTAGGAGTGTTGGCTAATAAGAGTTTGACTTTAAGAATAATGAGAAGATAACTTAACCTTTTGTAGGGAAGTAGAATGGTATGCAATCACACATTTTCTTTATGAACTCGAACTTCTTGAAAGCCATACAATTATGATACGAGTATCGGACGAACTGGCCAATTTTACGCTGAAACAAATAATACATAATTTGAAACCACAGAAACAGTCCTACCGCTGCATATTGTAGGTAGTCCACATAAAATGGTCATAGTCATAGTCATTTATTCTATAACAATATACATTGTGTTAGAAATCCTTATAATATAAGTAGTATCACAAATTCATAAATAAATAATAACAATCTATACAATTTAATTCGTAGCACCAATGTCAAATTTAATTACATAGGTACTATTTAGTTACTTGGACATTATATAATACTTTTTATAAATAATGACACAAAGGTAAATTAAGAAAGAAAAATTGAATGCGATCTACTACAATCATTATTTATAAAAATAAAAATGTGGTATTACCACATAAAAAATATAGAATCGATAAAAAGATTCTATACAAATATTATATAATACTTTTACAAAAAAATAACTATCAATATTATGTCAACTTTCAAAAGAATAAGAATCTAACATTTTAATAATTATAATAAAAAGTAAACTACCCTACATTTGACAGGAAATAAATTATTTGGCGCTTTGCTTACGGAACTCCTCTACCGAGTAAAAACACTTCCTTAGCAAAAATGCTTTTAGGCCGTTTTTAAATTTTTTGTAGTTGTGACTGATTCAGGTGGTTCTTGATTGTTACCATATAAATATGAAACGAAATATTCAAAATAAATCTCTATAAGGCAGGTACAATTTGAGAAATTGACATTTAAGATGTAAGTATGTACACTCGTCACTTCATATAAAAAATAAATTTCTGAGCGTTGAAAACCAATTCAGAGTGAGATTTCCTTCAGATGAGTTTTGAACTTATGTAGCACGCAATAAACTAATTATGTTATATAAAATATGCCTTTATCGATATCGATCTTTTATTTTGCTAGCTTTTGGAGCTGCATTAAGTGATATTGGCAAGTTTTCATTTTTGCATGAAATATGAAACACACAAGAAGAAAAATGAGAGGACTAGTTACGAATATGTATAAATTCTGTGGTACAAAAACCCTCGTGTGTCACCTTACAGATGAGATTGAACAATATGTGCATAGAGTAAATTATATATACTGAGATAGAGTCATCAGCTTCCTTTGTGTACTAGCGCCATCTATTGAGCGAGTCTCGAGTTATCTGTGTCATGTACATATGTATATACATAGCAATCGCTATATGCACTGTACTGTAGGTATAGGTACTTTCAATACATATTATATATGATTCATCTCACACTTAACATAATAAGTGGACTTTAAAACTAGTTATGCTTGTAGGAAGGTATAAAAAAGACACATTTATAATTAATTATTTTTATTTCCTTAATTTTGGGGAACATAATTAGAACAAACGCTTACCGCAGGTAGACACACAACATTTTTTACTTTAAAATAGTTTAAAACGAGGCAATCGTGATCCATTACACAAAGCCGGGATCGAAATCCTTCCTGGAACTTCTGTCGTCGGAATCCAAGTTAGCGTAAAGGTCAACAACGTAGAGCAGATTCGCTAATATAATATCCGTAAAGCACAGCCGAAAACAAACTTGTCCATAATCCATATAAAGTAAACTGTCAAACAGCACTACGCTACGCGTTCCTCTACACCGAATTGTATTAACTAAGTAGTCTTTGAGTTTTCTTTCTTCTATTGTTTTTTTACATTTAAAAAAATACGCATTTATCATTTTCCATTTTTTTTGCGGATATTAAATTTTTGTGACAATCATCATATAACTGCTTAAAATATAATAGGTGAAATCTAAAAAATAAATGAGTGGAATGGAACGGGGATCTAATCTTAAGCCGTAATGTTGCCTGTAATGATAAATTAAAATAATGCTTCATAATCTTTCACAATAACTTATAATTATGTTTTTATTATTATGTTTATTTATGGATAAAATAATAACATAAAAACAGATTTCATTTTAATAACACTAATTCAAATATTGAATTTTGCTCCATCTATCGAGCGGGTTTCGTATAAAACGCACGCAAGTTTTAATGTATGAAATCTGTAAAGTACTGAGTGAAATGCCCCTGAATATGTGCATTCCATAAGCGCGGAAGGTAAATTACTATCACGATCATCGGCCCCGATAGCTGGATTATTTAAATCGATTGATATCTTAACGTTTGCGTCAATAAAGTGCGTCATTCAACTATAAACAATACGTTATGGCATGATCTTGATCACATTGGTAATTGAAGATGTAATTTGATTAGTGATTACATACGGATTTTTTGTCTAAATACTTATTTTTAAGGCTTTTAGTAACATATTATGGTAAAAAACTGGCTCGTCGCCAGTCCTAGTTTAGAAAGGGTGGGGCAGCCGCTTTAGGTGGCAGGCGCGGGTCACGCAGGTGAAAATATAATGTCAAATGTGTGTTAACTTTCGTGAAACGCAACGGAGGCTGGATTCGACAAAACTTTTTTATTCCAAGAATAACGTTTACTCTTCTCGGTTTTTTTAAGTGTGACTTGAACTGCAATAGGTAGTGCTGTCTAACCCTCTCCGCCAGTGAGTCAGACTTTGTGTGGGCACAAACCTACTAACGGGCACATCTCCGCGTGAAAAAATACTCTTAGATAGGTAGTACTTAATGTCAAATAATTATCCTGAATTAACCATTTTAAATACAGTTGTATTGTATTGTATTGTATTGTATTATAAAATCAGAAAAATCCTAGAGAAATCACGCGTGTCAGTACAACATGTAAGTCCATGGAGCTGCATGTTGTATCAGAGGTACAAAACACACCTTTCATAAGCATCACCTAGTGCTCAGAGCGAGCTCTCGCCTCGTCCTACACATGCGCATGAATGCTTGGAATATGTGACGCCATATTTACCTACCTCATCGTTGTAGAAGCACTGCCGCTGGTCAGGCTGAAAGGCCTTGATGCCGGGAGTGGCATAAGTCCGTTCTGGAGAGAGTGAGATGAGAACCTCCGTAGAAGGGTTCACCATCCGCGCTGGGGAGTCCAGGTCCGGCAGATTATACGAGTCATCGATGAATACCTGGACAGTGTAATAAGTATCGTTTTAGAAGCGTTACCAAAACAGGTTTGCGTACTTCCATTTAGACAACTCTTCCATGTAGCACCATCAACATATGGATGGACAGAATAATAAATATCAATATAAATGTGGCACCGCCACAGACTAAAACGCTACTTTCACTATGCAAGACGTGTTGTTCAGTTCGTCTTGCGTATCGGAGAATTCAAGTCTTGCATGTCATGTTGAGCCGTCGATGAACACCTTGATGGAAAATTAAGATGACATATAATGAGAAACTAACGCCACTTCCGATATTTTGTTATAATTATCTTCTAAATCATATGAATTTTTATTAATTGCAAAAGTCTAGGCTCTATGAGAACACCTTTAATATTTATGTATATCTACAATATTTGTATCAAATTTTTATACTGTACGTAGTTTCTTAACGTGAACTTGTTAACGTCCAAAACGGCCACTTTATTTTAGTTCTGGGCAAATTTTTGGGACAACTACAGAACGAAAACTTGTATACAGAAGCTCACCTAGTGCAATTACTGTAAATTTTAATTTAGAACATATAAGAAGCCTTAACCTTATATGTATACTACTTTTACGTAGCGTAGTCCTGTTTGACACATTATATAGGTATTTCGAATGTTATCAGTGTTATAGAAACGATATACCTATTCGAAAAGTGTTACTATAATACGCAAGAGTTTCTTAATGACATTGATTTGTAATTGTTTTATATAATTTAGTTAATATTGTTTTAAATTCTAGTATTATCATATTTTTTATTTTATACCTGCTGACATTGTATTAATTTTAATTTATTTCCTTGGTTTGAACTTATATTAGGGTCGAATACTTAACCCACAAATTTGTACGCCTAGTGGCAAGACATAGAGAACTTCTGTCTAATGTAACAACTGCTTTGTACCTATGTTTGACAAATAAATATATTCTATTCTATTCTATTCTATTCAAATATTGCTATGTTTTTTATTTAAAAAAATCGATGTATAATCTTAACACCAGTTGGAAAAAAACTTTTGATCCTTCATTCTTAAAGGATCAACAGTTTTATTGCATACGCAACTGTTGCGACCAGTGTCGCTAAGTAATAACTAGGTCGATGCAGAGTCAGCCACCGGCTAAGCTTGCACCATAGATTGGAGCGGAGTTTTTTTTTTTTTTCGAAATTTTCTCTTCGTCACGACCTAGCGAAATTTAATTTGTGCATTTTAAAACAAAAATTTCTAAAATCGGTTGAGAACTCGCTGAGATCTGCGCATTGTTACAAAGTCCATTCGAGTCGATCCATGGGAGCTTCGCTCGCTTCGCTCGCTCCGCTCCAATAATTAAAGACAAGATAATTTGGCAATCAATTCTGATAATTACATAATCCAGAAACTCGCTATATCCCCAGATATAACCTGAGTGTACAGTCGAGTTCATTTACATCTACACACTTACGAGAACAAAAATATCTGAACACGACCCTATTGTTAGGAGCATAAAATCGTTTTCAGATATTTTTGTTCTCGTAAGTGTGTAGATGTAAATGAACTCGACTGTTAGTTCGGTGAATAGAGACTAAAGTACTATGGGTGACCTTACAAACGGTCCGGTAGTTTTGAATTTTTAATATGTTGTCTAGGATGGTTAGTCAGTGTTTAAAATGCAAAATGCACAATTCCCCCACTCCGCGCCCGCCGCCATATTGAAAAAACCGGAACTTTCTTCATATTTTTGCACATATCTTCCTTTAGGAGCATTTTAACTAGAAGAAAGCTTAGACAATGTTATAGAGAGATAAATTGTGTGCGTGTGGATTGAGTGAGCACCCTTCAAAAATGAAAAAAAATGTGCTGATCATTTAGTAAAAGTTCTAAAACAATTGTAAAACTAATTGATGAATTTGTAAAACGATAAATAAAAAGAATACATTCATTAACGTATGCTCACTCAGTTCTCACAAGCAACCAACGAAATCTGTGAATGTGTTTATTTAACATATAATATTTATATCCTAATTTTTAGTAAAAATTATGCTTAAGATAGGTAATAATTTGTAGATCACCTGGTTACGTATTTAAAGTTTTACAAATTATTTCGTATGCTCACTCAATCCGCACACTTTTGAAAACCCAATTTCTGATAGAAAAACTGCAGATTGAAACTTCTATATATGTGTATAATTTAGTAAAACTCATAAGGGAATTTGTAAAATACAAAACAAACCGCTAACGTGACAGATTTTTGGATAATAAATGTTTGTAAGTGCTCACTCAGTCCACACATTATTCGTAAGTTAAAAATGTAAATATCTTAAGATTTTTAGTATCTAGGAAACTACAAAGTAGTTCAACTTTTAGTAAAAAATTTTACTAAATATCCACCATCTAAAATGTCATATTCGTTGTCTGCTTTTAAAGATATTCAAATTTCATTTTAAAATACAATCTAAGATACAGTCCACATTTTAGATCACACTCCACTTCTTAAAATACAATCTAAAATGTGGACTGTATCTTAGATTGTATTTTAAAATGAAATTTGAATATCTTTAAAAGCAGACAACGAATATGACATTTTAGATGGTGGATATTTAGTAAAAATTTTTACTAAAAGTTGAACTACTTTGTAGTTTCCTAGATACTAAAAATCTTAAGATATTTACATTTTTAACTTACGAATAATGTGTGGACTGAGTGAGCACTTACAAACATTTATTATCCAAAAATCTGTCACGTTAGCGGTTTGTTTTGTATTTTACAAATTCCCTTATGATTTTTACTAAATTATACACATATATAGAAGTTTCAATCTGCAGTTTTTCTATCAGAAATTGGGTTTTCAAAAGTGTGCGGATTGAGTGAGCATACGAAATAATTTGTAAAACTTTAAATACGTAACCAGGTGATCTACAAATTATTACCTACCTTAAGCATAATTTTTACTAAAAATTAGGATATAAATATTATATGTTAAATAAACACATTCACAGATTTCGTTGGTTGCTTGTGAGAACTGAGTGAGCATACGTTAATGAATGTATTCTTTTTATTTATCGTTTTACAAATTCATCAATTAGTTTTACAATTGTTTTAGAACTTTTACTAAATGATCAACACATTTTTTTTCATTTTTGAAGGGTGCTCACTCAATCCACACGCACACAGATAAATTTACTATATTCTTCATTTTATATTTTGTTTCTAAGACAGATAGTTACGGAGATACGCACATTTAAAAAAACGTAAAAAATCGCAATGTCCAACTTAAAAACAAAGTTCTGGATTATATCTTCGTTTAGGAGCATTTTAGCTAGAACAGAGCTTAAGCAATGTTGTAGAGAATGAAATTTTCTATAATTTACATTTCAAATTTTGTTTCAAGGACGGTTAGTTACGGATATAATATGCACATTTAAAAAACTGGAAAAGTCGCATTTTCCGGAAATTTGTCAAAATTTTTGGTTTAGAACGCTGTCATTCAGTTACGGACTAGTCTAGGACAAATTAAAACATGTAGAAAATATAATTGCTTACAAAACTCATGTCTATTTTTATACATTTTCGGAAAATGTGACTTTATTTTTGACATATCTCCGTAATTATCTGTCCTAGAAACAAAATTTTAAATGTAAATAATAGTAAATTTAATTCTCTACAACATTTCCCAAACTTTGTTCTAGCTAAAATGCTCCTAAACGAAGATATAATCCAGAACTTTGTTTTTATGTCGGAAATTGCGATTTATTACGTTTTTTTAAATGTGCATATGTCCGTAACTATCTGTCCTAGAAACAAAATATAAAATTAAATTTAACTTTCTATAACATTGTTTAAGCTTTTTTCTAACTGAAATGCTCCTAAACGAAGGTATGAGCAAAAGTATGAAGAAAGTGCCGTTTTTTTTTCAATATTGCAGCGGCCGCGGAGGGGGGGAATTGTGCATTATGCATTTTAAACACTGACTAACCATCCTAGTCAACATATCAAAAATTCAAAACTACCGGACCGTTTGTAAGGTCAAACTCCTTTATCAACTGGATTATGTACCTACTGCGGTCAAATGTCGATGTCGGGATATTCCATTATTTATTGCCATTAATATAGCCTAACAAGCGTCGGTCCGACCCAGGGATAGTGGCGCTACAAACAGCTTTCATATGGCAATAATGTGCATAGGTACGTTATATATTTGCATTCTTAAACGTCAATAGCAATTTGTCATTAACCAAATTCAAAACATTGTTTACCGGAATGCTCCTTCATTCTTCTTGCAAAATAAATCCTATTGAAATAACTTGATTTTCATCACTGTGGATAGTTTTGGCTTTATTATGCATAAAATGCGGGATATTTAGTCTTGTTTCCTCTTTGTTTACATCAGTGATATTCACCGACTTTCAACGTCAGTTACCAAAAATTTGTCATTGGCAGTAATATATATTAGTACCACTAAAAACCCGCGATATGGCGTGGTTTGTAAAACCCCCTATTTGGCTATAAGATATTAGTAAATTTCAGAATATCGCGTCATTCGGGACTACCCGGTGTACCTACTAATTTTCTGAAATGAGATTGACGAACAGAACGTCTTAAGTATAAACCCACAATTGGATGCATAAGGAAGGATAGTTTTACAGCGACGCTTGCGGTGTATAGATCGGTTAAAAACCGACCAAACCCTAGACGGTTGATGAAATATCTGCTTGCATATATATATATATATATAACACAAAATATCTGTGGAGCCGTCTGTAGTATCGTTACCTTTCAAAATGTTTTTGAAAGATTATTTTATCGAGAGTGGTGTTATCTGTGAATCAAGAAAGTCGGTTCAGCCGTTCTAAGATCATCAGTCTTTTCTAGGTGTTTCAGGGTTCATATTACATTTGAGAATGAGACCGGTAATAATCCGTAGCCCGTGCATTATCCTTAATACTTTCCATTGTCATGGCACAACAGAAATAGAAAATAACCATGTCCTGACAATATGGTTGGCGCAGTGGTAGTGCAACTGCCTACTGAACCAACGGTCCGGGTTCGAATCCCGGGAAGAGTAAATATTGGTATGATGAACTCGTTCCTGGGTTATGGATGTTTGCTATTTATTTAAATTTCTATATCTAGCGCATACAACATAAGCTCATTAGAGCTTACAGTCAGACTAGACCGCTTTGTGTGAGGTGGTTCAATATTTACTTGTATATTGTATTTACTAGGTACTGTAGGGATGTAGGCCGGTAATAAAGAAGTATTTGGTTTAAATAAAGATTCCATCACTGTCAAGTGAACGACATATTAAAAATATTAGACGATTCCTCTACGAGTCGCCACCAGACAACCATCTTAATATTTCGGTCCAAAATATATTCTAAATTAACAAGTAGTGTTTCCCTAAGCCACCACCCCACAGTACCTATATCTCGTGCTACCTGCACCAACGAGGAAGAAAAAATAGGTAGCTATTCTAGCCGGTTTGTGTCCGCCACTAGAGAACCTTTCTACCACGACGGTCGTCACTTCTGTTTGACAATTCATTGTACTATTACTATACTTAAGACTTGGTACTTACCAGGGCTTTCTTACTGTCGTCGTTTTGTTGTCGGGGGAAGTATTGAGAACAAACCGTAAGTGCAGTCTGGTAGTCGCAGGAGGCCACATGCCTCGGAGACTCTAGCTTGGTCGGCTTGTTCGTGATTCTATAGACAGAATATATCAAAGTAATGGCACGTACCAGAGCTGAGAACTCTCTGTGACGCAACGGAGGAGCTGTAGTAGTCGTCAGGGGAGATTTTGATGAGGACTGTGAGCGCAGTCTGGTAACCGCAGGAGGCCCCATGCCTCGGAGACTCTAGCTTGGTCGGCTTGTTCGTGGTTCTATAGACAGAATATATCAAAACAATGGCACATACCAGAGCTCCCTGTGAGGCAACGAAGGAGCTGTAATAGTCGTCAGGAGAGGTGTTAATGAGGACTGTGAGTGCGGTCTGATACCCACATGAAGCCACGTGACGCGGAGACTCTAGCTTAGCCAACTCGTTCGTCGTTCTAGAGCACAGAAAAGATTTATTTAATCACACCGAATTCGGGAACATTTGAACAACCGCAACCGCTTTAGCTATGCTTGCCCCAATAACATATATGAAAAAACCCTTGAGTACACTCTAATCAGTTTATTTATTGCTTAGCCTAGCATTTTGTCAAGGATTTGTCATTAACCAAATTCAAAACATTCTTTACAGGATTGCTGCTCCATCCTTCGTACGTCTTGCGAAATAAAGACTGAATCCTATTGAAAAAAAACCTCACTATCATCACTGTGGATAGTTTTGGCTTTATTATGCAAACATTACTTGAAATTTGCGGAATATTTAGTCCTGTTTCCTCTTTGTTTACATCAGTGACATTCACCGACTTTCAACGCCAACTTTTAAGCTGCTGACATCCTAATCGATCATAATTGACGTGTAATAAATCAGTGATTTCGTGGAATCACTATAGCCGAAAACGAGCGTTGTACCTGCATATCTACTCTAATTTAATTGAGATTAGCGTAGATTACAAAGATGTATGGAATTTCACTAGAAAGGAAATTGATTTTACCGAACATTTTTTTTTTAAATATATTGGAGCAAATATTGCGACACATTTATTTGTTACTTGCAATAAATAGGAGCCTTGATTTTATTCAATTAACTTCGCTGACGCACAACTTATGTGGCTTACCACTACCGCTCGGTGACGGTCACAATCACAATCCTAAAATACGAGATTTATCACACCCATTTAGAGATGTGTCGTTCTCGAGAATTCCCAATTTGTATGGGAAATATTCTCGAGAACGGCACACCTCTACACCCATTTGATCGCTAATATTCTAAGCATACAAATAGAGCGATGGTTTGATATTAATTTTTTGAAAGATAGTTATAGTTGACAATCGACCATCACTGCCATCATCATCATCATTATCAGCAGTCCTCAATCCTCCAACAAACATAAGTCTTTACTACTCTGCACTCCTGAACATGATAGTCAGCCACTCTGCGAATATCAACTCTCTCTCTCTCTCTCTCTTTAGATCGGCTACGTTAGCCACATGAGAGCACACGAACGCCAACAAAGGAGCTGAAGCAGTCACCGTGGCCGAAAACGGTCAGGAGGATATATACAACGTGTTTTTGTTCAATTGCTTTAACTTCGACATAGTGCTTGGAACATTAACATAAACTCATCCCTTAAACCGTTTAATGATATTCGAAAAATATATTTTTTTTGGTATCCCATACAAAGTAATTCAATATTTAATTGGTGGCTATTGTAAAAGGACCTTTTGAGTTAGGCAATAGTTAGAGTCAACTTGTTGTCATTTTAACGTCACTGATAAAACTTCATCGATGACAGAATTGAGAGCTCTCCCGAGAACCTTTAAATTTAAAGAAAAAAGTCCAAAAGTGATTTTATCTGACCTCTTCCAAAATAATAACAATACTCATCCCTTTTAAAGGATCATGTGTTTGCGGCATTGGCAGTTGAGACGTTAGGGCCTTGGTCAGCCGATATGAAAAGCTTCGTGAAGGCCCTGTCGTCGCGGTTGGTCGACGCCACGGGGCGCTTACCTCTCACAAAGGATCGGCCTTGCAGTTCAGAGAGGTAACGCCGCCAGTGTAATGGGGACCTTGCCACAGGCAGAGCTGCTGGAGGGGGTGTTCTTTTTATAATCCGTTTATTTTTAATTTAGTATTAGTAGTAGGTATATTTAGTATTTATCAACTTTAATATTGTAAATATGTTTTTTTTTTGTTTATCTCTAAATAACAAGGTGACAAATCTAAATTGTCAAAGTGAACTGAAGTGAACTACAATGTTATGCGAATTCCCTGTAATACCTAAATAATTTATGTTCTATTCTAAATGATTATTACAGAAAGTGGTTAGTGTTTCCTACAAGGCATAAATTATGTGGTAGTGCGGTCATAGTTGAAATTGCAGTAATCTGATATGTGGATTAGTTTGTTTACGTTAATAAACTGACGTCTTACTGTTTCTACAGGATGTTATAAGAATCTTTAACCGACTGCAAATAAGAGGACCTAAAGTCATGTTGAGATTGAGCAAATTAAAAAAAAAACAACTGAAATTTAATACTATGAGTATGCTATTTACAACATACTCCACTTAACTATCAACCAGGTATCAGCTTTGCTTTTCGTTCTGTTACATACTGTATATCAACTCTCCATCCAGCCTGAGAACGTCAGAAGCCCCAAAGGCTAATTTAAATGGAACTTACAATTTGAAATTAAGACTGGCGTTGACCGCGAAGTAGTTGAACGCACAGCACAAATAGAGCTGCGCGAATACCTGCTGGAAGAGCATCTCGCAACGATACACGGTGTTCTTCCACATACAGCGCTGCACCAGCTGGCCACAGCTCGACACAGGCGACATCTATAAGCAAATCGGGACTTTTTAATCCCTTAAACTGGCCAGCAGATCCTAACATTTCATATAAAGAATGTCCTAGTAGCCTAGGAACAAACTTGTATGACAATAAACGCATAATATGTATATATGTATAATGTATATCCGTTGCTGGCAGTGAATGCGTTGAACGTAGTTAGGGAATTGTGAAGGAAGCGTTGGGAAACGGACTTAGCGTAATGTATAAGGAAATGTAACAAGCTGACTCCCGCGTCATACTGGCATCGAGTTCGCCAGGAATATTGTGGATGTGGAGACATTTAACTGTACGGCCATGCAATCCTGCAACTCATAGTACGCCAGCCTTTACACATGAATCCTGTTTAAACGTTCTGCAGGGTTACCCTTATATTCTGAGTTCTTCACGCACCGCCCCGTTTAATCAAATGCAGTTTATGAAAGCGAGAGGAACTGCGCGTTGCGAAATTCGAATTATAAATGAATCATCGCTGCTCGAACTATATTTTATCTCTAGATGGCAAATTTACCACACCAAATACCACAATTAGGTACCGGACTTACCAGTAAATATAATTACATACTGCGCACGGCTTTAGGTATAATTTAACTTCCGCAGAATCATCTCCGTGGGGGATTTCAAAAACGACCAAGCAGGTTTAATTCCCAATTATACGATTGAATTTCCACCGGCAATACCAACAACCCAACAACGGAGGATTATAGGACGTATTATGAGTTTGTATTTCAGGATCAATATTAGGAGCTAGGAATTGAATATTCTACGAGTAGGTACGTAAACCGATCTATTTTCTAATGAAAAGAGTTGATATAAATCATTATTTTAAACTCTTATCATTAGAAACAGGTTTAACTATATAATAGGAGATTGTTTGACTAGGGGCAAAGCTAATAAATAAATAAGTCATTATGACATTTATAACACTAAGCGATTGTTTAGACTAGGGAACGCAGTGAGCCTTGGCCTGTTTTTAATCACCGGTATACAGTATGTAGCTGGACACTAACTTTTTATTATTATTATATGGTAGCGGAAGTCAAATAGTCGCTTAAACCCTACCGCTAAAAACGACTAGATACCTACTTTACCTCCGCATCACGAAGCTAAAATTACGTACTGTATGAGCATATTATTTTTTATAGATATACGTTAAACGTATCTATAAAAAATTTAATGGACGATCTCTTCTATCGATACAGATATAGATTGATGTATTTGAGTTTTATCCAATTCCATGCAGCACATGTGTGCAAATGCGAAAGTGACTAATTATTTTCATTTTCATGTAATTTTCAAGCTAACTTGTAAAGAAAAACTCAATCGTTGTCTATTTTTTACGTTAATAACAATAACCTAGATATGACTTTCAGAAACTGAACCACACCTGTAACATCCTAAAATTAAATTACATTACTCAATAGCAATGCGAATCGGTCCTGAATTTTTAGTTTTTCTGGGGACATGGTGAGAACATATCCCATATTCCGAAAGTACTTCCAGATAAAAAACTATGTTGGTCATTTTTAACAACGGTAACGACAACGACCAAAGAGACATGACGCTAGAAATTGACTACAAGTATAAAATCAGCTTTTAAAACATAGCTGTAATGTTTTTCGAGTTAGTATTTATTGAAATGTTATTTTATATCTATCAAAAATATATTTACATATAAATAGTAGGGTTGGGTAAGTATCGATAATAGACATTGCTGTCGAGAATTCCGCTGAATAAAAAACAGTATAATTAAAAACCTAAAATTCTAAGCAAATTAAGATTGTTTACTACGACTATATTGAATGGGATGCACACTGGTTACTCGTCCATACTAACGTGCGTCCACGGTGCGTCAAAAATACTAATGCTCATTGTACCTAAGATTTAAAAGTAAAACCTGTTTAGATTATTGAATTAAATGAATCTTATATTAATAATAAATTAGATAAAAATTTCTTAAAAACTGACATTTCATTTTTTTAGACAACTTCCTGATCCTCGTCATTAATGGATCAGAGCTCAGAAGAACCCTGTTTAAGAGATCTGCATTAGTTACATTCCTGGACATCTTCCTTGTGTGTCGTAATCGGAACCCCCACTTTGGCGTAGCACCCTGATTACTTAAAATAATGGAAGGTTCTGGATTAAATTAGACTTGATTTAGTAAAAGAAGCCTTATATCTAACTAATCACGATAGACTTAAGATTAGACAACCGTCGACAAAGTACTAAAAGTCGACTAGCATTCTAAATAAACTAATAAGGAAATATTTTACTGATGATATAGCAGCCAATTTATCACACTAAAACTCAATATCTAAAATTAATTAAAACGTTAAATAATCATACATACCTTGTTTCTGAATATCCATTACAAAAACAAATTACAACATAGAAGTTTACCCGTAATATGGGTAAAACAACGAGCGGTAATTGCGCGAGTTACTGGTAGTACGAGTCGCGGGAAGAAATAGCCCAAATTTCGATAACAATATCAGAATAAGGGTAATTAGCAAAATAGATCTTTTTATATTTTCTGATTGTTTGGACATAGTAGACGTCAGAATAATTAGTAATATCAATAAATATGTCATTTCATTTTGTTATATTTGTCATATGAAAGAAACCAGTGTGGGATGTAAATAATTATAGTAAGTATTATTAACTAAAATTATTCCTACTCTCACACACAACCACGGCCACGTACTGAACTTATGAGTCCTATAACAAACGAATCGAACGCACCGCATCTTTTAAATCGCCGCCTACCTATATTTTTGACTAAAGGGATCCATATAATTTTTTTTGTCTTTTTTAGCTTGAGAATACATTTATATTCAAACTACTAACGTTACATATTACATGATTTTGACTAATTTGAAATCCTTAAAGTATGGCAAATAATTTGATACCAACCATTCCATAACTTCAGAGTACAAGTATGTTTTTTGCCGTCCCAAACTTTAACCAACGTTTTCTCAGTCGTCGCTTTTTCACTTTCGCAAATTTTAAGAATTTAAAAAAATAACTATACCTAGAGACATAATTATTTCACCAAAAGATAGCTTTTGTTTTGTTATATTACAAACTACTCATAACTCCATATCGACAAAGTAGGAAGTTTTCCCTAAAACAGGCACAAATATGATATCGACGATTTTTTTTAGGTATTCTACAAAGTGGGACGGCACTAAACTTTGAGGCCCTAAGAAGGTGCTTAAATTTGACATTTATGCGTCGACATCAAAATCATAGATTTATTACAGTATGTTCCATCAGTTTTTATTTAAAGCCGATTTTCAGTAGGTTTTGCCATATTTCACTAAACTGCCTGTAACTCCGCAACTAGAATTGACAAAGTGGGACGTTTTACTAAACTGACTCAAATATATGCTTGAGATATAACGGAGACATCGCTTATTTGGCGATTTCTCAAGGTACACTTGAATTAGTGCCCAGATACTATACAGTATAATGGAATGAAAATAGAACCGCTATAGCAACGAAATATTGTAACAATACCCATAGTTAAACTGAAAAAAAATTATGTTGGTTGTATTATGTATGTATAACTAAAGCGTCTGTTTTCGCTGTATATATATATTTTTTTTTGTCATAGGGGGCAAATGAGCAAACGTATCGCCTGATGGAAAGCGAATTTTATCAGTGATTGGATTAAGCAGATATAGCAATACAGCGTATCAACAGTCTTAATACATGCATGCAAATTATGCAGACATTTCATTAATGCTACCTATGCTATCAGATCACGTAATAGGAATTCAAAACTTATCAAAATCCGCGTTTAAAAATATCTCCCTTATTATTTTCATATCAATACAGACATTATCATTTAAAGTAATATATGTATAGTGATTTTATGAGGGATTCACATATTTCAGAATGAATACATTCATATTGTATTGGACTTTTTATGGAGTAAACATAATTTTATTTCCGCATTCTTGTCAGTAATATTCCTAATCTATAGTCTGTACTTTTAGGTATTTAAAAAATTGTAAACAAACCGGAGCCGTCAAATTTGACAGATCCAGTGGTAATGCACCTTTTAAGGCCAGAATGAATTATAGTGATCCAATTCGAATGGTTAAAAACACGGTCCCATAACAAAACGACAAAAACAAACTATTTAAAAAAATATATAAAACAAAAACCAATAAACTAACGTAAATTAACAATAAACGGAAGCTTTGAAACACAAATTTCGCACGCGTATCATCAATATGACAGCAAGCAATGGCGAATGTCAAACCGACAAAGTTAAAAATCACGTAAGGGCGTTGCTACTTTAAACCTGCTGTGGCTTTCTATTTTAGTCGTGCTACTTCCAGTGTAATGCAGCCTAGTTAAAAATCTCTAAGGTAAGGTGTTGCTAGTTTAAACCTGTCTTTCTATTTTAGTCGTGTTACTTCCAGTGTAATGCAGCCTTGCGTTTTAAACCTCTGCAAAATTGGGTACTTCTTAGTGACGATTTACTGAGAAAAAAATATATGTTTATTTAATGTGATAAAAATATGTTTATATCCGTGAATTTGTATATGTACGGTAAAATTAAGCGATAACACATGTTATTTAATGGAACGGACTGCAGTAGTGAGTTCAATTATTTTATAATATAAAAAAAATTACTGCAACCAAACGTTACCTTATAAATAACCCTTTTAATGGTTTGTTTACATTCTTTTAAATACCTAAAAGTACAGACTATAGTAGTAGTCTGTAACCTTCATATATATTTACGGCACTGGACTCAATATTTAGCGTGCTAAATTATATATTGATGTACCATGGGGGTCTGTTGGTTGCGTTTATCACGTGATAAATAGTGATAAAGCATCTTTCACCACTTACACTCGCATTTTGTCAAAACGTGACGGATGCTTTGTCACTGCACTTATTTATTGCGTGATAAAAGCATAGGCCGCTGAACTTCAAAATGGAAAAAACTGATTTCAACTTCAGCCCAACAAACCTTAAGGGTGTATTAACGTAAATAAGGAATCAATGTATTTACCGCGGCAAAAAATGTGTCAACCGCAATTTTGTTGTGATCCAGTACATCCTGCAACCTCTGCAACATATATTTCTGTGTTGTGTTGGCTTTGAACGATGAATGAAGAAGTGGCGCCCAGCGAACATACTCAAAAACGTTGTCCGCCGTTATATTTTGAGGAAGGGACCTGGAAAACGAAAATTGTTATTACTTATTACGAATGAAATCACCGGTCGACATTGAAGAAATATAATGAGTACCATTTTTTCTTACGTACCAAGTTTTAATGTCTGTACGGAAAGACAATTAGAGGGATACCTATAAAATTAAAAACAGTGATCAATAGGCATCGGACTTCTGATAGCACGGTAGGACTGAGAGCTATAAACGAGGTGCAAACTTAACGCAACAGAGTTCTCCAAATATGATGTTTGAAAAGGACTATATTTTTTATGGTTTTATTAAAAATGTATAGTTTTCAGATTTTTATAAGTATTTGTAGTAAGTATGTGTTTGTGTTTTTATAGTTTACGATATTACTTGCCAAATTTCATAGTTCTAGGTCATCGGGAAGTACCCTATCATTTTGATTCCCTTGTGAGTGTCGAAATGTACGTTTATTGCGACGATTTAGGTATCTTTTTTTTTACGTTAACGTAGAAGTTTGATTTTTTCACAGCATATGGTGTTAATTTCAACTCGATACCTCCACCCGTTCTCGAGACGTCTTGACAGACAGACAGACGGACGGACAAGGAAGTGATCATATAAGGGTTCCGTTTTTTCCGATTGATGTACGGAACCCTAAAAAGAAAAATAAAAGCACATGGTACCGACACATTCCCAGCAAACTCCAGCGCTGCCCTCCGGGAGATTGTGTTCAAGTCGCAAATGGTAACCGACGGGAAAGGGACGTCCCAGACAGGTCCGTGAGTGCTCTCGATCACCTGAAATACAACATCCATATCCATACTATTATAAAATTACTTAAATCAAACTGCTTGATTTATCATAGAAACTGCGCCTACGTTAATATTTAAATTTTATTTAGTATGGATTTATTTGCCATAACCATAAGACTGACCTAACACTACCAGCGTCTTCTTACTACCAAAATGGTTTTAAAATCAATTTTATAGAATAATATTACAAGGCTCATGCTTATGACGACGCGGTTGGCTCAGATTGCAAGCATGTACTTATTTAAGTATATATTTATCTATATAAGTATGTATATCGTCGTTTATTATACCCATAACACAAGCCTTCTCGAGCTTAATTTGGGACTAGATCGATCGTTGTGTGAGGTTGTCTGAAATTTATTTATTTATTTTTATTTATGTGGAAGTGGGCCTGGGCTGGTCATGTCTGTCACAAAAACCGTGGCTAAAAGAGTGGCATCCCGACATCTCCAAACGAAAACACGGCAATCTTCGTAAACGACAGCGGGATGATTAAAAAAGAGTCCACTTTTTTAAAGGACTGGTAAGATGTAGCTCAAAATCAGGATAAATGGAAAAAGAGAGGGAGGCCTTTGTCCAGCAGTGGGACATAACGGGCTTCTATTTGTAATACCTACCTTCGAGAAAATAAATGAATACGCGAATAATAATGGAGATAGCCCCGGCGACGGTAGCAGTCAGGGTACTGGCGGGGTCAGGGGTGAGAAGAATCTCCGGCAAAGATCTGGCTACCACCACCGACGACCGACGACCTGGTTAAGATCGCGGGTAGAAATTGGATGAGGGCGGCGCAAGATCGATCGTTGTGGAGAACTTTGGGGGAGGCCTTTGTCCAGCAGTGGACGTCTATAGGCTGATATGATGATGATGAATGGAGATAAGGACTGCATGAACGCAATAAAATTAAAGTTCGAGTTTTGTAGACGAGCATTGAGAGAACAATCGCGACATTATAAATTATAAAATTTTAACGTTAGGTACTATGCTTAAAGCTCGGTAACCAAATATATACACAATTTGTTCACAGCTTCACACACAAAAAGCACCTTATTTGAGTTTATTAAATAAAAATCCCAGGAGAAGTTTTGCAATAAAATTTTACATCCGTTGAATTAAAAATAGTTGAAATCGGAAACGTGTGCGGAGAGAGGTT
Source organism: Apotomis betuletana (assembly GCA_932273695.1). NCBI lineage: Eukaryota > Metazoa > Arthropoda > Insecta > Lepidoptera > Tortricidae > Apotomis > Apotomis betuletana. Next base: position 14,930,201 of record OW026298.1, on the reverse strand, counting down.
CAAATAACTAAAACTACAAATGGTACCCTAAGCAACACCAGTTATTCTAGAATAGGCGCATTGTAAGACGTCCAGTTGCGAAAAACCAACCCGCGATAACCTATATCTATACCTATTTCAGGGGGCCTATGATGGTTGCGTTTATCACGTGATAAATAAGTGACAAAGCATCTGTCACTCACACTCGCAATATGTCAAAACGTGACGGATTCTTTATCACTTATTTATCGCGTGATAAAAGCAACCATCATAGGGCCCCTGAATAGTATTCAATAAATAATTTGGTTACCGTTACGATGGGGTTCCGAGCGTACCACCGGTAGGCGGTGACGACAAAGTAAGCCGCAAATCCGATGCTCAGCACCACGGCGAGCGCCCACAGGCTTCTGTGAACCATCGCGTACGAAAGTCTTATGGACTTGGAATTGGAAGTAGCCGGAAATGTACAGGGAATATTGGATAAATCTTTCTCAAACTTACGTAGCTCCAACTAGCCTTTGCACTCGACGTTTGTTAATAGTACATTACTGCAGACGCCGGGAAATAAGGGCTTGCCGGCTGAGTAGGTAGGACGTCTAGTGATACGAAGCCGGCGAGCTTAATGCTTTTTCTCAAACATCCAAGGAAATGTCGTTCTTATGATCGTGGTAATAAAACGCGAAATGCGTCTGTATAACAATTGTTGAAGATTCGTTCTAATTTCAAATTAGAGGTCAATAAAGGAATTTCATACAACATTATTGGCCGTGGCCAGCAAAGATTGTCTTTTGTTTCAGTGAGGTTTATTTTTTTTATTGATAATAGATAATCTATGGCATACTGCCAATAAAAAAAAAACGTTGTTTGTGCATGCATATTTACGTTTTATTTCTTATACTTAACTAGATTATTCAATTAGATTAAAACAGATATTCAATAAAATAAACAAGGAATCACGTTTATTGTAAAAAAAATATAACAATATCGAATTAATAAGGTGTTGTAATTTTTTTATAAATAGTATCATCTTAACATTTGGTGGCAAAAAGATTAACTCGAACAGCTTAAAAAAATTAATTTCGAAAAAGTAAAAAGTTGGCGGGAATAGTAAAAATATATGAATACATTGAACAGTACATACAGTTGAACATTTGTATTATTTCCTTGGATTTATTTGAGAAAAGCACTATACAAGCCTCGGCGCGAACAGGGATTGTCGGCCTCGAATCTCTAGATCTATTACTACTCGGCCAACAATTCCCTATTTCGCGGCCTCTGCAGTAATGTACTATTCTCAAACATATGCAATGAAATAAAAAAATACACCACTCAAAAAAACATAATTCAGCTGTTCAGCCAGTTCATGAACACAGACGCCATGTTTAAAAAAAACCGGCCAAGAGCATGTCGCGCCACGCTCAGTGTAGGATCACAGGGGCGACAAGGGCCTATCGGTGTAAATCGTGCGGCGGTGACCTTGTAATGCCGCGTCTACGCGTAGGGTTGGCGGTTTAGCTACCGCGGCACAATGAAATAATAATTATTACTTACACTTTCGCAACCAGATATAAAATTTAACCCTACCCCAGAAACCGAGAGCCCGCTAGGTGGGTAGCTCTTTAAGCAAAAATACGTGACCGGCATCTGAGCAATGATTACGAGTGCCTACCAGGCGGGTTCCTGGTAGCGAAAGTGTTAATGAAAGATGTTTATTTATTTAAGGTTTAAAATATATTTAGTATAATAGTGTTGACATATGTTATATTATAAATTGCTCACTTTTATATATTTTCTGTTTTTGCGACTTACTTTAAACATTTTATTATTCTCTTTAATTATGGCGAAGATTCGAAATCGTACGAACAGTTTTTTCAAAAAATCTAATGGGAAGCATTCACAAGGCATATCAAAAGTTATAAGCTGCATCTCGGCCAACAAACTGTTTCCCAATGTTTGAGACAGATCGTCTTTATTTTTAATAAAATATTCCTTGAATGTATTTTCAAGACCTTGTATCAAATTTATAAAATTGTCTGGTGTCGTCCTACGCCTGCATTTAAAGCATTTTTCTCATTATATTGTTTATAATATGTGAATCGAAAAGTATGAAAACGAATACGACGCGGCGCGAGCGAACAATGTGAATTGATTCGAGCAGAGACGACGGCGGCCCTTTGAGTCGTCGAGCCGGGCTCGACTTTCCCCACCTCGCGCGTCCCGCGCTCGCCCCCACTCGCCCCACGGCACGCACACATAGCCGCGAGTTCTGTTACTGCACACAAGTGTCAGTGTCGTTTCTTTTTACGTTAGTATATATATTCTTTGGTAGGATTCCGTAGTTGCTCATCCTTTACAATAGACGGGCTTAAAACCGCTGTTTTAAGTTACGACTAAGATTTCAAGCTCTATAAAAAGGTCGTAAACGCCGATGTAACTGTAATAATTTATTACCTTCTGGAAGTCAACTTACGTCATTTTAAAGAAAATTATGAAATTTTGCGATAACTCAAAAACGGCTCAACCGATTTTGTTTAATATAGTTTTCGTTGAAATTACTTATAAGGCCTCATTTTCATGAATTTTTCCATAATGTTTTAACCCGTGGTTGAAAAGTTAGAGAAAGAAAGAAATGCATTTATTCATGACGTGGCCATATAACATAATTACAAAAATAAATAGTGGCAAATGAAATAAAACAATAAGAAAATTCTACTAACTATGGCTGTGCCACGAAAGGGTCCCACCTCAGCATGATGCTAGCCCAAGAGCCAGCGCTGATCTTCCGGTGGGACCATAGTTAGAGGGGGGATACAATTTTTTTTATTTTCGAAGCGTATATTTACAAAACTGCTACCTAACTGTATCAAAAAATAATGTTTAGAGACCCCTATTATTTTTAAAAGACCTATTCAACGACACCCCACACACTAGTGTTGGAACGGAAAAAAATTCACCCCCACTTTAGGTGTTCGAGAAGTAACCGAAAAAAAGTTTTTTTTTTAGTTTTTATTTTACTGTTTTGTCGGCGTGATACAATACACATTTCAGCTTTCTAGTACTAATGATCACAGAGCTAAGCCGCGGACGGACAGACGGACAGACGGACAGACGCACATGGCGAAACTATAAGGGTTCCTAGTTGACTACGGAACCCTAAAAATATTTTTAATATTCCCTCCAATCACTCTACATTTTTATTCTTTAATAAGTCGTCCACGTGTGTAGTGTTCGAATATTAGGGCCATTATACACAACCTGATAATAAGAATCTTAATTTCTAAATAACGGCAGAAGATTTTAAATATTGTCTATGGTCTCTGGTGACTTACGTATAGACAGTATTTTAAATTTATTCATCTACACATTGAATCATACAGATTTGTATTCTTAATATCAGTTCGTGTGTACTAGGCATGAACGCGGATATTGTTGGTCCGATGGCTGAATGGGCAGCCACTAGAAAAAAAATATATATCAGCTGTTCATAAACACAGAGGCCATGTTTACATTAAAATTAAAAACAAATTACTTCCCGGCCTAGGCCTTCAATTTTGTATGAAATTCCTTTACAGTTCTCTCGAATTGTTCCGCCCGAAACTTGACACTTCGAAGCCTGTTTTAACGCACGTTGTGACGATATTTCATTGCATGTTTGAGAAAAATATCTTACTATTTTAAAATGTCATATGCAAAGGCGCTTAAACTTTAGTAATATCCGTAAGTACTTACAAAGCGACTATAAGTAGGGAAGTTGCATAAAATATACGAAAAGTTGGGAGAGTTTTGAGAATTACATAAAAACTTGCACAAGAATTCATAGAAATGTTGTTTATAAATGTCCCGGAACTTTTGAAACGTAAACGATGATATATGTATCGAATAAAGGGGTCCTTACAAACGGTCCGGTAGTTTTGAATTTTTGATATGTTCTGTTAGTGAGTGTTTAAAATGCAAAATGCACAATTCCCCCTCCTCCGCGCCCACCGCCATATTGAAAAAACCGGCAATTTCTGCAGATTTTTTTGCTTATACCTTCGATTATGAGCCTTTTAGCTAGAAAAGAGCATAGACAATTAAATTTACTAGATCTTCAATTTTAAATTTTGTTTCAAGGACAGATAGTTACGGAGATATGCCCATTAAAAATAAATCGCAATTGCCGGTAATGTATCAAACTTCTGGCTTATATCTTCGTTTAGGAGCATTTTAGCTATAAAAAAGCTTAGGCAATGTCGTAGAGAATTAAAATTACTATAATTTACATTTAATATTTTGTTACTAGGACAGATAATTACGGAGATATGCACATTTCAAAAACTGTAAAAGTTGTGCATTTTGCATTTTAAACACTCACTAACCTTCTAGACAACATACCTATCAAAAATTCAAACCTACCGGACCAAGTAAGGTCATTCCTATAGTACTTTAGTCTATATTCACCGAACTATATTATGTACCTTTAGATAAATGAATAATGAATAAATTTAAAAACTAACAAAGACTGAAGGGCAATCTAATATTATTTTAAATCATTGCATTGGAGCTATACTAAAACTTGCATCCGATGCGGCTATAGTATTTATAAAAATAAATAATGAAATAACTACTTGTCTTCCAATCTCCTTTTTCTTGATCTCCATCATAAAAATATAACCCTCTTTGTGGCTTTTCACCTTAGTCAAGTTACATATTATTATAGTTGGGCGTAAACAAAATTCCGATAGTTCCGATGACAGTGCGAGAGTAAATATGAGTAGTAAAGTGCTCTATAATTAATAATTAGGTGAGCATTGTTATTAAACGTTACACAGTAGGTACTTTTAAGGAAAAAGAAGCATGTTTTATTGCATTAATTGTGGGGGAGAAGGGCCATGCAATAAACTAAGACAAACATTACATAAGCGATACTAAAATTAAAAGGCAAAAAAGTCTTTTTAGTGGTAAACATTTAGACGCTGCTCATAATTCGCTCCCAAGATAAACTAAACGACACTGAATTATGTTCTGTATCATCAAGAGAAAACTGAACAGTGAATAGTCGCTTTCGTTGTATAATTAATAGCTTTTTTGAAAATCGCTTGTTAATTATCAATGTTAATTAAAGCCCCAGTCGCCCTTAAGTATACTTTTGAAAGTGAATATTTTTCCATGTTACTCGTATAACGTAAATGCCATCAACAAAAATAAAAAACGAATAAATAAAATACACAAACCTCTCTGGCGTATTAATATCCTCCATGACTATGTACTTGTATCCATGCAGGTCGGTTCTGTTGCAGAACTCTACGAATTTGCTAGCGAGGAAGCCCCTTTTGGCCGGTTTGTCAATCCAGTGATTATCTATCACGGCTCCCTTCGTTTTCAATTTCCGATCATCTGTACTGTAGCGAGGCATGTTATTGGTCCAAGTCCTTTGCTTTGTGCCTGCGTTTTGACACTAATACTACTATCAGAAAATCGGCAGTTATACACAAGGCAATGTACCTATAATATACTGAAATGTAACTTAAATCTATGTGAATTTAGTAGAGACACGATTGGCAGTCGCGTGCAAACTGTTACCATTTCAGAGTGACGAATGGTCGTGATACGTCAACCACTAACGGCACTAACACACGACCCGGTAATTATAAGCATAGATCTCAAAATTTGATAAGCAAACTTCAAACGAAATGTCCTTTATATGTACCCATTCACTGAATGATAGCAATCAATTTCTAATTAACCGACTGAAATTAGGGAAACTGCCCGCGGCTGATGCGGTCAACATATGCAAAATGATACCTACTTCCTAATCATACGCTTCCACAAGTGTATTTTATATGCTAATAAGTTAATTTTGAAATAGTAAATCTAACTAATTTTGTTATATTTTGAGCAGACTAAATCTATAAAGCTATTGCAATTAATCTTGTTTTTGCCAGCACCGGAGTTAACCAGAGTGGAGTCAGCAATAAGTTTCTGTCAAAAATGACATTTTAGTGGCAAGCTTTTATAGCCGACTGTACTTTTCTTTGGATATCCATCAAATTCTCACTGAGACGATTCTAAAGAGCCCAAGCTCGGTAGGATTGCTTATTATATTATAGAGTTCCTATGGCCACCTTCCGGCTCCATCATCAGATCAGCCCCATGGTACCATATTATTGTATTGTCATCAAAGTTAAGTAAGTATGCAAAATTTCAGCTCAATCGGTTGACGATATCTGCTTCAAAATTGAGTTGCAAGATTTCACCCGAACAAACATACTTTAAACATATACCATGCAAGTTAAATAAAAGCTTTAAAAAAGGATGACACACTTCAAAGCTTGAAAGATTTCACTAGAGCGACCACGAATCTGCGTGTACGAGTAGTATGTATATTTTAAAGGCAAGCTACATCGGCTGCATGTAGGTATACGTACACGCACGACACGACATGCACGTATTTGTACGCGTTGTTAGTTTTTAGTACTAGATCTTTCAACTAAAAGATGTTTAAATTTTGCTTTAGTTTCGTATGACCAATTACTCGTACAACGTAATCTCGTATCTAATTTATAATTCTGCCGTCATAACGAGAAAGGGCACATCTAAAATTTTTTGTGAAATTGAATTAGATACATATTCGGAAAGTGGAAAAAAAGGCGCATCTGTCTTTATATTTTTTAAATTTTCACAAAAAATGTTAGATGTGCCCTTTTTCGTTATGACGGCAGAATTATTATTTTTTGTAGTGGAAATCTAAAAAAACACAAGAAGGTACAAAAACCACAAAATATTGCGATTTAGGTACAGAACCCATGCTCATAGCACTACAATTGGGTCACGTACTCGTACTTGGAGCAATTGAGGGTGGATCAATTAACCATTCATGGACACGCTATCGTACCTTTACTTTAAGTGTACTATCTGGGGTCTGGGTAAATAAAATATTAGATGGGTCGCGGACGGTTAATCTATTGACTGTATCTTTTTCGATCGAATAATTAATGAAATGTTCAAATTGAGGGTTTGCGTTTTTGGTGTATGGAGGTGACTAGGCAGGACACATTACTTTTATGAGTTTTATATTTTTTTCTTTCCAGGTGAGCTTTTAGTGACGGAGACCGCAGTTTTTTTATGTCTGGGTACTAGACACGCAGCAAAAATTCAATATTATATTTAGTTCGGTTTATAGAGACTTAACAACTGACGATGACCTTACGTACGGTCCGGTTTGTAAGGTAAAACCCCTTTATTCATTGGATTAATTTTCTCCAACATCAATTTGTGCATAATAAGGTTTTTTTAGTCCATATTAATTATTTAAAAATATACATGTTGAAAAACACCCCAGACTCCGCAGGGGTTACTTTCATACCTGGGTATAACTGTAAGTATATCATCTGGATAATAATAAAAATCCATCGTGTTATATTGCTTCAAAATATGAGAAATTGACAGTAATGTTAAGTACGACTTACGAGTAGGTACATACAAAAGCATTCTTCACATTAATCACATTTATGTTAATTATTTATTCATCTTAACTTTATTGCACAAATTCCATACAAATGGTGGACTTAAGGCCAAATAGCCGTCTCTACCAGTAGCCTTCTCTACCATAGGGCCAACCAGAGGTATCTCTAAGAAGTAGGTGCAGATTAGAACGCTAACTGTACAGAAAGCATTATTCATTAGTTAGTAGGCTTTACCCGGGATACTGTGTGAAAGTTTAACGGCATAATAAAGTAGGTACGCTGCTGACTTCGTTTGTTTCACGAGTGTGTTTATAGCCGTCTTTGAATACCCACAGTTACATCACTTTGGTTTGGGTCGCTGAGGGGGTAATTTCATGTCGTTTTTAGTATTCCCCAAATAGATTGTACATTATCCGATACCATCCATATTCGTTATTTTAATTAGGTATTTATACATACTCGGGTTTTTTTTTCAGGAATGAAAGTAGAGAATCATTTATAGCAAATAAGTACTTAATGGCCTTTTTCTTAATAAATAGCCATGAGGCTAAGGTGCCACTCAGAATTACAGAACAGTTAATTCCGAATGGTACACGACCATATGTTTGCCAGAAGTCTGAGGAAATACAACATTCACGGAAATTTATTTATTTAACCAGTGACAGAATAGTTCTTCACCATTAGCGGAAAGTCTTATTACTCTTTTATTACAAAAAGAGTAATAAAACTTTTTTGTTTGAAACTTACATTGGAGAATGAAAGTGTTTCTATTTAAAAGAAAATAAGAAATGCTTACCGCTCTAGGGCGTAATTTAGGATTCACCGTCCGCTTTTCCTGCACGTACCTAAACGTTTCGAGGTAGTGTGAAATAATGTTTCGGATCAAAAATAAATAGAATGAGAGAGCCTAACGTTAAACATTAGTCGGAACAATGGACTATATAACCAATAATGACATGTTAAGATGCCAATGCAACTATTTAAGACTGTAGACCTCGAGTTTGTTTCGAAATGGCTGAAATTTGTTGTTTTTTATCCACCTTTTCTAAACGTCAAGCTAGAAAGGTCCCGTTTGATTAAATCTACGCTCCGACCTTATAATTCCCATATCTACTGCCCCGAAAGCTTTCAGCTTGAGCTGTCAAATCGCTTTGAATGCCTAGAGAACTGCGAGTCAGTGGACGAGATTAACAACAGGTTTGTAGAAACTGTCCAAGCGGTCGGGTCAAAATATTTTAAACCCCGTCGTAGAGACAGGCCGCAAAAACTTACCGATCACACCCACAAACTCATGGCAGAACGACGTTCAATCGCACTGCGGACCTCCGTTGATGCTAAGGCATATCGGCAGCTCAATAGACAGATATGGAAGTCCTTGCGACGAGATATCCGCAACTTTAATACAAACAGTATTAGAGAGGCGATAGAGCGGAACCAAGGCTCCAAAGTGTTTGCAAGAGACATGTCTATTGGGCAAACCCAGCTGACGAAGCTGAAGACGGAGGACGGTAGTATAACGTCGACAAAAGCCGAAGTTTTGGGGGAGATCGAAAAGTTTTATGAGCAGCTATACACCTCGGTTACTAAACCTGTTAGTAGCTCAGCCGCAGATCCAAGAGCTAAGCTGACCCGACACTTTACCGAAGATATCCCGGACCTCAGCCTATATGAGATTAGGATGGCTCTCAAACAGCTTCGGAACAACAAGGCACCGGGTGATGACGGAATCACCTCAGAGATTCTGAATGCGGGTGGAACACCGATACTGAAAGCCCTTCAGAAACTCTTCAACTCCATCTTGCTCGAGGGAATAACGCCAGAGGCATGGAACAGAGGTGTGGTTGTGCTCTTCTTCAAGAAAGGGGATAATACCTACCTTGTTGAAGAATTACAGACCCATCTCGCTTCTGAGCCATGTCTACAAGTTGTTTTCGAGGGTCATCACGAATCGTCTCGCGCGTAGGTTCGATGACTTCCAGCCTCCCGAACAAGCAGGATTCCGAAAAGGCTTTAGTACCATAGACCACATCCATACGCTGCGACAAGTTATACAGAAGACCGAAGAGTATAACTTGCCACTATGCTTGGCGTTTGTGGACTATGAGAAGGCCTTCGATTCGATCGAGACTTGGGCAGTGCTACAGTCTCTCCAGCGGTGCCATATTGACTATCGGTACATCGAGGTGCTGAAGTGTTTATATAAAAACGCCACCATGTCGGTTCGAGTACAGGAGCAGGGCACGAAAGCTATTCCTCTGCAGCGAGGCGTAAGGCAGGGAGACGTTATCTCTCCGAAACTGTTCACCGCCGCATTGGAAGATGCTTTTAAACTCCTGGAATGGGAAGGATTCGGCATCAACATTAATGGCGAATACATTACTCACCTTCGGTTTGCCGACCATATTGTGGTCATGGCAGAATCGCTGGAGGACCTCGGCACAATGCTCGATGGCCTTAATAGAGTTTCCCAACAGGTAGGTCTTCGGATGAACATGGACAAAACAAAGGTAATGTCGAATGCCCATGTTGCACCCTACCCAGTAACGGTTGGGAGCTCTACCCTCGAAATTGTTCACAAATATGTTTACCTGGGACAAGTGATCCAGTTGGGTAGGTCCAATTTTGAGAGGGAGGTCAATCGACGAATCCAACTCGGCTGGGCAGCGTTCGGGAAACTACAAAATATCTTCTCGTCCAACATACCTCAATGCCTAAAGACGAAAGTCTTCAATCAATGTGTGTTACCAGTGATGACATACGGAACAGAAACGTGGCCTCTTACTGTGGGCCTTATAAGGAAGCTCAGTTGCACAGCGCGCTATGGAGAAGGCTATGCTCGGTGTTTCTTTGCGAGATCAAATCAGAAATGAGGAGATCCGTGAACGAACAAAATTCGCTGATATAGCCAGACGGATTTGCAAGCTGAAGTGGCAGTGGGCGGGGCACATAGCACGTAGAACTGACGGCCGATGGGGCAGTAAGGTTCTCGAATGGAGGCCACGCACCGGCAAGCGCAGCGTAGGACGTCCACCCACAAGGTGGACAGACGACCTGGTAAAGGTTGCAGGAAGCCGCTGGATGCAGGTCGCTTCCAACCGGCCGATCTGGAAGTCACTGGGGGAGGCCTATGTTCAGCAGTGGACGTCCTGTGGCTGAAATGATGATGATGATGATGATCCACCTTTTCAACACCCTTATCTCCGCGATAATAAAAAAGTGTATATAGGTGCTCTTGTCCTTTTGACCAACGAGAATTGTAAAATTTGTGGCGTTGTCGCAAAGCGAGGGGGTCGTCCTGGGGTTCTGTCACCTGAGAGCGGGTTAGAGTGGTAAATGGTGAAGAAATGGAGTTCGAGTTGTAAATTGCTTAAGAAAGGAGAAGCGAGGTAAAAGATGGATGCGAATTTGCTCCAAGTGTGTTTGCTTGGGAAGATATGGAGGGTGCCAGTGTCTAGGTGGGCTCGCCCTGCGGGCCCTTCGGGCCCTTGGGCTCGCGCGCTATTGGCGACTTGGCTGGGATGCTCCGCACCTTCGGTGCTACGCGAAGCTCGGCCTTCGGCCTCACATTAAGTTACTTAAACGTGTGGTAAGTTGGTGGGCGCCATCCCTGGGACGCCCCGCACCTTCGGTGGTACGCGGAGCTCGGCCTTCAGCCTCGCATAAAGTTACTTGGGAGAAGGATAAGGTTCTGGGTGAGCTCGCCTTGCGAGCCCTTCGGGCCCTTGGGCTCGCGCGCTACGGGCACCTTCGGTGCTACGCGGAGCTCGGCCTTCGGCCTCGCGGGGGGACGTTTGCCCTCGAATACTAATGACTACGTAGGGACCTAAATTCGAGCCTACTCACAAAATTGCATAAAAATCGGTTGATAAATACGACCTGTAGGCGAAACCAGAGGGCCGGAAATCTCTGGACATTCGAAAATCCGGACAATACGAAATAATGATTAATTAAGAGGCCTTATTAGGCTGATTCTAATAAAAGTGGCACAGCAGGCTAAAGTGAATTAAAAAAAAACAAAAATAGTTTTTTTACTTTGTTTGCATAAAAACAGCTTCTTGGCCTATCATTTGTTACAAATATGTTAAAGGGAACAAAGTATTCATAAAAACTTAAGAGTTATGGTTTCTTGAAATATTGATGAAGCAGGCTAAAGTTAAATTAGACAGGATAGTAGTGAAAAGTTACCAGGTTAAAGAGAATTATATCAAAAATTAAAAGAAATGTATCATAAAGTAAACAATATATTTGTATTGTCTTATAAACACAAAGGATTTTTAAGAAGAAATATTTACATAACAAAGTTATTTCATGAATGACATAATTATTAAAATATAGTATTTTTTAATAAAACGAAAAAGGAATTCGAACTTTGTAAGCTTTTATGTAATTACGCTTTATTTTATAAAAAAGGCGAACAAGTTAACATGTCTTAAAAATAAGTATGGAAAAAAAATGTCGGAAAATAACTTTCAAACTGCTAATTATTTTGAAATCATCTTCTGAATGATGGCGATTACATCTAAGCGGCTAATATAATCCTAAGCCTCAATGATCACAGTCAATGAATTACAGTCCAAGAGACGAGACGGAAAAGCCGACAAGACTACGAAGAAACAGCAGAGAAACCAGCGCAGAGTGGACCGATGCTACATCTCACCGAAAGCATGGTGCCAACTTTTACTGGCCAAGACAAGGCCTACCCAGCAGGGCAGTGGGTAGAAGACATTGAAGACAACGCTGAGATCTTCGGTTGGACGGCGGTCCAGCGGCTACTAGTTGCAAGGCGTTCACTTGGAGGAACAGCGGCGCTGTGGCTGCGCTCTGAGAAAACTTTCAAGTCTTGGAACGACTTAAAGGCGGCGATTATTCAAGAATATCCTGATGTCATTGACTCTAAAACCATCCACGAGATGATGAGTGCGAGGAAGAAAGCAAAGGAAGAGTCGTGTCTAGACTATATGCTCGCACTGAAGGAGCTGGGCAAACGTGGTAAGATGTCAGACGACGTGGCAATTAAATATATTGTGGAGGGAATTCAGGATAGCCCGGTAAATAAGATGTTATTATACGGTGTGACTACTTATGCTGAACTCAAGGAGAAACTGAATGTCTACCAGACAATTAAGGAGGCGGAAGCGCGGAGTCTTCATCATAACGAAAGCAGGAATAACCACTCGAAGAGTGCCAGGAAGAAGACGAAAGCATGTTACAATTGCGGCGATGCTGATCACTTATCGAACGAATGTCCTCATAAGCAAAAGGGAGTTAAGTGTTTCCGTTGCAACCAATTTGGACACATTTCGTCGCAATGTTCAACAACTTCGGCGTCAGCGGGAAACAAGGTGGTAAATTCGCATACAAGTGGCGTTTTGGCGGGAAAACGGGAACAGATGTGTGTTCAGACGGAACTACATTGCGAAAGTACTGGCCGAAAAGAAAACTCCGTATGTAAAAATGAAGCGATTGACATATCCGAGGTCAAGGTGACGTCGCGTTCGACGGATGTCAACAAAGACGAAGAAAAATATGGAAAACCGATGAAAAACATTGTGTTGTTTGATAAAAATGTTTATTCTTTGATTGATTCGGGCAGTGACATAAATTTAATTAGTTTTGATTGTTATAAATCGTTAGGCGCGCCGGAATATAAGTGAGGTGAGATCGCGATGTCGGGACTCGGTGCGATGCGAGTAAAATCAATGGGACATTTCACAACGGATGTTACTATCGACGGGCAAGTTTATGAAGATGTTGTTTTGTATATTGTGCCTAGAGACACTATGCCTTTTTCGATTATTTTAGGGCAAGATTTTTTGAAAAATGTAACGTTCGTTATGGAAGGCAGTCGGGTTTTATTGATGAAGTCGAAAGATATAGTTGGCTTCGTAATGTCATGTGTGGCGTGTGTGTTTCCGACCTTTCAGGTTACATAAGTGATCCAAAGCTGCGCGAAGACGACAACCAGCTAGTGGATACTTATCGACCGACGAAGACGTGCGAGGCTCCAGTTCAGCTACGTATTGTGTTGAGTGATGACGTCCCAGTAGCTCAACGACCACGACGACTCGCTTTGGTGGAACAACAAGAGGTAGAGCGGCAGGTGAAACAGTGGCTCACAGACGGGGTCATTAGGGTAAGTCATTCAGAGTATGCTAGCCCCTTGGTGCTTGTCAAGAAGAAGGACGGTAGCACGAGAATTTGTGTCGATTGCAGGCTCATTAACAAGAAGATGGTGAAAGACGAGTACCCATTGCCTGTCATCGAAGATCACATCGACAAGCTTCTAAAGGCAAGAGTATTTAGCACACTTGACTTGAAGAACGGCTATTTTCATTTGTCTGTTCACGAAGATTCGATAAAGTATACTGCATTTGTGACGCATAATGCACAATATGAGTTCTTAAAAGCTCCATTTGGATTGTCTGTGTGTCCAAAAGTGTTTACAAGATTTATAACGGCGATTTTTAGAGATTTTATTGAGAAAGGTTTTATTTTGATTTTTATTGACGACGTAATAATACTTGCAGAGGATGAATTGCAAGCAGTGACGCGATTGAAGGAAGTGTTGAATAGAGCGTCGCAGTACGGATTACAAATCAACTGGAAGAAGACGCAGTTGGTGCAGCGCAAGGTGGAGTACCTTGGACACGTCGTGGAGAATGGCACGGTGCGACCATCGCCAGATAAAACGGACGCTGTGGTAAGGTTTCCTGAACCTACTAACGTTAAACAACTTCATAGTTTTGTTGGGTTGACGTCGTACTTTAGGAAGTACATCGAAAACTATGCGTTAATTGCCAGACCTTTGACGGAACTATTGAAGAAGGATGTCGAATATATTTTTGGAGTGCCGCAGAGGGCAGCATTTCAGGAATTGAAGATGAAATTGGCAATCAAACCGGTTTTGAGGATCTTTAACCCAGATCTGTATACAGAGCTGCATACTGATTCCTCCATGCTAGCGATGTCGGCAATATTATTGCAGAGATGCCCGAATGACGGTCAGTTGCATCCAGTATATTATAGCTGATATTTTGCGAACTGATCACTATGAAGCCACACTATTGGATACGTGAGAAAAGAAAATTATGCCTACTTTATCTATTACTTATATCAGGTGGTACGTTAAAAACATATATTTTTTTAATTTTACTTTACCACTTTGTTGGCGTAATTAAAACATATATTTACGCAAAAATACAGCTTTCTAGTACTAACCAGTATGCGGATGGATAAACAGACAGACAAAGCGAAATTATAAGTGTTTAGTATAACAAAAAGCTGTCCTCTACATTTATTTTTCAGCTTTGGTAGAACACTGTTAGCACTACTTAAAAAAACGTCCCTAAAATTATTCTCAGAAATTATACGCAATTTTTAAATAAAATAATGTATAGTTTACTTTATCCTGCCATTAATCACATTATCCTGCCCACATCTCACTTTTTTCTGCCATGAGTCACTTTAGTCTGTGTTTCAGTTACAGACTAAAGTGACACAGATTAAAGTGAAAAGTAGATTCAAAAGTCATTTACTCTAAAACCGTCAAAAATTTAAATGTCCCACTCTTAGGAACGTAAGTAAATACGTCATAATATCACATTAAAATGATTATCTAATAACGCCCCATATAAATAACATAAAATAATCGAGACAGTCTAAAGTTAACCTACCCGTTACAAATTCCAGTTTGCCGCCTTCGATCACTAATCGCCACAAAACTATGACAGACGGTCTCCAACCGTTTTGTACGGCGGCGAGCCAAACACTGGCCGAATGTTTACCGATGATTAAGGTGTGCCTATCATTCTCCGTGTGTGAGTGAGATGCAACAATGCGAACACACAGACTACAGTGAAAAAATCGCTGGACAAACGTTGAGTGTGAATATTGATGTATTAAAATGATTTCTTTAATACCGTATCATTATTAAATGAATATCGTATTATAGTTTTGCAATATATTATAAAATATATTTTGTAAAATAGTACACAAGTAATTCACAGGCGTAAAACCGGAAGCATGTCCCTTTTGGACAAGACAGACCACAGTGAAAATCGGTACTTACATTTATTTATTTTTTTAAGTAATAAGGTTAAATAAATGAAATGGCCTGGCCTCGATGTAAAAAGTCTATGTTTACATATGTCAATTTTTATTTTTACTGTAAAAGGTAAATTGAATATACTTTGTATTCAAAAACTCATTGGCAGATTATGATGCCACTTTTATTAGAATCACCCATTACTTTGAAATTTATTTATTTCATTATGACAAACATATTGATAATTTCAACCAACTTTTCCAAGAGAAGAATACTTTTCCCTGAGTTCTAGGTAGTAACATTAGCTATTTCATGCTTTCATTGCGTGCAGTCGAAAATAAGTTAAAAAAACTAATTTTCCGCGTGAATTTTGTCAATTTTGAGTAGTTTTGGAAACAAAAATTATCAATGAAAAATTCAAACTGTAGGTTGCAAATATATACCTACCAATAAATCGCCATAGCCCTGTTCTCGGTAGTAACATCAATAAAAGAAACATGTTTGATCATAGAGAAAAATGACTAAAACAATCAGTATTTTAAAAGGAATAAGGCCTATTAAACTGTGACGGAGACGCTACGCTTGATTCGCTCCCTCGGTTAATTGCCTCCCACCTCTCTTGTATAATACTAATAATTCCTGCCGTTAGGCACGGTAGAAGGATAGTTTTTAAAATGTTGCGTTTCTATGATAAGACGCTTTTGCATGTGACGCAATTATCCGAACCGACCTTATACATAATAATAACAAAATTTTTGATTGCAACCCCGAATCTATCGATAAGACCAAAACTCAATTACACAATTCGATTAAAAAGGGATCAAAGAATTTGGTAATTGCCATTAAATGGGAGGCCAATTCCAGCACGCTGAGTTTAATGATTTCCTGAAGCATAAGTTTTTGCTTTAACTACCTGCAGTATCAGAACTCGTTGCGCGCTGTCGGCGATTTCGCTATGCGAATCAACTCGCTCGGAAATCGCTAGTGCTAAAGCTCTAGAAGCGTTTGCGTTAACATTTTGTTACTGTTGCATTAAACTACAATTTATACAATTATGTGGCGGACTGTTGCTATTAATTCAGTAAGATTAGCTGAAAATTTGGCAAAATGAAAGGACAACTTTTATCTATCAGGATATGTAGGTTATAGAGCCAAGTTTAATTTTATCTACTCTCCCCCCCTCTCAGGGGTGAGCGTCGCCCCCCGGCGCCCTCGAATGTGTCCCGGAGCGCGGTATTTTCCACTTTAAAAGAAAACCGTGTACGATACATACAAAGTAAATAAGAACGAAATAATCCTGAATAAATTTACTATAAACCTTTCATACATACAAAAGCGATAGCACTTATACAATCAGCGCAATCTGTTACCAAATACTAACGTTTTTAATTATTGATCTTTTTTTTCTGCTAAAAGGTTAGTTATCTCAAAAACTGCACACTTCTCGGCCAAAATATGTATGACAAAAGTAAAGAATGGACAATGTTCTTTCTAAAAATGTATAATTTATTTCTGTTACTCTTTAATTTACCGTTGCAATGCTATTTTTAAAATTTAAGTCATTTGGCCATTATGCGAAATATAAATATTCGTACTAGTTAAACGGTGTTACTTGCAATACCATAGACTTCTTATATGTTTTTCTGTAATCAACAAATATTGAACTATAACCTGTATTTTTTTTTTTTTTTTTTAGACTTACTATTTAAGGAAATAAGGGGTATGTGGGGAAATCGTCAAGTTTTGCTCGTTTTCGTAAATAACTTCAAAACCGTTTAATTTTGAATTATTAAATATATATATTTGAGATATTCATAATGTACTCTTTCATTTGATATGTCACACGATATACTTTGCTATTTTTTTTTCTAATTTACCCCTGAAATCTGGCCCCCATGTTTCAAATTACTTGATTTACTTTACGTTACGTTACATTTCCATATTTGGGTCATCAATTTACATACGTGTACTAAATTTCAACTCAATCGGTCTAGTAGTTTCGGAGAAAATTCACTATGATTATAGTAGGATCCCTCGTGTGTCTGTGTCAGTCCGTCCGTCGGTCATAGCCAATTTGCTCCGAAACTACTGGACCGATTGAGTTGAAATTTTGTACACGTATGTAAATTGATGACCCAAACATGGACGTGTAACGTAACGTAACGCAAATAAATAAATTTTGACATGAGGGCCAGTTTAGGGGGCAAAATAGAAAAAAAAATGGCATAGTATATCGTGTGACATATCAAATGAAAGGGTACATTATGAACATCTCAAATATATGTATTATATAATTCTAAATTAAACGTTTTGAAGTTATTTACGAAAATGAGCAAAACTTGACGATTTTCCCCACACAACCCCTTATTTCCTAAAATAGTGAGGCTAAAAAAAAAAAAAATACAGAATATAGTTCAATACTTGTAGATTACAGAAAAACATAAGAAGTCTATGGTATTGCAAGTAACACCGTTTAACTAGTACGAATATTTATATTTCGCATAATGGCCAAATTACATAAATTTTAAAAATAGCATTGCACCGGTAAATGAAAGAGAAACAGAAATAAATTATACATTTTTAGAAAGAACATTTTTCATTCTTTACTTTTGTCATACATATTTTGGCCGAGAAGTGTGCAGTTTTTGAGATAACTAACCTTTTAGCAGAAAAAAAAGATCAATAATTAAAAACGTTAGTATTTGGTAACAGATTGCGCCGATTCTATAAGTGATATCGCTTTTGTATGTATAAAAGGTTTATAGTAAATTTATTCAGGATTATTTTTATTTCGTTTTTATACACTTTGTATGTATCGTACACGGTTTTCTTTTAAAGTGGAAAATACCGCGCTCCGGGACACATTCGAGGGCGCGGGGGGGTGACGCTCACCCCTGAGAGGGGGGAAGAGTAGATAAAATTAAACTTGGCTCTATAACCTACATATCCTGATAGATAAAAGTTGTCCTTTCATTTTGCCAAATTTTCCATATATTGCAATCTAATTTTCTTGGATTATATAGGTAGTTGTGACGATGCTTGCTCTAGGGTGGTGAAACCTACTTTAGCAGAGAAAAGTATCAGTAAAAGTATCTCGGAAAGATCTCGAAAGTGGCGAGATATCTAGTAAGGTGAGTCGGGGCTATTGTAGCTATGGGGTTATTGTATCTTCTTACCATTATAATGGTCTGTGACCATTATAATGGTCTGTGTATATATAGGATACACAGACCAATGGTATATATACACAATCCTATATATACACAGACCATTTTAAGGGTCACAGACCATTATAATGGTAAGAAGATACAATAACCCCATAGCTACAATAGCCCCGACTCACCTTATATCACCGAGATCTGTCTGCATACCTAGACGGTATATCGCCACTTCGTCGACTTGTCCAAAAAAACTCGGGAAAAATGGTGATCAGGGTATAGAAATACTTTTTTTGTAAGTACATATTTACTAAAGCCTGACCAGCAATATATGAGGATGCGCCATATTGCGGAATTTCACTGGAACTAATTTCGTTTGTCAACAATGTTAATGTCATTAGTGGTAATTTTTTAAGTCTTATAAATAGCACCCTCTTGACAATCCTCATATTAGTATATTTCTGGTCAGGATTTAATTGGTTTCAATATCCAAATCAGTTGAAATCATGGTATAATAATATACTCCGCTTGGTACTCTCTTCAAAGACTCGCGAACCACGTGACTGACACAAGCCTATGTCATCATGCGAGAATTTTAAACAACGGTGAAAAATATTTTAACGACATTAGTTTTAAGTTATTCATGTAGAAACATAGGTAATACAATAAAACAATCGTATCTGTAATCTTCTTATAACTGGAACAGAATCAATAAATTATGATCTAAGAATAATAAAATTCAACTGGCAGCAGGCTATATTAAAACTCACAAAACACGCATTGGAGACAAAGGTCAATAAATACATAAGTACCTACTTATTTTTCCATTAATTGAATTTTAATTGAATAAGTTCAATGATACCTTTCCTCAACAACGTTTGAAGAGCCTTCAACATTGTTGGCTGCTGTCGTGTCGCTTTCAGATATACAGTCCGACCAAAAAGAGTACAAATTTAAAAGTGGCAATACTGTAGTGTCGTCCATATATATCTAATCAATCTAAGAAAACGGGGACGACACTACGGTATTGCCACTTTAATTTCTACTCTTTTTGGTCGGACTGTACATTTTATATGTAGAGCTTTAAGCTAGCTGAAATATCATGATTTTCTTTTGTTTTACAGTTGTCTGTCTGTTCCCCCGTACATACGGGTAGACTTTGCTGTCAGGTCAGTTCAGTTTGATTATCGCGTCTGGTTTTAATTTTCCTTGGCGATTCATTCATTAGAATGTGCTGCAATGGCTTGATATAATCAGAACTCGTGAAATGTTTTGAACAAAAATATCGTGTAAAAAAAAATATCGGTTTTGTGCACTTAGGGGCTTGCGTCAACAGGCAAACATAGAACTTGAAATTTTATTATTAATAGTAATTAGGTATTGTCGATAAGTATGTTTACATACCATTTTTGTTTTCAGTCCACAATAGCGAAGCCATTCATTGGGTACGGTTTTTTAATTAACACAAATTAGGCTTTTTTTTCGGAAACGAATAAAATCTAATTATACTGCCCTTTTCACTCCTACTCTTACAGTTCCGAATAGAATAGCCAATCATTTTCGTAACGATACATTAATTACCAAGTTTACGACGTGAAAAGTTTGGAAAACGCTGCGATTGCTGAAACTAAACGAGAAGGAAATAACAATCAACATGCGTTCGACAAGGATGACGGTCAGGGACAAAATGACGGATTGTCAAATGTGACAGCACTATCCTGTCTCCAGTAGTGTAAACAGAATTACCCGAACGTCTGAAATTTATTTCGTGCATCGGAAGATATTGCTAACGAAACGAATAATTAAAAATGACGTGTTGTTGTAAAATTTTAGTTAAAATAGATATAAATGAAAATTATAAAAATATAAAAATAAATATTTTACCTAATTAACCATAGGTATAATGTACCCATATAACATGTTATGTTGAAATAAAGTGTAATGTTATTGTGACGTAGGCTTGTGTCACTTTGGGAAGAGAAGACCATGTTTTATTATAGTCCGTAAGCCCGCTCCAAGATTGCCTATGTAATATGACATCACGATAAAATGCATGGCACATGGTCAAAAAAGTTTTGCTGAGCGAGAATCAAACGATTATCGCACAGAAAATTGGCCGGAAGTTTGAGAAAATCCTTCACTTCCGGCCAAAATTTTAGGGCGTGTACTTACGTCATGTGACATCATTACGTGACAGATGGCATCATGTAGCCCTTTAATCGTAGATAGTGTAAACATAAGTCTGCTAAACTAAAATCCACAGACCTACGGACTAAATTGACAAATGACTGACAGGTCAAATGATACCAGGAACAGCAAAATAAAAATAGTGAAGGGTATATGTCGATAACAATATATCGACAAGTTGTAAAGTTCAAATAACAGACTAGTTTAAATCAAAAATAAGTATATTAGTTTCAAATAAGAGGTACACATTTTGGTTTGTTTGATTTTCGAGGTAGTGGATGGATAAAATGCGTTTTTACCCACTAGTTTTAAATCATAAAAAGGTTTCCGAGCCTAAATATATAAATATTCTACTGTGGGACTTGGGTTGTCAGACTATATTACATATACAACAAACTTAACGGAAATAATTGAAAATCGCAATACAATTTACCTTTACAACAGTCGGGGCCTCGTTTTTTTTCAAAAAACATATGCATTTTTTGACGTATTGCCGCAAAAGTAAATTCGTCCGTATCTTTGAACGTTAATTTTGGACCGGGTTTCAGAGGCGAAGTAAACTTCTCTTGTTCTTTGTATTCCTTCAAAACTTGAAAAACTGAATTTCTCGAAATACGAAGAATTTCGGATGTTTTCATGACACACTCGTTTTTATTGACATGAATGTCCTCTGGGATATCTTGTTCGTCCTGTAATCTGTCTACCATCTCATTATAAATATAAACGTAAACTCGATGAATCGTCTTTTTTCAGTTTCACTAATATATTTTTTTCTCCTTTTTTGTCTGGTTCTGGTCCCGAATCTTGCGAATCCATAATAACACGTAACAATTTCAATAAACACTCGTAATAGCAATGATAACGTATATTGTTAGATACATAAAAGTAGTTTGTAAACAGCGGTCAACTATTTCTGAAGATATCCGCTTTTTTTTTTGTTAAAAAGATGTACCACTTTGTTGAGAATTTGAAAATAAAGAACAATAATTTCATTAATTCATTTAATTAAATGTATGTATTCAATAAACTATCAATTATCATAAATATATAATTTTCATGTACATTATTGCTGGTTTGACATTAAATTTTTATCTCTAATTAGACCTTTTGATCTGTCAAAATCACTGAAAAAAGTTGGTATATAGATTAGCCGATCAAATTGCCAATTTGATTGTCCCGTCTGGGTGGACCTTAAACCTACGATGGAACAATAATTTTAATATCGATGAGAACGACACTGGCCAAACTGTGGCAACATCTGTTCATACTTACTTGTCAATTTGGTCCGTAGGTCTGTGGATTTTACTTTAGTTATAAAATGGCCGGAAGTGCTTGGCAGACGGGGTCAAAGATGGTCATCGGATACGTTTTCCTACGTTTTGTGGTATCTTGACGAAATTGATTATAAATGCTTTAAAGTAATAATGTCTCTAAAAATAAATAACTCTGCCAAGACATACATATCTGGCCGGAAGTCCTTCAAAAGTGATTTTATAGATTTGCCATGTCCGTCGGTTCGTCTTTCGCTCCGCGGCTTAGCTCCGTGATCATTAGTACTAGAAAGCTAAAATTTGGTATGATATGGTTTGGTATGGTATGTATCGCGACGACAAAAAGATAAAATAAAAACTAAATTTTTTTTTCGGGTAGGTACCTCTTGTGTCGTACACGATATATAGGGCTACATGATGCCATCTGTCACGTAATGATGTCACATGACGCGTCATGACGTAAGTACACCCCTAAAATTTTGACCGGAAGTGAAGGATTTTCTCAAGCTTCCGGCCAATTTTCTGTGCGATAATCGTTTGATTCTCGCTCAGCACAACTTTTTCGACCGTGTGCCATGCATTTTATCGTTATGTCATATTACGTAGGTAGGCAATCTTGGAGTGGGCTTACGGACTATTAGACTATGAGTTGAAATATAACTTGTGGCACCATCTATTGACTTCGTCCGACAAAGCCACGACAGTCATATGAGCACAGCAACGCTAAAAGTTTCTAGCTGTCTGTCGCAGTTGACGAAGAAATCTTTCGATAAGTGATTCCTAGAGGGCACTCTTATAAATGAAATATGTATGAAGAAGTGTTTTTAGGGTTCCATACATCAAAAGGAAAAACTGAACTCTTGTAGGATCACTTTGTTGCAATCCATCTGTCTGTCAAGACCCTTTATCTCGAAATCCTTTACAATCAAAACGATATAACTACTCAAGTCAGTCCCTTGAAGCTATGAAAATATCAAACCTCTATGTTAACGTGTACGTGTATTTTTTTTGATTCGATTTTGATAAGTCATGTAAGGAAATTATAAAAAAGTTTCCATTATCAATTTAAGAGTGAGAAAATCCAAGGTTTGAAGAAAAATACTGAAATAACTTTATAATATATATATATATTGTCAAATATATGTATTGAAATTCATCAATGTTAAAAAGTGCTTTACAACAATATAAGAGTATACCTCTTATTTTATTATCCCATGGACAACAAACTGGCTTAAAAATAGCATATCACATAATGTGGTAAATTACCTACCACTTTAATATTATCATCGTGACCGACAAACTCCGGATTTGGCTCCATTGATAAAAACAACTTATTATCTTTAGGTAATAACCAAGTGCGTATAATTCAAACAACGACCACTAATGCCGCTAACAATAAATCGGCGGAACACGACGATAGGCATTGCATTGAATATTTGTTCATGGTAAAAATGTTACAGAAAAGTATAGTTTGCGCACGAGATCAATAAAACGCATATAGTGAGGAGAGCACAAGGGTAAGGCCAAAGTATAAAAACAAAAGTATGCCCATGGAAGTTGAAATATCATAAAAATAACAGAGCTTTTAGTACTCGTGGTCGAAAAATTTAACCAGCTTTCGTTACGTTTTGGACGGAAATATATTTTTAGTATTTTTATACAGGGGTTTATATTAATTATCTTACTTGCGACCATGGGAATTCCTATATCTACATATGATAAAAATGTTGTTAAGGAACCCTTATCTTACGGCCGCCGAACCTCCGAGGGGAATGCACCGCGCGGGGAGGCAGCTGCATCAAATTTGCATGTCACTCTTCGCCGTTCGCTGTTAGCGTGCGCACACAGACTTACGCCCTTTTCAAACTCAAAATTAGTGT
This sequence comes from Apotomis betuletana, assembly GCA_932273695.1. NCBI lineage: Eukaryota > Metazoa > Arthropoda > Insecta > Lepidoptera > Tortricidae > Apotomis > Apotomis betuletana. The sequence goes on along the minus strand of OW026298.1, from coordinate 14,906,237 downwards.
TCAGTTGGCATAGTTAATAAGTCTATATAGTATAAACTGCATGTACTAAAGTTGTTTTGCATTAAAATCGTTTACTGCATACTTCATTCTTCAATCATCCAGTCATCTACCAAGCATCACAAATTCAGAAATCCAAAAGCATTTGACGCCAAAGTCTACAAATGTTTTTGAAACAGTAGGGGTTACCAATTTTTTTTAATCAGCTGGGTAAATTTGAAACGTCCAAATTGGTAACTTTCCGCGGCCTTACCCACAAACAAGACTTTAGTCGCCATACTACATTGGTAAAACTACCTAAAACCTAAGCAAACCAATGTTATTGGGTAATTTCCATTGTTAATAAAACAATGGATCCTTTTTTGTGGAAACAAATGTCTTAACGGGACTAAAAACTAACTGCAATTAGTATGTCTGTCTACTGAAGTGAAGCAGAGAAAAATATCCAATCAGGCTGCGTCTTTATGAAGCAAGAAAGAAGAGCATTTCAATCTGAGGAACGTGATTCGTCGATTTTACATATCTGCGTTTCTGTCACAGACAACCCCCACTAGACGGAGCATGTAAGGCGACCCGCGCTCACCAACGATATGGTACGGTAGAACATTAAAGTATGAACACGGCGACCACCGTTTAGTTGCGTCCTTGTTTATGATCCATGCGTACGTCAACGAAAAAAGAAATTAAATAAATAACATGATAAATTGTAGTGTTAAGTGGTGTAGAGAGACCTCATAAACATGGACGCAACTAAACGGTGGCCGCCGTGTTGATACTTTAATGTTCTGCCGTACCATATCGTTGGTGCGCGCGGGTCTCCTTACATGCTCCGTCTAGTGGGGGTGGTCTGTGGTTTCTGTGGACAGGCAGCGTGTCTCCTGACTAACTTTTTAGAGTGCTGAAAAAGTTAGGCATTGGAGACAACACTTGGTAAATCGATGATATCGAAACCCAACTATGGGTATTCATATCAACTACACAATTGCGAATACATTACATAATAATCCATTTATACTCAAATATTTTATATACTTAATCATAGACAATTCCTCACTCTTTGTTCCTTACCCTGAATGTATATAAACCTATGGCATCTATAGAGCACTAATCAGCACCGGCAGGTCAATTACCTAAATAATTTCTACATGTTTTTATGTGTCCCAAATTTTATATGTAGTTCGTAATTCTAGGGCAATAAGCCATTTAAGCATATTTTTTTAAATTTATAATAGTAGTTTATGCAACAGTTACATAATGAGAGGTCTTATGTAAAGAACCGAAGGCGAGTTTCATTATAGGATCACTCAAGTGTTTTAAGACCTAATTATGTGCAGTTGCGTACACTACTTATCTACATATTCATCATCAGTATCATAGGTTGTCTTTTATAAAGATGTGAAACACTCAGTACTGCCACTCAGTCCGCGCAGCAGAGGAATAAATGAGGTTACCACGCCAGAGATTTCGTAATATTATAAAATAATATCTCTGGTCGCTTTTGGTCGCTGCCAAGTAATGTAGGCCTTACCAATAGTATCTGAACTTTTTATAGTAATTTAACAATATGTGTCTAGATATACAGTAATTTAATTGAGCTTTAAGACGTAGTTTATAGACAAAATAACAGTCCAGACTAAATCTAGGGTTAATATAAAGCCAAAACCTTTTTATGAAATATCTAAGTAAATCTCTTTACAAATACAACATTAAATGTATTTTTATTATATTAAAACTATATTATTTGTCTGAAATGCCTCCTATTCGTAGGACTCAATAACAATTCACTCAAATACCTACACAAGCACCCACACAATATAACCTTAAATAAATTACATGAATTGGGATTGTATTTTAATAAAAAACAGTCTAAAATATTCTAGATGTAGCAAAACAGTATTCAGTATATAATTATTAATCATTATCCTGCGACAGATCAGACGACGCAACGGAGCCACGCCGTTATGTCGCCTTAATCTAACTAGTTTTAAGCCTTGTGTATGTGTTAAGTTTTATTACTGTAATGCTGTGAACTTATTTGAATAATAAATGAAATTATAAATAAAGAGTAATTAAGGGCGCCGTGAGACGTATGGATTACCTACTCGGGAAACATAAATTAAACTAGCTAGAATGCCGATAACAAGTAACAATAAAAAAACGACGTCTTGACTGTTGTAGTACCCTCTAGAGGCACAATTATATGACATATATACAACATATTTTGAAACTAAACACATCGAAAACAGTCCAGTTGTGTTTAAAATAACGGTAAAGGTTATATCAGACGATTCAGTTGAATAAATGTTCACTCTAGTGAATGATGCCAAATGAAAGTATCTACACCGTTGGATATTTACACTAATCAATTCATTCGGCATTTTTGTTTCAGGCATACACACAAACAACCTCTAACCCCACGCATATCGTCGTGGATACTGCAATACGGCGTAAATACAAAGTGTAGACACGAATCAATATTCAAACAAATGCTAAGTATTTTATTGAAATGAGAACTTTATCGACAGCTGTTATTTACGCGGTATTGCAGTATTCCCGACGATATACAGTTTTCATTGCGTTCCGTCCGACGTGGGCAAAAAATACTATACTAGTAAGTACGTCGCGAATCGAAAAAGTTTGGAAAGCTCTGGTTTACGTCTCAATCTATCTAAATATCGATAACTAAACTTGGTATACTTCAACATACATATTAAATTAAATTATGCCGCTATTCCTTTACCCCACTGTTGGCTAAATACGTTAAGCATCATTTTATTACGTGGCTATACAATAGAATGCTGTAAACTAAGCCGTGGTCATCAAATTGAGATAAAACTTTGTCCTTATTTGATTCACTCATGTTGTATCCTTCCTTCTTTATCTATCACGGAATTGTTCATTTCGACTCGTCTAAGAGTACGGGGTATTATAAGATTTTCCTTCTGCGATAACATTATAATTTTATGGCTTCGTTTAGTAACGGATATACATATTTATAATGTTTTATGTGTCATCAAATTCTCGTACCTATATTGTAAATTGCCGTTAAAAAAAAAACAGTTTTTGCGACATAAGCAATCATCATCATCATTTCAGCCATAGGACGTCCACTGCTGGATACAGGCCTCCTCAATAAGCAATACTAATAATAAATGGTACGAGTACTTTCATTCAAAATTATTTAAATATAAAATTTAACTAATTTAACTGGCCGCTCGTATTAACAAAGCATGAGTACATATAATCTATAATTACAGCATATATCTACGTCTAAATTACTTTCTTTTACTTTAAAATAAGTATTTGAATAAATCACAATTGTAATCAACCAATAATGTTATAAAAAAAATCATAGTAGTTGAGTCCGTACCCTAGTAATAAAATAACATACAATAGAACAAACAAATACAAAAGGGTGGTGTATCTAGTTATATACATACATATTTAATCTAAGTTTTATATATACGTCGGCCGTGCAGGCCTATCTCCTACTTTGTGAGTAAGTAATTGGTCCCCCGGTAGGCAGGTATATGACTACATGAATGAAATGATGACATTGGATTCTTGACGGACTGTAATATGTCATTGCACTTCAAGAGTTTTCAATTATCCTAATACCCATTTAGTGCATGGGGCGTTATTCTAGTAAGGCAAACGCCCATTATTTTATTACACGATAATCACCAGTAACAGACTAGGTCACACATGGTTCATAGAAATTGCAGTTTTCGGGTAACAGCCTAATCAATAATTCGGCAAAAGATTGTCCAATTGAGAGGTATCGTTGACGAAATGTGGCCACTCTTGCAGTTTCTCGAACAACTTGTCTCCCGGGCTCGACGTTGACATTAGCTGGCGATGTGCGAACAACTTATAGTCTTTGGCTATTTTCCCCGCAGCGACTCCGCGTTTGATGAGTTTTTTGCACGCTTCCAGCTGTTTCTGCTGGGGGCCATCTTTAGTAAAAGTGCCGATAAACGCGATGCCTATGCTGTACTTGTTGTAGCCGAGGGTGTGGGCGCCGATGTAGTCCCAGCCGCGGCCGTAGTACGCGGAGCCGTCGCCGCCCACTAGGAAGTTGTAGCCGATGTCGTTCCAACCGCGAGAGCCTATATGGAACTCTTGCACCAACCGCACGTTGTACACGCAGCTACTCTGGAACCGAATAAGACCCCACGTCGGTATAAACAAATACTGGTGTGTTGTTTATTTTCAAAGTAAATAATTGAAAAGACGTAGACGGTGACCTGCAATCAAAAAGATTAGGTCTGTAGCTCGTTTCTTTACGATAATCGACCTGTCTGCTTTTTACTGCGAGTGTGAGAAAATTAAAAAAATAACCTAAAAATTCAAATTGAGGTGTCACCATGAGCTTAGCTTGTTTTTTATTTTTTATACATAGACACTGTTTTTTACTATGGCATAGAGGGAACAACAACAGACAATTTGTAAGATTATGAAAACGGCTAAGACCATTAGCTTTTTTACCTATCAAAAAATCAACCACTGTGGTCTATTTTTTATTCGGAATACTAAAATTATATTTTGTAATTCCGTGCTTTTTATTAATTTATACTAAAATCAATTACAATTTTGTACATAATATTAACTAATTTATAATAAATATTTGTAATTTTTCTGTTTTTTTTTTAATTTTAGTATTCCGCGTAGAAAAATAAACTCTACAGTAACTGCAGCAATTTCTTGGTTTTCTTTTTAATTATCTGCATTTTGGCCGATCTGAACAGGTTTTGTTTGTTTTTAATTATCCGTATCTAGTGAGTGCCTATATAGGGATCAGGACCAAAAAGTTGGATGAAATTAAGTCGTAGTTAGCGAGGAATTAAAAACAATTGAGAAAGTTCCGTTGTGCGACAAAAAATAACGATACAATAAGGAACTTTAAAATAGAACATTAAGGTACGTTATTTGAAAGGTTAACTGTCGCCGCACAATGGAGACTGACACCAATATTATTGAGTGAGTTAAGGGTGAGTTAACGTTGCAAACTTTTTGGTCTTCACCCATAGCTGGCCGCTAACAAGATTTATTTTTAATTTTCATAGAAATTGAGTACCTATGTAGCTGGCCGCTAACAAGATTTATTTTTAATTTTCATAGAAATTATATTATATGGTTTCTTCACGTAGCTAAAATAACGTAGGTGCTTTTTGAGTAGAAGCGAAAAAGTTATTTATGCCTACCTGATTAAAGCAGAAGTCTGTGGCAGTATGACAAATGATGACCCACGGGGCCGGCAGCCTCAACTTATCCAGAGGGCCGGTCTCCGGCTGGGCGAGCCACTCCATGCGTGACACGATCCTCAGGTGATCAGGCGCTATCAGGATGTCACCTTGTTCACCTGCTAAACCATATATTATGTACTATCCATACTAATATTATAAATGCGAAAGTGTGTCTGTCTGTCTGTTACCTCTTCACGCTTAAACCGCTGAATCGATTTTGATGAAATTTGGCATAGAGATAGTTTAAGATACGAGGAAGGACATAGGATAGTTTTCATCCTGGAAATTATACCTAAAAAGATTGAAAAGTGAGTGAACATCTCTGTTAGGGTGCGGTGACCCTGTTGGAAATGTATTTATTAGACCAAAAGCACAATTGCTCTTACATTTGCTTAGGCGCTTTTAATAATCCCTTTTATCAAGTTCCACGCGTACATAGTCGCGGGCAAAAGCTAGTATTATAATACTTACGAATCTTACGATGTAGGTAAAAGACGGAAATTAAATGGTCAGCTGTTATAAAAATAAGCAAATAAATAAAGGAGTTGTACGAAGAATAACATGTATTATACCGATTTCATAAAAAGTGAAAGAACTCGTTCAATATTTTTATTTATTTATGAATAATAATCCAATCACTTTATAACTTCAAAATTGCATTTTGTTAGCACTTGTTATGGCCGGATAAAAAAATTATGATCCAGTAAACGATACCACTCTCAAGGAACGCTTTCATTGCAATAAAAATAATATTACCTAAATCACTACCTAGAGCAATATTCAATTATCGTAAATGAACATTATTCCATATGCAAAACCATTTTACCTAATGCTATTTATATTTTATGTTATAACGGACAAGTCAATCGTTATCTTAATACGAATTGACTAACCATTAAGTATTATATGATTCAGTAGGACATTGCCCCATAATATACAAAGTAAGTATACGGCGTATTTTATACATCTATTGTGATTGGGATATAAAAATATTGAATTTAAATATGTATTTTGAAACTCCTACGGTCAACGCAGGGTTTCTTGTTGTAATTTATACTGCATATTAGAGTAGTGCCATTTCCGAACATTCTCGGAAAGTTCTTCGTTTCCTACAGAAATTGTTCTTGAGAACGATCACGCATAGACATGTGCCGTTCTCGAGAACGTTTGCCGATATCACAGACCACCCCCACTAGACGGAGCATGTAAGGCGACCCGTAGGCGACCCGCGCGCACCAACGATATGGTACGGCAGAACATTAAAGTATCAACACGGCGGCCACCGTTTAGTTGCGTCCATGTTTATGAGGTCTCTCTACACCACTTAACACTACAATTTATCATGTTATTTATTTAATTTCTTTTTTCGTTGACGTACGCATGGATCATAAACAAGGACGCAACTAAACGGTGGCCGCCGTGTTCATACTGTAATGTTCTGCCGTACCATATCGTTGGTGAGCGCGGGTCGCCTTACATGCTCCGTCTAGTGGGGGTTGTCTGTGGCCGATATGCATGGGGAAATAACGTTTTCGAGAACATTCCCCATACGAATCAGGAAACGTTCTCAAGAACGGCACATCTCTAACACGCATGCATAAAAACCAGAGAACGTTCTCGAAGATGGCCCTACATTACTGCGTATACACTAGACCAGTGCGAGGTGAGCGGTGCGAGAATGTGCAGGCTGCTGAAACTAGCGTCATTTCAGATTTTATTTTATAGTACCTATAAATATATGTATATATCGCCAGATTCTAGGCACTAGGAAAACACCTTTAACCTTTAGAACGCTTTTCTTCCCATGTCAAAATGGGGCTTATACGCCAATAGTTGAAAAAAGAAAGAACGAAAATATACCTTATCTGTCAGCAGGAAAATTGCTTTGACAGCGTCCCCTTTAGTGGTCGTTGGCGTGGTAGGCACGACGACAGCACACGACCACTTTAGTGGCTCTTGCCGTTTAAAGGGTTAATATTAATTAAATCGCTGTGGTTATTACAACTTCACTGTTACTGTAGTTTACCCAACAAACCTTGATAACGTCAAAAGCGGCTGTCGTTTTGGGCAAGTTTTTGGAGACAATTACAGTTTTATTAAATATTAAAGGTGTTTTTCCAGTTCCTAGACTCAGGCAATTACGTAAAATTATCTGATTTTCCGGTTTCGAGGTTTCCGATTCGAAGATTTAAGGAAAAATCGTAAAAGGCGCTAGTTTCGCATTACCTGTCGCCTTACACTAGACCGTATTCGTAACACGCGGCACAGCGGCCTCACAGCACCGTACAGACAGCAGGGGTAGCTGCGCACATTTTCATAAAAATAAGGGTAGTACAGATCATTGTGAGCAAGTTATTCTGCGTAGTTACTTCTGCTGCTGACTATACATGTACTCATTGTTGTCCCTCGCACACGACCCTCAGCCACACACCATTAAGAGTCACCTGGATCCTGCTCTTTGAATACGAATACAAGACAAGACTGGTTTACACCGCTTATAGTTGATTGTGCAGTATTGTATTCGCTTCCTATGGTGAAAGTTGAAGCCAGGTATGCATGTCACGAAATCACTTGAATGTCAAATCCATATCAATTTAAGAGTATGGAAGTCTCAAATTGACGTCATTTCAATAGTAACGTTTGTGATACTGTATGCATCATCGGTCAAATCCCTTTGTAAGCAAACATGCATACCTTCGATAAGTAAGAGCGAATGATTTCAAGCACATTTACGTTGAGCGTTTTATGATAAAAAAATATTTTGGAAAATAGGTATTACTGTTACTTGAAACAACCCGTCCTTAGTTTTATGATTGTTAAAACCTTTGCATACCTATTTCATTTGCTTTCATTTTAGTAGTTGTTTTCACTGAATTCCACTTTAGTAGACTAAATGAAAATTGCAATTTCATTGTTAGTACACAATACGATACCCACGCCGTAATGAATGGTGTCACTACAATTGCAATCATTCTAAATCTCTCTGATGAAGTTTCATGACATGATCCCGACACCGGTTTGCCTGAAATAAATTTAAGAGTCACCAAGCAGCCTGACAATAACCCATTATAACTAGATTAACAACATGGACGAATGATAAGGACTGCCAAATGCCATACTTTAAACTAACCAGACTTGTCACAAACTGACATCAGATCAGACATTTTTATAGCAAATAAAAGTATGTTTTAACTCAAGAAATAAATATAATCATTAAAATTAAAATATGTTGTAAAAATATAATTAGCATGTTCAAATACAAACAGAAATTATGGAGTTATAACAATGACACTGTTTAAGACAGATACATGCCTTTGGAAAAGTTAACAATAGATGGCGCCCAATTCCATTATAATTCCATTATAGTAAAGTCGTATTGGGACTTATTCTGGAGTCATGTCTTGGTACAGCTCAGATCAGAAATGGTGGCTTACTCGGTAGCCTTACGGCTGTAACCGACATCGTGTTGCTAGGCTGTAGGCAGCGCACTGCCCCAGCGCCTAGCGTGTGTGTGCTGGCGTGCACGGGCACTCGAACCAGCAGACGTGTACCTAGCTTGACAACGTCGTCTTGAGATCAGTCTGTTAGTGAATGTCATCTAGCTGGAATTTAGATCGTGTGGTTAGGAAAGGGTGATCATCGCGGTGGCCGTCCCCGCCGTCGGAGACGACGGTGTGCACGTAGAGTGTTACGACTATGTCGTTGTCTACGTCGTTCTTGTCGTCGGAGGTCTATGACATACTCACTGGTTGCAAATTGCATACATACTCATAAGTAGATGGCGTTGAAGTTTCAGAGCATTTTTTTATATGGTTTATAGCAGTATTTATATTTCGTCCATAATTAACAGGCACCATGGGCGGGAAATGACGAACACCAAAATATTTTAGTTACAGATAGTGGGCAGCCCACTAAAGGGAAACCCCATACAAATGTTATCACATACTTATCACACAAGCTGTTTAATTATTTATTAAGTATTTGGGGTAATTCCTAACACTAAATATTGTGTTAAAATATGAGAGACTTCGTTTTTACTTGTAAAGTATGGCTTGGCTATGATGACTTTTTAATATAGTTTTTACCAGGCTAAATTGCTAAATTGTTCACTCTTTTATGTAGATCCCTCTAAGTAAGTCAAGATTATTACTAACATCTTGTAAAAACAAAGGTATTTAAAAACAAAAAAAAATGAGCTCAGTATGGAATACAAATATTATGTAGTATATACACATATATGTTATATTTAAAAATTACATAAGAAAAAGAAATGCTATGTAAGGGAATTTGTCGTTCTGTGAAAAGTGTCTAAGTTAAACATAAACATACATATTAAATAGTAAGTAATACTCTACGTGGCATTGAAATAATGGTTAATAAACATAGAATTATCTATTAAATAGCATGGCATTGTTCTAAGGTACAAAAGTACATTATACCTAAACAATGTGTATAAAACTACTCTTATGTTTAAAACTGAATTATTCCAATTAGGAAAAATGCTAATTCTCAAAAAGATATGATTCTAGAAAGAAACCTTCTACCATTTTGTTAAACATGTTAAATTGCAAAGTAAGGAAAATTTAAAACGGCAGTGGCAAAGCTGCTTAATCATCATGCTGTAGGTACAGTTGAGGAAATTGAAACCTTTCGCTCTTATCGCAATGGCAATTTGGGTCAAAAAGGTTTGCGTTTCAGTTTCCTTTACTGTACCAAAGTGAGAATTTGGCATCTCATTGATACTTTACGAATAATTCTAAAAGTTGCAAAATTTAACTTATAAATTAATGTTTTAACAGTTTCCTTCTTCGAAAATAGTATTATGGATTACATAAGTGACGATTCGAAATCAGATAATAGAACACAACAAATATCTAATATTAAGCAGGGCAGACACTGTATTAGTAGTCAGGATCAATTTAATTTCATAAGGTCATGCAAAGACTGAAGTGACAAAAGCAATAAGTTAATATTTTTCATTATGTGAACACAGCAAAATAATGCAATAAAATAATATTAGTTTTAAGCCGATACATGTACTATTTGGGCTGAATGAACGCATCCAAGTGATCGACAGCCCGCCTGTCTCCGGCCGGCCGTCCCTACACCAAATCATCATACATGTACTATTGGTATTGTAAATACAGTTACTGCAATCATAAGCATATAAAGGAACTGGCACCACGTGCCCACCCCAAACCTTGGATTTCCAATTCGAAATTCTAGGCATCATGGGGGTCAATAAAAACAAGACTTGATATGCCAGTGACTGCAATACGTACTACAAAAAAAACCAATGACCAAGGCTACATCATGTCAGGTCAGGGTGGCCTTATTCTCTAATATACATAGCTAGAGCTCCCAATTAGTTTTTAATGAAAATAAATTAAAAATAATTCAGGTATCAATCTATTGCTACATTTAAAATCCTCGTCAAAAAGCATCCCTTAGTACACTGCAATAATAATCACTCCTTTAACTTTGTGGCTCATACTGTTTTTGTTTTATTTATTACTTTACGATATATTTATACAGATGTAATAATAATAATGAAATAATGAACTTTATTCTGCAAGTAGGCCACAAGGGCACTTTTACATGTCTGAGTCTACCGGCATTTCACAAGAGGAGACCACTGTTGAGAAGAAACGCCGAAAGAAACTCAACAGTCAGTCATTTTTTCAGAAAGCATAAGTACTTAACTATTACAATGATATGAACTTAACTATACGTAGTTCTACAAGAAAACATATTAAAAGTGTATTTTAAGACATAAGTGAGGAAAAGTGTAAGAATAAAATAGAAACTACAAGAAAGCCGGACGGTTTATCACTATTTATGTACGTTTGATATGCTTTCTTATTAGAACTGTGTCCCTTAAACTAGTTAGGTACAATCTAAGAAGGAGTCAGCTACGCGGTTTCTGGTTCAGGCCATGCATTTTTGTCTGTCAGATAGTCCTCTACTGTATAATATGCTTTTAACATTAGAGATTTTTGTATATTTTTATGTATATTTATTACTTTTGTTTTTTATGATAGTCGTTTATTTAGTCCTATTATTATTGTGCACCACCTACTAAATTCAAGCATTATCTGGAGGAGATCGCTATTTAGCGATAAGACCGCCTGTTGTTTACCTCTGCCTGTTATTTTAATGTATCTCATGTTGTGCTGTGTATTCCTTGATGTTTGAGGTGTGCAATAAAGAGTATTTGGATTTGTATCTCATGCACTAGTCTCTCAACATGGTTACATTTTTTTAAGACAGTAAGGTATAAAATTAATTTTGCATAGTTAATTGGCCAATCAGGCAATCATCAAACTAAATTTGCACTTGACCTTGCTGCCACAAGAAAAAATTTTTAAGAGTTATTATACCGGCTGTATCTTAGTATAGAAAAGGCTTCTTGGACACTCTCTTTTAAACTCCTCTGAAGAGAATGTTTTAAATTAATTTGTAGACCGTGTTGGTCCTTTGACTAGAAAGTAGAACCAACATGTAGATTCCTAAAACAAATTATTAATATTCGCATGTCATCATCATTCTTGGTGATCACTGACTGTATGTGTATATAGAACAATAAATAATTTTACTAAAGCTCATGTGCCAATGATATTTGAGAATATTTATACAACTTAGCATACTGTTGTTGCACTTATCAAAACTAATGTGTTAGATTTTATTTAATAGAAATAATACCTTATGTGCAACACAATTGGGCCCGTTAGTTGACACGGACAGAGCCTGCCAAGCCAAGAGAGCACTTTTATAGTACAATCCACCTGTGCTGGACTGGCAGCTGAGTAGAAGTTACGAGCACCCACCAGGCGGATTGTTGTCGCAGTTGTTGCAATTACACATTCAGTCCATTGGTGTTCTGCTACGACATTACTGTCATTTCCACATTTTATTGACATAATAACTGTCTGACACGTCAAGTAACATAAAAATCAGTGAAGTTTATGTTAGAAGACAACAGATACAGATAGTTAACCTTTTGAATACCCCAGTTGCCATCTTGTGAAATTGTACAACTGATACCAATGACATTGTAGTAATGACAAAATTTCAATTATCATAAACTTGGAATTCAGACCACTGAATTTTTAACCTCCATTCATTTTAGAGCACATCTTTATTTTTTTGCTGGAACGTCAAGGGTATGGTGAGTGGTTTAGGACTGGTTGGCTTTCAAAATGTTAATAAAAAGAAGAATAAAATATAGTTAACATACTTGCTGGTTCATCATCACTTCCATCAGGCTCTTTTCGAATTCCAAAGACAATACCACACCCAACGAGAACCACAAAGGCAATTATAGATATAGTTATCTTGTGCCATGTCTTAAAAACAAAGCTATCAGTGTCTGAAACACAAAAAATATATTTGTACAATTTTCCAAGACTATATTATAAATTAGACATTAAAACTTCATACATAGCTTACCATTGTCATTATCTTTGGTTTTAGAGTTAGATTGTTTTTGTTCATTTTCATCCTCTGTTTTGGTATACGAGCCATTTTCAATGCCAGTTTTATTTTGAATATTGTATTGTTTTATCGTAACCGGGCCTTGAAAGTACGTATTATTTCCGAACTGCACGTTCTCGGAATTGCTCACGGTGACGCTGGCGAACGACGCGGATCCGGTGGCCTTACTCCTCGCCACCATGCTCGACATCGTCGGCCTGGCATCATCCTCATTGTCTGAAGTCTCGGCGACGATCTCACTCAATTCTCCCACCACACTCACGTCAAGGGTTTTATTTTCGTCGCAAAAATTTACGGTGTCATTGTTTATAGCCATGTTTGTAAATAACTATTTTGTTTAAACTTACACATTTACGAAATTATTAACGATTTCCAAGAAACTATTTATCAATGCGACTGTTATAAAATATGCACCTCCGATAAAGTAAAATGTTTACTGTACACATTTGTTTTGCTATTAGAAGGCATTCTGTCTAAAAACATGGATGGATTTAAAACAAAGTATCTTATTACTAAATTATATCCAGTGTTAAGTATTTTATTAATACAAATTTAACAAATTTAGTAAAAGTAAAACTAGCTAGTTCGCCGCAAATCCAGTCTTTATATTTTTGGTAAACTTTTTCCCTGTCACGATCCCAATACATCACAACTGTCACTCCACTCACTTAACTTGACACTTATGTCTTCTCTACTTCACTAGTGTCTTTTTTTTAATTTATTTAAAACATTGGCAGATCTACTGTCACTGTCCCTTAGAAGAAGGAATCCCATAGAGCACTTATAACTTAGTAGGAACCTGTGACTGTACTGCTATCCCTATAAAGCATGTAAAGTGTCCGTATTTAACCCTTTGAGCGCCAAGCGGCAAAGCAATTCACCGTGCGACTGACGCCAAACCTAAAAAAAAAAAAGTGCTCCAAAATCAACAGAGATTGAAAAACACAGATAGTGGTTTGAATGAGCATGTTTTTGACCATTGAAATTTTTGACGTCAATAGGCGTCGTTGGCGTCAGTGGCACGAATTTCTGATGACGTGATTTGCCGTCTTTGGCGGTCAAAGGGTTAAAACGAGACGGCAGTATATTTGTCAATACGTCGATTTCAAGGCTCATGTCAAATTTCTGTTGCTATATAGTGGTGCCCAAATAGATTTGTCGATAATGTCGATATAAATGCGGTATTGATAAAACTACCATTATATAGATCATAAAAATGTATGATTAATTGACTTATGATTATGATAAGTTTAAAAAATGGTTGCCTAACGGTGTGCACAAAAAATAAAATTGATTTCATGAATACTGTAAATAACTGTAATACAAACAAACGTTTATAACTTTAATGCCTTCAATAATTTTACACAAAAAAAAAATGAAGTGTTCGCTGTGGTGTAACAAGAAAGTCAAAAAGTGGCAATACTGTAACAGTGGAGTCCCGATTTCATAGATTGATAAGAAAGGGACGACACTACAGCATTGTAACTTTTTAACGCCACTTAAATTGTGCCACTGACGCCAGAGTAAAAAAAAAGATGTGCCCCAAAATCAACAGGGATTGAAAAATACTTGTAGCGGTTAGAATTACAGTTTTTGGTCATTGAAATTTGGACGGCTGTGGCCGACGTGGCGTCAGGGGCACGATTTTTTGTTAACGGCCACAGCCGACTGTGGCGCTCAAAAGGTTAATTTCTACTCTTTTATGTCATAGGTACTATACCTTACCTTCTCGGTGGCGTGTCCTTTATGACAGTAATAAACCAATGCAAAGGGCCCCTCGGGCCCGCAAGGAGTAGTAGGGCCTCGTGCAGGGTCCGTCCGGATTGTTACTACCGTCTTGCCTGCTAACCCACCGCCAAACAGCAATGTTCGCATTGTTGTGTTCCGGTGTGGGGGTAAGATAGCCGGTGAAATTACTAGCATAGAGGCATTCCATCTTCGTCCTCCGGGTAGGCAAGCACTTGTGACTCCTCTGGTGTTGCAGGTGTTTATGGGCGACGGTAATCGCTTTCCATCAGGCGATACGTTTGCTCGTTTGCCCCCTATGACATAAAAAAAAAAAAAGGAAAAAGAGTAATAAAAAAAATTACCTTCCTGTAACTTCCATCAACTTCCGAGCGAGTGAGCGGAGCGTCTCCGTTTTTGCTTGGCCCAAAATTATTTCGTATGTTTGGAGGTCCAGACGCTTGTTATTCTCGTCTAGAGGTCGCATTTCTCAACCGATTCTCATGACGTCATTTTCTGAGTACTTATGAGTTGTACAGCTCACAGTCACTGATTAATTTTTAATATCGAATAATTCAATTAAGAAGGAATCTTGACCTGTCATGATTCTATTTTTTACTATAGTGGTCATATTCATATCATATAGCAAAAACAACTGTTTCCTAGATGTGATCAAATCTGATCTAGTCTGACCAAATGTATATAAATTATTTCATTACCACGCAATAGGGAAGGAGCTCTTTTTTCAAGATGTTAAAGATAAGAGTTAAAAAAACGAAAAATATTAGAAATGCACAAATCAATTTATTGTACCTAAATCTAAAATTGACGAAACAATTTTTGGCGCGTTAATGTACATTGTACAATCATTTGGTGGTTCAAATTACTTTTCAGATTACGCAACCGTTAATTAGAATATTACGTAAAAAATAATAAATTAAAAATACGTTTATATTTAAGAAATTCATATTTAATAAATATCGTTATTGATTTTTGTTTATGAATATAATTTTAGCACAAGTTGGCGAGCCAACCAAATTGTTATCCAGTTTCCTTCCCGATAGTGTAGAGACTGGCGGCGAAGACGATGTCACGTTTGATGACCATAGAGGCTTCTACCATTTTCCCTTGCAGCGTCGGGTCTCCTATGGCCACGGCTGCGTCCTTCACGTCAACTAGAAGCTGCAAAATGAGATGCATGAAGCACGTATTAGGCATGTTTCCTGACAGATCAAATCACGTAAGTTTTATGAAACGTCAAAACGCTGGAATATTCGGTATGAAAATTATATGAGAACGAATTATGACGTCACCGTTTGACATTTAATTGTTTTTATTTATGTTAAAATATTCAAACGCAAAAGATATTTTATATTGACGTCAAGACAGTCGTCTTCGGTCTTGGGGGTCGTATAAGCATCAGATGACACTATCAAGGCGACATTTTTTTTTAATAAAGTAACACCCTTGTTGTAAAATAAAACAGCGTTTTCTAAGTAGCCAAACCGTGCGTAACCGCCTGGACTCACTTCAAGGTTATAAAAATGTATATTAGTGGATTCATTGGCAAGAGGTTAGAATAAGACATTATAATAACGAAGTGAGCGAACACAAATATATCTAAGTACTATAATGGCCACATGTTAACCCATAAATGCATGGTGTAAGATGCAGCTTACATAAACAAAAATGAATTACTGGTTGAAAACAAGAAACATTTATTTGAAATAAAATAATATTTTATAATATTGTGTTTTTTTTAATTCATGCATTTAAGGGTTAAACACTCTTTCACTTCAACTGCGCGAAAACAAAGAATGTTTAAAAATTAAAACAAAAACTCATTGATGTCTTAACGCTTACAAGCGTTGTATGGCATAGATAATTGTAGGGCTTATTTAAATTTTATACACTTTAAGGGCAAACGGCTGTCAGACGATCAAAAATATTGGCCAATCTGATCAGGTTGGTCTGTTTTTAATTATCTGTATCTAGCTGGCCGCTAAAAAGTTATTTTTCTTCAACAAATTAATTAAACATGAAAATCATATAATAGATTTCCATTTTTTTTTTACACTAGGGCCTAAGACCTGTTTAGCCCCGCTTCGCAAAGCTTTTTGAAACGTACTTTTTAACACTTTGCACGCCGTAAGTTATAATCGGTACCGCGCTCCAACAGCTGATCACGAGCACCACTCGTGATGCTCTTTTTCCCAAGAACGCCGGGCATTTTTTAAGGCGCCACCTATGGTTCGCCGGCGATTTTCGGTGATATTGTAAGATTTATAAAATGATAATTAGCGTAGATACAGGAATAATTTCTTTTTTATTTAAGAGGTGTTTTAGTATTTTATAATGATAAAAATAAAACAATGTGTTTATAATATTTATTTTATTTTAAAACTGTCGCTGAAAAGAACTCTTTTTATGAAAAAATAAAAACTCTAACATGGATTTGTTAGGTGGCCCCGCAGCGCACTGACGAGGCAGCGCGGGCGACGCATCGTCATGCCGTTCCCCCAACCCTCACGTTCATAAATTGTATGTGTGTGGGTAGCTTAAACGTTCTTCTACACGTTGCTATTAAGCGGATCACGAACTGTGTTCGATATTTTAATACAAACAGTATGAAATCTGATCACGAGTACTATTCGTTATCCGCGACTCTAAGAAAAAAGGTGTCACGAGTGGTACTCGTCATCGGCGAGCTAGACTTGGCAGTTATTAAAATGGCCGGCGAATTAGAGAAAAAATGCGTACCGAGTGGTTCTCGTGATCGGCGTGCAAAGTGTTAAGAAGGAAAAGTGAAATAATAATTATCATACCTCATGTAGTTGTTGTATGCACCTAACGATGATGCCCTCCTGAACGTCGGTGAGATCCATGATTTCGGCGAACGGCTTCTCGAGCGCCCATTCATGTACGACTCTAACCAGGCCAAAGTTGAGGCGGTCCCTGCCTTCGAACTGCTCCACCTGCAAGAATAGTTACTTACATAGTTGGCAGTTCACAACTGTGCGTTTTTCTAGAAATTCCCTGGTATTTCCGGACCGATACTACCTTCAAACCTTCAAGAAAGGAGCGTACTCCCACCTGAAGGGCCGGCAACGCACTTGGGACTCTACTGGTGTTGCAATGCAATTGTCTATGGGCAACGGTAATCGCTTTCCATCAGGCGATCCGTTTGCTCGTTTTTCCTCTATGACATAAATAATAATAATAACAGAAACCTCGTTTTTAATATAATAAAAAAACAGGTACCTAAATCAGGAGAGGGATATAAATACACTTCAATAAACTAGTCACTCGATTAATCTTCATCTGATTCATTCAGATTTATTTTTCTGACTTCCTTCCTGTACTAGGTCCAATACTTACAAGCTAATTCTGTCCCGGTATAATAAGAATTGTCACAACGTTCGATGTCACATCGACGGACTTGGAACTTGGAATAGTATTTTACCCTGCACGCCGCGGACTATCATCCAAAATCATACCTACGTTTGAAATAAGAACCTGATACATACACATACTCATACCAAATTTCAGCTTTCTAGTACTTATGATCACGGAGCTAAGCCGCGGACGGACAGACGGACAGACAGACGGACATGGCGAAACTATAAGGGTTCCTAGTTGACTACGGAACCCTAAAAACTAAACTCACCATATACTTGGACTCAACCGCCGCTAACTCCTGATCTATCTGCTCTATTGCCTTCACTCCTTCCTCCAACTTGTCAGTTAGATTCGGTTCGATGGTGGTCCTGGCTTGGAACACGAAAGAGCTCAGCAATGCTGCGATCTCCGCTGGTGACTTATCCGTGAACACGTTGCGGAATATTAATTCCGCTATTATCAACTCGTTGGTACCTGTAGGAAAACAACGTATTAGGGTTCAGTACCCAAAGGGTAAAAACGGGACCCTATTAATGAGACTTCGCTGTCCGTCCGTCCGTCTGACGCCAGGCTGTAGCTCGACGGTGATAGCTAGACAGTTGAAATTTTCACAGATGATGTATTTCTATTGCCGCTATAACAACAAATACTAAAAATAAAATAAAATAAATATTTAAGGGGGGCTCCCATACAACAAACAGATTATGGTACGGAACCCTTCATGCGCGAGTCGGACTCGCACTTGCCCAATTTTTTAGTATTTATTAAGCCAGTGGGCGAAGTCAAAAGTGGTACCACCGATTTTTTAGGAGGTTCTCATTCTGTAATGGATTCATACCTAGTATTTAAAATAAAGTTATGTCAGTGTATATGAAAATAGCTTCCAAATGATAATTCCTGTCAAATGAAGTAGTTCCTCGATATAGCATATTTGGCGCTAATGTATGTATTTTGCATTATAAGATAAAGATAAAGATAATTTTATTGACATAAAGGGTCATCAATAAATAGAAGTCCCTGACTTCTGAGCTAGGTGGGAAACCTGTGTTACAGAGGTCATTATTATTATAACAAATAATAATAAATATCTTATACAAACCGATCTAGTCCCAAACTAAGCAAAGTCTGTACTATGGGTACTAGACGACGATACACATACATAATATATTTATACATATATAGATAACATCCATGACCGAGGAACCAATATGCGAGTTCATCACACAAATATTTGGCCTGGCCGGGATTCGAACCCAGGACCGCCGACTCAGTAGGCGGGTGCACTACAAACTGCGCCAACCGCGTCGTAATAATAATAGATAGAGGTTTAGCTAAAAAAAATATACGAACTATAACTTCGTCAACCAAAATTTAATTATGTACTTTCATTTTTCACACATAGGTACCTACCTATATTTTTTAAATTCATACGATCCATTCGGCCAACTCACATGTAAAAAAAGCCTTTTTTAACGAAACGTCTCCGTTTCAGCTCGTCCTTAAATGCTTACGTCTGTCAACTTCCGGATCTTCGGATGTTCAAATGCCCAGTTGTCCAGATTTACGGCCGTTCTCGTCGATAATTTTTTTCGTCGAATCAGATTTCGTGACATATTCTTTTGGAAATGGCGGAGATGGGGGTTGAAGACGAAAAAAAACCGGCCAAGTGCGAGTCTGACTCGAGCACCGAGGGTTCCGTACAAACTTTCACTTATCCCATCTTAATTGGCCTGGTTGAGTTAAGTTTGCACCTGAAATGTATGGCGCCGCATACAAACCAGGTGCAAACTTAACGCAACCGAGTTCTCCAAATATGATGTTTGAAAAGGACTATATTTTTTATTATTTTATTACAAATGTATAGTTTTCAGATTTTTATAAGTATTTGTAGTATGTGACGATATTACTTGCCAAATTTCATAGTTCTAGGTCATCGGGAAGTACTCTATCATTTTGATTCCCTTGTGAGGATCGAAATGTACGTTTTTTGCGACGTAAACGGCCGTATCTTTTTTACGGTAGAAGTTTGCGTAGTTAACGTAGTTTTTTCACAGCTTCAAGGGACCGTAGACCTGAGTATATTATGGTGTTAATTTCAACTCGATACCTCCACGCGTTCTCGAGATAAAGGGTCTTGACAGACAGACAGACGGACGGAGAACAAAGTGATCCTATAAGGGTTCCGTTTTTTACGATTGAGGTACGGAACCCTAAAAATATATATTTCCCAATTCGAAACAGACTCACAGAGCCACCAGTCGTATGTTATTCATTAATTTCGAATTTTACTACAATATCTGTTGTGTAGGTAATACATACCGTTATGCGCTGTTAGAAATCCAGTCGTAAGCAAGGTTGAAAGAGAGTAAATACGTATTACTTGTATTAGCAAACTTTAAAATATTACTCATCATCGTAATCATAACACCACCATTTTAATTAACTTTATTTCAAAAACGGTGAAATTGATATAAAATCAGGATGCATAGTTTATGGTCGGTCATAAATTTAAATAAAATACATTTTTTACCAGTCCCCAGTACCGGTCAGTAGTAGTGTATCTTGCCGCTTAATACGTCTTCACGCTTATGACGCGATTTTCGAAACGTCTTAAGCGAGGTTTACTGTAGAAGATACGAACGATCTTCATCTGTCATGCGGCATAAGATAAAATAAGAGTACATACCCATTCCGCAAGCGATACGTCCTTTTAGAATGACGCTATCGTTTTCGTCTAAATAGTTAAGCTCGCGTAGCACCAAGAGACGGCGCTGGTAGTCAGGGTAGAGCGCGAGGTTTTCGAAAGAGAGCAAACGCCTATATTTGTCTCGCTTGCGCTCGGTCTGCTTCCGTTCGTATACGATGGCAAATTCGGACTCGAAGTTCGCAATGTTAGTGGATTCTTTTTGGGATCCTAGCGCGGCCTGGAAAATAAAATTCGTAGAGTAAACACTTCAAGAATGTTCAACCTATACAATGAATTAATACTAATGGTGTCCTATCGTTTGACCAAAAGTCATTTTACAAAATTACACTTGACAAACAACGTTTTACAAAAAAATGTTTCGCCAATTGATAATTTTACAACAAGTCATTTTACAAATGACTCACTTCTCCAAATGATCAGAAGTTAAATTTACATTTTACAAATAATCATTTGACAAAATGATCATTTAGCAACTGAGTTATTAGACAAAACTACTCTTGGTCTAAAAACGTTTCGATTGTTTTATTTTGTTTTTTTTTTTTTAGAGCAAATCTAACTTTTTTTTCTCCAATTTGCTCTACTATTTTTACTATTTTAGATCGTAGAGCATAGTGGATAGATTTCAATTTGCTCTATCCGTAAAACTCGTAGAGCAAACTTGAGGAAATGTACAATTTGCTTAATAGTAGATACAGATTGTAGAGCATAGTGGATAGATTCTAAGATAGTAGCGGAATAAATGACCCAACTACAGATTACAGACTAAATCATAATGTTTGAAAAAGAAGTACTTTTTATGAAATACCATTTTGTTAAATTATATTTTGTTATTTAACACATTTACCAAGTGTAATGTTTGTAAATTAATCATTTGCAAAGTGAGTTTTTGTAATATGATACTTTTGTAAAATGTCTCGTTTTCCTAATGAATATTTGTTGAAACGTTGTTTGTCAAATGATCATTTGTCAAACGTTTTTTGGTCAAACATTAGTGAACCAATACTAATACTATTTGTAGTACTGAGAGACTTAATATGCTACAAGGGTGTTAATTATATTTCATGAATATCGTCTATATTGTTTCTAATGTCTATAAATACGGCTATAGTAAATGGGCGCGCTGTTTTGTTTCTATAGTAGAACTTTTATAGCGTATTCTTAATCCCCGACAAAAAAAGAGGTGAAGTTTGACATAGTGTCTGTGGGGTCGTAGCTCCCAAACGGATGGATCAATTGAAGTGTTTTTATTTCGAAAGACTTGTCAGTCGTGATGGTTCTTACTGGACTTAGCTACGTTTGGTGGAAATAGTTCTAGCAGTTTCCAAGATATTCAGCTTTAATTGGAACAAGTGACAAGAGCTCACCCTACATTGAAACTAAGAATTCCAAATTTTTTTGTTATGTTCAGTTTTAGTAGCATCTATATATATATTACGCGAGGCCGATTTTTGTACATCCCATCAGATCCACAGTTATGGTCCGATTTTGATAAATGATATGTCATTAGATTCGTCTCATGCTGGAGAGGTGCATAAAACTCTTGGAATTTTAATTTTTTCCTGAAAAAGTACTGAAAAATGTATTTGAAAAAACTACTGTGCGCTAACCACGTGACTTTGACCACGTGACCTGTGATCCCTATTTTGACATAAGATGACCAAATAATAATAAGCATGATCACGTAACACACCTGTAGTAAGTTGTTCAGCATGATGAAATATTATTTTTGAGTCGGCAACATAATATCCGCAACACTTAAAACATGTACGAATATGCAAAAATAATTTTACAGTTTGTTGACAATGAATGACAGTAACCATATTCTGACAACTTTTAATGTCTTTTTTATTGGGGGCTATTATGTCAATGCTCTGAATTGCCAGGTTGTTTATCTTTTTAAAATGTTGATATGGAAACTTTTTTCGCATACCTGTTAAAAATGTGGAGAAAAAAGCCGGTTAAGTGCGAGTTGGACAGGTGCTCAAAAGACTAGAAAAACTGCCCGTCATTCAAGAATAGATTATTTCTATAGGCGAGTTTTACTAAATCTAAATCAAAGCAGAAAAAAATTTGTAAAACGTCATTCAAATAAGTAAATTTATGGTAGATTATTATAAATATGATTATATAAGTCCATCAAAAAAATAATTCCAAGGAAAATGGCATGAGTTATGGTAAATTAAATGGTATTTTACAAGAAGAAACTTAGTCCTTCCGCTTGCATGTCGACGGAATGGGAAATGTGGTCGAGTTGAGAATATGGATGACTTATTGACAATGTAGCTAAGTTGGGAATGTATCTACATTGGTAATATGGATTAGTTGGTAAAATGGACGAGTTGGAAATGTGGACGAGTTGGGAATATGGACGAGTTGGGAATGTGGATGAGTTGGAAATGTGGATGAGTTGGCATAATAAACAAGTTGGGAACATGGACGAGTGATGGGCAATGTGGATGAGTTGAGAATATGGACGAGTTGGGAATGTGGATGAGTTGGCAAAATGAACAAGTTGGGAACACGGAGGAGTGGGCAATGTGGACGAGTTGAGAATATGGACGAGTTGGCAATGAAGACGACTTGGTAATACGGACGAGTTAGTGATATGGAAGATTTGGCAATAAAGACGAGCCGATAATAAGGACAAGTTGGTATTGTAGACGAGTTGGGTGTATCGTCGAGTTGGGAATATGGACGAGTCGGAAATGTGGATGAGTTGGCAATGTGAATGAGTTTGTAAAATTGACAAGTTGAGAACATGGACAAGGGGGCAATGTGGACGAGTTCGTATTATGGACGAGTTGGCAATGAAGACGAGTTGGTAATACGGACAAGTTGTCAATGTGGACGAGTTGGGAATATGGACGAGTTGGGAATGTGGATGAGTTGGCAAAATGAACAAGTTGGGAACACGGACGAGTGGGCAATGAAGACGACTTGGTAATACGGACGAGTTGTCAACGTGGACAAGTTGAGAATATGGACGAGTTGGAAACGTGGATGAGTTGGCAAAATGAACAAGTTGGGAATATGGACGAGTTGGCAATAAAGACGAGCTGATAATAAGGACGAGTTTGTATTGTAGACGAGTTGGGTGTATCGTCGAGTTGGGAATATGGACGAGTTAGAAATGTGGATGAGTTGGCAATGTAGACGACTTGGAATTGTGGACGAGTTGGGCATATGAACAAGTTGGAAATGTGGACGAGTTGTATTTGTGGACGAGTGAGCAATATGGACGAGTTGGCATTGTTGATGAGTTGGAAATGAAGACGAGTTGGCAATGTAGATGAGTTTGGTGTATGGACGAGTTGATAATGTGGACGACTTGGCATTGTGGACGAGGTGGGAATATGGACGAGTTGGAAATGTGGATGAGTCATATTTGTGGACGAGTTAGCATTGTGGACGAGCAAGTAATATGGACGCGTTGGCATTGTGGATGAGTTGGGAATATAAACGAGTTGGCAATGAAGACGAGTTGGTAATACGGACGAGTTGATAATATGGACGAGTTGATAATATGAACGAGATTGGCAATAAAGACGAGTTAATAATAAGGACGAGTTGGTATTGTAGACGAGTTGGGTGTATGGACGAGTTGGAAATGTGGACGAGTTAGCAATATGGATGAGTTGGCATTGTGGACGAGTTGGGAATATGGATGAGTTGGCAATAAAGACAAGTTGATAATATGAACGAGTTGGCAATGTAGATGAGTTGGGTTGGGTGTATGGACGAGTGGGCAATGTGAACGATTTGGCATTGTGTACGAGTTGGGAATATGGACGAGTTGGGAATATGGACGAGTTGGAAATGTGGACGAATTGTATTTGTGGACGAGTAGGCATTGTGGACGAGTAAGCAATATGGACGCGTTGGAATTGTGGACGAGTTGGTAATATGGACGAGGTGGCATTGTGGACGAATTGGGAATATGGACGAGTTGCCAATGGAGACGAATTGATATGTATAAACGTTTTTTACTCTATATTTCATACAATTGAGTTTTTGTAACATTTTTTATTATCAATATTGTGAAATATTTACGATTATAAATGATTTCCTTTTTAAAACCTGCGTAGTGAGACCAAATCAGCCGTTTCGATTCATGTGCTATTTCTGAAAATTGATAGAAATCGATCAAATCGATAAATTGATGTCCTGAAGAAAGAACAACAAATTAAAATTCACCAATCTTATGTTCGGTCCTATGAAAATATGTCAATTATTTTTTTAAGATATGGGACTATTGTAATGAATTATATTTTTCCATAAATCGAATAATATGCATTTTATTTGTGAAACAGATCAGCAGATCACATGTCATTAATGCACAAGTTATTTTTACAAAAGAGTTGAAAAAATTGTCACGATGAAGCTGGCAGTTGGCTATCAGGCCTGCCTCTAGCCTGGCATGTTTTAACGTTTTTAGGGTTCCGTACCCAAAGGGTAAAAACGGGACGGGACCGGGACTTCGCTGTCCGTCCGTCCGTCTGTCACCAGGCTGTATCTCAAGAACGGTGATAGCTAGACGGTTGAAATTTTCACAGACCATGTATTTCTATTGCCGCTATAACAACAAATACTAAAAATAAAATAAAATAAATATTTAAGGGGGGCTCCCATACAACAAGCAGGATTGGTTGCGTTAACTTTGCACCTCATTTGTATGGGGCGATGTACATACCAGGTGCAAACTTAACCACTTAAGGATGGAAAGAGTTTGTACGGAACCCTCGGTGCGCGAGTCTGACTCGCACTCGACCGGTTTTTTAAAACATAATTTTAATGTGTTTTTTACAGTATTAATTTATTCTTCGTTCCCCAAAAACTTCTTATCGATAAAGTAGTTATTTTCTGTAACACTACCGGATTTCCATATTCTAGCGGCGGCGGTTCGACGCCGCAACGGGTCTCTAGTTTTCTATATTACTCATTCAATGAGGGTGTCATGACTCTCATGACGACCAGATACTTATGTCCGGGGTGTTTAAAATGTTAAATTTAGGTAAGTTATATAAACAAAAAGCTACCGTGCGATAACTGAGCCAACTCCTGCCAGGTCGTGCGTAGGTGTCACCTACATGAGAAACTATTACAGAGACACATACCGATAACCTATTCATTTCATCCAAGAGGTCGAGGATCTGGCCCGTGTTCACGGCCAGCGTCTGCGTCAAGTTGACGTTGTCCAGCTTAGTGGCGCCGGTCTTCACCGCGTGTGATAGTTGAGCCAACTCCTGGAGAGCGCGGGAGCAGGTCGCGCCTATGGGCGCATCTGCGAAACTAATAACAAATCGAAGGTTAATATTTTCTTCGGTTTCCGCGACTGTTACACAATTAAATGAAACAACTTTTTATTCATATTTGGGTCAATCAACTATTTTCTGATGCCCCTGGGTCACTTTTTAAAACTACGATTTTCCGTGGTTATATTTAGCAAAAGCTTTGTAATTTTAAGCAGTTATAAGCGCATTCTTATGTAGACTATCTCCTGACAATACCAGTAATGTTAATTATCAACACTTTTCTTAGAAATGTCACAGACAGAATAACAGCAAGAAAAAGTTGATCCACCCACTTACAAAATGGGTAGTTTGCACAAACGTAACTTTGACAGAGAGAAAGCGTGTTTTACTCAGTCAAGCTTTGGCAACGGTAACTGGAAAATTGACGAAACGTCAGGGAGGCTCAAATAATTAATACACGCGACATAATCGTTTAAATTGTTTTATTTAAATTGAAAGTCGCATTAGCCACGCAATTGCTTCGAATTTTGAGTTGGACTCTATTTATATAATAAAATAAGAGCGGTGACAGGTAGCCGTAGTTACCAAAAGCAGTCTAGTGGTTAGAGGCGTGAATAAAAATAATCTAAAAAATTGAAGGAAGTGCGACTATCACGCGATAAATTTAAGTTGATAATGAAATAATAATGAAGTTTATTCTGCAAGTAGGCCACAAGGGCACTTTTACATGTCTGATATAGTGCGACCAACTATCTGTGAACAGAAGGGTGTCATCACAATCTTCACACACAGCACTCTAACGCAGAGACACTGACAATCGTACGAAATTTCAGCATAACAGTCGTAGTTCGTAATTTCGCCGTTTCACACATAAGTTTCTTTATAAATCTGTATTGAAAAAAAAAGAAGCTTTGGTCACAGATAAGTTGGTCGCACTATAATCACTTACACATTAGTCACTTTGGCACTGACATACTTGACATCGTAACTGGTGTTTCGTCATTCATTTATTCGCAACGGAGCCACGCGGCTGTGTCGCCTGAATCTAGTTTTAAATCTTTGTCTATATGTATTTGTGTAGTTCACAGTGCCTTGGTTTTTACTGTAATGCTGTGTAACTTATTTGAATAATAAACAAATAAATAAATTTATCGCGTTACTAACTCCTCAAGTCAAAAATGACTGTCATTCATTACGATTGAGATGTCATTCATTACGATTTCTGAGCTCATTACAGAAGCACTTGTTCGCCGAGTGCAGATTATATTACATCTGCCAAACCTGTGGTAGCGGATGCCGTTCTCGCATCGGGTGGCATAATAACGTTAAACGTTGTCATTCTACATGCCACTGTTTATATAAGTAGTCTTTATGTATGTCTATAGGCCTTGATGATGATAGCAAATTTTAATTGTTAATATAAAGTGGTAAAATTTAAGTAATTCATTAAATTTAAGATATACTAAAGTACCTATTTCTACAAAAGAAAATTAAAAATAAAAATTTCTATGTATATTTTTCCATTCCTTGATATATTGTTAAGCATAACTCAATTAGATATTAAGTTGTTTCTGCAAAATAATGCAATGCCCTTACAGGGTATCATGTTAGGTATAATTTTTAGAATTATGACGTCAATGCACTATATGAGAGCAATAAAGAGTTATCTTATCTTATCTAAATATATTCCGCAGACTTAAACTTACCGCGGCATTTGCCGTTTCTCCCAATCCTGTACAATGAGGTTAGTGTCTGTTTTCAGGCTCGTTTTAGTAACTGCCACAATATTCTTTGGTGCTATCGCTAGGATCGTGTGGTCCAATGTATTATCCTCAGTACCTAAAATGTTTACATAGATAATAGACATTTTATCATAGAATTTGTTTATTGAACGGTTAGCGTTGTCATACTATTGATAAAAGTAGACCTATAAAAAAAACATTATAGTATTTTTGTTGATCTGTTCTGTGGCCCCAGTTAAAAGAAGTAAAGCCTGACCAGAAATATATGAGGATTGTCAAGAGGGCGCTATGTATATGATTTATATATGGCAACAATTTTGCAATCAATCACAACCACACTATAATGACATTAGTTTAAATACCTGTCAGTTCCACTATGTTAACCTCGTAATTTCATTTAATAGAATGCACTCTTTTCGTGACTTCTTTTCGTGTAGTAAACACGTGTACACTTTATTTATAATATTACGTTCATGACTGTGAATGATTTTCGGCATTTTCTTTGGATATTTTTAAATATTTGTCTTATAAATAAATCACCACCAATGACATTGACATTGTTGACAGACCATCTTAAAATTATTGCCAGTGTAAGAAATTAGTTCCAGTGAAATTCCGCAATATGGCCCATCCTCATATATTTCTGGTCAGGCTTTATAATAAGTCATATTTAACCTAGGAGCAAAGTATAGCCTAGCAAGCGTCGGTCCGACCCAGGGATAGTGGCGCTACAAACAGCTTTCATATGGCAATAATGTGCATACGTCATATTTGCATTATTAAATGTCAGTCAACGATTTGTCATTATCAAAATTCAAAACATTGTTAACCGAAATGCTGCTCAATCCTTCGTTCTTCTTGCGAAATAAATACTGGATCCTATTGAGAAAAAAAATACTTTCATCACTGTGGGTAGTTTTGGCTTTATTATGCAACAATTACTTGAAATTTTCGGATTATTCAGTCCTGTTTCCCCTTTGTATACATCCCATCATGACATTCACCGACTTACAACTTCAGTTACCGAAAATTGGTCGTTTCCAGTAAAATAATTTAGTACCACTGAAAATCCACAATATAGCGTGCTTTGTAAAACCCCTTGCAGGGCCGTATATGGGAAAAGATTCGATAATTGAGTTAATCTATGTAGGCGATCCCTAGCTGTCATTATATTTTGCCCCGTTGTGACCTTTTGTTTCTGGTCGTATATTTTGACTTATGCCCCTCTTCACTAGGGCCACATTGTTCATCGATCGACAATGACTATTTTAAGGATCAACGTCGAGCTATCGTTCATATAACAGTCAACTCTAACATATTATAAATTTATGACCGTCGTTGATATATCATTAATCGTTCGAGCAGTCGATTGTTGATGGATGCATTCAATCAATAGGCTAGTTGACCCAGTTTTAAAATATATTTCAAATGGTTAATAATGATCTTACTAGCTCTAAACAAAAATCTTGTATTTTTGTGCTAGAAAGCTAAATTAGAAATTTCATGAACAATCAAAAACGCCGTCCGCCTTTTTTGCCTTTTGCTAATCTGTGGCGTGACGTAGCTGTAAATATTCTAAATTCGACCGTCGTGTAGTGCCATTCCGCTCACTCCAATATACTTTGACAGGAGATCATCAGGCACTATTCGAAGTCGTCAAAGTAGACTTTCAGTTTTGTTTACATGACCGATGACGTCACTATCATAAGCTAAAATGGCGGACAGCGTTTTAAGCATTTCAAAATACAGATTAAAAACCATATTTTCAAATTAAATTTTTTCAGCCATCTTTCACTTTTATGAATTGAAATAGTATATTGTGTCATAAGGGTAGTAAGTAGGGAATTACTAACGAAGGTCTATTAGAAGCCCGACGCCGAAGGCGGAGGGCTTTTAATGTCCTGAGTTTGTAATCCCCTTACTTCCCGCCTTACACACAATATTTTTCATCACATTTGGGAGTAAATAACAAATAAATAAGTAAAAAATAAACATTAAACGATAACGATTGACAACTAACTTTTTTCTGTACCTATATATTTTTTTAATTTACTATAAGCACTGGCAAAACGGCCATCAGCTTAAAAAATAAAACAAATGAACACAGAATCTTACTATTTATCGAGGCAGTATGGCCTATGGTCTTAGCCTGTCCGGAAGGACGAATAAAAAAAAAAACTTACTATTTGTTATTAAACAAATAACAATATTATGCATCAATAATTAACACCGTAATATTATAAAACTTAAATACGAACAGTATTTTTGTTACAAAACTAAATAGTATCTAACCAATAATATTTAACTTTTTTTCTTTTTTTTTGTGTCGTCTACCACGGATAATGCTAAGAACTGCGTTTAGTTTAGAAACTTGACAGGCTATACTGCCAGATTGTAACGATAATTCAAAATTAAATTTAATAAAACAATTGCAAAATACACTTAAATAATTGTAATACATAAATATTAATGCAGTTCATATACCATATTAATTCAATACACAATAAAATTTGCTGGTAGGCAAGTTTTGTTGATACAACAAAAAACCTTGGCTGGGTTGAAACCTCCTTAGTCTGAAGCAATGTACGAGTGCGTACTATATTTTTAAAACTAAAACCATAACTCCCTCGGGAGTTATAACAATTTATAACTCCCGCGGGAACTATATAGGCCTTTGTCCTTCAGTACACCTGCATGTAATACCATCTTTTACGAGCAAATGTGATGAAAAATATATATTTAGGTTTCCTTTGCTAAACACAATACGGAATAAACATTAGTTTATTACAATTTGACATGAGTCAACTAGCCCATTATGGTGTGACGCTTGAATTTATAAAATAATATCCGACGTCTGAATTTATCATAGTAATCAAAGAATACCTATTCCATCGAAGAGAGCAGAGTAGCTGAGCATTCGGTACCAATTTTCGTCGATCTCGACATTACGTTGAACAGTGTCGCGAAACGGTGTTTTCCGTACTAACATCATGTACGGTGCTTGGCGTGAACCTGCAATCCGAGATTTGTTATATTCACAACTAAACTTAATTCTAATGGTTGTGTGAGCTGCAGACCTCGAAATGGTTGAAATGTTTATTTTTTTACGATCTTAATAAATAATAATAAATATATTAAAAGACAATCTTACACAAATCGACCTAGCCCCAAACTAAGCAAAACTTGTACGATGGGAACTAGACGACGATATAACCCAGGAACGAATATTTGCCCGGTCGGGACTCGAACTCAAGACCGCCGGCTCAGTAGGCAGGTGAGCTACAAACTGCGCCAACCGCGTCGTCACAATATCTCGGCCATTTTGAAATATTTCGAAATAGTGACTCAACAAAGAAAAATCCTACTCACAAAATTTCATGAGAATCGTTTGAGAACTGCGACTTTAACGAGAACAGCCGGATATCCGGACATTCAAAAGGATATCGAAACAAACTCGCGAGGTCTACAGCACAGAGACCCACAATAGCGCTTTTTCTCTCAGTTGATTGGACGGAAAGCAACAACTGACTGCTGCCAGTCCATAAAGTGCGTCGATTGTACGTTTTTTTTTTCAAGAATGTGTAAAATATAGTACAGTACTTTTATCTCACGAGCGCGGGTGAGCCATGTTTGTGTGAGTAGATGTACATGCACATTGGCTCTGTGTGGGTGAGCTCGGGAGCGAACAGTGCCGGCTCACCCACACAGAGCCAATGTGCATGTACATTACTCACACAAACATGGCTCACCCGCGCTCGTGAGATAAAAGTACTGTACATTACTGCAGACGCCGCGCCGGAAAGAAAGGCTTGCTGGGTGAGTAGGTATAGACGGATAGTGATACAAAGCCGGCAAGCCCTTTTCTCAAACATACATATGCGATGAAAAAAAAAATACACAATTCGAAAAAATATAATTGAGCTTGTTTAGCCTGTTCATGAACGCAGACACCATGTTTTAAAAACAATTAGTTTCCGGCTTAGGCCTTCAATTTTGTATGAAATTCCTTTACAGTTCTCTCGAATATTTTCGCCCGAAACGCGATACTTCGAAGCTTGTTATAAAGCATGTTTTAACGACATTTCATTGCATGTTTGAAAAAATATCTTACCTTTCATATTCAAGAACAGTCCAAGTTGATTGACGTAAGCTCCAGCTGAAAATATCAATATTTTTCCAGGCTCGAATTCCTTCAACACCTTAGGTTGATTCAATAGAATCGGCATGATCTCAGATAATACATCGATGTACATCGCAGCGGTGTCGTAGAACGTTGCCAAAGCAGTTAGGTGTTGAGGCAGCGGTGTACTGCACTTTTCTGTATATTCCTGTTCGGCGAGTTTCAATTGCTTCTTGTAGCTGTCCGACTTTATTATCTGGTCGAGCTCTCGGAAGGAGCGTTGCATCATTCCTTCGACAGATACTGTATCTGCCCTGTAAATATTTATCGAAATATGTTTACAATTATGGGTGAAGACCAAAAAGTTTGCAACGTTAACTCACCCTTAACTCACTCAATAATAACTCAATAATATTTGTGTCAAAGTCTCCATTGTGAGACGACAGTTAACCTTTCAATAACGTACCTTAATGTTCTATTTTAAGGTTCCTTATTGTATCGTTATTTTTTGTCGCACAACGGAACTTTCTCAATTGTTTTTAATTCCTCGCTAACTACGACTTAATTTCATCCAACTTTTTGGTCCTGACCCTTACGTCGATGTTAGTGTAACATTAATAAAATGCATTTGAAATCTCATTTCATCCAATTCAAACAAATTGGTGAAAGGAGATGGCCGGCTACAAATTGCAGCAAAATATGACCCGTTCAGAAGGCCCTTTAGACTTAAGACTTATTACTTTGGCTTCAAATTTAAGGTCCCATGGACTTGGACCGACCAAGCAGCAAGTGTGTGCCTTTATTAGATGATGCATTCTTCTATCTAAATATATACACTTACCTCAAAAGGCTCAGTATCATCGCATAGGTGAGTCTGAATTGCGACGACAGTTTCTGCGGGATGCCCATCATCATACCCTTCAGCTTCACTTGATCAGGCACACCGTCTTTGCAAAGGATGATGACCGTACCAGTGTCATCCAGACCTTAAAAAAGAATAAATATTTAAAAAAGTATACTAATAAGCTTTTGATCTGTATACATTTGTCTGGGATAGATAGCATACTCGTTTGAAGCATGAACATCGTAAAATTATGGTTACTATTAGTAACAGCCCATTAGAATGGCGATGTCTAAAGGTTAAAATCGCACAGCACGATGTAGTTATGGATTTTATCTACACCCATATAGTTAAACTAGCTGTGCCCCGCGGTGTTACCCGCTCATCCCACGGGAACACTTAATTTATTCGGGATGAAAAGTATCCTATGTCCTTTCCCGGGTCTCAAACTATCTCCATACCAAATTTCATCTAAGTCGGTTCAGCGGTTTAAGCGTGAAGAGGTAACAGACAGACAGACATACAGCCAGACACACTTTCGCATTTATAATATTAGTATGGATTATTATAACAAGTTCAGATACTACAAGGTACACATAACAATACAGCGACGGCAGTGGAGCACGGACGAGCAAAATCAGTGTTATTTCACGGGATCACTCAAAAATTACGAAGTTTAATTTATCCTAAACCATCAATATTCCTAATTTTCAAAATTCCGAAAGTGAAATAACTCGTAACAGTAATTTTTGCCATGGATCATATGTTACATACTATATTTAGGTTAGGTTAGGGTTACATGATATCCTAAACAAATTTAAACATTTTATCAAACCATGGTTTTCGGAATTATGATAATTATAAATGAAAAATTCAAACTGTAGGTTTCAAATATATACCAATAAATCCCAATAGCCCTGTTCTAGGTAGTAACATCAATAACACGTTAAGAAACATGTTTGATCATAGAGAAAAATGTCTAAAACAATCAGCATTTTAAAAGGAATAAGGCCTCTTAACCCTTTGACCGCCAAAGACGGCAAATCACGTCATCGGGAATTCGTGCCACTGACGCCAACGACGCCTATTGGCAAAACATGTTAATTCAAACCACTATCTGTGTTTTTCAATCCCTGTTGATTTTGGACCCCTTTTTTTTTTTTGTTTGTCGTCAGTGGCACGGAGAATTGCTTTGCCGCTTGGCGCTCTAAAGTTTAAGTAGTAACCCATACAAATGGCTTGTACTAACCTCGTCTGCCTGCACGGCCTGCCATCTGTATATATTCGGCGGGCACTAGGATTCTGCGCTCCAATCCGTCGAACTTGGTGATCTCATCGAAGACAACGGAGCGCGCCGGCATGTTCACGCCCATGGCGAACGTCTCCGTTGCGAACAGTATCTTCACCTAGAAGTGCGCAGGTTATAAGTTTTTCATCACACTTGCTCGTAAACAAGGGTTTAAGCAAGGGGTATGCTATAAAATCGGGCGGTAAATCGTAAATTACGCCCTAGGGCGGTAAGTATTTTTTATCACACTTTAAGGGTTTAAATGCTAGAAAACCGGGCGGTATTTCGTATATTACGCCCTAGGGCGGTAAGTCGTATATTACGCCCTAGGGCGGTAAGTAATTTTGGTATTGACTACTACAACTTTTGTTTTATTTCCTCAAAAGTGTGATGAAAAACGTCGTACGTGACTCTAGTGGTAAAGGAATCCCAAACTCGTGTCATTAAAGACACTCGTTTGTAATTCCTCGTTTAACACCTTGTTACATAGGTAATCTACTAATAATTTATACATAATCCAATAAAGTGCGGCACTTACGAAATGTGACTCGATAGGCAGTTTCGAGAGCGACAACCGAGACTGCATATTTGACTTAAATATGTTACGCCTGACGATGAAGAGAGAACGATGCGCTCTCTCTCTCTCATCTGACCACACCGTCGCACAGAAACTCCACAAGTCAAGACATGCCACAATTTATTGGACGTTGCTCACTTACGTAAACTATTGTATTTTCCTTAAATAGTATAAACTGACAACGAATACTTACGTGACCTGACTGGAACAACATTTCCACAATTTCTTTGAGAAGCGGTAATATGCCACTGTGATGTACTCCAATACCATTTTCAAGCACCCTTTGCAGTCGTAGAACCTGAAAAGAGGGTTACTACTAGTTATTATACTGTTACTACTTATTTATATCAAACAATAGGCTAGTTGACTCATGTCAAATTATAATAAACTAATGTTTATTCCGTATAGTATTTAGCAAAGGAAACCTAAATATATATTTTTCAATTCATAAAAGTGAAAGATGGCTGAAAAAATTTAATTTGAAAATATGGTTTTTAATCTGTATTTTGAAATGCTTAAAACGCTGTCCGCCATTTTCGCTTATGATAGTGACGTCATTGGTCATGTAAACAAAACTGAAAGTCTACTTTGACGACTTCGAATAGTGCCGTCCCTCTCGATCTCCTGTCAAAGTATATTTGAAGTGAGCGGAATGGCATTATACGACGGTCGAATTTCGAATATTTACAGGTAATACTACGACACGCCACAGATTAGCGAAAGGGAAAAATGGCGGACGGCGTTTTTGACTGTTTATGAAATTTCTAATTTTCAATTGATAAAATTTAGCTTTCTAGCTTTCAGAAAAATACAAGACATTTTTTTTAGAGCTAGTAAGATCATTATTAACCATTTCCAACATATTTCGAAACTGGGTCAACTAGCCTATTAGCAGTCACGAGCCCCGCCAACACAACTGCACTACGTTCAGCGTATTTTGAATAACGTGTGGACGCCCCTTTGTGTATGTATGTAAATAACATGGGTTTTTGGGTACAGATTCAACTAGTGTGAGGGCCACTATTAATGTGTGCGTAGCATTGCAGTATGGGTATTAAATTAGGACAACCTCACACAAATCAACCTAGTCGTACTACATATAAATAATTTGTTATTGTGTAAGACAGAATTAACGTAGTGAATACGAACCTGAGGCAGCCTTCTGTCTGGCTCCTTGAGTCGCTGCAGGCATCTCTGGAAGAAGTTTCGTATATACCCCTTCTCGTTCGCGGTCGTCAGATCTACTGACATGAGATTATCCGCGTTCTGGTCGCACCTGGGATTAAAAATGAATTTTGGGTCGTATATTTTTAGTATGTTATGAAGAAATAAATAAAAACACTGTTTCCTATGTTGCGATAATTGCTGTTAAGTAAAACAATAAATAGTAAACAGATCATGTATTTAGATGACAGAACAATATGCGTTAGAGTCGATTAAGTGGCGACTTAAGCGACGTAGGTAGCCGTTCTGTAATTCAAACAGATAGTACGATTGCAGCTGTTCAGTTACACAAACATTCACTAGCACCCAGTTTTCATTAAGATTTTTGCTGTCTCAATAATGAGGACAGTAAACTACTTTAACCCGTAGTCCGCCAAAGTCATCGTAAACTCAGCAACATGGTCTAAGGTCAGGGTATGGCTAGGAAGTTCCAACACGCTTCCTAACACTGAAAACTTATTTATATACTACTGTACTGCTGCAAATAAAAAGTTTACATTTGAAGTTTGGAATTGAACACGAGAGCTGTGAAAATAATGTATACGAACCTGTTCCTCGATAGTGTGAATGCCACCACAGGCAGCTTGTCACTCGTCTTCAAGTGGTCTATGAAAGCCACCCACATGGTCTGTTCTGCTTTCGGATTCATAAACTGTTTTCCACCTAAAAGTAGGTAATGCAATCTTTATAAGTAATGCAATGTTTAAGTAAATGGTCAAGTAAATGAGCGTAATTAATTATAGATCAAACAACAAAAACAATTGTTTGACATATTATGTCGGTAAATAAAAATAACTGAACCAAGCATTCGTGATAAATCGGTAAAAACACTAGATTAAAAAAATCCGATGTAAACTGAACAGTTTATAAATCGTGGGACACTCGATCAAGTTAATTTCTGTTCATCTGTTTAGGAACTACACTAGGTACGATGTCTCAGATAGATATATCGATGTCTGCACTTAACTTATAAGTAATTATATTTTATCAAATAACGTTAGAAGAAACTTCTAAACGATCTTGCAGTTTCCTGTTGAATTTGCTATTTGGTACGAAAGAAAACACTAATTTCACGCTGCCGACGTGTATTTGTACGCATGATTCCGTAACCTTATCTCTGATTCCAATACAAGTATACCTATATTCCGGTTCCAGTATCGGAAAAATATATCAAATGCCGAAAGGTAAATTTCAAATACATCTTGTCCGATTATATAATTACCTCTAGGTCCATAGTGCTTCTTGTAATCATTTTCCCTAGACTTCTTTGCGGCAACGGCGTCGTTGTAACCCCGTAGCCTGAAATTACCATCCTGGTCTAGCACGAGGAACCTTTCGTTCTTTGATTTACCACCCGAGCCTAGAACAAAACGTAAAAAACTAATAGGTATTCAGAAGTTAAAATGCCAATTGCAATGTGAATACCGTAAGTTATATTATAAGTCGAAAAAACAAAAGTAGTCTTTCCTGTGGTCAGCCACGGATCTACGATTTTATTGAACCGGGGCTACTTGATATGGCGCCTCCTTTTCTGCTGCCTTGTGAAGTATGAATTTCGCCGCCCCCTGAAAGTGCCGCCTGCGGCCGCCAAAATCTGTGGCCCAAAACCAACAGCGTTTGGGTTATGTTTGGCACAGCGAGACCGGCCTCTTTGTTGTAGAGCATCGTGATGCTTATATGCGCTGGAAGTGGGATTAGAACATCCTCTCATACGTAGTCACGCTATGAATACAACTGCGTACAGATATGGTATCGCGGCACTGGCCTTTAGGGCGTGGACAGGAGGAACCGAACCCTCTCTGTTTCTTAGTGCCGTTCGCGTATTTCTGAGTGTTCGGAACGATAGCGTTCCGCATAGACGTAGGATGAGACCATCCTCTTATACTAAACTACTTTTTTTTTTTCTTTTTTTTATGTCATAGGGGGCAAACGTATCGCCTGATGGAAAGTGATTACCGTCGCCCATAAACACCTGCAACACCAGAGGAGTCACAAGTGCTTGCCTACCCGGAGGACGAAGATAGAATGCCTCTATGCTAGTAATTTCACCGGCTATCTTACCCCCACACCGGAACACAACAATGCGAACATTGCTGTTTGGCGGTGGGT
Source organism: Apotomis betuletana (assembly GCA_932273695.1). Lineage (NCBI taxonomy): Eukaryota > Metazoa > Arthropoda > Insecta > Lepidoptera > Tortricidae > Apotomis > Apotomis betuletana. The sequence continues at coordinate 14,868,516 of OW026298.1, read as the reverse complement.
TAGCAGGCAAGACGGTAGTAAGAATCCGGACGGACCCTGCACGAGGCCCTACTACTCTAAAAAGTTTCTGTCAAAAATGACATTTTAGTGGCAAGCTTTTATAGCCGACTGTACTTTTCTTTGGATATCCATCAAATGCTCACTGAGACGATTCTAAAGAGCCCAAGCGCGGTAGGATTGCTTTTTCTATTATAGAGTTCCTATGGCCACCTTTCGGCTCCATCATCAGATCAGCCCCATGGTACCATATTATTGTATTGTCATCAAAGTTAAGTAAGTATGCAAAATTTCAGTTCAATCGGTTGACGATATCTGCTTCAAAATTGAGTTGCAAGATTTCACCCGAACAAACATACTTAGATACATACATACATACTATGCAAGTTAAATAAAAGCTTTAAAAAACGCTACGCTACGCTGAATATGAGGTCCTACCTGTGTACAGATAGTGGCACAGAGGCACCGGCCTTTTGGGCGTGGACACGACGAACACCCGTCGCTTCTTGGTGCGTCCGACCCAGTCGGCGAACTGCAGCGTATTCGGAACGGTCGCGCTCAGCATAGACTTAGGATGAGACCATCCTCTTATACGTAACTACGCTGAATATGAGGTCCTACCTGTGTACAGATAGTGGCACAGCGGCACCGGCCTCTTGGGCGTGGACACGACGAACACCCGTCGCTTCTTGGTGCGTCCGACCCAGTCGGCGAACTGCAGCGTATTCGGAACGGTCGCGCTCAGCATCACAATGCTAACGTGCGCTGGCAGTAGAATCAGGACTTCCTCCCATACGTAGCCGCGCTGAAAACACAATGTATTCAATTCGTTCTCCACGTAACTCGTCTCTGGACCCCACCCTCCCCTTTCCGTCATAGAACCACACGTGCCAGCTTGCGATGTCATCGCCTCACCGTGGAGAATATTCCCACACGTACCAAGAAGTTTGGCAATTCCTTCATCTGCCGAACTATTAAAGTATGGAACTCCTTGCCGGCTCATGTGATTCCTCCTTCTTATAACTTGGGACCCTTCAAACGAAGCGTGAAGAAGCATCTCTCGGGCCAGCATGGCAGTGTCAACTGACTTGGCACCGTTGGTTCCTCGTCAGTTGCCATTGCGACTTGGGCTCCCCTTTTTGCTTACCATCAGGCGAAGTGGAGCCACTATGTTGTGCCGTTATAAAAAAAAAAAAAGGAACGGCTCGCATTTTAAAAACAAGCAGGCTTCCAATAGTCATTTCCAAGAAAGATGTGCGTATCAAAACTACGGACTTCCATCGAAGATCTCTAGGTCTCTGGTGACGTAAGACTCAGACTTTCTATAAACATCACAAGAGAAGTATAAAATCTTGTTAAAATACCTAATGTATGTAATGTATTGTATTACCTCAGCATTATTAATATAATGCACTTCGTCGAAGATCACAAACTCCAGGTCTCTGGTGACGTAAGATAGATCTCAGACTTTCTATAAAAATCACAAGGGAAAGGTATAAAATCTTGTTGAAATACCTAATCACTAATGTATGTAATGTATTGTATTACCTCAGCATTATTAATATAATGCACTTCGTCGAAGATCACAAACTCCAGGTCTCTGGTGACATCGGAGCCGCAATACAGCATGGACCGGAGGATTTCCGTGGTCATCACGAGGCATGACGCCGTCGGGTTGATCTGCAGGTCTCCCGTGAGCAAGCCCACTTCACCGAATGTCTTGTTGAAGTCATTGTACTTCTGGTTGGAGAGCGCTTTGATTGGTGACGTGTATATCGCTCTAGAAATTAATATGTAAATTAGTGGTCCCGGCAAAACTGAAAAATACAAATGTAATCGTGATGAATGCATTTGGTAATAAAGATATCCATCACTATCAGGTTAGAAGGACCAACTCTATATACTTATATGGAGTCAAATGTTTTTCAAGCTCCCGTAGCTAAGACTATTATATTATAACAATGCATGTGCATTCGTCTATGTATTATATTGAACGAGTCATCACTACTTAGTCAATTCAAAACTTCTTTTTTGTCCCCAGTGATGGGTGACTATCACACGAATGTTTTAAAGCCTAATTATATAGAGTTGCACTGTTGCATACACTACTTTAGCTACCTACACACATATTCATCATCATTTTATAGATTTTATTTTCTATCGCCATAACTTCATCATACATATATCGTCTCGTCCATGCTCCGCTGCCGCCGTTGTATTGTATTTACCTATAGTATCTGAACTTGTTATAGTAATATAACAATATGGGTGTATATAAAAAATATTTTCTAGTATTTTTGAATAAATTTTGATATAACCTCGTACAATTCCTTCTAGACATTGCAATAGCGTATTCGGCTACTACCGTCTTGCCGGCCGATGTGTGCGCGGCGACGAACACGTGGTGACCCTCTTCCAATTTTAATATTGCCTGTAGTCAAAACGGTAATATTATCAACAGTTCATGTTATGCTATGGGGGCCAGACAATATTTTTGATATTTCTGACCATTTCTGAATTCTTGGGTATTAACTAATATTAAATGGGTACAACATAGATAAGTATAATATTGGCGTAGGATATCCAGACTTGTAAACTGACTGGGTGGTCTATGCGCAGAATATAGTTGTGATAAAACTGAAAAGATTATATTAATGCCTTACCTGTTTCTGGAAAATATCCAAAGTAAATGGGTAGGAGTGTGCCATATCTTTAATCTTTGTTTCAAACTCCGGTACTGGTAGCGATACATCTATCATTTCTGCCCACTCAGTGCAGGTCACTCCGGGCCTGGCTGTGGACTTGGTGATGTTCAGTATTGGTATTTCCGGTTCCTCTACTGGTGGTCGGATAACCGTGCTCTCCAAGAAGATGTCATCGTCGTTTACGTCGGATTCTTTTTTTGGACTACTTGGTTCCGTTTGCCGCACATTCTCGTCTTTCCATAGACCTACAATGATTCGCATGTCAAGACGTATATTTATCAAGATAAAATAACAACTGTTTGCGTAGTTTGATGTTTTGCAGCCTTTATGCTCATCATTATTTAAATAAGTGATAGTAGCCAGTCATAAACCGAATAATAATATGTATACTCCTATCACTGCATATGAAAAATGAGCTACAGAATTGCATGGCCCATTTGTGAATGAATTCATTTGTGTAACATTTAGCCAAAATTAAATTTGTCCGAAAGTAATTTTATCCTGAAACCCGTAATATTTTGAGGATTTTATAAACATCGTTTTAAAGAACCCATTAGGTTAGGTTAGGTTTGTTTTATAATATTATTCTGATAAATGAACCGTTTTGGAAAAAGTGGTTTTTGAACAAATGAAAATTTGCATAACGCTATAGATGGGAAACAAATATTTGTATTTCAGATAGGTAGCCCTTCTATGGCTTATGTCGCTAGTATATTGTAAAAACAACTTACCCACTAAATGAGCATGACTTTCAACGACTTCATCAAGGTTAATTTTAGTATTGATATTGGTATCTACTCTGTTGTCTTCTTCTTCCTTCGCCTGTACAGCCTCACCCTTCCAACCAGGCACTTGTGTTATAATTTCTGAAAAATGGAAAATTAAGTTTTCATTCTCTGCTTAGATTGTTGGAAACAGGACCGCTTGTTGGGCAAAAAGCGACCAACAGAGGAGAGATGAAATTAGCTTGCATACGGCTGTAATATAAATGCGATGATAAATGCGTTATAAAATGGAAAATCTAATAGTAGCAGTAAAGTTATAAGCTTCAGCAGGAGAACAAGAAGATTCGAGGAAGAAGGCTGTATGGGAGCGCTGCCAGGACAGTAACGGTAGGCTCCAATTGGGAATAGGGCTGAATGAATGCAATCAAGTGATCGACAGCTCGCCTGTCTCTGGCCGGGCGTCCCTACACCAAATCATCAAAATTATGAGCTAACTGCCTAGTGTAATACGAACTTGACATAGAAAAGTTTTACAGAATTTTAATAATAATCAGGTGCGGATCTATAATATCGTTCTCGGTATCGCTCTGTATCTAATGTTGAAAATAATCATACAGGAGCTACTCGCATTTGATTACATTAGATTTGATTTATAAAAATCCCAATAACGTATATAATATCTCATAGGTTATTACGAGGCAAAAATAGAATCAGCCTTTGATATCATGAACCAAGTCACCACATAAAAGTTATCAGATTCAAAGTACAAACCACAAAATGTTTGTGTATGCAATATCAAACTAACAGTTTATGCATCTGTGTAGCGATGATTAACAATGAGATAATTGAAATAAAGATGTTTTTTTAGTTCCAAAAATTCAATTACCTACCTTCACCCAAAAACCTTCCAACTTCGTCCTCTGTCTCTATATCTATATTGTGCTCTCCGTGTGATGCTAGCAGCATGGCTCGAAGCTCCTCCTCGAAGCCTGCAGGCAGGAAAGGACTCTGGGTGGTGGCCCCCCGGGTCGCCAGGTTGGGAGGCAGAGGGGGACGGGCCATGGAGAGACTGTCTGCATCATCTTCAATTGGGATCCTAGTTTCTATTTCACCAATTTTCTCACCCGTTGCCCCATCTCTGTACGCCTCAAGCTTAACAAGAAAAAACATTCAGCTTGAAATGATACACAGATATAGTTAATAAAGTTTGGCCTTCTTAGTTTGTTGGTTAAGCTCTTTATTATTTGGTAAACTTTTTTCACTCTAGCTTTTTGAGACAGGAAGTTAAATAAATAGGTACCTTATCTGACCCTTACCTTACCTGACCTATACCTTAGCTGACATAATAATGATGGCAAAACTTAATTTGCTACACCATTACAATATGTTATCATTATCACAACTAAACAGGATTTCAGAATGTCAAAGAAAGAGTGTCATAGCTCCTTGTTTTCTTTCTTATTATTTTTGTCAATTGACAGGCATAATTACGCATAACACCATAACAGACACCCCACACACTGTAGCCAGGAGTACACAAGTTCATGTGTTTTAGCAGAATGAATTTGTTTGTACATTATTGAAGTTTTCCTATCATGGTGTTGTTGGGCCAGGAATATTCTTGCCAGGCTTACTACTACCTTTTTACTGTTATAACTTATAAGCCCAGAAATCATAAATCACAAATTTGTAGGTTGGTGGCACAAGAGATACCTAAACATAACAAAAAGTACCAAACCTGCAGTTTGCTAACACTTTTTACAGTTAGTCTTAGCTGTATAACCACTCAATTGCTTCGAATTTTGAGTTGGACTCTATTTATATAATAATATAAGAGCTATGACAGGTAGCCGTAGTTAGAAAATTTGTCTTAAGGAATTTAACTGTAAAAAATGACAACTTTGTAGTGGTGTCAATGAATACTAATTACTTTACAGTAGTAGCAATAAAAACTTAGAAATGCCAAAATGTAGTTCCAAAAAACCCAAGTTTAGACTATCCAAACTAGTTCTCTGTTCCCCACTGGTTCAGATACTCGAGGCTCTACAGTATTTTTATTATATATACCAATGCATGACTGTCAGTGAAAAACTACTTAATATTCCCATTATCTAAACTAAATGAGGGTATGGTTTCACATGAAACAGCGTAATGAAATGTTTTGATTCCTGATTAGCAAAGTTAGCAAAGGTTAGTTAGAAAGAGGATTCAAATAACAGTTGTCAAAAAGTTTACCTCGTACTTGGTGGCAGCTTGGCTCTCGTCATCGTCAAGATTTAAGAAATAATGCTCACTCCGCGGTCTATGCCAGTGAATCTGAGACTTCTCCCATCTATGTATAGGTAGCCTATCCGATCTTATGACATACTCTCGAAGACGTTCATTTAGGTCTTCAAATATTGGCGGAATCTGAAACATATTGAGAAGATAAATAAAGGTGCACTGAAGTTATCTATCATAAAAATATAATTTTATAATACCTGAATACGCTCTGTACTAGAGCTACTCGCTACGTCTACAGACATGTTTAGTTAGTGTAGACAAGCATGGAGAATGGAGATAGTTAAATAATTAAAAATCGAGGTTCGGCGTAAATATTGAAAATACCTTCGTGCACAATGTGCACATACTGCATGAGCACGATATAGCATACCAAATGTCAAGTCAATTTGATTTGAGGGAGGAACGTTCAACGATCGGTATCTGCATTATAAGTTTATAGAAATAAGTAAAGTATTGGTTGTTTAATTTTGTTCATTTCAGTAATATAATTTTAATTCGATGTAATAATTAGAATTAACACTATTACGAGTTACAATGCAGTGCGTAAAAGGTATTTTATAATTTATAACTGTCGTAGAAGTTAAAATCGGAACACTCTAAAAGGCGGTTAAAGGATACAATTTGGTTGTCCAACATAGCAGGGGCGATCACTCAGAAGAATGAATATTATAGAATAGATATAGAGGCTTTGTAGCTTAGTAGAAACCTACAACTGTATTGGTATCTCTGTTAAGGATGTCTAGTTACTGTATAAAAAAACGAGATGGCATGTGTCAAATTTTTGTCGCTAGTGATGTTTACATGATGTTTAAGATTCATCGTAAGATCAACATCATCATCTGAGGCGTTACAGCCGCGGGTGGGCCTTAGCCTGGTCTAGCAAATCTCTCCAGTCCGATCTATTCATGGTTTTCCTTCTCCAACTTATCACTCCTAAGATCTTGCTATCCTGTTCGACGCCGTCCAACCACCTGAGCTTGGGTCTGCCTCTACTTCTGCGACCCTCCGGTCGGCCTTCTAGAATGCGCGTTTGGGTACTCTGGCCTCGTCCATTCGCAGCACGTGCCCTGCCCATCGCAGGCTTCCGATCTTTATGGTCTTAATAACGTTTGGCTCATCGTACATTTGGTATAGCTCGTGGTTATAACGCGTTCGCCATCCTTCATCTTCCATCACAGCTCCGAAAATGCACCTTAATATTTTACGCTCAAACACTAACAAGGAATGTTCGTCTTTTTTGCTAAGTACCCAACACTCGGAACCGTAGGTGAGTATGGGCCTTAGTAAGGTTTTGTACAGAAGAAGTTTTATGCTTCTTGAAAGAAGTTTCGAGCGAAAGTATCTTAGCAGGCCGAAGTAGCACTTGTTAGCAGCCATTATTCTCCTGCTTATTTCTGAAGACACATCGTTGCTATCGGTTACTATGGACCCAAGGTATATAAATTCTTTGACGCTAGCAAAGGTGTTACTGCCAATGTGAATGCCTTGTAGTAGTACTTGCTGGTCTTTTGACGCCTTCAGGTACTTAGTCTTGGCCATATTAACTTGGAGACCGGCCTCCGCAGCTGATTTTTCAAGAGCAAGGTATGCACTCTCCATTGCAGGTAGGGACCTTCCAATCACGTCGAGGTCATCCGCATACCCTAGAATTTGGACGGATTTGTTGTATATAGTACCTTTTGTCTCGATCTTTGAGTCGCGGATACATTTGTCGAGAGCGATGTCAAAAAGTAGGCACGAAAGCGCATCCCCTTGTCTTAAGCCGTCGTTGGTTCTGAACGGCTCCGATAATGTTGTTTGAACTGACAACACTCTGAGAGTTTCTTAGAGTCATCTCAGTCAAGCGCACGAGCTTTGTGGGGATGCCAATCTCTATTATAGCCTGGTATAGGAAACCTCTGTGCACATTGTCATAAGCAGCCTTGAAGTCAACGAAAAGATGGTGTGTGTTAATATTGAATTCAAGCGTTTTTTCCAGGATCTGCCTAAGCGAGAAGATTTGGTCTATTGTGGACCTGTTTGGACGACACCCACACTGATACTCTCCCACGCTGGATTCTACATATGGCTTTAAATTATTGAATAGTATTGTCGCGACGACTCGCGATTATATTCATACTTCTTTGACAACGTCTTGGCTTTCCACCTTACTGATTCTTCTTAGATTGTCTATGGTGAGATATTTTGAATTTCTTATTTTTACTATTCAATTATTTTCTTTGACAAGGCAATTTAGTTTGTTTTTGGACCCTTGGAGTGCACACGTATTAATTCTGTGCTCAGCTCGCCTGCTCTATCAGTTAAGTTTGTGCTTTGTGTCTCTTATTGCCAATATAATTACTAATTATTTGCAGTTTTATACGCATCGCCCAGTCAGGCGGATGCTTTCCCGGGCATGTGATAGCATTCGTTTTGACCGGGGACGCATTGGGAACGGGTAACTTATGTGGAGAAGTATTCTCCTTACTTACTTACTTATCTATTTGTACCTAGTTGTACCTATTTATTTGACCGGAAGATTGACGAATCTGATGGTCCCTATATGCTGGCTTAACATGCTCCTCGTATCCCCTCAACGCTCTGTCGCAGTCGCAGTCGAGTGATTGAAGTTCGTAATGGATGAGATCAGGTCCAATCCTCGTAAATGGTGTATTCCTTGAGGACTGTGGGAACTGACTTCATACTGTACCATATGTTTTAATATATTAACTGCAAGACGTTACACAGAGATAAATAGTCTGGTAATGTCAATTTTATGCTAAGGCACAAGGCGCAAACAATACATGACAATGGAAGTCATGTATATACCTTTTCCAGAAAGGAGACGACAATTCTGTGAGAGGAGATTCCTGTGAGATGAAGGAACACAAATAATGATACTACACGGATGTGAGGATAGCAGCAGAGTGGAGCGAGTTTGTAAATTAGCAGGTATGAACTATTGCATTACATCTGACGCATTCCTATTCAACAAATTCAAGGGCTGTTATTTCAGTAGCGAAGCGAGTTACAGGTTAGGTTAAATACTATGAACCCGGGCAACGTTAAATTAGTTTGTTGTCGCAGTAACCCCTCATGCTGTGGCGACAAATTCTGGTGAAGAACAGTGCTGGGATTCTGGTGGCACTTTGAGGGAAGTGTTGTTAGAATCACTGGCCGTAGTTTAGAATTCGGTATTGCGATTACTTGATAAATTATGGTATAATTTTCAGCCTAAATGTGTCAGATTGTGGTGTAATAGTCTTCATACAAATCTTAGTAGCTAAATTGCCTAACCAAAATTATTGCATATTTGAAAGTAGAGTGGTGAGCCAGACGTTTACTAAATTGTTACAATTCGTATTATACTCAAAATAAGATAATCAAAATCAATTATAGTTCGTGCGGACAAATTACGACGATTTGACAGCTGTGATGTACAAATTCTAGAATGTACGGTGATACTTCAAATCGATACTTGATTTTAATAGATCGATTCGAGGTATGAATACGATGCGTCATATTTACATCATCGATTGTTTATTCGGATTATTTCGAACGAGTCAAATATGCTATGAACAACGATTTATGCACCGAGTATCGAAACATCGGCGATTTTATTTTATTCACTATATTTTAGTCGTACGATTATTATGCGATGAAGTCAACACCACTTCGTCTATGCTATTTGAAAATAAATAAAGTGTTGTGTTTATTACCCATTTACCACCAAATAAATAACATTTATTGTTCGACGACAAATTTGATCGACTGACAATTCGATTGCAGCGTATAATCGAACATCCCGCAGTTGTACGCCGTCCTAATGTCACTTTTGCCAGTTGGTGAAAAAATTGTTGTTAACGCCGCCAAATTGTACCTTTCGAAATCTTTTATTCAGATATGGTGATAAATAGTGTTATTTGGTGTATATTCATTGTGATTACGATGAATAAATGTATAAAGTGATGTGTAAAAAGGGTGTTAATATCATTGACTTATTAAATCGTGAACATAAGGTGAGTATTTGTCGTACGAACCAAATATCAAAACAATCATGTTTATCAACATTTATGAGATATTTTTCTGATTTACTTTCTCGTTTTATATAAAATATGTGCTCTAACTATATTATACTCGATTCTATACCGATCATATTAAACTAGGTTATAAATTATCTTGTCCAAGTTTATTCTGAAACAAACTCGCTACAATAACAACCATGGGTTATATAAAGTTGAATAGAGATGCGTCAATAAAACAGATTTATTTGAATATATTTCACAACAACGTTATAACTGCATATATTTAGGAAACGTGTATTATTTGTCATAGGTGTACAATAAGGAGAGATTTCTACCGGATAATTCCTATGAAGTTATAAACCAACAACAATATTTATGATTCTCATGAACTTCGAGACATCCATAAAACTTATGAATAATATTTAATACAGGTAAGTCAAACCATAATCTCTAGTTTCCAAATTATATGAAAGAGAGAATTTTCATATAATTTTAGTAAACAATTGGACAATTATTTACTTTCATGTTGGAATATAAATATTACAAATATTATTCCATTCTATAACAATTATAATGCAAGTACAGTCAGCAGCATATAAGACTTATAATTTATGAAATATTTTATTATTTTTGTTTTGACATTTAAACAATTTTTTCAACTTACAAATATAATGTAGGGATCTGTTGACAGTTTAAAGAGAACCTTTCTTTCTTTAAATATATGAAAACATTTTATTAATTAATTAAATAACTTACAAATAATTTTATACTTTCTGCTAGATTATTGATAATGTCAATAACTTAATAATGAACATTGCGACTTTAAATATCATGCATCAATGAGTATGTAAACTAGATACTTAAAATGTTTTCAGAATTGAATAAACATGGAAGGAATTTTACTCAGTCGTCTGAATACCTTTGCGTCAAGCATTTTAGTACTGTCAAAGAAGGCAGAAACATTGTGTGTGAATCGTCCTTGGGATAATGAGAAGCGAGAACAGAGTGCGATCAACGCCTCAAAGCTACAATCAATGATTAATCGCTTCAATGCTGATCTCTACCAATATTTCAATGTCAGTAGTACACCGAACGCGGACGAGATTTCAAACCTTACTACTTCTCAATTGCAAGGTGAAGAAATGTTAGCGGAACTTAACGCAACCATTCAAGCCGATAAGAACTCACAAGTGAAGGAGCCATCTACCTTCTCGGATAATCGCAGTAAACTGCCTGAATTGACTTTGCAGAAGTTCAAAGGAGACATTATGGGTTGGTTTCCATTTTGGGATCAATTTTATTCGAATATAGGTCAAAGAAACCTACGAGATGTGGACAAGCTTCTATACTTGAAGGCTTCTTTGGATGAAGAGGCAAAAAACATGATTGAAGGCTTGGAGACTACCAACGAGAACTACCAAATAGCGGTGGATACTTTAAAGGGAAGATATGGGAAGCGTGAACATGTCATAGATGCCCACTATGCCACTCTTTACAAAATAAAGCCAGCGGTTAGATTTGAGGATTGTCGGAAGACTCTAGATGAAATTGAGAAACATCTGCGTGTCTTACAATCTATGGGAGAAGATACATCTCATAATCACTTACGATTCTTGATTATGGAGAAATTTCCGGAAGATATACTGTATGAAATGAGATTAAAATCGGAATCTGAATCTATTGAAGCAATGAGGAAACAACTAAACATCATTATCACGGCAAAGGAAGATGCAAGAGGGTTTAATCACAAAAACGGGTCCGAAGAAGTCCGATACACAACTGATGCTCTACATACTAGATCGATGAAGACCAATAAACGGTTTAATAAAACAAAGCCCAAGTTTAATAGAACGGAAAATCGTTTCAACAAAGTTGGATCCTTTTTCTCCACATTTGCAAGAACTCCAATGCCAATAAAAAGGAGATTCGAAGGTCATTGAAGAAAACCTATATCTCTTAGATTCAATTTTTGGATTGATTTTATCCGGGAAAACCGAGAACACGTCTCATAATGATGACTTGAACGTACTTACATACTTTCAATCTTCTTATGAAAACAAATGGACTAAGCCTGATCACTCTTGATAATATTAGCATACAACATTTATGGGATTTAGAATCAATCGGTATTATGGACTCTCCAAGTATGAACAGGGAGGAGGAAGCAATCAAAAACTTCAACGAAACTACGGAGATCAGAGACAACCGTTATTATGTCACTTGGCCTTGGAAAGAATATCCTCCTGATTTACCAACTAATTACAACTTAGCTTATGGTCGACTAATTGGTCTAATGAAGAGACTTGACACAGAAACTCTGTCAGCTTACAACAAAACGTTGAATGATCAAATTCAAAAGGGAATCATTGAGTTGGTACCTGAATCAGAACAGATTGATCATCCTATCCATTACCTACCTCATCACGGAGTCTTAGCACCAGGAAAAGCTCTTCGCATTGTATATGATGCATCCGCGAAAACAAAAGATACTAAAAGTCTAAACGAATGTTTATACTGTGGACCAAAAATGTTGGAAGACCTAACAGGACTGCTAATAAGGTTCCGATGTCATACCATAGGATTAACTGCTGATGTAGAAAAAGCTTTTCTTCAAATGGGTTTGAAAGAAAAGGACAGAGATGTCACTAGATTTTTATGGCTAAAAGATACTAATAAACCAGTTACTGTGGACAATCTTTTACACTATAGATTCACTAGAGTTCCTTTTGGAGTAATTAGTTCGCCGTTTCTATTGAATGCAACCATCAGACATCTATTGCTGAATTCAAATAATATAGCAAAAGATATAGCTAATGACATATATGTCGATAATCTTTTAACTGGTACAGATAGCATCGAAGAAGCAATGAACTTGTATAAGAATGTGAAACAAGTGTTTCAGCAAATTTCAATGAACATACGTGAATGGAGTTCAAACTCAAAGAAATTTATGAAACAAATTCCAGACATTGGTGATGATAAAATGGTAAAAACTTTAGGATTAAACTGGAACTTAAAAGAAGATTCACTTCAACTGAGGGTGAAGAATAAAGAAAATCCATACACTAAAAGAGGAATATTGAAATCTGTTGCATCAATTTTTGATCCATGTGGATTTGCTGCACCTATAACTTTACCTGCCAAGATTCTTTTCCAATCTCTATGGAAAGAGAAGAAACTAAATTGGGACACAGCGTTACCAGAACAAACGTCAGTTCAATGGAAGAACATTCTAAAGGACTTTGATTTAATCAAAGAGATCTGTTTACCAAGAAACATATTGAACAACAAAGAAGCTCAACTACATTGTTTTACAGATTCTTCCACTAAGGCTTACGCTGCTGTAGTCTACCTAGTGCAAGACAACAATATACAATTTGTCATGGGAAAATCCAGATTGACACCTTTGAAGGATCTGGAGAATTTGAAGATTCCTCGTTTAGAACTACTAGGAGTTCTCATTGGAACCAGATTGATTCAATTCATCACGAAATACATCAAAGCAAACATCACACAACTAACCTTGTGGTCAGATAGCCAAATTGCGATAAATTGGTGTCAAACTGATAAACTACTGGATACCTTTGTATCACGAAGGGTAGACGAAATAAAAAGAATTAAGTCATTGGTAATCAAATACATACCTTCGATATTTAATCCTGCAGATGTAGCGACAAGACCAATGAAAACCAGTGAAGATCTGAAACGATGGTTATATGGTCTGACATTTCTATCCATGAAGTCAATCAACTGGCCTACAGAGCTAACTACGGACGCCATTCTTCTGGCGGGGGAGGTTCTTCCGAATACGTCAGAATTTGAGCTACATTCTGAAAAGGAAGACCAAGTTTCAAAGGAAAATAATACAGAATATGTATGTATGGAAGAGTCTAATGAACTCTTACCTCAAGATAATCTTACAACACCTTCGACAATTCAAACAGGAACGAATTCGGAGATACAGGAAATAATAAATTTACAGAAACAGTTTTTTCCAGATGAATCAAAAGATAAAATAACTAACCTTACTAGAAATCTAGGATTGTTCAAAGATGTGGACGGTGTTATCCGGTGTGATGGTCGTTTAACACATTCAGATTTATCCTATGATGCTAAACATCCTATTCTCTTACCTAAGCAATGTGAGTTCACCAAGGAAATCATCATGAAGACACATATCGAGAACTATCATGTTGGTGTATCACATACCTTAAGCATAATAAGACAAAAGTTCTGGATTCCTCAGGGACGAACTCAAGTACAAAGAATCCTAAGCAAATGCCCACAATGTGTGAAGCATGGTGGCGGTCCATACGCTTTACCAGATACACCTGCTTTACCACCAGAAAGGGTGAAATATACTTCAGCATTCACTTACGTAGGAGTGGATTATTTCGGTCCAGCGTTAGTAAAATCAAACAAGGATCAAGAAAAACGTTGGATTTGTCTATTTACGTGCTTAGTAGTTCGAGCTATTCATCTCGAAGTTGTAAAAGACATGACAGCAGAGGAATGCTCTCTCGCATTTCGTCGATTTATAGCTTCCAGGGGTATTCCTACACTGATATTATCAGATAATGCACTTCAATTTAGATTGCTATCAGAGATACTAACAGTGAGAGAACTCACAGAAAAGGGGATTAGATGGAAATTTATACCTCAACTAGCGCCTTGGCACGGAGGTGTCTATGAACGACTTGTAGGAGTAGTGAAACATTGTCTCAAACGTTCCCTACAGAAACATCTTCTTAACGACAACGAGTTGCTAACTATCATCAAAGAAGTTGAAGCGATAGTCAATACTAGACCGCTAACCTATGTGTCATCTGAGTTGGATCACATACTGAAACCTGTTGATTTCCTAACACCAGGAAAATGCATTAACCTGCAGAACTTGGAAGATAACATAGCTACAGGAACAACATCTACCAAACAGCGACTCATAGAAGGATGGAAACGGGGAGAAATAATAATGAACGAGTACAAGGATATGTTCATAAATCAATACCTATTAAGCTTGAGAGAACGTAGCAGTCATTCACCCAATCAATCGAGAATAAAATCTCACAGTGAACCTTGCATTGGTGATACAGTTCAAATCAAAAGTGATAGTAAAAATCGGGGAAATTGGAAAGTAGGTCGTATATGTGAATTACTGCGCAGTACAGACGGATTGTGTAGAGTCGCAAGAGTGAAAGTGGGAGACATAATATTTACAAGATCTATTGGACATTTATACCCACTCGAATTGGATAAGCCCTTGCATGAAGTTAACTCGTCGCATGGCTCTTTAGATACAAGTTCCGAAGTGGAGCATAATGTATCAGTACCATTACTTGAAGATTTACCTCAGCCATCAAAGGACATGGATGTTGAGACAGCTGATATTACTGACACAATTGACCTTTCGAGAGACGCACACACAATAGATATTTCAATGATAGAAAATACTGAAAAGGACAACGCAAACACAACATCTGAAGATGTCGTAATTAATGAAGTCGAATCTACATCTACACTACCTAGAAATGAGAAACTTAAGAGAGCTGCCGCAGTCCAGGCAATGGATAAAATCAAAGAATGGACTCGACACTTAATGACTACACTTACTATTCTTCATTAACTTGCCGCGGCGGGAGTGTCGCGACGACTCGCGATTATATTCATACTTCTTTGACAACGTCTTGGCTTTCCACCTTACTGATTCTTCTTAGATTGTCTATGGTGAGATATTTTGAATTTCTTATTTTTACTATTCAATTATTTTCTTTGACAAGGCAATTTAGTTTGTTTTTGGACCCTTGGAGTGCACACGTATTAATTCTGTGCTCAGCTCGCCTGCTCTATCAGTTAAGTTTGTGCTTTGTGTCTCTTATTGCCAATATAATTACTAATTATTTGCAGTTTTATACGCATCGCCCAGTCAGGCGGATGCTTTCCCGGGCATGTGATAGCATTCGTTTTGACCGGGGACGCATTGGGAACGGGTAACTTATGTGGAGAAGTATTCTCCTTACTTACTTACTTATCTATTTGTACCTAGTTGTACCTATTTATTTGACCGGAAGATTGACGAATCTGATGGTCCCTATATGCTGGCTTAACATGCTCCTCGTATCCCCTCAACGCTCTGTCGCAGTCGCAGTCGAGTGATTGAAGTTCGTAATGGATGAGATCAGGTCCAATCCTCGTAAATGGTGTATTCCTTGAGGACTGTGGGAACTGACTTCATACTGTACCATATGTTTTAATATATTAACTGCAAGACGTTACACAGAGATAAATAGTCTGGTAATGTCAATTTTATGCTAAGGCACAAGGCGCAAACAATACATGACAATGGAAGTCATGTATATACCTTTTCCAGAAAGGAGACGACAATTCTGTGAGAGGAGATTCCTGTGAGATGAAGGAACACAAATAATGATACTACACGGATGTGAGGATAGCAGCAGAGTGGAGCGAGTTTGTAAATTAGCAGGTATGAACTATTGCATTACATCTGACGCATTCCTATTCAACAAATTCAAGGGCTGTTATTTCAGTAGCGAAGCGAGTTACAGGTTAGGTTAAATACTATGAACCCGGGCAACGTTAAATTAGTTTGTTGTCGCAGTAACCCCTCATGCTGTGGCGACAAGTATATTGCCAAAAACTTTATAACCGGTATTCAAAAGAGATATGCCTCGGTAATTATTGCACTCCAATATGTCGCCTTTTTTATGTAGGGGACAGATAACAGATGTATTCCAGATGTCAGGCATTTTTTCATTGTTCCAGATTAGTAGAATCAGGTGGTGAAATTCCTTCTTTAAACCAGTTCCAGCATATTTTATTAGCTCGCTTTGGATATCGTCTATTCCCGGAGATTTGTTATTTTTAATTATTTGAATGGCTCATTTAGTGTCTTCTATTGTGGGGTCTAAAACGTCATTGTTCTGTTGATTATTTGGTTGAACTTCGGGTACTAATACAAAAAATGAATTTGTTTGCACTGAGCTGTTAAGGAGTTCACGAAAGTACTCGGCCCATCTTTGAATGATCTCATCTTTATCAGTAGATAAGTAACTGTCCGTCCTTACTTCTGCACGCCGTGGTTCTTGGTTTGAATTCTTTCCGTCCTCGATTAACTTGGTTGTAATAGTTCCTAGATTATTTTTGTAACTGGATGCAATCTCACGCAGTTGTTGTTCTTCGTACAATCTTTTCTTTCTCTTATGTAGGTGTTTTTCTTGTCTTCTTCACTCCTTATACTCTTCTCTTCGTCTGCGAGTGTATTTCTGTTGCATTAGTCTGTAGGCCTAATTTTTCTCATGAGTGACCTTTTGACATTCATGATCAAACCAGTCGTTACGCTTTGGCTTTTCTTTAAATCCCAAAATCTCACTAGCAGCCGTAGATAGAACTTCCTTAAGATTCTGCCAGGCGTTATCAGAATCGCCAGTGCTATTGCTATTTCTATTTCTTTCGCCCATTTTCATCGTAAGATGGCCAACTAAATTGTCTCTAGGTCGGTGTTCGAATTAAGACTCTAGTCACCCTTTCCTAAATGGACAGCTGACGTTGACGTTAACGTAAGCGTAACGTGTTGCGTTTTCTTTAATCAATACAGGGTAAATATAAATATATTATTATACTATTTGCATATGCACAGTACATGAAGGTACAGTGCCGGTAGAAGTATTATTTAATTTCTAAAGAAAATTTACGGCATTATTAAGTAAAATACGCGCAGATAGTTGGTGAAATTGGTGTCAATAATGTTTACATTCCACGAAGGTGAAATTTTATTGAGGGAAAAGTATGGTTCATCAGCTAAAGAAAGGCTTTACGTCAAGCCACCTGGTACGTTATGCATGTATACTGAACACTGTAAATAAATAACAATACATCTGAGTTGTTATCGCGATGCCATAGCCGATAACCCTAAACCTATTACAAAGCATATGAATATGAATGTATCAATTCTCGACAGTCCAATGCCAATGCCATGACAAGAAATAATAAATAGTAATTTATTTGTTCTGGTATGCATGCCCCACTTTGCCATGTTATAAAACTTGCTTCTGTGTCTTTTTTTTATTATTATTCACCTTTATTTATCCATCCTAAAAAACTTGATTTATGTCATTTATATGCATATGTATATACTAATGTTATTAAAATT
This sequence comes from Apotomis betuletana, assembly GCA_932273695.1. Taxonomy (NCBI): domain Eukaryota; kingdom Metazoa; phylum Arthropoda; class Insecta; order Lepidoptera; family Tortricidae; genus Apotomis; species Apotomis betuletana. Next base: position 14,850,635 of record OW026298.1, on the reverse strand, counting down.
ATATGTATTGTTTGCTATATTTTATGAGCCTGTTGTTTGGCTTGGATTTCACAAAGGCCTCCACTAAAGCTTTCCATATTCTTCTATCCTGACATTCTTCCTGACCAGGTAACACTGGCAACTTTCTTAATTTCATCTTCCCATCTCAGTTGTTGCTTCCCTTTCTTCTTTTGTTTTGTCTTGGACACCATTGGGTAGCATCCTTCACCCACTTGTCTCTATTGCCTCTTGCCTTGTGTCCAGTCCTCTTCCATTTTGTTTTCTTACAGTGTATTTTACAGCAGTGATTTTCATTGTTTCTACACTTATTTTTTCCTTTATATTAACATTGAGCATTACTCATATTTTTGTTTGTTAGGCTCCATGTTTGACATCCGTAAATCATTACATGCTGGCTCTTCTAGGCTACTCGGGTCTGTGGCAATGAGAATTATACCTGTGTCTCGAAGAACCTATTCAGGTGTCAATGATGGGTGTGTATGGAGTTGGCAGTCACTCAATCCTAGCCACCAACTGTCATGTTTATGAGGCTTCATCTATAAGGTGACTCGGGGCTATTGTAGCTATGGGGTTATTGTATCTTATTACCATTATAATGGCCTGTGACCATTATAATGGTCTGTGTATATATAGGATATACAAGACAATACAATGGTCTGTGTATCCTATATATACGCAGACCATCATAATGGTCACAGGCCATTATAATGGTAATAAGATACAATAACCCCATAGCTACAATAGCCCCGAGTCACCTTATCCATGTTAAAACATGCTACAAAACTAAAGGGGAAAATGTCAATTTATTGTAAAGTGTATGTAAATAAGTAATTTCAAACTATTCTTTTCAGAGCAGAAAAATATAGTCATAGTAGAAGAACGGAGGTTCCGTGATATAACCAGCTGGCTAACGAAGATATTCCTCCCCCAAGGCTATCCTGACAGCGTAAGCACGGACTACTTGCCATACCAAGTGTGGGACACAGCTCAGGCTTTTTGCAGTACAATTACAGGTAACAATTTGTTTTAACTGATTAAGAATAAAGGAGGATATTTTCCTTGAGTAAATCCCGATGATATGTGGCCTGCCTGTTGACTCTTCATCTGTTCAATCTGTTGCTGCAATCATGTGAGCTCATGTCAGTTACCTTGGTTCTTCTGCATATATCCTCATTTCTGATTCTATCACGCAAAGAAACTCCGAGCATAACCCTTTCCATTTTCTGGAGAACAGTGGCAACCACTTATAGGAAAACACAATGGTACGGCTCCGCCTAGGTGGACAGATGACCTCTAGACCCGCATTGGGTGAATTTCAGAATATGGTGTGATTATGAAACTTAAAAAAGTTACCAAACACAGTGATATTTGCTTATTGGCAACACTGGCTTAGACGCCATGTTGATTTACTTTGCTGCAACAGTTGCCCGAGCCTGAATCTCGTGGCGTTTTTATTTTTTCGGATTTATCAAGGCACCTTCATGAAGATTAAATACCATCTTCAAAAAACGTTTTTGCTAACATCTATCAACACAATTTTTCAGGGATTCTCGCAACTCAGGAAGTGCTACGAGGTGTTGGGGTTGGAGACACCAATGCCACCCCACTTGCTGCTACCATTACTTGGGTGCTCAAGGATGGCTGTGGTCACATTGGAAGAATACTGTTTGCTTTTAGTCATGGGTAAATAAAGTTGATAACTTTACTACTTATATATTAATTCCCTGTTTCCTTTGTGTTTATGCTTCAACTAGAAGATGCCCACAACTTAATTTTCCTATAAACCGTTTTTCTTTACCATAGTCACTTAAAGAGTATTTTATAACCATCTTTGAATGTTAGGTTTGTTCCAAAATTGGTTTTAGAATGACGCGCAGGCAAATATATTCCGATTGATAGATGGCGCTGTAATCAATATTCATACAAAACATTAATAACCGTAACACACTTGCGAGTTGCGAGCGAATTCTTTATGAAGGCGACTAATATTGTATAGAAAGCATATTTGTATGAACATTGATTACAGTGTGATAAGGCCCTAATCACACTGCATCATATTGTCAAGACTTTTCCAGAAATCATAGCCTACATACATAACTGTCCATTTTTTCTCACGCAGAACATACCTAGACGCATACAGCAAGAAATGGAGGTTGTATGCAGATACACTAAATGACGCAGCAATGTGCATTGAAATAGCTTTGCCATTGTTCAAAAATTACACCACATTTGCGCTATGTGTCAGTACAGTCATGAAGGCTATCGTGGGCGTTGCAGGTAAGGACATTATTCATGTAGGTATACCTAATCTCACGTAAAAGTAGTAATTAAGCAATGAGTTGACGCTGCTCTCAGATTGATCGCATTTGTGTCGTTTACCTTCCATTTATCTTCTTGACTAGAAACATATCACAAATATCCAAAATGTTTCCTTCTAAAAACTGTTGAAGGGTTTTAACACTTAGCTGTATGTCCGAGTTAATAGAGAAAAAAACGAAAACAACGTTGTGTGCTTGCTGCTAACATAACACAAAACATTCAGTAACAGTTATTTACTGACTTTTACAGGTGTCATTTCTGATAACCAAGCAAAAAAGCCCCTGCGACAAATTAATGGACTACACAGTATTATAAGATTTATAAAATCAAGTGTTTTTATGGTGTTTAAGGTGGTGCTACTCGGGTGGCCATGACGCAACACCACGCCATAAGAGGGAACCTAGCTGACGTATCCGCGAAGGATTCTGCACAAGAAACGGCGGTCAATCTCGTTGCTTCTCTCACGGCATTGCTAATAATATCATTGTTTGGGTAATAAAATAATATTTTATATTTTATTTTCAATGGAAAAGGGGAAAATGTGTCATCGTCGTCATTGACTCATTGTGGAAAGTATTAAAATAATATAGGCTGTGAATCAAATATATTTTCCCTTACCTTTATAACCTAAATAGTAATAATGAAATTTCATTAAAATCAGCGAGTTTTTATTTTATTTTAGCGTATATGTTTATAATTCCCGATAGCCTTTTGTTTTTATTAATCTTTATTGTTTGTTTATACACTTTGCCAAGGCTTTGCCAATTCCTATTCGTAATAAAAAAAACTATTATGCAATATGCATGAATCCTGACTTCACGTTACGTGTATTTTGCAGTTTATTGTTCAGCTTCTGGGTCAGTAATGATAACTTTCAGTGATAATCTATGGTTGCATTGCATCAATAGATAATAGGTATACAAAATGCATTGGCGACTGTAAATTGTACCTATTTGAATGACGAAACTTATGTGTCTATGGACTTTTTTAATTTACCTTACAATATTAAGTATTTATTTTCGAATTGCATTTGTATCCGCTTTGCCAGTGATTTTAGAAATAGAAATGTATGTTATGCTATGCGATATGCTTGATCTATTTATCACCCTTACGATCGCGTTATTTTTTATTTCATTCGCTGGTGTCTAGTTCCGAATCCGAATTTATGGTTGAATTTTCGTTATTTTTATTATAGTTATCAATTCATAGAGTCTGGCTAGCTAAATAATGTTGTCAGATATTTCCTGGTGGTATTACCAATAGTCTATGATTTAAACAATTTAGTAGGTAATACGGTGAATAGAGACTCAAGTACTATGTGTGACCTTACAAACGGTCCGGTAGTTTTGAATTTTTTATATGTTGTCTAGGATGGTTAGTCAGTGCTTAAAATGCAAAATGCACAATTCCCCCCCCTCCGCGCCCGCCGCCATATTGAAAAAACCGGCACTCTCTTCATATTTTTGCTCATATCTTCCTTTAGGAGCATTTTAGCTAGAAGAAAGCTAAGACAATGTTATAGAGAGTTAAATTTACTACATTCTCCATTTTATATTTTGTTTCTAGGAAAGATAGTTACGGAGATATGCACATTTTAAAAAACTTAAGATATTGCAATTTCCAACTCAAAAACAAACTTCTGGATTATATCTTCGTTTAGGAGCATTTTAGCTAGAACAGTGCTTGGGCAATTTTGTAGAGAATTAAATTTACTATAATTTACATTTCAAATTTTGTTTCTAGGACAGATAAATTACGGAGATATGTAAAAAATAAAGTCACATTTTTCGAAAATGTATGTAAAAATGGACATGAGTATTATAAGCAATTATATTTCCTACATGTTTTAATTTGTCCTAGACTAGTCCGTAACTGAATGACAGCGTTCTAAACCAAGAATTTTGAGAAATTTTCGGAAAATTCGACTTTACCTGTTTTTTAAATGTGCATATCTCCGTAACTAACCGTCCTTGAAACAAAATTTGAAGTGTAAATTATAGTAAATTTTATTCTCTACAACATTGCCCAAGCTTTGTTGTAGCTAAAATGCTCCTAAACGAAGATATAATCCAGAAGTTTGTTTTTCAGTAGGAAATTGCAATTTTTTACGTTTTTTTAAATGTGGATATCTCCGTAACTATCTGTCCTAGAAAAAATATATAAAATGGAGAATGTAGTAAATTTAACTCTCTATAACATTGTCTAAGCTTTCTTCTGGCTAAAATGCTCCTAAAGGAAGATATGAGCAAAAATATGAAGAAAGTGCCGGTTTTTTCAATATGGCGGCGGGCGCGGAGGGGGAGGAATTGTGCATTTTGCATTTTGAACACTGACTAACCATCCTAGACAACATATCAAAAATTCAAAACTACCGGACCGTTTGTAAGGTCAAAATCCTTTATTCACTGAATTAAGGTGGGTCCTCTATAAATAAGTTTGATACTTTATGTACTAGTTCTAACATTCCGATGGAGTTGTTTGGCATAGTAGTTATGTAATATCTTCGGAGATTAATATGGTATTATCGAGCTAGGTCTAAAACTCGTTCCAGATCTTCCGATCCTACCCGATCCGATCCTACTTATCGGATAATGTGTAGCGTAATTGTTAGGAAATCGGATAATGTGTAGTGCAATAGTTAGGTCCTAAAACACTACACATTATCCGATTTCTTCCGATAAATCGGATCGGATCGGAAGGTCTGGAGCGGGTTTTATTTACAGTCCGACCAAAAAGAGTAGAAATTAAAAAGTGGCAATACTGTAGTGTTGTCCCTTTCTAATAAAACGGGGACGACACTACAGTATTGCCACTTTTTAATTTCTACTCTTTTTGGTCGGACTGTACACTACATTTAATTTTTCGACTTGTATATGGTTAGAAAGTGTAAACATATGTGTTTGTCGATGACTGTTCTGCACATAGTGGTGGAAATTATGTGAGCTGACTATGAGTGCACGTCAACATATATTTAACTTATTTCTTTAGGTAGGTACCTAACGTGTGCATAGAAAATCAAAAATATGTTCTAGTATCAAAAGTATAATTCATCTCACAAAGTGTGACCAGCCGCAGATTTTTTAAATTTCCCGCCAAAACTTTGAGTAATATTTAGATAGATTATAATAACAAACGCGCACTGGCGAAATGGCGACTGTAAACTGTATTCGAACGATTAATGTGTTTTGCCCAGGACCAAGTTATGGAATTAAAGTAATTATAATTATCATTTGATAATTACATAAAATTGGACTGTAAACGGTATTCAAACTACGGGGATGAGGTTAGATTTTTGGGCGTTTGCATTTTGATTATTTTTTGATTTTGCTATGTAGTAATGCCCGAGATATTATATGCATATTAATAGTATTATTATTTTGTTGTTTATAATCTCGAACTCTGCTCATGCTTTTTTCGTCACATTTTTACAATGATTCAGTATTAAAATTTGAATGTCGACGGATTTCTTTCATGTTTTTACCATTTATTCGCCACCGAAGCCCATGGCCAAGGCATGCAGTTTTTCAGTTAATAATATTTATATAAGCGTAAACATTTTAAATTACCGACTTATCCTAAAATATCAAATAATGATTAGTAACTGCTTGTGCCTGCTTTGCCAGTTTATTTTAGTAACATAAATCTATGCTAATGTAATGACATTATGCTTGATCCCATTACCACTTTCACAGTTAGGGTACATGTGTCTCCGTTTCCACATTTCTGTTGCCACGCTCAGCGACTGTTGGTATCAATTGATAACAAATTAACTAAAACTTGAGACTATAAGTCATTTGCCGGTGAAATTACTAGCATAGAGGCATTCTATCTTCGTCCTCCGGGTAGGCAAGCACTTGTCACTCCTCTGGTGTTGCAGGTGTTTATGGGCGACGGTAAATCGCTTTCCATCAGGCGATACGTTTACTCGTTTGGCCCTATGACATAAAAAAAAAAAAAAAATATTTTTAGAGTTCCGTACCTCGTCGGCAAAAACGGAACCCTTAAAGGATGACTTTGTTGTCCTTCTTTCTCTCTGTCTATCTCACAGACAAATGTCAAAATACCACAGTACCTCTAATTATGATTGAATAATTTATATTATCAATTGATAATAAAATAACATAAATTGCGACTTTAATTGTTTTTAAGGTTTCGTACCTCGTCGGCACAAACGGAATCTTTATATGATGACTTTTTTTTCTGTCTGTATCTCTATCTCAAACTCAGAAATGTCGAAATCCCATAGAAAAAAATTACATCACAACTCCCTCTAACAAATGAAGATTCGCCTTCTTAAAATATTTTATGGCTCACACTTTTATCGGAGAACCCGATCATCAAAGGCCGTATAATAAATCTTTATATCGTCAACACCCGTCCACTATTTTATTTACTATATCGGCTATGTGCGAAATACACAGTGGGTTATAATATAATAAATGATCCTAGCGCAAGCCGTGGTAAAACGTAAATTATGAGGACCAAAGAGCTACTCCGAAGTTCATAGTTTGTGTTCCACCGGCCAAATAGTGTTTATAGGTAGGGCAAAGCAATGACGCGAACTTTGAGTTTTAACTAGTTGAGTTGAGTAGATGAGTTCGTACTTCCCTAAGTGGTCTAAGTAACTTTGAAATTGTATAAACGTTAGAAGCGTCGCAGGTATACATAGCTTACTAGCGTTCAAGGTTATTGATATACCATTAACACATACTTTATTTCAGGAACTCTCTCATCATATTCGGGTTGATGATGGTACTTCATATAACATTCAACTATTTTGCGGTCCGAGCTGTATGCCTGAAAACATTGAATGAACCCAGGTTTTTGCAAGTTATCGATACATATTTAAAGAAGGAAATATTGGCTACACCCTGTGAAATCAACCAGAAGGAACCAATAATATTTTACCAATTAGGACCGAATTTATTAGGTGGGTAAATAAATAGGTAACATGTGTTAGGGTTAAACCGAAATGTGGCGAAGATCGAAGCAAACACTTACAGTCTGACATAAAAGAGTAGAAATTCGTGTCGTTCCTTTCTAATCAATCTTAGAAAACGGGGACGTCAATACAGTATTGCCACTTTTTAATTTCTACTCTTTTTGGTCAGACTGTAGTTTAGAGGAATCGAGAGAATTCTTCAAATACAGCAACTTCTACTCTTTCAATTTCTACTCTTTTGTGTCAGACTGTAATTTAAGAGTGTCTCTCCGCACCTTCGTGTTTTTATTACTTGAAATTATCCATCTTTGTATGAAAACAGGCATAGAAACTGGGATTAATAACATATGTCCTGGGAAATATCTACTTTACTTTAGCGATGTTCTATTTAATCTTAAATCTCAACTTAAGGCATCTCAAACATCAATTGGCTGTATATTCGACTTGCACGTTATAATTATCACGAAAATATAACTGTAAAGTCCAACGAATTAGTCATCTAAGGTTCGGAAGAACAAGGAGGCTACTCTATGTTAATTGTTAATGCACATTTATAGAATCAGAACGGTTAAAAGATTTAGCTTATACCTTTCCATCTACCCTCTATTTCACAAACGTGACATATTTCAGTTGACCACGACAATTAACAACGTTTAATTTTCGTGTTTTAACCAAGCTGTTTACTAATATTATCAAATAAAGGATAAAAAATTAAATGAAACCTAATTTTTACATTTTCGAAAATATCCCAAATTGAGATTGAAAAATTCCTTTGAAAAGTTCTTTACTTTAAAAGAGCGTAAGGGACCAGTAATTCAGGTCACAGCGCAGAAAATCATACAGTCGGACTATTCTTAAGGCGGATTTAGTGTGTAAATTGTACCACTGATCTTTTTGTGTGCTGTCAAAATTTCCACGAGGTGACATCATGTATGGCTGCATCTTAGATGAGGCTGCTTTCACATTTTTTTAATATTTTAAAAACTAGTCGAGATAATTAAATAAAAATAATAGTTTTGGGTTCTGTGATAATAAGTTCATGAAATTATAAATTTATGAAACGTGTAATGTCTCATTATTTTTTTTTAATCTGGGTACTTACGCATTTCAGTTTTTCTTTGTGCTTTGATCATTGTAGAAATGGTTCAATGAAATCAGTTTATTAAACTGAACACTACTTGAACATTTTGAATGTGATCAATTTCAAGAAATGTACGAAGCTTGTTGAGAATGCTGTGCACATCGAACCTGTTATCAACTGTCAATTTAATTCTCATATTTAAAAGTTAGACGATAGAACACTTGAAGGATCATATCATTCGATTCCAGTATAACTATCCAATAAGGCACCTGTCGCGCTAGAGGCCTCAGCGCACTCTGTTGCTCTTTTCATAGAGCGCACATTAGGACATCAATGATAGCACCATTTTCAGTCTCCTCCATATTTCTATTTTACTCTGACTCTTTTTATGTAAATTCAGTTTTATTTCATTGCTTCCTATATTAAACACTTTATTATGTATTTATTTTTCCAGATCTGAAAATAACTGGATTCCAAATCAAATTGGGTTGCTCCGTAAAAGACTTCGTGCGTCTAAATCCGAAGGGCTCATACTTCAAAGTTCTAACAGAGGTGTACGATGAACGCGACTACGTGCTCGTCCCAGACGTGGGCAACAGGAAAATGCTGGTGGTGGTGAAAGAAAAGGCCTCCGCGGACGACATACTGTGCGCTTACTTCCACGCTGTGCTGCTGTCGATCGTGACGTGCGCCATCAACGACTACAGTTTGGTGAGCATCAGTTGTACTCAAAGCGAATATATTAGGTACATTTTACAGCAAATATATCTCAAGGATGAACTGCGCCAGAATGCTTGAATATGTTTTCGTTGATAGGTAATAACACCCGTAAAGATAATACAAATAATGTAATTTTAATATAACATTTTTCTACTCCAGTACTTTTTTCTGTCATTTTTATAGTTACTAACTCTAATATAAAGACATACCTAAATTATGAAAGTCTATACTCTATTGCCCATAAAAAACACTGCTAAACGATGTTATAATGTCGCCAAAAAATCATCACTTAATAGTACCACAGATTACAAGATAAACAGCTGCATTCACACAATTTGCAATTTAAAAAAGCTTATTGTACTAAGGCATTGCTGACAACTTAAAAAAAAAGTTTTATCTTCAGTGCATGGATGTTTAGTATAGTGAACGTATACCTTTATGTATAAGTTCATATTTTTTTGACAGGACGTCAATAAAAAAAAACTTTATCAGACTATTTTTTTTTTAATTTTGTTGATTCCGAGCGGGAACATGTAATTATTTTCTTTGTTGTTTAATTGCATTTTATTTATGAAATGTTGAGTCGTAGATAAAGTATTGTATGCAACGTTGTATAAGTAGGTCAAAAAACGCTCGTGGCATCTTTCTTACGATGTTCGCTACGCTCACATCGTAACCCATGCCACTCGCATTTTTTGCCCCCTCTTATACAACGGTTGCATAAAATACTATTGTACTTTCCGATATGGTAGGTTTGACTGACTTTATAATTTAGGAGTGTCTTTTCAAAAGGCCTTTTTTTATATGCGTTTCATAGAGAAATAAGCCCTTTTGTAAAGACACTCCTCAATTAAAACAAACATAATTATAAATCTGGCTCGGTTGTGAGAGTCCCTACATATTATATAGGTATATATACATATAATGTATTTCGTCGTCTAGTACCGATAAATAGCTTTGCTTAGTTTGGGACTAGGTCGATTAGTGTAAAAATTGTTCATTAATATTTATTTATTATTATTTTCCCGCAGCCGATATACCTGAACGCTCCGCACCGCAGGCCATTCGCACAAGTATGCCAAACGATCCAGGCCTCTGAATGGAGCCGTCAGCCCGTCGACTTAGTCGGCGTGAGCCAATTCGCGTACGGGCCGTCAACCGAACTACTGCGATATATTGACAAGATTGTCAACAAGGAGTGGCACCGTATGCGAGCTGGCATGAGACAGACAGGTAAAGAAATGCTACTTTGCATCTACACGACCCAAACATAGGCGTATTTAGGTGGGTCGTGCTCATCCCAATATGGTCTGTGCCCCAGGATGTTTTTTACCGATAGGAATTCATAGCATCATTTCATAGGCCAAGGCGAGGCCTACAACCAGGCCCCGTCTGAAAAATATTCTTAGATACTCTAATGGATCCAGACGACCCACGTCACGTAGTGAAGTCGCGATCCGGTGGATTTCTGTATATTTTACTATCATAATGAATGGTATTCGGCCATAAGCACGAATCCCTTTACTCGTTCTTACTTACTGCTGAATCTTCTAAAATGCGTGGAAGAGGTCCCTATGACTATTTCTACACGAGTATTTACATAAAGTTACGCTAGCATTATTGTGTAAAATTCATCATGCGCTCTACAATCATCTGCTGCCGAAGCCTTGACTATTACCTTACTTTGTGCTAATGTTAAGAAATGGGATATTAACTTTTAACTTAGTCAAGTAAGTATTTACTTAGATGAGATTTGAGTAGATGTTATTAAAACATTTAAATCACTCAATTTAGATAAAGTAGTTTTTACATAGAAGACACAGCAGACGAAATTGATAAATTATAAATTAATATTGCTATCTACATATTAATATTCCTATTTTGTAGGTTGGGACTTGAGCAAACACCTAATAATGCTCGACGAGTGGCGAATATGCAGCACTATTACTCCCGACGAAACAGCTACGAAAACAGCATTAGAAGAGCCAATAGACCCATGCACCAATATAGCGTTCGGTGACCTCCTCGACGAAGACATGGACATTATTAACGATAAAGTAGGATTAGAACTTGACCAGGCAAGGGATAGGAGGAGCTGTTCAATACGCAGGCACCATGTAGGAGCAAAAATACTAAACGCAACCGAAGCCAAACCCGCTGTAGTGAAAGTAGACAATCAATGACTGGCAGAAGACGACGTCCATGTTATCAAGGTGCGGCCTGTAAAAAGCAAGCTTTAAGACGGGATCGAGGATGTCGCCGTCAAGTTTGTTTTAGACCTGTTGAGCTGGCTTCGTAAATATTCGTGCCTCATGCCAAGCTGTAAACCAAATTGTGTAAACACGCTGTAAAGTGTCAGGCCAGTTTAACGTCAACGCGACGCCGTCTTCGGCGCCCAATAGGTTAAGGTAAGAAAAAATATTAATATATAATAGGAGTGTCCTATTCAACTTATTGTCAGGGTGTCGATATTAAAGGATATTCCTGTGTATTTTCTAAGTTTCAACTGTGGCTGAGAGAGTCGTATTTATAATGCCGTCAACTTATCTGTTTGATTTAATAGTTAGCTAAAACTTGTATTATTGCCGTGTATCGTCACCAATGAAAGCGGTTTCCGCGACTGTCCCACATTTGTATAAAACATTTAAATGGATTATATCTCGTATATTCATTAGTTCAGCCTCCCGGATCTCTAATTACCGTTGTCAAAGGCTGATCGAGAAAACACAAGTTTTCTTTGTCAATGTAACATCTGTGCTGTGTCGAAAATTTAATTCACACGTATTAATTGATCACCTTTTGAACCTAATTTTAAGTGGCATAAAACATGTAATATGTAATAACTATTTAAAGCTTTAACATCAGGCTACAAGAATTGTATAGTATGTTGGCAGCTCAGCTCTGAGATTTAAAGACTATCGATCGAGTGTTTAACTGGAGTCAGTTGTAATATATGGGTATTGATTAAGGATTTGCAAATATATATATACATATTACTATTAGAAAGAGTGTGAAAGAGAGAGAAAATCCATCTCTATTTTTAGGTTAGGTAGTAATAATAATAATTAAACATTCCAAATTAAACCAAATGAGTGATATTAAACATTGATACATTTAGTATATTATAATGAGTGATGTTGGCTTGTCATTGCGATAGCTTGCTGTGCTCTCTTAGCGTTTCAAACGCAAAGGTGTGTCTTATGTTCGAACCAAACTAAGTTCTAGAGATAATTTACTGCGTTTTTCCATAACTCGTTACGTTAAAATTACAGAACGATTAATCATTTCACGTCGTCCAACGTTTATTTAAGTCAAGTTCAGATTGACATTGCTCAACAATCTATTTTCTATGCGCTCGACTTCGATATTTCATCATAAAAGCATCTGGCGAGCGGGCGGTTTATATTTTAAATAAATTGGATAAGGTAAGGTGGGATAAGATTGTCACAGAGTTCATTAACTAACTAACTAACTGTTAGTGTTACCACATTAGACAATAAACTATGTTAGTCTTACCTTAACCCACATTACCTTAGGTTATTTTAATTGCGTAGCAAAATTTTTCAAGATATCACAACGGCTCATAACAACGACTGAAATCCGACATGCAAGCATTACAGGTGTTTATATATTTTTTATGTATACAGTAGAACCCGCTTAGTAATCTACTAGTACTAGTATGTTCCACAGATACAGTAGCGGAAAAATATCAACCTTATTATAACACATTAATTTTAAGATTAATGAGATCGAAGGATAGGATCCAAAAAACAAATAAAAATATGTATTGTTTTTATATAGTTACAATTATTATACTTGGACATTCCAATAGTACTGAAAGTAATAAATGAACAAAAGAATATGCGAATATGTATTTTTTTTTAACTAGGACAATGTCGACTACATAAATTTAAATGGTTATTTTGATAGAAAAATAGACATTTTATTAGCTAAATGTTAAATGGCTAGTTAGTATTAGGTCCGTAAAACTTTTGCGATCGTAAAATTCTGCCACCATTCATTAAAAAAACACACAGACATGATAGATTTTTGCCGCTACTGTACGCCCGCGCTGTCGAAAAATAAAGTATCCTGTATTTGTTTCTAATTCATGTCATGACCTCTACCGGTGTGTTAAATTTCAACTGAAGTTTGACGGCAACGCACTTGTGACTCTTCTGGTGTTGCAGGTGTCTGGGCGACCGTAATCGCTTTCCATCAGGCAATCCGTTTGCTCGTTTGCCCCCTATGACTTGAAAAAAAAAATACGCTTCAGAGTAAAACGTCTAAACCTCTAAATTTGGAAACATTAGACGTTTATAATTTATAAATATCAGACAACCTCACACAAATCGATCTAGTCCCAAATTAAGCTCAAGAAGGCTTGTACATACTCGGTCTCTACAAACTGCATTAACCGCGTCGTCAATCAATCTGTATTTATAATATTAGTAGGATGTCCACGTTCTCAATATCACTGAGAAGTCCGGGGCACAGTGCTAGTACAATTATAATTAAAAGTTAATAGGTATAATTTTAGGTAAGGACGATTCAAATAAATGTTATTACTTAATATATACTGCGTTTAAGTATAAAAACATTACTATCAATAACTGTTGTTTTTACTATCAAACACTGTTGTTGTTGTTATAATTATAACTATGCATGTACATAAATGATTACTTATTATTAATACGACGTCAGGGATATGGTGAAGTGGAGGATAGGGAAGGCTGAGCCTACGACCACGTGGGACACAGTCAGGAAGAGAGAGTTTGTACATGCATCGTTATGAAATCATGTTTCGGTTTGATTAGGATTTAATCACTTTCCTATTATTCTTATCAGGCATCGGTTCTTATAGATACAAAATGAAATATATTCAGATACTCATATATTGATAAATTCAAATTTGATATTTTTTTTACTACCGATTAAGGAGTTTATCACTAGGCAGACATTTTTTAGAAAATTTCAATTAGTTTGGCATCATTAACTCCGATGACTGCTTATCGTATTCACTACTTATGTTGTCTTATAGTTTTTCGTTATTATACGTTCTTTTCAGTTTTAGATCATAAGTCCATGTTAGTATGTAAAGTATTACTATTGTCATAGGCCTAATATAATAGGTTATATGTAGGGTTGGTTTGTTATTTTTGCGTTGATGTGACAAATATATACCTACCCATATTTGAAATGAGCTTATTTCTACCCCAGAAATTGCATCACTTCTTTCCATTTTGTTACCGATATTATATTCGGTTCGCGGAATAACTGCGTTGTATATGTTATTAACATTTCTATATTCGCCTAAATTATGTCTCAGAAGTGCATAAATTCTCGTGAAAATACCCAAATGCATCACTCACGAAAATGCCAATGCATCTTAATCGTGTGTGTGCCGTCATTTCCATGGCAACCGTTAGCTACATGTCGACGCTTTAATTGACGGCAAGCCTGCCGCTGCGAATGACGTCAAAGCGCTATGCAACCATTGACTCATCTGATACTTAGACCGTATTAAAAATTAAATCATATTTATTAAACATATGGGAAGATACAAAACATATATTAAAATTTGTTTTTTATTGTTATTTTATCTGTGCAAGAAATTCAACTTTACAAGTTTGATAATATCTGTGCTATAATAAAATTATAATGATTTATTTAACGAACGAAAGTGGCAAAATCTGAGGGTTCTTAGTTTAAATACGGTGCCTCTTAAATCCCGTCCGTCTGTTAGGTAATAATGCCAGCTGAAAGTACGAAGGCAAATATAAACGTGGTTAATTATTATAAATTTGAAGAGTGCAAGATGGGAAACTTATTCGGTACGTAGCGGTAGTGATCTGCTTTGCCTAACGCTCCCCAGCCACGGTTTTCAACATCATATAATAAGATATGGATGTTTTCAGGATCTGAAAAACAAACATTCGTCACTACACTGAAATACAAATTGTTAGATATGTTACTGTAGAAAAAGCCCTATATTTGTGATACCGGAGTCCATGCTCTCCCACTATTGACATCGGCTACACGCTCAGTCTGGCGTCAGTTCAGTCTGGTCAAAATGATAGGAGACATCGTCATCCCCTTCGGACTTACGGACTAACGATTCGGCCTGTTGAAATTGAACGAATGGCAGTAAACTGACAGGTTGGAATGATGGATTAACCGATGTCATTCATATCTCATTCAGTATAAGAGCCGGCAATCCGTGAAGTAAGAACCATATTTCTGTTGTCGGGTTAATGTCCAACGGGCCCGGTCTTACCGCGGACATGGTCCGGACGCCGACCGGCACCACACCACCGGCCTTTAGACTGACCGGAGTCTGCACCCTTTGCAGCAAAACTAGCACTATCTTTCTGTTGCTGGTGTCCATACACTCCCACGGTGTCGCGTACGCTGCGTCTATCAGTTGTTCACTCTATAACAAAGTTGAAGGGGGTCAGCATAAACAAAAATTTGCAAGTGTAAGCGACAAAAAATATATATAAGTATACCTTAGCGGCTAGAATTGAAATCGAGTTAAATTTGGTTAAATGCAATAACGCAATGACTACGTAAAGTCAGTTGCAAAAACAAATACCTATCCGATTAATCCGTTCAAAAATATCTTCGCTAAACTCTATTACCCCTCAATAGAATTAAGTGATTTTTGAACAGACTTATCATCATGTCAGCCGAAAGTCGTCCATTGCTGGACATACCCTGGCTTCCCTCTATAAGCTTTCCACAACGATCAGCCGTACGCCGCCCTCATCCAACTGCTTCCCGCGAACCTAACCAGGTCGGCGGTCCAACTTGTTGGGGACCTACCCACGCAGCGTCTTTCGCTAAAGAACCTCTCTGCCCCAACGGCCATCGGTTCTACGAGCAATGTGAACCGTCCACTGCCACTAAAGTATGGATTTGAACAATGTAGTATTTTAAGCATTGCCAATTTCCTTGCGTTCCGACAATGCAGGCATCGGTCTACACCGAAAAAGGTACCTAGGTAGGTACTTTACCTTGCTGTTTGTAATTTCGAACAAAATTGAAAGTTGAATCAGCAATTGATGCATTGCCAACGTCAGAGGCCCGTACATTGCAAGCGCTTGTGAATCCTGCAAATAATTTAAAAATAATGTACAATTTTATCTTAACTTTGACTGGACTGACCGGGCTCTATTCAATTAACACTACTTACGATCCGACAAATTTGTAAAAAAGTGACATACTTAATTGTAGGTAAGGTAAATATTTACTTAATTGAAAACTGACACACTTGTGAACCCTGTTCAATAAAACTTTACAATTGGCAAAAACACCCGTAGTTCTCGATGACAATAGTAAAATTGAAATCTGCCTTGGTACAACTTACATTTTAGTGTATTTAGAAAAGAGTTGAATGGATATTATATTACCATTAAAATTAACAGTTTTATAAAAAAATCCGGAGCAAAGGTCATGGTCATTTCCAAAGTCTACCTGTACTTAGTACCTAGCACAGTGAAGAATATTTATGCTGAGTATGGTATGAACATTCTACTTGTGATAGTTTTTAACTCATGATTTTTTGCACAAGTTTTATTTAATGTAATTTTTGTTATTTATGGATGTATTTAAGCGATTTGCTTCAAAATGTTCAATTACGTTCTTTATTTTGCAACACCGCCCGAAATACCATAATACTTGTTATCATAATAGGCGTGCAGACAATTTTTTTGACGATGTCAACCCATTAAATTTTTTATTGGGATCAAATGTCTATAAATTTAAATATATAGTACCTACACTTCTGTGGCTCTAGTGAAAAGGGGTTAAACTCGAAAAACACTACTTTACAGGAGACTCAAAAACCGTTGCGGCTTAAATTTATTCAGACTTTTGATCACTGTACTTCAACCGCTATACTTACAAATAAACTTTAAATGCAGTTTTAATACATAAAAAATCCTCTTTCACGGGGTAATATTCTTACATCTCCAAAGTTAACAATTAAAAAAAAATGTGACTTATATCCGTGCCAAAAAGTGTTCTTAAGGACATAACTGACTTTGTACCCTTTTTCACCCATAATATTTACACCACCCGGGAATATAACTGAACTTATACCAATTTTCACCCTTATTTTAGAAAGTGAAAATGGACATGCTGTTCTGTTTATTTGAAGTTATCTCCTTTTATAAAGGAAAAATACATGAACACCCTAAATAAGAAATACCTGACTAAACGAAACCTATCATTTAAGAGCTTTATTTCAGACATAATCCTAAGAAAATAAACTTTTACCATTTTGCACGCAATTAATTTAGGTGTACTGTAATACAAACACACTTTTACCAACAGTTTTTTTAAAGTTATATCCATTTTTTGCGGTGCAGTGGCAATAAAAGATCTTTATTTTTATTGATTCATTATTACAAAAATGACAGAAAAAGTCAAAATTAGCATATAAAACTATTCTCATAGTTTTTAACTATATAAATTTGGACTTTCCTCAATCAATCGTCTAATAGAAAAACTAGACGTACTAAAATTTGATCGCAATTGTGAATATTTAGACACGGAAAATAACATATGTATCACATTTTGGGTGTCAGCTTGTATAATTTCAATTCTTGTATAAAATCAATTCTTGCCTGTGCTCTGTTGGCGCCAAAGGATAGGAATCTACAACATCCCCAGAACATAACAAATTTTCGTAAAAGATCTTACACTCGGGTTTATCAAATTCAACAAAAAACAGTTTTTTTACCGATATCCGTATTGGACCGCTGTTAAGTCTTTCATATACAGGAAATAATGAAATATGTTTCTCGACGGCTTTCAATCAACTTTTACTTATTTTTGTGGTACTCAGCATAATCCATCTCGCTGAATCTAGGACCAGTTCTTCAAATCTTCACTGATTTTAAGTTTGTCAGTTACTCCTTGAACAAACTTTGATGTTTCGTCAAATGGTTATCGCATTAGCAGCCTCTGCAAATGCGATGACACTCTGTCTTTATTTTTAAATAATTAGCAAACTGTCTATTCTTTGTTGTTGCGTCCATTAAATTACCTAGCAATGAACTGAACCCTTTTGTTACATTCTCCTAAAGCCCAATTAACTCTCAAATATTTTTTTCTGAGTTCTTCTTGTATATTTATTGCGCATTTCATTTTACAATTTCCTAGCATCTTAAACTCTCTTTATTTTTTTTTGCTTTCATACTATTTACCAAAATGTCTCCCCTTTTTCCTTTCCTCCCTATGTTTATTCTCTCTTTCTCACTTTTTCTAGGCTATCCTTTTCGTCCTTGACCAACTTTGTCCCAAAACAAAAGTTGCTCTGCTTCTTCTGCCGTTCCGGTTTCTTTCGTTTCTTGTAATTTTTCTGAGTCGGAATCAGTGAGCACTACGATCTGCCTTTTTCTGGAGTGCTGATAGAGTCGACGAAATTGTTGCCACCTTTCTCCTCAACAACTTTGAGCATTCGATCGATTCAAGATCGGCCTGCCATTCTGTGTAACAAACTAAAAATATACTTTTAGTCCTAGGGGTGGCTTCATCATCAGACCAGCCCCATAGTACCATATTATTGTATTGTAGTAGGTACTTGGGAAAGATTTTAGCTCATTCGGTTGCAAATATGCTGCTTCAAAATTGAATTGCAAGATCCCACCCAAACAAACACAGTTACATAGGTAGGCACATAGCAAGTACAATAACTTGTAAAAAAATGCCTACAGCACTACTGTAGGTCATTCTACATACTGGTGACACAAATTTTATAATAGGATAATCGATTAGACTCAAGTGTACTTAAAATAAACCACAGCGAAGAGGCTTTATAAAAATAACTTTTTGATACAAGTAATAATCGTGGTGTAAAATGATATATCTCACCAGTATAAGTCTATATACACCAATAAATACTAAATAATTATTCGTGACTATGGATTAATTTCGATTTATTTTTATGAATTATGGGTAAATTGCTCGTGCAAATCGGTACAAGTAAACATTGATCATTAAATACCAGATTTCTTAAAAGATACAATTCGACTTATATCAGTAATGTTTAACATTAAGTCGTGAATACAGATTAAAGTCTATTTATATTCTATAAGGTATGTAATCTTGTTTTGTAAAAAGGTATAAGTAAACATTGATCGTTTAACACAGGATGCGTCAAAAGAGACAAATGAACTTAAATCGTTCTCCACAAACAAAACCCCAAATTGTTCATTGTTAACTTTAGTTGCACCATATTTCACGACATAAACATAATTCACCAGATGTACCATTTGGCACAATCCTAACTTTGTCATTTTAAAAGATAACTTAGCTCCGATTACACCCAAAGATGCGCATTTTTTTTGTGAATTTTGGTGTATATAACGCAAAAAGGTCATAAGTGCACTTTAACCCCTTTTCACTAGAGCCACAGACTTAGACTGCTCTAAAAGTCAGAAATGATCGTCAAAGTTCAACATTCCTACAGAGGCCTAAAAACGCTCCATACATTTGGCCTGCCTACAGATGACGTCATCTGTGGATTGGGTACCAGTATTTGTGTGGGAAAATAAGTAATTTGCCATTTTCACCGTGAAAAGTGCGTTTAAGTTCATGGTTGTTCTACAATTATTGTTTTGCAAAATTATGAGGATTCTAAAAAAAATCTTTAAGGATAAAAAAAACCCAAAATTCTCGTAATTAGTCACATATTTAAAAAATATTGTTTTTTCTTTTATTATTTTTCTTTGTATCATGACATGTTGAGCTAATTTTATTCATAAAACTACCCTTTGTTTTATAATTAAACATCAGTCGCATCTCGCATCCCCTTTTGTTAAATAAAGAAAAAAAAAACAAAACAAAGATTATTATCTTTTTTAACCAACTTCAAAATGGAGGGATACCATGTTTCATGGTATGTATTTTTTTATGTAGGCATGTCCACCGATTTCTCCGCCAATTGTCAAAATTATTTTATTTATTTGGAAAAAACATCCTGAGGTGGTCCCATTATCTCCACGTAATGTTTGATGGGATCCCAGGGAAGTCGAGGGCAACCCTCAAATGTTATAAGCACTTAGCAATGTTTATCATGTCTGTAGATATTTTATAAAGTTATTCAGGTATTTGCGTCTGGTGAGATGATAACTGCATCATCTCACTATGCTGCTGCCGATGATGAAAGGTATTACAACTCCTTAATGGTTAAGAGTTAGGGGATAATTCTTAAATTTTTCAGGTAGGTTGTTGTTGGACTATTAGTTGTATTCTTTTTAGTATTCCCCTGAGGTCGTCCCATCGTCGCCAAGTAAGGTTCTATGATGGGATTCCAGGGAAATTGAGGGCAACCCTCAAATGTTACAGGCACTCACAATGATTTTCACATATTGTCTAAAGTTCAATCATCGTCTCATGATCCTAAGCTGATGATGGAAGGTATATAATAGTTTTTCATCTATTTTATAAAGCTGTTTATTTGATATTACTGTTATCCTAATGGTTGACACAAATGTCATTCCTGTAATTTAACTTTTGCTACGCATTTTTCACAATTTCTTTTACTTACCATTGATGAAATTTCAAGCAACAAGATACAACTGATAACTTGATGGAGTAAATAAAATGCGAATAAATATTCGCTAAATGAATCAGAGCACCTGTCCACGAATCTGTAAACAAAGAAAATATAAGAATCAGGGTCAGATACTGTTTATAATTGCTAAATTATTATTCACTAATTTATTTTATCGACCAAAAACGCACACTTTTTTTTTTTCTTACAATTAGGTACCAACTTATAAAAAATTGCCCCATCGACAGTGCCGCAGTATCACATATTGCGGTCTTCGGGCGAATTGTTTCGTTTCGACCAATAACACCCACGGTTAAGCCTGGTAAAATTGAGGAAATAATTCGTGTAGTTTTGAAAATGAGTACTGTTATTCTTTGAGGTATCTAGATGATCATGAATGCTAAATGTCTCCGTGGGTGCGCCGGCGGTGGGGTCGGGGAGGGTATATTTTTTCAGTTTTTCTTCTTGTATAGAGGCTTGAGGCACTCCTAGACAGTAAATTTTCTATAAATGATGCCATATACATTTTTGCTGTAGGATATAAATATAATAGTTTAGGAGGTATAAGGGGTAAAATATGACAAAGTTGATAAGTCGCGCATAAATCAAGAAATATTGCGTGAAAACCCTGTTAGCGGAGCTAGGTTATGCGCAGTAGAAGGAAGTGGCTTGATGGTGAACGAAAACACTACGTCCTTTTAATTCAGCTGTGTATTCTTCACAATAACACGTGAATAAATATCGTCAACAGTATGAATACTTAAGATAACTTATTATATATAATTAACAATAAAATGGACACTGTTAATGCGTTGAGATCTGACTCGGAAGGGAAGAGGAAATAGAGTGACAGACAATGTGTTGTCATAGTCAAAAATAAACTATAGAGGTGCCCATACACAGGTAAGTCAAATAACGTGAGACATAGACTATCCAACACTTCCCCTCTAGGGCACACTATTATTTGAAAGAAGTAGAGTCAAAATTTTCAAGGAAAAATTTACATTAAAGACTCTACATTTGGCTCTACTACATTACACATCATAAAGAACTGGATATTGTACACTTTACATAAATTAATATTGATTATCATATACATTAACAACGATAATAAATCTGTTAGCTTTTCATAAAAAGATACAGATAGAAATAACATTAATTCAAAGTATACAGTCATATTTTGTTTATTATGCTCTAGTTTTAAATTAAGGCTTAACATACGTTCATAGCTTTAATAAATTCGTTATGCTTAACTCTACCTAATGGTTTGGTTAACACATCAGCTATCATTTTGTCTGTAGGCAAATATTCTACTTTAATTACATTTTTAGATATTAAATCTTTAACATAGTGATACCTGATGTCGATGTGTTTCGTTCGCTTGTGACAGTATTCCTTAGCTTTTAAAAGTTTCTGAGCACTTTGATTGTCATTATAAACAATACAATTAATCTGTCTAGGTAAAATCTCAGATAAAAGATTCTTGATAAAAGATACATCTTTACATACATCAGATATTGCAAGATATTCAGACTCACAAGATGATAAGGAGACACATCTTTGTTTACGAGATTCCCAATTTACTGTATTATTTCCTAATTTAATGACATAGCCAGTATAGGATTTTCTGTCAGTAATATCATTGGCCCAGTCTGCGTCAGTATAAGCACACATAGACCAATTCATATTCTTATGAAAACATAAAGAATATTGAATTGTACCCGCCAAATAACGCAGAATACGCTTTGCTGCTAACCAATGTGACCTATCGAAACAATTGTTAAATTGACTAAGTTGACTACATGCATACGATATATCTGGTCTTGTACATACAGACAGATACATCAAGCAACCTAGTAGTGGTCGATAGTTAAAAACATCATCCTGTAAACAGTCATTATTTTCAGATTTTACAAGTTTACTGTTAATTTCCATAGGAGTGGCTGCGGCCTTACAATTTTGCATACCAAAACGTACAAGTAGTTTTCTGATATATTCGCTTTGATCTAAAGTTAAAGTTCCCTTTACTCTATCTCTAGAAACATTTATACCTAGACAGCTCTTAAGCGGACCTAAATTTTTAACATTAAATTCTTTTTCTAAAATGTTTAACAAATTTCGCTTATTTGAGCTGTTTGGACTATAAAATACATAAAAGTCATCAACATACAAAGCTAAAATCACTAAATCGTCTTTGTTACCTTTTATATAAACACAGGGTTCACATTTTGACTGAGTGAAGTTATGCTCACTGAGTAAACTATGTACTTTACAGTTCCACATTCTACTCGCCTGTTTAAGGCCATAAATGCTTTTCTTTAATAAACAAACCTTATATTTATTATTATCACTGAAACCATTAGGCTGTTCCATGTATACAGTCTCATTAAGTTCAGCATTTAGAAAAGCTGTTTCCACATCTAAATGGTCGATGTTTAAGTCTAAATGATTAGCTATACAAAATAAAATTCGCATTGTTGAGTGGCGGACCACGGGAGCGAACGTATTATTATAATCAATGCCTTCACGTTGTGTAAAGCCCCTGGCGACTAATCTGGCTTTAAAACGATCAAAGTTGCCAGAAGCATCATATTTAGTTTTGTAAACCCATTTACATTTTTATCAATGGGCCTATCTACCAGCTCCCAGACATTGTTATTAACTAGAGCTTCATACTCACTTTTCATGGCATCGAGCCATTGTTGGCTATAAGAGCCACTAACCGCTTCCTCATAGGTAATGGGTTCATCAATCGATGGAGACGGACCATGAGCGAGTAAAGACAAATCATAATCTAAATACCTCGCAGGGAGTACATTACGCGTGGAGCGAGACGAACGTAGTGGTGTAGCGACGGTCACAGGACGAGCCGCTGTATCACCTTCAGCTGCCACAGGGGGAAGGCTCACTGATTGTGAGCCGCTGGCACCTGACGAATCAGCTGTACTGGAGTCGCTGCTCCCGGTGCAGTACTCATCGGACTCTCCACCTGAAATTGACGATGAACAACTCTCAGTTGAATTCAAATAATTATTATCATTATCATTAGCATCATTATTTAAAATATCATCATTTAAAATATCATTATTTAAAATGTCATCATTTAAAATATCATTATTTACAATTTCCTTATCATTATTTGAATTTATTTGATTATTATTCTGACTAGAAACATTACCATTATCACAGATCTCATTTTCAATGTCATTATAAGTTATCATATCACTTCCGGACAATTCTTGCAATGGATTTGTATCGGGTTTGTAAAATCTATTCTCAATAAAAGCAACATTTCGAGATTTTATTACTTTTGTGGGGTCTAAAGGATCAGCTAAGCGATAACCTTTAGATGTATCACAATATCCCACAAAAATGTATTCCTTTGCCTTAGCGTCCAATTTATCGCGCTTATGTGCAGGTACCAATGAAAAAGCAGTACAGCCAAAAACCCTGAGGTGTCCAAGGCTGACCTTTTTGCCAGACCAGACTTCCTCAGGTATACGTCCAGCTAAAGACGACGTGGGAGACCTATTCTTTAAATATAAAGCAGTCATTGCTGCTTCTCCCCAAAATCGTTTGCTGAGACCTGAATGCTGTAACATGCAGCGTACCTTGTCAAATAAAACGCGAAAAGCCCGTTCTGCTACGCCATTTTGGGCGCTAGAATAGGGAATGGTTGTTTGATGGATAATACCATGCTCTTTTAAATATTGAGTAAATTTTGAGCTAGTATACTCTCCACCATTGTCACTGCGAAGGCAAAGTATAGGCAAATTCTTTTCTTTTTCTACCATAGCTTTAAAATGTTTAAAACAATCAAATACCTGTGATTTATTCTTCATAATGTAGGCAAAGCTCTTCCGGCTGAAGTCGTCTGTGAAGGTGAGTAGGTATTTTCCTCCTCCATGGCTTGTCTCCGGCAAAGGTCCACAGACATCGCTGTGCACCAGCTCCAGCGGTCTTGCTGTTTTAGTACTGCTTGCCTTCGGGAAAGGCTCGGCCGATAGCTTCCCCTTAACGCAGGCTTCGCAGTTCTTCAGATCTTTTGAATCCTGAAACAACACACCGCATGCATCCCGTAACTTACACATACCTGCTGAATGCAAGTGTCCAAGACGATAATGCCATAACTCCATGATAGATGGTGTAGAGACAGCAACTGCTGCACTCGGTGCGGCCTGCCTAGATTGCAGGTCCAAAGAGTGCATCCTATTAGGATTATACCCTTCTACCCCAGAGACATCCCCAGAGAGCTTATAGATTCCATTTGTACATTTAGCTACAGCTATATAGTTGCCAGGTGCTTTATTAAGACTATTACCCTTTTCATATACAAAACATCCATTGTTGTTAAATAATACAGAATGACCATCTTTACACAGTTTAGAAACTGAAAGTAAATTGGCAGATAGATTGGGAACTAACAAAACATTTTTAAATGTTCTCACCTGTCCATTAATAGAAATATTCAAATCTCCAACTTGAGAGCTACACATGGTTTCACTATTTGCCAAACTTATGCATTGTTTCTTAGTGTCCTTTATATTGCACAATAAGTTTGGATCGTTGGAGAGATGAGAAGATGCGCCACTGTCAAGAAAAACATCTGTCCGGTCCTGGGCAAAGTAGGCTGCAGTGGTAGACTTTGACTCCTTCTGCTTTTTGTCCTTCCTATATTTAAAACATTTGGGTTTGATGTGGCCAACTCGATGACAGTATGTACACTTCATTTTTCCTGTAATGTATGCCGTTGTGGAGTTGCCGTTGTTTGCCGTTTTCCTTTGAGCTTCTTGAAGAAGACGAGCACGCACCAGGTCACTTTTGAGCTCCTCAGACGAAATACAATACGTTTCCAAGTTAGATACGAGGGTGTCATACTCAGCTGGTAGGCCACTTAAAAGAATTTCTGCCAATTCCTGGTCATCGACTACCCTGCCAATGTCTGCCAGCTGATGAGCGAGCGACATAACATGTTCAATGTACGCGGACATATCCGCGTGTTCAGTGAAGTCGACCCTGTGCAGCTGCCGCAAGAGCAGCACACGCCGATACAGCCCTTTGTCCTCGAATATATTTGCCAAGTTTTGCCATGCTTGTTTGGCTGTTGTTGCTGACCGAACATATTGAAATAATGCAGGTTTGACATTGAGACAAACGCGTGCCAGAGCGCGCTGGTCGCGCGCGGCATCAGCGCCCGTCAATGGCTCATCCAACGTTCTATTAATGGTATCCCACAATCCTTCTGTTATAAGTATCATTTTTATAGAGAATTTCCAAGTGTGATAGTTGTGGCTATCTAGCTTTTCTATGGCTGTGCCACTCATGACGACGTTCGTGCCACTTGTTGGTGTCGCGTCAGTCATCTTGACGAAATACTGTTAGATGTTGAAATAGGACGTGATCGATATTATGATTTTGTGTAGTGTGCCACTTGATCAATCGCCACTTACTTGATATGTGCAGATTTGTCTTTCTCGTGGTTGTATGCTGGGCCCATAACCTGTTAGCGGAGCTAGGTTATGCGCAGTAGAAGGAAGTGGCTTGATGGTGAACGAAAACACTACGTCCTTTTAATTCAGCTGTGTATTCTTCACAATAACACGTGAATAAATATCGTCAACAGTATGAATACTTAAGATAACTTATTATATATAATTAACAATAAAATGGACACTGTTAATGCGTTGAGATCTGACTCGGAAGGGAAGAGGAAATAGAGTGACAGAGAGTTTATTTATTTATTTATTTATCCAACAAACCCGTCGGATGGCACTTGGCAGAGAGAAACTCATGTCAATGGCCACTTCGGCTGCTTTAATGCTCTAAGATTATAAGTTTCTTGTAAACTTCGATTGACGTAACTAATGGCTCAGTTTCATAAGGTCGATGCGTTATGGAAAGTTATTCTTTCTAAATACAGTTCTTTAGGAGTCGGTATGTTTTAAATTATACATCATCCGAAGGTATTTCTTCTGAAGAATAAATGTACCTACCTAGATTGAAAAAAATTGGTAAATAAATGTCGCCTGACCTCTGGATGAGACCTAAGATATAAATTCCTATTATAAAACGTGTGGTACCTACATAACTAGCATGTTTAGAGCCTACATTAGGGTAAGAAAAAAGACAATTGCTTTGAATCCGTAATACAACAACCGTACTTTAACCTAAATAAATACCTAATGCGTACTAAATAAATAATGCTTTGAACATTGGTACTTAAGAAAGTACCTAAATATTTATTGTGCAATTCTCATCATAATTGACGTTTATTTTTATAAAAAAGCTTTTATTTAACTTACAGTGCATGTATGTTACTATGTTTGATCGGGTGGCATCTTGCAACTCTATTTTGAAGCGAATATCTTGAACCGTTTAAGGTGAAATTTTATCTTATCTTAAGATATGGTACCATGGGGCTGGTTTGATTATGGAGCCGGGAGGTGGCCCTAGACACTCCGTTATACTTAGATAAAGCAATCCTACCAAGTTTGAGGTCTTTAGAATCGTCTCATTGAGCAATTGATGGATGTTTAAAGAAAAGTACAGTCTACTATAAAAGCTTGTCTTAAACTAGTTTTTTTTTATTATTAACATTATAGTACTGTGAAAATAGAGCAACAACTTACTTGATGATGAAATTATGATGCAATACAATTTCTTTTAATAACTGTTTCACATGAATATTTTCTTCAGCCGAGTACATCCCGTTCATCTGACCATCGTTCGCCTCTGGCGGTGGAATACTTAACATATTGTGTTTCAGTATTTCAAGATGTCCCCAAATCTGCAATACTATTAAGGAAAGGAGAAAATCAAACGCGCAGATTCCACAAACCGTATTATAAGTAGTGGGAACATTAAATACGTATAGAATCCAATAACCCTTTTCGGTCGTATAGAAGTAGTCGGTTGGAATATAAAAATACACGGCGTGCTCAAATGTGCTGTTCAATGGGCGGCGTTCGCTAAACATTCCTTTGCTGAGGTTGTTGTAGAACGGCTTGAAGTTGAATAGTGTTGTACCGATCACCATTAAAATCATCACGTAAACCGCGAACATTCCTGATATAACGTGTATATCAGAGTATATCTAAAAAATACGGAAATGGTAATTATATCTTCTGGTTACACGATCGTTTAAACAACGATTTTTTTAAAGCCGTCGAATAATCACAATGGATACGAAACAATAATATACGATTAACTAACCTTGTTGCTGTACCAACTTCGATCCTTGTGGCAAAACAGGTGAAAATCAAGGAAAAACTCCTTTAATGTCTCACGAACTTTTTGCTTCCGAGACAGTATCAATCTTTGCTGAAATCATTGTGGCATACGAGTTATTAGATACATACCATCCATCACTCACGCTCCCTTTTATACTCCATTCCAGTCCAGATA
Organism: Apotomis betuletana; assembly: GCA_932273695.1. Classification (NCBI taxonomy): domain Eukaryota; kingdom Metazoa; phylum Arthropoda; class Insecta; order Lepidoptera; family Tortricidae; genus Apotomis; species Apotomis betuletana. The sequence continues at coordinate 14,822,606 of OW026298.1, read as the reverse complement.
GGATTAGACAGAGGGAGAAAAAGGTTATTTATAGTTTACTTGCCACTACACTCGATTGAGTTAAGTTTGCACCTCAATCTTATGGTGCTACTTAGGAATGAGGTGCAAACTTTTTTCAAACATGGTCTACGACTATCGAGTACCCTGATAAAGTGATAAACTAACAGATGGCGCTTAAATTAATATGTTGTGACATGAGTAAGGGTTTTGCTAAATTAATTCTAAGTTTAGAAGAACGATATCAACAAATTTAATTGAATAAACGCTGCTACGTTGCTGCCTGGTGGCAAAATGGCTTGCACAACTTTCAAGATCCCTATAGATTTGGACAGCACGGAAAGTCGATCCTGTCTGCGGGGTATCAAAAAACTGTGATAAAGCAAAACTGACACAGACGGTTTACTAAATTTTACACCAAAACACTGTTAGCAAATGTATATTTTACAAGAAACGTTTCACCAATGTATTAATTGGCAAATTTGTTTTTCGGCAAATGTATCATTTTACAAAAACTCATTTGACAAATAATCATTTAGCAATTAATAAATTAGTACAATGTGTAAAATAATAAAGTATACTTTGATAGGTACTGAATAAATTAACCGACTTGGTTTTATATTATATCTAACAACTTTTTGCGGTAGAAGTTAAGTATGTTTTTGATGGGATAAGTAATGTTTTTCATATATCGTCGTAAGCTCGTCTCATGATGCTGAGCTGATGATGAAAGGTATAGGTAACTCTTTAGGGGTTAGGAGTTAAGGGATAATTGAAACCCGATCAATCACCCGGCTAATATGTATTTCATTTTAATCACAAAAAAAATTTTCATATAAAAAAGGTTTATAAATAAAAATGGCATAATAATTTCACATACATAAAAGGTTTAGAATCCCTGCCTTTAGAGTCTAATCTTATCTGGAATGGAGTTTTAATCCAAATAGGTACTTATAAAATCTTATCTTACTTCGTTACTTATTATTTGAAAATATTCCGGAGAATATGCATTTCCACGTTGACAATACAAATATTTACCGTTTTGATACCCACCAAAAGCATGAATTCCAGAAACATTGTTAATAAAATATGTCCCATGTCGAAAAACGATAACTCTTCCCAGTTTTCGTGCAAATAAGCTACGCCCAATATCGGCAATACAATAGCCACAATGATCAACAATAGATTGTACATCGATAGAACGGCGTCAATACGGTATCTTCCAAACTGCTTATAAGGCCAAGAACCTATAGAACTCAACAGTAATCGCAAATGTCTGACATGCCGTAAATCCAAAGTTAAATCGACATCACTGGAAAAGATACAAGCAAAAACCGTCTTACAACCGACTTATAAAAACAATTCAAATCCCTATAAAAATATATTTTTATTTAATATCTATCGTCGCATTCTTGTCAGAATTAAGATCTGATGATGGGAGCTATCTCAATTAGCATCATTAGTGAAGTAGATCTGATGAAGATCACAGATCAGTCGAATCCCTCCATTGTAGGAATTTTACGGATTGTGATAAGAGTTTGTTGATTTATTGAGATTTTTTTTCTTAAGATTGTTAAATAACTTTCATTAGTATTGGGACCTCTGTCTAATATAAGAATTTTAAAAGGGACTTCCTATTGTAATTTGTAACTTGTAGCTTCGTGAAATAGGTCGTCCCGTGATGGGATCCATGAGAATCGAGCGAGAGAACTCCTCTACTGTTTTAATTTTAACGCATGCGATCGCTATGTTAAGCACTTTAATTTGGAAATAGTATTAACCTTCGTTGAAGCCGGTTTTTATTTCTTTATGAAAAAAACATATTTTTATTCATCATAAAGATATGCAACTGCTGCTTCTGTCTGAGGTGAAAAACTTCATCCGTTTCAGTTTGTCGGTATTTAAATCGATATCCGGACACCAAATAATTTAAATTAAACATTTTAGAGTCGTGAATGTACAAGGTAGAAGTAGAATCCTTTTTATTATTCTAAGCATTCGCTTAAGCATTGTTTGATTTCTGAAAGTTAAACCTAGTCTACATAATTATAACTAGGTTTATCTTTTCCTGTTAAGTAACTTACCCATCATCAAACCGTGCTTTTAACGCTTCATATATTTGAGTACGAAACATTGGTACTTATTTATACATATACCCAAAAGAACGACCGAGGGTAATTCTTACAACATATAGGTACCAACGATGGCCTAACAAATTTCTAGAAAATTGCCTCGGTGACCCTGTTTGTTTGATTAATCTGTTTATACATAAATTGAGACAAAACTCTGACATTGCCTGAAGATCCAATGTAAGGCAGTGGAATGAGCCATTTTTTCCGAGTAGGTACGTATTAACTTGTGCCTTGTTGAAAATCACATGTTACTAATGAAAAGGATCAGACTCGGTTGCGGAATCGACTACATTCGGACTTATCCATCGCGTATTAAGATTAAAATTTCCTTAGGTTTTTCAATTCATGTTCTTGGTCTTAATTTCTCACTTATTTTTACACGTGTCGGCGATTATCTAATATTACTAACTAATATTATTAATAGCACTACAGTGAGTTTGTTTGTTGCTCGGTGCTCAAGCTTCATACCCACGCAAAATCCCCAACGATAATTATTTGAACATTTCATATTATTATTAATGTCAAAAGATTAATCTTCGTTACCAGTTGTAAGTTACAACTTGTAACTAAAATAATAAATAAATATTAAGGACAATCTTACACAAATCGACCTAGTCCCAAACTAAGCAAAGCTTGTACTATGGGTACTAGACAACTATACATAATATATAAATACATATATAGATAACATCCATGACCCAAGCACAAATATTGGCGTTCATCACACAAATATTTGCCCTGGCCGGGATTCGAACCCAGGACCGCCGGCTCAGTAGGCAAGTGCTTACAAACTGAGCCAACCGCGTCGAAATTTTAACCTATTGACCGCCAAGCGGTCTAGCAATTTACCGTGCCACTGACGCCAGAGTAAAAAAAAAAAGATGTGCCCCAAAATCAACAGGGATTGAAAAATACTTGTAGCGGTTAGAATTACAAAGTTTTTGATCATTGAAATTTGGACGGCTGTGGCCGACTTGGCGTCAGGGGCACGATTTTTTGTTGACGGCCACCGACTGTGGCGCTCAAAAGGTTAATAGAAACAAACGCGCCACCGATAGAGTATATGATTTGATTAGATATACAGATAAAACCGTAGAGAAAAGCTAGTGTAACGCAACAAACTTACCAATTTAAGCGGAGGAATAGAGAACTAAATCCATCATATGGATACTACGCCGATGCACGTTAATACTAGCGACACCATGATATGAAGAAGAATGTTGCTGCCTTCAAACCGGGTTTAAAACGTTTAGTTGTGATTGGCCCTTAATAACTGCCACTCCATTTAATAAGAGCCACATTATCACATTGCTATCACAGCTAAACGTTTTAGAACCTTTAATATATCTTATGAATAAGAATTGAAAGTCGAAATTACAAGTAAGTAGGTACTTAAAGGTACGGAAACCGTAAAAGCTTTTTACACGTTACCCTTGAAAATGACTTTAATTTGCCTGAGAAAGAAAAGTATGGCTAATGGCAGGCACATGTTATAAAAATTCAGAACATTAATAAAAAACCATCAATTACAACTACTTACTGAAAAATCATATAAATCAAATAAAAAATCAATACATTGCTCGTAGAATCGATGGCCGTTGGGGCAGAAAGGTTCTTGAGTGGCGACCGCGGACCGGAAGACGCAGCGTTGGTAGGCCTCCAACAAGGTGGACCTGGTTAAGATTGCGGGTAGAAATTGGATGAGGGCGGCGCAAGATCGCTCGTTGTGGAGAACTTTGGGGGAGGCCTTTGTCCAGCAGTGGACGTCTATCGGCTGATATGATGACTAAAAAATCATCATTCCAAATTTCCTAGTTATGTGGTTATACTACCGGATCTCTACAAAGAGCTAAAAGTATCAAAATGGGCCTATGATAGTTGAATTAATTATGTTTTCACCTCACTCGCTCGGAAAACCTCCGTTTATAGGGCGAAATCTGCGTGCAAAAGTCTATTTTATCCGCTAGCGTGCAAAAGTCATTTGAATTTCGAACACGACGATTTGGATTCTTTGTGGTGCATGTAACTTTTTTATATTTAAGACTCCTTCAACGCGTGACTGATTTCATCAGTCGATAAATCTTCGAATAACCAATCAACGCACGCTAATAAAGGGCGATCTGGTCAGGCCGGCTAAAATCATATGTAAGTTTGAATACTTCTTTTTAAAAAAAATACACTTACAATATCACGTCCAGAAACCTGATTTGTGGTTACAGATTTTTAAGTTTTTATTTTTTCAACACTTTTTTTATGTTGAATATGTTTGTATATATTAATAGTAAGTATTTCAGTTTCATTTACATATTTTGACTAGTAAATATATTAAATACAACACAAATTTTAATATTTATTTGTTATAAAAGTTGGAACATAAGAGTGTATTGCTGAACGCACCCGAGAAAAAAAAAAATAATTAAAAAGTTGGAAGTTTTCACAACTATGTAAACAACGTAAATTTGTTCTGTGGAGAATACATACTTTATAAAAATATCGAAAACAAGAAAGCTAAGCCTAATTTGGAGTATTTATTCAATGCTAAAAGCCTGCATTAAAACGAAAAAGGATTTGTTATAAATATTTGGAGACGATAAGTAATTTACCGAAACTATTGGCGTTTTTTTAAAGAATATGAAGCTTTATCTTGAATCTTGGACGATGGGCCAAGTAACTTCCAAAGCAAGTGTTATGGAAAATATTTCCGAGTGACCAACTAATCCTTCCCAGAATGCCATTCTCCCACATTCACAACGAATGTGTCAAGTAGTTTCAAATACAAATATAATATAACAGTGCTTAAGAAAAAGTCAACGATAAAATATAAGTACACGACGATAATACAATTTACGGCCATATTTTTAATACGTGTGCTTCTCTCGTAGGTATTTATTTGGTTTGGATTTGAGTGTGTTAATGTTTTAAATTTGATGTGTTAAATAGAAGGCAAAATTAAATATGATAATTTTTATGTTTTAATTGTTTTTTTGAATCTTGCATTTTCCTCGCTGTAGTGAGGTGAAAAGTTGTGTGTTCCGCATGGCTGCAAAATTATTTAGCTTCTCGTGTCTTGAAAGCTTCGCTACGCTCAGGAATCTATCTTTGAACCATTCGCTTCGCTCATGGTTCAATCTTAGCTTCCTTCGCTCGCTCAGCTTTCAATTTCAACACTCGCGCCAAATAACAACTTTGCAGCCTTGCATAACAAATAACTATTGTCATTAAAAAAGTTTATAAATATGTCTATATAGTCAAATTTGAGTCGAGGCTTACGATAGTGCACACCGCTTTAAATTTTGTGTTAAGTGGAGGATAAGCGGTAATAGTACATTACGGCAGAGACCAGTAAGTACCTAAGCCATACTGGCCGAGTATGAATTAGACGGACCGAGAACAAGAAAATAAGATAAAAATATACTTTTCTCCAACTTGCTTGGAAATGTTCCCATTAATGTAGTAAAACTGGACCGCGAAATCGTTCGTTATTTTTAGAAGGCAAATTAAAAAAAAATTATATTATTGGCCTTAGCCGGGAAATCAATATTATTTAAATAAGACGATTAAGTAAAAAACACACCTTCCGTTTATGACGTCTCATACAAATGAGGGTAATCTTAATTTGGCCGGTTACTGCATTTTTACTTTTAATTTTTTCAAAGACTGATAATTCACCATACAGCCAATTGTCGACTAAATTTAAAAAATAAAAACTTATAAACTTTTTAATTGTTCTCTGCGTTTAGTTCTTGCACTAAACATTTTTCTGCTCTGCTACTGTCAATGTATTTTAAATGACAAATTTCGAATAACGGACAAACAATTTAAATAATAATCTTATATGCGGTTAATTTATTTTCATGATTCTTAGTTATTTATAAGAGATTTCTCAAGAAAGTTTTAATTATAATAATATGATGGTATTCAATGAGTGAGTTGAAAATTAATAAGTGTACCAAACGTAAACAAATTAAAAATATAACAGAAATGATACTGCAAAATACAAAGTTTTACAAAATAAATTAGAATGGTGATAGTAAAAAATAATTAACATAAAACCTTAAATAAAAATTAAAAACTAGACTTAAAAATAAACTATAGATAAAAAATTTGGCCCAAATCGCCGTCTATTGGCAGCGTTCCCAGAAGGCTGGCAGCATTGCCGCGTTGAATGGCAATGCTGATCCGCTGTGCGAGAAATGAAATGATTGTGTCCAAATCAATATAAAAGTTATTTTGAACTTATGATCTTCTCAGAATGATAAATATTGTATGGTTTCTAAAAAAAAAACAGTGTGTTTAGAAGTTGTTAATTTAACTAAAATTAATAATTACCTATGTGCATATTTTTTGTTATTGTGTTTTCATATATATTTAATTCTTATTAATATATTTTGTTTTAATCAAACATATGATTCGGACCCGAATTTTTATTCCTATTCCTAAAAAAAATAAGTACCAAATGAACTTCATGGTAATGGTACTGAATACTGATATATTAAATAACAAATGTAGATTGGTGATTATTTCCAAGCATATTTGGAGAAAAGCACTATACAAGCCTCGGCGGGAATGTCAGTTCGCAGATTCGTATTGTTGAAGGACTCGGCTACGCCTCGTCCTTCAAAATCATACTCATCCACGAACTGACTTTTCCCGGCCTCGGCAGTAATATACTATTTCTCAAACATCCAATGAAATATTGTCTTTACGTTCCTTAAAATAGGCTCGGAAGTATCGCTTTTTGGGCGCAACAACTCGAGAGGACTGTAAAGGGATTCCATACTGCTTTTCAGGCCTAGGCCTGCAAAGTAACTTTTTTTTGGTTTCAACAACAAGGTCATTCACACAGCTGGCTGGTTTGACAAAAAGCAGGTTTTGTTTTTAAAGGTTGGTTGTTAGACACTTGTGGAAAAAAAATTCAAGATGGCGACTTTTTTTTTTCAAAATTTCAAATTGGTGCCTGGCGGCTAAAACTCGGTATCGGGGGGCTCTCGGGGCTCAAAAATATGAATCTGAAATCTTGTCCGAAAATTCGGTCAAATTCGGAAAATATCGAAAAAAAAACGATTTGTATGGAGAAAATTTCAAATTGGTCCTAGGTCCGAGGCTGAAATTCGGTATCCGGGGGTTTTCCTGAGTCAGAATCTAAAATCGGATTATTAAAATTCGGTCAAATTCGGAAAATATCGGACAAACAATATTAAGTGTTATTCTTTGAAGTATATTTTTTTATTTTATTGTATGTTTGAGAAAAGCACTATACATGCCTCGTCGTGAAAACGGATTCCCGGCCTCGTATCACTATCCTATATATATATACCTACTTGGCCGGAAATCCTCATTTTCCCGGCCTCTGATGTAATGTATTTAAGAAATATTAAAGGTGACATTCATGTTCGGCCATTTGCTAATGGATATTTTTTTTATTTCCCGGGGACACATTGTAATATTCGTCGTCGTAGGCACCATTAACACCCATGATAACAACCTATAACAAAATAAAATAATTATGAGTTTATACTTTGATAAAAAATAGTTTATCTACGCACATATCATTAGTGCTCTAAAATGCGTTCAGAAATCGTAGGAAATGGCCAGCATTATTACAACCAATTTTACTATGAGATTTTTTTTGTCTGTGGTAGTAGGTAAAATCTGTACTGTAATGTTATTTATTACAGTACCGATTTTTGTAAGGTTACGGGTTTAAATTAGGAACAGCTGTCAAAACACAAGTTGGTCTCTATTCTAGTATCCATAGATATTAATATTGTTATCGATACGAAACGTGAATTCAGTATGTTTTTTTTTAAACTGCACGACATTTGATCTCGAGTGACATGAGAATATGCACACATTCGTTTGTATATGATTTAGAAAAAAAAAAACATTCGTCTTGACGGAGGTTCGAATTGCCGCCATTATTGTTGTCATTTGTTTGTTGGTTCTTTGCTGTTACGAAAGTAGAATTGTGAAAAGTTTATTTCCGTCGAAGGAAAAGTGTGCTATATTTCTTCACGTTATAGGAAAGTTTGGTAGAGTAATTTTCGAGGAGTTGGACGAGAATGCTAAGATTGACTATGATGGGTTGGTGAAACTATTTACAGAGCGTTTTGATCCGAAAAGGAACGTTAACTTTGAACGACACGTATTTTATGAAACGTATCAAAAAGATTCGTTTGACAAATTTTTGAGTGACTTAAAAATTAAAAGTAAAAGTTGCGCTTTTGGTGAACTTAGAAATAGTCTGCTATTAACTCAGATAATAAGAGGTCTAAAAGATGGACAATTGCGTGAACGATTACTATCAAGAACCACTTTGGAACTGGAAGAGGCCGTGACGTGCTGTCGTGCGGCCGAGCGCGCTAGTACACAGGCGGCGGCGTGTCGCGCGACTATGTCGGAGCCGACCGCGGCTGCGCCTGTGCTGGAAGAGATGGTGCGCGGGCGCGGCGCGCGCGGCGGCAGCGGCTACGGTGCTGGCGTGTGGACGCGCGGCAGCGGGACGAGAGGACACGCAGGCCGCGAGGGCTTTGTACGTGCTGTTCCTCCGAGCCGTATCCAACATGGTAGTGTATGTGAGAAGTGCGGCGGGTGGCACACAGTTAATGATAATTATGTGTCCCGCTTCAAATGTCAGGTGTTTTAGGTGTGAGCGCTTTGGACATTTTGCTAAAACCTGCCGCGTTAGACTACTGAGGGTGGTTGAAGTTGATAAAAATTACAACGAGGACTGTACAGGTGATGGCGAGTTTTGCCTTGAAAATATTACTGTAAACGCAATAAACAATGGGTTGTTTTGGTCAGAGAATATTTTGACAAATAATGTGTCAATAAAGTTTAACTAGACAGCGGCGCGGATACATCTGTTATGTCATGGAACTGTTTTAAACAGGCAGGCTTTAGTAAGCATATACTACAAAAAACTACAGCAGTGCTCAAAGAAGTTAGTCAAAAACGCTTGCCTGTTGTAGGATACTTTATGGCAACTATGAAGTACAAAACCTATACGTCAGAGCAGAAAGTATTTGTTTTAAATATTGAGTGTCATAACTTGTTGGGACGAAAGGCATGCACTGATTTGCAATTAATTGCACGAAGTGACACACAACAAAGATGTGACAATTCAGTGTTTGAAGTGACAGGATGCATGCCTTCAGTCATTAAAACATCAATTGTCGAGTCGGTACCACCTGTTGTTTCAGCTTCCAAGAGAATAATGTTGCGAATTGCACCCTTGGAACAGGGATCTAATGACGTCGCGCATACAGATGGTACGTGTACTATGCATCAAGTGGAGGAGCCCTGCCACTGCCATCGCGCGGTGCCAGCGCGTGAGCCAGTGCGAGCACATCTGTTAAGGAGACCGAATCTACCCTGGAGTGTAGTAGCCGCAAATGTTTTCGAATTTCAACAAAAACATTATTTGATTGTTGTAGACTATTACTCAAAGTTTTTAGAAGTCGCGTGTTTGAATAGTCTAACGAGCGGTACAATGATAATGCATATGAAAGACTTTTTGGCCGATTAGGAATTCCTCAGAAGATGGTGACGGATAATAGTTCACTCTTCGATGCACAAGAGTTCAAAGAATTCTCGAGCTACTATAATTTTGAACACGTAACGAGTGCAACGTTACGTTCAAGTGGTTTGGGCGAGTGCAACGTTCAAACGGTGGAAAAACTGTTCCTTAAGGCGCAAGAGGACAAGATGGATTGGCAATTAGCATTGCTAAATTTCAGTAATACTCCCATATCTGGTCAAAAGTACTCACCAGCGGAGTTACTAATGGGTCGCAGATTGAGAACACGACTTTCAACCACGGATATATGATTAAATACGAGTGCAGCGGGTGGTTCTGTCGGCGTGAACGAGTAGTTATTTTAGTGCGCATCAGAGACATGATTTTGATTTAGAGGATAAGGTAGTAGGTAATGTGTTTTGTTATTGTTACTATTGTTGAGTATAAGTTAACTTGTTTATTTTATATTTTGTTTTTATATTGTTTATTGCAAGAGAAGGGAGATGTTGTAGTAGTATAGACTAGACTCCTTGAATAAACGTCAGACAGTCTGTTGTCTCATGTCAAAGAGTGTGTTTGCTTATTTTACTAATTCTATTATAACAATTCACATTTTAATTGAAAATATTGTTTCAATGTAAATGTAAATTACAACTATTACAATAAATAATCTGTTTATGTATTTGTTCAGATTTATTTCTTATGTCGTTTTTAGATATTTTACAGGTAGCACTAGTGGTGCCGGTCATTTCCTTATGGCTTCTGAACCCATCTTAGAGTACTTATGATATGTGTTTAGATAAAGTAGTGTATACAACTGTACATAATTAGGCCTTAAAACACTCGTGTGATCCTATTATGAAACTCGCTGATGACGCTCGTTTCATAAAACCACACTCGTGTTTTAAGGCCTCTTATTATGTATCAGTTGCATAAACTACTAATATAGGTATATCGTTATCAAATAGTGGCAGCATTTATTTACCTTCATCGCCAAATACTTATTATCTGGAGCTTGATTTAAGAACTTTTCTATATTTTGGCTGCTAAATATTTGTGATTTCTTTCCTTTGTAGCCATCCGATTGTCTCAGAAAGATGGTTGAAATAAGCCAGAAACACATTATCTGGCCAATTATTAACTTGATTTTCTTCCTTCCATATACCTAATCTCTTGCATTTTTTTAAATATCTTTCCTTGGATTTAGGCGGAAGTACAAAATCTGCCTCCGCTTTTAAGTGTGGAGGAGTGCCGTCTATTTCGGAATCAGAATCGGCTGAACTCATTAGATTAGTACACAAACAAATTTGAAATTATTGTCTATTGATTTAAATTCCGCCTTAATTTATTTGCTTTTTTTTATATAAATACTGCGTTTAATTATTTGTCCTGACTTATTTGCACAGTCTTACAAATCTAAGTTTTAAAGATAAAATTTAATTATTGTTATATTTTCTAACTAATGTTCATATCATAAGCTTACCTTTAATTTTAACTCGAAGGTTTTTTCTAAAGGATACAAAAAAGTAATTCCGAAATATCATTGTCATTTTACACAGCACAATGATGAACTAAACGCAGCATACAAACTTTCCGCACTAACCTTGTCGCTACTTTTTTTTAAATACAGTACGACACAAAAGAGTAGAAATTAAAAAGTGGCAATACTGTAGTGTCGTCCCTTTTTGCTTAGATTGATTAGAAAGGGACGACACTACAGTATTGCCACTTTTTAATTTCTACTCTTTTGTGTCGTACTGTATGCATCATGAGGAAACTTTATACTGCCAATAGTGCTGACCTCTGTTTATTTAAGTTTAAATTGCAAGTGTTGTAGTGTCGTCTCTTTCTATTCAATCTAAGAAAAAGGGACGCCACTTTTTAATTTCTACAATTTGCTGTCGGACTGTACTTATAATTAAAACAATTTGTAGAATGCATATTCAAATTTATACTATAATTAAATAAGAATATATTTGAAATAAAATAACATGATTAATAATCTTTTTACATTCATATATGACCTTATCGCCTTCACATCCTTAGTTTTTTTTATAGGTCGGTGACGATGTAAATCATGTTTCGAAATTTAAATATCTTGATACGTAATAGGAATTACATACTTACTTACTATAAAAATCCAAATAATTATCGAACCGAACCTGACCACAAAAATTCACAAGTTCTGTTGCTAATAAATAAACATCTATCTATATCTATCAGCCACACACGTCCACTGCTGAACATAGGCTTCCCCCATAGCCACAAGGTGCGCTACTGTGCAGATGGCATCCATCGACTCCGACTTTATGGTCATGCGACATTAACGAGGTCATCTGTCCACCTAGTCGGGGACCGAGCCGACCCTCGCTGCGCGTTCCTATATGTGGTCGCCACTATGGGCTCCACAAATGGTCCATGCATTCCTATGCAACCCTAGTAGTGAATAACGAGTATATGAAGAGTTAACTTTTATATTATGAAGGTCTTTGCTGGTTCTATGAATGGTCGAAAGGTTTCGTAAAAAACAAAAAGTGTTCCGTCGTAACTGGTTTCGTATAAGAACAAAGTACTTTTAGTTCGCAACCGGTTTCGAACAAGACCGAAAAGTTTTCTATGGCAACTGGTTACGAAACTCCGGTTACGTACGTAGCCGAAGGGATATGGTCCGCCCATTCCCACTTCAACCGTGCAATCCTGTGAGCTATATCGGTTACATTCGTATTCGTATTCGCGTTGAAACGTCATATGGGAGGTGCAGCCGCTGTCCAGTACCCAATCGTTCTGTTGGATATTTTGGTTTGAAGTGAGGAAGCACTCTTCAGCATAGTAGGAACTTTTTGAATTTGTATCTTTATTTTTCTTCCAGCAGTTAGAGCAAATCTTGTGCGTCTTCTTCTGAAAAATTTTGCGTCCCGATTTCTTACAGATTTTGCAAGATGCGTAGAGTACATTTTCATCTTCATGTTGATGTGGACTGACCTCAACGTCCCGATGTCGAGCGTCGCTCTCTTCAATTATTTTTATTTTGAGTTCTTCAGGTTTCGGTAGAACGTCACGTGACTCCATAGCTACACGAAAGTTTTCGAATTCAGAGGATAGGCTGTAGAGCATGAGGATAGTAAGTAAATCCTCGTTTATAGCTACGTCCATTTCTGATAACTTATCAACCGTATCCATAAATTTGTTCAAGTGTTCTCGAACGTTGTTGTCTTCGAGTTTGGTAAGTATTACAATACATTTGCTTTTTTTAAATATGGCGGCTGCCTTGTGGCGCATGCGCGCATCGCAATAGAGTCATGGCTTTTAAGCCGAATTAAAAATATATTATGAACTCAATATATATATAACTAGCTGTGCCCCGCGGTGTTACCCGCTCATCCCACGGGAACACTAAATTTATTCGGGATGAAAAGTATCCTATGTCCTTTCCCGGGTCTCAAACTATCTCCATACCAAATTTCATCTAAGTCGGTTCAGCGGTTTAAGCGTGAAGAGGTAACAGACAGACAGACAGACAGACACACTTTCGCATTTATAATATTAGTATGGATTTAATGTGTTTATGTGAAGAGACTACATGTCTATCTTCATAGTCTATGGTATCCGTTCCTATGGATACGTTCGAACTGTTATTTTTTCACTGTCACAATTGTCATCAATGTAATATTCAACTACATTTGTTGTCGTGATATTTATCTAAAATAATACAGCTTAATACTTGCATATTCCTTTTCTTTATTAATCACAAAAACTTAAAATGGTAGCAGAGCGTTAACCATCCATATATTTCTGAAGTGAAGTGTTAAACTCGTGCAACATTCGACGATGCCGAAAACGACATATCACATCGAATCTTTGGATAAAGATAATTATGACACCTGGGCAATTCAAGCCGAAGCAGTGCTAATAAAAAATAAACTATGGAAGTATGTTGACGAACCATTACCTCCATCTGCAAGCGCTGATGATCTTGACGGCGACAAACAGGCAAAATCAGAACTCATCCTACTTATTGCTCCCTCGGAACTGATGGATATCAAAAAATGCACGTCTGCCAAAGCCCTATGTGACAAACTGAAGGAGATTCATGCAAGTAAAGGCCCCGCTAGAAAGGCTACTCTCCTAAAGCGGTTAATACTTATTGTAATGTATTGCCAAGTGGGGGAAGCGGTGGTAGCCTAGTGGTTAGGGCATGCGACTTTCAATCCGGAGGTCGCGGGTTCGAACCCGGCCCGTACCAATGAGTTTTTCGGAACTTATGTACGGAATGTCATTTGATATTTACCACTCGCTTTTCGGTGAAGGAAAACATCGTGAGGAAACCACGTAAGCCCCAAAGCCCCAGCCCCTAAGGCCTAGTTTCCCCTCTGGGTTGAAAGGTCAGATGGCAGTCGCTTTCGTAAAAACTAGTGCTTACGCCTCATCTTGGGATTTAGGTAGCCGACCCCGATTGAGAATTCATTCTCAAAAAATGGGATGAAGGCTAGGAGGAGGAGGGAAATGTATTGTTTAGTAAATATTAAATATTGGTTTTGTGGGAAATGTATTGTTTAGTAAATATTAAATATTGGTTTTGTGATGTGCTTAATTTAATAATGTTATCATTGACTCACGAAATAAATAATATTAGGAACGTATATTAATATTGACGTAACGTTACAATGATCATTGATCTTTCAGTGTAGAACGTATAGTTGAGTTGTTTACCTGAGTGTAACCTAGACTAAATGTTTAAATATAGTTGAAAGTGCGGTAAGTTTTAATATTTTTGTTATTTCTTAATAAATGGGTTTAAAATCGTCGTTGCGTCACTTGCGTCGTTTGAATCTGGGGGCACTATCAGCTTTACGTATAAAATAGCCCTAATTTTTAATTACAAAAATGAGGCTGCAACAAGGCGCCTAGTTTGCATATCGTCGGCCTAAGTCGCAAACCTCGTAACTCAATCTGACCAAATTTTACAGGAGGCACAAAAAACTTGATTACCAAAAATTTTGCATGAAGACTTACTTAGTATTTTTTTTACATAATGTTAAGTTAAATTTAGCCGTCAGATTGCTAAAACCTATTTTTTTGGAATCACCTGAACCTGGAAAATTTGGAGTTAAGAGTTTTTCCTGAAAATTTTAGAAAGCTAATCGGGAGTTAAGAGCTTTGCTATAAAAATCCGTAAAAATAGAGGATAGTCTTTTGATCTGAGCAAGGTAATTGTGGATAAAAAAAAAATAAAAAACTTGCAAATTAAAAAATATTTATTAAACTTTAAACAGAAAAGCCTCTTCTGGCTTCAAAAATGTGGGTAGCAAAACAATAATTATACATTTTTTTTTTCAACTAAATAGGGCTAAAAATATTATAAACTACAACTTTTCTCAAACAACAAAAGAACGCTTCTATAATAATCATGCTCACGAGGTGACCGCCATGTGGGATCTTCACTCGACGATCATCGTCCCGATAGTCGTTTCGGCGAACGGTCTTGTAGCGATGAGTCTCGACAAACATCTTAAGAGACTCTCGCTAGATGGCTGGATCAAGGGCCAGATACAGAAGGCGGTACTCCTCACTGGACACGGCGCGCATGGTCAGGAGGTTCCTCTCTGCAGCCCTAACCACCGTAGCCTGGGCCCGGGTGCGGCCGGAGGGGCCCAGGTTAGGTTAGGTTAGGTTTTTTTATAATGTACTTATATACTTTTTAATTTCTAGAGAACAGTTTGTATAAGGTTGGCAGCAGACTGATAGGTCGATAGTTGTTTATATCGGAAGGATCTCCCTTTTTGTACAATAAAATGATTTGAGACTCCCCAGCTCCTTGGAGTTTTCTGCATATCCAAAATATAAAATTTTATTAAATAGAGTTATTATTGGACCTATTAGTATTTTCTGCCCAATTTTTAGAGCTTCGTTTGGAGTATTGTCATGGCCCGGGCTTTTATCCTTCTTCAATTTTTTAATTTTTTCTATGATTTCTCTGTAGTCAAAATGTATAATAGGTGTATTAGGTAAGCTGTGTTTCGTGGTTTCGTAATACATTTTCTTTTTTGTGTCCATCGTGGTAAAGATTCCGGTAGAAGTCTGTTGCAATGCTTATTAGCTATTTTCGTGTTTGTATCTTGCCTGTTTCTTTTTGCGCTTTCAATGGGGTTATCCATGTTTTCTCTGTATTTAGTTGTTTATACGCTTTCTTTTGGCTTCCGGTGTTGACGAGGTTTTTTTCGATCACTTCCATTCTGTAGTTTCCATAGTCCCTTTTTAACATTTGTTAGTAGTTTAAAGAGATTCGCTAGTTCTTTTTTCTCTTCTTTAGTTTTTGATGGTTTCGACTGTAGTAGAGTCCGCCTTTTAAGGTGTTGTTTAGTTTCGTCAGTTAGTATTTCTTTATTATACTTTTTTTCGAGGTGGCAACCTTAAGACTTTGTTTCACGGCTGTCTCTAACTTAAAAAAGAAGGTCTCTATGTCGTCGCTATTTTCCCACTGCATCTTTTCTATTTTTTCCTTTAATGTCCTGAGGTATTCTTGTTGATTTTTGTCGCACGATAGATCGACTATGTTCGCTGAATGTCGCTCGACTTCTTCTAGTTTTTTGTAGTTGAACGGTGCCTCTCACTAATCTATGGTCGCTGGGGAATATTCTGTTATTCAAAATTTCTATGTTTGTGAAGAGCTGTGAGCAGTTTTGATCAGTACATAGTCAATCTGATTTTTGTGTTGTTTATCCGGCGTGGTCCAAGTCCAAAGGTTTTTGATGTTTTTCTTAAATATTATTTTTATTACTTTGAATTTATTGGATAATGCGTATTAACGTTCTCGTCCTATATCCGGCTTACATTACGGACATAACTTCGTATTAGAAACGTTGGGATTTATAAATTAATTATTTAAAAACGAGATAAAGTCTCGACCAAAGTCACAGAAAGATTAAATAATTTGCGTAGAAGACCACGTAACTAATCTTCATGCGTAAAGATCCACGCGAAGCAAACCTCGTATGTCCACGGCACGCAACCAAACGACATTTTCAATAGTCTAATGTGTTTAAATATGGTAAATATCTATCAAGAATACACAATCAGTAAAATCGTAGAACCTTATAACACATACCTGTTATTCAGCACTCGTTTTCTTCCTAAATATTTACGCAAAACTGACG
Source organism: Apotomis betuletana (assembly GCA_932273695.1). Lineage (NCBI taxonomy): Eukaryota > Metazoa > Arthropoda > Insecta > Lepidoptera > Tortricidae > Apotomis > Apotomis betuletana. The sequence continues at coordinate 14,805,804 of OW026298.1, read as the reverse complement.
TGCAGTCACAACGCCATCGCAAACTGTACTGAAGGGAGTGGCGAGGGGGGGAGATACGAGGTATTCCTTTTACAAAATGGCGGTCGGGAGTTGCGAGGTTTTCTATTTTGCTTTTTAAAAGTAAACGGTTTATTTTTGGTATTTAAGAGTTTTGCCGTTAGATGCGTTCAGAATAGTAGTATATCTAAAAGTGTCAAAACATGATTTTCAAAAAAAATGGAGTTACGAGGTATGCGATTTAGGCCGACGATATATAAAATACTCGTATTTTAATGTATTTCCTCGCAGTAGTCGTGAAAAGCACTCTGTTCAGTCTCGGCTGAAAGTACAATAGATGAACTCGTATTATTTTTTAAATTTACTCGTTCATCTATTGCTTACTTTACAGCCTCTACAAAAATGTACCTACTAGATATTTGCTTACCAATACACAAGTACATAAAGTATGATATATCTAGCGGATCCCAAACTACGCTGAGCCTGTATCTTGGGGTACTGGAGTCCTGGATAAAATGTGTACCTAACAAAAATATGATTCATAGAAAAAACATTATGACATTTAAATTAAAAAAGAATTGGCAGGAAAAAAATAAAATACAGAAATTATTTTATAGTATTTTATTACTACAGAGGCCAGGAAAATATGGATAGGGATATGAGTCTGGCAATCCATTTTCACGCCGCGGTACATAAGTAGATATTACATATTATATGCATAGTGCTTTTCTCGAATATACAATGAAATATAATGCATTTTAAAAAAAGTGAACAATGAAATCGAATCACAACATGAAAAATATTCGATTTGGCTACAAAATATCAAAACTTTTGGCGCGTTTTTTTTTTTAATATTTTACCTGATTAGATCATATCGGACACCATGATAGATTTAACATTTCAGTTTGAATTGTTTTTGATATTAATATAGTTATATAATTTTAGTTTTATAAAACTTAACGTTTCACGAAAATAAATTGATTAGGATTTCGACATAAAAAAAAATGATTAAATTAATAATAATATACGATTATATTATCGTCAAAATAATTACCATAAAAAAATATAATATAATATCAAAAAAATTCAAATTTCAGTTTTTTTTTTTAAATACTGTTTTCAAATGTTCATTATTTCAAACAAAATAATAAGCATTCTCAATGTACGCCGTCCAACATTGACATCGCCCACTGGACTGAGTGTTGCTACACTTGCTACGATTCAAGGATCCAAGTGAAATAGCCACCAAGTAGTCCGTTTGTTCCACTTTACTGGGGTAACCAAATATTTAGCAACAAAGTGGGAATCATCCTTCCTCCGTTTTGTTATAAGTATAAACATGAGTTTCGGTTAGCACTATAGCTAGACTTTATTTTAAGTTTGGTTATACCCATCAATAAATATACTTAGTCAATGTTAGCTATATGTCAGCAAAAACACACTTTTGGCCTCCTTTATGTTAACAAAACGTAGAAAACTCGTAATTGTTAACTTGATTTCATAAATGTCAAACTTTGTTAAGGCGAGGTACCTCTTAAAAACGTAATTTTTAAATCCCATTTTACTTAGAAACGGTAACGATTAAAGACGTGAAAAATATATATGTTGTTTTTGAGACGTTTCTATTGGCACCTCGGGTACTCGTTACATAAGAGCCTGTCCAGATGGAGCGTTTTACGCGCGAGGGCACTCGCGCGCTTCAATTTCATGTTGCATCCAGATGCCGCGTTTTACGCGCGTTACAACGCGCGATGTGCGGCGGACTAAATACGTGCACTCGCTACTGGCTCGCGAATACCATGCGAATACTACTGAACGCTCCAATGGTGCCAGAGTATCTCGACTCGCGCGGCGCTCGCGCGTAAAACGAGCGAGTCGAGAGTCCGGCGTATTGCACGCGTTTTACGCGCGAGAGCATCTGGACGGGGTGCAGTAGCTCTAGTACCTCGGGTACGCGCGATCTAGACAGGCTCTAATTGGACAAACTTCGTTCGATAGAAAAAAAATCCAAACATACCCTTATTTTGTACCTTAAAACTTATTTCATTTCAATAACATATAATCTTTAACTCAAAATTAACAAAATCACGGCATAATTTACCTACTCGCGCCCCGCTGCCATCTCGCCGCTCAGCTCAGTCCCGAGCATAGAGTAAATTATATATGCTGAGATAGAGTCATCAGCTTCCTTTGTGTAGGTATACGATCTCGAATATCTCGAAAACTGTTTCAGATTTCAGGGTCCCTTTTACATATGTTTAATAATATAGTTTAAAGTATCTCATCACATTTAAAAATCGCAAAAATAATCAGAAATAAAAAATCACACCTAAATCATACAAAATATTCGTAGTGTTGAAATTGACCCTTACCTAATCGACTAGCACTATGGTGCATAAAAAGGTTTAGTAATGTTAAACGAAAACACTGTTAGCCAATGTTAATGTTACAAGAAACGTTTCACCAATGTATTTATTTGCAAATTTGTTATTCGGCAAATGTATTAATATTTTACATAAACTCTCTTGACAAATAATCATTTAGTAATTATTAGCAAATTTATACATTCACCAAATGTCATGTAAGCAACAAATTGTTATGTGATAAAAACAACAAATATATTATAGCAAAAATGTTTAGGCTAATGGTAGGTTGCTTGTTTACTTTGTTGTATTCATTTGTCAAAAATGTTGTTACATTGTATAGTAAATTTTTTTTTAACTAAGCTCATCCACTTGCCTTCATTCACAATGGCATTGTGTCTAATACAATCCTATCGCTTTTGTTCTCGTAAGCGCCAACCAGTTCCTTACAAAAAAAGGTTAGAACTACATTGCGTGGATATTGAATTTTCAACCTTATTCCTTGTTGAATAGGTTTAAAATGGTTGATGATGAGAGTTCATAGTCCTTTTTCAAGACAATACGTTCTTGTGGACTGTCGGACGGTTGTAAAATTCCAAAAATGTTATGATTACTTACCATTATTCTGTTAGTGTATTTTGTAGTTTCATGTTCAAGGAAATAGAGTCGATAATGTATATTAACCTTCCAAGGTGGTTACAATCGGCTTTTACTACGAGCTCGCTATCTTAATTTGTGGTTTACGACTCAATGGTATTCAATTCTTAAGTGGATAAGCTTAGCTTAGAAAATTTGTACTATAAAAAAAGATTTGCCAAAAGTGTGCTGTCATTTCCATGGCAACTGTTACTGTTAGCTACGCGTCTACTCGTTCGTCTATCTGCATAAATCAATCGGTCTAACCTTCAAGCACAATTCGTGGAAAATTAAGTGAGATGATGCCAATAAAGCTTTTTTGACGGCAAGCCTACCGCTGCGAATGACGTCAAACGACGCTATCTATGCATCCAATGATTCATTTGATGAACTAATAAAAAAAACATGCGTTTATCCTACATATGGGAAGAAATAAAAAAATATATTAAAATTCGTATTTTTATTAGTGTGCAAGAAATTCAATTGCACACGTTTGATAATATCTGTGTTATAATATGGTTATAATGATTTATTTAACGAACGAATGAACGTGGCAAAATCTACGGGGTTCTTAGTTTAAATACGGAGCCTCTTAAATCCCGTCCGTCGGTTAGGTAATAAAATAATTGCCAGCTGAAAGTACGAAGACATAAAAACGTGATAATAATGATTACTTATAATTTTGTAGCGTGCAAGATGAGAAACTTATTCGGTAGATAGCGATTGTGATCTGCTTTGCCTAACGCTCCCCAGCCACGGTTTTCAACATCATATAGTAAGATATGGATGTTTTCAGGATCTGAAAAACAAATATTCGTCATTACACTGAAATACAAATTGTTAGATATGTTACTGTAGAAACAGCCCTATCTTTGTGATGCCGGGGTCCATGCTTCTCCAGTATAGACATCGGTTACACGCTCAGTCTGGCGTCAGTTCAGTTCAGTCTGGTCAAAATGACAGGAGACATCGTTTAAATCCCTTCGGACTTACGGACTAACGGTTCAGCCTGTTGAAATTGAACGAATGGCAGTAAACTGACAGTCATTCATATCTCATTCAGATTCAGAGCCGGTGAAGTAAGAACCATTTTCCTGTTGTCGGGTTAATGTCCAACGGCCCGGTCTTACCGCGGACATGGTCTGGACGCCGACCGGCACCACACCACCGGCCTTTAGACTGACCGGAGTCTGCACCCTTTGCAGCAAAACTAGCACTATCTTTCTGTTGCCGGTGTCCATACACTCCCACGGTGTCGCGTACGCTGCGTCTATCAGGTGTTCACTCTGTAAAAAAGTTGAAGGAGGTCAGCATAAACTAAAATTTGCAAGAGAAGTGAAAGCTACAAAAGAATAATGTATATATACCTAGCCGCTAGAATTGGAACCGAGTTAAATGCAATAACGCAATGACTACGTAAAGTCAGTTGCAAAAATAAATACCTATCCTATATATTGAAAAATATCTTCGCTAAACTCACACCCGTATTACCCGTCAATAGAAATTAGTGATTTTTGAACAGACGCATCATCATCATAATAGCCGAAAGACGTCCTCACTGCTGGACATACCCAGGCTTCCCTATACCTATATAATATAATAGTCGTATTATCCCCCCTTATCCAACTGCTTCCCGCGAACCTAACCAGGTCGACGGTCCATCTTGTTGGGGACCTACCCACGCAACGTCTTCCGGTACGCGGTCTCCACTCAAGAACTTTTCTGCCCCAACGGCCATCGGGTCTACGAGCAATGTGCACCGCCCATTGCCACTAAAGTATGGATTTGAACAATGTAGTATTTTTAACATTCCAATTTCCTTGCGTTCCGGCAATGCAGGCATCGGTCTACATCGAAAAAAGTTTATCATCATTTGCTAAACAACTTTTTACAAATAATCACTTAACAAACAACGATTCACAAACTATTCATTTCACAAACCTGTCATTCCTTAAAATGCTCATTTTACAAATAATTACTTGACAAATATACATTTAGTAACGTTGACGCTTTATAAACATATTGAAAGACAAAGTTTCACTTAAAAAATGTTCACTTCACGAATAAATCGTTTTATAAATCAGTTATTTTGCAAAACGTTAATTGATAAACTATTGTTTCATAAAAATATTAAAGATAACTCTCTATGTAACGAAACGCAGGACGTTATGAAGTTTAATACTCGAAACCATCGAAACACATATATTAAACAGGCAAGTAAAGCCTGACCAGAAATATATGATGATTGTCAAGAGGGCGCAATTTATAAGATTTACATGGCAACAATTTTGCAACCAATCGCATCCACTATAATGACATTAGTTTTAAATACCTGTCAGTTCCACTATGTTAACCTCGTAAATCATTTAATGGAATGCACTCTTTTCCTGACTGTTTTTCGTGTAGTAAACACATGTACACTTTATTTATAATCTTACGTTCACGATTGTGAATGGTTTTCGGCATTTTCTTTGGATAATTTTCAATATTTGTCTTTTAAATAAATCACCACGAATGACATTGACATTGTTGACCAACCATCATAAAATCATTGCCAGTGTAAGATATTAGTTTCAGTGAAATTCCGCAATATGGCGCATCCTCATATATTTCTGGTCAGGCTTTACTTATTTCGGTCAGATTGTACCAAAGAGGGGCCGTTTCTGGGATCTAATCATTTTAACACTTTTTTCTGCTGTTTTCGGGCTTAACAATTAGATTGAATCTTGTAGATTACGCTAACATAAGCATGTTTTGTTCTTTAAACTTTTTCTCTCAGAGCGATATTTACCGAGATATTGGGGTTCAAAATGGGTTCAAAAAATATTTTGTCAGTTTGCCATTTTTAGGCTAAATTAGATTGAGTGATGTTCCATTTTAAAACAAGCATTTTGACGCTTCGCTATACATGGTCATAAAACAAACCTAACCTAACCTACAGTTTTCGGTTTTTGAGCCATGTTACCTAAAAAACCTTAATAACCTGAACACTAAGACGTCTGTGTGCTCATCAGAACAATTATAATTTGTTAAAAATTTAGTATGTTAATCGCCATGTATGAATGGCGTTCACACCATGATGATTTATTAAACGAAATGTTTACCAAACAATGCATTTTATTAACGTCGTTTTATCATTCGTTATTTTGTTAATTGACTAGAATAATAAATGAATAAATTGCTAAATAGTGTTTTGTTATATGATGTTTATGTTGTTGTTGTTTTATGTTTTGTTAGATCGATCGTTGTGGAGAACTTTGGGGGAGGCCTTTATCCAGCAGCGGACGTCTATAGGCTGATATGATGATGATGATGATGATATGATGTTTTGTCCAATAAATTATTTGTATCATGTTCTATTTGTAAAACTATATTTTATGCAACGTCTAATTTGGGAATCGTTAATTTGTCTAACGTTGTTTGTAAAATGAATATTTATGAAACGTTGTTTAGCAAGTGATTGGCTACCATCGAAAAAGGTAGGTACTTACCTTGCTGTTTGTTATTTCGAACAAAATCGAAAGTTGAATCAGGAATTGATGCATTCCTAACGTCAGAGGCCCGTACATTGTAAGCGCTTGTGAATCCTGCAAATAATTTAAAAATAATGTACATTTTTATCTTGACTTTGACTAGACTGACCGGGCCCTATACAATGAACATTACGATCCAACAAATTTGTAAAAAAGTTACATACCAACTTAATTGTAAGGTAAATATTTACTTAATTGAAAATTGACACATTTGTGAACCCTGTTCATTAAAACTTTAGAGTTGCCAAAAACGCCCGTAGTTTTTGATGACAATTGTAAAGTTCTTCTTGTCTGCCTTGGTACAACTTACATTTTAGTGTAGTTAGAAAGGAGTTAAATGGTTATTATTATTACCATTAAAATTAACAGTTTTATAAAAAAAAACCGCAGCAAAATCTATAGTCGGGTTTCCAAAGTCGACCCTTACATGAAATGGGCTCGGGGTTTTATTTTGTAACTTTTATAGAACATACATATTTATGCTGAATAATGACTGAGTATGAATATTCTACTTGTAACAGTTTTTAACTCATGATTTTTTCTTTTTTTTTTAATGTACTTATTGTCAAGGACCATCTATTGTTTTTCGGGTAGAGATGTGCCTTTTCCGAAAATTTCCGGAAAATTTCAAAATTTTGTATGGGAAATGAGGAAAGTTTCCGGAAATTTTCGGAAACGGCACATCTGTATTTTCGGGATGTATTCAAGCCATTTGCTTCAAAATTTTAAATGATGTTCTTTATTTAGCTTTAATTTTGCATCAGCACCCAAAATACTATTATAATACTTGTTATCATATAATAAAAGAAAAATACCAAATAAAAAAGACAATACAAATAAAACAACACACAATTAGAAGTTACGATGACGTTCCGTAGCACGTTGCGGCGTCGTGTAACGTTAGGACGTCGTGTCGTGGAAGTCTACGGCGTGCGATTTATATTTATTTCAAATTTCTACGGCATCGTATCGACGGCCTGCGACACGACGCCGTGACGTGAAACGTTGCTGTGACGTGCCACGGCACGACTCCGTGTCGTGATTTATTACGTCGCACGCCGTACATTTCCACGACACGACGTCGCAACCTTACACGACGCCGCAACGTGCCACGGCACGTCGTCGTAACGTCTAATTGTGTGTTGGCTATAAGGATTGACACAAATGTCGTTCCTTGAATTTGACAATTGCTACGGATTTTTCAAATTTTCTTTTACTTACCATTGATGAAACTTCAAGCAACGAGATACAACTGATAACTTGATGGAGGAAGTAAAATGCGAATAAATATTCGCTAAATGTATCAGAGCACTTGTCCACGAATCTGTAAACACAGGAAATAAAAGAATCGGGGCCTGCGGGGCTAAGAAACCTACAATTCTTAACTGTAAATGATTATTCACTAATTGATTCGATAAAAAAACGCGCACATTCTCTTCATACAATTACATATAATGGATACACAGACTGAAACAATGGCCCCATCGACAGTGCCGCAGTACAGTACTTTTATCTCACGAGCGCGGGTGAGCCATGTTTGTGTGAGTAGTGTACATGCACATTGGCTCTGTGTGGGTAAGCTCGGGAGCGCTCAGTGCCGGCTCACCCACACAGAGCCAATGTGCATGTACATCTACTCACACAAACATGGCTCACCCGCGCTCGTGAGATAAAAGTACTGTATCACATATTGCCGTCTTCGGGCGAATTGTCTCGTTTTAACCACTAACATCCACGGTTAAGCCTGGTAAAATTGAGGAAATAATTCGAGTAGTCTTGAAAATGAGTATGTATGAGTATGAGTCTAGATGATGATACTAAAAGTCCCCGTGGGAAAGCCGGCGGTGGGGGAAGGGAGAAAGGTACATTTTGTCAGTTTTTCTTCTAGAGGCTTGAGGCACTCCTAGATGCATTATTTACAGTGAATATTCTATAAATAATGTCACATACATTTTTACCGTAGGATCAATAAGATCTGCCGTGATTTTTTAAAAGGCGGCCTTCTGCATACAATGTATATGTAGAAGACTGCCTTTTAGTGAATGACGGCAGGGATAGGAGGTACAAGGGGTCAAATATGACAAAGTTAATAAGTCGCGCATAAATCAAAAATAGATTTTCAGCAGAAAGATCAGAAGGATTTGGTGCAATTCCATCAAATGGCAGAGATGAACGCATGTCAATGGCCACATTATCCGGTTGGTTTAATGCTCTAAAATTCTAAGTTTCTTGTAACCTTCGATTTACGTAAATAACGAGTGACAGGATAGGACAGTTAGCCGGTAGGGTTAGGGGGTAACCATACCCTTAGCTAAGAACACATTGTTGGGACTTTAATTAATTATTAATGTATGTATGGCGCCGCATACAAATGAAGGGCAAAGTTAACGCAACCGATCACTTTTGTTGTATGAGAGCCCCACTTAAATATTTATTTTATTCTGTTTTTAGTATTTGCTGTTATATTTAGCGGCAACAGAAATCATCTATCACGGTTCATGAGATACAGCCTGGTGACAGACGGACAGACAGACACACAGACAGATAGACAGACAGACAGACCGACGGACGGACGGACAGCGGAGTCTTAGTAGGTAATACGGTCCCGTTTTTTTACTCTTTAGGTACGGAACCCTAAAAACAAAAAGAATTGTTTTGAATCCGTAATACCACAACCGTACTTTAAGCCTTAATAAATAAGTTTTGAACATTAATTGTAGTAAATCTACTTGAGTACCTACCTAAATATTGTGCAATTCTCAGCAAATACTGTTTTTGCTAATTACATCATCATTAGGTACCATATCATTACTGATGTTTATTTTTATAAAATAAGTTTTTATTTAACTTGCAGTCTATGTACGAGTATGTAACTATGTTTTCTCAAAAATTGCATGTAATGTTGCCTTACCATCGCTAGATAGACTACTAGTAGAGGATCCCTTTAAGAACGACCTTCACCGAGATGTTTATTTGATTAAATGTATTTTATATTTAATTTAATATGTCAATAAATATATTGCATATGGGTTGCCTAACAAATTTTAGTCCAGGGTATGTTTAATTAATGATTAAAAAAAATATTTTTTTAAACATTTGATTATTAGATAAATTCTATACCAATCGAAAGTATGAAGCCCATAGAATATGCAAACGTTAGGTTGCCTATTCTTTTCCCGTCACAACTATCGGGTAGCCAGGTTTAAACTGGTAAATCTATACTAGCATTTTGCAACGGTCTGATTATTGAATTGAAATTAAATAACATTAAAGATTATTTTATTATGAACACGGTGGTATTGGGTTGCCTGCGAAAAATCAGTCCAGAATTCCGGTTGTCGAATTTTGAAAAGTAAAATATTGCAGCGAGTGAATGTGTGCGACTGAGAGGTCCCAACCAAAACCATCCCATACGATAGAAGAGGACACAGCATAGCAGCTGTTTGAAGTCCGCCCATTTAAAAAAACCGGCCAAGAGCATGTCGGGCCACGCTCAGTGTAGGGTTCCGTAGTTGCTCATCCTTCACAAGAGACACACAACACACAAAACTACAACACACTAAAACAGCGGTTTTAAGCCCGAGGTTTAAATTACGAGAAAGATTTCAAGTTCTATAAAAAGGTTGTAAACGCCAAAGTAACTGTAATTACTTATTACCTTCTGGAAGTCAACTTACGTCCTTTTAAAGAAAATTATGAAATTTTGCGATAACTCAAAAACGGATGGACCGATTTTGATTAATATAGTTTTCATTGAAAGAACTTATAAGGCCTCATTTTCATGAATTTTTCCATATTTTTTTGACCCGTGGTTGGAAAGTTAGAGGGGGGGGGACACTATTTTTTTTATTTTCAGAGCGAATATTTACTAAACTACTGACTTTATCAAAAAGTAATGTTCAGAGACCCCTATTATTTTTAACAGACCTATGCAACGACACCCCACACACTAAGGTTGAAACGAAAAAAAAAATTCACCCCCACTTTAGGTGTTCGAGAGGTACCCGAAAAAAAAATTTTTTTTTAGTTTTTATTTTACCGTTTTGTCGGCGTGATACATACACATACTCATACCAAATTTCAGCTTTCTAGTACTAATGATCACGGAGCTAAGCCGCGGACGGACGGACAGACGGACAGACGGACAGACGGACAGACGGACATGGCGAAACTATAAGGGTTCCTAGTTGACTACGGAACCCTAAAAAGAGAGTGCGCATGCTATTTGTGCTTGAAAATGAAAAGGATAGCGATAGACTCGTATATGCTGTGCATTATTTTGGAGTAGATTGTCGCTATAGATACAATAAAATGCATGGTATAATAATATACTCCGCCTGGTACTCTCTTCCGAGACTCGCGAACCACGTGACTGACACAAGCCTACGTCATCATGGTGTTCAGAGATTCTCATACTTTTAAACGTTGGAGAATTTTAACCAACGGTGAAAAGTGTTTAAACGGCATTAATTTTAAGTGATTCAAGTAGAAACATAGGTAGTAGAATAAAACAAATGTAATGTATCTAATCTTTCGGAGTTTCTTCTCAACAGTGGTCACCTCTTGTGAAATGTCGATAGACTCAGACATGTAAAAGTGCCCTTGTGGCCTACTTGCAGAATAAAGTTCATTATTTCATTAATTAATTGATAAAAAAAAAGTTAAATAACTATTTCTCTATTTTAATAATAAACTACTCCAAAATAATGTACAGCATATACGAGTCTATCGCTATCCTTTTAATTTTCAAGCACAAATAGCATGCGCACTCTCTTTTTTTAAATGGGCGGACTTCAAACAGCTGCTATGCTGTGTCCTCTTCTATCGTATGGGATGGTTTTGGTTGGGACCTCTCAGTCGCACACATTCACTCGCTGCAATATTTTACTTTTCAAAATTCGACAACCGGAATTCTGGACAGATTTTTCGCAGGCAACCCTATACCACCGTGTTCATAATAAAATAATCTTTAATGTTATTTAATTTCAATTCAATAATCAGACCGTTGCAAATTGCTAGTATAGATTTACCAGTTTAAACCTGGCTACCCGATAGTTGTGACGGGAAAAGAATAGGCAACCTAACGTTTGCATATTCTATGGGCTTCATACTTTCGATTGGTATAGAATTTATCTAATAATCAAATGTTTAAAAAAATATATTTTTTAATCATTAATTAAACATACCCTGGACTAAAATTTGTTAGGCAACCCATATGCAATATATTTATTGACATATTAAATTAAATATAAAATACATTTCATCAAATAAACATCTCGGTGAAGGTCGTTCTTAAAGGGATCTTAGACTATACAGTAAGTGGAACATACCGAAGACTTTTTAGAAGTGTCCAGTAAACAGCGAGATTTTAAATTTGGAATCAATATTTGTCCAGTAAGTAAGTATGTAATTCCTATTACGTATCAAGATATTTGAATATCGAAACACGATTTACATCGTCATCGACCTATAAAAAAACTAAGGATGTGAAGGCGATGAGGTCGTATATAAATGTAAAAAGGATGCATTCCACAAATTGTTTTAATTATAAGTACAGTGCGAGAGCAAATTGTAGAAATTAAAAAGTGGCGTCCCTTTTTCATAGATTAAATAGAAAGAGACGACATTGCAGTATACACTTGCAATTTACACTAAGAGCAAATGTAAAATAAAAAGAGGTTAGCACTATTGGCAGTATAAACGTAACTCAAGTTGCATATTTAAAAAAAAAAAAAGTAGCGACTAGGTTTAGTGCGGAAGTTTGTATGCAGCGTTTAGTTCATAATTGTGCTGTGTAAAATGACAATGATATTTCGGAATTCCTTCCTTTTTTGAGTCGTTTAGAAAAAACCTCGGAGTTAAAATTGAAGGTAAGCTTTATGATATGAAAATTAGTTAGAAAATACAACAATGATATACAATAATTAAATTTTATCTTTAAGACTTAGATTTGTAAGACAGTGCAAATAATTAAACGCAGTATTTATAAAAAAATATTTTAAGGCGGGATTTAAATTAAAAGACAAAAATTACAAATTTGTTTGTGTGATCTATTACAATAATTCAGCAAAAATGAGTTCAGACGAGTCTGATTCCGAATAGACGGCACTCCTCCATACTTAAAAGCGGAGGCAGAGTTAGCTAAAATAATTTACTTCCGACTAAATCCAAGGAGATATAAAAAAATACAAGAGATTCATTAAATGGAAGGAAGAAAATCAAGTTAATAGTTGGTCAGACAATGTGTGATAAGGTCTGAATATTTCAACAATCTTTTTGAGACAATCGGATGGCTACAAAGGAAAGAAATCACAAATATTCAGCAGCAAAATATAGAAAAGTTCTTAAATCAAGCTCTAGATGATAAACAGTTTGGCGACGAAGGTAAATAAATGCTGCCACTATTTGATAACGATATAACTATATCTTTTATCCAAGTATAAACTCATAATTATTTTTGTTATAGGTTGTTATCGTGGGAGTTAATGGTGCCAGCGACGACGAATATCACAATGTGTAATAATAAAAATGGGATATAACAAAAATATTCATTGGAAAATGGCCGAATATGAATGTCACCTATAAAATATAATTTTAATCTAAATTTCTTGTTTAATTTTTGAGAAAAGCACTATACTTGCTTCGACCGTAAGAGCCATCCTGGCCTCGTATTATATCCGGACCTCGCCTACGGCTCGGTCCGTCTAATTCCTACTCGGCCAGTATGGCTTACTTACTGGTCTCTGCCGTAATGTACTATTGATCGGATGGAATCTTGCAACCAAATTTTGAAGCGGATATCTTGAACCGATTGAGCTGAAATTTTATCTTAGCTTATCTTAATATTATGGTAACATGGGGCTGGTTTGATTATGGAGCCGGGAGGGGGCCCAGAAACTATGTTATATAAAACAATACTACAGAGTTTGAGGTCTTTAACACGTTCACAGTCCAGTGCCCCATACATGGGTCACGACGAACTATCTGCACAAGTCCGTGCCCCGTACATGGGTCTCTATAGCCGACCAGCCCGTCTCGCACAACTGCGATTAGCGACTCTTTTGTCGCGCGACATAGCGCTACCTGTCACTCTCTCTCATTACTGCACAGAAAGAGACGGGTAATTATCTCGCGCGAGAAATAGTCGCGTACGACAGTTATGCTAGAGCTACAGGTACGCACTCAAATCACTATAATTATATTTTTGTTTAGATTGTTCTTTTTTGTTATATAGGTATATTATTTTGCCTGACAATCATGATACGAATTATTGTGTACTGATCATTGCACATAAAGTGTGTTGTGTCAAACTAGTAGGTATTGTACATTTTTTACGAAACATATTTTCGTTACATATTTTTAACTGTGGAAACACCACAATTGCCCCCGACACCGACGAGCCCCGGGTTCTATTCCCGGGCTGTTCCGCTACTCCTAACGGCTAAACCCGAGTGCGTACCTGGTCGTTTCATAGTGACCCAAACGTGGAGCACGGACGTGGATGGAAGTAATTTGCTTGGACGTCCAAGAAAATTTAAAACATTTTGTATGGGGACTGTGAACGTGTTAAAATCGTCTCAGTAAGCAATTGATGGATGTTCAAAGAAAAGTACAGTCGACTAGAAAAGCTTTTCACAAAAATGTTTTTTTTTTTTACAGAAACTTATTATTATCGTTATAGTAGTGTGAAAATAGAGCAACAACTTACTTGATGATGAAGTTATGATGCAATACAATTTCTTTTAATAACTGTTTCACATGAATATTTTCTTCAGCCGAGTACATCCCGTTCATCTGACCATCGTTCGCCTCAGGCGGTGGAATACTTAACATATTGTGTCTCAGTATTTCAAGATGTCCCCAAATATGCAATACTATTAAGGAAAGGAGAAAATCAAACGCGCAGATTCCACAAACCGTATTATAAGTAGTGAGAATATTAAATACGTATAGAATCCAATAACCCTTTTTGGTTGTATAGAAGTAGTCGGTTGGAAAATAATAATACACGGCCTGCTCAAATGTGCTGTTCAATGGGCGGCGATCGCTAAACATTCCTTTGCTGATGTTGTTGTAGAATGGCTTGAAGTTGAATAGTGTTGGACCGATCACCATTAAAAACATCACGTAAACTGTTAACATTCCTGATATAACGTGTATTTCAGAGTATATCTAAAAAATACGGAAATGGTAATTACATATATCATCTGGTTACACGACCGTTTAATCAACGTTCTTTTTAAAGCCTAACGGCAAATAATATCAATCACAATGGATTTGTACCAAACAATAACATACGATTAACTAACCTTGTTGCTGTACCAACTTCGATGCTTGTGGCAAAACAGGTGAAAATCAAGAAAAAACTCCTTTAATGTCTCACGAACTTTTTGCTTCCGAGACAGTATCAATCTTTGCTGAAATCATTGTGGCATACGAGTAATTAGATAATTATATAGCCATACCATCCATCATTCACGCTCACGCTCCCTATACTCCATTCCATTCCAGATAGGATTAGACAGGAAGAAAAAGGTTCCTTATAGTTTATAGTGCACTTTAAGATGTCATTAAATAAGTAATATTTCTGTTTCTGAATTATACGCTCCAAACCTAGTTATAAATAAATATTAAAATGAAAATACTTTTCTCCAATTTATCGACCAATTATATTCGCGACTTTTTGTAGATAAAACAAAAATCGAATTAAAGTTTACAATAAATAAAGAATCTGCCCGTATATATTATATAACCTAAAGAGGCAGAGGTAAAAACAGTTGCAAGAAACGGAAAATAGCGTTTAAGTCCCACCTACATATAAATTTGCGTTTGTATTCGTTTCGTTCATGTTGAGTCATAATTGAAGTCCTGTTTTTATGAACTTATTCTTCTATTTTTTTGAGTGTATGTAATTTTTTCTAGTTACAATTGTTGAACGTTAACTATGAGCGATCCTTGTGCTTCGCAGCCATCGCATGGTAGTTTTTCTTCGCCAAAGAAGAGAATGAAGCAAAGTCCATTACATGATTCAGAAAAACACAACACGTCACACGTGTTAAACATAATATTATTCTAGCATGTTAAAGAGGTCGAGCGAATTACTGTTTTACTAGAAGGTTCTAGTTTAGAAACCACCGAAAGTTACTGGTAAATGACTGGTGAGGTGATATCAGGTAACAATATAATATTCTTGTGAATACAAATACATTCCATAGAAAAATAGCATAACAATTTCACATAAATGGTTTAGAATCCCTGCTTCTAGAGTCTGATCTTATCTGGAATGGAGTTACTTATAATTAATCCCAGTAAATCTTATCTTACTTATTCTTTGACAGCAAATGGGGGATTCGTTAACGTTAAGGTTCCCAGAACGAGATATGCACGATAGAGTATGCATGTTGTCCGTAAAATTTGTTGACTGCAGCTTTTTATTTTTCTAAAACGGTCGTTTCCATTTTGTCGATCCTAGTTTCAGATATTAAAACTTTTATATTTTGTTCGAAATTAGTGAAATATTGTTTAATCCAAAATTTACATCTATGCTATAGAAATAATATACTTAATGCTTTTTCTTAATTTAAACTACAAGTGGTAAATCTCATCGCTCTAATTTGACGAGTCAGGTGCCACTTTGTCGCTCGGATGTCGCTATGGATTTAGTTATATTTTGTATTTACGAAACATGAGTTCACCGATATGTCTGTCAAAAGTTAATCAAAAGTTCTAATCAAAGCGACAAATGCTCTTTTATCCCCAAAAACAACTCTTCTGGAAAATATTCCGGAGAATATGCATTTCCACAATGACAATACAAATATTTACCGTTTTGATACCCACCAAATACATTAAATCCATAAATATTGTTAATAAAATATGTCCCATGTCGAAAAATGATAAGTCATCCCAGTTTTCGTGCAAATAAGCTGCGCCCAAAATCGGCAATACAATAGCCACAATAATCAACAATAGATTGTACATCGATAGAACGGCGTCGATACGGTGTCTTCCAAACTGCTTATAAGGCCAAGAACCTATAGAACTCAACAGTAATCGCAATTGTCTGACATGTCGTAAATCCAAAGTCAAATCGACGTCACTGGAAAAGATACAAGAAAAAACCGTCTTACAACCGGCTTATAAAACAATTCAAATCCCTATAAAAATATATTTTTATTTAATAACTCTCCAAATCGTCGCATTCTTGTCAGAATTAAGATCTGATGATGAAAGCCATCTCAACTTGAACAATCAGTGAAGTAGATCTGATGAAGATCACAAATCAGTAGAATCCCTCCGTGATACAAATTTTAGGGATTTTGGTAAGTTTGTTGATTTATTGAGAATTTTATTCTTAAAATACATAAATTATAAAATTAATAATTAATAAAATTTCCGCTACCCAAAGGTTATCTGGAAGAGACGGCTCTTTAGCGATAGGGCCGCCTGTAGTCTGCCTCTACATATATTGTAATTTTAAGTTATTTTATCTGTGTTTGTATTTCTTTCGTGTTGAGGTGTGCAATAAAGAGACTTCTATCCATTTATATTTTTTATCAATATCGGGACTTCTGTTTAATATCAGAAGTTTAAAAGAGACTTCCGCTTGTAATTTGTAACTTGTAGCTGCGTGAAATACCATAAAGATCCATGAGAAATCGAGATAAGCGAGGGAACTCCTCGATTTTTTTTATTGGAAGAATTAAACTTCGTTAAAGCCCGGTTTTATTTATTTACTTATAAAAAAAACACATTGATACATCATTAATAACATGTAACTGCTGCTTCTGTCCGAGGTGAAAAACGCCATCCGTTTCAGCACTTATTTGTAGTTATATATTTCTCGGTGTTTTGAGTAGAAATCCGGACACCAATTAATTTAAAATTCTTATTTTTGATGTGACACCCTTCTAAAACGATGTCATAGTTGCTAATTAATCTTATTTCAAAAGCTGAACATACCTACATAACATACATTAATGACACATTTTAGAGTCGTATACATTCACGACTCTAAAATGTGTCATTTTTATTATTCCAAGCATTCGCTAAAGCATCGTTTAATTTGTAAAAGTGAAACCTAGTCTACATAATTATAAATAGATTTATTTTTCCTGTTAAGTGACTTACTCATCATCAAACCGGTCTTTAAATGCTTCATATATTTGAGTACGAAACATAGGTACTTATTTATATACCCAGAAGAACGACCGAGGATAATTCTTACAACGTGTTGTAGATAGGTACCAACGCTGGCCTAACAAGTTTCGGTAAATTGCCTCGGTGACCCTGTTTGTCTGATTTACTGTTTATCTACATATAAAAATGGAGACAAAACTCTGACATTGCCTGAAGATCCAACGTAAGGCAGTGTAATGAGCCAAATTCTCCGAGTATTAAACTGTGCCTTGTTGAAAACCACATGTTACTAATGAAAAGGATTAGACTCGATTCCGGAATCGACTACATTCGGACTTATCCACCGCGTATTAAGATTAAAATTGCCTTAGGTTTTTCATGTCGTTAATTTTTACACGTGTCGGCGATTATCTAATAGGTACTAACTAATATTATTAATAGCGCTAGTGAGTTTGTTTGTTGCTCAGTGCTCAAGCTTCATACCTACGCCAAATTCCCAACAATCTTTATTTGAACGTTACTTATACTTATTAATGTCAAAGGAATAATCTTCGATTACCTGTTGTTACGTTACTGAAATGTTCCTAGAAAAAAAAACAAATGCGCCATCGAGAGGGTATATGTTTAGACATCTACTGATAAAACCATAGAGAAAAGCTAGTATAACGCAACAAACTTATCTATTCAAGCGGACAAATAGAGAACTAAATCCATCATACGAATACTACGCCGAAGCACGTTAATACTAGCGACACCATCATATGAATAAGAATGTTGCTGCCTTCTACACGGTTTCAAAACGTTTAGTTGTGATTGGCCCTTATTAACTGCCACTCCATTTAATAAGGGCTAATCTCAACTGAACGTTAAATGCCACTCCATTTAATAAGGGCACATTATCACATTGCTATCACAGCTAAAATGCGTTTTATAACCGTTAATCTTGTGAATAAGAATTGAAAGTCGAAATTAGAAGTACTTAAAGGTACGGGAAACGTAAAATCTTTTTACACGATACCTTTGAAAATTACTTTAATTTGCCTGAGAAAGAAAAGTATGGCTAATGGCAGGCACATCTTAGTTCTCATGGATAATTCTGAACACTAATAAATTAACTATAAAAAATCATCTTCCAAAATTTCCTAGTTATGTGGTTATACTACCGGACTTGAAAAGCGAAAATTAATGGGCCTAGGTATATTAGTTGAATTCATTATGTCATTTAAAAATATATAAAATGTCTATATAGACTAATTTAAGTCGAGGCTTACGATAGTGCACCCCGATTTAAATCGGTGTTAAGTGGAGGATAAGCGGTTAAATAAATAATCCGCTTGAGTGTTATGTCTCCCTATATATAACTGGTTTACAAACTAAGAATGTTTAGTTCTTCCTTCGTAATGAACAAATAACACTGCATAAATGCTTTACCAGCCAAGATGAGTTTCAGTTATTTCCATGCAGTAGAGATTTTGCCGCTGAATATAAAAAAATATATAACAATAAAAAAAGGAGCCTACTGTACCTAGTCGTACAAAATACTTAAACTGAAAAGCCAAAAATAACCCGTTCATGTACAAATTACATTTGAATCACTTTGAAGTCGGTGCCAAACCACTCAATAATTACTATGAAAAGTTGAAAACAGATGCCACGCATTTAATTATTACTATTCGGCTTTAGAATACGGGGTATTTTTGTTCGATAAAGAAATTCACGTGAGGTTTAGTTTAGAGGAATCGAGAGAATTCTTCAAATATAGCAACTTCAAGCACACCAATAGGCTATATAGCGATATGGATATTTTTTAATGTGAGAATAAAATTAGCTAACCGAAATCACAAAATAGAGGTTTTCAATTTAGATTGAGAGACGTTGAAGACGTTTTATTAAAAAAATATATTAACAAAAAAACGAACCACTAATTTCGTGCGTTAGCGTGTCGACAGGGAATGAAGTAACCAGTAAAATTTCACAATCGTGTTATCGATCGGTTATATTCGAAAAATGAAGACGTAGGTACTTTAAAATGAAGACTATATATTTTTTTATTTAATTACATTAAATGTTTTACAAATGAAGCGAAAATTGAAAAATTTAATGATTCGGACAGGATTTAAATTTTTCAATTTTCGCTTCATTTGTAAAACATTTTAGTTTACGTTAGCAGACGTTACTGCTTTAATAAAAAAAAAAAAAAAATTACATTAAATGTATAGTTCTTAGTTCTAGGTCAACGGAAAAACCCTATAAATACCTACGTCGTATGTTTGTCGCACAAACGGCCGTATGTTTTTTTACGTCAGTTACGCTACTTAGAAGTTGGATTATTCCCAGCTCCAAAGGACTGAAGACAGAGTATATGGTTTTAATTTCAACTCGGTACCTCCACGTATTCCAGAGATAAAGGGTTTTGACAGTCAGACGGACGGACACGAAGCGATCCTATAAGGTTTCCGTTCTTTTCCTTTTGAGGTACGGTACCCTACAAATTGTTGAGTAGACAGCTAACCAAACAGTATCGAAATCGTTTTATTAGTTTCCATGAAGATTGTAACAGACTTACAATACAAAAACACTTACACACAAACAAACTAACGCCAAATGCATACATATATGCCTAAGTTTGTTCCGTTCCGCCCGACGTTGATAAAAAAAATATTCAATATATGTATAGATAGACAAATCTTTATGCGACCATTTTTTATTATATGTTTCTAAGGCAGTATAAATCGTACCTAGTTACAAATTTAAAATTGATGACATTTTCATAAATGTGGGCTGCTTATTATGTTTGTCCAGCGGCGTTAGAGTCGTCCTCCTTTAGTCGATATCCTCAATGCTGAGGGTCGTGGCATCTCTAAATAACTTTTTGTGGACTATTTTGCGCCAGCTTACTCTATCCTGGGCTGCACGGATGACATCGTAAATAGAAGTCTTGAGGGTAGAGCGTTATTTGGTCCGACCAGCGTCAGCGTGTTGGACTTCTTCCTCTGGACCGTCTTCCGCACACCTTGCCTGTTACCAGCAGCTTTTCTAAATTGTCACTCTCTTTCTGGCAATGTGGCCAAAGAACTCGAAACTGCATATGGGGCTGTGTCTCATCGGGATCTTGAGCTCGGTAAGAATGGACTCGTTGGTTCGGTGTTCCGTCCAGTGAGTCCCGAGCAATTTCGGGATCCGGGCTCGGGGCGTTAGAGTAAAAAGCCATAAAAATAATATATAAGTACAGTAAAAATTGCGTAAGTGATGTCTCTACATATGCAAAAAACTAACGTAATACTTAAGTTTTCGTTTGAAATTAACAAACGACATCCATAAAGTTTAATGAAATGTCAAAAATTGGAGGCTGATACGTGTGGTAAAGCGTACAGAAAATAATTATTTTAAAGAACCTCTCGTGAAGTATGAAGTTCAGTTTTATTGAATTCAAACCGTATTATTTCCGCGGAATTACTTGCGACGCCACTGTTTTTGGGCTCACCGAATCGCAAATCACATGTCACTGAATATAGTAAGTATTTTATTCGAATATCTTCATAAGGACATTACAAATTTTTATTTTTTTCTAGAATATTGAGATATTTCCGGCATATAAAATATGGAACTAATAATGACTTTAATATTGTCTTAATTCGCGAAATACTTGGACCAATATTTGAAGAAATATTTGGTTTTAATCGATGCAGAATTATTGAATCTATGATTTAAAATAATAAACGATTATGTTTTAATGTAATTTATCATTGAATTATTTATGTTGTTTTACTCACTTACTACAGTTTTGACAACCCTTAAGATATATAATATATATACATATATTGTTTGAGACACAATTTTTTTTTTCAAGCTTTATTAGAACTGTGTTAAGGTCGAAATTCACTTCTAAGTATTACGATTATCAACTTTAGAATTAAAAGAAAACAATTTTTATTGCTTTTTACTGTTACGCACGCTACCGGACAAACTAAACTTTCAATTTCCGCTCTACATGACTCTATCTGCTGCCAGTGCTCTTTCTTCTTCGCCTGTGACAAAATACAGACAATGAGCTTAATGACCTTTGAGTATTAACCTAGCTGTCTCTCTCGCTCTTATGTAGTGGACAGTTCACCCGAACCAGATCGCCGAAAAGGGTTGGGTGTAATTCAAGAGACTGTTTTATCGATTACCTACTACTCTACCTACACATATTTCGACCATGAGTATTTCAATCCATTGAATATTCGATCTAGAAAAAATCGTCTGGAAACATTCGACAGTCTGATATTCCGAGAGTCCGTGTTCGTGATTATAATTTACAATATTTATCATCACAAATATTTGAAAAAAAAAAAAGTTTTACGAAACATAAAGGTGAAATACCAGAAACAAAAACAAAAAAGCTAAGGTCAACCGGGGTAATGGCGTCACTGTTTTTTTTGATATTTTATACTCTCATTTAACCCCAAGTTATGAAATATTTAATTAGTGTATAGAAATATTCTTACGCGCTGTGCTTCCTGTGGCTTTTTTCCAAGAAAATTCTTGTAGTAACGTTTTTGGCTTGCGATGATTAAACGATATACAGATGTTTTTTAAAAAAACGGAAATTTAGACGCATTTGTCCCAGTTGGGATAATTGCGTCTTTTTTAAGCCATTCACGATCAATTACGAAGAGGCTTTCAAAAATTCATGAAACATGTTTGCAATACAGTATTCTAGAAGATAAAGCTAAATACAAGGGATCAAAAACAGTTATAACGACCTCAGATAGAAAATAGTATAATCTGGGTAAACGCGTCTACAATATGTGGACGCATTTATCCAAACCTAATTTCCAGATGTTGTAAACCTTTTAGTCGGTCAAAAGTCTTAGATCTAGAAATGTTCCGAGAGCTTTAATTTTTATCTTTGTCACTGACCTATTTAATGAGTGAAATTTAATAGTGGAGATTTTATCCAGATGAGGAGTTTGTTAAAGATATTTAAGGTCAATACTTTCTTCTATGTACTTACCCATATTTTTTAGCGGATTGAATTACGGAGTTGCTTGTCATCACACTTATACCCCTTGCGGCGAACGATGAGTCCTATGACACCAGTACATTTTTCCGATTATAGGTTATAAAATGTATTGAGATGACAGCTGTCATAGGACTCATCGTTCGCCGCGAGGGGTATAAAGAATAGGAAAAATACATATCAAAAAATGAGAATTCCCTCTGCTGTGTTCCATGATAGAAAAATATTTCAACATTATCATTTTTTTACCTACTTTGTACTTTGTAAGTATTAATCATATAATCCTTTGGGATATAGAAAACGAAAATGAAATCACATTTGCGGCAGAGAGGCAAAACTTTGTTCACGATTTGCAGCAGGCCCTCTGGCGTTGATTTAAAAAAAAAAATTGGGAGTTTATCAGTAGACGAAATTTCGACTAGGTTCTTACTTAAACTTTGACACTAAAAGTACATAAAATGCATTAATTCTGGTAAAAATAAGCTCGAAAATGTTCGATATACTGTTAAAACCAAGGATCAAGAAAAAGGTTGTCGACACCTGACATTGGGGCAAATGCGATACACAGACGCAATTACCTCAAAGTATTAGACGCATTTTGCCAAATTTAAAAAATAACCTCCAAGAATTTGACATCGATTTTTTTCCAAACCCAAACCATTATCAACAAAAATAGTGGTTCGAACATATCGTCGTACTAATAGTAGTCACATTTATTACAAATAATTATCAAATATCTAAAGAAAAACAGGGATGTAAACATATTTTGTTGACTTACCTCATACAACGTGTAAATCTAGCATGGCACTAAATTTCAAAATGGTCGACCTCTTGACCACGATACGCCAAAACGTCCTGTATGTTACGTGTTGCCCTCCAAGTAGTTTATTCCTATATCACTAAATGGCAGAAGTTGTAGTAACTAACTTCGTTTAAAAAGTAACTGAAATAGACGCAATAACCCCAAAGTGGCAATTACCCCGGTTGACCTTATCTCATTTCCTCTTGACAGCTCACTGGCAAATTATCACATTGTACAGTCTTTTACAGTCTGACCAAAAATAGAAGAAATTAAAAAGTGGCAATACTGTAGTGTCGTCCCTTTTTTCTTAGATTGATTAGAGAGGGATACACTACAGTGTTGCCACTTTTTAATTTCTACTCTTTTTGGTCAGACTGTAAATAGGTAAGTAAATTATAGGAACTAACTAACTAAAGTTATTACAAAAAGTAAGGTACCACAATCAATAGAAAAAAAAACATAATTAAAATGTATATCTGACAAAAATATGATTCATATTAAAAACGATATGACATATAAATGAAAATTAAAAAAGAATTGGTAGTAAAAAAGTAAAATACAGAAATGATGTAATAGTATATTATTACTACAGAGGCTTAGAAAATAGCGATTGCCTACCGAGTAGGGATAGGGATACGAGTCTGGCAATCCATTTTCATGCCGAGGTACACATGCATAGCGCTTTTCTCGAATATACAATGAAATATATATAAAAAAAAACAGTAAACAATTAAATCGAATCACAAAGCATGAAAACAATTCAATTTGGCTACAAAACATCAAAACTTTTAAACCATGAATACAAAGATCAAAGCTTAAAGAAAAATTGAAAAAGGAGCTACCTGGTGGAAGGGACCGGGAATCGAACCCGGTACCTCTGGATTACCGGTCCAGCGCGTTAGCCACTTCGCTACCCTCGCTCCACGTAGACCTGACGAATTTTTCCTTATGCTTTGTGTGTCGATCTTTGCATTGTTTATTTGAAAGGATTTTACACCTTAGCCGGTCCGGTAACCGGTCCCTTCCACCAGGTAGCTCCTTTTTCAATTTTTCTTTAAGCTTTGATCTTTGTATTCATGGTTTAAATAAAAATTGTGGTGTAACCACATTAAAAAATGAGACATTACATGTTTCACAAATTCTTCCCTTTTCAAGGCCAATATTTTATCTGATCAGATCATATCGGACACTATATTTATACTTAGTTATGTTTAATATCAGTTTGAAATTAATATTAAATTAAAAATAACTAGTGACTCGCCCCGGCTTCGCACGGGCGCAATGCTGCATGTGTTATACATATAAACCTTCCGCTTGAATCACTCTATCTATTAAAAAAACATCAAAATCCGTTGCGTAGTTTTAAAGATCTAAGCATACATGGGGACAGACAGACAGACAGATAGGAATCTACTTTGTTTTATACTATGTAGTTATAAATAATATACGTATTTTGTTATAGTCATTATTGATTTTATTTAATTAAAACTGCAAGTATCGCTGTTTTTTATGGGTGCGTCATATTCATGTTACCTATAACGCTTACGGTACGTTTTTTAATAGCTGAACGCCATGATTTCGACCCAGTGCTGGGGCAGTGTTGTGTTGATTTTGAAACAAAAGAAAGTTGTTTTCGCGGTCAGGTGCCTGAAATGTTGGTTGAGATATCATTACAGGCGCCCCTTGTCTATTATTTATAAGAAACATAATGTCAATATTTCATTGCATGTTTGAGAAAAAATATTATACAGATGACATTTCTTCACGATTTCTTACCATTTTTTGATTTGAATCATGCAAGTTGATGCGTTTTGTTAACTGTAAAAATAATAAAATAAAATAAATACAAGTTCTACAAGTTTCTAAGCAAATAATTTGTCAGTCCCCCTAGTTATAAAACGGTGCCGCAGTCGTGCTAATAGAATACGAATGATGTTATAGATAATAAATACTTTGGTCGTAATATTTTCGTACAATTACAATACTTTTTCAATACTTACCGCCAAATACTAAACTGTAAGCTACCGTCTGTGTATGTATTTTAACGCTGTAAGGGTGAATAAATAATACAACCAATTACTACACCGTACCAATTTATTTTTAGTATTGTCAAATTATTGGATCGCGTCTTGGATACAACTACATCACATGCTGACAAATGAACGCTTCCACCACATCCAACGAGGCGTAGGGCCGTCGAAACTAAATGAGATGGCTTCAATAAATAGTAATGAATTCACTATGTAAATGATCTATGATATCCAAATGTATCAAGATTACTCCAACTCTAAGCCCACAGCAGGTTGGTCCAAGGTGAGCAGTTATTCTTGCAAATTCAAGAGATACATTAATTACTTATCAAGATATTTTGCTCTCTCACCGTGTGGTCCGTGGTATGCTTCTCGTCGCAAGAGATAAGTAACGTTCGCAAGACGTGTCTCTAGGTACCGGTGAGCGTGCCACGGACCGAACAGATTAATACAACTTATCAACGACATGAATACCAACCTGGTACAACCTTTGGTAACTCAAAATAAGATTACGATAGCTACCTAAACTTACTTGAAGATAGAAAGCTGAAGTGACAGATATCAATGTAATATAGGAAAGTATAGCGAAGTATGTATATTTCTTCATGTAAACCTGTACCCCTAATACCCCACTAGGCATCTAAGCGGCTAACGTTCTATTGTCTTTCGAACACTCATGTGTTCAATAGCTATTGCAGCAATAATGCCCAGAATACTGAGTCAACTAAAAAAAATCAAGTTGATTCGCTAACAATAAACTGTAGATGATGTGTATATTTTAACATTACAATATACTTCATTTCTATAGCAAAGTATGCACAGCATACCGCCTTATGAATCATTGAAGATTTCTACAACACTAGGTAGTTTCGTTCGTTAACGCGGCTACGTGAGGTTGGCAGTTGAATCACACCACTAGTCAATCAGATGTTTGTCATATGAAAATAACAAACATAATTTAGCATAGAAAATAATTAAAAGTATAAATAATAACAATTTACAATACAATATATAAAGTTAAACAATAATATCATCACAGAAATAAGTACACGGGACGTAGCAATATTTGCTTACTATAAATAACAATTACAATAATTATAAATTCAAACAGCAATCAAACAAATGCATCTCTTACACTTACTACTAAGATGAGTTTAATAAATTAATAAAATTCTAGGTGATCGATTACTGAATTTACAACGCCAGGGGCGTTTATTAGAATTGACTATTGGTTGGGGTGTGAATCGAACTGTGGGTTCAATTCTAAGGACCGGATGGGTCCTGGTAAGTTGTTTGATGGAGGGGTTACTTGCCGTACTGCTTGATGAGCAATTCGGTGCTCAAGGACTTGGGCCGCTCGATGGGCAGGCCGAGCGCGCGCGACCACACCATCTGTGCGAGGACGCCGAGCGCGCGGGACACGCCGAACATCACTGTGTAGTACGACATCTCCTTCAGACCGTAATACTGCAATAAAACAAACGTTTCTTTAGGTTATTTTATTACTCAAGTGGAAAGATGAAAAATATGAGCGAAACTTGAATCCATGTCTCACCGAAACAAACGATACCCTACCTCTGCACTACACGCGAAGTTGACCGAAGTTGGCCGAGGCGTAGTTGCCCGAAGTATGGGCTTCCGCAGCGAACTGACCCTCCACCACAGACAACCCCCACTAGACGGAGCATGTAAGGCGACCCGCGCGCACCAACGATATGGTACGGCAGAACATTAAAGTATCAACACGGCGGCCACCGTTCAGTTGCGTCCTTGTTTATGATCCATGCGTACGTCAACGAAAAAAGAAATTAAATAAATAACATGGTAAATTGTAGTATTAAGTGGTGTAGATAGACCTCATAAACATGGACGCAACTAAACGGTGGCCGCCGTGTTGATACTTTAATGTTCTGCCGTACCATATCGTCGGTGCGCGCGCGTGGCCTTACATGCTCCGTCTAGTGGGGGTGGTCTGTGCCCTCCACGAACCTCGGCCGACTTCGCGAGTAGTCTGGTGCCGCTAATATACATTCACATCCTCTACCTATAGGGCTTCGAAGTAGCAACAGAGGATTCTAGTCGTTTTTAAATTAGATGCGTAGAAGCCGCACTATGAAATAGGGTTGATTCTAAATCACAGCCACCAGTACACCACCACCAGCCAGTAGGTTATTTAAATAATACACGATCGACTTCATGCATGGTACAACTTAAATCATTTGCTCAAAGGTTAGCTGGAAGAAATCCCTTATAGGGATAAATTCGCCTTTGTACACATGTATTGTTTTTGAGTTTTTGTCAATATTGTTTTATGTGCCATAAAATGTTTACATACATACATAAATTAATTATTTACATAAAAATACACTGTATCAAATTATGTACAGTCGCCATCAAGTATATTGCAGCATATAAGGCAGCAAATATATTGCAGCATAAAATATCTGAACACGACTCTTATTTACTGGGCGTTACAGTACATGTTCAGATATTTGTTGAATTAAAACTGATATAACCGAACACCATAAGTATGATAAAAGACGAATACTACGCTATATTGAAAATATGTCCGGGCTAGTTCACACTAACCATAAGGACTGGCGTCAATGAAAGGAACGAAGCGACGCAAGTATGTTTATTATATAAGCTTATACGCCCCACATACATTAGTGCTAATTAAACGAGACTGTTTTCCCAACAATGTTATCTCTACAGATCAAGTTGATTGTAAGCTATCGACATGAATGTTGTAGATCCTTACTGTGTGCGTGAGCTATGAAGTTCATGATCGTCAATGCCCTTGACAATAACACGATATGAAGTCCGTTTTAGATAATAAAACACATGATACAATTATACGAATACAGTAATGTGTTTTCATCTCGGCGAACTCAAGCGCTATTGTAACTAATAAGTTACAATAGCTACTCACCTCATATACATGTACAGTATTCTATCTGCTTTTAGAATCTGCTCGTAACCAGTTATTGGATAGGATTATAATAGAGTATAGAATTATACCTACTATTGCCCAAAGGGAAAGGCAAAATTCATAATAATTTTAATTTGGCAGCAGATGCAGGAAGAAAATAGCATATACTCGCAAAGGTAAGTTCCAACAGTATTTATATTTTCCTATTATTAGCAAGTATAAAGTACCCATAAAATGTTATCAGATAACATGGCTAACAGTGAAGATAAATTTAATTTGAAATGTGCCATTGTAAGCTAATACTTCTAATAAATTTTGATCTGCTTGAGTTCATCCTTCTTTTATAATCAAACGTTTCATACAATGTTAAATTTCATAGACCATAGCGCTACCCGTCACCCTCTCTCATCACTGCACAGAAAGAGACAGGCATTTATTTCGCGCGAGAAATACTCGCTTGCAACAGTTGTGCTAGAGGTGCTGATTGTCTTCATACCTGTAAGAGGACACCATACTCTAAGTTCTCGACCCTGATCAGTCCCTGCCCGTCTAGCACAACTATGCTTCGCGACTCTTTTCGAGCGACATAGCGCTACCTGTCACCCTCTCTCATCACTGCACAGAAAGAGACAGGCATTTATTTAGCGCGAGAAATATTCGCCTGTGACAGTTGTGCTAAAGGTTCTGATTGACAACATTTCATATTTTTAAGACTATCATTTTATTACTTTTCTGAATTCTGCTTAAAAAGATGAAGTAATCTTTGTTTTTATTTATTTTCTGAGATGATTATTTACTTTATTATTAATTTATAAAAACATACTCATTTTAAAATGTGGCAACACAGAAACCAGAACTTAATGGAACGGTTACTTTAGTCGGTTTTCTTATTAAAAAAAAACTTAATCATACTCGGTATGCATCTGTCACCTGTCAACGTCAAATAAAAAAAAAATATATTTTTTCGCTCTTTGGTTTAGACAACAACCCTATTCAGCCCGTATTGTCTTAGATTGCAGTTATTTGATGTATTTTCTTATATTTCTTTAAATACAGAAGAATAAATTCAAAGATTTTTTTTAAGGTACACGACTTTAAGCCCTGTCGATCTCTATATTAATTTCCACCTGTTATAAATATGAAATGTTGTCAATTAATTTAATTTAATTAATTTAATTTATTTATTTCAAAAAAGCATGGTACACATTTTACAACTAATTTCGCCAAACACGAAGTTTATTGGCGAGTATTGCACTCACTTTTTTAACATTAGTACCATTAAAATCTTAACTAGGACGCCTTTTAGCGAAAACGATCCAATCCACACAAAAAAAATGATGTGAGCTGTACACTCAGGGTTCAAATTTTAAATTTTTGTTTTGTGCGGGTTGGATCCTTATCCTTAAAATACGTTCACTTAAACTTAAAAGTAGGTAGGTAACTATTTGCCAGACACTTTAGATTCTTTAGATTCAAACTAAGTAGGTAGGTAGTAACCATAACAGTAAGTGTTACACTAAGACGGGGCATCTAATAGCATCTTTTTTAATCTATTCTTAAAAATACTTTTAGTGGCGCATTCATCTTCCGGAAAGATAGAATTAAATAATTGTCTTCATACCTGTAAGAGGACACCAGAGTGGGAGTCCACGTTGGGCCACGGGTTCTTGACCTTGCCGAGCTCGGTGAGGATCGGCGGCACCACCTTGTACACGCCAGCGACGAGCTTGAACAGCGGGTCGTTGGGCAGGTGCTTCAGGGCGAATTCGCGCTGGCATGTGTACCTGAAACACGGAAGGGATCCGTGAACACCGAACATAAACTTTGATACAGCTCAAACCATGAATACAAAGAACAAAGCTTAAAGAAAAATTTAAAAAGGAGCTACCTGGTGGAAGGGACCGGGAATCGAACCCGGTACCTCTGGATTAAAGGTCCAGCGCGTTAGCCACTTCGCTACCCTCGCTCGAAGCGTGGTTTCAATTTTTCTTTAAGCTTTGATCTTTGTATTCATGGTTTAAATAAAATTGTGGTGTACCCACATTAAAAAAATGAGACATTACATGTTTCATAAATTTATTTGATACAGCTCTTTATGCAACACAATCTACTGACACTGAGACGCGTCAACAGCGCACCCGATAGGTAAATTCCTATATTTTTTGGAAAAGCGGATATCTTATATATTGACAAATGTTAATTATTCTTCCCAAATTGTTCTATTTATCCACTATTACGTTTCGCCAACTAGGTCTCGACGTCTCTAAAACCGTAAACATTGTAGATTCTTTTATTAAATAATACTAACCCAGCCTTATGGCAGCTTTGGTACCAACAACAATTAAAAAAATGCCAAAAGTAAAGTTTTTGGGCCCGGAGGGAAGAGGCGCAGTTGCGAAATGAATCACTTGGAAGAAATAGTTGTAGAGGTATTAGCCGAAGAAAATACCCCTTTATATTTCGTCGGGGATAGTGCAATACCGCGTAAATAACAGCTGTCGATAAAGTTCTCATTTCAATAAAATACTTAGCATTTGTTTGAATATTGATTCGTATCTACACTTACCTTGTTACTTACGCGGTATTGCACTATCTCCGACGATTTGAATAATTGACCAACAGCCATTTGGAACGTGGAAACCTGCTCGGCTAAGGTCTCACGTGACAAAAAGAGGAATATGGAACTCCTCAAAAGATGTGAGATAAAAATAAAATTAAACCTGTCTCACAAACAAACTATAATCAATAAATGCAGTGAAACTACAGGTGTATGGAAAAATTAGTGCCTTTCAGAAAGATTCAGGGGGTCTATAATGGATAATACCGTAACTAAGAATGCCGTAAGACGTTAACTCCATAACTTGTACCTACTATTTTGCCCTGTGCATTGCAGCACAATGCACCGATAAAAAAGTAGAATGCTAAGTAGAACAACATATGTAAGTTCAATAAGTAGAATATAAGATATACCTAGGGTCAGTCTTCCTGAGCACGGCGTGTCCGTAGCCGGGCACCACCTGGCCAGACTTCAGGGTCTTCCAGATGAACTCCTTCAGCCCTTCCTCGGTCCAGTTGTCACCGACCTGTTTGCGGAGCTTCTCCAGCCAAACGAGCACCTAAACAATAAATAGGTTTACATTAGTACTGTATGGAAGTCATACACACATGTCAGGACAACCCGAGGAATCAAAATAAGGTAAACAATACACGACACATACGGCCCCGACGGCCACGAATTTGTGCGACCAGCGCCACCGGCAAGCGTTAGCGACGAGCGGCGAAAACAGAATCATACGATACGAATTATTGACGACGCGGTTGGCGCAGTTTGCAGACACCTGCCTACTGTGCCAGCGGTCCCGGGTTCGAATCCCGGCCGGGGCAAATATTTGTGTGATGAACTCAAATATTTGTTCTTGGGTCATGGATGTTATCTATATAATGTATTTATATATTATATATATCGTCGTCTAGTACCCATAGCAAGCTTTGCTTAGTTTGGGACTAGGTCGAGTTGTGTATGATTGTCCCATAATATTTATTTATTTTATTTATACTAATGTATGAGGCATGCCACGAACCGCCGCGTGCGGTGCTACTCTAGCGGTGCACGGAAAGATGCCACGACTTCAGAACAGCTCGCGCGCTGTATGTGGCATGGTTGCCGCGCCGATCGCTCGCCGCTTATACCGAAGCCGGGCCGATAGATCTCCGAAAATAGGTCTTTCCAGACCTGTCACACGCCTACTGACGGTTGGATATAATCTAAAGTAAATTCATCTTTCAGTATTATGTCTAAAATCTTTGGGCAAGCTAGGACAGATTTAGCTTAGTGTTTCTCCAGCAAGAGAGAGTGTATAAGATGCTCTAATCCATACTAATATTATAAATGCGAAAGTGTGTCTGTCTGTCTCTCTGTTACCTCTTCACGGTTAAACCGCTGAACCGATTTAGGTGAAATTTGGTATATAGATAGTTTCAGTCCCGGGGAAGGACATAGGATACTTTTCATCCTGAATAAATTTAGTGTTCCCGTGAGATGAGCGGGTAACACCGCGGGGCACAGCTAGTGCTTTATATTTATAACATAATAGGCGACGGAAATCGGTTAGCGTACAAAAAGAAGTTTGTATTGTTCATGTTAGTTACTACACGTATTCGAAACATCATACAGCAACCTTGTAAATGATGTCACGGTGACAAATATGTAGGAACATTGAAAACAGATGTTGGACGATCAATTCAAGAACTATGTAATTACTATTAACAAAAGTTTGTTTTGTGTTGGGAAATTAAAGCCTTAATTGGCGACTTTGGTTATACATAAAATAACGAAATCTGTGAACGACTATCATCGCTGTGCCTTATCAGTTATTCCGTGTTCCACTAATCTAATCAAATACAAGACACATTTACAAATGTCACCTTCTTCTAGGTTGAAGGTCAATTATATAACCCCATTAGAACGCGTCGACATTAGTCCGCCCAGAAAAAAACACATATCTCTTTTTCGCTACTGCGTAGTTGGGTAAAATCTCTCATCTAGAAACAGTACATGGATGCATAAGGTAGCTATGCATTCATTGTAGTAAAATAGTAAACGGTCAAGACACAAACAGACCACAAACACACATGTTTCCTATACAGCATTAATACAATTGAATAAAATGGTAATACGCAAAATAATTTAACAATATAATGATACTGAGGCGTTAAATAATGTAATAAAATGCCCGGATTATACAAATCGAAGTCACAGTTTCGCCATACTTGACATCGATAAGCAATCATAAACATTGTAATCGTGATGCAAGCCTATGTACGTTAAAACTAATCCATGAGATATTGAACACTGAACAGAATCAATGTTGATCCTATTTTTGTGGTGATACCACATTTCTTATTTTATATATTGATTAATCTTGCAGTATTATGTCTAAAATCTATCTTCTTTTATCATTACAGGCATTCTTTCATACGATCTGCATAGCGGTCCTGTAGCTTGTAGTTGGAAGATCAATGTTCCGGATAAACAGAGGTCGTGTGTTCGAGTCCCACTTGGACTGCAGTGGATCGCAAAAAAAGTCGGTTTCTTATTTATCCTTTGGATCTATATACAAAATGATCCATGATATACTTACCGTACGGCAGTTGTGATTTTATTGGTAATTTTATTGTTCCGATATTCTTATATTCTTCTGGGCTGGACTTGCCGATCCTCATTTGTCAAGACTTCTTGTTTTCTGTCCCGTATTTAAAGAGACAGTAGGAATTAAATTTCATATTATTGGTATTGTAAGGAAATAGTCCGCGTAGGAATGATCCTATAACTACAGTGATTACAATATTTTTGGTAAATACGCTACTCGAAAACCGTAGTTTAGAAACGAGGTACAGAAACAGGTATTGGTATATAGGGTATATCACAACTTACTTCTTGGTTGGCGAGTCCGTGGAGGGGTCCGGCGAGGCCGTTGAGGCCGGCGGCGAAGGAGAGGTAGGGGTCGCTCAGCGCAGAGCCCACCAAGTGAGTTGTGTGCGCGGATACGTTGCCACCCTCGTGGTCACTGTGTAACAACAGACATTATCTATTACTCATGATATAATAGTACATTACTGCAGACGCCGGGAAATAAGGGCTTGCCGGCTGAGTAGCTAAGGCATGTATAGTTCTTTTCTCAAACATATACAATAAATTAAAAAAAAAACACCACTCAAAAAAATATTATTCAGCTGTTTAGCCCGTTCATGAACACAGACGCCATGTTTAAAAAAAATACTCCCCGGTCTAGTCCTACAATTTTGTATGAAATTCCTTTACAGTTCTCTCAATTGTTCCGCCCGAAACGTGACACTTCGAAGCCTGTTTTAACGCACGTTATGACGATATTTCATAGCATGTTTGAGAAAAAAAGAATATTCAATAAAGCTAGGGTTAAGGCTACGACATTTTGGTGTATCAGTGGTGTGATGTGATAGTACAGTGCTCGTGTTCGTATTCGTGGGAATTAAAACAATCCATTGTTTCGATGAGTATACCAAGCTACAAAGTACACTTTCGAGCCATTGCATAAACACATTAAATTTTAATAACAAAGCCGGGCTGGATGAAGATTGAGTAAAGGGATCCGTTAGTAAAATATACGATTAGGATTAACTCGCAAGCAGTGACTATTCATGATAGTTTTTGACATGTCAATGAATTACCGCATTAATCGTTGAAAGAAAAGGCGGCAACTAGTCGCTCAACGACAAAGCCCTTTCAATAAAATAAAAAAAGGTATGCCCCAGAGGCCACATGATTTCTCGCTATGCAGGTGTGTTATTTGGAAAATGTTAATGTCAAAATGATTTACGCAGTGATAAACATGACATCTCATATGTTAATAAATAAGTTTTAGTTAAAAAAGATTTCGTAAAACGCTTTTATTGCGGATTTTACCTATTTACACAAACGTTAATTGCTTATGAAAACCCATCAAGTTAGCCCAAACACGATGGGTGCTGTTTAGGAGTTCCTACGGCCACCTGCCGTCTCCATCATCAGAACAGCTCCAACATACCAAATTATTGTATTCTCACGTGAGCTACTTAAAAACCCAAAATTTTATTTCAATACGACAATTAGATGTAGATTAAATTTCATTTTCTAAATTAAAAAAAAATCAAAATTCTTTATTGCGTAAAAACACGTCTTATTTGATCTAAGGGATGGGGCCGCCCCGTAAGCAAACAATTGCCTGTGGTGGGAGACACCGCTCTTCCTTAGGTGACATTAGGTTTCGATACTGTGTGTGTGTGTGTGTGTGTGTGTGTATGTGTGTGTGTGTGTGTGTGTGTGTGAGTGTCATTTTGGAGATTTCATTACTTTAATACAGACTAACTAATGAACGTTACAGCTGCCGGCAAACTTTCTGAGCATAACCTTGACTGCGCAGTAGCCGATTTACGTACATGCGCAGATCCGCCATTTTTGTTTCAAAAAGTATGCCGACAACTATACAAGTGGACCTAATAAGAGGTGTCAAAATATGACCCGGCGTGTTCTTTCCTGTACCTTCATATACATACAATTCTACAAATACATAAAATAATAATGGTAATTCATAGACACGCAAATGGCGTTGAGAGGCGAGCAAGTTCCAGATGTTATAAGTTTACTTATCAACTCTGTATGGTATGTGACAGTCAAACTACGCATAGTCCTTTTTGTTTAGCAACCCTGCGCTAATCACATGAACTTCATGCCAAAACGGTGTATGTATTATAATATAAATGTTCCAGTGAATTCAGGTGCCATATCGTGATAAGATATTTACGAATTTTATATATACTGGTACAAAAGTCCAATATTCGATATCATTAGTGGATTATCTCAAAAATATTAACTACATATAATCGTTAACTATACGAAAGATCTAGAGATCCTCGATCTTTTGACATTATTGTGTGTAGCTTATAATTTGCTGACTATACCTAGACTGATTTCTATTACAACACTAGCGACCCGCCCGGCTTCGCACGAGTACAATGCTGATAAATTATGCATGTATTATACATATAAACCTGCCTCTTGAATCACTCTATCTCTCTATCTATTTAAAAAACCGCATCAAAATGCGTCGCGTAGTTTTAAAGATCTAAGCATACATAGGGACAGACAGCAGGAAGCGACTTGTTTTATGCTATGTTGTGATATATTTCTAATGTGGCAGCGTACTTTAAGTGAGACTTCAATGATGTGACGTCACTACGGCGAGGTTTTTCCGTGCGTCATTACGATAACAATATTAGTAGGTATTAAGCTGTATTAAAATCGCCAATATCTCTATGTTTCTTTTTTAAATATAGAAATGTATTAAGAATTCAGAATGTAATAAATAATGTAATAAAGTTAGAATTTGATTGCATTGTAATAAAAGATGTCAAAATGTTATATATAATGAGACAAAATTTCTAGATTTGATCATTCGCATTGCAGCTGTTGTAATTCTTATGTGCTACACATAAAAAGATAAGTAGATAAGATAAAATGACAAGTTATTACACAGCACACAGCAAACAACACAGAGCGAGATTGTTAGCATATTGTCACTTAGAATGAAGGACACGAAACTCGTGACGTTAAAAAGCCTTATAATTTCGCATATAGCAAGTAACACGCAGACCATCCGACACGCGACGGCAGAATGCAACCATTTAAAGGCAATGTGATTTTAAAGACGACTTTTGTTCGGTGTCTTCTTTCGCAGATCTTTTTACAATCTCAATATGCATTTCCATGCTTCTATTGTTACCAGCACGCCAAAAGAAAACATCGTACACCGTAGTCTGGTAAATTATCTTACGAAGACACATACATAGACGGTCTTTAATGTAAAATGATTTATAACATATTATTATGACCTTATTATTATGACCATTTCTGCAATACTTAGAACATTTCACTTTTACAACTAAATATAATTATACTGTAGAACTGTAGACAGTCATTGAGTTTTTAATTTGTCCGATATTTTAAAATACGTACTAAACGGGTTTACTCACGACGTAAGTAGAAGACGAATATCGCTCGACATGTTTCGATTCGGTACAGTCAACCAATTTGATTCCTAGGCCATTTCGTACCTTGTCACAGAAAGCCGATTGAAATGAAAGCTCATATCATTGTCATTGTGACACAGTTCTATAGTGGCCTAGAAATCAAATTGGTTGACTGTACGCAGTCTTCGATTTATATAAATAAATAAAATAAATAAATAATAAATAAATAAACCCATTTCGTATGTATTTTATATGTCTGAGACTCAAGGGAGTTTTCTATTTAAAAATATCTGACATTATGATTACCCAATATGCAATAAAAATAGATAACTATACGCCGCCCAGCGAACGATGATTACTATGACACCTGTCATCTCAGTACATTTTTCCGATTATAGGTTATAAAATGTACTGAGATGACAGGTGTCATAGGTAGGAATCATCGTTCGCCGCGCGGGGTACACATATTCTTTTAATAATTCGTATTATAGCTTGATCATCTCGTAAAACCATTTTATACGTAATCAATCAAATGACTGACAAAATACCATAACTACATATTTCCGAATGTAGATAATGTAATACGGTGAATAGAGACTAAAGTACTATGTGTGACCTTACAAACGGTCCGGTAGTTTTGAATTTTTGATATGTTGTCTAGGATGGTTAGTCAGTGCTTAAAATGCAAAATGCACAATTCCCCCCCCCTCCGCGCCCGCCGCCATTTTGAAAAAACCGGCACTCTCTTCATATTTTTGCTCATATCTTCCTTTAGGAGCATTTTAGCTAGAAGAAAGCTTGGACAATGTTATAGAGAGTTAAATTTACTACATTCTACATTTTATATTTTTTTTCTAGGACAGATAGTTACGGAGATATCCACATTTAAAAAAACGTAAAAATCGCAATTTCCTACTGAAAAACAAACTTCTGGATTATATCTTCGTTTAGGAGCATTTTAGCTACAAGAAAGCTTGGGCAATGTTGTAGAGAATTAAATTTACTATAATTTACACTTCAAATTTTGTTTCAAGGACGGTTAGTTACGGAGATATGCACATTAAAAAAACAGGAAAAGTCGAATTTTCTAAAAATTTCTCAAAATTCTTGGTTTAGAACGCTGTCATTCAGTTATGGACTAGTCTAGGACAAATTAAAACATGTAGGAAATATAATTGCTTATAAAACTCATGTCCATTTTTACATACATTTTCGGAAAACGTGACTTTATTTTTTACATATCTCCGTAATTATCTGTCCTAGAAACAAAATTTGAAATGTAAATTATAGTAAATTTAATTCTCTACAAAATTGCCCAAGCACTGTTCTAGCTAAAATGCTCCTAAACGAAGATATAATCCAGAAGTTTGTTTTTGAGTTGGAAATTGCAATTTCTTAAGTTTTTTTAAATGTGCATATCTCCGTAACTATCTGTCCTAGAAACAAAATATAAAATGGAAAATGTAGTAAATTTAACTCTCTATAATATTGTCGTAGCTTTCTTCTAGCTAAAATGCTCCTAAAGGAAGATATGAGCAAAAATATGAAGAGAGTGCCGGTTTTTTCAATATGGCGGCGGGCGCGGAGGGGGGGGGAATTGTGCATTTTGCATTTTAAGCACTGACTAACCATCCTAGACCACATATCAAAAATTCAAAACTACCGGACCGTTTGTAAGGTCAAAATCCTTTATTCACTGAATTAATGTTATCACACCATGCTTGACTGATATTATATGGGTGTGTCAATATCACTCACAAACCACAACATTGTAACAGTAAATAACAATAATAATATGTGTTATGGTTATGGTTCATGCTTACTTGTGATGGAGCAGGCATTGTTATGTCTTGAGCAAACCTGTTTGGCTCCCAATGAAGATACTGCAACGTGTGTTTTTTAACTTGCATCGTATGAGGTCAATTTAAACCAAGGAAGCTAATTTAATAATTTTCTCGGTCAAAGCAAGGTTTGTTCATAAAAAACCGGCCAAGTGCGAGTCTGACTCGCACACCCAGGGTTCCGTACAAACTTTTACTTATCCCATCTTAATTGGCCTGGTTGAGTTAAGTTTGCACCTGAAATGTATGACGCCGCATACAAGCGAGGTGCAAACTTAACGCAACCGAGTTCTCCAAATATGATGTTTGAGAAGGACTATATTTTTTATGATTTTATTACAAATGTATAGTTTTCAGATTTTTATAACTACTTGTCGTATGTGACGATATAACTTGCCAAATTTCATAATTCTAGGTCATCGGGAAGTACCCTATCATTTTGATTCCCTTGAGTGTCGAAATGTACGTCTTTTGCGTCATAAACGGCCGTATTTTTTTTATTTCACGTTAACGTAGAAGTCGATTTTTTCACAGAATCAAGGGACCGTAGACCTGAGTATATGGTGTTAATTTCAACTCAATGCCTCCACGCTTTCTCGAGATAAAGGGTCTTGACAGACAGACAGACAGACTGACGGTCGGACGGACGGACAACAAAATGATCCTATAAGGGTTCCGTTTTTTTCGATTGAGATAGGGAACCCTAAAAAGGGACTTAAACTGGTCTTCCTTTTATGTGGATCGACAAAATTTCATGTAAGACTATCCCTACTATCAGAATAATAAATAAACAGAACAACAGAAGTTAATTATGTTTATTAAATGTTTCCTCCTTTGATCTTCTCTCATACCATAATCGCAGTGAATTTATATTACATATATAGTTGCCGGCAAACTTTTAGAACAAAAATGGCGGATCTGCGCATGTACATTTGTACGTAAATCGGCTACTGCGCAGGCAAGGTTATGCTCAAAAAGTTTGCTGGCAGCTGTATCAGTCCGCATACGATCGAGGTTAAAAAACACACCTATAAACATATAACATGTAGGTAATGCGATTTATAATTTTATGGATTATAAATTGCATTACATGCCTTTTTTTAATTTTATATTTAGAATTAAAGAGACCTAATTCTAAAACTCCAAAATATTGAATTAGGTCACTATAATTCTAATGGTGCGATTAACAATTTTACACGTCTTGAGTATTGTAAAAACGATATTTATACTCCGATACGAACCTCCCATCGTACCGTTCGTGTTAGTTTGTTTATTTTCTTTGTTTTTCGTTTGGCGTGTTCAAGATACGCAGTGTTAGGCTGCCTGTCCACTGAATCGGAGCGGAGAAAAATAACCAATCAGACTACGTCATCGTGAAGCCCAAAAGAAGTGACTGTAAATCTGAGAAATTTGATTGGTCCATTTTACACAGCTCCGTTCTAGTGGACAGGCGACCTTAAATGTGTGTATGGATTGGTATAGTTTGTGGATGGAATCCGATCATTAAATTTTATCAATAATGCGAGCCTATAATGGTCAGGGTCATGTTAATCATGAGACAGATAAATCAAAAATCATCCGTCACTTTTCGACGAGTGCTTTATCGTTTATTTGACGTGAGATAAACGTGACCACCACAAACCCGCTGGAATTAAACATTCGCAATAATAATTTATTATCACGAAGTGCCAACTGTTTACCTAGTTTATTCCTAGTGGTACATCATTATTCCAAAAATAAGTACATACTGAGAGAGCGACTTTTTGCTTATAGTCTCAAGTTAAGTTAAATTATCAATAAAAATACTTTGGCGTTATACATACATATACATATAAGTAGTGTGTGCTATGAACTATGTACTATTAACCTAACTGTTGGAGATTGTCAAGCCACTAACGATTAATGACAAATGGCATTTATTTCGGTATAGCCCAACAAATTAGTTTTCAGCCCACGCCTTATTGCAGATTTTTAGTGGTACTAAATTATTTTACAGTCTGTACTTTTAAAGTCAGTGAATGTCACTGATGTTAAGAAAGAGGAATCACGAATTTCGCATAATAAAGCCAAAACTATCCACATTGATGAAAGTCAAGTTTTTTCCATAGGATTCAGTATTTATTTCGGAGGAAGAGCGGAGGATTGAGCAGTATTCCGGTAAACAATGTTTTGAATTTGTTCGATGACAAGTCCTTGACAAATCGCTACTGACATTTTATAATACAAATATATGACATATGACGTATGCACATTACTGCCACATGAGAGCTGTTTATAGCGCCACTATCTATCCCAGGGCAAAACGGCAACTTCTTAGGCTATTACAAAATAACAGGCTAAACGTTATTGAAAATTCCGAAAATCCCCATACGTATTTGTTCTCGAGTATTTATTCTTCCACTGACCTGTGAATGGTGAGGTACAGCCTCATGAGCTCGGTGAACTCGGGGCTGTCGTATCCGAGCATGTTGCAGTAGTTGGCGGACCAGTCGAGGTTGTCGTCGATGGCGCCGATGCCCTTGCCGTCGCGGAACGAGTTGCGGTAGATCGTGGCCGCTATCACGGGCAGCTTGGCGATCAGGTTCATCGTGTCCTCGTACACGTACTGCAAGACAATTCGTTTGGTTAACCGTATGACAGGGTTGTAGGAAATTACAAAATGTCCAGCAATGATAAATTGCGAACTCAAATGTACATGTCTTCTTCTTCTCGTGTCGGTGGGTTCATTTCATACAGTGCGGGACAAGAAAATGGCCATAGTGGTTGAACAGTGACAATCATAGTCAAGGCATACAATCATAGCGAATAAGCTGGGACTAAATATGTTTTATCAAATGATATCACCCCGTAAGTGTATTTTAATTTTAACGATGTGCTCTTTTCTTCTCAGCTTTAGATGGCAACTTATCAATGTACATAAACATAACTAACATACAGCTTAGATAACAAAAACATGGGTCCATCGCACTATCGACTATATGTCAATGTCAAATCAATATAATAATGAAATAATGAACTTTATTCTGCAAGTAGGCCACAAGAGCACTTTTACAAGTCTGAGTCTACCGGCATTTCACAACAGGAGACCACTGTTGAGAAGAAACGCCGAAATAAACTCAACAGTTAGTAATTTTTTCAGAAAGGATAAGTACTTAACTATTACAGTAATATGAACTTAACTATACTTACGTAGTTCTCGAAGAAAACATATTAAAAGTATATTTATATGGAAAAGTGTAAGAATAAAAAAAATAGTGCCTGGAGGCCCTCCGCGCGGAAGAAGTGAAACTTCGTAAAGTGGAAATGAAAATAGGAAGGGGTAGAAATTTTAATTTCAAAAGAGAAAACCTAACAATCAATTGATATTCACAAGAGACGTACCTTGACATAACCTTAAATCCGTCGCATTGTCCGTGGGATTGTTGCGTTGAACGTTTAACGCAACAGTGCTTTCCTACCCCCTCCACGGTAGCGTTAAACATTTAACGCAACCTTGTTGGAAGTCGCATTAAGAAGTTTCACTTCAATTTCAATAGAAACTACAAGTATAACGGTATATCACAATTTATGTACGTTTGATATGCTTTCTTACTAGAACTGTGTCCCTTAAACTAGTCAGGAACAATCTAAGAAGGAACAGACTCCTTCTTCACTCTGTTTCTGGTTCAGGCCATGCATTTTTGTCTGTCAGATATCCTCTACTGTAATAACATCATTCAACTAAGGTATCTAAATTCTGAAGTAGGTAATATATGAGGTCATCTCATTTTGGACAGATCTTCACGATATACCGCACTGCCGGGTCTGAACGTATATAAAGGATCAGATTGAGCGCAGACTTAGAGGTACTTTTACGATGAAATTGAGAATAGTTCATAGTCGGAACGTCCCACAGATTGAATTGTATATGAATCGTTTACAGCCTTAATATAACTTGAGTGCTATCCAGAATATACTCTCGCTAATGAAATATTTCATCATCTCAGCCATAGGACGTCCACTGCTGAACATAGGCCTCCCCTTTGGACTTCCATATATACCGGTTGGAAGCGACCTGCATCCAGCGCTTTCCGGCGACCTTTATAAGGTCATCTGTCCATCTTGTAGGTGGACGTCCTACGCTGCGCTTGCTTGTCCGAGGTCTCCACTCGAGCACTTTTCGGCCCCATCGGCCATGAAATGAAATATTTACCTCCCAGTATTTGGTCTTGTGTACACCGTCGGAGTAAGCCTTCGCGAAGACGGACTCGCTGTTGAGGGCGGTGACGGCAGCGGAGAACTGGGACATCGGGTGCAATTTGGCGGGCATGTTGTTCAGCATGGTGACCACGTGAGAGGGCAGCTCGGCCCTGTGAACAATGTTTTGTAATTTGAATATCCTATCCGCTTAGTCGGCCAAATTGTCGCGACTTCGCTTGTCGTGCGACTCAGTATCGCCCGTCTCGATTTTCACACAAACGCTTATCCCCCATAAAGGCCAAAGCACACCGGATTCGTAGGACTTTGTATTTTGGAGCCAACATCCATACAAATGGCCAATACCAATAATGACTATTTCAACATATTGGCGTGAACAAGCGTTTAATTACATGGTTGTCTACAAACTACAATTAGGTATTGTTTTGTTAAATTAGGAGGATACTAAAAACAAAATCAGCTTTTGGATTTAAAAAGACGAAAATGTTGCCTATTTATTTAATTTAAAGTCTTACATGTCGAAATCTCTTAATAATATTATTTCTCTATTTCACGACATATTGAGCTACTTTTATGCATATAACTATTTTTCACACCTTAATCTGAAACGCGTTAGGCCCAGTGTTTGAAACTGAGTGTCTACAATTGCAATGATTTTAACATTAAATGTTCAACATCTTTCTTTATCGAAATCTATACACGCGACTACCGCTCACGTGCATGTAACAGGAAAATATTATCAGTAACGTGCCAAATAGCATTATAGAGTAAATTATGACATCGTTGTTACAATTTACGGTGAGACAGAATACCATTTTGTCGAGTGCATACAGAACTTGCAGTTTTATTTGAGGTTGATCCGGGTATATTTGAATATCGCTGTATGTTATTCGCAATAAACGTACCTATTTGCATTAACCGTACCGATTTATATTCAAAGTTTGTGTGCACCTTATCCGAAGGCTAAACACGTCAAACAACCGTTGAAAACGTTCTTATACTACATTACAAATAACTTTTTATTTAACATCCCTTGGATTAAAATAGAACCGAATTAGAAATAAATAACGGGTTCGATATAGATATCGTTAAATAGATAATTGTATAGAAGTCATCCGTTGTCAAGAGCAAAATCATTATTGCTTATTCGCTTTGCAGAATTTCCTGTTAACCAGTGTCTTACGGGTATTTAGAGTCATTAAAGGTTATCAGGCGAGCGTCATGCGATGTTCGCGGCACTGAGCCACTCATGAGCGATAGTTTCACATGCACGTGTCAGTGCTAGAGGACACGCCGACCCGCGAAATACGCACGGTTCGCTTATCTCACAATTCGGCGCGAACAATCGTGTCACTGGACTTTAGTTTGGTCTGATACAGGGATAGATATCAAATTGGCTATCGCACACTGGCGGAACCATTTTAGCTTGGTGTTTAAAGATGGTCGAAATGCATAAAGTCAAAGGATTGACACGTATTTTTATACTTACGACGACATTTATATGTATGTAGTTGTATTAATTACTACTAGCGATCGACCAGCGTATAAATGCGAACGTGTGCCTTATGGTTGTTTATCCTATTCCGAAGGATGAACATAATTAACTAAGGGCTCTGTGAGCTGTATACCTCGCGACGCGAGTTTGCTTCTAAATGGACGAAGT
This sequence comes from Apotomis betuletana, assembly GCA_932273695.1. Taxonomy (NCBI): domain Eukaryota; kingdom Metazoa; phylum Arthropoda; class Insecta; order Lepidoptera; family Tortricidae; genus Apotomis; species Apotomis betuletana. Next base: position 14,761,122 of record OW026298.1, on the reverse strand, counting down.
TTGTAATTTTATAGGTTTGCAACCTCTATATGGACATGGAGATTGGCAATTAAAAGTATCGAAAATCCGAACGAATCTATAACTTGCTTACAAAATTTCACGAGATTCGGTTGAGAGGTACGACAGACATACGAAATATTTTTTGGCTAAGCTGAAATGGAGACGCGTCGGTCGCTTGGCCAATAAACTTTCATCATATTTAACCATATTTTTAATTTCTCCTGACTAATAAAAAAAGTAGGCATCTCAGTCATTTTTGTTGCAACGAAAAACGCAGATAACGTATTTAATGACTTAAACGGTTATCCCCCTCAAGTTAGTTGGAAGTAAGTACGAGTTTATTCCAAAGTAGAGAAGAAAATATTAAATAAGCATCGTTCTTACCTGTGAGCCCACTCCTTGGAGAGAGCCTTGACCTGCGCTTCCGTGGGGACATCGCCGGTGATGAGCAGCCAGAACAGACCCTCGGGCAGGGGCTCGGAGCCGCCTTTGGCCTTGGGTAGCGCCTTCTGGCATTCGGGGATGGACATGCCGCGGAAACGGATGCCCTCATCGGCGTCCAGGACTGACGTCTCCCAGACTAGACCTTTGATGCCGCGCATACCGCCGTACATCTAGGGAACAAAGTGAACACTATTTTTTGGCGCCTTACGCTATATTTGCAATGTAATCGAAAAAAAAACTGCTGGTCATTAGAACAACAAACACTAGTGTCACAATTTGTACACCATGATTAGAGATATATTAGTTCGTTTCTGCAATGTCGCAAAATAAATTAGGTAAGTGTAAATCCTTGGAAAATGAAGGTAAATAAACAACGTTAGACCTATCATGTACCACTCAATTGCTTCGAATTTTGAGTTGGACTCTATTTATATAATAAAATAAGAGCGGTGACAGGTAGCCGTAGTTACCAAAAGCAATCTAGTGGATAAGTTATTCTGTAATTTAATCAAAATTTAATGCAGCGTCAAAAGTCATACGACACTTGCGGAATACTGGCTTTGAATCTATAGTAAGTATTATATATTAATGGGCGTCAAGTGAGTGATTTCAAACTGCATGAGCTCGACGACGAATCGCTCATAATGAGATTCAATCGATCTCTTTCCGTCCGCGTTAAAGTAATTAGGGGTTACCCGATTGTTCAATTTACAAATACAGTCAGAAGTGTAAGTGCAACTAATTTCATTACAACTATACCTACGCATGTAACCTTACCGGTATGAATTCGATTGGATGGAATTGAATACATTATGATGAGTCGACACTCACTACTATGCTGAAATGCGTGTCTAAATCTTTAATTACTTTAAAAACGAATAATTGTTAATTACATCATGTATCTACTGTAAGTGAACTAATAAAATTCCAACTTGCCATCAACCAATTCTAAAGTATTGAAAAGTATTTATTTATTCCTATAAAAAATTCTTTTAGTGGCTAATGTATACATTTTCTACGTACCATGTCAACGGTGACCTCTCCGACTTTGGTGTTGCCATATTTCTTGCGGAAATCACGGATCTTGGCCTGTTCCTTAGGGATCTTCTCCTCAAGCACGCTCTTCAGGTTGGTGTTCTCGGCGCTTAGGCCGCGCAGCAGGATCGATGCCGTCGGGCATGCTTTCTGTTCAACAAAACATTCATTGTAAATATACCCCAATGAAAGAATCTTACTCAAATAAACTCTTAATCACGATTCCCTCAGGGAGAACATACCTACCTACTGTATCATTTCATTCGGCGCGCTCAAACTTTAGTAGCAACGTGATATTCAAGAACGCGGTAAGTTAACACCAAACAGGCCGGTTAATAACGTCGAAACAATACGTAACCTTTGGACCACCAGTAAGCAAATCAAACCGTAATAGCGGTGATAGAACCCGTCCATTCAAGGTGATCACCGTAGTGGCGCGATGACTGAATCAACCGATCAACTAATCAAATACGAACTCGACTGATTTGTTAGCGCGTAACTCGATCAGAGCAATTGCGGGGCAGCGAATCAATCGGCGGCGCCAGCAAGGGCCGCGTGGGTCGCCGATTAATCGAATTGAACCCTCGCCTAGATGGTGCATGGGCTGATATAGTGATTGACCTCTGTTAAGGAAACAACTGATTTATGAACGAATGCGCGGCACGCGCACGCAATGGAAGTTCAATTGTCCCATTACGTGTAAGTTTTGGACGGATAAAAGGACGGAATCTGCCAAACTGGATAACAAAATTGCGAGAAATTATTATCCGAATAAAACTTAATTTAGCCCAGGCATGATTGTAAACATATCCAAGAAGTGGCAGATCATAAATTTAGGTACGAAACGTCCATAACTGAGATCACGTCATGAAGGAAATTCCCCGGCCAGGTGCTTAACGTTAAATGTAGATATCCTTGAAACCAGACATTTCCAAGAGGAAAATACAAATACGTAAAAACTACTTAAAAGCTGTAGTTTTCATATTATACTAGCCGCTACTAGTAGTCCAATCCAATACCCACTAAACTAATGGGTTTTTAAGTAGATACGAGCTGACTTATAAAAGTTATAAATTCAAGGAAAACGCACTACATATACCTACAATACTGTAGATGTCACCGACATTATTAGCATTTTAACTAAAATGGAGTATACAACACATATGTATAGTCCATACGTTGATACCCCGTAAATAGAAGTGGCTACAATATTTAATTCAGCTGGCGACTCAGTCGATCGATTGCAAGTCAAGACGCTATTCTAATTCGAACTTCTTATGTAACCGACTCAAATATAAAACACATACGTATACGGAGGCCATGAAAAATATTGTAATCACTAAACGCACTACACTTTAAATAAGGCGGCAGTTTTTCACATTTCCGAAAGTATTTTGAGGACTGTTAATAAAAAAATTATTTAAGTTTTTCATTTAATTTATCGTGTCTAAAAAAATTGAATTATAACTCGCTTTGAATAAGAAATTTCAAGAAATTCATTTTTTAAAATCTACCATCAAGTATGTCCTTAAAAAAACCTTAACAGGATAATCGGGAGCTACCGAGGGCGAGTCACGATTCAACGAAGATCAAGTGGACAGGCCGGCAACTCTTGTAGCTTGTAAAAAAATCATACAGTATTCATTGGCTTTAATAAAATCAATTCGTACTTCATTCGCATTCATCCCAAAACGTTCGTTACGCCATGCCCTCGTCAGTTTCGTCGTGAAATTGTAGGTATTTATTTATCAATAGCTGATTCAACAAATCTATTTTATCTATCTATCCAAGCCTTTGGGTTTTTAGTATTTCGACTATTAGCCACACTGCACGCAACTATTATATTAGCAACAATCAAATTATAGGAAAACGCATAACCAGGAGTAGCGTGGGCCGATTCCCGCCGGCTTGCCTATTGCCCTTTCTCCATATCTTAATAAGAATAAGTAAGTCAATTATGCTTCCGATTTCCTACGTATTCCTTTGACGCTACGCATCTGATACCCAGTAGTAGTTCATATCGCCTATCGATGCATTTCTACATAAATTAACCGCGGTAAATATTGCTTTACAAAAGGTCCATTCAGAGCCTATCAAGTAGGCGCTGTCCGAGTTCATTGAATACGTACCTATATCAGCAGTATCTATAATTGCAGATTAATTAGTTCAGTCACCTGCGAGCGACCCAGTAAACTACTCAATTAACCTATTGACCGCCAAGCGGTCTAGCAATTTACCGTGCCACTGACGCCAGAGTAAAAAAAAAATGATGTGTCCCAAAATCAACAGGGATTGAAAAATACTTGCAGCGGTTAGAATTAGAAAGTTTTTGATCATTGAAATTTGGACGGCTGTGGCCGACGTGGCGTCAGGGGCACGATTTTTTGTTGACGGCCACAGCCGACTGTGGCGTTCAAAAGGTTAAGCGATGAGCCGTCTGATTACGATGCTCTTCAGAACTGCATTGATAGGAAAGCCATATTAAAACATTAAGTGTTGAGTTGTTGTTTACTATAAATTGTTTTATTACGTGTCTAACTAAGATATTTTATGGTTTCCGTCTAAAGGGTCTTCTTGGCTTGAGTACGGGTGCGTTTACGTACCTACGTTCCATTAACATCCAGGTAATCAATAATTTTCTGTTACCTGTATTTAGATTTCTAGCTCCTTGGCGAATTTAATCATGCTGCGCTTAATATGACGGCTAAATAGATTACAGACATGCTGAAAGTTAAAACAATATGTCATTCACTATATTTAGCCGGATGGTTCACGAATAGCAAGTATACGTATTATATTTATATGACACAAAGAGTGATTATTCCCAACGCACAGGGTATAGGTTTATTCTTATGGATTTCCAAACCAAACCATTCAATTTTTATTTTACTGTTAGCCGAGATTATCTTCAACAAAAACATGTCTTACAATCCTCTACAATCGTGGAGAAAATAAAGAAGTCTTTAACTATAAAGCAAAAAAGAAAAATAAGAATAAAAACACGTTTAAATAATGTTTTATTTTATGCTCACATCCTGGGTAGTTTATAAAAATACATATACCGTTAAAGGGCTTAATGAAAACAAAATCACGATTGTGTCGTTTGTGTTACGTAAATAAGTCATCCAAAATATGTATACTTATGGGTAACACGTTACCTACACAGAGGAACCAAATTACGCTTTGTTTTAATTCGTGCCTTTAACTAGGTAAGTACATTTTTTTATAACGATTCACCTACGACACAATTTTCTCCATTTCAGAGATATACGCGTACAGCTGGTCTCAACCAATCTCTTTCACCAATTTCGTTGGAAATTTACATCTGAGTCAGTGAAGAATAATGTAATGACATTATAACCTAGTGACGTCAACCTAGCTTGAAATGCCTCATTTAATTAACATTTCCGCGTAACAAACGAGGTTGTTGTCGTAATTAAGAAAGGTCGATTAAAACTTAAGCTTTATTAATAAGAAGTGGTAAGTATTTAATTATGAAAATCATGAACATGGTGTTTTACTTCTTTAAATTGTTCCACTAACGTGAGATATACGATACAAAGACCAAAAATAAGTTGATCTGTACAACATTAAAGAGCTAGGTATGTGTATAACCGTCACACAACAAGGAACAAGTTAGTGTTTCATACCTAAATAGTCGATGACGCCACTCTTATGCCGACTGGCAAGTGACTTAGCTCCTACAGCCACGTTCTTTATCATTCAGTTATATTTACGTTAACTTTAACATTTATGGAAGGTAGGAAGTCTCTTTTTATAAATAAACATAATTAATTAAGCTCAAGAAGGCTTATGCAAGGTATGGGTACTAGACGAGGATATATATATATACTTACTTATATGTATAGATATATTAGATATATACTGAAATACATAGAACATACATGAGTTCAATGACCCAGGCACATGTATTCGAGTTTATTACTCAAATATTTTCCCTTGCAGGGATTCGAACCCAGGACCGCCGGCTCAGTAGGCAGCTGCCCCAGGCTATCGCCACTCTTTGCGGCCCCGCGCGAAAAATTCCGATCTCTAACTAGCTACCCGGCGGGACAAAACGTCAGTCACTCCGGGCAGGTGCGGCCGGCTAGCCCCGCCCCCTGCCGTATACTGACATTCGGATGCAGCCACACTAGGCTTCGACGAAGACGGGCATATTGTTTTTGTGGCAACAAAGACGATTGACAATGATTTCATTTGTTCCAGAACACATTAAACTCTCCGGAATAAAAGATTTTGTTTAAGAATTAACGTTTACTGGGGCACTATGGACGCGTAACTATTAAAGTCTGGGTATTTCTCTAAAAATCTTTATGGAGGCTAGCTTTTTTCGAAATAATTGTTTTGGTTTGGTTCCATGCTGTGTTGTTATTACTGAAGGTTTAGTTATACAATCAATAAGTAAAATATTTAAAGATTCACTCTATAATACGTTGTTTTAAAAACACGATTACTTGTAGTTTCCTCGATAGTTTTTTTTTAGTTACCTCAAAAAAGCAACATAAACCCCTAGTATGTCATAAATACCTACTGCAGGGAAAGTTATCAGTTTTTTTAATAATAACATAACGAGATGTTATCTATAATGTATACGTCTAACATTTTCAAAATCTGTATTATTTTAATAATTAAAGCTTAAAAACATGATTTCCGCGCTCCCAGCAGAGATGGGCAAAAGTTAATCGATTAACGATTAAGATTAACTTTTTTAATCTCGATTAACGATTAAAATTGACGATTAGTTAATCTAATCGTACGAGGTGCGATTGATTTAATCTCGATGAAGTTAATTGTCGATTAATTTTTAGCGAAATATTTTTAATCGATTAATTAATTCGATTAACTTTCTCTCGATTAATATTAGGAAAAATAAAATTTAAAATTTAAAAACCCCCGACATGACAACCAATAAAAAGAAAGAAATAAAATCTACGAAATGTGCCTATACAATGAACAGTAGAAAAAGAATCCAAGCTTCGTTGCGTTCGGGGGACCGCTAAGTACCTACCTAAATGAAATGAAATATATTTTTCCACGCAAAATTGCATGTATGCATTTGGGCTTCCCACTTTACGATTTTCAGTACTTACATTGCATTTCATTTACTTAGCGGTCCCCCGACGCAACGAAGCTTGGATTCTTTTTCTACTGTTCATTGTATAGGCACATTTCGTAGATTTTATTTCTTTCTTTTTATTGGTTGTCATGTCGGGGGTTTTTAAATTTTAAATTTTATTTTTATTTCATATTTTTTAAACCAACAGAAGTTCCGTCCCGGAATTTTCTTCTTTTGACACTATTTTTGTTTTACACCGTTTAAGTCCAGGGTTTCCAATCTTTTGTCGAGCTTGATCCTGGACTATAATTATGTCGTAGGTACAGCAGGATCCCAAGCCAGTGGTAATGAATGCCGTCTTCTCTAAGATTGAAGTTAGGATATATTTTGATTTCAATAGCCTTAAGCAACATTCTGGGAAAAAATCGTTAAATTAAGACTAGTTAATGCTTATAATGGCAAAATGGCGAAGTTATTAGCCAAGACAATCAAAATATATACTTTAAATGCACTGCTCATGAAGTCAGTCGCAAGAATCTGCTACTTACGGCCTAAAACAGAACCAGGTTTCTATTTTACAGGATCCAAATAGTAGGTACGGGTGGCTTACTTAGCTCCATAAAAATTGCAGTTGGTGCTAGGTAACTTGACTTAGTTTCAAGAGACCTAATCATCGATACTCCACACCATAGGATAAACATACAAATGTTATTAAAAATTTATTCAACCACTTTGTCTCTGAGCTAAGCTGTGTACAGACTGACACAAACTAAAAAATCCTAAAAAGCTGTTATTCACTTAGGCAAGAGTACTTTTGCTAAAGCTTACGTGTCATTTAGTCGCGTTAAAATCTTGCAGGGTGTTGCTATCTATTTGTGACCTCAATCAAAGGAAGCTGTTCAATAGTCCTAATAACAATTCAGCTTTAGCAGAATTCCGAAACTTAAATATAGTGACCCAGTACTGTGACAGAAACTAATGAGATTTTTTTTGTCAAAAAAGTTTTTTTGGGACTCGGTTTTATTATTGACTGTACTTTCTTACACAAATATTAATTGCTCATCAAGAACAATCAGACGAGCCCAAACACCGTGGGTTTATCTTGTGCTGTTTAGGAGTTCCTACGGCCATCTTCAGCTCCAAGGTACCAAATTATTGTACTGTCAAAAATTTATCAATCTGTTGATTACGCTAATAAAACTTAACATTTATCCAACATTAGAAATTCTTGGCTTAGATCCTTTCACAACTCTCTGTCAGGCCTCATCATGAGACCGTCATTTAGTAAGTGATATAGAAAATGCTAATAATACTTAACATTTAACCAAAACTTTGGAATCCTTGGCTTCAATATTGGCTGAAATCCATTAACAACTAGCTGGTCATCATGAGACCTTCATTTATTGAGTGATATAGAAAATGCTAATAAAACTTATCATTTATCCAAAATATGGAATTCTTGGCTTCAATATTGGCTGAGATCCATTAACAACTAGCTGGTCATCATGAGACCTTCATTTATTGAGTGATATAGAAAATGCTAATAAAACTTATCATTTATCCAAAATATGGAATTCTTGGCTTCAATATTGGCTGAGATCCATTAACAACTAGCTGGTCATCATGAGACCTTCATTTATTGAGTGATATAGAAAATGCTAATAAAACTTATCATTTATCCAAAATTTGGAATTCTTGGCTTCAATATTGGCTGAGATCCATCAACAACTAGCTGGTCATCATGAGACCCTCAATTAGTGAGTCATATAGAAAATGCTAATAAAACTTAACATTTAGCCAATATTTCGAATTATTGACTTCATTATTGGCTGAGATCTCGTCACTTGTTCCAATTAAAGCTGAATATCTTGGAAACTACTGGTCCTATTTCCACCAAACATAGCTAAGAACCATCTCGACGGAAAAGTCTTTCGATTAAAAAAAACCGCACTTAAATTGGTCCATCCGCTTGGGCGCTACGATGCCACAGACAGACACACAGATACACAGATACACAGATACACAGATACACAGATACACAGATACACATGTTAAACTTATAACACCCCTCTTTTTTCGTCGGGGGTTAAAAATAAGATAAGACTTTGTAAGTCTAAGTCCCGGCCTAGAACATCTTCCGCACTATAAAAACCATCTTGGTTTACTGTAACAAGAGGGAAGAGCGGAGAGCGGAGAACGGTGAGTGGAGAGCGGAGAAAGGCGTGCGGAGAGCGGAGGGTGGCGTGCGGAGAGCGGAGAGCGGCGTGCGGAGAGCGGCGTGCGGAAAGCGGTGTGCGGAGAGCGGCGTGCGGAAAGCGGAGTGCGGCGTGCGGAGAGCGGAGAGCGGCGTGTGGAGAGCGGAGAGCACGAGAAAAAGCTAGCGTTTACATAACGGAGGCAACCCTAGCGCACATTCCAATGACGTTGCGTCACCCGCGTCCAATAGGAGCGAGTCAATGGAGGGGGCAACGATAGCGGTGGCAACGCCTACCGTCCAAACAAGTGGTGTATCTGTTACGTAATAACTTGTATATAATCTGTGGCTGAACTAGCACTGCGCCATCCGCGCCCGCAAATAACATATGTACTATCTTCTATCTGTACTAGCATCCCTTGAATGTTAATCGAAGCAACAGTGGTTCAGAAAACAATGAATCGGAAACAGACAAAAATTAAATAACACTTCGGTAAGAAGCTATAACCGAGCGGCCGTGACATTGAGCGGTCGACGTCACGACCATTTTTTGTATCACTCGTTTTTAACTTTTTACGCACGTACCGATAGCTCATCACATCATCATCACTACCTGCTTGGATTCTATAGCCGACAGGCATGATGTAAAAACTGAATGCTTCTTAACAAACGCCGCAAGGTTCTGTTCTCGGAGATCTTTAGCAATAATACGAAGTACGGCACTTTCTCCTATATATATAATTGACACCAAAATCATATCCTCACGTCCCATAGATAAATTATGAAAAGTTTTGCCCTTGCTCAATTTGGCTAGATATGATTGAGCTACTGTAATTCGCAAGTGTGGATCACGTGTCTCATTTCAAAATAACTCTTGAAAAACAATGCATGATCCAGCTGCCACCGGCGTTGAAAATTGTGTTATGGCGGAAAATGTATTCCTAATAAGTTAAGAATTCACGTGTATTTAAATACTTTGTTGTCTGCCAGTTATATTTACACAGCTACTATCGGAGACACTGATAACTGTACGTTTGTAAACGAATATAAACCTAATAATAGTAATAATTGCAACAAGTTAAGGTCTATGGGTATATATGGTAGGTAAGAATTGTATCTTTCCTAAAATACTACACGTAGAAATATCTGGCCCGTTGCCAAATAAAGCTCCAATCGTACGTACGAGTATGTATACCTTTGACACTGCGTCTGGACTCTGCAATGCGCGCGAACAGCAGTCCTACTTTATTGGATAACGGGCTATCGTAACCGCTGGCGTGCCGTTTACTTAGTTATATTTTTAACTAAGTGTTGTGTGCGTGCGAAAAACATCCCAATAAATAAGAGATTGCAAACGCGAGATGCGACGAATTAGTTGTGGTACAGCTACAATGCGTAAACTTTATAATGTTCCCACACATTGTCCAAAGGTTCCAAAATATTCGGTTAGCACATGAGTTGGTAACTGGTCGACTTTTGGGCGCGTGCCGAGTGCGCGGACAAATTTGACCTGCGTTTATCTTTAGAGCAGGGGGCGAAGCAGAGGACACGCATTGCAAATGAATGTCATAGCCATCCGAGTTACGGTTGAGATAGCGAAATCAGCGAGTGTTCTCGACTACACTATCATGATAGATGCTGCGATTATCCCAACTGTTATCTCTGCGTGACAGCGAGCACGTGACGCAACTCTGTTGCCATCTCAATAACTTTTGAAAGGCAAACTGAAAAGGAAGCGTTTCAAAAGCAACAAAGAGTCAAGCAATCATCAATAATCAAATTTGGAGCCAATTTGCCAATCGACTTTAAGCTCGACTCACGCACCGATTTAGGTTCCAATCGTTATTTATTTCCTGTTTCTGATCGTTAAAAGCATATAAAAAAAAACTGACAGTTTATTTGAAGAAGTCAAACTATATTTTCCATTACCTCCTTCAATTATTTCAAAGGGACGTCCATCATCAAAACATTATATCGATATATTTTTATATGACACTAAGCTCTGGAAGATCAGTGACGTAACACACATCACTGCTGTATGGCATTGGTTGAATGAACTCGGTTTTTTCGACCAAGCGGTCCTATGATGGTTGTATTTATCACGTGATAACTGATAAATAAACGATATAGCATCCGTCACTCTCACACTTGTCAGAACGTGACAGGTGCTTTGCCTTTTAATTTTCGTGTGATAAACGCAAACATGGCCAGCCGGATACCATTTCGTTCATAGTCAAATAGAAATAAAAGTAACATATCACTGATATACTGATAAATGATAATAGAAACCATGGCCTATTCTGACCAAGAGCGCAGGGCGCATATCGCATCATGCCAGCCTCAACGAAACTGCGTTCGCCAGTGCGGGAACACCGGTCGTCTTAGAACCGACAGGCTTGTCGAAGGACGACGGAAAGAGGCCGGACGGCCCATCCAAATGTTATGAAAAAATAAACGGGAGTCGACTTTGTGTATTCGTTACATTTGTTTTTTTTTTCTCATAAATACAAACGTTGGCATTAAAATTCCCTGACAATATGTCAATATGTTTTCTTAGATTGTTTATTACCTACCACTAACTACCTTTTTCGTGATTACGCGGAAATATTCGGAAGAAACTGTGATTTATATTTACCCTTTGAGCGCCAAGCGGCAAAGCAATTCAACGTGCCACTGAGGCAAAACGTAAAAAAAAAGTGCTCCAAAATCACCAGAGATTGAAAAACACAGATAGTGGTTTGAATTAGCATGTTTTTGACCATTGAAATTTTTGACGTCAATAGGCGTCGTTGGCGTCAGTGGCACGAATTCCCGATGACGTGATTTGCCGTCTTTGGCGGTCAAAGGATTAAGCGAAACTATGTTATTTGGTGTTTATTTGTGATTATTGTCAGATTTTACCTATTATGACAATCTAACCGTTGTACATCTGTTTGGCGGTGCTACTATGCGAACTAGTATTATTTGAGTATAAAAGGTCTAAACATTCAACGCTCTTGAGATTATCTTACTGAAAGGCCAAAAAGAAAGCAGTGCATGGCAGTCTTCTCTCTTCTGTCTGCAAGTAAAAATAAAAATAGACAATTTGTCCCCAAAAACGCATTGAGTTGGTAAAATGAATGAAGTTAGAACGCAATAGTCACATATACGTACACAGGGGCGGATTTGCAGTCTTGGTCGCCGTAGGCCCTAGGTCGTGTAGTAAACTGGTATTAGCCTCGCTAGGCTAGGCTTACGGCAATTTCGCCACTAGACAACGAGCTGCAGAATTGCATGGCCCATTTATGAATGAATTCATTCACAAAAGGCCATGGAGTTGTGCAGCACATAGTACGTATATCTACATCCAAATACATTAATGTCGCGATGATACGTGGTTAGTGGAATGTCACGGCAGTTATTTACTAAGCGCCACCGTGCGTGACACTGACACAGATCGCCACGCAAGGGCACCGTTTCTGGTCTGAAACACTGGCTGGGAATACCAGTAGGTATTTACAAACAAAATATTATAAAAGATATAAGCATTTCGTTTATACATGAAAAAGTGTTTATACATGTGTTTACACTTAGGCAACAAGAATCCGATGTATAATACTTTCTCATTACACTTCACAAGAATTTCCTTAGATATATATATATATTTTTTTTTTTTTTTGTAGATAGATTGGTAGATTCTTTTGATCAAAACTACTTTAATAAAACATCTAAAGCATATTATATTCATATAATGTTACATAGTGTTAATTTCTACAAATAAGTGTTCACGATGTGAACTTATTTTGTATTTTTTCAAGCATTTAAATAATCTTATTTAGACATATACATTAAGCACTTGATTGCAGCTGAAAAGCTTTTCAATGAAAATCAATGTTTAGTTAAGTGTAATGTAAACTCATACTATGGTTGGCACCAATTGATATTATTAAGTGTATGATAACTTCGCATTATTATTCTATTCATTATTTATATAAAATAATTATAATTATCACCCACAATGATCTAGTACAGTATAAATATTCAATTGTTTTGTAACAATTGGTAATCAAAACAAGTTACAAATGGAGTTTCTCAGATGATTGCATTTAGTTGATTTAGTAATGATGAACAATGACTATAGTTATACAAAGTTGTATGAAATAGACTATAACTACACACAGTATAGGTGTACTTATATTTTACAGGAATATAATATAATATATGTACATACATTATAATTTCAAAAAACTGGGTCAGTTTTTGTTAAATTGAGGCCTTGCTACCACATACCTACAAGTTAACTTAACGCATTCACTACCGCGTAGCCAATAACATGGGAAAAACCGTATGTAGCGAAAACTTACTACGAGCAGAGCGCCCGGCTACCGGGTTGCTGGTGTCGAAAGTGTTAATGGCAGCAGCGAAATACTATTTAAAAATGAGTTAGTCTATTTATTATTTAAAGGTTCAAATTTAATGTCACTGATATTCTATATATTGCGTTCTGGTAGTGTAGGACAATAGACCACCCGACGAAATACAGCATTCATATTATTTTGATTTGAACCTTAATACTATGACGATAACGTTTGTTTTTAATATGAATGTTATAGTGGTGCGTGGCAAACTTGAGCTTGCGGCTTTGCGATAATAGAGACAATGGCCTTTGTTTGAAAGATTAGGGCTCGAAGCGAAAAATTCACCTGGGAAGAGCCGTACTATATCAATATATGTATAGATATATAGTTTGGTTTGAACTTAATGGTTTTATCTGTTTACAAAAATATGTTTCAGTTCATGTATATTTTTAACTAATTGTTAATTTTATACAAAACAGGTATCTATGGTAAATAAAAGGCTGTAAATTAATTTAAATTACTTTTTAAATATTGCATTTTATGCAATTCTATTTATTTATTAAGTCATATTACTTATGAAGAAATATATCCATTAAATATACTCGGATAACTTTCTTGGCTTATAATGTTTGGTCTCAATTAAATTGGAATATAAACATTGATACCCATGAATCATAGAAATGACTGATTAAATGTGTTGTGTACTAATTGAGAACTTGCCTTATTCCTGTCACAACAATTTCACACATTCACAAATAATCATGTAGGTACACTGCATGTTTTTATAGGCATTGGTATTTTCTCCTGTGACCCAGAGTATAACATAGAACAATAAAATTCGCTTTCATTCAAAAACGTAGATTGATTGATCGGGAAGCAAGATCATTTACAAAAGATTAGGGTTATAAAAATTCACAGAGGGTCATACCTATGTCTGAAACACTACATAAGCTTGTTAGCCGTGGTTGGTAGCATCCAAACGAGAAAGACTTTTAGCATAAACCATACGGCAGCCGATATGGGACACGCTGGGAATGCCATACTCTGGTCGTGTAGGTATACGCTCGCTAGAAAGACACGGCGCCGCCAAATACTAACGCTGAACCTTTTATATATTGAAGCTCCCTATCCGACCCGGTGTAACATAAGTAAAAATTCATTCAGAAAAAATCCTAATATTACATAACTAGAAACTCAAAATGTGGCCAAGTAGGTTATATAAAGTAAGAAGAAAACTTTGACAACAGTAACCCAATGCATCGACTTCCATAGCGAAAATACTCTTAACTCTGAAATTAATTAACTAACCTGCACTTCAACTAATTTCGTAGATGTAATTCTGAACAGAGCCATTTTTGATCCCGCCGAGCGCTGAGTCTCACGTACCAACCACGCACAACTACTAAAGTATCGCCAGAGCGCGCGGAACGAGCTAGCAATCGATCGCGTTCGGAAGTACGACCAGAGACAAAACAGACAGTAAATTTTCACACGACAAGATCTGTCAAATAAGTCAGGTGAGAAATACATTTTGCTCGCTACGTTTTATTTCAATTTATTTATATTATAAACTAAATGAATTATTTGCTACCCAAGAATGGTAATTTTATGATATATTTTCAATGAAATAAAATTTGTCTTCACGTTGTCCTGACGTGTAAAAAAGTTTTATTTTGTTCTGTCCGTACTATACTTAAAGAAAAAGTTAAAATAATTATATTGTTCGTTAAAGTTATTGAAGAAAATTACACATATTACAATGATGAATTCAAACAACTTGGTGATAACTTTCACATACTACTTGGCTAGATAATACTTATTATAGTGTCGTAAGAATAATCGTAAGTTTTTAATCGAATCGTAACGCAATTCGGACTAAATATAACTGTCAACGTCAATAGGATTAATTGGTGCTGCCAGGTTTAACAATTTTTCTTAAAATTCGTTAATATTTATTATAAAGTGAGGGTCAGTTACCAACACCTTACAAAGTTCGTAATATCATTCATAAGTTCTAAATTGTAAATAATAAAATATAAATAAAAATAATAAGCATTTCCAATAAATATACTACTAATTCGTGTACCGTAATTTATTATAATCGTAGTCGTATAATCGTACTGGCGCCACGCTACTTCATCGGTCATCGCGCGAAATCCATCCTCTCCAGGAAAAACTGATTTAACAATACAACTTTAGTATATAGGCTCATTTGATTAGGTTGATTACCATATCCTACCAGATTCTAAATTTTATTTATTTGATCAAAATAAAGCACGTTACAAAGAAATTAACCTTGCGCAAATTCGGAAACTGCGGCGGTAGGTCTTGAAGCATCAAGTATGGATTATTGTTTTAATTGTAAGTTTATTAAAATACAACATTATTTGTCATTGTGAATATCAAATGTAAAAGTTCACACCTTTCGATAATTTAATTATACATTTTAATCTACATTTTCGAGGATTTCCTATTTACAAGATGGCAACCCGCCTGCCTACTGTCTTATAAAAGGCGGTTAATTTTTTTTAAGTTTATTTGCCATACTAGTTGTGTATTGAGTTGAGCTGCCTGAAATACTCATCTCATCACCATGCGCTGGATTTACCTTTTAAGTATATTAATAGTTCATTCGGCGAGTGGCATGCGGTTTCGCCTTGGGCGCGACAAGGGCGGGAATTTAGGTGCGCCTCATGTTGATAATGTAGAATTACCAAAAGCACAATGGTTCAAGCAAAAACTGGACCATTCTAGTCCAGCTGATCTGAGGACTTGGAAACAGGTAATAACTTCTAGGTGTATAGTTTCTAATACTTCAATGAACTTTTGTAACAACTTATAATATATTGTAAAACAAACGCTACTTCGATTACGTACAAAATCATGTATATGTCTTCTACAAATTCTTAAAAAGTGCTGCTTCGTGATCTATGCCACGTTTTATCAATTATTTGTTATGAATAAATAATGATAAAATATATTTGTAATAAATAAGAAACCCTTGTGTTTACAGCGGTACTTTGTGAATGATACTTTCTATGACGATTGCAACCCTGGTCCCGTGTTCCTGATGATTGGCGGGGAGGGTCCTGTTGACCCCCGGTGGATGGTCAAAGGAGCCTGGATAGACAATGCCCAAAAATTCAATGCTCTCTGTATCCATTTGGAGCACAGATATTATGGAGAAAGCCATCCCACTGGGTAAGAATTTGAATTTTATTATTTGTTTAAGGAGTAATTGCAGTTGGGTACAACTTGTGGTCCTGGGTTTGAATCCCTGCAAAGGCTAATATTTGTCTGATGTGCTCAAATATATTTTACTCTTGGGTCAGCGATTCCCTATGGATTTGGTAATTTTACAGGGCGCCAATTTTAAAGTTTGATATTTTCTCCAAAATCTGTTTTCATGTAAAACTCGTATTTATAACTTGATTTAAGGGTAATTTTATGCAATCTTTTCAATTATTTTACTTATTCGGGTAGAATTATTCTAGTTTGTGAGATATTAGACTTATCAACATATTCACCAATAACTTATCATTGATAAGTTATTGCCTTCCTGATGTTTTTATCAGAGAAAATTTGTGTTTTTCTCAGTAAAGAATAAGTTGATACAAATAATGGATATATTTGTGATACTATCTCTTTAAATTGTTTTATTTAAATGTGTGACAGTCGCAAAAACCAAAGAAAATAAAAATCAATGTTATAAAAATAATGAGTAGTTAGTAAATCGTCTTTAATTCAGTAATGCAAACGCACTTATTTTACAGAAAAACTAGATGAATTTATTTTATTTTTACAGAGCAACATCTTTGTTTCGTTTTTCTGAATGCACCAACTCTGCACAGTATTTTGAGCTTGCAAGATCACTGTTTTTTTCTTCTCATAATCTTAAGACTGCACCGAGCGAAATGTGAAAAAATAGGCAGTTGCCGTTAAGTAGATAACGTCAACACTAATTGTTTAATCCATTTCTAAACTATATATTATATTAAAATAGGCACGTTGGATGTCGACTTGCGGAAAATGCCCAGCGCAACTAACTAACTAACTAACTATATATTTAGCATTTTGAAGAATGTGTTAACAACTTCTCCGTGGAAAAATTATAAGATTATTAATATATTACCCTAGAGAACTAAGTAAAGTTGGATCAAAATTGTAGAATCGTAAGCAGGCATTAAGTGTTTTTTTATACTTTAACAATGGAAATCTATTCTGAATTTCAGTTCAAAAAAAGATGAATGTTTACATTACAATTTGTCCGCATCAAATATTTCAATTGTTGTTCGGTATTAAAGGTCCAGATTTATCAAAAAGTGCTTTTAATTCTCCATACATTTTTACTATGGCGGCCGCGCGCCGATTTAAACACGCGTTCCCCGCGCTCTATGGTTCAGTCGCAAACGCTCGGCGCCCTCCTAACAATAAGACGCTGCAAACTGCAGCTCTTTAATTTCTCCTCACACTGGGCTTTCCAGAATCAGTTTTTAAATATTTTGATATGGCAGTTAACCATTTCTCTGCCTTCAAAATCCAATACATAAAACTGGTTGATGGTTGACAAGTGTCAGCCACTGCCCAGTTTTTTCATTGGGTATCTAATACAGAGATTCCATCGGGAATAAAAATGGGAAACGGTCAGTTGAAAAATAGAAAAAAAATATTTTGGTAAAACCACAGCAAAGAAAAAAATTTAAAGAGCTGCATGCAGCTCGTAACAAGGTCGATTGAAAATTATATGTCATTTTCAAAAAACATCTACACACTTACGAGAACAAAAATATTTCATAAATTCCTGAAAAAATCATTTGTATTAATCCGAAATTTTCAACGCTAGTTTGTACCTGAGCTTGAGTACACTATAAAGGTGAGAATAACTTGACAAATCGAAATATACCTTTAGATAAATTGTTAATAATTAAATAAATATAGTTATTTACGATGCATAGAAAAGCTATCCGCTGGCAATAACTTAATATCTAATGATGTCATCTTATTATTTGCTGTGTCCATCAAGGTAAATGATAAATTGACATATGAATTTACGTACCTACGTTTTATCGGTAGTTGGGTATAATTAGATAAAACTATATATTCATTTGTTAACGTTAAAGTGTGCTTGTCATCACTTTAATATCTTGTTTTGTCAAATTACGAACGGTTTTTTGGTTTTTGAGTATACGTTGATAAAAAGTTATACAATATTTTTTTATGACTCATCGCGCTGATATTTCGTTTTGTTAAATAAAAGCCGCTAAATATCGAGATATTCATATTTATGTTTGATGCTAAAAATTAAAGAAATTTATATTTCTAGGCATGGATATCATAATTATCGAAAACCCCGAACTGAACGTGCAAAATGACAAAGTTCACTGTAGACTTTGCGATGTTTCTATTGTATTTAAAATGTATAACGTCAAAAAGCACCTCATTTCTAGACGTCATGAGGAAAAGCAAACCGCTTAATCTGAAATATATATCTGAAATTTAATTAAATAATTAAGTTTTTTATTGACATTGTGGCTACATCACTAATGTCACTAGCCACTAAACTGCCCGCTTGATAACGGGATCTGATAATTAGTTAAGTAACAATGTTAATTTTACAAGTAGTTTTTTGTAATAATATTGTCTAGGCATATGTATTTGTTCAACAAAAAAGCGAATATCCATCGTTTTAGAATATCCATCGAATATTCATAAAATGTTTGGTCTTAGTTCCAAATATTTTGTTACTTAAGTTTTTAGGCCCCTAATTTTGTCCCTGCTTGTAAGTGTTAGTACCTATCTAAAGTACGTAATACATCTTGTTTATTCAGTAATTGTGCCCATTTATTTTAGTACGTAGATACAATTGCACACATTCTCTATATAGGTAATATATGTAGTCTGAGTCATTTATGTCATATGTGTCCTGGTTAAGTCACAAAAGAACCATTAAAATACTTTCTTATCATTTGTTTGCATATCTACTGGCCATGTGGCCCATGTGTTATAAATGTTATAGTGTAGGTAAATAATATTATATGCCATGTGGATAATAGAGTTTGATATGCCAATTGTGAAGTATAATAATGCCTTGAGGATCACAATGCTTACGCCGCAAAATGACTTTGAAGGATTACGCCTCAACAGCTATTAGACTAAGTGTCGAAATTACTAACATTTAAAACGCCTACAAAGCAAAATGCCTCAAATCAATATCTCTAAAGTGGTTTGCCTAATTAGGCATTGTGATCCTAAAGCAAACCCGCGGTTTTGCAAGGTCCGTGCCGATCACTGGTTATGATTATGAGAAACAAATACATATGATTCATTGATAGATCATTATTAGCTTAGTAATTTTGATACGGACACAATAATAATTCCGCGATCTTGATTGATTGAAAAAAATATGTTCTATTGAATGTAATATAATAATGTGAAATTTATAATTATTACAATCATGTTCGTCTTTTTTTATTGCTTAATACCGCGGTGTTGCACAATGCATGCCGATAACTGCTCATAACACAGGACTTGATTAGGATTGAGAGAGGTATTTTCTAGAGTTTGAGCCCTCTTTGGTTCCGTCCTGACTCGAATTCACCGTAGGTTTCAAAATTACTATAAAATAAGTAGGACACAATTATGCCGTAACCCGATAATTCATAGACGAAGACAAAAGCTATAAAAATCACATTGGTAATAAGTGGACTAGGTACTGGAGGTAAAACACCTATATTTGGGTGTCTTGTCACATATCTTCCTTTTTGTTCCTTCGCAATATGTAGATAAAGTTTCAGTCTCTATTGCAAATCGAATCTTACTATAGGTACATATAGGTATCACATTTGTTTTGTATTAGATGCGTCATTAGTGTTAGGTATGATCGCGCACGAGAAATACCTCAAGTTACTATAAACATTGCTAAAACCTGAATAATTTGTAATGCCCGTGTCTGATAATGCTAATTATTTCTGAATACATTTCATGTTTCCTGTTTGTTACTGTTGTACGCTGCATATTTTAGGTCGTTTAATTACTTAGCAACTATCGTTGTTTTTACCTACCTGCATAAAATAGTGGCTCGAGAACATCAAAAATATATTCACACACTTTGTATAAATGTATATATTTGAAAAAAAAAAAAAAAATATTTTAAAGCTGTTCAGCCATCTGTGAATTTAAATATAATGTTTATTCGAAATGCCCGCGTTTGCCTATAGAAGATCGTAATCTTCGCGGCCAGTCATCAGTCGATTCACGCACCACATTCATGTCAATATTGGCTACGACGTCTGCTGCATGTGGTTTTCTTAGAGACTTCAAAAAAGTAACTATGAGGTTTTGAGCAGACCTTTTCCTCTAAATATTGTCATGATTTTTAGTCGAGAGGATTAAATTAAGGTCTGGGTTAGAAAACGGCCAATATCTTCATGCCTTATGAAGTCGATGTTATTGCAAGCGAGCCACGCTTGAGTCGACTTTGCTTTATGGGCTGGAGCAGAGTCCTGCTGGAAAACCCAATGCTGGTTCTGAAACATGGTATGGGATAGTGGTTTCACAATATTGCTTAGAACTGTGTCTGTATAAACTTTTGCACTGGTCTGTACTCCCTTTTCACAAAAACACATCTCATTTACGCCTATATACGACCAGCCAAACCGTAACAGAAGAAAGAAGGTGGCTTTTAACGCTTGGAATACGATAACTTGCTTCTTTACTATTGCTAGTATACACTATGTGATTCTGTTTATTGTAGTTTTCTATTCTATAAAAAAAAACTTGTTCAAATGTAGTATATAGTGCTTATTTTTAGCGCATTTTTTTAACAGAGATCGCGGTCATTGAATTTTTTAAGTTTTCAATCTAGCATTAAGTTGGCTTGTTTTTACAGAAAAATGTATGGAGACTAGGTCTTCATTGAGCACTCTTTTTACGGTATTGTTTGCTGATACCTATCTGCAATGCCAGATGCCACTTCTGTTTCAGCAGGATTTTTCGCAATTCGTGCCTTAATAGCTTTAGTGACCGCTGGTGTCCTAGCTGTACGCGGACGGCCACATCACTTTTGATGTTCAAAACTTGAGACTTCAGTGTACCTATCTTGTAATAGTACGGTACCCAAATCTTTGACTAAGTATTTAATTTTTCAGCAGTTTAATAAATTCCCTAGGCGGACATCCGCAGCGGTGCACTACGGTGCAGTGCAATTACCGCGATACGATTTTCTTTTTACGACCCACTGCATTGTAAATGTAAGCGAAAGTTCCAGAAAAATTGCGTCTAAACATTAGAAAATATTTGAAAAGCGAATGCAATTATTTTTTTGCTATGCGTATTCAGAATTTAAAAATGTTGGCCAGTAACACAACTTGAGGGCCAAGTCAATATTATATCGAAAACCAGTTAAATGGGTCATTGTCAGATTTAGGTGCGCGTCTTTCCGGTGGACATTTACGAAATTAAGGATTCCAGGGCCTAATTTTCTGATTAAATGCCTGTGAAAATAAAGAACGTTCCCTCTTCTATAATCCGATGTAATAACAACATAACCTAGATTCATACAAGCTCTTAACTTTTGACCACTGAAGGGACGAATTTTGTTTTTTGAACTGACAATGACCCAAATAAGTCCATGCGGATTTTTATTCATATAGGTATGTATAATAAAAAATCAGTAAAAAATGTTTTAAGTTAAACGTTTTTATAGTATTCAGTTTGTAATTTTGTTACATACTTCTCATTCTTCTTAATCCATTCAGTGCCTTGCCAAAATATTGACTTGGGTGGGACCAAGAGCCATGCTTGGATCCCGATTCTAAGTTGACGAAGTTCCTTGTATTGATTAGTTGCATACATTTCATCATTCATATTACAGTTAAGTATTGACTGCTCTAAACTCTACGATCCACTATGCAGCTCTCGACTTGCCCTTTCATTTGATATCAATCACCCGTATTGAAACAAATATTATATCTGACATTTCCGGCGGCCATCTTATAGTTTTCAAATTTATCAAAGCATATTACAGTATTCTATTACTCAAGCCCTTCCATTTGATACCCATATTGAGGAAGTAGTGATAAAATATGTAATCCGCCATTTTGTAGCGGCGGCCATCTTGGATTTACAATGATACCGAATATATTGAATTACATTGTCATCAAAATTAAAAGTGCATACCAAATTTCAGATCAATTCGTCGACAGCAAGGGGGTCAAATTTCTATAACTAGATTTGACCCAAATAAATAAATAAATAAATAAACAAACGGGGCAAATTAAATAAAACCGTTTAATAAAAACGACCACATGGTGGTTGTTACTATAATGTTATAGATATATTTTATGCTTACTGAGAAACTAGATCTTTTAATCATAATTCTTCCTTCTTCCTTCGCAGTAATCGAAGAGAAAAATGTTTTAGACCAGTTTCATCGTGTACCCTTTTTCAGAGACCTCTCTGTAAAGAACCTGCAGTACTTATCGTCGGCGCAAGCATTGGCCGACCTGGCCAACTTCATACCCGCCATGACCAACAAGTACAAGCTACCGAAGGGGGTGAAATGGATTGCATTCGGCGGGTCGTACCCTGGCTCCCTGGCCGCGTGGCTAAGGCTAAAATACCCGCATTTGGTGCACGCCGCTGTCTCTTCTAGCGGCCCTCTACTGGCTAAAGTCGACTTTGTTGGTATGCGACTTACTTCTACCTCTAAATTATTATTACTTGTACGCAATACCTACAATTACAAAGCTACGGAATAGAGTGAATTCTGCTCACTAAAATAAGTACCTTAAAAAAAGTCCCAAGGTCCCAAGAATCTCCTAAACGACTGGTCGTGCTCGCTGCCCGCGTCCAACGATTTTCGATTCATGGATCTTGATCAGACTGATGAACCCTTTACTTATATCTTCCAACCAGCATCGGCAAATATGTGGTCGCCACTCAAAATCTTTTCTGTTCCAGGATAATTGAGCATAGTTTGCCCTGGCCAAGTAAAAGTTGTTTGTTTCAGAATACTATGAAGTGGTAATCGCCGCACTGCGCGAGAAGACTGGAAGGGATGACTGTGGCTATGAAATCAAACAAGGCCATGCTGAAATTGTTAGGTTGATGGAAATGAACCCGACTCTTATACAAGAAGAATTCAAGTATGCAATTTCTTTTACCTTTAGTATATTTTTTAATATGTTACTTGCTATTTATTAAATAGGCGTATAATAGTATTATGAAACTGACTGGAAATGCCATTAGCATTTGAAGTGGTAAGAGAAAAAACTGGAAGAGTAGTTTTTCCAAATTGATGTTTTTAGTCTAAGTCCACAAATTTACTCGTTATCTGAAGCAGGGGTAAAACTGGCTGGAACTCTGATTTGCTATACATATTTTTAATTAAGCCATACATCCATCAAAGGATTTGACAACTTAAATTTTCTACACTGTAAAATTTTGCAAATGTGACTGTCCCTTATGGCTGCGTTTCTGTGTTTTTGTTAACCAATAGAATCAGTAACGTTGAGCGAGGGTAAGTAAATGAAGTTAATATTCCACTGGTTAACAAAAACACATACCTCGCTACGCTTCCTCGCACATCTCTGGTGGGAACGCAGCCTAACAGTTGTACTGAAATAACACATTGTCGAGATCAACTGAACGTCAATTGAGACTTTGTCAAACTGAGTCACAAAGTCCTAATCTAGTTGACATGGTATTGATTTTAATTTCAGTCATTTCTGAAATAAAATGTAGTATTTATGATACCGTATGCATTTAAGGGATATTCTGCATCATTTTACTGCGAATAATGCCTCGTACAAACAAAACTTCGATGTTACATAACAAAATATTATACGACGAGGTTAGAAACAAGCAAAATATTACGCAAATTAAAAAACTGTACATAATTTAAAACGTGTTTTAAAAATTCTTGAATGTTATCCATTTTATGCAACAAATATTTACCTCCAACAATATTATTTATAGACAACGCACAATATTCTCGAGAGTCGAACGGCCCTATTCCTAACCGACCTATCCTTGTATTATTCTCACTCAACGTTTTATTTTCCAGAGTATGTCAGCCCTTCCATAGGGCGACGGCCAACGACGTAAGCAACTTCTACGACTCGCTCGCCAGCAACTTCGCCGACATCGTGCAGTACAACGAGGACAACCGCATCGGTGGCAACCCCCACTACAAGAACGTGACTATTAACACTGTAAGAAAAAATATCATTTTGTCTATTACAGCCGGACACAAAAGAGTAGAAATTAAAAAGTGGCAATACTGTCGTGTCGTCCCTCGTCCCTGTCTAATCAATCTAAGAAAACGGGGACGTCAATACGTTCGAGCAGGTTGTAGAGATCTGCCTACTGAGTCGGCGGTCCCGGGTTCGAATCCCGGCCAGGGCAAATATTTGTGTGATGAACTTGAATATTTGTGCTTGGGTCATGGTTGTTCTATGTATTTAAGTATATATTTATCTATATAGTATGTATATCGTCGTCTAGTACCCATAACACAAGCCTTCTCGAGTTTCATTTGGGACTAGATCGATTTGTGTGAGGTTGTCTGATTATATGATATTTGTATAGAATATTTTTATCGATTCATATTTTTTTATGTGGTAATACCACATTTTTTATTTTTATAAATAATGACACAAAGGTAAATTAAGAAAGAAAAATTTAATGCGATCTACTACAATCGAAGCGGGGTTTGAACCCGCGACCTCTGCGTTTCCGGCGCATTGCTCTCCCAACTGAGCTATCCGACCGCTACGTCAGTCACACCAAATCTTTCATCCCTTAATCCTTTACGCTACTGGAGCGCCCTCTGCGTCATATATGTTTTTGAAATGCTTATTGCGCATTAGCCATACCCTAGGATGTACGTTTTACACGCACGATCCCCAAATCCCCATTGCTTTACAGCAAGTGTGAAGACTGCGAGAGAGATGGCGCTGTTCTAAATATTTGTATAGAATCTTTTTATCGATTCATATTTTTTTATGTGGTAATACCACATTTAAAACGCGCGTAAAACGTACATCCTAGGGTATGGCTAATGCGCAATAAGCATTTCAAAAACATATATGACGCAGAGGGCGCTCCAGTAGCGTAAAGGATTAAGGGATGAAAGATTTGGTGTGACTGACGTAGCGGTCGGATAGCTCAGTTGGGAGAGCAATGCGCCGGAAACGCAGAGGTCGCGGGTTCAAACCCCGCTTCGATTGTAGTAGATCGCATTCAATTTTTCTTTCTTAATTTACCTTTGTGTCATTATTTATGATTATATGATATTTTATAAAAAAAATAGAGTATTGCCACTTTTTAATTTCTACTCTTTTGTGTCAGACTGTAGGAAATGTAAGAAGTACATAATAAGAATATTATTTTTCGCGTTTCGCTCTTTACATAAGTCATGATCATTGATCATTGTACACTCTACTGATTGCTAGAAACATATAGATATCACCAAAAGGAGTTTACGTTATCTGAAGCCTAGCCGTGAATAAGTTAATAAAAACCGGCCAAATACGAGTCGGACTCGCGCACCAAGGGTTCAGTAAAAACACTTACCATCTTAACTTAACTTAAGTTTGCACCTGGTATGTATGGCGCTACATATATAATGAGGTGCAAAGTAAACGCAACCGATCCCGTTTGTTGTATGGGAGCCCCACTTTAATATTTATTTTATTCTGTTTTTAGTATTTGTTGTTATAGTGGCAACAGAATCATCTGTGAAAACTTCAACTCTCTAACTATCACGGTTCATGACACATACGTACAGACAGACAGACAGACAGACGGACAGCGGAGTCTTAGTAATAAGTTCCCGTTTTTTACCCTTTTGGTACGGATCCCTAAAAAGGAATGTTTTATTCCTTATTTCATGACATTTTGGTATTTTTAATCATTATATTACTAGTGCAGTATGTTATTCTCAAAAATGCAAGTCTCACGTTAGACACCTACAAACTGTCCTTCTTTAGTTTCAATATCAATTTGTGAAATTGTGACGTTTCATGGATTTTTTGGGAATAACACTATTCCTATTCTATTTCCATGTCCTACTTGGTCGGTCATCCCTATTTCACTGGCGGAATGTACTGTTAAAACTAGTACTGTAGTAGTACTACAACTAGAACTGAAATGAAATGAAATATTCTTTATTTGCTTTAAAATGTGGTATGGTCCTGTAGTAATATACTGTTAGAACTAAATGTGAGTCAACACGGTCGACGACGCGGTTGGCTCGGTTTGTAGTGCAGCTGCCTACTGAGCCGGCGGTCCTCGGTTCGAATCCCGGCCAGGGCAAATATTTACAAATACAAATACTACACAACATGAGATACATTCAAATAACAGGCACAGGTAAACAACAGGCGGTCTTATCGCTAAATAGCGATCTCTTCCAGACAACCTTTAGGTAGCGGAGTAGTTGAAAATTAATGTTTGAAATTAGTAGGTGGTGCATAGTAATTAAAGGACTAAATGAATGACTACCATAAAAGACAAAGGTAATAAACATACCTACATAAATAAAAATATACAGATATACTTACATAAATACTTCGACATAATAAATAAATATATTGTAAAGTAATAAATAAAACAAAAACAGTATGAGCCACAAAGTTAAAGGAGCGATTATTATTGCAGTGTACTAAGGGAGAGACAAGTAGTGTGTTTGTGTGATGAACTCGAATATTTGTTCCTGGGTCATGGATATTATCTGTATATGTATGTATATATTATGTATATCGTCGTCTAGTACCCATAGTACAAGCTTTGCTTAGTTTGGGACTACGTCGATTTGTGTAAGATTGTCCCATAATATTTATTTATTTAACAGTATATTCGAAAAGAGATTAAATTTGCGTTATTGTATATATTTAGATTTGCAACATGCTGACGGAACAAACCGCCCGCCCCTCGCACATGAAGCTGGCTGACTTCAACTCTGTGATGCTCGAGATGCAGAACCAGACCTGCCTGGACTACAGCTACGACAAAATCATCAAGGAGCTCAGGAATATCACCTGGAGCAATGAAGGAGGTATTTATCCTAGGATTATTTAACCTGTACTCCCCCTCAGTCACATGAAGCTGGCTGACTTCAACTCTGTGATGCTCGAGATACAGAACCAGACCTGCCTGGACTACAGCTACGACAAAATCATCAAGGAGCTCAGGAATATCACCTGGAGCAATGAAGGAGGTATTTATCCTAGGATTATTTAACCTGTACTCCCCCTCAGTCACATGAAGCTGGCTGACTTCAACTCTGTGATGCTCGAGATACAGAACCAGACCTGCCTGGACTACAGCTACGACAATGTCATCAAGGAGCACAGGAATATCACCTGGAGCAATGAAGGAGGTATTTATCCTAGGATTATTTAACCTGTACTCCCCCTCAGTCACATGAAGCTGCCTGACTTCAACTCTGTGATGCTCGAGATACAGAACCAGACCTGCCTGGACTACAGCTACGACAAAATCATCAAGGAGCTCAGGAATATCACCTGGAGCAATGAAGGAGGTATTTATCCTAGGATTATTTAACCTGTACACCCCTCAGTCACATGAAGCTGGCTGACTTCAACTCTGTGATGCTCGAGATGCAGAACCAGACCTGCCTGGACTACGAAGAGGTATTTATACTAGAAATAATTAACCTAGTTATATGACTAACTCTTATTTGCGTTCGAAACATGTGGGGCCTCTTCCTCTGTGTGTGAAATAGTACATTACTGCAGATGCCAGACAAAAAGGGCTTGCCGGGTGAGTAGGTATAGACGGCCGACCGTAGGGAGTCCGGATAGTGATACGATGCCGGCAAGCCCTTTTCACGGCTTAGGCATGTATAGTGCTTTTCTCAAACATATGCAAACAAATACGGAGACAGGACACTAAAAAAACGCCTGCCGTACATTTTTAACAGCTTACCCGAGGACATCCGTCTCGAACAAAATAAACGGATATTTAAAAGAAAATTGAAAAAGCATATTTGAGAAAATATATTTCGTCCCACACGCCATTAACAATAAGATGATAAAAAGTGTGTTTTCATTATCCGTGAGGGTGTCGCAATACTAACCCGATTATGGCATATTTTTGACCGTGGCGTTGAAGTCAGACTTATTCCAACCCATTAAAATATGGCGTAGCTTTAATTGAACAAGAAGTAATTTCATTTCTAATATCCACATTTCAGCCCGACAATGGTTTTATCAAACATGCACCGAGTTCGGATTCTACCAATCGTCTACCGGAACAAAGGCGTTCTTCGGTGACAAGTTTCCTGCGGAGTACTATATCCAACAGTGTCAAGATACATTCGGGAAAAAGTTAGTATTCTCTTAGACAAACGATTTTAACTCTATGTAAAGTAAACTGGTGGCTCTGTGACCTGTAGACTGCGCGAGACTATTATGTAATTGTTTAAAATTTGTAATTTTTGAAAAAGTCGACAAACTGAATCGATATTTTTTATATACTTATCAAACCTCACAGAATTCTGTGAGAATCGATTGAGAAATGCAACCTCTGGGCGAGAACAGCCGGAAATCAAGTCATGCAAACATCCGGACGTAAAAATGTTGGCCAAGCTGAAATGTAGAGGTTGCACTCTAGTTCTGTCATAATTATAATTCGTGTCACGAAGAAGAGATTGACAATATTATTAATACTCGTCAAACTGTGATGTTAAATGGCATTTCCTATTATCTATCGTATAGTCAAGCTAGGGGCTCTGTGAGTTATAGACAGGCATCGGATAATCGGATCGATATTTACCTAAACTTTGGCGGCGGCTTTGTCGTTCAGTTGTAAGTAGGTATATGCGGCTTTGATTGAAGTCTGAGTGAGATTGCAATAGGATTTTGGCAACTTTAGGTAAATATTGATCCGATTTTCCGATGCCTGGATATAGATCTCGCGATAATATTCCAAAACGGCTGATTTGACTTTCATACGTTTTCATCCCCAATATCCCCATTGAATGATTTTCGAAAAGATTAGACAAAGCATTTCTATATATTTTGTACCTGCTCACAAAATTTCACAAGATTAGGTTGAGAAATAGGGGTTTGTAGGTGGAAATCCGGCCAATCGGATATCTAAATACACGGACATCTTTTTTTGATTCGCTCGCCCGGCCGGTTACAATGTTAGTGGTAAATAAAAACACGACCTTCAAAAAAGTACTTTAATAAGTGACCCAGTAGATGAAACCATATCTACGTCCAATAAAAACAGCAGATACATTTTGTATATGATAAGCTAATTTAGGCTGGATAACCAAACTTTTATTCCAAGGATAACGCTTACTCTCGGATGGTAATGTCAAGCTAATATGGTATTCTGACAGTAAGTAAGTATTATTCTTAGAATTATTCTGAGAGTAAGTAAGCATTATTCTTAGAATTATTCTGAGAGTAAGTAAGTAAGCATTATTCTTAGAATTAAGGCCTCCTAATGCTGATTGTTTTAGACATTTTTCTGTATGATCAAACATATCATCAATGTTACTACTTAAACCGGGGCTGTTGCGATTTATTGGTATATATTTGAAACCTACAGTTTGAATATTTCATTGATAATTTTTGTTTCAAAAACTACTCGAAATTGGCAAAGTTCACACTGAAAACTGTTTATTTTTTCAACTTATACTCGAGTGCACGCAATGAAAGCATGAAATAGCTATGCTACTATGTATCTAGAACTCAGGGAGAAGTATTATTCACTTCAAAAAGTTGGTTGAAATTATCAATAGGTAATTGTCATAATAGTTTTTGACCGCCAAGCGGTCTAGCAATTTACCGTGCCACTGGCGCCAGAGTAAAAAAAAAAGATGTGCCCCAAAATCAACAGGGATTGAAAAATACTTGTAGCGGTTAGAATTACAAAGTTTTTGATCATTGAAATTTGGACGGCTGTGGCCGACGTGGCGTCAGGGGCACGATTTTTTGTTGACGGCCACAGTCGACTGTGGCGGTCAAAAGGTTAAAGGAATAAGGCCTCGGTTTGGTTGAATGCAGCCTTAGAAAGCATAATAGGCCTCGCGAGTATTAATAAATGAAAAAAATTTCTTGAATCACCGCGCAGGTTCAACAAAGACTTCCTGAACGCGGCCGTCACCTGGACCAACAACTACTACGGCGCTTTGGACATCGTCGTTAGCCGTGTGGTATTCGTGCACGGCTCCGTGGACCCGTGGCACGCGCTCGGCCTCACCGAGGCCAAGGGCGACGCCGCCGCCATCTACATACACGGTCAGTGAAAACTACCTTTCTTTTTAAGTTGGTCTTGCTTAATAGCGGGTGGAAAGTGACTCATTTTGACCCTAGGGTTGAAAAGTAAGATACACGGTCAGTGAAAACTCTCTTTTTTTAAGTTGGCCATGTTTGGCTTAATAGCGGCTGGAAAGTGACTCATTTTGACCCTAGGGTTGAAAAGTAAGATACACGGTCAGTGAAAACAATCTCTTTTTTTAAGTTGCCCATGTTTGGCTGAATAGCGGCTGGAAAGTGACTCATTTTGACCCTAGGGTTGAAAAGTAAGTTTAAATAAAAAATACTCGGCTTTGTATACTAAATCAAATGCGCTACAGGGCGATGTAATCAATTCGTTTTTTCGTGGCTGTACGCACGAATAAATACGTATTTTATATCATGAATGCTGAATTATGCATTTTATTTAGTTAAACTTCTTTATATAAATTTTGAATTTAATTCTATTTATTAACACAGTTCCCAAGCTTTAGTCTCGTGAGAGCGACACGAGTGCAGACTCTATTTATAACAGCTATTTTTTTTGTCGGTCAAAATTCTTGATTTTTCCATTGCGTAAGCGTAAACAACAATATTATTCAGTAAGCACACATCAATAATTTTTTCATCTCTCCTGTTCGGAAAGTGTCATTTTCATGAGTAGATAGCCGGGTGGAAAATAGCTTTTCCATCCCTAGGGTGGAAAGTAATTTTTTTTTAATTGCCACGGAGTCAAAGATAATTGCCATCTAGATGCAAGTCGTGACCAACTCAATTAGGTACAATCTAGTCGGCCGTGGTAAATGGCCATTAAAAAAGGTATCCAAAGGTTAGATATAGGCAAGCCTAATTTATTTATTTATTATCTAATTATTAAATATTGATATATGCATTATATTCATAATAGATACTTACATATAATTCTGTCCCTCATTTATTGAAAGAATCGTACATTTATATAAAAAACAAAATTGAAACCATTGGATTTGTTTTTTTTTTAATGTTGGCGGTACGTATATTTTAACTTTTTTTTTCTATTAAAAAAAATAATAAAGAAAGTTTGCAATAGAAAAAGCGGGAACACGAGATTTAATATAAATTAAATACCGTGTATTTTATTGATTATTAGTTAAAAATGTCATGGACATTAATTTAGCTCACTCATGACCATGTGCGTGTCGTATTTTATTTTCCTCGCAGTCGAAATGAAAAGTAGAGTGTTTAACTCGGGTGAAATTACCCATTTCACCCTCGAACTATTGGCGCTCTCACTTCGTTCGAGCGCCAGAAATATCTCGGGTGCAATGGGTCGCTTTCTACCCTTGGTTAACAATCTACTATAATTTGCTTCCAGGCACTGCCCACTGTGCGAACATGTACCCGCCCAGCGAGGACGACCTGCAAGAGCTGAAGGATGCTCGAGTCAAAATCGAGCAATACCTCGCTGAGTGGATCGCGATGTCTTGAATATTAATATACCTACTACTCAAAAGCAAATAAATCAGGGCTACTTTCACACATTTTACAAGTTAGACAATCTCACATACCTACAACCTTCTAAATAACAATGAAATGAATCATTTCAATTCCCAATATTAATCTTTTTTCCTATTTAAAGGTCATGCTGAACCTACCTATTTAAGGAGTTTAATAAGTATAGTATCATAAATTACGTAGCCCTTAATTTTTTTTTTGAGCATTCTATAGTGCCAATACGTACTGTATAACAAATATAAATTATCGAGCCTAGTCTATGTTTACCATACACAATTTTTTTATTTGGGAATTGAAATTTCGTACCAGTCTCGAATCTTGTAATAAACAACGTGATTACGTGACCTATTATTTTTGTTGTAGTGACGTTAGCTCATTTCTGTCAACTCTGGAGCCAATATGTTTACTGGTGTAGTTCAGAAATCTTTTATTATACCTTTAAGAATCATAAGTACTAAAATCGAAACCAAAACTATTTGTAAGGATATACATACATATATCGCGGGTCATTAAGACCTCTTCCTACTCCCTGCATATCTCATCTCATACAGATCTGCTGTTAATGAAAGTTTATACTTAAGTTTAAGTTTTAGACCAATGTATATGCAATATTAATGTAAGCCTTAATAAACATTTATATTTGTAATATTTAGCTGTATTTTTTCTCGAGATTCCATGTTCCACCCCGGGTTGGTAGGGCTCCTCTCTGGTACACGGTGCACTACGTAGATGGGCCAAACGCGCTCGTACGTGTGTACTACCAACTATACTAATAAATCGATAGCATACTTCTTCATCCAGGCCTTTCCAGTCGCTCCAGGTAATACGTAACAGTTTTACCTCCTAGGCATAGAAACGCGAGCCTTACCCACTTGTGAATCAAAAGCTAAGCGAGCGCGCAACGATATTCTCGCGAGCACTCACCGAGATCGCAGTATGTACAATATGGCGCCTCAAAAGCACTCGTAAGTAGAGTGGACAACGAACGTCCAACCCAAACATGTTATGACTTGGAATTTTAGTTGAAAGGTGTGGGTTGAATCGACAGTGACCGGCATAATCAGCCCGTAATATAGTGATACTGACACGCAAAGTAGCATACGAACCAGCGAGGCTTTTGAAAACAATAATCAGCAAATTGTTAAGTGACCACTTCTTCTTTTAGATGCTAAGCAGGTCCTCTGACCTTTCAATAGTTCCAATACACCAAATTTCTGAGTCACTCAATAGTGAGTGGATGTAAGTAGGAATGCTTGTTGCAGACGATACGCTGTTGTGGTTCGCGATCCGCATCGCAAAATTCGGGTAAATACGCGTTTCGTGGCGTGCAACCACACTCAATTCCACATTGAGTAGGCACATACAATACGTGTTGTGTTATAAAACCCGTTCCAGACCTTCCGATCCGAACCGATTTATCGGAAGAAATTTCCTAACAACCGCACTACACATTATCCGATTTCTTCCGATAAATCGGACAATTGCACTACACATTATCCGATTGCTTCCGATAAATCGGAACGGATCGGAAGGTCTGGAGCGGGTTTTAGTGTATGGAACTATGCTTGTTCAGACACATCGCCACTGTCCTCCAAGTTTAGTGTCGCAACCACGTAAGGTTAGGGCGAATAAGTGACAATTGCTGACATCCATCCACTACTCATCTATATGATTCTAAAGAGCCCTATCTTGATAGTATTTATTGCGTTATTTTCAGACATAGGATATTCCGATGCTTTTATACCTACACTTCGGTGTCGGTGTCGATGTTGAGTTGTATGCGGGCGGACCCAATTAAGTTTTATTATTGTAATTAAATTACCTGTTCACTTTAGTGTTACTGTAGGTATCTTTTTTAAGTATCCGATTTAACAGATTATCTAACTAGTATATTAAGGATGAAAATATTTCGTAGTAGTTGAATTAATTACACGTTAATTAAATAACATTTAGTACATCTATACCTTTAAAGTACCTTCAGCTAGCTCATTTTATTACTTAACCCTTAAATGCATGAATTAAAAAAACACAATATTATAAAATATAATTTTATTTCATATAAATGTTTCTAGTTTTCAACCAGTAATTCATTTTTGTTTATGTAAGCTGCATCTTACACCATGCATTT
Organism: Apotomis betuletana; assembly: GCA_932273695.1. Taxonomy (NCBI): domain Eukaryota; kingdom Metazoa; phylum Arthropoda; class Insecta; order Lepidoptera; family Tortricidae; genus Apotomis; species Apotomis betuletana. The sequence continues at coordinate 14,727,137 of OW026298.1, read as the reverse complement.
AAGGGTTAAATAGTATGTTTGAATGTTAGCGTAATTAGTTAATTTAGAAATCCCCCGGGATTCATTAAATTAATTCGAGTTCGTCTCCATACAGCTCCAGCAACTTCGGCGCCGACACCAAAGTTTAGGTATAAAAACATCTGAATATCCGATGCCTGGTTATTTTACTACAGAGTTCCTATGATCGACACCGGATTCCGTCATCAGACCAGCTCCAGGGGACTATTTTTTTTATATACAGGGTACACCAATTTCAGCTTTATCAGATATCAGAAAGGGTTGAAAAATGGTTAACCTCGACGATAGTGTAATCATGGATCTCAGCTAATATTGAAGCTAAGAATTCCAAATATTGTAGTAAATATGTTCAGTTTTAGTAGCATTTTTTATAAAACTCATTGAATGAGGGTCTCATGACGGCCAGCTACTTATGTTAGGGGGGTGTTTTATATTTGTAATCCACGTTATTTTGAGACATGTAAAATAAACACATGAACGTTAACAGTGGAGTTTATTAATACCAATATTTCACTCATATAATAATAATACAATATACCTACTCTAATATAATAATTTGCATTACATTCATTTCCTATTCAAAAGAGTTTAAGCCCGCCCTTAGAGCAACATATTCATGCACAGTTTAGTTTATTTGAATGTTCTAATTTACTGTTGTAATTTAAGTTGGACAAGTAAAAGGTATCTGTGGAATGTCGCTCCTCTGTACGATGGGCCTAACTTAACATTAAGACTTATCCACTATAGATAACAGTTATGGTGATAAAAGCCAAGTATCGTACAATAAAATACTTCACCAATAGGTCACGTGACGGTCATGACAGCTACCTTCAAAACATGAATGTCCAATAATTCACCATCAAAAGCCACATTATAACTTTCTTAGAAATATAAAAAAAGGATAGCGCAAGGTGCGTCTACGCTAGGCGAGCCGAGCACGAGCCGAGCACGAACCGAACACAATTCGTCTAATGTGGACCGACTTACAAGCCTCGAACGAGCGCGCTGCGAGCGTTTCGTTCGTGCTCGGCTGCGTTTCGCCAGTTGTCGGTTTTTTGACGAACACAAAGGAAGGAGGAAAGTGCTCGTTGTAGGTTCGTTGTACGTCCACACTTGACGCCGCGAACGACGAAGCCGAGAACGCTCCGCTCGTGCTCGGTTCGTCTAGCGTAGACCCACCTTCACGTGCCGGGCATTCTAGTGGATTGCTTCGTTAGCGCCGCTCGACGCAGTTCGGTATTGGTAGATTTTTTCCTTGCATACCGCTTAGCTCTAGTGTATAAGCAGCTAAAATTCAGATTCTGATGATCTTCATTTATTATTTATTGAGTATACGGGGTCTCATGACTAAAGGATTTGTAAAAGCAACTTCTATTTCTAAAATCAATCTAAATGCTAAATGCTTCGGGCAGTACCGTACGGTGCGACGCGGTCACAGGCAGATAATGGGCAAAATGTAATCGATTAAGATTAAAAATTATGATTAATTAATCTTTATCGCACGAGTTCCGATTAATTTAATATCCGGACTAAATTAATCGTCAATTAATATACAGCGATTAAATTTTTAATCGATTAATTAATTTAGATTAATTTTCTCTCGATTAATATTTGGAAAAAAATAAGATATTTTTTGTAGATCTAAGTCTCTCCCTTCTCTAGGAGACCCTAGAGCACTGCACTATAAAAACCACCTTGTATTACTGGAACAAGTATATCACACAACAGACTAGAATGATTTTCAAGTGTATGTACACACGACACGACAAATTGCAATTTTGTATCGTGCACAAATGAGCGTGTTCCAACTTTTAATAAAGAATTATCGTGAAATTTAATCGATTAAAATGACGATTAATTAATCGTTAATCGAATACTCTGTCGATTAATTTAATCACGGTTAAATTAATCGTGATTAATCTTGCGACGATTTATTGTTTATACGATTAATTAATTGATTAAAAAAATAATCGATGAATGCCCATTCCTGTGACTCACAAGGGGCATGACCCCCCAAAATCGAACAGGTCAAAATGATAAATCTTCTAAAAGATACAAAATAAAAAAGAAACAGTATTGTGACCCTTGGTGGCTCCCCGTCCTCCCAAAATTTCAGGCCGCGACCGCGCCTGCGGTTCGCATAGATCAAACAGCCATTCACTGCCAATCTCGTGCTCCGCGCCATTGCTTATTGATCTATAGCACTGGGTCTAATCACAAGCCTCTGATTTATATATACTTATATAGCAACAAAATTCAAAACCAAACACCCAAAAGTTACTTAATTACGCGAATATAAATAAAACTTAGCTATACAATTATTATACCTAAAATATTAGTAGTATCTCATTGAATGCACAGCCGAACTTTAAGTTCTAAATCTCGTATAAAAACCAATTCGCCCTAAAGAGCATAGAATAAAAGCATTACAATCTTCTTCAAAAACAGTGAATTTACATATATGTACCAGTAATATAAATATTGCAATCGACCTAGAATAGTATTAAAACAAATAATAAAATTGATTACTGCCGTTCATCATAAATGTCCGTTATCACAGCATTTGCTCTGTTTCCGCATTTTACGTTCTAATTTGTTCCATAAGCGGAACATATTTCAATTACGTATGGTAAAAAAAAATCAAGATAGTAAAATAATCTAAATATAGTAACTTATATCCTAGGAAAGGGGTTTGTGGCTTGCTAAGTACTTGTTTTATACTTAAATATAAATATGATGATGAAACACTAAAAACTCTTCATTTTCTTAATTACGTTTCCTAATTAACAATGATATCCCACGATTTTATGCCGCGATAAATGCTAACAGGACACGATCAATTGATCGGTCAAAATATTTAGCTAACAGACAAGAATAAAAAATTGTTTATATAAAATTTACGGCCTTATCACACTTGCGATTTGCGAGCGACTTTTGTATAAAGGCGATCACGCAGCGAGCTCGCCGCGTCGGTTATTTGTATAGAAAACTCGCTCGCAAGTCGCAAGTGTGATAAGGCTCATAGACCCTTACAGCAGTAAGACAGTTTTTTTTAATTTCCTTGTAAAAAAACTATGTCGAGCTATGTGTCAAACAATTCAGGCCTAAGAAAATCTTGGAACTTAATAAGTAAATAGGTAATTGATTTAATAAATATTGTAACGAAATTTTTATAAGTTGCAAAAAAACACTAGCCTTCGTATTCATATCGGATTTTGTTCCTCGTCCTATTTGATGAATCTATGTAAATAGCCGTTAGCAAAATGAATGTTCATATCACATGATTGACATGTAATCGACAGTAATCGTACATACTCGTAACTAATAAATAATTCGTAAACAGGTTATGCTATGGTAAACATTTCCTTATACAGTTTAACACAATGTCTAATATCTGTGTACCTTCTGTTATGAAAATTCAACAAAATGTGTTAATTATTATACCGGCTTATTACGTCTGTTAAATAGTTGACAAGGCGTATTCAGAGATAATATCTAACATGGCATTGTACACTTTGTACAGAGGTAATTAAAAATAACGTTTAAGGAACTTAAGGAATATTTCTCTTGTAAGTACATATATCGCAGCAAACAATGCGTTCACAAATATCTGAGCATTCTAACGCCTCGATAATATTAATAACAGTTGTGTTAAGATATTTATGAATGCATTATTTGCTGCAATAATCTGATGGTGACTGTACTATCTGATTACGTGTATGGGCAAAACAAAAGTAATTTTAAATATCAAACATCTATTAACAATTTACACATATGCGACATGGACATTTTGTGAGGTTTTCTTTCTAGAAAACTTTTCTACCTACACGATATTGTCACGTAAGACAGAGTGGCACGGAAAATTGCTCTGACCGTACAGCTATCGTACAGAAGTAACGCTTTAAATAGTGATCCGTCTCAAATAAACATGGCAAAAGGTACTGAAAGTTCTGGTACCATTCGGATTGTCACGACCGCAGCCGCTGCTGCTGAGAAGCACGGTATGATATCTCCCTTTCATCTTCTGGTAGCAGCGATTCCAGGCGCCGGCCTCTTAAAATTATCTCCATAGTTCTGAAAATAACACCAATTTTTGTGTTACACCAATTACTGACAAGTCTTATTAAAAGGGGTTGAACTAAGATTTACCTAGGTGTCCAAATATAGTACAAATTTTCTAAACTAAGTTCATCCACTTAAGAACTCAATACCATTGAGTGGTTAACCACAAATTAAGATAACGAGCTCGTAGTAAAAGCAGATTTTAACCACCTTGGAAGGTTAATATAGATTATCGACTCTACATATTTCCTTGGACATTAGGCTACAAAATACACTAACAGAATAATGGTGATCATAACTTTTTTGGATTTTTTTTCAACCGCCCGACTCTCAACAAGAACGTACTCTCTAGAAAAAGGACTATGAACTCTCATCATCAACCATTTTAAACCTATTCAACAAGGAATAAGGTTGAAAATTCAATATCCACGCAATGTAGTTCTAACCTTTTTTTGTAATTAACTGGTTGGCGGTTACGAGAACAAAAGCAGATAGGATTGTATTAGACACAATGTCATTGTGAATGCTGGTAAGTGGATGAGCTTAGTTTAGATAATTTCTACTATACCGATGTAAAACAGAAGACCAAAGTAAAAGCTTTCACTAACAGCTAACAAAGTGCAAATGGGTGAGACAGTTGAGACACTTTTCAACACGAAACGTCATCACGTCTACCGTCGTTCCAACGTCAAAGTGACAAATTGGTGATCAAGACAGGCCAGCGATCAGTGATCGATCAATTTGCTACCCAGAAGACATTTGGAAAGCCGGTTCTCGTATCGGGGAAACGAAACAGCCTTTATTAAATTAGTGGGTGGATGTGGGCTGAAATGATGATAATATATATATCACTAGCTGTGCCCCGCGGTGTTACCCGCTCATCCCACGGGAACACTATTTTTTTTCGGTATGAAAAGTATCCTATGTCCTTTCCCGGGTCTCAAACTATCTCCATACCAAATTTCATCTAAGTCGGTTCAGCGGTTTAAGTGTGAAGAGGTAACAGACAGACAGACACACAGACACACTTTCGCATTTATAATATTAGTATGGATTTTAAGACACTTACAGCGCGAACAGAAAAACGACGGCCTGCGTGCCGATGGTGAGGTAGAAGATGGCATTTAAGTAGTTGGTGCCGATGGTGGCGTTGTACACGTGCGAGTAGATGATGGCCGCGAACATCGCCACCGCGTTCTCCATCACGGACAGGAACGCGTACGCCACGCCTGGAGGAAGACAAGTGTACTTAATATTGTAGCGTAACTACTACCAGTCAAGCCTATGATAAGATTATGGGATGGATTTTGCTGTTCATAGGTGACATTTTGCTATGGAGCTCCATACAAAACGGTCGCCTTTTAGCTTAGCACGGCAGACTTAACCCTGATTAATCACGACAAGTTTCTTAACCATAGTCGGGTAAAAACTTTTACTACTTACTAGGGTAGTTGTCCCTATAACCATTTTTGTATATCCAGCTATCGCACTGTTAAGATTTTTCCTAAAATAACGGCCCCTCTCAATAGAAGACTGATTTTCATGTACATGGAGTGCCCGATCATGTGCTCCTAGTAACGTGCTATAACCGTAGACCCACCTCTCTCAGCGGGCGGCAGTATCTTGGAGGTCATGAAGCAAACAAGAGCTGTAGTTTCGCCCACTTACGGCTGCTTCCACGATGCGGCTTGTGCTTACATGAAGTGCCCGACCACGTGCGCCTAGTAACGTGCTATAACAGTGGATATCTGTCTCAGCGGGCGGCAGTATCTTGGAGGTCATGAAGCAAACAAGAGCTGTAGTTTCGCCCACTTACGGCTGCTTCCACGATGCGGCTTGTGCTTACATGAAGTGCCCGACCACGTGCGCCTAGTAACGTGCTATAACAGTGGATATCTGTCTCAGCGGGCGGCAGTATCTTGGAGGTCATGAAGCAAACAAGAGCTGTAGTTTCGCCCACTTACAGCTGCTTCCACGATGTGGATTGTGCTTACATGAAGTGCCCGACCACGTGCGCCTCGTAACGTGCTATACCAGTGGATACCTGTCTCAGCGGGCGGCAGTATCTTGGAGGTCATGAAGCAAACAAGAGCTGTAGCTCCGCCCACTTACAGCTGCTTCCACGATGTGGCTTGTGCGTACATGAAGTGCCCGACCACGTGCGCCTAGTAACGTGCTATAACAGTGGATATCTGTCTCAGCGGGCGGCAGTATCTTGGAGGTCATGAAGCAAACAAGAGCTGTAGTTTCGCCCACTTACAGCTGCATCCACGATGTGGATTGTGCTTACATGAAGTGACCGACCACGTGTAGTACGTGCTATACCAGTGGATACCTATCTCAGCGGGCGGCAGTATCTTGGAGATCATGAAGCAAACAAGAGCTGTAGTTCTGCCCACTTACAGCTGCTTCCACGATGCGGCTTGTGCTTACATGAAGTGACCGACCACGTGTAGTACATGCTATACCAGTGGATACCTGTCTCAGCGGGCGGCAGTAGCTTGGAGATCATGAAGCAAACAAGAGCTGTAGTTCTGCCCACTTACAGCTGCTTCCACGATGCGGCTTGTGCTTACATGAAGTGACCGACCACGTGTAGTACGTGCTATACCAGTGGATACCTGTCTCAGCGGGCGGCAGTATCTTGGAGGTCATGAAGCAAACAAGAGCTGTAGTTTCGCCCACTTACAGCTGCTTCCACGATGTGGATTGTGCTTACATGAAGTGCCCGACCACGTGCGCCTCGTAACGTGCTATACCAGTGGATACCTGTCTCAGCGGGCGGCAGTATCTTGGAGGTCATGAAGCAAACAAGAGCTGTAGCTCCGCCCACTTACAGCTGCTTCCACGATGTGGCTTGTGCGTACATGAAGTGCCCGACCACGTGCGCCTAGTAACGTGCTATAACAGTGGATATCTGTCTCAGCGGGCGGCAGTATCTTGGAGGTCATGAAGCAAACAAGAGCTGTAGTTTCGCCCACTTACAGCTGCATCCACGATGTGGATTGTGCTTACATGAAGTGACCGACCACGTGTAGTACGTGCTATACCAGTGGATACCTATCTCAGCGGGCGGCAGTATCTTGGAGATCATGAAGCAAACAAGAGCTGTAGTTCTGCCCACTTACAGCTGCTTCCACGATGCGGCTTGTGCTTACATGAAGTGACCGACCACGTGTAGTACATGCTATACCAGTGGATACCTGTCTCAGCGGGCGGCAGTAGCTTGGAGATCATGAAGCAAACAAGAGCTGTAGTTCTGCCCACTTACAGCTGCTTCCACGATGCGGCTTGTGCTTACATGAAGTGACCGACCACGTGTAGTACGTGCTATACCAGTGGATACCTGTCTCAGCGGGCGGCAGTATCTTGGAGGTCATGAAGCAAACAAGAGCTGTAGTTCCGCCCACTTACAGCTGCTTCCACGATGTGGATTGTGATTACATGAAGTGACCGACCACGTGCTCCTAGTAACGTGCTATAACAGTGGACTCACCTCTCTCAGCGGGCGGCAGTATCTTGGAGGTCATGAAACAAACAAGAGCTGTAGTTTCGCCCACTTACAGCTGCTTCCACGATGTGGATTGTGCTTACATGAAGTGACCGACCACGTGCTCCTAGTAACGTGCTATAACAGTGGACTCACCTCTCTCAGGGGGCGGCAGTATCTTGGAGGTCATGAAGCAAACAAGAGCTGTAGCTCCGCCCACTTACAGCTGCTTCCACGATGTGGCTTGTGCTTACATGAAGTGACCGACCACGTGCTCCTAGTAACGTGCTATAACAGTGGACTCACCTCTCTCAGCGGGCGGCAGTATCTTGGAGGTCATGAAGCAAACAAGAGCTGTAGTTCCGCCCACTTACAGCTGCTTCCACGATGTGACTTGTGCTTACATGAAGTGACTGACCACGTGCTCCTAGTAACGTGCTATAACAGTGGACTCACCTCTCTCAGCGGGCGGCAGTATCTTGGAGATCATGAAGCAAACAAGAGCTGTAGTTCTGCCCACTGACAGCTGCTTCCACGATGTGACTTGTGCTTACATGAAGTGACCGACCACGTGCTCCTAGTAACGTGCTATAACAGTGGACTCACCTCTCTCAGCGGGCGGCAGTATCTTGGAGATCATGAAGCAAACAAGAGCTGTAGTTCCGCCCACTTACAGCTGCTTCCACGATGTGACTTGTGCTTACATGAAGTGACCGACCACGTGCTCCTAGTAACGTGCTATAATAGTGGACTCACCTCTCTCAGCGGGCGGCAGTATCTTGGAGGTCATGAAGCAAACAAGAGCTGTAGTCCCGCCCACTTACAGCTGCTTCCACGATGCGGCTTGTGCTTACATGAAGTGACCGACCACGTGCTCCTAGTAACGTGCTATAACAGTGGACTCACCTCTCTCAGCGGGCGGCAGTATCTTGGAGGTCATGAAGCAAACAAGAGCTGTAGCTCCGCCCACTTACAGCTGCTTCCACGATGTGGATTGTGCTTACATTAAGTGCCCGACCACGTGCTCCTAGTAACGTGCTATAACAGTGGACTCACCTCTCTCAGCGGGCGGCAGTATCTTGGAGGTCATAGAGCGGACGAGAGGCGCGACGCATGGCCCCAGCGCCGCCGCCGCACCGCCCACGTACAAGAGTTTCGAAGATGTGGCTTGTGCGTACATGAAATGTCCGGTCATGTGCGACGCAGCTCCGAGCATTACTATAACCTGCGTACAATACAACCAATTATTAATTGGTATGTGTCTCAGGTAGCTGTAGCATTCACGTAATGAACTCTTTACGTTTCATCCAAACCCCTTTCGTCAAATGGGCCGTGCACGTCTTTAGTTCCTGATAAAAAAATATTTAGTATCCTGATCTTTTGACTACATGTAACAAAATGAAGATTACGATGTGAAGCAGTTCACTACAAGAATAATTGTTACTGACCGTATCTTTCCAGTGGAACGCTTTCGTCATGAGTGGGATGCCTATGAACATTGTCAGGACATACGCCGTACTGAGATACGTTCTAAAGTTGCTGTATGCAGTTGTATCCCATTGGAAGACGTTTTGTACATACAAGTACATGAAGGGTCGTTCATCTGTAACACAAAACATTTTAATACAACCTGACCGCTAAATAATTAAGGTACCCAGAGTGCCCTCAGGGCAACAATCAAACATTTTGATTTCTATACCATTATAAAATTCTACTTTTGTTTTGACAATCAGTTTTCCAATCAGGTCCTTTCAAGAATAATCTTAACAGCGCGATGCAGCAGTGTGACGCCAACTGTACAGTGCCATCTACTGGTAAAAAAATCTTTTTTCGCTCATCGCGCCGAAACCGCTGGAAGGATTCTAGCCAATTTTACTACAGTGATGGTCCAGCCAATCCAGAAATGTTTATAGGATACTTGATATTTAACTATGGTTAAGAAAACAAATCGCGGGCGAAGATAAGAGGCGAAGTTCTAGTATAACAATAAATTGCTAGAGTTTCGACACTGAATATTTCTAGTTTTTTTTGTTGGCATTTTTTGCGGTTGTTTGCTCGAACGATATCGTTATATAAAGACTTCAACGGCGAAGAAGCTAAAATAGATGGTGAACAGAGTTAAGTTTTTGAATTGAGTAGGCAAGTTCTGCGGTTGAATCTAATAGACTGTTGACTAATTTTTTTTGAGGATGTCAATCGATTCTTTTTTTTATTGTGATCAAATGTCTATATGGGACTGACTACACTTAAACTGCTCTAAAAGTCAGAAATGACCGTCAAAGTTCAACATTCCCACATAGCGCTAAAAACGCTCCATACAAAAGGCGTCCGGGCCAGTGACGTCACAGGCCGGTATAGGTACGAATAATTGTATGGAGATATTAAGAAATTTGCCATTTTCACCATGAAAAAGTGCGTTTAAGTTGATGGTTGTCATACAATTATTGTTTTGTAAAATTATGAGGATTCTGAAGACAAGACACAAAATTTCTTTTGCATAAAAAAAAATATCATAAAATTTGCGTACCTTTGAAGTCACATATTTCCAAAAAGATTAATTTTTCTGATTTTTTTTTCTTTGTTTCGTGATATATTTAGCTAATTTTATTCATATAACTACAGTACGCTGTAGAATTCAACATCAGTCAACATGTCTATTGTTATTGTTTCTTGCACTGCTGTTGTAGCAAAACGTATGTCGCTAGAAAGAATTTATTTACAGGAAAATTAGAGGTACCTAGCCGAGCGAAATCGTTTCAGCAGATATTGTGAAATTTGGTCTGTTGTTCTATATTGATGTTTTTAACCTCTTAACCGTTATACTCAGAATATGAGGATAGTGCTTGATGTGTTCCAAAGATCAACGACTACATTATATGGCTATAGAAAACGTTTTCAGTATAGGTTGGCTGTAATATTTCAACGTGGCGATGAGATGAGACGTAAAATCAGTGGCGGTCAACAGGTTACGACAATTGCGCAACTATTTGAACTAGCTATACCCATAACTTATTGTTTTATCTATGTTAACATAATATAAATATCTGCATCAGTAGTGAGTCTAAAGGTCATCTTATGTAATCGGCGTAGTTAACGTCATTCACACTGGTTTTACTCAATTAAATAGATTGAACCTTGAAACTCATATTGTAGCCTTGGAGACGGCCTGACACATTGAGTTGGTTTTATCAGTTTCTTTATTACTGCCAATGTATGTAGTGTTCCATTACTTTTAAAATAGGTTAGTCTATTTACTATTTATAAGGGTATTGAGATTGAGCCATAAAATCGATCGCCTCGTCTCAACTCAATGTTATTAGTATTACTACTGTATGTACTATGGGCTGCAGAAATGCATGGTCCATTTATGAATGAATTCATTCATATATGGGCCATGCAATTCTGCAGCTCATTGTACATATTCATGGGTTCAATTACCTCATATAAGTAACATGATATACATGATCATTGATTACATTATGATTATGACGTATTACTTTTATACTACTCTATTTGCTCATGTATCGACATTATCATTTCGTACACTTAGCCAACTTAAAGGAGCATTAAGCTATTTTTTATTAAAGCAGTAACGTCTGCCAGTATAAACCAAATGTTTAAATTTTTCGCTTTAATATAAACAATCGCATAAGTTCTTTACCTCTTTTCAAATAGTAGGTAGGGTAAATCGCCAATAATTGGCCACCGTTCAATAACTGGCCACCTCAAACTAAAAATGAACTCTGTTCACCTATAAATATAATTAATTTTAGTATAAGCTGTTAATTACTGGCCGCCCTTCAATAACTGGCCACGATATAATAAAATGAACTCAGTTTGTAGGTGAACAGAGTTCATTTTAAGTTTGAGGTGGCCAGTTATTGAACGGTGGCCAATTATTGGCGATTTACCCTATATAAAGTTTATAATTACCTCTCTGGAACGTATATAAAGCCATGGATATGAGCAAGAACCACAGAAACAATGTGCGGTTGCTGCTCCTAGATTTAGTCAGCGTGAGCATCGTTTGCTTTATATGTTTCAAGTCGAAGAAGTCCTTGACGGGGTTCCGGATACCAGCTTCCCGTAGCGACCTCTGCTCGGGCCCCGTCTGCCAATCCAGGCAGAAGAGGCAGTGCAGGGTGGCCATCAGCATCAGCGAGGAGTTGATGGTGAACATGGCGGTGAATGACCGGTCCACGACATTCACGTATATGAGGTTACCTGGAACAAACATGGATAACTTTAACGTATGAAATCGCATGACGATTTTATTTGCTTCAATGGCTTTCAACGCATTCGCCGTCATACAAGTTTGTTCACCACGCCCCCTGGCAAATAATGCCTTAGGGATGTATAGATAGGTACGTTGTCAAAATCACGTGGTACGAGTACATCTAATTAAATTTTTAACTTATTATCATGGAAAATAAATACAGGAATGCTTTTATTTTATTATAATTTCTATCAAAGAATATTCCCAACCATATACATAATTTATTATTTATAATAATTGTGACCTAAAGTTTCTCTGCGTAACGGCCGAATCAGGATTCCGGTGTAAATACGCAATATTTCCGCGAAATAGACACCACTTTTTTTGGTTCAAAAATCGCAATTCGCATGGCTTATGCTTTTTATTCGAATATATTTTTGAACTGTTAATTTTATTTATTTTTACGAAATTGTGTTTGTTCTGGTAGATATAATGTGGAATGAATGGTGATTTTAATATGTATTGATTCGTGTAACACATATTATTTTTTGTTTATAGCGATGCATGAATGTTTAATCTAAAATATTTCATATTCCGAAATTAATCTTCGATTTCATAAATATAAAGTATTTTTTTAAAACCTAATCTGGCGTATTACATACGTAAATACACGTCATTTTCTGTCAAGTACCTACGTGAGTTATGTGAGTTGAGTGTGAGAGTTAGAATCAAACGACGCTTAACTCTTCCAAGTAAATGAACTGTCAAACCATACAAAACTCAGTTTGTATGGTTAGCGTGGTTTGACCCTACGGATGCATTAGTTGTATACTTTAATACACAAATAAATATCATTTGTTTATCGTACGACAAACGCGTCCATTGAAGGCCTGTCGTATAAGTTGATATACTCAAGTACGGTAATATAATGTTATAGGTATATGAAATACAACTACAATATTCAACTCTGAAAGTAGCTGCTTCTGGCAGTTTTAAGCGCTATTCTGTGTAAAATACAACAGCATAAGTTATAAAACGAGAGAACGTAAGCAGAAATATAAGACATTCGCATGTTTCATAATACAGTCGCATAAGCGAGAATCGTCGAATCAGACAACAATTCAGTATCGGTCGAGCTGTTTAATAGCTAACGTGTTAATGTTGATAGGTACAGCAATAGCAATGGCGATGGCGATTCAAATGTCATTATCATTATCGATAGATTGTATTTTCAAATTAAAGTGCTTAGTGTAAATTCTATGAAATAAATTTAGCGTCCGTATGCCTTAATATGGACTACTTATGGATATATGTATTGACAATCGGTTTTCTGTGGCGAGGGGTCATGATTTCAGGAAAAATCTTAATAGCCTGATTCAGGATCGTTTTTGTTTTCAAAACAAAAGACGATATGTGGCGCGGCGTCATGCCAGCCTGGCGCCATCTATTTTCATAATATCCATTGTCAACTCATCATGCCGAAACAACTAGTCAGATTTTTACCAATTTTGGTACAGGGTAACCTGGACATCCAAAGATGGTTATAGGATACTTTTTAAACGACTATGGTACATAAAAATTACGCGCACGAAGTTGTGTTTACTAGTTTTTAATATAAGTAAACCTAGAAAAACCTCTGATAAACTTCAAATAATCAAGTGCATTCTCAACTAGAATTTAAATTCTATCATCCTTTTAGGAGGTACGACGCTCAGGCAGAGAGTATTCTTTCAAAGCAATAGTCATAAAAAAATTCATAAGTTTTTTCAATGCATCAATAAAGGAACTCGATTGATCGAGTCAACTAGAGCCACTATGGCAGATCAAGATTGTTTCAATATATCACTTGCTTGATTCACATTCCGTTTATGGTGCGTTTGTGATCATGCTTCAGGGCAAGTCAGATTAGCTTCTGCGACTGTTGTCTGTGCTTGGTAACTTTGGACAGGGATCTAGACGGGGTCATGATTTACTACACGCTAAAAATCGTCAACTGTATTAGCGGAAAAGTTAAAGTACATACAGTTGAAAGACCCTTCAATTGCCACCTACACAATGTATATTAAAATACATGCATTAACTTTTCCTCGAACTGCATAACATTTAGAGATGTTTGCTACTGCTTTACCACAATGTTTAGGTATCCTCAATGTAATATTGGGTAAAGTTAGGACTGCCACCTCTAAATTTGCCGAACCCGGACAGACTTAAAAAAACCCGGACGTTTGGCGTAAAAACAATCGCTTCATTTTTCATTCACATAAAAAGTGTCCGGGGTTAGGACACTTGTTGGACCCCCCGGACGGCCTCCAAACTAGGACATCCGGGGAAGCCCGGTCGGATGGCAGCCCTAGGTAAAGTAAGCAAGACAGTACAGGCAACCATGTGTCATGATGTCTTAATTCGAAGGATTATCTATATCTAACATGACACCCTGTAAGGGCATTGCAATGTTCATGCAATACTTTGCAGAAACAGCTTAATATCTAATAAAAAATATGCTAAATAAAATCAAGACAAAAAAGTAATTGAAAAAAAAAAAAGAAAATTTAATACTCAGAGATACCTTAAATTTAGTGAATTACAACGTTATTTGATGTAATGTAAGATGGGGTAAGACTATCACCGGTGGGACAAGTCTGCCACAGACTATAACTTAGGGCTTGTGCACAAATCACGTGACCTTAAAAGACCTTACTAACTGTTCATATAACCCATTAGACAATAAACTATGTTAGTCTTACCCAACCCTTAACAAAATAACATTAATGTTATGCTTACCAATAAAAACGCCCAACGACATGGTGCTCAGATAGACGGCATCCAGGATACCCACTCTAAGGGTCCTGTTGTCTGCAGAGGTCACGTCAGCTATGTATGCAAACGCGCCGGCGAATATTGCCAAATCGGCCCCAGTCAGGGCGCTGGGGAATGTCGCAGTGTATATAACGTATTGTAATGGCCAATCTGGAATAAATATTTATTGGCAAATTATAATTTTACATGCCTATTGTACTTAAGAATTATAGTTAACTAGCGACCCGCGCCGGCTTCGCACGGGTGCAATGCTGATAAATTATGCATGTATTATACATATTAACCTTTGGGAGGCAAGGCTGAGCCAGCGAACCAGTTAAGTTTTAGAATATTAGGAATCTACCTACAGTGTAAGCTCTCATAAAAAGCATCGACTATAATACCTAAATATTGCTCTTAAAAGTCATCAATATGAAGATATGCAGAAGCGACAGTGGCCGTACAACCAACAACTGTTGGGACGGACAGTTTCTAAATAGGAGAACGAGTCTGAATAAAATTATGGTATTTATAAAACTGGAATTTGCAACACTCAATTCGAAAGGGGTTTGAAACGGACGACGTAAATTAGTAGCACCAAAGACTATATGTAGCACTGACAGATAGTATGCAATATGTGGCGCGGACATAATCCCATTAGCGGGTTATACCTACTCCCACACAAACTCCGACTAGTGGTAGTACGGGCTTAGCAGCCCTGATAAAGTTCAAGTCATGTCTTAAAAAAAAGCAATTTGACACATGCCTATATACTCGACGCCACGTAGCTTGGCAATAGCGACCAATAACTCCTCCTACCATGAAACTCAATTTCTAATGATGACACTTTTTTTTGTTCCCCGTTTTTCGCTCCCTCCACGCCCAGACACCCTCTACCACGGTGTAGCAATAAAAGTAAAAATGATCGTTACGGGGAACAAACAAAAGTGTCGTTATTAGAAATTGAGTTTCATGGTAGGAGGAGTCATTGGTCGCTATTGCCAAGCTACGTGGCGTCGAGTATAGTAAAATTACTAGCTACATTTGATACTAACGGTACTTATGAAAATAAAAAATAAGTCATGGGACGAAATCTAGTTTAAGTACATTACTCGTATTCTACTCGTACTAATACTTGCCTTTCATGGTATTGAAAGTTATCGCTATTGAAAAATAGAGTTTGCCAAGGAGTCCCGCCAACAGGATGGACTTTCTTCCCCTCTTATCACTGTAAGAGCCCAAGAAAAATGCGAGGCATAGCGGCACTATGTGCGAAGCCACGCCGTTCCACTGGTGGAATGTTGACACTGTCACCTGCAATTATCGTACCTATAGAGTACACACAGTAACAGTAACGAAAGAATAAAGTTGGTCACATATGAATAAGGCCGTTTTTCACTAGAGCTAAAGCCACGTAGGTAAACAGTGTGTGAGGGAAATATCTACCAATAGAAGCTGCGCTGAGCGACGCTAAGACATCCTGTTGGGGAATATTTTTCTCCCACGCCGCATTGCTATGTAGTTCAGCTCAGTAGTAAGTAGTAGTGGAAAATCTGCCTAAGGCTGATATGAAAAAAAAAACGGCCAGGTGCGAGTCTGACTGGCGCACCGAGTGTTCCGTACAAACTTTCACTTATCCCATCTTAAGTGGCCTGGTTGAGTTAAGTTTGCACCTGAAATGTACGGCGCCGCATACAAACGAGGTGCAAACTTAACGCAACCGAGTTCTCCAAATATGATGTTTGAAAAGGACTATATTTTTTAAGATTTTATTACAAATGTATAGTTTTCAGATTTTTATAAGTATTTGTAGTATGTGAAGATATTACTTGCCAAATTTTATAGTTCATAGTTCGACATAAACGGCCATACCTTTTTTCACGTTAACGTAGAAGTTTGATTTTTTCACAGCTTCAAGGGCCGCAGACCTGAGTATATGGTGTTAATTTCAACTCGATACCTCCACGCGTTCGCGAGATAAAGGGTCTTGACCGACAGACGGACGGACAACAAAGTGATCCTATAAGGGTTCCGTTTTTTCCGATTGAGGTACGGAACCTTAAAAAAAGGAAGATTAACTGATTTCTTAAAGCCAAATGATGGTCTAATGTAAGTATCTCAAAAACGTTATAACTAAGTTACCTGCACTTCCTCATTAATTTCTTTGTAACTAGTTATGTTGTAGCAGATCTCTGCGCTGTATCCATAGTCGACGGTGCAGGCTCGGAACACATAGAACGTTTGCTCGACCACATTCGTGATCATGAACGCCATCATGTACAGAAACATGGTGGGCTCCACCGTTATGTATTTGTACCATGGTGTTCGTCGCTGTGACAATGGAAATTCAAATGTTAATACATTCATAACAATGCTAGACGATGGTATGCGTGTGTCAATGATTATTAACGCCGTAAAAAGAAAAAAAAAACTCGTTGGCTAACAGTTACGTGCTGAAATGCCAAAATGTATGCAAACTAAACTGGTGTGAGTTTTTACGCCATACTTTATAAGCCTTTTGTAATAATCGTGTGGCGTTAAATTAGTGGTTTGGTCACGGGTGGATAATTAACAATGTATTAAAAGTTATTCACGCTGTGCCTGTATACAATTATTCAGATAAGCATCTATTGTTTTATTGTAAATACATCTCAACCGTACAAAAAATACATTAATAAAAGTGACGGAGAAGTGAGTGTTCGATTCGAACGCAATGGCAAATTTACAACTTATTAATGGAACCGGATAGTTTTACGCCTATGTCCAGCAGTGGACGACTCCGGGCTGATGATGATGATGATGATGATGATAGTTTTACGCAGAAAAAGTTCCTAGCACCTACTAGTATAATATTAAATCATATTTCATGTAAAGATAAATATTTAAACTTAAATATAAGTGTTAAAATTAGCCTACTGATGTTGCTTGTGCCCTTGCAGGGCGTCACATGTATCCCTTGACTTATTTATAAATCCACCTATGTCTGTAATGTGATATGCAATAAATGTTCTATTCTATTCTATCCGACCTTAATTCCGAGATAATAGTTCATATAAGTAGGTAGTATTGACAGCAGAGTGATAACTTGATAAGACAGAAGACTTATTATCTCTAGTGTCTGTATAGATATCATGATAAGAAGTACTTAGTTATATGAATTGATGCTGGGTTACATGGATAAAGGCATCATCTATTGAAACTAGTACGGTCAGCATCAAGAATAGCTCTGATAATTTTACTACTGGCTTATGTCAAATTGTCACCTAGGTAGGTACTTTTGATCAATTAAGACTCAACTTGGCCAATTTATTTCGTATGTTATGTGTTTGAATTCACAGACGTCTCGTCTCCACATTTCACAACCGATTTTCATAAAATTCTGTGAGTAGGTTCGATAATTATTAAGATTTTTTTGTCGATTTCAAAATGGCGTCGATATGGGGGTTGGAAACGTAAAAAACAAACAAACTTTCGGCAATTTTCAAACAAACTCGCGAGGTTTACAGCTCACATACTCACTAGTTTATCGGATAAGAAGTCTGCTCCATATACCTATACTATTATAAACTTCTAAAATTGTATCGAAAATTACAAATCAGCCAGACAGTATGTACAGTCGAGTTCATTTACATCTACACACTTACTAGAACAAAAATATCTGAACACGACCCTATTGTTATGAGCATAAAATCGTGTTCAGATATTTATGTTCTCGTAAGTGTGTAGATGTAAATGAACTCGACTGTACCCACGGTGACGACGCTGTTGTAGAAGTTAAGACTGCGCCGAGCGAAATGTGAAAAAATAGGCAGTTGCCGTTAAGTAGGTAGATAACGTCAACACTAGTTGTTTAATCCATTTCTAAACTATATATTTAGCACTTCGAAGAATGTTAACAACTTCTCCGTGGAAAACTTATAAGATTATTAATATTTTACCCTAGAGAACTAAGTAGGTAAAGTTGGACGAAAATTGAAAAATCGTAAGCCTTGCAGGCTTTAAGTTTTTTTTTATACTCCCATTCATTGCCGAAGACGCGAATTCGCGTATCGCTGAATAGACATTTGAAGCGTCGGCAACGAATGTGTTAACAATGGAAATCTATTATGATTTTCAGTAAAAAAAAAAGATGAATGTTTACATTACAATTTGTCCGCATCAAATATTTCAATTATTGTTTGGTATTAAAGGTCCAGATTTATCAAAAAGTGCTTTTAATTCACCATAATTTTTTACTATGGCGGCCGCGCGCCGATCTAAATACGCATTCTCCGCGCTCTATGGTTCAGTCGCTAACGCTCGGCGCCCTCTTAAAAGTGAACATGATAATTTAATTATAAATCAAAAATCTATTATTTTTTAAAATAAGTATCAAAATAACTGATTGCAATAACATATACCTACTTGCATAAACATCTATCATCGCAAAAATAGATACGACTTTTGGCTATGGGTGGATCGGCCCGCCCCTGTTTTTGTCGTATCAATTTCTTGCGAATTAACTGTGAATAAAAAAACAACTTTTTGGGTGCATTGATAATAGTATTTGAACACTTTGGCACAACACATGATTTTCTAAATTGTTAAATCGACAATTTTAATAATTCTTGACGCCAAATTCATGTACACGCAGTTCGGGAGCGCAGCGCGCATATGTTCATATGACGTCACAGCGGTCATTGACCCTGCACTTAGTTTAATAATTTAAATATTCCGGAAATTAATATAAAAGGCGTTGACAAAAAAATTGGGCAAGTGCGAGTCCGACTCGCGCATGAAGGGTTCCGTACCATAATCTATAACAAGTTTGTTGTATGGGAGCCCCCCTTAAATATTTATTTTATTTTATTTTTAGTACTTGTTGTTATAGCGGCAATAGAAATAGACATGATCTGTGAAAATTTCAACTGCCTAGCTATCACCGTTCTTGAGATACAGCCTGGTGACAGACGGACGGACGGACAGCGAAGTCTCAGTAATAGGGTCCCGTTTTTACCCTTTGGGTACGGAACCCTAAAAAAGATTACCTATTTTTTAAGTTTGTAATATACTATAATGTAAGATAATAAACACAATTAGGCGATATTATTCATTGCCAAAAATTGGTTAAGAGCACAATTACAAAAAGTAGTACAATTGCAAAAAAAATTGGCCATACTCAATGTACCTATAGTTTTCCGTTATTACAAAGACGTACAATACTGGTCAAAGTTTAAGTTTTGAACTTATATTATAAGTTTTGGATTTCAGAGATTCACCCGTTTTCATAAAAAAATTACCCCTGTAATCCATACTAATATTATAAATGCGAAAGTGTGTCTGCCTGTCTGTCTGTTACCTCTTCACTCTTAAACCGCTGAACCGATTTACGCCATACTTTATAAGCCTTTTGTAATAATCGTGTGGCGTTAAATTAGTGGTTTGGTCACGGGTGGATAATTAACAATGTATTAAAAGTTATTCACGCTGTGCCTGTATACAATTATTCAGATAAGCATCTATTGTTTTATTGTAAATACATCTCAACCGTACAAAAAATACATTAATAAAAGTGACGGAGAAGTGAGTGTTCGATTCGAACGCAATGGCAAATTTACAACTTATTAATGGAACCGGATAGTTTTACGCCTATGTCCAGCAGTGGACGACTCCGGGCTGATGATGATGATGATGATGATGATAGTTTTACGCAGAAAAAGTTCCTAGCACCTACTAGTATAATATTAAATCATATTTCATGTAAAGATAAATATTTAAACTTAAATATAAGTGTTAAAATTAGCCTACTGATGTTGCTTGTGCCCTTGCAGGGCGTCACATGTATCCCTTGACTTATTTATAAATCCACCTATGTCTGTAATGTGATATGCAATAAATGTTCTATTCTATTCTATCCGACCTTAATTCCGAGATAATAGTTCATATAAGTAGGTAGTATTGACAGCAGAGTGATAACTTGATAAGACAGAAGACTTATTATCTCTAGTGTCTGTATAGATATCATGATAAGAAGTACTTAGTTATATGAATTGATGCTGGGTTACATGGATAAAGGCATCATCTATTGAAACTAGTACGGTCAGCATCAAGAATAGCTCTGATAATTTTACTACTGGCTTATGTCAAATTGTCACCTAGGTAGGTACTTTTGATCAATTAAGACTCAACTTGGCCAATTTATTTCGTATGTTATGTGTTTGAATTCACAGACGTCTCGTCTCCACATTTCACAACCGATTTTCATAAAATTCTGTGAGTAGGTTCGATAATTATTAAGATTTTTTTGTCGATTTCAAAATGGCGTCGATATGGGGGTTGGAAACGTAAAAAACAAACAAACTTTCGGCAATTTTCAAACAAACTCGCGAGGTTTACAGCTCACATACTCACTAGTTTATCGGATAAGAAGTCTGCTCCATATACCTATACTATTATAAACTTCTAAAATTGTATCGAAAATTACAAATCAGCCAGACAGTATGTACAGTCGAGTTCATTTACATCTACACACTTACTAGAACAAAAATATCTGAACACGACCCTATTGTTATGAGCATAAAATCGTGTTCAGATATTTATGTTCTCGTAAGTGTGTAGATGTAAATGAACTCGACTGTACCCACGGTGACGACGCTGTTGTAGAAGTTAAGACTGCGCCGAGCGAAATGTGAAAAAATAGGCAGTTGCCGTTAAGTAGGTAGATAACGTCAACACTAGTTGTTTAATCCATTTCTAAACTATATATTTAGCACTTCGAAGAATGTTAACAACTTCTCCGTGGAAAACTTATAAGATTATTAATATTTTACCCTAGAGAACTAAGTAGGTAAAGTTGGACGAAAATTGAAAAATCGTAAGCCTTGCAGGCTTTAAGTTTTTTTTTATACTCCCATTCATTGCCGAAGACGCGAATTCGCGTATCGCTGAATAGACATTTGAAGCGTCGGCAACGAATGTGTTAACAATGGAAATCTATTATGATTTTCAGTAAAAAAAAAAGATGAATGTTTACATTACAATTTGTCCGCATCAAATATTTCAATTATTGTTTGGTATTAAAGGTCCAGATTTATCAAAAAGTGCTTTTAATTCACCATAATTTTTTACTATGGCGGCCGCGCGCCGATCTAAATACGCATTCTCCGCGCTCTATGGTTCAGTCGCTAACGCTCGGCGCCCTCTTAAAAGTGAACATGATAATTTAATTATAAATCAAAAATCTATTATTTTTTAAAATAAGTATCAAAATAACTGATTGCAATAACATATACCTACTTGCATAAACATCTATCATCGCAAAAATAGATACGACTTTTGGCTATGGGTGGATCGGCCCGCCCCTGTTTTTGTCGTATCAATTTCTTGCGAATTAACTGTGAATAAAAAAACAACTTTTTGGGTGCATTGATAATAGTATTTGAACACTTTGGCACAACACATGATTTTCTAAATTGTTAAATCGACAATTTTAATAATTCTTGACGCCAAATTCATGTACACGCAGTTCGGGAGCGCAGCGCGCATATGTTCATATGACGTCACAGCGGTCATTGACCCTGCACTTAGTTTAATAATTTAAATATTCCGGAAATTAATATAAAAGGCGTTGACAAAAAAATTGGGCAAGTGCGAGTCCGACTCGCGCATGAAGGGTTCCGTACCATAATCTATAACAAGTTTGTTGTATGGGAGCCCCCCTTAAATATTTATTTTATTTTATTTTTAGTACTTGTTGTTATAGCGGCAATAGAAATAGACATGATCTGTGAAAATTTCAACTGCCTAGCTATCACCGTTCTTGAGATACAGCCTGGTGACAGACGGACGGACGGACAGCGAAGTCTCAGTAATAGGGTCCCGTTTTTACCCTTTGGGTACGGAACCCTAAAAAAGATTACCTATTTTTTAAGTTTGTAATATACTATAATGTAAGATAATAAACACAATTAGGCGATATTATTCATTGCCAAAAATTGGTTAAGAGCACAATTACAAAAAGTAGTACAATTGCAAAAAAAATTGGCCATACTCAATGTACCTATAGTTTTCCGTTATTACAAAGACGTACAATACTGGTCAAAGTTTAAGTTTTGAACTTATATTATAAGTTTTGGATTTCAGAGATTCACCCGTTTTCATAAAAAAATTACCCCTGTAATCCATACTAATATTATAAATGCGAAAGTGTGTCTGCCTGTCTGTCTGTTACCTCTTCACTCTTAAACCGCTGAACCGATTTAGATGAAATTTGGTATATAGATAGTTTCAGTTCCGGGGAAGGACATAGGATACTTTTTATCCCGAATAAATTTACTGTTCCCGTGGGATAAGCGGGTTACACCGCGGGGCACAGCTAGTAAAATATATACTTGTTATTCGCGAATTTAATCAAATACAATGGTGTTTACTACATAATATATATAAACATATGATATTCTCTGGAGTTGAAAACCATCCAAAAAATGGTTTAAAGGCCGAGCTCACTGTCACAGCTAGTGCTGTTACCTATCGAAGCTCTGATTAAGAAAGCTTACACAACACAAAAAATACATAAACTTACAGTGTTATGCCTCTCAGGTACGTAGATTTCATTAACGCATAATGGATTTGATTTATTCCTCCAATTAATGTGAAATATTTATACCATTATGGCACTTAATCTCACCTGAGCCTTATTCCAGGTCAGTTGAATCTAGCCTTAACACCTTCACTGCGGTATAGAGTCTTTAGACCTCGATACATGTATGGCTAATCAGAAGTTAACTTAATTGCCACAGCAAACGAGTTAATACCTAAAAGCTCTTTCTATTAAATGCTACATGCTATCAAAAAAAAATACGTTTGTCTCAGTGGACGAGATCAACGACGGGCTAGTGGAAACTGTCCACACGGTAGGGTCTAAGTTTTTCAGACCCCGCCGTAAAGATAGACCTCAGAAATTGTCTGATCGAACCTTAAACCTCATGGCTGAACGACGCTCGCTACAGTTGCAGTCTCCCGATGACGCGAGGTCATATAGGCAGCTTAATAGACGTATATCGAAGTCCTTGCGACATGATCTGCGGCTCTTTAATACGAACCTTGTTAAAGAGACCATTGAGCAGAACAAAGGCTCCAAAGTGTTCGCAAAGGACAAGTCTATTGGACAAAGCCAGCTGACCAAGCTGAAACGGGAAGATGGCAGCATAGCGTCGACCAAAGCAGAGGTTCTAGGCGAGATCGAGAGGTTCTATGGTCAGTTATACACTTCAGTCGCAAAGCCCGTTGACAGCTTGGTAGGCGATCCAAGAGCCAAGCTGTCCCGACATTATACCGAAGATATCCCGGACATCAGTCTGTACGAGATTAGGATGGCCCTGAAGCACCTTAAGAACAACAAGGCGCCGGGCGAAGACGGAATCACCTCAGAGCTTCTGAGAGCGGGTGGAACACCGGTACTTAAGGTCCTCCAGAAGCTCTTTAATTTCGTCTTGTCCGAGGGCGAAACGCCTGAAGCATGGAATAGAGGCGAGGTGGTACTGTTCTTCAAGAAAGGTGATAAAACCCTATTGAAGAACTACAGGCCCATCACGCTTCTAAGCCATGTTTATAAGTTGTTTTCAAGGGTCATCACGAACCGTCTCGAACATAGACTTGATGACTTCCAGCCTCCCGAACAAGCCGGTTTCCGAAGAAGCTATAGTACCATAGACCACATACATACGCTGCGACAAGTTATACAGAAGACTGAAGAGTATAACTTGCCATTATGCTTAGCGTTTGTGGACTATGAGAAAGCCTTCGATTCGGTGGAAACATGGGCGGTGCTCGAGTCACTTCAGCGATGCCATATTGACTATCGGTACATTGAAGTGTTGAAGTGTTTGTATAGTAACGCCACCATGTCGGTCCGAGTTCAGGAGCAGAGCACAAAGGCCATTCCATTGAGAAGAGGCGTAAGACAGGGGGACGTTGTGTCCCCGAAACTGTTTACGGCCGTTATGGAAGACGCCTTCAAGCTCCTGGAATGGCAAGGACTTGGGATCAACATCAATGGCGAATACATCACTCACCTTCGGTTTGCCGACGACATCGTAGTCATGGCAAAGTCGATGGAGGAACTCAGCATGATGCTCGATGACCTCAATCGAGTTTCTCAACGGGTGGGCTTAAAAATGAACATGGACAAGACGAAACTCATGTCAAATGCCAAGGTTGTGCCCATCCCAGTCTCTGTTGAAAACTCGGTACTCGAAGTTGTTGACTCATACATCTACCTAGGACAAGTGGTCCAATTAGGTAGGTCCAACTTCGAGAAAGAGGTCAACCGCCGAATCCAACTCGGCTGGGCAGCGTTCGGGAAACTACGAAATGTCTTTTCGTCCGACATACCTCAGTGCCTCAAGACGAAAGTCTTCAACCAATGTGTGTTACCAGTGATGACTTACGGCACCGAAACGTGGTCTTTCACTATCGGCCTCATCTCAAAGCTCAAAGTCGCTCAACGTGCAATGGAGAGGGCTATGCTCGGGGTGTCTCTACGTGATCGAATCAGAAATGAGGAAATCCGTAGACGAACTAAAGTGACCGATATAGCTCACCGGATTAGCAAGTTGAAGTGGCAATGGGCAGGCCACATAGCACGCAGAGCAGATGGCCGATGGGGCCGAAAAGTGCTCGAGTGGAGACCTCGGACCAGCAAGCGCAGCGTAGGACGTCCACCTACAAGGTGGACAGATGACCTTATAAAGGTCGCCGGAAGGCGCTGGATGCAGGTCGCTTCCAACCGGTATATATGGAAGTCCAAAGGGGAGGCCTATGTTCAGCAGTGGACGTCCTATGGCTGAGATGATGATGATGATGATGAGATATCGAAATCAGCAAGTAAATAAAGGCATGAATCTCTAAAATTGTTAAAGCCATTAAAAATTGTTAAAGCCATTTGAAATAACTGGAACTGTTTATAAGGGGCCTCAAGATATTTTCATGGCCTATTTTACTTTTATTGATTTTGTTGTTCTATCCTGTATTGGATAAGACAAATTGAGAAATTCTTGTTTCTATATTGTGGCAAATAATGAAACAAAATGAAACAATGTAATATAAAATGTCAAAATGAATTATAAGCCAAATAAATAATAATGATAAGGAGAGCCGACCCCAGATAATGGGAAAAGGTTAAGGAAAAGAAGAAGAAGAAAATGAATTATAAGCAGGGATCGGATATTCGGATGCTTTTATACCTACACTTTGGCGTTGGCGTTGATGTTGACTTGTATGGAGGCGGACCCAATTTATTTAATTTTATTATTGTAATAAGAATCCTACATTACATCAGCGACAGCCATTCATTTTAGTGTTACTGTATCTTTATTAAGTATCTGATATAACAGATTAGCTAATTAGTTATCATTTTATGATAAAAATATTATATTTATATTTATGATTAAATAAAAATATTTCGTAATAGTTGAATTAATTGTATTTTAATTAAATAACATTACATCTGTACCTTTAAAGTACCTTCAATTGTTCATTTTATTACTTAAGTAGCATATGTTTGAAAGTTAACCTAATTAGTTATTAATATAGAAATCCTGGGATTCATTAATTTAATTCGAGTCCATATCCATACAGCTAAAGCAACTTCAGCGCTGACACCGAAGTTTAGGTATAAAAGACTGTGACTTATGACTTAAAGTATCCAAATATCTGATGCCTGATTATAAGACACAAAGGTCTCTGATCTGTAAAAACTAAATCTGCATAGTGTAATATAAAATTTCAGAGGTACCTTAAGGCTCCTTATCGGTTCATAAATGCTGATTGTTTTAGACATCTTTTGGTATGATCATACATGTTTCTTAACATATTATCAATGTTACTACTTAGAACAGTGCTATTGCGATTTACTGGTATATATTTAAAACCTACAGTTACAATTTTTCATTGATAATTTTTGTTTCAAAAACTAATCGATATTGACAAATTTCATGCCAAAAAACTATTTTTTTCAACTTATTTTCGACTGCACACAATGAAAGCATGAAATAGCTATGTTACTATCCACTCAATTGCTTTGAATTTTGAGTTGGACTCTATTTATATAATAAAATAAGAGCGGTGACAGGTAGCCAAAAGCAATCTAGTGGCTATCTAGAACTCAGGGAAAAGTATTATTTACTTCAAAAAGTAGGTTAAAATTATCAATATATTTGTCATAACATGGAAAAATATTTTTTCAACAAGAAAAAGGCCTCCTAACCTGGCGTGTTGCCGTAATGCCTCACGTGTCTAAATTATATGAATAACACAGAAAGTAACCTAGACTACGAAACACAACTACAGTACTATTTTTATCTAATAAATTTATAACCTGTTTTACACATGATTACGCACAATAAAATTGTGTACACATAAACATACACAAACATTTATCTTACTTATACTGATTAAACCATTAACGCCAAATGTAATTCGTAAGTAATCAAAATAATAGAACAAACCGTTTCAATTTCACTAACGTCTTCTTTCTGTGTCACATCCATTTTACTTACTAAACTATTTATTTACGAGAATAGTTTAAATTGAATTTATTTCAAGCATAATAAAAACAATAAGTTTCATCACTCCGTGTTCAGTGTTGCCGCCAATGTCATGTCAATCAATCAGATCTGTCAGGTCAGAGTTAGTGAAATGAATGAATGAATGAAAGGTATGAGCAAAGTTGCCAGCTCCGGGATTCAATTTGTGCTGACATTTAGCCTAACAAGTGCCGGTGCGGCCCAGGGATAGTGGCACTACAAACAGCTTTCATATGGCAATAACGAGCATACGTCATAGATTTGCATTAAAATGACAGTAGGGATTTGTCATCAAGGTCTTTTCACTTTCATACAAAGAATTGGCTTCAAGATTTTATATACGGCTAACAATATTTTTATTGCTCGATGAAAAAAAGATTTATTTCTTATTCTGGCAATGCCAGGCTGGACGGTCAGATGGCAATAAAACCCGTAACAGACGATCGAACAATCCGGCGGACCGATAGGGACGCTGCTATCTGTCGGAATGAGATAGTAATATACGTCTCACAGATAGCAGCGTCTCTATGGTCCGCCGGATTGTTCAATCGTCTGTTACGGGTTTAAGCCATAAAGTCCCAAAAAAAAAACTGATGGTTGTCAGCGTGTTATTTTAATTTACGTCAAAGAACGGCCAATTTCAAATTGTTTCGCGATTAATTTCGAAAATATCATCATGTATTTAAATGCATAAATAGAAAATGTGATTTGTTATATTCCTTGAATGTGCTTAACGCGGCGCAACTTCTACTAAAGACGATTCAGTTCAATTTCACCGTATCCCCAAAAGCTGGAATAACCAATATTTAACGGTAAGAATATTTTTATTCAGGTCTTTTATATGTCTCGGAACATTACTGTATGTTTTAATAAACATGAAGTAGGACTACCAGCTGTTTGTTTTAGCCGTGTTTTAGGTACATTAGTACTAGTAGGTTACCTTGCCTAGAAATACGGCTATTGTATGTTTTTAAGTCACAGTTTTTGTTTGTTAGTTTTAAATAATATTTAACTTGTTAAAATGTAATTTCCTATTTCAGGGCTACATTTTGGGCCACATATTGTTGACCAAAGCACAAAAGGAATAAGGTTTTATGTGGACGACATTTCCAAGATTCCCATTAAACTGACAGTTGCAAAAACCGCCTGAGCAAGTATTCTGTTCCAGGAAAAACAGAATATATTATTAAAAACAATGCAATAATAGTGCACCTATGTAGTTAACTTTTTAAAGACATTTTGTAAAAGTTCTTGCTTAGGATATTAAATGGATAAAGGCTACCATTTAAAAGTAATTCATTGTTTTGTATTTTTTTATAAAACTATTAGATTTCAGCTCAATCTCATATATTGAGAAGTGGTTGACAAATGAGTTGCAGGATTAAACCTGAATATGCATGCATGTAAAATAGAAAAGTTTGAAAAACAAACTTTCAATATGGCATATTTGAAAACCCCGCCAAAAAATCCCGCTGTCACTTAGTTCATAGGCTCTACTACGGTGGCGCTAGTAGTATTAAAAAAAAAAAAAGAGGCAACTTTTTTGTACGTAGTTACCGTTCTTCTCCTTGTGAGTATTATATTCTTTGTTTGTCATTAAGCAAATTCAAAAAAGTGTACCGGATGCTGCTTACAATCACAACCTTCGTTCTTCTTGCGAAATAAGCACTGAAACCTATTGAACTAAACTTTATTATCATCACTGTGGATAGTTTTGGCTTTATTACTAATGCACGTTTTCGTGAAAAAGTTTTTCGTGATTAAGTACTGACACGGTACAAACGGAATAATATCTCTCATATCTTCTTACTTGTGGCTCTGTGAGCTGTAGACCTCGCGAGTTTGTTTCACGTGACTGATATTTGTATATTTTTACGTTTTCATCTTCCTTATCTCTGCCATTTTATGTATGTTATGTATGTTGTGTATGTTATTAAAAAATGTATATACTTATCGAAACTATTTACAAAAAATCATGAGAATCGGTTGAGAAATACGATCTATAGGCGAAAACAGCCGGAAATCTGTTAAGCGCAGTATCTACCTCGTCCCACGGTCTGACTAAAATAATCTAAAGGAGAGGATTTCGCTTACCGAACTTGGTCGGGATCTGTGCCTTCAGTTGAACTTTAGCCATCCTGTTGGCCGCGCACACTAAAATATTTACTGGCCCGTATATTATGTTATGTATACTTACCCATTTGCCTCGTTTACTACATGTGTGCCATTAACCAGGAACAGCATGAAACTTAATACGGCCATGACGTGCATTTGGCATTCCGGAGGACCTCACTCGACCTCTACACTACTGCCTCTAGGCTTGAATTCGTAGCTAGAGATGGCCAGAGGCTCTAGCCAGCTCTAGCTACGAATTCAAGGTTTAAAAAAACTCGGTAGCCCTTATCGCATCTGCCAAAGATGAAACGTGCACGAATCTGGCACACGTGGTTAGTGGTAACACTGGTGCGTTTCTTAGTTGAAGTAGTTTTTTTGTTTACATTAAAGATAATACTATAATAACTTTGAAATGATAGATAATTATACGTAACATGTTAACTATTTTGTTAGGTTCAGATACTATATAAATAAGTAAGGATCTTGACAGCGACTGCGGTTGGCATGGTGATGAATGTAAGTATATTATGTAGATAAGCCTTAATTAAAATCTCTGATTATATAACAGTTACATTAACTACTATCATAAGTTAATTTTATATCATCAAGATGCCCAATGTTGCGTCGCACCAAGATTCGATTTCGTGTCTAGGTAATTACCTACCTACCTACGTTTTGGCCTGGGGAGTAAGTAATACTACTTACCGTAGTGCTCAATACAGTTTGTTATATTATAATAATATTAGCATGAGTATGCTGCTGTATGTTTTTCTATATAATCATCAGTAAATTTGCTTTTGTATGACTAATTAAAAAAAAACCGTTCAGGTACGAGTCGGGCTCTCGCACTGAGGGTTCCGTACAAACTATGACATATTGCACATACCTATTGCTCTTAATGAAATTTAACTTTACCATTGGAAAACTGTGTTACGAACTTTAAAGAAAGACTATCTTTTTTTATTTAATTTCAAATGTAGGTAGGTATAGTTTCATATTATGTCCTATGCTTCTTACAAAAGACGGTAAGACTTAGGGACTTGCCAAATTTCATAGTTAAGTCAACGGAAAATACCCTATACATTTTGATTCCCTATATGTTTGCGGCATAAACGGCCGTATCTCTTTTTACGTTTTTAGAAGTCTTTTTTTTACAGCTTCAGGGGAGTGTAGACCTGATTATATTAATTTCCACGCGTTCCCGAGATAAAGGGTCTTGACGGACAGTCGGACAGACGGACAACAAAGTGATCCTATAAGAGTTCCATTTTTTTCTTTTTGAGCTACGGAACCCTAAAAATGTTAACATTAAGTAATCTAATTACCCATTAATGTAATTGAAATTACAGATAACTTTACATTTAATTCAAAGTAGTAATAGGAAGTAACCACTTACTTAACAATTAGCTAAAAAATCCAGGGTTAAAAAAAACACATTATTATCATACTTAGAACGATTTTAGTAAAACCTTAACTAAATAAAAGAGAAGTTAGTCAAATTAGGTATAATGTTTTGATCTAGATATCAAATCTGTGAATGGTATATGTATAGATGTAGGCAGTTTCGGCGATATTTATATTATTTAAACAATATTCATTATATAACTAGATTTGCACTTTTCGTAAGTATTGACTAGAAAATTAAGGAGCTAAAGATACTATACCTATAGATAAGTATATATAATAAGAGCGATTAACGGCACAGAGGCTATTCTTTAATAAATAAAATAGGTATCAATAACAATTTTTTTAAATAAAGAAATCTTGACATAGAGTAAAGAAGAAAAAAAGAAATGAAAATTCTTATGATAGGAGATCCTAATGGACGACATTTAAGTTTCCAACTATATCAGGATCAGAACACACTTGTTACACTTACTTTCCAATGCTTAAATTAATTATTCTGCTAAACCAATATGAAGGCAGTTTCTCTGATTGCCTTCTACAAAACAAATGCATTCCAGTTTCCCAGAGGTTTTAATACGTGACGTAAGCAAATTTGCGTTGCTGAAGTTAGCTACTAGTCTTCGTAGAAGTGTCGCAGTAATTATTTTTAGGTTTCCGTATTTGATATTGTTGAATGAATATCGTAACGGGAGAACACTGAGAATAACATCAGAGATGCAAAATTGGCGACGCGGTTGGCGTAGTGGTAAAGCAACTGGCTACTGAATTGAGTCGGCGGTCCTGGGATCGAATCCTAAAGGGAATATTTGTTTGAAGGTCTTGGGCGTTTTCTATGTATCACTACATAGTATAAAACAAAGTCTCTTCCTGCTGTCTGCCCCTATGTATGCTTAGATCTTGTAAACAACGCAACGGGTTTTGATGCGGTTTTTTAATAGTGATTCAAGAGCAAGGTTTACTTATATGTATAATACATGCATAATTTATCAGTATTGCACACGTGCGAATCCGGGGCGGACCGCTAGTTTATGTATATAATTATGTATGTATCTGTATAAGTATGTTTAACATCGTCCAGTGCCCATAACACAAGCCTAGAGCTTTCTGTGGGACTAGATCGATTTGTGTGAAGTAGACCGATATTTATTTATTATTGGCCATTAAATGGACGTGTACATGAGGATGCGAGTAAGAGTAGAATTGATAGCTTCGGTTGTCGTTGAAGGGAAGAGTAGGTCTTCGAGGAGGCCGTGGTTGGACAAGCAGCAGATGCTTGGCAGAAGCAGCATGAGGCGGCCGAATCGGGTCGATTCCTTTCTGGAGCAGTGTCCTTGGAGCAATAGTAGGGTCTGGTCTTGCAGCATCTCAAGCTGGGCCGACGTAGGCCCTTCAAAGGTGTCTGAAATCATTATAGGGCAGGTTTTATATTAGTTGTTACTCGCATTTAACCATCTCGTGAGTTGTAAGTTATTTGGTCTATCTTTCATACGTCCTTCGACTGACGTGTCTTATACTGTAATCCAGGCTGGACAGTTTGGCTTTTACAACCAAGCTCTATCTTCCTTTTTGACATGTAACATAGGTAATACATAATAATATTATTAAGACAACATAATATTTACGCGCACCAGTTCAAACTATTTTAAGATTGATTACTTAACTACCTTAGCTACTTAACTTACTCTGTAGGTATTCGTATTTATGATTGGCTTATGTTTAATGGAGCACCAGATTTAGCAAAATGTAACGGCAAAAAAAACACTCTTTACACCAAAATTGATCCTCAAAATAAATTAAAAATGATAACCAAATTTTGTATTACTGATCACGAGATAGAGTAAAATTGATTACCAAAAAAAACACTTTTTGCGACCAAACATAGTGAATGTGCACCAAATTTAGAACACCAATTTTATGTAAAATTATAACCATAAATTTTGAAATGTGCTACCCATTATAGACTAGCGGTAGGTACAGCCGCCATCAGATATATCGCAGCATATAAGGCGTTCATAAATATATGAACATGTACTGTAACACCCAGTCAATAAAAGTCGTGTTCACATATTTATGAACGCCTTATATGCTGCGATATATCTGATGGCGACTGTACCGTATGGGACCATTTGTGACTGTTTTAGGGAAAAGGTCCCACTTTGTCGATATGGAGTTATGAGTAGTTCCTAATACTACAGAACATAAGTTATTTTTTGGTGAAAGAATTATGTCTCTAGGTGTAGTAGTTAATTTTTAAAAATTCTTCAAATTTGCAAAAGTGAAAAAACGACAACGGAGAAAACGTTGGTTAAAGTTTGGGACGGCAAAAAGCACAGCACTTGTACTTTGAAGTTATGGAGTGATTGGTATCAAATTAATGGCCATACTTTAAGGATTTCAAATTAGTCAAAATCATATATGTAGATAACCTTAGTAGGTAGTTTGAATACAATACAATCTCTCATACTTAGTATTTGGATCTTAACAGAAGTTTTGTTTTGGACCATAGTTGGTGATTGGACTATGGTTGGGTAGTTTTACTATCTCAATGGATATGTGTGCGATCACTCTAGTACGTCATTAATTTTTTTTTGTTAATGCAAAAATCAGAAATCCAAGCCCAGACAGAGCTACGTACATCAGCATTCGAACGAAGGGCAATAGATAGGTTTGTTTTTACTAATATCGATACTTATTTGGTTGATAAATTTCTTTCATCTATCGCATAGCCTGTCCTTATTCGCTTACTACCATTAAAATATTGTATTTGAACTCACCGTGCCGATACAACAGAGCTGACTTCAACCAATCATATTCCGATTTGTCCAATCTGCATTGTGCTATCCTTTTGATGAGGGAGGTTAACTGTTTGAACTCCAATTTGGGGTTGCGCGCCCTC
This sequence comes from Apotomis betuletana, assembly GCA_932273695.1. NCBI lineage: Eukaryota > Metazoa > Arthropoda > Insecta > Lepidoptera > Tortricidae > Apotomis > Apotomis betuletana. Next base: position 14,693,574 of record OW026298.1, on the reverse strand, counting down.
GCAGCTGTCGGTAAATGCATATCATCTGTAAACATAGCAAAGTGTTAGCAAGATTGTTTGATAAATATGTTAAGATAACGTACCGTTAATTGAGTCTTTACTTTTATAATGCTACATTAATATCTCGTGTTCTTGAACTACTTTTATAAGAAATGATCCTAATCAGAACTTTAAGACGTAGAAATAAATGAGCAGGGACAATGGAAGTAACAGTAGGTACACGTTACGTAGGTCTCTAACTATATTTATATAGTTTTATACTATGTCCAGTACCTACATTGGGACTTGGGCTAGGGGCCTTATCACACTTGCGATTTGCGAGCGTATTTTCTATACAAATAAGCGACGCGGCGAACACGCTGCGCGATCGCCTTCATACAAAATACGCTCGCAAATCGCAAGTGTGATAAGGCTCTTAGATACGTATTTGGGTTGTATCCAAAAAACTTGTATAGGTACCTATACTTTTAAGGCCTTGGCCTAATCCTTAATGTATAAGACTTAGCTATGTACAAGTTTATTGAAAACCAGTTATTTATGGAAAGAACCCGTACCAACGAAGCGACGAACCCGTATCGTGGGTCGTACTCAATATAACTTATTACACGGAGAGCAACCGGCAATAGTAAACCAACGAAGCACACGTATTTATTGAACCGTATCTCGCCATGTTCTATTTCTGATTCTTCATAATACCTATCTATTTAGTTTTTTTTTAAGAAAACACCCACATTATACTTGTACGTACCTTCGTCAAAATAATACGAGTACTGAGCCGCTGCGATCAGGAAAAGTTCCCGCCAGTTGTGGTGTAACAGAGGAATTTGTTCCGAAGACTTCATCTGCGTGAAGGATGGGACCCCATGAAGCCACTTGATGGATGCTACGAGAAGTTTCGCTGCCGGATCGTGGATCTGTTCTCCCGATAGCGTCAAACTGCTGTCAAAATGTATCTTTGATCTCTGAGCCCTTTCTTGACGAGCACACTTTTCTTGTTCTTTTATGATGTATTCAACTGCGTCCTTCTCGACTCTACTAGAGTTTAGATCGACGCGGCTTTCTCCCATTTTTGATACGACGTGAATCACTGGAGGGTCACAGTTGCTTGGAGAACATGCGGCAGCGCCCCTACTGGTATCTATTAATTAATTTGAATAATATGTTACACTGGCAGTTATTAATTATACCTTTTACAGTACCTATTTGGGTGCATTTGCAGAACAGACAAATACTTAATGCTACCTGATATCATTCGCAAAGCACTGATGATGACTTTTGAATTACTTGGAATTTGTAAATATTTGATCAACACTATAGAGATCGACTGCGGAGAAGGAAGAGGAAAATACTATGAGTATGACTAAGTGTGTACCTACCTATCACTACAAAGTATAAAACAAAGTCGCTTCCTGCTGCCTGTCTGTCCCTATGTACCTATGCTTAGATCTTTAAAACTACGCAACGGAATTTGATGCGGTCTTTTTAATAGATAGTTATTCAAGAGGAAGGTTTGTATGTGTAATACATGCATAATTTATCTGCATTGCACCCGTGCGAAGCCGGGGCGGGTCGCTAGTAATGTATATTTTTTTCTCTCGATCATAAAACAGTGCAGCGTAGGTAGAACTTATTATTTTTATTTACCTTCTTTATAGACGTTCTCTAAGCAACGGTTTGATTTAAAAGCTTCCTCAGAACTTGATACTTCATCTTCTTTAATTTTATCTGGCAGTTGTGAATCTGGTTTTTCTGGAGTGTGATTTGATAAAGCTGTTTTAAATTTCGCCGAACTCAATGCGCTGTCCGCCATTTCTGCCAAGAAACAAAGTATATCAGAATATGTATGTTTGCGCTAAAAATAATAATAATAACATATGACATAACATTCAGTACAAAGTAATAAACTTTTTATAATATCAAAGAAATCACACATCAATGTAAACTGAGATAAAGTATAACAAACACTTACTATTGATCTGTTCTGCCGGCGTCACCGACCTCTCCGTTGGAACTACAGGAGGGTAGAAAATGTTTGCTGGGAAGTATCCACTATGTGGCATAGGGTAATGCAATTGGGTCGGGAAAAGCGGAATCTTGAACGGATTTAGAGAGCCGAGTGAACCGACTTGAGCGCTAAAGAAAGGGTTCAACTGCGGGAGTTCCGACGGCATCGCTTCAGGAAGTCTTGAGAAGTCTTGAAAGGATGTTTCTAAGAAGGTGGGCATGGCTAGGTCGGGCGGGGCGGGAGCGCTGTAGGTGTTCAGTTGCGGGAGGGTGGAGAGGGCGAGGGGGGTGGATGTGGGGAAGATGTTCGGCTGCCGGCCGAAGCTATAGCCGAGCTTCTGAAGGGCCAGCTGGTGATGGGCGGCGACCGGCCGCGGGGATCGCTCGTGCTGCACAGCTGATACAAAAATAATTCTTCGTTCTATCAACTGTCGCCAGTGACGCTTTAGTTAAGTTTTTCTCATTTCAAGAAGCAAACACTTCGAAATTATTCGTACTTTCTACCATAAAACACAAGGCTGATGGTTTACTGAGAGGTGTTTGTAGAATGTCATACAATAATATGCTTTGATAATAAATCAAAATGCATAATGAAGTGTTTGCTTTTCCCCATTAACAGCCCTCGGAGGTGACGACAACAATCTTATTAACTTGAATAAACGTATAACGTTACAAGTGGTTGGCAAACAACACTGCATTAGGGAAGAAAAGTTAAAATGGCGGGATATGAAACGAGGGGGTTCATTTTGATATGTAAATAAATACAGGCGCGAATGCCGCCTGCGAGTGACGTCGGCAAATATTTATCCACCCTCACAATAGGTCAAGATTTGCGCTATTTCTTGCTTGCCACCTTACGCATTCTTCGTTGTAATCTACCCATGTACTAGCACTAAATGGATTAGGTACATACAACGGGTTACAGTTACTTTTTATTTGGCGTAGAATACTAATAATAATTATCGATAACCGATAACGAACGATTTGCAATTTTTTTTATACTCTGCCGTTTATAATCTACATATTAATACATAATAATACATAATATGTAGGTATCTAAAAGCAGTCTTAAATTAAGGACTTAGTAAAAACAGTTGTAAGAACCTCGCATGTCCCAAATCCCATTCAATGGTTCCTTTTCCTATGTATTTCAAAGACAATATTCGTTCAAGGCAAGTATATATTCTTCCATGGAAATAAGTATACATATTGAGATAATTTCGATGTATAACGTTTTAATTTGAAGTGTATTTCTCACGAATATAATTATTGTTCAAAGGTAAGTTTAAAGGCGCGTTTACATTTCTGTCTCTACAAGCACCCTGCGGAAATGACTTTCATCTCCTGGTGGCAAGAAGCTTATGGTGTCTAACTAATATGGCAAGTTTCACATTAATAGCAAATTTTTAGTAAGTGCATACCTAGTCCTTGAATTTTTGCCAATCTCAGTCTCCACCAGTGCTATAGGAATTGATTGAGCGCGGAAGGGAACAAAATGCCCCCGCATTTTTTCCTCGCCACTTATCGCCTCTTGTATACCGCAAATACTCGAATGTTTCCTAATGGAAAAGACATGCTCGGAGGAGCCGCTGGATAAATACTTTATTGAGACAAGTGCTCGGCCATGTTCACTATTGATTGCCGCTCAATTTCCTATTGTGTCATACGCGGGCAGATATTAGTCGTGAAAGGACAGACTGTTTCGTATAGACGAAGAGGGGTCTACATTTACCTACACTTGCAGGTTACTCCTATAGGTATATTAAGAAGAAAAAAAATATTTATTTGAAACAACCCGTGAATTCGGAAGTCTGCCTGCGGTGTCTTATTAGCTCCTAAAAGACCATTACGATCATTGTTTCGTTAAATCGAGTGTTTTAAGCTAAATATAAAAGAGCGTCCGTTTTTTTCCTACATTTTCTGTACCAGCGATCGCTTGTTTTGTCGGGGGTTAAAAAGTGATAGTGATATTAGGCACGTCTATTATCTACTGTGATACGAGCGTAATTTTGTTGTGGTATGGCCGTATATCGTTTACTATAGAAATTTAATTAGTCTAAAATATTACCGTCTTTCTTCATGTTGACCCGCAGGCACTTGGAGAAGCGGCAGGCCTGGCACTGATTCCTCCGGGTCACGTCGACGACGCAGCGGCCGCTCTCTTTGCAAACGTAGTCTAAATTCCTGTATTAGAATAAAAAAATAAAATAATCAATAAGATTTCTACGACGATACGACGACATATCGGAAGAAACCGCAGTCGACAAGGTGCAGGAGCGATGATTTTGTAAAATGAGGGAAGTACAAGACTTCATCCTAGAAGACCCTAAAGAAGGCCTGTTTTTCGGTTAATTCGATAACGCTTCGCGTTATACAAGTATGTATATATGTCCTACCATTAATCCAACTTTAATATATGTACATACCTAATACTAGTTTCTCGGTTGGCCCATCCGATACATGGAACGTATCTCGTTGTAGAATCATGTATGTATGGTGATTAGTGATGAGTAGGTACCACCGTGTATTAGTATGTCTGGAGAATAATGTTTCTTTGCAACTGACTGTACATACCGTCTTATGCTCCGCTTGAAGAAGGCAGCCGTCGCACGAGAGCACGCCGTAGTGATTCCCTGAGGCCTTGCCGCTGCAGTCGCTGCACACGCGGCACCTTACCTCTAAGCTTACTGCTTTACATCACACACAGCACATCCTGGTCATTACCTTATCTACTAGTACTTAGAGCTATATAGGATGATGTGTACCTATACCTCGGCAGCCGTCGCACGAGGGCACGCCGTAGTGTGTCCCCAAAGCTTTGTCGCCGGCACGCGGCACTTCTCCTCAGGGTTACTGCTCTCCATCCTGGCCATTACCCTATCTGCTAGTAGAGCTAATAGGATGATGAGTATACTATACCTCCGTATGCTGCGCTTGAAGAAGCCCCGGCAGCCATCGCACGAGGGCACGCCGTAGTGTTTCCCCGACGCCTTGTCGCCGCACACGCGGCACATCGCTTCTGGTTTGCTGCCATCCATTCTGGCCAGCCGATGCGAGAAACCTTTGTAATAAATGTATCACTGTGACAGAAAACAACAGCACATTTTTGAATGGGAAATATTTATCAACAATAAGATGGGATATTGATATTATCCACATGAAATGAATACGTTCATGAAACGATAAAATCAGCACAATTGGCAACGGTAGGTACCTAAGTTACAACACATTAATCTATAATTATACAATTCTAGGTTTGTATTAAAAATCATTTTTCTATGGAGGGGGATGATTTCATAAAAAATCTTAATAGCGTGATGCAGAATCGTCATTTGTTTTATATGGCCGCGCGACAAATTTTAGCCGATTTTGACACAAGGATAGCTGGACATCCAAAGATAGTTAAGAATACTTTTTATCCCACTACGGCAAAGAAAAAAATACGCGGACGAAGTTGCGGGCACCTTCTAGTAAAATAATAAATATCTTAAACTATATTAACAACAAGGAATATTTAAATTAACCTAAACTAAAATAGGTGTAGAAAAATATGGTTTCCAACAGCAAGATTCTTGTGTCTCATTATATAAAATATATAAAGGCCTCCCCTTTTTTCCGACATATGATTAGGTAATATTTAAAAGGATTAGATACAACAGATTATAATGCTTTTCTATCGTATTTTGTGGAATAATCTAAAATGTATATTTCCATCACAACTTTTACTTCGAAGTTGATAGAGTAAGCATGCTACGAAGTTCTCGACAAAAAACGCTGGAAATACATAATTCACTATACAAATAATAATAAAATAAAAGCGCGGCAATAAACGCCGTGAATGTGTTTTTTTATAAAACTTGTAGGTTTTTATACTTCTCGTAAATCTTTAAATTCCATTGTATTACTTTTAATTGGAAAAGGAAAAATTAATAAAACATAGGTACAGGCAAAAATTACAGAATTCATTTGTTGAGTCCCAATGCAAATGCAATCAGAATTTTACTGACCGACCGATTCATTCACAGATTCATACTTAACTTTTATCAGTGATAAAAGTTGTATAATTTGTCACACATTTCTGCTCTAAAATTTGACCAGCAATACGCGTGCCTAAGTTTTCAAACTTAAGTATTTTGCAATGCAAATTTCGGCACGTAGTCTCATTTGTAAAAGCATAAAACTAAAATATTCTCTTAACATTATGCGCATACCTAACACCTCATTTTCAGCACAATAGCTCAATCAAATTATCCGCAAGGCATGATGTGGCAAAGGATAAGTGTGAAAAGATATTGCCTCGTCACACGGTATTGATAGTCGATTGATTATTCAAATAAGCCCGCAGTCAGTTGGGTTGTGCGACACTACGAGGTGAAATATTATAAAGTGCTTACGTGTTGTGTTGTATAACGAGCGTTTGATATCTCAACATGCACATACATTTCTTTTCAACCGACTTCAAAAAAAGGAGGAGGGTTCTCAATACGACTGTATTTTTAGGGTTACGTACCCAAAGGGTAAAAACGGGACCCTATTACTGAGACTTCGCCGTCCGTCCGTCCGTGGTCCGTCCGTCTGTCACCAGGCTGTATCTCAACAACGGTGATAGCTAGACAGTTGAAATTTTCACAGATGATGTATTTCCATTGCCGCTATAACAACAAATACTAAAAATAAAATAAAATAAATATTTAAGGGGGGCTCTCATACAACAAACTTGTTATAGATTATATATATTTATGTATAGGTACGGAACCCTTCATGCGCGAGTCGGCTCGCACTTGCCCAATTTTTTTTATGTTAGTTAGGTACCTACCTCAGAACTTTCGACTGGGTGAACCGATTTTGAAGATTCTTTTTTTACTAGAAAACTGGTGCTTACCGTGTGGTCCCATTAAAATTTGGTCTAGTTCTGACAAAGACATCCATGAGAAAATTAAATAAGTGTTATCGTATGTTCCATTCCGCTCATATAAGTCGGTATTTTTTTGTGAAAAAGTGATATAATATTAAATGTAATCTGTAAGTACGTGCAGATCGGATTATTTTTGGTTCTTTTTTTGAAGTTCAACGCTTCTTTATACTTACTACCTAATAAAATTTTACCATCTGTTGGTATCGGATGAATTAAGATGAAAATTAGGAGTAATACATAAGTTCGGCCGCAATGCAATATGGATTTTTTACTACCACCATCGAGCACCACATACGAACCACGGACCACCACTACCTAACGATACGAATAGGTATGGTGGTCATACCACGAACATAGTTGCTTGGTAGTTTATGCAACTGTTACAATATAATGATAGATCTTAAAACACGAGTGTGGTTTTATTAGGATCACATGAGTGTTTTAAGACCTAAAATACAGTTGCATAATTATTTATCTACACACATAGAATATATAACAGAACAAGTTCCAAGAGATTCTGGAATTTTTGTCATCAATATCATCATATATTTTCTTTTCCCGTAGATATGAAGCTATACTACCTGTAACCGGAATCAAGCGACCCCGCCATAATATCATATTGTGTTGTTATGAAATTACATCTCTGATTTTGGTCGCTGCCAAGTAGAGATGGGCGCTCATGGGTAAATACCCGATAAAGGCCGGGTAAATACCCAATCTACTACTACTACTGCCCGGTAGATTGGGTATTTACTCGGTATTTATCGGGTATTTACCCATGAGCGCCCATCTCTACTGCCAAGTAATGTGGGTGTGCAACTATAGTATCTGAACTAGTTATAATAAGTTAACAATATAGGTGTAGATAAGCAGTTTAACCTTTTGAGCGCCACAGTCGGCTGTGGCCGTCAACAAAAAATCGTGCCCCTGACGCCACGTCGGCCACAGCCGTCCAAATTTCAATGATCAAAAACTTTGTAATTCTAACCGCTACAAGTATTTTTCAATCCCTGTTGATATTGGGGCACATCTTTTTTTTTTTACTCTGGCGTCAGTGGCACGGTAAATTGCTAGACCGCTTGGCGGTCAATAGGTTAATGCCTTTCTGAATCGTCTTTGAAGTACACTTTTTTATACCAAAGAAATATTAAAAAGACGTTTATTGAGTAAGTCGTTACAATCCGTAACAAAAGCGTCTGTATTTTTATCGCTCGCTGTAGTGTTTCCTGCCGCCATAGCGTATGGCGGCTTTCCCACGCCACCCACAAGGGAACTTCCCTTATTATTTCATAACGAGGCTAGTGTGCGTACGGACTTTTTCACTTGTTAGTAAGCTGAAACATGGCTTGTCGCTTGTCAGCCTATGCAATCATATTTATTTGTAGTAGGTATCTTTTATTTTCAGTAAAAACTTCAAGTAGGTAAACGATGACTGACTGTGACTCTTCTTACCTTTGATTTCGCAGTGTAAATACAGTTAATATTAAATTATGCATGTATTAAATTAAAGTAAGTATCATAGTCTCTATCACACGAGTCGATATATCTACCGCCATGCCATGGCTTCTCAATTTAGGTACTCTGATACGAGAAAATCGTGTTGCTTCACCTATATACATATATATTATTCCTCACTACAAGAAGGTACAAACGCCGCACTTGATAAGCGCATTATCACTATGAGCTGGACAAAATTTTAATTGTATCATGTAGTAACTTAGTTTTGTTTTATAAATATTTTGGTATTGACTGCTGTTTATTACTTTTTCTCAAACATGCAATGAAATATTGATGTTATGTTCCTTATAAAAGGCTGCGAAGTATGACGTTTCCGATGCAGCTTGACGAGAGGTCGTTAATGGAATTTCATACAAAATTGGAGGCCTAGGCCGGCAACATGCTCTTTTTTAATTTCTATTCCACTTAAGTTTGTGACAAGGCATCATGTTGATCAGCCATTAAAAAAAAAAACGAAGCAACATTTTGCTTTTTGATTAACTACTTATGACATTCTGCCACCATGCTTATAAAAAAAAAACAATTAGCGATTTAGTATATTTAAGAAATAACACATACTTAATTAACTAGTTCGATTACTTTTTAAAATATGAATTGAAAATATTTCATCTAAATATTAGCGAAAAAATTGTCTACTCAAACAATAAAAAACGCGTAGGAATTTTTTTAATCATTTCGGAGGGAAACTTGGAATATTTTCTCTGTAATTGTTTTAGGTATGAGTTTTGTTGAAATGAAATAAAATGAATATGAGTTCCGACGAAAATACCGACAAATAAATAGTGTTAATACGTGTTAGTTATAGTTTTTCGTAACTTACTTATAATGTCTAGAAATAAATAAATGATCTTTCGAAGTTTTTTTTATTTCAGTGCGTGTTTGAGAAAAGCACTATACATACCTCGGCGAGAAATGGGGTTGCCAGCCTCATACCGTTCGCGTAAGCGCGTAAGCGTTCTAAAAGTTAAAATACAGAACTTAATTGCTCATTAATTTATAGAATTAAAACGCCCTGTTAAAAACTTTAAATATAGCGCAAGCAGTCAATGGATACCAGTAAAGGCCGACTATATCACTGTTTGGTGACAGAACAGCGTGGTTATACTTAGAACTATTTGCTACTTAGGCGTGGGCGCTTATGTTTATGTCACGGCATTTGTAGTAATCGTTTCCGAAATACCATGTGGCGTGCGTCGGTCACGCGCTAGTACTTAGTATCATAATCGCATCAATATCGGGATATCGTTTGGTAACTAATTGTCAGCAAAATACTAACATGTTTTCGTAAGCGTAGCGTGACTTGAGCCCTCAATTACACCGCATGTGATGAATTGCGGTGAATATAATCGTCCACCCTATCGACTCGTCAAAGTTCCAATCCCATTGACTTAGAGTCGAATTTTAGTTGATCTGGGTCAGAGATAGGCAGCTATGTGGTATTAGATAATTATCTATTCATGCGTCGCGTGGCAAGTCAGGTGAATGTGGTAAAATGGTAGGAAATGATAGACTGAGTGACAATGAGTAAAATCTGAAGCAAAACTATCGACTATTTTGAAAGACAGTCACTGTTAATTTACTTCTTCGCGTCTGAAAAGGCATGAATTGGTACAAAACTAACAATTAATGTAGATGTTGTATTAGAGAAGGCAAAATACTAAAATAACACCATGTAATATCCTTTACAGCACTCTGTATTTATAGTTGCATAAGTTTGTACTTTACATCATTATTTCTAAATTAAACTAAAATAATTATAAACCTACTTATCATGTTGCTATACTCATAAGGGTCTGTTTACACCAACTGTTAACTTAACATACTTCCAATACAAGAAATTTTAGTTTACTGATATATTTTTTTCTAAGTCCACCCACTCCCAAATAGTACCTATTTGCATATAAATATTATTTCATACTTAGGTTAGCTCGAAATTTTGAATTTACGTCTTATCCAACCAAATCGAACACTTGTTAACAATCAACCTCAATCAGGGTTTGTCTAGCCAACATATTGCGGACTTATTATTAAACGCTGTTATTATCGGAAGGGCCTCGATTGCGTGCAGGGAAAGTCAAAGGGCGAATGTGCTGTGACATTTGGATTGAACTCGACCCCTGACGACGCTAGTGTGAAGAAGTAAACACAAACAGTGCGGTTGCACGGAGATTTTATGGTAAACGCTGAGAGTGTGTTTAGAGGTGGGACGGGACTACCGTTACCAGGCGTCCGGATAAAGCCGGACATAGTTGGGCTTTTTGATTGCGTGTCCGGCCAAAATAAACGGGTTCCGGCCCGTCGGGCTTTTGTTAGGCTTTTTACATTTCGCAAGCGAGCACAGAGCGTGGTCGAACGTAAGCGAAAAGACACAAAATCCTCAAAAATGTGGAGTGTCCGGCCTTTTTACCCATATGTCCGGCCAAACTTGCTGGTTTTTCCGGCTATTAGGTTTGGCGACCTGGAAACCCTAGACGAAACAGCCTGTCCCGATGGTGTAAGAGCCAGTATAACAGTTAAGATAATCGATATTTATATTATCTATGTACAGAGCAGTAGAGATTCTTTATTGAATAAATAAATAAATATTAAGAGACAATCTTACACAAATCGATCTAGTCCCAAACTAAGCAGGGCTTGTACTGTGGGTACTATAGACGACAATGTACATAATATATATAAATACATACATAGATATAACATCAATGACTCAATATATTGGCCGGGATTCGAACTCAGAACCGCCGGTTCAGTAGGCAGATGAACTACAAACTGCATGTGTATGAATGTGTATTATGTGGAATAAACTTAAGAATTGTTATAAAGGTATACCATGTAAACAAGTACCTAATTTTTAAGAACTGTTTTAAGAGTCAGTATACTTTCTCGAGAAAAGCTCTTATAATAATATTAATAATACATGGAAATCGTGACCTAAAAGGGAGGTTGCTTTGCATCAAATCGGGTAGGTCTGTTTTTTTTTACTATCTGGCATATAGTGAAGTAGTATTGACGACTGACCAATTTCACGACCTAGAAAACCGTCCGGATTATTGTGGAATTTTTGAAAAACCATGAAAATTTCGATATTTTTCAGTTTTTGCCATTTTCTACCACTAAAGGAACTTTGTGAAAGTAAAAGTCACTATAAACGCTTTTAAGTAAACTAAATTTGCAACAAAATGAAAGTAATTTGGTTACGTTAGACCATATTGTGGTTTCTAAAATGTAAATACCAAGGTATTATTTGTTACTTCTTCACGCTCAAACGGCTAGACCAATTTTGATAAATTTTAGAATGAAGGTAGCTGACATCCTGGACACATAAGCTAGCTATTTATCCCGAAAATACGTGGTGTTCCCGTGGGATGAGCGGGTAACACCGCGCGTCGCAGCTAGTCTATAATAATAGAAAAAACTTAACAACGAAATCAGTCATCGGTTCAATTTCATCAACATGTTAATGGTGTACGAGGGAAGGCAAAATGTACTAATTCCAGGGAAATTATTGACGACCATACTTTTTTTGTAAATTATCGATTATGGAAAGGTACCTAGGCTAAATTAGATAGTTTAATTGGTTTAACCGTTTAAGAGCTATAAATTACATTACTGACATAACTGACACAGGGTGAACTTATAGATAATAACACCGGTTATTAGTCGCGGGTGTTATAAGAAACACCCATTTTGGGAAGAGTGTCTCACGGATTAATATGTTAATACCTACTCGTATAAAGGAATTTAATTCCTGATATTAAGAGCACCGGACACATTTTCTTAAAACCTGTCAGGCTTGAAATTTTTGAAAACGCCAGGCATTTGTTTTTATTCATACCAATTTATGGATACTCATTATCATCATGGATGGCTATTTGCGAAACGGGGTGAAAACTAACTTTAACATTTAACCTGAACCCGTCGGTAAGTGTTAGGTCTTTGTTAGGTATCCGCCGCCGGACACGGGTATCGCCCAGTCATGCAAAAATTGATATTTTTTATATATAGGTAGGTACCTAATAGCTCGTTTAACTTTCGTTACTCGGTTTGTAACCTCTGTTTACATGTTATTAAAAAAAGTCATATTACTTATGTTAAAACCATATTATAACCGTAATCTACGACAACTATGCTTGGATAGAGGTGTCGTCTTAGAACTATCCACGACAAATAAACTCATATTATTAATTTGCAGATACATACGGAATGTTATTAATGTTCAAAAAGTTTTCAAATTTAAAACTAACCGTGTTATTAATTACGTATTCGCTGGGATTATCTATGATATATTTATCATTAATATAGGTATTTACAAATAAATTATAGACCCGCGCCCGTATATATATATACGGTAGCGGATAAAAATCTATCAAATTGAAATATTTTAACTTTAAGTCGAATAGGATCCAAGGATAGGATTCGAATAAATGGTGTTCATTTAGATCATAGGGGCTAATAAAACAACCACTTTATCCCCGCTTCGCGAAGCTAAAATAAACTACTAATTGAGTAGGAAAAGTAAAAGGTTAATTTCCGTTTTGAATTATATTGTGAAGATTAAGTGAAAGCGACGGTATAGCGTGAAGCGGAAGTAAAAGTACTGGAAAACTTAGAGGAAAATGATGATGAGTATAAAAAAATACGGCATTTTCCTAATGTTTCAAAAATTCGGTAGGTACTCCCAATTGTGATAACTGATTAGTTATTCAAAAACGTGGAAGGTGTTATGGATAGTAAATTGTTATTGTTAACGGAAGTATAGGTAAAAGGCAGCAATTTCAGACGTGATATTTTAGCGCTTGAATCTACTTGTATTTGCGCCTCTCAAATGAAATTTGAATTACGTGATTAATTTTGTCCTTAGGACTTTATTTGAAACTTTGCTAAGTAGGTACAATTCAATAATTGAATTTTGATCAAATGAAACCTGACCTTATGCCATTTGTATTGGCTATGTAGTCGAGGTTTTTTTTTGGTTTTATGACTTCGTTGCGAGGCAGGGCCATGTCATCAGGGGCGGATTCGATACGTTGGCCGCCCTAGGCCTACGAAAGATTGCCGCGCCCCTATGTGCTGTAAAGCATGAAAAATTAAACAAACTAGAAATTAAATTAAAATGAAAAAAAAAAACGATAGTCAGTAAAATGATTTAAAAATCAAATAAATCAATCACACGTCACAAATTCAAACCTGCAGCGAAACTGTTGGGGTTTGACGACGGAGCAGCCATTCCCAGTTCCTAGCACTAACTAAACTGCAACTGCATTGCAGAGATGTGTTTTATTACTTTTTGCTACACATTATTATTTTTATTACCATTTCTTTGTTATAAGTTAAGTTTTTCTTGCAATAAATTATTCGTCTCAAAGTAAAATGATTTAATTATCTCAATCAGTATTTCAAATACTGTTTCTTACCATTTCTATTTGTAAGTAACAATAATAAATAATAATAATATCATTATTCACAAATTGTCTTTTGCTTGGCTTTCTGAGCAGCGAATTTGTTTATCAAATGATCACAGTCTACTGTAGTGATTCGATGCAGAGGATAGCCTGAGCGTTCAACCTGTCCTCGTCCATTTTCGACCGTAAATAAAAAATTTCCCCCGCGGCAAACACGAGAAGCTGCGTTTATCGGAACAGTTCTTAATCGGAATACAAACACACATGAGCTATAATATAAGAGTTATTATTGTATATTGTGGTTGTTGATATTCTATACAATGTTGAGTGAACGGGCTGTAATCAGCATTCAGTGCGAAACTAATAACATAAATATATGATTTGCTAAGATGGTTGTGTTAATTTCTTGATCTGCTCATATATTTTGGTGGTCTAATAAGTTTAAAGATGACTGTTGGGCGAAAAAAGTGAAGCCGAGTACAGAGAAAGAGAGCCGGAAAACGGCAGCGAAAAAAGTTGATATAGTTAAAGAAAATTTACAAATTGAAAACGAGAAAGCCGGCGCGCGGTAGGCGGCGGGCGTTGGGAGTATGGCGGATCCTGGGAACGATTATTAGTGGCAGCGAAAATGACCTTGGAGTAAACTAGTACCTAAGCAAAGATTCAGTTGGATGAGCAACACTTCTAATAATCGTAATCGCCATACATGTAATTTTTTTTGCGATACTATACTATATCGACACGTTTTTAAGTTTTTACAAGTATAGGCGCGTGGGCTATTACTTTAAAAAAAACTACCAAATTTTTACGCCCTAGGCCCGGGCCTACTCGGCCTATAGGGAAATCCGCCCCTGCATGTCATTCATTAGTTTCAATACGTTACTTAAGTAAAAAAAAAATTAAAAAAAAGGAACCGACTTCAAAAAAACTGAAAAGCTAAAAATAGCCCGTTGATTTACAGATTACATTTGAATCACTTTATAAAGTCGGTGAATCGTTATTGTCAAAATCGCCATCACGCGTGAACGGTCGGACCGATTTCGCCAATTCTTTTTCATCCCTCCTGTTCGGAAAGTGTCATTTTCATGAGTAGATAGCCGGGTGGAAAATAGCTTTTCCATCCCTAGGGTGGAAAGTAATTTTTTTTATTGCCACGGAGTCAAAGATAATTGCCTTCTAGATGCACGTCGTGACCAACTAAATTAGGTACAATCTAGTCTGCCGTGGTAAGTGGCATTGAAAAAAGGTGTTCTAAGGTTAGGTATAGGCAAGCTTAATTTATTTATATCTAAATAATTAGTATAAATTTCCCTTATATTCATAATACATACATATAATTCCGTCCCACATTTATTGTTAGATCGTACATTTATTTAAAAAATAAAATTGTAACCAATGGATTGTTTTTTTTTTACTTTTAAATGTTGGCGGTACGTATATCTTAACTTATTTATCTATTAAAAGTAAGAAGAATGAAAGTTTGCAGTAGAAAAAGCGGGAACACGAGATTAAATTTATATACCGAGTCTTTAATTGATTATTTGTTAAAAATGACGTGGACATTAATATAACTCACTCTTGATATTTATGTGTGTGTAGTATTTTATTTTCCTCGCAGTCGAAATGAAAAGTAGAGTGTTTAACTCGGGTGAAATTACCCATTTCACCCTCGAACTATTGGCGCTCTCACTTCGTTCGAGCGCCAGAAATATCTCGGGTGCAATGGGTCACTTTCTACCCTTGGTTAACAATCTACTATTGTCGTGTTTGCTATTTTCAAGAGAAGGTTCTTTACAATATTCATAGGACAACGTCTGTCGGGTCAGCTAGTAATTTATAGAATAAATAAAAGTATGTGTATTTTTACGGACAAAAGAATCGCGATTGTTTGGCTTTTTTAACTTCTGTAGGGAGGCACTAATGTGAAATCGCTACAAAGTTATGGAATGTAGTTGAAACTACAACTCTACAAAATATCTCACCTTCTATAAAGAAAATTTATGGCCATTTTTGAGATTTCCTACTATATATTTTTTCGCGAAATGCACGATGACTAGGTATTTTTCTCACAAATAAGACAATGGAACAATTATAAAATCGCATTCGCATATTAAGCATCGCAAATGGTAAATACATAAATTGTGCAAATAAATAATAAACAATCATAGTCAGCAGATATGTTAGTCAGTAAGCGTGTAGGTATGCATACATACAGATAATATTAATAAATTATAATGACATTTAAAAAGACTTACCAATTCGGTGTCTTCTATGAAGGTGGAATTTCACTCGAATGTACCCTAAGCGGAGTTGAGACTTGTAGTGGGTGGCCAGGGTAGTGGGCGGGGCGCCAACTTACCCCATCTAAACAGATCTCATTGGTTCCCCAGTGGTGTAGGCGTGTCCTATCGGTTCGCCACATTCTGAAACACATGCTGCTACGCTCGTAGATTGATAATTTGGTATTTGATTGTAATGACTTTGTTGCCGAGTGTGATTACTAGTATCCACACTAGATATGTACAGTAGAGTAGTGCATTAGGTATTGTTATTAGCTTAAGTCCTTCCGAGCTGCCTGTTCGCGACATGTGGAAAGAGCTGATTTATTTATTGACCGATTTCATATACGAGGAGGAGGAATGCTCGACTGTATGTCCACGGTAACGATTTCTCCGCGAATTGTGGACCGCTTCTCAAAATTAATTTTTACTTGAAAGATTATACCTACTCCTAAGATCGTCCCATTGTCACCAAGTCGTAATGTCATTATAGTATCCCATCCCAGGGAAATCGAGGGTAAACCTCAAATGTTAATTATACTCCTAAGATGGTCCCATTGTCACCAAGTCGTAATGTCATTATAGTATCCCATCCCAGGGAAATCGAGGGTAACCCTCAAATGTTAATAAATGAACACTTACAATGTTTTTCATATTTTTTATGACTGGTAGTCATAATTGAAATTATGTAATGTGATACTGATATGAAATATATGTTTGACTTTGATCTTCTCATTATGCTGAGCTGATGATGGAAGGTACAATTTCTTAATGGTTGATAATAAGGGGATTTCTCTCTAAATATTATAGGTAGGTTAAGACCGTTAGTTGTGTTGTTTTTAGTATACCCTGAGGTGGTCTTGTCTTCAACGCATTTAGCGCCCGCATTTAAATACGAGTTTAGGGAGTGTATGGTCGATGGGTAATCGGACAGGGAGTCTCCCTATATATTGAAACGTCGAGATGCAAAGTCGGAATGAATTTTATTTACAACTACACAGCCTTTTATACACAAATTTTGATTTATTACTTAAAACTAGGAAATGCTGGCACTCGGGTGATTTCTAGGGAATCTTAACTCGTAGGTACTATACATGGAGTGGTACGAATAATGGAATGGGAATGTTATGTGCATTCCCGGCACAAACACTAACTCTACGGAGGTCCGTATCTTAAAATACTTAGTAGCAATTTTACCGGGATGAAATTTAGGCATGCATTTTCGAAGATTTTAAATTCCTTGGAGATAGTTAGTTATCTCCGAGGAATACATTTTCCTCAAAGAAAACTATAAAAAGAAATATATATGTGCGAAGATTTTAAATTCCTTGGAGATAGCTAGTTATCTCCGAGGAATACAATTTCCTCTCAGAAAACTTAAAAAAATAATAGTTATCTGCGAAGAATATAAAATCCTTGGAGGTCACCAGTTATCTACAAGGATTGGATTCTCCTCACAGAAAACTGTTAGAAAAGACAGTTATCTGCGAAGAATAGGTATAAAATCCTCGGATATAACTAGTTATCTCCTAGGAAAAAAAATCTTCACAGTTCACTAGTTATCTAGCCACGGTTATCTGTAAGGAGTAAGGGGATTAATTGAATTAATTGGCACTAAATCAGAGTCAGACTTATATTATTACTTAGTACTTTATGTAGTTTGGCAGTATATATAAATGATCGGATCCTGATGACTAGGAATGGACTTTTACTATATTCCGTTCAATATTAGTGTGACCCCGATTTTCTCAAAAGCTCGCGGTCCTCGGCCATTGTTGTATTGTTATTCTTGATCGGAACCACGCGATAAAGGCCACGAACACCTACTTCATTGCTAGTACTGTCATCAGACATTCAGATAATATATAGGTACTTATGTCGACGTCGGTAATCGTCTGAACTTAGGTACGTTAGGTTGTCGTCAGTTAACCCCTCGTATGCGACAACCAATTCAGAATTTGACACCTCGGTGCGGCCGCGTTACGTCATTGTATGCTGCCCGCTAGAAGGTATCCGTGCTTAGGCAGTTCATGAACTGGCAACTGGCACGGATACGCGTCTAAGCATACGAGGGGTTAAACGATGCTCAGATCATGTTGTGACTATTGTAGTTCTAACCACGTCCCAATTGACATCCTTTCGACGCATAAGACCACAAACGCGAAATACCAACCCGAGGATTTTTGGCGTTTTGCGGATTTATAAAAATGATAACGCTAAATACCAACTACGTAAAATGCCACAAACGCAAAACACCAACCGGACGTTTTGTGGTGTTTTGAGTATATTATTCAGAGTATTATTATTTATTTCGTGTTTATTCAAAAAGTATAAATATTTTTTTATTTATTTAAACTTTATTACACAAAAGAAGAACTTAACGTACAAAAGACGGACTTAACGCCATGGGGCATTCTCTACCAGTCAACGTTAGGGCAAAGCAGAAAAATTGTAGGCGGTAAATATGGTATTATTATATTTTTTGGTAGGCTTGCTTGGGGATATGGATCCAACACGCAGAGGCCCCTTGGAGTGGCTGCAGCCCTGCTGGGACCCATTCCTGATCATATCAATAAGATGATACATCTATGAACAGCCCCCCCCCCAGCATTGAATAATATAAGGGAGCCCCGAATTTCATCGCTTAAAGGAATTACCAAGGTAAGTGAACACTACAGCCCTTTAACACTTCCACCCCTGGAGTATATAGCTCTAACGCTCCTCTCTGGCCGGCCAATGAAGGCAAGCCAGAGCTGAGAGTCCTACGGGTCCTCTTGGGTTTCCACTCCGGCCGACGAAGGCTCACCGGACGAGGGCCCTGACCGACTCTCTGGAGACCCGGGTCCGTGGGGTCGTCACTCCCCAACAGCTCGCCACAAGCTGCCCTGCGGGCTTATTCATCATCATCATCTCAGCCACAGGACGTCCACTGCTGAACATAGGCCTCCCCTTTACATAGGCCTCCCCTTTGGGCTTATTATTATTAAAGTATTATTTTTTATTTATGGTATTTAGCGTGATTGGTATTTTGCTTAAATTCATGTTGGCGTTATGCGTAGTTGGTGTTTTGCGTAGTTGGTATTTTGCTAAAGTGGTTTTTTGCGTAGAGTTGGTATATCGCGTTTGTGGTCTTATGCGTGGAAAGGGTAAAGAAAATAATTAACCACCGTAGAGTAAAACTTTTTATCTACGCACATATCATTAGTGCTCTAAAATGCGTTCAGAAATCGTAGGAAATGACCAGCATTATTACCTACAACCAATTTTACTATGAGATTTTTTTTGTCTGTGGTAGTAGGTAAAATCTGTACTGTAATGTTATTACAGCCCGACACAAAAGAGTAGAAAACGGATGAAAAAGGAAATAAATTTTTTCATACAAAATTGTTACCATATTCAAGCACTTTACGTCAAAAATGTGACAGTTGCGAAGGAAGTGGCGCCCTCATTTATTTTCTACTCTTTTGTGTCGCACTGTACAGTACCGATTTTTGTAACGATGTTTGTGGTTACGAGTTTAAATTAGGAACAGCTGTCAAAACACAAGTTGGTCTCTATTCTAGTATCCATATTAATATTGTTATCGATACGAAACGTCAATTCAGTATGTTTTTTTCTTAGAGTAAGGAATAATTAATAGAGAGCGTGTTACTTAGTAGAAACCTACGACAATATTGCTATCTCTGTAAAGCACGTCAAGTTTCCGCAAGAAAAAACGAGATGACAGTATATTTGTCAGTTACGTCTTTTAAAAAAATGTACAAGCCCATGTGTCAAAATTTTCGTTGTAGTGATGCCCGAATACATTTTATCGATATCGTACCGATATCGATAAAACTACAATTATATAGTTGATAAAGTTATCAAGTTAATAACTTTATCAACTTATTAAATAAATAAACAGCTTTAACTTGGATTGATTTGATGCTGTTCCAAAAAAATTACGTCTTTAAATTTAAGGCTTTACATTGAAGATTATATGAAAAGAAAAACATTGACACGGATTTTTAAGTGATTTTTATGTCCGTAGCTTTGGTTTCACTTAAATATTATTATTTCGTAAATCCATTAAATATCTTAGGTTAAGTATTTTTACAATAAATTTAGGTATATAAAAATACACAAATATACACAGTTATTACAAAATATGTAACACTATACTCTCGCGGTTTGAACACATAATTAAGAATTATTGAACCGGGTCTATCGCGATATTTTATTACAAAATATTAATACATTATAAAAAAACTTAACCTAGGGTGCCGCCGGCAGCGGGGAGGGGCCCGGGCTACTGGTAGTTAGGGCTGCAGAGACAGGAACCGCGCGCCGTGTCCAGGAGTAGGTACCGCCTTCTGTATCTGGCCCTTGATCCAGCCATCTAGCGAGTCTCTTAAGATGTTTGTCGTGCCTCTTCGCTATAAGACCGTTATTATTATTATATTCGTGAGAATATGAAAAACAGAGCATTATAAAAAAGAACAAGATTAAGTATTGCGATTAAATTGAGTCTCACTTTGAAAATAATTCTAAGCCACTTGACTGCTGTTTTAGCTGAAGATTCAATAAAAAGCCAAGTCAAAGCTCTGATTACTTAATAACAGATACGATGTTATCGTACAATACAAATAATTCCTTCGACATTCACTCATATTCTTAATGGACGTAAAGTACCCATTTATAATCAATTATGCACTGCACGGCTAGCGAACTCTGTAGGTTTTTAGGCATTTTTTTTGTCTGATCGTGTAAATATAAAAGGGAAAAGTAGATTAAAATTGACTCTTCTGGGCACCGATCAAGCTGAAATTTAGTATATTGGTTACGTCTGACGATGGAACTAGACTGTGGTTATTAGAAAATTATTATGCAAACTAACGGAATGAACCAAAAAAAAAAACAATTGAAATTGTTATACATTTATAATACATTTATTTTACAGTCTTCCCTTCTCTCACCTTGCTGATTAAACATAAGATTGATAACATTTCATATTTCTAACAGATGAAAATTAATAAAGATATCTAGACAGCTTGGCGTCGTGGACACACTAAAATATTTATTTAAATTTAACCTTCTATATGTATGTAAACAAATATAACATACGGTATCAAAAATGTCCACCAAAACGTCATTGATTTTTTTAAATATACACCTGACCAAAGTGACTGATTCACAGAATCGCAAATTATCGATAACTTTTTCTACGTCACTAGTAACCTCACGACAGAAATTAACATAATTGTTTTTATCACTATTTCTATGTTTATTTTAATTGTAGCCTACTTAGATATCATTTGCGTGCAATAATAATCCTATTTCTAAGCTTATAGTTTTAATATTAACATAATTTCTGGTACATTTGCTGAAAAAACAATACTGAATTACTTACTAATGAAAACTTATATTTTCATTTTCACCCAAGTTTTCTTCTCTCCCAGAATGCGAATTGCATCCGCGCACAATGCCCGACATTTTCTAAGTTTTGCACGCACTTTCACACTTTTTTTTCGTTTAAAAACACAAATATTAATAATGTTTATTTTTCGCCAAAAACAGACGTTATAATGCGACTAAGTTGAAAAGGATTGTCAGGGTTGTCATCATCGCATGCTTACTCGTTTACTTAATATGGTAGCATAATAATTTGACATTTACAGCCGCATTTGACCGATACAGCCCATCTTGACGTTTATGCTCCTTACGCTGTGACGTCATCAACGCTCTATCTATGTCTATTATATAATCTAAGGTTTTTTTATAAAAACCGTGCGGGACTTTTGATCTCGAGTGACATGAGAATATGCACACATTCGTTTGTATATGATTTAGAAAAAAAAAACATTCGTCTTGACGGAGGTTCGAATTGCCGCCATTATTTTTGTCATTTTGTTTGTTGGTCCTTTTCTGTTACTACGAAAGTAGAATTGTGAAAAGTTTATTGTTATTCACATTTTAGTTGAAAATATTGTTTCAATGTAAATGTAAATTACAACTATTACAATAAATAATCTGTTTATGTACCTATTTGTTCAGATTTATTTCTTACTGCATTAGTATATGTCGTTTTTAGATATTTTACAGGTAGCACTAGTGGTGCCGGTCATTTCCTTATGGCTTCTGAACCCATCTTAGAGTACTTATGATATGTGTTTAGATAAAGTAGTGTATACAACTGTACATAATTAGGCCTTAAAACACTCGTGTGATCCTATTATGAAACTCGCTGACGCTCGTTTCATAAAACCACACTCGTGTTTTAAGACTTTTAAGGGGCTCCCTGCAGAAATCAGCCAATTTGATGATTTTTACATCGTATCTAGTTTGTGGATTATAGAGTTATAATGTCCTATTTAATATATATTGTAGTATGGTCTATGCTTAACACTTTGTATAGACCCGAATTTTGATTTAACGACTGTGTATTTTATAAAAAAATATTCGGTGAAGGACCAAAAATACACTAATCTCGTTTCTACTTTTATCCCCGGTGTATATGTAGAAAATATCTTACATTTTATTGTTCTAAACCATATTCCACAAAATTTGTTCTGAAGCTTTTTCTATTTTTCTCAATACTTTTCGAGAAAAACGCAAAAAACCGATCCACAACTTTTTCCCCGAAAAAATCGTAAACTTTGACGGCCTGTATCTCAAAGTCAGTGACATGTGAAAGGTACTTGATACGGTATTTTGTTGTGGAAAAACTATGTTATTATGATTAGCTATTTATTTATAATATGGGAAAATCTATCGCAACAGATCGAAGGTCATTGAGAGCGGGTAGCCCCTTAAGGCCTCTTATTATGTATCAGTTGCATAAACTACTATTGAACAAATTCCTTTAAGCGTATCTTTCACCCTCTGAACCGGAATATTCGGATGGGAAAATAAAAAAGTATTACTGTTTACTGACATTGTATTTTTTTTGTTCTAAATGGATGAGTTTAGTAAACATACAACATCATAAATCATGATATCTTATATATCGTCACAATATTTTGAGACCTTGAGTTTGTAATTTTTTACAATTATCGACTCCGTGGATTGAAGAATCACGGTTACCACCTCTTGAGTAAGTAGGTACTTATACCGGGTGTCCCAAGACTATGGGACATCAGGGGAAAGTACCTTAAATATCGTAGATAGGATATTTTGCTGAAAGAAGACTTTATGTTATTTTAAAAAGTTAGTAATTCTGCATTTAAAGATTTTCTAAGAATTACTTGCTTCATTATTCCTCGTCGGCAATAAATAATATTCTTGAAATTTGACTCAAACATTTTACGTTGTTCCTTTCTTTTAGGATACTATGTTACTTAGGAAGAATTATTATTTTTTGTCCATTCTTTCGATTGGCATCATAAAAATAGGGGTGATTTTTTTTTCACATTTAAGTCGGTTCGATTCCCAGACGAAGCAAGTAATTCTTAGAAAATCTTCAAAAGCAGAATTACTAACTTTTAAAAATAACAAAGAGTTCTTTCAGCAAAATATCCTATCTACGATATTTAAGGTACTTTCCCTTGATGTCCCATAGTCTTGGGATTGGGACGCCCTGTATGTACTGTGGTATTCGTTACCACGGTATGCTACCAACCCTAGTCGTCGTCATAAAATAACAAGGCAGCAATTGTTATTTGCGTGGCTTATTTTTGCAATTAAGTACTCCGTAGTTTTTAGAACCGCGACTACCAAAAGTTCTAAACCTAGTCATGTCATAATCATATAATAACCAGGCATGCCTATTTTCAACATACGTTAGTTAACGGTAGGCTAATTTTGTAATTATGTACTTAGTTCGGGTACCTATTGCATAATAAATAAAGTTGGTAATGTTGGTATTAACATGTCGTCACACTATCCTTCCACATACATTCTTTAAAAGAGGAATCGAGACAATATTGTACCTATAGGGTAAATCGCCAATAATTGGCCACTGTTCAATAACTGGCCACCTCAAACTAAAAATGAACTCTGTTCACCTATAAATATAATTCATTTTAGGATAAGCTTTTAATTACTGGCCGCCCTTCAATAACTGGCCACGATATAATAAAATGAATTCAGTTTGTAGGTGAACAGAGTTCATTTTTAGTTTGAGGTGGCCAGTTATTGAACGGTGGCCAATTATTGGCGATTTACCCTACCTCCAATATTAATAACTTCAACTGATAAGTATTTTTGCAATATTTTTAAGCTAAGAATAGAAAAATTGACTGTTTTCGACCAAGCACAGCAAAAATCTAAATGACTAAGAAAATAGGTTATACTTTTTCATCATTTCATACAGTGTTATGCGGAAATCTCGGGGCGTGTAGTTAAGTTAAAAGGGTATGTCATTAAAACGCGAAAATTAGTAAATCCATATAATAAAGTACACAGTATTATGATTACAGTTCGTATTTATAGTGCAAGTCAGATAAATTCACATTTTACTTATTAATTGGTGATATGTTACGGTATTACTCGTACCTTATATACTAAGCGTCACTGTCGCTGTAATGCATCAAGCAAAGACTGAGATGCAAGCAAACATAGGACAGAAACCTCGGCCGTGTCTTCAGTCGTTCCCTTACAACTATCGTTTTCGGCCAAGCCACACATTGGCCGCGCGTCTAGGGCACATATATGCGCTGTATAGTATGAATCCTCATAGAGGTGATAGACCACTTGCGTGTCGTGACCATTGTGGCTTGGCCTTTAAGGATAGATGGTACCAGCACCTAACTACGACGATTCTCAAGTAAGGCAGGCTCTTCACGTGTCTAAATATTCGTCAAACGTACATGCATATCTTTGTCTTTCGTTTTTAATGCAGGAAAGAGTTGATAACCATGTTAGTAAAGACAGGCGAAGTAGCAGCCTAAGCGCAATGCAGAAACGAAACTAAGAGGAGACTAAGGAAACTTACTTATTATTATTATTTATTGTATTTCCATATTACGGTCAGGGTCTAGCTAGATCGGAGGTAATGACAACTCTCAGATACATAGTTCAGAACAAAAAATAAGCAATTCTACTTATAAAACTACTTTAAAAGACCCCTCGTGTCTCGCACTCTGTTTCGTTTTAAAGTTTGTGAATAGCAAAAATCTCGGTAAATCTTAAAGTTTTGCGTAAATTTCTTAGTCATACCTCGAGTTTCGCTTCATTTTAGCCGCATGGTATTCGATCCGAAATTTGTTATACAACGAAAGTAGGCGTCCATTTACTTTAACTAGAGTTCGTTAGTGAACACTCGGGCTATTATAGGTTTTGAATGACCACATTTCTTTCATTCAAGATTTACTATGACAAATATATAAATATACGTATACTATAAAGATATAATATTTGAACTATCAGATTAGAGCGTTATTTATTCAATACATATTATATTATAATAAAACTTAATCTCTTCCATCCTGATTCCACCTGAGTTAAGTGGTGCCTTGCTTCATTCTAAAAAGTAAACGAATTGAATATTATACGATCTTAACCTTTTTGGTATCCTATATTATTAACCTTGATCTGAACCAGCAAAAATTAACTATAGATTCCGCGGTTCCAAGGTCCGAGGCTAGTCAAACCACGCTACCTTTTCCAAGCATATGAACTGTCTAACCAAACAAACTGACTCACATTGTAAGGTTTGACAGTTCATTTGCTTGGAAAGATGGAAAGTAAGCGTGCTTGGACTTTATGTCGCGTCGCTTTTGAGTCCGCAACAGTAGTTTTATTACGATCGTCTCATAGTGTCATAGTAGTCGACCTCATCTAAGAGTGGTCACACATTATAAATATTTGTACTTCGTAACACATTTCTTTAATCCACTCGAGTGTTCACTATTAGAACACCTACAGTCAAGACCGTACATTAACTGTGTCCATTATACCTGAACTGAACGTGCCGAGTATATTAGTAAATATTTCGACCGGGACTGCACTTCAACGACCAGAGAAACGATAATAAACTAAAAACGTGGTGGTCAACGAGTATTTGCGAACGCTCTAAATACACTATAACTATCTCAAATTGGTATACATACGTAGTTATAGCCCGGCAAGATGCTTTTCAATCCACGCTATATTTCGGATTTTTAGTAGTACTCATTTATTTTACTGGCATGAACTAATTTTTAATTGACGAAAGTCATCGAATGTCACTGATGTTGTAAACAAAGGAAACAGGGTTAATTATTCCGCGATTTCAAGTAATTTTCGCTTAATAAAACCAAAACTATCCATAGTGATGCAAGACTATTTTTGTCAATGCGATTTATTTATTTCGGTAGTTTCACGAGCGTTTCAACCGATCTGTTCCTTGTTGCATAGCTAATACCTATGTTGCAAAAATGAGCCAAAATAATTCATTAAATCGAGATTGTATCGCAAGCACAGCATTTCGTTTTACCAAATTTACTTAGGTACATCTCGTTCAATCAAGAAAAAAAAAAAACCGCGTTACTACTACTACTACTGAAGTCCCTCTTATTTGTAATGTTGTTCCTACTAACATACTTAATCATTCGGGATTTAAAAGGTATTCTGTGTAGACTGTATAATGGGGACCACATACTGTGCACGGAGGAACCAGTGCGGTGCTAGAAGTTTGATATATAAAGCCTGACCAGAAATATATGAGGATGCGCCATATTACGGAATTTCACTGGAACTAATTTCTTACACTGGCAATGATTTATGATGGTTTGTCAACAACGTCAATGTAATTCGTGGTGATTTCTTTAAAAGACAAATATTTAAAATTATCCAAAGAAAATGCCGAAAACCATTCACAGTCGTCAACGTAAGATTATAAATAAAGTGTATATGTGTTTACTACACGAAAAACAGTCAGGAAAAGAGTGCATTCCATTAAATGGTATTACGAGGTTAACATAGTGGAACTGACAGGTATTTAAAACTAATGTCATTATAGTGGGTTGCGATTGGTTGTAAAATTCTTGCCATGTAAATCTTATAAATAGCGCCCTTTTGACAATCCTCATATATTTCTGGTCAGGCTTTATA
Organism: Apotomis betuletana; assembly: GCA_932273695.1. NCBI lineage: Eukaryota > Metazoa > Arthropoda > Insecta > Lepidoptera > Tortricidae > Apotomis > Apotomis betuletana. The sequence continues at coordinate 14,666,446 of OW026298.1, read as the reverse complement.
TATATATTTCATCTAGTAATGTTTCCGTAATGTTACACTTAATAGAGTAAATGATTTGTACTTCAACCCGTAACTTTAATAGTTTAAATTTTCTGCTCAAATGGTCACTGATGCCTATAGATTAAGTACGGTACTGAAATAAGTTAAACCTAAGACCTGTTTCGTAAGGTATGTAAAGAGAAGAAAGTGGTATTTCCATTCCTAGGAAAGAAAACACTATGCTAAAATTAAGTTTACAAATTACTGCTTTATGTTTATTTTTTAATCACTTTATCTGTGTCCATATTAGGTAACTATTATTATTTCTACATTTAATACCAAGTTACTATCGTTTATTTTCCTTACTGACGAACAGACTAGTAGAATCTAGCTCAAGCAAAAAAATAGGTATATCATCCCTCGATAATTAGGCGCCTGAAACATTTCGTGGTCGTGGCTGTTTCCTGCTTTCATCCCTAGGTTGACAATTAATAATTTACGTAGGTACTTGCAAGCATGCACACTAAGCATTTGCATGTTACCATAAACGTTTGTATATCAAGCACAGCGCCGAATCCTATACGACTCTACTAATTTTCTATTAGTCTTCTATTGCTTTGTAACTATCACTAATGTGTATATATTCGTAGCGTTTAAATAATACCTAGAAAATCTTACACTACGTTAAATTAGTCAGTCGGAAAGATTAGAACTTTTATGACCGCCACGCGACGACGCGTGACGTATTTTGTACTTGACGCTTACTTGGAAAGTCACAGTGCAAGCACACCATATGGGAGGCACTGCATAAGCGGCCTTACACTACGCATGCGTTCGGAAACACTCGTTAAATAAGAAACCACTTTATATACAAACTACGGCACGTCTTATAAAGGTTTATCTTTGTATGTTGAAGCGGCTTTTCTTAGTCAAGTAATATTTAGTCCAGCAAATCCTTTCTAGTTTTGCTTCACACTATAGTTTACAATAAGTGCCTGAGCGATGATAATGCAATGGAGAATAAAAGAAACAGGCCTTAAATCTGTAAATATGAACGTTCCTATAAATGAACAATAAGTTACTGCCGTATATAAGTTCATGAATGTCTTTGGTGGAAGGAACACAACGAATATTCCTTAAGTTAGTAGAACATAAATCTTAAATACATTTTCATGATGTCATATTAATATTATATCGCAATTAGAATGTCTTGAATGAGATAAAATAACTATACACTTAATATTATTATTTCAATTCAAATCACTATAAAATTCATTATTCAACAAAAACAATTTTCGACATCGTCATCGTAAAAGATATTTATGAATGCTGTTTTAAGGGTTTCAACGATGAGTTAGTATGTTGTGGCACCAAAATACACTATTTTAATGATATAGTCGATTATTTATTACCATTAAACATTGTTATTCTTATCATTAATCTGACCTCTAAACAAACTTGAACTACTTAAACCACCAACAGTTTAACGATTATGAAATAAATATCAGCCGAAAATATTTTCGAAGTATTTTTCTTTCGTATTTTACCACTTCATACTAACACACCACAAGTATACTTAACCAATGCGTGTCTTGCTGAAAATACCGCGGCCCTATATTTGTTGCACTCGCAACATATTTATAATGTTTTGCCAAGTGCTCAATAGTCGAATCCATTTTAGACTGCTGGCTGTGTTCAAAATATGAGTATTTTTCAAAAAGGAAACTCAACACTTCTTACCATTTCTTTTTTTAAGTGCTAAAGTTGTAGTATTAGACCTTATTTATATTATATGTTGAGACCGAAAAGCCCATTTAGATGTGGAATGTTTCGAATCTATCAGATCACAAAGCTACAAGTTACAAATTACAAGCAGAAGATCTTTTTCAACTTCTTACATTAAAAAGAGACTTCCGACTGATACTTTTGTATAGTTTCACTGTGCACTCAGAGTAGATATGATGTTCTTGGTCTAAAATGAATGTCGTGTTTACGCAAATCCATTTTCAACAGAAAATATGTCCGTGCAATATTGTTCTCTAAGTAACAGATCACAGATTCAAAAAGATTTCTTATCAATTTTAGTCAGTAAGTTTGTAGTCATAAAAGCTTAAATAATTAGTTACAAATACAAGAATGTTCTTCGTCTAAATAGGCCCTAAGCAAATTATCAATTTGGTGTATCTGTTGAAAGAACGCGGTACTTTTAGTAGGACACGGCAATTCATCAACATTTTACGAATTGTTTCACAACTGACAATCACAACTAGTTAAATTACGATTATTCGATATTTCGATGTCAGTCCGGCGCGCATGCGCGACACCTGAGCAAACCGTTAACCATGTTATATAAAAAATTCATTAACACAATAACATTACAATTTCGCATTTTATATACAACCATTAATAAATTTGAACATAAGATTATGCACCTACTTCAAGGTTTAAAAACCAAGCACATAGCACATACCCCGAAATTGTATAATCCACAACAACTAGAACAAAGTTAAAGTTGACTAATAAAACATTTTTAAATATTGCAATACAATTCATATTAAATTAGCTTACTAATACGTTCACAGGCGTTACGATAGAACATTACATTATCAATTAAGGCAGTAACCCTACTAACCGGAGGGGAAAATAAATTGCTCATCTCCAGAAAAAGTATCAACCGCAAACCGTATTAAAGACGGTTATAACACTTAAATTGACACGTTTTCCAGATCATTATCACTAACAATAAATACATCTACATTTAGTGTCATTAAATAGTAAAACTTAACATTAGCTATTGCTGGAACGTGATACGCGCCCAAGCTCCGGGACAGTTTGGTAGCTAACGTACTCCTAAGATACATTACATATATTAGGTACATCGCCACACAAAATATAAACGACATATCTACTCTGTGTATATGTAATATGTACTAAGTTTGTACCAAACGACAAACATATTGCTTTATACGAAACATCAGTCGTGAACTTAGTCACTACGACTTGTCAAAGCGCTGTCGTTCACCACCTCTTGACTAAATTCCGGTAAAACAATTCTAATCACCTACGAAGTAGATCCTAAACGAATCTCAACCACTGTGCAATAAATAGCAGTAACTGTTATAGACCCCCGTCACGAAGCACTTACTAAAATAGTATCGCTATCGAATTCACACTTCAAACGTACAATACGGACGCAATATTGTCTAATACGGAAACGGCACGGGCAAGACATTTTAACCCTGTCTGTACACTTGCGTCGACACTAAACTAAAACACGCATGCCGTACTCCTCGCACCTAGGAAGTAAGAAAAGGACGTCAAGTGTCCTTGGCCGGTCTCGACGAAGTGTACAGTCGGGATAACAAACCGACATTCCTTCGCTAAATAGTCTACTATGCAGGACAACATAACAAATTGTACACAAAGTACCAACATTATTGAATTTTATAGATTGATTAAACAATACGACTAATGCTAGCAATATTATCAGGTACATAAAGAGAATATCTTTAATGAATGTCTACATATTGCGTAATAAATTATTATGATTTCGAAAGCTGAATAAATGGAATGCAAAATGGTTACATATTTGTCGCGGCTATGGATGTGAATATTCCAATATAATTATGTCGGTCGTTTTCTGTCGGACGTCGACATCGAACGGTTCATCATTCTCATCAACGTGGCAGTCGCTACAAAACCTTAAATCTACATACAAAGTCAACGATCACATTTGTTTTCTTATGTCAGTTGTCAATCGATGTCGACGACGAGCTACTCGTGTTATTAAACTATAACTAACCAATAAGGTGTCCTATATTTCGGCAAGGAGTTCTGAATAGTAGTGGGTGGCATTCAGGTAGTCTAGGAGACGCCTCGGCAGCGGCAGGTTGCTTATCAAGTCTCTTCGCACGTATTTTAATATAACAAACCTGAAATTAAAAACATAGTTAATGTTTGTAGGTTCATGTGTTCTACCGGTTAAAAAATAAATTCATATAAGTATATTATTATTATTAGTATTTCAATAGCGACACAATATTACAGAGGTTCATGAAGTATATTTATGCCCGGTGCCTGCATCTTCGTCCTCATATTTTTGTTGGTTTAAAGGTCTTCGCACATTATAACAACTCAACGGCGACTCGATTCTATGCCAAATATTGAAATTTAAGCCCTATGTCATATTTTCTAGGTTTAATTTCAAACGCGCGACGACGCGTCGTCCACTAGTCGTCCACTACTAATATCATTTTTTGAAATTAAACCTAGAAAATCTGACATAGGGCTTAAATTTCAATATTTGGCATAGAATCGAGTCGCCGTTGAGTTGTTATAATGTGTGAAGACCTTCAAGTGCCCTATAACTATCTTTAGATGTCCAACTATCCCCATACTAAAGTGACCAACAGATGGCGCCTGGCGACTGGCGAAAAATGTATATTCTAACGCATTGTTTTTCCTTTGTCCTCTCATCACGGCGAAACGGCTGGAAAGGTTTAATCAATTTCGGTAAGGATAGCTGTACATCCAAAGACGATAATAGGCAGGGACCGGAAATTCGGGTAGAAATTTACCCAAAGTTGACTAAATCCCATTGATATCTCACTCATACGTCAAACAAAGCCGCCTATACCTACAACTGGACGACAAAGCCGCAAGTTTAGGTAAATATCTACCTGGATTTCCGATCCCTGATTATAGGATACTTTTAACCCGACAACGCTATAAAAACAAATTACGCGTACGAAGATTGCGGGCACCTAGTACAAGAATAAACGTTCGATATCGACTAGCAGCAGGAAAAAGGCGAGTAGGGAGACAAAAGAAAAGATGGGCAGATGACATAATAGATACAGCAGGAAGAAGCTGGATGTCCATTGCCTGCGACCGGCAAAAATGGAGAAACCGGGAGGAGGCTTTTACCCGGAAGGGACCACAAACTGAAGACTGAATGTTATTATTTTTAACTAAAATAACTAAAACAACTCATATATATAAAAAAAAATATGTATAGTGGATGTACAGTCGTGGCCAGATAATTAAGAACACAGTTTTTTTACTTAATTTTAAAGTATCAACACGTTTTATAACTCCATACTTTAAAATTAAGTATGGAGTTATAAAACGTGTTGATTGGACCCATCCGTATTTTCTAAAGTACAAATTTTACATCAACTTTGTTTGTACTAAAGTAAACCTTGTTTAAACACCCGTGCATTGTATTATTCAATAATAAAATTGGTCAACCGCATCCAGCATTTTTCATCAAATTTCCAAAGTCATATTTGTATGCAGTTGTATGAAGAAAAAAACTGTGTTCTTAATTATCCGGCCACGACTGTATAAAGGCTAATAAATAAAATCGACTAGCAGCCCTCTTACCTGCACATGTGTTGCAGGCTCTGCACCCGCTTGAACCTCGAGACGGGATACAGGAGTTGAACCCGCACTGGGCCTAGGACGGGCCGAAGGTTCAGGAAGAACAAGTACCGCCCGCTCCGAGACGTCTCCACTGCGTTCTCGATGAACTCCACTATTGTCTGAGCTTTGAACATTGTACATCCGCCGAAACAGAAATTACCTGGAAAAAAGATGTTAAATTTTTTACCCGACTATGTAAAGCATAAATAAATAAATAAATAGATATCAGAAAACCTCACACAAATCGATGTAGTCCCAAATTAAACTCAAGGCTTGTGTTTTAGGCGACGATATACATACTTATATAGATAAATAAATACTTAAATATATAGAACATCCATGACCCATACACAAATATTCGTGTCCGTCACACAAATATTTGCCCTTGGGGGTCGTCCACATATTACGTCTCGCAAAATGTCGACTTTTTGGACCCCTCCCCCCCTATGTCACGCTTTTTTACTATACCTTTAACATGTACTGTCACGTTTGGTATGACCCCCCCCTCCCCCTTACGGTGTTACGTAATATGTGGATGATCCCTTGCCGGGATTCGAACACAGGACCGACGGCTCAGTAGGCAGCTGCTTTACCACTGTACCAACCGCGTCGTCAACAATTACAAAAAAATGAGGGTTACGTTATGATTTGTTTTTAAATCCAAATTAAAAGCTCAAGTGACATTATACATATTAAACTGTTAGTTTAAGTATCGATTTCAGTTTCCTGTGGGGCTATGATAGCGGTTATCAATGCGGCATCGATTGCATCGAAGCCAAATATCAAACAACTTACCCTGATCATGTTCAATCCTCACGTGTCTCAGTCCATTCAGCTTAAAAGTTAAAGTAAATATGTAATGGTCATCGCTACTGTCGCGCACTATGAAGGAGCCGTCAGGCTCGTTGGACAAGATCTTCTCGGCCGCCTCCACGGATATGGGACCCCAGTACCAGCCATACTGAAATAGAAAGCACGAAATGAGGGTACTACGACATCATCGATTGGCTATTTATTTCCGAATTTTTACTATTGACGTCTTCAGTAATATTTATGATGATGACTGATCTAGGAAATATAGTATATTTAAATACCAGGGTAATTTACAGGAAAAAATATTCAGTTTAATATTATATAGCCTTTTCCGGTTAGAGGCGGAGTCAGTTCGTGGAACAGTTCACAAGCACGGAACAATGCCTCACAAAAAGCATTACAATTTGGTCCTTGGATGGCGGATCAGGTATTTCGGTGGCCATTAGACGTGTGCGCCGCGGCGATCGGCGTGAAATCGTCGTGGCCTTGTGTACTTTGTATATATGCGCATACAAATAATGTAACCTGTACTTTATATAAAGTAACCTTTACTTTATATAAAGTACAGGTTACATTATGTATATGTTGCGCATAAATACAAAGTACACAAGGCCACGCCGATTTCACGCGGCGGCAGCGTACACTGCGGCGTCGGTACAAAACCGGCGCGGCGCACACGTCTATTGGCCATAACATACTGTTTTTTTTATAAGTAATAAATATCAGACAACCTCAAACGAATCGATCTAGTCCCAAATTAAGCTCAAGAAGGCTTGTGTTATGGGTACTAGACGACGATATACATACTTAAATGTATACCTACTTAAATACATAGAACAACCATCACACAAATATTTGCCCTGGCCGGAATTCGAACCCGGAACCGGCTCAGTAGGCAGGTGTTTACAAAATGCGCCAACCGCGACGTCGAATTTATGAGAAGCTAGATTGGTTAGCACCACGATATCAATTATAAACTGAAACTGTAGTCTACCGTTATTTAAAAATTGCATTTGTCTTGTTTCCTTTTGTAAACTTTTATGGGCGTGCAATAAAGTATTGTCGTATTAATTTTATTAAAACTTTCGTGAGACATATTTAATTATTGTATTAAGCGGTTTACACTCACGTGAAATTGTCAGGAACGGCCCGACATGTTTCGAACTCGTATGGAGCTCTTCATCAGGGACGGCTGCCCGTACACCTCCGCGGCAACCTCGCCACTGCTGATACTTTGATCGACGTTCCGCTCTGAGCACGCGCGCCGATATTATCGTATTGTATTGTATAAATATCGACTTACGTCTTTGACCCTCTGTATGGAGGTAGCGAAGTCCATGACCGCGTCATCGTCGCGCCGCGAACACTGCGGCGCCTGCGGCAGCGGCGGCAGCGCGCGCCGCACCGCGGCCGGCGGCGACCCCCTCTCCACCCGCTCAACCTCCCCCTCCCTTTCCAACCCACCCGTCCGTCGCCACCGAAACAAATTACAAAAACTTTGCTTCAAATTCAACGACAGAATCCTCACTGGTGACATCTTCTTTTGCCCCTGCCCGATTTTAACCTTATCACTCTTATCTATCTCTATAACGTCTTTAGGAACCTCTTTATGCTTTTTATTCTTAATATTCATACCGAACGAATTCTTATTAGGCTTTTTATGATTATTATTTGTCTCTAGCGCACTCATTTCATTGTCCTTCACCACGTTAGTCTTAGCGTCTTTCGGCTGCCGCACGTGAATCTCGACGTTCGGTATTATGATGTTGTTTTTCTTGTTGATGGTGTTTCGACACTCGCTGTCGCTCGAGCTCGAGTACAGAGTGTGCAAATATTTGCGCATTTCACGCAACGTCAGGTGGAGCGAGTCCGTCTCTGAATCAGATATATTCTTCCTACAAGACGAACTTGGCAAGCTGTGCCTTTTATTTTTGGAATCTTTATGTCTATTCGCAGTTTCCTTTGGTTTGTGATTTCTATCAGGCACGTGACTATTCACGTTTTGGGGCGTGCTCTTACCGCGTTTCTTGTTGGCCCTCGGAGGCTTCTTACCTTTAGCTCTCACATTACTATGACTAGGACGAACCATGTCGACGGGCACAGCGTAAATATCACTGTCGAAGGGCACATTGTACATATCAGTTATGTCGGACGTCTTGGCGGAGAGAGTGTCGTGGGAGATCGCCTGCGTGATAAAACTGGAGTCGTCTTGGAACTGGGTAATGAGCGAGTTGTGGCTGCTGGAGAGACGAGAGGTGAGCGAATTTCGGGAGGAGGGGCGGGTCCCGCGGCAAGGACTTAAATGTAGCAGCCGTGGACTCGCGAACCGGTGATTCAGGCACTGCCGACGCTCGTACAACGCCTCTGGTTTCAATTTTTTCCCATATAACGGAGACAAATGTCTCGTTGTCATCGGAATCTCGAGGCTTGATGATTTTGACTTGTTCACTGAGTCATCGTAAACGGCAGCTGGAGGTACGAACAACGTCGTGCACCCGACGATATCGAGTGGGATTGGATTATCCTGCAATATAAAAAATCAGCGTTTAGTGAATATAGCAGCAGCCAAAAACGTATGATAATTTTTATTTTATTTTTGGTGACAAACCTGGAATTCGGGAGGTGGTTCAATGGTGGTCAGTAGGACTTTGCCGGGGCCTTTCTTAACGGTATTAAAGAAGTCACCACACATGCGTTCTGAGGTCTCCGTGGACTCGCATAGCGACAGAGATTTTTCATCAAAGTCGCTTTCTTGTAACTGTATAAGAAAAAAAAAATTAGCGCCAGTATTGTATAAAGTTATTCATAATGCTTTTTATCAGGGCTCACGGTCGTGTTTGTGTTTCGTGTACCCGTAGCCGGATCTCCGTTGCCGGGTAACACGGCCACGGAGATCCCGACCGTTCGGTACGTGTAATTAAGCTCCGTGTAATTATGATACGTAGCTCCGTGTTACACGGAGATACGTTTCTTAATTACACGCGATCAGATCCATCCGTGACGTTGTCGGTTCGACAAGCATTAATTCAATACCCGAGCGAAGCCGAGATCCGCCGATCCGTAGCCGAACGCAGATACGGCTACGTATCTTAAACGTGTCCGTGTAATACGGGATCTTAGGACCGCCGGTGCTAAGAACACGGAGCTCGGGTTCTACGTGTAACACATATATCAGGAGCCCTACTTTTTATAATAGTTATTAATTTTATAATATGCAGTATGGCCTGTTAAGATACAAAGCACCAAGTAAATAAATATGCAACAGTATCTGGTTTATTACAAAGCATTCATAAATGTGATAAGATAACGTACTGTAACAATTTAAATAAAAGTAGGTAAACAAAGTAACAAATACTGAATGCAGTGCAGTAAACATTTTTTGATAGTAAAATACTCTAAAAACGGGCTATTAGAAACATCACTTAACACTTAGCTATTTGTGCTATTGGCTATATTGTGTTTTTTGACAAATTAATCGTTGATCGATGTAAATATTGGCAGTTTATAATAGGGCGGTTCAGGGTTAACATACCTAAAGCGAAAAACATTACTAAGGTATAAGGGTAAGGACCAAAAAGTTGGACGTGACGTAATTAAGGCGTAGTTAGCCTTAGAAAAAAAGCGATCGGAAAAAGTTCTGTTGTACGACCATAATTAACCTCAAAACAGCACCTTAAGGTACATAATTATATAATGGTAAATTTTAATTAAATGAGTTAAGGTAGTAAACTTTTTGGTCTTCACCCATAAGTACTTGACAATGTGTCTGAAAAAATACAGTCAAGAGCATTATCTAACGGGACCCTGGACATGGCCTGACATCCACATGCCAGGATTTATTCCCCCAAATTCAATGATTTAGGTAGGCTATGTATTAACATTTAAATGTTTACAGTCTGCAGCGAATTGAAAGGCCATCGCTCCATTGACAATATACTCATTGATTAATATACTCATTGGTTTCCACTATTATCACGCTCATTTAAACAGATCGCTTCTAACGAATTACATCGCATACCCCATTCCATTTTAGTTCCTGATGTCTTCATGAAAGATAAAATTCTGCAATCTACCCAACCGGTATAAACTAAGACAAAAATACTTGTGTTGGATCCCCTACCAGTTACATTACAAAACTTTTGTATTCTGACAAGTGTTGGGAACACTTGAATTATGGGTGATTCTACAAAAAATGGGTAACTCGATGTCATAGGGCAATAAAATAATGTTTTGTTATATTTTGTTTATATTTTTAATTTTATTTGAATACTACTAAAAGCCTTTTATTTGGTCACCCAATTTCAGCTATTCATTTTAAATACAAACTTGTGAAACTCCACAATTTATCCTTAAAACGTCAGTACTTTGGCATGTCACAACCTCAAAAGTGGGCAATCAAATGGCTGTGTATTAAATATTACCTCTAATGTAAGAAAACTTACTGTTTCAATACAATCTATGATGTATTTAATAATGTATAACACTACTTTCATAATATAATATTCTCACTGTTGTTGTAAAAAATATAAGAAACTTTGTGTTCAGTTTTATTCGTCAGTCCGCTGTCTGTTGTTCGAATTGGAATTTCGCGCTAAATATCGGCGACTCAAATTCAAATCCACGTTAAATTTCAAAGTTGATAGTAAAGTTAGCTGCAGGTTGAGCCATTTTACGGCCACTATTACTGAGCCTGTACCAGAGTTGTGGTTGTCATGTGAACACGTGCCGATCCAGTCAAAAAATCAGTCCTATGGTAAGTCGTTATTTCCTTGTTAATCTGTATTATACTTGAATTTATACACAGTCAACTTTGTTTTGTTAAAATGTAGCTAGTTGATGTTCGAAAATATCAAATTAAATGTTGATTCTAAAGATAACCCCAAATTCATGTCTTTTTCATCAGTCCGTTGGCGTCAGTCCTTTGTGTTATATTGCGCCAAAGGACTGACGGGTTTCCAGGGTACTGACATTTGTAGCGTGTTGAAGCTGTATATTTTTACTTATTTCAGTTTAAACCATCGTGTCGCTTCTTAAAAAAAGAAGGAACAGGGGTAAAGACATTTGTTAAGGAAATAACACCTTGGGAGCAACGTTTGGTTGATGGTTTCAAAACTGAGAACTAGACTGAAAAATCATCGACCAAAATATAGGAGAGTCAAAAAGCAGTCTAAGTAAGTTGTCAAATCTATGGAAGAAACTCCATAAACCAGAATTGGAGAAATGAGTGAAGATATTACTAAAAGGAAAATAAGGAAACAGTGAAGAAAGGCCTTTGCGGAAGTGTTATTTAAATTAAATTAAAAGAAACTACATAAAGAGATAAAAAAAGTTCGAACAAGCTACAACAAATACAAAATTATAGAGAATACCAAAAATAGCATTGACTTATAAAAAAACAGGGATGCTTACTTAGAAAATGTATACTGTTAAACTACCTCAAAGTAGTAAAGCCAATTAAAAAGCTGTTTGAATGGTGGAGATAGATCTTTCTCACAGTATTACACGTTAAACAGTTTTTTCAATTATTACTTCAGTGAATGAAGACTAAGAATAAGAATAAAAACATAAGAATAAGACTAAAAATAGTTTCTATCGTCTGAAAATCGAAGGTGAGTGAGGTACTCGCCGTTAATGTTGATGCCAAGTCCGTTCCAATCCAGTAGCTTGAAGGCATATTCCAGTGTAGCAGTAAACAGTTTTGGAGAAATAACGTCTCCCTGTCTTACTCCTCGCTGCAGTTGGATAGGCTCTGGTCTTGGATTCGGACTGACATGGTGGTGTTTCAGTACAAACACTTCAGCACTTCGATGTATCGATAGTCGATACGGCACCGCTGGAGAGATTGAAGCACAGCCCATGTCTCGATCGAATCAAAGGCTTTTCATAGTTCACAAACATAGTGGCCGGTTATACTCCTTTCTCTTCTGTACAACCTGCCGCAGTGTATGAATTTGGTATATGGTGCTAAAGCTTTTCGGAATACGGATTGATCGGGAGGTTGGAAATCGACTGTGCGCGAGACGATTGGTAATGACTCTGAAGAACAGCTGATGAATATGGCTCAGCAGTGAAATGGTCCTGTAGTTCTTCAATAAAAGCTATGCTCGAAGTTTCTGAGCGCGAAAGAATCAGAAATAAAGATATCCGCAGTAGAATCAGGGTAACCGACACAGCTCACAGGATTGCACGGTTGAAATGGCAATGCGCAGGCCATGTAGCCCGGTAAATGAACGGCAGTTGGAGCAGCTAAGTCGTAGAGTGGCGACCACGTATAGGAAAGCGCAGCGTGGGAAGGCCCCCGACTAGATGGACGGATGACCTCCTGAGGGTAGCGGGGAATCAATAGATGCGGTCTGCACTGGATCGCACTTTGTGTCGAGTCATGAGGGAGGCCTATGTTCAGCAGTGGACGTCTGTGGCTAATAGATAGATTAGTTCCTAAGAGATTTATTTCTAAATTTTAATAAATATCAAGCATATGTTATGAAGTTGTGTATTTTGTCAGTACTTTGTCAGCCTCGTCAGTCCCCTGGCAGTCAAATTCAGAAAAACCGAAATTTCTCCGGTTCTACTTAAAAAAGTGACTGGCCCAATCTCGAGCAATATATTCATTACATTACCTATCTTATATACCCGAATTTGTAGCATTTTGATTAAAAAACTATCATAAACAAAATATCCCGAAAAGTTACCCAACTTTTGTATATTCGCCCTTATATTAATTTAGAACTAGAAATAGATATCTATATTTTTGAATTTATTAAGGTACAATTCCGTGCATCGCGGCCGATCGCAACCGCGCGGCTGATGCGTCAATAGTCAGTAAATGAAAATATATAGCGCCATTTTCGAAGTCTGCGACGGACACGTGCAGCTTGCGATAGAACGATGTTGAGACATGCATTGCTGCGTGCGGCCGACGTGTGTCGCGAATCGATCGCGCGCGGTTGCACGGAATTACACCTTTAGATAACAAACCTACAGTCCGTGAGCTGTCAGATTGCGATTCGAGTTTGAAAACTGAGAGGTTCTTATCTGGATCGAGTGAGAGCGAGCGAGACAATTGTAAAACGCGAATGGCATTGTGACAGCTCAGGCACTGGCACTGTAAAACCTTTCTCTCTTCGCACATGAACATTAAAAATAAATCACACAGGATAAATGAGTTTTTTGCCAAACAATAACATATACATGGTAGGATTATAAGCAAAATAAATAGATCATTAGGGGGTTTACCATGTGCATTATTACAATGGCAAATATTTGAGGATTTAATTCGCCAGGCTCGCAGGACAACCACAAACAATACATGACATGCCAGAGTTCTTTAATCAGTTGTACATAATAACTCCTGGTACTTGTAGCAAGCTTGGTAGATTGAACAGATGCATGCATATTCATTAACTTACTTATAATAATGTAATGTTTTCTAGTAGATATAATTATAGGATTAACATTACAGTTTCATACAGATATTTTTCACTGCATCACCAGAGCAAAAGGGGAAAAAATTAATACACATCTCCAATATTGTCTGTACTACACTACTTATGTCTGATCAATTGTAAGGAGAAGTGCCATAATCTTTGTTGTAAAATTAATAAAGAAATTATAAATAAATAAAAAATGGTAAACAAAATACTGACTGTAAGTGTGCTCAAAAACATTAGGAGCCCCTGGTCTAAGGTACATGTAAAATAAATGGAGGATAAAGCTGCGCATTTAGGAACAAGATACAAAGTCCATTTCCCTTATACAGTTAACAAAACAATACATTTGTTGATGAAACAAAATGTTTTATTTGCTTTTTTGTGCCAAGGGATGAAATGCAATACAGATGAATAACTCACTAATAGTGCCAACATACTTTTGGTGCCAAACATCTCAATTCTCATACAAAATTAACCTATATTGTGGCATCTTGGCAGCTAAAGTGTTTGTTGGCAACAAACCACATAGTATAAGCATCTTAAGTTAAATTTTAAAGACAAAATCGGAATAACAACAACTAAAAATAGGAGCACAATCTTCTACAAAGTGAATAAAAAAGAAATAGATATATCCATAACAGCAATCATATTTTCTTTGGTTTCCCTGATGATTACACACAAAAAAAAAGAATTTAAATGGATTATAATATAGCATGTCGGTATTGAAAATGTGAGCCTTCCTGACATTTCGTCAACTTTAACAGTTTTTAATAGAATCTTTTTATCAATCCTGATTTTTAAGGTGGAAATATCACATTGTATAACTACTAGCTGCGCCCCCCTGTGTTACTCGCTCATATTGGTCCAGCCATTTGAGTGTAAAGAACTAACAAATATACACATAAACACACTCACAAACTTCCACCTTTACAATATTACTGTGATAACTTTTACCGTTATTAACCCTTGGAATTGTCTTGTCACATATCTCTGCATCCCCCTCTAGTATCGCTAACGAGCCTTGATGTGATGACTACACCCCGTTATCTAATGTAAAGAGTTATTTGTCAAAATAAAATTCTTCTTTTGTGAATGCTCTAGAGATAACTCATTCGTTCCATCTTTTTAATCAGATAGGACGGCGACAATTATGGAATGGTACAGTAGTCTATCCAGAATTAAATTATAAATCAGTTGTTAGAAAATAAGGAAGTTCAAATTGATAACAGCATTGTAAACAAAAGTTACATAGAGCATTACAAAAAACGACAGTTTTTGCCAGTTAATTTATAGAGGTCGAAAAATAATTTTCATTTTTGAAATGCATTTTTACAAGCAGGCGACAATTTTGCCTTCATATAATTTGGAAAAAATATTGTTAATTTATTATAAAACTTATAATAAATAAATAAAAATCATTTATTTCATAACAATTTAAAAAAACATTAGCAGAGCTCTGTCAAGTATGAATTAGATCTTTTGATATGTTATTGAGTGAGTAAATCAACTTATTTTTTATCAATAATCATCACTTGCCCCCAAACTGAGCATTAGATAACGGGTCGTAGTGATGACATACCAGGGGTTAAAGATGGGTAAGTTGATGTAAGATCAGGAAGGCTAAAATAATGAATACATGCGTTATAATCGTTTATTTAAATACATAGCAGCAATGCCAATAAAGAAATATAATTCGCCGAACAGTAGGATATACTTATCTACTATATACAGATGCAATGTATATGGTATTATTAGGTCAGGAATACTGCAGAAAGTTTTTATACATGAATAGTTTGTTTTTCTTAAGACATACATGCCAAGCTGGGGTATAAATTTGTGGGAAAACACATAAGCACAATTAAAACAACACAAGTAGAACCAAAATGACAAGTGAGGAAAATGTTTATTAATTTCATCATCGTTTGTACTACAACAAACGTCCAGGAAACAGGAAGTATTTAGTACGCAATAATCTAAAGCGCTAAGGATAAACATAAATACAAGCACACATTTTTGTATGGTACTACTCAATGATACGAAGATTTAGCGATTCAGGGGAAGGAAGTGCCAAGTTTCGAAACCACTGACCTCGGATGTAACGTGATGCCAGCCGCTCGCGGAGTCGCTCGAGAAGGACCCGCTGGTGATGAGTAAACCACTATCTTCACTTAAGGGAGGCACCTCAGAATGTGTTGAAAACGAAGGCGGTGACTCCATCACCCAAACAATATTCTACACTTCTCGCGGACATATAATGGACGTTATTTACATTAAATAAAATAATGACAAATTATATTACATTAAATAACACAAAAAGATAGAAATCGTCTTTCTCCTCGCTTCTTGCTCATTGCCAATTTCAGCTAGCGGTCCGTACTCATTACATTACTATAATTTTCTTAATTTCTTTGCTTGTTCAATGTTCACAGCTCATACCAACGACAATATAATATACTTTTTTTTCTTAAGTGATTTAAAGCCTAGTTTCGACTAATGTGTATCTTCATACATTCAATTAACGTCAGATGTACACACTTGTTGAAACTGGGCGTGACGCGTGACACTCCAATCCTAATGAGACCAATTCCATCAGATAACGGTTCGTTCTTGAACAGGGTAAGTACAGTTTTTGAAAGACAAAAGGATCTACAAACTTCAACTGTTTAATATTTTCTCACAATGTTTTTTTCAATTCCACCAATTCATATTGCTTTTTATGTTTTTTAAAACGTCGGTGTGATATTTGGTCACATTCCGAAGGTATACAACATTACCTTGGTTCATATAGAATTCATAAGTCTAATAAAAAAAGAACTGTGAATGTCACGTTTGCTTTTTAACTTTTCTTACTAATTCCTTGTAAAGCCTGACCTGAGAAATATATGAGGATTATCAAGAGGGCCCTATTTATAAGATTTATATGGCAACGATTTTGCAACCAATTGCAACCCACTATAATGAAATTAGTTTAAATACCTGCCAGTTTCACTTAATGGAATGCACTCTTTTCCTGACTGTTTTTCCTGTAGTAAACATGTGTACGCTTTATTTATAATCTTACGTTCACGACTGTGAATGGTTTTCGGCATTTTCTTTGGATAATTGTAAACATTTGTCTTTTAAAGAAACCGCCACGAATGACATTGACATTGTTGACAAACCATCATAAAATCATTGCCAGTGTAAGAAATTAGTTCCAGTGAAATTCCGCAATATGGCGCATCGTCATATATTTCTGGTCAGGCTTTATGAAATATATCAGTATTCCTCAAAAAAAAAATGATAATGTTTTATACATCAGACTGATAAACCAAGCCAGGGGTGACCAAATCCAGAAGTATTTGCCGATCCTATGCAAAATTTCTGATCTAAATATAATGAAATGACATCCATTCCATACATTTCCATCAGCATTTGTAATATTTGTATACATAGCTTTACAATTTCGTTGTCTATGATCATTTCTGGAAGCAAAACAGATAATAAAATAAATATCATATCAAAGCAATACTGTTTGCTGTTCTGTTTTCTGTTTGTCAATCAGTCAAGTACATTATAAGTACATCTTCCTCGTACCCATTCTTTTCTTCAGAATAAAGCTTTCTGAGCTAAATTTTGCCGTGTGACCGTAAATAACATATTATGTCTTAATGAAAGCCGCCACTAGCTTGTATTTTACGATGGCGGAATCGCAGGTTGCTAACATAGTCAATGAAATATTGGTAAGTAATTACTATTATTATTCATATTTATCAAATTTCAAGTACAATATCAATACTTTAGACAATATCCAGAATCATACTACTTTAAGAAGAAACGATTCTTAAATGCAAATTTTGTGCATAATTCATGAATGTATAATTTCTTAGACAATATTAATAATACAACTGTGGTCTAGTGCATCGAATTATGAAGTTCTGCATTAAAAGAACAAGAAAGTACGCATATGCGACACATTTGTGTGATGTTACTGAAAGTACAAATATTAATTTGAACCAAGGAAAAGTATGTTAAGTTTTTACTTATCCTTAGACATTTGCAGTAAATTATGTGTATATGTTACGTTTTGTTGTACGCTAATCCCGCACAAATAATCTTCCTGTTTGGCGTTATGGTTGACTGGTAGAGAATGCCTCATGGCCTTAAGTCTGCCATTTGTACTTACGTTTTTGTAGTGTGCCATACAATTTAATAAATAAATAAGTACCCCATCAGTTGTTGCGCTATTGGTGTGTTTAAAAAATAAGATTTGCTCTAACAGAGAGTGGAAGCAGTTGAAGAAGCCTTCAGCTGCTTCCTGGTCTACAAACCTGACCAGGAGAATGAAAGGTTAGCAGCCTATCAGAAAAAGCTGTGTGCGGTCATGACTACCATCAGCGCAGACGTCCAGGAGTCTGCTATCCGGCAGTACCTCACCTTGACTGCAGTTCTCACAAATAGATACAAAATGCGGCAACTCCTCACGCTCATGGAAAATTTAGTCAACACAAATATTATCCAAGCTCGGTAAGTACATTTTAATTTTAAAATAAATATTTATTCATATATTATTGCACCAAAATAAACTTGCCATACAAAGGATAATTTAAAATTAAATGCCTTGTGGCATTTTAAAAATAGGTGTTTCCAACCACCATATAAGTTTATAGGATACTTTTATAAATAATGACACAAAGGTAAATTAAGAAAGAAAAATTTAATGCGATCTACTACAATCGAAGCGGGGGCTTTGTGTCATTATTTATAAAAATAAAATGTGGTATTACCACATAAAAAAATAAGAATCGATAAAAAAGATTCTATACAAATATTTATAGGATACTTGTACCAGTAAAAAGAATTCTGGATATAATTGATATGATTATTTAGCCTTTGGGTATGAATCTGAGCTGATTGCATTTTCTTCAACATGCATATATAGAGTTGTTTGTAAATCTAAAAGAGTTAGGATATAGACTTTCTTTAACACTTTCGCAATATAAAATTTAACCCTACCCCAGAAACCGAGAGCCCGCTAGGTGGGTAGCTCTTTAAGCAAAAATACGTGACCGGCATCTGAGCAATGATTACGAGTGCCTACCAGGCGGGTTCCTGGTAGCGAAAGTGTTAAGCGGATAAACCCACACATAGAAATTAACGTAATACCTAATCATAACTGGACTCCTCTTTGGGGACTGTTTATGTCTAATGTCACTATACTATGAGAGACAAGACTCCAGGAAAAATTAATCAGCTAGTTCACAGAAGCAACAGGCAATGCCAATTACCAGCTAGCCCTATTTCTAGTCAGCTTTTATGTTCAATGTCATACTGTCTAGGAACAAAGGACCTTGGTAATCTATTTAGCTATTGATTGAGGAGCCACTTAATCCAAAATTTTACTTTACGTTACTGGTGAATTTCGACTGCTACTGAATACAAAAGACAAGTTATGACATGATATTGACATAGCAAATATTTTTATCCCAACTTTCTTGCCCCACATTCTGCTGGAATGCTTCTTTTAGATTTGTACATGGTGCATTGGTACCCAGAACACGTGTGGGAAATAAATAAAAATAAAATATATAAAATTTAATAAACATACCTGAAAGATTTTAGCATGTGCATTCTTGACCATGGTTAAGGGCTAAAATGCAGTATATACTAGACTGGATTATGGTCAATTAGGATTGTAATATTTTTCAAAAGTCTGAATCATCAGATCACCCTATTTCCTACTATGGTACTTTAAACTGATAACCTTCAGACTTTTTATAGCAGTAGGATGTTAGAGAGCCATGGTGCTGATATTAGCATTGACATGTAATTCATGAGTAGGAACCAGTTTGTGTATTTAATTCACTAATTTTTTATTTTACTGTCAAGGACAAAGTCAAAAGTCAGAAGCATATGGTATAAAATCCTGATTTGGGTGGGCATTGTTCTTTTTCGTAATCATAATTCTTAATAATTGCGTCTCTATATTTTCTGGAGTAAATTGGGTCCTTAATCGAATATGCAGTCACAACTCGAAAAAGCATTTTGACGATTCCAGTCAATTAAAACAGTTAAATCTATATGTTTGTAATATTATATAAATTTTATTTTATTTTGAATTTTAATCATTGACTATTTGGGCATTTGTACCACAGAAATGAAATGAAATCCTGGACTTTCTACAACTAATTATACTTTCTTATAAAACAAGTATAGACTTGTATTATAAGAAAGTACAAATAAAGTTAAGATATGAGCTTAAAATAACTGTTGTAATATTATTTCATCAGTCAGTTGTAATATTAGTCATCAGATCAGTACATGAGTCTCCATTTGTGTTGCGAAAACAGAGCTGTAATTTCAAACGTCACATGCCTTTCCTATTTTGGAGACACGCAGACCACCCATGCAAAAAAACAATTATTTTCTATGAGTTGCACTTTGACATAATTATATTCAGCTTTTTGTACACATAAACAAGTTCTAACTTTACTGTTTATGTCGTCCCGCGGTTTTACGTCCCTAGACCGCTTCTGAGCGTTGATGCGGTAAAAGACATGCGTGTGCCGGCAAATGGGTTTAAAGGGCCAGCAGGCGTCTTGCCGATGTGTTGATTTGGTCCTTACGATTGACACCTACAATTTTTTTATACGTGGTATTTGGCTAATTGCTACTCGTGACAGTCGTGACTTTCCTGTAAAATGCACAATAGTTAGGATTCAAACAGATAACAATTTATCTGTCATTGTAAGTTCAAATTGCATATGGTATTTTAATTTTTCCTAACGTATTCATCCTTGCTTGGCTTCTTATCTTATAAAAAACTTTCTGTTTCTGACATATTTTTGGCGGATCATGTACAAAGTTATGGTTCAAATATATGTTACTTGAATTTTTTCAAACAAATGTAAGTTTTGGAGAAATAGCATGGATTTTTAGTTAAGAATGTTATTTACTGAATAAGTCCACTAACAATATTTTACTATCGCCTATGAAATGTGTTACTGTGTTTTTAAAGGTTCTGTACCCAAGGGTGCTTACGGGACCCTATTACTAAGCCTCCATTGCCTGTCCATCCATATGCCACCGGGTTGTATTTTTCGAATAATAGGAGACTTGAAGTGTTCGCATAATGTTTATTACTATGGCCTTGCTTTGCTTGTTGCTTGTTGCCATGGTGATGTCCCCTGGGTTACTCTTTAAAACTGCGAATTTCGGCGGCAATATTCAACAAGAATGTTGTAATTGCAGCAGTTTAAGTCCATTCTTATTTAGATACGTAGTTTTTGGGGTTTCCTACGTTTTTACTCTAACGGTTGCATACAGGAATGGTACTAGGTAAAGACTTGAAATATTCATAGAGTTTATATGACTATAGCCACAATAACAACTAAACATCAATTAAGGTTCTGTCAAAAGAATAATTTTTGCGACAAGCTTTTAAAGCCGACTTACTGAAGTACTTTTTTTTGAACATCCATCAATTACTCACTAAGACGATTCCAAAGACCCCAAACTCGGTAAGATTGCTTTATCTGTTAAGTTCAGAGTTTCTAGGGCCACCTTCCGGCTCCATCGTCAAATCAGCCCCGTGGTACCACATTATTGTATTGTCAAAAGTTAAGTAGGTATGCAAAATTTCAGCTCAATCGGTTGATATCTGCTTCAAGATTCCACCCGAAAAAAACATAGTTACATAATTATTGTAGGTACATTAGTTACGTATGTATCTACATACTTTGCTGCATAAAACCTTGTAAAAAGGCAACGTTCTGTGGTGCGGAATCCTTCGTGCGCGAGTCTGACTTGCTGCTTTTGGCTGCTTTTATATGTATGATAATGATGGCAACTTATATTCCAGGATGCTTTGCGACTGCATATTAACCAGTGAAAAACTTTCTTATCAAAATGCAGATTATTGGATTGAATGTTTCAATTTGATCAGAAGAGTCATAGGAGGAGTAGATTACAAAGGTGTCAGAGAAATTATGAAGGTATGATATTCCTAATTTTTTAAATTGATCTGGCAATTTCCAACGAGATCCGGTCTCATCCAATTTGGTTGGATTTGCCATAGTCGCCATGCTTGATATGTTGATTGGGGGATTCGCAATGTGTGAAAATTGCGAAAAAATGTGAAAGATCAATTAGTTTCGCAAACATAAAAAACAATCAGGATTGGTTAGGTGTAAATCATTTATACCATGCAAGACAAAGATTGATTTCGCAAAATGTATTTTTAATATTTTAGTACAGTTTGTGACTGAATATACGTTTTGAGTTTATGTAGATATAAAATTCTAGAATATTTATCCTGTGTCGGATTACACTTCTAAATTGTATGTATCATATGATCCCACTAATATTATAAAAGCGGACGTTTGTGTGCGTATATTTATTACTTCTTCCCACCGAAACGATGGAGCGGATTAGCCTGAAAGGATAATTACACACAAAAGAAAGTAGGGTTCCCGTAGGATACAGAACGCGTACTAGGTTACATTATTATTTCAACATTGTCTGTAAATGTTTCAGGGCTGTAGAGAGAAAGCACACACACTACCGGTACGATTAAATTCGAGTACAATGCCTCAGTTAAAGGCCCTGTATAATGTTATTGAGTACATCTTCGACCGCAACGCCTCTTTGCTACCTGCTTACTTCATTGTCACGGAAATTCAAAAGGATTACCCTGACAACAATCACTGGCCGCATTGGGTATGTATTGTTCATTTTAACGGTAAATATAAATCAGTACTATTACCAGAAAGTGACACTATAATAAGATACTTGACTGCGGGAAAATCCGTATCAGATGGTTTTATTTTTCCAAAGACACGTTAATTTCTTAGGTATTAGGTTCACTCTTTTGCCTCTATACTATCTACAATCACTTAAGACGTGCATTTCTAGTATACATATAGATAATATGTACGCCATTCGTGTCAGCGGGGCTCAAGAGTACGTCTTACCAAGGAAGATAAAAGGTAAGGAAGTATGATGTTCATAGTAAGGAGCGTACGCCGATAAAGATTTTATCGTCGAGGAACTAGATGCCGTCGTATGTATCAAAATGAATTAAAACGGCGTTTCAGTAGCAACATAAACGACATAGAACGGTGTTAGTATTTGTCAACTTTTGCAGAGTTTTGTAAGTATCGTAATGTTATACCTTGTTGACAATAGATGGCGTTTCTACGTTGTGCTTTTACAATTTTTGATATGTTGAGAAGTTTTTTCACTGAAGGTAATTTTTCTCTTTTAAGGCTTTTATGGTTGATTAAGTATTTATTATGGATGAAATATTTAGCCTATTTATAGTACCTATTTAATAACCAGTCTTCTTGATTATTCGTGATTAAGAAATCAACACGAGTAGTTTCAGCGCCATCTAGTTAAGAACTATACAGATACCACGCTGTCTCTTTTTGGTATAACGCTCAGCGACAATGACATCTATTATGTGTTTTAATAAAACATTGCGTATCTACGTCTTATAATCAGCGCCATCTAGAAATAAGACGGTATTTGAGCTTTTTTCCGGAGTACGTTTTTTTTGTATGAGGTTGTCAATCCTTATGTATGATCCTTGGTCTTACCGTGACTTTGTCGCGCGACTCAGCATCACACATCTTGCTCGCACACCATTCAAAGGAAAGGGACATGCAATATTTCTCGCACGACATAGATTCGCGTGCCCTAGTTATGTTAAAGGTGCAGCAGGCCTAGCGTATCTTACCGTGATTTCGGTTTTCACGCGACTTAGAGATCACCTGTCTTGCGCGCACGGCATTGAAAGGAAAGTGACAAGTAGTATCTGTCGCGCGACTAAGAGTCGCGTTCGCCTGTCACAGTTATGCTAAGCGTCCAAGTTTGAATAGATTAGATGAGAAACAATGAAAGACCCACCCATTTTAATATTTTTTCTGGTTTTAGCAACTTGCGAAGCTGCTGACGAGTTTCGTCCAAAGCTTCAAGCCATGTGCACAAATGGTGTCAATAACGGGACACTCTCACATGCTGCCGGTGGTAGAGTACTCCGGCTACGCTGACCACTTAGTCAATCCGTGGCGCTTGGACCCAACCACATTGAAATTCTCTCTCAAAGGCAGTTTACCATATGACGACAAATTATTGAAGCCACAGATAGGACTCTTAAGGCATGTGTTGCAGCAACCATATTCCAGAGACATGGTGTGTTCTATGCTAGGGTTACAAAAGCAACATAAACAACGTTGCATTGCTTTAGAAGACCAATTAGTGGAGCTCATGATATTGGCCATGGAAAAAAGTGAACTGGAGAACGAAGACGACGAAATGTCCTCCACGCATTGGTGCTGGCTGCATCTATCATCGCAGGTTATTTATTTAATACTTTTTGGCTTTGCGTCATTTCCTAATATTGTAATGGGTCTCCATAATAAGTTGATTGGTCATGATATGAAGAAGGGTAGGGATCATTTAATGTGGGTTCTACTTCAATTTATCTCTGGAAGTATACAAAGGAACCCCTTGTCCAACTTTCTACCCATTATAAAACTACACGAACTATTGTATCCGGAGAAAGAACCACTGCCGGTTCCAGACTGTATGAGGGCGCACTGTACGCATCAAATGGCCGTCGTTTGCATTTGGATGCACTTGTTGAAGAAAGCGGAGTCTGAACATAAAACAATGCCCATGCCGCAAAACCTGAAAGTACAATACGAGTAAGTCTATCTTTTCTTATTAAAAAACATCTTAGATTTGCTGGGAATTGTTTGTCCTAATATTCCTGTAACAGTATAATAATATATAGTGCATAATATTCTTTCATCTTTTTTGCCGGAAAAACGCGTTTTTACATGCTCTATCAACTTCAGTGAAAAAGCTGTAAATATAAAAACGAACCTGCCTGACTAAATACGATGGTAATTCATTAGGCACTAGTCTGTATATTCTTGTTTTTTCCCGCGAGGATACTTGTATAGTAATTTTTTACTTTCAGCTTTTTGCAACACTTAATGACCTCCAACAATACGCCAACCCTTATGGGCTCAGATTACCGCATAGCCTTGCTCTGCAATGCATATTCAACCAATCAAGAATACTATGCGCGGCCCATGGGCATCATAATAGAGACTTTATTTGGCAGTCAGAAAACTTTGGCCAATGGCAATCCTGGAACTCCTTTACCCACGGTCCCTCTGTCTATGTGTATACTTGACAGTCTCACGTTGCATTGCAAGATGTCTCTGATACACTCTATAGTGACCCACGTGGCGAAGTTAGCTCAGAACAAGACGAGTATACCGGGGAGTAGTATGATGGCACCGGCGCTCGTAGAAACATACAGTCGATTGTTGGTGTACACGGAGATCGAATCACTGGGAATTAAAGGTTTCGTTAGTGAGTATCCTTTGTATTATCAGCAATCAGACGACGCGTTTGGCTCGGTTGGTAGACACCTGCCTACTGAGTCGGCGGTCCCGGGTTCGAATCCCGGCCGGGGCAAATATTTGTGCAAATATTTGTTCTTGGGTCATGGATGTTATCTATGTATGTATTTATATATTATGTATATCGTCGTCTAGTACCCATAGTACAAGCTTTGCTTAGTTTGGGACTAGGTCGATTTGTGTAAGATTGTCCCTTAATATTTATTTATTTTATTTATTTATTTAATAGGGCTTGCGATTCCGGAATTGGTCAGTACAGGCAGCATCGGAAGTTCCGGAATTTTCGATACTGCCCATACAAGCCAAGTCCGGAATTGCAAGCCCTAATCAGCAGTGTATGGAATTCATTATGTCACGTTCAATTTGAGGAGGTATGAAGGGGAGTTGAGCAGCTGTAAAATTCAATCTTTCTTAGGTTGTGACATTATAGATTCCATACATATTAGTTTTGTAAGTTTATAAGGATAACGGAATGCTGGAAATTTAATCATATACATATAATATAGGCAGAAAAATTACACGGTTTCTATTCTGTAATTGACTAGATATTGTCTCGATTATCTCGCTAGCCTCTAAAAAAGAAATACATTTCCATTTGTTAAGCAGGGAGGAGGGAGGGAGTGAGGGTTTTTAGGAGATCTAACTGAGAGGTATTTGCCCTGCAGTGGGAAATGCACTAATGCATATCAAAGAACAAAGATGATATTATAAATATGCTCTCATCAATTTGTGTTAAAGCTAGTTGATCAATGATCATGTTTTACATTTTTATCGCGAAGTAAAAAATAACTACTTAGAACAAAGCAATTTCCATCTATTTGTTTCGGAATTATACAATTGTAACAGCGCGGTATGTGAAAGGAATCATCCGTACACATAAGTTAAGCAGGATGCAGTCCCCCTTTCGGTTGCAGAGGTATTCACAGTAAGCTAAGCACTGATCTCAGTCATACTTAATTCTCAGTAGCGATTCTGTTCTGATATGCGACGATTCGAAAACCAGTAATAGAATAATCGGCGAGTTTTAGTTGTTAACCTTTTGAGCGCCACAGTTGGCTGTGGCCGTCAACAAAAAATCGTGCCACTGACGCCACGTCGGCCACAGCCGTCCAAATTTCAATGATCAAAAATTTTTCAATCCCTGTTGATTTTGGGGCACATCTTTTTTTTTTACTCTGGCGTCAGTGGCACGGTAAATTGCTAGACCGCTTGGCGGTCAATAAGTTAAGGGTGCGTCTCCGCTAAAGCGGATATTTCAACTCAGGCGATTAATCTATTCCGCACGTGCTAGTATTTTTACTTAAGAGGCCTTATTCCTTTTAAAATGCTGATCGTTTTAGACATTTTTCTCTATGATCAAACATGTTTCTTAACATGTTATTGATGTTACTACCTATAACAGGGCTATTGGGATTTATTGGTTTATTTGGGAAACCTACACTTTGAATTTTTCATTCATAAATTTTGTTCCAAAAACTACTCGAAATTGACAAAATTCACGCGGAAAATTAGTTTTTTCAACTTATTTCCGACTGCACGCTATTAAAGCATGAAATAGCTATGTTACTACCTAGAACTCGGGGAAAAGTAATATTCATTTCAAAAAGTTGGTTGAAATTATCAATATATTTGTCATAATATGAAAAAATTGGGCAAGTGCGAGCCCGACTCGCGCATGAAGGGTTCCGTACCTATACATATATATATAATCTATAACAAGTTTGTTGTATTCCCATACCCCCCTTAAATACTTATTTTATTTTATTTTTAGTATTTGTTGTTATAGCGGCAATAGAAATACATCATCTGTGAAAATTTCAATTGTCTAGCTATCACCGTTGTTGAGATACAGCCTGGTGACAGACGGACGGACGGACGGACGGACGGACGGACGGACGGACGGACGGACGGACGGACGGACGGACAGCGAAGTCTCAGTAATAAGGTCCCGTTTTTACCCTTTGGGTACGGAACCCTAAAAACTAAATTTTAAAAGGAATAAGGCCTCTTAATCTTGTTGGTCTCTTCTACAGTTCAACTGTTGCCGAACGTTTTCAAGTCCCAAGCGTGGGGCATCCTGCACAACCTGCTCGATATGTTCTCGTACCGCATCCACCACATCCAGCCGCACTACAGGGTCACGCTGCTGTCCAACATCCACTCGCTGGCCGCGTACCCGCAGGCCAACCAGACGCAACTGCAACTGTGGTGAGATTACTATGTTACTCGTTACTTAAGACTGCACCGAGCGAAATGTGAAAAAATAGGCAGTTGCCGTTAAGTAGATAACGTCAACACTAGTTGTTTAATCCATTTCTAAACTATATATTTAGCACTTCGAAGAATGTGTTAACAATTTCTCCATGAAAAAATTATAAGATTATTAATATCTTACCATAGAGAACTAAGTAAATTTAGACGAAAATTGTAAAATTGTAAGCAGGCGTTAAGTATTTTTTTATACTTGAACAATGGAAATCTATTCTGATTTTTAGTTCAATAAAAAGATGAATGTATACATTAAAATTTGTCCGCATCAAATATTTCAATTATTGTTTGGTATTAAAGGTCCAGATTTATCAAAAAGTGCTTTTAATTCTCCATACATTTTTACTATGGCGGCCGCGCGCCGATCTAAATACGCATTCCCCGCGCTCTATGGTTCAGTCGCTAACGCTCGGCGCCCTCTTAATAGTCCTATTCGGGACTGAAACCCTCGGCAGCTTTAGTCGTGCTTTGACTGGCCCTCGTAAACAAGAATGAAATTACAAATGTCAAAGCACGATGATAAATGCTCAAAAGGTAAACTATGGACTGCAATATAATTAAGAGATCATTAAAATGTAGGATTTGAGCTTAAGAAATAAATGAACTAACTGAACTATTTTATTTATGACTGTATTTTGCTAGATGACAGTAACCTACGTCTCCAACTGGCGAGCTCATTAGAGTAAATGTCGTACAGAACTTACCAAGTTTGATTGTTATAACGGTTTGATATAGACATGATATGGGAAAACTGTAATATTTTGTAAAGCCTGACCAGAAATATATGAGGATTGTCAAGAGGGCGTTATTTATGAGATTTATATGGCAACAATTTTGCAACCAATCGCAATCCGCACTCTAATGACATTAGTTTAAATATCTGTCAGTTCCTATGATCATAAAATCATTGCCAGTGTAAGAAATTAGTTCCAGCGAAATTCCGCAATATGGCGCATCCTCATATATTTCTGGTCAGGCTTTAGTTATGACCGTAATAATTTTCACAACTAAGGTTCTATGTTAATGGCCCGTACTGTTATTCTTACATAAGTGCTTTCGTCCCAGTTTCGAAAGCACCGCACTCCGTTTGATCACGAGTCTCGGCAGCTCTGGTGTCCAGCTTCAGATGTCGCGAGTGGTATCCGAACCCAAGTCCCTTGTGTCTTCAGAGAACGAGGAACTGAACCGTGTCTTGGTGTTGACGCTGGCAAGGGGCATCTACATGACGGGAGCAGGTTAGTGGCAAACTCCGTACTTTTCTACGAGCCATATGGACCGCCCACTACCTTTGCGTATGATTAAATGTAAAGGCTGACCAGAAATATATGAGGATTGTCAAGAGGGCGCTATTTATAAGATTTATATGGCAACAAATTTGCAACCAATCGCAACCACAGTATAATGACATTAATTTAAATACCTGTCAGTTCCTATGGTAACCTCGTAATATCATTTAATGGAATGCACTCTTTTCCTGACTGTTTTTCGTGTAGTAAACACGTGTACACTTTATTTATAATATTACGTACACGACTGTGAATGTTTTTCGGCATTTTCTTTGGATATTTTAAATATTTGTCTTTTAAAGAAACCACCACGAATGACGTTGACATTGTTGACAAACCATCATAAAATCATTGCCAGTGTAAGAAATGAGTTCAAGTGAAATTCCGCAATATGGGGCATCATATATTTCTGGTCAGGCTTTAGTACGGTGGTACCACCCCGTAAACAACTCATATATATATTTAAGGCTAACACTTATGTCATGTTAGCTTCATTATACTTAGGTTATCCTCTAGGCATATCGAGTTTTCTTTTTCGTTTTCTGTTCATATCATAAATCGAAAATGTAGTTTCATGTAATGATATGCTTGATTGTTTCGCACTATAAAGTAATTCGACACCCATATCCGTCAATGTACAGGTAATAGTGTAACTGAACATGTTCTGGTGTTAACAATTGTTGGTGCACCATCATTACATAAATACATGAAATCAGCATTATTGAAGAAAACACACTCTATTTAGAACAGCTCCAGACGTCGCCCGTGCCCGAGCCTATGTCGCTAAAAACTCATGTATCAACACCATGGATTCTATAGCCATCAACGGCGATCTATTACTATTATAATTATATAATTATTAATCTATTACGAATATAATATTCTAGATTTGTATTGAAAATCATTTGTCTAAAAAAAAAAATCTTAATAGAGTGATGCAGGATCGTCATTTGTTTTTTTTTATTTATTTTTTATTTTATTTATTTATTCATATTTTAACACAGCATTACAGTATACACTAAGACACTGTGAAAAACAGCAACATACGTAATGTATATACAAAAATTACAAATGAAGAACAACCAAAAATACAACAATATTATCCAATCTTACATCTATATTAATATATGGTCGATTGACCATCCATCGCCTCACAGAACCTCAAGTTATATGGGCGCGCGGTGCCTTGCCAACCTGTGGCGCCATCTGTTTTCATAAATCATCTGTCATCCTTTGTCCTCGCATCACGCCGAAACGGCCGGACAAATTTTCCTCCAAAGATGGTTATAGGATACGTTTTTTGCGTCTATGGTAAAGAAAAAAATACACGGACGAAGTTGCGGGCACCCTCTATTTATTATTATTATTTAAGAGTTTCACTCTTGTCGGTGCAGTTGTCTCCAGTCCCTCTAGTGTACCAATTAAATTAGGTTTCCTTGTTGCTGGCAGCTAACGATGGAGCGGCCGTGAAGGAGCTTCTCACCACCATAATGACCAACACGCCGCACATGTGGTCACAACACACGCTGCAGTGCTTCCCGCCTGTGCTCGTCGACTTCTTCTCGCAGGTAATATTCTAATGTATCACTACTATCATTCCTTTTTGATGTTGTAAATAAATGTCAAGTCAGAAGTCGCCGTTACGGGCTTTTCTCAGATGGTTTATCGTATGGGGATAGGTTTAATATAGTTCACAATAATGTTTTTCTTTGTGCCTACAAGGTGTCAAGTGTCAATGTGTTAGTTTTTTGTAAATATAGACTGTTTATTTTAAGTGTAATCTGTATCTTTAGTATAAGTTGTTTTAATAATTAGTTTTCTGATTCTGGTTCTGTTGCCGATTTATTCTTACTGATGACAATTCCCATGAGTTATTTTGACTTATATTATAATTGCTTTGTTATCGTTATCACTTGCAGATTGGCTTTCGTCACAACATGTCATTATCAGATATTAACAACTATTATTTAAATCTAGAGTTATCGTTGACCTTGCGCCTGGGAACGCCATATTCTTGCAAGTCCCTTTATGCAAGAATAAGGCTTTTCTCCTGGCGCGGTGTCACTTGCAACTTGATGATCACCCACAGACAGGGATACGACATACATGAGACCTGCCTGTTATCTTCAACTTTTTATTTTACTATTACTCTACAGGATTTTCCGCTGGTACCGTGTACTTGGGCCACAATTGATACGGCCTTGTGGACCTTGCACGGGGGTAAGCCTTATCCTTGCGAATTCCGTTACGCAAGAATAAGGCCTTTCTCCCTGTGCGAGGTTACTATCAACATTAACGACATAGATTTTGCTATGAGGAAAGTTATAGACATATTGTTGCACTGCAATTACGAAAAACTAAGCAGCTATTCTCCTAGAGCTGAGTCCCCTGCAACAAGTAATTGAGCATTGACCATGTGCATAATATGTATATTGAATTTGAATGTTTAGCAGATAAACATAATTCTGAAATTGGTTGTTACTATTTACCGACGCTACGCTACTGATGATGATCCACGACATACGAAAATAATATGAAAACGATTATACTGTTAAACATTCAAATGTCCTGACTGTACCTGGGAACAGCAAAGTAACTTTACGGATTCTAGCACGCTAGGATAAGATTCTACTCCCTGTGCGAGGTACCAGCAACATGGCCAATATGGCCATTGTCCACAAGTAATTTTAACTTAACGTGCTATTTATACAGACTGATCTTTATATAATCCACCTAACGTTATTAATGTTTTACATTAGACCAGCAATAGTATATTGTTGTACAGGCTGAAAAGTAAGCAGATGGATGAGTGCGTTTGAGGGTCGATCAGGGGAGGTTCTCATTGATACGAGTCCATCTGTTGCAATTTCAGCCGAAACCAAATATAGTGTTTTCGTGTAAATAATTAAAGACATTTAATTATTTACAATAAACCGTGAGATTACGTTTCTCCCGCTCGTTATTGTTTTGAATAGTTTCCTAAATGAACCTGTTCTTAGTGGCCTTAATTATAAAATTCACACTAAAATATAAAGGCTGCATATTAAGGCCCCCATAAAAATATACCCATAAATGACCCATAACTGACATGCAATAGATGATTAGTTCTGATTTCTCCTCTATTACTGTACACTACGTGGACATAGACCATGCAGCGAGGAACGCCATACCCTTGCGAGTGCCCCTACGCAAGAGTATGGCTTTTCTCCCTCTGCAGAGTCACTAAAACAACTATACAAGAGCTGCTCCTGAAGACAGCGTACACCTTTTTCTTGCGGACGTTACCTACGTTATATGCCGATGTGCGGGGTCACTAACCAGCCAGCGTAAAAAGATCTAATCAGATAATCAACATCTTATTAGGCCTTGCACCGGGGTAAGCCTTATCCTTGCGGATGTTACCTACCACGCAAGAATAAGGTTTTACTCCCGGAGCGGGCTCAGTATCCACATGGAAACGCCACAAGTCAAATTGGGAAACAACTACCGCATGTACTGCACTTGTCGACGATAACAGCTTCGAAGCGGGGTCATTAGCCACATGGAAACGCCTCATGCCCGATGGAAAAGTCACAGGAATGCCATATCACCCGTAAGTCCCGCCTCGCAGATTAAAAAATTGCTCGTAGTGCTGGGTCACTGGAAATTACTACACGAGCTGCACCCAACGGCAAAACCTTGTCCGACAAAGACCTTGCACATGGGTAAACCTTATCCTTGCGGATGTAACCTGCCTCGCAAGAATAAGGTCTTACTCCCTGTGCGAGGCTACTAGCAAGAAATATATCGACGACGGAGTGGTTCTTCTGCGTATGCAGTTGTTAATAATATGTGCCTTGTGATATTGCTAATATGATCCTTTTTTTTCAGGGACCCTTGTCGTTGCATTGATTTACGGATAACTTTTTAATTCGCTTCATTTAAATTTTATTAATAAACTATGTAAATTGTATGTATGTTTACTTATGTTCTGCAGATCATAGTTTTCGCAAGATGATATGTTATCTATAACTTTAGATGTATAGTTTGTACCTAGTCGTATTCTATATTTTCTATTTTTTTTGAGTCATAACTGACTAAAATGCGTAAAAGTACGACATGTAATAATGTATTTTCATCATAAGTATTTTAAAAGTTGGTCAATGTTTATCTCTATTGCGCCAAAGAGCTACGGGGGCTGAGTGTTTTTATAAATATTAATTTTGATTTTTTTCCTCATATTCGAAATGAATATTAGAGGGTTTATCGCGGAATAAAATACCTACACCAATTTTACTCTCTAACTATTTGCTAAAATATCTCGAGTTTGGTGTGCCTCTCATCCCTGGTCTAACGATCTACTATTTTACTTTTGTTGCAGAATCCAGCTCCAAAGGAAAACAAGCAAGTGCTCAAGAAATCCGTAGAAGAGGAGTATCGCAAGTGGACTTCCATGGCCAACGACAACGACATCATATCACACTTCTCCGTGCCGGGCACGCCACTGTTCCTGTGCCTCTTGTGGAAGATGATCTTCGACACCAACAGGATCAACCCTATTGCCTTCAAGTGAGTGGTTCAGCTAGTTGTTCAATGGCTGATGATAACGACATCATATCGTCGGGGATAATGCAATACCGATACCGCGTAAGTAACAAGTGTAGATATGAATCTATATTCAAACTTTTTATTGAAATGAGATCTTTATCGTCAACTGTTATTTACACGGTATTGCACTATCCCCGACGATATCACACTTCTCCGTCCCGGCACGCCACTGTTCCTGTGCCTCTTGTGGAAGATGATCTTCGACACCAACAGGATCAACCCTATTGCCTTCAAGTGAGTGGTTCAGCTAGTTGTTCAATGGCTGATGATAACGACATCATATCGTCGGGGATAATGCAATACCGATACCGCGTAAGTAACAAGTGTAGATATGAATCTATATTCAAACTTTTTATTGAAATGAGATCTTTATCGTCAACTGTTATTTACACGGTATTGCACTATCCCCGACGATATCACACTTCTCCGTCCCGGCACGCCACTGTTCCTGTGCCTCTTGTGGAAGATGATCTTCGACACCAACAGGATCAACCCTATTGCCTTCAAGTGAGTGGTTCAGCTAGTTGTTCAATGGCTGATGATAACGACATCATATCTCATTTCTCTGTGCCGGGCTCGCCGCTGTTCCTATACCTCTGTTGGGAGACGATCTTCAAAGTCAAGTGAGTGATTTCGCTAGCTTGGGCCAATTTATAAAGAACACACGCTAAAAATATAGAAGTTTTATTATATACCCTAAACAGATAGCAACTTGAATTTTCACAAAGGGTTATGACTACAATTAATTAGAGTAAAATAAAGTGAAAACGAATGGTATCAAAACCGTCATGCGCGAGTCCAAGGGGCCTATGATGGTTGCGTTTATCACGTGATAAATAAGTGACAAAGCATCTGTCCCTTGCACTCGCAATTGGTCAAAACGTGACGGATGCTTTGACACTTATTTATCACGTGATAAACGCAACCATCATAGGCCTACAACTCGCACTTAGACCGTTATTTAAGTAAAGCTCATACCAATACTGTTTTCAGAATCCTAGAGCGCATCGGCGCGCGGGCGCTCTCGGCACATTTACGAAAGTTCTGTGACTACCTCGTGTACGAGGTGACTAACCCGGCGGGCGGGCCGCACATCAACAAGTGCGTGGACGCCATCAACGACATCATCTGGAAGTACAACATTGTCACCATCGACAGGCTGGTCTTGTGTTTGGTGAGTCTACGTCAACAAGGATTGACAACTAAATAATCCCAACGCTATCTCCTTTTAAAAAAAAATCGGCTCTATGGACTGCTTCACAAAAGATGTTTCTTGCTATGCCATTTAACTAGTAACACGAATTCATGCAGAGTTTATCGCTAGACATGATATTGTGCATGCGAATTTGGAATTGGCTAGTGATGATAATTATAGTACAGTACGATTAAAATCAGTTAACACTTCGGCTTTTCTCGGGTATCATCGCCTAAATCCGGAGACGGAAATGACACGAAATACATTACCGCAATTTCTTTTAGGTAGCATTCAATTTGAAGTATCATAAACGCAATGTATAGCACCTGCCAAGATGACATTACTAACCGGTAGACCTAAGAAATTTATTATGCAGAAGCGACATGAATTTTAACATTCTTGTAGGTATACAATATATAAAAAACATATATAAGTCAATATTTTACTGTTTGATGTAAGTAGTACCTACGATATTACGTCGGATTAATAATTAATAATAATCACCAAATAAATTTAAAAAACCGATTTCAACCGATTTTTGTTGATATTTCATAAACTGCTTGACCGATTTTGATAAAATTTACATGGGACTATCTCGGAAGTATACCCTATCAAATACGAAAAGAATTTTGCAAATCGGTCATATCTGTAAATTGATAACTCTATGTGAGAGATGAGGGATTCACGACAATTACCGAGGCTGGCCGAAGTGTTAACTGATTT
The DNA here is from genome assembly GCA_932273695.1 of Apotomis betuletana. Taxonomy (NCBI): domain Eukaryota; kingdom Metazoa; phylum Arthropoda; class Insecta; order Lepidoptera; family Tortricidae; genus Apotomis; species Apotomis betuletana. Next base: position 14,631,324 of record OW026298.1, on the reverse strand, counting down.
TAATCGTACTGTACCAAATTGAAGGCTTGTATTTAATTTTCGTATATTTGAAATTTTATAAAAAGTATTGTTGGGTTGTAGGTACTGAGGCCGAATCCAGACGGCAATGAAAGCCAAGTGTGCCTGTACATCATCCAACTATTGCTGCTCAAAGGGTCAGAGCTGAGAAATAGAGCACAGGACTTCGTGAAAGAAAACTCTCCCGAACACTGGAAGCAAAATAACTGGTAAGAGAGCGTATGACTGTAGCGGAGAAGTAGTTTACTGCTTTTCATTTAGTGCAGTTGCATCTTAGTGCTCAGCCTATTTACTCAAAATAATATGGCAATCAATCCGATTTCTAATTATTTGCCTTTTGTAAATTTTTTGGTGATGGTGACAAGCCTTGGCAGAGGCTTTCAATCCGGAGGTCGCGGGGTCGAACCCGGCCCGTACCAATGAGTTTTTCGGAACTTATGTATGGAATGTCATTTGATATTTACCACTCGCTTTTCGGTGAAGGAAAACATCGTGAGGAAACCACCTAAGCCCAATAAGGCCTAGTTTCCCCTCTGGGTTGGAAGGTCAGATGGCATTCGCTTTCGTAAAAACTAGTGCCTACGCCACATCTTGGGATTTAGGTAGCCGACCCCGATTGAGAATTCATTCTCAAAAAATGGGACAAAGGCTAGGAGGATGGTGACAAGCCTTGGCAGAGTCCGTAGTCATCGCGTAAACACTTCTGTTATTCTTGAGTTCCATTAATCACCATTAGAACACCATTTTAAGTTTCTGAAGTGGCAATGGGCAGGGCACATAGCTCGAAGAACCGATGGCCGTTGGGGCAGAAAGGTTCTCGAGTGGAGACCACGTACCGGCAAGCGCAGCGTAGGACGACCACCCGCAAGGTGGTCGGATGACCTGGTCAGGGTTGCGGGGACACGCTGGATGCGGGTCGCTTCTATCCGGCCCATGTGGAAGTCAATTGAGGAGGCCTATGTCCAGCAGTGGACGTCCTATGGCTGAAATGATGATGATGATGATGATGAACACCATTATCTGAAGTGAAGAAGCATCTCTCGGGCCAGCATGGCAGTGTCAACTGACTTAATTGGCACCGTTGGTATCTCGTCAGTTGCCATTGCGACTTGGGCTCCCCTTTTTGCTTACCATCAGGCGAAGTGGAGCCACTATGTTGTGCCGTTATAAAAAAAAAAAAATCACACCAGGTACGACAAGCACCTGGCCTTCCACAGAAAATACCCTGAAAAGTTCGCCCCAGAGGAGGCCAGCAACGCGTACGGCAGCCCCATCCCCGTGTACCTGAGCAACGTGTGCCTGCGCTTCATCCCCGTGCTGGACATAGTCGTGCATCGCCATCTGGAGACGCCGCAAGTCAGCAAGAACCTCGAGCAGCTGTTGGAGCATTTGGGGTACCTTTATAAATTTCACGGTGAGTAGTACTGAGTAGTTGAAGAGTTTCTTTACTTCGACCTGGATTATCTTTTATCTTATCACCCATCCCCGTGTACCTGAGCAACGTGTGCCTGCGGTTCATCCCCGTGCTGGACATAGTCGTGCATCGCCATCTGGAGACGCCGCAAGTCAGCAAGAACCTCGAGCAGCTGTTGGAGCATTTGGGGTACCTTTATAAATTTCACGGTGAGCACGAGTACTGAGTAGTTGAAGAGTTACTTTGTTTCGACCTGGATTATCTTTTATCTTATCACCCATCCCCGTGTACCTGAGCAACGTGTGCCTGCGGTTCATCCCCGTGCTGGACATAGTCGTGCATCGCCATCTGGAGACGCCGCAAGTCAGCAAGAACCTCGAGCAGCTGTTGGAGCATTTGGGGTACCTTTATAAATTTCACGGTGAGTACGAGTACTGAGTAGTTGAAGAGTTACTTTGTTTCGACCTGGATTATCTTTTATCTTATCACCCATCCCCGTGTACCTGAGCAACGTGTGCCTGCGCTTCATCCCCGTGCTGGACATAGTCGTGCATCGCCATCTGGAGACGCCGCAAGTCAGCAAGAACCTCGAGCAGCTGTTGGAGCATTTGGGGTACCTTTATAAATTTCACGGTGAGTACGAGTACTGAGTAGTTGAAGAGTTACTTTGTTTCGACCTGGATTATCTTTTATCTTATCACCCATCCCCGTGTACCTGAGCAACGTGTGCCTGCGGTTCATCCCCGTGCTGGACATAGTCGTGCATCGCCATCTGGAGACGCCGCAAGTCAGCAAGAACCTCGAGCAGCTGTTGGAGCATTTGGGGTACCTTTATAAATTTCACGGTGAGTAGTACTGAGTAGTTGAAGAGTTTCTTTACTTCGACCTTGTTTATCTTTTATCTTATCACCCATCCCCGTGTACCTGAGCAACGTGTGCCTGCGGTTCATCCCCGTGCTGGACATAGTCGTGCATCGCCATCTGGAGACGCCGCAAGTCAGCAAGAACCTCGAGCAGCTGTTGGAGCATTTGGGGTACCTTTATAAATTTCACGGTGAGTAGTACTGAGTAGTTGAAGAGTTTCTTTACTTCGACCTTGTTTATCTTTTATCTTATCACCCATCCCCGTGTACCTGAGCAACGTGTGCCTGCGGTTCATCCCCGTGCTGGACATAGTCGTGCATCGGCATCTGGAGACGCCGCAAGTCAGCAAGAACCTCGAGCAGCTGTTGGAGCATTTAGGGTACCTTTATAAATTTCACGGTGAGTAGTACTGAGTAGTTGAAGAGTTTCTTTACTTCGACCTTGTTTATCTTTTATCTTATCACCCATCCCCGTGTACCTGAGCAACGTGTGCCTGCGGTTCATCCCCGTGCTGGACATAGTCGTGCATCGCCATCTGGAGACGCCGCAAGTCAGCAAGAACCTCGAGCAGCTGTTGGAGCATTTGGGGTACCTTTATAAATTTCACGGTGAGCACGAGTACTGAGTAGTTGAAGAGTTACTTTGTTTCGACCTGGATTATCTTTTATCTTATCACCCATCCCCGTGTACCTGAGCAACGTGTGCCTCCGGTTCATCCCCGTGCTGGACATACAGTAGCGATCAAAAGTATTTTGACAACGGCAAAAGCTTTGATATTATATGCCATATGTTAGTTTTTCCAACCTTATTCTTGATAAAGTATTTCATGGCTTAAAAGCTTCTCGAAACAAGTAAAAAGTTTAGTTTCATTGAATTAAAATATAAACATAGCAACAAAAAATATTTATATACCGGTTCAAAAATATTTTGACAATGTCTCTTTTCCAATTTAACTGAGAAATGGGGCTGCAGAATTTAAATACTTTGTAGGAACTACAACTTGAGGCTTTTCTTAGCATGTCTCGACATAAATAATATTCGGAAGATTTTAAGTAACCCGTTGCGGCTGCGTTTAAGAAGGGTAAGTCGCAAGCTGAGATTTCGCGAAGTTTTGGTATATCACGGCAATTCATTAGTGTCTGGAATAAGCAGTACAAGGCTCGAAACAGCGTCACAAATAAGCCTGAAAACAGTCGTCCTCGAAAAATGACTTGTACAACTGATTGTGTAATAAAAAAGTAAGACGTAGAAACCCCACGGAATAATGCAATACCAATTAAAGATGAGCTAACAGAAAACTACAACACAAATGTTCATATTTTTACTATTAAACGACGCCTAATAGACCATGGATCACATGGTCGACGCCCATTAAAAAAAACTACAATGTTCAGCAAAGAATATGGCTTCCCGATTAGCATTTGCGATTCGTCACAAATCATGAACAAGTGCCGATGGGTCAAAAATTGTATGGAGTGACGCGAGCAAGTTAAATTTAATCTCGTGGGGTGTTATCCAGTATGTGCGTCGTCCTCATAATAAAAGACACGATGTGCGATACCTGGTACCCACACTCAAGCATGGTGGCGGATACGTAACGGTGCGGGGATATTTTTCTCGCTATGGCGTCGGGCCTCTCGTATGAATTGACGGGATAATGGGATCGATATGTGTATGAAAATATACTTTATACACATACAATACCCTACGAAAATAAATAAAGAAAAATATGCCACCTCGTTGGGTTTTTCAGCACCATAATGACCTCAGACACAATTCTAAAAAATTACAGGCTTTCTTAAAGCGTAAAAAAGTCAAGGTTTTTGAGGGGCCTAGTCAAAATGCTGACCTTAATCCTATTGAGCATCTACGAGAAGAGTTGGATCGTCGAGTGAGGTGCAGAAATTACTCCAAGGGGCTTTTTTTCAAGCACTTCAGTCAGAAAGGACGAACATACCTTACGAACGTATATATAGAAGTTAGTGGACTATATGACGGCTCCTTGTACAGCTGTTAGGAAGGGCAGAGGATATGCAACTAAATATTCATGAAACGTCTTATTTAACCCTGTTGCAAGTTCAGCAAAATAATTTTATGTAAGTGTCAAAATACTTTTGACCTACCTGAAGCGTGTATTATCAGTATTTATTCTAAGTCCATTGTTAAGTTTTAGTTATCTAAGTGGAAACGTAACAAGAAAAGGGCCATAAGATGTTATCATAACGTAATTATTAAATATATATTCAATTCATCAACATCTTGAAAAAAAATGGTTTGTCAAAATACTTTTGATCGCTACTGTAGTCGTGCATCGCCATCTGGAGACGCCGCAAGTCAGCAAGAACCTCGAGCAGCTGTTGGAGCATTTGGGGTACCTTTATAAATTTCACGGTGAGTAGTACTGAGTAGTTGAAGAGTTTCTTTACTTCGACCTGGATTATCTTTTATCTTATCACCCATCCCCGTGTACCTGAGCAACGTGTGCCTGCGGTTCATCCCCGTGCTGGACATAGTCGTGCATCGGCATCTGGAGACGCCGCAAGTCAGCAAGAACCTCGAGCAGCTGTTGGAGCATTTGGGGTACCTTTATAAATTGCACGGTGAGTAGTACTGAGTAGTTGAAGAGTTTCTTTACTTCGACCTGGATTATCTTTTATCTTATCACCCATCCCCGTGTACCTGAGCAACGTGTGCCTGCGGTTCATCCCCGTGCTGGACATAGTCGTGCATCGCCATCTGGAGACGCCGCAAGTCAGCAAGAACCTCGAGCAGCTGTTGGAGCATTTGGGGTACCTTTATAAATTTCACGGTGAGTAGTACTGAGTAGTTGAAGAGTTTCTTTACTTCGACCTGGATTATCTTTTATCTTATCACCCATCCCCGTGTACCTGAGCAACGTGTGCCTGCGGTTCATCCCCGTGCTGGACATAGTCGTGCATCGGCATCTGGAGACGCCGCAAGTCAGCAAGAACCTCGAGCAGCTGTTGGAGCATTTAGGGTACCTTTATAAATTTCACGGTGAGTAGTACTGAGTAGTTGAAGAGTTTCTTTACTTCGACCTTGTTTATCTTTTATCTTATCACCCATCCCCGTGTACCTGAGCAACGTGTGCCTGCGGTTCATCCCTGTGCTGGACATAGTCGTGCATCGCCATCTGGAGACGCCGCAAGTCAGCAAGAACCTCGAGCAGCTGTTGGAGCATTTGGGGTACCTTTATAAATTTCACGGTGAGCACGAGTACTGAGTAGTTGAAGAGTTACTTTGTTTCGACCTGGATTATCTTTTATCTTATCACCCATCCCCGTGTACCTGAGCAACGTGTGCCTGCGGTTCATCCCCGTGCTGGACATAGTCGTGCATCGCCATCTGGAGACGCCGCAAGTCAGCAAGAACCTGGAGACAACCCCCACTAGACGGAGCATGTAAGGCGACCCGCGCGCACCAACGATATGGTACGGCAGAACATTAAAGAATCAACACCGCGGCCACTGTTTAGTTGCGTCCATGTTTATGAGGTCTCTCTACACCACTTAACACTACAATTTAGCATGTTATTTATTTAATTTCTTTTTTCGTTGACGTACGCATGGATCATAAACAAGGACGCAACTAAACGGTGGCCGCCGTGTTGATACTTTAATGTTCTGCCGTACCATATCGTTGGTGCGCGCGGGTCGCCTTACATGTTCCGTCTAGTGGGGGTTGTCTGTGGTACGAGTACTGAGTAGTTGAAGAGTTTCTTTGTTTCCAGCTTGATTATCTTTCATCAATCAACTTGATCAACTTAAACTCAACTCTTGAAGGTTGATCAACTCAAACGAGTGTGATCGACATTCAGCAACAGATTGAAAAAATGTCCAATCATAATATTCTATTTGGTTTTTTGCGATTATTATTCATTTAAATAAAACAAACAGATCAATCGCGTATATTATCATATCATAATTCCAGACTTTATGGGTAGACTTAGAAAGCATATATGCGAGATAGTCCTAATGTGTAAAATAAAAACTGCTAAAGTGCGTGAGCTGTCAGAATGGGATTCGCGTTTTATGCCTGTCTTGCTCGCTCTTACGCGATCCAGATAAAAACCTCTCAGTTTTCACCTAAACCCGAATCGCAATTTGAGAGCTCATGGATTGTACGCATGTGGCAGTACGTAATGTTTTTATAGCGCTTATTGTATTTTTTTAGTCTATGAAATTTGTTCAAAGTGCTGTATTGAAATCAGATTTAATATTTAATTATTTACGGCCTCGTAATTTTTCTTTTAAACACAACTTACAGATCGTCCAGTAACCTTCCTATACAACACGCTGCACTACTACGAGACAAAGTTGCGAGACAAGCCTCCCCTGAAAAGGAAATTAGTGAACGCAGTTCTGGGTTCCCTTAAAGACGTTCGACCCGCTGGCTGGGCAACGACGGACGCGTTCCAAACATACTTGGTGAAGACTGATACGGACACCACCACTTGGACACCCGACCTCAACTACTACTTGAGCCTCGTGAATAGGATGGTGGACAGTATCCTTTTTTACAAGTTCTTATTTAGAAAGAAAGAAAGAAAATAAATTTATTGAGACAAACTAAACAGCACCAAAACCATAAGTCATAATAATAATGACTAAACATACTTAATCTAAAAAAAAAAAACATATACATACAAACTTAAATCAAAACAATGGGTAGACGGAAAAAGTAAAACAAAGTAATTTGAGAAAAAAAAAACGTTATACAAATAAATGGTGCTGTCATGTCAGATCCCAAAAGGACACCACTCAGCATATGCTACGGCATCCGGGAGATGTCGCAACGCTGGTCTTCCGTGGCACCCGTCCGTGTATTTATGCATAAATGTGCAATCAGATAGTACAGATTAGTAAAGTAGCAGGAATAAGCTTATGTCCTACTAGCTGTGCGCCGCGGTGTTACCCGCTCATCCCACGGGAACACTAAATTTATTCGGGATGAAAAGTATCCTATGTCCTTTCCCGGGTCTCAAACTATCTCCATACCAAATATCATCTAAGTCGGTTCAGCGGTTTAAGCGTCTAGTCCTCATTTATATCTTAGAATACACTTTTAATATGTTTTATTCGAGAACTACGTATAGTTAAGTTCATATTACTGTAATAGTTTAGTACTTATCCTTTATGAAAAAATTATTGATTGTTGAGTTTCTTTCGGCGTTTCTTCTCAACAGTGGTCTCCTCTTGTGAAATTCCGGTAGACTCGTGCCCTTGTGGCCTACTTGCAGAATAAAGTTCATTATTTCATTATTTCTTCGAGATGTCAATCGGGTTGACCGCAACTTATACTGGTAGTTGACCAGGCATCAGTTGTAAACGTGTTGTTGCGGAAATATTTACAATACAGGAGTTCAGTCATTACTGTTATTATTAATGTCATTGTATTAAGATTCTCGGCGTTTGTCATAATAATGTAAACAAAAGGACACTTCCCTGACCGATCATCTCCGCAACGTTTTATGAAATTTTACAACGCCGGAATAGTATTATATTTATAGGAGAAACGTGAACTATGACATGACCAACCTGGGTGTGATTCCTTTTGTTTTGTTTATTGCTTACTAGCTGTGCCCCGCGGAGTTACCCGCTCATCCCACGGGAACACTAAATTTATTCGGGATGAAAAGTATCCTATGTCCTTTCCCGGGTCTCAAACTATCTCCGTACCAAATTTCATCTAAGTCGGTTCAGCGGTTTAAGCGTGAAGAGGTAACAGACAGACAGACAGACAGACAGACACACTTTCGCATTTATAATATTAGTATGGATTTGAAAATATTCAAATTAGCCAAAATTACTGCAATATGCGATTATTCTGTGTATCTGTTCAAAAAATATTTCGAATGTTACATGTATATCGATTTATCAGGCGAAGTGGAGCCACTATGTTGTGCCGTTATAAAAAAAAAAAAAAATTATATTAACATTAGGAAACGATCCTGTCACGTGCGTTAAATGGTATATAAGGACCATTATATATTACTATCATACTGTGACATATTTTCCTGAACAATCCCGCCAGCAATGACCGGAGTATCTCACTTCCCGAACACCGACTGGCGATTCAACGAGTTCCCGAACCCGTCCGCTCACTCGCTCTACGTGACTTGCGTCGAGCTGATGTCCCTCCCCATGGCCCCAGACGTCGTCGGCGGCGGACTACTAGACGTCGTGACCAAAGGCTTTGTGGTTATACCAGCGACGAAGATTCAGCTCTGGATCAACGCGATCGGCCTGATCATGGCTGCGTTACCCGACGCGTACTGGACCGTTATTCACGACAGGATATTAGAGGCCATGACCAACAGCGATATGACGGAATGGCCGTACTTGCACTCGCCGTTTCAGTTATTCAATCTGGGCACGACGAACGACGGTATGCTGGAAAATAAGTACAGTTTAACGCTGGCGTTGGCGCATGCTGTATGGTACCACGCGGGGGCGGGGCAGATCATGCAGGTGCCTCAGTGAGTGTACAGTTTTTATACTTATACTAGCTTTTGCCCGCGACTACGTCCGCGTGGAACTTGGAAGGATGGAAGCAACCTCGTACAACACGATAGATATCCACCCACAGACCACTTAACCCATCCACCTAATCACCTTAATTAATAAAAGGGATCATTTAAAGCGCCTAAGAAAATGTAAGAGCAATTGTGCTTTTGGTCTAATCATTACATTTCCGACAGGGTCATCAATGTCATCATGAATTACTTACTCACTTTTCAATCTTTTTAGGGATAATTTCCAGGATGAAAACTATCCTATGTCCTTCCTCGGATCTTAAATTATCTCCATGCCAAATTTCATCAAAATCGATTCAGCGGTTTAAGCGTGAAGAGGTAACAGACAGACAGACACACTTTCGCTTTTATAATATTAGTATGGATTTATGGTACGATCAGCAGCAGAACTTGCTACGCAAACCGAGATCACAGCTGATTTATGTCAGTAATAATAATAATCATAACTTCTGCCGCTGACTGTATGGAAAAATTGAAAACGCTTATCGATACGATAATGTTGAGTGGGTAACAAAGAAACCAATTAGTAGGCCGGAATAGATTTGGCTTACTCCTTCTCTAAGAGTAGTGGGAAAGGGTGATAAAATACAAAATGCTCCAAAATAGTCAAACTCGTGGTATTCGGTTCATGAATGACGAATTAACAGATTTGTATAACTACTATAACGAACATGAGTCCATATAAATCATCTCTTGAAATGAATCTGTGGGGAGTGAATTGAGGGAAGTAAATAAAGAATCGCACTTTAGGAATGCCACTTATGGTTAAGTGAATAATGTGTTCTAATATACGTGCTTACGTTTTAAGTGTATAATATATTGTATACTGCACGTAAACACACATTAATAATTGCCAGTCGCATTCACTACTTCGTGCACGAGGGGCATTCCTTAATATTTAGCGCGGTGATACCCGCTCATCCCACGGGAACACTAAATTTTTTCGGGATGAAAAGTATCCTATGTCCTTTCCCGGGTCTCAAACTATCTCCATACCAAATTTCATCTAAGTCGGTTCAGCGGTTGAAGCGTGAAGAGGTAACAGACAGACAGACAGACAGACACACTTTCGCATTTATAATATTAGTATGGATAGTACGGCTCTTCCCAGGTGAATTTTTCGCTTCGAGCCCTAATCTTTCAAACAATGGCCATTGTTTCTATTATCACAAACTAGCTACCGCTAGCAACCGAGTTACACGTGCCACTAAAACATTCATATGAAAAACAAACGGTATCGTCATAGTATTAAGGTTCAAATTGAATGTCACTGATATTCTAGATATTGCGTTTTGGTAGTGTAGGGCAATAGACCACCCCGACGAAATACATCATTCATATTATTTTGATTTGAACCTTAATACTATGACGATACCGTTTGTTTTTAATATGAATGTTATAGTGGCAAACGGTAGCTAGCGGCTTTGCGATAATAGAGACAATGGCCGTTGTTTCAAAGATTAGGGCTCGAAGCGAAAAATTCACCTGGGAAGAGCCGTACTATACCTATTTATATTAGCATGCAAGTGAGAAAATCAACCGAACACGTTACAGGTTCGTCAAAGAGAAGCTGTCCCCCGAGATTAGGTCCGAGATCCAACTGGTGTTCCTCTGCCACCTGGTCGGGCCGTTCCTGCAGCGGTTCAACTCGGACGTGTCGCGCGCCGTCATGGACATCACGGTCGCGCTGTACGAGCTGCTCGCGCACATCGACAAGACGCAGCCGCTCATGCAGTACATCGACCCGATATGCGACTTGCTGTATCCTTTTACAATGTATGTATGTATGTAATCACTTTATTGTACACAATAACAATTCACAAAACTTCAAAAGATAAAAATAAAACATGTACAAAGGCGAACTTATATATAAGAGATCTCTTCCAGTTAACCTTTGAGCAAATGAGAAAATAATGGGATATCCAAGAAGATAAATCAGAAATCAGAAATTTTATTTGTTAAACATAGGTATAATATACATTGGTGTTGAATATAATTTGTTATGACCTCTATGTTTTACCCATAAGTATGGATGTACAAATATTACTCACTTAAAGAAAAAATTACATGCATTTTATATCTTCTTACAAAAATTAGCCATAGAAAAACACATAGTCATATGGAAATAAACAATTCGGTGCAACAAAATAATAAAATTAAAAACATGTCAAATTGAGAAATAATAATTACTTAAATCTAAAATTATGTCACATCATTTAAATAATCTTTGACCGAATAGTAGCATTGTTTGTTAAGGTAGGAAATAAGTTCTATTTTAAATTGGACCATATTTAAATCTTTGAATGAGTCTGGAACTTTATTATATATCTTTGGCGCCATACCTAGTATACTATTTCTCATCAATGCTGTGTTACTTCCGTAGACAAACGAACAAGTTAGTATGCACAGATACACTAAGGACTAATGTCTTAATATAATAAAATATGTGTAATTCCAAAAGATAATACATATAGATATAAATACATATATATCATAATATAAATAAATAAATATCATATATATGAAGTAATCACTCTAATCAATTAACTTCGACGAGATCAGGGATCCAAAAGCCATAACATTTTTTAAGTTCTCCTTATGCGATGCCACGGATTGTGACTGCCTCACGGATACCGGCAACTCGTACACGCTTTTATTTATTGCGAGGCAATTTAACTACTGGCTTATTAAATGCATACTTAAATTGTCAGCTACTTTTGATGCTGACTGTACAAACGGAGGTTATGTGTGATTCCTACTACCTGAGTCTAGCAATAGTTGTGGCGGCGGGAACAAAACTACTTTTGTTTCTCGTTCTACTGGGTACTCTTGTTGTTATGATTGCCTTCGAAACTAGATATTCCATGGAGTGTAATTTATAGCATCATCATTTGAGCCGTCAGACAATCACTTCTGGGCGAATATTTCCCCCAAGGGTATCTAAAGACCACAGGAACTTTTTAGCTTACAGGGTGATAGTGAATTGGTTTTACGAGCAATAACCCCATGCTTTAAGAGTAGTACCGTCACGAGCTATGTCAACGCCATTGGTTCTCTTGGGCATTTTCACTCAGGTCAGGTACGGAGCTGACTGGCGTAACACTGTAAGTGCCTCTGTACCTGAGAAGCATGACACTGTAAGTTCATGTCATGTATTTTACATAGCACTTACAGTGTTTTGCTTCTCAGGTACGGGGGGACTTATAGTGTTATGGTTCTCAGTACGGAATTCGATTACGCATTGTGCAATCGGTTTATAAACATTTTATACCTACATACAGCTCGGCTAAGGTTTCAACATATCCTCAAAATTTATAAAATGCCAAATGTATTCATCCAATAATAGGCTAGTTGACTCATGTCAAATTGTAATATACTAATGTTTATTCCGTATAGTATTTAGCAAAGGAAACCTAAATATATATTTTTCAATTCATAAAAGTGAAAGATGGCTGAAAAAATTTAATTTGAAAATGTGTTTTTTAGTCTGTATTTTGAAATTCTTAAAACGCTGTCCGCCATTTTCGCTTATGATAGTGACGTCATTGGGCATGTAAACAAAACTGAAAGTCTACTTTGACGACTTCGAATAGTGCCGTCCCTCTCGATCTCCTGTCAAAGTATATTGGAGTGAGCGGAATGGCACTATACGACGGTCGAATTTCGAATATTTACATGTAATTCTACGTCACGCCGCAGATTAGCAAAAGGCAAAAATGGCGGACGGCGTTTTTGACTGTTCATGAAATTTCTAATTTTCAGTTGATAAAATTTAGCTTTCTAGCTTTCACAAAAATACAAGACATTTTTTTTAGAGCTAGTAAGATCATTATTAACCATTTCAAATATATTTCAAAACTGGGTCTACTAGCCTATTATAGCTTAACAAGTGTCGGTCCGGCCCAGGGATAGCGTCGCTACAAACAGCTTTTATATGGCAATGATGTGCATACGTCATATATTTCCATTATTAAACGTCAGTAGTGATTTGTCAAGGATTTGGCATTAACCAAATTATTATTTTTTTACCGGAATGCTGCTCAATCCTTCTTTCTTCTTGCGAAATAAATACTGAATCCTATTGAACAAAACTGGACTTTCAGCACTGTGTATAGTTTTGGCTTGATTATGCAAAAAATACCTGAAATTTGTGGAATATTTAGTCCTGTTTCCACTTATATCAGTGATATTCACCGACTTTCAACGTCAGTTACCAAAAATTTATCGTTGCCAGTTAAATAAAATAGTACCACTAAAAGTCCGCATTATGGCGTGGCTTGAAAAACACACTATTGGGCTTAATTCCTTATACAATTTTTTACTGCAACATCTGCGCTTATAATTCCCTTCACTCCAGAACCAGCTACCACATAAAATACATGTTCGTCGGGGACACTCTCAAGAACGAAGTGGAGGCCGTGATCCGCAAGCTGCGACCCGCGCTCCAGATGCGGCTCCGGTTCATCACGCACTTGAACGTGGAACAAATAAACACCGCCTAGCAAAGCGACTACTACAGCTACACGCCGTCTAGTTCGAGCTCCAGCTCGGAATAGACGGCGGTGCTGTAGGACTTGTAGAGACTTACGACTTTTTAGTGTTGTGGCTATCAATCGAAAAATGCGTACAGTACGATTAAAATCAGTTAACACTTCGGCCAACCTAGGTAATTGTCGTGAATCCTCATCTCTCACATAGAGTTATCAATTTACAGATATGACCGATTTACAAAATTCTTTTCGTGTTTGATAGGGTATACTTCCGAGGTGGTCCCATGTAAATTTTATCAAAATCGGTCAAGCAGTTTATGAAATATCAACAAAAATCGGTTGAAATCGGTTTTAGAATTTTTTTATTTGGTGATTATTATTAATTATTAATCCTACGTAATATTACGGTACTACTTACATCAAACAGTAAAATATTGACTTATATATGTTTGTTATATATTGTATACCTACAAGAATTTTAAAATTCATGTCGCTTCTGCATAATAAATTTCTTAGGTCTACCGGTTAGTAATGTCATCTTGGCAGGTGCTATACATTGCGTTTATGATACTTCAAATTGAAAGCTACCTAAAAGATATCGCGGTAATCTATTTCGTGTCATTTCCGTCTCCGGATTTAGGCGATGATACCCGAGAAAAGCCGAAGTGTTAACTGATTTTAATCGTACTGTATTTAGGCTGCGTGTCGGCCAGTACGAGGATGCGTCGCAATTAGAATCAGTTGCGCTGAGTGCGGATAAGTAAATGAAGTTATTCCATTGTTATTTTTGTAAATTTTGCACTGGATTTGCCGTTTGCACAATTTTATCCCAGAGAGATAATATGTATAATAATGAGAATTAGACCGGTGGAATATCAGTGTCGAATAAATCCACTATATAACGTAATGGCTGGAAAGATATAACTTGATATTTAACATTTATGAAAGCTCAGTTTTAGTTGTTGATTTCTAATGCGCAAATCCGTTTGTTCATTATTGTACTGCTACTGTCGTCTAATTACACGAGGAGTTCCTAGAACTTGTATATCAAATGCATTTTAAACCATCCACAATCCACATATTATTTTTAGGCACCTCCCTTTGTTGTCGACGGATTAAATCCGATTCTTTGGTACTGGTACTTTTGTTATGGTAGCTTGATATGTATTTATTTTAACCGGTAAATTAATTTTTCTCAAACATGCAATGAAATTTCGTCATAACGTGCGTTATAGCAAGATCGAAGTGTCACGTTTCGGGCGGAACAACTGGAGACAACTGCAAAGGAATTTCATACAAAATTAAAGGCCTAGGCCGGGATGTAACTTTTTTTTAAACATGGCGTCTGTTTTTTGAACAGGCTACAGCTGAATTATATTTGGTGTATTTTTTTTATTTCATTGCATATGTTTGAGAAAAGCACTATACATGCCTTAGCCGTGAAAAGGGCTTGCCGGCTTCGTATCACTATCCGGCCTCCCTAAGGTCGGCCGTCTATACCTACTCAGCCGGCAAGCCCTTTCCCGGCGTCTGCAGTAATGTACTATTGACCTTTTGTTTTAGGTCATTATTTTCTGCGATAGCAGTATTCCATATTTGGAATATGTGATAAAGCGACAGTTTAAGCTACGCTATATTTTTTCCTGAGTTACAACAGATGTTTTATTATCTTTTCTGTCATTGGGTATTTACTAGTCCCATTGTACTAGTACTACTACTGTTTCTACTAGTCCCATAAAGACTTAAGTAACAAGTCTTAGTCTTATCATACAATTTACGAACATATTTTTAGCTATAATTAAGTTTATAAGATTTCACATGAATGGTTGTAATTATATTCACTTGTACCGACCACGTTATAAATTCTGTTATAAAAGTGGCATGGCATATTTTTAAGTTCACATTCACATGATTAGGCATCAACGAACCAACGAACACTTATAGCAATAAGAACCCAACTTTGATCTCATAATATTGTGGATTAAGCAACTTTTTCGTTGATAGTATTAAGCGTGGCAGTGTACTCTCAATTTGATAGTAGGTCTTTTATCTCCCCACTATCGAAACGACCGACTAACATAACGGACTAATGATTTATGCGACTTGAGAC
This sequence comes from Apotomis betuletana, assembly GCA_932273695.1. Classification (NCBI taxonomy): domain Eukaryota; kingdom Metazoa; phylum Arthropoda; class Insecta; order Lepidoptera; family Tortricidae; genus Apotomis; species Apotomis betuletana. Next base: position 14,615,872 of record OW026298.1, on the reverse strand, counting down.
TATAAGGAAAATCTCCTTTTAACTTCAATTTATAAGGGTGTCTTAGACATTTCTAAAGTGAAAGCTAAATCTAGTAAAACAAGATATTGTATAAAGGAGTTGTTGGAGTAAATTAAGGCTTTAGAGGTGATAAACTCGTTCAACAAAAATACATAACTCATTCTGAGAGAATGCTGTTACATACATTTTTGCCGAGAATCACTCGCAAAACAGAACACTCTTGTTGGAAGATTTTTATATTCCGAACAAGACCACGCATTGCATACCCTATACAAAGTTAATATTTATGGCAGGAAGGTTGTAAATATTTTTATCCTTTTCGATAGCAATAATTGTAAAAGATAGGCAAGCAACCATTGAAAAAAAAAATAGAAAAAATCATTCAATGGAAGTTTTTGAAACGTGTTGTGAATGCAATAATATTCTTTTTAAATGTATCTATTTAAATTTAGAGAACGACGTACAAAAAATGTTAAGTTAAATGTTTTCTTTTTCTATTTTTCAGAACTTTCTAGTGTTAATTTCTGTTCGAATGTGTTCTCCATGACTAGTCTCCATGCGCATACTTTGTGGGGATAAATGGAGAAGGTTTTTTATACAGTTTGACATACAACTTATGTTAACTTTATAACAAGTAGGTAGTTTAGTGTGTTCTTGTTTAGTTTAATTTTTAGGTTTAGTTTTATTGTACTTTAATCTACCTATGTAAATAAATAAACAATGTAAAGCCTGACCAGACATATACGAGGATTGTCAAGGGGGCGCTTATATATAAGATTTATATGGCAACAATTTTGCAACCAATCACAACGCACTATAATGACATTAGTTTATATACCTGTCAGTTCCACTATGTTAACCGCGTAATATAATTTAATGGAATGCACTCTTTTCCTGACTGTTTTTCGTGTAGTAAACACGTGTACACTTTATTTATAATCTTACGTTCACGACTGTGAATGGTTTTCGGCATTTTCTTTGGATAATTTTAAATATTTGTCTTAAAAAAAGCACCACGAATGACATTGACATTGTTGACAAACCATCATAAAATCATTGCCAGTGTAAGAAATTAGTTCCAGTGAAATTCCGCATTATGGCGCATCCTCATATATTTCTGGCCAGGCTTTACATCCATTGTTTATATCATATTTTAGGGTTACTAAAGTCATGTGTTTAAAACAATCCATGTAGATTGATCTGATGGTTGTTTTTATTTTAATTAAATAAATACATATTAAGAGACAATCATACACAAATCGACCTAGTCCCAAACTAAGCAAAGCTTGTACTATGGGTACTAGACGACGATATAAATAATGTATAGATAACATCCATGACCCAACAATGATTCGAGTTCATCACACAAATATTTTCCCCGGCCGGGATTCGAACCCAGGACCCCCGGCTCAGTGGGCAGGTGTCTACAAACTGCGCCAACCGCGGGTTCAAAAATTACATAAAAGTATGGACGAATACACCTGAAGTTACACTGATATTAGGATGGATGTGTAATTAAATTCCCGCTGTTAAACATTTAAAGTTTTTAACGGTTGTACTTTGACTGGTCGAACAAAATAGACACGAATGTATAAGTTTTATAGTTATAAGTTAAAAAGTTAAATTGTGTATTTTCTAACTTCATTTCAATACGGTTGTTGTAATCGGTTGTTACATATTTATCAAACTTCATCAAGCTTGTGTCATACTTATGCGTATTTTGATGATATCATAGAAACGAATACTTTATAACTAGTTATATATAATAGCCTAGCAAGCGTCGGTCCGACCCAGGAATAGTGGCGCTACAAACAGCTTTCATATGGCAATAATGTTTTCACCTCACCAGCTCAAACATGGCGATTTTGCTGTCAGATAACAGTGAACAAAATGCGATTTTGTTTCGAGCGTGAGTAGAAAGTAGCTTTTTAATTTTTTCAATATCTGACCACGAATTGCCATTATTCAGCCAAAGGTTAATTATAAAATCCTAATCATTTGAATCTTGATGCACTCTGTTTCTTTCATATGTAAATAAAAGAGAGGGATAGAAACTTATCAATTTGAAATTCGATTTTCGAATCAGACCTCGATTGAGACCAGTTCGGATACGCGTTATACCAAAAAATTATTCATTAAAAACACCCGAAAAAGTTTTAATTGCAACGTATTTTTTTTTCTTTATTATATTTTTATTTAACGACCGAATATTAAAACTATTGTGCCTTTTATATAAAACAATAGATCATTGCTCGAATAAAATAAGATTTTTCAACTTATTGTAAATATAATAATAATTTATAATTTCACCATTTATCATAGTTAGATGCATATTCGAAACGTACCTTAAAAAATATCGAGTTCATATTGTTATTTGTTATTTTCTTTTGCATTTATTTTGTTTGGTGTTTTAGGAGTAAAAATATTAATCAATTTATAAACAAAATCTCGTAATATAATATGTATTTATAAATAAACACGTCATGTATCTGCTAAATCTTCCAATTTGATAAAATAATGACAATAATCGTGTTGGTTGGTTGATTATAATTTCAATTAAATTATATTGTTATTCCTTTTTAAGCAGCACTTATCTATTTCTGATTAATAATATTAGCAACAAAGACTATAAACATACGTTGGAAGAAAAAGCACAAAATGTCGAATATGTTCTCGCTGATGAGGTGAAAAGTTGTGTGTGCTACACGAGAGCAAAGTTTTTTGCATCTCGTGCTGTTGAGTCCCTCGCTACACTCAGGATTCTAAAATAGAATCACTCGCTACGCTCGTGATTCAAACGTAGAATCCTTCGCTTGCTCAGGACTCAAAATTAGCACTCGTAACAAAAAACAACTTTGCTCTCTTGTTGCACAAATAACTATTATACGTCATATATATGTGCTTTAATACGTCAATAGTTATTTGTCAGGGATTTGTCATTAACCAAATTCGAAACATTGTTTACCGGAATACTGCTCAATCCTTCGTTCTTCTTGCGAAATAAATACTGAATCCTATTGAAAAAGACTCGACTTTCATCACTGTGGATAGTTTTGGCTTTATTATGCAAAAATTACTTGAACCTTGCGGAATAGTTTAGTCCTGTTTCCTCTTTGTGTACATCAGTGACATTCACCGATTTTCAACGTCAGTTACCAAAAATTTGCCGTTGCCAGTAAAGTAAATTAGTACCACTAAAAAACCGTAATATGGCGTGGGTTGTAAATAAAACCTCCTGTGGTGGGGCTATACATAACTACTACCGCTCTCTTTCATATTAATAGCCTCAAACTTTAGGCAGTAAGAGGGTATGATATCATCAAAAGACGCATTTATCCCATAGTTGCAATAGCCTCAGGTGTCCTAAAATAAATTAATAATCGTCCAATAAGTACACGCAGCGATTATTAATGTCCTCGTAGCTGTTGTTAAAAACAAACCTGGAATAATTACTGCAAGTAAAATTATGCTATATCAAAGACAGTTATGTGGATGTTACTATTGTTTATATTGGTAAATGATAAATGTCCTTGTCAAATCGGACTGAAATGAAGTTAGCATTAGTGCTAGTTAGGTTTAGGTCAAGTAATTAGTTGTCAACAGTATTGTGTAATTTCTCATCACATTAGCTTTATCAGTGAAACATCAACAATACATCAGCAAATAATGTTTACTCTTTAGGAAATACTTGTTTTTATCTTTAGTAAGAATAGCCGGTAAGTTATTTTAATCTTGTTATAATAAGCATTGAACAGTCTTTTTATATTTATATATGCATATTATTAATATTATTATACTTATTTATGTACGCCATCTTACAGTATCACAATACAAAATAAATATGTATACATATGTATATCAAAACTGAAACTTAAGAAATCTGTAACTAAATGTTTGTATTTGGGTAGATTGCAAAAAAATAAGAAGGAGCTTCTCAATTCGAATGGATGATTGTATGTTTTGTATGTATGTTACCCAAGTCTTTTGCCAATTAGGGATCAGTTTAGATGATTATTTTTTAGTTTGTAGATTCAAACATAATTTTTTGAGAAATTCAACAAATAAACTAAATGTATAGGTACCCCTTTCGTTCATTGTAATCGCTTATTTTTTGTGAAAAAGTGATTATTTGCGTTAAAGTACAGTTAATTTTTTTGTACCTACATGTTTTTTTTTCAAATCGTAAAAGAATCCAGACGAAGAAAGTATCGAACGACTTCGACTAAATTAATTCCGAAAGTGCAGTATTCGAAACGATGATGTATAAATTAATGAAATATCCGTTTAGATTGTCTTATTTAAATGAGTTTTAACCCACACCATTTATGCCACACCTTAAAACACTGTAACCACATCCTTATAGCACTTGTAAATCCTCTTGCGTCATCTTGTGATATAATGCTTGGTCATTCCTACCGTAGGCGCCTATGGTAAATATGTATAGGCCTTTTATTTAGCGTTTTTCAATTAAATCCTCAGTTCATCGCCGATGGTTAGTTAAAAAAATATAAAATGATGTTCCCTGGCGTTACTACAAATTGTTTCTATGGTTATTTTTTGTATGGGATCGTCCAGAAATCATGTGATCATATTTGGCCTACTTGTGATATATTGCTGCTAAACGATCACATGATTTCTGGACGAGCCGAATGTCATAGGGGGCAAACGAGCAAACGGATCGCCGGATGGAAAGCGATGTTCTCAGACTGCTACCACTCCTTGTGAGAAGATTGCCTTTATAGAAGTTTTGTAATATTAACTACAACACACGCGTGTTAATTTTTTTTAAACCAATGTACCTAACCTGTCTTAAACTTAAGGTATGGTGCCACTACTACATATTTTTCAGTCAGCACACTGATATTCATAAGGCGTAGTTAGTTCAGTAAGCAGATATGTTGGCGGCATTGCCGTCAAAAACGATTTACAATTAAATTAAGACGGGTTTATTATAATGCTAAGTATGTAGGAATTTCTTTTTTTACACTGTATATAGATATTAAATCACACACAACAATAAAACACATCACAAGATTGAACCTTGTTAATTTGAGATTATTGTAACAACAAAATTATAGTTTTGCGCGTGTGAGTTTTTCACAACCTGTGCTTTGTGTGTGTATGTTTATCAAATGTTATATTCTTATTATACTGCAATATATTGAACTGCAAGCAATGTACAATATACTTAGGTAGGATTAATCGTACTTTAAAATTCGTGAGAGCACTATTTATTAGAGTAACCCTTTACCTGGGGAGTACTATACCAAGAGAGAAATCCGATGTTCATGTCGGGCCGTCCCTCGCTCTATGTTAAATAAAACTAGTGTCTGTGGCTTCAAGCCAAACTTAGAACTTCGTCGTATCTGAAAACTAAGGACTTATGTTTTTATGAAGTTATGTTTTAATGTAACAATCCATTATTTTTGACGGAAAACTAAATTTTCTTGTAATATTCTCCACTCTTAAGTTACTTAATTGATAATCAGTTAGTATTACGTAAGGTGTTAAATATATCTTAATGTATGGCAATAACTATTTATGAGTTCAAAGGATCAAATATATTGTCTTAGCATAACTAAATGTAGTGCATAATTATTCCATAATTCATCGCAATCTGGAATGCAAATAACTGTAACATGTGATAACTTTTGACTTGGTAGGTTCCAGCAGTAAATATGAAGATATATTATTTTTATGCTATTATTGACCATGAACGAATAAAGTGTAATATTTTCGAATGTAGTGTTTTTATTTGATAATCCCATAATATGTCAAGTTAACCACAGAATAGACAATATTTAAATTTTTCAAATAAGTGAGCACTTATTTCGCTAATTTAGTATCATCACGAAGCCCAAAAGTTTATACCGACTAGTTTTTAAAATAATAATAAAATGTGAATGCAGCGCCATAATCGTCCCTCTACATGACGTCACCTTGTGGAAATTTTGACAGTCACAACACACAACAGGAACGGTGGTACAATTTCCGTATTAAATCCGCCTTAGTAATAGTCCGACCAAGGAATGTAATTAAAATTAATCAAAAGAGTCCGACTCGACTGTATTATTTTCTGTGCTAGTCGCTACCCTACACCTTTTTAGAAAGAGGAAGTTTTCAAATTAATTTTTCAATCACAAATCGGGAGATTTTCGAAAATGTTAAAATGTGGTAATATTTAATTTTTAGGGTTTCGTACCTCAATCGGAAAAAACGGAACCCTTATAGGCTCACTTTGTTGTCCGTCCGTCTATCTGTCTGTCAAGAGTGTCAAGACCCTTTATCTCTAGAACGCGTGGAGATATCGAGTTGAAATTAACACCATATACTCAGGTCCCTTGAAGCTGTTTATGTCGCAAAAACGTACGTTTCGACACTCAAGGGAATCAAAATGATAGGGAATCCCGATGACCTAGAACTATGAAATTTGGCAAGTAACTAATATCGTCACATACTACAAATACTGATAAAAATCTGAAACTATACATTTGTAATAAAATCATAAAAAATATAGTCCTTTTCAAACATCATATTTGGAAATCTCGGTTGCGTTAAGTTTGCACCTCGTTTGTATCCAGCGCCACACATTTCAGGTGCAAACTTAACTCAACCAAGCCAATTAAGATGGGATAAGTTGTGAAAGTTTGTACGGAACCCTCGGTGCGCGAGTCAGACTCACACTTGGCCTGTTTTATTATTCTTTATTTGATATCGATAAAAATATTGATATCGACTAGATGTTGTCAATTGACACATATGGTACTTTAGTGAGACCTGAGGAAGGCCCTGTACTGTACCTATGTTTTGTAAGTGTCGCCGACGCCGGAAGCAACACGCCGAGCCTTTTGTAACCCGCGTACCCTAAAATACTACATATTTCTAATCTAGGGAGATTAGAAATAGTATTTTTTTATTGCTTTCATCTGTTTCACAGCGGCGAGTTTTTAGCTTACATCATCTGTGAAAATTTCAACTGTCTAGCTGACACGGTCCATGAGGTACAGCCTGGTGACAGACAGGCAGACGGAGAGTGGAGTTAAGTTATAGGGTCCCGTTTTTACCCTTTGGGCACGGAACCCTAGAGGTAGGTATACCTACCTAATAAACAAATATGATTAATGATTAACCATTTTAGTGATTAGGTACGTACGTAATGAATTAAAGTTATCGTAGTTAGTACTTACAACGGCCAAAGCGTATGAAATTCAAAGAAAACTATTGATACAATACAAAGTATTCTTTAAAAATTTTGCTATCATTTTTAGGGTTCCGTAGTCAACTAGGAACCCTTATAGTTTCGCCATGTCCGTCTGTCCGTCCGCGGCTTAGCTCCGTGATCATTAGTACTAGAAAGCTGAAATTTGGTATGAGTATGGGTACGTATCACGACGACAAAACGGTAAAATAAAAAGTAATTTTTTTTTTTGTCGGGTAGGTACGTCTCGAACATCTAATGTGGGGTGAATTTTTTTTTTCGTTTCCACACTAGTGTGTGGGTTGTCGTTGAATAGGTCTTTTAAAAATAATAGGGGTCTTCAAACATTATTTTTTGATAGTCAGCAGATTTGTAAATATTCGCTCCGAAAATAAAAAAAAATAGAAAAAATACCACGCGTCAAAATTCAGGTACATGAGGCCTTATAAGTACTTTCAATGAAAACTATATTGAATTAAATCGGTCGACCCGTTTTTGAGCTATCGCAAAATTTCATAATTTTCTTAAAAGGACGTAAGTTCACTTCCAGAAGATAATAAGTAATTACAGTTACTTTGGCGTTTACGTCCTCTTTATAGAGCTTGAAATATTTCTCGTAACTTAAATCTATTGTGAAGGATGAGCAACTACGGAACCCTACATTGAGCGTGGCCCGACATGCTCTTGGCCGGTTTTTAAGTAGGTATGCCATCAAGTTTGGGCAAAGGTTCTGATAAAGAGAAAATTAAAAATAATTGCCGGGTAAAAATTGAGAAGCCTACCCAGACAAACTGCTTAGCTATTTTATATATAGAAAACCGTTGCCGCAGCCGCAGCGACTGATAGTGATAGCTCGCCTGATGATGAATCGCAAACCGTCACGGAATATGTCAAGTGATATTCCACTTCCACGACGTGGGTAAACCCGTTTCCCATGCATTTGAATAAACTGCTTAGCTTTCGGCATAACGACATATTGTGTCGAGTCAGCTAGTTGTAAGTAAGTTTATCTGTAACTATAGATAAGGACTCCCTACATAAGTGAGTCACTTTTGTTTTTTTAAATATTTAGTTCAACGTTATGCGATGCGTTACAATAACAACGCAAGGAATAAGTAATTGACGATCAAAAGTCAATTAACACCTTAAACTTAGTTTGAATTGAATTACCCGCGCAAATTGTTACAAACAAAGAACTTCCGGTAAGGCGTCCTAAAGTTAAATATATCTTGTGTTATTTATTCTACCAATGAGTATAATAACGTTTTTAATTAATACAAATATTTAAAAAATATAAACACAGTGAAGTAAATGCTATTTATATTAACTAAAACATCAACTGTGTTTCATCAAGGGTAATGCTAAGCGTTGATTGGACGGAGCCTAACCGCCATTTTGAGTCGTTGCTTGGCAACCAGTCGCTCAGTTGATTAATCATATGCGGCAGATCGGCAGGGGCAAGCGGACAGGATACTTTTGTTAACTTGCTGCGTTACCAACGCGCCCTGGCATAGCGGCTGTGAACTAAACTTATTTAAGCGGCGCTGTCTCTCGGGTCGGGCTTGTGTGATATCAGTGCGTGAACATTTAAGTTTTTGAGAAAGACTATTAGTTTTTTGTCAAAATGGCCACAGAAGTAACGAATAATGCACCGGTTATAACGGAAAAGGAGAAGGAATTGAAGGAAGATGCCGCCGTAGATAATGGTCAAACGAAAGAAGAGGCGCCGGCTGTGGCAGAGAAAGTCGAAGAAAAAACAGAAGAGAAAAAACCCGAACCGGCACCGCCAAAGCCCACCGTGCATAAAGCTAACTTTGAGAAAGACATCGTGTACTTGTATCAGTTTTCGCGAACGCCGCTTTTGCCGTCGACATCCCCGTACTGCCTGAAGGTAGAAACATGGCTGCGTCTTGCTGGTGTCAAGTACGAGGTAAGTGCTAAATGAAAGTAAATGGCATTTTATTAAGTATGTTTTGTTTTTATTATCATTGTGCGATGAGGCAACTGGCAAGTGAAGATAAAGTTCGAAATTCTAACGTTTGCAGTTTCGAACACAAGATTACCGGTTTTTTGAAAGCTATGCTCTGACTACGATTAATTGAATTTTTTACAAAAATAAGAGCAAAGTTTTCTCAGTATTTTTGTATTAATGATTGCAAGGCTTCACTGGGCACTGCGAATTGTCTCATGCGAATGTTACAAATATTATAAGAAACATAATATTAATAGGTACCTACATGTAAAAAGTTATCAATATATTTTTAATGGTTTAAATCATAGATCTGCTAAATCAAACATTAAACTAGAAAGTGGGTGGGTGTTTTAAAAAACAGCTACATCCTTTTTTTAGGCATTTTGTAGGTTTATCACACTCAAAACGTATTGTAGGTACCTACATGTGTACCTCATATGAAGAGAAGTGTCAAAAAAAGTATGTATTGAATAATATTTATTCAGTTAATTCCTAGAAACAAAGAGATCTTTTATAGAAAAATGTGAGCACCTGAAAACAAATTCTGGTTCTTTTTTCCTGTATCAGTTTCAAAGTTACAAACCAATATACAAATATGAGTAAAAATATCAAAAAGTAGTTAGGTAGGTACCAGTACTGGATAGAACCTAATTTTAATTTAAAGTTTCTGTCATCTCATCACATCTGGAAACTCCTTAAAAATATGGGTTAATTTAAAATGATGAATTAACCAAGAAACTATACAAGCTAACATCATATACTTACATAGTATTTGTTCTGAAAAAAGTTGTCATACAATTGAAATTTACAAGATGCGCCTATAAGATGCGTTATAGGTATTATATCATGATTTTATACCAATTTTACAATAAAATATTTAATTGTTTACTTCCAATTTACTGTAATTTATTTAAGGTTTTATTAATTGTAGTTTCATAACTACTTCATACCTGATGATATATATTTTTTTAATTCCCCATATTTAAAGTAATATTATCAGTGGCGGCTTTGGGAGGGGTTTGACTGATCCATATAGTGTGTTTAAAACAATATGTTTCTTTTTGCATTAATGTGAAAATCACTAATTACAATTTTGCAAATGGCCTACTTCTGCTTTTTTTTGGTGTTCCTACTTATTTTATTTTACCGTTAAAAATAAGCAGTAGTATGATATATCAGTAGTATGCAACTTAAAACTTCTTGCATTTGAAATCTCTTCCAAAAATGATATTTATTTCATTAAGTTTTACTCATCATCAGCACTCTCACGTCTTATTATTGGAAGAAAAACTTGACAGTGCATGTATAACATACTTAGTACATTTTCTGGTGTCAAACACAAATTTGTTTGAAAAGTATAAACGCCATACGATTAAATAAATCAACAGTCTAAATCTATACCTGCTTTTACTCTCTTGACTTCATATCATAACCAAGATATTGTACTTGTAACACTTTAAGGCTCTTCACTAATATTACGTAGATCCTATATTTAGCTGATATCTAGTCTAGCTGACTATACAATTGGAAAACTGTAAACGAACCCTCATTGTTCCACTAGAGGAATTTGCATCACTATAATAGGTGTAACCCAGTGTAGTGCAGTGCATTCACTAATTGTTGATTTACATCTGCATAATAGGCAGGTAGTGGATCGCAATCATTGGATTCACAACACTTAATTAATTTACTCGAAATATGGACTGACTAGGTTCAACCGTACATAATAATTAAAAAGGTCCGGTAAAATAAAATAATTATATCATTTTCTCGGGTAGCTTTGTCATGCGATACGGTAGGTACCTTGCACCCTTGTCTTTACGTAAAAAGCTCATTCGAAACATAAATACTATCGAATAAAATTATAAATCCATTTATAAACTAGATCCTTGTATAGGCTACTTTCCGTATTGGCAATTGATGAAATGGAAATATTCAATTTTGCCATTACCTTTTGTCTGACGTTCTATTTACGGTTTCAATTAAAGTTGGAACTTCTAAAGTTACGCGATGAGGTACTTAAATGTAAAATCGATACGATATCCGGTTTGCCGGTTCCCCAGTCTATAAATATGGGTAGTAAACAATTAGACGATTGATAGATAAAGTTCTTACTAGTTTTAATTTATTTATTATTTACTTATTTAATATAATCGGTAAGGTACGATTATTATATAATATTTTAAAGGTAGGCGCCCTTCATATTAACGACTGTCATAATGTTTGTATATAATTGACCCGATACAGCGCATAAGCCGTGAAGGGACCATTTTTAGGGTTCCGTACCCAAAGGGTAAAAACGGGACCCTATTACTGAGACTTCGCCGTCCGTCCGTCCGTCCGTCCGTCCATCTGTCACCAGGCTGTATCTCAACAACGGTGATAGCTAGACAGTTGAAATTTTCACAGATGATGTATTTCTATTGCCGCTATAACAACAAATACTAAAAATAAAATAAAATAAATATTTAAGGGGGGCTCCCATACAACAAACTTGTTATTGATTATATATATGTATAGGTACGGAACCCTTCATGCGCGAGTCGGGCTCGCACTTGCCCAATTTTTATTCATTTTACGGATTAGGACCGCTGGACCAAAGACTATGTAATTGTGATTACGGAACGTGTCACTTGACCAGCTTCTACACGAGCGACTGGTAACGAAAGTTTTCTTTAAAATGTCTGTCTATTTTCGTATGTGTTTTGGTACTGATAATAAGTTTCCTATAAATGTTACATCGCATGAACCTATCCTTTGGATATACCAGGTCTAATTGTATACCTATGCTTAGTTACGGGCCATCAAGCCCACCATGTTGACAGTGTAACATCGCGTATACCATACTTAATACTTCGAAGAGCTAAGTAGTAGTAGATACTTAGAAGAATCGATACCGATTAAATGAGGTTTACTACTCATTGTTAACACTACGTTACGTGATTACACGGTATTGGACGAGTGTGAGGCGTATATTACTGGAATGCTTCACACCATGCATAATATTGCATACAAGTCTAGTGACGTGTACAGAAGTTAACAGGGTCCCCGATAACTAAACACAAGTCCATTAGATTGATTACTGCACCTTTAACTACCACAAAACGTATCAGGCACAGGTGATGAAATAAATATGCATTGTTTTCTCATCATTCATGCTAACATTGTCTGCACCAGCCAAGACTTGACCAATGGCTCACATAATTGTATGCGCGTCACGTCATACCGCAAATAGGTTTGACATGGTGCAATAATCAATATTTGTATATCTGCCCGTTTTCTCTCTGCTGATAAAACTAATGTCAAAGACCGAAGGGCCAAGGAAATAAAATGTGTACTTACTTAGGTATGTAAACATTACTAATATAACCGACGCATAGGTCGGTGATCCTATGCCGAAGTTTAGAAATTATTGCGTGAAAGTACAGCGGTAATAAGCAAGCGATTTCCCGGACGAGCACGTATTAGGCAGGTAGTGCTAGGTTAGGTGTATTAGATAGGAATGCGCGTTACGAATAGGTAATGATAACTTACCTATAACGAGCGCTATTGAATGGGTAGGTACCTACTGCTTTCTTAATTTAGATAACAAAGCTGGTAGGGCAACAAAAATGATGATGTGGCCGTTATTCCTTCCAAACTGTTAAGGACAGTTTTATTGTATCATATTGATTAAGTATCAGAGAGTTAAAATACTAATATAATAATATCTAATAGCCGCTGACCTTCTTATTTGAATACTAACAGAACGAGTTATTTGGGTAAAGTCATGTTAACAAAATTATTAGGGACAAAATTAATACCTTACTAAAAAGAATATAAGTGGATATAACGTTTGAATTTGTGCTTCCATTGCGCTTTTAAGTACACTTATTTAAGAAGCTCAGACCTAGACGGTTTCTAACGTTAAATAGACTCCCACATCGCTCCCAAGTAAAATCTCGGCCATTTCATGGCAAGTCCATCTAACGAACGTAAGGGTCTTAGTAACTGTGCAGCTTGTTAGCCTTACCACGCTATATGAAACGGGATTGTTGCTGTATGGCAACAGGATGGAACCTTCTCGATTAGCTATAGATGGATCTTCCTCAACACAATAGTGGATTCTATAAAATATCATTAGGACTGTGTAACACTAATAACCGCCGTCGTCGCCTGTCCATGTAGTAGAATATGTTGCCCTACTTAGCCATCAAAAAGGATAATGTGATGCAGATCTCAGATCGGCATGCGCAACTTGACGCGTTTTATGCCTAGCGGTCATCCATAAATCGTAAAACATCTGCATAGAGAGACTACAGAATATAAAATTCTTTGAATGCGACCGGTAAGGCGATAACAATATGAGAAAATACAACTTTCTATATACACTAACAGGGCGGCGGTAAGACAGGTGTCTAAGATGAATAAGGTCCATTTCCATTGAATCCGTGTTGAACAAGTGCCTGGGTAGCAAACCAGTTTCAAGTACCAATGTGATTAAATAGCACCGTTGTCGTGGCTTGTGGTCCAAATTTAATCTTAGGGCCTTATAATCGCTTTCTACTAATACAATTAGGACGTAATCGTTGCTAGCTAAACAAGCATGTTTTACAAACTCACGCTCAAACAGCAGCACCTATTGATATGACGTGGGTGGAAATTGGTTTATTTAGTTTTCTACTAAAACGTTTAAAAATATTATTTTCCATTAAGTACGATAGGTATATTGTATTGTAAGGTGCATCAAACATGGAATCTAATTGAACGCTTGCGCAAGTGCATTGAGTACAATCGATCTACCATTCTGTGACTCAGACACAGAACGCGGCTCGGCGCACGTCTGTGAGGATATACAATTCCTATCATGCTTGTTTTAAGCTCGTCGTGGTCACAAGAAGGACTAATGAATGCGTGCGTGCATTGATAATGCGCCTGGTAGTGCCGGTACGTGTACTTACATATTGTTTAAAGCGGTTTAATAGCATTCACGGTTATTTTATTCTAATTGTCTTTAAACCGGTAACTAGTAGTCTTGATGTAAATTGTTCTAAGGCATTTGTCGATACTGACACAGTTATAGTTGCTACAATATCGGACGGAGCGCGCTCCGCGAAGTGTATGTGCACACTTGAATATGTTTATTTAGCTCGCTCCAGAGGGAGGGTGTAGGACGAACGGTATCCGGGCCGTTGCCCTTTTGTGTTAACCTTGTACGTCGCCATCAACATCGTACAATAAAACTAATGATACGAATGCGGTGCCCCTATCAAAGCGACGCTCTCTCTAACTGTCCCTCATTCCTGGTTTAATTAGCGGGTAGTGTAATGAATAATAAGTTGCTTTTGGAAGTCCATATTAAAAATAACGCCTACTAACAAGTAATTATAAATAAATACAAAAATACAGTCTATTTTTAAATACATAGAACAGTTGCGCCCATAGTAAATAAATCGGAGCGCCAACAACGATATGACGACATTAATCCAAATGAATAGAAATATTCCTCTTATCATTTTGTTTGTGGCCAGGTATTGTAGGCCCTACCACATGGTCACCCTGTTGAACGATCCTACCATCGCAGTTGGGATCCTTTAATTTTGTGAGCTTTTTGCAACCTTAAATTCCCCCCAATATATCCGTGGCGCATCTTCTTTTAAGGTAACCTCCTCGTGCATACCGGCACATGCGCACACGTGGATTTATGCTCGTGCCTTTATTGTAGCCTAGACTTCTCTGCCATACACATAGCATTGCCATATGCACCAGTTCTCGACCATCGTTTAGAGTTCTTTCGTATATTTGCTAGGAATCATGCCCTTGTTCCCCGTACATAACCAAGTTACACAACCAGCACTGGAAGAGGACAAATAATTCCTATTCCAAAACCGGGTTTTGTAAAGAGATTTTTTTTTCCTTGTACAAAACCTTCGTCCAAGGCTGGTTATGTACTAGTAAAAGAAATTCCTAATGCAATACCCAGTTTTAAAGTAGGAATTATTATTGCCTTGTACACGACCAACGTTGAGATCGGTAATGTACGAGGATAGAGATTTCCTGCCGCTAAACCGGGTTATGTTGCAGGATTTTCTCATTCTCAAAATCTCTATCCTCGTACATTACCGATCTCAACGTTGGTCGTGTACAAGGCAATAATAATTCCTACTTTAAAACTGGGTATTGCATTAGGAATTTCTTTTACTAGTACATAACCAGCCTTGGACGAAGGTTTTGTACAAGGAAAAAAAAATCTCTTTACAAAACCCGGTTTTGGAATAGGAATTATTTGTCCTCTTCCAGTGCTGGTTGTGTAACTTGGTTATGTACGGGGAACAAGGGGAATCATGCAGGAGTTCGCGTACACCATGTGGTCCTGTCCGAGGTTCAATTACAGGTAATAAAATTTAACCACAGTAAAGATAAGGCTTATTCACAGATTAAGCAAAACATATAATTAAATTCCAGGAATATATATAGGTATATATAAGTAAGTTCTTCAGCGTTGGTTGAGTCGATCCTTAACCATAAACCATAAAGTTTTTGGAACGACCTTAAGAATAATGATGGTTTAAGTTGGTTTATGAAAAATAAAAAGTATTTGTATAGAATCTTTTTATCGATTCATATTCAAAAAAATAAAAAAAGTGTGCTACGGTCTACCTAGTTGACCTTGTTCACGGACAAACCTGTCCTTCACAGGCACCCACTACCTAGATATCAAGTATGACAATAAGACAGCTGCATCTGCGCTACATTATTTAAAGAAATCAATTCGGTGAATCGATTCATCATTTGACTTTGTACTAGGTACTACTTACAGTTAAGTGTAAAACTTATGTCAGTAAAGGATATAGTGCAAAATGTTTTTCCATCGTTTTTTGTCGGAAAAAATCGTTTTAACATTCTGTCTGTGTCAATTTCAGCGAAAAATTCGAAACGAAAATATAAAAACGTGCTTGCTCGAAGTACAAATCTGTAGGTACAGGTACCTACCTACTTATAATTGCAATAATTACGTTAGTTGTATTCAATTCTACACTGCATTTGTTAAATCTGTTCCGAAATTTACTTTCTGTTGATTTATGACTAATTTTTCAAGTAACTAACAAGTGAAATAGGTGAAGTGATAAAATTTCCCCCTCACTGGTCTAAGGCCCCGCGCTACGGTCGACGACCCAATTCCAGTGGGCGACGGCTTAATAGACACGCAATCATTAATCTCCAAGATAGCAGTTACAGAGTAATTTTACTTGCCTGAGTAGATTCGTATGTAATTTCAACCGTTTCTATTAACTACGTACAAGAGATTTTACTTTGTTCTTGTTTCCTCTTGATGACCACATGTTGCAGCGATAAAATGTATTGTCATGTGGTCGGCATGTGCGGTGACTCAATTTTTGGAAAATATATTGAGTATAGGAGGAAGGTAAGTACGTTAGTGATGATTTACGTCAAAAAGGTGAGTGTTCGAATCCTAACATACCTATTTCCAGGGTTATTATAAAATAAACAATACATTAGTCATAAATTCTTCGATCATTACATTGTTCTTATACACCTACTGTAAATGAAGTTTGACGAAACTGATAGTTGTGTTGTATTGGTTTGTTAAACTTTAAAGGTTCTATGTATCATATAACTCGCCTAAATACCGATTTATTTCTGGATATAACTATCTACATACATATTGATTAAAAAAGAAACAACTAGTTTACAACATTATGCCCTTAAATAGTTTTCACTAGTTCTGCATCAATCAATACATTATAAATAAGTAAGTGCTTAAGGTATGAGTATTTCGACCGATCAATTCGATTTTTTGTTGATACTGACCGAACTCTTAATAGGTGCGTCTGGTGTTCTAGCGTGCACTACCTACGTGGTTTTTCTTACAATTAGGAACTAAAAGCATGCATTGGCTTCTATCGTCAAATTGATTAGGACGGACGGTATTACAGTACTTTTCATAATTAATTATTGTTGTCGTTCATTTGAGGTAATATAATTACTTAACGTAATCTCCTTCAATCAACGTGTATTCGATTTGTAAATACCTGATCAGAAAGTATTTTTAGATTCAAATCCAGGTGATCAATGCTGACCGACTCAAGTACCGATCCCAGTTTAGTTAAGAGTTAAGTTAAGACTTGCAGAGTTAAGTTAAGACTTTCGAAGGTTCTTTTAGTTTTAAAAAACTGTTCAGTGCCCTAGAAATAAACGCATATAAAAGCGCGTACTGCAGTTTCGACATACTTTCGTCCGGTAACTAGTATACAAGTCAGTTGAACGCGAAGAAAGTATGTGTGTGAACCTAGCATATCAAATGTTAGAATCTCACAATTTAAGGACAGTTCTAGTAGCATCCCCAATAGTTCTACAGTTCCTCATACTTTTTTTCAAAAGTTCTGTTCAACTTTCTGAAAAAAAAAATTTTCAAAATGAGATGCTAACTTCACACTACCCCGATCAGCATCTCACCAGTTCTTGATTGCTAGACCATAAATACGTCAGAAACTGCATAGTTCTATCGCCTGGAGCCAGCACAGCAATAGTTCTGGCCCAAAAACAAAAAAAAAATGAGATGCTAACTTCACGATACACCTACTAGCATCTCAGTAGTTCTCGATAACTAGGTCACAAATACGTCTGAAACTGCATAGTTCTATCACTTGGAAGCAACACAAAAATAGTTCCAGCGTTAAAACGAAACAAATCACCTCATACACTATTCTAGCTAAAAAAAAATAAAAAAGTTTTTTTTGATATGCTCGATTTAAAGCGAGAGTTCTGCACAGCATCTCAGCTGTTTTGGATGGCAACGTCACGAATACGTATAGAACTGCCGAGTTCTACCTTCTGCGGGCGAAACAGCAATAGTTCTAGCGAAAAAACGGAAAAAAAAAAGATTTTTTTGATATGCTACATTTTATGTAAGAGTTCTGCACAGCATCTCAGCTGTTTTGGATGGCAACGCCACAAATACGTATAGAACTGACGAGTTCTACTATCTGCGGGCGAAACAGCAATAGTTCTAGCGAAAAAACGAAAAAAAATTAGTTTTTTTTTGATATGCTACATTTTATGCGAGAGTTCTGCACAGCATCTCAGCTGTTTTGGATGGCAACGTCACGAATACGTATAGAACTGCCAAGTTCTACCTTCTGCGGGCGAAACAGCAATAGTTCTAGCAAAAAAAACGAAAAAAAATAAGATTTTTTTGATATGCTACATTTGATGAGACAGTTCTGCACAGCATCTCAGCTGTTTTGGATGGCAACGTCACGAATACGTATAGAACTGCCGTGTTCTACCTTCTGCGGGCGAAACAGCAATAGTTCTAGCGAAAAAACGGAAAAAAAAAAGATTTTTTTGATATGCTACATTTTATGTAAGAGTTCTGCACAGCATCTCAGCTGTTTTGGATGGCAACGCTACAAATACGTATAGAACTGACGAGTTCTACTATCTGCGGGCGAAACAGCAATAGTTCTAGCGAAAAAACGAAAAAAAATAAGATTTTTGTGATATGCTACATTTTATGCGAGAGTTCTGCACAGCATCTCAGCTGTTTTGGATGGCAACGTCACGAATACGTATAGAACTGCCAAGTTCTACCTTCTGCGGGCGAAACAGCAATAGTTCTAGCAAAAAAACGAAAAATAATAAGATTTTTTTGATATGCTACATTTGATGAGACAGTTCTGCACAGCATCTCAGCTGTTTTGGATGGCAACGTCACGAATACGTATAGAACTGCCAAGTTCTACCTTCTGCGGGTGAAACAGCAATAGTTCTAGCGAAAATACGAAAAAAAATAAGATTTTTGGTATGCTACATTTTATGTAAGAGTTCTGCACAGCATCTCAGCTGTTTTGGATGGCAACGCTACAAATACGTATAGAACTGACGAGTTCTACTATCTGCGGGCGAAACAGCAATAGTTCTAGCGAAAAAACGAAAAAAAATAAGATTTTTCTGATATGCTACATTTTATGCGAGAGTTCTGCACAGCATCTCAGCTGTTTTGGATGGCAACGTCACGAATACGTATAGAACTGCCAAGTTCTACCTTCTGCGGGCGAAACAGCAATAGTTCTAGCGAAAATACGAAAAAAAATAAGATTTTTTTGATATGCTACATTTTATGCGAGAGTTCTGCACAGCATCTCAGCTGTTTTGGATGGCAACGTCACGAATACGTATAGAACTGCCAAGTTCTACCTTCTGCGGGCGATACAGCAATAGTTCTAGCGAAAATACGAAAAAAAATAGGATTTTTTTGATATGCTACATTTTATGCAAGAGTTCTGCACAGCATCTCAGCTGTTTTGGATGGCAACGTCACGAATACGTATAGAACTGCCAAGTTCTACCTTCTGCGGGCGAAACAGCAATAGTTCTAGCGAAAATACGAAAAAAAAAAAGTTTTTTTTTGATATGCTACATTTTATGCGAGAGTTCTGCACAGCATCTCAGCTGTTTTGGATGGCGACGTCACGAATACGTATAGAACTGCCAAGTTCTACCTTCTGCGGGCGAAACAGCAATAGTTCTAGCGAAAATACGAAAAAAAATAAGATTTTTTTGATATGCTACATTTTATGCGAGAGTTCTGCACAGCATCTCAGCTGTTTTGGATGGCAACGTCACGAATACGTAAAGAACTGCCAAGTTCTACCTTCTGCGGGCGAAACAGCAATAGTTCTAGCGAAAATACGAAAAATATAAGATTTTTTTGATATGCTACATTTTATGCGAGAGTTCTGCGCAGCATCTCAGCTGTTTTGGATGGCAACGTCACGAATACGTATAGAACTGCCAAGTTCTACCTTCTGCGGGCGAAACAGCAATAGTTCTAGCGAAAAAACGAAAAAAAATAAGATTTTTTGGTATGCTACATTTTATGTAAGAGTTCTGCACAGCATCTCAGCTGTTTTGGATGGCAACGCTACAAATACGTATAGAACTGACGAGTTCTACTATCTGCGGGCGAAACAGCAATAGTTCTAGCGAAAAAACGAAAAAAAATAAGATTTTTGTGATATGCTACATTTTATGCGAGAGTTCTGCACAGCATCTCAGCTGTTTTGGATGGCAACGTCACTAATACGTATAGAACTGCCAAGTTCTACCTTCTGCGGGCGAAACAGCAATAGTTCTAGCGAAAATACGAAAAAAAATAAGATTTTTTTGAGATGCTACATTTTATGCGAGAGTTCTGCACAGCATCTCAGCAGTTTTGGATGGCAACGTCACGAATACGTATAGAATTGCCAAGTTCTACCTTCTGCGGGCGAAACAGCAATAGTTCTAGCGAAAATACGAAAAAAAATAAGATTTTTTTGATATGCTACATTTTATGCGAGAGTTCTGCACAGCATCTCAGCTGTTTTGGATGGCAACGTCACGAATACGTATAGAACTGCCAAGTTCTACCTTCTGCGGGCGATACAGCAATATTTCTAGCGAAAATACGAAAAAAAATAGGATTTTTTTGATATGCTACATTTTATGCAAGAGTTCTGCACAGCATCTCAGCTGTTTTGGATGGCAACGTCACGAATACGTATAGAACTGCCAAGTTCTACCTTCTGCGGGCGAAACAGCAATAGTTCTAGCGAAAATACGAAAAAAAATAAGATTTTTTTGATATGCTACATTTTATGCGAGAGTTCTGCACAGCATCTCAGCTGTTTTGGATGGCAACGTCACGAATACGTATAGAACTGCCAAGTTCTACCTTCTGCGGGCGAAACAGCAATAGTTCTAGCGAAAATACGAAAAAAAATAAGATTTTTTTGATATGCTACATTTTATGCGAGAGTTCTGCACAGCATCTCAGCTGTTTTGGATGGCAACGTCACGAATACGTAAAGAACTGCCAAGTTCTACCTTCTGCGGGCGAAACAGCAATAGTTCTAGCGAAAATACGAAAAATATAAGATTTTTTTGATATGCTACATTTTATGCGAGAGTTCTGCGCAGCATCTCAGCTGTTTTGGATGGCAACGTCACGAATACGTATAGAACTGCCAAGTTCTACCTTCTGCGGGCGAAACAGCAATAGTTCTAGCGAAAATACGGAAAAAAATAAGATTTTTTTGATATGCTACATTTTATGCAAGAGTTCTGCACAGCATCTCAGCTGATTTGGATGACAACGTCACGAATACGTATAGAACTGCCGAGTTCTACCTTCTGCGGGCGAAACAGCAATAGTTCTAGCGAAAATACGAAACAAAATAAGATTTTTTTGATATGCTACATTTTATGCGAGAGTTCTGCACAGCATCTCAGCTGTTTTGGATGGCAACGTCACGAATACGTATAGAACTGCCAAGTTCTACCTTCTGCGGGCGAAACAGCAATAGTTCTAGCGAAAATACGAAAAAAAATAAGATTTTTTTGATATGCTACATTTTATGCGAGAGTTCTGCACAGCATCTCAGCTGTTTTGGATGGCAACGTCACGAATACGTAAAGAACTGCCAAGTTCTACCTTCTGCGGGCGAAACAGCAATAGTTCTAGCGAAAATACGAAACAAAATAACATTTTTGTGATATGCTACATTTTATGGGAGAGTTCTGCACAGCATCTCAGCTGTTTTGGATGGCAACGCCACAAATACGTATAGAACTGACGAGTTCTACTATCTGCGGGCGAAACAGCAATAGTTCTAGCGAAAAAACGAAAAAATATTAGTTTTTTTTTGATATGCTACATTTTATGCGAGAGTTCTGCACAGCATCTCAGCTGTTTTGGATGGCAACGTCACGAATACGTATAGAACTGCCAAGTTCTACCTTCTGCGGGCGAAACAGCAATAGTTCTAGCAAAAAAACGAAAAAAAATAAGATTTTTTTGATATGCTACATTTGATGAGACAGTTCTGCACAGCATCTCAGCTGTTTTGGATGGCAACGTCACGAATACGTATAGAACTGCCGTGTTCTACCTTCTGCGGGCGAAACAGCAATAGTTCTAGCGAAAAAACGGAAAAAAAAAAGATTTTTTTGATATGCTACATTTTATGTAAGAGTTCTGCACAGCATCTCAGCTGTTTTGGATGGCAACGCTACAAATACGTATAGAACTGCCAAGTTCTACCTTCTGCGGGCGAAACAGCAATAGTTCTAGCGAAAATACGAAAAAAAATAAGATTTTTTTGATATGCTACATTTTATGCGAGAGTTCTGCACAGCATCTCAGCTGTTTTGGATGGCAACGTCACGAATACGTATAGAACTGCCGAGTTTTACCTTCTGCGGGCGAAACAGCAATAGTTCTAGCGAAAATACGAAAAAAAATAAGATTTTTTTGATATGCTACATTTTATGTAATAGTTCTGCACAGCATCTCAGCTGTTTTGGATGGCAACGCCACAAATACGTATAGAACTCACGAGTTCTACTATCTTCGGGCGAAACAGCAATAGTTCTAGCGAAAAAACGAAAAAAATATGATTTTTTTGAAATGCTACATTTTATGAGACAGTTCTGCACAGCATCTCAACTGTTTTGGATAGCAACGCCACAAACACGTATAGAACTGAGGAGTTCTACCATCTGCGGGCGAAACAGCAATAGTTCTAGCGAAAAAACGAAAAAAAAATAAGATTTTTTTGATATGCTACATTTTATGTAATAGTTCTGCACAGCATCTCAGCTGTTTTGGATGGCAACGCCACAAATACGTATAGAACTCACGAGTTCTACTATCTTCGGGCGAAACAGCAATAGTTCTAGCGAAAAAACGAAAAAAAAAAAAGATTTTTTTGAAATGCTACATTTTATAAGACAGTTCTGCACAGCATCTCAGCTGTTTTGGATGGCAATGTCACGAATACGTACAGAACTGCTTAGTTCTACCATCTGCGGGCGAAACAGCAATAGTTCTAGCGAAAAAACGAAAAAAAATAAGATTTTTGTGATATGCTACATTTTATGCGAGAGTTCTGGGCAGCATCTCAGCTGTTTTGGATGGCAACGTCACGAATACGTATAGAACTGACGAGTTCTACCATCTGCGGGCGAAACAGCAATAGTTCTAGCGAAAAAACGAAAAAAAAATAAGATTTTTGTGATATGCTACATTTTATGAAAGAGTTCTGCACAGCATCTCAGCTGTGTTGGATGGCAACGCCCCAAATACGTATAGAACTCACGAGTTCTACTATCTTCGGGCGAAACAGCAATAGTTCTAGCGAAAAAACGAAACAAAAATAAGATTTTTTTTATATGCTACATTTAATGAAACAGTTCTGCACAGCATCTCAGCTGTTTTGGATGGCAACGCCACGAATACGTATAGAACTGCCGAGTTCTACAATCCAAGGGCAAAACAGCAAAAGTTCTAGCGAAAAAACGGAATAAAATGAGTTTTTTTTGATATGCCAGATTTTATGAGACAGTTCTGCACAGCTTCTTAGCTGTTTTGGATGGCAAAGCTGCATTGTGGTCTTTTTTGGTCCTAGCGAAATATAAATGCTGCCGTTCTGACCTTCTTTTACTTTTTCATCTCCAATATTCACACCTCAATGGTCGCATGTTTATTGGAAATTAAGTACCTAGTCATCCTGCTGATGGCGTTGTTTATTGTAAATTTGTATCTTACTTTTTGTCCATATGTTTATTGTAAATAACCAGAAAATACATAAGTGACTCATTCATTGATACATGTATTGCCCTTTTAATTTGCTCGCCGCAATTTTCAACTAATGATGTTAGTTAATAATCACTATAATCTTGCGGTCTAGTCGGTGAAGGATAAGGTTTAGGCAGCCGTCTCGCGTCTTGTTGGTACAGTCGTGGCATGAAAAATGTTCGTCTCTTTTGAACCTTAACACCTACATTGACTCTAAGTGACTCCAAAAGTGACGAATCTTTTTAATCTTCAACATAGACATATTTGTATACATAATATGTATACTTATAGTATTATTTGTTTTGTTTTTTTCTATTATATTATTCTATTGATGGAAGAGCAGGATTTCCGGAAACCAGCATACGTAAAATTAAAGAAGTTGTTTTCGTACCTACATTTTATGAAACCGGAATAATATTTTTTGTTTTTATTATATATTTTTTATATTAAAGTGTTGTGATTATTTGTAAAGTAAGTAGAAAAGAAAGTTCCTATGAATGAATGAAAAACTTAAAAATTAATTATAGTAGAGTTGTTAGTCCGCTGTTTTCTAACATAATTGTGCGCATCGGGTTACAAGCATGAAATTTCTACCACAAATAGAGTGTTCCACGGTGATTATTTTCAGATGTGGAGGGAAGTCAGATTCGTCCCCTGTGAGGCGGGGAGCGGAGTGAATACGGCCAAGTATCCCTCTTTTCTTTCTTTATTGCTGGTCAGTTAAGTCTACCAGGACGTGTTTGGTATCGTTTCCGTGTAAAACAAATATCAGAAATTCATTTTTTATGTTATTTTTGTATAGTTCTATATAAACATACGGGTGTAATGGCCGAAAAGGTAAAAATCACAACAAGTTTTTTTTTATTCAGTGAGGTAAATTAGTTCAATTTCGAGAACATTTTCAAATTATTATTATTATTTCAAAAAGCTCATTTAATCTGGTTTCTAAACATATATGCATGTTGGGCACTTCTCATACAAACAGTAGCTTAAAATATATCTTTACGTCGGCGTAACCAACGTAAATCTCCGAACGCATCCTATTTCGCTTCATTAAATACATTAAGAGGCCTTATTCCTTTTAAAATGCTGATTGTTTAGACATTTTTCTCTATGATCAAACATGTTTCTTAACATATTATTGATGTTACTACCTAGAACAGGGCTATTGGGATTTATTGGTATATATTTGAAACCTACAGTTTGAATTTTTCATTGATAATTTTTGTTCGAAAAACTACTCGAAATTGACAAAATTTATGTGGAAAATTCGTTTTTTCAACTTATTTTCGACTGCACGCAATGAAAGCATGAAATAGCTACGTTACTTCCTAGAACTCGGGAAAAAGTATTATTCACTTCAAAAACTTGGTGGAAATTATCAATATATTCGACATAACATGAAAAAAATAAATTTTAAAAGGAATAAGGCCTCTTTAATAATGATTATTAACTTGCTTTTACATATAATATTTACTATATACGTCCTAGAAAAACAAATTAATGTAATTAAAACAAAATTTTTTTTTTTGGTAATGTATCACGAGCACACGGGCTAATCTCAACATCAACAATTTATTTAAGTTACTGTTTGTATAAAGAGTGCCCAATATGTATATATTTTTAGAAACTAGATTAAATTTTCTATTTTGCAATATTTTTCTTAGTTGTAAATATTTAGGAAATATAACTGATTTATCTCCCTGAATAAAAAATAAAAAAACCGGCCAAGTGCGAGTCGGACTCGCGCACCGAGGGTTCCGTACAAACACTTTCCATCCCTAAGTGGTTAAGTTAAGTTTGCACCTGGTATGTATAGCGCCCCATATAAATTAGGTGCAAAGTTAGGTATTAAAAAAAAAAATTATGGTTTTCGTAATTATTCCTTTATCTATGCTATAAGACGTTGCTTCGTACCAAATTTCAAGATTCTGAGTTCACGGGAAGCACCCTGTAGGTTTTGATTCCCTTGCAAGTGTCGAAAATTTGCGGCATAAACGGCTGTATAGGTATTAAAAAAAAAAATTATGGTTTTCGTAATTATTCCTTTATCTATGCTATAAGACGTTGCTTCGTACCAAATTTCAAGATTCTGAGTTCACGGGAAGCACCCTGTAGGTTTTGATTCCCTTGCAAGTGTCGAAAATTTGCGGCATAAACGGCTGTATCTTTTGATTGCGTTGGCTTAGAAGTTTGATTTTTTCACAGCTTCAAGGGACAGTAGACCTGAGTAATTGATATAAATTTCAGCTTCATACCTCCACGCGTTCCTGAGAAAAAGGGTCTTGACAGACGGACAGACGGACAACAAAGTGATCCTATAAGGGTTCCGTTTTTTCCTTTTGAGGTACGGAACCCTAAAAAACTTGTGATTTTTACAATTTCGGATATACAACCATATTTTTATATGGTACTATGAATAAATAACATGAAAAATGAATTTCTGATATCTGTTTTACACGAAAACGACACCACACAAGTCCTAGTAGCGTTATCTGATTCACCCCGCTTTCCCGCCGCACAGGGGACGAATCTGACTTCCCTCCACATCTGACAATAATCACCGCAGAATCCTCTATCTGTGGTAGAAATTTCGTGGTTGTATCCCGATGTACACAATTTCGCGACTTAGCAAAATGTACTAGAACACGCAGGCTAAGCTTAACATCAACATTTTTTCAAGGTACTTTTTGTATCAGATGTGCCCAATATGTATACATTTTTAAAAACAAGATTAAATTTGCTGTTTAGTAATATTTTTTTAAATTGTAAATATTCAGGATAGATAACTAATTTATCGTTCTCATTAAAAAAAACTTGTTGTGATTTTTACCTTTTCGGCTATAAACCCAAATTTTTATATGAAACTATTCTTAAATAACATGAAAAATTAATAGCTGATATCTATTTTACACGAAAACGATGTCGCACAAGCCCTAATAGCCTTAACTGATCAGTAATAAAAAAAAGAAAGAGAGCAGTACTTGGCCCTCTTCACCCCGCTCTCCCACCACACAGGGGACGAATCTGACTTCCCTCCACATCTGAAAATAATCACCGTGGAACGCTCTATGTGTGGTAGAAATTTCATGCTTGTAACCCGATGCGCACAATTTCGCGGCTTAGCAACTCTACTATTAACCGAAAATTTGATCGAATTATTTTGGCAGCCCTGACAAAAAGTTTTATTGGCATGTATCTTGAAGACCCCACAAGCTACCGCGCCCATTTTAATATCACATGTTCAGGACACTCAGAGGTACTTCCCATATCAAAATTATCAGCCACTACTTGCACGTTTGGGAGAAAAAAAATAAAAACAAAAAAATTAAAATAGTTAATATCTTGACTTCTAATGCCTGTAGAAGGTTGTAAATCGTTTCTAAACATAAAGCTACGATCAATATTACGTTTTAAACATTATAATTCAAAATATTTCTTAAAGTTGAAGAAATGGATTACTTTGATTTTCTTTTGCCTGAAAATTACGTCACTTTACCAACATGAATAAGTTGGAAATAAACACAATAGCTACCTGTTGTAGTATATTCCGAGGTTTCTAATGATAAGTTCTAACCAATTCTGTATCAGGTTATCCGTGGCGAAAAATGTGGCATTATTTGGCACTGTGCTGCGGTCCAATAGATACAAACAAATTTCAAAATCGAAATGTTATGTATTGAACCAGCAAATTTGCCATACGTGGCATGGTGGAGTAAATTTAATGGAGCGTTTGAAAAGTCCAGGCCGTGTATTTTAAGCAATTCCTGCTCCTTCGCTTTACGTAGGACTGCGGCGTTGGGTATTATCGCGACGTTGTTCCCGCCGAATTTCTTGAGCCTTTGTGCCTCTTCCCTCCTAAATGTCACTGCATCTTTTTTTTCATCTATCATTTTTCTGCACACCTTAACACGTCGTTCTCCTCTTAATTGACGTTTTTTAAGGCCAGTGTGCTTTGAGGCTTCAATATTTTCAATGTGGCAGTTAAATATAACATCGACATCTTTCGATGGTGATTTCATCAATGTCCCCGTTATTTTAGACCCACATTCGACACAGATCCCAGTAAATACAGCATAATATCGTGATGTAGCCCTGGGAGTGACAATATTATTCTTGAACGAAAATACGCAGTCTATAGCGCTGTGCTGCTGACATAGACGCTCCGCTAATATATCTGTCCAGCCTTGTTGGAACTTCCAGTACATGCGCCCACTGGAAATCTTTTTTCTCGGGCTCATTTCGAGCCAGTTTTTGGCTGATAAAACCAGCCTTATGTTTTTCGTCGGGCTGCTGGATTCGATGCCTGGATCGATCTTAGCGCTGCACGCGCTAATATCGATCGCGGATTCGTCACTCGATTGTGTGAACACGGGTCCAGTAGGTTTGAACCCATACTTTTTATTAACCACTTCCCTGAACCCATTACGGTTTTCATTTAAAATTGTGTACACGTGACGTGCCGATATATGCGATTCACGTTGTTTCATTTTTTCAGAAATCCTAGAATATACTGGATTGGCCGGCGGATATAATTTCCCATTTTGATCGACGGTCCGACAGTCCTCATACAGCAAAATCTCACCGAGACCATCTTTATCGTAAGGCATGGTTATATATGAAACGCAGCAATTCTTTTTTTTTGTAATGTGAAAGTCACACCTACGAAGTGCTGCCGCTTCGTACCGGCGAGTCCGATATTAAAACTATAGAAAAAGAAGTATTCTTAAGACAATTTAGATATTTCAATTTTGAACTTATTCCCGAAACAGAATTTAGTATGCAAAAGAACGTTTAAAAAACGAGCGTTTCTTAAACTTCCAAATTTTCCAAGAAATGTTATGTTTTTTTGTAGTAATTCGGTAAGTTAGAACTGCAGGCTCCGCAATACAGCTAAATAGTAACGAAAAAGCTACAAGATATAAAACCGTAACCGGAAAATATCGCAATTTTATACGAATTCGCTTCTACTTAGGTAACTTTTGCTTAGCGCGCGCTCTTGCGCAATGATCGCTGTATTCAACTATATTCCAATTTTTTAGGGTTCCGTAGTCAACTAGGAACCCTTATAGTTTCGCCATGTCCGTCTGTCCGTCCGCGGCTTAGCTCCGTGATCATTAGTACTAGAAAGCTGAAATTTTGTATGAGTATGTGTATGTATAACGCCGACAGAACGGTAAAATAAAAATTAAAAAAAAAATTTTTTTTCGGGTACCTCGAACACGTGAATTATGCTGTCACATTGAAATCAGGCGCTGATGCGGAATTAGTATTGAGTCCAAAATCCGACTCGCACTTGACCACTTTTTTTTTTTTGTTTAACAGGCATCTTCTCAATATTGTATACATGATGTCCGCCATCTTGGATTTCAAAGGTGACATAATTTTCGAATTTCCCACCCCCAATTTAATTAAAATCCATACCCCACATGATAAGGTTTAAAAAGTATTTTATTTTCAAAAATGTCATGTCCGCCATCTTGGATTTCAAAATTGATATAATTTTCGAATTTCCCACCGCCAATTTACACTCTTTTTTTTTCAAAATTGTCATGTCCGCCATTTTAGCCATCCCCACCCCCACTGCCTGTTCGTCAAACAAAAAAAAAAGTGGTCAAGTGCGAGTCGGATTTTGGACTCCATACTAATTCAGCATCAGCGCCTGATTTCAATGTGACAGCATAATTCACGTGTTCTGCTATATTTGGGCGATCATATCTCAGAAACGGCAAGAGATAGAAAAAATTAGTATATCGCAAAATGTCATAACTTTGTTTAAAATGACGTAAGTGCCGCGCGGTGTCCTTATACTTCGAACGTTGCACATTTTAGTTGAGTGCCATACTGGCTACCAATCTGGCGCGTATAATTGATAAATTCCAGAAGGTAATAAGTAATTACAGTTACTTTGGCGTTTATG
This sequence comes from Apotomis betuletana, assembly GCA_932273695.1. NCBI lineage: Eukaryota > Metazoa > Arthropoda > Insecta > Lepidoptera > Tortricidae > Apotomis > Apotomis betuletana. Next base: position 14,586,159 of record OW026298.1, on the reverse strand, counting down.
ACCTTTTTTATAGAGCTTTGTATTTTAGTGTATTGTGAAGGATGGGCAACTACGGAACCCTACACTTAGAGTGGCCCGACATGCCCTTGGCTGGTTTTTGAAAACCACAACAAAATCGGTTCACCTAAACGCGAGATAAGTACATACATACATATATACATACATACATACATACATACATACATACATACATACATACATACACACATACATACATACAGGTCCAACCGAGAACCTCCTGTTATTTGAACTCGGTTAAAATAAAAAAAAATTTAATATAGTTGAATACAGCGATCATTGCGCAAGAGCGCGCGCTATGCAAAAGTTACCTAAGTAGAAGCGAATTGGTATAAAATTGCGATATTTTCCGGTTACGGTTTTATATCTTGTAGCTTTTTCGTTACTATTTAGCTGTATTGCGGAGCCTGCAGTTCTAACTTACCGAATTACTACAAAAAAACATAACATTTCTTGGAAAATTTGGAAGTTTAAGAAACGCTCGTTTTTTAAACGTTCTTTTGCATACTAAATTCTGTTTCGGGAATAAGTTCAAAATTGAAATATCTAAATTGTCTTAAGAATACTTCTTTTTCTATAGTTTTAATATCGGACTCGCCGGTACGAAGCGGCAGCACTTCGTAGGTGTGACTTTCACATTACAAAAAAAAAGAATTGCTGCGTTTCATATATAACCATGCCTTACGATAAAGATGGTCTCGGTGAGATTTTGCTGTATGAGGACTGTCGGACCGTCGATCAAAATGGGAAATTATATCCGCCGGCCAATCCAGTATATTCTAGGATTTCTGAAAAAATGAAACAACGTGAATCGCATATATCGGCACGTCACGTGTACACAATTTTAAATGAAAACCGTAATGGGTTCAGGGAAGTGGTTAATAAAAAGTATGGGTTCAAACCTACTGGACCCGTGTTCACACAATCGAGTGACGAATCCGCGATCGATATTAGCGCGTGCAGCGCTAAGATCGATCCAGGCATCGAATCCAGCAGCCCGACGAAAAACATAAGGCTGGTTTTATCAGCCAAAAACTGGCTCGAAATGAGCCCGAGAAAAAAGATTTCCAGTGGGCGCATGTACTGGAAGTTCCAACAAGGCTGGACAGATATATTAGCGGAGCGTCTATGTCAGCAGCACAGCGCTATAGACTGCGTATTTTCGTTCAAGAATAATATTGTCACTCCCAGGGCTACATCACGATATTATGCTGTATTTACTGGGATCTGTGTCGAATGTGGGTCTAAAATAACGGGGACATTGATGAAATCACCATCGAAAGATGTCGATGTTATATTTAACTGCCACATTGAAAATATTGAAGCCTCAAAGCACACTGGCCTTAAAAAACGTCAATTAAGAGGAGAACGACGTGTTAAGGTGTGCAGAAAAATGATAGATGAAAAAAAAGATGCAGTGACATTTAGGAGGGAAGAGGCACAAAGGCTCAAGAAATTCGGCGGGAACAACGTCGCGATAATACCCAACGCCGCAGTCCTACGTAAAGCGAAAGAGCAGGAATTGCTTAAAATACACGGCCTGGACTTTTCAAACGCTCCATTAAATTTACTCCACCATGCCACGTGTGGCAAATTTGCTGGTTCAATACATAACATTTCGATTTTGAAATTTGTTTGTATCTATTGGACCGCAGAACAGCAGCAATTATATTTCGCTAGGACCAGAAAAGATCACAATGCAGTGCTGACAGTTGACGCAACAGGAGGCATTGAAAAACGGAGACATAAGGAGGATCCCCACGTATTCCTCTATCAGTGCATGTTGGCCACCGCCGAAGGAAGCGTACCGGTCTTTCAAATGGTCTCCGCAGATCAGAGGTCACTTATAATTGCTCAGTTTTTTAGGTACATTCTGGCAAAGGGCGCACCTCGCCCACCTATTGTGGTGTGTGATTTCGGCCGCGCCATAGTAAATGCCGCGGCCGAAATATTTGGCCTGTGCAGCGATTTGCAAGATTACTTGCAAAGATGCTACGGCATCGTGTACAGGCAACCTAAAACGCTACCGGCCACATACATTAGGCTAGATGTGAGTCACTTGATGTCTATGGTATCAAGATGGAAGTGCCTAAAAAGTACGGTGGCGGCAGCGCGCAGACTGTATTTACGATGCATAGGCCAAGCCTACCAATTGAGCGATTTCGAGGCATTGTCGTCTCTAATAGAGTCTATACTCGCCGTGGCTCTGAGTGAGTACATAGGGAGTACAAGCAATGGCGAGGTTGTTCCAGCACAAATTTGCATGAACAGCTTGAACAGCGCTATTGAAGGCACTGCAGATACAGACTTTGCAAATGATGATGATAGCGACGCCGACGAACACAGTGAGACCGAGGACGACAGTGACACCGACTATTGCAATCAGAAAACTGCCGCTGCTTCCGGTTGGAAAACGTGGTCCTTAAACATATATGCAGCCGCTGAATGCATTGCCGAAAAATCGAAGAAGGGTAACACAATCAACGGGTGTCACAATCCCAAATTCGCACAACGACTGAGAAAGCAGCTATTACCGTATCTACCTCTCTGGACTGGGATCATGCGACCGCATTTTGGACGAGGTGCCACAATCGCGACATCGTCGTCAGTCGAAGGAGAGTTCGGCAACCTGAAAAATCGCGTTTTCGGAAATAAACTGCCAATGCGAATTGATCGGTTTGTGCTCGAACATTTGGAGTATTTGGACGGGAGAGTGATAGAGGCTTCAAATAAAAGCGATCTTCCACTAAATTCGATTCCACAACCCGGTCCAACCGAAGGTAGCGACGAGAGCGATTTTTTCGAAACGGAAAACGACATTCCATCAAAACGACGGCGCGAAATCGAATCGGAAGATTCTCAAAACGAGGGAACGAGAATACAGAAATCAACAGCCGTACACGTGAATAATGAAAATTTGGCTAGACGTGATGGTTCACATCCAACCAAATCCATTGAAATCCCTGAAGAGAAGTTGTCGGATTCCTTGTATGAAATTGCCGGTATGATTGCCGAGACGTTGGGTACCGATCAGTTGACAAACGAGGTTCCGCTTAATCTTTCGGAAAATTGTGACCTTTGGAATGAGTGCGAGGATTGGCGAGGCTTGGCCACAAAAACTGCTCCGAAGAACATACCGGAAATAACTACTTGCCCGGTTAAAAACAGACGCAAGCCAACATATCTTGATAAATGCCCTGAATGGCAACATGTGAAGGACACGAAAATGTCAGTATTACCCATAATCTTGAATGGAAACTTTTCCGGACCAGTCAATATGGGTAAATATAAACTAAACATCCGAAACACTTGCGCGTTTGACTCCCTACTTCAAGTAGTAATGAGCGGTATCGCGACCAACCCCGAATACCATAAATTGATTAAAGATTGTGCTAATCCAACAATGCAATTAGCATTCAAACTCATGGTCAACAAAAAGCCGCTGTCGAAAAGCTACATTGAAAGAGCCAAAATACTTTCAAACGTTGGACTTTTTACGAAGGAAGATAAAGCTCGAAGAAGCTCAGGACAGCGAGTAAAGCTTGATTGTGAAAGCAATGCAGCTCACTTAGCGGAGTATTTGTTCACAGACGTACCCAGCTATACCAGGTCATTTATGTGCCAATGCGGCCGCAAGTTTAAATCGGATGGAGTTATGGTTAACGTTAACGTTGACATATTATTATGTGAAGGCTTTAAGTCCATGCAGCTTGCGGTAGACGAGTGCCAAGTAAAAATGTCGACTTGCAGGCGATGCAAATGCATCAACAAAGAAGTCTTGGAGTATGGACCACATATTCTAATTGACACGAGTATTCTAACAGATGAACGATATACGACGCGTAACCTCAGTCTTCGTCACGAACTGGATTCGATCGCTACAACAATTACTATGCAAGAAAAAATCTATGTACTTGCGGGTATCGTCAATTGGATGCCAGGGCACTACTTCGCCTATGTAAAATGCGGTCTCTACTGGTATGAGTATAACGACATAGGACCTGTTCGAAAATGTGTAACACCAAAAACGCAAATTGCACCGCACGTTATATTATACACGCGTGGAGCCGACTCTTACAATTAAACATGTAATATAATAGAGACAAGACAAGACGAGACTGATACAAATACAGTCGATGCAACATGAAATCATACATAATTTTAAGAATACATAAGTATAAGCAAATTAACAATAAAAGATCTCGCAGGTGCCTATTTAATACTCTTAGGATCTAACGATTGATTAACTATAAGAAAATGATACAATTACCTATAGAAAATTTATATAATAATAAAAAAAGGAGACGGCAGCAGAAGAAAGTGATTAATTAAGCACAAAGACGTCTAACTCTTATGTACTTCAAAAGTACCTGATTTGCTCACAGGCGGATCTGATGATTAATAAAAATTAAAAATATGTATTATATGTGGAAATAGAAAATGCGTCCGTTTTATATAAATAAAATTATAATTGAAGTACGAATTAATACATAGTACTGTTAAGAAGACAAGTAAATCAATATAATAAAACCCTACTAAAAGTAATGTACATTGAGCTGAAGAATTGCATGGCCCATTTACGTATCAATTCATTCATAAATGGGCCCTGCGTTTGTGCAGTCCATAAGTGCATATGTAACAGTCTAAGAACGCAGAGGTTTTATATATAACTTATAGCAGGGTCAAATCTAAGACGAAAAAAATAAACATATTAAATTAAAACAAAAAAAAACTATAAAATGAAAACAAAAAAAAACTAAATGTAAACAAAAAAAAAACAAAATGTAAACAAAAAAAAATAAAAAAATGACGAAAATCTCTAGATAAAAAATATAATGATTAATTAAGCTTGGAATGATGAATACTTCAAAAATGTCAAAAAAACACGTTATTCTCCTAAAGCAGAATATAATACTAAATTATGCGTAAATAAATTAAGTCTACTGTAAAGAAAATATACCCTAATCAAAATAATATAACCCTAACAAAAGATAATACCTTCAGATATCAATCAAAGAACTCTTAGGTACCTAATTCTTTCATGGCAGGGTGAAATGGTAGATTAAGCTTAAATGATAAAAATAAAGCAAAACATTATTTTCAAATACATCAAAAAATCTATCAATTAATCAAAATTTTATAGTAGTTTATGTGACTGTACATAGTGAAGGATATTAAACACGAGTGAGGGTTTATGAAAGGAGCCGAAAGCAAGTTTCATAATAACAACATCACACGAGTGTTTTAATGCCTAATTATGTGCAGTTACATACATTACTTTATCTACATATCATAAGCCTCTTTGATGCATTCAGGAGTCGCATTAATATGACAAAAAAAAAGTTTTCTGGCAGCTGTCATAGTTTTTTTTTAATTCAGAGATAAACTAGAGTCGGCACCAACTATCATATCGTGCGATATCTTACTTACGTGCGACATTTGTCAAATTTGATAGCAAACTGACAGTTCAATTCGAACTAAACGTCATCTCGAATGATATTAGAATAGAGGTCAAATCAAATTTCTTTGTTTTTCAGAGATATTCGAAATTTGAATAAAAAATATTATCGATTGAATAAAAAATATTATCGAAATTGATGTTATTATTTAGCAATAATACATTTTTTACTAACTATTGCTGTTTCGCACGTAGTTGGTAGAACTTTGCAGTTCCATACGTATTTGTGGCGTTTCCATTCAAAACAGTTGAGATGCTGTGCAGACCTGTCTCATAAAATGCAGCATATTAAAAAAATCTTGTTTTTCTCCGATTTTTCGCTAGAACTTTGGCTGTTTCGCCCGGAAATGGTAGAAATCGGCAGTTCTATATGTATTCCTGACGTTGCCATCCACAACAGCTGAGATGCTGTGCAGAACTCTTACATAAAATGTAGCATATCAAGAAAATCTTATTTTTTTTCGTTTTTTCGCTAGAACTATTGCTGTTTCGCCCGCAGATGGTAGAAATCGTCAGTTCTATACGTATTTGTGGCGTTGCCATCCAAAACAGCTGAGATGCTGTGCAGAACTGTCTCATAAAATGTAGCATATCACAAAATCTTATTTTTTTTCGTATTTTCGCTAGAACTATTGCTGTTTCGCCCGCAGAAGGTAGAACTTGGCAGTTCTTTACGTATTCGTGACGTTGCCATCCAAAACAGCTGAGATGCTGTGCAGAACTCTCGCATAAAATGTAGCATATCAAAAAAATCTTATTTTTTTTCGTATTTTCGCTAGAACTATTGCTGTTTCGCCCGCAGATAGTAGAACTCGTCAGTTCTATACGTATTTGTGGCGTTGCCATCCAAAACAGCTGAGATGCTGTGCAGAACTCTTACATAAAATGTAGCATATCAAAAAAATCTTATTTTTTATCGTTTTTTCGCTAGAACTATTGCTGTTTCGCCCGCAGAAGGTAGAACTTGGCAGTTCTATACGTATTCGTGACGTTGCCATCCAAAACAGCTGAGATGCTGCGCAGAACTCTCGCATAAAATGTAGCATATCAAAAAAATCTTATATTTTTCGTATTTTCGCTAGAACTATTGCTGTTTCGCCCGCAGAAGGTAGAACTTGGCAGTTCTTTACGTATTCGTGACGTTGCCATCCAAAACAGCTGAGATGCTGTGCAGAACTCTCGCATAAAATGTAGCATATCACAAAAATCTTATTATTTTTCGTTTTTTCGCTAGAACTATTGCTGTTTCGCCCGCAGATAGTAGAACTCGTCAGTTCTATACGTATTTGTGGCGTTGCCATCCAAAACAGCTGAGATGCTGTGCAGAACTCTTACATAAAATGTAGAATATCAAAAAAATCTTATTTTTTATCGTTTTTTCGCTAGAACTATTGCTGTTTCGCCCGCAGAAGGTAGAACTTGGCAGTTCTATACGTATTCGTGACGTTGCCATCCAAAACAGCTGAGATGCTGTGCAGAACTCTTGCATAAAATGTAGCATATCAAAAAAATCTTATTTTTTTTCGTATTTTCGCTAGAACTATTGCTGTTTCGCCCGCAGAAGGTAGAACTTGGCAGTTCTATACGTATTCGTGACGTTGCCATCCAAAACGGCTGAGATGCTGTGCAGAACTCTCGCATAAAATGTAGCATATCACAAAAATCTTATTTTTTTTCGTTTTTTCGCTAGAACTATTGCTGTTTCGCCCGCAGATAGTAGAACTCGTCAGTTCTATACGTATTTGTAGCGTTGCCATCCAAAACAGCTGAGATGCTGTGCAGAACTCTTACATAAAATGTAGCATACCAAAAAATCTTATTTTTTTTCGTATTTTCGCTAGAACTATTGCTGTTTCGCCCGCAGAAGGTAGAACTTGGCAGTTCTATACGTATTCGTGACGTTGCCATCCAAAACAGCTGAGATGCTGTGCAGAACTGTCTCATCAAATGTAGCATATCAAAAAAATCTTATTTTTTTTCGTTTTTTTGCTAGAACTATTGCTGTTTCGCCCGCAGAAGGTAGAACTTGGCAGTTCTATACGTATTCGTGACGTTGCCATCCAAAACAGCTGAGATGCTGTGCAGAACTCTTGCATAAAATGTAGCATATCAAAAAAAACTAATTTTTTTTCGTATTTTCGCTAGAACTATTGCTGTTTCGCCCGCAGAAGGTAGAACTTGGCAGTTCTATACGTATTCGTGACGTTGCCATCCAAAACAGCTGAGATGCTGTGCAGAACTCTCGCATAAAATGTAGCATATCACAAAAATCTTATTTTTTTTTCGTTTTTTCGCTAGAACTATTGCTGTTTCGCCCGCAGATAGTAGAACTCGCCAGTTCTATACGTATTTGTAGCGTTGCCATCCAAAACAGCTGAGATGCTGTGCAGAACTCTTACATAAAATGTAGCATACCAAAAAATCTTATTTTTTTTCGTATTTTCGCTAGAACTATTGCTGTTTCGCCCGCAGAAGGTAGAACTTGGCAGTTCTATACGTATTCGTGACGTTGCCATCCAAAACAGCTGAGATGCTGTGCAGAACTGTCTCATCAAATGTAGCATATCAAAAAAATCTTATTTTTTTTCGTTTTTTTGCTAGAACTATTGCTGTTTCGCCCGCAGAAGGTAGAACTTGGCAGTTCTATACGTATTCGTGACGTTGCCATCCAAAACAGCTGAGATGCTGTGCAGAACTCTTGCATAAAATGTAGCATATCAAAAAAAACTAATTTTTTTTCGTATTTTCGCTAGAACTATTGCTGTTTCGCCCGCAGAAGGTAGAACTTGGCAGTTCTATACGTATTCGTGACGTTGCCATCCAAAACAGCTGAGATGCTGTGCAGAACTCTCGCATAAAATGTAGCATATCACAAAAATCTTATTTTTTTTTCGTTTTTTCGCTAGAACTATTGCTGTTTCGCCCGCAGATAGTAGAACTCGCCAGTTCTATACGTATTTGTAGCGTTGCCATCCAAAACAGCTGAGATGCTGTGCAGAACTCTTACATAAAATGTAGCATACCAAAAAATCTTATTTTTTTCGTATTTTCGCTAGAACTATTGCTGTTTCGCCCGCAGAAGGTAGAACTTGGCAGGTCTATACGTATTCGTGACGTTGCCATCCAAAACAGCTGAGATGCTGTGCAGAACTCTCGCATAAAATGTAGCATATCAAAAAAATCTTATTTTTTTTCGTTTTATCGCTAGAACTATTGCTGTTTCGCCCGCAGATAGTAGAACTCGTCAGTTCTATACGTATTTGTGGCGTTGCCATCCAAAACAGCTGAGATGCTGTGCAGAACTCTTACATAAAATGTAGCATATCAAAAAAATCTAATTTTTTTTCGTTTTTTCGCTAAAACTATTGCTGTTTCGCCCGCAGAAGGTAGAACTTGGCAGTTCTATACGTATTCGTGACGTTGCCATCCAAATCAGCTGAGATGCTGCGCAGAACTCTCGCATAAAATGTAGCATATCAAAAAAATCTTATATTTTTCGTATTTTCGCTAGAACTATTGCTGTTTCGCCCGCAGAAGGTAGAACTTGGCAGTTCTTTACGTATTCGTGACGTTGCCATCCAAAACAGCTGAGATGCTGTGCAGAACTCTCGCATAAAATGTAGCATATCAAAAAAATCTTATTTTTTTTCGTATTTTCGCTAGAACTATTGCTGTTTCGCCCGCAGAAGGTAGAACTTGGCAGTTCTATACGTATTCGTGACGTTGCCATCCAAAAACAGCTGAGATGCTGTGCAGAACTGTCTCATAAAATGTAGCATATCAAAAAAATCTTATTTTTTTTCGTTTTTTTGCTAGAACTATTGCTGTTTCGCCCGCAGAAGGTAGAACTTGGCAGTTCTATACGTATTCGTGACGTTGCCATCCAAAACAGCTGAGATGCTGCGCAGAACTCTCGCATAAAATGTAGCATATCAAAAAAAACTAATTTTTTTTCGTTTTTTTCGCTAGAACTATTGCTGTTTCGCCCGCAGATAGTAGAACTCGTCAGTTCTATACGTATTTGTGGCGTTGCCATCCAAAACAGCTGAGATGCTGTGCAGAACTCTTACATAAAATGTAGCATATCAAAAAAATCTAATTTTTTTTCGTTTTTTCGCTAAAACTATTGCTGTTTCGCCCGCAGAAGGTAGAACTTGGCAGTTCTATACGTATTCGTGACGTTGCCATCCAAATCAGCTGAGATGCTGCGCAGAACTCTCGCATAAAATGTAGCATATCAAAAAAATCTTATATTTTTCGTATTTTCGCTAGAACTATTGCTGTTTCGCCCGCAGAAGGTAGAACTTGGCAGTTCTTTACGTATTCGTGACGTTGCCATCCAAAACAGCTGAGATGCTGTGCAGAACTCTCGCATAAAATGTAGCATATCAAAAAAATCTTATTTTTTTTCGTATTTTCGCTAGAACTATTGCTGTTTCGCCCGCAGAAGGTAGAACTTGGCAGTTCTATACGTATTCGTGACGTTGCCATCCAAAACAGCTGAGATGCTGTGCAGAACTGTCTCATCAAATGTAGCATATCAAAAAAATCTTATTTTTTTTCGTTTTTTTGCTAGAACTATTGCTGTTTCGCCCGCAGAAGGTAGAACTTGGCAGTTCTATACGTATTCGTGACGTTGCCATCCAAAACAGCTGAGATGCTGCGCAGAACTCTCGCATAAAATGTAGCATATCAAAAAAAACTATTTTTTTTTCGTTTTTTCGCTAGAACTATTGCTGTTTCGCCCGCAGATAGTAGAACTCGTCAGTTCTATACGTATTTGTGGCGTTGCCATCCAAAACAGCTGAGATGCTGTGCAGAACTCTTACATAAAATGTAGCATATCAAAAAAAAAATTTTTTTTTCCGTTTTTTCGCTAGAACTATTGCTGTTTCGCCCGCAGAAGGTAGAACTCGGCAGTTCTATACGTATTCGTGACGTTGCCATCCAAAACAGCTGAGATGCTGTGCAGAACTCTCGCATAAAATGTAGCATATCAAAAAAATCTTATTTTTTTTCGTATTTTCGCTAGAACTATTGCTGTTTCGCCCGCAGGTAGAACTTGGCAGTTCTATACGTATTCGTGACGTTGCCATCCAAAACAGCTGAGATGCTGTGCAGAACTCTCGGATAAAATGTAGCATATCACAAAAATCTTATTATTTTTCGTTTTTTCGCTAGAACTATTGCTGTTTCGCCCGCAGATAGTAGAACTCGTCAGTTCTATACGTATTTGTGGCGTTGCCATCCAAAACAGCTGAGATGCTGTGCAGAACTCTCGCATAAAATGTAGCATATCAAAAAAATCTTATTTTTTTTCGTATTTTCGCTAGAACTATTGCTGTTTCGCCCGCAGAAGGTAGAACTTGGCAGTTCTATACGTATTCGTGACGTTGCCATCCAAAACGGCTGAGATGCTGTGCAGAACTCTCGCATAAAATGTAGCATATCACAAAAATCTTATTTTTTTTCGTTTTTTCGCTAGAACTATTGCTGTTTCGCCCGCAGATAGTAGAACTCGTCAGTTCTATACGTATTTGTAGCGTTGCCATCCAAAACAGCTGAGATGCTGTGCAGAACTCTTACATAAAATGTAGCATACCAAAAAAATCTTATTTTTTTTCGTATTTTCGCTAGAACTATTGCTGTTTCGCCCGCAGAAGGTAGAACTTGGCAGTTCTATACGTATTCGTGACGTTGCCATCCAAAACAGCTGAGATGCTGTGCAGAACTGTCTCATCAAATGTAGCATATCAAAAAAAATCTTTTTTTTTTTCGTTTTTTTGCTAGAACTATTGCTGTTTCGCCCGCAGAAGGTAGAACTTGGCAGTTCTATACGTATTCGTGACGTTGCCATCCAAAACAGCTGAGATGCTGTGCAGAACTCTCGCATAAAATGTAGCATATCACAAAAATCTTATTATTTTTCGTTTTTTCGCTAGAACTATTGCTGTTTCGCCCGCAGATAGTAGAACTCGTCAGTTCTATACGTATTTGTGGCGTTGCCATCCAAAACAGCTGAGATGCTGTGCAGAACTCTTACATAAAATGTAGCATATCAAAAAAATCTTATTTTTTATCGTTTTTTCGCTAGAACTATTGCTGTTTCGCCCGCAGAAGGTAGAACTTTGCAGTTCTATACGTATTCGTGACGTTGCCATCCAAAACAGCTGAGATGCTGTGCAGAACTCTTGCATAAAATGTAGCATATCAAAAAAATCTTATTTTTTTTCGTATTTTCGCTAGAACTATTGCTGTTTCGCCCGCAGAAGGTAGAACTTGGCAGTTCTATACGTATTCGTGACGTTGCCATCCAAAACGGCTGAGATGCTGTGCAGAACTCTCGCATAAAATGTAGCATATCACAAAAATCTTATTTTTTTTCGTTTTTTCGCTAGAACTATTGCTGTTTCGCCCGCAGATAGTAGAACTCGTCAGTTCTATACGTATTTGTAGCGTTGCCATCCAAAACAGCTGAGATGCTGTGCAGAACTCTTACATAAAATGTAGCATACCAAAAAATCTTATTTTTTTTCGTATTTTCGCTAGAACTATTGCTGTTTCGCCCGCAGAAGGTAGAACTTGGCAGTTCTATACGTATTCGTGACGTTGCCATCCAAAACAGCTGAGATGCTGTGCAGAACTGTCTCATCAAATGTAGCATATCAAAAAAATCTTATTTTTTTTCGTTTTTTTGCTAGAACTATTGCTGTTTCGCCCGCAGAAGGTAGAACTTGGCAGTTCTATACGTATTCGTGACGTTGCCATCCAAAACAGCTGAGATGCTGTGCAGAACTCTTGCATAAAATGTAGCATATCAAAAAAAACTAATTTTTTTTCGTATTTTCGCTAGAACTATTGCTGTTTCGCCCGCAGAAGGTAGAACTTGGCAGTTCTATACGTATTCGTGACGTTGCCATCCAAAACTGCTGAGATGCTGTGCAGAACTCTTGCATAAAATGTAGCATATCAAAAAAATCTTATTTTTTATCGTTTTTTCGCTAGAACTATTGCTGTTTCGCCCGCAGAAGGTAGAACTTGGCAGTTCTATACGTATTCGTGACGTTGCCATCCAAAACAGCTGAGATGCTGTGCAGAACTCTCGCATAAAATGTAGCATATCAAAAAAATCTTATTTTTTTTCGTATTTTCGCTAGAACTATTGCTGTTTCGCCCGCAGAAGGTAGAACTTGGCAGTTCTATACGTATTCGTGACGTCGCCATCCAAAACAGCTGAGATGCTGTGCAGAACTCTCGCATAAAATGTAGCATATCAAAAAAAAACTTTTTTTTTTTCGTATTTTCGCTAGAACTATTGCTGTTTCGCCCGCAGAAGGTAGAACTTGGCAGTTCTATACGTATTCGTGACGTTGCCATCCAAAACAGCTGAGATGCTGTGCAGAACTCTTGCATAAAATGTAGCATATCAAAAAAATCCTATTTTTTTTCGTATTTTCGCTAGAACTATTGCTGTATCGCCCGCAGAAGGTAGAACTTGGCAGTTCTATACGTATTCGTGACGTTGCCATCCAAAACAGCTGAGATGCTGTGCAGAACTCTCGCATAAAATGTAGCATATCAAAAAAATCTTATTTTTTTTCGTATTTTCGCTAGAACTATTGCTGTTTCGCCCGCAGAAGGTAGAACTTGGCAGTTCTATACGTATTCGTGACGTTGCCATCCAAAACAGCTGAGATGCTGTGCAGAACTCTCGCATAAAATGTAGCATATCACAAAAATCTTATTTTTTTTCGTTTTTTCGCTAGAACTATTGCTGTTTCGCCCGCAGATAGTAGAACTCGTCAGTTCTATACGTATTTGTAGCGTTGCCATCCAAAACAGCTGAGATGCTGTGCAGAACTCTTACATAAAATGTAGCATACCAAAAATCTTATTTTTTTTCGTATTTTCGCTAGAACTATTGCTGTTTCGCCCGCAGAAGGTAGAACTCGGCAGTTCTATACGTATTCGTGACGTTGCCATCCAAAACAGCTGAGATGCTGTGCAGAACTGTCTCATCAAATGTAGCATATCAAAAAAATCTTATTTTTTTTCGTTTTTTTTGCTAGAACTATTGCTGTTTCGCCCGCAGAAGGTAGAACTTGGCAGTTCTATACGTATTCGTGACGTTGCCATCCAAAACAGCTGAGATGCTGTGCAGAACTCTCGCATAAAATGTAGCATATCACAAAAATCTTATTTTTTTTCGTTTTTTCGCTAAAACTATTGCTGTTTCGCCCGCAGAAGGTAGAACTTGGCAGTTCTATACGTATTCGTGACGTTGCCATCCAAATCAGCTGAGATGCTGTGCAGAACTCTCGCATAAAATGTAGCATATCAAAAAAATCTTATATTTTTCGTATTTTCGCTAGAACTATTGCTGTTTCGCCCGCAGAAGGTAGAACTTGGCAGTTCTTTACGTATTCGTGACGTTGCCATCCAAAACAGCTGAGATGCTGTGCAGAACTCTCACATAAAATGTAGCATATCAAAAAAATCTTATTTTTTTTCGTATTTTCGCTAGAACTATTGCTGTTTCGCCCGCAGAAGGTAGAACTTGGCAGTTCTATACGTATTCGTGACGTTGCCATCCAAAACTGCTGAGATGCTGTGCAGAACTCTTGCATAAAATGTAGCATATCAAAAAAATCTTATTTTTTATCGTTTTTTCGCTAGAACTATTGCTGTTTCGCCCGCAGAAGGTAGAACTTGGCAGTTCTATACGTATTCGTGACGTTGCCATCCAAAACAGCTGAGATGCTGTGCAGAACTCTCGCATAAAATGTAGCATATCAAAAAAATCTTATTTTTTTTCGTATTTTCGCTAGAACTATTGCTGTTTCGCCCGCAGAAGGTAGAACTTGGCAGTTCTATACGTATTCGTGACGTCGCCATCCAAAACAGCTGAGATGCTGTGCAGAACTCTCGCATAAAATGTAGCATATCAAAAAAAAACTTTTTTTTTTTCGTATTTTCGCTAGAACTATTGCTGTTTCGCCCGCAGAAGGTAGAACTTGGCAGTTCTATACGTATTCGTGACGTTGCCATCCAAAACAGCTGAGATGCTGTGCAGAACTCTTGCATAAAATGTGCGGTATAGCCCACAGCTGACATGAATCATAATAGATAAACACGTGTCGGTTCAAGGGAACAAATAGAACCTTGACCAACAAGGCCATTTGCTGCTACAACACGTGTAGACTAAGGAAATTATCATATGTTGATTAGTATATAAGAACCTGATTTTCCTAATAAAATATTCATTCCAACACCGAGCTTTGTCGTATCATTATCTCCCGTGCTACCACACTTCATGGCGACCCTGCCGACCACGCGCTGTGTAACCTTAGCTTCCCCAATCAGTGATACATATGTATCATAAGCGCAAGCAAATAAGAGTGAAATCATATACCTGCCGCATTGGCGACACTGTGTGTCACACCCCATGCTCTATCGCGTACGAAACGAGCTTTGCTCGCGAGAGAATAAGGTAAAATTTGAAAATACTGCAACAAGAACCCCGATTGTATTAAATTAAAAGTGTTAAAAAGTTAGTAGTTATAAAGATAACGTAAAATAAAAGCATAAAGAAAATAGGATATTTAGAATTAAACTTAATGATTTATTCGCAAAATAATGATAAGAAGTTATACAATTAAATTTAAGCTAAGTTACCAAAATAAATATTAGGTAATAAGATTCT
The DNA here is from genome assembly GCA_932273695.1 of Apotomis betuletana. Lineage (NCBI taxonomy): Eukaryota > Metazoa > Arthropoda > Insecta > Lepidoptera > Tortricidae > Apotomis > Apotomis betuletana. Next base: position 14,570,980 of record OW026298.1, on the reverse strand, counting down.
ATTAGAGATTAGTATAGTTAATGCGTATATAGATTAAGATAGTTTACGGGATACGAGTTATAATTATACAGAGATAAATAGATAGTTTTTTTTTACTATTTTATACATACTTAGTGTTAATCAGTTATTGTAACTATAATATAGGAGATTTAATATTAGTCCGAAAGGAGGATAGAGGTAAGATGGACCCAGTGTATAAGGGACCATATACTGTAATTTTAGACCTAGGTACTAACGTAAAAATATTAGTTTTAGGTAAAGAGCACATAGTGCATAAAAATAGAACTAAACCTTTCTATGTATAAATAAAATAATAACCACTACCACATCACAAGTAGCCACTAAGAAACATGATATGTATTGCAAGTATGAATGTAACAATATCAGCCATACCCATATAGGGCACATGGAATGTAAACATTACAATACACTAAGATAAGAACCACTTTGTAAACCATTTAGTATGAAGCTTATTTTAACCGACTTCAAAAGAAACTTCACTGTTTGTATTCTCATCTAAAAAGTAAACAACTCCATATTAATTTTGTATACAATAGACATAAGTAGATTAAGCCAAAAACAGTTTAAAAATTTTACTATTTTTGTCTCAAAAATAAGGGGAGAGATGCGGTATAGCCCACAGCTGACATGAATCATAATAGATAAACACGTGTCGGTTCAAGGGAACAAATAGAACCTTGACCAACAAGGCCATTTGCTGCTACAACACGTGTAGACTAAGGAAATTATCATATGTTGATTAGTATATAAGAACCTGATTTTCCTAATAAAATATTCATTCCAACACCGAGCTTTGTCGTATCATTATCTCCCGTGCTACCACACTTCAAATGTAGCATATCAAAAAAATCCTATTTTTTTTCGTATTTTCGCTAGAACTATTGCTGTATCGCCCGCAGAAGGTAGAACTTGGCAGTTCTATACGTATTCGTGACGTTGCCATCCAAAACAGCTGAGATGCTGTGCAGAACTCTCGCATAAAATGTAGCATATCAAAAAAATCTTATTTTTTTTCGTATTTTCGCTAGAACTATTGCTGTTTCGCCCGCAGAAGGTAGAACTTGGCAGTTCTATACGTATTCGTGACGTTGCCATCCAAAACAGCTGAGATGCTGCGCAGAACTCTCGCATAAAATGTAGCATATCAAAAAAAAATAATTTTTTTTCGTTTTTTCGCTAGAACTATTGCTGTTTCGCCCGCAGATAGTAGAACTCGTCAGTTCTATACGTATTTGTGGCGTTGCCATCCAAAACAGCTGAGATGCTGTGCAGAACTCTTACATAAAATGTAGCATATCAAAAAAAAAATTTTTTTTTCCGTTTTTTTCGCTAGAACTATTGCTGTTTCGCCCGCAGAAGGTAGAACTCGGCAGTTCTATACGTATTCGTGACGTTGCCATCCAAAACAGCTGAGATGCTGTGCAGAACTCTCGCATAAAATGTAGCATATCAAAAAAATCTTATTTTTTTTCGTATTTTCGCTAGAACTATTGCTGTTTCGCCCGCAGGTAGAACTTGGCAGTTCTATACGTATTCGTGACGTTGCCATCCAAAACAGCTGAGATGCTGTGCAGAACTCTCGGATAAAATGTAGCATATCACAAAAATCTTATTATTTTTCGTTTTTTTCGCTAGAACTATTGCTGTTTCGCCCGCAGATAGTAGAACTCGTCAGTTCTATACGTATTTGTGGCGTTGCCATCCAAAACAGCTGAGATGCTGTGCAGAACTCTCGCATAAAATGTAGCATATCACAAAAATCTTATTATTTTTCGTTTTTTCGCTAGAACTATTGCTGTTTCGCCCGCAGATAGTAGAACTCGTCAGTTCTATACGTATTCGTGACGTTGCCATCCAAAACGGCTGAGATGCTGTGCAGAACTCTCGCATAAAATGTAGCATATCACAAAAATCTTATTTTTTTTCGTTTTTTCGCTAGAACTATTGCTGTTTCGCCCGCAGATAGTAGAACTCGTCAGTTCTATACGTATTTGTAGCGTTGCCATCCAAAACAGCTGAGATGCTGTGCAGAACTCTTACATAAAATGTAGCATACCAAAAAAATCTTATTTTTTTTCGTATTTTCGCTAGAACTATTGCTGTTTCGCCCGCAGAAGGTAGAACTTGGCAGTTCTATACGTATTCGTGACGTTGCCATCCAAAACAGCTGAGATGCTGAGCAGAACTGTCTCATCAAATGTAGCATATCAAAAAAATCTTTTTTTTTTTCGTTTTTTTGCTAGAACTATTGCTGTTTCGCCCGCAGAAGGTAGAACTTGGCAGTTCTATACGTATTCGTGACGTTGCCATCCAAAACAGCTGAGATGCTGTGCAGAACTCTCGCATAAAATGTAGCATATCACAAAAATCTTATTATTTTTCGTTTTTTCGCTAGAACTATTGCTGTTTCGCCCGCAGATAGTAGAACTCGTCAGTTCTGTACGTATTTGTGGCGTTGCCATCCAAAACAGCTGAGATGCTGTGCAGAACTCTTACATAAAATGTAGCATATCAAAAAAATCTTATTTTTTATCGTTTTTTCGCTAGAACTATTGCTGTTTCGCCCGCAGAAGGTAGAACTTTGCAGTTCTATACGTATTCGTGACGTTGCCATCCAAAACAGCTGAGATGCTGTGCAGAACTCTTGCATAAAATGTAGCATATCAAAAAAATCTTATTTTTTTTCGTATTTTCGCTAGAACTATTGCTGTTTCGCCCGCAGAAGGTAGAACTTGGCAGTTCTATACGTATTCGTGACGTTGCCATCCAAAACGGCTGAGATGCTGTGCAGAACTCTCGCATAAAATGTAGCATATCACAAAAATCTTATTTTTTTTCGTTTTTTCGCTAGAACTATTGCTGTTTCGCCCGCAGATAGTAGAACTCGTCAGTTCTATACGTATTTGTAGCGTTGCCATCCAAAACAGCTGAGATGCTGTGCAGAACTCTTACATAAAATGTAGCATACCAAAAAATCTTATTTTTTTTTCGTATTTTCGCTAGAACTATTGCTGTTTCGCCCGCAGAAGGTAGAACTTGGCAGTTCTATACGTATTCGTGACGTTGCCATCCAAAACAGCTGAGATGCTGTGCAGAACTGTCTCATCAAATGTAGCATATCAAAAAAATCTTATTTTTTTTCGTTTTTTTTGCTAGAACTATTGCTGTTTCGCCCGCAGAAGGTAGAACTTGGCAGTTCTATACGTATTCGTGACGTTGCCATCCAAAACAGCTGAGATGCTGTGCAGAACTCTTGCATAAAATGTAGCATATCAAAAAAAACTAATTTTTTTTCGTATTTTCGCTAGAACTATTGCTGTTTCGCCCGCAGAAGGTAGAACTTGGCAGTTCTATACGTATTCGTGACGTTGCCATCCAAAACTGCTGAGATGCTGTGCAGAACTCTTGCATAAAATGTAGCATATCAAAAAAATCTTATTTTTTATCGTTTTTTCGCTAGAACTATTGCTGTTTCGCCCGCAGAAGGTAGAACTTGGCAGTTCTATACGTATTCGTGACGTTGCCATCCAAAACAGCTGAGATGCTGTGCAGAACTCTCGCATAAAATGTAGCATATCAAAAAAATCTTATTTTTTTTCGTATTTTCGCTAGAACTATTGCTGTTTCGCCCGCAGAAGGTAGAACTTGGCAGTTCTATACGTATTCGTGACGTTGCCATCCAAAACGGCTGAGATGCTGTGCAGAACTCTCGCATAAAATGTAGCATATCACAAAAATCTTATTTTTTTTCGTTTTTTCGCTAGAACTATTGCTGTTTCGCCCGCAGATAGTAGAACTCGTCAGTTCTATACGTATTTGTAGCGTTGCCATCCAAAACAGCTGAGATGCTGTGCAGAACTCTTACATAAAATGTAGCATACCAAAAAAATCTTATTTTTTTTCGTATTTTCGCTAGAACTATTGCTGTTTCGCCCGCAGAAGGTAGAACTTGGCAGTTCTATACGTATTCGTGACGTTGCCATCCAAAACAGCTGAGATGCTGTGCAGAACTGTCTCATCAAATGTAGCATATCAAAAAAATCTTTTTTTTTTTCGTTTTTTTGCTAGAACTATTGCTGTTTCGCCCGCAGAAGGTAGAACTTGGCAGTTCTATACGTATTCGTGACGTTGCCATCCAAAACAGCTGAGATGCTGTGCAGAACTCTCGCATAAAATGTAGCATATCACAAAAATCTTATTATTTTTCGTTTTTTTCGCTAGAACTATTGCTGTTTCGCCCGCAGATAGTAGAACTCGTCAGTTCTATACGTATTTGTGGCGTTGCCATCCAAAACAGCTGAGATGCTGTGCAGAACTCTTACATAAAATGTAGCATATCAAAAAAATCTTATTTTTTATCGTTTTTTCGCTAGAACTATTGCTGTTTCGCCCGCAGAAGGTAGAACTTTGCAGTTCTATACGTATTCGTGACGTTGCCATCCAAAACAGCTGAGATGCTGTGCAGAACTCTTGCATAAAATGTAGCATATCAAAAAAAATCTTATTTTTTTTCGTATTTTCGCTAGAACTATTGCTGTTTCGCCCGCAGAAGGTAGAACTTGGCAGTTCTATACGTATTCGTGACGTTGCCATCCAAAACGGCTGAGATGCTGTGCAGAACTCTCGCATAAAATGTAGCATATCACAAAAATCTTATTTTTTTTCGTTTTTTTCGCTAGAACTATTGCTGTTTCGCCCGCAGATAGTAGAACTCGTCAGTTCTATACGTATTTGTAGCGTTGCCATCCAAAACAGCTGAGATGCTGTGCAGAACTCTTACATAAAATGTAGCATACCAAAAAATCTTATTTTTTTTCGTATTTTCGCTAGAACTATTGCTGTTTCGCCCGCAGAAGGTAGAACTTGGCAGTTCTATACGTATTCGTGACGTTGCCATCCAAAACAGCTGAGATGCTGTGCAGAACTGTCTCATCAAATGTAGCATATCAAAAAAATCTTATTTTTTTTCGTTTTTTTGCTAGAACTATTGCTGTTTCGCCCGCAGAAGGTAGAACTTGGCAGTTCTATACGTATTCGTGACGTTGCCATCCAAAACAGCTGAGATGCTGTGCAGAACTCTTGCATAAAATGTAGCATATCAAAAAAAACTAATTTTTTTTCGTATTTTCGCTAGAACTATTGCTGTTTCGCCCGCAGAAGGTAGAACTTGGCAGTTCTATACGTATTCGTGACGTTGCCATCCAAAACTGCTGAGATGCTGTGCAGAACTCTTGCATAAAATGTAGCATATCAAAAAAATCTTATTTTTTATCGTTTTTTTCGCTAGAACTATTGCTGTTTCGCCCGCAGAAGGTAGAACTTGGCAGTTCTATACGTATTCGTGACGTTGCCATCCAAAACAGCTGAGATGCTGTGCAGAACTCTCGCATAAAATGTAGCATATCAAAAAAATCTTATTTTTTTTCGTTTTTTCGCTAGAACTATTGCTGTTTCGCCCGCAGAAGGTAGAACTTGGCAGTTCTATACGTATTCGTGACGTTGCCATCCAAAACAGCTGAGATGCTGTGCAGAACTCTCGCATAAAATGTAGCATATCAAAAAAATCTTATTTTTTTTCGTATTTTCGCTAGAACTATTGCTGTTTCGCCCGCAGAAGGTAGAACTTGGCAGTTCTATACGTATTCGTGACGTTGCCATCCAAAACAGCTGAGATGCTGTGCAGAACTCTCGCATAAAATGTAGCATATCACAAAAATCTTATTTTTTTTCGTTTTTTCGCTAGAACTATTGCTGTTTCGCCCGCAGATAGTAGAACTCGTCAGTTCTATACGTATTTGTAGCGTTGCCATCCAAAACAGCTGAGATGCTGTGCAGAACTCTTACATAAAATGTAGCATACCAAAAATCTTATTTTTTTTCGTATTTTCGCTAGAACTATTGCTGTTTCGCCCGCAGAAGGTAGAACTCGGCAGTTCTATACGTATTCGTGACGTTGCCATCCAAAACAGCTGAGATGCTGTGCAGAACTGTCTCATCAAATGTAGCATATCAAAAAAATCTTATTTTTTTTTCGTTTTTTTGCTAGAACTATTGCTGTTTCGCCCGCAGAAGGTAGAACTTGGCAGTTCTATACGTATTCGTGACGTTGCCATCCAAAACAGCTGAGATGCTGTGCAGAACTCTCGCATAAAATGTAGCATATCACAAAAATCTTATTTTTTTTCGTTTTTTCGCTAGAACTATTGCTGTTTCGCCCGCAGATAGTAGAACTCGTCAGTTCTATACGTATTTGTAGCGTTGCCATCCAAAACAGCTGAGATGCTGTGCAGAACTCTTACATAAAATGTAGCATATCAAAAAAATCTTTTTTTTTTCCGTTTTTTCGCTAGAACTATTGCTGTTTCGCCCGCAGAAGGTAGAACACGGCAGTTCTATACGTATTCGTGACGTTGCCATCCAAAACAGCTGAGATGCTGTGCAGAACTGTCTCATCAAATGTAGCATATCAAAAAAATCTTATTTTTTTTCGTTTTTTTGCTAGAACTATTGCTGTTTCGCCCGCAGAAGGTAGAACTTGGCAGTTCTATACGTATTCGTGACGTTGCCATCCAAAACAGCTGAGATGCTGTGCAGAACTCTCGCATAAAATGTAGCATATCAAAAAAAAACTAATTTTTTTTCGTTTTTTCGCTAGAACTATTGCTGTTTCGCCCGCAGATAGTAGAACTCGTCAGTTCTATACGTATTTGTGGCGTTGCCATCCAAAACAGCTGAGATGCTGTGCAGAACTCTTACATAAAATGTAGCATATCAAAAAAATCTTTTTTTTTTTCCGTTTTTTCGCTAGAACTATTGCTGTTTCGCCCGCAGAAGGTAGAACTCGGCAGTTCTATACGTATTCGTGACGTTGCCATCCAAAACAGCTGAGATGCTGTGCAGAACTCTCGCTTAAAATCGAGCATATCAAAAAAAACTTTTTTATTTTTTTTTAGCTAGAATAGTGTATGAGGTGATTTGTTTCGTTTTAACGCTGGAACTATTTTTGTGTTGCTTCCAAGTGATAGAACTATGCAGTTTCAGACGTATTTGTGACCTAGTTATCGAGAACTACTGAGATGCTAGTAGGTGTATCGTGAAGTTAGCATCTCATTTTTTTTTTGTTTTTGGGCCAGAACTATTGCTGTGCTGGCTCCAGGCGATAGAACTATGCAGTTTCTGACGTATTTATGGTCTAGCAATCAAGAACTGGTGAGATGCTGATCGGGGTAGTGTGAAGTTAGCATCTCATTTTGAATTTTTTTTTTTTCAGAAAGTTGAACAGAACTTTTGAAAAAAAGTATGAGGAACTGTAGAACTATTGGGGATGCTACTAGAACTGTCCTTAAATTGTGAGATTCTAACATTTGATATGCTAGGTTCACACACATGAAGAAAGTCCACTTGCGGCGAGAGCGGTAAATAGAAAACGTCTATTTCTATACCGCAATTAAGTGATTTACGGATATAATATAGGTATACTATGTCGTATGACCACTTAACGCTTGTTTAAACAGCATTTCACGTTACTTCCAATCAATGTTGACAATCACCCCGTGTCTCTTGGAGGAACGTCATAGTAACATTTACAGGTGACTTCAAATTGGTAATACTTACAAAATTAGTGTTTTGCACACATCATCCCTAATGTAAACCCCCCTACTAAGTCTCATGCTTCTAAAATAATCAAAAGTAACTTATTTTTAAGTTTTAAATTATCCTATTTTTTTGATTATGATTTAAAACAAAGCGGAGAAATTCCTTCAAATCAATACACCTTTGGTTATCATCTGACATAGCATTTATGAAGTAAGCGTGTTTTGATTACTTATTGTCACTTGTCAAAGAAAAATATTTTATGCAGGATTTTGATTTTTAAGTAAATGCCTCGTCTTTATCCCTACAGTAACATACAAAGAATGGATAATGTTATTTTTTAATTTTACATCGCGAAGTTCAGTGCTAATTCACGAATTATTTCAATTAATAACTTGTAGACTTCAATTGACGTAACTAACGTAAATGACGACAGATACGACAGTTATTGAATTTATAGTAACCATTAAGTAATCACAAATTGGGACTTTAATTATTTGTGTTGTTAGAAAATTAACAGTAGTTAAAAATTTACTTAATGTACTTAATACATTATTTACCATTAACTGAGCCACAATCAAGTGTTTTGTATTACCAATTTGAAGTCACCCTGTATAGCCATGTCATAACTTACCACACGTTATGCGGTCAATATTACTTCCGTAGATGTGGGTTAGGAGATTGGAAATTCATAGCGAGTTAAGTTTATTCTTCTAGGTAACACTTACAAAGAATAGTAATAAGACAATTTTAACAAATAAGTACCTATTCATGCGAATGGTTAGGTTGCATAAACAAATGATGAGAGAATTCATCAAGTTAATTGATACCAGTATGTCAAAGGAACCGAGCGCGCGTTATTGGCGTGAAAATATTGTTTGTCGTGATCGAAAGTCCTCCGGGAGAGGAGGGCTGGCTGGCCAATCTATGTCATATAGACCGGCTGTTTGTCACGCGACTAGTTGCCGCCTACCTCTGTTTTATGGCCGAATCTAATCCATTTTACCCGTAATACGACACTGGCACGACACTTTACGAACATTTAATTAAAAGCTACTTGTTATATATAATAGTAATCAATATTGAAATTTTTATTTGGTATCAAACGTGAATATTTCTCAGAATAAATTCACTAATGTGTCCTTTTAAAATGTAACGAAATAGTGAGTTAAAAACTATGCTATTTCTGAGATACATATGTGGCAAAGTATTGTTAAATATAATTGAAGAATGAAATAAAATTTAATTACACTAACTTAAATCATGATTTATGTTTCTGCGCTTCGTTACGTATCCTGAAATGTGTTTAATTTTAACATCTTAAACTCTATCGTGATTTTTCATGACTGTTCCCATTAAGCAGACACGTAGATATTTCGTTAATAGAAGTAATCTTGTCTAAAAGAACCAGCACCTGCGTGGATCTACATATTTTTGAATCCTAGCGGAATATCCCATCGTCCCGGTCTGGGTGCCCGGATCGGGTCGCGTGGAAGGGAGAGGATACGCATGTCAGCGCTCCGTGGACGTCGAGAATCAGCAATCAATTTGCGTAGCTAGCCGGCTATGCTGTTATTTTTTTACTTAAGGACCAGTCTTATACAGATGCAGTCATGCTGCCTGAGCATGGTCAGATAAAACGGGAGTTTTATAAAGTTTTAACGCTTATTACTGAATGACGGTAATTACTAATTACTAATGAAATGTATGTAGCCTTAACTTATAACAATTTTTACTTTAATGGAATTGGATACACGAAACTAGGCTGGGTCGAACGAAACCTTTTTACAAACATTGTAATTGGTAAGCGTGCAAGCTTACCTAACAATACTTAAAATGCGCGGGTATCTCGTTTGCTTATTAGTTTGTTGGCACGTAACCGTATGCAATTGATATTTGTTTCACAATGGTAATGAAGTAATGATGGTGTATGATAATATTTTCGAATCGCAATCAGCAGCAGCAGAATGTAATCGATTTCACTGACTTGAATGGGTATCGGCAGCACTTAATATTCCAGTAGGGTGCCACGTTTTGTGCGACGTATTTGGTAGTGGAATGCGACCCACGCGCCACGCGCGTCGTCGGCCCTCGGAAGTTAAGACTGCAGCGAACAACATGGTTTATAATAATTCGTTGTTGAGTAAATAAATGCAAGTTCTCCATGGAACATAATACTAGATTTTAAAAGGCTGCACCATAACATCACCTCTTTGCGCTCTTTTATTTTACCTAGGTACCAGCGAAATAAAAAAATCTCATATAATTTAAGTTATGTTTATCAGGGTATGTACACTGGGCTATTTAAGTGGTACCGGAAGCATGTAACCTCTGCATTATGCAGCTGTCGCGTACTCGCTTATTCGTATTCTATACAGAGACCGTGCTATAAACTATAATGTAGCTGTTTCGCCGTTATTGCCTCCAAATAAAAAGTATTGCTAGTCTAATTTGGATTACCGGCTGACCCACTAACGCCTTACCGTTTATCTTTACCTACATACGGATCCGTAATGTTAAATGTAATTATTTTTCATCTAATGTAATAGTTGACATAATCTGAAGTTATATATAACACGTTTATTAAAACTATTTAAGTTTCTAACTTAACCTAATCTATTGTAATCTAACCTAACCCGTCAAGAAATAATGGAAAACAAAAAAATGCGATATATCAAATGTTGCTTTATATGAAACGTTATATTAGGTAAAAAAACGTTATATCAAACGTCGGGCACCCTTTACATACAATATTGGATCGCATTACCGTATCTATACGAAATTACGAATAACCTAGTAGAAATGAATAGGTAAAGTCTATTATAATAATTATGTGTGGAATAGTTATTGTAATACCGAGCCACATTCCTTACAACTGTGATACTAAGCGGCCTTACAGGAGGCTATTTTTGTGATCTTAATGTCCTTTGAAGGCGACCATACGCAAGTGGTGAACACATTTTGTAAATCATGTCCGCTCGTCGCGGTCACATGGAAAAGTCCTCTGCTTTTATAGAGATTGTTTTTTTTAATTATTTGATAGTACATATTTTTTTTATTTACTTGATTTTTAGGGTTCTGTACCTCATTTGGCAAAAACGGACGCCTTATAGGATCATGTTATTGCTTTCCTGTCTGTCTGTCCGCCTGTCAAGACCTCATTCTTGTTTGTTGGTCACGCTCAGTACAATTTGAGAACAATATGTAGTGCTTTCGCAGTTTGTACGGAACCATCGATGTGCTAGTCTGATTCGCACTAGACCGTCTTTTTTAAACAGCCTGCGGAAGTGTCGATTATAATTTAATTTACACCTATGTATGTATATATTTATACATTTGTGAAGTAGCCACTGGCCACGAATACCCTAGCCTATAGCATGTGGCCTAGCGAATATATATTTCTCAATACTTCTACTATTGATTCTAAACTGGACATCTTCCAATAACTTAACAACATTGCACTAAACCTAATCTAGTGCACTATCGCCACAAATATACCTGTAAAACAGCATAAAGACATGCGGCGGGGTTGGGTCGCCACATGTTCGTCTCGGTCTCTAACTTATATCCCTAGAGATCCCAAATATGTGTGGTATATAGCATGGCAAGATTTATAATACCTATCATATCAAAACGGTCATGTGTGAGTCGGGCTGCAGAGATAATACATATTACATATCAGCCCACAGACCTCAATTTAGGTTGATGGGCATTCCCACATTGCCCACAATAGTGGATCGGCGCTTGAGTGACAGTCTTTGTGTTGGAGTAGAAACTCACTAACGGGAATGTCTTGCTCCTGCCACAGGAGTGAGTGGGTTGGGTTGAATTCATTAAAATCACGTCTTCTTGTCTTTTACCGTCCTTGATTATAAATCTTTTTGCCCGCTGGTCAAGTTATCTATTTGTGATCATAATAATAACGAAAGCAGTCGCCGTCGTAAAGTAATGCAGGCCGAGGAACAGTCGCGTATGTTGCAATGAGATCGAGAAACCGCAGGCGCGAGTAAGCCAGTGAGCTATGAAATCATGACACGGTATGCGGACTGCACTTTCTCAACCCGCACCACCGCTGCACCGAGCAATGTAGCCCACAACAACAATCGATTGTTCTAAACATAATTCACATTACGATTATTAGGTAACGAATAAAACGGCATACGTACAGTTTAGTTCTTTTTATGTGACCAAAAATATCTGAACACCTCTATAACGTCAACAAAAGAGGCGAGTTCACATATTTGCGGTCAATATTTTGCTCATAAATTTATGAACTCGACTGTACGAGACCGGTAAACGATTCTGTGAAACCGTATCTTGTTTGAGGAATGCGTGAGTCACTCTAACAATTTTTATAATATCCATTATGTCTATTTGCATAATCTGCCTACCATAATTATGCATAGTTAGTCAAAGTTATTGTATTCGACGTATGTTATTTTGTTCTCATGTTTATCAAGATAAGATTATACTTCGTTTGTGTATGTTTAAATAAGTATTAGTCCTTTTACTTGCTGATGATTGTGCCTGCTAGATTGGAAAATTCAAATTAATAGAATGGACAGAATTTGTAGTCACTTCTACACGTCCGTCTTTCCAACTGTACATTTCCTTCAAACTGAAAAGAAAAACACATTAACATTCTTAGTACTTATTTAAAATACGATCTACGCATGATACAGTGAACCTTTTAGGATATTGACGTTGTATTCTGTAAGCAGGCTTGGAAGTCTCACGTTTCAGAAGCGATCACGAAGGGAGCATTTAAAACCATTTAATTTTATACTCGCGTAATACTTTAATCTGTTCAATTATAATATAATTTCACAGACAAAATCACAATAACGCACATTTTAATCCTGTACCCAAATTCTATACTCTATGGTACTCTCTATACTCAACTCTACTAATTTCAAAAAGAGAACAACAGCTTATTTGATAAAAAAAAAGCACGCTATTGTTCACTGATTGGTTGAAATTACTTGTCAAAAAATTTAACCAAACACGAGGCAGTGCCATGACCTTCGCGATCATGTTTTTTTTTAATAGGTCAGTTTTAGTTAAGCGAAAAAGCTTACATCAAAAATAAATATTTATAGTGGGGGAATGACGATTAAAGTAAAAAACTTTTTTCTGTGTTTTGCTCGTATAAAAAGTATTCTATGCAACAGTTACACAATTAGGTCTTATAATCTCGTACCTTACTTAGGCCACTCGGCAAGCCTCGTGACCTAAACGCGGTACTCGACTTTAAGAACCTTCATTGTGCAACGATTGCATAAAATACCTACTACTATTTAACCAACCTTGTTTTGTTTCAATAACTAAAGCCTTTAATGATATATTTCAAATTGTTTTATATTTTTAAATGAAATTTGACATAAGTATATAAATTATGTATGGTGGTTAAGTTGAAATTTTTTACATGTTGTGATTTCGATATCATTGTTCAATTTTTTATTTGTATTTCATGGCATATTTGAGAAAACCGTTTTATTGTCACAAGAGCGAAAAAGGTACGTGTTTCATATTCCTTGACTGTACATAAAATTAGTTCAGGAATCGAGTCGCAGTTTTTAACGAGCTTTTCTCGAATTCATTTTCCCAAACTATAATTACTAACAGGAGATTGTGGTTATACTAACAGTTCATACTTAAATTAGTTATTACTTAGAGGTAACTTAATCAAAGTTTTACAATTATGACCGCGTAAACCGTTGCTTAACCTCGATGATTAATTACAAATGTTTTCAGGTTTTTCCCTATACTTGTAGTATAACAGGGTATTACTTGCCAAATACTTCATACTTCTAGGTCAACGGAAAATACCCTATAAATTTTGATTCCCTTGATAAGTTGAGAGTGTCGAAATATATATGTTTATTGCGGCATAAACGGCCGTTGCTTTTTATTATGTTAACTTAGAAGTTTGATTTTTTCACAGCTTCAAAAAAGCCTGAGTATTAGGTTTTAATTTCAACTTTATACCTCCACGCGTTCCTGAGAAGGTTTTGACCGAAAGACGGATGGACGGACAGTAAAGTGATCCTAAAAGGGATCAGGTTTTTCCTTTTGAGGTAAAAACACCCAAATCAAAATTGAAGTTGCAGAAAGCTCAATAAAAACAAACATTCTAATTTGTTGTCATGATAAACACTCGTCTCAATGAATCCACAGATGCACTACATAACTATAATTCGTCATTTCAATAAAAAGCCTTTCGCGAGCAGAACTTTACCGTACACGACTTACCTATTATAAAAAAATAACCTAAAACTAATGACGTGACGTTAAATTGAAAGAATAAATTAAGTAGGTCCTAACCCTAAAAAAGGCGAACAAATCGTGAACACGATGTTAATATCAAAGAGCGCTCAAATAAAAAAAATGGGCAAGTGCGAGTCCGACTCGCGCATGAAGTGTTCCGTACCATAAAACAAGTTTGTTGTATGGGAGCCCTCCTTAAATATTTGTTTTATCTTATTTTTAGTATTTGTTGTTATAGCGGCAATAGAAATACATCATCTGTGAAAATTTCAACTGTCTAGCATCACCGTTCCTGAGATATAGCCCATATCGAGATATTGGTGACAGACGGACGGACGGACGGACAGCGAAGTCTCAGTAATAGGGTCCCGTTTTTACCCTTTGGGTACGGAACCCTAAAAAGGGCCCAAACAATTATAAGATACGACGTCGCATCGTAGTACGACGCGACATAGTTCCACGATGTGACGAGAATGAAATCTGTATTTTATTTTGAATCCTGTTACATGACATGGAGATGAAGTTGATAATGGATTTATATATACGAGTAGGTAAGTATATATTTTCACGACACTACGTCGCATCGTGGTATGCGATGCTGTATCTTGTAAGTATGATTCGGCCCTTACATCCCCTTGGGAACGTGTATATCTATCTATCTTCGCGAAGCATAATTTAAGAAAAAATCTAAACACACATTGTACAAATGATAGATGATATTTATTTTACGCCACCCTAGGCCGTAAGTGGGATTTTCTGCTCTACGCGGGGAGAAAATCTCACTTCCTGGCCAAGGCAAGAAATGAAACTTTAGACAAATCACGGGCGGTAATTCGTAAAGCCCTAAACTTTCACAAATTCGCCGCGGACAAAAATTTACCGACAAACAACCTTTGCTTCCTAGTTATTACAAACATTAATGACAAAAGTGACCTATCATCGAAAGAGACATTCAGAAAACAAATGAAATGGCCTTGTAAAAGTGACAAATATCCATTAAATGAGCTCGCCGTGTGTCATACATACATGGGCTCGGAAGGGAAGTGTCCAAGTTATTTACTAGGTATTGGTACAATGCATGTTTTAAGCCCGCGCCGCCGCAGCCTTGCCTTGCTTATATGCAGTAAGAACCTAAAATATTCACACGATGCTAAGCGATTCTACGAATGCTTCTGTTTAAATAACGGTTTTACATTGTTCTCGCTTTGTGTACATTTAACACCCCACCGAACAGTAACATACATTGTTAAAATTGACTTTGATTCGATGGTTGTTGCCTCTTCCACCTAGCAAAGCACCTACATACTTAGACCATGTGTGCTAAGAGCATGAACATGTATCTTTTGTGTGTCTATAATTTTTTTTTTAATTATTGTCAATTAAGAATATTCTGTGGAGTTGTATGAAAAACTGTTCTATTATTATCAGATAAATTTCCGATTTCAAGTTTTATGGATATTGTCGAATAGATAAGTCATTGTCATTGGGTTACGTAGATTTTCGGTTACTTAACACCAACCAAGTAGTTTATCAAGTTTCTGCAATGTAGCCAAGAATATTTTAGCGAAACACTTAAAATGCAGCAATAGTTGCGCTGGTGTAAATAATTAATCGATGGTACCGTCCGGATTATTTTAAGAGAAAGAAATCATCCAGATTCGGACGTATATTTAATTAAATTACGTCATCGAGTGGACCGATAAGTATCGTGAGGGATTTAGCAGAGGGCCGATAGGTGTATTACATATGTTATGAGTGGGTGCACAGACGCGGGTCGGCGGCCGCGAGGGCTTCGACCCGCGGTGTGGAAGCGCCTGCGCGACCCCGCCCGGCCGGCTCCGGGCATCGACCAGCCCCGCTCCTCGCCGCGCCCGGGCTGTGCTCCCGGTCTCGAGCTCCCGTCTCCCGCTCCGCTACTCCGGCCGCCCTTCATTGCCTAAAATTGCGTTAGCGCGCATTTGGATCCGATAAAAGCTCATACCGAGCTACTCCGAATAATTTTGTTATAAGTATTATTATTTATTATTCACATACTAATTTAATCTTAGGTTAGGGTTTTTACAATATATTTCAAGTAAATATAAAAATTAAAATACAAAAAGAAATTCGAAAATATATAAACACAGAGTATTACTATTCACTCATTTATTAATTTTATCAGGATAGTTTTTTCACAATAAATATCTATAAAAAAGGATACAAATATCGATAGTATTTTTATTATTACGATGACAATATTGTAAGGAAATCATTTTTGCTTGGGCGCTAGAATAAAATACATATAAAAATCACTATATATCTTCGAAATAGCAGAATCTCTTATTCTGCTATATCTGTGTGTGAGTAATGTGATGCTCAAGTATTTTCCTAAATCCATCTTATAATCATTAAGAAATAAATATTATAACACTTGTTCCGCTCAGAAAGTACGTTTTATTAGCTTGACGAGGCGGTGCTAAAATGGTACAATTAGTTAAATAAAATAAAAAAACAGAATAATTTCTATGAAAATTAAAATGAAATCTTGTTAGTAGCAAGCTCCATACTAGGTACAGATAATTAAAAACAAACCAAGAAGTTTCTGCGGTTACTGAAGTTGTTTTTTAACGTTAGCTATTGCGCATGGTGACATGCCAATTTTTATTTTAAGGTTATATTTTATTTTCTCGCAGTCTACGTGAAAAGCAGAGTGTTTAACACGGGGCTAAAAAGCCGTTAAGCCATTCTGGTTAAATAATCACTTCGTGTCATAATGCCTTATTTTAGCCCCTTATCAAACAATACTAGTTATAATCTTTCGTTCAAATTTCTTAAGCCACGCATCAAACGCAAATAAGGTTTTTAATGAGCGTCCGGCTATTTACGACTTGTGATATAAAACCGAAAATGCACATAGGCTTAAAAAAAATGAATTAACCCCACCCTGTGAGTGTCCATGATTGTTTGTCGACTTGTTTGAAGTACCGATAACAAAGCGTTTGCCTTTGCTTTCGCGGACGTCAGCGGCGTGGTTTGATGCGAATTTGGGCTGTTATTTCCGAGATATGAGAGTTTTTTCATTGATGCTCCGGTCGGTCGTATTTCGAAAAGCATAATTTTAGGCTGGCAGCAATCTTCACCACGTAAAAGGACATTATAGCAAGCATATCTCATACTCCAGGGACATAAAACTATTTTAAGCTTAACTTACGACTTTTTGATAAGGTTTCGAATGAAGAGGCAATTTGATAAGGTTATGACTTATGACTTATGAGAGGATTCGAGCATTATGCACGGCACTGTTCGTTAGCACAGTTCAAGACTATAAAACCGTCGCGGTTCCTACCACCTTCCTAACATGCTTATGTATTTGCTCGTTCTTTTCAAAATTATTCAATAACTTTATTACTATTGCCTCCTGAAGACTGGGAGATATGAGCACTCACGAGTATATTATTTGCATAATATCAAGTTCAATATTAACATTTGTGTATCGATTTTCGTGGCATTTAGTTTGGCAACGAGCACGAATAGACTTTTTGTGGACGGTAGGTATATACGCGCAGGTGATACGGTAATAACCGCCTCTCTAATCAATTATTCGTCATCTATGTTTTTGTAGACATTTACAAAATGAGCAAACATTTTCTTCCCAAAGGCAGAGCAAAGCTTTGTAAACAAAAGCTAAATACAAAGCTCCGCAGAGCGACTCTTGTTACCATGCTGTTTTCACAGTTTATTAGGCATTGGCCTGAAACTAAGTATTTCACCCGCTGCCCCGCTGCCCCCCGTTGCCACCCTTCGCAGTATGTTCAATGAATGACGTCACGTTAGCTGTTGCTGTAACTCGAGGGTGGACCTAAAATTATCGCTGCGAGCTCGTAGAGGAGTAGACTACACCTGTACCTATCTATAGCTTGCCAGCTATTGATCTGTCTAGGAATATGTCACCTAGATATTATTAATGTACTCTGGATCTGGTAGCAACATGCTTATTATAGGTTTAATTTAAGTGTAAAAAAATCATCGTTCGAATGCAAAATTAAGTGTATTTAGTCAGCAGTTAAATACTA
Source organism: Apotomis betuletana (assembly GCA_932273695.1). NCBI lineage: Eukaryota > Metazoa > Arthropoda > Insecta > Lepidoptera > Tortricidae > Apotomis > Apotomis betuletana. The sequence goes on along the minus strand of OW026298.1, from coordinate 14,553,047 downwards.
TGCTACACCTAACTTCAAGATTATGTTCAATGTAATTACGTAGCTAAGCGTACGTACGTAAGCTGATATTTTATTTTATTCGTTCTTCAATTCCGTGCGCGAGCTTTTTATCAATGATCCCTGCCCGTTTATTCAATTTTCTACTTAATGGGTTGATTGTTAGCTTGGACCAACTACATTGAAGATTTGTAATGATGCGGGTTGCTTACCTACAAATAAATTGAGGGATAACGGCCATAACACAATTGCAAGATTCGACATCGCATCGTGGCACGACGCGACATGGTGGTACGATATCGCGTCGTGGAATTGAATACTGTATTTTAATGATCACTCTGGTGACATGAAGATAAAGTAAATTTTTGATTTATTTATTTCCACTACATAACGTCGCATCGTGGCACGATGACGCGTCGTAGCACGGTCCGATGTCGTGTCTTGTATAGTAATTATGTTTTGGCTCTTACGCAGGATATATGTATGACCATTTTTGTTGCGATTATGGTCTGAACCACAGACAACCCCCACTAGACGGAGCATGTAAGGCGACCCGCGCGCACCAACGATATGGTACGGCAGAACATTAAAGTTATCATCACGGCGGCCACCGTTTAGTTGCGTCCTTGTTTATGAGGTCTCTCTACACCGCTTAACACTACAATTTACCATGTTATTTATTTAATTTCTTTTTTCGTTGACGTACGCATGGATCATAAACAAGGACGCAACTAAACGGTGGCCGCCGTGTTGATACTTTAATGTTCTGCCGTACCATATCGTTGGTGCGCGCGGGTCGCCTTACATGCTCCGTCTAGTGGGGGTTGTCTGTGGGTCTGAACTAAATACTGACAAAAGTCGAGAGATAGTTATCTAACTTCACGTAAATCTTAATTTTGTCAACTTTTCGTTATGAATAGTCAGTCACTGACGTCACAAAACTAATATTAACAAGAAGGTGACTAAATTGTTTTATATATACAAATATCATAAACCCTCCATGATGCGTTCAAGAACCGCACATTATGACCACCATAAGAATAGACTGTTTTATTAGAACAAATTTCTTATCTGTGAAAATGTACCTATTGCTAAATAATAAATAACATCGATTTCGATAGTATTATTTATTCAAATTTCGGACATCTTTGAAAAACAAAGAAATTTGATTTGACCTCTATTCTAAATATCAGTCGAGATGACGTTTAGTTCGAAATAAATTGTCAATTTGCATCAAATTTGACAAATGTCGCACGTAAGTAAGATATCGAACGATATGATAGTTGAGGCCAACTCTAGTTAGTCTCTGAATTAAAAAAAAAACTAGATCAGCTGCCAGGAAACTTCATTACCGGGTAATATTTGTCGTAATGTGCGACTCCTGAATGAACCATGGATGCCTATGATATGTGGCTAGATAAAGTAGGTATGTAACTGTACATAATTAGGCATTAAAACACTCGTATGATGTTATTATGAAACTTACGTTCGACTCGTTTCATGAACCCACACTCGTGTTTAATACCCTTCGTTATGTACAGTCACATAAACTACTAATAATGGCTTACAATAAATTTATGCCTTCTTGAACAATGGTCGAGCTACCGAACTTGAGATTTTTTTTATGTATAACTATGATATGTTATTATTAAAATTAAATTTGTTAACGTAGGACCTATTTGCTCATTTCGGTCTTCCGGTCTCAAATACTTATTTGACGAAATAAGGTTGGGCTTACATTTTATTCCTCGTCCTTGAGGTGTTTGCTCGTAATATTACAAGTTAAAGTCAATAGGGATGTCATTCGAGCTGACAGATTGGGGCTAGATCTGTACAACGAAGTAGCGGAGACGCGGCGAGGGCGGTCGGCCCCGGCAGGGAGGGGGGTGGCAGTCGGCCGCTGAACCTCGCCAGTCGAAATCAATACAGCTGCTCTCCCCGCTCGTCTGGAGCCCGTCGCCATGGTTACGCGGGCAGATAAACGCCGCACCCCCCGGCACCGGGCCGGGCGCGCGCCACGCGCCGCTCTCGACCTCCCCTCCCTTCATCCCCCTCTCGCGGCGCCCGCTTTGTTCGAAGTTCCGAACTGGAATCTGTTCCCTTGCGGCCCTTTATTACACTTTATCTGCTCTTTAACAGAGCTTATTATTGCACTGATGACAACCTGTTGTTGCCACGTAGATAGAAGTCCCTTCCTGGAGATAAGCGCTTCAAAGAACCCATTCATAGCAATTACGATACAAAAATTAAAGACCGAGCGGAACTCAATAGATAAATCTATCTGTATTGCAGATTGTAGACGTACTAAATATGTGTAATACTCCACATTTACTCAATTAGGGGTTATTGGATAATTATGATCTCAACATGATTGTTAATTTACACAAGCTTCGATGATCACAACATATTGACGTATAATATTACAACATCTAGATGTTAGTAATATAATCAAGTTGATTATAATTATAAATGCAGTATCTCTGTATAGGTTCTGTATGAAAACTCGTAATTTACATGGCCCCTAGATGGCCCAGCGTTTCAAAACAAAGGCGAACAAAACGTGACAAAAATTACAGCAAGCGCCCGTGGGTGGATGTTGCAGTTGTACAGACAGATAGGGGTGGCTCATGGGGTGTTATCGGACGCTTTGTTTGACGCTGCCGAAGCGTAAGCTGAAATTTTACACCTATTGTGTTCATAGCGACTTATTTTAAGACTGGACATCAATGGAAAGACCACCCTTTGTTTGTATAATTAAAAACTGGTTTCAAAATCAGTCTAAATGTTTTCTTCAAAAAAGGACAACCTTCACTTCAAGAATAGCCTTGCCTTTTCGTGAAGCATGCGCCATTTTCAAAATATTCTATCTATCTATCAGCCACAGACGTCCACTGCTGAACATATGCCTCCCCTATAGCTCTCCACAAAATGCAAGCCCGTGTAGACCGCATCCATCGACTCCCCGCCACCCTGACGAGGTCATCCGGACACCTAGTCGGGGGCCGTCCCACGCTGCGCCCAACGACGATGTCGGTATTTTACTAAATTATAAGGCGTCTGGATAATGAATATGCTATACAACCTTCAAAAGTAGTATTGTCCGTGAAAGTTATATTAATATTAATATGCATTCTCCCACTGACCTACCAAAAGCAACAAAATAGTAATGGGTGCATAGTTACTTTTCCTTTACGTTTTATTAATGTTGATAATCTGGATCATTTTAGATTAAAACCCATTTTTTTACCAAGCGTGCAATTGCGAGGAAAATGGGGATACTTTATTTACGTCGTCAAAAGCAACCATTGCATGTCATCTGCTGTAGCCAATACATTGCAATGGTAAAGTGGTTTATTGTTTTCTAATTTCATGGAGTGTACAGTCGGGGAATGAAAAGTTTCGTCACTTTTAGACCTTAACACCATCGCATCAAGCGGAAAAGTAACGAACTTCTTCATTCCCTGACAATATAATACAATACATACATCGTCGTTCCCATAGTAAACTTATGAACCGGAATGATCGCGAACTTGCAAATTTAACCTAAAACTATACTGAATTAGGTCTAAAGTCTAACGAAAAAAAAAAACATATTCTTGAGTTTACTGTGGCAACGACATTTTGTAATTGTAACTTTTGTAACTTAGATGTTTTTAATTATACTTATCTTATAGTCTATAATTATCATTATACTTATTATCATGAGAAGAACACGTACAGTTACGTCTAAAAACTACATTTCTTAATTTTCCAAAATATTTTTTAGAGCTAATTTCATAATTATTGTAGGTATACATATATTCAGACACCATCTTATAAGCCCTTTATTGCGATAAATTACGTGTTATTTATTTGAATGATTTATTGAATAATAAACCGAATTACTTTATTGCAGAATGTGGATCATAAGGCGAAGTTCCGCTCCAAAAAGGGACAACTACCGTTCGTGGAGTTGAATGGCGAAGAGATTGCCGACAGCACTTTCATCATCAAGGATCTTTCCGAGAAATTCAACAAGGATCTCGATGCGGGTACGCACTGCCTTATCGTTACCTCATTATCATTTAATTACTCTCCTAAGTTATTTGTGTAGCACATGTAGAGCCGTCGCAGTCGAGCTGCAAGCATCTCATTACACTGTTATTTGATAACCTTTACATACATAAGTCGCCTCGGCATAGATATACCTCGGAAAAATGCATAATAAATCAGTCAACCGGGGTCAATGTACTTGTAAGCCCGGGAGGAAGGTTCTTTGTCCTAACATATCGGAGCTAGGAGCACGGACGACCTAGAATCCTAGATTTAATAAGGGACGAGTGGCGCGCATGTGCATTTTCGGAGCGTGGGTAACTGCCCTGCAGCACCTGACCTATATATGTTTTACATGCAGCGCTGACGCCGGAACAGCGAGTGGTCTCCCATGCCATGATCTCCATGATCGAGAACCACCTCTCATGGGTGCTGCTGTGGTGGCGCGCCAAGTACCCCGACAGTGTGATCAAGGGCTACCAAGTCAACCTGCAGAACGCCCTCAACACCCGCTTGCCGAATCCGATTCTAAACTTCTGCTACAAGCTCACCTCTGGGCGTAAGGTACGTACTTTCATTCACAACACATACGTCTCAGTACACATTTATCAGCGCATTTAATATACCTTTTTCTACTCCTATACTTTTTTCTGTCATTTATATAGTTTGTAGGTAACTCTAATATAAAGACATAAATTATGAAAGTCTGTAAAAGTCTATACTCTACTGTGCCCAAAAAAACACTGCTAAACGATGTTATAATGTCGCCAAAAAAGCATTACTTAGTACCACAGATTAGGGAGCGTTCAAGTATTACGTAACGCAATTTTTGAAGATTTTTGACCCCCCCTCCCCCCCTTGTAACGCACCGTAACGTTTTTCTGTACCCCCCCTCCCCCTCTCTAAACGTTACGTAACACTCAAGTGACCATTTTTACCCTAAAGTCGCAAAAAGTTATGTTATAGTTTTTATCCTTGGTATACTTTTAATCGCCTTTGCGGTCATAATACTTGATAATACTAAATAAAACAAGAGATTTTTAATCCGCAACACCTGCGTATTTTGTTTATTTTTTATAAATTTTTGGCTTTACACACAATTGTTTTTGTTCTTCATTCTCCTATTTTAGCTTTTTTTTTAATAATAAACTCTTAAAATAAAATAACATTTTTATTTTAACCTTTGGCAATGCAATTATAAACAGAAACCCAACTGAAATTAAACATTTTACTCGAAATAAAATCGTATTCTTAAAAAAATTCAAAAGTAATCAACTATTAACCAAGTATCTACGTACTCTAAGTAGGTCTATAAAAACAATTCGATTGAAATTACTGCTCCTCTGTCCACGGGTTTGCTAGCCACTCAGATTCTTTCATCACTGGCACCTGGAGTGCAGACGAAGATGGTTCTGGAATTGTTAAGCCACTTGCATCAACTTCGTCTTCGTCGACCCAGTCAGCATCCTCAGACGATGTTTCATAACGACGCATAATGCAGAGAAGCTCATTCGCCCTTCTGGCAGCAAGGCGCTGTGGCCGTACTCTAGTTTCACAATGGTCTGGGACAGTCTTGCCATGCACGTAACGACAGTGCATTTGAACACTCTTGTGAGATGTGAAATAGATCCCACAGGTTGGACATATTTTTTTCTTTAGGTCGGATTGTACAGATGGACAAAAGAAATCGTAAGGCATCTGCTTAAGCCCTTCTAGAGGAGGTGACAGATCAACGGACAACCTCACAAGAAGTGGCGAAAACTTGGATGTTCCTTTGTCTAGCAAACTGGGTACTACGAGCTTGCTTGGGGTTTGAAGTATTGGGCAAGGTGGCGGCATGAAAGTATCCGCAAACACAGATTTCAATGCACTTCTCGGTGGTGAACAGCAGGATTCATCCGCGCATTTTATAACCTGTAAGAAATATTGCGATTCACGGACGTGAACGCTATACCACGCCAGATTTGGTTCTGCTGGATCCTGCATGCTATCTTCGGGCTGTCTATACTCCGCCGAAACGTCGTAATTATCAATTTTCATTTCTCTCCACAATTCTGCAAGTGTTTCCCCAGCGTGCTGAAAATTGCGTTTTTCCAAATCATCATCCGTAGTCCTTCCTTTGTTGTCGAGATGAGAACCATAATGTTCATGAGGCAGAATGACGCCTGCCAGTCGTTTGCTGAGGGGAGCCATCCGACGCTCAACTCGGTTATATGCGCTCCGCCCACGAGCATTAGTCGCTATGAACAGGGCGTCCAGGTTGTATTTTTTAAAGTGTTCAATCGCAAAGTTCTTGACTTTGCGATAACGCGGGTTTTCGTCCGGCCCACCATCTACAAAGATGATGATCACTGGCTTCACGGTGTTCGATTCTGTCATCATTAAGGGTTTGAATGACGGTATTGATAAAAGTGATTCGAAATCATAAGCATGGGTGTTCGCTGTGGAGGATGTGTGTTTCCCGCTCCTTATGGATATGTGTGTCGGCCCGCTGTACCCAACAGCTTCTTCCTTACCGAAACTGTTAGGTTCCACGTTGACGCCGGCGTATACAGAAGGAATAAGTTTGTGCCGCTCTGCCACGACCCAGTCATGATCAGGTAAAAGTATTCTGTATTCCATATGCATTAAAAGAGGGCTCTGACTTTTCACTGCTGTTAAACCTATTGGTACACGTGCCTTATCGTCTTGTGAGAGAACGAATACTTGCTGCGGTCCCAGAAGCGACGCGAGAGATTCCAATGACCTGATTGTAGCAGTGCAAAATTCCCCGTCCTCGTGCTTTTTGTGCATCTCGTTCTGCGGTCTTGCTAACTTTACGGGTACGGTACGTACGTGCCTTCTTCCCTCTTGAGTGTTAGAAACGCGTGGGAGTAAATGAAGATATGTGCCGCTTCGAGAAATTTGAAATCCCATTAACAACAGCCTCTCATGCAGGTCGGACAGAGTGAGACAACTCCTAATCATCTCTGTTCGGCGGCGTTCATCAGCAGCGCTGCCGTGAATGGCAATATTAATTATGGTCTCTAGGAGAGCAGGTTGCGAGTCAACTAAAGGGGGCTGTCCAGGGCCAGTTCGAGGTTGTGTTGCAACAGGATTGTTTCTCTGACGTTCAGTTTTCTCCAGTTTTTCTTTGGCTCGAAATTTTTTTGCACGCTTAGCAGAGTCTCTTTTTTTCTTTAAACATTTCTCTTCTTCTTTCAGCTCTTTGCGTAGCTTTTTTATTTCGTCGTGAACATCATCTTTGGCTATACCAGTGTCCCTTGCTTCAGTAAGAATATTTATTCTCTGTTGCAGTAGACCAATTTTCTTCATAAGAGTTTCTTGAGCCGGTTTGCTTGGAACATTTTTAGTGATGCCTGAATCAATCAAAGTCGTGTGTGGTTCCGTAGACGGTGTCTCGACAGTTTCCTCATCAGTATTCTGACTTTGCTCATCGTGGGTATCGCTCATCTTTCGTTTGATGGCAGTGTTTACTTGTCCAGCGACTGCGACAATCGATTCCATAAAAGATGAACACGTGGATGAAGCTACAACATCCGAATCCTATAGACCAAGAGAAAATAAATTAAGAATAGGTATTATTGACACATGCGATAAATAAGAACATAATATACAACATATACAAGCAGATGCACCTTTTTTTCTTGAAGAGCACGCGAAGTCGAGGGAACATTGGGCCTTAGTGTTGCTGGCGTGCTTGATGTTTTCATAGGTAGCTAGAAATATGTAATACTTATGACCAGTTCTTTTATGAAAAATCAAGGTTTGGATTACATATTATAATACTTATGTCATTATTACATTTTAGCAGTAAACTTACCTGTGTAAAATAACTAAGCATTGTTGCTTTCTTCTTCGTGGCCTTCACCTTCAACTCTCGTATAACATCATTTATATGTTCTATAAACTTTTCTTTATTTTTTAGTTTTTCTTTAGCCGTTTTCCAAATTGCGTTGGCATTTTTTTGACACAGTTGCGCTGGCAAGTCAGCATGAGAACCTTTATAGGCTAAGAACAGCTGTTGATATAAATCTCCCTCTTTCGAGGACATTTCAGTATGAACACTATGAACTCACTTTAATAACACCGACTACAGCAATGTGCTTCCATAAACACTAACGAATACTGACAACGAAAACAATATTAAATGACGTAAAATACAATCTAGGGATTCCCCGTGAAATATAAACGAAAGGTTTGCCAACTTGCGAGAACAAATTGAAAATGACGCCCAGACTATACAATCGAGGGATTCCCCGTATAACGTAAATGAAAAGGGTTGCCAATTTGGGAGTCTTAATTCCCTAATTTTTTATTTAAAAAAAAAACAATGTTACGTAACGTGTTGTAAGAAAGACCCCCCCCCCCCCGCCCCTGTAACGCATCGTAACGTTTTACGAGACCCCCCCCTCCCCCCAAATGGCGTTACGTAATACTTGAACGCCCCCTTACAAAAAAAAACAGCTGTATTCACACAATTTGCAATAAAAAAAAAACTTAATAGTGTACCTACTAATGCATTGCTGCTAACTTAAAAAAAATGTTTTATCCTCTGTGCATGGATGTATAGTATAGTGAACGTATACCTTTAGGTATAAGTTCATATTTTTTTGACAGATGGACGTCGATAAAAAAAAAGTTTTACAGAGACAATTTTTTTTGTTGGTTCCGAGCGGGAACATGTAATTATTTTCTTTGTTATTTATTTGCATTTTATTTATTAAAATGTCGAGTCGTAGATAAAGTATTGTATGCAACATTGTATAAGTAGGTCAAAAAACGCTCGTGGCATCGTTCTTACGATGTTCGCTACGCTCACATCGTACCCGTGCCACTCGCGTTTTTTGCCCCCTCTTATACAACTGTTGCATAAAATACTATTTTATACTCGCATACTTTAATCTGTCAATTATAATTTTACAGACAAAATCACAATAACGCACTTTTTAATCCTGTACCAAAATTCAAAAAGAGAACATCAGCATATTTGATTTAAATAAAGCACGCTACTGTTCACTGATTGGTTGAAATTACTTGTCAAAAATTTAACCAATCACGAGACACCCGCCATGACCATCGCGATCATGTTTTTAGGGTTCCGTACCCAAAGGGTAAAAACGATTGAAATTTTCACAGATGATGTATTTCTATTGCCGCTTTAACAACAAATACTAAAAATAAAATAAATATTTAAGGGGGGCTCCCATACAACAAACTTGTTATAGATTATGGTACGAAACCCTTCATGCGCGAGTCGGACTCGCACTTGCCCATTTTTTTTTATAGGTCAGTTTTAGTTGAACGAAAAAGGTTACATCAAAAATAAAAATTCGTAGTGGCGAATGACGATTAAAGTAAAAATTAATTTCTGCGTTTTGCTCATATAAAAAGTATTGTATGAAATAGTTACACAATTAGGTCTTAAAATCTCGTACCTTACTTAGGCCACTCGGCAAGCCTCGTGACCTAAACGCGGTACTCGGCTTTAAGGCGAGTCCTAACCTCGATGACCTTGAGAATATGGGCGCCCACCCCCCCGCCAGCCACGCTGCTCCGCTACAATTTTACGTAACTTTAACCGCCATACTGCTCTGTAGGCCGAGAGCCGGCGTCGCGGACTCATCTCTGTTACTTCGTTGTTTAAAAAGTGTTAATGTATAATATTGAACTTTTACTTTTAACTTTTAGGTTTAAACGAGGCTACATTTTTTTATTATTACTCTTTTTTTTGTCCAATACTATCGTCGCTACCTAAAAAGTTTGTACCAGTATTAAGTAAAATTTCTGCATTCTGCAAAAAGATGTTACTGTATATGGTCACACTGTGTACTTTTCGCAACGGCTTCAGAGAAGTTTTTTTTAAGTAATGGCAAAATGCTTATAATATTTATACCTAAACTATAACTTACGAGTAGAGAGATACAAAATATATTAAAATACTAGAATTTAAAACAAAATACTAACCCACTATATTATGAGTCACAATAATTACAAGCATTTTTACTCATTTGCCGCGCGATTATGAAGTTAGTTTTTATATCGCTTAGACATGGGAAACAGTAACACGTGTACGAAAAATCAACATAGACTCGTCGGCTAAATTTTTATACTTTTGAATTTCGTTTTTTTTTGATAAAAGTAAATTTCAAAACTTAATTTGAATTAGTACTACATAAGTAATTATCTAGGGACTGACGAGATTAAGTAAAATTTAATATCGAGTATTGACGTGTTTCTGAAATATGTAAAAAAAAGTACGAGGACAGATCAAACCTCCGCGGGATCTGGTACCATAACCATTTTTCGTAAAATGATGGATCGGGAGAGCAAGAGACACAGCCTTCCCCTTCGACAGCTAGATTTACACTGAGCTCGCAGCCCGCGCACGGCCGCGCTCGCGGAAATTCAGTTTTTTTTTATTCTTTATTAGACCGAATTTACACTTTACTAACTTTTAAACAATACGATTGAAGATCAAAGAATTGCCAATGTTTTTCCAGAAGAGCCGTGTAAATATCACTTGTAGTTTAGAAGCCTTAGGGAAATAAAAATTCAAAACGACCCTATTTCAACAATATTTTTGGCATAGTATTTATTGGTTTCAAAAAAAAACAACCATATTTTTTTTAAAGAAATGGTCAAAAATAACATATATTGTTTTCAGATTTTTCCGTTGGCTAGATTACGAGCCTTATGACTTTAAAAATCACTATTCCACATACGTACTCGCCTTAGAACCTTAATTGTGCAACGGTTGCATAAAATACTAATTTCGTGTGCAAAGGTCCTGAGGTAAACAAATGATTATCACTACATAGTATAAAATAAAGTCGCTCATTGATGTCTGTTTGTCAGTCTGTCTCTATGAATGCTTAAACTACGCAGCGGATTTTGATGCGATTTATTTAAATTGATAGAGTGATTCAAGAGGAATTTATAAAATATGTATAATACATGCATCATTTATCAGCATTGCACCCATGCGAAGCCGGGGCGGGTCGCTAGTAAATTATATTGTCATAGTAGTTCAGTTACACATTCGATTAATGGTCATCTCAACCGGTATGATAATATTTTGAATGAATTTACAGGGAATGAAAAAGGCTAAGGCTCACGGCATCGGCGTGCACAGCCAGGAGGAAATCATCGAATTCGGCAAGAACGACCTGCGCGTGCTGTCCGACCTGCTCTCCGACAGGCCTTTCTTCTTCGGCGATGAACCCACCTTGGTACGTCATACACTTTTCATAAATAGCAGTGGTGAGTCTTTTTTGGAACCCGATTCCCGACGACTTAGGTAACTGTAGGTACAATATTGTTCTTATAGAAAGAAGTATACCCACGCCTCACCTCTGCTAAAACCGTCATACTTTGTTGTTGTTTTTTTACAACACAAAGGTTCATTATGCAAAATTCCAACTTCTATACTCTATTTAAGTATTTTATTTAAATGAAAACATAAGACCACGTGACTAAGGTCAGTCAACTAGTGGTATTGCGCCACAGTTATTTTAATATCTGTACAAAAATAACATATGTTGGTCCAAAAGATTTTTGGTTGAGTCATAATGATGACGATCAGGTAAAACTCGCGTTTCTATGTACTTAGGAAGGTGTACCTAACATTTCCCGTGCCGCGTTCATGATTGTAAGAAGGCATTTGTGAGTTTGAATATCAGATCGAAACGTATGGATGCACTAGAACCAATTTGATATTGGTACGGAACATTTCGTGCCGGAGTCTAATTCGCACTTGGCCTGTATTTAGATCAGACGGCTTAAGACTGAGTATTTAAGTTTGACTGACTAAGGTATATATTACATATCGCCTGTTGACAAACAGAACTCACTAAAACTTCTGTCAATACTCTTCAAAACCTCGTACCTAGTTTGTAGATTGATACTGCGATACGAGCTTTGTTTTAAGTAGGTATTTGTTGCTTAGTGAGTTTTGGATGTCAACAGACGACATACAGATGGTTCTTTCAAGAGTTCACATGTTTCTAAATATATCGACCGGCACAAAACAATGTTAACTGTTTAAGATATCTTTTATGGTTGTGCCTCGAAAATGTTCAAATACAATTAAGCGGTAGTTTAGATAACTTCTAAATAGGCTCGGGAAGATAAGCCATCTAAATGCCGGTCACTGTTAATTCGTTCAAACTCAGAAGGTCAGAGTCAGAGTTCGTACCTACAGCGAAGTATTCTTATATTAACAAATTTTCAACATTTTATTATTTTAAATTAACTCCCTCAAAGCATCTGCCTGACTTTTTGCTTGCAGCAGAGGTACAATGCTGAACCAATCGTACATACATGAGCTTATGTTATTTTACGGGCTGCATTTCTATGCGCTTAGTGAAATATCCTATGCTCTGCCACACCATTTAAAGTTTTGAATCATATAGGTACCTACTCGTAATAAGTAGTAGAAAAACATTACGCTTCTATGATTTCTTCATAGTTTTTTATAAATAAGAACAAATTTATGTTACAGCTACTTAGGATTTGCTCCAGTTGTTTAAAAAAAAAACTTAAGTACTGTGTGTAAAACTATCTACCTTGTAATACAACATTCGGTGTCGTCAGAGAGCAGTGCAGTTTAGCATTTGCCTCCATCTCTCGGTTTCGTGTGGAGCGTAATTGAAGTAATTCACTTGATAAATGCATACATCACGTTCGTTAGGGCGGCGTAATGACAGCGCGTCGCGACGATTACCACGATGCCGACTCCCCAACTCTGTGTATCACTTTGTATAGTCATATTTTTAGGACAAGTGAAAGCTTAAATGTAATAGAAAATGTCATCAGCCACCTAGCGCCTTCTTATCACGCTAAGACCCCATCAAGCACTAGCGTATCGTGGGAACGATGACCTAATGCATATTATTATAAACATTGTAGAAGTACTTGGAATTTCACGGGGCTGTACCTACTATGTTGGCTCGATCCATTAAATTTTAATGTAGCCATTTATGCATTTGGTTCTTTGTCGGTTAGGCCAAATTGAAATACAGTGTGATTATACAATTCCTTTTTAGGGTTCCGTACCCAAAGGGTAAAAACGGGACTCTATTACTGAGACTTCGCTGTCCGTCCGTCCGTCCGTCCGACCGTCCGTCCGTCCGTCCGTCCGTCTGTCACCAGGCTGTATCTCAACAACGGTGATAGCTAGACAGTTGAAATTTTCACAGATGATGTATTTCTATTGCCGCTATAACAACAAATACTAAAAATAAAATAATATAAATATTTAAAGGGGGCTCCCATACAACAAACTTGTTATAGATTATATATATGTATAGGTACGGAACCCTTCATGCGCGAGTCGGGATCGCACTTGCCCAATTTTTCTAAGTACATGACTGTTTGTTCGAATTTAGCCTTGGATGCAACGTGACACGTATTTAAGAGGCCTTATTCCTTTTAAAATTTATTTTTTTCATATTTTGACGAATATATTGATAATTTCAACCAACTTTTTGAAGTGAATAATACTTTTTCCCGAGTTCTAGGTAGTAACATAGCTATTTCATGCTTTCATTGCGTGCAGTCGAAAATAAGTTGAAAAAAAGAATTTTCCACGTGAATTTTGTCAATTTCGAGTAGTTTTTCGAACAAAAATTATCAATGAAAAATTCAAACTGTAGGTTTCAAATATATACCAATTAATCCCAATAGCCCTGTTCTAGGTAGTAACATCAATAATGTGATAAGAAACATGTTTGATCATAGAGAAAAATGTCTACACACTCAGCATTTTAAAAGGAATAAGGCCTCTTAACTGTACTCGTTTCTAACAGTTGGACGTGGTTGCGTTCTCCAACCTGGCGCAACTGAACTTCATCGACAAGGAGGTCGCCCACCCGCTGCGCGACGCCATGAACGAGAGCTTCCCCAACCTGGTGGGGCTCGTGTCGCGCATCAAGGAGCGCGCCTTCCACGACTGGGACGATATCTGCACCACGCTCGACCTCAACGCTCATCTGCCCAAGCCGGTGAAGGAGACTAAGGAGGGCACTGGACCCGCCGAGAAACAACCGCTCCCGGAGGAGCCTGAGAAGGGCAAGGTTCGTGCTTCAACACTTTTGACGTGACAACGTCTTAAATTAGGTTGCGGCTCGGAGTCACTCGTGAAAAAGTGTAACGCTCACGTCTGTTACGAGGGCCGGTTGTCCCGCTAAAACTCGAGAACGGCTGAACCGATTTGGCTAATTTTAGTATTGAAATATTCGTGGAAGTCAAGGTAAGGTTTAAACGGTGAGAAAATATTGAATAAATGAGTGGAAAATAATAAAAACTATAATTTTATATTCCCATACAAATACAAACTGTTCGTACTTACCTGTCAAACATATGATGTTAGTTCCGTCGGTTCGGTATTTTTAGAATAATTACATGTAGATCTAGACTAAATAAGGGTTTGGAATCGACAACATAGATGCATAATAGTCTGATTATCGCATATTTAGATTTAAAACATGTAAAATAATGACATTAATGACACATGCGATGGGTGCGTTCAGAAAGTAACACTTAAAATGTTGTTAGGGAAATTGTGAATGGATATGATACAAATAAATATTCTACCGAGAAAAAGACGTTGTCACGTAAAATCTTCCTTCGCCCGTAAAACCGACTTTACAGGCAACCATTTTTATTTAGTCGGAAGGAAATCTATTTCGTGAGTGAATGTTGTCAACTGACACTGTGCTGCAGTAACACTGTGCTCAGAAAAGGTTGTAATAATCGGTCATGTGCGAGGACGGGCTGCAAAAAAGATACAGCTTATATAACAAAATAAAGATTGTGGGCATGCCCACATCGCTTAGAATGCAGGATCCGCGTCTAGCTCCAGCTACACGACGTTGAGATTATTAATATAGTTTAGAATAAAAAATATGCGCTCTCTGTAACAATAAAAAAATATCTGGAGGGATTATATAAACAGAAAACTTATATAGGAACACTTATGAACCTCCCACCGGCATCTGCAGTCCGGTCTTTGTTTGATTTGTGTAGGCGATCGTTGGAAATAATTCTGGCTGGCAGCTTGCACGTATAAACATAATTTATACTTCCTGAAAATTTGATGAGACAACTTTGTAAAGATTAAACCTACTGTTTTGTTTGATAACAAGCTGACGAATTTGAAATCAAGCTTACTTTAGTATTACTCCTAAAAGTGTTGCAATGTAAGACTGTTACAACAGCTAGCAAGGTCGTTGAAAATCGAAAATTAAATAAATAAATATCGGACAACCTCACACAAATCGATCTAATCCCAAATTAAGCTCAAGAAGGCTTGTGTTATGGGTACTAGACGACGATATACGTACTTATATACATAAATATATACTTAGATACATAGAACAACCATGACCCAAGTACAAATATTCAGTTCATCACACAAATATTTGCCCCGGCCGGGATTCGAACCCGGGACCGCCGACTCAGTAGGCAGGTGTCTACAAACCGAGCCAAACGCGTCGTCAAAATATACTTTGACCGAATTTTCGTTATATTTTTTTAACTGCATCTTTTGTGGTTAGTAAATAAAAAAAAACAAATCTAGTTGATTTGTATAACTTTTAAAAGTGAGTTATATCTTACATAGAAATATATTTTCAGGGCGACGAAAAGGAGAAGGAGCTGGAGAAAGAACCAGAAGAGAAGAAAGAGAAAGAACCGGAAGATAAATAAATGGCGAACCCTTCACCACACCGTATATGCAAGTTGAATTATACACTTAAGAGTCAGACTCGTCATAGATTCTGTATATTGTAAGCGTGTAAATCCATTTGTCTTTCCCGTTTCTTTCGTTCACGAGGTCGCCTATGCGCCTATCGATATAGTGTGCTTTTAATGTTTCATTGACTATGTGTTCGCTCGATGTCGTGTCGTATAGGTAATCTCAATCATAAACGATCTGTCCTGTCTGCGACTTTACAACTTAATGCTCTTTTTATTGTGACTGACATTTTTGTAATTATTATTGAATTATATTATTATTAGTTCTTACCTTAATAGGAAATTTAATTGAAGTAAACGGTAAGATTGTAATATTGGTATGATTGTTTAGGTACTTACAGGATTAAGTAATCATTTTAATTCAAATATCTTTATGCTATAAGAGATACACGTACGTAAATATTATTAATACTCACATCTCATGAAATGTTTTGTAAGGAACCTCAAAACCATAACGTAACGATACATAACTGAGCAAGTTGTATGAAACTAGTGTTAATGACGTCGTCGCCCGCGCGGCGCGCTCGCTCCGGCCCTCGTCCTCAGAGTCCGTCTAGCACGATACTCGACCTCTCATCAAAACATTCTCTTAATACTCTCATTCATTATGCATTCTCAAATATTTTAATATTTAGTCTAGAATTATTGATACCAAAAATTGGCTGATGTTTAGTAGATAATTGGGTAGTATTATCAAATTATAAAGTTCGGCTCGCCATCCTAGAAAGGAGCTAGTAAATGATTAGACTGTTTTGAGATTCTTGTACTTTATCAGTTTATACAAATAAAAAATTTACAATTTACAAATTTTTGATAAACGAAAAAGCCTGGAAGACTGTTTTTCATGTTATTATGTAATTCATAGTCCATAAAATTTTGATATTGTATTAATTAAGATTAAGAACGAATATGTACTCAAATTTAAATATGTACGAATTTTAATCCTTTGTTCGATAAGTATAATTTGTTAAGCGCACGAGTCGGACGACGGCACGCATGCGCCCGCGCTCACCGCACCGCGCGCATTCCTTATTGTTTCCCCAGTACAAGTACCACAACGCTAGGCTGCCTTCCACCCGCATCGACTACATTCCGGATCACCGCTCCCGAGCACGTTCATTGAATTGCTTATATGCAAAATTTACTTAATGTATTGACCACTGAAACAGGCTTCAGTTTCTCACATCCTTCAGAAAAGTGTTCGTTTGAAAACTTATTCTGCGAGTTTTTGTAGCTAAATTTTCCAGTAGAGATGGTTGCAATTTAAACGCTGTTTGCCTAAAGTTTTTGAAAACATGTTGACATATTGTCCAAGGTCCATACGTGTAGATGAGTCTGGATCGTTTTCTTATGAAAACCCTAAATAGTACGAACTGCCACCTAACGTCTTTGAATGCTCTAATCTCGGTACTACATTACTCATGTTAGTGTAGTAATATTTGTAAGTCTGTAGTAGGTCTGAAGATATTGCATATATCAATTAGATAGTGGTAGAATTATAATGTTTAAATAAGCGTACCAGAAGGTGGACGATATAATTTTAAGATGGAGAAGCGAGTCGATGAGAATGAAGGTTAGCTCGTTCGATCCACTTCTAGATTTAAATTATATAGTTAATCTGTATACAATAAGGTCAAAATTTTATTTGACGTAATATTTTGATTTGACATTTTTGGGGAAAGGTTGACTACGTCCCTCCCGACAACTGCTGACCATCACTGCCATTAGTCTCACAATAAATATAAGGTTTAATGATAAGACGGTTTAATGGTTTAGGAAACGATTGTAATACATATGCTGCGTGTTCATTTGAAGAGGTCTCCAGAACACATCTCGAATGAATTCACGGCCTTACATATAATCAAACGTAGGAATAGCGAGGTCTGTCTAAACAATCCTAGAGCCTGTTTCAGTGCTAGCAACAATTGGAAAGAGGTAGGCGTCTTTGCATGTCATGCTCATCGCTGTGCACCACGCTCACCGCCGCTCGCGTGTCATTGTGTGTGTAGTTCGAGTCCCATTTGCTAAGCGAATCCCATTAGCATTGTACCCGATGAACAATACTTATTATCTGTATTGTTAACGGTGGCCACAGCTGCCACTTCGAAATGTAAGGCGTTATAAGTGCAAATTACTTTTACACTAAATTAGTCTTTAAATCAAACAAAATAAGGTTTACTCTTAAACAAAGAGAACACAGATGTTGGTCACTTCGTAAGTGAAAGAGCAGTGAAGCTCGTTTCGATGCTTATAATGACAATGAAGTGACCAACATCTCTGTTCTCTTTGTTTAAGAGTAAACCTTATTTCGTTTGACTTAAAGACTAATTTAGTGTAAAAGTAATTTGCACTTATAACGCCTTACATTTTGAAGTGGCAGTTGTGGCCACAGCTAACAATACAGACAAAGAGTATTGTTCATCGGGTACAAAGCTAAGTGGATTCGCTCAACCAAAAGAATTACTTCTATATACCGGGGTGTCTCTAGCTTGTGGACGCGGCCGTCGCTGCTCTAGTTACTTCGGGGTGACCGTCGCAAACTTGACGTGCGGGCTGTCTATTTTAAATGTAAGACTATTTTATTGTTACATCACTTTTGAATAAATTGCCGTGTTTTGTATTAAGGTGACAGAAAACAAATTTAGGAATTCTACTCGAAAACATGAAAAGCGTTTTTTGGCAAGACTAAGGTAGTTTTCGAGGTGTATGTATAATGTCTAATGATAATTCGAATAAACATGACATACTTCGATTTTTATTTGTGTTGTTGTAAGTTAGTGCTATTATTACAAAGTAACTATAATTACCATAAAATAGTAATAAGATTTTCAAGTATGTTTATATTATTATAGAAATGTAGCGGACAATCTTGAACAATGAGTTGTAATATTGATATAGTTGTTTGTTTAATTCATTCATATAATCATTCTTAATTCAATTAGTAATGTGGTTTTCAATTATCGTGTCAATATTCTAATATTAAGTAATATTCAACTAGTTTATAATGGTTCGCCATAAATGTGCCGACTAAGTAATACACAACTGAGCTTTCAGTGGACACAATGTTCTCATTAGGATTTCAGTGTTATATATTCTGTCGCCATTAAAGTATATATCTACCAAAAACGGTGCTGTGAAGTACTTCGACTCTACTAGCGTCACTAGTAGTGTCCAAGTACTAAACGGGTTGTTTTATTGACACTTTTTACTTAGCCCCCCCTAGACACCTTTTTTAGTTCTAAACCTATTGACCGCCAAGCGGTCTAGCAATTTACCGTGCCACTGACGCCAGAGTAAAAAAAAAAGATGTGCCCCAAAATCAACAGGGATTGAAAAATACTTGTAGCGGTTAGAATTACAAAGTTTTTGATAATTGAAATTTGGACGGCTGTGGCCGACGTGGCGTCAGGGGCACGATTTTTTGTTGACGGCCTGTGGCGGTTAAAGGTTAAACTTTATGGAGTAAGTAATTACTAACAAAGCTGACAGCGTTATTTAAAGCACAAGTGAGAGTGAGGTCATGGCTGATCGAATAGTGTGAAGCTAACTCGGTTGGCGACTGCAAAAATTTTGTAAAGGGTGTAGCTGGCGACGCTACCATGAAGTCACAATGGGGCTGAGGTCATGCATTAAATTTTGTATGGAAACTGAAAGGCGACCGCAACTTCGTACGCGTAAAACTTTTCAATATCTAAACGAAGGTTAGAAAGTTTCGGAGACTGGTGTTTCTTTTGTACAGAATTAAGTACAGACGTATCGGGGATATCTCCTGCGACTTTTGGATTGATTTTTGTTTTCGGGGCAATCTCTCGGCTTTTGGGATTGAATTTTGTTTTGACCGTCATGTGTCAAACTTTGACATTTCTTTGCATATTCAACCCTTTGAACGCCAAGAGCCACTAAAGTGGTCGTGTGCTGTCGTCGTGCCTACCACGCCAACGACCACTAAATGGGTAATGGCCGACGCTGTCAAAGCAATTTTCCTGCTGCATGTATATTTTCGCTCTTTCTTTTTTCAACTATTGGCTTATAAACCACATTTTGACATGGGAGGAAAAGCGTTCTAAAGGTTAAACTAATAACTAGGCGATCTCGACATCGTCCCCAGGTAAAAGTATTCTACAATCATCTTTGGCTGTCCTATAAACCTATCCCTGTACTAAAATTGGTTAAAATCCGTCCACCCGTTCTGACGTCATGAGCGGACAAAGAAAATTTGACCAACAGATAGCGCTGTACGGCTGCTGCCTGTCCAAACATCCTCCATCGCGCTGTAAATATGTTTCCTGAAAATCCCACTCCATAGATAACTGATTTTCAATACAATTTGAGAATTTTATTATAGTATAGATATATATGTTTATATATCATATATGCACTTTGTTAACTTATAACTTCACATTAGGACTCGCGGCCGTTATAATTATAAGCTTATGCCGTCGTCTGTCACTGCGTGGAAAGCTATAAATTATAACTTAAATTTTATTACTCTATTGAACCCATAAGTCATTAGTCAGTAAGTAACAAATGGGAATATCCGCACTGAAAATGGTGTCAAGAAAGCCAAACATCGAAGTTTCGATTGCCTTAAATACGCATACCTACTAACCTACTATGTATAGATTTTGGTTTGCATTCAATGTTGACGCCGGTGGTACCTAGTAGGTACGTGTTGGCTCTTAGCAAGTAAATGATGAAATAGTGTAAACCACCATGTTCAATACCTACCCAGCTATTTATCGGGAGTCGATTCGACCAACACGGCCGAAAGCAGCCTTATAGCGACACCTATTGCATTTTACCAAGAATCAAGTACTGATTGGATAACGTTATCTCGGCTCGCATCATAGCTAAAACGGCGCCATTTCGTTCCGAAACTTGTGCCATCTGTAGGAATGAGGCAATACTGAAAAGGTTTCTGGCTGGGACATAAACCTACATAACTGACAATATCTACGAGTCTATGAGAAGTGAGAACAGCTGTAGGTATCAATCGGTCTTTCTCATCGCAAAGAATGTATATCCATATCCAGTAGGATATCCCATAAGCCTAGCTACCTATATAGACCTACATTTGGCCCATTACATATATATCATTATTAATACATACTTATGAATACAATTCACTAACTCTTAAATAGGCGAAGATTAGGTAATTGATCGGCAATGGACGTAGCGTCCAATAGAATCACTCTCAACACAGACGGACGGAAAGCAAAGTGATCCTATAGGGTTTCGTTTTTTACTTTTGAAGTGGGTACGGAACCCTAAAAATAAATATTGATGGTAAATATATGTACCTATATTCCAACTAAATGAATATGGAAACCGATTTTCGATTCCTTGAATTCAACTTTAAAAAACTGGAAAGCACAAATATGGAAATATACGAGGGTGGATCAAATACTTAGTACCCGTGATTGATGGCAAGTGCCGTTACTTAGGAAAGTTGGCATTACCATCCTGTAGTATTGACCTTATCAAATAATAAAATGAAAACTATCACTTGTTTATGATTCAGTTTTTTTTCTGGCGGCAAATTTTGTAAGACTTGTTTTGTTTTTCGTACAAAATGGAGAAAGAGCAATATCGTTCCGTAATTCGCTTCTTATTTTTGGATGGAAAAACATGCGAACAAATAAAAATTATAATAGATGCTGTCTACGGAGGTCTTTCGCCGTCTATGACAACCGTGAGATATTGGTTTAATGAGTTTGAACGAGGTCGTACATCTGTTTTCGACGAGGATCTCCCAGGGTGCCCGGCAGACGTGATCACCTAAGAAATCGTGCGAAAGGTATTAAAAAAATGGTCACCGATTAACGTACCAAAGTGCATGAATTAGCAGAGGTTGTAGGGGTATCGTACGGAACAGCAATTAATATCGAGGGCTTCATGCTATAGGGGCGTATGCGCAAAACCCCTACTTTTCAGGAGAGGCAAAAAACTTAATAACTTTTCTTCCCTTTGAAGGATCTTTCTGCAAATTTGCATGGAGTATTTATATTGTCATTGTTTTTATCTAATATGACCAGTTTTACGTAAAGTATTCTAAAAACTAGTAATTGTGCGCTTACGCCTCTTTACTGCGGCGGAAATATTCGAAATGACTGTTGATTTTCCTTGAAAAATACTTTAAATTGAGGGGCGTATAAATTAAATCTTTTCCTAATCAATTATTGAATGACAGTTGGTCAGAGTTCTATTTTTATATCGAAATACCTTCTTTTTACAGTAATTTTGACATTGTTACTAAGCTCCTTCAATTTTTTCAGATTTTTTTACGCCTATTTTGCCCGACAAAAAAACAGTGCTAGTGGCTTTTGTGTGTGGTCGTATAGTAGTGAACCAAGGCAAATTCAAGCATTTAGTAATGAAATAATATGCGTTTCATTGGTTAAATTATTCGTTTCCTTGATTATAACTTTCTAGAAGTACTTGTAACTCAGCGGCGCTCATGAATCAGCGACATTCAGGGAGGTTAAGCAATGACGGCAGATGACGATCTCCGGTCGGCTGACCATCTCGAATGATTATTAACTGAGCACTCCAGTGCTTAATAAAGTCTCTCTCCGTCTACCCATCGGTATTTGCCTATAACAGCAGTCATAAAGTCGTTAAAACGGTCTTTAGATGACTTTCGAACTCCAAGCAGTTAAGGTGTCCACTCTCTGGCAGGACAAATCGGATTTTATGAAATCTTAATAGGTTCTAGTTTGTGATGTAATAACATGACAGTTGATTCTACAAAAACGAGCTATACGAAGCAGTAACCATACGCCATGGCCAGTTGATGGCACTACTTTTGCCAACGAAACTCTATCAGAAAGCCCAATTTTAGCAGATCTTTGATGTTGCTGACGAGTATAACGATAGATCACGGAGATCAGTTGGTGTTGTGCCCACTATTTGTTCACTCGAGGACATTTGAGAATTAAGTGTTTAACTGTCTCCTCTGCCTCCACGCAGGCTCATCAGAAAAGATTATCAGTAGCACCTATAGATGATAAATATTTATTTATTAGAGCATGCCAGTTTCTTTTATCGCTCTAGTGGCAAGTGGCAACCGGGGGTAAATAGTCGAAAATCCTATCCGGTCTGCCTGCATCTATCTAAGTTAGACCAATAATGCTAATGTTCTATTTTTGTATGTGCTAGGTAGGATTGGTTCACTCCTCACTTCCTCTCACAATCTTGTCTGCTACTTCGGGCTTTCACGAGTTTTAGGACTTTGTAGAGATAACTCTACAAAGTCCTAAAACTCGTGAAAGCACGTTGTTTATGTTTACATAACTCTGGCTCTGACAGTGGTCAGTGATATCCGTGTATCGACTCTGAAATTAATGCTTAAGCTCTTAGGCTTGTAGAACAGATTAGGAGGGACAGCATATCTTCTGATAAGTAGGGATCTTACAATTCGAGCACAATCGATTGGAATTAATTTTGCTCATCAGTAATGACGTTGAGACCACATCCCCCGGTGCCCCGTATAGTTCGTATTTTGTATCGTACAGTATCAGCGGTTCTTTAGCGGTTGTCTCAGATTTGTTCGGCGCCTTAACTGCTCTCCTGAGGTTCAGTTTTCACGTGGCTCGCAAGCAACCTCTGAAGTGATTGTAGTTAAGCTTCAACGGTGAATAGTTTGTTCTTAATTAAAACTTGTTATGCTGGGTACGCTACGTTTTTTTTATTTACCTTGCTCAATAATTTAGAGCTCTGTAATAATAATTTTGGGGTAGTTACCCACATAACATCTGTTAGCGAACATTACCTGTAAGTTTTTTCGAATAAACTGTCAGTTTGTTGTTGATGCACCAGCGCTCCACGATAGCCAGTGTAGAGCGGGTGGTCACATTCACATACCTGTGTGAGTACCGCTCGTTAGTATCACTATGTCGCAGGACATGATGATTCTGTGTTATAGTGATTGTCGTTTAGTGTGGCGATGATTCCACAGAAGTGGTGAGCGGTCGTCGCTTCGAGGTTACTTCTTTTGCTACCACTGCCTTTTTGTGTGCACCAGTTTCGATGCAAATGGACCTCTTTCATTGCGGCTCCTACGAGTGCCGCTTTTATGCTGGTGAATTTAATCCTGTTGACGCCGTCGACGACCCTCAATGTCTATGAAGGTGCCTAAGCTTAAGGCAAGTGGAGTTGCTTTTTGTATATTGCAAAAAAACTGATTAATCTGCACTGAAGAATCTAGGGCCTGAGTAGAAAGTTCTTCCTGGTTTTGTATGATAATTACTTTGACTTCTCTACGCAGTACGCACGCAGCCAAAGCAATAGTCAATATCTTGATGTGTATCTCTCTTCCCTTCTATTTCATTTGATTCTGGTAATTTGTATGAGTCAAAGCAGTTGAAAGCCCACTGTATTTGTCGTGGGCCGATTACTCGTTTTTTTTTGTCACCATTCTCTTTCCGTTGGAGTTTTCTCTTCATCTGCCCAGCGCATTAACTGTTATAGCTCGCAGCCCGAGAAATGCATCTGTACGAGGGTGGATTCTTCCGCCGCTGAGCTGGTGAAGGTATTGTCCGGCTTGTGTAGGGATCCTAAAATTACAGTTACCTGGTTATTTATTATATTACATGTATGTCTCAATATTAGTGCAAAACGTATGCCAGGGGTTCCGCTCTCTGAATCGGAGAGTTTTAGACTTGACTAAATTGTCCCCCTGATCAAATGTTCATTGCCGCATTAAGTTTCCTCGTCGTTTTCCTGCTAAAAATCTAAACTTCTCCAGCTTGACCTCACTAGTTATCTTTGTTACCGCAGCTGTCTAAGAAAATGGATATGCATGATGGTACCAATCCATAATGGTATATGTAAGGACGCCGGTTTCTCTATTCATCAGCGCCCCCTGCCCCGTATTTCTTGGGAACCCCTGTTTTCAACAAGGTTGGACTTAGTCGGCTCGCATATTAAGTGCGATAGTGCGATTCATGTTAAGTGTGTTAGTCCTTCGGATGACATAGAGCATTTATGATCTGGATATTGAATCGAAACCACCCGGGATCCGAGCAGGATAGTTCCTTAGAAACCTACCAGTTAGAGATGTTTTTCGAAGAAAGGTGTGACGTTCAAGGACTATGCGCCCTTATGGTGCGACGGTATATGAGGCCGAAAACTGAGACTGTCACTAAAAAAGTATGGTAAGTATGGTCGTATGCACATACGCCTTTGTTGTGCAACAATTTTTGGTGAATCACACTATCGAGTAATAGACGTATGAACATACGCCTTTATACTCCGATGATATCACGAGACTGCATAACATTATTGCGCTTACGCCTTCTGTACGTCTCTTTGGATCGACAAAAAATTATGACCTACATGATACGCCAAAACATATTTTATTTATTTTAAATAACTTATAATTACGATAAAATTATGAAAAAAATTTACCCGATGTATCGTTATTAGATGAATACGATGCCATTAAAAACGAAAAATCGCATTTTTGCGCATACGCCCCTATAGTATGAAGCCCTCGATATAATACACGATTAATTAAATATGAAAAAAGTGTCCGCCTGATGGCTGCCGCGATTGCTCACGGATGAAAATTAAGCGGTTACGGCTGTCAATGTCGAAGGAGTCTTTGGGCTTGTTTGTGAAATCCGCAGGATTTTTTCCGTCGTGTCGCTGCTGGTGGTGAAACCTGGATCTAAGTATTAGTATACACCTGAGACCAAGCGGCAGTTTAAACAATGGATTTTTCTAACGAATCTGTCCCAAAGAGGGCGAAAACGGTCCCATCAGCCGGAAAAGTCATGGCCACGATTTTTTGGAATAATAAGGGAATAATCCTTATAGATTTCTTACAAAAAGGGAAGACTATCACAGGGCCGTACTATAGTGAGTTATTGGACCGTTAAAAATAAAAGAAAGGAGCCACGGCCCCATTTAGCAAAGAAGAAAGTGTTGTTCCATCATGACGACGCACCAGTACATTCATCCAAAATTGTAACTGCCAAATTAACCCAACTACGTTACGAATTGCTACCACAGCCGCCTTACTCGCCGGATCTGGCTCCCTGTGACTTTTTTCTGTTCTCTAACATAAAAAAATGGCTCGGGGGAAAAAAAATCAGCTCAAACGAGGAGGCTATACCTGAGATAGAAGCGTATTTTGAAGAGTTTGACAAATCCTATTTTTTGAAGGGGTTAAAGAAGTGACCGAAACGCTGGGAAAAGTGTAAGGACCTAGAAGGAGATTATGTTCAAAAATAAAATAAAACTTTTCAAAAATATATGCGTCTTCATTTCCAACACAGGTACTTTTTGATCCACCCTCGTAGAAACGAATGGAATGAATAATATGGAAACAATAAAAAATTAACTCCCGATTCGTGTATGCAATGAGAATATTGAAGAGCAATACTGGCGTGCCGTCACTGACCGCGTACCACGCGTTGGCGGTCTTATGGCTGCGCTTTGGCGGCTTTCTGTTCTGGGACCACAACAGCACAGACGCGCACCAGCTCTTCTTTATGCAGAAGAAGTATGTACGAATCCTGACCAATATCCACTAACCCCATATAGGTAATAGCTGGAAACCTCACATCAAAAATCTCAATTTTTTAACTCACCTGTCGGTTAACGATTAATTTGACGTAGTCTGTTGCGAGGAACAACTGGCAAGCGCTAGAAGTTATATTTTGGCAAAAAAGTATATCATTATAGTACTAGCTAAACTAGTTTGACAGTGGTTCCAGAAAATGGCTCCGCGTTAGACGTCAACTGTTTTCAAGAAGATATTTCTGGGTTAATTTTTTGTTTTTTATTTAACAAGTCTAAATAATACACTAAACTCTATAATTGATGCATGTGCGTATAGTATGGATGCGTTTTGTTACTTTTAATACGTTGAATCTGTCCATGGAAATTAAAGTAAATCGGGTAGTTCTGTTTTTTTTATATGTTCTATGTGATGAAGTGGTTATGGCAAATCCAAGTTTTCGACCTCGCCAACCCTCCGGATCATTGTAATTAAAAAAATAAAACCATTAAATACTCAGACTTTTTTCAGTTTCTGTTTCTACCAATTTTTACCAAGAGGGACCTACTCGTATTTTACGGCAAATTTATATCACTAGTTATGCAAACTTTAAAGAGGACAAAATTTTCAACAAATTAGGTTAAAGTGAGAAGGCGATAAATCAAATAAGTAGTTAGTAAGATAACTGTTGCAAAATTAGCAAAATTCCAAAAAAAAATTTTTAGACGTTTCCTTTAAGTTTTCGTCAACCAACGTGGCCAACTATGGACCGCAAACATTTGGTAGCGAAGGTAATTTAGATTTTGAGATTCACTGTTTACCCCCACCCACTAGTTTTAGAACGAAAAAAAAATTCACCCCCTCTTTAGGTGTAGGTACGGGAGGTCACCCGAAAAATAAGTTTTTTTTTTTGTACTTTTTGTACCGTTTTCTCGGCGTGATATATACACAACTCACACCAAATTTCGGCTTTCTAGTAGGTACTAATGATGACGGAGCTAAGCCGCGGATGGACAGACAGACAGGACGGACATGGCGAAACTATAAGGGTTCCTAGTTGACTACGGAATCCTAAAAATCAGAACTACCCGATTTAATGCAAGGCAACCCCACTTTCAGAGCATGATTTCCATGTACCACATTGCCATTTCAATGCCCACGACCTGTCCGTTGTAGCGGACTTTGCCAATGATATAGGTAGTAGGTATTACAATACAATACAACAACACTTTATTGCACACCAACAAGAAAAATATTACATGAGAAATCTTAAATTAAACAATGGTAGACAATAGGCGGTCTTATCGCTAAAGAGCGATCTCTTCCAGACAACCAAAGACAAAGTATTACGTATTATAAATATAAAATACTTATTACAGTTTAGTAGAGAGATGTCTTATGAATATTAAAGTTCTGTAGCGGGTACCATAGAGTATAGAATTTTGGTACAGATTAAAAAGTGCGTTATTGTGGTTTTGGCTGTAAAATTATAATTGACAGATTAAAGTACGTGAGTATAAAATACTATTAACTTTGTGCTTAATATGTGCATATATGATCTTACTATAAATATGTAAATATCGGACAACCTCACATCACTAAGTAAGTAATACAGTTGGTATCAGCTTTATAATTCGTCCCATTCGCTTTTCATTCAATTCTTATTTCGTCTCATTCTGCATTCGTCACTCATTCTTTATTCGTCGTGTTCGCTATCTGTTCCTACCTTCCTAAGTCAAATTCTATAACTTGTCTTATTCTTATTAAGTCTTATTAGTTTTTCGTCACGATCTTCCTAGGACTTCATCACACTTTATCTTTAGTCACATTCGTTATTGGTCTCTCTCTTATTTTACGTTTGATACGTTTTATTCGCTATTCATATCTATTGGATTTTACGGCTTTTGATGACTTACTTTTGACTTGCCTATTTATGAAGCGACGTTTCCTGGTGGTGGATAAAGTTAATGTAGTTTACCTTAGGAAGATAGGGACGGATAGCGACGAATAAAGAATGAGTGACGAATGCAGAATGAGACGACATAAGAATTGAACGAAAAGCGAATGGGACTAATAACTATACAGTTTAGTGGCAATTTATATACATCATAACTAGATCTATGTTTGTTCATAACTTCATCTCTTGGCACTAGAAATGAGGATCTGCCGAGACCTGCCAAAATTTAGGGGTCCTATCCTCTTTCACGAACGAGATTTTATCTCGATTGTATTTTATCGTTGTAAGAATGTAAATCTTTGAAAAAAAAAGACCTAGTCGGCGGAATTAAACGGCGCCGAAATTGCGTTATAATTTGGGAAACATTAGGTCTTTCGTCATGCAGTAAACCGTAATGTAGTATATTTGTTTGATTATTCCAGTCTTCAGCCAACCATTCCGCGAATTTTAGTATCGTTTAGACAGAGATTATATTAGTTAGGTTTTAATTTTGGTCCGATCCCTTTCTTTGTTTGTTCATTATTGTGTATTTGGTTATATTTCGTTTCGTTTTACTTTCGTCTTTCTTGTCCTGTCTTCCGTGCGTTTAGTTTAGTGTAAGTATTCATTCTCTCTCCTGTATTTTACAGTCCCGCTGCCAATGGCTACCGACGCGGCAATCGCTTACAGACGGGTTCCCGAGCCAGTTGATTAACTAAAATGTGGCAATAGCACAGCAATAAAATCAGTTTATTTAGTACCCAGTTAAGACAGCCAAAGATCACATCCAAATCAACTAACGCAATTGTTATTTATGCGGCGATTCAATAGACTTCAACTACTTACATCATGTAGATAGGGTACATTCATCCATAATGGAAGCAATATAACTTTTTAATTAAATAGAACAGCTCGTATATTTATAGAATCACAGTAGGTAATTTGTGCAAATAGGTACTATTATAAATATGGTATCGTAATCGGAATATCTGTGCAGATTAGTATCAGTATTTTATATATAGTCATATACAGGCCTCGGACTTTCGTTCGCACGGTAGGACTAATGGAGAACTATGGAGCCGTTATTAACATTAAAATACAATGCATACTCATACTCATTCATCTATTTCATTCCAAACTGCCTTTATGGTTATTATAGTTAACATTCCCACGCATTAAATAACTAAAATTAAAAATAAAATATTTTTTTACAAAATTTTCAAACTCCTAATTTAACTCAATTTATTGTCAATATCATGCACTTTCTAGTCATAAATGGATATTCGATCAATCAATATAGAACCCAATTTACTCCAGAAAACGTGGATAATATATAGGTACACAATATGGACAAATAATAATAATCTTAATATTAATTTAGCTAAAACCAAATTTATTCAATATCGGTCACACAAATCTGTTATGAAACAATTTATTTATTTATTAAATATAATAATCACCAAGTAGAAGAAACTAACACCATAATTATTTTAGACTTGGTGATTGATAGTCAGTTAAATTGGAAAGAGCACGTTGATTCTATATGCTCTAAATTAGATAGATTTGTTTTTGCCCTAAGGAAACTTAGCAGAACCGTTTCTACTGAAGCAGCTATAACAGCATACTATGGCCACGTTTTGTCAAAACTCAACTATGGTCTTTTATTGTGGGGTCAATGTTGAAAATGTATTTAAACTGCAAAAAAAGTGCTTGCGTGCAATTGCTTATGATTGGATAACCGATAGTTGTAAACCCATATTTAAGAAATACAATATATTACCCTTGGTGTGTATGTACATAAAAATGGTATGTTTATTTGCTAAATCTCATGCAAATTATTTTAAATATCACAGTACAGTACAGGAGCCTCCTATACCAGCCACGTTGTCGTGCTGATATCTACAAACGATATGCCTACTACAACACCACCTGTATTTTATTATATAATTCTTTACCTGACAATTTAAAGTTATTGAAAAATCCAGAACTTAAGACACAGTTGTCAAAATGGCTACATGAACATTGTTTTTACTCAATTAGAGAATATTTAGAAACGAAGAATATACTGTAAAATTTAAATTATCATTATGTTCAGATTATTATATTGACCTCAATTTTGATATATATAATTTTATTATGACAAACACACAATTTGCATGCCATCTCGGCGGAATACTGTTACTCTGCTATATGTGAAAATATATAACACCTTCTATGTACGTATTCTAGCAAACAAACATTTCTTTCTTTCTTTCTGCCGGCTGGTCTGGTTATGAATGTCAAGCCTGGAATCAAGGTCCACGTCCAGATTTTTGGAAACTTAATTCGTGCAATCCTTAATGCCATTAATATACCTATTTAAAAGTGTACGTATAGTCTATCCGGAATACTAAGATTAAATTATGTCAAACTGGCACAAGTGAAAAACGACCATAAGTTTATTTCGTACACGGTTGTACCTTGTGCCAAATCGACTTGATTTGATCTTAGACAGCGGTCATCAATGTCATCATTGGTTGCAAGGCTCATGTAAACAGTAAATGCAATATGGGTATACATAAAACCTATGGTACCTATGGTAATTCCAGGGAGCGAAATTATGGTGCCGATGACAGACGTATGACGTCAAGCTACATACAGTGTGTGAAATGTATACATGCGAAATACAATTGAGAAGCCACAGGGAGCGTTTACTTGTAATTCCGAAACACAAAACAGCATCGTTCAGAGGAGGTTTTAAATTTGCCGCTGCAAAGATATGGAACGACTTAGCGCCACCTTTAAGAGAACCCATGCATTTACAAAAATTTCAAAAACTAATACGAATGCATCTTCTTAAAACGCAAAGGAAAATATAAAACCTCTTTAAAATTAAAATTAAAGTATATTCATACATATAATTATATCATAGTAAAAAATCATATTTAAGATGAATATACATATTTTATATAAAACACACACATACACACACAATATACATAACTATCGGTACCTACACAGGACACTGGACAATACTCAACACCACAAAAAAATTGTAAATTGTTATATAAATCTAGCGAATACTTATATAGTCAATATTTCATTTTCTTTTCATATTTAATTTTCTTTTCGTGTTTGAAGCGTAGTGTTACGTCTACTCTGTTAAAGGGGCTAGTCTGAAAATCAGCGCTGGGCTACTAGCCTAGCCTAGCACATGCTGAGACTGGTACCCATTACCAAAAATGTGCACTAAATAGTAAAAATGTGTTATTTTCTTTTTGTTTATGCAAATTATACCAGCATTTGTGTATTCTTTCTTATTGTACTGAAATACTTGTGTTCATTTTAATAAACAGATTTTTATTTTTTATTTTTTTATTTTATATAAATTATATGCATACCTAGTTAAGTTGAAATGTATCTTTTCATGTAAATTTTTGCTATGCACTGAATAAATTGGAAAAACTAGATAAAAAAAAAACACGGATTGTATTTAAGTATATACTCGTAGGGTTCAAACTCTTACAAATAGTCCCCGATATCACCTCCAAAAGTTCGTACATCGTTATTCCTACACTCCGGATTTTTAACCGACTTCAAAAAAGGAGGAGGTTCTCAATTCGAACAATTTTTTTTTTTTTTGTATGTTTGTTACTCGATATCTCCGAGAACTGTGAACCGATTTTCAATTTTTTTTTTAATCGAAAGGGTATAATTCCGAGTTAGTCCCGTTGGCACTAAGTCGGGATCTGATGATGGAATCTTGGAGAAATCGAGGGAACTCTTCAAATGTTATAGGGACATGTACGGCGCTTTCGGTAATTTATTGATAACGTCAAGAATTTACATTCAGTAAATAGGATTTGGTGTAAGGAAACTGATGGTGAACACCACAGATGGCCACTAGAACTTTTATACGAATCACTAAAAATAAAAATAAAAATTTTAACAAAAAACGGAACCGACTCAAATAACCCGTTCAAGTACAGATTACATTTGACTCACCCTTCGAAGTCGGTGCCAAACCTCGCGTAAACTATATAAATATAAGAACTGGTGAGTCAAATGTAATCTGTACTTGAACGGGTTATTGTTGGCTTTATTAGTTTTACCAAGGACCATATACCCGGGACTTATGTTCTCATACAAGAAAACGTAACTCTGAAAAAGCTCAAAATTCGGTATAAAAACTAGATGGCGCTGCTTCGTAGCCTGGAAGTGACAAAAATGATATTTTTTACCAATATTTATAAGTGATTTTTGATTTTTGAAAATCAAACGCGTTACTGCTTTGTTTTAATACGATAATATAACTTAAATACACAATTTTTAAGGATTTCATTTTTTAGTCTTCAACAACGTGGTTTGATCGTATTAAAATAGATGGCACTACCTCTGGATAGCTCAAGGTTGCTTGCGGGCTCGCCAATTTTTGCTACACAAAATAGCTAGATGGCGTTGGTGCACTGATGTAATGGACAAAATAAGTTACGCCCGAATTGTCAAGCGACATTTCCCACTAACAAACAGTCAGTAACGTAATATTTGTTAGATAAGTTTTGTACAGTCAAGGAATTTCATTTCCTACCCATTTCGTTAAAATGTCGTTAGACATTCGCAATGCATTAAGGCCGAAAATTATATTTCAATTGAAATGTCAATATTATTATTTGTCACTTCATTTTACAAAAAACCTCCTCGCGAAAGGTTATCATTTGCTTTTAATTTCTAATTAGGAACATATGTCAGTGTCAATCGAGAAAATTGTAAAATAATTTTCAGCAACGTTATTAATTTGAAAAATAAAATGCTTGCCGCTAACCGTGAACTATTAAAAGATAATGATAATGACTGAAAACAATGAAGAGCTCAAAGAGTGGAGTTACACCAGGAAGGAATACGGATTTATGAGATCACACGTCGGTTAAATGCTAGCAGGGACACAGTTTGACGTTGGGTACGGCGATATAATGCTGAAGGAAACCTTATTGATCTACTGCAAAGCAAAGTAACCATTGCATCGTCCGCTTGCCATGGCCCAAGACCAACGCCGACGACAAAATGGCTTTACGCCAACGGGACGATTTGCGGAAATGTTTGACATTTACCCTAGAACAATTAGGAATTGCCTACATGCAGGCGGCCTGCGAAAATATATTCGTTCGTTTTGTTTTTGTTAAAAGTAATATAAAGAAAACGTTTATAAAATTGTGGTTTTATTGAATTATCACTGTCGTTAGTTCTGTTAGTTTTTGTATAGATAAATTTCGGGTGCCTGTCGTATCGCATAATGTTTTTTGTCCTAAAAATGTTTGGCCGAGAATGTTTGGCATACTGTTGAATGGCATACTACTCGTTTGTCCTACTATTTTCAGATGATGTGCGTATCGAAAGTTTCGATTCGAAACGTGATACCTACCTGAAGGGCTACTCCGATGTTGGAAATTTTACTGTCGTATAGTGCTATTCCATTCACTAAAATATTCTTTGACAGATGATCGAGAAGGATGGCGCTATTCGACAGTCAAATTTTGAACATCGGGGTAGCCCTTCTGGCATCACTGGTTTGACATGTCTTGCCAGATGGGTGTGTGATGTCGTCAAATCAAATGTCATTGTTTCAAATTTGTAAAATTGTATGTATTTTATTCATGAAATTACGCGATTAATCGAATTTTGCGGTTACGTGTTTCCATATCAGAATTTATTGTTTTTTTACAAAGAATAGTTTGGTATGCGTTTCGTGAAGGTCTATCGTAGGCCCAGACAAAATTATTATTATATTGATTAGTTTACAACTATTTTGCAACTACAATGATTTGCTCTCCATACAAATTTTAATCCCGTTTTTCGTCCCTAAAAGGGATAAAACTTGGTATAAATGATAGCCTATTCTTTTCTGATATATAAGGTACATAACTGGAAAGTTTCATCATAATACGTCCAGTAGTTTTTGAGATTAAGTGAAACGTACATACATACATCCATCCAAACTTTCACGTTTATAATATTATTAGGATTAGGATTAGGATGTAAGTAATTTTTATGTTTAAATAAAACATACACAAATAGTGAAATGAGACGAAACGGAACGTAGTAAACAAACATCGCACCTAACGTCATCTATTCACTTTTTACTGTATCACTTGAAAGTTGGAATGTCGTTGAACGCTTGACGACTGTGTTACTTCACGCTTGCGCGTACCGTACGGTAGAGATTGAAAAATGACGACTTTTGAATGAATTGAGACCCTTAGCGGCATCTAGCGACGTAGAACGATAGTAACTAACGGAGTACGGTGCGTAGTATGAAGAATAGCGGTCCCGTGTATATGGTCCTTGGTTTTACTGAAGTCGGTTCTTTTTTTTGTTAATATTTTTTTTTAATTAGGTGAACTAACTTGACAGCTCAAAGTGTTGTCAGGAATAGAAAAATAAAAATAGTGATTGGTTTATGTCAATACAAATATGATATAACCTTAACAATACATCCATAGACACTTAATTATGTTGTAATACGGTTTATATTCGTTTAAAAATGTACAATTATCAGTGTATTCGATAGTACTATGGAACTGTCAAGAAAACAAAAAGGCGGACAGCGTTCTTAGCGATGTCCTAAAATAAAGTTCGTTCGATGTAAGTACATATTTTAATAGCAACCGTTTTTGTTTATTATTGATTCGTGTAATAAAATTATTAGTTCGATTTCAAACACAATAATTCAAAATTTATGAAATACGTAATGTCTACTTTTTTTTAATGCTGTTTAACTAAACCTCTGGTAGGAACTGGTTTTTTTAATTATCGATATTAACAACACTAGCGAAACTGTGGCAACATTCGTGTGCAATGAACTGTCAAGTTAGTTCGTCTAATTAAAATCCGGAGTTTACATGTAAATTCGAAAGAAGATGCGATTATTATGTTTGAACTTTAAGCGTTCTGCATACTTCGTCATCCAACGAAACATTTGTTGTGTTGTTTCATTTACTGAGGAAAAGTATTTTTTATTATAATTTCATTATCAAGTAAATAATGTTACTTATTCGTATCGTTTTTTAATATTTACATATTTTTTTGTATAGATACCGATTTTTTTTATAAATAAACGATAATATGTATATTAGGTACCATTATTACATTATAATAAATCACCGAGATGTTGCAATTAAAAAAAGAAACATCCTAAATGCGACTTTGCGTCATAATGACGTCACCGGCACCAAAGTTTCGCTCCCTAATTCCTATTAAGTGAGCTGTAAACCTAATATTTTTTTACTTTCTAACCCACAACTCCGCCATTTTGAAAAATTAGGAAAAACTGAATCGACAAAGAAAATCCGTATTATTGACGAACCGGGCTATCCAGTCATCTTCGTAAGTGCCGCACATTATTAGAAGCTGCCTATAACTCAACTGTTATAGATGTAATAGGCCAATGATGACGAATGTGGTGCATTGCTAAGTGCCTTATAGACATATATTGATTTCGATAAAAAATGGGATCTATGACATGAAAACATATTGTATAAATATGATTGATGTCTTATTTTAGGTACGTAGATAAAAATCCGTTTTTATTGGACGTCACTGAGACCTACAGTTTTTATGAGATCGCGGCAGAGAAATTTTGAAGGCACGAGTTATAATTAAAATTGAAAGGTACAGTACATTGCACTGAGCCGGTTTGTTATGGCGGCACCCACGCTCACAGTTACCCCGTACATAACTACGCTAAAAAACCCGAGACATGAATTTATCCCAAACCAGGAACCAAAGGGGGAAGTTCCAACGCAAAAAATCGTCTCGAATCGATCGCGTTTATAAATAATATTATCACAAACACCATCGAAAAGTTTTCTGCGTTTTATGCTTGCCTAAAGCCTCATATTATAATATTATAAAGTAAAGGTGAACGGCGGCGCGGCTTAACTTTCTTTGCGAGTACAGTATACCTACACAATTTTTCTATATACCAATGATCCAGGAACATGATGAAGAAGATGATTGACTAGTTGTAGTAGTTTTCTATAGACTCCGGGTAGACAGAATCACAGAATCTACACTAGCTGTAATTATTGCACTGGCAACACTAGCAGATATAATTATTTGTATTACTAGCTGCGCCGCGCTGCACCCACTCATCCCACAGGAACACTACCTTTTTCGGGATATAAAGTAGCCTATGTGTTAATCTAGGGTATCAGCTACCTTCAAAATTTATCCAAATTGGTCTCACCGTTAAAGCGTGAAGAAGTACCAAACATAAATAATATTTTACCTTTATAATATTAATAGTGTGATTATTAGCTAGTACTGTATATATATTTTTTGCTAGTACCTTAGGAGATTCTGACGAACCCGTGAATTGACGGACAGATATGGCGAATGAAAAACACAATGCTTGCGAATTCATCGGTGGCACCATTCAAATGACGCGTATTGTGGCCTATGCAAATTGTAGTTAAAACTAAATGACTGAAACATGGTGGCCTCGGTGCTAAGCTTCTATCCAGGCCATTTCTAACTCAAAATCGAGAAGGGCCTAAATTCCACGTCATTCTGTCCTAGATCTGACCTTAACCACTATTGCTTTATCGACGCTTTAAATTACTAATATAATGAGATAATTACTGAAATCGTAAAAATCGGTGTATTAAATAATGTATGTGACCGTGTAATGTTTGAATTTTAAACCTACCGGAATATTCTGAATACTGTACCTCCATTCATCTTAAGGCAGATAAAATCATTCCTGTTAGTTGGAATACATAGAGCATATCTCGAATAGATATGTCAGTGTCAAACGTCGATGAGTGTGATGGGGTAAAAGATTCCTTGCTAATATGGATACAAAGACCAACAAGCAAAAATATGATACGCTAACATGTGGTTTACAATTATTTGGTGGAGCGCAATTTTATTTTTCTTTGTGTGTTGACATTTAGTATCTATATAGCAATCTGGGAGGAGCTTGCTGCTCAAAGGTCTCCTTGGCGATCCACCATCTTTGAGCGTATCAAATCGTTTGAGGAACACCGCCTCACAGTGTTAGACCCAAAACGCCAGCTTCGCAAAGAAAGACCAAGGTCCTCTTACACATACACGTATAACTTGACTGGCCAACTCTACTGTCACGCGTGTAAGAGAGTAGGTATTTAAAACTAAGTTTGGTCTAGCCAGCCATCACATTAGAGCTCATAATAGGCGAAGTCCATAATGTTTTGTTTGCTTAGGGTCGCCGTCATCGAAATCGAAGAGGATTACTATAAGAAAATGTGGTGTTCATTTACCCACATCACGGATATTTCGAAAAATTATTGTGTTTCGGAATAGATATTAAAAGATTCCTTGTTTGGCGACCATGTTAAATCAACCGTTTTAGTTATCGTCATCACTGTCATCAGACTCCGATGAGTGGGATGACGATAACTGACGATTGATTTAAATATTATGCGATGACAGGTAACTGCGTGAAGAATGAAGATATAGTGTGTATATATAAATATAATATAATGCACGATAATCGAAACTATCATAAGCCCGCTGCTCGACTTGTGGTGTGGTCCAGAGAGGTAATCTTAATTAACTTCACTCCGAAATGTTATATTATTGTTTACAATAAAAATGTCATGGTGAAAGTTACGTTTTCCCATTTACTATTTAAACCACCCCTCTTATAGGTAAATGACTGATAAATTTAATTGTAGCCTTTTCTGATATGTTTAAGTTATAATTACTGAAAAGATAGATGAAAATGTGTAACGTATTTTTTTGGTTAAGGGGAACGTACATTCTAAAAAACATAGAATAAATGGGCAGGTTTTTCCCGTCACATCTCTGTTAAACCCTACGCTGCTATCCAGATGGCGGTGATAAAGTGATAAGCCACGTCCTAAACTAGCCTACTGAAAGTGCTTTCCATTTGCGCTACTCTCCGAGTGAGTGTTGTAGTACTTGTATCTTGTAGGGACGTAAGCAAACTTCTTAATCCTACGAACGTTATAGTACATTACGTAACAAGGGTGGTAAACGAGGAATTACAAACGAGTGTCTATTAGAAGCCCGAAGCCGAAGGCGAGGGCTTTAATGACACGACTTAATGGAATTCCTTTACCACCAGAGTCACGGACGACGTTTTTCATCTCACTTTGTGAGGAAATAACACAAAAGTAATAGCAGTCAATACCAAACATTTATAAAACAAAACTATGTAACTACAATATTTAATAGGTACAATTTAATATTTGTCCAGCTCATGGTGATAATACTTTTATTAAGTGCGGCGTTTGTACCTTCTTGAATTGAGGAATAAGATATATAGGTTTAGCAACACGAATTTCTCGTAGCAGAGTAGGTAAATTGAGAAGACATGGCGGTAGATATTTCAGAAAACAAAATTTACTCTAATTATAAGGGCGACCTGAAACCAAATAACTAAATTAATCTTCGCACTTATTTATGTACCTACCTACTTAACTTATACATTGAGACAGAAACATAATTTGATTTAATTCTTTAATAAGTACAAAGTTTTCTATTTTTTGTTGTTACATCCTGTTCTGTTAGCATTGTTTCATGCAAGACAATTAAATCAAAAGGAAAATATAAGCTGAAATTTACTTATAGTAGAGGATCCCGATATAGAACGACCTTCACCGAGATGTTTATTTGATGAAATGTATTTTATATTTAATTTAATATGTCAATAAATATATTGCATATGGGTTGGGTTAGTTAAAAAAAAAATAATAAAAAAAAAAACATTTCACCGGTTTGATTATTAGATAAATTCATAATAAAATAATCTTAATTTTATTTAATTTCAATTCAATAATCAGACCGTTGCCAAATGCTAGTACGTATAGATTTACCTGTTTATACCCGGCTACCCGATAGTTGTGACGGGAAAAGAATAGGCAACCTAACGTTTGCGTATTCTATGGGCTTCATACTTTCGATTGGTATAGAATTTATCTATTTATTAATAAATCAAACCGGTGAAATGTTAAATTTATTTTTTTTAATTATTAATTAAACATACCCTGGACTAAAATTTGTTAGGCAACCCATATGCAATATATTTATTGACATATCAAATTAAATATAAAATACATTTCATCAAATAAACATCTCGGTGAAGGTCGTTCTATATCGGGATCTTAGACTAATAGAGATTCTTTTATTATATTTCATGTTATTGATTACATAGTCAATTCATTTAATTTTTACAGAAATACAACGACGAAAAGATACACAACGCGATAGGTTCACCATAAATCAAAACAAATCACTAATTAGGTACAGTAACATGTAGAACATATGTTTTTCTAATTTCTGCCGCCATTTTGGCGTGTCAGACCGCCGACCAATCAGAGGCCGTTCCTGTAGACTGTCCACAGATAATGTTAATATTGCGTTTGGATATTGTATAATGATTGACAAAACAAATACGAACAATAATCATTAAAATAGAAATTTACATTGTACAATAAAACAAATGAATATACATTAATTAATATCAACGTATTTCAACGTGTATAATATATACTTTTTGATAATTATTATCTACTCTGCTCCATAAATAGGCATATAACACACTACATTAAAACATAGTAACTTTTTGATAAAACTTTTTGGTCTAACATCATACAACTAAACGTCAAGATTTTCAATTAAAAAAAATTACTTACCGCCCGAGGGCGTAATTTACGACTTACCGCACGCTTTTCCAGCATGTAAACCCTTGATTTACGAGCAAGTGTGATGAAAAGTAGGTAAGTATTTAAATCTACCTACGTAGAATTTGATTTTAAAAATCTTACGAAATTTAAAAGTTGCTCACATGATTCGCCCACGCAGGAAACCAGTCGTAAACCTTTATTTATGGTACATCTATTGTACACCTACATCTATCAGTATCACTGCTGTACCAAAAATGGTGGAAATCTATCGAACTATTTTGATGTGACGCGACGACAATGAAACACACGTACACAATCATGTAATCGACTAATGAAATTATAGTCTCCCAAACTATCTACAGAGTTCGAGAGTATTTATGCGATAGTTAAGTATTCCTATTTTACTTATATTATGCCAAATCGTTGAAAGGGACTCGCCTACACCCCAGGCCAAAAGTATTACAAGCTTATATTACAATACAAAGCTGTGATTTCCTTATGCAGTAATTGCCAAATTACACAGTAAAAATTATAATAAATATTTTACAA
This sequence comes from Apotomis betuletana, assembly GCA_932273695.1. Taxonomy (NCBI): domain Eukaryota; kingdom Metazoa; phylum Arthropoda; class Insecta; order Lepidoptera; family Tortricidae; genus Apotomis; species Apotomis betuletana. The sequence goes on along the minus strand of OW026298.1, from coordinate 14,512,606 downwards.
GTCAATAACCTAAATTCTGCTTATGAAAATTGATAGTGCAACATTTTGTAGAAAGGCGACGCACAACTTTTATCCGGAGTTAGGAAAGTTATATATAAACTAAAATCCACAGACCTACGGACTAAATTGACAAATGACTGACAGGTAAAATGATACCAGGAACAGGAAAATAAAAATAGTGAAGGGTATATGTCGATAACAATATATCGACAAGTTGTAAAGTACAAATAACAGACTAGTTTAAATCAAAAATAAGTATATTAGTTTCAAATAAGAGGTACCTACACATTTTGGTTTGTTTGATTTTCCAGGTAGTGGATGGATAAAATGCGTTTTTACCCACTAGTTTTAAAGCATAAAAAGGTTTCCGAGCCTGTAGGTAAAAATAAAACACCTTGTCCGACGATAACTAGTCTTTATTATGAAATATTATTCATTCCCAGGCTCCGTTATTTCGTCATCTTCATCATCATCAGTTACATTTAAAATAAAACGATCCGAAACATTGTCCACTAAATGGTCGAGTTGTAACATTTTGTAAACTTCTCTTGTTCTTTGTATTCCTTCAAAAGCTTAAAAACTGAACTTCTTGAAATACCAAGAATTTCGGATGTTTTCATGACACACTCGTTTTTATTGACATGAATGTCCTCTGGGATATCTTGTTCGTCCTGCAATCTGTTTACCATCTCATTATAAATATAAACGTAAATTTGATGAATGGTCTCTTTTTTGACGTGACAACGTCTTAAATTAGGTTGCGCTCGGAATCACTCATGAAAAAGTGTAACGCCCGCTCACGTCTGTTACGATGAGTCACCGAACGAGAGAGAGGCCCGCCGGACCGGCGAATGCCTTGCGTCTCTCTCCCACTCAAACATGATCGGTCCGCCGCGCGTTGTCACGTAAAATCTTCGCCTGTAAAACCGACTTTTCAGTTTCACTAATAGATTTTTTTCTCCTTTTTGTCGGAGGCGAATATTTTGATGAACATGGCTCTGGTCCCGAATCTTGCGAATCCATAATAACACGTAACAATTTCAATAAACACTCGTAATAGCAATGATAACGTATATCGTTAGATACATAAAAGTAGTTTGTAAACAGCGGTCAACTATTTCTGAAGATACCCTATTTTTTTGTTAAAAAGATGGACCATGGTCAAAATCATTGGAAAAAGTTGGTATATAGATTAGCCGATCAAATTGCCAATTTGATTGTCCCGTCTGGGTGGACCTTAAACCTACGATGTAACAATAATTTTAATATCGATGAGAACGACACTGGCCAAACTGTGGCAACATTTGTTCATAATGACTTGTCAATTTAGTCCGTAGGTCTGTGGATTTTACTTTATATAATATTTTTTTACAATATTAATTTGATGTTTTAATAGTGAACGTTAAATGTTTTAACCTTTTGCGGGTTGGCCTAATGGTTACTAACATTTATAATGAATAATCATTGGAAACTTTAAACTTTGTTTCCATACTTTTGGCCTGGGGTGTACTTGAACCACTTTACGATAGGTATGAATAATAAACCGTTCAAAAAGGAAACAAACATATGATTTTTCATTGGGCAAATGAAAAATCCAATTGTTTTTAGAAACAAATGAAAAATCCAATTCTTATGTTTGCTAGTCAAGCCACATCCAATACTCGTATTCGCACGGTAACTGCCAGGTGTGCAGATCATAGTTTGGCAAATCCTGCAAACAGACAGTTATAAATATCACATCGACTGTATTTAAAGGCAAATGTTGACAATATTTATTTTTAACTAGCCTGTTTTCGGTAAAATCATATAAAGGATAAAATAGGAAATAAAAATTACCACGTTCTTACATTTTCGAATATATATCCTAAACCACAATTTACCGTTAAAGTTCGACATTCTTACGGAGCACTGAAAACGCTCCATACAAATGGTTACCTAACTGCACGTCATCGTCAAGAGGTGCCAAATTACCAATGTGTGTTGTCTGGAAAAACAACTACATAGTTTGCCATTTCTCCAATCTCCAATTAATAACTGCGATTAAGGTAAGTACAATAACTATTTTGTTGAATTATGGTTCATGTAGATTCTGAAACCAATTTAATATTTGGTATTGCACAAAAAAAAACATGAAAGTTATTGCGTCCCTTTGAAGTCACATGTATTTTTATGCCGTTTTTGATTTTTCTCTTATTTCATGGCAGTGTACATACAGCGAAAAACCTATTTTTTGGGTTCCGTACCTTAATCGCCAAAAACGGAACCTTTATTGGATCACTTCGTTATCCGTCGGTCTGCCTGTCAGTCAAAACCTTTTTCTCAGGAACACGTGGAATACTCAGGAATCCCTTGGAGCCGTGAAAAATAAAACTTCTAGTCAACGCAATCAAAATATGCTAGCGTTAGTGCTGCATTTGTTGATGCTGGCAAGGGAATCAAGATCTATAGCGTACCTACCGTTAACCTAGAATCATGGAATTTGGTAAGTTGCAGCATCAAGTAGCTTAGGTACTTGTAAAATTGTAATTACTTACTCGTACATTACAAAAAAAATATATTTTTGCGATTACAAACTAAATTGCAATTGATGAACTAAAACCCGCCTATGTCCATGTAGGGCCAACAGTTTTCCAAAAGTGTATCTTTTCGATAGAGCAATATGCAATGCAGTCATAATTATGTATTTTGTACGGAACCCACAGTGCCCGAGTCATAGTCTCACTTGTCCGATCGTTTTCGTCTTCGGCCGAAAATGAGACAAGTTGATGAAATGACTAATGACAATGAGACAAGTTGATGAAATGTTGATATTAGTATTTTTAATCACTTTTAATGAAGGTGTGTCGTAGTTCCGTTGCGATATATAATCACGTTCTCTTATAAATGAGTCGCTATTGTCAGAATATTGCGCTCTATAGGAACCTATTTATTTTCATCGTATCCAATTGCACTTCAGGGAAATGAATAGCGAATAAAATAAAATAATTATTTTTTCTAGGAATAAATATTTTTCAAAATGGGCGTGCCCTGCCGACGATTGTTTTGCTTGGCGGTTGCTGATGCGTGGTGTGAGGAAGCACTGGGATAGGCTGGGATGGTAGGCGGGACGGCGCTGCGCCGCTCGCTGCCCGCGGCTGCCGCTGCTGCCGCTGGCCGCATCGCATTCGTCTCGGCAGACTCACAGTAGTCACTGCACTCCAGGCGCGCCCGCCGGTCGGCCGAGACGTCTTCTCTCGCTTCCCTCGCCCGCCGACTGCACTTTTAGACTACTTAGTGCGAGAGTAGTTTTTAGAGTATAAATTAAATAGTGACAATGTAGCCACACAACTATGTGAAATTCGTATTTTTAATTCTATAACAGGAAAAATAACATATAACAAGATGAGACTTTTTATTCTATTTTGTCTTTATGTGGCCAGTGCCCACAATCCTCTTGACTTGTGTCAAGAGGTTTGCGAGTGCGCTCACAACAACGTTCGGTGCCTCCACAAAGACTTGACAGCCGTGCCGAAAGCTCCGATCGACTCGCATACTCTGTAAGTATATATTTATATTGGTTTATGCCGGTCCCTTCTATTTATAACCTGTTGTTAGCCCGGTTGTGTACCTAGCGTCGTTTTAGAGTGGAAGCGCGGCGTGGGCAACGGCGAACGAGGCGCTATAATGTTTTCTTGCGAAACCATCTGGTGCGAATACGATTTATTAGCTGCCGAACAATTCTTGGAAGTTTGCGTGTTTGCGAATATACTTTAAATATGTTGGGCAAGTTTGCCGGCAGCGCAGCGCTGCGATAAGAACGCCGGACGAAAGCCGCGGCGCGGTCGTCGCGAATGAATTTAAAGTATGAAACTTTAATTAAAACTTTAATTTGGTATCACTTTAACGCCCATAAATGATGTGCAGGCTATTATAATTAAAATTATGTTAGATAGTGTATGCAAGTGAAGACGTAAAAACCAACGACAAGTATTGTTAGAGTAAATACGAGTAAATAGGTAGTACCTACCTATCAACTAATGACCGACTAATAACAACTAACTAAAGGGTTCTAATAGGTATCTATACTTGGCCTGTTGCTGATGCTGAACGAGTATGATAATCTTGTTCGCAATAGGCGCTAATATGATAGTTATGCTTCATTCAATTCAACGAACTTCTCACAAAAGTTAGAAATATATATAGATAAGTCACCAAAACACAAATTTTAATCAAAACACTGAGTATTTTGCAATATCGTGTTTTTTATTCCTTTAATTAAGTAGCTTAGACTATGGTGGTTAAGATAAAAAAAAACTTAGGGAACAAATTTTGAACGAAGTCGGTAGTTTTCTCCATATCTTAGAATAAACAGCGGGTGACGAAACCCTCGTACTCCGACGAGATAAGGCCGCGTCTCTACACCCGTGACACGCAACAATAGTGATCTCACTTATCAGTTGTCAGCAAAGATAACGCCAGTTTATTAAAATACATTATAAATGGGTTAAGATTTTGCACAATCTATTTTAAGGCAAACATTTACCCACACTGCGTTCTTTACTCGTTGTATGAGGGCATTATAATAGAAAGTGAATAAATAGTACTATTTTTTTATCAGAATATAGATTTTTGGGCTTATTTTTGTCCATTAGAACCTCATATAAGAAATAGTCTCGAAATAGAAATAGTATCTATTTTCTTACTAATAATATCACAAAAATCAGTGACTTAAGGACCATAAACATACATTTGAATCGTTGAAAGTAAAAGTACAAAAAATCCAATAAGTGATTCTATGTTAGAATCCTATCCTGAGTGTAGCGAGGGACTCAACAGCACGAGATGCAAAAAACTTTGCTCTCGTGTAGCACACCACACACAACTTTTCACCTCATCAGCGAGAACATATTGGACATTTTGTGCTTTTTCTTCCAACGTATGTTTATAGTCTTTGTTGCTGATTTCATAATATTATTAATCAGAAAATAGATAAGTGCTGCTTAAAAAGGAATAACAATGTAATTTAATTGAAATTATAATCAACCGACCAACACGGTTATTGTCATTATTTGATCAAATTGGAAGATTTAGCAGATACATGACGTATTTATTTATAAATAGGATATTATTTTACGAGATTTTGTTTATAAATTGATTAATAGTTTTACTCGTAAAGCACTAAACAAAATAAATGCAAAAGAAAATAACAATTACAATATGAACTCGATATACTTTAAGGTACGTTTCGAATATGCATCTATGATAAATGGTGAAATTATAAATTATTATTATTATATTTACAATAAGTAATAAGTTGAAAAATCTTATTTTATCTGAGCAATGATCTATTGTTTTATATAAAAATCACAATAATTTTAATATTTGGTCGTTAAATAAAAATATAATAAAAAAAAATTGCAATTAAAACTTTTTAGGGTGTTTTTAATGAATTATTTTGGTATAACGCGTATACTGTTTCTCAATCGAGGTTGGATTCGAAAATTGAATTTCAAATTGATAAGTTTCAAACCCTCTCTTTTATATACATATGAAAGAAACAGAGTGCATCGAGATTCAAATGATTAGAATTTTATAATTAACCTTTGGCTGAAGAATGGCAATTCGTGGTCAGATATTGAAAAAAATAAAAAGCTAACTTTCTACTCACGCTTGAAACAAAATCGCATTTTGTTCACTGTTATCTGACAGCAAAATCGCCATGTTTGAGCTGGTGAGGTGAAAAGAAATGTTCTTTAGTCTTCAGTAGGTAATTAATAAACAATAACAACTTAAAAAAAAGTGATTTTTGGAGCCATCCCGTTAACATCCGTGTAGGTATACTTAGTTGTATAACATAACTACGTCTTTCGACCTACAAACCTCAAAATATGCACATGTGGTTCTGTTGTGATGTAAATCAAGAATGCAGTCGGGTTTTACGAAATTCCAACGGATGCGAAGGTGCGGACAAAATCAAATTGAATGAAATTAAATGGGTTAAGATTTTGCACAATCTATCATGAAATTAAATTGTAAAATAGAGAATTTATGTTAATAATCGATTGATCACTTATAATAATAAAATGGAGAGAAATTTGCATAACTGAAAGTATTTCTTCTAAAAACTCACTAACACTAAAACTAAACTAGTGACACTGTGAGAATCTGTCGATCTCGCGAGTTTGTTTCAAAATGGTTGAATTTTGTAATTTTTATACGTTTTAATACTCCGTCATATATTGAAAATAAAAATCTATACACTGCATGAAAAAAAATTCTGTATTATTAACAAAAATACCCACAAAATTTCATGAGAAGCTATTGAGATGGGAACTCTAGGCGAGAAGAAACGGAAATCTGGCCATCCGAACATCCGAAAGATATTTTGGCCCACCACCTGGAGCAGAGAAACTCTCGCTCAGTAATTAAGAAGTTTCTGACGAGTCGTACTTGCGATTGCGAGACTAAATAAGAGCCGAGAGCGTCCGTTGGTCTAGTTTTAGCTGTACCTATATGAATAAGACGGAGTTTTATTGTAAGGGAGAACTTGCGCCGCCTGTTGCACCGCGCCGGGCAGCCGAGGACTTGACAGTCGACATGGAATGTTAAGAGGATTACGGGCCCGGCGTGCGATTGAGGTCTCATCCGTTAACACCGGGACCTCAAAGCTGTTATAGTGGCCATAGTAATACCTACAGAATTTATGGAAGTTATGTTAACTAGGCTACTTTTCAACCGTTAGAAAAACAAAACGTATAAAACCCTAGGTAAAAGAACTCCTTTATTTTCTTCATCATGTGTTATTAGGAGACTAAAAATATCCTTCGGTTGTATTTCAAGATAACGGACGTCCCGTCATTGGGCGTCGTTTGTTGTTTATACTTACTCTTGTTTTGATGTAAATTACAACTTTTATTTAAATATCGTCGCACCGGTCGCACGTGGTTGAATTCTAAACATAATTTGTTTTTTTTTGCCTTTTCATTATTTCCTGTTACATTTCAATTGCTGGCGTTTTATTACTTTTAACTCCCGACAAAAAAAGGAGTGTTATAAGTTTAACATGTGTATCGTGTATCTGTGTATCCGTGTGTCTGTCTGTGGCATCCTAACTCCCAAACCGATGGTCCGATTTGAATGCGTTTTTTTGTCCGCCGAAATGGTTTGCTGCTATGTTTGATTGGTTCGGGGGTTTTTAATGTTTGAATTTATGTTATTCCTATCTAGACACGCGGCAGCGTGTCTAGCCAAGTTCACCCCAGGAACTGGCGAGCAGCAGCCGTGTCACAAACTGAATACATTTTATAAAAGTAACATAGTATTATTATCAAGCTAACAGTATAAGTAACAGGACGTACACTAGATTGCGTACTTAACTTTACGAGTTAAGTTTAATAGGTTAGTGATTAGACAAATATAATATATATTTATGTGTAAGAACTAGCCAAGTCAACTCTTGATATTGATTACACCCCAAGTAAAATAAATGCATTGAGTATGTCGCATGTCCTTGTATCGCGGTATTGAACTTGGCTCTCATTTAACATTTATGTTTTTGATGGGATTTGTTAATTGCTCTGTCAGGCCGCCCGTGATTTCGTCTGTGGGTGAGCAATACACTGTTATTGAACTAATATTTGGATGTATAGGTTACAGTTATGATCAAAGGGAAGTGGATGCAATATACGTCAAAATCATGTCAAACGATATAAGTACGTAATATGGATGTGACTACAATTGGTTTAAAGAAAACAACATGAATGCAAAATAGTTATACAATTTTATTGTTGTAGTAAATGATCATATTATTTTCTATATTAAGTACATATTTTCAGTCCATTCCTTTTATGGTTCACTATACATTTATATTGAGAAAATTACCTCTCTACATTTACAGATGTAAGAGATGCGTATTCGTAAAGTGATACTTCACCATTATAGAGGTATTTTGTACTTACTGATATAACTGCATGACGATGATGATGATGGTATCCTGTTATCCCTCCCATATCTGTCCCAGGGACATAGGGCTCTCAGAAGGATTTTCCATTGCCGCCGATCCTGCGCTGCTTCCTCGAGTTTCTTCCTGTCGAGGCCAGTTAACTATAAGTGCATACATAAATGTTATTCGAAATGTAAAAAGTCTTATCCATCTTATGCTTTCGCCACCGTATTGCATCCACTGTCTGCCGCAGGTTATGATGTTGGCTGTAGGTACATTAATAATCCTACGATGGAGCTGCGTCCCTGGAATGTAATAACATCGATGTGTGTGGTTTTTGGGTGTATCTCTAATATTTTCGAGTAGCCACTGCGTTCGGCTGTGTGTGGAATAAGTATTCCGGGTGATCAATCCATATGGGTCAGTAGGGAAAACTCACAAACAATAACAGTTAGGAAAATCTGTTTTTAGGAATCATGGCGTCGATTTTAGATTTAATAAAAACTGCATTTCTTTTTATAAATCTCATACACAATTTCATACGTAACCAGGTCCCCTCTTTTCCCTACTGACCCATTTTATTGATATTAAGCAAATAATAGACTAGACTTTTATACGGACCTTATAACACTTAAATATTTAGTTTGAATGCCTGCACACTTCGGTATATCACGTGCGATGCTTGTTTAAGTTATAAATTCGCATCGTGCCGTGACGCCCACTCAAGAGTATTATGTAATAGGAAACAGGATTAATAGGAGAGCGGGAGACGGGGGGTTTACATGTTAACGTTATACACACAACTTCACTTTCACACACATTTATACAGGAAAAAATGCATGTTTTGGAGGCAAAACATGTTCATCAATGAAATTTTGTTTATAACTATATGTTCGCACTAGAAATGGGATCTGCCGAGTCTTTAGGTAAAACTAAATTTGTGTAGGTGCTAACAATAGTTATTTGTGCAACAAGAGAGCAAAGTTGTTTTTTGTTACGAGTGCTGATTTTGAGTCCCGAGCAAGCGAAGGATTCTACGTTTGAATCACGAGCGTAGCGAGTGAATCTATGTTAGAATCCTGAGTGTAGCGAGAGACTCAACAGCACGAGATGCAAAAAACTTTGCTCTCGTGTAGCACACACAACTTTTCACCTCATCAGCGAGAACATATTCGACATTTTGTGCTTTTTCTTCCAACGTATCTGTATAGTCTTTGTTGCTGATTTCAATAATATTATTAATCAGAAAATAGATAAGTGCTGCTGCAAAAAGGAATAACAATATAATTTAATTGAAATTACCAAAAAACCAACCAACACGGTTATTGTCATTATTTGATCAAATTGGAAGATTTAGCAGATACATGACGTGTTTGTTTATAAATACATATTATATTACGAGATTTTGTTTATAATAGTAGTTTATGCAACTGATACATAATGAGGGGCCTTAAAACACGAGTGTGGACGCTCGTTTCATAATAGGATCACACGAGTGTTTTAAGGCCTAATTATGTACAGTTGTATACACTACTTTATCTACACACATATCATAAGTACTCTAAGATGGGTTCAGAAGCCATAAGGAAATGACCGGCACCACTAGTGCTACCTGTAAAATATCTAAAAACGACATATACTAATGCAGTAAGAAATAAATCTGAACAAATACATAAACAGATTATTTGTTGTAATTTACATTTACATTGAAACAATATTTTCAACTAAAATGTGAATTACAATATACTTATCACAATTATATTTTCGTAACAGCAAAGAACCAACAAACAAATGACAACAATAATGGCGGCAATTCGAACCTCCGTCAAGACGAATGTTTTTTTTTCTAAATCATATACAAACGAATGTATCCATATTCTCATGTCACTCGAGATCAAATGTCGTGCGGTTTTTATAAAAAAACATACTGAATTGACGTTTCGTATCGATAACAATATTAATATCTATGGATACTAGAATAGAGACCTACTTTAGTTTTGACAGCTGTTCCAAATTTAAACTCATAACCTTACAAAAATTGATACTGTTATAACATTACAGTAGAAAGGGCTTCCGGTTCGTGTCTCAAGATGGCCGCATGCGTTTAAGTTGCGTTGTTCATTATTTATTCATTTTTGTTGTTCAATGTGTAGTATTGATAGCGTATTGTGCAGTGATCTAACGTATGAGTGAATAGCTAATGAAGAATTCAACTTGAAGCGTTCATAGCCCTTCCTGGGTCAAGGCCCGATAGTCCGCGTGGTTTTTTGTAAATCGCTATCACTTTACAAAAACCAAAACCTCACCGAACAACGGCAAGCTCTACGAGCAAACTTGAAATTGGCGAAATCATCATTAACTGATGGAAGCCATATTTTAAAATTAGAAATTAGATTACAGTACAGATTTTACCTACTGCCACAGATAAGAAAGTTCTCATAGTAAAATTGGTTGTAGTAATGCTGGCCATTTCCTACGGTTTCTGAACGCATTTTAGAGCACTAATGATATGTGCGTAGATAAACTGATTAATATTATTATTCGTAAAACACCAAACAAAATAAATGCAAAAGAAAATAACAATTACAACATGAACTCGATATTTTTTAAGGTACGTGTCGAATATGCATCTATGATAAATAAATGGTGAAATTATAAATTATTATTATATTTACAATAAGTAGGTAATTAGTTAAAAAATCTTATTTTATTTGAGCAATGATCTATTGTTTTATATAAAAGGCACAATAATTTTAGTATTCGGTCGTTAAATAAAAATATAATAAAGAAACAAAAGATACGTTGCAATTAAAACTTTTTCGAGTGTTTTTAATGAATTTTTTGGTATAACGCGTATCCGAACTGTTCTCAATCCAGGTCGGATTCGAAAATCGAATTTCAATTTCATAAGTTTCAAACCCTCTCTTTTATATACATGTGAAAGAAACAGAGTGCATCGAGATTCAAATGATTTGAATTTTATAATTAACCTTTGGCTGAAGAATGACCATTCGAGGTCAGATATTGAAAAAATTAAAAAGCTACTTTCTACTCACGCTCGAAACAAAATCGCATTTTGTTCACTGTTATCTGACAGCAAAATCGCCATGTTTGAGCTGGTGAGGTGAAAATTATATGTCAATACTTTCAGAGCTGATAATACACGCCTTTGGGAGTATACTAGTAATCATTTAAAAGTTCATGTTAGTTTTTAGAGAAAACTAGGGAAATAATTTTGGTACGTAAACATATATTAATGAGTTGTTCAATAGTTTGTAATTGATTTGAAACCTGAACCTCTTGACTGTCACGTAACTGGCCAATTCACATAAATAAAAAGACGGTTGTCATTTTCGAAAATTCTTGTAAATAAGCGTTTAGGTTTTATCAAATTCATTTCTATTATTATTGTGTTAAGTTTTTAACTTGCTAATACTTATTGATAATTAATTAACAAAGGATAGTTGTTGATTTACACCTACTAACAGTTTTCCCGCCATTATACGGCATTCAACGATTTTCACCTGACAGAGAGTGATATAACCACCCACCTTGTCAGTTAAATGCACAGAACGTTTGGGCAGAATTTTTACTAATTATTTTGTTCGAACAAAAATGTAATATAAAAAGTTTTCTTAATTCCTATTTATAGTAAATTATTTTGTTGTAAATAAACATCTCTCAAAGTATTAGCATATAATTTCTTAGTACCTTATATATTCGGAAATCTTGGGATTCCCTAAAATAGGGATTTTACGGAATCCCAAGATGTCCGAAAATAAAAGGTGCTAAGAAATTAGATGCCAATACTTTGAAGGTACGGACAAAGTTATAAATGAGATAATCTAGCAGTATTCAAACGAATGAATAATGACTAAGGCGGCTTTCACACTGCTTACGCGCTACGTCATAGAGCGCGGGATCGCCGCGTCTGAAAAAAAACCGGCCAAGAGCATATCGGGCCACGCTCAGTGTAGGGTTCCGTAGTTGCCCATCCTTCACAATAGACGGGTTTAAATTACGAGAAAGATTTTAAGCTCTATAAGGAGGTCGTAAACGCCAAAGTAACTGTAATTACTTATTACTTTCTGGATGTTATCGATTATACGTGCCTGATTGAGCGGAATGTTTTAATGCAGTACGGCAGTTAACTTATTTGTGTAACGTTTGAAGTATAAGGACACCGCACGGTACTTACGTCATTATGAAATTTTGCGATAACTCAAATTCTCTGGCTCGGATTTTATTCAACATAGTTTTCATTGAAAGTATAAGGCCTAATTTTTATGAATTTTTCTACAATTTTTTGAGCCGTTGTTGAAAAGTTAGAGGGGGGGACGGGGGACGCTATTTTTCGGATTTCCGAAGCGAATATTTCCAAACTGCTGACTTTATCAAAACATCCCTATTATTTTTAAAGTAGGCGTTACTGCTTTAATAAAAATTGCTTGTGAGGGATTTAAAATGTCACTTATTTAATTATTCTCGACTTTTTGCGATACGTTAAAAACGGATCTGAGCTAAAGTGACTCCGCTAGTTTTTTTATATTTTGATATTAAGTCATAAGGAGGTTATTTAACGAGGCAATTACGGGTATAAAACAGTTGCTAACTTTGACCAACACGTGAAAGTCTTTACTCGTAATGACCGGGAAGCTTAGTAAATCTTGAGCAGTATTATTAATAAAAAATACCATTACATCCTAGGTCAGAAAATACTATCGACCAGTCGTATTTACTTCATAATAAAATAACCGAAAATATAATGGTTTTTCGTATCTCGGATGTTTAGCCGAATCGGTCAACTTAGTTTTGAAAAAAGGCGTCGTAGGCCTGTTTCATTGTCTATTATGTTCAGATTCTGATTCAGCGAATAACCACCCGGCGAATCCTTTACGTTACTATCAGTTTACGGTAACTTTGCACCTGGTACAAATGCGTCGGGTACAAATTAGGTCCAAACTTAACGTTATACAATCGACGAAATGTTCTGTGTCATTTCCTTCCCATTTAGTTCCTAAAATTACGTAAATATTGGTTAAGTTTTGGTGGAGGAAACAAACGAGAACGAGACCTCGATTTGTAACTATAGAAAAATTAGTTTGCTATGTATATTGATATGATCTAACGCTCGCTCGTAAATAATATGTTTTGTGTGGAAATGCTATCTAGACACTCTAATAGGTAGTACCGGGGTCCGGGACATAAGTGGCAAAACGACAATGTTTGTTGCGAATATGCTCTTTAATATGATTGCATTTATACAGTGTCTTAAATAAGTCAGTACCTATTAGGTACAGTGTTAGAGAGCTTTACTTCTGTAACGGACTAAATTGACTTGTCAGCCGGCTAAAAACGTTAAAAAGAAACTAATACTTAATTATGTCTACAGTCTCAACTTCATCCCTCTGTGGAAACGTAAAAGTGTAATACCAGATCTAATATACGTATAAAAAAGTCAAGTGTTGCTGACAAGAAATTTCTTTAGATTGTCGAAGGTTCAACCTTGTTTGTGCAGAAATATTGAAATGGGAGAAAAATGAAGATACATTTTAATATTTATGCTTTTATGGTAACATGTTTAGATGAAATAAAACCGTTTAAAAGTGCAGTGATTTTATGCAGTTCTGAATTTCCTCAGTGCAGTTTCGTAATAGCTCTGCTGCGACCTGCTACAGTACCTACGTATTTCCACAATTTTCGTATATAAGGGTTTCACTAAAATCTGTAAAACACAGCGCTAGCGAAAAAATGATATTCGGAGTTAGATACTTCCTAGTCTTCCTAAATTCAATTCGCGAAATAAAAATGTCCGACACTGTTCGGGTGTTCGGATTTCTAGCTGTTCTCTCCTACAGGCCGCGTTTCTCAATCTGTTCTCACGAGTGATTTGGTTCGCAGTTTGTTCATTCAGTTATAGGATTATCTTTCAAAAATATTAAACTTCAGCATAGTTAACACTCAATTTACAAAAAAACCTTAAGTTTTAAAACTGAACCAACCTACTACCCTAAATCGGAGATCTCGCCCCTCGTATCCCCAAAGCAAAGGTACCCATCACGCCCGCCGCGTTGCCACGCTGAATCGCGATACACAACCTTTGGAATGGTTGAAAACGTTAATCTATACATATAGTTAATAAAGATGGAAAGTGTTGCAAGTCTGTACATGGAAGATATTCAAACAAGTTTGCGGGGTATATACTTATTAGAATCAATAACAGTACCTACACGTTCGAACAGTTTTTAGAATTTCTGTCTATGTTTATCTGTTTGTTTGTTTACCTATTTGACCGCGCATCACGTAAAAACGGCTGAACGGATTTTGATGAAAATTTCATTAATCTGTCGACATAATCCCCAGGCTATAATATTTTACTTAATTAATTTAACCTTCAGTTTACCAATAAAACGGGAGGTTAGCCACTACACTCCATTGAGTTAAGTTTGAGCCTGAATCTTATGGCGCTACTAAGGAATGAGGTGCAATCTTTTTTCAAACATGTGCTACGACTATCGAGTACCCTGATAAACTAACAGATGGCGCTGAAATTAATGAGTTGTGTGAGTACATGAGTAAGCTACTAAGGAAGGATTTTGCCAAATTATTTCTAAATATATGTAAAAGAGGAGGTAAGGATATCAACAAATTTAATTGAATAATCGCTGCTACATTGCTGCCTGGTGGCAAAAGGGCTCGCACAACTTTCAAGCTCCCAATAGATTAGGAGAGAACAGCCGTAAATTCAAACACCCATATGAAAAACCAGGCTAAAAAGGCAACGCTTCGCTCGCTCTGAGTACCTACGAGTCGAGGGTTTTATTGAAATTAAGATTCTGAAAGGAACTTATAATTTGATTATGGATATGAAAGTTGACTACGATATATGGCAGTAACTAGATACTAACGATATTTAGGTAATTTTGTTATGAAATCGTATCGTAATAACATTTCTTTATATTCATAATGTAATTTTGTATCTTTTGTCGTACCTAAAAAAGTTCTACACAAGCTACTATTCGTATTCTAGTAAATATCACTGAGCTAGACATTGTGAGTAGAGTAAGTAGACTGATTTAAATATAGCAGACCCATAGAGCTTACTATTCGACAAATTGACCTGACTCTCATTTAACGTATGTGCGAAATAAATAGTTGGCAACGAAATACCGTCGATTTTTTTATAATCTTAACATTCCACAGGTAATAAGATTTGAAAGTGACACAATTTTGAACATAACAGAAATCTGCAAATATTATGTACTATATTGATTTAAATTTACACGATTTCCACATATTTTCCATGCATGAGTCCCTTCGAGACCATGGACTTAACGTCGCGTCCGAAGCGTCGAGGTAATAAGGTTATAAATAAACAGTTTTGATCCCGATTTAGTCTCGTTTTGTTATAATAATGTGTTTAAACAATACATAAATACATATGTAATACCTACATATAGGTACATAGGCACTATGTAGACGAGTATAAACCAAGTTAGATGAGCGGCGCTAGGTGGGGTCTAAGCATTGTGTTCAGCAATATGTTTTATAGCGCATTGTCCGCGCGTCCTCGGTGACTATTTTGTGGAGTAGGTAATTGAAACATGTTTATTAGAACGTATCGACCGTGACGGGCCGAGGATTAAAATAGACTCGAATCTCAGGACCTAGTTTACTTCTTAGAATCCCAGGTAATTACGAACGTACAGTAGATTACTCAGTTGAAGAATACATGTCATAACAGATACATGAAGAATTACTTACTGTTGAGTTTCTTTTGGCTTTCTTCTCAATAGCGGTCTCCTCTTGGGAAATGCAGGTAGATTCACAATCTGACTTGTAAAAGTACCCTTGTGGCCTACTTATTGAATAAATTACAATTTTTCAGATCATTTCATTCCATTACAATTTATTAAATGACCTGATACTTAAAAAGACTAAAATTGCAAAGCACGATGTAGATTGTGGTTGTTTAATAGGTTGTTGTAAGGATCAGTTATCTCATTGCTGTGCGCATTATGCCCATAGCACATGTTTCTTGAAGTTGCATAATAATTGGATGAACACTGACAACCTAATCGATCCTTACATTAAATAAAAAAAAAAACCGGTCAAGTGCGAGTCGGACTTGCGCACCGAGGGTTCCGTACAAATACTTTCCATCCTTAAGTGGTTAAGTTAATCCCGTTTGTTGTATGGGAGCCCCCCTTAAATATTTATTTTATTTTTAGTATTTGTTGTTATAGCGGCAATAGAAATACATCATCTGTGTAAATTTCAACAGTCTAGCTATCACCGTTCTTGAGATACAGCCTGGTGACAGACGGACGGACGCACAGCGAAGTCTAAGTAATAGGGTCCTGTTTTTACCCTTTGGGTACGGAACCCTAAAAACCCACAAGTACATCGTGATTTGCAATTTTAATGTCGATTTCTACTGTGTAACTTGAGGTTTCAGAAATTATCTTCATGGTTTTCGGGACGTGATTATTCCCCGGCCGTTTTATCAGTTTCATTGTAATAAGATAAGATAAGATAAGATAAGATTAGATAAGATAAGATATGATAAGATATTTATTGAATAATAATTACTTATTTTATAGTAAGTAACTAAGACATTCTACTTGGCAAAAAACGGCATGACATGTAATATCTCCTTTCCCAGAGACTAGAATCGAAATTGGATGCCAATGCAATATTGATGTTAGAAGATTCGGATTTTCGATTGTTTTTGCCGAGAAATCGCATTTGTCAACCGATTCCCATAAAAATTTTGTGAGTAGCTATAGATTCTTATGTCGATTCAGTTGGGTTAAAAATAAGTTTCTGTCAAAAATGACATTTTAGTGGCAAGCTTTTATAGCCGACTGTACTTTTCTTTAGATATCCATCAAATGCTCACTGAGACAATTCTAAAGAGCCCAAGCTCGGTAGGATTTCTTTTTCTATTATAGAGTTCCTATGGCCACCTTCCGGCTCCATCATCAGATCAGCCCCATGGTACCATATTATTGTATTGTCATCAAAGTTAAGTAAGTATGCAAAATTTTAGCTCAATCGGTTGACGATATCTGCTTCAAAATTGAGTTGCAAGATTTCACCCGAACATACATACTTTAAACATACCATGCAAGCTAAATAAAAGCTTGTAAAATTACAAACTTCATCCATTTACAAACAAACTCATGCGATGTCTACAGCTCACAGAGGCGCTATTTAGCCTATTTATACGGAGCGTGATAATAGGACTGTCATACTCTGTCTGAATATACTCTGTCATAATATACGATGCAGCCATCGAGTTTCGCCGGGAGGCCGTTTCATTTGCTTTGACGAGCAATTCACGCTTTTGCAAAAAAGGACTGTCGGTAATAAAGGCTCTTGAACAAGTTTTGATCAAGAAAACAATTTTTGGACCGTCCTGTCGTCGCAGCAGTGGAGTAACAGAGGTTGCTCTGCATTAACATGGAATATACACCACCGGGGAGGGACATAGGTACAATACACAATTTAAACGATTTGGTTCTTTCAAATAACGTGTATGGCGTAAGGTCAGGCAGTCAGTATATATAAAATACCTGTATAAATCACTATGTAAGTGTTTCCTTTTTTAACCCATCGCTATAATATTACACAGCGAGCATTAATAGCCCATGTTGCTGGGCGCACCACACGGCAAGCATACATTGTTTACACAAGAAATTAGATGTAACACTTTAGCAACAGTGTTCGGGAGTGATTCCATAAATATGCCAGCCTCAAATTTATTAGTAAAACAGTAGAGAGGAACTCGCAGGGGCAATTAACACGTCGGCTCTGCGAGTTTCTTAAGCCGGGATTCAAAATATTTATACTCGTATTAATCAAACGGAGTAAATCCCCGCGTTTTCCGTGTATTGTTGATGTTCACATTTACTAGGATATACATACGAGATCATTTTATTAGTCACAATTATTAAAAGTCATAATTTTCTTTGTCATAATTCATATCATCATCCGATTTTGAAAATTCTGTCGAATTCGGAAAAATTAAAAAAATCAAAATTAAGTAGGTAATGTATAGTTCGACGGAGGGCGGTAGGCCCGAGGGTGTAAGTGCGTGCGTGTCCACGAGCCCGCAGGCCGTGCTACGCGTAGCATCAGGTGCTGAGCGTCATAAAAGAACGTTAAAATTTCTTTGTTTCGACCTAGGTTCATATAGTTTTTTTTACTCCTGGGGGCCTATGATGGTTCGTTTATCACGTGACAAATAAGTGACAAAACATCTGTCATTCACACTCACACTTTCAATTTGTCAAAACGTGACGGATGCTTTGTCACTTATTTATCGCGTGATACTGGTAACAAATGCGACGCTGGTATATTATTTTGGATTCTTCTCGTGCACCCTGTACAGCCACAACAGTGATAGGTGGTGCGGTTTTACTTCATAAGAACAGTTTAAACTAGGTAACTTATATCATGACATTAACAGAAGGAAGTTTATTGAATTAAAAATTAATCGGATTGGTATTCCAACAGTTTTCGATAACGATCGCGTTCTTTGCAATAAGTTCAAGGACTCATCCATTGTTCGATGTCTTTCTATGCAGATTACTAGGAAGTTAACCTGGTATTATTGAGTTCAGATGTCAAATAATGAATTTACACAATAGCAACTGTTCAAGCATGTCTGAGGTGCGCCGCCGCGCCCTCTCGGAACGTTGTAGGTAGCTAGGTTAGGTAGTACCTATAACAACCTATTATCTATACATATATCTACTCGTAGTAGTCACCGAACTGAATAGTAATTAAGACGAATTAACTTATAAAGTGAACTGCGTTGGCAGAGTACAGTAAGAGCTTTGTTGAGGTTGTACATACTTAGTTTTTATTTGTATTTTATATTGTCTATTATTGATTTTTGATGTTTGCTTTTGTTGCTTACTTTTGTCATCTTTCTGTCTCTTGCTTGTGTCAATTAAATAATTTGCGTTTCTAAAGTCCAGCTGTTTTGATTTCGATACTAATTTCCACCTTTTCCTAATCCTGAGCTATCATTGCGCCTTAATATTTGGTCCTTCTCCCGTCTTAATGTTATAATGAACACGCGCTCGAAATCGAAGCAGTTGGCGACTCCAGCAAAAAGCGTCAAGGAGACGTGCTCGAGATTGGGTAAGTCCACTACGGGTGGGCACGGTCGGTCCTCAAAATCGGACCTCGTAACGACCGCTGCCTCCGATACACCCGCGGCTTCCAACCCTCAAGTTCCCGGGACGTCTCAGGAGTGCCCCACAATTGGCACCGGCGCCGAACATATTAATGTTCCCACAAGTTACAGGTCACGCACGTCGGGGTCTACGCGGTCATCGGCCACTATCAGGGCACGGCGACTGATCGCGGAAGCCCAGCTGGCCCGTAAAAGTATCGAAAGAGAACAAGAACTCTTTGAACGTGAACGGCGCGCGCAAGAGGAACATCTTAAACACCAACGAACACTCCTTGATCAGGTGAAACAGGTGGAGCAGCTCGAATTAGAAGCATCACTCGCCGCTCAAGAAGCCGAAGAACATTCTGGACAATCGGTCAGTATGTCACGTACAGCTTCTTGGGTTCGGGACGTAAATCAGAACAGGCATAATTCTGAAAAAGAACCTGATACCGCTACAACTGGTATTCCGGTCACAAACGCCCGATCGCAAACGGCAGATGCTGCTGCCAAAATTTCGCTTATTGATCATATTATAGTCCAAAATAGACTGGACAACCCTTTCACTGTCCCTTTGTCGCGTGAAAACGTCAACCTTAGTAGCAACAAAAATGCAGCGGTTGATTTCCTTCGTGACTCTGGAAATCAGCAAAGTCATTTAGATCAGCCAACAAATGACTCCACAGTGCTTCTGAAAGCGATCGCCGATACCGCCGCTGCAGCCAAAGCTCTCGCTACTGCGCAGGATAGGCCAGTTAGAGCGAAAGTTGACCTTCCTACATACTTTGGTAATGCATCACTCTGGTTACAGTTTAAATATTTGTTTGACAGCACTAAAAATTCTTATTCCCCCGCAGAAAACACTGCGCGCCTCCATAACGCGCTCCGTGGGCCCGCCCGTGAGGCAGTTACCTCTCTACTCTACACCGCAGCAGCTGCTGAAGAAATCATGGCCGCCCTCGAACGGACATTTGCGTGCCCCGAAATGATTGTCTTCGGTGAGGTACAGGTGTTGAAATCACTGCCTCGGCTCGGCGCTGATTTAAAGGAGATCGGTATTTTTGCCAATAAGGTACGCAATAGCTTGTCTACTATGAAATTACTCGGTCTTCGGGAATACATACAATCGCCCGAACTATTTCATAGTATTTTAGGCAAATTTAACCCTATAATGAAAATGAGATGGTCTGATTTTGCAGCCGAAACGTCAAACCCTCTCACCTCAAAATTAGAGCTTTTGTCAGATTTTCTGACTCGTGAACATGAGCGTTTTATAAAATTTTCTTTGTCGCCTGAAATGGGACTTTCTTCACACACACAGCAATCCTCTACTAGGATCCTTACACCAATGAATAGACCGTTCAAACGAGAAAGTGTACATTCTTTGACTCATAACAAAAATAAAGTAAACAACAAAACTGACTGTACTTATTGTCAAAGAAACCATAACATACAGAGTTGTTCGGAGTTCACAAAACTGACAGTTGATGATAGGTGGCGTTGGTTACGCGAACATAAAATTTGCTATAAATGTTTAAAGCGCAATCAACACCAGTGGAAGTCTTGCAAAGTGAACCCTTGTGGGGTCGATGGTTGCACGTTTCGACACCATCCTCTTTTACACGGCAGGCAGGATACTTTTACATCACCGCATACACCAGATACACAGTTTAATAATACTGTGTGTGTAACTGCGTCTCCCAGTGATGTCCAGCAAGCGTCGTGCTCCTCGCCGGTCGTCCTCAAATCGTCGGAAGAAAATGTGATGGTTTCTAATACAGGTATTAAGTGTGACAAAGATGCAACCCCGACCAAACTACGAACGTTGCTAAAAGTAGTGCCAATTACTGTTTCTGGACCAGCTGGCAGTTGGGAAACTTACGGACTCCTCGATGATGGTAGTACCGCAACATTAATTGACGCCGCTGTGGCTGCCCGTATTGGGCTGTCAGGGCCTGAAGAGTGTATAACCGTCAATGGTGTAGGTGGCTTACAAAAAACTACCAAGGTTTCATACGTCGATTTTTATATACAAGGTAAACATGAATCTCACAGGTTCTTGGTTAAGCGTGCCAGGGCTATGCCATCACTTAGCTTGAATACCCAAACACTGTCCAAACAGACCATAGAGTCTTACAACCACTTGAACGACATAGCCGATTATTTGGCGTACTCTGATGCCACACCGACCGTGCTAATTGGTGCCGAGCACTGGCATCTGTCAATTTCTCGGGATGTTCGGGCCGGTGGACGTAATGACCCTGTGGCCTGTTATACTCGACTCGGTTGGACTTTGTATGGAGTTTTATGTAGTAAAACTAAGCCCGTCGAGTTTGTCAATCACTGTCACCATGAGCGATTGGAATTACTTATAAAAGAACAGTACAAACTCGACTCGCTGGGTATTACTAAGCGTGAAACTCTTCATTGCAAGCTAGATTCTCGTGCCATTGAAATTTTGGAAAATACCACCACACGTTTACCAACGGGTAGGTACGTAGTAGGGCTTCCGTGGCGTGATAACATTCAACGTGTACCTGATAGTTATCCGCAAGCCTTATCAAGATTTTGTAGTCTAGAGAGACGTATGATTAGAGAGCCCGAGTTTGCCGATGCGTACAAAAGATGTATAAATAATATGATCGCTAATGGTTATGCTGAAGAGTGTGATCCTGACACTTATTATGGTAAATCTGTCAATATGAGTAGTAGCCACAACACGGGTGTGGTCAGCCTTAGCTACCAAGACAATTCACAAAATTGTTCAAACAAAAATCCCAATTTATCAAATAACGTTCAGCACGGTACAGTCGACCTCAATAAATTGCAACCAAAACTTGACAGTCATGTGTCAAATGTAAATAACGATAAAATAAAATTAAAAATATCTTCTGAACTCCAAGAAACCGAAACTGACAAACAAATAAGGTGGTATTTGCCCCATTTTGGTGTTTACCATCCCCAAAAGCGTAAACTTCGTGTGGTTCATGATGCAGCGGCAACAAACCAAGGCGTTTCATTAAATTCGTTGCTTCTTCAAGGGCCCGATCTTTTAGAAAATTTATTAGGTATTTTGTTTCGATTCAGAGAGGGCGCTGTTGCTGTAACTGCCGATATAAAAGAAATGTTTCCACAAATACAAGTTCGCGAACAAGATAGGGACGCATTACGTTTCTTATGGCGCGACGTTCAGTCGAGAGACACAACGCCTCTAAAAGAGTATCGTATGACAGCTGTCATTTTCGGAGCGTCGTCCAGTCCATTCACCGCGCTGTACATAAAACATAAAAATGCATTGTTGCATCAAGATTTGTACCCAGATGCAGCAAATGCTAGCATTCACAGTTCCTATATGGACGATTTTTTGGATAGTCTGGACGATGTTGCCGGGGCTGCACAGCTGGCATCCGACGTAGTGACTATCCATCGTGACGCTTGCTTCGAAATGTGTGGCTGGATTTCAAACGTGCCGGAAGCGTTGCGTTTTGTACCCGCTGAATTGCGCGCCGCACATCCTACTGAAGTGTCACTTGGAACTGAATCCAGTAACATCAGAGCTTTAGGTGTCTCTTGGGATCCTATATCAGATACTATTGGATTTAGGACTGGATTAGAAGGTATTAGCCCACAAGGCAATTTAAATAAACGTAAAGTGCTGTCTCACCTTATGAAGATATACGACCCATTAAATTTACTGGCACCAATCGTGGTCAAAGGCCGTATACTACTACAGGAAGCTTGGCGGTCAAATTTTGACTGGGACACTTCATTTCCACCATCACAGGTTTTGAAATGGAAGGAATGGTTTAATGAACTATCCGTCGTGTCAAGTATCAGGATACCACGGTGGTACGCTAAATTGAATGGGGAGCCTACGCATCGTGAGCTGCACATTTTTGCAGACGCGAGTGAACTTGCCTATGCCACCGTCGCTTATTGGCGCTTTTTATATGCGGATGGCACAGTCAAGCTAGCACTCATTACCAGCAAGGCCAGAGTCTCGCCGTTGCGACCATGTTCGATCCCGCGGTTAGAGTTGCAAGGCGCTTTAATTGCCTCTCGCCTTGCTGTCACCATTAAAGAGTTGCACAAGAAAAAACCTATCCGTACGTTTCTTTGGACGGATTCAAGGACTGTCCTCGGTTGGCTTAGAAGCGACGCACGAACTTTCAAGCCCTTTGTGGCCCATCGAGTAGGGGAAATTACCGAAAATACGTGCGTACATGACTGGAGATGGGTCCCATCGGCCTTGAACGTTGCGGACGACGCTACTCGAATCCAATCACTTCACCTCAATCCTAACCACCGATGGTTCACGGGCCCCTCATTTCTTCTGGACCCTCCGGAGGATTGGCCTGTGGAACCAGCTGGCCGGCCTACAACTCTTCCTGAATGCAAGCAGTCTTCTGCACTTGTGGTTGGTCATCTGGTTCTCACCGCGGATTTTAATCATTTTAATGACTGGTTACGCCTTCTCCGTGCTACTGCTCGCGTTTTGCAGGCTGCGGCCAAATTTCGCTCGGTATTGGACCGCGTTAATTTTACTGCTCCTAACACCGATGTTAGGGCTCGACAACATACGAACGCTCCTACGTCCACCACTCTCATACCTCTGACAGCGGAATTAATGGAAGCCGCAGAAAGGCACGTTTTAGAAAAGGTACAGTCAGAAACATTTGGAGAAGAGATACAACAAATTAAGCGAGGAGAATTGTTATCCAAAAGTAGTCGCTTAACGAAACTATCACCCAAGATGGGACCAGATAATTTGTTACGCCTAGCTGGTAGAATTGCTGCTGTGCAGAATGTCGGTACAGAGATTAAGTCACCCATTATTTTAGACGGACGCCATCCAGTAGCGCGCATGTTGGTACATTTTTATCATCGTAAGGCTGGACATGCAAACAACGAAATGGTTGTAAATGAAATTCGTCAAAAGTTTTGGCTATTATCATTGCGCAGTACCGTACGGAACGTGGCTAGTAAGTGCCTGTTTTGCCGCATCAAAAAGGCAAAACCTATGAACCCAATGACTGGGAATCTTCCTGCAGAACGGCTTGCTCACCACCGCCGCCCATTCACATACACCGGATTGGATTATTTCGGCCCTATAAACACCACGATCGGTCGCAGACAGGAAAAGCGCTACGTAGCCCTGTATACGTGCATGACATCTAGAGCTGTCCACCTTGAAATTGTTGATTCTCTCTCTGCTGATTCGGCAATAATGAGTTTGCGACGCTTCATTGCGAGAAGAGGCGCTCCTGATACAATATTTTCCGACAACGGCACTTGTTTTATTGGCGCTGACCGAATCTTGCGCGAATTCTATAATTCAGAGGTCAATGATTTTGCTGCCAACAGAGGCATAAAGTGGAATTTTATTCCAGCTGCTGCTCCTTTTTTTGGCGGATGTTGGGAACGGCTTGTCCGCTCCATCAAAGTTGCGATGAACGCTACCCTACGCGAAAGAGCGCCAAAGCCAGAAGTCCTAGCGACACTTTTGCACGAAGCTGAGGCCATAGTCAACTCTCGACCGCTGACTCACGTCCCTGTTAGCACCGAAGACGAGGAGACCTTGACGCCTTTTCATTTTTTAATTGGCTCGTCCTCTAACCAGGTTTTGCCCGCAACTTTGGATGACCGAGATCTCCTTCGACGAGCTGACTGGAGGAAAGCTCTGAGACTCGCTGACCATTTCTGGAATCGTTGGGTGAGAGAGATTCTGCCGACCATGCAGCCCCGACAAGTAGGTGAGAACAGGGAGCGCAGTTTGGGCATCGGCGACCTAGTGTTAATCGTGGACGAGAATCTACCCAGAGGAGTATGGCCACGAGGCCGCATTGCTGCAACCTTCCCTGGCAGGGATGGTATTGTTAGGGTGGTGGACGTAGCCACACCGGGTGGTCTCCTTCGTCGGCCCTCCAAAAAACTAATCAGGCTGGACATATGAAGTAAGGCATTGCCTGCTGGCCTGGCTAGTTTGTGTGCTCTCGCACACAAGGGGGTGGAATGTTGAGGTTGTACATACTTAGTTTTTATTTGTATTTTATATTGTCTATTATTGATTTTTGATGTTTGCTTTTGTTGCTTACTTTTGTCATCTTTCTGTCTCTTGCTTGTGTCAATTAAATAATTTGCGTTTCTAAAGTCCAGCTGTTTTGATTTCGATACTAATTTCCACCTTTTCCTAATCCTGAGCTATCATTGCGCCTTAATAAGCTTAATACCATATCTAATGATCATCGGCGATAGCTTCATGAATGTAACCAATGAGCATAGATTGCTTAAGGCGCACAGTTAGCAAGCCGCTTCTTTATTTGTTTATCTCATTATTTAAAAAACGACATCATTAAAAGTTTTTTAGACGGAAATTATACATATACCGTTCTACTCTTATATGTAGGTACGTTTTTTTCAATAGGGCGCGTGCACGAAATACACTGAAAAAAAAAATGTTAACTGTAGCTTAAATGTTAGCTGCTAGTAACATAAATCGGAGGACTGACAAACTGAGGGCTTCTAGTAACCATATTTTACACAACTTATTTTAAGCATAATTTTGGTTATATTTATATGTATACCACTACTAAGCACAATTTGGCAATTTCTCAAGTAGTTACATTAGTTGCGCTATTTTTTTTTCAGCGTATAGGATGCAGCACTTTAAATGACCACTTCAAGTGGTAATGATAAGGTGAATTATGCAGGTTGGCAGCACCTTCGTTGTACACGTTCCTTATATCTTTTTGTGCCGTATACGAAACTTTGAGTGATATTATTCAAAATGGAATAGAAAGACATTGTCAATTAAAAAGATGGGCAGGTTACTACAGTAACTCTACATTTGTCATAATTCTAGAAAATATCATCATTTTGATTCCAGTTTACTCTGAAAAATGCTTTCTGCTAAATTACCTTCGCCGGAGGGTCAAATGAAACTTTCCGTTTCCGACGAAAAGGCAGCGAATGATATTGCACGATAATAAAATCTATCGTGCAATATCATTCGAGCTAGTCTACAGCTGTACACGTAATTAAAAAATAATAAAATCTAAAGCCTTTTGATTCGCTAGGATGCATCACTATGAGCAAGAAACTGATAAAAGTCTCAACATTTCAAGGTTTTATCAAGACACAACATGTAATTGCTCTATAGACTGGCGTAAGAGCCTGTCACGAGACTGCCTCAACTATATCTAAGAGGATACACATAGGAACTGAATGGGGAGAAAATGGTCTGTGTCGGATTATTTTGATTTTTGCGCTTATCATTATAAAATGTGTGTACTAGGCGCCTACGTCTATTTTTGGCCAAAACTCCGCCGCAAACGGACGCCTAGTACCTACACAAATTCTATAATAACTTGCGCAAACAACGAAATGGTCCGACACAGAACATTTATTCCTTCCCATTAAGTTCCTATAATTTTGCAAAGATTGGTTAAGGTTTGGTGGAGGGAACAGACGAGAACTTAACCTCGATTTGTATAACCCGGTTACGTTAAACTTGGACCACATTTGAATACGACACTATAGTTATCAGGTGCAAACCTGACGTAAACGGGCAGTATGGAAAAATGAACCGTGGTCAATGATTATGTACGTCTATGACAGTGGTATTTGCTCTTAATAATCCTTAATATGCGTGATCATCTGAATGCTATAAATTATAACTAAAAGGGATGCCCTTGCCCCTTTCAACGTCATTATAATCCCTCTCAATTACATGGGTAGATTTGGTGGAACGCGGCTCTGTACAGACATTGCCTTTGGAATGACTAGTCCACGTGGTGTTCATTATTCGGCAATCTGCAATGTAGGCTTTGACAATTTGGATTGGTTGAGAATCCGATAGCGAGATTAGTATAGATTGTGTTGCCGAGTGCCTAATTCAAATACTGCATGTTTTGGATAGGTTTGGGTAAATAGTGTAGGTAGGTACAAACAGTGAAGGTGTAAAAATTAAAAACATAAAAAAAAAACTCATTGATATTATAAAATAACTAGGTGAGAACCTTATATTTCTGGATGAAGGTGTCCTCTATCTTAGTGATCCCAGTCATCTCGATTACTATTAAAACAATTTTATTAATTAATGGTATACTTACCTATACCAATACTTTTGGTACTAATATTGTGACTAAGCCGGCATTGTTGGTAGATATTTAAGTATTTTTTTAGGTAATGTTTTAAAATAGATGGCGCACTTAATGGTAAAAATCAATATCAATAATATCTACTCGAGAAAAATTTGCCTTCTTGATATTGATATTTTATTCTAATTTATCTATTTGCTAAAGTTATCTTTTGTGTCTAAACAGAATACCTACATGAATATAACATATTAATAATCTATTCAAATCTTTGCTTTTGGTTATAAGAACACTGAGAAAAGTTCGTTCCATTTCTCAGTGTTCTTATCCCAGTTTTAACAGCGTGACTTCTTCGTTATCGGCACATATCCAGTTCCCATGAACAAATAACTCTCTCACTTGGCCATTCGAAGTAGTAAACAAGTAAACCTAACCGCCATGTTTGTTGCAGTGACCTGCGATTCAACAAGATCCACGACATTGCCCCCGGTGTGTTCACGCACCTGCACCGTCTGCGCTCCCTGCTGATGAACGACAACCAGTTGCGCGCTCTACGCGCCGGCGCATTCCATGGACTACGACGACTCAAGTACCTGTACTTGTACAGGAACCATATACAGACTATCGACGCTGATGTGTTTCAGGGCATGCAGCATTTGGAGCAGCTGTGAGTGATTTTTTCTTTTAACATTTTCTTAAACTTGATCATAAATCTGGCGCGATCCAATGTTCCGCCTCAAGTAGCTCTACCTACCTCTACCTACAGGATGGCATCCAAAACTATACACTATAGATGCTAGCGTCTTTCAAGGCAAGCTGTATTTAGAGCAACCGTGATTGACTTGTAAATATTTTCTTAAACTAGAATCACGGATCACAGGCCTCGCTAGTTCGCGCGCAGTTGGTTTTTAAGTACCTAAATTAAATACATAAGTAGTTAGGTACGGGCGACTTTCATTAAAACTAAGCTCAAAAGAGTTGAGCCCTTTGTACCC
Source organism: Apotomis betuletana (assembly GCA_932273695.1). Classification (NCBI taxonomy): domain Eukaryota; kingdom Metazoa; phylum Arthropoda; class Insecta; order Lepidoptera; family Tortricidae; genus Apotomis; species Apotomis betuletana. Next base: position 14,484,406 of record OW026298.1, on the reverse strand, counting down.
GGTAGTGTTGTGTTGTTATAGTGTTGACAAAACGTGACCAAGCTCAGTGGACGCGCGGTCGTCGGCTTTACAGCGCTGCAATGCAAACTGAGCGCAGCCCGTAACGAGCCGTGTAATCTATAGCCCTATCAATCACAGATGATTTTTCAATGCATTTTTGTTTGCATCGCATACTGTAAGTGGATCCAATGAAGCCCTTAGTACTACGATTCGGTACCTTTGTCGTTATTTTAATTACGAATTGAAAACGTAAAAAATACATAAGTATTATATAGTGTACAGCGGGGATACCATATCTTGCGTCACCCGTCTTGCTCGCACGGTATTGAAAGAAAAGTGACAGGTAGTATTTGTCGCGTGACAAAGAGTCGCGTGCAGATGTCGCCATAAATGTATTCTTCTATTTAGTGGCTAGATCTCATAAATAATTAAATGTTGTTTATAACTTTACTGGCGACCCGCCCCGGCTTCGCACGGGTGTAATGCTCACAAATTGTGAATGTGTTATGCATACAAACCGTCCTCTTGAATCACTCTATCTATTAAAAACCGCATCAAAATCCGTAGCGTAGTTTTAAAGATCTAAGCATACATATGGACAGACAGATAGACAGCAGGAAGCAGCTTTGTTTCATACTATGTAGTGATAAGTCACGCCCACACTGGTTATCTCGTATCAAAAAGGAATAGCTATGTCACTAGGTGCTAAAATTGGGTTGCTAATTATCGTCTACATTCAGCCTTGAAAACGTCATCGATATGAAAAGAGAGCGCACTGTTGACATAGGTAATAATGTATCTTCTCTATAGTTGCGTATTTTTCCATTTTCATGTCATGAGTAACGTTATATTGAATTTTTGCTTAGCGGCGTTAGCAACATCAATGCACCGACCTATGTAGTGGCAGAAGTGGCTCTGTGTTACCATGAGTTTACAGTGACAGTTACAACGACACGCTAATGACTGCGTTAAGGATTTGTATGGAGAATTGAAGTTCAACAATGTAAGGCGTAAGGCGCTATACTACACTCCATACAAATCCTTTACGCAATCGCTAGCGAGTACTGTCACGTTAACTCATGGTAAGGTGAGGGTACAGTAGACCTCGCAATTATTTTTCGAAACGGCTGTAATATGTATTTTTTACGTTTTCAACCCCCATATTACCAACATTTTAAAAAATATTCTTAAAACCGAGTCGACAGAAAACACTATATAATTATTGAACCTGCTTACAAACTTTCACAAGAATCGACAACGAATCCACACAAACGAAAGAAATTTGCCAAGCTGAAACAGAGATCCTTCGCTCGCTCAGTCGATATACTTATGTTAGTGATATTGATAATTAACGGGTACTATATTGGACATAGCTTCGATTCTGGTATCCAATCACTTGCTAAACAACTTTTCATAAATATTCATTTTACAAACAACGTTAGGAAAATTAACAATTCCCAAATTAGACGTTGCATAAAATATTGTTTTACATATAGTTCATGATACAAAATATAGACTTGATAAAACTTCATATCACAAAACATTATTTGACAAATTATTCATTTATTATTCACGACAATTAACAAAATAACGCATGGTGAAAAAACGTTAGTAAAATACATTGTCTGGTAAATAATCTGTTTAATAAATCACCATGGTGTGTACGAGTAGTTATCTACGAGTACAAATATGAACATAATTTTTAACTAAATATAATTGTTCTGATGAGCATACAGACGCATTGATATACTCAATAGGTACCCAACGGATCGGCTACCAGAATAGTAGGTTAGATTTATCCTTAAGAGGCCTTATTCCTTTTAAAACGCTGATTGTTTAGACATTTTTCTTTATGATCAAACATGTTTCTTAACATAATATTTATGTTACTTTCTAGAACAGGGCTATTGGGATTTATTGGTATATATTTGAAACCTACAGTTTGAATTTTTCATTGATAATTTTTGTTTCAAAAACTACTCGAAATTAACAAAATTCACGCGGAAAATTAGTTTTTTTAACTTATTTTCGACTGTACGCAATGAAATCGTGAAATAACTATGTTACTACCTAGAACTCGGGGAAAAGTATTATTCACTTCAAAAAGTTGGTTGAAATTATCAATATATTTGTCATAATATGAAAAAAATAAATTTTAAAAGGAATAAGGCCTCTTAACAAAACCGAACCGCTACCAGAAAGGTATAGCATAGATTCGGTTTGGTTAGGTTAGGTTTGAACTACGACCCCAATAAAACCGAATCGCTACCAGAAAGGTCTCGTTACATAGCAAGTTATTTTTATGAAACAATAGTTTATCATTAATTGATAAATTTCTGATAGAGTTGAGTAGTTTTGCAAAATAACTGATTTTAAAAACGATTATTGTTGAAGTAAACAGTTTTTAAATAATACTTTGTCTTTCAATATGTTTATGAAGCGTCAAAGTTACTAAATGTATATTTGTCGAGTAATTATTTATAAAATTATCATTTTAGGGAATGACAGGTTTATCAAATTAATGAATAGTTTGTGAATTGTTTTTTGTTAAGTGATTATTTGAGAAATGTTTAGCAAATCACGGTAAACCTTCGATTCTATGTAGTGAGATTCATTGCAAATTCATTGAGATTCATTGCAAATTCATTATACATTGAAAGGGCTTCTCGTCCGAAGGATACCCAAGTAGTTTTCCGCGGAACCAAGGCTTGGGTATCCAGCCGTGGTTCCGCGGAAAACTACTCCGTATAATGAAACCCCAAAAATAACGCGCGAATTTCTTGTTTTAACTTATCTACTCGTATTTAAGGCCACTGTGAGCAAGTGAGACCAAATACAAAAGTAAAGTAGCCCAATGTGGATTTGTGATGATGAATGTGACATAGAAAGTAAAATAAATACCGGCCATGTGCGAATGGGCTTCGCGCACCTAGGGTTCCATACAAAAGATGAAAGCGCTTACTGGAAAAGAGAATCGAGCTATGACAGAGAGAAAAGGGCGAACGTAGGAGCAGCTAGTAATACCACCGGGGTAATATACTAGCTGCTCCTACGATACGATTACGTTGAGTCGTCGTTCGAAGAGTTCGCGGTGACCGCGCTTGAATGGTTTCCGAGATCTCATCGAACCGGATCAGATAGTACATGCTTCGGACGTCGGGTAAACCGACCTCTTTGCAATAACAATCTGTGAGGTCGATCCACAGACGGGTTGGGAGCTCGAGGAAGGTAGTCGGCTGCATTCCTGATAAAGGGATTCCCATGGCTGGGAGCTAGAACGAAGAAGCACTTAGATGCTTTATTGAAAAAACAAAAACAAACTTAGTGGGAAGTTCCATGTCTTGGTTGAAGGCTCAGGTTGTGACAAACCAAAGGATATCTGTCATCATGCGCAAGAATTTATTCTGAACGACCTGAAAGGATCTTGAGACGAGACTTAGGCACGTGAGCAATGGCTACACTAACGTAATAAGTCATGATGGGACGAATACAGGTTTTGTAAAGCGTCAACTTACATATTTGTAAGTGACATTTTACTCCGCTTGTAAGTCCTCGTACTAAGCCTACTCATAATGGAAGTATGATGCGTGGCTGTGCGAACACGCTTGATATGAGGACGGAAGGTCAGTTTCTGATCGAGGGTAGCGCCAAGATATTTGACCTTATCCACTCAGCGCTGCCGTTGAATAGTATTTTGGGCACCTATATTATTTTGTACCTAACTGCAGTGCAGTCCTTTGATTAAAATTATCTGAACACATTTCGTTGAAACTTGTGAAGTCCACCATTCTAACCTATCATATATCGGCGTTAATTTAATACATAACGTGTAAATAAAATAAATACTCAAATCAAGAATAGTAACCTCGTTGAGTCACATGGCTCTGCCGAGATAAGAGCTTCTCCGTAAAAGGCCAGTCGATGGCCCCGCAGATAGTTCATTATATAGAAACTGATGTCATTGTTATGCGAAAACGGACTACCGCGAATCATTAAGGCAAACGCCTATGAGCCGAGAATTTAACTTAACTTGTGACTTGGCGTTCTAAATCGCCTGTCCGTCACGGCAGCTATACAAATAGGTGGAAATCCACCCAAAGGATACAATTATTTGGCAACAAATCATCAAACCACCAAACTTTGCTTGTTAAATACTACACTGATTAGGCCGTATCGAAAATCTAAAGTAGAGTCCAACTTACTCATTCGTAATAATCATAACAAAAGCACATAAGTGGACTTTAAACTAAATATCAGCAAAGTTTTTCATTGTTCACTTGGTTCGATTATCCTATATTAATAAAAAGTGAATGTCTCTGCACTTGAGCTGACAGGCAGCCGATTTAAGTCTTCGAGAAACATTAAATACAGGAGCGTGCTCAGCGACCCGTTACTGGGGTTAGAAATGCAATGAATGAAATAAACAAGGATTCCATTCCATCGAGCTAAGGAAATATTAATTTAACGACATTTAAAACTATCTGCTTCTATATACAACCACTGATGCACTGGCGACGTATTCTGCTTTAAGGACGCGACGTACAGTTTTTGGCTAAGGAAATAGTAGAACTAAATATTTGTATAGAATCTTTTTATCGATTCATATTTTTTATGAGGTAATACCACATTTTTATATAAAAAAATAGTAGAACTGTTTACTAACGTATGGTTCCTGTAGAGTTTCGGTGGTACATTTAAGGTTAGAAATGAATAGAGAAATTATGTTTTCTGGACTATTCATTTCTCCAACTAAGATATTTCTTGAAATCATAATCTTTTTAGGGTAAGTATATAAAATTAACTCAGTTTATTACCTGACCCATACAACAGTTTAAGTATTAAAGTAAAGTAAATAAACGCACGTAAAATGTAATAGATTTGGAATATGCAGACACAAACTTAGCACCAAAGTTCCCAGTTTTGGTTGATGCTATTATACATATTATACTAACCATCAATTACTAATGAATACAATTTATTAATTACCATTGTATATATTGCATACGGCTCACACTACGCAGTTAGCTATGGCCAGGAACGGTTTCGACACCTTCTACCACCCTCCTTACTGCCCAGATTTAGACCCCTTTTTTTTTCAACGTTGGGTAAAGGCGTTTATGCATCCCGTCTAATCGGGGGACTAGAGCGGGTATGACGGACTAACCGAGACTTCGGACTACCGTCTAAAACCACCAACGAATGCCGGCACCGCCTTTAATTGGAGCGTCGCGGGATCGCTTGATGCGCTCCAGGCAGGTGCGGCCGGCTAGCCCCGCCCCCTGCTAATTATCGATACTCGGATGCAGCCATACTAGGCTTCCGGCTTCTCATGAAGTGAGAAAAAAAAAAAAGATCGCTTGATGCATTCAATTCGCTCCGGCGGGCGACTCATGTTATGAGCCGAGACCATGCGGGGCGACACTTCCACGGGTGCCTGCCCCCAGTTCTGTGGTGTTCCTAAAGGGTGCGTCCCACGAGATATAACTACATAATATATAATTTCATATTAATAACGTTCACAAGATATAATGAACTTTTGCTATAACATCAAAATCAATATTTTTGTTAGGAATAACGGTCAATTAGCATAATACTCATGTTGTAGAATGATTTTTTATATAACACTCAAATACTCTAAATTCAGTTGATATAACATACATAACGTATATCGATCATAGAATATACTTTCTTTTAGTATAATCATTAGAAAATATAATAGCGTATGATATACTAAATAGATTATAACTGCTACCCCTATGCCCCTAAAATGGAACATGGGTCAAAAACCGAAAACTGTAGGTTAGGTTAGGTTTGTTTTATGACTATGAATAGCGGAGCGAGCAAAGCGAGCGAAGCGTCAAAATGCTGGCTTGCATGGAGGTATATTAAAATTTAACAGTTAAACTATTGCATAAGTATGTTCACAATTGATAATGGCCGATGATATTCTGGCAAGTAAGAGTATACCGTTTGGAAGAACTGCGACAAAATGGAATATGGGTCAAAAACCGAAAACTGTAGGTTAGGTTAGGTTTTTTTTATGACCATGGATAGCGGAGCGAGCGAAGCGAGCGGAGCGTCAAAATGCTTGCTTGCATGGAGGTATATTAAAATTTAACAGCGACAGCTATTGTATAAGTATGTACACAATTGATGTGCAGGCGGTTACTGTTATTCTATACGAGCATTATGCATTTTGGTGTTAGATGTATTGAGTAGTATACATTATAAATCTGAGATATTATGAACGTTATACGTTATGATCGTTATATACAATGATATTATACTTAAATAACGTTATACTTAACAAAAATAGATATTTTGATGTTATATCTAACGTTCGTTATACACTATGAACGGTATACAAAACAAGCTTATGCAATATGAGCGTATATAATATGAATATTATAGTATAAGTTCTTATATCTTCATTATCAGGGAGTCCCCCGACTCGCTGCACGGGTCCACTACGGTGGAGGCAACAGATGCGTATAACGCCGGGCTCTGGCCCCCAACCGTCGCCGGTGGAGCGGATTCGCAAGAGGATCGTTCTCACGTGCCCGCTCCGCGGCCTCCTTTAGTGACATGACTTCGTCACAGAAGGAGGCCATCGCTTTCCATGCCTCCTCACTGTCAAGCATAGCGTCGATGACGCTGGACAGGGAGAGGTCCACTCCTATTACCGCCTGTAAGGCAGTTCGTTGAGGCTGCCAGGCGATATGCACTCTACCAGAGTATGGCTGGCCGTGTCCATCGGCGCGGCGCATTCGTGACATATAGGGGATTCTTCTCTTCCAGCTAATATGCGATGCAGATACTTACCGAAGCATCCATGATCGGTAAGTATCTGCACCATATGAAACGTTAGGGTGCCGTGGCGCCTGTCTACCCAGCGTTCTAAGTGAGGTAAAATTGCCCCCACCGTGACTAGGCAGATTTAGAACAACTCCCTAAAACATACCTATTTAGATGATGCTCTTTGAGGCTCCTAATTTGTCAAGTGCCCAGGCCCCGGCATGCCTTGACACGGGCTCGCCTATAACTTGAATTTTGAGCTAAAACTCTTAAAGTGGGGTCAAAATATTCTTAACAGAAATTAACCCAGCGTGCTCATAAACGAGGTTTTTGATAGGTTGACGTTTACCTGATCAAACATGCTGGAAACGCGAGCGTTTGGTACAGACAAACTCTTCGTACCTACCGGAAATTGCACTTTCAGTGATGTAAAATAATTAAAGTTTGGAGAGCCATATTCCTTTTAATTTATTTTTTTCATACTATGACAAATATAGAACCAACTTTTTGAAATGAATAATAGGTACTTTTCCCCGAGTTATAGGTTCTTTTTTCATTGCAGTTGAAAATAAGTTGAAAAAACTAATTTTCCGCGTGTTTTTTTTCGTGAGTAGTTTTAGAAACAAAAATTATCAATGAAAAATTCAAATTGTGGGTTTCAAATTATATACCAATAAATCCCAATAGCCCTGTTCTAGGTAGTAACTTCAATAATATGTTAAGGAACGTGTGATCATAGAGAAAAATGTCTAAAACAATCAGCATTTTAAAAGGAATAAGACCTCTTAATATGTATTGTTGTGACAGAAGTTCAGAAGTTCAAACTCGGGGTCTGCCAAAGGGCCATGGAGCGTAGCCTATTAGGTGTCAAATTAATGGATCGAATCCGGAATACCACTCTACGCTCCCAGACCCAAATTGTTGACGTAGCTCGGAAAGCGGCCAAGTTAAAGTGGGAATGGGCTCGTCACGTTTGCCGTATGCCGGATGAGTTGTGGGCCAAGACCACTACGGAGTGGAAGCCTAAAAACTCAAAACGGAGACGTGGCAGACCTCGCCGGCGGTGGCGGGATGACTTGGATTTCTTCTTGAAGGATTGGTCAGAAATAGCCTTAAGCCGAGATCACTGGAAGAAAAGGGGGGAGGCCTTTGCCCAGCAGTGGGATATTACGGGCTTAATATAATAATAATAATAATATGTATTGTATAATAGGGTAGTCCTGCAAAGATTTCAACCGCTTTTCGTATCATCGCCGAATTATTGACCATTTTCTAGAATTACATAAAATTATAATCCTCGCGTACAAGAAAATTTTATAAACTGTTACTCAAAAATTACGGATTTTCCATAGACACTTTCTACCCTAATTTAACCCCTTAGTGGGTGAGCTTTGAAAATATCTTCTTATTCCTTGCCAAGTCATATCCTTGGCCGACTGTAAAACGTTCAAGCTATAGATCCTAGATTCAGTATGTACAAGTATTGGCTCTGCGATGATGTGGCAGTCAGTTCTTTTTATATATAGAAGAGTTTGTATAACAATAAAAAATGGTAATGTAGGTATGGATATAGGTACGTCATACGATCGTTTTGAGTCAGAGATCTGGAGCCTTACCACGATCTTTATAAAAACTATCCAAACGCAGTGCAGTTCAGTTTAGGCACCTAAATTGAATCGCTGAATTTCGTACCATAACAACTTTAAAGCAGCGCTGATTCTCGATCGCATAAAGTGAATGAAAGACCGATATTTGTCTCTGGTCCGCAATTGAAACGCTACGGCGCGAAAGGGATGCCGCTATGTGAGTTTCGTATATGTTTATCTCTTTCTGGCTTCTATCCGTTCGGTAACTAAAATATTACAAATTAATTTCGCAGCACACTTTGTTTAAAACTAATTGGTAATTTTGAAAAGAAAAGACATATATTTCATAGCGGACTTATGTTCTTTTTTTAATTTAAAGACATTATTTGCCATACCAAATGCTTTATTGAATGAAATAAAGTTTAAAATGTCTGTATTTCAAAAGAATTGTAATTAAGACTCGGAACGTGTGCCGCCTTCCGCCTGTGATAATGTCATGTCAATCATTGACATGTAAATTTGTTAAATTTCAAATGAATTTTACGTGGTATGCCAATCTTCGAATTCAGTTTAATCCTCCGCGGATTTAGTGTATTCGTTCAGGGGAAAGAAATTGTGACCAGGAAATGCGGTGAAGTGATTTTATCACCCATATAATATCAAGTGTGTCAATGACAATGTTAAAAGCTCCGTTTTTATCGCCAGCTGTCTCCCGCCGAGATAGAGACCTTTGAAATCGGGCTTATATTTTTGACCCCATGATATCAATATTATCCAGCTGCAGTCCCGGCACTACGTGTACTTCAGCTCATTTGTGGTGTGCGTGCCGCGGCCGCTGCAGGACACCATCGCAAGTGCAGACTTCTGGCGGAAGGGTGTTGTGTTTCGGCAGTTCCGCGGTAATTTGCCGAATTATACACCAGATCAGACGACGCAAAGGACCCACGCGGTTGTGTCGCCTAAATTAACTAGTTTTAAGTCTTGTTTATATGTATTTTTGTAGTTCAGTGCCTTATTGGTTTTATTACTGTAATGCTGTGTAACTTTTTTGAATAATAAATAAATTATCAACTGCTTAAAGATATGTTCAATTATAGTTGCCTATTTTAGGTTCAGTGCAAATGTTTGAACTCCAGTTCTTTGTTTTACAAAATAGTTTACTTGTTTTTATAATTCAATCTATTAAAAATCATATTGTGGTTTAAGAACTTAAATAGTAACCAAATAAAGAAGCATGATGTAAAGCACCCTCGAGCGGCTAATTTAGTTACTACAGTCTGCAATGCTACGGAAAAAAAACGTATCTTACTATGAAATCCATACAAAGCTACGAGCTCTTTACCGTAGTATTGCAGTAGTCATATGGAACCGAAAAACACGAAGTTCTATCTACTTATTACCAGTAATGCACTCTTATCTATGAGCATTGTGCATCTTTTTTTTCCCCGTTGCATTATCCAAGAGATCGTATTATAATAACTCAAAAGAAATTAACTCGTCAGTATTCTGAAAAACCTGTCAAACACTTCGCTACCCTAAATTTTTCGGCGATGGGGTGCGTACGTACGTAGTAGTGCGTGTATATTGTAACAGAAATAGATAATAACGCGAGCGCAGCGAGACCGAAATTTTTCGGCGCGGGGGTGCGTAGTAACACGATCAGATGAAAACGCGAGCGCAGCGAGAGCGAAATTGTTCGGCGCGGGGGTACGTAGTAACAAAATTGACCGATATAGTGTAAAAAGATCCGATCTGGCAACGCTGATATATGTATGACCTATTGCCACCGCCCCTCTTGCCGGCCCGCGACCTCACTCGGCGCCCGCGCCCTATATTTGAAGCATGTTCATGTTCTTACTTACAGACGCGCCCCGAAGATATTGACAAACTTACAAGCATGTTTTCGACCAAAACTATTTGTTCTTGTTATTTTTCATGTTCATTTTAAATTTTGGATTGACAAAAAAAGGTGAAAAGTAATAGTTGGTTGAAAGGCGCCAATACCAAAACAAAATGCAAACGGCCAGGGGCGCCTACGCCGCCCCTGTCGGTTTGGCGCCCCGGACTATAGCCCGGATCGCCCTAGGGTAAATACGTCCCTGAATAAAACGGTAGGAAGTTACACAGACACGTTTCCAGACCTGTGCGAGACAAGTCGCGAACAAAAGCTAAGAACTAATAAATATTATAACACATAAATATATACACAAAACTATCCAGAACGATACATTCAATGAGGAACTTTTTATGAGTCGCAAAATTTGACACTCGTGCGATTCAGTTTCGTCTCAAGTGACACATCGTGGTACGAAAAGTACTTGAAATGAGAGAATGAAATAGTTGAGACGCTCTTACTGAACTGTCATCTGAACTGAGTCGTAAATACAATGTCATGGTATGAAATAGCGATACAGTTCAGTTTAGGGCCTAAAGTGAGTCGCGTTAAGAGATCGTGGTAAGGCTCCTGTACGTTTGTACCAAATTTCAACTCCATCGGTTCAGCTGATCCAGAGGCAATTGACGGTACAGTCGGACGGACAGACAAACGAGTATTAGGTTTCCGTTTTCACATTGGGATATACGGAACCCTAAAAAGAACGCGAAAGAAGATATTAAAGTTGTTGATTAAATTTCGGAACGGTGCGGTGTTTGAGTCTCACGGTAGTTTTCTAGTTAAAGTTGTCGATGGTAATGTTAATTAAATGGATTCCCAGCGTTTGAATAACTTAACGTGATTGCATTGCACACAACAAACCTATTATACAACTGTAATGTAGTTCTCTTGATTTTGTAGGTGTATTAAGTAAACTTTGTGTAAGTAGGGTAAATCGCCAATTACTGGCCACCGTTCAATAACTGGCTACCTCATACTAAAAATGAACTCTGTTTACCTGTAAACTGAATTCATTTTAGTATAACGTGGCCAGTTATTGAAGGATGGCCAGTAATTAAAACCTTATTAATATTTAACTTATGTTTCAGATATTTGCACGTGAACGAAATTCATCAAATCGAAGCCGATACTTTCACCAACATGCCTCGGTTGGAACGACTGTAAGTACGAGATACTTAATTACTCACTATTGAAGACGATTAATAAACGAAAATAACATAAAAGTGTACATTCGATTTGAAGTTCGATTGGACGATCCCAATACCATGAAAACCGAATTCCGTCACCTATTTTTTTACGCCCGTTGGGATTGGAAATAAAGCGCGGAAGAAAAAAACACAACGCGAGTGTGAAACTAAGCTTCATGCAAAAATGCTACGGGAAAAATTTAGGGAAAATATGTACGTGAAGAGAAAATATGTGTTCGGAAACCGAAAAGACAAGTAAAATAAAGTATTACTGACAACTTTCATATATTTATTAATAGAAAAAAAAAACTTCTACGTTTTAGACGTTAAATAATACAAAAACGTCTTTAAACCCAATGAAATCATTCATATTTAGCTAATTTTTTGACTTTCTGTCTGTACGTAGAAATCAGAGTTCGGACAGCGCCTTGGTCAAAATTTTTTGGCATCTTGTTCTAGTCTCGACGAAATTGCTCTTCGGAATCTGTAGACCGGGCATTTTTCCGCAGTTTAGCTTTAGTTATAGCCCAAAAACGTTCGATAGGCCTAAGATTTGGGCAATTCGGGGGTTCATAGCTTTAGGTACAAAATTGATATTTTTCTCTTCATACCACTACAAAGTCTTGGACCCATAGTGGCAAGATACCAAATCGGGCCAAAATATAGTCTGAACACTTGTGTTTTCTAACCATATACGAAAAATTCGTTTATTAAGACATTCCTTTATATAAATATGCTGTCATTGTAGACGTAGTGATAAATGGAGTCGATTTGAGGCCACACTCGCAGATCGCCTGCCAAACCATAATTTTTTTGCCAATTTTTTCTGTAAAAATTGACTTTTCAGATTCACTAATAACAGATCGATCTTGAACTGTGTAATACTGCGGTCCCGGCAGAGATTTATAATCGAATTTCACTTATGTCTCATCGTCCATTATACGACACAGATTTTCCTTGAAAGAATAGAGTCATAAATTTTTTTAAACTCTTTATTTTACTGAGCTTTGCTGTTTTTTGCTTTGTTTAGGCTGCCTTTGCTTCTTGAAGGTCTTTAAATTGTATCTCTGCTTTGGACGTTGGACCATACCAATAGATGTACCTAACTTTTTAGCCAAATCCCGAACAGACACCTCCTTGTTGGTTGTGTATGCCTTTACTATCTTTTTATCCAAATTGGGGTTTGAAGGACCTGATTTTCGGCCGGATTTCGGTTTGTCAACGAAAGTATACTCGTGGCCGTACTGTTTAATCGTATTTTGGACTCCACCAATACTTAAAGTTTTCGAGTTTAGCTAGCTTCCTGAGAGTGATTCCTTTTATACTACACTTTATTTGTCCAGAATCGATTTCCGTTTTTCTGGTGAAAGTCCATACAGTTTTAGTTTACAATAACTAACGAGGAAACGAAACAATCCTAGTCAAATCCAACATTTAATGTTTAGATTGACATCAGTTTGAATGAAAAAAAACTATGTTTTAATCGAATGAAACCACTGTCAAGTTGTCTTTATATGTACTTAACGATACAGTCTTTAGTAGCATGTTTTGATTTACATACTAACTTACTTTTACGCGACTAAGTAGGTACATCGTGCATCGTCACAAAATGAAAATCATTATAACTACTTACATTATAACACACACAAATATATTTAATACAAGCGAAAAACGTTGGCGATGATGTTATTGGAGCCGAGAGAAAGATTTAGGTAGGAAAGTCTAGTCAGAAATAATCTGCAAAACCACTATAACCCACTAAAGCACGTTAGACAACAATAGAGGCACAGATATTGATATTCTACGCCGAAGTACTTAATTGCATAAATACTTAATATAATATGTGGTACACAATAATATAAACCTCAACGACTCCAGATGTTATAAGTGGTACTTAGGTATGACATATTTAATTATTATGATTCATCACTCAATGATTACAACTGCATAAGTTCGCGTCAAGTTTATTTACATATGCAGTCATCGTGTTTACGACTAAAGATAGGGCCGACGACAGACTAAAGGCACTGGGACGCTTCCTGTTCCTGATGTTCGAGAAGGTACCTATGTATAAGTTTAATTAAATAACTTGCGCGTAACAGACCACTAACTAAAGGCGATTCTAATCGGAATATGTCCCGTTATAAATAATTTGATATTTGAACAGCATTACGTGATGTGGACGAATTAATAACATAATAAATGTAGCTAAGATCGATTTATAGTGGCGATATCTCAGACAAATTGTTGCTAAGAACGTCGTCAAATCAATAAAGAGGAAATACGAGCCATTGAAAATAAGTGACCACAAGTCTTATGATTACTCTTTTGCAGACCCCCTTCCATGCACATGTTTTCCAATTCCTTCTTTATAGCCATTATTATTTGTTTTATCCCAGAGCACCGGACGTTCTTCTACCAGCGAGATCAAACAAATCGGCATCTATATTGTCCAACATCTTTCACAAAAGCACAGTACAAACTGACAATAAAACATCGAAAACGGAGCCGGAAAAGAGTTTTGTGACTTTCCTTGCCGTGCCTTTTATGCGATGCGGCACCGCACCGTGCAGTGCATCCGCTCGACACGGCACGGCACTGTATCTGCACGACACCGTGCCGTATTCAGGCGCCGCGCCGTTTCACGTTTAAGGGTTGTTTCACACGTACCACAACCACACGACAACCACAACCACACCACAACCACACGACGTGGTCGGGCGCATATTTTGTATGGTTAATGAATAGTTCAATTCACACGTAACCACAACCACACCACAACCACACGACGTGGTCGCGACGTGGTCGGGCGCATATTTTGTATGGTTAATGAATAGTACAATTCACACGTAACCACAACCACACCACATTTTAACGCTGCGACGTGGTGTGGTTGTGGTACGTGTGAATTGAGCCTAAGGGCCTTATCACACTTGCGATTTGTATTAATGCTATCACGCAGCGAGTTCGCCGCGATTGATAATTGTATAGAAAACACGCTCGCAACTTGCAAGTGCGATAAGACCCTAAGACGCCACGCCGTGGTCATGTGGCCAGACCCTAATATATCCCACCGTCCGTTACCCATAGTAGTTTGTGTATCCAATTAGTACCACGGCATCTCATTTCACTGGCATTGCAGTGGGCGATACTATTATCCTAACAGAGAAGTGGCTTCCGACCGAACCTAATAGGTTAATTGAGATATAACGGATGCTTTGACAAATTAGACTGATCATTGATTGGATAATTAACTATCACTCAATTACCTACGATTACATACAATAACAAGATTCCAATTCGAAAGCACTGACTTTCAATTATAGTTGGTAAATCGAATGTTGGAAAATAAGTAAAAGCAATGTTTTATGAAATATTCAAACTCTAGTGTCGAAACAATCGGCTACTTTATCAGTACCCATAGTTACAGTGACATTTAGTAGATACCAAAAATAATGAAACAGAGTTTCAAAAATGACGGCTACTTCTACAAGTTTTTTAACTTCCAAACTCCTTATCGAGACAGAATTCAACTCACTTCCATAAGTAGACAGTTTAACACGGACGTGAAATCAGATTCAAAGTTAAGTTTTACAGTCGCAAAATGAACAAAATCGCCGCATGGTTGTGATAGTCTGATAGACAGGCAGACAAGACAGCCACGGCCGGAAGATTTTAGCTGACAGGCTAGGCGCCTGTAACCGCACCCGACAGCTTATTTTAAGACTTTCGTACACCTTATTTCACTGCTCGAAGAGTAAGTATTTGCTGAAATGATAAAAACTCCCGACGGACCTAGAAAAAAGGTGATGGTCAAACGGGCTATTTACTTGATTCATAATCATAACTCTTGATTAACCTATTGACCGCCAAGCGGTCTAGCAATTTACCGTGCCACTGACGCCAGAGTAAAAAAAAAAGATGTGCCCCTATCAACAGGGATTGAAAAATACTTGTAGCGGTTAGAATTACAAAGTTTTTGATCATTGAAATTTGGACGGCTGTGGCCGACGTGGCGTCAGGGGCACGATTTTTTGTTGACGGCCACAGCCGACTGTGGCGGTCAAAAGGGTAAATCACCATTCAAACAAAGAAAACGACATCAGAATTCGTTCATCTGTTTAGAATATACATGTCTCAAACAAAACGTACACACTTATTAAACTCTTTTTTTGTCGGAAGTTAACCCTTAAATGCATGATGATGTATATTTATTTATACGTTCGTTACTGAAATTACCAGTGATCGTTATCAACGTGCTGAATTGGTGGCAAAGTATGGTTGACAAAAAAACAAACACTCAAGTATTTTAAATATTATTATATATCACAAATTATAACATTTATATACATATTTACTATCACTTCTGCAATTATGCTGAATAAGCTACTAAAATTTGTTCAACAGATTTTGCCGTCAGTCGTTCACGACGATTGGAAAAAATCCATTTTTAATCCAACTAAATGACCTTTCGACGTTGACAGAAGTCACGGGAAGGTAATATAAGCTATTAAAATATTGCGCGCAACTTTTATTGACGCCCTCCGGAATTTTGATGAGATTTCGACTTTATATGCTTATTTATATTGTATTTTTTATTTTTAATATTGACATTACAAATTGTACATCGCGTGCCTACATCCGTCGTTATAATATCCGGGTATTGTGTTAACTCCATACTGTGAATGTAAATACTGTTACCATAATGTGCACTTTACTAAGACTCCACTTGAAATACTTGATTATCATCAACTCGAGATACGACGTGCCTTTAATTAGATTAAAATAAACACTTCGCGTAATGTTATCGAATGTTCAGCTGCAGTTATAATATGTTTATGTACGACAAATTAATATGATTTTGACGTATGTTGTTTTAAAAATATTTAGGGCGGAAAAGGTTTTGTACAGTGTAGATTTATTATCTAGAGAACCTATGTAGGCAAGTATTTGTTTTATAGTGATTGTGAAAATAAATAAGTGCATATTCGCTTTTTCTGTCAACCATACACTTTGCCACGAAAATTGCACGTTGATAACGATCACTGGAAATTACACAGTCAAATTCTGAATAATGTCAAATAAAGACTTTGTCATGATTGTCCCGAAATCTCAAACTGACGTGGACTTCATTGCTAATAATTACATCATTTCAGAAATAAAAGGAGTGTAGTTGTACCTATGTATTTAAGGGTTAAAGAGTTTCAGTTTAAAGATACGTGTGAGTAATATACATCTTAATGTTTTTAGGTATCTGCACAATAATCGGCTGGGGCATATCCCCGAGGGCTCGTTCCACAACATGCCGAAACTGCACAAGTTGCGCCTGGACAGTAACGCGCTCATATGCGACTGCAGCATGCTGTGGCTGGTGCGCATGTTGTCGGCGCACACCGACATGAACGTCGTCGCCACGTGCTACGGACCCCCACAAATGCTTGGCAACTCGCTCGCGGCCATTCGAGAACATGAGATGCATTGCAGTGAGTACTTAGTCTTAAGCTTCTGACAGAATAAAGTAGTCCGTAGAAATTTATACGCGTTGCCAGGTGTTCCCGTGAACCTATCCTATATAGTCACCTGGAACTTCGAGTCGTACCGCCCAATGTTTTCTTACTACATTCTAGAGGTAGATCAGATCAACGGTAACCTTTATCATCTTCCAAGTTAAAAAGTTTCTGGTCAAAAATGCTATAGAGGCCTACCGAGTAGAAGCGGTCTCCGAATCGAATTCCAGAAATTCATGCGCGGATTGTACAATTTAGGTCAGAGAAAGAAAGCGCGGAACATCAGTTTTTTGTATTTTATTACAAGTAGCGATCAAAAGTATTTTGACAACGGCAAAAGCTTTGATATTATATGCGATACACATATTAGTTTTCTTGAAAAAAGTAAAAAGTCTCGTTTAATTGATTTAAAATATAAACCTCGCCACGAAAAATATATATTTACCGGTTCAAAAGTATTTTGACACTATTTTTTTTTTAATTGTGGCTGCAGAATTTAATTAAGTTAAAAGAATTACAACTTGAGACTTTTCTTAACATTGTACGAGTATATCACGGCAACTGATTAGTGTGTGGAATAAGCAGTTCAAGGCTCGAAACAGCGTCATAAATAAGCCTAAAAGCAGTCGTCCTCGAAAGACGACTTCTATAACTGATTTTGTATTAAAAAAATTCAACTTAAAAAAAGTGCAGTAACAATTAAAGATGAACTAAAAGAAAACTATAACACAAATGTTCATTTTTCTACCTTAGAATAATGTTTCTACTATTAAACGACGCCTAATAGAGCGAGGATTACATGGTCGACGTCAATAAAAAGAAGGAAACACATATTTCGGCAAAGAATAAGGCATCCCGATTCACGACACCGGGTGGGTGTGTAAGTGGTGTGTAATGATCGGTATAAAAATAAATAATATAATTTCATTGTGTATAAAAACATTTACTATATTTTCAATGGATATAATAAGATAACTAATGAACATTTAATATAATATCAAAATATATATTTTTATTAATTATAATAATGTTTTGGTATAAGGCTTATTTATTATATTATAATCATCATATATTATAATGCTCATTTTATATACAAGTGATATGTGTGACTATTAGTAATTTACTTTCCTCGTGGTCACACTGTTTGGTTGACCATTAGTAAGTTACCAAAACATGAGACTTGTGGTCACACTACTAGTGCGGGAAATTTAATACCCTGTAATGTGTAACTTAGGTATAATTGATTCCTTATTATTATAGCTATATTAATGATTCGAAAAAAAATCGGTTCTGGCGATTCGCCCACTCGCTTCGCTCGCTCGTTAGGGTCGCAGTTCTACCTAACACTCCTCCTCGCTTCGCTCGTCGTCGTACCTAACCTAAGCCAAGTCGGATCTGCCTTAAGGTAGATTAGGTAATGATTCTGACTTCAGGAAAGAGACAAGTTAGGATATCGCCTATTTTATCTAGTAATGTTAGGGTCACAGTTCTACCTAACACTCCTCCTCGCTTCGCTCGTCGCCGTACCTAACCTCAGCCAAGTCGGACCTTTTTTTTTTTTAACCCGTAGAAATGCATTGAATTGCATACCACTACGTAACATGAGACCCTCGGGGGTAGAGTCAAATATTACGCATTGGTGATGTGGGGCTCTCTAATCCGCGAAGGACTAGCCTACCCACTAAAACTCTGGGATGCTGCCAACCCGTGCCGTAGTGGTGATGCCATGGGATCGCGAACATTCACCACGACACCACCGGCACTTTCGCCCTAGGGCGAACCCTCACCGAAAGACACACTGTAGCATAGCAGTGTGCCTTACCCTCACCACTTCCAAAAGCCCCCAGGAAGCGGGGACCGCCACCGACACACGGTTCTTCGGTCCCACCCTCCTTGCTGAGGGAGAACAAACGCCCCTACCCCTCAGCCGGCCATGGGAGGACAAACGCCCCTACCCCTCGGCCCGCCACGGGAGGACAGAAGCCCCTACCCCGTGGGTCCCTCAACGCCGACGGGGGCGCAATTCAGCACAAACACCGAAGTGCCCACCCGAGTCATGCCCCGCCGGTCTCCTTCTCGGTCTCCTCCACCGACGGAGGTGAAGTCCATCACAAACACCGAAGTGCCCACCCGAGTCATGCTCCGCCGGTCTCCTTCTCGGTCTCCTCCACCGACGGAGGTGAAGTCCATCACAAACACCGAAGTGCCCACCCGAGTCATGCTCCGCCGGTCTCCTTCTCGGTTTCCCTCGCCCGTCTTGGCCCGTAGGCCCCCTCCCTGGTGTCTCTTGGCTTCCCCGCGCCCAACCGCAGGTACTGAGCCCCCCCACCACGACAAGGTGGACACCGTCGGGGGGGAGCCAAGTCAGACCTGCCTTAAGGTAGTTTAGGTAATGATTCTGACTTCAGGAAAGAGACAAGTTAGGATATCGCCTATTTTATCTAGTGAAAGGGAGATCAGACCTTCCGCCCTTACCTATTATTATGCTAACATTAGATGAAATTAACGGGTTATTATATCATATGTTCATTATAAGAAATATGCATTATACTAAATGTATGTTATATTAACCCTTTGACCGCCAAAGACGGCAAATCACGTCATCGGGAATTCGTGCCACTGACGCCAACGACGCCTATTGACGTCAAAAATTTCAATGGTCAAAAACATGCTAATTCAAACCACTATCTGTGTTTTTCAATCTCTGTTGAATTTGGAGCACTTTTTTTTTTGTTTTTGGCGTCAGTGGCACGGTGAATTGCTTTGCCGCTTGGCGCTCAAAGGGTTAAATATTATTCGATCAAATGATCTTTATATAAAATGATAATTATAACATATATAAATATATTAAGTGTTATTATATTAATTGGGAATTATATCAAATGAGCGTTATACCGACTAAAATTATTACAAATAAATTTATACGCATCGTTACGCACCCATCAAGTATGTGCGTCGTCCTCATAAAAGAATCGATACCTGTATGAAAATATACTTAATACACACATGATACTCGAAGAGGGAAAATGATAGGTAATTTGATACGACACGACGATCTAATACAAAAGATAATGGAGGGGAAAATTGAAGGAAGGAGAGGAAGAGGAAGGCCGAGGATTAACTATTTGGACCAGATCAAGAAAAAGGCAGACGTCGGGTCGTATCGGGAAGTCAAAGAACTGGCGTTAAGTAGAACGGACTGGAGAGAACTGCACCGACAAGAGTGAAACTCTTAAATAATAATAATAATAACACACATGATACCTTATGAAAATAAGTAAAGAAAATATGCCACCTCACTGGGTTTTTTAGCACGATAACGACTTTAGACACAAATCCAAACATACAGGTACAGGCTTTTTTTTAAGCGTAAAAAAGTTAAGGTTTTTGAGTGGCCTAGTCAAAATGCTGAACTTAATCCTATTGAGCATCTATGGGAAGAGTTGAATCGTCGTGTGAGGTGCAGAAATGATTCCAACATGAGGCTTTATTTCAAGCACTTCAGTCAGAATGGGCGAACATACCTTATAAATGTATACAGAAGTTAGTGGACTCTATGCCGGCTCCATGTACCTACTGCTGTTCGGAAGGCCAGGATATGCAACTAAATATTAATGAAACGTCTTATTTAACCCTCTTGCAAGTTCAGCAAAATCATTTTATGTAAGTGTCCCAATACTTTTGACCTACTTAGAAGCGTGATTATCAATTTTTATTCTAAGTTATCGTTATTTAGTTTTAGTAATCTATGTGGAAACGTAAAAAGTGTATTAAATATAGACTCAATTCATCAACATCGTAGAAAAATATGATTTGTCCAAATACTTTTGATCGCTACTGTATATACCTACCTTTAATTAGGTTCTTTAACTTGTATAAGTTGTGTAAGATATGTATTTTGAATATCATAAAAATGGTGAAATTGGTGCTCTAAAAATGTATGTTTACCGTGTGAGAAGCGTTAACCGCAATGAGTATGGAAAGTCGATTTTCGAATGCTCCTGTTCCCGCAGGAATTGTAGTACAATGTGCGACAACATTTACTTGTATTTCGAGCATCTGTTAAAAATTTCAGGGCAACCAGAAATACGCGACGGGCCCGAGGACGTAGTGATAGAGTTCGGGAAGGACGCCATATTTACCTGCACCGCCACTGGGGACCCACGGCCTGAAATAGTATGGTTCCGCGACTCCGCTCCGCTCCCCTTAGATACAGCCCGATATGAAATACAAACTGAGTCGGATAAGAGCAGTCTTATGATTCATAGCGTGGATGATACGGACGTTGGAGTTTTTGAATGCATGGCCAGAAACCCCTCTGGCAAAGCACACTCTAGACCAGCAAGAATGATGATGCAGCATGAGCCTAAAGAAAATGGTAAATATTTGTAGTACAACCATTCTGATTCCATTTACAATTATTTCACAACTTAGGGCTGACTATATATAAAGGTTATAATATAATTATAACTGCAACGTCATTATTTAGTGTCATTTGCTGGAAACTATTATCTTGTCTTGTGTTGCAATATCTATAATCCTTTTTGTATCTTGTTAATCGCAGAATAATATTTTGTTTAATGTACCGGGTGATCAATCCAAATGAAATCTGTTCTTAGGAACCATGGCTTCGATTTTAGATTTATTAAAAACTTCATTCAATTTTTTTTTGTATATCTCATGCATAACCCGGAATCGAACCCGGCCGAAATTGAGTAGAGAAAAAAAATAAAAAATTAAGATGTCAATCGATCCTATTTTTTATTGAAATCAAATGTCTGTATGGGACTACATACATTTAGAGTGCTCTAAGAATCAGAAATCGCTGTTAAAGAGTGACATTCCTTTAAGGTACGAACATTTTACGTTTTTTATTATCCAAAAGCAAATATGAAATTGTTTCCAATATCCTCATAATTCAACAAAACAATAATTGTACGACAACTATGAACCTAAACGGAAATTATCGTGGTCAAAAGGGAAAAAGTTATTTTTTCCATACACATGACATGACGCATGTTTGTATGGAGCGTTTCCAGCTTTAACAGCAATTTCTGACTCTTAGAGCACTCTAAATGTATGTACAGAAATTTGTTGCCAATAAAAAATAGGATCGATTGACATCTTTTTTTTTTCTCCTATTTTTCAATTTTAACAGGGTTCGATTCCCAGTTATTGTATGAGATATACGAAAAAAAATTAAATGCAGTTTTTAATAAATCTGAAATCGAAGCCATGGTTCCTAAGAACACATTTCCCTATCTCTTATAGTTTTCGTTTTCTCCCTACTGACCCATTTGGATTGATCACCCTGTATTTTCTTTCCTTATAGGCGAGACTAACTTATGTATAATATTTTGTTTATTTTCAGCAATCCCCGTGTTTAAAGTACGGCCTAAAAGTCAAGTAATCAAAAAGCGGAACGTTAAAGTTCGTTTCGATTGCGTAGCTAGCGGAAATCCGCCACCACACATCGCCTGGTATTTTAAAGGCACTAGGCTCCTCCTAGACTTTAGGACGGATTTACATCAAAATGGCTCGATGTTCATTGACGATGTCCAATATGTCGATGTTGGAGAATACACGTGTGAAGCCGAAAATATAAATGGAAAGGTTAATGCAACAGCGGAACTCCAAGTATTGGGTAAGTAATTTTTTGACATGTATCATAAGTACTTACGAGTATAATTATGCAAGTTCTTTTAATTAAACGATATTTCTTGTTTCAGATCCACCTACATTTATAATTGTACCAACAGACACCACAGTGGCAGAAGGTGACAAAGTTTTATTTACATGCAGAGCACGAGGATCCCCCAAACCTGTTATAAGCTGGTTCATGAATACGATGACACTTCCAGTTAGCGATAATTACCTTTTCCAAAATGAAAATGAAAATTTCACAATTCTGGAAGTGACGAAGGACGACGCTGGAATATATCATTGCAGAGCTGAAAATTCGGAGGGAATTACCGAAATTTCCGCTGTGTTGAACGTGGAAGAATTCAAAGTAATCCCACCTCGTTTAGTTCTTAAACCGATTGACACAGATGCATATAAAGAAACATCGATTCAATTACCATGCGAAGTTGAAAGTGACCCACCGGCAACAATAACGTGGACCAAGGACGGTTCTTCTATATTATCACAAGAGAGAATTTCAATTTCCATTATAGGAAGTTTGATCATTAACAATTTAACATTAACCGACACCGGTCGATACGAATGTACAGCATCTAACAATTACGGCAGAGATACAGCATCCGTATTCCTTTCAGTAAAGGATCATATTCTACCGGGAGAGCAATATGTTAATATAGCTATAACTGAAGCGACTCGAGATGTTGATCAAGCCATCGCTAAAAGTGTTGAAGAAATATTCTTCAACAAAAAAGATAAAAAAGACGTGCACGACCTGTTTAGAATAGCTCATTTTCCAAGCGAACCGGCACGGGAAATTGCGCGTGCAGCGGAAATTTATGAACGTGCTTTAGACAAAGTAAAAGAATTCATTCAAAAAGGTTTAAAGGCAACGACCTCAGAACCTTTCAATTACAATAATGTTCTTTCCCGTCAACAACTAGATTTGATTGCTCGTTTATCTGGCTGTACGGCACATAGAGAACAAAAAGACTGCACCGACATGTGTTTCCACAATAAGTACCGTAGCATAGACGGTACATGTAACAATTTTGCCCATCCCATGTGGGGCTCATCTTTGACAGGATTCCGTAGAATTCTTTTCCCTGTATATGAAAACGGTTTCAGTCAACCTGTAGGTTGGAATAAAGGAGTAAAATATAATGGATATGAGCTGCCCAGTGCCCGAGCCGTATCTACATCAATCATTACAACAACAGAGATATCAGAGGATATCGAAATTTCTCACATGGCTATGCAATGGGGCCAGTGGTTAGACCACGACTTAGATCACGCGCTACCATCAGTTAGTTCTCAAACTTGGGACGGAGTAGACTGCAAGAAAACTTGCGACTATGCAGCTCCATGCTTTCCTATCGATGTGCCAAATGGAGATCCGAGGATCAAAAATCGCCGGTGTATTGATTTTATTAGAACTAGTTCAGTATGTGGTTCGGGGGTGTCATCTATTCTCTTTGGAAGCCTTCAACCTAGAGAACAAATTAATCAACTAACTTCATATATTGATGCTTCTCAAGTCTATGGCTTCGAAAATGCTGTGGCCGAAGATCTACGCGATTTAACTAATGATAATGGATTACTGCGAGTTGGTGTTACTTTTCCGGGTAGAAAGCCGCTTTTGCCTACGACAGGCGTAAATGGTATGGATTGCAGATTAAATCTCGCAGAAAGCAGCCGACCTTGCTTCGTTGCAGGTGATATTAGAGCGAACGAACAGATCGGCCTCGCTGCCATGCACACAATTTGGATGCGCGAGCATAATCGTCTTGCTTTGCAGTTAAAAGCTTTGAACTCGTTTTGGGACGGAGACAAGGTATACCAGGAAGCTAGAAAAATTGTTGGAGCCCAAATTCAAATGATAACTTATAATCATTGGCTGCCAATTATCCTTGGTACGGAAGGTTACAAGAAATTAGGGGAATATAAAGGATATAATAGCAATTTGAACCCTTCAATTTCAAATGTCTTCGCAACTGCTGCACTGCGATTTGGACATTCTATGATTAATCCAGTACTTAACAGATACGATGAAAATTTTGATACCATACCTCAAGGACATTTGTTACTTAGAAACGCTTTCTTTGCTCCTTGGAGGCTAGTTGATGAAGGCGGAGTCGATCCTTTGCTGCGAGGAATGTTCACGACCCCGGCTAAGCTGAAAACATCAACGCAGAATCTAAACTCAGAACTCACCGAGAAGCTTTTCTATGCGGTTCATGCAGTTGCATTAGATCTGGCAGCGATTAATATCCAACGGGGACGAGATCATGCAATTCCCGGCTACACAAAATGGAGAGAGGTCTGCAATATGACCGAAGTTAATGATTTTGAAGATCTATCTGGTGAAATATCAGATCAAACAGTAAGGGACAAACTGAAAGAATTGTACGGATCAGTCCACAACATTGACGTCTGGGTCGGGGGAATCTTAGAAGATCAAGTCGAAGGAGGTAAAGTTGGGCCTCTTTTCAGTTGCCTATTAATAGAACAGTTTAAACGGTTACGCGATGGAGACCGATTATGGTATGAAAATCCGAATGTATTCAAACCTGAACAATTACAGCAAATACAGCAAACAACTTTAGCTAGAGTACTGTGCGATAATGGTGATAATATCGATACAGTAGGTGAAGACGTCTTCTTGATACCTGAAGCTCAGGATGGTCTAATATCCTGTGAGGATTTGCCTTCAATTGACATCCGATTCTGGGCAGATTGCGAAAAATGTGATGGGCATGGGGATACAAATACAGTATCCCGCTCCCGCCGAGCTATATCCACAAATATGGTGAATCAGACATTCCACAATGCGCGCTTATATGACTTGGAAGCTGCAAATAGGGAACTACACGAATTGGTTACTGCACTGGCTCAGAGAATTCAACATCTTGAGGAACTTGTAAATGATGGTGATAATGAATAATTAAAATATCTAATTTGAGTGAAGGTATAGGATATACCTATATTTATGATTATCATAAATAATAACACGAATTGCGGTTATTATTTTGCGAATAATACTATTTCCTCTAAGTCAAATTATGTGTTAGATATCCTTCATGTGGTCCA
The DNA here is from genome assembly GCA_932273695.1 of Apotomis betuletana. Lineage (NCBI taxonomy): Eukaryota > Metazoa > Arthropoda > Insecta > Lepidoptera > Tortricidae > Apotomis > Apotomis betuletana. The sequence goes on along the minus strand of OW026298.1, from coordinate 14,458,707 downwards.
ACTATTCAGCTTTATACTAAATTTGGGATAAAACCAATCTCACCTATGATATAACATACCTTAACAATTGCTTTATTTCTAACCTAACCATTATAGCTTTAACTGATAATATTTGTTAAATTAACTCATTACTATAATACTTAAGTAAACGTGTTACTTTCCTTGTCCATAGGTAAGTAATCTAGTCTTTATATCTTTTAGGAGCAGTCATCGTTATTCATATAAAGTATGTTTACAAAAACAAACCCGACAAAATTGGTTTAAATACTTTTTCAGTTTTTCTTTAAGCTTTGATCTTTGTATTCATGGTTTAAATAGTAAGAGTTAATAAAATGCTCGGTTTAAAGCATGTTACAAAAGCGTCAGTTACCTACCTGTCGAAAATATGAGTCATACGAAAATGTATTCTATTTTAGATGATGAATCAGCGGCATTTAAATTTAAACTTTTACAGGTTTGAACTGAAGGCGGGTTATTTTATTTTACAAGTAGGTATAATTGAATTTTTTAAGACGTCGGAATGGTCGTATATAGTTATTAAATATGACCCCAGAAAGCCATTGTCCGAGGATAAAATGGAAGCAAGTAACAAAAGAAAAGGAAACTGTTTATCATCTTTTCTTAGTCACAAGGTTGAAATTGGAATAGCATAGCTCTTGGGAAGCGGAACTCAGGTGAATTTTCTACTATTTTACGACTATTGTATCTTTAGTTTCAAAGTATCTCATTCGATCGATATTGCGATTTCAAACTTGTGACTTAGAAAAGACATTTGAAACAAGAATATACATGTTTGTGTTTTTTGTTACTTGTCCCAAAGTGATATTTCAATACAGGAGTAGAACAATGGCTTTGTAGGGTCATGTTTACAAAATAAGCTCTCAGATAAGTGGTATTCGGACAGCTTAATTTTTTTTACTATAGGTACTACGATAGGATCGTGATGGTGCCGACGAGCCGGCTAGCAGTTGTCACAACCAAATATACGTTTGATGCACGATTTTAATATACCAATTGAAAGTAAAGTTTTAGTTCATTCCATTTAATAAATAACGATGTCTGTTCTACAGAAACAAAGTATTTGGTACTTAAATAGCGATTTCCTCTGCGGCCTACGATGTAGCTTTAATGGGTTATCCCTCTACTACATTTGTAGAGAGAACCTATTTAAATATTAAACACTCACATTATCAATATTTATGTTTGTATTAAGGAAGGCGAAGTGGATAAGAATGTCATATCATAAGTAAACGTATTTTTTGAGCGCACAGATGCAGAGTTGATATATTTCAACTTAAAATAATGAAGGCATAGATATGTAGAAAATTAAAATTAAATATATCTTGGGGGTATTAGTTTGGGTCGTCCCATTAGCTATTTGTCAAATTCTTAATTCGTCTCATTCTGCTTACATCACCATTCTTCTTTCGTATTTTATGTTGGTAGTTTTCCTCATATATTATTTAATTCACACTTGGTGTAAAATATTTTTCTTAAGCAGGCTCTTCCGGCGTTCGTCTCCATCATCTTTGGGGCACGATCGATATCAGTCTCTGTCTTTTTTAGTCTCATTCGTTATTCGTAATTTTTTGTTCGACATGTTAATTGTTGATGCTATTAGCAATAATTTTGTTTCGTTTTTAGGTCGATTCAATATTACGTAATATTAAGATTTTTAAATTAAATAGTATAAATAGAACGCAGACTTCGATATTTATCTCCTGAATAATCCTGTTGACATAACAAAAAAAAAAGAGTAAATGAGACGAATATCGAACGGGACGAATGGTAAATGTGTTCTATAAAGAATGAGAACAATTTCAGGGAAGACAAAATAAGAAAAATACAAACTTTGAATAAGACCAAAGACGATAAGACGAATAACGACACAGACTAAAAAAGAGACAGACTAACATCGGCCCTAAGATGACAGTGACGCTAAAGGGCCTGAATAAGAAAAATACTTAACACCTTGTGTGACCAGAAAATAATGGGTTGACCCAAGTTGAACCCATCTTCGGAAGAAAACAATCTTTGTATACATTCTCCGCAGTGTGTAACCAACCGTACATAGACGTCTTGATTTTAGGGTTCTGAAATTGTAATTTAAATATTTTATTACGGTTATATCTACTGTAAGTATTAATATATTTTTGTGAATCATAATCCTTAACTCTGTTCAATTACATAATTCCTATAATGATCAAATTGTGAACAATAGATAATTTTATAGGCAATAAGTTTAAATAACTCCTACTGTACCCATATCCCACTTTAAAATATATATATATATATATATATATATATACTTAGGTACTCTTATCGATGTATTGACGTTAGGATAAAGCGATACATTATAAGTGGATATATTTGAATACCAACATACTTCAATGCTGAGATGGCCAAATAGTAAAGTAAGGTTGCATATTTACGTGTAGTATTTGGACGCCACTCATCGTTGGGTGGGCAAGAATATTGTTGTTGCACAGATTATGGTTTCTTTTTAGTCAGCGTGTTGAATTGTTATTTATTCTTGGTAAAACCATTTATTTAGTCGGGTAAAAAGCATCCAATAAGCATCTGGGGATACGGAACTACCCGTATACCAAAAATTTTCGAAATCAATCCAGTCGTTTAGGCGAGAAAGGACATTTCATTTTTAAAATTTTATAAGAATAGATACTAGAAGGCGCGCGTATTTTTTCAGCAGTCGGGTAAAGTCTATCCTACAACTTATCTTAGGATGTCCAGCTATCCATGTACCTACCAAAATTGGTCAACCTTTTGACCGCCACAGTCGGCTGTGGCCGTCAACAAAAAATCGTGCCCCTGACGCCATGTCGGCCACAGCCGTCCAAATTTCAATGATCAAAAACTTTGTAATTCTAACCACTACAAGTATTTTTCAATCCCTGTAGATTTTGGGGCACATCTTTTTTTTTTTACTCTGGCGTCAGTGGCACGGTAAATTGCTAGACCGCTTGGCGGTCAATAGGTTAATATTTGTCCAGCTGTGTCGGCGTGATGAGATAACAAGGAAATTGCATTCGCAGACTGGCGTGCACCGCGCGCTCATACAAAACAAAAGACGATCCTACATCACGTTATTAAGATTTTCAATAAAAATTTAGAATTTTAAAATAGTATATAGATTATAAATGTGGTACTATGAATAATTGGATTGAGTCCTTCCAGCAGTAAGTCCTGGAAAGCAGGGTGGTATTTGTAGGCATTATTAGAGTGGAATATGTCTGATTATTGAGACTAGGTACTGTATACAGAAGGGATCAAGATTGAATAGATAGAGTAGTATCTATGAATTATATACTAAATTTAAAATTACCAGGTCAAACTCTATGAGACCTATTCTTAATGTAGTTGATTTTAGTAAAATTTTGAGTGTTTACACTAGCAAACTGTTTTTACACAGTTAAGCTTATTCTAAGAGAAAAATATGCATAAATTATCGTAAGCCGTTTCTGTAAAATTTTTGATTGTATCAATATTTAGAATAGTGATATGTATTATATCAATAGAAGAAAACCATTTACGTATACTAACCAAGTCTTGCCATTCATAGTTTTTGTCTGTCCTACAGCTATTACTGTCATACCTTATAAATTACATACCCATACCGTATACTTAACTGTTAAGGACTAAATGTTGTGATGTGATAGTAACAATAAATGCCGTGAAATGTTAATGCTTTTATTTCAATCTTTCTACCCCATAATGAAAGTTATAATTATAAATTATCACAATTTTATTTTTGGGCAAGCAGGAGTCCTAAGATATAACATAAGGTTTATTTGATGACGCGGTTGGCTCGCTTTGTAGACACCTGCAAGGGCGTCGCCAGCCGAAGGTCCAGGGGGGGGCAATTTGATATAAATGCAGGATGAGGAAAAAAAGGAAGGTACAGCCTTGCTTAGAGGATAGGAAGCTGCACCCAGCACATAAAAATAGAAGTGGATTTCGGCTTACAGTCATAATCATAATTGTCATAATATACGGTGATGGAAACGCGAGCGTAGCGAGCGCGAAATTTTTTGGAAGGGGACCGTTAATAACACTTTTAGTGAGATAAAACGCGAGCGTAGCGAGCGCGAATTTTTTTGAAAGGGGACGTTTAATAATACTTATAGATAGATAAAACGCGAGCGTAGCGAGAGCGAAATTTTTTGGAAGGGGACGGTTAATAATACTTATAGACAGATTAAACGCGAGCGTAGCGAGCGCGACAATTTTTTGGAAGGGGACGGTTAATAATACTTATGGTTAGATCGAACGCGAGCGTAACGTGACATTTTTCGAGAGGAAGGATCAAAATAAATGTAGATGAAAATTAACGCGAGCGCAGCGAGCGCGAAAATTTTCGTTAGCAATAACGTAAATTGAAAGACAATAATTCAATACTTAACTACATTTTGATGCAAGTGCGGAAAATCACGAGTCATGGGACCGAGAGATCTTGCCACGAACCGAAGATCCACTGTACGCGACGAGTTCAAGGTTGCCCCATAGACCGCAAAATCACAAAGCTTCATCAACCGAGCGAGTGAAGCATCTCCGTTACAACTTGGCCAAACATTCTTTCGTATTTTCGTATGTTCTCGCCTACCGGTCGCATTTCTTGTCAAAATGACGGGTAATAATGGGACTGGAAACGTAAAAAAAAAACAAATTTCAGTAATTTCGGACCAAACTCGCGAGGTCTTCAGCTCACAGAGCCACTAAAGTAGTTCTATTATTTTATTTTAGTACCTATGCTATGTTTATAGACCAGTTCTTTTTCGGTACTCTCTACAAAGTGTAACCTGTCTGTGTGAGACACGTCGCCACTCGTTCCGTAGAGTCACTTTCCGTGAGCTTTACTAACGGTAGCCCAATGATCTTCATTTAGCCCCTGACCTGGCCTGGTACTAGTGATACTGAATTCATTTGAGTTTCGATGTGCAAGAATGATCGATCAGACAAGTCAATTAAGTGACTGGACATATTTTTGGATCTCTAGGGGGGGGCAGCTGCCCCCCCCTGCCCCCCCTTGGCGACGCCCATGGACACCTGTCTAATGAGCCGGCGGTCCTGGGTTCGAATCCCGGCCGAGGCAAATATTTGTGTGATGAACTCGAATATTTGTTCCTGGGTCATGGATGTTATCTATATATGTATTTATATATATTTTTTATATCGTCGTCTAGTACCCAAAGTACAAGCTTTGCTTAGTTTGGGACTAGGTCGATTTGTGTATGATTGTCCCTTAATATTTATTTATTTAATTGTCAACATTCCAGCTTTTCAAATACTGTTCAGTTTAAACTAATTTCATTAATTTATTATAACAGAACTGAAACCTATTATTTTTATTTGATTATACCAACTAGTTTTTTAAATATAAAAGAAATGTGAAAGCAGCGTCATCTAAGAATCGGCCCTCTACATGACGTCACGTTATGGAAATTTTGACAGTTACAACACGCCGAAAGAACAGTGGTACAATTTCCATACTAAATCCTAGTTTGACTGTATGATTTTCTGCACTGTGATCTTACTGGTCGCCTACAATCTTTTAGAATGAGGAAAAAAGTAAAAATTTGGGAATGTTGTGTTGTCAATTGCCGAAATTTAAGAGGCCTTATTCCTTTTAAAATTTATTTTTTTCATATCATGACAAATATATTGATAATTTCAACCAACTTTTTGAAGTGAATAATACTTTTTCCCGAGTTCTAGGTAGTAACATAGTTATTTCACGCTTTCATTGCGTACAGTCGAAAATAAGTTAAAAAAACTAATTTTCCGCGTGAATTTTGTCAATTTCGAGTAGTTTTTGAAACAAAAATTATCAATGAAAAATTCAAACTGTAGGTTTCAAATATATACCAATAAATCCCAATAGCCCTGTTCTAGAAAGTAACATCAATAGTATGTTAAGAAACATGTTTGATCATAGAGAAAAATGTCTAAACAATCAGCATTTTAAAAGGAATAAGGCCTCTTAAGCCAAAGTAAATTTTTTGGACGCCAAAGACGGCAGTGGCCTATATCGGAAAACTGCTCCACTGACGCCATTGTCGGACACAGAAGTCCAAATTCAATATATATATTTAATTTAAACCGCTATAAGAAGTTTGAATACTAGTTGAGTTTGGGGCACTTTATTAAATTTTTTGCTGTGGCTGCAGCTTAGGGGCACTGTAAATTGGTTTACCGCTTGAAGTTCAAAAGGTTAAAGAAGACTTGACAAAACACCCATAATTAGACGTTGGTAACTATCATGCAATTTGTGGCGAATCTTAGGGCGGTAGTGATTATTCAATTATAGAATTGTAGTACAACCTCCTATATTACCAGGACCAAACACTAAGGTTGTTCGATTATGTATACTAAGACTGCCATAATTTGTCCAAACGGGGATAATATAATAAAATTAAATTACAATAGTAATATCTACATTAACTTTATTTACTATTATACACCAATGTATTTGGTATGTCTACCTGATGCTAACACTTTATTAGTGGCTTTGTTCCGTACCTCTACTTCTAGGAAGGCTATCTTCTTACCCAGTGTCTTCGTGACTGCTTCTACTTCTATTTCATCACCTTCTTTGGCTGCAGTATAATATCTGAAAACAACGGAACATAATTTACGTTTGTTGTGATACTTGTATTTACTAGTTTACAAAAATATAAACCTTATTCTTAATTGGCTGTCTTATAACTGAACCAGCCAAAATGATAACCAAACTAAAGTCATAAACCCTTAAATGGACATTTCACTGCTCATTTTCTCCTACCAAGTTAAGTTTGCATCTGTTAATTAAGGTGTCGGAAACAAACAAGGTCCAAACTTAACTGGGTAAGACAAATGGAGGCTTCGTTCTTGACTGTCTCCTCTTCCAAAACTTAACCAATTGCAACAAAGTTTTGGAGACTAATAAAAATACTATAATCTGTGTTGGACTGTTTAGATTTTTGCGCTTATTATTCAATTTGCATACTAGGCGTTTGTTGGCCAAAATTCTACTGCAAACGGTCACCTAGTACACAAAATTCTATTATAATAAGTGCAAAACACAGAACGCTTCGACACAGAACACTTCCTTCCTATTAATTTCCTAAAATTTCGTAATGATAGTAAGTGTAAGTAAATAGAAAAAATAAAAAAAATATACAGTTCTGTCTAAATTTAACTAAACTCTACACAACTTGATACAGGTACGTTATGTTTATGACAGAATGGCAGCATATTGAGCATAAATTAACAGTAATATATCGCCTGGGTTTATACTAGTACACGTAAAATACTCACGATACACTAAGATCAATTGAGACTCCTCTGGTTTCTACATTATCATTGGCTGTGAGGGCATATGTTGAGACAGCATCAACAAGATGAGCTATAAAGCCGCCATGCAACGTGCCACGCTGGTTGAGGTGCTCCGGACCCACTTGGAAGCCTGTGACAAGCCGTCCACTACTACATGATATCACTTTTACCTGAAATGTGATGGATACTTTTGTGAATATCTTGAATAATCCTTATTCAAAGGACATCAGCCTTCCTATGTTTAAAACTGACTAACAGGTAGGATTGCCAGGTATCCCGATTTGAGCGGGATGTCCTGATTTCAGGAGTGACAGGGAATTCTGATCGGGACATTAAATGTCCCAATAAATCGATAACTTACTAGACCATTATTATCGATTAAAATTAGATTTACTGGCAAGTAATATTAGTTCCGAAAAGCAATATCAGAAAGTAAAAAAGCAATATAATATTTTATTTGTCCAGGTTTCCTAAATCCCGATTTGTGTAACCATCTTCCCCGATTTTAATCTAATCGGACTTGGCAACCATACTAACAGTATACGGGTATATGGAGGTGTATAAAAATTCATTCAGTTTTAGACAAAGAATGGCACATAAAATTTAAGAGCAATACCATTAAAATAAAAGTGGCAGGATTTAGAATGTTGAGCTGTATGTGCCAAAATTATTATTTTCAGGTCACAAAGGTATTGATTCCTTTTCATTCGAGGACGAAATTCACGGCACCTAATAGCAAAAAGAATTATAAAATTAGGCACCTTGCGTAAGTTTTGATCAAAACATTTCGTCGTGGCTATTACTTTGGTGAAGAGTTCAGCTACCTTAGCGCTTTTATTGCAACTCATGGTTTATACCTAACGCTAAAAACTGTTCTTACGTACTACCAGTCACATGATAGAACTTAAAAAAATGTTGACTGTTGTAGCGTAATCTAAATTAATTAAATAATAACTATTACAGAATTCTTTATTCTATTATGTCACTTCAGTGTCAACCAGTGTGACCAGATTTAAATTGAGCATAATGCTAGCTGCTCGGGTAAATTCTGCTAACGATTGAACTCTAACACTATAATTTTAAAGTTTATTTTCATATGACTAGGATCGTACGAAACAATACGTCATTAGCGTCTACTCGAAATTTTGGTAAACATCCGATACGTAAGCATTAGTGTTGTCAGTACAACGAAAAAATTGTGACATAAATTAAAATAAAAACAGTAGTTATTTTGTTGAGCACATATTCAAATTAAACTCGGCTAATTAAAAATCCTGTTTGCTGCTAAACCTCTGCTAAAGTTTTATTAAATTCTGCCAAAACCTGCTAACTTTTTCTATTCTGCAGTATAATCTGCTAAGTATCAAAATGGGGTTCAAATTCTGCCAAAATCGCAGAATTCTGCTAAATCTGGTCACACTGTTAGCCTGCCCGGATGGAAACATTGACAGTTGACACTGTCAACTGTCAATGTCACCTTACGATTAATTTTGTTTCCATCCGGGCAGGCTAAGACCATAGGCCATACTGCCTACCTTACGATTAAGTCAAAATCAAAACATTACTTGGTCCAACACGTAGTGGTTAGATTAACTTTCGATCCAATCCAACTAAGGCTATCAAAACCAAAACAACTAGAGTCTGTCAAGCGAGTCGTGTCCCTCGGGTATGGGGCTGATTATATATCTATCTCATAATATACCATACGAAAAACCGGCCAAGTGCGAGTCGGACTCGCGCACCGAGGGTTCCGTACAAACCAAATCAATTTAATACCTCTACGCGTTTATGAGGAAATGGGTAGTAAGTTTAAAATTATTAAAAAAATATAAAAATTTATGGTTTTCGTAATTTTTCCTTTATCTATGCTATAAGACGTTGCTTCGTACCAAATTTCAAGATTCTGAGTTCACGGGAAGCACCCTGTAGGTTTTGATTCCCTTGCAAGTGTCGAAAATTAGCGGCATAAACGGCTGTATCTTTTGATTGCGTTGGCTTAGAAGTTTGATTTTTTCACAGCTTCAAGGGACAGTAGACCTGAGTAATTGATATAAATTTCAGCTTCATACCTCCACGCGTTCCTGAGAAAAAGGGTCTTGACAGACGGACGGACGGACGGACAGACGGACAACAAAGTGATCCTATAAGGGTTCCGTTTTTTCCTTTTGAGGTACGGAACCCTAAAAAAGAGATAGATATAATAAATCAGCCCCTTCCTATGGGACACGACTCGCTTGACAGACTCTACGTCACAAAGTATTACTACATAGTATAAAACAAAGTCGCTACCTGTCTATCTGTCTGTCGCCATGTATGCTTAGATCTTTAAAACTACGCAACGGATTTTGATGCGGTTTTTTTGAATAGGTAGAGAGATTCAAGAGGAAGGTTTATATGTATAATACATGCATAATGTATTAGCATTGCACCCGTGCGAAGCCGAGGCGGGTCACTAGTTTAAAATAAAATATACTGATTTCTTGTAGGTATGCAATTCTGATTATGATCCGCATTTTAAAGCAATTAAATTTTTAAAATGATTATAATAGGTTATAGAATATTAGAAACCTTTAAGTATGTTTCATAGCTTAAGGACCAGAAATACAGTGTGACCAAAAAGAGTAGAAATTAAAAAGTGGCAATACTGTAGTGTCGTCCCTGTTTTCTTATATTGATTAGAAAGGGAGGACACTACAGTATTGCCACTTTTTAATGTCTACTCTTTTTGGTCGGACTGTATATAGAGAATTGACAAGAGGACGTACCTAATTTATAAGATTTATATGGCAACAATTTTGCAACCAATCGCAACCCACTATATTAATATTAGTCAGTTCCACTATGTTAACCTCGTAATACCATTTAATGGAATGCACTCTTTTCCTGACTGTTTTTCGTGTAGTAAACACATGTACGCTTTATTTATAATCTAACGTTCATAATTTTAAATAATTGTCTTTAAAAGAAACCACCACGAATGACATTGACATTGTTGACATTGACAAACCATCATAAAATCATTGCCAATGTGAGAAATTAGTTCCAGTGAAATTCCGCAATATGGCGCGTCCTCATAATATATTTCTGGTCAGGCTTTATGTAACGAAAGTTTCGAACTAATTTCTTACACTGGCAATGTTTTTATGATGGTTTGTCAACACTGTCAATGTCATTCGTATTGGTTTCTTTAAAAGACAAATATTTAAAATTATCCATAGAAAATGCCGAAAACCATTCACAGTCGTAAACGTAACATTATAAAATAAAGTGTAAACGTGTTTACTTCACGAAAAACAGTCAGGAAAAGAAGGCATTCCATTAAATGATATTACGAGGTTAAAATAGTGGAACTGACAGGTATTTAAACTAATGTCATTATAGTGGGTTGCGATTGGTTGCAAAATTGTTGCCATATAAATCTTTTAAATAACGCCCTCTTGACAATTCTCATATATTTCTGGTCAGGCTTTACATCTGGACCACCGGAATACGAAACAGATTCGTTTCGTTTAGTGATGTGCCGACGAGAACGTTCGCGCTCTCGGGAATTCCTTTCCATGAGAAATTCTCAATACTTCTCGAGAAAGTTCTCTTGAACGGAAATTTCTGAGAAAGTACGTTAAATCTGAATAACATCAAATTTTATCTTTTTTTATTTTCTTAGTTAAGGTGTTTGCTGAATATTCGTAAGGCATTTGAACCGGTTTGATTATTCTAAGAGCCAAATTCTCTTCGCTCTCGGGAAGTTTCCGAGAAAGTTCTCGGAAACGTTCTCTGTAAGAACTTTCTTAGAGAAAATTTCCGAACAGAGTATTTGAGAAAACGTATTTGTTATTGAAATATTATTATATTATCTATGTATATATTATTATATAAAGCTATTTGCTTAGAACTTTGGTTTTGATTAAATCTGATGACCATTCTAAGCAATAATTTCGTTTTATTCCGCTTCATGAAACTGTTCTTAAATAACTTCATTTTGTGTTTATGTAAAACAGTAAATAAAAGAAATACAAAATAATTCATTAACTTCAAGAGATCCCCAATAGGGGTAAGTTCGTTAGTTGTTATCGTTGTATTTATAACCCGTTTATCTTTACAAAAGTACATACATACAATACAACTCTAAATTATACATCAGCTAACCTAACTAAGTTTAATGTAAAATACTTTAAACAATTTTTTTAAGCACGGCTCAAATAATCTACACGGGGTCATGACGAAACTCAGGTAGTTTTTAAAACAAAAGAAGGCGATCAACTTTCCTGAACCCTTTAAACTATAGATAATGCTTATCGTCTGCATTCTCAACTACGCCATTATTTTATTGCCTTCAAAGTTATATATTGAATAGTAACTAGGAAAGAGCACTAATGCTCCAGGTAGCTACCTGATCATAACAAATCTATTCCTTTTCCTCTCAGTATCATCAGTGCTAGTAAACAGAACAGTTGTGATATGCTACCCGTATCTTCATGTTAAAATGCGGAAAAGCAAAGTGTTAGAGTATTTCAGAACTTTGTTAAGAGTAGTTAAGTTACAACTTGTAACTTTGTAATTAAAACTTCTTCGGGTATTTTTTTTTATTTTATGGTATGACGCGTATCGGGACGTGTTCTGTTCTTATTCGAAGTCGGATTCGAACAACGAATTTCGAATAGATATGTTTCTATCACTCTCTTTTTCATATACATATGAAAGAGACACAGTGCACCGAAATTCGAACGATTTGAATTTTATAATTAACCTTTGGCTGAGAAATTACAAATTCGTGGTCAATCATTGAAAAAATTAAAAAGCTACTTTCTACTCACGCTCGAAAATCGCATTTTGTTATTTTTGTTCAGTGTTTTCTGACAGCAAAATCGCCATGTTTGAGCTGGTGAGGTGAAAAATAATATAAAGGATGATTATATTATTTTTCACCTCATTATGAAATATCGATAGATAGGTATATAGGGTAAAGTTACCATAAGTCGGCCAGGACCCTGTGGTCGGCCTTTTCGGTTTTTTATTCGCCGCGAATAGTGCTAGTTTTTAAATTGTCCAATGAGATGAATGCATAATGACGCTCCAACTTCTTATTGGTTGAATGATAGAGTCATCTGTGCGGGTAGGGGCAAGCGGTGAGCGAAAACGGGTTCATACCAGTGTCGTCCGCGAGCACGAGGTGTTGTGCGATGGCCGCCATTTTTTTGTAAAATTTCGGAGTCGTGATTATTAGCGGTAAGCAGCTTCGTCTTATACTTTATTGCATTTGTTTTCATTTTAATGTCTTATTTAATAGTTTAGTAGTTTATTTTGGTACAATTATCCATGTTTTTCAACACAAAAGTAATTTTTTGAGGCGGCCGACTAGTGGGTAATACTTTTGAAGTGGTATATCCAGTACTCGGCCGTAGGTGGCCGACCTCTGGATTTTTGATGTTTTATTTTATTTTAATGAATTTGACTTCATTAGATGCGTAACTTATTAACAATCAGTTTAGTAAACACTTCTACATAACGATTCCGAAGAAAACCCAGTAGTCGGCCGCATTTTTAAATATTATATTGATGTGGCCGACTATTGGTATCAATCTTATATAGGTAAAGTTACCATAAGTCGGCCAGGACCCTGTGGTCGGCCTTTTCGGTTTTTTATTCGCCGCGAATAGTGCTAGTTTTTAAATTGTCCAATGAAATGAATGCATAATGACGCTCCAACTTCTTATTGGTCGAATGATTGAGTCATCTGTGCGGGTAGGGGCAAGCGGTGAGCGTAAAACAGGTTCATACCAGTGTCGTCCGCGAGCACGAGGTGTTGTGCGATGGCCGCCATTTTTTTGTTAAATTTCGGAGTCGTGATTATTAGCGGTAAGCAGCTTCGTCCTATACTTTATTGCACTTGTTTTCATTTTAATGTCTTATTTAATAGTTTAGTAGTTTATTTTGGTACAATTATCCATGTTTTTCAACACAAAAGTAATTTTTTGAGGCGGCCGACTAGTGGGTAATACTTTTTTAGTGGTATATCCAGTACTCGGCCGTAGGTGGCCGACCTCTGGATTTTGGATGTTTTATTTTATTTTAATGAATTTGACTTCATTAGATGCGTAACTTATCAACAATCAGTTTAGTAAATACTTCTACATAACGATTCCGAAGAAAACCCAGTAGTCGGCCGCATTTTTAAATATTATATTGATGTGGCCGACTACTGGGTTCTCGATGGCCGACTTAAGGTCGTTTGGGGCCGACTACTGGGCAAAAGTGCCTTTTTTAGTTTTGTTTTGATTATTTAAGAAATTCACAAACTATTAAGTGTTTTTCTTAACAATTATTAAAAATGAATAAATAAGTAACGAATAAAATCTTGGTTTATTTCTATTGGGGCCCGCATGCATACATGCGAGGAGTTTAAACCCAGAACTTTCGTTAAAAGGCCGACTACTGGTTCCTTTAATACTGAACCCAAATAGTAGAATATATATATATATCCCTTATATCAATTTCAAGCGCATATTTGTTATTTTTAGAATGGCTACAAAACGCAAATTTAGGTTGCGTGAAACCATCCAATTTTGCCCTCGCGGGTAAATGTCCCTGCGGTTTTAAACATAAGTATATACTGACTGAAATAGGTTAAGGATTCACTTTTTAAGCTAAATATAAATACTTAGGTAAGTAGGTACGTTAATTTATTTGCTAATGAAATAATTCGAACGCTTATTTTATGTTCTTTATGCTTTAAGGCTAATGGGGACATTTACCCGCTTTCAAAATTGGACGGTTTCACGGTTTTTGATATTATCCAAAGCGAGCCAGAGACAGTCAGTCGTCGGACATAGCTGCATATAAGTATCCTTGTTTTGTTGGACTACCTACCGGATCTTAGAAACTTGTGTTTACTTTCTAGTAAGTATCTAAGTCTGGCCATCGAAACGTGATACTGAAAATGACCGCGAAATTTAAAAATTCTAGCACATAGTTCATCGCATGAGCAATGGCTGATACCAATGCAATGGTGCAGATATATCACTCATTGGCCATGAAAAGATTAATGTCAAAAGTACCAAAACTGCTTAGTCCTAGTTCGTGCGATACTAGAGCTAGAATTTTAAAATTTCGCGGTCATTTTAAGTCACGTTTCGATGGCCAGACTCTACCTACGAATAATTATGAGTCTTAGAATATACATCGTCTATGAGTTGAAAGTTAAATGACCATGTAAAGTACGTCAGTCAAGATCGCCAATTAATCAAATAACTATGTAGTTGAAAACAACGAAAACGGCTAAAAAACACTCCTTAGGTGGAAATGAAACTGAGCGCCTGTCTTATATCGTCGAGCTGTCGCAACGCAAAAGGGAAAGGAGTATAATATCTACCAGGCGGTTAGACGGAATCCGGCAGACATATATGTATATACGGTCTAACACTACACAATGAAGATATTGAGTTATAACAATGTTGGCAGGTTTGTGTTTTGTGTTATTGTGTAAGTTAAACCATATTTCATCCCTATGAAGAGTTCTTTTAGAGTAGGGTTACCATTTAGGAATTTGAAAAGTCCTGGCAAAAAGCCGGACGAATCGAAAAAAGTCCGGACTTTTTAGTCACCAAAATAGGTAGGCATGGGGTAAGTGCGGGGTGCGGGCGAGGTTTTCTCATTATTCCAACTTATTTGAAAAAAGCCGGACAAATTAAAGGGCCGGACAAAGTCCGGACAAGAGTCGAAAAGTCCGGACATGTCCGGACAAATCCGGACGTATGGTAACCCTATTTTAGAGACTCTTACAACAATACGGCCTCGAATGTGCCGGGCAGCTGAAAGTGCTAAATTGTAATAAGAAAAACACAATCTGCTATCATTCCAGTGATTAACCCGATGAATATTTTTAGAAATTTTCAGGAACATTTAGTTATTCCAACACATTTCGATGGGTGAAATTCCACGCTGATTGAAGGCTCGCCTGCCAGCAACAGTTGATCAAGGTTGACTCCAGTAAAATTTATTTTCTGTTTCAATATGAACGAACGAATTGTTTCCGTTATTCCGTTGTTGAAGTCGAGTATTTTCAATTCCTGACGAGAAAATAGGTTTTTTTTACTGTACAGGTTTTTATTTTGATATCGTCATTTTAATGTTTATGCTATAAAATGTTGATGAAGGCACAAGAAGGTATTTCGAACTTTATTGCAGTAGCTACCAACATACCTATGATGTGGTTTATTTTATTTTATAGTTACATACATTCTACACACTAAACCACAGTTTGTTTATACTCCAAGAATATACTTTAGTAACTATTTCGCGCCATATCGTAGGTATATTATCAACATTATCGTGGTCACGAAAAATGTACTTACCTAATTGTTACAATGGAATATACTCACTGAATAGTCTTAATGTTCCTATACAGCGTGTATATTTGATACAACCGCATATTGTAGCCAGACGGAGATTTTATTGCTATAATCTGATATTTATAACAATTATTAACTTAGCGTTAAGTGTTAACTAACATAGCGTAATTAATTTTTGAAAATTTTCTGAGCAGCAATGTACTAGTTGTGACATCACGATGTTATGTGTCAACAAACAACAACAAACAAGTTGCTTGCACATTGCTTGCTGATTTATTTTATATGGAAAAAAAATGATCGATTTTTTATTTATTTATGGATAAATATATTAATAAGTGCCTATACTAAGCCCCCGTAAAGTATGCGGTTATATCAAATATACACACTGTATATGTATTATACTGCCTTAAAATCGAAGCAGTTACGAACTTGGTTAACTCTAAACGTGTGTGCATTAATTAACCCAATTAGTTTTAAAATGGAAGTCATTCGAGTCTACCAAAAGTTCCCACATAAATAAAGCATCAATATTGGATTAAGGCGAATCCACTCTCGCTTCGCTCGCTCTGCTCGTGCGTTGGATATGACCATAAAACCCAACCTAAAGTACTTCTATACATAAATAAATAAATATCAGACAACCTCACACAAATCGATTTAGACCCAAATTAAGCTCAAGAAGGCTTGTGAAAATAATTTTTCTATGGAGACGGGTCATGATTTCAGGAAAAATGGTTATAGGATACTTTTTATCCGTCTACGGCAAAGAAAAAAATACGCGGACAAAGTTGCCGAAATTTCAAATAATATTTTCAAAGCAGCGGCTCAGCAAAAAGTATGTACTTAAACTAAGGAAAATTCCACAAGGAGATACTTAATTAGAACTGAGCTATTTAAAGGCAACAGATGAGATGTCCCATTATATAGATGACGCTAGTTTATTAAGAAAGGTGTATCGGACGGAGACAACGTTCATGCTCTTCGTGTCTGTCCAATACTCGTTAGTATGTTCTGTTTTTACGTCAACGACGTTTTCAAGTCCTCTGTAAACTACGCCTAACAACGCAGCTCTAAATGTGGGCAAGTGAAGTTGTACAAACAACCGAAAGCGCACTTGATCTGGTTCGCCCGCCAGTTCCGCCACAGGGAAGCGTTTACGTAACGAAGCACGTTTATATCACCTTATTATATCACCCTTACCATGAGTTAACGTGACCGTACTCGCTAGCGACAGCGTGAACGATTTAAAAGGAGAATAGTACAGCCCCCTAGCGGTTACTTTGTAGAACTACAATCCTTCTTAAAAATCGTTTAGGCAGTCGCTAGCGATTGCAGTCACTGTAAACTCATGGACCATGGTAAGGGTACAGTACACTGTACTTTGCTCAAATGCGCACCGATCATTAATTACCGGACGATAGAGAAACGCGGTGGCCGAGTTTGAAATTGATAGATGTAAGCCGATTACTTGCCGCTGGTATAACTGGTTTAAATTGAGCCTTTTATAGATTGTTTGAAAGTCAATTTCAAACATTTCGATCGTAAAGATAAACAGATTCTATAAAAATTTAAAGTTATTTTACACTCTTAGTGGGTACATCCACTTAGTTTATATGAGACGAAATATTTAGAGTATCAGATGAATAGCTCATCTTAGAATGACTAGAGTAATTAATATACCTATTTATGTATAATATCTTATGTATAAAGTTTATTTTAGGATTAGAGAAAGCTACTGTAAAACGGTAAATTATAATATGTAGGGTACGAGACTCGTGCGCGATTCACTTGCACATGGTCTCTTTATTAACCGAGTTAAAAAAAACCGGCCAAGAGCATGTCGGGCCACGGTCAGTGTAGGGTTTCGTAGTTGCTCATCCTTCACAATAAACTGCGGTTTTAAGCCCGAGGTTTACGTTAAGAAAGATATTAAGCTCTATAAAAAGGTCGTAAACGCCCTAGAAACTTTAATCACTTATTACCTTCTGGAAGTCAACTTACGACCTTTTAAAGAAAAAATATGAAATTTGGCGATAACTCAAAAACGGCTCGACCGATTTTGTTCAATATAGTTTTCATTGAAAGTACTTATAAGGCCTCATTAACATGAATTTTTCCGATTTTTTTTTACTCGTGGTTGAAAAGTTAGAGGGGGGGGGACACTATTTTTTTTGTTTTTGGAGCGAATATTTACAAAACTGCTGACTTTATCAAAAAATAATAATAAAAGACCCCTATTATTTTTACAAGACCTATTCAACGACACCCCACAAACCAGTGTTGAAAAGAAAAAAAATATTCACCCCCACTAGGTGTTCCAGAGGAACCCCAAAAAAAATTTTTTTTGTTTAATTTTATTTTGCCGTTCTGTCGGCGTTATACATACACATACTCATACCAAATTTCAGCTTTCTAGTACTAATGATCACGGAGCTAAGCCGCGGACGGACGGACGGATGGACGGACAGACGGACAGACGGACAGACGGACATGGCGAAACTATAAGGGTTCCTAGTTGACTACGGAACCCTAAAAAGGAGTCAGAAGATGAAAGGAATCAGTTTGACCTGTAAGTTTGTCCGCGATTATCTCGCGTCTGGCTGAACCGATTTTGATGCGGTTTCCAGAAAAGTATTTGCTACACTTAAGAGAAGGTTTTAGTATTTTAACCGACTTCAAAAAAGAGGTTCTCACAGTTTGACCCGTATATATGTATGTATGTTTGTCCAATCTAATCTTGAACAACTTTTTAATTTGCTCCATCTTCCTATGCTGAGTTGATGATGGAAGGTAAGTATAACTCCTTAACGGTTAGGAGTTGCGGATAATTCAAACGAGATGCATGCAAACAAGTCCACCCCGATCATCCCGCTAAGTATGTATTTTATTTAAATCACTAAAAAGCAAAAAAAAAAAAAAAAAAACTGAACAGCCTAAAATAACCCGTTCATGTACAAATTACATTTGAATCACCTTTTGTAGTCGCTGCCAAACCTCACGTAAACTTCTTTATCGAACAAAAATACTCGTAAACATCAAATGGTAATCATCAGTAGGTAAAGGCTTCATAGTAATAATTTAGTGATTTGGCACCGACTTCAAAAGGTGATTCTATTCGTGATTTGGGCTTATTACATGAAGCATTTCAAATAATAAATAAATATATAGACAACTGGATTTGTTTACCAGTTTAGGAGCAATAAGCGACGTTTCTTGGTATATACGCTTTCCTTTTGTATACCAATAGGACAACATTTCGGCACTTATTCAACGAGGCCGTGCGATATAACTAACATCGAAATTTCGGCATTATCAGCAGGGCCCTCTAACTTTGTTGTTGATTGTTGTTATCGAGCTGACATTTCAATTACAGCTTACGCCTGCCATTTGCACTTTTACAGGATGCTCATTTTGTATTTATACGACTATCAACGACGACGCATCATTGACGACGCGGTTGGCTCAGTTTGTAGAGACCTGCCTACTGAGCCGGCGGTCCCGGGTTCGAATCCCGGCCAGGGAAAATATTTGTGTGATGAACTCGAATTTTTGTGCTTGGGTCATGGTTGTTCTATGTATTTAAGTATATATTTATCTATATAGGTAAGTATGTAATATCGTCGTCTAGTACCCATATGGGTTCTAGACGATAACACAAGCCTTCTTGAGCTTAATTTGGGACTAGATCGATTTGTGTGAGATTGTCTCAATTTTTTTATTTATTTTTTATTTATCAAATTCCAATGAGAGTAATCAGATAAAATCGTATAGGTACCCTATTTATCTCGTAAGTAGTCGTTTAAAAATGCTGATTGTTTTAGTAATTTTTCTCTATGATCAAAACATGTTTAATAACATTACTACTTAGAACAGGGTCATTGCGATTTATTGGTATATAGGTAAGTATTTGAAACTACCGTTTGAATTCTTTGTTCATAATTTTTGTTTCGAAAACTGCTTAGTTTTCGAAACTCAAAATTGACAAAACTCACGCAGAAAACTGTTTTTTTCAACTTATTTTCGACTGCACCTAATGAAAGCACGAAATAGATAATTACGAGTATACGTTACTATCTAGAATTCAGGGAATGGTATTATTCACTTCAAAAAGTGGTTGAAAATATCAATATAATTGCCATAATCTGAAAAAGATAAAATAAATTAAAAGGAATAAGGCCTCTTAATATCTATAACATCGAATATACATAGAACATCGGTACAAGATAGTGACGATATTTCGGACTCATGTCACCAGAAACATTGAATAGCCCCTAATGTGATGTCATTATTTCGGCCGTGGAGTGTCACACGCACGTAGGTAGGTGTACCTACACGTTAGGGGCCACGTCACTTGTTGCACGAATCGGGTATTCCCTGTTACGTAAAGCTACATAACATAAGGTAATCGACTGCCCAATGTGTTGCGACAGTTTAGGTGCCGATTGCCGATGAGCATACGCTCACCATACGGTGGTACCTACAACTGGTGGAATGGAAACTCGTGAGGAAAACAATAAAGTAAAGGCACGGTCTTACCCGCAGTGTATCAGATAAAAAGTAGCATATGTGTTAATCGAGGGTGTGAGCTAACCTCCATTCTAAATGTTATCATAATTGACCCAGCTATTGAGCGTGAAGAAGTAACAAACATACAAATTATTTAAGTAACTCAACACACAATATGTTGTGTCTGGGCCTATAAGTATATGCGGCATTTGACCTCGCCAATATTAGTGTACTTTGGATATTTGTTGCATTCGGTTTCGGAATGCCTGTATTGACATTTTCTTGTTGCGACTTTGCGAGTAGGTAGTATAGCGAGCAAACATCTTTTGTTGCCATTTATCAAACGTCAACTTGTGAATTTCATTCAGTGTCCCAAGAATCGCAATAGTTGATAGATATATTTATATTTACGATATAGCTATTTAATGCCGTGATTTGAATAAGAAGGGAAGTTTGTTGTATTGAATAAATCACTATTTACATTAAAAACATCTTTTCAAATTAGAATTACATAATATCATAGCTTCTGAAGAGGATCTTGAACTAGGTATCTCTATAGCTAGGTATGTAGGTAGGTAAGGAGCCTATAATACATTTCCAATGACCCTTGAATTATTGGAAAAAGCTTAAGTGGCATCTACAATGTACTAATTTAGTACATTCTAGAAAAGCATTGCTCGTAAAGACAGGTATTTCCTTTATAGATACTCTAGTTTAGAGGAAATACCACGGCTAATTTTAGTAGCGAGTACCAGCTGCAATTTAATTTGTAACCACCATTTTTAGGGTTCCGTAGTCAACTAGGAACCCTTATAGTTTCGCCATGTCCGTCTGTCTGTCCGTCTGTCCGTCCGCGGCTTTGCTCCGTGATCATTAGTACTAGAAAGCTGAAATTTGGTATGAGTATGTGTATGTCTCACGTCAACAAAACGGTAAAATAAACACTAAAAAAAAAATTTTTTTTCGGGTACCTCCCTCCCGTACACCTAAAGGGGTGATATTTTTTTTCGTTCCAACACTAGTGTGTGGGGTGTCGTTGAATTGGTTTTTTTAAAATAATAGGGATCTTCAATGATTATTTTTCGATAAATTTAGCAGTTTTGTAAATATTTGCTCCGAAAATAAAAATAAAAAAGTGTCCCCCTCTAACTTTTCATGGACTCCTCAAAATTATGGAAAAATTCATGAATATGAGGCCTTATAAGTACTTTCAACGAAAACTATATTGAATAAAATCGGTCGAGCCGTTTTTGAGGTATCGCAAAATTTCATAATTTTCTTTAAAATGACGTAAGTGCCGCGCGGTGTCCCTACACTTCGAACGTTACACATATTGGTTAAGTGCCATACTATATTAAAACATTTCGCTCAATCTGACGCGTATAATCGATAACGTCCGAAAGGTAATAAGTAATTACTGTTTCTTGGCGTTTACGACCTTTTTATAGAGCTTGAAATCTGTCTCGTAATTTTCGTCTATTGTGAAGGACGGGCAACGACGAAACCCTACACAGAGCGTGGCCCGACATGCTCTTGGCCGGTTTTTTTGTAATAGGCACGACTAAACTACAAATTTACAGTTATCGTAATTCCGATATCGTATATGCTTTATATGATATTGCTTTTTGGCAAATGTTTCTAGGTGAACGGAGAGTACCTAAAATTATCAAAACCTATAGGGACCTAAGTCACTACTCAACAGGTTTTGATTCCCCTGTGAGCGTCAAAATATGCAGCGTAAATGGAACATAAATACACGTACGTGTCGTTTGAGGTCATTGACTTCTATAAGTTTGATTATTTCACTGCTTCAAATGATTGCAGACCTGAGTGTATTTGATACCTTGTCAGTTGTTGTCATTATGGCCTGATAATTTCACGCATTCCTAAAAAAAGGTCATGACAGAGAGACATACAACAAAGTGATAACTTAAAGGAGTGCGTTTTTCCGTTTAAGGTACGGAACGCTATTAAAAAGTTGATTGAAAGATTTCAGTGAACAGCGGAAATATTAATATGTTAGTTTAAGTGCTATCATTTTACAAAGAACGTTTGATAAAAAATAAATTCACAAATAGGTAGTCATTTTACAAATATACACTTCACAACAGCATCAATTCACAAATTCTTCATATAACAAATGTTCATTTGACAAATAATATACATTTTAAAACTGCAACATTCCACAAGCTCTTCATATCCCAAATGGCCTTTGACAAATATACACTTCACAACTGCATCATTTCAGAAAATCTTTATACCACAAATGATAAATTAATAAATATTTATCCCACAAACTAGTTGTTTGACAATTTAGTATTAAAAAACAAGGACATATTAAAATATGATTTGACAAAAGAACTATTTACGTAACAAAACGTAAAGCCGTATGAATAGATTTTATTGTGCTGATGCTTGTTAATATTTATCACACGAAGCTAACCTAACCTAACCTACTTATTATTATTAACCTAACCTACGCATTGTTTCGATTAGCAAACGTTATTTTGCCATTATGTTGATTTGCCAATTGAAGTGTTTGTGAAATGAATAGTTTGTCAAGTGATGAGTCGTGATATGATATGATTTATCCAGTAAATAATATGTGTAATTAACAGTTTGTGCAACAATGATTTTTGAACATGACTACTTTGTGAATGGTGGAGTTGTCAAACGTTGTTTGTAAATGTATAAATGTAAAACATTTTTTGTGAAATAATTCGATATCGTCCGGCAGCTATTGTTACGTTATATGGCTGCATGGTTGCTATTTCGTCGGTTTTATTTCGTAATACATACATTAATTATTTAATCAGTGCTGTATATATTAACCTACTAATTAATTATATTGGCGCCACCGTTAACAACTCGCTATTTTTTTGGTTTCGTAGTCGATAACCCCTATAATTGACCGAGCGAGCGAAACGTCTACGTTTCAGCTTGGGCCAAAATTCGTTCGTATGTCCGGATGTTTGGAATTTGGATTTTCAGGTGCTTTCCGCCTGTTCTCGTTCTCTCGTCAAATGTCCGCGACCTCGACATCGACTCATGGGCCTAGTCGCCGGACAATGTTCCCCAAGCTCCGATAAGCCGTCCAGAGCTTTGAGGAAGATAGACTAATTTTAATACAAATTTAGAATACACACAAACTTAATACAATAATTTTACTAGGAAAAATAAAGCTGTGAAATTGTAACTCATGAAATTACAATGAACAATCCCTTAACTGGAATACACTAAATTAAATCTAAACTTTAAGCTAAGTCACATAAGTCGTAATGGTAACCCGAGGGAAGGGTTCCCATAAGACTGGCTCTCCCTCTGGACACACATGCCTATTCTTTGGGCGAGGAACGAGCCAGCCTTATTGTCTCCAGTTATATTTTTCTGCTGAGAGCGCAACGCGTCAACAGCAAATGCCCCAAATATGTGCTGGGCAATTAGACCGATGGCGATAACAGATTATTTAATAAATGGTTCATTATTCGAGCGTTTGTTCCGAATCACTTTCTTGGTCACATTTTAGTAGAAGTGGCTGCAGATTTCGGTTTCGTTTAGATATCTAAGTTTGCCGGACATATAAAAAAATATCCGAAAATGGCATCAAAATCTACGCCCAATTCTTCCAAAATATGTCCACGAAAGTGAGGCGGTTGAAACGCTCGAATAATGACCCAAATATATAGTAGTAGGGGAGGTAACGCTGTTAATGCGGATATGAGTCTAATCAGAAAATTGGGTCAGTAATCCCTGTCTTTGTATTTGTATATTATGTCTACGGAAAAAACGTGGATATAATATGCAAAGTAATCTCTGTTTGACCTAGTTTGGCACCGAGTTCGTAATTATCTTAGGGGTCCCGAGATGGTCAAACGGTTTGATTCAAACAAGTTATACGTAACTCAAATCATTTTGATCGTTTACAAAGCTAGTTTGAACGGTTTGTCACACTTTTACGGGTCTAGAGCTGGATTTTGTAGTGTGAGCTTGAGTGTGACGAAGATAATGAAATTTAAAGCACGGCGTCGTCAGAACGTCAATGCGATCATGAATTTACTTCGTTGCTATTATCATTATTCGGTGGCGTACTGAACCAAACTGCGCAGTGCCGTTTGACAAACCGTTCAAACCGACATCAAACGGTTGACCGTCTCGGGGCCCCTTTATAAACAGCCTTGAAAAAATAGCTGTAAAGCGAAAATATGCGGTAACGTCATGTAAGTATGTAGCTTCCTTATTATAAAGGAGGGTCGCCCTTATGGACAAACCACAATTACAAGATACGACACCGAATTGTGGTACGACGCGACATCGTGCCGGAGTCGTGCAATTGAAAACTGTAAATAAAGATAAATAGTTGAAAAGTCTAGTTTTAGTAGTTCTGAATCTTTACATGTAGTTAATTAAAGTTGATTTTGATTTAATAATGTATTTCCAAGACACGACTTTGCATGATAGCACACGATGTTCTCCACTACCCTAAGGTTGTCTGGAAGAGATCGCTCTTTAGCGATAAGACCGCCTGTTGTTTACCTCTAATTGTAATTTCTTGCATTGTATTTCTCCTGTATATTTTATGAGGTGTGCAATAAAGAGTACTTGTATTTGTATTTGTATTTGATGTCGCGTCGTACCACGAAGCGATGTCGTGTCTTGTAAATATGTTTTGGCTCTTATTCTCTCAATCTATGTCCTCAATTGAGTAACGGTTACGTCACAATGCATGTCCGCGCGAATGACACCGCGTAGTACGTGGAAGTACGTGGGACGTGCTCGCTGTCCTGCCACTAGAGAGTCAGAGAGTGTGGAGGCAATAGAGTGACACATCCATTATTCTTCTGTCGCCCGCCGTATGAACGATATTGTCACTGAATTTTGGATTTAAATTTATAGGCAAAACAGTCGATAAAAAATTAAACAAAAAATAGATAGGTCTGTAGATAGCTGTGAGTCTGAAAAATGGTGGGACTCCTTTATTTAGACACACTCTCGTGGGACAAAAGGTAAACTTCAGATAGGTGAGTTTTATTTAGAGATAGATTGTTTATGAGAGTTTTAATAATACCATTATATTACAGGTACTTAACCACTCAATTGCTTTTGGTAACTATATTACGGCTACCTGTCACAGCTCTTATTTTATAGGTATACTCGTATATAGAGTCCAACTTAAAATTCGAATCAATTGAGCTAGGCACGCGGAATGGTATTTTGGTACGAAGGTGACTACTCTGTTTCTAACCACGCTCTTGGATGCTACTTGACATTCAACACAATGCCATGTAAGTTGCATCAAATATTTGATCCAATATTGAACGATGTAAGTGACTCTTAACAATGCCGTACTCATCGTATCGGTACCGAGTGTAACGTTTATCACGCATTTAAATGATCTTATGTGCACATGTATGTAAAGTGATTGGTTATTATCTCATTATTATGACACCCTTTGACTTACGTGCACATAAAACATTAAATTATTGGAAATGGATCAAAGTATCAGGGTGCTTGCATTTTTCTGACGAAGCATAACCTTCCTTAGCACCGATTGGTATTCCTGTTGCTTTGGGTGAATAGTGTAGATGTTTGCTGTTGAATATTTTAGGTGCAAGGTACAACATACTTTACTTATAGGAAACATGGCTCAGGAAATATCAATTAATTATCACAATAAAATGTGAATAATTTCATTAAAATGTTCCTAAAGTTCTACTTGAGTTATACAGTATGCCTCTTTATTGAATTCGGTTGAAAAAACATAAACGACTGGTATACCCTATTAAATATAAACATACGTATGACATAACTCCCATTATATACCTCAGGTGTCAAGCTGTTTTTAAAACGTTAATTCAAATTCAAATTCAGTTTATTGCGATTCATGTTGTACATAAAAGATCTTAAATACTAACACATACTAGGTACGTTCAAAACATGAGCCCTGTCGGGCACAGCAATATCTTACAACTAAAATGGAATATCAATTAGGTACAAACATTATGTCAATTACAAACTTGATTATTATTAAGATTTATACAAAAAACATAAAAAATAAATTAAGATAATGAGATAATAATAATTTTATACATTTAATAACAACAATATTTGAATTTGAGATCATTAAATTAGTCTTATGAGTCAGCATTTTCTATGACAATTTCATTTTCATCAAGGAATTCTTGGACAGTGTAGTAAGCCTTGTGTGTTAAGAACTTTTTAAGATATTTCTTAAATTGGTTTAAGTTATTAAGATCCTTGATTGCCTTAGGGATTTTATTATATATTTGGATGCACATGCCAAGAGAATTAGAGTGGACCATTTTCATTTTTGAGTCAGGTAGAGCCAGTCTATTTCTGGGTCGCAAGTTAGGCGCGTGTGAGTATTGCGGGAAAAGTTCGGAGTTATTTTTTACAAAAATACCTACTTGCAGAATATATATAGATGTCAGGGTTAGGATACTATGTTTGATGAAATATGGTTTGCAACTTATCATGTCATCTATATTTACTAATATTCTTATGCAGCGTTTTTAGAGTTTGAATAGGTGTGCGACGTCTGTACTGTTCCCCCATAGTACTATACCGTATTGGAGCCAGGCGTGGGCGTAAGCGTAGTAGGCACAAATAGCGGTTTTCAGGTCGGTACATTTTTTTAATTCGTTTAAGGCGTAAGTAAATCTACTTAATTTTATTGATATTTGATTTATATGTTCTTTCCAATTTATTTTGCAGTCAATGTGTATTCCTAAAAGTGAAAAAGTATTTACGCATTCTAATTTTATGTCATCAAAGCTATAATTTACATTCATACTACGTTTTTGGCGAGGTCTAAACTCTATGAGTTTCGTTTTAGCAAA
Source organism: Apotomis betuletana (assembly GCA_932273695.1). Lineage (NCBI taxonomy): Eukaryota > Metazoa > Arthropoda > Insecta > Lepidoptera > Tortricidae > Apotomis > Apotomis betuletana. Next base: position 14,431,664 of record OW026298.1, on the reverse strand, counting down.
ATTAATTTCAAGATTATGTTCATTTAACCATGTTACTATATTTAATATCGTATCATGGAGGTGTTTTTCTAAATTTGACTCATCTTTGCAAGGAATCACTAAAGATATGTCATCCGCAAATAGGGTGCATGGGCAATCTATTATATTGGGCAAGTCATTAATGTAAAGTAGAAATAGAGTACATCCGAGAACGCTGCCTTGAGGTATTGATTGAGTGACTTTAGTTGTCTGTGATTTGATGGTATGTATAAGGCCTGTTATATAATTATGATGTTCTACTTCAACATATTGCATACGATTTGTGAGATAGGACACAAACCAATCGTAGGCGGTTCCTCTCACTCCTATTTCGCGTAGCTTTTGTAGCAGAATCTCATACAGGACTCGATCGTAAGCTTTACTCATGTCAAGCAGTATCCCGACGGCATAATTTTTACTGTTTAATATATTCAACACTTCTTTCATGTATAGACGGCTAACGTCGTTGATCGATTTTTTCTAAAACCGTACTGAGAGTCGCTAAATATATTAAATTTCTCGCAAAATGAATATAAACGGTTTGACATTGCAGTTTCGAAGATTTTTGAAATTGTTGGTAATAGAGCTATTGGGCGATAATTATTACAGTCGCTCTTTTTCCCTTTTAATCACTGCAGTACGCGTTTTGGTTACGTATAACTATTTAGCTTGTAATTTTCCACACGCAGGCAAACGTTATCAGTATGAGCATATCTTATAATATAGCCGGAACATTAGGTACGTATTAGATGTAAATAGATCGTAACACGGCTCGCCTATACGATAACCCGTATAACCCTGGGGACGGTTACACATTGTAACAAGTAAACAGTTTTGTTATTTATTGACTGGTACAGTATAAATAGGTATGTATTTTCTATAAATAAGTACGTTATGTTTTCCGATATAAAATGTAATTAAAATAATATGGCGGACTAGGCATACGCTCCACAGGCGACCTTGCTCTTCCTGCCTTTCTCTCATCCATTCACAGTACTGTCACCCTCATCAGTGGTATTCTTAACACTTCTAATCCCACTGATGTAGAGGTTTCGGACCTGGTGGATGCAGAGTCAGCATGGAGCGCCAGGAACCCGGGTGCGCGCCATCCGAAAAAGCCAGCCAAGCTGCCTGGGATCACATAACAGTAAAATCCATTCACAAATTCTTAATAGACAGTTGCCTTACCTACTGCGCACGAGCGGGCCCGCCTACGCAGTATCCGAGCCGGAGTCGGGACATTGGCTGCATGCCCTGCCTTCACGCAACATCGGTTCCGTCTTAGATCCAAGTGCCCTTAGAATCGCAATCTGCCTCCGCCTCGGTATAAAAATTTGCGAGCGACACCCCTTGCTGCCGTTGCGGAGGCTCTGCTGACACCCTCGGGCGACACGGCCTCTATTGCCAGTCAAGTGCTGGTCGTTTTTATAGACACGGGGCACTTAACGCCCTCGTTCGCCGGGCCCTTGGCACAGCATCCGTTCCAGCAACTCTGGAGCCTGTGGGACTTTTCGCTGAAGACGGGAAGAGACCGGATGGCTGCACATTGGTGCCATGGCATCTCGGGCGGACTTTGACATGGGATGTTACATGTGTGGACACTCTAGCCCCGTCCCATGTCCAACGTTCCGCCAGAAAACCGGAGATGGCCGCAGAAGATGCCCAAATCGTCAAGCGCCGCAAATACGCCTTCTTAAATAAAAAATATGAATTTGCGGCACTGGCGTTTGAAACATTTGGCCCGTGGTCGTCTAATTTCGCAAAAACTAATAGGAATATCTGGTAATATCAGAGCGGGCTCCTTTTTCGCTCAAAGACTGAGCCTCGCTATTCAAAGGAGAAACGCGGCTAGCGTGCTGGGGACGATGCCTCAGGCGGCCTCAGTACTGGGGGATTCTTTTTAATTAAGTTTTGGTATGTATAGTTTATTTATTTTCCATTTAAAATACAAACTTACTCTATATTATATTCTGTACGAGTCCTAGGCCTCTAAAATATTCACATGATCCAAGGATGACCTGACCATGGTATCACTATGATGCCAGCAGCATTCCCATTCCCACGTCGAGTGGCTATTGAAATTGAGAACCTGTTAAATGTAACAAAAAGTTGACCCTACAATAGAAATATCCCAACTAGCAAAAATATGTGCTATAAAAGTCGAGAGCACATTTCTGTTTTTGCTAATTAGTGCTATAAAGGTGGTCAAAATAATCGAGTAAGGGGTCTATAAACGTTTAGTCAACGCGATTTGGGCGCACATTGTTCAGCCTAAAGTGCTGTAAAAGTTCTGTAATTGCAGTTAAAAAACTAAAAACAGTTGTATAAAAGCTGACTAAAAGCTAAAAAGTTACCATTAGTGCTGTTAAGGTAAAATGTTTGCGCTTATTCGCTAACTATTGAGTGATTTGGAAACATTAATTCAGCTGTTACTCGATCTTAAGCTGAGTAAATGATTCCTTATACGACTTTTTCGTATCATACGAACTGCAAGCCTACTGTGACTACTCTGTAATTTTAAATTACGTTTTTCAAGCCTTCGCTTCGTTTTAAAGCTGTTCCCATTAAGTATAATCTATGCGTGCCGTTTGGCACCCATCGTTCCTATCAAAAGTAAAAAGTACCTACATTAAACTTTATTTAATAAAATAATGAACACTATGAAACCAAAAGAAATAATTACTCTGATCATGAACCCGTTCTAAATAAATTTGTCATTGTAACACTCAACAATAACGCGTTCATGCTTCAATCACCGAATTCATTCTCATTCTATAAATAGCCCGTTTTATAAACAAAAGACAATGCGGCTAAACAACGCAGTGCTTACTTTTGTTTTCGTCGTTGCATAAGTGCAGCGGTCGTGTAGGCGATCTGAGAAAGTCATTCGACCCGTTTCGCGGGTACTTCCGCGAACAGCCTTGAGTATTCGTAGACAAGCTGCTTCCTGCTCCACGTTTCCTGGCGGTGCGGGACAACTCGTCACATTAACGTTAACAACGGAAAAAAACCAGCCAAGATTAGATCACACACTGTGAGGTGCTGAAGGACTACTCCTTCCCTCTCGATCTCGTGTCCAACAATGAAATGTTCGAATTTCGAACATCGGAGTAACCTTCCTGTTTCCGTAGCCAAAATAATGATTATCGGGAGATCTAAGAACTTGTAGTCCGTAAGCGCTCCAAGATTGCCTACGTAACATGACATCACGATAAAATGCATGGCACACGGTCGATAAAGTTGTGCTGAGCGAGAATCAAACGATTATCGCACAGAAAATTGGCCGGAAGTTTGAGAAAATCCTTCACTTCCGGTCAAAATTTTAGGGGTGTACTTACGTCATGAATACGTTGGAGTGACGCGGAGCGCGAGGCACAGGACAGGAGCGGATGGTGACGTCTCACGAAGGCCCTCTGTACATAGAACAGCAACAACATTATGAAGGATGGGCAAGTACAGACCCTACACTGAGCGTGGCCCGATAACCTATTCAACGCCACCCCACACTAGTGTTGGAAAGAAAAATAAATTCACCCCCACTAAGTACGATACGAGACCGGTACCTATCCGAAAAAAAAAAATTGTTTTTATTTTACCGTTTTGTCGTCGTGATACATACACATACTCATACCAAATTTTAGCTTTCTAGTACTAATGGTCATGGAGCTAAGCCGCGGACAGAGAGACGAACCGACGGACATGGCAAATATATAAGGGTTCCTAGTTTGACTACGGAACCCTAATAAAAATCACTTTTGAAGGACTTCTGGCCAGATATGTCTTGTAGATTTTTTTATTTTTAGAGACACTATTACTTTAAAACATTTATAATCAATTTCGTCAAGATACCACAAAACGTAGGAAAACGTCCCGATGACCATCTTTGACCTCGTCTGCCAAGCACTTCCGGCCATTTTAGAACTGGCAGACTTTTGTTCACACTCTCGACGATTAAAGGGCTACATGATGCCATCTGTCACGTAATGATGTCACATGACGTAAGTACACCCCTAAAATTTTGACCGGAAGTGAAGGATTTTCTCAAACTTCCGGCCAATTTTCTGTGCGATAATCGTTTGATTCTCGCTCAGCACAACTTTTTCGACCGTGTGCCATGCATTTTATCGTGATGTCATGTTACGTAGGCAATCTTGGAGCGGGCTTACGGACTTTTATATACCGCCTTTATGTTAACCCAGAATACCGGCCGAGAAAAAATAACGAAACATGTTTATTGTTATTTTACCTCAATTTTATTAATTATTTCGTTTAAAGTAGGCATTAAGTATTGACACTATCATTGTCTATATTTACTACAAAAAAATTTTTTTGAAGATAAACATTTACTTACTCTAATTTAAAAAACGTTTTCAATACCCTTAGAGTCCCTTAAAAAAAATTTGGTACTTCAACGTTTTGAGTACGTACCTACCTACTCCTACTACCTACGTACAAAATAATTGGGTATTGGATACAAAAGAAATAAACACATGTAATATTAAAAATAAAAATTGTTCACTTATTTAGCTAATTAGAGCGAGCGTAATTACCACGTTAACTGTAGGATTCTCAAGTAACCTTATAGGTACGTAGCATCTGTGTCCGGCTTTCATATTTATTTAGCCAAACCATTGTTTAAGCACTGAGAATAATAAAAGTGTAGTGTAGTTATTGAAGTGAAACTTCTAATGCGACTTCCAACAAGGTTTAACGTTTAACGCTACCGTGGAGGGGGTAGGAAAGCACTGTTGCGTTAAACGTTCAACGCAACAATCCCACGGACAATGCGACGGATTTAAGGTTATGTCAAGGTACGTCTCTTGTGAATATCAATTGATTGTAAGGTTTTCTCTTTTGAAATTACAATTTCTACCCCTTCCTTTTTTCATTTCCACATTACGAAGTTTCACTTCTTCCGCGCAGAGGGCCTCCACGCACTATTTTTTATAGTAAGGTACAATCTAGTTATATAAATATTAAGGGACAATCTTACACAAATCGACCTAGTCCCAAACTAAGCAAAGCTTGTACTATGGGTACTAGACGACGATATACATAATAGGAACAAATATTCGTGTTCATCACACAAAATATTGGCTCCGACCGGGATTCGAACCCAGGACCGTCGGGTCAGTAAGCAGGTGCACTACAAGGGAGCCGTTTGTTTCCTAGAAACTTATTTCATCCAACCTGTCATTTCGCCGAAAAATCATTTACTATAACATTCTATTGATTAGGTTAGGTTGGGTTTGTTTTCAATCCCAAATAGTTTAAGCTGTAAAAAAATGGCCTCTACGAAATGAATTTCCGTCGAAATGAAACATTCGAGGAAAAATAATTCGGCTTGTGTTTAAACGCCTACCAAATATGTTAGTAAATTTCTTCCAATAAATTCTTAATACTGGCCAAAACAGATGAATGCTCACCAAAATAGTGTATCACAACACAACCAATTGTATGCATGAAGCTAATATTTCTTTTTCTTACATGCTATAAATATATGTGAACACCGTTAAAGTTGATGATTTGGTGTAGGGACGCCCGGCCGGAAACAGGCGGGCTGTCGATCGCTTGACTGCGTTCATTCAGCCCAATTCCCAATTGGAGCCAACGGTTACTGTCCCGGCGGCGCTCCCATACAGCCTTCTTCCTCGAACCTTCTTGTTCTCCTGCAGAAGGAAAGGACATCTTTAAGGTTAATGTCCCTCAGCTCTTCCTCTTCTAGTTTATCTTTTCTGAAGATGCTATAGCGTACTATCGCATACATGCCACACTCTGCTATAACATGCTTACTCGTCTCCTCCTGGCCACAGTGCGAGCAGTACGGATCACTTACTACACCCATAATGTGTAGGTGCCTGTTAAGGCTGTTGTGTCCCGTGATTATGCCTGTTAATAATCTGAGAGTTTTCTTACCTAGTTCCAGTAGATACCTGGTCCTTTTTCTGTTGATGCCTCCCAGGATCATCTTCGATTGTCGACAGTCCGCTGTCTCTTGCCATTGTCTATTGGCCTCTTCCTCCATTAGCCTAGCTATAACTCCTTTCGTGACTTCTGCCGATATTGGCAGTGCAGGTTCGGGTCCTATGAGTTCCCTCTCTGCTCCTAGCCTTGCCATCTCATCTGCCCTTTCATTCCCTGTCACACCCTGATGTCCAGGTACCCATGCTACCGTAATCCTTGTGTGTTCTCCAAGTTTGTTCAGGGCTTCTCTGCATTCCTTTACCAAGGACGAGCTTACCGTCTGTTTGTCTAACGCATTTAGTGCAAGCTGGCTGTCTGTGTATATAACGACAGATCCCACTTCCTGTGAACATTCATCTATTATTTGTGCACATCTCATTATGCCGCATACCTCTGCCTGAAATACGCTAGCGTACCTCCCCAGAGGTATGTGTACCTTCTTATCCAGCTTCGGTATCACTATGCCGGCTCCTGCTAGTTTCGTGGATTCCCGCCGAGAACCATCCGTAAAGCAGATAGTCACGGGGTGTTCAAACCGTTAAAGTTAATTTGAGACCAAATAATCTATATTATTGTTAAATAAATGTCACCAATATTTTATATTATTATTATTACTTCCATCTTAGTCATTTTTGCTGAGGCAAAAAACTAACTGCTGACCATAACATTTTTTGTTATACCAAACATATTACTACGTACCCCAAACTCAAGACACTTGTTTATCGCTTTATGCATTCAATTAATATATGATATAGTACTTAAATAAATATTCGCGAAATGCTCACCAAAATGGCTTTTATACCCTAAAACTAATAAATAATAATAATAAATTGTGTATTGCAGAGACACTGTCCTTGAGTGCCGTAAATAAAAATTTAAAGTCAGCCTGCCGTCGTCTTACCTAACCTAAGCCAAGTCGGACCTGCCTTAAGGTGAAATAGGTAATGTTAGGAATCGTAAGCCAAGTCGGACCTGCGCGGCTCGCTCGCTTCGCTCACTCGTTAGGGTCGCAGTTCAACCTTACACTCCTCCTCGCTTCGCTCGTCGTCGCACCTAACCTAAGCCAAGTCGGACCTGTGCGGCTCGCCTGGCCACAGGCCTGCCGGCCTGTGCGTCGCTTGGTGGGGGTGGGGGGCGGTTTGCAGGTAAATAAATAAAGGGAAGCTATTGTAATTTTAGATTGACAATAATATATTTTGACTAAAGGTTAGATAATTTGATTACACTAAAGCAAATTAGACTGCAGTTTTTGGTATTAATGTTGATGTTTTATGAAATATTTGGTGAGCAAAAAATCAATTTTGGGAAGCAAAAAGGTATACCTACGGAATCAACGTAAAATTATTCTGGTGTATGTATATTGATTTTGGAATACAAAATGATTTAGTTTAGGGAGCTCTTTATAGAGTGGGTTTAATTTATATGGAGGTAATTCATTTTACTTGGAATTTAGTTTTAGGGTATAAAAGCCATTTTGGTGAGCGTTTAAATTGTAGCGAAATAATTCTAGGAGTCAATATAGACCCGCACTAGAAACTTTTAATCTCTAGACCTCACACACGGCGACACTGAAGAGCTACGAGTACCTACACTTAGTTACTAGGTACATTGAACACAGTGTGAGATTAAATGTGTCGCTGTATCATGCGACTAGCGAATCTCGGTCAGCTCAGCTACACTACGTTAGTCCTGCAAGCGTCAAGGGGTGCAAATATCAAAAGCGAAAAAACAAAATGTTTGATGAAGTTACGTGACCCCGAACGCAAACTCAGTTTCGCTCTAGCTTTATAAAAAGAAAAGAACATTCGTGTATTTTGCTCAGAGTAATAAAACGAACGACCCTTCAGCGTCCTTGGATAGGTACCTACTTACCTAAATGCAAACTCCAATGGCTAAGAAATAGAGGTAAGAAGTTTAAATTAACCTGCAGTATCTTACAGAAGATGATTTAGTCCCGTAGACTCAAAGTTACTTATAGGTATGTAATGTAGACAGTTAAAACACGTTTTTAATAATATACGTAAGAATATTGATAATAAAACGAAATCTAAATACATCAGTATATCTAGAAATAAAAAAAAAAAAACAATTATTAACTAAGAACATACGCTACAGCTAAAATATACGCTAAAACCGAGTAACTTAAATATTAAAATTAATGAACTTGAAAAATCGGGCCCCTGTGTCATGGTCCCGAAGACGGCAGCATACCTCTGAATAAGTAGTAAGGCTATAATCCATTGAGCGCGGAAGCTGTCTGCTCTTCGGTCCCCCGTAGTGTCGACCAGTCCTTTTGCGATCTGCTTGAAGAGCTGACGAGCGCTGAGCCCCTACGGACCGAGGGTCTCAAACACAACCTGTTAGAAAATGTAATATATTTGGGATCGGTGTCCTAAAATACCCAAAATTGTAGCCTAGTCTCTTACTTTGTTTATTAGGGACATACTTAACTACGTTTGCGATTTTTCGCAAATGTGTATAACGACGGACCTTATATCTAATTGGTTTCCAACTAAAACGCAAGAAAGGAAATAGTAGGTACCGAAAACTGCCAATCGGATCGGAAATGGGGGCCATTAAAAAATATTACTTTAAGCTTATTCCACAGTTGCGTAGATCCGTAGAATTTCCAATGTAAGACGGATTGCATTCATTTGCACCTGTTACCGCCTGTACATTTGCGTACATAACCGCACGAGGAGAAACTTCCTTTGGTTAAAATTTTGCATAATATTACGATTTGGCGGTCACACCGAATGGCTACATGCACAAATATTATATACCTTATACAATTACATAATAGTGTTGTTTAGTCGTATGCGTATACATATATGTAATTATAATTAAGTGTATTAATTATTTAACCCGTAACTTCACATGTTACGTGGAGAAAAGTTTACTAGGTCGAGCTGAGCTGTTATTATATATATTATACTATTTAATTACGTTAGTGTTGATTTTCTAGGTCCACTATCATCGTTTGTTACCGTTAGTAATTTCATGGCTTTTCAACCGACTTAAAAAAAGGAAGAGGTTCTCAATTTGACTGTATGTTGTGTTTTTTTTTGTATGCATGTGCCTACTAATTGTGGGCCGAATCTCAATAGTTATTTACGATAAAAGTGTGGAAGGTAGGTGATTTCAGACGAGTGTGATTTTTAGTCACGAGCGAGGTACGAGCGAGTGATTAAGCAAACACGAGCCGGAAATCATCTTACACACGAGTTCCGTACAAAACTTTACTATGCATGTACGAGAAAATAGAAAATACTTTAATACTCACAAAGACTGTTTACATTGGAAAAAAAGTATTTTGATTTGATTTATCCAACAAGAAGCCGTCGTTCACATTGTTTAATTCTTCAATAACATTTTACGGGTTTAAATTCATGTTTCTTCCCTTTAATAATAATACAAAAATCTCTACATGGTAGGCACAGACTGGACCTAGTTAACCCCACTGTTGATAAGCTAGCTTCAAACGCATGGCTGAAGAGAGGCGAGTTGTTCCCCGAAACGGAGGGATTTATGTTAGCCATCCAAGACCAAGTAATAGATACCAGAAACTACAGAAGATACATCATCCGCGATCAGAACTTACCCACCGATTCTTGCCGCCACTGCCATGCTGCCTCAGAGACCATCCAGCACATAACAGGAGCATGCCGATCCATAGCCCAGACAGACTACACACACCGACATGACCAAGTTGCCGCCATCATCCACCAATCATCTTACACACGAGTTCCGTACAAAACTTTACTATGCATGTACGAGAAAATAGAAAATACTTTAATACTCACAAAGACTGTTTACATTGGAAAAAAAGTATTTTGATTTGATTTATCCAACAAGAAGCCGTCGTTCACATTGTTTAATTCTTCAATAACATTTTACGGGTTTAAATTCATGTTTCTTCCCTTTAATAATAATACAAAAATCTCTACATGGTAGGCACAGACTGGACCTAGTTAACCCCACTGTTGATAAGCTAGCTTCAAACGCATGGCTGAAGAGAGGCGAGTTGTTCCCCGAAACGGAGGGATTTATGTTAGCCATCCAAGACCAAGTAATAGATACCAGAAACTACAGAAGATACATCATCCGCGATCAGAACTTACCCACCGATTCTTGCCGCCACTGCCATGCTGCCTCAGAGACCATCCAGCACATAACAGGAGCATGCCGATCCATAGCCCAGACAGACTACACACACCGACATGACCAAGTTGCCGCCATCATCCACCAATATCTTGCATATAAACACAAGCTCATTAAAGACCGGACATCGTACTATAAATATACACCATAGGTTATTCTAGAATCATCAGAATACAAACTCTACTGGGACAGAACCATTATTACGGACAAAACAATCCACTACAGCAGACCTGACGTAACACTTCTCAACAAACTTACAAAAACAGTATATCTCATTGACATAGCAATCCCCAATACCCACAACCTTGCATCCACCTATACAGAAAAAATAACGAAGTACACAGACCTTTCGATCGAAATAAAAGCCCAGTGGCGAGTTAATACTGTGAAGACATTCCCAATCATTATATCCACTACAGGTGTTATCCCGCGTAATCTGCACGATAGCCTTAAAATCATAGATGTCCACCCACTCACTTTTATAGCAATACAAAAAGCAGTAATTTTAAATACCTGTAGAATCGTACGTAAATTTCTGGCATTAGACCAGTAAAATTACCCTACTACATGCTCTGCCATGTTCGTTTGGCCAAAAGCCCGCGGGCATGGTAGTAAAGTTACCTCCGATTGGAGAGAGAGAAGAAGAAAAAATATTAATAATAATAATAATAATAAAGCCTTTTATTTGTATCCTTAACATATATATAAAACATTATATTATTGATTTTTTTTAGGTACACTTATTTATAGTTAAGGCCCCTGGTGGGTATAGGCCTCCTCCAACAATTTCCATGACTCTCTTGAGTTCGCTGTCGTAGTCCAGTCCTCTCCGGCATATTTTTTAATTTCATCAACCCAGCGTTCTCTAGGGCGTCCTCTGGCTCTCTTGCCACTCGGTCCGGACCAGTCAGTAGCCGCTTGTGTCCACCTTTCATCAGTGAATCTCGCCACATGGCCTGCCCACTTCCACTTCAAGCGTTTCATATGCTGAAGAGCATCTATCACATTCGTTTTTTTGCGTATATTTTCTGATTTTTGTTTATCCTTCAGCTTAATATTCAAAATACTCCTTTCCATGGCACGCTGGGTCTTTTGTATTCTGTCTTTTGCATAGCTATTGTATATCAAAGTTTGACTTCCGTTCCGTTCCGTCCGTTCTTCCCTTTATCTCGCCATTATTTCAGCAGATTTGCACAAAACAACTTCAAAATAAGCTAGGCATCAATAAAAAATGGCGGAGTTATTTGTAAACCGCGCTCGACATATCTACTACTGCGCATGTGCAAAAGTATTTTTTTAATATTCGTCATGTCAAAATGGCACAAGCGCGTGTACATTCAGCCAAATTTATTTAATGAATAACGATTTAAAGTTCGTTTATTAATCAAATTTTTGTATCTAATGTAATTAAGGACGTGTTAAATGAATTAATTAATGAAATATTGGTTTTATTGTACTTTTATCCGTGATAATAATCGGCATTTGACTTATTTATCAAACTTTTTGTAAATAATAAAACCTCTTTGTGTCAGGCTGTCAGATACGGCTATAAATAAAAAAAAAATTGAAAAGTAAAAAGCACTAGTGCGGAAAAGTAGTAGTTTCCGCACAGTTTGAATGCCTAGTATACGCTCTTTTCGAGCACATGCATTGTAAAACTATTTTTTATTTGAAAGAGTATACTCCTGAGGTGGTTCCATTACCATGTCGGGATCTGATGATGGGATCCCAGGGAAATCGAGGGCAACCCTCAAATATTATTAGTACTGACAATGTTTTTCATGTATTTTATAATGTTACTAGCTTTTGCCCGCGACTACGTCCGCGTGGAACTTGGAAGTATGGAAGCAACCTCTTACAACGCGATTAATTAATAAAAGGGATTATTAAAAGCGCCTAAGCAAATGTAAGAGCAATTGTGCTTTTGGTCTAATCATTAAATTTCCTACAGGGTCATCAATGTCATCATGAATTACTTACTCACTTTTCAATCTTTTTAGGGATAATTTCCAGGGTGGAAACTGGAAACTATCCTTTGTCCTTCCTCTGATCTTAAACTATCTCCATGCCAAATTTCATCAAAATCGATTGAGCGGTTTAAGCGTGAAGAGGTAACAGACAGACAGACACACGTTCGCATTTATAATATTAGTATGGATTCAGGTTTTTCCGTCTTAGAATAGTCATCATCTTATTATACTGAGCTCATGCTGGAAGGTAAGGAACCCGAACTACTCGACTAAGATTTAGGGGATAATTCTTTAAATATTTTAGGTAGGTTAAACCGTTAGTTGTATTATTATAGTAACTCATTCAGTTGTTTTCGGAAATACAGTCTTTTCTCGTTAAAGTCGGTTATTTTTTAAGTGTTTATAATTTGTTATGGTACTGCATAGCTATCCGAGAACAATTTAAGTGTCGGCGCTACTTTAATGGGTGAATTGCAGAAAATATGCACCCTTTATGCTTATGAGTGTCCCATGAAAACAGAATGAATTTAAACATATATCATGAGAATAAAACACAATGTAACTATGTTACTTTGATAATAAGAATTCTTTCAATTCAGATAAGATATTTTTATTTCAATTCCTTTGTTTATTTTATTTTTTAAGTATTTTTTTCCTAAGAGGTACGCAGTTACTTCATATATTATTATCATGTCCCAATTCTGAGTGTATTTTTATCTCGGAAATTTGTTACGATTGATATTATTTATTTTAAAGTTTAACTGTAAATTATCCAGTCCTTATTAGATCATCTTTAAATTCTGTATAAATATATTTACGTTTATTATAAATAGTTGTGAAATTTTTATAATGATAAACTTGTCCCAACTTACTGGAGTTTCGTTACTCAGGCTTAGTTACGGAGCATTTAATCCCAAAGAAATGTCTCAGGTCTTAGTAGAATTATTTTTTCTTATACCGGCAGCACTTTGACATGTTCCAAAATGATAAACACGGCGACAGCCACTTTATTTTCAACAAAGTGGTGCGTCGATCGATAGTCTTGAGTAAATGAGCTAAAAAATCTCAGGTTGAGTAACGGCGCTTTTCTCATATAAAATCTTTATTTTCGTACTCCAGTTTATTCATTGCCGATTGGTTTTACTCTGAATCTTACAAATTTACATAGTTCCAGATGAATGCATTACACGTTTGAAGAAAAATATTGTTTTAGGTTGCGATTTCTCATATATCTTGTCTCAGTTTCGTTATGTTTCGTTATGTAACGAAACTGATAAAATGTAAGGGTTAGTTCATACTATAAAACCTTTTTTATAGGTCGAAAAACCTATCTGAATATGGACTGTAATATTTTTTGTCTCTGTTTCAATTCCCTAATTGATTTATTTTAGCATTTTCAGCATATTTTTAGAAATAAATTTACCTACTATGTAAAAATATTTTTACCAAGTATTTCAGTACAAAAATAAAAACACTTTTTTACAGTAGACAAATACTGAAAGGCAAAGGAAATAAAGATAACGTTTAAAGCAAAATCCTACAAAATATGAAGTGTTAAGAGTGAAACATTTAGACAGAGTAAAAAACTCAAGAAAACGTGGAGTAAAAAGTCAAAATAAGGAACAAAAAGAAATAACTAGCGATAATTGGAGACGATATTCCGCACGTTATTATACCAAAAAGAAAATAAATCTAATAGGCAGCAGAGTCCGGATCCAGAAATAATACTTAAGAAAGAAGTAAGACTGGCTACTGTAGAAATTAATTAATTATTTAGATCATATTTGTTATTATTATTCACACTGTGATTATGTAAACCAAAAATCATTAATCAATATTGCTTATTGAAATTAAAACGTTTTATTAAATAATTCTGCGAACGAAACCATAAAACATCACTAGTTTTATTTCATGAGTCCGACGCTTTATGTTATCAGTTTCGTTACAGCCATTATCAGTTTCGTTACTCTCAGTTTAGTTACGAAATTCCAAAGGTACATATTTTCTGCAGTTCACCCTAAATATGACCCCTACGGACGTATAAAATATTAAGTACTTAGATGCTTCATTTTCTTGACTTTGCCTCCCATTTTTTGCAGTTCTAAATGTCCTAATCACATTGGTCATCATGAATGGACATAATATGATTCGTATGAAAACCGCATTTCATTGGTACATTGTATTTTTACCACACTGCTCGAAAATGTAGTCACATCCAGTACACAAAACTGCATATAGTATATTAGCTCGCAATACGACAACAATGTAGCATGTTACGGTAACAGGTCGTATCTAGATAGGTAAGTATATGGATTTCATAGAAAGATACGACATTTTAGAAAACATTACATAATAAATAAATAATAATTTTTCTTTCTTAATTTACCTTTGTGTCATTATTTATAACTATTTCATCAATCAACGCTAATCGTCTGGTGCATGTCAGAATTTAATTGACCGATGAAAATGCATCTTTCATGGATTATTTTTTTTTAAACGTACTAGTATAATATCCGCAAGCGAGTTTTTTTTTAAGTAAGATATAATAGGTAGGGCGCAGGTTTAACTTTTAATAAATTTTCGTTAACCTTTTGAACGCTTTTCCTCCCATGTCAAAATGTGGCTTATACGTCAATAGTTGAAAAAAGAAAGAGCGAAAATATACCTTATCCTGTCTGCAGGAAAAATGCTTTGACAGCGTCCGCCATTACCGCTTTAGTAGTCGTTGGCGTGGTAGGCACGACAGTTTACAACAACTTTAGTGGCTCTTGGCATTCAAAGGGTTAAGAAGGTCTTATGTACCCTAAAAATCATGAAGCGTTCATGTTCATATATATTATGTATATTGAGTTTATTGGAGCGGAGCGAGCGAAGCGAGCGAAGCTCCCATGGATCGACTCGAATGGACTTTGTAACAATGCGCAGATCTCAGCGAGTTCTCAACCGATTTTAGAAATTTTTGTTTTAAAATGCACAAATTAAATTTCGCTAGGTCGTGACGAAGAGAAAATTTCGGAAAAAAAAAAACTCCGCTCCAATCTATGGTGCAAGCTTAGCCGGTGGCTGACTCTGCATCGCCCTAGTTATAGTTTACATTTGGCTGAAAAGCCAAATCCATTGCTCATATTTTTTCATCCGCTTAGAGATGCGCTCATGCGCTGTGGGGCAGTCCGCCATCTTTAAAAACAAATGTATTATTTAATAAATATTGTTGGTTTTGTGATCAATTTATAGTAGTTTATGTGACTGTACATAATGAAGGGTATTAACACGAGTGTGGGTTTATGAAACGAGCCGAAGGCAAGTCAACACTCGTGAGTGTTTTAATGCCTAATTATGTACAGTTACATACACTACTTTATCTAGCCACATATCATAAGCCTCCATGATGCATTCAGGAGTCGCACATTATGACAAATATTACCCGGTAACCGCAGTAATGAAGTTTTCTGGCAGCTGTCATAGTTTTTTTTTTGGCCGCAACTATCATAATATCGTTCTTACTTACGTGCGACATTTGTCAAATTTGATTGCAAATTGACACTGATTTCGAACTAAACGTCATCTCGACTGATATTAGAACTGACATGACTGAAATTTCTTTGTTTTTCAGAGATGTTCGTAATTTGAATAAATAATATTATCGAAATCGATATATGTTATTATTTAGCAATACTAATAACTTTATTAGAGATAAGAAATTTGTTCTAACAAAACAGTTTATTTTTATGGTGGTCATAACGTGCGGTTCTTGAACGCATCATGGAGGGTTTATGATATTTGGATTGATAAAAAATGTTAACATTGACTCACGAAATAAATAATATTAGGCAGTAGAACGTACCGTAGGGTTTACCTGAGTGTAACCTAGTCTAGATGTTATTTAGTTCAAAATGAGATACCTACGTTTGAATATTTTGTAGTTCCTCATAATAGTATTTTATGCAATCGTTGCACAGTGGAGGTTCTTAAAGTCGAGTACCGAGTTTAGGTCACGAGGCTTGCCGAGTGGCCTATGTAAGGTACGAGACTTTAAGACCTAATTGTGTAACTATTGCATACAATACTTTTTATACGAGCAAAAGACAGATTTTTTTTTTTTACTTTAATCGTCATTCCCTATGAATTTTTATTTTGTTGTAATAGTCTTACTTGTTATGGACGGTTTTGGCCTGGAAGCTGCACTTTGTGATGGAAGCAAGCCGTTTTGCACAGTGATAATATAGACCAAAATAAACGATTTCACTCGAGGCGAAATTAGTTTCACCCCTTAGGAACAGAGATGGCGCCACTTATTAAAAAAAAGTTTAAAAAATTCTAAATCCTGAACGGATACTCCGATTTTGACGTAAGGGGTGCCAATCGGCAGATAATTACCCAATTTAACATGAAAAAAATTTAAATCACGTAGAAAATAATTTTGGATACCTAATAAATAATATTTTCTGAAAAAAATATTTAAAATTTGTGATTTTTGGAATTTTACTCGTAAAAATGTATGTACATGGTACTTTTTTTATTTATTTATATTAATACACAACTAATTTTACATTTACGAAAAAAAACCGCATATCATTAGCTCGTATAATTCCAAAGTTATTGAAGAATACAGACATGGCGCCGCTGAGTCAAAAAATCTTACAAAAAATCTAAAACCTCAACGGATATTCCGATTTTGATAATTAAGGTGGTAATCGACAGATAATTACTTAAATTAGTTTAAAAAAATAAAATAAAAATTCAAATAGGCAAAAAGTAATAATATTTCCAAAAAAAACAAACATTTTGAAAAAATATATTTTTTTTGGGGCTTTTATGTAATTTCATATAAAAAAAATATGAATATGGCTTTATTTTACTTATGTATATTATAACACTATTAGGTAATTGATCGTTTAATAAAAAACCGCATGTCGAGAACTTGTACAATGTACAGTTCCAACGGTATTGAAGATTTTACTATAGGGTGCCGGTGCGATGTTGCCGCCGCACGTGCAACTTATGTACATGTATATAGAAAAGTATTCTCCCGTTTCGAAGGTACTGATTACCCTGAAAATATAACCACAATTGAAAGTACAAATAATAATCATCCCAAGTAGCACACAACACACTTATATCCCTTGTACAGCTTAAATTAGAGTTTTAACGGGTGAATAGGCTCTTATACAACCAGTTTGCTAATATCACAAGTATATTCTGTCTATTTTCACTAAACTGTGCATTGTAACGTGCATGTTAGGCCGTTGCATCGGCTGCAACAACGCATTTTTCCATAGCTCGATTTGCACCCATACTAACTGTTCTATTGTGGATCGCACCTGCAACCTGCTTCCAACGCCATTCCATTCCCAAAAAGAAAGGACTTTGGACAGGATATATCCAAATTAAGACGTTTATTTCACATTTGGCTCGCTTGAAACGCTACACGCAGAACATGTTGTTCAATGGCAGCTGAAGTAGTCGGCGAAAGGCTTGTCGCCAGCTCTGTGAAAGCATCGAAGCATTCAAATTGCAGTCGTCAGTGCAACGGTCTACTAGTAGCAGTTTACAAAACAGTTATTACTTTAAGTAATGAAATGATGACTGCACTTCAAGGCTTTCACAGAGTATGACAAGACGTCTAATTTTAAATATTTTAATACAATAAGAAAAGAGACCTGTTTTAAAACTTGCATGTTATACCCTGAAATAACTACTGCTTTTGCAAGTAGTTACATCGCTATCTATAGAAATTCTCTCTCGATACGTAACGGCTCATGTGAAACGATTACTTAGGGCCATTTTTGTTTCTTTTTTTAGGGTGTGTTTACATAATTAATGTCATTCATTATTATAACAAAACGGGATTTAACCGAGTTCAAAAATGTTTATTTACCGCAATTAAGTCCCGTTTTATTATTTTAATATAATGTGTGAAAATCGTGTAAGATTCAATCACTATATTAATGTCATTAATTGGTTCTCAATAATCGTAACGTTGTTGGTCCCAGATTCACATGCAGGCTATACGATGCTCCAACAGAGCATATATTATTACTGTTAATGCGATTCGAAAAGATCTGTTTAAACTAAAAAACACTATACTAAACAAGCTTGTGAGATACCTTCCATCTATTTCTGCTGCCATTGAATACCGTTTCATGCAAACCAAATGTGGGTTCACGTTTTAATTTGGAAATATCGAGTCCCAAGTCCTTCTTTTTGGGAATGAAACGGCATCAAAGGTAGGTGGGGTCCACAATAGTTGAAGGTTAGTTCAATTTGGAAACTCCTTGAACATTATGGATACAAATTGGGCTGTGGCATAATGCGTTGTTGTTTTTTTTATGATGCGACGGCCTAACTTGCACGTTACAATGCAAAGCCTGCAAAGACTAAAGTGAAAATAAAACGTAAAGTAAGTAAAATATTGATTCAGAAATGCTATTTAGCATCTAATATACTTGTGATATTAGCAAACAGGTTGTATAAGAGCCTATTCACCCGTTAAAACTCTAATTTAAGCTGTACAAGGGATATAAGTGTGTTGTGTGCTACTTGGGATGATTATTATTTGTACTTTCAATTGTGGTTATATTTTCAGGGTAATCAGTACCTTCGAAACGGGAGAATACTTTTCTATATACATGTACATAAGTTGCACGTGCGGCGGCAACATCGCACCGGCACCCTATAGTAAAATCTTCAATACCGTTGGAACTGTACAAGTTCTCGATATGCGGTTTTTTATTAAACGATCAATTACCTAATAGTGTTATAATATACATAAGTAAAATAAAGCCATATTCATAATTTTTTTTATATGAAATTACATAAAAGCCCCAAAAAAAATATATTTTTTCAAAATGTATGTTTTTTTTTTGGAAATATTATTACTTTTTGCCTATTTGAATTTTTATTTTATTTTTTTAAACTAATTTAAGTAATTATCTGTCGATTAACACCTTCATTATCAAAATCGGAATATCCGTTGAGGTTTTAGATATTTTGTAAGATTTTTTGACCCAGCGGCGCCATGTCTGTATTCGTCAATAACTTTGGAATTATACGAGCTAATGATATGCGGTTTTTTTTCGTAAATGTAAAATTAGTTGTGTATTAATATAAATAAATAAAAAAAGTACCATGTACATACATTTTTACGAGTAAAATTCCAAAAATCACAAATTTTAATTATTTTTTTCAGAAAATATTATTTCTTAGGTATCCAAAATTATTTTCTACGTGATTTTAATTTTTTTAATGTTAAATTGGGTAATTATCTGCCGATTGGCACCCCTTACGTCAAAATCGGAGTATCCGTTCAGGATTTAGAATTTTTTAAACTTTTTTTGAATAAGTGGCGCCATCTCTGTTCCTAAGGGGTGAAACTAATTTCGCCTCGAGTGAAATCGTTTATTTTGGTCTATATTATCACTGTGCAAAACGGCTTGCTTCCATCACAGAGTGCAGCTTTTTTTCATAACAAATAGGACTATAACCTTTTTCGTTCATCTAAAACTGACCTATTAAAAAAAAACATGATCGCGATGGCCATGGCGGGTGCCTCGTGATTGGCGAATTTTCGTGACAAGTAATTTTAACCAATCAGTGAGTATCAAATAAACGTAAGTTCTCTTTTTGAAATTATTAGAGTTGTGTAGAGAGATGTCTTATGAATATTAAAGTTCCGTAGCGGGTACCATAGCGTATAGAATTTGTTACAGGATTAAAAATTGCGTTATTGTGATTTTGTCTGTGAAATTATAATTGACAAATTAAAGTCTGCGAGTATAAAAACATGTAAAAGCTGTCGTTGCGTCGTTTAAATTATGACTATACGATCAGTTTTATATAACAGCCCTCATCTTTACAACAATGAGGCTGCAAAAAGGCACCGTATTTAATGACTAATATCATATACCGCACTCGTAATTGTTATATATCCTCGCATTAGTCGTAAAAAGCACATGTTTAGTGTCGGCTGAACTCGTATTATCAAAGGCTGACTCGCAGAGGAGGAAAGTTGACTCGTTCATCTATTGCTTACTTTCCAGTCTCTACAACAATGTATATTAATATTCTTGTTTCAAATTCCCAATTATATTGGTGCATACTAGGCGCAGTGATATGAATATTAAGAATGTTCCACAGATATATTTTTTATTTTTTTAAATATCGGACTACCTCACACAAATCGATCTAGTCTCAAATCAAGCTCAAGAAGGCTTGTGTTATGGGTACTACTAGACGACGATATACGTACTTATATATAGATAAATATATACTTAAATACATAGAACAACCATGAACCAAGCACAAATATTCGAGTCCATCACACAAATATTTGCACCGGCCGGGATTCGAACCCGGGACCGCCGGCTCAGTAGGCAGACACCTGCCACCACAAACCGAGCCAAACGCGTCGTCAGATGATACAGATGACAGATGATAGTATACTTTTTATCGTACTACTTTAAAGCCAGCATGACTCTCAGTTATGCGAGCACCACTTTAGTTGTTAACAAGTACAACAAGTAATATTGCACAACATAACCTTTATAATAATTAGATAAGCCACGACGTCTGCTTAGGGCACTTCCTATAGAAACCGCCCGGGTCAGAGGGCGACTTTCACGGGCGCGCATCGATGGCGGAAGACATTAGAGGTCGATCATTCCAGAATAATCTCTTCCGCAAATATCATATGGGATGTACGAGTATCGTTATTGCGGCATAACAACAAGATTGAGCTAAATTCTATGTTCCTAATGACATATGGCCACGATTCCTTAACTTAAGGTTTTTTAGTCGGAATCCTTTTTTGAAGCAGAATTAACTTCGTTTTGTCTAAGTAACTAACCGACCGAGCGATGCATCTCTGCTTCATCATGGACCGAAATCCTTTCGTATGTCCGGATGTCCGGCTGTTCTCGCCTAGGGGCCGCATTTCTTAACCGATTCTCATGAATTTTTGCGAGTAGGTTCGATAAATATATCGTCTTTTTGTCTATTAATTTTTTCGAAATTATTCAAAATGGCGTGGTTTTGGGGGTTGAAAAAGTAACTCGCGAATTCTACAGCTCACAGATATACTAGTAAATAATGAACTCAATGGGCATTATGAACTGCGGCCACAAACTTTGAAATTAAAGGATCATGAGTACTTACATCAGGCGCTACGCGCGTGTTAGTCACTGAATAGAAAAAACCTAATAGCTGACAAGCTACCGCGCACCATGGTGCACGGCTCCGCCTTCTTTTGTTCAGGCAATTCGACGTATGTTCGGTGCCAGTCGCACGTGTCGGCCGGTTACATCACCACGCCTCCCCGATCGATTAATTCACATTTTACACAAATATCCAATAAAATACAGTTCTCAGATCAAAAGGGAGAGCTTCTGTGATTACACATAGGTCAGTTAATCATTATTTTGCTAAATATTCGAATAACAGCAATGACGTAATATGCAGTAGGTAGTTACTCATTTTTAATACTGGAAGATCCCTCTGTAACCATTATTACTGCGACTAAACGATTTAGGGTTAATCATTGATTGCATCAATATCAATACTGTTGTAGATAGATACAAAAATAGCAAATGAATAACATGTCTGTCTAATATCGTATTGCAAGCGAAATCCGGTCTCCCACGCATTGTGCTCGTATACATGCCGTCATGAGCTCAATTTATATGGCGACGACGCCATTTTTGGGATTCCATATGAAGAAATATGCGTAATGTGAACAAACGCCAAACTAGTATATACTATCAAAGAAACTATGCCATTGACCGAGCGAGCGAAGCGTTTCCGTTTCATCTTAAACGTAAAAGTAATCTTGCTGTAATAAACTTCCTTATAAAATATATTTAAGAAGGTTATGTTATTTTTTGTACACTCTATACCCTAGCATAACGTTTCGTACCATGGTATCTTGGCCTGAAATTATTTCGTCAGGCATAGCCTAGTGCGGAGTCCTTTGTTAATGATATATATGTAAACACAGTTTTGCATTTCAATTGTTGCTTTATTTATATTTTAAATATTATGTTGTGGATTGTGCTATGCTTATACCATAAATAATAAAATTCTTAATTTAATATTCTTAATTCTTACTAATGTATATACCTAGATATTTTTCTAGCAGGAACCACTGCTAGTTAGTGCTTACATTATAATGATATCGACAAACCTGTTATCGATAACTACCACGTCAACATTATAAAGAAATACACAATATATAGACAATACACACTGAAAGTTGTTTCATTTAGACTGCTCCATGTATCGACTGTTTACCGTAAGTTAGAAATAAATTGGGGACCTAAAATTTACGAATTATGTCCATTTGAACATTATCGCTGGCACGCGAAGTGGATGTGCTTGCGGCGTCTATCAATTTAGGACTGTGATTTTCCTCTATAACATTGAAGTACCTATCGATAACAGGATTGACGATATTTTAATTTTGTCGAGCACTAACAACATGTGGTTCGTACTAGGAAAATCTCTAGGTATATAATGTAGCTCACTTTAGTAAAAATTAAAGAAAGTAACAAGCAAACGAGGACAGCTTTGTCACTGAAGCCGTAAAGGTAGTCGATATTTTACCTTATTTCCGCGCCCTATGTAAAGTATCATAATCTAAAGAACTATGCTATTGCAATTTCAACCTAAGAGTAAGAAGATAAGCCACTTGAGTTGAGAACAAGAAAATATTGAGCCAAATCAACTTCAGACACTGATGATCACAAAACATACTTACTTACAAAAATACAAAATATGCTTCGCAGACCGCGTCCAGCGACTCCCAGCAACCTTCACGAGGTTATCCTTCCTCGCCATACACGCTTCGCCATTATAGGACTTTACGGCTCCAACAACGTCAATTCATACGTCTATTTATTTATTCAAGTTGATTAATGATTACACTATGCAAGAAAGCACAAATATAGAAACTTATCCCTTAAAAACGCAATGCAGTCCTCCTTTATTTTAACAACAAGCGTAATTAAATCAATGTTTCAAAAGTCGGGCATAGGTACATTACTTTATGCACGTAGCGCGACACCTGATAATGTACACTGTTATTCGACAGCGACACCCATCCATGACTCCGTTCTACATATAATGCATTAGGTATGTATGCCGCAGCCGGATAGTAAGTAATTACGTGTCATTTTCTCTAGTTGGGCTACGGTTATGCAATTTTACGGTCCATGTATTCATATCACGTGCTCATCTTGTTGGTAAGGGAAATTGGGATAAGTATACAATTTTTTCACGACCGATGTTAATTCCGATACCATTTTCGGAATTAACATAGATTAAATTATTATTTTTTTTTGTTTGGAGACCTTTAAAAGAGTAATAAAATTAAAACTATATTTTTTTCATAAAATTTGCTCGTAATAGTACATTACGTAACAAGGATGGTAAACGAGGAATTACAAACGAGTGTCTATTAGAAGCCCGAAGCCGAAGGCGAGGGCTTTAATGACACGGGTTTGGAACTCCTTTACCACCAGTCACGTAAGACGTTTTTCATCACACTTTGGAGGAAATAAAACAAAAGTAGGAGTAGTCAATACCAAAATTACTTACCGACCTAGGGCGTAATATACGATTTACCGCCCTAGGGCGTAATATTCGATTTATCGCCCGGTTTTCTAGCATGTAAACCCTTAAAGTGTGATAAAAATTACTTACCACCCTAGGGCGTAATTTACGGCGTACCGCCCGCTTTTCTAGCATGTAAACCCTTGTTTACGAGTAAAGTGTGGTGAAAATTGTTATTACCTGCAGGTGTACCGAAGGACAAATACCTATATAGTTCCCGCGGCAGTTATGGATTGTTTGTTATAGGTAAGATAATATATGTACCTATATAATATACTAGAAGGTGCCCGTGACTTTGTACTTACGCGTATTTTTTTATACCGTAGTCGCGTATACAGTGACCTATAACCATCTATGGATGTCCAGCCGTTTCACAAACGAATAACAATTTAACAAAAATAGCGGTGCGTCCACAGCCACACGCGGCCGCGACCCAAAACGAAATCCGTCGCCTCAGGATAATCACTGAAGGTGAAGTACCACAGCCCGCCGTCAGAAACTCGACCTTATATCGGCTATGATCCGACATATATTTGTTTTACAATTATTTCCGTGTATTTTGCAATTATTTTATTAAATTTCATTTTGATTAGTCGTTACAATCTGGCAGAATAGCCTGTCAAGTTTCTAAACTAAACGCAGTTATCTGTGGTGGACTACACAGAAAGAAAGAAAAAACCGGCCAAGAGCATGTCGAGCCACGCTCAGTGTAGGGTTCCGTAGTTGCCCATCCTTCACAATAAACTATGAGATTTAAATTTAAATTATGAAAAAGATTTCAAACTATAATGGTTCCTAGTTGACTACAGAACCCTAAGGGCCTTATCACACTTGCGATTTGCGAGCGAGTTTTCTATACAAATAAGCGTCGCGGCGAACTCGCTGCGTGATCGCCTTCATACAAAATTCGCTCGCAAATCGCAAGTGTGATAAGGCTCTAAAGAGCTTACTATACATTTATTGGTCAGGTACTAAATAGTTTTGTAACAAAAAATCTGTTCGTTTTAAGTTTTATAATAATACAGTGTTGATTTTTGCTGCATAATATCGTTAATTTGTGTCTGTTTAATGAATTAATGATAGATGGTGAGATTGTGTATAGGTATATTTGTTTTCTGTTTTAAGCTGATGGCCGTGTTGCCAATGCTTATATATGTAGTAGATTAAAAAAAAACAAAATAAAGTTAGTTGACAATCGTTTAATGTTACAAGCTTTTATTTACTTTCACCTGTCCCGTTGTCTATATTGGAATTTTGCAAGTTAAATTTGACCCACTTTCCGGTTTCCGATTGAGCTGAAATTTTAAAATATGCAAATCACGTGACAATGCAATATTATGATGACGTGGAGCTGATCTGATGATGGAGCTGGAAGGTGGCCATAGGAACTCCGTAATATACACCATATAACCCAATCGAGTTTGGGCTCGTTTGATTCGTCTTGATGAGTACTTTGTCTTCAGATAGTTTCCAGGGTCTGATGATGGAGCCGGAAGGTGGCACTAGGAACGGAAGCCTGTAATAGTGCAAATCTACCGAGTTTGCGCCTTTTAGAATCGTATCAGTAAGCAATTAATGGATGTTCAAGGAAAAGTACATCCAGCTATAAAAAAATGACAAAAACTTTTTATTTTTCTTATGTATTTTTTGTTTCCGCCCAAATGCGATGAAAAACATTGTGTGTATGACGGACAGTAAGGGGATTACAAACTCAAGCCATTAAATTCTTTGGCGTCGGGCTTCTGTGACCTTCGTTAGTAATCCCCTTCTTACCGCCCTTATGACACAATGTCCTATATTCTTATATCTCAAAGGGATTAGGCCGCATTTTCTATGAAAGCTCCCAGACTGCATGTTTTTTTCCGACTTGTTCAACAATTATAGTCATACACTAGTTAAAAGAATCCACACAAAACCTTAACAAATTACACTACACCTGTATAGCTTCCTCAAGTCCCAAGTTTATAATTGAAAACCGACCGAGAAATCCTGCGGTTCAGTTCAATTCAGTTACTGAACGAACTATTAAGTTTTTGATATTATCGGGAACATAATTATAGATAGACAGACACGGCGGTCGATTTTGTTTTATAAAGTGTAGTGTTTCATAGCCTGGACTTATTATCGCAAAACTAGAATTAAGAAAAAAGCTAACTTTATAAATATATGATTTATATTCCCAACTATAACCCAAAATTGGCCAAAATCTAGTGAGAATTTGCTTATTTTTTTTTCTTAATTCTTGATTTGCGATGAGCTACGTGATTTGTTATTTAGTAATTGGATGCTATTTGCGCGAGAAAGAATTGTTTAATTCCAATACCTAGACGGCCGGAAATTCCTTTCGCAGCCTCAGTAATAATGTACGAGTATACTAAAGAGTCAGAATCAGAAAGAAACAAACAATTTTAAAACTGAAATCTAAATGACCTAGGAGGCTTTGTGAGCTGTAGACCAAGCGAGTTAAATAATTTCAAAATTGCCGAAATTTGTTATTTTCAGGGTTTCGCGAATATTTAGAAAACTGCTGACTTTATCAAAAGATGATGTTTGAAGATCCCTATTATTTTTAAAAGACCAATTCCATGACACCCCACACACTAGTGTTGAAATGAAAAACAAAATAACCCGCACTTTATTTGTTCGAGAGATACCCGAAAAAAAAAATTTTTTAGTTTTTATTATACCGTTTTGTCGGCGTCATACATACACATACTCATACCAAAATTTCTACTTTCTAGTACTAATGATCACGGAGCTAAGCCGCGGATGGACAGACGGACAGACGGCGAAACTATATAAGGGTTCCTAGTTGACTACGGAACCCTAAAAAACGGAAACCTTATCCACTGAATTGCTTTTGGTAACTACTACTACCTGTCAACGCTCTTATTTTATTATATACGAATACGTAAATAGCATTCAACTCGATTTCGAAGCAAGTGAGTGGTTAAAGGATCACTTTGTTATCCTTCCGTCCGTCTGTCTGTAGAAAGAACGCGTGTAATAGTCTAAGATCCGAAGCTAAATCAATCTTCACCGAGCTGATAATAGAATGAAACATATTTTATAATGAATTTAGTATATTAGAAAATATATTAAAAATGCGTTTGCTAAAAATATCCTGGACAGGCTATTTTTAATTATTTTTTAAAGATTTTAATTTTAATTTGAGTGGGAATGTGTGACAGAGAGATCCGAGGTAAGTATACAGTGTAATAATAAAGGACCCAACATCGCTGTCGCACGTGATGGGACTTCGAATATATCTGAGGAAGTGCGCATGCTTGGTATTTAAACTATGGAGGGTTGGAGGGTAGAAGCTTCTTAAAAAAAATAGGCAACGCAACGGCTGCACATTCTACTCCAATAAAATATAGTCTGTATTTAAAGTGCGTAAAACGGCAAAGTTAAGTTTGTCGCTCAGTACAGTTTATTTTTTCGTTAGAGCAATATTATAATTTTTAAATTATATAGCTGAAAACTGGGAAAAACTATAGCTGTTCAAATTTTTTTAACTTACGGCAGCTTTACTCTATAATTAGTAGCTGGTAGCCCTGTATTTTCAACCGACTTCAAAATAGGAGGATGTTTTCAATTAGACAGTATGATTTTATTTTATATTTTGTATGTATGTTATGCGATCATTGTCACTGATACTCAAAATCTTTTTTTTTTTGAAAGAGTATACTCCTAAAGTGGTCCCATTAATGGGATCTTAGGGGAATTGAGGGCAACCGTCAAATATTATAATATATGTAGTTAAATACTAAGAATATTTCATATATTTTGTAAAGTTATTTAGGTTTTTGCGTCTGGTATCATCATTTCATTATGCTGAGCTAATGATGGAAGGTACAACTCCTTAATGGTTAGGAGTTAGGGGATAAGTCTCTGCATATCGGGACTAAAGCTCCTTATTAATCTCTAGGGACTAAAGTAAAAATTGTTTTAATTTACTTTGGAAACCCCTAAACAGCCAAACACGACATTTGTGAATGTAGGTTTACAGCCATTTTCAGTGACAAACTTTTTGGTGCGTGAAAATAACCTCAAAATTAAAACTGCTCTAATATATATAAAAAAAAATTATTTCATGAAACACGATTAGTTATTATGAATACGAATGTAATTTTATCAGGCATGGTCCATAAGTCCATATTAGTCTTAAATAAAATTGGTTTTCAGTTTGAATCTGTTGGCTAAATATGCTAGCATTTAAAGCGACACTTTACAAAAAAAAAATACGGATAATTTTTTTATTATAATTTTGAATGAGTCCATTATTCGTATCAAGCTTGAATCTTTATCACTAATTAGACCAATTACTTGTGTCACTTTATAAATTACGGACAAAATATGAATTCCTCATCTTCCAGTGAAGAAGAATAAAGCTGAAGGCTATATAGAGGAGTCAATCCAAAATAAATACAATATATATTTATTTTGGATTGACTCCTCATGGCTATACTATATTGAAGGAATTAAAATATCCTCAAAACAGAAATCACAACCAACATTTGACCCACGCCGACCACGCCCATCAACATCGCGGGATGAAATAACCACCGGCAACTTTTTTAAGAAAAGGTCTACTATACTCTCCATCCTCTCCAACTTTTACTTCGACCTCGAGTGAAAATATTGAACCTACTTCTCAATTACAAACCACGCCGACCCAGCTTAATTGACAGGGGAAAACCATACATTTAAATGTAAAGAATTGTACGAATTGATGCCCTTTAAATTTTTCTGAGGTTAGATTAACGGTTGTGCTACGTAATTGCAAGGATCATACATTATTTTACCTTTTATCTTCCTTGGTAATTGTAAGAAACTTTGTTATAATATTGTAATTTTATATTGAACGTCGTTTACTTTCCTCGCATTCAAAGTGAAAAGTAGAGTGCTTGACGCGAGACTAAATTACCATAATGACACTCGGAACTATTAGCCACCCTCGCTTAGCTCGGGTGGCTAAAACATCTCGTGTCATTATGGCTTGTTTTAGTCCCTTGTTGAACAATCTACTATAAATATTATAGGTAGGTTAAGACCGTTAGTTGTATTATTTTAAGTATACCCCTGAGGTGGTCCCCTTATCACCAAGTCCTCCTATGGAATCCTAGGGAAATCTAGGACAACCCTCAAATATTATTATGTTCATTAAGTACTTACTATAGCTATGTAGTTAAAATGTCCGGTTTGAATGAAGTTTTATCATTAATTTGTACTTGTGTAGCTTGCGGGAACTTACGAGGATAAGGGAGGAAATTTTAAAGAACTCCTTTTCTTCAAAGGTACCATTCGCTTTTGATGGCTCCTGAAGTCCAGACGGCTCCTGTACCTTAAAGCACCCAATGCTCGTAACTTCGTAAGAGATATTTCGTTGGTGCATCGTGATTCGCTCTTCCTTCCCTCAGGTATTGCATTTGGCAAAAACATTGCTAACGGATACCATAAATACCTAAGAGACATGAATGAATATAATATGTAAACTTCGTATTAGCATTGATTCGTTTGGCGATTTCTAAAATGTTAGTCATCTGACTGAAGTTTAATATGAATTTAATATAATATGTGTATGTACATATATATATCTGGGGCCTCTAATTCTCTATTACCTATCAAAAAATCGATGGTCATATTGAAGTCGATAATCTGAATTTTCGTTAGTTATAATAAAAAAAATATTAATTTTTTAACAAACCCTATAAGAAAACGAACTTTTCGAAAATCATAATTTATTGATTTCAGAAATTCTGACTAACGATGTTTTAATTAAACACATATGGAGGACTTTCTATAATTACGGTAAGTAAAGTGATGCGAATCTTGTCTGAATTATCACTTTTAAATAGATTTTCTTTTAAACTACTTAGTATGTCTGTGCCATAGTACGTTATAATATAGTATTTTATGCAACCGTTGTATAAGAGGGGGCAAAAAACGTGAGTGGCATGGGTTACGATGTGAGCGTAGCGAACATCGTAAGAAAGATGCCACGAGCGTTTTTTGACCTACTTATACATTGTTGCATACAATACTTTTTCTACGACTCGACATTTCATAAATAAAATGCAAATAAAGAACAAAGAAAATAATTACATGTTCCCGCTCGAAATCAAAAAAATTAAAAAAAAATTGTCCCTGATAAACTTTTTTTTTATTGACGTCCATCTGTCAAAAAAATATGAACTTAACATAAAGGTATACGTTCACTATACTAAACATCCATGCACTGAAGATAAAACTTTTTTTTAAGTTGGTAGCAATGCCTTAGTACAATAAGTTTTTTTTAAATTGCAAATTGTGTGAATGCAGCTGTTTATCTTGTAATCTGTGGTACTAAGTGATGCTTTTTTGGCGACATTATAACATCGTTTAGCAGTGTTTTTTGGGCAGTAGAGTATAGACTTTTACAGACTTTCATAATTTATGACTTTATATTAGAGTAAGTAACTATATAAATGACAGAAAAAAGTACTGGAGTAGAAAAAAGTTAGGTACTTATATGTATATGCTTACAGGTTACAGGCCTTTAAATCATAATAGGTGTACTTACGCATTTGAAATTTCCCCAAGTACAACATGAAAAAAACTATTCGTCGGCAATGGCTGGGTGGACACGGCATCCTTCGTCACACGAGTCTGACTTTGCAATTGGGACGTTTTACCTAGGCTAAAGTGTACTATACAAATATACTGGGTATGTAAAATAGTTAATGTAAAGTTAAATGTTTAAATGTTTAACGCAGGGATTAAATACGGGTATTTGTTCATTCAAAATATACGGTATTATTACTGTCTAAATTTTCCTGAATTAATGCGGAAGGCAAAACGAGCACCCTAGTACAGCTGGCCTGGGTGGAGTTCTTTTGAGAGCTTTGTTCTCGTAATAACTTCTATTCCTCAATAAGGCTATCGTTGCTTTGCTTAGGGCCGTGTCCTGGGGCCATCAGGGAAAACCGCGAACTGAACTGAACATGGCTTCAATATTTACTTTTGCACCGGGCTGCAGACACCTAAAGCTTGTAAAAAAGTACAAATAGGCAAATAGTAAAGTTCTCTATCAAGATTATTCGTCGACATTTTTTTTCTTTTTCGTCATGAGAAGTGAAATAAAATTGAGATGGGATTTTAGAATGAACCACCTTGATTTCATACGTGGTTGCTCCACCGCTGTCCGATCATATGTATACCTGTATCATATCATGTGGCATATTCACATAAAATTATTGAATAAATAATACATTCCCCCAGGCCCCCAGCGTAAAAATGAAGAAAGCTAAAAATACTAAAATACTCCCTATGCTTCAGAAGGTTCAACCAAGCCTACTAGTTAAGTTGGCTTTACCTCGAGGGACCAATCGATTATCACACTTTTATGTCCTTCGTTAACAAATCAGTATACGTATATTATAACACCAATGTTACGATACGTGTTCGGTGTTCGCTATCGACTGGTCACTAATAACTAATTTCCACCGGCACGGATAGAATTTGGCGATTGTTTTCTATCCCCATAGAAAAAGGTTTGCTGCAGAAATTCTATTTGATCAAATTTTAATGAAAATAGTCCGCTTTGACACCAACTATAACAATAACCCGGCAACTCTCGAACGAACTCAGGAAATTGTGTACAGAAAATATTTGCTGCGAAATCGAGACTGGTCGCATTTATGCATCATATTGCATTCTAGTTCGGTAAATAGAGACTAAAGTACTAGGGGTGATCTTACAAACGGTCCGGTAGTTTTGAATTTTTGATATGTTGTCTAAGACGGTTAGTGTCGAATAGTGCCATGGCAACGACGGTCAAATTTCGAACATCGAAGTGCTTTGATTATGTACCCCCGCTTGGTAACTGAGTATAAATAAAGTAGTAAATAACTGGGTATGCAAATACATAAAACATATAAAAATAATCCTAATAATATTATATAAAGTAGTAGTAAGTAGTAATATAAAGTTCGTTCCTTTTAATTTTAAACTATGATTGATGTACGGTCGCCAGTGTTCGGAAATCGTCGCAAACAGCCAATTGTTGAATTGTCTCTTTCTGAAGACCAATGTGCAATATTTATCACTGACTAGCTGTGCCCCGCGGTGTTACCCGCTCATCCCACGGGAATACTAAATTTATTCGGGATGAAAAGTATCCAATGTCCTTCCCCGGGACTGAAACTATCTATATACCAAATTTCATCTAAATCGGTTCAGCGGTTTAAGCGTGAAGAGGTTACAGACAGACAGACAGACAGACACACTTTCGCATTTATAATAAACTAGCGACCCGCCCCGGCTTCGCACGGGTGCAATGCTGATAAATTATGCATGTATTATACATATAAACATTCCTCTTGAATCACTCTATCTATTAAAAAAACCGCATCAAAATCCGTTGCGTAGTTTTAAAGATTTAAGCATACAAAGGGACATAGGGACAGAGAAAGCGACTTTGTTTTATACTATGTAGTGATATTAAGTATGGATTAGTATGGATTACAGTATTAGTGCATAAAGTTTTAGTATTACTCGGATACTCGACGATACCCGAATTGTCAAGATACAATGTTACATACATGAGCTATTTAGGCACTTGATGGCTGTCTGTAAGACATGCACAGTAATCGATCGTTAAAGGGTGGTGTGGTAGTGTTACTGGCTGGTGATTTCAGACAGACTTTGCCAGTTACCGTGATGCGAGGCACTCCAGCAGACGAGACAAACGGTTCATATGTCAAATACTACGTATACAAAATAAACATTAGTTTAATACAATATATCGACGACGCGGTTGGCTCGGTTTGTAGAGACCTGCCTACTGAGCCGGCGGTCCCGGGTTCGAATCCAGGCCAGGGCAAATATTTGTGTGATGAACTCGAATATTTGTGCTTGGGTCATGGTTGTTCTATGTATTTAAGTATATATTTATGTATGTAAGTATGTATATCGTCGTCTAGTATCCATAACACAAGCCTTCTTGAGCTTAATTTGGGACTAGATCGATTTGTGTGAGGTTAGCTGATATATATTATTTATTGTTATTATTTAATATGACATGAGTTAACTAGCCTATTGAAATAGATCCCGCCATAAGAACTGTATGTAGCCTAATAATAGCAGGCTGGCAAAATACAATACACTTTAAACATATTTAGTATGATAACCGAATTTGCCCAAACTGGCTAGATTATTCTGATTAGACTTTCAAATACAATTCAATCCATGTTAAGCAAAACACTCATGAAATAAATAATTCCATTAGGAAGACTTATGTAATTACACTTTAAAATGTATTTTTTTCATGTTATAACTAAATATAATGATATAATTTCTACCAACTTTTTAAAGTGAATAATACTTTTCTCTGAGATCTAGATAGTAACATAGCTATGTATTTCATGCTTTCATTGCGTGTAGTCGAAAGTAAGTTGATAAAACCAGTTTTCTGCGTAACTTTTTTCAATTTCGAGTAGTTTTTGAAACAAAAATTATCAATGTGAAATACAAACTGTAGGTTTCGAATATTAGGAAGGTTGCTATCATTGGACCACGTAATTTCGCTGCCTTATAATTAACACAATTCATGTAATAAATTAAAAGAAGTTTGATAATTTTAAACCATTGAAATATATTTATTCGTTACCTTACAGACAAATGAATACAGTACAATAATCTAGGAGTAAAAACGTGAAAAGGATTTTTCCCACTGTTGCCTTGTTTGGACCAGGGTCACCTTGTTTGGACCACAGAGTCACCATCAATGGACTTAGGGTTTTTTTGCTGATGGTCCAATCAAGGAGACTTATAGAAATTGACATTTTTATTTCTTTTGATATATTTTTTATTTTTTATTAGGAGTATTTTTAAACGTTTTTATATAAATCAATAAAAGAATACCATCTGTGCACCAACACTGTTAAAACACACAAACCTTATGAAAAAGTTGCCATGATTGGACCGGTCCGTTGATAGGACATACATGCGGTCCATTGATAGCAACTAGGTATCAAATACCAAAAACAAATTTATAAAAATAACGAAAATAACTGGCCAGAAACTATTATTATAAATTTCATGATTAATAGATTTCTAACCATCATACGTCAATACACTAAAACAAATGCAAATATAATGACACTTGCTTGCATTTCTCTTTCGCGTTATTATTACATCTCCAACGCTCGAAACACACTTGCTCACGTCACTCGTCGCCGAGAAGCGCGGCGCGACTGAGGAAGCAGTGGGGCCGCTTGGATCGCTCAAGGACACTTTGTACCTTGTCTATCTCTGTCTAGCATGCGTAGGTTTTAAAATATTTAGATGGTCCATTCAAAGCGCCGGTCCAATGATAGCAACCTTCCCCTATATACCAATAAATCTCGATAGCTTCGTTCTAAATAGCAACATTGATAATATGTTCAGAACATGTTTGATCATACATAAAAAGGTCTATAACAATCAGCATTTTGAACGGATAACTATCGCATGAATTTTAATTAGTAGATATTACAAAAAAGTAAAGGCCGTAAAACCTTGAAAATTACGGACGGATGAATTGGATAACTTGTGTCTTTGCAATCAATTACTAAAAAGGATATTGCTAATTTGGGTAGACGTGGATATACATTCCGTACAAGTTTTCCCAGCTGCTTCCTACGGAAGCCTCCTTCGGGCGGCTGAGACGCCGGCAGGGTGTCCGGCTGCCCGCGAAAGTGATTGCCAAAGCGCGCCCCACCGGCGGCCTTATGGGGTAGGCTCGATCGTATATATACCGTTCTCAAGGTAAACCAATAGAGTAAAAACAGTTCCGGCGTCTTAGCTAGAGGAACGGCCGTCCCCGCCCCATCATGCGAGGGATCTGGAGCCTAGTGGTCAGTGATACTCTATTCCAAGATTAATCTAGCCTTTACCCTCGCTTTGTTTTTCATTCCGTGCGTAATTGTGATATCCGATATCATTTAAGTGATCTACATTATATTAATAAAACGGGTCTTAATCCCCTTTAAACAAGTGTTTATTTAATTACCTTGACGTTCCGAACGTGATGTTATGTTCATGGTCTCGAAGGGATCCGTCGAAGTAATTAAATAAATACTCTTTTACGCGGTTAGGTCCCGTTTTGTTCTAATAATGTGTGAAATTGTGTAAGTTTTAATCGGCCAAGTGATCTTACCTAGGGTTTGCAAGTTCTTGAAGTGATTCGTTTAAGAAGTGGTTCATTATTTTATTCCGATGAAGTTTTAGAATCTTATTATTATAAAGTGTGTATGTACGGGAGAGATCGGGTCGCTTTAGTCTGTCACATTGTTTAATTGTTTTTACCGTGTTTACTGTTTAGTCTTAAATTCTACGTGACAACAATTTTCTCAGTTTCAATTTACAGTTTATTTAAGTCTGCCATTTAACTACATTATTGAATCTGAGATATTAACATAATTAAGTAGTTTTTTTTTAAATAAATGCTTAATTATTTAATTACGTTGACAATGTAGGTATCCGGAGAGAGGAGACATTTTTAATAATTCTTCGTGAATACGAAATGATCGGATGGTCAATCGTATTTTCATAGAAATGTTGATAACTTTTATTACGGTTATTTATGTGAAATCATCTGTCTTGGTTGCTAAGATTCTTATTTTCTTTCGTTTTATACTATCTTACATATAAATTTATATTTCATGGTACCTGTGACAAGGGATTGGGTTTACGTGTTCAAATGATCTTGTTATACTAATCCAAAGCAAAGCTAAATAAAAAAAAGATGCGATTGGAAAAATATATATAAGTACTTCATTATGTCTAAATATACCTACTGTTTGTACAACAGCAGTAAGATTCAAACGTTCATTCGAATTTTCACACATCTTTGTTTGTAAAGTGTAATCCATTATCTTCCAATATTGAGCTTGTTATGTCAATAGCATTCAGAGATTTGCTTGATGAGAAACAAAACTGCTCTACACTACAATTTATATCATTGATTTACTTCTTATTGAAAAATTGCCTCGTTATGCTAGTTTAACTAATAGCCATAAATTTATTCAGTTCTTTTGTTCTTGGCACATCTTAACCTATCATGATCGGAGACAATGATCCAACATTAACCTAAAAAACGCACTCTTGTCGATGCGTTTCTTGCGTCCATAAATTAGCCTGACGCTCATCAGACGATTGTCTTGAGTTTAGAGAAATCGATCAAAAACATTTCAATTGTCGTTAAAAGTCGATTGTAAGTTAATTTGAATGTGACAAGAGAAAAGCCGTTTTTTTATCGACAACGAGGAACTTTTTCGGTTAACAGCGTAGTGACGTTAACATACCGGTACAGTCCGTGAGCTCTCAGATTGCGATTCGGGTTTGAGTGAAAACTGAGAGGTTCTTATCTAGATCGCATAAGAGCGAGCGAGACAGGTATAAAACGCGAATCTCACGCACTGTATGTCGATGATCCGACCAATCGAAATTACATAACGAGAAACGATATCGTAGTCCGCATTCGGTCGCCGTTGGGTCACGAACCACGACCCCGTTTCGGCGAAGAGCATTTAAACATAATAACATGTATTGGGTGAATCGCTCTCACGCGCTTTAGTACTACTTAAGGTGGTTGTTGCACAACTTCCTACCAAATACGTTGCTTTAGCTTTTGTATGACGTCAAAGTTTGCTTCGTTTTCATTCTCGAATCTGTAAATGTTGTTTGTTACGCAGTTGCTACTAGGAATTATTTAACGAGATGAAAAGGCTCCATTGTTGCCTCTCATTGTCATTATGAAAGCAAATACTACCTAAGTTATATTTCACTTTTGCGTAAGTGTACCGGACAAAAAAAACATTAAAATGAGGTTACCTACGTCGCTTTAAATTGCTGTTTTATAAATTAACGATGTCCCAGGTATATTATTGCCTTTAACTGTCATTAAAACGCGATATTGGCGATTTGGGCTGCATAAAGTGACATTTCACATTACTACCCGATCAAGATAAGTGGGCGCCTGAAATGTATGGCGTCGCATATAAATGAATGAATGAGGCGCAAACTTAACGCGACGTGATCAGAGAGAGATAAAATGGAATTTGGGAACTTATTTCCGACAAAAACATGTCTTATCCGATTTTACACACAAAATCATATTTATCGAGATGCAACCGACGTATTTATAATCCGATAAAATTAGCCTGTCTACAAACTGGTTTCCAAACGTCGTATCATCCACCATACGCATTGAATAAAGCAACGCATCGTGGACGAACTTCTTTTGTTTTGTTACAGGTGTTGTAACTTTCATAACGAGTTACATTACTCTCGAAATTCTTCGCCTGTTTAGGACGTGTACCTATTAAGGAGGTAATAAAATGTGGGATCGGTTACGAGCAGGACGAGCGGCCGACGGCTACTGTCGCGAGTTGCGTAACTCTTGCATAATGCGATCGTGAGCAGTGTTATTAGCCCGAAGTGCGAAGTACGTTAATGAACCAGATGGACTTTCACCGGGAATTTCACTGAATCACCTATAAACGCCTCGAATCCTTGCCTTTTACGTATAACTAATGGGAACTATATCGATTTAGATATCTGCTATTCTGCATCACAAATGTAGTTACATTACAAGTATAATATATAACGTATTTTATACTTGCACAATACCTCCTGATAGATCCTAATATAATAGGTACCTACATTTCATTTCATATTCTCAGTCAAGTAGTCCCTGTTCTCACCCAAGCTACAAACTCGAATCAGTCAAAAGCACACTTATTCTATGAGTATCTACTTCGTTTTCATTTTTTTTATTAGCCTGTTTGGGCCTTTGTCAGCAGTGGGACGCTAGGCAAAGGCCTCTCCACTCGATTTACATGACTCCCAATCAGATGCTTCCTCCAGCCAGCCGTGGAGATGTGTGACGTGTAATGTGCCTAGGTTGTCCCGCCATTTCCGCTTAGGCCCGCTGCCCATTTTGTGGCACCCACTCAGTGGCCAAGCTAGCCCACCTTTCCGGCTGCATGCGGCTGACGTAGCCGGCCTAGCCCCACTTTAGCCTGGCAATTATTACTCCAACATGATTCGTGTTTCTCTCAAATACCTACTCTCTCTCAAATCAGAATATCAAACTATCGAATACATTCAGTGGTTTTTAATACTGGGAAATACTGAGTCTTCTCCGATGAAATCGATCATTTTTCATAATTGATGTTAGCAGTAGAGGTATTGTGTCGTGACAAAGCTTTGTTTAATAGCGATCTACCTAGTTCCCGCATTAAATGTCTACCCCGTCGGAACTGAGCATAGTACTTTCCAAGAAAGTGCCACGATAAGTTATATCTCTTACATATTTAGTACTTCCTAATACCACCTCAAGTTGCTGGACCAGTCGACTGAACTACAAACAGGTCCCACGGTGCACTTTCCTCTTGTACGATCTTGGTTACGTAATAATGATCAGATATGCAAACTTATTTTTAGAATTCCGTGCCGAAAAAGGTAAAAAATTACCTTTATTCTACGTCTCATCACTTTGTTCTACGTTTGTCTTTTGTCCAGAAAAGGGAACCAAACCTGTAGGGTATTTCCCGTTGACCCATAATCATTCAAATTCAAATTAAAATATTTATTGCGTATTATCATGAAATTGGGCAAGAAGCATCAACGTCTTGTAGTACAGATTGGAAAATTTAATAATGACCTACTAATTTATAGTTTTATTATTATATAATCTAATAATTATAATAATCTACTAATGTTAAATTTGCACCTCATTTGTTATTGTTAGTGCCATCAAAGACAAGGCAAACTTAACGTTACCGGGGTTTACACAACATCTTAACTTAAGATTATTTTTTTATTGTGTAGTAGTGGCACGGGACCCTTTATGTCGGAGTTCACCATGCAATAGGCCGTTTTTTATAATAAGCGCTCTATTACGTACGAGTGAAAATGCGGGTCATTTGTTTTTGATGTTAGCGAGATATAATGACGGATTCATCCGTGAGTTATTTTACGTAATGTAATTGCTCTATCCACAGTGTGAATATGCGGTAGAAAGGACCAAAGCGATTAGATTTGCAAGTCAATGCGTTATGTCTGATTCTATAGTCACCTTTTGAAACGATTAGTCTAGATAACTATGCATTTATAATTTAATATTATGTTGTTACTAACGAGCAATGCGATGTTATAACTTTAATATTGCTCAGCGAAAAAAGGTTGCATATTGCAGTGCCTTAGATAAATAATTTATAGACAATAGGCACATTGCTTAAAAAATAACCTGAATCTGAGCTTTACTTTATCATTCAGTTCAGTGTGACGTGGCCCGATGTGTGTACATAGTTAGTAGTTTACTAATATCTTTGAGAACCGACCTATTTAGCTTCACCTCATTGGGCATTTCCTTAATATGTTTCTCGTTTGTTTCAGATTACCCTAGCGGTAATACTGCAAATCGCTCTAGTAACGGGCAAGGCGTTAATACAACAAAATCAACAAGCACAGCAGCAGTTGGAGCCGAAAGAACAAAATCTACAGACAGCGCAGAAGCGCGTTGGGTATGATTACCCCGCGCCACCCAGCGACCTCGTCAACCCCTTCCAGGATCATGGGGGTCTCGGCCATGACGTAATCGACCACGACCACCACGACCACCACGACCACCACGACCACCACGACCACCACGATCACCACGATCACCATGACCATCACGATCACCATGACGATCACGATCACCACGAACATCACGACATCCACGACCATCACGAGGAGCACCACATCGAGGAGCATCACGAAGAACATCACGACCATCACGATCACCATGATCCGGGCTATTGGAAAAAGAAATTGATCTGGAAGCCCGGATGGAAGAAAATCTGGAAACCAGCCAAGAAACAAATATGGAAACCTTCATGGAAAAAGATCTGGAAACCCATATGGGTTCCCACCAAAATACCGGTCTGGAAGGAAATTAAAGTACCGGACTGGAAAAAGATCTACAAGCCCGAGTGGAAACCGATAAAGGTACCTGCGTGGAAGGAAGTCAAAGTACCGGATTGGAAGAAAGTTACCGTTCCGGTTTATAAAGACATTGTCGTGCCGGGATGGAAGGAAATACAAGTGCCAGCGTGGAAAAAGATTTGGGTACCTGAATGGGTGAAGGTCGGCGTTCCTGGAGAGAAATACTTAGGCAAGGATCACGAAGGATGGGAATACACTTCTCACGATCTGTGGAAGAAGAAGCTCGTATGGAAACCCGTGTGGAAGAAGTACTGGAAGCCGGGTAAAAAACAAATTTGGATCCCTGACAAGAAATTGGTATGGAAAGATGAGTGGAAGCAAATCTGGAAAACGGAAAAGAAGCAAATCTGGATCGACGACAAGAAATTAGTTTGGAAAGAAGCCTGGCAACAGATTTGGAAGCCTTCGAAGAAACTGATATGGGTACCTGACAAGAAACTAGAATGGAAGGAAGCTTGGAAACAGATCTGGATACCAGACTGGAAGCAAATCTGGGTTCCGGGTGTTAAGAAGATCTGGAGGCCAGTATGGATATCAGAATGGTTCCCTTCACCGGACCACCATGAGCACCACCACGAGCACGGCTGGGACCGCAGCGACAACAACACCGCAGCTAGCCAGAAGTCTGTCGCCGTGCAGGCGGCACCGCAGCAGACCGCGCCTAAGCCACCACAACAGTCCACGTGGCAGTTTCCGAAATAACTTATTATAAGCATCCTTTGAATTTAAGCTGTTGTACATATAAAGCAGTCGAAGGACCGTCCAAATATTGGGTTATTACAAACGATCTTGTCGTGATCAGATCTTGTTTGCTAACACGAGACTGTATATTTTGGGGCGAGAACACTCCAGAATAAGTGATAGTCGCACCACGCTGCACTTATAGGTAAATTTCTCTTTATTTTATTGACACTGTTATTTTCATATAATTTACATATAAGTGCAAAGCGAAAATGTCATGCAGTGCGATTTTTCTTGGTGTTATTCAGGACGACCGACGGTCATAAGATGTTAGTCGTTGTTGAGGCAAGCTTTAACTCGTTAAACAGTCATTGTTATAAATAGTTACCATATCGATAAGTCTGAATAGTGCGCATAGGTGCTGTAATTATAAGGCCATCTAGCTGCCATCTAGTGACGAGCTAGACTGGCTCACCGACCCACTGATGCATGTGTTTTGTTGTTTAGTATTGTTAAGTTTTGTTTTATAATTAATTTGTTATAAATATAGCGAAACCAATGATTTAAAACTTTGTTTCTATTTCAAACAGTAAAGGTAGACGTGAGAATACTCATGCGGGCTTGAATGACATAAATGACACAGCCCGTTGCTTTTCTTAAGGTTCCGTATTTCCATTTTCCATATCGAAGCAAACCCGGTTATTTTCCTATTAAAAAAATGCATATTCTTTCCAATATGGTTTTGCATGTCCTAAATTACATTCGCAGACTAAATTACAACAGACAAATTTAAAAAAAAACTAATTAGCTGTCGATTACATAGATATGACAATGACAGACAAACTTTGTACTGGTGTAAGGTGTGTTTATCCTATATTGTTTATGGCTCAATTTCATTGGTCGATAGGGCCCGCATGCGGGGTGCGGTAGATTTCCATAACGCATGCCATTATGAGTTTCGTTGGTCGTTTCGTTATACCGTCTGCGGGGAGTCCCGCATGCCGTATGTCGACCGAGATATCAACCAATGAAACTGAGCCATTATCGTCCACCACAAGTACCTAACATTTCTAACTCCGGAGTTATATATACCAATTTCAGAAATATGTGAAGACATTCTATAGCATGGTACGTCGGAAACCGGAATTCGCACTGGATAATTCAAAAACTATTTAAATGCAATTCCGTCCATCACCATCGGAAGATGATTACAAAAGTATACTCGAGAACATGTATAGAATTAAAACAACGAACCATACTACAAATTTTATTGATTCAAATCGAGTTACATATTAAGTGCCTTTGCGTCTCCCCCTTCTAGTCTCAGCTCTCGTTCAGCAGTGGCTGAGGAGTTCTCCGACGTGACAGGGCTTCATGCAGCACGCATCCATGAGGCCCAAGCTCAGCTGCTGTTGTTTGGCGGCTACTTCCCGACGCGCGCGGTACGCGAAACGCTCTGGAAGCTTCGGTATCACTATTATGTTTTCTTCCATACCTCGAAAAGAAAGAAAGTATGTGTCCTGTATATTACACTATTTTGAATGGTTTGAGGGTTTAAATAAGTATCAAGGTCTATCTTCCACAAATGGATATAGCCCCTAAACCACGGTGGCAACTGCGTCATGTGAAGATTTGTTTACACTATTATATTCTAAGATATACCCACAGCGAAATTTGAAACTTTCGATATTAATTAATAATATGTGGGAACGTATCCTTTCGCACGATTTGATAGACCATGTGCGATTGTTGCGTATA
The DNA here is from genome assembly GCA_932273695.1 of Apotomis betuletana. Classification (NCBI taxonomy): domain Eukaryota; kingdom Metazoa; phylum Arthropoda; class Insecta; order Lepidoptera; family Tortricidae; genus Apotomis; species Apotomis betuletana. The sequence goes on along the minus strand of OW026298.1, from coordinate 14,389,491 downwards.
AAAGCTTAATCGCTAAATGTTTGTTCCCGATACATAAGACCAGTGTCTTATGTATCTTACACAAATCGACCTAGTCCCAAACTAAGCAATGCTAAACATTATTAGTGCCTATAAAAATGACGGTTACCCCCGATTTTTCTGAATCCCATCATCAGATCCCGACTTGGCAACGGTGGGACCACCTCAGGGCATACTAAAAAGAATACAACCAAGAGTCTTAACCTATCTATCTATAGTATTTAAAGAATTAGCTCCTAACCCTAACCATTAAGGAGTTGTACCTTCCATCATCAGCTCAGTATAATGAGATGATGACTGCCAGACGCAAATACCTGAATAATTTTATAAAATACATGAAAAGCATTGCTAGTGCTTTTAACATTTGAGCGTTGCCCTCGATTTTCCTGGGATTCCATCATCACATCCCGAAATGGTGATAAAGGGACCACCTCAAAAGTATACCTACTGTTTCAAAGAAAAAAAAATGTATGGACATTTGACGGAAATGTCGGTGGTCATACACGAAAATAAATAAGTAATAAATACAATACAGTGAAATATCTAGTATTTTTTATATAGCAAAAATATTTTTTGATTTTTTCCTCACACACAGAACAAAAGCCTGTGCTGAATCCAGCGGACTTCTACAACCTTCGCCATGGTAATCTGTCCACCTTGTAAAATACCCTACCGAAACTATGCGTCTTAAGAATTAAAGTAACCGATGTAGCTTGAAGAATCGCAAACCTTATGTGACTATAATCTTACCATGAGTTAACAGTGACTGTACTCGCTAGTGACTGCGTAAAGGATTTGCATGGAGAATTGTAGTTCTACAAAGTAACCGCTAGGGGCGCTGTATCCATACACATCATTTATGCTGTCGGTAGTGAGTCCAGTTACATTAACTCATAGTAAGGTGGAACAGACTGCCGGACTACTGGGAGCCGACGAGTTCTTGATTGGTTTGACTTGCGTATTACTATAATTCTCAAATATGTGATATACACACTTTCAAAAGACCCTGGTAGGTCCACTGAATCAGGGAAGGGCTCCACGCCGTAGCAGTATAGAGAATGAGCCCTGGCCAGCTCTCTGCCGCACAGCGTGACCCGTTTCTCGGCGGAGGTCTGGGCAGACGCCGCCCCGACGATCAAAAGCAGCACGAGCAACATCTGTAAACATACAATAAAGTGTTTATTATTTGCAATGGTCAACCGCAAAGCAACCGCGTCAGATCGCAATTAATAAGAACTGACGGGAGATGCTAGATGGGGTAAAATCATAACTTTTAAAATAACCTTTAAGCATCAATGATCTAAAATAAGGGTGTAGACTGATGTCGAATTACTCAACATATGTACTATAATTATATAATTTTCAGAAACCTCATAATTCAACAAAACAATAATTATATGACAACCATGCACTTAAACGCATGTTTGAGTTATTTTTCCATACACATAAGTTCCGGGGTGATAACGTCACTGCCCGTGCCGGCTCTCCATTTGTATGGAGCATTTTCAGCGCTCCGATAAGAATGTAGGAACTTGAACAGTCATTTCTGGTGTCCTGCCGTTTGACCAAAAGTCATTTCGCAAAATTAGGCTTGACAAACAACGTTTTAAACAAGTCATTTTACAAATGACTCACTTCTCCAAATGATCAGAAGTTAAATTTAAATTTTATAAATAATCATTTGACAAAATGATCATTTAGCAACTGAGTTGTCAGACAAAACTACTCTTGGTCTAAAAACGTTTGGTACAATGTATTATTTGACAAGTGTTTCGTTTGTGTTTTTTAGAGCAAATCTATCTTTTTTTCTCCAATTTGCTCCACTATTTTTACTATTTTAGATCGTAGAGCATAGTGGATAGATTCATTAATGGGTTAGGTTATGTTAGAGCCTTATCACACTTGCGAGTTGCGAGCGTGTTTTCTATACAAATAAGCGTCGCGGCGAACTCGCTGCGTGTTCGCCTTCATACAAAATTCGCTCGCAAATCGCAAGTGTGATAAGGCCCTTAGAACTGCGACCCCAATAGCGCGCGACCCGAGCGTACCGCGGTAACGGTCGGCGAAGCGCCAGAACCAAAAAAAATAAAAAAAGAGTTGAAAGAATTTGCTCTATCCGTAAAACTCGTAGAGCAAACTTCTATAGTGGATAGATTCTAAGATAGAAGCGGAATAAATTTCCCAACTACAGATTACAGACTAAACCATAATGTTTGAAAAAGAAGTACTTTTTATGAAATAACATTTTGTTAAATGATATTTTGACTAATTGTCAATTTGCGAAACGTATTATTTGGTGAAATGGAAAAGGTCAATTGACTTTTTATTATTTAACACATTTACCAAGTGTAGTGTTTGCAAATTAATCATTTGCTAAGTGAGTTTTTGTAAGATGATACTTATGTCAAATGTCTCGTTTGCCTAATGAATATTTGTTGAAACGTTGTTTGTCAAATGATCATTTGTCAATAGTTTTTTGGTCAAACATTAGTGAACCGTCATTTCTACCTCTTAGAGCAGTCTATAGTACAATTGTTGTAGAGGCTGTAAAGTAAGCAATAGATCAACGAGTGAACGAGTAAATTTCGAAGGCCCATCCGCAGGGGAGGCCTTCGATAATACGAGTTCGGGATCCCCTTGGATCGCATAATGTTTTTTAGACTAATGCTGTTTCGCATAATTGATTTAGCATAATTTGTTTTGGCATAATAGTACTTTCGCATAGTAATATTTTGGCCTACTGTTTTTTTGGCATACTACGCTAGTAGCATAATTTTAGTTGGACTAATTTGTATTGGCCGAATATACTTTACGCATACTATTGTTTGGGCTAATAATTATTTGGTATACCTATCTGTCATTATCCATAATGTCAGTTGTCTAAATGAATGAAACTCAGTTACGTGGTTAACGTGCATTTATAATTATTGTATGTATATATTTCAAAACAAAATATTACGTTACGTAACGTTAGGTCACATTAGGTAGGTAACATTAGGTTAGGTTAGGTTAGCATGATAACCAGGCGCGAAGCGCCTAAGCAACGCGGAATAGGGGGTCTGCGAAGCGGACCTCCGTCGACCTCGCTTTAGTTCCTAAATATATATACACACTATACTAACCTTCTCTAGTAGGGCAACTTTTAATATGATAATAGCGTTATGCATTTTGATATGATGCCAATTGATTATTATGCCTATTTATGCTTATGCTTTTTGTTATTAGTCTTCATGACGGTTATGCTTTCTGTATTTATGCTTTTTAATGTTATGCGTAACAAATTATGCGTAATGAGGCTTATGCACATCTCATTTTCGGCGAAAAGCAATTATGCGTAACCATATTAGTATTAATGATTTTATGCCTTCCAATAGTAAACCTACGAGTTCATCTATTGCACTTTCAGCCGAGACTGAACAGAGTGCTTTTCACGACTACTGCGACTAAATACATTAAAATACAAGTAAAATACAAGTAAATATGTACCTACTTGTTTTTTTTTTTTTTTTTATGTCATAGGGGGCAAACGAGCAAACGTATCGCCTGATGGAAAGCGATTTCCGTCGCCCATAAACACCTGGAACACCAGAGGAGTCACATGTGCTTGCCTACCCGGAGGACGAAGATGGAATGCCTCTATGCTAGTAATTTCACCTGCTATCTTACCCCCACACCGGAACACAACAATGCGAACATTGCTGTTTGGCGGTGGGTTAGCAGGCAAGACGGTAGTAACAATCCGGACGGGCCCTGCACGAGGCCCTACTACTCCAAAAGTGTACTTGTATTTTGATATAAAATTATATTGGTCATTAAACTCGGCGCCTTGTTGCAGCTTCATTGTTGTAAAAATGAGGGCTATTATTATACATACGTAAATCTGATCGTGGCTCCAGATCAGTAACGGCGATTTTCAATCCAGTTATGAAGAAATAAAAATAATATTCCAACTTACCTCACTTTCAAATTAATCACATTTGGGCTAGGTAACACTCAGGTAAACCATCCTACGATACATTCTACACTGAAAGGTACGTAATATCAAGGAAGATAAAATGTATGATCCTTGGTAATATTAACATACGTTCCTAATATTATTTAAACTTTATTGCACAAAACAAAAGTCAGTACAAGTGGCGGACTTAATGCCAAATGACATTCTAAAATTATTTGAGTATTTCGTGAGTCAATGTGAACATTATTAAATTAATCACATCACAAAACCAATAATTTTAATATATTTGTTTAACAATACATTTGTTTTTAGGGTTCCGTACCCAAAGGGTAAAAACGGGTCCCCTATTATTAGGGTTCCGTACCCAAAGGGTAAAAACGGGACCCCATTACTGAGACTTCGCTGTCCGTCCGTCCGTCTGTCACCAGGCTGTATCTCAAGAACGGTGATAGCTAGACAGTCAAAATTTTCACAGATGATGCATTTCTATTGCCGCTATCAACAAATACTAAAAATAAAATAACTTAAATATTTAAGGGCGGCTCCCATACAACAAACTTGTTATAGATTATGGTACGGACCCTTCATGCGCGATCTGACTCGCATTTGCCCAATTTTTAAAATATGGCGGGCTGCCCCGTAGCGCATGCGTGCATCTTACGCAATGGAGTCATGGCTTTTCAGCCAACTTAAAAAAAATATTATCAACTCAATATTTATTAAAATGTTTGTTTGTTGAAAAATAAGTAATTGTTGAAATTAGGAAATTATTTAGGCCCCATAACGAGCTTTAAAATATAAATGTTCAAGATTTTCAGGGTAAAACCTTTTTAACGAAAAGTTATAAAAAATTAAACATGAAGCGTATTATTTTACTTACGAAAATAAATTCGTTTGCGGGTATTTATAAGTTTAAGAAAGAAATACACCTCATAAATGACGCATTCTCATTGGTCAACTTAATTTGACATGCATCAGACGATTAAGCTTTGATTGGTTAAATTATCGCTTAAGCCGGCCGAGAATATTACTCTAAAATATTTTAAAAAAGTTGTATCTTATTATGAAATCCATGTGTAGATACGAACTGTTACCGTAACGAGCTACATTGTTGTCGTGATGGGACCTAACATAGATATACAGTTTACAAATGAGCATCAGCATATATAAGCAGTTTTGTGTACCTACTGCATTCAGGTAATCTATAACCACATTTTCGAGCAGTGAAAATTTTATTTAGTCCCTTGTATCCTACTGGAATATAGGATCGAATAACAACTTTAAAAATAAAATATGGCTAGACGGCGGTCACCGTGGCAACGAAATAGACTTTGCGCCCGCGCCTAAATGAAGACTTTTGTTCTCATCTAACCTAAACAAGGTTTTATTTTCGGATTAAACAAAAATTCTGATTAGATTCAGTTTTAGGTAAATTTTACACATGAATATAACGTTAAATAAATAGTTGAATGATACTTTCCGATCAAGGGTCACATGTTTATACCTATAGCGTAGATTGAAGATTTTGTGATCGAGAGAGAGAACCGTTTCGGTTGTAGACTGCTAAATGCTTTGCATGCATGAAGTCAAAATTATTCTACAACTCATGTTTCACATCATCTTCAACAAATACATTCAAAAGCAAGCATCTAACAAGTTTGATTGTATGTAGGTATGTAAACGTATGTATGTAAACACCTTATTGTACCCAACACCTGGTTATAAATACATTCATAACAAATAAATCATAGTACAACGAACTTGCTCTGGGCTATATCTTGGAAATCGAAGTGAAACAAAATCCAAATACCTACATACATCAAATAACCTGTCCGTTTTTAAAGTATCATGAATTTTTATAATAGTTAAAAAAAGGACTGATGATTGAACTATAGGTAAATAAAAGCGCGTTAATCATGGTTCGTTGTCTTCACAAACAATCTGATATTAAAACTTAATAACAAATTGACAGCAATATAACATCCAGATACTGGACGAATGAATTCGTTGCTTTGTGTTAATATACTAATTACTTGCTGGTTTTCAAATAAGCAATCAATTTATTAAATATTTGGACTTCCACGTTTGCGTACAATGACGCCCATCCATCCGATCTGAACATTACAATCGCTCCTAACCTTAGATAGGAAAGTCGCAAATAGAACGGATTTTATTGAGTGCTTCGCTGTAAGTAGTTATTGTCCGATTAGAAGTAGATTGTATTGTAATATACGAATAAATTAATTTGGTTCCATGTTTATTATAGTCTTCAACGGTATCTTATCTTAATGATTAATAGGTAGAGTGAGACGTTTTTACGGGACATTAAACAACACGGAAGGGTATCTGGTTTTGAGAAAACCTGAATGGGCGCTATATTAGTCTCGTCAATGTAGGCTAGTTATTTTTGTTATTATCAATTAATATACGAATGAATGACTGAATTGAATGAATTTATTGTATAGTTGTTTTATTCATGTTATTATTGTAATTATTAATATACGTATAATTTTATATCAACTTAAACTCTAACAATCTAAAGTATAGGTACTTAACCGACATTACAAACACTTCCAAAATTAACATAACAAGCTCAAGCGATATTAAATGAAATATTTATAACCATTTCGATTGTATTCCGGTCCAAAAGTACCAAAAATACTAGCTACCTTTAGGTACAGTATGGCCAAGGATATAACTGTTGGACCAGATAAACATACTTAATTCCTATAATAAGTCAATAATGCGGTATGTACTTACGATTATATTAATGCACAACACAATTTATTGAAGACTGATGTTTTTATAATGAGTCGTTGGATGACAACTTTTGCCGACTGAACCGAACATGATCCCTTGTGTACGCGCAACGTGACCACAATATGGCTTACTTGGCATTGCCTTTTGTTTCAATCAATATTTCTGATTCTATTTATGTAGGTATGACTTTTTGTTAGCCACAACACAATTACTGATCTACAATAAAAAAATGTATTATCAGTGCAGTCGTGTTCATAGAGCGCGATTCCCGAAGCATTTGAATACCCTATGTATACAACGCTGCCCGTTAAGAAACACTAGTCTGAATCTGCCCCGCCATCGCCACGCCAATGATAAATGGCAAATGGGACTTACGATGGGTAAGTACATACATATATCATCGTCATATCTGTGGATGTTGTATGAAAATGCCACAATCGCTAATGAACAAATTTTGAACAAATTACTAAACTGCTATTTTCCCTTTTATCCGACATCTACATACAAGGAGGAGTGTATTTTTTTATATAGGTATGTCCACCGATATTTCCGCCAATTGTGGATCGATTTTTTTTATTTGAAAGAGTATACTCTTGGGGTTTCATTGTCACTTTGTCGGGATCTGATGATGGGATCCCAGGGAATTCGAGGGCAGCCCTCAAATGTTTTAAGCACTCGCAATGTCTTTGATGTAAGTATTTTATAAAGTTATTCAGGTATTTGCGTCTGGTGATCATCATCCCATAACGCAGAGCTGATGATGGAAGGTATAGCTCCTTAACTGTTAGGAGTTAGAGAATAATTCAAAGGAGAGGAATTCAAACAAGACCTCCCCGATCAACCCTCTATAGTATGTATTTTATTTAAATCGCTAAAAAGCAAAAATAAAATAAAAAAAGTGCCGATTTTTAATTAAACTGAAATGACAAAAATAACCCGTCCATGTACAGTTTACATTTGGATCACCTTGTGGAGTCGGTGCCAAACCTCACGTAAACTTCATTGTCGAACAAAAATACTCGTATTCTATAACCAAATATTTATTACCTAATAACTAGCTGTGCCCGCGACATCGCACCGATTTGGTCCCATTGCTTTTTTTGAATTTTTCAAAAAATATAGTACACTTTTCGCGATTTGGGTATTTTGTATGTAATAATGAGATTTGCTAACCAAAATCACTAAAAGAAGAGGTTTCTAATTCATATTCACGTTAAAAGGTATTTTCAAACATATTCAAACCACTCATTTCGTTCATTAGTCAGTAAACAATAAATGCAATACGTAACCAGTAAAATTTCACAATAGGATTATTGATCGGTTATATTCAAATATAACTTACGATTATATAACCGAAAACCGGTTGAAATCGGGTTTGCTGGAATCTCCAAGAAATCATAAAAATAAAAGTCTATAAAAGGCTAATAAATACGATTACTAAAATGAACCTGGCAGTTTAATAATGTCTTTAGTTATTTATTTTAGCAGGTATAAAGAAGGCAGTCACGTGCGAGTCAGACTCGCACACCGGGGGTTCCGTACGAACTATGACAGTGCTGCATATTACTCTAACGAAAAGATAAACTGTACTGAGCGAGAAACTTAACTTTACAGTTAGAAAACTGTTTTAAGTACTTCAAATAAAGACTATATTTTTATTTAAATACAAACATATATGCCAAATTTTCAGATTTTTCCCTATACATACTTATAAAGTTGTAATAAGGTATTACTTGTCAAATTTCGTAGTTTTAGGTCAACGGAAAATACCCTATAAATTTTGATTCCCTCTGTTTCCCAATTCCCCCGAAAAATAGTATTTATAATTATTTTTTGCGGCATAAACCGCTATATCTTTTTGTTAAATTAGAAGTTTGACTTTTTCACACCTTTAAGGGACTGTAGACTTGGGGATATAGTTTTAATTTCAACTCAATAGGTCCACGCGTTCCTAAGAGAGAGATAAAGGGTCTTGACAGGCAGACGGACGGACGGACAACAATGTGATCCTCTTAGGGTTCCGTTTTTATTAGGGTTCCATAGTCAACTAGGAACCCTTATAGTTTCGCCATGTCCGTCTGTCCGTCCGCGGCTTAGCTCCGTGATCATTAGTACCTACTAGAAAGCTGAAATTTGGTTTGAATATGTGTATGTATCACGCCGACAAAACGGTAAAATAAAAACTAAAAAAGAAACTTTTTTTCAGGTAGGTACAGTCGAGTTCATTTACATCTACATACTTACGAGAACAAAAATATCTGAACACGACCCTATTGCCAGGAGCATAAAGTCGTATTCAGATATTTTTGTTCTCGTAAGTGTGTAAATGTAAATGAACTCGACTGTACCTCTCGTACACCTAAAGTGGGGGTGAATTTTTGTTTTCTTTCCAAGACTAGTGTGTGGGGTGTCGTTGAATAGGTCTTTTAAAAATAATAGGGTTCTCCAAACATTATTTTAGATAGAGTCAGCAGTTTAGTAAATATTCGCTCCGGAAATCCAAAAAATAGCCCTCTAACTTTTCAACCACGGGTCAAAAAATTATGGAAAAGTTCATGTAAATGAGGCCTTATTAAGTACTTTCAATGAAAACTATATTGAATAAAATCGGTCGAGCCGTTTTTAAGTTATCGCAAAATTCCATAATTTTCTTCAAAATGACGTAAGTGCCGCGCGGTGTCCTTATACTTCGAACGTTACACATATTAGTTAAGTGCCATACTGCATTAAAACATTCCGCTCAATCTGGCGCGTATAATCGATAACTTCCAGAAGTTAATAAGTAATTACAGTTACTTTGGCGTTTACGACCTTTTTATAGAGCTTGAAATCTTTCTCGTAATTTAAACCTCGGCCTTAAATCTATTTGATTATTTGGATGTTTAAAAGCAGATATGTACGTTTCAAGAGGTGTTTTCCAAGCATTTATATAAAATTTATATTTATGGTACAATCCTACTATTACGAACACGTTAATTAGGTACTTACTGTTTTATCGAAATTCCGTCGTTCATACTACATTGCTTCCGAAGCCTCTGACTAACATTGACTTTCCAAATAACTTGATTTTCCAAATTTTCATTTACCTACTAATATTTTACTTTTTATCGCATAGACTATTAGCTATAAGTATTAAGAACAGTTTTCTTGCAATCTTCTTTGTTGATTGTAGGTACATAAATACATTGCTACAAAAACATTCCTACCAAGTTCGTTGTATTTACAAATCAGTCGATTGACTTGGGAATTGAGTGCAATTGATTACGTTGTTGTTTTTATTATGTTAGTTTCAATAAGAAACTCATAAATAAAAGGTATGAGAATTTCTAGAATGTCATTCCATTCCATCCTACGGTGGACACTTATTAGCGGATGATACGACCGTGTTGGTTTCTGCAAAGTGCAAAGACCTACGAGCAGCTAGGTGTGAAGATTGCTGAAGCATTGGAGCCATTGCAGACGTGGGTTTTCAGCAAATGGGCTTTTACTAGATGCCACTAAATCCAACATATTACTTTTTTCTGGTCGATGGGATGGAATGCCGTCTTACCTCTAATGAGTGGTGCTGTCTTTACGTTGCGGAAATTGTTACCGTTAATCTCGGGAGATAATCTAGAAAAATACAACGAATATCACAAGCCAGTATACATCGCATTTATAGACTATTCCAAGGCTTTTGACAGTCTATATCATAACCACATCTGGGAAAGCCTAAGCCAACAAGGAGTAGCCAGCATCTACATTAACATAATTAGAAACATCTACAACAAAAGCGAAAGCCGCGTGAAACTAGAATCAAAGAGCGAACCATTCCCTATAGACAGTGGAGCTGTTCACTGCGGTGCTGGAAAACATCTTTAGGAAGCTGGACTGGCAGCAGTATGGGCTGAATATAAATGGGAGCTACCTTAATCATCTAAGATTCGCTGACGATATAGTGCTACTAGAAGAAGACCCTAAAAACCTTCAGACAATGATACAAACCTTAGCCGCAGAAAGCAAAGCAGTTGGCCTATCAATGAACACGGACAAAACCAAGATGATGACCAACAGCACCGAGATGGCTATCATGATAGATGGAAACAAGCTGGATTATGTCAACGAATACACCTACTTAGGACAAATTATTGCTCCCAATGACATAATGTCAAAGGAAATAAATAAAAGAGTTGCATGCGGATGGAAAAAATATTGGTCCTTAAAGGAAATAATGAAAAGCAAAGACCTCAGTATCAACATCAAAAAGAAAACTTTTAATACCTGTGTACTTCCCTGTCTGACATATGGTTGCGAGACATGGTCCCTTACTAAGACTCATAGAGAAACATTAGCAAGGTGTCAGCGGGCAATGGAGAGAAGCATGTTGGGGATAAAATTAAAAGACAAGGTTAGCAACAATCTAATAAGAAACAAAACCAAACTGACTGACATCCTGGTTCGCATTGATCACCAAAAATGGGGATGGGCAGGACACATGCTTCGCTGCCAAACAAATAAGTGGAGCAAACAGGTCACCTTATGGTACCCGAGAGACGGCACCAGACGACAGGGAAGACCAATAAGAAGATGGGAGGATGACATTCGTCTTACCCTTGGACCATATTGGACAAGAGTCGCAAACGATAGAGCTCAGTGGAGATCGTTGGAGGAGGCCTATGCCAAGAGGCACACCGAAGTGAGGGATATAATTTAAATAAATCAAACACAACACGAAATATTCATCATGTAATCACTCATTTTGGGAATAAAGGCTATTATTATTATTATAATCTCGGGAGATGCATTAAAAAAGTGTATTTTGCCCATTTTCGCTCCCTCGTGTCATACAGGGCACTCATTTGGAGTATACGGATGCTAAAAGTCTTGATTTTTTGAAGCCTTTTCTTGGAGTTGGAGTCACGCCTAGACATCCCTGAAGATCAATTTTGACGCACTACTCACAATATGTTTTTGATCTTCTTGTATTAGTTAGGACCAACGTTATTTCAGTTCCTGCGCTCGGATGCTACCGGTAAAAATCTGCGTTCTGCTGGGCGACTACGCGAGAAACGTTCCTCGTCACATAGCACTTTCAATCAAGAACCCACGAGTTATCGACCCAACCTACTACAGGCATTTGCCTGACGATTAAAGAAATGCGCCATCTGACGAAACATTTAGGTGTCGGTTGAGAAACGTTTTGCTAGTAAACGCTCTGTACTCAGTAAGCGAGTAGGTTGGAACGAATTCTTTAATTATGTTTAATATCTTATCTAATACCTACACCTATTTTATTATTGGCATTTTATCTTACGTTATTTTATTTGCTATTGTTGTAATAATAGCGCGGTGCGTTGGCTACTAGCGCGGTGCGTTGGCTATTAACGGGTGCGTTGGCTATTAACGGGATGCGTTGGCTACTAGCGCGGTGCGTTGGCTATTAACGGGGTGCGTTGGCTATTAACGGGATGCGTTGGCTACTAGCGCGGTGCGTTGGCTATTAACGGGGTGCGTTGGCTATTAACGGGATGCGTTGGCTACTAGCGCGGTGCGTTGGCTATTAACGGGGTGCGTTGGCTATTAACGGGGTGCGTTGGCTACTAGCGCGGTGCGTTGGCTGTTAATGTGGTGTGTTGGCTACTAGCGCGGTGCCTTGGCTATTGGCTATTAACGGGGTGCGTTGGCTATTGGCTATTAACGGGGTGCGTTGGCTACTAGTGCGGTGGGTTGGCTGTTAATTTGGTGCGTTGGCTACTAGCGCGGTGCGTTGGCTATTAATGTGGTGTGTTGGCTACTAGCGCGGTGTCTTGGCTATTGGCTATTAACGGGGTGCGTTGGCTACATGCACTGTGCGTTGGCTACTAGCGCCGTGCGTTGGCTGTTAATGTGGTGCGTTGGCTACTAGCGCGGTGCCTTGGCTATTGGCTATTAACGGGGTTCGTTGGCTACATGCGCGGTACGTTGGCTATTGGCTATTAACGGGGTGTGTTGGCTACTAGCGCGGTGGGTTGGCTGTTAATGTGCGATACCTTTTAAGCACTTATGGGTTAAATGGTTTACAGTATTTATAATCTATGAATATTCCATAATGTTACATCCCTACTATCCCTACTAATACTAGTCGTTCTGTGAGCATTTTTTACGTTTTCAACCCCCGTATCTCCGCCATTTTCGAAAAACCGAATAGGCATAAACATTTTATAAATTTATCGAACGTTCTCACAAAATTTCATTAAAACCGGTTTAGAAATGATACCTCTAGGCGAGAACAGCCAGAAAGCTTCTGGACATCCAAACGAGAGATACGAAAGCACAATCTTTTAAAAACCTCGATTTTGTATCACGCTGTTTTTTTTTTCAAAAATACAATACATAGGTATATCAGACTAAAAGTTTTAGTCTGATATTTGTAATGTTAATATGTATTGGATGTGGGGGTTTTAGTCTAAAACTCCCACATCGATAGGTCCTGTAGTTTTTTATTAATCATCAAAGTTGCTCTTAATAAAAAAAAATAATAAGAAAAGTCTAAAAACAATATTATCTCCGAAAATAATCACGGTAAATGTACCAAAAAAAACCGCAAACCGTAGGGAATTATATGCAGGTTCATGTGGTTTAATCAACATTTTTATAAGTAGAACTGTTCTCAAGCAATAAAATGAAATGTATAATACCCGGATATGAGCAAACTTAGATCATTTGAACAAATAAATCAACAAGACCTATCAAGTATCAATGTGGGAGTTTTAGTCTGATATTCGTGATAGTAATATATCTTTGTTTTTTTATTATATATGTATCTTTTTTTTATTACCGGTGTGCGACAAAAACGGGGTTTTTAAAAGATTGTGGAAAGTGAACAATTTTGGCCAGGCTGAAAAAGAAAGATTTTTTTTGGCTAAGCTGAAACGCAGATGCTTCACTCACTCTCTCAATCACTACATCCACTACATCGTATAAAACAAAGTCGCTTCCTGTCTGTCTGTTAGTCTGTCCCTATGTATGCTTAGATCTATAAAACGCAATGGATTTCGATGCGGTTTTTTTAATAGATAGAGTGATTCAAGAGGAAGGTATTATATGTATAATACATGCATAATATCGTAGAGAAACACTGATAATTTTAAAAGTTTCTAATGTCGTACATAAGCCAATTTTTTTGCGCTAACATTGCAAATGCTGGCTGAATCCTACGAAATAGATCAAAATAATGTAGGTACTACAGTAATGTACACCTTATAAAGGTCTGCGATGGTATGGACGTTAGAGAATCGAGTGTTTGTACGTGAGTTATGTTGTTTTAGATTATGTTTTAGTTAATTTAGTTTCATAGCGCTTTGGTTTTACTGTAATGCTATGTATGTATGTATTATGTGAATGAAAAAAAAATAAAAAAAAAAATATGTCTATCTCTTAGGGATAACCCACAATAACCATTTTTTATCCTTTACTTTTTACGAAAAAATAATGGCTTTAAGAAATACTAATTTTAAGAAATACAGCATTAATCCTTATCCAATAAGATACCTTATTGTGCATTTAATATAGATCAAAATGGCCCTTTGCAGCAAGTCATTCATAAATTGTTTCGAAGATATTACAGATTTAAAATGCAGGGACATAGCGGTTGCAGCGGTACCGGCCGGGGGGCCGGCGCGGCGGCGCGTGCCTATAAATGCAATACTATTCTGTAGTATATTTCGTATCAGCATTTCACCCGTGCGAAGCCGGGGCGGGTCGCTAGTTACTTATAAATGCGTAAGCAACTCTGCCTAGTAGGTATCTCTTCTCACTTTAACCGCTGAACCAATTTATAGCGATGGTGTACTTGATGTGGAGACAGTTATTGTTTTCTAACGGTATCCACGCGTTATAATTTATGACGTGATGAAAATGAAGACGAATATAGTGTCGTGCTTATGATATTCTTTTACATACCTGCAGCACATACCGTCATTTCATGCGCAAAAAAGTATTGTCTCGAACAATTAAAAAAGAATTTTTATATACGTATTAACTTTTTTTATTCATTTGTAATGATATATTCGCTTAGACAAGTTTATAGGAAGTTGACACTATATCTTTATTTTTATAAATTTTGAAGTAGAAAATGTAAGTATTTAAATATTATATTTTTTACTGGTTACCTTTTAGTTACAACATCCATATTAGATTTGACAGCTACTGATTTTCTTGCTTCGCGCATAGACTTTGACAATAAATAGTACATTGTTATAGAGGCTGTAAAGTAGGCAATAGATTAACGAGTAAATTTCGAAGGCCGATCCGCGAGGGGAGGCCTTCGATAGTACGAGTTAATCTATTGCACTTTCAGCCGAGACTAAACATAGTGCTTTTCACGACACGAGGGAATATATTATAGGTAATACGAGTTTTTCATATTGGTCTTTAAACTTGGCGCCATGTTGCAGCCTCATTGTTGTAAAAATCAGGGCTATTATAAACATAAAGCTGATCGTGCCCTCAGACTCAAACGACATAAAGACGATTTACAACCCAGTTATGAAGAAATAACAAAAATATTCAAACCTTTCAACTTAATTTAGACAGTTAAATATTTAGTCTAGGTTACACTGAGGTAAACAACCCTACGATACATTATACACTGAATGGTCATTGTAACGGTACGCAATATTAACATACGTTCCTAATATTACATAATATTTCGTGAGTCAATGTGAACATTATTAAATCACATTACAAAACCAATTTTAATATTTACTAAACAATACATTTTGTTTTTTTTTTTTAATATGGCGGGCTGCCCCGCAGCGCCTGCGCGCTTTGCATCTCATCGCAATGGAGTCATAGCTTTTCAGCTGAATAAGAAAAAAATTGAACTCAATATTTATATAGGTAATTAAAAGTGTTTATTTGTTGAAAACTGTTTATTTGATGATAATAATTAGTAATTGTAGAAATTAGGAAATTGTTTTACGCCCCATAACTAATTTTAAAATATAAATGTTCATGATTTTCAGAGTAAAACCTTTTTTAACAATAACTTATTAAAATATTATATTTTTAAGAAAAAAATACACATATAAGCAGTTTTGTGTACTGGATTCAGGTAATCTATAACCACATTTTCGAGCAGTGTCGTGAAAAAGTGTTTTTCAGCCAATGAAATCAAACTAACACTAAGACGACGCGTTTGGCTCGGTTTGTAGACACCTGCCTACTGAGTAGGCGGTCCCGGGTTCGAATCCCGGCCGGGGCAAATATTTGTACAAATATTTGTTCTTGGGTCATGGATGTTATCTATATATGTATTTATATATTATGTATATCGTCGTCTAGTACCCAGCTTTGCTTAGTTTAGGACTAGGACTCGATTTGTGTATGATTGTTGAAATTGGAATGTGGAGTAAGACAGGGTGGGTTGACGTCTCCTACACTTTTCAATATTTACATAAATGCACTGATCGAGGCGCTGAGTAGACAGCGCGTTGGTTGCCATGTTGATGGAGTGTGCGTAAATAATCTAAGCTACGCAGATGACATGGTGCTGCTCAGCGCCTCGGTCTGTGGACTTCGAAAACTGCTCAGTACGTGTGAGGCGTATGCGGCTAGTCACGGGCTGGTGTACAATGCCAAGAAAAGCCAGTTTATGGTCTTTGAGGTCAGGTCAAAGGATCCCGGCAACGTACCTCCTATAAAGCTGAATGGAGAAGAACTAGTGAGGGTGAATCAGTTTAAATATCTAGGTCATCTAATAACGTCTGATCTCAAGGACAACCTTGATATAGAAAGAGAACGGAGAGCCCTATCTATCCGAGCTAACATGATAGCACGACGATTCGCACGTTGTTCCCCACAGGCTAAGATAACGCTTTTCAGGGCATATTGCACAACATTTTATACCTGTAGTCTGTGGGAACGGTACACGCAGAAGGTATATGGGGCTCTCAGAGTGAAATACAGCGACGCGTTCCGGGTGCTGATGGGGCTGCCCCGCCGTAGCAGCGCGTCCGGCATGTTTGCCGAGGCGCGAGTAGATTGTTTCCGCGCCACCATGCGCAAGCGTGCGGCTGCCGCCGTGGCTCGCGTGCGGGCCAGCCCCAACACCATCCTTAAAATGATAGCGGACAGACTCGACTGTCCCTATATAAATCACTGTTGCATGCTTCATGTAAAAACTAACACTTAGAATAAGACAAAATTGTACTACTAACAAAATGAGTCAAAGTTACTTGAAATAAAATGATTATTTGTATAGAATCTTTTTATCGATTCTATATTTTTTATGTGGTAATACCACATTTTTATTTTTATAAATAATGACACAAAGGCAAATTAAGAAAGAAAAACTGAATGCGATCTACTACAATCGAAGCGGGGCTTGAACCCGCGACCTCTGCGTTACCGGCGCATTGCTCTCCCAACTGAGCTATTCGACCGCTACGTCAGTCACACCAAATCTTTCATCCCTTAAATCCTTTACGCTACTGGAGCGCCCTCTGTGTCATATATGTTTTTTGAAATGCTTACTGCGCATTAGCCACACCCCAGGATGTGCGCCTTACACGCACGATCCCAAATCCCACGATCGAAAAAAAATATAGAATCGATAAAAAGATTCTATACAAATATTTAGAACAGCGCCATCTCTCTCGCAGTCTTCACACTTGCTGTAAAGCAATGGGGATTGGGGATCGTGCGTGTAAGGCGCACATCCTGGGGTGTGGCTAATGCGCAGTAAGCATTTCAAAAAACATATATGACACAGAGGGCGCTCCAGTAGCGTAAAGGATTTAAGGGATGAAAGATTTGGTGTGACTGACGTAGCGGTCGAATAGCTCAGTTGGGAGAGCAATGCGCCGGTAACGCAGAGGTCGCGGGTTCAAGCCCCGCTTCGATTGTAGTAGATCGCATTCAGTTTTTCTTTCTTAATTTGCCTTTGTGTCATTATTTATAAAAATAAAAATGTGGTATTACCACATAAAAAATATAGAATCGATAAAAAGATTCTATACAAATATTTAGAACAGCGCCATCTCTCTCGCAGTCTTCACACTTGCTGTAAAGCAATGGGGATTGGGGATCGTGCGTGTAAGGCGCACATCCTGGGGTGTGGCTAATGCGCAGTAAGCATTTCAAAAAACATATATGACACAGAGGGCGCTCCAGTAGCGTAAAGGATTTAAGGGATGAAAGATTTGGTGTGACTGACGTAGCGGTCGAATAGCTCAGTTGGGAGAGCAATGCGCCGGTAACGCAGAGGTCGCGGGTTCAAGCCCCGCTTCGATTGTAGTAGATCGCATTCAGTTTTTCTTTCTTAATTTGCCTTTGTGTCATTATTTATAAAAATAAAAATGTGGTATTACCACATAAAAAATATAGAATCGATAAAAAGATTCTATACAAATATTTAGAACAGCGCCATCTCTCTCGCAGTCTTCACACTTGCTGTAAAGCAATGGGGATTGGGGATCGTGCGTGTAAGGCGCACATCCTGGGGTGTGGCTAATGCGCAGTAAGCATTTCAAAAAACATATATGACACAGAGGGCGCTCCAGTAGCGTAAAGGATTTAAGGGATGAAAGATTTGGTGTGACTGACGTAGCGGTCGAATAGCTCAGTTGGGAGAGCAATGCGCCGGTAACGCAGAGGTCGCGGGTTCAAGCCCCGCTTCGATTGTAGTAGATCGCATTCAGTTTTTCTTTCTTAATTTGCCTTTGTGTCATTATTTATAAAAATGATTATTATTATTATTATTATTGTCCCTTAATATAAAAAAAAAAAAATATTACGAATCACAACTACTTTTAAAAAGAGGGATTTTTTCGTATAGGCTAATATTTAAAACTGTTGGCAGGACAAATTATAGGGGAAGCTATAGTTGTCAGTCAAATATTAGGACCGTTTTTTGAGTCAGTTTTTGTACTGGGAGCAATGTTTATATATTTTCCGGTCACTGGTCTAAGGTTCTGTTCTGGGTAGCTTTTAATGATTTGATAAGATAGAGTCTGGCTAGCCAAATAATGTTGACAGATATTTCCTTGCGGTATCAACAATTGTCAATGATGATTTAAAACAATTTAGTAGGTGGGTCCTCTATAAATATTTTGATACTTTATGTTTGTATTGTACTACTTAGTTGATCAATGATTATTGATTAGGTACGTGAATTTGTTAATAAGTACCTAAATCTCATAAACAGGACAATTGTGTAAAGAAACGGATAAACTAAATTAATACTTAGAAATGTAATTTTTTTGGTTATGGATTAATATTATGGTTGTATTGAGCAAGGTCTTATTTTACACTACATTTCGTTTTTCGCCTTGTATATGGTTAGAAAGTGTAAACATATGTGTTTGTCGTTGATTGTAGGTAAGTACTGTACATAGTGTTAGAAATTATGTGAGCTGACTATGAGCACAGGCACACGTCAACATATATTTAACTTATTTCCTTAGGTACTTTACGTGTCCATAATAAATCACAAATATTTTCTAGTAACAAAACTATAATTCCTACTACACAGTGTGACCAGCCACATTTTTTTTTAATTTCCCGCCAATTTGAGTAATATTTAATTTTAGCCAGACTCTATATTAGTATAGGTAGGTACTATAAGTATGTTCAAAGAGCATATAATCACTACGCTTTAAGAGTCGGCACTTTCATACAAGCCGCTAATCGGATTAATGAAAGCCTTTTGTACCAACCTAGCAACTTAAAACAGTAAGTACCAACATAGTAAAAGCCAATTTTACGTTGGTACGGTTGGTTAATAGTATGTTGGTACCACTGTTGTTAGGGCCTGACAAATACGAATCATACTTTTCTATCGATATCGATAAATATTCGATATTCGTAGTTGCGTAGGTTTGAAAGCAGAGTTTTTTTTTAATGCAAGTAACGACCAACATCATTAATTGATTAAAATACAAGTCACTTTGACACATAAATATGCTGGTCGCTTCCTGCATAACTTTGGTAAATTTTAGTGCTGGTTTTACGAAAATAAATATAAGTGCGCCTTTAAAATTGTCATGTCAAATAAATAAACAATTTTTAAGGCGTACTTATGTGTACAGTTTAGTTTATCATTGGTTTTTGTTTTCAAGCAACATATATTATTAGTAAACATAAAGTCGGTTGACCTAGGACCTGTAAAATAAACGCTTTATGAGATATACACATTTTCATTTACTTTCTAATCGATAAATACGCCATAAGTCCTCATTGCCTGTTAACTTCACGCATAAACGGCACCTAAAAATAAAACAACAAAGTTTATCGATAATTTGTTCACATCACTATGTTATTGTTTGCTTAAAGTATGATTTGATTTTTGAGAAAATACATTATTTTACGTATTTACCTGATATCTACTACAATCTGAGTAAAAAAGCCAACAAATACGATATATAGGTATATAAAGTAAATTGGTACTAAAATACACCAAGTTTTACCTGTTTGGGTCAAGCGGAAATCTTCTTTATTTATTCTTTATTCAGTTGTAAAGTCATGTACATTCAGATTAAGGTGTTACATAATAGTGATTTGTCAGACCATGACGCCCTGTAAGGGCACACAAATCACAATCACAAATCTTGCTAAAAATATGCCAGAATCTTTTTTTCTAACACTCCCAATGCCACAAACTTCAACTTTCTTGTATATTTTCCCTGACATTATTCTTATAAAACACTGACACACTACTATAACATAATAATAATTAAAAAATTTTTTTTTTTTATTCCACCATAGATTTTTATAACTTGCGTCAAATTGAGGGTTGTGTGACATTTGTTTTGCGTCTTAATCAAATAGACGTTATGTCACTTGTTACGCTAAGGAATCGGTTGTCGTTTTAATTTAGTAGAATTATTTTAATATTTCAATGTTGGCACTAAAGGCTTTCATAATTCAGTTTTGTAGGCAGTGTCGCTGGACTGGTTTGAGGCATGAAACAAAATATACCTACTTACCTTAATTTTTAAAAGCATGCACAGTAAAGTTAATGCCTAAGATCATATTATATTCTATTCTCTGTAATTTATTAAATTGATAAACAATAAACACATATTTAAACTTCCGCAATTTGTACACTAATCACAACTACGGGTCCTATGTCACATTATGCATATAATTTATTTAATTACCAGTGCAGATCTAGACTCAGTCGTCAAAAATTGGCAGAACTACACTGTGAATATAATCGAGACGCCATCGCCCCGCAGTAAAACACATAGATGATCTAATGAAAAATCTACAGTCAGTCATTTTACTACGATTAGGAAGCAGAGACACTAATTTAATTGTAGGCTTACTGTATTATCAAGTTTATTTAATTAGTCACAACTTTACAATAACCCCATTCAAGTTGAAGAAATACCTTCACCCTTCACGTCTTTATATGTATAATCCAAGGAAACGTGGCGTGGTATCCCGTTTTGTTATTCTTATGTAATATTTGTATTTTATTAATTCACATTTAACACTCACCACTTTCTAATCCGCTCAGTTGCGGTCTACAACCAGGCCGGTTCGCGGCGGGGACTCTATTTTATATACCCTTATCGCAAGGGTTATTTTGACGACACCTTATCTATTTAAATAATTATCCAACCACTAATGGCTCAGACAGCTCTCGTTCTCGGTACATACACGTGGAACTATTTATAACCCTCTGGAGTCTAGACACGGCACTAATACTGATAAACCAAACGCGCACTGATACAATGTCATCTCCGTTACTTTGTTGCTATTTTTAAATATCAGGATGAGTACTCTATCTCCAACTATAAGTCCATTTTCCGATGGGTCAAGGAACTTTTTGAAGTTGACCAGTGGTTCCATGATAGGTTAACTGGTAGTAATTCTTTATAACGTACATTAAATCAAAATCAATACGTTTACTGTAAGTAGACCACATGGGCACTTTCACGTGTCTGAATCTGAATCTAACGGCATTTCACGTGAGGAGACCGCTGTTGAGAAGAAAACCGAAAGAAACTCAACATGAGTAATTCTTTTCGTAGGTACATTATACTTAAAACCAAGGTGACAGCATGGTGTCAACTATTAGGCATTAGCGTGTCGAGCACAGGGACGTTGACCTTGTACAAGATTCTCCAAATCTAGCGTGTCCAGCCAAGTTCACCCCAGGAACCGGCGAGCAGCAGCCGTGTGTTATTATTACATTAACCGTTTGGAGCCACTTGTGACCCTCAATAACTCCAAATTTATTAAACATAAAACAATGAAATTTGGCTTACGCATTTAGATCCTTCAGAACAACTAGAACCCTAAATGTCATAAATATAGGTGAAATAGTTATTGAGATATTAAAATCCAAAAACTGCATTTTTAACACTGACGGACTCACTGGCTGACTAGTAACACAGAATAGATAATAGTACAAGTACAGAAGGCACACTGCTTTGATCTTTACAAAAGCCGCTTTTTTAGCCAAAAAAATATGATTTATGGCCCTTCTAAAGTCGTCGTCCCCAGCGCAAGCCAAACGGAACGTTAAAGCTGCGTGCCAACGGTGAAAATGAATTGTCTCGCTTGCCGCGTCGCCGAGAGCGAGGGCTGTCAACGACTAAAAATAAAAATGTATTTCCCATTTATTTCTTGAATTCAATATAGAGAGCAATATATTCTTCATAAATTATATTTATTATTTCATTATTTAACTATAAAATAATCAATCTCAGAATTTGGACGAATTGAATCCACCACCAGGCCGCAAAACATTTTAGCTTTATTTTTAAACATTTATATACGTATAATATAATAAAATAATGCAACGAATGCGTTACCTTAACATGCAATTAAATTCTTGAGCTTAATTTTGTTTTTGCTTAGTGGTCCGATATTTATTTATTTATTCATACCTATATATTCATCACTACATACCTAGTATAGAACAAAGTCGTTTCTTGCTGTCTGTCTGCCCCTATGTATGCTTAGATTTTTAAAAATACGCACGGACGCACCGTGCGAAGCCGGGGCGGGTCGCTTGTAACAAATAAAACATGTACAAAGGCGAACTTAAATATAGGGATTTCTTACAATACATTTATTGTACCTTATTATTTATATACTTTATATACTTACCTATCAAACTATCACTCAATCGTTTATTCATTACTGGTAATTTTACAAACGTGATATCAAATATAATTATAAAAAACCTCTGTGATTGTTGATTTAGTAGTAGACATACTTATTTTTAGCCAACGCACGAAAGTGACCGACATCGGAAAAAGAGTTGCGCAATTGAAGTGGCAATGGGCTGGTCATATATGTCGCAGAGACGATGACAGATGGAGTCAGCGAGCGCTAAACTGGAGGCCGCGAACGGGTGGCAGAAGCGTTGGAAGACCGCAAGCCAGATGGTCGGACGACATTAAAAAGACGGCAGGGCCGACCTGGAGTAGGATCGCCGCATCAAGATCGGTTTGGAAATCCATGCAAGAGGCATATGTCCAGCAGTGGACGCATATATGCTGAGAAGAAGAAGAAGATACTTATTTTACTAGAATTTAAATTGACAAATAGCAGCAAATAATCAATTCAAAATTACATAGGTAAGTACTTAACGATTAAAATTGTTCTGAGTATTACCAGTGTTAAATATGGAAGTAGATACACCTGCAATATGTTTTTTATTATTATTCAGTAACTAATTATTATATATTATGTTCATTTTCTTACCGTTCGGCATCCTTCGGACATGTTGGGAGAGCGAAAAACGCGTGATTCCAATTTCGATCATTGTTCCTACAACCCGCTGCGATACAATATCTTTTCGCTGTCTTTTTACTCATTTAAACACTAATATAATATAACACTGGTATCAACAGATGAATGCGGAACGTTCACTTGCGACGTAAATCGTGAGCGCGCGAAAATCGTGTAGGTACGTGCGTTCCGAGACAGAGCGTGTCAGCCACTGAATAGTCCGCATGCATGAGGCGACCGGCATGTACTTGCAGCGGGAAACGTTAATCGCGGAGTGCGCCCCGCCTGCTAGTAATCAAAAACCTAACGCACTTCCAGGTGTCCTAGAAAGGTGAAATAGTGCAAAAATTGTAGATAAGGTATGGGCAATTTACTCTAATGTTTCGGAGGTACAAGATAATATGGAAAATAGCACAAAAAATCGGCCAAGAGCATGTCGGGCCACGCTCAGTGTAGGGTTCCGTAGTTGCTCATCCTTCACAATAAACTGCTGTTTTAAGCCCGAGTTTTAAGTTAAGAAAGATTTTAAGCTCTATAAAAAGGGCGTAAACGTCCTAGAAACTGTAATCACTTATTACCTTCTGGAAGTCACCTTACGTTCTTTAAAAGAAAAAATATGAAATTTGGCGATAACTCAAAAACGGCTCGACCGATTTTGTTCAATATAGTTTTCATTGAAAGTACTTATAAGGCCTCATTTACATGAATTTTTCCGATTTTTTTTGAGCCGTGGTTGAAAAGTTAGAGGGGGGGGACACTATTTTTTTGTTTTCGGAGCGAATATTTACAAAACTGCTGGCTTTATCAAAAAATAATGTTAAAAGACCCCTATTTACAAGACCTATTCAACGACACCCCACACACTAGTGTTGAAAAGAAAAAAAAATTCACCCCCACTTTAGGTGTACGAGAGGCACCTACCTGAAAAAAGTTTATTTTTTTAGTTTTTATTTTACCGTTCTGTCGGCGTTATACATACACATACTCATACCAAATTTCAGCTTTCTAGTACGAATGATCACGGAGCTAAGCCGCGGACGGACGGACGGACGGACAGAGGGACATGGTGAAACTATAAGGGTTCCTTGTTGACTACAGAATCCTAAAAAGCTGTTTTCTCTTAGGCAAGAGTACTTTTGCTAAAGCTTACGTGTCCTTTAGTCGCGTTAAAATCATGCAGGGTGTTGCTATTTGTGACTTCAATCAAAGGAACCTGTTCAATAGTCTTAATGCTTTACGATTAAAAAAGAAACCAGATTACGACAAATGCCCAGTTTCATTCGCAAAGCGTAACATCCGCCTGGAAACGCTTGGCGAATGGAACCGCAGATATAAAACAGGCCAAACGGCCTCTGTTACGAAAATGTCCTTCCCGGACGTACAGAGTACGTACAAAACAATTAGAAGCATGACTCACGACAGCATCAACACACAGATCATGACAGGGCATGGCGGGTTCTCTGCATATTTGCATCGTTTCATGTGTAAGGAGAGCCCCTCATGCACCTGCGATCCTGAAACACAAGAGTCCGTTCAGCACACGTTATATTTGACTGCCCGGTTTTCGCCAGAGAACGATTTAACATCGAACAAGAGGTGGGTGAAGCTATCACAGAGTAGAAAACGTTGCCAAAATAATGCTTAGCGAACACCAACAAGCTTTTATGATCTACTGTAACAAATTGTTAGCGAAGTAATCAACAGAAATAAATAGATAAGTAAAGTATGATACTAATAGTTATATAATGTAGTATATATCACCGTATCATATGTATAAAATAAGAATTAGTATAAAGGAATTAAAAAAGTTAGGTTAGTATGACAAATATCCATCCATCCAGATCCATACTATCCATACTAATATTATAAATGCGACAGTGTGTCTGTCTGTCTGTCTGTTTGTCTGTTACCTCTTCACGCTTAAACCGCTTAATCGATTTTGATGAAATTTGGCATGGAGATAATTTAAGATCCGAGGAAGGACATAGGATAGTTTTCATCCTGGAAATTATCCGTAAAAAGATTGAAAAGTGAATGAATTACTTCATGATGACATTGATGACAATGATGACCCTGCCGGAAATGTAATAATTAGACCAAAAGCACTATTGCTCTTACATTTGCTTAGGCGCTTTAAATAATCCCTTTTATTAATTAAGGTGATTAGGTGGATATCTAGTTATATATCGTGTTGTACGACGTTGCTTCCATCCTTCCAAGTTCCACGCGGACGTAGTCGCGGGCAAAAGCTAGTAATATTATAAATGCGAAGGTGTGTCTGTCTGTCTGTCTGTCTGTCTGTCTGTCTGTCTGTTACCTCTTCACGCTTAAACCGCTGAATCGATTTTGATGAAATTTGGCATAGAGATAGTTTAAGATCCGAGGAAGGACATAGGATAGTCTTCATCCTGGAAATTATACCTAAAAAGATTGAAAAGTGAGTGAACATTTCTGTTGGGGTGCGGTGACCCTGTAGGAAAAGTCATTATTAGACCAAAAGCACAATTGCTCTAACATTTGCTTAGGCGCTTATAATAATCCATTTTATTAATTAAGGTGATTAGGTGGATATCTATCGTGTTGTACGAGGTTGCTTACTAGGGTGTTTCATCTTTGTATGGAAAAAAATTAACTGTGTATTTTTTTAAGACTTCGCTTGGGGATCGAGTCTCTATAATAAAATAAAATATTTGTTCCAAATTTCAAGAAAATTTGAGGACGTTTAGAGGTTTCGCCAACTAACCACTTTTACAACAAATGTTAAAATTCGTAATAGTTCTGAAGTACTGATTTTATATTTTATAAGATGTTAATCATAAATATCTCTGTTTGGAAGTAAAGAGTATTACCCGTAGAGAAGTTTAAATGTAAGTAATTAAACTATTGTTCAATTTCTATAAAGTCAGAGCCTTCAAGAGAAACGTGTAATTTTACCATTTATAGAAAAAACGGAAAAACGGTTTCTAGAGCAGATACATCAGCGTTTTCGATATCACTTAGAATATAGGAGAAGTCTAGTATTTTTAATACGATGAGAGATAATTTACATCATATTTTACAAAAATATAGAATAAAATAACATACAAAAAAGCAAAATCGTAGAGTTTTGGAGCTCTGAACCTATACACAAAAAATAAAAAAGTTAAGAAGCCTGAAAATATATGTATTTGTATAATTTGCTATTGTTTATCAATATGTAATGCATATCAGTATAGCATACTATACAAAAATAACATTCTTCATGTCGCCAAAGTGATAATGGCTCTATATTATGCGGAAACCGCGTATCGTACTGGCACTCAAAAATTATTCTGAAAAATGTACTTTTGTGTCTTTCTTTCTATACAGATATATTGCACATCTTCTCTACTTTAAGTTCTTAGCAGATGTTGACATAAAATTGTATGATATTATTTTTATTTTTTTTTTTGTCATAATGAGTGTATACTAAAACTATACTTTTCTTTGAAAGAGCCTATGTTTATAGAAATTCATTAGAAGAAGCTTTACTGAAAGTTGAATTTGACGTACGTTACTGCTTTTTTATGCCAGATAAGTTTTTTTTTATTTAATAACCCAAAAATGGTGAAATTCTTATTTGAATAATGCTCAAGAATTTACGTATTTGTTGCAAATTCCACAATGTGGCGCAACCTCTAAATAATGTTCAATTAAGCTGAAATTTGGCACAGAGGCCTTTTGGGTAAGTGCGATCAAGGATTTGAGCGAAGTCACATGAAAATCAAACTTTTTGAAATATGAAACACCCTATTGCTTACATACTTCCAAATTCCACGCGGACGTAGTCGCGGGCAAAAGCTAGTATAAGAATAAAACCTTCACAACTGTTCTTTGGTTAAGTACACGAAAAACCACCAGTTGTCACGTTTACGTTGTTCTTTTCATTGTTTCCATGCTAGTTTTAGACATCTGTTATTCTGATAAAAATTGTAGTATAGTTAGTATAAAACCCTTTCTTTCTTATAAGAATACATTGTAAAATTATTTGTAAATAAAAAGATTTGAAAAAAGTAAAAAATGGCTCTGAACCTGTCAGAGGACCTAAAAAAGACAACCGGGCAATTAGAGTTTTTAGTCGGTAAAAGTCCGGCACTGCCAGGGCCTCCCTTCCCTGGCGTCCATGAGGATTTTCTCTGGTTGCCCAAAAAAAAAAGTCCTAATGACAATACAGCTTTAGCAGAATTGCGAAACTTAGAAACAGTGACCCAGTACTGTGACAGAAATTATAAAGTTTTTCAGAGGTTTTATTATCGACTGTTCTTTCTTACGCAAACGCTAATAGCTCATCAAGAACAATCAGACGAGCCCAAACATTATGGGTTTATCTTGTGCTGTTTAGGAGTTCCTACGGCCATCTTCAGCTCCAAGGTACCTAATTATTGTACTAACAAGATTTTATTAAATTGTTGATTACGCTAATAAAACTTAACATTTAACCAACATTTGAAATTCTTGGCTTAGATCCTTTCACAACTAGATGGTCATCATGAGACCTTCATTTATTGAGTGATAGAGAAAATGCTAATAAAACTTAACATTTAGCCAATATTTCGAATTATTGACTTCAATATTGGCTGAGATCTTGTCACTTGTTCCAATCAAAGCTGAATATCTTAGAAACTACTGGTCTTTTTTCCACCAAACATAGCTAAGAACCACCTCGACGGAAAAGTCTTTCGATTTAAAAAAACCGCACTTAAATCGGTCCATCCACTTGGGCGCTACGATGCCACAGACAGACACACAGATACACAGATACACAGACACACAGATACACACCCCTCTTTTTTTGTTGGGGGTTAAAAATAATAGATCTCCGAACATTATTTTTTATTAGTTATCAGTTTTGTAAATATTCGCTCCGGAAATCCAAAAACGTAGCGCCCCCCCCTCCAACTTTTCAACCACGGGTCAAAAAATTATGGAAAAATTGATGAAAATGAGGTCTTATAAGTACTTTCAATGAAAACTATATTGAATAAAATCAGACGAGCTGTTTTTGAGTTATCGCAAAATTTCATAATTTTATTTAAAATGACCTAAGTGCCGTGCGGTGTCCTTATACTTCGAACGTTACACATATTAGTTAAGTGCCATACTGCATTAAATCCGCTCAATCTGTCGCGTATAGTCGATAACTTCCAGAAGGTAATAAGTAATCCCACCAAAAACATTTCATGTAAAATTGGCGGCCAAGACTCACATGCTCATAACGCTTTCGCTGTAAAAAAGTTATCAGATCCCTGGAAAAGCCAAGCCCCTAAGCCCGGAGTTTACTTGGGTTCAAAAGTATGGCTTGGCCGTTTCATAGAGTAACGTAAATAAGTCTAGCGGACTGTCCGGCCCATATGGTAAGGAATTAAGTTTATATACATATAAGTTTATATACATGTAAGTTTGTTTAGCACTCATTTGCTCAAAGGTTAACTGGAAGAGATCCCTTAAATGGATAAGTTCGCCTTTGTACATGCTTATTCTTTTGTAATGTGTTTTTCTTGTTTTTATGTACAATAAAGTGTTTACATACATACATACATAAGTGAGTGGCAAAATCGGCGTATTTTAGGTACCAATAAAACCTAAAGTATATAAGCTAGATCAATGAAATTAAGTACATTTTATATGTTCCCTAACTGCATCTTAACCTGTGAATTTGGGCGGTCTGGTGTAAACTGGGACGAAGCTATGAGGGTTTGAAAATTAGACGAAACGGTTCGAGAAAAGGTAGGTAGTGCCCCGCTTCTTTTTTGCTCGTCTTGGCGGGGGCACTACCGTGCCCCCAGATTACAGTTACTTTGGCGTTTATGACCTTTTTAATAGAGCTTGAAATTTTTCTCGCAATTTAAACCTCGGGCTTAAACCGCTGTTTTAAGCCCGTCTATTGTGAAGGATGGGCAACTACGGAACCCTACACTGAGCGTGGCCCGACATGCTCTTGGCCGGTTTTTTATAAGAAAATTATACCTACTTCACTAAGTATCTTTGTCATTATTAAGACATAACGAAGGTTCGACCGATGGAGCCATGAGATTGGTGGGAGCCATTATAGAAGGTGTAGAAGTTTGGGTGGTTTCCATATTGATGACCCATACATATTTAGGTAAAGTGAAGACCTAGGTAAAATATATTCAATGTTATTGTAATAAATAGCTATAATTTGGCGAACTGCGCAGGTAGCAGGTATCTTATTAGTGTACTTGTATCCTCGAGCCGTAGGTACTCTCCTTAATATAGGGAACCAGATATAGGTACCTATATATAAATTTTTTAGAAAATATTTACTGTACATCGTTTTAATTTTATTTTCAATAGCGCAACGCGGTTCGTAGCTCCCAAACTGTAAATTTATTTAGGTTACTTTAAGCGAGGGTACGAGTAAGGTTTCATGTTTTTATCGTTACATATAGAAAAACTAAAAGCCCTTATAGTTTTGCCATGACTGTATGTCACACCACATCTTCGCAAAAGCCACCCATAAGAACCGTTATTACCTATATTGGTTGTTTCTGAACACGCGACGCCATTGGTCGTAAGGCCGCTCCCGCGAATTTGCCCCAACAACGGTGAAGGACGGAGCTTTGCACTTAGATGCGTAGGCTATTAGCCCGAGCCCGTCGTAGCCAACTTAGAATAAATCCGCCTAGAAACCTAGTGAGCGTTTGAAAGTGAAGCCAGTTCTGGTTCGCCACGGGCTATGTTTGGTCTGTGTGTGCATCTGTCACAACGTCGAGATATCACAAGCGACACGACGTCTCTATGATTGGCTCGTGTCTACTGTTCGTAGACACGCAGACAAAAAACCAGAAGCGGCTTCTTTTTTCGCAAGTTTGTTGTATGAACTCTCGTTTTAGGCGTATTTATTATATGGTAGCCAAACTCACCTTGCACCTTGTTTCAAACTACCAAATATTTAATATACTAGCTTTTGCCCGCGACTACGTCCGCGTTGAACTTGGAAGTATGGAAGCAACGATAGATATCCACTTAATCACCTAAATTTATAAAAGGGATTATTAAAAGCGCCCAAGCAAATGTAAGAGCAATTGTGCTTTTGGTCTAATCATTACATTTCCTACAGGGTCATCAATGTCATCATGAATTACTTACTCACTTTTCAATCTTTTTAGGGATAATTTCCAGGATGAAAACTATTCTATGTCCTTCCTCGGATCTTCAACTATCTCCATCCCAAATTTCATCAAAATCGATTCAGCGGTTTAAGCGTAAAGAGGTAACAGACAGACAGACACACTTTTGCATTTATAATATTAGGTAGTATGGATTGATTGCGGCGATCATATCCTGTTTCCTCATGCAATGCAAGCGGGATTAATTAATCCATAGCTGAGCTCTAAATCAACAACAAATCCAGTTGCCTTACTGGGACCTGTACTGCCGTTCCCGGAACCGACTTAATAACTGGGACTGCATGCCCTATTAATAGTGGACCCCGACCTAACGCAAATATCAGCCAATTCATGGACAATGACAATGAATATCGGATCTTATTACTGGTCATACAAAGCTGAACGGAGTTCTTACCCCAGCAGGGCTAGCATATCTTGCCGCGACTTCGCTTGTCGCGCGACTCAGCATCACCTGTCTTGCTCTCACGGTTTTGAAAGGAAAGTGACAGTCTTTGTAAAGTTTTTTTATACCTACAGTTCCTCTGTTTTTATAGCTCTGATTTTCGGAAGACACACACACTGCTGTGGCGCGGAGGCCTTCCCGCTAGTGTGTTTGTACTCCTACGTCTGAATCACTGGTAGTGAGGCCTAACCAGCCCTGAAACTGTTCAAGACATGCTTAAAATAAGGAACGGTGCAAACCATTTCCATTATGTACGAAACATCTTTTGAATATCGAGTGGAAAGAAAACATAAAAATCAACCAATCACCTGAGTTGAAATATGTATCTCAGTTTCGCTTCACTTTTGTGATTTGTCGATTCCGCGCGTCTCCGCTCCGCTTTAGTGGACGCCCACCCTAAGAATGAGAATGCGATTCATACACAATACTAGCACGGAATCGGCATAGAGTTCGATGTAGTTTCAACTGTCATAGTTGACGGGGTGACTCAGCATTCCAGCTTTAGGCACAAACTCCAGCAAAGCGGAGGGAATCAGAGACGCGTGGAATCGAGCCGTCACCAGAGTTGAAATCTGTATCTCAGCTGTTCTTCACTTTTGTTATTGGTCGATTCCGAACGTCTCCAATTCTGTGGACTTCAGATTCAGGGCCTCACTGGAGACGGGTGAAATAACCGATATCAATATGGACTTCCACATTTCATATTAAGTATTTTATTACATTACAATTATAATCTCAAACAATGATATCTTACAGTATAAATATGTTACACACCGTTACACACACATACTAAGTTAATCATTCGCTAATAAATAAATATATTTCGCTTCGCAAATACAACCAACAACATGTCCTATTAAATAAATAATAAGTTAAGAGAGGTACTATAGTTACGTACTATATTACAATTAAACCTAGCTAAAACAATACTTGTGTTTAGTTAATTTTTATAATGGACTGTGTAATGAAAGCCTATTGCAAGTCTAAAACATTGTAGGTACCTAATCGGGTTTTAATAACAAATTTCCTTCATCTGCATGTTCTATAGAAGCTTACGAAGTTTATAATATAAGTTTAGAAGCAGAACAATACGAGACATTTTAATTATATAATTTCGAAATTCGATTCATAAGCCTTGATTATCGTTCCCAGCGGTGATTGAAACCTTTGCGAGACTTTTATGTTTAATAAATGGACGGCGCCAATTCCCCGCCGCAACGCAACAAAACTAAATAAATAAAGATAAAACAATGGCTTTGTGCACCTGCAATCAATTATTGTGATTTGATCGAAACTCAATATTTACTTGCAGTGTAAAATGTAACAAACGGTTCTGCTTTGAAATATTTTTCCTTTTCATATACATACGAATCCCGATTTTAGTTCATTTCGATATGTGGGGGTGAGTCTTGACAACATAGTTGCTGACATCGTGTTTGATCCAGCCTGGTGGAGGCTTGGGAACAGGAACCCATTCTTTAACCTCCATGGGTCCCCACATTCGCTTCCATACGGCCACATAGATTTTCTTTTCCTGCCAGGTTTTCACCCATCTTGGACGCCACACGAACTTCTTTTTCCAAAAACCGTGGAACGTGGGGTCGTGATGGACGTGAACATGCGGTGAGGAACGTTCACTGAAACATACAGTCATGTTAATCGGGACCGATTGGATGATTATGCATAAGGTAATATGCCTGTGGGGCAGCCTCCAAAAACCTAAGGGGAGAGGGGCCCTAACAATTGCATTGCACAGCTTCTGTATATTTTAATCCAGCCCCGATGTTAGTTGGAATCTAATTGATACAGCCATACCGCGGCCTTTGTGACTTTTCAATTTGTCTCTCGCTTGCCGTATTGGTATTGGGACCATCCGTATCAATGACCACTTGGCCACGCACGAGTCCAAATATGCTACGCAAGGTTTGTGATCATTGCGAATGTTCTGCGTAGCCTCTTTTGCTGACTATCCCACGTACATAGTAATTAAATACAGCCAGTGATGCACTGCGGGGCCTGTGACGGTTGCTTTTATCACGCGATAAATAAGTGACAAAGCATCGGTCACGTTTTGACAAAATGCTAGTGTGAGAGACAGACGCTGCCTGCTATTTATGTTTTCAGTAGCCTTATTAATATATACAATGTACAAGCCATACGACTGATTTATTACTACCGGCCAAAGCCAGTGCCACCGCGTTGACGGTTTTCCAAATTAGCGGTTCATGCATAATGTGCGAATTCCAAATATCGTACTTACATGACTGGGTTTGAAGAATCAGATTTCTCTTCTGGCTTTGTTTCAGTGTCTGACCTTACACTGTGAAATATTATAAGTAGCACACCAAGCACAACCTGAAAATATTACATAATTGATATTACACAACGTAAGTATGTAGGCTTTTTATTTTATCGTGAGTATTGAAAAACGTATAAAATTTACTTAAAAAGTTAACTTTGTTGTATTAAATTTTGTAAAATTGATTACCAGATATTTAGAGCTCATTTTGATTTACGAAGTGGAATGTTTGTAGGATATCTTGGTACTGATGTTACACTAAACTATTAAAAGCCTTTTATAGGGGAATCTTATTTGCAATTTGGCCAGGGAAGCTCAACTTTACTTCCTGCTCGTCACAGCTGCCGAAAAGTGTGTCGATGCGTGTACCCGCGCGGAATATACCTACATTGTTACTCGTTAATGTTTGGAAAGAGATTCTTTTTTATACCATTAAACATAAAATAATCGAAAAATACTTTAGCAAGACGTTTATTTCAAGCCCGTGTCTGAGGAATCGTTGCTCTTAAATGCGAGGACCATCCCTATTTCAGATGTTTCATCCGGTACGACATACGAAATAATTATTGGCCAAGCTGAAACGGAGACGCTTCGCTCGCTCGGTCAAGGGTTTTTAATAAAAAATGTAGACCGGAATATTGACCGAAATATAGGTAACAGTTTTTTACCTTCTCTTACGAACATATTGGTTACATTTACATTACCAAAGACAAACTAAGTATAATAAATAATAAGTAGTACATTATAGCAGACTCCGACAAAGATGGGTTTGCCGAGTGAGTAGGTACAGACAGATAGTGATACGAAACCGACAAGCCCTTTTAAAGGCTAAGGCTTGTAAACTTAATGGCTATCTCAAACATATGCTAAATAAAAAATACACCACTAAAAAAAAACAGCTGTCTAGTCTGTAAAAAACACAGACGCCATGTTTAAAAAAAATACTTCGCGGCCTATGCCTTAAATTTTGTAAGAAATATAAGAGGCTTCGAAGCCTGTTATAACGCACGTTATTACGACATTTAATTGCATTCTAAAACAATATGAACTTTACTACTTTAGATTTAGGTTAGTTAACATGTAGGTATTTATTTAGGTTAATGATAGTCTTAAGGTGATTTGTATGTTTCGTTATATTTTAAAATTGACTTATTTTGTAAAAAAAAATAAACATGAACTGACATGACTCGAGTTGATGTTTAGTTTGTTTATTTTAAGTACGTTACTCAAAAGAACCTTCCTAGGATACGGATTCCTGTTGTTTGTGTTGCCGCTTAACTCGGACCCGTACTACTTATTTACGTCACCGGCCGTAAGTAGGATTTACTGCCCGCTGCGCGAGGAGAAAATCTCACTTCCTGGCTAAGGCAAGTTGAAACTTGCACCTGTAAATCTAGCTGAAAAAAGGCCGTCAAGTGTGAATTGGAGTTGCGCACCGAGGATTCCGTGCAAACAATGAAAACACTGAATATTGTTCTGACGAAAAGTTAAACTGGTTTGAGGCACAAACTAAACTGTGGCGTTGGAGAACTGGGTGGTTTGTACTCCCACACAAAGTCCGACTTACTGGTCGTGAGGCCTAACCAGTCCTGATATAGTTCAAGTACCTAATTTAAAAAAAAGCGGTTAGTTTACCAACTGCGCAAACATATTTGTAACCGCAAAAAGGGATAGGTATATATATTTACTGTAATGAAACAACAAATTTATGGTTTTAGTACCTTTTTATTTAATAGTTGTGCTACATGATGTTGTTTCTTGCAAAATTGCATGATTCTAGGCACAGAACAATTCTAGGTCAACGGGATACCTATAATTTAGGTTTTGATTCCTAGCATAAATGCTCGTAGGCATCTTTGATTGCGCTGACTTAGAAATTAATTTATTCACGGCTATAAGGGGTAGCAGATCTGAGTAATTAATTTCAGCTTGATACCACGCGTTCCTGAAATAGGAGGTTGACAGATAGACAGACAGACGGACGGACAACAAAGTGATCCTACAAGGGTTTCATTTTTGCCGACTTGAGTCTCGACTGTGTACGGAACCTTGAAAAAACTTGTTAGGTAAATCGTGCATCTCATAAAATAAGTCGATACGAAACCATAGAAACAATTCAAAATTCATTTAAAACGCTCTAACGACCCGTGAGTTGGTATCCCCGCGTTATATGCCAAAATATATTAGGATGCACGCAGCACTTCCATCGCACGCGCTCCTCCATATGAATTAAATACGCAAGGCAAGTTTTTGGCGTCAGCGTTTAGATTTGCTGGAGGAACGGAAGCACGTAGGAATTTATGTAACAAAGAAAGCGAGCGACCCCTTCAACACGCAAGGTTGTGTAAGTGGGTAAGTACAGAACCTGCATAATATATCATAAGAATGCTTATCGACTATATCGCCCGTGTTATGTTGTATGACGCAACCCTGTTTGACAACATGTTTGGTCCAATGCAGCTGTGTTTTAGTGTCTGTTAGAAATACGATTCAGGGTTGTTAGAGGTGTGAATTTATACGCTTCGTTTCGCTCTTGTCATCCTCATTACGTATTAATTAAAGGCTGTTTTTGTCCGCCTAATGAAGTCTCTCCATCTCGTCTGGTTAATTGGCAGTTTAACCGCATGGGTGACCTGACATGCCACGTGGTTACCTAGTGCCTTCTAAATTTTCCGGAGTAATTCTATTGAACGCCTAGTGGATGCGTTCAATGAAGTTGCTTTCCCGCCCGTGTCCGAAAAACTTAAATGGGTATACAGAGTATATAATTTAATCTAGTGGTTATTAGTTTTAATTATGTTTTAGCTTTTAATTAATTAAACAGTGAGGTAATTGAGCGAGACCTCGCCTATTATGATAGTAATTCGTTCTTGGTCAGATATAAATAAATAATAAATAAATAAATATTATGGGACAATCATACACAGCTTTTACTATGGGTACTAGACGACGATATACATAATATATTCTTAATCGGTGATCAGGAGTAGAAGAATATCAATATCCCATAATAATATGCCATATTAACAAGTAAATATACCGGTGCAGTGTTTGACACTTAGTAGCTAATACAAGAGATAAGTAGAAACAGCCATGTATATTCCAATAATTGATTTAGAATCAGAGTTAACAACAAATAGGGGCGTAATCAGTCAGAGAAATAAAATTTGAGTGAAGTTGTTACTACTCCTTGCGTTGTATTCCTCAGAATTGAGGGACCTGACCTCCCCGTTGCATCACTTGTTAGTGAACCTCAATAATCAAAGCACTGGAGGAAGTGGACATAGAGGTCGCTAAGGTTTTTTAGATAAACAATACAAAGATCAACTCAAAAAGTACGAGGAAAATTTCAAAGGGTCTCCTGGCGTTGGGGTGGTGGAGCGGTTGAGTGGTTGACACGTTGGACTGGTAATCCAGGTTCAATGCCAAGTATTCCTCCGCCAGGTAACGCATTTAATTTTTTCTTTGTGCTTTGATCTTCGTATCCATGGTTCAAAAATAATTTGGTATCCACGACTGTACCTACATGGTGCTTACAATCGCTATAACCTGATATTATTTATTTTACACTAACTTATCTATCTTCTATCTATCTATTTATGTATATAAATGCAATTGTCCCGACTGACTGACTGACTGACTGACTCATCAACGCAGAGCCGAAACTACAAATGCTAGAGAGTTGAAATTTGCACACTAGGTTGCATTTATAAAGTGTACAAGAGATAAGAAGCGATTTAGAAAAATTCAAACCTTAAGGGGGTTAAAAAGGGGATGAAAGGTTGTATGGGGTACAAGTTTTATTTTAAGTAGGAATGAGAAACTTTGTAATAAGGTATTTTATTATTATCAAAATTTAATCCCCTGAGGTGGTAAAAAAGGGGTTGAAAGTTTGTATTGAGATCAAACATTTCCTTGAGCGTGGGACTTGAATCTTTGTATAAAGGCATATTATTAAAGTACAAAAAAGTTATTTTAGCGTTTTTTAAAATTCATCCCCTAAAAGGGTTAAAAATGGGATGAAAGTTTGAATCCATTACATATCTTATAATGGCATAAATATGAATAACAAAATAACATTAATTGAACGTTATCAAAAATTCTAAAGGGGGTTAAAACGGGGATTGAACTTTTTCTTGGTTCAAATTTTATATAAAGCGAGATGCTTGAAACTTCGTTAGAAGGCATTTTATTAAAAGAGAAGAAAACTAAATTCAGCGTTTTTGATAATTCATCTCTTAAAGTGGTGAAAAAGAGGTTGAAAGTTTGTACGGAGATCAAACCTTTTTTTGAGCGCGATTTGAACTTTGTAAAAAGGCATATTATTAGAATACAAGAAAAGTAATTTCAGCGTTTTTGAAAATTAAGCCCTGAATGTGACGAAAAAGGGGTTGGAAATTGCATGAAGATCAAACATTTTTTTGAGTGCGGACTTGAAACTGTATACCTAAAGGCATACTATATCGAATCCAAGAATTTATAAACATATGCAGTTATTGTATGATAATGGGTATTATCGAACTCATCAAACTTAGTAAAAATATTCGTTCCTAGATGGCACTAGCTGTACAGTCCGACCAAAAAGAGTAGAAATTAAAAAGTGGAAATACTGTAGTGTCGTCCAGGTTTTCTTATATTGGTTAGAAGGGGAGGACACTATAGTAATGCTACTTTTAATTTCTACCCTTTTTGGTCGGACTGTATCTGATATCCATAATGATTCCAGGTTTTTAGGGCAATTTAGCCGAAAAAAAAACAACTAAAAACGGACTTTCTTTATACCTTTTCATGAAATATAACCTACTTACCTACTTCTATCAAAAATATGTTTGGTCTCTTTGTCCTTATTTCCATGGACGTTTTCACTATTTAACAGCGTTAAACTATTTACATATTAAATAAGTACATATATGTTTTTCTTGGACAGCGCCATTAACGACTTGGACGACGCGTTTGGCTCGGTTTGTAGACACCTGCCTACTGAGTCGGCGGTCCCGGGTTCGAATCCCGGCCGGGGCAAATATTTGTGCAATATTTGTTCTTGGGTCATGGATGTTATCTAGCTTTGCTTAGTTTGGGACTAGGTCGATTTGTGTATGATTGTCCCTTAATATTTATTTATTTATTTATTAAGTTTAAGTCTACCGGAAATCCGCAGCTAAAAGTTACTTTCCATCAAAGCATCGCCCAAACAATGAGTTATTTAGACCTCTACCTACTGCAGCTTTGTATTAATTCCTGCAATAATATATGTATTAGGTAATATGATAATTAATAATTATGTATCTGACCCGTGTGATTTGTGGCTCTGCCACAGATTGACAATTCGCTGCCCCAATATTATAGGGTTCTATGTTACATAAACGTCGAACGGAGATAATAAGCTTTGAAAATAGGTATACCCATATTTCGCTGGTTAAAGATCTGATAGATAAACGAATATGTCAATTGTAGAAATACAAATATACTGATGCCGAAAATACAAAAATACGACGAAATCAGTTAATTATTTTATTAAATATAAACAATTTATTTTATACATAGAACTTTGGAACCGTTGGTTGGCACATTCTGTTGTGTAACATAAGACTTCTTTTCTCTGTAGCGTAGTATTTAGTACTTAAATTAGACTTTTAATGCGGGAAAATGCGGAATATATAGAGATAGCAGGTTTTTGTAGCGGGAGCCACAGGCGAGCAATATATATACAGGATGGATCATTTAGATCTTATCAATATAGCTTTATATTTAACGAGTTCCATTTTTGCCATTTTGGCTTCAGGACACTAAAAATTAATACTTACTTATGACTGAGACTTATTCGTTAAAAACAGTTTCATAGTACTCCACATCTGTTCGTGGCATCCATCTGTACATTGATTTAATAGTGTCTAATATTTTGGACTTTCCCACAAGTCCTACAACAGGTTTTTTCAAAATCTTTGGATTACAACAAATATTGCCATTATTCTGACTTCGGGTTCTTTGGGGTTTAAATTAATTTTCTTAAATGTTTCCTCTGTATGTGAAAATTTATAGCTCACTAAAAAAAGCGATTGAGAGAATGTTAATTCCGTCGCTACAGAACGGCACCAGTGCGTATTTTAGCCCCGAGCCTGCTTCTTGAAAATCAAGCAAGTCGTTTTTACTAATTTGTATGATGCAGAAGGGTTTCACGATATTTGACTGTTGTATGAGTCTAATGACATTGATGATGAAAGGTTGTATTGATACGATAATATATACACGATGATTTTTAATCGGTGATCAGGAGTAGAAAAATATGAATATCCAGCTATAATTAAACATAGTAGGCGAAGTCTCGCGCAATTACCTCACTGTTTAATTAATTAAAAGTTAAAACATAATTAAAACTAATAACCATTAGATACATGGTCATCCTACATAAATTATTGAAGTACGATACCTACGTCAAGTGCCATCGCTTTGGCGGGAAATTTTACGAAATTTTCTACGACTTTGTTTATGTAATGACAATGACAAGTTATTACTCATAAATTGTCATTGCCATTAAATTTTCAAAGATGTTGTAAGCTCACAGATACAGATTAGTAGGGTGACAAGGAATTTAAGACAAAGATTGTTTTCAAAATTACTAGGTCGATGCAGAGTCAGCCACCGGCTAAGCTTGCACCATAGATTGGAGCGGAGTTTTTTTTTTTTCGAAATTTTCTCTTTGTCACGACCGACCTAGCGAAATTTAATTTGTGCAATTTAAAACAAACATTTCTAAAATCGGTTGAGAACTCGCTAAGATCTGCGCATTGTTACAAAGTCCATTCGAGTCGATCCATGGGAGCTTCGCTCGCTTCGTTCGCTCCGCTCCAAAAATTATCATAAAAAAATTAAAGTTTATTTTCATCTAATTACGACTTTAACGTGACCGCCATCGATTACTGAGATAAAAAAGTTGGATATATAAGTATGTATAGGTATCGTCGTCTAGTACCCATAACACAAGCCTTCGTGAGCTTAATTTGGGACTAGATCGATTTGTGTGAGGTTGTCCGATATTTATTATTTATTATTATTATTATATCCA
Organism: Apotomis betuletana; assembly: GCA_932273695.1. Classification (NCBI taxonomy): domain Eukaryota; kingdom Metazoa; phylum Arthropoda; class Insecta; order Lepidoptera; family Tortricidae; genus Apotomis; species Apotomis betuletana. The sequence continues at coordinate 14,349,075 of OW026298.1, read as the reverse complement.
CTTCACCATCATACACTTAAGAGCTAGGCTCTTGTCAGTGGAGCAATTTCCAATTTTCTCTATCTTGAGCTCTCTCCTTGACGGCCTGGTACGACACGACGTTCACCTTTTCCTTTATTTGGTCCATATAAGCTCTTCTTGGTCTTCCTCTTTTCCTCCTTCCTTCAACTTTGCCTTCTATAATAGTTTTTTCTCCAACTTGCTTGGAAATGTTCCCATTAATGTAGTAAAACTGGACCGCGAAATCGTTCGTTATTTTTAGAAGGCGTTAATAAAAATTAAAAAATAATTATATTATTGGCCTTAGCCGGGAAATCAATATTATTTAAATAAGACGATTAAGTAAAAAACACACCTTCCGTTTATAACGTCTCAAACAAATGAGGGTAATCTTAATTTGGCCGGTTACTGCATTTTTACTTTTAATTTTTTCAAAGACTGATAATTCACCAAACAGCCAATTGTCCACTAAATTTAAAAAATAAAAACGATTATAAACTTTTTAATTGTTCTCTGCGTTTAGTTCTTGCACTGAAAATTTTTTTGCTCTGCTACTGTCAATGTATTTGAAATGTCGACAAATTTCGAATAACGGACAAACAATTTAAATAATAATCTTATATGCGGTTAATTTATTTTCATGATTCTTAGTTATTTATTAGAGATTTCTCAAGAAAGTTTTAATTTTAATAATATGATGATATTTAATGAGTGAGTTGAAAATTAATAAGTGTACCAAACGTAAACAATTAAAAAATAAAACAGAAATGATTGTGTCCAAATCAATATAAAAGTTGTTTTGAACTTATGATCTTCTCCGAATGATAAATATGGTATGGTTTCTAAAAAAAAAACAGTGTGTTTAGAAGTTGTTAATTTAACTAAAATTTATAATTACCTATGTTAAAAGTAATATTTTTTGTTATTGTGTTTTCATATATATTTAATACTTATTCATATATTTTGTTTTAAATCAAACATATGATTCGGACCCGAAATTTTATTCCTATTCCTAAAAAAAATAAGTACCAAATGAACTTCATGGTACCTACTGATATATTAAATTAAAATGTAGATTGGTGATTATTTCCAAGCATATTCGGAGAAAAGCACTATACAAGCCTCGGCGGGAATGTCAGTTCGCAGATTCGTATTATTGAAGGACTCGGCTACGCCTCGTCCTTCAAAATCATACTCATCCACGAACTGACTTTTCCCGGCCTCGGCAGTAATATACTATTAGATATTCGTCGTGTCGTAACAGGTGTCCCATCATTTTCCCTCTGCGATTTTCAATAGTTTTTAAAAGACACCTGTCCTCATTCACCATGTTGAGCACCTATATCCACTATACAATAATAATAATCAAACAAACATACTTAGGACCTTTTTACCCTTGTTAGTTTTATACCCACAACATTAGGACCATGTAATATCGGGATTTTTGGACTATTAGGTTGATGATATTGTTACGCCGGTAGGTTAGGTCAAAAACTTTGAACGTAATTTTCAGTGCTTTAGAAGCGTTTTCAGCAGGCTGAAAAGTCATTTCAGGCCGTTTCAGAAGTTGCTCTATCAAAATATCAAAATTTCACCCAAGTTGCCGTCGTTTTCAGGCGCCTGAAACATGTTTTCAGTCCGTTTCAGAGCACCCTCTATCAGATGACGCCATAACCTGGAAACCCGTTTTCAGGCGTTTTCAGGACCCCTTATGGGCTTTTGAAGCACAAATCATTATATGGCGAAATTTCCAGTAGGACTGACAGAGATAGCACTAGTAGAAAGAGATAGCTATGCTCAGAACATTCGAGAAGTGTGTAACAGAGATAGCACTACTAGAGAGTGAGCTATACTCGGAACATTCGAGAAGGGAGTGATACAGTGCGAGTAAAAGGATAATTGGAGAGAAACATGTATAAATTGAAATATGTTCATGTGGAATTACAAAAATCTACTTGACTTAAGAGTCGTTTTCAAAAAACAAATACTTAGCTAAGGGCTATACTTAATGAAAACAAAACCACTTATTTGATTCCTTTGTGTAACGACAGTTACGATATCTTTTGTATGACTTGTTACACAAAAGACGCGATCGTAATTTTGTTTTTATTAAGCCTTTAACTATGTACATGTCTTTTGAAAACGACTCTTAAATCTCATCCAACATTGAACAAAATATGTAAAATGTTCAAGATAATAAGATTCCACGCGGACGAAAAGTCGCGGGCAACAGCTAGTTGCATATTATTATTACTAGAATAATAGTTACTTTATAAAGAATAACCCTTCAAATTCCAATCAATCAGCCTGTTTACACCATTACATGTTTACAATTTTGTATTTCGCGGGTCTGACAATAAATAAAATGGAACGTAACTTGTCAAATGCAGAAGGCGTATTTTCGTTACGGTTTTTGCCTTGAAACACAAGTGCGAAACTTCTGAGATTTTTGTGTGGTGATTGTTTATAATCTCTGCATAATAATTTTGATAAACATGTTTCAAAACTGATTAATTTATTTAAATACACAACTTAGAGACACGATTTTAATTGTGATTTTATGTTCATTTTAATAAGATTACTGAGTAGTCATCTTCGAAAAACGCTTGATACATTAAGTCATGTCATATGTCAATTATGTCATAACATTAATATTCAAGTTAATTTTCCTAACAATTTGTCAGGGGTCTAAAGTTTCATTATTGAAAAATACAATATATCATTTAGTGCACACAAGAAATAACTAAAATCCTGTGATTTAATCTTCTTTGTTGACTGTGAAGTTTGTGGGTCCGTGGAAATAGGCATTGAGCTATAATAATAGCTCAATGGAAATAGGTAATTCTAATTGGAATGTGTTTCCTTAAATCCGTGGCCAGTTAGTTAGTAGCATTATGCAGCCGATGGTTTCCCCAGTTGGTGAGTGCCTACAATTTTCTAATTTTTTACATTAAACTGATTCAAAATTTAATTCGTTGTCCTTGTACAAAGTGAAGGACATGCCTGTATTTTCACGAATTAGTTTGCTTTGTATAATAGTGAATGCCAACTCTATCCTAATTTCTAAATGTGGCTCTGTGTGTGTACTTGATGCATAAAGATTAAATGATCTATTTTCGTGAAAACATCTCAAGAAATATATAAAAAAAGAGATCTTAGATCAGCTTGGGTCTAGAATACTGGGATTTTGCTTTATTGTTGCCTAACATTAAATTTCCTGTTATTACTCAGCCTTAAACAGTCACTTTAAATAACAGATTTAATACCCATGCCCAACAATTCATGATGACTAGCATTCAATCAAAATATATGTCAGTAAAAAAAAACTGAAAGGAATGCACATTGTTGTTTGGTTTTAATTAACCCTTAATTTGGAAAAGTACACTAGAGTTCCATAATTTGAGCCTCATCGGGGCTCGTTTGAACTATAGACTAGATTGCGGTTCGTCTGAAGTGCAATTGTTTGATTGGGGTTCAGAAAAAAATACAAAAAGAGGGTCATATGTTTTGTCCAGTATATTGGACATTGCCATTAATGTTGTATATCAACCATTGTATGTACAGGGTGTAATCGTCAAGTGTAGCCAGGCGATAATTCCGTAAATATAGCAGATATCAGAAAACTTCAAATTGATATTGAAAGTGAGTTACCCAATGAGTAAAATTACATTAACGATTACACCCTGTACAATCATCTGATGTGTTGTATTTTCTAACTAGATATGTACGAGGTTTTCAAGAGCAGTGACAGAATTTTTTGTGAGTTTTGGTTGTCACCAGGTATTATGTGATTTATAAACGAGAATGTAGAGAGCCTAATTTTTTAGTTTTGTAATTCCTGTACTGTTTATAATGCACACAATATTGTTCATCATGTACTTACAAGGAAAAATTTATAGTAAATTGACCACCATGGATTTCTGGAATTAATGTCAAATATCTATCAATGCCAATTGCCCTATTAAAAATGAAATACAATAACCAACTGCTTGCAATAATACAAGTATACGCGCCCACTGAAAAGGCAACAGATGGAGAAATTAACTCATTCTATGAAACTCTGCAGGTAGCTCACAGACAGGCAGGAGATAACGTACTTGTTATTGGTGATTTTAATGCAAAAGTCGGCCAACGCGAAACAGAGGATAGTGAAAACTTTGTTCTGGGAAAATTTGGATACGGAAACAGAAATAAAAGAGGAGAGAAACTAATTCAACATGCATTGGAATATAAACTGACAATTATGAACTCCTTTTTTAAAGCTCGAAATAACCGCAAATGGACCTGGCTCTCCCCCTGTGGCAAGATAAAAAACGAAATTGATTTTGTACTGTCAAACCACCCAAAGAGGATCAGAAATGTAGAAGTATTGCATGGCTTTGGATTCAGATCTGACCATCGACTAGTTAGAGCTACGTACATGCTAGATCAAGAAAAAAAGAGCAGAACATCATTTAAATCACAACCTAAGCCACTAAGGACGGATGAGGATATATCAACATACTTAAAGAACCTTGAAATGAACATACATCAACTGGAAACAAAACAAGAGGAAGATATTCAAACTTATTACAATAGACTAGTTAATATCATCAACACCAGCCTTGTATGCAGATTAAAAAATAATGAACCGAAAACCACAAATAAAATACTTAGTGAGTCTACTAGAACTCTCCTCACAAGACGAACTGAACTTATGAAAACTAAACCAAAAACCAAAGAAATGAAGGAGGAGCTGAGCATATTATTTAAAACTACAAGTAAGGCAATAGATAAGGACTACAAAGACTACAGATACAAAATAATCGAGAATAATCTAAACACCTATAGAAGCACGAAAAAAGCCTACAAGAAACTGATCACACACAAAAACTGGATTCAAAACTTAAAATATAAATCAGAAGAAACAAAAACCAGAAGAGAAACTATGAGCTGCGCCACAGAGTTTTACAAGGTATTATATGCAAAACCAATTTCCTGCACCGCTACAAATAAAATAGTAGAAACAAGTTCTCAAAACATGAACGACTTGCCACTAGTACATGAGAAGGAAGTTATCAACCACATCAGAAAACTCAAAGCAGACAAAAGCCCTGGTCCAGATGGCATACAAAATGAAGCACTAAAAGCCGGTGCTACCCGGCTAACTCGCCCACTTACGTATTTATTCAATGAGGTTCTGAACACAGGTCAGGTACCAGCACAATGGAAAAGATCCGATATAATCCTTTTATACAAGAAAGGAGACCCTCAAGACATCTCTAACTACCGTCCTATTAGTCTACTTTCAAGTGTTTATAAACTGTTCACCTCTATTCTACAAAGCAAGCTGAGCCGAAAGATTGATAACTACCAGCCAGTCGAACAAGCAGGGTTCCGCTCCGGATTTTCTACAACGGACCATATACACGTACTGCAACAGGTAATGGAGAAATACAAGGAGTTCAACAGACCATTATACATTGCTTTCATAGATTACGCCAAAGCGTTTGACACGATCTCTCATGACGCTATTTGGGAAGCGCTGAATAAATGCCACATAAATGAAAACTATACAAGAGTACTCAAAAACATCTACGCGGGTAGCGTAAGTCAAGTCAAACTAGAGACACGAGGCCCTGAGATACCGATTTGCAGAGGAGTAAGACAAGGAGACCCCCTTTCACCCAAGCTGTTCATAATGGTACTACAACACATTTTTGACAATATTAACTGGCAGTCAGAAGGGATTAAAGTTAATCAAGATCGACTTACACACCTCAGATTTGCGGACGATATTGTCTTATTCGCTGATACAAGCAAAGAATTAGAAAATATGATAAGCACTCTAAATGAAGAAAGCGAAAAAGTGGGCCTCAAAATGAACGAGAATAAAACTAAAATACTGACAAACAGCCACATAAACGCTATAAACCTCAACGGGAAGCTGCTTGAATATGTGAACAGTTATGTATATCTTGGAAAACAACTGTCATTCGAAGACAAAAGTGAAGAAGTAGAGATAGAGCGGCGTATTAACATGAGCTGGAGAAAATTTTGGTCCCTGAAGGAAATCTTAAAGGGGAAATATCCTGTCCACCTAAAGAAAACTGTCTTGGACACATGTATCTTACCTACTCTTACATATGGATGCCAAACGTGGACATACAATACTAAAACAAAACTAAACTAGTAGTGTGCCAGAAAGCAATGGAGAGAAGTGTACTAAAATTAAGAAGAATACAAAAAGTAAAAAGTGAAAAAATAAGACGAAAAACGAAAGTTATAGACGCGTTACAATATGCCCTAAAACAAAAGTGGCAGTGGGCAGGACATGTAGCAAGATGCACAGACAAAAGATGGACACTAGAGTCAACTATATGGAAGGGACCGAAAGGAAAAAGGAAAAGAGGGCGCCCTCGAAAGAGGTGGACAGATGATATACAAGGGATAGCAGGAAGTAAATGGAGAGAGAAAGCTATGGATAGAGAGGGCTGGAAGAAGCTGGAGGAGGCCTTTACCCGAGAAGGGGTTCCGATCAATGATACTGAAGAAAGTAATGATAGCGAGTAGAAGAAAAAATAAAACAATTTTTTTTAAACATACACACATTTTTTTATATTTGTAATATATATATATAAAAAAAGCATGTAACAATTGCAGATTGGAAATAAACGGGCTTTATTATTATTATTATATTATTATTATCTATCAATGTTATTTTACTTCAACTGGATTTGACCAAACCTTTGCGTAGAGAATAACGCTTACTCTCAGATAGTAATGTCAAACTAATATGGGGAGTTAAGTTAAATTGAATTCTGCCGTAGGTTGGATTTAACCAAACTTTTATTCCAAGAATAATGTATACTCTTGGATAACAATGCCAAAACATTATTAGTTTGAAATTACTATATGCAAATAAGCATTATTCTTGGACTAAAAGTTTGGTTGAATGTGGCCTAAGTAATGTAAACTTAACCCCTTACTGGATACTCTATAATCCCCATCAAATTCACCCATCCCATAGTTGGCCTACCCATGTGTAATTGTAAGTAGTAATAAGATGAAAGAGTGATTTGTAGTAATACGAGATGCTAATGCAGAAGGATGAGAGAAGTGACATAAAAAAGGTCGCCCGTAGATGGCCCTCAAGCATGATGAATGATTAAAAGGGTTTCCATCTATACACTCCCTGAAACTGTCTGCTTGATGATGTCACGCTGGCATGGCACTATCCGAATTTTACAATATTATATTAGGTACTTTAAAACTACTTGCTTGATTTAAATGAAACATTTGTATTTATAAGCATACGCATACAATATCAATATTGTACATAGAGTTTAATTGCTAAATGTACATACCACTGTCTCGATTTTTAAATATATCTTTAACTAATTTCTATAACAAAAGTCAGGTATGTATAATTACATCTGACAGAGCGGTAACTACCTTTTATCTGTGAATTTTAAACATCAATGTTACGTATACAATCTATGAAATCTTTACTTAAACATGGCTGCCTTTTATCCAAATATCTAAGGTTTCTAGTAGGTCTACTAAATATTTTCATAGGTTGGCTGTGCAAGTCCTTTTAGTCTAAGAATTTGAGCTGTATAGATTATCTGGCAAGACTAAGGCCGGCCACATACATTTGGAATTCCTGTTCGGTTGCCGAACGGAATGACGTCAGATAGTGTCTCTGTCTTTGTCTGTCATATGGCGATGTCTCGCTTGCTTGTCTTTCCGTTCGGAAACCGGACCGGAATTCCGACTGTATGTGGGCGCCCTAGGGCGCGAGTCCTTTTTAAAAACCGGCCAAGAGCATGTCGGGCCACGCTCAGTGTAGGGTTCCGTAGTTGCTCATCCTTCACAATAGACGGGCTTAAAACAGCGGTTTTAAGCCCGAGGTTTAAATTACGAGAAAGATTTCGCGCTCTATATAAAAAGGTCGTAAACGCCAAATTAACTGTAATTACTTATTACCTTCTGGAAGTCATCTTGCGTCCTTTTAAAGTTAATTATGAAATGTTGCGATAGCTCAAAAACGGCTCGACCGATTTTATTCAATATAGTTATTGAAAGTACTTATAAGGCCTCATTTTCATGAAATTTTCCATAATTTTTTGACCCGTGGTTGAAAAGTTAGAGGGGGGGAGGACGCTATTTTTTTTTTATTTCCGGAGCGAATATTTACAAAACTGCTGACTTTATCAAAAAGTAATGTTTGGAGACCCCTACTATTTTTAAAAGACCTATTCAACGACACCCCACATACAAGTGCTGAAAAGAAAAAAAAAATCACCCCCACTTTAGGTTGTTCGAGAGGTACCCGAAAAAAAATTTTTTTTTTAATTTTTGTGTACCGTTCTGTCGCCGTTATACATACACATACTCATACCAAATTTCAGCTTTCTAGTACTAATGATCACGGAGCTAAGCCGCGGACGGACGGATGGACCGACGGACATGGCGAAACTATAAGGGTTCCTAGTTGACTACGGAACCCTAAAAAGACTATTACTGATTCTCAGTTATCATCACAGGAACCTACAGTAATTGAGCACTACTAAAATCCGAGATTCAAGTCAAAATCTCTGAACTGAATGTTTTTTTTTCTTTTGTGCCTTTCACTTCTTGCTGGGTTAGCAAGATGCATTTCGAGATAGGAAATGAATAAAGGGCATAAAAATAATATGTCAACCAAATTTGGATATTATTGTGGTTTAGGAATGTAGGTTGGAATAGCCAGGGTCATTTTACAAGAAGATAACGTAGTGGAAGCTATAAGCGTGTAGTATACACATACAGGGTGACACCAGAGGCATGATTAGAAATGATAAAACATAATAAATAATTATAGGGTCAACACCTATGTATGATGATTGATGGCTGATTTAGTTAATATCAGATTGTTAAAAGAAAATATTATTAAGTTTGGTCTTCGTACGCCATTCACCGTGACGTTAATCTTCATAATATGAAGATTAACGTCATTAGATATATTATATCTAGTAACTATAATATTATGTAGTAAGTGGCTATGAATTACTTATGCTAAAAATACCATAAATAAATGATAATCACTCATCCGATTTTACGTTGTAATTATTACAAAACTAAAGAACATTGCTTTCGTTACTTGGAAATCAAACTACTGTTATTTGTATATTAGACGTTTGTTTTTCTCGATTCTGAGTAGGTGTATTTTCACGCTCTCTTCCACCTTGAGACTTTATTGAAACTTCCCCACTCATGTGGGTTTTATTTTGTAATCATGGAACAATGACATTTACTTTTATTGACAAAGAATTATAGAAAAACATAAAGTATAAATAATCAGAGATTATAACTGGAGCGAAGAATACTCTTAATGAAATCTGGTATTCATATTAATAATATTTTTTATACAGAAAGAAAAAATATTTTCTTTGAATGTTTATCTATCGCTAATAAAATACACATTAATCGCAATCACATAGAAATAATATAATGTTGAATGAACTTTTTAAAGACCTTACCCTACTTATTAAAATAAAACGTTATTATTATTATGCATAAATCACTTTCCAAAATCTTGTATTCTATATAACGAGTACACTTTGATAATTAGGCCGTAAGTGTCATTTTCTGCTTAAAATAACACTTCCTGGCCAAGGCAAGACGTAAAACTTTAGACATACAACGGGCGGTAATAAGTAAAGCACCAGACCGCATATTTATGGCCCTCACCTTCGGTTATGTATGGCTACACACACCTGCGATCTGGGACATTCAATATCCCGCGATTGTAGCATAATAGCACATGGCCGGAGATCAACCTGTATGCACAATCGCACTCCTCTCTAATCTGCTCGGTCATTCAGGACGATCGAATGTCATGCTATAAATCTAATAAGGAAAATAATTGTTTATATCACGTGTTTAGCTCCAGTGATGGCTATGATGATGTTACTGGGCGTCGCATGTTATTCAAGTAAGTCAGATGGGAGTATAATATCACTTACCCATTTTAAAAGTGAATTAAAGGTCAGTCGCGAGTCGCGACAGTTGCGTTTGTAGAGGCAAGTGCGATTTTTGCTTCCCTTTTGACAATCTTTTTATTTTTTAAATTATTGGGCTATTTAGAAATAGGCTTTTCAATTTTGATTCATGAAACCTCCCGAGTTAAATGTTATACTGTCGGAATAAGAAAGTACTTACCCGTACATAAGTCATGACATTAACTTATACCACCCCATAATTAGTAATATTGAGTGTAGTTATTTTGTTCTTCTTTACTACTTTCTCTATTTATTAATAATTGATTGTTCTGGAGGACATTTATATATTATTTTTGTTTTATTGATCGCCTTTTTGTGCGTCTGTCCGTCTATCAAGACCCTTTTCACAGAAACGTGTGAAAGTATCAAGCTTTAATTAAGATAAAATTCTCAAATCTGCTGCTTAGGAAATGGTTTAGAGCTGTGATAAAATATAACTAGTCAACACAATCAAAATATACGAACGTTAATGCTGCATTTTTGGACGCCAGCATGGGAATCAAAACCTATAGGGTACTTCTCGTTGACCTAGAAACATGAAATATATCCGGAAACCGTAAATTTATAGTAACGTTACAACGACGATGCCTCGAGAGGGTTTCAAAACTGGGGGTCTCTCTTTAGCTAAGATTTGAGATTCTCTCTTTAGTTAACATATATTTATATCTATAGATTTTAATCAATTGTTAGACTGGATAATAAAATAAATTAAACGTTACGATAAATATATATTTATTTGCAGTTGGTAAACTAACCGCGATCTATGTCGACGTGTAGACACAAAAGTTTTTCATCGGTGAAGTTAAGTTTGTTTTTCATTACAGTTTTCTTTTCGTTAGAGCAATATTTTTCTTTCTTAGTTTGTACTCTCGGTGCGCAATACGACTCGCACTTAACCCGCTTTTTTATTTTTAAATACGGTGCCTCTCACATAGGCCTGCACATGTTCTCTATACGATATCATGATACACGCAGGCACCAGAGACTGTATCAATTACATTCGCACAGACAGCAGTCTCTCGTTGATTATGTGCCATACTAGTCATATGAACTAAATTGTGGAAACATGTGAGTGATATTGTTAACGAGCGAGGCGTACCATGGTAGAGATACAGCTCAATGGACTGACATGTAAATATTATTTTTATATCTACTTTGAATGAGGAGCCGTTTGGGTTTATGATATTAGATCGGGTCGGTCATCTACGATCGATAAAACAAAAATCGTCTCACCAGTGGTCAAAAGTTAACAGCTTTTATTGTTTGTAAGTTGTTGTAGCGCATTATACAAGTGTGGTAGCATACTTAGAAAGTTAGGCCTCACTCTTAACTTTGCTTATGTCCCCAGCAAAGACGTGAACCCACATCCCCATCCCATCTGTGTTTGACCTGATTATATTGAGTGTAACATTTTCATATATATTTTTATGTTTTGGTTCAACAATGGTTGTGGACGATGGAAAGGCATGGTCCCACATGAGTCATGACTCCTCGTTAGTAAGAAAAAATGGGGCTGTGAATCGAGTAGTTTTTAGGGTTCCGTAGTCAACTAGGGACCCTTATAGTTTCGCCATGTCCGTCTGTCCCGTCTGTCCGTCCGCGGCTTACCTCCGTGATCATTAGTACTAGAAAGCTGAAATTTGGTATGAGTATGTGTATGTATCACGCCGACAAAACGGTAAAAAAAATAACTAAAAAAAAAACTTTTTTTTGAGTACCTAAAGTGGGGGTGAATTTTTTTTCGTCCCAACACTAGTGTGTGGGGTGTCGTTGAATGGGATTTTTAAAAATTATCGGGGTCTCCAAACATTATTTTTTGTTAAAGTCAGCAGTTTTGCAAATATTTGCTCCGGAAATCCAAAAAATACTTTCAATGAAAACTACTTAAATTGAATAAAATCGGTCGAGTCGTTTTTGCGTTATCGCAAAATATCATAATTTTCTTTAAAATGACGTAAGTGCCGCGCAGTGTCCTTCGAACGTTACACATATTAGTTGAGTGCCATACTGCATTAAAACATTCCGCCCCATCTGGCGCGTATAATCGATAACTTCCAGAAAGTAATAAGTAATTACAGTTAGTTTACGACCTTTTTATAGAGCTTGAAATCTTTCTCGTAATTTAAACCTCTGGCTTAAAGCCGCTGTTTTAAGCCCGTCTATTGTGAAGGATGGGCAACTACGGAACCCTCACTGAGCGTGGCCCGACATGCTCTTGGCCGGTTTATTTCTGTAACGCCTGAACTGATTTGAATGCGAATAAGACAACACTGACACAACAGACAATTCCTAACTTTCGTGTATTGAAAATCTCACTTAAAATATAAAGCTGGCATTACCTGTGTACTACTATTCAAAACATCGTTATCGCGTTAATCTTGGTGCCAAAATCTTAACTGGTTTAGAGAGTATCTGGTACTTCGTTAATTTTCGTCAACAGATTATATTTCAATCATGAACAGGTCATAACCTTCCCATGTCTAATCAGTTAAATCATTAGTGCAAGAATTGCAAGATAGACCTTCGCGGGTACCTTATTTAAATGTTACCAATCTATTTTTGTTATCACTAACTTTTTGACCTCAGATGTAGTCGCAGCTCATCATTAGTTCAATTTCAGATAACGCAGATATTAAATAACGCATTTCATATGATATTTGTGATCCTTGCAAACTGCTAACTTCATTTCGTATGAAGTTTGAAACTTTCGAAATTCTAGTTTCCGAGATACTGAGGATTTTGTAAACTTCGTCGAAATATGGCGATTTATGGTTTTTGTTACAAATCAATAAGTAATAACACTCTAGAAAACATGTAAGTATGTAACATATAACCCGTTAAAATGTGCCGTCCCGCACGAATTTGGCTTTCAATGGCCTAGTTCGCTGCTATCACCGACCGAAGATCAACATCGAAAGATCTCAAACAACACTATAAGCACAGAATAAATATAATACAATAAAATAATAATTTCATAATTAGTAATATTACAGTAGTCTATGCAACTTTATTATTTCTGCATTTTTTTTTTTTCACTTTAAAATTGCGAAAATCATGGTAATATGGGAGATCGTTCCAGAGGCGTATTGCCTGAACCGTGAAAGAATTGGACATGAATCCGGAGCTGTGAAGGGGGACAACGAGCTTCAGTTTACAAGAAGTACGGAGAGAGCAACCAGGGCGGGTCACAAATTGAAATTTGGATTTGAGATAATCGAGAGTGTTTGGATTAAATAGGATCGAATATACAGTGCAAAGAATTCTTTGAGATCTTCGTTCACGTACAGGGAGCCAGTTTAGATGTCAGCGAAAAGAGGCTATGGGGTCGTAGTTGCGCAGGCTGAAAACAAACTTGATACAATTGTTGAGCAGGCGTTAATTATATCTACAGTTATTTATTTAAATTTTATTGTACAATACAAAAAAAGTACAAATGGCAGAATTAATGCCTTAAGGCATTCTCTACCAGTCAACTACTGGGTTAAATAGAAATAATTATGTAGTTACATACGTTACATACAAATCAGTGGATATGTAAAGTATATTTTCATAATATTAAAATACTTAAACGGGTTTACTCACGTCGTAGAAGTCGAACAACGCTCGACACGTTTCGAATCGGTACGCGATTCATCATCAGGAGAGACGATCAGTCGCGGCGGCGGCCAACCGAACACTGCGGGCACGTGCCCTGTCCGCGCGGCTGTTCGACGCGGGTGTCACCGGCGGAGGCAAAAAACTACCCTCATCATCACGCACAATTACATATCCACTTATTTGTATGTAACTACATAATTATTTGTATTTAACCCAGTGGTTGACTGGTAGAGAATGCCTTGAGGCATTAAGTCTGCCATTTGAACTTTTTTGTATTGTGCAATAAAATTTCAATAAATAACTGTAGATATAATTAACGCCTGCTCAACAATTGTATCAAGTTTGTTTTCAGCCTGCGCAAGTACGACCATATAGCCGCTTTTCGCTAAAATCTAAACTGGCTCCCTGTACGTGAACCTAGATCTCAAAGAATTCTTTGCACTGTCTATTCGATCCTATTTTATCCAAACACTCTCGATTATCTCAAATCCAAATTTCAATTTGTGACGCGCCCTGGTTGCTCTCTCCGTACTTCTTGTAAACTGAAGCTCGTTGTCTACTGCGGCTGTTGACTAGCACAGTCCTCATTCGTGGGACAAGCGCGCGATAAATCTTGTTGTAAATCTTCTTATGATATTTCAAACATACGGAATTTGTTAAATAATGTGCTTGTACTATCACCTATCTATTTTCTAGGAGACAGTTTTAAAAAACATTTCCATTCCAGATCACGAATCACGGCGCAACTCCTACCGAGCCTCAGATGGGGACGCGGCGGAGATTTCTGAGGGCACCCCGCTCATCCAGCGATTCCGACCGAACACCGTCCCACAGGGCCGTACACCCTTTACTACGGCGGTCGTCAGTCTGCTTCTACTGGTTCTGATGACGGGTGTCATCATAGGCATTTATCTACTCGTCTTACAGAATTCTCAAGGTAAACTAATAACTTTAACAAAAAACAGTCTTCAACGCAAAGAGGTCGTATTTAGATGACTTTATGTGGTCTTCAGTCCCGTCCCTAACTAAATGAAATTAGCTGTCAAATTAATCAGATTTATTTTCGATGCAATAGTATAGAAAATGAAACGTTAAATATTCTAGTCCAAGTAATCCGTAACTAAATTCCTAAATTCCACTAGGGGACATTTTAGGCGACTGTATGATTCCATCACATTTTCTCAAGTAAGTAACTAGTCGAATCTCTAATAAAACTACTCCGTTTCAATTTGATACTTGGAAATTTGATGTGTTTTTAATGTAGGGTCTTCCCTTGATTTTTCCGCGAATTGCGCAATAATTGAGTAGGTAGGTAGTTAGGTTGGTACCAATATTTGATAATATACACTCATACATATCGGAACCATGCATTGATGATGAATGAATAATGATAAGCAAAATGCAAAGCGAACTTGGTAAAACTATTTACGACTTTAAACTGTGATGTAGATAAAAATTCAAAATTTCTCGTAGCATTCATACATATTATATACTGCGCGCCGCCCTAACAATCTCATCGCTACCTTAATATAATTTCTCGATTCGCCGAGACCTTTGTCTCGGCTGGTCTCGTCTATGGGCTTTAAAGAGGAGGACCAACATCTTCATAAATCCAAAAGTGTCCGCTTAAAGGTGAAAGGCGCTAAATTGAAAGTTAACATCACATTTCTTACAATTAGCACAAAGTAAGGTATGGGCTTCGGACGCAGATGATTGTAAACATTTTATGGTACATATTAACTGCAATGTTGGAAAAATAATCCTCGAATGCCGAGGCAACATCATGATTTGACATAGTCTGACCGTTTTCTCTGACAATGTTGACTTGGCAATTGCGAGTTTTGGATTTACCAGTTTATCTGTTAATAACATTCCAAATAGTTTTGACTTTGTTGTCCGACATTTTGACTTTAGAACTACGTAATATAATTTGCTTTTGCAGCTATGCACACTTGCTTAAACAATTTTGAATAGTTCTTAACATAGTTTAAAAAGGATTGTATTATGACTCGGGTTGTAATATGATTAAATTGGCATACACAAATAAATATTAAACCGCAGAGCGCTGGACAGTTTGTTTTATCAATTACCGGATGAGAGTTGCTTAAAATCACTGCCGTATTTATTATCAGTGAATATGCTACGAGTGTTTTACAATGTACTCGTAATAATCGTGGTTAGCTATCCTAAAGTTAAGAGGCCTTATTCCTTTTAAAATGCAGATTGTTTTAGACATTTTTCTCTATGATCAAACATGTTTCTTAACATTTTATTGATGTTACTACCTAGAACAGGTCTATTGGGATTTAATCGTATATATTTGCAACCTACAGTTTGAATTTTTCATTGATAATTTTTGTTTCAACAACTACTAACTAGTTTTTTTTACTTATTTTCGACTGCAGGCAATGAAAGCATGAAATAGCTATGTTACTACCTAGAACTCGGGGAAAAGTATTATTCACTTTAAAAAGTTGGTTAAAATTATCAATAAATTTGTCATAATATAAATAAAAATAAAATTTAAAGGAATAATGCCTCTTAACCTAATAGAAATAAACTACATTTTACAGTTTTTAGGGTTCCGTACCTCAAAAGGAAAAAACGGAACCCTTATAGGATCACTTTGTTGTCCGTCTGTCCGTCTGTCAAGACCCTTTTTCTCAGGAACACGTGGAGGTATGAAGCTGAAATTTATATCAATTACTCAGGTCTACTGTCCCTTGAAGCTGTGAAAAAATCAAACTTCTAAGCCAACGCAATCAAAAGATACAGCCGTTTATGCCGCAAATTTTCGACACTTGCAAGGGAATCAAAACCTACAGGGTGCTTCCCGTGAACTCAGAATCTTGAAATTTGGTACGAAGCAACGTCTTATAGCATAGATAAAGGAATAATTACGAAAACCATAAATTTTTTTTTTAATACCTAACTTTGCACCTAATTTATATGGGGCGCTATACATACCAGGTGCAAACTTAACTTAACCACTTAGGGATGGAAAGTGTTTGTACGGAACCCTCGGTGCGCGAGTCCGACTCGCACTTGGCCGGTTTTTTTTTCTGTTATTATGAAATTTTTAAATCAATTTGCACTGCCGCATGATCATTAATTGAACCAGGCGTTACTTTACGAAAATCCATTTTTAATTAAAATTTAAAACAATCATATTTAAGTTGAATATCGCTCGGCATGTTTCGAATCGGTACGCGATCCGTGCCTGGTTGGCCGCCGCTGCAACTGATCGGCTCTCCTGATGATGAATCGCGTACCGATTCGAAACATGTCGAGCGATATCCGACTTCTACGATGTGAGTAAACCCGCTTTATAGGTTTCTGTTTAAAATAACAATCATTTGCTTTGCTATAATACCTACTAACTAACTAACTAATGTGCTAGTCAATTTGTGCTAACCCGTTATACTTCGGTACGTGCGTATTTTCATGCATTGCATTTTGCATTCACGCATTTGCTGTCGCATGATTCCAAGATTTGAAAATTTACATGTGTAATCATCACGCCTAAACGGCTGGACTGGAGATTATGTTGAATACAGCAGAAGTTATCTGAAAATGGATGTTACTTTTATCCGTTTACGTCTTCTTCCTCCTACGGACGAACGAAGGGTGCTTTAAAGGAGGAGAATATATCCCTAAATGATCGTTGCTCTTTATTTATTTGACCTAAACTTAAATTGTGAACATAATTCACTTCGAATTTTTAACGTTCCCTGCTTTGACATGCACATGCATTTTAGGCTAAATGGAAGTACCAATTTTTAATAAATATTTGGTCTAGACAGGTTTGAATAAATATTTTCGGAATTCTGTATTTGACACCGTGACAGCATCGTGGGGAAAGTATCGAAAATATTTGTTTCATGAAATTGTACGTCTATCCCGTTAGTGCTGTGGTAGCCCATTTGCCTTACCTACATGCCCAGTCCGGTTATGTAAAAAAGTGTACCGTAATATACATATCAATACATATCCACTGTCACCAGCTTTCGTATTCACAATACTTGCAAAATATGATGTTGATATACCAAGGGTCCAGGGGCTAACATATATGTACTTAAGCACTGTGCTATATTTACCTTTACATGTCAAATTGATGCATTGCGAGCAAATATGTTCGTAATATGACCGATACCTTGTCCAATGTCTATATTTTGGTCAATCGATAGGTACAGTTGTACATGTTGAGCACTGCCGGGATCGTTACAGCTATAATCTGTTCATCGGGCTCTTACCAGCTATTTTTAATAAAAAAATTTGCTTTTCACTGCGTTTCAAAGTCATAATTGATGATTCGTTACTGCACGTACCGTATATATCGGGCATAAGTATACAATTACAGACGCGCATTAACTAGAATTTTAACAATCATAGGTACTCAAGTAGGTACCTATTCTTTACCTATAGTATTAAATATGCCCTCAAGTTTTCATTGCTGATCAGGTGCACGCCCCTGATCTGTTCTTCAATAAATAATTTCATTTATGCAGGGGTTCTATCCAGAAAGAGGGATTTTTGTTCGAATTCCAGAAACTGCTCAGGTTCGGATGGCGCAGGAAGTAATTTATTTTGTTTTCGAACATGCTATCGGGTTATCGGACTGGAAAGCTATTACAAGCACACAACACACAACGCAATGCGAAGTGTATGTTTATTTTTTATAGCAGGATATTTGGCCGTTGTGTGCGTGTACATTTATTGTTTTAATCCCTGACGAAAAGAAGCATGTTTTTATTGTGTGAAAGATCTCATGATTCGAGCAGTTTTTAGCCATCACCCGTGGTTAAATCTGCTTGTAAATGTGTCAATGATATTTTTTAACCCATTACAGATAAATTGTTTTGTTTAAAGGTGGGACAATCGTTGTGAGATAAAACAATGTTATTTGTTTCAGAACACGTTTTGCCGCCTGTAGAGTCGTCTCTCATGTACGTAGGGCGGATGCGATGGGACAACGGCTCACACCCGCTACTCGAGTCGCACCCGCTACTGGGGTCGCAGCGCGCCCCCGCGGCCAAAGCCAAGTACGTGGTCGCTATAACGACTGGCACGAGGGCGTGCGGCACGTATGCGGACTGCGTGCAGCTGATTCAAGAGATGCAGGTAACGTGGGATGTATATCATGTCCCCGTCGAGTCTCTCATGTAGATACATGTGGCTGTAATGGGCGACAATGGAAAATAAATATTTCTTTTTTTTGTCGGGTAAAAGTATCTTTGGAGTTACCAAAATTGTTTAAAATCGGTCCAGTCGTTTTTGCGCGATGAGAGGTAACTTTTTTATACAACCGATGCCGCGCGCCATTACGAATCCCGCTTCGCACTGTTAAAATTTGTCCTGAAATATAATGACTCCTCTTCAAATAAAACGTTTTAGAATTGTATAATAGTATAGAAGTATACTCGAACCTTTTGTACGTCGTTACTACAAGAACTATTGTATAATAGAAAAGTAATGAACAGTGAATACCTACACCTTATGCCCATGTGAATGTAGCGAAATGGCCAAGCCACATATTTTGACTTAAGGTGAAGTTAGGGCGTGTAAAGTCAGAATCTTGGATCTACATGAGATCAGATAACTTTTTGACAGTGCGTGTCATATGGTCTCGTCTTGGCATAATTTTACTTGAAAATGTTTTTGGTGGGATTAAATATTCATATTTTATTTTGAGCCTCTCAAGATGTTAGTAAGTACCTAGAATGAGAAAATAAATAATCAATAACCATAACCGTTATTTCGTTGTAGCAGTAAACTACACATAAAGTGTATTGGTGACCTCGTAATTTATTATTAGAACCGTCGATTTTCCCCGATTTTGTTAATTAAGTAGGTACGTTGATAAATGTTTGCCAGCCCAACTGACGTTAATGAACATACCTGTACTAACTCGGGGCACCGATACTAAAATGTTGTAGCAAAATATTTTATCGACAAAAAATATATCGATGTTACTGTCAAGATCTAAATGTTAACAACATTTTTTTTCTCTTCATTTTAAAATAAAAACAATAAAGTTGTTTATTATTCGTCTATTTTAAAATTGTTTTCATAGTAAGTATACAATCAATATTTTTTCCATATTCGTCGGTATAAAGTATTGCCGTCTAGATGAAAATATTTCACTTTATCAGATCAGACATGATATCGAACTTTTTATGGGAATCGAGAATATTCAATGATCACATGTATCTATTAATACCTATATATTTAAATATCGACATATTTTTTATCACGGATTTAAATAAATAATCAATAACCATAACCGTTATTTCGTTGTAGCAGTAAACTACACATAAAGTGTATTGGTGACCTCGTAATTTATTATTAGAACCGTCGATTTTCCCCGATTTTGTTAATTAAGTAGGTACGTTGATAAATGTTTGCCAGCCCAACTGACGTTAATGAACATACCTGTACTAACTCGGGGCACCGATACTAAAATGTTGTAGCAAAATATTTTATCGACAAAAAATATATCGATGTTACTGTCAAGATCTAAATGTTAACAACATTTTTTTTCTCTTCATTTTAAAATAAAAACAATAAAGTTGTTTATTATTCGTCTATTTTAAAATTGTTTTCATAGTAAGTATACAATCAATATTTTTTCCATATTCGTCGGTATAAAGTATTGCCGTCTAGATGAATATATTTCACTTTATCAGATCAGACATGATATCGAACTTTTTATGGGAATCGAGAATATTCAATGATCACATGTATCTATTAATACCTATATATTTAAATATCGACATATTTTTTATCGATATCAAATCCCTATGAACGTGCCCCGAGCACAGGTATGTTAAATTACCTTTTTCATTAACATTGTTAATGAAAAAGGTATTTTCATTACGATTACTTACAACTGAACACAATTATTCAAAATTCATATGAATCTAATTCCGTATGATATGAATAATTAGCTGATGCATTAATTCAAAGGGCGGACCGCCCTTTGTGCATTGTACACAATAGGGGTAAGCATAGAGTAAATTATATATACTGAGATAGAGTCATCAGCTTTCTTTGTGTACTAGCGCCATCTATTGAGTGAGTTTCGAGTTATCTGAGTCATGTACATATATGTATACATACTATACATAGCAATCGCTATGCACTGTACTGTAGATGACTGTAGGTACTTTCAATACATATTATATGATTCATCTGTACCTCACACTTAACATAATAAGTGGGCTTTAAAACTAGTTATGTTTGTAGGAAGGTATAAAAAAGACAAATTTATAATTAATTATTTTTATTTCATTAATTTTTGGGGAACATAATTAGAACAAACGCTTACCACAGGTAGACACACACAACATTTTTTACTGCTACCATGACTTTAAAATAGTTTAAAACGAGGCAATCGTGATCCATTACACAAAGCCGGGATCGAAATCCTTCCTGGAACTTCTGTCGTCGGAATCCAAGTTAGCGTAAAGGTCAACAACGTAGAGCAGATTCGCTAATATCCATAAAGCACAGCCGAAGTAAATTTCTTATACCCGTTTGAATATCCACCAGAAAACAAACTTGTCCATAATCCATAAAGTAAACTGTCAAACAGCACTACGCTTACGCGTTCCTCTACACCGAATTGTATTAACTAAGTAGTCTTTTAGTTTTCTGTCTTCTATTGTTTTTTTACATTAAAAAAATACGCATTTATTATTTTCTATTTTTTTTGTGGATATTAAATTTTTGTGACAATCATCATATAACTGCTTAAAATATAATAGGTGAAATCTAAAAAATAAATGAGTGGAATGGAACGGGGATCTAATCTTAAGCCGTAATGTTGCCTGTAATGATAAATTAAAATAATGCTTCATAATCTTTCACAATAACTTATAATTATGTTTTTATTATATGTTTATTTATGGATAAAATAATAACATAAAAACAGATTTCATTTTAATAACACTAATTCAAATATTGAATTTAGCTCCATCTATCGAGCGAGTCTCGTACTAAACGCACGCAAGTTTTAATGTATGAAATCTGTAAAGTACTGAGTGAAATGCCCCTGGGGGTAAGTAGATAATCAATCAGTCAGATCGGTTTCCATTCTACTTGTGATTGTGACCTCAATGTCTGTCTGAAGTAATCAATACCTGCTAAGGTTCCATTGCTAATAGTGTACGTTACCTAATGTGTAATATAAATCCATTGAAGTTATGACCTAATTGAGGTTATTTGTCACTAAACTGACATTTATTGACCGAGTGAACGAAGCGTCTCGGTTTCAGATTGGCCTAAATTCTTTCATATGTCCGGATGTCCGGGTGTTGTTTGTCAGGATTTCCGGTTGTACCCGCCTAGAAGCTTGCATTTCTCAACCGACTCTCATGAGATTTTGTGAGTAGCTTCGTTGATTGTATAGAATTTCATTGTGAATCCAGTTATTCGAAACTTCATAATGGAGTAGGGGGGTTTAAAACGTAAAGATTACAAATTTGAACTATATTGAAGACTGTAGCGGAATGTACTGGCTATAGATCCCGCGAGTACACATACTCGCTAGTGTAATATGGTCGCGACAGACATTTGAGCGGGCCGGTATTAAGCGTCACAGCCGGGAGGCAAAATTGCATTAGATAAATATATATCATGGAGCAAATATATGCTGTTCACAAATACTGCCGAACCGTCAGTGCCGACCTGCTTATGTGTATAGCAAATCACGTAAGTACAGAATAAAACACTGCAGATAGTTCCCTATTAATAGGGTTCCATGGTTTCTTCAGACGAACAAGAAGAAAAAGGCTGTATCGTTGAAACCATAATTGTATTTATTAACCGACTTCAAAAAAGGAGGAGGTTCTCAATTCGAACTAAAAAAAAATTTTAACCGACTTCAAAAAAGGAGGTGGTTCTCAATTCGAACTATTTTTTTTTTTGTATGTTTTTACTCGATATCTCCGAGAACCGTGAACCGATTTTCAATTTTTTTTTTTTATCGAAAGGATATAACTCCGAGTTGGTCCCGTTGGCACTAAGTCGGGATCTGATGATGGAATCTTGGAGAAATCGAGGGAACTCTTCAAATGTTATAGGGACATGTACGGCGCTTTCGGTAATTTATTGATAAGGTCAAGAATTTACATTCAGTAAATAGGATTTGGTGTAAGGAAACTGATGATGAACACATACGAATCACTAAAAACAAAAAAAAAAAATTTAACAAACAAAAGAACCGACTTCACTTCTCACCCTTCGAAGTCGGTGCCAAACCTCGCGTACTATAATATATAAATATAAGAACTGGTTTGGGATCGACTTCGAAGGGTGAGTCAAATGTAATCTGTACTTGAACGGGTTATTGTTGGCTTTTTTAGTTTTACTGAAGTCGGTTCTTTTTTTTGTTAAATTTTTTTTCAATTAATTACCATAATCTCGATAGAAAAGTTAGCATTATACAAGAGACGCGTTTTATCGGCGTTTATTGTGCACAGTAAACTCTAATACGGAACCCTTTCATTTGCGGAGGGATAATTGGGCCGACGGGAACGTTACGTGAATAATTCGCTTATAAGCTGACCGCCTTAGCCCTCTTCTTTATCCATACAAGTTTGGTTCTTGCGTGACCATGAAACTTAGAAAAATAAAATATATTTTTGAATTGGATCATACTACTCCGTCCATTCGTAGTATTTACTTTCTAAAAGATTATCTGCTGATTCCTCTAAATCCACGCAACGGATTTCAACGTCGTTTTCATCACCAGTGAGATATTATTTTACCTATGACATTGTCGTCGTAATAATAGGTCAAGGGATCTGCGACAGCCTTGACCGCGCGGCGCCACGTACCGATTTTTGATTTGTCGTTTGCGGAGGGTCAATGATGTGTAAAATGTGAAATCAATGCTTATTAACTAAATGTAAACAAACATCGATTAAGTTTGAAAAAGTCTCGATTTTTTTATTCGCCTGTTAAGTTACTTAATTAAATTGTGTCAGGCAAGTTTGACCGCGTTGGCGTTCAACGTGATATAAAGGATTACCCATGTTTTTGTTGTTTCAGGCGAGCTTAAAAGGCAATGAGCTGCCGTATAATTTCCTCGTGTCTTCAAATGGAGAAGTGTTTGAAGCAACCAGTTGGAGACTCTCGCTCTACTACCCGCAGTATCCCAGGGCACTAGTTCTAGCATTCATTGGTACGTTACTGTAGGGGTCTATTTTATCATCGTGGCAAATGACAGATCGTCTCCACGACAATTTTACGAACGTTAATACACAGACAGGTATACCTACCCAAACAGTGATCGGATCTAGGATGCAATTTGGGGTGAACGACTTCAAACGTTATGCTTAACATGGACGTGACTCGGAGTTTCCCGGGATTTTGGGAAATGGGTTATTGTTAATTATTAATAACTTTTTTCGAGAGTTAAGCTACATAAACAAAATGAAAGTGTTCGCTATCTATAATAGGTTATTTATTTTACATGACAAAACTTAACCTAAAAATAACATGAAATTAAAACTACATACTATGTTGTAGTCGTGTCTATATGTATAATTAAAGTAACATGCTATACTTTTTCAATATTTTCAGTCGTCAATCGATTTCTTTTAACATCTAAGATAACAAAAATACTCGCGGGATTGTAAGTCATATTCATATTCATGATAAAATAACGGATTTAAACCCCGGGAAATTGCATCCTAGATCCGATCACTGCATCACGGAACTTGTGGAGTTCATTATGGCCGTCAAATTTTTGTTGTCACCTGACAATTGTCACAATAGTCGCATCATTACCACGGCGCGCGCTGTTTACTATAGGTACTCGATGCACTTCGCAAATAGCCTATATTGGATCGCATTCGGTTTGTCCCGGATACGTCCGTTCTGTCCAGTTCGGATGCTTTTGACGCTCTTTATCCTAGTAGGTACTATTGCATTTACAGTAGCGATCAAAAGTATTTTGACAACGGCAAAAGCTTTGATATTATATGCGATATGTTAGTTTTTCCAACTTAATTCTTGATAAAGTATTTCATGGCTTAAAAGCTTCTCGAAACAAGTAAAAAGTTTAGTTTCATTGAATTAAAATATAAACATAGCCACAAAAAATATTTATATTCCGGTTCAAAAATATTTTGACAATGTCTTTTTTCCAATTTAACTGAGAAATGGGGCTGCAGAATTTAAATACTTTGTAGGAACTACAACTTGAGGCTTTTCTTAGCATGTCTCGACATAAATAATATTCGGAAGATTTTAAGTAACCCTTTGCGGCTGCATTTAAGAAGGGTAAGTCGCAAGCTGAGATTTCGTGAAGTTTTGGTATATCACGGCAATTCATTAGTGTCTGGAATAAGCAGTTCAAGGTTCGAAACAGCGTCACAAATAAGCCTGAAAACAGTCGTCCTCGAAAAACGACTTGTACAACTGATTGTGTAATAAAAAAGTTAGACGTAGAAACCCCACGGAATAATGCAATACCAATTAAAGATGAGCTAACAAAAAACTACAACACAAATGTTTATATTTTTACTATTAAACGACGCCTAATAGACCATGGATCACATGGTCGACGCCCATTAAAAAAAACTAAAATGTTCAGCAAAGAATAAGGCATCCCGATTAGCATTTGCGATTCGTCACAAATCATGAACAAGTGCCGATTGGTCAAAAATTGTATGGAGTGACGCGAGCAAGTTAAATTTAATCTCGTGGGATGGTATCAAGATGTGCGTCGTCCTCATAATAAAAGACACGATGTCTGATACTTGGTACCCACACTCAAGCATGGTGGCGGCAA
The DNA here is from genome assembly GCA_932273695.1 of Apotomis betuletana. Taxonomy (NCBI): domain Eukaryota; kingdom Metazoa; phylum Arthropoda; class Insecta; order Lepidoptera; family Tortricidae; genus Apotomis; species Apotomis betuletana. The sequence goes on along the minus strand of OW026298.1, from coordinate 14,323,653 downwards.
CGTAATGGTGCGGGGATATTTTCCTCGCCATGGCGTCGGGCCTCTCGTATGAATTGACGGGATAATAGGATCGATATGTGTACGAAAATATACTTTATACACATAGGGTATCGCTATGAAAATAAATAAAGAAAAATATGCCACCTCGTTGGGTTTTTCAGCACCATAATGACCTCAGACACAATTCTAAAAATTTACAGGCTTTCTTAAAGCGTAAAAAAGTCAAGGTTTTTGAGGGGCCTAGTCAAAATGCTGACCTGAATCCTATTGAGCATCTACGAGAAGAGTTGGATCGTCGAGTGAGGTGCAGAAATTACTCCAAGGGGCTTTTTTCAAGCACTTCAGTCAGAAAGGACGAACATACCTTACGAATGTATATATAGAAGTTAGTGGACTATATGACGGCTCCTTGTACAGCTGTTAGGAAGGGCAGAGGATATGCAACTAAATATTCATGAAACGTCTTATTTAACCCTGTTGCAAGTTCAGCAAAATAATTTTATGTAAGTGTCAAAATACTTTTGACCTACCTGAAGCGTGTATTATCAGTTTTTATTCTAAGTCCATTGTTAAGTTTTAGTTATCTAAGTGGAAACGTAACAAGAAAAGGGCCATAAGATGTTATCGTAACGTAATTATTAAATATATATTCAATTCATCAACATCTTGAAAAAAAACGATTTGTCAAAATACTTTTGATCGCTACTGTAGAGATAGAGGTAGAGCAACTTTGTCTGTGTAACCTTTTTTTTGCCGGAGTCGGGTAAAAAGATTCTCCCTGAACAATTCGTTTTTACCTATTAAATTGCTGCATTGATGCAGTAAGTAGATGATGATACGAGGTTTTCGAAAGTAGGGAAAATTGTTTTAGTCAGTTTCCTTCAACAGAAATAACTCGTAAGTTCTTATTTCTTCCGATTGCACTGGCATAATTTCTCTTCGAATTTCTTTAGATGATGGATCAATCTAAAATCAAGTAAGGCAATCACAAGCTACCTTTGATTGCGGCTATAGAAAAGCAACATCTATTAATGAAGTTGTTGTAAACAAGTCAATTTATAGCAACTACGTCATACATTTTATGTTTTCATATGAAATAATATTATAACCACTTTCAGGGTGGGATATAGTCACTAAAAGCAGCTACTATGAAATACTTGCTTAAGAGACCTTTAGTAACTTTTAAAGTTTTTTGCTCGACATTTATTTACAGATTTACGTCAAGTTCCTTGTTCCCTACTAAATGTAAGACATACATTTTCTTCGAATTATTGCTTTCTCCCTAATTCCGCTTGGTCTGAAACAGACACGGCAATTTCTGTATAACTGTACACTTTTTATAGAACTGTAAATGCCGATCGAAATGTTAGTTAAAGTTAGATATCAAGTAACTGACTGACCCATACCTAATACTTATATGCAGGCATTGACAATATTAGAGTGATTTGTATAGTAATAGAGACCGTATTTTAAACCGACTTCAAAAGAAGGAGGATGTTCTCAATTCGGCTGTTTTTATTTTAATGTTTGTTACCTCAGAAATGTTGACTCGGTGAACCGATTCTGATGATTTTTTTTATTTGAAAGCTGGTGATTCCCGTGTGGTCCCATCTCAATTTGGTCCAGTTCTGACAAAGGCATCCATGAGAAAACCATATGAATCTTATTGTATGTTCCATTTCGCTCATTGAAGTCGGTTATTTTTTTGTGAAAAAGTGATTATGTTGATATCAAAAGAACTCAACTCATTAGCGCGATGCCTATTAAAGAGAATACGGGTATTTTTTAACAAAAAGGAGGAGGTTCTATGTTCGACTGTATGTATTTTTTTTTATATATAGGTATCCACCGATTGCTCCGTCAATTGTGGACGGATTTTAAAAATCTTTTTTTTTTATTTGAATGAGTATACTCCGGATGGTCCCATTATAACCGAGTTGGGATCTGATGATGGGATCCCAGGGAAATCGAGGGCAACCCTCAAATTTTATAGGCACTCATTATGTTTTGTAAGTAAGTATATATTTTTCTAAAGATATTCAGTTATTTGGGCTGTCATCATTTCATGATGCTGAGCTGATAATGGAAGGTATAACTCAACGGTTAGGAGTTAGAGGATAATTCAAACGAGATGCATGCAAACAAGACCTCCCCGGTTACCCCGCCATAAGTATTAAAATACCTACTCACTGAATCACTAAAAACAAAAAAAAAAATATAACAAAAAAAGAACAAACTTCAAAAAAACTGAAAAGCCAAAAATAACTCGTACATGTACAGATTACATATGAATCACTTTTTGATGTCTGTGCCAAACGTGACGTAAACTACGTATAATATATAAATATCGAATAAAAATACTCGTAAATACCAAATGGTAATCATTAAAGGCGTTATGCGCGAAATTTTTTTCATAGTAGGTAATAATTGAGTGGTTTGGCACCACTTCAAGGGTCATTCTACGAGTTCGTCCGGATTTGGTGTCAGAGTCCAAATCAAGAGTTTAAATAAACATATTTCACAGTTTATTATTTTATATAAATATCTTCACAATTTACGCAAATGGAGTATCTTTTAGAATTCCGCTAAATCTAATAATTTATAAAATATAAAAAAAAAAGTCACGAAAATTTCATTTCCTTCTTGCCTAAAATAGCGGACCGTAAGTTCATGAATTTGAAAAAAATATTATTTGCTAATTATCCTTTTGTTTCTTAATTGGATGTTAGAAAACACATAATTAATGTTATATTTTTACATGGTAACACTAGTTAAAATATATTTTTCTTAGAGAGAACGCAGTTTTGTCCTTTGTCAAATGAAATACTTCATTTCCTACCGCAAAATTTGAAACGCGTCGTAAGTCTCAACGCGCCTGTATTTACCTAAAACAATAATGCCCGCACGTTTTGCCCACCTCATTCTACCGTAACGTCTCAGAGAGGAAGATCGCGCGCGAGTGATATAGAAAATATTGCGATTCTCTCCGCTCGATAACCATTTTGTCACAAGTAAGTACTCATTATTATCCTGTTAGTAACATGATATCCTTTATTAGGCGTCATTTCTCTGGCAAGTTATTTATTGACATTTAGGTGGATGTTCGCTCTTTTAGATTTATGTCCTTGAAGCACGTAAGAATGTGTAGTAATTTGGAATTAAATGGTAAAAATTCATTCCGCTCCAATGCATTTCCTTCCATTCCTTCCAATATTTTCGAGGAAGGAAATGAATCAATTTGGAAGGAAATGTTTTATTGCTTGTTGGTTAAGGTATATAATATAATAGGTGATCGGGACGAATTCAAATAATTTTACCAACGTATGTCGGAGGTTATTAGAAATAAAAAATGTTTCATGTTTTTTGTCAAATTGTCAAAAAAAATGTTTTATACGGGTTTTTTTGCATTTTTTGTTAGCCAATAGTAAATTATATTTGCTTGCATTGTTACTTCTTGTATTTATATTTTGATTAATACTTTTGTCATATTATCTTTTTTCTCCAACGTGTCTAAGCTTTTTTTTAGAGTGCAGATTAATTTTCTGATTGATACCTGTCATTTTGAGATCTAGCAGCAATTACTACAGCTAGCCTTGACTAGAAAGTGGCAACGTCGTTAATAAAAGCACTATACACTAAGTAATCTCACACGATTATTTAATCATACATACATATTAAGAATTGTTATGAACGTTTTGGAAACCAAGCCGAACCTAGCCAAGTTTATGCCACATTTAAATTTTATAATATCGTCAGGAATGGTACGTTGGTAAAATTATTTGGATTCCTCCCGCGTATCGTATTGCCAACTTTTACTCTAAAAGTTATTAATATTATATAGATGTAATATTCCTTTATTTGGACATTAATTCCAGTAGTTGACACTCCATATTCCGCATATATCGCTATGAACTTATAATGTGGTAATGGTAAATAATGCAATATTCACAAGCACAGAGATTTAGCTCGCTGACACTGGCTATAAAAAAAAATGTCACATTAATATAATAGACAAGTCTTATATAGCTTATTGTATCTTGTTAGGTAATGTGCTGAGAAATATGGCTAGGACAATGAAAAAATTAACCAAAGACGAAGAGTTAGCAAAGGACTGGATCGAAAAAAGTTAAAATATGCTGAAATTAAGAGTAATCCAGAACTTAATGCCATTTTCATTTTCATTTTCAAGAAAAGGAGAAACAGCGATAAGTTTTAAAAAAGGAGAGAAAGAAGGTCGTCGGCATTCAAGAAATGAGTGAAAGGGCAAAAGGGGAACAACGGCGCAGATGGAGAAACAAATTATCTAACTTATCTGAAGAAAATAAAGGAAAAAATAAACTACACCAAATTCTGATAGAGAACTCTCCGCCAGAGAGTGAGAATAAGGAAATCAATAATCATTTATTGCTTGATTGTGCGATACAAAGCATTTCAAATAAACCAGTTGGAGAGTGTCACAATCTACCGTCTTACGGCATACAATACTTACATTATATATTTACGAGAACCTTGCGTTGTTCAAGATGATCCTTTGGCTGAACCACCAAACTCACCTGTGCCTATAGCTAATCCAGTGAATGAAAATAGCTCAAATAACGAGAATACTGACAAGGTGAATAAAACAATCAGGTGAATGAGATACAATATGATAAAACATATTAAAGAAGACAAAATTCAAGAAGTAAGAAGGAAACTGTTGTTCAATGAAACAATTGCGAAGGGATTCTATGAAAAATATACTAAAACGAAAAAAAAAGATAAGAAAATCTGGTAGAAACCGTACTACCCAGGCAGGAAAAGTTTTAAAATATCGTATCGTGTCGAAACTTTGTTAATTGTTGCAACTCGATTAAGACTAGTTCAGTTTTGAAGCTTTTATTTTGGTTAAACTTTATTATTGGGTAAATTTAAGTGTTTTTTTTCTATTCGAGCAAAGTCAAGAAACTTTATTTCATATCATTTTATGTTCCTAGTACCATTAAGTGAGATTATGAGACTGAGAACGATATTTAGGAATGTTGTTTATAGTAAAACAGTCGTTTTTTTTTTCTTTTTTTATGTAAATGAATAAGATCCTTTTTTTTCGGAAGCCCTTATTCTTCCATCTATAACGTCAATGCATAGTTAATTATAAATACCTAGTTAATAATGCATTAATTAATTTCCTTCCAGGCATAGATCATTACCTTACCTTCGTTTTTCATTTCCATCCACGCCTTCATTCCATTCCTCCTTTATTTTTCTTAAATAACAATAATACATACGTGCCTTTCAAAAAATAACATAAAATATGTATACACACACACAATATGAAAATAAACATAATAGCACGTAAAAAAGAAAAAGAACTCAAAATCGCCAAATCCGGACGAAAAAATAGAACGACCCTCAAAAGTGATTCAAATCTAATCTGTGCTTAAACGGGTTATTTTTGGCTTTTCATTTTTTTTTAAGTCGTATCTTTCTGTGTTAATTTTTTTTAGTGTTACTTTTTATCATATCATAAAAATACTTACTTACTTCGCTGCGCTTTGACTATGACGCAGTAGGGTCGACTGACCTGACCTACACTTATTTTTATTAAAATAATTTTAAGTTTCATATTTTGCTACTTGCAATGTAATTACAGAATGCCGAAGGCGGTTATCTCAAATATTAGTCCCGTAACACGATTATTTGATTGATATTTTATTAATAATTACTTTTTCTTCTTATTCATTCTAATACCTTTGTGCAGTTAAAGGTAATTTGAGTCTCCTGACCTGACACCATTGTATTACTAACTAGAAGGCAGATATAAACAACAATGCAAGTACATCCACGTATGTATGTGTTAAAGCAATTTAGAGTCTAAAACTTCTGAAGGGATAAAATCATCACTTCATCAGTATAGTTTAGTTATAGCGTAACGTAATCATAACAATCTATTTTTTCTTTCAGGTAATTTCACGGAAACCGCGCCGAGTCCGGCCCAGATGACGGGGGCTGAGAAATTTCTCACTTTCGCAGTGAGCCAACAACATTTATTGCCGGATTTCAAAATAGTCTGCAACGATACCCGATACTCGCCAAAATACTTGTGCCAAAGTTTACGGAAGTATCCACAATGGGCCGGTCCGTCGGCGTAGGTACCTGTGATATTACATTTTGTGATTTATCAGGAGATAGAGCAGCGTTTCAACTGCCCGCATTTAGATGGCATTCAGTCAGCTTTCTAATTATAAACTAAGGACAATTGTTATACGAATTTGGATATACTTTTTGAGCGGCCATCAGGTCAACTATTCAATTTCGTGTTCAAAAACGTATGCGTGTGAACGCTTATTCGTATTTTACCTGCTCAACTGTTTGGTGATTGGTGGTGTAAAATACGTCACTAGGACATATTTACTACCTATAAACAATCTCATGCCATTAGGAATTGAATTACATTTGTATTAGTTCCTATGAATCTTAAAGTTTAAATGTTTCTATCTGAAAGAATATCTTTTCGCTACTAAAGGTACCTATTTTAGACTATATAATGCCACAAACTACATTACATTATACACTGCCATATCATACGAATCTATAAAGGAAGGAAGGAAATCGCCCTTAGAAATGAGGTCGGTTGAAACACTCAGAAGTAACCAGGGAACTTTGAAAACATGGCGTAGTGTAAATATGGCATTTAGTTAAATATATTATTAAACCTTAGGAAACAGGGGTTACCAAACCGTGGGCCGCGGCGCCCTGGTTCGCTGAAGGCACAGCCCGCTTAGCACAACTATGCTTCGCGATCGCGACTCTTGTCGCGCACAATAGCGCTACCCGTCACCCTCTCACATTAGTGCAAGAAAGAGACAGGCAATTATCTCGCGCGATAAATAGTCGCTTGTGATCGTTGAGCTAAGGTGCTGAAAAGTGGTAATTTAATCTATTCATTTCTAAACTAAACTAAACTAAATTCTGCTATTGCCTACTATTATAGTTAGGGTTCCGATACAAATTACTAAAACTTGCGCCGCCAACTAAGAAAGTTTGAACACCCCTGTTATATGACTGTTTATTTGACCAACGACCACCTATTTATTGTGCATTATTGGTACCTGACTTAGTTGAATTCTTGCAATTTGTTTACGTGACAGAATGTAAATTATATTTCAAAGCGTGTCGTGTTCTAAATGTATAATTAGTAAATATAGGTACTGTAAGTTCGAAAATGTGATGTTATTATGACAAAGTTGTTTTCGAAGCTTATTTTACTGTGTTTTGTTGTTGTTGAGTTATTTATTGATATTAATGAAATGCATGCAATACGAATGTATTTGATAATTCGATACAAAAATATCTCCTTTGATGCAATATCCGTAATTCACTTTGAGCACAGTTGGCGAGCAGTTAAGAGGCCTTATTCCATTAAAAAATATTTTTTTCTTTTTCATATTATAACAAAAAACCAACTTTTTGAAGTGAATAATACTTTTCCTCGAGTTCTAGGTAGTAACATAGCTATTTCATGCTTTCATTGCGTGCAGTCGAAAATAAGTTGAAAAAACTAGTTTTCTGCGTGAATTTTGTCAATCTCGAGTAGTTTTTGAAACAAAAATTATCAATGAAAAATTCAAACTGTAGGTTTCAAATATATACCAATACATTCCAGTAGCCCATCAAATATATACCAATACATTCCAGTTACATCAATAATATATGTTAAGACACATGTTTGATCATACAGAAAAATGTCTAAAACAATCAGCATTTTAAAAGGAATAAGGCCTCTTAAATGACTTCCGGGTTTATGTCGTCTGTCTGACGTGTTTATGCGGTGGAGAATTTACCCTCTGATTTTATACCCAAATGTATATCCCAAATGTATGGCAATTAGATAGTATCTCTATTTGTCACTTTTTGGTTAAAATATACAAATTAGTATGCATTTTTATAGATTATACTTCCAGACAAAATCCGAGTAAAAAAGCTCTGAAACCAGGTCTAAATACTGAACCTACATCAAGTTGGACATAGCCATTTGAGAGTATGGGTCATTCCGAGGACGTATAGTCCTCTTAATTATAATTGACATATAGAGTATTCAAGGTGTATTAAATGCCACTGATGACAAGTTATCATCCCAAGGTAAACAGATCATAGCGGTAAAGTCGAAGTATGGGGGTAGCCTTTTTAGATGTCATTGGAAACGTTAAACATGGCTCTTGGCATATTTGGTTAAATTTTGCCCCAAATGCAACAGAATAGTCATGATGACTGATATTGAATTATCCAATATGCTGTTTTCATATCAATAAAAATAGCTAAATACCTAATGTCAAGCAAGCAATTAAGAAATTAGAATAATACATGCTTCAAATTTGTGTATCACTATTATAGTATAAAACAAAGTCGCTTCCTGTCTGTCTGTCTATCTGTCTGTCCCTACGTATGCTTAGATATTTAAAACTAAGCAACGGATTATGATGCGGTTTTTTTTAATACATAGAGTGATTCAAGGGGAATGTTTATATGTATAATACATGTATAATTTATCACCATTGCACCCGTGCGAAGCCGGGGCGGGTCGCTAGTATTTGGATAATTGACTCCAAAGATATACGCAAAGCATACCTAATAAATATATTTTTTTTGTATGGAGTATTATAAGCCTTTTGTATGGAGCATTTTCACCGCTCTTTTTGAAAGCCGAACTTTAACCGGTTAGATCATCATGCGTATTTGTGATAAGTATTTCTGCCAGGCATTGATTATAAGGGTCGAGGGGCCGACATATGGGCACCTATCGTTAATAATAGGTTAGCTGATACGTAGGTAATAAAATGCACTTTGGAAAATTCCGTTTGCTACAAAGTAAATGTGGTAAACAAGTTGCACGTGTCCGAAACATAACAGAATATGCCTACGGTAATCTTGTCACGTACACCTACATCCTGGAGCAAGACCCTGAGAGACAATATTTTGAGATAAAGGGGGCAAATAACGACAGGGTCCAATGTAAGTTCGAGTTTATTCTGGAGCCGCATAGCGCCCTCGGAGAATGGCCCCATGGCCCTTAGCCCAGATATATGTAACTATACCACTGTAATAACAGCGATACCTTTGTAATGTGTTATTTGTAATTAATTTATTTTTCATCACACTTGCTCGTAAACAAGGGTTTACTTGCCAGAAAAGCGGGCGGTAAGTCGTAAATTTCGCCCTAGGGCGGTAAGTAATTTTTATCACACTAAGGGTTTACACGCTATAAAACCGGGCGTCAAATCGTATATTACGCCCTAGGGCGGTAAGTCGTATATTACGCCCTAGGGCGGTAAGTAATATTGGTATTTACTACTACTTTTGTTTTATTTCCTCCAAAGTGTGATGAAAAACGTCGTACGTGACTCTGGTGTAAAGGAATTCCAAACTCGTGTCATTAAAGCCCTCGCCTTCGGCTTCGGGCTTCTAATAGACACTCGTTTGTAATTCCTCGTTTACCACCCTTGTTACGTAATGTACTAATGTATGTTGTTGCCGTTGGTTCTCATTGAGTCCAGGTTGCCAAAATCCATAGATGTAGGGAGCGGCGGTTCGTCGTTTCGTGGAAGTTTTAGGAAGAGACTTATGTTATAAGAACGTCTCCAGAGATAGCTTTTTATTTAAGTTTACTGTTCCTTATAGTGACATCGGGTTTTATATAAAGCTAATATTATAATAATAATATGCGCAAATTAGGCCCGCTGACGCTTTATTCATTTTAATAAAAGGAGATTTACTCGTATTCTTATGTATAGTAGTTACGTTGTCGTGCGATGGCCAAATCATTACTTTTATTATAGAGATGTGTAATATTAATGCGGGCACTACAACAGGCATGGTAATATATGTTTTTAGTTCAAAAATTCGGTGATAATGTATGTCAAAGTTGTCAGACAGTCCACTTGGTTTTATATTATATCTCACAACTTTTTGCGGTAGGAGGTTGCGACACTTGCCATTTTTTACATATTAATGTTTTGATGGGTTTTAATTTACCGGGTCGGGTTATATATACGGGAAAATAAATAAATTAGGTTTCTTAAACTTAAGTTCAAAACATTACGCTCCTGTCTGGATTTGTATGTACGTTCCCTATATTGTTGTTTGGAATATCTAACATTCATAAACGTTTCCGATACTCCGAATATTTTCCACCGAATAGGTACTCATGGTCTCGACCAAATAAATCAATAAGGCTCGCGTGAAAGTTCGGTGAATAGAGACTAAAGTACTAGGGGTGACCTTACAAACGGTCCGGTAGCTATGAATTTTTATATGTTGTCTAAGATGGTTAGTAAGTGTTTAAAATGCAAAATGCACAATTTAAAATGTAAATTATAGTAAATTTAATTCTCTACCACATTGCCTAAGCTTTTTTCAAGCTAAAATGCTCTAAACGAAGATATGAGCCTGAAGTTTGATGCATTTCTGGAAATTGCGATTTTTAGGGTTCCGTACCCAAAGGGTAAAAACGGGACCCTATTACTGAGACTTCGCTGTCCGTCCGTCCGTCCGTCTGTCACCAGGCTGTATCTCAAGAACGGTGCTAGCTAAACAGTTGAAATTTTCACAGATGATGTGTTTCTATTGCCGCTATAACAACAAATACTAAAAATAAAATGCAATAAATATTTAAGGGGGGCTCCCATACCATAAACTTGTTATAGATTTTTGTACGGAACCCTTCATGCGCGAGTCGGACTCGCACTTACCCATTTTTTTATTAATTTTTTAATGTGCATATCTCCGTAACTATCTGTCCTTGAAACAAAATATACCTAAATTATAGTAAATTTAAGAGGCCTTATTCCTTTTAAAATGCTGATGGTTTAGACTTTTTTCTCTATGATCAAACATGTTTCTTAACATATTCTTGATTGGGATTTATTGGTATATATTTGAAACGTACTGTTTGAATTTTTCATTGATAATTTTTGTTTCCAAAACTACTCAAAATTGACAAAATTCACGCGGAAAATCAGTTTTTTCAACTTATTTTCGACTGCACGCAATGAAAGCATGAAATAGTTATGTTACTACCTAGAACTCGGGGAAAAGTATTATTCACTTCAAAAAGTTGGTTGAAATTATCAATATATTTGTCATAATATGAAAAAAAATAATTTAAAAGTAATAAGGCCTCTTAAGGGTCGATTGCAAAAAAATGTACATAGTTAAGGGCTTTAATTAAAACAATGTTAATTGATTCCTTTGTGTGACGAAAGTTACCCATACATTTTGTATGACTAACTTTCGTCACACAAAGGGAGCGATCGTATTTTATGTTAACTAAACTTTTAACTATGTACAATTTTTTTGCAATCGACCCTTAATTGTCAACAACATTGTCTAAGCTTTTTCTAGCTAAAATGCTCCTAAACAAAGGTATAAGCAAAAAGCCGGTTTTTTCAATATGGCGGCGGGCGCGGAGGATGGGGCATTGAACATTTTGCATTTTAAACACTCACAAACCATCCTAGACAACATATTAAAAGTTCAAAACTACCGGGGCGTTTGTAAGGTAAAACCCCTTTATTCACTGGATTATGAAAGCTTTGCTCCGGATTATGAAAGCTTTGTTGGAAATCATACGAAAGGCGCACACAAAGTATTTCACCAGCACCCGTTGCATTGTCATGGATCATTCTATTTTTAAACAGAACCTTATTAAGCTGAATTATACTCGTACGATATTCACTTTTGATGTTTCGTCACATTAATTTTAATCTATTAATTGGTTTTTTAAGATAATATTTTTCGTATGGGGTCAAGTTTTTTGTACTCATTACCTGAACCAAATAATACTTACTAGTAGTATACCTACACATAATTCTTAGGTTATATTTTGTAGTTGATTTTTTATATGTTATTATTATGGTAGGTATATGTCATAAATTGTTTAAATTTCTTAGATTGTAATTGTATATTAATAGCCTTGTTTTTGATAAGTATCAATGAGTTTTCTCTTTCGAAAGAATCTTATCATTTACCTAGTTCATCACGATATGGCTAACGTGACTTGACGTTTCAAATCTTATCAAGAATATTCAATAAAGGGTTTTAGATTTAGATCGTTTCATACATTCTCTGTAGACATGTGTTAAAACTGTGCTTATTATAGCCAAAACTGTATGGCTATCTCAGAAAAAAAAAATCGTAGCATCAAAAACAGAAGTTTACTGACAACAACATGAAACATTCATAAATCATTTTTTTTTTAAGTTTCTGTCTTGAACTGTGCATTTTTCTCGCATTCTTAAAGTTGGGCACAATTTAAGGCTGCCTGTCGACTGAAGCGGAGCGGAGAAAATGTATCAATAAAGCTGGTACCAAGCAATGTACCAAGAATATTTTTATTTACTAATAAGTATGTATATTTTTTTTATATCGGTTGTTTTAATAAGACTATTATGTAACCTGCTTAACGCGCAACAACTGTAGTTAAATTAAATATGAGCTGACGTAGAATTTACTTCAAGAACTGGAGGTTTATTCTACCGTTTAGGTTTGTTTGATTCCAAATAAAATGCATCTAGCAAAATAAAACAAGTATTTATTTAAAATATATTTTTATTCAATAACCTTTAATATTAAGTTACCTTGTCATAGTGAATTTATAGTGAAGTAATGTAAATTCATATCGATATAGGTCCCTACCTTCTCCGTTCTACGTGATAGTCTTCGTAAGTGAGGTAAAGTAAATCTACCACATCCAAATAAATTCTTTGTCCACCGAAACACACAAAAATATATTTCTTAACTGTTAAAGATCACTTCCAACAGTTACATCTACATATTTGTATCTCACTTCTGAGCATACAACACTTGCTGTAAGACATCATGTCTCGTATAATTCTAATAATACCTAAAATAAGCATCTAGCGAAAAAATATCCAAATTAAACATCGCTTCCACTAGCAAACATTGGCGATACCTAGGCTGTCAGTGGGAGGCGTCACATATTATTTTTGCAGAACATTGCTAGAGCATTTTGTTCCCTGACATTTCATTCCTGGCATGACATTCGCAAACCGTCTTTTTTTTAAAGACATGACATGAACTGTGTCCGCTGGTTAGCCCTACTACCAGTAGTGGTATCCTATCATCTTTGGATGTCCAGCTATCCCTGTACCAAAATTGGTTAAAATTTGTTCAGCCGTTTCGGCGTGATGCGAGGACAAAGGAAATTATGAAAACAGATGGCGCCAGGTTGGTACGGCGCCGCGCGCCCATACATAACAAGAAACGTTCCTGCATCACGCTATTAAGATGACCCTTCTCCATAGAAAACAGACTTATACAGATCTAGAATGTTTAGAATACAAATGTAGAGTTTTATAATAGGGAAGTCTTTAGGAAGCTTACCATCGTTTTGTGAATCCCAAATTACTTCTGTGGCGCGGAGATAATCCCATTATCGGGTTGTACCTACTCCCACACAAAATCCGACTCACTGGTAGTGAGAGCTAAACAGCCCTGATACAGTTCATGTCATGTTTAAAAAAGACCTTAAATTTTGTGTAAACATACATCCGAAATGCGATTCTAGGTCAGAACGATTAAAACTCTCCTAAAACTGCTCTGAAAGCTACACAAAGTTCAAATACTACTTAAAATCAAAATACGAATCTCAATCAAACTATTCATCAGACTTATTTACGGTTCGTAATTCTACGCAAACATTAATCGATCTCCAATTTCCTGAAGCTGCCTTCAACAGCATCGACGTTGGTTTTGTTCTTGCTTCGGGAGGTGATGATGCCGCGCGCACTGAGGATCTCCATGGCGTCTAAGGAGAGTAACTTCATCCTCTGATCGCTCAACAGCTGTTTGGTGTACTGAATCATATCCTGTGTCTGTATGTCGCCTCCGAAGCTTGTGGGCAGGCACGCTGTGTCAATGTGCTTGTGTAAGGACTTTATATTTGCATGGATCTGAAAATATAATTGAACCATGCATTAGTTGGTCATGCGTTACCGGGAGCGGAAAAGGAAAAACTTATTAAAGAAGGCTGTGGTGGTCAAAAAGTTAAGTTACTTTTCTCAAACATGCAATGAAATGTCGTCATAACGTGCGTTAAAACCGAAATATCACGTTTCGGGCGGAACAACTCGAAATAACTGTACCTAAAGGAATTTCGTACAAAGGCCTAGGCCGGGAAGTGATTTTTTTTAAACATGGCGTCTGTGTTCACGATCAGACTAAAGAGCTGAACTATATTTTTTGTGTTTTTTTTTTAAATCATTGCATATGTTTGATAAAAGCACTATAAATGCCTTAGCCGTGAAAAGGGCTTAGGTACCGGCTTCGTATCACTATCCTTGCCTATGCCTACTCACCCGGCAAGCCCTTATTTTACTGCGTCTGCAGTAATGTACTATTAATGTACTATTACGTTACCACATAATGTTTTCACGGTTTGACTGTGGGGTCCGTGAGTCTATCTATCTATACAATATTATAATATATCTATAAAAATCCTAATTTATAACAAGATATATGTAGGTAGGTATACTAGGCAAATATCTATACATTTATCAATTTAAATAAATGAAATTCTGTCGAGGTTGTGTTTTAGTAGGGCTTCATTATAATTTTTTTCTCCGTCCTAATAGTCGCAGGTAAAGCGTTAAGTAAGTATGGTAAGCGCTTTTCGATGAGCCTAATCCTCATAGTTATTGCTTATTTACTCTGGGAACAGCATACCTACTTACTTACCTGCAGCTACAGAATTGGTGCCATGTTTATAGCTCATTTGAGATAAGTTACTTTTGATTGCCGTGTTTATTGACTGATAGTAAGTATTTGTGTTAGGGTTGCCGGAAGAATTTTACATTCTTTAAATAACTTGTAATAATAATTTTCATTTTCAATTCAGACAGTTTCATAATATCTACAACCAATTCAATTGCACCTGCTTCTGAGCAACAGTACGGGAGCCCACTAGGCGAGTCGTGAAAGTATTAACATTCTTACCTTTAGTCTTTCTGCCATTTTAGGAGGTACCCTGGTGACGGCAAAGTCGATGATGTAGCGCACCGGTGATGGCAGGTTGATCAGGTGGCACTCCTTGTGGCGCATGGGCAGCGATTGCTGAAATCGACAAACAATAACTTGTGAAAATAATATTCGATTAGAAATCCGAACACTATAAGTCTATAACGTTGTAAAACGTAATAATGAGCTTTGAAGCAGAACTTTAGATAATAGGTCTGTGGCTAAACTGCTAAGACTCGAATCCTAAGGATCTCTAATGGACTTTAGTTTTAAAATTATAAATAAATAAATCATTGACAACTTCGAAGGAAAACTCCAAGGCTTTAAATATTATCACAATATTATTAGCGAAATACTAAGTATGGAACGCATTAGATTAGATATGGCTTTAATCTATGCTTTTATAAAATTTGTATCGCAAAATTTTCTATGGAGGGGGGGTATTTTTCACCCGTAAATTCTTAACAGCGCGATGCAGGATATGAATGGATATGCGGCGCCATCTGTTGACATTTTTTCCCCTGTAATCACGCCGAAATAACTAGACATCCAAAGACGGTCACAGAATACTTTTTACCCGACTACGGTATGTTGCCAGTAGTTTAAAACTTTCGGTACCTAGTATAAAGACATCACGAGTCACTTGATGCCGTGACGAAAGATGAAATATTAAGCTCGAATGTCATCGGAGAAAATGAGTTCGTGCCAAGAGGATCGGATATAGGTAGATACAGACAGGTATTACCTATATTACGCAAAGTTGGGCCATAAAACGGACTCATTTTAGTGAAGAAAAACACGACTGAGTCTTCATGGCGCCCGTGAATCTGACTTACTGATTAGGTAGTGCCTCAAGAGTCTGATTCAGTCAATCCGCCATGGCTACTCGATCTTACCGCATTTCGTCCACCATCTTTGAGGTAATGGCACACATTATCTCACCTCTCCCCACTTGATGAGCCGTGCAAAGTCCGTCGGGTTCCAGGCGGTGACATGGGCACCGCTAGCTCCTGCCGCGTCGCCAACGTGCGTGAAACCGCAAACCTGGTCTGTCGCCTCCTCAATACAGGACTCGTACACGAGTGCGTGGGCTCGGCACATGTCCCAGCATGTGAATTTCGTTGCGTTGAATTTACCTAAATGTACAATAACAGCTGTTAGAATGCTGACGTAATTTGATGTTAATATTTCGGGCTTATAATGAATTTCAGTAAAAAAAGTAGCTACTTTTGATCAGCATCATAGTCAGCACCTATGCCAAGACTTTTCAGAAATCGCAAAATTTTCTAAAAAAAAAACCGGCCAAGTGCGAGTCGGACTCGCGCACCGAGGGTTCCGTACAAACACTTTCCATCCCTAAGTGGTTAAGTTAAGTTTGCACCTGGTATGTATAGCGCCCCATATAAATTAGGTGCAAAGTTAGGTATTAAAAAAAAAATTATGGTTTTCGTAATTATTCCTTTATCTATGCTATAAGACGTTGCTTCGTACCAAATTTCAAGATTCTGAGTTCACGGGAAGCACCCTGTAGGTTTTGATTCCCTTGCAAGTGTCGAAAATTTGCGGCATAAACGGCTGTATAGGTATTAAAAAAAAAAATTATGGTTTTCGTAATTATTCCTTTATCTATGCTATAAGACGTTGCTTCGTACCAAATTTCAAGATTCTGAGTTCACGGGAAGCACCCTGTAGGTTTTGATTCCCTTGCAAGTGTCGAAAATTTGCGGCATAAACGGCTGTATCTTTTGATTGCGTTGGCTTAGAAGTTTGATTTTTTCACAGCTTCAAGGGACAGTAGACCTGAGTAATTGATATAAATTTCAGCTTCATACCTCCACGCGTTCCTGAGAAAAAGGGTCTTGACAGACGGACGGACAGACGGACAACAAAGTGATCCTATAAGGGTTCCGTTTTTTCCTTTTGAGGTACGGAACCCTAATAAGGGAACTATATGTAATACGTGCACTAGATGCCTGTACCCTTACCATGCTCGAGTTAACGTGATCGTACTCGCTAGCATCAGCGTAAATGAATTGTATGGAGAATAGTACAGCGCCTTACTTTGTAGAACTACAATTTTATCGTCCATACAAATCCTTTACGCAGTTGCTAGTGAGTACTGTCACTGTAAACTGATGGTAAGGGTACTGCTCTTATTATGCAGGCTTCCCTTTTCTTTATAATATCAGATGTATCTTTTTTCCAGATGACGTCAGAATTCTCCCCCATTAATCATTATGGACAGGCAATGTTGTAGGAAGTCCTATTGCCACCGCGCACGAATTAGGCACTTGAAAATTGCTTACATACACTGTTCTAGCTTTGTTACGAACACATATCGTTACCGTGACCGGCTCTAAGTGCTCGTTAGCTAGAGTTCTACCGTTTCGAAAATGCTCAATTTGCAACGTTCAAAATAAGGCAAATTCTAGACGTTCGATAGGTAAGAATTGATTTTTGCTCTGATTAAGTAAGTATTTACCTAATCCGAGAAGAGTTAAATATTAAAGTTCAATTTACCTAAAGTGACCTGCTTTGTGTACCTACCTAATAATTCGACTTATGAAAAGTCAACAACATAGTGATTGAACAGCATCTTTTTAATTTTTTCATTCTTTGGCCATTCAGCCACAGTTTAATTCTAAAATCCGAATCATTCGAACTTTGCTGCACTCGGTTTGTAAAAATATTAATCAAACCATAAACAAAATCCCATAATAATAAATAAGCACGCTCGTGATTCAAACATATAAGAATCCTTCGCTTGCTCGGGACTCAAAATCACTCGGAAGAAAAAACAACTTTGCTCTCTTGTCGCACAAATTATTATTAATTATTGTGACACAATCTCGGCTATTTAATTGCACAATGGGTACTTTTCTACTTAATTGAAATTACCTAGGTAAACAAACATTTCCGAAACGCATATAATATGACGCACTTAAAATCATTATCCAACACATTGATTGTGTTGGATAATGATATCCCTGCGTCATAGTGGAGAATAAATATATCCAATTATCTCGAGTAATTGATCTTCTCTGTAATCGTGTAACCTAAACTCAACTTCCATGAACACAAACACATTGTATAGGTACCTATTCTCGTATACCATAATTTCAGTTGACTTCATTCTAATGTTTTTTTTTTATTTACCCACTTTGAAAGAGAAGGATTATGTTGTGAAAGAACCTAAATTTACAATCGGTTGTTTACAGTAATCGTAATATATTTTAGAAAGATAATTGCGTTGCATAAGTATCTAGTTATAATTTTCCAAAACATAACATTTTGTATATTATTTGTACCTACCTACCCCTATTTATGTATATTGAGTTGCCTATTGTTAGTGATAGTTAAGTAACAATAGGCAAAGGCAAAAGTTATTTAAATAGGGGTACAAAAATGTATACAGTTTTCCATGTAATTACATACATATAATTACAACTTTATACATATACTTAGTATCGATCAAGTATCGATAGCAGAGCATATTATTACAATGTTATTTATGTCTGCGAACCTCGTTTCCAATCCATCTTCGGCTCACTTGCGCCGGCCTTCAGAGTCACAGATCTCACAATGCCCCCTAAATATTCATAAGCCTCAAACAATAAGGAAATCGCATTGCACAGTGAGAGCAATCTCATATCTAAATGTTACCTTGATGAAGCAATGATCTTACTTATGCTGTAGACGATGACCCGGCGACCCTTGCTGTCTCGCACCGGAGACACCATTATGTACCTTTAATTTAGGAAACTGTGTTGAAATTACAGATTGTTTTTAGGTTAATTACTAGTGAGTACGGTTATTTGTGAGTACGTATGTAACGCGAGACGTGACATTAGAAATTTGTTGATAATTTTGGGTGATATATTGCGATGACATTCGTGAGTGACCGACTTAAGTGTGTAAATTACATTACGCGGGTTTATTTCAAGTGATTGCATAAATAATGCACATGTTAGCACATTAAGACACGGAATTTTAGACCTTTTTTAGATATTAAACTTTACTTCTTACGTTTCTATCTCTACCTACATAATTTAAACCCGATTTATTTTTATTTTCTTACGCTCTTTCTTGGTGACTCTCTTTGTTTCGAATTCAAACCGTGCATACCTACTGACATGTAACCGAGCATTTATTATATGTTTATATATTTATATCATTTTATTATATATTTAGGTCCGATAACAATGAACCGCCAACAAATAAGGCCATTTTAAATGTTTAATTGTAATTACTTATTGAACTTTTTTTATAACTTTTATCATATCAATTCGATTTATAATTAAATAAGTGTTCTAAGCCGGCCAGCTGTCAGATTAGTTCGCCTATGTCAATAAAAAAGATTTCTTCGTAAGAAATAAAAAAAAACTCACCCATTATTTAAAATTTCTTCCACTTTCGCATCTTCACAGTCGAGATGCGAGAAGCTCTCTGGATATATCTTGCGAAGGTTTAAGTATTTCAGGAGGGTCTGCTGCGCCATGGGAATGCTATATTTTTTCTGTCGAAGGAACCTCAGTAAAAACGACTCATCTGAAAAAAAAAACTTTTTTGTTTAATTATATTAAGTTATAAGGCAAACGTACAAATGTTTGACATTGTATTTTAATGATTGGCAACCAGACTTATATTCTCTGTTATTGCGAATTAAGGTTGAAGGTAGGTATTCTATTGGAACGAAGTCAAGCAATGGGGCATTTATTTTACGAATAAGTTTGTAAGTCTAAAACAACTCTAATGGATATAGTTACCACACTACGTATACCTATGTAGATGGGTTCACATGATTATAAATTAATATGAAAATTTACTAAAGATAAAGCTATAATAAAGAACACAGGAATAAATAAGAGCAGCAGGATTCCCCTGGAGGATATAACATGGATCTCTTCAAGTCGAGAGTGAATAGGCATTTTCTAGGCAAACATACTCCATCTTAGGCCTTATTGTCACTTAACATCAGGTGCAATCGAGGCCCAAATGCTTAACTATAAAAAAAAAAAAAAAACAAGTGAAATTTACGCATTAGTTATTAAAAACAACATTTTAAAAATATATACATCGTAGTAGGCTTTTCGTGAAAATTTTCACGGATTTACGAGTAATTAAATACTTATAAATATGTATAATAGCTTTTCGAGTTTTTTCCGGCAGAGCATCAACCGCCATACATTAATGTAAGCGTTAGTATGTATATACATGCTCGTAAGTATAAGTAGGTATATCATGGAGAGGTCGTCCAACGGGAGTGGATTAGTGATATGCCGTTCTCGAGTATTTCCGAACTTTCCTTATTTTGTATAGGAAATTTTCCCGAGAACGTTCTCTCCATACAAATCGGAAAACGTTCTCAAGAACGGCACATCTCAGTGCGGGTCAAGGAGCATTGGAAATAATCCATTTAAGGTATTACCGTAATATATGTCTCTAGCTTTATTTTCATTGCCTTTAACAAAAGCGCGAAAGTGCTCTGCAGAAAACCTACGCTATTAGAAGAATAATAAGCTTAATTGTGTATCAAGAACGTCGAACAAAGAAAAACGCAGAGCAGGGACGAACACAACATTATTTTTATCTCGCTATTATGAAGGAGTAGACATATTTAAATAGGCAGACTTACCCAAGTAAGTGATAATAAAGGGTGTAATAAAAAACAATAACCAGTAAGATTAGGATCTACAGCCGCACGTACGTCTGCTTTGAATCATACTATTTACGAGTTGCCTCTCAGCACCGCGTAGTTTCGTTTGTACAGCTGCCGGCAAACTTCTTGAGCATGACCTTGACTGCGCAGGAGCCGATTTACGTACAAATGTACATGCGCAGATCCGCTATTTTTGTTCTAAAAGTTTGCCAGCAACTATACTTATCAGTAACTTATCTAGTTGTAATGAACACTATTCACAAACAAGTGTGACGGACAATTATAAGACCAAGAAATGGTGCTCAACTTCGAGGCTATGGATATCAGGATCACTAAAAAAATCCGAATTTTCAATACTCCGTATGGGAAATAACACGAAACGATCATTTTTTCCATGGATCATACGTTTCAAAACAAAACTAAATATTAAATCAGAACAGGGTTTTTGGAATTATGAAAATTCGGACAAATAAGACTTCCGAGTATTGTAGTGTGGATAACCATGGCTATCAGCAGGCATCTGGTGCGAGAGTTCTTACCTTGTCGTACGTTGGCAACATCCTTATTCTGATGCAGCCAATCCCGCATGATGCGGAGGGCTTGCTCCCTGGTCGCGGGTGTCTCTCGAAGTTCTCTTGCAGCCACGGCCGCCACCGACCGCCCCGTGCGACCTAGGTACTCCTTCTCGCATTTGTCGGTATTGCAACTCCATGTGCTGACTGTGAGTAACACGCTTGCTGTCGTCATGGTAGCTTGTGAACCTGGAACAAGTCAGTTAGTAGGTATTACTACTTGAAAGAAGGCACCTTCTTATTGAAGCTGTACTTCTAAGTCTTCTAACTAACACAATTGTCATAGCCTTTGTCGTGCGAGAAATCTGTATTGTTTCCATTTGTATTCGATACTGTAGACGTTTGATGCAGTCTCGGTCAATTGACCGCAAAGTAATCTGGCAGGCTAGGGAGTTTGTTCTCGGAGGACAACTCACTTTTCTGTTACCTATGTCCCACTACCCCCGTATAATAATATTTAGGGTCATGAGATAGCGTTGTGATAACAACATTTTATGCTCTTACATTTTAAATAAGCTGCTAAGATGTTTCATGGCGACATAAAGCGTCCGCCTTGAGGTATCCGTCAATGGCGATCCTGGCTTTAAGAGCATGATCATGTATCCATATGTGGCTTGCAAAGCCGAATTTGAATTTCTATTCAACTGACCTAGAGGTCTTTAACGTGTAGCTAATAGGAATTCAGTAAAAAAAATAAGTTTTTTTTGTTTCATTTATCGCAGTCAAATCTAATTTAAATTAGGTGTACTCACACACACACAGCAGGCCAAGAGTCAATATCAATGAGAAAGGAAATGACATTATGGCTCAGTTTCATTGGTCGATAGGGCCCCCATGCGGGTTGCGGTAGATTTCCACCACGCACGCCATAGGGCCCGCATGCGGGAAATTGTTTTCATTGGTCGATAGGGTCCGCAAGCGGGGTGCGGTAGATTTCCATAACGCATGCCATTATGAGTTTCACTGGTCGTTATACCGTCTGCGGGGAGGCCCACATGCCGTATGTCGACCGAGTTATCGACTTGTGAGTTTCACTAGTTGCTATATATACCGCCTGCGGGGAGTCCCCGCATGCCGTATATTGACCGAGTTATCGACCAATGAAACTGAGCCATTACGGTAACGGTCAAAATATAGTAGCGATATCTCTGACAAATGTCACTGTCAAAATGTAAGGTTTGAAATGAATCGTACCGAACCGATACGCATTGTGTTGCTTAATACCGTTTTCGACCGTTGCGTCAAGCTCAGTATGTAATGACCTTAAGACTTACATTTAAGTGTAAGTGGCTAGTTAATCATCTTATTGTTGGAGATAATACCTACAGTAAAACTAACCAACTTATCTTTTCGTCCAGCGGCGCTGTCCTAGTTGTTGTTTTAGGTACTCGACTACGGCAAGGCTAAAAGAAAGCTTATGTTTTAGCAGTTTACGTGTGTATGTGCACCCAATTTTAGGAAACAGATGTTAATCGATTACTTGTTGTGTTGTGAGCATACCTTTCTTGATACCACAACGAATTCTTATGTATCTGGCTGGCTACAAAATTTTATTAACCGACATAAATTTTGAGGCGTTTCGAGTGCCTACAGCTGTTTACACTTAATTGTATAGAAACTAAAACTCCAAAAGATGTGAAGGAATCTCGACGTCAATATTTGGAAAGAAGTGGCTCATAATTGCGAATAGAGGTGTAAACGTTAAGTAATCGGGATACTGTAGTTAGATAGTTTAGTAATAACTAATGAATTATTTCGTTCTTCTTTTGTCCATCCGAACAGATAAGTTGGCGGTGCTGTACGACGGACACTACATTCACGATCTTCATTTGTCACTTGGAAGCACTCGTGGGAAAAAAATAAAGATCAGCTGAAATTGCCTATGGGAGTGTCAGGGTCACCTCTGACATTGTGTTAGTTTAATGGGTGTTGAAGTGTTCTCCATTGCGATGGTGTCACCTAGTGCGGTATAGCATTTGACGATCGATCGCGTTCGTGTATGTAGCAATATGTAGTATTGTTTTGGAACTCGTTGGATTCAAGAGATTCAATTAAAGAACTGTATTCCCTATTTAGGGTTGCGTAGTCAAATTGGGAGCTAAGTACAATGAAGCTGTAAGAATTTTTCATCGGCGGTATAGAATAAAAAAAAACATGTTAATCTGCTTATCAAATAATCAACTCTAACTCTTTCTTACCGAATGTATGAGCTTGGCTAGCCGTAAAATAGGGATGAATTCTTTGTGGTCTAACCCATTACCCAAAAATATTGTGGAGGTGAGAAAACTAAGTACAATAAGATAGGTAGTCAACACGGGACATTTATTCAGTTTTCAGACGACTACACAATAGTAGGAGTGATGTATGAAATTATTTAGTAATGTACCTACTCAATAAATACACAATTGCAAAATGCACATGTGCTGGAACGACAGAAAAATAAGATTAAATTGTTCGACGTTTTTCATTTGATCTAAACAATTATAATTGGGAACATGAAACAAAAAATACACTGAACCAATCAAAGGAGTTTTTCATACGATATATACATATACGTACCATACTAACCAATATGATTAGGACTCTAAAAACTTCAGAAATGAGAGTCTAAGTGACACGTCTCGACTAAACGTTAAAAACGCTCCATAGAAAAAGTTGAGCGGGTGTGACGTCACAAATATGCACATGAGGTACTAAGTGTAACTCAAAACATGCATTTTGCAATGTACCTAATTTATAAAAAACTGTGTTTACGTATGTTATAGTTGTTTACTATTTATGTTTACGTATTTGTGTGAATAATTTATTATGTTAAAACAAACTTTCGTTTTTGGAAGTAGTTTTTAGCATTTAATCTGAGAATATATTATTAATTTATTATTCTAATATTTGTGAACTGGAATAACTAAAAGAATTAAGAATTTCTGCTTTGTGCATCTTTCCTATTTATTAATTTCTAGTAAATCATTCAATTATGGCATTGTAGCATTATGTGTCATGCGGAGAATGTTTAATTGAGTTTACAATAATATTATATCAACCTACACTAAACAGGACTATTTTCCCGTTAACAAACTACTTATATAATTTATGTAGTATACTTAGGTACCATCATACAGTACGGGACCAGAAAGTGGCGACGTTCGGGGCCTTCTGTGTACGCACTGTATGATATGAAACCATCGACACGAGAATAAGAAGAAAAATACTTACTTACTATTATTCATTCTTTCCAACATAATTTTAGCTATGTGCGAGCTTACCACTTTAAAAATACCATACAGTAATATACTCGTACCTACTAGTATCGAGGCAGGCTCTTCTTGTTGCCGTGTTAACAGACTTGTAATAATCCTTATTTATTACTTATATTGCAGTATAACATTAATTACGAGTAATCAAAGTTACATTTTCAGACTCATTAAACATAGAACTTCAATAATACGACTAGAAACTAAACAGCAATTTTCCTGTTGAGACCAACTTACAAACACTTATCATTATATAAATTAATTTTGCAACATTATTTTAGCTGCATGAAAGGTTATATCAATTTCAGAACACTATAAATATATTAAATAAATATTAACGAACATAATTCATGATGATGGGGATGGAAACTAAACTGGCTAATTTCTTTATATTATTTAGGTAACACTATATTCTACCTATTCACCAACATCACTTTCAGAATACAATATTTAATATTGTACCTAAATAAACTAACACTACGGACAAAACTAAACAGGCTACGTCCTGTTGACAAACTAACATTAAAATAAATTAGATTATAGACTCTTATTTATTTTTATCTTTAATAGGGGGCTGCGTAGTTAAAACTACGGGAAGCCGAGTCTTGCCCGCGCCGACATAGTCCCCGACTTTGCCGACCACTTCCCACGTGGACTCGGACCATGTCGACGCCGGTCCGAACGCTTCATTCTGAACTGCCAGAGTCGCAAAACCGGCTAACACTGAAGGATTACAGTTTTCCAGCTTGCTTATAATCAATGCGGCCTCTCTATATGCTGCCGGGTGAATCCTCTCGATCTCACTCCTATTAAACCCGCACAAAATTTGACGCAAAGCAGTTAAGTCGTAATACGTGTAATCTTCTGGCTCCTTCCCGGCGAAATCTTCGCGCACGCGGTCCGCGAGGACTGATATCTGAGCTTCGTTCAATTTGTAGTTCAAACCAAAATTCTGTATGACTTCAATGCTGCTCAAAGTCATATTGGAGTAGTCCTCTGGGGTTACGGCTACGGCGACCCAGTGAAGCAGCATGAGGACGTCGTTGGGCACGTTGGCGACACCCTCGAAGAACTTGACAATTGAAGTCCAAATGTATAACGCTTCTTCGTTCTTCAACTGTTCTTTACCGAGATGAGCCAGACACTGAACCATGTCTTTCGGTGAAGTCATTTGCAGCTCCGGGAGGGTCAGTTTCCTGTCCGGTGGTAACTCCAAAATCTCGTCACAAGTTAAAGCGTGTGTCGATGCTGATAGCCATGCTATCATGCATAGCCATATTATGACTTTTCTAACCATGCCTGGATTTTACATTGCGCGTAGGTACAATGGCGGCGGCACGATGCACACAAGCCTTAAATACCGATTGCTCTGTTTATTCGACCCAGAAAACCTCGTTCGTCAGTGCTACTAATTACTTATTTATCCGATAGGTAACATGCAGTGTTGTAAACTACACTCGGTTTACGTTGTGTGGAAGGAAATTATATCAATATGTAAGCAGCTTAATAAACGTGGATTGGTTGGCTCATTATGACGACCCTTTTTTGTGACAGTACCAATACTAACCGTCAATTCTGTGGGTAAATCTAATTTTGAAATGCTTACAATAAGCGCAATCATCAATGCGCTTACGCTGAATTGCGATAATTTTAATGAGTTATATAAAGTTAGGGCGGGTAAGAATTTGGCTCTTTTGAATAGATACATAAACATATGTAAAGCCTTTCGAAACTTAATAAACTTTTTGATACCTGACTAATTTCATAGTAGGTAGTTATCTGAACAATATCTGAAATCTTTTTTCAACAAATTGCCGTGCTTTCACGTCAACATTAATAATACACCTATATACAGCGCTTAGTTCTATAAGCGAACTTTGTGCATCACTGCATGGGACTTGCTATGCTAAACTTAGGTACGTTCCTTAGCTTTGGTCTGATGCTAACGAAGTAGACAGCATTATTAAATAATAACAGGGTCATTTTTAGGGTTCAACTCAAAAGTCTTGAACAGAGCGCTATTAGAAAGTACCTCCGTCAGGTTATAGGGCTTTCTAATCGTTCTTTCGTTTTACGGTAACTTGTCATTTTAGAAATATGTATCTAGAACCGTAACATGTACAGACTTGAGATGCTTGAGATTATGTAACTGTAGTAACAATATAATTCAACAAATTTAGAGAACCTCCTTCTTTTTTGAAGTCGATTGTGAACAGACAATATTTAAATGGAAAAAGAACAATAAATAATGTCATTGATGACACGTTTTGAGAGCCACGTTCATAAGGAAATGTCGGCGTTAAACTGGAGGAAATGTTCGACGCTGACTGTACGACACGATCTACAGCTCAATTATACATTGATTACGATATTTAGGTACGACCAAGAATATCGACCTGAGCCCGATATAAACCGTGGCATTGATGGGTAAATGATCAAACAAGCTTATTTCTGTCCTACGGCAAAACGGCTACCCCGTGAGATTGGGTGTGAGACGGGTTCTAATTCGTCTTTAAACGTTGAAGTATCTAATACAATAACAAATACGGTAAGATTTTGATAATCCGCGGCAAAAGCTAGTGAGTACTTACTCGACAATCACTTTTAAACAAAAAATAACGGACCTCAATGAGCGAAATGGCTATATATGGGTTTTTGATGATTTTTTCAAAAAGCGCAAAATCAATTTCTATAAATTAAAAATTTATATGGGACCTCCTCTGAAGTAGGTATGATCTACCAAACAAAAAAAGAGTCATCAAAATGGATTGATAATTGGCGGAACGATCGCGTAACACACATACAGTCGAACTGAGAACCTCTTCCTTTTTTTGAAGTCGGTCGAAAGCAGGATCCGATGGTACTTATCTTTTGTATATTATTTACTCTACAATTCTTCACAGACACGTTATTCGCGTCACGGTTTACGAGTAGATAAATATAGTTCCACCGATTTGTTTACATAAATGGTCGTTTTTTTCATACTAACTTGCTAAGGAGGTAGAGGTACCTATACCTATGTGTACATTTGTGCCTCATGGTAAAAAAGTACGTTCGTACGAATCAAGAATGACTATATAATAATTATAGTGTTTATAGTGATTAATGTGAACACTATTGTATCTTCTAAATAAATATCTCTAAATATCGAAAATTAGGTACATATACCTATATAGGGTAAGTTGGTCAACACTGGATCACTCCATTTTTCAATGGCCCTATCTGCAGAAATAATTGTGTTATACAAAATTTTTTTGGACTGTTGCTTAAACAATTTATTCAAGATTGGTTATATTATGCTTACAATCCTAGATTTCTAACCATCTCGACATGAAAAAGCTTTTTTTTAAAAATGGGATTTGACCCACTGTGCACTAGGGGGGGGTGAACAATGGGTATACCAGTAGTTCACAGTGGACCAAGGAACATTTAATAAGCATGATAAGGGTAAAACCAATAAAATACGAGCATCTTTTATTTTTTTTATTTAAGGAATCAGTCACGTTTAGTTACTAATTAACAAAACTTTCATCAGTAGGTTAAACAACAATCGGAGACAAATTTTTTTCCGCCTTTATATGTTACGGTCATAAACAACTAGTAATAATCATATAATAAAAGTCATATAAAATCTAGCAATACTAGAATACTAATCACAAATCTTTTAAGAGTTCAAATTTACGAAATTTGTTATTTCAGACAAACGAGATCAGCAGTAGGAACTTAAACAAAATTAACACTCATTCACTTACAATACAAACTTCGTCAATCGACCAATTTTAAATTGAATAGAAAATCAAAAAATATTAAAAAGTTAACTAACTTCCACCAACGAGATCAATAATCCAGAAATTACCGGTTCCGACCATATGCAAGATCGGTAAAAGCCATACAAAAATAGTGTTGACTAGCTAATTCAGTAGCTCTAATAAAACTAAATAAAAAAAATAGAACATAAATGAAGGTATTTCACTGTTTGCTGAAGCTTGCCGAATACTCGTCCCGTTTTTAATACTAATCAGGGGCATCAGGGCGAAGAACTATTATATTAATCTGTGATCAGGGCTTCTTCAGCAGATACACTGCCTACCTTTCTGCATGTAGCCTTTTTTCTCGGCATTCTGTAAAAAAAACGAAAGTTTTATTGTATTGAAACATTAAGTACACAGTGGGTCAGATGACCCATTGTGTCCTTGACCCACTTGACCCAGTGTCAACCCACACACCAAAAAAACAATAAAAAATTAAAAAAAAAAGGAATAGATAGTTTCAGCGAAAATATACTTACACCTCAAAATACCTTATGAACCCCTTTAACAATAAAACTAATAACCACAATTACACTCGCACTCATTTTGGAAAAACACTTTAAATTCCAACTTACGTAAATGTTAGACCCGCGGAGCTGAGATTCTCACACGCGTGGCCACGACGTTCCTCTTGCGCAATCGCACGGGCACTGAGCTAGTAGTGACGTGTTCGCCAGAGGTATCTTTTGCGCGTAGTGAAGTAATAAAAATACTGTGCGTTTTGTAGTTGTGTGCGTTACCCACTGTGCACCAGCAACCCACTGTCGACCATCTTACCCTACTTATTTTTAATTTAAAACAAATTTTTAGGGTTCCGTAGCTCAACCGGCAAAAACGGAACCCTTAAAAGATCACTTTGTAGTCCGTCCGTCCGTAATCAAGACCTTTTTCTCAGGAACGCGTGGCGGTATCAAGCTAAAATTAATATTAAATACTCTTAGCTCTGCTGCCCCTTGAAGCCGTAAAAAATGAAACTTTTAGTCAACGCATAGCCTTTATGCTGCGTATCACTAGTAAATAAAATGGTCCGGAAACCATATATAATAAACCTATTTGCAGTTGGTAAAGTATAACCCCGGCCTATTTATATACGAGGATAACATCTTTCCTACGTCAAACTTAAGTTTGTCGCTCAGTACAGTTTATGTTTTCGTAAGAGCAATAGGCAGTGCATTTAAAGTTTGACCCTCAGCTCAGTGCGCGAGTCCGACTCGCACTTACCGTTTTTTTTTTTAGTTATTATCAACTTTAGCCCTGTACCCGTTGTTATTCTTGATCATAGCCGGGGTGAGCTGCGCGTTGATGAGTCAGTCAGGACTTATTCATATTAAGCAATGATACTCCACCATACGACATACCGTAGCTAAATGGAGTATTAGGTATTTGGTTATTTTTAATAAGTTAGTCGTTGTAAGTATTGGAAGTCACTGAAGTAAATGAACGGCACGTCCAATTATTTCATTGTTGTATGAAATTTTATAGCCTTCATAGGGATAATAGTTTCATAATCCACGGCCACCGTTGACGAGTACTCAAGAATAGTCCAGGAACAGTTTTTTCATTTTCTTGTTCTTAAAAAAACATAAAGTACCTAGTAACATAAACTACTTACAGTTGAGATCGTGATTCGTGACCCGGTTGTTGACGAAACTAGTGATGTGATGTCTATGTGCGTAGCGCGCGACACATGACTTTCCATATGTGTCACAATCCCAGGGCAAAATTAAATTGCCCAAAACGTGTTACATAATGTTTAGCTTCAATGCGTTCCTAGACGGTTTGCTTACGAAAAATGACGCGCCCACCCGCTTTCCAAATGGCATCGCTCGCTGTGGGCGTTTTTTGGAACAATGTTCTTAAAGTCTTACATATGGGGCAATCCATACGCCGGCTTCGCCTTATATTTGGCGGAGTATCATTGCCTTCCCTGTATAATGCCTTTATACAAGTACCTAATGGCTTGACTCGGTATGAACATGATTTTACTTTGTAGGTACTACTACTAGAAGAGAAGGGCAACTTCTTCTAAGCGGAAGTTATATCCCGTTTTTATGATTTTGTATAGTCGAATAGAGTGTTACCAGTGTACTGTAACTGAAATGTTAATTGGTAGCAGTTTAGGTGTCATATAAACACAAACAAAATATTGACAATAGAAACTTGCAAGTTTATCAACCCCCGATGAAAAGCTCCAACTTACAAAATTCACCAGCTGCTTATGTTGTTTCTTTTATTTATATTTAGTGAGTACGAGTATAATATAATATTTGGGATTTTTGACTAAGTCTAGTTAGGGTAGACCGAGGCGATTCGGATCAATTTTTAGTTAATGTGAAATAAAACCAGTTTGTTACAGTGTATCATGTATATTAATATTATTCTGGATACAGTGGTTATCGAACTATAAAATCCAGTTATCAAAGTAAAAATGAACCTTGTCTTTTAATTTTGAGAAATAAAATAGAAAAACACTGAAATAATCCGATTCGCCCCATTTTTCGAGGCGAAACGGATCACAGAAAACTCGTCCATAAAATATTTGTTTTGAATCAAAAACACATGTATTAGTAACGTTTGGAAAAATCAATGACATATTATTATAGATCAGTACTAATAACACGACATAAGAGGTAATTTTCAAACATTTCTACTTTTCTCCTCTAGAACAATTTAAAAAAAAAATTTCATTATAAATGTAACATAAAATTAGGCATTCAAAGCTAACTAGAGTATCAAAAACCAATTTACGAGGTGTTCGAAACTTCTAATTCATACGTTTCTACAACAAAAACTGAACTGAAACTTAAATTGCTATCTGTAATAAACTCAACATTAAACATTAAAAATATCCGATTCGCCCCTTTAGAAGAGACAAAATCATTTCAAAGAAAACAGTTCTTAAATCTTTGGAATAATAAAGAAACTACAGCACCTCCACGATTTGCACAGTTTTCATGGCACCGTTCTTCACTTACTTCACACGTTTTCCTCTTAAATTATTTTCATTTATCACTTTCTCTAATGTAGCAAAATAGGTAGGCAATAACTTTTTCTTTACTCATCCCATTCATTCTCGCTCTAGAAAGACCCTCAGGTTTGCGAATATTCAACTTTCGCGGACACAACAACGCGGATTTTTTTTCAGAAATCGATGAAACCAGTCCTCTCCTGCCATTTTAGAGACTATTAAATTAATGTTCTATGGATCACTGCAGTAATCTCCCAGCAAATAGTTTTTCTGCATCTTCTTGAAATACTGTCTCGATGTTTTATAACACCACGGGACATGGTAACTCTTCGCTGTAAAGATGTGAACGGTACATTATAAATTTCGACCGCCCGACGTAATGATAGCTCTTTTCTTAACACCTTGTTAGCTGCTTCTGTCATATTTTTTGTACTCCATTCTCTTTGGTGTGTCTTTCTTTTGTACGTACGCACCATTTAAAACACACAAACAGTTAAAATTATTAGTATAAACTAGAAAAGAGCAATTCAAATAAGGGATCCACATCGCCCCCGCAAAAGTGATCCGAATAGCCCCAAACCATAGGTTTACGATATTTATACCTAACCCAAATATTCTTTAAAATACAGTTTATTACACATTAATTACGAAAACAGGACACATTAATGTCAATATTGAGTAATAAATATTAAACTTTAGTCAACTTACTTTTTTTTTTATTGTAATTTTTTTAACCACGTTTTTTACATGACCAGTAAAATCACAGCACATCAACACTAGTGACTTGACGCGAGGCATCGCTGAGACTGACACAAGCATCCGAAAAAATGGCCGCCTGTGTCATAGTGTGCGGGAAGGTCAAACCCAACGCTGGACGGTGATTGGCTGCCCGTAGCTAGCGGCAATCTTTTGAATTTGACAAAAAGCTTATTTTGATCCAATTCGCCCTGTGATCCGAATCGCCTCGGTCTACCCTATCTACGAATTATCAATTTATTCACAGAATAAATTATTTTACCTCACATCGACGTGATCATTATTACTAAGTTCAGAGTTAACCAGTGTAAACAACAATCAATGCGGCTTTTGAAAATGACATACAGTCAAGTCAATCCACGATAACATTGATGATATGATATAAGATACATACAATAAACAATGCACCGATACTTAAATCAAATGTTTTAAGTTTTGGAATAGAGAATTTTGTAAAATCTAAGTCTACGACACGAAATTCATGTCATCCTGTACATACATACTTCGTATTACAAGATTGTAGTATCATAAAGTTTATAACATCTTTTTGGCGCAAGTGTGCCTTCTTCCATGATTACAGAAACATCTGTATAGTAAATGAACCGCATACACATCAGTTCATGTGGCACTAAACACAGCAGCTCGATCTGACGATACACAAATCAACACTAACCAAATCACTCGGTTGAACCTTTACAGATAACACTAATGAAGCGAACTAATCAGATCACAGATCAAGACTGGGTTGATCATCTTTCCAATTTCTGTCTGTCTAAAAACAGAAACAGGCTTTGAGCTATTTTAGCAGAACATAATCCATACAAAGCAAGCTTAGCTTTGAACTTTCTTGCGTGATCAAATCAGAAATAAGGTGAATCACGAGAAAACCATGGTCGTCAATATAGCTCAGCTTGTAGACCCGTCCAGATGGCCATTCGAGCAGAAAGGTTTGTTGAGTGACAACCGCGTACCGGAAAGCAGTGGGTCCCGTTGGGTAATGATCTTTATCTATTCCAGTTTTTTTAGGGTTCTGTAGTCAACTAGGAACCCTTATAGTTTCGCCATGTCCGTCTGTCCGTCTGCCCGTCTGTCCTTCTGTCCGTCCGCGGCTTAGCTCCGTGATCATTAGTACTAGAAAGCTGAACTTTGGTATGAGTATGGGTATGTATTACGCCGACAAAACGGTAAAATAAAAAACTAAAAAAAAATTGTTTTTCGGGTACCTCTCGAACACCTAAAGTGGGGGTGAATTTTTTTTTCGCTTCAACACTAGTGTGTGAGGTGTCGTTGAATAGGTTTTTTTTAATAATAATAAGGGTCTCCAAACATTATTTTTTGATAGTCAGCAGTTTTGTAAATATTCAATTTGAAAATAAAAAAATAGCGTCCCCCCCCTAACTTTTCAATCACGGGTCAAAAAAATATGGAAAAATTCATGAACATGAAGCCTGATAAGTACTTTCAACGAAATCTATATTGAACAAAATCGGTCGAGCCGTTTTTGAGTTATCGCAAAATTTCATAATTTTCTTAAAAGGACGTAAGTTGACTTCCAGAAGGGAATAAGTAATTACAGTTGCTTTGGCGTTTACGACCTTTTTAAAGAGCTTGAAATCTTTCTCGTAACTTAAGTCTATGGTGAAGGATGAGCAACTACGGAACCCTACACTGAGCGTGGCCCGACATGCTCTTGGCCGGTTTTTTTTCCATGACTTAAGTATAGGTATAGTTGCCAAAAAAGCCCTGCATTT
The DNA here is from genome assembly GCA_932273695.1 of Apotomis betuletana. Taxonomy (NCBI): domain Eukaryota; kingdom Metazoa; phylum Arthropoda; class Insecta; order Lepidoptera; family Tortricidae; genus Apotomis; species Apotomis betuletana. Next base: position 14,289,878 of record OW026298.1, on the reverse strand, counting down.
CGTATGCTACTCGATATAAGTTGCGTTGAGTGAAATTGGTAAGCCGACATTTTAAGGGAGATAATCTAACAATCACAATGCATCGAAATTAGATAATTATATTTCTCGCGCCTGTTATTTGGGTGGTTCTACTCAGGAGGGACGAAAATGAAGTGATTTGCGGCACACCATTTTTTTAGCATCTAAGGTCAGAATAAGTAGCTTAACGCCTAGCGGAGGTCGTTCTTTTACTGATACCAAACGGGCCAGTCAAAAAAAAAATATACCAAATTTATGAACATTTAACCCCTCGTATGCCGCAACGCGGATCCGCGCAGGACAATTTCAACTTTACGTTAAAATATCAGTTGGTTTCAAGTTGATTAGCAAATTTTTGACACGGCATACGAGAGGTTAAACAATATATGGGCCCAGGAGACTGAGGACAGGATACTGAGATTATTGTAAGTTTTTAGCCAATAACTACGTCAATGCAACATTTAATATTGAAATCATGCAGTTCTGTACTCTAATGCAACGAATTTACGACCTATGAATGCAAAAAAAGTGTATAGAAAACAGTGGATTTTAAATAAATACGGGCCAGGATACTGATAAGCTGACTGGCCTTAGCACAACTTCACTTACACAACTCGCCGTAGCGACTAAGCCAACCGCGAACCGAGACAAACGCGATCATTTATATGCTAACTTCACTTCGATCTTGCACTCAGACCGAACAGCAACGCGCTAGACGTGGTAACTCAAACTGATTTTAACGTGTTTTGATGTAGCAGGAGACTGAGGTAAAAAACGAGGGACAAAATATAATGCCCTTTTTATTTATAAGTTTCGCATTTAAGGTAAAATTAGACAAACACATTGAAACTACATATATTATAGATTTCTATTTTAACGAAAATATTACGTACATACTCAAAATGCAGTTATGATGCAGCCATTAAGCTTTCATTTCGTCCGAGAGACATGCCTGGAGACTGAGAATTTGGCACTTTAAAGTACAATTTTTGAGAGATATATTTTAGGGCTTAGCTAATTTTCAGTGTCATACTAGAAACCAGTTAGTTGTACAGTTTCGATCGTAAATCAATATAATTTGCTTACAAAAACTATACAAAATAAGGTGAGCCGCGGAAAATTCCCTTGTGAGTAGAACTACCCATTTACACTTCTGCGATATGACTCATCATTGTGAATCTTGGCTGGAAGTCGTCGGATAGGATCAAGTAATATTATGTATAGGTAGGTACACTACACGTAATAATAACGGCTCACTGAGAGAGAAATCCAGGTTGTAGGTTTGCCAGAGAGCTATAATATGGACCGCAGCATTCTAGGTGTCTAAATGACAGATCGTTTCCGGAATACTACACTGCACTCCAAAACAAGAATAACTGTTGTTGGATAAACAACCGCCTGGCTATAGTGGGCCTGGGCTGTCCACGTCTGCCGCATGCACCCCGATCGGGGAGGCTAGTGTGACCACTAAGTAGGTGCCTGAAGAGGGGCAGCGCAGACGGGGTAGACCTAGGCGGAGATGGCAGGACGATCTAGACGCGTACCTTAACAACTGGCCAGAAGAATTTCACACTGCAGATTCCCATTCAGTACCGTTGTGTTATAATAATATATAAAGTAATGGTCGTGTTACTACATGCTATTCTACCTGTGGCTTAAGTGGTGTCAATATGTGTAATTATTATCGACTCATTTGTAATTCAAGATAAGCTAGTTTGCTCACAACTGAGTAGGAATAATTTCCTTGTAAGAACATAAATGTACGTGTGAGTGAGTAATTATATCAGTAACTCAATAGTTCCGGCATAACGGAAGTTGCATATTAGCTCGAAGAAAACCTGGGAAGCGTCGGATAGGTAGGTATATAAGTTTATCTCGTCGGGAGTCGCGTGTGGTCAAACAAAAACTCGGGGCAAACTAGGGTAGAGATATCGCTTAATTTTTCTTCACTAGCAATTAGGTAAAGGTGCTTAATGGTCTTCAAGTGATATCGACGACACAGAACATTTCCTTTCCATTCAGTTCCTAAAATTCCGTAACGATTGATAAAGATTACGTTTTGGAGGAGGAAACGGATGCGAACAAAACCACAATTTGTATGGAAAAATGACCAGTAGTATTTCCTCTTAAGATTTTTCCTGAAATAATGACCACTCTCCATGGAAAACTTATTTTCAATACAATTTTATAATACTTTAGGTAAGATATCCGACTATACAGTACCTACCGGGTGGCAGTTTGCCATACTGCAAACCCTAAATAGTTATAAGTAAAAAAATGTCCTGCGTGGCTCTGAGAACAATCTCGCTCACAATCTTCTTCGTCTTCAATGTGAAGGCATCAAATTTCTCTCGATTGCATATGAGGCATAGTTCGAATAAGAATCGACAACGCGTTTCCTTTAACGGGGGTTACATATTATCTTCAAACAAGGTCAAGACAGATAAGTACACAATACGTAAATAGTCTTCAAATTATACTTATTTTGTATATTAAGTATTCTGTGACATAAACATGATATGTCAATATAACTCAACTAACAAAAAAAATAACAAAAAACTGGCCAAGAGCATGTCGGGCCACGCTCAGTTTAGGGTTCCGTCGTTGCCCATCCTTCACAATAGAGGGGTTTAAAACAGCGGTTTTAAGCCCGAGGTTTAAAATACGAGAAAGATTTCAAGCTCTATAAAAGGTCGTAAACGCCAAAGTAACTGTAATTACTTATTACCTTCTGGAAGTTATCGATTATACGCGCCAGATTGAGCGAAATGTTTTAATACAGTATGGCACTTAACTTATATGTGTAAAGTCGGTGCCAAACCAGCCAATTATTACTATGAAAAAGCCTTTAATGATTACCATTTGGTATTTACGAGTATTTTTTTTCCATCTTTATATATTATAGATTACGTGAGGTTTGGCACCGACTGCAAAAAGTGATTCAAATGTGATCTGTACATGAACGGGTTATTTTTGGCTTTGCAGTTTTTTTGAAGTCGGTTCATTTTTTGTTATTTTTTTATATGTAGGTATACATGTATTTTTTAAGAATTATTCTCTAACTCATAACCATTAAGGAGTTGTACCTTCCATCATCAGCTCAACATAATGAGATGATGATTATCATATGCAAATACTTAAATAGCTTTAGATAATATATGAAAAACATTATAAGTGCCTACATATACCACCACCACCTCAGGAGTATACTCTTTCATATATATTTTTTTAAATCGATCCACAAGTGGAGGAATAGTCGGTGCACATACATAAAAAAAATTACAGAATTAGAAAAGTTACTTTGATGTTAGGTACTTTTGGTTATACGTAAAGTATGCAGATGGAAGAGCGGGATCTCCTGCCACAAGTATTACTTTATGCTTACTAGGAGGTTCCAACCTTTATTTAATTGTAAAACACTAGAAACCAATAAAGTATTTTTGATTTTGATTTGATTTGACATAAATAGGTACAGTCGAACCTAGAACGTCCTTCTTTTTTGGAAAGCGGTTAAAAATACCTACTTTATAATGGGTCAAAATTCAGACTTAAAAAATAGCAATTTTATGGGTAACTTCGTACTACAGTAACAGCTTCATATGCTTACGCAAAGTTGAATTGAAAAAGATTGTTAATATTCCTAGACGAGATAGAACGGAAACCGTTCAACCTCACGTATATTAAAGAGTTTTCATGTTTCAGATGAAAAATTTAATTAAAGAGTCTTCCGTTCAAAGTTTCAGTAAGCAAATATAGCAACGCATTTTTACATGGTTGAAATGGAAAAAAGCTTCACTGTATTCCTGAAATTTACATCCTTTGAGGTTTGAGGGTCGGAGATTTGTAAAGGCCAACTCAATTAACTTTAGAATGCATTGGGGCAAAGCTGCTTGTGCTAGTTTAATATAATAATGTGCCTCACACGAAGCTATCAAATATTGTACTCTGGTTCCGTGACAACTGGGTCGAGAGATTGAAACTTTATATTGTTCCTTTGAGTTAAAGCCTTTTCCTGCAGGAGGAATTCTGACCGCGGACGGTTACCCGACACCCAGAAGTTACGTCGCACGTCGCCGAACTAACGTGTTTGTATGTTAGTTTTAAGGTATTTATCTATGGGCCACAGCTGCCTGAAAATAAATTATATTGATTGATTGATTTAAAAGCGCGTGAACCATGCCTCGTCCCCTCACCGGCGGCTCGCTACAAGTGCGTGCGATGTCTACTTGATGTAAGCGCACTGACGGCATGTTGTTCACATTTTCACGCACTGTTAGCGTGTGCCGAAGCGAGTTAATGCCGTTACGGATTCGACTGGTGTGCGTTGTGCGTTGATATTAAAAAAAATGACATAATGACACAAGGCATTTGCTAGCGCCTTTTATTTGCACCTTTGCTAATTGACAAGCCTACTGGAATTATATACCCTGATAATGTCACAACGCTTATTCCGTTTAGAGCACATTCCTAAAGTACTAAGTAGTCTAGTGTTGAAATCTCGATCTAGGTATAAGTCGAATACGGTTAAGAAAGATACTAATATAATTTACTCACTAATAATCAGATCTAAAATGTTACAGTGTTTATCAAATATGTAGCTTATTTATGGTTAAATCTATATTGCACAGACATAAATTTTTAAGACCTTATAGGTACCTAATATAGGAGAAGAACGTGATGTTACGGTTTAAACTTATCGTCATATGACTTGGGCTCATTTGCGCAATTGAGCTAAAGTTTAGGAAACTATTATGTCGCGCATACATAACCGCCAAAAAATCTGTTTACAATCGATTACGCCATTGCCGTATTTGAAGAATTAGGCCCGAGCAAACAGCCGGTGAGTACACGATGGCCGTCGTGTTGGGTCGCGACAAACAACCACGAGGTTTATGCTTCCGCTTAGCATGATTATTATTGAGGCTTTAAGGTCCCAGGGCCTAATTAAAATCTTAGATTTAAATTACCTATTTCAGGAAAAGTCTTTTCGCAGGATTTATAGAAGGCTTATAGAAGCGCGGTGCCAGCCACATAGAGTAAGCTTCTAAGCAGTGCCAGTACTCTTTTTTCTTTTCCCAACGCCCACCCGTCGCTGAAACATTTTCATCCGAAAATCGTTGCACACAACCTGACTGTCAGGTGAGATTCGGTTTGTTTTGTAAAAGGTCAAACACACGATACTAGCGGATGCACAGTTTAATTACAATGGAACCTATTGTATGGATCCTCCTGAGTTCCAGTGTCCTACACATCCATACTAATCCATACTATCCATACTAATATTATAAATGCGAAAGTGTGTCTGTCTGTCTGTCTGTCTGTTACCTCTTCACGCTTAAACCGCTGAACCGACTTCGATGAAATTTGGTATGGAGATAGTTTGAGACCCGGGAAAGGACATAGGATACTTTTCATCACGAATAAATTTAGTGTTCCCGTGGGATGAGCGGGTAACACCGCGGGGCACAGCTAGTATTATAAATGCGAAAGTGTGTCTGTCTGTCTGATACCTCTTCACGCTTAAACCGCTGAACCGACTTAGATGAAATTTGGTATGGAGATAGTTTGGGACCCGGGAAAGGACATAGGATACTTTTCATCCCAAATAAATTTAAAATTCTTTAAGTTTTAATTCTTTGTATTAATGGTTTATTATAAAATTAAGTTGAGGTTTGCCATCTCTAAATGATCGTACGAACTCGTATAATATATTAAAATAAACTGAAATTATCTTACGTATCGTTGTAAAATAAACGCCAACCTAGATTTTTGTAATCCTCTGAGCGCACAATTAAATGCTTAGTACAAATAATGCTAAAGGATTCCGAGAACACCAATTAAAGGCAAAGCCGGCATTTGTTGCTGGTTTTAAATTGTATGTAGTCCGAAGCTTTGGTTAGTCCGACATATCCGTTTTGATGCTATTTTGCAAGTTTTCTAGTAATGCAAAAAAGTCTCGAACGAGTTTGTCACAATGACAATGTTATATGATACCTAATTCGAGTCTTCTCCTCCGGCTCATTGAGATACACGATCAGCCAAGCGCATGACCTTACCATTAAAAATACATACCCACAGTGAAACATAGAACCTCCTCCTTTTTTGGGAGTCGGTTAAAAATGGCTTTTATTAACATGCTTTCATTAGGTTTGTATGTAACTAAATTAGTTAGTTTAGAATTAGGATAAGCTGGTTTTTCGAGTGGGATTTTAACCTTGAATTAACTCATAATGTCCCGAGGCGAATAATAGGTATATTATTACCTAAGGAGCTAATTAATTTGCAGCGTACAGTATCTAGAATTTCATACTATGAACTAAACGACTTAATAGTATGAAGTTATCTTGATTGTATTTTTGATTGAATACACGGTTTTCATAATGAAAGCATTTATCAGCGGTTGTTTTTTTTTGCGGAACGGCAAAGGAACTGTTAAACAGTAGTTAACTATAATATAACATCACTAAGAATCATCAACGAGTTAAAATTATGAGGCGAGGGTACAGAAGCTGGGCAATAGGAGCAATAGGTATTCAAATATTATACTTGAAATTTGACAATGAAATAAATACTGCACCTACTCATGTAACATTGAGAGCGTATATATACTTAAACTATATACTATTATCTTAAGTAGCTGTTTACATAGTCGCGGACGAAGTAAAATGAATGTATCTAGGCCAAGTTAGTCTGGTGGTGCCTGTATAGTTACCTGTGGCCGTTTAAACCTCGCTCGAGTTTGTGCGGAAAGAGAACAGTCGTAGGATTTGAGGGCGTGCCAGCGCTATTTTATGGTTATGACATAAAGTGACAACACTGTCACCACTGTCCAATTATTTTTAAGATCATGAATGACCCGCAAATTTTGTGTCGGAGACTAATTACTTAGGGGGAGTATTAAGTACGTAATCATTTTATATTAAATACAACATAAATAAATACCCGTCATAGCGGACACACGTTCTGTGACTTGTTTAAGTCGATACCTATACAGTAGGGCTTTTAGCCTCTTTTTCTAGCTGACAAAATCTAAGCAATCGGTTTTATAATACGGTGAATAGAGACTAAAGTACTATGTGTGACCTTACAAACGGTCCGGTAGTTTTGAATTTTTGATATGTTGTCTAGGATGGTTAGCCAGTGTTTAAAATGCAAAATGCACAATTCCCCCCCCCCCTCCGCGCCCGCCGCCATATTGAAAAAACCGGCACTTTCTTCATATTTTTGCTCATATCATCCTTTAGGAGCATTTTAGCTAGAAGACAATGTTATAGAGAGTTAAATTTACTACATTCTCCATTTTATATTTTTTTTTTAGGACAGGTAGTTACGGAGATCTCCACATTTAAAAAAACGTAAAATATCGCAATTTCCTACTGAAAAACAAACTTCTGGATTATATCTTCGTTTAGGAGCATTTTAGCTACAACAAAGTTTGGGCAATGTTGTAGAGAATTAAATTTACTATAATTTACACTTCAAATTTTGTTTCAAGGACGGTTAGTTACGGAGATATGCACATTAAAAAAACAGGAAAAGTCGAATTTTCCGAAAATTTCTCAAAATTCTTGGTTTAGAACGCTGTCATTCAGTTACGGACTAGTCTAGGACAAATTAAAACATGTAGGAAATATAATTGATTATAAAACTCATGTCCATTTCTACATACATTTTCGGAAAATGTGACTTTATTTTTTACATATCTCCGTAATTATCTGTCCTAGAAACAAAATTTGAAATGTAAATTATAGTAAATTTAATTCTCTCCAAAATTGCCCAAGCACTGTTCTAGCTAAAATGCTCCTAAACGAAGATATAATCCAGAAGTTTGTTTTTGAGTTGGAAATTGCAATTTCTTAAGTTTTTTTAAATGTGCATATCTCCGTAACTATCTGTCCTAGAAACAAAATATAAATTGGAAAATGTAGTAAATTTAACTCTCTATAACATTGTCGAAGCTTTCTTCTAGCTAAAATGCTCCTAAAGGAAGATATGAGCAAAAATATGAAGAGAGTGCCGGTTTTTTCAATATGGCGGCGGGCGCGGAGGGGGGGGGGAATTGTGCATTTTGCATTTTAAACACTGACTAACCATCCTAGACAACATATCAAAAATTCAAAACTACCGGACCGTTTGTAAGGTCAAAATCCTTTATTCACTGAATTATTACCCTGTTTCGACATTATTTTATACATCGTCCTATTGCGCTATTGCGATTTATTTATTTATATGTGAAACCTATAGTTTGAATTTTTCGTTGATAATTTTTGTTTCAAACATACTCGAAATTGACTAAATTTACGCATAAAACTGGAAGCAGGAAATAGCTATGTTACTATCTAGAACTCACGGAAAAGTATTGTTATTCACTTTAAAAAATCGGTCGAAATTATCAATAGATTTGTCCTAATATGAAAAAAATATATATTGAACTTCATATAAGGCCTCTTAAGAATTATCAAATGTCTGTCAATGGTCACGACTGTAAGAAATATAAATAATTACTTAAGTATTGTACCGGAGGACAAATATAGTTTGATTTTCAACTTTTAAGCGCGGCAAGCATATTACGTTTCATAGGTAAGACTCTCCTATTATGTGCTATTAATATATTGTAAGGAAATTATTTCTGAGAATGTTTGCCTCTGATCTCCACAGTACGCATATATATGTATTGTTCTATTGATCCCCGCTTTTCTCTAAGAAACGATTCGTAAAATCCTTCAAATCATAGTTATTTTTTATTACGTTTAATTTACAACCATAAAATCAACGGTTACGTTTTAATAAAATTATGTATCGGATTAAATTATATTTCGATAAAACGAAATATTTGATGATACGATTAGATTAAACCATTACGCTTACTTGCAATCTGAAATATGGGAATCGTTTTCGATCAAATAGACATTGCAGAGGGCAAACCAACAGTATCGGAAAGTACTCAATTAAGCTGTAGGTATAATAATAACTTTTCAACCAAATTCAAAAAAAGGTGGAGGTTCTCAATTCGACAGTATGCTCTATTCTTTTTTTGTATGTAGGTATATTCCGCCAGTTGTGGACCATTTATCAATTTTTTATTTATTTGAGAGTCCTACTCCTGAGGTGGTCCCATTTTCACCATGTCGGGATCTGATGATGGGATCCCAGGGAAATTGAGGGCTATACCCTCAAATATTATGAGCACTAACAATGTCTTTCATGTATTTTACAAAGTTATTAAGGTATTTTAAATAGTGCCTATCCCAAAACTGTATACGAAGTGAAAACCATAGTGAAATGAGATAAAATCCATCAATAGATTACAATGTCTAATTGTATACAATGCAATTACGATTGCACACACTTGATATACAAACAATATAGGTATTAGTTGTTGATCAACGTGACTTCCAATTTATAATAAGCGTAAGGTTAAAGTGCTCTCAACTTTCCATTAATCAATGCTCCCGTGGAGGTAAAAGGCCAGCCTAAATAGTGTGCACTTCCTACGTTCGAAATTCGATAATCGTTAATAGTACGAGAGCTCACGACCAAAACCATGTCTCATAGCAATACGGCAAAAACCCTATAAAATCGTTAGATTGTATGATTCTGAACCCGACTAGGTGTGTAGTAACGGTCGAAAGTGTAGCAACTGCGTGGGAGGCCATTTCTGCTGTGTCAAAAAAAAAAGACAGTCGGTATTATAGATACGTCTGATAGTGAAAATGTACATAGATTTTATAATTGTATTACGAAAAAGTTTGTTTTCAGACATTTTGCGCGTAGCATATAGCCTGAGCGCATTTTTGAAAATGTCAACAAATTTAGCCGACCTGTATCATAGCAATACCGATAAAAAAAAATTTCAACTTTTCGTATTGCTGCCATGATTACCAAAAACCTGTTTTCAGACACTTTAAGTGTAGCATATACTCCCAAAAACGAAAATAACGTTTCGGAGTCGCCTGGCCGACGCCTCTGTTAAATGTATGTACTTTGACAGATGACAGATGTCATTACTTATTTCTTTTGTAAAAGTTACTCAAGTGTGCTTTAAATAAAACCAAAACTATCAAATCAATCAGTATTTAATTTCAACAGCCTCAGCGCTTGTTACGTTACTATTATACAGCTCACTCGCCAGCTGCTCCAAACGTTGGAACCATGGTATAATAATATACTCCGCCAGGTATTCCATTCCGAGACTCGCGAACCACGTGACTGACACAAGCCTACGTCATCATGCTGTTCACAGATTCTCAAACTTTAAAATGTGGGAGAATTTTAACCAACGGTGAAAAATATTTAAACGGCATTAATTTTAAGTTATTCATGTAGAAACATAGGTAGTACAATAAAAAAAATCTAATATATTAAATCAAAATTTTATTAATCTATACAAGAGAAACTTTTGAAAAACGAATCCACATCTAATCAATAAACGGTATTCGACACTTTAAGCTATTTTCGTTTTAATTTCTTCTGGAGTTGAATACTAACGATTTTTTTTATTTAATTATTTTAGCTTATGTAACTATGTCCTCGTTGTGACTAAGCAAAGCAAAGTATTTTCTAATAAGCATTTCTATTTGAGGGTATTGTTTTTGGCGTGCTTGTGTACAATATGCCGACGCGGTTGGCTCACTTTTTAAAGCACTTGCCTACTGAGCCGGCGGTCCTGGGTTCGAATCCCGGCCAGGCCAAGTATTGTGTGATGAACTCGAATATTTGTGCTTGGGTCATGGATGTTATCTATATTCTGTCAACGAATACTTAAATGATAACACTAATGTACAACAATGAGCATGTTAGCTATAAGATTTTGTATGCCTTGAGGCAGAACATAGCTGGACTAACTTATATGTACCTACCATCTAGCATAATTACTTAGATTATGTGTATACCTACTGTTCACAAATAAATGATTTGATTTGATTTGATTTGATTTGTGATTATTTCGCCAATTATAAATCGATTTTGTTGATTCCTTTTTGTTTGGTAGACCATACTTCAGAGGTGATCCCATATAAATTCATAGAATTCATCGCAATTTACATAGCGCTTTTTGAAAAATAAAAAATTATACTCATTTCGCTCATTGAAGTCGATATTTTTTTGTGAAAACGTCTTAAATTTCAGTGTGTATCGAGAGTGGAATACCAGGAATTACAAACGAGTATCTAAAATGATACATTTTATTTTAGGTAGGTACTAATTCTAGTTTGTTATCTCGGCATTTGGCATGAATAATTTAGCTTAAGAATAAAAAAAAAGTTCTCCCTTTCCCATTCAGTTCCTAAAATTTCGTAAGGATTTGTTAAATTTAGGAGGCGGAAATAGACGGGAATGAAACCTCTATTTGTATGGAAAAATGAGCCGTGGTATTTTCAGGTCAGGGTGAACCCTGAAGCCGTCCTGGCATCGGCGTTACACACGCAGCACGTCTGCCAATGGTTTCCCTAATGATGAGATATGTGTGTTTTCACATATTCATTCTATCTGTACCCTAACCATGAGCTAACGTGACCGTACTCGCTAGCAACAGCGTAAATGATTAGTATGGAGAATAGTACAGCGCTCCTAGGGGTTCTTTGTAGAACTACAATTCTCCATACAAATCCCATACGCAGTCGCTAGCGAGCACTGTCACTGTAAACTCGTGGTATAAGGTGCCAAGCGGAGTAGCATCTCTGGCACCAGAAGTGCAAAGGGTCCATAGGACTCGCAAGCTCACCAGGGGAAAAAAAACCGGCCAAGAGCATGTCGGGCCACGCTCAGTGTAGGGTTCCGTAGTTGATCATCCTTCACAATAGACTCGTAAACGCCTAAGTAACTGTAGTTACTTATTACCTTCTGGAAGTCAACTTACGTCCTAATAAGAAAATTATGAAATTTTACGATAACTCAAAAACGGCTCAACCGATTTTGTTTAATATAGTTTTCATTAAAAGTATTTATAAGGCTTCATTTTCATAATTTTTTCCGTAATTTTTTGACCCGTGGTTGAAAAGTTAGAGGGGGGGGGGGGAGGGCGCTATTTTATTTATTACCGGAGCGAATATTTACAAAACTGCTGACTTTATAAAAAAATAATGTGTGAAGACCCCTATTATTTTGAAAAGACCTATTCAACGACACGCCACACACTAGTGTTGAAATTAAAAAAAAAATACCCCACTTTAGGTGTTCCAGAAGTACCTGAACAATTTTTTTTTTTTAGTTTTTATTTTACCGTTTTGTCGGCGTGATACATACACATGCTCATGCCAAATTTCAGCTTTCTAGTACCTACTAATGATCACGGAGCTAAGCCACGGACGGACAGACGGACATGGCGAAACTTTATGGGTTCCTAGTTGACTACGGAACCCTAAAAAAGGTACTGCGGCCGCGCTGGCATTGGTATTTAATCTCCGTGTGATACAACACGTCTTCTAACCCTTTCCGCAGTGGATCAAATCGATGTGCTATACTTACCAGATTTGTATTTTCTCTTACATTAAAGATTACCGGAACAATGTTATTAAGAAAAATAACGGGATGTACCTATGCGACGGCTGCAACCAAAATTCCATTTATGCGTTTACTCTATTGGTGTAGACTCGGCTCAATAGCACGGTCAGGGGGACCCCTGATGAGGCCGCGCTGGCATTGGCATTTCATCTCCGTGTGATGCAACAAGTCTGCCAACCCATTTTGCAGTGTAACGATGTGCTCTATTTGTGTTTTCTCTTACAAAAGATTTAATGATGAAGTACGCGACTTTTACATGTCAACTGTGATATCTTTATATAGGTAAAGAACCTATTAAATGCCCTTCTTGTAAGTATGTAACAGTAACGTAGGTATACAAACGTAAATGTGTAGGTACATATTATTATGGGTGCGTCCCATAAGATATAACTACATAATATATAATTTCATATTAATAACGTTCACAAGATATAATAAACTTTTGCTATAACATCAAAATCAATATTTTTATTAGGAATAACGGTCAATTAGCATAATACTCATGTTGTAGAATGATTTTTTATATAACACTCAAATACTCTAAATTCAGTTAATATAACATACATAACGTATATCGATCATAGTATATACTTTCTTTTCGTATAATGATTAGAAAATATAATAGCGTATGATATACTAAATAGGTTATAACTGCTACCCCTATGCCCCTAAAATGGAACATGGGTCAAAAACCGAAAACTGTAGGTTAGGTTAGGTTTGTTTTATGGATAGCGGAGCGAGCAAAGCGAGCGGAGCGTGAAAATGCTTGCTTGCATGGAGGTACCTACATTAAAATTTAATAGCGAACTATTGCATACGTATGTTCACAATTGATAATGGCAGATGAAATTCTGGCAAGTAAGAGTCCGTTTGGAAGAACTGCGATAAAATGGAATATGGGTCAAAAACCGAAACCTGTAGGTTAGGTTAGGTTTGTTTTATGACCATGGGTAGCGGAGCGTCAAAATGCTTGCTTGCATGGAGGTATATCTATATTAAAATTTAACAGCGAACTATTGCATAAGTATGTACACAATTGATAATGGCAGATGAAATTCTGGCAAATACGAGTATACCGTTTGGAAGAACTGCGACAAAATGGAATATGGGTCAAAAACCGAAAACTGTAGGTTAGGTTAGGTTTGTTTTATGACCATGGATAGCGGAGCGAGCGAAGCGAGCGTAGCGTCAAAATTCTTGCTTGCATGGAGGTTCATATTAATATATTAAAATTTTACAGCGAACTATTGCATAAGTATGTACACAATTGATGTGCAGGCGGTTATTCTATACGAGCATTATGCATTTTGGTGTTAGATGTATTGAGTATTATACATTATAAATCTGAGATATTATGAACGTTATACGTTATGATCGTTATATACAATGATATTATACTTAAATAACGTTATACTTAACAAAAATATATATTTTGATGTTATATCTAACGTTCGTTATACACCTTGAACGGTAAACAAAACAAGCTTATACAATATGAGCGTATATAATATGAATATTATATTATAAGTTCTTATATCTTATATTACTTAGGTACCCTATTATTATAGTTCTACCTAATACAATTTCGTCTTATTGAAGTCGGTTATTTTTTTGTGAAAAAGTGATTATTTCTATTCCGTTGTTGAACTAGAATTTTACGCAAACTATATTTTTTGTGACTTCCGACTTGAAAGGAGAAATTTTATATGTTTAGTGTAACCCTACATGCCTCTGTTTTGTTATTAAATAAGTGCAGTATGGTTTTTTCGCAAAAACATTGATGTTTCACAAAGCAACGTACTGGCATGGGAGGAATTATTAATACTTATGGTAATAACTTCTAAATTTAACAAATAACACACTAAAGAAGTGATGCAAAAACAATTAATATAAGTAATAACATTTCGTATTCCTGAAACAATATTGACTGTTGAATCTATTATGTAAGGTTAATCTTTTAATTGATCTGCAACCAACTCTGGGGGGGGGGGGGGGGGTTAAAATGCGATTTTCTGGTTATATCTCGTAAAGGACTCCGCATTACCTAGGACATACAGTCATATTGGAAAACAAAAGATGCCATTAATTAATACAATAAAACCTTTTGTGGGAATTAAATCCGATTTCAATTGTAAGCCCAAGTACTGGGCTATAAATTATAATGGAATGGTATTGTATTGTGGAGTAGGTAAAGCATACCTACCTACTATATCTAAGTAGAAAGTTTTTGGGCACTTACAAGTATGCTGACGTTGCGGTTGGCGCAGCTGCCTACTGAGCCAGCGGCCCTAGGTTTGAATCCCGGCAAGAGTAGGTATATATTTGTGTGATCCACTCAAATTTTTGTTCCAGGGTCATGAATGTTTCCTATGAATTTAAGTTAATATTTTTCTATATACGAATTCACATCGTCATCTAGTGCTCAATGCCCATTACACAAGCTTATAAGAGCTTACTTTAGTGACTAGGTCAATTTGAGTGAGGCTTTTAGAAGACTATGGCGTTCAAAAGCTTCAAAAGCACCGTGTGTAAATCCTTAGATTTATAATGCAAAAATTTACAAAATATAAGTTTGTGTCTGCTTCTTCTTCTTCGTGTGAAGGGATCAAATTTCTTAGACTAAATGGTATTTTGCCAATGCGTTGCCACTTATCTTCTTTGTCTGCTTATTTTTAAGGAGACGTTGTCCTTTATCCTATAAATTATCGCCCATAATAAGTAATCAAAAGCACCGTAACTCCTTACCACAAAAACTACTTATTTCACCATTGCAAAAATAGTTTAATTCAGCCTTAGGTACTATATTCTTTGATAAAATAAAGTCCATTATAAAAGGATTACTTTTAGTCTTCGTTTTTCCCGAAGCTTATTAGAGATTCAACTAGAAAGTAAAGGATTAAAGTAAATAATGATGAAACCGTGAAACCACGCGAACAACCGAGCGTTTCCATTAATAGGGCAAATCCCTGCACGTGTCCTAGGATTATTGCCTCGCCTATTAAAGTGCTCGCCTAGTTTGCATTGTTATGGTTAATTAATAACGAGTAACAAGTCGCTTTGTGAGCTGTAGACGTAGCGAGTTTGCTTTGAAATGGCAGCCATTTTTAGGGTTCGGTACCTTAGTTCGCAAAATTGGAACCCGTATAGATTAGTTTTGTTCTCCGTCTGTCTGTCTGTTCGTCTGTAAGCTCCCTTTTCTCAGGAAAGCGTAACAAGGATGTAACGTGGAATTAATATCAGATACTCCGGTCTGCTATGCTACCCCTTGGAGTAGTGAAAATTCAAATTTCAAAGTTATTGTATTTATCTACGCTGGCAAGGGAATCAAAACCTATAGGGCACTTCAAGTTGACCTGGAATCATGTTTGGCATGAAGTAACATCATGTATAATGTAAGTATGTTACACCTACCTATATAGGTAGATTATGTCAATATTATAGAAAAGTGCAAGTCAAACATGGTCAATAAAATATTCGGGTTAGCTAATCGAGAAATATCCCTAAAATAATAAGATAAACTTATTTACGAGACGAAATATATTTCTTTATCCTTTTTACAATCAAGTTCCCTGAAGTTTTTACTACTTATTATTAAGAATATTTCCTATCGCGTTGGAGGAACCTGGGTGGCATTTCAGATTTTACTAAGTTATTTACATGATTTCCCACCAGTAGGTAGGGTAATTGATAGGTATTAAGTAACCAATTTTTTTATTAATGAAGAAGTCGAATAACCGCATTTGAAAACAAAACCTAACCTTATTTTGAAAAGCTTCAAAATCAAATAATGTAATGGGATCCATTCATCTGGTCTAAAAAATAAATTATGTACATATGTACCTACCTATATAGAAATCGGACATCCAATGTGTTTATGTACTTACCTATTTTTAAACTGTTTATATAATTTTTATAAGCACATTTGAGCCGATTTTATCTCTACCTAAAAAAAAACGAACACATGTACATATGTACCTACCTGTTTTGGAAGTTAAATAAGCAGTAACAAGTAAAATCTCTTCTATGCAATTTGCAAAGCTTCATTGAGTAGGTAGCATAGAGCATAGAGCATTGCGTAGCACACTCTTCGAAATGTAAGTAATTTAATCACACTATTATTATGCGATTGCCTTTGCATCTTTTCTTGTATTCTAATAAAATATTTTTTCATCTTACAGACACTCAATAGTTTTATTCATTATTCAAATGAAGAGTAACGAAAATGAAATAATTTTCAGCCTTTAGAAAATGATCCCTCCATACTGCATCCCCACAAACGTAGTACAGGTGCCGGCAAACTTTTTGAATAAAAATGGCGGATCTGGTACATTTGTACGTAAATCAGCTGCTGCGCAGTCAAGGTTATGCTCAAAAAGTTTGCCGGCAGCTGTACTTATGCTTTAAAAAAATTTTAGTTGGTACAGCGCAGGCTTCACTATTGTTTGACATTTTAATTTAATTAAAAAGAAGTGCAGCAGGCAAAAATTTCATAATAATGAAGGTATGAACATACAAACTACGTAATGATGCAATCAAACGAATATTCCATCAACTGCTAAAAAGTATTATACTTATATAAAAACTCTTCTTCATATTTTTTTAATTAAAATGATATCAATTAAAAAATAACTCCTTAGAACTCCATAATCAGAACGCATGAAAAAACAAATGAACAAATAAAAAAAGTAGTCAAAAATCGCCGTAGCTTAGAAAAACCTTACCTTGGGTCTGTTGGCGCGTAGCTTAGATCCGCACACAACAGCGCGGCGTACCGATAGGAGCGCAAGCGCACTAATGTCGCTAAAAACTCGTCGTCTGCTATCCTCACATCCGACATGCAATAACTAGTACAGTCGTGCTCATAAAAATGTGCATATATTTTAATGAGCAACGGAATAACGTTAGTAGTATATGTGTGTTCACCTACTGTACCTACAATACTCTAAGGCCAAGATAGTTGCCAACTTGCATAACTTAATAGGTATATAGCGACACTGCTAAACTTTTATGAAGCTGTACTTACCTACTTTTAAATTACTGCTTACTTAAGAATATTAATATAAAACCACTTATAGTTATTTCGTTCTTGTGAACGAACGCTATGACATTACATGTAATTGTGTAGGGAGAAGATGAAAAAAAAAGCCGGCTAAGCACGAGTGGGACTTGTGCACCAAGGTGAAAGCACTGAAATATGTATTGCTCTAACAAAGGAACAAACTAGTTTGACAGTGCCGTTGCAAAACTATTTTCCGCATACATCGACATAGGTCGCGGTTAGTTTATCAACTGCAAATAAGTTAGTAATCACGAAAATATATTTATTGTAATGTAGGTACTTGTGCCACATGTTACTTGGCCTATAGATTTTGATTCTCTTCCTAGCGTCAACAAATGCAGCATAAACTCTCGTATTTTTTGATTGCTCACAGACAGATGGACAACAAAGTGATCCTATAAGGTTTCCGTATTTGCCGATTGAGGCACGGAACCCTAAAAAGGGGGAAGAGAAAAAGTGATCATACATTCCTTAATGAAGTAGGTACCTACCTACTTTAAGCGCTGGCATCGTCATTTTTGCCGCTAATTTGTTACGATCCGTCGATCAGTCGCCGCTCAAAGAGGAAATGTAAAAAAATAAAAGAGAAAATCTACATGCCGGCACAGAAGTATAGATTACCTAATAGTCACTAAGGTAACTTATTAATTCGCTAGCTGCACAAGTACTTAGTCATTACTCATATTCTGAAAGTAGATAATTGTTTACCTAATCAGTGAAATGAAAGTGGCTCATTTCGACCTCAACATAGGTACAGTACGTGAGCTGGCAGAATGTGATTCGGGTTTTATACCAGTCTCGGTCGCTCTTAAGCGATCGGCATAAGAACCTCCCCGATTTATCATGGTAGCGTGAAAATCTACGTGGTCAAAATTTAAAATTTCACGCTTTCAAGGGTTATTATCAGGTTATCAGTTCTGTGGCGCGGAGACAATCCCTTTAGTGGGTTCGTCCTGATGACACAGTCTGACTCACTCAACGGAAGAGAGGGCTATCGAGCCTTGCCCGTCTAGCATGACAATGGTTAGCGACTCATGTCGCGCGACATAGCACCACCCGTCACACTTTCACAGTACTGAACAGATAGAGATAGGTAATATTTCGAGTGAGAGAAAGTGTCGCGTGTCACAATCGTGCTAGAGGTGCTGATGAGCATTTTGCTTCGATGTGAGGTTGAAAGCCGAAGGTAAAGGTTTATTAACCGAGCGAAGGAAGCGTCTTCGTTTCAGCTTGGCCAAAAGTGCATTCGTATATAGTACCTACCTTCTATGTACTAACATCATCTAACGGGTGATAACAAAAAAATGAGAATAACTTTCTATGGACCTCAAAACAAGACTATTCACTTAGACAAAAAACTTTGTTTATGAAGTTGTTACTACTTCTTTTGAGGTTCTTAAACTTCATTTGATTTTGTTTTTCAAGCATTAATATTTGTCAAAATGGTGTCGAAACAAGAAACACTGCGAAAACGGTTGAACATTTTTATAATTCAAACTATAACTGGGGGAAAAAGTCTACTGTAGATAATTTTAGTAAAGAATATGTACTTAGTCTCCACTATTTATAGAATTCTTGCATCCTTGACGATAGATCACAAAAGTGGTAGCCGGCGACCAGCGAAGATAATGACCAAGAGAAGGATGAACCTACTCCATAGCACTTTTAACGATAATAATCCTATGAGCCAACGAGATGCCGCGAGAAAAAATAAAGTGTTCCCAACCGTGCACTTGTTCGTTCTTGAAAAAGATAGGTCTGAAATGCCGCAAGAAGGTGAGAGCACTGGAATACACTAAACAGCAAAAACTGACTATTATATCACAGTGTCGCTGGATGATCCGAAATTACAAAGGAAAATCATTCATTTTGGACGATAAAAGTTATTTTCCTTTGAGTAAAACACATATACCTGGAAATGACCGATACTACACCAGCAATAATTGTACAACACCAGACGATATAAAACACAAGTATAAGCACAAGTTTGAGCAGAAAGTTATGCTTTATGTGGCTATATCCGACAAAGGTCTTTCGAAACTGTCGTTCTAACCGAGTGGTTTAGCGGTCAACCAAAAAGTGTATGAGAGCGAATGCTTGAAAAAAATACTGATAGCATTTATTCGCAAACATCACTCAGATGGAGAATATGTTCTGGTCGGATAAAGCATCGTCGCATTATGCCAAAAAAACGACACGTTTCCTAGACGCTAATAATATACCATTTGTACCGAAAATCCGAAACCCCATAAACCTTGCACAATGTCGGGCGATTGAAGATTTCTTAGGTTATTTGAGCAGTTTAGTATACAAAAATAATTGGAGAGCTGAAAATTGTACCCAACTGATATAAATAATTAAAACATGTGTGCGGAAAATGGACAAGAATTCCGTCCAAGAGTCTTGTTCCAACGTCATGTTTATACTGAGTGGAACAGCTGACCACGAGTCCTATTCTAATGTGCATTGATGATTTTGTAAATAGTTTCTATGTACATATTTTCCAATAATATCAAATTGTGCTAAAAAGATACACGAGTATTTTTTTACACCTCTGAACGAATTCTCATTTTTTTGTTATCACCCGTTAGAAAAAGCTTCTGAATAGATCAGCTTATTTTCTCATACATATCATACGACGTAGTGTCTTAGATCCGCTTAGCAAACTATTGCTCCTATACGAGTAGTTAAAGGCCTTATCCCTTTTAATTTCTTTTTTATATTATGATAAACCAATATATTGATAATTTCAACCTACTTTTTGAAGTGAATAATACTTTTCCCTGAGTTCTAGATAGTATCACAACTATTTCATGCTTTCATTGTGTGCAGTCGAAAATAAGTTGAAAAAAAGAACTGTTTTCTGCGTGAATTTTGACAATTTCGATTAGTTTTTGAAACAAAAATTATCAATGAAAAATTCTAACTGTAGGTTTCAAATATATACTTACCTACCAGTAAATCGCAATCTAAGTAGTAACATTAATAATATGTTAAGAAACATGTTTGATCATACCGAAAAATGTCTAAAGCAATCAGCATTTTAAAAGGAATAACGTGCGGCAACAACCGTACCGCCGTACCGAAAATTAGTTTTTCAACTTATTTTCGACTACACGCAATGAAAGCATGAAATAGCTATTTCACTACCTAGAACTCGGGGAAAAGTAATATTCACTTCAAAAAGTTGGTTGAAACTATCAAAATATTTGTCATAATATTTAAAAAAATAAATAAAAGGAATAAGTCCTCTTAAGTTTAAAGATAGGTTTCTAATGAGAGCAGTCAATTTCATGAAAAAATCTTAACAGCGCGATGCCGCAGCGTGGCTCCAGCCGTATAGCGCCATCTGTTGGCAAACATTTATTTGCCCTTCATCACGCCTGGGCGGATTTAAACCAATTTAAGTGCATGAATAGCTGGACATCCGAAGATGGTTATAGGAAACTTTGATCCGACTACGGCAAATAACAATGTTTTATGCGGACGACGTCGCAGGCGCCTTCTAATTAATTTTAAATATGTGGGCAAATTTTTATTTTGTTGTGGATTTCGTTTTTATCTCAGATTTCAATAAAGAGTGAGTTGGTAAAGTTGCTTATTCTGAACAAGGTACCTAAGCCCAATTTCACGATATCGTCGGGGATAGTGCAATACCGCGTAAGTAACAAGTATACGAATCAATTCAAACAAATGCTAAGTATTTTATTGAAATGAGAACTTTATCGACAGCTGTCATTTACGCGGTACCTATTGCACTATCCTCGTCATCCTCGACGATATGTCCTACAAAATTTTCCATTGAGTTACAAAAAAATTATGGATTTTTTTTAACTAAATTTCGTATTATGTATAAAATTTAGTACAAAATGAGGAGCTCGAAATGAAAAATAAATAATTCAACAGCAAAATATAAATTGGCTCATGGGCCAATTTCTGTAATACATGTTGTGTAACTCAATGGAAAAAAATTTGTACGACGTATAGTGAAATTGGGCTTACCATGGTCAGAAGAAGCAACTTTACCAACTCACCAAATTTTATTGAAATCTGAGATAAAAAACAAATCGTCAACAAAATAAAAATTAGCCCATGTACAGTCGATACCACGTACAGTTTGTGAGCTCATAGCCTTTGGATTAGGGTAGTAAGAGAGGCTAAAATTTCGAGTGCAGAAGGCCGTTTCATATGAGTCTTTACAGTAAAGAATAAAATAAAAAAGTCATATTTACCTATAAATTTATTATTTTACAATGTATTATTTATAAAATGTAATAAACCATTGCCGAGCCACGAAATATTTAACAAAAACACGGATTTAACATTCAGAATATTAAGACAAGTATGCAAAAAAAACTTAAGAAGTGCTGCTCTTCTTGCATGTGTACAGTCAGCGAAGGAATTAATCTACCTCTTTTCGACTCTATGTCATGTGTATTTAGATCCAAAAGTGGACCAATTTGTTGGGTGTGTGCATAGGTATACGTTCTATACGTATTGTTCTACTGCGTTTATTCAAGAACCACACGGACAAATTCATATTTAAATTGTTCTATCGAAGCCACTAGCTAAAGCCTCGCATTTTCAACCAGTTATTCATTATAACTTTAGGGTGGCATCATACCTACCGTAATGATTCTGATCGGCACCATCGTCTCAAGTTGCGTTCAGAATCAATTTGGATAGGCAATCTACACCAAATGACCGGAAAGCCGTGGAGATGTGGGCAGGCGCGGTCGCAGCCTTAAATTTTGGGACGTCACAAACATGCCTTCTTTTATTTTTGATTTTTCGATTTTTCATTTTGACGTGTGCGATTTTGGGGCCCTCTCATGTCTCCTTTTGAAGCCCCTTTCGGGCCGCGCCTGGATGTGGATTCAAATCCCACTCGAAGCATTTTTACGCCAGTTAAGGTTTTACTGCTTTAATATAAATTTAACATTTCGAACGTCTGTTCGCACACATTTACCAAGAGCACACTATTATGCGCCGTGAACCGTGCTAGTAGTCTACGCACACCCGGGTGGTCAGCTCCGTTTTCCCCCTTTGTTCGGGCAAAATAAACAAGCGTCCGGAGCCTGTTGTAGCGGTACCAAAGAATATATATATACTAAGCGGTACACATGCGTCGGTCAGTCTCAGGCGCTACCAATAAGTTCTTAGGCGGCTTAAGCGAAGATCAAGACAGAGAGCCTTCTGGGTATTTTATTGTGACCAACACACGTAGGCAGGGCATTCTTTAAGCCTTACCTATACTTGTTGTACTTCAAATTATAACAAAAATGATTGCAATAGAGTCCAATAAAACGAAACCAATCCACACACGTTCGGTTCACAACTCCCGATTTTATATTTTATTATATAAGCACCAGCATGTCCGTATGCTAACTCATTGTCTTTAATAAACGAATTAATATCAGAATTATTGTTGATACCGCTTCATCTTCCTTTCCATTTTCTTCCGTTTCTTTTCGTCTTGCTCTGTGTCTTGGGGAGCCTCCTGGAAGAACCAGGGTCCGAGCACGTTGACCCATAGGAGCCAGAACGCCCTGATCGGCAGAAGCACCAGCAAAAGCCAGAAGTAGTTCGATATGACGGCGAGCACGTGTGTAATGGACGTTAGGATCACTATGTCTTTGACGTGCCTGAAACAAAGACATTCAATAAGTGAATTTTCTTACATTGGTACAATTAGTTTTTGAACAGAAAACATATTTACTTTGGGGATGTTTTTTCACGTTACAGGGATGGCTGGAAATGCAACGATGATGGTTGTCATTTATCCAAATACGATAAAAATGGGTTATAAAGTTATAATTTTATAATAAATTTCGTCTCTGTGCGTGAAAATATGGGGCCACCTAAATAAAAATAAGTGACTCTCAAAATGTGTAGGTATCTACATCGATTGATACTTTTATTTTCAGTGCATTAGATAATGATAATCGCACAATTGCTATCTCGTAATATTTACTTTGTTTTCGCTGTTGACAGTTAGTAACTAAATGTTTATATTGAAGGGAAATATTGAAAAAAAATATGCGTTGCGGGGGTTTTGTACCCACTTCTCCATGGCTTTCCAGGCCAGACGGGTGAACTACCAATTGTTCTATCAAAGCCACCAGTTTAAGCATCGAATTGTTCATTTCTTAGGTTGCCTTAGGTTTTTTTTATTATCTAATATATAAATGTCTAACAGACGTTACTACTCTAATAAAAAAATATTAATTAGTTACTAACTACTTATTTAAAATACATATTGTAGTGTAGTAAAGTCGTTTTGAATAAGTTGATTTCATTGGTTTGATAGAACAATTTGATTTCAACTATTAGAAATATCAACTCCCTGTACTTACAGTAATATTAATATAATGTGCTAATTGATCTTACGCACAGACTAAGCATTCAAGAAATGCTAATAATAAAACAAACACATGTATGATTGGCTACGTCCGCCGAGTTATCAATGTCAAAGTCATATACTTATAATTTATTTATTTTATTACTACAAGATTAAACGTTCGATCGGAGAACTAATGCATACCTGTGCTAACTCGGGGCACGTTCTAGGGATAGGATATCGATAAAAAGATCTCGATATAATTAAATTAATATAAACATGTAAATACACGTTTTAATATGTTTTTATTTGAAATTGTGATGTTGGTTTCCTTCTGTTGTAGTCTTCATTTCTTTGATTATATACACAAACACGCAGAAACATACATAAAATTGTACAGCTACATTACAGCACTGTCATTTCTAAATACTTAGTTATATTCACTTATTTTTTTAGCATAATCTAAACATATACTAACTTTAAGAAATTAAAATGTAAACTACCTAAATTAGTGAAAAATGGAAGAGAAATGGTCATTACACCAATTACCTCATTACCTGTTCTCTCATATAATTAGTGCAGTTTTAATAACTTTCTTTAAATAATTAAGGTTAGTACTGACACTGGCCTTAACTACTCAGTGGATCACATAAAATGTATGACAAATACATTTTAGAGGAGTTATGAAATTAAATAAAGTCTAAGTCTAACTCCTTAATAAAATAGTTAAGGTTCAATATTTCAAATTCAGATATGCTCGCGCCTGATATTTGCATTTTAGCGATGTGATTCGCCATCGTGTTACTCCTACCATAGAGTATATCCATAAAAAAAATATCATAACCGGTGCTTCGAATCGAATAGAGATAGCAGACACATATCGACTGGTGACAAGCGAAACTCGCTAAAATTTCTGTCGTTTCTTTTCATAACCTCGTATCTAGTAAGTACATTGACACTGAGATACGAGCTTTGTTTTAAGTAGGCATTTGTTATATAATGAGTTTTAAAAAAATAACTACACGATCTTAAAGAAATTGCATTAAAACTAGGTATAGGTAGTTGAGACAACTCTAGTGTCGGAACACGTTCCCAAACAACTGCAGCGTGATGTTCCATTTGTCACTTCGTCGATATTTGCTAGTCGACTGCTAAGAACATTTATCTATAAGGCTAGTTGACTCATGTTAAATTGTATAAAACTAATGTTTATTTCGTATTGTATTTAGCATAGGAAACCTATATACATATTTTTCAGTTCATAAAAGTTGAAGATGGCTGAAAAAATTGAATTTGAAAATATGGTTTTAAGTCTGGATTTTGAAATGCTTAAAACGTGACAGTGACGTCACCGGTACCGTAAAGAAAATTGAAGGGCTACTCTGATGACTCCGAATATTCTTCTCGATCTCCTGTCAAAGTATATTTGAGTAAGCGGGACGGCTCAATACGACGGTCGAATTTCGAACATCGTAGTAGTCCTTCTGTTTATTTCGTTGGTATTCTACGTCACGCCACGGATAAGCAAAAGGCGGCGGCGGACGCCGTTTTTGTCTGTTCATGAAATTTCTATTTTCAATTAATTAAATTTAGCTTTCTAGCTTTCACAAAAATACAATTTTTTTTTTGAACTAGTACTCTGAACCATTTCAAATATATTTCAGAAATAGGTAAACTAGTCTATTATTATAGCGTTCGATACCTTGCAGCACTAATACTTTTCGTATAAGTACGAAGTATGTAGACGGCCGCTATATGACGGCACCGCTAACCTAGGAATCCAGAGCTTAAGCACAAAAAAGCTATTTATTTTCAGGCTGGACAGTGATGAATGTTACGTTACTCTAGATGCATTGTAGAATGAAACGGCTAAGTACTTAGGTACTACCTAAATTCAATTATTCAATTACACGATACGAGTAGTAGTAGGTATACGAGCACGATATCGCGTCGTGAGATTGAAAAATATATAGGTACCTACTACTTTATACTTATACTTTAGACTCCCCAATAACCTAAAATGTATATGACCTACACATTTTAAATTTTGCGAGTATTGTAAGACCTGCTAATATTTTTTATTATTTATTTATATTATTACTATCTTTACCCATACTGTAGTGAAAATTCATTGCTAAACCAGTACTTAAAAGCTGGTACGCCTTTCACACTTGTATTCATAAAATACAAAAAGGAATAAACGGCAAACGTAAGGTTAAGGGTAAGGGTAGGTAAGGATAGGATTAGGGGTGAGGGTGAGAGTAAGGGTAAAGGTAAGGTTAAAGGTAAAGGTGAGGGTCCGGGTAAAGGTAAGGGTGAGGGTAAAAGAGTGAAAGGAGCAATTAGTGAGCTGGGGGAAATGAAGAAAGAAGTTAAATAAAGTGTGTTGGTGCCACACCAAGTTACTTGACAAAAGTAATCATATCCAATCAAAAACGTAAATGTGAATAAATGCCAAGTTCGTAACAGGTTTCACTCATAAAAGAAGTGAAATCTAACTGAACAGTAAGTTATTTTTTTTTCCTTTTGAAGTTCTTTAATTTCTTTAAAATCTTTAAATTATTAGGTACGTTATTTGCCACTTCACCTTTTGGTCGCCAAAGCCGGCTGTGGTCGATACCGGAAAACTACTCCACTGACGCTTCGTTGCAACGTCGGCCACAGCCGTCCCAATACCAATATTCAAAACCTGCTATTCAAATTGCTACAAGATCTTTCAATTCCTATTAATTTTAGAGCAATGCTTTATGTTTTTGCTGTGACGTCACAGTTTTGCTTCACTGCTCGGCGTTCAAAATCACTATTGTCTAATTATCTGTGCTTTCGCATTATCCATAGAATTTTCGCGAAAGACTCTTAGATAGTATCATAAACGACTCACTCGCCCATTCCGCCTTCCATATTCAGGTCGAGCCCCGGATCTACGAGCTGGCTGTTGTCCGAGTACGAGGGCCGGCTGATGTACGTCATCATGCGGTAGCATCCGATGTATATCGTCACGACAAATACGTTCAGAAACTGAAAACGGAAAAAAATAGTTAGTAAATACCAAAAGCCGCAAAGTGGAAGAATGGATAAGTTATTGGTAGAAGGAACGATTCATATTGTCACGAGGGTTGAGTGCTGCGAATAACCTGCGCTCCGACGCGCAGTATCGGGTTTGACTGTACCCTACCCTCAGTTTGAATTCAACAACTCCAGGCGTGCGTTCATAGCCACTCGCAATAGCGCATATGTATCAGTAAGTATAGTTCCCTACAACACAGCTAACCAATTGATAATATTTGAAAGATCATAGTGAATTGGCATTAGAATGACAATTTTTTGCGGATAATTTGGCATGTAACAAAACCATTTCACACAGACTTTGTCGACCCCTTTTCAAACAATAGTTGCAAACTTGCTGTGCCGCACGGTGTTACCCGCTCATCCCACGGGAACACTACATTTTTTCGGGATAAAAAGTAACCTATGTGTTAATCCAGGATGTCAGCTACCTTCATACCAAAATCTCTAAAAGTCTAGCTGTTTGAGCGTGAAGAAGTAACAAACATACACATAAACACACTCACAAACTTTCTTCTTCTTATACGATATTAGTGTGATCATCAACATCAACAGGTCTCTACCAAATTCTTTAATACATGAACAGATAAAGATAAATTATTAATAAAATCAAATGCATTTTACAAGTCACATTTCAATATCCATACTAATATTATAAATGCGAAAGTGTGTCTGTCTGTCTGTCTGTTACCTCTTCACGCTTAAACCGCTGAACCGATTTAGATGAAATTTGGTATATAGATAGTTTCAGTCCCGGGGAAGGACATAGGATACTTTTCATCCCGAATAAATGTAGTGTTCCCGTGGGATGAGCGGGTAAAACCGCGGGGCACAGCTAGTTTCAAATATAATCGAATACCTCATTGATTACACACAGTTATTATTAATTACTTTACAATGTTTATTTGAGGATTATTATTATTACATTTAAAAACATGTATATTTGTGCTTTTACATCACATAATTATTTCATATTATTAGATTATACAATCAATTAATTTATTTTAAAGGATTATTATTATTACATTTAAAAACATGTATATTTGTGCTTTTACATTACATAATTATTTCATATTATTAGATTATACAATCAATTAATTTCTAAATGTTTACAAATGAAGCGAAAATTGAAAAATTTAATGATTCGGACAGGATTCGAACCTGCGTTTCCAACGGTAGATGGCGCTACGATGCCACCCTAAGGCATGTCGAAGCAACTGGTTGAAAAATTCAATGACTCTGACATCTGATTCGGTGGTCCAATTGGGAGGACGCCAGTGTTGGCCCGGAAAGCCGTTGGAAACGCAGGTTCGAATCCTGTCCGAATCATTAAATTTTTCAATTTTCGCTTCATTTGTAAACATTTAGTTTACGTTAGCAGACGTTACTGCTTTAATAAAAAATAAGTAATTTGGGTGTAGCACATCGTTACTATCGATTCTCAACAAATTTGAGACGATGGTGCCGACGATAAAGTCTAAATCTTTACGGTAGATGGCGCTACGATGCCACCCTAAGGCATGTCGAAGCAACTGGTTGAAAAATTCAATGACTCTGACATCTGATTCGGTGGTCCAATTGGGAGGACGCCAGTGTTGGCCCGGAAAGCCGTTGGAAACGCAGGTTCGAATCCTGTCCGAATCATTAAATTTTTCAATTTTCGCTTCATTTGTAAACATTTAGTTAACGTTAGCAGACGTTACTGCTTTAATAAAAAATAAGTAATTTGGGTGTAGCACATCGTTACTATCGATTCTCAACAAATTTGAGACGATGGTGCCGACGATAAAGTCTCTAAATCTTTACGGTAGAAGATGGCGCTACGATGCCACCCTAAGGCATGTCGAAGCAACTGGTTGAAAAATTCAATGACTCTGACATCTGATTCGGTGGTCCAATTGGGAGGACGCCAGTGTTGGCCCGGAAAGCCGTTGGAAACGCAGGTTCGAATCCTGTCCGAATCATTAAATTTTTCAATTTTCGCTTCATTTGTAAACATTTAGTTTACGTTAGCAGACGTTACTGCTTTAATAAAAAATAAGCAATTAATTTCTTTTAATGAATTCATCAATGCTGTAGCATGCCAGGTCAACTGGAAGTTTTTTCAGCCTTTTAATGGAAACTGCATCGCTGGGAGAATTCGTTATCTCGCTAGGAAGTGTGTTATATATTTTAACACCAATGACACCAAGTGACCCTCCAGCCTTGGCGAGTCTACGGTGTGGGACGAGCAGCAGGTGTTGTCCACGAGTGTTTCTTCCATGATTTTGCCCACGGGTCGTGTATTGGTCAAGGTTTGATCTCACAAACTTGCAGGCCTCTAATAATGTAAACACAACTAAGTTTTTAACCTTGCGTCTAGTGCGCCACACCATTCTATTTTTAAAGAAATCAATATTTTTAATAATTGATATTGTTTATTGACACATTGGCTCTTACGTACAAGTGAACCGTATACGCCATTGCATTATGAGCTATTTCAGTCATTAAGGCTTTGGAGGTATTTGGTTCAACACTCATGCAAGGTAGGTTACCTTTTACAATACTAGAACTAATAGAACAGCCCTTGGATCTACATATAGCTGTCTTGCTTTACGCCATTGCAGTATGAGCTATTTTAGTCATTAAGGCTTTGGAGGTATTTGGTTCAACACTCATGCGAGGTAGGTTACCTTTTACAGTACTAGAACTAATAGAACAGCCCTTGGATCTACATATAGCTGTCTTGCTTGCTCTTATGCAGTTGAGATTTGAACTTCTGGTTTCACCTGATCTCGAAGGCATATTCAAAGGGCACACAAACTCAAATGACATAAAAATATAAATTAAATAGTCTTATTAAAAGAAATAAAAAAGAAACATGAGTGCAATTTATTCTAACTAAGAGAATTTTTTGTTTAATGATAATATAACACTAACTATACATGAAAGCATTGGCGGTGACTGCAAAGTATAAAAAAAATTTTTTTAAAGTAACAAAGGTCACAAATAAAATGATGCAATTTTGGTTACTGTTCGGTATAGAGCAATATTTTTCAAATTTAGCTTTTATAAAAATTACAAGCTGCCTATAACTATATCTAGATCTCACTAATATTACAAAGGCGAAAGGTTGTGTGTCTGTATGTATGTTTGTTACTTCTTCACACTCAAATGGCTGCACCAATTTTGATATTATTTGGTATGGATGTAGCTGAAATCCTGGATTAACACATAGGTAACTTTTTATCTTATAGGCCCCGGGTAACATTGCATGGCAAAACTAATATTACATAAGTCTACAATAAAATAAGTATTCCTGTCTAAATGTTCCACTACCCATCAGATTATAATTCCTATAATAAGATTTGTATTTCACAGCCAATTGCAGTGCATACATCACTTCATTAAAATCTCCGATACATGTTCAAGGTTTAATGTGAGTGCTGTATTAATATGAATATGACTCAACAGACCCTTTAGCCACCCTCCAGAAAACAATACAGTCAAAATTTAGATTTAAGAAAATGCACTGTATGAAAAAATGCATTTGGATATCCAACTATTGCTTGATCCTTTTTTGGTGTATAATGATATTAATGATATGTAAACAGTTATAAATAAGTAAATATCCACCAAGTTATATGTATATACAACTCCAATGGACCTATTCAAAGACAATATTATGTGCCTGTTGGGATAGCTTGGCAGAAAATAAAACAACTTTTGGGAATGCATGCTTAGTTAAAGTTGTGGTTTTTTTATCTGGATTTCTGAACTTATTCCCTCCATCATGCATAGTTATAATCACCGGAGATTGGAATTCTTGTGGCTCTTTTGAACTGTCTTAGGGACTTCTCGTTTATCAACTTCCAATATACATACATATGTATTCTGATAAATACAGAATACAATACTTAAAAAACGATTAAGAGCAAACAACAGGCAGATTTATCGCAAATGAGCGATCTCTTCAAAATAACCTTTGAATACCAAATTTTTGGAAATTATAAATATGTAATAAATAGTAATATTGTATTGTTCCCTAATTATAATTTGTGGATTTCTTATTATCTGGCTTTTTAAAGATTTTTGATGGCATATCTCAATTTCACATTTTGAACTACTCATAAGTTATCTGAAGGAAATCACTCTTTAGCGACTAGAATGCCTGTTGTTTACATCTACTTTTAATTATCTTTAATATGTTGTTCAAGAATGCATCAATATAATATGAATATTGGGAGTTGATAAATAAGAAGTCCCTATGACAGCTCAAAAGAGCCATGAGAATTCTGGCCTCTGATAATAACTTTCCCAAGAGTTGTGACTCATAATCAAAAAACAAATGCATCTTGAGAAGTATTACAACACAACATAAATCATACATAACTTAATCTTAACATAAGAATTTTCCCAGCTTGGATGTAGGTAATGCATTAGTATGTATGGAGCAAATGTATTGACTCACAATAATCCACCCAGTGAGATCTTCGTAGTAAAATACACCAGTCACTATGCAGTAGAATAAGCTTGCAGCCAACGCCATGTTACGGTAGAAATGAACCGTAGCTGTATTTTCAGTGAGTATTTGCTTGGCACCTTTAGTAGGTGCTTTTTTGGGTTGCTGAAATTTAAAAAAAAAACATTGACAATTTCAAAATGTATACGTAATGACGATCATGGGTCTTAAAGATTAAATTTATACAAGATTTTATTTTTATGATAGATATAGGTTATTTCTATTCCAACAATTTTATCAACAAGTTCATTATACAACCTATAAAAGTTCAGATCATAAATCCCATCAGCCTAGCGAATGTACGAAGTATTCCTGGCGTATATCATAGATTGTACATTACTTTATAAGGTGATTTTAATTCATTATTCATAAGAAATACGATACTTACAGGAGGCATTTTGATTTATGATTTCTTACAATTACTTCAATTGATTACTGATATCCGAGGTGTCGTAATGGCTTATTTGTTTATAATCTTATAGTAATTTGCAGTTCAACCTAATAATTTCACTTCTTTTTTTAACGTACAACTTTCGACAAAAATAATCTTTTATTCTATCTATTGGCCACACTAGACAGACGTAAACTGTCATGTCATTACACCGTGGAAGTTCGTTGACTTCGTTCCGAAATGATAAAACTGAGTGACAGTCTTCGTCATTGGTTTAGCTTTTCGCTTTAGAGCAGGTTATATACGAACACTCATTTAAATGTATATCCTTGTATTTAAAATGTCATCTTTATTTTATAGTCAAATCTAGTAAGTAATTTTTTTGTACTCTAATTTTTATAGATATCTTAAAAAATGTTGGATATCTTAAATAAAACGTCGCTATATGATTGGTTTAAACCGAGCACCTTCGGTCTGTCAAAACGGGAGACATCTTTCTCGCCAATCCGAACCTTTCTAAGTAGTATTTTCTCTGTATTTTCTTCTCTGCTTTGATTTTTTTTTTGAAAGAGTAGTAGTTAATGTAAACAAAATGCCCGTGGGCCGACTGGGCCGTGAGTTGAGACAGCGATTTTACTTATTGATTTTGAATAATAGGTCTGAGTAAAGGGAAAATTAAGCTATATTCGAAATATACTTGCCACGATTCCGCACCGGACTGTAAATTCGTGACATATTACTTGTATCTAAAATGTGAAAGTACGTTGCACTGTAATCCTAGTCTAGTTCTGACCTTAACATTAAGTTTCTATTTTCTTTTCTATGAAGTCATTAATCTCTGCGAAATCTTGTGGTTATGATATGAACAGGAACAGTTTTGGGATATAGCGCAATATAGACATACACTTTTCATACGGGTAAGTAATGTTGTTTGATAATTATTAAAGTAATATTACATGTTTTGTTTTAGTTCTAACCTGTATATTACAAGTATTTACCTATAGATTTTTTAGTAAAATATTATAAATAACAATGTTACAATCACTTGGGATAACTGTTCTTTCTTCTGTGTACAAATAAAGTAATTAAGATTCTAAATTGTATTCTTTACAAATCATAAATACTTAAATTGTAGGCTATGCTCTCATATAGTTAAAGAGCTAGTGATTATTTATTAAGTGTTGTTATTGTATCCTAGGCAATTAGTTTCCAAGGTAATTTAGCTTCCAAGGATGAAATTCCACTTTTTTCATGATAATAGCACTACTGGTTTATTACTGTGTAGCTGTAATATAAATGTTCACATTTGTTGGTTTGTTATTTCATGTCACAATAACTAACCAATGTACCTACTAATAAAACTTCAGTTTTTGCAAATCAACGATTATAAGCAAAAATAATTACGTTGACACAAATAAACCCAGAAATACATCCAGTCTGCTGAATTGTACAACATGCACCAGACAGCTTACAACTTTTGTACAATTACAAAAAAATATCCCTAGTATTTTATATCTTTATATATAGTCAAGGGGAAAACTTTATACGGGTGATTCTACAGGTGTTGGAACCACTTCAGTCCGCCATCATAAATATCAAAGCAATGGGCCATTAAATGCATGCTTTAAATTAGATTAATTATGGTAAGAAGTATGGTTACAGTATATCATTGTATGAAAGTTTGAGGCTTGGTATAGCTCATATTTTCAATATTTTTGACAGTGGACTGATGGTGGTTGAAACACCTATAGAATAGAATCACCCATTTGTTACATGAGAGTAGAATTGATTATAAATATTGCTTTAAATGTTGGGATCATCTTGGAGTGGTCAGATAGTGCACGGGAAAGATAAAATAATTTGCATGCAATTCATATTTATGCACAGCTGAGATGTTTATCCAATAAAGTACTTGTATTGTAACCTTCTAATGAAATATTTATGCTATCCATTCTGTTCCTTCTGCATGGAGCTCTGAATTTAACCTATTGTTGATAACAACAAGCAAATAATAAATAGCACAATCCATAAGGATTGTGCTATTTATTATGAATGCAGGTATCTGCACACCTTGAAACCCATTTTCAAAGTGCATTGCAGACATATTTTACACAGAGTGAGTTTGTGTGCATTATTTTTTTGTGAATTTTAGGGATGTGACATACCTGCAAGCTGTAGTATTATTTGTTGTTTTGGTAAACACC
Source organism: Apotomis betuletana (assembly GCA_932273695.1). Lineage (NCBI taxonomy): Eukaryota > Metazoa > Arthropoda > Insecta > Lepidoptera > Tortricidae > Apotomis > Apotomis betuletana. The sequence goes on along the minus strand of OW026298.1, from coordinate 14,255,798 downwards.
CTCCTATTTATTCTATTTATTATTACACATTTTATGTGGGTTATTAAAAATGATATTGAGGTAACAAGTTGATATCTCAGTATGAGATCAGTTAGCCTGCTGGCCATTTAATCTGTTGTGGGCAACATTGCATACAGGTCACATAGATACTATAATAAATAACTTTGTGGTGTAATTTATATTTATAGTATAACTTCGCCCATAGTTGAGTAAAACAAGACAAGGTATTTTGAGATAAGGATAGACATTGTAAAAAACAGATTTAAGTATTGAGCAGTTTCAGTACTATAGGCTTAGATTTAAATGCCTGCTTTTAATTATAGCAGAAAGAAGTCAGTTTATGCGAAGGTCAAGTTATGTGGTTTGCACTATAACAAGGATAAATTGATAGATTGGACATGCAGTTATTGAGAGATTATTTCACTATTGTGTTGCATCAGGTGTGCGCATATTCGTATTTTTATCTGACTGACTAAAACTACCTAGGTATAACTATAGACATTTGACAGTGGTGTTGACTCAACTTTTTCAGTTGGTATTCCAAAACTCTTCGGGCACTTTTCCTTGAATTAGATTAGGTCAACTAGTTGTAATAGTAAATTAAGGTAATGACTCCAGTAATATGGTTTTTCAAACTCTTCTCGGTTGGACGATGGAACGTCAACTTCCCCAGCCTGACAATGCCTCATAAAGGGGCAAACTGGCAAAGTATGTGTCCAGGGTTTCAATATTTTTATGTTGGATTAAAAAATATAAATGTGTCGCATTGCAAAAGTATCTGTATATATTTTAAATCACTTTTTTCTTGCATGCGATTCAAATGTACAAATGATTCTGAGTAAGGAATACTAAAAAAAGGTTATACCTATTTCTTTTTCGGCTTATTTAGCAGACATATAAAATACGTCCAACAATAGGTATATTAAAATCGAAATTTTTTAAATAGGTGGCAATATTTTAAAATGGATAGGGATGATGTTTTTGCTAATTTCTGTGATACTTTCCTGTCATTCTTCTCCTTCCAGCACCTCTAGCACAACTGTGACACACTGCAACTCTTTCTCGCGCCAGAAATATTACCTTTCTCTTTCGTCGCAGTACTAGTGAGAGTGACGGGCGAAGCTATGTCGCGCGACAAGTGTCGCGAAGCCTAGTTGTGCTAGACGGGCAGATTTCATTTGCATGTCTAATTTTCACCAGCAACTATAGCATAACTATGACACACGACTCTTTCTCGCGCGAGAAATATTACCTATCTCCTTCTTCGCTGTACTGTGAGAGAGTGACGTGCGATGCTATGTCGCGCGACAAGAGTCGCGAAGCGTAGTTGTGCTAGGTGGGCAGTTGCAGTGTAAGCGAAATCATATATATTATCAGTATGCAGATTGATTTCTGCAACTCTAGCATAACTATGACACACGACTCTTTCTCGCGCGAGAAATATTACCTATCTCCTTCTTCGCTGTACTGTGAGAGAGTGACGTGCGAAGCTATGTCGCGCGACAAGTGTCGCGAAGCCTAGTTGTGCTAGACGGGCAGATTTCATTTGCATGTCTAATTTTCATTGCAGTATAAGCGAAGTCATATATATTATCAGTATGCAGATTGATTTCTGAAGTGACTCGATCTTGGCAATTGATCAACGTGTCTTGCGCATAATCAACAGAAACTATAAAATCACTTATTAGTACAATCGAATGATCGTGATTTTGAAGGTGATCCAATTTTCAGATGTGACTTACTATAGTGTATTTTTATGCCACAGTAATTGCTATTTACTCTTTGGCTATCTAGGTAGATAAAGTGAATTGCATAGGTACATAAATTCGCAGTTTTTTTACATCAGTACGACGCCATCATAAGTAGCTGATAATTTTACTACTAGCATAGGTCATAAATTGTCAAATTACTTACATATGAAAATTGTCAGCTATTTTTGATGCCGACTGCCTAGTTTTTTTGTCACATGAATAAAGATATACCTATTTGTTTTTATGGCTCGCACGCAATTGTTTCTGCAAAGCGACTCTATTACCATTTGTCATTGAAAGCTGCAGCGCATTAATCTTTGTTCCTTTTGGATTCTTTTCTATTTAGTTATTTTTTTATTGACAGATACGTACCTATATTATGTACAATGAGCTGAAGAATTGCATGACCCATTTATGAATGAGTTCATTCATAAATGGGCCATGCATTAGTGTAGCCTATGGGCTACAAGACAATAATATGTACTATGGTTCATATTATTGTCTTCTCGATCGTTAGTGAAGCGTCTAACTAAAGAATAGGGTCAATCAACTTTTTTCTATTGCTCGTTGCCATGGTAATGTCCCCTCCCCTGGACCACTCTTTATAACTACGATTAAAATTACGGTTTCGGCGGTTATATTTATCTGTAATTGCAGCAGTTTTATGCCGATTCTTATGTACACTATCTCCTGACGATACCAGTAATATAAATTATCAACACTTTTCTTAGAAGTTTAATCACTATTGTCCCCTGAGCCACGAAACAGAATAACTACTTACAAGAAAAAAGTTGATCCAGCCTAATGATCACCGACATCTGACAGTGCAACTGTAGCGGAGCATAGGGCTGTAGGTACTCGTATCATATTAAGCCCTATACATTTATATTATTTTATTGCGAAATGGCGATTTATTCCTGTTTATTAATAAACGGTTGAAGCGTGGATCCACAAGTGGTCTGATAATACGTATGTTATATTTTATTATAATTTACGAATGCTAGTGTTTTTGGTACACTTTTTTCAGGCTACAGCAGATAACTGGGTCAAAAATGACAAAATGTAATTACTATCGTAGAAATAGATCATTGTGGGCTGCTTTTATATTATTTCAGTTTTATCTCCATATTCGATTAGCCATTGAATGAAAAAGATAACTATTTTTAGGGCCTGGAGGATGATACGCGAGATGTTCGTGAGCTCGGACGAGGAAGACATTGAGAGCCAATGCGATGACCCTGAACGAGCCGGCCTCACTAGCCGCCCCCACCGCGACATGCACAATAGATGCTGCGGTGGCAAGGCTTGGTGTATTAAGGTTTGTCAACATCTATACTATTATAAAATTCTAGATTTGTATAAGTCAGTTTTCTATGGGGTCATGATTACAGAAAATCTTAATAGCGTGATGCAGGATCGTCTTGTGTTTTGTATTGCGCGGCGTCATGCCAGTCCGGCGCCATCTGTAGACACAATTTCCTTTGTCCTCGCATCATCATGGATTAGTAGAGCCTCGTGCAGGGTCCGTCCGGATTGTTACTACCGTCTTGCCTGCTAACCCACCGCCAAACAGCAATGTTCGCATTGTTGTGTTCCGGTGTGGGGGTAAGATAGCCGGTGAAATTACTAGCATAGAGGCATTCTATCTTCGTCCTCCGGGTAGGCAAGCACTTGTGACTCCTCTGGTGTTGCAGGTGTTTATGGGCGACGGTAATCGTTTTCCATCAGGCGATACGTTTGCTCATTTGCCCCCTAAGACATAAAAAAAAAAAAAAAATCACGCCGAAACGGCTGGACAAATATTAACCAATTTCGGCACAGGGATAGCTGGAAAATGGACATCCAAAGATGGTTATAGGATAATTTTTACCCGACTACGGTATAAAAAAATACGCGTACGAAGTTGCGGGCACGTTCTAGTTGGTTATAATTACCTATAACACTACTTGGTTGTTATGTTGAAATAAATTAGCAGTGGTCGGAAAATTCGATCAATAAATGTTGTTAACGCAAGGTATATTGCGACAGTTTTATTGTATTGGCGCAAAAATTCCGGGCTCTGTTAATCAGATATTACCGAGCTTCCGCGTAGCATTGAAAGCGTGGAGCATCCCAACCATCGTGCACTCTACGCGACCCCGAGGCCTATCAACATCCATTTCTTCACCCAGCAATCTGACCTACTTGCCTGTACTTATGTGCCTGTATATATGCTGTATATGTGTTTCCAATATGTTGCCATATGCGTCTCCTCTTCCCCACTTAATTATTAATTTGTAACGTTATATTTAAGCTAAAAAAATCACCATGGTGGTGCCGTGATGCTACAAAATTCGTAAAAAGAGCTAATTTTGTAACCAGCAATCGGATTATAACGCCTTCAAAGGGAATGTGGCTAGCTTGTTGTGAATTCATACTCTATACTCAGTACTCGTTGGGCGAGTAGCTCATTGCGTGGTCAAGCGAGCGCCCGTTGCTCCGGTTAAGCAGGGTGCTTAGGACCTGGTGCTCCCAACGACCGCCCGGGTCGTGCTACTCTCGAGCCGGCCCTGAGTCTCCTCTATGTAATAAAAATCCCTCTTCCAGGACATATGCGGCATAATATGCGCGGTGCTAACGTGGATGCTGATCCTGTACGCAGAGTTTGTGGTGATGATGGTTATGCTCCTCCCGGGCGTGACGATGTACCCGCTTTACAGCTACGTCAACATAGTCGTCTTTCAAACTCTGGCACTCCTGGCGTTCGCCTCGCATCTTCGCACCATGTTCACAGACCCAGTAAGTAGTTTTTTAGTAGGGAGTGTCTCCGCGAGCATTACTTCGGCCGTCCTTCCGTCCGTTTGTCTGTCAAGACCATCGGAAACGCGTGGAGGTATTGACTTGAAATTCAAATCATTAGGTCTTACAGTCCCTTGAAGCTGTGGAAAAATTAAACTTCTAAGTTATGTAAAAAAAAGATACAGCCGTTATGCCGCAAAAAAGGTATATTTCGACTCTCAAGGGAATCAAAATTTATAGGGTATTTTCCATTGACCTAAAACTATGCGATTTGGTAAGTAATACCGTCTTAAATACACTACAATTGTAGGGAACAATCTGAAAACTATACATTTGTGAGTAAATCATATAGAATATAGTTTTTATTTAAATTACGTACAACAGTTTTCCAATGGTAAAGTAAAGTTTCTCACAGGCCTACGATGCTCGTGTTTATCACGCGATACATAAATGATAAAACATCGGTCATTCTTGGACTTATAGACATAGTTGTCAAAACGTTACAGATGCTTTGTTATTTATCTATCGCTTGATAAACGCAACTATATAAAATTACCATCATTTATTTGAAACGTAAACGTGAATTCATTGAATCTACCAGGAAATTCGTTTCTATATCCCTATATAGATAACAAAGCTTTTTACTGCGCCATACGCGCTCAATCTACTTTGTACCAGTTTTATATTTAATAAATATTTGTCAAATGACAACGCAGTAACCAAAAAGAACGTTCTATTATTCCAGGGCGCGGTACCAAAGGGCAACGCAACGAAGAAGATAATCAAACAGATGAGTTTTCGAGAGGGCCAGGTTATATTCAAGTGTACAAAATGCTGCAGCATCAAGCCGGAGCGGGCCCACCACTGCTCCGTGTGCCAGCGGTGCATACGGAAGATGGACCACCACTGCCCCTGGGTTAATAACTGTGTGGGCGAGAACAATCAGAAGTATTTCGTGCTGTTCACGGTGGGTACGATCGCTATAGAGATGCGCAATAGGGTGTCCAGAATTTGAGTTTTTTTTTGCGAGCTCGTTCAAAAAATTTGAAATTAATCATAGATTACGAGAAAAATAATCATAATTTTTTTTATGTATATCTTTAGTGCTCTACCGACGTTTAAAGTTTTTATAAACTTAAAACGAAAGGAAAAAATATTGATTGGGCCATTGAGTTTTTTTATTGTTGTTTTTTCTTTTTGGCTAAAATTGTTTTTCATATATTTAGTTTTTTACCTTTTTCGTAATGTGTGTAAATATACAATAGTACATTGTTGTAGAGGCTGTAAAGTAAGCAATAAATGAACGAGTAAATTTCGAAGGCTTTGGATTTGGGTTGGCCGCAGGGGAGGCCTTCGACAGTACGAGTTCATCTATTGTACTTTCAGCCGAGACTGAACAGAGTGCTTTTCACGACTACTGCGAGGAAATACATTAAAATACGAGTATTTTATATTTATCATTAAACTCGGCGCCTAGATGCAGCCTCATTGTAGTAAAAATTAGGGCTATTGTATACGTAAAGCTGGTTGTGCCCCCAGATTCAAATGACGCAACGACGATTTTCAACCCATTTATGAAGAAATAACAAAAATATTCCAACTTACCTCACTTTCAACTAAATTTAGACATTTAAACATTTAGTCTAGGTTACACTCAGAAAAACAACACAACAATACATTCTACACTGAAAGATCATTGTAACGTTACGTCAATATTAATATACGTTCCTAATATTATTTATTTCGTGAGTTAATGCGAACATTATTAAATTAAGCACATCACAAAACCAATATTTACTCTAAGTATTTACCAAATAATACATTTGTTATTTTTTTTATATGGCTGCTGCCCCTTAGCGCATGCGCGTTTCTCACACAGTGGAGTAATACCTACCATGCTTCAATATACTTTTATAACACGTTACTTATTGTGTCTAATTTTCCCAAATACGCGATGTAATACTTTCATTGATTTATTTTAAATAAGTTTAGTTCGTCCGGAACTTAAGAAAAAATACGAGTAACAATCGACCTCACTGTTATAATCATAAGGTGTGTTTCACTTGTGTTAGTTTTGAAATAATTTGCTTTTAGAGTTTCGAACGAACTATTATGGGGCTTCTAAACGGGCCTATTTTACTGCAATTTGTGGCCGTCAACGTCAACTATGGCCATCCCTCTCTGACACCCTACGCTAGAGCAAGATGCAAATAATGGCCAGCCACAAATTGCAGCAAAACAAGGCCCGTTTAGAAGCCCCTTTATAAATTCTAATCTCGTAAACCAAACAGAATAATATAATTTTTCTTTACAATGTGTGACGGTCGTTAGTAAAGATTGCAATCCGGTCCGATGAATCCGTAAATCTGACCGGATCCGTATTAGATATTATGACTACCGGCTTCCGTCCGGTTCTACAACCCCTAGACCAGTGTTTTTCAATCTGTGGGTCGCGACCCCCGGGGAGGTCGCGACATATATCCAGGGGGGTCGCGAGGATCACCATCGAGAAAGTCTCGTGTCTACAAGAAATGCAGATTTTTTCAATAAAACAGCAATCATTCTCAGACATGTTCATCATTATAATATGTATTTTTTTTATATTTTTACGTTTTTTATATTTTTTGCAAGCAGTAAACTACCCTCTGAATTTGTGTTTCAAAATGCATACGCATGACTGATTGAATGATAGGCGGGTGCGTTCCAAATTTGTTAAATAAGAGTGGGTTTTAATAGCACAAACTGAGTTTTAGGGGGTCGTGAAAGAATTTTGATGGTCATTAAGGGCCGTGACACCAAAAAGTTTGAAAAACCCTGCCCTAGACAATAGTGCACCAAATATAGCATTCCTCGTGTTTTCAGTTCTACATAGCCGCCATATCGATCCACTCGCTGGCGTTGTCTCTGTACCAGTTCGTCACATGCATACGGCACGAGTGGCGGGACTGTAGCACCTACTCGCCGCCCGCTACTGTGGTCCTACTGTTGTTCCTGATAGCTGAGGCTCTGCTGTTCGCCATATTCACTGTGGTCATGCTCGGCACGCAGCTACATGCCATCTGGAACGATGAGACCGTGAGTACACCTGTGAAGTTAGTCACATATTTTATTGCTGTATCTAGCCTGCTATATGTATAAAATATTTAAATAAAATGTTAAATTAAACAGTTTAGCCATTATAATAATATTACATTTATAATAATTTTTATTTTAGGATATTTTTTCAATGTACTTATATTGTTAAAATCATGATGTGCATGCTTATTTTGGATGACATTTATCTGTAATGCCTGTCCTTTGTATCTTTATTTTTGAAATGAATGTAATCTGTTTAGTGTGCCAATAAAGAAAAATAAAATATACCTGGGATACTAAAAAGTGTTAGTAGAGGTGAAGACTCACTATTGCTAGTCGCAAGTATTAAAAAAAGAAATCCTCAAGTAAATGAAACAACAAATGTTTCGTTGGATGACGAAGTATGCAGAACGCTTAAAGTTCTAACATAATAATCGCATCTTCTTTCTTACATGTAGGACTTTCGTACGAACTTTTGGAGGTGATACAGGGGACTATTTGGAAGGGTTTGAACCCTACGAGCATATACTTAAGTCCAATGCGTGTTTTTTATCGAGTTTTTCCAATTTATTGAGTGCGTACCGAGAGTTACATTTAAACTAAACTATGCATATAATTTACATGTATACATTTAACACGTACATTCAGGGCAATATAATTCTCGAACCTCTTCGCCAGTTATAAATATGCCAATAAGTTGTCATTTGAATCGGTATCTATAATCTAAATAAAAACACTCGGTAACTATGTAACTTGACGTCATACGTCTATCATCGGCACCAAAGGTTTGCTCCCTGATGATCAGCGATTGTCACGGCCTTTGCAACATCGCGGGTTCCTATAGTAATTTTAATATTTAGTATAATATAATATATTTTTACGCCGAATATCGTGATGTTGCACGATCTGTGCCGATCACTGTTTATGATACCAACCAATGTAGCGATTTTTAGAGTGCAGAAAATCTCCAATGATTTAATTATCTATACAAATAATCCCATTCCATTCCATTGGAAGCCTTAGTCAGAAGTAAAAAAAACATAATTAACGGTTTGATTGAGCGACCCAAAAAAGATCTTAGCCTCCAAAATGAGAGCACGCCACTTGTTAGGATCCTGCGCAGTTTCTTGCCAGTTTTCGGCTTGAAGTTTACGCAGACCCGCCTCGACCATGTCTCCGCAGCGATACCTGCACCTCTAGCACAACTGTGACACACGACCCTTTCCCCCGCGAGATATACTACCTTACTCTTTCTGTACTGTACTGTGAGAGAGCGGCGGCCACAGACAACCCCCACTAGACGGAGCATGGTAAGGCGACCCGCGCGCACCAACGATATGGTACGGCAGAACATTAAAGTATCAACACGGCGGCCATCGTTTAGTTGCGTCCATGTTTATGATCCATGCGTACGTCAACGAAAAAAGAAATTAAATAAATAACATGGTAAATTGTAGTGTTAAGTGGTGTAGAGAGACCTCATAAACATGAACGCAACTAAACGGTGGCCGCCGTGTTGATACTTTAATGTTCTGCCGTACCATATCGTTGGTGCGCGCGGGTCGCCTTACCATGCTCGGTCTAGTGGGGGTTGTCTGTGGCGGCGGGTGATGCTGTCACGCGACAAAAATGGAAGCATTTATTTTTCTCCTTTTTAAAAAAGTAACTGAAATTGTTGGTCGTTTCGGCAGGGCATCGAACAACTAAAGAAAGAGCAGGCGCGGTGGGTCCGCAAGTCGCGGTGGAAGAACATCCAGCAAGTCTTCGGCCGATTCTCGATATTTTGGTTCTCGCCCTTCACCCAGCCCTCCATCAAGACGAAACTGGACAGCTATCTACACAGCGTTTAATAGGTTCACAAATTTTATATCGCCGAGTACCTACATCTTTAGCACTTATATATTTTTGCTAACCTGTAACAGGCCTTTGTAAACGTTGTAATAGATCTTAATACCTGTTGTGCATTCAGAGCGTGTTGTTATGTGTTTTTGACCAATAATTTGCAATTGTAATCGATGCATCTCAGAATAAGCAATATTTTACCACGGTTTATGTGTAATTATTTGGCTAAGCGTAATTTTTTAATGGTTCGTGTTGTAAAATGAAAATATAACGGCCGCAGAGAATCTCGGCGGCAATAAATGACGCCGAAACAGATGTTAAATACACGTGAAAAATATATTAAAAAAAATTGGATATTACCTTCATACAGATTGACTTTTTACATGTCTAATCTAGTATTTATTCTAGAAATTTGGCTACAAATCAAATACGTCAGATATGACCAAGACATAAATAAAATGCACGAAGAATTGAATGCAGTGTCTGTCATGTTCTACACTTGATACTACCTTGACATTTTGCACAGTTTTCGCTAGTGCGTAGAAATTCGTTTTAAACTGTATAAACCCAACTTTTTTTTTCGCATTAGTTCAAAGTTGAGACTATTAATATTTTTCGCGTGTATACGATGAATACGTCATTGTTGTTACTCGGCCATATTTATTAATACCGCGATACAATTCGCGTATCAAACGACAGAATGACTGAAGTGTGAGATAATTAGGGAACCAAATGTCTGCATTTATTATAGTTAGTTGCATTTCGTCGGAGATAGTGCAATACCGCGTAAATAACAGCTGTTGATAAACTTGTAATTTCAATAAAATACTTAGCATTTGTTTGAATATTGTTTCGTATCTACACTTGTTACTTACGCGCTATTGCACTATCTCCGACGATTTGTCAGTTCATGTTCGCGGGCGCAACCGCGGTGCGTGTGATATACTCTATGAAATCAGTCTTTATTATTGCAATCCGGGCCAGAGTCTCTCCTGATGTATTCAAATTCACCTTAAGTTTCCAAAATATTCTGTTTTGAAACACTAATGCAAAATAATCCGAGTAACTCATAAGCTAACGTTTGATACAATTCGCGCAATCACAAGAAGTTATAGTAGTTTTCACATATGACTGTGCGTGAGACATTTGTCATCTCAGTGCATTTTAATCAAATTTAGGTTTTCAAAATCTACTGAGATGACCATAGCATGTAAGAAAAAGAATTATATGCTTTATTTATAGAATAGTTTGGGATACACTATTTGGTGAGCATTCATCCGTTTTGGTAAGCATTAAGAATTTATTGGTAGTAATTTATCAACATATTTGGTAGGCGTTTAAACACAAGCCTAAAATATGGTCCCACTAAAAATCTGCAACATGAGAAGGATCAAAAATTAACTTGCCGGGCATTTGATTTATTATTATTTATTTAATGCAATATTAAAACGGACGCAATCGTAACGTAAAACAGCGCACGTGAAACGGATCGCATTGCATTCGCTGCTGTCATGTCAGTTCAAAATTTGAATTTTGACGGTTACTTTGTAGACGCTGTTTAGTCGTTGACTGTTTACGAAATATTTTTCAGTAGTTATCATTGTTATCAATTAAGTGGTATTATTATTTAATTGGACGTCTTATGAGTGGAAACCTAGTTCATCAGGTTATAATATGTACTGAAGTGACAGACGTCCCACGCAGAATTAGCATCCATTTTCATTTCTTTGGTATATAGAAAGAAAGAAATACATTTATTCGTGACGAGACACAAAACATAATTACATACAAGGTGTGACAGAAATTAGAAGAAAATAAAATAAAACAATAAGCAATTATTTTTATGGCTGTGCCACGAAAAGGTCCCACCTCAGCAAGATGCTAGCTCGAGAGCCAGCGCTGATCTTCCGGTGGGACCATATTTACAGATATGATCAACACAGCTGGGTATATCATGGTTCTACATCCTATCGTATCTTAATTACAGCCTAGCAAGTGTAGGCCCGGCCCAGGGAAGGCGTCGCTACAAACAGCTTTCATATGGCAATAATGTGCATACGTCATATATTTGCATTATTAAACGTCAGTAGCGATTTGTCATCAATAAAATTCAAAACATTGTTTACCGGAATGCTGCTCAATCGTTCGTTCTTCTTGCGAAATAAATACTGGAACCTATTGAAAAAAAAACTTGATATTCATCACTGGATAGTTTTGACTTTATTATGCAAATTTTAATTGAAATTTGCGGAATATTTAGTCCTGTTTCATCTTTGTTTACATCAGTCATATTCACTGACTTTTAACGTTAGCAACCAAAATTTTGTCGTGGCTAGTAAAATAAATTAGTTTCATTAAAATCCGCAAAATGGCGTGGGCTGAAAAACACCCTGTTAGGCTTTACAGCGGAATATTCGGATAAGAAACGACCATAGCAAGATCGCGATAGTAAAAATTCCTTCTAAATTATTTATTCTTCATTTAAAAACATCAGTTATACAATTAACAAAAAAAAACAAAATTATTCTTAGCAAAATCGGGATTTTAGACAAATGCCTATTCGAAAAAACACCTTCACGTTATCGGAGAGGACGGTACTCTATGCAAAGAAAAAAAATTTTTTTTTAATGTAAATCGTTTTCATAGTAGGTATCATTACCACTTAAAGCGAGTACGTTTAAATGCCGGTTCATCGTTTCAATAATCTGGCGAATAACTTCGATATCTATTGACAGCGTCAACGTAATCAATTAATCATCTACTCTTGTATGTGAACAGTACGGGAAAAGATACATTTCAAATGTGGAATATGTAGTGTAGAGCGCCGATTTTGACTGAGCAAATGGCCTGTTTACAGATTAATTATTGTATCAACCGGTTTACACTCACGTGAAATTGTCAGATACGGCCCGATATGTGTCAAAGTCGTATAAAGCACGTGAGTGTAAACCGCTTCATGAAATAATTAAATATGTCCCAGGAAAGTTTTAATCAATTTGTTTACACATTGATTAGAGATTGCGAGTTAATACAGTTCCTACTTGCGTTAAGTAGGAGTTGCATGAACTTGCACTAATTAGTAAACTGTACAAAATGCAGGCAGACTCAGGTGTGCGCTGGGTGCGTTTTGTAGTTTTGATTCGACGAAAAGGGATTTGACGGCACCGCAAGCTTTACCTCATGCAAGCCAACGAACGACTTAGTAACGTTTATTATGTAGTTCTTTTGTAATTATGACGCTGTACGATTATGATTATTAAGCTTCTAAATTTCGTCCAATATTTGTCGTGTTCGTGTAGTTTGCATTTTCATTTCGGTTCTGACATACTTGTGGTACAAATAAACAAAGACTTGGCATTCTTATACATGTCTATGCTTGATAGTGGTTCAATTCGAGAAGTTTTTGCGCTACTGGGACGTCATCGTCAAAAGTAAGCGATTGTTCAAGTGCTTTGCCGCGGTAAATAATAGTGTGCGATTTGTTTTGGCATATTCAAGCAGTTAAATTGGAAAGGTGCATACTAAACATAATCAGTTACTTTTCATGTTGAATTGTTGACTGCACTAATTCAGGAATTGTATGTAGTTAGCACTCCAGTTTTGTCTGACAATTGAAAACTTCGCGCTGTGACCCTGTTTCCGTAATAATAGCAAGACGCTGTGTGTCGTACTTTGTGATATATGTTTCTTCTGAAATATTTTCTGAGGATTTTAAAATGGTCCTTCGATAGATACCGCAAGGCATATTTGTCTGAAAATAATCCTTAAAATAGAACCATTTCAGAAAGAAAATACATAAGGCATCAAAACATCGATATATTTCGTGTGATTAGGGATAAACTCTAACCCTGGCTCCACAGTTCTCGCGAAGTTGACCGAGGCAAAGTTGACCGAAGTATGGCTTTCTCCAGCGAAGTATCTCGCCACACTAGCATATTCGCCGAACCTCGGTCAACTTCGCGAGTCACACTACTCGCGAGTCGGGGTAAGGATATTTTTCAAAGTCCCTAGATTAAACTGCGTATAAAAATTGTATAGACGAAAACTAGGAAGCTATTTAATTCCCCACAGTATACCGCGAAATGCTGTATAGTTACCGGTGTTTGATTATAATTAACGATAAAGCCTGACCAGAAATATATGAGGATTGTCAAGAGGGCGCTATTTATAAGATTTATATGGCAACAATTTTGCAACCAATCGCAACCCACTATAATGACATTAGTTAAAATACATGTCAGTTCCACTATGTTAACCTCGTAATATCATTTAATGGAATGCACTCTTTTCCTGACTGTTTTTCGTGTAGTAAACACGTGTACACTTTATTTATAATCTTACGTTCACGACTGTGAATGGTTTTCGGCATTTTCGTTGGATAATTTTAAATATTTGTCTTTTAGAGAAAGCACCACGAATGACATTGACATTGTTGACAAACCATCATAAAATCATTGCCAGTGTAAGAAATTAGTTCCAGTGAAATTCCGCAATATGGCGCATCCTCATATATTTCTGGTCAGGCTTTACATATCAATGATTATCAAGAACAGCGGCACAGTTTGAACTGTTACGTTATTCGATTATAAACCTTAAATTGTTGAAAAATAGTTTATAATTGAATAACGGCACATTTCGGATTGTGCCGTTGTTTTTGATAGGCAACGATATGACTTCTTATTTTAATCAAGTTTGCTATGCATCTAAGTTATAGAACGTTATGTTATGGGTATATTTGATAAGGTTTGCTTTAGGACCAATAATAAAGTAAGGATCTCTGTTCATGTGATTTCAAATGATATCTTTTTAAAAAAATCTATTTGTTGCTTTGACTAGTGGTGTTAGTATCTCTAAGGAAATTGAATTGGGTTTCAACCTTTATTTTGCTTACAAAGGCACTAAAATTCGTTTATCACTCGTCCTTTCTTTAGAAGATAACAATAAAATGGATAATAAGATAAGCAATAAATTTCGTAGCTATATGTTCACAATTTGGCCTTCACTTTGGTACAGTCGAGTTCATTTACATCTACACACTTACGAGAACAAAAATATCTGAACACGACCCTATTGTTAGGAGCATAAAATCGTGTTCAGATATTTTTGTTCTCGTAAGTGTGTACATGTAAATGAACTCGACTGTACTATGACTGGTTGTATAAATATATCTCATAAAAATACATGCGTACAGACTGATGCTTTTAAGTCGTTACGAATATCTTCCTCTATGCGTTTCGTACTTTAACTTCTGGTCAATGAATTACAAAAGCGTAGTCCTGAAACACGGCATTGCCGAAACACCATTCCACCATACGATTACGCCATAGCTACATCAGTACCAGTGAGCGGCACGGCCCGTGTAACACCGCGCTCTTGATTGCAAAAAAAATGATCTATCGAGTTTATTCATTAAAAAAAATCGTAATCTACCAAGTTTGAGCCCTTGCAGGTATTAGGATACCTATACTGCACTAAAAATCAAATTGGTTCTCTTTCTTAAAATGCTCTCAGGGGTCAGAAGGTTCAAGCTGCCAAAGAGAAACTCCCGATCATCAAACGCCGTATATTATTTCAGTTTTATGTCATGGACACCGTCTACTAGTAATCTACTAATCGGATTTATAGATAAAAGGACATGTCAATTGTTTTTGTTTTTACGTATGGTATCGCAATATGGTGTTTCAAGGGCGTCACAAATTGACATTGATTACAGTCTTGATGACAATATCGTGGCCGTTTTTGTACACTTTAGGTCAATGAGAGTTTCATGAGACTTAAATAGTACTTCGCTGTTGCTGCTACCAGCTTATATTAAGGTAATTTTCGTGGCTAACCCTCACGAGGTTCTGTTCACAAAAGAACTGGTTGCTTATTTAAAAAAACGAGCTTGTCATTGACAACTTTATTATGGAAGACAATGAAGACTGGTTCCGACTTGTATAAATGTATTTAATTATAATTTGATGTTGTCTAACAACTTTTAACATAAGTACCTAGTGCTCGAACTCAAATGATACTGTTCAACTTGTTTCACGGGACTTAAATCGTAATAAATTACCTATGTAAAATTAAAGTAGGTTAGAGACATTTTGTGAAATAAGGATAATAAGGCTATTTCATCTTTCCGATCTCATGTTAGGCGTGCTTTTGGAAGAAATCTTGTGTGCTAGATATCTAAATACTTAAATTTAAGTTATTCGTCGTGAGTCACTGTTATAATGACACTAAGAGCACCTTCAGGGCACACGGAAGTGTACAGTCAGCATTAAAAGTAGCTGACAATTTAAGTGTGCAATTTGACATCAGCCAGAAGTAAAATAATCAGCTACTTTTGATGCAGACCGTACATTATTTACATGAAAGGCGAGGGAGATAAAATAGCGGGACACTTATATATTGATATATTTGTTATAGTCACCTATGTACAATCGACTCAAGAAAATGTTGAGCCTTCATAGAGTCATGTCGTTTTCAAGTAGGTAGGTTATTTTGTTTCCGTTTGGAGGTTATTGCAGTAAAGACATTTCGTATTATACTATATATTTAAATTTCAAAGGGCTCAAAAAGATTATATACTGAAAATTTGTGAATGCATTTTTATCCGGGGCATTTGCAACTTATAATTTAAATCCCATGTGAAAATAGTTCCTCGTGATTTTCATTGATTTTCCGTCCTGTGTCTAGAAAATGGAGGAAACACCCTGGAACTGTTCGTCCATGTTCGAGTGATGGCACCTTTAGTACAGACGCTTTTATTATATTATAGTATATAGGAAACAGTATGCCAACAAGTTACACCCCATGCCAAAACTATGGAAACAAAGTTGTTTCTTTTGTTCTTCTTTTAATATTAAAGTTTCCAATAAATTTTCTAATAATTATATATAAATTTTCTTTTCAAAAGATTGTAAACATTAAATGACTCATTATTAAAACATCATAATACTTTAAAAAATATATACTTACCTAACTCCGGGAAAAAGTTGTATATCGGCTTTTTTCATTGCCTGTCTACAAAATTTTGAACTGGCAATTATTATAAACAGAATAAGGGTTATTGACTTTTAAAATGTCTCTTAATTTTTATGTCGTAATTTTGTAAGTTATTCCGTAAGGAAATCACAGCTTTGCATTGTAATATAAGCTTGTTTCCATACTTTTGGCCTGGGCTGTATCTCCATAAATTAAATACGGTATTTGACTATACCCACTGATGATAAATTGTATCATTGAAACCACTAAACAGCAAACACACGTTCAAAAATACACTGAACCATATAATTATGGTTCCACTACCACTAACTTTTCATGGTCGTTTTTATCGTCTTTTCATGGTCAAAAACAAGACGTGGTTTGGCCCAGCAGTATCTTCATAGAAACTTCATACTAACAGATCGTTTTTGATATTTTATAAAAAGTAGCTGATTTGAGCTGTGTTCATGATCAAATACCGTATATCTTCAGCGCACTGTGGTCGACTCAGGCAGCCTACATACTTTCAGGATTCCGCTGGGATAAATGCCGTACGCATATGAGGAATACACACTTGTTGTAGTTCATATGCACTTGAAATACTTACTAAAGGTACTATGCGTATGGCATTGCATTTACTGTACCTAGACCCAACGGTCTGGTTCTAACTTGAATAAAATAACATAAAAAGTACTATGTGTCACCCCATAGAGTCGCGTTCTCTATTGAGAGGTAGTATGAAAGAAACGATCACAGTTTCGTAACGTATGTAACCCCTTAATAAGTACCGATAGTACATAAGTACTACTTATGTATGATTAGACGTCACTTTTCCTTTTCCTAATGATTAAATGTGTCTGTAACAAATGCTATCGCTACTATTAAGTTACAAATGAACAAATAGGTTTAGACATCTAGTATTATTAATTTATAATATTACTGTTACGTTTTATATAATTTCTGTTTATGGCATGTGATGTAAATTATTTTCAATGGGTATCATCAATTAGTAAACTGATTATGATTAATATGAATTATTATTATTTGTGATTTTATATATGTTTATAATTAAATTGCTGATCAAATTTAAAATAGGAACGAATTAGAGAAAAGTTCGTACCTTGCATTATATTGTTTTATTTTACCTAATAAAACTTTAACTGTACAAAACTTACTATATAACCAATATCAAAAATAGCAGAATTTACCTATTTCAATTTGTAATTGTTCTCACAAGTGGTGTAAAGTTATATACCTATATAACTCTGTGCGATACGAACTTTTTCAACCTTGTGTACTATTTATAAGTACATAGTAGATAATATATATGTAACAATCAATCGAATAACAAATATTTATACAGTGTCTTGGTCATGGATTCGGTTGTGGGTATAAAACACCAATGCTGTAAGGATGTCGCATATATGAATTATGCCAGGGATTTGATGGGAACGTTTCTCACCTTCTCAATCAGCGAATGGCAGCTAAACTAGCATAACTGGTCTGTTCCAGTCTCTTTAACTGCGCTCAATATTTGTCTCATGCCGGTTGTACACACTCGCCGAGACAGGGCGAGACAAGCATGCCGTCCGTCATTTACTCATAGAGTTCCAAAGTGACGGCATGCAGGTCTCGCCCTGTCTCGGCGAGTGTGTACAACCGGCATCACGATTCGATAGAGTCGGGTGGCAGTTACGCTAGCTAAAAGTGACTGGCTGTACATATCGATACCTTAGAGCACAAGCGTACTAACGTTTCGGAAAAATTAGTGCTACTCTATGTGGTTTAAATTTCATTGGCAAAATAATTGTAATTAGTATTACTGTAAACTAAGATATCGATATAACAAAGCACGGCGTACTCCTCGAACACAGCGAAGCTGAAAGTACCTACCTTTTGTCCCGAGGCTTTTTGTTTTTTAAGGATTGACGCGCATATACGATGCGCGATACATCCACAAACATTATCGTTTTGATCGCCGCAGTTATTGCACTAATTACTGGGCCGCTCGCTTGTCTCAGTAAGCGCCGTAAGTGTAAGCCAGTGTCTGCGTAAGTATCGAGCGCAATAAATTAACGATAATTTCTTGAGCGTCGGTGCAATAGGTAAGTATCTAAATGCGTACTCGCGCGCTGTGTGTGTGCGGTTTTACTAAGATCAAAGTCGTAAAGGCCTGGCCACATCACTAGCCGGTGTCAGTGTACATAAAACCACCGTAAAAATCCACGACGCCGCGCCGTTTCACGGTGACGGCGCCGTGCCGTGGTGATGTGGCCAGGCCCTTAGCCTTCTGTAGTTGTGCTTTATCTATTCTGTGGCACACCGAACAAGACGACACATATATGTGATATCTGATATCCATTAATTTTATAGAACACCAAACAAGTATTTATGCAATGATTTGTTTAATAGGTTTCTGCTGGTTTCATTGGGGTTTTGGATATAGCCATAGTCAAACTTGCAATATATGTACACGGGATTATCTCTGTGTTATGTGCGACGCTAAGCTTTATCTTTAGTAGACTACAATTACACATATTGTAGGGCCATTGCAGTCTAGGTTGTGGACAGATAAAACATTAGAGACCGGAAAAGGAATAAATGCTTAGCGCCGAACATAGTTAAGAGAATAACGGCTAGGCTGTGATTATCTTAGGTAACCTCGGCGTTGCGATCGACATTTATAAAAATAAGGGTGATTTCTCACCGCGCGTGTTCGCCTGTAATGTGACAAAAAATTATTTCATAATCTCATGTGTTCTTTGTTACATTACACTGGTTGAGGAGCACGCTCGCGGTGAGGACCACCCGTCATGCACGCAACAATAAGGCCCTTATCACACTTGCGATTTGCGAGCGAGTTTTCTATACAAATAAGCGTCGCGGCGAACTCGCTGCGTGATTGCCTTCATACAAAATTCGCTCGCAAATCGCAAGTGTGATAATGCCCTAACGCAGCGCTGTTGTGTTATTCCCTTGTAACAGGACGACTGAAAATTGTAGCCAGTGTTTGTAGTCTGAGGCCAAAGCAGTCTCAATTATTAAAATAATTATCACAGTTGTCAACTAGCGATTGTTACTGTCATTAATGTCATAATATTGACTTCCGATTACGAATCATTGTTACTAGACTATTTTAGATGTGGGCTTCCCGTTCGTGACTCAAGATGGCCGCATGCGTTTAAGTTTCGTTGTTCATTATTTATTCATTTTTGTTGTTCAATGTGTAGTATTGATAGCGTATTGTGCAGTGATCTAACGTATGAGTGAATAGCTAATGAAGAATTCAACTTGAAGCGTTCATAGCCCTTCCTGGGTCAAGGCCCGATAGTCCGTGTGGTTTTTTGAAAATACTATCACTTTACAAGCACGATTTTCTCAACTCACCGTACAACGTTCTTACAACCTTGACGCTGGCAGAATTGTCCCAATGGACAGTAGCCATTTTTTTATAAAAATTGAATTAGACTATTTTAAAGATTAACGCTTGTGATAAATTGATAATCTTTCAACCGGAACTAAGGGAATAACATGATTTGAATTACCTGCTACGCTGTTATCCATTTTAAATAAATTCGCACAAAAATATTGATAATAAATAATTATAACAATTTCAGAGACCTGCTTTAAGGAATTTTGTAAGCAATAAGTTTGAAATTGATGCGTGTGTAATATAATAATAGATTTTACGAAATTTACATTTAAGAGATATGTATTTTCATATTTTTGTTTCGTAGACGCTATCTCATATTACTAAAGCCCTTGCACCGTTTTATTAACGTTACATTCATATCAATGAGAATAGGTACCTACTCTATTAAATTTATATATTCACATTTTACGATATATCATATCTAATGGAACTCCAATCTGAAATTATGTCAGCATGAAAATATTTAATAAGGAACAAAGAAATGTTAATCATTTTCATTTTGAAAAACAAGATGTATCATTTTATTTTCTTACATTTATCCGTATAATAATTTGTTTCATTTTTACTCAATTCTGCAATATACATTCCTGAAAGTTCTTTATTTAATTCGGTAGACTGTAAAGACATTTCATTGGTTGTCAGTGTGCTGTTCAAAATATGATTAGTCCAGTATAATAATTGCTTTGATAATTTTAAACTCTTTGATTTTTGTAAGAGTACATTATTAATGTTAAATAACAGATTAAAAAAACTTTAGATGATCCAATCTTATGCTTTTTTCCCCTACCGCCTAGAGAGATAGTAGTCAAATTTTACCAGTTTCAATCCGTCTAATAACCCCGTTGGTTCACCTGTGTAGTATTTCTTATGTAAATATATGTATATTAACAAACATTCATTGCAATAACTACTGTAGGTTTATATATATATATTTGAGTTTTTTCATATTTTTGCATACCTATTTGAAAATTTCGAAACTATTATCAATTATATTTACATAGTTTTATGTACCGAATTATTACTATGTCAAATTACGTGACTATTATTTTCATTAAAAATGCATAAGCGTAGATTTAAAAAAAAATAGCTTTCAAATGTCATCCACACGCCAAAAATCTAAAATTTTAGAATTGTCAAAGAATTTATTTTCATTTCACTCAATTTTACGGAGCTAAAGCGCTTATGGTCTCTCATAAAATACTTTTTCTGGTATTTATATTCAGCTCCAATGCAGCTAAACACGTACACGTTATAACTAGTACCTACTGAAGCCCATCACTAGCCACTGGTGATGTTTTAATGACGAATCAAGGAACAATATTTGTGTATAACAGTCCGATAAATATAAAGTTACCTTTAAAACTCTTAGTTTAATGTACAAATGGATTATTGTTTAGGTTTAAATTATCAAAGTCGACATGATATAAAAGAACAGCATAGTGAGTTTCCACCTGCGAGGCGAGACGAAATAGGACGAGAATAAGAATCGCTGGCCAAGAGGCATTAATGCCAATAAATTTCAAAAACAACCGTTACTTTGCCATAACACTGAGTGATATTCTTGTTACATGACTTAATGAGACTAATGGCCTATAACTTTTGGTAAATCAAGCCCAACACTAATCCTTAAATTAGAATGAGAGACGTTCTCCTGAAACGTTACGAGGCCTTATTCCTTAAAAAAAAAAGATTTTTCATGTTATGACAAATATATTGATAATTACAACCAACTTTTTGAAGTGAATAATACTTTTCCCCGAGTTCTAGGTAGTAACATAGCTATTTCATGCTTTCATTGCATGATGAAAAAAATAATTTTACGCGTTTTTTTTTTTCAATTTCGAGTAGTTTTTGAAACAAAAATTATCAATGAAGAATTAAAACTGTAGGTTTCAAACATATACTAATAAATCCCTATAGCCCTGTTCTAGGTAGTAACATCAATAATATGTTAAGAAACATGTTTGATCAAGATCATAGAGAAAAATGTCTAAAACAATCAGCATTTTAAAAGCAATAAGGCCTCTTAATATGTAATCACTTGAAAAAGTCTTATACCGATGTTACATCGAGCTCTGCTTGTATTATTTCAGTATTATCGTTTTTTATTTTGTATCTGAGCTAAATATCAATTGTTGATATATTTTGGAATGTTATCGGTATTGTATAGCCCTACGTCTCTCAATGGAGTTCTGCCTTATCGAAGAATAATTTTTCGTCAAATTTAAGAATTATTTTTCGTCAAAGGTTTCATGTCGTCAAATTTTTGCTTCCCCGATATTTTTTCCTCTTAAGTCATAATTTTTTCAGTGAAAAAGGCTTTCTGCGAAATGCAACATTCGACGAAAAATTATTCGTCGAAAGGCAGGGAACCCTCCACATGAACATACATCGTTATCGCGGGGACAAATCAACTGACATAAAGAATAAACGCAACAGAATGTCTATTCAGTAGAATCGAATTAAATGCCTACTCGTTCGCAACCTCTGAGAAGTTCTTGATATCTTATACGAAATTTGTTTTTAAAATGTATAGTTGGTAATTATTAATAATTTATTTTTTGTTCCATTTAAAATTATTATTTTTATGTAAGAAAATGTTGAATTTAATTATAAACAGTTGGTTGAAGTGTGCATTTTTAAGAATGTAGGTCCCGAATTGAGCTATTCAACCCTATTGTGATTTGATAATAAATATTTATCTAACATAATATAATATTTGTCATTATCAAATAAAAATTTAACGTAACTAATACAAGTAGCTAATAAATTAGCTTAGACCGTTCATATGACGCGTCTTCGTGCAGGAAATATTCACTTCGGCTAACAAAATGATCGTTCGTCGTCGATAGGTATAAACAAAATTCTTGCGTGTCGATAGTGTCTCTTCTGTTATTTTATAGTCTTTGGGAGCTGTCAAATCGTTATTGCTCTCGCGATAACGATGTATGCACATGAAGTATATTATGTATGTAAGAAAGAAGTAAGAGCTGATTAAAAAAAACATAACATATTTTCTTATTGGTGAATATACATGGTGTATTTTTTTTTTATCTTCTGGTTTTTTTGTTTCCATCGTTTTGAATCGTCGCCTGCAACCAAAAAACAAATTATCAGTGAGTAAAACAGAAATCGGAATCAAGATGATAAAGTTAAAAACACTTGAAATAACCGTCTTCAGTGAGAAGAAATCGTGATAACTTACGAGAGTTACTATAAAAAAGCGCAAAATCAATTTCAACAAAATTTATATGAGTCCACCTCTGAAGTATGATCTTGATCTACCAATGAAAAGAATCGATTTGTACTCGTAATGGGCGAAATGACCGCGATACATACATTAAAAAAAACATACAGTCGAATTGAGAACCTACTGCTTTTTGAAGTCGGTTGAAAACGATAATATGAATACCTAAGCAGTTCAATAGTTTTTGAGTATACCTAACCTACTGAAAATATTTTCTGTGTACTATTGTAGCGTCTACGCGATTGATTGCCTGCCATTTAGTAGGTCCCTATAGTTACTATACCTACAAAACTTGATGGTGTATCACATTCTTTCCGATTTTCGCGATTATCATTATAACTAATTTCTAAATTACAGCATATAATATAATCGGATTTTATGACTTCAGTGTGTCTCTCTCATATAAAAAATTATCAGCGTATAAACGATCGATTAAGACGATGTCACATACAGATTCACATAATGTCACATACCTACTTAGGGCTTTGTGCACAAATCAAACGTGGTTCTAAAGGGGGGGTCAAGAAAAAATCACCACATGAGCAGATACTTTTTCTCGAATTCGTTAAAATACTTCAAATAGCGAACTTTTTTTACGAAATTCTGTCGATTAAAAAAATACATGTGAGGTTGTGAGGGGGAGGGGGGTAACAAAGAACCTCACCAAATATCACCAGGAGGGTGAGGGGCTCAAAAAGTAGCCGAAAAAATCTTCGCGTGATTTGTGCACAAGCCCTTATGGCGGCTTAGATGCAAAGAGTTAATAGATATTAGATTGGTAAACCGAAGAATGGTATTAAAATATGATTTTATCAGCTCACCCCACGAGGAAAGTGCATTGCGATGATCTAGAAGCGTAGGAAAATTAAATGATATACGAGGGGCGTCTGAAAAGTTCTAAGCCTAAGATAGAAAAAAACAATTTACACAAATGAACTCGTGTTTATTTTTCAATATAGTCTCCTCCTAAATCAATGCATTTTTTAAATTTTTTATAAAGTGCTTTTAGGCCATTAAAAAAATAATCTTCATTTTGCCCTTCAAAATGCTCCTGTACAGCCGCCTTCATCTCTTCGTCACTTCTAAATCGCTTTCCCCTCAACTCTTTCTTCAAATTATTGAATAGAAAATAATCGCTTGGGGCTAGATCTGGGCTGTAGGGTGGGTGGTCAATTTCGTCAAAACCAACTTCCTTCAGAGCACGCCTCGCAACATTAGCGGTGTGAACGGGTGCGTTGTCTTGCAAAAACAAAATGCCTTTCCTTAGTTTACCCCGCCTTTTCTCAACTATGGCTTGTCGCACCTGTCTTATTAGATTTGCATAATAAGTTCCGTTTATCGTAGAGCCTTTATCTAAATAATCGATTAAAAGAATGCCATCACAATCCCAAAATACCGTAGCCATTAACTTAGAGGCCGACTTTTGCACTTTAAATTTCTTCGGCGGCCTTTCACCCTTTTCAATCCACTGCATCGACTCAGACTTACACTCCGGATCATACTGTCTGATCCATGTTTCATCAACAGTTACTATTCGGGAACAAACTTCATCTAAATCATCTTCGCACAATTCTAAAAACGCCCGAGAAGTTTCCACACGACGTACTTTATCGAAGGCCGTTAGCATTTTCGGTACCCAACGAGCACTGACTTTACTCATGTACAAATGTTCATGTAAAATTTCTCCGACTCTTTCTTTACTAATACCTAAGACCTCAGCTATTTGCCAAACCTTAATTCTTCTATCTTCTAATACCAGCTTTTTTACTTTTGCTACGTTTTCTTCGGTCACTACCGATATTGGCCGCCCTGAGCGGGGGTCGTCTTCGATCGATTCCCGTCCGAGTTTAATAAGCGACTCCACTTTTTGACTGTGGCATAAGAAGGCCCAGAATCACCGTAAATAATAGCCATTTCCTCAAAAATACACTGCGGTGATTTGTCACTTTTTGTAAGGAATTTAATTACAGCACGGTGCTCAATTTTCGTAATATTCGTTGGTAATTCACACATGATGTACTTTTCCGTTGAATATCTCGAAACAGAATAATAAAAACGTGACATGTTATTTTTTAATAATTTGTTTTTAAATGGCCTTTCTAGTGGCCAGTATCATAAACGCATATATAACCTCGAAATACCTTAGGCTTAGAACTTTTCAGACGCCCCTCGTATGACATAATACCGTTTGTATGATTTATTTCATTCATGTCGCATATTGCGTTTACATAATTGTCACGCTATTTACACCTACTATTGTTGATAGTGTTATTTACTATATAGCAATATGAATTTCTGTTACCCATTTATAGTAGATCATACATACATAGAGATCGATGTTATTTGAAAATATATTAGAAGAACCTTAGTCTTTTGTCTGTCATAAATATAAGTTTCGGAAGGGATTTATTTTCATTTAAGATAAATAAAGACGGAAAATCTCAATTTGTGTTGTAATTTTGTAACCTTTTTGTATTTCTATGATTTTGACGACATTTTATTTACCTATATAGCTTTATTCTTAAGTGAAAACCGAATATCTACACTCCGGATTTTAATTAGGCGAACTAACTTGACAGCTCAAAGTGTTGTCAGGAATAGAAAAAAAAAATAGTGATTGGTTTATGTCGATACTAATTATGTCGATATAACCTTGTACCATTCATTTGATTATATGTATTTGTATTTTATCAAATAGTTCAGTTCACACTCGTACTAATTACAATTGTTTTGCCAAAAAAAAATTAAACCACATAGAGTTGTGCACTAACGTCCTAATTGCAACGACTTTTTTCGAAAAGTTAGTACGATTGTGCTCTAAGGTATCGAAGTAATCGTCATCATAACTCTCACACTCACACATGGACGGATGGGATGAGGATGGGAAGATGAGCAGGGATGGACGTACAAATCGGACATTAACAATACTTTTACAGGCAATTGTGTGTGACCACTTCCTGGCTACTGGTTCTTTTTCTCTTAAAGGCACGTATAATGAGAAAAATAATAGAATTATCTTAGAATAGTTATTTGTTATGCAAGGCTGCAAAGTTGTTATTTGGCGCGAGTGTTGACATTGAAAGCTGAGTTAGCTGAGCGAGCGAAGGAATCTAAGATTGAACCATGAGCGAAGCGAATGGTTCAAAGATAGATTCCTGAGCGTAGCGAGGCTTTCAAGACACGAGAAGCTAAATAATTTTGCAGCCATGCGGAACACACAACTTTTCACCTCACTACAGCGAGGAAAATGCAAAATTCAAGAAAAACAATTAAAACATAAAAATAATCATATTTAATTTTGTCTAAGAAAATGATAATCGTAATGCTAATAATTATTATTATTTTTTGTACGACGTGCAGCAAACATTTTTTGCCTTATAATTACTTTGTTACCATAAAGCGGCAGCTAATCAGTGACGTAGAAAGTCTCACTAGTCGAAGTGCCATACCTTATTTACTCATACAAACGAAGACAAGTTAAAGCCTGACCAGAAATATATTAGGATTGTCAAGAGGGTGCTATTTATAAGACTTATATGGCAACAATCCTGCAACATTAGTTTAAATGCCTGTCAGTTCGTATGGTAACCTCGTAATATAATTTAATGGAATGTACTCATCTCCTGACTGTTTTTCGTGTAGTAAACACGTGTAGGTACACTTTATTTATAATATTACGGTCACGACTGTGAATGGTTTTCGGCATTTTCTATGAACTTTTTTAAATATTTGTCTTTTGACGTGACAACGTCTTAATTTAGGTTGCGCTCGGAGTCACTCATGAAAAAATGTAACGCCCGCCGCTCACGGTTGATGAGTGAGAGAGACAAAATATATTTCTATAGTTAAAATTTGTGCAATTCTTATTTTCATTCATCGAGCATTACTGTAACAAGAGGGAAGAGGGCGGAAGATGGAAGAGGGAAGAGGGAAGAGGGAAGAGGGAAGAGGGAAGAGGGAAGAGGGAAGAGGGAAGAGGGAAGAGGGAAGAGGGAAGAGGGAAGAGGGAAGAGGGAAGAGGGAAGAGGGAAGAGGGAAGAGGGAAGAGGGAAGAGGGAAGAGGGAAGAGGGAAGAGGGAAGAGGGAAGAGGGAAGAGGGAAGAGGGAAGAGGGAAGAGGGAAGAGGGAAGAGGGAAGAGGGAAGAGGGAAGAGGGAAGAGGGAAGAGGGAAGAGGGAAGAGGGAAGAGGGAAGAGGGAAGAGGGAAGAGGGAAGAGGGAAGAGGGAAGAGGGAAGAGGGAAGAGGGAAGAGGGAAGAGGGAAGAGGGAAGAGGGCGGACATAATTTTTTCTTAAAAATCGATATGGGTGTCATCTCCGAGGTTCCTCGGGGTTCCGATTACGAAAATGACATGCATTTTGAAATCCAAGATGGCGGACATTATTTTTTCTTAAAAATCGATATGGGTGTCATCTCCAAGGTTCCTCGGGGTTCCGATTACGAAAATGAGATCCATTTTGAAATCCAAGATGGTGGACATTATTTTTTCTTAAAAATCGATATGGGTGTCATCTCCAAGTTTCCTCGGGGTTCCGATTACGAAAATGACATACATTTAGAAATCCAAGATGGCGGACATTATTTTTTCTTAAAAATCGATATGGGTGTCATCTCCAAGTTTCCTCGGGGTTCCGATTACGAAAATGACATCCATTTTGAAATCCAAGATGGCGGACATTATTTTTTCTTAAAAATCGATATGGGTGTCATCTCCAAGGTTCCTCGGGGTTCCGATTACGAAAATGACATCCATTTTGAAATCCAAGATGGCGGACATTATTTTTTCTTAAAAATCGATATGGGTGTCATCTCCAAGTTTCCTCGGGGTTCCGATTACGAAAATGACTTCGATTTTGAAATCCAAGATGGCGGACATAATTTTTTCTTATAAATCGATATGGGTGTCATCTCCGAGGTTCCTCGGGGTTCCGGATACGAAAATGACGTCCATTTGTGATTTTGGAATCCAAGATGGCGGACTTAAATTTTGACGTGATAACGTCTTAAATTAGGTTGCGGCTCGGAGTCACTCATGAAAAAATGTAGGTAACGCCCGCTCACGTCTGATGAGAGAGAGAGACAAAATATATTTCTATAGTTAAAATTTGTGCAATTCTTATTTTCATTCATCGAGCATTACTGTAACAAGAGGGAAGAGGGCGGAAGAGGGAAGAGGGAAGAGGGAAGAGGGAAGAGGGAAGAGGGAAGAGGGAAGAGGGAAGAGGGAAGAGGGAAGAGGGAAGAGGGAAGAGGGAAGAGGGAAGAGGGAAGAGGGAAGAGGGAAGAGGGAAGAGGGAAGAGGGAAGAGGGAAGAGGAACAAAATATATTTCTATAGTTAAAATTTGTGCAATTCTTATTTTCATTCATTGTTCCTATTGTGCAATTTAATAATATTCATATCAATAAATATTCTACCGAGAATAAGACGTTGTCACGTAAAATCTTCCTTCGCCCGTAAAACCGACTTTACAGGCAACCATTTTTTATTTATTTATTTTTTAAAAGATGGCAACCGGTCACAGTTAAGCGACCATTACTGCCAATGTCTCGTTGCCAATCGCACACGGCGACTAGATAGAGGATTGATACCACGTTGTACGGTAAGTTGAGAAAATCGCGCTTTTTGTAAAGTGATAGCGATTTACAAAAAACCACACGGACAATCGGGCCTTGACCCAGGAAGGGCTATGTACGCTTCAAGTTGAATTCTTCATTAGCTATTCACTCATTCGTTTGATCACTGCACAATACGCTATCAATACTACACATTGAACAACAAAAATGAATTTATAACAAACAACAAAACTTAAACGCATGCGGCCATCTTGCGTCACGGACCGGAAGCCAAATATTTGTCTTTTAAAGAAACCACCACGAAAGACATTCATATTGTTGACAAACCATCATAAAATCATTGCCAGTGTAAGAAATTAGTTTCACTGAAACTCCGCAATATGGCGCATCTCAATAATTATATTTCTGGTCAGGCTTGAACTAAACACCCACACCCAGATCTTAACATGTTGCAATATCTGAGGTTTATATTCGTTTACAGTTATCAGTGTATTCGATAGTACCATACAACTGCCAAGAAAACAAAAAGGCGGACAGCGTTCTTAGCGATGTCCTAAAACAAAGTTCATTCGATGAAAGTATTTTAATTCCAACCGTTTTTTTATTATTTATATTTGTGTAATAAAATTATTAGTTTGATTTCAAAACGTGATAATACAAAATTCATGAAACATGTAATGTCTATTTTTTTTAACGCTGTTTATCTAAACCTCTCTGGTATCAACTGTTTTTTTTATATCGATATTTACAACACTAGCCAAACAGTGGCAACATTCGTGTGCATTGAACTGTCAAGTTAGTTCGCCTAATTAAAATCCGGAGTGTACTTATCATAGACTTTCTTTTTTTTTAACAAAAATATGAATACTTACTTACCCACTAATCGCTAGTGATGATAATGATGACTGGGTGATTCTACAGGCGTTTATATTTCAACAGCTTTCAGTCGGCTGGTATAAATATCAAAGTAATGGGCCATTATCGGCTTTAAATTAGATCAAATTGTGAAAATAAGTACGGTTACAGTATATCATTGCATGTAAGTTTGCAGCTGGGTGTAGCTCACTATTTCAATATTTTCGACAGCGGACTGACGGCAGTTGTAATTTAATTGTAACGCTTGTAGAATCACCCGAATAACAAATATTAGTTACAAATATAAAAAAAAAACTTTTTGGTGAGCACAAAATAGACAATTTCACTCGTTTCTTTGAAAACTATCTATGTATATGTGGTAGATTATGAATGAGCACAAAGCACAAACCACAGGTGCCCAATCGTATTCTACGAGATCCGCTGAAGTTTACTTTCCCATGTTTGATAATAAATAAATAAGCAACTAGGTATAGTAGAACAATTCCATAGTACTTTCAATATCACAAATAAGTCCAGCGCGTAAGTGGTTGAGTGAGACTAACTATCGTATCGATTAATACTTGTAAATCGAAAGAGGTGTGCCGTTCGAGAGAACAATCTCCCTAAAGAGCCAGAATCTACTCGAAAACTCTCGGGAATAGCAGGCACAGGCACAGAATAACTCTAGTTCACACACAGTGACGCTTGCGAAAGATAAGTTGATTGAGTTAGCGTTAGCGGCCTATTACGAGTATGTGGCGCTAAGTAAAACGGAGGGAAAGTTGGTATTGTTGCGTCGACCGCTGGTCGTCCGCACGCCGTCGTCAAGGTGACCGACTGCTCTGCAACCAGTTTCGCTAACCGCGACGCATTTCTTATGTAACCAGCCCGACGGCCGCCGCATTGTAAACGCTAACAGTATGTAAAGTTATTTATTTACTATATTACAACTTATTATGTCTATAAACATCATTATCTCATTGCAGATGTTGAAGTTGGACGTGATTTGTTTGCTGGCGATGCTAGCGCCATCTCTGTGCCGGCCTTACGATCCGGAGGACGCGGGCTTGAAGATGGTGCTGCCATCTAGCGGTCAGTTTGAGGCGTTTTATCCGCGCGAGGCGCACGGTATACCCAACGGGTCGTCGCGGCCTGCGCACGGGCACGGCAGTTTCTACAAGCACCGCAACCCGGCGCTAGTGGATGTGAAGAATGCAGCCGCCTACGGGTTCAGGTTTGACGGCATGCGGAGATTCAACTTTGATGACGAGTAACTCTGATTGAAGTTAATAAAGATTAATTTAAAAATCGTTGACTTTCGTTATTGCCCAGTTTATCCCATCCACCTCCTAAAAGATTATAAAGCAGAGACTTGATAAAAATACTGACATTATTAAAATAGGTAAGTACCTAGTACTTACCTACTAGATCCCTAATAGAATTCAATGAATGAAAAACCGGCCAAGAGCATGACGGGCCACGCTCAGTGTAGGGTTCCGTAGTTGCTTATCCTTCACAATAGACCCTTACGAGTCCTTTAGGAGAAAGATTCCAAGCACTATAAAAAGGTCGTAAACGCCATAGTAACTGTAATTACTTATTATCTTCTGGAAGTTATGGATTATACGCGCCATATTTAGCGGAATGTTTTAGTGCAGTATGGCACTTAACTAATATGTGTAACGTTCAAAGTATAAGGACACCGCGCGGCACTTACGTCATTTTAAAGAAAATTATGAAATCTTGCGATAACTTAAAAACGGCTCGACCGATTTTATTCAATATAGTTTTCATTGAAAGTACTTATAAGGCCTCATTTTCATGAATTTTCCCATAATTTTTTGACCCGTGGTTGAAAAGTTAGAGGGGGGGACACTATTATTTTTATTTTCGGTGCGAATATTTACGAAACCGCTGACTATCAAAAAATAATGTTTAAAGACCCCTTTTATTTTTCAAAGACCTATTCTACGACACCCCACACACTAGTGTCGGAACGAAAAAAAAAGATCACCCCCACTTAAGGTGTACGAGAATTAACCCAAAAATTTTTTTTTTTTTAGTTTTTATTTTTTCGTTTTATCGGCGTGATACATACACATACTCATACTCAAACCAAATTTCAGCTTTCTAGTATTAATGGTCACGGAGCTAAGCCGCGGACGGACAGACAGACAGACGGACATGGCGAAACTATAAGGGTTCCTAGTTGACTACGGAACCCTAAAAAAACCACCCAATCCGTCGAATACTAGAAGAACAACGACTAACAAGGAAAGGACCTGTGGCAGGTAGCTAGCAGTGGCGCTTCATCTCTAAGGGTAAATTAGAGTGGGGTGCTGTGCTGGATGGAATGCTTTAAAGCAAGCCGGTGGGATTCGGGTTCTATGGGTGCCACGCCACGCCACACATACATAGGATAGTAGGTACCAGTGCAACAACGGTTAGGTCAGGGCATTTTTAACAATGACTACGTGTACCCTAGTTATTTGATAACTACTTAGGTACCTACTTAATGCATTTTGTCGGATACCTATTAACATTAGTAATTATTGTGCAACACAACAAACTCTAATGATATAAATGATGATTACGTACTTTTTCCGCCAAATAGACCTAAGACTAAGATATGAATGTTGTCACGTAAATAATATGAGTAAGTACCTATATATCCACTTATATCAAAGGAATGTCTCATACAAGCTTATTATGCCTACGTGCATTCGAATATGTCATATGGCATATGGCATAGTTTTATGGGGAAATTCTTCAGATCACGAGAGAATACTGAAAATGCAAAAGAAGGCAATACGAGTTATAATGAACGCTGGCTACAAAGATTCGTGTCGAGAATTTTTCAAGACGCTCAACATCATGACATCGGTGGCACTATACATATTCGAAACCATAATGTTCGTCAGAGAAAATATTCACAATTTTCATAAGAAGGGATCCTCTACACGACCAAGTCGGCAACCGAACAACCTCTGTTTAAGCCCACATAAATTAGCCATGGCAAAGAAGATGCCGGAGTCATTGGACGACGACTTTACAATAAACGGCCAGAATCGATGAAGGAAGAACAACGACTGACGGTGTTCCGTAATAAATTAAAAGATCTATTAACTAATAAAACTATATACAATATTAATGAATTTCGAATATAATCAAATTAATAAGACTGCAATGTATAATCTTATAATTTTTTTTATTAATTAATATCTACAAATAATGTAATAAGTGACTAGTCACACCTGCAGTAGTAGTAGTAGGTATAGCAGTGTTCATGGATACATAAATACATAAAATGTATTACGCATTGTATGATGAATAAAATATTATCTTATCTTATCTTATGTACTTATAATTACATAAAGCATTTATACACACCTACATTAAAAGTGTCGTAGTTTATTTATGAATGTTCTATGGAGGCTTTTGCCACCCACGAATTTTACATTTGCATGGGAATTAACGATTCCACATCAATTAACCAGTTTCTGTTAATTAACCTCTATTGATATGAAAATCAGTCGAAAGGTTGCGCAAGAGAGTAACGGGGTGTATGAATATGTAAGGTGTAAAATACGGTTTCGGCCATAATGCATTTATTGCTATCTCTTTCCTACTAATACTAGGTATTACACATCTCTATCCCTTTCACTTAATTACGTTTATTTTTACATATTTGCTACTTCCATACAACAGTACCTTACATACCCTCTGAAATATAATTATACAGGGTGATCAATCCAAATGGGTCAGCAGGGAGAAAACGAAAACTTTAAGAGATAGGGAAATGTGTTCTTCTGAACCATGACGTCGGTTTTAGATTTAATAGAAACTGCATTATTTTTTAGGGTTCCGTACCCAAAGGGTAAAAACGGGACCCTATTACTGAGACTTCGCTGTCCGTCCGTCCGTCCGTCCATCCGTCCATCCGTCCGTCCGTCCGTCCGTCCGTCCGTCCGTCTGTCACCAGGCTGTATCTCAACAACGGTGATAGCTAGACAGTTGAAATTTTCACAGATGATGTATTTCTATTGCCGCTATACAAATACTAAAAATAAAATAAAATAAATATTTAAGGGGGCTCCCATTCAACAAACTTGTTATAGATTATATATATGTATAGGTACGGAACCCTTCATGCGCGAGTCGGGCTCGCACTTGCCCAATTTTTTATTTAACCCCTTACTAATATTTTTTGGGAGCACTGGAATTTTGTCCATATGGGCTCCGCTCCAGAGGCTCAGTATATAATATATTTTAAAATTAATTAAAAATATGTTTACTAACATAGTTATAAGTTATAATGTTACTAACAATATAATTATGGACATGATCTGAAATAAATTATATTATTATTATTATTCCTGTATGTCGCACCCACTCACGGGACAATAGTGTCCCGGACCTTTGGGAGGCGTGCACGGAGCCGAAGCCAACGCGTAGAGGCCCTTTCGACAATTTAATGAAATGCAAGGTGTACATCGAGCGGATGCTGTCCCTATCCGTGTCATGGGACGCACACAGAGACAGCGACATGGAATCTGAATACAAATTGGGCTATGGGGATGAAATGGAGGACTGGCTAATTGGGCTATGGGTTGAGACTATCGGGCGTCTACCAGCAAAAGTGTCTCATAGCAAAAATGGGACTGGTAGACGATGTTATTATTATTATTAATATACGTATAAGCACGATACGACCACAAAAATGTTTTGATCAACATAAACCACACTTATGTGCAGAAAATTCAGGAAAATGAACTCTAGTCTAGTCCAGCCTAGTAGTCAGAGTCTAGCAATCGTACCTAGATACTTTTGAGTTTTGGACTTGTCTTAGGTACCCGCCCCGGGACGCATTATCAATAGGCATCGGACTTTATAGAGCTATGGAGCTGATAGCATCATTAAAATAGAATTCAAACTCATGCACATACTCATAAATGTATTTAATTCGCGATTTTAATTTTACAGTCAAGGATAAATCGTCAGAATCGTCGATCGTCAGAAAAATATAGAGAGGCTTTATTTTGTGAATGCATTGTTTTTTTAATTTTAATTTTATTTATAATTTTACTCATTGAATAACCATAAAGGCAGTTTGGAATGAAATAGATGAATGAGTACGAAATGTATTTTATGTCAATATCGGATAGGTACATATAGCTCTCTAAAGTCCTACCGCGCTATCAAAAGTCCAGTGCCAAATTATCAGAATTCTGGCTCCAAACGGACATCGTATTTGAATTTGAATTCAGGGAGACAGTTCGCTAATATGGCGCCATCTACAACGTTACCGTAAAACTACCCAACGATAGTCCAATCATCCAACTATGGTCCAAAAGAAAATTCGTTTATTTTTATCAAAATCCATATTTTATCAGTGATTTTATACGTCTTTATTTAAGTTTGTTTAATTATGTTGTTCACCTTAGAGTTTATTCGTAATAATTGTCATAGTATTAACGAGTAATTTTCGTATTAAATTGGACCATAGTTTTGTGGACTGGACTATAGTTGGGTAGTTTAACGTGATGTCGGTGTAAAGTGGCATTTTGTAAACATTGGTACTTAGTCTTCATGAATTATTGGCCTACGGTTCTTATAACATAGTACCTACCTATATGAAACTCCTGGAAGTTTACGCTAGTACAAAACTTCGTTTTTTTTAATGTGACGATTTCCTTTTTATTCAACGACACATAAGTACAATAGTACATGATATGTACAGTTACAGGTTTAAATTGCGTGGATATACATTATGAAAGCATTACAATCACAAGACGCTATTAGTTATTTATTTTTACATTTTACTATCATACTTTCATTCGCTCGTCGCTGGAAAGTTAATACATAATCTTGATAAAATAAAAGTATATTAATAACCTCATGAAAATGGTAAACTAGTATGAGTATTTAATTCAATATTTTTTCTGTTAGAGTTTACATTTTATATAAGCTATCATTTAGGTGGTTTAACTTTTTTGATCGCGCTTATCACGGACGTCTTGTATTTTACGCTTAATTAAATTCCAGTAGGCATAGAGTAGGTATATTGAATAATGTACCAGTAGGTATAAAGGAAACGCTATACCGATTAGATCGAAGTATAGAGCATATCGCTAAAGTAGACATATCGGCGAGATCTCGGACATCACACATTACAAACATCGAACCCTTCTTGCTAAAATCAAACTGTTGTGTGTGTCCAATCTTATCCAACCGCAAGTTTTAAGTATAGCGGCATAATTGTATCCAGTTACATAATAAAAAAACAATTGACATTTCATTTTGTCGGTTAGATCATGACGTAAACATTCGTAATCCAAATATTTGTTGTTTAAGAATGTAAATAAGAAAATAAGTACTGATTATTTCCCGCGGTTTCGCATCTGGTGCTAATAATGGATTATGATGTGAAGTAGGTTATTTTCCGGACTGGTGGTTAGTTATGGTCTGGAATGGCTCACCACCAAGCACCGGGTGTCACGACAACAACCAATCATTGTACGGTGCAGGGTTTGTTTGGGAGATTCGGCTTAGTTTCAATAGCAAGTCGCATTTTACGCAAAAGCCACTAATAAATAAAATACACCACACCCCAGAAGATTAAAATTTAAAATATAGAATTTTCTGGAGTGTTTTATTTTGTGTTAAGGCTCTTTATCCGTTCAAAGATGCGGATTGTTTTAGTTTTATGTTTAATAACATTATTATCAATGTTACCTATTACTTATTTAGAACAGGGCCATTGCGATTTATTGGTTTATATTTAAAACCTACAGTTTGAATTTTTAATTGATAAGTTTTGTTTCAAGAACTACTCGAAATTGACATAATTCACACAAAAAACTGTTTTTTTTTGCCACTTACGAGCGACTGCACGTAATGAAAGGATGAAATAGCTGGGTTACTTTCTAGAACTCATGAAAAAGTAGTATTTTTAAAAGTTGGTTGAAATTATCAATATATTTCTCATAAAATTAAAAGAAAATTAATGAAATAAAAGGCCTCTTAATACGGAGTCGATATTTGATTAGGTGTTTGAAGCGTGTAAGGCGTTAGTTAGTAGGTAGGTGTAAAATATTAAGAAACCAAGAATGTGTGACAATGACAATTTACTTCATTCGATCCCGAATAAATTTACATACATAAGACCAGACCAACTCAGACCATGCGAGCATATCGCAATATACAAATATATTGTCGTTGACATCCTACGACGAGGCAGTAATATACTCCATACCTAATAACAATACCTTTAATACCTTGCCAAATTTCAGCAACAGCACCGGAATCAAGAATCCGTTAATCATAATGGCATCTAGCAGATATTAATTTGCTAGATGCCATTAACTGATTATAAATAGATCGACAGACAACAGATGACATATTATACGAGTATGGCAAATACTCCTGTGAGATAATCAGAATAACACAGCCTTACCGACCGACATTGTTATTAGTATCTTTAAGAAGTATATATAATGAGCACAAGCGATATGAATCATTTCATTGACGGTGTTCATCAAGCTGAGATTCAACCATGTATCCACTAAGGTAATTTCGTTCAGGCTGGCATGTTCCTTGGCTATATGCCGGCCCTATAGTTATATTGTTCACCCAGTTGTTGTGAGTTCAGTCGTGAGTCTCAATGCTAAGTTTTATATATCCTCTTAATTTTCACCTTTGGAATAATTTTGGCAGCATAAGCAACTGGCGCTTAGAGGGATCACTCTCGCTATCTTAGGGCCAGTGATGCTTAGGCTGAACCACACTGGCCTATGTATCATCAAATCATTGTATTGCATTTCCTTTTAGAACAGTCGGAACAATGATAAGCACTGTTTTTGTAGACTATTAGCAGGTATAGATTAAATAAATACCATACCTACTTTTTTTCGGTATTTGCGACTGTCACACATTTAAATAAAACATTTAAGCGATAATTATTGTTTTATTTAAATAAAATAGCTGTAGAACGTAGGTAATACGTATTTCATTGTTTTACTCTCATTGGTTTAGTGCATTTTATAATCAAACATTATAAATAGGTGGCATTAACCATAAATCAGGGTGTTTCTTGGTTCATCTCAATTGCGTCTATAATAATATTAAAAGTAGCCGCTAAAGCACCGCCCATACTGAAATGTACAAGGTATCGCATGCTCATTAAAGGAAAAAATACTTCTTAAAATAAGTACCTATTAGATAAGAATACTCATAGGGAAAAAACGCGTTATATCAATATTTGTGTGATGAGCAAGAATATACGCTCCAATCCCCATGTGTAAAGAGCATTCCTCAATTTTTTAACACTATTATCTCTTTCAGGTTAATATCTATGCTACTGTCCTGGCCCACTGCTTGGTGCTTCTGGGACATGGGCACCACCACAGAAGGGCTTCCTCCGGACAAACGAGCACGGTTCAGCATGTTCCAGTGGCAGGTTCAAACGGACTGGTTTGAGTTTTGGTTCCCCGATTGGGATTGGTCCGACTCTTGCTACAGACGACGAATGAGCGTTGTAGCTGGCTTGTCTATTGGTACGTAAGATCAATGATCTGTTTATTTCTACCTCTACATTAACTAGAATATAATAAATAATAATAAATATCGGACAACTTCACACAAATCGATCTAGTCCCAAATTAAGCTCAAGAAGGCTTGTGTCATGGGTACTAGACGACGATATACGTACTTCTATAGATAAATATATACTTAAATGTATAGAACAACCATGACCCAAGCACAAATATTCGAGTTCATCACACAAATATTTGCCCCGGCCCGGCCGGGATTCGAACCCGGGACCGCCGGCTCAGTTAGGCAGGTGTCTACAAGCTGAGCCAAACGCGTCGTCATATAGAAGGTGCAACTTCGTTTGTGGTCGTGAAAAGGTAAACATAAGGGTATAAAAACTTACTTAATATCTGATAGCGACGGATTACAGACAATTTAACAATATATCTTATATAAAAAAAAAAGATAACATAACACTTACAAAAATTGGAAACCCTCAACCAGTGGAGCCGCCCGGGGCATTGTCCCCAAAACGCTGGCCGCGTTTCCTCTTTGAATCGCCAACCCCAGCCGCTGCGCAAAGTAAGACCCCGCTCGCGGGTCGCCAGAGGCGCCGATGAGCTTGTCCGACACTTCCTTTACAAAAATTTTAGTGTCTGACGACCACGGCCCGAAGGTTTCAACCGCAAGAGCGGCAAATACGTAATTATTTTTTAGAAATGCGTATTTGCGGCATTTGATGGTTTGGGCGTCGTCAGCGGCAGACCCTGGCATTCGTGCGGAGCGGCGGACGTGTGACGGAGCCAGCGTATCCACGCAAGTGGCATCCCATGCTAAGGGAAGTCCTCGGGACCACGGTACCAGGGTGCAGCCGTCGGGTCTCTTCCCGTCCGCGGCAGACAAGCCGACTGGCTCTAAGGTGGCCGGGATGGATACAGTGTCGAGGGCCCTGCGGACGATGTCGTTGAGCGCCGCATGTCTGAAACATCGGCCGGCGCTCTGTTGGCAGTGAATGCCGTGGCGCCCGAGGGCGTCTACTGAGGCTCCACAGCGGCTGCAGGGGTGCGGCTCGCAGGATCTTAACCCGAAAAGTGAAAAGACAATAAATACTAAGCATCTTTTGCTTCAGCGTCGCCGGATAAAGAGTTTCCTATTATCTTAGGTATCCAAATTACCTAATACTTCTCAAGTCCTCAGTATCAATAATTGACAATATCTGTCCATACTTTAGGCTAAAATAAGGTTGCGATGACATTAGAACCGATATATGTAGGTATTGTAAATTATGGATATCTCGGTGAATCAAAGCTTATTGTTACAAGCATGTTTCTTTTGTTTTTAGATCATACGAACCTAGGCGTAGGGGCCCTCATAAACCGGCGGACAGTGATCACCTCGGCGAACCTAGTGGAGCCGTATCTAGATCGCGCACAAGATCTCCGTATCTGGGCGCTCGGCCGAGGGGTCTACTACTACACTCCTTTCCGGTATTCATATTATTCGTTCTAATTGGTTTTGAGGATAGGGCTAGGAAGAGTATAAGGTTTTAGTCATTGGGTTTTTATTTCAACACCTTTCTGTCAAAACACCAAAGTATTGAGTATCTGAACTTCGTATCGTGCCGTCTTGCTCATTCCAAAATTGTTTGACGCAAGATCGAAAGGGATGACTTTTATTACCTAATACGTATAGCGCCGTCAGTTTCGCATTCGTTAATTGATAATAATCTCGTTTTAATTATAGTCCCAAATGTTAGTTTACACCTCGATTTGTGAACATGGAACAATGCAGTGAGTACGTTTTTAGCATCTAATGGTAAGAAGTGACGTGACGTTAGATTCTTAACGTAGTTACATAGGGCGACTCAAAGGAGGTCAATGCCCGGCATTGGGCATCGGTTGATATATAATGATTGCGACAGCGATGTCCACCCTCTGGGCCACCACTAATACGGTGATTAGAGACTAAAGTACTATGTGTGACCTTACAAACGGTCCGGTAGTTTTGAATTTTTGATATGTTGTCTAGGATGGTTAGTCAGTGCTTAAAATGCAAAATGCACAATTCCCCCGCCTCCGCGCCCGCCGCCATTTTGAAAAAACCGGCACTCTCTTTGTATTTTTGCTCATATCTTCCTTTAGGAGCATTTTAGCTAGAAGAAAGCTTCAACAATGTTATAGAGAGTTAAATTTACTACATTCTCCATTTTATATTTTTTTTCTAGGACAGATAGTTACGGAGATATCCACATTTAAAAAAACGTAAAAAATCGCAATTTCCTACTGAAAAACAAACTTCTGCATTATATCTTCGTTTAGGAGCATTTTAGCTACAACAAAGCTTGGGCAATGTTGTAGAGAATCAAATTTACTATAATTTACACTTCAAATTTTGTTTCAAGGATGGTTAGTTACGGAGATATGCACATTTAAAAAACAGGAAAAGTCGAATTTTCCGAAAATTTCTCAAAATTCTTGGTTTAGAACGCTGTCATTCAGTTATGGACTAGTCTAGGACAAATTAAAACATGTAGGAAATATTAATTGCTTATAAAACTCATGTCCATTTTTACATACATTTTCGGAAAACGTGACTTTATTTTTTACATCTCTCCGTAATTATCCGTCCTAGAAACAAAATTTGAAATGTAAATTATAGTAAATTTAATTTTCTACAAAATTGCCCAAGCACTGTTCTAGCTAAAATGCTCCTAAACGAAGATATAATCCAGAAGTTTGTTTTTGAGTTGGAAATTGCAATTTCTTAAGTTTTTTTAAATGTGCATATCTCCGTAACTATCAGTCCTAGAAACAAAATATAAAATGGAAAATGTAGTAAATTTAACTCTCTATAATATTGTCTAAGCTTTCTTCTAGCTAAAATGCTCTTAAAGGAAGATATGAGCAAAAATATGAAGAGAGTGCCGGTTTTTTCAATATGGCGGCGGGCGCGGAGGGGAGGGGGAATTGTGCATTTTGCATTTTAAGCACTGACTAACCATCCTAGACAACATATCAAAAATTCAAAAGTACCGGACCGTTTGTAAGGTCAAAATCCTTTATTCACTGAATTACACGGACTATCATGTCAAAAAAGCGCCGGCCGCTTCTCTAGACACGCCGCGCTTAACGACATCCTCCGCCGCTCTCTTGCCAGCGTTAATGTCCCGGCTCTGCTGGAACCAACCGGCATCGCCAGAGATGATGGCAAGAGACCGGATGGGATGTCTTTGATTCCATGGAGACTGGGAAAGACTCTAGTGTGGGATGCTACCTGTGTGGACACTCTGGCTCCTTCCCATCTCCATGGAACGTAGCATAAGCCAGGCGCGGCGGCCGCAGCGGCCGAAAAATTAAAAACACATAAATACAGGGGTCTCAGCTCTGAATACGATTTTTTTCCGTTCGGGGTTGAGACCCTTGGTCCGTGGGGGCCCAGTGCTCAACAATTATTTAAACAAATTGCTAAAAGACTGGTTAACATCACAGGGGACCAAAGAGCTGACAGCTTCCTCGCTCAACGTATTAGCGTTGCTATTCAGCGAGGAAATGCTGCCAGCATCTTCGGGCCAATGCCAAAGGGTTCCGATTTTTTAATTTTTTTTTAATATTCAATTCATTCCTTTTTAGTTAAAAATATTGAATATGATGAGGATAATATATCATATCATAAAATGCTCTATCATTCGCCGAAATGTAATGAGATGTTTTTGTAGGTATCGGGTTTGGAGAGCGCGAAGAGTCATACCTAAGAGTAACAACCCAGAACACGAACATGGACCAAGAGGAACGCATATCCCTAGACATGACATTTCCGTAGTTCACACTAGGGAGCAAATATACTTATATCCATATTTGCCTCGAACGTACCACTACTCAATAAGAGCTCTTGTTCCTGCCAAACACATGACACTCCCCGATGACATGATATTTGCTGGGTCAGGTTTCGAAGACTTAGTCCACATCAAGGAAAACTACAAGATCAATTATCAAACTCTGTCCAAAAGTGATATCGTCGATTGTTCGAGATACCTCGTGAAATGGTGGGGTAAATTCATTTGTTTCAAGAGTAACTATGATCAGAAGAAAAGGGCCGGCGTACCAGCCGGGGGACCAATATTAACGAACGAGCTATATATGGTGGGCATAGGATGCTTTGAGATACGATACAACGACGATCGTATATCCGTTTTCACTGATGTAAGGTATTATGTGGATCATATTTACGTAGTGGCTAATTTTACCTGGGGAGAGTATTACGAGTATGCTTATCAGATTTATGGGAACTATTTAAATTGGTTTTGGTTGGGAAAAAATGCAGCCTTCATACCAGCGTGGCAGAGTTACATTATGCACGATAACTTTTCACCCCTTGGAAAGAAATAAAAAATTGGGCAAAGTGCGAGTCCGACTCGCGCATGAAAGGTTTGTTGTATGGGAGCCCCCCTTAAATATTTATTTTATTTTATTTTTAGTATATGTTGTTATAGCCGCAATAGAAATACATCATCTGTGAAAATTTCAACTGTCTAGCTATCACCGTTCTTGAGATACAGCCTGGTAACAGACGGACGGACGGACGGACGGACAGCGAAGTCTCAGTAATAGGGTCCCGTTTTTACCCTTTGGGTACGGAACCCTAAAAACAATTTTGTGTCATACTTTTGAGTTGAGC
This sequence comes from Apotomis betuletana, assembly GCA_932273695.1. NCBI lineage: Eukaryota > Metazoa > Arthropoda > Insecta > Lepidoptera > Tortricidae > Apotomis > Apotomis betuletana. The sequence goes on along the minus strand of OW026298.1, from coordinate 14,213,065 downwards.
AACTATCTCGCAGCTGCTTCCGAAAGTACACGAGTCTGTTGTTTACTTTGTATTTGATAAAGCCACACATATAGGGGGCCTATGATGGTTACTTTTATCACGCGATAAATAAGTGACAAAGCATCCGTCACGTTTTGACACAATGTGAGTGTCAGTGACAGATGCTTTGTCACTTATTTATCACGTGATAAAATATATTGACTGAATATATCAATGGGTCGGCAAGGGAAGCAGAAGCTACTTAACTATGTGTTAAAATATTTTGTTCGCTGACATTGCATTTTTTTTATGTAAATCGTTAAAATATCTTCATATTTTTTGTAATATTAGGCCCAGATTAGGCCTTAACTGGAAATGTAAGCAAAAATATAATTGTGAAAAGTGCGACGTACTCGTATGTTTAGTTTAGTCGAACATAAAAGAAAATAAAATGTAACAGTACGGTGGTTTTCAGTTGTGTATACTTAGTGCCTGCCTGTTTGCCGTAATTTGCTCTTAAGTTTCGGTTCCGTTAGCTTACCAGGTATCTTAATTCTATGATTAATGTTACCTTTGTCTAGACTCAAAATTATTATTTTGTTAGTTAATAAATAAAGATAATTTTCAGTTTTACACAAAAATAAAATAACATCACCTGTGTTTCATTTTAATCCGTTGCGAAAAAGAAAGAACCATAACCCTCTCTCTTGCTTTCGTGTAATTGAAAATTCACATTGTGTCTGTACTTACTAAAAATATCGGTCTCTTGTAAGACGGAGACGGACTTTAAATGTTATAAGCTATTCGATACTTACCTGTACTGTATTTTACCTCCACTTGTCTTGAAAAAGCTCTAGGGTTAAAACATTCCATAAACAAAGAATAGAAGGAACGATAGAAAGTTCAAAGTTAGTCAAAGGACGTAGTGACGGGATCGTAAGACTTGTGTATAGGGAATGCAACCGATATATTTTTGTATGGAAATTACAGGATTGCCGGTAAATTGCCGGCAATTTCTATAGAACGTTTTACCGGTATTTATTCCATACTTGTGAACGCGTACCCGAAGCACAAAATCGGAAAGCGGCGCCAAGCTCCGTAGTGTGCGCCGGTGCGTAGGCTATTATTACAGTTGCCGGCAAACTTCTTGAGCATACCCTTGACTGCGCAGTAGCCGTTTTATACCATTTGTACAGCCCATATCTGAGCGGCCGAGTTATGAATGAATTCATTCATAACCTCCTAAGACCCAACGGCCTATTTTAAAGACCAGAGATCGTACTCATTGCGGCCCAATCAAATATATGAATTTATCAAATATCTACCCAAGGTCCTAAAATTATGACACAGACTAAAGACATGTCCGGTGGTTCGAAATATGCGTGAAACAGAACTTTACTTTCTCAAATATGTCGGTGATGAACGCAGCCAAAAAATGAGCTGTCAACTTTGACATTTCAATCTAAAGAATCTGTCAGTTGTCACGTAAATGTCGGCGAAAATGGCGGCCACGAGGAAGCGTCGTAGTAATCTGTTTTTTTCTTTGAAAACTGTTGTTATTTTGCAATAAATGAATATAAAACTAATTATTTAAAGAGTACTTTATATGGCTATGTTTATATTTTTTTCTGTCGTGTTTGGATTGAAGCAGAATTTGGGTATAAAGTTTTATGTCCCAATATTAGGTCATTGGGTTGTTGTTGTAAATGTGGGCCGCATTGCTTGTCTTAATTTTAGGGTGTTGGGTAATAACAGAGTATATTTTTTATAACATTGAAAGAACAAGATTTAAAAAAATACGTGATCCTGGACGTATCAGAATTCAAAACCAGTGACGCTGATTATGACGAACGGGATTTAGATTATTAACCTCAAAGTCGCCAGCGTGCTTCCATAGGTTTCTCAACATCTTCCTCCGAAAGATGAGATTGACCTTGCTGACTAGACTGGTTATACTTACATATAAGATAACTTGTAACAAGACTGGTTAAATAGTTATATATACGAAACTTAAGATTTTAACTTAAGGATGAGATCTCTTATATCGTTGTATGGTAATATTTTTTTGCAATAAGCCATATTAAAGCCTGTGATTAACAATATTGATTTTACTTGAAGGATAAGCCAATTTTAAGAAGTTATTTAGTAATCAATGAACAAAAAATGTTCCTAAAACGATTTTTAATAATAAAAAAACATATGAAACCGTTTCGACTTTATATGAACCTTCAAATCTAAAAACACACTTAAGAATTCTATAAAACTTACAAGTACTAATTATTATAATTTCTTCGAATTAAAGCCCAACGACCTAATAACGGGACATGTTTTTTTTCTAAATTTCATATCTAAATCGTTAGTGCTACTTGTTCTGAGTACACATATAGAGGTTTTTGTTTTTTATTTCATGTTTTGAACATGTTATTACAATTCTAAGTTCTGGGCCGCAAGCATATGTACCTAAAATTAGGTCACTGGGTCGCTATTACAAATGTCCTAAAAATAGATTGGGTCTTAGGAGGATAAATGGGCCACGCAATTATGCAGGTTATTGTACATGCGCAGATCCGCCCATTTTTCTTCAAAAAGTTTGCCGGCAACCATAGCGCGGCACGCATGAGCCCTCTTGTCTTATAACGGCTCCACACTATACACCGAATATGATAGTGTGGAGGGGCACATCGCTGCGGAAACCCATACTTGGGCCAACTTCGCCTCGACCAACTGCGCGAATAGTGTGGAGCTAGGGTTAAGCACGTCAGGATTGAGGTGCGTCATTTTATCATTAAACCACGCGGCCCGAACTCTAGGCGGTCACGTCTAATTGGGTACACATCCATTACCTTCGATAGTCCGTAATGACGGCGACGGCTGGTCGTAAAATGTCCCCGATGACCGATATCCCTGAGAGCCCGAACATAAATCATAGCGTATGTTTGATATCGATCGGAAACTGGAATTTTAATTTGTCCCTCATAACGGGACCGTTGGGTATCGTGGTACTCTTATTAGGTGTTTGACTTGTTTACACACACAAATACTTTACGTTCATCATGAATTTAAAGTCTTCTTCTAGTAGGTAATTATGAGTTGATAAAGTGCGATGTTTGAGGTATATTTTAGAATTGTTTCAAAATACTTAATAGGAATACGGGATGTACAAATTTTTGGATCAGTTTAAGATCGCGTAATTATGCAAGAACCTAGGTTGTGTTTGTAGTTTCGATTTAATTTTTTAGTTTAATTCATAAACTCGTGCCTGTATAGGTACTACCTACTAGGGTAGGAACTGAAAAGAGACCATCGAATGGCAGATTCTACGGTCCTTTTTCGAACCACACATCTTTTTCGCTTTACTCACATTCATCATGGTGATGAATGAGGTAAGCGACATATTTTATCCGAAACGCAATCTTAACTTAAGCGTTGATTCACATCAGGAATTACTACTTTCGCGCTATTTAACTACTATTAATATCACCCCGATTAACTAACAACAAAGATAAAGTCGATTGTGTCGGATTCACGGGCACTTAGGACAGAATAGCAAGTCACCCCGAGGTGTCGGAAGGCTGGCAAAGGAAACATCGGCGATTCGACACGAGCGCAGGCGCATCCTTCAAGCCCGCGGCGAACTGTAACCCCATAACCCATGTTAAAACTAACCGGCACCTAAAAGTGTGAAATTATCTTAAGTGGTCGTCTACGAAACTCCCTCTTAAATTCGGGCTATAACGGTACGTTCTAAGTAAAGATTGAGGCGTAGATAAGTTAATAAGATTATTATTATACCTCCGGACGGGGTCGGGGACCGGATTTTAGGGACGGAATGTTTCTGAAACCGTGTATAAAAAACGAGTGGACCTCTGGGCTGGGTCATTCCGCGCTTGGACTGGGTGCGCGCCTCTTCGCTCCCGAATTGTTGCCGCGGATCCTCCCCGAACATTTATAGTTCTGGCTCTGAGTTTGTAAGGGGTGAACGTTATCCTCGTTTTTATTCTGATCGACAGTGATGTTTCCGGATATGACGTCAGCGGTAAGTATTGTTTTAAATTGTAATATGTATATTAATTATTTATTATTATGAAATTAACTAATTTAGAAAAATCGGTAGATCTTTAAGCCATAATGTTAAATTATCGGATTTATCTGACAATGCTACGCTAGCATAAATAATCTTAATTTAGTGTTACGAAATAAAAAGATTGTCTTAATAATTGTGGTTGGGTTGGTTTTGTTTACCATGCCCTAATGATTGTGTATTGTTGGGTAGAATTTCAATTTAAGGCGGCATCCTGAATGGGGCGCGAACTGCAAGTCACGAGTGCGGACGGCCGCCACCGTTTTAGCCACTCATTGAGATGTGCTATGACAGCAGTATTGTACCGTTTCTGAATTATAGTAATTGATAATTGGTATTTCTCTACCGTTTTTAACCGACATCTAAAAAGGAGGAGTTTCTGTGCTGAACACATTGTGCTCGCCTCTATCAGTATTTCTATGTATATGTTCACTGTTTTCAACGTCAAATGTAGGCCGATTACTGTTTGGTATTTGTATCTTTGTATTATTTTCTAAAAAAATATGATAATTTGTGTTTCTATATTTAATTAGATGGCTTGTGCGTAAGGATTACTTATGTTAAGTATAAGATTCAGAAATAACAATTGAATTTGATGTACAATAATTCTCAAAACCAAAACGTTAATGAAATTTATAGAATTCTATTTATAAATTATGCATATGTATTCCTTATAAACACTGCTATAAATCACATATAAATAAGAAATAATTAAACCTAACTTAAACTTTAATGATAAGAAATAAAAAAAAATGTATTGCCTTACCCGTTGTTAAGTATATAAAAAAATATCCATGGCACCCTGACCATAATAAATCGATAGAAATCTCATAACATCAGTTGAGTAGTCAGGTGCAACATTGGTCTGGTCTATCTGTGCAAACGTAATAAAAGATAAATCTCTTAATTTTGCTGTAGACGGGTAAATATACCAATAACTCCCTAGCTCTTCCGTCGAAGTGGCGACTAAAATATCAAAAATCGGTAAACATACATAAATATATACAGTAATATGTAGTCGGTTACAAAATATGCTACGTCTGTGGTTCCGCCGGTGGGTCCAAAGGATAGGCTAATACTTTTATGAGGCGGACTCGCCTGCCCCATTTAAAGATTATTCACGGACCGACTCAAATTACTTTATAATGTTCTGGCAAATCACTGTTATTATGGGAAAGTAATTCCAATAACTCCACACATGTTTTTAACTTTAACTGCTTGAGAACTACGTTTCTGACGATAAGATTTTAATTAGAACTCAAAAAAGAAGATTTGGATGTTATAGTAGACCTGAAACTTTAAGAGCAAACTATGTCAAACTGGTAGAAGTGAAGAGCGATCAGACTATTGCATGCATAAAGGTAGTTTGCCACTTGTGTCCGTTTGACATGATTTAGTCTTATAATTTAAAATGGAGTATTATTTAATAAATATATGTATTTAAGAAATTAAAGCTTTAAACTAAGGGAATTCAAGCCAGTCTATACCAGATAAAAAAAGTATCACCTATATAAGTTCAATGCACGTTTGATTCTTAGAAGTGGAGAATTGCTCGAATATAACATCTGCTTTTACATTTAAAAAATTTAAAGGATATATAAAGATTTTAGAGAACATTAGGTTCAAATTTTAGGGAATGCCCCTGTCGCATGTACCTATAGCTGATTTGTGCGTATTATAACATCTGTGGGTCTTTTTCCGAACACAAACATAGACAGGTACGTTACTAGATTACAAAGAATAAAATGTTGGGTACAGTCTACATCAAAAGCAGCTGATAATTTTAGTATGAAAGTTGTCATAGGCGAGTAAAATTGTCCGGTACATTAATTTTTTACTTAAAAAAATAGCAATGTAAAAAAGCTTAAATTGCCTATAATAGGTACTTTTCATGTTGAATTAATATCATAAGATAAATTAACAAAGTTAATTTGGAAGCTTTTATTTGAATACATTTTTTTTTCATTAAGGGCGAAAGCATAATTTTATAAATATATGTATTTTAGTAGTATTACACAGTTAGGTACATCGATTAGAATTAAATTTGCTGTTTGTTACCTATAGCCACTGCCTATAGCAGTTTACACGGCAACTTTCCGTTCAAAAATTGTAACTTACATAATATTCTCCTAACCGAGAAAAGCCCAGTCTTCGAGTTGTAATCCTTTATTTAACCTTTATTTCAATTACTCAAATATCGACTATATCATAAAGGTCTAGGGGCTTTATTAACAAACCCAATTATTCTTTTAGTAATTACATTCCCAGGGCATCCTGATTGAAACGAGTGCATGATTGACAAGTGCGTTTATTTAAATCATTGTAATTACGGCTGGAACCATTAGGTAGTCATTAAATGACCCCAGAGTCATCAATCACAGACCTATTATAGACTCAATTATCAGACTTGTAACCTCCCGTTTGTAATTAGTAATTGGACTAATATTTACGACGACTTTGTTATGAAAATCTTAATCTAAGAAATAATATGGTTACCATTCATCTAAAACGACACGTATTTTCGTTACCCTTAAAAAAATCTTGCTGCCAGTAAAATCACCAAACATTTTTTTTAAAGTAGGTAACAACATTCTTGATGCTTGGACAAATATTATTATCAATTAACAATTTTTGTCTGGGGATTTTATTCGTAGTGAAAAGTAGGTATGAAGAAAGGGGCTGGTACCTATGATCGTGTCAATTTATTGAACAAGAGGAGGACAGAAGAAAAGAAAGAAAGACTCGTAGCAAAATTTTAGTCATGAGTAACGTGGAGAAATGTTTTAAACAAATGTTTGTAATTTTTTTTTCATTGTTGCAGACGCGATTCCTTTTGAGCCTGGCACTGATTGCCTCATCAGAAGCCTTCTTCCTGAAATGGGGCTCAGATACATCGTAAGTACCTACTCGTACTATCTCCTTAATTATAGTGTTTCGTATGCACACAATTAGTATAAGTAACTAAATAAGGCAAATCTCCCACTCCGTTAAGCTGCGGTATTAGTTAGTACCTACTATTAGTAATTTTATTCACAAAACATGTTGTATTTTATTGATTGAAATTAGGGTGCCGTACATTGGGATGTTTACCTTAGATTGATTATTAGTGATTGCAGTGCAAGTGCAACTACCTAAATAAGTTAGTCCTTTTAATCTTATAGGCTTTTGGAAACACTTAATTTCAAGCCATTGGCATCTAACAAAATGCTAAGCGATTTTAATATGCATACCTACATTGCGAAATTCGATTTTACATTAATCATTCCTGTGATTTACTGTGTCCATCGTTTGAGAATTGTGCGTTTTTCTGTCAAGTATACTTCCGTTGTTAATAAAAGGAAGAACGAAAAACCTTATACTGATTATAAATTCATCATTGTGGTGTTCTGTTCAGTGTGTAAATATAACAATCACTGGGTATATTTCCGTTCACAACTCAAAAAGTGTCTTCCCATCCTTTTGTCTCTACGTTGACTTCCTTTTATTTCCTTCAAACCTTTAGCTATACTACTTTTAACTATTATTAAAAAACATTCCAGACATTAGATAGATACCAAGATAGATTAATAGATTATTATCTCTCATTGTATTCTTCAAAAATACCTAGATTTAACCACTTCTGATTGTCCTCTTTTACTTATCTAATATATTAATAAGTATGCTTGTTGCCTAATTTTTTGTTTCTAATGACGTGCAACATAAAAATAATTACTATAATTAAGCTATATTTTGTCATGGAATTGTAATTAAGAATAATTAATAAGTAGAGTGATCTTCACGTAGGTACTTATAAACTTAGATCTTATCAACTATTAAGCAAAGTTAGATTTTTCTAATAAGTTTTTTTTTTTATATCTTTACTGTGGTAAAGAAACATGCCATAATTAAGGTGAGGCAATTAAAAACCCACGGGGCTATTTGGTTTTAAGCACTAAAATATATATATATATATTCCCATAGCAAAAGTTGGAACAAGTGCCTTATACCTGAAGACATGTAGGTATGCTCCTAATATTTTAATGGTAAAAAACAGGCTTAAAAGGATTTTTGCTTAGTACCAAATAATCCCTTGGGTTCCAAATAGCATTTGCCTACTATTGTATAAACCGCATATGTCAACCGGACTCGCAGATGGCCAAGATACAGGCTCAGCCTAGTTTGGTCACTGACGGACACATTTTTTCTATGTTTCAACTGAATTTTTGTTTAAATAAATCATTTTGTATTTGTATTACCTTACGGTATTTAATTAGGTAGTTTTTTTTATTGAATGATATTTAACATAAGTCCTTCCCTATACATTTTTCGGTCAATACCGGCTGTAAAGTATTTTTTAGACATTGGATTAGTTTTCTATCTACTTATTATTATAAAAACTATGTGTACACAAATCACAATTATCTTTTTAACCCGGTACGGCATCCAAAAGGAAGGGTTTCGTCTAATTGATGGTATATAATTAATAGAGTGTGTGTCACAATAGGCACAAAGCACTTACCCATTACTTACTTATTTTCTCTTCACCGAAGTAATTAAGCGGGCTTGCAACTCCGGAACTACGAATAATGCGAGACCTACATTATACAATCATCTGTTCTCTTTTTGCTTGCGCGCCGTTTTTTCGGCTCCCACCGGAACGGAAAACTATTTGATCGGTCTATCGTCGTAACGAAATTAAAAAATATCACCCGGAAGCGCTATGTGGCATACTTTACTTTATAATATAAATAAAGGCGATTGCGGAATGCATGGTGTCTATGTCAAAAAATTACAAGTGATTAACAACCTTATATACAAGCATAAACGTTGTTCATCATCATCACTTGTGCCTTTTTGACATAATCTGCTACTAATAAGGTAGTTTTTCACTTATTGACAGTTTGACATAATTTGCTCTTAAAGTTACTGGCGTACTCCTATACTTATTTACAAACTTTGAAAAGATTTGAGATTAGATATTTATTAAAAATCTACTCTAAACATGCTACACTAAATACACAACAATGTCAAAAACAAAACATAATTTATCTTGGTACCTAATATTAACGTTATAACAAAACGCAAAGTATCCGGTATGTTGAATTAATCTGGTAGTGCAATTAAACGAACCACTATTTTGCACCTTCGTATATACTAGCAAAATCACACTTATAGCATTGTGTCTTTTGTTTCAGCAGACAGCCTTCATCGCAAAAATGGGTGCAGTCCATACCTAACATACCTTACCGGTACCAGTACTACTCGTCGTACGAACCCCGCAAGGTGTACCAGCAGCCGCCGCCCCAGCAGTACCAAGCCGAGATGCCCATGCACGCGCCGCAGAGCATGGCTCCCATCCCTATCAGCGTCCCTGCGGGAGCCAGCCTGACCCCCGTCTCCCTCCAACACGTCCAACTAGTGCCCTGCATGTGCCCCGTGGCTCCTGAAGAAGCTGAAAAGCTACAGGAGCAAGTCGGCCCCGGACCGTACTTGGCTCAAACGTACACGCCACAGTCATACTCCGTCCCCCAACAAATGACTGTAGCCGCTACTGACAATACCAAAACCACGTCTAACCAGTAGGGACCATCAAACTTAAAAGCCCCAAACCGACTAAGCAGCTCAAATAGCGCAGTTTTCGTGCGTTTTCTTTGCGTAGCGGACCGGATTAGAAAGGCTTATAAATTTCAAAAGGTTAACAATAGTTAAGAATCCCACCAAATAATTTTATATGTCATTTCAAATATTAATTTATTTTTATTTATGTTCTTTCACACGAAGACTGATAGAATTAGAGAAACATGTATGTACGTTCTTTTAAATAAAGTAATTTAGACTTCTAAACTTATTTGTTTTATTCTAGTACATTTTGAAGTAGGTTTTTATCCGTATTCTCAGGATTGTATAAAACAATATAGCTCAATGTACTTAGTAATATTGTGAGAACATAAAAAAAAATTGAGAAAATTGGAAAATAAAAAAAAAAACTTTATTTTCCCTTGAAGCGTTTTTTTTTTATTTCCCCTAAATATCGATGGGATTTGTGAAGTAACGCTTAAGGCGACGGGTAATGCGAAACTCGCGCCACTTCGAATTTTTTCTTATATCATCTAAATCAGAAAATTTTTCAGATAACGCAAGAGTCTAAGAATAGGAAAAACACCTTCAATATTTATTAAATAAATACACAATTTTTCGTAAAAACTTGCCTAAAACTATTGTGGCCACTTATGACATGAACAAGTTTCATGGGGTAAACTACAGGGAAAAATGTGTATAGGTACAGTGATTTAATTAATAGTGAAGGTGTTATGCAAGCTCCTAAACGACAGCTATTTTTGAAAAAATATCTGATTATGAAGGTACGAAAAAAAAACGGAAGTGGCGCTAGTTTCTCATTACCCGTCGCCTTAAATGCAAAGAGAGCGTTGAGAATATATTATACACAAAATCAAATATTATGCACTTGCTTATTCAGAATATGTTTACTTATCGGTCACTAATCGCTGTCACTCATCAAGTATTACCTAAACCAAGCCGAATCCCGCATAAAGCGAAGTAAATTCATAATTTTGGTTGAAATGAAAACCATTGATTGCCTATTTGCGTGTCAAAAGCATTCGCTCAGATCAACGTAACTACTGCCAATGTGGGTAAGTGCACAATTAGTCAGCTGATGGGTTAGTCTGGCCTCGAAATTCGTCGAGAATTGTCGTCCTACTTATGCAAATATGGTTTGACTGGGGTGTGAGAAGGATAGTGTAATGCGGTTTGAATTTCGAAGTTGGGAGTAAGTCTAGTGTCGGTTCGGATGTTCACTGCGCAACTCGCGGGCCGCACGCGCCTGCTTGCACGAATGCGTCCTGCGCCGGCACTCGGAAATAGTGGGAACATTACGCAAACACTTTCATTGTGTTTTCGATCTCACTAGAATGATACCAACCATACAATCAGAACAAATGGGCTAGTTCGCTGTTTTACGCTCTACCTACTCCTGCAAATTTGTCCCTAATTAAGCTCCAATTTTATTTCACCGCAACCGCGGTGCGGTATCAAACAATGTCGTTACTAAGTATGAACATTGAACGTATTCAGTTACACCTGCAAGAATATTAGCATAATTTCTATGATCAATCATATAACATCCTTTAATCTCTTCGGGATATCATTGGTATCAATGATATCATTGGTAATTAAACATTACAAAGTAGCAGAACATCGAGAACTTTCTTTGAAACTTACTCGTACGAAGTTATTTTTGTTTTGATCGAGAAGTATTTGCTACTTACATATCTATCTAACCTTCAGTCCTCCTACTCATCCTCCTCAGTGTCACCATTAGGTGACTGATTAGGCGATAGCCTATTCACTCTTGCCTTGAAGATATCCTCTCACTCTGATCTGAGGTAGGGAGACCGGAACTATGGGACTTTGGTAACGTAGCGTAGATCTAGAATTCCCGAAGACGCTATTTGTTAAGTCAACGACGATGACGGTGACTACATGGATTCTAGAATCACAACATGCTATATGGAATTCCTATTCATAGCGTACAACGTAAGAATCGCAATCAAGCTAATAGCATTAATTTAGTGGTCCAAGCTTTTGCGCGTAGCTTCGCTCGCGCAGAGGAGTGAAAAATGCCTGTGTCATTTACCAGATTTTTAAAATGTAAGTATGGGTACTTATGTTGTATAATGAATTAGAGCAAACTATATTCTCGAAATTTGAAATCAAAATAATTATAGAGAATAATAATTAGCATTAAAATTGAAAATAGGTAAATTTCACATTACATTGATAGGTCAATACCAACTGACCAGAGCACGAAGATCATATATAGTTAACAATTTAACCACGGTAAACAATACCCTAGTTCACAGTTCTATCGGAATTTAATATATTGTATGTGTTGTATTGAATATATCGTAAAATTGTATGACATTTGATATCGACTATATAATTCGATATTCTTCTCTTCATCATAACATAACTTTGAAGTAAGTATACATAGAAGTCATGGAATTTATAAGATAACCAGTATACGTACCTATAGTTCTAATTTATATTAGTAACACAACGCGCCTAAGTGCGCAATGATAGTTACATCGTCATTCCAATTCACAAACAAATTGATTGTAATTACGTATATAAAGAATCAGCCACGTAATATGGACAAATAAAACATACTGATAGAAAAAGTAATGTAATCGATTACGATTGGCTTTGTCTTCGTAAGAAATGATTTCGTGCCATCATCATACCGTCATGGGCGAGTGTTGCGTAAGTGCAGGAACTTGCGACTGAAGTAAGTGGCTGTGACGGATGAGGTGGCCGGAATCGTCGCCTTAGAGCAACTTAAAGCAGGGCCTTCAAATGCCGTATTCCTTTTAAAAAAAATCATATGATGACAAATATATTGATAATTTCAACCAACTTTTTGAGGTGAATAATACTTTTCCCCGAGGTCTAGGTATAGCTTTATCATGCTTTTATTGCGTGCAGTCGAAACTAAATTTACCGCGCGTATTTTGTCAATTTCGAGTCATCATCATCATCATCATCAGCCTGTTTCAGTCCACTGCTGGACATAGGCCTCTCCCATGGCACGCCACTGAGCTCGATTTTCAGCTCTCGTCCTCCAGTTACTACCCGCTGTCCTACGAATGTCGTTTCTCCTCTCCACCTTGTTACAGGGCGCCCGTTTACCGATTCGTGGCCTCCACTCCAGAATTCGTTTGCCCCAGTGGTCATCGGCTCTAAACTGCACCAACCGCGTCGTCGATCAATGTAGGTAACTGAAAAGAATATCGTCATTATTAATGTACCAATTCAAAAGGTACAGATATTTCGCAGACACTTAATCATTTTATTACTTAAGTACGCAGGTCTAAACCAAATATTTTCCTTATTTTTCAATCATTTTATTCTACAGGAATATTTATTTTGCTTTGATAGAAATAAGGATGCTTGAGATATTCGTATATTAACAAGCTCTGAAAACGCTTAATGGAATAAAAGTCACCTAATATACTGTCATGATTCCGTCATAAACATGTCAACTGCATCGTAAAATGAAAGTACTATAAACTATAGCAATAATGAATAAGTGGAACATTTGTCTTCATGGAATTCATTTGCATTATAAGTGTAATGCAAGTCAATAAGAGACTTACTGAAGTGGAACTCGAGATCAAAATCATTAATCTGAGGCGTTGGTACATGCCGATAGACTTGAACCCAGCTCATCACAACAACAAACTGAAGTCTATGAGAAAATTATTTGCTATTTTGGAACAGTCCGACCGACGAAATTTCCAGAAACTCACCAAAATAGACGACATTATACTTTGCGCTTTAACGCTAATATATTACTTTGGCATGCGGTTGAGACTAAATAAATCTACTTCGAGTTATTTTACCCGGTGGTGTAACAAAAGACACTTTCTTAAGGCGGAAACCGTCTTTCAAAAAACATTGTATAGGTTGCTACCGGAACGTAGTGAAGCGACAACTACAATCATGCTTGCGTTTTTCGCTAGTGTCAGTATATGGCCATTCGAGAATTTTGTCGCAAATATATTAAAGATAATTTTAAACTTTACTAGTAAACAAACGATCGTGTTTCACATGGTGCTCGGTGACGCCGAGTTTCTTCACGACCTGCCAAGTGCGAGGCACCGCTTAAGTGTACTGTACGAGTTACTGGACTGCGATCACATTATTTTCAAGCAGTGGAACCTTTTATTACCTTTTATAAACCGTCTCCTAGACTACTATGCGCGTGAAGTAGACGAAGGTAGCAACAACTTAATTAATTACTATAATTTGAGGAACGGATTCGAGATTTGTTTGTATCGCATCTTTGAGAAGGTTCATAATCAACATCGTTTAACAATTATTACCACTCTGTTGGATTGGTACCGTTCGCTGGATATCGAAGACGATGACATACTGAGACTTTATGGGCTGTTACATTATACTGCGGCACTTTACAAAGTAGGTTCTTTCAGTGAGAGCCTGCCGAATGAGCTGGTGGACCCTATTTTAAAAAAATTAATTGCTTCGACAAACCCACTACTTAGTCTGGTTGGATGTCGCCTAATTCTCCAGCTTATAGACAGACATCGCAACGCGCCCCAAGTAGTAGAACCTAAACTGTATTATGAAATAACGAAGGTTAGTATTTCGAACATCGGAGTAGTCCTTTTGTTTATTTACTCGGTATTAATTTGTTTATTTACTAGTTCACGCCACAGATAAGCAAAAGGCAAAAATGGCGAATGCCGTTTTTGTCTGTTCATGAAATTATTATGTTCAATTAATAAAATTTAGCTTTCTAGCTTTTACAAAAATACAATACGTTTTTTTTAGAGCTAGTAAGATTATTATTAACTATTTCAAATTTTCTTCATAAATGGGTGAAGTAGCCTATTATGTTTACAAATAAGTAGTGAACAAAGTAAGGTTACTGTAGGTGTATTTCAGTCTCAACTTTGTACTGAAATAAATTGAGAAAGCAAGCCAAATCCTTTTCCGGCAATATTCTATGGCAAGACATTACTTACTCACTACTTCTGTAAACTAGTTATTTCGTAGTTAATATAGCATTTTGTGAACTGATTGCGTCGTTTTCCTAATTTTCAGTATATACTAATTAACTGCAGCTATGAAAATATTTTCAGACGCAGTTAAAAGTTGGGACCTGCGAAAACATCGATAAACTATTTATAAAGCATCACAGACATAAACTATATTCATACTTAATGATTGCAGTGAAGTCGCACTGTGAACACGTCGCCAATCTGAAAGCGATGTTCTCTGTCATGTGCTGCATAATCTTGGAAGTACCGTGCGGTCTCACAGCTGGCGCTGTCGCTTGCACAATGATGCTTATGCAAGACTATGCACTTAAAGGGGAGGACATCTCTTCCCGAAGTAGGTACTGGATGCACGCAATCGTCATATCAGTCATGTCCCTCATATGCTGGGTACACAAAGCGCCAGTTTTGCGCACGTATGTGAATAAAATAATCAAGCGGCGAGCGAGTGAAGCCCCGCATTTGAATCCACCTTTGTTGCAAGAGTACCATGAAAAAGGTCTGAACCCGTGGACGAGGAAATCACTCTTCTTCCAAGATTGGGAAATGAGATATGGACTTTGGAAAGCCTTTGAAATATCACCAGGTTTGATATTTCATTTTAGATTTATGTATATTTAGTTTTGCTTAAATGGTATTCGTAAATTACATAAGCCTTACTAATCGTGTTTTTTTAGTGTGGAAAGAATAATGATGGATCACCGTAAAGCAAGCAGAATTTGGATTAAAAATATTAATCATGTAAGTGTTTATTTTTATAGATATATGTTTTGGTGAATTTACTTTATTTTTATGAATTTAGCTTGCTGTGTTTTTTTAAAGATACTAATAGAATAACGAAATCTGTCACGAAATATGAAAAAAAACTCCGTGTAATCCTACAAACTATAGTATTTTTATGGGCGAGTATTGTGCATTATTTTATCGTTTAAGTCGCAAACATTTGCGTCAGTGTCATATCATTTTCAAAACAATAATAACGCTTGGAAGAGCTAGTGGTCCATGAAATCGATGATGACGGGAACCCTTCCATTAACACTTAAGCGCAAACTCGTCGACATGGGCATTCTACCTATTATATAACCTACGGTGCTCAGACATGGTCACTCACGGAGGTGAGAAGTTCAAGTTGAAGGTTTGCCAACGCGCCATGCAGCATCCTAGGTGTTAAAAGGACAGATCGCGTCCGGAACACTACGTTGCGTTCCAAAACACGCATTGCTGATGTTGGCCCAAAACTGCCAAATTCAAGTGGGACTGGGCTGCATAGCTTTTAAAAACCCCGTTTTTGTCGCATGTGGTTTAATAATTTTTTTGTAAGCATTCTTAGCAATAAAATGAAATGTAAATTTCATGACCCAGATATGACCTACTTGGATGATTTTTAAAAATAAATCTAGATGACCTATCGATCTGGGAGTTTTAGTCTGATATTCGTCATGGTAATATGTATCGTATTTTTGAAAAAAAACCGGCGTGAGACAAAAACGGGGTCTTTAAAAGACTGTGGGCAGGCCATGTTAGCCGCATGCACCCGGACAGGTGGGCTTACATAGTCACCAAGTTAGTGCCGCAAGATGGGCGACGACGTCAAGGCAGTGAAGGCAGACCGAGACGGAGGTGGCGGGATGACTTAGATACATTCCTAGGCAACTGGCCGGAAGCAGCATCCAATAATGAGTTGTGGACATCTAACAGAGAGGCCTTTGCACAGCAGTGGGACACTCAAACAGGCTAACTAAAGAAAAAAAAACTTATTCACGAAACACAAACATAATATATACCTATACATACAATGACAAAGTTAAGTGCAGAGCTTTAGGGAGTTGTCATTTAAGTCGATTTTGAACAGCTCTCCTCCCCTATTATGGCTGTTTATTAAATAAACGACACAGATGTAGTTATAAACGTCAAATTAACCTGTCAGAAAGAACTATGCTTGAGTATTGGCCACTATTAATTCAGTGAATAAAGGATTTTGACCTTACAAACGGTCCGGTAGTTTTGAATTTTTGATATGTTGTCTAGGATGGTTAGTCAGTGTTTAAAATGCAAAATGCACAATTCCCCTCCCTCCGCGCCCGCCGCTATATTGAAAAAACCGGCACTCTCTTCATATTTTTGCTCATACATATCTTCCTTTAGGAGCATTTTAGCTAGAAGAAAGCTTGTTATAGAGAGTTAAATTTACTACATTTTCCATTTTATATTTTGTTTCTAGGACAGATACGTAGTTACGGAGATATACACATTAAAAAAAACTTAAGAAATTGCAATTTCCAACTCAAAAACAAACTTCTGGATTATATCTTCGTTTAGGAGCATTTTAGCTAGAACAGTGCTTGGACAATTTTGTAGAGAATTAAATTTACTATAATTTACATTTCAAATTTTGTTTCTAGGACAGATAATTACGGAGATATGTAAAAAATAAAGTCACATTTTCCGAAAATGTATGTAAAAATGGACATGAGTTTTATAAGCAATTATATTTCCTACATGTTTTAATTTGTCCTAGACTAGTCCGTAACTGAATGACAGCGTTCTAAACCAAGAATTTTGAGAAATTTTCGGAAAATTCGACTTTTCCTGTTTTTTAAATGTGCATATCCCCGTTACTAACCGTCCTTGAAACAAAATTTGAAATGTAAATTACTTATAGTAAATTTAATTCTCTACAACATTGCCCAAGCTTTGTTGTAGCTAAAATGCTCCTAAACGAAGATATAATCCAGAAGTTTGTTTTTCAGTAGGAAATTGCGATTTTTTACGTTTTTTTTTAATGTGGATATCTCCGTAACTATCTCTCCTAGAAAAAAAATATGAAATGGAAAATGTAGTAAATTTAACTCTCTAGGACATTTTCGAAGCTTTCTTCTAGCTAAAATGCTCCTAAAGGAAGATATGAGCAAAAATATGAAGAAAGTGCCGGTTTTTTCAATATGGCGGCGGGCGCGGAGGGGGGGGAATTCTGCATTTTGCATTTTAAGCACTGACTAACCATTCTAGACAACAATATCAAAAATTCAAAACTACCGGACCGTTTGTAAGGTCACACATAGTATTTTAGTCTCTATTCACCGTATTATATAGGCAAAGTTCACAATTTTCGAGTTGCCGACTATGACGCGCAGATGCTAGAACCATCTTACTGCAACAAAAAAGCGAACGTTTTTTAAAACGAGAGCTAATGTGAACTTTCTCGAACTAATTGATATAAATGTACAATGGTAGCAGCTTCACATTTACCTTGTAACATGGTAATGATCGAGTGCAGTTGCATCGAGTGGTTTCACTCTCGTTTAATGATGAAGTTAAGGCTTGCCGTAGGTATCATTTGTAAGATAAATGTCGCTTGGTGAAAATATTTAATTTAAGCGTTGGTTCCAACGACCGCAGTAGTTTTGTATTTGAGGAAACATTAAAGCCCAGAATCAAATAATTTAATTGTAAAGGTGACGCATAACTAATACAAAACTAACGCATAACTAATACAAAACTAACGCGCTTGCAATCATTTAAAATTGTTTTGATTTGGAAGATTGCGCCCCGCGGCGTTACTCGCTCAACCCACGGGAACACTACATTTATTTAGCATAGTACAGGGTGTCTGCTAGCTCCATACCAAATTATATCAATTTATTTGAGTAACAAACGTACAAACTCACTTACCTATAAACTTTAGCTTTTATAATATTAGTAAATCCCTTTGCGGAGCTTAAAATATTACGATGCTATTTTTAATTGGATGTAATTAAGTATAGCTGGCGATATTCAAAGCAATTTTTGAAGTCAGCAATAGTACATTGTTGTAGAGGCTGTAAAGTAAGCAATAGATGAACAGTAAATTTCGAAGGCCGACCCTTCGATAGTACGAGTTCGTCTATTGCACTTTCAGCCGAGACTAAACATAGTGCTTTTCACGACACGCGAAAATATATTATAATAGGAGTTTTTCATATTGGTCATGAAACTCGGCGCCTTGTTGCAGCCTCATTGTTGTAAAAATCAGGGCTATTATATACATAAAGCTGATCGTACCCCCAGATTCAAACGACATAAAGACGATTTTCAACCCAGTTATGAAGAAATAACAAAAATATTCAAACTTACCTCACTTTCATTTAGACAGACATGAGAGACAGAGACAGTATGAGTATGAGTATGAGTATGAGACATTAAAACATTTAGTCTAGGTTACACTCAGGTAAACAACCCTACGATACATTATACACTAAAGGGTCATTGTAACGGTACGCAATATTAACATAAATACGTTCCTAATATTATTTATTTCGTGAGTCAGTGTGAACATTATTAAATTAATCACATTATCACATTACAAAACCAGTTTTAATATTAACTAAACAATACATTTTGTTTTTTTTTATATGGCCGGCTGCCCCGTAGCCCGTAGCGTATGCGCGCATCTCATCTCAATCGCAATGGAGTCATAGCTTTTTAGCCGAATAAACATAAATATGAACTCCATATTTAAATAGGTAATTAAAAGTGTTTATTTGTTGAAAACTGTTTATTTGTTGAAAAATGAGTAATTATAGAAATTAGGAAATTGTCTTACGCCCCATAACTAATTTTAAAATATAAATGTTCATGATTTTCAGAGTAAAACCTTTTGTAACAAAAACTTATTAAAAAGTAAACCTGAGGAGTATTATCTTACTTAAGAAAATAAACTCGTTTGTTGGTATTTATAAGTTTAAGAAAAAAATACACCTCATTAATGACGCCTTCTCATTGGTCAATTTAATTTGACATGCAGCAGACGATTAAGCTTTGATTGGTCAAATTGTCGTTTAAGCCGGCCGAGAAAATTAGTCTGAAATATTTTCTAAAAAGTCGTATCTTAGTATGAAATTCAAGTGTAGTTACGAACTGTTACCGTAAGGTCCAACATTGTTGTCGTGTTGGGAGCTAACATAGATATCCAGTTTACAAATGAACATATAAGCAGTTTTGTGTACTGGATGCAGGTAATCTATAACCACATTTTCGAGCAGTGTCGTGAAAACGTTTTTAGCACTTTTGACCTAATCGAGCAATTCTTAGAATAATCTGCAAGTAATCGACAATGAGGTACAAAACCACACAATGCCTGCCGAAGCACAACAACAAGATACAATTTTTCTCGTTGAAGTCGGTAATTTTTATGTGGAGATTGTGATTATTTATGACGTAGGATGCAAACGAGCAGACAGACCGCCAGAAGGCTTACAAGTGTAGCCGGCCTTTTAGTGCCCTTACCATGAGTTTAGCGTGAGCGTGACAATACCAAATTGTATGATGTATGAAAAACAATTTGTATGGTGAATTGTAGTTCTACAAAGTAACCGCCAGGGGCGCTGTACTATTCTCCATACAAATCATTTACGCTGTCGCTAGCGAGTACGGTCACGTTAACTCATGGTAAGAGTACAGGTGCGAGTACGCTCTTTTCTTTTAGATATGTGGTTTGTAGGATTTTTATAGAACAAACCTAACCTAATCTAAACCTAAACCATAACCTATTGCGTTTTGCTAGTAAGCTCTTCATAAAGTGAATAGTTTCAGAATTACCTTATTATGAATGATCTGAAACAACATTACATTATGACTTTCGGTAATTGACTTTTTATATTTATTATTAACTCCTTTATTTATCTTTAATCTTAGGCTAGGTTTTCCACAGTAGGTATATATATACAAAAGTAAAATACAAAACAGAATTTACATACTTAATATAAATACATTATAAAAAATCTAACTTAAGGTGCCGCCGGCAGCGAGGCAGGGGCCATGCTACCGGTGGTTAGGGCTGCAGAGAGCGGAACCTCCTGACGATGCGCGACGTTTCCAGGAGTACCTATTATTAATATCCTGTATGTCGCACCCGCTCACGGGACAATAGTGTCCCGGACCTTTGGAAGGCCTGCACGGAGCCGAAGCCAACGCGTAGAGGCCCTTTCGACAATTTAATGGAATGTAGGTTATGTAGGTAAGGTGTATCGCTATCCGTGTTATGGGACGCACACAGAGACAGCGTCGTCTAGGTGCAAGAACTATTGATGGATATATGGAATCTAAATACAAATTGAGCTATGGGGATGGAATGGAGGTATGGCTAATTGGGCTATATAATAATAATAATAAGGCGTAGGGATGTGACGACCCCATCGCCCGCTGGTATTACCAGCGCAGTCAGTCACCGCAGGGCGGCTTATGGCGAGCTGTTGGGAGGTAGCGACCCCACGGACCTGAGTGCTCCTGGGGGTCCTGACGGGGGGTGCTGGGTCGGGGCCTCCGCCTCTGTCTTGCCTTAACCGGCCGGGCAGAGTGGAGTCGCGAGAGTTTCGGCTCGGGGGCGGATGTGGAAATGTAAGGGGCTAGTTGGCTCCGGTTTAAAGCCCAGTATTACACCTCTCCGCCCTTAGCCTTCCGCACTGGTGTTGCCCTTAGGGCACTCTATGTGTCGCTTTTTATGGGGGCCTATCTAGGGGGAGGCGAGTCATCGTCTACCAGTCCATTTGTTGCTATGAGACACTTCCTGGTAGACGCCCGATAGTCTCAACCCATAGCCCAATTAGCCAGTCCTCCATTTCATCCCCATAGCCCAACTTGTATTTAGATTCCATATATCCATCAATAGTTCTTGCACCTAGCGGGCGCTGTCTCTGTGTGCGTCCCATGACACGGATAGGGACATTTCATTAAATTGTCGAAAGGGCCTCTACGCGTTGGCTTCGGCTCCGCGCACGCCTCCCAAAGGTCCGGGACACTATTGTCCCGTGAGCGGGTGCGATATACAAGATAATAATAATAAATTTATCAGCGACACATAGAGTGGCCTAAGGGCAACATCGGTGCGGAAGGCTAAGGGCGGAGAGGTGTAATACTGGGGCTTTATACCAAAGCCAACTAACCCCTTATGTTTCCACATCCGCCCCTGAGCCCGCAACTCTCGCGACTGCACTCCGGCCAGCCGGTTAAGGCAAGACAGACCCCCGTCAGGATCCCCCAGGGTTTTTTCCACGCGGACCAATTTCGCGGGCCCCTTCTTGTTTTTAGTAAGTATGTGGAAGTGTAAGACGAATACGAAACATGATACGAGTATATATCTGTAGGTAAGTATAGTTTACGAGTATCTCTTAACTCTAATCGACCGACCGCTATATGGGTTTCTGCGGCCCTTTTCGATGGCGCAATTTTTTCAGACCGCTTGTGTATCCATGTAATCATAGATATTAATCTATGAAAATTTCAAGGGGATCTGAAAAATTCCCGTTTGTATTGCACAGGACCGGTTGTCGTGTAGAACCTTAATGTAAGTCTTTGTCGACCAGTGGAACAACAAGGGAAGAGCAAATCTTCATAACATAACTTTTATTAATCTACAAGATACTCAGTCTATCGATTTCACAAAAAGCTACCTCTGACCATAATAGTTAGGTATTTAAACTTTATTTGCCGAGGTGAAAATGTAGAAACAAAAATAAAATTCTATTCTATTCAAGCACTTAGATCGCAAAGCGAATTCATCTTTTGCACACTGATATCTTGCAACAAAAGCTACATGAGCCTCTGAAGTCAGGTTGTTAATTGACAAATCAGGTGGTTTTGCTTTGGTAGGACAGTTTTGCCACCAATTATAAATTAAAATTGATCACTAATTATTAAAACCCATGTAACTTAATGCAAAACAAGACGAAATTCTTCAACCAATGTGTGTTACCAGTGATGACTTACGGCACCGAAACGTGGTCTTTCACTATCGGCCTCATCTCAAAGTCAAAGTCGCTCAACGAGCAATGGAGAGGGCTATGCTCGGGTTGTCTCTAGGTGATCGAATCAGAAATGAGGAAATCCGTAGACGAACTAAAGTGACCGATATAGCTCACCGGATTAGCAAGTTGAAGTGGCAATGGGCAGGCCACATAGCACGCAGAGCAGATGGCCGATGGGGCCGAAAAGTGCTCGAGTGGAGACCTCGGACCAGCAAGCGCAGCGTAGGACGTCCACCGACAAGATGGACAGATGACCTTATAAAGGTCGCCGGAAGGCGCTGGATGCAGGTCGCTTCCAACCGGTATATATGGAAGTCCAAAGAGGAGGCCTATGTTCAGCAGTGGACGTCCTATGGCTGAGATGATGATGATGATGATGATGAACTTAATGCAAAGCATTTTTTCAGCCAGTTAAAGCCTAAATGCAATAGGCGAAGTTTGACAATCTTGGGAAATGAGCAAAATCCATTATAACAAGTTAAGTTGCAATCGAGCCCTACTTTATGTTTGCGTCATTGCAATTTGATGATATTGCCTATTATCAATCATTTACGCTGTGCAACTTCACTGCGACAAATTACTGAAGCAACCCTGTCCGCAAATATTTTAAGCGGTGGTTCCAACGCATTTTTATCTATTGATCGCATGAAAAAGCATTTAGATTTTGAATTAAACATAGGCATAAGTACAAACAAAGCAAGTACATGTTTAATAAAATGTTTAAATGTGTACTTCGTAGGGTCAAACGTAACTGAAACCCGAGGTCGACTTAAAACCGATATGACTCTAATTAACTTTACATGCTAATTAAGATAGTTAGTACTTGAATAGTTCGCGTGCGACGTACCTACCTGTTTCACTGAAAAGAGATTAAAGTTTTAATCACTATAGCTAAATGTAATAACTAGCTCGTAATTGCTATTACAAACATATGTAATTCTGCCGGAAGCATAACTCAATTTCACAACAATCTAGAAAAGTCGGATCCCACTGTTCGGATCGATGAAAGAGAGCGCTGCGAAAACTTGGCATTTGAAACGGGACGAAAAATGCGAGTGCTCCAGAATGATCCCCTCAGTGTGTTCGTGGGCTGCATTAGTGCAAGGCATATATAAGTATTGACAGAGGCATCGGCTTTCATTGTATATCAGCACATAGAGTGGAGCGCATCATTTTCGCGTCGTGGGAAAGTGGTTTTCCGGAATCGCGCGCTCGCGCCTTGGCTTATTGATCGGTGATTCGCACGTTTCTCTCGGCGCTTTTTGCCCTGAGAGTTACATATGTTAACTTGTGCTTTCCACTATATTGTTAGTTGACAATAGACCCGCAATAATGGATTGTCGAACAGTGGTGAGTGGTTTTTGTGCGCTTCACACATTTTTGCTTGATTATTAGCCTAAACGCATTCATGTTCTGAGTTATTTCATTAACCGAGTTGCAACTCATCATCAATCATGCTCGTGATATCTGGAGATTATCATTGGAATGGAACAATTAGTTCAGCTATTATTATGTCAATGTAAATGTGCCACTAACACGGCGCACGTGGGATAATAGCAATTAATCAAAGTGTGATTACTTTTATGATTGTTGATGGGCTCGACTATAATAATTAGCGTAATCGTTTCATTTTATCGATTTGAATGTATACACGTGTTTAGATACATTTAAGTAACGACTTATTTTGTTTCTGAGAATAGAGTTAAAGTATATTTTATTTCCTTTTCAGTTCTTGTTCTGCTTAGTTGTCCTGTTGGCGGTGCTCCTCAGCGCGGCAGACGGGTTAGTCAATAGTCCCTGTTATTAAAAACTTTGTAGAAAGTAATGATTAATTTCTAACAATTCATCATAAAATAGTATGTACTCCAGTTGAATCCTTTAATAAAAATCGCTGTATTTGTTTGACTAATATATACTATATACTAATAACTTCTGTAGACACTGGGGCTTGAGATATTAAAATGTGTCAATCATATAAAGATAATGTTAAATTCTCAAAATCAAACATGCCTGAGGCCCAGTTCTTCAATGTTAGAATAGATTTTGTTCTATCATTTGAGATCTGAGAATATGTCAGCCCGTCTAGCACAACTATGCTTCGCAACTCTTGTCGCACGACAAGGCGCTACCCGTCACCCTCTAACATTACTGCACAGAAAGAGACAGGCAATTATCTCGTGCGAGAAATATTCGCTTGTGACAGTTGTGCTAGATGTGCGGATAGTATCAAAATGGGTAGTACTATGTGGTGACTAGCTTTCGCTTTAGCTTGTCACTCTCACTGTCCGCTGTCCGCTCGCTCGAGTCTTGGCGAAGGGCTGAAAATGTTTTATCTCGTTGCATGCCCACATACTGTATAGACATAAGCGATTAAATATTATTTATTCGAGATACTTCTATAAAAGTAATAATTATTAGGTATATAATAAATAAATAAATATCGGACATACTCACACCAATCGACCTATATAGTATCTCTTAATTACTATTATTACTCTCTATTAGGCTTGTCTTATGGAAACTAGACATCGATTAACATACTTCGGCACCAGGCAGGCACATATATTCGAGTGTATCACACAAATTTTTGCCCTGGCCGGGATTCGAGCCCAGAACCGCCGGCTCAGTATGCAGTTGCTTTACCACTGCGCCAACTGCGTCGTCTCGTCAGACTAGGTGCTCCTACCTTCGCGTATTCTTTTTCCTTTACCATAGTCCGGTAAAAGTGTGCTATAACCATCTTTGTATGGCCAGCTATCATCGTACCAAAATTGGTTAAAATTCGTCCAGCCTTTCCGACATGATGAGAGGACAAAAATATGTTTCGAGTTAGCAATAGGTATGTTGAAAAATAATTTATTTGGATATTGAAACTTACTAAATTCAGACAGCGTAATAAATACTTTAACTGATTTTAAATAATTAAAAGACAAAAACTTAGCAAAATACATACCACAGCATCTACAGCACAGGTTTCGTCCAATCACAAATAGATGTATCCACCACAGGGTTTCGTCAACTTAACTTAACTGAGTTGTTGGGCAGTAGCGCCAGTAAGTAGCTCTAGTTATTAAATGCAATACCGTAACTCTGATTGAAATATTATACTCTAATTGAAATATTATTATTACATTACACAGTAAGTTACGTTTTGCGAATCGGTAGTTCATAAAAGGTAAATACCAGTTGAATTATAGACTGCGCCCTCAATAGCCGGAACCTCCGTAAATACCTAAGTAGCATGGTCGCGGATTGCACGCGCAAATAACCCACTCATGTGTGACGATGCCGTATTATTCTGTTAACGGAGCCATTCAAAATTCAATCTAAATTTCACGTGCAAAGTCATTAAACTGAATGAAAACTAATAGTCGCGTGGTTGATATAGTAAATATTTACAATTTCGCGCGTGAAGACTTTATTACATAAAATCGAGAAGTTTCTGTAACATACGTAACGGCTTCGTAGCGTACCTCCGTTGTTTACATCTCTGCAAAAAAATAATGAAGAAAATTTCTACGTTGTTGATGTTACATGAGTTTTTTCGTTTCACTAGTGATTGCGTTTAGTAAGAGTATGTTCGTAAAAAGCGCGTATTGTGTGAATGTCCCATCACTATTGTTTTCGTAGCTTGCTCTTGAGTACGGCGCTTAGGTATACGGCTTACAGTGGTACTAAAAAGTTCGGCCATATTAAAGTGAAAACGTGTAATCTGTATTTATTTAGTGATTGGATCATAATTTTCATTGTTTGCAACTGATCGTATTATCATTTCTTAAGCTATATCTACTTAGGTAACATTTTTATTGTTTTCCTGAAATACGTTCAGAGCTAGCAAATATCGGGAAAATTACACTATTCTGTTCTCAGCAATAAGTAATTAGCAGTAATATATTTTTAGACATTTCGAGTATATATTGTCAAAGTGTGAAAGCTAGCGTTGACCATTTATGGGCTTTTGTAATAATACTATTATAATAGTGTTGCCTTATAAGGTGTTGAAAATTGATTGCCATCGCTAAGTTAATAAAATAGGTTTTTGTTACTCATTACTACAATACATCATTCTCACTATTGTTTACTTATCGATAGATCTACATACTAATTATCAAGTCGCAAGCCACTATGTGACTATCAAGGGTTAAAATAGACAAAGGTATAATATTATATAAGTGATCGTTGCACGGCGATGATCCTATGCGTTCACTGTGATACCTCTTTATCATTATAATCAGCAGACCATCTCTTTGCAAATGCCATTGTGCTATTGACAGTTATAATCCAGTGAATAAAGGGGTTTTACCTTACACACGGTCCGGTAGTTTTGAATTTTTGCTAAAATACTCCTAGACGAAGATATAAGCAAAAATCTAAAAAAAGTGCCGGTTTTTTTCAATATGGCGGCGGGCGCGGAGGAATTGTGCATTTTGCATTTTAAAAACTCACTAACAATCCTAGACAACCGGACCGTTGGTAAGGTCACCCCCAGTAGGTACTTTAGTCTCTATTCACATTATAGAATCAGGTTTGAAGTTAAATAACATTTTTTATCTACTTTTCATAATCATACATAATGCACTAATTTGCGTCTATTTTTGCGAAAAGAATGACAAGATTCAGTACTTAACGTTGTCATTCGTAAATGATTAAGAAACAGTAAATTGGTCGAAAACAGTCAGGTCTTTGACTGAGTGTAAGTGACACAATAGCCGTAATACAAACACAGATTCGACTTGCCTGCTAGCCGGCTTTAAATATAGAGCAGAAATAATGAATTACGATCAACCGTAATAATTACAAACAAAATTATCAAACGATACGGTATTTGATGACAGCTCAAATCAGCTACTCTTTATGAAATGTCAAAAACGATTTATTAGTATGAAGTTTCTATAAAGATTCTAAGCTTGCGACGTCTTCTTTTATGTTTTTGTCCAATTACTTAATAACTAATAGTAAAATGTCCAAAAGTTGGTGGTAGTTTATTTAGTTCCGTGTATTTTTGAATGTATGTTTTGTGCTTTCAATGAAATAATAATTTTTTACTATAGGCGAATACCATATTAATTGAAGTGAGATGTCAGAGTTAAAGTAAGAGTTTCATCAATTTCATCATCATATCGGGCATCGTTGTTAAAATTACTATAGAAGTATGACAGCTTTACCATCATTACATTTATATAGCCAAAACAACATTGTGTGCTAACAATTGTCTTTAGGTCACGAAATTATTAAAACTAACTAAAAACGTGCATCGTCGTTTTTCTTACTAACAATAATTCTCAAAACGCTCTAAGAAGTACCCAAATCTGTTCGCAGCCGCAAGAAGAAGGTGGTCATCCACGTGCCGTACAAAGTGAAGAAGATAAAGCACACGCACACGGTGTACAAGACCATCCACCACCATCACACGCATCATGACCATATAGACCCTCTCCTTGCCCACGCCCCCACGGAGGAGCACGAACACTTCCACCATATGCACCTCCATGATGACCCGGCCAGCGGGCAGCACAGTCAGCCGGTTCCGGGGATCGGTATTCCGGAATTCCTCCCGGACGTACCCTTGGACGTGCCGGACGTCGACGCGCTGCCCGCAATCCCGAACCGTCACATTATCCCGCTCTATAGAAGACATTAGGTGAGTTTACCAATACCTACTATAAACCAATCATTTTAGACTTTCTGTCTATTAGGGGTTGGTGTACCTATTTATATCTGGTTACTAGTAACCTTATTAGTACAAATAATAACAGGTTTAGTTTTTCTCTGGTTAGTATCTTGACGATATGCATTAGGGAGTTCCGAATAGATTTTAGAGACGAACCTTTAGTTGCTAATATTGCTATTAAAAACATAAATGGAAATTGAGTATTTAGCCGCCTCTTTAATTTGTCTGCAATATCGATGACAGCCGTATCAGCTAAGGCGCCATTTTCGGTTGTCTTGTAGAAGTTGCGGATTTTTTTATGAATTGGTTAGTATTGTGGGCATATTAATAAAATGGTTGAAACGCTCAAAATCGCCCAATATGAGAAGCGTAAAAGACTCAGTAATTTATTTATCAGCATACGTATTTTTTTATGGCGTTTTTATTGGGTATTTAGATATTTCT
This sequence comes from Apotomis betuletana, assembly GCA_932273695.1. Taxonomy (NCBI): domain Eukaryota; kingdom Metazoa; phylum Arthropoda; class Insecta; order Lepidoptera; family Tortricidae; genus Apotomis; species Apotomis betuletana. The sequence continues at coordinate 14,184,529 of OW026298.1, read as the reverse complement.
TGATTATTAGGGAGTTTTATCATATTATTGTCAGAGCTACACTCATTCGGGATGCCAGGTTTAAACGGTGTGATAAAGCTCATACAAGCAGAACTATGACCAGAAATTACAGTTTTGGAATTGTACGAGTAATATGTAATTTAATGTCCAGTCCCTGGCCACAAATTCTTAGAACCCATATTTAAATTAAAAAAAATCGTTAGTGAAAAGTTGGTCCTTTTTATTGTACACAAATAACTCAAATTCTCTAATTTTATTCATTCATTTATTCGTTCTAAACTCCAGAGCACAATGTGTAGGAGGTGAGGAAGTGATGACTTTAGACTTAACACCCGTACAAAATGAAAATAAGATTATGTTACCTAATGTAGTCATTAAAGTGGCGCATAATATATGAGTAACCGAGCGTTAACTAACATCACGTTTCATAAGCAATGTTATTATTTTCAGGAACGAGCAACGAGATAAAGAAGACTTAGAAGAACCGGCCATACTTAAATTATTTGTATGTAATTAACTATTCATGCTTTAAATGTCATTGGATATGAAATTGTTTCCAATCTTACACACAATTGTTCACAATCTTACAGTCTTAAAATTGACAGTGCGATTTCACATAAGTAGATACTCAAATGGTAGGTCCACAACTGTGGTTATTTAAATACTGTTTAAATTTTATAATAAGAATAACTTTTACATAATGATAAATATACATTTACATAGAAATAGAGATTTGTACAAAATGTTGTTATGATTTTCATGTGTTAGTTTATTAAATTAGGACTATGCTTTATATGTAACTTCTTTATGCCAAAGACTTTAATTATTTATTTACAATGAATGATGTTTCTGTTAACAAGACTGAATCTATTACTGTACTTATCTAATATGATAATTGTTTTTCATTATGAGCGTGTATAGGTAAAGTTAAACTATTTACAGATAAAATATAACGATAGAGACAAAATACGGATCTTTTATAATAATTACACTAACCTGACTCTCTTTTTAAATATTTTTATGTTACTTGAATTCAATTTATATCCTAATATTAATATACTGCTAAGACTGATAAAATATTACTTATAACGAGATTCTCGGCATTTTAGCTATGCGAAATAACTTTATGATCCTTCATAATTGCGAATTTTAATTCCTAGTTTGTGTTATTTTAGACAATTAAGTGTATATATTTATTTTTGTACTTTACGTTCTATTATTATCAACACTCTAACAACCGGAAGGTATCTTGAGGCCAATGGCACCAAATCCAACGAAGTATAGGTTGTTTATTTAAGAAACATATAAATATTCATGAATCACAAAAAAGTATCTGCCGAAAACAATCTACAAATTGTAACGCATAATTATGTGGCTTCTAAACGGGCCATGTTTTGTTGCAATTTGTGGCCGGCAACTATGGCCGTCCTTCTCTGACTCCCTACGCTAGAGCAAGATACAAATAATAGCAAGGCCACAAATTGTGGCAAAATAAGGCCAGATACTTTAAATTCCATCATGAAAGCAAAACTATAAAATTAAAAGATAAAACCGCGGTAAAAAGATAATCACTGCAAAGTGAGCGCTGTGTTAGTGAAATCGCGCAATATTAGTATACCCCTAGCATAATAGTAATAATATAATAATAATCTTTATTAACTTTCAGTTACACTTTTTTTTACATGCAATATGATATACGATTAGTATTATAGCATATTAATACAGTCAGCTTAAATTTGTCGCCAGGTTCAAGTGAATTCAGAGAGACTAAAATGTTGATAGCATGAGATCGGTTGGGTGAAACAGTACCCGTCTCTTCACTCACAAAGGCAAATTTTTACAGCTCATGGACTGTACATATTTTTAATCTGTTGAGATTCACTTTTTAAGTGTTATTTAAATGCATAACAGAACAGTATATTCGGGTAATGCTCTTAATCATAATAGGGAACATGGACAAACTATACGTGGTAGTACAGTTAATGCCAGTGTCAAGTAATGGTGAGGTGAAAGATTCAGGGTGGCGGCACCTTAGATGTGCAAGAGGTCGTGCAGGAAATGGGTAGTAGCACTATAAACTTCAACGTTATGGTAAAAAGATTCGGATCGGCATCACCAATTGGCAGCACCGTCGTTGTGCATGTTCCCTATTGAGAACCGCTTAGATTTTCTGAGTTACACCAGAAATATTAGAATCAGTTTGAACTTTTTGGTGCAATCTCCCCTAGCTGTTAACGGAAAATAAATTATGAATTGTATGTTAATAACTACATTGAAGAACATGAGAATATGTAGTTACGTGAGAACATGTTTTCATGTTCTTGAATGCTCTTTATTGCCATTATAAAAAGGTACTTACGTGCCATTTTATATTGGTTGAAATAAGGTGGAGATTATATCATATTTTCATTAGTCCAGACTAATACCTACTAAACATGCTTTGGCAAATGTTTTATAACTTTATTTTATTTATGAGGTGTTTTATTAAAGTTTTTTTATTAAGCGTTGCTTTACTTACCCTACCTTTCTATCGACAAAATGTGTCAGTACTGGTTATTCACCCTTGCTTGTTTTATTTTTTAATAAAATATAATTTTATAACGTTTATATTAACCTGCCTGTTGTTATTATTATTTACCGGTGAGCTACGATCACCAACAGCTAGTTAATGGTGCAGCCAGCATCAAAGGTAGACGAAATTTTGGCACATATAATGGAAAACTGACAGTTTAGTAAAATTGACAGCAACCTTTGATGCTGACCGTACATATTGAAGTGAAAATGTCAAACTACATTAACATTAGCTAGAATAAAATCAGAATTATGTATCAAATATTTTTTGAAAAAATTGAACCCTTATACCCTTTGTTGTCCGTCCGTATGTCTGTCTGACAAGACCCTTTATCTCGGGAAAGCGTGGAGGTATCGAGTTGAAATTAAAACCATATACTCAGTCTACAGTCCCTTGAAACTGTGAAAAAATTAAACTCTTAAGTTAACCTAATAAGAAGATACGGCCCGTAAAACCCCGTGACTTCGCCTGGGATGGGATACCTATCATCGCCTATTTCGTAAGAGTAGAAATTCCCACCTCTTTTTAACCGACTTCAAAAAAAGGAGCGGATTCTCAGTTCGGTTGTATGTTCTTTTTTTTAGCTGACATCAAAAATGATGTCTGTTTCCTCAGAACTTTCGACTGGGTGCACCGATTTACATGATTCTTTTTTTATTTGAAAGCTGGTGCTTCCCGTGTGGTCCTATTTCAATTTGGTACAGTTTTGACAAAGGCATCCATTTGAAAACCATATAACTCTTAAATTTGCTTAAGGCATGCATTGTCGGAAGTCTATTTAATAATTTGTTGGCGTCCAAATCTGATATAGCTATGCCTTCCAAACTTTGAAGTCGGCATATCTTTGTTAAATTTTTTGATTCGCCTACATAGTCGCTACTCTTAAACACCAAACAATTTATATTTAATACACGCGGCAGTTGGCGCCTAAACCATACTTAAGTTAGCCACAGTTGATGCGAGAATATCGCCATATTCGTCAAGCATAAAAAACACTTCCTATTTAGTAGTTTTAGTTTTTAGTAGTCTAAAACTAGACGGGAATTTCAACTTTTATAAAAATAAGCGATGATAGGTATCCCAGGCGAAGTTACGGGGTTTTACGGGACGTGTAGGTACGATAAAAAGATACGGACATCATTTCGGACTGTCGAATAGTAAGTACCATAATATATAGGGAAAAGTCTAAAAACTATACATTGGTAATTAAATCATGAAAAATATATTTATAGTAAGTATAATAATTTTCCAACGGTAAAGTTAGGTATGTCAATTCCGTACAGATTATCTTTTCGTTTAGTTTCCGTTTTATTCCGTGAGGAATATGGCACAACTTACTACAAACGACGTTGCACGTTATTCAAAATTACCAATCAGATAGGGTAAATCGCCAATAATTGGCCACCGTTCAATAACTGGCCACCTCAAACTAAAAATGAACTCTGTTCACCTATAAATAATAATTCATTTTAGTATAAGCTGTTAATTACTGGCCTCCCTTCAATAACTGGCCACGATATAATAAAATGAATTCAGTTTGTAGGTGAACAGAGTTCATTTTTAGTTTGAGGTGGCCAGTTATTGAATGGTGGCCAATTATTGGCGATTTACCCTACTTACTAGTAGGCTGATTCGTTTGCAAAAACGGCAAATAACAAAAGAGTGCGGCTTCTATAGTGTCTTTATTCTGTGGCCACCGTCACGTGGGGATATATCCCTGTCATATATCCCGACCAAAAAAAAGGGGTGTTATATTGGCAACCCCAAAGAAGAAAGGAAAAGAAAATTAACCGACAAGAGAAGGAACCATTACAAATAAAATTAAATAATTAATCAAATTGGAATGCAATGTTGTCTTCTGCGTGGTGTCCTCGACGGTGTATTTTACGCGGTTGTAAGTTGATGGTTGGAGACACAGATAGTAATCTGAATTTAGAATTAAGTTATTATTAGCTATGCATCAAGAGAATTACGTCAGACATCAGTTTTTTTCTAGGTATGTTTTTTCCCTACCAAACCGTGGTCCAGCCACGAGGAATATAATTAAAATTTTAGTGGTTCTAAGCCTAGAATTTTGGTGTTAAAATTAAGTATACCTACAAATTGTAGTCCTGGAAGTGCATTGATAACACTGATAACTGATAACTAAATCTATACGACCGGCGACCCTCCTATTTAAATTAGTATACTAAAGCGTTCTACCGACACTGCTCTAAAAACATTAATATGAACGTTATAATTTTGACATAACATACCATAAGATGTTCGAATTAACCACAAGAGGTGATTTAACTCGAAAAACGTGTTCTTTCACTCATCACATCACATTATGAAACTAAAATAACTGTGACTAAAAAGGAACGCCGTTAGATATGTTGTTACTTTCTTCTCTTATGATACATGACTGAGTATTATGACTATTATGTAAAAATGATTTTTATTCGGAATGCGGTGTCCGAGATCGATGTGAATGAGTTCGCATCGTGCACATCGCATTTTTGAGGGAAAAGCATGCGTCCATACCCAAATAGCACGCAGGTTGCTTATGCAGCTTTTATTCAGCTAAAATTTGCTGTATAGGGGCTGCAGTGCTTATCGTCGGGGATAGTGCAATACCGCGTAAATAACTGCTGTCGATAAAGTTCTAATTTCAATAAAATACTTAGCATTTGTTTGAATAGTGATTCGTATCTACACTTGTTACTTACGCGGTATTGCACTATCCCCGACGTTATGCAGCTTCTGTGCTACTTGAGTAGGTTTTAATTCGCGATACTCTTTTTAGGGTTCCGTACCCAAAGGGTAAAAACGGGACTCTGAGACTTCGCTGTCCGCCCGTCCGTCCGTCCGTCCGTATGTCCCCAGGCTGTATCTCAAGAACGGTGTATTTCTATTGCCACTATAACAACAAATACTAAAAATAAAATAAAATAAATATTTAAGGGGGGCTCCCATACAACAAACTTGTTATAGATTATGGTATAGAACCCTTCATGCGCGAGTCAGACTCGCACTTGCCCAATTTTTATACATAAGTACCTACTTGAACTGTATTAGCAGGAATGGTTTGATCTCGTGAAATTCTGGATACTGGAAAACCCGAGAGGGAGGATGAGGAGATACGAGGCCCACTTTACACAAACTTCGTAACTCCTGACTAAGGCTGTGCTTTCACTAGAGTTGTGAACGAGGAATAAGCGAGTAAGTTGTATTTTATCCGTATAAACCATGATCATCGTACAACTAGAGAGACTGGGCGTTAGAAACATGAAAACCACGGGCTTACGGGCGGGTGAACGAACTTTAAAATTGAAATTGGAATATTTATTTATGTTCTTAGATAAACATTCCCTTCATATCGCAAAATATTGATCCTATAAGTATGTATGGTCTCATTCAATTCAGCACGAGAATAAATACAAAATGACACTGCACATGCCAGGTTTGTAAAATGTTCACCTTTTAAAATATGGTCCCACATTGACGGACGGGGGCGTCCGTCAATGTGGGACCCCAAAGTTTTGGCAGGACTCAGCAGATCCTCTTTTATAGTCCAAGATAAAGTTATGAAACATAGTTTCATTGATATACCTATTTTGCCGTTTAATACTATTTTTCCTGTGCTATAAGTAGCAATTTATTACTTATGTTTGCATATTAAAAGTAAAGTTTTTTTCGGAAGGGAAGAGTGTCTGCAACAATGCCCTCTAGAAGGTAATTGATATGAAACCCCAGAGCCGGCGGCAACTCGTAAATAATCATATAAAACACTAACAAATATCATTCTCGCGGGAAATCAATAAATCCGAATGAAATAGATAATTAAATTTTACTGAGCCCGTTTACACTTAGAAATATTTACGGACCCAAAACTAACGCCTACAAGCGTTATTTATTACCATTACTGACGTTCGTAGAGCCATATTTTATTATCGTTTTGTTTTATTAAGGTTCATTACTGGAATGCGCCCGTCGCTTTTTATAACAATAAAATCACTAACTAGCCGGATTCATAGTCGGTTTTCATGATTTTTTAATTGCTATGGAAATATCATACACGGCAGATATATATCGCGCGTCATTAAGAGTCGTCCCTCCTGTTTCCTGTGGCCAAAAGTAAACAGTTCGAGTAGGTACATGTGAGATATTATGTTTTTATCACATACGATTAAAGAATAATCACTTTTTAAAGAATAATAAATACCAACTTCAATGAAAACAAATCATGTTTCCATCAGCAACTGCACAATGCACGAGTTACTGAGTAAAAATAGTCAAATCCCTAAATTATTCACTTGAAAAGAAAGTAATGGCACTTGATGAAATAAAAACAAATCATTCCAGTCGTCTTCGAATAATCGGGGAACATACCTACATCGCGAAAAACTGACAAAACTTCTTTATTGAAGTCGGTTAAAAAGATACGCTACAATTTATTGCGGATAAGACACAGTCCGTCTCGAGCTTTCCACGTTCACAGTAAACTGTGTACCTTCGATCCGTGTGCATACACGGATCGTAGGTACACAATATCTGTGTACGACCGTATGCAGTCTCCACCACCGTTGACAGCCGGCTCAACACTGGGCCGTCGCCAATTCGAACCTTCAAATTCGGTAACCGCGTCCACACGGCGAACTAATCGAATGCGTTCCTTTGGAACGGTAACGAAATACTTATTTCACACAACGCCAGCAAAAAACGGTTCTAACATAGCATTTCCTAACAACCAATTGCGACTCTCGGTTGGTGCAAATTGGACTCGTAATCGCGCCGTCCACTTCCTAGAGTGCGCCTTTTGCATGCTTCGTTGACAATGGCCGTTATTGTCTTTTTGTTGATATTACGGGTTTATTTAAGTGAAATTGGATAAATGGTCATCTCACGATATTTCGCTATTCAATCCTGCTCGGAGCGGGCTGTGCGGTGCTGGTCCGTCATGCTGGCTGCTTGAGCCACAAATAAAAACTAAAACTCGGGAATTAATGAAAGTAGACTGTGATCGGCAGCAAAATGTGAAATAGTTTTCGCCCGCAGTGCTTTTGTTTCTAGAGACTTGATTATATGGACTTATAGTGCGTGATAAGACTGAAATATGGATTTGAGCAAATACTTTGCGGTGCTGTTGGTGTTTTTGGTGGACGGAGGAGAGTCGGGTGGCCACGGAGGGAAGCACCAGTAAGAAATAAATACTTAGCCTAAGTAAAATCTTTTTGGATATTTGTTGAGCACTGCGAGTTAATACTTTTGCTTTGCGTTACTGCTGACGAAATTAACAGGCGTGTTTATACTAAAACTCATAACAGCTATTATGTGTAATCGATGTTGTTCTAGCATTAATAATTATCTACAAACACTCTAATAATAAACAGAAAACTACTCACATTTTTTAGTATTTTTCAAATTTATATGGTTCTTTATTATAGTAATTTTATTTATGGACCGTTTTTGTTTTGTTTACAGTGATCATGTGAGACTCCATGTGCCCGAATTTATTCATCACGACCATCATACAAAAGTGATTACGATCCATCATCATCACCACAAACCAAAAAAGGAGCATCATCACCATCACCATCATCACCACAAGCCACATATTCCGCATGGACATAACTACCACCATCATGTGAAGAAAGTGCACAAAAAAACAGAAAGCAAGGGCCATCACGGACATCATGGGCATCATGGGCATCACGGTCACCATGGTCACCACCATAAACACCACGGACATCATGGACATCACGGTCACCATGGACATCACCATCACGATGTCCCGTCGTATTATCCTCCTCCTTCTCAACACGACGCTCCTTCCATCAGTTACGATGCCCCGGCCACCACGTTCGAGGAAGACTTCGCCTCACACTACAGCCCGGCAGCCCCGACTTACGGAGCAGGCTTCGCCCCTCAGACTCCACAGATCCACGGGATAACGCATACTGTTAAGCAGGTCAAAGTGTTCGACTCACTACCGGGCGTTATACCCGGTGTGACCAACGGACACGCGGGTGGAGGCGGCGGCTATCAAGTGACAGAAGAAGGCGAAGAGGATGAAGACGCGTTCACGGCGATAGATGGCCTGCAGCAAAGTTATCCCGGGACCTTTAGTTACGCACGAAACGCGGCACCCGAGTTTGTGTCCAACGATATATTCCCTTCGCTCTCGCCGCAAAGCACAGTACAAACTTCTAACCATGATCCGTTCGCGGAGAACCCGACGCCGACTGCTTTCAGTGGGAGCGGGAACGACTTCACGAGTCCTGCTCAGGCATCAATTTCTTCTTTAGCTCCAACGCAGAATGTTATTCCGAGTGCAGAGTCGACTCCGGAGTTTCCCGTGACATTCCAAGGGACTGGCTTTGATGATCCCGCTAGAGCCTTTGCTGGGGTTCAAACCGGTAGCACAGCGCTGTCACCTGAGGACAAAGCTGTCAACGATATCGTGTCCTATTCAAGGGTCGCGGGCATTCAGCAGACTGTCAATACTGGTGGAGTTGAAACTGTGGTTTATTAGTACACTCATTATTTAATGTCTAATTTCATACTGGTCGTGCAACGCACACGTGTTTTATTAATCTTACTTTAGTTGTGTGAATTATGTGCAAGAATTTAATATGACATACATAATATATATTCAATATGTAATAGAGTCTCAAGTAGAGCCTCTATGTACTGATGCACTGATATTACTAATTTTACCATAGGTACTTAAGCATTCAAGCGAACACACCAATCGAACGATTTAAAAACAGTAGAATATAACATAATCAATGGTGTATACATGAATTTTGATAATATAATTTAAAATCATCTATAAGTAACTTTACGTTTTAGTAACATTAATGATAAAAAGTGGCATACTTATAGACATAACTTGATGTTGCTGATTAGTAACGTATTAGAGACGCGTTTCGTTTTGAATTGGAATATCTATCGAAAAGGTAACAAAGTCTGGTTGCTGACATGGGGTTGTCAGTATACGTTCAACAGTATTTTAATCGCAATCACCAACACCGTGATTGAAATATTGCTCAGATTAGTATTATTTTCGATTTCCGATTTGCGATAAGTCATTTTCGTTTGCAGAAAAACTTTACAAAGTAACCGCATGAAATGGTCACTGAGTGGGTGGTCACATTTTAGTGAAATTTACAAAATTACAACCAATGATTGTTGAATGTACAGACAGCATCAAACCTAGCTATGCGGAAACAAGCTCACATAATCCGTAATAATTCTCTTGATATTGGAAAAAAGTTGTTGAGCCCGTGTTTTAGTAAATAACACTTTTGCCGCTAACTGGCCGTCACGACACAAATTTACTTAACACGTAAATAGAAGCTTGAACAAAAAAGCGGTAATAGGACATATGCCTTGTTTCCGCTACTCACCGCTAGAGAATGTAACAATAAAAAAAAACTGTATGGCCGATAAGATGAGATGGCTAGTGTCCTCTTAAATATACGGCATTTGATGACCCGAAGTTCTCCTTTGGCAGAATTAACATTCTGAACCCCCTCTGAACCTTCTGGGGTCCATCTTGATTATTTCGTGCAGGAGCGAGTTATAACGTATAATATTTTTATATGGGATTTTGTTATATCTTGTTTTAAATTCTATCATGTGGCGTAAGTATATCCTTCCATGATATTCTTAGGATTCGAAAAGTTCGTCTTGCCAAAGGAGAACTCCCGATCGTCAAACGCCGTATTTTACACTTAATATGTCGCGAAACCGTCCACTAAGTTTATTCATCAATTTAAATTAATTCTGGAAACTGAATTTACGCCTCGATTCGGCATTGATTACGAATTTTGATTTCGGTGTTATCTACATTCGCTTGCAATTCCTGCTCGATTATCGGTATTAACATCAGCCTCAGTGGCTTGCCCTTTTTGATGTATAAGTATGTCTAATGTCCAAAAAAAGTAGATAGTCAATTGTGGCTTGTAAACATGTCCTAATTTTGATGAGATGATTGTACTCGTATGTTACTTTACTGTGAGATTTACACAAAGTTTTAAGTACCACCTTTTTTATCTGTAGGACCACTGAGATTTTAAGGTAAGAAAATGTTTACAATATTTACTGTAACTATTATCTACCTGCATGTTAAAAACGAATGAGTAAATAGTTATTATTTACCTAACCGAAGATAATGTAAGTACAAAGATATTCCTTAGCTTAAAATAATAAAAAGGAGCCATCATTGTTGTTTGTTGTTAAATCACAATTAATTATTGTTGCAAAGTATAATTTAAATAAATTGTTACTCGTTTCCTTTTTGTTTAGTAGCCTGTTATTTGCTTTTATTTTCAAAATTATGCAACTAAGCAATACGTAAGCGAACGTAAAGGTACAATCACGTACTTTCTTTATAATAATAAGGCGTAACGTTATTAGATCATATAGTGTTACCTATTTGTAACAATACACATTTGAAAGTATTTATTCGCTGCAGCGAAGCGGCATGTCGTTAGTGAAGGCACCCAAAAAGACGACGAACATTCATCACGCCCCAGTTACAAGATTGCAGTTGAAAATAAACCGAATCTAATGTTAACGTAACAAAATATTGCGCAACCGACCGAACAGCGCTAGTGAACCGAAAATGAGATTGAATTGTTAAATGTCGATAAGTAAATTGTTTGGAGGGTTTATGGGTACAATGGGATACGGTTACGAATCATTCCCGGGCCTTCATTTCCTGATTGATACGGCGTCATTCATGCATCCGAAGGGGCAGTACCCTTACCACGAGTTAACGTGACCGTACTCGCTGGCGACAGCGTAAACGATTTGCATGGAGAATAGTACTCCCCATGTACTGCCCCTAGCGGTTACTTTGTAGAACTACAATTCTCCATACAAATCCATCACTGCAAACTCATGGTAACGGTACAGGTTGCTGACTTCACTGGATTCTATGTACTTGGGTAATTTTTTATCGTTAAGGCATCCGTTCAAAAGTGCTGATTGTTTTAGACATTTTTCTCTATGATCAAACATGTTTCTTAACATTTTAATTATCAATGTTACTACTTAGAACAGGGCCATTGTGATTTATTGGTATATATTTGAAACCTACAGTTAGAATTTATCATTGATAAATTATGTTTCAAAAACTAAACAAATTTGACAAAATTCACAAAGAAAACTGTTTTTTTTTTACTTATTTTCGACACGCAATGAAATTGCTATGTTACTTTGTAGACAGGGAAAAAAATTATCCACTTCAAAAAGTTGGTTGAAATTATCAATATATTTGTCATAACATAACATGAAATGAATACAATGAGAAATTTTAATTCAAATATCAGGCTAGATGCCTGGATTGTTAAGGATAATTGTTATGGTGTTGTTCGGTTGATGATTCGGCATCATGTTAGGTTTATTGTTAAGGTTTGAACAATTGACAGCACCAATTAAAGGTAATAAATCTACAGATGAGAATGCCCAACTAAAGAGAATTGCTAAAGATATCATCATAAAAATTATAGATTTGCCGACAACCCTAGATCGAGAGATGCATACATGAATGCAAATGGTATTATTATAACACGAAGAAATATAGGTATCATCTCAAAGAAAAGTAATAAACTGCTACGATCCAAAAATGAGACGGGACGTGGACGTTCGTCGCTTTGAAAGGACCGACTTCCTAAGCAGTATGTCAGCGGTCGATGATGTCTTTAAAGGTATGATTTCCAAGGTCGGATATGCATGCAACTAGGTTATTAAATGGCGGCCCCATATTTTTGTTTCTGACAGTGCCTTAGGTTAAACCGATTTGCGGCGGGGTTACTTGTTACCCTTATTGTGTTTTGAGCATTTGAAGGACAGACCCAGTTACTTTTACACGTCATCGTCAATTTTTAAACTGGTCTAACGAATAGCCAACACAGTCGCACTTGTAATCACGAACACAGTTTGTACTGGAACATTTTAACGAGTAGTTTGAATTTTGTTCCTCATCACAACATTCACAACTCTTTCTTGACACTGGCTCGTTGTGAGTAGACGAAGACATGGTTTGTTTTCTATAAAATTGTAGTAATCGGTACCATGATATCGAAAATACTACATCAGGCGTTATGTGCCTTAACATCGAACCTCACCATTACCTGTCACGTATTCTTTGGCAAACTAATGAATTGTTGACAAAACTTTCATTTACGATCAAATGTATGTTCATTTTTGGTAGGCACTCATTTTCTAAACATTTACCAACTCAACATCACTCACAAATGCTTTGCAGACATAACCTAAATTAGGGTGAGTATCTTATGCGCATGTCTAGATTGGACTTGTTTGTTGCACTCGTCACAAATGCATCTATGCACCAATGTGTTCAATAGAGAAACCTAACTGTATGTCCACATCAGAAAGTCGACAATTGAACGAGATTTGTAGCAATCATACTTTAACATTATAAGAAGGGTTTTGATGATAAACTCCTGTTGGGATATGAGTTCCTAGTATCTTAGTTAGATCGCGGTATGACGAGGTTAGGTCAGGTAAAATTATTAATCGAAAATATAACCTCCTGTTTATTTAAACACTTAGAACTTCTATAGTTTGATATTTAAATAATACTTATCATATAAAGGGAGCTTAATTAGCATTTTGCACATGAATTATAAAAAAAACTTGTAAGAAACACGATTACTAATGAGAATACCCAGTAGTATATTCATTATTTCACAAAGTCATGAATGGAAAAAGGTGTAGTCACCAATATTACAGTTAATTCATAAAAAACCCAAAACTGCAAGCATACGCAGAATAACATTGCATTTATGCTCACGGCCCTGCAGTTCTCTTAATTATATAAGTTTTCATCTCTCCTGTTCGGAAAGTGTCATTTTCATGAGTAGATAGCCGGGTGGATTGTAATTTTTTTTTTATTGCCACGTAGTCAAAGATAATTGCGATCTAGATGCACGTCGTGACCAACTCAATTAGGTACAATCTAGTCGGCCGTGGTAAGTGGCCATTTAAAAATGGTCTCCAAAGGTTAGATATAGGCAAGCTTATCTTATATAATATAAATATCAGACAACCTCACACAAATCATCCTAGTCCCAAATTAAGCTCAAGAAGGCTTGTGTTATGGGTACTAGGCGACGATATATATACTTATAAAGATAAATAAATACTTAAATACATAGAATATCCATGACCCAGGCACAAATATTCGTGTTCATCACACAAATATTTGCCCTTGCCGGGATTCAAACCCGGGACCGTCGGCTCAGTAGGCAGTTGCTTTACCACTGCGCCAACCGCGTCGTCGAAATGTATTTAATTATTAAATATAAATTTCATAATACATACATATAATTCCGTCCCACATTTACTGAAGAAATAAAATTGAAACCATTGGATTTTTTACTTTTTAAATGTTGGCGGTACGTATATCTTAACTTTTTTAATCTATTAAAAATAATAATGATAATGAAAGTTTGCAATAGAAAAAGTGGGCACACGAGATTAAATATGAACACCGTGTCTTTGATTGGTTATTGGTTAAAAATGACATGGAAATTAATATAACTCACTCGTGACATGTGCGTGTAGTATTTTATTTTCCTCGTAGTCGAAATTAAAAGTAGAGTGTTAACGGGTGAAATTACCCATTTCACCCTCGAACTATTGGCGCTCTCACTTCGTTCGACCGCCAGAAATATCTCGGGCGCAATGGGTCACTTTCTACCCTTGGTTAACAATCTACTATTTAATTGACGGATTAGATGACATACAAGGATACTCCTAGAATATATCTGTAATATATTAATATTTATTGACTATTGTATATATTCTTACTTTTAAGCAACGCAGCGTTGTCTAATAAGTACGTTTGTGCACTTCATCCTAATTTTTCTTCCTGTCAGTTTACAATAACTTATTCCAAATAATAAAAAAAACAGTTAGTAAGAGCCTTTGTATATTATTACACACTCTCAGTAATAGAATTGGTACCTATACTTAATCTATATCGCTAGAGATTTTCCCCTAAATGTATGCATAGAGTAATGATTATTAATATTATCATTATAGATCTCCAATACTTGTTAGTTAATATCTGAACAAACGAAAACGATCCATGGGATATGTAGCTAGATTGATAAAAAATAGTGCATAGATATAACCAGTATATGTAGCACAGCAAAGAGCCTCGCAGTACTAGGAAAACATCAACAGCAAGGAGTTGTGCCGGTCGATCGACTAGAGGGAAGCACACATAGGATTAGTTTCAGTACCACTGCAACCTCAAGTACAAGTTCGCGCGTCCGCGTTTAACTCGCAATATCCATCGGTCAGGCGGGTGATTCCGAAAACCGTAATTTTCCGTGGAATTTGGTTAAGCAGGTGACCGAGAAAGACAGCACAAAACGAATTCAAAATTCGAAGTAATCCCTATTCCAATCGAATTCTCGTAGTTTCTCATCAAAATATTAATTGTCAAATCGCGTCGCGAAATTATTGCTTCGTTTGATTGTGCATAAATAATTTGAATAATGTTTTCGAACTAACACACAGTCTCTACTCACTAACGAGATTGGAGACAAAATAAAAGATCAAGTTAGTAATTTTTAAACTAAGTGCAAGTCAGTTTTGGTTTGCAAGAAATTTGAAATACTGATCCCTAAAATAGGATCGATTGTCATCCTGAAAAAAATAACATCATCCCTATTGACTTAGTAGCAGTTGGTCCAAATCGCAGTTCGTCATATAATGTAGATACATTATATGATTTGTACCAACTGCTACTAAGTCAATAGGTATGATGACATTTCTTTTTCAGGATAACTTATATTTATAGATATACAGGCTGTATATCTTATAGATTAGATTAGATTATATTTATTTCACACATATAGGGATACATTATAAATTACACATAGTCAATTTACACGAATCTATACGGTGATCGTCAACATAATAAACAAAATAAAACAAATTCAGCAAGTCATAATTCAATAGATAGAAATAATCAAGAAAAAACAATGTAAAAGAAATTCAAATACCTAATATAACTATTTAAATAATGTAGAATACTGTAACAGAATACTGTATACAGTAACTTAATCCTTGCCTGTATACCTAAGTGTACACATAGCTGTTCTATTGCTTGATCCAAGTACTAACGCGACAATATTCCCGACTGTTCCATTAGAAATTAAGTGAACGTAAGCAGTTTTTTTGCGACTAATTTCTCTGTTGACAGTTTTCCGTTTCCCACTGACGAAGTGTGGGAGCGGCGGCGGCGCAAGAACTATACCGAATGTAACAATTACAGTAACATGTGATGAGTAAACGATTCCCTCGTATTATTATCATTTTTTTATTTATAAGTGACAAGCTAGTCGATATATCATTGGCAATTAATCGAACGTATTTATCGTAAGGAGTATGCTCTTTTACCATGCAAATTACATTCTGTGCAAAGTTCTGTGTCTTGTCATGTTTTATTCATAATTGAGCATTTCTCAAAAAGTTTGTACAAAATTAAGACTTCAATTAAATTTCAATATAATTTTCCTATATAAATACAAATAATTTTAGTAATTTTATATCAGTGTTACGGCTGTGTAATAATTAAATTAGGTTCTGTTATGCTTATACTTTTTTAATTATATTTAATCTGAAATCAGAGTAGGGCATTCAATAACCAATCATCATTTTAAATGACACACCCTAAGAATGAATCAACTGACCGGGTCAGAGTATAGCAAAGGGGGCCCGATTTTAGGACAGAAAATTTACGAGCAAAATTTTTTTTTGTTGTTTTGGGCTTAAATTAGATTGAGTCTTGTAGATTACGCTAAAATAAGCATATTTTATTCTTTAAACTTTTTCTCTCAGATCGATATTTACCAAGATATTGGGATTCAAATGCATAACATACATACAAATAACATATTTTGATGTAAGTACCTAATAGTAGACTATTTACGAGGGTCCATGTAAGCAAGCATTTTGACGCTCCGCTCGCTTCGCTCGCTCCGCTATAAATGGTCACAAAAAAAAAACCCTAACCTAACCTACAGTTTTCGGTTTTTCAACCCATGTACCATATTTTCAGCAAGCATTTTTACCTTAAAAACCTCAATATCTCGGTAATGATTATGTTTAGAGAAAACTTGCCGATACAAAACATGCTTATTTTAGCGTCCTCTATACGATAGCATCATAAAAAATAGGTGTTATAATGACACCACCCCCAATCAAAAGTCAGCCCTTCAAAATGTCTGAACTTTGAACCCCGATATCTCGGTAAATATTGATCGGAAAAAAAAAGTTTATAGAACAAAACACGCTTATTTTGATGTATTCTAGACGATACAATCATATAAAAAAGGTATCATTATGATACCACAAAATTTTCATAAATTTTTCTAAGTCCTAAAATCGGGCCCCCTTTGCTATACCCCAACCGAAAAGCGATCCTTACTATCTTCAGAAAGCGTTTCTAGGACCACCTTTCCATGGCGTCGTAGCTACTTATCCATCTTTTCTTTACAAATCTTTCCAATCACTCCGCTGCCGACCGTGTGATGGCATGCCCCCGTTTAATTTCGACTTTTCAATAACAAAAGTAGAATGCATAAAAAAATACTTATATACTAAACAATCACTCTTAATCAAGATAAGCGCCAATCAAATAAAACGTTATTTTAAATGGACCTCTAACAAACTAACTCAATCAACGCGTTAGCGGTAATCAGAATGACGTTATTCTTGATTTATTATATTTCACGCCATTGAGAATGACGCGCTCTTGAATAAATCATATTTGAATTTATTTGAATGTGAATGACGTCTGGCCGATCATTCTCATTCAAAATGAAATTTGCCTAACTCTGTCTGAAATCAATGTATTGGAAATCACAATGAAAATTGGTAACAAAATAGGAAAAATATAATTGAACATTAATTTACATCTTAATTTTATACAACCTTTTTGAGAAATGCTCAATTGACATTAATTGAACGTATTTAGCGCAAGCTGTAGGTACTCTCACCATGCAAACTAGATTTAAAGCAAAGTTTTTTGTCATGACATGTTTGTTTATTGTTGGCAATAAATAAACGTAAGGGGGATGCTCTTTTACAATGCATACTAACTATACTCGCATTCTATGCAATGTTCTTTGTCATGTCATGTTTTATTTACTATGGGCAATAAATGGAACGTAGGTATTTAGCGTAAGGTGCATATTTTCTTTCCATTACAAACTAGATTGCAAGCAATGTTTTTATCATGTGTTATTTATTATTGTCCATATTCTTAGTCGATATAACTTTGGCAATGAGTCGAACGTATCTAACGTAAAATGTATTGTATCTTAGATTCACGTTAGATTCTACAGAATGCTCCTCATAATGTCTTATTTGTTATTAACAATCTAGACATTAAATTATGTCTGTGTAGAGAATGCTTTTCGACAATAAGACGGCCACTTACACATATGGCATTTGTGCAGTAAACTGTAAATAAAAATATACTCACTTTTTCACAAACAATAACCGACTTCAACGACAAGATAACGTGTTATCGAGAACAACTGAACAAAGTTACTATAAAAAACACCAAAGAAGTCACCAAATATGTGAGGAGTTATTTCGATTCGTCGCCAATCCAGTCATTCAATCTTCACCAAAATTGTATAACAACAACTTGTAGATACTACACTCGAACAAAAAATATTTTTTTTTTCGGATCATAAATGACTAACATATTATGATAGAATTGAGGTCCTCCCTTTTTTGAAATTTGATGAAAAGAATTCATTTATCTACTCATTTTCTTCCGTCGGTGCTTATAGGTGATATATAAGTAATTGTCACGTAATATTTCTTACAGCTTTGTATTTTATAGTTAAAGGCTCCTTTAAGCTATTGTCACACTTATGTGACTAACATGAAATGGAGTCTAAACCTACATATTGGATCCCACTGTATAACCGTTGAATAATTTTATAAATAGTCATAATATTATAGACTTTTTTCCCGAAGTCTTAATATTTTCATAGCTCACCCAATGAAAACGAAAATCTACCGAAGAGGGGGAAATAATTCGCGTAGAAGCGAAAGCGCGGCCTCAAAAAGCGGTTAGTATTAAATAAAAGAAAAAGAGGACTACTTGGTCCTATTCACCCCGCTTTCCTGCCACACAGGGGACAAATCTGACTTCCCTCCACATCTGAAAATAATAACCGCGGCACGCTCTATCTGTGGTAGAAATTTCATGTTCGTAACCCATTGCGCACAATTTCGTGGGTTAGCAACTCTACTACACAAGTTTATTTTTTACTATCTATCTTTTTCCCTCTATATCTCAATAAACATTAATCGTAGCGAAAAAGTATGAAGAAATTTCTTGTAGATTACTTCTTTACTAGTTTTTTTTTGGTATGGGCCACCGTTTAAGAGTTATTTGACGACACGTTTGGCGCAGTTTGCAGACACCTGCCCACTGAGCCGGCGGTCCCGGGTTCGAATCCCGGCCGGGGCAAATATTTGTGCAAATATTTGTTCTTGGGTCATGGATGTTATGTATATAATGTATTTATATATTATATATATCGTCGTCTAGTACCCATAGTACAAGCTTTGCTTAGTTTGGGACTATGTCGATTTGTGTATGATTGCCCCCTAATATTTATTTATTATTTATTTAAGAAAAACTAAAAAAGGGACTTTTTTAAACCTGCGTGAGAAAACACGATCCCTCGTACTCCGCTATGATGTCTTTTCTTTCGAAAATCTGACAGGATTGCTTGCATGTAAAGGTGACAGGTGACCATCTAACTAGTCAACAAAAATACAATCAATGAGTAATTTATCGAATATTATACTTATCGCAGCCATCTTAGACATATGTAGTTACATGTAACATTACTTTTCGAGGTTAGTTAGAAATCTGTAAGAACCCAAATCTTGTCCACGTGCCTTATCGAAATCAGTGACGTATATTTTATTACGTGATCGTTGACCTGAGGTTTTATTTTTCATTTTTTCAAACGTGGCCCACGCAGACGTTTTCTTGTGGCACACAAAAAAAATAAAAAAGTTAACTTTCGATCGGTTACGACTGCAGCCGCGGCGGTCGCAGACCACACGAAGACATTGGAAAAAGTACAAAAACTATTGTAGAAAGTAAATGTTACGGAATGTTGCGAAATTCAACCCATGCAGATTACATGTACAGTCAACATCCAAAGAAATTTAGTTTGAGTAGTTTACCTTTTTACACGAACTGCTTTGGCACATTCAAACTCGCACTTTGAATAAACACGAGGTACCTACTTTTGGCGTATATTATTCATTTTTCAATCAAGTCTTCATAATTAATTCACAAATATTCTTGAGACACCCTTGTAGTTTTTATCGATTATATATTTAACTAACTAAACACAAATCCAGCAAAGCAACATAATTATTGATCTAAAACTATTTCAAGTAATTCATGTTGTATGTAGTTCGTATAAATGTGGGTGTTTCATTTTTTATATTATCAGATGAATGGGATAATTACGTTTCTCAAGCTGATTTTTCGTCAACTAGGTTTTATCTTAATCCATTAAATTATCAGAATACTGAGTTGTTGCAAAAAGAACCGATAGGAAAAATAATTAGGCTAAAAGAAAGAAAGGAATTTATAAATTTTCAGAACACTGAGTTGATGCAAAAATAACCAGTTGGAGAAAATAATTAGGCCAAAAGATAGGAAGGAAGCAAGTATAGTTACAATTTACTGGACACACCATGTCAAGTTTTTAAATACGGGCTTAATAGAAAAAGAAGTAACTTACAAAGCCTTAGATCTTAAAATATAGCTTCATCTTCAAAATTTGTTAAGTACTATTATCTCCCATAAGTATACGTAGTTAAGTAGTAGTTATCATAGTAGGTAAGTAGGTATAGTAGCACTGCGCGCCGCCATTTGTCCTGTTCGGGACAAAGGGATCTCAGCACAAAGAATGGATAAGCGCGGGTTGGACTTACTCACCGGTGTCCTATTAAAGTTTTACTTCTTTTACGTTTCATGTAAGTAGTTAGTGAATTAATATTTGTACAATATAAAACAAAAAAATACCGGAAGAATTGTCAAACGTTTATGTTTAGTATGAAGGTAAAAGAAACGTATTCGCTATAAGGACTAATCTCACTGCTTCCAATGATTCGTATCCGAAATATCCCATATTATACGTTTATCTAAGCGACACTATTCAAAGTAGCTGTTGTGGCATTCACACGAGTGCATACTGTATTTTTAAAGCAGTGAATTTCTAGATAGGACCGTTGACGCCCTTTTGTATGGAACCCTAAAAAAGCACGTCACTTTCGTCCTTCTGTATAAGGCGGCTGTATGGGACCCGTCGCATTTATCAAACGAACGGACTAATGACCGGAGTCAAAATAAAACACTTAGAACGACCAGGATTTATCTTAACCATAAAATATAATATTATAATAACGATATCCCATTTAAAACAGGATTTAATAAATCACAACAACTTTTAAAACTATTTAACAAACATTAGAGTATCATGAGAATATTTCATAACAATCATAACAATAATATATTTTGAACACGCGATGTACAAATAGGTATTTACGATAACAAATCCTCACTTAACTGGACGGGAAGCTTAGTTATAATTGGACAGGTACCTTTAACTTATTTGTAATGCAGACGAGCAATTAATAGTGAAACACAATGTGGTTAATACTTTGAAATGCCCAGTCTACATTAATTGCAATAATATAATAAATATATGTTCATTATACTAACTGAGCTTTTACCAATTTTGCATTGAGTTGTTACACTTATATACCTAAGTTGGTTGATGTTCCCCTTATTCAGTTGTGGGTTTTGTATATGGGGTGACTGTTCATAACTCAGCGCTTGCTTACGTTATGCGTTGTCGCATTCATTCTATTCATAGTATTTACGAGAATCGAAAACAAAAACGTTTCGAAATTGAGGTATGTACAGGTACGTCGATTGCACTGAAGAAAATTCGCGAAACACCCTTCGTTTCTATGCAATCAACAATATTAACCCCTCGTATGCGATGTCAAAAGTTTGCTAGTAAGAACATGACCCTGTTAACATAAGGTTTAAATATTCCCCACGGATCCGTGCCTAAGCATACGAAGGGTTGATGGTTAAAACTCATGGCTTAATATTCCCCCTGCACTCCGTACTCCTCGCCTTCGCTGCTGAGTCCGAAGCTGCCGTGGTCTCCGCCTTCAAAACTCACTGGAGCTTCTTCTAAGCCCTCGTGACCCTCGTCCGCAGCGCCCCAACCGTGTCCTATAAAAAAAAATTATGACTTACCAAAACCAAATCATACCAAACTGTATGAGTAAAATGTCTACATAAGAACAGAGGTAACTTGATAATAAATTACACGGTAAGGTATGGTTTTAGAGGTACGCACAAGTAATGTGGGAATCGGTCTTTAACACGACATGCGTATTCAATTGTACAGGTTGTAAGGGCGTCTACACACTATCCGATCTACGGCCGAGAAATTAAGAGGAGATAAATTTCTAACCCAATTCGAGGTGAATTCTGCGAGACTTACACCATTATGGTTGGGAATAATACTTATTTTTTTAACTTTTCTAAAATATAACCATAGATTGCCCTCTTGTGTCGTTGGATATTAACGATAGGTAAATTGACCCGTCAGAGCGAGCACAGATTGTGTACCATGTGCTGAGTTCATGCCATTTTATCCCTCTTACCAGATAGATATGTAACACTTGAACAGTTAACACATGAAAGTAGGTTAGGCTTGGTTGGAACTGTGACACATTACAAAAACTAACGAACAAATAGCAGGTCGGGTTGTTTTAGAACTGCGACTCTTTATAGATAGTTTGCAAAAGTGTAAGTTAGATTAACTTAGATCTGCGACTCCCTACTTTTTTCCTGTAAACCAGTTTAATATCAAATAAATACTTACTGAGGCAAGTTTTGGTTGGCAACTACAGTTTTCTAAAGTCAATGTGGACCCATGTTAGTATCTTTGAGGCCTTATCACTCCAAAATGGCCAACTGCTATGTTATAAATAAGCATCATCGATACATGGGTAATAGCTTTTTATACATACCTACTTAGAACATTTTTACCGTATCCCTTTACTAGCCACAATCACCTGTAACGATCCTCATAAGATCATAATTCTAAAACTACTATGAGGAGAAGCTGATTCAGTAGAACCCAATACCCACTCAATTGCTTCGAATTTTGAGTTGGACTCTATTTATATAAGAAAATAAGAGCGGTGACAGGTCAGCCGTAGTTACTAAAAGCAATGTAGTGGATTAGGTAAGTTAGCTTGATTTTATAGCCAGAAAAGTTAACTGTATTTAAGAAACATGAAATGATACGAGTATGACAGCCAGTGGAAAAGCACCTTTACAGTCGCAAAGGCTTGGTAACATAACGAGCAGGGAAGTGTGATTGACTCGCTGCACTGATGAGCAATAGTCACGTAACGCGCACCGGAACAGTGAGCGAGGCTCATGTTTTATGACAATTAAACTTGGGATCTGTCATACGATTCTTTATGGCTTTCATTGGGTAGTGATGTGCCGTTACCGATTTTTTTCCGAATTTTACTCATTTCCCACACGTAATAAGGTGGAATGTGAACTCCTCTCATTGCGTAAGTTGTATATTGTACTCAGCGTGTCTAAACTTCATAGTACTCTAAGCTATGTGCCGCAGACTGTTATGCGTAGAAGAAAAGCCAAAGTAGCCCCTATCCCTCTTACTAAATCTTGTTTCGCCATGAAACAGTTCGCGGCACAAGCTGCCTACCTATATAACTACATTGATGTCCATCTTGATATTTACCCAATGCTGCTTCACAATTGTAAAAAAGCAGTGACCTTGTGGATCATGAATTTAAATTACGAGGAAACAGAGGCACTCCTAAAACATCTCTCGTAAATAACGTATATATAAATATAATAAATGTAATGTAATGAAAAAAATATATTAACATAATCAAACTGTCTAAATGTAAAAATAAAAACAAGCACTCACTCATGCATATTCACACACTCTTGTACATACTTTCTAGTTAAGTAGATATAGTAAATAGCACCTAAGTAATTTTGTATTTATTTGGTTATTGTAAATCTCCAAGTGATGGAAGAGCGGGTCGTTCCGATACAAGCAAACTGTGCTTAATGGAATGTCCCAACACTTCATGTTGTAACACAAACTTTTTAACTTAATAAATATTTTTGATTTTTGATTTTGATTTTGATTTTGATAAGGAAAGTTTCTGGAAATGAGACGGCGCATTTGTAGGCCATCGACGCGAATCTACGGAAACTGTTAACAAGCAATAATGCCGCTTTTGAGAATATTATAAGCAATCAATTTATAGAAATAAATAGTTCTATTCAAAGCCAATTTTATCTTCGTTTTACAACATTCTAAATTGTAGTACTTTCAGTTTTAACTTCAAGAAAACTACTTTTTTATGTATATCACAGATTTTTTTTTCCTATTCACTGGGAGGAATCGGCTACAAAGAGAATACCAAAAAGTGTTTGTTAGATAATTTACACAAAACCATTTTTATAATAATAATGAATTTTCACATCGCGTTTTTACATGATCGCAAATTTAATTATTTTTTTCATATAGGTATTCATGACGCCTTTCATAAATGTTCGAGTTAATATTACCAGTAGCATATTTTACCAGACGGCAATATTTTATTATTATTCAGCGGCGATAGGTACGCTTCATGTTGGCCTATATTTTGTTTAAGAATCTCTATTGAACAAAATTATGAAAACCAAACGTATCTACCGTTTGGTCATACTAAACTGACTGAAGAAAACTAGGTGACTACTTTTAACAACTCTTCTTTAGTAAAGTAATGATACTTACAAGACTAACTGAATCATCTTTTCACGTGTGCAACAGAAAAAGGGGAAATACGTCTTAGACCTTTTATTATACATAGGATTTCGAAAACCTTAATTTTTAGCAGATCGCGCAAGTATTAATCGAGTATTTCCGAACACAAAGATATGGAAGAATACAATCAAAAAGTGATGTTATTTGGTATTACGATATATCCCGATGTAAGGCGACCTCGCGCATGTCGCCGACACCACTTTAGGTATTCAATCCTCCGCGGTAGTTACTGATAGTACTGAATACTTCATATCTATACAAAATAAAATCTATAATAATGATGATGAATACATGTAGATAAAGTTGTTTTTGTACTGTACATAATTAGGCCATAAATGATCGCGTGATCCCATTATGAAATTCACTTTATACCACACTCGTATTATAAGACCTCTCAATGTGTAACAGTTGCATAATAGTATTTTATGCAATCGTTGCACAATGGAGGTTCTTAAAGTCGAGTACCGCGTTTAGGTCACGAGGCTTGCCGAGTGGCCTATGTAAGGTACGAGACCTTAAGTTAAGACCTAATTGTGTAACTATTGCATACAATACTTTTTATACGAGCAAAACTCAGAAAATCATTTTTTACTTTAATCGTCATTCTCCAATATGGTTTTTTATTTATGGCCATGGCGGGGGCCTCGTGATTGGTGAATTTTTTTGACAAGTAATTTCAACCAATCAGTGAGCATCAAATAAGCTTATGTTCTCTTTTTGAAATTATTAGAGTTGTGTAGAGAGATGTCTTATGAATATTAAAGTTAAGTAGCGGGTACCATAGAGTATAGAATTTTGTTACAGGATTAAAAAGTGCGTTATTGTGATTTTGTCTGTGAAATTATAATTGACAGATTAAAGTCTGCGAGTATAAAAAGTACTATAACGCAACCGACTCTTAAAGTCGGTCATGAAGTCGGGTGAAATCAGAAAGGTTCAAATATCATCCGCATTAGAAAGAGCCAGACAAGCAAAAACCCGAGGGTTATTTACACAGCTTGCTGGTGACCTAGAGTTTCTCGCTCACCTCCTCCAAAGTGCGGTGCCGGCTTCGGCTCGCCGTAGGTGTACCCGAGGACTTCATAGTGGTCGTCGCCGCCGCCGCCTCCATGCTTGTGGTGGACGTGCTTCACGATGGTGTGCTTGTGATGGTGGTGCTTGACGTACATAGGCACGTGTATGATCACCTTCTTGTGTCCGCCGCCGTGCCCGCCCGCCGCGATCAGGGTGGTGAGCTCCGCGACGCAGATCAGGGCTATCTGGAATTTAGGATATGAATGGTGAGCGACTATCTATGAAATTTGGAGAGCCTTTGATAAAATTACGATACTCAAGCGTGCTAATATTTAATAAAAGTCATCTAACTGCTCTGGAGGAACTTTGACCCCTTAGATAAATACAAAAAGGGAAACATTCGTAACAGTTACACGAAAAACTAAGAACATTTGCCAGCAGCGACGACCTCACAATTGTCTCTATTATGTAAATAAAATGTTATAAAGTTTTGAATGGCAAAGCCGAATTCACTGACATTCATTCGTCTGATCTGCTACTCCCGATGTGCAGTCACCATCAAAAGGAGTTGACAAGTTTACTACCGGCATATGCCAAATTGTATACCTACTATAATTATTAGCTTCTTTTGATGCTGCCTGTACTAATACTACGATATCTAACTCATCGACTCATCGTCAATGGACAGACGATGGAAAATCGTTTAATAAGACCTGTGTCGTCCAACTTTTGAGGTTCTAGTCACATTAATTTCCTTTTTGTTTTCATATAAATACAGCGCACACGCGCGCTTGTATCGACAAAATCCTTCCCTCTCGGTGTTGAGGATATTCCATTCAATACTCACGAAGACAAATGCACAATTAAAATAATGATAGTAACAGTAGCATACTGTAAGACATGTCGATGCAAAAATTCGCTGTAGCATGAAACATCGCTATCAAAAAGAAGAAAAGAAAATCGCTTTCGCAATACGTATTACGCAATCATGATACAATCTGGCGTTTTCTGAGCAAAATGTCATATAATTTCGATGGGAAATGGTAATACAGTTACTTTCTAACCATCGAGTATGACATTAGACCCTGTAATATGTGTCAAGTTATGGCACGAACGAACTACTTTTTAATGTCAACTAGTCAATAGCACTTAATGAAGCTCTAAATATTACTCAATCGAAAATACCACGATAGTTCGTCTAAATCGTATTCCCTATTCAAAATTGTACTTATACATGTATATCTTGTACATGTAGGTCTACTTACAGTATCCTCAGAAAGTAATATGTCAGTTAACTAGCGTACCAATTCGTATACTTACTACCAATCTCTGTTATATTCGTCTAACAGGGACTAAGAACTTGGTCATGCTGTCTCCTCGCGTTGTTGCGATAAATAGTATATATGAGTTATTAAACAGGTAGTAGTAGCAACATATTTAAAAAAAGAAGTTTGAGTTCAAATCTCAATAAAAGTAAAAAGCCGGTCAATACTAGTAATTGAACCAGGTGTCGTAATGTCAGTGCACGGGCGCTGAGAAAATCAACCGCGATGGAAACTTAATCGGCCCTGGTGGATAACCTATCACTTGCAATGCGAAAGTAATAGACTGACGTACATAGTATCATGCCAATGAAGACTGTGAACCTTAAATGTAAGTGTTTAACGCAATAAAACATCTCGATCGTGCTTACGTTTCCTGAATAAATAACATTTCACTGGGTCAATATTACACGGTCGGTTCTGTGTTTTTCCAGGTAATTAAAATTAGAATGGGTGTCACTCTGACAATTTTCGAATTTAAATTCGTTAAAAGTCAACCAAACATTAATCCTGTAATAATATCGGCCTGTAGATTTACCAAAATATACAAACGCGTTACTTTTTCAAAGAAGTACGTATATAGTAATATATCCATAACGCTATTTTTATGAAACCGTATTGCTGACATTTATTTACAAGTAGCCGCTTTTATTTATAATAAATGGCATTTTTATATTAATAAGTAATAAATTAGATGACATTCAAATTTAATTATTAATTTATTCTTAAGGTCTATCACCATCACTTTATTCACTAATTGTTTCGTTCACCATATGCAATTTATAGGTAGGTAATTGATTTATGTAACTCACCAGAAAATTCGCAGACATTGTTCAAGTGGCGAAATATGGGACCCGAGCGCGAGTGGAGACGGCTGGTATGTGATTGATAAAGTAATTTAAACAAAACTCCTTTTATATCGCAACGTGGTCGCGTTTCGCGACAATGCCTCTCGTCAGCGGCGCCCTGCGGCTCATCGAGCCAAAACCGCTCTTATACCAAATCAAAACAGCTCAAAAGAACTCATCGATGACACCTTTATAGAACTAAATCTACGACAATCGAAGGTAGACCGGAGAGCGTCAATACAAAGTCTATAATCGGGGGAAACATTTTCTGCGCATTCAGATTTGAAGTTCCGTTACTGGAGTGAAAATGCAGTAAGTATTGGTGAGCGTAGTGGACCCAATGTGATTGATCGAG
Organism: Apotomis betuletana; assembly: GCA_932273695.1. Classification (NCBI taxonomy): domain Eukaryota; kingdom Metazoa; phylum Arthropoda; class Insecta; order Lepidoptera; family Tortricidae; genus Apotomis; species Apotomis betuletana. The sequence continues at coordinate 14,156,450 of OW026298.1, read as the reverse complement.
ATTTATCAAAACAATATTGATAGCAGACGACCGATACTGGGGCTGGAGACAGGACAAATACATTTTTAAACAGCATTTACAACACCTGCAGAAGCCTTATGTTTTATAGGTCGTAATTTAAAAAAAAAATTAGTTGTAATCCAATTATAATTGAGCGAATGAGTTATGTCATCATTCGCCTGTAAAGATAATTGCGTAGTAATCCAACTAACTATATGTCAGATTATAAAACTGAAAAACTAGAGCTTCCGCAGACATCATTAATATGCAAATCTCCAACCAGTCTCCAACATAAAAATAATCTTAAAATAAAATGAAAAATTAGTAAAATTTTCAAATACTTAGAAAATAATTATGTTTTGCGTGTGAATTAAAAACCTTCATTTGAATGTTACAGTTTAATAAGATTGAATAAATCCAAAAGCAACAAAATTATAAAATTATTAATAATTCGATGAATCATCATGAAAGTAAGTCAATCTTCTACTGTAGACCATATAAAATACAGTGAAACTTGGATAAGTGGGACCTGGATAAGTGAGAAACCTCCATAGCTGGAACTCGTGCTGCTGTCCCGACACTTTACCACTGAATTACCTCTGTTAGTGGGACAAAACAGACCTCTATAACTGGGATTAGTTTTTTCGATTTTGTCTTCATAATTACCTCCATAACTGAGACAGCGGGCGTATTTTACCTCTATTATTGAGACTACATTTTAAGTTAAACTTTTAATAAATGGTTATCTTTGAAATTAAAGATTTTGACCTCTATAACTGGGATAACGTAAATCCATTGCCTCTCTAACTGGGAGTTCATTTTATTTCAAAACGCGAGAGAGTTAAAACACTATTTGTTTTGCACACCAATTTTGAAATGTCAACAAATTGTAACCAACATTATAGCTAAGATTAAATTTATATTATTAAATAGGTAATAATATTTTAATAGCGGACCCCTAAAAAAGGACAATACAAAATGTCAGATTTATTTAATTGACGCATTCTGTTGTATTTTCGTACTGTTTATAAAAAAGTGTTAATAATCTTTGATTATAAGGTACCTTTTTATTACTGCCAACTATTATAATTATTTTCATTTATAATTACTTATTATGAAATACACCACCTAACTATTTTATTTAATAATCGCACCTCTATAACTGAAATATCCTCTTTTTTACCTCTATTAATGGAACCCTATGTAAATGGGACAGACATTAATCTATACCTGTATATCTGAGACACTGGGTAAGTGGAATACCTCTTTAAGTGAGACAAATTTGCTGGTCCCTTCAAGTCCCAGTTATCCAGTTTTCACTGTATCAGCCAAGAGCAAGCGGGACCAGAGTTCCGTAGTCTTCACTACAAAAAATTGTAGTAAAAAAGCTAAATTTCTACAAAATTATCCAAGTGGGTTTATAATTTTGGCAACCCATTTAAATTAACAGAACTTTTAAAACCGTAAAATTTAAATTTGTTACCGGGTGTTTCCTGTAATAGGAGCGATAAATTAAAACATAGATTCATCGCTTGAAACTGGACAACATTTGTTAAGCAACTTCTGAAAAGAACGTGTATTAAATGATATTTTGTAGAATAATGTTTAGACAAAGAAGCAATGTTTTGCGAAATGTCCGATATTAGTAGAGTGACAGCTATGTCAATGCTCAGGGAATGTCAATGTTGGACGACGTACATTGAAAATACTATTTAATTTGTTAGACATAATAAAATACTGAAAGCTGACTTTTTTTTAAAGTTGCTGAACAAATGTATTAGTTCAATTTGAAGAGTAGAATCTATACTTTAATTTATTGCTCCTATTACAGGAAACACCTGGTATATTAGAGCTATGAATTCTTCAAAATCTCCCACATAAAGATGAACAAAGTAAGAGTTACGATATGCATCGGTAGCTCTTAGGCAGTGGCCTATATTCGGAAAGATATCATTAAGATTAAGAAGAGGAAGTTGCGTTACGCGATAGTCAGTATTGCCAACTATAATTCACTTGAGGATAATTTAAGGAATTTTATGAATTTTGCTATAATACAATAAAATTAACTACAAAGTATTAATATGAAATATAATTTAAGATAAAAAAACCACGGCAATCATACAACCATTACGTAAATTCAATACAACACAAATACTCTTTACTGCACACAAATACACGAAAACTACATGACAGATATAATAAAAACAAATAGAGTTAAACAACAGGCGGTCTTGTAGCTAAATAGCGATCTCTTCCATACAATTTCATTTTATGATTATGATTACTTTAAAGTACTAAGTAAATTAAAACTAAAGCTGCAAGATGATTGAAAATAAATTAGCAGATTTCCGGATAAAAGAACTGATTAAAAATTGTACCAGGCCGTGAATGGAAAACTTGCATAATCGCAGAAAAAGTCCTAAATACTAAATGAACATATGCGGGCAAAAAAGGATGATGCAAGCTATCGATTATAATTTTACAGCAAGGTTAAATAATAATAAATAAATAACCCGGTAATGTACAAATTATATTTGAACCACCTTTTGAATTCACCATTTGAATCACTTTTTTTTTTTTTTTTGCTTTTCAGTGATTCAAATATAATCACTTTTTCACAAAAAAATTACCGACTTCAATGAGTGAAATGGAACATACAATAACACTTACCTATATGATTTTTTCATGGATATCTTTGTCAGAACTGGAACAAATTTAAATGGGACCACACGGAAAGCACCAGCTTTCAAATAAAAAAAGAATCATCAAAATCGGTTCACCCAGTCGAAAGTTCTGAGGTAACAAACATAAAAAGAAAACATACAGTCGAGTTGAGAACCCTCCTCCTTTTTTTGAAGTCGGTTAAAAAATGACAGACCACGGTAGATATTAAAACGTAATCGGAAAGAAGCCCTCCACTATCCCGGCTGGTACAGCGCCCCCTGGTTATCCACAACTGTAATCCATATCTTAGAACCTGCTCTGAAATGAAAGCCATTTAATACAAAACACCGCATCGAAATCGGTCTAGTAGTCTTTGTGAAGTGATAACAGATGTATACACAAAAAACTTTAAACCCCAAACGCATATACCGCCTTTTTTATCAGTTCCATTAAGAGGCCTTATTCCTTTTAAAATTTATTCATATAATACTATGACAATAGTTATTTACGATACAAGTGTGGAAGGTAGGTGATTTCAGACGAGTGTGATTAAAACAAACACGAGTCGGAAATCATCTTACACACGAGTTCCGTACAAAACTTTACTATGCATGTACGAGAAAATAGAAAATACTTTTTTAATACAGTTGCTCAAAAAGTGGTACTTTTTGTGGCTGCGTAGCATGCGAGAAGCTCAATTTCTCGAACTAGTGCTTTTTACTTTTTAGTTCCAAACTATACTTTCGAAACGCAGTAACTGAGTTTCGAATGTCAGTGATGATGATGATGATGATATGATGATGATGATGATGATGATGATATGATGATGATGATATGATGATGATGATGATATGATGATGAGACATGATGATGATGATATGATGATGAGATATGATGATGATGATATGATGATGAGATATGATGATGATGATATGATGATGAGATATGATGATGATGATATGATGATGATGATATGATGATGATGATATGATGATGATGATATGATGATGATGATATGATGATGATGATATGATGATGATGATATGATGATGATGATATGATGATGATGATATGATGATGATGATATGATGATGATGATATGATGATGATGATATGATGATGATGATGATGATATGATGATGATGATATGATGATGATGATATGATGATGATGATATGATGATGATGATATGATGATGATGATGATGATGATGATGATGATGATGATGATACGATGATGATGATGATATGATGATGATATGATGATGATGATGATATGATGATGATGATATGATGATGATGATATGCTGATGATGATATGATGATGATGATATGATGATAATGATATGATGATGATGATATGATGATGATGATATGATGATGATGATATGATGATGATGATATGATGATGATGATATGATGATGATGATATGATGATGATGATATGATGATGATGATATGATGATGATATGATGATGATGATGATGATGATGATATGATGATGATGATATGATGATGATGATATGACGATGATGATATGATGATGATGATGATGATGATACGATGATGATGATGATGATGATCATGGTCTTAATGTACCATGTCATTTGTAAAGTATGGGTTCGTTCAAAAATAACTTCGAAGCAAGCATATTTTATCGCAATGATATATTAATTTATTATTTTTTCGCAATTGCATTAAAAAACGTCGTTTACAACACGTGTGAAATGTCTTTTTACTACTCGTACCGAGTCTTGCCACTCGCTTTCAGCTCGTGGCAAGATACCTCGGTACTAGTGGTAAAAAGACATTCTTTTCACACTAGTTGTAAAATGTACTATAATACTCACAAAGACTGTTTACATTGAAAAAAAAAGTATTTTGATTTGATTTATCCAACAAGAAGCCGTCGTTCACATTTTTTACTTCTTCAATAACATTTTACGGGTTTAAATTCATGATTCGTCCCTTTATCTCGCCATTATTTCAGCAGATTTGCACAAAACAACTTCAAAATAAACTAGACATCAATAAAAAATGGCGGAGTTATTTGTAAACCGAGCTCGACATATCTACTACTGCGCATGTGCAAAATTATTTTTTTAATATTCGTCTTATGTCAAAATGGCACAAGCGCGTGTACATTCAGCCAAATTTATTTAATGAATAACGATTTAAAGTTCTTTTATTAATCAAATTTTATATCTAATGTAATTAATGACGTGTTAAATGAATTAATTAATGTAATATTGGTTTTATTGTACTTTTATACGTGATAATAATCGGTATTTGACTTATTTATCAAACTTTTTGTAAACAATAAAACCCCTTTGTGTCAGGCTGTCAGATACGGCTATAAATTAAAAAAAAAATTAAAAGTAAAAAGCACTAGTGCGGAAAAGTAGTACTTTCCGCACAGTTTGAATACCTAGAATACGCTCTTTTCGAGCACATGCATTGTAAATATATTGATAACTTCAACCAACTTTTTGAAGTCAATAATATTTTTCTCTGAGTTCTAGATAATAACAATGAATATAATTAACAGAAACAATGGATATTTCATGCTTTCATTGCAGTCGAAAATAAGTAGAATAACCAGTTTTCTTCGTGAATTTTGTAAATTTCGAGTAGATTTCGAAAACAAAGCTTATGAATAAAAAATTCAACCTGTAGGTTTCAAATATATAGGTACCAATTAATCGCAATAGCCCTGTTATTTGTAGTAACATTGATAATATGTTAAGAAACATGTTTGATCATAGAGAAAAATATCTAAAACAATCAGCATTTTTACGGATAAGAAGCTTTAACGCGCTAAGTTGGCAACACTGTTCGTAGCAATTTATACAGCGTAGCGTAGACGGTCATTGAAATTGTGCATTTGCACATGCTTGCACTGTGCAGCGACTGCTCTCACTTTTACCATCATTACGCCGAGAGGGAAGCTGATGCGATTATAACAACCGCCATAACGTCCCGTATAACCGTGTTACGTAACTTATGGCTATCTATTCAATCTAGCCTAGTAGCTTCTTCAACGACGAGCAAAGTCACGAACTGAAATGAGACCAGGTTTGACGTTCAATCGACAAAACGGCATAGGTCTTTGCATACGCTATTTGGATGGAAATACGACTTTAATGAGAATGTTTGGTTTATTTAAATTAAATAGATTTTTGGATATAACAAATATGCTTAAGCTTCAAATTTAAAAGTAGTCAATTATTTTTCTTTCATGACAATATATTGAGTTTGCTTTTACTACAGTGTGTTGTAGAATTCAAGACCAGTGTTCAGATTATGGTGTTCTATTCCCTGCGACTTTGTAACGTAATATCAATATGGATATGTCTTAATCCCGGGATTATAATTGTAAAACTTATAAAAACGTTTCGTTTTAAAATATTACCGAGTTATAAGATATTTATATTATTATACAGGCATCAATAATATTGTGTCTCCACTCCTGTACTTTTATCCGTAAATCATATAGTTCCAAACTCTAGTAAAGATATACATTACTAAACCGTTGTCTATCTATTGCCCAAAAACGCACTGCTAAACAATGTTATATATTTAATGTCTCCAAAAAAGGGGTTTTCCGGGAATCCCCAGGGTATATCCATATTAAGATATCTTAAGGTCACTCACCCCAAATTGCACACCCTAATTCGAACACAGGTCATTTCTATGCGTTGGCCGTTTAAACGATATTTCGATTATTAACTACTATTTGAACTGCGCTGCGTTTCGTCATTTTGCCACTTCTCATTGAAAAGCCTATTAACGTTAAGTAGTGACCACGACATGAAAACCAAAGTATACTTTTTTTTATAAAAAACTTATTTTTCTTCTTGTGGCTAGGCTGTCAGTCGCTCGAAGCGCGCAGTGTTTCCGTCTTCTTCAGATTTGAAAGAAGTAACTGAACCGTATTAAAATGTTTACTATCCCTATAAACTCTAGAAAGAGATAAAAATACCGTTTCAGTTGTGAGTTTTGTCACGAGTTTCCATACTCATGGACAATTAATATAAGTCTGACTAGTGTCATGATTTCTCTTTGACGCGCAAGGTACAAAAAAGGAGTTTCTCGTGCGACAAAGTGCATATTACACTTGTCCTTAAAACCTGGCCAATTCATCCATGACGTCTGACTTTTCAACTCGGAACAACGAAGGTCGCAGGGGAAATCTCAACGTGGAAGTATTTCTTCATAAATCAAAACAATCCGAAGACATTCGTAGTTTCTCCATCGCCTTAATTAGGAAGTTGCGACAAGTGAAAATAGGCGTGACCTTAAGTTCTTAACAACTGAATCATTAATTCAATCTAATAAATCGTAAATTTACGGTTAAAGCAATTAGCAATGATAGTGCAAATAAGTGTTTGTTTAAGTGCATTTTCATTGTTCATTTTTTTGGCAGTGATCCGTTCATGCGTTGCGTCCGTTGTTATCGGATACTTTCGGAACTTTCAGTCGACCGCTGATAATGGATTGAAGTCTACTTGCTAATAACTTCCTATTTAAGACAGACACTAATCAAGACAACAGGCTGGCGGGTACGGATTCTGACTATTAATAAAATACTACAGGAGGACCTTTTTTTGATCTCGACCACGTGCTACTGGCTAAAATCGCCCATCGAATCGCTGGAACAAAATAAGAAGCCGAAGCGGTGCACCTCGGTGCACTGTAAAACGATCGGTACGCAACGCTACGAGCGTGAGTAGCGAGCTCTTGCTATACACACCTATAATCGCGCTATTTTTTTTGTTTTATTGGTTGTACAATGTACATTGTCTGTACAACCAAGCCGTGACTTCAAACGTTAAGGAAGCTTCGAGAGCGGAAACTACATCCAAAACAATATAAAAGAGTGAGATACCCGCGATAGATCCAGGTCAAATTATATAATCGTCAGTACTTTCACGTGTTAGGCAGTATGTTACAATCCAATCAGTAACTAAATTGATTTCGTACTTATTCCATATATACCTATTTATGTATGAATGGGACAAATCGGTTCTCGACATTGTGACGCATTTACGTACTATTTTGCTCGCAGTACCTACATAACGTAATAATAATAAACGTACAATGCTATGAGCCAGCCTTCCATCTAATCCATTTAGATATTTTTCAGATACTAAACCACTTAACTACATTACCGGCCCCAATTTCTTCCCAGGCATCGTAATTTTAGCTCCCTATTAGCCTCAGATTCGTCGCTTATAGGTACGAAAGAAAATAAGGTCTTTATCATCACCCCGAAACGAAAGATAAGAAATGTTCAGGTCGAAAATTCTCGCAATGGTTGTAACATGAATTGCGTTTAAAATTATACTTTCTATTGATATTGCACGTCATCATTATGATATCTTTGAACCAATACGTTGAAATATTTTGTCATTCATCATCCCGTCAAAATGGCAGAATTAAGTGCAAAATGCAAGCAGGGTTTTGACCATTTCGGCACGATAAGTACCACTGCAACGATGGTTGTGCAAGGATGATTTTAACCCAAATACGGTAAAGATTAAAAGGAAAATTATTCCTATTTTCTCTTCAAAAGTCCAATACAATTGGTACTAATATTTAAACTATTGCTGTCACGACATCTGCCGTGCCAGGGTTCCTGACCACATTTATCTATAATAGGTCCATAATTAGAAGGTCACGCAACGCGAACAAGGTCCATCTGAGTCCTTTAAGCCTGCGGCGCCGGCGTAGACATCCTTAAAATGTTTAATGATAGCTATTACACAACACAGTTATCTTGTATCGTACGGACCTATGAAGACGAAAAACATGCCACCAACGACGACGTCCGTAGTTGGATTCCGATTGTCTCATTTATACTAACTTAAACGCTGATAAATATTGCGCGTAACGTAACGTAGACGTAGAAGTCCAATTGGCACCTCATTTCAAAATCAGATTCCTTAATCACTTTTTCACAATAAATAACGGATTTCAACGCGAAGACATCGTATTTCCGATGTGCCACATCTTCACCAGCATTACATTGTGACCAACTTGGAGATGCTTATCAAACAAAAAAAAAAAATTTTTTTTTTTTTTTATAAAACCGGAAAGTCATTATATAACCCGATCATTGTACAGATTATATTTGGATCACCTTTTAAAGTCGGTGCCAAACCAATCAATTATTAGGTACTGTGAAAACAGATGCCGCGCAAGTTTACGGTTTACGTGAGGTTTATCACCGACTTCAAAAGATGATTCAAATGTAATATGTATGGATTATCTATCTGCTAAATTTTTTTTAGTTTAAAATTTATTTGTTATTATTTTTGCTTTTTAGTGATTCAAGTAGGTATAATCACTTTGTCACAAAAAATAACCGACTTAAATGAGCGAAATGGAACATTTCTAATGGATATCTTTGTCAGAACTGGACCAAATTTAAGTGGACCAGCTTTCAAGGACAAAAAGAATAACAAAAAAAAACACCAATAAAGAATCACCAAAAAATCAGTGCACAGCAATGAGTTTTCGACTGTGTGCAGTGCACACAGTCGAAAGTTCTGAGGTAACAAAAAAAACATACAGTCGAATTGAGAACCCTCCTCCGTTTTATGAAGTCAGTTAAAAAAGAAATTATCCAAACCGGTTTATAAATTACGGAGTTCCTCAACTCGGATTGAGAACCTTATCTTTTTTGAAGTCGATTGGAAAACAACTGCCATTGCAATAGTCATAAAATAAAATGGGATATTATTAAATGCACATCTGTATAATTTTTCAGCACACTAGGTAACTCCTCTAATTAACTGAATGCATACCAGAAAAACTAATGCTGTGCAAAAAAAACAATTGATTAACTGAACATGTCCAACAAAAAAAACTTAAACATCATACAAAACGAGATGACCTTTTTAACCGAATTCACACCAAAAATTATGGTTCGTACATCGGATATATTTGAAAGTTTCACCAAAAATACTGACTTGCACACTAATTATCCTCGCACTGCACACTAAGATCCGACTCGGCCGGGTTAGGTTAGGTTAGTTTTTTTTATCCAGTAAAACAGTTTTGCAAATAACTTTAAATAGTATAATATATTTAATTCGCATTATTTAGTGTGCAAGTCAGTATTTTTGGTGAAACTTTCAAATATTTTGATCGAAAAAAGGGAATATGCAGATATCGATTTAAATACATGCCAAATAAAATAAGTCACCGATACAGAAAATACACTATCTGAATGATTTTGATTGTACGTGAATGGACCTAGAAGTTCCACAGCTTCGCCGGCGTAGTAAACGTATTTCGATTATACTTTTGGAACCGTAAATCGATACAATTTCAAACAATATAAAGTAGCCTACATCACTATCTATAGACCGGATATCTAAGAAATCCAATAAAAAAATAATTACTACCTACTTATTATGTTATGTTAGGGTAAGCAGTCTCCCGCTATGAACTATTCTTTTACCGTCAGCGTAACTTGACGTTAAAATGAAATTACTTATTTAGAAAGGTGCGTTAAGTGTATGTGGCTGGACCAATCAACGAAAAAAAAACAGGACTCGGGATCGCGCTGTGAGCCTGCGAGCTTCAACTACGACTTATAAAATATATATAAAACCCTGTCATCTGTCTGTTACCGCTCCGGCTTAACTATCGCTTGATGGATATTTTATGGTACAGCGTGAGTCCTATACTCGTGTCGTATGATAGTAGATTGTTTGACAAGGGGCTAAAATAAGCCATTATGACACGAAGTGATTATTTGGACGAGCGAACAAAGCGAGCGAGCACAAATATATCTGAGTGTCTTAATGGCTTTTAGCCACGTGTTAAGCAATCTGCTTTTCACTTCGAAAGCGACAAATTTAATATTTAAAAAGTAACATCTAAACTTTACTGATTTTTTTAACTATGACAAGTGTCGAATGGCATAGATAGACCATTGTAAAATCAAAAACGTCTTCTTCTAAATGCGCCTAAGATTTTCTTACGCGTTTTCCCATTTATATATAAACGGTCGCTATCAATCCTTATAGTAGTACTATATAGCTGGCAGCAAAAAATTTTTTTTTAATTTTCATAGATATTGGTTTTCATTAACTACTTACGGTCTAAAAGGACTACCTACTTTAGCCCGGCTTATTAAGGCTAATATGACGTACATTTTGAGCAGGAGAAGTGAAAAATAATAATTATTGTGGCTTCAGAGTTCTATTCTAAGCAATTGTCTTAAACTACTTACAATATATTTTTCTTTTCAGCGATTACATTTGCTATCAGTATTTAATTTTGCGCCTTTAACCCCGCAACTGATGCCATTCGTTTTCAATTTCAAAAATATGTTGTTACGCTTTTTCTTATTTCTGGGACTAATGTTGTTTCCTAGGTTTTATTTCGATAGATATTTTTATGCATAATAATCTGATCAATTTAGTTCTCCGTAGTCTCCGACGCAACTAATAAGTAGGTATGTATAGTACTTTATATTTTTTATATATTAGATTATTCATTACTACACAGTACACGGTATCAAAGATCAATCAAATTCACCATACAATACAAATATATGAAAAGCTGCTAATGATCAGGTTTTAGGTACAAGTATAATAATTAGACATGGTTGGAGCCTAATGCCATGCAAGAGACGCCACTTTTCCATAATAAATGGTAAAAAAGCATAATAAACCGACCAACTGCTTAGTCAATTATCGTGTAACTGCAATTTAAAATACTACAGAATACTAAGATACGAATGTCAATGGACATTGACATCCACCAGCATTTTCCCATGACCCGTCAATATTATCATGTTTTACTCTTTATTTTCCGATCGTCTCCGTGGGTGGCTCCCTATCCGAGTCTCCGGGCCCCCAGCGTGCATACAAACGACAGTTTATTTAGAATTATGACATCTTATTTTTTTTAAGTATTTCAATTAATGAGCGGCCCGAAGTTCTCGCTTGACGGTAGTAATTTGTTGAATAGCGACGACATTACGAAGAATACCCATAACCATAGAATTACGATAAAATTGTATTTTATATTTAGTAAGAAATGTTCTCATAATAAATTCCACCGATGACTGTTATGTGGATAGCTTATTATATTGGCCGTCGAAAAAACTTGTAAGTGGTCTTATGGCATTGACTGACAGTTTGAAATGTGGATGAAGACGTTACATTTTTTATTGGCCTACAGGTATTTGTTACAATTAACTTTAACCCACTACGTCAAGCAGCATCTATGATATAATGCATTTGGTTGTTGTAAGGATGAAAATTACTCCTAAAGAATTTTATTGCACTAAATGTTCCTTCCTGATCCCATAATTTGCTTCTAGTGCAAACTGCGCTCAGTTCAATAATATGGCACAGGTTCATAATAAAATATAAAATGAGCGTACGAACTAACCTACCTGTGTGATCTATGTACTATCAGCACAATCAAAGATATCACGTGATCATTTGATATTAATTAATTATTAATAAAGTTTTTGACTGACACTTCGAGACTATTGTTGAGTATAGGAGTTTTCGTGATGTCCTTTTTTTTTGCAGTATTAAATGTGTATAGAAGTGACCGTTAGGGGGCCCATAACACGGGGCGATTAGCTATTTTGCCTAAATAAGCAAAATGCCTCAATGATTTATTTTAAAATACACGAAAATTAATTTATTGTATCTTTGTATAATTTATAGTGCCACCTACAGCACAGCCGACGAACTAAAGAGAGAGGCATCGGTTGTGAACTCGATGCTTCTGCGCGAGCGCATAACTTCACTCGCGAATTGGAAAGTAAATCGCTGTAGAGTTAGATGGCGCTAGGCTGTAGCGAAATAACAACGTGGGAATAATTTGCCCATCACCGACTTTTTCATGATGATGCACAGTTAAAGCGTTAAAAGAGAGAACTAAAACGGCTGTGGGCGGGGCACATCGCTAGACATCTGAAATGACGACCACAAAGTGGATGACGCAGCGTGGACCAACAATCTTGAGCATACCGGTATCTCAGGAAAGAACCATTCAATGTGATGATGTCTTAAAGGCAAAGGCAGGACTCAATAGTTAATGACTCATATTTGATGGAGTCGCCTTATGTTAATCTGCTGCGTTTTAATACATTCTTAATACCCCTCTTCTACTAATAGCTTCCATTTATCTGAATCGAACAGCCTCGGTGGTCCCCGCGTGTCCGGTGTGAACCTGTGCGGTTTCCCTCCAGCCCGTTTGAAACCCGACCCAGATTTACCGTAACACAAAAAAAAATACTCAGATAAGCCTACTTTCTAATAAACTCCACTGAACAAGCCTTTCCTTGTACATAATAAATCTTAAGGAGCCTCTTAACGTCGGCTCTCAAACTGTGACGGGTTTAGTGCGCTCTGATTAATGCTTGGGTTTATCCAGGTACATCTGTCTGTTTTATAAGTAAGCATGTCTATTTTTGGCCGGATTTTGTAATATTAGTTTATGTGACTGTACATAACGAAGGGTATCAAACACGAGTGTGGGTTTATGAAACGAGCCGAAGGCAAGTTTCATAATAAAATAATCACACGAGTGTTTTAATGCCTAATGATGTATAATTACATACACTACTTTATCTACCCACATATCATAAGCCTTCATGATGCATTCAGGAGCCGAACACTATGACAAATTTTACCCGGTAATGTACCGCCATTACCGGGTAAAATTTAATTTGTATAATGAAGTTTTCTGGCAGCTGTCATAGTTTTTTTCTTAATTCAGAGACAAACTAGAGTGGGCCCCAACTATCATATCCTTACGTGCGACATTTGTCAAATTTGATTGCAAATTGACAATTAATGTCGAACTAAACGTCATCTCGACTGATTTTAGAATAGAGGTCAAATCAAATTTCTTTGTTTTTCAGAGATGTTCGAAATTTGGATAAAATAATATTATGGAAATCGATGTTAATAACATTTTAACAGGTAAAAAATGTTTTCTAACAAAGCAGTCTATTTTTTTATGGTGGTCATAATGTGCGGTTCTTGAACGCATCATGGAGGGTTTATGATATTTGGAGACATAAAAACGTTAAGCTACGAAAATGGGAATTCACAGCATGCTGGTAAGGTAAAGTTGTATACAGTTGAAGTACCAGTAAGTACAAACTATTACTCTTGCTTGAGGACTTGTAACATAGTTGGTAAAACAAATGCACCTCTCTTTCCTCTCTCTCCCTCTCTCTCGTAAGTGGCTTCCTAATTTATTTCAAATTTGTTTTACAGTTCGTAAGCTGGAGACCCTGAAACTACCCGATACTAAATTTCGTACGACTAAGCTACGTAGTGTTTTTACATGCTGACATAAGGCGATGTGATACGGGATAAATGATATAAATTACGCCCTAGCGCGTTAAGGTTACACCTGTTCATGTAAAGTGCCATGTGCCATGCTTTAAGTTCATAACGCCCATAGTTTTTAAAGTTAAGTGTATATTTGTGATAAAATACCATAATTTCAAGTAAAAGATCAGTATCGCAAATTTCAACCTTATGACCATGACACAGTCGGTACCTCTGTTTACAGCGTCTAAGCGACTATTTTAATAAAAAAGACTTTTAATAACCTGTATGTACCTAAGCCTAACCAACGAAATCCAATAAATCAAATTATTCAAATCCTCCAAAGTTTCAATGTCTCAGTCTGACATTTTAATGCGCCTTCATAATCGTAAAGAGAAAAAAAACCCTCGTATCCCGGTATGTTTAGCGATACGTGGCCCAGATACAGCCGAGGGGCCCGAATCGACGCATTTTTTCCTTTTTATCTCCAGAATATTGCCTTATAATAAGGCAGAGACCGTTAATTGGGAAGCAGGACAGTGAATGAACTCCGAATGCTTGGTTTTTTAACAGACGTTTTATGTTTATACACCCGATACCGTTCGGTTCGTCTTAATTTAAAGGGTTGTATCTAAACGTAAGCTTAGTGGGAGCCATTGCCCAAATACATATAGATTTTTTTTACTAAATGAGCTCTATGTGATGCTAACAAGTTCTCATTAAAAATAAAAATAAAGCACGTTGCTAAAGTAGACATGTAACAGCGGTATGATTTCGTCGAATTTAAACTATACCTACCGATAATTCTAGAAACTATCGGTATTAAATGGCACATTGCTGTAAAAAAAGTGACGCTACCGAGTGTTGCATTTAAAAGCAAAAATACGCGTATTAAAGTTTTGATTAACATAAACGTTTTAGCTTTTTACATACTGTCCATGTGTGTCTGTAATCCCAAATGACCCACATGTCGGTTTCCGAGTAAGATGAAATTTCGTATGTTTGTGTCACTTCGTTGACAAGGCAGTACCTACCTATTATTATGATATGAAGCCGATCAGATAATGGACCGGACGGAATGTCGAGCTCTAATATTATAACGACAAACCCATTGAGCTTAGTCTCATTTGATTTGTTGAAAAGTAACGTTGGCAAAAAATCTTATTTCTTGATTTTAATGAAAATTTAGAGAAATGCCGAAGTTGGCAACACTGGTGCTGATTGATCGGTGTGGTATCGGCTCAACTCGTCTGACACAGACTAATTAACACCTACATATTTACGCGATTACCCATTATAAGGCCGCGTTCATAACATTTAACAAATCGCCTTTCCAATGCGAACGTAAATAAAATAATTACACCTTCATGCTTGTTACACATTTAATTTATACTTACAAATAGGAATTGAATTATTTAATGCTATTTTCATCGTGAAATTTTATGACTACAACTTGTTTAATTTGAATGCGTAATGAATTGTAATATTTTGTGTGCTCGAAAAAAGCGTTTTCTAAGCAGTCAAACTGTGCGTAAAGTACCTACTAGGTACTTTTCCGCACTAGTGCTTTTTGGTTTTAATTTTAACACTGTTTGTCAGCTCGACGCAAAGATGATACCTATTTGAATTATAAAAAGTCAAATACCGATTATTATTAATATAAATAAGTACAATAATACTAATACTTAATTAAACACGTTATTCATTATCATCATCATCAGCCAAAAGACGTCCTTCGCTGAACATAGGCCTCCCCCAGAGAACGCCACCATGACCGGTCCTGCGCCGCCCGCATCCAGCGGACTCCAGCAACCTTCACCAGGTCATCAGTCCACCTTATGGGGGGGCACGCTGCGTCGTCCGGTGCGTGGTCGCCACCCAAGAACTCGATGGCCTGCAGCATTGCACAGATTTTAAAGCGTTGCGTTTCTGTGTTATCAGCAAAATACGCACTTGCCTGCATATACGCATTCGTACTGACTGACGACAAATGGACGTGTATAAACGCACAACGTACGAAATATGTAATTGAATGTGCATAATATAGTCTATACACTTACGTGCGTGCATAGTATGTTCTATGCTAGGAATAATCCCATCCTAAACCCATCCTAAGTATAATAATAGTAACCCCAATATTATGTCAAAGTCGCCCAAGAAAAAAAGCACGGATTTTAAAGCGTTGCGTTTCTTTGTTATCAGCAAAATTCGCACTTGCAATTCGCAATTGCGTATATGCAGACGCATTCGTGCTGACTGACGACAAATGGACGTGTATAAACGCACAACGTACGAAAGATGCGATTGAATGTGCATATGGTCTTTATAGTCGCGTGCGTGCATAGTATTTCCTGCACTCGGGCATCGGTGAAACTCATGAAAATGCTCGCGATCAGGGAAATGCTATCGGGAAAGTGATTTATAACTCGTACCAAAAATTGCAAAATATTTGCTGTTATTTGCTTGGTGTTATTTATTGACGTACGTTGAAACACATTTATTACATACGTCCAACTGTTTTAATGAAGCTGAATTAAATCGTGTAGACTATAGAACTTATATAATTGCTGCAATGCTTTCGGAATTATTTACGTTGTCAACTTGTAATAGTAAATAATTATCACCTGGAATTCATATTGTGATTTAGCTATATAAAATAGTATTTTTTATACTCGCGTACTTTAATCTGTCAATAATAATTTCACAGACAAAATCAGAGTAACGCACTTTTTGATCCTGTACCAAAATTCTATACTCTATGGTACCCGCTACAGAACTTTAATATTCATAAGACATCTTTCTACTCAACTCTTATAATTTCAAAGAGAGAACATCAGCATATTTGATTAAAAAAGAGCACGCTACTGTTCACTGATTGGTTGAAATTAGTTGTCAAAAAATTTAACCAATCACGAGGCACCCGCCGTGACCATCGCGATTATGTTATTTTTTTTAATCGGTCAGATTTAGTTGAACGAAAAAGGTTACATCAAAAATAAAAATTCATAGTAGGGAATTATTAATATTAACTTACGCGAGTATAAAAATATAATTGAGAACCTATTTATTCACCTCACGATATAATCCAGTGCTCGCACTAACCATCCTAGAAAACATATAAAAAATTCAAAACTACCCGACCGTTTGTAAGGTCCAGTCGTTTAGTCTCTATTAACCGAACAGTTAGTAGATCATGCATTATATTGATATTGTCAGAGTTATAATAATCATAAGGCTTTAACTCTGACGATACACCGGGTGTCGCTTGTAACAGGGGCAATAAATCATACGTCATCATCAAGTAAAAGTATGAGTAAATGGTATGAAAAAAACAACGAATTTGCGATTTTGACCGTGAAAAACTGCGTTTAACTAAATTTGGTTGTTTTACAAGCATTGTTTTGTTCAAGTATGAGGATCCTGAAACCAATTTCAAATTAGCTTACAACTTTGCTAAACAGATGCATATCAACTAAACTGAACATTAAAATACCAAGACATGGGTAAAAACAATCATTTGGAAATTTTGAACTAAAAGCATACGGCAAAGTAATTTTACGATAAAGAATATTACTTACCTTATAATATTACTTTTTAATACTATTACTACCTTGAATGCGATTTGAGTATTATTATCGCACCGCTGCATATCACCTATTTAATGCACATGAATACCATTTATAATATTGCATTATTTGTATAATAATCTGGATATTATATCATCATCATTGACCTTCATTTGAACGGTTTAATAAACTTTTCCGTGATTCTAAAGTTGATAACACGAAAGCTCTTTTCGCAATATTGCGAGGAAACATGAACAACAACATCACGACAAATAAAGATAAATAAACAAAAACAATATAAAAAGAAAATAAAGCAATTTTTCATTTCTCTTGCTCAAAAAATACGTCCTTCCACCGCAAATACGGCGTCCTGTTTATAAAATACCTTTAAATTACAATTGTCTATGCCCGCTTTGTTTAAAAAATCGGTTTACACAATAATTATTTAAATTGTTATATATTAAACGGCGGCGCGCTTTATTTTAGATGTTGATTTTTATTTGTCAATTTCATCAGGTACTTTGGAATAATTTAAATGTAAACATTATTATTTTCTACGAGAGGATAACTCCGAATGGAGCTGAAAGTGCCATGGGTGGCTTAAAGGCACTTAAAGGCCTCTTCCAGGCCATAAAAAAGTGTTATATTGTAAACCGTTAATATTTTTAGTTTTTGTGAATCAAATCAGATAGCACAGTCTTTTATTTTGTCAATGCCTGTGCGAACACGCCCACTAGAGCCTCTTGCAGTCCCAAGATGGCAGATTAGCCTCCGTACTGCCCTGACCGGCCACCCGACCCTTCGATATATATATATTTGATTTTCTCGCAGTCGAAGTGAAAAGCAGTGTTTAACACGTGGCGAAAAGCTATTCTATTATGACACTTTAGGTATGTTTGTCCCAGCTCACTTCGTTCGCTTGTTTATTTAAACAAGCGAATAATCACTTCGAATCATATCGTATCGCTATCGTATTTCTAGCCCCTTGTCATACAGTCCATTAATGTGACCCTCTCCAAAATTTCAGGCTGCGACCGCGCCTAATATTATGCATCCGAAAATATATAGGTAGGTTGACTTGAGGATCACCTTTTTGAGGTGGTTTAAATTTCGTAATATAATACATATATTTACAGTTTCACGTTTTAGCCATAGCTTTGGAATTATTATCGCATCGTTTAAGTATATTTAACTCTCAAATGTATGCATCATTGTTTTATTTGACAAGGCAGAGCGTACAAATCCAAATAACGTAATCACAATACAAAGAAGTCCGCGTGTCTATCTCTTACGAAGTAACAAAATAAAAAGGATCTATAATCAGGGTATAGGTTATTTAACACCATATTCCGTCGTAATTATCGGATTTCAAGTACGCCGTAGTTTGTGTACACCTCCACGTACACATTAGGCTCTACTGCCTAGCTAAAAACCAACAGTACACTTTAATATATTACGTCCTTCAAACAGGTATTTTGTAAGGAACAGGTACTTTTTCAGATATGTAGGTGGGTAAAAGTTTTGAAACCATAACAGGTACAAATGACATTGATCTGAATTCAGATTTTTTGTTATGCACAAAAATTAAAACTGTGTGGTGTCATTTTCTTATCCTATGAAACTTTTATTTTACTTGGTTGGCGTGACTTTTTTTCACTTTGTGCATGTCCACATTTAAGTCTGTTTACCCACCATATGAGTTGATTAGTTGTTAATCAAATATCATTACAGGTACAGTATCTCTTCCGCCCCTAGGTATATGCTCGAAATCCCGTATTTCCATCTCTAGTAGTTTAGTTTAGGTTACGGGCTATCTACCTTTTATCAAACCGCGATGAGAATGGGATTAAAGCAACTTTCATTTCATATACATTTTGACGTATGTATATGGAATAACTGTCATATCCAAATCCAATCCCATTCTTATCACGGTTTGATAATAACATACTTACGCTACATTAGTCACTGTCCAATTTGGTTCTAAATTAGGTCAGTCGAGCTAGTTGCGTCTATAGAAGTAAAATGTAGCATTTCTATAACATCATCGTAAGGTATACTTTATTCGATTAGACGCAACTGTCGCCTTCAGAGAAACAATACATTAGAGTCGTTCGGGGTAACAGCACGCAGCGGGTAACAGTACGCGGTGGCCCGATCTCCGACATGGGTGGAGGGGCTGAGGTCTGTGTTTGTAAAACTGAGTGGCGCTAGTGTCGCCGTTTAGGAGCCACGTGCTGCGCCGATGCAATTTTAGCACTGGTCGCGACACGTCGCCGAATATTTGTAGCACCCTTAATTCGTTTAATGTGTGTGCCACAGAAAGGTGTGCTGTGGTTAAATGAATAACTCTGTGCCAGTAAGTTTACTATATTTCTATTGTTCATTTAAAGTAGTTTTTATGGAAGTTTATCATATACAAAATAATTAACGTGTGTGTTGTGACTGTTCATGTGGTATATTTGCCGATTGGGGTAAGAGTACGAGATTAAAAGTACGCACGCGCAAGTTGCGAACTTATACCCCAAATGAACTTATATCACAAAATTGTTTAATCTTTCGCCATACAGCAAAATGCCGAGAACTTACATAAGAAAGGCCCCACAGCGGACCCTCATCTCAGATGACTAAATAATGAAGGCGAAAAAACTCATGCAAGAAGGGAAAAGTCAAAGACGTGCTGCTGAGGAAGTTGGCATTAGTGAGGGCCTTACAAAAGAAGCTAAAATCTGCTCACGTGCCAACATCATTAGGTCGTTTTAAACCTACATTTACCAAAGACCAAGAAGGGCAATTTATAAAGATATGGACGATAGGTTCTTTGGTATTACCAATTATGATTTGAGAAGATTTTCATATGGGTTTGCAACAGCCAATAATATAGAACGCCGTTTCGATGATTCATGCAAGACGGCTGGTCGAGACTGGGTAGAAAGTTTACTTAAAAGAAATTCAATTAAACAAAATCTCACTTAAGTTTACGGCAGTCAGCGCCCATCAGCTTGGCCCGAGCAATTGGCTTTAAGAAACCTGAAGCTCAAACTTCATATTCCTAACTAGGTATATAATACAAAGAGTTCTTAATTTTGCTAATGTTAATGTTTTTTCTATGCTATTCACAAGATTTAATAAATGTTGTTTACTGCCAACCTTAATTTTTTTCTCTTAGAAATCTGAATGCGTACGTTTACCCCGCGTGCGTAACTTTACCCTAAGACTTGCGTAATTTTACCCACACGACGGGTCAAGAGTCCGCAT
Organism: Apotomis betuletana; assembly: GCA_932273695.1. Classification (NCBI taxonomy): domain Eukaryota; kingdom Metazoa; phylum Arthropoda; class Insecta; order Lepidoptera; family Tortricidae; genus Apotomis; species Apotomis betuletana. The sequence goes on along the minus strand of OW026298.1, from coordinate 14,135,645 downwards.
TGGGAAAGTTTTCAGTTAAGCCTACGTAGGGCTAAAACTAATTAACATTGATGGTAAATTTCTTTAAATAGTGAAAGTATTATCCCATTCTTTATAGGTCTTGGAGGCCATCAAAAAAAAAGTGCGTGCTCTTGACCCGAATGACTCTACTAATAATTGAAATTATAAGTAGAACTTCATCGCTACAACAAAATGTTAAATACGAGATGGGTTAGGTAAAAAGGGCGCACCCGAACCTGTGTCAATTTTAATCTCGTGTTTAGAGATATGCCGTTTCCGTAAATTTCCGGAAACTTTTCTCACTTTGTATGGGAAATAAGGAAAGTTTCCGGAAATATTCGGAAGAGGCACATCACTACTCGTGCTGTCGAATGTGGTTTATCATCATTTGCTAAACAACTTTTTACAAAATAATCACTTAACAAACAACGATTTACAAACTATTCATTTCACAAACCTATCATTCCTTAAAATGCTCATTATACAAATAATTACTCGACAAATATACATTTAATAACTTAGACGCTTTATAAAAATATTGAATGACAAAGTTTCATTTAAAAAATGTTCACTTCACGAATAAATCGTTTTACAAATCAGTTATTTTGCAAAACATTATTTGATAAACTATTGTTTCATAAAAATATTAAAAATTACTCTCTATGTAACGAAACGCAGGACGGTATGAAGTTTAAAACACGAAACACTTGGGCAAAATATTACAGGCAAATACTTATTTTGGTCAGATTCTACCAAAGAGGGGCCGTTTCTGGGACTTAAATTTTTTTTTACACTTTTTTTTTTGTTGTTTTTGGACTTAAATTAGATTGAATCTTGTAGATTACACTAAAATAAGCATGCTTTGTTTGTTAAAATTTTCTCTCAGAGCGATATTTACCGAAATATTGGGGTTCAAAAAAATATTTTTTTCAATATTTGCCATTATTAGGCTAAATTAGATTGAGTGATGTTCCATTTTTTAAGCAAGCATTTTGACGCTCCGCTCGCTTCGCTCGCTCCGCTATATATGGTCATAAAACAAACCTAACCTAACCTACAGTTGTCGATTTTCGAGCCATGTTACCCAAAAAACCTCAATAACCTGAACACTAAGACGTCTGTATGCTCATCAGACCAATTATACTTTGTTAAAAATTAGGTATGTTAATATTTGTACTCGTAGAAAACTACACATATGAATGGCGTTCACACCATGATGATTTATTAAACGAAATGTTTACCAAACAATGCATTTTATTAACGTTGTTTTATCATTCGTTATTTTGTTATTTGACTACAATAATAAATGAATAATTTGCGAAATAATGTTTTGTGATATGATGTTTTGTCCAATAAATAATTTGTATCATGATCTATTTGTAAAACTATATTTTTATGCAACGTCTAATTTGTGAATCGTTCATTTGTCTAACGTTGTTTGTAAAATGAATATTTATGAAACGTTGTTTAGCAAGTGATTGGCTACCGGCGAATGTACCACTGCGCCCAATAGTCTATATCACCTACTTTCGATCAGCGCGTTAAACCAAAGCCGAGAGCCTTTTTATCTGAAGTGGCGTCCTCGGAGCGTGGCGATCCTCCGGGCTCAAGATAACAACTTGATAGTGGCGGTAATAAAAAGGTTCAAAAATTGGTCACAATTACTCTGGTTACTGCGTCGTAACATTTTAATGGCGAGTTAGTCTTAGTGTGGGAACGGCCGCGAGTGACGGGAGATGGACAGCGATAATCTACGGTTCTGTTACTTTGAACGACGAAGATTACTTGGTGTCTATCCGGTCACAGCACGTCGGTGTGAAAAAATATTTCAAAAATCGTACTTGCGTCTGATGAGTACAGGTGGATAGCACGTGTAATATAATTTCCGGTCTTTTTTTATATTGGCACAACGTAGTGGCTCCCTTTCGAAGTCAAAGTCAAAGTCAAAATTATTTATCTCGAAAAGGAGAGCCCAAGTGGCAATGGTAACTGTCAAGAAACGAACGCTTTTAAGAACCATAAATTCTCCAAAATTATTTATTTTATTTAATCTTTATTACACAAAAGAAAACTTATCGTACAAAAGGCGGACTTAATGCCATGAGGCATTCTCTACCAGTCAACCTCAAAAATTGTAATTACAGAGCTGTCTTCAGCTCGTAAAAATTACGTCAATTCCGCCCGTAAAAACTGCACTGTCCCCGATTAAAAAGTACAATACGACAAGGATAGTTTATTGCACAGTATTAATGTGCTTACATTTACGGATGCATAATTCAGGTCTCGGAGCGATACTTTGTTTTAAAAAAACAAATAAACGAGGATACCTCTGATGTCCATTACAATTTACATGGTTAATTACGTTACGCTATAACTCACTACGAAGGAAGGAGTTTTTGTCTCGAGTGGCGATAATGCGCGCTCAGGGGTGATGGACAAGCGGTAGAAAGCGGGAAGCAGTGCATTACGCAACCGACCAGTAAGTAAACTTGTACGATTTTCTTTACCCGGCCTATACGTGCCTTATCTACGCATTACAACGTAAGTTAAATTAATCGACTATGAAATTATTACTTATACTTTACTGTAGGTACAATTTGTTTTACGCATGCCGACATGATTTATTTTGGTTAAAATTAATAATAAGATTAATAAGTCAAATAATTGCCGCCTGTTGTTAACCTCTGTTTATTTTTACTGTATATCTCTTCTGTTTTGTATCCCTGTGTATTTGAGTATTGTACTGTAGTTTTTTGATATAGAAAGATAAAAGGCAAAATAGTTACCACATATAAGCCAAAAAGGTAAGTAATAATTAATATTTCGAGTCTTAACATTGTTGGCTTCCACGCCATTATGCGCAAGCGCACAGCGTCGCTACTGCGGCGCGTGCGCGGCAGCGCCAACAGCCTCCTAGCAATAGTCGCGGATAGAGTAGAAGGCCGTTTCTTGCAAGGATGGAATGCCTTGCATTTGTCACCTAGGTTAAGTTAGTTAAGGTTTGTTTTGATATTTTTATGTTACTAACATTAGTTGTAAGGTTTATTATTTATGTTACTAACACGATATGGATGAAATTCCGAAATAAATGATTATTATTATTATTATCTTTCTTTTTTTCACTTCTTTCTCTCCAATCGGAGGTAACTTTAATACCATACTCGCGGGATTTTGGCCAAACGAGTATGGTAATTTTGATATATTGGGCAGGATCCTACTGGTCCAGCGCTAGAAATTTCCGAACAATTCTGCAAGTATTTAGAATTACCGCCTTTTGTAGGGTAGTGAAAGTGAGTGGGTGGACTTTTATGCTTTTGATATTATTATTATTATTATTATTATTATTGTTAACTAAACTGTTGACAACAGGCTGATGATTTTTTGTGAGTCCTTCCTGAGAAACAGCTCTAAACTAAATTACCTTTTTAAGTGCCTAGGTGCAATGTTTTGTGTGTGTCACTGTCCTCAATTTCTCTGTATTCTCTTGGAAATATAATTAATTAATAAGTAAAATAAATATTTTACTACCGGAAAACAGCCATTAAGTTATTAAGGCAGTATTTTAGTTAACGGTAGTCGCGATTAAACGAAGTTCTCTAAAATCTAAATTTTGTAACAAATAAAAATACGAGACAATGGAGGAGCGCCCTCAGGGCCGCGAGTCGTTGTTCAATAAGATAAAAACACTATAAAATTATTTGAATATTACTGCATCAAACGTACCTATGCAGATATTTTATACCACTATGCACCGTAATTTTCAGTAGTCAGCTATAGTAAAACCGTTCCTAAATCTTCGTGTTTAAATACAAGCAAGGCAACCAATCGTTAACCTTATTACACGTCTGCGGCCGCCATTGCGACGACGGTCACTAACACTGTTAACATAACATTTTTTTTTATTCCAGCGAATCGTAATCGTGACATAACAGTCGCATGTCAACTCGACTCGCTACGTTAAGACTCTAATAGCGGATGTCGACTTCCAACTGACTCGTGCGCATTTATCGCTTGAGCTGAACGACTAGATTCAAACACGGGGCTAAATTTACTTACGACTGTATTAGTGCTTAGTTGAATGGCTTGGTTTATTCATGATATGCATATGTTTAATTATTTCATTAATTACTAAGTGAACTCTGGAAGTCTACACAGATAAACTAAATAGGGATGATGACTGATGTTCTACAGCATGATTGATGTTAATGAATAATAATGAGCTATTTTTATTCATAACTTTGAAATTTGAGCAAATTTGACTTTACTTTATTTGTATTGTAGCAATGTCGAACTTTAACCGTCATTTCTTACTTTTAGAGCACCATAACATAAGTGTCGTTAGTCCCTTTATAGTCATTTTGCGATTAAAAAGTAGGATCGATGGACATCCTCTGTTTGTTGCATTGAATGAGATCTGAGACTTATTAGGCCTTGGCGCATCTGCGAATTTGTTTTCATCATACTCATTTTATTTTGTTAACTATATTGTGTAAGAATAAGAATAAAGAATGAGAAATGAGAGTGTAGGAATAAAAAAGTGCCCTAAGAGGTAGGTATACTTGCAACTATTCTTCAGGTACAAATAATAAGAAGTAAAAAAAGTTCACTTTAATGTCTACCACGTGGTCTTTGACCGTACGGTTTTTAATTTGTTTTATAAATAAAACCATTCCTTTTTACGCTTGTCTCAAACTTTATACCTTTATGTTAATGTTGAATTTTGTCTGAGGATGTACGGAAAAAAGCTGTCAAGCGTAGACAGGCGGGGCAAGACCGGTCATGGTCATGGGTTGTTGGAATAGTTAACGGGTCGTAATGACCACTCAGTCCCATTGAAGCACTTAACGAAAAACAATTTTACTTTCATTTTGTAATGGACAGTGTTTTAGTCGTTACCGTAATGTCACATTAGGTCACCTTTTAAATGGGATTCGGTGTCTTTGACTTGAGTTTGCTTTGACGCGTAGATTTAAATCACTTCTGACAAAGAGTGGATATATCCGCTGTTTTGTGGGGTTTATTTTAGAATATAAGAATTATTTATTTTGTGAAATATAGGTTGGTACAGTCAGCAGTAAAAGTAGTCTACCACTTTTGGACCTTCATTAATCATAAAATAAAGTTGAAAAGTGGTAGACCACTTCTTTGGTCACTTTACATATAGGTGTCTTATAAAGACATACAAAATGGTTAGAGGCTGCAGCATAAAGAACACACACAAAAAAAGTAGTACGTTATTATAATTTTAAGTATTATTGAGTTGAAAAACTAAGCTTATTAGCTAAGACTATATAATATACAAAGATCATGCAAATTTAGAATAGTATTAGGTAATTTGGTAGATATTCTAGGCCCCATCCCGAACATACTTTTACTCTGCAGGGTAGTTTCATGCGGTTCATGGTTAATCCTACCCTCCCTACCACACTGTTACACTGTTTGATATTACTTTTTATAGCCTAACAAGCGTCGGTCTTACCCAGGGATAGTGGCGCTACAAACAGTTTTTTGTGGCAATCATGTGCATATGTCATATATTTGCATTATACAGGGTGATCAATCCAAATGGGTCAGTAGGGAGAAAACGTAAACTATAAGAGATAGGGAAATCTGTTCTTAGGAACCATGGCTTCGATTTTAGATTTATTAAAAACTGCATTCAATTTTTTTGGTATATCTCATGCATAACCCGGAATCGAACTCGGTCGAAATTGAGTAGAGAAAAAATTCAAAAAATTAAGATGTCAATCGATCCTATTTTTTATTAAGAACAAATGTCTGTATCGGACTACATACATTTAGAGTGCTCTAAGAATCAGAAATTGCTGTTAAAGAGTGACATTCCTTTAAGGTACGAACATTTTACGTTTTATTTTTATCCAAAAGCAAATATGAAATTGTTTCCAATATCCTCATAATTCAACAAAACAATAATTGTATGACAACTATGAACCTAAACGGAAAGTATCATGGTCAAAATGGAAAAAGTAATTTTTCCATATAAGTAGGTACAGCACGCATATTTGTATGGAACGTTTTCAGCTTTAACAGCAATTTATGACTCTTAGAGCCCTCTAAATGTATGTACTCTTATACAGACATTTGTTGCCAGTAAAAAATAGGAACGATTTACATCTTAATTTTTATATTTTTTCTCTACTAATTTTCGACCGGGTTCGAATCCGAGTTATGCATGAGATATATGAAAAAAAAATTAATGCAGTTTTTAATAAATCTAAAATCGAAGCCATGGTTCCTAGGACGAGATTTCCCTATCTCTTATAGTTTTCGTTTTCTCCCTGCTGACCCATTTGGATTGATCACCCTGAATAAATCGTCAGAAGCTTTTTGTCAATTTGTCAGCAACCAAAGCTAAAACATTGTTTACCGGAATGCTGCTCGATCCTTCGTCATTCTTCCGAAATAAATACTAAATCCTATTAACGAAAACTTGACCTTAATCACTGTGCATAGTAGGGTGTTGCTTATTTTCTAACCCGTACTCTCACCCCCTCATTCTGTTCTAGGACCCGAAAAAACGTCACTGATTTTTTTTATTTTTTTTTAGTTTTAGGGGTTGCCAGTAAAATAATTTAGTATCACTAAAAATCCGCAATATGGCGTGGGCTAAAAACACCCTGTTGGGCTACATCTATATGTAAAGCGATCTCGTAGATGTAAAGACAAGGAAATGTAAGGTTTAGTTTAAAGGTTATATTCTAGTACCTATATTTGATTTCAGCTACACATGGACAATCATTAAGGGCCATTTTAATGTCACCCTTGTACTCGTAGCAAAAACCTTAACGTGAACATATGGCAATCATATCACTGATACTTTGCTCACTATGGCTATAGGTACCTACCTCAATGTGATTGAAATTTAGCCCCTTAGATTCCTTGGTGCTATTTAGTTGTGCAAATCGAGACCAAGCCGAAACGCAAGCAAGAATGCGAGCTCACATCTAACCCACATTTGCGTCGGCGTGCAGTGTGCGATTTTACCCGATTGTTCTCGTAATTTATTCGTGTTGGTTTTTTAACTTTTATTGGAATTTGAGCCTATTTCCTCAAAAAGCGATTGTTTGTGGTTGTTACGCGAGCGGTATTATAATGCGGATGTGTGTTGCGTGTGGATGCACGCTCACGCAAAGTGCTCTGCCCGCGCCATCTTTCAAGATCCTGCTAGTTTGTATGTAGTTTTGTCTACTTCTGTATGAGTCACACACGTGTAATTGTTTACATTGTAATTGGTTACAAGTTCCAAAAGAATGGGTGATTGTGGAAGCGACACTGGCTTGAACAGCCTGATGCGTTAAGTCCAGATAGTATATAGTTAGGCGGTATTTTAAACTGCTTTTCTACCTACCTCAAAATACTGCCTCTACGTAATACATATAACGATTTCAGTGATAATTGACGTCCAATTCTATGAACTAGAATGTCCCTTATTTTATATTCTTTATTCATTAAAAAAATGTTAACTTATTGACGGAACTCTTCAAATTTACACATAAACTCCTTTATTTATTTATTTAATCTTTATTGCACAAAAGAAAACTTATCGTACAAAAGGCAGACTGAGCCATGAGGCATTCTCTACCAGTTAACCTTCGGCTTTACACAAAATAAGTTTCAATCAAAAATTTCATTTTAGTGACAAGCTTTTATAGCTGACGTACTTTTCTTTGGATATCCATCTAATGCTCACTGAGACGATTCTAAAGAGCCCAAACTCGGTAGCCCAAATTGTGCGCGGTGGGAAATTAACTATATCCAATAACTTGATCTCAATGACAATTCCGATAATTCGACCTTCCTGACATCCAATAGGGATCAGATATCATGCAAACATCCTCACAAACTTTCAGGCCCACATTGCTAGTAAAACCGACGGCTGTCGGACGGGTTTCTTGAGTGGCGACAACGCATATTACGAAAACAGGACGGATGATGTGATGAAAGTTACTGGAATCCACTGGATACTGAAGGTGCAGTAGAAGCCGTGGTAGCATTATTTAATTGAGGCATATGTAAAGCAGTGAACGTTAGTCCAAAGTCCGACACTCATACGTGTCGAAAAAAAAAAACATTTTCACTACCGAATGTACCGATAGGCTAAAGTTAGCGTCCGGGTAGCTCGACTAAGAGAGAAATTTTCGCCGTTGAGTAACTCAATGTTTTTGAACAGAGAGGCCTTTGCCCAGCCTTTGGGACACTCAAACAGGCTAACTAAAAAAAAATGAGTACCTACTAAGTATTAAGTAGGTATCATTTATGAAATTAGTAGCACCTTGCTAAAAAGGTAGAAATATCAGGAAGAAAGTCCTCTAGGAATTTGAACGTCAGAGTTACGATAGAAATTGGGTAATTTTCGAGATGTAAAAATAAAAGTTAACAATTTTATTGTTCTTGTATCTGGCGTGCGTGTGATGTATCAGTATACATCCCGAGGACATGAACAGCATATGCTTGGAGTAAGTAGCCCACGTGTAGTCTTTCACATTATTAAATCATCTTATGTATCTAAATATACCCTCCTGACTAAGCGCCTGCCACTTAAAGGTCTAGAGGAGTCTAAGGCACAATTATTAGTCTGTGAGTAGAAAGTATGTAGCATGGAAAAAATAAGTGTAGTAACATTGACTTATTCATTGAGTTCAGATGATAATGAGTAATTGAGTATGATGATAATAAGCACGGTACTTTGTATAAGCAACTTAGTGTACTAGCTGTTTTCTATGTATGACAACAGTTGGAATCAGTTTTATTGATACTATTAAAGCTGATTATGGAACCGAAGTGGTCTCTCTCGTTCACTGGTTTTATCTACAATGTTGGATATATGGAACCCTCGACGAATCTTTAAAATCGTGTATTAAATTAAGGTTTGGTAAGATTCTGAGAGAGGCGGACGCCTGGCTTGCCTCACGCCAAATAATTTGTGTGGACAATGTAATTAATTATAATGTATGTACTTGCTAATTCCCTGTACTTACCTATTTATTTTGATGTGGCAACAAATGCTTTTTTTTTCTTTCTTTCTTTCTATAATTCTATAAAGTAAATAAATATTATTAACACTAATATACATACCATATCATAAATTATAATCTTATAACAATTGTACCAATGTGTGGTACCTACCAATAATGTACGGGATTACAAATGCAATGTTCTAATCAATTAAAAAAAGATTTTGAGTGGTTTTAAACCTATTTTGTGCCATGGCGGCATAATTATAGAATAAATTATAAATTTCGTAAACAACCGTTAACAATGATGAAAAGCGCAGCGCGCGCGCGGGCGCCGGGTGCAGTCTGAATGCACTATTGCGCACACATTCACCGATGCACCCTTTCAGGCGTGAAAATGAATGTTATAAATAATCAGGCGCACCGCGAATAATTATCATACGAGCTTGAAGGCCAGTGCGGTTTCGTCCAGTGCTCTATTTTAATGGAAAAAATATTGAAAAGTGAATAAAAAATATCTTCCCCCAACGTGACAGCGGAGAGCGAACATGGATTGGTGGAAATTGGTCGGTATCTTTAGTGTCCTAATAGTGATCGGTGACAGTGACTCTAGTGGGATTCGTTTCGGACTGTGAAACAAGTGAATGAAATCAGGATTGAAATCCATCACCGAAAAGTTACTAGTGCATGGCGGGAAAATCTTATTCGGAATCGTGATATTGAGATTTAAAAAAAAATAGTTTTTAACTCTTTTAAATACATTCATGAAAAGTATGTCGGTCTTAAATATTTAAACATTCATTACAATATTAATTACATTATATTAACACATAAATAATAAGTGTTTAAATATTTAAGACCGAAATGTTATATTAACAAATGAAAAATACGGCGAAGTGTCTACAATAAAATTGTAATAAATATGAACTGATAATTTTTTATGAAAACAGTAACGTCTGCTAGCCTAAACCAAATATTAAATAAATAAAATAAATAAATAAATATCGGACAACCTCACACAAATCGATCTAGTCCCAAATTAAGCTCAAGAAGGCTTGTGTTATGGGGACTAGACGACGATATACGTACTTATATACATAAATATATACTTAAATACATAGAAAAAACCATGACCTAAGCACAAATATTCGAGTTCATCACACAAATATTTGCCCCGGCCGGGATTCGAACCCGGGACCGCCGGCTCAGTAGGCGGGTGTCTACAAACCGAGCCAAACGCGTCCTACCGCAAATATTACCTGAAATATTTAACTATCTAAATATGTAAGCAAAATCAATTTCATATATTATTTATTTCACACGTAAACAAAATTCCAATTTTATTGACATTATAAATAATTCTTCAGAATATTGCAATTAATAAAGATATAATAATAATTTATTAAGTGTCAGTAAATACAATAAAATGCGGACTGAAGTGACTGACAAAGGTACATAACTACTCAAGCCAAAAACCAAAATAGGTAGTGCAAAACTTACCTTTAGGTAGTGCTGGTGAATCAATTCAATACTATACAAATATTATCTTTGAAACTCGACAGTAACAATACCTACATAATTATAAAATGAAGGCCCTCTAGAAATATGTTTAACTTATTCTTAACCATGGCTTCGCCGAGTACGAATTTAGACATTTTCGGAAATGTGGCGATATTTGAGGTATTTGAATACATTTAGAATTGTAACTGATCGGTTATTCCTACGAATATCTTAGGCCAAGGACATTTGAGTCCTGTGACGCGGTTGGCGCAGTGGTAGTGAAACCATATCTTTTATAAATATAATATACTTTAGTAGTGTGTTGGATGTTATATTCCAACGCACAAAGGCACAGATATTCGATTTCATCACACGACACACACATATTTATTTGCCCATGCCGGGATTCGAACCCTGGGCCGCCGGCTCAGTAGGCAGCTCCACTCCAAACATTATGTGCCAGAGAAGATCTAATGGAGGTACCTAATTTCATCTTCTGACTGATGTACATTCGCTATTAGTAGAGCTGAAGCTATCAGTGGTTAAAGCCACTGAGACTGCCTTTTATGCCTAACTCTCATAGGTTAGTTTAACCATAAACAAGGGCAAGGTATACTGAAAGAATGAACAACTAAGCACACGGCGGTCAAATCGAGGTACTTCCCTGCCTCATGGCCCTCATGAGATCTTGTCATGGGGGATAACAATATCAATGAGTATAGTCTGGTACTCAGATCATACGATCAAAGAAATACGAACGTATTGTGTTACGTTCAGTCAGATCTCGATCGGTCCTGTGCAACGATCGGTTCCCGATGTAAGATAATCTGGGCCCAGAAAGACCTCTTCATCTTCATGATGGCAAATCGAGCACAACCGAATACAGCGTGACAGTACGGAACCTCGAACCAAGTATCAAAGATAAAATTGTGGCAGCTCTCCGACTGGGTGAAGACGTGTGCGAAGAACACGCCTTCACCATCTGTGGAACCAATGTTCACCGCCTCGGTCACCTCGGACTTGTCTGCTCTTCAGGCACTAGCCGTCACTCTCCCCGTGCCGCTCTCAATGACATACTCAGAAGGACGCTCATCTGCGCCAACGTCCCAGCTGCCCTCGAGCCACAGATGGGATGTCATTAGTACCGTGGAGGATGTGCCGAGCGCTGTAGGTCTAGTATAACTGTGACATACCTACGAATTTTTATCGCGCAACAAATACTTAACGTAACTTTCCTCTCAATACCATGCAAGTACGGTACATACATACAATACAGTACGTCTAGCATAACTGTGACAAGCGACTCTTTGTCACTCGACAAATACTACCTGTCACTTTCCTTTCAATGCCGTGCGAGCAAGACAAGTGAAGCTGACTCACGCGACAAGCGAAGTCGCGGCAAGATATGCTGCTAGCCCCGGTGACAATGCTGTGTCGCGCCTCGCGCGACAAGTAGTCAGTGGTGGACGCGCGAGAGCGGATCAAGTTCACAAAATACAAATGTCTCGGCGCCCAATACGATGGGTGATTATTTGAGCGTTTTGAGCGTCTCATTAATATGTCCGCAATATGGACGACCTCCGTATCAACTGAGGCGCCAGTTTCGGTTGTCTTGTCAGAAGTCGCGAATTTTTAAAATTTTTATAACAATGATTGTTTTTATGAATTGGTCAATATTTTGGACTCATTAATGAGGTTAAAACGCTCAAATAATCGCCCTCATCGCTTTTGACGTCGAGGCACTCGGGTCGTGAGGCCCGGGTGCGCGCGGGCTCCTCAGAATGCTCAGTAAGCGCCTGGGGAGCGCAATAGGGCAAAACGCACGCGGGCAACAATCTCGCGCAAAGCCTTTCGATTGCCATACTATGTGGGAATACTGCCTGTTTCGTGGGCACCTTACCGATGTGCCCTAGTTCTATAAGTTTTGTAGGATTCCGTACCTCAATGGGAAAATACAACAAAGTGACCCTTATAGGATCCGGTAGGTAAGTCCGTATGTCTGTCAAGACCCCTTATCTCGAGAACGCGTGAAGGTATCGAGTTGAAATTAAAACCATAATTATACTCAGATCTATAATCCCTTGAAGCTGTTAAAAAATAAACTTCTAAGTTAACGTAACAAAAATAAGGGCGATTACGCTGCTAAAACGTATATATTTCCCTCAAGCGAATCCACATTTAAAGGTTATTTTCGTTGACCTAGAACTATGACATTAGGCCGGTTACCAATCTGAAACACGAAAAACGTTAATCCGAATTTCGTTTCGACAAAAACTATTGGACAAATATCATTTTAACTTTTTTCATTTGTCCGAAAATTCAATTCGATATCTTACGATTGGGCATTAATTGCTTAGGTTTTTTATTCACTCGACAAATGACACGTTTCCCTAAACCTCATTTGTACGTAATATGTATCAGTTTTCCGATGTAACGTTTCGGTTTATTAATTATTCGACTTTTTTTGTATGACTTTGGTTTCATTCGTCCGATGTAACGATTCGGTTTATTAACTACTCGACTGTTCTCAAGTGGACTGGTGGTTCTGTTGTGGTCACAGTTCTAACCTAAACTAACCCAGCCAGGTTGGTTTTGGAGCTTTGCCGGTTGCTGCCGCGGCACGCTAGCTTCGCTCGCTCGGCTCGCGCGTTGTTGTGGTCACAGTTCTAACCTAACCTAACCCAGCCAGGTCGGTTTTGGAGCTTTGCCGGCTGCTGCCGCGGCACGCTAGCTTCGCTCGCTCGGCTCGCGCGCTGTTGTGGTCACAGTTCTAACCTAACCTAACCCAGCCAGGTCGGTTTTGGACCTTTGCCGGCTGATGCCGCGGCACGCTAGCTTCGCTCGCTCGGCTCGCGCGCTGTTGTGGTCACAGTTCTAACCTAACCTAACCCAGCCAGGTCGGTTTTGGAGCTTTGCCGGCTGCTGCCGCGGCACGCTAGGTTCACTCGCTCGGCTGGCGCGCTGTTGTGGTGGCAGTTCTAATGTAATGCCAAAAATATCACGTAAATGAAAAAATGGGTATTAAACGAAAGACATGTCAATTCATAGGGCAAGTGAATGGGGCGGGAAAAGTTATTTAAATGTATTAACTGAAAATTTGTTTAAATGTATGCAGTGCCAAAAGTATCATTGGGTAAATGAAAAATGGGCTACGAAAAAAAATACGTAACAACTCATAGGGCAAGTGAATGTGACGGGAAAAGTTTTTCGGACAAACGATACTTCTACTAAATGTGAAATGGTGAAAAGAAAAATGAACGAGTCCTGTCATCGGACAAACGATAATAATTCGAATAGTTTTCGGACAAATGAAATTCGGTCAAGGGTTTTTAGTGTTTGAGATAGGTTACCCATTAGGCCAGTAATACAGTTTTATACTATATAAGGAAATATCTGAAAACTATACATTTGTAATGTAACATAAAAAATATTGTATACTTGATATAGTCTTTATTTAAATTAAGTACGTAAAACAGTTTTCCAACGATAAAGTTAAATATGTCGCTCAGTGCAGTGTTTCTTTTATAATTATCGCACTTGAACGGCTTTTTTAATATTTTGTTTTTTTTTTTATGGTTTCATTTTTACCTACAATAAATTATTTATTACTTTCAACCTCGAAAACAAAGATCAGAATAAAATTAAAAAAACACTACATAAAATTACCGACTTCAATGAGTGATATGGGTATATATTTTGTTTTTTTGTTGATTTTCTGAAAGCGTTACATCAATTTAATATTTTAATAAAATTTATATGGGACCATCTCAGAAGTATGTTTACCAAACAAAAAATAATTATCAAAATCAAGTCTTGTCAAGTGTGTCAATTAGCCACTTACAAAAAAAACAACAACATACAGTCAAATTTAGAACCTCCTCCTTTTGTAAGTCGGTTGTAAAGGGACAACATTTATTTTTATTAAAGACAGTTTAAATTATGGAAAATACCTCAAATACCTCATTTAGCTATGTAGGTAAATCTAATCTAAACTGGATTGTCACATTTATTCTGGAAATTAGAAATGAGAAATTACAAAATAATATTGCCAATAATACTGCCGTACTCGTATATCGCAACTTATCTATGTACAATGTTACGCGAATTAGAGTAAACTTACTTGGTTACTGTGTGTCAGGCCAGGCATAATTGTTTGTCAGGTACGAGTATATATTATGCTTTGAAATATTAACATTCATAATAGTAGGATCAGAAGTCTCACGTTTCGGGTGCGGTGGGAGGTCGACACGAAGGGAGAAGCAACGTTTCAGGCGCCTCGCCTGAAAAGCAACCGTATTTTGTTTCAATATCAATCTTTGACAAAACATAGCGTTCAGCAATTTAAAAACATCATGATTGTGGCATTCGGCCACTACGTCAATAAAAAAAGCATTAATAAGTAGGTATTTAAAAAAAACAACCTTGCCTGTGTAGGTACAGCTATATTTTATTTTAAATTAGGCTATTGTTTTTTTAACTGTTTTTTTGTATTTTTTTTATCTTATCTGATCAGATTGGACATCGGCGTTGGGCCTTTTAGAAAACTATATTCGCATGATCACAGAATATAATAAAAAACATATGACATTCGGCCGTCAAAGTAATAATTTATGTTATTCATGTTCTGATTCCTTTGTTCGATGTTTTTTTTTTACTTTTATATATTTGAGAAAAGCGCTACTAATACATACCTCGGCGTGAAAAAGGATTGCCAGCCTCATATCCCTAGCCGACCGACTCGGCAGGCGATTCCTACATATATTTTTCCCGGAATGTACTATTGACATTCGAGACGCAAACATATTATTATCTCTCTGAAGACGTGACATTCTAATTGAATTTAAAATAAATAATACAATTATCATTAATTTATTAATTTTGAAAATAACACCATAATTTTGGAAATTGTAGCACCATCGGGCGTTCTGAAGTTACGGCCCGCATTGCTTACACGTAACGACACTACTCATACTCATGCATTTAAACGCACGTTTACCGACAATCAAATTCTGAAGGCCTATGATGGTTGCGTTTATCACCTGATAGATAAGTGACAAAGCATCCCGATGTCACTCACGCTCGCATTTTGTCGAAACGTGACGGTTGCTTATATTTATTATTTATCTCGTGATAAACGCAACCATCATAGGCCCCTAGGTTTCAGAAACAAATTTCGTTTAACCGCGGTGACGTGCAAATGTTTTACTGCTGACCCGTTTATTATACTAAGATTAATATTAAGATATTAACAGACAAAACTAACGCAAAAGTTAAGCAAAGAATAACCATCAATGTACATTTGTACAATACATTATTGTTAATAGATTCAATAAAATGTTGAATGGTCAATAATTTCGTGTGTATCGTAAATAGTTAGACGAATCTCATTCTGTATGATCCCGGACTCAATAATATACAGATAAATGCTTAAGGATTACCTGTTATGTGTCTAAATTCTCGTGGTTAAATGTTGTCGCATACGTTACTTTTTTACACACAAATGTGTCTTATTAATACGAGGCTCCAATAATTCAGATTCAATACAAAATACACAATTCTAGTATTATATTTGGTTGATGTGTTTTTTTTTTTCATATTCCTCTTGAAGATAAATAAAATACGTGCATTATGTTTATATACAGCGTGTATATTTGATACAACCGCATATTGTAGCTAGACGGAGATTTTAGTGCTATAATCTGAAATTTATAACAATTATTAACTTAGCGTAATTAATTTTTGAAAATTTTCTGAGCAGCAATGTATGGCGTAGTTATTACTAGTGACAGTTGTGACATCACGATGTTATGTGTCAACAAACAACAAAAAACAAGTACATTGCCTGCTGATTTATTTTATATGGATAAAAATGTTTGATTTTTTTTATAATTTATGGATAAATATATTAATAAGTGCCTATCCTAAGCCACCGTAAAGTATGCGGTTATATCAAATATACACACTGTATACTTTAAAATGAGTTTACACTAGTTTTTTTCTTTTTCAGTTCGCCGTCCTGGTCGCTGTTGCGAGTGTTCAGATTAGCGCTGATGGGCCTAAGTAAGTTTAAAAACCGTTATTATAAATAGTATAATTAATTAACTAAGTCACATATACAAACATAAATTAACACAATCGTAATCGTAGCTATGTATGTAAATATAGGCATGCACGGATAGTTTCTATGTTTACTTTTTGCCAAGCCATGCGAATTCTTTAACACACGTCAAACTCATTTAAATATCAAGAAGTTTCCGTGCCATTTTCATTATATAGCAACTGTACTTCTTTATCCATCGGGTCTATTGGACAAATTTTCAAGTGCAAGAGTGGCGTATCTCGGAATGAATGCCACCATAAAAGATAGAAATGGAATATTTATTAGAATTTATTACACAATTTTCATCATTCTAGGTGCTCCATAAAATACTGTCGTAAAATCATCACCGCTCCAAACTAGGTCTTGGTGCGACAGAAATGTACATGCAGACATTTCTGTCGCACCAAGACCACAGTTACAATAACATTAAATATGATTAAAATAGGATAGAACCCATCCATACTACTTTTTTACACAATACCTACACATAAATTCAGGCCATGTTATTTCTAGTTTGCCATAATTGTTTGCGAAAGCGTTCACATTAAGTTCGCCCTAAGCCACGCGCTGTTATAATACGATGTCAATGCACCAGCGAATGCTACTTCAATCGTTTATTTTCCCCGCTGCGCTAATTGCCTGAAATGAATCAGCCGACCGGGCGTAATGAACACCTGGTCGGTAGAAAGTGCGAGTATTTCTAGGGACATTACACGGTGTGAGGTAAAGACGGTAATACATACACTGGCAAGCTAAAATGTTCATAGTACGCGAAGTGTGACGGTGGGGCGGCAGTGCTGTCGCGGGTACAGGCGGGGAAAGCCGCTGCCGCATCACGCGCGTGCCATTGACACTAAGCGGAACCGCCAGTAGCGAAACACGACACGACCAACTGGCATGCGATCGATCACTACCGAAGATATACCGACACTAATTTTGTTTTGTTACAGAAAAAAGATCCGGATACATCTACCACAGAAGGTGAAGCACATACACCACCATAAGAAGATTTATATAACGGAGCATCCCGCGCAGTCGCAGTATGCTCCCGCTTACTTACCGAATGCTGAAGGGGCCGTGGCGGTCCCCACGAACGTGGCTTTGCCATCTGTGGCCAGCGTCGTGCCGCTCAACTCGGTGGAATTGTATGATGAGCCACATGGCAGGCTGCCTGGAGTGGCGCCCGCGGCTTCTAAGCTACTGCCGCTGTACAGAGCTCGAGGTTACTACGGACCCAATCACTCCGAGTGGGATGAGCAGGACTACGACCTTGCACCTCCACCCGAGCCCGTCGACTCCTACGCTCCGTCCAGCTTCTCAGCTCCGGCGGCGACTGCCGCCTCGGCTCCAAAAAGGATAAAAATCTTAAAGGTTAATGAGACACCGCGAAAGAAGGTCGTCAAAAAAGTTAAGCCTAAGCGCATCATAGTCCGGAACAGACCTCAAGCAGAAGAGGAACATCCGGTATCTACGTTCCATGAACAATTCTATTCGGATTTGGATGGATCTGGAACTATTAAAAAGATAAGAAAACCGCAACGAGTTGAAAAAATTATCG
The DNA here is from genome assembly GCA_932273695.1 of Apotomis betuletana. Classification (NCBI taxonomy): domain Eukaryota; kingdom Metazoa; phylum Arthropoda; class Insecta; order Lepidoptera; family Tortricidae; genus Apotomis; species Apotomis betuletana. The sequence continues at coordinate 14,117,512 of OW026298.1, read as the reverse complement.
ACGGCGATACCGAACATATTCACACGTACAGTGAAGAGCACATACACAAAGTAGTATTCGACGAGGGGCCCAAGCTGACCGGCGTAATGGGGATCCCCGGCATGCACGGGCCTCGGGACCACTTACACGGCAGTATGTCCGCACTGGCCGCGTCCCACCCACTGATCCCGATCAAGAACTCGCAGACCTTGCTGGCTCTCTCTTCCGACCCCTTCACGGGATTAACAGCTGTCGGGTCGATGGGAACGCCATCGCATTTGGAATACGCTGCTTACAATCCTCGCGACGTAACCCATGATCACATATTTCACGATCATGGCGAGATTACATCAGACATAGATATAACTAAGGACGTGCTAAGCTCGCCTCCGAAGGGCTCCTACAATAGCCAGGGTGTACGGATCAGTGGAGGTGGATCAAAGCGACACAAGTACGCGGCGCATAAACCTTCAAAACCAATCAAGCCGTCTGCATCAAGCGATTTTTCATACTATGATAGTATATATTCACCCCACAGTCGACCAAAGAAGGCACCGAAACCTGCTACAACGACGGCAACGCCTTATTACGAAACTTCATCCGAGATAAGTTATGATGATTACAGGCGCATTCCAGCTTTTAAGGTTAAAGACAAATCAAAACTCAAAAGCCGCTACGTGACGCCTAACCCATATTATGGTGGAGGCGGCGATAAGTTCGGTGACTACCGCCTACAGCAGGCGAGCGTACCCGCGCCCTTCTCCTTGTCCAGCACCGTCGTCCACGACTACAAGCCGAAACCCTACGAGGCATCTGCACCAGCGCAGTCTCAAGTAGGATTTACCAACTTTAAAGATCCCTTCGTTGATTTCAAAGGGTATTCGAACAACTTTGATTACGACACGTATGCTTCCTCCTCTAATGTTCACTCATCAGACAGCAAAAACGTAGAAACTGAAAGACGACCTAAAAAGAACAAGTCGATTTCGACCCAAAATATAAGTTTTGGAGGACACCAACACCAATCCGTTTTGGACCATTTGGAAGACCCGAATGGGTCGGGCGTTACACTAGAAGATGACACACCGACATCTGCGGAGATCAATGCGGCTTTCGAGGATTATAACAACAAACCGACAGGTATACCCACCGCGTACACCATAAAAGAGACCTCTCCAGTGCATCAATATTATTCTGCGATGGCTGTCAAGGCGTTGCACCGTGATCCGATGTCGGCTCCTGCCGCTTCCAACGACGTCTTCCAGTACGCAGAGCCGCCTGCGCCGTCGACCACCTCCCAGCCGTCTTCGGTAGCCACGACCACGAGCGCTCCGATACAGTTTTACAGGATATCGAGCACAGATGCAGCCACTGCCACACCTACAGAGCACTTGCCAGAGATCAGGCAAAGCAAACGTGCTCGAGAGAAAAAAAGATTAGAGAGCGCCGGAGCGACAAAAGCAGAGCCCACTAGGTTTGCAATAATAAAAGAATTCACGTCAACGGATAAGCGAACTGGTAGGTCACCTCTCCCGACGTCGCTGAGGCATCTCCACAGGTTCGCGAATGAGCACCCGACCGACTCATCGACTGTGAGAGGAAAGCTCAAATATGGTGATAAAATATGAACAAGTCTGAACTATTTATCATAGTGCTATTGTTAGGTTATTATAACATTATACGCCGTGATCTTAGTCTACGTTTTGATACACAGTGATTGCCGTGAGTGCGTTGTTTAATACACAAGAATCTGTTGCTACGTAAATATTTTTATTTAAAAAATGTTTCATAGCTGTAATAATCATACTCGGTTATTATTTATGTAAATAGAGGCGATAAATGAAAGCATTCATGCATTTTACGAATCTTTAGATGAAGTTGTAATATGAAGATTTTCTTCAATTATAATTTAAAAACTGAGGTGTAATTTTATTTTCACACTTACTCTAGTTTAGTCTCGCATCAGCCTTGTTTAAAAAAAAACAATTTCCTAATATCTAAATACGAAATTAAAAGCGCTAAATACAAGTACTATTAAAGAAATAGACGTGATTATATTTTTGCGAGTTTTAAGAAAATATCTTGAAAATGTTTGAGTTAAGTACCTACCTTCTGCTGCGTAACTTTTTAAGTAATAGGTGATATAGGTATACGTTCTATTTATAGTTTAACTAGTATATGCATGCTCTGTTTCATGATATCTTCACTTGAGTCAATAATCGTTATTTTGTAATTTATTATAAATTATTTATGTTGGTTTCCTGAAAAAGTGATTATACATCTATTGTAAAATATAATTATTGCCGACTGTACTTTATTGTACAGACGTCCATTGTTCGTTAATAAATATCAAATCAAACGAGCTCTAACTCGATGGACTCCCATCGTTTAATTGCAGGAAACCTATGACCGCCTTCCAGATCCGTCATCAGAGCCGATTCATGTGCCTATACACAATTTCTGGTGTGTAGCTGCGCAGATGGTTATATTATAGGATACTTTTTACCCGATTATGGAGAAGCAAAAAAAAGGGTTATGACTTTCTCTTCCCCACTTCCCGGTACATTATAGTTTTTAATAAAACATATTGGTCTATCCCTATCTCAAAAAAAGGCTATGCAAAACAAAATTAGGAAACAAAAGCGGTTCTGATTCATCATCGTCATTTCAGCCATAGGACGTCCACTCCTAAATAGATTTCCACATGGGCCGGATAGCAGCGACTTGCATCCAGCGAGTCCCCGCAACTCTAACCAGGTCGTCCTACACTGCGCTTGCCGGTACGTGGTCTCCACTCGAGAACCTTTCTGCCCCAACAGCCATCGGTCCTTCGAGCTACGTGCCCCGCCCATTGCCACTTCAGCTTGCTTACCCGGTTTGCTATGTCGATGACCTTGGTTCGTCTACGAATCTCCTCATTTCTGATTCGATCTCGTAGACAAATCCCGAGCATAGCTCTTTCCATAGCTCGCTGAGTGACTCTGAGCTTCCTTAAAAGGCCCATAGTTAGAGACCACATCTCGGCTCCGTAGGTCTCCACCGGTAATACGCACTGGTTGAAGACTTTCGTCTTCAAGCACTGAGGTATGTTGAACGAGAAGACACTTCGCAGTTTCCCGAACGCTGCCCATCCGAGTTGAATCCGCCGATTGATCTCTTTCTTGAAGTTGGACCTGCCTAACTGAATTTGTCCCAGATAGACGTATTCGTCAACACGGTTCTGATTATAGACATTATTTTCATTCATGGTCCATTTTTAAGGTCAGCCAAGAATTCGATCATAGAGATACTTGAGAGGTTCTAAAACAACATATTAAAATAGTGGTCCGGTCTCTCCAAAAGTAATGCAACTCTCCCGGTTTATCCGGACACAATATTGTCATCTACCTAAGATTAATTTCAATCAAGGAAAGTGCATAACGCACCATATACCTACACCGTGGCCATTTGAACATTGGCATAATGACATGAATTAGGGTGTGTTAGACTGGAGATTTTTTAACTTTTAATTTGTTTTAAATAATTTATATCTCCTTAATTATAAGTTTTCGGACTATATGTTACATAAGTTTATATAATCGAATTAGGCTCTAGTATCGTTAGCTTATGTAAATCTTTCAGGTTATTAACGGATGTGAAATTGTAGTTACTATTTTTATACTTAATATTTTTTTTTTTCCTTATTAGGTCTTAATATGTATTTATTGAACGTCACAATTTTATTACAGGTACAATATTTAATTTAAGTTAATTCCTAATTCCTAGAGCACAGATATTTAAATACGAAATACAAACACAATTTACAACATCTTAGAAAAACCTTAAAAATACTAAAACTAATCTAAGCTATACAAAATCCTCACTCCCCGTCCTCCCCGACGCAAAGGTACCCATCACGCTCGCCGCGTTGCCACGTTGAACCGCGATAGACAACCTTTGCATCAGGAAGGACCCGGAGCGAGGGTCAAGCCCCGCCTCCCGCAATCGCCGCCCAAGTTCGGCTAAGAACTCCTTAGCCTCCGAACACCAACACCCGGTCGTCTCCACCGCAAGAGGAACAAAAAGATAATTGCTCAGCGCCGAATATTTCTCACGCTTCCGTAAAAAAATATTATATATATATATATATATATGTATATAAAAATAGTACTACAATTTCACTTAAAATATTTAATATTCCTGCTTCTAGAGTCAAATCTTATCTGGAATGGAGTAAATGTAATTCCGTTACTATATCAGTTGGAAAGTCGTATAACAATATGCACCGAGTGTTATGAACATAAATATCGTACTGATATAGTTTGTATGAACGCCTTCCTCATTCCTGGTAGCCTGGTACCGATGCACTAAGAACGCAACGTTGCCAGACTGCAACAATGCAACGATCGCGACGTTGTCCCACTTGCTAACTTCTGTATAATATTTCATGCAAATCCTGACACTATTCGAAACAACACATAACGATCGATACACGCCCCATCTCATGTTTGATAGGAACTTATTACTTCACTTCATTATTCTTTTTTTGTTCAGTTGTAAAGTCATGTACATTGAGATTAAGGTGTTACATAGTGATTTGTCAGACTATGACGCCCTGCACGAATAAGGGCGCACAATAACTTAATACCCACATGCGTAATGCGTAATTCATACTTAAATAACAAAAGACGACAGTTTGCCAATAATAAATTTAAATCATAAATAGTTGGTTTCGCTTTAGTTTAAATAGAAGTTAGTAATATAATTTAATTTAATAAAAATAGTTTCATTGGTTACTTGTTTTATGGTACGGAACACTTCATGCGCGAGTCGGACTCGCACTTGCCCAAATTTTAAATATTTTTCCGTTAGGTTAGTTAGTTATACTGTTATACTTTACTATATTATGTTTCGTTTTCTGACTTTACAACTAAATCTAAGCAAAAAGCATTATTTTGTTTATATGTAAGTATGTCGATGAATACAGAGTGAGAGGTCAGTATATTAAGTATCTAGTTACAGGGAAAAGAATATCAATATTTTGCATAGATATTTCATTTAATAACTCAAGGTACCTTGGTAAGGTTTGAGACGTTTCAATATCGAGTGTTAGAAATAATATTAGATACAAAGGTATACATATATTATTTGAACTATGAAGATACAGATTTAGTCTAAAAATGCTACAAATATCACACGGCTATTTTTTTTAGTAAACTTATAAATCTCATAATACATTTTATACAAACAATATAAAAAGCTGCACTGTGACTGCACACAAGTACACAATTCGCAGACAGGTCCGACAACAGATCAACACATTAATCAGCACATTTGCAATTTATAAACAGACAAAAGTAAGTAAGTATATAATATAAGTTTATGTATACTTATAAATATACGTTATCGCTGTTTTCAAACTTTCACAATTAGACCGACAGTTTCCACGGAGGGCAGTTTCCTATAAAATGTAATTAGAACTTGTAGCCGTCCTACACAAGGGCGTCGCCAGCCGAAGGTCCAGGGGGGGGCAGAGCAAGCTGATATGTATGCAGGGTGGGGTGATAAAAGGAATTGTGGTACAGTCATGCTAGAGGATAGGAAGCATCACCAAGGACGTAAATATGTAGAATGATATAGGTAGTCGTAAATCGCGAGCGTAGCGAGCGCGAAATTTTTGAGAGGAAGGGTCAAAATAAAACCACTTGAAAGCGCGAGCACAGCAAGCGCAAAATTTCTTTGAGAGGAAGGGTTACAATGAAACCAAACGAAAGCGCGAGCGCAGCGAGCGCGAAATTTTTCGTAACCATAACATAAATTGAAAGACAATCATTCAATAAATTTTGATGCAAATGCGGAATATCACGAGTCACGGGACCGAGAGATCTTGCCACGCACGAGCCGAAGATCCACTCGACGCGCGACGCGACGAGTAAAGACTCGAGGCTGCCCAAAAGACCGACGTTAAAATCACAAAAAGCTTCATCAAACGAGCAAGTGGATTCCGGCTGTTCTCGCCTACCGGTCTCATTGTGAATAGGTTCGATCGATAAGTATACGGATTATTTTTGTCGATTCAGTTTTGTTTCGTTTTTAAATGCCGTCAATACTGGGGCTGGAAACGTAAAATATACCAAATTTAATAATTTCGTGAAGAAGCTGAGAGCCACTAGTTCTATTTTTTTTTGTACTATGTTATACGGACCAATTCTTCTTCTTCGGTACACTCTACAGTCTCTACAAAGTGTCACGTGTCAGTGAGACACGTCGCCGCTCGTTTCGTAGTCACTTTCCATGAGCTGTACTCACGGTAGCCGATACACTGGCGACCTCATCAACGATATCCCTCTAGCCCCTGACCTGGACTTCTACTCTCCTAGATTGGAATTATTACTTACTGATCCATCAGACAATTCATGTAACTGGACATACTTTTGGATCTCTAGGGGGGGGCAGCTGCCCCCCCCTGCCCCCCCTTGGCGACGCCCATGGTCCTACATCTGTGTTCTCTTTCTATCTTGCAATTGTTAATTTATTGCATGGAAAGAGATGGATACAGTTATCGATTTGGTTTTCCAGCAGCCAGAAGATTTCATAAATGGCAGGTACTTTTATCACCTTCCCCCTCATCGGACATCCATCTTGAAAATGCAGTCGAAGTCTAATACGTAGTCACGTTGTTGTCCTTACTACAGACTTACTTAGATAATCCTTTACAAAATACATAGAATTAAACAAATTGCTGCATTACCATGTTTGTCAACGGTGATAAGCAGGGGCGACAGCAGAGGCGGCCGAAAAATTAAAAATTAATAAGTATAGGGGTCTCGGCCCCGAATATAATTTTGTTCCTTTTGGGGTCGTGACCTTAGTGGGGTCCCAATGCCCACAAATTCCTTAATGACCAGAGTAGAAGGCTCATTGAGCCTTCTGGTGACCGATGAGCTAGCAGCTTCCTCGCACAACGCATCAGCATTGCGATTCAGCGAGGATACCCATGCTGACAGCTTCTTCGGGACCATGCCGCGGGGACACAGTTTTCTAGATTTATTTTAGCTTCATTTCATTTAATTTAGATTCTAGATTTTAGTTCTTTAGTTTTATCTTTTTAGGTTTAATTTTAATTTAACTGTCCACTTAAATTAGATTAATCATGTTGCGTTCTGTTATTGGCCTAAATTTAATTTAGTAAAGTATATTGTGTAAAGATGGGGCAATTTTTTTACATTAAAATCGATTAAAACAGTACTTAAAACTGAGAGAATTTCATAATGATCCTGCGTATGCTATGTCTTACTTATTCGTTTCAACTATTGACACTTCCGATCTAAGTGGGTCACCTGTATAACTATACGTTACTTAAATATGTCTGAAATATACATAGACTGCTAAACTTTACCCTTCCTTTTGGCTTTGCCGTAGTCGAGTAAAAAATAGACGAAATCTATCCGTTTTAGCAAGACAAGGCAGCACAGCTAAGACACATGCATAGATACATTGTATAAATATTTACAAAAAGAAATAAAATATATGTGATTCAGACTTTCAAATTCCACGTGTATTTGTGAAATATCTTCAATGAGAACACTCGTTTTAATACAATTCAATTGGTCGATAGAATTGAATGTGCCAATGGGCCAGACTGCCAAATTTTATGTTTTGCAGTACTAGGGTCTCATCATTTTCGAAGAGTTTTCTTTGTATGTCTGAAGAAACACAAATAAAGGTCGTAACTTCGATTGAGTGTCGATGCAATATCAAACTAATGTAATGTGTCACACAGTTGAATGTTAAACACATTTCAAAATTAACTTAGGTATTTTTGGATTCGTTTTCGGGATGGTTGTCACCTGCTTTGTAAATGAACCCATTCTGAATAGGTTATCCTGTATGTGGCTGTGTATGTGTTTATGTGTGTGTGTTGTATGCACTCGAAATGCGCGGTGCAAGCCCCTACACCCAATAGACCTGTGCGAAATGTCAATGTTTAAGGAATCTCCGAATGCTACAGTCATGTTTTACAGCGGAAAGTAACAAGTAATCGGATAAAAAACATACTGAATTATAGGAAGTGTGTGAAATTTGTTCCTTTAGATATTTACTTAGGTACTTAACGTTTTAATAAGAGTTTTACAAGTCATTTAACCAACATTGCTATTATATACAAGAAGGCGTCGACTTCGTTGTGTCAAGTAGTCAAGAATTACTGTATTAGTATCGTGGCGGCTGGGAACATTAAAAAATCGAATGTCCCTTTAAGAAAATAATGAAGATTGAACTTTTATATCAAAGAATTGTTCTTTTTACCTGACTACGACGAAGCAAAAAGGAGGGTTATGCTTTTGTATGAAAATTGAAGAAATATGTTTAATACAGGGTGTAATCGTTAAGTGTGACTAGACGATTATTCCGTTATATATATTTTTTTACCGCAGTCGGGTGAAAATCATAACTATCTTTGGATGTCTAGCTATTCTCGTACCAAAATTGATTCAAATCCGTTCAGCCGTTTTGGCATGATGAGAGGACAAAGAAATTCTGACCAACAGATGGCGCCAAACCCATATAAAACAAACGGCGATCAGGCATCGCACTACCTATTAAGATTTTTCCCGAAATCATGACCCCTCTCCATAGAAAACTGTTTCTCAATACAAAATGTAGTAGTTTGTAAGTATAATTTATTGTTTTTTTTTAAAGTTACATTTGCTATCTTCGTAAATCGTAAGTTTTGTAATTGTTATAACATAAACTTGTACTTTGTATTATACTTAGAAATGCCCTTATCTTTCAGGTTTGTCCAGAGGCAAAGGACACCCTGTATATGTTTTGTATAAAAGTCAACATCTGCATTAGGCTCAAAAGATCCCAGCCCTTTGAAGGTAGGACATTTAGACAGCTGTCTATCTGCGTAGCGTAATCCATGCGTAATCCATTAATTTCATTAGGATTCACTTCATTAGCATCCTTTAACTTCATTAGCGTTACTCTTTGGTCAAGAAACACACAACTAAATATATTTATTTATTTAACAACAAATTAACTTAAAGTTGAAAACTTGGCAGATATTAATTAATTTAGGAAAGCTAAATATCCAGACGGGAGTGTAATAATTAATGACATAAATGGTGTGCAGTAACAGCAAAAACAGTAATTTATTTATGACACTATCAGATAACGTAAAAAGAAAAACTATTAATCTATCAAATCTGCCAAAAAAGTAAAACCACTTGATTGTTTCTGCAGTAGGTACACAGCTGCAATTTATGTGAACTTGCAAGTCACAGCTTACGCGGAAGCTCACAAGTGAAGGGCGCAGGCGCAACTCATTATGTAATTATCGATCGTCGATATCGATAGTCATGCTGGACGCACACTAGCGTACTCTAACCGCCGTTTGGCTGCCCAAGAGCTCATGTAATATATGTAAAGTGCACTCTCGAAAGCACCGTCTGAAAGTAATGGCGTATTTAATTTCCCCAAATTGCTTTGATATTAATCTTCCAACTTCACAATATTTAGGGTTATTTTGTATGTTTACGCCGACAGTCTCTTTATAGAAAGTGTGGGTATAATTTCGAGTTTAGTTTGAGTTTCACACGATCACGCGACTATTCCGGGCATAATAAAACGCAACAATAAACAACATAAATACTTTTATTTTCCATTGTAACAACAACAATAACTTATAACTAGGCTATTTACAAAGACAGTTATGCTTGTACTGTGAGGTCCATGAAGACCGGACTATGACTTAGTTGGTTTCCTATAACTATGTGCTGGGTTATTTCTTGTGGTATGGGCCTCCGCCGTGGCCGGCGGTTATAGCGCTGGTGTAACTGTCGCCTCCGAAGCTGCCGTGGCCTCCTCCTCCCCCGTGACCGCCGTGGCTGCCACCGAAGTCACTTATGCTAATTCCGTGACTACCGCCACCGCCATGTCCACCGCCATGTCCACCGCCGTGGCTGCCACCGAAGTCACTTATGCTAATTCCGTGGCTACTGCCACCGCCATGTCCGCCACCGTGGCCGCCTCCGAAGCCTCCGCTGTAACTGTCACCGCCGTGACTGCCCGAGTCATGTCCGCCTCCTAAGCTATAACTGTCTCCGCCTCCGTGCCCTCCGCTATTGTAAGTGTCGTAGCTTGTAATGCTGGAAGAATAGCTGTCATGGCCACCACCGCCTCCACCACCTATGCTGTAACTGTCGTGGCCGCCGCCACCATGACCGCCTCCACTTCCGTGTCCGCCGAAGCTGCCCAGTCCGCCTGAACTATGTCCGCCACTGTAACTGTCGTGTCCACCGAGGGACAGACCTCCACCATGGCCTCCGCCTCCGCCGCCGTGGTGGTCATCATGGCCGTGGCCACCGCCGCCAAAACTGTCACCGAGGTCAAAACCGCCTCCGTGACCACCGCCGTGACCATCTCCGTGACCGCCGCCGAAATCGTGCCCTCCTCCGATGCTGCCTCCAAAGTCGCCACCGTGTCCGCCTCCATGACCACCGCCAAAGGATCCCCCGAAGTCGTGTCCGCCACCGTGGTCATGGCCGCCTCCGAAGCCGCCGCCGTGACCACCGCCGTGGCCTCCATCATGGCCGCCGCCGTGACCACCTCCGAAACCACCTCCGTGACCGCTATCGTGGCCTCCGAAGTCGAAGCTTCCACCTCCGTGTCCACCTCCGAAGTCGTGACCGCCGCCGAATCCACCGCCGTGACCACCGCCGAAGCCTCCGCCGTGGCCGCCGCCTCCGTAGCCTCCTCCGTGGCCTCCTCCGTGGCCACCACCGCCGTGACCCTTCAGGTGGTCGATAAATCCTCCGTGCAGATGTTGGATCTCAATTCCTCCACCCCCGTGTCCGCCACCGTGTCCGCCTCCGTGACCACCGCCGTGACCACCGCCGTGACCGCCGCCGTGACCGCCGCCGTATCCACCGTCACCACCCCCATGTCCGTGGTCATCGTCATGGATGATAATCTCTTTTACTTCCTTCGATTCGTGGTGCGGTTCAGGTATATGGATGCGAATGTGTACACTGTGAACAAAATTAACAACTCAATTTCATTTTTTTCTAATTTCCAAGATAAGTGCCAAAAAAGTAAAATATCGCAGTGCATCTTAATGATTGAAAACAAAGTGAATAGATAGATAGCATCAAAGGGTAAATAATATATCGTTAGCACACAATAGGCCTATTTTCACTGTCAACCGCAGTGAAGAGAGCCGTGAGAACACTAGGTAATAGAAATCTCTACCAAATTGCTACATCCAATGTTGTTTTTGCGGTTCCGTCAGCAACTAAGCTGCACACTAATCGATATTTAAACGCGCGAAAAACGACACAATCGGTTATGTTATGAACAATGGATGGAGAAACTGGCGTAACAGTGAGAACATGAAGATACTAACTGTTCATGTCCAAAAGTCGCGAAGCAGACGCCAAAGCTAGCCAGTAGGAAGCCGCATAGCTGAAATTATAACAACATAAAATAAAGACTATATTTAGTAGATTTAGTCCAGTTTTTTACTTGTATGGCGCACACTAGATACAATCGAAAGTCATTCAGAGCTATATTTTACTAGTCTGGCGAGTCGTCCGGCTGTCCTGAATGACGTAACAAGTAATAGTCGCTCGACCAGAATCGAGTAATTGAACATTTGCAACTTTACACGAAGATGAGCTTTATAAACGCGTGTTTACGTCATACAAACAAAACACGACCATGTATAAATATATTATATCGAATTATAACCCGTTAAGAGTAAAAGAATCATGCATCAGTGACATAATGCTTTTAATCACAAAGTAAATCAAACTAGCAATTTCTGATGTAACACTTAAATGGCTGTATTGTCTTCCCGGGGATTAAATAACAGTGTTACGTATGATAATTACAAATACGCATTCTAAAATGTTAATTTATATTTATAAATAACAAAATGTTATAGATTTGTTTATCGATGAATTTGAAATGACCCTTAATATTATTAAGTTCTTAATGCTATGATGTGTCTTTAAAATGGATGGGTTACTCACGCCAAGGCGGGCGGCCATAGTGCGTGGGGTTTAGTAGTCGGGTTGCTAGGTCACTCCCTCCTCAGAACGCAGTGGGCACAAACTGTTTCTGATGAACGTAAGATCTCTAGTAACTACACCAGCACAGCGCAGCCTTATATATGACAGTGAATGGATACCACCCTACTCCAACCGCTAAAACATATATTGATAATGTAAATTTGCGTAATTATACAAAATTGACTGAGAATCTTAATGATTTGACGGTTCTTATTGTTAGATTTAGTTCCGTTATTAATTAAGTTCTTACCTGCGGCCAATAAAAATATACATTGACAGTCGTAAGGCTTGGTAGGCGTTTGAAAAAGTCACTTTATGCATAAAATCTTCATATATGATGGCGGTATTTTGAATATGTACACTTTAAACTCTAAGCGACTAATGCTAATTAGTCGAGCTGATTATTAGCATTAGTCGATTATTCTTGTGATAAGAGACCACATATGCATACAATACCTAGACGGTTATTAAAAAAGCTATGAGAACCCAGAAATGGCCGAGAATTGAAGAAACTTGCGCTTCCTTTTTAAAAATATTCCGAAGATTAATGTTGTTATGTTTTATTTATTTTCATCCATCCAATCCATCCAGAAAACTGTAGGACTAAGAATGTTTAGGATTGTGATCGTGATAACCCTAAAAATGCTATACGTGTTTTTAATTTCCTAGTACCCATAACACAATCCTTCTTGAGCTTAATCTGGGACTAGGTTGATTTGTGTGAGGTTGTCTGATATTAATTATTATTATTATTATTTCATACATAAGTCTATATGTTACAATATGTTATTAAATTGAAAACCATCACTTCGGGATTATAGTGATAACTACGCAAACTGTCATTATTATTAACTACGGTTAAACACGTACTACTAGTTTAACTACTTGAGAAATATCCAAATTGTGCTCAGTAGTAACCAAAAACATACTTATTTTACGTAACTTATTTTGGTTGTTAGTAACTAGCAGCTAACATTTTAGCTACTGATTAGGTACAAATCTTTTTTCAGTGTATTTCATTGAATGACGTATACCTATTAAGATTTTGATAAGGAAGGCTATTCGTATTTTACTGTTTCAATTTTATTCGTACCTATTATATTACTAGTAATCAGGTACAAAAATAAAGATATCAAAATGGGTAAAAGATGATTCTTACGAATTAAAGTATTTATAATTTTGATTCAACGAAGGGCGCGTTTTCATACATGTATATCACAAGTACATAGCGACTAGCTTCGTATGATTATTACCTACAGAATATCATGATCATACTAATCATCATTTATTCACAGACTATAAGGTCAATCAATCCGCTGCCTATGATCAGAGTGCTTCATATCGCCGGTCCCTAGTAAAAAAGTCGGATCTACAAAATTGCCATTTTCGTTTTATTGCGTTAATGCTTATTAAATACATTAATCTTTAATCGTACATTTACAGAATTTTTAAAATATCATTTTTTTCACGTATTTTCAATGTCAAAAATGTCGTATCTTATACAGCGTCCATTTAATATTGTCAGATGTGGTACTTCCGACTATGTTAACCGGGTTAGCTGAAAAGTTTTGTGAAGTATGTGGCACTTCCGACATTAGTATTCGGAATTTTAAGGGTACCTTTTGTCGTATGTACCACTTACGACATTTTATTACGGAATACAAATTGTATCTTATGTCGTATGTGACACATCCGATGTTTTTTGCCGGAAAATATATTCCAACTTTGGTCGCATGTAACATATCCGACATTTTTTCACGGAAAATAAATTGCAGTGTATGTCGTAACTATCACAATTTCTTTGGATGCTTTAAATTTTGTCTTATTGTTTGAATATTGTAATCAACAGTTTGAATGAAATTGGGTGTTTAGTAAACTTGTTGATGGTTTCGAACGATAAATAATAATTCCATGGGAGAATATAGTGAATGTGGCAACTTCAACCAAGCTCCTGATAAAAAATTAATCCGTCTGACTTCTGGTTCTTCTGAAGGAAAATAACCAGAATAAGAACATAATATGAGATAACGATTACTCGTGGCAATGCCGAGAACATTTCAGAATGTGTGTAATTAAATATACAGTTAAATAATAAGTAACGACTCATGACTTCTTCTTTAGTCGACCACATATTCCTGAGAATCGTGATCACTAGATTTCATATCCCTTGTCACTTTTCTCTATTGGTCACAATTGATCGTCGCCCACACCACTTGATAGTTGTCTTACTTTTGGTCAGTTTATCTAACTCAGTAGGAATCTAAGCTGTTTACCCCACGATGAGAGTGGAACGAACCTTTCGAAAGAACCAGAAATATCATTAATGGTGCTTTCGAACTCATATATTAAAAGAGGCGATAAGTATGTTTCTGCATGCCCCTGACGATGCTACTCATTACCAAAGGTTCAACAATAGATCTCAGTCTTTAATTCGTGATTTGCACCAGTCCAATTGCAACGTGTTTCTAGGCGAGGTTGAGATGTTTTACAAACAGTTCCAAAGGCCAGGTTAACCCGACACTAATTTGAATAAATCCTAGATAGCAACCTATACGAGGTTGGTATGGCTATCAAATAACTTAAAAATGCAGCGGATAATGTTGGAGCGATGTCTAAGATTCTGAAAGCAGTTGGTAAAATGGTAATGAAAACCCTGTAGAATTTAGTAAATAATGTTATAATCGAGAGCAAAACGATAGGAGCATGGCCGAAAAGTGTGGCATGTATACTGCTCATCTTCAGGGAGGTTTATATGACCCTTCTTATAAATTACAGACCCATCTCGCTTATGAATCATGACTATAACCCGTGTAGTCGACACTCTTATCACGAACCGTCTCGCACGCAGGTTTGACGACTTTCAGCCCCCCAACGCTGGTTACCGCTAACCCTAGAACCCTAGGTACCGTAAATCACGTCCATATGTATATATGTACTTCCATGTCTTTGTACTATGAGAAGGCTCTCGATTCGACTACGACTTAGTTAGACGGTGCTGAAGTCTCTCAAGTAGTGCTAATATCTCCAAAAAATTTCACAGCTCCATAAAAACATTAATTCAATTTTTTGGTTTTGGACGGACTAGTATATTAATATCAAAAGCAAAGACGTCAGCAGCCTTCTCTCTTCCAATGATATCGTCGTAGTAAATGACTAGTCATTGCTGAGGCTCTCGAAGATCTTGGAAAAATGCTCAAAGACTTCAGTCGTCTCCCAATATCTTAAAATGATCATTAAAAGACAAAAAATATGTTAATACTTTTTTTGATATCATAGTAACATAATTAAAGAACGACATTTATAAATTTTATTATACTGGGTAAAACGGTGGTTTTTTTATACCACTAAAATGTCGTATCTCACCACAAAACACTGTTTACAATCCAAATATAATTGTAGTAAGTGACATTTGCGACATAAATAATAATACAATATCCGATTATAAAAGTCGTTAGTGCCACATCCGACTAATTACTGCGAACCATAACATGCAAAAAAGTCGTATGTGGCAGTTACGACAGGATATCGGATGACAAATTCCAGGTAAAAAGGTAGCATGGCTTATTTCTGGCATTTCTAATAAATAATTTATAGTTTTGTTTACACATACTCTAAAAGTACCTAATAATAGTAATTTTGGCCAAATTTCGTAACAATAGGACTTAAATTGTCAATTTTATACACAAAAAGGTCTTTAAAAATCTTTAACTGCCTCTCCTGGAAAGTAGTCATTTTGCAGATCCGACTTTTTTACTAGGGACCGGCGATATAGTAGTTGCATGGAAAGCGCAAGTCCTAGTCAGTGCCCGACAAACCCGGAATAAACTCGGTAGCTAGTAAACATAGCTCTTTCTGTCGCCCACAGACTAAACACATAAGCAACAAACATGTTCTCGGCTCATTCCACTAAGGCTTTTATTTTAATTTGCTAACGTTAACGGGATAAAGAGACATTTGTCATTTCGCTCTAATTCTAGCTCATCAGGGTTCGTAAAATGCGAGCAAAATTCATTGTAGTTTTTTGAAATTATCCCAAGTATCACACAGGCTGTATAATCACTTGTACAGCTTAAATTTGAGTTATTACTAAGGCTTTTATTTTAATTTGCTAACGTTAACGGGATAAAGAGACATTTGTCATTTCGCTCTAATTCTAGCTCATCAGGGTTCGTAAAATGCGAGCAAAATTCATTGTAGTTTTTTGAAATTATCCCAAGTATCACTCAGGCTGTATAATCACTTGTACAGCTTAAATTTGAGTTATAATGTCTATAATATAAGCTCTTTCACAGCCTGTTTGCTACCTGGTATCCTTTGCAAGTGGGCCCAGCGTGATGTGTCTCATAAACACATTTGAGGAGAAAATTGAAGTACTATACTCACTTTCATTGAAGTTCTATGTTGTCACTGATTGTCATACGTCATCCTGCGGCATTTACGATCCCTGCTCATTAGTCTATAAAGCTGTTATAAAAAACAGCCCGTGATGCTGATGATACGTTAGATGAAACTCCATGTACCCTATGCCACATCACAAACTAAAGGATTTGTTTATAACAGTAATTGCATATTTCACGAACGTAGCATTAAATACCATTGAACAGTTTCATTTTATTATAGCTTCATTAGATTATGAATTACTAAACTTTATTTCTAGAGGCACATACTTATGACATGAATGCCGAAAAGTCACTGCGACATCTAACACTATCATACTAATATTGAATAAACCTACTCTCGTAGGGTTAGCATCTAAAGTAGTTGTAAATTTTACAACTGGCTTGAAAATGCGTACTCAAAATGGTCAGCTGCTTTTGATACTGTACATCTCGGCAAGAAAAATATACTTACAAACACAGATAGCATGTTTTACAATAGAGGTACGTAAACAACTGGCGCTTTTATATTTTTAATAAGTGATAACTATATACCAATCAATCTTCAGGAAACGGAAATCTTAAAAAATAAAAATCTGAAATGAGTAACTAATGCCGGGCAAAGGCAACGAATATTTAATTATGAAGAGTATGTAATATAATTCCCCGTTGATTCCGTAGTTGGATTACATCATTTTGAACTTTTAAATTATTTATATCGTGTATTGCTGAAGAAATTTTAAATAATGATGTAAAACTGCATCATAAAAAATAATCACTCCGAGTTTTAACAACAGCAGTGTAATAACAGATTTATATGTTACACGGTGTTTGTGTTTTTAAATCACCCATAATTTTATATTTAATTAATTCTTAAGTTGCTACCGTGAAACGAGCGAAGCATCTTCGTTTCAGCCTCGGCAAAACATCTTTCGTATGCCATTTGTCCGATTTTCCAGGACAAATACTATCTATTACTTTCCTTTTAATGCAGTGCGAGCATGACAGGAGATTGCTGAGTCGCTAGACAAACGAAGGCGCAGCAAGATATGCTAAGCCCTGCTGATTACCGGACGTTCTCGCTTATAGGTCGCATTTCTCAATAACGCTGGCTTAGCCAAGATAAAGGGCTAAAAGCTTTCACTTTAGAATAGGTAATAAAGGCTCGTCCAGAAATCATGTGATCGTTTATGGGGGGGGTCAACAAAATATCATGAATGATCACGATGGGGGAGGGGGGTGTCCGAGAACACATCACATATACCGAAATTACTCAATAATTTGCGTGATATGGCTTAAATAAAAAAAAACAAGTTATTGCTGTTTTTTAATTAACTAACTTAATTCATACTAAGTCTGAAAAATACACGTGATCTTGAATGGGGGGGGAGGGGGTAGCGTTATAATCACCAAACATCACCAAGGGGGAGGGGGGGTCAAAAGTAGGCCAAATATGATCACATGATTTCTGGACGAGCCCAAAGCTGCAAACTCGTATAATCCCTTATTGTGGCGTCCCAAATGTTGTCCCAAAAGTATCATCAAACCTCGCTTTCGCGTCCTAAAAAATTCAAGATTAAAGGTCACTAAAATCAGTTAATTACTTCTTTAAACATCGCAGAAAGTTGTTTTACATCTACTTACCGAAAGCAGGCAATATATTAACCATATAGTAACATATATGTTTATAAAAAGGAGATATTTGTAGAACATTTTTAGGAATAGATTCGTGATATGATATTGTCTTATCCAACTTAAAAAAAAAAAAATGTCTGATTGAAGAATTGAGTGCGCCCAATTCAAATCACAAGTCCATAAATGTCCTCTTATGATGACGACAGTTCTATTGTGATTCTTCGATAGCTGTTTCTACGATGAGAACATCAGCATCATAAAAAACTGTAAATAGGTACTAGGTGTTAATATATAGTACATTTACTGCAGAGGCAGGGAAAAGTCAGTTCGTGGATGAGCATGATTTTGAAGGACGAGGCGTAGCCGAGTCTTTCAATAATACGAATCTGCGAACTGACATTCCCGCCGAGGCTTGTATAGTGCTTTTCTCCAAATATGCTTGAAAATAATCACCAATCTACATTTCGAACTTCATTTGGTACTTATTTTTTTTGGAATAGTAATAAAATTTCGGGTCCGAATCATATGTTTGATTTAAACCAAAATATCGAGGGCTTCATACTATAGGGGCGTATGCGCAAAAATGCGATTTTTCGTTTTTAACGGCATCGTATTCATCTAATAACGATACATCGGGTCAATTTTTTTCATAATTTTATCGTAATTATAAGTTATTTAAAATAAATTAAATATGTTTTGGCGTATCATTGTAGGTCATAATTTTTTATCGATCCAAAGAGGCGTACAGTAGGCGTAAGCGCAATAATGTAATGGAATCTCATAATATGATCGGAGTATAAAGGCGTATATGTTCATACGTCTATTACTCGATTGTGTGATTTACCAAAAATTGACGCACAATAGCGGCGTATGTACATACGACCATATTTACCATACTTTTTAGTGATATTATCAGTCTTCGGCCTCATATACTGACGCACCATATGGGCGCAAAGTCCTTGAACGTCACACCTTTCTCCGAAAAACATCTCTAACTGGTAGGTTTCTAAGGAAACATCCTGCTCGTATCCCAAGTGGATTCGATTCAATATCCAAATCATAAATGCTCGATGTCATCCAAAGGACGAACCCACTTAGCATGAATCGCACTATCCCACATAATATGCGAGACGACTAGGTCCAACTTTGTTGAAAACAGATCTGTTTTCAACAAAGTTGGACCTAGTCGTACTAGGAGGTTCCCAAGAAATATGGGGCAGGGGGGCGCTGAAGAAAGAGATAAACAGGCGTCCTTACATGGAAACCATTATGGATTGCTACCATCATGCATAATTATCCATCTCAGACAGCTGCGGGGACAAAGCTAACTAGTCAAGCTGGAGAAGTTTAGGATAAGCAGAAAAAAGACGAGGAAACTCAATACAACAATGAAAATTTGAGCACGGGCACAAATTAGCCAAGTCCAAACTAAGTCTCCTCTACAAACAGGTAACTGCAGTTTTAGGATCCCTACACAAGCCAGATAATACCTTCACCAGCTCAGCGGCGGAAGAAGCAACCCTCGTACAGACTCACTTCTCGGGCTGTGAGTTATAACGGTTAGTGAGCTGGGTGGATGAGGAGAATACTCCAACGGAGAGAGAATGGCGACAAAAAATTCAGAGGGCTTTCAACTGCTTGACTCATACAAATCACCAAAACCGAACGGAATAGAAGGGAAGAGAGATAAATATCAAGATATTTACTATTGTTTTGGCTGCCTGCGTACTGCGTAGACAAGTCAAAGTAATTGTCATACAAAACCAGGTAGAAACCTTCTACTCAGGCGTTAGATTCTTCAGTGAAAATTAATCAGTTTTTTGCTTAAGCACTTGCAACATAAAGTATTCTGCAAAATACTAAAAACAAGTCTGTGCCTTATACTTAGGCACATTCATAGACATTGAGGGACGTCGACGGCAACGACAGGATAAAATTCACCAGCATAAAAGCGGCACTGGTAGGAGCCGGAATGAAAGAGATTCATCGGCATCGAAACTGGTGAAGCCAAAACTGGTGCACTCAAAAAGGCAGTGGTAGCAAAGTAAGAACCCTCAAAGCTACGTCCGCTCACCAGTTTTGTGGAATCATCGCCACACTAAACTAACATCACTATTACACAGTCATCATATCCTGCGATGCGACATAGTAATACTAACGAGCGGTAATCTCAAGGGTATGTGAATGTGACTTCACCCGCTCTACACTGGCTGTCTAACAATAAACTGACAGTTTATTCGAAAACACTTAACTGGTAATGTTCGCTAACAGATGTTTTGTGGTATCTAACCCAAAATGATCAATACAGAGCTCTAAATTGTCCGCGCAAGGTAAATAAAAAAAACGTAGCATCCCCGGCATAATAAGTTTTAATTAAGAACAAAACTATTCACCGTTGAAGCTAAACTACAATCACTTCAGAGGTTGATTTGCTTGACAGCCACGGGAAAACAGAACCTCAGGAGAGCAAGTAAGGTGTCCTCGAGTGAACAAATAGTGGGCACAACATCAACCGATTTCCGTAGTCTTATAACTCGTCAGCAACATCAAGGGTCTCCTAGAATTAGGCTTTCTGATGGAGTTGGGTTGGCAAAAGTAGTGTCATCAACTCGCCACGGCGTATGGTTAATGCTTCGTTTTTGTAGAAGACTGTCATGTTATCACATTACAAACTAGTTACTAGAACCTATTAAGATTTCGTAAAATCCGATTTCTGCAGAGAGTGGGCACCTCAACTGCTTGGAGTTCGAAGAAGAAGTCACCATTAACAACTTTATGACTGCTGTTCTAGGCAAAGACCGACGGGTAGACAGAGAGACTTTATTTAGCACTGAAGTGCTCAGTTAATAATCGTTCGAGATGGTCAGCCGACTGGAGATCGACATCTGCCGTCATTACTTAACATCCCAGAATGTCACCGATTCAAGAGCGGCGCTGGGTCATAAGTTCTTCTAGAAATATATAATCAAGGAAACGAATAATTTAATCAGTGAAATGTATATTCTTTCTTTACTAAATGCTTGAATTTGCCTTAGGTCACCACTATACGACCACACTCAAAAGCCACTAGCACTGTTTTTTTGTCGGGCGAAACAGGCGTAAAATAAATCAGAAAAAATTGAAGGAGATTCGTAACAATGTGAAAATTACTGTAAAAAGAAAGTATTTCGATATAAAAACAGAACTCAGACCAATTGTCATTGAATAATTGAATAGGAAAAGATTTAATTTATACGCCCCTCAATTTCAAGTATTTTTCAAGGAAAATAGACAGTCATTTCGAATATTAGCGCCGCAGTAAAGAGGCGTAAGCGCATAATTACTAGTTTTTAGAATACTTTACGTAAAATTGATCATACTAGATAAAAACATCGACAATATAAATACTCCATGCAAATTTGCAAAAAGATCCGTCGAAGGGACAAAAAGTTATTAAGTTTTTTGCCTCTCCTGAAAAGTAGGGGTTTTGCGCATACGCCCCTATAGCATGAAGCCCTCGATATGTTAATAAGAATTAAAATTATATGAAAACACAATAATAAAAAAACATGGACATAATTTTGAATTTTAGTTAAATCAACTACTTCAAAACGCACTGTTTTTTTTAGAAACCATACCATATTTATCATTCGGAGAAGATCATAAGTTCAAATAACTTTTATATGGATTTGGACAATCATTCCTGTTTTTTTTTTTTTTGTTTACGTTTGGTAAACTTATTAATTCAACTCACTCATTAAATACCATCATATTATTAAAATTAAAACATTCGTAAGAAATCTCTGATAAATAACTAAGAATCATGAAAATAAATTAATCGCATATAAAATTATTATTTAAATAATTGTTTGCCCGTTATTCGAAATTTGTCGCCATATAAAATACATTGACAGGGAAATGTTCAGTGCAAGAACTAAACGCAGAGAACAATTAAAAAGTTTATACTAGTTTTATACTAGTTCCTTTTTTTTAAATTGGCTGTATGGTGAATTATCAAAGTCTAAAAAATTAAAAGTAAAATTCTCCTCATCACTCTCAGTCATCACTTGTAATCAGTAATTTACTCTATGCTTGTAATAATGCAGTAACCGGTCAAATTAAGAGTAGGTACCCTCTTTTGTATGAGACGGCATAAACGTAAGGTTAGTTTTTTACTTAATCGTCTTATTTAAATAATAAGTATATTTATATATATAGGTACTTATTTCCCGGCCGAGGTCCATGGGTGTCATACGGATTCTGAAAACAATTTCAAAATTCCTTTTGAGTTAATAATAAACAAA
Source organism: Apotomis betuletana (assembly GCA_932273695.1). Lineage (NCBI taxonomy): Eukaryota > Metazoa > Arthropoda > Insecta > Lepidoptera > Tortricidae > Apotomis > Apotomis betuletana. The sequence continues at coordinate 14,095,186 of OW026298.1, read as the reverse complement.
GTAGGTAAACAAAATTTGCGGTAGGTACGCAAGTTTGAAGTAAAATTCTTTTCTCTGTTCATGACATTTTGAGCTAATTTTATTCATATAACTACAACTATATTGTATAATTCAACATCTATCGTAGGGATCCGAGGAACCTAGTATTATCATTCCTTTTCGTACCTTTCTTATTAACCAGAGCAGTCAACCGATAAGCAATCGTACCTATTAATTACCTACATGCATATGCCTGGGATGTGATTGTTACTCGGACCGGTGGTATGACATAATGTATTATAACTACAACTGTGTAGGGCGTTTCTCAAAGAAAGTGTTTTAGGGTTCCGTACCTCAACAAACATCATATTTGGCAAGCTGGACACTATCTATGTCGATGTATGAACACAACAGTTTTCCAATAGTAAAGTTAATTTTGTGCCTCAAACCTGTTTAACTTTTCGCCCATAGACATACATACATACATGTGAAGACCTAGAATGGAATTTAGGACATATATTTTCTTGTATGACGTTTGAATGTATATCCTGATTAAGATTGGATAGTGAATAATATTCTAAAAATAAACTAAAGATAAGGTAAAGTTTTTTAGAAACACCTGCACTAGGTAGGAAGGTACTATTTCTATTTATAACTATAGTGTGTTTTTTACTATTCAAACGGGTCTATATTGTCTTGGTCTATTGTTCACCTTTGCTTGGAACAAAACGTAATAACTTATGTCGATCTGAACTCATTTATTAAAAGTATGCTTTTGGTTTATTATGTCACAAGAAAGCGATCGTATTATCTATGGAGGGTAAAAAGGAGGAGCGATATCTTCATACATCAACATTATCCGCTGAAAGGAGTTAAATTGGAGGCGCTAACTGTGGCTGAATGTAATTACGTTACTTGGCAACGGTGTGTTTGTATAAAAGACATCGTATTTTAATCGATAAATCAACACGTAAAGGAAAATTGAATTGCGCTCATACGTGGTCTACACCGGGGCTCGAACCCGGTATCTTTGGATTACCGGTCCAACGTTTTAACTTTTCGACCAGAGACGCACTGTACATACGCTTTCAATTTCTCTATTCGTTTATCTAAAACGGGTAATTTTTATTTACTATCTTCCTACTCTAGGAATATTTTGGATGACATTGGAACCGTTAACTGCGTAGGTACCGCTCGGCACTTTTATAAATAATCTTCTATGAAAGATATCGCTCCTCCTTTCTACCGTCCATAGTATTACGTTCGCGAACGAGTAATAACGTCATGAGGCGCAAGCCCCACAGAAGAGACGTAGGGCGAGGACGAATCGCAGAAGGGTAAGAGGACTTATTACTTTAAAAAAAAAAAAATTAATGACAAATATATTTATAGTTTCGACCTACTTTTTGAAGTCAATAACGCTTTTCCCCGAGTTCTAGGTAGTAACATAGCTATTTCATGTTATAATTACAGTCCGACCAAAAAGAGTAGAAATTAAAAAGTGGCAATACTGTAGTGTCCTCCCTTTCTAATCAATATAAGAAAACAGGGACGACACTACGGTATTGCCACTTTTAATTTCTACTCTTTTTGGTCGGACTGTACGTGCAGTTGAAAATAAGTAAAAAAAAACTAATTTTCCGCGTGAATTTTGTAAATTTCGAGTAGTTTTTGAAACAAAAATGTAAAATAAATTAAAACTATAGGTGCATAATTAAATATATACCAATAAATCCCAATAATAAATAAATTCATATTAAGGGACAATCATACACAAACCGACCTAGTCCCAAACTAAGCAAAGCTTGTACTATGGGTACTAGACGACGATATAAATAATAATATATATAAATACATATATTTATAGATAACATCCATGACCCAGGAACAAATATTCGAGTTCATCACACAAATATTTGCCCCGGTCGGGATTCGAACCCAGGACCGCCGGCTCAGTAGGCAGGTGTCTACAAACCGAGCCAACCGCGTCAAGAGGATATATCCCGGCTCTTTTCCCATACTATTAGTTTACATAAAGTTTGCACCTGGTAACTATGGTGTCGCCTACAAATGAGGTCCAAACTTAATGTAACCAGGTTTACAAATCGAGGATTCGATCTGGTTTGTTTCCTCCTCTAAAACTTAACCAATCTTAACGACATTTAGAACTGAATGGGAAGGAAGTGTTCTATGTCGACCGTCTCGTTTTTGCGCAACGGTCCGACAAAAATCGAAACGGTCCGACACAATAAAATTCCTTCCCATTGAGTTCCGAACAAGCTCTACTGGCTAGTAACGCGTGTCAAGCGAAAATGGAAGGCGGAGCATTGGCGTGCGCTCGTGTTGCGTCCGTCCGAACACATCGCCATGTTTAAAAAAAATACTTCCCGGCTTAGGCCTTCAATTTTGTATGAAATTTCTTAACAGTTCTCTCGAAATGTTCCGCTCGAAACGTGATACTCCGAAGCCTGTTATAACACACGTTATGACGACATTTCATTCAAAATTCTTTGTTGGACTTTAATTATGTAGAAGTAATTACAGACATTACGTTAATAAAATTAAAGTACCTAATGCTTTAACCGCGATGACGTTATACTTTCTCTGACCCTTTAGGAGGATAATATCTACGTTGATCTGAATTAAATTAATGTAGTCATTCATCAAAGACACAACAACTTACAATTTACCCTTCACTTGACATTTTCTTAATACATGATAGTGATTACATAACTCATAAGCAATTGGGAACATTAAGTTTTTCAGAGCTATGATAAACCCTCCAGTGAATGAACATTTAACAATGAATGCAAATTTGAAAAATCATATTTATTCATAATTGTGATGGTTTCACGAAATTTAAACAATCATTATTTCATAAACAAGAATATAATATCTGCGACTTTTTTATTATGATTATAGCTAATGAGTTATTGAAAAATATATCTTAAAATACCCAAAAAGCCAGTAAACATACAAAAAATCTAGTGAATGAACATAGTAACAACGGGTGAATGAATATTATTTAAATCTTTTTAATCAACACTTTGGATACATTACTACACCAGTTTCATCACAATTAAATAATCTGCTCGGGTAATTTTTAATATCAAGAGCATTTTCTTCAATTAAATTATTATCTAACATAAACCTCACCAGTTTCTTCCTGTGTAATTGCTGCTTCTGCTTTACATAATAATTTATACATTTCTTTTAATTAAATTAGAATGTCTTTTAAGGAAGAATTCAAGCCATTTTTATTCAGGCTTATTTGCAGTAGACTTGCACGTCTAGCATAACTTTGACACGCAACAAATACTATCTGTCACTTTCCTGTCAATACTGTGCGAGCAAGACATGTGATGCTAAGTCGCACGACAAGCGAAGTCGCGTCAATAAATGTACCCCCGCTGGCTACATTGCATTTCGTCCGGATGCATGCGAAAACGAAGTTTTACTTTGCTTATTATCCATTAAACTAAATCTGCTTCTCGAAGACTAGAGAGTTCAGTCGGTGGTCCCATTTTTCACTCCCATGGAACTTCGTGAGTGATTATGATATGGTTTCAATTTCAACTTGATAACTCCACACTTTCCCGACATAAAGAGTCTTGACAGACAGACGGTCGGTCAACACAGTGATTTTTCCTATAAAGGTACGCAACCCTAAAAAAAAAAAAAATTTAAATTTAAAAAACCCCCGACATGACAACCAATAAAAAGAAAGAAATAAAATCTGCGAAAAGTTGCCTATACCTACAATGAACAGTAGAAAAAGAATCCAAGCTTCGTTGCGTCGGGGGACCGCTAAGTACCTAAATGAAATGAAATATATTTTTCAACGCAAAATTGCAAGTATGCATTTGGGCTTCCCACTTTACGATTTTCAGTACATTGTATTTCATTTACTTAGCGGTCCCCCGACGCAACGAAGCTTGGATTCTTTTTCTACTGTTCATTGTAGGTATAGGCAACTTTTCGTAGATTTTATTTCTTTCTTTTTATTGGTTGTCATGTCGAGGGTTTTTTAAATTTTTAATTTTATTTTTATTTCATATTTTTTTGTTTCGTTCCGGAATTTTCTTCTTTTGACACTATTTTTGTTACACCGTTTAAGGTCCAGGGTTTCCAATCTTTCGTCAAGCTTGATTCTTGACTATATATGTAGATAACAACAGGATCCCAAGCCAGTGGTAATGAATGCCGTCTTCTCTAAGATTGAAGTTAGGATATATTTCGATTTCAATAGCCTCAAGCAACATTCTGGGAAAAAATCGTTACAGTCAGACTAGTTAATGCTTATAATGGCAAAATGGCGAAGTTATTAGCCAAGACAATCAAAATATATACTTTAAATGCACTGCATGAGTCGCAAGAACCTGCTACTTATGGCCTAAAACAGAACCAGGTTTCTATTCTACAGGATCCAAATAGTAGGTACGGGTGGCTTACTTAGCTCCATAAAAATTGCAGTTGGTGCTAGGTAACTTGACTTAGTTTTGAGAGACCTAATCATCGATCAAAAAACCAAATCCAAAAATCAAATCCAACACCCGAGATGTCGGAACAACGGGGCCACGCCGTTTCGCCGTCAAAATAAACATTGTTCGGTTCATGACGCATTGGTGTAAACTGTAATGTTATGTAACCTGTTTTTCAATAAATAAATAAATAAATAAATCGATACCCCACACCATGGGATAACCATCCCCACTTTTGTTACGTGTAGGAAAGGTACACAAAAAAATGTTTTTAAAAATTTATTCAACCACTATTGTCTCTGAGCTAAGCTGTGGACAGACTGACACAAACTACAAAATCCTAAAGCGCTGTTATTTACTTAGGCAAGAGTACTTTTGCTAAAGCTTACATGTCATTTAGTCGCGTTAAAATCTTGCAGGGTGTTGCTATTTGTGACCTCAATCAAAGGAACCTGTTCAATAGTCCTAATAACAATTCAGCTTTAGCAGAATTCCGAAACTTAAAAATAGTGACCCAGTACTGTGACAGAAATTATAATGAGTTTTTTTTTGTCGAAAAAGTTTTTTTGAGACTCGGTTTTATTATTGACTGTACTTTCTTACACAAATGTTAATTGCTCATCATGAACAATCAGACGAGCCCAAACACCATGGGTTTATCTTGTGCTGTTTAGGAGTTCCTACGGCCATCTTCAGCTCCAAGGTACCAAATTATTGTACTGTCAAAAATTTATTAATCTGTTGATTACGCTAATAAAACTTAACATTTTACCAACATTAGAAATTCTTCACAACTAGCTGGTCATCATGAGACCTTCATTTATTGAGTGATATAGAAAATGCTAATAATACTTAACATTTAACCAAAACTTTGGAATCCTTGGCTTCAATATTGGCTGAAATCCATTAACAACTAGCTGGTCATCATGAGACCTTCATTTATTGAGTGACTAGCTGTGCCCCCACGGTGTTACCTGCTCATCCCACGGCAATACTAAATTTATTCGGGATGAAAAGTATCCTACATCCTTCCCCGGGACTGAAACTATCTATATATCAAATTTCATCTAAATCGGTTCAGCGGTTTAAGCGTAAAGAGGTAACAGACAGACAGACACACTTTCGCATTTATAATATTTATTAGTATATTAGTATGGATATAGAAAATGCTAATAATACTTAACATTTAACCAAAATTTGGAATCCTTAGTTTCAATACGGGCTGAGATCCATTAACAACTAGCTGGTCATCATGAGACCTTTATTTATTGAGTGATATAGAAAATGCTAATAAAACTTATCATTTATCCAAAAATTTGAAGTCTTCGCTTCAATATTGGCTGAGATCCATTAACAACTAGCTGGTCATCATGAGACCTTCATTTATTGAGTGATATAGAAAATGCTAATAAAATTTATCATTTATCCAAAATTTTGAATTCTTCGCTTCAATATTGGCTGAGATCCATTAACAACTAGCTGGTCATCATGAGACCTTCATTTATTGAGTGATATAGAAAATTCTAATACAATTTAACATTTAACCAAAATTTGGAATCCTTAGCTTCAATATTGGCTGAGATCCATCAACAACTACCTGGTCATCATAAGACCCTCAATTAGTGAGTCATATAGAAAATGCTAATAAAACTTAACATTTAGCCAATGTTTCGAATTATTGACTTCATTATTGGCTGAGATCTCGTCACTTGTTCCAATGAAAGCTGAATATCTTGGAAACTACTGGTCCTATTTCCACCAAACATAGCTAAGAACCATCTCGACGGAACAGTCTTTCGACTAAAAAAAACCGCACTTAAATTGGTCCATCCGCTTGGGCGCTACGATGCCACAGACAGATACACAGATACACAGATACACAGATACACATGTTAAACTTAAAACTTATAACACCCCTCTTTTTTCGTCGGGGGTTAAAAAGATTGAATGTCAGCTAAGTTAGAGGGGTGTTACAACCTTACAACACATTATTCTTCGTGTAGTAACACCTGTAAATTCAGTTCGTTAAATCTCACAAAAGTGAAAATAAACCAGTTGCGACATAAATTCGTTGAAATGCTCATTAGTTATCATCGCACAATTCGTTTTACATATTTGCTAATCGTAAAGGGTTCTTGCAATGGCCCATCACGTCTAAATGGGCAGTAAAACTCTAACGTATGAGCCTTCCTTGTCATCACTGATGAAATATATAACGACAATTACGACAGCTGGTGCACTTAACATGCGCCCTCATTACTCTTTAATCTTAGACGAGTTGACCGACCTAGTCGCAAACTATGTATATAATATATGTATACATAACAGTACGTGAGACCTTAGAAGAACATTCGGGTTTTATACCTGTCTCGCTCGCTCATACGCGATCCAGATCAGAACCTCTCAGTTTTCACCCGAACTCGAATGTTCTTCTAAGATCACACGTACTGTACATACTTATCCTATCAGCAAAGCCTTAGATAGGTAAAAGCGACGATAGACAATTAGACATATAAGAACTGTAATGCAAAATTTTTTTTTTTAAACACTGACGGCAGATTAATTTATCCTTATAATTATTTTGTTACTATAAAGGGCTTGTGCACAAATCACGTGAGGTTCAATAGGGGGTCACGAAAAAATCACGATAGGTATATCACGTTGGGGGGGGGAGGGGTATTTTTCTACAGTGAACGAACTAAGAAAAAATCGATACTTTTTCTCGGTTTCGTTAAAAATAAATCTTCACTTGTTAAATAGGTACTTCAAAATAGCGACTATTTTACGAAAATTTGGCGGAAAAAAATACACGTGAGGTAGTGAAGTTCCCTCCCCCTCACTACAACGGGTTCGCAAAGAACCTCACCAAATATCACCAGGGGGAGGGGGGGTCAAAAAGTAGCCGAAAAAACCTCACGTGATTTGTGCACAAGCCCAAAGCGGCAACAAATCAGTGACGTAGAAAGACTCACTAGCTGAAGTGCCATAGCTTATTTTCTTATGTCATGCAACAAACCAAGGAAACCGATTTCTTAATTTTAAGGTCTGTTTATTAGGCTCAGCGTGTATGCACTATAACAAAGGTCACAACGAAGAGTTAATTTTGATCCTCAGAAGCCCTTGGGGCAGTATAAACTTATCCTCTATGACCTCAAGAAGCATTTAAGAAATCACAAGATTGTTACGCGATGAAATCATAATCGTGGAGTTCCTGCCACACATACGCTACACGTAACCTACATATGTGAATGTGAAGTCCGGAAATGTACGGAACTAGTGAATTTGGTCGTGCTCGTACACATAATTATTGTCGATATTATAATTATGAGAATACTTCACAATAGTGAAATAGGCAGCAAAAAACACTCACGTACGGCGTCGTCGGTGGAGTTAAGTCCAATTTTTCTCATCATCAGTATACTCAACGTTTTGACAAGTTCCCGTTTAATCGAAACCCGTTTTTTTTTAATAGGTACTGTTAATTTTTCAATAGGTATTGTCAAAGTATAATAAACTAAAGTATATAAATACATTTATAACGACGTTCTTTTACAATATTCTGAAACAATGCATACTCGTAGGTATTTCAGTCAAAACAAAATATTTTCGCTCAAACGAAATTTCCCAACGAATCGAAACGATGTTTAAGAGTTGTGTTGTGATAGGAACAGAACATTCCCCTGTCCCGTTGGCCAGCGTGCAAGTCCAACTGCAGAATTATTTAATGTGGGTCAGCAGACGAACTCGTGACACCTGACACCGCTGGAGATGAGTTCGTGACTTCATTTAGAACTGCACGAACGTTTTAACTGTCATTGTTTTACTTATTAACGTTGTTTGATGTTATGTCGATGGGTACAAACCTTATATCATAGTAAGTAAGTAGTATTTCATCTAAAATTGTAAATTATTCTATTATATATACACGTACACATTTACAAATCCAAACTGTGTCACTCAGTTGTAAATGAAATTATCTAGATAAGTTATTGGTTGTAGAAAAGACTTGAAAATAATAACATAATTCACGTAATGTATAAAATGGGTAAACATTTATTATTGGTTTTCACCCAATGTAAAGCGTCAGACAGACAAAGACTACTGTTATATTCCAATACTCGAATCATCTGATCGCCCTTTCTAACTCAACCAAATTATTATTCACATGAAGATATACTGCACAACAAAACAGTAACAATCATCGAGTGAAGATCCAAATGCCATGGAACTGGCGGCACAATAGTTCACGTAACTGGTCATTATCAGGTCCCAGAGTAATTCACTTAGAAAAAGCGGTCAAGTACCGAAATCTCTACAGAAGCAATGTAACCTGCGAGTAAACGTTGTAACTCAACCAGTGACCTGGTGACCCGAGCCCATGGTACCTAGTAGTTGAACTGTTTGCCACGGGATCCCTTCACTTCGCCGAAATTTTTCACAGACTACTACCTTATTGTGCCGTCACGTGTCTGTTTCATTTTCCGAATCGCATTTTTCTCCGAGACCATTGCGTTCCTTTAAGTAAGATTGGGTTTACTTTATTTATTTATTTATTTTGTAATAATTCCTTGCAAATGTACAGTTCACACAACCAAAACATTGCATGTAAACACACGGAACACATAAACTTTTTTTTTTGCAAAATACACCAACACTGTCAGCAAACATGTCAACGTCAGCTTCGAGTGCAAAAAGTACTTTGTAAACGTTACAATTAATAATATAATAAATACTAAGTTAGGAAAACAAACTAGTTTGGGTAATGTAATTTTCACACTACTGGATAGTAAGTGCATAATATAGTTGTATACTTAAAAACGGTCGTGTTCAGGGTAGTATTCCGAAAGTTGCATCTACACTGCTCTCTGCATGTAGTACCTTAACATCGTTCTTAGCACTTTCACGTAAACAAGTGTAGTAAAGGCGAGTGTGCCGTGAAACTAGCGCCTCTTCCGATTCTTTCTTATAGTATCTTCTAAATCAGATAGATTTTGCTCTTGCCAAAAGCAAGAACCAACATGCCCAAAACGAAAGTGTCCGCTTTGGACGTTAGCAGGTTTCGTGGGTTAAACTAAACTACTTTACACAAATTGTTAAAGGAGATTTCCTAGTACCTAGACTCCAGCAATTACTGAAAATTGATCTGATTTAGAACATATAGGAAAACATCGGAAGTGGCACTAAGTTTCGCGGTACTCGCCTTAAAGCATAGCCAGATAGCATCAAGGCTCTGACGTAATTTAAGGAAAAGGCTATCGTTGTCGTAAAACACTAAGTAGCACATTCGCTCGTATGACGTACAGGTTACACTGTCATTTCTGCCTACGTAACTCAAGGCTCAAGAAGTCTAATGGATTACAAACAAATATTGGTCTAAGGTAATTGACCCTTGTCTTAATTATGATGCAGTGTAATAAATACTTAAACCACCGATACTACTGCATAGCGTTGAGGGCTTAGAATACCTTTGACGGCGCGTTTGGCGCAGTTTGTAGATCATCTGCCTACTGAGCTGGCAGTCCCGGGTACGAATCCCGGCCAGGGCAAATATTTGTGTGATGTACTAGAATATTTGTGCCTGCATGGTTGTTCTATGTATTGTATTTAAGTATATATATTGTGAAGTATATATCTTGAGCTTAATTTTGGATCGATTTGTGTGAGGTTGTCTGGGAAAGTGTTAACTCTAGATACGGGACTGGAACTAAATGGAAAGCATATGGTGGTTGGGTACGCCGACGACCTGGCTCTTTTGGGTGCGACAAGCGCTGGTGTACAGTTGGCGTCAAAAACTCTAGAGGCTGAAGCGAGGAAAGTGGGCCTAAGTATTAACCACAGCAAAACTGAATATCTCCACATGAGACGATATAACGCGCATCGCAGTCGGCCAGCAGACCTTCACGTCGGAGATATCGCGTATAAAGGAGTGGTCAGCTTCCAATACTTAGGCAGCACCGTGAATGACCTGAACACTCGTGACGAGGAAATAGATGCTCGTATACAAAACGCCTTACGTTGCAGTGCTGCTCTAGATAAGGTTTTGGTGTCTAGGCTTCTCAGCAGAAGTACTAAAATCCGTATTTATAAAACGGTTATACGGCCTATCCTGATGTATGGCTGTGAAGCCTGGACACTAACACTTAGGGAGGAGAATTAAGCTTTTGGTGGCCGAAAGGAGGATACTCCGCAAAATCCTGGGACCCAAACAGCGAGCGGATGGAACTTGGACAATCCGAAAAAACGCCGAAATCGGAGAGCTGGTTGCGGAACCTAACATAATAGGAGTGACGAAAGCACATAGGCATCGCTGGCTTGGACATCCGGAGCGCATGGGAGAGGACCGGGCAGTTAGTAGAGCGTTCCATGGAAAACCGACAGGTCGTCGTCCGGTAGGCTGCCCCAGATATCGGTGGGCAGATGTGGTCGAAGATGATCTGCGCGAGCTCCAAGCCGTCGACTGGCGTGAAACCGCACAAGACCGAGACCGCTGGCGGGAACTCGTATTGGAGGCCAAGACTCACTTTGGGTCGCTGCGCCAGAGGAGTAAGTAAGTAAGTTGCTTTACGTGTTTTACGGATAGAGCAAATTGAACTGTATTTTTCCAATTTGCTATACTAGTTCTAACGATAGAGCCAATTGGAGGAAAACAGTTCGATTTACCCTATTAGTTGGAAAAGTAGAGCAAACCTAACTTTTTCTCTCCAATTTGCCTTACTATTTTTGCTATTTTAGATCGTAGAGCATAGTGGATAGATTCATTAATGGGTTAGGTTATTTTAGAACTGCGACCATAACAGCGTGCGAGCCGAGCGAGCGAAGCGAGCGTACCTTGGTAGCGGTCGGCGAAGCGCCAGAATCAAACAGCCGAATTAAGGATCGGGTTGAAATTAATACCATATACTTAGGTCCAAATTAATGGGGTTATGTTAGAACTGCGACCACAACAGCGCGCGGGCATACCGCGGTAGCGGACGGCGAAGCGCCAGAACCAAACAGCCGAATTAAGGATCGGGTTGAAATTAATACCATAAAATAAAAAATAAATAAAAATTGTAGAGCAAATTGGAGAGAAAGAGCTAGGTTTGCTCTACTTTCCCAACTAATAGGGTAAATCGTACTGTTTTCCTCCAATTTGCTCTATCGTTAGAACTAGTATAGCAAATTGGAAAAATACAGTTCAATTTGCTCTATCCGTAAAACGTAGAGCAAACTGGAGGAAAATGTACAATTTGCTCTATTAGTAGATACAGATCGTAGAACATAGTGGATAGATTCAGGTGAATCACACAATAGTAATTTATTTTTTTAGCAAATAATAATCCATGTCAATAAAATGAGGTTATGTTATATGACAATGAGACCAAATAGAAACTATAGGTACTCTAAAAAAAAGAAAAGAGTCTTCCGACTCGGTTCAGATGTTTTCGAGTAATCGAGAAACATACATAAAAAAATGGCGCAATGATCGCGTAGCATACGAAAGTACAAATAAATTGGGCAAGTGCGAGCCCGACTCGCGCATGAAGGGTTCCGTACCTATACATATATACACGATGATTTTTAATCGGTGATCAGGTACCAACTTTTCTAACTCAGTAATTGATTGCGGTCACGTTGAAGTCGTAATTACATGAAAATATTTTTTTATTTTTCTATGATAATTTTTATTTTGAAACCAATTTTGTCTTAAAATCCTTGTCACCGAACTAATCTGTATCGGTGTGCTTACAACCTCTTTAATAATTTAATGGGAATGACAAATTTATGAGTAATAACTTGTCATTGTCATTGTCACATTACATAAACAAAGTCGTAGAAAATTTCGTAAAATTTCCCGCCAAAGCGATGACACTTGACGTAGGTATCGTACTTCAATAATTTATGTAGGATGACCATGTATCTAGTGGTTATTAGTTTTAATTATGTTTTAACTTTTAATTAATTTAACAGTGAGGTAATTGCGCGAGACCTCGCGTATTAAGTTTAATTTTAGCTAAATATTAATATTTTTCTACTCCTGATCACCGATTAAAAATCATCGTGTATAATCTATAACAAGTTTGTTGTATGGGACCCCCCCTTAAATATTTATTTTATTTTATTTTTAGTATTTGTTGTTATAGCGGCAATAGATACATCATCTGTGAAAATTTCAACTGTCTAACTATCACCGTTGTACAGCCTGGTGACAGACGGACAGCGAAGTCTCAGTAATAGGGTTCCGTTTTTACCGTTTGGGTACGGTACCCTAAAAAACCGGCCAAGTGCGAGTCGGACTCGTGCACCGAGGGTTCCGTACAAACACTTTCCATCCCTAAGTGGTTAAGTTAAGTTTGCACCTGGTATGTATAGCGCCCCATATAAATTAGGTGCAAAGTTAGGTATTAAAAAAGAACTACTTACTAGATCTCGTTCAAAACAATTTTCGTTGGTAGTTTTTATAGTTATGTACATCATATGTTTTTTTTAGATTTTTCATTTTCTTATTTTAGAAGTTAGAGGGGGGGGGACCAACTTTTTTCCACTTTGGAAGCGTCTGTCACGCAAACTATTCAGCTTAGAAACAAAATATTTTAGAAACTTCGATATCATTTTTGAAGACATATCCATAAATACCCCACACGTATGTGTTTGATGAAAAAAAAATGTTTGTGTTTCAGTTCTAATTATGGGGAGCCCCCAATATTTATTATATTTTTTTATTTTTGCATGAAAATCTTAATGCGGTTTACAGAATACATCTACCTATCAAGTTTCAACAGTATAGCTCTTATAGTTTCGGAAAAAAATGGCTGTGACATACGGACGGACAGACGGACAGACAGACGGACAGACGGACAGACAGACATGACGAATCTATAAGGGTTCCGTTTTTTGCCATTTGGCTACGGAACCCTAAAAACATACCTAGTTGAATTGAGAACCTCCTTCTTTTTGAAGTCGGTTGAAAAGAACTCCCCGTAAGATTTAACTACGTTATGGACATCGGTTAAGAACATCTCGGTAGTAAGTTAAAGAATTTTACATGAAAAAAAAAAACAAAATAGGTCATTTGGAAGTCAATTTAATTTAATTTTTATATGTTAATAATATGAATACTATGTAAGTATAGTAATGAGTAGTATAGTAAAGTAAACTAAATGTAGCCTAATTACTAAAACAATACTTACTTAACTTTTAAAAATCTCACGAAGTAGGACATCATCAGGTTTTAGGATAAGAGTTCTACTTCGGAAAGGTAGGCACTTAGGCAGCACGTAGTACGTGTGATTAGATAAACTTACCTAACCTAACCTTTAATGTATTCATAAAAAGCACCTGGTTATCTAAACAGCTCGTGGTTCATTGTCATTGAACCGGCATTAAGCTGCAAAAAGAGTCACAATCGAGGTACATGACCCGGCAAACGTGACCACATGCGATTCACTCTTACTACCGTCTGACATAATGTGTATCGCTCATCGGGTCGAACCATCGAGCTGGAATGTTTTTATAACAAAAATAATCATATGTACTGGCGATTACGTTAGCACGTTCACTTTTATTTTTGAGAGGATGTTTCCGGCGTGTCCAGTTGTTGGTTGTATGTTGCATAATTCCGTTCGTGTGCCCTGCGCCCACGAGCTTGTGTGACCTCTTTAAAGCGACGGGATTACGCCCTATGATATAACTCATGGAAAATACCAGCGTAGTTGGTACTGCAACAACTTTTATCTACATCCATCTTGTTAAATTTCTATAACAAGTTCAAACCTAAGGATCTACATTACATGGCAGCGACCAAAATCAGAGATGTAATAATCATAACAGTACCGTAGCCACAGCGAGGTCACCATTACTTTGATCAAAATTGATACTGTAATGGTGACCTTCCCCCCGCCGCGCCGCGCGAGCCACCTCATGTGTTCCTCTGCTCCGCGGACTGACTGGCAGGCCTGAGTGTTTCATATGTTCATAAAAGAAAATGTATGATAATGATTATGAATATGTGTTTAGATAAAGTAGTGCATGCAACTGTACATAATTAGGTTTTAAAACACTCGTATGATCCCATTATGAAACTCGCCTACGGCTCGTTTCATAAAACCACACTCATATTTTAAGACCTTTCATTATGTAGCAGTTGCATAAACTACTATTTATTAGGAAGTGACACTTTCATCAAAACCCTTAACAAATCCATAAAGTTTTTCGAAGAAAACGTTTTGAAACAGAGCATGGATAAACAAAAAATAAAGCTCAGTGATGTCATAACAACAACATTTATTACGTTGTTAAGATGACGATGCGAGGAGCACGGGTTTTTTTGCAAACAAGCACTCAATGTGATCACTACACATATAAATGTGATGTTGTGATGCTCCTGTTCTGGGAGAAAATACTTACCGGACTAAAGAAATTGAATACAAATTATGACTGATGTGGAAGACTACAAGTGTGAGACCAAAGGTAAGCAAATTTTACCATTTTTTTAAATCCAAAAGCAACATATTGTCGTCAGTATCCTCATACTTCAACAAAACAATAATTGTGTGACAAGCACGTACATAAACGCGATGGTACGATGGAGGTCTAGCTATTGAAGCCGAATGGTGGCCATAGGAACTCTATAATAAAACAAAGAAAACTACTGAGTTTGTGCTCTTTAGAATCGTTTTGTAAGTAGTTAATAAATGTTTAGAGAAAAATAGAGACAGCAAAAGTTTGTCAGAAAAATGGAAACATGGTCAGAAACTTATTTAATTGCTTATAACTTTATTTAGTTACGATTTTATCCTAATTGATTGTAAGTTACTTTATCGATTTATTCCAATTGAGCTTTTATTATACAAAATGAGCACTGCAACCACCCGAGCAAGGAAATTAACATTGCCAGCCAGATCTTAGAAGGTCATAATTGCAAGTAATAACATTTAGCGGAATCGTCCAAAGAAAACGTGGCCGTATATGACCGATTTATTTATTGGAGGACAGAAAATAAAGCAAATTCCTTCTCAGAAAACTTTCTTATGGCCTACTTTCTTGGGCATTCTAAGATTTCTAAGGTTGGATCAAATGTAAAGTGAAATTATTAAAAAATAAATCCATGTCATGTCCAGAATAATACAAGAAATGCAATTTTGAGAAGGCAAGTGGAAGAGGTATCAGCTTCCACTGAACGACCCTGAGACCCTGGGTCGTCACCACACAGCTATACCTACTTTCTTCAATATTATTATTACATTCTAATGGCTAGTCATAGTTAGCTGTGCATATAGCAAAGAGCACACTGATTTTATCTTTGCTTCTGCTATTGTCGTATTTGTTTTATTATGTATATAATAATATATATATATAACATCTATGATGCAAACGTAACGAAACAAAATAATGTAAAGGTACATAGGTACAATGTGATTTTCATTAAAAAATTGTGTTTTTTTACATATTTGAAACAACACTCTTATTGCATTCACGTTGCGTGCGTGCCGTGCGCCCTAGAAGTCACATACCCATTACCGACACTGATCGTGTTAATTCTAGTGAAGTATTTATATACCTATGGATTGGATAGTTTCACTGGATCTATATAGACTTATCTGGATACTTACTCTTTACAACGCCAACTTTAAATTCCGAACGGTTTTAAATATCCCTAAAATTGCTATTATGGCTTCATTACAGCCTTCGGTTTAAAGACATTTGTTTCTCATAAGAAACACAGTTTCGCTTACATGAGAACTTTAAAAGCAAGGTAAATATTAAATATAAAAATAACAAGTTAATTCGCTCTAGGCGAGCATTGAGTTATGTTCAAACAATAGGTACCTAAGTAAACGTACCTTAGTCTAAAAAATTAGTTGCAAGCACCAGACTTTTAGATTTAGATCCATGGTTTCGACATGTCACTTCACTTTTTTAGCTCAGCCTTAATCTAGCCTAACCTAATCAATAATCATGCATTTAGTGACATTGGCATTTTGTTGAGTTAACCTTATAAAGGAGACATGGCTCAGTAGGTACAACAAAGTCGAGCATTTCTCAAAAAGTTTGTACACAATGAGGACAGAAAATTCAAGTCAATATAATTTTGTTACCAATTATTTTAGTAATTTTTATGAATGTTATGGCTATGTTGGATAATTAAGATTCTGTTATGCTTATACTTTTTATTTTTATATAATCTGATACCAATGTCACAGACAAGATACCCCTAGACCGCTATTCTTCATACTACGCACCGTACTCCGTTAGTTACTATCGTACTACGTCGCTAGATGCCGCTAAGGGTCTCAATTCATTCAAAAGTCGTCATTTTTCAATCCCTACCGTACGGTACGCGCAAGCGTGAAGTAACACAGTCGTCAAGCGTTCAACGACATTCCAACTTCCAAGTGATACAGTAAAAAGTGAATAGATGACGTTAGGTGCGATGTTTGTTTACTACTTTCCGTTTCGTCTCATTTCACTATTTGTGTATGTTTTATTTAAACATAAAAATTACTTACATCCTAATCCTAATCCTAATAATATTATAAACGTGAAAGTTTGGATGGATGTATGTATGTACGTTTCACTTAATCTCAAAAACTACTGGACGTATTATGATGAAACTTTCCAGTTATGTACCTTATATATCAGAATAGGACATAGGCTATCATTTATATCAAGTTTTATCCCTTTTAGGGACGAAAAACGGGATTAAAATTTGTATGGAGAGCAAATCATTGTAGTTGCAACAATTCCCTACATGTCATCGTTTTGACGTAAACTAATCAATATAATAATATTTTTGTCTGGGCCTACGATAGACCTTCACGAAACGCATACCAAACTATTCTTTGTAAAAAAACAATAAATTCTGATATGGAAACACGTAACCGCAAAATTCGATTAATCGCGTAATTTCAAGAATAAAATACATACAATTTTACAAATTTGAAACAATGACATTTGATTTGACGACATCACACACCCATCTGGCAAGACATGTCAAACCAGTGATGCCAGAAGGGCTACCCCGATGTTCAAAATTTGACTGTCGAATAGCGCCATCCTTCTCGATCATCTGTCAAAGAATATTTTAGTGAATGGAATAGCACTATACGACAGTACAATTTCCAACATCGGAGTAGCCCTTCAGGTAGGTATCACGTTTCGATACGCACATCATCTGAAAATAGTACGAGCTTGAACTATGTACCCCCGCTTGGTAAGTGAATAAAAATAAAGTAATAACTGAGTATGCAAAGATAGTATAATCAACATTATATAAATAATCCTAATAATATTATAAACGTGAAATACGTTCGTTCCTCTTAATTTTAAACGATGATTGATGGACGGTCACCAGTGTTAGGAAATCGTCGTAAACAGCCAATTGTTGAATTGTCTCTTTCTAAAGACCGATGGGCAATAATTATTTACCGCCGAGTACAGTATTAGAGCATAAAGTTTTTGTATTACTCGGATCTTAGACTCGGATACACGACAATGCCCGAATTGTCTGTCAATTATGCACCTAATTCGGGAAATAGGCACTTATGCTTTAGGTAATTAGATTTTAGAGTTATCAATATTAGGACAAACTTGATTTAGGACTTTAAGAGAGTATGCGCAGAAATTATTAGGACAAACGAGTAGTATGCCATTCAACAGTATGCCAAACATTTTTAGGACAAAAAACGTTATGCGATACGACAGGCACCCGAAATTTATCTATACAAAAACTAACAGAACTAACGACAGTGATCATTCAATAAAACCACAATTTTATAAACGTTTTCTTTATATTACTTTTAACAAAAACAAAACGAACGAATATATATTCGCAGGCCGCCTGCATGTAGGCAATTCCTAATTGTTCTAGGGTAAATGTCAAACATTTCCGCAAATCGTCCCGTTGGCGTAAAGCCATTTTGTCGTCGGCGTTGGTCTTGGGCCATGGCAAGCGGACGATGCAATGGTTACTTTGCTTTGCAGTAGATCAATAAGGTTTCCTTCAGCATTATATCGCCGTACCCAACGTCAAACTGTGTCCCTGCTAGCATTTAACCGACGTGTGATCTCATAAATCCGTATTCCTTCCTGGTGTAACTCCACTCTTTGAGCTCTTCATTGTTTCAGTCATTATCATTATCTTTTAATAGTTCACGGTTAGCGGCAAGCATTTTATTTTTCAAATTAATAACGTTGCTGAAAATTATTTTACGATTTTCTCGATTGACACTGACATATGTTCCTAATTAGAAATTAAAAGCAAATGATAACCTTTCGCGAGGAGGTTTTTTGTAAAATTAAGTGACAAATAATAATATTGACATTTCAATACTATTATTGAAATATAATTTTCGGCCTTAATGCATTGCGAATGTCTAACGGCATTTTAACGAAATGGGTAGGAAATGAAATTCCTTGACTGTACAAAACTTATCTAACAAATATTACGTTACTGTTTGTTAGTGGGAAATGTCGCTTGTCAATTCGGGCGTAATTTATTTTGTCCACATTACACCAGTTCACCAACGCCATCTAGCTATTTTGTGTAGCAAAAATTGGCGAGCCCGCAAGCAACCTTGAGCTATCCAGAGGTAGTGCCATCTATTTTAATACGATCAAACCACGTTGTTGAAGACTAAAAAATATAATCCTTAAAAATTGTGTATTTAAGTTATATTATCGTATTAAAATGAAGCAGTAACGCGTTTGATCTTCAAAAATCAAAAATCACTTTAAAATATTGGTGAAAAATACAATTTTTGTCACTTCCAGGCTACGAAGCAGCGCCATCTAGTTTTTATACCGAATTTTGAGCTTTTTCAGAGTTACGTTTTCTTGTATGAGAATAGCGGTCTAGGGGTATCTTGTCTGTGCCAATGTATTGGAAAAACAAAGAAAATTGGTAACAAAATAGGAAAATAATGTTGACTTAATTTTCTGTCTTAATTTGTGTATAAAACCATTTGAGAAATGCTCAGTCAGCGTTTAGCGTCTTATATTAATTTGTTCAAATTAGAATATTACTACTATGATATGCCTTCAGTTACGGGTATTAAACGTGACTAGTATTCCTATGGCCTGTGTATGAGACCGTGCTCACTTTCATTCCCCATTTCACCTGGCTCCATATCCGTTCAAAAACGCTGATTATTTTAAACATGTTTCATATTATCTGGGGCACGGTAGTGCCCCCGCCAAGACGAACAAAAAAGAAAGGGGCACTAACTACCTTTTCTCGAACCGTTTCGTCTCATATTCAAACCCTCATAGTTTCGTCCCAGTTAACACTAGAGCGCCCAAATTCTCAGGTTAAGATGCAGTTAGCAAACATATAAAATGTACTAAATTTAATTGATCTAGCTTTTATACTTTAGGTTTTATAGGTACCTAAAATACGCCGATTTTGCCACTCACTCACTGACGTATCAAAACCTCTGGGGTACTTCCCGATGCCCTAGAAAGCTGAAATTTGGTATGTAAGCTAGTATTAGTACACAAACAACAAAATAATTCTAAAACTTGGAACTTTTACCCCCCAACTCCTTAAACTAGGGGATGGAAGTTTGTATGAAACTACCGCAAATTTTGATAC
Organism: Apotomis betuletana; assembly: GCA_932273695.1. Taxonomy (NCBI): domain Eukaryota; kingdom Metazoa; phylum Arthropoda; class Insecta; order Lepidoptera; family Tortricidae; genus Apotomis; species Apotomis betuletana. Next base: position 14,075,155 of record OW026298.1, on the reverse strand, counting down.
TAGAGGTCTGAAAATTGAAACCTATAGGGACTCATTGTTATAAATCAAATACATATTGTAGGACTTTTAAAAAATCACCCCCCACCCTTTAAATAAGGGGATGGAAGTTTGTATGGGTTTCCCATAATAGGGGATAAAAGTGGATATATGGGGCTAAACTTAAGTATTTCTTAAATACACAATTGTCTACTTCAGTTGACGCTCAAGAAACCCTACAGCCCAAAAAAAATTAAAAAACTACGGCACCTTACAAAAAGAAATGAGATCCTACCAAAAACATTTCATGTAAAATTGACGGCCAAGACTCACATTCTCATAACGCTTTCGCTGTAAAAAAGTTATCAGATCCCAGGAAAAGCCAAGCCCCTAAGCCCCGACTTTACTAACCCCACCACCTTGGTTTAAAAAGTATGGCATCAACTGGCTTCAAGCCCCTAAACCCGGAGTTTACTAACCCTACACCTTTGTTTCAAATGGCGTAATATTTATGCTTGTTCTAATTTAATTTAAAAAGACCCCTGTAACCATATTACTGCGAATAAATGATTTAAGGGCTCCCTGCAGAAATCAGCCAATTTGATGATTTTTACATCGTATCTAGTTTGTGGATTATAGAGTTATAATGTCCTATTTAATATATATTGTAGTATGGTCTATGCTTAACACTTTTTATAGACCCGAATTTTGAATTAACGACTGTGTATTTTATAAAAAAATATTCGGTGAAGGACCAAAAATACGCTAATCTCGTTTCTACTTTTATCCCCGGTGTATATGTAGAAAATATCTTACATTTTATTGTTCTAAACCATATTCCACAAAATTTGTTCTGAAGCTTTTTCTATTTTTCTCAATACTTTTCGAGAAAAACGCAAAAAACCGTTTCCACAACTTTTTCCCCGAAAAAATCGTAAACTTTGACGGCCTGTATCTCAAAGTCAGTGACATGTGAAAGGTACTTGATACGGTATTTTGTTGTGGAAAAACTATGTTATTATGATTAGCTATTTATAATATGGGAAAATCTATCGCAACAGATCGAAGGTCATTGAGAGCGGGTAGCCCCTTAATTTTATTTGATTTATGTCATTCAAAAAGTCAAACTTAACCCATAAAATAACGGAAAATAAATTTTCAAATTCACATGAATTGTACCGTAAATGGGGAATTCATGAAAATGTCAGAAGTGCTTGAAACTATTTTCTAATGCTAAGGAACGTTATTTCTGTCACCAGAAATAGTTTCAACCACTTATGATACTTTATTTCTTTCTCAATAGAATACGACGAATACGTCGTAATTCTAGCTGTCTCGCGAACAGAGATGAATTCATGTTTTTTGTTCCTTTTGACCTATGACACTATCACTTACCGCCTACGCACGGTTAGTGACAGCGTGGACTCAACATGTTGGTTTTGGAGTAACATTACAGTGGAGGGGACATTACTATTGGTCACGATCTCACCCATGAGGAACGATTAAGAAGAAGAACTCAACATAAGTTTAAGTCACTGCTTCGAATAAATATTGTATAACACGTATAATTTAAAGTCATCATTACATCACACAACTCCAATTATTTTTTTAAATACTTAGCCATTATGAAACTGCGCAATAGCTGTAACAACCAAATAAAGGATTGATTCATAATTAAAGTTTATTACTGGATTAGGGAAACAATCTCCTCGTAGGTATCTTTATGACAACCGGAACGAATCCCGTTAATGATTACCAACAGTCTTAGTCGTAAAGTGTGTGTTAAAGATGGTTTACAAACTGACTCTTTGTATGGTTTGACAATTCATTTGCTTGGAAGAGTGCGTGGTTTGACTCTATAACTAATAGCAGGATATATTGATGGTCCCCACACTAGGCAAGCCTGTAGCGCAGGGGCCAATTACAAGTTTCATGTCTTGATTAATCAATCGAAAAATATAGATAGATACTGAGTATTTTATCTATGTTTACGTATTTGTGTTAACTCTTTAGGGTGAAGCGAGGCGACGTAATTTTTTGCGTTGTGTGTCGCGTAATTTCTGTCGATGCATACATCGTGCGTGAGTCACGCGCTTTCTCAAAAACTTACGCTCGTCTGTCTTCACCCTTACTTACTTTAATTTATTATAAAAACGATACTCAAAATATCTTGATTTAAATTTACACCATTTTCACACATTATTATAAACAAAACGGAACTATTAATATCTAAAAGTGTTTATTTAATTACCTCGACGTTTCGAAAGTGATGTTACGCTTACGTTTATGATTTCGAAGGGAATCTGATCCCGTTTTGTCCGTTAATTAAATCCCCCTTTGTTATAATAATTTTATGAGAATTGTTCTAGCCTCTTGAGCGGAAAATATAACCTATGATCATCTTTGGATGTCCAGCTACCCCAGGTACCAAAATAAAAGTGGTTAAAATTCGTCTGGCTGTTTCGGCGTGGTGAGAGGACAAATAAAATGTAAGGATTGTAATGAAAATGGCGCCAACAGATGGCGCCGTGAGTCCTTACAAATCCTGCATCGCGCTGTTATGATTTTTCCTGAAGTAATACCCCTCCATTGTTTTAGATTATAGTACCGTCCACCTTGTTCATAGGTACTAGGTGGACGGATGAGCTCGTGAGTATCACAAGGAGTCGGTGGATTCCGTTTGCGTAGGACCACTCTTTGTGGTGAGCTAGAGGGCATACTCGTATGTCCAGCAGATAAGTCCGTGACTGATAGATAGCCAATATCTCAACTAATTCAATGAATCCTACGTCGAGGATCTTTTAAAACTTGCATCGTCTTATTTTTCTTTAGAACCAGACTGATGAAGATAACCTAGCGGTGTATTATTGCATCAAGTCCATAAAAAATACTTATGCAACATTTTTTGAAGCTGCGACCATTATTGCAAATCCATATTGCACCCAAATAAGCTTACGTACAAGCTGCGGTTGATCTTTAAGTCATCAAGAGATGCTTTCATTGAGTATAGTTACGTGTTTTTCGATTTCGAATGGACGTATTTCATCATTTATACGCTGTAGTGGGCCACAGCGTCGGATTGGCCAGAGACAAACTGACTATCAGTCCCAAGTATGTAGCACACAGGCTGCATACACTTATACACCCTTTATACAGCATAAATTAGAGTTATAATGGCTGTATAATCTCTTAAACAGCCTGTTTGCTATCAGGGGTGTTGTGTTGCCTTAAATAATGACGGCGTGCGACATGGACAGTAAAAAAAGCGTAAATATGTTTTATTGGGATTTTTCGGGGTACCTACCCTTGTGGACTGGGGGCCTTGTCAACATTGACCTTTCTACATGCCAGGTATACATTTTCCAGCTAGCAACCCCTTTGTTACACCCCTTAATTTATTTAGAGGTATCCATTTTGTTGGTCTATGTGTTAAACCCACCAACTTCTTTCTCTTCTACTCATCGTTATCCAGGTTTTAGACGAGCAAGATTTAAGATAAACACAGCATTAAACAAAAGTAGCTGACAATTTTAGTATGCAGCTGGGTCATTGTCAGTTCAAAAAAACAAAATTCGTCCCTCCGGTGGTCGAAAGTTAAGAGCTTGTATGAATCTAGGTTATATTGCTATTACATCGGATTATAGAAGAGGGAACGTTCTTTATTCCCACAGGCATTTTATCAGAAAATTAGGCTCTGGAATCCTTAATTTCGCAAATGTCCACCGGAAAGATTTGAACCTAAATCTGACAATGACCCAGCTACTATTCAATCAGCTATTTTAATTATTTCATGAATGAAATCGCAATCGCTTACAACCACACACTAACAAATTACGTAATGACATGGGTCATATTAATTTATCCACAAACGAGTATGACGTATTAACGGGTACAAGTGAATGGTGTTTTTCGGAGAATGGTATTCCGCACTTGTTTTAAGTACCTATATTGGAAAAAAACTTGTGTGAATTGGGCAATAGGTAGGAACCAAAAATTACCAGTAGGTACTAATTCAGTTATACTTAATCATGTCTGTATTTAATTAATTGATAAGTGATAGAACACTTATACCTACTAAACATGTGTGTATATTTAATTAGGTACCTCAAACGTGATGTTACACTTACACGTTGAGTCTGTGAGTGAACGCGATTGTCCCGTTTTGCTAAATAATACCTAATAGGTACTTAATGTGTGAAAATCGTGTGCATAAAAATGTACCGCTCAATACGAAATAAATATAGCCCAAATCTCTCCTGACCTATTTCTATACCAAAACCCATGTCAATCCATTGTTCCATATAAATAGCTAAAAAAAGACAAAACCATAAACACAGTATAAAATACTGTTTAGGTATACGTATGCCAATAACGGGTTGAAAGTGACTCATCTTTGCATAGCGAATGCGCTACAGAGCAATGGAATTAACTTGAACACTGACAAAAACACTCAATGATTATTTTTTTATTTTGTGGATGATTACAGTCAAGGCATACTCATACTCATACTCATACTCAAAAAATAAAAGCAACAAAATCGCTTTTATAAACTAAAAGAACTAAGGTAAGGTGGGTTAAGGCTAACATAGTTTATTGTGTAATGGGGTAACACTAACAGTTAGTTATTTATTGGACGCTACGATCCTGGGGGGTAATTCGACCAATTTTAGAGAGATGATGGAGATATCTCCATTTCATCGCCATCCGTCACTTTTGACGTGTCCCTACTTGACAAGTGGCGATATCCCTAGAATATCGCAACTTCGTCAATCCGGTCGCGCTTAATTTGCGTTTCCTTTGTTTGTGACGGCACAAATAACAGGCGCATACTTTAACTTGACCGTGTAGTGCGTGAAATTAGTCAGTTACGTTTCGTTCAAAACAGAAATTCATATGGATGAATAGCATTTTAGACAATCATTATCGCCTTCGTATTTCCAAAATTGTGATGAGATATGTCACTTGAAGCTCATCCCATTTTAATGACAGTTCAAAGGCGATATCACTGTTATCTAATAGAGTTTTGACGTTTTGCTATCTCTCAAACGGCATTCTCGAATTAGGTCCCTGTTTGGGTCACTGACCCAAAATAGTGAGTTAAGTAGTTAGTGGCAGTCTTCGCCCGTTGATAGTCATACCCCACCTTGCCTTATACGTTTTATATCGGTTACATAATTATACGTAATTCTAGTTTATCCGGCGGCGTTAGAGTAAAAAAGTCATAAAAAATATATTAACAGTTAAAGTACCTAGCATAAGAGATTTCTTACATACACAAAAAGCTAACGTAATATTATGTACTTAAGTTTAATGTCAAATGACATTAATGAAATTTAAAATGGAATGTAAAAATTGTAGGCTAGGTTACGACCAGGGAGCGCAACTTTGGTGCCGATGACAGACGTATGACCTCAAGCTACATACAGTGTTTTTATTTAGATTATTAATTTATTATAGATAGGTACCGAATCAAACGACAACTTATTGGCATATTTATAACTGACGAGAGGATAGAGAATTATATTTCCCTGAATGTACGTGTAAAAAAATGCAGACAACTTTTATTATAGGTACCTATACATTACTAGATCAACTGCGCTCTATGTGACAAAAAAATTCAGTAGTGAACGTGAACTATAAATGTATTTAAAATAATATTGGATAATGTTTTTTTAAGGAATTCATCACTGAATTATTTATGTTGTACTATTTTACTCACTTAAGTACCTATTCTAGTTTTGACAACCCTTTGGAGGTGTGAAGATATACCTACACATAGATATATCAAAGTGTCACTCAAGTGTTTAGCAATAACATTTGTAGAAATTATTATATAGAGACTCACATTTGCAGACAAACAGTACAAACCGTTTTGCAGGGAATTGTATAAATTTTTTCATCTCTCCTGTTTGGAAAGTGTAATTTTCATGAGTAGATAGCCGGGTGGAATATAACTTTGCCATCCCTAGGGTGGAAAGTAATTTTTTTTTTAATTGCCACGGAGTCAAAGATAATTGCCTTCTAGATACACGTCGTGAACAAAAAAATTAGGTACAATCTAGTCGGCCGTGGTACGTGGCCATTGAAAAAAGGTCTCCAAAGGTTAGATATATGCAAGCTTAATTTATTCATATCTATTTTTAAATATATAATTTATTTATATCTAATTATTAAATATAAATTTGACTTATATTCATAATACATAGGTATTCCGTCTCAGATTTATTGATAGATCGTACATTTATTTAAAAAATAAAATTGAAACCCATCAATTGTTTTTTGTTTTTACTTTTTTAATGTTGGCGGTACGTATCTTAACTTTTTTTATCTATTAAAAATAAGAAGAGTGAAAGTTTGTAGTAGAAAAAGCAGGAACACGAGATTAAATATAAATACCATGTCTTTAATTGATTAGGTACCTACTTGTTAAATATTTTCCTCGCAGTCGAAATGAAAAGTAGAGTGATTAACTCGGGTGTATTTACCAAATCCACCCTCGAACTATTGGCGCCAGAAATATCTCGGGTGCAATGGGTCACTTTCTACCCTTGGTTAACAATCTACTATAGTTTTATACTTTAATTAATAAATAAATAAAAATAAAATATATTGTTTGACAAACATAATAAGGACTTTAACCTCTAATAGAACTGTGTTTAGGGCGAAATTCACTTCTTTTTCTAACGACTTATCACCTTATCAAATAAAAATAAAAACAGTTTTAGTGCTTTTTAGGGTTCCGTACCCAAAGGGTAAATACGGGACCCTATTACTGAGACTTCGCTGTCCGTCCGTCCGTTCGTCTGTCACCAGGCTGTATCGCAAGAACGATGATACCTGGACAGTTGAAATTTTCACAGATGATGTATTTCTATTGCCGCTATAACAACAAATACTAAAAATAAAACAATTTTTTTTTTAAGGGGGGCTCCCATACAACAAACTTGTTATAGATTGTGGTACGGAACCCATCATGCGCGACTCGGACTCGCACTTGCCCAATTTGTTATTACCTACTCTTACGCTACCGGACAGACTTAGTATACCTATTGCGTATTTCGAAATAGAGCCCATAAATATTCTCAAACCCGCCGCTAAAGTATACGCCGCAAAGATACGCCGTCATAAATAGTACACATTTGTGCAAAAAGGTTGTCACAGTTATAAATTCAAAACTCCGCGAAGCAGACTCCACGGTGTAGTGTAGTTACATTGCATTTGACTGCAGTGACATGTAAACAGAGAATATACGTAACATACTAAGAAAATGCATAAATAAAACCGCACCGAGCCAGAATAAGGCCAATGGCTCGCCCTTGGAGTAATGTGGTCAATTGAAACAACCCGACAATCAAGAACATATCTAACTCATCTGCTATGGCAGCTGCTGTTGAGAACCATTTTATTGAGCGCAGTATGCTGTATGGCTGTGAAGGTAAAGCCTCGTATCCAGAGCATACCGCCGGAAAAACTACTATGCGACTACAAACGCCCCCGCCGGTACTCACACTTCCCAATCTGGGTTATGGCATTATTAATAATATTAATACCTCTCGTAATTTTCTATCTTCTATCAAACGATATCAGAGAAATAGTAGAAATTATCCTAACCTGGTCGATGTCTATAACAACAACGGCTTTGATCACAGAAGTTTTGAAACTGGCAGTTGGCAGACCACGTCCAGATTTCTTTTACCGTTGCTTTCCTGATGGTGTTATGGTAACCGCCGGTGATCTGGTATGCACAGGGAATTATAGAGACATTATTGAAGGCAGGAAATCTTTTCCGAGTGGACACACCAGTCTCTCTTTCGCCTCGCTCGGGATGCTGAGCCTTTTGATATATGGAAGATGGAGGATGTTGTGGGATGGCCAGAGCCGACCTTCAAAGGTGTTGTGCTACGTGATGCCCATGGTGATTGCAACCGCGATAGGAATCAGCCGATGCGTGGACAACCGCCACCACTGGGAAGATGTCCTAGTCGGTGCTATCATTGGATTCTCAACTTCTTACATCTGCTATCGCTCGAGTGAATCGTGTGACATTCCCTGCGATCTAGAGGAAGTGAATGGAATTTCTCCGTCGTCGTCGACCGGACAGATTACTTTGTCGTGAACAAATATCCAATCATCGTTCTGCTTATATTTTTGAGGATGGTACGTAACTCCATGTCGAAAGAAACCCCTGAAACAACAATTTGCGCCGTATCGTTCTACAAGTACCTACATGTAAAAGAATTTGCCTCTATGTGGAGGTTATGAAAACATCGTGTACAATTCGAGAATGATATTTAATATGAAAGCTTTTTTATTTAATGACACCTGCAAGTAAAAATAGCAAGCAATGACACTATGGAGTAAGACAATAGATACATGAAAACAGGGAAAATGGAAACCCTTAGGTGCATTAAGAGGCCTTATTCCTTTTGAAATTTGTTTTTTTCATATTATGACAAATATATTGATAATTTCAACCAACTTTTTGAAGTGAATAATACTTTTCCCCGAGTTCTAGGAAGTAACATACCTTTTTCATGCTTTTTTTGCGTGCAGTCGAATATAAGTTGAAAAAACTAATTTTCAGCTTGAATTTTGTCAATTTCGAGTAGTTTTCGAAACAAAAATTATCAATGAAAAATTCAAACTGTAGTTTTCAAATATATACCAATAAATCCCAATAGCCCTGTTCTAGGTAGTAACACCAATAATATGTTAAATAAAATGTTTGATCATAGAGAAAAATGTCAAAACAATCAGCATTTTCAAAGGAATAAGGCCTCTTAAGTATCAAGAACGATACTACTGAAATAACACATTGTTCAGATTAACTGACCATCAATAGGCTAGTTGACCCAGTTTCGAAATATATTGGAAATGGTTAATAATGATCTTACTAGCTCTAAAAAAAATGTCTTGTATTTGTCTGAAAGCTAGAAAGCTAAATTTTATCAATTGAAAATTAGAAATTTCATAAACAGTCAAAAACGCCGTCCGCCATTTTTCCCTTTCGCTAATCTGTGGCGTGTCGTAGTATTACCTGTAAATATTCGAAATTCGACCGTCGTATAATGCCATTCCGCACACTCCAATATACTTTGACAGGAGATCGAGAGGGACGGCACTATTCGAAGTCGTCAAAGTAGACTTTCAGTTTTGTTTACATGACCAATGATGTCACTATCATAAGCGAAAATGGCGGACAGCGTTTTAAGCATTTCAAAATACAGATTAAAAACCATATTTTCAAATTAATTTTTTTCAGCCATCTTTCACTTTTAGGAATTGAAAAATATATATTTAGGTTTCCTTTGCTAAATACTATACGGAATAAACATTAGTTTATTACAATTTGACATGAGTCAACTAGCCTATTGAGACTGTCAAACTGAGACAGTCTTTTCAATAAATAAAAATCTCTTTTCTGAAATAATATGTAGTATCACTTTTGATACCGTATGCATTTAAGGGTTTTTCAATATTCTTTGTTGCGATCTATCCCATCAATAAACGAAAAGAAAACAACTGTTGAAATGCTAACATACGTTTATTCATTATTATCGATTTTAGAATTCATGTTTATAACATAGTTTACACCAAGGATTTTTTTTACATATATATAATTTATTGTACAATAGTAAACACTCAAAAAAATATCAGTTCGTTTACGAGAATTTGACACATTGTTTTTATTTTATAACTAGAAATCGCGGCGAATCTCAAGGCGAATAAATAACACAAACAAAAGACGCCATGGTCACGTGCGAGCGGCAAAGAGTGATCTATACGTATATAACATACAACCAATAAGTAACTAGTACGTATTTGCAAAAGAGTTGGGCAAAATGTAATCGATTAACGATTAAGATTAACCTACTTAATCGCGATTAACGATTAAGACTGACGATTAATTCATCTTAATCGTTCGAGTTCAGATTAACTTAATCCCGATTAAATTAATCGAAGATTTTATTTTTAAACGATTAATTAATTTGATTAATTTCTCACGATTAATATTTGGAAGAAATAAGATATTCTTTGTAAGTTTCAATTCTCGCCCGTAGCTAGAAGACCCTAGAGTACTGCACTATAAAAACCACCTTGTATTACTTAAACAAGTTTATTTCACACAACACAACAACGTAGTTGCTAGGATGATTTTTCAAGTGTATGCAAACATGACAAGACAAATTGCATTTTTGTATCGTGCGCAAACGAGCGTGTTCCAGCTTTTAATCAAGCATTAATCGAGAAATTTGATCGATTAAAATGACGATTAATCGTTAATTGACTAAAACTCTTTCGATTAATTTAATCGCGATTAAATTAATCACTATTAATCTTGCGACGATTAATTGTTTAATCGATTAATGCCCATCTCTGATTTGCAATATCTTATTCAAGGATGACAACTATGACATCGTTTACTAAAATATAATAAGTACATTGTTTGAAGCCCACGCCTGAACAAGGAAGTAGGTAAATAAAAACATATAAATGCAATTACCAGGCTTCGGGCTAGTATAAAAATAATCTTATGATATCCTACACATATGCTTTTTGTTACAATTGACAACATTTCATATTTTTAAGACTATCATTTTATTACTTTTCTGAATTCTGCTTAAAAAGATGAAGTAATCTCTGTTTTTATTTATTTTCTGAGATGATTATTTACTTTATTATTAATTTATAAAAACATACTCATTTTAAAATGTGGCAACACAGAAACCAGAACTTAATGGAACGGTTACTTTAGTCGGTTTTCTTATTAAAAAAAAACTTAATCAAACTCGGTATGCATCTGTAACCTGTCAACGTCAAATAAAAAAAATATATATTTTTTCGCTCTTTGGTTTAGACAACAACCCTATTCAGCCCGTATTGTCTTAGATTGCAGTTATTTGATGTATTTTCTTATATTTCCTTAAATACAGAAGAATAAATTCAAAGTTTTTTTTTTAAGGTACACGACTTAAAGCCCTATCGATCTCTATATTCATTTCCACCTGTTATAAATATGAAATGTTGTCAATTAGTGATATTGTCACTGAATATTAGAATCGGTTTCATTACCTACTCCTAATATAAATATAGCTCTCAACACTAATTAACCTTTAGAACGCCATGTCAAAATGTGGCTTATACGCCAATAGTTGAAAAGAAAGAGCGAAAATATACCTTATCTGTCAGCAGGAAAATTGCTTTGACAGCGTCCACTAAAGGGGTATAGTGGTCGTTAGCGTCGTCGGCATGACAGCACACGACCACTTTAGTGGCTCTTGGCGTTCAAAGTATTAATAATAATATATATTTAATTTAGAGATTTATGAGATACAATAGGTAGAGTCGATTGAGGTACAATGGCCGATAAAAGAGTAACGCTTATATAAATGCTTTACTTAGCGGAATCTTATTTATTTTATACGTCCATATGAAAAATTCTGTAGATGGCCATTAGATACAATTCGCCAGAGATATATCTTGATACCAGAAATTTAGAAACCGTTTCTCTTACCCTAGAAATAATAAATATTTACCCCTCTTGACTATGTATGTTATCATTATCAACATTTCCATAGACATATATTTGTTTCATGTATTTTATACTAATTGATCACATTATATAAGTAACAGGAGTAGCATATTTCATGGAATGCATAATAATCATAATTATCAATATATCCGAGAGAGACACACACAATGTCAATAGAAGTAGATAAAACATGAATCCATTATTAACATTTAAAAAGCTTTTCTCTGGCTCCTTAAATTTAAAGCAACAACAGTCCATTAAATGAAAAGTCAGTCCATGCAAGCGGGCCAAGCGTCATACACTAGGTACATACATTTCTAAAACCCTTAAATAGACAAAAAAAACGAAGGTCGATAGTTCAAGTCTCGTTAAGGCTGCATAAAGCAATCAATACTCGTTCGAAAAAAAATAGAAAGTGGTGGTCATAGAGTTTATGGTTATTGCCAAATTAATGTTTAAATCCAAGCATCTTAGATAAAACTAGAAGGGAAAGATACGTAAGAGGTGCGCGAATTGCGCGATGAAAAATCTATTAACGCCAAGAACATCTACTCCAAGAGCTGTCAGATTGCGATTCGGGTTTGGGTGAAAACTGAGGGGTTCTTATCTGGATTGCCTAAGAGCGACCGAGACAGGTACAAAGAGCGGATAGCTTCATGTCCATAACCTCTTGTTGAACTTTCGGCGGCTGCGCCAGTGGTGCAGTTCTCCATTGTCGGCCACAGCCGACTGTGGCGTTCAAATGGCGATGTACACGAGTGACGGCGTGCCACACAGAGAATCCCTCGCAAAGCTTCGCTCAACTCCGACACACATCTCTGCTGGAAATTTTCGCCGAATTTGCCGATGTGTCAACACAGTTGGTAAAAAATAAATAATATTATATACAGAGTGGAATATTTCTAAGGACTGAGCTGACAGGATAGTGTCATCTGAGTGATCTACAATCGACCTATTATAATTGTAAAGCTGGATTTAAAAGTAAAAAAGTCATAAAAATAAAATATTTTAATATCAGTGACGACCCTACTAATAATTGAAAGGTTTTATTTACATTTTAAATTGACACTGTCTTTAACTTCAGCGATGTTCAAAAGATGCTCGGGTTGATACGTGCAGATTTTTACACTAATGTTAAAAAAATTGTATCTCAAAAATGGATAGAAATATTTGCATAGTTTATTGGTGAAAATTGAAGTACTCAGTCTGATCAATTCCCTGTTTGCTTAAGTCCTTCGATCTGTTCCACCCTGTATATTATTCTTTATTATATAACTTTGAGCGCATCCTGGGCCTATAATACTATTGTTTGTTTCATCCAAGATATAAATCTTATTGAATTACTATTGAAAAATAACAACTTTGGCCTTTCACTTCCATGGGTTGACTATACTAACAGTAACATTTAATTATAAACAGCGGACTTCTCACAGCACGGTAGGACGTTAGAGAGCTATGGAGCTGGTATTAACATTAAATATTGTTGAAAATTTATTTATTAATAATTATTATTTATTAATAAATTTATTTATTAATAAATAATGGCAATTTTAACCGCAACAACCATAAAAGTAATTTAGAATAACATAAATTAATAAGTATGAATTACATTTTAATGTTAATATGATTCAGTATCTAATTTATTTACTTCCAAAAATACAATACAAACTTTGCTATCCATAACACAGGTTTCGTCCATACATAGAATTTGCATCCGCCTCAGGGTTCGTCACTAATATTGCCAGAAGCTTCATCAAATACATTGAAAATCATCCACAACACGCTTCGACATTATGTTAATATCGGCTCCATAGGTCTCCTACCGTACTACAAGATTCCCGGTGCCCATTCATTCAACACGAGCTTGTACTTTAAGTCCCATCATCCAAGAGTATCTCAAGAGTGTTCTACGCTGTGCTTACCTTTTAGGATATATCCGCTACCTACTATAAGTCAGGCATATCTAACACGAGTTAACAAGCAGGGTTCTTATCCAATTCTAAATAAACAACATCGTATTATAAAGCGAGTTCAAGTTGTGACGATGATTCAATATCTATAAAAATGTAGGCCTGCAGTCTAGGTAATACGGTATTTGATGACAGCTCAAATCAGCTACTCTTTATGAAATGTCAAAAACGATTTTATAGTATGAAGTTTCTATGAAGATACTAGCTTGTGACGTCATAAAAATCAGTAGTCAAATCACGACTTCTGTTTAGTTTTCGTCTAATTAAATAAGTTTCTGTCAAAAATGTCATTTTAGTGGCAAGCTTTTATAGCCGATTGTACTTTTCTTTGGATATCCATCAAATGCTCACTGAGACGATTCTAAAGAGCCCAAGCTCGGTAGGATTGCTTTTTCTATTATAGAGTTCCTATGGCCACCTTCCGGCTCCATCATCAGATCAGCCTCATGGTACCATATTATTGTATTGTCATCAAAGTTAAGTAAGTATGAGAAATTTCAGCTCAAAAGGTTGACGATATCTGCTTCAAAATTGAGTTAACATACTTTAAACATACCATGCAAGTTAAATAAAAGCTTTAAAAATAGTAAACTGTCCTAAAGTTAGTGGCAGTTTATTTGGTTCTGTGTATTTTTGAATGTATGTTTAGATTGTTTAGAGGTTTCAATGTCATATCAAATTTTCACTATAGTCTAATACCGTATTGTGGCCTGGAAATCAAGAACAATTTGAACAGTGAACTTAGTCGTTATATATAAATCCACAAAGCTATTTATTCTGCGGATTCTATATATAATCGTCTAGACCGTAGATTATTAAACTATTTTATAAGTCTTCATACATTGCAACTGTACTATTGAAGATACTCGTGTTACATTTCTAGGGAATAGTTAACATATATGTAACATCATAATGGGTCCAAACTGCTTATTTCGCTTAGAATATTTTGTACATCACTTTTTAAGCATATTGAAAACAACATCATAATTATAAATATATAAATTATTAAATAACTAATTATTCACAATTGTGATGTACTGACGACTCGTATTATAAAAAACATACCGTTTATTTGGTATCCGAAAACAATCACAATATTAGGGAAAATTTATTAATGCTCCATATATTTCAGGCCATGTTATTTTTACGATTTATTGACCTATTTCAAATACTTATTATGAAATATTATTTAAACTACACATAAAGTAAAACAACGGAGTAAATTGATCACGTAGCTCGACCCTGTACACTGTGAACTTCAACGTTCTACTTTACTGCGAACAAACGTGCAGAGTAGTCTTCGTTCTATAGAGGTATTACAAAATACTTTACATAGTAAATAATTACACATTTTCAAATTCCCAGAGAACATATGGGAAGATCGGGAAGCCTCGTGATGTGAAGATCTAAATTGCTACAAGATAAAGTTTAATAATAATTATTAAGATTTGCGTAACTATTTTTTTAAGTAACAGGTCCATGATCATGATCGATCCAAAAGTGAAATGTGAAAAAAAAAATTCAACTGCAATTACAGTAATAACAGGAGGTACCTACGCGTAAAAAAACCGTTTCTGTATAGATAGTTTGACGTACCCATTCAAAAAAGGAACATAAGCTCCATATCAATTCCGGACACTACATGCAACAAGGGCATGGGCATTATGGGGCTTCTAAACGGGCCATATTTTACTGCAATTTGTGGCCGGCAACTATGGCCGTCCCTCTCTGACACCCTACGCTAGAGCAAGATGCAAATAATGGCCGGCCACAAATTGCAGCAAAACATTGCCCGTTTAGAAGCCCCTTTAGTTAAGTGCGATACAGTTTTATGGAGCAGCTGCTTCAAATCATTTCTACATCAAACTGCAAAATGTCCATGTCAAATACGACCACCGCAGCGTAAATGACGATCGTATAAATAACGTAAGCTCGTTCCAAATGAGACTGCAGCATCACTTGAAGCAATGAGGAGATATAATACTGGAGCAATCACAATTCGTCTTTGATGTGGCTGCCGTGTGTCTTGCAGAAGTTGATCATGTCTTCAAACGAGCGGTCGCCTTCGTAGTTAGCCAGGAGTTTGCCTCGCGCGAACATTTTGAAGGTCGGCAGGGTTTGTATTTGGGCTTTGTCTGCGACCTGTGGGTTCTTGTCTGCCTCGATCGCTATCGCTTGTACTTTGGACTTCTCGTTTTTCAGATGAGTCGCTAGCTTACTGAATGTCGGCTTCGCTGCAACGCAGTGGTCGCACCCTGGAGTGTGAAAGTGGATTAAGTTGTTGATTAACCTTTTGACCGCCACAGTCGGCTGTGGCCGTCAACAAAAAATCGTGCCCCTGACGCCACGTCGGCCACAGCCGTCCAAATTTCAATGCTCAAAAACTTTGTAATTCTAACCGCTACAAGTATTTTTGAGTCCCTGTGGATTTTGGGGCACATCTTCTTTTTTTTTACTCTGGCGTCAGTGGCACGGTAAATTGCTAGACCGCTTGGCGGTCAATAGGTTAATCAAGATATTGCATCAAAATGGTTGAAAAACAAAGATCAAGATCTTCCTAGATCCTAGGGTATTATGGCTAATGCGCATAAGCATTTCAAACATATATGACGCAGAGGGCGCTCCAGTAGCGTAACGAATTATGGGATGAAAGATTTGGTGTGATTGACGTAGCGATCTGATAGCTCAGTTGGAAGAGCAATGCGCCGGAAACGCAGAGGTCGCAGGTTCAAATCCTGCTTAGATTGTAGAGATCGCATTCAATTTTTCTTTCTTAATTTACCTTTGTGTCATTATTTATCAAGATCTTCGTTTTAAAACAGTTCAAGAGTTAAATCGTTCAATAGTTATTCATATCTACTTCAAATGTATCCCTATAAGCATCATCCATGACCAGACCATTTTCCTGTATCAAGATTTTACAATATTAAGAGAAGGAGCAGCTATCAAAGCCCATACAAAATAAACGACCATCACGCTGTTAAGATTTCATCAGATATCACCTTGTCATAGAAAACTTATTTTCAATACAGCACGTCTAGCATAACTTTGACACGCGACTCATGTCGCGCGAGATAGCATCATCCGTCACTATCTCATAGTACTGTACAGATAGAGACAGGTAGTATATCTCGCGCGAGAAAGAGTCGCGTGTCAAAGTTTGACGACGCGGTTGGCTCAGTTTGCAAGCACCTGCCTACTGAGCGGCGGTCCCGGGTTCGAATCCCGGCCAGGGCAAATATTTGTGTGATGAACTCGAATATTTGTGCTTGGGTCATGGTTGTTCCTATGTATTTAAGTATATATTTATCTATATAAGTATGTATATCGTCGTCTAGTACCCATAACACAAGCCTTCTTGAGCTTAATTTGGAACTAGATCGATTTGTGTGAGGTTGTCTGATATTTATTTATTTAAAGTTATGGTAGCCGTGCAGGTCATTTTGTAAACGTATAATAGTACCACAGACAACCCCCACTAGACGGAGCATGTAAGGCGAGTATTAGGCGACCCGCGCGCTCCAACGATATGGTACGGCAGAACATTAAAGTATCAACACGGCGGCCACCGTTTACTTGCATCCATGTTTATGAGGTCTCTCTACACCACTTAACACTACAATTTACCATGTTATTTATTTAATTTCTTTTTTCGTTGACGTACGCATGGATCATAAACAAGGACGCAACTAAACGGTGGCCGCCGTGTTGATACTTTAATGATCTGCCGTACCATATCGTTGGTGCGCGCGGGTCGCCTTACATGCTCCGTCTAGTGGGGGTTGTCTGTGAATAGTACAGATAGAACATAGCTCACAAGTTGCGTGGAACATGATAAAAACGGGCGCGTCAGCGATGACGGAGTCGAAGTCCGAGTCGAAGGCGAGGCGCACGTTGCCGCCGAAGCCGGCCGCCTGCGGCGACGAGGCCGCCTGCTGGCTCAGCCGGCCCATCTGGCTGTGTATGAACGATACGAAGTCCATCGCCTAAAGCAAACAATCAATATTTTTAACCGACTTCAAAAAAAAGAGGAGGTTCTCAATTCGAACTAATTTTTTTTTTTTTTTTGTATGTTAAGTTCAATATCTCCGAGAATCGTGAACCGATTTTCAATTTTTTTTTTTATCGAAAGTGTGTAATTCCGAGTTGGTCCCGTTGGCACTAAGTCGGGATCTGATGATGGAATCTTGGAGAAATCGAGGGAACTCTTCAAATGTTATAGGGACATGTACGGCGCTTTCGATAAGTCAAGAATTTACATTCAGTAAATAGGATTTGGTGTAAGGAAACTGATGATGAATACCACAGATGGCCACTAGAACTTTTATATGAATCACTAAAAAGCAAAAAAAAAAAAAAATTTACAAAAAAAAAGGACCGACTTCAGTAAAACTAAAAAACCAAAAATAACCCGTTCAAATACAGATTACATTTGACTCACCCTTCGAAGTCGGTGCCAAACCTCGCGTAAACTATAATATAACTATAAATATAAGAACTGAGTGGTTTGGGATCGACTTCGAAGGGTGAGTCAAATGTAATCTGTACTTGAACGGGTTATTTTTGGTTTTTTAGTTTTACTGAAGTCGGTTCTTTTTTTTGTTAAATTTTTTTTTACGTGATAATGTCTTATGAATCGATGAACGCCGGTTACACGCATGAAAAAGCACGACTCATTGTCACGTTCAGCCTGAGCCGAGCGTGCAAGCGAGAGCGCGGAACAAAGCGATAGACAGGCACGATTGGCCTAAGCGTTCAGCTTGTGACGCATCTCTCGTCCACTACATCGGCCTGCATTCAATTCACACAAGTATGCAATTTTTCATCAATGTTTTCTTCATCACCGGGGTAAATTGGGTTGGGGTGACGCGGGCGCACTGGGCGCATGGACTGCGTCGTGAATAGACTGAACCGAATCAGTCTGACTTAGGGTGGGAGGAGAGGGGAAAAAGAATCGGGTTTTGAGTGTTCTATGAGTGTTGCTTAGGTTCACTGTACCTGTCTGCCGGCCGTGTAGTCGTCGACGCGCTTGTCGAAATGACTGAAGTACTTGATAGTAGGGTAGCCTCGAACATCGTAGTCGGCACAGAGCTGTTGTTCCGCGGTGCAATCAACAGCGCCGAACGCCACCATTAGTTCGTCGGCGAACGTTTGGGCCGCCTTCACAAATTCCGGTTTCGTGCTTTTGCAATGGCCGCACCCTGCGAGTTAAAATTGTATTATATGACAAATTTGAAGCAACGTGGAAATAATATGTAAACCGTAGGTTCTATTTGGCACTGTACGCTGAGTAGCGTATTTCTATACTAATAACACCAAGCCATAGAAAAATTTATCTTCAATACAAATTTATCGTATGATTGTATAGATATACGGGGTTGATGAATCAATATCGGTCAGTAGGGAGAAAACGAAAACTATAAGACATAGGGAAATCTTTCCTTAGGAACCATGGCGTCGATATTTAGATTTAATCGAAACTATATTAATTTTTTTTATATAAGACTCAAACGTAACCGGGAATTGAACATGGTTAAAATTGTGTAAGTAATCGCATGTCGTATTGTAACATTCTTTACAGCGGTCTGACCGGTTTATGTATGAGATTTATAAAAAAAATGCAGTTTTTTTTAAATCGACTCCATAGTTCCTAAGAACGGATTTCCCTATCTCTTATAGTTGCTGACTTCTCCCTACTGACCCATTTATATAGAATGTATACTTTGACGACGCGGTTGGCTCAGTTTGTAAGCCTTCTTGAGTCTAATTTGGGACTAGATCAATTTGTGTGAGGTTGTCTGATATTTATTTGTTATTATTAAAGCTTTTATTTAACTTGCATGGTATGTTTAAAGTATGTTTGTTCGGGTGAAATCTTGCAACTAAATTTTGAAGCAGATATCGTCAACCGATTGAGCTGAAATTTGCATACTTACTTAACTTTGATGACAATACAATAATATGGTACCATGGGGCTGATCTGATGATGGAGCCAGAAGGTGGCCATAGGAACTCTATAATAGAAAAAGCAATCCTACCGAGCTTGGGCTCTTTAGAATCGTCTCAGTGAGCATTTGATGGATATCCAAAGAAAAGTACAGTCGGCTATAAAAGCTTGCCACTAAAATGTCATTTTTGACAGGAACTTATTTATACTAACATGGTGCGTAGAACATGACGACAGCATGTTTGACTTTGCGCAGCGCGGCCCGGAAGCTGGCGGCGTCGAGGTGCCGCACGGCCGACTCCTCGTCAGCCCACGGCCGCTCCGGAGGCGGTGGTGGCGGCGGTTCCTTAGGGTCCTACAATAGTACGTATTCTATAGTAGATTGTACGAAAAGTGCATAAAACGCATCATTTTACACGAGACGTTTATCCATCCGAGCGAGCTTGCGAGCGAGGATGAATATAAAGTCGAGTGTAAAATGCGTTTTATGGACGAGTTGCACACTCTACTTTTCACTTCGATTGCGAGGAAATGAAACTGTATCATGTAGAAAAACATGTATACACATATCATGTATACTTAAAAACAAATTTAATTAAAATTCAATGAGAAATATTTAAAGTAATAGTTTAAAAAGTAATAAATGATAGTAAATAAAAGTTACAAGTTTATTTCAAGAAGTTTTATTGTGTACTTTGGCTGTTGGTATATTTGCCTTGGTCTTAGAATACTAACAAGACGAAATAAAATAAAGAGTTAAAACCCGTTCCAGACCTTCCGATCCGAACCGATTTATCGGAAGAAATCGGATAATGTGTAGTGCAATTGTTAGGATCTTATACACTAAACATTATCCGATTTCTCCCGATAAATCGGATCCGATCGGAAGGTCTGGAACGGGTTTTATTGTATGAAGTTTTTTTTTTTTTTTTACTGTTTATTAAGAACCTTTTTCGTGTGGCTGTTGGACCGATCGCCTTGGTCTTCGACGACGATTTTACTTTATGCTCTAGAGCATAAAAAGCGACTTTATGTCGCCTACGCACAGCATAAAGTCGAACTTTAGAGCGAGAGAAGTGAAAAAGTTGTTTATCACACTTGCTCGTAAATCAAGGGTTTACATGCTACAAAACCGGGCGGTAAGACGTAAATGCCCTGGCGGTAAGTAACTTTGATCACACTTTAAGGGTGTACATGATAGAAAACCGGGCGGCAAGTCGTATACACGCCCTAGCGCGGTAAGTTATTTTGGTATTGACTACTATTTAGTACATCTGTTTTATTTCCTCCAAAGTGTTTTGAAAAACGTCGTACGTGACTCTGGTGGTAAAGGAAATACAAACGACTGTTTATTAAAAGCCGGAAGCCGAAGGCGAGGGCTTTAATAAATAAATAAATAAATAAATAAATAAATAAATATTAAGGGACAATCATACACAAATCGACCTAGTCCCAAACTAAGCAAAGCTTGTACTATGGGTACTAGACGACGATATCCTAATAATATTATAAACGTGAAAGTTTGGATGGATGGATGGATGGATGGATGTACGTTCCACTTAATCTCGAAAACTACTGGACGAATCATGATGAAACTTTCCAGTTATGTACCTTATATATCAGAATAGGACATAGGCTATCATTTGTATCATGTTTTATCCCTTTTAGGGACGAAAAACGGGATTAAACTTTGTATGGAGAGCAAATCATTGTAGTTGCACCAACTCCCTACATGTCATCGTTTTGACGTAAACTAATCAATATATTTCGTCAGGGCCTACGATAGATCTTCACAAAACGCATACCAAACTATTCTTTGTAAAAAAACAATAAATTCTGATATGGGAACACGTATCCGCAAAATTCGATTAATAGCGTAATTTCAAGAATCAAATACATACAATTTTACCAATTTGAAACAATGACATTTGATTTGACGAATGTCACACGCCCATCTGGCAAGACATGTCAAACCAATGATGCCAGAAGGGCTACTCCGATGTTCAAAATTCGACTGTCGAATAGTGCCATCCCTCTCGATCTCCTATCAAAGTATATTTGAGTGAATGGAATAGCATTATACGATAGTGAAATTTCCAACATCGGAGTAGCCCTTCAAGTAGTTCCGATACGCACATCATCTTAAAATAGTACGAGCTTTTATTATGTACCCCCGCTTGGTAACTGAGTATAAATAAAGTAATAAATAACTGAGTATACAAATATAGGATAATCAGCATTATATAAATAATCCTAATCCATACTAATATTATAAATGCGAAAGTGTGTCTGTCTGTCTGTCTGTCTGTCTGTTACCTCTTCACGCTTAAACCGCTGAATCGATTTTGATGAAATTTGGCATGGAGATAGTTTAAGATCCGAGGAAGGACATAGGATAGTTTTCATCCTGAAAATTATCCCTAAAAAGATTGAAAAGTGAGTAAGTAATTCATGATGACATTGATGACCCTGTCGGAAATGTAATGATTAGGCCAAAAGCACAATTGCTCTTACATTTGCTTAGGCGCTTTAAATAATCCCTTTTATTAATTAAGGTGATTAGGTGGATATCAATCGTGTTGTACGAGGTTGCTTCCATACTTCCAAGTTCCACGCGGACGTAGTCGCGGGCAAAAGCTAGTACATAATATATAAAATACATATATAGATAACATCCATGACCCAAGAACAAATATTTTGCACAAATATTTGCCCCGGCCGGGATTCGAACCCGGGACCGTCGACTCAGTAGGCAGGTGTCTACAAACCGAGCCAAACGCGTCGTCAATAACACGACGTAATGACACGACTTTGGAATTCCTCGTTTACCACCCTTATGTTACGTAATGTACTATTGTCCCCTCATCAGGCCGAATTTAACCAATTTTAGGACAGGCATAGCTGGACATCCAAAGATAGGCACTTTTTCCCGACCGTGAAAAAAAGACATGTATAATAAATAATTATGTGTAATAGCACCTGCACCTCTAATACAACTGTGCTGTGATACGCGACACTTTCTCGCACGAGATATTTATCTATCTCTTACTGTGCAATACTGTGAGAGAGTGACAGGTGACGCTATGCCGCGCGATGCGTTGTGCTAAACGAGCAGTCGAGTGATGATATTATGACGAGTGACAGAGTCAGGTAATAACATCCTATGCTGGTTAGTTTTTTACAATGCATGTGCTCGAAAAGAGCGTATTCTAGGCATTCAAACTGTGCGGAAAGTACTACTTTTCCGCACTAGTGCTTTTTACTTTTCAATTTTTTTTTAATTTCTAGCCGTATCTGACAGCCTGACGCAAAGAGGTTTTATTATTTACAAAAAGTTTGATAAATAAGTCAAATACCGATTATTATCACGTATAAAAGTACAATCGAAACCAATATTTCATTAATTCATTCAACACGTCATAAATTACATTAGATATAAAATTTGATTAATAAACGAACTTTAAATCGTTATTCACTAAATAAATTTGGCTGAATGTACACGCGCTTGTGCCATTTTGACATAAGACGAATATTAAAAAAATACTTTTGCACATGCGCAGTAGTAGATATGTCGAGCGCGGTTTACAAAATAGGTCCGCCATTTTTTATTGATGTCTAGTTTATTTTGAAGTTGTTTTGTGCAAATCTGCTGAAATAATGGCGAGATAAAGGGACGAATCATGAATTTAAACCCGTAAAATGTTATTGAAGAAGTAAAAAATGTGAACGACGGCTTCTTGTTGGATAAATCAAATCAAAACACTTTTTTTCCAATGTAAACAGTCTTTGTAAGTATCGAAGTATTTTCTATTTTCTCGTACATGCATAGTAAAGTTTTGTACGGAACTCGTGTGTAAGACGATTTCCGACTCGTGTTTGTTTAATCACTCGCTCGTACCTCGCTCGTGACTAAAAATCACACTCTTCTGAAATCGCCTACCTTCCACACTTGTATCGTAAATAACTATTAAAGCTTTTATTTAACTTGCATGGTATGTTTAAAGTATGTTTGTTCGGGTGAAATCTTGCAACTCAATTTTGAAGCAGATATCGTCAACCGATTGAGCTGAAATTTTGCATACTTACTTAACTTTGATGACAATACAATAATATGGTACCATGGGGCTGATCTGATGATGGAGCCGGAAGGTGGCCATAGGAACTCTATAATAGAAAAAGCAATCCTACCGAGCTTGGGCTCTTTAGAATCGTCTCAGTGAGCATTTGATGGATATCCAAAGAAAAGTACAGTCGGCTATAAAAGCTTGCCACTAAAATGTCATTTTTGACAGAAACTTATTTAAAGCTTTTATTTAACTTGCATGGTATGTTTAAAGTACTATGTTTGTTCGGGTGAAATCTTGCAACTCAATTTTGAAGCAGTTATCGTCAACCGATTGAGCTGAAATTTTGCATACTTACTTAACTTTGATGACAATACAATAATATGGTACCATGGGGCTGATCTGATGATGGAGCCGGAAGGTGGCCATAGGAACTCTATAATAGAAAAAGCAATCCCACCGAGCTTGGGCTCTTTAGAATCGTCTCACTAGCATTTGATGGATATCCAAAGAAAAGTACAGTCGGCTATAAAAGCTTGCCACTAAAATCTCATTTTTGACAGAAACTTATTAACTGTACCTTAATAAAGCTGACAATCTGCTCCTCCTGTCTGGCGTGGCCGGCATCGTACTGATACTCTCCCTTGTGAAAGTATTTGAGGGTCGGGTAACCTTTGACGCCGTATGTCGACGCCAGTTCGGGCTGCTTCGTGGCATCCACAGCGCCCAGTATGCCGTTTATCTGTAACGCATTTTTTTACGATAGTCAAGCATTTGTCCTCGGTTGCACCTGAAGTTAAGAGGCCTTATTCCTTTTAAAATGCTGATTGTTTAGACATTTTTCTCTATGATCAAACGTGTTTCTTAACATATTAACGTGTTTCTTAATATGTTACTACCTAGAACAGGGCTATTGGGATTTATTGGTATATATTTGAAACCTACAGTTTGAAATTTTCATTGATAATTTTTGTTTCAAAAACTACTCGAAATTGACAAAATTCACGCGGAAAATTTGTTTTTAAAACCTATTTTCGACTGCAAGCAATAAAAACATGACATAGCTATGTTACTACCTAGAACTCGGGGAAAAGTATTATTCACTTCAAAAAGTTGGTCAAAATCCATACTAATATTATAAATGCGAAAGTGTGTCTGTCTGTCTGTCTGTCTGTCTGTCTGTCTGTCTGTCTGTCTGTCTGTCTGTCTGTCTGTTACATCTTCACGCTTAAACCACTGAACCGATTTAGATGAAATTTGGTATATAGATAGTTGCAGTCCCGGACAAGGACATAGGATACTTTTCATACCGAATAGATTTAGTGTTCCCGTGGGATGAGCGGGTAGCACCGCGGGGCACAGCTAGTTATCAATATATTTGTCGTAATATGAAACAAATTAATTTTAAAAGGAATAAGGCCTCTTAAGTGACAATAAGGCCTAAAATGGAGTATGCTTGTCTAGAAAATGCCTATTCAGTCTGGACTTCAAGCGATCCAAGTTATATTTTTCAGGGTAAATGTGCGCAGGAAAAGTTACACTCTTTTGCTGTCCCTATAAGAAATAGAGACGCAAAGATTTCGTACGAATCAGTGGTATATCGACAACATAAGGTCGGAATCCTAGTCCGCGTGGAGTATTGTGTTGTCGGAATGGAGAAAGTGGAATAACCTCACCCAATCCTAGTGCACTCTCACCGAAGTGTATCCTGTAGAAAACCGTGCAATTTGATCAATTAACTTTTACACACTGACTCCACATGGTGGAACACCTTTAATACTACGTAGTATACGTTAATAGCTAAATACCGTCATTGAACATATCAAAAGTAAAACGATATACTATCTCGCATTAACTGCATTACCTATGGCAGATATTTTTAAAACTTTGGCAGGTGGTAGCGACCTCTAAATATTCATCAAAAATTCTGAAATTAATTACTAATTAATAATATGGGTAGAACGTTATTATTGGTTGAGAGTAAAAAAAATAAAAACTTGTATTTTTTTAATCATCCTAAAGATTAGGTATAAAACGCATCAAAGGAAAAACGGAACGCTTATTATAAGGAAGTGATCTCATAAAAATATATTATTAATTTATTACTTACTCTAATAGCTCTTCACAAACTCTACCATCTTCTACAAAATCAAAAGTAAACATATATATTAATTAATGTTTTGTTTACGGGTAAACACCAACCGCCTGGTCTGAATATAATAGATAGCGATGATAGGGCTTAACGAGTCTGATCACGCTCGCCGACCATCCTGCATCCGCCGCAAACTCTTTAAACGGTTTACACCGAATAAAACT
The DNA here is from genome assembly GCA_932273695.1 of Apotomis betuletana. Classification (NCBI taxonomy): domain Eukaryota; kingdom Metazoa; phylum Arthropoda; class Insecta; order Lepidoptera; family Tortricidae; genus Apotomis; species Apotomis betuletana. The sequence goes on along the minus strand of OW026298.1, from coordinate 14,049,349 downwards.
AACTAAACAAGCCAGGCTACCGGAGCTAGTACGTGTTACCTTAGCTTATCGATTCGTAGTTATTCATTTTTAGCTGTGGCGAATGCATTTAACCTATTGACCGCCAAGCGGTCTAGCAATTTACCGTGCCACTGACGCCAGAGTAAAAAAAAGAAGATGTGCCCCAAAAATCAACAGGGATTGAAAAATACTTGTAGCGGTTAGAATTACAAAGTTATTGATCATTGGAATTTGGACGGCTGTGGCCGACGTGGCGTCAGGGGCACGATTTTTTGTTGACGGCCACAGCCGACTGTGGCGCTCAAAAGGTTAAGGGAAACAATACCTGTGTTGCGTAACCTGAAAGCAGCATTTGAGCTTTAAAAATCGCAGTATGAAATCTTTGACAATATAGTATTATGCCGGTATAAAAGTGTCCGCATCCGCAATAGGATCTATAAAGGTGGGAGCGGAAGGTCCAAGCGCGGTGTTTCGCTCACTCCTATAGCCACTGTTGACCGCTCCGCAGGTAGCGCGAAGTCGCGGCCTGGCCGTTAAGCCTTGTTCTAGGCTAGTATTTTAGCCTAGTAGCGAGTAATTTAGTAGCTAAACGTGTCTGAACACCAAAAAATTAGTCTAGTAGATTAGTAAGTACTTTAGTCGAGTCAATCCATTTTATTCTATTTTTTTTAATAGTTTAGTAGTGAGTAGCACCCACCACCACGCGTCCGTGCTCACTCGGCCGCCGGCTAAACAAGTCCGAACCTGTCAATATAGTTTGAGTTCATTAGTTGGCGTGAAAATGTCGTTACGCTGGAGCGAGTAAACCACTTTAAAATTGCAGAATACCACTGACTTGTGAACTTTACTCGACTGTAATGCGAACGATTTTTAGGCAGTAGCGAATAGTTTAGCTACTACATTACTCGCTACTAGACTAAAATACTAGCCTAGTCCGAACAAGCCTTTAGCACTAGTACCTTTTCTGTCTTTATCCTAGCAGCTGCCTTTTCGAACTCGGGCTTGATGCGTTTGCAGTGGCCGCACCAGGGCGCGTAGAACACCACCAGCGCGTGTTCGGCGGCAGCTAACGTCGACTTAAAGTTCTCCGCTGGAACAAACCAAACGCTTATAATTTTTCATCACATTTGCTCGTAAAAGATGGTATTACATGTGGGTGTACTGAAGGACTAAGGCCTATATTGTTCCCGCGGGAGTTATAAATTGTTATAACTCCCGAGGGAGTTATGGTTTTAGTTTTAAAAATATAGTACGCACTCGCAGTTTACTTCAGACTAAGGAGGTTTTAATGAAGCCAAGGTTTTTTGTTGTACGAACAAAACTTGCCTACCAGCAAATTTTATTGTGTATTCAATTAATACGGTACATGTAACTGCATTAATATTTATGTTTTACAATTATTTAAGTGTATTTTGAAATAATTTTATTAAATTTAATTTTGAATTATCGTTACAATCTGGCAGTATGGCTTGTCATGTTTCTAAACTAAACGCAGTTCTTAGCATTATCTGTGGTAGACGACACAAAAAAAAAGAAAAAAAAGTTATAAAATTATTGGTTAGGTACTATTTAGTTTTGTAACAATATTACTGTTCGTATTTAAGTTTTATAATATATTACGGTGTTAATTATTCCTGCATAATATTGTTAATTGTTATTTGTTTAATGATAGATGGTAAGATTCTGTGTATATTTGTTTTCTGTTTTAAGCTGATGGCCGTTTTGCCAGTGCTTATAGTAAATTAAAAAATATATGCAGAAAAAAGTTGGTTGTCAACCGTTATCGTTTAATTAGTTTAATGTTAATTTTTTCTTATGTATTTGTTATTTACTCCCAAATGTGATGAAAAATATTGTGTGTATGGCGGGTAGTAAGGGGATTACAAACTCAGGACTTTAAAAGCCCTCCGCCTTCGGCGTCGGGCTTCTAATAGACCTTCGTTAGTAATCCCCTACTTACTACCCTTATGACACAATATACTATCTCGACGACGCGTTTGGCTCGGTTTGTAGACACCTGCCTACTGAGTCGGCGGTCCCGGGTTCGAATCCCGGCCGGGGCAAATATTTGTGCAAATATTTGTTCTTGAGTCATGGATGTTATGTATATATGTATTTATATATTATGTATATCGTCGTCTAGTACCCATAGTACAAGCTTTGCTTAGTTTGGGACTAGGTCGATTTGTGTATGATTGTCCCTTAATATTTATTTATTATTTATTTGCACTACGTATAGCCCAACAAGTTGGTATCTAGCCCACGCCAGATGCAGATTTTAGTGGTACTCATTTATTTTACTGGCAACGAGAAATTTTTAGTAACTGACTTTTAAAGTAAGTGAATATCACTGATGTAAACAGAGAGGAAACGGGACTAAATATTCCGCAAATTTCAAGTAATTTTCGCATAATAAAGCCGACAGTGATGTAAGTCAAGTTGCTTTCAATACGATTCAGCATTTGTGTCGGAAGAGCGAAGGATTGAGCCGCCTTTTTGTACGTTAAGTTTTAATGTTGTGCAATAAATAAAGTTTAAATAAACTAAATACAAGCTACACATTACAAAACTACTGGATGACAGTTCTTTTGTTAATTGGAGATATATGCTAAAACCATTGTGACGGTAATTTGTACTTAAATACATATAAAGTATCCACATGAATGAACAAAACTCATCAATTTCAGCGCAAATTATCAGAGAGAATTATGGGAATATACTTAAACAGTGCCTCCATATACACCAGGCTCGATAAAGCGGCATTATTTCTACAAAGTAAATTAAATACTATTCTACTGCTGTAGATAAAAACACTTCATCTGTGACAATGCTTTGACAATACGTCAGACGACAGTCGGTCAAAAAGTCTACAGCATAGTAATAATATTCTCGTTGAAAATATTCAGCCAGTATTTTATTCGTGTTTTTCGAAGGATAGGTATTCTTTACCCACCTAGTGTGAACCCTAGACAAGGGTTATATTATGACTCTTTTATCCCACGCAAAGTCTATAGTATTAAATATATAAATTATATGTTTTTCTTTCTCCTTCTGCCGAAGTTGTGACGTGGGGTCCGTTATGGGGTCCACGATCGCACGCCTTATGTTTTATGTCACTAACCTGTCAAATGCACAACATCGGAGGTTTGTGACCAGCTCTCGTCGGTTTTCTCTTGCTTCTTATGTCGAAGTTGCGACGTGGGGTCCCTCATGAAGTCCACATCGCTTGAATACTGTTTTATGTCACTAACCTATCAAATGCACAACATCGGAGATTTGTGACCAGCTCTCGTCGGTTTTCTCTTGCTTCTTCTGCCGAAGTTGCGATGTGGGGTCCCTCATGAAGTCCACATCACTTGAATACTGTTTTATGTCACTAACCTGTCAAATGCACAACATCGGAGGTTTGTGACCAGCTCTCGTCGGTTTTCTCTTGCTTCTTCTGCCGAAGTTGTGATGTGGGGTCCCTCATGAAGTCCACGATCGCTTGAATACTGTTTTATGTCACTAACCTGTCAAATGCACAACATCGGAGGTTTGTGACCAGCTCTCGTCGGTTTTCTCTTGCTTTTTCTGCCGAAGTTGCGACGTGGGGTCCCTCATGAAGTCCACGATCGCTTGAATACTGTTTTATGTCACTAACCTGTCAAATGCACAACATCGGACGTTTGTGACCAGCTCTCGTCAGTTTTTTCTTGCTTCTTATTTCGAAGTTGCGACGTGGGGTCCCTCATGGAATCCACGATCGCTTGCCTTTGTTTTGTCACAAACCTGTCAAATGCACAACATCGGAGGTTTGTGACCAGCTCTCGTCGGTTTTTTCTTGCTTCTTATTTCGAAGTTGCGACGTGGGGTCTCTCATGGAATCCACGATCGCTGGCCTATTGATTTGTTACTAACCTGTCAAATGCACAACATCGGAGGTTTGTGACCAGCTCTCGTCGGTTTTTTCTTGCTTCTTATTTCGAAGTTGCGACGTGGGGTCTCTCATGGAATCCACGATCGCTGGCCTATTGATTTGTTACTAACCTGTCAAATGCACAACATCGGAGGTTTGTGACCAGCTCTCGTCGGTTTTCTCTTGCTTCTTCTGCCGAAGTTGTGACGTGGGGTCCCTCATGAAGTCCACGATCGCTTGCCTCTTGTTTTCGCCGTTGTATGGGAATTTAAGTAGCCCCTTCCTGGTTACAATGTTACAATAGTATCAATTCTAAATACTGTTGTACCAATGGAAGGTCTACAATTGCGAGAGATATATATAAAAGTGATTTATCAAAATTAGAAATTTCATACAATATAAATGTCTTGTCACATGGAACTTACTCGTAATACAGCAACGTGGGAAAACCGGTAATGTTGTAAAGCTGCCTTATCTTAGAGTTGCCGGGTTTTGCTACGTCAATCGCAGCGAGCAGGGCTTCACCCTAAAATAAAAACAGTTTTTAAGCTTATGAAACATAGTTACATTAAAATATACATAAAATATAAATTGTAACGTGATATAATATAAAAAATCTACTTCTGCCTTTAGTCATTTGAAATAAGATTTAAGACAAATCGAACACAGAGATATCCCTCAAATATAAGTGACAAAATGTATAATTATACAAACTATGTAAGGGCATTTATTTCAGCGTGGAAGACAGCATATTAAAGCACCCGAAAGCTATGATCCAGCCACGTAATTAGCCGCTTTCTACGTTGTTCCCGCCAGCTTGCGAGACGTCCCATTCACTCATTCACTCGACAACTCGGGCGCCGACCGCCCGGTCTCACCCATTCAGTCTCCATCTATACTATTTACTTTTCTTTTACGACGTCACATCCATTAGAGGTAACTAGTATTTTTTTTTTTTTTTTCTATTTGCAGGATCTTCTTGGCGTAGCAAGGCGTGGGAGAATCAACCTCTACAGGCTGCCTGTTCACAGAAGCGTAGCGGAGAAATTGGACCAATCAGGATGCGTCTTTAAGAAGCCCAAAAGAAGTGCATATAAATCTGAGGAATGTGATTGGTCCGTTTGACAGGACAGTCAGTCTAAAGAGACGAATAATTAAATTCTTTAAATTACCCTCAAATCACCCGCCGCTTGCACGTAGTCGGGTTTCATGCTCTTGCAATATCCGCACCAAGGGGCATAGAACATGACTAAAGATGTCTTGAAAGCAGCCGCGCCTTTTTTTAGAAATTTCGTCAAAGCCTGTAATTGAAAACCAAAACATTTTATCATTAAACCGGTGAGCATGCAAAATATCACCGTGTACCTATAAGGTATTGTGTCATATGGTTAGCCAAAACGTAGTGATTATATGCTCTTTGCGGTTAGCATCACAAGTAGCTTACAATTATTCTACTGGTTTGTGTCATATTTCATACCAAAACTGACAGTAGCTGTCTATGTTTGCATATTGTTGAATGCGAAGCCAACAAACTCTTTCACAGTAAAGTATGAGCTAATATTAATAAATGAAATAAAAAACATAAATGTATACATATGATATAATGGAATATGTTTGTAAATATGTTAATATAAGATTACACAGCAGTTAAGAATTTCTTAAATACATTATAATCAATTTTTAAAGTATTGCTCTGTTGAACACAATTGGACACATACAGTAAAGGAAACTGAAACGCGTATGTACCTCCTTCACTCTTATTGTCATTGATTCAAGAGTGAAAAAGGTACATGTTTCAATTTCCTTGACTGTACATTGCACATAAATACAGTGGAAAATTCCGGAACTTATTCGCACAAGCTCTATACAAAATAGCTGAGCTCTTATTTCAAATGATATTGAGTTCGCTGACCTCAAAAAGAGCGAAGCCATGTACACTATGGTTTTATGGTTTAAGATATTTAATTCCTCATAAAGAAGTCATGGAAATCAGATTACACTACTTTCCAAGTCAGGATTCTTCTTTAGAAATGATAACCCTAGTAGGTATCGCAGTAGCTTATAGTTATCTATAATATGGCTAAACTTCCAGAATAAACAGACAGATTAATATAAGTAAAAGAAGAGCTATAATGATGTCTTAGCTTATGGTCTACTTCACAAAAATACCCTAAAAACCGGATTTCTTCTTTAAAATCCCAAATAGTCTCAATCTGTCCTGATACTATGTGTAGGCGTTTATGCGTTATTTCAATGAAGAGCTATAACATTGCATGTTTGTTCAGCCATGGTAACCAGCGTTAAATAAGGGCTCGCGTGAACAATGGCGCACAAATTCATTCGCCTCGCTCATTGCACTTTCTGCACGCCTGTTTTATGACCATATATTGTGTGTGAATTTTGCAGGCAGTTTAATACAAAACGAAACAGGTAATACAGAAAGTTCGAATAAATATTTACCTAAAGTTTACGAAACCCTATTGCTATCTCACTCATGCCTCAAAGCTGCTGCCAAAGTTTAGGTAAATATCTATCCGAATTTCGGAACCCCATTCATCAAACATTGACACTAAGGTAGGACCGCACTGGGCGTAACTACGCGGCAGCAGAGGCGACTAAATAATATTTTTATTGAATTGTATAGGGATACGCATATACGCGTCACGCGTCACCGGAACTACGCGGCGCGACATCCAGTTCTATACAAAAATATTTGGTATATGCACCTTCTAATACTTAAAACTCACCTCTGCATCTTGCAAATGGTAGATATCAGTAGCCTCTGGATCTTCTTCCCATGGTAGATCTCCGGTAGGATCCCGTAAGAAGTTAGTCATGGAGCTTACTGATTCACTTCGGTCATACTCCTTGTGGAATTCGCCATCCTTGTAATGCCTTATATTGTATGGTTTATCAGGTGATATTTTTAACTTTTTACATAATTTCTTGGCTTCGCTGAAAAGTAAATTAAGTTTTCTTTTCATTTTTTATTAACATACTATGATTTTTCATATCAATTTAATATTTCGGATGCCAATGTTTCAAAACTTGTAGTAATTTAAATTTATTTAGTAGATCAGTGAATCACAAGACATCTGAAAAGTAAGGATGAATAAAGATTCCATGGCCTGCTGATTTAACATTATAATAAACCTCCTAATCAGACTTTTATTTTAATTAGTGATAAAGTTCTCAACATACACATTCCGCGTCTTACCCAACACTACAATCCACTATGACCAGTGTCGCCTGCCCCTTCATAACATCCGCAGTCTCCTTGAACGCTTCTGTAACGCGCTGAGACTGTTTTGAGGCACTCACAAACAAAACCATTATATTAGTCTTAGTTCTGAGTAGCTTCTTGAATTCTTTTATGTCATCAATGCCTGTGATTACAGAAGTTTTTTGTCTCTTGGCTTGGACTGATATGTGAGCTAATATCAGTAGCATTGCTAATGAAGCCTGAAAACCATGAAATAAATATTTTAAGATTAATCAATAGACAGCATGCGTAGGATGCGCCGAGGGCGCGCGTAGGAGTGAATGACAGAAATTGGGGATGCATTTAGATCAGTATATTGCCTAATACAGCATAAATAATAAAAAGTTTTAAATTAAAATCACAATCATCTATTACAACATGACAGAAACTTTAACCGATTTCCGTAAAATTGTGCCGGCAGTAAGCCTGTTTGTAATCTTGTTCTAAAAATAGACCCCGTTATGAAGAAAGAACCTGGTACCTTTAATAAATGCCAAGCAAGTACTAATATTTAAAAAAAAGTTTAATGTTTCTTTTCATCAGATTAATATAGAAAATCGAGATTTAAATAAAGCCGGCGAATAAGTTACAAGTACTGACCTTCCAAAAACACTGACAACCCATGATGAAGTTTTCACCACTTCACAGACGCGAACTTATTTATATTTTCACTTTCTAGTTTTAAATGGGTAGCACTGGGTTTATTATTACTAATTCGTAATAGCCGCAAGCAACAGTTCCATTATCCAGATGCACTGAGTGCACTAGGAAGTAGTGATGGGCGACTTTGAATGATACTAATTCGATTAGTCGATTATTGTAATCATTCGAATTAGTCGACTAATTCGAAAATCATTCGAATATTAGTAGTGCTCAAAATTCACTCCAGCCCGATTAGTTGACGTTGACATAACTAACAACTAACGAATGAATCGAATCCAATTCATGCTTCGAATTAGTAGTAAGCGCTGCGCCGAGTCGACACGATGTTTCCCGATTCGCTCCGAGCGGTCGCCCGCTGTAAGCGTACCTCTCCCCTCATAGTAAATTGAATGGCTGAAGAGTCACACTTACACTGGTCATTCACACGGCATATCGAATTAGTAGCTAACGAATGACCAATATTAGTATGACTCTCTTGACATAAAGTTTACGATGTCGGGAGAGTGCCGCTTACGGTGGTCATTCATTCGATATGCCATCCATACAGACATTATTAATGCGCTGCTGACACCTAGCGGCGCTGGAGTCAAACTACTTAGACAATCTATAAGCTTAAGCGTTCGGCGACTGAGAGCTACGGTTACGGCGTCGATCGAGACTTTGTAGTTCACTTCTTCGTCACTAGGTGTCAGCACAAACACAAATATTAACGCGCTTAGGTCGATCGATTAGTATGAAAATAAATGAGTCTGTATTTTGGGTGTTCATCGTGTAAAAATATAAATTATTAAGTAACAATCTTCCACTAATCGACCTACTCCCCCAATAAGCTCAATAAGTTGCGGATACTTTGACAACGATAATTTTGGCGTAAGTATTATCTTGCTTAAGAAAGTTTGTAGACACCTGCCTACTGAGCCGGGTTCGAATCCCGGCCAGGGCTAATATTTGTGTGATGAACTCGAAAATTTGTGCTTGGGTCATGGTTGTTCTATGTATTTAAGTATATATTTATCTATGTAAGTACGTATATCGACGTCTAGTACCCATAATGGAAGAGAGTGATTGAGAGAAGTTAGAAAGGATTGTATTTATGTTGTATTATTAATTCTGTATTATTGTTTATTATTGTATTAGATTTATAGATTTGTATTACTCTAGATTAAGAATCGATGTAGCGCAATGGACAACACTGTAATGTTACAAATAATGATTCTAAATAAAATAAAAAATAAAAATAAAAATAACACAAGCGTTCTTGAGCTTAATTTGGGACTAGATCGATTTGTGTGAGGTTGTCCGATGTTTATTTATTATTTATTGCACACCAACAAGAAAAATATTACCATGAGAAATCTTAAATTAAACAATGGTAGACAATAGGCGGCAATTATATAAGTATGTGGTTTTGGGTTTCTAATATTTATCGTGTAAAAATATAAATATTACGTGACAATCTTACACTAGGCGACCTAATCCTACAATAAGGTCAATAAGTTGTGCATGCTTTGACAACGATAGTATAAAATAAAATACAATACGTAAGTACTTATGCTCAAATAGAAACGTATCACAACTATCTTAAGTTAAGTTTAAGGGGCCTCGAAAATCTGAATTAAAATTGATTGAGTAAATAGGTTTGTATTAAAAGTTCAAATAATAGTTACAAATTATTTTATTATACGTATTTTTGGATCTGGAGATGCCATAACGCTTTGAGTAGGTATTAAGCCAATACTCAACGGCTGGCACGAACCGAAGTCGACGAAAATGAATAAGTGTTTAATAAATAAAGTAGGTATCAATTTACAAAAGTTGAACGCAGGAAAAAGTTGCGGGCAAGTTCAGTATTTATACAGAAATTGTCTTACACATAATAATAGGTACACAGTAAATACTCTTTATAGGCACCACAAAATAAAAGAAATAGAACACAAAAAAACCGGCCAATTGCGAGTCGGACTCGCGCACCAAATGTTCCTTACAAACACTTCCGATCTTAACTGGTCAGGATAAATTAAGTTTCACAGTTCACCTGGTATGTATATGGCGCCGCATACAAATGAGGTGCAAAGTTAACGCAACCGATCACGTTTGTTGTATGGGAGCCCCACTTAAATATTTTATATTTCTGTTTCTAGTATTTGTTGTTATAGCGGCACAAGAAATACATCATCTGTGGAAATGTAAACTGTCTCGCTATCACGGTTCATGAGATACAGCCTGGTGACAGACGGGCAGACAGACAGACAGATAGATAGACAGACAGACAGACGGACGGACGGACAGCGGACTTTTAGATTACTAAAGTCCAAGTTACTACTACAGTTTTTTATCATTTGTGTACAGAACCCTTAAAAATGACAAAAAATATAACCACATTAATTTGGCAATGAGATGAGACCCGTAATAAGTCAATTAGATTATAAATTACACGTCCCTTAAATTACGCGCCCTTGGGCAGTATTTTCACACTTGTTCGTAACTTCGTAAGTTGTGTCATTACACGTACCTAAGCAAAACGGGCATAAGTTGATAAGTTTTATTAGTTAATACATTATAATACCTAGGGCGGTGAATTCGTGAATGTCTGTGATCGCAGGTTATTGGCCCGAAGCGAAGTGAAGGCGAGAGCCATAAATATGCGATGTAGGGCTTTACTAATTACCGCCCGTAGTTTATCTAATTATGTAAAATGTTTATTTGCTAGTAACACAGACCACTTTTAAGTTGTCTGTGGCTAGTAACTAAACGTAGGTACGTTGTGTGATTAACAAGTTAAATTAATTTCACTACATATCTAGCCTAGCTAATATTATATCTTTATTTTTTACTGGAACATTGTAGTACGGTTTAGCACAGTGGAAGTGGGCTTGCCTATGAAACAGCAAGTGCGAGTTCAAATCTGGGAATAAGAGAGTTTTGGTTTTTGCTTTTTTATTGTTTACTTTTTTTTTTATGTTTGTTCTGTTACAGTTTACATTTTTTGTGGTTTTTTTTATCTTTTTAAACTTTCATTTCATTCATAGTGGAATAAACATTTTTTTTAAGCTGCAGAAAAAATTCAACAGTATTTATATGGGAATACGGGGCGTTCTTTCTAACTATAAACAAAATTTAAAGCTTTTTGCAAAATTTCATCAATTTTATTATTTTCATTTCCATCAGCGGCAGGCAAACCGAACTGAGTCGGCCTGGCCTAGCTAGGTTCTGAGCTCGGCTCGGCAGCGCCCTCTATTGAGTTGGCTGGAAACTAAATACTTAAGATCTATATGTAATACTAGCCATCTAGATACCGAGTTCGGTTAAGGCTGCATAGATGGCGTTGTTCTTAGCAGTTGGTAACTCGCTACAAGCCACGGCGATTAGTTACTAATATTAGTAGTCGTTATTCGATTATCAACATTAGTAGTCTACTAATTTCAAATTCGAATTATGATATTAGTAATCGATGATCATTCGAATCAGCAAATTAGTCGAAGTCGCCCATCACTACTAGGAAGGAGTGCAAATTGCAATATCAGTGGCAGAAGCTGCGAGTTGCGAGTGCGGCCGAAGTGCCGAACCGTACGTACACGTCATAAGCTCTGCCACAGAGTAAGTAAAAAATAAAATAGAGGGAAGTAATTCCCAAAACATCAGAACCGTGAAGTTCGTATGGCGCTGTCTTGCCTACTCCTACATATTTTTACTCGAGAGAAAGAAAGATGGCACGATTAAACTGCGGTCTACTTTCCCCGGGTACTTTGTCGAGGAACTTCGCCATTATTTTATCCTCTGAATATATGGTACATAATAGTGGTATAATATAAAACATTTTATCCTTATAGATACATATATTCAGCCGGTTTGGCATGTGAAAATCTGTAATACTTATTCGTCTTTCCCCGTCCCTTTCGTTGAGGAGCTTCGCGAGCAGTGTCTGGGCAACTCGATCGTTCGGCTTGTGAATTGGTCTGTGGCGCGAATAGAGACAAGCCGAGATACGTTGGCGTTACTTTTAATCATTATTCTAAGGTTTAATGTGTAGCAGCTTTGATTTGAACCCTTTTCCATTTATACTCGAAGTTTTCCAGGCGTAGCTGTCTAGACTAGACTCTACCTATTTAAAAAAAATGTAACATGTATAATAACACCGGTCAACACGATTTCTGGGTCTGGTTCCTGAATGTGAAATTTTGGTTTCTCCTATGTCACAAATAAATAAAAAAATATCTGTTCCGATCAAAGTTTGCTTTTGTAGAAACTAGAGCAATTTTACGGAGTTTAAAAAAATACTAATTTTTATATTTTCTCTGTAATTTTATTTAAACAAAAGCAAACTTTAAGAGTTAAAAATGGATATCCGAGTGTTTTTCGATGTTTGGAATCAGAATTCAAGCATTAGAACAGAAACCCAAAAAAAAAATTTGTTTTTGTAGACCTGTGAATTAAGAATACCTAGTTAAGAATTGGGAACTAATATCATAGCATTTTTCTGAAAATGTTTCTCTGGTTCAACCTAGGTCAGGGAGTTAGTTAAGGGGCCTTATTCCTTAAAAAATTTTTTTTTCATGTTATGACAAATTTATTGATAATTTCAACCAACTTTTTGTAGTGAATAATACCTACTTTTCCCCGAGTTCTAAATAGTAACATAGCTATTTCATGCTTTGATTGCGTGCAGTCGAAAATAAGTTGAAAAAACTAATTTTCCGCGTGAATTTTGACAACTTCGAGTAGGTAGGTAGTTTTTGAAACAAAAATTATCGATGGAAAATTCAAACTAGGTTTCAAATATATATTTACGAATAAATTCCAATAGCCCTGTTCTAGGTAGTAACATCAATAATATGTTAAGAAACATGTTTGATCATAGAGAAATATCTCTAAAACAATCAGCATCAGCATTTTAAAAGAAATAAGGCCTCCCTGAAAAATGCTCCAACAAAGTCGTCGTCCTGACTCGGTGTAGGAATTAGATTGACGCATGTAGTTTTTGGGCCGATTGAGAATGCAATCGCGGCGGCCAACTGCAGTACGGCGACCACTTTAAACCACTATTATTTTAACCTATTGACCGCCAAGCGGTCTAGCAATTTTCCGTGCCACTGACGCCAGAGTAAAAAAAAAAGATGTGCCCCAAAATCAACAGGGATTGAAAAATACTTGTAGCGGTTAGAATTACAAAGTTTTTGATCATTGAAATTTGGACGGCTGTGCTGTGGCCGACGTGGCGTCAGGGGCACGATTTTTTGTTGACGGCCACAGCCGACTGTGGCGCTCAAAAGGTTAAGCCACTATTATTTTAAAAACAGTAGCGCGGCGGTGGCGCTCCGAGCAGCAACGATTCTATCCCTAGCGCTACACTAGCGAAGTTAGCCGAGGCGAAGTTGGCCGAAGTATAGGTTTCCGCAGCGAAGAAGTGCCTATCCACACTTTCATTAATCACTAGCCCAACTTCGCGAGTAGTGTGGGAGCCGCAATATTAATCTTTATCATAAAATATAGACATAAATTCATCATTTTGCCATGTGGCCAACCTTCAAAGGGAATTTAGAGGAATAAATTAAACAGTATATACATAAAAGACAATTATTTAATCAATGAACATTTATTTATTAATAAGGTACATTATTAAGGCAAATTACACGAGATTACATTATACATTGTAAAATACACGCACACTTATAACTATCAGTCTTTAGTTAGTCTTCTGCATCACCAGAACTACTCAAATCACCTACATCAATACCTGTGTCATCAGCATTATCCTGCACCAATTCCTTAAAAAAAAAGACATTTATGTATAACAAAGCAGTCAAACAAGTATATGAAGAAAACGTAACGTTAAGGGCGCGGTCACACCCATATCCAGCGTTGAACTGGTTGAACATCAGTATGGTTTATATTTAATAGTAGTCTATGCAACTGTTACATAATTAAAGGTGTTAAAACACAAGTGTGGTTTTAAGATCATACGGGTGTTTAAGACCTAATAGGCTAGTTGACTCATGTCAAATTGTAATAAACTAATGTTTATTCCGTATAGTATTTAGCAAAGGAAACCTAAAAATATTTTTTTCAATTCATAAAAGTGAAAGATGGCTGAAAAAATTGAATTTGAAAATATGGTTTTTAATCTGTATTTTGAAATGCTTAAAAACGCTGTCCGCCATTTTCACTTATGATAGTGACGTCATTGCTCATGTAAACAAAACTGAAAGTCTACTTTGACGACTTCGAATAGTGCCGTCCCTCTCGATCTCCTGTCAAAGTATATTGGAGTGAGCGGAATGGCACTATACGACGGTCGAATTTCGAATATTTACAGGTAATTCTACGTCACGCCACAGATTAGCAAAAAGGAAAAATGGCGGACGGCGTTTTTGACTGTTTATGAAATTTCTAATTTTCAATTGATAAAATTTAGCTTTCTAGCTTTCACAAAAATACAAGACATTTTTTTTAGAGCTAGTAAGATCATTATTCATCATCATCATCATCATCATTTCAGCCACAGGACGTCCACTGCTGAACATAGGCCTCCCCCAGTGACTTCCAGATCGGCCGGTTGGAAGCGACCTGCATCCAGCGGCTTCCTGCAACCTTTACCAGGTCGTCTGTCCACCTTGTGGGTGGACGTCCTACGCTGCGTTTGCCGGTGCGTGGCCTCCATTCGAGAACCTTACTGCCCCATCGGCCGTCAGTTCGACGTGCTATGTGCCCCGCCCACTGCCACTTCAGCTTGCAAATTCGTCGGGCTATATCAGCAGATCATTATTAACCATTTCAAATATATTTCAAAACTGGGTCTACTAGCCTATTATGAACAGTTGCATGCACTACTTTACTACATACATTATCATCATCATATTGATGATTTTCTTTTATCATCTTTTATGTAGATGTGAAGTAGGCAGGTACTCAGTTGGTATTACCAGTAACTCTCGCGGAGGAATGAATGAGGCGCGCGCTAGATCGCCATAACATAATCTATCATCATTTATCGTAAAGTTACCGCTGCATTATAAAATTTGCTTTGTCCTTTCATCACGCCGAAACGGCTAGATGGATTTTAACCAATTTTAGTATAGGGGTAGCTGGACAGGACATCCAAAGATGGTTAGGTATAGGATACTTTTTATCCGACAATGGTAAAGTAAATAAAAAATGCGCGGACGAAGTTGCGGGCCAATTAATGTGTACATATAAATAATAGACTATTTTATTTTAGTATTTATAAATAGACAAAGATTATTTATATACTTACTTTAAACACGTCAACAAAACTGTTGGCCTCATCTAGCAATGTTTTATACTGATCATTTTCAATTGTCAATGATTCATACAGTTTACATAGTCTCTCATTTTCGCCCAGCGCTTCTTCTAGTGCCACACTGAAATAAAAAGTATGAAGTGAAGTATAATTTGAGGAACACAGGACTAAGATAAGACAGTGGGAAAACTTTAACCAGCACCGATGCCAGGGCCATACTCTTTCAGTAAAACAGACATCTTTCCTGTGGCCAATATATTAGTTATCGATTTGCTTGTGCTTTCATTATACAGTTTTTTAGGAAGAAAAGGCTTTTACGCGCCTGCACTGTTCGGCTGGCGACGCACACCCTTACATATCCTACATAGCGCCGCTAAGATTATTCCTGAAATAATGAACTGTCTCCATAGAAACCATTATATGTACATAATACGGACTGTATGTTTCTTAGTTAAATCATTCCAATTTTAATACATACCGCCTTTTCTCAGCCACCTTTTGCCAAAAATGTTCACTAGGCACATCACTCGAGAGATCTTCTTCTGTTATCCATGTGCTGCTTACTTGAGTAGATTTGGAAACTTTCTTTATCGGATTATTGTCACTGTAAATATAAAAAAATATTTCAAAATACCAAAATGTAGCATAATATTGGGGCTTAAGTCCCTAATTGGGAATGCAATGTATTATTTAAAATATGGGAACAATTTTATTTTAACCAAAACCAAATATCTTTAATAAAAATATGATTATTCAATCGAATTTCCTAGTCCCTCTTTCATATGGTACCTACTACCTACTTAAAATTTCAAGAGTTTTGAATCAAATTTATACTCTAACATCCAGATAAAAACATAGAGCAATACTCCTGGAACTGATAGACTCTGCTACCTACTAGAGAGTTTGAAAGTGTTAAAGAAGATTTAAAAATCAAATATTCCAAAGTCCACAGAAGCAGAGCGGAGCGTAGACATGTCACCAATGTTATTTTTCAGATTTATTTATTTAATGCACAGGCAGCTTATAGCTGATGCGTGCACATATCACTATTCACTTGTATTTAAATGCACTTTTCTTTTTAGCTTCACAAGAATTGAGCCTGATTGGTTCACTTTGCTCTGCTTTGCTTCAGTGGACAAGCACAAAGATGAAGTATCTTAGTTAGCGGGTATGTTCTTCAGGACTACTACATCAAAGTACAGTATAATCTAACTAATCCGGCACTATTAAAAACCAAAGGGTGCCGGATTATTGGAATGTTCGAATACTGGGTTATAGAGAAAAATCTGCTAGCGATTGGAGCGCATAGGCTCAGAGGGGCGAGGGAGGAGGGTGCCGGATTATTGGACCTGTCAGTCTATTGAAGTACCGGATTAGTGAGATTATACTGTAATTGAACTTCAAATTAGAATCAAATGAAGTTCAAGGTCACAATGTCTTCATTATAGAGAAACTAACTGCCCAGAAGCTTTGCTTATGTTTTCAGCATCAGGTATCTTTTATCACAATGGTAACAATACATGTTTTCCAATTTAATTTTAAATTCGAGTATCTATGAAAATTTGCTCAGATATTTTTTTTATTTTTATTTGCAGGTGCTTAGTGACATGTAATGAATGGGGGAAGAAAATTATACCTTAGATAATGGCTTCACATTAGGGGTTCTAGCACTGTATCACAACCTAAAGTACTACAGTCTAAAAGGTTCATAACTCATATTTTTATACTAAATGTCACAAAATTGTTTGTACTACGCTATGATTTGAGTATACTTACCAGGGTTGAAAGTAGTCTAAAAGATTGCTTTTGGTTTTGCCTCCTTTCCCTACAGCAGTGCTAGAACGCCTATTGATATTGTTTAATGTGCTGAGACCTTGACAAGGTCTTACTTCCTGTAAAGAAACGTGTTTTTCTGTTATTATTGTAATAAATCAATGTTTTATTGTAATAAATAGATTGATATCTTGGGTTTTTATTATCACTTAAATTATTTAATACCTCCGTTTCACTCATCTTGACCTTGCTTCTTAAAGAATTCACAGTTTTTTTTTAGTAAGGAAAGGAAGCTTTTAAAATTAACTGATTTGTTCTAAATTTCTGTTATGCTGAGTGAGAGTGAATTGAATTATGTTATCGTTCACAATATAATTCCGACCGGTACACTTACTTTTTTATTTACCGTTTCACCTATTTCTAACCGCGGTCATACAGCCAGAATTTCGTTATGATACCTTTAATATTTTAATTATACGTTGATAGCTCAGGATACAGTATACGAAGTCAATAAGCAAAACATAAGTCAATATCAAAAAAAGACAAGTTTACATTAAAATTGTTACGAGTTGTCTCAAAAAGATAATTAAAGCCTTTAGCCTACGCCTATGTACGTTAGTCAGCTGCGTAAAAACGAACATATTGTATTTTGCTCCACAACACAGCATTGTTGTGAAGAAAGCATTATGAATTTTGACACAAAATTAAGGAAAATATACGTCTTACGTTAATAAATTTAGTCTTAATCTCTCACCTCAGCGGGTTTGCTTGTGAAAACGCCTAGCGTTTGTACAAGCACTTGTCAAAACTTCTTTTAGACGTCATAGCATTTTTAATTTTGACGAGAAAACGTGCGTCTCTGCTTTTCTCGAAAATAAATTAGCAAAAACACCAAAATATTGGAGTGTTTATTGCGTAAGAGTTAAAAATCGAGAAATGATTTTAGTAGTGATACTTGTGATCAAGAATGGACACAGAAATCCTGCAACTAGCGGCCAGGCAAAGTCCGTATGTAACTGGCCGGCGATCTTTGCTTTGTTGAAAGAATGATCGTTTTATACGCTACCTAGCGAGGCCGTGGTTGAGACGAGTCATTTGCGGAAGATGACTTATCCACCACTCGATATTTTATTTACGTAGTAGTAGTAGTATAGTAGAATACCACGTACGTAGGTAGTACCAAGTTTATAGGTTATATTGTCAATACATGTGTTGTTTTGAAAAACTCGTCCAGGGTAGTACAATTTGATCTTGTTACAATACTCAATTAAGTCCTACTTGCTGACTAGGCACCAAAATACCTACAAACTTGAGTACAGGAGCGATAAATCTCCGTTTTATGTTCAATGTCATTTCAGAAATATTAATGCATGACCACATATGGTCAATTAATAATGTTGCAGGTTGCAACCTGTTGTGATTGGATATCTTAATTTGTAAATCCAATGACTAATGACATGTGTCTAAAGTTTGGACTCCAAACTGAGAGAATCTCTGACTAGAATACTGATAAGTATGCAGATTTCTATTATCAACAAACTGACATCAATAATATTGTGGTCCCATAATGTCATGGATTAAAGACCTGATAAATCAGTCGTTGGAATAACCAAGCTAATTTACTGATAAAGATGGCCAGACTCAAAGCCACCGATGGTACCCAGTATTGATACACAGTAGTAGGTGAACATACACCAGCTTATTGAGATGTGAGAATCTATGTCTAATCGCAATGTGTTCAAAATTTGCAAGCTAACAAACTATCAAAAGATAGGGTTGATAATGACTTTTGGTGGCGATTCTCTACTTCAGCTACAGCTTTTAAACCATTAAAATTAAAAAATTTAATTAAAATTCATTTATTTTGAGTAACATATTGACTCATAGTTATAGTTATACATTTGTACCATTGATACAAAGCACTTTACATTTACACTTCAAATAATTATTAAACACTAGTTTCATTAATATATAAACAAAGTATTTACTTACCAAACTAATAACTTGGTGTTTACAATATCCTCTGTCTTTTTCTAAATACTGAAATAACCAGATTCCAAGAATTCCTTAACCTAATCTAGGTTTAAGACCAAATAAATTAAATTGTTGACTTATAGGTCCTCGTTACTGTTAGTGTTATCACAAAATTGCTTGTAGTGTTGAGACATATGTTTTATTTTAAACATGTTTGGATGTGAAATAGTGTGACTTCGGGCCCTCCATGTGATATGAA
The DNA here is from genome assembly GCA_932273695.1 of Apotomis betuletana. NCBI lineage: Eukaryota > Metazoa > Arthropoda > Insecta > Lepidoptera > Tortricidae > Apotomis > Apotomis betuletana. The sequence continues at coordinate 14,030,262 of OW026298.1, read as the reverse complement.
AGGGGTTAGCACAATTTGACAAATTATCTTATAACCTTCACCTCATGGTCTCAAAAACTTACATTTATTTTAATAATATATCTAAAAATTGCTAAATATCCATTGCTTGGGATATTACATATTAAATAAAGAGAAGACAAGCTTTCTTTTCAAGTTTTAAACTGAATAGACTTGCAGAATAGGTATATTATTATTATTATGATAATACTATGATGCTGATCAGTGTTTCTCAAACTTTTTTGAAGATACTATGATTATCTAACACAAAATAAGATCAAATGAAATGTTGGACTCTGAGAGAAAAGTCACTCAGATCAGTTGTTGCTTAACACTACAGGTACTATTTTGTCACAAACCTGTTAATGTTAATACTTATTATTTTGAATGAAGCTCATATGGAACTTGAGTGCTCATTTTGCTAATCAAAGATCTAGATGAGTGATCTAGATCTAGATCTAGATATTGCAGAACACTGATCATGTCTTTGAATTAGTTTCTAGTACAGTTATGCAATGTGTAAAATTCATATGCAATTGCATGAATGTTGTCTCTGATTTAAATTACCTTACAGTTGTCTGAGAATAACTTGCACTTAGGCCAATGTTAAACAGTAGGTACCTACCTAACCTAATCAAAATCTGACACTATAATGTGTCAGTGTTACATTGACTTTCTATAAGAGCAGGAAGGGAAACTGACGGTTCACAATCAGTCAGTCAGTCAGTCAAGCAGTACCTGTTGGCCCCCTTAACAAACATGACGTTTAATCAAGAGTGGATCCAGCCGTGATCTGTGGTTGACCTAATCTTAGCGGGGGGGGGGGGGGGGGGGGGGGATAAGCCTCCTAGCCTCCACTAGACCCGCCCTGCCCTAGTTATACTGGGGGACGGGACCCTGAAGGCTGACAATGGGTTCTAGGCTATAACATGCGTATCCGGACTCGCATCCCGGCGTAACCACAGTTCAGTTTGCTGAAGTGGTATTAATTTGAAAACAAATATTTCGTTCTCACTGATCTCTACTAGCGCATGCCGTGGGTGGATGCCTAGTGTCCTGACGAGCGTCGGGTTGATCAACATAGCCGACTGGGCGGCGGAACATCCTGACATGACGGCGTGCCCCTCGGAGGGGCACGGTGGCATTGCATGTAGCCAACCGTCTGTCAGGGTGCCAGGGCATGACCGGAATGGGTGCGCCTGTTTGTCCCCGGCCTCGGAGGCCGTAATCAGTAATAGGGACGTTATTCGAGGGATAGCCTACCTCTTGTGAGAACTGCACCAGTGACCGAAACTTTACTTCTAGCCCCCGACTCCGTGTCATATGACATAGCCAATACCTTGGACTGAGTGAACCTGCGTGGAAATCGCGCTGGCTTGCGTTGAGTTGTCCGCGACTACGGTCAAAAATGTGACGTCCTGTGACGTTGTAGCCGTCCGTTCTAAGGGTCAATGCCTACTGGAGCAACAGCAGCAGCCCGGGCCTCGAACTAGACCTACGAGTGTCTATGAATGCTGGCGTACCCTTACCGCCATCTGCTCAAACTCAAACTCGAGACCCTTCGGTGTTATCGCCCACCTACCAGCGACTAAGTATATACGAAGTCAAGGAATGACTTAAACTTTGTTCTCGTTAATCAATTGTGTTATGAACAAACAGAATCCTAAAGCATTCTGCGGGACAACTTTTTCGTGTTTATACTTTTTCATAACACCAGAGAACTTTTGTTTTACGGCAAACAAAAACAATACAATTTATTCGTCGGTATGGACACGTCAAGGACTCGAAACTCGAAATACAGTTTACCTACCGTGTTGTGACCAAAAAGCTTAGCTTGTGATATCTATTGGATACGACATTATATTTTTGATTACTAAGAATTATTTTTCTTTTTCGAATTTTGTCGTAAGTGGCACGATTTTCCGATGTCGTGGTGTGGTGACGGGGCGTCCTAAATCTTAAAAGGGGCAGTAGTATATTTTATAAAAATACATGCCGCAATATCATGTGAGTAAAATTTTACAGGACATATAAAGCAATCAACATTGAAAATTGATATAAATACATACTTAAATGTAAGTAGGTATGTTCTAATCGATGTTAGCGTATCGCATCGACCTGCTCCATCCCAGAATATTGGTCTTAAAAGCAAGGATTCTTATCCTCGTCTGTGAAATCGTAATATTATCCTTACATATATGGACTATAACCTGTTTCTTATGTAAATAATAATTGTTATGTATTCACCTGTTGTAAAAATAATAATATATACATATACATACACCTTATATATGCATTAATTCACTTGCTACGCCTGTTGGGGTTTTAAACTAACCCATTTTGGTACGAAGGAAATTTGCTCGACCAAGTCCGCATAAGTATGTATGTTAATACACTGGTTGTATTTTTGAATCATGTAATGACTAATGAACTTCATTATCTTCCTCGCGAAGAAAAACTACCATGGGATTATCAACTTATGTCGTATGGCTTTATTCTTGACTGTATAATTTATTAATATATATTACAGTGTATAATTATTATAATTTAATATCTGAATTCAGTATGGGGTGGCTGACGGGCTGTGAAACAACGCCCGGACTTATGCCGCGTAGCCCATGCCAGGCGCACTCATAAGACGTTCAATATTTTGAACAAGAAATTATAACAAAGCACAGCAAAAAACTAGATAAACAAATACTATTGTACTGTTTGGCTCTTCTAATCTATCGTGTCTTATCAACATCAACTGATCGTAACCCATCCCTATAAGAAATAAGTGTCAAAGTGGTTCCTAATTCAAACTGTTGTACTCCAGCGACTTTACCTAAAGTCCATTAGTGTTGCGTCCTGCATTAATTGCAGCAAGGGCGACCTAATCATAATTTATACTTTAAAATAGTCAATTACTACTTGTTAATATTGCAATGCATGCTATTACAGAGAAAGACGCATCGAGAATATTATATTCTTTATTTTCACATGGATTAATAAGTAACTACCTATATCTAACTTATCGATAGGTCTTTTGAAATTCCTATAATCTCTTCTCAAGTTGCAACTTATAATTTAAGTATCTTGAGGGGTGCAACCTCGCTTTATTTTGTTTTCCGGCGTGTGAACTGTTTCGCCGCCGCTGGAACTTAACCGGAAGAAAACAGGTGAGGCAGGGTTTCCCTGGAGGATGTGACGAGCTCTGAGGAGATATTACCGCCGCTAAACTACTAAACAGCTCAAGTCTATGTACTGAAGCTAAGGTACTGTACTTAACTTGAAACTTTAATTATCACAATTGCATTTAAATATTGTGTTTAATCAACATAGCATTACTCTTACTCTCTCACCAGCAGATAACAAACAAATCTTCACAACAATGCTGTGTTGTGGAGCAAAATACAATAAAACTGTTTTGCATTACAACAAAACAGATATTGTATGTGTGTAACAACACAGCATTGCAGCAAAGTGCTTGCTGGCGATTGCATGAAGACTATGACGTCTAAAAGAAGTTTTGACAAGTGCTTGTACAAACGCTAGGCGTTTTCACAAGCAAACCCGCTGAGGTGAGAGATTAAGACTAAATTTATTAACGTAAGACGTATATTTTCCTTAATTTTGTGTCAAAATTCATAATGCTTTCTTCACAACAATGCTGTGTTGTTACACACATACAATATCTGTTTTGTTGTAATGCAAAACAGTTTTATTGTTCTGTGTCCAATGTCACAAGGGTCAAAACTGTCAAACGGCACAAGTATGTTCTCTTTGTGCCAAGTAGTTTAACGTGTTGTATGATTAGTGGAAAAGGTAACAAATGAAAGACATTTTTACCAATCTGTGATATTTAGCCAATCATATCTACACAAAATTTTCTGTTCGCCTTGGAGTTTAGATTCGTGTAATAGACCAAAATAAAAGGTCATATCATATTCACTTTAGTGCAATTTACACTTGCTGTCGAACCGGAATAGGTGGTAATTTATTATTCCTGTATTTTAAACAGTAAGTATTAAAATTTTAGCTCTAAATATGTTTGTTATGTAGGGCTAATTCAACAATTTCGAAATAAATGGGTAGTTTATAAACTTTAATCATTAACAATTAGGTAAGCCTCACTTGGTAGAATCGTATCGGCCTACCTTACCGGCGGCGTAAAATAAGAAGTGCCCGGCGATAGTTATTCTATAAATTTACCAAATAAAGCTTGCTATTTGTTTCAGTATAAGTAAACAGAACAATGGGTCGCAAATTCGTTGTGGGCGGTAACTGGAAGATGAACGGAGACAAGAACCAGATCAACGAAATCGTGAACAACCTCAAGAAAGGACCTCTGGACCCCAACGTTGAGGTGACTAAGATTCCCAAGAATATAAGTACTCAAAACAAGAATGCTAAATGCGATATACACACACATGCACACCCATACACGTATATACTACAGCGCGGACTATTCAAAATGCGAGGGGAATTCGCACTTACAAATACTTAACTGCTGTTATGGCAAAAAACCATTTCTAATAGTAGCCAGTTAAGTATCTGGAAGTGCGAATTCCCCGCATATTTCGAACTGTCACTTTCTGGTTTTCTCGTACTTTACTGTAAAATTTTGGTTTTTCAAATTTTAGTGACAACCCAATCCAGTTATATGCTGCATAACTTGGAGCACCTGCGGTATGCAGCAGCAAACATTAACTTTTCAAAATAAATCAATTATTATTTTCTGTTTTATTGTGAAATTCTTTGCAAGTTTTTTTTTTGGACATTTATTGCCGTTAAGTTTTAAAATATTTACCATAAATTATTATTTCACCCATGACAACTATGGAGGGTAGAATGATAACCAACCGGAATAGGATGGAGGCGGTTTATGCGTTTGGGGTTAGTTATCATATTTATTAAACATTGTAATAATGAAAAAATATATATATGTATATATATATATATAAATTATAAGTAAAATCAATTATTACTTATATATACTCGTAAAATTAATCGTCCTTTAAAGTTGTTAATGTTTCTATGACATGGTTATGGTTTCATACATGCCGCAACTATACTGTGGCCCAACTCACACTAACAAACAACATTGGTCAACGTTATTAGTTCCTCAGTTGAGCACCCTTCCGTTGCACTTGCACTTGACCTTACAAATTGTACCCCGCATAGATGAGTATATGTATAAGTATAACATATCCCGTCCCGTAGGAAATTACATCTCTCTCTCTTCTCTTTGTTAGTAGATAACTAGTGTGTTTCTTGTGCCAACTGGTGTGTTTCTCAATCACATTTAATTCTAATCAAAGATGTTTAATGCAATAGTGTCATCGAGATTCTTACAGCTCCTGCCCTATTTCCATTATGTGGTATGTAAGGGATATTCTTCCTAGAACCTGTGAGCAAAATAAGAAAAAACCGGCATTTCAAAATGCACGACTGCAGTGCAAATAATCAAGGATTATTATGCAATGAGGCAAATCAATGGTCTGGTTTTTGTGTAATCAGTAAGCTTCAGAAAATTCAGTGCATAGTGACCAATATCAACATCATCTGGTAGTAATTATTAATAGACCATTAAATAAGTACTGTTAAATGGTCAATATTATAGGGTATTTTTATTTGAACTGCTCCTTTGGACTTTATTCTTGTTGATGAAGTACTCTTAGGTAAAATAAGACGTATATTTATGGGTGGGTATAGCAACGGGATCCGGGGACAAAAAAAAATCGATAGGTATGGTGCTATTATGACACATGTTTTTTATGATGTTATCGTATAGAATACGCTAAAATAAGTGTGTTTTGTATGGGCAACTTTTTTCTAAATTTGATAATTACGGAGATAAATGGCGACCAACAAGCCGAAGCATCTTTAAATTTCAAAAAGAATATTACCTGATCACATTTCAGAGGAGATCCGATTCGGCCAGTTTAGGTTAGTTTTTTTTTTATATCCCAAAAAAAAGTTTTGTTTAAAATTATCATTTAATAGCACCATACCCATCGAAAAGTCCCCAGCCCCCTTTGCTATACCCTGACCCATAGATATAGTATAGCCCTGACCGCAAATATAACAAATGGTCATTGTCATTGACACTCCATGTTTCAAACTGTTTGTTTATTCAATCAAACTAAAGGGTTAGGTACAAACTAAATTATTTAGGTTTATTATGTAATTATTGTTTTTATGAAGAGATTTTTTTTGTTTGTTTAGGTCGTAATTGGAGTGCCTGCCATCTATATTTCCTATGTCAAGAGCATCATTTCTGACACCATCAGTGTTGCGGCTCAGAATTGCTGGAAGACTGCTAAAGGCGCTTTCACTGGTAAGTCATAGTACTACACTTGTTCCTAGATTTGCTTAGCAGCTTTGGTCGAAGTAGACTGAGTGAGGTTTATTTTTCATATAAAACAACACAAACCATATTGATCTATCCAAAACAAGCAATAAACATAGCCAATCCGTTGCCAATTTAAAAAAACTTCTTAAGTAATATTTATATAATACTTCTCTTTTTTAATTCTGTGGCATTGTGACTGAAATAAAGTGTAGTTCATTACAAATATTATTGTATATGTATACAGGGTGGCCCATTTAGATCGGTCTGTATGGGAAATTGGATATTGTATTGAAAAAGGTGGAGGTCAATTCGAACACTAACTATAATAATAATAAGTCAAAGAATATGAAAACAATGCATTTTATTCATTCATATAAGACCTACACAATTGATATTAAGGTAGAAATCATGTTAGTTTTATTTTTCAAAACGGTCCGGGTTCGATTCTGGAGCCGAGGACAGGTTTTTTTAAACATATGAATGCAGTTCTTCTTGTTATTAAAATCGATGACATGGTTCCTAAGTATAGATCTTCGTATGTCTTATAGTTTCAGACTTTCCCATACAGACCGATCTAAATGGGCCAACCTGTATATGTTTAAGTAGGTACGTTTATTTGTGCATAAATATTTGTGTGATGTGTTTGTCTTGCAACAGTACCTATGCCAGGGCGGGTTATCACGTAGACCCCATTATCTTGTCGCACTGTTATTGCTTTCCAGTAGAGTGTAAATGTTTTTTTTATACTGATTGATGAGTCACTAGGTAATTACTTTTGGATAAAAATATACCTATATTATAAAAAACAAAGAAATAAACGTCTCGAGTGTTTGTTAGTTAAGACTTATCATAGTTTTTCCACTTTTTGCCGCAATAATTACAGTAGACTTTATACAACTCTGCATCATCAGTGTAGCTAATGGTTATATAGGGGTTTTGTTCACAAGTTTCACATTGGGCGGCAACTGTAAATCCTGCTGCATATAAAAGGGAAGGGCAAAGGGCGGGGCGCACTGACCAGCCCCACACAGTTTAAAAAAACAAATGATTTTGAAAGGCTACTGGTAATGGTAATTCAAAAATGGCTAAAAATAATAAATAGGTACAGTCGCCATCAGATATATCGCAGCATATAAGGCGTTAATATATATCTGAGATCATATGCTGCGATATATCTGATGGCGACTGTACATAAAATAAACTTTTAACAAAGAACCAAACCTAACTAAACAATTACAAAATTTACAAATAAATACCACTTACAGTATTGAAGTGGCAGTGGGCTGGTCATATCTGGCATAGAGCCGATGACCACTGGGGCAAACGAGTCCTGGAGTGGAGGCCACGAATCGGTAAACGTAGTGTAGGGCGCCCTGTAACAAGGTGGAGCGACGACATTCGTAGGACAGCGGGTAGTAACTGGAGGACGAGAGCTGAAAATCGAGCTTAGTGGCGTGCCATGGGAGAGGCCTATGTCCAGCAGTGGAGTTACTTTTCATTGTAAAATTTGTACAATACTGCACATCTTAAGGTTCTATGGAATATGGATAATTCCTCATAATTCTCAGCCATTTTGAGAAGAAAATATTTTTTGAAGTATTTTGAAATGAATTTGTGCGCAATGAAATTAACTTTTCAGGGTTCCGTACCCAAAGGGTAAAAACGGGACCCTATTACTGAGACTTCGCTGTCCGTCCGTCCGTCCGTCCGTCTGTCACCAGGCTGTATCTCAAAAACGGTGATAGCTAGACAGTTGAAATTTTCACAGATGATGTATTTCTATTGCTGCTATAACAACAAATACTAAAAATAAAATAAAATAAATATTTAAGGGGGGCTCCCATACAACAAACTTATTATAGATTATGGTACGGAACCCTTCATGCGCGAGTCGGACTCGCACTTGCCCAATTTTTTATAAACTAAGCAGCCAGTACAAAACGAACAAAAAAGTATGTATATACATTGCTGCTTTAGTTCTGCAAATTAAGAGTTGCTCTAAATTTTTTGAAATCATGCTGCTATCTATAGAGATCCATTTTCAAAATGAAAGCCTTCTTTCCACTGCCACAGATGTAAGGGGAGCGTACTTAAATAAAGAGAAGTATTGGAGGCTGGGTTTGTATGGATCGTCGTTCATTACTTCTATTTCTAAGCTTCTTTTAAGCATATAAATTTATTGCTTATGTTCTTTAAATAATGTTAATGATAGCTTTTTATAAATATGCCGTCCCTTTTTATGCAAAACTAACTTCGATAACTGATTCTTTACATTACTTACGGCAATTGATTCTGAAAGCCCGATTGATTGTCTGTTTAATTTTGTGAATGCTTGCGATTATTATTATTAAGCCGAGAATGGCAGCTCGAGGCTCAAAGAATATAATACTCACTCGAGGCCAACTCGAGGCTTTTGCCAATGTCAGTTATGCAGAGGCGCGTTTTAATTCTGCAATGCTTGCGATAAAAATGACATGTTATCCTTTATAAACTGTCATTCTTCTTGACGTTATCTTTGAAGTGTCTTTGAACAAGGCTTTTTTTTTTAACTATTCCGTTTTGATCTGGCTGTGCATTATGTAATAACATTTGTTACCTCATAATTTTTTTCGAAAAATAGTAATGTAATAGGCTTCCAACCATGTATTCCATCTAATTCAAAGAACTACTCGAAAGTCGAAATTGACAAAATTCACGCATTACACTGTTTTTTTTTCAACTTATATTCGACTGCACGCAATGAAAGCATAAAATGTTATAGTCTAAGATCCCTTTAAGAACGACCTTCACCGAGATGTTTATTTGATGAAATGTATTTTATATTTAATTTAATATGTCAATAAATATATTGCATATGGGTTGCCTAACAAATTTTAGTCCAGGGTATGTTTAATTAATGTTTAAAAAATATATTTTTTTAAACATTTGATTATTAGATAAATTCTATACCAATCGAAAGTATGAAGCCCATAGAATATGCAAACGTTAGGTTGCCTATTCTTTTCCCGTCACAACTATCGGGTAGCCAGGTTTAAACTGGTAAATCTATACTAGCATTTTGCAACGGTCTGATTATTGAATTGAAATTAAATAACATTAAAGATTATTTTATTATGAACACGGTGGTATAGGGTTGCCTGCGAAAAATCAGTCCAGAATTCCGGTTGTCAAATTTTGAAAAGTAAAATATTGCAGCGAGTGAATGTGTGCGACTGAGAGGTCCCAACCAAAACCATCCCATACGATAAAAGAGGACACAGCATAGCAGCTGTATGAAGTCCGCCCCTTTAAAAAAAGAGAGTGCGCATGCTATTTGTGCTTGAAAATGAAAAGGATAGCGATACACTCGTATATGCTGTACATTATTTTGGAGTAGTTTATTATTAAAATAGAGAAATAGTTATTTAACTTTTTTTTTAATCAATTAATTAATGAAATAATGAACTTTATTCTGCAAGTAGGCCACAAGGGCACTTTTACATGTCTGAGTCTATCGACATTTCACAAGAGGTGACCACTGTTGAGAAGAAACTCCGAAAGATTAGATACATTACATTTGTTTTATTCTACTACCTATGTTTCTACTTGAATCACTTAAAATTAATGCCGTTTAAACACTTTTCACCGTTGGTTAAAATTCTCCAACGTTTAAAAGTATGAGAATCTCTGAACACCATGATGACGTAGGCTTGTGTCAGTCACGTGGTTCGCGAGTCTCGGAAGAGAGTACCAGGCGGAGTATATTATTATACCATGCATTTTATTGTATCTATAGCGACAATCTACTCCAAAATAATGCACAGCATATACGAGTCTATCGCTATCCTTTTCATTTTCAAGCACAAATAGCATGCGCACTCTCTTTTTTTAAAGGGGCGGACTTCATACAGCTGCTATGCTGTGTCCTCTTCTATCGTATGGGATGGTTTTGGTTGGGACCTCTCAGTCGCACACATTCACTCGCTGCAATATTTTACTTTTCAAAATTTGACAACCGGAATTCTGGACTGATTTTTCGCAGGCAACCCTATACCACCGTGTTCATAATAAAATAATCTTTAATGTTATTTAATTTCAATTCAATAATCAGACCGTTGCAAAATGCTAGTATAGATTTACCAGTTTAAACCTGGCTACCCGATAGTTGTGACGGGAAAAGAATAGGCAACCTAACGTTTGCATATTCTATGGGCTTCATACTTTCGATTGGTATAGAATTTATCTAATAATCAAATGTTTAAAAAAAAATATTTTTTAATCATTAATTAAACATACCCTGGACTAAAATTTGTTAGGCAACCCATATGCAATATATTTATTGACATATTACATTAAATATAAAATACATTTAATCAAATAAACATCTCGGTGAAGGTCGTTCTTAAAGGGATCCTCTACTATTATATTTATAGAACTCAGGGAAAAGTATTATTCACTTTAAAAAGTCCGTTGAAATTATCAGTACATTTGCCATAGTATGAAAAAAAATATTAAAAGGAACATTACAAAATGTTATCTTAACGACAGTACGTCGCGCGTCGCCATACTTGTAATTGGTTAAGAGCATTTTAGCGTTCAGAAGCTGTCAAAATAACTAATTAGAAATTGAATTTTACTATATAATCTATAAATTTCTAACTTTACAGTGGCAGACTTATGGGGCTTCTAAACTATTTAATTTTTTTTTTTTTCTTTTAATATTTTACTGCATTTTGTGACCGGCAACTATGGCCGTCCTTCTCTGACACCCTACGCTAGATCAAGATGCAAATAATGGCCGGCCACAAATTGCAATAAAATATGGCCCGTTTAGAAGCCCCATTATACAACTATAATAGTAGTTGACATTTTATCCTCTTGTATTAGTAGGTACATATACGGGGGTTCCGTTGTTACCTACTGGTGAGGGAGCCCTAAAAATTGTTTTAATGTGATGATAATGACTTCTGATAATACACCCCACACACGGAGCTCACTCATTCACACACTCACATAGTCTGACCAAAAAGAGTAGAAATTAAAAAGTGGCAATACTGTAGTGTCGTCCCCTTTTTCTTAGATTGATTAGAAAGGGAGGACACTACAGTATCGCCACTTTTTAATTTCTACTCTTTGGTCAGACTGTACACGCACGCACGTAATAAATAAATAAATAATGTAATGCCTTCTTATTGTTTGATAGGTGAAATCTCGCCTGCCATGATCAAGGATGTCGGCTGCGACTGGGTGATCCTCGGCCACTCGGAAAGGAGGTCAATCTTCGGCGAGAAGGATGAACTGGTCGCCGAGAAGGTTTGTGCAACATTATAACCACATTATAACTATACAGGGCGTCCCAAGACTATGGGACATCAAGGGAAAGTACCTTAAATATCATAGATAGGATATTTTGCTGAAAGAAGACTGTGTTATTTTTAAAAGTTAGTTATTCTGCATTTAAAGATTTTCTAAGAATTACTTGCTTCGTCTGGGAATCGAACCGACTTTAAGAGGCTTTATTCCTTTTAAAATGCTGATTGTTTAGGCATTTTTCTCTATTATCAAACATGTTTCTTAACATATTATTGATGTTACTACCTAGAACAGGGCTATTGGGATCTATTGGTATATATTTGAAACCTACAGTTTGAATTTTTCATTGATAATTTTTGTTTCAAAAAGTACTCTAAATTGACAAAATTCACACGATAAATTAGTTTTTTCAACTTATTTTCGACAGCACGCAATAAAAGCATGAAATAACTACGTTACTACCTAAAACTCGTGGAAAAGTATTATTCACTTCAAAAAGTAGTTGGTTGAAATTATCAATATATTCGTCATTATATAAAAAAATTTTTTTTTAAAAGGAATAAGGCCTCTTAATGTGAAATGAAATACACCCATATTTTTATGATGCCAATCGAAAATGGACAAAAAATAATAATTCTTCCTAAGTATAATAGTATCTTAAAAGAAAGGAACAACGTAAAATGTATGAGTCAAATTTCAAGAAAATTATTTATTGCCGACGACGAATAATTAAGCAAGTAATTCTTAGAAAATCTTTAAATGCAGAATTAGTTAAGTACTTACTTTTAAAAATAACATAAAGTCTTCTTTTAGCAAAATATCCTATCTACGATATTTAAGGTACTTTCCCTTGATGTCCCATAGTCTTGGGATACCCTGTAGATAAAATGCTAAAATTATATTGAGAATCAGTTTTCTACGGAGACGTACAGTGCCATCAGTTAGTAAAAATTTATTTGTCCTCTCATACGGCTGAACCGATTTTAACGTTTTTTGGTAGTTGCGCGTTCCCTGACGGTTATAGGATACTTTTAACCCAACTACGAAAAAGCAAAAAAGAGCGTTATGACTTTTTCTTACACTACACTTGTGTTGTTAAAGGATTAGTTCCAAGTACTGGCTTATTGAGTACAGTGTAATTTCTAATAAAATGTTTCTCAGTCGACGCCTAAATGTTTCCTCAGGCAAATGCTTGTAGTAGGATAAAATGGCGAACGTAAAAAGACCCAACAATATTTCTGTATACTTCTTCCAAAAAAAATTAGGTATTAAGTATACAGGATTATTCAGATATATGCGAGGTAGGCAAAGGTGACATGGGCACGTGATGTGTAGTCACACTCGCACACCGAGGGTTCCGTACAAGCACTTATTCCATCTTAACTGGCCGGATTAAGTTAAGTTTGCACCTCGTATGTAAGGCACTGGATACAAATGAGGTGAAAAGTTAACGCAACTGATCACGTTTGTTATATGGGAGCCCCCTTAAATATTTATTTTATTCTGTTTTTTTAATAGTTTTCGTTATAATGGCAACAGAAATACATCATCCGTGAAAATTTCAACTGTCTAGATATCACGGTTCATGATGACAGACGGACAGCGGATGCTTAGTAATAGGATCCCGTTTTGGGTACGGTACCCTTAAAAGGCACGCTGCGCTGACCCCAATTAACCTTTTGAGCGCCACAGTCGGCTGTGGCCGTCAACAAAAAATCGTGCCACTGACGCCACGTCGGCCACACCCGTCCAAATTTCAATGATCAAAAACTTTGTAATTCTAACCGCTACAAGTATTTTTCAATCCCTGTTGATTTTGGGGCACATCTTTTTTTTTTACTCTGGCGTCAGTGGCACGGTAAATTGCTAGACCGCTTGGCGGTCAATAGGTTAAAAGGGGTAAGGGCAAGAGAATGATGATATGGATGTCTTGTTACAAACAAATGTATTTCAGGTTGCCCACGCGTTGGAGTCAGGTCTGAAGGTGATCGCGTGCATCGGCGAGACGCTCGAGGAGAGGGAGGCAGACAAGACCGAGGAGGTCATCTTCAGGCAGACCAAGGCCCTCATTCCCGCCATCGGCAGCAACTGGGACAAGGTCGTGCTGGCCTACGAGCCCGTCTGGGCTATCGGTACCGGCAAGACCGCTACTCCCCAACAGGTCAGTATCAGTCAGTACAATCACAGACAACCCCCACTAGACGGAGCATGTAAGGCGACCCGCGCGCACCAGCGATATGGTACGGCAGAACATTAAAGTATCAACACGGCGGCCACCGTTTAGTTGCGTCCTTGTTTATGATCCATGCGTACGTCAACGAAAAAAGAAATTAAATAAATAACATGGTAAATTGTAGTGTTAAGTGGTGTAGAGGGACCTCATAAACATGGACGCAGCTAAACGGTGGCCGCCGTGTTGATACTTTAATGTTCTGCCGTACCATATCGTTGGTGCGCGCGGGTCGCCTTACATGTGCCTTACATGCTCCGTCTAGTAGGGGTGGTCTGTGAATACAATACAACGCAACGCAACGCAACACAACACAACACAACACAATAAAAAAATGCTTCATTGCACACCAAAAATAGTTAGCAAATTAGGCACAGATACAATAATTTCAATAACCGTAGACAACAGCCGGTCTATCGCTAAAGAGCGATCTCTTCCAGACAACCTTTATGTAGTGGAGTTGATCAGTAGAAACCAAACAATGAGTAAGTGAAGCAGAAGGCGATGGGAGAACAAAATAATTATCAACAGAGTAAGCAAGTAACAATAACGATAGATATACAATTATACACATCAAAAATAGATATACATACATGAATACAAACATATACAAGACAGGTAACGCCCTGACCCATTCAACATGGGTCCCCATTCGCTTTATTTTGAGATCTTCGAAAAACTATCAAGACCAAAAGTCAAGCTATAAATCTCGAATCAATTCAAAACAGTTTTATATGTATTTATTTATATTGAAAAACTCACCTCGATCTCACCTAATCTCTCTTACAAATCTAACATATGCTTGGAACATTCTAGGCCCAAACCGTCCACGCGTCGCTCCGCAACTGGCTGGCCAAGAACGCATCTGCCGAGGTGGCGGCCACCGTGCGCATCCAATACGGCGGCTCCGTGACCGCCACCAACGCCAAGGAGCTGGCCTCCTGCGCTGACATCGACGGCTTCCTCGTCGGCGGCGCCAGCCTGAAGCCAGAGTTCGTTGATATTGTTAACGCTACTAAGTAAATTAGCTATGACTCGATCGCCATACTTTAGATAATTTCCGTCGGCCTGGCCAACAGACCGCATGCAAGGCAGTCATATCAACCCTTGTCCAGTCTCGGGCCACTTTGTCGGGAACCGCCTGGAACCTTCCAGCCCATTCCATTGGAAGGACATATTTTTGATTATAGTTATTGGTCCGCAACTAAATGTGCCTAAAGATCCCTCGGCGCTTTTTCATCTGCTAAGGCCCTGGTCGCGTATGCCGCATATTTTACAAGCTTTTATTTAGCTCGCATGGTATGTTTAAAGTATGTATGTTCGGGTGAAATCTTGCAACTCAATTTTGAAGCAGATATCGTCAACCGATTGAGCTAAAATTTTGCATACCTACTTAACTTTGATGACAATACAATAATATGGTACCATGGGGCTGATCTGATGATGGAGCCGGAAGGTGGCCATAGGAACTCTATAATAGAGAAAACAATCCTACCGAGCTTGGGCTCTTTAGAATTGTCTCAGTGAGCATTTGATGGATATCTAAAGAAAGTACAGTCGGCTATAAAAGCTTGCCACTAAAATGTCATTTTTGACAGAAACTTATTACATAGTCAAGAAAAACGTCTTCTTTCATGGCACTTATAGAAAGGCCACTGTATTATTTTTGTATGGCGATTGGCAGTCTTGTCATCATATATATACTAGAATCTTTCTAGTACTAATAGTCATACCGTATGACACTATATAATAGTAGTATCCATATGTGGTACTTATTTGGATAGTTGTCGTATGCTTGCATCTTTGTAAAGTTTCGTTCGTAAGTTTATATTAAGTCTGCAAATCAAATTTGATACGAATCTTGTATGTTTTGGTTATTGTTGATGTATTTCTCGTGCGTTCGATTTTGTCAAAACATTGCTTTTCTTTTTGTTATTTGTTCGAGGTTATGTGATTCATAACGCAGTCTGTACATGATTAAAGTCGCTATATCTCCGTTAACTTGGCATTTTTATTATATATTTATTGAATTTAATTGCACTAAAGAAGATCACTTCATACAAAAAGTCCCAGACAAATTTTGTTCTGCATTATACATGTATCATGGTCATGTATCAGCAGATAACATCCACGGTATGTGTCGTCACGCTCGTTATGGTCCAATCTTTAAATGAATAAATGAGATATATTGTAGGAGCCTGGCAATTCACGAGGTGACGATGTTTACATAATAATGGACTGGTACAGAATTACTGAATATACGAAATATACCTAGTTCACTGACCTCGGTTATTAGGTAGAAGTACTGTTTATGTAGGCGGCTGGAATCGTCCGCACAGGTACCCGAGGCCCGCTGACGATGAATCCTTGAGCTAGAGGTACTGAAGCTGAGTTGATGCATGAGGGTTCTGAACTGAGGAATTACTCTTCTACGCTGATGTTCTGAGGAGTCTGAGCTGAGTCACAACGCTTCTTAATGATGATCTGAGAGGCCTGAACTGAGCCATAACGCTTCTTACTGATGATCTGAGATGTCTGAGCTGAGCTGAGACATAACGCTTCTTACTGATAATCTGAGACATAACGCTTCTTACTAATGATCTGAGACATAACGCTTCTTACTGCTGATCTGAGACATAACGCTTCTTACTGCTGATCTGAGTCATAACGCTTCTTACTGCTGATCTGAGTCATAACGCTTCTTACTGATGATCTGAAATATCTGAGCTGAACCATAACTGAGAAATAACGCTTCCGTGTTGACGGTCTGAGAAGTCTGCTGAGGCCTGAGCAGATTCGCCTCGCCTACCACTCGCGGTAGCGATTCCCTTTCCTATTCTATCAAACAAGTTACTAACTGATCTCTGATCTGTGTAAATGACCCTGATCTCCCGGTTAGTGTTACCTCAACTTCATGACATAATTGTTGGTATTACAATAACTAATTCATTAATCACTAGCAGCGTCCTTCCACTTCGTTTCGTTCCCTCTCAAAAACTGCCCGCCATCTTTTCGTTGTCATGGTAACGTCACTTACGTAGGTGCTAGCGCCACCTCTGCGAGAAGCGCTGATATTTACATGTACCTTCGCGATAGCTCGCGACACTCCCGCCCACCGAGAAATAAAAGAATAATTGAACATTCGAGATAATCAGTTTAATCAAATTACTAATAACACGGAAATTATAAGGCACTTAAAAATTAACACAGGTTAAGTAGCTGAGCTGTACATTCCCGAACTTTCTCTTGAGCCCTTTGCGCCGACAGCCGCGATGGCCTTTGATGCTCGTCTACTGGCGATCCCTTTTCTGGGACAGGTGTTGTCGCTCCACGTCGTTCCGGCTGAGTGGGTTTGGCACGTGATCCGCAGTACGGTTTGGTTCAACGGAAAATGTTTGTGTCGTCATGTTTAGTCGAATCGGTCTTATAATTAGGCGCTCTATAACCATTATCTTCAGATTCTGTTGAAGGGTTACATATAGATGGACGATTCACCTGTTAAAAGTTTCGTTGGGACCTGTTGGGACTTTGAATACGCGTATCTCCCCATCACTGCCTTTCATTAAGATGGCTATGCTACCTATCTTCCATGGACGCCTGTTACCACTACCTTTGCACCAATTCTCAACTCCTCCAAACCAGGGAGACTACGGTAATGGATTTATATTTATCATTTAATATACAATCGATTGTTCGAAATCACTTGTTGCTCCTTAAACTTCTTTGTAGCAGTCTGCCTGAACTGATATGATATTGGTGTAGTCTTTATATGTATTTATTTTTGAATCAACTTTATCTATGATAGTATTTTCTTCGTTTTGATTATGTCCTTCTTGTTCATCAGGCTTTGGTAGATGGTTGCACACAACCTAATTGATGTTCTAGCCCGACTGATGTTTCCGTAGGACCCTGGCCACCCGAACAGTTTAGTCAGTTTTCCTGTAAGATTTATTGAACAAGAAGGCCATTTCTTAGAATTCTGTTTAAAAAAAGAATCTGCTACTTCTAGCCAACGCTTGGTAGTCTCAATTGATGCGATGGAGCTGGTAGCGTCGTCAGCTGGATTATGTGGTGTTGATACGTACCTCATCTGTAGGCCAATTTAATTTCCTTTCAAATGGAGGTAGAAGTTTCTCAGTTGACCACAAGCAGATAATTATTTATTTGGCTTAGTCTGTCCATAAATATAGGCTTGTAATGTGTAATTTTATATTTGATAAAATTGTGAATCAGCCTAATTACTGACTTTTAAGGCCTCTAACTGTGATATAAGAAAAGAGGCATCTTCAGCAGATTTGCATCCTGTTACAAGATTATCTAAGTACATAAGTACATACCGTCTACAATTTTGGTAAATTTGACCATTAAACTTCAATAGGAGATGTCGGATCACTATTTGCTTTATTCAGTTCTTTAGAGGGACACAACGCTCTATTATGAACTCCATACTTCCCGCAGTGGTAGCATTTTCTTAGAGACTGACATTCTGTAACTCGATGTCCCTTTCCCAGACAGTTGTAGCATCTGTTTTCGAGTTTTCTCGTTCTCTCTCGTATGGTCTTAAATTTAACACACTCATCGTTAAAATGCTCGTCCCCACAAAATATGCATGTCAATTTTGTCTTCTTTGCCACGTTGTCATCTTTGTTGTCGTTTATGTGTCTTTTCCTTATATCGGCATTTTCCGTGTATCTCCTTTCTCTCATGTATCTGTTACTCGTAGCGAAATTGGCTCTCATCGAATGGTCTACCTGTCGTCCACCTGCCACAAGTAATGTTTCTAAACTGTATTTACCATGGTCTTGATTCGGTGTGCTTGGCTGTTCTGAGAGAGTAGCGTCGAGTTTCATCCGATTTGACGCTTCCTTTGCAGATATAATGCATTCGATTTGTTTTCTAATTTCTTCAATAGAATATGATTCCGAATTAGATTTCAATCGGAGTTCATAAATAAATTCCTCTGGAAACTTTTGCATGATTATAACACGTAAGTGATTGTGATTAACATCTTCACCTAAAGATGACAGTACTCTCAAGTGGCGTTCTATCTCGTTAAATGTTCTTCTATAGTCCACAACGGACTTATCAGCGACTTTTACATTGTATAGTGCAGTGTAATGAGCATCAACCACTGCACAATGCTTTCCATAGCGCTCTTTGAGTGTAGATACAGCAATTTGATAATTTTTGTTAGTAGTGTCGAATCCCTCTATCGCTCGTTTAGCTTCTCCATCGAGCACTGATTGTAGGTATAACAGTTTGTCGACATCCTTTAGGTCCCGTTGATCCACATTAGACTCAAATTGGTCCCAAAATTCATGCCATTTTAAAATGTTGCCGTTAAACCTCGCTAGTTCCATTTTTGGCAGCTTGCTAGTGACATTGGAGTGATGGTATTGAGTACTTATTCTTCCTTTTGCATCTTGATTTTTCAGGTTAAAGGTCAGATCCAGTTCCACGGCTACTTCTTCAGCACGGATTTGAATAGTAGTATACGTGGACAGTTTATCAGCAGATGGAGTTGGCACTACTTTAAAATAATGATGCAAGTCCGCAACGAAACGTTCGATCGCTGTTTGTAGTTTAATATAAATCAGCTTTATAGGTTTCCTGTCGATCGTTTCTCCCGTAACATCTTTTGACCGTTCCAAACACTCTAGACCCCTTTCCATTAGTGACTCGACATTGTCGATTAATAACTTTAGCCTAATATCAAGCGCTTCTTCCATATTTGACTACTAAACTTCAGTAAATCTAATGACCGAGGAACCAAACCGTAATAATTACTTGGGACTGTAACAATAAAAACAACGTTTACCACTCGGAGAATGCTAAACTATCTTAGTTATAACATTCATTCATTTAGGCCTCATTCGCTATTATCTAGATTTTTACTGTAACTATAAGTTCGGTGAAACATACAGAAAGTTAAAATTAGTTGTTTGTAAAATTTTAATATTTACTGTGAAACAATTGTAGAGAAGTTACGCGGTGCCTTTTAATTGTCTTGGTAAATGCACTACCGTGCCCCCTCTATTGTAGTTAGACTAGTAAAATATTTCAGCAAGTGTCTTTTAATAAGAATACTTCATTAACCTCTATTAGAATTAATTATCTGCGGATGGAGGTAATTTTCAGAGAAAAGAAAATAAATAAATAATAAACCTTACTAACTTATACAGATGACATACCATTAGGTCTAATAAGCATTAAGCCTAAATAGATACATACAATTAATCTACCTGTTTTATATGTTCCACATTCACTCTTTCACCTCTAGATGTAATGAACTGATTAGAAATAGGCCTTTCTTAAATCAGCAAGCAGTCCTGTCTTTCAGTCTCACAGGCTTACCCTATGAAGTGCTAGATACAATTGCTGATCTGTCTAGGAACAAATATTGTTCAAAATCAACAATTATGATATCAAAGTATCTGAGGGCTCTTTTAAATTTAACCAAACTTAGTAGCAAATGGACTCACCTCTTCATTCACTCAAACAGTCACCAATGCTGATGCTCTTTTCTGCACACTCACTGCTGAATTCTGTGTCACAAACACAAATGTCTCAGTTTGTGAATAAACATGGTAATAAATATAATTTGTTTAGTAATCAGACATATTAGATTTGAGACTAAATTTAGGTACCATTAATTTTTGTCCGATCTGATTTTCCACTGACTCCGGTGAGAAATTTTATAGTAATGTAGTATAGTTTTAATTCCTTAGTACATGTACCCACTATCAATATATGAAACATGAAAGCAATAAAGAACTATCTATTCCTTAGCCTCTCTAGCCATTATGCCTCTTGTATGGATAATTCATGTGTAGCGAAACACCATAAGATAACCATTAGGAGTATCTAAATAAATAACAATTGAACCAAACTATTACTGACATATCACCAAGTAATTGTATTTGGAAACATGCTCCATAAAGACTTCAGTCGGTAAACAATCACCTTAATATCAGTTAATATAACATAATGGTGAGGCTTGTATTCATAATCACTGAATAAATTGCCCTTGCAAAACACTTCCTTATTTAATACAACCCAGATTTTATTTTTCTTCTGAGTTTTGACAGTTTTAATCAAATTAACTTTAATTAACTTGGGACTTAATCTGATCAATAGGTGGTAGTACCCAATCAAGTTAAATAACTCATTCTGATATTTTATTCCATGTTAAAACTTTCATGAAAGTTGAAGCTGAACTATTTCTGATGAAATCAAATTTACATACAGTAATGTCAAAGGTATATAGCACTCATTGCTTTATGATAATGAAGTTAATATAACTAGGTATAATTAATTACTAATAATATTACTAAGTAGAAATGTTTTATTAATTAAATTATTATTTGCCTGATTTGCATTCGGAGGAAACGTTAAGGGCAGCTTTCATTCCAACAAGGAAGGTCAATTCCATTATGACATGAACATCTTCCTTCACCACGTAAGTAATAAACATTTGAGTACTCACTTTGTTCGTGGGCTTCGCTTCGTGCCTCGTTCTACTCAGTAGGTACTCAATATTCCAAATTTTTATCAGCTTCGTAACCACAACTACATAAACTGTAGGTCTGATTAGGTACCCGTGAGTCCGCATAAACAGACCTATGGAAATCGAATAAATATAATTGTTATTGCTACATTTATAACTGTAACGTGATTTCTTGATTCGCAATTAAACAATCGTGTTCTATTTAATCCATTCCATTGCTTCACGAAAACAACTGGGTAGTTTTCTCTTAGTTTTAATGGTTTGCTTTCTATTAAAAAATATAATTTATTGCTATTATAATGTTTATAATAAATAAAGAGGCTCACCTTGTGTTATCATCCAAATTCCAAACAAACAATACTTAATAATCACAGCGCGAACAATTAAATAAATTCGTGAGTGCGTAACGTAACGTAAACTTTACTTTATTTTATATGAAACAAGCAAACAAGACAAAACAATCATTGAAGAGTTTGAAGGAAAAAATGGCGGCGATGAAAATTTGCTAGGAACGCTAAAAACAATTGCTATCGAGTATCGACACTTATGCTTTCACAGATAGAGTTGACGAACTCGAGTTGTCTGAATATTACAAGATTACCAACCGCAAAACATTTGCCAAGCCGCGTAAATCAAGTATTCTTATATTTTGTATTCTCATCGGTCGATCGTCGATAATATGCAATAATAAATATTTATTTTCTGTGGAACAAAAATTACCATCGATTCTACTCTATTTAAGACGAATTTTCAGAAAAAATATTAAAACATTTATAACTGATTAGCACTACATTTCCGGTTTAGTTAGGCGGCCATATTTGATTAATTTGTCGATGTTCAAGAAACCAATTGCCTGTCTTATTATTTTCAAACATATATCTAAAATATGATGTCATTAGGATGAAATAACATTACCTACTATGACATTATAATAAATGGAAATGCATTATAATCTAATAGACGAAAAGTACATGGCGAAATTAAATTTGCCTTTTGAGTTCCAATAAAAATTTGTTATTGGACATTAAGAATTGCCTATTAACTTTAGTACGATCAATAATTATGTACTTAGTTTTAAAATGTTAATTCTAGAATGATTATATTCTTATGTCCTACTATCTTAATTAATTTTCATATTTTGACTGTTTTTCTTTTGACAATTGCTGATACCTAATAATAATATCTCACTCGATACTTTTTCATTGATAAGCCAGAAAATCAACCATCTTGTTACTTTGTCGTCATCAAACCGTGCATTAATTCAGTTAAAATTATAGCTTTTATAAATGATAATATCCCAGCATCTCCACCATGTCGTCACGCTCGTTATGGTCCAATCTTTAAATGAATAAATGAGATATATTGTAGGAGCCTGGCAATTCACGAGGTGACGATGTTTACATAATAATGGACTGGTACAGAATTACTGAATATACGAAATATACCTAGTTCACTGACCTCGGTTATTAGGTAGAAGTACTGTTTATGTAGGCGGCTGGAATCGTCCGCACAGGTACCCGAGGCCCGCTGACGATGAATCCTTGAGCTAGAGGTACTGAAGCTGAGTTGATGCATGAGGGTTCTGAACTGAGGAATTACTCTTCTACGCTGATGTTCTGAGGAGTCTGAGCTGAGTCACAACGCTTCTTAATGATGATCTGAGAGGCCTGAACTGAGCCATAACGCTTCTTACTGATGATCTGAGATGTCTGAGCTGAGCTGAGACATAACGCTTCTTACTGATAATCTGAGACATAACGCTTCTTACTAATGATCTGAGACATAACGCTTCTTACTGCTGATCTGAGACATAACGCTTCTTACTGCTGATCTGAGTCATAACGCTTCTTACTGCTGATCTGAGTCATAACGCTTCTTACTGATGATCTGAAATATCTGAGCTGAACCATAACTGAGAAATAACGCTTCCGTGTTGACGGTCTGAGAAGTCTGCTGAGGCCTGAGCAGATTCGCCTCGCCTACCACTCGCGGTAGCGATTCCCTTTCCTATTCTATCAAACAAGTTACTAACTGATCTCTGATCTGTGTAAATGACCCTGATCTCCCGGTTAGTGTTACCTCAACTTCATGACATAATTGTTGGTATTACAATAACTAATTCATTAATCACTAGCAGCGTCCTTCCACTTCGTTTCGTTCCCTCTCAAAAACTGCCCGCCATCTTTTCGTTGTCATGGTAACGTCACTTACGTAGGTGCTAGCGCCACCTCTGCGAGAAGCGCTGATATTTACATGTACCTTCGCGATAGCTCGCGACAGTATGTAGTACTATTTGTCCACGGCTTGACAAAGGCCTCCAAGGATCTCCATAATTACTGGCTGGTTAAATAACACTTAAATAACTGAAAAACAAAAATGAGATTGTCTAAGTTTTCAGCTGTAGTATAAATAAATAAAAAAGGAATATTGTTTTATTACTCATTTTATTTGCTTAACAATATTACATAAAATTATTTCTTAAGCCGGTATGGTGAAATTGGACCTTAGCTTAGCATGTATAAAAATATATCCCTTAGGTCGAAAACTTGGATTCCTTATGTTTATATCAAGGTCTTGAATAATCAGACGTATGTCACCTTTTCCGACTAAGCAACCGATAAAAACCATACTTCTATATAGTGCTTATCCACACCTATTTCAGATTACAAATAAGAGAAGCCGAAACCAAAAGCTATTCTACACTTATACAGGGTGTAATCGTTAAGTGTAGCCAGGCGATAATTCCGTAAATATAGCAGATAGCAGATATCAGAAAACTTCAAATTGATATCGAAAGAGGGTTACCCAATGAGTAAAATTACATTAATAACTTTTATTAAATAAAAGCAGAAATATCCCAAATATTATCTTCGAACCCTCCCATACATTTAGTACGACGACTTACAGTAGGTACAGACTCCAAGTGCGTCGGCGTCGCAAGAGAAAAAACTGCTTGAGATTCATTATTTGCACGAATAAACTGTACCTGATAAAATAATGAAACTACCGTTTATGAAAATAATAAAGGCAACATTTATTTTTTAAGGAAGTACATTTTTTCTTTACTATAGCTGCTCGAAGTGACGCCCTTCCTGTGCGATACATTGACGGGCCCTTACGTAGGTATACGCTGAACGAATGCACAGCCTAGAAGAGCCAAAAAATCGCGTACGGCTTGCCATTGCATCAATTATACGGCAAATTTTAAGAAAAGTTCATTTAGAAACATTTAAGATGGTCCGTCAATGTATCGCACAGGAAGGGTGTCACTTCGAGCAAATGAAGTAAGAAAAAATTTACTTCCTTAAAAAAATAATGTTAGGTACTTTTATTATTTCATAAACGGCAGTTTTATTATTTTATTACTTACAGTTTATTCGTGCAAATAATGAATCTCAAGCAGTTTTTTCTCTTACGACGCCGACGATCTGAAGGCTGTAAGTCGTCGTACCTACTAAATGTATGGGAGGGTTTGAAGTTAATATTTGGATTTCTGCTTTTATTTAAAAAAAGTTATTTTACTCATTGGGTAACCCTCTTTCGATATCAATTTGAAGTTTTCTGATATCTGCTATATTTACGGAATTATCGCCTGGCTACACTTAACGATTACACCCTGTATAATAAAATAATAATAACATTATTTTTACGTACACTATATTCGTCATGGAAAGAAGTTATTTAAGAGCCCACCAACGCATTCCGGCTCGAGCGATTTGGTGCCCCGCAACCCTCAACACATGTCGTATAGCGCAAAAAAACTATGCAACTTCTTGCCCCTTCGTTTAGTCTGTCCCATTATGTAAATAGTGCTATTTAGCTCACCAACTTTAATAAACTTAGTAAAATCGATGTACATAAAAAAATTACAGAGGTGCGTGACGAGTGACACGTCCGTCGTGCAGGAAGCTCAGAAAATACTAACTGATTGAAATAGGCAAAAGGGATAGCTCTAGTTACATTCGCATGCGATAGCTGAGAGGGGCATAGTTCGCGCTCTGCTGAGACAGGATGGCGTAAGCACCAAATCAAATAATTGTTGTTTATTATAAACGTGCACATCTATATTAAAAACCTTTTTATACAGGTTTGAGAACTTACAAATTGTACATCTTGGACATAGATTTTAGGTCACTTTTAACAACATAGATGCCAACAACAAAATATTGCAGAAGGAGATTAAAAATAACACAATAACAATGAACAATTCAGTCAAACTTATTTCTATATCGGATTCAAATGAAATCGGCCGTTTCGTGATTTTTCTCTACGTTAGTGCCTGATGTGAGTGATGTGAGCTTGTAAATTGGAATATACCATTTTATTTACTCCCTATATTAATTCAGAAAATATTCGGGGAATATGGCTTTCATACCGCAATAAACTATTCGATTGTGACAATAAGACTTCTGTGAAAAGTTATTCATAATCTATTTGTCTATTGCCATTTTGTAGTAAAATTGTCATATTTTTTTCGAATATAATAAAAAAACGGGGTCTTTATTTGTTAGGTATATCCCAATTGAGTACCTGGTTATTTTTCCACGCTTTATGTCTGCGCCACGCCGAGATGGGCGCTCATGGGTAAATACCCGATAAATACCGGGTAAATACCCAATCTACTACTACTACTGCCCGGTAGATTGGGTATTTACCCCGTATTTATCGGGTATTTACCCATGAGCGCCCATCTCTACACGAGGGACAGCTCGTGGTTTTGACTAGGAAGTGTTTACAGAAGGGCTACTCCGATGTTCGAAATTCGACCGTCGTATAGAGCCGTCCCGTTCACCCAAATATACTTTGACAGCAGATTAAGAACGACGGCACTAACTATACAACGGTCGAATTTGGAACATCAGTCCGTCCTTCAGTATCGAGTGTAGAAGTAAAAGGAACTCTATCTCTATATCCAAAAGTGTCTGTGGAAAGGCGTTAAATAGTAGTTAGGTACTTAATTACTGTTTGTTTTTACACTTTAATGAAAGTCACCTTGACCTATAGCCCGCGCGGCGAACGATGATTCCAATGACACCTGTCATCAGTACATTTTTCCGATTATAGGTTATAGAATGTTCTGAGATGACAGGTGTCATAATGGCATGTATTTAACGCGGCGACAAATTAATCAGATTTAGGGATTTATAAAAAATTAAAGGGGATAGCAAAAATAATAAGTTGGCGACTAATTGCGGAGACTATTAAAGTAAAAAGTAGCAGCTAAGTAATCAATTTTCGGCTTTGTTTCAATATAAACTAGCATCGAGTTATTGTTTTGGCGACTGAATTAAGCGGAAACATGACAGCGGATAAAAAGTTGAAAATGGCCTACTCTAATTGTTCAATGGAGATTACATATAAAATAAATCAAGGTCATAAAAAAAATACTTTGTGCGACAATTTAAGAGCTTTAATCAAAGTTGAAAATTGCATGTATAAATAATAATTTTGGTCTATAGTTTTATTTAGTGGCTCTGATTTTGGTCAATTTTTCGTCAGGTGTGATGTCATATTGACACCTATTTTTTATGATTCTATCGTATAGAATACGTTAAAATAAACGTGTTTTGTATGGATAACTTTTTTCTAAACTTAATAATTACCGAGATATGGACTCCTAAAACCGACAATATTTTTTTGGATATTGTGTCAGACTCTGCCTTAGCTCCGGCGCTGCGGGAAGTGCAGCCCTTCCGCCCTTGCGTGGCAAAGCACGGTCGCCCGTACTCCGTTCCGCAGCTTCGGCTTGTTGGTCGCCTTCGGCGACCAGCCTCAGCCGCTCCGCTCCGCACGGCTCCCGAGCTTTGTCACGGCGGGCGAGGGCTGCTCTCCCTCCGCGCCTCCGGCTTTTTATATACACTCTAGGGGTAGGGCAGACAAGACCACGTGGAATCGGGGTTGACAGCTTCGGTTCTGAGGCAAGTCTTATGATAATGCAATGCTTATTTTAGCGTAGCGTGTTTTAGCTAGATTCGGACTAAAATAAGCGTGTTTTGTATGGGCAAAACATTTTTACCTAAAAAACGCTTATCGCCGTTTTCATTAAATTATGGTTTCGAAAACTAAAAAAATAACTCCCCATTACTTTTATATAGTACCCATTTTAATATTTAAGCTGCCAGCAAATCAAAGCCCAAAATGCTTTTTTAGATGGAGACCTGTAGTTGCCACTAATATAAAGTTTGTTATCCTTCTGCTAATATTAGTCGCCAAGTCATTATTTATAGTACCTCACCTATGATTTCAGTAATCTTGTTTATTATTTTTGCTACCTTAAAGTAGCTGCCATTATTTGAATTTTAAAATATCCTTAGTTTAAAGCTCATTTAATATAAATGATTGCCAAAATATTTAATCGCTGACAAGTTATTATTTTAGTTGCAAATAGTTTGCTGCTCTTTAATTTTTCTGTCGCCGCGAAAATAATAAGCCATATAAATCATCGTTCGCCGCGCGGGGTAGGTATACATTATGCGATTTTCATGTATGGATAGACTGATAGAATTAAGTAGGAAATACTATGGTCGCCGAAAATATTTAATATTTCAACTCTTCACTTCTCATTCTCACCCCGTCTATACATACGAATTGTTTCATATTATCTTGCTACTTCAGCGCCTAACTGCTATTGTAACCTACTGCGTACGGAATTCTCGCCATAATTTACTGGTTAACGCTGAACTTCTTCAAATATTCTCCCATCTGAGTTTTACTTCTACACTCTGTGTTGTTTACAGGCATACTCCAATCAACCAAAAATACATCTAGATAGTAACTAAGTAATATATTGTGAAAGTGATACCTAGCGGCTAGCGCTGTTTTAAATCGAGTGACGTTACTATCTGATCTGTCTGAATCCGAAAGTAACCGCAAAATATTTTTTAATAGACCATTAACAGTAACAAACAATAAACATTTGTCAATCGAATCAGTGCCGTATTTACCCGCCCACAAGGCCCGGGGCTAGGGGCCCAGTCCCAGAAGCAGGACTGGCACCATAATGATGTTCTCCTTATAGGTGAGGGGCCCCAAATGCCAAGTGCCCAGGGGCCTTGGCCCTCAAGTCCGGGCCTGAATGTAATGCTGCATTCAACCAAACTTTTATTCCCAGAATAACGCTTACTCTCGGATAGTAATGTCAGAACCCTATATCGACGGATGGGTGTTCAAACAAGATAAGTTTAAAAAAAACTTTGAAATAAGAACTATGTAGTTTCAAAGACTAGTTTTTTTTACTTATCGGGTTTGACCGTTCAGTCCTCGATATTAGTTTGAGATTTTAATGTTTATCGAATGGCTTACATTATAGTTCTCTACTTAAATTTTAAACTGTTAGATTTAAGGTATGCACAACTGCATCCGTCGAGAGTTTCTTGTGATCCGCCATTGTCCCGCTAAATTTGGTGATTGATTCGAGGACAATGTGGTGCACTGCACTGTCTGATCTGGGCAACCAAACTGGCATCCTGCTCACTACTCCCATTTGTACCATAGAGAGGCACAATTTCCGACGCCTGTCCTAATTCTGTTTAGACTAGGGGTAGGCGTTAATCTTAGATGCAAATTTGATTAAATGCAGCCTAAGTACGAGTTAATTAGTCCGCTTGATTGAGCACTGCCCGGCCAAGGAAAGGCAAGTGCTTCACTATCGGCTCGCCGTAGGAGAGGACAGCGCGAAGAGGCTCGAACCACGACACGAAGAATGACAGGACGAAGCACCAGAACACAAACTTCACTAGCAAATCCAGGAAGAACAGGCTGCAAAGAAATAAAACAATTTAAGCAAGGAGTTAACTCTACTACTAATTAATAAAAATAAATTACAAATTCTCAAACATGCAATGAAATAACGTCATAACGTGCGTTAAAACAGGCTTCGAAGTGTCAAGTTTCGGGCGGAACAGTTCGAGAGAACTGTAAAGGTTTTTCATACAAAATTGAAGGCCTAGACCGGGAAGTCATTTGTTTTTAATTTTAATGTAAACATGGCGTCTGTGTTTATGAACAGCTGATTTTTTTTTCTAGTGGCTACCCATTCAGCCATCGGACCAACAATATCCGCGTTAATGCCTAGTACACACGAACTGATATTAAGAATATACAAATCTGTATGATTCAATGTGTTGATGAATAAATTTAAAATACTGTCTATACGTAAGTCACCAGAGACCATAGACAATATTAAAAATCCTCTGCCTTTATATTATTTAATATAGAAATTAAAATTCTTATTATCAGGTTGTGTATAATGGCCCTAATATTCGAACACCACACACGTGGACGACTTATTAAAGAAAAAAAATATAGAGGGATTGGAGGGAAAATAAATAATACTTTTTTTTAAACATGGCGTCTGTAGGTATTCATGGGTTCATGAATACAGACGGCTGAACAGCTGAATTATGTTTTTTTGAGTGTGTATTTGTTTATTTCATTGCATATGTTTGTGAAAAGCATACATGCATTATACATGCCTTAGCCGTGAAAAGGGCTTACCGGCTTCGTATCATACCCCCCTTTACGGTCGGCCGTCTATACCTACTCAGCCGGCAAGCCCTTATTTCCCGGCGTCTGCAGTAATGTACTTACTATAATTTACCTGTAGCGTGTATTCGTTAGTAGAGCTTTATTTGATTCGGCAACTACTTACAGTTACATCTGTGGGCTTATGATGGTTGCTTTTATGACGCGATAAATAAGTGACAAGCATCCGTCACGTTTTGACAAAATGCGAGTGTGAGTGACAGATGCTTTGTCACTTATTTATCACGTGAAAATGCAACCATCAAAAATAAATACATGCCAGGGGGTATTTATTTTTGATTAATATATTATTTATAAAAATGGGTAGTTGGCACATAACTTTGATAGAGAAGGATTGTGTTTGCCGAAACGTAAGGAAGGTTTTCTTTCAATGTATGACTCACGGAAACCGACAAAAATATTAAAGAGTAAGAAAATAAAAAAGTAGGTAATGTAAGCAAGGCCAGATTAAGCGATACGGTGACCTCTATATAGGAAAGTCTCGAGGCCTCTACACGTATATAGGTAGCTATAGGTCTAAATATACACGATATACGTAACGAATACGGCCTTGTATGTTCATCATCTCAGCCATAGGACGTCCACTGCTGAACATAGGCCTCCCCTTTGGACTTCCATATATACCGGTTGGAAGCGACCTGCATCCAGCGCCTTCCGGCGACCTTTATAAGGTCATCTGTCCATCTTGTAGGTGGACGTCCTACGCTGCGCTTGCTGGTCCGAGGTCTCCATCTTAATTAAATAAATTAGTTATACGATATTCGACCATTAGGCCAATAGGTACTCACAAGTTATGATAAGTTCTATTAATAGTGAGTTTCGTTGGGTCCTCTTTCAAGCAGTACAAACGGCCTCCTTCCACAGCGTTCTTCATATATTGTTCCCGATCAAAGCTCTCTACGCACGTAGGGTACTCCAAATCTTCTTTCTCGGGCAGGATTTTGTGAAGATTGTCAAAGTTAGGGCAGGGGAAATACCATTCCCGCGTCGTAAAATATTGCAGGAGTTGAAGTCCTTGAGAGATTCTGTCTTGTATCCTTACCATGCTGTAAATAAGACACATTAATCAATAATAAATAGAGCAGTAGGTACCATTTTTGCTCGAGCACTGATTGTAAAATATGAAATTTGTAAAATGTGAGTTTAAGAGGAAATTTGAATTGATCGACCCAAGAAGCTTTAGGACAAAGATCCTGTGACGTTAAGTGGGATATGTCAATAGATTTTTATTGATTAAGGTTAAGGCTTCCAATCCCGGAATTTTTAAGTAAGGCAAATCCCGAGGTCCCCGTTTTACTCATAGAAAAAATCCCGGATTGAAAGCCCTATTAAGGTACATTATTTAGGTACTGTGTGCATTATGCTAGCCAACTTACAATCGTTTTTGTCCAGTAATCAAAAGTAGAAAATCAATAAAATATGCCGGCACCAAATGGAACAAGACGCGTTTGGTTTCATGTGCTATATAGTTTGTTGTTATGTCTCCGTTAGGGTACCACAGAGGCCAGGAGAGTGGATATTTCCTGCCATAATCCTTTGCTATATTTAACACGTCGCCCCACGTGGTCGGCTTCTGGTGTCCGATATTCAAGTTATAGATGGGTATGAGCTCGGATCTGGAATTAAAAGATTGAATTACAAATTAAATGTAAGCAGAAACATTATACCCTACCTAATAGGTACATAATAGGAAGATCTGAATGATTGCACCGATAATAGACCAATTACGTCCAGTTGTTGACTACATGGGTATATGACCATGGCATGACAGACTATTATATTTTTACATGGCTTTTCAAGTAGGTACTTAATTGTGCATAGCCAGTCTAATACAGGTGCACTCCGTAATACTATACCTACATACTCAAAATGAAAAAAAAAAACTTATACTCATAAAAAGTAAACAGACAAAACAATGAAAGAATATATGTTATAAGTTTGATATGTTTCTTTGTACTTAGGTATTGTATCTGTAATGGAAGAAGGTGTGAAGAGGGAGGATGACAGTCACAGACAGGCGGTACTATCGAATTGAGGGGTGGCATCACATACCCGCAAAAATATCAGAGATACGAGTAGATGGAGTAGGTAGACCTAATCTGTCATGACACCTACGACACCCCTATGAGGGAGCTAAACGAGCGAGGAGTCTCTGTTACAGCTTGGTCAAAATGCTGAGGTAAAAATGTCGAGCTTATATTTCGTAATTTTACAGGCGGAGTGTAAGCGTATTAAGAGGCCTTATTCCTTTTAAAATTTATTTTTTTCATATCATGACAAATATATTGATAATTTCAACCAACTTTTTGAAGTGAATAATACTTTTTCCCGAGTTCTAGGTAGTAACATAGTTATTTCACGCTTTCATTGCGTACAGTCGAAAATAAGTTAAAAAAACTAATTTTCCGCGTGAATTTTGTCAATTTCGAGTAGTTTTTGAAACAAAAATTATCAATGAAAAATTCAAACTGTAGGTTTCAAATATATACCAATAAATCCCAATAGCCCTGTTCTAGAAAGTAACATCAATAGTACGTTAAGAAACATGTTTGATCATAGAGAAAAATGTCTAAACAATCAGCATTTTAAAAGGAATAAGGCCTCTTAAAGTCATATTTCAGTTATTTGAAAAATGATCGTTAGGTCACCGAGAGTTTCTAGTAGTTTTCTCAAACATGGAACGAAATGTCGTCACAACGTGCGTTATAACAGGCTTCGAAGTATCACGTTTCGGGCGGAACAACTCGAGAGAACTGTAAAGGAATTTCATACAAAATTGAAGGCCTAAGCCGGGAAGTATTTTTTTTAAACATGGCGTCTGTGTTCATGAACAGACTAAACAGCAGAATTATATTTTTTTGAGCGGTTTTTTTTAATTCATTGCATAAGTTTGAGAAAAGCACTAATAGTGCTGCACTATACATACTTACATGCCTAGCCGTGACAAGGGCTTGCTGGCTTCGTATCACAATCCGGGATCCGGGGTCGACCGTCTATACCTAGTACCCGGCAAGCCCTTATTTCCCGGCATCTGCAGTAATGTACCATTATACTAACTTGTTCTCCTTCGTTGCTTCGACCATCGCAAGCGCAATCAGACCATTGATGGCCACGTCCACTGGAATGACTTGAGCGTGCAACGTGCCGTCACAGAGCATGGTTCTGATGACGCCTTTCCCTGCTCCCAGCATCACGCCCACTGGGCCGTTCAGGTTGTCCACCCAACCGGGGACGGGGTCGGCGAACGATGGGCATACTGGAAAGATAACCAGATTTTAATATTAATTATTATAGCGAAAGCACAAAAAAGGTCATTTCATTTCACTTAATACAGCCTTTTCTACAGCTTAAATTATGGTTATATTTGCTGTATAAGCTTATATAGCCTGTTTGCTACCTGGGATTTATCGGGACATGGCAACGCGATTGGCCGAGGAGCGTTGATCTCGCGCCCTCACTCGCTACGAATGCGTGCCGAATTTGCCCGAACTAAGGTGCGGTATGCTACTTAGAGCAGCCGGCGGAATAAAAATGAAATATAGCACAAATGGGCCGTTGTCATTTTATAAAATACACATGACATTTTTTCACGACTTAATTATTTGGCAGTCCTTTCTATTTATTTCCGATTGTAAGCCGTCGCTACAGTTGTGCACCCTATTACCCAATAAAAGGTACTTACGCCGGGATACTTTCAAGTTTCTTGACCCTCGGTTACATGTAAAACCGCTAATTATCGAGGTTAACTTGTCCATCATTGCGTTAAAAGTCTGACCTTAATTCTTTCCATAAACAAAAACAACGCAATGCTAAGAGCATTTTCAAAGGAAACTGCGTTACAGTACGTACCGTTTAGTAGATTTTGATCGACTATAACGCATGTTATGGTTGCGTTATCAAAACGGCATTATTACATAAACAAAGTTTCCGGTTGTATCCACTGTGAGACTTTTTGTTTCTTTTCGCCTCTCTACAATAAAGTCACGGCACCAATTACCCAGTTGTTTTTCGGGCCTACGACTACTTTCGCTGGGGTTATTTAAATATGTTATGTGCACTCGAGAGAGAACATATTATCTGAGCATGTATATATATCTATCTCCCCTACCCCTCTGTTTAAAAACTAGGTGATGAATAAAGTATCTTGGGTGAGTAACGTAATCTAAGCATTGATGATTGGCCTAGCAACATTTAGATACTGATTAGAATACTGGATGTAGGATATTTATGTTCCCACCACGTATTGTGGTAAATATTTCTCGAAAATTTACACTTGTTTATGATATAAGTAATTGCCGGTCCCAACGAACTGAGAACCTGCTCCGTTTTTTGACGTCGGTTGAAGAGAAAAGGGTATAACTATTATTCATACGAGTTCATGTTTTACATAATGTGGCTAACGGTGCTGTTGTTGTTGTACGTATGTGGTAGTAAACGATATTCGAATTTGGCCGGGTTTTTCGAGTACCCCGTATATTTTGTACATGTTATATAATTGTTTATTTCTTACCGATACTAGGCCTGGCAATCACGCAAGGCATGTCAGGGTAGGCGGCATTAACCAAACTCTCCGCCAGCCTTTTGGTGTAAGTGTAAGTATTCGGATGCTGGCTCAATAGAGATGGCGTAATCAGAGCTAACTGTTTCTCGTCTAACCATTCACACAGCCGCATCACGTCATGGGGGTCTGCCGGTGGACAATGGAACTGGAATTGAAGGAAACATGTTACCATCAAAGGTAATTAATTACAAGACTCAACTTTATTTCATCCGGTTATTGCGCAGTTTGTACAATGTACAAACAATGTGTGAATCTTATGGTGAAACTATTAAAATAAGTACTGCATGACAAAGTAGGTACTCAAAGCATGGTGATTGATGTGAGCAACGGCAACATTTTGTCAACATTTTGATTAACTATTTAAAAATACTTTTTGGGTGGTGGGATGGTCAAATGTCACATTATTACGGAAAATTACTTACTTTTTCTTCTAAAACTTTGTAATCAGGGTAGCAAAATGCTGTCGAGAGGTGTACGAAAATAGCCAGCTTCTTAAATCCTCTTGCAATTTTGAGAGTTCGCTCGGTCCCCGTAGTGTTCATGCAGACGGAGTCCTTGAGCGGAGACTCTAATCTTAGAGTAGCCGCAAAATGGAAAACTACAGATACTTCCTCCGAAAGAATATCCAAGTCTTTGCTAGATATACCCAGATCCTCGTAGAGAACGTCGCCTTGGATCGGAATGACTTTTTTGCAAGCGTTTGGGTGATCATTTTTGAGTCTGTCGAATAGCTGTAACAAGTATAATTTGTAAGAATTTTCACACGTAATAGACCTAGGCTAGCCCGTTTATATCGGGAAAGAAGGCTGACGGTAACCACACATTTGATATACCGGAACAGGACTGAGTATTCTATTACAATACCTACAGTCAATGAGTTCTTGAGTTTTGAACTTCACCAGATCCCGAAGGTTTAATTTAAAAGCTAACGGATTGTACTTCAAATCTAATCAGGATTCGTCATAACACCAAGATGGTTGAAATTGTTAGGAAAGTTAGCACGGTGGTCCTTTTCACCTTGCTAGCTTTCGCCTGCTGACAGGTGAAATCCACCGATTCACTAAGATAATTATGATATCAGATCAACCGCAGGGTCGCGGGTGCCCACGATGGACTGCGAGGTTGAAATTGAACATACCGGCGACCGTTGCATCTCATCGAAACGTTGCTTGATAGATTTCCCCTTCTTCGACCTCATCAGCAGGTATATATTGCCGATGTCAGGAATCGAGTAGAGTAACTTCTCGACGAGCACTTTGCCCATGAATCCTGTACCACCGGTAACGAGGATGTTTCTGCCCTTGTAGAACTCTTTTATGGAGCGTTGGGACGACATTTTCTGGAATGAAGAAGAAATTTATGAATAAATGAAAGTTTTATATAACTTCGGATATGAAAAAAGTTAAATTTAGACAAACAACACTAAATTCATTTCATCATCTTTTGCCGCGTATGTACCTAGTCAAAAATTGCAGCGATTGCAGAGGTATGTAATGTCTAATGTGTGTATTATCTATTATTTGCTCGAATAAGGCTAGCTTAAGCTATAGTATATACCTGATACCTGACTTAATGTTCGTCAAATATTTTTGAAATCTTTCAATTGTTAGAGTTGCCGGCTTACCGGAACTCTATGTTGGGTATTGTACATAGGTAGGTACGTATTATTTACAGAATATGTTATGGACTGGACTGGTGCATATGGTAGATTATGTATAATATTGCACTGCACATTTTAATCTCCGTTATCATACTAAGGTATATATTACAGTAGATAAGGAGTAGTACAGTCGCCATCAGATATATCGCAGCATATAAGGCGTTCATAAATATGTGAACATGTACTGTAACGCCCAGTCAATAAGAGTCGTGTTCAGATATGAATACCTTACATGCTACGATATGTCTGATGGCAACTGTACATACAAATCATACCATCGTATGCGTTGTTATGCTTGCAAAAAAGACCGAAATCGCATTACCTAGTCCTGTAAAATAATATTGTAATGCCACTAAAATTGTCTCGTGATATTGCAGACAAAACAAAAGTGGTTTCAGATCAGAGTCTGAGTGACAACCTCGAACTTCGCTTGCACGGAATGAACTCGAAGCGTAACCACGTAGCATTCTGATGATTTTTGTGATTGTTGTGTTTGTGTTACGGTGAGGTCAACGAGTACCATTACCGCGTGGTTTTGAGTCTGCCGTTAACCTTGGCTGTATCTCATTATCTTGCCTTGCGTAATGGTCAAAACAATTACTGGATTCGACGTGACGTGACACGATGCGACGTCGTGTTATGTTACGAAGTCGTGTCGTGGAAACGGTGGAAATCTAGGTATAGCTCTAGGGCTCTCAGACTGAGATTTGGGTTTGGGTGAAAACTGAGAGGTTCCTATCTGAAGCGAGAGACAGCGAGACGGATATAAAACACGAATCGCATTCTGACAGCTCATCGTTCAAGGGCCGATGTCATGGCTACGACCATGCATGTGACTCCACGAAATGTACCGGAAACTGTGCCAAATTAGGCTTACTATAAGGCCATGTGTCGCACCAACACTCCGGGCCACTGCGTAACAGTGGACCAGTTCCACCTTCCGCTTTTGTTTGCATTTCATTTGCATCTTGCTCAAACTACGTCGAGTTCAAAGTCTTAAGTTTATACGAATGTCGAATGCCTTTATAACTTTTGAGGGGTTATTGGTTTTAGCAATCTAACGATTATGTATTCAGTAGTTCATTATTTTTTTGTATATTAGTCGATCATTATTGATCAAGATCCAGTTCCAATAAAAGCTGAATATTTTGAAGATCATAGATTTGGTTCCACCACACCACCTTAGGACCCTTAAGTGATCGGGTCGATAGACCTTAGGGTGCTGTTAAAATGATAAGTATGAAAATCTCTTTTGACTTTTATTACATTACAGGCCAATGCTCTCGATGAGAGAGCACCTTGAGGACAAAAAGTACGTTTACTGACTTAAAAAAAAACTGAAGAGCCAAAAATAACCTGTTCAATGTACAGATTACATTTGAATCACCTTTTGAAGTCGATGTCAAACTATTTGGTATTTTACGAGTATTTCTGTTCGACGAAGAAGTTTACGTGAGGTTTAGCACAGTTTTTTTTTGCTTTTTCGTGATTTAAATAAAATATATATAGCGGGTTGATCGAGGAGGTCTTGTTTGTATGCATCTCGACCATCTCGTTTGAATTATCCCCGAAGTAACTCCTAACAGTTAAGGAGTTATACCTTCCATCATCACCTCAGCATAGGGAGATGATGACTATCAGACGCAAATACATGAACATCTTTATAATCGCGGACAAATATTATACATGCATACGAGTCAAACTGAGAACCTCCTTTTTTGAAGTCGTTTAAAAACACGCTCTCGTAATCAACAGCGTTAAGCGGAGGAACAAAAGGGTGGCATATTTATGAGTAAGTATGCAACTCTTACGAAGATTTTATGGGCATTATCAAGATTATCTGGGCTTGCTTGGACCATATTGTTACGCAAATAAGATGTGCACTACCTACTTGCCACAAAAAAATACATTTTAAACACAATGTCTCAATTGTTTCTGAGAGAAGAATGGAGTTAATTAAAAATATTATTTGGCATTAGAAAAAATAACATAGAACTAATGTGTGGGTTTTTTACCAGGTTTTTATTTATTTATAGAATTTTGGTGGCACTTATAATTATCGTTTAACCTTTCGTATTTGAGATCACAAACAAATCGCGTGTTCAAGTCTCATTTGTGCTGTAATGAGTAAAAGTAAGTAAATATTCGTAAAAAACCGGACAAGTGTGAGTCGGACTCGCCCACCGAGGGTTCCGTACAAATGTATAGTGTTGCCTAACCTCGACGATTGTTTTTTTTTCCTAGCCTATATTTGTGTCCCATTGTTGGGCAAAGGCCTCTCTTGCACCACTCGTCTCTATTGGCTGCATGCTCCCTCCACTCGTCACTGTATGCAACCAATCATCCCGCCATCTTCTATTCGGTCTGCCTCTGCTCCGGTAGCCTTGTGGTGTCCATTCGGTGATTATTCTGACCCACAGTTCCGGATGCATGCGGCATACGTCATACGTGTCGAGCCCAGTCCCACTTCAGCTTTGCGGTCTTGGCACCTACGTCTACAACGTGTGTTTTGTCTACGTCTTCTGTCTTCTTTTGTCTTGTCTACTAACACTTTGCGAAATTTCATAGTTTTAGGTCAACGAAAAGTATAATATTATCTAATTACACTGATTGTGTCGAAATAAATATTAAGTATGTATTTTTCGTTCTTGCCACATTGACAGGGTCAAAATGGTTACGCGTTTTAGATTCATTTTACTGTAGGTACCATACTGTACCTAGAACAGTTATTTTACGTCATTACATTAGTGCGTGTCGGCTCGGATGACATGACAGGTGTCACACACAGATAGTCTTTCGCTCTTGTCAAAAAGACAATAAAGGTCAAAAAGGTACAGGTTTAGTTTCCTTTACCATACATGTTTCCCCCTAAGTTTGACTGTCTTTTGTTCTGGGTTATATAAGCCGTTGGAAATGAAAAGTAATTTGTATGAAAATAACCTCAACCTGTATCATATTCTGTAAACATGTATCATTATATTTTGTAAATTCAAAAGCATACTAGCATATTAATTTGCAGTGATCGGGGATTTCTCTGCCACAACGCGGTATTTCGTGTATATTATTTTATATGGACATGGTAATTATATTGTAAGCCGGCTATCTTGGCCGAAAAAATTATTGTATTGAGATTTGATGAGATAATCATGACTATATTGATATTAAAAAATATATTTCTTTGAAATCCCGCGTTGTGGCCGAGAAATCCCCGATCACTGTTAATTTGGCAAGTTTATAACAGTAATAAAACAATATATTATGCAGAGCACTCAGAGCAGTGACCTCCAGCTCAGTTTTCATAGCTGTTCACATAATATTTATATGACGAGGTTGTATATTTGTGTAAGAACAACTATAATAAGAACTATAACGACTGTTATCTATTTCGCAATTGTTGTGACCACCACTATTACAAAATACTTCAAGGACTATTTATGTAATCCATATTTTTATTAACATAACATTATCTGTGTGTTACGTGTTATAGTAAAAAAAAAACTAAGCTCATCCACTTAAGAACTCAATACCATTGAGTGGTTAACCAGAAATTAAGATAACGAGCTCGTAGTAAAAGCAGATTGTAACCCCCTTGGAAGGTTAATATAAATTA
Organism: Apotomis betuletana; assembly: GCA_932273695.1. Taxonomy (NCBI): domain Eukaryota; kingdom Metazoa; phylum Arthropoda; class Insecta; order Lepidoptera; family Tortricidae; genus Apotomis; species Apotomis betuletana. Next base: position 13,990,524 of record OW026298.1, on the reverse strand, counting down.
TCGACTCTATTTCTTTGGACATCAGACTACAAAATACACTAATATAAATTGTTCTATGGTGATCATCTTTTTTGGAATTTTACAACCGCCCGACTCTCAACAAGAACGTATTCTCTAGAAAAAGGACTATGAACTGTCATCATCAACCATTTTAAACCTATTCAACAAGGAATAAGGTTCAAAATTCAATATCCACGCAATGTTAGTTCTAACCTTTTTTGTAAGTAACTGGTTGGCGGTTACGAGAACAAATGCAGATAGGATTGTATTAAACACAATGCCATTATGAATGCAGGTAAGTGGATGAGCTTAATTTAGATAATTTCTACTATACCTGTTAACGGCTGAAGTACACTGCGGTAAAAGCGGTAGCGGTTTGAACGATTTACACAAGCTAAAGCTATAGTCTGACAAAAAAGAGATATTAAAAAGAGGCTATACTGTAGGGTAGTCCCCGTTTTCTTAGATTGATTAGAAAGGGACGACACTACAGTATTGCCACTTTAATTTCTACTTTTTTTGTCAGCCTGTAATTTATTATTTGAAATGTACGAAATGGGCAAATTAGTTCGGTATGTCGTGCTTTATTAAGAATTTGGCTTCACACTTTACTAGTAAATTTCATATAATTATCTAACCATATTATTGGTTTCCATTAAGTAACACTACATAATAAAAGTAGTCATTAAAATAAACCTTAAAGAAAAATTGTTAAATTGTTTTAAAAGCCGTGTTGCCTTCTATTGGCAGCGTGCCCAGAAGGCTGGCAGCATTGCCACGTTGCTGTATGGCATGCTGGTCCGCTGTGCTAGATATGTCCCGCCCTGGTCACGTGTTAATTCTACTAGTCTACAGCTGCAGTCTTAGAAGACCCTTTGGGCGCTTTTTCCCAAGGTCCCGAGTCTCAACCCCAAACGGCTCAAATACGCATCCACTATTTATGGCTCTTACACCGCTTGAGGATCCCGGCCGATTAGGCAGCCGAGCCAACCATTGTTTGTAGTCATCCATTAGATATCTAACCTATTTACCTACTAACCAATGTATTTGTTGTCAGTGATGAAAAGTTTTACTTTTCGACTCGATGCGAAGATGTAAAGGTTCGAAAGAGCCGCACCTTTTTAAGGTAACTAACATATTCTATATTTTTTTTCCCGTTTTAAACGTTATCTTTATTTTCCCAGATGCTTTGGTTAGGTAAATTGTTTGAATGTTTGTTTTCCGACCTTTATGTGACTTTGCGTGCGTCATAAATAGTAAAATGATCCATTATATGCAAATTATGCAATACACAAATTAGATTATTAGATCGTTCATAAATGGTGGATCGTGCCACTATTTATGAACAATCTAATTTTTTTTTTCGAGTTAATGTTATAATTTGGGATTTTCTATTTTTGGATATTATTTTGACGTTTAGGTACCTATCGACTTTCCTACATAAAGTACCTGCGAAAAGCCACGAAATTTTAAGAACTATAGGCTCTATGGGCTACTGAGTAGGTTTCGAAATTGCTGATATTTGTCAGCATCATCAGATCCCAACTCGGTTATAATGGGACCACCTCGGGAGTATACTCTTTTAAATAAAACAAAATATTTTTTTTAAATCGTTTCGTCGAAACCATATCTCCGCCATTTCGAACAATTTAGAACAATGAAATTGACAATAAGTATACCTACCTACTTATCGATTATCGAACCTATTCACAAAGTTACATGAGAATGAGAATCGGTTGAGACATGCGACTTCTGAGCGAGAGCAGGCTGCAAGTATTTGAATATGCAAACATACGAAGGAATTTTGAGCCAAGTTAAAACGAAACCGATTCACTCGCTCGGTCAAAATATATTTTGCCGTGTAGGTTTAATTTACATATAAATTTACATCTGTTGTGTAAAAACACGTTATTATCTAATAATGCAAATACATATTCAAAAAACCGGCCAAGTGCGAGTCGGACTCGGGCACCGAGGGTTCCGTACAAACACTCCATCCCTAAGTGGTTAAGTTAAGTTTGCACCTGGTATGTATAGCGCCCCATATAAATTAGGTGCAAAGTTAGGTATTAAAAAAACTACTTACTAGATCTCGTTCAAAACAATTTTCGTTGGTAGTTTTTATAGTAATGTACATCATATGTTTTTTTTAGATTTTTCATTTTCTTATTTTAGAAGTTAGAGGGGATGGGGGAGAAAAGTTTTTTCCACTTTGGAAGCGTCTGTCACGCAAACTATTCGGTTTAGAAACCAAATATTTTAGAAACCTCGATATCATTTTTGAAGACCTATCCTACCCCACACGTATGTGTTTGATGAAAAAAAAATATTGAGTTTCTGTTCTAAGTATGGGGAGCCCCCAATATTTATTATTATTTTTTTATTTTTGCATCAAAATCTTAATGCGGTTCACAGAATACATCTACCTATACCTACCAAGTTTCAACAGTATAGCTCTTATAGTTTCGGAAAAAAATGGCTGTGACATACCTACCTACGGACGGACAGACGGACAGACAGACATGAATCTATAAGGGTTCCGTTTTTTGCCATATGGCTACGGAACCCTAAAAACAGCCAAAGAGGTCAAGTGCCAGTAAAGTCCGATGAACAAATAATTTGACGAACAAATTACTATACTCGTAATTGGCAAGAAAGGTTGGCGTGGTGTGAAACACAAGGCCCTTCAGAGGCACGACGCGAAACTTCAAGGTGACCGGAACACTTGGGGCTATAGCTTGACAAATTCGTTCATGACACTCCCATGGTCTAGATGCCTGGCCATATCACCGCGGCACGGCGCCGGAACCGTAAAACGGCGCGGCGTCGTGGATTTTTAACCGACACCCAAAAAAGAAGGAGTTTACTCCGAGGACCGATTACTCCGCCAATTGTGGACCGATTTAAAAAAAATATTTTGTTTTATTTAAAAGAGTATACTCCCGAGGTGGTCCCATTATAACCGAGTTGGGATCTGATGATGGAATCCCAGAGAAATCGAGGGCAGCCCTCAAATTTTATAGGCACTCATAATGTTTTTCATATATTTTCTAAAGCTATTTAAGTATTTGCATATGTAAGACATCATCAGGAAGATGATGATGGAAGGAATAACTCCTTAACGGTTAGGAGTTAGGGAATAATTCAAACGAGATGCATGCAAACGTATACCTCGAATAGAATACCTCACTGCTTAAGTCATACCTGTGGAGAATTCTTTACTGGTACCGGTACGATGTATGAAATTTAAACGTTGGGTCATGACCTATGTGCTGGTGTCGAAAGCAAAGTAAAAAGATTTTTTGTGATATCTGTGTTCAACCACAATAATTTCCTGAGTTGAATGTTTTTATTTTTAAGAGAATATAATTTTCATTTATATGTTTAGTTTAATTTGTATGGACTTTTATGACTATCAACTAGGGAATGCAACCCGGGTACCCGAAAACCCGGGTACCCGGGTACCCGACTACATTTGGAGTCGGGTAAAAACCCGGGTTTTCAACTCATAACCCGGGTTTTACCCGAAATAAGAAATCTTAAGAAAAATGAGTGAAATCATAAATAACTTATAACAAAATGTTATATTACGGCTGTAACCCTAACTTACTGCGTTGTAATGTACTAGCTTTGCCCGCGGCTCCACCTGCGTGGAAATTGGTCAGTGTCACTAAGCGGCTAATTCATCCCTAATTTCTGACCCTATCCCCCGGAGGCAGAAGTTTAAGTAAAGTTAACAGAGGGATATGATAGTTGACTGTAGTCCTGTCCAGATCCGCCCGTGCCGCACCCTGTCAGAATCTGCGCCTCGATGAGGTTTCGCTGCATCTGCACTACTTGTAACCGGGTTCCGTTGCAAACTTCGGAGGTGATAAATTCCGTAGAAGCATGATCGGAACTCCAACTTCCAGGGTTAATGTGTGTGCTGGGAGTCCTGAAGCGCTCAATGAGTTTAGGAACTGCCCCGAGCGATGCTGTGACGTTGCCTTCATCCAAGACAGTTTTAATGGAATTATATGCTGCTTGTTCACCTTTGATTTCCGCCAATTTCCACGCATTAAATGCCGCTGCCTGTACATTTTTCGGCGTGAGTATGGCTCTCTCACAAACCGAAGAGTTCTCACGTCCCATCACCTGGCTCATGTCTCCGTATACGCTCCGAATATAAGGTCTTCAACGGACGGAAAGATCCTGCATAGCGTTTCTGGTAATCTAAGCAGGCCGTTGGTTTCCTCCAGATTCTCCAGAAGTCTTTTTCCAACCTGAAGTCGTAACCGGGCAAATTCTTGGACATGTGAGCCTCCTCCTTGTTGGACTCGTATACTCTCAGCCAGGCGAAGCTTCTGCACGCTCGGCCACAACACCGACCTCTTCAGGCAGACATTTTACCTCGTCGGGTCGGCTCGAGTACTACGCGCTACCGCAAAACGACATTATAAAGATAACCATTGCGCGCGCCGTGCTTCTAAAGTCTTGGAGTATCCTTACTACGGCTTCTATGGCCTTTTTATGCGCCATAGTACACTCGTCCCAGACGATTAAACTGCATTCCTGTAGAACTCTGGTTTTATCACAGTTTCTTGATATCCTAGACTTGAGTTGTAGACAGGAGTTTCCGCGCTGTCCAAATCTATTGGGCTCCTGAAAGTTGTGTGAGCCGTTTTGCCACCAGGCAGTAACGTAGCAGCGATTAGTCAATTATAAAATTGTTGATATCCGTACCTACTAAACTTAGTATGAATTTGGAAAAATCCTTCCTCAGTGGCTTATTCATGTCACAACGTATAAATTTCAGCGCTATCTGTTAGTTTATCCGGGTACTCGACAATCGTAACACATGTTTGAAAAAAGTTTGCACCTCCTTCCTAAGTAGCGCCATAAGATTCAAAGTCTGGAATCGTAATTAAACGTGCATTTCATTCTTAAACACCCGCAATAACCATAAACTTAATATTTAATACTTTTTGTTCAAGTCCGGGTATTACCCGGGTACCCGGGTTTTGAAAATAAAGGTCGGGTAATACCCGGGTTACAAAAAAGGCCGGGTATTGCATTCCCTACTATCAACCAAAGAAACACATTTTAAGTTGATCTGAGAGATTCAGACTGCATTATTTGTAATTTTTGTTTTTTGTAATGTGATCTCTTATTACCTGAACGTTTTCTATATAGTTTATACTCACACTGAAGTCTTATTCTAAGTACGACTTAGGCTATAGGTGGTACGAATTAGGCGACTGGGTGCCTTAATCGTACCGAAGGTACATTTGTGATAATCGTTAAAAATATCTTTCATTTATATTGCTAAGAGCTTTTTAAATTTCTATGAATGTTGATTGAAAGGTAACTAAATAAAGGTTCCATACATAGCAAATATCTTGTTATAGTTGTATGACATTAATATTACAGCATTATTTCCTTAAGGGGTACGACTTGAGCAACCTTACCCTATGTAAAGAAATATAAGAAAATACATAAAATAACCGAAATCAACGACACCTATGCCTGAATAGAGTTGTAGTCTTCGACCTTTCCGCAAAAAAATAAGCTGACAATAATTAATTAAAATAAGTTACGACGTTTTAGAATAAGTAAATTTTAATAAATCAATATTAAAATAATTTAGTAATCTTATAAAAAATATAAAAAGTGATAAAGTCCTCTAACTAAGCGGAATATAAGAAAGTAATAAAATTGTAGTCTTAAAAATTAAATCTTGTCAATTGTTATGAGTCATAAAACGAGAACTTGTTGTTTTTTACGTTTTTTCCTTGCGGGCCCGAACGCCGAAGCGGCCCTTTGCACTCGTGCTTTAACTGGTGGCGCGGCGCCGAGACCACACTTGATCGTGAACTAGACTAAGCTATGGACATTTATGGAGGACTACTCTTAAGAGGCCTTATTCCTGTTTTTTTTTTCATATTATGACAAATAATATATTGATAATTTCAACCAAATTTTTGAAGTGAATAATAACCTAAATTCCCCGAGTTCTAGGTAGCAACATAGCTAATTTATGCTTTTATGAGCGCAGTCGAAAATAAGTTGAAAAGACAAATTTTCCGCGTGAATTTTGTCAATTTCGAGTAGTTTTTGAAACAAAAATTAACAATGAAAAATGCAAACTGTAGGTTTTAAATATCTACCAAATAAATCCCAATAGCCCTGTTCCAGGTAGTAACATGAATAATATTTTAAGAAACACGTTTGATCATAGAGAAAAATGTCTACAACAATCAGCATTTTAAAATACATAAGGCCTCTTGGATATTTATAAGTATTCAACGGGTGGACGTATTTATAGACCGAGCGAGCCAAGACGATAAAACAGAAATGTTTCAGGTTTCTAGCTGAACTGTAAGTTTCGTATGAGTAAAAAAAAATCGGTGCGAGTCGGACCCGAGTCACGAAATGAAAAAACGCCAAAAAATTCACGTTTGTTGTATGGGAGCCCCACTTCAATATTAATTTTATTCTATTTTTAGTATTTATTGTTATAACGACAACAAAAAAACATCATCTGTGAAAATTTCAACTATCTAATTCGTTCGCTGTCTAGCTATCACGGTTCATCATCATGAGATACCGCCTGTTGACAGTCAGACGGAGAGTGGAGTCTTAGTATTAGTTAATACGGTCCCGTTTTTGGCTTTTGGGTATGTAACCCTAAAAAGATATTACTGTATATTTACGTGTTGCCTTCATAAAATTGATGAAACAGGTTCTTAAACGGCGGGTGCCCTTAACCTCTACGTTGGCGTAATGCAGGCGATGCCGAGAATTTCAAGGTGAAAATGTATAATACTTCTTACTTACCTTTGGATCATTCTCGAAAGAATTGAAAAAAAATTGGGCAAGTGCGAGTCCGACTCGCCCATGAAGGGTTCAGTACCATACAAGTTTGTTGTATGGGAGCCCCCTAAATATTTATTTTATTTTATTTTTAGTATTTGTTGTTATAGCGGCAATAGAAATACGTACATCATCTGTGAAAATTTCACCTGTCTTGCTATCACCGTTCTTGAGATACAGCCTGGTGACAGATGGACGGGCGGACGGACGGACAGCGAAGTCTCAGTAATAGGGTCTCGTTTTTACCCTTTGGGTACGGAACCGTAAAAATTATAATAAAAAAAAATAACCGACTACAAAAAAGGAGATTCTCAGTTGTACCTGTATGTACATATGTAACGTATGTTTGTCCGCGATTATCTCACGTTTGGCCGAACCAATTTTAATGCGGTTTTCAGAGGAGTTTGTTACACTTGGGGGGGGGGGAAGGTTTGGTATTTTAACCGACCTCAAAAAGTAGGTTGTCAGTTTAACCCGTATGTATGTATGTTTGGCTGCGATTATATAGTTGTTCATGTATTTGCGTCTGATAGTCATCATCTCCCTATGCTGAGCTGATGATGGAAGGTATAACTCCTTAACGGTTATATGCATGCAAGACCTCCTCGATCACCCCGCCATCGACATAAGTTTTTTATTTAAATCACTAAAACGCAAAAACAAGAAAAGCAAGCAAAAGAAATCGACTTCGAAATAAACTGAAAAGCCAAAAATTCCATATTACATTAGCCTTTTAAAGTCGGTGCCAAACCACTCAATTTCGTTCGAACCTCACGGACGTCAAGTCAAACGTATTAACTAGGTACAAAAATAGATAAATTAGGTACAATGAAGACGCACATAATGCGGATTTTCGGTCGCGCTTCTGCGTGAATCTTTTGTGCTTTTAGAGATGGGAAAGCGTTATATTTTAAATTACCGTCATTACCACTAAGCTAAGGTAAATTAAAAATAAAAACTTTGAAACATCACTGTGATTGCCTCTTACCACAGAATAATGCTCTTACTGAGCCCACTTTACTGTAATATTAAATTATATATACATATGAATGGAATTATTTTACTAATAGGCTTTGCTTAGGTTCGTGGAGGAGTTGGGGTGGTTGGAGTAGCGCTACCCCCTTTTCACGCAAAATAGACATGTTGGATGTCGACTTGCGGAAAATGCCCAGCGCAACTAACTAACTAACTTTACTAATGGGTCTGTGAGGTGTATTAGAACAGTTTGTTTCGAAATAGAAGAACTTTAGTATTTTTTTGCGTTTTGGACCCCAATATTATACGTATCCGCCATTTTGTGAATTTCCAAAACAGAATCGAAAAAAACATTTATTGTCGAACCTATTAAGATAATTTCATGAGAATCGGTTGAGAAATGCGACCTGTCCGTGTAGCAACTATGGTTCGCGAGTTTCGCGACTCATGTCGTGTGATATAGCAGCATCCTTTTTTTTATAGTTTTCCTTGCGGTCCCGATGGGACCCTTTGCACTGGTGCAACACTGACATAGCTCGTCCTTTGGAACTATAGTAACATCTGTCACTATCTCATAATACTGTACAGAAAGAGACAGGTAGTAGGTACGCGAGAAAGAGTCGCGTGTCAAAGTTATGCTAGAGGTGCTGGGGGCATATGATACGCATTTTGTCAAAACGTGGCGGATGCTTTGTCACGTATTTATATAGTACCTAGGCTAGGCATACGAAATATTTTTTTAACAAATCAAACCGGAGAGTCGCTTCGCTCGCTCGATCTCTCCGGGGCTCCATCAAGAAAATTACATCTAATTTACAAATCGCTTGTCACCAAAACTCACTAAAATTTCTGTCACTGCAATTCAAAACCTGGTATCTAGGTAGTAGGTAGATACATACATAACAAAAATATCGGACTGAATCCACAAACGAAATGTATATACTTATTGAACCTACTTACAACATTTTATGAGAATCGGTTGAGAAACGCTACCTCTAGGCGAGAACAGCCGGAAAGCGTCGAATCCAAACATACCTACTATATACAAAAAAATCGGCCAAGCTTCGCTTGCTTCTCTCGTTCGATCAACTTAGGAAAGAGGAGGAATGAGAATTACCTAAATGATTTTATAAAGTTATTGCTCTGTGATACTTTTAGAGGGTCATATACATATTTATCTATCACCACCTGTTTGAGGATTTGATGCCTGTTATAAGGTACCCTATTAACCTTGTAAAATTTTTGGGAGTACATAATATTTTTTCGAAAACCCATGCTGTAAGATCTACAAACTGCAGCTCTTTAATTTTTATTTGACCATGGTTTTTCTAAAATATTTTTAACTGACAATTTGACAGTTTGCAATATTCTTAGCTTTAGGGATCTTTGCCTTCGAAACCCAATAAAACACTAGTTGATAGTTGACACTATTATTAGCACGATTTTGTACATTGCAACGGCGTGGCGTCCATAGAAGCCAATGCCCAATTGTTTGCCTATAATATAAGATTCATTACAGATAATGTTGCCTATTGCTTCCAGAGGCCTTATTCATTTTAAAATGCTGATTATTTAGGCATTTTTCTCTATGATCAAACATGTTTCTTAACATATTATTGATGTTACTACCTAGAACAGGACTATTTGGATTTATTGGTCTATATTTGAAACCTAAAGTTTGAATTTTTCATTGATAATTTTAGTTTCAAAGACTACTCGAAATTAACATAGTTCACTCGGAAAATTTGTTTTTTAAACTTATTTTCGACTGTACACAATGAAAGCATGAAATAGCTATGTTACTACCTAGAACTCGGGGAAAAGTATTATTCACTTCAAAAAGTTGGTGGAAATTATCAACATATTTGTCACAATATGAAAAAAAGCAATTTTAAAAGGAATAAGGCCTCTTAATTAAATAGTTTTGGTACATCGTATATAATTTTTGTATCTCATTCGGTCGTACACGATTCGCCCTGACCCTCATAACGGCTCGGCCAGGACTTCACGCGACTAGCGGAGCGGGGAGCGGCGGCCATAGATGGGAGCGAAAGGTTCGAGCTCGTTGTCTCGCTCGCTCCTATGGCCGCCAATCCGCTGGTCGCATGTAACCATGGCCGGCCCGTAATCGTAAGGCGAGTTGTTTGTGTACAGGCTTAAACGAATCCCAATGTTAGCCAATATCTTAAAATTGGGCAATGATTAATTAATAAGGCCAGCGGTTCTATATTTATGTTTAAAGTAGTAATATTTAAATCATAAGATTTCCTTGGCTTGGTTTTTTATACGCCTGCTGTAATAATTAACGTGACCCCATATTTAGTTACGTACGTTTCTAAATACTTTAACTTTAAATTTTTAATTACATGTCAGGGTATATCAGGGAAACGCACAAAAGTTATACTTAGTAACAATTAATCATTAATCACATTTTTAAAAACACTTGAGCGTTTTTACCTTACCCGCTCAACTAAGTTGTTGATGTTTTTTAAACCACTTTCGTATAACAGGTCATATTATTTTATGTATTCAAAAATCACAGCACAACCAAAATGTTAAATATTTTTTTATAATGGTTAAATAAAAAAAAAAAAACATTAAATCGTCGTAATAGTATTATTTTTAAGTATGGATCACTTTTTTGACTTATATTTTAATTTCAATTAGAAACATAACGTTCTTCTGGTATATATAAAAAAACTTACTTATACATTATGAAGAAACAGGTGCATAGCGAAATAAGCAAAATGTAAAATTTTACATATATATTTGATAAAATTATATTTGAGATTTGAAGATAGCGTTAAATAAAAGAAAAAATATATATAATATAGGTACGTCAACATTTACATAAACATATTGTGATATAATTGAATTTAACCTTGTTGACCAATGAGAAATTTATAATTTCCATATAAACGTTTTACTTTCATTTGCATTTTAAAACGACCTCATACTCGTATTTGACCGTTATGTCAACTGATAATGTGGGAGTGGAGCAGTCTGTCGGATAGTGACCTCGACAACAACCTGAGTTGTTGATCTCTTATTTACGTTCGTAATTGTATCAGAAGTAGATGACAATAAAGATGGGTGCTTAACGGTTGATATAAGAAATGTTGGTATATTATTGAAGCGAGGTGTGTTAGGATATCTTGCGATCACAAACATTTAACGAACAATTTTAATCAAATTGTTTATATCATTTAATATATTTTATCATATGTTTTATACTCAGAGATCATTGTATCCAATGAAATTATACCGTCTATTTTTATATCAAATATAATTATACCCCTTAAATGATGGTTATCCTTAAAAAGTATATAACATGTTTTATGTCCAGTGAAAATATATCTAGAGTTGTTAATCTAACACTAAACACCCAATAAAGATGTTTAACTTTCTTTAATCTTAACAACCGACTTCGAAAAAGAAGGACGTTCTCAATTCGACTGTATGTGTTGTATTTGTTTTTTATGTATCCCCTCCGTTAGCCCGAAAACTTTCATCCTAGTTAATTTCATTGGCCCTAATTTTGGTAACCCGAAAATCACTAACCCGAATTTTCATTCATCCTATTAATGAATTTTAGCCCTAATTTCAGGATACCGAATTTTTATAATGCCTAATTACTTAATACCGAATTCTCACTAGCCCTAATTTGCACTTAGCCGATTTTTTTAGACTCCTAATATTATAATACCTAATAATACCAAAACCTAAATTTTATTAAACCTAATCATCCATAAACCTAAGACGAGGGATGCTCTCCCTCCGCGCCTCCGGTTTTGGAATAACACTCTCGGGGTAGGACAGACAAGACCAAGGGGAGTCGGGATTGCAATAGACTCTGGATGTACATGAGATTCTTTTGACGCTTCGCTCGCTCCGCTATAGGTACGTGGTCACAATACAAACCTAACCTAACCTACAGTTTTCGGGGTTCAGCCAGTTCGATATTTGTCCAAATCCGTTTTTTTTTTGTTTTAACGTAAGAAATAGGTTAAATAATCTTTAGTATTCTTGACATTTAGTGTCAGTAATGATTAGGTCTAATAATTATTAGGTTATTTCATATTAGTATTGTTGGTTATGTAGTATAGTACAAACCATTATTAGAGTATTCGATTATTAGGTCTAACAACTAATTAGGGTAAAAAAATTAGGTGAAATGACATTAGGGCTAATGAAAATTAGAGCTAACGTTGATAGGTGCAATAATATTAGCACTTACGTTATTATGTCAAGTAGGGGAGTACCGTTTTTTATGTTTCTTGTTTTGCATGAAGTATGCGTCTGAGCACTTCATAGATAACTAGACGAGAGATGAAGTTTACTTACTCGTGATTTTTTATATAATTTCGTAATTACCTACCTATACTGCGTTACTTTTGGAAACATGTATGAGTAAAGGTATGCAAAATTACAGCTGTAGTAAGAGTGTGTGACCTAAAGCCTCTAATGCATAAGACGTTAAAAACACCCAAATATGAAGAAAGAAAAACCTAATATAATGACATTTCAAGTTACGCAAATACTTAGCAAACAAGTCCAGTGACTGATAGTAGGTAATATGTATTTAACTAATATAAATATACCTCTGATATCGTGCAGAAAGTGTTCGCTCAGAGGCCAAATTATACTTGTTAACGGACGCAGCTTCGAATGTAAACGAGAGTACAAACTAAGAATTTGGCAACAGTGAGTAAGGTCACTACTATAACACGAATGTTATACATATTAACATCATTCAGAATTCACAATAAAATTATAGACACGTGAGCATAGGATCTTGACTGTTTTTATTTGCAATAGGTAGTTGCATATACAATACATGAATACTAAATATATACCTACCAGGCTCCGTAGGTTGACCTCGCGAATTTTTTTTGAAGTGGCCGTTTGTATTTTTTAGGGTTCCGTAGTCAAATAGGAACCCTTATAGTTTCGCCATGTCCGTCTGTCCGTCTGTCCGTGTGTCCGTCTGTACGTCCGCGGCTTAGCTCCCTGATCATTAGTACTAGAAAGCTGGAATTTGGTATGAGTACGTGTATGTATCACGCCGACAAAGCGGTTAAATAAAAACAAAAAAAAATTTTTTTTTTCGGGTTAGCTCTCGAACACCTAGTGGGGGTGAATTTTTTTTCATTTCAATACTAGTGTGTGAGGTGTCGTTGAATAGGTCTTTTAAAAATAATAGGGGTTCTTGAACATTATTTTTTGATAAAGTCAGCAGTTTTGAAAATATTCGCTCCGAAAATAAAATAAATAGCGCCCCCTCTAACTTTTTAACCACGGGTCAAAAAATTATGGAAAAGTTCATGAAAATCAGGCCTTATAAGTACTTTCAATGAAAACTATATTGAACAAAAGCGGTCGAGCCGTTTTTAGGGTTCCGTACCCAAAGGGTAAAAACGGGACCCTATTACTGAGACTTCGCCGTCCGTCCGTCCGTCCGTCCGTCCGTCTGTCACCAGGCTGTATCTCAACAACGGTGATAGCTAGACAGTTGAAATTTTCACAGATGATGTATTTCTATTGCCGCTATAACAACAAATACTAAAAATAAAATAAAATAAATATTTAAGGGGGGCTCTCATACAACAAACTTGTTATAGATTATATATATGTATAGGTACGGAACCCTTCATGCGCGAGTCGGGCTCGCACTTGCCCAATTTTTTTTGATTTATCGCAACATTTCATATATTTCTTAAAAGGACGTAAGTTGATTTCCAGAAGAACTTTTATAGAAAAATTTTATAGACCTTGAAATCTTTCCCGTAACTTAAGTCTATTGTGAAGGATGAGCAACTACGGAACCCTACACTGAGCGTGGCCCGACATGCTCTTGGCCGGTTTTTTTACATTATTCACCCCCAAATTTCCGCCATCTTGGAAGATTTCGAGAAACTGAATAGGCAACAAATTCTATATTAATAAATAATAATAATAAATAAATAAATAAATATCAGACAACCTCACAAATCAACCTTATAGTCCCAAATTAAGCTCAAGAAGGCTTGTGTTATGGGTACTAGGCGACGATATACATACTTATGTAGATAAATAAATACTTAAATACATAGAACATTTATGACCAAGGCACAAATATTCGTGTTCATCACACAAATATTTGCCCTTGGCGGGATTCGAATCCAGGACCGCCGGCTCAGTAGCTGCTTTACCACTGCGCCAACCGCACCGTCGTATCTTATCGAACCTGCTCACAAAAAATCATGAGAAACAGTTTAGAAATGCGACCTGTAAACGAGAACAATCGGAATTCGGATATACGAAAGCATTTTAGGCCAGGCTTATACGCAGACGCTTCGCTCGCTCGGTCAATGACCGAGAGCAGTTTTGATTATACTCAAAAGATGCTCTATGTAGAAACTACGAATATGTTCTCTGATTCTCTAGGTTAAATACTGATATTTGTGCAAAAATACTATTATTCACCCGACTTCAATAAACCTTTTTTTTTTGGACCCCGGTGCTATTTCTGATTGTACTTACAAATGAGAAAAAGCACGGCGGCTTTATCTTGTGATGTGATGTATTTTTTTTACATTTAAGAAATACTGCGGAATCCTTCCGTCTCCATCATCAGCCCGTCTAGTACCTATAACTATGCTTTGGGACTCTTGTCGCGCGACATAGCGCTACCCTACCCGTCACGCTCTCACATTACTGTACAGAAAGAGACGGGCAATTATCTCGTGCGAGAAATAGTCGCTTGTGTTAGTTGTGCTAAAGGCGCTGATCAGCTTCAAAATACCAGATTATTGTATTCACACGTGAAATTTTACATGCAATTTTTTTTTCTATACGATTTTAGATGTAAAAATATACTTTTAAGATTTCATTACATTGGTAGTTACATAAACAAACTTGGTTACAAGTGAGCCTAATATAATATAAGCGTGTTAATAATAATTTATTTACATAAAGAAACATTTTGCACATATAAAAATAATATAAGTAATTTAATAATTTATGTGATGACTGCACATAACCAAGATTTAAATAAATTAAGCAATACTTTTTGGGAAAGGTAAAGTGTAGCTAACAGATTCGCACTGCATAGTTAAGAACTTCGCTCAGCATAATCTATAATATTATAAAACTACTGACTCTATGTCACTATAAATATTAGAGACACACACGTTTGTTTGTTACTTAAGTTATGGAAAACGTAACCGCATAACGTGGCCTTTGCTAATTTGATATGCGGTTTTGATAGTCTTAATTCAGTTAGGCTCTGATAGTCACCAGCACTACTGTAGTCAGGGCTGGATTACCCATAGATGGGAATCAGCTCGGCCCTTGCTCACCGCGCGTAGGCCATTATCACTTCTGCCAACCCTGTAGTCGTATTGGCTTGCATAGCCATGAAAAGCCATTACTACATTACTTATCCATAATGTTATGCTCACAACACACCTAGAGACCTACACACCTGAGAATTCAGGTGCCCCGAGAGAAACTTTGCCTGGCTGCTTGGATCCGGCCCTGTTCACAGTTACTATAACTTGAGTTTTTGTCTGGATGTCATAAATTCATAATAATATACGAGTATGTAGTCTTTTTTAGTAGGTATGAACCGTAAATATGTGTATATGCTAAATAAGGCTGGTTTCCGTCTGACGAACCGAAGTATGGCTATGGCTATGAGGTAGATAAACATTGTTCACAACTTACAAGCAGATATGCCGTAATCAGCAGAAATAAGTTCATTGCAGCTAAGTATTTCATATTTTGCGGAATCTTATTTGAAACATCTTTTAGACATCTTTTATTCTGCATTTTGTTTCTATTAGATTTTATATTTACACCTAACCATAAAGGTGGTTTTCCACCGGCGAGGCGTGGCGGGGCGTGGATGGGCGAGAATTGAAATTAGTACGGCAAATTTTCAATCCCCGCCACGCGCATCTTCGGTGGAAATAGTAAGGCGACGCGTGGATGCGCGGGTCTTGAATTGAAATATTTGTTTGTGTAAAAATGAACCTTATTGCTTTTAATGTAGGGTAGAGATTAAATCTGATTTTTCCACCGGGTAAGCAGGAAGACGAGTGGCGAGGCGTGGAGTGACGGGACGGGGCGGGAATTTTAATTTGTATTGCATTTTTTCAATCCCCTCCCAGCGCATCTTTGGTCGGTGGAAATAGTAGGAATTGGAGAGGATGTGCGGCGCGGGACATGAATTGAAATATTTGTTGGTGTAAAAATGAACCCTTGCTTTCGTCAGATTATAAATTAATTAACAGAAAAACCGCTTCACGCGATCGATAGGCGTTTTGTTGTTCGTTACCGCTGCTGTTTAGGTCTTGATTTTCTTTTTACACTGAAAAAAGTAGTAGATTTATTTGATAGTAGGTGGCTTTGTGGTAATAAAAAAAATCATTAAGAGTACATTCTCGGTAAAAAAAAGATTGTTTGAAATAAATATTTTAAATTTTAAATAGTATTTTTTCTGACCTTATACAAACAACTAGTTTTTCTATAGTACTGACAGCTTTTCTGTAGTTGGTATCTTTTTTTTAATGTAGGTTTCAATCATGGCATGTACCTCATACAACCTTTGTCTTGACGAGTGGACGACGCGTCGTACATTTTTTGAAATTAAACCTAGTAAATATGACATAGGGCTTAAATTTCAATATTTAGCATAGAATCGAGTCGCCGTTGAGTTGTTATAATGTGCGAAGACCTTAATGTCAACCGCGAGCTCGGTCAGGCACGCGAGGTCCCGCGCGGGCTCGCGATAGCTATTAATGCCAATTTTTAGTGGAAAAGGGTCAGCGCGATTTCAATTCTCGCCCATCCACGCCCCGCCACGCCTCGCCGGTGGAAAACCACCTTAAATTCAATTAGAAAGTAATCTTTCAGGTTTAAGCATCTGTAAAATATATTATTGGGAATTGGTTACAGAAAAGAAACAGTTGTGTTACTATGGACGCAGATCGATTCTGAAATAGCAAAAGATGAAAAAGCTACGTAAACGATGGGTAGATTATTAGGTAAGCACATAGTAATTTAGTCATTCTTCCGAATTACCAGTCGATACAGCCGAATTATTTTATGCATAAACCGATGCCGTCACGAAGTACCATTTGGGCCGGTCACTGCCTTTGGGTGCTTAATAGCTTCCTCTTTCGTGAAGCTAGAACTAGAAAGTTAATTGGAACGTTTCGGCCATTGGCAATTCGTCATACAACAAGCACACACAAACAATATAATTTGTGGGCTACTATGGAATTTTACCATAGTCAACGTAATTCGTCTTATATCTCGGTCATTAGGATTTTTCCGTTCAATTTGCATCTGTTTAAATTTGGAAGTCAGATCTGTTGATTTGTTCACGCTGCCGCTGTTGACAAGTTCGGCATTCAGCGGGTTGACTTAGTCTCTAGTGTAAAGCTTTTAACTTCTACTTTTATTGTTAAAAGAATTGTTAGTGCCTGTAAGATTTGAGGATTTCCCTTGGATCTTAAATCATCAGATCCTGACTTGGGGACAATGGGTCCATTTCAGGGGTATATTAAAGAAATATAACTTACGGTCTTAATAATTATCCTTTCCTTCCTACTTAATATTTTATTATATTTAAATAACTATCCTTTAACTCTTAACCATTAACTGTCATCATCAGTTCAGCAATGAGATGATGACTACTATAAATAGACGCAAATATTTGAATAACTTTATAAAATATATGAAAAACATTGTAAGAGCCCGACTTGATGATAAAGGGGGGACCTCAGAAGTATACACTTTCAAATTTAAATAAAAAATTTGAGTATCGGTCCACAATTAAAGAATGCATAAAGTGAAACATTGCCATGCTACCTACTTCTCTTAAAGTCGTTTAGAGCCACGAACATTTAACTTTTAATGGATATGTAACTTAAATGTAGGCACTTACTCGTATTAAAAATGAAACTTAAACAAAGTAACAACAATAAAAAATGAAAATGAAAAATAAAAGGTATATATGGACACCAATAAAGACTCTACTTTATTTCGGCATATTATGTACGGTACGAGACCCATCGTGCGTGCGCGTAAGTCCGATTCAGACTTTTTTTTTTATATTTTACATATAGTGTTTTGACTATAGTAGTTCAGTGGTTCACAGAAATAAAATGTCTTGAGTCATTTATTTTTGGTGATAAACCGATTAGTTAAAATTCAACTAACAAGACTTTTCTAAGTCGTAATAATCGTGGTTTATAAAAAAAAAATAACAGAATATAATCTTCTAATTTGCGTAGGTAACTGGCTTTACAAATCAAGAAATTTGAAACACGTACCTTTTTCTCTTTTTTTCCCAATGACAATAAAAGCTAAAAAACTATGCGCGTTTTCTTTACTGCACCATTGAAGTCTCGTATTCCGAAGTCCTTTTAAATTTTATGTTTTTTTTTCTTTAGTTGATCATATGGTAAGCATTTTTTATTTATATAACTACAGTGTGCGATAGAAATCAACATAGCCATCATCCGTATTGTGATGTCAGGAGTTTCTGAAGAATAGACGGAGCTCTACTAGAACTAGTCGATCGTTGACACTTGTTAATGTTAAAATTCCAACGATTTGACATCGATAAGTGCCAACCATCAACATTATTCTTTTTTTAATTAAGTTTCGAAGGTTAGGATTATAATTAGCCACTATTATTTAGTACTGTCAAATTGACATTTAAAATAAAACTTTTCGGAAAACCTTGGTAAAGAACTAATTTTCTTAAAAAATATATAATTAAATGGTCTTCCAAACATTTTACTACCTAATACTATTTTTGTACGAAGAAGTGCAGTTTAAAGTGTAGAAAAATTAAAGTTTTTCATGTATTTGCCGACAGAATAATATTTTTTACGTTGAAGTTAGTTTTATTGTTAATATTTTGACATACTTACATACTAGTATTATTTCTAAGGTCATCAATTATTTTCACATACTAAGTCCTTATTCTTCTACATTATTGGAAATCCTTACAATGTTACTTTGTCACTCAAGACCGTTAAATATTTCCAGAATTATACTTGAACACGAGTAGGTGTACAATTAATGACTTTACCTATATGTAACGTCAGTATAAACCGTAATTATAGAGTGTTATGTTATGATCGTGACCTTACTACAACCATCTACAACTAAGTGCCTACCTAGGTATCTATACTAATCATTGTTTACTAAATGCATGAATGAATGTATCAATAATGACTTATCCTACTATCCATGTGTAAGAGTTTATAATTATCAGTAAAGTATCACTATCACTATATAGTATAAAACAAAGTCGCTTGCTGTCTGTCGGTCCCTATGTACGCTACGCAACGGATTTTGATGCGGTTTTCTTGATAGATAGAGTGATTCAAGAGCAAGGTTTATATTATTATGTATAATACATGCATAATATGGTACAGTAGAGTTAGTATCAGCATTGCACACGTGCGAAGCCGAGGCGGGCCGCTAGTGTTCCCAATAAAACTCGAACGGTAGATATTTTTGCCGTCATAAATATACCTATAGACAAGTACGTAAATATGTACGTTTGTCTTCACATTCTTTAAAATATTATTTAGTATCTAGAATTTGCTTCGCTGACTATCTTCAGTCCAAATTTTTAAATAGAAAATAAACGTAATTAAGTTATCACTTGCATAAGTTTTCACAAAATCAAAAAAAAAATAGGTATTGCATTATATATATGTGTATCGGAGATGGGCCAAATATTCCGTAAGTATTCGTATTCGTCTAAGTCCGTATTTGTCCCATATTAAAACAAATAAACCCATATTTAAACAAAATGAAACCGACTTCAATGATCGAAATATTTTTCGTTGATTTTCTCAAAAAACGCGCTAAATCAACTTCGATAAAATGTATTAGTATCAAACATACAAAGTCCATTTTGAGGTTGAAAAGTTACCAAAAATAGCGGCAGCACTAAAATTAATTCGTCACTCGGAAATGAAAGTGAAACCATGAACAGATTTCGGCGGTTCGTTTTTATGCGGGCACATCGTTGCGTAAAGTTGAAAAAAAAAAACAACTTACCGTATCTGTTTCGAGCGGTTAGTAAGGCGGCCACAAGAGTCTTAATACAGCCTTCTCTCACGCGCTATCAAACCGAACTGACGCGAGAACAGCCTCCGCGATAATATTTAATACCGCTTCCAAACACTATATCTGGTGAATAACGGTTGCATTATATAATTCATGATTTTTACAATGTTAAAAATAGCTTAGTATTTTTTTATATTAAAAGCCACATGTTATTCGTTATTAATGTTATTTGAAAATCTCAGACTTGCTTTTAGATTTGCTTTTAATTTTATTGTTTATAATGGACATTTCATTTTGTTTACCCTTACATTTTATTGATTAATCTAATAGTATTTGAAAAACTACACTGCACTTTTTTTATTTATTTTTTATTTTAGTTTTTGACACTTTTTTGTGAAAATAAAAGTGCTTTATTACAATAAGACGTAAACGCCATTTCAAGGCTGGAATGGATACCGCCTAGTGAATAGTAAACAAATTAGTGCATCTGTGGACTCAATGTGACAAGCGTTATTACTGTCATGCACGGATTAACTAAAGTACATAACCTATTTATTATTTATTCTATTATTACGATTACGGTTCCTAACAAACATTTCACAGCCTCTTGGAAAAATTGGAGATTGCTAATTCCGTTATGTGTACAAGTTATGATGGAAATAAGTTTCTGTCAAAAATGACATTTTAGTGGCAAGCTTTTATAGCCGACTGTTCTTTTCTTTGGATATCCATCAAATGCTCACTGAGACGATTCTAAAGAGCCCAAGCTCGGTAGGATTGCTTTTTCTATTATAGAGTTCCTATGGCCACCTTCCGGCTCCATCATCAGATCAGCCCCATGGTACCATATTATTGTATTTTCATCAAAGTTAAGTAAGTATGCAAAATTTCAGCTCAATCGGTTGACGATATCTGCTTCAAAATTGAGTTGCAAGATTTCACCCGAACAAACATACTTTAAACATACCATGCAAGTTAAATAAAAGCTTTAAAAAATAACACCTTATACAAATAGAGTTCAACTTAAAATTAGAGGCAAGTGAAAGAATAGCCCAAAAATGGAAAGATGAAAAATAAACAAATTACAAAAACTGACATTTACCATAAGGATAATAAAGACTCCTAAATTGTAAAAAAATAGTAATCTATTATTTTATCCACACAATTACCCTTTGTTTTTATATGTGGTTTTACAAGTTTTACGGTCGAAATTAGTTTAGCCCGCTATTGAGACGAGAGATTTAAGTATAAATAAAAATTAATACCTAATACGCTAACTGGAAATTAATGCGGAATTCCGTTTTTTCTCCGGGAATCCTATTATCACATCTCAATTGGGATGAAACCTAAAAAATAAAGACCCCAATTGCTTGTTAATTTCGTAAAATAAAGGCCAATTTAGGAAGATCATTTCATTCATTTGCCAGTTAGACACATTCAATTGTTTTTCTATTTATTTTGTTGTGACAACGTGACGTGTGAAAGACAAGTGAAGGTTGAAAAAAAATATAAATAACTTTTCAAAGGTGTCATAATAATATTCATAATATTCGCACAGTTATATTGTATATTTTTAGTATATATGTTTCTCTGTGTTGTCTATTGCGGTACCTATAACAAGTACCAACCCCATTCTTAGAACCGTTTCTAAATTAACATAGGTAGGTCGTAAAAAATGGTATATCCTAACAATTTTAACATGAATGCAGAGTAAAGATTTCAGATAAGAAGATAATCATCAATATCGGTCAGTAAATTATAGTTTCGAACTAACAAAAGATCATTATAGTATTTTATGCAATCGTTGCACAATGAAGGTTCTTAAAGTTGAGTACTTACCGCGTTTAGGCCACGAGGCTAGCCTAAGTATAAGTAAGGTAGGTACGTGATTTAAAGACACTGCTCGAAAATGTGGTTATAGATTACCTGAACCCAGTACACAAAACTGCTTGTATATGTGCATTTGTAAACTGTATAATATCTATGTTAGCTCCTATCACGACAACAATGTAGCTCGTTACGGTAACAGTTCGTATCTACACATGAATTTCATAGTAAGATACAACTTTTTAGAAAATATTTCAGGTTTCTTTTCTCAGCCGGTTTAAACGACAATTTAACCAATCAAAACTTAATCGTTTGCTGCATGTCAAATTAAATTGACCAATGAGAATGCGTCATTTATGAGGTGTATTTTTTTCTTAAACGTATAATTACCCGCAAACGAGTTTATTTTCTTAAGTAAGATAATACGCCTTAGGTTTACTTTTTAATAAGTTTTCGTTAAAAAGGTTTTAACCTGAAAATCATGAACATTTATATCTTAAAGTTCGTTATGGGGCGTAAAACAATTTCCTAATTTCAACAGTTACTTATTTTGCAACAAATATATATAGAGTTTTTTTTATTATTATTTGGCTGAAAAGCCATGACTCCATTGCGAAAGATGCACGCATGCGCTACAGGGCAGCCCGCCATATTAAAAACAAATGCAACGATTAGTTAATATTAAATATTGGTTTGTCGATGTGATTAATTTAAGAATGTTCACATTAACTCACGAAATAAATAATATTAGGAACTTATGTTAATATTACGTAGCGTTACAATGACCTTTCGGTGTAGAATGTATCGTAGGGTTGTTTACCTGAGTGTAACCTAGAATAAATGTTATGTAGTTGAAAGTGTGAAAGTTTTGTTATTTCTTCATAACTGGGTTAAAAATCGCCGTTACGTCGTTTGAATCTGGGAGCACGATCAGCTTTATGTATATAATAGCCCTCATTTTTACAACAATGAGGCTGCCACAAGGTGCCGAGTTTAATGAATGACCAATATAAAATACTCGTATTTGAATTTCCTCGCAGTAGTCGTGAAAAGCACTCTGTTCAGTCTCGGCTGAAAGTGCAAGATGAACTCGTATTATCGAAGGCCGATCCGCAGTTCATCTATTGCTTACTTTACAGCCTCTACAAGCTACAACAATGTACTTACTATTTATACGAGCAAAACGTAGGAATATTTTTTTACTTTAATCGTCATTCCCCACTATGAATTTTTATTATTGATGTATACTTTTTCGTTTAATTAAAACTGACCTTTTAAAAAAAAACATGATCGCGATGGTCATGCTGGTGGGTGCCTCGTGATTGATAATTTTTTTTGACGAGTAATTGCAACCAATCAGGGAACAGTAGCGTGTTTTTTTTAATCAAATATGCTGATGTTCTCTTTTTGAAAACAGGATTAAATAGTGCGTTGTTGTAATTTTGTCGGTGAAATTATAATTGACAGATTAAAGTACGCGAGTATAAAAATAATCATTATACGACTACGCATCGACTTTATAACCTACTTCTTGAAGGCGCTTGTCAATAAAAAAATGCAACATTAAAAAAGATTTCGTCATAATCTTATTTATTCTTCTTTAACAGACAAAGAATATAAATCAAGCATGAATGTAACAATTTCATGATCTCAGTTCAATCAGTCCCGACCCGAGCCGGGTATGTCCTAAAAGGTTCACTAATGTTTGACCAAAAAACGTTTGACAAATGATCACTTGACCAAACAACGTTTCACCAAATATTCATTAGGCAAACGAGACATTTAACAAAAAGTCACTTTACAAATGATCATTTTACAAACACTACACTTGACAAAATATCATTTTACAAAATATCATTTTACAAAATATCATTTTACAAAATGTTATTTCATTTAATACTTCTTTAACAAAATAAATGTATATGTCTTATCTTTATCTTGTCTTTATCGTCTTTTTCTTGTCTTTTTCTTGTCTTTTTCTTGTCCTTTTCTTGTTTTTCTTGTCTTTTTCTTGTCTTTTTGTTGTCTTTTTCTTCATTTACGTTTTTTTATGGATATAAAAAAAAAACTAACCTAACCTAACCCGGCTGGGTCGGATCTGCTCTGAAATTGATTCACCTCAAGTTTGGTCAAATGACTCAGTTGCTAAATGATCATTTGGTCAAATGATTATTTGTAAAATGAAAATTTAACATCTGATCATTTCGTGAAGTGAATCATTTGTAAAATGACTTTTTGTAAAATGATCAATTGGTGAAACGTTTTTTTGGTGAAACGTTGTTTGGTCAAGTGATCATTTGTCAAACGTTTTTTGGTCAAACGATAGGACACCGTCCTAAAACCTATCATAGTAACAATATTTTAAAGACTAAGTACTTTTTATACTTATTTTAATGATTTTTTTACAAATTCGGACATTTAGTATTTTAATCTAGAAACATTCTAGTCTCCGTTTTTTATTTGTATTCATTTTTATTTGTTGACGATCCTTTTTGGGATGTTTCTTTTATTTTATTTTTAGTAATAATGATATCAATAAAATTGTTCTGCTCTCTGTAACTGACGATTCAAAAGTGCTTGTACCTAGCCCAACTACTAGCTAGGCCAACTTGAATAAAGAATATTTTGACTGTTACTGTTTTGACTTTGACTAAAACTACGTCCTCAACCACCATAGGTGGCAGTCCTTGTTTAGTCCTGTGGAAATTAATACGATCGCGAATCCGCGTGGCGATTATGGCATAAACCCACCAAAATTAAATGAAACAATTTTTTTTATGTCTCTTTGCAAACAAGCTTTAACTACGTTCCAATTAATTAAGAAGTTCTAACGTTTTTATGAAAACGTAATTTCTATCATCGCATCTCAATTCCAACGAAGGGACCATTCGAGCATTCAGATAAAAAAAAAGCAAAATTGGATCATAATAAGTTTCTGTCAAAAACTTAATATTTATGACAAGCTTTTATAGCCAACTGTACTTTACGTTGAACATCCATCAATTTTATTGCTCACTGTGAAGATAGACCCCAAACCAAATTCGGTAGGATTGTGCTTTATATATTGCAGAGTTTTTACGGCCACCTTCCGGTTCCATCATCAGGCCAGCCCCATGATACTATATTATTGTATTGTCATCAAAGTTAAGTAGGTATGCAAAATTTCAGCTCAATCGGTTGAGGACATCTGCTTCAAAATTGAGTTCAAAGATTCCACCCGAACAAACATAGAACTATGATTAAAGAATATAAATATTTTTATCTTTAAACTACATTGCAAGTTAAATAAAAGCTTTATAAACGATGAAGACCTGGGGTAAAATCATAAAAAATTGGGCAAGTGCGAGTCCGACTCGCGCATGAAGGGTTCCGTACCATAAAACAAGTTTGATGTATGGGAGCCCCCCTTAAATATTTATTTTATTTTATTTTTACTAAGTATTTGTTGTTATAGCGGTAATAGAAATACATCATCTGTGAAAATTTCAACTGTCTAGCTATCACCGTTCTTGAGATACAGCCTGGTGACAGACGGACAGACGGACGGACGGACGGACGGACAGCGAAGTCTCAGTAATAGGGTCCCTTTTTTACCCTTTGGGTACGGAACCCTAAAAAGAGCCGAAATTCTCATGGACCAGTTTTAAAATACTAATAATAGGAATTCCTTTCACGAAAAAAAAATATTATAAATAAATAATTAGAAACTTCTAATTTGCTATTACGTATAGTCCCAAAAAATACATTAATTTCAAAAATCTCGCTATCAGTAAGCGAAAACCACACATGTCTTCGTTGAACCAAACTCGAGGGTCATTGGTAAGTTGATTTTATGGTATAGTTCGTTGGTTATACATAAAAGGGAAGCTACCTGTGTAGTGTGTAGATAAAGATTTCATGCAGCGGATTATCAACTCTTGCCGTGACCTTTGCCAAAAGTTAAAATTATATTTATACTGGTCGAAAACCGCACATATCTACTTTGTAAGAATCCTGAGATCCATTAGGCACCTTGAAGGTCCACTATTGGGTCACTTTTATGATACTGTTTTATTTACCGTTTTCAGGTGGTGGTGATGAAAGTAGTGGATAGGGTGGTGAAGATGGTCATCATCATCATCATCAACATCACCATCACCAATGCAGCTAGCCGAGCTTCAGAACGGGTTCCTCATAAAGAAAGGGCCTCTCGCACCAATGTGGATAAGGAGGGGTTCACACTAGTGGAAAGGAAGAGTAAAGCGCGTAGGGTGCACCGCAAGACTCTGAGTGGCACTGCCGAGTCTGGTCTTCGGATTGCGACTCCGAGTAAGGCGCTCTATGTGTCGCGCTTGCATCATTCCGCCGTGGCTGACGATGTGGCGGAGTACGTCCGCCGGAAGACTGGCTTTTCGCTGAGGGTGCACCAGCTGCAGTCACGCCACTACGTGAACTTCAGCTCGTTTGTGGTGCGCGTGCCGCGGCCGCTGCAGGACACCATCGCAAGTGCAGATTTCGGGCCGAAGGGTGTTGTATTTCGGCGGTTCCGGGGCAATCTGCCGAATCTGCGCTAGATTGACGACGCAACGGAGCCACGCTGTTACGTCGTCTATAAATCAACCTGGATTTAAGTTTTTTTTTAAATGTAGTTTTGTAGTTCGCAGTGCCTCGGTTTAATAACTGTAACGCTGTGTAACTAAGTAATTTGAATAAATAAAAAACATTATCATGTCAATCCATCAGTATCGTCATCATGACCATCACGAGTATGCATACCTGATGCACAGTACACACCCCATCACAAAATGATTTAACCATCTAGAAGCATGTCTGTCTGCCCGTCTGTACGTCCGCGATAATGTCAAAACTTCTGAACGGATTTCCATGCGGTCATCATCTGTCAATAGAGTGATTCTTGAGGAAGCGACAGGTGTATATTTTGTTAGGGTTCTGTGTATTTTTTTTATATGACGATAATTGTTGAGGAATTCGGATTAAAATGTGATGTCTGAGAGCTTTAATCGAAAACACTGCCTAAACCGTTTGAGATATTATACAAGGTTGCGTCAAATTGGTATACAAAATTAGTGTCTCGCACACAATTCATCCCTAGTGTTACAGTTACAGTTACAGACAACCACTAACCACTATACTTACAGCTGGATTTTTTAAAATACATATTTGACAGTTGACAGCTCCCATATAAGGTAAATATGCATAAATTTGAATTTAAAAAGCAATGAAATAATGGTTTTTCAAGTATCTATAAACGTTTTTTACTTTCGATTTGATACAGTTAAGTTCATGTTATTTTTTATTATCGCAGTGTTGAAGTACTAAACGATAATAAAACATTACATTAACAGTTACATACTACGTGCTTTTATTTTTAAAAGCTGTGTTGTGACCAAATCTTTCGTTTCGATTCAGCTGACATTTTTGTAAATTGATGGAAATCGAATAAGTAAATCGACAAAGTTACAACCTGAAGGCAGAACAATAAAACGAATTACTATTTTACATAGAAAACTGTGATGATTCATGAAATCAACCGCTCATGATTAATAATCGTTAGATTTGGCATACATTAGTCTGCTATATCACTATCACTACAAATATCAACAGAGAAGTGTCAAAGTATGTGTTTTAAAAAAAACCTAAACTGTAGGTAGTCTAATGCGTGCTAATGCTTCTAAAATAATCAACAGTTTTTAGAAAATATTTCAGAGTAGGTGAATGAATGAATAAATGATTGATATTTATTCGTCAGAATATACGGTACATATTATAGGGTCTTACAGTAGTAACATGGTAACATGATATATTCTACCGTTAGGCATGTGAAACTTGATTAGGGAACTAAAAATAGGAAATTATTGCAAGCTATAATCCTTACAATTAGTTTTACAATAATTATACATTATCATAACTACGATTTAAATTACAGAATAATCTTCATATTTAAAGTACATTATTTAGCACATTGTAACTTTTTTTTAGTCGTCTAATTTAGTAATGTATAATAAGCTTTTTTAATAACCTCTTCTTTAAGTTTTTTTTTTATTGTAAACCTCTAAGTCTTTGAGCTCCTCTGGTAAGTAATTATACATTTATAGGCTGGGTATGGCCTGCTATATGCTATTTCGAAGCTATGCCGCAACGATGTTAATTTTGTGCTTGTAGCGGGAGCTTTCAGAGTTTGATCTTACTTTCGGTGGAAATAAATCTGGATTTGATTTTACAAAAGCGGCTACCTCGTAAATATAAAGACTGGGTTAGTTCCTGAAACTATCAGTTTGCTTAGGGCTGTAGATGGCTCGGATACATTTTTTTAGGCAATAAAAACGAGTATTATATTTCTAGTGTTGCCCCAAAAGATTAAACTTTAGCGAATAATTGATCCTATATGACCATGATAAGCCAGTAAAGACGTTTTACGGTCCGATTAGTTATGCAATTCTAGTCAAAGTGCACAAACAAAACTATTAATTCGTTTGCATAATGATTAATCTGTGTGTGCTTTCCAGTTCATATGGTTATTTATGTCAATGCCCAAGAATTAAGCAACATCTGTGTGTTCTATGTGTTTATCGTCATATTTAATGTCAAGATTTATTTGATTTTTATTCATAAAATTGCATCATTTTTGTTTTGTTTACGTTTATTTTTAGTTTATTCAATTGTAACCAATTTATAATATCGTCGTTCCCATGCTAAACTAACATAACTGCAAAATACAAAATTTACAGGGGAGCAATTTTAACTGGTAAAATTTTTGTATTTTTTTTATTCTTGCTTGTTTTTGTAGTTATTATTAGTACTGTTTTCAAACAATGTTTTTTAAAATGTATTTATTGTATTATCAATGTGTCAGATA
Organism: Apotomis betuletana; assembly: GCA_932273695.1. Lineage (NCBI taxonomy): Eukaryota > Metazoa > Arthropoda > Insecta > Lepidoptera > Tortricidae > Apotomis > Apotomis betuletana. The sequence goes on along the minus strand of OW026298.1, from coordinate 13,961,933 downwards.
TGTATTAGTTTATTGCTAAAGGCACATTGGCTCATATCACAATTTGGCTGCTCCATAAAAAGGAACAAAAAGGATTCTTACCTTTTTCATATTCACCATAGTAAATTAACGAAAGTGCCATTTTCGCAAGTTCTAAATCCAATTTTTATTTTTAAGCCAAAGTACACTTATGAAATACCACTTTGGTCGTTTTTCGTAATGGTGAAGTAAATGTAAATGCTTTCCCATTCACTTGCTATCATAATAGACTGCGAATCTGTACTTATTTTTGTAGGTTTATTTTTTAATAAATTTTTATTAAAAAGGTTTCACCCTGAAAATCATGAACATCTAGAGATAAGTATTTTAAAGTTCGTTATGGGGCGTAAAAAAAATCCTAATTTCAACAATTACTTATTTTTCAACAAATAAACAGTTATTTGCAATTTAAATAATATAATATTATGACACCATAATATGTTTAAAATTTGGCTGAAAAACCATGGCTCCATTGCATGAGATGTGCGCACAAGCGATACGGGGCAGCCCTCCATATTTAAAAAAACAAATGTATTGTTTAGTTTTAGTAAATATTAAAATATTAGTTTTATGTGATAATAATTAATTGAATAATGTTCACATTGACTCATGAAATGAATAAAGTTAGGAATGTATGTTAATATTACGTACGGTTAGAAGTCCTATAACAAACGAATACATATTCAAACATATTACTAAGGTTACATAAATGATTTTTACTAATTTGAAATCCTTAAAGTATGGCAAATTATTTAATTAATGCCAACCACTCCATAACTTCAAAGTACAAGTGTGTTTTTTGCCGTCCCAAACTTTAACCAACGGTTTCTCAGTTGTCGCTTTTTCACTATTGCAAATTTGATAAATTTAAAAAAATAACTATAGCACCTAGAGACAATTCTTTCACCAAAAAGATAGCTTATGTTTTGTTATACATATTACAAACTACTCATAATTCCATATCGACAGAGTAGGAAATTTTCCCCAAAACAGTCACAAATATGATATCCAGGATTTTTTTAGGTATTCGACAAAGTGACACTAAACTTTGAGGCCCTTGAAGGTGCTTAAGTTGGATATTTATGCGTCAACATCAAAATCATAGGTTTATTACAGTATGTTCCATCAGTTTTTATTGAAAGCCGATTTTCGGTAGGTATTTCACTAAACTCTTACTTAATAATTGTTAACGTGATTTGATAGATGTCAAACTTCGTTAAGACTAAGTAAATTAGAGTACCTATTTGAAACTTACGAAAATACAAATTCTGATACTAATGTACGTGGACATGTACATATTCATGGGGATATAAAAAAATGGTTATGTAGGTTACTACAAATTAATTAGGTATGTAAGATTGTGACTACCGTTAGTTTATTAACTAAATGTACCTAGGTATAGCTCTGTTTTACCAAAGCAAGAATAGCACTACTTTTTATTACAGTTCTAACGGTTAGGTACTAACATTGTGGAGGAAGAACGGGACGAAACAGCAAAACAAATAAATTGAATACGTTCATAAAATTATCAACCTATACTTTTTATACTCGTCATGAACGTTACAATACTGATAACAATTGTGTGCTGTATAAAAATTAAAATAGGTATTATATTTTGTAACATTATATTTTGTGTATTACAAAACACATAGGAGATTGTTCTCTTCTCTTTCATAGGTCTACATAAAAAGCCATGCCCATAACGTAGAATTATGTACCTATATTCTAAGGATAGTTTACTATACCCATTTTAAAACTGAACATAACTACGAAATGTGGAATTCTCAGCTTCATTGTCACTTGTTTCAATTAAATTAAAGTTGAATATCTGAAACTGGTCCTATTTCCATCAAACATAGCTAAGAACCATCTCGAGGGATAAGTCCTTCGATTTAAAAATAACTGGACTCAAATTGGTTCATCCGTTTGGGACCTATGACGCCACAGATAGACACACAGATACATCAATACCTTAGTTCTCACTCGTATTCATTTAAGCCAGTGAAATTTAAACCACATAGAGTTGTTCACTAACGTCCTAATTGCCGGCGGTCCCGGGTTCGAATCCCGGCCGGGGTAAATCTTTGTGTGATGAACTCGAATATTTATGCTTGGGTCATGGTTGTTCTACGTATTTAAGTATATATTTTTCTATATGAGTACGTATATCGTCGTCTAGTACCCATAACACAAGCCTTCTTGAGCTTAATTTGGGACTAGATCGATTTGTGTGTGGTTGTCCGATGTATATAAAAAAAACTAGTTTTTACGAGTGTGAACTAAGGTATCGATATAAACTGACACACATTTTAAACTTACAACACCTCTCTTTTTTGTCGGAGGTTAAAAACGGATACCGAATATGTTTATCAATAAAACTAAACACTTCCAAATGAATATAATTAAATGCTATAACAATGCCACATTCGCATAAAAAAGTAAGTAGTATCGCATAAAAAAATATTTTAAAATTCGATAACCTGATTACATAATCTGTGTAGCATAATGCAGTATAACTGGGTAACGTAAAGGCTAATGTATTTGGTACAGTCAAACAAGAAAATGGTCTACCACTTTCGGACCTTAATGCTTATGAAATAGAGTCGAAAAGTGGTAGACTGATTTGGGTGACTATACCTACTAAAGAGAATGTACTAGGGAATATAATAATAAAAATACATTATCCAATTTGACTTCTGTATTTGCCTTCTGTGATTGCTTTGTTCCACGTTGTATGCGTCCTTAAAGATGTAATTGTCATTTTTAAATATGTAAAGTTATGTCGCCTAGCTTCTGGTTCGGCCACAAACACTCGCACCCAGCTGGGATGACCAGAGTTCTTGTCTCCCAACAGTCACTGAAACAATAATAATGTCAGGTCAATAACGGACAACGGATAAAACAATATATATATATATATATTTTTTTTTTATTTACACACACAATCCTTACAGGCTTACCTAATTCGACAGCATGGAATATTTACAAAATAGACACAAATACAGGCATAGTACACAAATACAACACTACACGTCAACTATTTATACTATTTACTATACAGCATAACATAAAACATAGTGTGGCCCTTGTGAATTCGCTCAAAGAACAAAAGAAAAGATCAGATACGTTTGCTACTCGATTGAGAGTGCGAAGCGCTCTGGTAAAGTCTAAAATCTTCCCTTGACCCACGAGCGGGCAGTTTTCTCGCTTTTCCATAGCCATACGGCGTGGGAATGCTGCCTGCGTCATGGGCACCCTACCTATAGAGGTCTTAGTTTTTTAAATATATTTTAATTTTTAGTTATAATCCCATAAATTAGCTTTTTTATGTTTTATTTTTGACCCATAATAAATGTATATTTCTATTATTTTAAAATTGAAATAAGTTTTATATATAATCCATGAATACAAAGATCAAAGCTTAAAGAAAAATTTAAAAAGGAGCTACCTGGTGGAAGGGACCGGGAATCGAACCCGGTACCTCTGGATTACCGGTCCAGCGCGTTAGCCACTTCGCTACCCTCGCTCCACGTAGACCTGACGAATTTTTCCTTATGCTTTTTGTGTGTCGATCTTTGCATTGTTTATTTGAAAGGATTTTACACCTTAGCTCCTTTTTAAATTTTTCTTTAAGCTTTGATCTTTGTATTCATAGTTTAAATAAAAAATTGTGGTGTACCCACATAAAAAAATGAGACATTACAGTCATGTTTTATAAATATATAAGTTTTATATACTTAGTAATAACCTCCCATATTCCCAGATAATAATATGTTACGTGCCCAATTTTCCGATCCTACGAGATAACTAAGATCGACGACGCGGCTGGCGCAGTTTGTAGTGTACCTGCCTACTGAGCCGACGGTCCTAGGTTCTAATCCCAGCCAGGGCAAATATTTGTGTGATGAACTCTGGGTCATGGATTTTATCCATATACGTATTTATATTATTATGTATATCGTCGTCTAGTACCCATATAGTATAAGCTTTGCTTAGTTTGAGACTAGGTTGATTTGTGTAAGATTTTCTCTTAATATATAATTATATATATTTTTATCTTAAAGCGACGGGTAGTACGAAACTGGCGCCACGCCACTTCTAATGTTTTATCCAATTTCTAAAAATGAAGGTAGTACCGCAAACTGGGGTTACTGTAGGAAAATTTGGGGCTACTTTGATAGATTTAAAATGGTTATAAAAACGCAAATATTCATAGTGCGATTTGAGCAAATGAAATAAAAGGTTAGGTCATTGTTGAAGGTAGGTATTTCATTGCCACGGATAGTTGAAAATAATAAGGATATGGCGTAAAAACACTTTTCCAAAGTAGCCCCTGCATTTTAAAGTAACCCCGTTTTACGGTACCTGATTTAGATGATAGAATAAAAATATAGGTGTCGCATTACCCGTCGAGTTAACTTGAATTTGAACGACTGTACGCATGCTATAAGTTTACAGTGACAGGACCTATTCCTACTCGCTAGTGACCCCGTAAACGATATTCTTTGGTGAATTGTAGTTCTACAAAGTAACCGCTAGGGGGTGCTGTGTCATTCTCCGTACAAATAAGCAATGTTCGCATTGTTGTGTTCCGGTGTGGGGGTAGGATAGCCGGTGAAATTACTAGCATAGAGGCATTCTATCTTGTCCTCCGGGTAGGCAAGCACTTGTGACTCCTCTGGTGTTGCAGGTGTTTATGGGCGACGGTAATCGCTTTCCATCAGGCGATACGTTTGCTCATTTGCTCCCTTATGACATAAAAAAAAAAAAAAAAATCGTTTACGCTGTTGCTAGCGAGTACGGTCACGTTATCTCATGGTAAGGGTTCTCTTGACGTTTTATTGACCGAGAGAGCAAAGTGTCTGCTGCTTTAGCTTCGCCAAATTTGTTTTGTATATCCGGATACAGGCCACACTCAACCGATTCGTATGAAATTTTGTGAGTAGGTTGGATAAGTCTTGATTTTTTTATCCATTCAGTTATACGAAATTTTTCAATATGGCGTAGATATTGGGTTGGAACCATAAAAAGCCGGAGTGCGAGTCTCACTCGCCCACCTAGGGTTCTTTATAAATTGATACCGTTGCTTAGCCTCAATTATTGATTACGTAAATAAAGACTAAATTTTTTATGATTTTTAATTACAAATTTATAGTTTTCGGTTTTTTTTCTATACTTAATATAAGTTGGCATTACCTACTTGCTAAATATCATAGTGTTAAGTCAACGGAAAAAAATATATCATAAATTTTGATTCCATGAGAGTGTCGTGAGTGTGTCGTTATTTGCGGCACAAATGGCCGCAATCTTTTTTTTACGTTAACTTAAAACTGATTCTTTCAAGACTTCAAGGAAATGTAGATCTGAATGGTTTTAATTTCAACTCGACTCCACGCGCTCCCGAGATGAAGGGTCTTGACAGATAACAGACGGACATGGACGGACGGACGATATAAGGGTTCCGATTTTTCCTTTGAGGTACGGAACCCTAAAAATTACAAATTCCAGTAATATCGAAAAATACTCGCGAGGTCTACAGCCATTAGTTATAGAATTTCCATCGTATTTTGTCGGAAAAGTTCGTTTTAGCATGTTTTCTCTATCAACTTCAACGAAAAAGTTGAGATGGAAATATTAAACTACATCTGTAACATGTCATGTATGTCAGATAATTATATCTTGGTCCTGTACCGAGCCTTTGACCGGTTTAAGTATCATATGAACTCGAGCAATCACTAACCTTGTATATCGTCTCCTTGTCAAATGAATCGTTTTATTCCATTGTACACAGGACAATCCAAGGCCAGAACAAATCTGAAACGATTTAATATGCGTAAAAAACAAAAACAGTGAAACATAAAACCTCCTCCTTTTTTGGAAGTCGGTTAAACTACAATCATATGCAAACTGAATTTTGTTGTTTGTTGTCCGACATTCATAAAAAAATAAACACAGTTGCGAACTTGCGAGACCATAAAATCCTTAGAAGGCGGTATGTTTTTCAAATCTCCACCTTCTCGTTTAAACAACTGTAACTCTTGTTTTGATATACAACTATCAATGTACGACGAAGAAATGTTAATACTATTAGGTATAATATATATTCCCATGGTAAACAAATCTTAAATTCTTTGTTATGTAAGTTGATGGTATGGTCTTAAAGATCCAACTAAAAACATTGACAAAAAGGGTTAGGTTTGAAAATTAAAGCTAGCGAGAAAATTATTACCAATCGTGTTTCCACTTTTAACAGCTTGAAGAAAAATAGCTTTAGATTATATTTCGAAAGAACAGATACGTAATCACTTTAGATACTGAGATCTAGGTCCATGGAGATGGCAAATTTTGCATATGTATAAGGCTTAAGGGCACTGGCTCTAAGGATAGCCTAGCAAGTATCGGTCCGGCCCAGGGATAGTGGCGTTAAAAGCAGCTTTCATATGGCAATAATGAGTATACCTCATATTTATTCGCATTAGCAATTTGTCATTAACGAAATTCAAAACATTAATTGTTTACCGAAGTGCTGCTCAATCCTTAGTTCTTCTTGCGAAATAAATACTGACCTCGGGGCCAAGTGGCCCTCTAAGTCCGGGCCTGTGCCTGGGGCCCTGGCCCTCTAAGTCCCGGCCTGTGCCTAGGAGTCCTGGCCCTCTAAGTCCGGGCCTGTGCCTAGGGGCCCTGGCCCTCTAAATCCGGGCTTGCCTGGGCTATACTTACTTCATTGGCCACGGTGTCGTCGTCCCCCGGCGGCACGCATCGCACCTCCTCGTAGTAGGCTGGCCGGTACTCGTACTCCATGGTACTGAGCTTCCGGATCTTTCTCTCTAGTCGGCACAGCGGGGAATGCTTCTGTGTTGACATAAATACGTTAAATATTATTATTAATGCGAATATCTACAATACTTAACGAAATCATTAATAAAAAACCGGCCAAGGGCAAATCGTACTCGCGCACCGAGGGTTCCGTACAAACACTTTCCATCCCTAAGTGGTTAAGTTAAGTTTGCACCTGGTATGTATAGCGCCCCATATAAATTAGGTGCAAAGTTAGATATAAAAAAAAAAAACTACTTACTAGATCTCGTTCAAAACAAATTTCGTTGGTAGTTTTTATAGTAATGTACATCATATGTATTTTTAGATTTTTCATTTTCTTATTTTAGAAGTTAGAGGGAGGGGACCAACTTTTTTCCACTTTGGAAGCGTCTGTCACGCAAACTATTCGGTTTAGAAAAAAAATATTTTAGAAACCTCGATATCATTTTTGAAGACCTATCCATAGATAGAAAACGAATGTGTTTGATGAAAAAAAAAATTTAGAGTTTCAGTTCTAAGTATGGGGAGCCCCCAATTTTTTTTTTTTTTTTTTGCACCAAAATCTTAATGCGGTTCACAGAATACATCTACCTACCAAGTTTCAACAGTATAGCTCTTATAGTTTCGGAATAAAATGGCTGTGACATACGGACGGACAGACGGACAGACAGACATGACGAATCTATAAGGGTTCCGTTTTTTGCCATTTGGCTACGGAACCCTAAAAACCGGCCAAGAGCATGTCGGGCCACGCTCAGTGTAGGGTTCCGTAGTTTTTTCATCCTTCACAATAAACTGCTGTTTTAAGCCCGAGGTTTAAGTTAAGAAAGATTTTAAGCTCTATAAAAAGGTCGTAAACGCGCTAGAAACTGTAATCACTTATTACCTTCTGGAAGTCAACTTACGTGCTTTTAAAGAAAAAATATTGGCGATAACTCAAAAACGGCTCAACCGATTTTGTTCAATATAGTTTTCATTGAAAGTACTTATAAGGCCTCATTTACATGAATTTTCCCGATTTTTTTGACCCGTGGTTTAAAAGGTAGAGGGGGGGGGCACTATTTTTTTGTTTTCGGAGCGAATATTTACAAAACTGCTGACTTTATCAAAAAATAATGTTTGAAGACCACTATTATAAGGCCTATTCAACGACATCCCACATAACAGTGCTGAAAAGAAAAATAAAATTCACCCCCACTTTAGGTGTTAGAGGTAACCGAAAAAAAAAAAAAATTTAATTTTTATTTTACCGCTCTGTCGGCATTATACTTAGGGATGTTACGAATATTCACATTCGCATTCGCATATGCGAATGATTCGCATCATTTTAAACATTCGCATCAACATTCGCATTCGCATCAAAGGATGCGAATGTTTTGCGAATGCGAATGTATGCAAGTCGTGAGTCACGATTCGAAGTTCGAAATCGCCTTATGGGTGAAAAGGCGACGAAACTACTATTTATGAAATATAATTTGCCTCTTTTAAAATTCGATTACTAATTTTATGTACTTGAAATTTGAACAACAATTTGTAATTTTGTAGTTACTGTTCGGGTTCTCGATATTACTTTTATTTTAATTGCAAGATTGTAAAGAAAAAAATTAAAATGATGACTTAAAATGAGTGTTTTAATGAATTTCCTTAAACATTCGCATTCGCATTCGCATTCGCACATTCGCATCCGAAATATTCGCATTCGCATTCGCATTCGCGAATGTGAACAAATGGACATTCGTGACATCCCTATTATACATACACATACTCTTACCAAAATTCAGCTTTCTAGTACTAATGATCACGGAGCTAAGCCGCGGACGGACGGACGGACAGACGGACAGACGGACAGACGGACGGACGGACAGACGGACAGACGAACAGACGGACATGGCGAAACTATAAGGGTTCCTAGTTGACTACGGAACCCTAAAAACATATGTATATCAACTATAAATAAAGTTTACTCTAATTGAATTTGAAGCAATGTTCTGTGCCCTGCCTTGCTGACACTGGACACCAGGTTTCAGTCAGTACCTAAGCCGTCAGCAGCAGTTAGATCCATTTAACCTACCTTTTTATCCGTAGTTGAGTAAAATATATCTCGTCGTATAAACATATTTAGAAATTCAAAAATCCATCCAGCCACATTAGTCGCTTGCGGTATTTCCGGACCCATACGACCTTCAAACCTTCATGAAAAAAGCGTACTCCCACCTGAAAGGCCCGCAACACACTTGTGACTCCTCTGGTTAGGCGATCTCAATTTTCTCGTCTACCCCCTATGCTTTAAAAAAATAGCCGTTTTGCCGTGATGAGCGTACAAAGATATGTATTTCGACCAATAGATGTCGCTGTTATCAATTTCCGAACATCCTGTTGATCAATCTATTAAGGTTTTTTCTGAAATTATCCCTACTCCATAAATAATTAGTTTTCTATACAAATATAGTTGATACAGACACAAGTTTAAATAATATTAGTTAACACCACCTTTAAACTCTAAAAGAGAGATATAACTATATATCTAAATAGTATGCATACATATTCATATTCGCCACACCTGTCCTCATTTAAATAAAGTATATACTTAGGTTTGTAAACAAAATTTTTATACTTGAACCAGTTGACGCATTTTTCGGTCATGGCCGTCCTGTATAGACTCGGTGTACTCAGGCAGGATCTGCAAATACGATTATTATAAAACAAACAGTATTAAGGAGGTATTTGGCAATATTAAAAGCATGTCTCAAACAGGACAGGAAATAATTTCATCCTTGCACTTCGCGCCACTTGAGTGCTAATGACGTAACAACGTGCTGTCTTTTCTATCTCAGCGGTTTCCACTTGACCAAACACATTTATCATCTTTTTTAAGTCACAAATTATACTCGTACCCGAACACTTGACTTATTTTAAGCTACTTTGAAAAAAGGCGGGTGTTCTCAGTTCGTCTACGAAAATGTAATTTTGAAATAAAGCACATTATAAAATTTGACCATTTTTTTGTTTTCTAACCTCGCGCGTAAAAAGTTACCGACCGATTTTGGGAATTTAAAGTGAACTTTAAAGTCCTCCGGCTCCGGCAGAAGCACATTTTGACATTACGGCCCATCCGCGTTCCTCTATTATCTACGAAACTACGAATGTCACAATTTCGTAAATCAGAGGTACTCGATCAGGAAAACAAGCTTTTTTTTTTATTTTGTTGGTTTCGAGCGGGATCATGTAAATATTTTCTGTGTTGTTTATTTGCATTTTATTTATCAAATATCGAGTCGTAGAAAAAGTATTGTATGCAACTTTGTATAGGTAGGTCAAAAACGCTCGTGGCATCTTTTCTTACGATGTTCGCTACGCTCACATCGTAACCCACGCCCCTCTCGTTTTTCGACCCCTCTTATACAACTGTTGCAGAAAATGCTATTGTTTTCGGAATGTGTTTATGCAAAAGTATCCCGTTCACAAAAACTCCCTTCACTTATGAATTACCTCTCCACACTCAATATCCTGCAGGAATCGCTGCTTCGCATGTCGATTGGTCTCCAGCTGTCCCAGCACGGAGTTGAGGACTTTCTCGGCGTCCGGTATGGCCAGGATGTGTTCTGCCAAGTCCCGGGCGTCCTCCTCCGGGCCCCTCAGCGATGACGCCCAACTGAGAGCTGCAAGAGCCTGAAGAAGATGTGAGCAATAAGCATACCTGTGCTCACTCGGGGCACGTTCATAGGGATTTAATATGGAAAAAAAAGATGTCGATATATAAATAATAATCATACATGTGCTCATTGAATATTCTCGATTACTATAAAAAGGTTCGATACCATGTTTTATAAAGTGGATATTTTCATTTAGTTAGACGGCAATATTTTATACCAACGAATATGGGAAAAATATTGATTGTGCACTTACTATGAAAAATATTTTAAAATAACGAATAATGGACGTTTTATTGTTTTTATTTTAAAATTAAAAGAAAAAAAATATGTTGGACAACATTTAGGTCTTGACAGTAACATCGATATATTTTTTGTTGATAAATATTTTGCAACATCACTTTCGTATAGATGTCCCGAGTTATCCCAGGTATGGCAATAAGATGATGCTCTGAATTGGAACTAGGAATTAAAGCGCTATTCCATAATATTACGCAAGTAGCACACAAGCTTATACGGCCCTTATACCGCCAATTTAAGCTGAATAAAGGCTGTATTAGCGCTTGTATACCTACGTACAACCTGTGGGTATGTACGTAAGTTGCATATTCCAAAAAAATCTACGGTTTATAGTCTGGATTGTAACATCAGGGTCTCCCAGTTAACTTCGACGGGCACTGTGATGGTCACAGAAGAATATGCGGGCAATCGTGTTTATCACGCTATACGAGTACAACATCCGCGACATTTACAACAGATGCCATATAATTTATTTAGTACGCAATGAATATCAATTATCATAAACTCAAAAGACGAAAGCGTGTGCCTGCCGATGGTATGAGCAATAACTTTGCGCCACGAATCTGGTATAAGAATAAAGGCGCTGACAACATATGATGGACGGCACTGGTATGAGTGTCAAGAACCTCAATAAGTAAATACTGTTGGAAATTGTTTGGGTTCTTTAACCATAGTGCATGCGAAAGTCCACATCCACATATATAGGCACTAGACCTAGGACCAGGGTAAGATAGGCAGACCAGCGGCTAAATCAAGATGATCTTTGATTTTTTTCTTAATAAAAATATAATGTGTAGGTACACAAGTTTATAGACTACGCGTCTGTGGGGATTACTATCGTATCCGTGATAAATATAGAAATAACAACAGACAACATCAATTGAGTTAAGTAAGACAATACCTCAATTGGTTAATCAAATAACAATCTCAGCGGTATTCTCATAAATACTTATAATTTAATTCTCAGCGCGACGTCTGCACGATATAAGATATGGACCTACAAACGTTGGCTGCATTATGTCGCTCAATTGATGCTAACGAATTGTGATTGGCAATCCTTGCGGGACCCTGCTAGTCGTATAGGTGGACGAACGTGAAGTAATACGTCCTTTGATACTCTATGAAAAGTAATTCGAAAATGTGAATCCCACTAACAGATACAGTGCTGTATAAACAACCGTAACGTGTAAACAAAACAAAGAAAATGCTGTCTGAACTCAGGTGAATATTTAATTTTTTTATTGTGTTGTTGCTGTTATTGTTTGGCAACGGGGAAGACTTGGGTTGGTATGAAAATTGAAAAAAGTGAGAAGTTTGCTACTTATTGGATGACTGGTTAAACCTATATAATCTGTGTAAGTATGGGAGTGCTATTATCATAATACATACGCCTATCTATTGAATAATAGAGGTTATACAGTATATTGTCGCCTATTTTGTAAGTAAACATAGCAAGTACGAGTAGGTACACATTTTTCAAATGCTGACTCAGTAGTAACCTGCCAATTTGTGTTTTTGATCTTTAGATCTGCTCTAGTCTAATTCACGCATGGTAAGCAATGACAATTAATTAATGCTACTTAAACTTAAGCAGAACATATAACGTTCCTCGCATTATTATTTTACACACTAGACGCAGTGTATTTATGAGAAATAAATAAAATAGTACGCAAAAAATGCGCTAAATATTAGCTAAATTTACGGAAGTTAAGTACCTTTAATTTTTAGATTGCCTTTATTCCTAGTAATTCATCAACTCTTAAAATCCCATTATTCCTATACACTCCAATACAATGTCTTAATATTAAAACATTTTCTTAATATATTTCAAACATAAGGTAACAAGTTATTTTTCTATTGCTATGTCTAGGACCTTTAGCGTAAAGTGGCGCCAAACGATATTATTACTAACTTTAGCGGATTGATTGACGTAAAATATTCCTAAGTGTTTATAAATAGTATTTTATGCAACCGTTGTATAAGAGGGGGCAAAAAACGCGAGTGGCATGGGTTACGATGTGAGCGTAACGAACATCGTAAGAAAGATGCCACGAGCATTTTTTGACCTACTTATACAACGTTGCATACAATACGTTTTCTACGACTCGACAATTCATAAATAAAATGCAAGTAAACAACAAAGATAATAATTACATGTTCCCGCTCGGAAACAACAAAATAAATAAAAAATAGTCTTATAAACTTTTTTTATATTGACGTCCATCTGTCAAAAAAATATGAACTTATACATAAAGGTATACGTTCACAATACTAAACATCTGTCAAAAAATATGAACCTATACATAAAAGTATACGTTCACTATACTAAACATCCATGCACTGAAGATAAAACTTTTTTTTTAAGTTGGCAGTAATCCCTTTGAAAAATAAACTTTTTTAAAATTGCAAATTGTGTGAATGCAGCTTGTAGTCTGTGGTACTAAGTGATGCTTTTTTGGCGACATTATAACATCGTTTAGCAGTGTTTTTTTGGGCAATAGAGTATAGAGTTTTACAGACTTTCATAATTTATGTCTTTATATTAGAGTTAGTAACTATATAAATGACAGAAAAAAGTACTGGAGTAGAAAAAGATATTTATGAGACTAAGACCCCTCAGTAGGGTGTTTTAGTTTTGACCCATACTAAATAAATACTTTTTATGTTTTTAACTTTGCCTGATCTATAGGTACTAGTAGGGCTTTTGAAGGCCTTTCTATGTGGTATTTACATACCGTTTTTTTGTTAGAATTTGCTTTTTTTTTGAGGAATGATTATAAAAAGGTCGATGAGTCTCCGAAGTTTAGTATTCAAGGATTTTTCAGAAGTTTTCATATTATATTTACCCCGCTACCTCAAGGAGCGCTTCAGTTATTTGCGTTCTGTTCGCTCTGCTCAAAACTTAGTTCTTACTGTTCCCCCTTCATCTTCTAAATTTTATAATGGTTCATGAACCATGTGAATGAATTCACATTCCGGCCTACTTTATTGTGAAATTCGCTACCTCTGGATTTGCAACATTTAAAACCCTCGTCAAAAAACACTATTTGTCTCTCCCTTAGTACACTGCAATGCAATAATAATCGCTCCTTTAACTTTGTGGCTCATCTGTTCTTGTTTTATTTATTACTTTATATTATAATATATATATTTATTATGTCTAAGTATTTATGTAAGTATATCTGTATATTTTTTATTTATGTATGTTTATCACTTTTGTTTTTTATGGTAGTCGTTTATTTAGTCCTATTAATTATTATGCACCCCCTACTAATTTCAAACATTAATTTTTCAACTACGCCGCTACCTAAAGGTTGTCTGGAAGAGATAGCTATTTAGCGATAAGACCGCCTGTTGTTTAGCTCTGCCTGTTATTTTAATGTATCTCATGTTGTGTTCTATATTCCTTGATGTTGGAGGTGTGTAATAAAGAGTATTTGTATTTGTATATTTGTTCCTGATAATACCTTTACGTTATGTGAATTCAGATTATTCAGAATCTAAGATTTATTTATTAAAACGCCGTACAGTTTTTTAGATATCATTATTTAAAAGCTACATTTGATTATTTATACAGCATTGCCTTGGTCTACAAAGGAATTAGTATGGAAAAATTAAAAGTAGTCGTGACATTGGCAGTTTTTTTGGGTTCCGTACCTCAAAAGCAATAAACGGAATCCTTACAGGATACTTAATCCATTAATACAAAGATCAAAGCTTAAAGAAACATTTAAAAAGGAGCTACCTGGTGCAAGAGAGACCGGGAATCGAACCCGGTACCTCTGGATTACCGGTCCAGCGCGTTAATCATTTCGCTACCCTAGCTCAAGGTAGACCTGACAAATTTTTCCTTATGCTTTGTGTGTCGATCTTTTCATAGTTTATTTGAAAGGTTTTTACACCTTAGCGACCTCTATGTGAATACGTTAATATTCACATCTTACCGCCGCACTTTACAGCGGTGAACGACCAAGCGAGAAAGGGCGCTGAGTTTAGCATACTTAATGCTCTCAATTATCTCATGTGAATAGAGTATATCGTATTCCTATATGGGACCATACCACAACTACGCCTAAGCACTAGTCTAGCACAACTACGCTTCGCGACGCTTGTCGCGCGACATAGCATCGCTCACTCTTACACAGTAGAGCCACAGTACAAGCGGTAGAGCGAAAAAAGAGATAGGTAGGTAATATTTCTCGCGTGAGAAAGAGTCGAGTGTCATAGTTGTGCTAGAGGTGCTGCCCTTTTAGCACCACTGTGACACGCGACTCTTTCTCGTGCGAGATATACTACCTATCTCTTTCTGTACAACACTGTCAGAGAGTGACGGGTGATGCTATGTCACACGATATGAGTCGCGGACCATAGTTGTGCTTAGACGGGCTGGTCCGCATCCAGTATAAGTGGACCATAGGACAATAAATATTCCCTGCCGGTTTGGGCCTGATTGTTGTCGCCTTGACGCATCCTGTATTCCGACCATTCGTACTGAGGTGCTACGGGTGCTAAATATAGAATGAACAAATTGACTTATGCAGACCGTTTGGGTACAAGGCGTGTATGTAAATAACTGGCCGGGTTAAGTTAAGTTTACACCTGGTATGTATGGCGCCGCGTACAAATGAGGTGTAAAGTTAACGCAACCGATCACGTTGTTGTATGGGAGCCCCACTTAAATATTTATTTTATTCTGTATTTAGTGTTTGTTGTTATAGCGGCAACAGAAATACATCATCTGTGAAAATTTCAACTGTCTAGCTGTCACGGTTCATGAGATACAGCCTGGTGACAGACGGACAGACAGCCAGACAGACGCACAGCGGAGTCTTTAGTAATAGGGTCCAGACTTTTACCCTTTGTGTACGGAATCCTAATAAATAAAATAAGGGTACCTACTTACGTACTTACTTAAGTAGCACACAGGCTCCAGAACTGCTTATACAACCATTTCAGCTTAAATTAGCGTATAGGGGTTGTATAGGTGCAGCCTACACGATGACATGCAAGTGGCTCTTATTCCATATCTATCTACGTACGAGTATGTGTATTGTTTATGGTGAACAGTACGAATCCAAATTCACACAATTTCTACAAGAGAGGCATTCTTTGTACGTCTGTCCTAGCTGTATTTTCCCGTACAATTTAAGTCCTGTTTCCTTCTTGGGTCTAGTCTAGACCAAAAGCTTTAGTTTCACAACATAATTTAGCCTTGTTGCATTAAACCTTTCTTTAGTTAACTTAGTTCGTAGGTATGTTACGCAATTGCCGTCGATTCTAATAGTAGTTTATGTGAATGTACATAATGAAGGGTATTAAAAACGAGTGTGGGTTTATGAAACGAGCCGAAGGCAAGTTTATATATAATTTCAACCAACTTTTTGCAGTGAATAATACTTTTCCCCGAGTTCTAGTTAGGCTAGGTAGTAAGATAGCTATTTCATGCTTTCATTGCGTGCAGTCGAAAATAAGTGGAAAAAACTATACTACTAATTTTCCGCGTAAATATTGTCAATAATTACGAGTTTTTGAACAAAAATTATCAATGACCAAATTCAAACTGTAGGTTTCAAATATAAACCAATAAATCCCAATAGCCCTGTTCTAGGTAGTAACATCAACAATATGTTAAGAAATATGTTTGATCATAGAGAAAACATTCTAAAACAATCAACATTTTAAAAGGAATAAGGCCTCTTAAATATTTGTTTTATTTAATTATTTATTTTGAAAGTGAATATATAACTAAATATACTGTGAATATTTCAAGCGTCTACCTGTTGCTGTTATCAATATCGAGCAAAAACGAGCCAAAAAATCACGTTTGTTGTATGGGAGCCCCCTTAAATATTTATTTTATTCTGTATTTTAGTATTTGTTGTTATAGCGGCAACAGAAATACATCATTTGTGAAAATTTCAACTGTCTAATTATAACGGTTCATGATATACAGCCTGGTGACAGACGGACGGAAAGCGGAGTCTTAGTAATAGGGTCCCGTTTTTACCCTTTGGGTACGGAACCCTAAAAAGTGTCACTGAGTATATTGTCACTTTTCAATTTCTACACTTTCATGTCGAAATATATCTCTATAAATAAGTACATATATCGTCGTCTAGTGCCCATAACACAGTAAGCCTACTAAAGCTTACTTAAAGGTCAATTTGTGGGAGGATGTACGATATTATTTTATTTTAAAACAATTGATAACATTTCATATTTCTAACAGGTACCTAGAAATTAATATAGAGATCGAGCTAGCTTTGCGTCGTCTATAAGTACTCTAAAAAAAGAAAAATATAAAAACACTTAAAATAACCGAAATGCTGTCAATAATGTAATGTCAAGCTCAATGTCATTAGTGTTTTTTTCATGAGACACCAAACTAAAGTAACCTTTCCATGGTGTCATAGTTTTGGAGTTAAGTACTACATTTTAGAATGAGTAAATTTTAATAAAATAATTAGCAATCTTAGGAAAAGTATAAAAACAGTGATTAAGTCCTCTTTATAAGCAGAATAAAGAAGAGCAGTAAAATTGTAGTCTTAAATATATGAAATCTTTTCTATTATTGATACAATAATCTAAATCTAAGACTTTATCTAGCAGAGTACGAGGGGTGGAGGTGCGCCGCCGGCACCGCGGCTACTTCAAAATGGAGCCAGTTCTGGAAAACGATGAGCTGTTCAAGAACGCCCACTTTGGAGACAGGTAGGTCTAACTCTAACTAAGGACGTTCAACGTAAGCATGAAAGAATGGACGTATTGAGGATCAAGAATATTGAATTGACTTTTCTGTACTTCTGTATTTAGTTAATTTATCAATTATCACTACACAAGATTTTATTCTATCTATAATTAAGGTACGGCTATTAGTTATGAGGATGAATGCGTTTAAAACGCTCATTTTTGACACCGGTAAGGTAGGTTCAAAAAAGGAATTCTAAAAAAACAAGAAACGATGGACGAAAACAAAACAAATATTAAACCAACAAAGTTGTTTATTTCCATTAAGCCTTTAAATATGTTATTATCTTTGGTCTAAAACATAAACCGTTGCCAATTACCATGAAATGCTAAGAATTCTTTAAATCTACCGGAATTTCACAAAAGGAAACCGATGTTGAGAAGAAAACCGAAAGAAACTCAACAGTACTTAATTAATTTGATGTCTCACGATAGTTTTAATAACATTAATTTGATGTAGGTAAGACATACTTAAAACTATTACATATGTTACAACGCAACGGGATCGTACAATGCGAGCAAAATCGATTGAAATGACGTATGACCACTATGACATTGAAAACGAGTCTGCCGTGCTACGGCTATACTAGGTCGTATTTTTAAATGGACTTCATAGTAAGATACGACTTTTTAACGTAGCACGGCAGGAGTGACGTCCCTAGCACCTCAATTTTCATATTTCTAACAGGCGGAAATAATTATAGAGATTGAGAGAGCTTTGTGTCGTGTAGGTACCTACAGCCTAAAAAATATTTGAATTTACTTTTTCTGTATGTAAGGAAATATAACATAATACGCTGCTGCAAGCTGAAGCTAATTGTAAGCTGTCAATAAATGTCAAGCACAACGACATTGGTTTTTTTAATTAGACATCAGACTAAATCCAGTCTGTCCACTCTGTCATAGTTTTGGAGTTACTACATTTTAGAATGAGTAAATTTGAACGAATTATTAATAAAATAGGTAATCAGTAATCTTAGGCAAAATATAAAAACAGTCACTACGTCCTCTTTCTAAGCGGAATACAGAAAAGTAATAAAATTGTAGTCTTATAAATACAAATTGTTGTCAATTTTGCTCTTCTAATATTTATTCCAGGCTCATCCATGTTTTCTATGTATTTAAATATATATTTATTTATATAATATTTCGCCAACTATTGCCCATAACACCTGCTTTATAGAGCTTACATTGAGACTAGGCCGATTTGTATGAGGTTGTCCGATATTTATTTATTGGCCGAGCTACCGAAGCGAGCGAAGCCTCATCTCCTCTTCAGATTGGCCCAAAATTCATTCACTCAGGATGTCCGGATGTATGGATGATAAGACGTTTGGATGTCTGGATATCCGGCTGTCCTCGCCTATAGGTCGTATTTTCTAAACTATCTCTTGTGAATTTTAGAATTTTATGTCAAGTCAGATTTGAGCTCAAAAACTTTTTACAGAATTAAGATGTCAAATAATGTTCGATCCAATTCCTATTTTGTTACCAATTTTCTTTGTGATTACTATTAATATATTGGTAACAGATTATATATAATTAAAAAATAAATATAACAAAACCTTAGTTACCAAACAGCCGTAACATTGATATAAAATTACTAAAATAATTGGTAATGAAATAGGAAAATTATATTGAACTTTAATTGAGTCTTAATTTTATACAAACTTTTTGTCATAATTTTGTAGAAACTTTTTGAGAGATGCTCATTTTCGTTTTTTTTTTTCAAAACGGCGGACATATGGGGCTTGAAACGTAAATAATTACCAACAATTTTGGAACAAACTCGCGAGGAATATAGCTCTCATAGCCACTATTTAGTATTTAGTGTTTCATTCCAATATACTGAAGTTAGAAGATGAATATTAGCAAGATATACCGTACCGGCGATGTGGCTTGCAACGCAATTAACCTATTGACCGTGGAGCCAGCAATTAGCAATTTGTTGTTTGTTGTTTTTGAGTTGAAAACTGCTAAGAAAAACAGTTCATAAGACACCAAGGACAATAAGGACATACATATGTTGTAGGTACCTAATGACTGACATTTCGATACTTACTGTACCTATACCTACTGTTATGTTGGAAAGTGACATTGCTTTCAAACGACGGGGAAAGTAAACCATTAAGAAAATCTATAGGTATGTGACAGTTTTAGGGAAAAGGTCCCACTTTGTCGATATGAAGTTATGAGTAGTTCCTAATAGGTACTACATTGCAGAACATAAGCTATCTTTTTAGAATTATGTCTCTAGGTGCTATACTTATTTTTTTTTAAATCTTCAAAGTTGCAAACGTGAAAAAGTGACAACTGAGAAAACGTTGGTTAAAGTTTGGGACGGCAAAAAACACACTTGTAATTTGAAGTTATGGAGTGGTTGGTATCAAATTAATTGTCATACCATAAGGATTTCAAATTAGTCAAAATCATATATGTAACCCTAATAGATTGAATGTTACGGAGGCTTGAATATAAAAACAGAACGAAAATATCTCAATGTAAATATGGTTTTTTTTTTCTATATTGATAACACGACACGCAGATTTATGTTTAAAGTTGTATTTATAAATGTATTTTCATGATAAAATAGATAGAAATAATTCTATGGATCCCTTTAGTTAGTCATTATATCAAAAAGTTAATAAAAAATTAACTGAAAAATATACTTAGCATAAAAAAATACAAATGACATGTGTGTTGTAATATGTAACATACGATTACTTTAAAAACACACTTATTAAGCATAAAAAGTATGTAAATATCAAATATTAAGTACTTTTTTATACAAATAAACTTTAGTGACTTTCTATAGGGAGCGTCCCACTTTGTCGATTTACTAAAATCTAGTGCTTGTTCAGTGAAATGTATGTGTCGCGTATATAAATCCCATTTTATGTATGAGATAAAGGTTTGTAATTGTTAATATAATGGTCATTGATACTTATGTCGTTTGTTTGATCTTTTTTTACGGAATTTGAACTGAATTTATGTCCGACTCAAACGTGCTAAAACTTAGTGTCCCACTTTGTCGGTTTAGTGGTCCATACGCTAAAAATTGACTACAAGTATAAAATCAGCTTTTAAAACATAGCTGAAATGATTTTCAAAATGAAATAATTATTATTATGATCGTCAAAGTTATAAAAATACTAAGGAGCACGAGTTCCTAAAGGAAATGATATGTTTGTGATAATAATATATTTTTAATTTAAAAGAGTTTAAAAGTTTGATGTTTAAAAAAATACCATAAATCTTAAGTCGTTTTTAAATTATATTTTTTTAAACAATACTCATTTTTATTCAGCGGAATCATGGATAACAAAATCTATTATCGATGGCTATTGGCTACCCAACCCTGCTTATACCTACATACCTATATGTACCTATATGTTTAACTAACTAAAGGGATCTATATAACAATTTCAGTCTGTTTAAGCTTGAGAATATATTTATATTCAAACTACTAAGAGAATGATGAATCTGCGTGTTATAAATATAGAAATGAAAACCTTATTCACATTAAGATATTTCGTTCTGTTTTTATGTTCAAGTCTCCGTAACATTCAAACTACTAAGGTTACATATATGATTTTGACTAATTTGAAATCCTTGAAGTATAACAATTAATTTGATACCAACCACTCCATAACTTCAAACTACAAGTGTGTTTTTTGCCATCCCAAACTTTAACCAACGTTTTCCCAGTTGTACTCTTTTTCACATTTGCAACATTGAAGATTTTTTATAAAATACGTTTTACTAAACACAGTCACTTAAACTTACTACGGTATGTAAAGGTAAAAGTAACCAACTCACAAAGAGGGAAATTTGACGTTTAGAATTTTATTACCAAATACATTTGTTAACTTTAGCGAAAATAGCGATGCTATTTACACGTTATCGATCGTATCTTGGCAAAATAATAACTACTTAGTGGCTCTGCAGAGAGCTAAGTAGACCTCGCGAGTTTGTTTCGAAATTGCTGAAATATGTAATGTTTTACGTTAAAATATCACATATACGCCATTTTGAAATTTTCAAAAATCTGAGTTGTCAATTATTTATTTATTTTATATATTTAATACCATTAATGTTAGCACTAACAGCTATACCCTACATGCTAACTGGCAAATCAATTTTAACATGCGATAATAGTAGTTTATGGGACTGTACAATGTACATAATTAAGGGTACTAAACACGAGTGTGGGTTTATGAAACGAGCCGAAGGCAAGTTTCATAATAACGTCACACGAGTGTTTTAATGCCTAATTATGTACAGTTACATAGGTACACTACTTTATCTAGCCACATACCTGTCATAAGCCTCCAAGATGCATTCAGGAGTCGCACATTATGACAAATATTACCCGGTAATGGCGGTAATGAAGTTTTCTGGCAGCTGTCATAGTTTTTTTTTTAATTCAGAGTCAAACTAGAGTCGGCCCCAACTTACATATCGTTCGATATCCTACTTACGTGCGATATTTGTCAAATTTGATAGCAAATTGACAATTCATTTCGAACTAAACGTCATCTCGACTGATATTAGAACAGAGGTCAAATCAAATTTCTTTGTTTTCAGAGGTGTTCCAAATTTGAATAAATAATATTATCAAAATCAATGTTATTATATTATTTACATTTAGCAATAATAACATTTTTACAGATAAGTTTGTTCTGACAATAGTAGTTTATTTTTATGGTGGTTATAATGTGCGGTTCTTGAACGCATCATGGAGGGTTTATGATATTTGGATAGATAAATGAATGTATTGTTAGGGTAGACTGGGTACGGTTGTAACACCTCGAATATTGGATAATATTAATAAGTACCTAATTATTATTGGAATGTAGGTATGTCGAGCTATTACAAGATTATTGCAAGTAAGATAAAACATAGTCAAAATTTAAAAAAAGCTAAAATTATATATAACTATACAGGGGGATCAATCCAAATGGGACGGTATGGACAAGACAGAAACCATGAGAGCTATGGTGCTCCTAAGAAGCATGGCGCCGATTCTAAATTTAATCGAACCTGTTTAACATTCTGTAAGTAATCGTATGACGTATTTACAGAGATTTTGACCAGATCTGACACCCTGCCAGCCAGAAGCACATTTCCCTATGTCGTCTAGTTTCTGATATCTCCCTCTACTGACCACACACACTGTATCGAACCTAGTCACAAAATTTCACGAGAACCCGATGAGAAATGCGACCTCTAGGAGAGAACACCGGAAAGCATCTGGGCGAAAGGATTTTTGCCCAAGCTGATACGGAGACAATTTGCTCGGTCGGTAAAACAGATATTTCTTAAGAATACAGTTTTTACTTACTTTTAATATTAAAATGTAAAATGCCGCCGACATTGTGAAACTCAATAAAATGTAGAATAACTTTTTCAGCTTGGGTTGACGACACCAATGTGACTGGCTGTATTTCGGTCTGAAGCCTTTTTATATAGTGAAATCTTATCGTAGATCCCTTATTTCTGTCCGAGTGTTTTCATTAATATTGGAATTAATTCTGATGTTGGACATAATATGGATATGACGTAAACGAAGAAATTGTATTTATCATAGCCGGATAAACATTGTTCTTTAACCATCTATGGATATTTAGCTATCCCTGTACATCGGTAAGAATCCGTCAACTATTTCGGCGTGTTGAGAGGACAAAGAAAATTTTACCAAAAGATGGCGCTTCACGGCTGACGCTCTGTTAAGATTTTTCCCATACAAAATTGATTTTCAAACCAATTATAGAATTTTATAATATTAGATGACACTTGTACGACATGTGTTTATTTAGGTATCGAAAGTTATATTGGTAATTACTGGCATAAAATTAACGAAGAAACATTAAATAAAAGATGACTTTAGTTCAGCTTATTTACAAGAAGCACATTGTCTTACAATGTACACTATTCTACACAGTTACATTATTTAAATGGTATATCAATTAATTAAATGGTATTGTTCGGTTCATGACGCATTGGTGTAAACTGTAATGTTATGTAACCTGTTTTTCAATAAATAAATAAATAAATAAATAATATCAACATAGTCCACAATTCACGACGATATACATCAAATAGTTGTAACATAAGTACCTTTAATTATAGGTACAATTAAGTATACAGTGTAGTACTCTTGTGCATTTTCTATTATTATAATTATTTTCTGATACGACAAAGTATTTTTTTTTGGCCGCGGATTTGGACTTGACTCGAGATGTCGACAGTCGACACTAAACGATTCCAATAGTGGCTGAGGCAGTTAGGTAGGGGAGTGCTCTCAAAATGAGGTGATGCGACAAATGCTGATTTTTTTGTGGTGACCGCGCAAAGCTGTGTCAACTTCAGATACAAGCTTTTTACGGCTCTTGATGTCAATTTCCCGAGACATATTGGCACGGCCGGTGTAGGAGGCATCACCCATGCTATCATCTGCATAGTGAATGCCACAGATTTGCAGCATATCGTTTATATGCAGAAGAAACAATGTGGGCGAAACACACAGTCTTCCGTCGCACCGTCAACTATACGACCTTTACGCATCTGTCTGCCATAAAGCTAACTGACCCATTCGCATAATTTCTCGGGAAGCCCATAAGACGGAAGCTTCGAAAGAAGAAAGCCGTATTAGTATTTATCGAGCGTCAAATAATATCTATCCCTTTTAATGCGAGAATGCAAGATGGACGGGTAATACTGACAATGATAAGTCTTAACGGAAGATTTCATATTTATCTAAGATTTGAGGGTTGCCCTCGATTTCCCTGGGATCCCATCATAAGATCCCGACTTGGCGACAATGAGACCACTCCAGCACGTCTAGCGTAACTTTGACACGTGACTCATGTCGCGCGAGATAGCATCATCCGTCACTATCTCATAGTTCTGTACAGATAGAGACAAGTAGTATATCCCGCGCGAGAAAGAGTCGCGTGTCAAAGTTATGCTAGCCGTGCAGGATGATGTTCTGTCAAATAAAAAACAATTTTGCGAATCGGTCCACAAATTGCGGAGAAATCGGTGAACATAGATAAAAAAAAATACATACAGTTTAAAATACTCAATGGCACGTCCATATTATTATAACGTTGAACAACAAGTTTAATTTCGTCTGTTAGTCGACATTTTTAACAACAAGGGGATTAGCGCGGCTTTATCACTGATTGTCCCCGCCGTCAATCTCGCAATCAAACACCATCACAATAAATCAAATTAAGGTGAAATACCACAGCCCGTGTGCTTACGCATACAAATAAAATTTTGACGATGCGGTTGGCTCGGTTTGTAGTGCAGCTACTGAGCCGGCGGTCCTGGGTTCGAATCTGGGTGTGATGAACTCGAATATTTGTTCCTGGGTCATGGATGTTATCTATATATGTATTTATATATTATGTATATCGTCGTCTAGTACCCATAAAACAAGCATTGCTTAGTTCTGAGAAAAAGAAATCGAGGTTTCTCTCACAGTCTCAGTCAACTAAGTACAAGTCCATCATATATCTTTGCCAAGAAGGAGAGATACTTTCCCAGCCTGACAGAGGCTGAGCGAGGTGTGTCCATCTCCATCTTCTTTTCTCCTTTCTAAAGTAACAGTGCCTTGTGCTACCCATTTATAACTTCGTATTATAAATGTGTTACTTAAAAAAAATAACTTATCGTGAATATGGGATTTTGAAAAATTCAATTTGAATTTGAATTTCAAATATTTCCGTAATTACTCCCTTGGTGTTAGATACGAGTATATTACTGGTTAATTGGCGTATGTTTCATAAAAAAAAAATATTCAGCCGTCTTCTACCTGCACTGCAATAGCCCAAACTTGGTATGTTTCTGACTCTAACTCCTTTCTGCACTTAAATTCAAGATGGCTGTATCCTACTTAAAGTGTTCTTACTTGGCAAAGAAGGTTCATTCTTGGCAAGGAAACTTCCTGATCATCAAATGACGTATAGCTATGTCCACACTGTACTCTTTTCACGTTCAACTTGTGCTTTCGTCTATTGCTATCTTGCTCATTTTTGTACGATGCGAGCGAGACCGCAATAGACGAAAGCGCAAGTTGAACGTGAAAAGGTCGCAGTGTGGACATAGCTTATTCAAACGAACACCGAACACTCCAAAACTTAACCAATTGACAGCTTATGCGTCGAACCGTTACTATTTTTGAGCTTATTATTATAAAATTTGTGTACTCGGCGTCTGTTTGGAGTGACATTTTGACGTAAACCAGACACCTAGTGTAAATTGTATAATAAGAAAGCGGAAATCGAAACGGTCTGACCCAGAACATTTCCTTCCCATTCAGTTGCCAAAATTTTGTTAGGATTGGTTAAGTTAGGAGGATTTTTTTTTATTTTGTTTTAAGACGACTTGAACTGTATCAGGGCTGGTTAGCACTCACTACCAGTAGTCAGACTTTGTGTGGGAGTATAACCCGCTAATGGGATTATATCCGCGCCACAGGGGTAATTATGTCCACTAGATTGCTTTTGGTAACTAAGGCTACCTGTCACCGCTCTTATTTTATTATATAAATAGAGTCCAACTAGAGGCGCGTCCTTGTCGCGGGGGTGGGCACCACCCACTTCAGTAGGCCGGAGTGGAGTGGTGGCGAAGTTCAGACAGGGACCCAGTGCTGCGGGGTATAACGCGGTACCCGTGCCCAGGGATACGGGTGAAGACCTTAACGGCTGCAAAGGCGGAAATGGAGTCCATTAGAACGGCGGAGCAGGCGGAAGAGGCATACCCAACAGTGAGCCAACCACACGTACTGGGGTGCACGGGTCATGTTGGAGTTTCATTATCAGGCACGATAGTGAAAAAGGGAAGGTGTTGTTTGGGCCCTTCTAGGTTCAACGACAGCGCCCACAGTCCTAAATAGGATTAGTGTCTTGGCGTCAGGCGGCAGCCGGCCGTAAAACAAAACAGCCATTCAAATTTCCTTGTCCAAAATGAAAGCACATAATAAGAAAACGAGTATAACTACTAGGGCGACCCCTCAAGCGACGATCGAGGCAACAGAAATAATAGGGCGTACCCCGTAAGCGACGGTCAAAGCTACACAAGCACATCATTGCGATTAGCAACCTGGAATATAGGTTCCATGACGGGCAGAAGTGCCGAATTAAGCGACGTCCTAACAAGAAGGCAAATAGATGGATGCTGTGTGCAAGAGACCAGGTGGAAGGGTGCTAAATCGAGATTTATTGGCAACGGGTACAAGCTTATCTATAATGGAATCACTACTGGCAAAAACGGCGTCGGAATAATACTCTCTGAAAGCTTAACACAGCGTCTGATAAACATTGAGAGAGTGAGCGACAGACTTATGGCTGTAAAACTAGCTCTTGACATGCAACCTTGTTTTAATATAATATCTGCATACGCACCCCAATCGGGTACAGCTGAATCCGAGAAGGAAACATTTTGGGAGGACTTATACAAACTGGTACAAAACATACCACAAGAAGAAACTGTAAGTACATATAGGTGGAGACCTAAATGGCCATGTCGGTAACAGTAACATCAATGCGAACAGATGGCATGGAGGCTTTGGCTACGGCACACGAAACAGCGACGGAGACACTATCGTCAATTTCGCATCCACCTTTGACTTAGCAATCATCTTCCGTCTCCGTCTACCAGCTTCCAAGACCTATTAAAATTAACCGAAGTCTAACACCTAAACTTAAATGGGGATCTTTAAACGAACCTGGAGGGAAATTGTTTACTGAGCAGCTCGGCGGACATTTAAGTACCATGGATATCACAAACATGGCGCCAAATGAAATGTGGGACAGCTTTGAACGCGTCTGTATAAAAAAGGCAGAAGAACACTTAGGCCGAACAAGAAGTAAAAAGGGACCCAACAAAGAAACTAAATGGTGGAATACAGAGGTCAAGGAGATATTAACAGCGAAGAAAGACGCTTTTAAGCAGTGGCAGACAACCAAACAGGAAAATGACTTTGAAAATTATAGGGTAATCAAAAAGCAAGCGAAGAGACAAGTGGCAATCTCAATAGCGAAAACAAACTGTGAATTTTATAACAAGTTAGAATTAGCCAAGTCAGAGTTAGATATACATAAAATCGCAAAAATACGTCACAATAATACGAAAGACTTGACGAACGTCAAGTATATACAAGATAGCAATAATTAATTATTAACGGAAGATCAAGACATTACAAGTAGATGGACAGAGTATTATCAACACCTATTAAACGTGTCTCACCAAAGAAAGCTTGATTACTGCAAGCCAGAAACAGTCCATGGACCACCCTCGAATATAACTCCAGGAGAAGTTAAAGCAGCGATACACCAAATGAAAAACAACAAGGCACCCGGTCCGGATGAAATACCAGCAGAAGTTTGGAAGCACCTGGGAACCTGTGGAGTAATTTGGCTTTGCGAGTTATTTAACAAATTAATTCAGGGCTACCGGATGCCTGATTCATGGCGCAACAGTTTCTTAATACCGTTTTATAAGGGAAAAGGAGATGTACGGGATTGCAGTAATTATAGAGCTATAAAATTAATGTCACACACTCTTAAGATTTGGGAGAGAGTACTAAATAATAGATTAAAGCACAGTGTAGTGTTAACCCAAAACCAATGTGGCTTTGTAGCGAATAGAAGCACTTCAGATGCTATTCAAACCTTGCGGATCATGATGGCGAAGGCCAAAACAAACAAGACGAACCTCCACATGGTTTTCAAAGACTTGGAGAAGGCATTCGATCATATCCCAAGAAACCTCATCTGGGAAGCCCTAAGACAGCAATTAGTACCAGAGTACTACATCAAACTCATACAGGATATGTACAACGACATTACCACCCAAGTCTTGAGCCCCGCAGGTAGAGGCAAAAAGTTTGAAATTAGTGTCGGTGTCCATCAAGGGTCAACGCTTAGCCCACTGCTTTTCAATACTACTATGGATCAATTAACAAAACATTGCCAAAAAGCTCTGCCGTATAATATCCTATACGCCGACGATGTTGTTCTAGTCTCAGATAACGCACAAGAACTCCAGTCGAATTTCAATTCCTGGATAGAAGCACTTGAAACGAATGGTCTCAAAATTAGCAGAAAAAAGACAGAACACATGTCGTGCATTTTCGACAATGTCACAAAGCCCACTGATACTATAATCTCCATAGGAAGTATACCCCTACCAAGTGTGAAGCAGTTTAAATACCTAGGCTCCATACTCAGTGACGATGGAAATATAGAACATGATGTTACTCACAGAACAACAACTGGGTGGATAAAGTGGAGACAACTCACAGGCGTCATGTGTGACAGAAAAATGCCCCTAAAAGTCAAAGGTCACCTGTACAAGACGGCCATTAGACCTGCTGTTCTGTACGGGTCAGAATGTTGGGCGACCAACAAGCAGCATTTAAACAAACTGCACACTACTGAAATGCGCATGCTACGCTGGTCAGCGGGTGTCACACTACTCGACAAAATCCGGAACGAGTACATTAGAGGAAGTTTCAAAGTTGCCCCGATAGCAGATAAGGTCAAGGAGAAACGCCTAAGGTGGTATGGTCATATTCAAAGACGTCCAGATGACCATATGGTAAAGCTTGCCTTAGATATGCCAACAACAAAACGTTCGCGTGGGAGACCACCTGCCACCTGGTGGACGACGGTCGAAAAAGACCTTAAAGAAGCTCGTTTGAACAAAGACGCAGCACAAGACCGTGCTAAATGGAAGTTGAGGACAAGGAAGGCCGACCCCAAGTAAATGGGAACAGGTCTAGAAGGAAGAAGAAGAAGAGTCCAACTCAAAATTCGAAGCAATTGAGTGGTTAGGAGGAGGAAACCTCGATTGTATGGAAAGATGAGCAGTGATATATCCTCTTAATTGTAATTGTCTTAATTTACTTGATGACATCGAACTCGAGGTAGAATTGACGTCACTGGAAACGGATGGTCAATTACGAATACAGCGCGCGTTTAAGGTTCCGTACCGTTGTTTTCTGCAATCAACATACTTAAATTAATCGAATAGTTCATTTAATTCCATTCAGATTGTTAATTTCGAGTCAATTACTCATATACGGTTAGATACCAAGTACAGTCAGGGGAATTCACTCCGCGCCGCGTGTTTAGAAATATAACCTCAAATTTCCAAGCTAATGGAATTGGAAAACTAGGTCGTACATTATAGAGCCGACCAATATCACATCACCAGCCAGTATCACCACATACAAAATTGGCTTACTGGCTCACCAGTATCAATACAAAAACTGCCCCGAACATGGAGCTATTATGTAAGACAACAGGAATGTGCAATCAGAATAAGTGTGCACATAAAATTAAATCTTAACATAAACATAAAATATATTTTACCGGTGAAGGGGTCACGATCAGACAGAAACAGCTCGCTCAGACAGAGACAGCTTGCACATGGTCAGTGTGTACCTTTCTAATATTGCCAGTCACAAAAATAGTAATGATTAGTAGATATTATTCGTACTAAAAACGTCTTGAACAGTAATTTATTTCAGTAATGTTGTTTTCAATATACTACGATAATCCTTCGCTATCTAAGGGTGGTTTAGGTTTCAAACCATCATCGTATATCCGTGTATGAATTCGTTTTCTAAGCGCGTAGGTGCGTATAGGTGCCGTGTCTTTTAAACCACGCGTGACTCGTACGAGCGTTGACAGGCGATTTTACCCTATGCTCATATTAAGTAAATGCGAACCGCATAAGATGTAATTTTAGCGAACATAAGCCCATGTAAAATCCGTGAAAAAACTAATTTACCCCGATCCTTACTTATTTAGGTACAAACTACAAACAAAGACAGTTATCTATACACCCACAGGCCTTAACACGTTGCAATAAGGTTTAAATTCATTTACAAATGTACAGTTATCAACACAATACACAATGATGTAACTGATGAGTTATAAGACTTATTTTATTTATTTAACCTTTATTGCTCAAAAGTAAAAATTATCGTATAAAACGCGGAATTTTTATGTTTTTTTTTTTTAACTGTCTAGTGGCATTATCTACCAGTCAACCTTAAGGCAAAGCAGAAAAATTGTAGGCGATACAACTAACTTACGCATAGGTAACAGCATAAATAATAAATATTTTAATTTTTATACAGTACACAATTTTTATCAGTATTGTAACATTCATCATAACGAGTACAAAAAGTATAGAGTGATAATTTCATGAACCTATTCAACTTATTTGTTTTGCTGTTTCGTCCCGTTCTTCCTCTACAGGGTTAGTAACCGTTAGTACTGTAATAAAAAGTAGTGCCAGACTTGCTTTGCTTAAACAAAGCTATACAGGTAGTTAATAAACTAACGGTAGTCACAATCTTGCATACCTAATTAATTTGTAGTAACCTAGTACATTACCATTTTTTATTATATCCCCACGAATATGTTCATGTAAACGTACATTAGTATCAGAATTTGTATTTTTTACCCAAAGGGTAAAAACGGGACCCTATTACTGACACTTCGCTGTCCGTATTTCCGTCCGTCCGTCCGTCTGTCACAGTGGAAATTTTTACAGATGATGTATTTCCATTGCCACTATGACAACAAATACTAAAAATAAAATAAAATAAATATTTAAGGGGGCTCCCATACAGCAAACTTGTTATAGATTATGGTACGGAACCCTTCATGCGCGAGTCAGACTCGCACTTGCCCAATTTTTTTATTTGAGTTAAATATACTAATTTACTTAAGTAGTCTTAACGAAGTTTGACAGCTATCCGTGTTGCATTCTGTTAAAATAAAAGGGGCCAAAAGTGTGTTTTTGCTGACATATAGCTAATAATCAGTAATTAGATTTATTTATAAGTATAACCATACATAGAATAATATAATGCATTACAATTGTGATATTCTTTGTAAAAATATTTTTGTCGTGATAATTGATTTTAACACTTTGCACGCCGATCACGAGAACCACTCGGTACGCATTTTTTCTCTAATTCGCCGGCCATTTTAATAACTGCCATGTCTAGCTCGCCGATGACGAGTACCACTCGTGACACTTTTTTTCTTAGAGTCGCGGATAACGAATAGTACTCGTGATCAGATTTCATACTGTTTGTATTAAAATATCGAACACAGTTCGTGATCCGCTTAATAGCAACGTGTAGAAGAACGTTTAAGCTACCCGCACACATACAATTTACTAACGTGAGGGTTGGGGGAACGGCATGACGATGCGTCGCCCGCGCTGCCTCGTCAGTGCGCTGCGCGGGCTACCTAACAAGTCCATGTTAGAGTTTTTATTTTTTCATAAAACGAGTTCTTTTCAGCGACAGTTTTAAAATAAAATAAATATAATAAACACATTGTTTTATTTTTATCATTACAAAATACTAAAACACCTCTTAAATAAAAAAGAAATTATTCCTGTATCTACGCTAATTATTATTTTATAAATCTTACAATATCACCGAAAATCGCCGGCGAACCACAGGTGGTGCCTTAAAAAATGCGCGGCGTTCTTGGGAAAAAGAGCATCACGAGTGGTAATCGTGATCAGCTGTTGGAGCGCGGTACCGATTATAACTTACGGCGTGCAAAGTTTTAAACATTTGATTTTAAGACATTCATACAGGTACCAAGGGAATCGGGGATATACTACTGGCAACCCAGAAACGGATTGACAGACCACCAACCAATCATAGCGTGATGACGTCACATGTTTGGCCTGTCATTCCGGAATGTCATAATAATAATAATAAACAACGAGTGTGGGATTCATCGCGATGTAGTAGCAGTTGACAAAGGCCTCACCTCTCTCTCCTTAGCAAACGAGAACTGGCGCAGACCAAAGGTGCTTAGCTTAGCACCGATGACCGCCGGGCTGTATGGAAGAGCAAGGAGCTACACGGGCGGTTCTACAAGGCCCTTACGGGGCCCGATGTAGATCTGCTCGCGTCGGTGAACTGGCTACGCTTCGGGGATCTCTTCGGGGAAACAGAAGGTTTTGTCCGTGCAATTGCGGACGAAGTGATGATGACGAACAATTACCGGAGATTTATCCTGAAGGTCGGCCGACATTTGTTGGACATGCCGCCGTCCTGGTGTATCACTCAGGCATATAATCTCCGGTTGTTCTCATCTTGCTAACGGCGAGTACTTGCACAGACAACCAACTAGCCAGGATCATTCACCAGCAACTTGCTCTTTGATACGGTCTTGTGGGATCTGAGGCGCCGTACTATAAGTACGCACCAATGCCAGTTCTCGAAAATGGTCGTGCCACGCTCTATTGGGATCGATCTATCATCACGGACAGGACTATTGTAGCCAATAAGCCTGATATCGTTTTGGTAGATCGATCCAATCCAAGGGCCAGGCAGTGCTCGTCGACATTACCATCCCCCATGATGAGAACCTCGTGAAGGCCGAGAAGGACAAACTCAACAAGTACCTTGACTTGGCTCACGTCACGAGGTGACCGCTATGTGGGATGTTGACTCGACGACCATTGTCCCGATAGTCGTTTCGGCGAACGGTCTTATAGCGAAGAGTCTACAACTCGACAAACATCTTAAGAGACTCGCTAGATGGCTGGATCAAGGGTCAGATACAGAAGGCGGTACTCATGGACACGGCGCGCATCGTCAAGAGGTTCCTCTCTCTGCAGCCCTAACCACCGGTAGCCTGGGCCTTGCCCCGCTGCCGGCGGCACCCTAGGTTAGGTTTTTTTTTATAATATGTTAATATTTTGTAATTTCTATATTGTATTTTACTTTTTTATAAATTTATTGTAAAGAAACCTAACTTAAGAATTAAAATAAATAAAGGAGATAATAATAATAATATTCTTTATTGTGCAGCACATGAAAAAGATTAATAACAAAGAAATAAAGCAACGTTAAATTGGGTTACTACAGGCGGTCTTATCGCTAAAGAGCGATCTCTTCCAGACAACCTTTGGGTAGCAGAAAAAGTCGGAGGATACATTACCATACCTTGCCATACCTTGTTTTTTATACCATGCGTTTGACAGTTCATTTGCTTGCAAGAGTTAGCGTGGTTTGCTTCTATAATAATAAATCGTTGATCGGGTCGCAGCCTTCCCTATAATATGGTTGAGGGAAGCGATGGCTGAGATATTCGTCATACTCGTGAACGATTGCCGTTTGTGGGGTCCGGTCTGTTCATGCTAGCGCAAGGGCCAAATTAAATATGTAGCAACCGCGTACTAGTGTTAAATTAAGTAAACGTGAGAAACTTCATCCTGTACTCGATTGAAGTTATTCTATGTTGATTTTTACCTTTTGAACTCTTAGAGACTAGGTATACATCTCTAAGAAACAGCTTAGTGTAGTATGACACTCAGAGACTTTATACATCTCTGAGGAAATTTAATAATTTTAAAATATTTTATTGCATGTTATGACGCCTAGAGACCATACACATCTCTAAGAAATTTAGTTTTAATAATTATTTACTATTGTAAGTTATTCACGTTGACGCCTAGAGACCTTATACATCTCTGTGGAATTAAATTAATTAAGTAATTATATTTTATTGCATGTTGTGACACCCAGAGACTTTATACATCTCTGGGTATATTTAATATTATGAATTTATCGTTAAAAATTTATTTTAATGTTCCTACTTAACATTGATTTGGAGTATCTATACATCTCCTTTACGTGTACCAGTGTAATTAGTTATAACACAAATGTAATCATTGTAATTGTTTTAAGTATTATTTACGAAAAAATGACTTATTGTTGAGTTTCTTTCGGCTTTCTTCTCAACAGCGGTCTCCTCTTGCGAAATGCCGGTAGATTCACAATCTGACTTGTAAAAGTGCCCCTGTGGCCTACTTATTGAATAAATTATTTCATTTCATTTCATTTCAATAAAACGGAAAGAGGATGAATCCCACTTTGTTGCTAAATATTTGGTTACCCCAGCAGAGTGGGATCGCAGTCCAGGTGTACTGTATACTACTTGCTAGGTCCATGCCCTCGAACAATCATTGCTCGGTTGCTCGGTCAGGTTTTCCCCAGCCGTGTTTTGTACGGCCGTATTTTCAACAAAACGTGGACTGGTTCTCGCATTTTACAAATAAGTACGGCTCCACGTTACTGTAAGGATGATACAAAATTAAGGTTCGAGAAGTACTATTACAATTTAACCAATTAGTTTGTATGCTTAATAACCGTATTTTATCGTAGATTTCTTATATTTTTTACGCTTACGGAACGTACATGCCACGACTTTCGGCGGTAAGCGGCGACGCGAGCGGTTGAGCGAGAGATCTAAGCGCGGCAGCCATACGAGTGAGTGAGACACATGTACCGCGCACCGCTGCCGAAGTCGTGACCGGGCCGTTAGAAATAACAGAAGAAACTTTCTATGAACATCTTATCAGCATAAAGAACCTATACATAAAATACATATCGACGGCAAAAAGTGTAAACGCTGTAAACTCCAAGAGAATTCATTGGCGTTTACATAATAAAAGTAGATACATAAATAAAAGTAGGTAACCAATAGTTACTTTACATTTTTTTCAGGAATATGTGCGGAGAAGTGGTGACATCTGGGGTTTATGGCGTATTCAGACAGGTATTAAGCTAAGTGTGATTTGTACGAATATTCAAACATTGATATGACACAAACTGTGAGTGTAATCAAATAATATGTACACTTACAAGTCTTACAACTAAAAGGCATTCCAACCAACAGACCAGAATGTTGTTATACAGGGTGTAATTGTTAAGCGTAGCCTGGCGATAATTCCGTAGGTAAATATAGCAGATATCAGAAAACTTCAAATTGATATCGAAAGTGAGTTACCGAATGAGTAAAATTTCATTTTTTTAAATACAAGCAGAAATATCCCAAATATTAACTTCAAATCTCCCCATACATTTAGTACGACGACTTACAGCCTCCAAGAACGTCAGCGTCGTAAGAGATAAAACTGCTTGAGATTCATTATTTACACAATTAAACTGTAATAAAATAAGAAAACTACCGATTATGAAATAATAAATGTAACATTAATTTTTAAACACGGCTTACGTTACGGTCCTTAAGCCAAACTTTTTTTTCTACAATGAACTTTAACGACACACACACGGACCTGCTCGGTGAACTGCGGGGTGAAACTCCGTGTGTGGGTTGCTTTATAAAACAATTGAATAAAAATATATCTAACTTTTGTATTAATTTAAATAATAATCGAACCGTACGTGTAACTACTTGAAAATGATAATTGATTGATATGGATAAGTGGATAAAAAAAATAATTCATCAATCATTTGATAATGGTGAAATGCTATATTTACGGAATTATGGCCTGGCTACACTTAACAATTACACCCTGTATATGTGACGGCGGCTGACCAATATGGGTTGGACGAGGGCGCCATCTGTTGCCCTAGCGGAACGTCTAACTGACAGCGCGCGAAGCAGTTTGAAAGATGCTAAGTTTACACTTTACTTTTACTGGCCGTTCTGTTGAGAAGGCTCGCGTACGGTCTTTGGCGAATCGCTAGTTCAATACGATACTGTTTTCCCTATTTTGTGCTTTGTAGTGATTATCATACCTAGATAATGTTTCTAATATGTTGATTTGTGGATTTGATTATTTGATTACTAAACGTAAAGTAAAAGTGTTTTGAGGTTAATCATTGCAAGTTAGTTTGCATTCTCGCGCTTCTAACATTCTAGTTTAAAATGAATGATCATGATAAAGGCCCTATATACATATATTTATAATAAAAACTATGTAAAAACTACACTTTTTAAAGGTGTTTAAAAGTAAAAAAGAAGTTGGTGTACTTACTCAAAACTTTTTGAAAGTAGAGATTCGTAAGATAAGTGTTGCCAGGTAAAACATTATTTTACGTAAAATAAAATTATGAATATGCAAAGCAAACAATATTAAACTTACAACTATTTCCTGATAAAAAATAATGTCTACATCCTCATATTATATATTTGCTTATATTACAGAAATCATTTGGAGCGTGTGATCAGCACAACATATCGCTGTCACGCACTTTGTCTTCGTATGCGCGAGTTGCACGGCGCCTTTCTTCTACGAAATTTGGCACATTATTCAATCGCAAAATGGCGGCTAGTGCAAATAGCTCAAGTCCGTGGCCTAATAGTCAGGCTGACTATGAATTGCGTGATGTTATCGGTGAGTATTAATTGGAAAACATTACCTTGGAAGTTAATTTAAAACGCTTCAGTGATCGTTTTGTTACATAAATGCACTTTTCTCGGTCGTCGGCAAGTGATCTCTCTCTAGCTGTCAAATGAGTCGAATCCCATATGATTAACGAATGTATTTTTTTTGGTTTTGTGCAGTGTATATGCATATAAAACTCATCAATGTTGTAAGTGAAATGAAACAGTGAACTTATTTAAACAATCAAGATTAAAACTATGTTTTTTAAGTTTGCGGTGATATACATAACCTAACAATTTTATTTTGTCAAACTTAGTATAGTTGTTTGGTGACAGCTGTTTTATTATGCAGTTATTTGTGAAATGAAATTGTGTTTGCTTTAAAGGCGTTGGTGCCACGGCGGTGGTATATGGAGCATTCTGCACGCCACGTCAAGAAAAATGTGCCATCAAGAGAATCAATTTGGAGAAATGGAATACGTCAATGGACGAATTACTGAAAGAAATACAGGTTCTCCGTTTTTTTACTTACTCTGTGACCGAATTATAATACATTATGTTAATCATTATCAAAATACCTATTAATATATTCGTAATACTGCATCTGTTACTTATTTATGGTATTGTTTTTAGGCAATGTCAAGCTGCAACCATGAGAATGTAGTAACATATTACACTAGCTTCGTTGTGAACGACGAGCTGTGGCTTGTGCTAAGACTCCTTGAAGGTAAGTCAATTGACTCATCTAACATTAAATACAATAATAAGGTGGACTAACAATCTGGTGAAGATACACAAAGGGGTTAGATTAGGACAGCACACAATCAGTTCTTGTGGTGATCTTTGGGCAGACCCTGTCTAGCGGTGCATGTCTTATGGGTCCTATGAGGATGACATTATTTTAAATAACATATTATCTTGTTTTCTTTTTATAATTTTATTTGCATAAAACTTTGTACTTATATGCCTAATCAGCAATCAGCATATGTGGATTGGGAAAAAATGCAAACAGGCATTTTAAATTATTATATGACTTGTTACTAATTAAAGTGGATTTCGGGTATAATGACAATGAAGGGACCACTGTAATTTAGATGTTATAATATCTGGAAGTTGTTACAGGCAAAGGCAAAAATGTAAAACCACGTTGTTTCACCGTTTTTAATTTTGAGGATAATTTCTGCCTTTTTTTTAACAGTAAATCTGCATCATGAAGCCATGTTTATTTCGGATTTTGCGAAACACATTTGTCACTTAGATTATCATTTTGTAACTGAACCAATTTTACACAACTCCGCTTACACTCAAAACTGTATATTCATGTTCATATGCAGAGTAACGTGGACCCTTTACATTCCAGTATTCATCAATTATTTTTTACAGATAATATATATTTTGAATGTTTGTAAGATGGCATCTTGGCTAACCCAGTATCTTAGTTAACTGTCTGCCAACCAGTTTAGAGATTAGCCTAAGGTTTTAAAATATTGTAAATTTTGTTTAATTATAAAGTAAATTCTGCAAATTCATCATTAGATTAACCTACTCATATTTATAAATTATGATGTCATAGATTCTCATAATCCATTCTTAATTTTAAATATTTATAGGAGGAAGTCTCTTGGATGTCATTAAGCATAAGATGAAAGTGACAAATTGCAAGCATGGAGTATTTGATGAAGCAACCATTGCTACTGTGCTTAAGGAAGTATTAAAGGGCTTGGAATATTTCCACAGCAATGGACAAATCCACAGGTATTTATTATCTTATTATAATATCTAGTTTCTGTGCCACTGCCCTGCCATAGCACCATGAATTTTCCCAATAATTTAAACTTAAAATGAAGCATGCTTAGGTCTCAATTCAATCTAAACAAATAAACAAAATTGTAATTTAACCTTGAGAATGATGATATAATGAAAGCATATGGGTGTCATGATGTGTATATGCAACCAGGGATTGTTACAGGTATTGTGTAAAATTAAAATATCTTTTTAATTTTGCGTTTATATTCAAATGTAGTGTCAAATGGTATTTAGGTCAATTACCTACACTGCTGATAGTTGAAAAAATCTGAGTATTGTTCCAGATAGTTCTCTACACACAAGAATTTAAGATAAAAATCTGCTTGGAAATTTGAAAAATTACCGTTGGCACATCAGTATGTATGGAACTACAAACCTTAGTCTTAGTATTATTGATTCTGAAAACATTTAACTTTTGGGTACAGTGCCAGGGGTTGGTATTTTGTTTCAGCGTTTTAGCTGGTTGAAATAGGGTACAAGGAAACCTTAGTTTAGTTCCCAGATAATGGTATACAGGTGTCCTATACAACACCCTTTCTCTTCATGATAAGCACACTTTGGGAACTCTTAACATATTAAAATCAACAAAAGGTTTACAAAATAAGGGTTTTTTTTTTTACTTTTTTTCTTCGTCCGTCCGTTCTCTAGCTCAGCACTTAACTAATGTTTCTCTTGCTGGCTATGCGCGTAGCTATATTTATTTGTAAAGCTTGGTAGATGTTTTATTAACAGTATTTTATTATTGGATTCTATATAGGCCTAAAAGGCCTATATTCTTAATGAGTAATCTCTTGAAGTTTGGTAAAACGTCAAGTGATTACTCAATAATAAATTTAAGCAACATAGCAATTGTGGGCATGACATCTATTTATAAACCCATATTGAAATACAAATCCAATAAAATGATGTGAGGTCTCTCTTAATAACTTCTTTATTGTCACCGATAATGTACTCATGTATGCAAAAATGCTTGTTTAAAGTAATTTGAGATCAAACATGTGTAAATTGTGTCACATAATCAGTTTATGATGGTGATGTCATTTGTTTCATGTCTCAGCTATACAGTATGATACAGATGATACAGTATGATACATTAACTATTTGATATGTATTTTAAACTTATAAAATTATTGTAGACAACGTCTATTGGAATATTATGATTTGCTTTTGCGACTGTAAGTTATTCATGCATATGCTATTTCATAAATTTTTGCGTATTTCATAACATAAGTGACAAAACTTATTGAGTATGTTATTGAGATATTTTATTATGTGTCTCAGTGATACTATCACACAAATTTTCTAAATGCGAACGTTTGTGAGTTTGGTTGTATGTTTGTTATCTCTTCACGCTCGAAAGGCAGAACCAATTTTGTATGGAGGTAGCTGACACCCTGGATTTATACATAACTCATAAGCTACTTTTTATCCCGAAAAAATGTAGTGTTCTCGTGGTATGAGCGGGTTTCTCTGTGGAGCACAGCTGCACTGGTACGCAATATATTATGAAATATTCATCTTAAGACAGACACTGTTTATAGAAAATGATTTGTGGATCTTGTTGAAAACTTGAAACAATGAGGAACATAAATAGGTAGTTTAGTAAATCACGAAATTTTGCATGAAGTAAAAACAGGCTTTCTGAATATTATTATGTTTACTAGATGATGATACTTTTATAGATAAAGAAATATTTAAAATAATCAAATTGATCCAATTTAAATATACAAATATGAAATTTACTGTAAGTAATCGACTTTAAATTTATTTAAAAATTTCTGATATTTCTTTCTCAGTTCTAGTCCACCTCACTAGGTTAACAAAAACTCTTGTGATTCCCATTATGCATTACGCGAATAGTCTACGCTACTTATTTACGATCTGCTTCGCGTTTGAAATGTATTAAGTCATAATCATAATCATAGCGCTGTCAGTCTACTACCCACATACTTAGCGACTTTTGCCAAAAAAATCCGTATGCAATTGAATGTAAAGTCAAGGAAATTGAAAAACTCCTACATTTTTTGCTCCTGTCAACCTTGCAAAAAGGGTCAAAAAGGTACATAGACCGGACTCTCAGTGGAGTTCCGTTTGCAAAATTGCGGACCTCAATCTGATTTCTGATATATATTGTATAGATCCCAGACATCCTACAAACAAATGTTGCCAACCAGTTCTGTGGTCCCCCTCCCCCCTTTTTTCACTGTACAAACTATTGGTGCGTAAACAATGGACTATTGTTAGTTATTAAAAATAATAATTATAAAAATATATTCATTAGTTTTCAATCTATAGTGGTTTAAAGTTAACTCGAAAATGGAGAATTTTAGTAAAATTTCAAAAAAATGTTATAGAATGTGTAAGAAATGTTATAGTGTGCTATATATTCGTGATCTACTCAATAAGCCCTTCCATTTGATACCCCACACGGCATGGCTTGATGACTTTTTTTTTTAAAGCTTTTATTTAACTTGCATTGTATGTATGTATGTATCTAAGTATGTTTGTTCGGGTGAAATCTTGCAACTCAATTTTGAAGCAGATATCGTCAACCGATTGAGCTGAAATTTTGCATACATGACAATACAATAATATGTTACCATGGGGCTGATCTGATGATGGAGCCGGATGGTGGCCATAGGAACTCTATAATAGAAAAAGCAATCCTACCGAGCTTGGGCTCTTTAGAATCGTCTCAGTGAGCATTTGATGGATATCCAAAGAAAAGTACAGTCGGCTATAAAAGCTTGCCACTAATATGTAATTTTTGACAGAAACTTATTTTAATTTGTATGCCATTTTTAATTGCCGGGGTGGGGGGAGGGGGACCACAAAACTGGTTGTCAACATTTGTTTATAGGATGTCTGGGATCTATACAATATATATCAGAAGTCAGATTGAGGTCCGCTATTTTTGCAAACGAACATCTCCTTGTAGCCTGCACTAACGCGCTTCTGGTTCATTTACTGTACGTAAATGTCTTTTCCCATTTAGTGTTAATTTAATTTTTAAGTTAAAAATGTCTCGTACGTGTTTGGCATATAGAGAATAGGTAATTACACGAGAAACGTTATGAAACGCTCCTGTGGCGCGGACACATTCCTTTTGTAGGTTTGTACTCCCACAAAATCCGACTCACTGGTAGAGGGCTAACCAGCGCTGATACAGTTCAAGTCAAGTTTAAAAAATACTAAGTTTCTTTTTTAAACGGAGGCCACGTTATCGTGACGTTTTGTCTCGTTAGTAGCTTTCACTTGAGGCTATATTATCATATTACGAAAGAATCGAATTATAGGTACGTCTGTTTATGGTTTAACGTTCTACGGCGTTTTTCTGATCTTACAAATATCTATGCTCGCTATGTTATATAATTTAATAATCATGAGCTTTGGCGCATGGTGACATAACAATTTTAATTTTTAAATATTTTTTATTACTCTCAATTGTTTCACTTCGATTGTTTAAAAGAAAAAGTGTTTAACAAGTGGCCAAAAACCTTAATGGATTATTTTTCGCCACTTGTGTAATAATTTATTATTTATACAAAATAATAATAAATTCATAACTTTTAAATTCCTCCCGAGTGAAGGAGGGCAATGAGAAAGATTTAGAATATATTTAAATGGAACTCCCCAAGTAAGGTTCTATTCCTTTATTAAATGGAAGCCTAATGTTGTAAATAAAGGCCTTCATAGTTGGCGGTATGATTTCCCGGAGGGACAAACATCCATTAAGCTAAGCATCCACGGATCGCGTGCTGTCACGTTTTATTACAGCGGATCAGATAGCGTCAGCCAGTACGTACCTAATGAGAAGTTGATATAGTGCAGCGGTTAGCGGTAGGCATGCTTTCACTGGCCAAGGGCCAAGTGGCAATTGAAATTGGTCTACACTCCATAAGTGCTTATCAACAGGACGGTTTTTTATTTATTGCATAATATACTGAATGTTTATATTTAAATTAAACTTAAGAACACCTTTATTTGGATCTGGAAACAGAGCGGGTGAAACGCTCGTAGAACCATTTACTAAGCAATGCGAATTAAGATAAATGCATTGGTGATATGTTAGAAACACAACCATAGAATTACCCTTGCTGTCTAAATTCTAAATACCAAGCATACCCAAACTTAGGCATCTTTAGAGCAGAAGTAGTTTCAATGTGTTCTTTCCGATATATTCAAAGGCGCCCTGCCACCTTTGACACAACCGCCTCAACGTAATACCTATATTTTCTGTATTTTTAGGGGTTAGGCACGGACTTACGGTATCTTGAGTCAGACTTTAGTTGCAAAAGTGGAATGTTTGTAGTTTTACCGATTACACCGGCTACATACCAGCTGTAATTTTGTATCTGTACTGCAACAGGCCTGCTTTACAGAAAAGCTGCATTTTTGCAGCCAGAATGCATGTCAAATGCAGCTCGTCTCTAACGGGCTTTAAACAACCTAATCGAGCAGTTTAAAAGGATTGACAAATCTGAACCTCACGGAATTTTACTTGCATTTTCAGGGACATAAAAGCTGGTAACATATTGCTAGGAGAAGATGGGACGGTCCAAATTGCAGACTTTGGTGTTTCAGCCTGGCTCGCTACTGACAGGGACTTGTCAAGGCAGCCCGTTAGACACACTTTCGTAGGCACGCCCTGTTGGATGGCCCCGGAAGTTATGGAACAAGTGAGTACTACTGATTATGTTTACTTTTAATATTTTGATACAATTTGTTTATAAAATAATAATCATAGTATACGTTCAAGCTCGTAACAATCAGCCAAACTCTTTTTTTTCCTATACATGGCACATTGTTTGCCTGGCTGTTACACTAATGTATTTCAAGATAGAGTGTATACACTTGTATCATAACAGCTAGCAGAGACGAGCTTTCACCGTGTTTATTAACAATAACTTGAGAATTCTTTCGCCGTTTTGGTATATGCTCAGGTCTAAACCTGGAACTCCGTTATTCAACATGAACTTTTGCATAGATATATGCTACTTTACATGAACATAGTTCTTGCCGCTTAGCTTTATACTTAAACGGCTTATTCCTACGGTTACAAGTTATAACACTTATAACGGCACTGAGGCATGAAGCAACAGTTATAACAATAAACGCCTAAATACGCAAATAGACTTACAGAAACTGAATTAATGAAAAAATTAATATATTTTTTATAGGA
The DNA here is from genome assembly GCA_932273695.1 of Apotomis betuletana. Lineage (NCBI taxonomy): Eukaryota > Metazoa > Arthropoda > Insecta > Lepidoptera > Tortricidae > Apotomis > Apotomis betuletana. The sequence continues at coordinate 13,918,215 of OW026298.1, read as the reverse complement.
TCATGGATATGATTTCAAAGCAGACATTTGGTCATTTGGCATCACAGCCATAGAGATGGCAACTGGAACTGCTCCCTACCATAAGTATCCTCCGATGAAGGTGCTAATGCTTACTCTACAGAACGACCCGCCCAACATTGATACAGGTATAAATTAAATTGTTGTTTATAAATTTGCATTAACGAAAAAAATAATGGAATGAAATGAACTGCCTCTAGGTATACGTAATAGTTGCATTTTGAATACGACTATTGAAAAGTCGAGGTAGGTAGTTTGACTACTGCGGGGCTAGCGTATAATGCCGCGACTTCCCATGTCGCGCGACTCAGCGTCACCTGCCTTGCTCGCACGGTACTGAATGAAAAGTGACAGGTAGTATTATGCTAGACGAACAGAACAGCGTGATACCTGTCACCACCTCGATCTGAGCGGTGAGCGGCGCGGAGTGCGAGTCAATAGAGCGGCAACCGCGCACGGCGGCTCGTGCCGGTCTTCATATGTCGCTATGATTTTGTTTTTACCTGGTCCCGCGTAGTGGTTGTCGTCGGGCCGGGCGGTAATAAAAACTTAATGTCGTCGCTCAGTATACTCAGTCTCTAGTCGGTTCCGTGTACGTTAAAGTACCTACACCGTGCGTGTTGGTACAGAAATAGTACAATTACACAGCTAGGGCGGTGAATTCGTGAATGTCCTAGATCGCAGGTGTTTGTAGTCCGAACTGAAGGTGAGGGCCATAAATATGTGGTTTGTCTACTAATGTTTTAGGTTTTGCCTTGACCAGGAAGCGAGATTTTCTTCCGGAAGAAAGTCCAACTAATGGCATAGGGTGACGTTAAATACATCATTTTATCTTAGCTTAATCTGCGTGTGACCACGCTGGGTACATCGGTTGTTATTTTTTAGGGCTCCGTACCCAAAAGGTAATAACGAGACCCTATTACTATAACTCTGCCGTCCGTCTGTCTGTCTATCACCAGGCTGTGTCTCATGAACTTGTGATAGCTAGACAGTTGAAATTTTCACAGATGATGTATTTCTGTCTGTATCCTGTCTTTCTGTATCAGTAAATGTTTCCGTTATCTATATATATATTACGCGAGGCCGATTTTTGTACATCCCATCAGATCTACAGTTATGGTCCGATTTTGATAAATGATATGTCATTAGATTCGTCTCATGCTGGAGAGGTGCATAAAACTCTTGGAATTTTAATTTTTTCCTGAAAAGGTACAGAAAAATGGATTTGAAAAAACTACTGTGCGCTAACCACGTGACTTTGACCACGTGACCTGTAATCCCTATTTTGACATAAGATGACCAAATAATAATAAGCATGATTACGTAACACACCTGTAGTAAGTTGTTCAGCATGATGAAATATTATTTTTGAGTCGGCAACATAATATCCGCAACACTTAAAACATGTACGAATATGCAAAAATAATTTTACAGTTTGTTGACAATGAATGACAGTAACCATATTTTGACAACTTTTAATGTCTTTTTTATTGGGGGCTATTATGTCAATGCTCTAAATTGCCAGGTTGTTTATCTTTTTAAAATGTTGATATGGAAACTTTTTTCGCATACCTGTTAAAAATGTGAAGAAAAAAGCCGGTTAAGTGCGAGTTGGACTGGTGCTCAAAAGACTAGAAAAACTGACCGTCATTCAAGAATAGATTATTTCTATAAGCGAGTTTTACTAAATCTAAATCAAAGCAGAAAAAATTAGTAAAACTAATTTAAACGTCATTCAAATAAGTAAATTTATGGTAGATTATTATAAATATGATTATATAAGTCAATCAAAAAAATTATTCCAAGGAAAATGGCATGAGTTATGGTAAATTAAATGGTATTTTACAAGAAGAAACTTAGTCCTTCCGCTTGCATGTCGACGGGATGGGAAATGTGGTCGAGTTGAGAATATGGATGACTTATTGACAATGTAGCTAAGTTGGGAATGTATCTACATTGGTAATATGGATGAGTTGGTAAAATGGACGAGTTCGAAATGTGGACGAGTTGGGAATGTGGATGTGTTGGTAAAATTGACAAGTTGGTAATATAGACGAGTTGGGAATATGGAAGAGTTATTAATATTGTCGAGTTGTTAATTGGACGAGTTGTCAATGTAGATGTGTTGGGAATATGGACGAGTTGGGAATGTGGATGAGTTGGCAAAATGAACAAGTTGGGAACACGGACGAGTGGGCAATGTGGACGAGTTGGGAATATGGAAGATGTTATTATGGGCGAGTTGTTAATTGGACGAGTTGTCAATGTAGATGTGTTGGGAATATGGACGAGTTGGGAATGTGGATGAGGTGGTAAAATGAACAAGTTGGGAACGCGGACGAGTGGGCAATGTGGACGAGTTGAGAATATGGACGAGTTGGCAATGAAGACGACTTGGTAATACGGACGAGTTGGTGATATGGAAGATTTGGCAATAAAGACGAACTGATAATAAGGACAAGTTGGTATTGTGGACGAGTTGGGTGTATCGTCGAGTTGGGAATATGGACGAGTTGGAAATGTGGATGAGTTGGCAATGTGAATGAGTAGGTAAAATTGACAAGTTGGGGACATGGACAAGGGGGCAATGTGGACGAGTTCGTATTATGGACGAGTTGGCAATGAAGACGAGTTGGTAATACGGACAAGTTGGTATTATGGACGAGTTGTCAATGTGGACGAGTTGGGAATATGGACGAGTTGGGAATGTGGATGAGTTGGCAAAATGAACAAGTTGGGAACACGGACGAGTGGGCAATGAAGACGACTTGGTAATACGGACGAGTTGTCAATGTGGACAAGTTGGAAACGTGGATGAGTTGGCAAAATGAACAAATTGGGAATATGTACGAGTTGGCAATAAATACGAGCTGATAAGAAGGACGAATTTGTATTGTAGACGAGTTGGGTGTATCGTCGAGTTGGGAATATGGACGAGTTAGAAATGTGGATGAGTTGGCAATGTAGACGACTTGGAATTGTGGACGAGTTGGGCATATGGACAAGTTGGAAATGTGGACGAGTTGTATTTGTGGACGAGTTAGCAATATGGACGAGTTGGCATTGTTGATGAGTTGGAAATGAAGACGAGTTGGCAATGTAGATGGGTTTGGTGTATGGACGAGTTGGTAATGTGAACGACTTGGCACTGTGGACGAGGTGGGAATATGGACGAGTTGGAAATGTGGATGAGTCGTATTTGTGGACGAGTTAGCATTGTGGACGAGCAAGTAATATGGACGCGTTGGCATTGTGGATGAGTTGGGAATATAAACGAGTTGGCAATGAAGACGAGTTGGTAATACGGACGAGTTGATAATATGGACGAGATTGGCAATAAAGACCGAGTTAATAATAAGGACGAGTTGGTATTTTAGACGAGTTGGAAATGTGGACGAGTTAGCAATATGGATGAGTTGGCATTGTGGACGAGTTGGGAATATGGATGAGTTGGCAATAAAGACAAGTTGGTAATATGAACGAGTTGGCAATGTAGATGAGTTGGGTGTATGGACGAGTGGGCAATGTGAACGATTTGGCATTGTGTACGACGTCGGAATGTGGACGAGTTGGGAATGTGGACGAGTTGTATTTGTGGACGAGTTGGCATTGTGGACGAGGAAGCAATATGGATGCGTTGGAATTGTGGACGAGTTGGTAATATGGACGAGGTGGCATTGTGGACGAATTGGGAATATGGACGAGTTGCCAATGGAGACGAATTGATATCTATACACACTTTTTACTCTATATTACATACAATTGAGTTTTTGTAACATTTTTTTTTATCAATAATGTGAAATATTTACGATTATAAATGAATACATAAACAGTTACGAACTCCATGATTTCCTTTTTAAAACCTGCGTAGTGAGAGACCCAATCTGTCGTTTCGATTCATGTGCTATTTCTGGAAATTGATAGAAATCGATCAAATCGATAAATTGATGTCCTGAAGAAAGAACAACAAATTAAAATTCACCAATCTTATGTTCGGTCCTATGAAAATATGTCAATTATTTTTTTAAGATATGGGACTATTGTAATGAATTATATTTTTCCATAAATCGAATAATATGCATTTTATTTGTGAAGCAGATCAGCAGACCACATGTCATTAATGCACAAGTTATTTTTACAAAAGAGTTGAAAAAATTGTCACGATGAAGCTGGCAGTTGGCTATCAGGCCTGCCTCTAGCCTGGCATGTTTTAACGTTTTTAGGGTTCCGTACCCAAAGGGTAAAAACGGGACGGGACCGGGACTTCGCTGTCCGTCCGTCCGTCTGTCACCAGGCTGTATCTCAAGAACGGTGATAGCTAGACGGTTGAAATTTTCACAGACGATGTATTTCTATTGCCGCTATAACAACAAATACTAAAAATAAAATAAAATAAATATTTAAGGGGGGCTCCCATACAACAAACAGGTTAACTTTGCACCTCATTTGTATGGGGCGATGTTTGCACCTGGTATGTACCAGGTGCAAACTTAACTTAACCACTTAAGGATGGAAAGAGTTTGTACGGAACCCTCGGTGCGCGAGTCTGACTCGCACTTGACCGGTTTTTTAAAACATCATTTTAATGATTTTTTACGGTATTAATTTATTCTTCGTTCCCCAAAAACTTCTTATCGATAAAGTAGTTATTTTCTGTAACATATTCTAGCGACGGCGGTTCGACGCCGCAACGGGTCTCTAGTATATACAAATATGAAAACCAACATTTCTAATCCAGAAGTCTCACCGACACCGGTTATATAATATAACTCATGAATTTGTTAAAGATTTGCCTCGTACGCATCTTATAATGTAATAACAACGCAGCACTACTGCATTGGACCCTCGACCATAAAGATTAGAAACACTTTTAATTTTCCATGTCATTGTAATATTGTGTTGACTAAAGATTCTTCATATCATTGAACTCGAATATTTGTGCTTGGGTCATAGTTGTTCTATGTATTTAAGTATATATTTATCTATCGAAGTATGTATATCATCGTCTAGTACCCATAACACAAGCCTTCTTGAGCTTAATTTGGGACTAGATCGATTTGTGTGAGGTTGTCTGATATTTATTTATTATTTATTTATTTATCATACTCTATCGCGTCCTTTGAGATCAAGATCTTTGTAAATATCATGCAAATATTAGCATACAGTCGAGTTCATTTACATCTACACACTTACGAGAACAAACATATCTGAACACGACATTATGCTGCTAACAATAGGGTCGTGTTCAGATATTTTTGTTCTCGTAAGCGTGTAGATGTAAATGAACTCGACTGTACAATGTTGCAAATACTTATCGATCGGTAAAATCGTTACACACGTAAAGTTCTGTTGAATAAAATATGAGAATTTCTATCACCTACTCTGTAGGTATCTAAAACTAATAATGACCTATTTTTTAACATTTAAATCGAACTAGTAATGTTCAGTAGAGCGCAGCCCAGCTTTAAGAAAGTAGGTTAGGTTAGGGTAGAAGTGCTGACAGTAAAGTAATTCATTATATCTAGTGAACGTTATACCAAAAAAAGATAAAGCGATTAATATGATAGTTCCTATATCTCGTATTACTTACCCAACAAAATATGTTAATATCATTTTAGGTGCTGACGAGAAGGAGCAATACAAGGCCTACGGGAAAACCTTTAGAAAAATGATTCTGGATTGCCTACAAAAAGATCCGTCCAAGCGGCCTACCGCCACCGAACTGCTTAAGCACCCGTTCTTCAAAAAGGCCAAAGACAGGAAATACTTAACCCAGACACTAGTCGCGATTGGGCCCAGCATGGAAACCAGGGTTTATAAGGTTGGTGTAAAATACGATATTGGAATCGTATGTATGTGTTCACTGAACATTTTTTTTCCTTGATCATATTGTGTTGGATTAATATTTTTTCAACTGGATAATTAAAATCGGGTGATTTTGATATGGAAAATGATTTATACTTGTATTTGTTGTCTATTGCTTATTAGGAAAATGGACATGAGAACAATATTAACATTATTATTATGGATATCGATGAATCCATGACGTTTCGGCAGTTTTATTCCCGATAGTGCAGGCTCATTAATGATAAAATAAACTATAATGTTTGTTAATTAAAAGTAATCTATTTTTAAGGACTGGTATTTCACATCACTACAATATTAGTGTTTTCAAAGACGAGACAGATTTAGATGGTAAGCGATCTTGATTGGAATTTGAATTATAATACAATGCAATTCGAAGGTGTTAGTTTGTTTTATAAAAAAGTGGGTTATTGCGAAGTATATGTCCAGTAGGTGTGGCTTGACTTCAAAAAAAGATTTTAGCACATTTATAACGGCTAACGAGCAGCCACCCCAACGTGACAAAATCAAACGCTTTTCTTGTTGAATGTATATTTTTACTTGCATAAATATTCTTTGAAAAGGGTAGCGTTTTCAATAGCGTTCGACTTATCTGATCGTACATCACCTTGAATTCATATGAGATGATAATATGCAATTACGCACTAGATGACTATGAATAGTATCCGTGCATGTGCTCTTTTGAACCCTCGGTGCAAAGTGAAACTTTCGCACCTTGTCAGTTTCACTTCAGCTATTTAACCTTTCACACGTCTCATTCAACCATTGAGATTAAGGAAACATAAACATTTTTTAATACAGTGGCTCAAAAAGTGGTACTTTTCATAGCTGCAAATCGTGCGAAAAGTTGGATATTTCGAACTAGTGCTTTTTACTTTTCAAATTTTTTTAATTTTCTGTTGTACTAACACGTCATGTCTCATACATCCAAACAAAGGTCAATCACTTTCCGACTTTATTTATTACGTCATACAGCATTGCAAGTGTATATCTTATAATTATGCTTTAGTTATTTACGATACAAGTGTGGAAGGTAGGTGATTTCAGAAGAGTGTGATTTTTAGTCACGAGCGAGGTACGAGCGAGTGATTAAACAAACACGAGTCTGAAATCATCTTACACACGAGTTCCGTACAAAACTTTACTATGCATGTACGATAAAATAGAAAATACTTTAATACTCACAAGAATGTTTACATTGGAAAAAAGGTGTTTTGATTTGATTTATCCAACAAGAAGCTGTCGTTCCCATTTTTACTTCTTCAATAACATTTTACGGGTTTAAATTCTTGATTCGTCGCTTTATCTCGCCATTATTTCAGCAGATTTGCACAAAACAACTTCAAAATAAACTAGACATCAATAAAAAATGGCGGAGTCATTTGTAATCCGCGCTCGACATATCTACTACTGCGCATGTGCAAAAGTATTTTTTTAATATTCGTCTTATGTCAAAATGGAACAAGCGGTACATTCAGCCAAATTAATTTAATGAATAACGATTTAAAGTTCGTTTATTAATCAAATTTTATATCTAATGTAATTAATGACGTGTTAAATGAATTAATTAATGAAATATTGGTTTTATTGTACTTTTATACGTGATAATAATCGGTATTTGACTTATTTATCAAACTTTTTGTAAATAATAAAACCTCTTTGCGTCAGGCTGTCAGATACGGCTAGAAATTAAAAAAAAATTGAAAAGTAAAAAGCACTAGTGCGGAAAAGTAGTACTTTCCGCACAGTTTGAATGCCTAGAATACGCTCTTTTCGAGCACATGCATTGTAAAAAATATTTAAATTGCATATTGGATCAATCAAAGGGTTATCTATTAAAAATATTCAAAAACGGTTTTAATAATTTGTTTGAGCGACTCTTATTTAATGAGCAAATGAGTATTATGCGTGATCTAAAAAAAATAAAAAGAAAAGTATTGTCACAGATTAGAAAATACAGTATTAAGCGTGACCCACGCGCTGCTTTATAAATTCATAATAATTATGAATAATCGCTATTTTTGTGTATTAAATAATATATTTATTTACAATTATATGAAATGTAAAGAACTAAAAACAGATTCACGATGTTTATTGTCTGGAATCAATTAAATTACTGTGTAACATTATCATTATCTCTTCTGAAATATTAAAACTATTTCTTTTGATTTGGCTGAATGATGACAGCCGACGCCATCTTGAAAAAAAATATTACAATTAAAAGTAAAACTTTCTTTTGTATTCAAGATTGTTTTAATTATGTATAAATGACACGTAAGATTTATAAAATAAGAGTTTTTGATAGAAAATGATGGATTCTGATGTTACCAGAATAGATTTAACATCGCCCTATATACGAGCCAAGGCAAAAATTGCAAGTGAGAGTATTTTACCCGCAAAATCGAAAGAAAAATTACATTGCCGTCTATGAACATTTTATTGGCTGGAAACGAGAAAAAGAGAATTATTAAAAACTTTAATAAATCTTTAAACTTACCAGCAAAGGCCTTAAATGCGACCCTTCACAATTGCTCTAAAAATTGTAGGTACAGTAAACGGCGATAAAGTTTGCACATCGATCTTTGGAAAGAGGCAATCGGCTAATTTCGACTTCGTATAGCGTTATCTGTGTCGCACACACCATGACGTTTGTTTTGTCAGTCGTGGTTCAAATGCGAGAGAGTGCAGTCACATATCCAAGTCAATATATATATAGAGTTGATAAAACTTACACAATATTAAATTTGTACTATGGCATCTATAGGGAAAAAAGGTAAGCCGTTACTTTGCCAGTCACGCGAAATTATGTTTATAAATATTTAGTAACAGAAGCCGACCAATTTAAAAAACATGAGAATGTTAATGTAAGTAATTACACTTTTTGTCGATCTTTAAACCCACATTTAAGTATCCTAGTAGTATAACATCAGTTGCTAATGCTCAGTCAACCCATTTTAGGATTTTTTCCCCAGCAAGAACATTATAGCAATAACTATATATAATTACATCGAGTTTTACAGCTCTATATATTCCACGTGAAATCAAAACAAAACAACAATAAAGTACTTAGTTCTAAATTCAAATTCTGATGAACGATTAATCTAATAATTGATGTACATGGAAATTAGCATTCGGTTGTATTCGGAAATGCGATGATTGCCGATGTGCATTCTTTATCGCCGTTTACTGTACCTACTCTTAATTTTTATCAGACAGAAATAAATATAATTGCCCCTTTCAATTACTGTTTTAAATTTGTATTATTGCAATTTTTCGCAAATGTATTAAAAAACGTTGTTTGGTACCCGTGTGGAAGTGTCATTTTAACTCGTCCCGAGTCTTGACCTTCGCCTTGCGGCTCAGGCCAAGACTCCTCGGGACTCGTTCAAAATGACATACTTTCCACACTTGTATCAAAAACTACTATTCTGTAATTTCGTTTGAAACAATGTCGCTCGGTAAAATTGGTTATTTCTGGCTGGCTACCGGGAATTGGACGCTCTACATTGAATGTGTCGAGATGTTCTTCAAAGCTAATACCATTGACAGAGATTTGTGGCTGCCGGCACTGCTAGCTACTGTTGGAGACGAAACTTACGAGTTATTGATGACTGAGTATACCTCGAAAGCCGGGCGAAATGGATTATGCAGACGTAGTGAACGTGTTGAAGGACTATCTGCAGCCTAAACCGTTGTTCATGATTGAGAGGGCCCGTTTTCGACAAAGACGCTCGACGCTCGACGGGGAAAGCATTTCACAATACACGCTGGAAGCTGTCGCTAACCTGTCAATTTGAGGACATGGAAAGCAGTCTACGTGATCAAATTGGTGTTTGGCATAAGGAGCGATTCGATGCCGCTGCAGTTGTACGCTGAAGAGGATCTGAACTTAGCGAAGGCAGTCAAGATTGCCTGTGCAGCGGAAACGGCAGAAGGCATCAAGGAAGTGATTGATATGCTGGAACGAGAGATCCACTCGAATTGTGTCCTGGACCTGTGACCATGGGAACTGCATTTCAGCCGGTTGTGGACAAATGGGACAATTGAACCCAATACACTCCCTAGGGAGCATTGAGTATGACGTCGCCGGACCCGACGAAGGACCGGTGACAGAGATGACCGATCTAATATCAATAATCGAATCGGAAGAAGAAATCTGTCCTTAATTCTTTAAGGTAAGTTCCACTAAAGTCGTAAGCAAATTATAGGTGCTATATTTTTTTTGAATTTGGAGTTTTTTAGATGGCATTTTTTTTACATACCGAATATTATAAAAATACCTTTACGTCTTGATAAAACAGAATTGACAACATTTCATATTTATAACAGGTGGAAATTAATATAGAGATCGATAGGGCTTTAAGTAGTGTACCTAAAAAAAACACTTTGAATTTATTCTTCTGTATTTAAAGAAATATAAGAAAATACATCAAATAACTGCAATCTAAGACAATACGGGCTGAATAGGGTTGTTGTCTAAACCAAAGAGCGAAAATTTTTTTTTATTTTTATTTGACGTTGACAGGTGACAGATGCATACCGAGTTTGATTAAGTTTTTTTTTAATAAGAAAACCGACTAAAGTAACCGTTCCATTAAGTTCTGGTTTCTGTGTTGCCACATTTTAAAATGAGTATGTTTTTATAAATTAATAATAAAGTAAGTAATCATCTCAGAAAATAAATAAAAACAGAGATTACTTCATCTTTTTAAGCAGAATTCAGAAAAGTAATAAAATGATAGTCTTAAAAATATAAAATGTTGTCAATTTAAACAGCATGGTTTGATAAAATATATATACCTGTATATTTTAAACAAATGAATGCTAAGTCGAATTCGAACCGACCAGATTTTTTCATGTACACGCTTTATTAATTTTAGTTTGCCTCAATAATCCGGGACATATATTTTTTATTTATTCGGGTTCTAATTTATTAGGAATGGCTAATCATAATGATGTGATGCGATGTGTGATGATGTGGTGCTGGAGGCGAATGCTGGGGATATCTTGGACCGAATATCGTACAAATGTGTCCATACTCCAGGAACTTGGCATCAAGCAGCGTCTATCTGCTCTCGTACAATCACGCATACTCAAGTTCTTCGGACACGTTTCGAGGCGGAATAGTGATTCCATTGAGCGCCTCGTTGAGAGTCACTCAGGGGAGAGTGGAGGGCACGAGACCACGTGGCAGATCACCAATGCGATGGACTGACCAGATAAAATCTGCTCTGGGCAAACCATTGCATGAATGTACCAGAAGTGCTGCGAACCGGACGAGATGGCGGGACATCGTTAGGCGGGCGACAGCAGCCCCCAAGCCTCCCTCATGATGACCACGACCGCTCTGACAAAAGCGAAACGAAGAAGAAGAGAATCATAATAGTTTTTTTGTGTACCTAACAGATATGCAGTTGCCCTTTGTTTTGAAAGGTCAAGAATTGCCACTGAACGAAGATCTAATATTAACTATCTTCGACGACGCGGTTGGCGCAGTGGTTAAGCAACTGCCTACTGAGCCGACGGTCCCGAGTTCGATTCCCGGCAAGGGCAAATATTTGTGCCTGGGTCATGGATTTATTTATTTATTTATTTAAAATGGATGTTCTATGTATTTAAGTATTTTTTTATCTATATAAGTATGTATATATCTTCGCCTAGTACCCATAACACAAGCCTTCTTGAGCTTAATTTGGGACTAGGTTGATTTGTGTGAGGTTGTCTGATATTTATTTATTTATTTATTTATCTTCAAAATAGGTTTGCTAACAGTCTCCACCCAATGTCGCCCAAATTGTGCGGGAAAACATAAATTGTCTGAGTTAATTATGATGGAAGTTCGGTTTGTTAAACAAGTTTGAGAAATAAAAATAAATAATCCTGTTTACATTGTGTTTTTATTTTATCTTATCAGTACACTTTTCGCGCAAAATAGGCGCATTGTAAGACGTCGAGTTGCGGAAAACTAGCCCGCGATAACCTATATCAGTACATTTTGGACAATAGCATCCCTGCTTGTACTACGCATTGTTCTCCGGCTTCTTATCCTCGTCTTTATGTCTCTTAGAACTTAAGATGCTATCATCAATCATCATCTAGGGCTCAGAAAAAAATTGTCCAGTCCTATTTCGTTCTTGTTTTCACCTTTGAAATCGTCCACAATCTCAGGTCGTCAGCGTACAATTCCTAAATCGTCACCTTCCTAACTCTTTCACATTTTTTTGTCACCAATATCCCATTATCTACATATCGTCGGGGATAGTGCAATACCGCATAAATAACAGCTGTCGATAAAGTTCTCAATTCAATAAAATGCTTAGAATTTGTTTGAATATTGATTCGTATCTACACGTGTTACTGACGACACAGTCATGCAGGGCTAGCATATCTTGCCGCAACTTCGATTGTCGCGCGACTCAGGTTCACCTGTCTTGCTCGCACGGTATTGAAAGGAAGGTGGTAAGGAAAGTGACTCCTTGTCGCATGAAAGGAGTCGCGTGTAACAGTTATGCTATAGGTGATGGTCAACAGTGCTAATTCCTATTTCGCTCGCATTCTCATATCGACCACAAACCACAGTGCTATTTGGTCCACAGTCCCAACTGGTCCATAGACTGAGTAGAATTTTCAGACGTGTCTTGTTGTATCGATCGAATCTGTGTCGAAATGGAAATGTGGACGATTTGGCACTGTGGTACGAATGTATACGAGTTAGTTCTGTGGCCCATATTGGAATGTTGACGAGTCCGCACTGTGGACCATATAGGAATGTAGACACGATAGGAAAGTAACTATTAATAGGAATGTTAACGAATCAAAACAGTGTACAGTTGCCGAGAAACTTCTTGAGCCTAACCTTGACTGCGCAGTAGCCGATTTACGTACAAATATGCATGCGCAGATCCGCCATTTTGGGTGAAGAAGTTTCTCGGCAACTGTATTTCCTCTTAAAAATCTTTTTTGAGTCCGTACCTACTTACCGTGGTCTACTTAACGTGGGCAACAAAACAATGCCATTATATCTATTCTTCGACAACCGCAAAGGTGTCCTGTACAATAAACACATAATAAATGTAAACACCGCGTCTACATAAAATGTGCCTTTAATTCGACGGGAATAGGCTTCACATTGAAACACGGTACATTTAAAACATTTTGTATTATGTATTAAAATAATGTATTGTGACAAAAACAAGAATACAACAGCAGATAGATATAGTATGCATATACATAAATCTCAGTAAGTTAAAACAGCAGTGAAGTGCTGGTAGAATGGCATTGTTCTCAGGTAACAAAGTAAATAGATTCGGACTCCAATATAATTCTTACTATAAAAACGACTGAATGCCTGCAACTCTGCCAAACGGTGGTCTACGGTTACTGTCCTTAGTCACTATAATTAGTTCGATCTCGTTGACTGCAACGGCCTAAGATTATTCACTACATCTGTACATTCCCTTAAATTCTGTTATAATGATTCTTCCATTATATACTGATATGGAATGTATGTTGAAGCAAACGTTTAATTCATGCGATTAGACTTTACGGAAAATAGTAATAATGTCCGACATTGGATTATACAACGTGCTACAGGCATAATCATAAGTTTTAAAAATTATATAATCAATTTGAATTTATGATGGATTAGAGAAGCCAAAGATCAAGTTATTTGAGGAATACGAGACAAAGTCGGCAAGTTACGTGAATAGTTAGATTGGTAGGTATGAAAGGCACTCATTTCACTGCAGATATTTTAGTGTTCGAGCAGAGTGAGAGCTGGCTGTACAAACGTAGACACGGTTAACTGTGCCCACATATACCTTAATACGTTCCAATAAGGTTTATATCCAATTACAAATATATAGTAATCAGTGTCTTCGATAGTACATGCTAATTCCATTGCCTTGTAACGCATTTAATTAGCTATGTAAAGTTGAGTGTTCTTTTTTCAAACTACATTTTAAGCCACGGATCGAAATAGATCACTTTCAACCCCCTATGTAGATAATAACTTCTTTAGAATATGAGTAATTAAACAATGATTTTTATTGGCGTGAACGTCTGTTAAGAAGGACTTCGTAGTCTGTGTTTATTTCATTAATGGGAACATTTCCGAGCATTTTGGAGAACACTCGCGGAGAGCAATTAAGAATCCACCTAAGCTGTTGTATTGTGAATGTGTGACAATCTCGCAAACCGAAGTAAATATAACATTACTAGCTGTGCCCCGCGGTGTTACCCGCTCATCCCACGGGAACACTAAATTTATTCGGGATGAAAAGTATCCTATGTCCTTCCCCGGGACTGAAACTATCTATATACCAAATTTCATCTAAATCGGTTTAGCGGTTTAACACTTTCGCAACCAGATATAAAATTTAACCCTACCCCAGAAACCGAGAGCCCGCTAGGTGGGCAGCTCTTTAAGCAAAAATACGTGACCGGCATCTGAGCAACGATTACGACTGTCTACCAGGCGGGTTCCTGGTAGCGAAAGTGTTAAGCGTGAAGAGGTAACAGACAGACAGACAGACAGACACACTTTTGCATTTATAGCATCCACGACTTTTTAGTTTGCCTCATTATCAGACTAATTACAGTAGAAATTCTGTGATTTATAGAATAGTTAATACATACAACAAAAAGTATAGCGACATAGATCCGTTTGTACTTAATAGTAAAAATAAATTTAAAAATGCAATCAAAACAAAAATGAAAGATGGCTCTGTACATTAACCTATGTATACACACACACACACACACACACACACACACACACACACACACACACATACATTTAGGTGAATTGTTAATATAATAACCTTTTGGATTGATAGTAATAATTTTAGGTTAAGCAAACCCGTTTTCATACCTTGTATTTGATAGGGAGACCTGTTATTGGCTACACTAAATGTATCTTATCCGTAGATTATTTTTGTTTGTTACAAAGCTGTTGGTCTTCTAATAAAGAAAATAAAATAAAAATAAAATAAAATAAATAATATTAGTATGGATTAGTATGGATTTACGTTTTCCAGGCGAGTAAAAGGCAGCCGGGTGCCTCGGGGCGGTTGCACCGCACCGTGACCGGGGAGTGGGTGTGGAGCGAGGAGGAGGACGAGGGCGAGCAGCCGGAGTCCGACGGCGACTCCTCGCCCGGCCAAGACCACCGGCCCATGAACCAGCTGCAGCGAGCGGACTCTAGCGGCAGCGACGTCGAGGAGGTATCCTTCAGAATACTGACAGCTTCCACCCGATACCTGGAACCACAGACAACCCCCACTAGACGGAGCATAAATAAATAAATATCAGACAACCTCACACAAATCAACCTAGTCCCAAATTAAGCTCAAGAAGGCTTGTGTTATGGGTACTAGGCGACGATATACAATTATACATACTTATATAGATAAATAAATACTTAAATACATAGAACATCCATGACCCAGGCACAAATATTCGTGTTCATCACACAAATATTTGCCCTTGCCGGGATTCGAACCCGGGACCGTCGGCTCAGTAGGCAGTTGCTTAACCACTGCGCCAACCGCGTCGTCATGCATGTAAGGCACATGTAAGGCGACCCGCGCGCACCAACGATATGGTACGGCAGAACATTAAAGTATCAACACGGCGGCCACCGTTTAGCTGCGTCCATGTTTATGAGGTCTCTCTACACCACTTAACACTACAATTTACCATGTTATTTATTTAATTTCTTTTTTCGTTGACGTACGCATGGATTATAAACAAGGACGCAACTAAACGGTTGCCGCCGTGTTGATACTTTAATGTTCTGCCGTACCATATCGTTGGTGCGCGCGGGTCGCCTTACATGCTCCGTCTAGTGGGGGTTGTCTGTGCCTGGAACAAAATAGCGCTCCGCACGTCGAAAAGCACAGCAGTGCTGAGGAGCTAGCATTAGGACATTGCGTTGATATGTTTATACTGGGTGTACAATCAAGAATGAAGAGGAAGGCGTGTCGTGCCCGAGTCCGGCGGGGACTCGTCGCCAAAACAGTACCGATGATCGGCACATGGGCAGATGTAGATTCGTTGAATAGCGGGTAAATTTGGTGACTGTTCACTCAGGAGACAACCCTGGGGACATTGCGTTGTTAGGGTACTTCACCGGGTAAAATCAGGAGGAAGACAAAGCACCAAAGTCTAATGAAGACTCGTTGCCCGGGCTGCACCTCCATCCATGAAATTTTCGTCCATTTTCATCAAAATTTATTCTACTTACAATACAATAAAGACTTAAAAGGGAATTGCCGGATACAAAATATAACAAGGAGCATTGAAATGTTTGATGGTCGTATTGTCATTGATATTATCTTTACAGGAACCCGCGTCTAAAACCGGTAAGCCGGAAGAAGGCCTGCCTGCGTCCGGCGAACCTCCCACCATCAATCTGGTATTGAGGCTTAGGTACGTTTATCTTGTAACTTTTTCTTCTCGTCAATGCCCAAACTAAACTACGATTTCTAATTCAAGACCAAAAAAACTACCACAAGGTTGCCACTACAACAAAATATGTTTACAGTAGTAAATTCCTTTTTCTTTTATAAACACGCTAAGATAATTTATTAATTGGTAACTTTAACTCTATATTTTAACAAAATAACTAGATATATTTATTATTGCATAATTACGAGAGGAGATAATAAAAACTTAAACATCGGAGATTTTTGGTACAAAATCTGGTATTGTACTTGTAACACTTGAGCATTTGGTGCAAGCCAAAAGACAAACTCAAATGTCATTTAAATGTTGTTAATTTTGATAGTGACGTATCTGTCGTAGTTTTTTTGGTCTTGAATTAGAAATCGTAGTATAATGCAGTTGTAATATTTACCCTAGGCCGTAAGTGGGATTTTCTGCCCTCTACGCGGGGAGAGAATCTCACTTCCTGGCCAAGGCAAGACTTACTCCGTACCATGTGGTATTGCACCTTAATTTGGTATACTGCTGCAAGTCAGTGGTTCTATGGTTAAAATTGTAGGTACTGTTGAATGAAATGATGAACATACCTAGGATAACTCGGGGCACCTATACGAAAGTGACGTAGCAAAATATTTTATCGACAAAAAAATATATCGATGTTACTGTCAACATCTAAATGTCATCGACATAAATAAGTATTACTTATATTTCTCCACATTTTCAAATGAAAAAATAAACATATTAAAACGTGTATTTACATGTTTATTTTAAAATAATTTTCATAATATACGTAAATCGACATTTTGATTGAAATGACATCCTCATACTTTTATTATCAATTTAAGAGGCTCGATATCAGATCAGATATGACATCGAACCTCTTTATAGTAATCCAGAATGTTCATTGAGCACATATATTAATTTAATTATATCGACATCTTTTTTTAGGGTTCCGTACCCAAAGGGTAAAAACGGGACCCTATTACTGAGACTTCGCTGTCCGTCCGTCCGTCCGTCCGTCCGTCTGTCACCAGGCTGTATCTCAACAACGGTGATAGCTAGACAGTTGAAATTTTCACAGATGATGTATTTCTATTGCCGCTATAACAACAAATACTAAAAATAAAATAAAATAAATATTTAAGGGGGGCTCCCATACAACAAACTTGTTATAAATTATATATATGTATAGGTACGGAACCCTACATGCGCGAGTCGGACTCGCACTTGCCCAATTTTATTGATATCCTATCCCTAGAACGTGCCCCGAGTTATCCTAGGTATGATGATGACGATTTTTTCCGTCCAGGAATTCCCGGCGAGAGCTGAACGACATCCGTTTCGAATTCGTGATGGGCAAGGACTCGGCGGAGGGCATCGCGGCCGAGCTGATCGGAGCGGGGCTGGTGGACCCGCGGGACTCTGTGCCCATCGCCACTCATCTGGAGAGCCTGCTCGAGGCGCAGAGCGTGCTCGCCGCCGCCGCGCCCAAGGCGGTCACATTCCACTTAGTGAGTGCTGTTTATTATTAGAGAGGGCGGAGGGCATCGCGGCCGAGCTGATCGGAGCGGGGCTGGTGGACCCGCGGGACTCTGTGCCCATCGCCACTCATCTGGAGAGCCTGCTCGAGGCGCAGAGCGTGCTCGCCGCCGCCGCGCCCAAGGCGGTCACATTCCACTTAGTGAGTGCTGTTTATTATTAGAGAGGGCGGAGGGCATCGCGGCCGAGCTGATCGGAGCGGGGCTGGTGGACCCGCGGGACTCTGTGCCCATCGCCACTCATCTGGAGAGCCTGCTCGAGGCGCAGAGCGTGCTCGCCGCCGCCGCGCCCAAGGCGGTCACATTCCACTTAGTGAGTGCTGTTTATTATTAGAGAGGGCGGAGGGCATCGCGGCCGAGCTGATCGGAGCGGGGCTGGTGGACCCGCGGGACTCTGTGCCCATCGCCACTCATCTGGAGAGCCTGCTCGAGGCGCAGAGCGTGCTCGCCGCCGCCGCGCCCAAGGCGGTCACATTCCACTTAGTGAGTGCTGTTTATTATTAGAGAGGGCGGAGGGCATCGCGGCCGAGCTGATCGGAGCGGGGCTGGTGGACCCGCGGGACTCTGTGCCCATCGCCACTCATCTGGAGAGCCTGCTCGAGGCGCAGAGCGTGCTCGCCGCCGCCGCGCCCAAGGCGGTCACATTCCACTTAGTGAGTGCTGTTTATTATTAGAGAGGGCGGAGGGCATCGCGGCCGAGCTGATCGGAGCGGGGCTGGTGGACCCGCGGGACTCTGTGCCCATCGCCACTCATCTGGAGAGCCTGCTCGAGGCGCAGAGCGTGCTCGCCGCCGCCGCGCCCAAGGCGGTCACATTCCACTTAGTGAGTGCTGTTTATTATTAGAGAGGGCGGAGGGCATCGCGGCCGAGCTGATCGGAGCGGGGCTGGTGGACCCGCGGGACTCTGTGCCCATCGCCACTCATCTGGAGAGCCTGCTCGAGGCGCAGAGCGTGCTCGCCGCCGCCGCGCCCAAGGCGGTCACATTCCACTTAGTGAGTGCTGTTTATTATTAGAGAGGGCGGAGGGCATCGCGGCCGAGCTGATCGGAGCGGGGCTGGTGGACCCGCGGGACTCTGTGCCCATCGCCACTCATCTGGAGAGCCTGCTCGAGGCGCAGAGCGTGCTCGCCGCCGCCGCGCCCAAGGCGGTCACATTCCACTTAGTGAGTGCTGTTTATTATTAGAGAGGGCGGAGGGCATCGCGGCCGAGCTGATCGGAGCGGGGCTGGTGGACCCGCGGGACTCTGTGCCCATCGCCACTCATCTGGAGAGCCTGCTCGAGGCGCAGAGCGTGCTCGCCGCCGCCGCGCCCAAGGCGGTCACATTCCACTTAGTGAGTGCTGTTTATTATTAGAGAGGGCGGAGGGCATCGCGGCCGAGCTGATCGGAGCGGGGCTGGTGGACCCGCGGGACTCTGTGCCCATCGCCACTCATCTGGAGAGCCTGCTCGAGGCGCAGAGCGTGCTCGCCGCCGCCGCGCCCAAGGCGGTCACATTCCACTTAGTGAGTGCTGTTTATTATTAGAGAGGGCGGAGGGCA
This sequence comes from Apotomis betuletana, assembly GCA_932273695.1. Lineage (NCBI taxonomy): Eukaryota > Metazoa > Arthropoda > Insecta > Lepidoptera > Tortricidae > Apotomis > Apotomis betuletana. Next base: position 13,898,809 of record OW026298.1, on the reverse strand, counting down.
TCGCGGCCGAGCTGATCGGAGCGGGGCTGGTGGACCCGCGGGACTCTGTGCCCATCGCCACTCATCTGGAGAGCCTGCTCGAGGCGCAGAGCGTGCTCGCCGCCGCCGCGCCCAAGGCGGTCACATTCCACTTAGTGAGTGCTGTTTATTATTAGAGAGGGCGGAGGGCATCGCGGCCGAGCTGATCGGAGCGGGGCTGGTGGACCCGCGGGACTCTGTGCCCATCGCCACTCATCTGGAGAGCCTGCTCGAGGCGCAGAGCGTGCTCGCCGCCGCCGCGCCCAAGGCGGTCACATTCCACTTAGTGAGTGCTGTTTATTATTAGAGAGGGCGGAGGGCATCGCGGCCGAGCTGATCGGAGCGGGGCTGGTGGACCCGCGGGACTCTGTGCCCATCGCCACTCATCTGGAGAGCCTGCTCGAGGCGCAGAGCGTGCTCGCCGCCGCCGCGCCCAAGGCGGTCACATTCCACTTAGTGAGTGCTGTTTATTATTAGAGAGGGCGGAGGGCATCGCGGCCGAGCTGATCGGAGCGGGGCTGGTGGACCCGCGGGACTCTGTGCCCATCGCCACTCATCTGGAGAGCCTGCTCGAGGCGCAGAGCGTGCTCGCCGCCGCCGCGCCCAAGGCGGTCACATTCCACTTAGTGAGTGCTGTTTATTATTAGAGAGGGCGGAGGGCATCGCGGCCGAGCTGATCGGAGCGGGGCTGGTGGACCCGCGGGACTCTGTGCCCATCGCCACTCATCTGGAGAGCCTGCTCGAGGCGCAGAGCGTGCTCGCCGCCGCCGCGCCCAAGGCGGTCACATTCCACTTAGTGAGTGCTGTTTATTATTAGAGAGGGCGGAGGGCATCGCGGCCGAGCTGATCGGAGCGGGGCTGGTGGACCCGCGGGACTCTGTGCCCATCGCCACTCATCTGGAGAGCCTGCTCGAGGCGCAGAGCGTGCTCGCCGCCGCCGCGCCCAAGGCGGTCACATTCCACTTAGTGAGTGCTGTTTATTATTAGAGAGGGCGGAGGGCATCGCGGCCGAGCTGATCGGAGCGGGGCTGGTGGACCCGCGGGACTCTGTGCCCATCGCCACTCATCTGGAGAGCCTGCTCGAGGCGCAGAGCGTGCTCGCCGCCGCCGCGCCCAAGGCGGTCACATTCCACTTAGTGAGTGCTGTTTATTATTAGAGAGGGCGGAGGGCATCGCGGCCGAGCTGATCGGAGCGGGGCTGGTGGACCCGCGGGACTCTGTGCCCATCGCCACTCATCTGGAGAGCCTGCTCGAGGCGCAGAGCGTGCTCGCCGCCGCCGCGCCCAAGGCGGTCACATTCCACTTAGTGAGTGCTGTTTATTATTAGAGAGGGCGGAGGGCATCGCGGCCGAGCTGATCGGAGCGGGGCTGGTGGACCCGCGGGACTCTGTGCCCATCGCCACTCATCTGGAGAGCCTGCTCGAGGCGCAGAGCGTGCTCGCCGCCGCCGCGCCCAAGGCGGTCACATTCCACTTAGTGAGTGCTGTTTATTATTAGAGAGGGCGGAGGGCATCGCGGCCGAGCTGATCGGAGCGGGGCTGGTGGACCCGCGGGACTCTGTGCCCATCGCCACTCATCTGGAGAGCCTGCTCGAGGCGCAGAGCGTGCTCGCCGCCGCCGCGCCCAAGGCGGTCACATTCCACTTAGTGAGTGCTGTTTATTATTAGAGAGGGCGGAGGGCATCGCGGCCGAGCTGATCGGAGCGGGGCTGGTGGACCCGCGGGACTCTGTGCCCATCGCCACTCATCTGGAGAGCCTGCTCGAGGCGCAGAGCGTGCTCGCCGCCGCCGCGCCCAAGGCGGTCACATTCCACTTAGTGAGTGCTGTTTATTATTAGAGAGGGCGGAGGGCATCGCGGCCGAGCTGATCGGAGCGGGGCTGGTGGACCCGCGGGACTCTGTGCCCATCGCCACTCATCTGGAGAGCCTGCTCGAGGCGCAGAGCGTGCTCGCCGCCGCCGCGCCCAAGGCGGTCACATTCCACTTAGTGAGTGCTGTTTATTATTAGAGAGGGCGGAGGGCATCGCGGCCGAGCTGATCGGAGCGGGGCTGGTGGACCCGCGGGACTCTGTGCCCATCGCCACTCATCTGGAGAGCCTGCTCGAGGCGCAGAGCGTGCTCGCCGCCGCCGCGCCCAAGGCGGTCACATTCCACTTAGTGAGTGCTGTTTATTATTAGAGAGGGCGGAGGGCATCGCGGCCGAGCTGATCGGAGCGGGGCTGGTGGACCCGCGGGACTCTGTGCCCATCGCCACTCATCTGGAGAGCCTGCTCGAGGCGCAGAGCGTGCTCGCCGCCGCCGCGCCCAAGGCGGTCACATTCCACTTAGTGAGTGCTGTTTATTATTAGAGAGGGCGGAGGGCATCGCGGCCGAGCTGATCGGAGCGGGGCTGGTGGACCCGCGGGACTCTGTGCCCATCGCCACTCATCTGGAGAGCCTGCTCGAGGCGCAGAGCGTGCTCGCCGCCGCCGCGCCCAAGGCGGTCACATTCCACTTAGTGAGTGCTGTTTATTATTAGAGAGGGCGGAGGGCATCGCGGCCGAGCTGATCGGAGCGGGGCTGGTGGACCCGCGGGACTCTGTGCCCATCGCCACTCATCTGGAGAGCCTGCTCGAGGCGCAGAGCGTGCTCGCCGCCGCCGCGCCCAAGGCGGTCACATTCCACTTAGTGAGTGCTGTTTATTATTAGAGAGGGCGGAGGGCATCGCGGCCGAGCTGATCGGAGCGGGGCTGGTGGACCCGCGGGACTCTGTGCCCATCGCCACTCATCTGGAGAGCCTGCTCGAGGCGCAGAGCGTGCTCGCCGCCGCCGCGCCCAAGGCGGTCACATTCCACTTAGTGAGTGCTGTTTATTATTAGAGAGGGCGGAGGGCATCGCGGCCGAGCTGATCGGAGCGGGGCTGGTGGACCCGCGGGACTCTGTGCCCATCGCCACTCATCTGGAGAGCCTGCTCGAGGCGCAGAGCGTGCTCGCCGCCGCCGCGCCCAAGGCGGTCACATTCCACTTAGTGAGTGCTGTTTATTATTAGAGAGGGCGGAGGGCATCGCGGCCGAGCTGATCGGAGCGGGGCTGGTGGACCCGCGGGACTCTGTGCCCATCGCCACTCATCTGGAGAGCCTGCTCGAGGCGCAGAGCGTGCTCGCCGCCGCCGCGCCCAAGGCGGTCACATTCCACTTAGTGAGTGCTGTTTATTATTAGAGAGGGCGGAGGGCATCGCGGCCGAGCTGATCGGAGCGGGGCTGGTGGACCCGCGGGACTCTGTGCCCATCGCCACTCATCTGGAGAGCCTGCTCGAGGCGCAGAGCGTGCTCGCCGCCGCCGCGCCCAAGGCGGTCACATTCCACTTAGTGAGTGCTGTTTATTATTAGAGAGGGCGGAGGGCATCGCGGCCGAGCTGATCGGAGCGGGGCTGGTGGACCCGCGGGACTCTGTGCCCATCGCCACTCATCTGGAGAGCCTGCTCGAGGCGCAGAGCGTGCTCGCCGCCGCCGCGCCCAAGGCGGTCACATTCCACTTAGTGAGTGCTGTTTATTATTAGAGAGGGCGGAGGGCATCGCGGCCGAGCTGATCGGAGCGGGGCTGGTGGACCCGCGGGACTCTGTGCCCATCGCCACTCATCTGGAGAGCCTGCTCGAGGCGCAGAGCGTGCTCGCCGCCGCCGCGCCCAAGGCGGTCACATTCCACTTAGTGAGTGCTGTTTATTATTAGAGAGGGCGGAGGGCATCGCGGCCGAGCTGATCGGAGCGGGGCTGGTGGACCCGCGGGACTCTGTGCCCATCGCCACTCATCTGGAGAGCCTGCTCGAGGCGCAGAGCGTGCTCGCCGCCGCCGCGCCCAAGGCGGTCACATTCCACTTAGTGAGTGCTGTTTATTATTAGAGAGGGCGGAGGGCATCGCGGCCGAGCTGATCGGAGCGGGGCTGGTGGACCCGCGGGACTCTGTGCCCATCGCCACTCATCTGGAGAGCCTGCTCGAGGCGCAGAGCGTGCTCGCCGCCGCCGCGCCCAAGGCGGTCACATTCCACTTAGTGAGTGCTGTTTATTATTAGAGAGGGCGGAGGGCATCGCGGCCGAGCTGATCGGAGCGGGGCTGGTGGACCCGCGGGACTCTGTGCCCATCGCCACTCATCTGGAGAGCCTGCTCGAGGCGCAGAGCGTGCTCGCCGCCGCCGCGCCCAAGGCGGTCACATTCCACTTAGTGAGTGCTGTTTATTATTAGAGAGGGCGGAGGGCATCGCGGCCGAGCTGATCGGAGCGGGGCTGGTGGACCCGCGGGACTCTGTGCCCATCGCCACTCATCTGGAGAGCCTGCTCGAGGCGCAGAGCGTGCTCGCCGCCGCCGCGCCCAAGGCGGTCACATTCCACTTAGTGAGTGCTGTTTATTATTAGAGAGGGCGGAGGGCATCGCGGCCGAGCTGATCGGAGCGGGGCTGGTGGACCCGCGGGACTCTGTGCCCATCGCCACTCATCTGGAGAGCCTGCTCGAGGCGCAGAGCGTGCTCGCCGCCGCCGCGCCCAAGGCGGTCACATTCCACTTAGTGAGTGCTGTTTATTATTAGAGAGGGCGGAGGGCATCGCGGCCGAGCTGATCGGAGCGGGGCTGGTGGACCCGCGGGACTCTGTGCCCATCGCCACTCATCTGGAGAGCCTGCTCGAGGCGCAGAGCGTGCTCGCCGCCGCCGCGCCCAAGGCGGTCACATTCCACTTAGTGAGTGCTGTTTATTATTAGAGAGGGCGGAGGGCATCGCGGCCGAGCTGATCGGAGCGGGGCTGGTGGACCCGCGGGACTCTGTGCCCATCGCCACTCATCTGGAGAGCCTGCTCGAGGCGCAGAGCGTGCTCGCCGCCGCCGCGCCCAAGGCGGTCACATTCCACTTAGTGAGTGCTGTTTATTATTAGAGAGGGCGGAGGGCATCGCGGCCGAGCTGATCGGAGCGGGGCTGGTGGACCCGCGGGACTCTGTGCCCATCGCCACTCATCTGGAGAGCCTGCTCGAGGCGCAGAGCGTGCTCGCCGCCGCCGCGCCCAAGGCGGTCACATTCCACTTAGTGAGTGCTGTTTATTATTAGAGAGGGCGGAGGGCATCGCGGCCGAGCTGATCGGAGCGGGGCTGGTGGACCCGCGGGACTCTGTGCCCATCGCCACTCATCTGGAGAGCCTGCTCGAGGCGCAGAGCGTGCTCGCCGCCGCCGCGCCCAAGGCGGTCACATTCCACTTAGTGAGTGCTGTTTATTATTAGAGAGGGCGGAGGGCATCGCGGCCGAGCTGATCGGAGCGGGGCTGGTGGACCCGCGGGACTCTGTGCCCATCGCCACTCATCTGGAGAGCCTGCTCGAGGCGCAGAGCGTGCTCGCCGCCGCCGCGCCCAAGGCGGTCACATTCCACTTAGTGAGTGCTGTTTATTATTAGAGAGGGCGGAGGGCATCGCGGCCGAGCTGATCGGAGCGGGGCTGGTGGACCCGCGGGACTCTGTGCCCATCGCCACTCATCTGGAGAGCCTGCTCGAGGCGCAGAGCGTGCTCGCCGCCGCCGCGCCCAAGGCGGTCACATTCCACTTAGTGAGTGCTGTTTATTATTAGAGAGGGCGGAGGGCATCGCGGCCGAGCTGATCGGAGCGGGGCTGGTGGACCCGCGGGACTCTGTGCCCATCGCCACTCATCTGGAGAGCCTGCTCGAGGCGCAGAGCGTGCTCGCCGCCGCCGCGCCCAAGGCGGTCACATTCCACTTAGTGAGTGCTGTTTATTATTAGAGAGGGCGGAGGGCATCGCGGCCGAGCTGATCGGAGCGGGGCTGGTGGACCCGCGGGACTCTGTGCCCATCGCCACTCATCTGGAGAGCCTGCTTGAGGCGCAGAGCGTGCTCGCCGCCGCCGCGCCCAAGGCGGTCACATTCCACTTAGTGAGTGCTGTTTATTATTAGAGAGGGCGGAGGGCATCGCGGCCGAGCTGATCGGAGCGGGGCTGGTGGACCCGCGGGACTCTGTGCCCATCGCCACTCATCTGGAGAGCCTGCTCGAGGCGCAGAGCGTGCTCGCCGCCGCCGCGCCCAAGGCGGTCACATTCCACTTAGTGAGTGCTGTTTATTAATTATTATGGAATCAACGGTGGAGTCATTCTGGCCGAGCAGATAGGTACTGTCAACCAATTTGATTCCTAGGCCATTTCGTACCTTGTCACAGTGAACGTCAATATGAAAGCCGCTTGAAATCTCATATTATTGTCATTGTGACAAGTTTCTATCGTGGCCTGGAAATCAAATTGGTTGACTGTACAGGATTGGTGGATCCGGGGGATTTGGTGCCGATCGCCGCTTACTTGGAGAGTCTTCTGTATTTCCGCATAACTGTGACACGCGACTCTATAGCGCGACAAATACTACCTGTCACTTTCCTATCAGTACCGCGCGAGCAAGACCTGTGATGCTGAGTGGCGCAACAAGCGAAATCCCGGCAAGATATGCTTTTGTCTGCGTAACAAGTATATGTGGTTGAAAGAGGAAGGCATTGTGTGACCTAAACTGAGCGGTTAATGACTCCTACTTTTCCAAGCACAATATCTGCGAACAATTTCAGAAGAAGGACCTAGTTACAAAATGATCAACGTAATGAATACCGAATTACGATATTCGTCCTTTATTTATATCAAGCAATAATTAAATATATATAATAAAACCGGCCAAGCGCATGTCGGGCCACGCTCAGTGTAGGGTTCCGTAGTTGCTCATCCTTCACAATAGACTCAAGTTACGAGAAAGATTTCAAGCTCTATAAAAAGGTCGTAAACGCCAAAGTAACTGTAATTACTTATTACCTTCTGGAAGTCAACTTACGTCCTTTTAAGAAAATTATGAAATTTTGCGATAACTCAAAAACGGCTCGACCGATTTTGTTCAATATAGTTTTCATTGAAAGTACTTATAAGGCCTCATGTTCATGAATTTTTCCATAATTTTTTGACCAGTGGTTGAAAAGTTAGAGGGAGGGGGGGGGGGCGGCGCTAGTTTTTTTTATTTTCGAAGCGAATATTTACAAAACTGCTGACTTTATCAAAAAATAATGTTTGGAGACCCCTATTATTTTTAAAAGACGACACCCCACACACTAGTGTTGAAATGAAAAAAAAAAACACCCCCACTTTAGGTGTTTGAGAGGTAACCGAAAAAAATTTTTTTTTTTGTTTTTATTTTACCGTTTTGTCGGTGTGATACATACTCATACCAAATTTCAGCTTTCTAGTACTAATGATCACGGAGCTAAGCCGCGGACGGACAGACAGACAGACAGACAGATGGACAGACGGACATGGCGAAACTACAAGGGTAGTTGACTACGGAACCCTAAAAATTACTCTTATTTTGAAACCATTTAATAGATATCTCAAGATTTGTTTTCTTTCTTTTCAGAATTCAGCAGTACCCAATGAACAATTCGACGACAAAACGTTAATAGGGTTCGCGCAGATATCGATAGTTGATTAGAACTGGTATAGGTTTGTAGACCTCTTAAAACGCCGCTAGTAGAAATTTAACAAATCGTCTTTATAGTACTTTAGTTTAGCTATGTACTTGTATTCGTTTAAGATAATGGTGCTAAGGGTTCGAAGGCATAAATGCCGCAATGTCTTTGTATTGTGTACGATATAAGTAATTTAATACAAGTTTCATGTATGTATTATATTTCGGTATTATAAATTATTTATATGACAAACGCCAATCTCTTTTGGCATTTAGCCAAAGATTTGAAATTTTAGTCGCCGAGTACATGTATTTATAGCTATCAAAGTTCAAAATTACATTATACATATAACTGCCTTATTGGCATAGCGCTGGTTGCCTAAAGTATTCAAAAAGTCGTACGTTTGATAAGGAGCAGTCAAACAATTTGAATCCCAGACGCCTTACACAAAATTTTGCGCTCTAAAAGAACATACTAATTATTTTTCGGTTAGTCCTCAATGAGATTAGGTCCTACAGTGACCGTGGGATCTAATTGGTTGACTGTACTTATTATGTACTATTAGTTGTCTTATTTGCATCGGACTGAAAATGTTGTCTTAAATATCTGACTTAAAGTTGTCGACAAAAGACAGTTGTCATTTATTTTAAAACACAATTCAATAGGATTTTCTGCAATCAAGTCACAACGTCACAATGTCACAACTATATCGTAAAGCCATTAAATCGAGCTGGAAGTCTATACAATTCCTTATGTGAAATAGTAAGGACTTTCAACTAGATCCTCTGACTTTGTCGCGAATTGGACTTGTGGAAGTATAAGTTTACAACAAATCAAAACTTCTCGCAGTTACGTTTCCCATGTAAATTACGTTGTCGCAAACGCGTCCGTGATATATTTTACGTTAAGAGCAAACATACACTAAAGCCTCTGCAATGATATAGCGGATGTTATTATTTTATCATACCGCTTGTCTCTAAGCCCGCTCCGTTCCGATGTAAATGCTGGCAAGTGGCTGGCAGTAAGCGCGATCGACCGCCTCACGGACACGTCACATCAAAATTAATGAGGTTTTTATCATTAGATTATATCCTTAACCCTTAAATGCATGATGATGTATATATACACGTTACTGAAATGACACATGTCAAAACCTGAATATTGTCAATAAAGACTTTGTCAAGATTGTCCCGAAGTCTCAAACTGACGTGGATTTCATTGGTAATGACGTCATTTCAGAAATAAAATTAGCGTAATTGTATGCATTTAAGGGTTAAAGGGGGTAGCTATTTTAGCATTACATAATTTCGATAATTTCGTATGTTAAGCCAGTTTCAGGACGTACCTCCGAGTATTATCATATAATATATAATTTTGTCGTAACGTGCCCATCACGCTGTCGTTTGCCGCGACGTCGCATTATTAAATGATAGTAATATATTATAACATATTTTGTAATGAATTCACCGTAATACAATTTCGGAGTTATAATGTTTCTCATTGTATCATTATTATAATTTAAGTGAGTTGCTACCGACGCGATGTAATTTTACCGTTTCTTTACAACCGAATTATCATAAGTCTCTCTCTTGCACTCAACTTGCACTGTGAAACAGAGATATGTTGAATTCCATAAGTCGAAATCAAGTAATTTGCAGTCATATCGGTACTACGTCCTTTTACGTATGAACATGACCTGCCATTATAAGGGTTAGTTTTAAAATGACATTTTAGAAATGTAGTATATCAGATCGAATAAGTTGCAATGAAAAGGTAACGACTTAATTAATAATAACATCTATTGAGAACTAAACTCACTAAGTACATATTTAGATAAAATTCGTACTGAGTTTAGATTAAGTGCTGAAGTTTTGAACATAGTGACCGTTATTGGTGAGTTTGCTACTCGATAGTTACACATTGCCTCCGAAATCGTAACAGATGATGGTAGCAAAATATAAAACAGGGATTGAAATAATCTTAAGAAGCTTCATTCGGCAATCGATATACTTGTATAATTATTTTTATCTATCCAAATATCATAAACCCTCCATGATGCGTTCAAGAACCGCACATTATGACCACCATAAAAATAGACTGTATTGATAGAACAAATCTCTTAACTGTAAAAATGTTATTACTGCTAAATAATAACAACGATTAATATTAATTTATTCAAATTTCGAACATCTCTGAAAAACAAATCAATTAGATTTGACCTCTATTCTAATATCAGTCGAGATGATGTTTAGTTCGAAATGAATTGTCAATTTGGAATCGATTTTGACAAATGTCGCACGTAAGTAAGATATCGCACGATGTGATAGTTGTGGCCGACTCTAGTTTCTCTGAATTAAAAAAAAAATATGACAGCTGCCAGAAAACTGCATTACCGCCATTACCGGGTAAAATTTGGCTTCCGGTCCGTGACTCAAGATGGCCGCATGCGTTTAAGTTTTGTTGTTCGTTATTCATTCATTTTTGTTATTCAATGTGTAGTATTGATAGCGTATTGTGCAGTGATCTAACGTATGAGTGAATAGCTAATGAAGAATTCAACTTGAAGCGTTCATAGCCCTTCCTGGGTCAAGGCCCGATAGTCCGCGTGGTTTTTTGTAAATCGCTATCACTTTACAAAAAGCAAAACCTCACCGAACAACGGCATGCTCTACGAGCAAACTCGAAATTGGCGAAATCATCATTAACTTTGATGGAAGCCATATTTTAAAATTAGAATTAGTAGGGTAAAATTTGTCATAATGTGCGGCTCCTGAATGCATCATGGAAGCTTATGATATGTGGGTAGATAAAGTAGTGTATGTAACTGTACATAATTAGGCATTAAGACATTCATTATGTACAGTCACATAATAGACTACTATTACAGACGGTAAGCTGTGTATCACAGTCTTTTTATAAAAAATCGACACAAGACTTTCTCATATCTGCATTTTTCCACGTGATATTAATATCAAGTTTAATAATTATACGAAAAGATTCGAATGAAAATAAATGTGTGTCGAATAGTTTTTCAAGTTGGAATATGAAAGAAGTGCTTTGGCTATGATGCGGGTACAAGTATATAGAATGACTAAGGATCGATTTTTCTTGCAGATTAGGCAAACACTACAGCATTAAATAGCGTAATCAGCACATTCATATAACGATATTATATCGTAAACCCTCAGACAGAAGATAATATAATTACCAAATGAAACCAAAATCTTACCTTTAACATAAAAAAAAGTTAAATCTATTCACAACATGCCTTGTCTATGGGTACCTTAAGCGTTTTCTGGAGGAAAAATTGGTGCGACTATAAGATTACCTAACTATATACTTAATTCATATTTAAATAGTTTCAGGCGCGCTTATTAGTCGAGAACGTCTCGTGGCGAGGTCTTATAAAAGACTGCGTGTCCTTAAACAAGTCATTAGGTAGATGCTAATTCATTGATTGAATTCTGATGGATAGTAAAATAAATAAAACCGGGTAGTATAGTTATAAATAAAAGAAGTGAGACTGCTTTCAGCAGTAAGTATTTTTTCTATTTTAAGTGCAATAATGTAATAGGAATCGTATATCGCGTGTTAGGAATTAAAGTGGGTTTCGATATATTTTACGCCGCCCTAGTAAATGGGGAGAAAATCTCACTTCCTGGCTAAGGCAAGACGTAAAACTTGAGACAAACCACGGGCGGTAAGTCGTAAAGCCCCAGATCGCATATTTTTATAACACCTGCGCGCTGCGGTCTGGGACATTCACGAACTAACCGCACTAGGTATGTAATGTACTATAAAGTTGTAAGTCGAACATCTTTAAAATACAGCTTTGGTGATAATTGAGCAAGAATATATATATACACACCTTTCAAAATTGATGTTTTGCTTATATAGCAATTTCGCATAACTAGGCACATATTTAATTAAATTAAACAAATCTTCGCTACACTTTATCGGCGATCGAAAAAATTGCTTCTAATTATAATAAGCCGGCATCATGTCATTTTACAAATGACATCTGTCATAAGACCGTTCCTTGGAGAAAGCTATTATAATTCTTAGCATGCGATATATAAATAAGTAAAAGTAACTGTGAAATCTGAAATAAGTCTATTGTAATACTACTATATCAGCTCTTAGATCTAGTTATTGCGTCACATTATATTATCATGAAGGCGTTATGGATGAAATTTTTCATAAAGCTTAATTTTTTGTCTACAGCGTGTTACTACTTGGCTTGGCAGAGGTGCTACCGTGCTGCTAGATATCTATTTAGGTAGTATAATTGATGAATATTTATGTGAATAGTAAAAGTAGCTTTGTAATTGCCGAGTAGGTATATTACGGGTCCGTTGCCACCGTGACGTATCGTTTTAATTTATTTTAAAGGTAAAGTATTCTGGCTTTTTGAAAATTTCACCATTTCCCCATTGTAAAGCGTCACTACTTTGATAAATGCTTGTAACTAACTTTGGGAGAAAGGAGTTTGTGCACACTACAGTAGTATAAAGTCGCTGGGTTTTACTTGTTGAAGTAAAATGAGATACCAATTTAAATATTGATGAAATAATTTCTTATATTTGTGAATTTATATTATGCGTATAATAGAAATTGAGAAATATCAAACACAAAATACACTTTGACGAAATGCAGGCAAGCTTAACATGCACTCGGCATGTCCTTTTTTTCCAAACTGTCGAAATGTGCCGGACTTAGCTTAGTACCATAAAAAGCATACGAGCGTTCCCTTCATTTTTACGAAGTGTTTTGGACGAATATACAAGTTAATAGTAATAGCCAGAGAGCGGATATCTCGTGGAACTTTTGAGCTGCCATAGGGACTTCTCATCGATCAGATATCATCGATAGATACATTATAGAACACAACATATTATAAGACGATTAAAAGTAGATGTAAACTTCACGCGGTCTTATCGCTAAAGTGCAATCCCATTCTGATAACTTTTGAGTTGTTGAAATGTGAAATAGAGATATTCAATTTCATTTTCAAAGTCTGTTTTAGTGCTAAAAATAAAATATTATAAATATAATTCCTATTTAAAAATTCCAATATGTTGGTATCCAAAGGTTATCTCAAAGAGATTGCTCCTTCGCGATAGGTCTACCTGCTGTTTAATTAATAATTATACTCTTCATCATATTTTAAATATTGTATAATGTATTTATCGATATCACACATGTATATCGGAAGTCGATAAACGAGAAGTCTCTATGACAGCTCAGAAGTGCCACGAGAAATCCGGTCTCTTAGCCTCATCCATTCAGACGCTTTGGGCAAGTTATTGATTACGTAGCGCTACTGGCGAAGAAACACTCTTTATTAGTAAGCGCCCTGAGCGGTCGCACAGGTTACCATAAAGCCATTGCTGATTAACTTAACAATTTATTTATTAATGTTATTCATACCATAAATGTTCAGGGCACTATGTGAAAGTTAGAAGAACGCTTGCATGCGCTGCTAACTCTAACACGTTGGCTGCCCAACATACTTCACATAAAGTGTTGTTCTCACGCCCCATACAAAGTTAATGATTCTACCGGTGATGTTTAAAGTATGTCTGTTACTGAAAATAAAATCCCAAAACAATACCCTAAAAAAATAACTTTTGATCGGTGAAGCTCATGGCAGCCAACGTGTTAAATAAGATCGTAATTACGACTAAATAGCAAGATGTACGATTGCGTAGGTTTAGCTTGTGTCATGTGGCACATAGACATTTGGAAATATATCGATAAAAAAATACTCGACGAAAATTTTTAAATACTTATTATTGCTGAGCTGGTTACTACTTTTTTGTTTAATATCGTGGAAATTGGATTAATTATGATTTCATTTCAGAACTACGATCATGATGAATCTTATGATCTACAAAAGAATTGTCAATTAATTAGTACCGGATCGCAATTTAGTTTTGACAAGAAATAACCGCCGGCCGGACGTACACTTTTATATTTATACCGAAAAATAAGTTATATTTTATAATAGTTGGCTTATGAAAATATTGATCATATTATTGATAAGAAATAGTCAGCATCAGAAAGGTTTTCACTCTCAAAGTGTCAAATATAATTAGTTTTGTAAAGGACTCGAGTTCTGGAATTCCTTTTTATTACGAGTCTGAACACAACGAGTCTCCTGGGTATATAGGACTCAATTTATTGCATAACTCCTAACCAAGCAAGTCTCGCGAACTAAGCGGGTGTCGCATAGGACTCGAGTCTCTTTTCTGTGTTCGAGTTCTTTTGTAACGAATCGTACTGGAGCCGTGTTATTGTTTAAGCCCCCCTTGCTATATTTTTGCGGCTTTACTAAGTCATACTGTATACCTAGGCGCGACTCTAATTTTGAAACTAAAAGGAGCAGTGAACAATTCACGTCTTTTCGAAGACTAAAGAAGACAGATGACTCACGCTTGACTCGAGACTTGGAGTACTCGAGATCACCGAGCTCTCTATTAACCCTTAAGACTGCACCGAGCGAAATGTGAAAAAATAGGCAGTTGCCGTTAAGTAGATAACGTCAACACTATTTGTTTAATCTATTTCTAAACTATATATTTAGCACTTCGAAGAATGTGTTAACAACTACTCCGTGGAAAAATTATAAGATTATTAATATTTTACCCTAGAGATCTAAGTAAAGTTGGACGAAAATTGTAAAATCGTAAGCAGGCGTTAAGTGTTTTTTTATACTTTAACAATGGAAATCTATTCTGACTTTCAGTTCAATACAAAGATGAATGTTTACATTACAATTTGTCCGCATCAAATATTTCAATTATTGTTTGGTATTAAAAATCCAGATTTATCAAAAAGTGCTTTTAATTCTCCATACATTTTTACTATGGCGGCCGCGCGCCGTTCGAAATACGCATTCCCCGCGCTCTATGGTTCAGTCGCTAACGCTCGGCGCCCTCTTAAATGCATACTGTAAGATGCAGCTTACATAACAAAGAATTCAAGCTTTATTTAAAAGTAGGAATATTTATAATGTTTTAAATTTAATCCATTTTAATATTTCTTCGTCATACGTTGATTATTGTATATATAAAAGAGTTACATTTGTTTATTAACGAGAAGGCAGAAATTTTAAAAACTTACCGCCATGTTTTCATGGTCTCGCAAAACGGTGGTTTTTTGTTGAGTGTTGAGTCTTTATGTTCAGTAGGTATACTTTTTTTTACTAAAATGTGTTTCTACATGTTTCTATTTTTTATTTTGTCTTAATTGGTTCACTGTAAAGCACAAAATATCAAGTATTAATGTAAAAAGAAAAAAATCATGCATTTTGCAGGGTGCACTTGGAGTCTACTAAATTAAAATTCCAGAACTCGAGTCCTTAAAAACTTCGTTTGCTGGGTCTACTTCTACCAAACCTACGTTAGGCTAGGCTATAATACGGTATTTGATGGCATCTCAAATCAGCAACTCTTCAATGTCAAAAACGATCTGTTAGTATGAAGTGCCTGTGAAGATACTGGATTGTGACGTCATAAAAATCAGCAGTTAAAACACACCTTTCCTTTTAGTGTTTGTCCAATTAAAAATAGAATGATGTCTAAAAGTTAGTGATAGTTTATTTAGTTCCATGTATTTTTTTTTGTAATTAGTGGTTTCAATGAAAAAGTTTATTTTCACTAAAGTCAAATACCGTATTTATGGAATCATCGCACCCTTTGGGTCCACAGTGTCCACTGTATCAAACCGCCCACTGTGTCAAAACGTCCACTGTCAGAACGTCCACTGTATCACAACGTCCACTGTTTCAGAGCGTCCACTGTATCAGAACGTCCACTGTGTCAAATTGTCCACTGTGTCAAAATGTCCACTATATCAAAACTCTCACTTAATATTAATTTAATTTATTAATAACATAATAACCGTATTTAGAGATTATATTAAGAAGGTTCCGAAATAAAAAAATGAGCTGCAATATGTGTCATTATGATTAAGTATCAATTACCGAGAAAGTTACTAAATAGGTCAGAATTTATGTGTAGGTTGGACTATTTGGTAGATAATATGGTGGACCTTTTGGCAGTGTACCTTTTTATAGAGATGACCTATCGATACAGTCGACCATTTGATAGAATGGTAAATTTGGTAGAGTGGACATTTTAAAGTGGTCGTTCTGATACAGTGGACGTTCTGATACAGAGGACGATCTGACACAGTGGACGTTTTGACACAGTCGACGTTTTGACACAGTCGACGTTCAGATACAGTGGTCGTTCCGACACAGTAGATATTCTGACACAGTGGACGTTTTGACACAGTCGACGTTTTGACACAGTCGACGTTCAGATACAGTGGTCGTTCCGACACAGTAGATATTCTGACACAGTGGACATTTTGACACAGTGGACGTTCTGACACAGTGGACGTTCTGATACAGTGGACGTTCTGAATTGAGGACGCTGTGACAAAGTGGACGTTCTGACACAGTGGACGTTCTGAAACAGTGAATACTGTGGACCCAAAGGCGTCGCACATCCCTCGTGGGTGTTCAGCCTTATGTCTTATGTGTTCCCGACTATTTGACGTTTAGCAGGTTCTAAGCATCTTCAATATTTTTATGAGCCAACTATACTTGTAATGATTAAGTTGCGATCCGATATGATCCGTTAGGTAAGAACTACATATTTATTACTTTTTGATATCGCTCTTCATGGAAATCAATGAACGTAGGTACTCTCACAGCACATACATTTTACCTGTCATGTAAACGTTTGTAATGGTTAATAATAAACGATGATCGTTTTATAAAACAATTCATGTGTATCGATTCTTTTTAAACTTTGAATAGCATTTAAGAAATACAATTTGGCATTTTTTATAGCACATTTGAATATCACCCTTACCCTTGCTGGGCAATAAATTCCTCTCCTATACTTGATAATGAGTCATGCCACAACGGATCCATGTGCACTATGGGTATCAGCTTTATTCGTCCCATTCGCGTTTCGTTCAATTCTTATTTCGTCTCATTCTGCATTCGTAACTCATTCTTGTTTAGTCGTGTTCGCTATCTGTCCCTATCTTTCTAAGTCCAAATCAGTAATTTGTCTCATTCTTATTAAGTCTTATTCGTTGTTCGTGACCGTCTTCCTTGGACTCATTCTTCATTCTTCCTTTTAGATTTTCGTCTCGTTCACTTATTTGCCTCATTTTTTCCGAAACGTTCGATGCTAGTCACATTTGTTATTAGTCTCTTTCGTTTTTAGTCCAATTCTAAGTTCGTTACTTTCGTTTTTCGTCACCACCGATATTTTCTATCTTAGCCAATAAAACGTGTATCTTACGAGACGAGTAGCGAACGTACCTAACAAAGAACAAGACGATTTGCCAGTAACGCCAAAATAAGAGAGAGACGAATAACGAATGTGACTAAAGATAAAGTGTGAATGATACTAAAAACGTAAGGGACAAACAACAACATAGTCCTACGAAGATCGTGACGAGAAACGAATAAGACTTGATAAGAATGAGAAGTTATAGAATTGGACTTAGGAAGATAGGAACAGATGGCGAACACGACGAATAAAGAATGAGTGACGAATGCAGAATAAGACGAAATAAGAGTTGAACGAAAAGCGAATGGGACGAATAAAGCTGATACCTGCACTATGTGCAGCCTCCCTTTCTACGGCGCCCGTGCTGCCGCGACTTCGCTTGTTGCGCCACTCAGCTTCACCTGTCTTGCTCGCATGGTATTGAAAGGAAAGTAACATTCGTCGTGCGAGTAGTAGTAGCGTGTCACAGTTTATACTAGGACGTGCGTGCTGCACACGCAAACGGTGTCATATCTCATCTCTTATTGGAATTCCTACTTTACAATGTAGTTAAAGAAAAATAGATTCTATGTATGGAAAATTTGGCCAAAATACAGGACTATCTATCAGGATGTGTAAAAACTTCACACTTTACCGCTAAAATATGTATGACAAAAGTAAATCTTTCTAAAAAGGTATAATGTATAATCTTATTTATAATTTACTCTTTAATTTACTGTTGCTATGCTATTTTATAAATTTAATAATTCATTTGCCCATTGAGCGAAATATAAATATTCGTACTGGTTAAAAGTGTTACTTTTAATACCATAGACTTCTATTTTTTGGATTTCTGGAGCGAATATTTACAAAACTGCTGACTTTATCAAAAAATTATGTTTGAAGACCCCTATTATTTTTTAAAAGACCTATTCAACGACACTCCACACACTAGTGTTGGAACGAAAAAAAAAATTACCCCCACTTAAGGTGTAGTACGGGAGGTACCCGAAAAAAGTTTTTTTTTTAGTCTTTGTTTTATCGTTTTGTCGGCATGATACATACACCACATACTCATACCAAATTTCAGCTTTCTAGTACTAATGATCACGGAGCTAAGCCGCGGAAAGACAGACAGACAGACGGACATGGCGAAACTATAAGGGTTCCTAGTTGACTACGGAACCCTAAAAATTGAATATGAGGTTTCGATCTGATTACTTCCTACTAATAGATTTTTGCCCCATGTTATCAATTTCAATACGCAATTTTAAAGTTGCCGGTTACCGGAGGGTGGCCAATAATAGACGATTTGCTGTTTCAGGGTAGTTCTTATTTTGGTCTATGGAACATGAATGACAGTTCCGTTTAACTGGTAACTACGGGCAGAAAGGGAACAAATATGGGTAATTTTGTGCGAAGACATCTTTAGGTCTCCCAAAATCACCGGCCATTTCGTAGCGGCGCACAATGGTCGGTAGGTCGCGTCGCTACGCTCTACGATAATTGCGTCACATTTTTCAACAACGACCAACACCGCAGTTTTCAGACCAGGATCAAGATAGAAGCTTTTATAGTTCTACTAGCGACCCGCCCCGGCTTCGCACGGGTGCAATGCTGATAAATTATGCATGTATTATACATATAAACCTTCCTCTTGAATCACTCTATCTATTAAAAAAAACCGCATCAAAATCCGTTGCGTAGTTTTAAAGATTTAAGCATACAAAAGGACATAGGGACAGAGAAAGCGACTTTGTTTTATACTATGTAGTGATAGTGATATTCTGGAACTCAGGCGTAAATAAAAAATATAAATCAATTCATCACACTTTATTTGAAACAACAATAAATAATAACTCGCTATGCTATGAAATTACACGCCATTACCTTTACCATCTCCGCGCACAAAATACACGGGCTCCAAACTACAATTGCGACGAAGAACAACAGAAGATCCGACACTTGTCTCCAAAGACTCAGCGCTTGCAAGCAATAGGGATAACAATACGGACACATATAATACACCCACAAACACGGTTTATTTCTCAATGACATCAAATAGAAATCACAGGCAAATCTGCCTTTTTGCTGTTCAGCGAGTTTTTTATTTCGGTAATATTTCTCTCTGATTCTTCTGGTGGCCCTTCTGAATTGTCGTCTACCGGTCGCTACATATTTATTAGAGCTCTTGAATTTTGACGGATCCTCTCCAGCTTTTTTAGCTCGTTTTGCTTCTTGGCGTTCTTTATGTTTTTTTATTTTTGCTGAAAATTCAATTTATCATGATTATTTTGAGGTTGTAGATTTAACTCCTGTAACCTATGTAGTGTAATTTTGCAGGCTTACAACGAAACAATATTGTTTGGTTTACGAGCAGCATGCCTACTATCGGCCTTGGTTGACATTTTAAAATGTTCATACAATAAGTACTTAGGTAACATTATAAAACCTCTATACGCGTGATCGAACTATGCCGGTATCGTGTTTACTTATTAACTCCGATGACTCAGTGACCCAAAGTGAGTGGCCTACGATAACAGATGACGCTAGTTCTGGCGATCTAGCGCCGTCTCCAGCCGGTTTGCCAGATTCGCCTTCACTGCATCAGAATGCTTAGCGCAGTCGGTGCGCTTTAGTTCCTAAATCAGGTTAAGACAAAATATTAATATTTGCAATTTTTTCCATATGGCCAAAATCTAGCCGCTTCTTGATAACTCATTTTATGGTTTAAATTCAACAAATCGAACAATTTTATGCAACAAAACAAAGTTTAACCGGTAATGGCGGTAATGAAGTTTTCTGGCAGCTGTCAGTTTTTTTTTTAATTCCGAGACAAACTAGAGTCAGCCCCTAACTATCATATCGTTCAATATCTTACTGACGTGCGACATTTGTCAAATTTGGTTGCGAATTGACAATTCATTTCGAACTAAACGTCATCTCGACTGATATTAGAATACCTACATTCAAATGAAATTTATTTGTTTTTCAGAGATGTTTAACAACATGACATAGCATCCATTACTTCTAATGCCGTGGGCATTGAACAAAAAATCTATGATCACGTATTAACAGATCGCCTGGTGACAAGTTGACAACCAAAACTCACCAAAATTTCTGTCACTGCTCTAAAACCTCGTATCTAGTAAGTAGCTTGAGACTGAGATACGAGCTTTGTTTTAAGTAGGTATTTGTTGCTTAGTGAGTTTTGGATGTCAACAGCCGAGATAGAAGCTTACGGGGATCTTGTTGGTAGTATAAAGGATCTTAACTGATGAGATGAACAAATGAAAAAAGTCGCCGCTCTTTGGGTGCCTAGAATGTTAACGAACGAACAAAAGAAAATAAGATGTAAGATTAGATAGACTAATCTTAGGAAATATCAAAATGATCTCGAAAACTCGAAAGTCTTGGATCCATCATTTCGATCCTGAGACCGAACAGCAATCTATGACCAGGAAGCGATCGACTACCCCTACACCGAAGAAATTCAAGGTCGCATGCTCAGCTGGAAAGGTCATGGCTTCCGTGTTCTGGGATGCCGAGTTATAATGATTGGATATCTGGAAGAAGGAGGAAGGAACCACTATTACGGACTCTTACTGAGCTGACCAAATACGCAGACTGAGAGAAGCAATCATAGAAAAGCGGCGAGGTAAACTTCGACCTGCTGTCAATGCTAAAGACCAATGATGCCATGGCGGCCATCCGCTACGCAGGTTCCAAATTGCTGGAACACCCCCCTATTCGCTAGATCTAGCCCCCAGCGACTTTGATCTCCTTCCACGGCTGAAGGAAGATCTTAGAGGTGACAAATTACTTTTGGATCATCCTCGTAGGTAAATAGGCATAGTGCGATTACATATTTGAAAATTTTATAAAGTCGGTTGGATAAAGTGAATCATCAAGGCATAAAAGTAGGTAGGCAGTCAGTAGCGTGGCGCAATAGGACTTTAGAAGTGAACGAGCAAGCTAGAGAGGAATATTAACGTAAATTAAATAAAAATTCAAATAAACAATGCAAAGATCGACAAACAAAGCATGAGGAAAAAATCGAATGGTTATCTGGCGTTAGGTTGGTGGAGAGGTTAACACGTTGGACCAGTAATCCAGAGGTACCGGGTTCGATTCCCGGTCTCTTCCCCTATTACGCCTTTAAATATTTCTTTATGCTTTGATCTTTGTATGAATGGCTTACCTTTTTTTTTCAATAATTTTTTTCTATCTTCATCAGTAACTCCGCAAAATATTTTACACATAAATCTGCAAATAGGCGAACCCTTTTCTTCCTTCTTTTTCTTCTTTGGCTTTTTCTTGCACTTATCGACGCACTTATTAAACCACTTACCGACGCAAGCTGATATGCCAGTAGCTTCAATACAAATTCCAGGACCACATGCGAATTTATTTTTTTTCCTTACTTCTGTTTGTTTGTTACACACTACACACTTATCGCTGAAAAGTAAATCGCCAAAAATTCGTTGCCAGAACGAACAATCTGGTCGAATATTTTTTTCAATAACAGAAACTTGCTCTGTATCTATGAAAGGGTAACAGGTACAGCTGCCTACATCCTTTTCTGCAGGTTCAAATTTAGATTTAGTTACGTGTTTATCGTACATGTTCTTAATAAACTTGCGTGGTGAAGTAATCATCACAGAAGCATCGTCTCTTACGTTTGCAACTCGATCCATAATTCTTTGTTTGCAACGTTTGAGTGTAGTTATGTAATTAAATTTTTCTGGTGGTACATATACTGGTTCCTCATATTGGCAGCATGTTGGGCATGTAGAGCTCCCCGTCTGTTCGAGGCTCGATAAACTTGGGTCGCATTCAAATGGCTCACAATCACATGGCAGTGACGGATCACTAAAATATTCTACTGGTTGCGGCTTCCTACCCACTGAAAAAGATTGTTGTAGTGAAGTCGTCCCACTACCGTAGTCCACTTTAGATTTATAACGGAACTCTTTGCCCTCTGATCTACCGGATGGTGTGTATGGTCCACTTGTACTAATTTGCTCGGTTTTTGGTCCTCTGCCAATATTTAGGTTAAAATGTAAATTTGATTTTAATACACGCATGTCACCGCCTTGGGGAATAGGAAATTGGGGGGCAGAAATATTGTATAGATTGTACACCGCTTGCGTGTTTGTGCTGGGCACTTCACGGAATTTCGTGTTCATTATTTCTTGTTGCTTCATAAGCTGCAATGAGTCACTGCTAAATGTTTTCATTAAAGGAAGTCGTGATATTTCTTCAGTACTACTTTTGCTTAATTTTCTTGTTAACATACTCATTAGCAGTCTGTTCATTTGCTCTTGAGGAGAAGCCGAGTCGCATTGATCGGGCAAACAAAAATCCAAGGACTTTGGCTCATGCTTATTTGACTTACATGACTTTCTTTTTGTTTTAACCTCTAAATTTATGTTATTAGAATCTGGCTTAATGCGCAAACTCAACGTTAAGTGTAACGACTGTTTTTCTTTCTTTTCATAGTCTGTAGAATCCTTTTTCTCTTTTACTCGCT
Source organism: Apotomis betuletana (assembly GCA_932273695.1). Taxonomy (NCBI): domain Eukaryota; kingdom Metazoa; phylum Arthropoda; class Insecta; order Lepidoptera; family Tortricidae; genus Apotomis; species Apotomis betuletana. The sequence goes on along the minus strand of OW026298.1, from coordinate 13,876,511 downwards.
TTCTGGTGTTGCGTTTTAGTGACTCGTTATTTAATAAAATAAAATTGGGTATGTCATCAGTTAAGTCAAACTTAGGATAATCCGCTTTTGGCAATAAACCTGGTGTTCCACCCAGTTTGCCTTGTTCGCCTAGCTTAAAATCATCTTTTAATGAGTATATTCGCACATAATTCATCTTGTCTAAGTCGTATAAAAGCTGGTTTTGCATTTCTCTTTCAGTAGTTCGGGTATTTTTCTTTACCTTATTAGTTGAATTTTTACACTGTATTGAAAATAATTTAGCCTTAAGGTCCTCAATATCTTTATTCATCTTAAGTTGTAATGTCTTAATTTGGCGTTTCTGAGATCCTTTCGATTGTTTAGTCCCGGAATGGAAGAGCGGGCCGGATTTTGTTGTACAGCAAATAACCTTAGAGTTCTTCTGGGCCGATTTATTATGTTTTCTGGACTTGTATTGGACTGTTAGTTTGAGAGACTTACGAGAGACCTGTGCGCGTGCGTGCCCACTGGAATCACGATGCTGTCGCGAAGCTCTTTGCCGATGTCTGCGTGATTCATTATCATCCGTCTCTTTGAATTCATAACTGCATTTCTTAGGTTTCTTAGGTGGCAGTCTGAATCTGTCAACTAGATCAACTAGTTCTATCAAGGCACTTGCTTCCTTGAGAAACGTTACAGTTGGATCGTCACGTTTACCGTGACTTCGCGTCATATTGTCCTCTAGTTACTGAAACAAAATAATGACTGTATTCTTTGCATAATTATTATGTTGTTCTTCCAAGAAAAAATAAACAGTCCTAATGAAGGTGAAGATGGTTTAGATGGGATATTTTAGTAAGAGAACTTACGGATACTAAGTCAAGTAGAGCATCACATTTTAGAAAAATATTTTTTACAGTAAGCAATTATTATAGATTTGCGATTCATGACGAAATATTTGGGTGAATCAACTTTTTCTTGTTGTTATTCTGTCGCGTCACCCAGGAGACAATGGTGATTTAAATTCTTGGTAAAATGTTGATTACATGAAATAGTCTAAATAAGAATGGGCTTATAACTGCTGCAATTACAAAGTTTTTGTTGAATATTGCCGCCGAAAATCGCAGTTTTAAAGAGTAACCCAGAGGACATCACCATTGCAACGAGCAACAGAAAAAAATTGATTGACCCATTTAGTAACGTAGGAAGAAAAATACCCCAGTGAACGGGTAGAACACTTGCCGATTTAACCCTCGGCGCAGAAGTATGAGTCGGACTTGACCAGTAAAAATAATACATTTATTTCAAATGTAGGTAGTGAAATGGTAAAATCAGGTATCCGGTCAGATACCGGTCTGATACATCTACGGCAGATGACCAAATTGCTGCCTACAATGATATTTTGCCAACCAATACCAATACCACTCCAGCATAATAGGAATTGGGTCGCCGGTCGCCTCGCCTTGGTTGTGTTGATCTGTGTGTCATCGCTCGACTGGCGACAGCTAAGAGAGATCTTGCCGTCACGTGAAAATCACCTTTTCACATCTCATGCTCGTAAAGTTGTTCTTTATGTCAGGAGAAGGTTGCATAAAACTAAAATGACGTTTCGTGCTCTTGTGCATAAAGTGTTTTCTTCATTAAGGACTAACGCAATTAGAACTCATAGATACACAATGCACGTTCATTTAATCTTACTTTAATACTTACTTTATTAAATAGATGACTCGGACCAGGCAATCTACGTAATCTAACAAACCGACCAACATTTTCAATAACACATAGTATCAATGAATTTGGCAGGAGAGTGTGGACGCAGGCGTTGCCAAATGCCTTGAACAGATTTCCATACGACTTTGACTATGCATGAAATCAAAACAAAACAAAGAAGTTATATATATATAGTTATATATAGCTATACAAAAATAAAATACAAATTTAAAGTTATAGATATGTAATTTAAGTATACGGTGGAAACTACCGGTGTTTGGAGCTCCGACGCACTAGTTCCTGAGGGAAGTGGGGCGTCGGTTACGAGAGAGAGGCCATGACACCCGTTCCGAGTCGTTCTTGGTGCAGAGGCTGTCCATCGCGGTCCAGCGCGGTAACGCGGCGAGCGTGTTGGGCACTTTTGCACCGGGAACGATTAGGGGCGGGCTTTTTGATTAGATAATATTTAGGTTTAGTTATTAGTTTTTAACCGACTTCAAAAAAAGGAGGAGGTTCTCTATTCGAACTAATTTTTTTTTTCTTTTTTGTATGTTTGTTACTCGATATCTCCGAGAACCGTGAACCGATTTTCAATTTTTTTTTTTAATCGAAAGGGTATAACTCCGAGTTGGTCCCGTTGGCACTAAGTCGGGATCTGATGATGGAATCTTGGAGAAATCGAGGGAACTCTTCAAATGTTAATAGGGACATGTACGGCGCTTTCGGTAATTTATTGATAAAGTCAAGAATTTACATTCAGTAAATAGGATTTGGTGTAAGGAAACTGATGATGAACACCACAGATCTAGTTTTTTAGTTTTAAAGAAGTCGGTTCTTTTTTTTGTTAAAAATTATAGTTATAGGTATTGTTTAATTTAATTTATTGTTATATTTAATAAGGTGAAGAGAATGTTTTATTAAATACTTATCTTTACAATATATTCGATATAATCTTAGAAAACTCAAGATTAGACTTTTCAGTTACAAAATTTATCTATGCTATTTAATAGAAATAAACGGTTTTTTATTACGACGGCATATTACAATCTAAATATAATTTTAAAGATCAATACGCATTATTTATAGGCTTAGCCCATTTTTGCGATTACTAACAAATTAGCTTAGCTATGACAAATAGAATTCTAAAAACAATATAGGAATAATGTCTAGTACCTACTGGACACCACACAATTTTCCCAAGATAAACATACCTGTGACTAAAATAAATCACAATGCAAACTTGTGGGTATTTTTTAAACCCACCCAAATTTGTATACATCTACATAATACAGAGACTAGTATAAATTTACTTATTTAGATATCCAAGCATGATAAATAAATTACTATTGATGACATTGATTAATTTAAAATGTTTTGTCTCAGAGAATTAGAAAACTGACTGCCTTTCACTGAATAAATACTCTTTAGGGCCAAGTAGGTTTAGATATTTTTTTTTACTCTGGGAACAGTATGGCCTAGTGGCCAAGGGCCGGGTGCACGACGTCAGCGCCGCCTAGCATTCGCAACTTTGGCGGCTCTGTCAAAAGTGTTAAATAATGGACGCAACCATAGTAGGTAAATAATTGTAGAGCACCTAACACATGCAAAATCTGTTTGTTTTCAATGTAAAACACATTTTGGTTCTTAGCTTCATTGAAGAAAGTTATTATTATATGTGTGTTTAGTATTATCATGTCAATTTACTTCTTTGTTGTTTCCTTACAAATTAAAGAAAAAATATAAATATGTCTGATTCCAGATAATTGAAAAATGACTACTATTATCAATACTGGTTTCCAAAGCATCGGTCACCACATAAGGTTTAAGCCTCAAACCGAGAGTAAAGGGAACCTGTTACTTTTGGCACATCAATAAACAAAAAATAAACATTTACAAATTATAAGTAATTCTACATTTTATATTTTTGAAACATTATAATCATTCTATCATAATATTATTAAATTGCACAATAGATAAAAATATGTTCAAGTTTAATACACTTACTTTATTTTTCTAACAGCAGCGATCCATTTCATTTCTGGGGGGCTATGATAGTTGCGTTTATCACGTGATAAATAAGTGACAAGGCATCTGTCACTCACACTCGCATTTTGTCAAAACGTGACGGATGCTTTGTCACTTATTTATCGCGTGATAAAAGCAACCATCATAGGCCCGCTGATCTTGTTTCCAACTCGGTGTAGGAAAGCGATAAAATTTGCAATTGCTGTTTCGTCCTGTATTATTGCAGTTTACCACACAACACCTATCGTGACCCATTTTATTTCAATTTATTATTTTATAGCAGAAAACGTAAACATTATAACTGAAAACTAAATTACTTGAAAGGGGAATATTTTAGTCCCTCATTGTTTCTTCTTTGTTTACATCACTGACATTCACCAACTTTCAAAGTCAGTTAGTAAAATAAATTAGTATTATACCACTAATAATCCGCAATATGGCATGGGCTGAAACCACTCCCGACCCGTGGTCCAACAGCTATGTCCAACTAGTTGTACCACGGGTAAGTAAAATTATCCATAGTCCAACCGATTCTACTACGAAGAAGCAAGTTTACCCGTGGTCCGATCGGTTCGATCACGGAACACTAAATTTATCGGTAGTCCAATACTAGAAAATATGTTTACCCGTCGTCCAACTGTTATACCACGGAAATTCACGTTTAATTTAACCATGGATGGATCAACTATCGATAGGCAAAAAGGTTATCCATTATTGTGTTAAACTGCAATTGATTGCAATGCAACCTTGTTTGTTATTTCCGATGATGATTAGAAATTGACACCAGTTCTTTAAAATCAGTTGATCTTTAAAATTAAAAAAATCGAAAATGGGAGTTTTACTAAGGTGATTTTTTTTACATTTGGTGACCAGGTGGTCAGGGGGAGATAGGTATCTCCCGCTTAAGTTCTGTACACCCTGTATGTCGTTTAACTAAAAACTGTTAATTAAATTGTTAAAACTACCGAGTTAGTATCATTTCGTCAAAAAAAAAAAACAGTCTTAGGACAAACTGGTCTGAAATATGTATTATATAATTGTATACTTCTTAGTACTTATTTATAAAACTAATTTGTATTTAGTGGGCAATGTTACCTCCATGGGTTAACACACAGAGTAGCTTGTGTTTAACGTTATGTTGAAAATAAAAACACCTATTTATTTCAATTTATAACTTTTTTATTTGACAGAGTGTCGAAAAGTTAAGGAAGGAACAAAGTTATAGTGCAGCCGACATAGTGCCTTATCAAATTTACAACATAGTGTATTAAATACAATGGTAATCTCATGATTCGCACTATATCCGCTGCATGGTCTCTGTTAAAGTCCACTAAATTATCCTCTACTTCCACAATTTCGCTCAAGTCTTGTCCACGGTGAAGATGATATTCGCAAGCTTTTGTTCCTGGCGAAATATATAAATTATATTTATAAAGCAATTCTGCTTTTTTCATGTCCGGTATATCATTTGTGGCTATGGGGCATCCTCCAAAAATACAAGAATCGTTTTCGGGAGACCGTTATTATTTACTTGCATATCCATCTCAAAACCAAACAAATCCATGTTTCAGAAAATTGTGACATTAGTAGAACAAAAATAAGTGGTAGCATTGTGACGTGAAAAAAGATTAGGTTTTCTGAAGTTAGGCAACCAGGATTCACAACCAGTTGTTAAAAAAGAAATAATTACATTACTTTTTAACTGTCCGAGAACTATTCTTCATTGGCAACTGGATGTCAAACCGGAGTAGATTTTCTTAGTGGGCAACTAGTCGCGTAACAAGTTGATTACTTATTTTTTAACAACTGGTCGTGAAACTTGCTTGCCAAAACAGCCGGAGGGTAAATTGTTCGGACGTTGACCTTGATTTTACTGTATTCGTAATAAACTTCATAGCCAGTTGGACTAGTTGGAAATTGTAGGAAGTTGTTTATTTAACCCTTCAATGGGCAAGCCTAAAAAAAGGAGCTTATCTTGTGTAACAAGATTTCATAACAAGCAAAAAACAATTCTGACAGTCGAACCACGTATAGTTTTAGTAACCCGTAGTACAACCACATACTAGTTGAACAATTGCCCCTCAGTTGTACCACGGGTCATAATAATACACACAAAAAACAGAAACAAAATATGAAATGGTAATTATAGTAAATTTAATTCTCTCCAACATTGCCTAAGCTTTTTTCTAGCTAAAATGCTCCTAAACAAAGATAAAAGCCAGAAGTTTGATACATTACTGGAAATTGCGTTTTTTTTTAAATTGTGCATATGTATCTCCGTAACTATTGTGCTTGAAACAAAATTTAAAATGTAAGTTATAGTACATTTAATGGTCTACAACATTGTCCAAGCTTTTTTCTAGCTAAAATACTCGTAAACGAAGGTATAAGCAAAAAGCGGCAGGCACGGAGGAGGGGGAATTGTGCATTTTGCATTTTAAACACTCACTAACCATCCTAGACAACATATCAAAAATTCAAAACTACCGGACCGTTTGTAAGGTTTGTGTTCTTCGAACGTTACACATATTAGTTAAGTGCCATACTGCATTAAAGCATTCCGTTCAATCTGGCGCGTATAATCGATAACTTCCAGAAGGTAATAAGCAAATACATTACTTTGACGTTTACGACCTTTTTATAAAGCTTGAAATCTTTCTCGTAATATTTACCTAAACCTCGGGCTTAAAATAAAACCGCTGTTTTAAGCCAGTCTATTGTGAAGGATTGGGCAACTACAGAACCCTACACTGAGCGTAGCCCGACATGCTCTTGGCCGGTTTTTACTGCTAACAATTATCTGAACTATGCAGTTCATGAGTGCTGGTGTGTTGACTCGCCCCGAGTCTCGAGTGCAAATACAAAGGCGTCCGCATTATGCCGCTGGAGCAATGCTGGAGCGATTCTGTTCTGTTCTTTGTAAACAGAATAGAATCCGGGTTCATCATCCATCACACACAAGTGACACACGCTGGGCGCCAGAACATACTGATCGGCAAAATTGGCCCGTCGGTTGGGGACCTGGTGTTCTTTCAGCGTGAGAGTCAGAAAGGCGGGTGTATCATCACGGATTTGTATAACAATTATACCAAAAAAATGTACTCAAAATGTACTATTTTGTATCTACTTTAAAAAAATTGTACCTCTCCGTACAAAAAGTTATTACAATGTTTAGGTACACCCGCCATTCTCACTGTCAGGATGGCGGGTGTATCGCTGTTTACCATGAAGCCCTTGATTATTGAGAAATGTTATATTAGCAATCTGATGTGTAACTTGCGAACTATCATCATCATCATCATCATCTCAGCCATAGGACGTCCACTGCTGAACATAGGCCTCCCCTTTGGACTTCCATATATACCGGTTGGAAGCGACCTGCATCCAGCGCTTTCCGGCGACCTTTATAAGGTCATCTGTCCATCTTGTAGGTGGACGTCCTACGCTGCGCTTGCTTGTCCGAGGTCTCCACTCGAGCACTTTTCGGCCCCATCGGCCATCTGCTCTGCGTGCTATGTGGCCTGCCCATTGCCACTTCAACTTGCTAATCCGGTGAGCTATATCGGTCACTTTAGTTCGTCTACGGATTTCCTCATTTCTGATTCGATCACGTAGAGACACCCCGAGCATAGCCCTCTCCATTGCTCGTTGAGCGACTTTGAGCTTTGAGATGAGGCCGATAGTGAAAGACCACGTTTCGGTGCCGTAAGTCATCACTGGTAACACAAATTGGTTGAAGACTTTCGTCTTGAGGCACTGAGGTATGTCGGACGAAAAGACATTGCGTAGTTTCCCGAACGCTGCCCAGCCGAGTTGGATTCGGCGGTTGACCTCTTTCTCGATGTTCGGAATGTTGCGAATTATACACACATTAAATTTTGTTCGTAGTAAGTGAAGGGCAAGGGGAGAACTGGGTAAGTCACGTTCGCAAAATTTTACGGTAGAGAAGATTGAGGTTGTGCCATGCTGATACATTTTGAACTCTCCTTGAATCACTCCATCCATTAAAAAACCGCATTAAAATCCGTTGCGCAGTTTTAAAATTAAATAGGGACAGACAGACAGGAAGCTACTTTGTTTTATACTATGTAGTTAGTAATGTAAAAGAAACAAACAAAAATAAAATAATATACAAAATTGGAATTAATTTAATAATAATCATACATATTTTATAGGTACTTTATTTTGCAATGGGTTAGTTGACTGTACAACACTAAACAAAACTGGTAAAAATAAACGTATTAGACTACAATCACCCACAGCCATTTGCATTTACATGCAATTTAGTTTATTTTAAAAATGCATCTTGTAAAACTCGAGGCTACAACCACACTCTGATCCAATGTTAACTCCTTTCTGTTTGGTCATCAGGCCACTATCATAACTTTGGTAAAACTGTACCCCGCTAAATCCGCCCTGTTTCTTAAATTGTGGTCCAGTAGAGAAATCACCAGTTGGCTCTCCGCCAACTGAGGATGGTTGTGGCCTTGTATCGTCGAATGTTGGTACTTTACCAGGCTTTGTACCAGCTCCGCTGTCTTTATAAACCGTTGCGCCGGCAGGAAGTGCATCGGATTTTTTCTTCGCCTGTGTTCCCGTTCCTGATGGTCCCGTTTCCGTTTTCCAGAATTGCAATTTGCGACAGCATTTTTGCAGCGCCGATTGTTGTTGGGGTGCGGGTGGCGGTTTCGGGGGCGGCGGAAACTTTCGATCGTAACACTCTTGCGGAACACACACTTTGGGGGAGCAAACACCGGGTTCGCATTCGTATGGTTTTAAAGTACGGCCTTTTTTTCCTTTTTTCTTCTCTTTCTTTTCTTTCTTTGCTTTCTTTTTCAATTCTTTTTCCTCTTTCTTTTTTGCTTTTTTATCAGCCTTAGTTGAAGGTTCCGGTTTTAATGATATATTAGTACCAGTAATCCCGGGTTTTAAATCGTTTCCTGGATCTTTATCTTTTTTCCAGAGTTTTTGCAATTCTTTACAACATTTAACACATGGGTTTACCTTTTTCTTTTCAAGAGGTTCTTTAACTTCAACGGTCTCCTTATACTTTGAAATACTAGCTGAACCTTTTTCTTTAACGAATGTTTCTTTACCCTGTCTATCCTCCTTGGTTATTTTTTCCTTCATTGTTTGCGCTGCATGAGCGGGCGGTTCTTTCTTTTTTTTGTCTGTTGGAAAAGACAAAGTACACAAACATCGATGTAGTGTTTTTTTTCTTGCTTTTTTTGACTTTTCTAGTTGTGTCACTGGTTCTTCCTGAACGGGTATGACAGGCCCCGAACCTTTGCCAGGCAACTCTATCCTGAAACTACAACTTGACGTAATTTGTATAGCGGGTCGTCCAGACGTTGCAGTGGAACTTGTACCATTTGACGATATACTGCTGGTCCCAATACCTTGTGACTTTTGTTTAAATACTTGAGAAGTTCCTCTTTCTGCCGTTTCGACGTTATAAACAATATGCATTTGCGCATATGGTCCGATGATCAATTTTAAATTAAGAGATTGCGCGTGTAATTTGAAATGTCTTTTTTTATCATCTGGTTGCTCCATAGATGTCGGTGGAATGAATTCGGTGTCACTATTATTTAACTTTCCGAATTGTCTATAACCAATGGTTTTATCGGTTTGTTGTTTATTGTTCGCTGAAACTAATTGATGTTCTGACGGTATGGGATAGTAATATTGTTCCAAATTCAAAGCCGGGTTCGCAGATAGATTCGTAGTTATAGAATCAACGGAATGAAAGTGATTTATTTTTCTATTTTTTTCTTTAATTGAACCGGGCTGTAATAAAACTAAGCTAGAAAAAGTGCAGGAACTTCTCCAGATTTTTAAATTATGATTTGAGTAAACCATTTCTGGAAAAAGGACCATTGTTGTTAACTTACTCACGTTGTGATTTTTTTGTTTGTGAAACGGTTCGTTTGTTGAATGTATCGACGTATTTTTAGCCACTAAATATGCGTCAGACTGTTGGGTCGCATATATGTGAGGCTCTAATTCCAAAGTTTGTCTTGTGTTATTTTCATTAGTTCCGTACGATGTTTTTAATGCTGTGCCTTCTAGTTTTTGTAAAAATTTATTAGTTAATACGGGGTTTATTGTATTATTTTCTTTATTGAGCTCATGTCTACTTCTTGCCTTCGATCTGGAGGTAGAATGACCAGATTTATTAAAGTTTTCATTGCTTATACTAGCGTAAAGCTGAGTCAACCGTCCTAACCGTGAGCGATGTGTATGGACACATTCTTGGTCATTGTTAGTACGACCTCCCCGAGGAGTTTTTCTTGCATGTCCTTGAGTTTCATTGCAGAGCCATAAATAACCATTTACAGCACATGAACTGAGCTTATTATTTCCACACACAGTTTTATCACGTCGTTCAATTCTGTCAGCTGTTCCGGGGAATCTTGCTAGCCTTTTATGTTTATCTTGTGCATTTACGTTGGAGTTTTCCAACATGGTGGATTCAAATGGAGTTTTTGACGCATTATGTTCGGTAATACTTTTAATAAATTCATGATGTTTATTTAATACAGAGCCCAGACACAAAATCTCATTAAATGTTTGAAGTTGTAGTACGTTTTTAAAAACTGTGCAAGAATATCTCCGGCTTGCAGTGGGCACAGGGCGCAGAGTCTGTGACATCACAGTATACTGACTATAAGAGTTTAGTCAGTCATAAGTAGTAAACTTTCATATTTACAATATGTTGATGTTAATTTAATTAACTTCTTGTCACATAACACGGTTAACCTGTAAAGAGTATACATACGGTTAGATTTATGCCAATTAAGCATGTAGTACAAAATACTATTTAAAAAGTAAATGTGATAAAATGACGACGCAGATTTTAGTGCAGATGCCTACTGAACCGGCGGTCCTGGGTCGAATCCCGGTAAGGGCTAATATTTGTGTGATGAACTGAACATTCGTTCCTGGATCATTGATGTTATATATAGGTAACATCAATTATAACTATTAACAAATATTCTATTTATATGTATATTATTATTATGTACATATATCGTTGCCTAGTACCCATTAAAGTACAAGCATTACTTGGGTACATATAGAGATAACATCCATGACCCAGGAACCAATATTCGGGTTCATCACACAAATATTTGTCCTGGCCGGGATTCGAACCCTGGACCGCCGGCTCAGTAGGCAGCTATACTACATACCGAGCCAACCGCGTCGTCAACTTAGTTTGGGACTAGGTCTATTTGTGTAAGTTTGTCCCTTATTATTATACAGATCGTCCCATAGTATTCAGAGTATCGGTCATTTTACTGAAAGAATACATCATTTATATTTCAAAAACAACTGCAAACAAAGAATTTTAAATCATTGCCTATCTGAACCGGGCATCGAACCCCTTAAAGGTAAAAAAAAACCAGTTATTTTACTATAAGTACCGATCGAAAGGATCAATCATAAGCATTTATTTCTTCTAAATAACATAGCATCTTAAATTAAAGGAAGACTGTAAAATTTTATATCACATTTACATTTTACATAATATATATAAAATAATGTTAACTAATTCATTATTTACTTACACAAAAAAACAAGAGTGGACATCCTAATAGTAAGTGTATATTTTTACTGTCAACTATTCCATACGGTAAACTGACCTTAATGTGCTGTCAACCATCGGCTCTCCACCCATACACCTACTTACTATAATGATAACTGTTTTACAATGTCATTTATTTTGAGAAAAGCTTGCGAACATCTTAAAAACCGAGTAAATAGGGTAGCAACAGAAAACTGGTCACAATTACATTTTGGTAATTTTTAGACTACATATCACAATAAGTCAGGTTGAATGACATTTTGCTTAAAAAAACCAACAGCATAGAGCATACTTTATGTATAGAGTACTGATAAAGGGTTACAGTTTAAAGGCCTTGCTTATACATTGCAACGATTCAAATCCAATTTGATTCAATGACACAGAATGAAACCAAACAGGAGTTCAATACAAAATAATAAAAAACGGACCCAATAGTCGCATTACGTCCCTTTCTCAAAAGGTCCCATACCTTTTGCATAATGTCCCTTCTGCAAAATCCCCTTTCGCTGAACGTTCCGGACCCCTGCGAAATGTCACATACGCCAAATATCCCGGTCGCAAAATGCTTGTCTAAGAGAATCCGTTCTCCAGGCTACATGGCCCGCCCATTGCCACTTCAACTGTGCAATCCTGTGAGCTATATTGGATACTTTGTTTCTTCTGTGGATATCCTCCGAGCATAGCCCTTTCCATTGCACGTTGCGTGACTCTAAGCCGTCTTATAAGTCCCATTGTGAACGACATCCCTCGGTTCTGTAAGTCATCACTGGCAACACGCCCTGTTCGAAGACTTTCCACTTCAGGCACTGAAGAGGAATTTTCGACGCGAAGATGTAACGCAGCTTCCTGAACGCCAACCCTGAGTAAAGATAGCCTAAGAGCCCAAATAGAATCGACGACGACTTTGTACGGGACACGGGACCTTCTGCGAAAGAGTAGACGTCTTGCAAACAGGACATTTCGTGAAGGGAGCTTCTACAGTCCGACCAAAAAGAGTAGAAATTAAAAAGTGACAATGCTGTAGTGTCGTCCCGGTTTTCTTATATTGATTAGAAAGGGAGGACACTACATTATTGCCACTTTTTAATTTCTACTCTTTTTGGTCAGACTGTACGTACGCGACGTAATTTATGTGAAGGGACAAATCGAGAACGGGATGATATCTTGCAGGAGGGCCGTTTTGGGAATGGGACATTTATAAAAGAGACAATAGGACATTCTACGTATGAGACATTATGCGCCTAAACCCTACGACATACTAGACCATTTAACAAACAAAACGATTCGACAAGAGGTAGTAGGTAGTGCCTCAACTTATTTTTTTGGTCGTCTTGGCTTTTTGCTTGGTGAAATATAGTTACTTAGGGTAGGGAACTACATGAATTCTCTAAAGATGGGGGAAATCATATTTAGAGAATTATGGATGGAATAAGTATGTCATCATCATCATCATCATCATTTCAGCCTATTGCAGTCCACTGCTGGACGTAAGCCTCCCCCAGGGTTCGCCACATGGCCCGATCTCCCGTTTTCGCCATCCAGTCACCACCAGCCACTTTTCTCAGGTCGTCGGTCCATCTGGCCGGAGGGCGTCCTAAACTACGCTTGCCGAGTCGTGGTCTCCACTCGAGAACCGAATTTATGTACTAAAAACATAAATCGTTTTACCAAAACATACTCATCATCATAAAATTAAACTCCCTAACCGTTAGGGCCTAACGCAATGATGAATTTTGTGTTTACTATATAATAAACTAGCTGTGCCCCGCGGTGTTACCCGCTCATCCCACGGGAACACTTAATTTATACGGGATGAAAAGTATCCTATGTCCTTTCCCGGGTCTCAAACTATCTCCATACCAAATTTCATCTAAATCGGTTCAGCGGTTTAACCGTGAAGAGGTAACAGACAGACAGACAGACAGACACACTTTCGCATTTATAATATTAGTATGGATAGTATAGTATGGATAACAATAGTCTGGCTAATTAAATATTACTCGGGTAAAGTTTTGGCGGGAAATTAAAAAATCTGCGGCTGGTCACCCTTTGTTTAGTAGGAATTATAGTTTTGATAGTAGAACATATTCTATGCACACGAAGGTACCTAAAGAAATAAGTTAAATATATGTTGACGTGCACTCATAGTCAGCTCACATAATTTCTACCACTATGTACAGTACAGTCAACGACAATCACATATGATTACACTATCTAACCATATTGTTGGGAACGCCAGCAACAACGCCGACAGCGAACACACGTGAGACCGGGACGTCACCTATGTATTAGGTTAAGTTAGAATAAGATTGATTAACACATTTCAAAGATCTCATAATTATAAGTTAGGTACATAAAAGCTACCATAAGACCCTTATATACTTAAGCTAAAGCACATAAAAGATGCTATACGAACCCCAACATAAATCACCCGATCCTATCTCCAAATCAGTTGCCTCTCCGGTCCATACGAACTAAGGTAGGTACTGGTTAAATAAGGCGTTATAAAACCCTTATAAAATCAAATATAAATGGGCCGGGGACGCAACGCCCCGCTGTGAGACACCCGAGGCGATAAAAGAGCTTATGTAACTCGATCACGTGAGCCGTTATAGAACTCAACGTGAAACGTAAAAGTTTTATGACCCGAGTACATAAGGCCATCTACCGCCTCAAATACATAAGGGAGCAACGAACCCTTAGTACATAATAGTAGACCCGAACCCCCTGTAACGAAACCACATCATTTGAACCCCTGCCTTAAGCAAACGTAAACAAGAATCGCCAGGATCAATCTTGTAAGATTCTTGTTTACCAAAGTTACCCACTATACGCAGTATATAGTCGAACCCTGTTACCTGAACCCTAAGGTTCAGATAGAACCTAAGAGCACTTACCGACCCCCGTTGAACGGGACATGAATGAGGCGAATCGAACGGTAAATAGCTGAGATATGTCAATAAGAAGGCAATTGTAATAGACCAAAAAACGGCCGTTATTGTACAGAGCCCAAAACTGTAGAGCCAATCAGAGCAGGTTTTGGAACATTTGTAATTAAAAATAAACGCACTTGACCGAAAGGGGCGTTCCCGAGGGGAAGTGAACGCTCACTCGACTGTGATTGGTTCCTATAAGAATATTTTGCTTACAAGCGTTATGTCTGACGAACCGAGCCTTAGATTTTATAAAAGAAATCGAACCAAAATAAATACATGCACTACCGAAGAACCAGTCTTGTTATTCACATCGAGAACCTGCCTACCTACAGTTATCAAGAGCTCCTGCCTGCACGTCGGTCCAAGCTATTCGTTGAGGTCCTGTCCGTCAGTCGAGCTCCGAATACTTGGACGCGTCCATCGTCACGCCGTAACGCGTTTACGTCGCGTCTACTTTACGCTTACGTCGAGTCACGTCGAGACTACGGTCGAACTACGTTGCGGTTTACGTCGCGCCCCGTGCATCACGCGTCCGTACCCCGCGTCCGAACTATGTCGCGTTTACGTGTCCATACGTTTGGACTACGTCGCGGCCCGTTTACGTCGCGAACGAAACGAGCCGATCCGAACCGACCCCGAGCCTGCAAGCTGATCAAGAACGAACCTCTTCCCAACATACAGTCCACTGCGAGCTGAGCCGAAGCCGTCCTGTTGAGACCTGTACTCAAAAGCGTTGGTCATTCGAGAGCCAGATTTTCGAGCCAGAACATCCGAACCATGGTGCAGACCAGGAAGCAGACGAGCGAAGCAACATCGCATGACGACCCGCCGACCGAACTGACCCGAACCTCCGGCGAGTCGTCTGCAGAGCTGTTAGGAGCACGTCCGCGAACGAGCGAGACACGCGCCCCGGACATGCCGTCCGAGAAGAGGATATCGCCAGAATCACCGCCACAGGTGGAAGACACGCTCCAATGGCGGGCGAAACTGGACGAACACCTGCGCAGAACCAGTCTCAACCAGCGAGAACCCGAAGAGCCAGCCGTCGGATATTCGACACCGACCGGCGAACATTTAGCGTCCCGACTAACGCACGCGCCGCGTACCGCCGATACACGCGAGCCCCGCGCGGCTATGACGTCACTCGCGTACGCGGCCTTCGACCCCGCGATCTGCGCACCGATCCCGTTACCCGCGACACCCGTACCGCGCGAACCCCGCACGTTCGATAGAGACCGAGCTCTCGAACAGGTGCGATTCCAAATCGACGAACGCCGCGCGCCGTCGATTACGTCACGAACAAGCAGCACTACGGAGGTGCAGAAAAAAGAAGCGGAACTACAGGCAGCAGAGCGGCTTGCAGAAATCAAGCGGCAACAGCTGCGACTGGAGGAGGATCTGGTCAAGAAGAGGCTGGACACTGAACTGCATCGCATCGAAGCGGAGTGCTCACAGGCCGGCGGCTCGCAGTCCGGACGTCCGGCAGCAGACAGCGGAGGAATCAAAGCGGAGGATCGATGCGTGGCTTACACACCACGAGGTAAGTGACGCAGTTTACCGCGATGACCCGACGCCAAGGAGGCGTAGCACCGTCACGCCAGAGCGAGCCGAACGCGAGACCCGCACCTCCCGAGAGCGATCCTCCAGCCGATCTCAGGCTATAGAGCGGTTAGCCGACCATCTTCAGACGATGGCCCGCCTTCCGGTGCGACAAGTCTGCGAGTTGCCTGCCTACTCCGGACACCCTGCCGAGTGGTTGACATTCTACCACAGTTTTGCGGAATCAACCAAAAGTTATAAATTTACGGAGCACGAGAACGTCGCCCATCTACGAGCTGCGCTGAAAGGCGAGGCGCGAGAGTGCGTGCAGCACATGCTCGCGTCAACGTCGAACCCCGATCTCATAATTCGAGTCCTAAAGAAGAACTTCGGCAGAACCGACCTACTAGTCGATTGAGCTCTAGAGGAGCTTGAACACCTTCGCGATAAAGGTGATGAACATTGTGTCGACATTAGTCGACCTAGACCGTCGAAACTACGGCGACAACCCGTTACTGATACGGGAGATAACCGAGAGGTTAAGCCCGCATCTGCGGTCGAGGTGGTGCTCCTACGCCAAGGACAACGTGAAGAGCGGTGAGTGCGGAATAATATTATTAGCCGAGTTCCTGATGGACGAGAGTGACGCGGAGTTGTTATACTGGCACGCGAGAGCGCCGTCACGCAGACCCGCGCATAACACGCCCACGCAACCGCAACCTCCCCGACGAACGACATACCCGAACCGGGGAGCGAGCGGAGCGATACAGCGAGCACAACCGACACGAGCCCAGACATTCGCCACGGAGCGAGTGGAAGCGTGCTATTGTTGCGGCAATAGTCACCGCACGAACGAGTGCCGCAAACTACTAAGTATGCTGGTACGAGCGAGATGGGACTGGGCACGGGTAAATCACGTATGTTTTAAGTGTATGCACCAAAAGCATCGTCGTGATACGTGCACTGCAAAAGGCTGCAGTGTACCCGGCTGTCCACACTCACATCATGTAATATACTACACGAACCGAACCGAACTACATCAAACGTGAGTACAGACAGCGCCGACAATAACGTCCGCCTGCCGCAGTCGCGCGCGCCCGCCCCGCTCGCGAGCGCGCCCTACACTGCGCCACCCAGCGAACCGAACACAGCGCCGGCACGCCGCCGCGCAGAGCCTATACAAGAGCTAGAGACAATCGCTATGACGTCACACAACGAATCGAATAAGGTGATGCTAAAAATCATGCCCGTAATTCTGCGCGGTCCCAAGAAGGAGGTGCTGTGTTACGGGATGGTCGACGAGGGATCGACAATTTCTATCGTCGATCAGGAGTTAGCGAGCGAAGTAGGTTTAGAGGGACCTCAAGCGCCGCTACTCATACAAAGCGTAGGAGCGATATGCCTGAACCAGCCGAGCCAGCGAGTCGAAGCGACTGTACGAGGTACCGACGGAGGCCCGTCGTACAATATGTGACTCAGAACCGTGCCGCGCCTAGGCATTAGGGAGCAGACAATGCCGCGCGACAGCATAGTGCGCCTGCCGCACTTAGCCGATCTGGCTGAAGCGTGCTACACAAACGTGGTACCTAAAATTTTAATAGGAGCAGATCACTGGCATCTAACACGGCCGTTAGAGGCCCGAACGGGGAAAACGAGCGAGCCGCTAGCCGTACGTAGCCGCCTGGGATGGTGCATCTAGTTACGGCTCAGCACCGAGAACGGTAAGGGCCGGCGAAGTGGTCATGCATATGACGGAGCCGGACAAGGAGCTGAACGCGATGATGAGGCGATATTTCGACATCGACGCGTTAGGGGTGAAACTGGTAGACAAATCGAGCCCCCTAGACGAACAAGCAACAAAGCTGTTTAACGAAACGGTAAGACGCATCGAAGGACCCCGGTACGAAGTGGGACAGCTGTGGAGGACCGACGAACCGAACCTGCCTCCCAGCTACAACATGGCGTACAAAAGGTTACGCAACCTAGAGCAGCGTATGGACCGGGATCCCGACTTCGCGCAAGAATACACGACCCAGGTAAATAACCTAATAGAAAAAGGTTTTGCAGAGCCGCACTTAGGTGACCTAACGAGTCCTAAGGCATGGTTTTTACCGCAATTTGCGGTAAGAAACCCGAACAAGCCCGATCGCGTCCGTCTAGTATTCGACGCACACGCGACATCGTTGGGAACCAGCTTGATCGACGAGTTTCTAACAACTCCCGGGGACCCGACTTACTACATTCATTGATGGGAATACTGCTGCGCTTCAGAGAGGGTACGTACGCCGCTACGGCGGACATACAGGAAATTTTCCTGAGAATAAAGCTGAGACCCGAGGACCAAGTATCGCAGTTATTCCTGTGGCGGAGATCGGACCGCCAACAGCCGCCGAAGGTATATAAAACAACGAGCGTGTTGTTCGGGACGAAATCTTCGCCATTTCTAGCCCATAGCGTCCGCAACCGAAACGCGGAGGACAACGCGGACACTTATCCGGTAGCTGTGTACGATATTACACAGAATACGTACATGGATGACCTCGTGACCTCATACGACGATGAAGACGCGGCGGCCGAGACCGCGGTCCAAATCATCGCGTCGCACGCCCACGCCGGCTTCAACTTGCGCGGCTGGACGTCGAACTCGAGAAAAATATTAGAGCGGATACCTCAAGCGCAGAGATCCGACGAACCAAAGAACCTGGGATCTAAGGAGCAAAAGGTACTAGGCATGTTTTGGAATGCCGAAACCGACGAATTAGGTTTCAACACGGCAATGGTGCGAGTCCCGGCCGACGTGCGGAACCTGAACCGAGGGCCAACAAAAAGAGAGGCCTTGAGCGCAGTAATGTTCGTCTTCGACCCTTTGGGGCAAATAGCGCAATACACAATAAACACAAAAATACAAATGCAGCGAATTTGTATTTTAAAACTAGGTTGGGACGAGCCATTGCCGGACGACGAGAAGGAGCTATTTTTACAGTGGCTCGGTAACATAGAACATGTTACGGCGCTGCGGCTACCACGGCGATGCTTGTATACGGGGGGAGGTAAGAGACACCAATTACACATATATGTAGATGCCTCCGAGCAAGCATATGCGGCCGCAGCCTACTGGAGAACCGAGGGAGGACCTCACGAGCCGGTACGTGTGCAGTTAATTACAGCGAGGGCAAAGGTCACGCCCATTCGCCCGATATCAATACCGAGAGCCGAACTACAAGCAGCGCTTATAGGTGCGCGACTGGCGCAAACTCTGCGCGATGCGCATCGAGTAGCTGCCGAGCAGATAGTGCTGTGGACAGACAGTCGAACGGTACTGCAATGGGTGCGAGATAATGCACGCCGTTACAGTACGTTCGTATCGCACCGACTTGGCAAGATCGCCGAGTTAACGGAAATCGAGCAATGGAGGTGGGTCCCGACCCGCCTCAACCCGGCCGATGACGCAACACGCGCGGACCCGCAGCGTATCGTAAGAAACACCGACCACTAGTATACAGGACCGGATTTCTTGCGACTGCCGGAGGCGCAATGGCCGCAAGAGCAGCGAGAAACGACGGAAATACCTCTCGAAATAACCGAGGTATGTAACGCAAATAGCACAAGTCATCGACCCGCCTTTACCGAAAATAGAGAGATTTTCGAACTACGACCGATTGATCGGAGCTGCAGCGCACCATGCATTTAACGAAACTGTTGTTGCATTTAATGATCTCAGGCAGCAGTTTTGGATATTACACTTGCGACCATCGGTGCGGAGCGTGGCCCGGACATGCATGCATTGCGTGTTGCGGCGCGCGCGCCCGCGTGACCCGCCGCTGGGCGTTTTGCCCGCGGCCAGACTACAGCCGTTCACCCACGCATTCCACTACTGCGCGGTGGACCTATTCGGCCCGCTAGCCCTCACTTTCGGCAGGCGGACCGAGAAGCGATGGGTGGCACTATTTACGTGCCTCACTACCCGCGCCGTGCACCTCGAGGTGGTGCATACGCTGTCAACCGACATCGCCGTGATGGCGCTGCGCCGGCTGGGAGCCAGGCGCGGATGGCCCGCGGTCATGTACTCGGACAACGGGACAAACCTGAGAGGCTGCGACGCCGAGCTGCGAGCCGCCTACGTCGAATGGCTGCCCGCCCTGCAGGAGCACGGGCAGCTACACCGGATGGACTGGAGGTTCATCGCGCCGGGAGCGCCGCGCCAAGGTGGCGCCTGGGAGCGGATGGTGCGAACTGTCAAAACCGCGCTGTCCGCCACGCTGAACACAAGATCGCCCAAGGAGGAAATTTTCAAGACGCTACTCGGCGAGGTCGAACACTGCGTGAACTCTCGACCTCTCACCCACGTGAGCGTCGAACCCGATGACCCCGAGGCGCTCACACCGAACCACTTCATACTGGGAGGACCGTCGGGGGACCCTACCACTGGCCCCTGCGAAGAAAACGAGAGAAAAGCTTGGCGCAACAGCCAAGCACTCGCCGACTCTTTCTGGCAAAGATGGCTACGCAAGTACATCCCATTACTCGCACCCCGGGGATCCTCAAACCCCCGGGAGACCGCCATAGCGGTCAGTGACTATGTCTTGATCGCCGACCCGAACCTGCCAAGAAATACATGGCCAAGAGGCATCGTCGAAGCAGTCTACCCGGGACCCGATGGCATCACACGCAACGTGGACGTCCGAACGAGAGGAGGCGTGTTCCGGAGGCCGACGACGAAGCTGGCTGTTCTCCCCGTCAACAGGAGGTCGCCGCCATGCAGCGACCGAGGGGAGGATGTTGGGAACGCCAGCAACAACGCCGACAGCGAACACACGTGACGCCGGGACGTCACCTATGTATTAGGTTAAGTTGCAGGATGACATCGATAGAGTGGTGCAATGGAGTGTACTGAATAAGCTGTACTTTAACGAGGCTAAATGTACAGTAATTTCGTTCAGCCGTGGGCGAAATCCAATACACCATCAGTACGACGTCGGTGGAAAGCCAATGCAGCGAGTAACGGAGGTACGTGATCTCGGAGTTCGCCTAACAGTAAATTTATCATTCCGTGACCACATAATTACCATATGCAAAAAGGCATTCCGAAACCTCGGTTTTGTGCTACGACATACCAAGGATTTCACTAACATATCGGCAATAAAAGCCGTATATGAGGCTATCGTAAAGAGCCACCTCGAACGTGACGCTGCAATCTGGAGTCCGAGCGAAACGAAATACAAGTTTATGTTGGAACGTATACAAAACAAGTATGCTAGATTTGTTTACTTCAAGCTGTATGGTGTGTATCCTGGATATCCTTTGTTGTATCCAACCCTCTTCGTGCTGGGAATGGTGGGATACAATAAGCTAGAAGTGAGACGGGAACTGACCCTTGCTTCATATGTAGTCAGAGTACTGAGGGGTGAGTTGTGCAACCCCGGGGTGGCGTGCGCCCTGGCGCTGAACGTGCCGGACCGGTTCGTGTGGCGCCGCCGCCGGCCGCCGCTGCTGGCCGTGCCCGCCGCTCGCACGAGACTGCTGCGAGACGCGCCGCTAACGAGGGCTATTCTTACAATAAATAAGGTGTCGCTTACGCTGGATATATTTACGTGCTCCCTGAACGATTTTACAAAGGCCACTATGTTTGTACTGTGTAACAATTAGTAATTGTAAAATTGTAGTACCTATAGGTACTAATATTCACTAGTCTATCGCATTAGGTAATGGCCTGTAATGATAGATTTAAGTTTCTGAATGAATAAATAAATAAATAAAAATAAAAGTTAGAATAAGATTGATTAACATATTTCAAAGATCTCATAATTATAAGTTAGGTACATAAAAGCTACCATAAGACCCTTATATACTTAAGCTAAAGCACATAAAAGATGCTATACGAACCCCAACATAAATCACCCGATCCTATCTCCAAATCAGTTGCCTCTCCGGTCCATAAGAACTAAGGTAGGTACTGGTTAAATAAGGCGTTATAAAACCCTTATAAAATCAAATATAAATGGGCCGGGGACGCAACGCCCCGCTGTGAGACACCCGAGGCGATAAAAGAGCTTATGTAACTCGATCACGTGAGCCGTTATAGAACTCAACGTGAAACGTAAGTTTTATGATCCGACTACATAAGGCCATCTACCGCCTCAAATACATAAGGGAGCAACAAACCCTTAGTACATAATAGTAGACCCGAACCCCCTGTAACGAAACCACATCATTTGAACCCCTGCCTTAAGCAAACGTAAACAAGAATCGCCAGGAGCAATCTTGTAAGATTCTTGTTTACCAAAGTTACCCACTATACGCAGTATATAGTCAAACCCTGTTACCTGAACCCTAAGGTTCAGATAGAACCTAAGAGCACTTACCGACCCCCGTTGAACGGGACATGAATGAGGCGAATCGAACGGTAAATAGCTGAGATATGTCAATAAGAAGGCAATTGTAATAGACCAAAAACGGCCGTTATTGTACAGAGCCCAAAACTGTAGAGCCAATCAGAGCGAGGAGCAGCACTTGACCGAAAGGGGCGTTCCCGAGGGGAAGTGAACGCTCACTCGACTGTGATTGGTTCCTATAAGAATATTTTGCTTACAAGCGTTATGTCTGACGAACCGAGCCTTAGATTTTATATAAGAAATCGAACCAAAATAAATGTATGCACTACCGAAGAACCAGTCTTGTTATTCACATCGAGAACCTGCCTACCTACAGTTATCAAGAGCTCCTGCCTGCACGTCGGTCCAAGCTATTCGTTGAGGTCCTGTCCGTCAGTCGAGCTCCGAATACTTGGACGCGTCCATCGTCACGCCGTAACGCGTTTACGTCGCGTCTACGTTACGCTTACGTCGAGTCACGTCGAGACTACGGTCGAACTACGTTGCGGTTTACGTCGCGCCCCGTGCATCACGCGTCCGAACTACGTCGCGTTTACGTATCCATACGTTTGGACTACGTTGCGGCCCGTTTACGTCGCGAACGAAACGAGCCGATCCGAACCGACCCCGAGCCTGCAAGCTGATCAAGAACGAACCTTTTCCGAACATACAGTCCACTGCGAGCTGAGCCGAAGCCGTCCTGTTGAGACCTGTAGTCAACACATATACAAGGCGAAAAATTAAATGTAGTGTTATTAATCCGTCACCTAAAAAAATACATAAGTACTATGCCTAATTTCAACTCCATCGGAATGTTAGAAGGTTAGAACTAGTACATAAAGTATCAAAATTATTTATAGAGGACCCACCTAAACTAAATTGTTTAAATCATAGACAATTGGTAATACAACAAGGAAATATCTGTTCAACATTATTTGGTCTGCTCTATACTTAGGCTCTATACCATACATTCATTCTGGTACATAGGTATCCATACATTTAAATTTCTATAACTAGTTCAGATACATTACTTGGTAGCAGCGGGGGTGCGGCACGGAGAAGCAAAATCAGCGATGCCATTTCATAATAAACTAGGTTTGGTTAATTATAATTATGTATAGTAAACTTACTCTGATCCTATTGTTGTATCTCCTGTGTTTTCATAGAAGAAGCTGTTGGCATCATTGTTTTGAGCTCAGAAACAACACACCTCAGTATACATTACTGGTTCTTCGCATATGTGTACTGTATGTCACATACAGATGGATCTACGTAACGAACTGTAAGTAACTCTTTTGTTTTTACGGTAGTTGTTTATTTAGTCCTATTATTATTCTGTTCTTATTATTCTTAGGTTGTCTCGAAGAGATCGCTATTTAGCGATAAGACCGCCTGTTGTTTACCTCTGCCTCTTATTTGAATGTATCGCAAGTTGTGTTTGATATATTCCTTGATGTTTGAGGTGTGCAATAAAGAATATTTGTATTTGTATTTATACTGGACTTATAGATGTTCCTAGTTTGACTACAAAACCCTAAAAAGCGCTAAACATTTAAGACTCGCGCTTCCTAAAGCTTCTTTTCACCATCGTAGGTATGACATTCATTATAGAAGAAAATAAAGAAATCTTAAACATCAGCATCGTAACTTTATTTCAAAACATACACAATAAAAAATCGATACAAACGAACGAAAATAACGATTTTAGAATATATCATTTTTTTATATATTACATTTTATATATTTTAATAATTATATTAGTAGGTCATTCATCTGATTAATTCGTGGCAATTTCTTTTTTATTCTGGTTTTAAATATCGAGGGTATTGTACACACACATACGTCAAGTACAAAGGCCATTGATATATGATTTTTGCCTAATTGAGAGCTTACTATTATATTTATCCTTTGTCATTTTCTTTATATAGTAGTTTAAAATGTACTGCAATGAAGATGACAGATGTCCCATGCATAATCATATATGAAAACCAATATAATGCCTACATTTATCTTGTGGTTACATTTCTTAAGTTGTCGCATAGCCTTTAGAGTCTTTAATGTCTTTAGAGTCTTTAGACTCTTCTGAATCCGTCGATGTTACAGACCGCGACCATCGCGGTCCATAATCACTGTCATCACACTTGTTGTAATTGGCGTCAAAACAGCACTCCGATGTTATTTTAGTAGGTTCTTCGCAACCGATGCAGTCTTCATTTGATGTACCAGATGGTGAAAAGAGAGACGATCGTGTAAGAGAACTACTGTTGCCGATAATTCGTGGTATACCCATGGCTTTTCGTCTTGCTCGTCCCTTTCTTCGTCTTTTCCTTCTTCCGCAATTGCATGACCTAATCCGACTAAGATCTTCAACTAGTATTCGTGAAAAGAATTTTTCGGCATCGCTTTCAGCGGCCTCAGCGATTGTTTCCTTTCTTTTCAAGCTATTTAGAAAATATTTACACAAACTGTAGTCGCTTAAAGACAATTTTAGCGGCTTTTCATTTTTAAGGTTAGCTGTGATATATGAAAACCAGCTGCTGGTTCGGTTTAGTTTAGGGCATTTACGTATGCCACATCGTCTTCTACACTCATCAGATTGTGTAGACGTATCGCTTAGGATCAGATCAGTGAACATTTTTTTGGTTTCATCCTCCATGCTGGTGCTTGGGACTCGTTCCTGTTTAATGTTAGATAAGATATATGAAAACCAACTCTCATTACGTTCTGGCTTTCGGTTGTAACATTTCCTTGTGTCACAGATTCTTGGAATGCGTTTTTTATCGGGTTTCCCTTCCGGGATTCCCTTTTTTTGAATTTTTCCCAAAATTGATCTAAAAAAATTCTTTTTTAACGGGGTATTCGAGTCTACTGGATCTTCATCATAATATTGTTGTTTACGGGATTTTTTCTTTTTATGTTTGGGTATAACCTTACGCGTATCAAAATCAAATTTATAACTAGATCCGATGCGAAAAGGTGGCTCAGCACGTTTTCGTCTAGTAGGGACAGGACTTGTTGTTGCTGTTGTTGTTCCTGTTTCAGGTGTGGTTATCCCTAATCTCTTATCTTCTTCTTTTTCTTTCCGTTCTAATTCAAGTTCTTCTTTTTCGAAGTCTGTGTCGAATTCATTCATTAATTTTGAAGTTTCCGTATCCTGTCTTTGCCCTTTAATTAACCTTGCAAAATTTTTCTTTGACAAGAATTCCATCAAACATTTCTTCGTTGACTTTTCGCCGTCTATCGTGCGAGGCATTTTACATGCACAGGGATCGCATTTTTCTAATCTCAGCTTGTCACATTCGGATTTGATATCAGATTCTATATTTAAGAAATCGCAGGAGCATTCCTCATCCTTCTGGGGAATAACAGTTTCTTGTGGTGGGGTTTCTTTTGGTAGAGTTTTCAAAAACTTGAAATCGAAATTAACCCTCGATTTAATGTGAAGTGGTCTTCCACTACATTTTTCACATATTTTCGAGAGAACGTTAGGTTGGTTGCTGTCTTTATTATCATGGGCATAGGCACATGATACATTTGCAATATTTGTTTGACCGTCCTCTGTACCTATTGTAGTTATATCGGTACAGGTACAAGCGTCACTATTATTGGGAACACTTATTCCATGTTTATTTTCTTTGATCGCTTGCCACGGTCTACAAAACTTGCAAATAAAAGCACCTTTATTTACGATGGCTTCGTTTTTAGAATTTGGATGACTTATGTCTGGTTTTACTGGTGGCCCATCTTTGTATAACTCAAAACAGAAACTACAATCGGATCCAAAGCAAAGTGATTTGCGATCAACATCTGAAGATTGTAACGGTTGATTGTTGGTAACCTTATAACAATCTCCTTCCATTTTTGCCTTTTGGGTCCTAGGAGTACACGAAATTTGTCTATCTTTACAAAATGTTGCTCTTCCAGTTCTCACGTCTTCGTGTCTACACTGGCGCGACTGAGTAGCTGCATTTATACAGTAAAGTCCGATGGCCGAGTCACTTTTGAAGGAGACATTCATTTGTGTACCTACTTTTGTCATTATGTCTTTTAAACCAGTAATAGGTTTTGGTTCGCCGTAAGCATTGCTATCCTTGCACAAGGCCAAATTAACATTGCAGTTTGTATCGAGACCACATCTTTTCTCGTTATTAACTATAGTACGGAAAGGTCCACATCTAGGAACCTCCTCGACGACATAAACATCATATTCTTCCCGCCTTCTAAACATACGCTTTGGCATACCTGACGTGCCTTGATTTTTGCAAAATACTTCTTTCCCAGCTCTTTCTTGTAGTCCTTCGTACTTGCGTGACTGAGTCGTGGTACAGACGCATGTGGGTTTCAGTCGACTCCTGTGATGATTCGGTAGTATGAATCTGTGACCAAACCTTTTAAAGATGTTACTATCGGCCTGGGATTCTATACATACATCTTTAGAATTACCTTTTCTTGATTTTAAAAATCTGTTACAAAAATTTGTAAAAAAACTATTATCTTCAGGATCCATTAAGGAGCGTGCGGGCCTAGTGCAAACAGGTACAGGACAGCAACATACGGAAAACTAGAAGAAGAATTACTGAAGCTCTACCTTCTGGAGTTACACCACATGACGGGGCTTACCTAAAAAAAAACATATAAATTGTTTAGTTCCATAAGCCGATGACGTTTCTTTTATGGTTCGTTATATATTGTGTATAAGTATATGGCGAACTATAAGGAGCCCGCATATTCGTCCGTGCTGTATAAAAAGTTAAACTTATAAGTTATGTTATGACCATCTTTCTCCGTAGGTAGTCGGGTTAAAGGTGTTCTAACATATGTAATAGGTTGAATCAAAAATAGTGGAAATCAGTCTAGCCGTAAGGCGTGATAAAGCCGTAGAAAAACCTAGGTACATATATATTCGTCGGCCTAAATCGCATACCTCGTAACTCCATTTTTTTTGAAAATCATGTTTTGACACTTTTAGATACTACTATTCTGAACGCATCTTACGGCAAAACTCTTAAATACCAAAAATAAACCGTTTACGTTTAAAAAGCAAAATAGAAA
Organism: Apotomis betuletana; assembly: GCA_932273695.1. Taxonomy (NCBI): domain Eukaryota; kingdom Metazoa; phylum Arthropoda; class Insecta; order Lepidoptera; family Tortricidae; genus Apotomis; species Apotomis betuletana. The sequence continues at coordinate 13,849,311 of OW026298.1, read as the reverse complement.
ACCTCGCAACTCCCGACCGCCATTTTGTATAAGAAATACCTCGTATCTCCCCCCCGCCGCCACTCCCTTCAGTACAGTTTGCGATGGCGTTGTGACTGCACGTCAGTTTTGCGTAAATATTTAGGAAGAAAACGGGTGCTGAATAACAGGTATGTGTAAGAAGGTTCTACGATTTTACTGATTGTGTATTCTTGATAGATATTTATCATATTTAAACACATTAGACTATTAAAAATGTCGTTTGGTTGCGTGCCGTGGACATACGAGGTTTGCATCGCGTGGATCTTTACGCATGAAGATTAGTTACGTGGTCTTCTACGCAAATTATTTAACCTTTCTGTGACTTTGGTCGAGACTTTATCTCGTGTTTTAATAATTAATTTATAAATCCCGACGTTTCTAATTCGAAGTTATGTCCGTAATGTAAGTAACCGATCCCGGTGGTTTTGCCGCTGGGCAAAAGTCATGAAAATGTATGTAGGCAAAAAACTCAAGTACCTATATAGTTGTGACTTGTTCGAATAGACATATTTTTTGTTTTTGTCACTATTTTAATTTATGTTATATCTAGTCGAACTCGAGTCCTATCTACAAAAAATAGGTGCTTTACTTGAGTTTTTTTACTTAATAATGTTTTGTTTTGTAGACGGATACTAATGAATCAACAAAGGAAAGCAAGACTGCAGAAAATATTTTCAAAACTAGACAAAAACGTACCGGATATAGGACGAGGACGTTAATACGCATTATCTAATAAATTCAAAGTAATAAATATAATATTTAAGGAAAACATTAAAAAACTTTGGACTTGGACCACGCCGGATAAACAGCACAAAAATCAGATTGACTATGTACTGAGCAACTGCTCACAGCTCTTCACAAACATAGAAATTTTGAATAACAGAATATTCCCCAGCGACCATAGATTAGTGAGAGGCACCGTTCAACTACAAAAAACTAGAATAGTTCGAGCGACATTCAGCGAACATAGAGTCGATCTATCGTGCGACAAAAATCAACAAGAATACCTCAGGACATTAAAGGAAAAAATAGAAAAGATGCAGTGGGAAAATAGCGACGACATAGAGACCTTCTATTTTAATTTAGAGACAGCCGTGAAACAAAGTCTTAAGGCTGCTATCCTCGAAAAAAAGTAATAAAGAAATACTAACTGACGAAAGTAAACAACAACTTAAAAGGCGGACTCTACTACAGTCGAAACCATCAAAAACTAAAGAAGAGAATAAAGAACTAGCGAATCTATAAAACTACTAATAAATGTTAACAAGGGACTATGGAAACTAAAGAATGGAAGTGATCGAAAAAAACATTGTCAACACCGGAAGCCAAAAGAAAGCGTATAAACAACTAAATATAGAGAAAACATGGATTGAAAGCGCAAAAGAAAACAGGCAAGATACAAACACGAAAAGAGCTAATAAGCATTGGAACAGACTTCTACCGGAATCTTTACCACGATGAACACAACGAAGAAAATGTATTACAAAACCACGAAACACAGCTTAATACACAAATTATACATTTTGACTACAGATAAATTATAGAAAAAATTAAAAAATTGAAGAAGGATAAAAGCCCGCTGGGCATGACAATATTCCAAACGAAGCTCGAAAAATTGGGCAGAAAATACTAATAGGTCCAGTAATAACTATATTTAATAAAATTTTGGATATGAAGAAAACTCCAAGGAGCTGGGGAGTCTCAAATCATTTTATTGTACAAAAAGGGAGATCCTTCCGATATAAACAAGTATCGACCTATCGTAATTATAATTTTGCTACCCACATTTTTGAAGCCAAAAGAGGCTTTTCTGTTTAAAGTTTAATAAATATTTTTTAATTTGCAAGTTTTTTATTTTTTTTATCCACAATTACCTTGTTCAGATCAAAAGACTATCCTCTATTTTTACGGATTTTTATAGCAAAGCTCTTAACTCCCGATTAGCTTTCTAAAATTTTCAAGAAAAACTCGTAACTCCAAATTGTCCAGGTTCAGGTGATTATAAAAAAAAAGGTTGTAGCAATCAGACGGCTAAATTTAACTTAACATTATGTAAAAAAAATACTCAGCAAGTCTTCATGCAAAATTTTTGGTAATCAAGTTTTTTGTGCCTCCTGTAAAATTTGGTCAGATTGAGTTACGAGGTTTGCGATTTAGGCCGACGATATGGATATGTATAGGCATTATATTGGATTATTTTTGAAGGCGATAATTCGATATTTTATTGGAACATATTTTCAATGTACCTATAGCCATGTTTACAGTTTAATAGAGAGCGAGAGCGAGGGTTAAGCAATAGAATCAGTTGCGCTGTAAGCAAATGAAGTTATTCAATTGGTTTACAAAAACATGTCCCTCGCTACGCATTCTCGCACATCTCTGGTAGTAACGCAGCCTAAAGCCCGTCCACCAGCGGTCATTCACTACGATTTTGTCGGAGGGGTGCAGACTAAGGTGGGTCACGTTTGTATGAAAAAAAAATGTAACTCATAATAATATAAACTAAATACCAAAATTGCATTGATATTGATGTTGATCTTTTGCCTCCGGATCTATTTTTAAGTTAGTATAGAAATGGCCCATATTAAATGAGCGTTATGAAGTCTGTCTTTATTATTTTAAATTTGGCCCAATATTTTAATGTATTTTTATTCTGAGTATATTAAGTAGGGCATCAAAAACGAAATACAATAAAAAAAATACAAGGCCACTTTTTTTAGTGCTCCATACATACATTAGGAACTTTTTCTGGAGTAATCCGGAGGCAACTAAACGGAAATATAAAAATAAATAAGAATATGTATCCATTAATGGCACTAAATGGCACCATTTTTCAACTGTGTCCGTTAGAAATTAAAAAAAAAAAATGACCCACCCTAGTGCAGACATGCAGCGAATGTGGCTGCACATTGGCTTCGTCAGCCACCTGAGAGCTCATGAGCGACGCTCTAATTAGCCAGCGTTCAGTCGACGTGGCCGAAATCGGCCGGATGCAATGATGATGATTACTTGACAACGGTAAAGCAAAAAGAGAAAGAAGGGGGGCATTAATAATTATCTACGCCGAGCACAGAACATCTCAGGAATTTTCTAGTGCAGTGATAAAAACAGAATATCGTACCAAAGAATACAAGCAGTGAGTCCGTTTACAATCCACGGGATCGAGCGCAGCACTTCTTCTAATATAATAAATGGCGAATCAAATCATTATGTATTACACTTTGGATATACTTCTACAATAGCTTTGCGTAACGGACTTCAAAAAATTCGATATATAAAAGTAAGCATATTGCATTGTGGTGAACTTTTTATATATAAATACGATATCAGACTCTCAATTAGCATAATAAAATAATGTTATGTAATTTTCAAGATATTAATTTTTTTTATTCTATTCTTTTTGATATATATTTTTAAGTCAAAACATGTCAAAATCAATTCTGTTTATTTTTTATTACAGCTTGACACTTGACATATAAGGTATGTGGCATTGCAATAATATCACAAAATAGCTTTAGCAACATTTAGGGCGGCCGCATACAGTCGGAGGTCCGATATGTATAAAGGTACCAGTAAAAACTTGTGTTTAATTATTGTAATGGTTACGTGTGTACATGTATGTCTCACTAGCTGTATCCCGCGGTGTTACCCGCTCATCCCACGGGAACACTAAATTTATTCGGGATGAAAGTACCCTATGTCCTTTCCCGGGTCTCAAACTATCTCTATACCTCATCTAAGTCGGTTCAGCGGTTTAAGCGTGAAGAGGTAACAGACAGACACACTTTCGCATTTATAATATTATAGTATAGTATTATAGTATATATAGTATACAACGTGTTTTTGTTCAATTGCTTTAACTTCGACATAATGCTTGGAACATTAACGTAAACTCATCCCTTAAACCGTTTAATGATATTCGAAAAATTTTTTTTTGGTATTCCATACAAAGTAATTAAATATTTAATTGGTGGCTATTGTAAAAGGTCCTTTTGAGTTAGGCAATAGTTAGAGTCAACTTGTTGTCATTTTAACGTCACTGATAAAACTTCATCGATGACAGAATTGAGAGCTCGTTAAAAACTTAGCTAGGTGGAATGCGTGTGGATGGTCTTGGGTTCAAACCCCGGTAAAGAACTTTCTTTTTGTATTTATTTTTGTTAATTGGCAGTGAAAGTTTAATTTTTTGTGCTTATTTTTTATTTCAAAACGATGTTTGCGGTGTTTAATCAATTTTTTTTATATCACTTTATTTCAATTCTTTCGGGTTATGGTATAGTCACAAATGAAAATAATTAAAGTTTAAGTCTAAACATTTATTTACATAAACAATATTGCCCTAATAAAATAATAAAATGGTAAAATCAGTATTTAACACTCAATATTTACATTACCTAAACCAAAATAATAATTTACTACAACTTGTTTTCAAAGTGCCCGCCATTATTTTCTAAACAAATATTCAACCGAAATCGTATCTCGCGATTCATCCATGCATCATGCATCGGCTTCTTCCTAAATTCGTTGCAGTAGGTCTACCCTCGAAGCCACAGGTTAAGAGTAGACTTTTCTTTTAAAGTACCCCAGACATTAAAGTCTAAGGGTGTTCGGTCCGGAGATCTGCATGGCGGGGCGGGCCACGCAAGAGTTTGACTGCCGCGTCTAATCCAACGCCCAGCAAAGTCCAAATACTGTCTAAAACGGCCAGCAAAATGTGCGGGTGCTCTGTCATGCTGGATCCAGTGTGTCCGCAGTGTTTCCGATGGAATATCATCGAAATAATCCAAATTATGCAAGTTCTTATTGGGATATCGACGTCGGTACTCCCTTGCTGCTTCCGCCGCATTTCCATTGCAGGAAACCGTAAACGTAATATCTTCTTCTTCGGAATCTTCGGCCGTATAATTTATCCGTGGCATCACAAAGCAAGTAAACACAATTATTTCATTTAAAATTAAGTACATAACAACAATAATAAATTAGTATTGTCAATTTGACGTGACACATGCGAGTCAAGTGAGAGCAATATAAAAAAGAACATATTTATTTAGACCTTGTCGTACATCAGGAACACTAAAAACTCCTTACATACGAACCAGCAGAGAATAGTCTTTGGTTATAAGAAGATTTTACACTGGATAAACTGAGATTAGTGATTAAATTTGGATATTAAATAATTTGAAAACGGTGCGAGTTAGGAACTTAGTTTCTTTGAGAAATTTACTCAATAAGACGTAAAGAATTAACCCTCAAAGTTAAAGCAATGGAATAAAAACAGGGTGTATAGTATGGATTTGCTTGTATAGTAGTATAATAGCTTTAGCAAAAATTAGGGCGGCCATCCAATTGGGAAAAACCATATTCACAAATAATTTTCTGGCTAAAAGTAAAAGTACAAATGTCGGTCATACGAGCCATCTCCATGAGTGAGAGGCACCAGAAGACATATCAAGGCCTTTGATTGTGAAGACGGAGCAGGCATTCTTCACTAAGCAAGATTTTTCCATCAACCTCCCCCTCCGCCCTAACTTAAGCTCCTCCACTGCTGTTGTCATCCATATTTATATATTTGTATATTTTCGCTGTTTTATTTTAATTCAATAAATTTATTTACAATTAGGGCTGCACGTACAATCAGAAGTCCGATATATATTATATAGTACCAGAAAATGTGTTTAATTATTGTAATGGTGTGCGTGTGTGTATGTCGCATTTGCTTGTATGGTACCTACTTAGCGTTCTTCTCTTGAATACTTATATATTCTTTGCACCTTACTTTTATCTGTCGCGCTCGATTATTTCAACTTTTTTTTACTAATCTCATCCGCTGCCCTAGACCGTCGCGTCGGCCATATAATATAGGGCTCATATTTGGTGTAGGTACCCAAAAGGGCACAAGGTACAAACAAAGACAAGGTAGAAAAAACGTTGTATGTACTAAGGTTTAAATTAGTTTGACAAATGTGAAACACACGCACACAGCCTAGATAAAAAAAAACCAAACGTACAGTTATCAGTGTCTTCGTTTGTGTACCTTGTTTGTACCCCCTTTATATTCACGCTTGATGCTCTAATATAGATTTATCTCTCCCCTATTATAAATTACGCTCGAAAATATGCACATCTGTAAGTGTGCAAACTCGGATTGCACATATTTTAGGACCATAAGGTATTTAAACGATTTACAGCTTACTGAAAATTAATTCTTCAAAACGCTTTTCTTGGATCTACTTTATACGAAATAAAAAAAATAGGTGGTTAGGATGCGGATGTACAGTCGACCAAAAATGTGGTCTACCACTTTTCGACTCTATTTTACATGTAATAGAGTCCAAAAGTGGTAGACCATTTTCTTTGCTGACTGTACCTATATACAGTTTACGAGTAGTAAAACAATTTCATTTCAACATTATTACTTTTTATTTTATGACAAGACCGGCGTTATAAGTGGAACGATACCATAAAAAATTACACAACAGTTGCAAGTGAAATAAAAAATAAACGATAAAATTAACATTACAAATAAGGTTTCGTGTAGTTATGATAATTCGGATTATAAAGTTACTTCCAAATTTGTTGCCGGTCACGAAGACGACTGCAAAAACATTTGAAATTTAAATTTTAACTATTCACTAACACGTAAATTATTTACTTGGAAATTATAGACAGAAGCATTAGGTAGCCTAGATTATGTAAATTGAACAACTCTATCCCAAAACGGTCTAGTGTCGTCAATTCTTATCTTATCTCTAAATTTGGTAGAAGGGTCGATTGCAAAAAAATTGTACATAGTTAAAAGCTTAGTTAACATAAAATACGATCGCTCAATCGCCTAATCCAAATCTCTTTTAAGGGTCATTGTCAGATTTAGGTGCGCGTCTTTGCGGTGGACATTTGCGATATTAAGGATTCCAATTTTCTGATTAAATTTCTGTGAGAATGAGAATAAAGAACATTCCCTCTTCTATAATCCGATGTAATAGCAACATAACCTACATTCATGCAAGCTCTTAACTTTTGACCACCGAAGAGACAAATTTTGTTTTTTGAACTGACAATGACCCTTAAACTATAAATTCTATGATTAGTTCCTAAATTTAAGTATGGGTAGACTTAGCAAATCAATTTTTGGGTCGATTGCAAAAAAAATGTACATAGTTAAAGCCCTTATAATTAAAACAGCATTAATGGATTCCTTTGTGTGACGAAAGTTAGTCATACATAACGGATTGCATTCACCCATACTTAAATTTAGGAACTTATCATAGAATTTATGGTTTAAAAGAGATTTGGATTAGGCGATTGCCTCAAATGAATAACGTGATGTTTAAAAGCTTTTAGGGCTCAGAATGTCTTTGTTCATAGTCCCATTCCATCACCTTCTTAAATCGTCCATAGTGCCATGTCGTCAGCCTACAGTTCCTAAATCGTCACCTTCGTAACTCGGCTACTTTCTGATATCGTCGATATCCCATTTTGTTTACATTCCTATATGGCCACAGTCCTAATTTGTCCACATTTTACCACAGTGCTAAATATTTGGTCCACAGTTCCAACTCGTCCAAATTTATCAATCGTGTCTTACGGATTCTATCATGTAAATATGCTTCGAAAAAATAGTGTGGACGAATTGGAACTGTGGTTGATATAGAAATGTTTACGAGTTCGCACTGTGGACCACTTAGGAATGTGGACAAGATCGGAATGTGAGACGAATCAGAACAGTGGACCATATGCTAATGAGGACAAGTTAAGAAGGTGACGAAATAGGACTGTGGACGAGGTCACTCTGAGCCGTTTTTAGTTTTCGTATCGTTTTTAGTAAGCTTTAGATTAAAACCACCACAAGAACCTAATACAACCCCGTGTTCTTCTACGTCCTCGCTACAGTAGTTGTTTACATCCCCCATACAGCAGCAATCATTAGGCTCTATAACAAATATATCGTAATCTTCTTCTTTTAACTGTCGTCCCCGAGCTTTAAGCATTCGTTCTATACACCCATATATTCGATCGGCCACAGGAGGAAGGATTTTAGCGCCGCATTCACATATATTTCTTTTTACTGGTGGTTTAATTTTTGGCATCATCTCTCGGACTGGATATTTGCGCGATTGAGTTCCGGCAGATTTCGCAGGGGATTCAACGCTTGGCGGAGTATCGACAACATCCTCTTCGGAGTCTAATCGTTCAAAGCTCTGTTCGTTTGGATATCGTTTTGCTTCCTTTTTAATAATCTTTTTGTTGCTTTGTTTTTGGGGTTTGGCTGATTTAGGTTTTAAAATGCTATCATCTATCGCGTCTGGTGCGTCTGGTTTTGGTTTCCGTTTTCGTTTACACTTACAACACTTTTTCATCAGTGATATAATACCTTTCTTTGGCGGATTTGCTTTTGAAGATTGTGTTGACGTTTGATCAGGGCTACTGCTTTTGTTATCCACAACTGACTGAATTGGACTGGTTTCCTTGATTTTCTTGGCTTTACGTTTGGATTTTTTGTCAGTTCCTACAACTTCCCGTTTACTCACATTTTGCAATCGTTGATAACAATCAATTGGATCGCATTTTTTAGGAATGCAAACACCTGGTTCGCATTCAATTTGACTTAATGCTTTCAAATTGTTTGGTTTTTCTTTATAGAACTCGATGTTAAAACTACAATTTGATCCAATCCGAACTACATCCCTATTAGGCATGTGTAGAGGCATTTTATCTCTAGGCATAGTTGATGCACCTTTTTCTTTGTAAAGAGTTTCCTTACCAGCGACCCTCTTTCGATTTACTTTCCCTCCTTTCATAGTCTGGGTGAAAGCTTGGCCGTCGTCAGAATAAGCGGAGGCACCGTGTAAAATTTTTAGCCTTGCAAGACATTCATATGGGTCACATTTACCAGGCACACAAACACCACGTTGGCATTCAAACAGTTTGGTAAGTTTCGATTTTTTCTTTTTTGAAGTACCAATACTGTTATTTTTTAATTGTTGAAAGCATTTAGCGACATCACATTTACCAGGGATACATACTCCGGGTAGACATTCAAACCCATTTAATGCACGATGAAGACATGAATTTGGGTCACATTTACCAGGAGCACAAACACCGGGCTCGCATTCAAATAGTTTATCGCCATGACGATGTGATGGTGTATCGCCCTGGTCAGATAATGCGGATATATTTCTTACGAAATTGTTTTGAGGCAAAGCTTTATAAAACTCAATGTTAAAACTACATTTTGATCCAATGCGAAATGATTGTTTATTAGGTACGCGCATCTTAGGCACTCGCATACTGTTCGCACCTTGATCTTTTTGCGTTAATCCTTTCTTTAGGCGGCATAAGCATAAGGTATCAGCATAAGCTTGACTGCCGCGAGACGTCGCATTTGAGACAGTTGTATCAGTACCGGAAATTTTCAAACGTTGAAAGCATTTAACAGCATCACATTTACCAGGAATACATACTCCGGGTTGACATTCGAATTCAGTTTTATCGTGTTTAGAGCATACACGTGGGTCACATTTGCCAGGAACACAGATACCAGGTTTGCACGCATAGGGATTCTTCAAACTACTTGCCATGCTTTCACTCCCCCCTTTAGGTGGTAAGGCTTTATAAAACTCTACGTTAAAACTTAATGTTGATCCAATTCGAACTGTATTCTTCTGTTTGTGCGATGGCATCGTAGGCCTCGGCATGCTTGCAACACTCGCGTCTTTAGAGATAATCCCATTTCCTTGATGTAGATCTTGTCTTTTTTTCCTGCGGTCAGACTTAGAGGATGCTAGACTACCGCGAGACGTCGCATTATAGGTGTTGGTGTCAGCCCTAGAGTATGCTTGATTACCACACATACATTTTACATTAGTGTCTGTACCGGAAGCATACAATTGTTGCAAGCATTTATCTGGGTCACATTTACGCGGGATACAAACCCCGGGTTGGCACTGATATGGTTTTAATGCCCTTTTTTTTTTCCGACTACTTGGCTTCGGTCGGTTGGGTGTATCTCCCTGGTCATACTTTTCTGGCAGATTGCTGTGTGCACTCTTCACGACGTCATTCGGTGGTAACGATTTAAAAAGCTCAGCGTTAAACTTTAATCCTGATTCAACACGAACTGTGTGTTTTGGTTTGTGCGTTGGCATCTTAGGACTCCATGTGCTTGAGACACTCGAGTCTTTAGAGCGAAAGTCATTACTTTGATTTCGCTTTGATCCTTTATTTTTGCGACCAGCCCTAGAGTATGCTTGATTACCACACATACATTTTACATTATGATTACCACACATACATTTTACATTAGTGTCTGTACCGGAAGCATACAATTGTTGCAAGCATTTATCTGGGTCACATTTACGCGGGATACAAACCCCGGGTTGGCACTGATATGGTTTTAGTACCCGTTTTTTTTTCCGACTACTTGCATTCTGTTGTTTGGGTGTATCTCCCTGGTCATACTTTTCTGGCAGATTGCTGTGTGCACTTTTCACGACGCCATTCGGTGGTAAGGATTTAAAAAGCTCAGCGTTAAAATTTAATCCTGATTCAACACGAACTGTATGTTTTGGTTTGTGCGTTGGCATCATTCGCTTTGATCCTATATTTTTACGACCAGCCCTAGAGTATGCTTGACTACCGTGTGTTATTACATTAGTGTCTCTACCAGAAGCTTTCAATTGCTGCAAGCATTTATCGGGGTCACATTTACGCGGGATACATACCCCGGGTTGGCATTCATATGATTTTAAGATCTGCCGGTCAAAGCATTTGATTGGATCACATTTACTACGTTTACAAACACCGGGTTCGCACTCAAAGGGGTTTTTTTCTTTTCTTGTTTTTCGACTACTACTAGTCTCGTATTTGGAAGGTGTATTGCTCTGGTCATAATAATTTGCCGGTTCGTTGATGCTTTCACTCGTCACAAACCCGTTTTGTGGCAAACTTTTATACAACTCAATGTTAAAACTACATTTTGATCCAATGCGAACTGTTTGTCTATTTTCTATGTGTAAAGGCATTTTAGATCTAGGCGCGGTACCGAAACCTTTATCTTTATAGAGTATGAAATTTTCTTCTTTTAGTAATTGTCCTTTTGTCATCTTCGAGGCTTGAGAGCCAATTGATGCAGTATCAGTACCGGAAAATTTTAGCCGGTCAAAGCATTTGATTGGATCACATTTACTACGTTTACAAACACCGGGTTCGCACTCAAAGGGGTTTTTTTCTTTTCTTGTTTTTCGACCACTATTAGTCTCGTGTTTGGAAGGTGTATTGCTCTGGTCATAATAATTTGCCGGTTCGTTGATGCTTTCACTCGTCACAAACCCGTTTTGTGGCAAACTTTTATACAACTCAACGTTAAAACTACATTTCGATCCAATGCGAACTGTTTGTCTATTCTCTATGTGTAAAGGCATTTTAGATCTAGTCGGGGTGCCGAAACCTTTATTTTTATAGAGTATTGCATTTTCTTCTTTTAGCAATTGTCCTTTTGTCATGCGTTTCTGAGACATCTTCGAGGCTTGAGAGCCAACTGATTCAGTATCAGTACCGGAAAATTTTAGCCGGTCAAAGCATTTGATTGGATCACATTTACTACGTTTACAAACACCGGGTTCGCACTCAAAGGGGTTTTTTTCTTTTCTTGTTTTCCGACTACTACTAGTCTTGTGTTGGGAAGGTGTATTGCTCTGGTCATAATAATTTGCAGGTTCGTTGATGTTTTCACTCGTCACAAACCCGTTTTGTGGCAAACTTTTATAAAACTCAACGTTAAAACTACATTTCGATCCAATGCGAACTGTTTGTCTATTCGCAATCTGTAAAGGCATTTTAGATCTAGGCGCGGTGCCTAAACCTTTATCCTTATAGAGTATTGAATTTTCTTCTTTTAGCAATTGTCCTTTTGTCTTAGACATCGAGGCTTGAGAGCCTACTGATTCAGTATCAGTACCGGAAAATTTTAAACGTTCAAAGCATTTGATTGGGTCACATTTACCGGGAACACAAACTCCGCGTTTACAATCTTTTCGATCTATTATTGCCTTCTGAACGCATTCAGATGGATCACATTTGCCAGAAACGCAGATACCAGGTACGCATTCAAAGGAGTTAATTTGTACACTATTGACCTGGTCAGGATTTGCAGGTTGATAGATTTGGTCACTCATTCCAAAACCATTTTGAGGTAAGCTTTTATAAAATTCAACGTTACAACTACATTTAGATCCAATGCCAACTACGTGTGTATTGAATATCTGCAATATCATGTTAGGTTTAGGTACACTGAACGAACCTTTATTATTATAAGCTTGACTTCCGATAGATGAAGCATTTGAGTCAGTATCAGTACCGGTGACATTTATCCGTTGAAAACATTTGCCTGGATCACATTTACCAGGAGCACAAACACCGGGTTTACACTCAAAGGGATTTAAAACATGTATTTTTTCTCGACTTCTTGGCTTATGTCGAATGAGTGTATTGTCCTGGTCATAATAAGCGTGTTCGTTGATATGGTCACTCTTCATAAAACCATTTTTTGGCAATCCTTTATATAAGTCAATATTAAAACCACACACTGATCCAATATTAACTACTTTTGTATTGAATATATTGAATGCCATTTTAGGTCTTGGTAAACTGAACACACCTTTATCTTTGTAGAGAATAGAATTTTCTTTTAGCGATCGTCTATTGTTCTGGCGTATCTTAAGCATGGAAGCTTGACTACTTCTCGACTCATCTGCGTCAGTATCAGTACCGGTAAATTTTATCCGTTGAAGGCATTTATTTGGGTCACATTTACCGGAAATACAAACCCCGGGTTCACAATTAAATACTGCCTGTTCAACGCACGTACTTGGGTCACATATATCACGTAAGCACTCTTCTCTCTTTTTCGTATTACGTACCGTAAGTCGGATGGGTGTATTACCGTGGTTATCCTTGGCGGGTTCATTGATATGCTCGCTAACTCCGACCCCGTTTTGTGCCAAACTTTTATAAAACTCAAAATTGAAACTACAATTTGATCCAGTGCGAACTACTTGCATATCAGGAATATGCAATGGTATCATTGGTCTAGGCATACTGAAATAATGTTTATCTTTATAAAGTAACGTATCTTCTTCTTGCGTCTTAGACATGGAAGTATGAATACCATCAGCATCGGCAAACTTCATCTGTTGAAAGCATTTGCCAGGAACACAAACTCCGTGTTCACAATCAAATTGGTCTAATGCCTGTTGTATGCATTCATTGGGATTTATTACTTCTCTTTGAGTACTTGGTGTTCCATTCATCACAAAATCATTCTGCGGTATTCCTTCACAAAACCCAACGTGACAACAACACTTTAATGTATTGTGACCATCGTGTCTATTCGGTATGTGCATTTGGTGTTTTGTCATGCCAGACGCGCTCCTATCTTTATTGACAATCAAATTTCCTCCGTTTACTTTACGTCCTTTTTTCTTTTTTTCTCCACTACTGCGTGATGTCACATGGGATCTGGTATTAGCGGTTAATAGTTGATAGCATTTACTTACATTACATTTACCAGGAAATTGTTTGCGAGGAACACACATGCCAGGCGGGCACTCATATGGATTTAATTTTTTACAAGAAGATTTTTTCTTACTACTTTGTTTTTTACATGTTTTATCAGGTTCGGGTTTTTTATCCGATTGTTGAAGGACTGTTCCATTTTGTGTGATGTCTTTGTAAAACACAACGTTAAAACTACACGTCGAGCCTATGTTAACTGCTTGTCGACCGCCTGGCATGGGCCTTGGCGTAGTTTGTACACCCTTTTTTGTATACGAAGTATCTTTTAAAGATTTTAGGTTAGGTACTTTGTCTTTGCGTGACTGTGTGGAACCTTGACTGCTGCGAGATGCATTAATAATATCAAAGCGTGTAGGTTGAATTCGTTGGTAGCAATCCTTTGGTTCGCATTTACCAAAAGCACAATCTCCGGGTTTACAAATTCGTTTTAATGTCTGTTGCAAGCGCTGACCTGCGTTGCGTTTATGAGGTGCACTGTCACTGGGCTCTGAATTAAGTTGAATTTTTCTGTTTTTTTGGTTTGTTTTTTGATTTTCTGTGATTGTGATTTTATTAGCTTGTTGCGAATTTTTCGGAACTCCTACTTTACGATAAACACAGGTATCAGGGTCACATTGAAACGGTTTTAGTTTTTTCTTTGTATAATTTGTATTTTTTTCTTGTCTGTGTTTTTCAGGACTTGGTTCTCTTCTTAATGATCGTTGTTCTTGCATATTATACTGGCTTGATTGAGTAAAAACATGGCTGCCGTAGGCCGTGTATTTTTTTACTTGCGGAGAATAATCATTTGGGTTACAATTCATAGTTACACTATCATCAGGTTGTTTTGCATTGCGTTGGCTTCTAGCTGCAACATCCGGTACAGCAGCAGTGTCTGGGCCACGTTTTGCTGATGACTGTTCTACGGTATCTCGCTTTTCCTTCGACATTTTATACCTGCTTGACTGAGTTGAAGCATGACAGCCGTAAGGCGTGTATTTTTTTACTTGCTGAAGATATGGATTTGGGTCCCAATTAGTAGAAACATTGACACCGGTTGAGTGCTTAATTGGTTGCGATGAATTGAACTTGGTTCCAGAGCAAGGATACGCGGTTTCCCGAACACTTTTTGCAGTTGACTTTCTAGTACTCTCTTGCTTTACATTTGATATTATATTCTTGCCCGACTGAATTGAAACGTTACAGCCATAAGGCATGATTTTTTTAAATTTCTGATAGCATTCATATGGGACACAATCAGTCGGAGCAGATGTACCGGATGAGCGCTCAAATGGTTGCAATGACTTGCCCTTACTCTTAGAGCCATCGTACAGTACATTGATCTCTAAGTCAAATTCTTCAGGTAGCTTCTTGTTTGTCACGCACTCTTTATTCATCCTTTTATACTTACCTGATGACTGACCACTTCTGTTTGTGAGACAACACTTATTTCGGCTAGGGCACTTATTTCGGCTAGGACACTTATTTCGTTCACAATCCGTAGGATCATTTCCAGCGCATGTGCATGCACAAGCACATGGCTTTGATGGTTTACTCCTGGTTTCAGAGCCAACGTACAGTACGGTAATGTCTGGGTTACGTTTTCCAACTGCCACTCGCTTTTTCTTCGACATTTTATAATTATCTAACTGCATTGTCATGTCATGACTATCATAAGATGCGTTTTCTTGACATTGTTGAAAGCCTTCATTACTGTAATCGACTTTAGTGTAGTATGTATGACATGTTTGAGTGACATACTGTATACATCTACTCATTAAGTATCTGTTGTATCGTCTCCGCAGTCGTGTAAGTCGTTTATGCGTTCGAATAGAAAACGTTTTGGAATTTCTACTCCGATGGGTTAGCTCATGACTAAGTGGAATTATAGATCGATTATATGGATTCCATGGATTTAGCTGTTTTCTTCGAAGTTCTGCTAGCGACTGAAGTCGTATTAATTGTTCATTTGTTGGCTGTGCTGTACGAGTAGAGCCTGATGCTGTCGTAACGAACTTTTTATGATTGTGTTGTGTCATTTGCATATTCTGTATTCGTGTTTGACTGTCAAAATAATCAGGGTGAAAAGAAAAACATACAGTAAAGATAAATGGCTGAAGTTCTGAGTACCCATGTTTGTGTTCATCATGATTGCCTGAAATCTGTAAACACGTGGCACAAGTGGTATGATATAAGTTGGAGTTAAATAACGAGTTTGATGGCAGGTAAGCCCCCATGTGTTCATTGTTTTCATTGGTTTTGTCTCGTTCTCTAGAATTTAACTCCAATAAACTGCCGGTGGAAGACGATGAACTAGAAAGGGTGTATAGGCTTGCACTCATAATGCTTCTTCAAACTACCCACTGATGGTAATGGTCTTGTTACTTCGTATTGTTCCAGACTTCAGACCAGAATCGCATCTTATGTTGGGTTTCACCTACAAAGAAAGGAAAAAACACTTTAGTTAAATGTTACAATTACTATTTTCAGTTTGACGGCTGGAAATAAGTAGTTTTACTCAAAATGTACGTATGAAGTATGACATAACATAACATAATGTTAGGTTATTTATTTATAAACAAAGAATCTTTAGTTAAGTATAAACAGAGAAACATCAAAATATTACATAAATTAGTAAATCACTTTAGAGGTACATTTAATTTAAGGCTGCATTTCCGCTGACGCAGAGTGAAGATTTCGACCACAATAAAGGGGCAATAAATAAACATGCATTTTTGCGTAATAAGCGTAGTCCTCTAGCGATTATAATAACATGTAATAGGTTTTCCACCGATGTGCATAAAAACCTCGCTTTCGACAGGTTTTATGATTCTACTAGAATCCGCGAGCTTCATAGAAGAAAACGCGTTTTCCGCGTAGAAGAAAAAACAATAAGGAACCCTCGTCGCAATCGCAACAGTTCCTCGTCAGCCGCATTCTATGGGCCAAAACAAATCACAATCACAAGTCGCACACCTCGTCGCGTAGTGACATCATGCCACGAGCCACGACGAGACGACGGTGAAAGACTGAAAACTGATTTTTTTTTTGTATCTTGTTACATGACGATTTATGTTTTTCCACGACACGACGACGCATCGTGGCACGATGTCGCGTCGGACCGCGATGCGATTTCGTACTTGTAAATTATGATTTGGCCTGATTTACACGAGTTTCAATGCTTGAACTCGTTGTTGTCAAAGCTGAGAAGCACGTTTGCGCCAACGAGCGAGTTGTAAAATATGAATTCTCATGAAAGATGCCACACCGTAGTAACGCCCCCAAGCAGGGAATGTGCAAACAAAATCAACGTGATGTCCTTAAACATACCGAAAATGTGAACTAGTTGAACTGTTATGTTACTCGATATCTCCGAGAACCGTGAACCGATTTTCAATTTTTATTTTTTTATCTGTGTTGTATTTTCAATTTCTTTTTTTATCTGTGTTGTTGTGGTATAACTCCGAGTTGGTCCCGTTGGCACTAAGTCGGGAGCTGATGATGGAATCTTGGAGAAATCGAGGGAACTGTTCAAATGTTATAGGGACATGTACGGCGCTTTCGGTAATCTATATATATAAAACTCAAAGGTGACTGACTGACTGACATAGTGATCTATCAACACACAGCCCAAACCACTGGACGGATCGAGCTGAAATTTGGCATGCAGGTAGATGTTATGAAGTAGGCATCCGCTAAGAAAGGATTTTTCAAAACTCACCCCCTAAAGGGGTGAAATGGGGTTCCAAAGTTTGTATGGGGAAACAAGATTAGTTAGACTATTTTATTCGAAACTTCACAGGAGTATTTCTAACAATAAATGAGTAAACACGTGTCTCAGGTTTTTTGAAAATTCAACCCCTAAAAGGGAGAAATGTGGCGACAAAGTCTGAAAATCAGCATGGATATTGTTTTTATGGTTTATCGGATCGCTGATTACGAAAACCACAACGATTTTAAAATCCAACGTGGCGGACGTGAGTTACCATCTCCCTGTTGGGGTGAAATGGGGTTGAAATATCTAAATACTAAACCGCTGGTTCTAGAGAGTTCAAATTTGGCACGTAGGTTCCTTCTAAGGTGTAGGGGTGCACTAAGAAAGGATTTTTAAAACTCACCCCCTAAAGGGGTGAAATGGGGTTCCAAAGTTTGTATGGGGAAACAAGATTAGTTAGACTATTTTATTCGAAACTTCACAGGAGTATTTCTAACGATAAATGAGTAAACACGTGTTTCAGGTTTTTTTTTAATTCAACCCCTAAAAGGGAGAAATGTGGTGACAAAGTGAAAATCCATTGGTAATGCTTTTATGGTTTATCGGGTCGCTGATTACGTAAACCGCAACGATTTTAAAATCCAACGTGGCGGACGTGAATTAACATCTCCACTGTTGGGGTGAAATAGGGTTGAAATGTCTAAATACTAAACCGCTGGTTCTAGAGAGTCCATATTTGGAACCTACGTGTCCTTATAAAGTCTAGGGGTGCAATAAAAGGTGCATTTGTCAAAAGTCACCCCCCAAAGGTGTGAAATGGGGGTCGTAAGTTTGTATGGGGAAAAAAGATTAGTTAGACTATTTTATTGAAAACTTCCAAGGAGTATTTCTAACGATAAATGAGTAAGCACTTGTTTCATGCTTTTTGAGAATTCAACCCCTAAAGGAGGAGAATATGGTGAAAAAGTCTGAAAATCAACAAGGGTAATGTTTCTATGGTTTATCGGGTCGCTGATTACCAAAACAACAGCGATTTAAAAACAAACGTAGTGGACGTGAAATACCGTCTCGCCTGTTGGGGTGCGATGGGGTTGAAATTACTAAATATGAGTATAGGTGTAATTTTTATGGTTTCTTGGGACGTTAATTACGAAAATGCCACCGATTTTTGAAATTTTATATTGTGGACATGAAAATTCTTGAAAGCATTTGCGCCAAATTGCAATTTTAGTTTTGCAGCAAATCGGTTGTAACAGACGGACTGACAGACAGCTACACGTGATCCTATAAGGGGGTTCTATTTTTGCTTTTGAGGTATGGATAGAGACCCGCGTTATCCTAAAAGATTAAAATAATAGTATTTGTAGGCATCTCGATCGTCGTCAATCGGTACCTAGGCGGGCGGCGCGTTGAGACGGGAGGAGTAATGATCGGGAGACTTCCTGCATCCGTAATAAATACATTCAAGTTTTTCAGTAATTATGTTAAGTCATTTCAGAATTCTGAATTACGTTTATCTGGCTCAGAATAATTCATTTTTCAGTCATCAACGAAGAGAACCTCAATATCTTACTATAGAACAAGACGTAACTTAGAACATGCCTTAGAATCATTAAACCAATCTCGAATATCCCAAGTCGATAAGCGGAGGCTCGGGACATTATAAAAGCTTTATACATATAAAATGCACACATAACCCGGTGTCTTAGCTTCACTTCGAGTTAGGAATTTTGAAGTGAACTTTAATTGGATACAGTAAAAGCTGATATCGCTTGATTTGAGTGCTTGAGTTTTCGGTTTGATTTGAGTTGTGATAACATAAAAAGTATTTCCCAGTAATATTAGAATAAAATTGGACAAGTGCGAGCCCGACTCGCGCATGAAGGGTTCCGTACCTATACATATATATATAACCTATAACAAGTTTGTTGTATGGGAGCCCCCCTTAAATATTTATTTTATTTTATTTTTAGTATTTGTTGTTATAGCGGCAATAGAAATACATCATCTGTGAAAATTTCAACTGTCTAGCTATCACCGTTGTTGCGATACAGCCTGGTGACAGACGGACGGACGGACGGACGGACGGACGGACGGACGGACGGACGGACGGCGAAGTCTCAGTAATAGGGTCCCGTTTTTACCCTTTGGGTACGGAACCCTAAAAACGAAAGTCTTGTGTATGTTTGTTACTTCTTCACGCTAAAACGGCTGGACGGATATGCATGAGGGAAATGCAGATTGCAGATAATACCCTAACTTAACAAATAGCCTACTTTTAAACCTGAAAAAAAGAGCATTGTTCCCGTAGGATGATGTATATTATATAGGCACGCGAGCGAAGCCGCGGGTTAATGCTAGTTTATTGATAAAGTCAAGAATTTACATTCAGTAAATAGGATTTGGTGTAAGGAAACTGATGATGAACACACATACGAATCACTAAAAAGCAAAAAAAAAATTTTTTAACAAAAAAAAGAACCGACTTTTGTAAAACTAAAAAGCCAACAATAACCCGTTCAAGTACAGATTACATTTGACTCACCCTTCGAAGTCGGTGCCAAACCTCGCGTAAACTATAATATATAAATATAAGAACTGAGTGGTTTGGGATCGACTTCGAAGGGTGAGTCAAATGTAATCTGTACTTGAACGGGTTATTGTTGGCTTTTTAGTTTTACAAAAGTCGGTTCATTTTTTTGTTAAAAAATTTTTTTTGTCTTTGAAACGTTAAAGGATGTCATCAGATATCACCGTCTGTGTCTATCTTTCTAAAAATTCAAGTATACCTACAGCGAACATGAACGAAATTGTTGACGTCAATCGAATCGTGATCGAACCCATCGCTGCGACTATTAACGATGAATGGCCAACATTGCAAACAACAAATCGATTTTGTATCGATAGTGCATGGCGTTTGAATTGATACTGTACATCACGGTAGATTTGTTGTGTCCAGCGACGGTATCAAGACAAACTTAGACGTGTGTAATGGGTGATAGTCAGATTTAGGTTCGGCCCAAGTAGAACAATAGGCTGCATAAGCACTATACAGAATGTATACAGCTTAACCTTTAGAACGCTTTTCCTCCCATGTCAAAATGGGGCCTATACGCCAATAGTTGAAACAATAAAGAGAAAATATACCTTATCTGTCAGTAGGAAAATTGCTTTGACAGCGTCCGCCAGTACCTCTTTAGTGGTCGTTGGCGTGGTAGGCACGACAGCACACGACCACTTTAGTGGCTTTTGGCATTCAAAGGGTTAAATAAGCGTAATAATGGCTGCATAAGCTCTTATACAGTCTTGGGGAGTCTTTCATTATGGACATAGGTAAGCGAAATTAAGGATTCCAGGGTCTAATTTTCTACAACACTCGTATGCGATGCGGACAAAGAATGTGATAGCAATATAACTTGGATTCATAGAATAGAATAGAATAGCCATTTATTTATAGTTTATACATTACATTACAATTAATTCCACATTTACATTTTATACAATTAAAATTTTAATATTTGGATTTTAAAATACCATATTATTTTACTAATTAAGCTTAATTTAATGAAATTTTATGAAATGACCTCTCCTTCAGTGAAGAAGGATTCTTCACCTGAATTCATACAAGCTCTTAACTTTTGACAACCAGAGGGACGACTTTCTTTTTTAACCGACTTCAAAAAAGGAGGAGGTTCTCAATTCGAACTAATTTTTTTGAACTATAAACCTAAAAGCAATTATACTGAGAAGCGTAGAACGAAATCCACGTATGTTGACCTTAAGCCACGTGTAACGAAACGAAACGAGCAGGCAGATAGTAGAAGATAAGGGGTGTGTGAAAAATACTCGGTTAGCCCTTATCTAGAATGGATCCCTGAAGCTAAGAGATGAATCAAGTAGACACAGATGAAAATATAAGTTCCATATATCCGTACCGGTTGGAAAAAATGCAAATATATTTAATTAAACTTTATTACACGATACAAAAAAAAAGTACTAATAGCAGACTTAATGCCTCGATGCATTCTCTACCAGTCAACCATAAGGCCAAACGAGGCAGTTGGTGCGGGATTGGTGTACAACAAAACGTATATGTAGGTAAACAGTATAGTTAGATATAAATCACATTATTATAAAAACGCAAGTTTCGTGTGATCGTATGTTTGTTACTTCTTCATGCTCAAATGGCTGGACCAATTTAATATCAAATAATTGTACGAGCTAGAAAGATGATGCTGTGTCGTGGGACAAATAAAGTCGCGAGTCGCGGCAAGATGTGTTAGGGATTGGGGTCAGCTATGTCGCAATAGTGATTAATAAATACGCTTTAAAAACTTACCTCACAGCAAAACTTCATGTCAACCAAACTGTGGCGAGGACATCAATAATTATAAATTGATATACATGATTAAAACCTGAAAAACTGAAGGGCTAAAAGATTTAAAAAATAATAATAGTTTTATACTGTTGATATTTACATTTTTATAATTTTTTGATTGATTTTATTAGCCGTATGTCAGAACAGTATTGTTACATAAATTTGAAATAATAAATATATCAATGTTGACTTGATGTTGAGTCAGAAGAAGTATGATGACAGTCAGTGCACAGTATTCTAAAATCCCAATTTTATTTCAACCTAGTTTTATTCCGAAAATGCTAATCTATGGCACTTGTCCCAACAAGGTCCCAACCAAGTCCCAACGCCAACGTTGAACGAAAATAGGAACGAGCAACGAGGAGCGAGTGTGCAGTTTCGTACCGCTACCAGCATAAAATATGGGCTCGCTAGCGACTGCGTAACCGGGGTCAATTTCAACAAGACGAATTTTTTGTATCATTTCGGTGTGATTCCTAGTTTTGATTATTTTTGAGATTTTTAAATGTGAAGAGATACTTTAGACTATATTATTAAACATATGTAAAAGGGACCCTGAAATCTGAAATAGTTTTCGAGATATTCGAGATCGAATATGAAACACACAACGGAATGATAAATGTACACCAGGATGATAAAATAAGTGCACCGCAATGAAATTTCATACACCGGAATGAAAGAAAAGTGGCATATTGTGAAAGTAATTTTACATTTTATATTCGTAATAGGTATATATTATATTGGCATTACATAATAATATAAACATATATCTTAGTCTGGTAGTATTTGACTTACCCGACATTTTACAAACAAAACCGGCTTGGGGACAACCCACCTTGATGAGAGATTATATATTAATATACGAGTATATATTAATATTTCAATTTTAGCTGTTGCCCGAGGTAGACAATAGCGGGCTGTTTCCGAAAAAAAATGGTACTTTATTATTCAACCTTTCTGCACGGTGCACCTGCGTTTTCAGTCTTGCCATCAAAAAATACTGCTTGGGAAATTGACCCATGTATAGTCTTCGTTCAAATCGGTCACGTAGTCCCCAGCGAGTGCCGTCAATTTATACTTACTCGTGGTAGCGGCACCGATAGTATTGTCGCTGGGCTATAAGCGAGTGTTCGAGTGCGAAGGGCGGTTACGCGCACGACTCGCTCAGGTCGAGCATTAATTAAATTAAATAATTAAATTGTATCATCAGTTATTTACTTTGACGCCTTGAGATTTTATATCTCAACGGAATTTAATTGTGTATATTGCATGTCGTGACGACTAGACCTTCTACATCTCTAAAAAGGCGAATGTTTTTAAGTGTGTTTATGGCGTGTACTATACTATATCTATGCTCTTGCACAACAAAGGTGCTGCCAACTGGTGCCGCAAATCTAAATCTTTCACATAACTAACAGAGATTAAGCTTCATACAACCGCGCTGCGATAGGTACACTACTACAAACGCAATGTGCGTGAGGGCGTGTCCACAAACTCCACGTCACGTACACGAAAAAACAGGTTTAGACCAGTTCAGTTTGTGGACAAGCGCAGGGCGCGCGCCGTGTCTTGTTCGACTTCGCTGTATTTATTATGAACTTATGAATGTGAAAATTATCGAACCAAATTAAATTCAAAATGACGAGGCTTTTTTTTTCAAAATTCCATATTGGTGCTAGGGAGCTGAAACTCGGTATCGGGGGCATTTGGGGCTCACAAATATGAATCTGAAAAGTCGGAAAATATCGAAATAACAAGATTTGTATGGAGATTTTTTTTTAAAAGTTTCCGTATCTCGTTAACAGCTGGAGATGGGCAGGAGGATGCTCGAACAAATGTCATAGGAGACCCTTTTTAGGAGGGGATTTTTTTCGGAAATTTCAAATTGGTCCGAGGGGGCTGAAACCCGGTATCGGGGGGCTTTTGGGTCCTCCGAGTCAGATTATGAAATTGGATTTTGAAAATTTGGTCAAAGAAAAATATCGGCCAAACAAAATTTAGTAATCTTAGCGAGCGTCGATGCCGCGAGGCCGAAGGCCGATCTCTGCGTAGCAGTAGCACCGAAGGTGCGGAGCGTCCCAGAGAAGGCGCCGGTGGCGCGCGAGCCCAAGAGCCCGAAGGGCCCGCAGGGCTTGCCCACTAGGGTGGAGCGTAGATGTATGGAGAAAAAAAAAAGTTGTCTGATCGACCTGGAATATTTGTAATATGTTGCCTTTAGATAAGATATTAATGAATATATATATATATATATGTCATTGATTTTAAATATGTTTCAGCCCTCTACTTGAGCTAGAAAATATTTTTTTTACTCATAATTGGTAAAAAAAAAACTTTTTTTTTTACGTAATTAGTATTAGATTTATAAAGAAGGGTTTCAACTTCAAATGTTTTGAGCTTATTTCATACTTACGGCAACTACTACGTGAACCTGTGACCCAAATTAAAATTCAGTCTTTTAAAAAATTTAACCTTTTTAATATTGTTATATTTTTATGCAATAAATATCTTTTATTTCGAGTATTATGTGCTTAGAAAAAAATCACTTGACTTTCATAAAAAAAAAACAAGATTTTGATAAAAAAAATTTTTTTTCAATATGGGCTTGATCATAATATTCAAAATGACAGTAGAGGGCTAAAAGTAGTATTGAATATTTTTTTTATTATTTTTCTCGTACATCTGGCAGCCTAATGCAACGTTTTAGAGATGTTCTGAAATGAATTACCAAAAAAAATAAATCGCTCCACCCTATTGCCCACCCAGAACATTGCTACCCCCCTAAGTGATTTTAGCTCGACGTACCACCTGGTCCCAGGGAAGTCACCTGAAGCACGCGAGCCCAAGGGCCCGAAGGGCGAGGCCACCCAGTCACTGGCACTTGCCATCAGGTCTTCCCATGCAAATACACCTTAGTGAAATTTTTTAGAAATCCCATATCTTGGGAACGGTCGCATATAGGTAGGGAGTGCTGGATTAAATGTCATAGAAATACAACAAATTATTAAAAAACAAAATCTTTGGCGTAAGTAATTTGTAAACAATCAATAGCCGGGTCCACATAGGGCGAGCGGCCTCGCGAGGCAATTGCTGCGCGCGGCATTCGGCGCATGCCTCGGGCATTGGATGAAATTAGCCGGGTCCTGACTGAGCGAGCAGCCTCGCGAGGCCGCCTCGCGCGGCAAATCCTCGGCCAGTCAGGACGTGCCTCGCCCGAGGCAAATGCATGTCTGGCCTCGGGCGAGCGTGCCGCGGCCCGAGCCGAGCGTTGTCGGTTTTTGTCCATGCTCAAGGGCGCCTCAGTACGTTTGCCGCGCTCACTCAAGACGGTTGTGTTTTCCCTCGCTTGATCGTGTACACTGTTATTTCGGCTCCATGACGCTAACACGCGCGCGACGATCAAGCGAGGGAAAACACAACCGTCTTGAGTGAGCGCGGCAAACGTCTTTCTCTCGCGGATATTGCTTCTCGAAGATTTGTGTCCTTCTTCCTTATTTTGGCGTTTATAAGAGAGTACAGATTTTCAAATTCAATTTTACTCATACTAGTAAAAAATTATCTGCGTTATCGAAGCACAACTCTTCAAACAATCTGTTCCCAGTATGTAATCTGTTTTTAAATAACAGTTTCATCCAAAAACGTTTAGGTCTCCGCTTTCTTTTTTTTACAAGCCGTAGAATTATTAGAAAGGCAGTGGTGGCTACAACTTTCCGAACGTGCGGCCTCATGGCGTTCTTGAGCAAAACTGGCTCGGCCTTTCCTCGCGCGGCACTTATTTATAAATATTCCGTACAACGCGAGCCGGCCTCGCGTGGCAAACGTCCGAGGCGGCCTCGCGAGGCTGCTCGCTCAGTCAGGACCCGGCTGCTCACCGAATGCCGCGCGCGGCAAGCCCGAGCCGTCTTGTTCGCCCATCCCATTTGACAGATAAAACAATATGGCGCCGCCGCTCGCAATCAGCATTTGACTTTTGACTTGTTGCTACGTTTTCATACAAAGAATTTTCCAAAAAAAGCTAATTCCATATTTTTTTTATGTTTAAATCAAACAAATAGCACATAATATGTAGTTACGGTTATTCCGTTTCGCGTAATACGTAAGTGTCGCACGCCATTTTGTTTTATCTGTCATAATTTGACCGAAGCAAAAACGTGTACGTCCACACTGCGCGCGGCAAACGACCGAGGCACCTTTGAGCACGGACAAAAACCGACAGCGCGCGGCTCGGCCGAGGCAAAGCGTGCGGCTGCCGCGGCCGAGGCGCGTACACACAGACCGCGCCGCCCAGATTGGACGCGGCTAATAATTAAAAAAATCGAAACATATCATTTTTATTTCATTTTTTCCACCAGTGCCAACCCTACCATGATAGGGGAGTCTCGTTGGAGACACGGTACAGAGCGGTCGCATCTGTGCAAGCCATCCCGAACGACCTAAAAACGCCACTTAAATCTTTGAGCCAAAACAATAGCCCCACGCGAAACAATAGTCCGGCCGTCTGTTCGTTCCAACCCCCGTCATAAAGTTCAAAATTCTCACCGCGCGTCCGACGTTAAACTTGAAAGATTAGTTTAAACCAACTCCACCGCGTTCCCTAAATATCTCCAAACCAAAACCATCGGGCTTATACATAGTGCAGTGCATCTAGATAACAAATAGCCTAAGTAGTGAGTGCAAACCTAGTGCTGGAGGCAGAAACAGCCGAGTAGAGTACAACATACAGGAGTAACCACGCTGCGCGCTGCCTCAATTACTGACGACACACCAGCCCAAGCAGAACTCGGTGAGCTCTTTCCATTATCACTGCTTACCTAATGTCAATTCGAAATTGAACTGTTAAATACCTTAGATATCCGAGTTGAAAAGCTATAAAGATCAGATCAGATAAGCACGTGCCTAGCAACAGACCTCGTCAGGTCCTCGGCAAATTGCACCTCAAACATTCCCCCGACCTCTTTAAAACCGCCACACTTAGGTTCTATACCTCTACGAAGGATCTGTACCTAATCTAGATGCACTAATCAACTCCAAAAAAACGCCCAGTATAAACTAAGAAAGAGTATTAAAAGCAGATTTTTGTATATAAACTTTACTTCATTAATAATTACATCGCTAAATCACAAATCAATAGAGTCCTAAACCTTTTCTTTTATTAAACTGACCGAAGCGCATACATACATAAATAACCCCCACGAACGACGAACAGCTATATTCGAGTTCGACGCCAGAAACAACGGGGCCAAGAATTTCAATCCAAAAACGCGATCTTTTTGCTTCGCAAACACCTGGTTAAAGCAAAATCTCATGGCTCATTAATTGGTGAACCTAAACCTAACATAAACTACTACCTATTACCACGCGCCCAACACAACTCCTAAAATACATACACACATTATACCATAACTTCCAAAGCAATTCACAGAATCTTGATGAAGCTGGGGTATAAGACATAATCAAACAAAAATATTCTTTGTTACAACCCACTTACAGCAAAGCACATGGTCAGTCCGGCAAACACCCCGTTTTATTGCCAACCAAAGCAGCTCCACACAAAAAAAAACCCTTGTTAGAGCACTACGCAACAGACCATTTTTTTACCTAAAGCGCACCGCTTCTTCGAACGAAATCACATCTGGCGGCCACAAGTCACCAAAGAGAATCTGCCAAGCCATATAACAATAGCAATTAAGTAGTAGAAAGTTGACGCAAGTTTGAAAGTCAGGACATCCATCACAATAGATAACTACCTTTTAAGTCACACCATTAAAAAGTTGTGCATTAAAAACAAACACTACACCATATAACAATAAGTAAAATACCTAGCAACACAAATAAACACCCTCGACAACACCATGCACTAATAACCTAGACTTTAAGCTCTCCCCACAGCGCGCCTCTAGATAGCAGGACACGACAACAATCAACAAACATGGAAAGCAAGATGGCAATAAAGAATATACCCGGAGATGGTAACTGTCTTTTTCGAGCTATCGCCCACCAAATCAACGACTTATTTGGATTAACGTTTGATCATCAAGCAATCCGCAGAGACCTCGCACGATATGCCGATGAAAACCAACATGACCATACAATGCGAAATGCGATCATAAGCAATATTGATGTCAACAAGCCAGACCAACATGAAAAAATTAAGCAATATTTGACTTTGCAACACCAAGATGGGGTGTGGGGTGGAGCCGATATACTTATATCTGCAGCAGAATACTACAGCATCAATGTAAAAGTATTTCAAGGCACCCCACTAAAATAAATAATACACTTTACCCCTAAAACACCCAGCGACGCGGTAGGCACCATAGGCCTGGTCTACAGTCACAACCACTACGATTGTTTTGAAAACCACCTGAGTGTAAACACGACTAATAACACACAACTCACGCGAGCAGAAATAAACCTAAATACCGGAACGCCAGAGGAGATAGCAGACGCAACTGGATACCGACTGTCACGACCTAGGCCGCACCACCCGGTTCACAACCCAATATATAGAACTAACGTGGCAACATGGAACCTTAGAGGAGCAGCTAAACCTAAGAAAAAATCAGATATTGAAACGTTACTAGAATCGAAATCAATACACATCGCATGCTTACAAGAAACTCACCTGAAAACCGGAACTCACGAATCCGAAAACTGCAAATGGAGTCCAAGCGGAAATAACTCCAACAGAGGTCTGGCCATCCTTATTAAGAAAAACAGCGGGCTTAAAATTAACTGGACAAAAACCAATTTGAACAACATGGCAGCGTCAATCGACGTTGATAACAAAACAACATTACTCGTCGTCACAACACACTGGTCAAACGAAACATCAGCAGCCACAAACGACCTGTCAAGCCTACTCCGATTAATAAAGCTCAAGCCAAAAAACTCGACCCTAATCGTTCTAGGTGACTTCAATGCACACATCGGGTATAAAGATGCAAAAACGCGACGCAACCATCACCAAATGGGTAAAAACCTATAACACCCAAACAGCAACAGTAATGGGAAAATACTCACTGACCTAATAAGAATCGAGAAATTCCGATTGGAAACGTCATTCGGCCGAAGTAGCTCTAAAGTAACCTGGCAATCAGGCAGTAGAAAGTCACAAATAGACCACATAATGACCCAAAACAAGAGCTCATCCAACTTTAGCTTCATCAAAGGCCAGCACACGCCGTTATCAGATCATAAATAATCATATGGGGCTAACTGAAACCACAAAAATCCAATAAGACCAACATAAACAAAATCTCCCGAGATAAAACCTCAGACGAATCACAATCCTTCAACTACAAGACATTAGACTACGACATGCTACAAGATAAAACTACAAAAAAGAAATATCAAAACATCGCACAAGAACTGGCAATGGTACATAAACGTACAAAAGAAAGCCCACTCCAATGGCAAGAAATCACGGAGATAATGAAAACCTCAGCGAAAAGAACAACTAAATTTCATCCAAAGTACTCAAAAAAAAAAAACGCAGAGTAGCGCTAGCAAAACTGCAACAAGCGAAATTCAGGAAAAATCTACGCCCAAGTGACGTAACACGAATAAACAACCTCAGATAATGCAGACGAAATCTACAAATAATCGAATCAACAGAAGACGAAAGGGAATGCAGAATATTCTTTAAGGGGCTAGAAATTACCTATCCGTCAAGGAGGATGAAAATCACCTACGACTTCTACAGAAGACACAAGCTCAAGGCAAGCCAAAAATAAAAAAAACACGTTTATTCCAATGTCCAAATGGGAAGAAGAGCTTGCTAAGTCAGAGGGCAGCGTGTACAACGAATACCCTGCCGGAGACTTGGACACAATCAATCCAAGTACCGCTACCAAACACAACGAACCCAAAATCTATAAATGACTACAGACGAATCTCTATCTGCAGCACGGGATACAGGACCTACGCTAATCTACTACTACTGAGACTGGATGAAACCATTGACGACCTCGGAAGCTACCAGGCAGCATTTCTGAAAAACAGATCTACCGACGACCGCATTTTTACTCTACGCCGAATTCTAGACGAGGAATGGAGAGCAGGAAAGAAAACTTTTGTCCTAGCAGTCGACCTAGAAAAAGCATTCGACACAAATACCTAATCTCAACGCCAGGAGGGACATATTATGCACTGAACAAACAAGGCGCTAACCAGTCGTATAGTTAAAGCCGCGATGAACGAATCTTCCTGCATCAAGTGGTTTGGACAACGTAACCAGGTGGATCAATAAAGGCAAAGGCGTCAAGCAGGGTTGCCCTCTCTCACCGCGACTATTCACCATCGTAATAGACGTCGTATTCAGAACACTAGAAGAAGAACTGCCCTTCGTAAAACTCAACCGAGACGAGGAAATACAGTTACCGATTATCTTAGCTTTTGCGGACGACGTGATTATTGTATCGAACGGCCTCCAACAACTAAATGAGATATACGTGAAGGCCAAAACCTTATTCGAATCAGTGGGACTAAAGGTGAACGAGACAAAACAAAACTCCTAGTACGAGATCCTATAAAAGAAAACAACAGAAACTTCATTAACCTCACCGGGACAACAGTTACTCCAGTGAACGAAATCCGCTACTTGGGTACCTACATAACCTCCTCTCTCAGCAGAAAAAATACGATCAACGCACGGTGCAAGCAAGAGGTAAGAAATGCAAAAGTACTCACCATCTTATGTACCATATGTTTTTGTGAATAAAACTTTCTTTCTTTCTTTCTTTCTTTCATCAAGGATATGCAATACTAAGACATGAACCCCTCTGAGTGGGCAGAACTTGCATCAGACAAGAACAAATACATCACGGCAGCCCAATAAATCTACCAATTACAAGAAACCGACAGCGAATCGGAGGATGAAGGTCAGACCAACGAACAGGAAACGTGATACCCCGACGGCTATCCGGTGAACACGACAAGCAAAGACGCCAACGAGAGCACGCGACAACTCACCAACGCTCATCCCCGACGCTCTACCCCACCTCACCTAACTTCCAATATTGGCTCAAGGTTGCATAATCGGCTGATTGTGGTTGACCGGTTGCGGCTAGTCGGCCCTCCTATCCCATCCCAGAGCGTGTCACTCCTTATAAATCTGTGCCCCCTGGTGTATCCGGCTTGTCCGGGTCAGGCTACGACCTGGCTGGGTGTGGTGCCTATGTTCATGTTCATGTTCAGTGCCAACCCTACCATGATAGGTATAAATTGTGCGCGCTCTTCTTCTTCTTTTCCGTTTCTTTACTCATGTGACTAAATCATTACTTAAAATTTACATATACAGTGCTGCCACCTAGTTCGTGAATCGTGCACTTCTCTACGCTAACTATAAAATTCCATATTTAATTGCATTGAAAATTTGTTTTTTAGGTAGTGAGGTCGTTATTTTAGGAAAAAAGTAAGCGCGTCGCACTTTTTTATTTTATACCTATACTTCTATAGGTATAAAATAAAAATATGTATCCTCTTATCATGCGGAAACGACTGGGCGGATTCTAACCAATTTTGTTACAGGAATAGCTGGCTGGACTTTACGATGGGCGAGGTACTTATGTTCTTCTAAAATGTTGATGCAAGTAGGAATCTATCTATCTAATATGTAAGCGTAAGTTATCAACATTCCCACTTTGTCTTCCAGTGTCCTATCTCGCTCAAATTTCCAGCCCATTACATGCTTGTCTATATTCTCAGCATCTCAGCTCGTTCATATTACCAACTGGTCGACATCCTAATTCGTTCATCTAAATGAGGATGTGGGCAAAGCAAACGAAAAACCTCTGCTTACTAGCTTATTCGAAGAAAAAAACTGGAGGCCAAAATATTATTATTTATTACAAAATTGACGAGTACATAAATAGCGAAAACAATTACGTGGTGCCAACACAAAATTCCAAAAGCCGTCACAAAAGTTAGTGACAATCATGTAGTCTGCGAGTATCGCATGCAATACGATAGATGTCGACTAAATAAACAGCCTGAACAGTGTCCAAATATCAGTGCCATGATAGTTGAGGGGCGTTACGTATACTTTCTCGCAAAAGTAAATTACATTATAACAAACAAAAACGTACAAAATAACTACAGTCCTATGGGAAAAGACGATATCATGAAGTCCTGGAACTTAATTATATTTAGCAAAAGCGTGGTTCGAGCGTTATCCTTCTGTAATGGCGATTCTTATTGGGAGATACTATTTAAATTAAATGAATTATAATTTATTTTATTAGCCTAATATGTAGTTGCGCCGTGTTAAGGTTATTTTTTATCGCTTATTGCAGCAATTTCCCTGGTTGATACGCTTTAAGCATACGTAAGGGTCACAATTCGTCTTGCCTTTTCCAGTACCGCCGGGTCTGCGTTTGACAACTTTATGAAGCGGTGAGATAGTATTTGTTTTTTGACACGTTCTAGTTGCCCTTCTTTGTTTGGCGTCTTGCAGTACCATTTGGGCAAAACCCCTTTTTATTAAAGGTACTTTAACACACTTATTACATTTTTGGCATGTCGTTGTAGTTTTATTAGCCAATCTTTTCTTTTTCCTTAATATTAAGTGAGCAAAAGCCTTTTGCGCAATCAGCAAGGCATCATTGGTAGGATTTGCACATTCTTCACATGGTTGTCCATAATTTGAAGGCGCCCACTGCTGTTGAACTGAGGATGTTGGAGGGCAAGGGATGCATGGAGGGCAATCGCCACTGGGTGCGTTCGCCCGGGCAGTCTTCGCTGGTGGTGGGCCTCTATAGAGCTCGACACAAAAACTACAACTTGATCCAATCCGAATTGTGTTTTGATTCGGATCTACGGGTTCGGCTGGAGCATACGCCGGATTAGTTTCATAGTCTTTTAGAGTTATCGGTTTATCCCTCGGTGCATAGGAACCCTGATCTCTATATACAACTTCTCTTCCTAATCTCTCATTATGGTCGTTAGAACCAACATGCTGAACGGCTGCTTCGGATTGGTTTAGAGGATCGAACATTCTCTTTTGTTTAATACAACATGTCTCATTTTTAATTAAACTGTAAAAAATTTTTTTAAATCGCAAATTTGTTTGGCCTTTTTTGTTAGGACATGGTTTTCGAAGGCAGGGGGGTTTTCGTAAATCGACGTCACCTATCCCTACATTTTTGTAAAGCGGTGTATTACTATCTTCGAAGCCGCACGTTTCACTAGAACAACATGCCTTATCTTGTATATTATACAATAATAATCTGCTAAACGTTTTTTTATAGTTACTTTCATTTTTACAAGCGCACTGTCGCTTTAGTTTTCGGCCGGAAGATGCCATATTTTTCAATAAACACCTGTAATCGAATTCACCTTCAATTTTATTGTGATATGAACATGAACACTGGGCTTCCTTGGTTAATAATGGTGGCTTCTCTTTCTTTTCTTTCTTTCGAAAACGTTCCGTCGTTTTTGATAATATACCTAATATACTCTTTGATGGTGGCTGGATGTCGTTTGATGGTGGCTGGATGTCGTTTGATGGTGGCTGGATGTCGTTTGATGGTGGCTGGATGTCGTTTGATGGTGATTTTTGTTTCTCATCGCAACAGCAATATCCATCGTCTTCATTTGTTTTTTTAGGGCGTTTACATTTACTACAGGAAATCTCCACGCCTCCTTCTTTATTAGTGCATTTAATTCTGATTGATTTTATATCACAATGACATGCTCTGTTTTTTATTCTGCAGAATTTTGATTTCATTTTTTTTCGTTCACCTTCTGGGCCACAATTTGGTCCGCATTTTTCATTCTTCATATGGTTAGTACACTCAACTAAAATTGGCTTTTCACAACAACTTGCTGCATCACTATTTTGAATAAGACTCTCCAGTAAAGCTCGTTTGCTATTAGAACATCCCACAGCTTTATTTTTAGATGGGCACGGCTCATAACATGGAGTTGGACAAGGACTGCAACTGCCGTCTAGGCTTTGTGTAAATTGTTTTAAAATAGGGTGGTTACACTCGGAGCTGTAACTACAACACTCAGGAGGTACACTCACACAGCAAGGATTATTTAGATCAGGTTCGCCGCAGGCAGGTATTTGGACACAGCAAGAGTCATCTGGATTTGGCAGACATTGTTTGTATTTGGTGCCTTTGTAAAACCCCAACTTAAAACTAAAATTGGATCCAATGTTAACTGTTCGCCGGGCAGTTTCTTCTTGTCGCTTGGAACTTGGATGAATCTTATGTTCAAAACTGCATCTACTGCATTCTGTCGGGGTTATCGGTACACAACAAGTTAATCCTCTCTCTGTAAAGAATGATTCTCTATCTGGTCGTGGTTCTCCTTTCTCTTTATTCTTGCATTGGCATGCTGCATCGTTGCCAAAGCCAGTTTTTCCAATATTATTACATTTGCATTGGCATCCTTGATTCATTACATTGCGCTTACATGTTGGTGGTGGACACACGTGTCGTTTTCTGCTTCTCCCACATACACATCTTTTGTTTTCTCTCATTAGTACTTGAAAATATCTTTTCAAAAACGATTTATTTCTTGTCTGAAAATCTCCAAAACCATAATCCGCATCGGGAATGTCGGTACAAATGCAACCGTCTTCATCTCGTCTTAATCTTGTTACACTGTAACCTTTAGGTATAAGTATCATACCATTTTTGCATATCGGTGGTCTGTCGCTACGGATATATGCAGGGCCATCTATAGAAATAGGTCGTCCGGCACCACCTCTGCATCCCGGACCATTTCGGGCCATCGGCCGCCCATATCCCGGACAATTTTTTCGCATGGGTCCCTCATCGCCTTGTTTAAATGAAAAACCGTTTTTCGAAGAACATCGCCCGTCGCTCATACTTTTGTAAAATTGCAATCTAAAGGCATTATTTGATCCGCAATAAATTGTATCTTTCTTACGTTTCTTAGGCGTATACTGCGTACCGGGATTTTGAACACTATATACAGCTACTGTTGTTTCATAGGGCCTGATAAAGTCTTTTGTGGTAGGAAGTCTTCGTTGTGTCTGAAACTGCTCATATTGATCAGTGCCAGTTTGTATTATATCGCTTGTTGCAAGGGATACCGGGAAGCCACTCTGGTTTGACTGAGTATATAATTTCTGCGGGTATGTTTTGCTGCCACTGCTCGGAATTTTTAAATGTTGACTAGAGTAGTAGTTATTTTCACAGGATACATTCCATTTTGGATTTGAATGATACTTTGAATAATCTTTTTCAGGCAATACTACGTCAGTGAATGTTTTGTCCAGATTAGGATTTTGTTTAAGCTCATGTGAGTCTTTCGTAGGCTGGCTGATTTGCGTGGAATACGAGTGAAATGAGTTTGTCCGTGTGATTCGAGGCGGGTCTATGCTGGATTTTATCGGCGGTCCTCTAACTTCCTTAGGTACTGCCCTTTGTGTTCTTTCATTTAATATTCGTATTTCATTATTCATCTTAAACCGTGTGTCATTTTGGTATGTGGCAGGATATGATTTAGAAAGCCTGCCTTTACATTCAAACCGTATTGGTTTACAATGAAAGTACGCCTCACGTCGTGCTTTCTTGACATTATTACACGTTTCTGCAGCTTTTTTTTGATTATGTAAATATCTTTCTTTACTAAGACATTCCCGATTATGAACCAGTTCATTTCTGCCATATAATTCGGCAAGTTTTGTGCCAGTGCTAGCATTATTTAGAAGCTTTTTTCTTTCATTTGTTGTTTTGTTATAATTTCGTGATTTTAAGTTTTCAGACATCCTGCCACTGAAAAAGAAAAGAGGTGAGTGTATTTTATACGAGGCGCCCTTAAAGCATACAGCCTGAAAGTAATTATCTTACTCCTGATATGACACTCTAAAATGTTGTGCGTAGTTTTAATTGAGAAACAGACACATACAATGTCTCAATAGTGTAAGCCTTAATTATGTTTTTAAGTTTGTGACTTGTATTTATGCTTATTCTAAATAAATAGCAATATTCGCTTCTTGTAAACATTCCGAAATGTATACATTTATTGACATGGCAGTACTTACATATAATAATAATCTTCAATGAAATATTTGTTACCGGATCACCATATAAGAAGTTGCTTCGTCGACCACACACCCACAATATGGGCCGAAGCAAACTGCAGAAATTTACATACTTATAATTAATATGATTATTATTAACTTTTACATTTTTTTGGGTTATTATAAAATTTTATAAATAAATTCACACAGTAATTTTACACGGCAGATTTGGAAGAAAATCCTGACAGCTGTCTCTTTGTGACATACTTACTTAGCATAGATAAAGTATAAGCACAGAATAAAGATACAGTCCGACCAAAAAGAGTAGAAATTAAAAAGTGGCAATACTGTAATGTCCTCCATTTCTAATCAAGTGTATCTCTAGTTAGCCAAGCCTAAGAGCCTAAAGCTAATAAGAGTAATATTTAAGTTGCGGTCTTTTCATGGTCTTTTAGCGCACGCCATATTGTGATTGAAATTACAGTGATGAAAGTCAAGTTTTTTCAACAGGGTTCAGTATTTATTTCGCAAAAAGAACGAAGGATTGAGCAGCATTCCGGTAAACAATGTTTTGAATTTTGATAACGACAAATCCTTGACTGACCTTTAATCTTCGTTTAATAATGCAAATATGTCGTATGCACATTATTGCCATATGAAAGCTGTTTGTAGCGCCACTATCCCTGGGCCGGTCCGACGCTTGCTAGACAATAATAAGTTGCGATCTTTTAGCTCACGCCATATTTCGGATTTTTAATGGTACCACATTCAATGATTATTTAATGGTAAGTACCTACCATAAGTACAAATTAACTGGCAACGGTAAATTTTTAGCTATGATTTTAAATAAGTGTCGCTGAAAGCTAGTGAATGTCACTCATGTCAACAAAGAGGAAACAGGACTTATATTCCACAAAATTCAAGTATTCGCATAATCGCCAATGACAATTGATAACGCAAATTATATTAATAGACATCACACAGAGAAAGGTGAAAATCATATTATTTATGATTTCGTAACTAATATCTCTACTTTTAAAGCTAGAGGCTTTTCTAGTTTTACGACTTTTTATTTATTTTGTGTTTATATAGGGTAAGTGCTCCAGTGAATGAACAAATCCAGTGAACGAACAAAATGCATGTTTTTTTTTCGTAAAATAAGATTTCTGTACCTTTCTACCGCGCGTGATATTTTTTTTCGGTTAGCAACATTATTTGACAAGTTCTGGTAGCAGTTACTTCAACTCATACGCAACAGTGTCAAAATGGCGACGGTGTAAAGTGGGCATGCGGCTGCTGTTTTTTTTTATATGGAGGTGTAATAAGGATTAAGGTAAGCTATGTTGTGTTTAATGTGTCACTACGTGTGTCCTGTGCATCTGCCATGTACAGTGCGTGTTTTTGTAAGCCGTAAGGTATTGTTAGTGCTATTAATGTGTAGGTTAATGTGATTTATTTTCAAAAAGTGGCTTTTAATCCAGTGTTCTATAACTAGAAACCAAAATGGCTTAAATCCAATGAACGAACCGGGGGTTCATTCACTGGAATCGCGTGATTTATTGTTTGTCAAATATCTGACGTTTTGTTAGTAGTTATAAGATTTGGTTTTCTATGATTTTGATAGAAATGTATTATCTGACTGTGGGTAGTTTCAATATAGTGTTATATGCATAAGGGTAAACTATGAAATAAAGCATTCAGTCTAGATCCGACAGTAGTGGGTCGTTCTCAAAAAATCTGCACCGCTGCGTTAATTTTGCATTCTTTTTTAAAGTTTCGATTTCTTCTTTTATTTTTCATAGGATCGCTAGAAATATATTCAGACAATTGATATCACGTCGAGGGAAGTAGTTAAATTGAATATCTTAGAAGATATAGGTGTTTGAAATTTTAGGTCGACAGGTGAAAGACATCGATGTCAGGTAAACGACATTTGTTACCAAGTTATGGACAATTGGGTGCAGGTTTGCGACAAATATGTTCCAACTTCACTGAATTTGTTAGCAGGTTAACGACGACGGTTGCAGGTAAGTGACATTTTAAATAAAATCTACGTTGCACTGTCAAATAGTGCTTATTTGATTGTTTTTGTTTTTCTTTTTTCCTTATGTTAGTAATTTGCATAAAAAAACAAGCATGAAATTCTCATATCGAAGGACATTTCTCAGGAGGTTTTTTGAAGCCTGTACTATCCAGAAAGGTCATAACCGACAAAAAGATGCAAAACTCAAGCATACCCACGTAATTTTATAAATGTGTTATCCACTAGATTGCTTTTGGTAACTACGGCTACCTGTCACCGCTCTTATTTTATTATATAAATAGAGTCCAACTCAAAATTCGAAGCAATTGAGTGGTTATGAAGGTTCAACAGCGAATCATTTAAATAACGTTTCTGCATCCTGATGCTGCTTCTTTTGACATATTTTTTCCTACCCGCTGAGTAACTTATTGCTGTTTTCGTCATCGTCGAGGAATTCCTTCACATCTGATAACCAGAAAGCCTTCGGCTGCGTTCGGTGGGATAAGTTATAATACCTCCCATTGTCTGAAGCTGCCAGCACATCTGGTGACACTTTATAAAGCCTTTACGAGTCTGAATACAGAATGGTGTCAGTAGGAGATGTCACATACAAGAACTTTAAGTTCCAGACAGGGATGCATATGCATATCATGCATAATATCCCCAATACTATTTAACATATATGGAGCCCTTGAAGGTACGTGGTAGACATCGCCTATTTTGCATCACCCGAAGCAGAAGTGGCCCAACTTTTGGAATGACTCCAAACAACCAGCCTCAAAATGGGTCTCGATATTAATAAATATAAGACCGAGCTGATGATAGTCGACCATTACTAGTCGACAAAGTACTAACCTGCTTCAAGAGTTTGAAACTGTTGATCAGTTCCAGTACCTTGGCTCCATTGTCACAAATAGAGGCACATGGAAACCAGAGATTCGCAGGCGAATCGGAATGGCCAAAACAGCGATGACCCAACGCGGCAAAATATGGAAAGATAGACACATCCCCAACCGAACTAACATGCACCTCGTCTGTGCCCTTGTCTTGTCCATATCTCTTTATGGGGCAGAGACCGACGCTTAAAGCCGCTGACAGGCAGAGGATTCATGCTTCAAAATCTGGTGCGGGTGCCGCCTGCTAAGGATTCCTAAGACAGCTTGAAAGTGAAATGGAATACTCGAACTAAGCTACTTCGGAAATTTATATGTTTTTATAACAACGAAACATGAGTTGAGACACGGCGAGTGACCGATAAAACCTGGTTTTTAAATAATTTTGTATGTGTTTAAATAATTGTCGTTCACCTGCCGTATGTGTCGTTCACCTGTTTTTATATAGACAAGTGAACGACATACAGGTGATGGACAAAATGACAGTTATGTCATCAAAACAAATAAAGTATTTCGTTGATGAACTGCATATTTATACACATAAAAGTAGATCATACTTTACGCGTTATAAATTAAAATGAATGCAATACTTAGTACACACGTCAACCAAAATATGGAAGGCAGAATATAGACTACATACCCATTACAAACTCCCGCTCGCGTAAGAGTATGTATCATATTTTTTTAGTGCAGCACACTGACGACGTGTCACTCGGGACAGTGTTAGGTGGCAAGTGAAGGTCTCGATTTATGCGGGGTTAGGCAGGGGAAACGAAATAGTAGTCACACAATTGTAATGTTTGTCTCATGACAAGTGAACGACAAAAAATGGCGTGGACAAACTTAAATTGCAAATAATTCGCAAAATAAGCATAGTATTATTATTCGATATGGTAGT
The DNA here is from genome assembly GCA_932273695.1 of Apotomis betuletana. NCBI lineage: Eukaryota > Metazoa > Arthropoda > Insecta > Lepidoptera > Tortricidae > Apotomis > Apotomis betuletana. The sequence goes on along the minus strand of OW026298.1, from coordinate 13,809,833 downwards.
ATTCAATCTTCATCATATATGAAAATAAAATAGAGTACTGAACTTAAGCTAAGTCGGTAATGTATATGTTTTTATTACAACGAAACATGAGTACCTCGCGTTGGGACACGGCAAGTGACCGACAAAACCTAGTTTTAAATCGTTTTTTTGTCTATTAATATACTTTACTTTTAATTGAAAGCATTTGGCCTCTATGTAAAAAGTGTCTTTAGATATGTGATGATAATTGAATATTTAAAATAATGCGGTGTAAAAAACTTCTTCTAAGACAGACCTGTTGACAGGTGGCGGTGCAAATATTTTGAGAACGACCCTAGTAGTTATATTGACGCATCCCTCAACATGGCGCAGCCGTTTTAAAAGAACCGTTATAACCGTTACCGGACTAAAGCGTGTTTAACTTATCACAATCAGTGTTTTGTGAAGATTTGATAATCGTATTGCAATGCAATGGAGACTATTTTACCACCGCCGCCGCCGTTCATATTCGACAATAATTTGGAGAATGTGACTTCTGGAAATTTATCTTTAGAGTGGAGTAAATGGAAGAGTGCGTTTAACATCTATTTCGAAGCATGCCAACTATCGAACAAGGAAGTTAAAGTGCAGATTGCTATCTTACTGCATATTATTGGAGAACGGTGTCGTGAGGTATATCAACAGTTTGAAGCAGAGTGTAAATCATTGAAGGATGTACTGGAGCGCTTTGATTTATATTTTTTGCCGAAGAAAAATTTGACTATAGAAAGACATAAGTTCTTTACTCGAAACCAGCACGAAGGTGAATCGGTTGAGCAATATTCCTTTGAGCTCAAAAAATTAGCTAGTTCGTGTGAGTTCAAGGACTTAATGCAAGATTTAATAAAGGACAGATTAGTATGTGGCATAAAGGAGGATGCGCTGCGAGAAAGGTTGTTACGCGAGCCGGATCTCACGTTGAAAAAGTGCCTCGATATTTGTAACCTGGCACAGATATCTAGATTGCAAGCGGGGACAATAAAGAAGGAGACTTTGGAGCATAATGCGTATGTTGTCAAAAAAGATTCCATGAGTAACATGGATTATGACTACGGTGATGAGGGTGGCCAGCGAAACGACATAATGTGGGTAAGTCGTCGTGGAGCGCCGGCGCATCGCGGAGCGGCGCGGAGCCGTGGCCGCGGCAGCCGGTACCAACCGCCCGCCAGGCCGCCCGGGTCCGCTCGCCGGTATCAGTCAACCAGTCGACAAGTGCGCGGTATTAATGGTGCTAATAGTGATAAATTGTGTTGTTCACTATGTGGTCTAACTCATGACAATTCTAAATGTCCTGCTATAGGCAGAAAGTGTTTAAACTGCAATAAATATGATCATTTTTCGCGTATGTGTAATGTGTACGAGATGCGAGCTGAGGAAAACAATGATCAGGTAATTTACTGCTGCACTAGTTCGAGTGATTGGTCAGTTGAGTTATTAATTAACGATGAGAAGGTTACGTTTAAGTTAGACACTGGGGCCGACGTCAATGTATTGCCGCGTCGTTATTTATGTAAGGTTGGCATATCCGAGAGCGATTTAGGTACTGCGGACCTGAGGTTGCGAGGATACTCGTACAATGTTATCAAAGTAATCGGTAAATGTTGCTTGAAAGTTAAATATAAGGCGAGTATATATATTTTGGATTTTATAGTAGCTGACGTGTCATCGCCACCGATATTAGGTAGGGACTCCTGTACTGAATTAGATGTTATTAAGTTAGTGTTAGCTGTAAGTAATGATAGTGTGAGTGAGACAGAAAAACACATATTTAAAGAATATTCGGATGTTTTTGAGGGAATGGGATGTATGCCAGGAGAATATAAAATTGAGTTAAATAGAGAAATTAGGCCGGTTGTGCACGCCCCGCGGAAGTTACCCGTTGCTTTAAAAGAAAGTGTCAAGAGAAAATTAGATGAAATGGTTGATGATGGGATTATTGCCAAGGTGGAGGGGCCCACTGACTGGGTCAATAGCATGACCGTAGCTAGAAAAGCCAACGGCGACATTAGGCTATGCTTGGATCCGAGAGACCTTAATCAGGCCATCAAGCGCGAGCACTTCAAACTGCCCACGCTTGATGAAATAACCGTAAACTTGAAAGGTTCAAAATTTTTTAGCACTCTGGATGCTAAAAATGGGTTTTGGCAATTGCGATTACATAGGGACAGCACCGACTTGTGTACCTTTAACACCAGTTTCGGCAGGTACAAATTTTTGCGGGTTCCGTACGGAATTACTTCCGCCTCAGAAGTATTTCATAAAAGGATGTATGAGCAGTTCGATGATATGGAAGGTGTATGTCTTTTTGTCGACGATCTACTCATTTATAGTCGGACAAAAGAGGAACATGATGCAAGGTTGAAACGTGTGTTAAACAGGTGTCGCGAAATAAATGTAAAATTGAATAAAAATAAGTGCAAATTTGGGCTATCCGAAATTAAATATTTGGGACACAAAATTACTCCGAATGGTATATAACGGGTGATAACAAAAAAATTAGAATTCGTTCAGAGGTGTAAAAAAATACTCGTGTATCTTTTTAGCACAATTTGATATTATTGGAAAATATGTACATAGAAACTATTTACAAAATCATCAATGCACATTAGAATAGGACTCGTGGTCAGCTGTTCCACTCAGTATAGACATGACGTTGGAACAAGACTCTTGGACGGAATTCTTGTCCATTTTCCGCACACATGTTTTAATTATTTATATCAGTTGGGTACAATTTTCAGCTCTCCAATTATTTTTGTATACTAAACTGCTCAAATAACCTAAGAAATCTTCAATCGGCCGACATTGTGCAAGGTTTATGGGGTTTCGGATTTTCGGTACAAATGGTATATTATTAGCGTCTAGGAAACGCGTCGTTTTTTTGGCATAATGCGACGATGCTTTATCCGACCAGAACATATTCTCCATCTGAGTGATGTTTGCGAATAAATGCTATCAGTATTTTTTTCAAGCATTCGCTCTCATACACTTTTTGGTTGACCGCTAAACCACTCGGTTAGAACGACAGTTTCGAAAGACCTTTGTCGGATATAGCCACATAAAGCATAACTTTCTGCTCAAACTTGTGCTTATACTTGTGTTTTATATCGTCTGGTGTTGTAAAATTATTGCTGGTGTAGTATCGGTCATTTCCAGGTATATGTGTTTTACTCAAAGGAAAATAACTTTTATCGTCCAAAATGAATGATTTTCCTTTGTAATTTCGGATCATCCAGCGACACTGTGATATAATAGTCAGTTTTTGCTGTTCAGTGTATTCCGGTGCTCTCACCTTCTTGCGGCATTTCAGACCTATCTTTTTCAAGAACGAACAAGTGCACGGTTGGGAACACTTTATTTTTTCTCGCGGCATCTCGTTGGCTCATAGGATTATTATCGTTAAAAGTGCTATGGTGTAGGTTCATCCTTCTCTTGGTCATTATCTTCGCTGGTCGCCGGCTACCACTTTTGTGATCTATCGTCAAGGATGCAAGAATTCTATAAATAGTGGAGACTAAGTACATATTCTTTACTAAAATTATCTACAGTAGACTTTTTCCCCCAGTTATAGTTTGAATTATAAAAATGTTCAACCGTTTTCGCAGCGTTTCTTGTTTCGACACCATTTTGACAAATATTAATGCTTGAAAAACAAAATCAAATGAAGTTTAAGAACCTCAAAAGAAGTAGTAACAACTTCATAAACAAAGTTTTTTGTCTAAGTGAATAGTCTTGTTTTGAGGTCCATAGAAAGTTATTCTCATTTTTTTGTTATCACCCGTTATCCCGATGAGTCATATACTTCAGCAATACGTAACATGCCTCGTCCGCAGAATACAAAAGATCTCGAACGATTTTTAGGTATGATAAATTATGTGGGGAATTTTATTCCTAATTTATCCGACAAAACTCACTCTCTCAGGCAATTGTTAAAGAAGGAAATCGAGTGGCATTGGTCCGAATCGCACGAGAAATCTTTTAACACTCTAAAGCAGTGCTTGATAAGTGTACCTATCTTACAATATTACAGTTTAAAAAAACCTGTGGTGATATCTGTAGATGCCTGTAAGAATGGTTTAGGCGCGTGTCTGTTACAGGATAATTTACCTGTTTGTTATGCATCGCGATCTCTAACAAAAGCGGAACAGTCATATGCACAGATCGAAAAAGAGCTTCTTGCCTGCGTGTATGCATGTGAAAAATTTTATGCGTATATCTATGGTCGAGGTGATGTCACGGTGGAGACGGATCACAAACCGTTGACCAATAACCGCTCCGTTGACCGTTGTATTATATGCAAGCCGATTGCCTCTGCCCCGACTAGGTTACAAAGGATGTTGTTACGCCTGCAACCGTATAATTTTAAGCTCGTGTACAAGCCCGGTAAATATTTATATATTGCGGACACGCTGTCCCGCGCCGTGGACCCGGCGAGTACACCGAGCGCGGTGCCGCGCGATCAGCTGGACGCGCGTGCACAGGTGTGCGCCGTGCTCGTCAACAATCCGCTTATCGATTCGCACTTCGTACAAATACAAAAGTCAACGCAGGATGACCGAGAGCTGCAGGTTTTGTTAATAGTATATTACTGCCGAGGCCGGGAAAAGTCAGTTCGTGGATGAGTATGATTTTGAAGGACGAGGCGTAGCCGAGTCCTTCAATAATACGAATCTGCGAACTGACATTCCCTTCCCGCCGAGGCTTGTATAGTGCTTTTCTCCAAATATGCTTGGAAATAATCACCAATCTACATTTTAATTTAATATATCAGTACCATGAAGTTCATTTGGTACTTATTTTTTTTAGGAGTAGGAATAAAATTTCAGGTCCGAATCATATGTTTGATTTAAAACAAAATATATGAATAAGAATTAAATATATATGAAAACACAATAACAAAAAATATGCACATAGGTAATTATAAATTTTAGTTAAATTAACAACACACTGTTTTTTTTTTAGAAACCATACCATATTTATCATTCGGAGAAGATCATAAGTTCAAAATAACTTTTATATTGATTTGGACACAATCATGTCTGTTTTATTTTTTATTTGTTTACGTTTGGTACACTTATTAATTTTCAACTCGCTCATTAAATATCATCATATTATTAAAATTAAAACTTTCGTGAGAAACCTCTAATAAATAACTAAGAATCATGAAAATAAATGAACCGCATATAAGATTATTATTTAAATTGTTTGTCCGTTATTCGAAATTTGTCGACATTTCAAATACTTTGACAGTAGCAGAGCAAAAAAATTTTCAGTGCAAGAACTAAACGCAGAGAACAATTAAAAAGTTTATAATCGTTTTTATTTTTTAAATTAAGTGGACAATTGGCTGTATGGTGAATTATCAAAGTCTTTGAAAAAATTAAAAGTAAAAATGCAGTAACCGGCCAAATTAAGATTACCCTCATTTGTATGAGACGTTATAAACGGAAGGTGTGCTTTTTACTTAATCGTCTTATTTAAATAATATTGATTTCCCGGATAAGGCCAATAATATATATTTTTTTTAATTTTTATTAATGCCTTCTAAATATAACGAACGATTTCGCGGTCCAGTTTTACTACATTAATGGGAACATTTCCAAGCAAGTTGGAGAAAAATATATTACAGAGGGTTGGCCCACGCACAAGCAAGAAGTAGACGAACTAGTAAGGCCGTATTGGGGATATCGTGATGAGTTGACGGTTGCATATGGGATGGTATGGAAAAGCGATCGAATTGTTGTACCGTTAATGATGCGCAAAGAAATGTTAAGGCGGGTGCACATTGGGCACTTGGGATTAGAAAAGTGTAAGTTAAGAGTGCGTGAGTCTATGTTTTGGCCTAACATCAATAGTCAGTTGGAGGATTATATAAAAAATTGTCAGGTACCTATGCTTAACTTACAAAAATCAAAATAGGAAGGAAACATTAATTCCGCATGATATACCAGACAGAGCGTGGTCGAAGGTTGGTGTGGACGTCTTCCACTTTCAGGAAAAAAATATTTATTACTAGTAGACTATTACAGTAAATTCTTGGAGATTGTGGAGCTAAATTGTCTGACAACTGAACATGTGATTAAGCACTTAAAGATTATATTTAGTCATACCGGCATACCCGATATTGTCATGTCAGATAATGGACCCGAGTTCGCGTCTATCCAATTCAAAATGTTTTCCCAACAGTGGTGTTTTGAACATGTAACATCCTCGCCTCGAGACCCACAATCTAATGGTCAAGTCGAGCGCTATGTTCAGACAGTCAAAAATATTTTGAAAAAGACTAGTGCTGAAAAAACGGATTTTAGGCTAGCACTTTTGGAATATTTAAGCACTCCCATCACTAGCTCAAAGTCGCTCAACGAGCAATGGAGAGAGCTATGCTTGGGGTGTCTCTACGTGATCGAATCAGAAATGAGGAAATCCGTAGACGAACTAAAGTGACCGATATAGCTCACCGGATTAGCAAGTTGAAGTGGCAATGGGCAGGCCACATAGCACGCAGAGCAGATGGCCGATGGGGCCGAAAAGTGCTTGAGTGGAGACCTCGGACCAGCAAGCGCAGCGTGGGACGTCCACCTACAAGATGGACAGATGACCTTATAAAGGTCGCCGGAAGGCGCTGGATGCAGGTCGCTTCCAACCGGTATATATGGAAGTCCAAAGGGGAGGCCTATGTTCAGCAGTGGACGTCCTGTGGCTGATATGATGATGATGATCACTAGTACATTAGCATCTCCTTCGGAGTTGTTAAACAATAGGAAGTTCCGGAGTATTGTACCATGTGCACCTCGGTTTCTTAAGCCAAAAATTCAAAACAATGTTCCTACAGAGTTACAGAGAAGGCCGGATAAGCAAAAACAACACTATGATAAAACAGCACGAGACTTACCACAGTTGGTTCCGGGCCAAAAGATTAAGGTGCGTGTTGATAAGAAATGGGTTAGTGGTACTATTTTACGTCTTAAAGGTATACGACCATATGTAATCAAAATGCTGCATGGTGGTACGTTGGTCAGAAATCGGCGCCATCTCATATTAGATAATGAAAATCGGCCGGACAATAACATGACGGAGTCCGCTGTGTACCACCAGCCTTACGATGATATCATTGTATCGGGTGATAACGCGCCCGCCCTACCTCAGTCGCTTACGCAGCGGCAACGCGCTGCCGTCGGCCCTCTCGCTCACTCTCGCAATGCTACGAATAATAACTATAACTATGTCACTCGTTTTGGCAGGGCGGTGATTCCTCCTGATTGGTATTGAGTGCAGCCGGGTCGCATGCATTATATGCACTGTTGTAATCAAGAAGATACCTAATCATGTATTCTATAATATAAAAACATAAAATTTGTTAGGTACATAATAGAATATGCATCATGTTTGAAAATATTACCTGTTTTTTTTTTTCAATTTTAGATAACGCATGTAAAGATAATAATAGTATCTGAAGATTGATATGTTAATTAAATTTAAATTATTATAATACAATGAATAGATTAATGTAATGCATGAAATTTTAAATAGTTATTTTGCTTTTTACAAGCACAGTGATAAAATGTTTTAATCCTTATTTTTTTTGTTTATTGCTATTTACAAGCACAATAATTCTGCCTGTGTAAATTATTAAAGGTCATATAATTAGCTAATTTTAATGAAATTTGTGTGTGTTACGATTTTTTTTACCTATTTAAATTATCAAAAGTAATGTATTTAATAAGCTAATGTTAAGAGTCCGCAGCAAGCTCGATTCTTCATACAAACGTAGTAACGTCCTTATTTTAATATAAAATGTCACATTATCATGAAATTCTCTAAATATAATGAGATAAGATATATCTAGGGCTAAAACTAGTTTATGACTCTTGAAATGTTAATAGAAAGAAAATAGAGCGAGTACAAGTTTTGCATTTTTAGACCCCAGAAAGTTGTTCAGTTTGGCGGCATACTACGACCAAAATATAGTTTAGATTGAAGTCAAAACCTATTTCCGGTGTCGATTAAACTATGCAGTTTGATAAGAAAAAAGATTTATCAAAATTGATCTCGTAGTTTTAAAATGAGAGCGTAACTACGAAAACCTTAAAATAAATTACAAAAAATTGTTGCGAAACTGCAGCGAATTACTCTAGCGCGGGGAACGGTCCGGGGGGGCGGCGGTAAGCACCGCCCGCCGCTAGCGCGCTCTCGCTTTACTGCTAGCGCCCTGTCTTCCTCTAGGTGAAACAACAACATTTTAAAGCGTAAGCGCGCGATCTCAACGCGGAGTTGAGCGGACCTTGCTGCGGACTCTTAATGAAAGGACCCCGTACCAAAAATTTTTTTATGATGTTATCGTATAGAATACGCTAAAATAAGCGTGTTTTTTTCGGGCATATTTTTTCTAAATTTGATAATTATCGAGATAAAAAGATTAATGGGTTAGGTTAGGTTAGTTATGACCACATCGCGCGAGCCGAGCGAGCGGAGCGAGAGTGCCGCGACAGCGGTCGGCGAAGCGCCAGAACCGAATCGCCAACTTTTTATTAGCTATTGAAAAATAATTACTGAGAGAAAAAGTTTAAAGAATAAAACATGTTTATTTTGACCCAATATCTCAGTAAATATTACTCGGAGTGAAAAAGTTGAAAGAACAACATATGCTTTTTTTAGCGTAATCTACAAAATTCAATCTAATTTAAGCCCAAAAACAGCAAAAAAAACAATTCAAAATTTTTCTAAGTCCTAAAATAGGGCCCCCTTTGCTATAAGTACTCCGACCTTACTCTGTGATGATTGATTGAAAACTTGGGCGACCTAAAAATGGGCGACCTAAAAATATAAACTATGAAATAAAGCATTCAGTCTAGATCCGACAGCGTAGTTTTATTGACGCATCCCTCAACACTGACAAACAGCCAGTGTTCGAACAAAACTTTAAATATTCAATTTTTAACAGTTTTTTGAATGAACTACCGCAATGACAGTTAGTTCATTAATTGGTTTTCAAAAACCAGTGAATGAACTACCGCAATGACAGTTAGTTCATTAATTGGTTTTCAAAAACCAGTGAATGAACTACCGCAATGACAGTTAGTTCATTAATTGGTTTTCAAAAACCAGTGAATGAACTACGATATTTATTTTTGTATTTTTCTTGTTTTAGAACATGGAAACTTCAAAAAAATCATACAAAAGATTCCAATATGACCAAGAATCTCTCGGCAAGCTTTACCAAAATAAAGCATGACTTTAAGGGTAGTTCATTCATTGGTTTCATTTGTTCATTTGCTAGAACTTTGTGTTCATTCACTGGTGATTTTCCATTTTATCCCCTACAGCTTGCTATAATTTAAGACTGTGCAGCACTACTGCAAAATAAAAATGATTTTAGAAAACTAGAATAGTTGTTTACGCTATAGGAACAGTAATACTTAAATTTTATTATTGCTATCTGCCAAAAATATTTTTTTAAAGTTGATAATTTCCTTAAGTGTTCATTCACTGGAGCACTTACCCTACCTATCTTTTTTGTTTTTATGTCCGGAAAATTTTACATTAGATGCTCACAATAGTAAAACATCATTCTCCTCCTCACATTTTTAGGTCGCCCAAGTTTTCAATCAATCATCACAGAGTAAGGTCGGAGTACTTATAGCAAAGGGGGCCCTATTTTAGGACTTAGAAAAATTTTGAATTGTTTTTTTTTGCGTTTTTGGGCTTAAATTAGATTGAATTTTGTAGATTACGCTAAAAAAAGCATATGTTGTTCTTTCAACTTTTTCACTCCGAGTAATATTTACTGAGATATTGGGTCAAAATAAACATGTTTTATTCTTTAAACTTTTTCTCTCAGTAATTATTTTTCAATAGCTAATAAAAAGTTGGCGATTCGGTTCTGGCGCTTGGCCGACCGCTGTCGCGGCACTCTCGCTCCGCTCGCTCGGCTCGCGCGATGTGGTCATAACTAACCTAACCTAACCCATTAATCTTTTTATCTCGATAATTATCAAATTTAGAAAAAATATGCCCGAAAAAAACACGATTATTTTAGCGTATTCTATACGATAACATCATAAAAAAATTGTGTCAATATAACATCAGACCAATGAAATTTTTTACCTAAAAATCTTCAATATCTCGGTAAATACTAGGTCGATGCAGAGTCAGCCACCGGCTAAGCTTGCACCATAAATTGGAGCGGAGTTTTTTTTTTTTTTTGAAATTTTCTCTTCGTCACGACCTAGCGAAGTTTAATTATTGCATTTTAAAACAAAAATTTCTAAAATCGGTTGAGAACTCGCTGAGATCTGCGCATTGTTACCAAGTCCATTCGAGTCGATCACAGACCATAAGAATACTATAGACTGGGTATTGGGCGGGGCACGCGTAACCGAGCATAAGCCCAAATTCCCAAAGATATGTCAACGTTATGTCAACAGTCACTTAGTTACCATCCGAACGTGCTTGAGTAATTATGTCCCAAAAAATTAGAAATATGCCGAATTGTGCCATTATAATCGTCACAGGCGAGATCTGCATACTCAAAAAGATACCTGATACAGTTTAATTTCACTGGGAAGTAATAAAATTCGTTATTTTGTAATATTTCGTAAAATATTGCCGTGCATTATGACAATTATACATTACTAGCTTGACATGGTAACTATTCACGCAACATCTTTAGGAGCACGCAATGTATACGTCCGTCTGACAATTTAGTGCGGGGGAACAAGTCTAAACCATAAATTGTCGATATTCTGTATGGAGGTTTTAATGTGAGCCGCTCGTGTTTCATACTAGTCCATTTTAATAATATAATTTACACTTTATCACCTTGTTTTTTAGGGTTCCATACCTCAATCGGCAAAAACGGAAATCTTATAGGATCACTTTGTTGTCCGTCCGTCCGTCTGTCTGTCTGTCTGTCAAGACCCTTTATCTCGAGAACGCGTGGAGGTATCGAGTTGAAATTAACACTATATGTATATATACTCAGGTCTAGGGTCCCTTAAAGCTGTGAAAAAAAATAAAGCTTTACGTTAACGTGAAAAAAAGATACAGCCGTTTATGTCGGCAAAAACGTACATTTCGACACTCTTAAGGGAATCAAAGTGATAGGGTACTTCCCGATGACCTAGAACTATGAAATTTGGCAAGCACTACAAATACTTATAAAAATCTGAAATCGCCACATATACTTACTACAAATACTAATAAAAATCTTAAAAAATATAGTCATTTTCAAACATCAAGTCCACCTTTTGTACGATACGTTTACTTTTGTGCAATAAAGATTAATTAAATAAATAAATAGGTAAATCATATTTGGAGAACTTGGTTGCGTTAAGTTTGATTCAAATTCAAATTCAAAATTGGTTATTGCAAGAACATAGTAATAAATTAGATGATACAGGTATATACAGTGTTGCTTATGTTCTACCAAAAAGGCATGCAAACAAAATAAAAAAGTATTTAAATACTTAATTGTTACATATTTCAATTTGTTACTTATGTCAAAAATAAGGGATCACCTCTAGTGGAATAAAAATTCTTGTCATAAATTTGACCGTCATAACTCATTTCGCATAATGGCTTTCCTCATACATGTTATTTGTCATAAATTATTATTTGCATAACATTTTATATGTCATAATTGTTGTTTGGCAGGCTTTTCATAAGCATAATTTAGTATGGCACAAAATTTCAAGTAATATTATTGAATGTCATAATAATTGATAGTACGAAGAAGAGCAACGCATAAATTATGGTTTTCATAATTAATGGCAATAGAAATTATATAGTATAAGTTATATCACATGTACCAATCATAATACTTTATAACATTTGAAATAATGATACAAAAGTTACATGAGCACAAAAACAAAAAGGGGGGACGGGGGGGCGAAGCCCCCCACTAGGGGGGCTCGGGGGGCAAAGCCCCCCGCATTAAGAAATCCTTCTCCACACTGACCTCTTTGTTGTAGGTTAGGTTAGGTTAGAATTGTGAACTTACAAATACGAACATCGGCCAGAAAAGTAGGTTAGGTTAGGTTTGAAAGAACTGCGACCCCCTCAGAAATTAACTGCTGCCAGAAAACCAGGCTGATGTTGAAATAAAAAATTAGGAACTTGATATTTATGTTCTTCAGTATTATGCGCCAATGCACGATATGCATAAGAACATTATGACGATTAATGATTATGATTCAGGTTGATATGCTCCAAAATTATATGAAATTCCTTACTTATGCGTAAAAACATTATGGTCATAAAATTTATGCGGATCAATTAATGACTATACCTACACCTTATGCGCAAGGACTATTATGACAAGTGGTTATGCGCACCGACATTATGGCTTTAAAATTTATGCAACCCAATATGGAACCCAAAAATAATTACTAAAACTCAGAATTTGCAGATTAAATTACATTAATTATTACATTATTTTTATAAGTATTTGCACCTCGTTTGTATGCGGCGCCATACATTTCAGATGCAAACTTAACCCAACCAGGCCAATTAAGATGGGATAAGTGAAAGTTTGTACGGAACGAAGTTTGCGCGGGTCAGAATCGCACCAGGCTGGTTTTTTTTTAATTCAGACAAGTAATTTTATTACCTACAGCGAAATCAATAGCAGTGGGTGATAAAATCATTAGATTAAAACAGTATTATTGTTTTGCTAATCCACAATATAATAACGTGCTAGTCAGTTGACGACGAGGTTGGCGCAGTTTTTATGCACCTGCCTACTGAGCCGGCGGTCCTTCGTTCGAATCTCGGCAAGGGCAAATATTTGTGTGATGAACTCGAATATTTTGTTCCTGGGTTATGGATGTTATCTATATGTATGTATTTATATATATTGTTTATATCATCGTCTAGTACCCATATTAAAAGCATTGCTTAGTATAAGGTCAGGGCGAGTTGTGTACGATTGTCCCTTAATTATTTTGTTTACATTTTATATGATAAAATAAATAAATCCACTCCGTTTATATAATTTACCTACTACCTGTTCCAAATTTTGTAAGGTGATGTTTTTATTTTTCATATATCACTATATATGTAAACATTTTGAACGATAGAAAGATTGAGATGACGCTTCCATTTGTTTCGTCGCCAAAAATTAAAAGGTCTCATAATTTAATTTACGACCATACAAAATAAATATTTTCAACATGCATTATAATAATAATAATAATAATAATAATAATAAAAACATTTATTGTACATAAATGCGTTACATTAAAAGACTTACAAAATTCTTATAGGTTTGTACAAGAAAGACAAAGTAAGGTGATCGAGCTTCGACCCCTAAACTAGGTATAAACCTGTGCCTTAGGGGCTTGAGTTCGTCCGGATACAGTGAACAATTTAACAAACATTTTGGACATTATATTATAAACCTATACATATTATTATTTTATCGATATCGACTATTTTGATTTGATCATGCCCTTAACCTTTAGAATCAGTAGATGCATACCGCTGACTGAGCTTACATTACATTTTCTGGGTCGTTAAAATTAAACCTCGTGTTACGAGGATAAGGTTCAATTTTAAATGTTTTAAAATTGTAACATAAAACCTTGCGATATTTAGCCAGCGTTAATATCAAAAGTGACACTACTGAATTGACGGAAGTAGAAATCAATTTCTTGTCAATTCGAGGCTTTGTCGTACTGAATCATAAAGTCTCATTTGCCTTTTATTTTATTTCTATTTAAGTTATAATAAAAATAAAGACATTGTCTGCTATGCATATAAGGACTAAAATTCTCGATACATTGATCGTAGTAGTGTATGACCACGTAATACGCACACATTAGCTCAGCCAATGTCAACTCACTTCTGTTTGTTGTAAAACCTTATTTTTATACGAATATAATTGTGTGCGTGTAAAAGTCGGCTACAGCGGTGCTAGAACAAACTGCGCTGAATGCCGTCTCCATATACTCCGTGGAGTCGATCCATGGGAGCTTCGCTCGCTTCGCTCGCTCCGCTCCAATTAATCTGAGCCAAAAAATTATACTAACAAAACATGCTTATTTTAACACGTTTTATAGGATCCGTAAATAAAAATAAGGTGTTATATTGACATAAATTACTCGTCTCCGAAATTTTTGTCTCTGATCCCATTAAAATGAATAATGTTTGAACCTCAATATCTCGGTAAATATTGATCTGAGAAAGAAAGTTAAAATAACAAAACATGCTTATTTTAGTTTAATCTTCACAATTCAATCTAATTTAGGCCTAAAAACAGCAACTAAAAAAAGAAGTGTAAAAAATTTCTAAGTCCTAAAATGGGGCCCCCTTTGCTTTACCCCAACCGAATGGTCTGGACATGCGACAAAATCTAAGGTACCATTCGTTGATTGATTAGCTAGCCGAAGTAGAGCGAAGCGGAAACTTGAGGAATCGACCAATCACCTGAGTTGAAATCTGTATCTTAGCTTCGCTTCTCTTCTGTGATTGGTCGATTCCACACGCCTCCGCTCCGATCCGCTCCGCTTCAGTGGAGCCGCACCCTTATCTTGTTGTATAGTCAGGAATCTACAATAGACAACTCAAAGTTGATTGTTGTGAAGTATGCACTGGCCACCAATATGTCAATGATTGGAAGCCCAGCGACGAACTTGAATATTGAATGACAAGACGTTTTAATGTGTTGTCACAAACATATCAAATTCTGTCTAGCGTATTTTCTATATGATTAAATAAAACGATTAGCATAGTTTTTCACCATTTATATTTCATGTACTTCCTGAACGGACCCACACACAAAAAACTTAACAATTGTGATTTACGACGCCATAGGCACCGGCTGCAGAACTCAGCAATCACTACTCCATCAGCCGTCTTTGTCGCACTGTATTGATTGGAAAGGGATAGGGTGAGTGACTATCCGATAGATCATTATCGCGCGGTAGAGTCTGGGTCAGGCCGCAGAGCATCTCAAACGCTTTTTTTTCTTTGCGTTACTAAATATTGATAAGTATCTACAATGAAAAACGCCTGCACTTTTAAGGAACATAGAAAAATATTAGCGGGTCTCCTGATGTTCATTCAAGCTTAATCAATAGCTTAATCAAATAACGTAAAGGGAAGGGGGTTAAAGGCCAAAACCAGTTTTTATATTTACATTAAAAAAAATTAAGCAGCAATATAAGGAAAATTAACATTTGTAAACCTTATAAATACATATAGTTTCTAACCTCGTCTTATCAATACAACTTCGACGCAAAAATAATTCATACATTAAAGCAGATTATTAACTATTCAAGTTTAATAAAAATAGTGTAGTTCCCAGAATGATAGCGAACGCACGCCACAATGATTATAATACGTACCCGTCACGTGAGCGGGGTCGCGGGTCAGCTCGCTGCGATAAACAATTTGTGGCAAGGTCATGAACAAGCTTGAAAATAAGACACATTGTCGGAATGTCAACTAGGTTGCGTTATAAGTTTTCAGTACCCTTTACCATGTCCACGTAATCGCACCGTTTACGTAATTCACACTTTACTGTGGTCGATCCTTTAAAGAGAATTTACAAACAAAGATAAAGTATCCCTATTTGCTCTATTAAGCCGAATATATTTTATGTTGTACCTTCGTTTACCACCATTCAACTTCATCAACCCGCTGTTGAACATGAGACTCCCTAAGTGCATACACAAGGGTTGTTTGGGCTAGCGTAGCAGTGATAGGATGTGAAGCGAAAAAGAGAAAGGCCGTTTCCACTTCTCCACCAAAGGTGTGAAAGGGAGCTGTGCGGTGTGTGCTGATGAACGAAACAAGGATGCATAGCGGAGTATTTTCAGGTGTGCTGAAACACATTTCCCGCATGTCGCACCCGACTCGTTTATTTATTTGTAAAAACTCGCCCCTTGGAAACTTGTTCCGCCGAAGCTTTGATAAAAGAGTAGTCTTATCGGCGGTTTTTTCGTCCTTCCTGCCGAATATGGGCAATCAAGGGAAATAATTAGTGGAGTTTTGTAAATTGGTACACTTTATACCTTCTGGTGTCCAGATGAACATACTAAAAGTCCCCGGGGTGTGCTGAGGGTGTGGGGCGAGGGGTTTGATTGAGAGTACATTTCTTCAGATTAGCATTATAATTACTTCGGACAAGTTTCTGTAAAAAAATTCTCAAGATACCGTGTGATGCTTCCTGCCCACGCCACAGACGCAATTTGAATCCTGATTATTGTAAACAAATGTTCAAGATATGTACATAATTTGTACGTCATTTAAAAAAAAAGTACGATAAAGGTTTTGGAGATTTTGAACAAAATTAGTGGCGTGGGCAGAAAGTATGGTTCCTAGCCACGCCACCTAAAATAGCGCAGTAGGACTGTTGATTGTTATTTTTATAGTGTTAAATAATTGTACGAAAATTGTTCGTCCTGAATATAAACAACCCGCCGTCCAACCGTCCGTCCGTCCGTCACCAGACTGTATCTCATGAACAACATGTATCAAGTCATAGCTAGAGAGTTGAAATTTTCACAGGGGGTGTATTTCTGTTGCCGCTATACGACAAACACTGAAACATAATAAAAGTAATATTTAAGGGGGGCTCCCATACAACAAACATGATTTTTGGCCGTTTTTGGTACGGAACCCTTCGTGCACGAGTCCGGCTCGCACTCGGACGGTTTTTTTTATATACATCAAATCTTTTTTTGTGCGACAAAGCAAGGTCGATTTAAGATTTTATAGAATAATT
The DNA here is from genome assembly GCA_932273695.1 of Apotomis betuletana. Taxonomy (NCBI): domain Eukaryota; kingdom Metazoa; phylum Arthropoda; class Insecta; order Lepidoptera; family Tortricidae; genus Apotomis; species Apotomis betuletana. The sequence continues at coordinate 13,793,092 of OW026298.1, read as the reverse complement.
TTACGAATATTGTTCGCCTTGAAAACAAACAAAATAATACGTAAATAGGTGTACGAAATAAAATATAAATATTTGATTTTAATTAATTTAATTAACAAATTAATAAATTCGGATCCTCTCCGTTAGCCCGAAAAACTTTCTTCCTAATTATTCATTAGCCGTAATTTTACAATTCCGGATTTTCATAATCCTTTATAATATCATAAAACCGAATTCACAGTAGCCCTAATATAACATGAAATTTAGTATCAGTAATGATTAGGTTTAATTATAATTAGGAATAATAATCATTTGTTTATTTAAGCGGTGGTAGCCTAGTGGTTAGGGCATGCGACTTCCAATCCGGAGGTCGCGGGTTCGAACCCGGCCCGTACCAATGAGTTTTTCGGAACTTATGTACGGAATGTCATTTGATATTTACCACTCGCTTTTCGGTGAAGGAAAACATCGTGAGGAAACCACCTAAGCCCAATAAGGCCTAGTTTCCCCTCTGGGTTAGAAGGTCAGATGGCAGTCGCTTGCGTAAAAACTAGTGCCTACGCCACATCTCTTGAACATTTGTTTACAATAATCAGGATTCAAATTGCGTCTGTGGCGTGGGCAGGAAGCATCACACAAGATACCTACGTTCAACGTAGACATGTGCGGTTTTAACATTTCAACTCGTCTTGATGAGCAATTAGAGCCGGTGTCATAAAATCAACGTGATGATGGACCCTGGAAGCCCGTAATGAATCTCAGGACACGTTCAACGTAGACATTTGTGTGATCTTCGCATTTCGACTCATCTTGATGAGCAATTAGAGTCGGTATCATAAAATTGACTGATGAAGAATCTTGGAAGTCCATAATTTATCTCAGGATACGTTCAACGTAGACATCTACTGTTTTCGTATTTCAACTCAACTTAATGAGCAATTAGAATCTGTATCATACAATTTACTTGATGATGGACCCTGAAAGTGCCTATTGGATCACAGGGTTCGTTCAACATAGACATGTGCGGTTTTCACATTTCTACTCACGTTGATGAGCAATTAGAGCTGGTATTATAAAATTTACCTGATGATGGACCCTGGAAGCGGGTAGTAAGGTACTTTCAACCCCCCACTACACCCTTTGGATACTCCCCACCCTCGAGGATTTTAAGTATGTTCATCAGGACACTACAACGTGTACCGCAATCTACCAATTTACAAAACTACACAATTTTCTAAACTAATTACTTAATTAATAAGTCTCTGTCAAAAATTTCATTTAAGTGACAATCTTTTATAGCCGACCGTACTTTTCTTTGGATATCCATCAAATGCTCACTGAGACGATTCTAAAGAGCCCAGACTCGGTAGGATTGCTTTTTCTATTATAGAGTTACTATGGCCACCTTCCGTCTCCATCATCAAATCAGCCCCATGGTACCATATTATTGTATTGTCATCAAAGTTATATTAATATGCAAGATTTCAGCTCACTCGGTTGACGATATCTGCTTCAAAATTGAGTTGCAAGATTCCACCCAAACAAACATACTTACATACAATGCAAGTTAAACAAAAGCTTGTAAAATAGCTGCAGATCTTGGTCGCGAAAAAGTGTGATCACGATGAAGAGTTAACAAAAACAACAGTGCACTGTTTACTGCAAATTATCACGCACTTATTTGTTTATACGCTTTGGTGATTGTTTTATCTGGTAGGTACGTATTTTTTACTGGCGGAACGTTCTAAGTCCTCTGGAGGTCTAGAGTTCACGGGCACATCGATTACGTACGGTTTTCTATTGTATTATATGATTTTGTTACACAATTTGAAGGCAAACTAATCTAATTGAAAACCTACGACATATATAATAAAAACAGACAAATGCGGATCAGGCTCATGCGCGAATCCGATCCGATGTATGCAGAAGACGCCGCAAAATGCTTTTTCAGACCAGCAGGGCTAGTATATTTTGCCGCGACTTCGCTTGTCGCGTGACTCAGCATCCCCTGTCTTGCTCGCACGGTACTGATAGAAAAGTGACAGGTAGTGTTTGTCGCGCTACAAAGAGTCCCGTTTCACAGTTATGCTAGTCGTACTGGTGCATGCCTTCAAGAAGTTACTAAAGAAGTGAGCTTGACTCAACGCTTGGGGTGATAAAAACCCGACCATCAGCGATAATGTGACGTAGGGGTACTGCTGGCTGCAAATGTAGTCGCACGTCACAAAACTTGGCTTTGCTTTTATTAATTAGCAAAATAAGGGGTAAAACGACGTAATGTGGAATCACATTACGTTGATGCGATGTGGAAATCCCGGCCAGTTACTTTGTAGGAAACGTATTAAATGGTATCGCAACTAACGACAAAAAATTTACCTTTTCGAATAATTCCGAAACGAGAACGTAGAACGTTGTGATGCAGCTAATAAATGGCTTGATTTTCACTCATTTAAATACTAAAAGATGACCGCATCGTAGATAGTCGTAATCCTCTTTATTATGGCATCGTAGTCGGTAAGTAATATCCTATTCATAGTCTCAAACTAAGCAATGCGTGTAAGATATATAGGCTTGTATATATCCATAATATATGTATATTATTTATGTTCTAGGACCGCCGACTCTGTTGGCCGCTGCACCATCCGCGTCGTTAAATATTTATGCCTAATAATAAAAATATAAAATGGTTTTGACACCTTTTTCAAAATGTTCTTGTATACATATTCGACTTACAGACACATTATTTTTCACTTTTTGATGATATTGATACACAGTAAATACAGTGTACTTTAACTAAAATAAGTAAAACAGACAAGTGAACGTGTTCACTGTTTTTTATTTCGGTATTTTATTCCACGCATAAAACTCCCCGAATTCCAACTCCCCGAAAGTGTTCCATAGGGGTTTTCCACCGAATTCGGTATGTTTTTGTTTTCTACCGTGTTTTACGTAGGCACGAGGCCGGTTCTATCGATAAGCCCGACTGGTATTTAAACGTATCTCCCCCACGCCGCGGTCAAACATTTCAAGAGCGCGCAGTGTGTGGCATCATAGTTGATTAGAGCTAATAAATAATACATTTCGTATATCAAACATGTCTTTGAAATATCTTGTGCTATGTGCTATGCTTTTGGTCGCCGTGGTTGCGACTCCTGTAGCTAAGCCGATGGACATATCATATAACGGTAAGTTGTGACAGTCTTGACTTTAGATTTGCAACTGCGATTTGAGGTATTGTAAGCTGTCTTACCTATATTTTAAATTTCTCTATTTTATACTGCACAAAAAAAAGGCTGAGTTTTAAACTTTTTCTTTCATCATGATCATGACCTTAACTAACGAAATAATAATAATTTGGTGTTTGAAATTACGTAGTTTTAAGTCACTATGGTAAAGTTCCCTATTATACAACTGTAATTGTTAGATCTGGTAACATAAATAACTGCAAATATCGATGTTAATTCCGCACTTGGGAAAGTGACTTGATGGCCCACCAATAATAATTTAAAACATACCTAATATAAATAAACCACAAGTTATGCAATTAGAAGTGGTAGTAGCAAAACTGTTAGCTTAGCGTTAGCTATAACAACGAGCAGGTTAATAAAGTTTGAACGACAAAATTTCTTGGCATTTGTAACCACTACAAATTTGTAGTCGAAAATCGCATATTTCGGTGTGATGTGAATAGCTTCACAAATTTATATTTGCTTTACGCAAACTAAGCACTACCTGTTCTAGAGATGCACTTTGATTTGTTATTGAACATCCAAGCTTATTTATCACTCATGCCGAGGATATCCCAAGGTCTACACGTCACAGAAATAATCTATAATAATTACTTATAGCGTGCGAAATCCAAAATCCACGGCACTACCTGATTCTGCATGGCAATATAAAATTATAATAAATAATAATATACCATCAGCTACTATTAAAGAATGTCTTGTCCGCCAACCCAATTTAAAAATCATCTGACAGAGTACAATACTTAATGAATGTTTTTACTCAGCAAAAAGTGTTTTACATATAAAGTAATACTCTTAATAAAATTGTAGGTATAATTGTTGTAGGATTTATTGTTTTTTCTTTTTCGTATATAATACATAATATAATAAAAGAAATGCGTTATATATGTTTACAAGAGACCCGCCCCGGCTTCGCACGGGTGCAATGCTAATAAATTATGCATTTATTATACACACTATTATAAACCTTCCTCTTGAATCACTCTATCTATTAAAAAACGCATCGAAATCCGTTGCGTTTTAAAGATCAAAGCATACATAGAGACAGACAGGAAGCGACTTTGTTTTATAGTATGTATTGATAAGTTAATTAATATTAGTAATTATTAATTGTGGAACTTGGAAATTCTAATAACTAGAATTATATGAAGGCAATTACCTACATATAATTTTAATATAGATACTTACATCGCTGCATCGGTTGTAATAATAAAAAAAAAAGCCATTTATTTTACTACATTAAATCATGACAATAAGTTCATTTTACAATCACTAATTATGCAGTAGTCGCCTCTTTAGCGTAGGCCTCCCCCAATTCCTTTCACAGCTCCCTGTCTCTACCTTTTACCATCCAGTGTGGCCCTAACCTTTATAATAATATAAGAATAATATAAGAACCCCACAGTTTGCGTCACGGGACACCCATAAAAATCGTGTGCCCTGTGAAGGTTCTGTGCGCTAGAAGATAAGATAATATACATTTACACAAAACTTCAGTTGAGAAAAAGCATTCCGCAAGTGTTTTACCCGGTTCTGTTAAATTTCCACGGTAACCGGGCTAAGTTTTAATGGATCTTATAGTTATGTTATAATAATAAATTGGGTTTTTTTTTCTACTCCCGTATACCTAACCTTGGACATTATGATTAAAAATTAGGGTCTTTATCATTAAACATTTTCTATGAAATTTAATAATATTTTTATATTTCGATTTTACACTCATAACAAAAATATATTTTTACCTGATATATTGTTAATTTAATAAGAAGATAGCAGAGCGACATATTATATCCTCCTATTTGTTTTGTATACTTAGGTGATGTCAATATAATTTCATTATCTTATCAACAAGCTTCTGTAGCTTCGAACTTATGGGATAAACCGTGATCTCTAAAGTAGTTTCTATGTTATACCCAAACCTACCAAAGACAGGGTATATGGAGTATATAGGCTATTGTTAGGAGATAGTCTACATTACTGTTGCAATTACAATGTTTCTGGTAAATATATCCGCCGAAATTGTAATTTTAATCGTAGTTTTAAAGAGTGCCGCAGGGGACGTCTTGCAAACGCGGTTGAAACGCGCGTAAAATCAACCAAAAATGTGCGACCACACCGCCGCTCAAAAAACGGTGACGGTGCGTGTACGCAGTGACGTGTGTTTCCGTGCCGTTTTTAACGCAAGCTCTCACCGCTCAAAATACGCTGACGCTTTACAAATGTAATTTAGCGCGAACATCACGTGTCTATTGCTTTTTTTTCATACATATGATTGCGTCGCCGCGCCGTTTTTTGAGCAGCGATTGAGTTTTCGGTAAAAATGGTACGAATACGACACATCACGTAAACGCATTATTTTCAGGGTCTTAGATCCAAAACTTTATGTCGGGCGTTGAATGTATCTACGACGAGTATTTTATTAATCGAGTCTAGTAACAAAATACCTAACCGCAAAAGATGAGGTGTCGATACTATAGTAGGTATCAATAAACGTAACCTGCAAAAGAACACTATTCCATATAAATGCGCAGAGAGTTATTTGAACGAATGACGTGTCCCATCTGAACTCTGTACATTCCGCGCACATTTAATCGTCCTATCCAATTCTAGAAATTGCAAGTATTTAGAATATAAATAGAGAATCTATGTAATCGTTTCACTATCTCGTATTAGAACGGCTAAGTTCAACTTGATACGGAGACAAAGGGTCACTTCACCGTCATACTTCGGGATAATAGTCACCGATCTACCATCACATTTAAACAATGTTTAAACATTACACATAATGTATAAGCTTCTACTTATTTTAAATATTTCGCTCAGTTGTAAACATTTAAACATTTGGTTTACGATTGCAAACGTTTACTGCCTTAATAAAAATAATGTAATATAGGTATATATTATTTTTTTAAACCTTCTCAGATATAATACAATTCGAAGATGCCTGCATACAGCAGGGAGGCGTTTGCGCACGAGTGGACGATTGCGATCCGGACAACTTTGTCCGAATGCAGGCGAACCTCTGCCCTAAACAGCAACACCTTGGAGTCAAGTGCTGTTACCAATTGGTAAGCATAATTGGCAACATTTCATATTTCTAACAGGTGAAAATTTATATAGCTCTATATAGCTCGCGAGAGATTTGCGTCGTGATTTTATATCTCCGTATGTAAAAAAATAACAAAATCCAATCAACAATTACCAAAATCTACCAGAACTATGCCTGATTATGTGATTATTCTTTGTACTATCCGCAATAAAATAAGCTGTCAATAATGTCAAGTTCAACGTCATTCATTTTTAGGGTTCCGTACCTCAATCGGAAAAATCCTTATAGAATCACTTTGTTGTCCGTCCGTCTGTCTGTCTGTCAAGACCCTTTATCTCGAGAACGCGTAGAGGTATCGGGTTGAGATTTAAACAATATAGTTAAGTCTACGATGCCTTGAAACTGTGAAAACAATCAAACTTCTACCAAACTTGTATATAATCTGTGCTTCTACGTTAACGTGAAAAGAAGATAGGGCCGTTTAATGTCGCAAACAACATACATTTCGAAACTCTGAATGGAATCAAAATGATAGGATACTTTCCGATGACCTAGAATTATGAAATTTGGCAAGTAATATTGTCACATACTACAAATACTTATAAAAATCTGAAAACTTTACATTTGTAATAAAATCATTACATTTCAGGTACCCACAAACTTAACTCTGCCAGGTCAATTAAGATGGTATAAGAGAAAGTTTGTACGGAACCGTCGCAGCGCGAGTCAGACTCGCACTTAGCCAGTTTTTTTAATTAGATAGCATTGTGGCATAGTTTTGGAGTTAAGACAATTTAGAATGAACAAAAGTTAATAAATTAATATAAAAATTATCAGTAATCTTAGGAAAAATATAAAAACAGTGCCCTCTTTCTAAGCGGAATACAGAAAAGTAATAAAATTGTAGTCATATAAATATGAAATCTTGTCAATAGTAAGTATCTACATTTAATAAACACTTTCTAAAAAAAAACAATGTCATTGAAACAAAGCATAACCACTCAATTGCTCTAAGGTCAACTGGAAGAAATCCCTAATAGGGACGAGTTTGTTTACACACATGTAATATTTGTTATCATTGTATTTATAACCTGTTTTGTGTACAACAATATGTTTTCATGCGTACATACGGTACATATAAAGGCCTAATCTGTAAGGAAATGCACAAGATTAAGGTCAGTCGGGCCAAGCGCGCCTCACGGGATAAACTACGCAGTATGGAGGGACGCTGCTATCTGTCAGAATGAGATAGTAATATATATATCTCGCATTTTAACAGATAGCACTACCGCTACTTTCGCCGGACCGGGAAATTGCACATGTTTATTATATTTAACACACACAAAAATAAGAGCTATCACAAAAGCAAAAAATGCTCTCACCCACGCCCAGAAACTAAAGTGGAAATGGGCTGGTCATGTCGCCAGGTTAAAAGATCAGAGATGGACCATAAGAGTGACTCTATGGCGCGGACCACCAGGCAGTCGGAGTAGGGGAAGACCCTTGACACGGTGGGATGACGAGGTCAAGAGGACAGCCGGCCCGCTTTGGAACGCAGTGGCACAGGACCGAGACACCTGGTCATCCTTGGAGGAGGCCTTTACCCGTACGGGGGTTCTTGCAGACTAACTCCTAGTTTAAGATATAGCTTAGTTAACTAACAGTTTAATTATAAAGTACTACTAACCAACATGTGTGATATTATTATTTTTTGTTCTTGCAAGAAATAAAAGGCTTTTTTTTTTTTTTTATTATATTTAACATTTTGATATTTTTATGGCGCTTGTCCCGATCTCAACTTTAATGTACCTACTTAGGTATATGAAAAATATCACATTTTTTTTTTAGTTCCTTCCAATACATACATCTCAATTCTAACAAATAATTAATTCGGGAGATTCGAGTTCTCCGTTACCTAATTAATTTTTATAAGTTGTCCATAAATTACCATGAGAACCACTTTTCTATATTTGGTTGGTAATATGTTTTTATTTGTCAAAGCATTGGTCATATAAAGCAGCAGTCAGGCAGTCACTCACTGTAAAGTATCTAAGTATGTACTTATTTTGATTATTTTGTTAAGGGATATATTTAAATGCACATCTGTATAATTTTTTAGTACCCTAGGTAACTCCACTAATTAACTGAATTCATACCAGAAAAACGAATGCTGTGCAAAAAAAACAATTGATTAACTGAACATGTCCTACAAAAAAAACTTAAACATCATACAAAACGAGATGACCTTTTTAACCGAATTCACACCAAAAATATGGTTCGTACATCAGATATATTTGAAAGTTTCACCAAAAATACTGACTTGCACACTAATTATCCTCGCACTGCACACTAAGATCCGACTCAGCCGGGTTAGGTTAGGTTAGTTTTTTTTTTTATATCCCGTAAAACAGTTTTGCAAATACCTTTAAATAGTATATTGAATTCGCATTATTTAGTGTGCATAATTAGTGTGCATGTCAGTATTTTTGGTAAAACTTTCAAATATTTTGATCGAAAAAAGGGAATATACAACGATTTAAATAAATGCGTTTTGTTAAGAGCTACAGTATGATATATTTTTTGTGTAATAATAATAAATACCTATAATAACATTATCTTTTTCTGTTTCAGAAACACTTCCAGTGGAAAGTAGTCCCTTACAAGTCGAACCCATAAGAAGAATAGTTTAGATTTATTGTGTAAACGGAGTAATTGCGATTGTAATAGGGTGACAATGTCTAAAAAAAATACTTTTCTATACTTACTTTTTACTATACTTTTTTTGTGCGAAAAGCTGGTTTTACCATGCTTTTTCTATTAACTTCGGTGAAAAAGTCCAAAAAAAGCAATTGAAAATACATTGGACGACAAATCACAATGGAATGGAAAAATATTACGCACTATATCTGTACGAAAGCCGAAAGGTTGAGTCAATAGATGATGCTACAATCACAGGTCAATGCCTACAACAAATGTATAAAGAGTAACCGATATTATGGACGGCATTTCGTCGCCTCGCGAAAACAGGGTTCTATCTGACAATTTTTAAGAAACCTGTGTTTTTGTATTGAACTAACTTCCTTCACATTACGGGTATTTTGCTATATTTAATTTTCGAATATCAATAATGGGCTATGAGAAATCTAGAGGTATACTAAGTTCTATCTGCAAATGTTGAATTTTCGGAGCATGAAACAAGGTTCCATCTGGAATTCTGTATTGATGATATACCTAATACAGAACGCTTCAACATGTTAATCAGCAATTCATCATCCACTATCAAAACTTAATGACTTTTAATAATATGATAATCCTAATTTAACTATTAAAATGATCATTCAGACATTTAAGGTTAAAATGTTTAATTAATGTAATGTTTGGTTTATTGTGCTATATTGAACGAAACATTTGCAGGCAAATCTGGATGTAATTTTGCAAGAGGATTAATTAAAATATTGAAGACAATCCTCAGTAAATATTAGTATTAAAAAACTCACCTGTGGAGTGATTCTCGCGTGCCTCAGAATCGTAATTCGTTGATGTCATTTGCGATATTAATTTTTTTGAAGGAACATGACTACATTGAATCTATAGAGCTAAAATATTCAACCCCCGGACATTCTGCTGTGCAGGAAGTAGATGCTGCTCATTCATGCATTGACAGAACTATGTCTGCTGCTGAATTTTATTCATCACTTCTTCTTCACTTGCTAACGAAAGTTGATTTGAAAAAGCCCTCCAATGTTAACCAAATGCAGAGGGATGACTTTTTTGATTACAGTAACTGCACAAAATATCTGAATTATGGTACAATTCTCTACACAAAAGTAGTTGCATTGAAGTTCACACAGTGTTATTTCACTGTGTCTTACAAAACCAGTTGGCATGAAACAGAATATGCTAGCATTTTGAAAATTCTTAGTCGCCCTCGCCGACATACATGCACAATAATTATTACAATATGAAGATGCATTAATTTATTTTATTTTGTTATATGCCTATATTTTTTTATATTTTCTGAAATTTGTATTAATTCTATTACCTGTAATTTGACGGCTAAAGTCTCAAAGTTCTAATCGCAATGAACATAAGGGTTCCAAGGTTCCAGCTCACATAGCACCTTGTTGTTTTACAAGCCCGCAGCAGTACTTACTAATTTCAGATAGAACCTTATAAATACGAATTTAACAAATAAACTTATTTGGCGTTTGCTACAAACACATTTTTGTATTTTAATCGATAAAGTTGCATATCATTGTCTTTCTTCAATCACTGTTGCTTACAAAAAAGTAAAAATAAGTATATATTTAAAATGCAAAATTTCATTTCTCTGTTCTTGAAAACCTGTGTAAGTATCATATGGAACCCTGTTTTCGCGAGGCGACGATTTATATATAGTTTTTCCGAAGGTACATCTCTTTCTTAAACTTGGTCACTCTACTACCGCAACATTCTCTGGTAAAGTATATGGTATTTTATAGTAATTAATTATAGTGTCTTACATAATAACGGTGAGTTACAGTAGTAGTAAGAAAAGGAAAGTAGCAAGAAAAGTCAAAATCAACGATACTTCCGAATTGTATTCCGACTATTATTTTTTATTTAGTTGTCAGTGAATTACCATAATTTGTATCTTTCGGTTTAGGATATATTTTTGAATTATCGTTCATACAATACATTTTCCTAGTTCTTTCGATGTTCTTGAGCATAATGAGCTGTAAATTAACATGCAGTTTACCTACGTATAAGTATAACTGAATTCAGGCACTATCTGATCGGTAACCACGTTATAGTAATTTGAATAAACAATGACATTTAAAATCAACTTTGTGGAAAATACAAGTCAGGATCTGCTAGAGCGGCGAAAATATGACATTCAAGAGTCTTATCCATATACTTTCAACGACATATATTTAATTTAACTTGTTCCCGGTTTCGTAACCCCGGTTCGTAATATGGGTTGCGAGAAGCGTCTATTTATGACATAGTCGTAACTATATAGGGAACGTGCTAACCACAGCCTGAATTCAGTACCTATAGAAATATTTATTTTTAAGCTACATATTAAGCTTTTTTTTAATCGGCGGTGCACTACTCTATAAGAATGTGATGAAAACATTGAGGATGAAAAAAAGAAATAAAACGAACAAACGTAAACGCCAAAACAAACTTAACATCATCAGAAGTACAAAATAGATTTATTGTTAAGTACTATATATTATACACAAATATAGAATTATTATTTTCAAATTCAAATTATAATTTTTCATTCAAATTTACGCTAAACAAATTTTAAATATGGTAAATACATATTTTATCTCAATATCCTGTCGTCACCTAGAGTGATTTACCGCCTACTGCTTTAAGCAGATCTGTACCTACCTACCTAATTGTATTTCATTTTTGTAGTAATTATAAGTATGTTAAACGTATAGCGTAAATACAGTGTGGGATTACTGATCAGTTTTGATCACCTCTTTTTTATAATTTATAGCAATAATCTGCAGCATTGTAATTAATCTTAACGAATCAGATCAAGTAAAAATCGAGTGACTAGATTATTAAAGTGTATTTTTATTGTTCTTCTTTTTAGCCAATTTTTTGAAAATATGTAGGTATATGTCGCAGTCAAAAGTGTGAACTGGTCAAAAGGACTTTTAACCGACAAAAACAGGCAAAACTGCTTTTGACTGAGCGTCTTGGTCAAAAGTAGTTTTGCCTGAAAATCATTGGTTAAGAGGCCTTATTCCTTTTAAAATGCTGATTGTTTAGACATTTTTCTCTATGATCAAACATGTTTCTTAATATACTATTGATGTTACTTTCTAGAACAGGGCTATTGGGATTTATTGGTATATTTTTGAAACCTACAGTTTGAATTTTTCATTGATAATTTTTGTTTCAAAAACTACTCGAAATTGACAAAATTCACGCGGAAAATTAGTTTTTTTAACTTATTTTCGACTGTACGCAATGAAAGCGTGAAATAACTATGTTACTACCTAGAACTCGGGGAAAAGTATTATTCACTTCAAAAAGTTGGTTGAAATTATCAATATATTTGTCATAATATGAAAAAAATAAATTTTAAAAGGAATAAGGCCTCTTAATATAGTACTTTAGGATAGAAAAAAAACCTTTCAGAGAAGATCCGACTCGGCCGGGTTAGGTTAGGTTAGTTTTTTTTTATATCCCCAACCAAAAGTGTGAACTGGTCAAAAGGACTTTTAACCGACAAAAACAGGCAAAACTACTTTTGACCAACACGCTCAGTCAAAAGCAGTTTTGCCTGTTTTTGTCGGTTAAAAGTTCTTTTGACCAGTTCACACTTTTGACAGCAACATATGTAAGTAATATAATATGTTTTCAATTACCGAAACTAATTAGTCAATTACAGTGTTGGGCAAAAAGTATTTGAAATTCAAATTAACAATTACAATTACATAATAATATATTTTAAATTGAAAAATATAAAATGTAAATTGTATTTCAAATACAAATTACATTTCAATTACAAAATCGATATTGTATTTCAATTACAAATTACATTTTGTATTTATAAAGGTAAAGGTAAAGGGTCTATATCTGTTTCGCTCCAAATCCAAACTGTCGCATTTATTAAATTAATATGACTTAGCTTTTGTTGGGGACGCAGTTCTAACCTAACCTAACCTACTGTTCTGGGAGCGCCTTATTTTTGTTAGGGACGCAGTTCTAACCTAACCTAACCAACTGTTCTGGGTGCGACTTATGTTTGTCAGGGACGCAGTTCTAACCTAACCTAACCTACTGTTCTGGGAGCGCCTTATTTTTGCTAAGGACGCAGTTCTAACCTAACCTAAACTATTGTTCTGGGAGCGACTTATGCTTATCCTTTCGCTTGCTTGCTTCAGCATATGGGTTTTTAGGAGGTTTTATGTTAGGCTAAAGAATAGTTATACCTAACAATATTAAACTTTTAGCCTTTTAGTCATAAAAAATATAAACTAAACAATTTTAGGTCAAACATGTTTTAGGACCAAAAATATTTATGCAAAAAAGTCGTTATGCTAAAGAATAAGTATACCATTAAATATTATACCAAACATTTTCGGCCAAACAATTTTAGAACATACAATTTTAGACCAACCGAAGGGCACCCCTTGGTAAAATTACAAATCACTTTAAAAAAATATTTTCATTGTTTTTATTTAAGAGGCCATTCCTATTTAATTTTTTTTTTCATATTATGACAATTATAATGACTAAATCAACCAACTTTTTGAAGTGAATAATACTTTTCCCTGAGTTCTAGATACTTAGTAACAATAGTAACATAGCTATTACATGCTTTCATTGTGTGCAGTCGAAAATAAGTTGAAAAAAAAACCGTCAAGGTGCGAGTCTGACTCGCGCACTGAGGGTTCCGTACAAATAATTATTACATCTTAATTGGCTTGATAGATAAGGGGCCTGAATAATATTTAAGTGGGCTCCCATACAACTAACGTGATCAGTTGCGTTAACTTTGCTCTTGATTTGTATCCGGCGCGATACATACCAGGTGCAAACTTAACCCGGCCAGTGAAGATGGGATAAATATTTGTACGAAACCCTCGGTGCGCGAGTCAGACTCCCATCTGACCCATATTTTAGTATTTGTTGTTATAGCGGCAACAGTTGATGTATTTATCCGTGGAAATTTCAACTGTCTAACCATCACGGTGCATGAGATACCTACAGCCTATAGTGAAAGACAGACAGACATGTATCAGCTTTATTCCCTCCATTAGTTTTTCGTTTAACTCTTATTTCGTCTCATTCTGCATTCGTCACTCATTCTTTATTCGCCGTGTTCGCTATCTGTTCCTATCTTCCTAAGTCCAATTCTATAACTTATCTCATTCTTATTAAATCTTATTCGTTTTTGGTCACGATCTTCCTAGGACTATGTTGTTGTTTGTCCCTTACGTTTTTAGTATCATTCACACTTTATCTTTAGTCACATTCGTTATCTCTCTTATTTTGGCGTTACTGACAAATCGTCTTGTTCTTTTTTGGGTACGTTCGCTACTCGTCTTGTAAGATACACGTTTTATTCGCTAAGATAGAAAATATCGATGGTGACGAAAAACGAAAGTAACGAACTTAGAATTGGATTAAAAACGAAAGAGAATAATAACAAATGTGACTAGCATCGAAACGTTCCGGAAAAATTGAGGCAAATAAGTGAATGAGATGAAAATCTAAAAGGAAGAATGAAGAATGAGTCCAAGGAAGACGGTGACGACCAACGAATAAGACTTAATAAGAATGAGACAATTTACTGATTTGGACTTAGAAAGATAGGGATAGGGACAGATAGCGAACACTACGAAACAATGAGTTACGAATGCAGAATGAGACGAAATAAGAATTGAACGAAAAACTAATGGGACGAATAAAGCTGATACCGACAGACAGACGGACGGACAGCGGAGTCTTAGTAATAGCAAGGATCATACATAAGGATTGACAACCTCATACAAAAAAACGTACTCCGGAAAAAAGCTCAAATACCGTCTTATTTCTAGATGGCGCTGATTATAAGACGTAGATACGCAATGTTTTATTAAAACACATAATAGATGTCATTGTCGCTGAGCGTTATACCAAAAAGAGACAGCGTGGTATCTGTATAGTTCTTAACTAGATGGCGCTGAAACTACTCGTGTTGATTTCTTAATCACGAATAATCAAGAAGACTGGTTATTAAATAGGTACAGCCAACGTCATAAGTCATAAACGTACGTCCGTACTTTCCTGGCGCTCCAATGATATCATAATCTATATCATATCATACATTAGCCAGAACTACCTATACGACAACCCGTTCAGAAATTCGTGGCCATTTATGTTCGTCTTATTACATTGAAATAAGTAGAGGTAATCAAAAGTTTACCTGATCTCACGGAAAAAGTGAGATGGCGAACTCATTGCGCAGTAATGACTACTATGCAATGAGTTTGACACGACTAATTTGTACGAGAGATTAGGTATACCTATATTTATAATTATTACCCTTTGCATTAAACTATTCTAAGTTGGTAGGTAGGGATACATAAGTACCCGAGTATATTAATACTACGAGTACTAATACTGGCTTAAATAGTAAATAATACATTCTGCTACTTATTTTTATTGTATATCTTTATTATGAACAATGATCAACACATCCATTTTAACACACTTTAACAACATACGGCACACTATAAAGTTCAATATGAAGAAGTAATTATAAATACTAGTTAAGCCCATTTTATTCCAGTAAAATTGGTCTTTGGTCAAAATATTTCATTTCATCATACACAAATCGCTGAATCGCGATTATTTATGCTTAAATTTGACGTAAGCCGATACTTATAATTATATAGGTAGCCATAATACGACTTGTCAATTTCAATCTTCTGTACCGTAAAATGCCCCTCATGTGTTCCGTACTGAAAGAAACTTTAGGAATCTTTAATCAACACTTTAAGCACGCCAAGAATAGAGTTTTCTCTAGGAATAGAGTCTTCTTTAAATCAATTTTTTCTTCAGCATGTATTTCTAAAAACTTTCGCTTCCGTCTTTCTTTTGGCGTTATGCCTCTACTATCATACCAGTGAGATTTTAATTCTGGTTCATTGCATTACAGATGATTTCAACTGAAAATTCAAATTCGCATTACGCCCATAATATAATCATAAAATTCAGCGCTTTAGATGCAAAACTTCAATACTTTCTAAAATTTGTATTTGCTTTGGCATAAAATGTCATTACCTAAAAATATAGAACCTATCAAAGTAGCATGGCAGCACGCTATTTAAGCCTTTTCTTAAACTGTTTAAACTAAGCAATCTTGTGATGCTAACCTTGTCAGAATAAAATAATGCTCTTACAATGAAGGTTTAGGATCGTCATTTGAAAACTATTTACTAACCAGTCATAAATTTTGATAATAAAACTCCCTTAAGCGTAATGTAAATCGAAAATAGCAAAACTATATTGCAATAAGCATCAATCAAAAACTAATGACA
This sequence comes from Apotomis betuletana, assembly GCA_932273695.1. Classification (NCBI taxonomy): domain Eukaryota; kingdom Metazoa; phylum Arthropoda; class Insecta; order Lepidoptera; family Tortricidae; genus Apotomis; species Apotomis betuletana. The sequence goes on along the minus strand of OW026298.1, from coordinate 13,776,779 downwards.
TTATCATGACGTTACATTCAAACTGAAAGAGACAAAACATCATTTGACAGTATAGCACACTTACCTATAGCACTATGGCCAGTACATGGCCAGGCTAACTTCAAAGGCTTGACTTGAAATATTTCATCCATAATAAATACTTAATCAACCATAAAAGCCTTAAAAGCGAAAAATTACCTTCAGTGAAAAAACTTCTCAACATATCAAAAATTGTAAAAGCACAACGTAGAAACGCCATCTATTGTCAACAAGGTATAACATTACGATACTTACAAAACTTTGCAAAAGTTGACAAATATTAACACCGTTCTATGTCGTTTATGTCGCTACTGAAACGCCGTTTTAATTCATTTTGATACATACGACGGCATCTAGTTCCCCGACGATAAAATCTTTATCGGCGTACGCTCCTTACTATGAACATCATACTTCCTTACCTTTTATCTTCCTTGGTAATAGGGTCCCGTTTTATACCCTTTGGGTATGGAACCCTAAAAATAAGTCTGCGTGAATTTTTTCAATTTCGTGTAACAAAAGTTATCAATGAAAAATTTAAAACAAATGACGATTATGCATCACGCTGTTAACATTTTTCCTGAAATCATGATCCCTCTCCATAGAAAAGGGATTTTCAAAAAAATCTAGAATTTTATAATAGTATAGATATTTTTACGTGTAACAAGCATGTAACCAGCTTTGCAAGTGCCTCCATCTAACATGTTTTCAAATAACCAAGAACTTTGCAGCAATGCATGCGGACGTTGCTAGGTGCGTCTGGGCTTCAGTAATTCATGCCACATATACTAGATGGCGCTTAACTAACCGTGAAGTTAACAGTAATTTAATACTTTGAATAGAAATTTAAATTCCGAAACTCGTCTAGACCTGAAAGGACATTGGGTACTTTTTTCCCCACTAGCGGACACAAAAGAAACCAATAAAAGTTTTTAGATAATTTTACGGGCTTTACCACTGTGTATTTTTTATTCCCATAACTAATGGGAAAGCTGAGAAAATGAGATTTTTATACGCAGCAACAAGGTTTTTATTGTTTACAAACATCGAAAGCTTGCTGCTGCTGTAGCTACTGAAGTCGCTTTCTGGCGGTTTTTGGAGTACTTCTTGCTGGAGATCGGCGTCGATACTTCCACGTTGTCTTCCAGGGCATGGTCGGAATGTAACGCGACAACCACTTCTACACAACGCAACTGTAAGGTTACGTTCTGCATAACGGCCACATCTAATATGTTGGGTCGGTGTTCGACAATGCTTGGAAAATGAGTCGGTTCCCTGGAACGAATGATAATTCGGTTGTTTCTCTGGCTAAGAAGTTGAAAAACTGAACGCCGTTTGGCTTAGATGCTACGCACTTCCACGCGGTGTGCTTAGAATTGAAGTCACCTGCTGCGAAGACGACTCCATTGGGATCTGATTGAGCAAGTTGGTTTAAGTCTGTCGGTAAGAGTTTGTTAGAGGGAGATAGATAGACTGACGCAATCGTTATCGGGTCGTGACCTTCTAAAGAAATACGACAGACAGATGCCTCCAACTGAATCAGGGGCAGGATAGAGAGAGCAACTACGTGCAGACATCTGCGGTAGAAGGTCGCGGTCCCTCCGAAGGGCCTATCCAACTTATCATTCCTAACCATTCCGTAAACGGGGATCCGAAATGATTTTAAATGCGGTTTGTTAAAAGTTTCCTGAACTAGAAATACATATATCGATAGAATGAGCGCGTAGGAATTCCATCACCTCATCTTTCAACCCACGCAGACCGTTGGCATTGATGATGCCAACAATTAACGAACGAGGTTTAAGCTTAAGGGGCGTACTCTCCATAACAGTTAATATTGGCACCGCGAGCTGACGCGAGAAGTTAATTAATGCGAGCTGAGAGAAGGTTGGTACTGCTCTTTATAAAGAGCTAGTAGTGCGGAGGGCTCTCTCGCAGTCTTGAGCTCATCCTCAATTGCTACTATGCGAGATGCCGTAGCCTTACTGGTAATCGCAGTCTTTGGGGGAGCAGGTGCAGCCCGGGCTGCACGTTTGAACTTATTTGGACGAGTCGAGACAAGATTGGACTGGGGCCCAGAAGGCGCCGGGGGGGCTACGTCCGCTGAAGGCGGAAGGTACCTGTATTTTTTTGCCATCCGAGACATTGCGACTTGAAATTATGTTTCCATCTTGTCCTCGTCGCCAGCCTCTTGAGGCTTGCGTTACGCGGTCTAAGAGGATTTGCTCGAGTGGGATAACTAGGGGCTTTTTGAGGCTTTGGACCTCTGCTAACGTCCAGGAGGCGTGGTAAACACTGTGGGTTGGGCTCCGGATTACCTTTCCTGCACCTTTGGGGGTACGGGAACGGGATTTTCGGACGTCCGAGTCCGTCTTAGCCTTAGGGGCCAAGAGAGTGACTGGGGCGGGCGCGGCCACCTTTACTGGGGGCCCCGGCGTCTTAAACGACGCCGTGGTTGCCTTAGGGGTAGGGGGCGCTGGGGGCTTGGAGGCCTTAGGGGCCTTGGCCTTATTAGGGGTCGTCTGCTCTGCCGGCGGGGGAGAGGGAGCCTTAGGGGCTTCGATTAACTCATTGGCAACCGGGCCAATAGATTCGATGGCTTCCTTGGGATCCTCGGAGCAGGGTTACGGGATCCATGGGGAAAACGAAGGAAACAGAATCCTAACAGTCAAAGTCGTTGTCTGGATTGACGTCTTGAGCGGTCCTCGCCGTGTCCTTGTCACACTACACTACGCAACCTACTCACGAAGGGTAGAAATGAGGACGTACACCTCAGGAGAGATGCTCGGGAACACTCTTAAACGTGTTCCCCCCCGCGGCCCGCCTCAGTGTGTGATAGTTCATATAAAATACTCGAGAGCGACTTCTGCGCTGCTTTCAATTGAGGTATGTTTCAGTTTTGTCCGCCGTGGGGAATTTTTCCATAGTAAAGTACCCAATGTCCTTTCGATCAGTGGAAAATGGATGAAACTTGTCAAAAATCTTGAATTTTTGTTTAAAGGTAAGAACATCCCCCCTCATTCATAGAAAAAAACAAAAAAAAAATCTGTAGCTTGAAAAAATAAACAAGATGTTAATGTTTTTTTCCAGCTTGTACGGGCATCGTCCGATTCGAACGGAAACCTAACCAAGGTGATAGTTTTTTTTTACTTGGCAGGGATGCTGCTGTAGTCCAGATTATTATAAGGATCGTTTTAAAAAAAACATCTACTTTGTTAAGGGCTGTAATTAATACAAAACTTAATTGATTTCTTTGTGTAACGAAAGTTACCCAAGGTATCTTTAGTATGACTACTTTCGTTACACAAAGGACGCGATCATAGTTTTGTTTTTATATACAAATATACATGTCTCTGAAAATGACTTTTACTTTTACTGTTCATATAATTTTTCTTAATTATACTAATTAGGTAGGTAGGTATATATCAGCACTCCTGCCGAGTCGAAAAAAGTATCATCTCAGTTATAATTCAGTGAATAAAGGATTTTGACCTAACAAACGGTCCGGTAGTTTTGAATTTTTGATATGTTGTCTAGGATGGTTAGTCAGTGTTTAAAATGCAAAATGCACAATTCCTCAGCCCTCCGCGCCCGCCGCCATATTGAAAAAACCGGCGCTCTCTTCATATTTTTGCTCATATCTTCCTTTAGGAGCATTTTAGCTAGAAGAAAGCTTAGACAATGTTATAGAGAGTTAAATTTACTACATTTTCCATTTTATATTTTGTTTCTAGGACAGATAGTTACGGAGATATACACATTTAAAAAAACTTAAGAAATTGCAATTTCCAACTCAAAAACAAACTTCTGGATTATATCTTCGTTTAGGAGCATTTTAGCTAGATCAGTGCTTGGGCAATTTTGTAGAAAATAAAATTTACTATAATTAACATTTCAAATTTTGTTTCTAGGACAGATAATTACGGAGATATGTAAAAAATAAAGTCACATTTTCCGAAAATGTATGTAAAAATGGACATGAGTTTTATATATTTCCTACTTGTTTTAATTTGTCCTAGACTAGTCCGTAACTAAATGACAGCGTTCTAAACCAAGAATTTTGAGAAATTTTCGGAAAATTCGACTTTTCCTGTTTTTTTAAATGTGCATATCTCCGTAACTAACCGTCCTTGAAACAAAATTTGAAGTGTAAATTATAGTAAATTTAATTCTCTACAACATTGCCCAAGCTTTGTTGTAGCTAAAATGCTCCTAAACGAAGATATAATCCAGAAGTTTGTTTTTCAGTAGGAAATTGCGATTTTTTACGTTTTTTTAAATGTGGATATCTCCGTAACTATCTGTCCTAGAAAATATCCTAAGAGATGAAGCCATGAATTTCTATCGGCAGCCCAAAATCCTGGGGTGGGCACTAGACCATACTGGGGTGGGCACGGCCCACCCGGCCACCCCCCTATATACGCCAATGGGGGGCGACATAGTACTTTAGTCTCTATTCACCGTATTATTAGTCTTCACTTTTCGTACGATGATGCACGTAAGGTACATCTTTTTAGGGTTCCGTACCCAAAGGATAAAAACGGGACCCTATTACTGAGACTTCGCTGTCCGTCCGTCCCGCGTCCGTCCGTCTGTCACCAGGCTGTATCTCAAGAACGGTGATAGCTAGACAGTTGAAATTTTCACAGATGATGTATTTCTATTGCCGCTGTAACAAAAAATACTGAAAATAAAATAAAATAAATATTTAAAGGGGGCTCCCATACAACAAACTTGTTATAGATTATATATATGTATAGGTACGGAACCCTTCATGCGCGAGTCAGGCTCGCTTTTGCCCATTTTTCTTTATTTATTGTTATTATTTACTAAGCTACGGAAAAAGCTGTCTCTTATTTCTAGGAATAAGGGGTTATTCCTACATAAAAACTTAATTTAAGATTATTAAAAATAACAACATCAAAGTTTCCCATTGATTCTTAAATTTCCAACAGTGATTAAAAATGAAATTAGCATGACGTGATTATTTGATATTTGCTACTATTACTTCTGTGACTTTAATATTATAACATAAAAGTCAACTTACTGAACCACAGCAGAGCAGTCTTGTACAATAATTTAGTTTTTTGTCACTGCTGGAATTATTAGAACATGACCTGCGCCCTACGATGTTTCCGTTTATCACGTGATAAATAAGTGACAAGCATTTTACACTCACACTCGAATTTTGTCAAAACGTGACGGATGCTTTGTCACTTATTTATCGCGTGATAAAAGCAACCGTCATAGGCCCAGGCAGCCTTTGTAGGGTTGTTTTTATCGTCACAACGTAGTGGCTCCACTTCGCCTGATGGTGTGCGAGAGGAGGTCCAGCATCGACTTATATGACCATGGCCACCCCCGAAAAATCCGCACAAAATTTTGGCCACATTACAATAAATTTAGGGCAATACTTTTCTTCGATTTGTAATTTTGCTAACTCGGTCGGAGTTTAGCGTGATCGGTCTGTAGGTATACCAGACCAGATTAAACAAAGCGTTTCATGATACCTATTACCATCACAAGAAGAAACATTCAACATCATTGGCGTTTATATTTTATTATACGCCCACGCAATTTATTAAGAAAACAATTTGTTCCGAGGGAGCGGTGGTGTTTGCGCTGGCAACACTTAACAAAAGCTCGGAAAGGGTTGGCGCGAGAACTACTAGGTCCAGTAGGTCCCTTGCGTTTAGTTCATTCGCAACGTTCGTGCTGTGTGGTCGCGCCGCCGCCTTCCAGTGACATCTATCGAAGATTAACCAGATTTGAAACAACCGCCGCAAACAAGGTAACCGCAATGATTTTACTAATGTAACTTGTGTTTGGGTTTTTCTCTATGGGTTTCCAGTTTTTCTGAATTAGTCTTTACTACTCTTATTCATGGATTTCTAAAGACTTTTAAGTAAGTTTAACGTATTAACTTTTTCAAAATTCAGGGATCCCACATAGTTTCAAGTTTCATCTTTGTCATAAATAAGCTTAAAATACTCACTGTTTTCATTATTTTCTGATTTAAGGACGAATCAAGAGAAAGTTTAAGTTTATCGGTGAGAATAACCCATTTATATTTTATTGGAGATGCGATATTATGTTAAATATGAGTGATTTAATGTGATTCGATCTTTAGAATTTCCTTTGCGTTATTATCATAACTTATACAAACTTCGATGATCTGTCTTAAAGTATGAATTTGCCGATTAGCATGGAACATTTCGCTGAATATGATTTCTCCATAAGTACGATAATTTTTACGAACTTTTCGTGAGTGGCTTGTGTAAATTAGGTAAACGAAATTTCATTCGGGGATTAATATAAAAAAATGAGATATATACGCAGATGTTTTTACTTACGTATTTTCGAGCAATGCGAGATTAAAGCTATCTACAAGCCACAGGTTTAAAACGTATCTACATTTTGTCAAAATAAAATTGTTATACGTGTCTAACTGTAACCTATTTAGTTTTATTCTATGTTATTTATTACTTAAAATACGAAAGCCTATGTGACTAATATTAATTCGATAATTTTTAATATATTATGTTGTTTGCTGATTTAACTATTTAAACAAATTTTAAACGATGAAATAAATTTCAAGTAAATCGTTTGTGACTATTGCAAACGCCTACTAATTATTATAAATGTGAAATCATGTCTGTCTATCCGTCTGTTACCCTTTACTTCATGCATAAACTGCTCAATAGATTTAGATGATTACTTGAATAGTATAGATTATAGAGATAATTTGAGTGCCGGACGTTTCCCGGCATGATTTCCGTGTACAAAACTATCCTATGTAAGGACATAGGATACCTTTTTTAAACTCAAATTAGGAAACTATCCTATCTAAGGGCATAGGATAGTGTTTTACACGGAACTCAGGAAACTATCCGATGTAATGACATAGGATAGGATTCATTGCACGAAAATCAAGAAGCTTTCCTATGCATATAGGATATTTTTTTACAAGGAAATATCATCATTATCACCGAAAGGTGCGAGAAGGGAGGTTCAAACATACCGTGAAAGATAGTGCTATAATCTGTCATTTAATTTTAATTAGGCGTTTTGTTAATCCCTTATTGTGGCCATTTACAAATTCAACCCAGTTAAAAGTCGTGGTGAAAAGCTAGTGTACAGTAAGGAGCAGAAGGAGCTGAGCAGAATAAAATGCTCACAATGATCTGTACAGTCCTTATTTTCTTGATAAGAGTCCGCGTGTTTATAATTTTGTGCATTTGCCGTGCGTCCCAACTTCTCCTGCTGAATGTGTACCTAGTTACATAGTTAGGGAATAAAATCCTACAGCTTTATAGTATGCATAATATAGAAAATCAGTTCCACCACGGTACCATCACATCATTCTCAATTGCCTAGGTGATTCTCAGATTTTATCCAGACAATGGAAGAAAAATGTTTTGCTATTAATTACGATGCGATTTATATCAAAAGTACGTACGCATACTGTAGTATTTTTTTGCAATCGTTGCACAATGAAGGAGTGTATAGATGAATTACCCAATATTTTGTTTCCCCAGTCGTTTTATTACCATTCACGTTTTTCCCCAAATTGCTTATTTTCCATTCGTCATTATAGCCGGCATTTAATTTCTTACACGTTTTTTTTCTAATCGTATTTTTCGCTGAATGCATTTTTTTACCAGTCCGTATTGTTCAAATACGTTCACTTCACCTGTACAACATATTCCTCATAAGTCGGGTTTCGGGTCATAAAAAAAAAATAACCTAAACCTACAGTCCAATGAAGGTTCTTAAAGTCGAGTACCGCGTTTAGGTCACGAGGCTTGACGAGTGGTCTAAGCAAGGTACGAGATTTTAAGACCTAATTGTGTAACTATTACATTACAATACTTTTTATACGAGCAAAACCGTATTTTTTTTTAGTTTAATCGTCATCAGAAACAGTGAATAGGTAATTTCTAGAAAATGCATAGATACTAAATAAAAAAATGGGCAAGTGCGAGTCCGACTCGCGCATGAACGGTTCCGTACCATAATCTATAACAAGTTTGTTGTATGGGAGCCCCCCTTAAATATTTATTTTATTTTTAGTATTTGTTGTTATAGCGGCAATAGAAATACATCATCTGTGAAAATTTCAACTGTCTAGCTATCACCGTTCTTGAAATACAGCCTGGTGACAGACGGACGGACGGACAGCGAAGTCTCAGTAATAGGGTCCCGTTTTTACCCTTTGGGTACGGAACCCTACAAAAAGAACATAGGTACGTTCTGCCGCTCTAGGCGAGTTCATAATTATTTTGTTAAAACATTGCTTATAAATTTATGAACTCGACTGCCTGATAGTGGTACCACAAAAACTGCTCACAAAATTTGCGGTGCTCAAAATTAAAGATTATTTATATATTTAGTGAACTATGATATAAAGCAAATATTACTTTTGTATAATAATAATAGCTATAATTATTACATAAAATATTTAATATGGTTAAAAAGTCTCCTTTTACTATATTGGGCAACACAATAACTTCACGATGTAATTTTTTTTTTTTAATATATGTACCATTTTTAAAACAATATCTTTTTCGGACATGAAAATAGAGTAAATTTACTTAGTACCTAGGTACATAAATAAATGGTTTTTACATTATCTTAAAAACATATGGTAACATTGGTAAACTATTCTTACAATTCACACAAAGAATCACCCACCTCTGTCAAAGATTACTTAAAGCTCTTAAAAGTGATGGAAAAGCATAAGTGGTGAGAAACTATAAGTTATTAATTATCGTTCAAAATCTATATTGAAAATTTGCGGAGGTTGATATTTTCTTGCAAATTTTTTGTGACGGACCATGCTTACCTTAAAATGTCTGGTCATTCTAGCCTCCAAAAGATCAATGGAAAAACAGCTAGACACAGAGAATTGAAATCACCGCCCAATAAATAGCTACTTAAAATAGCATTACCTCACTATTTTTTTTTAATTTTTATTTTTTTTTTTTTTATTAAGACGACATATCGCTGCTCATTTTCCCATACTATCAGTTTACGTTAAGTTTGCAATACAAATCGTGGTTTCGTTCTCGACTATTTCGCTCTCCAAAACTTCAAACAATCGTAACACCAATTTCGAAACTGAATGAAAATTGTATAGGTATTCTATGTCGGACCGTTTGGATTTTTGCGCAAACAGACAAGATTGAAACCTCGATGTATATGGGAAAATTAGCAGTGGTATTTACTCTTAACAGCTAACGCGAGCTTGCTTTTGCGGTGCTAATTTCACTTCTCGTTCCACTGCGTCTCGCCGTTGGAAAAGCACCTTCAATTTCCACCGTTGTCGCTGACGCTGACAATTTGATTGACGAACCAATACAGTTTGGCCTAGTTTGGTGAAAAGGAGGAGCGATATCTTTCATAAGAGATTATTTAAAAAACTGTCCAGCAATAAGCAGTAAATCTTTCTTTTGAAAATACGTCATGGGTATTCATGCGAAAAAAGTGCCGGGCGCTTGTACCGCCATGGCACTTGCCACCGCCTCTGTGTCTGCCGTCCTCGAACCCGTTGGTATGCCTAGAGGAGACGGCAAGCGCCTGGATGGAGCAACGTTGGTGCCATGGAATCTTGGAGCAACGGTGGTGTGGGATGCGAATGCGACATGTGTCGACACGGGCGCCGCATTCCACACCCATACCCATGTGACTCGCACACCGGATGGGTCCGGCTGAACAGGCCTGCCAAGGATCATGTGTTTGCCGCGCTCGCAGTGGAGACTAGGAATACAACAACGCATTATTTCGTTTTAGATGACTCATTAAAAATGTATTAACAAAGCGTTGCTAAGTAACGTAACTACTGTCACAATATCGCCACCACTTTAACATCTTTCAGCTGACACTATTGTATATATAAAGATACCGCGCCTCCTATTTATGCTGTTTACCCTCCATAGTTTCGCCTGTGTTTGGCATGTGGTCTGTGGTTCAGAACACGAACCACTACAGACTTACAGAGTCGGTGTAATGGACTGTAAAAGGGAGGACCAGTATCTTCACATATCCAAAAGTGTCCGCTGAAAGGTTAAATTAGTGGCGCTAGTGTTGCAAGAGAGCTAGGCTAGTTTCCGGTTATTGACAGATCAAATCAGGTACTTTTTATGAAAGTTTAAACGCTAGAATAGGTAGCACGAGATCCTCTATTTTTCTTCTATTTTGAACATTTTCTAATAAAATATCACACAATATTATAAATCACGAGTCTCCCTTTTTTGACGACGCAAAGCAAAGAGTTGAAATACCTCTACCCTCCATAAGTTAATGTTTAATATCTTGCAGTTTATGGACGGCAGACAGTTTAATTTACTCCAGCTACTCCAGCGCCGCGTGTGGAGACTTTTGGAACTATTATAAATATTCTCTTATGAAGGATGCTGCTCCTCCCCTTCTTAACTCCATAGTCGGTTTCATGTGGATTTCTAGAATCATTCTCGTTGATTTGGTAAATACCTACCCATTAAGGTAGGGTTACGTTCGACGTTAGATGGAGTAACTGTTCGAATCACAAAACATTGCACTTGTCAGCGCAATGACCTGAGTTTATATCTATTACCATACGTACTATATTATACTGTACCGAGTCTGAATAGAATTTAAATTGGCGACATATATGCCAATCGTTTCATTGAGCATCTACATAGTAAGTGGCTAGACGAGTACGAAGAAACTACTGGTTTCCAAAAGCAGTTTTGCCAACTCTAGAATTCAGTTAAGGCCAACATTATCTACAAAATTGGGCTAGAGTCGTGTAAAGTTAAAAAAAAATATTGGCTAAAAAAACTAGCTTCAGAAAAACATTAATAAACACCCTATTGCTTGCTTCGCCGTAGTCTCTTAAACAGCCTGTAGATGATATGGATACTGTTCTTGGCGTTTTTTACTAAATATACCTAACTAGTTAAAATCGATCCATCAGTTCAAGAGTTTATATTTTATTTTTTAAGTTTAATATCAGAATAATCTAGAATAATTTGTTTAGCACATTTACGACACAAGTTAAATATAGTCAAAGTTATTCAATTGTTACATTCTTAGTGGTAAATAAAATGGTTGAATTATGCTAAATTTGGCCCTAAACCGTGGGCCTAAAGCTAGCAACACTGGAACTAGGCAATATTCGTATGCTTTGCAACACTGCAGGCGTGGAATTATGAAATACGTTTAGCTCGGTTAACACAACTAGGTAGGTTGCTAATGTGTTAGTAAAGGACGACATTTCCATTCAAATCTAGGAAATGTCTGTTCGTAAATATACACTCTTTGGGCCAACATTTTCTTGGAATATTTTCAAAATTGGATTTCTTGAAAACAAGTGTGATTAGGCACTGTCTAGGTAAACATAATGCTCCGTCAGTTTTATTATTACTTACCAATAGTTGACATGAGTCTCAATCTTGAATAAAAAATAATATCTACCTATATTTCTATGATGCGAAGGAATTTGTATCAGAACAAAATGTTACACGAAATTCATGAGTTTTTTTTTTTCATTACTTACGTATTGTACCACCGACTTAGCCATTCAGTTGGATACCTAACTGGAGAACCGTGTATCAGTGATTCACCATTGTACGGCCAGTATCAAAAGAAGCTGTCAATTTTACTAACGGTAGGTATATGTGAAATCGCATACTAAAATAATTGACAGTTAATTTGATGCTGGCTGTACGCAAATTGTTCGTCGTCCGCCTTGTGACTCCACACCGATATGAAGGCGGACGTACAAAGGCTACCCAGTACCCAGCACAGCCAATACAACTGTCAATAAAACTAGTTATAGACAACCTGCCGCTCCGGCGCGTCGGTCGCAATTCAAAATGCAGGAAATCAGTGTAAAACCAAGGCTTTATTTTTGTTTACCTCACCTTGCCGCAAGTTAAAATGTGACATTTTCAATCTGACCGGAATAAAACACTGTTTAGTTGGTTTATACACGTTAAAGAGTTTCGATATTAGATAGCATAATAGAAACAGAAAGGTCACTTCGTAGTTCATAACGCTTATTCATCGCACGTTATGAACTTCCATCGCTCTCGTAAACTTCAGTACTTCGTTATAACCCGTACGAATTACGGGATGGTTTCAATAAGGTGAAAATTTTAAATCATTTGAATACTGAATTTAATCTCATAATCAGAATATATACCTAAATAGAGAGCAAAACGTTATTCGAATTCAGTTGAAAATATTAGATTTTTACACAGTCCCTAGTTTGAGGTGGAGCCACCAAGCCTAGGGCGATAACAAATATTTTTCGAAATGATTGTTCAGTACATGAGAGCCGATGGAGTAGCTTGGAGCAGAAAGCGTTAGGTGTGCCATAATATCGTCGGGCGGGCGCCTGCGGCGACGGCTCGCCTCGGGCCTCGCCCGCTCCGCTCTTCGTAGGTACCTACCCGCTCCCTCACTGTTGCCAACTTCAAATATTCCGAACCAAAAACCTTCATCTTTAAATCATCTAAATTACGATTTAATATTTTAGCGGGCTGTTCAAGGCTGTCGGTCTATAAGTATTCGGTTTCAATGAGCTGTTATGAAATATTATGTTTTTAGACTGGAAGTAATACAAATAGATAAGTATGGAAAAGTCGGGTACTGCGAGAGAGATAGGTTGTATGTTATAAAATAAATAAATATTAAGAGTCCTTATTCCTTTTAAAATTTATTTTTATCATATTATGACGAATATATTGATAATTTCAACCAACTTTTTGTAGTGAATAATACTTTTTCCCGAGTTCTAGGAAGTAACGTAGCTATTTCATGCTTTCATTGCGTGCAGTCGAAAATAAGTTGAAAAAACGAATTTTCCACGTTAATTTTGTCAATTTCGAGTAGTTTTTCGAACAAAAATTATCAATGAAAAATTCAAACTGTAGGTTTCAAATATATACCAATAAATCCCAATAGCCCTGTTCTAGGAAGTAACATCAATAATATGTTAAGAAACATGTTTGATCATAGAGAAAAATGCCTAAACAATCAGCATTTTAAAAGGAATAAGGCCTCTTAAGGGACAATCATACACAAATCGACCTAGTCCCAAACTAAGCAAAGCTTGTACTATGGGTACTAGACGACGATATACATAATATATAAATACATATATAGATAACATCCATGACCCAAGAACAAATATTTGCCCCGGCCGGGATTCGAACCCGGGACCGCCGACTCAGTAGGCAGGTGTCTACAAACCGAGCCAAACGCGTCGTCAAAAAAAAAAGACGTCAATAAGAAACAGACATCGTTGAATTTTGAAAAATTGCATTGAATGATTTGAAATGAAGTAAAGGACGCAGCTGAGAAATGTATTCGATAGTTATATATTAGAACCCATTTACAATAAGCGTTGTATTTCTTGGTCCCATTTGAAGATCATGACTATAAAGTCTTTACTTTACTAAAGTCGTTACTCATAAGAGTAATTTATCAGAATAAGATCCATATTTTATTAGCAATCGGGTTACAGATAGCGGTACTGAAATGTGTGTTCCCTAAATATTTTGTCTTTTCTAAATATTGTCAATGCACTGACCATATTTTTCTAAGAAGGTACACTAATATAATATAATATGCTACATAATTACCTATTAAGAAATATATCTACGTTACGAATGAGTATTCGAAGCCAGCCACAATGCTTGTATTGAAAATTTACCAAAGAAAAAAATAATGGTTGGAAAAATTCTCTCGTTGTAAAGCTAACAATAAAAGCAATCAATTGAAGTACTGTTTTATGCAAATCCCAGAGAATTCTCTGCTTTGGTTTTTATTGCATCCAAGCGCAGTATTATTATTAGTCTGATATCCAGGAAACTTACATAGTTAATTAATCTCTCTCTCTTAAAATGTTTACTTAAACCATGCAATATCAAGTTGTTTTTACATTTAGAGCGTAAATTTGGAAATACATCGGATGTTAAGAGGAAATACCACTGCTAATTTTTACATGCAAATCGAGGTTTCGTTTTCGCCTGTTTCCTCATGCAAAATTTAACCAATGCTACGAAATTTAGAAACAAATTGGGGAGGAAATTTCCTTTTGGATTTTTGCGCTTACTATACATAAAATGTGTGTACTTAGGCGTCTGTTTTTGGCCAAAATTCTGCCGCGAAAGGACGCCTAGTGCATAAATCAGGGATCGATAACCGGTATTCGTCTCCATACAGAATACCGGTATTCGATTTTGGTATTTCGCTTATTATTACATATTTCTATATTTTAGTGAGCTAATTTCAAAGCTCTATATCAATACCTAAATTCAATTATGTAACGTTTGAAATGAAACCTGAACTTAGAAAATTTTGAATATGAATGAATACCGGTAACGATCCCTGGCACAAATACAATATTTTTTGCAAATTCAAAACGGCCTGACACAGAATATACTACTTGTGTTCCGTTTACAAAATGCTGTTACGATTGATTACGTTTAGGAGGAGGAAACAGTCGAGAACGAAACCTCGATTCGGTTACGTTAAGTTTGGAATTTGGACCTCATCTGTATCCGACATCATAGTTACCAGGTACAAACTGATAGTCTGGGATGACTCAATCAATCAATCAATCAATCATTTATTTCTAAGAATATGGTACAAATTAGGTTAGTAAATGAGGTTAGTTCTGCATATTCTGCCAGTATGGCGTAGAAATATTTAACTTACGACTAAGAACATAACATTAATTTGAGTATTTTACATTATTTACATACATTATTTCATTAGTATCAATCATTACAGTTTAAGAATTCATTAACGGAATAAAAGTATTTGTCAAGTAGCCACTTAAACCCTTTTTTATTAAATTCATGTACTTCTAAGCACTTGATGTTGTCTGGTATCCTGTTATACAATTTTATGGCCATGCAATACACATTACTGCCAAATACGCCTAACTTTTGCCTAGGCTGATACAATTTGAGTGGTTTTCGGCTAGGTCTATTGGTCTAATTGAATATTGTATCGTGCAGTGGGAAGAAGTGTGGATATTTTTTCACAAACTTAGTAACCTCCAATATGTAGAGGCAAGGTAGTGGTAAGATGTTGAGTTCCTGGAATATTGGTTTGCAATTTGATATATTTTTTTTTGATCAAAAATGCTCTTTGGGTATCTGGACTCGCTCAGTGGTGTCCTCTTAAAATAAGATGTTATAGGTCAGGTATCTTCGATTCCGTTTGGCCCACCTAAAATCGATGTACATACCTAAAGGGATAAAGTGCTCAATATTTATTGTAGCCTTTACATAATAATCGTATTTGCATATGAGCCGAGTATTGAGGCTAACTAATAATTTATGACCTCCCAACATCTTATATACGTAGTTACCGAGCAGTATTCGTAGAGGCCGTGGGCGATGGCCGGATCGTGATACAGCCCATGGCTTGGTCTTCACTTCATTTATTGCCCTTAAGTATTAAGCAGGAACTTTTTCACAATATATTAACGAATTGTTCTTAAAAATAAACAGTGTAATGTTACCTACAGTTAGTTTTGCCGTTGAAATCCAAATTAGTTTTCGTGGGGTAATGTGGGAAGCGTATAGAAATAAGGCGATATTGTAAGGAGTGTTATGTTATACTTGTAAATAGTTCGTGGAATCTGACAGTAATGATAATATCTTCTCTGCGTTTCGCTGCTAGCCCGATGGTGGTGGTGGTTGATTCCAGGAGCTTGTTAATCAAACCATATCTTTTATATGTTTCGCGCAATAGAAGCAAACGGCCAGTATGACCAGATAAACGATTTGGCGCGACAGAAAAACAGGGGAGATGAAGCAACTATTTATTGGATAAAAACAATTAAATTTATGACGTCTGAATGGCCGTGCATAGGAATAAGACCGTGCGTTTTGACTACTCGGTTCAAACGTCATTGTTGTTTCGCTATTTAAGTATTGGATACTTGAGGAAACTATTCATTTGGCTTCACACTTAACTTCGTTCAGGGATCGGCGTCGAGTTGGCCGAGACTATAGATCCGAAAATTTTCGGAAACTTTCCTTATTTCCCATACAAAGTGAGGAATGTTACCGAAAATTTACGGAAACGGCACATCACTAGCCGAGACGGTATACGGTGCGCCAGCGCGGCGTACACTGAAAGCAAACATGTGCATTGTGCAACTTGTGCACGTCGTGACAAAAACGCGAACAGCTGTGAATTCGGTGATGCTAGGCAATTGGGTTGGAAATGGGAAGCCCAGTCTAATGTCAGACTTCAGTGGCTTTAGTTTAGTTGGGGTAAAAAAAAAACAAAAATGAACACTTCGTTCCAAAAGTCCTCCAATATGAATCATATTGAAAGAAAGAAAGAAAGAAATACATTTATTCGTGACGAGACATAAAACATAATTACATAAAAGGTGTGACAGAAATTATAAGAAAATAAAATAAAACAATAAGCAACTATTTTTATAACTGTGCCACAAAGCACTGTAAAATACAAAATAGGAGGCAATTGTTTCAATTTAGGGTATATTGTTGAATTTCTGTAAGATACGTTGGTAAAAAGTAGCCGCGGGTACCATGCCAAAGAATTCACCGAAACGCGCGCTTGTATAACTTTTTAGGGCACATCTCTTAACGCGCAGGTCACTTATGAGTGACCTGCGATGAAAATCTTATGCCGGCCAACACTACTCGTGGAGCTGACCGAGGTTAGCCGAATATGAGTGACCGAGGTTAGCCGAATATGAGTGACCGAGCTTAGCCGAATATGAGTGACCGAGGTTAGCCGAATATGAGCGACCGAGGTTAGCCGAATATGAGTGACCGAGGCTAGCCGAATATGAGTGACCGAGCTTAGCCGAATATGAGTGACCGAGGTTAGCCGAATATGAGTGACCGAGGTTAGCCGAATATGAGTGACCGAGGTTAGCCGAATATGAGTGACCGAGGTTAGCCGAATATGAGTGACCGAGGTTAGCCGAATATGAGTGACCGAGGTTAGCCGAATATGAGTGACCGAGGTTAGCCGAATATGAGTGACCGAGGCTAGCCGAATATGAGTGACCGAGGTTAGCCGAATATGAGTGACCGAGGTTAGCCGAATATGAGTGTAGTGAGGCACTTCGGTGGAGGTAGTAATACTTCGATCCACGGTACCCTTACCATGAGCTAACTCTTCATTCTTATGTGTCTATGAATTCATTCTTACGTGGCTAATTTCTTAAATGAATATGAATAATCTTTTGACTAAATTATTAATTATATATTCGATACCGTGCCGTATCCACCTTGAGTAAGAGCATATTGCCACCTGTTGCTTATAAGTTTAATTATTTAATTTCACCTAAGTATTTTCCCTCGACTGTTTAATTTCTGCACCTCTAGTACAACTGTCACACGTGGCTCCCGCGAGATAATTATACCCGTTTCTTTCTGTGCGGTAATGTGAGAGAGTGATGGGTAGCGCTATGTCGCGCGACAAGAGTCCCGAAGCATAGTTATGCTAGACGGGCTGAATGCGTTCCCTTTGGTACCGAAAAAAATACACATAAGTATACGTAAGTGTGTTTAATAATAGTCTGTAAAGCATACGACCCAATCTACGATTTCAGAAAAATAATGGTTGTAATGGTAAAGTATTTTTGCATGTACGTTAATTTCGTATTACCTTAATTTAATAATATGAAAGTCCGTTTTAGTTTTGTACGCTACACGGCAGTGCCATGCATATTTACATATATAGCCAAAAGTCGTATGCCGCTTGAATTTGTATTTTCCATTTTATCGACTGTTACCGTTTTATCGACACACGACTGATCTAATATTTAATTCCGCATCGAATGCATTTTCCCTTCCAGGCTTATTCCCTGAAACTGTTAATGGGATTAAAATAAACATATGTACATATCCCAACCCAATACTTTCTGAACTCGAATATTTGTGCTTGGGTTATGGTTGTTCTATTTATATAGTTAAGTATATATTTATCTATATAAGTTCGTTGTCTAGTACCCATAACATAAGCTTTCTTGAGCTTAATTTGGGACTAGATCGATTTGTGTGAAGTTGTCCGATATAAAAAAAATACTTTCTATAATATATTTTGTTCAAAACTTTCAAAAGTCATTATAGGTGAAAGTCTTCAATAACATTACCGACTAGGTAAGCGATGGAATGAAGACTAGGCTTTAAGCTTTTTTTACCCAATTGCGATCATTTTTTAACTTACTAAGTTTTATATTAAAACTCTACATCCATTAAACAGATGGGTGAAGGTCGTTTCTGATTCGAATCCTATAAACCCTTCATAGCTAGCGTTAAAAACGTATTCCAATTTTAAATGCGATCGCAAGAGGTATAGGGAACAAAAACTAAAGTCGGCTGTACACGCGGAGCCTCGAGCATCGCCGCGGGCATTAGACCCTTCCAGGCATCCATTCAAATTTTGTAATTACTAGCTCCAGGCGAGGCGCGTACGGCGCGGCGTTCCACTCCGCCATGATACGGTAAAAAGCCGTATTTTACTAAGAAATCCGTATGAAGATACGCCCTTTTATTATAGCACGGCTGTGCTCTCACCCGACGTACGGTTTTGAGACTTACTCCCCGGTCGTAGGCCGCGAAACGTCTTGATGCCTTTATGTTATTAGACTGTTACTGTACTCCTTCAAAGCTCTTTATTTACATTGCGATGCGTTACATTTTAGGTGCTGCGTAAGCCTAGAGTAAATTTGTCACTTTGAAATAGTTTTTTTACTATCGATAAAGTTTTTCAACTCTACTTTATGCTTTGCTACCTAAGAAATTTATCATAAATTATAAACCGATTTCGAGGGTCTATGTGTGAAAGCTTGAATCCCCAGATTGTTTAATTACTTATTACCAGAATATAGGGATCTAATGATGGTACTCCGGAATTGTTGTAGGCGCACGTACAGAAATTTTGATTTTTTTCCATTATGAACATACACATTTGCTACTTAACATACTGACGTCAGCCATATAGAGAAAGCTTTTGGATTAAAACGTACATTTTCTTTTGATAAGCGGCTTAGACTCACAACTATTAGGCATCGGATTTCTGATAGCACGGTAGGACGCTAGAGAACTATGGAGCCGATATTAACGTTAGAATGAATTAAATGTAATTCTTGGACTTTTAATGTGCAAACTGAATACATATATACCTAAAAAAAAACTTGAGATTTGGTGGTTGAATTGTAAATTTTTCATGTTATACATAATTTGATTTTATTGTTACATGTGTTTTATTTTTATATCATTGCATATTTGAGAATTTCGGCGTGAAAAAGGATTGCCAGCCTGGTATCCCTCGCCGGCCGGCTATGCCTACTTGGCAGGCAATCCCCATTTTGGCGGCCTCTGTAGTAATATACTACAATTGCGTGTTAGTTCGTTACTTAGCTTTAGCTATAAGTTACATTATAAGCATAATTATTGTAAGCCCGAAATCGGGTAACTTGTCGATCTTATGTAGGTACACAATTACCTATTCAATAAACATTATACTTTATTCTATCCTATTTATAAGAGAACGGGAGAAGCGGGAGAAGTGAAGCTAGTAATAAAGAGTTTAAAACAAGTTCTCAATTTGACTGTACTCGTTAGTGTATAAGTGTTAAGTGATTATTTTTTTGGTTTATTTTATTTCGGGATATTTTTACTTATTCTATAAACTGTAACTGTTGGTTTACTGACATACATTCTAGTAGCTGTTGACTTAACTCTACAGTTAATTTCAAGGCTTAGACTTTTTGAAACCCCTTAATATGGCCTCAGAGCTAGCACTACTGGCACAATAGCGATCACAATAACGCCGATGGCGGCGCCCGCGGCGTCCGGCGCCCTTTCCGTTTTATCAATAGTTTATGAACGGCCCCGGGCACGCCGGCACAGGGACCTTTACTTTGGATGTGTATACCTATAATCACTGTACAGGATGATTCAGGAGTCATGAGCGGGAGTTAAACGGGCTACGGGGAGGGTCACATTGGGACATACTTTCACTAATGGAGCCAACCATGATTTTTTTTTTCTCGTTTCGTAACTGGTGATCATTATGAAAATATTCCGTGTCTCCCAACTCATCACCTGTGTCACTTCCTAAAGCTTAATGTTTGTTTTAGTATCATACATTCGTAAGTGGCCAAAGATGGAGATATCTACAGTTTATTCCAAGACTTGAACTTTTGAAAATCCTTTGATCGCGGTCTTCGCATCTATAGGTATTACTACTATATTCAGTACAATGGATCCCCGCAGCGGCACCCGCGGCGCTTGGCACCCGCCCCGTTTTATCTACAGTTTATGTACGACACATATATACAATGTATGTGCTTAATTACTATTAATACCTTAATGTTTGTTTTAGTGCCGCAAATTCTCAGTAGATATAGACGGAACGCTACAGTTTATACCAAGATGTAGACTTTTTAAAAACCTTTGAAGTCGTGGTCGTAGAGCTAGGATAACTGCCATGATAGCAGTGATAATGGAAAGTCCTTTAAATGGTTTTACTATAATTTTTCGTGGTCACATACATTCATTAGCATTATTACATGACCCGACAGACGTTCTTAAATCAAACGATAATCTTTGACTGAAATGACAGCTAGGAATGGTTTGTATAAGAAAACATATGGGGTTTTTAGGCCTTTCATTGATCCAGCTTTGGTATTATCGACGGAGATCTCTAATGTACAAAACAAGGAAAACTTAAAAAAAAAACTAACGATCGTGGTCTTAGGTCTGGCGGTGATCGTGAATATAATGTAAATAATGTTAAATTGTTATACTCGTCAAATCATACGTAGGTTATCGTTATCGTTAGAGACGTCTATTATACAGTACATTTCAAGGCTTCAGACTTTATAAAAACCCATGATCGTGGTCTTCGAAGCTAGTATTACCACAATAGCGAGCACAATGGGCCCCGGCGGCGGCGCCCGCGGCGCTCGGCGCCCTTTCCGCTCTATCAATAGTTTATGAACGGCCCCGGGCACGCCGGCACAGGGACCGCGACAATGTATTTGTATAATTACTATAAATTTATAGGTTAATGTTTGTTTTTGTATTGTGAGATTAATGATACAGATCGTGTCTCAGTAGTAAAGTTGGCACCTTTAATTTTTAGCCATAGCACCTACCTATTTCATAATTATGTCCAAAATTCAATGAGGTTGGTCATCACAAAAAATATTATGCATATTTGCAGGGTAACAAACGACTGGCTATTTAAGTTAAATATAAAATTTCAAGAAATATAGCGTCATAAACTGATAGGGATTCATCAAAAATATCATCGGTCACTTTCATAGCTAAGACAAATAAATTCAAGACTTGTCAAAACCAGATAAAAATCCAAATTCATTCGGAACTTAGTAACAAATTATGCCAATCTAAAACAAGTGACAAATATATAGGCAAAAGGTGTTTATTTACTTGTGTTACTTTGATATAACTTACTCTTAGAGCCCTATCACAATGGCGATTCGGTCGAGTATAAGGCACCTCGCGTATTGTACCCTCATGTGAACTCTGCGACATCGATGCGCGGTCGGTTGAGTGCTTGCGGGGAGACCGTTGCGCGCTCGCGGTGAATTCGTTGAGCGCTTGCGGGGAGACCGTTTTCAGCGCTTCTTCTCTCTCTCTTATGCGATCGAGTTAATATGAAGCTCTACGATTTCGCTTCAACCCGAATCCCAATCTAATCACTCACGGACTGTACGTACTTAAGAACTTGGGTATGGGACTAGCGTACCTATATAATACTTATGATGTATTTCATTAAACTGGTATAAAATGAAAAATAAATAATAGTTATTAACCATGGCTCATATTATAACCACTGGCAATGGTAACTGAAACTACATTCATTATCATTACATTACGTACGGTGACGGTACTTAATTGGGCAAATAAAGCCGTGTTTTTCATTAATTCCCAAGTAATTACTATTGGTCAACCGCAGCCGTGTTCATATGAAAATATTTACTTTGTAAGTCCGAACACCAACGCGGCTGTATTTCGTTTATTTTTGATAGGAACACAGAATAAAACACTACTGAAGGATTTCTCTAAGGGTTCAGTCACCGCGAGTATGTAACAAAATTGATATGAGAATCACATTTGTTTTTTCTCACATTACGGGAGGAATGCTCACGGTGAGAAAGCGCCCTTATGTTCTTCGTAAGGCCGCTTGAGAACTGTATCGCTAGGACCACTTATTGGTATGACCTCGTACTCATTTTGAATGAATAAATTAGTTTCTGTCAAAAATTTCATTTGTGACAAGCTTTTATAGCCGTCTGTACTTTTCTTTGAACATCCATCAATTTCTCAATGGGATGATTTTAAGTACCCCAAACTCGGTGTGATTTCCTTAACCTATTAAAGAGTTTCTTAGGGCCACCTTCCGGCTCCATCATCAGACCAGCCTCATAGTACCATATTATTGTATTGTCATCAAAGTTAAGTATGCAAAATTTCAGTTCAATCGGTTGAAGATATCTGCTTCAAAATTGACTTGGTAGATTCCACCCGAACAAACATACATAGTTACATATGTACGTACATTGCCAGTTAGATAAAAGCTTGTAATAATAAAATCTACAAAATGTGCCTTTACAATGAACAGTAGAAAAAGAATCCAAGCTTCGTTGCGTCGGGGGACCGCTAATTACCTAAATGAAATGAAATATATTTTTCAACGCAAAATTGCACGTATGCATTTGGGCTTCCCACTTTACGATTTTCAGTACATTGCATTTCATTTATTTACTTAGCGGTCCCCCGACGCAACGAAGCTTGGATTCTTTTTCTACTGTTCATTGTAAAGGCACATTTTGTAGATTTTATTTCTTTCTTTTTGTAGGTTGTCATGTCGGGGGTTTTTAAATTTTTAATTTAATTTTTATTTCATATTTTTTAAACAAACAGAAGTTTCGTCCTGGAATTTTCTTCTTTTAACACTATTTTTGTTTTACACCGTTTAAGGTCTAGAGTTTCCAGTCTTTTGTCGAGCTTGATCCTTGACTTTATGTTGGTACAACAGGATCCCAAGCCATTGGTAACCAAAGCCGTCTTCTCTCAGATTAAAATTAGGATATATTTTGATTTCAATAGCCTTAAGCAACATTCTGGGAAAAAATGTTAGTAATGTACGTTAGTTAATGCTTATAATGACAAAATGGCGAAGTTATTAGCCAAGACAATAGAATATATACTTTAAATGCACTGGATGAGTCGAAAGAACCTGCTACTTATGGCCTAAAACAGAACCAGGTATCTATTCTACAGGATCCAAATACTACGTGTGGATTACTTAGCCCCATAAAAATTGCAGTTAGCTTAGTTTTGAAAGACCTAATCATCGATACCGCACACCATGGGATAAACCGATAAAAAAATTACATCCCTACTTTTAACGTAAAAACGGGACCCTATTACTGAGACTTCGCTGTCCGTCCGTCCGTCCGTCTGTCACCAGGCTGTATCTCAAGAACGGTGATAGCTAGACAGTTGAAATTTTCACAGATGATGTATTTCTATTGCCGCTATAACAACAAATCCTAAAAATAAAATAAAAGTAATATTTAACGGGGGCTCCGATACAACAAACAGGATTGGTTGCGTTAACTTTGCACCTCATTTGTATGGAGCGCTATACATACCAGGTGCAAACTTAACTTAACCGCTTAAGGAGGGCAAGTGTTTGTACGGAACCCTCGGTGCGCGAGTCCGACTCGCACTTGATACATTTTTACGTGTAGGGATAGTACACAAAAAAAAGTTAAAAAAAATGTATTCTACCACTATGTCTCTGAGCTAAGCTGTGGACAGACGGACAGACCGACGGACGGACATGGTGAAACTATAGGGGTTCCTGTTGACTACAGAATCCTAAAAAGCTGTTATTCACTTAGGCAAGAGTACTTTTGCTAAAGCTTACGTGTCTTTTAGTCGCGTTAAAATCTTGCAGGATGTTGCTATTTGTGACCTCAATCAAAGGAACGTGTTCAATAGTCCTAATGACAATTTCAGCTTTAGCAGAATTGCGAAACTTAGAAACAGTGACCCAGTACTGTGACAGAAATTATAATATGAGTTTTTTTGTCAAAACAGTTTTTCAGAGACTCGGTTTCATTATCGACTGTACTTTATTACACAAACGTTAATTGCTCATCAAGAACAATCAGACGAGCCCAAACACCATGGGTTTATCTTGTGCTGTTTAGGAGTTCCTACGGCCATCTTCAGCTCCAAGATACCAAATTATTGTACTGTCAAAATTTTATTAAATTGTTGATTACGCTAATAAAACTTAACATTTAACCAACATTTGAAATTCTTGGCTTAGATCCTTTTACAAATAGATGGTTATCATGAGATCTTCATTTAGTGAGTGATATGGAAAATGTTAATCAAACTGAACATTTATCCAACATTTGGAATTCTTGGCTTCAATATTGGCTGAGATCCATTAACAACTAGCTGGTCATCATGAGACCTTCATTTAGTAAGTGATAAAGAAAATGCTAATAATACTTAACATTTAACCAAAATTTTGAATCCTTAGCTTCAGTATTGGCTGAGATCCATTAACAACTACCTGGTCATCATGAGACTTCATTTAGTAAGTGATATAGATAATGCTAATAATACGTAACATTTAACCAAAATTTGGAATCCTTGGCTTCAATATTGGCTGAGATCCATTAACAACTACCTGGTCATCATGAGACCCTCAATTAGTGAGTCATATAGAAAATGCTAATAAAACTTAACATTTAGCCAATATTTCGAATTATTGACTTCAATATTGGCTGAGACCTTGTCACTTGTTCCAATTAAAGCTGAATATCTTGGAAACTACTGGTCCTATTTCCACCAAACATAGCTAAGAACCATCTCGACGGAAAAGTCTTTCGATTAAAAAAAACCGCACTCAAATTGGTCCATCCGCTTGGGCGCTACGATGCCACAGACAGATACACAGATACACAGATACACATGTTAAACTTATAACACCCCTCTTTTTTCGTCGGGGGTTAATAAGGGAGGCAGCCGGAACTTCGCACTCAGGTGTGCGCTATTCCGGTCCGCGACGCGTACCTATAGACGTGCCCGTTTTGTTAACATGAAATAAAATAAAAAGCTAGTCACATCTTTTTAATTTGACACTATAACGCGAAAAACTTATAAGGGTTCCTTTTTGGGTCCGGAACCCTATAAATAAATTAATCTGTAAATCGAATAAACTAACTCAAGGATTATTGTCAGTCTCGAATGTATACTTGCTGTCAATACGAGGCAGTAGTAGGCTCAACTAACATATAGGTAGGATAGGTCGTGCATATATTAGCCATTTAGCAACACCAAACTCCGCTCAAGTGTAGGTATTTGTGCCTTACTGCGATGACGTTAGATTAAATAAAACCAGTAGAACTGTTGACACGGTTCTGTTTGCTTTCTAGTCCTATTGGCAATATCGTCATTAGTGCAACTTAGTGCTGTTCATCCTGCGAGTGCAATTAACTTTGTCGGCCAACAGCATAGCTTGTATGATATTGATATATATATTAGTTTTAATTTGAATTGAATTGTCCATTTATATATTTTGTTATAATTTAATAAACATATTATTAAGTTTATTTAAGTCAATGACATGTAAAATATCGAGTTTTATAAATAAATATCTATATATATATATATATAGATAATATAAAGACGACTACAGACACGCTGGATGGGCACATTGTCTTGGGTTCAGCAGTAGAATGGAGTATTTTAGACAACACTAATAAACATCATTAGGCATTAAATTTGTTGGTCAATAGCGTAGCTTAGCTTACAGTTATAGATGATATGAAGCCGCGTACTGACACGTGGATTGGGCACATTGGTCTTGGGTTCAGCAATTGTGAAACGGTTCTTAACCCAAAGACAATAAAAAATTATCGCTATTGATCATAGCAAAAGCTTTAGAAATGTCTTTACAATCTGTTTATTTAAACTTTATTGCACAAAACAAAAATCACAAATGACGGACTTAATGCCAAATGGCATTCTCTGCAAGTCAACTACTTATAATGCAACAATGCAACGCAATGCGATCGACTGATGCGCCCAAACTATGCCTAAAAATGCGCGAAAAACAGGAAGATGGAACCAAGCACCATGGAGCGTGGAGATTCGCAGGCTTTGAGTATGCGCCAAGTTAGTAAGGTATTAACATAGCCCAGTTCGTGTAGTGAGCTCGTATTTCCTACACGAATAAACGACAGAAAAAAGATGGCGTTTGTTAATTAGGAATAGGTTAGAAAATATATATTTCGCGCAAAAACTTAACTCCGAATGGAATGGATAGATCTGGAATAGTAAGTACAGATCAAGATCTTAAATAGGAGGCTAAGTTTTGGTATTGGAACTGAAACCGGTCGATATCTAAAATAATCTAGCAAATGTAACGGGCTCACTTAGGTATAACTTGTTTATAAATTTCTCATATTTAGGAATTAAATATGCTATCACAACCCTTAGTGTAGTTACATAATTACTTTCTTCCACTTGTATGTTCAATCTTTTCCTTATTGACTACAACATGTACCTTGTTGAAAACATTAGTAATATTATCCTTCCATTTTCAACCGACTTCTAAAAAGGATGTTCTTTTTAGAAATTTGACTATATTTTTGTATGTATTATTTTACGTGATCATTCCGCCAAATACGAATGGATTTTAATGATTCTTAGCGCAATTTGCTCATTAGCGCTTATTAAGAAAATGAACATAAAACAAAATATATACCCACTTCGCTCATTGACTAACGATTTTTCGTAACTAGCCACGAACAAGGATTTTTTTCTCTTGTCACCACCTTTTTCGTTTGGAAGAATTCAAAATTCGAAGGTTTTCAAATCGATTTGCGTGCCTAGACATGCGATTTGAAAACCTTCGAATTTCGAATTCTACAACTACCGCCACCGTTAACTGCGGGACCCAAGTAGCGGGTCGCATGCAGGTTTACGTGTTGAACCCGGCGACAGCACCCGTCTGCTTTCATTATAAACACGCCGGGGGCTGTGTGCCCGGCGACGTCGTCTAAATACCCACCAGGAATGCGAACTTGCGGCTCACGACAAACAGCAGTCGGGGCAAGATCGTGCCAGATACGCTGGACATCGCCTCTCGTAACAGTTTAATAAGCTAAAGAGCTAATGAGTAGGTAATCTGCGATCGTATAATGCCGTCCCCCCTACCTAAATATCCTTTGACAGGAATTGAGAGGGACGGCACTATACGATTGACGAATTTCAAATCCTTGTTTACAATTATTAGAATGCTAAAATCCTGTGCGGTATTGGAATTCGTTGAAGCGATTATTGTGATTTTACCAGCAACATATTTGCTGCAAATTGTGAAAAATAAACTACTTATTTTGGTTGTAAGTTGCGGTCGATAGGGGGAGGGAATTGGCTTCAGTACCTCTCTCGGTATGCGCGCCTGGTACTGAAGGACTTCAAAATTTCGTGTGCCACTTTTAAGGACTTGAAAACTATCTCTATCGCGAAGAGTCGAATGTGAGCACATTATTTGCTTGTTTATTATGTTCTGAATGTAGTCGATACCGCTTTTGCTTGGATTATTAAACTGTTTGACAGAGTGGTCGGTGATCGCTTCGTCGTAAGGAGGAATTGGCCCCAGACGTGAAATTGATTACCGCTTCGGTGATTTTGCCGAAATATATTTCACCAAATAAGCCGTAATGCCACAGCACAAATTTACGAGGAAAAAAAGACCAAAATGTTTTTTATTTAATTTATGTAACGTAAATTTATTATCTACAAAACCTATATTTGTGAATGGTAAATACCAGACGTCTGGTCTGGGGTCGATTCCTCATACTTACACGGCTATAAGCACCCTTTGTTTCACTGTCGTCTAGCATAAGATTATTTCAATAGTACAATATCATGCCATCTTAGTTGACAAACCAAATAGGAACTAGATCCACACAACCTCACAAATGCATAAATCTACGCGTTAAAAGACCTCAGGTGTGAATTCAGCGAGATAGCCCGCCACCAGGCGGGTGCGCGGGAGATGCATTCAAGAGATAAAAAATTATTGAAGTTGGACTTGGTCCGGCGATGGCCCTCGGGGCGAGAGCTCGAAAGTGCGCTCAAAAATGAGAACGCGGGGTTACACTGTGGCTTGTCCCTTCGGGATAAAGTTGATATACAGTTCCAGATGGCTCCCTGAAAGCATTCGTATTAGAGTAGTGAACCAGTGACATAGCGGACGGACTTTCCGCGAGAAAACATTTGCAAGCCCCTCTATTTGTATGAAAATGCGTACGTAGACTCAGGTCTGACGGAAGTTATGATCCCTAGACGCGTGGCTATTTTGTGTAAAAAAGTGCTTGGCATGTGCAGTCCTTTGTGCTGGATGTAAATCAAAGTTGTCACAAAACCAGCAGAGTGTGTACGTTTTGTGTTGAAATTTTAGTTTGTCTTTTACAGTACGTGGCTTTCGTTGTTGTATAACAAATGGTACCGACATATATGTTTATTCGAGGTATATGCGATGTATATTATGTACACCTATTAATTATATTCAGAGCTCTCAATCAATTCCCCTTCAATAGAAAAAAAAACCGGCCAAGAGGATGTTGGGCCACGCTCAGTGTAGGGTTACGTAGTTGCCCATCCTTCACAATAGACGGGCTTAAAACAGCGGTTTTAAGACCGAGGTTTAAATTACGATAAAGATTTCAAGCTCTTACAAAGGTCGTAAACGCCAAAGTAACTGTAATTACTTATTACATTCTGGAAATTATCGATTATACGCGCCAGATTGAGCGGAAAGTATTAATGCAGTATGGCACTTAACTAGTATGTATAACGTTCGAAGTATAAGGACACCGCGCGGCACTTACGTCATTTTAAAGAAAAATATGAAATTTGGCGATAACTCAAAACCGGCTCAACCGAATTTATTCAATATAGTTTTCATTGAAAGTACTTATAAGGCCTAATTTTCATAATTTTTTAATTTTGCCATAATTTATTGATCCCTGGTTGAAAAGTTAGAGGGTGGGGGGGCGCTATTTTCGGATTTCCGGAGCAAATATTTACACTAATGCTGGCTTTATCAAAAAAATATGTATGTCAAACCCTATTATTTTTAAAAGACCTATTCAACGACACCACCCACACTATTACGAAAACGAAAAAAGAATTCACCCCACCTTAGGTGTAGGTACGAAAGGTACCCCAAAAAAAGATTTTTTTTTAGTTTTGTTGATTCATACTCATACCAAATTCTAGTAGGTACTAATGATCACGGAGCTAATCCGCGGACGGACAGACAGACGGACAGACGGACATGGCGAAACTATAAGGGTTCTTAGTTGACTAGGGAACCCTAAAAACATTAAATAAAACTAAATATATTATATTGATTTTAGTAGCCACGACGACGCCACAGACACAAATACGCAAATATTATTATTACTCACGTTCATCGTAAAGCACTCCTCTTTTTAATCAGGGTTCAAAATATACAGCTAAAGCGCAAAGTTTGAACGATTTCATTAATAATCACTTTTATACAAAAATAAGCTTGAATTCATTAGTAAATTTTTTTGGTGTGCCATAAAGTATACCTATTTGTATTGTATTGTGACCCCGAAGAAAAGGGAGAAAAATCTACTCTAGGTGCTCGCAATCTATAATGCCCGTTAAGGTCAGGCATCCACCGGGCTGCAGGTTGTACGAGAGGAGCAGTGTAATAAATATTACGGAATAAAAAAAATATATTTTAGTTTTATTTTTCAGTCAGTCTAATTACTCAGTACTTATTTCTTTTTTTTTTAATCTCTTTTTAAGTCTATTGAAAACAAATCGCTTCCGGGTTCCGTTTCCACCAGCGCTAATAGCGATAAGCGATCCACGTTGGCGGATCTCTCGCATCGTAAAAGCCGTAACAGACGATCGAACGGTCCGGCGGAACGATAGGGACGCAGCTATCTGTTAGAATGAGAGATATATATTACTGTCTCTTTCTAACAGATAGCTGCGTCCCTATCGGTCCGCCGGAGCGTTCGATCGTCTGTTAAGGCTTTAACGCGGCTGAGTGACGGATGTCGTGGACGAAACGTCGGGTCTCTGAAAGATACCTACCTGTATAGATGTGCTACTAAGCATATGCACCAGGGTACCAGCCTGCCAGCGTCAGCCTTCCACCTTAGTTTGGGCAATATTAGCAGACGTTCGTAGCAAACTCCAAGAGGCACACACGTGTCATGTGTACTCGCTTTACCTTACGAACAAAAAAACCTATAAATCACAACCTGAGGCGGCTTTTGTGAAAATTTAAATAGAATCTCAGTGTTTTCTGTGCTATTGGTGGATTTTTTCCTCACGGCTTGAGATTCCAATTCTCGTCCCACCTTGTATCGCCTTGCGTCGCTGGTGGATGCGCAACCTAAATCAGCTGGGTGACGGATGTCGTGGGAGAAACGGCGGGTCTGGCTCTCACGGCGCGCGCGTGTGCTCACAATTTACAATGCATCCTCTGACCGCATTCTTTAACTGAAAACTGCAATTCTAATAAAATGGTGGGTAAAGGCAAAAATGTAACAAAGTCGGAGTGTGATATCTGTCTGAAACAATGCTAGAAGTTGGAACTTCGTCCGTAAAACAATTTTTTAGTCTTTGAATATACCCATAGCTATCCCTAAGCCATCATTGCTTTAAATCCGTCGAACTGCTCTGGCGCGATGAGGTCCCAAAGAATTTTGTTACGAAAATTGATGAGCAGATTGATGAGAAAATGAGAAAATTTATTGCAGTACTCTTCTATATACAAGGCAGTGAACGCATATGTATATATAAACATAGAAGTCTCATTAGAGCTCTAAAACCGGCCAAGTGCGAGTCGGACTCGCGCACGAAGGGTTCCGTACTAATATTGAACTAAAAATCACTTTCTTTGTATTGGGGTCTTCCTTTAATTTTTAATTTATTTTATTATTTTTAGGGTTCCGTACCTCAAAAGGAAAAAACGGAACCCTTATAGGATCACTTTGTTGTCCGTCTGTCCGTCTGTCAAGACCCTTTTTCTCAGGAACGCGTGGAGGTATGAAGCTGAAATTTATATCAATTACTCAAGTCTACTGTCCCTTGAAGCTGTGAAAAAATCAAACTTCTAAGCCAACGCAATCAAAAGATACAGCCGTTTATGCCGCAAATTTTCGACACTTGCAAGGGAATCAAAACCTACAGGGTGCTTCCCGTGAACTCAGAATCTTGAAATTTGGTACGAAGCAACGTCTTATGTTCGACGCGTTTGGCTCGGTTTGTAGACACCTGCCTACTGAGTCGGCGGTCCCGGGTTCGAATCCCGGCCGGGGCAAATATTTGTGCAAAATATTTGTTCTTGGGTCATGGATGTTATCTATATATGTATTTATATATTATGTATATCGTCGTCTAGTACCCATAGTACAAGCTTTGCTTAGTTTGGGACTAGGTCGATTTGTGTATTGTCCCTTAATATTTATTTTTTTATTTATTTATAGCATAGATAAAGGAATAATTACGAAAACCATAAATTTTTTTTTTAATACCTATACAGCCGTTTATGCCGCAAATTTTCGACACTTGCAAGGGAATCAAAACCTACAGGGTGCTTCCCGTGAACTCAGAATCTTGAAATTTGGTACGAAGCAACGTCTTGTAGCATAGATAAAGGAATAATTACGAAAACCATAATTTTTTTTTTTAATACCTAACTTTGCACCTAATTTATATGGGGCGCTATACATACCAGGTGCAAACTTAACTTAACCACTTAGGGATGGAAAGTGTTTGTACGGAACCCTCGGTGCGCGAGTCCGACTCGAACTTGGCCGGTTTTTATTATAGCGGTAACCAAAATATACATTCTGTGAAAATTTCAACTGTCTACCTATAACGGATCATGAGAAAATGCCTGTTTCAGAACGAAATATCATGCAAAAAGCCCTATTTTATTTTATCTATTATTGTTTTAGCATGAATACTGAATAGTATTATGTTACATTGTAGTCTTTGATAGTATTTGTTGCTATAGCGGCAACAGAAATACATCATCTGTGAAAATTTCAACTGTCTAGCTATCACCATTCTTGAGATACAGCCTGGTGACAGACGGACGGACGGACGGACAGCGAAGTCTCAGTAATAGAGTCCCGTTTTTACCCTTTGGGTACAGAACCCTAAAAATGACCCCACGTGAAGTGTACCTAAAACGATTCATCTGTACCTAGGCCAAATTGACAGTTTTAATACGATGGCGTCTGTCGATGGCAGAACATGTCAGGTTGTATAAAATTAAAATATCTGAATTTTATTCGAAATGCCTTCATGTGCAGTGAAACGGTGTCTAAACCACTCAAGCAATAATATTAATAAACACGGCATCCATTGGTTCGAAGACAAATATTTTTAGAAGACATTTGTATGGAGATGGTATTATGCATTACCTTTTAAGGTATTTATATGTATTTTACGTACAGGTATTAAGATTTACACCTATAATCTGCTAAAATTGAAAAATGTTAGAATTATACCTACCTGACGGTCTTTACTAAAGGTGTTGTACCGCTTTTAGTGTCCGATTAATGGGCCTTTTGATGAAAGTGCTCAAAATGGGTTTAAATGAGTTTATGTTAAAGTTATCGATTTGGTCTCTAAGGAATACACCAAATACGTGAGTAAATTGTTTTCAGTAAATTTATGGTTTTTCGTAACGTAAATAGTAAAATTTCCCTTTCAGTGTCACATATTCTGTTACCTGCGGTATCTATCAGTATATGTTAATACTACTATTTTAATGCTAGACATATTCATAATTGAACATCTCTTATTATTCATTTACTTTTAGTTTTCCAAAGAACCGTGAGCAAAAATTAAAGTGGACAAATGCCGTTTTCTAGAACGCAGAGAGAATCGCCGTGGTTACCTACGGTATCTTCGCGGATCTGTAGCGTTCATTTTAATGATGATGATTATTATCAAACCAATGCCGGACTTATCCAACTAAAACGCAATGGGATACCAATTTGTACGGTATGTGTGCTTTATTGTCTTGTCAGTCATTTATATTTTGTTTAATCTTCAAAAAAGTTGAGAATAAATTATAAAATATAAAATCATAATTTATTTTGATTTGAGATTTTGCGACAGTTTTGCATTCGATAGTGATAATCAAAAAAATTGGTGTTTAATTACATTGTTATATTACATACGATATCTATTGCACAATATAATTGGCCGAGAATAAACATAGTGCTTTTCACGACTAATGCGATGAAAAAAATACTTTTAATTATTTACACAATAGCAAGAGTCACATTACGTTAGTTCCACCTGTTGTTTTATATCGGAGTTTTTAGTCACTAGCAGTAAAACAAATACATAGGTATATATAAATAAAAGTTGGCACCCCTGTTTGGTAGACCGTTGAATATAATGGGAGCCAAGGAATATAATACTCATAAGGATGGAAGCCCGCACACTAGGCAGTTTGGCTTTGCAGCTAGTCCGTCGTGTCGTAGGCCTAAAAATTAAAGCTAAATGCGTTTTTGACGCATTATCATTGGGGTATAATCAGGGAGCGAAACTTTGGTGCCGGTGACGTCATTATGACGTAAAGTCGAATATAGGATGTTTTTTAAAAACAAAATGGCAACACCTCAGTGATTCTTTATAATATAATAATGGTAATATAAATATTATTGTTTGTTTATAAAAATGTTTGGTATTTATACAAAAAATAATGTAAATATTAAAAAACGATATGAATATTTTTTTTACTGGATAATGAAATTCTATCAAAAATAAACTTTTCCTCAAGTAAATAAAACAACACAACAAATGTTTCGTTGGATGACGAAGTATGCAGAATGCTTAAAGTTCAAACATAATAATCGCATTTCTTTCTTATTTACATGTACGAATAACGATGTACGAACTTTTGGAGGTGATACAGGGGACTATTTGGAAGAGGTTGAACCCGAGTATAATTATACTTTAGTCCAAAGCGTGTTTTTTTTTATAGAGTTTTTCCAATTTATCCAGTGCGTACCAAAATTTTACACGAAGAATAACATTTAAATTTCAAACTAAACTACGCATATAATTTACCTACATGTATACAATTAACACGTACATTCAGGGCAATATCCATTCTCAATCCTCTCGCCAGTTATAAATATGCCAATAAGTTGTCATTTGATTCGGTATCTATAATCTAAATAAAAACACTCTGTATGTAGCTTTACGTCATACGTCTGTCATCGGCACCAAAGTTTCGCTCCTTGGGTATAATTTGTTTGGTACAATTGTCGTTTAAACGAGTCAAAAATATTATATTGAAATATGTTCTATAAAGTCGTGACTTCTTATGAAATCAATGTGAAGAAACGTCTTGTTACCGGAACATTGTAGTTTTGTTTGCTAGGGTCATAGTAAGACACTTTTGAAATGATTGTGACGATCTATATTATCTAGCAGTGTCGTGAAAATGTTATTTTTCATACAGTTGACAATGCTGCCAGTAAAGCCAGGCAGCCCGCAGCCGGACGGGAGTTCGATGGACAAGAAGCCAATCGCCGGGATCCCGAGGGTTGCACCCACCACCAAATTCAACGCGCCAGTGCATATCGACGTCGGCGGCACCATATACACCTCGTCTCTGGAAACACTCACTGCGTAAGTATATTTTACCTCACGCTAGGCCGTATAAGTGGGATTTTCTGTCCGCTACGCGGGGAGAAAATCACACATCATGGCCAAGGCAAGACGTTAAACTATGAACACAGTTACACACACGGGCTGTAATTTGTAAAGTCCCAGATTGCATATTTTTTCAAAAACGCCTGTGATCTGGGACATTCACGAATTCATCGCCCTAGTTATGTAATGTACTAATACCTAATAGAGAATACCACGTAGGAATGGTCCATGATAAATTGATAATCATGATTCCACCATTGTAATCTAAAGATGTCTAGGTGAAGGAGAGTCGCTACAGTTAGTGGTCGCAGTTAGAGGACAGTGATTTTACATGAAATGCAACGAATATTTGGCAAATAAGGTAGAATATGCTGGTGCCGCCATAATTGTATATTAGGAAAATGAATTAAGCCGTGTAGCTGATCAGAAAATTGGGCATAAATCTGAAAACGTAACAACTCTCTCTATATCGCAATCAAACCTTCCTTATCAACCTTTTTTGGATTCAAGCTTTAATGTTTTAATACTCGTACTGTCCCGCTAATAGCAGATTTCCATTTTAATTCCCTTTCGATATTCATGACATGAAGTATATAACCAGGGTCGTTGTTTATGTGTTATGTAGAGAGTTTGGTGTGTGGGTTTGGTTGTAAATAAGCGTGTTTTATCGACGGGGAGTGTTGTTTCTGTGAGCGAGGCAAGGCGAGGCGCCTCTGGCGTCGCCTCGGGCGCGCGCTGCGCCGCGCCCGCCGCCCGCTTGGTTCTTTTAATCAACTCACTCCGGGGCACGAAAATAAATATCTTGCCAATTGTATATCTCGAGACCGTTACCCATGTTTTCGCTTCAACAAAATAAATCGGAAAATTAATTTAAAATGTGTTCGGCCAAGCAGTTTCACATGAAGGACGTATTTTTACTTGACTACGACAAAGCTAAAGGTAAATTTATAAAAAAATATCAAATGTTAGAAGTAGTATTAGAATTACTTTCAATAATTTAATGCTCATACTGACTAGTATAGGTAAAATTATTTTTTAATCATATTACGTTAAACTTATTTCCAAAAGACAAGTAGAGTAAGTATAGTAGGTAGGTACTTAAGAGACATCAAAATGGGTCGCAGGACTATTCTATGATACATGATTATTATGCTTTAAGGAAATATCGTCGAACTAACTCTTTCACATTAATTATAATACGGAACGACGTTTTTGTATGATGACGCGTTAATAGAGACCATGTGGGTAACGCAAAACCAAAAAACAAGGTAAATAAGATCACTACCAATGACGAACTTTGGGAAACCGAAACTTTAGACAGCGAAAATAGTGTCCAATTCTTTATTTTAAATACCGGTATCAGTACCCTTACCGTGAGTTACTCGTAACGTGACCGTACTCACTAGTGACAGTGTAAACGAATCTTTTGGAGAGTAGTACAGCGCTCCTAGCGGTTACTTTGTACAACTACAATTCTTCGTACAAATCATTTAACGCAGTCGCTAGTGAGTACGGTCAATGTAAACTCATGGTAAGGGTACAGGGTCATTATTTCTATACTTCACTTAGTAGTCAAAACAGTTGTCTAAAACTCCGAGACGTGGAATAAAAGCTTAAGCCTCTTTTTACAGTCCGACCAAAAAGAGTAGAAATTAAAAAGCGGCAATACTGTAGTATCGTCCCTATCTAATCAATCTAAGAAAACGGGGACGACACTAAAATATTGCCACTTGTTAATTTCTACTCTTTTTGGTCGGACTGTACTACGGTGCGCTCGAAGGGGTGGCGACATAATTTTAACCGACCTACGCCTACGTGTAAGTCGCTGCGAGTAGTTACGAATGCGCGCGAATCATGCGCTAACCAACAAACAAAAGCGGAAGGTTTAGCTAAGCACCATAATCAGAATCAGAATCATGCGCGCTAATAAGTAGGCACCCACGTAGTCCAGTAAAAATAGCGGTTTAAGTGTTTATAATTTAAAAGTCCTTAGATTTTGGTTTGAATGCTTTAGATTTCATGCTATTAGTCGTTTTCAAAAAACATGTACTAAGTTAAGGGCTTTAATCAAAACAAAACTTAATTGATTTCGATTGCAAAAAAATTGTACATAGTTAAGGGCTTTAATTAAAACAAAACTTAATTGATTCCTTTGTGTGACGAAAGTTACCCATACATTATGTATGACTAACTTTCGTCACACAAAGGAAGCGATCGTGATTTTTTCTCAACTAAGCTTTTAACTGTGTAATTTTTTTTTACAATCGACCCAGTTACCCATATCTTTTGTATGAGTAACTTTCGTTACAGAAAAGATGCGATCGTAATTTTGTTTTTATTAAGCCTTTAAACTATAAACATGTTAAAAAAAATACTAATTCATTAATGTTATATTCTTTTGCAAAAACATATTGGCCATATTCATTTCATTTACTGCTGTTGAGTCATATATTTTATATAACATTACCATGTAACGTGATTTCTTAAATAATGCAATATAATAGGTCGATTTTGAATTGTGAAGAGTGCATCAGCCTATATTTTCTAATATTTTGAAAATAACTTCAAATGTCATCGTATTCGTCTGCACACCAAAATTCAAAGATTTAAAGTTACCAAAAGATGACTGTCTATTTCACTCTAATTTGACGGGACTAAAGTGTGAAGTTGCCCATTTGACGCCATCCATTTATATCCATACTAATGACCGGCTGCGCCTGCAGCCCGCAATAATTGTCTTGGAATTCCGCTATCTATTGATGCCAATAGTTCGAACAGGTTCATTGAGTCGAATCGTATCGTTGTTATCAATAAATGCGAAATTATTGGTAATAGATGCCAATTAATTATTATCTCATAAGGAATGAATAAGAGCGTAAGTTTGAGCAATAACTAAAGTACGATAACATATAAATTGAAAGTGTTATTATGATTTTATCATTATCTGTGTGTTGATTACATCTGACAAGTTGACTAGGTACTTTAGACATTGTAATTGTTTGGGATAGCGGAATAATGCAAAAATGTTTCTTACCGGACTACGATCAATAAGAGGCTTACAAATTACAAAGTTACAATTTTACCAGTTAGTATGATTGCCTACTAACAGGTGAAAGGGGAATTAATCATAATACCTACAAATTTTATATTAAACATCATGGATACTTTAACCTAAGAAAGTTACAATACCTAAGTAGCTTATTATTTTGACTAAGATAGACATTGCTATTTTAGCAACAAAGCATTTATAAAATGTAAATTTTCTTAACTGAACTGGCCTCTTAACTGCAAACCCAGAATTAAAACAAACATCTAGAGAAAAGCTACAAGTGTAAATAAGGAAACATTAGATAAATAATCCCAGCAAAGTGGATTTCTAAAGATACACGTTTTACTGAGCAGGTAGTAGGTTACATTTTACTAGTATGCGAATGACAAACCTGTATCTATTGCGTAATAAACGAGCCATCATAGCCTTGCCTTAATATAAGTAATAGTCTGGAACTTAGCTACTTAAGTGATTTCAATGAAATACGTGCCTATTAAGATATTCCGCGCAGGATGCCGGCCCGAACTTCTGGCTTCTTCGCGCGTCACAGCCAGAGTTCGATAACTCGTGGTTTCTACCCGAACTTTCCGCTTAAACTTACTCAATTAACCCGAAAAAGGAATTAAAAATATATACACGTGGAGAAACTACAACACTTTTTTTAGAGATAAACTAATTAAAAAATGCGAATCTTCAATGTGTTTATTTTAAACTATACACGATGATTTTGTATTTAAATTTGATATAGGTATACGAGTATTAAAGATTCATTGTTTAAGCCTTCTATATAACTACGCGTGCTGCTGTACAGTCTGACCAAAAAGAGTAGAAATTAAAAAGTGGCAATACTGTAGTGTCGTCCCCGTTTTCTTAAATTGATTAGAAAGGGATGACACTACAGTATTGTCACTTTTCAATTTCTAAAATGCTGCTTTCATAATCCAATATGCACGATACACAGTGCAAAATGTCAACGCATTAAAACAAAAAACATGGTCCTTCGAATCGGATTTCAATGATTTATAATTAAAACTGCTTCTTCCAGCTACCCTGAATCCCGGCTCGGCAAGATGTTCAACGGCACTATCCCCATAGTCCTGGATACACTGAAGCAGCACTACTTCATCGACCGGGACGGCGGGATGTTCAGGCATATCTTAAACTTCCTCCGCAACAAGAAGCTGCTTCTTCCTGACAACTTCCCCTACTTAGATCTGCTGCTGCACGAAGCCCTGTACTTCGAGTTGGACCGTAAGTTACAGTCGAGTTCATTTACATCTACACACTTACGAGAACAAAAATATCTGAACACGACCCTATTGTCAGGAGCATAAAGTCGTGTTCAGATATTTTTGTTCTCGTAAGTGTGTAGATGTAAATGAACTCGACTGTACACAATATATGTACATACATACACAAGCATGTATCCAATTGAGGTAGAAATGGAATACCAGATTCTACGGTTCTTACACACTTCTTTCGGTTCGCTCACGTCCATGCATCTCTTTATACACGCTAGTAGGTTGCGGGTGCTTGGTACCTAGCCTCTGCTAGATAGCCCTCGACCAATGCATCGATAGAGATAGCCCGAGGGCGCTCTTTTACAAAACTTACATTCATCTTCTCGACATAAATGCTGTCTCTCTCTTTTGTCTCATTTTCTCGACATTTTCTTCACTACTGCCGATCGTAAGTTACCTTAGGGAAATTGGGCCCCTAATATGCAGGCAGTTGGGACGATCTGAATCGGGCATACAGTCCGCAAGTTTATAAAAGCCTTCGTGTTCGGTTGAAGTAAGAGAGATTGAAATCTCGGCCGCATAAGAGAATGCGAAATAGTTATATGATCCATATTCAGTTCACGGACGTAATATTAATGTCCAATGTGTAACTCGAATGTTTTATTTAAAGTATAGTGTCACCATCACCAACTATGTATTTCCCGGATAATCACTTTTAGCCTAGCCACTAGATTGCTTTTCGTAACTACGGCTCTACCTGTCACCGCTCTTATTTTATTATAAACTTAAATAGAGTCCAACTCAAAATTCGAAGCAATTGAGTGGCTAGCCAATACAGCCACCGGCTAGCGGAGATGTCTCGACTTTGCGCGTCAGCGGCAGCGGGTCGTGTGTCTCACTCACTCGTATGGCCGCCGCGCTCGGATCTCTCGCTCAACCGCTCGCCGCGCCGCTGGTCGCGAAAATCGTGGCATCTCCGTATCTAGTTAGCAGCTAGACTAACTTGTTAAGTAGGTGGCTGTATAGGATCGGATAGATTAGATTAGATTAGATTTGTTTATTTCATAATATAAAATGTCAAGTATAAATTACGCTAAGACAATTTACATGCATTTATACTATGATCGTCAAAAAAATAAAAATAAAAATGAGATATAATAATGATAAAAAACATAACAATTGATTGCAACAATAGATATTTACATGTCTAAATCATAATTCAGTTAAATGTGGTTACAATATAAGAATATCTCCTTAAGGGATTGTCAAAATTAAAAAAATCTATACTACCTACCTACAATAACATAACATAACATACAATAAGATAACATCAGTACTTAAAATAAAATTAACATTTTAAAATTGAAGCTACACAAAAAAAATAGCTTATTGCTTGGAAATATCCTTTCATACAAGAAAACCTATTGCGAAAGTCGTTGTCTACAGTTCTGTGGATTATATCTCGTTGGAAATTTCCTGTTGTGCACATATTTACCATGGTTAAAAGTTGCCGTGTTCCCGATGGTCCAATGCCGATCGGTTGCAAAACTTCATACTTAATTAAAATTGTTCACGGAATGTTTTTACCCTAATGCTTCAGCCATGCAGTGCGGTTTTTAGAGATACACACGTTTAGAGCATTCATCATACTGCTAAATAGAATGTCGCTTTGAATATTTTTCATTTCAATTATGATCGTGAATTAATTTTGAGTACAATCGAAGCATTTACTCAGGATAACGTGGGTCACACCGGAACACTTTCTAAATATTTTTTTATTCGCTGAGTGCCTAATGTATAACAAATTGTACCTATTTTAATACCTTTCAGGGGGCCTATGATGGTTGCGATTATCACGTGATAAATAAGTGACAAAGCATCTGTCCCTTGCACTCGCAATTGGTCAAAACGTGACGGATGCTTTGACACTTATTTATCACGTGATAAACGCAACCATCATAGGCCTACAGATCTTTTCTTTTGCGTGGGCAGCGTGGATTATACAATGTGGGTCCTGTAACATAAGCAGAAAATTAAATCATAGATTTTACTTGTTAAACTGAACAACATTTGTTCAGCAACTTTAAAAAAAGTCAGTTTTCAAAATGTTATTATTTCAAATAAATTAAATAGTATTTTCAATGTATGTCGTCCAACGTTGACATTCCCTGAGAAATTACATAGCTGTCACTCTACTAATAGGTATCGGACATTTCGCAATACATTGCTTCTTTGTCTAAACTTTATTCTACAAAATGTCATTTAATACCTACACGTTATTTTCAGAACTTGCTTAACATATGTTGTTTAGTTTCAAGGGACGAATC
The DNA here is from genome assembly GCA_932273695.1 of Apotomis betuletana. Lineage (NCBI taxonomy): Eukaryota > Metazoa > Arthropoda > Insecta > Lepidoptera > Tortricidae > Apotomis > Apotomis betuletana. The sequence goes on along the minus strand of OW026298.1, from coordinate 13,735,351 downwards.
TATGTTTTAATTTATTGCTCCTGTTAAAGGGCCCACCCTTTATAAGAGCTTTCGGATAATGCCTTAATATTTTATCAATCAATGCTTTATTTTATATGGATTATTTTGTCCAAGTATTTATATGAAACATCCATTGGAGTGGCTTTAGGATCAATTTCACAGGCCCGTCATTTTTAATAATTTCCTGAAATGTAATATATTAACCCGGATGTACACCCTCGCCGAGAACATGCGCGACATACCTAAAAAAAGGACGTTGTACGTCACACCCGGTTAAGAGGAGTGTGTACAGCTGGAATTATATGTGGTGAGTGCCCTTTAGGAGATATTGTATTTATATTAAGTTGTTATGAGTAGGCTGTGTAGTTATATTAGGTTGTGTGACTTCGAATAGTATGTATATTCTTGATGAATATTCTTCTGACTTTGTCCTTGACTATAATATAAAAATTGTATTTAATACACTTATGAGTATGTCTTACCGTGCTATAAGAAGTCCGATGCCTAGTTATGGATCTTGCTTCTTCGCACGACATGTCGTAATACTTCGTATCGTAGGTATGGTCTAGTCGACTGTACAGCCGGGCTTATATATCATTGCCCTTTAGTTGGAAATATTTCAGTTCCATTAAATGAGTCTCAGCGGCGCGAGCGCAGGTAAATTTGCATAGCGACTTTTGTAACAGCAGCGCTGCGAAAGCCACTATCCCGTACTTACGCGCCAATCGCTTACTTATTCATTTATGCAGCCAGCGAAATCCTTTATACATAGAATTGCTTAGCATACCCTTAATGTCTGGATGTATAGCCCGATATAGATATATTTTGACCATCTTTTTGCATTTTTTAGTTAAACAGATTTTTTTATTATTTTTAACGTCACCGAGGTTTGAACCCTGGTTTCTTTTTTATTTTGCGACTTTAAGGGTTAATAGACAACTTTTCAAATACCGTAAAACTACCCAACTATAGTCCAGTCCACACAACTATGGTCCAATTTAATCCGAAAATTACTCGTTAATATATGACAATTATAATAACGAATAAACTCTAAAGTGAACAACATAATTCATCATCATCATCATCATCTCAGCCATAGGACGTCCACTGCTGAACATAGGCCTCCCCTTTGGACATCCATATATACCGGTTGGAAGCGACCTGCATCCAGCGCCAGTATTAAGTTTAAACATGTTCATGTTTCGTTACTTTATTATCACAGAACCCAAGACTATTATTTTCATTTTATCAAAGGAACTAGTTTTGAAAATATAAAAAAAGGTAAAAGTAGCGTCGTCTAGGAATCAGCTGCACGTCAAATTGACAACATTTCATATTTACAAGACTACAATTTTATTACTTTTCTGAATTCTGCTTAGAAAGATGAAGTAATGAATGTTTTAATTTTTTTTCTGAATTAACTAATTTATTTTTTATTAATTTATAAAAACTTTACATTTTAAATTATGACAACACCAAAACTATGACTGAATGGAACGGTTACTTTAGTCCGATTTCTAATAAAAAAAACGCAATGACGTTGACGTTCACATGACATTGTCAAAATTAACAATTTATTTTTCGCTGTTGGGTCTAAGACAACAACCGTATTCAGGCCTAATTGTCTTATATTGCGGTAATTTTATGTATTTTCTTATATTTCTTTAAATACACAAGAATAAATTAAAAGTTTTTTTTTGCGCGTACACGTCACAAAGCTCTGTCGATCTCTATATTAATTTCCACCTGTTAGAAATATGAAATGTGGTCAATTGTGGAAAAAATACAGTCGCAAACTACAAAAAGAACAGTGGTACAATGTCCATACTAAATCCGCCGTATTACTTGTCGCGTACCTACGTTCTTTTAGAATGAGGAACTTTATAAAAGATTATTTTTTATCATGAATTGGAATATTTTTGAAAATGTAAAAATTAAAAAAAATTAAAATAATTGTGGGTATATAATTATTTTTTTATCCTTTATTTGATTATATCGGGAAAATGCCTGGTTAAAAATGAAATGTTTTACATTGCAATAAAATAAAAATATTGATACTTCTATGAATAATGAAACTCGTAATTAATTTCATTCTATTCCCATAAATATTTGTAAAATATGATGTTAGTGAAAATGTTTGCGTAAAACGACAGAATAACATTATTAAAAGCATGAAAAAAACATTATTTTCACCTCAGTCATTTAAACATGCAAACATTTTTTTACGAGGATACAATGTGCAAAATCTCATTTTTATAACCGCGAGTAGGCCAATTTATCAACCGACTTCAAAAAGGTGGAGGTTCTCTATGAAAAAAAAAATTAAAAATATATATACAAATATATATATTTAACTAAACAACACAACATAATGATTTATGCCTTTGGGTCCTGAGCTAGGGTTCCCTGTGTTACAGGACCCAGTAAGGTATCAAGGAAAGTTAGACACGTTCAAATGCGTACAGTATTCAAATGTCTGTTGTTGTTTTGTATGTGTGTTCGTGATCATTCCGCCAATTGTGGACCTATTATGAATATTCTTTCTTTTGGTCCCATTGTCACCATGTCCGGATCTGATGATGGGATCCTAGGGAAATCAAGGGCAACCCTCAAATAATATAAGCATGTTTATATAACAATGTTTATCATGTAAGTTTTTTTATTAATAGACAAGTACTTATATGTTACCTACTTCAAATAAAATTAAGATTTTCTACTTTACCTTGGTGCAGAGTCAAAACGTACACTACCTTTGAAAGTCACAGAATGGCTGAAATCTAATTACAGCACGCGGCCAAAAATATTACGTCGACCTTTAGAAAGAGACTTGGCTAATTTCGGCTTTGTAGAGCGTTGACACACACACCTATGTGATATATTTGTCAGTCGTTGAGTCCGGATCAAAATCAAACTTTGACATTAGTTGCATACTAAAATTATCAGCTACTTTTGATGCTGACTGTACAAATGTAACAGAGTACGGTCGCATTTAGTAAAAACAATATATAGTTGTGGAAACCCCCTAACAATTAATTAATCAATTACATGAAATAAGACATTGCGAATCACTCCACCATTGCATTGTTGGAAAAATCGGTGAAGATATACAATAAAAAATGCATGCAGTGTGGAATTTGACCACAGTCGGTACAAATATAGCAACGCATACTACATGTTTATAAGGTTTTTTAATCGAATCTTTTATTATCGATTCTGTTTTAATGAGAAAATACCACATTTTTACTTTTATAAAAATTGACACAAAGATAAATTATGAAAGAAAAATGTAATGTGATCCACTGCAATGTAAGCAGGACTCGAACCTGAGACCCTACGTTTCCGGCGTAGTGCTCTACCAACTGAGCTATCACATCGTTACGTCAATCACACCAAATGTTTGATTCCATAATTCTACGTTACTGGAGCGCCCTTTGCGTCATATGCGTTTAAAATGCTTATGCGCATTAGCCATACCCTAGGATGTACGTTTACACGCACGATCCCCAGTCCCGATTGTTTTACAGCAAGTGCGAGGACCGCGAGAGAGATGGCGCTTTTCTCAACATTTTTTTATTGAATCTTTTATCGAGCAGGTTCGAGTCCTGCTTATATTGCAGTGGATCACATTACATTTTTCTTTCATAATTTACCTCTGTGTCAATATTTATGTTTATAAGGTGTTGCATTTTCTTTTTGTGCTACTTCTATTTTAAACAATGAAAACTCACAAAATGTTCTATACGTTTCAGATATGGTATTCGGGCTAACTAAGCTAAAGAACAGCAACGATGGTGGGAAACCCGACCACGTGTGGCTGAACGAGGCCACCGATCGGCTTAAACAAGAGTCGGAGCTTCTTACGCAAGAGAGAGAGCGTTTACAACAACGATGGTCGTGAACAGAGGTACGGTACGGGACATTCTTGACTCCATTCCGAATCCGGACGACATGTTGGTGTGATGGCGATGAGCAAATTGAGCAGGAAGAGAAACTTCCTCTCACCATCCTCCCTCCTTGCGTCGGTTGCCTCATTACAGAGGACCGAGGTCATTCTCTTGGAACAGACTCTCTCGGATGATGCGCCGCCATCTGGTCCTATCAGTAGCTGTGTGTAGAGCATCGTGTACAAGTGCCAATGGTTGTGCGAATCTGGTCTGCCCAGAATTTCCATTAGTTTTTAGGGTTCCGTACCCAAAGGGTAAAAACGCGACCCTATTACTAAGACTCCGCTGTCCGACTGTCTGTCTGTCTGTCCGTCTGTCACAAGGCTGTATCTCATGAACCGTGATAGCTAGACAGTTGCAATTGTCATAGATGATGTATTTCTGTTGCCGTTATAACAACAAACACTAAAAACTAAATGAAATAAATATTTAAGTGGCGCTCCTGTACAACAAACGTGATCGGTTGCGTTAACTTTGCACTTCATTTGTATGCGGTGCCATACATACCAGGTGCAAACATAACTTAACCCGACCAGTTAAGATGGGAAGTGTTTGGTACGGAACCCTCGGTGCGCGAGTCTGACTCGCACTTGACTGGTTTTTCCTGGAAATGGGACCAAAGAACTCTAGAACCCTGCGAAGATAGGCTATGGACAGTCTAGGTATTTCGCTGCGTGCAATTGTAACCGCCATGCTGCGCAGCGAGAGGGCGTGGAGAGCAGTCGTCTCCTTCTGTGAAGCGACAATGTCGCAAAAGGAGGCCGAGGAGCGGCAACGCGAGGAAAGTGCTGATGCGCACCCGCTGCGGCGTAGACGGAGGGGACAAAGGCGACGGCAATTTGCTGCCCGCGTAATACCCTAGTGGAGTCAGTGGGTTGGGGACCCACATTGCACGGCTCCACATGTATGGGGGAGTGATCGCTGCGTCTTGCGATGCCTCCCTTTTTAGCGCGGATCCCCAGGCCTGAATGGCCGGGGCAGTCGGGGGGGCGTTGTGGTAGAATCTTCGGGACCCCATGGCGCCCCCCACTTCCGACTCGGAAGAAAGCACCGGAGTGGGTTTAGTGGGTAGTCTCATTGCACTCAGAGGAGTCCCACATAACCCCCAAATGGCCTCCCCAGCCTGGGGTATGCGTAAATGCATTCCCACTCCGTGAACAAAAAAAAGGTATTAGGGTGTGGGCCTTAATTAGATGCTGAAATAATGAAATTTAAGTAATCAATCTATATAAACCAATTGGATGAGCGTTTATTTAGGTACCAATTTTGTTTATCTCTAACAATTAAATACCTCTATAATAAAATGACTATTGTGTTTTTAATACGAGTCTTCAATTAATTTTAGCTCAATTTAAGAATATTAGTTACCCTTATTTAGTTATAACCTTGGAGTGCACAAACGGCAACCGAAACCGATTCCTCAACCACCATATAAAATTTCCTTTGTTTTTTATAAAATAAAGTCTCTATTCGGCATCACTGTTGCCTGCCTGTGATTGCATCTTTATTGAGCAGACAATAATTGAACAGGTCTTTTAACTTTTCCATTGTACTTTTTTCAGGTTAACTGGGCTGTCCCAGAATCAAAACGGCGACGCGCTACATAACTGCCGGGATTTAATTGTTAATTGAAGAGTCAGTTGTTTTTATCTCAACATTTTATTTTTAAGTTGACAGTAGTGCTTAAGTTATTTTTATAAATTTTAAGATTTAATAAAATATTTTCCGTAGATAAGAACTTATTTAACTATGAAGGTGTTTTTCGTTGTATCAATACAACGATACGCATCATCGTGAGTCACCGGAGTTTTGTAGTCAAACTGACCATGATCCTACCTTTGAGTCCATAGTCTCCACTGTATCAAAACGTCTACCGTATCAGAACGTCCACCGTATCAGAACATCCACTATTCCAGAACATCCGCTGTACCTATCAAACGTTGAAACATTGTCAAATTGTCCGCTTTACCAGAACGTCCACCGTATCAGATCGTCCACTGTATCAATGCTAGCCGATGCACAATGAGCGCTCGCAATGTTGCCCCTGAAACACCGCCCTGTGACTACGGGGACTGGATTATGACTATAATCCAGGGAACCTTGTAGTACCCGCAAAGTGGGTTACAGTTTTCCTTTTTTAGGGTTCCGTAGTCAACTAGGAACCCTTATAGTTTCGCCATGTCCGTCTGTCCGTCTGTCCGTCTGTCCGTCCGTCCGTCCGTCCGTCCGTCCGTCCGCGGCTTAGCTCCGTGATCATTTAGAAAGCTGAGATTTGGTATGAGTATGTGTATGTATAACGCCGACAGAACGGTAAAATAAAATTAAATTTTTCGGGTACACTTAAAGCGGGGGTGATTTTTTTTCTTTTCAACACTGGTGTGTGGCGTGTCTTTGAATAGGTCTTGTAAAAATAATAGGGGTCTTTTAACATTATTTTTTGTAACCTCCCCTCTAACTTTTCAACCACGGGTCAAAAAAAATCGGAAAAATTCATGTTAATGAGGCCTTATTTAAATACTTTCAAAGAAAACTATATTGAACAAAATCAGTCGAGCCGTTTTTTAGCTATCGCCAAATTTCATATTTTTTCTTTAAAAGGTCGTAAGTTGACTTCCAGAAGGTAATAAGTGATTACAGTTTCTAGGGCGTTTACGACCTTTTGATAGAGCTTAAAATCTTTCTTAACTTAAACCTCGGGCTTAAAACAGCAGTTTATTGTGAAATTTGTAAAGGATGAGCGACTACGGAACCCTACACTGAGCGTGGCCCGACATGCACTTGGTCGGTTTTTACAAAAAAATAATACAGACTAACTTTTCCTAGAGTTGAGGAGGTATCGATTCAATGCGTCCACTTCTTTGAATGAACTATTTGATAGAGTGATATTTTGGTATAGTGGACGTTCTGATACAGAAGATGTGGTCATTTTGATCTGCTGTACGTTTGTAGAGTTGACGTGACGTATCGATCGAATAGTCGATATTTTAAAAGAATAGACTATTTGATACAGTGGATATGTTGATATTTCTAGTAAATCTCTTGGTAGGGTTGGGTTTATTATTGTAAAAGTTCATAGACTTGACGTGTCGATTCAGTTTACCTTTTGTTACAATGGACTATTTGGTAGTGGGCATTTTGCTACTGTAGCTGAAATGGTGAAGAGCATATTATGATAAAGTTGATGTTCTCATACTGTGGCCAATTTGATACAGTGGACACTGTGGACCCAAAAGATCTGAAACCTATTAACGGCCTGTTACAGCTGATTACGCGTGTCGAATATTTGACATCAGCAGGTGTAACCAGTCGTCAATAACTAAGTAATCACATTGTTTTAGGGGATTCCGAGGGGCTTTGAAACCGAGGTTAGTCAGAATAACGTCAATTTTAGATATTTAAATGCGTTAGCGAACCGGCCAAAGCGCTGTTAATACGAACCCTACCGCGCGAGAATCAGTGTGCGTCCTTACATCGCTATATAACGGATATAATCTGAAAAATCGACGTTGTTTCACAGTTTCAATACCCCTGGGTTGCCCTCGCCCCTATTGCCAACAATCACTTACTTAGATTTTGCGTTTTTACAATAGCACCGATACCTTGTTCGACTAAAGCTCGCTGTCCATTAGAAAACCACTTAAAGGACAAACATCAGAACAGGGATAATCCTAAATCTATACAATAATGTAATTATGAGGCTCACAAACGCGCTGTTCTTTACAAAGTGTGTGTTAGTTTGTCGTATAGGTATGAGTGAAATATTTGCTTCGTTACTTTCTTGGTAGTATGTAGTTACAATTGAGTACATTTAACATGATACATATTGTTTATATTACAAAACATAATTAAATGTATATATATCATAATTATTTTAGTATTTGGAATGAGTTTGTAAATGTAACAATATTAGTTTCTTAACGTCCATTAGTTTTATTAAAATAAATATGTATATTTTCTTATTTTTGTTATCGAGTTGCATTATTTAAGAAAAATATAACGGGGTACTTCTGCGAGCGTTTCACCCACTACCCGCTATACCCTGCAATATGTGTAAGTACCTATAATAAAAAATAATCAAAATATTTCAACAAATCAACATTGCAAGCACAGTAAGTATATTGTTTTATCATTATCAAATATATACTACTACATTGCGGCTCATTTATCCAAAATATGTGACAGGAAGCTGAGAACGGTTGAAACACTCGTAGAACTACACAGTATAGTGGTAAATAACTATTAAATCTAATAAGTGCAATAAAGGGTGGGCCCTGTAACAGGAGCAATAAATTAAAACATACATTCGTCCCTTGAAACTAAACAACATTTGTTAAGCAACTTCTGAAAATAACGTGTATTAAATGACATTTTGTAGAATAAAGTTTAGACAAAGAAGCAATGTATTGCGAAATGTCCGATATTAGTAGAGTGACAGCTATGTCAATGCTCAGGGAATGTCAACGTTGGACGACATACATTGAAAATACTATTTACTTTGTTTGAAATAATAAAATTTTGAAAACTGTTTTTTTTTTAAAGTTGCTGAACAAATGTTGTTCAGTTTAACGAGTAAAATCAATGTTTTAATTTTTTGCTTATGTTGCAGGGCCCACGTTGTATATATAGCTTTTTTAGGAAACAATCACTCACATTTAGGTATTATTTTCGTTTAGTTAAATTTAGGCAAATCAAATTGATATATTTTATTTGAAATAATTAATTTCCAGAAATTCATAATTTTCTATAAAATGACGTAAGTGCCTCGCGGTGTCCTTATACTTCGAACGTTACACATATTAGTTAAGTGCCATACTGTATTAAAACATTTCGCTCAATCTGGCGCGTATAATCGATAACTTCCTGAAGGTAATAAGTAATTACTGTTACTTTGGCGTTTACGCCCTTTTTATAGAGCTTGAAATCATTCTCGTAATTTTCGTCTATTGTGAAGGATGGGCAACACGGAACCCTACACTGAGCGTGGCCCGCCATGCTCTTGGTCGGTTTATGAACTGTCAAAACGCTTAACCTGTATGAAATTTCAAAGAATATAACGCATAATCGGCTTCCGGTTCGTGACTCAAGATTTTCGTTGTTCATTATTTATTCATTTTTGTTGTTCAATGTGTAGTATTGATAGCGTATTGTGCAGTGATCTAACTTATGAGTGAATAGCTAATGAAGAATTCAACTTGAAGCGTTCATAGCCCTTCCTGGGTCAAGGCCCGATAGTCCATGTGGTTTTTTGTAAATCGCTATCACTTTACAAAAAGCACGATTTTCTCAACTCACCGTACAACGTGGTATCAATCCTCTATCTAGTCGCCTAGTGCGATTGGCAACGAGACATTGAATGGTCGCTTACTGTGACCGGTTGCCATTTTTAAAAAAATTGAATAGAATAACGCATAATCACTCCTGTGGCGCCATTAGCGGGTTATACATATTGTACATGTCCCACATAAAGTCCGACTACTGGTAGTGAGGGCTAACGAGCCCTGATACAGTTTAAGTCATGTTCTTCCTTATTTTTACTATTTGGTTATTTAAAAATCACTGAATACGTAAATAAAGTATACATTGTCTTTGTATTATCAGAAACACCATTTAATAGCAAGCGAGACATAATTTCTAGGTAGGATAGCCGAAAAGTACCCACTTTTTGAGATTATTTTTGAAAATAATCTCTGCCATTGCAGAGGTTGTTGATATTAAATTATTACCTTTTTATGTAAATATATTTTTAATAAACAAGTGTATAGTTAGATATTAGATATTTTATCTACCTTCTTTTATCTAATAATAAATAGGTACATATAATAGGAACATGAGCCTTTTTCGATAGCGTAGATTATCCGAAGCAAATTCAATCTGTAGTGATACGTATTTTAAATTAGCAATAAGTTATGAGCGTTTTTTATACTATTAACACTAAAGGCAATAACTACCTACTAAATTGTGATACAGTAACTATTTCTACGGTCACCACGCTTGTGCCAAAAATTTAATTGTTAATTTTGACTCTCGAATGATTGTACGAAATGCCCTTCCTTTTAATTCACGTTTAAAAAAACTGTTCGAATGAGCAATTGTAGTGTATTAATGATAATCTCTGTATTAATGATTGTTGTTAACTAGCTACATTGAATTATGCATGGATTCAAACATACGTATTAGGTAGGTACTAGTATTGGGCCGTGTAATCCAATTAAACACTTTATTATACTTTAACCATGCATTGAACGATTCAGCATAATTATGTAATCATTGTGAAGAACACTATGTATGTATTTTTTAAATGTAAAATAAATTAGCAACTCGTGTTAACTATAACCCATAATACTAACTATTGTAATGTTTTATTTACCTATGATAAAACTAAATATATAAGTGCTATATAAATACAAAGATTAACACGCATAGAAATATTAAATTGCACTCTCTCACATCTTTGGATTACCGGTCCAACGTCTCAACCTTTCGACCAGAGACGAACTGTACGTACGCTTTCAACTTCCCAATCAGTTTCGATCTCATTATCTATTTTATTTTTGAAAGGTATTTAACCTTATGGACCACGTATGAGCGCAATTTAATTCCTCATTGCGTGTTGATCTTTTTATCTATTAGCAATTTTAAAAAAATGGCGTTAATTAAAATAACATTAAAAATAAATTCGAAAAGCATAATTGTGTTTCGAAATAAAATATTAAATATATAAGTGTCAAATTATAACGAGCCTCTATCCAGCTTAGTATTATGAGAGATAATGAAACGAACATTCCGTTTAAGGGTGCGGCTCCACTGAGGCGGTGACGTCCGGAATCGACCAATCACCTGAGAAGAAATCTGTATGTGTGATCCGTTTCATTTTAGTGATTAATCGATTCCGCACGTCTTCGCTCCGCTACAGTGGAGACGCACCCCTAGGCTGCCTGGCCACTGATGCGGAGCGGAGAAAATGAACCAATCAGGCTGCGTTTTTATGAAGCCCACCAAATAAGTCTATTTCGATCTGAGGAATGTGATTGGTCGATTAAACACACCTCCACTTCGCTCCATTGGATCAGCTGTAAACAAGAAATCTCTTAACCGATAAAAATAGGCTGAACCCCGATGAACCTAGAAATGAGCTGATAGTCTTCAAACGCCTGACTCAAATTTCCTTATTCATCGCTGATCATCCGATAAATCGCTCTCTGAGGCAGCCATGAGCAAATAGAAGGTAATCGATCGGTCAAAGTATAAATATAATTCAAAAAATCGAATTGTACTTACTAAATTAAGTGGTAGAGGGTCCGCTCCCTCCACGCCCATACACCCTCTACCACGGTGTAGCAATAAAAGTATAAATTGTCGTTACGGGGAACAAAAAAAAGTGTCGTTATCAGAAATTGAGTTTCATGGTAGGAGGAGTCATTGGTCGCTATTGCCAAGCTACGTGGCGTCGAGTATATCGTAAAACTAAAATTGTATTAAAAATTAGTTTTCTATGGAAAAGGTTCATTATTAAAGGAAAAATCTTAAGCCATCTTTTGGTAAAATCTTTGTCCTCCCATCATCAGGCCGAAACGGCTGGCCGACTATAATCAACTTTAGTAGAGGGTTACCTGGACATCCAAAGATGGTTATTGGATACTTTCTAACCGAGTATAGTACCTAAATAAAAACAAATACGCGGACGAAGTTGTGGGCACCTAATCATAACAAAATCAAATAGGTAATCATTAATATTAAGGCACGTTAATTTTTAATGACGTTTTCTCTTGTAACCAACTAATTGTGAAAATACGCACTCGATATAGATAATGTATACTTAAGGTTTAAAATAATTTAATCTCATAAGAATTTACATCCACATAGCCCTGAAAGGGATTTTATAACCCACGCCTAATGCGTATTTTCAGTGGTACTAAATTATATTACTGGCAACGACAAATTTTTGGTAACACGTTGAAAGTCGGTGAATGTCACTGATGTAAACAAAGAGACAAAATTTTTCGCAAATTTCAAGTAATATTTGCATAATAAAGCCAAAATTATCCACAGTGATGAAAGGCAAGTTTTTTCAATAGGATTCAGTATTTATTTCGCAAGAAGAACGAAGGATTGGCCAGCATTCCGGTAAACAATTTTTAGAATTTTGATATTGACAAATCCTTGACTGACGTTTAATAATGCAAATATGACGTATGCAATTTATTGCCATATGAAAGCTGTTTGTAGCGCCACTATTTATCCCTGGGCCGGACCGACGCTTTCTAGGCTATGTACATACATGAGACAGAAAATTATAACTAAGTTTTAAGTAGGTAACTAATGAAACGATTGTATACTAACTCTTAGGTTAGGTAGTATTTAAATAAAACACCGTTGTTATTCATTCATTCGTTTTATTACATCAACCGAAATAAAAAGAAGCACAATTGAATTAAGTGTGTGTAATGAAAGCGTGGCCGAAGTATCTATTTATAGAGCGACCAACTTATCTGTGAAATGGCGAGGAATCACGAAGAGGAGGCGAAGATTGTCAGTGTCTCCGCGTTCGAGTATACTGTGTCCGAATGCTCTGTCTGTGAAGATTTTCAAAGAGGTCGGTTTACTCGACGTCCGAAGCATGTACTATCTGACCCGGACGATGAGATCACGGAAACCATCCAAGCGATGGTCGCCGCGAACTCTCAGAACGGCACCTCAGCGTAATCCCCGCCGGCGGGGAACTACCGCTACTTAGTTCGCGTTTTTCTTTATCATAACCCGATTTTCTTTCCCCTCTCCTCCCACTACTGGTAGTGAGGGCTAACCAGCCCTGTTGTCTTAAAAAATAAAATAAAAAATCTGTGAAGATTGTGGTGACATCATCAGTTCACAGAGAAGTTGGTCGCACTATACAGTCCGACCAAAAAGAGTAGAAACTAAAAAGTGGCAATACTGTAGTGTCCTCCCTTTCTAATCAATATAAGAAAACGGGGACGACACTACAGTATTGCCACTTTTAATTTCTACTCTTTTTGGTCGCACTGTAAACCAGAGTTTGACTACGATATTTTCAGCGACACTGTCAGAAAATGGAGTGTGTCTAAATCTCACTGTCAGATTTAAAAGAATGTAGCAGAAATTAATGACTGACATTTGTGTCGAAATCTGTTATTTATACGGTTTTTACAGTTTGTATGAATGTGGCGCAGGTAGCCGAATATACGTAGAGAATCGTATTTGTATGTCAGTTTGTAACTACAATTACAATAAACATGCCACTCAATTGCTTCGAATTTTGAGTTGGACTCTATTTATATAATAAAATAAGAGCGGTGACAGGTAGCCGTAGTTACCAAAAGCAATCTAGTGGTTATGGCAGGGGAATAAACATATAATCTCTATTCTCCAACAAATCGTGAAAAATATTCTATTGAGACATTTATCATTTTATCACAACACAAACGGAACCTATTTCGTATAAATATTGCATTCATCTACATAAAATTATTTACCTATTGAAAGTAACAAGAAACTACATTGTACAGGTAAGAATGAAATGATTCGGCTCATTAACCTAGACCTCATAGACCTAGAGAGTAAAAAATATAAAAGTCTAAATTTACTTATACTTACTTAAAAAAAATAGCAGCCCTCGAAAATGGGAAACTCTAGCTAATGCTAAACTAAACAAACATATTGGAGAACATGTCTATACTCAGTCTTACAATATGCACATTTTGCATAACATTGCACGCCATCTAGCGAGACAAACTAGAATATTAATTTAATTATAGAGGTATATAGCCGATCATCTTAAAACCGAAACATTCGTAGGATATTTTTTAAACGCGTCTTTTTAGTGATGTTTCGATTGGTAAGCCTGTCCGATGTATCTGTTCCTTTTCTATTTAAGTTTCGTCCCATTTTAATAATTGTGTGAATTGCAATTGTTTCTTAAGTAATTCATTCAAATCTAACAGAGTGACATACTACATACAGGGTGTTCTTTTTCAATTGCTTTAACTTTAAGGGTTAATTCTTTACGTCTTATTGAGTCAATTTCTCAAAGAAACTAAGTTCCTAACTCGCACCGTTTTCAAATTATTTAATATCCAAATTTAATCACTAATCTCAGTTTAACCAGTGTAAAATCTTCTTATAACCAAAGACTATTATCTGCTGGTTCGTATGTAAAGAGTTTTCAGTGTTCCTTATGTACGACAAGGTCTAAATCAATAAGTTCTTTTTTATTTTGCTCTCACTTGACTCGCATGTGTCACGTCAAATTGACAATAGTAATTTATTATTATTGTTATTTACTTAATTTTTAATGAAATAATTGTGTTCACTTGCTTTGTGATGCCACGGATAAATTATACGGCCGAAGAAGAAGCCAATATGCACTTTGTTTACGGTTTCTGCAATGGATATGCGGCGGAAGCAGCAAGGGAGTACCGACGTCGATATTATCCCATAAGAACTTGCATAATTTGGATTATTTCGATGATATTCCATCGGAAACACTGCGGACACACTGGATCCAGCATGACGAAGCACCCGCACATTTTGCTGGCCGTTTTAGACAGTATTTGGATGTGCACTTTGCTGGGCGTTGGATTGGACGCGGCAGTCAAACTCTTGCGTGGCCCGCCATGCAGATCTCCGGACCTAACACCCTTAGACTTTAATGTCTGGGGTACTTTAAAAGAAAAGTCTACTCCAAACCTGTGGCTTTGAGGTAATACCTACTGCAACGAATTCAGGAAGAAGCCGATGCCATGCGTGCCAAATCCTGTCAACCTAAATCGCGAGATACGATTTCGGTTGAATATTTGTTTGGAAAATAATGGCGGGCACTTTGAAAACAAGTTGTAGTAAATTATTATTTTGTTTTAATGTAAATATTGAGTGTTAAATACTGATGAGGAGATCATTTTATTTTATTAGGCCAATATTGTTTATGTAAATCAATCTTTATACTTAAACTTTAATTAGTTTCATTTGTGACCTATACCATAACACCAGATAATTGAAATAAAGTGAATAAACACAAAAAAAATGGATTAAACACATCGCAAACATTGTTCTGAAATAAAAAATACACAAAAAAATTAAACTTTCACTGCCAATGAACGAAAATAAATACAAAAAGAAACTTCTTTACCGGGGTTTGAACCCAAGACCATCCACACGCATTCCACCAAGCTAAGTTTTTAACGAGCTCTCAATTTTGTCATCGATGAAGTTTCATCAGTGACGTTAAACTGACAACAAGTTGACTCTAACTGTTGCCTAACTCAAAAGGACCTTTTACAATAGCCACCAATTAAATATTTATGGGATACCAAAAAAAAAATATTTTTCGAATATCATTAAACGGTTTAAGGGATGAGTTTACGTTAATGTTCCAAGAACTATGTCGAAGTTAAAGCAATTGAAAAAAAGCACGTTGTATATGTTTGGCGCCGACTTATAAACCAACATTTTGATGTCTTTCTGTGGAATAATTATGAGCCAAAAATGTTATACTTACAGTACTTACACTCTTACTACTTAATAAGAAACTTGTAGATATATGTACAACTTATTACGGACAGATTTACGTACAAAAAGTTAAAATATAGTCTACTTCATACAGCTTTGTGCGTTTGAACAAAGCTGTTAGACTATAACCGTCAAATCTGCTGTAAAGAAACGGCAAATAAATGAAATTAATAACAAAATGTATAACTAGATGGCACTGTATTCAAACGACTTTTAGGTTCTATTCTATTCGATATTTGAAAATCCTTACATATAATTAAACATTCATATAATATGCCAAATCTGGTTCTATGCATGCGCGCTTCATCATTTAATAACCGCAAAACTAAAAACATTACAACTTTCTTTCATTGCAATTATCTGCTTGTTTAGATAATAAGTAAGACAATACATATAAAACATTATGGCATAATTTCGCATATTATTTAATAACTTATATAAAAAAAGTCATAACGTTTGCGTTACTAGTCTAGAACATACCTCATGCGCACCTATTTGATTTAGTTTTTAACACTAGATGCGGGTAACGACTTCAAAGAAAAATAGGGCAACTAAAACCCTCTCCAAATCCAAATGCGCACTCTATTCAAGTACTCACAAGTAATTCTACGAGAAAACGTACACAATCTAGTGTCATCTACAGAAAAAACTTACTCAATAAAATATACTTCTACACCCTTACGAGTACATATACATATAAGTAGATCAAAAAGTACTATTTTTTTATTTACAAGTAAAGACTAGTCCCGGTCGCGCATAAGCACAAATAAAGACATAATATTAGAATCAATAGAGTCGTTTCCTAAAATATTTAAGTATTTAGTTCAGGGCTATAATTAAAACAAAACTTAATCGATTCCTTGTTGTAATGAAGTTACCTATATCTTCTGTAAAACTTACTACTTACTATCTAAACCCAAAGGACGCGATTGTAGTTTGGTTTTTACTAAGCATTTAAGCATTACCATAATTACCACACTACTACTTCATACTGGAATAAGACCTGATTTAATTTCAACGGAATTAATTTTAACAATGCTGTATCACTGTCAAAAAACTTTTTAGGAGTTTAAAGTATGAGTCAATTGTTATGTTGTTTTAATTGATAAAATACAGCCACCTTATTGGTTAGATCATTCAGTGGAAATAAAGATCGCTGTAAGTAACATGTTTTCAGTAATTGGCTTTATGCTTAGTTACGTAATCTTCTAATTTACTCATACAATTATTGACTTCCTTTAACTTCATAATAATTGGGCCAATTTTTATTTTGTTGTTTCTCAGATTTTAATAAAATTTGGGGAGTTGGTAAAGTTGCTTCTTCTGACCATGGTAAGCCCAATTTCACGATATGTCCTACAAATTTTTCTCCATTGAGTTACAAAAAATGTATTACCGAAATTAGCCCATGGGCCAACTTTAATTTTGCAGTCGATTTATTTATTTTTCATTTCGAGCTCCTCATTTTGTACTAAATTTTAGTAAGTAAAGGCCATGCCAGGATAAGCTAAGTGAATCTGCCCCCAGCGAGTTTTGGCTTGTAATTTTTTTTATTCATTTGTCTTTTTATTAGTGTCGTTTATGCCAAATTACAGCTACCCAAACCTTACCATTTTTCTTAAAAAAAAAAAACGAAATCTGATATTTCTTCGATATTTTTTTTTCTAGCCGGCCGATTTTGACGTGAGTCACGTATATTGTGCTTATAATAAAGTGAACTATATGGTATTAATTTTAATACATATTGCCATACAAAAACTTGAAAAAAAATTAGAATTTATTTTTGATAAATTTTTTTTAGCATTATCTCGATAGCGACACCTCCAGATTTTTCACCAAAACTAGCCTCTTTAATAAGCTACAAAATGAATGTATTAACTTAATTTTATTTGTGGTATAACGGGTTGTTTTTTTAATTGAATTCATCCCCATACATTTTCTTTACCCGCTCATTATTAAAATTAATCGATTAAAAACTGTTTAAAGAAACGTGTATGTTTATAATGAACACTAGCCACTTACAAAAAAAAAAAAGTATTGATTCCTTCGGCGCCGGTTATTCACATAAACTTCGAATATTTATCGGAAAAACTTTTTTTTTATCGGAAAAAATTAAGTTAATACATTCATTTTGTAGCTTATTAAAGAGGCTAGTTTTGGTGAAAAATCTGGAGGTTAATGCTAAAAAAAAATTATTAAAAAAAAATTCTAATCTTTTTTTCAAGTTTTTGTATGGCAATATGTATTAAAATTAATACCATATAATTGTCTTTATTATAATAGACCGGGAGATAGTGACAGAATTTTCTTGGTCATTTGTAACAGTATGGCGGTTCTTCAGGGGTTTTAGTACTCAATGACAAAAAGAAAAATGATGGTCATAGCGCTGGTACCGGCGGCCCAATCGCGTGGGCGTTAGTTGAACTCGTCGGATAAATTACGAGTGTCAAACGATTTGTACCACAAAATTTTTAGTATTTTCCGATAGCCCATAAAAAACATGTAGGCGATAGTGTCATGCCATACTTCTCCGGTGTGACTTACAGCCCGCCATACCGACGCGAATGCGTTAATTGAAAATAAAAAAATTCAACCATTTGTACCAGGCTAATTTTTGCATAATTAATTATCGCCGTGCAGCCATTTACGAAAATCACCATGCCATACATTTCCGACGGTTCTAAATGGCCGCCATACCGCCGAAAATCAGCAAATTTTTTTTTTTCGCCAAACGATTTGTAACAGTATTGCATTTGGATTTTTGGAAAGTATTTGATAAAATGTGACCGTTATCATATTTGCCATACTTCTAGTAGGGGGAAAAAGTGCTGCCATACTTGAAAAACTTATTTATTCGACACGTTTCAAAAATACGACTGTACAATACGTAAAATATTTTTTTACAGCATGGGATCATTATATTCTGATTGTTTGGATACAATTCTACCTACAAAAAATTATACCGGATTGTAAACATGGGGCGGACGACTGTGAGACTTGAGCCAAGACGTAAACCAAAAAAAAAAAATTTGACGGTTTGTACCAGTATGGCATTTGGATTTTTGGAAATTATATGATGCAATGGGACCATTATTATATTTGCCATACTTCTGATAGAGGGAAAAAGGGGCAACATACTTGAAAAACTTGATTTTACAACGGGTTTTCAAGGTGCAAGACATAAAATCATTTGTTACAGTATGGCATCATTGTATTTGGTTCGTTTGGATGAAATTCTACCTAAAAATAATTATCCCATACTGTAACCATGGGGCGGAAGATTGTCACACTCGAGCAAGATATAAATTAATAAAAAAATTGGACCAAATTGTTACAGTATGGCATTTCAAATTTTCGAAACTTGAAAAAAAAGTATGGTTTGGGAAAATTACACCGTACATGTGAAAAAAAATTATATGCAATATCAATATTAATGCAGTTTATTCCGAAAGATTTACAGACTTTCGAGGTCATCTAAGCCGAAATCCCCGGCATGCTCCAACTCGTTTTCGTCGTCCTCGTCGCTGCTTACTGCATCAGTATCTACAAATCATTTAATTTTTTCACACAAGCGCAATACACAATCGCAAATCGTTAACATAAAATTAATTTCTTAAATATTTACCTTCGCCGCCTTCATCTTTCTCTTCTTCATCTTTTTCCTCTTCATCTTGCATGCAACATGGGCACACTATAACGGTCGACTTATTCTAATACATAGAACTCCAATTATTGCTATGTAGTTGTGGGTCGTCTGACAAGCAGCTGCCGTAATACCTGCGTTGCCAGACATTGTGTCTCACAACACGATGAGCCGAGATCTCTCGAGAAATCGTTCGAGCGATGGTAGCCGTTCAATATTATACGATATAAACATTTCTGACTATAATTCAAGATTGCCGCCACCTAGATCTTTGAAATTTTGTATTTATATTCGTTGAACCTCAAACTTACAGGAAAAATTAGTGCCATACTGTTACAAATCGTTCAAAATACGAATAAAATCTTACAATAAAAAAAAATATTATACACATTCGCCACCTCCCACAGGTATGGCATTATCACACTTCTATGTATCATCATTCAGGAGCTGTTGAAAAAAATTTTTAGGGTGGTACAAATCGTTTGGCGAAAAAAAAAATTTTGCTGATTTTCGGTGGTATGGCGGCCATTTAGAACCGTCGGAAAAGTATGGCATGGTGATTTTCGTAAATGGCTGCACGACGATAATTAACTGTGCAAAAATTAGCCTGGTACAAATGGTTGAATTTTTTTATTTTTTATTAACGCATTCGCGTCGGTATGGCGGGCTGTAAGTCACACCGGAGAAGTATGGCATGACACTACCGCCTACATGTTTTTTATGGGCTATCGGAAAATACTAAAATTTTTGTGATACAAATCGTTTGACACTCGTAATTTATCCGACGAGTTCGACTAACGCCCACGCGATCGGGCCGCCGGTACCAGCGCTATGACCATCATTTTTCTTTTTGTCATTGCGTACTAAGACCCCTGAAGAACCGCCATACTGTTACAAATGACCAAGAAAATTCTGTCACTATCTCCCGGTCTATAAGCACAATATACGTGACTCACATCAAAATCGGCCGGCTAGAAAAAAAAATATCGAAGAAAGATCAGATTTCGTTTTTTTTTTTTTTTAAGAAAAACGGTAAGGTTTGGGGAGCTGTAATTTGGCATAAACGACACTAATAAAAAGACAAATCAACAAAAAAAATTACAAGCCAAACCTCGCTGGGGGCAGATTCACTTAGCTTATCCTGGCATGGCCTTTCCGTACTTTTTTTGGAACTCAATGGAAAAATTAGTAGGACACACCGTGAAATTGGGCTTACCTTCTTGTTCAGAATAAGCCACTTTACCAACTCACCTTTGATTAAAATCTGAGAAAAAAAAGAAATCAACAACCCCAGAATGTTTCCCAGTGGTTTTCATATTGGCTCGTCACATCGCACGGTTTTGTTTAAGAAACTAGAGCAACACGGGATTATAAATTACGTTTAATTTGACACGTCGCAATATCGATCCAAAGTATATTTATCACACGTATTTATTACTACAAACGCTAACCATCTTTGGTGTAGTAGTCAAACATATGACGAGCTTGCAATGCTATACCTAAGAATATAACTCGTCAGGTTAAAACTCTACAACTAGTTGCTACAACAACTGTTGTTACTAAGATTGCCATATTTTATTTTTTCCCTCACTATAATCAGTTATACACTGGCAGGTTGGAGATCAAGAACAAAAAGTGATAATAAATAACATTTTCTTACAATTGAAAAGTAATCGTTAGTGACTTAGTGTTGTAATAGTCTGTTTTTTTATAAAGATACAATTTGAAGTATAGTTTTAAAGATTTCTATTGTAATGTAATTGCACAAAATTGAAACACATCTCTAATTGAAACACATTTTTCATCATCATCATCATCATCTCAGCCATAGGACGTCCACTGCTGAACATAGGCCTCCCCTTTGGACTTCCATATATACCGGTTGGAAGCGACCTGCATCCAGCGCCTTCCGGCGACCTTTTAACACATTTTTACCGTGTCCGAATGTACCTAAATACTATAAAGCCAACATTTATAAATTGTATTTATCTTGTTTCTTTTTGTAAACTTTTATTGGTGTGCAATAAAGTATTGTTGTATTGTAATGTATTGTATAGCGTTAAATCCCTCCTGGAAAATATTTGCACAACAAGAAACACGTACCGTCGTCACTTGCAAAACCTCGAAAAAAAATCAAGATGCCAAAGTTTGGTACTTTTTTTTTTTTCCACTAGCAAACAGCCTTTTAAGTGTTCTATATACATAAAGGTATCATCTGTCCGGTAGTGTAAGAGTAAATAAAGCTTGTTTTTCATTTAATAAGGTGATACGTCGTAATAAGACGTGGATTTCTGAACACAGTTCTATTCAAGCTTAAAATCCTTTTTTAAGCATAAAAAATAGAACTGAGCTTGAATATAATAGATATCTTCACACCTGCAAAGGGTTGTTAAAACTGTAATTAGTGAGTAAAATAATAGAACATAATAATTCAATGATAAATTACATAAAAAAAAACCGGCCAAGAGCATGTCGGGCCACGCTCAGTGTAGGGTTCCGTAGTTGCTCATTCTTCACAAGAGACACGGGCTTAAAACAGCGGTTTTAGGCCTGAGGTTTAAGTAACGAGAAAGATTTCAAGTTCTATAAAAAGGTCGTAAACGCCAAAGTAACAGTAATTACTTATTACCTTCTGGAAGTCAACATACGTCCTTTTAAACAAAATTATGAAATTTTGCGATAACTCAAAAACGGTTAGACCGATTTTAATCAATATAGTTTTCATTGAAAGTACTTATAAGGCATGTGTGGCCATTTACATGAATTTTTCCATATTTTTTTGACCCGTGGTTAAAAAGTTAGAGGGGGGACACTATTTTTTTTATTTTCGGAGCGAATATTTACAAAACTACTGACTTTATCAAAAAGTAATGTTTAAAGACCCCTATTATTTTTAACAGAGCTATTCAACGACATCCCAGACACTAGGGTTGAAATGAAAAAAAAAAATCACCCCCACTTTAGGTGTTCGAGAGGTACCCGAAAAAAATTTTTTACTCATACCAAATTTCAGCTTTCTAGTACTAATGATCACGGAGCTAAGCCGCGGACGGACGGACAGACGGATAGACGGACACGGCGAAACTATAAGGGTTCCTAGTTGATTACGGAACCCTAAAAGCGTAATCGTATATTATTTTCAATAAATCGATAGTACACGTAATTATTCACTGTCGAAGCTTTCTGTCACATTAATTATGAAGCGTAGTTTTTCTCGAGTAATAAAAGTGTCCTCAATGGCTTTAATATTAACTAACATGCAGTCCACATTTATTGTCTACAATTTTCATCCCTCCTTCAAGCGTTTCTTTTATCCGCGCAACTAGAAAAATTATAAACTTGTAACGTTCTAATACTAAATTTTAATAACATACTTACTTATATTCTGTTATTTGCCATTTTATAATCCCAAAAAAGTGGTGTCACAAGGTTACCCTGTGTTAACTCGGGGCTCAGGCACTAAAGTGATGTGGCAAAATATTTTATCGACCAAAGAATACATCGTACATGTCAAAACCTATGTTATTCAACATAAATATTTTTTATTTTCTCTTCATTTCAAAATAAAAACAAATAAACACATGTAAACGTGTATTTATTTGTATATTTTAAAATAGTTTTCATAATGTATATACAATCACTTTTTTTAATATTCGTCGGTATTTAATATTGCCGTCTAGATGAAAATATCCACTTTATCAGACATGATATTGAAACTTTTAACCAAGTTTTAATAGTAACCGAGAATTATCAACGAGACATGTATTATTATATTGTTATTTTTTTATCGATATCAAATCCCTAGAACGTGCCACGAGTTAGCACAGGTATGGTCACAAGTAATGACGCGAAATAATACATTTTGAAATCAATAAAACTGAACGTTTATACCATCAAACTTCTAAGAATGTTTTTTTATTATTATTATTATTTTCTGTACACTTACACGCGTAAGTCAATCAGTTCCAACGAAATACTAGGTGGCAATTCCCGATTGTCGCAACACTAACCTGCAATTTTTGACATTCCATTTTCAATTTTAGTGATGTCATTTGACATTAAATTTAAGTACATACTATTACGTTAGCTTCTCGTGTATGCAAGAAATCACTCTTTTTACTGTAAGTATATATTATTTTTATGTTTTTTTTATTCTAACGTCTCCGGACACACTATAATATTGTATATGTAATAAACGATTTTTGAAGTTTGGTTTTGTTTCTAATTTGTACTTTTTGGTGCCTGACGTTATAATAATGTGTAATTAGGTTTAACGGTTAAATATTAACAAGCTAAACGGTTTGCAAGTAATGTTTGCGGCGTAGGAACGGTTCCTAACAAGCGTTATAACTATTTATATACATCATTGATGCAAGTAAGTATTAAATCATGTAAGTACGAAATATGTTGTCATAATGAGAAAGTACTTAAATATTGATTAAAATAACTAAATCTTCGAAATTCAACACTAAATAAAAATTTAATAATTCACGGTAAACTTAGGTCATTAAAAATACATATAATAAATATACTTTGCGTTTTGAAATACCTAAACGAGCTTAGAATTAAGCTCTCGCATTTTCGTTCCAAGGAAATTGAGTTTGTACAAATTATACTCTATCTATAATCTACATACCTACTCCTTAATCATCCATGTACGGCAAGATACGTAATCATATTTTTAAAATCTTAGTATGTGTACATCATGAAACTACTAACTATATTGATTGAACAGAACTGGAGAATTATAATCAAAGTTTATCAACGTTCAGCATCATCTGTATCATCATAATCTATATATAATATCTTCTTTGAAAACTTCGTAGATTTAAACAAATTTACGTATAACAAGTATTTTATCAGGTGATTTGAAAATTAAAATAGCACAGCCAAGCAATTTAATTCAAGCGTGACACGTATCACATGCATACTTGACTTATGCACGGCTTTCTAATGGCAATGCTAGTATATTGTACGATCAGAGTGATACATATTACCCGAAAATAATTCTAGACGCTAACGAATAGTGCGGACCTACGACACATTACAATTAGTAAGTAATTATAATAAGATATATTCTTACTAATGAGTACGTATATTACCTTTTTACTGCAGTCAGATGGGGAAAGGGGGAAGAAGCTTATTTCGAAGATTCAGGTTAATAATTAACGAATTATTTAACAAATGTGGGTAATTCTCACAAAAACCCGAAATTCGTCCGTTCTCGCGATTGATAATTATAAAATAAACCAGTCTTATACTTACATATATGTACAGTTTGCTTTTTTACTCTCTCTCATATAAAGCTCCCTGACATATAGTAACGTTTTATATTTCCTTACTTACATTTTTAGGCAATATGAGAGAAAAATCACAAATATTAGCATTAATTATTTGTTATCTTTTAATGTCTTCTTGTAAATAAATTTTCCCTCTTATTAGCCATTATAAATATGTATAATAATTGTATCTTCTAGTTAAAATTTACTTCTGGTTGTAATGTTTTTGTTTTCACTTCCTTTGCTTACCTTTTGTACAGTGATAGTAAAATTTTACCATACAACACTACGAGCCCCAATGCATAATAGATCGTCTAGTTGCACTTCAAAATACGATATTTAATTGTAAGACTGATATTTAATCTCTGATTGACTTCGATGATTAATGGAATACGCTACACACGAGGTCTTACTCCTAGTTTAATCTTGTGTTGTAAAAAGTGTGATAATTTTAACGTACTAAATGTAATTCTATCATAAAGTTAACATCTAGTCAGCAAAAAAATACGTCTAGTTCAGATTTGACGCAAAACAGGTCGTCTATTTAAATAAAAAACTGCTTTTTACGTATAATACGGTGAATAGAGACTAAAGTACTATGTGTGACCTTACAAACGGTCCGGTAGTTTTGAATTTTTGATATGTTGTCTAGGATGGTTAGGCAGTGTTTAAAATGCAAAATGCACAATTCCCCCCCCCTCCGCGCCCGCCGCCATATTGAAAAAACCGACACTTTCTTCATATTTTTGCTCATATCTTCCTTTAGGAGCATTTTAGCTAGAAGAAAGCTTTGACAATATTATAGAGAGTTAAATTTACTACATTCTCCATTTTATATTTTTTTTCTAGGACAGATAGTTACGGAGATATCCACATTAAAAAAAACGTAAAAAATCGCAATTTCCTACTGAAAAACAAACTTCTGGATTATATCTTCGTTTAGGAGCATTTTAGCTACAACAAAGCTGGGGCAATGTTGTAGAGAATTAAATTTACTATAATTTACACTTCAAATTTTGTTTCAAGGACGGTTAGTTACGGAGATATGCACATTTAAAAAAAAGGAAAAGTCGAATTTTCCGAAAATTGTCAAAATTCTTAGTTTAGAACGCTGTCATTCAGTTACGGACTAGTCTAGGGCAAATTAAAACATGTAGGAAATATAATTGCTTATAAAACTCATGTCCATTTTTACATACATTTTCGGAAAATGTGACTTTATTTTTTACATATCTCCGTAATTATCTGTCCTAGAAACAAAATTTGAAATGTTTATTATAGTATATTTAATTCTCTACAAAATTGCCGAAGCACTGGTCTAGCTAAAATGCTCCTAAACGAAGATATAATCCAGAAGTTTGTTTTTGAGTTGGAAATTACAATTTCTTAAGTTTTTTTAAATGTGCATATCTCCATAACTATCTGTCCTAGAAACAAAATATTAAATGGAAAATGTAGTAAATTTAACTCTCTATAACATTGTCCAAGCTTTCTTCTAGCTAAAATGTTCCTAAAGGAAGATATGAGCAAAAATATGAAGAGAGTGCCGGTTTTTTCAATATGGCGGCGGGCGCGGAGGGGGGGGAATTGTGCATTTAGCATTTTAAACACTGCCTAACCACCCTAGACAACATATCAAAAATTCAAAACTACCGGACCGTTTGTAAGGTCAAAATCCTTTATTCACTGAATTAGTAGTTTGATGCAAAATATTATTTCAAATTGAATATAAAATATTCTCGTGTCAACGGGCTATATAAAAAGCCAAATTAAAAGTAAATTATCATTACTTCATAATCATTATTCTATAAAAATAGCACGAGGTAAATCAGTGACTGAAGAAGTGCGGAAGGTTATCATTTTTAATAACAATAAGGGCAAATATACGTACCAAATATACAAGGAACTTTCGTTGCCAAGATCTACAATTCAAACGATCATCGAGCATCATCGAAAACACGGGACAGTTTCCTGTTTAAAGAAAACTGGCTATCCACGAATAACCAGCAAAGCAGAAAACAGGATTCTGAGGAAGATCATGAAGAAAAATTGTCGCGCAAGAGCAGGCGAACTTACCATACTATGGCGTGACGCAATTAAAAAGAATATATCAGTCGATACATGCAAGAGAGTACTGAAGAAAATAGGCTACGGTTTTTACACAGCTAAAGAGAAACCGTTACTTACTCAAAAACAGAAAACCAACAGGTTGAAATTCGCTAAAGAACACAGAAACGGGACTGCCGATCAGTGGCGAAAAATAATATGGAGCGACGAATCGATATTCGACGTCACAGTGGGTTACGAACGAAGTAAAGTCATTCGAGAAAAAGGAGAGGCATTTCATAATGACTGTTTTAAGTGAAAGGTGAAGTTTCCGGCATTTTTGATGAATTTGGGGCGGTATGTCGGCACAGGGTGTAGGCCTTCTGCAATTTATAGATGGTGGATCTTGGAAGAGAGTGTGCTGCCGTCTATACCGAAGTTGAAACTTAGAAATGCATTTACTTTTCAACAAGACGGTGCCTCATGCCACACCGCAAAGACAACGATGGCGTGGCTGAAGTCCAAAAAAATCCCTACTATGTCATGGTCGTCCAGCAGCCCGGACTTGTCTCCATAGAAACTTTGTGGTGGAAAATGAAGAAGAAGTTGCGAAATGACCCATCTAGGTCAAAAGCTGATCTTAAGGAGAAACTTACCTGTGTCTGGAATGGAATAACCCCTGAACAGTATAGAGAGTTAGTAGAGTCAATACCGTTCAGGATCAAAGCCGTTTTGGATGCAAAAGGTGACGCCAGCAAGTGGTAGACGTTCTATTCTGCGTCGTTTGAATTGAAGACGAACTTTTTTGCGGGTGTTACATTTTGCGAAATAATGTTTTTTTTTATGGCTGTGGAAGGCTTTAATTTTTTTATTGGTAAATAAAATATTATTTATAATCTATATGGTTTATATGTTACATTTTCTACTAAATATCCAGGTTTCCCTGAATTTTATGTTGAAGTTAGGTTCATATTTTTTCTTCCTGGCAGACGAACTCATTTGCATTGGGGTTCGTATACATTTAAATAAAACGATTTAAACGGATTATAATATCACGTATATTAATTATGTGAGCTTCCCTCACATTTCGGTAACCGTCCAGTTACCTTTGACAAAGGTTGACTGATCTTTCTTCAGACCTGACAATTTAAATGAAACTACTAGCTACAGTAAAGCCTAGCTACCTACTAAGACAAAAATTTCTGGTTTCGGTGAGACTTACTTTTGAAATAATGTCAACATGACTAATGAGAATTTTAGATAAACATCTATCGAACTCGTAATTTTTCCCAATCACGAAATTTCTTAGTCAAATTCATCGTCTCCCATTCCCCCTACCTCAGCTTACTTGTATAAAACTAATTTTAAATCTATTACGGTTCATACTTATAAAATAATCTATTTCACATTCAATTGAAATTATGAGTTACTTAACATTAGTGTCCTAAGCTAGCACAACTACGATACAAAAAAAAAATATATACATAAATGTCTCCTTCTCACACCGTCATTGCCAAGCAATATCCTCCCAAAAGTTTTGATATTAAATGGTTTGTTTAATATCAAAGCTCCATTCTATGAATTCTATCTTGTTTTCTGAAAGAAGGTATAAAAATATTTGATTATATTAACTCATCGTAAAGAAAATATTTATTTATTACAATCGCGTAGCGCATGATTATATTTATTTATTTATTTATGGCCCGTCTACCACAACTAAGGTTCGCGACTCTTGTCGCCCGATATACCATCACCCGTCACTCTCTCACAGTACTGTACCAAAAAGAGAGAGAAAGAGTCTAGTGCTAGAGATGCTGCAATTTTTACAAAGCGTCAAAACGCCGAGATCTAATGAAATGTGGGAGAAACACAAACGATAACCTCACGGTGCGGTAAGATTACTCGTAACCCGTAAGTCGCAATTTTTAACATTATTAAAATAGGAAAAAATAACTATAATAACTAGTTAACGTGATTGTTTTTTGTATATATTTGGGAATTATATGGAATTGTTGGTGCCGATTTAATTTATTTTGATTACAGGAAATTACCCTATTAGTTAAAGTTGCCTAAGCATAAAAAATCGCCTTAAGAGGCCTTATTCCTTTTAAAAGCTGATTGTTGTAGACATTTTTCTCTATGATCAAACATGTTTCTTAACATATTATTGATGTTACTACCTAGAACAGGGCTATTGGGATTTATTGGTAAATATTTGAAACCTACAGTTTGAATTTTTCATTGATAATTTTTGTTTCAAAAACTACTCGAAATTGACAAAATTTACGCGGAAAATTAGTTTTTTCAACTTGTTTTCGACTGCACGCAATGAAAGCAAGATATAGCTATGTTACTACCTAGAACTCGAGGAAACGTATTATTGACTTCAAAAAGTTGGTTGAAATTATCAATATATTTGTCATAATATGAAAAAAATAAATTTTAAAAGGAATAAGGCCTCTTAAGAAGTAAAGATCTATTCAATTATTACATTCATAGTAAAATTAATAAGTAGTAATGGTTTTCAATGTACTGGGATTTATGCGGTATTCTACTACAACGTCTAAACAACAATATAATATGCCTTCTTATTCAATAAACACAAGAAATATATTATATTTTCTAGAGATCTTCGATCTGCATTTTACAATATACAGTTACGATTCAGGACTATCCCCTAATTACCATCACAGCGCACTGCTTTCACATTGCTGTAATATGTAGGTATTTTATACACTGAACCAAGTTGGGTGATTATTTTATAAAAGAAAATAAGTTGAATAAGTGAGAAACTAAACTATATTCCTTTTTTCTCACAACTTTACTTCAAGAAGTGACTGCTTTGCATCTTTCATGCTTTCATTTGACGGTCAATATTTATTTTTCTTTAGAAGAATGGACAAAAATGTAGGGAACCTCGGCTACTACTACCCTTTAATAGCAAGAAGATATTACCCAATCGAGAGGCAATTAAAAAATCCGGTGTGATAGCCGGATTCAATAAATAAAGCAGAGTTTCCGAGGAGATATCAGTATCCAAAAATAATGCCAGATCAAAATCCTTAGAAGAGGATGAAAAAAAAAACTATTGTAACCGAATGCGACGCTGAATACAAGTGAAAGATAGGTTGCCTTTTTGTTTTGTTTCCCTTTTGTAATATTATTTTGAATATTTTTTTTAAGGCATGTCTCTGAACGGACATTTGCAACAACAAATCCGTCATTATATGGGGAAAGGCTAATATTTTAAGAAAAATGTTGAATATTTGTTTATAGGTAGGAATAATCCTCTCATTCCTGGAAATTAATTAGGTACCGATTTTACTGTACCTTAAAAAAAAAGATGAAAATTATTTTTCCCGCCCTGTACTTGTAACCGAGGTGATATATTTTTCGACTTGGTAGGGGTGCTAGAAACTAGTTAGCGATTTTACTGTAGCTCAAAAAAAAGATGAAAATTATTTTTCCCGCCCTACCGTAACCGAGGTGATATATTCTTCGACTTGGTAAGGGTGCTGCCGTGCTCGTAATTATTGTAATTTATATTATCTAGTAACGAAAGGAAGTATCTTGCTCCAACTACCAAATATAGTTTTCCAAATAACAAAAGACCTATCCCACAACCACCCAAAAACATAGATTATATTGCTATTTGGCCTCCGAGACCGGTACCTATCTGGCCATTCTTCTTATGCTTTCATCTATGAAATCGCGTTTCAAACAATGTTTTTAAGGTAAGCCAAAGTACCGCAGCTTTAATACAAATTTTGCAAATCAAATGAAAACACGATGAGAACAAAATATACAATTAAATTATGATTTTAAGTTAATTTACGAACATTGTGTAAAAAAGACCATGATGCATGTCAAATGAATCCACGTTAACGAGTTACTAGATTGGTCACCCATAGTAGTATTCAAAAGGGTTGGCTGGAAAATCATGTACTTCTGTCTCATTTCTATAAAAAAAAATTACATTGAAGTATACTAGGTATTGCGTATTGAAAACTAAGCTGTGGGAGGCATTGAGAATAAACCTGTAACTTCGCTTCTTTAATCTATTTTGCAATAACAGATATAAATCGCATAAGCAGAAACATACAGAGATATGTAAGAATAAGGAGATATATTTAGATACTTCGCGCAGATGTCATAGTCTAAAAATATAGCTACATACATAAGTTAACGAGTAAAATATGAATATGAGCTTAATGAATTGTAGTACAATCGCATTTAGCCAAAATATAATTCACTTTATAAATCTCACGATAGCAGTCACATTCAATACATTCCTATCAGCATATTTACAGCGTTCAGCGGAGGGTATTTTATAATTCGATACTGGTTTTATTTTCCTTATGGACAAACATTTCATCAAATGTTTAATTTCATCAAATTTTACAATTGGTTTCAGAAAAAGATGTTTCGATGAATCTATACGACGATAAAATGAATCATTTGGTGAAACGATAGTTTATAAGAGAACGGTTATCATTTCGATAATAGACATTATACCAAAATCAAGTATCGGAGGTGAATTGCATGCCATTGCAAACCGCATTTTTAATAATCCAATACCATAACGCATACATAGGTATTACGAGTAGGTCTTAACTCCAATTATGAAATAAATATGCAGTAGGGTTCAGATTAGTTATCGAAACCTTTTTTTATAAATACATACCTACTTACTCGTAAACGTAACTTAAAGTAATGTAATAAGTAGATGAAATGTTTATCTACTGAAAGTGTTAAGAATACTTACGCTTACCACAATATACGCATATGTATAGGTAATTAAAAAGAAGATTTTCATATAATTATGAATAGAGACGGTATTTCAAACAACATCAGTAAATATTTATCAGTATTACCTTCTATGGAAAATAGGATTTCCCGATTTCACATATACCAGCATCATAATATCAACAGATAACCTGTATAGTCTCTTAAATTTATTAATCATGTTTCTCTTTTGGATCTCGTTGCTCGGCCTGCTTGTTTGGGTCGAAATCTACGTCGCCCAAGAATTCTTGCACATCTGGATTCATCTGGAAATTATGTTATGTAAGTACAAGTAAATAACATTGAATTATCGTTACTATTATAAAAGGAACTTTAAAACTTAGTTGTATTTTTGCTGAAGATATTTCACAATAAATAATTGCAATCAATGTATTTGGACGCTATTGAATCTAATGACGTTTTTATATATTTGAATTTTCATTCAAAATTTATGTCTTTGCGGGCGAGTTGTAGCTATTTATAAGTTAAAATATGAATTTCAACTTACCAATAGATCTGAGAATGGATCAATTGTATTTTCTAGACATATGAGGTCTTCCTCAATCTGGGAGAACTCCGTCCCCATCACTAAAACATAACAGCTCTGTGTTAGTTTTTGACATAACTATATTCGCTGGGTGCGCGATGACGGAGCCAACTAGCGGTTACAATTACCGCGGACTTTGAAATGTCAAATCTGTCTCACTGTATTTACGAAGAGTAAGTAAACAAACAAATAATTTCAATGAAATATCGTAATTCACTTTTATTTAATTAGTTAATCTATAGTGTCGATAATAATGTTGACCTTTTTATTTCCCGTCTAAAATGGCAAAATCAATAACTTTCAGATAATTCACACGGACCTTTTCATGGCTGTCACAGAAGAAGTAAGTTACAAAATAAACAAATTTAACTGAATAACGCATTTCATGCATAATGCAGCCGATCATTTATGACTGGAGGGTCGTAATAATGCAGATTTATTTGGATTTTCATTTAAACATGGCCAAATTAATAATTATTAAAACTCAATCAAACCCAACATCGCTTTCCAACCCCCGAACTACAACAAAAGGGAAACAATTAGTTTTGGCTCAACATGTCCAAGATGTAAAAGAAAATAAACGCATAAATTATAATAACTTAGCCATTGTGACGTACAACATACAAAATATAATATTAAAAATGTCACTTTGCTTTATAGGTTTATATACTTACTTTCCTCTCGACAGCGATTATCCATTTTATTCGTTGTTCTCGTTTCCAACTTGCTCGTGGAAATTTATAGAATTGGTGATTACTGTTTTTGCCATTGTTTTTGCAATTAACTATGCAGCAGGTTTCGTGCCGCATATTTATTTATATTTAGATGCCTTAATTTCGCTAGTAAAAAGTGACAGTTGGTCTGCCGATAGTTCCTTTTCTGGCCACGGTGCGCGCTGCGATCGATTCGTGGTTCCCCCACCACCTACTTCGCACCCAGCGAATATGCAATATGGAATCATCTTAGTAACTTGGATTGGCGAATGGACACTTAAACAAACATTTGGGTTTCTGTACCAAAGGAGTAACTGAGTAAACTAGCACATAACAAAGTTTTCTCCAACTTGCTTGGAAATGTTGCCATTAATGTAGTAAAACTGGACCGCGAAATCGTTCGTTATATTTAGAAGGCGTTAATGAAAATTAAAAAAAATATATATTATTGGCCTTAGCCGGGAAATCAATATTTTTTAAATAAGACGATTAAGTAAAAAACACACCTTCCGTTTATAACGTCTCATACAAATGAGGGTAATGTTAATTTGGCCGGTTACTGCATTTTTACTTTTAATTTTTTCAAAGACTGATAATTCACCATACAGCCAATTGTCCACTAAATTTAAAAAATAAAAACTATCATAAACTTTTTAATTGTTCTCTGCGTATAGTTCTTGCACTGAACATTTTTTTGCTCTGCTACTGTCAATTTATTTGAAATGTCGACAAATTTCGAATAACGGACAAACAATTTGAATAATAATCTTATATGCGGTTAATTTATTTTCATGATTCTTAGTTATTTATTAGAGATTTCTCACGACAGTTTTAATTTTAATAATATGATGATATTTAATGAGTGATTTGAAAATTAATAAGTGTACCAAACGTAAACAAATAAAAAATAAAACAGAAATGATTGTGTCCAAATCAATATAAAAGTTGTTTTGAACTTATGATCTTCTCCGAATGATAAATATGGTATGGTTTCAAAAAAAAAACAGTGTGTTTAGAAGTTGTTCATTTAACTAAAATTTATAATTACCTATGTGCATATTTTTTGTTATTGTGTTTTCATATATATTTAATTCTTATTAATATATTTTGTTTTAAATCAAACATATCATTCGGACCCGAAATTTTATTCCTATTCCTAAAAAAAATAAGTACCAAATGAACTTCATGGTACTGATACATTAAATTAAAATGTAGATTGGTGATTATTTCCAAGCATATTTGGAGAAAAGCACTATACAAGCCTCGGCGGGAATGTCAGTTCGCAGATTCGTATTATTGAAGGACTCGGCTACGCCTCGTCCTTCAAAATCATACTCGTCCACGAACTGACTTTTCCCGGCCTCGGCAGTAATATACTATTAATTTGGCCCATTGACGATCGAGGAAGTAAATACTTACTGGCCTCACTGAAGAAGCTCTCCAGGGAGGGCGAGTTGGGATCGATTAGTGGTGCGTTGGTTCCGTTTTCGGCTTGAACCACTTTCTTCTTTATAGTTTCGTCATGCATTGGATAGTCTGGGGATCGTTCCGTTCCAGAAATATTGAAGCTAGTTTCTGGCGCTTCCAAGTTTATAATTTTGTAGTTTTCGTCAGGTTTGGTAAATCTATACTTAGACTGCGTGTTAGGTTGGCTCGTTATATAGTCGGTAAAGGATGCAGGTGTATGCAAATCTGGTGTTTCTTCCACAGTAGCCTGGTAGCTCTCGGATGAAGGAGGAGTAGGAAGATTTTTAAATAACTCGTCGAAAACATCCACATTCTTACGGCCATGGAAACTTTTGCTTGTAAACGTTGAAATGTCTGGTAAAAATGACTGATCGTTTGGTGGTGGTACATCGGCTTCAAAGCTTATGTCTTCTTCTTGGGAAGATTCCGGAATTTCTTCAAGGTGAGCGAAGTTGCGTCTAACGTTCAGGTTGAAGCGGGGATTGCTGATGCTTTTCATTAGATTGTAGATTCTGAGTATACCGCTTACAATTCGTTCTTTCCGGGGCGGTATTATGGCCAGGTGGATATGTTCACTCTTTTCAGGAGAGTCGCGATCCCCTTCTGGCTGTGGGGACGGCAAGTTGGTCACCAAGTGCAGAATCACTTTTTGAAGCTGCTTCGGATCTTCGACTGCTGGTAAATCGTCGTTAGTCTGCAAACACATTGTTATTAACTAATTAAATACTACCATACTTACATGATTTCGATCGACACGGGTTTTAGTAAATACAGCAGGCCATATTTTTGATTATGAATTATACCAATATCATGACACTAGGTAGTAGATTCTTAAAATGTTACTAGAAACGTTACAGTAAGAGGCATAGAGGCGAAAAATGATATATGGACTCACATCAGTAACGTGCTGCTCTTGCGGCGGCTCTTCATTGTTGTTGATGAGCAGAGTGAATTTCTTCTTCATCTGGTCGATTAGGTGCTGGCCTTCAGTGGGGTGCATCACGGTGTTGGTGCATACGAAGCTGGTAACGGCTTTTGTGCCTTTGTCGACTTCCAGGGCTCCCCTGGTCCTCATGTAAACGAACTGGCCGTTTTTCATCATGAGGCGATAGCACGACTCGCCAAAGAGTCGGTGCTGGTCATACACTGGAATTAAATTGTCAAACATACTTTTTATAAGCTTCAGCGTTATTTAAAATGGTAGTCACATTAGTTATTTGACATAGAGATAGATAGATGCGCACCTAGTCGTGTAAATAAGTATATTCATAATATCATATATACCTAAGTCGTACCCACAGTGTTCAGACCCTCTCAGTATTCACCCAAGCCCAAATCGCAATCTGAGAACTCAAGGGTTGTACATACATTCATATGACCTACAGATACCACCAGAATGTTGAGCAAGTGACTGTATATTTTTCATTCTTATAAAGAAGATAGAAAGTATTTTTATCTTATGTATGACAATGTTTCTTAAATTGGCTTTTCTATTGATAGTTACACTTTTGAGCTTTTTGTTTATTTTTAGAGTAGCTGTCACAGCTATCACGTGCCCACCAAATGTTCTGGTGAAATAGTGAATAGGTAGCGACTTCAACCGAGCCACGATACGAGTACCTATGTGAGCCGTATGGTGGATTATTTTTTCGCACGCCGCTCAGGTACGTAGTCAGGCTCTAGTAGATGTGATAGCGGAGCTTTATTATGATGGAAATATGTTTAGGAAACGTCCGATTTGCATAGAACTAGATCGAAAAATTGTTAAGAATTAATTATAAGCATACTCAATTTTATCGTTATGCAAAGCAATGGAAATGTAGAAAGTGCAGTTTATCAAAAGTAATTAACTATGAAGTGATAACTTGCCAGATGCACATACGGTAAACAAGTGGTATCTGTGAATAGATACTGACTATGTTGATACTAAAATGTAAAACAAAATAGGTAGTTTATATAAGAAAGCTAAGCAACATATCGCTGGCTCAATATTACAGGGTTCTATGTTTGACTTTTGACGAGTAGAAATTTGAACATTGTCTTAATGACATTAAATATAATTTTAATTACCCTGAAAATTTTACATAAAACCCTGTAATGGGCCAGCGACATTTCAACATATATATCGCTTTTTATAATATTATCAAATAATATGTAATTTTTTTGTTAATTAGCATTTATTATTTCTATTCTTATCTCACTGCCGGTAGGCACCTAATAAGGTATTATTAGGTACATATCGGTGTTTACTTTTTGCTTTCTACGCTACCTACGGGTTGTCTGGAAGAGCGATAGCCTATTGTTCCCAATGTATTTTTTTTCTTGCAATAAAGAATTGTTGTAATTATTGTATTTGCAAAGTAAGGTAAGGTATTGACTTATTTATTTTATTTAACCCTTAATTTGACGTAGTCCGGTGCGAGGAACAACTGATTGAAAAAAATATAGCACATTTTGGTGAGATTTTTTTTTCATTTCATACATGGCAATCGCTAGTACGATAGTTATATTTGAGCAGAAAAATATATTATTAGTACTAGCTAAACTAGTTTGACAGTGGTTCCAGAAAATGGCTCCGTGTTAGACGTCAACTGTTTTCTAAAAGATATTTCTGGATTTATGTTTTGTTTTTTATTTAACAAGTGCGTTTTTCATGCCTAAATGATACACTAAACTATATAATTGACGCATGTGCGTATAGTATGGATGCGTTTTGTTACTTTTAATATGTTGAATCTTCCTCTGAATGTGTTGTCCGCCACACCGGACAATGCCATATATTCAATGCACACGACCTGTCCGTTGTAGCGGACTTTGCCAATATAATAGTATTGCGTATTAATTAACAATTTTTCATTTATTTTGCTTATAATATGAATGTAGGTGTTTGTGTGCCCGCTTGTATGCTTAGATTTATTTTTTAGTTACTTCCCATTAACACCATACGTTATGTCGGGTCGTACAGCTAACATTTTAGCACTTATACCTAAGAGAGTATGCTTCATCAAAACAAGTGAACTATCAACCGACGAAAATGAGTTCAATAAATTCACACCTACGCATCATCACCAGCACCTTCTTTAGCAACTTCTCTAGAATGTTTGAATACATCCAATGTTTCCGATCATGAGCAAGAACTGCAAAACAACTATCCTAAACGCAGTCATGAAGTGGACACAACGCATGAGACAGATGTCCCGTTAACTCCCATTATGCATGAAGTTATACATATATAGATAATTACACATTATACAAATGTTCCGTCTAAACATCTTGTCAATTCTATCTTTGATAAAAGTAAGAGTACACATGGCGACCAGCGTTTTTCAACATAAAGCCAAAATATAAACAATCAACAATGAAATGACAAGAGGTGGTCTTATATCTATAAAGAGATCTCTTCCAGACAACCTTTGGGTGGTGAAATTGTTGAAAGATAAGCCGTGTATATATGGGACTATAAAAACTACCCGCGCGTACTTAAGTGAAATGATGTATGATTTTAATCTACTCTGTTTTGTCATCGGAAAGCAGTCCAGAAGTTGTCAATTACAATGTCACACGAAATAAATTTATAAGTAAAGTTTGAATATAAAAAAAAATTAAAACATGTTTTTTAAATTACACTACGTCTTTGGCATTGTACGGCTCAGCGGACATATGAATTTATCATAGGCATTCTCTATATTTGGCAATGTACGCTGTGACGGACATTTTTTTTTCCAAAACGAAATAATTTAGATTTTTTTAAATATTTTTTAGAAGTTCTTAAAACATACCCTATCCAATATACTTAGTCAAATATATGACTTTATAACATCAGAGTCTCTGCCAAATTAAGGGTTAAAACGGCTTCACCGATTTTATTCAATATAGTTTTAATTAAAAGTAAAAGGCCTCATTTTCATGAATGTTCCATAATTTTTTGACCCGTAGTTGAAAAGTTAGGGGCGCTATTTTTTAAATTTTTGGAGTGAATATTTATAATGTTTTTTTTTTTGTTAAAAAATTGTGTTTGGAGACCCCTATTATTTTTAAAAGACCTATTCAACGACACCCCACACACTAGTGTTGGAACGAAAAAAAAAAACACTCCCACTTTAGGTGTACGAGAGGTACCCGAAGAGTATTTTTTTTTGTTTTTATATTACCGTATTGTCGGCGTGATACATACACATACTCATAAAAAAAAACAGCTTTCTAGTACTAATGATCACGGAGCTAAGCCACGAACGGACAGATGGACATGGCGAAACTATAAGGGGTCCTAGTTGACTACGGATACGGAACCCTGCATAAAAGAACTTTAATTAGATACCTAGTCATAAGTCTAGGCATCGGACTTTTGTTATAACGGTACGACTATAGAAAGCTATGGAACCGATATTAAAATTAAAATACAATTTAAACGGATTATATCGCGTATATTAATTACTAGCTGTGCCCCGCGGTGTTACCCGCTCATCCCACGGGAACACTAAATTTATTCCGGATGAAAAGTATCCTATGTCCTTTCCCGGGTCTCAAACTATCTCCATACCAAATTTCATCTAAGTCGGTTCAGCGGTTTAAGCGTGAAGAGGTAACAGACAGACAGACAGACAGACAGACACACTTTCGCATTTATAATACGAGTATTAGTATG
The DNA here is from genome assembly GCA_932273695.1 of Apotomis betuletana. NCBI lineage: Eukaryota > Metazoa > Arthropoda > Insecta > Lepidoptera > Tortricidae > Apotomis > Apotomis betuletana. Next base: position 13,696,759 of record OW026298.1, on the reverse strand, counting down.
GATTTGAGCCTCCCTGACGTTTCGGTACCTACCTTTACAGATGCCGTTGTCAAAGGTAGACTAAGAAAAACACAATTATTCTCTGTAAAAGTTACTTTTGTGCAAACTACCCATTTTATATTATTAATTTAAAATAAAGGTGTTCATACACGCCAGATGGGCCTAATGTGTAAAGAAAGACACGTGCCAGAAGGGCATTTATTATTTTATTTAAAATATCTACCAGCGGTTCACTATAAGGCTTACTGAGGAGAAAGAACCGCTGAAAGATAACTCCGATATGATCCGTTTAAATTGTTTTATTTAAATGTGTGACGGTCGCGGAAACCGAAGAGAATATTAAAATACAATTGATACTCATACTCATAAGTGTATTTCATTCGCAATTTTAATTTTATAGTCAAGGACAACGTCAGAAGAATATACAAAGACCCGATTTATTTAGGCATTGTTTTTTCCGCCACCATAAAATGCGTAGATATTTGCGACTTTTTCCGTGTTTTCTGGAGTAAATTTGGTTCTATATTGATCGAATATCCATTTAAATATGACTACAAAAATGCATGATATATTGACAATTAATAGAGTTAAAGGAGTTTGAATTATTGTAAAGAAATATTTTATTAATAATTTAATCATTTAATGCTTGGGAATATTAACAACAATAACTTTAAAGACAGTTTGGAATGAAATAGATGAATCAGTATGAGTATGAATTGTATTCGGCTCCATAGCTCTCTCTAAAGTCCTACCGTGCGTGCTAAAATAATTGAAATAAATTGAATAGGAAAATTACATTGAATTTTAAATGAAGTTTTTGACAAATGCTCATTAACCGTTACAGCGATTCGGTATATTATTGTTCTACGTATGGTATCACTTTTAATACGAGTAGGTGCTTAACTTTTTCCACCATAATCATAATCTGTGTAGCCACATTATTGATATATTTTGTTTACATCTATGTAGACACTTAGAGATAGAAACATAATTAGTTTCAATTTATCATTATCGTTATCATAGCTAACTTGACCGAACATCAGGTCAATATGCCATCTGTAAAGGTCAATTCATACGGCATTGACGACATTAAAATTAGACTATAATCTTAAGGTATAAACAGATAAGTCGGCACGTTTAAGTACTCATTGATATATCAGAATGCACTTGTGATATCTTTATGAAGAATCTTATACCTTTAAACAAGCAATTCTTGTATATTTATTTATATATATATATATATATATATGTTGCAGTCAAAAGTGTGAACTGGTCAATAGGACTTTTAACCGACAAAAAAAGGCAAAACTGCTTCTGACTGAGCGTGTTGGTCAAAAGTAGTTTTGCCTGTTTTTGTCGGTTAAAAGTCCTTTTGACCAGTTCACACTTTTGGTTAGGGATATAAAAAATAAAAACTAACCTAACCCGGCCGAGTCGGATTAAAATAATATCGAGATAAAGGGACGAATGTGCCTGCGATCAAAAGTACTTTTGACTGATAGTAACAGTCAAAAGTACTATTAACCAATGATTTTCAGGCAAAACTACTTTTGACCAACACGCTCAGTCAAAAGCAGTTTTGCCTGTTTTTGTCGGTTAAAAGTCCTTTTGACCAGTTCACACTTTTGACTGCGACATATATAAATTTATTTCTGTGATCTCGGAAACGGCTCTAACGACGACGATAACGATTTCGCTGAAATTTGGTATATGGGGGTTTTTGGGGGTAAACAATCGATCTAGATTAGTCCTATGTTTGGGAAAACGCGTGTTTTCGAGTTCTCATGCGTTTTCTTTCCACGCCTTGAACCTCTTCAGTCAGGTGACATGGCGTACACGTTGTTCGAATAGGATAATTAGATAAAATACTTACTTTCTCGAAGTGCAATGACGACCCAGCGGACGTCGTCGCGGTGCATGAGGTTCATGGCGTTGACGCCCTGAACCTCATCAGTCATGTACCCGGTGACAAGGCCTATACGTTGTTCAGTTTGGATAATTTGTCCGTCAATGGAGTGGCGCGTTCGGTATTCCATACGGAATTGTTCCAATTGCTTCTCCTTTTTGAAAGAGTCAACAATTGGACGCGCAACGCCGATAAATACCTGTAGACAGAAGAAGAAAATTCATTTCATAAACAATCATTGCCAATATTTTGGATCCACAAAAGAATCGATGACTACACAGCAATACATCGTATCACAGTACTCAATCTAAACGAAGACACAAGTTTTGTTCTGATAGTATGCTTTTTTCCGTGGTTCTGAGTAGAAATCTACGCGATTGTAAAGTTACTTACTTAAGATTCGCGTGGATTTCTACCCACTTGGCCAGTTTAGCACGTTTGAGCATCCTTTTCTATCGCTCTGAGAGTTGAAGTGAACAATCTACTCTGGTAGGCAAGGGAATTTGACGTCACGCCACTGGTACTTCGTGACAGTCCTCAACCTACGATGTTGGGTTGATAATTTGGTTTTTGTTCCGTCTTCTTTAACCGAGCAACAGAACTACTTACAAACAGCTAGCTTGCTAGACAAGGCAGTGAGCCGCCTACGTAGCAGGTCGTAAACTGTGTCAGCTCTGAAAATGGACTAGGGTTACCGAAAATAGCATGGCTGGTACTTACGACGTCATTTCCACTGGAACAGGGGTTATCACCCCTGGCGCGCGCGCGGCGCACTATCGGGCAGCAGCGGTTTGCCGCCCGGCATGCGCGATCTGACTTGCGCAGTGAGCCATCTACCTGGCAGGCCAAATACTGTGGCGGTTCTGAACGTTGTGTATGTTTCTTGAATCTGTGTAGGTAGAAAAAAAAAACACTAAATATTTCAGCCATTTGGATTGTACAAGGTTGCGCAGTTATTCGGCGTCAAAGAACCATAAACAAAATGTTTAATATGATGCGGTAGAGTTTTGCGTCTCTCCTGAGGGTTTTTATTTACTTATAACTTAACAGATGAGAGATAACATAACAGAGAGTTAGGCATGATGTTTCTAGCCTTCCATTATAGAATATGGCTATATTTTTATTGAATTTTTTTATAAAAAAAAAAAAAATGCTTTTTAGTGATTGACTTAAAATACATACTATAGAGTCGAGCATGGAGAGATCATGGAGTCCTTCTTTTTATGCATTCGAGAAGACGTCGAGTAGAGAAATGACTTGATAATGACAAGAATAAGCGCCACAAGCGCAATAAAGAAAAAGAGTCTTAAAATACCGTCAAGAACAGCTTTTCAAAATCCGAATATTTAAATAGAAAACTGTCACAAAACAACAGGCCAGGCTAAAATGATTAAGGCTGACAACTTTCTAATACCTATTCACTCAATGTCTCCCGAAAAATCTATTCTCGATATCAACAAGTATTTATATCTAGAACAAAGACTTACCTAACTGATAAGGAAATGTACCTACCTTCCATCATCGGCTCATCGAAATATGAACTAAAAAGAAGTCGGATGTATAAAAAAAATACAACTAATGATTTCATCGCACCTATATTTAAAGAATAATCCCCTATCCCTTTAAGTACCTACCTTCCATCATCAGCATCATGAGAGGATGATGGAACTTTAGAATTTAATTCTTGTATTGATAAGCTTTTGAGCTGTAATGGCGGTTTCAAATAAAATGCATATTGTTGATTGATAAATCTTTTCAGATGTATGTGTAGCTCTCATTGTTTGTATATTTATTTTTGAAACCTTGGGACTGGTCATCTATTTATGAACTCGACGGTACTTACGTAGTTTGCGTAAGTATAGACAACAGATGGACTACAGTGAATTTCGAAATTCAAATATGATTTAGCTGAGGAGCGAGAGCATCGGTATCATTCTGAGTAGTCTTTCAGTTTCGAAACAATATGCATTCGAAACGTACAAGGATTTCTGAATACAATGGGACATATAACCAACTTATTGTACGGAACACTAATTGCGAAAGTTCGGCTTGCACTTGACCAATTTGCTTCAAGGTATTGTTTACTACGAGCGAGTAGTATTATGCTTCACTTGTCAGAAATGTTCATAGCAAAAGTTGATTAATTACGCTACTACAATTTCGCTGTTTCAGAAACAAACGCCGATGTAGCCCTGTCAAAGTGTAGCACGTGTACTTCGACAATGCTCACAAACAGCGTTTGACTAAAGCTGCGGGCCTATGATATATACGCAACGCAACCATCATAGGCTCCCTATTTTCAAAGTAGGCAACGTTTTGAGGATAAATCAGGTTAATACCTACTAAATTAGAAAGCGAGCATTTCAAATCCTTGACTCCCTTGATCAGAAAAACTCATTTATGTTATTCCGAAGCCACTTTGGAGTGAATTGGGATGATGACAATTTCTTTTGAACACACTCGTTCCTATTCAAAGGCATCAAATGGGACTAACTACAGTTAGAGTGCTATAAAAGTCAGATATATATAACCGTTAAAGTTCGACATTCTTACGGAGCGCTGAAAACGGTCTATAAAATACCTACCGTTCCATCATCGTCAAGAAAAGTACCAATATGTGTAAGAAAAAACAAATAATTAGCCTTTGCAGGGTGACAAATTGCGTTAGTAAGTGTTATACAAATTGTTGTTTTGTTGATATATGAGGATACTAAATATAATTTCTATTAACGGATTTAAAAGAAATCGTAATACTTGCGCACCTGTGCTGTGACATAATTTCAAAGCACTTTTACTTTGTTTTGTTTGTAATAATTTAAAGCAATTTTGAGCTATTTTTATTTGTATAATTATAGTATGTTGTATGATACAACATCAGTCATCATCCTAGTTGTTAGACGAAGTCAAGACGCATCTGTAATTTTTTACATGTACAATAAGACTCAGTAATAAAGACTAATGTACTATTTACAATGGCAGTAAAATAAATCAGATGCGACTTTTTTCTATGATGGCCCACTATTCCTCCAAAACGATGTGTACCTCATCATCTCCCTGCCCTTATCCTACTTATGCAGGGTCGACACAACATGTTTTCTTCTTCCATTCATCTCTATTATTCGTCAATTCAGCGCTTACTCCTTTCTTTCTCATGTCCTCTCTCACACAATCCATCCATCGCTTTTTTCGCTTCTATCGCTCTTCATCTTTCAACATTCATCCCTAACATTCTTTTACCAATATGACGTTCATCCCTCCTCATTACATGCCCATACCTAAATTTGCGATTGTAAAAATATATCAACGACAGGGTACCTACCTCACCCTGAATGTTCTTCTCTCACTGGCCAACGCTTTGGCAACAACCGCCTTGCCTTCGTGCATGTCGGGGATGAGGAGTTCTCCGTTCGGACCCAATGTCTGGGTCTTACTCATCAGACTATCTCGGAATGCCTTGTGGTCATCTTTGTGGGTCATCGTGAAGATGTTCTGCCCGAGCAGCTCCAACTGCCGAAGAAAAACGAGGTTTGTAAACCAAATAAGAGGCATGCACCCCATTTTCACAGTGAGATTCAATAAACAACCAATAATATATCCCCGAAGTATATATATGTTATGGGGACATGCGCATTCATCGGCAGCTGAAGACAAGTGAGGAGCGCACGTTTTTTTTTTTTTTTTATCCATGGAAGCTTGCGGGTCCGAAGGACCCTTTGCACTGCTGGTGCCAGACGTGCTACTCCGCTTGGAGAAGCACCGGAATTTTAACTAACCTAACTAAGACTAAACTAATCTACTAGATCTCTGGAGAGATCTCTGGCTAATAAGTGGTTAATACTAACGAGAAAAACCATGGATAATTAACAATTAACTAGAACTTTGTTTAATTGTGTGTAGTTCTAGTTTGCTCCCAATGGGGGCGCCTACTGAAATATACTGCCCTGGTTGCTAATACCGAGGGGTGCTTATTTTTACTGACAACAGGGTTGATGCTACGTTTTACATTGCTCCGCCATCTACTATGCTTAGGATGGCGCTTGGAGCTAGAGGAGACGGCGACTTCAGGAGAATTCCCTACAGTTGCCCTATCTGAAATAACTACATCGTCAGAGGTGACGTCATCAATTAATGTATTGGCTGTGCTCGCCTTGATGTTCTTAAGGAACTCATGGAAGTGGTGATGGGGGCTGACCCTCCCGTCAGGGTAGGAGCGCACGGGCAGTGCGCGCATCTTTTATGCACTTGTTGGAGCGAGACGGAAGATGGTGTGCACTTGTGTGAAATTGCTCGTTATTTTCCTACCGGCCTTATAACGTTTTCATGTTTGTTTTGTTTCTGTCTCATGTAAGTGTATGTCTATCTCATGTGTTGTAATTTGTATATAAGGAATTGAGTTTTTAAAATAAATGTTCATTATTCGATTGCTTACTGGTATCAATACACAGAAATAATACCCCATAATGTTATATACCTATCTTTCAAATGTGATTTTAAGTTATTCTGTGATTTTAACTTTAATTTATAAAATTTGTAATTGTAATGATGGTTACCTATATTTTAATCTATTTGATATATGTAATGAATGGATTATTTATATTTTCACTTTATATAATTAACTAATGACATGTTTTTTTTATTATTTACTAATTATACATCTAAATAACTTCGGCATGTCCAATATTTTAATATACTATTTTAATATTTTAATTTCGGCTATTTAATGAACTAGTCAATTTGTATTTATTGCCGAAAAGACTGCGGTCATTACCTTAAGACTCTAGTAACCACCTTCTGTTTCTATACATTCTCTGTTTTGGGTTAATAAAATGGCTTTATTATTTATTATATTATTATATACGTATGATATGAACTACGTGATAAATTGAGATTTTTCGTAATGCCTTGGCATTGTGAATAATGACAAGCTACTTAGGCAGGTCATGGCATTTTAAAATATGCCCGCGTTTATCACTTTGTCCATAATATACAAAATACGACAAGATAGAAACCTCAAAGAAAAAAAATAATAATCGAGAGGTAGCACGCCACAATTCATAGAATTCCTTGAAATAAAGAAATCCTTCCTAAAAGGACCTTCTATGAGTGTATCCTTTACGGTTTCCTGATGGAAGAACAGACTGCCTCCAGGAACCCTTGGGTTGTTGGAACACCTCCACGGAGGTGATGTTGAGCTCCGAAGTCACAAATTCAACTCGGTGTATCCAAGATATTTTTGCACATTAGGTGACACGGCGACACAAGCACGATGATCCCCTTAGTAAGTGACGGTGAGCAGGAAGCCTTTGAGCCTCCGAAGCAGTGCCTGCGCGGAGGAGATGTTCAGCGCCAAAGTCTGGTCCAATAGTATCGCCAAACACTGCAACAATGCTATGTGTAATAGTAAAGTATACCTCAGTGTGTCCGAGATATTTCTGCACATTGGGTGACACGACCACCTGCGCGGAGGAGACGTTCAGCGCCAGAGTCAAGGCTGATAGCATCGTCAAATACTGCAACGACGCTATGTGTAACAGTAAAGTTTACCTCAGTGTATCCGAGATATTTCTGCACATTGGGCGACACGACCACGATGATCCCCTTATAAGTGACGGTGAGCAGGAAGCCTTCGAGGATCCGAAGCACCGCCTGCGCAGAGGTACTGTTGAGTTCCGTAGTCTGGCCAATGGTATCGCCAAACACTGAAACAACATCACATACTTTAAAACTTCTTGTTTAGATCCAACGATAGATTACTATGATATTAAAAAGATTAATTTTTTATGATTTTTTTTTTTATAATTGTGTTATAGGTTATTAAGCGTAAGGTTGTATACATCAGTTTTTCTTCTGTGTTGTTATTTAGTTTAAGTTTTTACTTTGCTTTGCCTTTTTCTTGTCTTCGAATACATTAATAAAAGTTGAAATATATTTAAAAAATAAATAAATGGACACACATTCAATATTTGAATCTCGTTTTAGAAACTTAACCTTATTTGAAATTTCCGATTACAACTAAGTATATAGACGATGGTATGCAAACAAAATTATTAGAAATAATGTAATATTTTAATTATATGTTTTTTAACATGTTATTATTTTCGACGTACTATCTTACAGAAACGTTAATTCCTCAGCAAGACTAATTAAATGAGCCCAAGCACGATGGCATTGTCTTGTGCTTTTTATGAGTTCTTATTATTTCGTCTCCTTCATCAGATCAGTTCCAAGATACCAAATTATTGTATTGTCACGTGAACTAACTGTAGTATGAGTATGAATTGTATTTTAATGTTAATATCGGCTCCATAGCTCTCTATAGTCCTACCTTGCTATCAGAAGTCCGATGCTTAATAATAATTAATCATGTTACGTCATAATAAAAAAAAATGGTTATTAATAATTAAAATAAAATTAATAATAACAATGCCAAGTTATACAATTATTTTCATTACTTAGAGGTCCAGTTAGGAGCCTGTTCAATACGATATTAGATCAATCCATCCTTCAAGGTATTCCCAGAAAGGCTTTTGTATATCGCCCGATAAAGTAACAGAGCACCGGAATTAATAATTTGCAATGTGTGCGTAATATGAATACTACTATGCAAATATTATGCATGCAACAATCGTAGTGTGAGAACAGCGGTAAACAATACGAATACATCTATATACAATATATAAAATTACTGCTAAGCATTGGATAAGGTTAGGGCGCCGCCACATGAATTGTAAAAGCGCCAGCTCCGTCTTCGTGACGAGAATGACGTGTCTTTCGTCTAAGTGTTACTGGCGAATGCACTACAATGTTTATTAGGATATCGGCGTGTTGTCCGATGCATGTGTTGACACCCTAAATGCGAAAAGCATGGCTGCCCACGTGCTGTGATGCACATAATCACGTTACTATACACGATAGCATTTCAATATTTTATGTCGATGGGACACTAATGCGATACCACTCTGCCTGTTTTATATTACACACTGATTCTTACTATGTGTATTAATTTGATGCCGGCGCTAACGTAATGTAGGTACTTGGCATCTTCAATTCAAATAACATGCACTCATATTCATGTGAAATCTATGACAAAAGCGCTTAGCCATTAGCCATATTAAAAAAACATAATCTATTTAAACATTTGTGTATGTATATAACAGTAAAGATCGCAGTATGAGTATAATTAAATACCATTAATGATCTATTTTATCATTATACTCGTATCGGTTGACTGCTAGATAGTGGCCTCTACAAAGTATCATCAGCGACCGGTCGTATGCTGCCTTTATTCAATGCTTTTCACCTTTGGTAGAAGGAACTCCCGTCAATGGTCACTCTGGTAAGTCCATTAGCGATATAAATATTAATTTATCGTTTTAACGTAGGTATACCGCCCGTAGTATTACTGATTTATTCTCAATTAGATAAATTACTATCATCTAGTATATTATTAAAAATAATACATTGAAAGAGCGGTAACGTGACTTAGGTACCTAATATTATTTAAACTATTAAATAAGTGATGAAAGTAGAAACATGGAATTTAAAATATATTCCTGTAAAAAAAATTTGGTGGAATGGAGGAATTAAATGCAAGTACAGGAAAATTATACGAGAACGTTTATACGAAAATTCATACGCGGACAAAAGCTACCTTATAAATTAAGTGCAATTTGTTACTCGTAAGAGGTTTCACGAGATAAAAACTTATTCGTAGATACAACGTTCACAACTACGTACCGAGTTCTGTGTGCTTTGTGGCCCCTGTATGTGCGTAGGAAGGAGTCCACGCACTCGCATGGACGCAAAACTATTGCGTGGTATCAAAAGTTTTAGTGATGTTCTCGATGACGTGTGATATTTTTACCACTGGAACTTGGAATGAGTTGGTATGCAGGGTACGCGCGTGGAGTAATAAAAGTGATGGCTGAAGGTAGAAAACACATGCGCAATTATTACAAGAATGTCCATATGTAATTTACGTGTACTTAGAGCTTGAGCAATAATTAAAACGATAGTTAAGTTCAACAGCTCAAAATAAATGTAAAAGTTGACATAGCATCGCCCATCACTCTCTCACAGTACTGTGAAGAAAGAGACTGGTAATATTTCTCGCACAAAAAAGAGTCACATATCACAGTTGTGCTAGAGGAGTAGGTCATAATACAAACGCACACGTAGACAAGATTCTGCATCGCTCCTATCGCAATACAACAACGCTACTGTCGAGAATGTCGAGTTAGAGCATCCCTTGTCCGCTATTGAATACCTTCTGTCGCGCGATGCAAATGCGTCAATATTTTTTTATGTATATTCCTTGATTACTCGAAAACGGCTGAACCGATTTAGAAAATTCTTTTTTTATTTGAAAAAACATCGTTTCTTGTTGGTCCCATTGTCCTATGACATAAATACGTTACGTTAAAGTTGGTTATTTTTTTATTAAAATGTGATTGTTTTTAAATAGGCGTAAAAAAACAAACTGGAGAGTCAAAAGTGAAAATGGCAATCACGAATTAATTTTTATGACCGCACCGTAGTGTATCTAAGATTTTACTAAATTTAGTAATTGGGGAATATTGCCGACCCCTCAAATTAGAAACTAGTTCATTATTTTCATAGGGATTCGTAAACAGCTGCTTGCGGGTGTTTGTATTAGCATGCACAAAGTATGCGATTACACGAATGTTGCAACTGGCCAGGAATAGAATTGCACTTCGCGCGTTTTATTGGCGCCTTCCTTGTACGCGGCTGGACAGTTTTTTTATTCTCATAAAACCAAATTGTTAAAGAAAAACAAATATTACTAAAATTACAGCTCTGAATTAGAACGGTATTTTTCTACTTATGTGTATTGAAATTTCGGTGTATTGTTCTACTGTTTTCCTGGCATACAATTTTGATATTCCTAATTATCAGCGGAACTTTGCCTATTATATTCAATAGTTTTATTAGTTTATTATAATAAATAAGAAAAGTAATTGTCGTAATAAACATTAATTACAAGCATAGTCAATCAAACGACGGATCATAACCACACCTGCGATGGAGATTACCCGACTATACGTGTGCACCTCTAACAAGTACCGGTCACAGGACAACGTATCGCCATTTTCGCTTAGCCGTGTGTTCGGAGTAATTGGTATGGGTGTAACATTCCGCTGTACATACAATTACCCTATGGAATGTGGTGAAACTAGAAGATTTGCAAATTAATGTAGACTAGATCACTCCGGACGTATGTGCGTCCCAAACGTATCAGTTATTAATACGACGACTCATAAAACAAGCACAAGTTATGATTACTACACGTGCGATATCTTAGTATCGCACTAATATATATAGTCGTTTTTTTAAAGTTGTATAATTAGCGTCTATATTAATATCGTCGTAGTCGTTGCAAAAGTGATAAAATTATTGTATTTATGTGCTATTTTTTCATGAGGTAAAAATAATTGAGTTAGCTTTATTTTCAATGTAACAATGCAAATAGTGTAAACAGTCTTATAGAGAAATTCGAACTGTAATCGAAATACTATACTGTACGGTAAATAAATTCTTTTATTTTTGAAATTAGTAGGGTCTTGCTTGGATGAGCTCAACTTTATATTACGTGTAATTAAATTATATACAGGGTGAAACAAAAGTAAGGACGTATAATTGACTTGTAATTATTTGAAGCATGTGATGTGATGAAATAATCAGTAAAATAAAATTAGTATAATACCCGTATCGCTACAACGCTACTATTTAGTAAAAAGTCAATCTCCCCAAATTACTCCTGTAGTGCAAAGATAATCCCATTAGCGGGTTATATACTCCCACACTATTAAGTTCGACTACTGGTAGTGAAGGTAAAGGCTAGCCAGCCCTAGTGCGAAGATAATCCCATTAGCGGGTTATATACCTACTCCCACACTATTAAATCCGACTACTGGTAGTGAAGGTAAAGGCTAGCCAGCCCTGAAACCTAAAGTTCATTTCATGTCTTATAAAAAAAATAAAAAGGAAAACCTGTGTAAGGCGTTCAACACACCGGTAATTTTTCGTTACGAAATTGATTAAACGTTGAAAGATGTTTCTGCGTACCTAGTTTCATTACAAATTCTACAGAATATTACTGACGATCAAAGGGCACTTTCTTTCGTTAGTCCCGAGCTGTTTATCAAAGTGTAAGTACGTGAAAGGAAAAGGAAAATAATTTAATGCTGGCAAATATCGTTGCGCTTTATGTTCCTGTCGGGGCCCGGAGCTCAAACACTGTCTGAGCAGCATTCAAGCAACGTCGAATGAAGTATGCAGATAACTCGTTTTTTCATATTTCAATTTCTCCTTTGAAAAAGAGTAAGTCGTGAGCGGAAGGAAGCTTAACAGTTTTGTTTTGTTTTTGTGTCTGATAGGTAATTATTTAGAAAGCTAGTTGATCTTTCTAGTAAAAACCGTGGTTGAAAATGTAGGTCTCTTATACGTATTCTTATTTATCTTGTTACAAGAGATAAGTTAGCAAACCTTTAAGATCAGAACGCTTAAGATTTCGAAGAAAATAAAGCAAATGAATAAACACTTTGTTGGTAAGTCAGCTCGTCTAGCACAACTATGCTTCGCGACTCTTGTCGCGCGACATAGCGCAACGCGTCACTCTCTCACAATACTGCACAGAAAGAGACAGGTTATCTCGCGCGAGAAATAGTCGCGTATGTCAGTTGTGCTAGAGGTGCAGTGCCGTCAGAGGGACCTCTTGTTTTGGTTCCGAACCAAGCCGCAATCGCATTGCTCGAAGTTTGAACGTTCCTAATACGAATACGTTTGGAAAAATCTCGACTATAGTCGATACCTTTCATAGATGGCCCGATTGATCAACTACTGTGATACGCACCTTACTGGTGTGACCGCAAGAAGTGATTCTGGCAGTCGTGTAACTGGAGGCGCACATAGAGATCTGCCGTTCTCGAGTATCCCGATTTGTATGAGGAAATAACGTTTTTGAGAACATTTCTCATACAAAGCAGGAAACGTTCTCAAGAACAACATATCTCTAGGCCAACACAGGTTCCACCATCAGACGTGCTCTATGCCACCAACGCGGCTACTTGTATAGTTACCTCAAACTACTGACGTTCTTACTGCAGTTTGAGAACATTTTCATAGGCCAGGTTTTTTTTATAACGGCACAACATAGTGGTTCAACTTTGCCTGATGGTAAGCAAAAAGGGGAGCCCAAGTCGCAACGGCAACTGACAAGAAACCAACGGTGCCATGTCAATTGACACTGCCATGCCCCGAGAGATGCTTCTTCACGCTTTGTTTGAAGGGTCCCAAGTTATAAGAAGGAGGAAACACATGAGCCGGCAAAGAGTTCCATATTTTAATAGTTAAGCAGATGAAGGAGTTGCCAAACATCTTGGTACGTGTGAGAATATTATCCACGGCGAAGCGATGATATCGTTAACCCGCACGTATGGTTCAATGACGGAAAGGGGAGAGTGGGATAAGAGTTAGGTTGCTCACCGTACTGGTGTGACCTCAAGAAGTGTGCTGTCAGACGCAGTACGCTGGTCTTGTCGATTTTGCGGCTGGCCGCGACTACTGGAGGCACCATCGAGGCTAGCTCGGAGATGCTCTGGTTTAGTTTGTCTCGGCGCTCCTTCTCGTGTCTGTTGCGAAGCTCCCGGGGATTTTCCCTGAAAGAATACTGCCTATTAGGAATTGACATTCGCATTCATTTAAATGCATTCAACCTACTGCGTCGTAGTTCTTACTGGTTTTACGTATTGTTGCTATATATTGTGTATTATTGTTATATTAATCTATGATATGCATTTTAATTTGAAACACATATTTCAGACTTTTGGTATACTGCCAAATTGATAATGAATTTGAATATAAATACTTAAGGTTTTTGGTTTATGTATATTAATTTGTAAGTCTCGTAATATAAAATAAACGTATATAGATTTGAATACTAATCATACGTTGAACGCTTATTGCATAGTTCTTCTCGGAATATTAAAATATCCACATAAGCAAATGTTTAAAGTTTGTCGCATATCGCAAAATAGTTAAGAATGTTTGATTAGAATAGTAATATATCTTCATAGTTATTTTTAACTATTAGCTTCGCTGCGGGTCATTAGTCAGCGGGAAGCTGAACGGCAATAAACCACAATAACTATACGTTCGTTTTAAGTATATAACTTTGAATTACATTGTACGAGGGACACTTGCCAAGACGAAAGGACGGCATATGGTCAAAGTCAGTCATAGAATTGGGTAAGACTATGTAGGTCACAGGTCAGTGGGCACTTCGGCGGACCTACAGGTCATACTCATAATGATATTTGGAGGGCAGCAGGTTATTTTATCTAGAACCCAGAAAAGTACTATTTACTTTAAAAAGTTGGTTGAAATTATCAATATATTTGTCATAACATGAAAATAGTTATTTGTTATGCAAGGCTGCAAAGTTGTTATTTGGCGCGAGTGTTGAAATTGAAAGCTGAGCGTAGCGAAGCTTTCAAGACACGAGAAGCTAAATAATTTTGCAGCCATGCGGAACACACAACTTTTCACCTCACTACAGCGAGGAAAATGACAATTCAAGAAAAACAATTAAAACATAAAAATAATCATATTTAATTTTGCCTTCTATTTAACACATCAAATTTAAAACATAACACACTCAAATCCAAACCAAATAAATACGAGAGAAGCACACATAGTAAAAATTAAAAGTAGGTATCTAATATGGCCGTAATTTGTATTATCGTCGTGTATATTTTATCGTTGAGTTTTTCTTAAGCACTGTTATATATTTGTATTTGAAACTACTTGACACATTCGTTGCGAATGTGGGAGAAAGGCATTCTGGGAAGGATTAGTTGGCCACTCGGAAGTATTTTCCATAACACTTGCTTTGGAAGTTATTGGACGATGGGATCCGAACAAGATTATTTCGGCTTTATCTTCTTTAAAAACGCCAATAGTTTCGGTAAATTACTTATCGTCTCCAAATATTTATAACAAATCCTTTTATTTTTCGTTTTAATGCAGGCTTTTAGCATTGAATAAATACTCCAAATTGGGCTTAACTTTCTTGTTGTATGTATTCTCCACAGAACAAATTTACGTTGTTTACGTGAATTGTGAAAACTTCCAACTTTTTAATTATTATTTTTTTTCTCGGGTGCGTTCAGAAATTAAACTCTTATGTTCCAAGTTTTATAACAAATAAATATTATAATTTGTGTTGTATTTATATATTTACTAGTCAAAATATGTAAATGAAACTGAAATACTTACTATTAATATATATAAACATATTCAACATAAAATAAAGTGTAGAAAAAATAAAAACTTAAAAATCTGTAACCACAAACCAGGTTTCTGGACGTGATATTGTAGGTGTATTTTTTTTTAAAAGAAGTATTCAAACGTACATATGATTTTAGCCGGCCTGACCAGATCGCCCTTTATTAGCGTGCGTTGATTGGTTATTCGAAGATTTATCGACTGATGAAATCAGTCACGCGTTGGAGGAGTCTTAAATATAAAAAAGTTACATGCACCACAGAGAATCAAAATCGTCGTGTTCGAAATTCAAATGACTTTTGCACGCTAGCGGATAAAATAGACTTTTGCACGCAGATTTCGGCCCATAAACGGAGGTTTTCCGAGCGAGTGAGGTGAAAAAATACATTTTAAAATGTACAAGGCCGCTTAAGAAATTACTCTTACTCTTGTACGATTTTTATTTGGAACTGTCATTCCCTTTAATCTTTTACTGTCAATGTCATGGTGAGGAAACATCTATGAAGTGCGGATGAAAACTAAAACTAACATAAATTATGATGACGCCATAGTAAAAATATATATCTTACTGTACCGTAGTAGACCCATACAGGGACGGGATATAACATTTTCCTTTTGAATCAATTTAATCAATTCTTTTTTTCTGGAATGAGATTTATTCATACTTATAAAACTATTAAGGAATAGGAATTGAATCGCTTTGATTCATTCTTCATTATCAAAATATGCATATACTATATTGAATGCATGTAGTTTTTGAATCTGTTATGAAATACAATTATGAAATTACGCTTAGCACCTATTTCTGGCGTTCCTTCAATGCAGTTCATGCACTTCGCTGTGCTCAAGCATCCTGTTTAATAATTACAACGTTATGTAGTAGATTGTTTACTATTTAACAAATAACTCGCTAATTATGTCGAATTTAATAGTTCAGCCTTCATTACTTCAAAACCTTATTCGCACCGTATTCGCTGTTGAGAACGCTAAACTTCAAAATTTTAGAATAGCAAGGCAAACTAGGAATAAGGTCAAAAGTAACTTAGGTATTGTCAGTATATAATGTAATTAATTAATGTTATAATTAACAAAACTGGAGTATAAATAAAAACAATGTCAATTACAATATAAATTACGTTTCCATATACTCATTTACTGAGTATAGTGGATTATCCAATAAAAAGTTTCCCAATTGTCGTTTAAAACTGTCGTCAGATGGGTCGGTTCGTAAGCCCGTAATTAAGCACCGGAAATAAGCACTATGGACTAGCTCGGGTGCCATCGTTAAATACGAAACCTGTGAGCGACTGCAAACGTTTGAGAACAGGAGTAGAAACAGATATACCGAGTGATCAATCCGAATGGGGCAGTAGGAAGAAGTCAGAAACTATACGAGTAAGAGATAGGGAAATCTCTTCTTAGGAACCATGGTGTCGATTTTAGATTTAATAAAAACCGCGTTATAATTTTTTTATAAATCTCATACATAATTTCATACTAACCCAGTCAAAACAGCTATGAAGAATGTTACAATACGACATGCGATTACTTACACAATTTGAACCAGGTTAAATTACCGGTTATGGAAGATTTATAGAAAAAAAATGCAGATTCTATTAAATCTAAATGGACGCCATGGTTCTTAAGAACAGATCTCCCTATCTCTTCTAGTTTTCGTTTTCTCCCTACTGACCCATTTAGATTGATCACCCTGTATTTATTTATTTAATCTTTATTGCACAAAAGAAAACTTATCGTACAAAAGGCGGACTTAATGCCATATTATATTTTACAACATATTATAACGTGAGGGATGGATGCCGAGAATGTACCTACGTACAACTTAAACGCAAAAACTAGGTGACATATTTTTATTTTCAGTAATTATTAGGTACTAGCTGTGCCCCGCGTTGTAACCAGCTCATCCCATGGGAACAATATTAAATTTATTCGGGATGAAAAGTATCCTATGTCCTTCCCCGGGACTGACACTATCTATATACCAAATTTCATCTAAATCGGTTCAGCGGTTTAATCGTGAAGAGGTAACAGACAGACAGACAGACAGACAGACACACTTTCGCATTTATAATATTAGTATGGATTGATTCGACTAAACTGCCATTTATAAGGATATTTATTCATAAGAAATCTAAACAGTTTGCATGGGCCCATTTCATCCTTGTGTGCTGGCGAAGCCACCGGGAAAAGCTAGTTTCTACTTAATGAAGATACGTTTTTCTCTTCACGTGCATCATGGCAACTTACTGCTGATTTCATTAGAGCATGGTTTGCTTGTTGGGAGCTTGTGATATTATCGTGCATTCGAAAAACGGCTAGCCCGAACGGCGATATAATGCATAAAAAAGGTACGACAAGGAAGTACATAAAGTTTGGAAGATCGAGAGGAACGAAGCTAACAAGACGCAGTTTTTAAATGGAATTTACACAATGTATTTCTGAATAGAGGCCTCAAATAGAATGGCAATAAGCGTACAGGATTGGATTTTGAAAACAACTCGCGCCATGCGTATTTCGTTGCTGATAAAGTATAAGACATGTGAAATAGTGGTATGATTTCACAGGTCCAGATCGCAGCAGGTTAAAATATACAGGGACCTAATTCGAGAATGCCGTTTGAGAGATCGCAAAACGTCAAAACTCTTTTATTTAGATTACAGTGATATCGCCTTTGAAGTGTCCTTAAAATGCGACGAGCTTCAAGTGACATATCTCATCTCAATTTTGGAAATACGAAGGTGATAATGATTGTCAAAAATGCTATTCATGCACATGAATTTCTGTTTTGAATGAAACGTAACTGACTAAAATCACACACTACACGGTCGAGTTAAAATGCGCATGTTATATACGCCGTCCCATACAAGGAAACGCAAATTAAGCGCGACCGGATTGACGAAGTTGCGATGTTCTAGGGATATCGCCACTTGTCAAGTAGGGACACGTCAAAAGTGACGGATGGCGATGAAACGGAGAGATCTCCATCATCTCTCTAAAATTGGTCGAATTACCCCCCTGGTCCATCAAACAATCAGCCAGACTGATGAACAACAAGATATAAAAGGCTATGATTATATACGTATCCATAAGTCATATTAACGTGGCGTGCGATGCGGACATAAGTTTGGTCCTTTATTTATAAATATTAGATTTTTGAGAATTAAATCTATAACATTCTAGATTTGTATTGAATAGGAAATCAGTTTTCTATGGTAGTTTATTTATGAGTCATTTTCAAAAAACATGTACAAGGTTAAGGGCTTTAATTAAAACAAAACTTAATTGATACCTGTGTGTCACGATAGTTACCCATATATTTTGTATGAGTAACTTTCGTGACACGAAAGACGCGATCGTAATTTTGTTTTTATTAAGTCTTTAACTATGTACATGTTTTTTGAAAATGACTCTTATAAATCTTATAATTAGTCAGTTAAATTAAATATTTGTCACTTAAATTACTATTTGTGGTGACGTGAAGATTAGATTTAAATAACGTAAGCGCGTCCTTTGTTTTGTTTATGTCTACTATGATGTAAACTTATACGTAGGTACTATTACTTATAAGTAAAATCTTGATCACTAAAATTACGTAGGAAGTTGACTCTTCCTGGGTATCAAATTTGGATTGCTTCGTAGGTGGGCTGGGCTAGCTCCAAACCAGGCAAACCGCGTTGACAGCTATTATCGTATTTACTCTTTATAAATCCACATAATTATGTAGTGTTGAAATGCTTAGTTGATCAGTGTCAAACGCCGGCTATAAGTTCTCAAATAACGCCATCGACGCGTATACCCGATGTTACTCGAGACACGGACTTAGGTAAGACTATGAAGTACCGATATTGATGTTACATACCTAAAATTTTAAAATTTTCGCCAACATGGACGCGACATGGACAGGACACATTAAAAACGCCTGCCATATATTCTTAACAGCTTGCGCGAGGTCGTCCGTGTCAAGAAAAATAAACGTGTATTTAAAAAAATAAAGTTAAAAAAGCATTTATCAGATACACCGTCTTGGTTATATTTTGAAGAAATTGATGTTGTTTTTTTTTTTTTTAGATATTGATAAGTCTTCCTGAAGTACCTAGGATCCCCAAGTACCGTACACGACGCCACAAGCAACATTAAAGCTTTGATAAGGTTTGTCGAGGAGTTGGGGTGGTTGGAGTAGCGCTACCCCCTTTTCACGCAAAATGCACGTTGGATGTCGACTTGCGGAAAATGCCCGCGCAACTAACTAACTAACTTCCTGCAGACATACTGTCCTAACAGTTTCGCAGGGCTTTTGATTACCTATTTGTAATGTTGCTTTACTGCAACTTAAGGAGGAACTACTTGACAAGATCGAGCGCTTACAAAATGTGTGTATCAGGATCAGGTATATTAATTATTCGGAATGCGAAAATATGACCGCACTTTTATATTTCGAGCGCAGCTGGGTTGGCTACCAATTCGTCGGCGTAGAGATGTGCATGTCCTGTCATAACTTTAATGTCTTGTCCAATCCCTGTCCTCCTTTCCTTAGTGAAAGATTTTCGTATATGGCTGATGGCAGTGGTCACTGCTTGCGGTCTAGCGCCAATCCCACTCTGGCTGTACCTTCTAACAAGACGCGTACCTATCGGTAAGTGCAATGAAGTTGTGGAAGTTGCCTTTGTCCCTTAGGAAGCCTCCGTCTGTTGCATCACTTAAGATAACTTGAAGAAATTGTGGCTATCCGATGACTTGTGAATTGATTGAAAACTATATTAAATTTATTTACGGGTTTATATGTATGATATGTAGTCATATATTATATTATATTATATTAATAGTATAAGTTCCTATATGTGTATTATTTCTCAGTTTATGTACTCATAGTTTTATTAAGTATATATTATAGATATCTCATACGTAGTGTAGTTTGCGTATTTTCTTCGAATAGCTATTCCTTCAATTGCTCAAAGGTTAACTGGAAGAGATCCCTAATAGGGATAAGTTTGGCTTTGTAGATGTTTTATTTGTTATGAATGTATTCATAACCAGTTGTTGTGTACAATAAAGTGTTTACATACATACCTACATACATTATTTGTAATGTTTGTTGTCAAATGAATAAAAAAATATATAAAAATTAGGATGACGCCTTTGTGATATCTTTAATTTAGATGTCTCGGCTTTATCACGGCATAATAAACATCCATTTGCCATTGATAGTTGAACATTAAAAAATAATAGGTAATAATATAAATATATGTAATATGGTTTTTAGCCTCAAGGCTTTCAAGGAAAAAGTACCCCAAAATGTCCATTCCCGATAAAACATCTTTGTATGTTTTTTTTTTCTTTCTACGAACACCGTTTTCGTACACATTATAGGAATTTTTTCTTGTAGGTACTAGGTTCTAATCTATAAATGAATAAATTTTCTGAAATATATAGTTCATATAGATACCCTTTTCTTTACAACTCTCAGAGATATAAGCAATATGATGTAGCGCATATCGCGAAATGGGACAAATATAGTGGTGGAATTTGGGACAGACGTCAGTGTCTATTTCACCGAGGGGCTTCTTATTGAATCTCTTATTCCTTAAGAGGATATAGGTATGCTCTTTTTCCCATAATTTTTCGACGCTAAGTTTGCACCTAGTAACTATGGCGGCGGATACAAATGAGATCCAAACTTAACATAGCCGGGTTAGACAAATCGAGGCTTCGTTCGCGACTGTTTCCTCGTCCAAAACTTAACCAATCGTAACAAAACTTGGGAAGCATGAGTACTCAATTTGTATGAAAAATTGGGCAAGTGCGAGTCCGACTCGCGCATGAAGGGTTCCGTACCATAATCTATAACAAGTTTGTTGTATGGGAGCCCCCCTTAAATATTTTTTATTTTTATTTTTAGTATTTGCTGGTGACAGACGGACGGACGGACGGACGGACGGACGGACGGATAGCGAAGTCTCAGTAATAGGGTCCCGTTTTTACCCTTTGGGTACGGAACCCTAAAAAACGAGCCGTGGTATTGGTATTTCCTCTTAATAGCGCGATTCATGGACTAGTGTAGGTATAACAGCATTCAGACAATGTATTTTTGTGTCCTATAACTCACACATATTGCTTTGTGTACTCATGCTAGTATGTATGAGTCAATTTGAGCTTTTCCTATCTCAATTGCATACTGCGTAGTTTCCAGAATGCCCTTCATACGTATAAGTTGGATTATTCGCTAAACAGAAAGTTAGTTTGATCACAGTATAAACCGCAGGCGATTTAACTTTATATGATGTTTATTCTGCGATGGTTATTTTATAGTTTAAACTCCGCAGTAGAAACGACCTTCACCCATCTGTTAAACGGTTGAAATAGTAGATTGTTAACCAAGGGTAGAAAGTGACCCATTGCACCCGAGTTCGTTCGAGCGCCCATAGTTCGAGGGTGAAATGGGTAATTTCACCCGAGTTAAACACTCTACTTTTCATTTCGACTGCGAGGAAAATAAAACACTAAACGCACATAAATGTCAAAAGTGAGTTATTTAATGTCCATGTCATTTTTAACAAATAATCAATTAAAGACACGGTATTTATATTTAATTTCGTGTTCCCGCTTTTTCTACTGCAACCTTTCATTTTTCTTACTTTTAATAGATAAAAAAAAGTTAAGATATACGTACCGCCAACATTTAAAAAGTAAAAATAAAAAACAATCCAATGGTTTCAATTTTATTTTTTAAATAAATGTATGATCTATCAATAAATGTGGGACGGAATTATATGTATGAACTATGAATATAAGAGAAATTTATATTTAATAATTAGATATACAGGGTGTAACCGACGGTGTACCGAAAACTGAAACCATGGTTTCAGACCATTATTCTGGGTTGGAAAATCGTGGAAATTTCTTTGAGAAAATTCACAAATTTTCCTCGCGAGTTTTCATTTTTTCTTTATTTTTTCGGTAATCGAACTCTACCGGTAACAATTTTTCATGAAAAATCGCATGAAAATAGAATTTTCCGCCAAACACACAATGTATCACAAACAGTATTATGTAAGCTTTACGGTACAACACAGGCGCGTGGAGTGGGACAGATAACGGTACTGGCCGGTCATTGATCCGCCAGCCCAGTGCGCTCGCGCAGGCCGCTGCGGTCGGACGCATGAGTAATGTTTACCTACCCGCACATTTCATTTGCTTTGAATTGCTTGCTTGAATGAAAATAATCTTGTTAGACTGTTTTAATTTATCGGTCAGTTGTTATTGGTGTTAGGTAGTACACTAGTTGTGATCTGTGGTGGCGTTGTTTTTATGGTTGCATTTATTCATGTCATTCGATGCGCATTGGCGTAACGGTATGTTTTGCGCTGACGCGTGAGTGGAGTGGGGAGCGCCTGAACCGGTGTATGCTTGCCGCGTGCTCCCCTCCCCGCGCGTCTGCACCCGAGAGAATTGGACGCAATACATTGCGCGTCAAGTTTTATAATTTATTTTGGAAAATCTTATCCTGGAGTTTTCCGAGAAAATGAACACTCGTTTTCAGTTCGTGATTATGGTCTAAAACTACGGTTTTCGTTTTCGGTACGCTGTCGGTTACACCCTGTATAAATAAATTAAGCTTGCCTATATCTAACCTTTGGAGACCTTTTTTCAATGCCACTTACTACGGCCGACTAGATTGTACCTATCTTAGTTGGTCACGACGTGCATCTAGAAGGCAATTATCTTTGACACCGTGGCAATAAAAAAAAATACTTTCCACCCTAGGGATGGAAAAGCTATTTTCACCCGGCTATCTACTCATGAAAATGACACTTTCCGAACAGGAGGGATGAAAAGTATATTATATCATATATCAAGTAACGTGATGTTAAGATTGATCGTGTTGATGAAGCGAGAAATCTGGGTATAATTCTGGACTCAAATCTGCGCTTTGAAAATCACGTGATAGAAATTACCCGTAATTGTCTTTATCGTTTAAAGGTTCTCTATAATGTCCGAAATTTCCTTAGTGTAGACCTTAGAGTAAGACTTTGCGAGAGCCTTATTTTGTCCAAACTCAATTACTGCATTACAGCTTATGGTCCCTGTCTTCTCGCGCGCTCTTGGCGTCTCATTCAGAGAGTCCAAAATGCGTGCGCTAGGTATTGTTTCAATATCCCACCACGCGCTCACGTCACACCCTTTTTGAATGACGCTAAAATGTTAAAAATGGCAGCCCATCAAGAGCTTATGTTTGCTTGCTTACTCTTTGACACGATAAATACAAAAACGCCCTCCTATCTCTATAAGAAACTCACGTGGTTCTCAAACGATAGCAGTAACCAACGAATTCGAGCATCACGCGCAATTGTATTGCAGTTCCCCCGACACCGTTCAGCCGCTTTTAAAGGGAGTTTCCGATACCGAGCAACGAAATGTTGGAACAATATACCTCCACCTATTCGTAAACTAAAAAACAAATGGAATTTTAAATTAAAATATCGCCAACATCTTTTAAATTTGCAGAAATTACACACTTAAAATCCCTTATCAACTAAAAATTCTGTTCTGGTGTTGTTGTCGTTTATAAAATCGGTTACAGTATCCTTGCTGTTACTCATTTTTGTATAATACACGTAACTAAATTCCAGCAATTTCAACTAACCACCACAATCAATCTCACACTCATATACACAAGCACTCCCATCCGTAAGCGTTGCAACGGCGAAGTTTTTGTTTTTGTTTTGTAAGGTCCTGACAGAATACCAGCGAAGTGGCTTGCTGCTTCATTATGCTGAGTCAGCGCCTTTTCTCTGCCACGACACATGGTTTTAAAAATGTGCTATATAATTGTTATATACTTGTACTAGTTTTAAGTAACATGTTTAGACTGTATTATAATATTTACTGTGTCAAACCATGTAAGTTGTGGAAATGAATAAAGAATTTATCTATCTATCTATCTATCTAAGTATGTTAAAAGGAGCTTTGGTCGATGGCCTTGGCCACCACGGCCTCTCATGCCACCGGAGTGCAGGCAGAATATCTCGCCACGCTAGTATCAATGACGTCATCCGGAGGGCCTTTGTTAGCGCCAAGGTGCCGGCACTCCTAGAGCCCAGCGGTTTGGCTAGGGACGACGGCAAAAGGCCTGACGGTATGACTTTGGTGCCTTGGAGTATGGGTCGGCCGCTGGTGTGGGATGCTACGTGTGTAGACACCCTGGCACCGTCTCATATTCCAGGTACCAAGAATGGTGCTGGCGCGGCGGCTGCGTCTGCGGAAAGCCTCAAACGTCGTAAATATGCTGCTCTCGGTAGCAGTTACATATTTGCGGCGTTTGGGGTTGAAACTCTGGGGCCGTGGGGGCCAAGTGCGCGTCGACTCTTCAAAGAATTGTCGATGCGCCTCATTGACGCAACCCATGACCAGAGGGCTGGCCACTATTTTGCCCAGCGAATAAGCATTGCCATCCAGCGTGGCAATGCGGCCAGCCTTCTGGACACACTTCCGAGCGACAGCGATTTAGGGCAATTTTTTTATTTGTAAATAGTTTAGGTTTTTAGCATATACTTAGTCTTAGTTACAGTTACTTAGCCTAGAGACCTTATACATCTCTAAGGAATTTAATTAATTAAGTGATTATATTCTATTGCATGTTGTGACACCCAGAGACTTTATACATCTCTGGATATATTTAATATTTTTAATTCATCGTTAAATTTTCATTTTAATGTTCTTATTTAACATTGATTTGGAGTATCTATACATCTCCTTTACGTGTACCAGTGTAATTAGTTATAACACAAATGTATTATGTAATTGTTTTAAGTATTATTTACGAAAAAATGACTTACTGTTGAGTTTCTTTCGGCTTTCTTCTCAACAGTGGTCTCCTCTTGCGAAATGCCGGTAGATTCACAATCTGACTTGTAAAAGTGCCCCTGTGGCCTACTTACTGAATAAATTATTTCATTTCATTTCATTTCATTAGTTTATTGTTTATTGTTTTTATTAATATCTTGTGTATTTTTTTATAAATAAATAAGTATGTTAAAAGAATATATCGCGAATGGGTTCCCTAAACTACCTCGCCTAGCTGTGACTCTGTGAGCTGTACCCTTACCACGAGTTACCTTAACCGTATTACCGTACTCGCTAGAGACGGCGTGTTTACGCATTTTGTATGGAGCGGTTACTTTGGAAAGCTAAAATTCTCCATACAAATCGTTTATGCAGTCGCTCGCGTGTACGGTCACTGTAAATTCATGGTAAGAGTACTGTAAACTAGTGTGGTTTCGAAATTGCTGAAATTTGACCCTTTTTACATTTTCAACCCCTATACGTATCACCGCCATTTTGAAAAGAATCGAAAAATTGATTCGACAAAAAAAAACAGTATACCTACTACATTTTATCGAACCTACTCACAAAATTTCATAAGAATCGGTTCAGAAATACCTCTAGGCGAGAACAGGCTAAAATCCAGACAACCAAACATCCGGATATACGAACGAATTTTAGGCCAAGCTGAAACTAAAACCGAGTCGCTTCGCTCGTTCCGTCAAATTAATTAAAGAGTTTACTAATCTATCCAAACACCATGAATGTTTAGTTTAGCTTAGTGTGACAAATTCCAGATCTAGATATCGAACTAGAAGGCTAAAATTATGAGCATTATGACACTCAGTGAGTTTCGTCATTCGGTATGATTTATTTTAGACCGTCCTTCAAATAGGTAATCAACATTCGCATTTTTGTGACCAACTTAAAGTTGCCCAAGTTAAGGAAACTAAACATTCGTCTAATGCACCATTTGCAACATAATTTGAATTTTACAAATAAAACAACCATATAATTTTATCTGGGCAATAAACACCGTTCGACACCGAATCGTAAACAGAAGCATGACAAAAATAGTCCATTGATAAATACAGTACCAAATGTTTCATTCAAACGAAATGCAGCTAAACACAGTAATAAGTGAATAAACCGTATATCTTGGTTTATTCACTCATGTGCACATTTCGGAAAGTTCCCAAATGAGAACTAAACCAATTGTAATAATATTCAGAATTTTTAATCTGGGTAAGGTATGTCGAACAAAAAATGTGCTATTGTGCTTAAAATAGATCTTGGAACCTGTAAGTTATTATAGACAAACGAATTATTCATGAAACGCTTGAAAAACATGCCGCGAACTGTGTGCATCAGGCGATACAACTCGTACATATTCAATACATCACATCTTCAATAGAAATCTTATGTAAGTTCCAGTTAATAAAGTGATATACCTAATGAAATTGGAAAACGGTCGTAATTCGAAGTTCTTAGAAGTTGCATTTTTAACCCATACTCATGAAATTTCGTGAATAGGTTTGATATAAAACAAAGTGACCGTAAATAAAATAAAAACTTACAAATAGTTTTGGAGAGCTCTGTGTGAAGTTTTATGGCGCTGGGATCCCATGGACTCTCGTCTCGACTCGACCCCAAAAGGTACAAAATTGTATTCGGGGCCGAGACCCTACTAGGATTTTTTCAAAGTGGTGGAGATGTGGAGGTTGGAAACGGGTAATTGTCATATTTAGGTGCGCGTCTTACCAGTGGACATTTGCGAAATTAAGGAATCCACGGCCTAATTTTCTGATTAAATGCCTGTGAGAATAAAGAACGTCCCCTCTTCTATAATCCGAAGTAATAGCAACGTATCCTAGATTCATAGTCATACAAGCTCATAACTTTTGACTACCGAAGGGACAAAATTTGTTTTTTGAACTGACAATGACCCAAACGTAAAAGATGTAAAATAATAGCAATTTCGAAACTCACGAGCCAATAGTTAATTTTTGATTCAGAACAGACTCCATGCATCGCTAGCTACAGATTTTCTTGAATCAATCATTTTCTGATTTATACGGTATAATTAAAAACAATTTTAATTGGCTTTTGTGACGAGTAGACCACTTAAGTCCATCTGCATCTGCTGCTTTACTTGAAATGATTGGTAGCAATCTCCTGCAACTTCAGGATTTCATTATTTTCAATTGTCACACTCGGTAATAACACAGGTAATAATTATAGTTGCAAATAAAAGTATGGCGACGCGGTTGGCGCAGTGATAAAGCCTACTGAGCCGACGGTCCTGGGTTCGAATCCCGGCAAGGGTAAATATTTGTGTGATGAACACGATGTGCCTGGGTCATGGATGTTCTATGTACTTAAGTATTTATTTATCTATATAGTCGCTTAGTACCCATAACACAAGCCTTTTTGAGCTTAATTTGGGACTAGGTTGATTTGTGTGAGGTGGTCTGATATTTATTTATTACTAGCGACCCGCCCCGGCTTCGCACGGGTGCAATGCTGATAAATTATGCATGTATTATACAAATAAACCTTCCTCTTGAATCACTTTAAGTATCTATTTAAAAACACCGCATCAAAATCCGTTGCGTAGTTTTAAAGATTTAAGCATACAAATGGACATAGGGACAGAGAAAGCGACTTTGTTTTATACTATGTAGTGATTTATTTATATTTAAGTAATTAGATTGACAATTACAATTGTAAGTATTTAGAGATATTATGTGGGTGCCGAATCGAACTGAAAGTTTTGGACAAACAGGTGCCGTTTCGTCGTTGTTTTAAGCATCATCATCACATCTTAATTTTACCAAAAATGGGACCATTCAGGGATGCAAGCTTTCAAATATATAGATATCCGTTCATAAATAGCGCCGTTCTGTGCAATAAAAAAACTCCTTTCTCTTCTTTGAAGTCGGTCGAAAATACAAATACACGAGTACTAGGTACTCGCTATTAAAGTTACAATAGACACCGCAACAATTATAGGTACTCTCAGGCGGGCTTAAGTGGGTGCATCTAAATTAGTACCCGGCGCCTCCGCCGGCCGTATTGCCGAACCCGAAATAGACGCATTAACATTGACCTACGTTTCAATTTTGTTGTTGATTGTGTTCGATATTGACTGAGATCTTGTCACTTGTTTCAATTAGGTAAAGCTGAATATCTTGGAAACTACTGATCCTTTTTCCACCAAACATAGCTAAGAATTATCTCGACAGACAAGTCTTTTGATAATAAAAAAAAAACACTCAAATTAGTAGTTTGAGAGCTACGCTGTCACAGACAGATGTACACGTACTTAATACACATATAACACTCCTCTATTTTCATCGGGGGTTAAAAAGTTTAAGTACCACTGCTTGCCTATTAGGGAAACTAATTTTACCTAGACCATATTTAGGGTAGTTAGAGTAGCGCTACATCCTTCTAAATAGGAACAATGGATGACGACTTGCGGGAAATGGCCAGCGAAACTAACTAACCCAGACCATAAAATGTTAATAATAAAATAAATACAAATATGTTAATCACACATATCACGCTAGTTTTATAATTTTTACATATACAAGTAAACCACACCGCTAAACAAAAAAAAAGAAATAGTGCGTGGAGGCCCTCCGCGCGGTAGAAGTGAAACTTCATAATGTGGAAATGAAAATAGGAAGGGGTAGAAATTTTAATTTCAAAAGAGTAAACCTAACAATCAATTGATATTCACAACACACGTACCTTGACATAACCTTAAATCCATCGCATTGTCCGTGGGATTGTTGCGTTGAACGTTTAACACAACAGTCAGGGGCATTTCACTCAGTACTTTACAGATTTCATACATTAAAACTTGCGTGCGTTTTATACGAGACTCGCTCGATAGATGGAGCAAAATTCAATATTTGAATTAGTGTTATTAAAATGAAATCTGTTTTTATGTTATTATTTTATCCATAAATAAACATATGATAAAAACATAATTATAAGTTATTGTGAAAGATTATGAAGCATTATTTTAATTTATCATTACAGGCAACATTACGGCTTAAGATTAGATCCCCGTTCCATTCCACTCATTTATTTTTTAGATTTCACCTATTATATTTTAAGCAGTTATATGATGATTGTCACAAAAATTTAATATCCACAAAAAAAATGGAAAATGATAAATGCGTATTTTTTTAAATGTAAAAAAACAATAGAAGAAAGAAAACTCAAAGACTACTTACATAGTTAATACAATTCGGTGTAGAGGAACGTGTAGCGTAGTGCTGTTTGACAGTTTACTTTATATGGATTATGGATTATGGACAAGTTTGTTTTCTGGTGGATATTCAAACGGGTATAAGAAATTTACTTCGGCTGTGCTTTACGGATATTAGCGAATCTGCTCTGCGTTGTTGACCTTTACGCTAACTTGGATTCCGACGACAAAAGTTCCATGAAGAATTTCGATCCCGGCTTTGTGTAATGGATCACGATTGCCTCGTTTTAAACTATTTTAAAGTAAAAAATGTTGTGTGTCTACCTGTGGTAAGCGTTTGTTCTAATTATGTTCCCCAAAATTAAGGAAATAAAAATAATTAATTATAAATGTGTCTTTGTTATACCTTCCTACAAGCATAACTAGTTTTAAAGCCCACTTATTATGTTAAGTGTGAGATGAATCATATATAATATGTATTGAAAGTACCTACAGTACAGTGCATATAGCGATTGCTATGTATATACATATGTACATGACACAGATAACTCGAAACTCGCTCAATAGATGGCGCTAGTACACAAAGGAAGCTGATGACTCTATCTCAGTATATATAATTTACTCTATGACAACAGTGCTTTCCTACCCCCTCCACGGTAGCGTTAAACGTAAAACGTTTAACGCAACCTTGCTGAAAGTCGCATTAGAAGTTTCGCTTCAAAAACGATGACGGTCCAAATGCAGTCAAATGTATGAAAAACAATCGACACGTGACGTTTGCGTAAAGTAATTTTAATAAATTTGACTGCGTTAACGCATTGTCACCATTTTCGCAGCAGATGTGCGGTCGATCGTGTGAAAATATAGTGTGATGGTTGGCATTATTTTGCATTCACGAGCCTATATATTGATGATGATTGCGGGTGATATTGACACAAGATGTAATTTAAATGTAAATAGATCACATAGCTAAAATATGATAACCGTGTCATTATACATTTCAAAAGCATCCGATTATCAGTAGCAATACTCAACTATTTACCGTATTTTACGATCAGATTGACTACTCGCGATTTTTAGTAAACAACTATCAGTCACATCTTTGACTAATCGCAACTCGTGATCGTGAGTCAGACAATAATTTAAGATTTAAAGCCTATAACAAGAAGCTCGTATTGTTTTTACCAGGTGTAACTTTGACGTCATCCATATTTGTAATGCACTCACCAAGTAATAGGTACTACGGTGCATATTAGTCATGAAGCATTATGGGTTAAATGTTTATAATAACGAATGATTGGATTTAATCAGTTGGCTGTTGAGTAAGGTCGGTTTGATAAATAAAAGCTGAAGGCAGTTTATCTTCTATTCTTTATACTAAAGTGCTTTTATTTTATAAATAATATAAAAATCAATTGCCGTTCGTTTGTCTCGCTCGAGAACGGCTGGGCAGATTTACGTGATTTTGGTTTATGTTTGTCGTAGTCCAGGGAAGGTTTAAACGGTGAGGTATTAGGCAGTTTACTGACACAGACCGAACTCCACGCGAGCGGAGCAGCGGGCACAGCTAGTTTTAAATTAAAATGCACTCGACTGTTTTCGCCTTAAATTAATGTCATTTGACATAATAATTAACAAACAACTACTAAATTAAAAACGGGTGAAAACGTATTTAAAAGCTACGTTCATAGGTCAAATGCAACTCTTAATTTTACCTCAAATAAAATTCAGGAGGAGGTCTAAGCAAGACCTGGCATTATATATTTCCTTAGGCTTAGAAAGACATCAAAACTGTACGGGAGAAGGACATGGCTTACGCATCGCTCAAATTATCAATCGAATTAGGCACCTATACTAGCTGCCACGTAGCTTGTCAATAGCGACTAATGACTCCTCCTACCATGAAACGAAATTGCTAACAACTACACTGTTTTGTTCCCCGTAATGACCATTTGAACTTTTATTGTAACACCGTGGTAGAGGGTGTCTGGGCGTGGAGGAATCGCAAACCTTTTCACTTGAGTGCCATTTTTATCAGTGATTGAATAAATATAATTCTACTTCTATAGAGAGCTTAATTGTTGAAGTTTTTAACATTCGGTATTGACATAATTTGTTCAATCACTAGGCGTGAAAATAAATATTAATTTTTATCTTAATAATTTTATTACGGATTTCACAATCTTTTTTACTGCTGATGTTGTCACTATCACTCGAGTTTTTTGATGAATCTATCGGCAGTCTTGTATATAGCTTGTACAGTGAGCATAGCCCTGCAAGGGGTTTTACAACCCACGCCATATTGAGGATTTTAGAAAGAAAGAAAGAAAGATTGAAAATTTATTTCGCTGCAATTAGGGACATGTTATAACATGAAATTCATATTTTAGTAGTACTAATTTATTTTACTGGCAACGACAAATCTTTGCTAACTGACGTTGAAAATCTAAGACTATTATTCCGCAAATTTCAAGTAATTTTTTCATAATAAAGCCAAAATTATCCACAGTGATGAAAGTGAAGTTTTTTCAATAGAATAAGTACTTGTTTCGCAAGCAAAACGAAGGATTGAGCAGAATTCCGGTAAACTATGTTTTGAATTTGGCTAATCACAAATCCTTGACTGACGTTTAATATGCAAATATATGTATGACGTATGCACATTATTGCCATATGAAATCTGTTTGTAGCGCCACTAACCCTGGGCCGGACCGACGCTTGTTAGGCTATACATGACTCAGCCCCTCCTTCCATTCTTCTTTACTTACCACAGTTACAAATAATATTAACAACGAAAGCAAAACCAATAACAATAAGAGAGAGTGTTTTATTTAGTTTTGGGTTCATTCAATGCCACTTTTATACTGAATAGTACTTAATTATATATTTACTTTTAAATCAAACACTGAATTTAACTCAGTTACCTATGTATCACCGGATTAGCAAGTTGAAGTGGCAATGGGCAGGCCACATAGCACGCAGAGCAGATGGCCGATGGGGCCGTAAAGTGCTCGAGTGGAGACCTCGGACCAGCAAGCGCAGCGTAGGACGTCCACCTACAAGATGGACAGATGACCTTATAAAGGTCGGCTGGATGCAGGTCGCTTCCAACCGGTATATATGGAAGTCCAAAGGGGAGGCCTATGTTCAGCAGTGGACGTCCTATGGCTGAGATGATGATGATGATGATGACCTATGTATAGGTAATAATTTCAACATTTATAGCATGAAAATACCGAAACATAAATAGGACAAAATTAATTAATTTAAGTTAATACACTTGTACGGCACCCTCTTGCACCATCATGTACCAATATGCTTTTACATTAACAGTTTAGCAACAGGTTTACATAGAAATGGCTACTTATCGATAACTAATTTCGTCATCGGGATGAGAGCGTGGTCATTGGTTGCTATTGATAAGGTACGTGGCGACGAGTATAGCCTTCTGAACGTCAAAAACAGAACAGCAAATCACTTAGAGCTTTAGAACAACCGGAGTGGCCATTGACAGGCGTTCTGTTCTACCAAAGGTACAAGCATAGAGTATATTTAATGTATTATTATTATATGTACAGTCAACCAATTTGATTTCTAGGCCACTATAGAACCTTGTCACAATGACAATGATTTGATATTTCAAGCGGCTTTCATATTGACGTTCACTGTGACAAGGTACGAAATGGCCTAGGAATCAAATTGGTTGACTGTACAAGATCGTCGGTCATAGCGGATATACAGAGTGACTTCAAATGCGTAATACAAAACAATTGCTTATGCCTCAGTTAATGATAAATAATATGTTACATGAGTCAAGTCTTAAAATTAGCAAGCTTAATCGTTAATTTTCTAACTAAACAAGTAATTAAAGTCCCAATGTGTTACCTAATGGTCACTGCAAATTCAATAGTTAAATGTCATATCTGTCACTCGTCGTTATTACGTTAGTTACGACAATCGAAGTTTATAAGATTTTAACTGAAATAATTCCTGAGTAATAAAGTAAAATCTGACAAAAAGGAGTAGAAATTAAAAAGTGGCAATACTGGATAATGTTCAAAGAGAGTGTAGGGGTAAAGTAAAAAAAAATACACAAAAAGTTTAATCTATAAAAAAATACATGACAAGTGACAATTAGTAATCAAAACACGTTTACTTCATAAATGCTATGTCAGATGATAATCAAAGAGAAAAGTGTTGATTTGAAGTACTTTAAACCTCTTTGTTTAAAATCATAGCTAACCGCATCAAGCATAAAAAATTAGATAATTTAAAACTTAAAAATAAGATACTTTTGATTATTTTAGAAGCATGAGACTTAGTACAGGGGTTTACATTAGGAATGATATGTACAAAACGCTAATTTTGTATTACCAATTTGAAGTCACCCTGTACGTATAGAAACTAGTTTACTTTAGGCATTTTGATCATCGTTCTCGCTGTTCTCAGTGGATGTGAAGTTCGATGAAAAAGATGTTCTACTGCGTCTAGTTTACAAAAGGTGGAATATAATTTTAAGGGTTAGTGGGTCTTTGCTTTAATCATCATTGTGTTTGCAATAAATGTTTTAATTCAAATTGGTAATCAAAGCATTGGCTTCGATGACAAAATGGATTTAAAAACAATCATTGTAAATTTTGACGGTTGGCAACTATTTTGATTAAACCACTGATACAAAGATTAAAGCTCAAAGAAAAATTTAAATGAGTTATCTGGTGGAAGAGATCGGGAATCGAACCCGGTACCTCAGGATTGCCGGTCCAGCGCGTTAACCTTTCCGCCACCCTAACTCCCAAACACCTTTCGAATTTTTCCTTATGCTTTGTGTGTCGATCTATGCATTGTTTATTTGAAAGGCTTTACACCTTAGCGACCTCTACGTATATGTGAATATTTTCAAATAAACTCATATAAACTATTAACTCATTTAATTTTTTCTTTAAGCTTTGATCGTTGTATCAATGGCTTAATATAAAAAATTGGGCAAGTGCGAGTCCGACTCGCACATGAAGGGTTCCGTACCATAATCTATAACAAGTTTGTTGTATGGGAGCCCCCCTTAAATATCAATATTATATTATTTTTAGTATTTGTTGTTATAGCGGCAATAGAAATACATCATCTGTGAAAATTTCAACTGTCTAGCTATCACCGTTGTTGAGATACAGCCTGGTGACAGACGGACGGACGGACGGACGGACGGACGGACGGACGGACGGACAGCGAAATCTAAGTAATAGGGTCCCGTTTTTACCCTTTGGGTACGGAACCCTAAAAATTGTGGTGTGTACCCCACATTAAAAAATGAGACATTACGTGGTTCTTAAATTTATAAACTATTTTGATGTTTGACATTTCAATATTTAATACAATAATATAATAAGGACGACAGGACACTCAAATAACTAGAATCTTTTAATGTGTTACCGGTAGCGGTAACGTCTTTTCTTTTTTTCTTTTTTTGATTTGTGAGTGGCCTGAGTCTTTCGACTGTACAAAGGCTATCGTGATTGTGCGGGTGGGGTCACAGGAGTGGGACCTCCAGACCCGCAACGCGGTAATCTTAAGGCAGACTATTAAAGGCGTGAACAACACTTACTGCCGGCTACTTATTCAGGTCACCAGATACTTAGATGTAGATTCGTTATATGGAATAAATGCAAAGCCTTATTAAAGCTGTTTGCCATTTCTTCAAGCTGCTTTTCTTCGAAAACATCGTAGTTTCAATTTCTCACTTAATGTCACAAATAGCAAAAATCTAATTATATCGAACATATCATAATTGATGCTGATAAAAATCAACTGTTTTCACCACATAGGGTACGCCCCCGAAAATTTGAAAGATATTTATTTAATTTTTTTCCCTATAGCAAACGTTCTATTCAAAATAGAATAGTTTTATTACTTTTAAGTAGTATAGTTTTTAAGATATCATTATTTTAAACCTCGAGGAGACTCGAACGTATACGACATTACCTTGGTCTACAAGGAATTACTAAGGAAAAAAAATGTCGTGACATAGACCGTTCTCTTTTTTACTTTCCCAGGTGCGACCACTAAGTGACCATAATGCATAACGGTAATTAGACATTCTGCGAAATTGTCCCCAACCAACGTATGGAATTAAGTCAGACAGACTAAACAAAGCTAACAAACAAGGTAAAACATGCGGTTACTTAATGGACGGATTCTCGATTATTCTGCAGCTTTAGATTGGATTTGACCAAAGATTTCCTTTGGGTTTATCGGCTTATTACTTTCAGATTAATATTGTCGAAGCAATGGTAGAAACAATAGTCACTATTTTAATAAAAAAACACCTTTAAGGAAAATTTGATATAAAATATGACCTTTGTACTATTCGGCCAACTAGTAACATACAAAAAAGAGTAAAAAGAGTACGTATGCCACTGGAATAAGAATATACAATCATTTTCCAGAATGCATCAAATCAAAAGACGGTCCACAATTCAAGAGAGTACTGAAATAATGATTAATTACTAAATGTTTTTATAATCTTAATGAAAATTTAGGTGTACTGCCTTTTGACCGAATTATGTTTCGTCAAACGTTTCATTTCGTCAAATGTTTCATTTCGCCAAAAGCATTTTTCACTGAAACTGTAAACTAGGATTGTTGTAAATATCATCCTTTAGATTAGGTTAGGTCAGGTTTGTTTTATGACAATTCGAAATAGTTTACAGTTTCAGTGAAAAGGCAGAGAACCGAAAATTTATGTAGCAATGTTCTTTTTATTTTATCTATTAATATAATGTAAATCATTGTACGTCCGAAATGGGCAAACTGTTGACACTAAACCATATATGTAAGACCTTTTGTACACAGTTATGACAATAAACGCTTATCTTATCTTATAATACGAAAGGTGAGACAATAAGAATAAAAGAACGGTTCCTTCATTTGACGGCAAGTGCTTTCACGGTTTTAAAGTTGGTTGTCGTTTTGAAATATTGTTTACAGGAAGCATTAACGCGGAATAAACGATTTTACAGTTCTAGATATAACTATACAGCGTGGGTATTTAATACGGGCATATAATGCATTCAGTTATAGTATCTGATCGTAGGAATCATATGGCATAATTATTTTGTTAAATAGTGTTTTTTATTAGGTATAATCATTTTTTAAAGTCCAACCAAGCAGCAATGTACGTAGTCCAACAAAAGAACGCTGACATTGTATGTCATGACGTTTAGGCAGGCGGGGCGCACTCCGCGATTAAGGTTTCCCGCTACAAGTACATGCCGGTGGCCGCATGCATGCGTCCTATTCAGTGGCTGACACGCTCTGTCTCGGAACACACGTACCTCCACGGTTTTCGCGCGCGTCTCGCTCATTATTTACGTCAAGTGAACGTTCCGCATTCATCTGTTTGCGTCACAGACCACCCCCACTAGACGGAGCATGTAAGGCGACCCGTAGACGACCCGCGCGCACCAACGGTATGGTACGGCAGAACATTACAGTATCAACACGGCGGCCACCGTTTAGTTGCGTTCATGTTTATGAGGTCTCTCTACACCACTTAACACTACAATTTACCATGTTATTTATTTAATTTCTTTTTTCGTTGACGTACGCATGGATCATAAACAAGGACGCAACTAAACGGTGGTCGCCGTGTTCATACTTTAATGTTCGGCCGTACCATATCGTTGGTGAGCGCGGGTCGCCTTACATGCTCCGTCTAGTGGGGGTTGTCTGTGGTTTGCGTTTAGTGTTTAAATGAGTAAAAAGAAAGCGAAAAGATATTGTATCGCAGCGGATTGTAGGAATAATGATCGGATTTGGAATCACGCGTTTTTCGCTCTCCCAACATGTCCGAAGGATGCCGAAAGGTAAGAAAATGAACATAATATATAATACTTAGTTACTGAATAATAATAAAAAACATATTGCAGGTGTATCTACTTCCAATTTTAATTGTTAAGTACTTATGTAATTTTGAATTGATTATTTGCTGCTATTTGTCAATTTAAATTCTAGTAAAATACGTAGGTATGTCTACTACTAAATCAACAATCATAGAGGTTTTTATAATAATATTTGATATCACGTTTGTAAAATTACCAGTAATGAATAAACGATTGAGTGATAGTTTGATAGGTAAGTATATAAAATATATAATAATGAGTTACAATAAATGTATTAGAAGAGATCCCTAATAGGGATAAGTTCGCCTTTGTACATGTTTTATTTGTTACTAGCGACCCGCCCCGGCTTCGCACGGCGCGTCCGTGCGTATTTTTAAAGATCCAAGCATAGGTACATAGGGGCAGACAGACAGCAAGAAACGACTTTGTTTTATACTAGGTATGTAGTGATGAATATATATGAATAAATAAATAAATAAATATCGGACAACTAAGCAAAAACAAAATTAAGCTCAAGAATTTAATTGCATGTTAAGGTAACGCATTCGTTGCATTATTTATTTTATTATATTATACGTATTAAAATGTTTAAAAATAAAGCTAAAATGTTTTGCGGCCTGGTGGTGGATTCAATTCGTCCAAATTCTGAGATTGATTATTTTATAGTTAAATAATGAAATAATAAATATAATTTATGAAGAATATAAATATATTGCTCTCTATATTGAATGCCAGAAATAAATGAATTGAATGGGAAATACATTTTTATTTTTAGTCGTTGACAGCCCTCGCTCTCGGCGACGCGGCAAGCGAGACAATTCATTTTCACCTTTAACGTTCCGTTTGGCTTGCGCTGGGGACGAAGACTTTAGAAGGGCCATAAATCATATTTTTTTGGCTAAAAAAAGCGGCTTTTGTAAAGATCAAAGCAGTGTGCCTTCTGTACTTGTACTATTATCTATTCTGTGGTTTAGGTACGTTAATTAATGTGGATGCAAATACATTGCGTGTTCAATTATTTTGTATGAAAAAAATAATATTCTAATTTTTTAAAGAAATCAATATAGGATCCCTGGGTCCGATACTAATCGTCATTTCAATATATGCCCGTATTAAATACCCACGCTTATACAGATACAATCAGTGTTATTTGTAATTGTCATCTTAGAAATTGTTGTTAACCCTTAAATGCATACTGTAAGATGCAGCTTACATAACAAATAATTCAAGATTTATTTCACCCTTAAATACATGATGATCGCACCTTTAGAATTATAGTGACCTAATTCAAAATCGTCGACACTTCCATTTTCAATTATATATTTAGAATTAAAGAGACCTAATTCTAAAACTCCAAGATTTTGAATTAGGTCACTATCATTCTAAAGGTGCGTGTATATCTACACGTTACTGAAATGACACAAGTCAAAATCTGAATATTGTCGATAAAGACTTTGTCAAGATTGTCCCGAAATCTCAAACTGACGTGGATTTCATTGCTAATTACCAAAGGGCGGACAGTGGATATAAGTAATATGGATCCCACTAAAAACATTTCATGTAAAATTGGAGGCTAAGACTCACATGCTCATAACGCTTTCGCAGAAAAAAGTTATCAGATCACTGGAAAAGCCAAGCCCCTAAGTCCTGAGTTTACTAATCCTACACCTTGGCTTCAAAAGTATGGCTTGGCTGTTTCATAGAATAACGTAAATAAGTCCAACGGACCATCTGGCCCATACGGTATCAAGAAATTAAGTTTATGTCTTCATGATAATAATATATATAAACTTAATTCCTTACCATATAGGCCGGACAGTCCGTTAGACTTATTTACGGTACTTTATGAAACGGCCAAGCCATAATTTTGAAGCCAAGGTGTAGGATTAGTAAACTCAGGACTTTGGGGCTTGGCTTTTCCAGTGATCTGATAACTTTTTTCTGCGAAAGCGTTATGAGCATGTGAGTATTGGCCGCCAATTTCACATGAAATGTTTTTGGTGGGATCTCATTTCTTTTTGTAAGGTGCCCTAGTTTTTTTCATTTATTTATGTCTAAGTAACTTATAATTTTTAGGTTTTTTTTTGTGCTGCAGCGTTTCTAAGTAACTAGTAATAATTCCGTATTTAAGAAATACTTACGTTTAGCCCCATATATATACACTTTAATCCCCACTGAAAACCCATACAGACTTTCATCCCCTTATTTAAAGAGTGGGGGGTGATTTTCTAAAAATCCTAGAATGTGTATTTTTTTTATAATAATGAGTGTATAAATTTTCAGACTTCTAATATCAAAATTTGCGAGTCTCATACAAACATTCATCCCCTAGTTTAAGGAGTTGGGGGGTAAAAGTTCCATGTTTCAGAATTATTCTATTGTTTTTATACTAAAACTAGCTTACATACCCAGCTTTCTAGGTCATCGGGAAGTACCCCAAAGGTTTTGATATAAGTGTGGCAAAATCGGTGTACTTTAAGTACCAATTAAACCCAAAGTATAAAAGCTAGATCAATGAAATTAAGTACATTTTATATGTTTCCTAACTGCATCTTAACCTGTGAATTTGGGCGCTCTGGTGTTAACTGGGACGAAGCTATGAGGGTTTGAAAATTAGACGAAACGGTTCGAGAAAAGGTAGGTAGTGCCCCGCTTCTTTTTTGCTCGTCTTAGCGCGGGCACTACCGTGCCCCCAGATATGACTACAAAACCTGCATACATAAATGTTACTCGAAATTTAATAAGTCTTATCCATGTTATGCTTTCGTCACCATATTGCATCCACTGTCCGGCCTTTGCTAATTACGTCATTTTAGAAATAAAATTAGTGTAATTGTATGCATTTAAGGGTTATAATAAGTAGGAATATTTATATTGTCATTCAGAGTAATTTCAATAAGGAAATTTAATCCGTTTTAATATTTCCTAGTCATACGTTGATGGTTGTGTATTACAAAAAAAAGAGTTATTGTTTATTAACGAGGAGGCAGAAATTTGAAAAACTTGCCGCCATCTTTTTATGGTCTCGCAAACTGTGGTTTTTTGATGAGTGCCTTGGCAGTCTTTATGTTCAGTAGGTATATTTGTTTTTAATGAAATGTGTTCCTACATATATTAAACATTGTACGGAGACTAAGTTTAGTAAAGAATTTCACGTAAATATAAGCAATATTTGTAAGTAAATTTAATTTCTTTAAAAAAATTTTTTTTTCCTAATGTAAACTGTACAAAATACCTCGTATTTATTTAAATAAAAATCATGCATTTAACTTTGAGTATTTATATTTAGACAGGAGATGCCATGCATGGGCGACCCCCTCCGGCAAAATAATTGGTCAAATGGTCAAGCACGTTATATAAAACTACTTAAAGTCACTTCACTGTCATTTTGCATCATTCCGTGTCGCGTGACATTTCTCTTCAAAAATGGTGAATTGTGCAGTATTTTCGTGTAAAAGACGATCCGACACCTCAAATTCGCCACAAGATCGCGTTTCCTATCACAGGTAAGTGTTTTTATTAACTATTAAATGTGTATTGAAGTACAATCTCCATTGAAAGAAAAAACCGTTGCGATACGTAAACGACAGAAAAATGTAAACATAAAACGGTGGTACAGGGGCGAGGGATGTGACAAAGTCAAAACCACGACTCAACATTTGAATGAATCATTCATTCATTCGATCACTGCAGTTCGTTTAATAGTTAGTGTATTATTAGATACTTGCGACCCTCCCGGCTTCGCACGGGTGCAAAACTGATAAATTATGCATGTATTATACATATTATAAACCTTCCACTTGAATCACTCTATCTATTAAAAAAAACTGCGTCATAATCCGTTGCGTAGTTCTAAAGATCTAAGCATACATAGGGACAGACAGACAAACAGGCAGACAGCAAGAAGCGACTTTGTTCTATACGATGTAGTGATTGAATTTAATAATAGGTATAGATATATGTTATTTTTAAATCTTGCAAGGTGAATTAGAAATATTACCTTTCTCTAGACATACGATGTTGAAATTTAATATGAAAATGAAAATAATTCTTTGCTAAAAGTATATCTAGATAAAAGGAACATTTAATGCTGGGCTATGACTATGAGTATATGCGTTATTCATATACTATTATTTATAGACTTTATTTCATATTCTTTCCATCTTCACTGCTGCCTCCTTATTTCCTTATTCTTCTTTTCTTTTATAGAATGAGAAATGAGGATATGCCGTAGAAGAACCAAGGTAACCGGCATAGCTCACAGGACTGCACGATTGAAGTGGCAATGAGCAAGCCATGTAGCCCGGAGAATCGATGGCCGTTAGGTCAGCAAAGTGCTAGAGTGGCGACCACGTATAGGAAAGCGCAGCGTAGCGAGGGTTGTGACGATTCTTGGGGAGGCCTATGTTCAGCAGTGGACGTCTGTGGCTGATAGATAGATGAATATATTTACTTAATTATAACTTTTTTATTTTATTTTATATGTGGTAATTCTAATTAAATTAATAACAATTTGTTTTATTGTTTTCTCTTTACTCATTATTTACTCATATCTTTAAATCACTTTATATGTTGTTTCATATTAATCACCTTTATTTTTAGATGGGCGTATGTTCTTTTCCTGAAGGTTATATTCACTGACCTCTAAACTACAAGCACGTTGGACTAAATATTCCATTGGGAATGACAGTTGTTTTCAGTGCCCATTCAAAGCATCCTACGTGAACGTCTACTAAAATTGTCATTTCAGGCAAACCATTCTTTGATCTGTGACGATCTGTGAATCTCTAATATTAGACCCATGGACGCTCACACAACTTGCACATAGCTATCAGCTCCAAAATGGCGAAAATGAAATGTTTTCATTTTAGCAACGACAATATGAAGTCGAGTGTACTTGTTTTAGAAGTCCGTGATTGTTTAAGCCCGAAACAACCGCGGGCTACAGTTTTATTTTACAGTTTAGTTATGCGAGAGTGATAAGGACACAATAAATATAGACAGATATACATAGAAACAAATATATTTATTGGATAACATCTTCAATATACAGAATTTACAGTTTTCAAATTTCACTATAGATAGTACCTATAAGACAATTCAGTTCATTCATTAAAATGATTTGACTCATTCTTCATATGTGTCCCATCACTATGTTTTTCTTATGTATGCTGCACAGTTACGTGAAAACAGTATCTGTGTGCATGTCATTTTTGATGTGTTGAATTTTGCTGTAGTGTGCGTTTATCGCAACAGCAAAATTTGTGTCTGTTGAGTTATTCGTCTTTTGGTGGTGTGCTGTACGTGTTTACCTCACCCCCCGCTAAAATTGGCGAAAAAATTTGTTCGAAGAGTTTACGTTATGACACCTCCATTGTCTATAAATACTCAAAGGCATTTAAGGGTTAAAGTTAAAATAGATAGGAGTAAGAGATATTTTTTTTATGAACCACTAGTATTTTAGATTTTTCCGAGGCGGGTTTAGTTTGAGTGCGAGCGGCGGTTTGCTGTTTCGTTGTGGTCATCATAACCATGAAACAACAATAGCATTTGAACCTAGTTATCCAAACATTCTGACTCGCTCTTCTGTCCGACCGAGCGATAGAATTAATTTGTCTCCGATCTTAAAAGCGCTCATAGAAATGCTGGGTACAGAGGCTATAGTTCACACGGTAATATAAATACATTCATTGAATAAAGTTGTTTATAAAGCGCCAAAATTGTGCCAAGGTACTTGTGAAGACAAATGGATGTCACGACGCGTATAGG
Source organism: Apotomis betuletana (assembly GCA_932273695.1). Taxonomy (NCBI): domain Eukaryota; kingdom Metazoa; phylum Arthropoda; class Insecta; order Lepidoptera; family Tortricidae; genus Apotomis; species Apotomis betuletana. The sequence continues at coordinate 13,653,822 of OW026298.1, read as the reverse complement.
TATAGTGCTTAAAGAAAACATTGAGAAAACATGAAAACTCAATTTATCGTATTAATTAACATGAAACCGAATTATACGCTATAATATTTGTAAAAGCGCTTCAAGTGTTCAATCTATTCACTGTTCAAGAAAGAGCAGCCACCAATTGATAATGTCCCGTGCTGCTCAACCAACTCGTCTTGGAACAAGACGCTGACGTGTTCGCCGAGAGCTGGCACACGTTATTTACTAAAATAAGTGCTTGGTGCTTTAAGTTGGATTAGAGTTGTATTTTAAGTATTAGTAGTTTTACGTTTTGCATTGTAAGCGCTTTGGTCATATACTGTTAGTTTACAATTGTAGTTATATAAATAAATAAATAAATAAATAATGTCAGCTATGTGGGGTTATTCGCATTGTTCAATTCAGCTTTGACTTAATTTGGCATTACCATGGGAATTTCATTGACGGCAAGAGAATAGATCCAGATTTCCGAAACTTTTTCAGATTGTGGCGCACTTAGGTACTACTGGTTCAGTGATTTGGCGCCCTTGCCTTGCTGGGCGAAATATGATAGATAGATAGATAGATAAAAACTTTATTTCATCACCGACACCAACAGTAACATTAAAAGGTGACCTATAAGCTAAACATTTTTATAATTAGCAAAGAGAAAACAAACATTAAAGAAAATAGCACTTAAAACTAAGTACATAGGAACATTTATTTTTGTAACAACTGAAATCGAGAATGTGTGTGGTATGAAATAGGCGCTGACTCAGCATAATACTGCGAAGAACGCAGCGCTGATCTTCCGTCAGTAACCTTTCTTAAAAAAACGAATGCCGGAACCGGACAAACAGTGCAGCACTGTCACAGTCTTAATCTTAATAAATGAAAAAATAAAAATTAATTCATATTTATATTACATCATTCTTGCTGAAGGTTTAAAAACGTATACGACGTAAAAAACGATAATTTGTAATAAACTATGTGCTATGTAAGTATTGTAAGTACAGGTTGTGTGCGTGTTTGGGTGTATATCTGTATATGTATGGTAATGGTTAAACTTGGATTATTTTTTTATTATTAGGTAGATAAGTATAAGAATATGAAATTGCATAGAATAAAGAGAAATAGGAGTTTAGGTATTTTCTAGTTGAATTTTAAGAAGATGTGACCGGAATTCGATTTAAAACTAGCTTTCGATTTCAGACCCCGAATCGGTGGTGGTATATTATTCCAATACTTAGTAGCACAATACCTACCTAAATATAGTATCTACCGGTATCTAGTTTAGTAACCGGGGCGTCAGGCTCTATACTTCTTAAGGCGCAATAGGGCGCCCCACCCTGGCAGTTTCGGAACCACTGGAAAAGACAATGCGGTATTTGATGACAGCTCACATCAGCTGTTCTCAGTGGATGTCAAACTCGATGAAAAAGCCTATGTATAGCCAAACCAGTGTCAATCCGGCCCAGGTATAGTGGCGCTACAAACAGCTATCATATGGCAATAATGTGGATGCGTAGCGATTTGTCAAGGATTTGTCATTAGCTAATAGCAAAACATTGTTTACCGGAATACTGCTCAACCCTTCGTTGTTCTTGCGAAATAAATACTATAGCCCAACAAACAATCTGAAATTCAGTATTATTGGCAACCTAATATATGTATGACTTGGAATTGGGGCACTGCTGTGCGTATAGTTTTGCAAGGAAACTTTCAGTTCTCATGCGCCGGCGCGTCTGCGTGCACTCGAGAGCGCATCTCCCTGCCGTCCCTGCCAAGATTAAATATAGCGCGCTCTATCGCCGTTACGACCGCCGACCGCCAAGTCACATGGAAAAATTAGGTTTTCTGCAACTTAGTTGGACGCTTTTTGGTTTTTATTTTAGAATCGCGAGTCGGAAATACTGTCTTACCGATGCTTGTAAAAAATGTGGCATTGTTTATTAATGAATACTGTGCGTACGAACCTACGAATACAAAATAAAATATGTCCCTAATTTTCCACTATCGTATGGTAGATTTTTAACTTGAGTCGAGTATGCTATGATATATGATGGGATTGTACAAACGAATCTGAATAGATATTATGGAAAACAGTCATTAATTCGACTAACATAACTATGATAGTAAATTTTTTATGCAAATAATCACTATTCCACAAAAAATAACCGACTTCAATGGGAGGAAATTGTGCATCGGAGAACAACTGACCGAGTTACTATAAAAAAGTCCTTTATCAATGTCGATAAAATTTATTTGGGACCACCTATGAAGTACCTATAGCTACCAAACAAAAAATAATCATCAATATAGGTAATTGGCCGAAAAAAACAATATAGAGTTGAAATGAGAACCTCTACCTTTTTAGTGGCCGGTTGAAGTTCCTAGATATACCTATTTAGCTAGTATATTAAATAAAGGAACATTATAAATCAACAGCAAAATTTGCTTAGTAATGGCAATTTATTTTTCACCTCACTCGGTCGGAAAACCTCCGTTTATAGGGCGAAATCTGCGTGCAAAAGTCTATTTTATCCGCTAGCGTGCAAAAGTCATTTGAATTTCGAACACGACGATTTTGATTCTCTGTGGTGCATGTAACTTTTTTATATTTAAGACTCCTTCAACGCGTGACTGATTTCATCAGTCGATAAATCTTCGAATAACCAATCAACGCACGCTAATAAAGGGCGATCTGGTCTGGCCGGCTAAAATCAATGTACGTTTGAATACTTCTTTTTTAAAAAAATACACCTACAATATCACGTCCAGAAACCTGGTTTGTGGTTACAGATTTTTAAGTTTTTATTTTTTCTACACTTTATTTTATGTTAAATATGTTTATATATATTAATAGTAACTATTTTACTTTCATTTACATATTTTGACTAGTAAATATATTAAATACTACACAAATTTTAATATTTATTTTTTATAAAAGTTGGAACATAAGAGTGTAATTTCTGAACGCACCCGAGAAAAAAATAAACAATTAAAAAGTTGTAATTCACGTAAACAACGTAAATTGGTTCTGTGGAGAATACATACTGTTGTCTTACTTTATAGAAATGTGGAAAACAAGAAAGTTAAGCCCAATTTGGAGTATTTATTCAATGCTAAAAGCCTGTATTAAAACGAAAAAGGATTTGTTATAAATATTTGGAGACGATAAGTAATTTACCGAAACTATTGGCGTTTTTAAAGAAGATAAAGCCGAAATAATCTTTTGCGGATCCCATCGTCCAATAACTTCCAAAGCAAGTGTTATGGAAAATACTTCCGAGTGGCCAACTAATCCTTCCCAGAATGCCATTCTCCCATATTCACAACGAATGTGTCAAGTAGCTTCAAATCTTAAATATAATATAACAGTGCTTAAGAAAAACTCAACGATAAAATATACACGACGATAATACAAATTACGGCCATATTTTTAATATGTGTGTGCTTCTCTCGTATTGATTTGGTTTGGATTTGGGTGTGTTAATGTTTCAAATTTGATGTGTTAAATAGAAGGCAAAATTATATATGATTATTTTTATGTTTTAATTGTTTTTCTTGAACTTCCATTTTCCTCGCTGTAGTGAGGTGAAAAGTTGTGTGTTCCGCATGGCTGCAAAATTATTTAGCTTCTCGTGTCTTGAAAGCTTCGCTACGCTCAGGAATCTATCTTTGAACCATTCGCTTCGCTCATGGTTCAATCTTAGATTCCTTCGCTCGCTCAGCTTTCAATTTCAACACTCGCGCCAAATAACAACTTTGCAGCCTTGCATAACAAATAACTATTACCTGCATATCGAGGAGCACGGCACCACCCCGGGCAAGTCGAAAAAGAATCACATCGGTTCGGTTACCGTACGATGCCGTACAAGGCGGAAAAAACAATTTCATCTTATTGCTTTTTTAAGCAACAGAAAAATCTATACCTATTTTCTTTTCTAATAAATTCTTTAACAATTTTTTTATTTTTATGTAAAGTATTTAAAAAAAATCATCTATTCCCCATTATGTTTTTTTTTTTAATTATGACATTTCTGAATTACTATATTTGCTTTTAGTTTAAATCAAGTGTAAAATTTGCGTACCTATTAAGTTTCATAATATATTATTATTCAATGTCCTTTATTTTTTTTGCTTACCTACCTTATTTAATTTGATGACATATTAAGCAACTTTTATTCTTTTTTTTTTATGTCATAGGGGGCAAACGAGCAAACGCATCGCCTGATGGAAAGCGATTACCGTCGCCCATAGACACCAGAGGAGTCACAAGTGCGTTACCATACGCTCTTTTCTTGAAAGTTTGAAGGTCGTATCGGTCCGGAAATACCGCAAGCGACAATTCATTCCACAATGCAGTCGTGCGAGGCAGGAAATTTCTAGAAAAGCGCACAGTTGTGGACTGCCAATTATCTAAGTGGTGAGGATGAAAGGATTGTCGCGTAGAACGATGGCGGAAAGAAGCGGCAGGAATCAATCCTAACAACTCCTCGGAGCACTCCCCGTTATACAAGCGATAAAAGATGCAGAGAAAGGCTACATCTCTACGTAGCGCCAAGGAGTCAAGCCGATCTGAAGTTCACTGGCAGCCGACGATACGAGTCGCTCTCCGTTGAATACGATCAGCGGGCCTATGATGGTTGCTTTTATCCCGCGATAAATAACTAAGTGATAAAGCATCCGTCACGTTTTGACGAGATGCGAGTGTGAGTGACAGATGCTTTATCACTTATTTATCACGTGATAAACGCAACCATCATAAGCCCCCTGGAGGGAGAAGCTGGTACTTGGGCGCCCCAGCCCACAGATGAGAACAGTACTCCATATGTGGGCGAACCTGCGCCTTATAAAGCTGTAGGTGATGCCGATGCCGGAGTGAAGTACTGTTTCGACCTGTTGAGCACGCCGAGCTTCTTGGAGGCTAATTTAGCCTTACCCTCTAGATGTCCGCGGAATTGGACTTCACACGAGATGTCGACACCAAGGATTCCTATAGTGGCTGAGGCAGTTAGGGGTGTGCTTTCAAAAAGAGGTGACGCGACGAACGTAGATTTTTTGGTGGTTAACGCGCAAAGCTGTGTCTTTGCGGGGTTAAAGTGGACTAAATTAAGTCGATCCCATTTTGAGACTTCTTTCAAACAAGTCTCGACTTCAGACACAAGCTTTACCTTTATTCATATAACTACAGTATGTTGTAGAATCCTTCATCAGTCATCAATCATCATCCTTATTAGAAAAGAAGTTAGTATTTAATATTCACTGATGTGTAGTACATAAATCACATTAGTTTATCCGTCAACATCCGTACTAATTCGTTATTCACGAACCTTGTAATAGTTGTAATAAACAAACATCTGTCACTGTCTGCGAGCGATTTTTGACGCCTAGGTACTCGCACATAGGCATTAAGTACCTGTTGGCAGCAAAATAGATCCGTATGTCTGATCTGAACATAAAAACGTACATACTTAAAGATGTAGTGAATAATAGTTTTCCATCGTATTTTGTCGGCTAACCTCGTTTTAATATTTCCATCTCAGCTTTTTTACCGATGTTGATAGAGAAAACATGCTAAAACGAACTATTCCGACAAAAAACGAGGAAACATTATACACATTTTCTGTAGATACGATACTAATCATTTTTTAATCATTTATTTCACAAATTAATAAATATCGTAATTTGATCCACGGTGCTGTTAAATAGCTTTCACAACATTCTAATTAAATAAAAGATATAAAAATGTTGATCATAAACTATGTATATAAAATAGAGCGTTCGAACTTTAACTAGAATAACAAGGATCTTCATACATTCATACAAGCAGTGTTTAATGGTATAAGATGAAACAAGTGACCTTTTTTCGGGAAATGACAATGTTCTAGAGAATTTTATTATCGACTGTACTTTTTAGCACAAACGTACCTACGCAAATTAAGAAGATTAATTAAACTAGGAAAACTAGGTGGGTTTGCGTCGTTTTATAACTGTAGGTATTTATATCTTATAAGAGCTTCCAGGTCATGAGAATATTGCATTGTCATAATCATAATATATGTATAACTATGCAAATTTCAGCTCAATCAGAAACCGGGAATCGGGTCAAACTACAATATCAAATACAATATATACTATATACATACAAGATTTTATGACAATTAGACAGACCCAGGATAGGTCAAACTAAATAGGTTGTAGAAGCCCATCACGCGAATAATCACCACTCCGTAACTATTTATTTTAGATGTGTATTTATAAATTCACTTTTAAATCGATACCTACTTTCATCAGCCATCAATTACGTGCAGTGATGAAGGAAGGTGATAATTAAAGCCGTCTCAACTGGCGCGTTGATTTGAAGCGTATTGAATAGCGGCTTGATGACAAAAAAAATTGGGCTAGCTTTTAAGCGCTACACTACCATCGATTTAAGCAAAGTTAAAAAATTTGGGGCTACCATTTAAGTGAAAACGTCTACACTATCATCGATTTAAGAGATGACAAAAAAAATTGGCGCTACCGTTTAAGCGAAAACGTCTACAATATCATCGATTTAAGCGATGACAAAAAAAAATGGCGCTACCGTTTAAGCGAAAACGTCTACAATATCATCGATTTAAGCGATGACAAATAAATTTGGCGCTACCATTTAAGCGAAAACGTCTACACTATCATCGATATAAGCGATGTCGAACAATTTGGGGCTACCATTTAAGCGGTCAGGTCTATACTATCATAAACTTTGGTCATTATTTCAGGTAAAATCTTAAGAACGCGATGCAGCTCCGTAGCGCCAGCCGTTCAGCGCCATCTGTTGGTAAGAAAGTGATGCCCGCTTTGGGGTAAAAATTATCCTATAACCATCTTTGGTTGTCCAGTTATCCCTGTACTAAAATTGGTTAATATTCGTCATACCGCTTTGGCGTACTAAGCGTATAAAGATTTTCCGACCGATAGATGGCGCGAAGGTAATTTTGTCCTTCCTACCATGTTTAATGAAATTATTATTAAATTATTTAGATTTTACTTATTTACGTTATTCAGCAGATTATTGTTAATTGCACTTAATTTTAATCTCGTACCAATTGGGATGACGACTAATGTTAAATTATACAGCATAGGTACTGCAGTTATATGAATAAAATTTGCTCAATATGTCATGAAACATATTTTAAGCTTTATAAATTGTCAGTAGCGGAATGTCATCAATCAAATTCAAAACATTGTTTACCGGAATGCAGCTAAATTCTTAGTTCTTCTTCTGAATTAAATATTGAAACGTATTGAAAACAACTTGACTTTCATCGCAGTGCATAGTTTTAATTTCATTATGCGAAAATTACTTGAAATTCTTAGTCCTGTTTCCTTTTTTTACATCAATGACATTTACTGATTTTCAACGTCAGTTACCAATTTGTCGTTGCCGGCAAAATAAATTAGTACCATTAAAACTCCGAAGTATGGCGTGGGCTAAAAAGCTACTTTAACTCTGGTTTTAATAATAATAATTAAAATACTCAAACAGCGAGGTAATTGCGCGAGACATCAACATCACCAAATCAATGTCAATGTCAATCAAATCCTGGATCACCGATGAAAAATCATCGTCTTTAATGTCGATATAGCTACACAACAGGCACATGAGAATACCCTTTCATTACTTATTCAATATGCCTTGACCAATATAATCGTCATCATTATTTGCAAATTGGATTTTCGCTTATTTATAAGTTTCTAACGTCAGTAGCCATTAAGCGGTTTACACTCACGTGAAATTGTCAGGAACGGCCCGACATGTTTCGAACTCGTATGGAGCTTTTCATCAGGGACGGCTGCCCGTACACCTGCCCGTACCCGTGTTCCTGACAATTTCACGTGAGTGTAAACCGCTTAATACAATAATTAAATATGTCTCACGAAGGTTTTAATAAAATTATAACTCTATTATACTGGTGAAATAGTGAGTTGATGCTAGAGATGTCAGCCAAATGCATCAATACCCGACAAATTGTCTAATAAAATGGGTGAGTAGGAACGTCCGTGCCGTTATAATAGGTTAATTATGTGTGTGTCTACAAACCGCCAGATTATAGATTATTATTCCGCTCATTTATTCAGCACACAACTATTATCCAATAGGAAGTATTGCTGATGACTTTCACACCGAAATAAGTACAAAGATACTCGTCAAAAATAGTACAAAATAGAAAAAGCAATTGCTATCAGGCAATAAATATAATCTGAATTGTTTAAAAACGATTCGAATGTCTAAGCAATTAGCATAGAATGCGCTAATTAAAGATAATCTTTACCTGGAGAGTTAATAGCTCCCTATTATACAAAGGAAGAGTAAAAACACCATTGTAGCAAGTTACATAATAAGAAGATTGAAGTTAATTGTTCAATTCTAGTAGGTATTTTAAAGTAAAGACTCATCAAATCGACGTTCTAGACTTCAAATCAACGTTTGTCTCACGTGTTTATGTTATGCCTCGTCTCAAGCCCCTTCAGGTCCTTCAGAATATGTTCTCACACAGGATGATAGATACTTCGTGGTATATGACCAACTGGAGGCTTCACCAAGACGCCGAAATTTCCACCACGTTTGGTATTTTCAAAAAGGCGTCTAAGCGCATCGTCGATATAGGTCCCAACCGTGACAACCACCTTATTAAGTGTTAATTTTAGTCACGGTTTTGTGAGATGAACATTAATTGCCTACTTATAGTAATTATATAAATGTATTATATAATCTGTTTGTTCACTCAGTCTTGGATCAATGGGAATATGAGTGTATAATGTGCAGTCCTGTTTCGCTCAACTTGTGGATCTACATAATACCAGCCGTCAAATCACCCCCGTGGTTTGGCAATGTGCTGAGTGGACTCCTTTTTCGCACAATACTTATGATTTTCATGTTATAATATGTAATCCTAATTGCAGCGAAATAAGTTTTCTTTCTTTCTTTCTAATAGGAAGGCGATCCCTGTGTGGATCCCACTCACAGATTGTTATTGCAAAGAATCCGTCATGTACTATCTGATCCGGACGATGAGATCACGGAAACCATCCAAGCGATGGTCACCGCGACCTCTTTGAACGGCGCCTCAGCTTAATCCCTGCCGGCGGGGTATTACCGCTCCTGAGTTCGCGCTTTTTTTCTCTGTCATCGCCAGACTCTCTTTCCCCTTCTCCTTCCGCCTGAAGTCAGACTGACCCTGCTCAGTCTATTCACGACGCAGTACATGCGCCCAGTGCGTCCGCGTCAACCTCCCCAAATCACTCCGGTGGCGCGGATATAATCCGATTAGCGGGTTATACACAAACTCCGACTACTGGTAGTAAAGGCAACCTCAATCCATTATAAAAAAAAAAAAAAAACATTTATTTGATATCACCTCCAGCGATATGCGTTATTCGACTAACACCGTAACTACATTTTCTCCTTCACTGAGACGAATATTGTATGAAAATGAGTCATATCGTGAATGTTCCAATGGCTAATTTATAATACTACCAATTTTACCATATATCCTTTAAAATGTCGGCTTCTTAATATCACTCAATGCAGCTCGAATAGCAGCGAATTTGTCATGGACCAAATGAATTGGGTATTTTACGTAATGTTATTAAATTACCTAATCCAACCTTACCCAACAGCATTTTGAAAAATGCCCAAGTTATCACTTGGGCCATAATGTATTTATTTGTGATTTAGAATATATCTCAATGCCCGGGCATTATGAAAATCACCCCAATGTATTTCTTTCTTCATAACAGATATAATTATTTCCTGATGGAGCCGAGATTTCGCTAAATCGTACTAAATAAGATATCGTAGAGCTGCGTCAAATTAGCGCCTTGGGAGGATTGCGGGGTAAACAACTGTTAATGGATTAGATGGGGACTTACTGGCCCATTGCAGTCCTGGCTGCGTCCATCTTAAATCTTCGTAAGTACGGAAAGTGATTTATGACCACAGGAACAGGAACAATAGGTTATGTATACTATTATAAAAGCGTATTGAATACGAGTAGTACATTACTGCAGACGCCGGGAAAGAAGGGCTTGCCGGGTGAGTAGATATAGACGGCCGACCGTGGGGAGGCCGGATAGTGATACGAAGCCGGCAAGTCCTTTTCACGGCTAAGGCATGTATAGTGCTTTTCTCAAAAATATGCAATAAAATAAAAAATACACCGCTCAAAAAAATATTTATTCAACCGTTTAGCCCGTTCATTAACACAGCCGCCATGTTAAAAAAAAAATACTTCCCGGCCTAGGCCTTCAATTTTGTATGAAATTCCTATACAGTTCTCTCGAATTGTTCCGCCCGAAACGTGATACTTCGAAGCCTGTTCTAACGCACGTTATGACGACATTTCATTGCATGTTTGAGAAAAAATAGTTTCCATGACATTGATTTCAGGCAAAATATTAGCGCGACGCTTGTTGATTTCGACGTTGAGATTTTATGTATATTGTTTTTCTTTTTTGGATTCTTAGATATAGGTAATATAATGGTCTCATGTAAACGATTTGGTGCTAACTCTGTAAGTTTATATTGATATAAATAAATAAATAAAGAAAAAACATTGGGCAAGTGCGAGTCCGACTCGCGCATGAAGGGTTCCGTACCATAATCTATAACAAGTTTGTTGTATGGGAGCCCCCGTAAATATTTATTTTATTTTATTTTTTGTATTTGTTGTTATAGCGGCAATAGAAATACATCATCTGTGAAAATTTCAACTGTCTAGCTATCACCGTTCTTGAGATTCAGCCTGGTGACAGACGGACGGACAGCGAAGTCTCAGTAATAGGGTCCCGTTTTTACCCTTTGGGTACGGAACCCTAAAAACCGACGAAGTTGCAGGCATATTCTAGTGCATAATATATTTTTTTACATAAACTTGACGACCACCCTAAATTAAACAATGAAAAGGTAGGTAAACAATGAAAATATAGCATTTTGTTTAATTCTTGAATCCGTTTTATACTATGTATTATTAAGTAATTATTAATAGGATACAAAGCTCGGAATACGAAATACCTAATGCACTACGATTAAATTTCAATCCTTACGTCAATATCGAAACGAATTTCACTGAAATCATGTTTGCCGTAGGTATTCATACATTGTAACAAAGTTTCGTTTAGTGTTGCACAATACAATACTGTAACAAGCACAACTAGTTCGGAATTATTAACATCGTATTACTCTTTATAGTGAGTAAGGAGAGTGGCAGGCGTCGCAAGCCCCGTTAATAGCCTACGCACCGGCGCACCACGGTCCCTGGCTACGTATTCCGTCATAGCCACTCGCAATGGTGAACACGCGTCGGTCGGTGAATCGCCACGTTCCACGATGACTTTACACAAATAACGAATAAAATACAGCTCTCTGACGGCTTTATATAGCGTTATATACTGTGGACGCAAGTAACATGTGCTTAGGACCGAAGAGATAATAAGGTCTCTACCTAAATCGTACTAGACTTAAATACAGATCTTGAACCGTTTCAACTTTCTACTACTAAAACCTAGCACAAACTGAATAGAAGTTCTATACAGAATTAGCTCAATTAAGTCACACTTGCGATAAAGTCAACTACGAATATAACGTAGAAACCTTTTTTCTTAAAACTACATACCATTTTCAGTGCAACTAAGTTAAGTGTACAAAGAATCATAAAAATATGTTTCATGATCAACGTTTTCGATACGATACAAATATCAAACAGGATGGAAAAGCCACCTTAACTATACTCTATCCGGATAAGTATTTAACTAAATGTAAACAAACCATAAATTAGGTGCTTTATCAGGCCAATATTGGTAGGTAAATTTTGTATATACTATTAATAATATTACTTCCATAAAAAATTGAATATTTATTTCGCATTAATATATCAGGTTACAGAATAAACCATACGATACCTAATCAAGACTATTTAATTATTCCCTAAGTACATTAATTTAATAATAATTTCATTATGCTACCAAATGTTTTACAGTCTGTGCACAATAAAGAACCTAAAACCTAGGAATCTGCAACCTTTTTTTTTTTCAAATAACATGACACTTGACACTTGACACTTCTCATGTATTCGTTTTCGCATACCTACTACCTACACTAGTCGGGATTTTCGCTTGCATTAGTTTTCTTGTTAGTTTGTTTTGTTATTGATCATTTTGTTATTTCATTTGTTTTGTTCATTATTAATGTTATCAATTAGTTGTTATTGTTGTGCTAGTTATTGTTTTTCTGCTGAAAATGAACGAACCTGTACCAGGTACAAGCCGGGCTGTAAGAGTACCTCTACTTGCTCCGGTATGGCAAGAGATATCGGTTCAAATCTCGTAAGGTGGGATTATTTTCTATAACATCATGTCCCCAGGATAGTGTTTTTTGATGAGGCGGGTAGAACATTATTATAATTCCAACTCATGCCTGGCCAATTTACGATATCCCGTGATTGCTTTACGCTTTATATATGATGTAGTTTTTCTGGCAAAATATAATGAGGGACACTTTCTTTAGACTTTCCCGATGGCTCGACGTAATTGTGTTCAATCCCTGTCAACAAAATTACGTGCATTCGAAAGAATCGCTGTAAAAAACTATAATTAATTCATGAACTTGCGTTGTTCACACCCGGGTTTGTTATTGTTATTCAGAAACTGTCAGTGGCGGCCGCTTACACATGCTAATTTAATTTTAACGACAGCGTTTATAATCTAAGATACGAATTATGAACGACTAAATCACTTCATTTAATTAATGATATGCATAATTATATCCAGTTTAGTATGTTAAAAACATCTCGAGGGGTCGCCTTAGAAAAACTGCTCAAAGTAATGAACACTTAGAAATGAAACATAACACTCAAGAGATTTTAACAAATAAAAATTTGACCAACCGAAAGCCTACTAAGCAAATGGGTTAAAATAAAGTAACTACGAGTAGTACCGATATATAATTATATATGTCACAGCAGTTAAATGATAAACACAGAGATTTAATAAATCTACGGCGGATGACAAAATTTCTACTACTAGTTTAGTAAAATGACTTATCGGATTGGTAACTAAATTTGTATTGCTATTTTAGGTACTGGCAAAATCAGGGATTTGTTAAACCTTCAAACTGGAATAGTAGAATAATAAAATTAACCTTGCCCTTTTTAACGCTTTTTGAAAATGCTTTTTGCAATCCTCCTCGATCAAAGGTTGGGGTTTTGGTCAAAAGAAACTGTTTTAGTGAAATATATAAAAAAAACCGGCCAAGTGCGAGTCTGACTCGCGCACTGAGGGTTCCGTACAAACTTTCACTTATCCCATCTTAATTGGCTTGGTTGAGTTAAGTTTCCACCTGAAATGTATGGCACCGCATACAAACGGTGCAAACTTAACGCAACCGAGTTCTCCAAATATGATGTTTGAAAAGGACTATATTTTTTATGATTTTATTACAAATGTATAGTTTTCAGATTTTTATAAGTATTTGTAGTAGGTGACGATATTGCTTGGCAAATTTCATAGTTCTAGGTCATTGGAAAGTAACCTATCATTTTGATTCCCTTGAGTGTCGAAATGTATACGTTTTTTGCGACATAAAGCGCCGTATCTTTTTTCACGTTAACGTAGAAGTTTGATTTTTTCACAACTTCAAGGAGCCGTAGACCTGAGTATATGGTGTTAATTTCAACTTGATACCGCCACGCCGCTTCTCGAATAAAGGGCCTTGACAGACAGACAGACGGATGGACAACAAAGTGATCCTATAAGGGTTCCGTTTTTTGCGATTGAGATACGGAACCCTAAAACAGATGTGTTATTTACATAAATGTGCCTGAAATAAAAAAAACAAACTGATGTGTAACTCAAGGTGCTACAAATCTACGACTTATTTTAAGAAACAAAAAAATTCAATATTATCATAGGGTGGCCAGGATTTTGTATACATAGATTTTCCCCAGATCCCAAATTCCCAACTCGGTTATAATGGGACCGCCTCAAGATTATGCTCTTACAAATAAAAAAATATTTTTAAAATCGGTCCGCTATTGGCGGCGTAATCGGTGAACATACATAAAAAAAACCCACGCAGTCAAACACTGAACCTCCTTTTTTGGATGTCAGTTAAAAGTATTAAAATTGTATTGAATATCAGTTCCATCGAGATCAGACATTACCTATATCAGAAAATCTTTGTGTTCCTAATCGTTGTGTCAGGAAGGCTAAGTCTCACGTTTCTAGTCGGGCGTGGGAGTCGACACGAAGCGAGTATTTAATGATATTATTTCAACCAACATTTCAGGCGCCTCGCCGGGGAAGCAACCTTCTATATTTTTATTTCAATATACGTTTTTGACGCAAAATTTTTGCGGTTAGCCAGCCAAGTGCGAATCGGACTCGCGCACTGAGGGTTCCGTACAAACTATGAAAGCACTGCATATTGCTCTAACGTAAAGATAAACTATACTGAGCGGCAAACTTAACTTTACCATTGCAAAACTGTTTTACGTACTTTATGATTTGATTACAAGAATTTTAATTTTCTATACTTGTAGTGTAGGGTGGTATTACTTGGTAAATTCCATAGTTCTAGGTCAACGGAAAATACCCAATAAATTTAGATTCCCTTGAGTTGTATGCGCGCGAATGGGCGTATTTTTTTTACGTTATCTAAGAAATTGATTTTTAAAACAGCTTCATGGGACTGTAGACTTAATACATATATAGTTTTAATTTAAATCGATCGAAAGACGGACGGATGGCCGGAGGAAAAACTTTGTGATTCAGAAGGGTTCCGTTTTTTCCTTTTTAGGTACGGAACTCTAAAAAACATAAGCATGACATGCAAAAGAAAAAAACAAGAAGCGATGTTTTCAGTTTTGGTTACTTACATAAAACAATAACATTAATAAAAAAAATACATCCGTACCCGTATAAGTAAACAATTGAAATGTTTTTTTTTAAACTTAAACTACAGATACCTACTTCGTTTTTACAATCACTACATAGTATAAAACAAAGTCTCTTCCTGCTGTCTGTCTGTCTGTCTATCCCTATGTATGCTTAGATCTTCAAAACGAATTTTGATGCGGTTTTTTTATAGATAGAGTGATTCAAGAGGAAGGTTTACGTGTTTATACATGCATAATTTATCAGTATTGCACCCGTACGTAGCCGGTACGGGTCACTAGTTTGAAATAAATAAGTACCTATATCGATACCTTGGTTCACACTCGTACTAATTATTATTATTTTTTGCCTAAGAAAATAAAACCACATAGAGTAGTGCACTAACGTCCTAATTGCAATTACTTTTTCCGAAAAGTTAGTACGATTGTGCTCTCTATACCTATGCGTGCCATTACACCGCATTCTGTTTCGTTGTTTACGTTAGCCCTTGCAGCCTGCCGTCCTACGTTAAAAGGTCGTATCTTTATATGGGTTTCATAGTAAGATACGGCTTTTTACCGTAGCACGGCAGCAGCGTTTTCGATCATCCGATCCGTGGGTACCGTAGTCCGTAATCACTGCATAGTTCAGCGCATACAATCAGTAAAAGGACGTATCTTACTATGATATCCGTATTAAGATACGACCTTTTTCGGTAAGACGGCATACAGAGCGTGCTGCGGTGCAGGTTGGCAGTGTTGTCATAGCACGGGTTGTTTATTCGTGAAATGCTATTATTTGTTGTGAGAGTATTATTGTTCCTGTTGCAGCTTATAGCTTAACCAGTCCTGTTCATTTTGCGCTTAGCAACACACTAGCGTTATATTTCTAGGTATATAAGGTAAAAAACTAGATGCATATATTTTCAGAGCTGATTACTCGTATTGGACTTCAGAGCTGATACCTATTACACGCCTTTGGGAGTATACTTAAGTATAAATCCGATTAAAATTTAGAAAAAACTAAGGAGATAACTTTGGTACGTAGAGACACCTTAATGTTAATGTTAACGTCATCTTAACGTTAATGAGTTGTTCTATAGTCTGTAACTGTAATTAAGGCCTTTTTGATTTGAAACCTGAAGCTCTTGATTGTCACGTAACCGGAAAATTCACTTAAATACTTAAATAAACTGTTGTAATTTTTGATAATTCTGGTAAATAAGCGTTTAGGTTTAATAAAAGTGTTTTTCATTACTATCGAGTTAAGTTCTTAACTTGCTAATACTTATTAGTAGTTAGTAGTCGGTTTACACCTACTAACAGTTTTTCCGCCATTTTATGGCATTTGACGATTTTCACCTAACAGAAAGTGATAACCATGTGATAACCACCTTGTCAGTTAAATGTACAGGCTGATTATGTTTGGGCAGGATTCAATTTTAATTTAATTATTTTGTTTGGAAAATGAAAACAATAATTTTTCTTAGTTCCTATTTAAAATAAATTATTTTGATGTTAAATAAAATCTCTTTTAATTTGTTAGCTCCTTATATATGTAGGTATACATATTATATATAAATGGATAAATATTAAGTAACCGCAGCAATTATAAATAAAAAATCTCCATTCACGCAACCTCCGTGTCTTTCCAATCTCTAAAGGAAGGCACCCCCTAAATAGTCCGATTTTAACCCTCTGTTATGGAAAATGTTCAAGAAACCACAGATTTTAATTTGACCCTCATTAATCTCACTGTTTCGGTGCATTATACTCGTAATAGCTTGTTGTTGTTTCTATAGCCTATTGTACAGGTTGTTAGGTGATAGTGTTGAATAAACACGTGTAGGTGATATTAATGTATTCCGACTATCGCTTCACTACCCCTTGAGACACATGCTCTGATAGAGGATGTTTGTTGTATCTGAGCTTTATACTACTGGGCTGTGTATTGTGAGAATATCACTTTTATACGTAAATAATTAAGTTCAATGAGAAGATAACGTATTTCCGAGAACAACTGAACGAGTTATTATAATACTCATACTCATTTATTAATAAATTGACAACATTTTACAAGGCAATACATTATAAAAAATCATTTCTATTACTATTAATTTTTTAAATACAAATCATAAAAATATTAATTATTCAATACAAATTGGAATAGTTACTTTATTAGTATTATTAAATTATATCATTATTAATTTTGTAGAATTCGTCAATGTTCTAAAAAGCATTGACGCGGAGACCGATATTCGTATCGGCAAAGCGGCGACCATGTCGAGGCTTCGCACAAGGGTGTGCTCTAACAAATATCTAACTATCAGAACCAAGATGATGGTTTACCAAACATGCGTGCTGAGCATTCTCTTCTCTCTCAGAAACCGTCCAGGTTTATGCAAAACAGGAACAACGTCTTAATATTTTTTACATGCGCTGTTTACGCAACATCCTAAGCATTACATGGAAGGATAAAGTCACAAATCAGAGGGTTCTCGAGATTGCACAGCTGCCTAGTCTAACCGCTATTCTCAAGCAGAGGCGCCTGCGGTGGCTAGGGCATGTGCATCGAATGGAACCCTCTCGTATACCGCGTCGTACCATGCTTGGCGCCGTAGCGCATGCTAAAAGGAAAATTGGAAGACCAATGCTGCGCTTCAAAGACTGCGCCAAGCGTATATGGCTGTTTTTAAAATTGACTACAAGGCTTGGGAAACATTTGCTGAAGACCGAGACGGATGGCGCAAGCGCGTTTTCGATGGTCGCAAACCATGTGATGAGGCCTGGTTTGAGACTTTAGTCGGTAAAAGGATGCGTAGGCAGAAAACCAGAACCAGAACAACTACTGACATAAACTATTTATGTCATAAGTGCGGCCGATCATGCCGCTCTTGCATCGGACTGCACAGTCACCAAAAAAGGTGTGTCTCCACAGCACTGCATAAGATCGCCTGTAACAGACGAAACGGCTTACGATGATGAGAATTCGTCAATGTTGTAAAAAGCATTGGTTGTTAGCCATTTCTTTAATTCATTGAGGAACGTTATATTATTTTCAATAGCTTTGATATTGACTAGTACTTTACTGTTGATTTTTGGCCCTACTATAGACATTGTTTTACCCGACTTTGCTAGCCGACAACGTGCTGTAGACATCATGTTTACGTGTTTCTGTGCAATGCGTGTGCTTTTGTATGTAGCCAGGGGAAAGAGATGTATATAGGTGAGTCCTGTAACAGGAGCAATAAATTTAAACATAGATTCAAACTGAACAACATTTATTAAACAAATTTTAAAAATAACTCATTTATAATGTAAACCTGTAAAATAAAGTTTATTCAAAGAAACAATGTATTGCGAAACATTTGATATTTAGTAAAGTGACAGCTATGTCAATGCTGCGATGTCAATGTTGCAGGACGCCGTACATTGAAAATTATATTATTTACTTTGTTTGAAATAATGAAAATAATGAAAACACTATTTTTAGGGTTCCGTACCCAAAGGGTAAAAATGGGACCCTATTACTGAGACTTCGCTGTCCGTCCGTCCGTCCGTCCGGCCGTCCGTCTGTCACCAGGCTGTATCTCAACCATGGTGATAGCTAGGCAGTTGAAATTTTCACAGATGATGTATTTCTATTGCCGCTATAACAACAAATACTAAAAATAAAATAAAATAAATATTTAAGGGGGGCTCCCATATAACAAACTTGTTAAAGATTGTATATATGTATAGGTACGGAACCCTTCATGCGCGAGTCGGGCTCGCACTTGCCCAATTTTTTTTTAGTTTCTGAACAGATGTTGTTCCGTTTGACGAGTAAAATCTATGTTTTAATTTTTTGCTCCTGTTACAGGACTCACCTGGTACCTATTACGCCGAACGTGCTTAATATGTAAAAAAAAGTTCCACACGTACGTAGTCACGGGCAAAAGCTAGTCTTTTTATATATAGGTACTGCCTATGCATTTAAACAATTTTTAACATGTAAGTAATATGTTCAATTTTGTAGTTAGGGTTGTCAATGTAGTCATTTAGCTCGTTACCCGCCCCGCCAAATAGTACCCCATGTTCCGACGTAGTTTTATCCTATTTTTGTGACTTTGGGAAAATAATAAAGAGCGTTAATTATGGGTTCCTTTCTCCGGAAGTTGACTAAAACTCTTGGCGATCTCTCTAAATTTCCTTCCAACTTTTCTTTAAATTCTTGTGAAAGATTCCATTTTTTTTTTAATATTTCTTTAATTTCTTGTATACATTTAAAGTATTTGGAGGCTAACATCCGTAGTTCAAAGTCGATACCTAAAACATACCGAATTCCAAGCCGATGGAAAGTTTTCAAAATAGTGAAACATTTTACTTAGAAGGAGAATTATATTGGTGTTTTATCAAAGTAGCCGTGCCGTTAGAAATTTTTACCACGCCTCCGGGAAATGTTGCGGTTCCTTCGGCAGTCTTTCCTGGTCTGTGTGTCGGCAAATCTGGCTGGGCTGTCAGCAAATTTTACCAAATGGTGCCGCGCTGATGGCTTACTTCCTTAGGTTGGGCATTGGCAAATCTCGCTTGGCGCTTGTTATCATTATCAATGTCACATTTTCGTTGCACCGTTGGCTAATTCTGGTGAATTTTGCCGGGCCGTCGGCAGTCAAATTAATGCCCTACTGTTGACGGTAAAATTTTACCGCATACACTGTTTTCGCCGCGAATTTGACAGTTATTTATAAAGCGTTTGATACGGTTAAATTTGGGAATAAATAAATAAAAGAAGTAAATTTTTAAATATTGTTCAAATTTTAAATATTAATTATTTGAATTACTGTAATACAATTATTCAAATAATTAATCGGTATTACAGTTATTCAAATAATTAATATTATTAATTTTGAACGAAACTTTAAAATCCCACCTATTTACTCATACGGGATCATCTTTTGTTAACGTACTTATTTATGGCATACATATAATTTCTAAGCAAAGAAGTACTGCATATAATAGTTCAGTACTTCTTTAAATAGTTAGATGCG
This sequence comes from Apotomis betuletana, assembly GCA_932273695.1. NCBI lineage: Eukaryota > Metazoa > Arthropoda > Insecta > Lepidoptera > Tortricidae > Apotomis > Apotomis betuletana. The sequence goes on along the minus strand of OW026298.1, from coordinate 13,633,892 downwards.
TATTCTGGGATTAAATTAAAATCGACAAAAAGAACTGTTTAAAAAGTATCGGAACGATTTACTGACGAATTGTTTAAACCGTAGGTACCATCAGCTTCAGGTATAAATAAAATAAATGAAATAGAAATTCCTTATAACGAAAATTCCTAAAATATTTAGGTCGCTAAAATGCCACAAAGCAATGGTACAATTTAAACCAAATAACCTTGATAATAGCCAATTCCTAAATACCGCCCATAAACATATTTGTAGTTAAATACCGTTTAGTGCGTATTTTTAAATAATTTTTATGATAGAAACTTATATTACAATACATTTTCCACATTTTCTCACATCACAATTAAATAGCTGTATTAACTGCATACCATGCGTAGTAACCTCTATACTTAGATATGGTGTAATTTTCTGGGGAAACTCTACAGAAAGGGAACAGGCTTTCAAAGCTCAAAAGAAATGTTTAAGATCTGCATGCAACCTGTTACCCACAGAGTCCTGCAAACCACATAAATAGGTATTATATATATAAAATATTAACCCTACCATGTTTATACATCTACGAGACTGCTGTCTTTGTAATAAATCACAACTATTAGTTTAAAAAATTTAACAGTGCAGTGCACGACTTCAAGGAAAAATTGGTATTCCCTTGTTTTGTCTAAAAATTATTTGCCTAATTTCAGTTTGCCTAACAACTTTTAGTATAACCAACGGTTTGCCTAATTTCAGTTTTCATAATTATTGTTTCAATAAATGATCACTTTGTCGAAACTCGTTTAGTCTAATCATCACTTCAAATAAAGTTTGTTTTGTTTAATATTAGTTTAACTAATTCTTATATTGCCGAAAGTTATTTTAACTAATAATTATACCTATTGCCGAATGTTATTTTAACTAATAATTATATTGCCGAATGTTATTTTAACTAATGATTATTTTGCCGAATGTTATTCTAACTAACGACCATCACGTTGAAACTCATTTTATGAACATAACATTTAAGGCAGGTCCGACTTGGCTTAGGTTAGGTACGACGACGAGCGAAGCGAGGAGGAGTGTTAGGTTGAACTGCGACCCTAACGAGCGAGCGAAGTGAGCGAGCCGCTCAGGTCCGACTTGGCTTACGATTCCTAACAATACCTATTTCACCTTAAGGCAGATCCGACTTGGCTTAGGTTAGGTACGACAACGAGCGAAGCGAGGAGGAGTGTTAGGTTGAACTGCGACCCGAACGCGCACCGAGGGTTCCGTACAAACACTTTCCATCCTTAAGTTTTGCAGGGAATTGAATATATTTACGGTGTATACTTTGATGAATAAATAAACAAATAATAGGTAATAAAAAAAACGTAAAATAATATACTGCACGTGCAAATTAGGCAAAAATTGTAGTAGGCAATCTAACGTTTATAGGAAATGTAATTATATTAGTTGAATAATAGATATAATGAAATTATATATACAAAAATTAGGCAATATGAAAATTCGGCGAAACAAGATTATGCAAAATATTCATTAAGTGAAATGACTTTAGACTAAACGAATATTAGGCAAACTGAATAAATATGCAAAGTAATTTTAGACAAAATGAAATTAGGCAAATCAAAATTAGGCAAAAAATTATTAGACCAAACAAGGGTAAACCGGAAAAATTAGATCAGATATGCTAAAGAGTGCACTTCTCTCCAAAGGTGTCCTTGGAATGGCTCCCAAAATTTAATAATAAATTACCTTTTGATCTAAGACAAATTGACAATTTAGCTCAGTTCAAAGCTCGATTAAATTAATAATAATTATTAAATGATCTACTAATTAAGAAAGCATATTATAGACTAGATGATTTCTTTATTGATAAATGGAAATAGATAATGCCTTGACATAAACCTATTCATAATATGAAATAATGTTTAAAACTAGCATGGTGGGATTTTAAAGTTTCGTTCAAAATTGATAATATTAATTATTTGAATAACTGTAATACTGATTAATTATTTGAATAATTGTATTACAGTAATTCAAATAATTAATATTTAAAATTTTAACAATATTTAAAAATTTACTTTTTTTATTTATTTATTCCCAAATTTAACCGTATCAAACGCTTTATAAATAACTGTCAAATTCGCGGCGAAAACAGTGTATGCGGTAAAATTTTACCGTCAACAGTAGGGCATTAATTTTACTGCCGACGGCCCGGCAAAATTCACCAGAATTAGCCAACGGTGCAACGAAAATGTGACATTGATAATGATAACAAGCGCCAAGCGAGATTTGCCAATGCCCAACCTAAGGAAGTAAGCCATCAGCGCGGCACCATTTGGTAAAATTTGCTGACAGCCCAGCCAGATTTGCCGACGCACAGACCAGGAAAGACTGCCGAAGGAACCGCAACATTTCCCGGAGGCGTGGTAAAAATTTCTAACGGCACGGCTACTTTGATAAAACACCAATATAATTCTCCTTGTAAGTAAAATGTTTCACTATTTTGAAAACTTTCCATCGGCTTGGAATTCGGTATGTTTCAGGTATCGACTTTGAACTACGGATGTTAGCCTCCAAATACTTTAAATGTATACAAGAAATTAAAGAAATATTTAAAAAAAAATTGGAATCTTTCACAAGAATTTAAAGAAAATTTGGAAGGAAATTTAGAGAGATCGCCAAGAGTTTTAGTCAACTTCCAGAGAAAGGAACCCATAATTATCGCTCTTTATTATTTTCCCAAAGTCACAAAAATAGGATAAAACTACGTCGGAACATGGGGTACTATTTGGCGGGGCGGGTAACGAGCTAAATGACTACATTGACAACCCTAACTACAAAATTGAACATATTACTTACATGTTAAAAATTGTTTAAATGCATAAGCAGTACCGATATATAAAAAGACTAGCTTTTGCCCGCGACTACGTACGCGTGGAACTTGATAAAAGGGATTATTAAAAGCGCCTAAGCAAATGTAAGAGCAATTGTGCTTTTGGTCTAATAATTACATTTCCTACAGGGTCACCGCACCCCAACATAAATGTTTACTCACTTTTCAATCTTTTTAGGTACCTATAATTTCCAGGATGAAAACTATTCTATGTCCTTACTCGGATCTTAAACTATCTCTATGCCAAATTTCATCAAAATCGATTCAGCGGTTTAAGCGTGAAGAGGTAACAGACACACTTTCGCATTTATAATATTAGTATGGATTAGTATGGATTACAAAACTTTAAGGATAAATATGGCATTTTGTTACGTAGTTAAATAGACAACTGTGTATACCTGTCATACAGTAGGTATGTTTGTCTTTAATAGTATTTTATGCAATCGTTGCACAATGAAGGTTCTTAAATTCGAGTACCGCGTTTAGGTCACGAGGCTTGCCGAGTGGCCTAAGTAAGGTACGAGATTTTAAGACCTAATTGTGTAACTATTGCATACAATACTTTTTATACAAGCAAAACACGAAAACATTTTTTTACTTTAATCGTCATTCCCACTATGAATTTTTATTTTTGATGTAACCTTTTTCGTTCAACTATAACTGACCTATTAAAAAAACATGATCGCGATGGTCATTGGGCGGGTGCCTCGTGACTGGTAAAAAAAATTGACAAGTAATTTCAACCAATCAGTGAACAGTAGCGTGCTTTTTTGTAAATTAAATATGCTGATGTTCTATTTTCGAAATTATTAGAGTTGAGTAGAGAGATGTCTTATGATTATGAATATTAAAGTTTTGTAGCGGGTACCATAGAGCATAGAATTTTGGTACAGGATTAAAAGTGCGCTATTGTGATTTTGTCTATGAAATTATAATTGACAATTTAAAGTACGAGACTATAAAAAAAAATTATGTCATTCTCACTATAATCATATGATAAGATATTAAATCATAAAACTTTAAAATTACTAAATTTTATTGAGCATTTCATTATATAAAAAACTAAATAATGATGTTTACCTTAACACAAATCCGCTTTAGGATGTTCATTCCTATATTTGTTTATTATAAGTGAGTCAATTACCTACTTGTAAAATACAGTCCTAAATTCCTGAGAACGTTAAAACTACAGTTTATACTAAAGCGCCTAGTCAATGCAATCGAATAGGTACATACAGTGTCTCCTATTTCATGCTAGATCATATTAATTCCGCATAATGATATTTGAAACATAATTTTATGCTGAATTGCGAATAATCGTTCCCATCCGCGACCTTATTAAGAAACTGCACCAACAGTAATAAGACGCCAAGGTGTCATATAAATATGTTCGTAACTTCGCCTGTGCATTTTCCAAACTAAAGTATTTTAGTTTAACACTAAATTGAATTAATTTAGTTTAGTGTCACTTAGTTTGGTGTTATTCATAGGCTTTCGTAGAAATACATATATGTGGTAGGCGAAGAAAAGATGCACAGGCAATGTTACGAACATTGACGGTAGATGTTTATCGTTACCAATTCTAGAAATCGAGTAAAATTCAGTGGTGATTGGTAGATTCCATAGATTACGAGTGCTTCTGTTATAACAATTTACATACTTATGAATGCAGCATAACTATAATGATAAGCAGATAGTCTAACTGCGTATAGTAGCGGCACTATCAACGCAAGCACGACCGCCCGGCGAACTAATAATTGTAATGTCTAGATGATTTATGACTTTCAGACTTATTAGCGGCACTGTTAATTCTTAGTTTTTATAACAGTGAACAAGCAAAAGTTGTTACGGAAATAAGTGTTGTGCTAGGCACACTAATCTGTAATGTATCACTAATGAAACATCTGTTAATTAAAAGTCAATATGGATCTAGAAGTTTTCATTGTAATTATTCTCTTGCTCTATTTTTTCCTTCAAAAATAAACATATTTTAATACATATTATGATTCGCACAGCAACATTAATATTTGTACAATCATGCATTTCGAAAATGATGGATACGTACGTACGGATACATACAACATTGCGCGTTGCAATAGCAACCGGCGCGCCGGGAAAAGCCGGCCGGGCGGGAGAGGCCTGAGGAACTTACCCCTTGGGCTGTACTGGAAGCATGCTGGGCGCGGGAAAGCCGGGTACTCCCGGCAGCTGCGGCCTCGGCATCGGCGGTGCAAATTGCTGCGCTTGCGATCCGGACGGCCCTGGTTGTCCAGGGAAGCGCTGGTAATACTCGAAAGATCGGTAATCAGGTGGCCTTTTTGGCCGATCTGGCCAGTTGGGGTCGGGGCCCCACTCGGCCATGGTGCGCTCTTCGTAGTGCAAGCAATACTACGCCGCGGACGGCACGCGTGCATCGCGGCTACCTCGCTCGCGCACTGGCGGCTCCCCGCCCGCCTCCTCCCCCCAACGCATAAACATACTGCAAATCCTTTATCTGGCCACGATGCACTCCTACGTACACTGTGTATTTACGTAGTTAGCCGGTGACTGATAAACGACCGTCGAGCAGGGTCTGCACTTCTTTTAATTAGTATTTTAAGATTTCGACGCCGATGCTCCAATGACAGTTTCAAAATGCGATCTACTTCGCCAAATTAAATCCGTGCAACAATGTTCGTATATGGCCTCTATATACGTGCAACTCAAACAAGTGGTTCATCCGATAACGGAGCGTTAAAGCACTTTATGTATTTAAAGTATGTCTCACTCCTACAAAATTTCGATGGCCACTAAGTACTGAATAAAATAAGTCTCTAGTTGTGTGCCATCAATATTTTTAGTGAGAGTTGGCCGCTAATTGGCAACTGATACTAATACGTAAGTATACTATCATACTAAGTTGGTAGTTACTGCAAACTAGTTGATTCAAATACTGCTGCAATATTGTTGCACGATAAATTGTTTTGCCTACTTTATATTTTAAGACGTAGGTAACTAGAGCAAGAATTTAGATTTCGAAACAAAATATTTTTATAAACGTATTGAAATTGTTTTTTAAAGTAATGTAAATTAAACCTTAAATAAATTAAATAAGTACAATTGATTAGTATAACTCTAAAAATCTGTACTCTGGTCAGATGGTCCCGAAGGCGCTGCTGGTAGCATTTCCCCGCTGAAAAGCAATGCTAATGCGTTGTGCGAGGAAGCTGTCAGCTCTTCGGCCCCCAGTAGATTCTACCAGCCATTTAATGAGGTCTTCATAAAATTTGTGGGTGCTGGGACCTCACTGACCTAAGGTCTCGACCGCCGAAACCTCTATATGAGATCTGCCAAGCTATGTAAGCGCAGAGGACAAAATAGCTAGTGTAAACATCGAGGTAATTTTGCAAATTGCTTATATTATAAAATGTTATTAAAAGCAGTAATTTTTTTAATGCCCAGCTATAGTTCTAATATAAACCTTCCTCTTGAATCACTGTATCTATCAAAAAAATGCATCAAAATCCGTTGCGTAATTTTAAAGATCTAAGCATACACAGGGGCAGACAGACAAACAGACCGCAGGAAGCGATTTTGTTTTATACTATGTAGTGATATAGAATTTGATAAATGGACATTCTACGTATTTCGATAACTTTAATTTGGATTTATCTAGTTGCAGATATATTATCATTGATCTATCTATCTTCTACATATCTATACCTATAAAAGAAGAAGTCCTGACTGACTCATCAACGCACAGCCGAAACTACTAATGTTAGAGAGTTGATTTTTGCACAGTAGGTCACTTTTATAACGTGGGCTAGGGATAAGAAGGGATTTTTGGAAATACTTTCCCTAAGAGGGTGAAATAGGGGTGCAAAGTTTGTATGGGGGAACTTTTTTTTGAGCTAAAGACATAATACTTTGTAAAAAGATTACTTATTAGAATACAAATAAAGGACTTTAACTCTAAGGGGGTTAAAAAGGGGTGCAAAGTTTGTATGAGAAAAACTTTATTTTTTTAGCTAGAGACTTGAAACTTTGTAGAAAGAATAACTTATTAAAATACATATTATTTATTATTATTGATAGAGATACTCTTCATTAAACTGCCTCCATCTCTCGATTTCCAGTGCTGAGTTTAAGATTGTTTTAACAGCCTTGTGATATTTAACTTTTTTTTAAATCTCACTCATAATACCTAAGATCCCCATTTTCTAACTCCAAATCCATGCGTCGCTCTATATCTTGCAGAGTAATTTTTGCCAAAGATTAAAAGCATCAGGTAACTGACGGAATAAGTATTAAGCATCCTGCAAACAATTCCCGTAATCTAATTGGAAATTCTTCTAAAATTCTTTAACAATTGCATATCAGTGTCTGCCACTGTTTGAAATGTAATATGTCTAGACCATTTTAACTAAGAATAAAATTCACTTACCTATTTTAATATCTTTGTCATCATCAAAAATCTACGCGGACGAAGTCGGGGGTGGCCGCTAGTACCTATATACATATTTTGCTAGCTTGTTTTTTAGGCTTCTGCACCCAAAAAGTGCTAACGGCGACCAAAAGGAGTAGAAATTAAAAAGTGGCAATGCGTGTCGTCCCTTTCTAATCAATCTAAGAAAACGGGGACGGCACTACAGTATTGCCAGTTTTTAATGTCTACTCTTTTCGGTCAGACTGTACTATGCCTCCGCTGTCTGTCCATACGACGACGACGCGTTTGGCTCGGTTTGTAGACACCTGCCTACTGAGTCGGCGGTCCCGGGTTCGAATCCCGGCCAGGGCAAATATTTGTGCAAAATATTTGTTCTTGGGTCATGGATGTTATCTATATATGTATTTACATATTATGTATATCGTCGTCTAGTACCCATAGTACAAGCTTTGCTTAGTTTGGGATAGGTCGATTTGTGTATGATTGTCCCTTAATATTTATTTATTTATTTATTTATTTATTTATTTATTTATATGTCCGTCTGTCATTTCTTTCCAAACGTAGCTTAGTAGATAAAAACTACATATTTCTGATCTAATTGAAATCTAACGGTTAAATGGTAATTCACTTGAAATTTTCATAAAGTATGTACAGTAAACGGCGATAAAGAATGCACATCGGCAATCATCGCATTTCCGAATACAAACGAATGCTAATTTCCATGTACATCAATTATTAGATTAATCGTTCATCAGAATTTGAATTTAGAACTAAGTACTTTATTGTTGTTTTGTTTTGATTTCGGGTGGAATATATAGAGCTGTAAAACTCGATGTAATAATATACAACGTGGGCCCTGTAACATAAGCAAAAAATTAAAACATAGATTTTACTCGTTAAACTGAACATCATTTGTTCAGCAACTTTAAAAAAAAGTCAGTTTTCAAAATTTTATTATTTCAAACAAATTAAATAGTATTTTCAATGTATGTCGTCCAACGTTGACATTCCCTGAGCATTGACATAGCTGTCACTCTACTAATGTCGGACATTTCGCAATACATTGCTTCTTTGTCTAAACTTTATTTTACAAAATGTCATTTAATACACGTTATTTTCAGAAGTTGCTTAACAAATGTTGTTTAGTTTCAAGGGACGAATCTATGTTTTAATTTTTTGCTCCTGTTACAGGGCCCACCCTTTATAGTTATTGCTATAATGTTCTTGTTGGGGAAAAAATAATATACATATATATATATTCAGGCCCACATTCCTAAAAGGGCTTGACTGAGCATTAGCAACTGATGTTATACTACTAGGATACTTAAATGTGGGTTTAAAGATCGACAAAAAGTGTAATTACTTACATTAACATTCTCATGTTTTTTAAATTGGTCGGCTTCAGTTACAAAATATTTATAAACATTGTAGATAATTTCGCGTGACTGGCAAAGTAACGGCTTATCTTTATTCCCTATAGATGCCATAGTACAAATTTAATTTTGTGTAGGTTTTAGCAACTCTATATATATATTGACTTGGATATGCGACTGCACTCTCTCGCATTTGAACCACGACTGACAAAACAAACGTCATGGTGTGTGCGAAACAGATATCGCTATACGAAGTCGAAATTAGCCGATTGCCTCTTTCCAAAGATCGATGTGCAAACTTTATCGCCGTTTACTGTATTTACTAAGGCCACTGTAACAAAAACACAACAAAGTGGCTTCGAAACGAATGAAATTTGCATTTTATTACGCTTTCGACACCCATACACCGCCATTTTGACAAATGTCGAATATTTGAATCGGCAAAAAGTGCTGTATAATACCTCCTTATCGAACCTACACAAAATTTCATGAGAATCGGTTGAGAAATGCGACCTCTAGACGAGAAGAGCCGGAAAACTGGACACACGGACATATAAACATCCGGACAAATAAAAGAATTTGAGGCCACATTGAATCGGAGACTCTTCGCAAGCTAGGTAAAAAAAATGTTTGGCGGTAGGCTGGTAGGAATAGGAACCCTTCGTGCGCGAGTCTCTCTCACTTGGCCGCTTTTTAGGGTTCCGTAGCCAAATGGCAAAAAACGGAACCCTTATAGATTCGTCATGTCTGTCTGTCCGTCTGTCCGTCTGTCCGTCTGTCTGTCCGTCTGTCCGTCCGTATGTCACAGCCATTTTTTTCCGAAACTATAAGAGCTTATACTGTTGAAACTTGGTAGGTAGATGTATTCTGTGAACCGCATTAAGATTTTGATGCAAAAATAAAAAAATAATAATAAATATTGGGGGCTTCCCATACTTAGAACTGAAACTCAAAAATTTTTTTTTCGTCAAACACATACGTGTGGTATATCTATGGATAGGTCTTCAAAAATGATATCGAGGTTTCTAAAATATTTTTTTTCTAAACCGAATAGTTTGCGTGACAGACGCTTCCAAAGTGGAAAAAAGTTGGTCCCCCCCCTCTAACTTCTAAAATAAGAAAATAAAAAATCTAAAAAAAACATATGATGTACATTACTATAAAAACTAGTAACGAAAATTGTTTTGAACGAGATCTAGTAAGTAGTTTTTTTTGAATACCTAACTTTGCACCTAATTTATATGGGGCGCTATACATACCAGGTGCAAACTTAACTTAACCACTTAGGGATGGAAAGTGTTTGTACGGAACCCTCGGTGCGCGAGTCCGACTCGCACTTGGCCGGTTTTTCTTTTATATTTTTGACATGCTGCATTTTTGCAAATTCATATTTTACATTGGCAAAACTTTGCATATGCCTCCCTTAACATCATAGGCCTATAAATAATGACACAAAGGCAAATTAAGAAAGAAAAATTGAATGCGATCTACTACAATCGAAGCGGGGTTTGAACCCCGATCAGCGATCGGATAGCTCAGTTGGAAGAGCAATGCGCCGGAAACGCAGAGGTCGCGGGTAAATAAAAATGTGGTATTACCACATAAAAAATATGAATCGATAAAAAGATTCTATACAAATATCATAGGCCTATTTTTATATAACTCTCTATATTACAGGTTTCCATGTTACAGTTTCAGTGATCGGGTCGCAAACTTCCCTAAGTAAATATGGCTGAGGGAGGCGATAAAATGAGATGAGAATACGTCATGCTTGTGAACGGGTGCCGTTTGTGGGACCCGGTATGTTCATACTAGGAAGGCCCAAATTAATTGTGTAGTAATTGCTTACCAATGTTTAATGAAGTGACGTGAGAAACTTTATCCTGTACTCGATTGAAGTAATTTTTTTTTTGCTTAGAGACTTAGAGTCTGTATTCATCGCTATGAAACATAGTTTATTGTAGACACTTAGGGAACTTAATTATACAACTCTGAGGAATAAATTGAATTATCATAATTTTTTTAGGTTAAATGTATATTTTTTTGTAAATTGTGACGGCTAGAGACATATCTAAGAAAAGTCTTTATATTTGTTTTGTATTGTTTATCTTTCAAAATCAATGATCAACAATGAAACAATGATCTTTTGGCTTTTTTCTCACCTCTTGTGAAATGCCGGTAGATTCAGGTTCAGACTTATAAAGTGCCACTGTGCCCAACTGCCTACTTCCAGATTTTTTTTTTATTGTGTGAATACACATTTCATGTTGCTATGCTAATGTAAAAATTTCAATTAGTTTAGTGATATTGGGCCAACAATATACGATAAGGCTTTAATTGAATCGAAACCTCAAAGAGCCCATGTTTGCGTTCATGCACTTGCCAAGGATTTAAATATATCAATTGTCATGATTGCAATGGACAATATTGGATTACCTAAATGGATTGAACCGCGAAAATTATTCATCCATTGGGTGACTTATGTCGTCAAGTCTCCCTTTAACCACGCGCACTATATTAAATCTACACATATATACTCGACGTCTGGTACCCATAACACAAGAATTGCTTACTTTGGGACTAGGTCGATTTGTGTAAGATTGTTGTTTCTAATATAAAAAACAAACAAAAAGCTAAATTGGAAATTATATTTTTGGGAAAGTATGTTCAGTGCTCAAAAATTTGTTTTACAATTTTGTAATATACTACAAGGTTTCTACAAAAGTTGTGCAATACGAAAATATAACGTAACCAATTAGGTTAACTACGACAGTTACTCGTAAACTATACTTATATCAGTGTTTAATGAATAGTGAGCTGATGTCAGAGACTTAATCATGTACTCGATTGAGGTAACCTATCGAAGTTCCGAAACACACTTGTCCGATTTTCACGTCCGAAAACGGTTAACCGAATTCTTATAATCCATATACCTACTTTGTTTACCATACTTTTGAAATGTCGCCAGTTTGTTTTCGATGCTACGTAAAATCAAAATCTCATTTTCCCTAATATAATTTTACCGTCACGATTAAAATCCCGTTAATCTAGTTCTAAGGCAGGTCCGACATGGCTTAGGTTAGGTACGACGACGAGCAAAGCGAGGAGGAGTTTTAGGTTGAACTGCGACCCTAACGAGCGAGCGAAGCGAGCGAGCCGCGCAGGTCTATACCGAGTTTAAACATTAGATATTTGATAACGGCAGCGAACGAGTCGTTCGCTGGATAACGGTACGTAACCCATGAATCTAGTTCTAAGACAGGTTCGATTTGGCTTAGGTTAGGTACGACGACGAGCGAAGCGAGGAGGAGTGTTAGGTTGAACTACAACCCTAACCTTAAATGAGATTTGATTTGCTCCGACATGCTTCAATTTTGATACTTTGATACAGCGGGATAATAATATTTCGGACTTAATATTTTTCGGCATAAAAAGTAGTTGACAAATGATACTTCGGAATTTTAAGAAGTGTCGATTTGAATCATATGCGAAATTAAATTGCAACGAACTGAGAATTGGGAAAATAATAATATGGGAAATGTAATTTCGGGCAATCAAAATTTCGGGCAACTAAAAAAATGCGGAACTTTTTCAGGATTTTAATATTCGTAATAACAATTTTCGAGTTTATGATACCTAGGTAACCCTCGATTGAAGTTATAATTTTTTTTTATTTACCTTAAAGACTGTATACATCTCTAAGAAACTTGTAATACTACTGTAGATGACGCTTAGTAGAGACCTTATTACCTTTTGTTACCTTTCTTTGGGGTATTAAATTTATTAATTATTATTATTCTCATATATTATTTTTAAATTTCGACGCCTAGAGACCTTTTAAATCTCTGGGAAAATTTTAGTTTGTTTCGGGTTTCTTCTCAACAGCGGTCTCCTCTTGTGAAATGCCGATAGATTCAGATTCAGAATTGTAAAAATGCCCTTGAAGCCTGCTTTCAAAGAACTTTTTGATTTGGTAAAATTAAGAAACACCTTTTACAGTCCGTGAGCTGCCAGAATGCGATTCGCATTTTATACATGTCTCTTACGCATTCCAGATAACAACCTTGAAGTTTTCACCCAAACCTGAATCGCAATCACAAAGCTCAAAAGGACTGTGAGTAATTTTTAAATCGGTGTATCTTTACTGCAGAACATTCTATGGATTCTGTTCCTCATGCGTCAGTGTTATTTGTTTTTGCTTCATGATAGCCACTTATCCTACAGCTACAGGCCAAAGCCATATCTGCAATAACTTTGTATTCAAGTTGTAATTCTTTCCCTAGACGGAAAATTTATTGATTACGAAATCAATTTTCCACTGTTGTCAGTTGGAGCAAACTTTTGACCCAGTATCAGTCCATTTCATCGTGGAAAATAGGTAAACAAATCGTCTAAGAAACAACTTAGTTGCGCGTGATCATAAACTAGATAAAACTAATGTTTAGGGTTAAAAGCAAGGATCTCGCTGATACGAGAGCAGACCCATTAAATTTTATGAAGGTACTAGTGCACACCTAAGTTTACTTCATGATTATTAATAGGATGTGAACTTGAAATGACTTTCTTGAAATTTATAATGTAATAAAATAATATCTAACGACGCATGTTCACTAATCAGACGATATATTGTAAGTAGGTAAAAGCCACGGAATAATTTAAACCCTATCATTGGGTCTCTATCAAAGTTACCTGCAATCAAAAGAAGAGGACATAACGTCGTATCCTGTTATGGTAGACATGAATAAGTCAGGAGGCCGGTTATGTAATTCACGACTTCTGTAATCTACCAGCTTTCATAGCTAGTCTAGACTAGCTATAAAACTTGGGGACTAGTCCCCAAGTGAGTAAGTTCATAGTTATCTGAGACTGCTCGTGAAGGGCGAGACAAGTAACTATCTCAGGATAGGCTTTATGTGGATGACGTGCTCGCTCGCTCTCTACAAGAACCCGTTTTCAAAGTGACCTGCACCTGGAGGTAAATAACAAGTCGTCATCTAAGGATAGTAAAGTATGCAGACTTATCAATGAAGTGCTGTGTACTTGCAGATCCTATCTACCTGCTTCTATCATAGTTGCTCCTAAGTGACTTGTATTCAAAGTTACTAGCATCTGAAAGTAGCAACGAGCCGTCATCTGCGGATATTCATGACGTGAATGCAGAAGTCTCGATAAAGCTGTGCTGTGGTGATCTGCCTGTATACCTCCATCATAATAGTAGGTAAAAAAGGTCAACTTCCGCGGGTGGAGTTTTACCTTTTAACTAGTTCGATCTTTCATCTATTTTTTCATCACGCTCCAAGTCAGGTTGACCCGTAAGAAGGGCGTCCATCTCCCATTTACTGACTTCTGTGGCGCGCACTTTCCCGTTAGAAGGTTTGTGCACACAAAGTCAGACTCAATGTGGAAAGAACAGCCAGCAAAAGCCATTAGAAAAGAAAATTCAGTTACATATTATTTACAGATTTTTGCGATATCAGATGTGGCAAAAGAACTTTGAAACTGTGAAATTCTGAGTGCATCAGATCATGCCGGGCCCTGCCGCCGCTATAACAACGTTGATATGGGTGATGTTGATGGAGAATTCTCCAACCAGTCCTGCAAGCTTCCGAACACCCCGAGCTTTGCCGCTGCGATTGGCGATTCCCATGCTACTGTGTACTGTGGTGATTCACCTACCCTTATCATCCTCTGTATATAGGTGAATGAAATTAATCTTTACCTTCCGGTGGACGTCGAAGGCGAGTCGTCATCTCCGGATAGTGTGGATATGGGCGATGTGGCCGGAGAGCTCTCTATGAAGTCCTGCGTGCTTCGAATGACCCCCGGCCTTGCCGCCGCCATGATTACTGATTCTGGGGAAAGAGGATTTCTGTCATAAAATAACGGCAAATACACAATATACCTAATCATGAGATGTTTTTCATGTACGAAAATATAATGAGTATGTTGGGTAGCCAACATTGTATTTCCTGTTAAAACTAACTTATACTTAACACCCCCAGTGCTTTATATCGACACGACTCGGTACCATTCGAATAATGGATTTGACTTTCGAGCGATCGAGTATATTTTTTAAATGGTTCATGCATTTTTTTATGAAACACGCGCCTTGCTCTTCACATTTCATGTTATTTTTCTTTAATTACGTTAAGAAATCACGTTACATATAGATTATTGCTATTTTCATAGTTGCGAAAGATTGTTCTGTTTTTTATTTGTTACAATGTTGTCTTCTGTACTTATACAATTTTTCCTTCTGTAGTTGTCCCCAAAAACGTATCTTTTGACAAATAATAGATACTTATACCTATCTAGGCATCGGACGTCTCATATCACGGTAGGACGTTAGAGAGCTGATATTAACATTAAAATGTATATAATACGCATTAATTTATTTAATTTTGTGACATTTGTTGCAGTCAAAAGTGTGAACTGGTCAAAAGGACTTTTAACCGACAAAAACAGGTAAAACTGCTTTTGACTGAGTGTTGGTCAAAAGTAGTTTTGCCTGTTTTTGTCGGTTAAAAGTCCTTTTGACCAGTTCACACTTTTGGTTAGGGATATTAAAAAAAAACTAACCTAACCTAACCCGGCCGAGTCGGATTAAAATAATATCGAGATAAAGGGACGAATGTGCCTGCGGTCAAAAATACTTTTGACTGATAGTAACAGTCAAAAGTACTATTAACCAAAGATTTTCAGGCAACACTACTTTTGACCAACACGCTCAGTCAAAAGCATTCTAGCCAGTTTTTGTCGGTTAAAAGTCCTTTTGACCAGTTCACACTTTTGACTGCGACATAATATAGGTATGTATAACTTACGCTTTTCAGCGATAAGACCGCCTCTTGTCTACCTTATTTATAAATTGAATTTGTCTTGTTGACGACGCGGTTGGCTCAGTTTGAAAAGCACTTGCCTACTGAGCCGGCGGTCCTGGGTTCGAATCCCGGCCAGGGCAAATATTTGTGTGATGAACTCGAATATTTGTGCTTGGATCATGGATGTTATCTATTTATATATTATGTCTATCGTCGTCTAGTACCCATAGTACAAGCTTTGCTTAGTTTGGGACTAGGACGATTTGTGTAAGGATGTCCCTTTCATCATCATCCTCCTAGCCTTTGTCCCATTTTTTGAGAATGAATTCTCAATCGGGGTCGGCTACCTAAATCCCAAGATGTGGCGTAGGCACTAGTTTTTACGCAAGCGACTGCCATCTGACCTTCCAACCCAGAGGGGAAACTAGGCCTTATTGGGCTTAGGCGGTTTCCTCACGATGTTTTCCTTCACCGAAAAGCGAGTGGTAAATATCAAATGACATTCCGTACATAAGTTCCGAGAAACTCATTGGTACGGGCCGGGTTCGAACCGACCTCCGGATTGTAAGGATGTCCCTTTATATTTATTATTATTTATTTATCATTTATTATTCATTTTGTAAACTTTTATTGGTGTGCAATAAAGTATTGTTGTATTGTATTACATACTTATATGGATCTAACCTTCGGAAAAATGGTTAAGTCCATACTAGCCTCCAATACGGGTTTTTTTCTAATTGTAGCGAGAGATGCTGGAGGCTTACGCAACGCCGCATACAAAAACATGGCTCAACTCAGTTTAGTTACTTTGCCATTCTAAATTACAAGGCGCCCTTATTAAAATATTCTTACCATTAAATAAACAGTAGCGGCAGAAAATCCATCGTATCTGTGAAATAATTATGAACAACCCTACAAAGGTTTCCCACGTCATGCTTCCTCCATTATTTCAAGTGACACTCTGGCGAGAGTGGCGAGTATTGTTAACAATAATAGGTAAGTCACAAAAGAAGTAAACGTCTTATTTTCATTCATAGTTCCTAGTTTCTTCTGATGCGAAATGTGAAAGAAATAAAGATAGAAGGGAAAGTTCGTTATTAGCCGCGATTTTCTATAATAATGTTTAAGCGCAGCTCACGACTCAACCTCAACTAATTAACACGAACGGAACTGACTTACGGACAGCAATTAGAACTTTGCATTAAGTACACGTAATTCCTGCCGCCCATCATGCCATCATGCGACTGTGCTTCTTTCGCATCTGGATCCGAATTCGAGAAGACAATGCGAGAGCAATACAATGACCAAAGGGATAAAAAATCGTACGAAATCATCAGCAGGGTGATGCATCGGCAGGGGCAGGATGACCTGATGAAAAACGCTGAGGGAGGTCTATATCTGCAGGTGCCGAGGTATTTTACCTGCTGATGAGAAGAGAGCGTTTAATGGAAGCAAAAACTGTGACACGTCCTAACGTTGAGCTATGTACGACCATATGCACCACATTAACTAAGGGTAAATAATAGCGAATTATCAAAGTCAATGCAACGCAAGTATAATGTCCGTTATAAATAGTTACGAGTATATAGCCGTGATCGTGATAGATCCGAGGTAGGTATAGCTAGACCGGCGACATCGCCAATCCTCATCGAATGAGGGCTTTGTTGGATCAAACACTTGGTACTCAAAGGATTTATTAACCTTCAAAGGCTAAGCCGGAGCGCAGTTTGAGACTGCGATATGGCAAACGGTGTACCTAATCTCGGGATGCAATTACACTTTGATATTGATGTTTACGGAGGCTTGTTGGTGTGGATGGCGCAATCGCGGAGTTGATAACAATGTATAGACAAGTTGCTTTTCAGCCCACGCCATATTGCGAATTTTTAGAGGTATCAACTTCTTTTACTAGCAAGGATATTTTTGGTAACTAAGATGTAAACGAAGCGGAAGCAGGATTATATTCTGCGAATTTTGGCACAATAAAACCAAAACTATCCACAGTGACGCAAGCCAATTTTATTTTTTAGTTTACGATTCAATATTTCAAGAACGAAAGGATAACAATGTTATGAAATCAATTTGAAATCGTATAATATATGGAATATTTCGTCCTGTTCCCTTTATATGGCGTAAAATCCGCAATATGACGTGGGCTGAAAAAAATCCTGTTGGGCTACAGGTAAAATTCAACATAAGTCTACACACTACACCCCTATTGCGTGTGCAACATCGTAAGGCTTGCAGTTAGTCCGAAATCATAGATATGACAGATATGAGAGTGACGATAGAGTGACAAAGCTAGGTCAGGTCCATAGCAATTACAATTAAGACCTTAGGTACTCTGCGTACTGGCATCAACAGTGTACCTAACTAATAGTGCGACTTAAAAAATATGTTATGGGTTATACCTACCTATAAGTCTTCACCAGCAGAATCGCCCAAAAGGGGATCAAGCCTCTCAAACCAACAAACGTCATTTTATAAATGGATGGGAGCATTTAAGTGGACATATAGGTATACCATTTCTCATTTTCCCATACTATCTGTTTACGTTACCTTTGCACCTGCCCGTCTAGCACAACTATGCTTCGCGACTCTTGTCGCGCGACAGCGCTACTACCCGTCACCCTCTCACATTACCTACTCGTACTGCACAGAAAGGGACAGGCAATTATCTCGCGCGACAAATAGTCGCTTGTGACAGCGGTGCTGGTCTATGGCGTCGAATACAAATGAGGTCCAAACTTAACGTAACCGGCTTAGACAAATCGAGGTTTCGTTCACGACTGTTTTCTCTTCCAAAACTTAACTAATCTTAAAAAAACTGAATAGAAATAGTGTATTCTACGTCGGATCGTTTTGATATTTGCGCAAATGATTATAGAATTTGTGTAGGTACTAAACGTCCGTTTGCGGCGGAACTTTGGCCAAAAAGAGACGGTTAGTAGGTAATACATGACGATAGCAATTAAGGTTACAGGCTTTTATAGCCGACCGTACTTTTGTTTTAATATCCATTAATTGTTCAGCGAGACGATTCTAAAGACCACAAACTCGGTAGGATCGCGCATTATCTATTACAGTTTCTAGGGCCACCTTCCGGCTCCATCATCAGACCAGCCCCATGGTACCATAATTATTCTATTGTCATCAAGATTAAGTAGGCATGTAAAATTTCAGCTCGATCGGTTGAAAATGTCTGCTCCAAATTTGAGTTGCAAGATTTCCCCCCAACAAACAGTTAGTTACTTACATTACAAGTAAAATTGTAAAATTGAACCGTCCGACACAGAACATTTCCATCCCATTCAGTTCCTAAAATTTCGTAATTAAATTTCGATTGGTTAAATTTTGCAGGAGCAAATAGACGAGAACTAAGCCTGGATTTCTATGGAAACAGGTATTTTACCGATACATTTTATTTGAGCCGAATCTCCTATTCAATTCACTATCAAAGCATGAGTGCGGGCGACCGATCCCACAGACTCGGCCGGGGTTACCATGGTAACGGCTGCACCGTGCGCCCCCTATTCGAAAGCCAAAACATCTAAGTATAATCGTACACAGAGGTCATTCACCTCGCGATGCAACCCAAAACTTTACAAAACCATTACTTCTGGTATAAATATCTCTATACATTCAAAACATTCATATTGATTAGAAATACCATAGCTTAGAAGTATATTTAAGTGGTAGGAATTAATGTAAAATTAGGTACTTACCTTGTAGCGGCATTGTTTCTCCATCAAATATTTCTTTTTCCAAACGATCCACTAACATTCCAATACATTGAACAAGCGACGGCACTCATGGTGAAAATAATTATTACTAACATATACTTGTAGTTAACTTTGTTTTTACGCTAACCTTTTTAATGTTTTATCGAAATCAAAAGTACAGATATATTTACGGAAACACTCAAAACAATGTATAGATCAGTGTTGCCAGGTCCAATCTGGAAATGTCAGAAGAATGAATCCTTAAAAATCAGGAGATTGAAAAAATATAACAGTAGATCAAATTTTATGCCAGAAAAGTCACAAAACTTACCTAAATGCAAATCTTCTCATGTACTCTGATTATTTTGTTTTTAATATGCTTATATATAATGTATAAAATTATTAGTTAATCTGGAAAGAAAAGAAATATGCACTATTCGACGGTCCAATTTCGAACACCGGAGTAGCCCTTCAGAACCGAAACCGAACGGGATAAAGGCAATTTATATTTAAGGCTGTTTTACACTTTCCGACCTAACTTAAAACAATGTCACACTTGTTTTAAAAGTATCGTCACATGTTATCTGTTTAGCTGACCACCTCAGAATCATTAATCAGAGTAATAATTATTAAGTTCAAATTAGACTCATAAAATTCAGTAGATTCGTTTGCAAATTCAGTAGATCAGTAGACATAGTCAAAAATCAGAATAACTCCTGAAAAATCAGGAGACCTGGCAACTCTGGTATAGATATATAAACAACTACACTAGCGCCACCTATGAAGTCCAGTGATATTCCTCTGCAATAGAGTCCCGTGGACAAATCAGCGCAGTTTATGGATGCATGCACAGATGGCGCTAAAATAAACAGCATCAAAAATAAAATATTATATTTTTTTACATTTGATTTTGTTTGAAATCGACTAACATAACATTAAACATCCAAGTTACTTACTTTAAAATAAGTACATTAATGATATTGTTACACTACTTTAACTTAACCATAAATAACTACTCTATTAAAGATAATAGTGGTTCTTAATGTTTACGCTAGATGGCGCATGCAACCGATTATTTTCATTCCCCGGATCTAATTAAAAGTATTTAAAAAAATATTTATTTAATACATTGGTTGGTGATTTGTATAAGTACATTACCGATTACTCAATTATAAATACGTGAATATTCAAACACGGTTTGACAATTAGTCCGTTAAGCCGTTTCGGTCGGTACTCACTTACATAGTTTAAAATACCTATAGTAAATAAAATAAAAATGTAACCTTAAACATAAAAATAAATCATCAATAAATAAATGCTCATATACTTAGATATTAGCTTCTTTGGCCCATTTATATGTAGCTAGCCGGTATGTAGGTATCTACTTCTTAAATGTAAACTATAACCTATGTTACAACATAGGTACAGTTTACATTTAACCCTTAAACGCATGGTGTAAGATGCAGCTTACATAAACAAAAATGAATTAATGGTTGTAAACTAGAAACATTTATTTGAAATAACAATTTATTTTATAATGTTGTGTTTTTTTAATTCATGCATTTAAGGGTTAAGAAATAGATAAACCTACTTAAGTAAAATTTCACTTATTTATAAATTAGTTTTATTAAAACAAAGAACTATTTTGAGGCTGACACAGTTGATATTTTTACGCTGTCCCGTAACATTTGGTCTGAATCACAAATTCGCAACTAGGTTTTGATATGGGAATGCCAAATGGATGTATGATGGTATAAATCTGAGACGTGATGAATGTGACAGCTGATCTAGAAAAGCACTTACGACTCGGACCCGTCGACGCTCGTAATCATTTTATTGCTTATAACAATCTTGTTTATTTAGGTATTATTATCCAAAACTAGGGTTAGGATTTTTCGACACGAAGCGAGCATTTAATGATAGTTGAACCAACATTTCAAGCGCCTCGCCTGGAAAGCAACCTTCTTTTCTTTTGTTTCAATATACATTTTGGACATAATAATATCATAGCGTTCAGCCATCTAAAAAGAAAACATTAAAGGGCTTCTAACGGGTCATATCTATGTTGTGCTGCATTTTGTGACCGGCCATTATTTGCATCTTGCTCTAGCGTAGGGTGTCAGAGAAGGGCGGCCATAGTTGCCGGCCACAAATTGCAGTTAAATATGGTCCGTTTAGATTAATGACATTCTCCCGCTACGCACTTAAAAAAACAATAAGCGATGTTTGCAGTTTTAGTTAAGTAGGTACATAAAATAATATCTATAATAAAGTATCGTCGTACTTTGAATACACATAACTTTTAATATGAATTTCAAACTATTCAAACTAATTTTAAACTAAACATATCGGACCAGAAAAAGTTTTAGGTATCTGATCTGATCAGATTGGACATCGGCGCCTAGAAGCGTTTTAAATAACTATATTCGCTTAAAATATGCAATAATAATATAAAAATAGTTTTGATATTTGGTGGTCGATTTGTATTTTTTTCTTGTTGTGGCCTTTATTTTTAGATTTACTTATCCCAAATTCAGCCTACAGTTTTTATGGAGTTATCTGTTCATATTTTTTAGGCCGATAAGACCGCTAACCGTCTCCTGACTTCGCTGTTTGTTGTCAATTATTGTTTGGAAAACAAGATGCAATCTAAGGGGGAAATGTCGACAGAACTTTTTAGCCTATTTTTAGGTAGTGTCCTTGTCTGTTGACATAACAAAACCGTATTGTGCGAGCGAGTGCATTATTTGGAATGGAACCAGAAGTTTTCATTGTACATTGTTGTTTTCGCTAATATAACATTGGCTTAGAGTGATGATAGAAAAAAAGTCAATTCATCTGAATCGATGATTAAAATATTGAAATACAAACTTGCAGGCCACAAATTGCAGGAAAATATGGGCCGTTTATAACCCCCATACAAATATATTATATAATTATGCACTGTGTTTTAATGTAACCCTTTTTCCTTCGACTTAAAGACGCATTTCATGAATATTAAGGTGTGTGCACTTATTCTTTGTTTAATTTTACAGGACAACTTGGCGGTATAACGGAGAGTAGATATAATGGCATTGTTCGTAGGTAACAAAGGTAAGTAGATTTGGACTCCAAAAAGAAGTGCGTTGCCTTGCCTGCCTTTCAGGGTTTTTAATGTTACGTACCTATCCAAGGGGTAAAAAACGGGACCCCATTAGATACCAAGACTCTGCTGTCGGTCCGTCTGTCTGTCTGTCTGTCCGCCCGTCTGTTTGTCTGTATTATTTATTTATTTAAATTACACAGCATAATAGTAAATAAACCAAGGCACTATGAACTACAAAATTACATTACAAAAAAAAACTTAAATCTAATTTGATTTAGGCGACGTAACAGCGAGGCAACGTTGCGTCGTCGGAACTGCCGAAACACAACACCCTTCGGCCAGAAGTCTGCACTTGCGATGGTGTCCTGCAGCGGCCGCGGTACGCGCACCACAAACGAGCTGAAGTGCACGTAGGGGCGGGACTGCAGCTGGTGCACCCTCAGCGAGAAGCCAGTCTTCCGGCGGACGTACTCCACCACATCGTCAGCCACGGCGGAGTGATGCAAGCGCGACACATAGAGCGCCTTACTCGGTGTGGCAATCCGAAGACCAGAACCAACCGGCTCGGCAGTGCCACTCAGAGTCTTGCGGGGCACCCTACGCGCCTTGCTCTTTCTTTCCACCAGTGTGAACCCTTCCTTATCCACATTGGTGCAGGAGGACTTTTCCTTATCAGAAACCCGTACTGAGGCCCGGTTAGCTGCGACAGGCTGACCGGCGACGGGCGACGTCAGCATAAGCACGCTGACGCAACTTCGAAACTTGAGGCGGCCGCACCGGCGGAGGCGCGCGGGCGGCACCTGCCGCTGCATGTATGTCTATCCGTCTATCACCAGGCTGTATCTCATGAACCGTGATAGTTAGACAAAATATTCACAGATGATTTCTATTGCCGCTATAACGAAAAATACTAAAAAACAGAATAAAATAAATATTTAAGGGGGCTCCCATACAAAAAACGTGATGGGTTTCGTTAACTTTGCATCTCATTTGAATCCAGCGACATACATTATACCAGGTCCAAACTTAACTTAATCCGACCAGTTAAGATGATATAAGTAAATAAATAAAATAAATAAATAAATAAATATTAAGGGACAATCATACACAAATCGACCTAGTCCCAAACTAAGCAAAGCTTGTACTATGGGTACTAGACGACGATATACATAATATATAAATACATATATAGATAACATCCATGACCCAAGAACAAATATTTTGCACAAATATTTGCCCCCAAAGTGTTTATCCCACTCGCACTTTGCGGGTTTTTAGGGTTCCGTACCCAAAGGGTAAAAACGGGACCCTATTACTGAGACTTTGCTGTCCGTCCGTCCGTCCGTCCGTCCGTCCGTCCGTCCGTCCGTCTGTCACCAGGCTGTATCTCAACAACGGTGATAGCTAGACAGTTGAAATTTTCACAGATGATGTATTTCTATTGCCGCTATAACAACAAATACTAAAAATAAAATAAAATAAATATTAAAGGGGGGCTCCCATACAACAAACTTGTTATAGATTATATATATGTATAGGTACGGAACCCTTCATGCGCGAGTCGGGCTCGCACTTGCCCAATTTTAATTTCCTTTGTACTTGAGCGCACCGTATTCTCACTATAACGCATCTCAGGGTACGGACGCACGCCGCCAACCTCAATTAACGGTAAAGCTCTTGATTTTAGCCACTAGACCAATTTGCCTATTACATGTGTTGGCCTTGCAGCCGGCACGTCTCAACCCGCCGGGGTCACTCACGCCTCGGTCAAGGCGGCCGTTATAGACGTAATCCTACAGTTCTTCCGATTTATATACCTACACCGTCTATGTTAGACGCATTAGGCGTGTAATAAACATACTTCATGTTACTTTTATGGTGCTCTACTCTATCTACTACAGCGGTCTTAGGATGGATACAAGGAGACCCTAACCGTTGGAATACATTTGTCGCCAACAGAGTGCGACAAATCATAATAGTTGACGGGGGTTTAGGCAGGAACCTCAAGATAAACTAATTTGAATCATGTAGTACAAGAGAAAGGATGCGCTGGGTTGTATCAGGAGACTGAAACTATTAAAGAGTAAAGAAAAGTGGCAAATTATTTGACATTATAAATACAAATCACACGTTCGATAAAATAGGGAATTTAATAAAGATTTTTAATCAAACGAAACTTAAAAGGAGTAGGCCGTTTGACTAGGTACCTACTGAATCTTCTAACGATGAACAATATAATATTCTTACAGACTTGTATCGTTTGGATAGTACTTAAATTTCGAAACTTTGAGTCCAATCAATTATTGTATAAAATGACCTTCAAATAAACCCTTGTATTAAATATGTCTTTAACTAGTAACTAATTAATATCCGAGTTGATATTGACATATCGATATGTTTTTTTTGGCCAGGTAAAGCCTAAAGAAAACCGGTAAGCACGATTCAAAGAACAAGTACTCCATACCCGGTGGGTGTCGGATATACATACTACACTCGACAGACGTCATCAGGTCATTGTGTCTGATTTATGGCGTATATATACCTACGTATATATTTTAGACACCTTGATCGTAAGAGCTGAACAGATGGACTTCACTTGAACTGCAACCCAGCCGCAAAATGGCAATTCAGATGCAGTTGACGTATCTGCATCCAAACTGCAAACCGACTGCGCATTGCGCAAACGTCGAAGGCCCCTTTTCAGCTGGCTTGCAGTTCAACAGCTGTCCTACAGCTGTTCAACAGCCGTCTGTATGTGTCCTATCTTTAAAATCACGGCGCGTAGGCATGAAATATTATTAAAGGTGTGTAGGGATGTACAATTGGTTCCCTGTATTTTGCCGACTAACGTTAATACAGTCGAGTTCTTAAGTTTATTAGCAAACATGTGATCAAAAATCGCTGAATACACTTCTACGCCATTAACTATAGAGACGATATTTTTGATCAAATTGTTGCTTGTATATTTATGTAGGTATTGACTGTATACAATGATTCATTTAAGATTTATTTCCTGCAGGTAAACGATTTTTGCAACAGATTAGCTACTTACTTTCCCGTTTCACGTTTTCGTTTCGTCCTTCCGATGTTTTAGATTGTATGACGTAGGTCCACGGCACGAGGGCACAACGTTACGTTACTCGTAACGTTGCACGTCACGACGACATAACACATAGTTGTTTTGGCCCATAGTAATTTTGACCAGGGGAACGATCCGGGGGAAGATCATGGGGATCATGACCCTGGGCTGGGTTCAGACTAGGTTGAACACTGATACAAAACTCGACTTTGAGCCTGGTCATGGCTAGACTACGAGTACATGACCCTCCCCCCCTGTTTTTTGCTGGTATGGTGCTGACCAACTTGGATCTTAATATTTCCAACGGTAGGTAATAATACAAGGCCTATCTTTGTTTTATATAATGTAGGAAGTACGTATAAATCATATCCGCAAATGTTCCGCGTGATTCGAGTCACGTAGGCCTACATTCTCAAGATAATACTGCAACTTAACTGTAAATATAACTAACTCATACGATTGACGTCATTTAAATTAGACATCAATAAAAACTAAACCTAAAAATAAAACTAAACTAGAACACAATGTAAAGTTAAACTAAATCTAATAAAGTTAAAGTAAATCTAAAAATGGGCCCTGCGGTATATAAAGATGCTGGCGGCGTTTTTTCGCCGAATCGCCAAACTGTATTGTTTGTTTGTGTTTTTGTGCGCTTTGGAATCACTATAATCATCGCCAAAAGTTGAAGTATGTACCTAAGTAAATAGTATGATGATGGTATCTCTATCATCATGTTACACGTTAATTCAGTAAGATTAGCTGAAAATTTGGCAAAATGAAAGGACAACTTTTATCTATCAGGATATGTAGGTTATAGAGCCAAGTTTAATTTTATCTACTCTCCCCCCCTCTCAGGGGTGAGCGTCACCCCCCCGCGCCCTCGAATGTGTCCCGGAGCGCGGTATTTTCCACTTTAGAAGAAAACCGTGTACGATACATACAAAGTGTATAGGAACGAAATAATCCTGAATAAATTTACTATAAACCTTTCATACATACAAAAGCGATAGCACTTATACAATCAGCGCAATCTGTTACCAAATACTAACGTTTTTAATTATTGATCTTTTTTTTCTGCTAAAAGGTTAGTTATGTCAAAAACTGCACACTTCTCGGCCGCTCGAATTTCAACTCAATCGGTCCAGTAGTTTCGGAGAAAATTTGCTATGATTATAGTAGGATCCCTCGTGTGTCTGTGTCAGTCCGTCCGTTTGTCATAGCCAATTTGCTCCGAAGCTACTGGACCGATTGAGTTGAAATTTGGTACACGTATGTAAATTGATGACCCAAACATGGACGTGTAACGTAACGTAACGCAAATTAATAAATTTTGACATGAGGGCCAGTTATAGCGGACAAATCAGAAAAAAAAATGGCAATGTATATCGTGTGACATATCAAATGAAAGGGTACAATATGAACATCTCAAATATATATATTTCATCATTCTAAATTAAACGGTTTTGAAGTTATTTACGAAAATGAGCAATACTTGACGATTTCCCCACACATCCCTTATTTCCTAAAATAGTAGGTCTAAAAAAAAAAAAAAAACAGGATATAGTTCAATATTTGTAGATTACAGAAAAACATATAAGAAGTCTATGGTATTGCAAGTAACACCGTTTAACTAGTACGAATATTTATATTTCGCATAATGGCCAAATGACTTAAATTTTAAAAATAGCATTGCAACGGTAAATTAAAGTGTAACAGAAATAAATTATACATTTTTAGAAAGAAAATTGTGCATTCTTTACTTTTGTCATACATATTTTGGCCGAGAAGTGTGCAGTTTTTGACATAACTAACCTTTTAGCAGAAAAAAAAGATCAATAATTAAAAACGTTAGTATTTGGTAACAGATTGCGCTGATTGTATAAGTGCTATCGCTTTTGTATGTATGAAAGGTTTATAGTAAATTTATTCAGGATTATTTCGTTGTTATACACTTTGTATGTATCGTACACGGTTTTCTACTAAAGTGGAAAATACCGCGCTCCGGGACACATTCGAGGGTGCGGGGGGGTGACGCTCAGCCCTGAGAGGGGGGGAGAGTAGATAAAATTAAACTTGGCTCTATAACCTACATATCCTGATAGATAAAAGTTGTCCTTTAATTTTGCCAAATTTTCCATATATTGCAATCTAATTTTCTTGGATTACGTTCTGTTACGAGATTATTAGATTATATTGTCTATAACACAGTGGTCTACAGGAGTCTAAAATATAGCACGCATAAAACTTAAAATTTCCGGGCTTACTGATATGAAGAACGTTGAAGGAGAGGATGTTGTTTCCACTTGGCCCCTGCAAACAAAAGATAATAATAAGTACCCATTCAAGAAAATGTTGCGAACCACTGGTTAAGGTTATACCATAACCATGACTTACATCGGCAAAGAAGCTATTTTTTTCTGTAGATGCCGATGTGGTGATCAATCTAATTTATACATATATTCACTCGATCATGTGTCCTACTCATTGACAAATCACGTCAAAGGAAATCCCTAAGACAATGAAACTTCAATCGCCTAAAAAATAACTTGAATTAATGCAATGCATAGCACATACTGTACTGGAACTTATACATGATTATCAATCCAAATGGGTCAGTAGGGAGAAAACGCAAACTATAAGAGATAGGGAAACCTGTTCTTAGGAACCATGGCGTTGATTTTAGATTTAATAGAAACTGCATTAATTTAAATCTAAAATCGACGCCATGGTTCATGGTGGTGGATGTCCAGCTACGCCTGTAAAAAACTTTGTTAAAATTCGTGCACATGTTTTGGCGTGATTAGTGTACAAAGAAATTTTTTACGGCTGGCGCCTTAACTGAAATAATGACTTTTCTATGGAGAGGGCTCTCCATAGAAAACTGTTTATCAATACAATTTATAATACTAAGTATTAATAAAATAGAGCCGATATCCAGCGTGTATATTTGATATAACCGCAAATTGAAGCCAGACGGAGATTTTAGTGGGTTAATCTGATATTTGTAACAATTATTAATTTAGCGTTAACTGCCATAGCGTAATAAATTTTTGAAAATTTTCTGAGCTGCAATGTATGGCGTAGTTATTACTAGTGACATCACGATGTTTAAGTGTCTACAAACAAATACATAGCGTGCTGAATTATTTTATATGGAAAAAGAAAGTTATTTTTTTTTAATAATTTACGGTGCGATATATTAATAAATGCCTATACTAAGACCCCGTAAAGTTTGCGGTTATATCAAATATACACGCTGTATACTACTTAACCCTTAAACCTATGCTATTTTTGGTCTCCGATTTCCCATTGATGCTAGACGAAGTAAATGAGCGCTTAGGTACGCTTACAAACTCGCGCGTTATTTGATACCTAATTTTCGGGACACACAACGAACCACTGGGCATATATCCCATATATATGCCCAGCGGTTCGTTGTGTGTCCCGAAAATTAGGTATGTTAGTGCAGCTGGAATAGCGAATGTATTGCTAAGTTGAGAATATCGCAACTGGGGCTTCGTCGGGTTAGTGTCCTAGGACCTTAGATTGACTTGAGGACTAAGTAATAGGAGATATAAGTATTTATCATATAACGATCATAATATATGTGTCGCAGTCAAAAGTGTGAACTGGTCAAAAGGACTTTTAACCGACAAAAACGGGCAAAACTGCTTTTGACTGAGCGTGTTGGCCAAAAGTAGTTTTGCCTGAAAATCATTAGTTAATAGTAATTTTGACTGTTACTATCAGTCAAAAGTACTTTTGACCGCAGGCACATTCGTCCCTTTATCTCGATATTATTTTAATCTGACTCGGCCGGGTTAAGTTAGGTTATTTCTTTTTTTATATGCCTAACCAAAAGTGTGAACTGGTCAGACCAGTTCACACTTTTGACTGCAACATATACATATATGCTCACTTTCTCATGACAAATATTTAAAAAAATATTTTGGATAAACTATGGCGAGAGTAAACTAAAGAGCTGCAGTTTGTCGATCATTATAGCAAGGTACCCTATTATATTATGAATTGGCTAATATTGCGGACATAATAATAAGACTGTTAAACGCTCTATTCACTTACACTCAGTCGAAAATTGGGCTACCACTTTTCGAGTTTATTCATTAAGCTCCGAAAGTGGTAGACCACTTTCTTGGCTGACTGTATGTAATATGGCCGATATATTCGAATTTTTGGTATGGAAGCTGCGCTTCGTGACAACGACAATAGCCCGATATACGCGAAGGGGTTTGAACTTGAATAACATACAAGTGCGTGATTTTTTGTAGTCAGAGTATATTGAGTACTAATGGGAATGAGAATTTTCTAAAGGATCTTGAGTGTTCTTTAGGTACAAAAAAGTTTTTGTAAGCAACCTCTGTAAGTCATAGAAAAGATAATTCAAATGCATTTATTATACAAGTGTCTTTTGGCAACTTAAAATGTGTTTAAAGCTATGAAAAGTAATGTCAGTTTGATTTTATAATAGATTCGTCAATATCTTTATTTTACATAAGCATGTGAATTTTTAAATCTTTAATCTAGATCACAAAATTGACGAATCTATTATAAATTCAAACTGACATTACTTTTCGTAGTTTTAAACACATTTAGTTGCCAAAAGTTACTTTTATACGCACACTCAAAATCCGTTAGAAAATGTTCATACCCAATATAACCTACCCGACTTGAAAAAAAATCGTACAGTGCGAAATATTTTAGTTTGAGGGGCAATTATACCCTTCCCGTGTTGGACTCCATCCTGTCATTAATTACATACCTACGTCGAATTTTTATATGATATTTCATTCGAATCACTTCGCGGAACTTATTGAACCGGGTCTATCGCGATATTTTGATTTACCTTCATTGACCACGGCACGTAAAACCGTTAAAACGTCAGGCAATGAAGGTAAATCAAAATATCGCGATAGACCTGGTTCAATAAGTTTTAATTATGTGTTCAAACCGCGAGAGTATAAAGTGTTACACTTCGCGGAAGTTACGGTAGGTAATTTGGTGCCAAATGTGTACCTAATGACTCGTGGGAGCAAAGACAAAAAGTTAAAAGTAGCAAAGGGTTTTTTATCGGTCGATCGGCTACAATTCAGAAGGATACGGAACTGAGTCGAACCGTGTTGAATTTACATTGATACGATATCAATGTTGCCGTGTCACGCTGAAAGGCCGTATCTTTATATGGATTTCATAGTGAGATACGACTTTTAACAGCACGGTTATGAGTAATTGATGGTGGGATGAATTGGTTATAGTAATTAATACAACAAGTTGTTTATAGTGGCCTGATCACGGTCTATTTAGGTATCTGTTACTAAGGTATTCTATATATCATAAAGTGTATCGGTTGCTGTTTGTTGATTAACGATGCTATTAAGATGGCTAAGGGACGAAGTGACTATGTATTATATTACTAGGTGTCCGTAACTTTGTCCGCGTAAAATATTTTCTTAGTGTAGGTAGTATACCATGTGGGTCCTGTAACAGGAGCAAAAAATTATAACATATATTTTACTCGTAAAACTGAACAACATCTGTTCCGAAGCTTTTTTTTTAAATACTGTTTTCATATGTTCATTATTTCAAACAAAGTAAATAGCATTTTCAATGTACGCCGTCCAACATTGACATCGCCATAGATTGACTTAGCTATCACTTTACTAAATATCAAATGTTTCGTAATACATTGCTTGTTTGAATAAACTTTATTTTACAGGTTTACATTATAAATGAGTTATTTTAAAAAGTTGTTTAATAAATGTTATTCAATATGAGGGTTAGAATCTATGTTTGAATTTTTTGCTTCTGTGACAGGGCCCACCTGGTATATGCTTAATAAACAAGTAGGTATTCCAATTTTTTTTAAATTACACATATTAATATATATTTCATTTCATATACCAAGGTCCGATTTCACTTGAGACCACGCAATGAGGACCACAACGTTCGTCTTTTTATGTGTTATTGCTTTATAATCCCAGCTTTTCAAATTGCCACATGTCGTTATTGTTATTTCCAAAGTTTTTCGACAAAGCTTATTCCATAGTTACCGCCTAATTATTTGAGCCAAGTGAAATCGGGTTTTGGCATATAGGTATGAATTATACATAAGTACATTTATGTAAATACAATTAGAGACAAAATTGATTAAAATTAGTAAAAAATACGTAGTTACCTAAATGAGATTTTATGGAAATAATTGCTAACACCTAAAATGTAATATTTTACGTATTTAATTTTCTTTATCCTTATTACTTGCATGAATGCAGTTTAGGACCGATTAATTCATTAAAACACCAAACTTTCTGACTATGCCTACTAAGCGGACAAACTCGTAGGATTAACCCAGTATATTTTAATATAATAATCTATTATTATCATAATTAACAGCAAAACATGAATATGTAAATGAAGTTGCATGTGGATCGGTCGTAATACCTGCTGTAATAAAATACCGATTAAATAATACAAAGACACATTATTTATAAGCTTGTAACAATCCTTCCTAAAAACATTTAGGAGCTGTATGTGCATTATATTTTAAGTCTAATTAACGCTTAAATCGACCTTTGTCTGTCCGTAATAAAGCACTATATGTATTTGTATAAATATGTTTGCTTACGGCTCCTTATCCGTTCAAAAATGCTGATTACTTTTTTTTTTTAGGGTTCCGTACCCAAAGGGTAAAAACGGGACCCTATTACTGAGACTTCGCTGTCCGTCCGTCCGTCCGTCCGTCCGTCCGTCCGTCTGTCACCAGGCTGTATCTCAACAACGGTGATAGCTAGACAGTTGAAATTTTCACAGATGATGTATTTCTATTGCCGCTATAACAACAAATACTAAAAATAAAATAAAATCAATATTTAAGGGGGGCTCCCATACACCAAACTTGTTATAGATTATATATATGTATATGTATAGGTACGGAACCCTTCATGCGCGAGTCGGGCTCGCACTTGCCCAATTTTTTTCTTTATGATCAAACATGTTTCTTAACATATTATTGATCAATGTCTAGAATACGCTATTGCGATTTATTGGTATACATTTGAAACCTGGAGTTTAAATTTTTTAATGTAAATTTTTGTCACCATGTAGAGGGAAAAGTTAAATTGATTAAAAAAATAGCTTGAAGTTATCAATATGTTTGTCAATTTGTTAGATCATTTTCCCGAACTTATTATTTCTTCGTAGTAAATTTTCCGTTCGCATATTTCCCCGATCAGTAAAATTCACATTCACCATAATTAATTTGTCGTGGTTTTAGTCAGTAGTACATTTTCCGTTCGTATTTTTCACCGATCGGCAAAATAAATATGTACTATATTTTATTTTTCGTTGTTTTTTTCGATTCGTGTTTTTTATTTAACGTAATTTTGACTTTGCGTTTAATGTTCACTTTGCTTTATTTCGTGACATCGATAATTATTTCATGATATCGATAATTGCATTGAAAAGTAGTCGTGTTTAAAATATTAAATAAGTGAACAGTTTTTTTAAGGATTTAAGGGTTCAATAAGTGTCTGGGAAAAACCCGGACACTTTATAAGTGAATGAAAAATGAAGCGATTGTTTA
Organism: Apotomis betuletana; assembly: GCA_932273695.1. Classification (NCBI taxonomy): domain Eukaryota; kingdom Metazoa; phylum Arthropoda; class Insecta; order Lepidoptera; family Tortricidae; genus Apotomis; species Apotomis betuletana. Next base: position 13,600,917 of record OW026298.1, on the reverse strand, counting down.
TTAATTATATTATTGGGATTAGGGGAAAAAAAATACAATTTACGCCCAATGTCCGGGTTTTTTTAAGTATTTGTCCGGGTTTAGCGAATATAGAGATGGCAGCTCTAGTTGGACCACGTTAGATATACCTAGCAGCTGGACCATTGCTCTGTCACTTCTTAGATAAGGATTTTAGTACCCTGTCTGGTAACTTGTATATCAAACGTTCGTTCAAATCTATTGGAACATAATGTACGATTCACATAGACCGGGCCGGGCCGGGTCGGCTGCCGCCGCGTCGCAACGGGCGGTCTGGCAGCCGGCAGCGGCCGTCCGCGTCCAGTGACCAGGTCGGGCGGGTTCGGCTGCCACCACGTTCCAGCGGACGCTGGAGGGCCCGACGGCAGCCGACTGCGTCCGTCCAAGCGATTAAATTCTAGGGCGACGGACGTGCGAGCGGAGCCGATGGCATGCGGCGGTAACCGAACGGAGCCGATGGCGCGCGGCGGTAACTGAACGTAGCCAACGGCGCGCGGCGGTGACCGAACGGAGCTGCTTACGCGCGACGACAGCCGAGCACCTCCGTCCGCGTCCGCAAGCGCCCGATCGGCCGGCAGCGGCGCCAATAACATTCGAATATGGGATCTGACTGTCAAGAAGCTCTACATTCGTTTGGCAACTATTTAGATGCGCTTGAGCGCGCGCCGAATCCACCCGGTCAGTGGGAATCGTACATAGAGTAACATAGTTCTACAGTAACTTCTAATCAGATTTTGGCGCTGACTACATACGAGTATCAAGCCGGTGTCAAGTTGGTAGGGATACACCATAGCAATATCACATGGTTCTTGCCACTAACTAAAATATACCCTATTATGGTACCTATCGATTTATTTATTAGGCAGCAAATAGGCAATTCCTTGGATCGGTCAGTTGAAAACTCTTTGAGTGGGTTTTTTAAAGCGGCTTTATAACTTATACATACTTTAAACAAAAACTACAGTATCAAATTCGGTTAAAAATTGAAAAAGCGGTGAAAAATCTAGTGTCTAAATATGCTCCAACGAAAAAAAATGTTTAGATAAAATTCCCGTGTGTAAATATGCTGCATTGAAAAAAAATCGTTTTGACACAATCCCGAGTGTCTAAATATGCTGCATGGAAGTATGACGATAAAAAATATGCCCTTGGAAAAAAAATAAAGCGTTAAAATAAAGAATCCGAAAACTATAATACTGTCAAAAAGAACTTTCGGGGAAATATGCGAACAGAAAATTTACTACGAAGAAATAATGAGTACGGGAAAATGATCTAACAAATCGTTTGTCATAATATGAAACAATACGTTTTAAAATGTATAAGGGCTCTTTATAAGGGCTCTTAAGCGTTGTGCTCTATTTATTTAAATGACGATTTGTCAATGTCACTCTATCACGGTGATATGGCCGTTATATAGTCTACTAGCTGTGCCCCGTGGTGTTACCCGCTCATCCCACGGGAACACTAAATTTATTCGGGATGAAAAGTATCCTATGTCCTTTCCCGGGTCTCAAACCATCTCCATACCAAATTTCATCTAAGTCGGTTCAGCGGTTGAACCGTGACGAGGTAACAGACAGACAGACAGACACACTTTCGCATTTATAATATTAGTATGGATTTTGACGACGCGGTTGGCGTAGTTTGTAGTGCAGCTGCCTACTGAGCCGACGGTTCTGGGTTCGAATCCCGGCAAGGACAAATAATTGTGTGGTGAACTGGAATGTTTGTTCCTGGGTCATGGCTGTTATCTATATACCAGGTGTTGCCTGTAATAGGAGCAATAAATTAAAATATAGATTCTACTCTTCAAATTGAACAACATATGTTCAGCAACTTTAAAATAAGTCAGTTTTCAGAATTTTATTATTTCAAACAAATTAAATAGTATTTTCAATGTACGTCGTCCAACATAGACATTCCCTGAACATTGACATAGCTGTCACTCTACTAATATCGGACATTTCGCAATACATTGCTTCTTTGTCTAAACATTATTCTACAAAATACATTTAATACACGTTATTTTCAGAAGTTGCCTAACAAATGTTGTCCAGTTTCAAGGGAAAAATCTATGTTTTAATTTATTGCTCCTATTACAGGAAACACCCGGTATGTATTCATATATTATGTATATCGTCGTCTAGTACCCATAGTACAAGCATTGCTTAGTTTGGGACTAGGTCGATTTGTGTAAGGTTGTCGCCTTAATATTTGTTTAATTTATTTATTTTATATGTGGGTTCAATAACTCACTTGTTATTGACAATTGTGTTAATATGTTCGTCGCATAACGTGAGAAATACTACCTGTCACTTTCCTTTCAATACCTTGCGAGCAAGACACGACAAGCGAAGACACGACAAGATACCCTAGCCCTGCAGGAATGAGTGCCATGGGCATAGGAGTATATATTCTGCAGTCACAAATGGTGTGCCACCGGCATAGGATTTCAAATTCCGAAGACACCTATGGTGCGTCGCCGGCTTACGAGTGAGAATTCTTTGAACACATATGTTGTGTTACTGGTGAGATTTCGCCGCGATATAGCTGATGAGAAATATATAGATTTTTGTTACTACAGCTATTTTAAGTGACTTTGATAAGTTGTCCGTTAAAGGTACCTACATGGAGTATGTCTATAGAAGTATAATAATTGCGATATTTCGTTGAGAAGTTTTTAGACAAAATTAAAGCAATATAATGAAACTTAACAAACAGACGTCGTTAATAAAGAAGTATGGTAAAAATAAGAGTGTAGCTTTTATGTTAAACCGGGCAATATTTAAAATTTTTGTTTCATAAAAAACTTATTTCAACTAAAGGACTATCTAACAATAAATAAGCTCAATCGGTCCCACTCCCGAGATTTGCGCTTTGCGTTTAGTGTTTTTATTTATTTATTCAAAATTACAACTTTTATTATGATTTTATTGCAGCACTGCTGCACTGTAATAGAAGTGTTACAGAGGTTAATAATGCTTCAGCTCATTTTACAAGAATAATAGTAGTTTATGTGACTGTACATAATAAAGGGTATTAAACACGAATGTGGGTTTATGAAACGATCCGAAGGCAAGTTTCATAATAACATTACACGAGTGTTTTAAATGTACAGTTACATACACTACTTTATCAAGCCACATATCATAAGCCTCCATGATGCATTCAGGAGTCGCACATTATGACAAATATTACTCGGTAATGGCGGTAATGAAGTCTTCTGGCAGCTGTCATAGTTTTTTATTTTTATTTAGAGGCAAACTAGAGTCGGCCCCAACTATCATATCGTTCGATATCTTACTTACGTGCGACATTTGTCAAATTTGATAGCAAATTGACAATTCATTTCGAACTAAACGTCATCTCTATTAGAATAGAGGTCAAATAAAATTTCTTTATTTTTCAGAGAAGTTCGAAAATGAATAAATAATAGTATCGAAATTGATGTTACCTATTATTTAGCAATAATAACATTTTTACAGATATGAAATTTGTTCTAACAAACCAGACTATTTTTATGGCGGTCATAATGTGCGGGTCTTGAACGCATCATGGAGGGTTTGATATTTGGGTAGATAAAAGTATTAATGATTGAAAACTATGATCAAAACTATATTTGGTATAACTGGGCTTGTAAAGCAGTGGTAATTATGCGCTGTGATTTCATGCCTTGTCCCAATTTTTCATGTTACTTAAAAAATCAAACTTTCGGGTTCGTTAATTTTTTTTGTTGGTTTAACATTGCTGTTCTACTCTTCTAAGAAAAAACGTTAACGAACGTTTATTTAAATGACGCAATGTGCTAATTACCAAATTAAATTAACTTTTGTTTCATAATACGAAACATCTTTGAGTGGAAACTATTAATTCTAAGCTTCATATTGCCTTTGTGTCGTGCATAAGGCTTACGAGTAATCTTAAGCAAAAAAAAAACGCGGAAATATCATTTGTTTGTCGACACTTAGGTACATGGGGGAAGTTGGGCCGGATAGCATTTATACAATACTGTATGATATTTCTAGTAAGTATTACTGCTCGAGATACTACGCAATCCGTAAATCACTTTGACATTTCCGTAAATGGGTAGGCATTGGATAACCCAAACATTTTTTATATTCTAGAGGTTAAGGTTTTGAAGTGAGCGCAAGCCTTAAGTTTCCTTTGCTTGTTTCCTTGCTATACGTTTAAAATTTAAACTGGTAAAAAATTAGAAAGTTCTTATGAATAGTATTGACAAGGACTGTCGTCATGATATTTTGGTATAAGGGTATTAGAAAAATTAAAAATAAATTTCTGTTTTCTATTTCTTTAATGACATTCAACATATTGATTCACCATGTTTCACTTCAAACACTTTTTGTGAAATACTGATTTACATTTACAACAATTTTTTGGTTAGGGTTCTGAAATTGTAACCTACTTGCAGAATAAAGTTCATTATTTCATTATTATTTCATTAAATGTTTACGGTATGATGGTGGGCGCCATCAATTTTTAACTTATTTTGTCAATTTTTTTGTTTTGTGATCATGTTTATATTTTCAGTGTCAGAAATAATATTTATAAAAACTCTCTTAAATACACCGGTTTAATTACAAAAAAGTGCTTTATACATATATTTATAAAAAGAAATACATAACTAATTAGTATACATATAAGGACACATACATGTAGGTGTCTACAGCATTATTTTTAGTTTTTTTTTTGCTATATTACAGTTAGCCCCGGTCTCCTCTAGCTTAATTTATAAATAATTAATATTGTCACTCAAATGATTCCAGAGAAAAATAGCTGCAAGTAAATATTTACTTGCAGCTATTACGCGTTTACTTTGGTGGCAATGGAAGTTACTGATAGGTCGTTGTCAATATAATTGTAAGTACATATTAGTTAAAGACTTAATAATAACAATAACAAACCTAGAATCGCGTCCTTTAACGAAAGTTCGTCATAACTATAGAAATGGGTAACGTTCGTTACACAAAATCAATTCAGTTTTTTTTTTAATTATAGCCCGACTCAGTAGGTACATGATTTTGAAAATGACACTGATATCAATGTTTCAATCAAATAACTCGTATAGGATTGCTTTTGATGAGGTTGTTCGTAAAAAGCCTTCAACTTTGCCTTATCCCGAAACAAGGGGTAGAAATTCCCAATCATGCGAACCAATGTAAGTACCTACTACCTTGCATCTCCTTAAAATCTTCTTGAAAACAAGATTCAGGTACATACCTTGAGGTCGTTGTACAATGTTTTCTAAGTCACAAAAGATGACTGAGCGAATGGTTGGACTGCTGGTTGCTGGACTTACGATACACTTCATTAAGTGACTAAGCGTAACCGTTGCGGGCAACTGGTTGACAAAATTAAGAGTCACGATTGTTGACGCATTTGGCGCCATCTACAGTCAATCAGGCGAAGCGGTGAAGCTTCCCACCTGGCCGCGAGGGTCGCAGCGATACTCGCACACTTTACCAACCACGGGCGCATCATCGCACAATGCTACCATCGGCGATTATTTAAATTTATATAAATTCACCTAAGAAACCTGCGTTGTCGAAGCTGTCATTTTACTTGCTCGTAATAAACCAGCATTTGTTAAAAGCAAAAGAGAAATAAAATATTAATTGAAGAGTACCGTCTGCTGATCCTGAAAAGCATCACGCTAACCTACCAACAACAATGCTCAGCAGTGTCTCACTTTACACTGAAAAAACTAGCTCAACTAGTTTAATAACTTAAGAAATATAGCCAAATTGTGCTTAGTAGTAACCAAAATCATGCAAATTTTCCATGACCTATTTTGGTTACAAGTAGCCCTCAGTTTGTTAGTCCTCCGATTTATGTAAAACTAGCAGATAACATTTGGGCTACTGTTAATAAATCTTTTCTTTTCAGTGTACTCAGTTAGCCTGGTGTGGCCACTGTTGAGCAAATGCCTCTCCCATGGATTTCCACTCGCCTCGGTCCTTAGCTGTTTCTGGCCCATTATTGATTGTAAACGACGGCCTGTTTACTGTGGTATGCCCGCTAGGTTGTTGTTCTTTGTTTGATATCTAGTTTTTAGTTCAATAACTTTCTTTGGAGATATCTGCATGTATTTTTGATAGTTTAATTTCCACGCCATCACGCTTTAAACGATATCATCCGCAGGGCACTTGTCTCTGCGGGTGTGCCGTGTTTGCTGGAACCTCCTGGCCTTAACCGTTCGCATGGCAAGAGGCCGGACGGTATGATGTTGGTGCCTTGGCAGAAAGGGCTACATGCGTGAGCACTTATGCTGCGTTGCACATCGGTCGTACCTCAGTTTTGGCCGGGGCCGCTGCTGAGACTGCCACCTTTAGGAAGAGGGAGAAGTCATGCGTGTTTGGGGGGCTATTTGTTTGTTCCTCTGGCTGTTGCAACGTCTGGTTGTTGGTGAGCGGAGGCAAAGACGTTCCTGAAAGAGCTTGGAGGTCGCTTGAGGGAGAAAGGGTTTGATGCTCGCTCCGGATCATTCCTGGCGCAGAGGTTATCGATCGCTGTTCAACGCGGTAACGCAGCCAGTGTGTTGGGAACTTTTGCGCCTGGAATGGTGCGGGGCGGGTTATTTGAGTAAGTTTTTGTATTTGTTAACATTTTATATTATAAGAGACTGTAATGTGTATAATTCTGTTTTAATAATAAGTGGTGGTATTTACATAATCGGGACTAAACCCGCGGTTCACATTGATGAAAGCATTTAGGTCATCGCATCATCTCCGCCTGGGCCTGCCTCGCTGCCGCTCGTCATACGTCATATCATAAACTCATATGTCGATCGTAAAATCCGCCAGATCACGAAATTCCTAGGCATATCGTGAAACGCCGCCATTTCATGATTTGGCTAACAGTTGACCAGGCATATCATGATATGCCTGATAAAAAATACGGCAGATCGATTAGAGCAACGCATTCGTCGATATTCCTAGCTCTATACCGGGCATATCGTGTAAATCCGGCAGATCACGAAATTCCTAGGCATATCGTGAAATGCCGCCATTTTATGATTTTACTAAAAATATTATAATTTCAATAGAGAAGACGGTTTGTCATTACCACCAGCTTGGGATCTTGTTGTACTACATCTTATTAAAGTTCAAGCAAGACATAGAGATGCACCGAATATTCGGTTACTATCCGGTATCCGGCCTATCCGGCCCTTATTTTAATATTCGGCCGGATACCGGATAGCAACGTACTATCCGGCCGGATACCGGATAGTAAACTTACTTGATTTTGGGGTAAAACTGGAATGTACTGCACTACTACTACAATTTGCACGTGTACTATTGAACGAAGTTACTTCGTAATGATGGTGGTTCGATTCCCGGTCCCTTTCACCAGGTAGCTCCTTTTTCAATTTTTCTTTAAGCTTTGATCTTTGTATTCATAGTTTAAATAAAAATTGTGGTGTACCCACATTAAACAAAATGAGACATTACATGTTTCATAAATTTATACTTCGTCATCATCATCATCATCATCATCTCAGCCATAGGACGTCCACTGCTGAACATAGGCCTCCCCTTTGGACTTCCATATATACCGGTTGGAAGCGACCTGCATCCAGCCCCTTCCGGCGACCTTTATAAGGTCATCTGTCCATCTTGTAGGTGGACGTCCTACGCTGCGCTTGCTGGTCCGAGGTCTCCACTCGAGCACTTTTCGGCCCCATCGGCCATCTGCTCTGCGTGCTATGTGGCCTGCCCATTGCCACTTCAACTTGCTAACCCGGTGAGCTATATCGGTCACTTTAGTTCGTCTACGGTTTTCCTCATTTCTGATTCGATCACGTAGAGACACCCCGAGCATAGCCCTCTCCATTGCTCGTTGAGCGACTTTGAGCTTTGAGATGAGGCCGATAGTGAAAGACCACGTTTCGGTGCCGTAAGTCATTACTGGTAACACACATTGGTTGAAGACTTTCGTCTTGAGACACTGAGGTATGTCGGACGAAAAGACATTGCGTAGTTTCCCGAACGCTGCCCAGCCGAGTTGGATTCGGCGGTTGACCTCTTTCTCGAAGTTGGACCTACCTAATTGGACCACTTGTCCTAGGTAGATGTATGAGTCAACAACTTCGAGTACCGAGTTTTCAACAGAGACTGGGATGGGCACAACCTTGGCATTTGACATGAGTTTCGTCTTGTCCATGTTCATTTTTAAGCCCACCCGTTGAGAAACTCGATTGAGGTCATCGAGCATCATGCTGAGTTCCTCCATCGACTTTGCCATGACTACGATGTCGTCGGCAAACCGAAGGTGAGTGATGTATTCGCCATTGATGTTGATGCCAAGTCCTTGCCATTCCAGGAGCTTGAAGGCGTCTTCCATAACGGCCGTAAATAGTTTCGGGGAAATAACGTCCCCCTGTCTTACGCCTCTTCTCAATGGAATGGCCTTTGTGCTCTGGTCCTGAACTCGGACCGACATGGTGGCGTTACTATACAAACACTTCAACAGTTCAATGTACCGATAGTCAATATGGCATCGCTGAAGTGACTCGAGCACCGCCCATGTTTCCACCGAATCGAAGGCTTTCTCATAGTCCACAAACGCTAAGCATAATGGCAAGTTATACTCTTCAGTCTTCTGTATAACTTGCCGTAGCGTTATACTTCGTAATGACATAATAAAACTCGTTTCGAACCTAGAAATGTGTCCACGCGAACGTTCACTAAGGAACAGGTCAAAACATGCGCGACGCGCACCTGTAAAACTCAAAATGTAGGTATAGTTCCGCGGGCCGAATATCCGGTGGCCGGATACCGAATATTCGGCCGGTGGTTAGGCCGAATATCCGGTATCCGGTATCCGGCCAAACAACTATCCGTTGCATCTCTACACAAGACTGGACGTCGAACGGAATAAAACAAAAAATACGTTCACTAAGACATATATACTTACAGATTTTTTCACGCCGCCGCCGAGTCAATATGAGCCGGTGCGCCGCCGCCGGGTACTTACCTAAAATGTAGTTGGCGCAAAAAAAAAACCCTAACCTACCTATTTCTGGGAGCAGTTTCGTTTTTTGGGTCAAAAAAAAACAAGCCTGACCTAGTTAGTTATTTTTTTATGAGCCTAAAAACTAAACTGCTCCCAGAGATAGGTTAGGTTAGGGTTTTTTTTTTGTGACCCGTAAAACAAAACTGCTTCCAGAGTACTGAAACTATTCCCAGAGTATGCCTAGGAATTTCATGATCTGCCTAAACGACATTGGGCAAATCGTTAAACGTTATGTCTTGAACGATATGGCGGATGTCATTTAGCCAAATCATGAAATTTAAAGTTTTTAAAGTATTTAAACCTGTCATACAAAAGTATTGAAACGCTTATTTATTATGATATTAAATCGAATTTCATAATTGAAGTTAATATTAAGCATTAACGAATCTAACTTTGACAAATTAGTAATTATCACTGCATAGGTAATAAGGTTTCGCAAAATCGTGAAAATGTTAAATGAAAGGTCGTAAGTCAAGTTCGTTTGCAACATTGTAAATTATTATCAGATCCATGATAAAAAATCAGGCAAGTGCGAATCTGACCCACGCTACGAGGGTTCCGTACCACAACAACACTATATTCATACCAAATTACTTAATTTAAGCTTAAATCGATTACGGAAAGTCACTAGTTCAATATCTCTGGACATTTTGTTTCACTTTTGATTAATACAAATTTCACCAGGCAGATAGTCTAATATTAACTACCTAGTTTCCAAACTAAATAGAATAAGGGGGCAACTTTTTTATGATCTTATCGTAGTAGTGCCGACAAAAAAATACGATACAATTCTATGGTTAATTGACGTCGTACAACGCAAACTTTCATACGAATTTTAATTGAGTCTTTCAAGGCGATTCTCTTTTTGGTCTTTACCCAATTACATTGGGAGTTTCCAGATCGTTCCCCTAATTATAAATTCCGAAAGTTGGATCTTGCCAAATTTGATAATGCTAAGGTCAACTGGAAGTTCCCTGTGGATTTTGATTATTTTGTCTTGACAGGCAAAAGGATTCGCTACGGTTTTTCCTTTCGAGATACCGAACCCTAAAAATGAGTTTTGTAATATCGCCCGAGGACTAAATAAACGGCTAAGAATTGCCGTCTGAATAATTATCTATAGGTTAGTAACAATGGTAACAAGGACCTTTGCTCCTTCCGGTCACGAAAGCATATTTTCAATTTCCGTCGTCGATAGCCGATTTACCCGATAGCGGTGGCGATTTATAGTCTAATTCCGAGTCTATTACTCTACCGTGTTACGGTAAAAAGTCGTATCTTAATACGGATGCCATAGTAAGATACGTCCTTTTGCCGTAGCATGACAGTACTAGCTGGTAAAGACTACTTGCAGTGAGATTTATGGGCAGCTATGGTTTCCTAATGATCAATCACAGGCCTACGTGTGCTGCACTGCCCCACGACTAGTCCTACGACTAATTGTTGTTAGTTGTGTATTAATAATAAAGCTAAGTCTAACTAAACATAAATTTATTTACTTATACTGACAGACATGCTACGCTGGACTAAGTTCCTTGTAGTTCTTATCATTACGTACTTAGTATAAAACAAAGTCGCTTTCTGCTGTCTGTCTGTTTTTTTTAAATATCTAGATAGAGTGATTCAAGAGAAAGGTTTAAACACCATTAACTCCCGTTTTGATAAAAAAGTTGAGTGCGGGGTTTCCTTGACCCGAGTTGTAGTCTCAGTTACAGACTAAAAGAGCGTGAGTAGAGCAAACGCTCAAAAATCATCATTGAAAAGAAAAACGCAGCAAACATTCGCGTCCTTACAAGCACATATGCCGTTACTTCTCTAAGCAGCACGCCCCAGTCACACACTAAAGTTCTAAAGGACAAGCTTATTTCGAACGTGTCAAGTTCAACTCAACTGTTACACAATCGGTCATGAGTTGGATTACTTTTGACAATTTAATCTGTCAGAATAAACGAATTTAATGTACCCACGGTCTCGAAACATCGACGATTTGAATAACATGAACATGACATGCCACGCCTCAATGGCCCTTGAGCTGTTTGCGGTTGTCTATTGGAGAATTTAGAGCGATTATTAAAGAAAACCGTGTTTAAACGTTGAACCTATTAATATAGGTATTGGACAGATTTTTGGCGGTCTTGTTTCATCAAATTGTTATAGAGGTAATTATTGTATTAGGCGGTTTACACTCACGTCAAATTGTCAGGAACGGCCCGACATGTTTCGAGCTCCTATTGAGCTCTTCATCGGAGATTGCTAAACGTGCATCGACGCGGTAACTTTGTCACATCTAATACAATAATCAAATATGTCTCACGAAAGTTAAAATAAGATTATTGTTGTAGAAGTCATCGGCAACTATCTTGCGGTTCGTGGTAAAATTATAATAGCGACTATAGTATATGTTTAGTCACGCAAAAAATGTCTCGAACGCGTCCCTTGAGACTCTGGAATGAGTTTATCTAATATAAATCGCGATTATTTGTAACATAAACAATGAATTCGTTGAATCGAAAAACGACAAATGTGATTATTACGTATTTACACCAGTAATCAGTGTGCAGTGTCGACAGAATATCGAACAGTTTTAAACGAAATGCACCAAATACCTTACTACATAATACAGTGGTTATATCGTTTACTAGATACTTAGTACGATAATGGATACGGAATTGTATTGCTGAATGAATTTCCGTAAATGCAAAACATTTGTAAGGTAAATGTCTCAATGTTTTAAGCTCTAATTTAAATAATTGACTGCTAAGGACGGCATCGAGCACTGGGGCACTTACCTTATAGCTTTTACAAGTTTCTCAATAACTCTCATCTCGTATGTTGTTATGTATGTAAATGTGATTAATTAAATACAAGTGTATATAATATGGCTGACCAATCTTAATGGCCGCCTGAGGCGTTATAACCCTCACGGTCTACATGTAAATTAAAATTCTACTCTGGCGTGTAGAATGAAGCTGGGCTTAAGAGACTAATTAGTATATTACATTACCCAGGGCGCTGAATTCGTGAATGTCCCAGATCGCTGGTTTTTGCTCATAAATATGCGATCTGGGGCTTTAAGAATTAACGCCCGTAGTTTATCTAAAGTTTTACGTCTTGCCTTGGCCACGAAGTGAGATTTTCTCCCAGCGAAGCGTAAAATCCCACTTAAGGCCTAGGGTGATGTAATAGTACATTACCGGAGAGGCCGGGAAAAGTCAGTTCGTGGATGAGTATGATTTTGAATTAACATTATTAATACGATTCCACGAACTGACATGTCCGCCGAGGCCTGTATCGTGCTTTTTTCCAAATATGCGTGGAAATAATCACCAATCTACATTTTGAATATCATATATCAGTGTCATGAGTTCATTTGGCACCTATTTTTTAGGAATAGGAATAAAATTTCGGTCCGAATCATGTTTGATTTAAAACAAAATATATTAGTGACAATTAAAATTATATGATAACACAATAATAAAAAATATGGGCATAATTATTAATTTTGTTTAAAAATCAACAACTTCTAAACGCACATTTCTTTTTTAGAAACTATACAATATTCATCATTCGGAGAAGATCGCAAGTCCAAAATACCATTTACCTATATGGATTTGGACACAATCATTTCTGTTTTTTTTTATTTGTTTTGGTTTTGTAAATTTATTAACTTTCAATTAAATCATTAAATACCATCATATTATTAAAATAAAAGCTTTCACAAGAAATCTCTAATATAGAATTAAGAAATATGCAAATAAATTAACTGCATATAAAATTATTATTAAAATTGTTTGTCCGTTATTTCAATGTCGACATTTAAAATATATTGACAGTAGTATTTACCTAGAGCCGAGAAATGTTCAGTGCGAGAACTAAATGCAGAGTATAATTATAAAGTTTTTAATTACTAGTTTTTATTCTTTAAACTCAGTTTTTGATACTTGGCTATCGGGCAATTGGCTGTATGGTGAATTTTCAGTCTTTGAAAAAATTAAAACTAAAATGCCTGTGAAATAATGAACAGTTGGCCTGCAGCCGGCTAAATTGATCTTAGACCCTCATTTATATGAGACGTCATATTGTGTAGTATTATTTCCCGGCCTAGGCCAATAATATTTTATATTTTTTTTATTTTGTTAATGTATTATTGCTATAACAAAAATTTTCAAGCAAGATGGGCAAAATTAAATAACATAGCATACTACATGTAAAATATTTAATACTTATCATAATCAATAAATTATAAATATACAAATTATTATACAGCGTTAGTGACGTAATGATTTACAAATAATTGACCATAGGTACTTTGTGCGTTTACCCTTTTTAGGGTTCCGTAGCCAAATGGCAAAAAACGGAACCCTTATAGATTCGTCATGTCTGTCTGTCCGTCTGTCCGTCCGTATGTCACAGCCTTTTTTTTCTGAAACTATAAGAGCTATACTGTTGAAACTTGGTAGGTAGATGTATTCTGTGAACCACATTAAGATTTTGATGCAAAAATAATAATAAATATTGGGGGCTCCTCATACTTAGAACTGAAACTCAAAAATTTGTTATAGGTCTTCAAAAATGATATCGAGGTTTCTAAAATATTTTTTTTTCTAAACCGAATAGTTTGCGTGACAGACGCTTCCAAAGTGGAAAAAAGTTGGTCCCCCCCCTCTAACTTCTAAAATAAGAAAATGAAAAATCTAAAAAAACATATGATGTACATTACTATAAAAACTACGAACGAAAATTGTTTTGAACGAGATCTAGTAAGTAGTTTTTTTAATACCTAACTTTGCACCTAATTTATATGGGGCGCTATACATACCAGGTGCAAACTTAACTTAACCACTTAGGCATGGAAAGTGTTTGTACGGAACCCTCGGTGCGCGAGTCCGACTCGCACTTGGCCGGTTTTTTTCTGATGAGATTATGTTCGGTCACTTTGCATGTTCTCTTTAACTTACCTAGATTTAAGTCATAAACTTTTTTTTCTCAGTACGTGTTTTTGTTAAACCTTATGAAATGAGGAATCCATAAATAGATCACTGTTGAATATAGGAATGTGAAACTTGGAACGAAATTCTATGGAGATGTTAATATCCTTATACTTAAAAAAAAAATACTATACGTACTTGACGATTTTCAAAATGTATTAACTAAGAATGTAAAAATAATTAAGTTGTTTAACCAAAATGTACAATGTAAAATAGTTCGAGTCGATTTTGTTGTTCATTGTATATTTCTGCACAATGTGCAGTCATGTACATTTGTGTACCTACAAGATACATCTTTATAAGTATATTAAATTTAAAACAATTTAAACTCAGTTCCATAAACAAGTCACTACATGGGCGGAAGCTATTTATAGTTTATTTCTGCAAATTAATAATTTAAAATTTTGGTCCAATTTGCAAAAGAATATTGGCAAAATCGCTCATCCATCAAGTAATCAAAAAATAAAGCTGTAGCGCATCTAATAAGCTTTCATTAAAGAATAACATGAAGTCGGTAAAACTAATATAACACTCACAATTTTGAAAAAAAAAACAAGGTAGAATGAAGTATACTCGTATTTTTGTTAAATGTAGGGCAAGCACTTATTAGATAGGCCCCGAAATAAAAAAAAGCAAAGTGAGGTTTTCCTTCGATCAACATGCATGTAAACTAAGTATTTTCTTATTTTATCAGTCGCATTAGCGTTATACAAAAGGGGTCGCAGTTTATGCGGATATTAGTCTAATCAGAAAATCAAACCCTCTTTGTATATGTTCACAGGAAGGACGCGAACTTTTAATGTGTGACCCCCAGTATAAGCTATAACAGTTTACAAGTAGCGATGTAGTAACACGCGCACTTCCTAAAGTTCAAGCAAGCGTGTACGGTTTTGCAACACGGTAGAGGCGTTGGCCACGGGCACGTCTAAGGTGAAAGTCAAGGTCGCCACGTAACACGCTGAGCTAAGCACCATGCGTTATGTAACTGAGGGTCTTGTGCTCACCAATTGGCAACACTGGTGAAGGTCTAGCCAGAACATAGCTCACAACTGACAATCTCTTTCAACACGGTAGCGCAGGTGGCGTTGGCTCAGTGCACATCTAAAGTGAAACTCAAGGGCACCACGTAATGAGCAGAGATAACCACCATGCGTTATGTAACGGACAATGAGGGGTCTCGTGCTTACCAGCTGGAGCCACTGGCGAAGCTATAGAACACAACTGAAAATCTATCTTCTTTGCAGCATGGTAACGCATAAAGCTTTGGCCACGGGCACGTCTAAGGTGAAAGTCAAGGCCGTCACGTAATGCGCTGAGCTAATCACCATGCGTTATGTAACGGACCATAAGGGATCTTGTGCTGACGCAACTAGGGAAGGTCCAGGATATAGTTCACAACTGAAAACCCATCTTGTCTGTAACACGGTAGCGCAGAAGGCGTTGCCCACGGGCACGTCTTATGTGAAAATCAAGGTCGCCATGTAACACGCTGAGCTAGCTTACCATGCGTTTTGCAACCGATGGTTCTGTACTTGGCGCTACATACTGGAGAAGTTCCTAGATTCATAAAGTCAAAGGAGGATTAAAAGTGCCCTAAGTATATAAGTAAATCTGTCACACTCCTCGATACCTACTCCATACTATTATAAACCAACCCTAAACTAGGTATGTAACTGAGGTGTTGGTTATTGAAATCTAGTTTGTCTAGTTATGAACGCTACACATGTGTGTACTGGTTTAAATATTATTAAAACTGTACTATAGTTATTTAATGATACCTACATCAAGTGTGTAAGGAAGGTAAGTTATTTCAGATGAGCGTCATTTTATATTATTGACGAAATTTTAATACACCGACACGAGTCGGAAATTATCTTATTAACGTGTATTGTACAACTTTTTACTATGCATCGTGCTAGAAAAAAGAAACTTCGATACTTTCAATACAAGTATATTTTTTTATTTATCCGGTAAGAGGCTATTGTTAACATTTTGTGCTTCTTAAATAACATTTCGACGCCTAAATGTATTGATTCGTCACTGTAACCCGGCATTTAATTTAAGAGATGTGCGCAGTTTGACTCCAAAAAATAAAAATGGTGAAAATGGCGCGTTTATTTAATATATGTGCGCTCAACATTACTACTGCGCAAGTGCAGCAATTTGCTGCATGATAACAGTAAACAAAATGCGATATAGTTTCGAGCGAGAGTCAAAGTAATTTTTAATTTCTTTAATCTAGCGGGCCACGGATTGTCCTTTCGCAGCCACGTGTTAATTATAAATGTTATACCATTCGAACTTCAATATGCACTGTCTCTTTCATTATCTATGTAAAGTAAAAAAAAGCGGCGAAATTCGATTTTCGAATCCGACCTCAAAAATATATACAATTAAAAAACACGTTTTTTTTTATCAGCAAATATATTTTTTAACGAGTGAATTGTAAAATTATGGTTTCTGAGACATAAAAAAATATGATGATGATGATGAAATTCTATATTGTAAATAATACCTAATTTATAATTTCGCCTATTTATCATGGATGCGGTTTTTAAACGTTCCTTTAAAAATATGGAGACAAATGTTTTTTTTCCTATTGTACCTGTTTATTTTGTTTAGTGATTTACTAGTAAAAACAAGAAATATTGTTCAAACAATAAAAATGAAGTAATAGTTAGCCCCACAGGCCCACAGGATGTTTTTCAACCCACGCCATATGGCGGATTTGTAACTAACGTTGAAAGTCGGTGAATGTCACTGATGTACCTAAAGAGGAAACAGGAATAAATATTCTGCTTTCAAGTATTTTTTGCATAATAAAGCCTAACTATCCACAGTGATGAAAGTCAAGTTTTTTTTTCAATAAGATTCAGTATTTATTTCGCAAGAAGAACGATGGATTGAGCAGCATTCCGGTAAACAATGTTTTGAATTTAGTTAATGACAAATCCTTGACAAATAGCTATTGACGTTAAATAAAGCAAATATAATGGCGTAACACATTATTTTCATATAAAAAACTGATTGTAGCGCCACTACCCCTGGGTCGGAACGACGCTTGCTAGGCTATACTTATATGTCAAACTAATAAAACTGGCAAACAGCGTGTAGGTCTAGACCAATGCTAGACCGAAGGACCAAAGTTACCCCGATTGTCTGCATTTATTTAGAAGTCATCAAAAAACGTCGGCAACGCGGGTCATGCAAGTTTGTTATGTTGTAGTTAATCTCTTAATATCGGCCTTATTAATTTTAAATTTCTTATTTTTTTCTTATAAGTATGACAAACATATTGATAATTTCAACCAACTTTTTGAAGTGAAAATAATACTTTTCCATGAGCTCTAGAAAGTAACATAGCTATTTCGTGCTTTTATTCCGTGCTGTCGAAAATAGGTTAAAAAACATTTATTTCCGTAAATTTTATCAAATTCGAGTAGTGTTTGAAACAAAAATTATCAATGAAAATTTGAAATTGTAGGTTTCAAATATATATCAATAAATCGCAATGGCCCTGTTCTAAATAGTAACATTGATAATATGTTAAAATGAAACATATTTGATCATAGAGAAAAATGTCTCAAACAATTCTTTTTTGCCGGTAAGTTAGATGAAAGGTATTGTATTATCTATTCAGTACAAGGTATATGACAACTATTTATTTATTAAACTAAACACAAGTAAAAATTAACAGTATTTACACAACTTAACCTAAATAAAATTAACTAACAAAACCGATGTCCCCCAAATCATGGCCCTGCGGTAGGGTACCCATGATGCCGGCTACATTCCCCCGTTGAATAGCCAAGATGAAAGTATGTCATAATTGTCGAATCATAAAGATCCTCCAGCTTCGATCTTATAAATTATCGTTTATAATACCATCTATACTGCCCTTGGTAGGTACGCAATGAACTATAATTGATTAATTGCAACTATACACCTATTTGCACACAAGATTGTATGTGTGTGTGTTGTGACCCTTTCAA
The DNA here is from genome assembly GCA_932273695.1 of Apotomis betuletana. Classification (NCBI taxonomy): domain Eukaryota; kingdom Metazoa; phylum Arthropoda; class Insecta; order Lepidoptera; family Tortricidae; genus Apotomis; species Apotomis betuletana. Next base: position 13,582,886 of record OW026298.1, on the reverse strand, counting down.
GGGTAGGTTACGTGTCCGGAAATGTTCGTGCAACACTTCACTTTTACGCACTAGCTGGTAACTAAGTAATAATATGAACGTACGAGTTTTGGTCTGCAATAAATGTATTGTACAGTAATAGACGATTCCAAAAATAAATATTGTTATTAGCAATACGTTATTAGCATTTTTAGGGTTCCTTTTGAGATTCGTAAAAATGGGATCTTTTTTACGTCCGTTACTTACGTATGTCTCTTGTAATAAAGAAGTAACACCTGTTTAACAGACCAGACGGGTTTGAGGTATGAATTTGAAATCTTTATTGTGGTGCGTAGTTTATTCTACGTTGCAAGTTGAATGTTAAGGTTTGCATATTACTACGTTATTTATATCCACATATTTATTTCACGTTTGGTGCCCTTTCTACGTTGCGTATTCTAGTACGCGGTCGCCACTCAAGTCTCTCAACTCCCATCGGTTCTACGACTAATGCAGTGGTTAAGATTAGGATCGTGGGATGCAGTTGGATGAGAGCAGTGCACGACCCATCGTTGTGGAGAAATTTGGGGGAGGCCGTTGTCCAGCAGTGGAAGAGCAGTGGAAGTCTTCCAGCTGTTATGATGATAGTGTTGATGTAATCAGCTACTTACAGTATTTCTTGTTGACTTAAAATTATGAAAGCAGTGTTTCATAGCACAAGTAAAAGTATAAAACCTGAAATCTACGATAGAAGTAAAGATAGTTTCTGTCAGTTCTGTATTATTTAAAACTATTCTGACTGAAGTATGAACACTATTGATTGTTTAACGAAAATCATGTTACCATGGTAGTTATTTGGAATTTTAAGTGGAAGAAATCAATATTTCTTGTATTATTACAAATACAAAGAAAGAAACAGTGAAAAAAGGGAATGCAAAAAGTACAAACATCTAAAACAACATCAAGGAGTGACAAAATTCGAAGACACCTTACCAGACTGTAGCTTAATAAAATTGGTCAGAGCGTATCGCCCCGGCATGGCATTACCAGTTCAAATATGGTCAGGATCTAAACAAAACACTGTTTCCATCTTTGTATTTGTAACATGAACTAAAAAAAAACATTTCGAATTAACTATTTGGTAAAACGTTGCGGAAAATGCCCAGCGTAAGTAAATAACTACTTTAACTAATAAAATCTGAAGTACAATAATAGAGGAGCCACTTACATACCACAGTTCGCATAATGCTTACTCAGATTTCTCGCTAAGCCTAAATGAAAATGTAGATGATGCAATTAAATCTCTTGTTAATTCTTGCGGGACAGACTTTAATTGCTAATCCGTGCAAGTAAACAGTCAGGCTATAGATACTTTACCTGCTAGTATAGACTGAAATTTCAGCCTTGTTCCATTTATTCCACTCGGATCAAGGTGATCTTAGTCCCCATAGCTAGGATCGATTATTTGCTTAATACACGCTTTTACTCATAATTATGTATTATTAGTGTAAATAAGGCTAATGTAGCCTTCGACACTAATAAACCGTTAGAACGGATGACACGCAGAACTTCGAATGCAAACATGAAGTAATCCTGACCAAGTGGTGGCTCAAAACATCTGTATCTTACCACATAAACCCCACAAAATTGACATAACTGGCGCAGCACAGCAGCAACGGTGCCAAGTCGAGCCTCTGTAAGGTTTCCGTACGATGCTCGTACAGGGCGGGAAAAAACATTTTCATTTGTTTTTTAATTCTCTAAGACATAATGTATTTTTTTTCTCATTCATATTTTCTGTTTATAAATATATTTAAAACTTTTTGAATATTTAATCTATTCTTCATTTCATTTTTTTTGGCACATTTGGGCTCAAGTATATTTTATTAGGTTTGTGTTATGGATACTAGACCACGATATATTTACATACATACTCCTGTACCTACAATAACATTAAATATCCATGACCACGAAGCAAAGATTTGGGTTCATCACATAAATGTTTGCCTTTGCCGGGATTTGAACTCAGGTTTGGTTCAATAAGCAGATGCACTAAATACCGACGCACCGACATTTATGAAAGAAGGTAAACATTTCTTTCCCCGCGGGAATGAAGTTTTGAGCATCTTCTAGTCTAGTAAGCTATAAAAATGTTAGTTTTATTGATGTAGATACATAACTCAATTAAAAAACTAAACAAAGATATCGATGAGCCTACCGTGGAAACCGTTTAATCGCCTCCATCTGAGATCACGACATATCATTTTCATTCATAATTAAATTACAATAGACGTGATTATTGTGCGATCTTCCGCAATATTAATTACAGGAATTGCTAAGTGTCAGAATTCTTGTTCTAAAGACCGTAAGTAGGTCTTGGCCTCCGATATGATATTAGGCCACTTCTGGCCATCGCTCGCCCTTTCCAGTCAGTTTTAGGTGTTCAACTTCACCAGATCCGCTTCCACTGCATCCCTCAGCGATACGGGCGGCCGAAGGGACGTCGTCCAATGCTATCTAAGTGTGTGTCAACATTTTTAATTCAACATATTTTTAACTATAGGCAATGGGCACTAGACTTATTTACAGTATAGAGCTATTCCAAGTACCGTAAGTACTTAATCAATTAATGGATCATGCTTGTCAAGGATAGCTAGCTTATGGTCGATAAAGCACCTGTTACAGCACATATATACATACATATATACTTACAAGCAGAGTCAGATGTATTCTCAACAGCGTTATACAACATGAAAATGTTGAATAACGCTTCTTCATTTCGCTTGGTGGGTCACTCAGCTTTGGGTGGTCATTAATGTCAGATGGGTTGGGACTGTATTCGTAACATGGTAGATAGACCTACGATCTCGAACACGTACGTATAACTAATTCACGTCTCTATTATTGTACCGATTTAACGCAGAATTTCAGAATGCAATTCCTGATGTCCTCCGCGTAAAGATATGTCGTCATCTTTTGGGTTAGTCACAGTTATTGTACTCTTACGTAGGTATATGGTGAATGGGCCGTAGTAGATTGCAATCTACTACGGGCCATGGTCCGTCTATCACATAGGTAAACAATAGGTTTTATCCCAAATTCCTCCTCTCAAGCATGTTTACCTAAACACGGAGCTTTGTTTTGCATATAAAAATCGAGTCATGCACTTAACGAGCCTTCTAGTTTGTGCACATTTAGGCTAAGGCCTTACGCCCCCGCGGTCAATAGAGGTACCAGCCTAGCAGGCGTCTCGGGCAAGCAACAACGTACCTTCGGCAAATGTTCTTAGAACTATTATATTTACCTTGTTCTTGTGGTAGAGTCGGAGGAAGCACTGCGTTATAAAGGTGTCTCATTTAAAGAATAATATACCGTCAGACAATCAAATAAGGACAACAACTCTTATCGTAATAGAGTGGTTTTCCACTGGCTCCGTGCAGACTGGTGCGCTATCTCGACGGATCTACAGTCACGTGATACATAATCGGCTACTTAACGCTAATTAATCTTTTTATCTTCTTGTACGGTTCTTAGAAGGCCGCAGATGAATATGAGCGTAAGAGCAGGATAAATTGTCGCCTGTTTTTATACGAGCTCAGTTGCTAGGGAAGCTATTGCTATTAAGTATTTTAATAAAAACAGTACGCTAATGGTAATAATGTTTATGAATAATGAAACATACGCTCATTTGAAATGGCATGAAAATATTCAAGGTACTCTACTTTGTTCGTTTAAACTACAATGGAACTGACTGGTTCTTGAATGGCGACCACGTACATCATTGGTAGGTGTCCCACTAACTGGATTGATTATATGGGACGGTCGCGCGAGTGACGCTCAATGCACGCGGCGATGATGCGTCAGATTTTTTTTACACCATCTTTTTCTTGAAAGCCTGCGTGTGCAGTGCGACCCGTTACTGAACATCGAATATAATATGTGTCCCCGCCTCTGAGAGTAGTGGCACGGTTTGAGTCGGCCGAGTTACCGTCCTTTGGGTCGACGACCAGTCGACGTCTTTCAGCAAATGATGAGGACTACAAATTTAGTTTTTAACCACCAGAAATAGGCTTTTTTATAGGACTCCCAGAAGCGCACAGATCCTAATATACGTTGGTATTGCAATCGGGCTATAGGACTAACTAACAAGGACTGTATTTGAAGTAGTTCAAGTTTAAACATATACCTATTTAAATGCATAGCAAACATAAGTATACATAGACGAATGAAAAAAATATCCAAATTTATGTATAGGGACACATGCGATGCAGGAGGACATCTTCCAGAATTATGAATAAAATATTATTTATATGTATAAGAATTAGCTCAGTTTTAAATTTTATATTATTATGTTTAGTTTTAAATATGTGTGACGTGTCTTAAAATTCTACTCTGAATTTTACCACTTACAAGTAAATAAGTTTCTGTCAAAAATTACATTTTAGTGACAAGCTTTTATAGCCAACTGTACTTTTCTTTGAATATCCATCAGAGCCCAAACTCGGTAGGATTGCTTTTTCTATTATAGAGTTCCTATGGCCACCTTCCGGCTCCATCATCAGGTCAGCCCCATGGTACCATATTATTTTATTGTCATCAAAGTTATGTAAGTATGCAAAATTTCAGCTCAATCGGTTGACGATATCTGCTTCAAAATTGAGTTGCAAGATTTCACCCGAACAAACATACTTTAAACATACAATGCAAGTTAAATAAAATCTTGTAAAAATAACGGTGTCCCGACTGCCTAAAAATTAGCACATTTCAAAAACTTTATAATAGTTTAAACTAATGTTCTATTTATGATGAAATTGTTCGCCGTAAAAAGCAAATTATTAATGAGATTTATAACAATAATTCCTGGTTAGTGTTTCCATGGGTAAGAAATGCTTTCTTCACGACTTTGTTCTATGATCTATTGTTATTTGATTTGGCTTCTGCCAGGTTTTAAAGTCCATGGGTAAAACTGTCCATAGGCACAACACTTGCCTCTACTCATCAGTGATATCAAAAAGTATGAGAAAGAGTACATTACATACCAAGTGTGGTGAATTCGTAAATGCCCCAGATCACAGGTGTTTGTAGCCTGATTTGGGGCTTTACGTATTACCGCCCGTTTGTCTTAAGTTTTACGTCTTGCGTTGGCCAGGAAGTGAGATTTTCTCCCCACGTAACGGGCAGAAAATCCCAGTTACGTATATACTAGTTAGATATATAACTGAATATAATGTGGTGGTAGGTTTCTTTTGTGTGCGACTATGTCCTAGACCCTATTTGCCCGTTGTCACTAATTACGATTACAGAACGAAGATGTGTTAAGATAAAAACCCAATTATGCGAGGAAACAATCGGTTAGTACAACGTAATGCATAGGTTATATAATTTACTCCTGTGTTCTGTTGCGAAACTGAGGAGGTTAATAGTAATTACTCTACGGAAACAAATCACTAAGATGAGCAATTTACTATTCACAATAATTAACTGCTAAGTTTATAAGGGGATAGTAAAATAAAAAATATACTTCGTGTCAGGTATTAATAGAAAATATTTAAACACTGGCGGTTTAACTAAATAACTGTAATTGTAGAAAATGTCTCCAGTCATTTTTAGATTTTTTTCATACAAGTTAAATTTTATTTTCAATATACGCAAATCCAATGCTAAATTTGACAACATAGTTATATTAAACGTTTATCTTTCAGAGAGGTCAAATGTCAAATGAATACTCGTACTTAATCGTAATTTACGATACACTGACTTAGCTATTTAACTTTGAGGTCTAATTTTTGTAAACTATATATTTCTATATATCACACAACAAATAGACTATAAACAAATATAAATATCGAGGTTGTCCGATATCTATATTTATTTACATTTTATTTTATAATTTTGTTGTGTAATAAATATAAATATCGGACAACCTCACACAAATCAATCTGGTCCCAAATTAAGCTCAAGAAGGCTTGTGTTATCAGTACTAGACGACGATATACCTACATACTAATAAAGATAAATATATATTAAAATACATAGAACAACCATGACCCAAGCTTAAATATTCGAGTTCATCACACAAATATTTGCCCTGGCCGAGATTCGAACCCGTGACCGCCGGCTCAGTAGGCAGGTGTTCTGCAAACTGCGCCAAACGCGTCGTCACACAATTAGATCAGTTGAGTGAGTAGAATCAAACTTTACAATTAAAGCCTCATAGTCAGAGGCAGGCGGTATAATGCTCATTTTTCGAAATAAGCATATGAAATTATTAAATATTGTTTGTTTGATAAATTCACCGCGTATCAGATAATTGTTTTGTTAACAATAAATATCCAGAATAAAATATAATATACTATTATATAGAAATCAAATTTCTTCAATGTACCAACATATATATACCTATATCATATATCTATAGCAACATAGGGTGTTTAGTCAGCCCACGCCATATTGCGGATTTTTAGTGGTACTAATTTATTTTACTGGTAACGACAAATCCTTGACAAATCTCTACTGACGTTTAATAATGAAAATATGATGTATGCCACATGTATGCTCATTATTGGCAAATGAAAACTGTTTGTAGCGCCACTATCGCTGGGCCGGACCGACAATGATAGGCCATAGATACATATATATTAATACTGTAGGCTATAATCATGACTTACAAAAAATTTGATAACTTTAACAATTAATTACAAGCTAGTTTTATCATCTTCAAGGCAACGTTGTTAATCATTACCTACTGCATTGAAAAAATTACCTCAAATTAGTATATTATTTAATTTGTCTCTTTTTGTCGTAAGTATATAAAGTAATTTCAAAACATAGACTTTAAGAAGTTTGGGTATATTTTAGATGGAGTAATTATTTTTAATGTCGAATTCACTTTGCTTTGTTTTTAAATACATTGGTATCCAATGGGTATAGTGTGCTTCATGAGTTCATAAACTGCACTTATGAGAATGACACCTTTAATTGCAAAGTATCAGTTTGTCACCGCAGTTCGTAATACACACAACATACCTATAGTAATACCCATTGGATCCCATTGTTTGTTAGATGAATGTTAAATACGATGCATTTTATATTTTACCAATAAAATTATTCTCGACACATACCTGCATTTTGATCATCAATTTCATATTTTCGTCAAGGCGTATCAGATGACCGAGAAGGTGGTCGTCGTTTTATAGAGAGGTTTTTATAAAACCGTGCTAAAATGACAATTGTTAGGCAAGTTATAAAATTGTTGCCATCATTATGTAAAAATGAATACTCACTGTGAATTACTATTATTATAAAAAAGGGCTAAAGATGATTATAAATATTCCACGGGTGAATAATATTACTTCCGAGAAGTATGGTACATGGTACATTTGCGGTTGAATTACTGGTTCAAACAAAAAATAATATTTTTTTCAAATCCGTTTAGCTGCTTTCAAGTAATCGAGGACGGAACATACGTAGGTACATATAAAAGGTCCCCGACGAACTGAGAACCTGCTCTGTTTTTGACGTCGGTTGGAAATGGCTCAATATGTCATAAAATAAAAAAAGTAAAAGGGCTTCTAAATAACTTATATGAGATTTCAAAGGTATGCGAATTCGATGTTTTTTTTAGTTTCTAATAGCAAACTTGCAGATGTTCTCGGAATCCTCATAATTCAATAAGACCCATTAGACAATAGTTAAAATATAAAAAAAAAATATTTTTGTTTACTGGTTTATAAAAATTATTATTTTTATCAATAGAGACGAGTGGCGCAAGAGAGGGCAGGCCTTTGCCCAGCAGTGGGACACAAAAATAGGCTAGTCAAAAAAAAAAAACGTTTATTTTTCCGATAATTTTGAACACACCTATAGAGGTTTCCCAAGTCATAATTTAATGTTTCAGGCAGTGCTAAAAATAGCTACTGCTTCGGTGTGAAATCACTAAAATCGAAAGCTTCGCACTTATTTTTGGCCATCCTGTACAATAATGATCGACTGCTGCCAGACCAGACGTTAATTTATAATTTGTGTAGCAAGATAATCAATCTATTATATCTCAATTTCGTACACAATGGCCACGAGGTCGACAATTACAATTTGTCATGTTTTAATTTGTGATACACACTTTATGTATTTTTTTTTCGATATACTTAAATTTAATCGATTACTTTTTATTTCTCGTGTCACACAATCTAGAATAATCAAGTCCGTTTTTGTGTTAGTAACGACTTTAATTAAGTAGGTGTGTACAGTTTTTACGATCATTCATAACGTCAGCCATTTTAAGACACCGCACCGGGGCTTGAATTCGACGCGGCGTCGCCATGTCCTGAATTTAGCAACATCTCGGTTTTATCATAGCATACCTAACAAATAGCGCATTTCTTTTGTTAAAATGTATAATATGAGCCAATTTAAGATACAAATACAATTATTTATTTTACTCCCAACTCCTAAGTTTCGCGGTGACGTCACAACTGGACATGACTGGTACTGCAAATGCCAATGACCGGAGAGGGTCGAAAAATGTTACGTGAATGACGTCACATAGGTGTCATATTGCAACTAATTGTTTATTGCGGTATAAGAATCCTACTGTCAAGTTACTGAATTTATAAAGGTCCTAACTTTTTTAAGTAGGTTGGTGCATGGATATGTTCCTATATGCAAATCCAAACTGCACCGGTTGACAGTCAAAAGTTGACACTTGAAAAAATACAGAAAATTTGCATAGATCGCCCCTGTCATTTCTACTGTAGCGAAATGACTTATGTCGAATTTCCAGCCAATAAAAATCACAATAAGTACAGACTCTAGAAACGGCCACTTCAATAGTAATACCTAAATTATAAATATAATAGAACCCCAACACTAGTAGTTAATCAACATTAAATGGTGGTCATTTAATGAGTTAAATTAAATAGAAAACGCTAGTAAAACGAAATATAGCAACAAAATTTGGAATTCTTAGCTTCAATATGGTCTCAATAATGCTGTATATCTTAGAGATGACTCGACTGGTTTATATTTCTACCAAACATAGCTAATAACTAAGAACCATAACCTCGGTAGACAAAGACTCGCGTTGCGATCATTCGTTTGGGCGCTACGATGCCACAGACAGACACATAGTTAGGTACAGATACACAGACATACATGTTAAACTAGAGATCGGAAGCATGGGTGTCATTGCATGTCGGTAATAATATTTAAATTTATTTATTTATTGGCATGAAAACTCTTATTAAAAGTTTCGTGAGACATATGCAATTATTGTATTAGATAAGCGGTTTACACTCACGTCAAATTGTTAGGAACGGCCCGACATCTTTTGTAACTCGTATGGAGCTTGCTACCGGACAGGCGGAGAATGCTACCCATACACCGGCGCGGCAACTTTGTCATTGATTCTTTGATCAACGCACCGCTCTCATAGCGCGCGCATATGTACGGGTAGCAGTCCCTGATGAAGAGCTCCATACGAGTTCGAAACATGTCGGGCCGTGTCTGTCAATTTCACGTGGGGGTAAACCGCTTATTACAATAAGCATTACAGCTATACGCCAAGGTACAGGCAAACTTAATAATGTAGATACCTACGAGTCAAAATTGTTAATACATTGATTGTTGTGTTAATATACTAACTTACTTGCTTGCTTTAAGGCTCGTTTTTTAGCAAGGGGTAAAAATATTTAGCAAATTGATATGTATTCCGAGCGAGATTACGGTTAGATATCACTGTGAAACATTGAATTAAGATTCTGAGTGCAAAAAATATTGATGTAATTCATTAATGTTTAATCGGTCTCGTACCTGTGACCTGTCATATTATACATCATAAGTACATTACTGATTTATGTTTGATCAAATCTGGCTCGAGTCATACAAAAAATGAATTTGTAACGCTTATGTAATGTTCTTAACTTACCCACTAATCCTATTTAAAACGACTGGTTTGTAAGAGCTAGGTATGTACCTATGGAATCTTGCTTAGTATGCAAATGAGTATGGCGTTTGGGTAATCATATTATGTTAGAAATAATTCGATAATTGAACGTTGGCTTCTTTTTTTTATACTAAGAATATAAAACCTCACACAAACTTCGTATAGGTAATGGTCTCCTAGCGAGTTTTCGACACTGTAGATGTACTGACTGCAAAGCTTAGTTCTGCAGTATCCTCTTTCTTTTTTTAGGTATTATCCGGAATCCTGATTGCATTCTGTACAAAAAGTTAAATATTTCTCAAAAATATTTGATGGTTACTTATTATTATTTAATTAGTTAAATAAATAAATATCACACAACCCCACACAAATCGTTCTAGTCCCACAGTAAGCTCTAGTAGGCTTATGTGATGGACACTAGACATCGATAAATACTTATTGTTTGCGCCAGACACAAATTGAATTTATCCCGGGCCCATGTAAGAACAAATTACCAAAGCAATCTTGCCTTGCGCGAAACAAATGGAACGCGATACGCGCCCTATGTACTTAACCTAACTTGATCTACTTTGCTAACCTGGAGTTCAGCCGAATTTCTTCCTGGCTGCAAGGTTGTGTTTCTGTTTTGTGTAAAGTGTATGTATGTTTACTTGCACCAATAAACGACGTCCCGGTCTGCGCCGCCGCCGCCCCGATCTCGTCAGCAAACACGCCAAACACAATTCACACTGTAGTAGTCCTTATATCACTCTAAATAACAATCCTTGGGGCGCCCGAAGCAGCCCACCGTACAAGGAATTGTGCCGTATTTCAACACTTTCCGTTAAAGCGTAAAACTTCCAAAATATCTCCCAAACCACGGAGGTTATAATGTTCAAGAGCCGTTACGTTAAAAACCAATATTACCAATGGCGCCGGCTCGCGTCCGCTGGCGACAGCGCGCGCGCTCGCAGCGCCGAGACAGAAAAAAGAACTAACTGATTGTGTGGCCAGTGTGCAAAAACCTATCGATTCTCAACAACCACCCGCCCCGGACCGACCCGTCGTCGGTCCGCTCAAACTCCCGGTAGTCGGGATAGCGTTGAAACCGCCCGTCTCAGGATCGAGTCCCTCACTTGTACATCTGCGATCCGTGGAGACCCATCCTTGCCCGCTATCAAGTTAACGATGCGCCCCCGTCGCCAACACAACGGTGATAGGTTAGCATCCTTAACCAGTACGAGGTCTCCAACGCACGGTGGGGTCGTCCTGTCCGTCCACTTAACGCGTTGCTGAAGAATGTGCAAATACTCAAGCGACCATCGCTTCCAAAAAATTTGAGTCATTTGCTGCAGCATCTGATACCGTGACAACCTGTACAACTTAACATCCGTATACGGATACTCCGGCAAGGCGTTAAGTGGTTGGCCAATCAAAAAATGACCTGGGGTAATGGCCTCCAGGTCATTCGGGTCAGCGCTCAACGGACACAAGGGGCGCGAATTTAAAACTGCCTCAATTTTGCAGAACACCGTTGACAATTCCTCAAAGGAGAGGATCGTTGAGCCGATGACCCGATACAAATGAGTCTTGGCAGACTTAACCACTGCCTCAAATATTCCACCCCAGTGGGGGCATCCAGGTGGACTGAAATACCACGAAATGCCCCGACTGGCGATGGCCGTGCCGATCTCTCGCTCATTTTGACTTAAAAATAATACAATTTCCTTTAGACAACGATCGGCGCCCTTGAAGTTGGTACCACAATCCGACCGGATCAAGGCCGGTATCCCTCGTCGAGAAACGAATCGGTCCAGCGCTGCCAAAAAGGCCTCCGTAGAGAGATCAGCTACCATTTCCAAATGAACGGCCTTGGTCGCCAGACACACGAAGACGCACAAATATGCCTTAACCGACTTCGCGTTGCGAAGGCGTGATGTCTTGACCATGAAAGGCCCCGCGAAGTCTGTCCCCACACCAGCAAACGGCCGAGCTTCCGTAACTCGGTCGGGCGGGAGATCTCCCATTTGTGGCTGCATTGTGGCTGCCTTGAGCCGGTAACAAGGCAAGCAACGAAACACAACGCTCCGTATCACTCTCCGTGCCGACAAAATCCAGAACTCCCGCTGCAAAATGCCCAGCAGTGTGTTGCAGCCTGCATGTGAATTCCTGATGTGACGGTCCCAAACCAACAGCTCCACCAGAGCTCCCTTCTTGGGAAGAATTAAAGGATGCCGCGCTGAATACGGCAATTCGGCATTCCGTAGTCGGCCTCCCACCCGGAGCATTCCGTGCTCATCAATAAACGGGTTGAGGCGGACAAGGCTCTTCTTCATTCTGCCCACGCCAGTCCGCAAGATCCTAAGTTCATCCTGGAACTCATTCCCCTGAATGACCCCCACCCAACGTGAGAGAGCCCTTTGCTGCTCCTCAGGTCCCATTACAGGTGACAGGTTGCGCTGTGCCGCAGGGCTTCGACAATTATGGAAAAACCGCATTATCCATCCCGTGACTCGAAGTAGCTTCCCTAGTGAGCTATACCGTTCCACAAGAGTGTGGTCCACTGCCACAGACTCCACTGTAGTCACATTGACTCTCAGACCCTGGTCAGGGGGTAGTGGCTGGCGTCCGCAGTCATTGAAAGGCCACTCCGTATGTGGCCGCTCCAGCCATTGAGGCCCCCACCAGAGAGAATGCTCAACCAGAGCAGGCGCCGGGCAGCCGCGACTCGAGCAGTCTGCCGGGTTAACTTCACCTGGAACATGTCTCCAGACCAGAGGAGTCTCCGAGTTATTTATCTGTGACACTCGGTTGGCCACAAATACCTCAAGCGTATGGACCGAAGTCTGCAGCCAGCACAACACGATCTGGCTGTCCGTCCATGCGTAAACCGTGTCATTCAGATCCACCGTGCCACGCAGGTTCTGCGCCACATGGTTTAGGAGGCGGGTCAGGAGCGCGGCACCCGCCAATTCCATCTTCGGAATCGTCCACCGGGTCCGAACAGGCGCAACCTTGCTCTTGGCCATGACCAAGCGTACAACGCCCTCGCCAGCAGTCTCACCTGTTCTCAGGTAGACCGCGGCCGCGTACCCTTTCTCAGAAGCATCGCAGAACCCATGCAGGGTCACCCTGGCTCCCGCCTGAGGGAGCAGTTTGCGCGGGATCTCAATTTCTTTAATATGCGGCAATGTGGTCACGAATGCCGTCCACTCGTGCAGCAGCTCGTCCGTGAGCTGCTCATCCCAGCCTAGTTGGGCCAACCAAAGCTTCTGCATGAAGAACTTTGCCATGAACGTGACCGGAGAGATCCAACCATTTGGGTCGAACGTTCGTGCGATAGTCGAAAGGACTGATCGCTTGGTCCAGGTCTTCGACAGCAATTCGGCCTCACAATTGTATGTGAAGACATCCTGAGTCGGTCGGTACTGGACCCCCAAAATTGCCAACGCATGAGGATTATCCGAGTCCTCAAACAAATGCGGGTCTTGTTGGTGCTCAGCTGGTAGTCCTGCCAGCACCTCTGGGCAGTTTGACAGCCACTTCCTGAGTTCATAGCCACCGGAGGCCATGAGCGCCACCAATTCATCCCTTAGGATGAGCGCTTGCTCAATGCTGTCCGTGCCCGTACAAATGTCATCCACGTAGACATCCCGGTCGATGACTGCAGCTGCGCGAGGGAAGCGCAGCCGTTCCTGGTCAGCCAGCTCTCGTAGCGTCCGCATCGCTACATACGGGCTGGGCTTTAATCCGTACGTGTTCGTGTTCAGCTCATACGTGATCATCGGTTCTTCTGGGCTCTCTCGCCACAATATCAGCTGGAACCGACGGTCATCCGCATGGATCTCCGTTTGGCGAAACATCATCCTCACATCCGTAACGAAGACAACTTGGTGTCTCCTGAAGTCCGTTAGAATGTCTGCAATGTCTCTGGTCAACTTAGGACCAGCGTGCAGGCATTGATTCAGAGACACCCCGTTAGATGTCGCCGCGCTCCCGTCGAACACGACCCTGATCTTGGAGTCAGGTGTCTTCAGGACTGCATGATGAGGCAATACGTAGTGCTCCTCACGACGCCAGTCTACCCTGGATACCGACATGTGACCCAAAGCCAAATATTCACGCATGAACTCAACATACTTTCGCCGAAAGTTGGAGTCCCGTTTCATGCGCCTTTCCATGGCCATCATCCGTTTCTCAGCCAGGTCCCTGGAGCTCCCCAGTGGAGGTCGCGTCGATAGAAACGGCAGCCGTGTCATAAATCTGCCCGAAGGGAGGCGCACCGTGTTGCACTGATAAAATGTCTCGCACTCCTCGTCCAGTGGGCTTGTCCTGGGAGCTGTGGGTGGCTCTTCTGTTGCCCAGAACCTTTGCAGGACCTCCGATAACACGCTGCCGTAGTATATGTTGCTATAATCCGTTGCGTCCTGTGGTCCCCGTACTGGGCCCAATAATGCGTACCCACCTGCGGTACTCACGGCCACCAACCCGTTTGGTTGCAGCTCCCGCTTACCGCTCCGCAGCAGCTTCCCGAGGACGTCAGTTCCAAGTAAGACGTCCACCCGTCCGGGAATTGCGAAGTGAGGGTCGGCCAACTCCAATCCCTTGGCCAGCTTCGTTACCGCCGGCGGTAACCGTACCGAAGGAAGAACCCCGACCACTTCATCTAAAACAATAGCCGTGGCCTTCACCCGCGTGATCGATGCCGAGTCACCCATCTCAAACAGGAGGTCCGTCTGACCCCTGATGTGAGGCACCTGATTGCCACCTATACCTATTGCGCCATCCCGTGATGGCTCCAACCTGAGGCCCAGCCTGGCCACTAGGCGGCTGGACACGATACAACCTTGTGCCCCCGAATCCAGGAGTGACCTCACTGGCACTGGCCGTCCATCCGTACCCCTGACGGTAATCTTAGCCGTCGGTAATAATACCGTCACTGGTGGGGTGGGCACGACGGATGAACAGACTGCTAATTGCTAGCAGGGGGCACCTCCCGCCCCTTCTGCTGGAGGGGGAGAGGGCCCCTGGCCCAGGTATGGGTCCCACCCCGGGTAGTACACACCGCGACCCATCGGTGCCATGCGCGCCGGCTGGTAATAACCCATCGGCATCCGTCCCATCTGCGGCGGACGCGCCATCAAACGTGGGCGCTCTGCGAGTGGTGGGGAGAAGCGACTACTCGGGGGCGGCCACCTGCCCCCCAGCGCGGCCGAGTAAGTCGCGTAACCCGACTCCCCATGGGTCATCTCCGGGCACCCGCCCGAATCTCGGCGCCGATCCCCCCCCCGCGGAGGAGACTGCGGCATCCGGCGGTACTCCGGAGTCCTCGATGACTCCCCTCCCCGAGGAGGGGGCGACCGCTGGTCTCTGGGTGACCCCCCTCTCCGAGGAGGGGGCGACCGCTGGTCTCTGGGTGACCCCCCTCCCCGGTGGGGGGGCGACCGTCCGCCCAAGGCTGGCTTAGGAGAGGGAGGATGGCCTCCCGATGAGGCCCCGTACCGCTCCCCACTCTCAGCCAGGCAGAGAAGTTCATGATGGGCTCCTCCACATACTCGGCAGTTGGTGGTCTTACTGCATTCACGCACATAGTGTGCGCCTAGGCAGCGGAAGCACAAGTTTCGCTGCTTGACCACCCCCCTGCGCCTCTGCACCCGCTGTGCTCCAAAATCCGCGCACGCGATGATCGCGTGTCCCCCCTTCCGGCAGAAGGGGCACACTTCCGATTGAAGGGCGTTGTACCGCTGTCCTCCCCGACGGGGCTCCACCGGTTTGGGCCCAACCGTACGCCGGGGTGACGTGGGGGGTTGCGGCGTGGTTGCCCCTTGGCAATCCGCCCGCCTGCACTCACCCTCCAGGAACGCCCTCAATTCGTCAAATGTTGGGAGGTGACTCGATGAATCACCCCCATGTGACTGCTCAAACCGCGCCACCACCTCGCTAGGTAACTTGCGCAAAACCCGGTTCACAACAATGTACTTGTTGTCCCCTAGTGACAACTTGAGTCGCTCCAGCGTATTCACCGCCACCGTGACGGGATTAAGGATTTTCGACCGTATTTCGTGTACATTAGTGACCTTCGATATACTAAATATTTTTTCGATGAGCCCATCAATAATTAATCGCCGATTATCATATCGGTCAATTAATAGGCCCCATGCCGTCTCGTAACTGGAATCCGTAATCTCCAAATGAGTCAAAATATCGTGAGGCTCACCGCGTAATCTCCCCATCAACTGCGCCATTTTATACGCGGGGGTCAAATCCGTGCGCGAGTGCACCACGCTGTTAAAAATGTCGCGAAACCTCGGCCAGTCGGCATATTCACCACCAAATTCCGGGACATTCACTGGTGGCAACGGCGCCATTAGTGCCACACCACTGGGTGCACGCCTTACCCCAACATCCCCTTTTCGGGCGCGCTCGATATCCGCTGCCGCTTGGATGATACTCATCACCATATCACCGCACTGGTCTACATTGCGTTGCACCACTTCAACAGCCTGGGTCCGACTTTCCCCGGTCTCCTCTTCGTCAATACGGGCCAAATATTCGGCATGCAATTTCAATACCGCGTCATATCTTTCATCTACCTGTCGCGCGCGTGACAATAATGCGTCCTCGCGATCCGTACGACCAATTAACGTAACGACTAATGAAAACCATCTTAATTCCGATTCGACCCTTGACGCGACCGTTTTAACTACTGAGGGAGCCATGGTACCAACCTCGATAACGCGGATCAATAAAATAAATTTTTAAAAATAAATTAATAAATTTGGGTGAATAATTTTGTCCGTGGAACCCCGATTTTAGACAATAACAATCCGTTTTTATTTTTCGTACCGAACGCGACAACTTCAAAGTTATTCACCCAACACCAATATTACGCAACGGAAAACAACACTAAATTTATTTTAAATTAAATGTAATTTGAGTGAATAATAGTTCAGCGGAACCCCAATTATTAATTACTTATTAATACGTTTCTCCGTATCGAAACGCAACTATATTTACTTTATTCACTCAACTAACATTTCAATTGAAAGTAATAACTAATATTCTTATAATTTAGTTAGTCTTAATTACGCAAATGCAACTTAACGTTAATAGATTGGAATGCGAACCAAGCGCAATCCACCCTCAAATTTCAATTATGACTTTGATGCTAACTAAATTACTTATCCGAACGTAAATGAAACAAATATCTTTTCTGTGGATATGAACCACGCTCTGCTACCAAAATTTGTTTGCGCCAGACACAAATTGAATTTATCCCGGGCCCATGTAAGAACAAATTACCAAAGCAATCTTGCCTTGCGCGAAACAAATGGAACGCGATACGCGCCCTATGTACTTAACCTAACTTGATCTACTTTGCTAACCTGGAGTTCAGCCGAATTTCTTCCTGGCTGCAAGGTTGTGTTTCTGTTTTGTGTAAAGTGTATGTATGTTTACTTGCACCAATAAACGACGTCCCGGTCTGCGCCGCCGCCGCCCCGATCTCGTCAGCAAACACGCCAAACACAATTCACACTGTAGTAGTCCTTATATCACTCTAAATAACAATCCTTGGGGCGCCCGAAGCAGCCCACCGTACAAGGAATTGTGCCGTATTTCAACACTTTCCGTTAAAGCGTAAAACTTCCAAAATATCTCCCAAACCACGGAGGTTATAATGTTCAAGAGCCGTTACGTTAAAAACCAATATTACCAATGGCGCCGGCTCGCGTCCGCTGGCGACAGCGCGCGCGCTCGCAGCGCCGAGACAGAAAAAAGAACTAACTGATTGTGTGGCCAGTGTGCAAAAACCTATCGATTCTCAACACTTATACTTATATAGATAAATACATACTTAAATACAAATAACATCAATGCCTCAGGCACACATATTCGAGTTCATCACACAAATATTTGCCCTTGCCGGAATTCGAATTCGAACCACTGCTCCAACCGCGTCATAGTTAAAAAGTCGAAAATTCAAACTAAAGTCATTAGGGAATACGGGGGATACAGGGGAATATGGGCGAGTAAGCATTGTGGACCATTTACGAATGTAAAACAGTTCGGAAAAGGACAATGTAAATGAAGCGCATATGGCAATTAAATAGAATAATTAAAAAGATGACAGAATTGGGGAAGAAATTGCCCTGAGTCAAAAATAATGCTACGGGCGAGATGATTTCCGCGAATACCACATGACGCGGGTTATGTGAATTAAAGCAACCCTCAGGCTTTACATTGTGTCTAACACTAACCATAGCCTGTTACCGGATCTGTATTTGAAAGTGTTGTGACTCATTCAAGTACAAATCTCAACTCATTCATTACTTTATCCGCAATCGACCGAACGGAAGAACCACGGAACCTTTACTCTCGGCACTGAAGCCCATTATTACATTATTACACTTTGCCGGTCATAACAATGCAATCTCAAGGCTTTACACATACGGTTATTAACTATTATTATCATTGTATCAGGAGTGACATTTTATGACATTTTTCAAATACTAAATTTGCGTTGTTATTTTAATAGGCTGAGGCTGAGAAACTTGATAGCCTGCCTTGTAATCATTGTGTCTTGGGCACTGAATAGATGATACATTACAAGTATAGAAGGTTAAGTTTTCTGGCAAAAGCCGTATATAATATGAGGGAGAGAGCTAACCGCGCGCTTCAATAGTAGCGCTAAAAAACTGAACGTTCATAGATTACGTGTTAATCAAGTGAGCCACGGGGAAGCGGTCATGTAAAGAGTTAACCGTGCAGAGAACCGCGCCTGTGCGGAACTTATTAGTTACTCGTACTTTCATATTTTCAAGGAAATATTGTGTTTATTTCTACCCTAACCTTAAAGACCAAAAAAATAATTATGAATACCATTATTTCGAAAACCTGAATCAACCAAGAATATTATGTATAGTTCTGGAACCTATCCGTAAAATGACATTATAATCTGTTCTCACCGCTATGTGAGAACAGCCGAAAGCCGTCCGGGCGTCCGAACCGAAAATCATCCTAAGATACGAAAGAATTTTGGACCAAGCTGAAACGTAGACGCTTCGCTCAGTAAATTATATTTCTTGTAAGTCGTGTAGATTTTACAAAAAATAATGAGGAAAATATTCAAAGAAACGTATGAAAAAAAATTGTATGCTCATACTCGTTTATTCATAATACAGAAATTCATTATTGTTATGCCAATTTACAATTATTGCGGTAAACCTATCACGCTGTGTTTTGTAATCATGGAAAGTCAGTGTCAAACTTTTACTAGCAAAAATAAGGTTTTTTATGGAACCGGGGAAAATTTCGACAAAGGCTCGAAGCAAAATCCAGTATCATTATATAAAAACATGCCCACATAATTTAGTATCCATATTATAAGTTCTTAAGCAGCGTGATTTTTACCTTTAAACTTCCATTTAAAGTCTCGTTCTCTCGTTCGTCGCGCATAATATTGTATAAAGTGCTTCCAAGTTTGGCGAACTACGTAGCTTGCTGTGTACTTGTAAGGTCAACTGCTTACTGCTTGGGTTGTTTTAGACTATTTAGTATACGATGGGTATATTGCCCGCACTTGAATACGATGGGTATATTGCGCGCCTAGTAGGCCTCTGATATAATTAGACAGGCGAAGTAGTGGTACATTCTCTAAATCACAGGTCAAAATATTCTGGTCCGTCAAGCAAGTTGTTAATCTGATATAAAAAACGAAACTTACGGCGAGATCTCTAATGATGTTTAATCCTGTTTAGGAGTCATAATAAAGTGGCAACTTTGTGGTACATATCGGTATTATGTACATCGGTAACACCTAATATTAGATCATATTTTTATTGCGATCAAATGTCTGTAAGTGGAGTTACACTTATGTTGCTCTAAAAGTCAGAAATTGCCGTTTAAGTTCGGCATCGGTACGATTCGGCACGGAGAACGCTGAAATCGGTCCATACAAATGGCCACAAAATCGTGAGATCGTGATTTCATGGTCATCGTCGAATACAGGTATCAAAATGTATATTTATGGAAACACGTGCACTTGTATGGTAGATTGCGATTCGCGTTTTATGCCTGTCTTGCTCGCCCTTACGCAATCCAAATAACAGATACAGATAATCAACCTCACTGTTTTTACCCCGAATCGCAATCTGAAAGCACGTGAAAAAGTGCGTTTATGGGGCCTTATTCCCTTTAAAAAAAAAAACATATTTTGATAAACAATTTGATAATTTCATCCAACTTTTTAAAGTGAATATAACTTTTCCCTGAGTTCTAGATAGTAACATAGCTATTTCATGCTTTATTGTACACAGTCGAAAATAAGTTGAAATACCCAGTTTTCTGCGTGAATTTTGTCAATTTTGAGTAGTTTTTGAAAGAAAAAATTATCTATGAAAAATTTAAACTGTAGGTTTACGTACCGGTAAGCGCTTTAATTCATTTGGATATTTTTTCTGAATTTCTTGTCATACTGAGCTACTTTTATGCTAAAACCACCTAAAACTACAGTATGTTGTACAATTAAACATCACTCATCCCTAACTGATGACGGAGGATTTTACCTACGCACTGATACCACTATTACCATAATTAAATAAATCATTATCATCTCAGTCCAATGATTGCCAAAATAAGTAAATAAATCATTCTGCATAGCGTTCCTGTAGCTCAGTTGGAAGAGCACTGTTCTGGTTAAACAGAGGTCGTATGTTCGAGCACAAACACTTCGACTGCAGTGGTTCGCACAAAATTTTGGCTTTTTATTTATCCTTAGTATCTATCTACACAATAAAGCACATTTAGGATGAGCTATCCTTTGGCCCGCAGTGCCTTATAAATCTTATAATAGACACCATCATCTTAGTATCTACAAATTTAGGTGCCAATGGCGATGAAGGTGTTAAGGCCTATGTTAGGGTATTGTTCGGTGGGCGTATATGCATTTGAGTGCTTTGTTGCGAATGTGTGAGAATCGCATTACTTTTGACTAATAATATATAAATAAGTTTACAAAATACCTACATGATTTTTTGTAATTAAATCCAGGTAAGTAGGTCAGCAGATGGTGTGAGCGTTTTGAGGAAGTGCACCCAATTTCAACACGAAAGCGTGGGTACGACGGACAGACAATGAGGAATATACATGAATTAATGCATTCATTTTCGTGTGTGAGCATTTGTGCGTCATGCAGTTTTACGTATAATATAAGACTAAGATCTCACCAGACATCGATGTGTCCTCGTCATTATTAACTAGTTTTCAACAGACTTCCAAAAAGAGGAACCTCTCGATTCGATTGTTTTTTTTAATGTTTGTTACCTTAGATTTCCATCATTTATAAATGGATTTGCGTTTTTTTTTTTGAGTTGACATAAAAGTAGCCAAGATGTTAAACTTTTGGTGAAGATCTGATGATGACATCTATAAGGATTAAGAGGAATTGAATGAACTCTTCAAACATTATAGGCACATCAATGGCGGTTTCAGTGTTATTTATTGTAATTGGTTCAGTTCTCATTGGAAATACGATTATTATTATTTGTAGTTGTTTTCTTTTAAGTTATGTTTATAATATGACGTAAAAATTAATTCAATGTACGAGGTTTGCCATAGCCATGCTGGATCCAAGGGTTTAATTCAATTGATATTGCACTAACGTACCATATCACGGCGCTAATTTACAAGTTGAATTAGGCTCATCGGTTTACTAGATGTTACTCGGTCATATTGTTCGTCCGTCGTCATAGGGTCGCAGGGACCTATAAGCTGTAAGTATAGAAAATATACGTAGTGCAATCCCAAAAATCAGCGATCTATTGGAAAGTTAATTGTCTCTCAACGTTATAAGATTGCTTACATTTTGATATCTATTCAGTCAGAATTCTGAAACTCCAAATTACAAATTAAAATTTGTATGGGCGAAGGATAGTTCTTCCAGCCTTGTCCGTATGGGACAGAATCACTATTATCATATCAGATTCAGAATCATATAGTACGGTACGTTACCTTCTTACTTCATATTGCAAATAGGTAAGACTCCTTATCCGTTCAAAAATGCTGATTGTTTTAGACATTTTCTCTATGATCAAACATGGTTCTTAAAAAACTATGTTGCTACCTAGAACAAGGCCATTGCAATTTATTAGAATATTATTTGAAACCTACAATTTGAATTTTTCATTGACAATGTTTGTTTCAAAAACTACTTACTCGAATTTGACAAAATTCACACAAAAAACTGGCTTTTTTAACTTATTTTCGACTGCATGCAATGAAAGCATGAAATAGCTATGTTAATTTCTAGAACTCAGAAAAATGTATTATTCACTTCAAAAAGATGGGTGACATTATAAATATATTTGCCATAATATTGAAAAAATCTATTTCAAATAAGGCCTCTAACATTTGTAGGTATCATTAGGTAACAAGCCAACCCTCCATTTGAAATCTACCCCCACCCAGCCGGCTATCTGGGCGACTTCAACAGCCGACACTCATCCTGGGGGTACACATCAAACAACTCCAACGGCGAAATCTTAAGCGAATGGTGCTTACAAGAAAAACTTCACCTATTCTACGATGCCAAACAGAAGGGCTCTTTCCACTCGGCGCGGTGGCAGCGTGACACAAACCCCGACCTCTGTTTTGCCTCTGAGGACGAAAGCGGAAATATATTACCTATCTCGCGATTAATCATGGGTGACTTCCCCCGCAGTCAACATCGCCCCGCTCTTATAAAAATAGGACTGGAGGTCCCCATCGTCAACTCCTTGCCCAAACCACGCTGGAATATGACGAAAGCCGACTGGGAGAAATATGAACACCAAATGGACACCAATATTAGATGGATTAAACCAACAGTACGTAATTATGGCAGATTCTGTAGCATGGTCATAGGCGCAGCAAAGAAATGTATACCTAGAGGGTTCCGAAAAGAATACATTCCTGGATGGTCTCCGGAGATTGAGAATGTATACCAAGAGTACCTTACTACAGGCGATACCGATACTGCTACTAAACTACTAACTGCCCTCGACAACGCTCGCAAACAGAAGTGGATGAAGAGTGTCGAAGGCATGGACTTCACGCACTCAAGCCGCAAAAGCTGGGCATTGTTGCGAAATTTAGGAGGAGCTGCCCCACCTGACAGGAGACAAGCAACTATCCACCCTGACGATATAGCGGAGCGCCTTAAAAAGATCACGAAGAGCGCTACAATCAATAAAGCCTTCGCCAAAAGTATTAGACGCGAAAATAAGGCTCTGCTCAACTCCTCTAACCGGTGCGATGCCGTCGACTCTCCTTTCAGTGCGGAAGAAGTGCACTTCGCTCTTAAACATATCAAGTGTGGTAAAGCTGCTGGGTTGGATGAGATCTACCCAGAATTTCTCACCCATCTGGGAACGCGAGCTATACAATGGCTTACAGATTTCTTTAACGATATCTTTGAGTCTGGCATACTTCCCATGGAGTTCATGAAATCCAAGATAATAGCTATACTTAAACCTGGAAAAACACCGAACGACCCAGCGAACTTCAGGCCGATATCACTATTGAGCGTAACGTTTAAATTGCTTGAAAGGTTAATATACAACCGTATTAAGGAAACCGTGGACAAAAACATCCCAGCAGAGCAGGCGGGGTTTCGTGCTGGAAGAAGCTGTAGCGACCAGGTTCTGGCACTGAGCAGCCATATAGAAGCCGGTTTCCAGCGAGGGGAGAAAACGTTAGCTGCTTTCGTAGATCTTAAGGCGGCGTACGACACTGTATGGATAAGTGGGTAGGCAAGATAATCCCGTCAGCGAAAATCCTACGCATCTTGGCAAATATGATGGGGCCACGACAAATTAAAGTTCTGCTGGACGATAGAGCAAGCAAGTACAGACTCCTCAAAAATGGACTCCCGCAGGGCTCAGTCTTGGCTCCACTCTTATTCAACATATACGAGTACACCAGCCAGTGATATGCCCACCACTACGTGCCACAAATTCTTGTACGCTGATGACATTGCGCTTACAACTCAAACAAGAGATTTCGAAACCGGCGAAGCAGTAGTCACGCGGGACCTGGACATCCTGAACCGGTACTACGACAAATGGAGACTCTGTCCGAACCCCTCCAAAACCGAAGTTGCGGCATTCCACTTATCAAACAGCTTAGCAAGCAGAGAGGTGGACGTCACCTTTTGCAGACAAAAACTCCGCCACAAATCCAACCCAAAATACCTGGGTATCACACTGGATCGGTCGCTCACTTACAGGACTCACCTGGACAACCTAGCCCAAAAAGTAAAAACCCGTGTAAACCTCATAAACAGGCTAGCCGGCACTTCCTGGGGTGCTCGCGCTGACGTTTTGCGTGCTTCTTCCATCGCGCTTGTTTATTCGCGAGCAGAGTATGGTGCACCTGTGTGGTACAGAAGCTCACATACGAATAAAATTGATACCCAATTAAATCGCGTTATGCGGACCATATCTGGCAGCTTACAGCCTACTCCTACCAGATGGCTCCCGGTGCTGTCCCACATTGCCCCACCGGATATCAGGAGGACACAAGCTGCCGCGCGGGAATGGGTCAAGGTGACGACGCAGATGCTGCCCATACGAGCAATACTGGACGACCTCCCTAACATGCGACTGCAGTCGCGCAAACCAATCTGGGCCGATCGTCACCTACAGGATCAGGAGCCCTTCAGTATCATTAAGGAGTGGAGGAGGCAGTGGCTCGATCAGAGTGGCGCTCCTACCGACGTGGATCCCACCAAGCAACCAGCTGGATTTAGAGAACACTGCAAAATCTGGGTCACACTAAATCGCATTCGGACGGGTGTAGGCCGGTGTAACTATAACCTACATAAGTGGGGCATCTCTGCAACTGCAGCCTGCGACTGCGGAGCGCCGAATCAAACTGTCCGTCATATCGTTGAGGAGTGTCCCGGGAGACGCTTCGCGGGGCGATTGCAGGATCTACTGGCACTTACACCGGAAGCAAGGGACTGGCTACTTAATCTAGACATAAAGTTATAATATAAGCTGCATGCAATGTATACATAAATTGTAAAATTATAGGAATAAAGCCATACGATATACAGAGTGATCAATCCAAATGGGTCAGTAGGGAGAAAACGAAAACTATAAGAGATAGGGAAATCTGTTTTTAGGAACCATGGCGTCGATTTTAGATTTAATACAAACTGCATTAAAAAAAAATTATAAATATCATACATAACCGGGAATTGAACCTGGTTAAAATTCTGTAAGTAATCGCATATCGTATTGTAACATTCTTTACAGCAGTTCTGACTGGATTATGTATGAAATTATGTATGCTATTTATACAAAAATAATAATGCAGTCTTTGGGAGCGTTCAAATATTACGTAACGCAATTTTTGAATATTATTGTCCCTCCCTCCCCCCTTGTAACGCGCCGTAACGTTTTTCTGTACCCCCCCTCCCGCTCTCTAAACGTTACGTAACACCATAATAAGTGACACAAAAAGTGACCATTTTTACCCAAAAGTCACAAAAGATATGTTAAAATGATTAAAATGACGACCAGACCGTAAAATAAACGACAAGGGTTGCCAACTTCGGCGTTTTAAATCCCAATTTTATTTATAAAAAAGAGAAAAAATGTTACGTAACGTGTTGTGTAAAAGGCCCCCTCCCGCCCCTGTAACGCATCGTAACGTTTTACGAGACCCCCCTCGCCCCTAAATTGCGTTACGTAATACTTGAACGCCCCCTAAATTGCGTTACGTAATACTTGAACGCCCCCTTTATTAAATCTAAAATCGACGCCATGGTTCCTAAGAACAGATTTCCCTATCTCTTATAGTTTGTGACTTCTCCCTTACTGACCCATTTGGATTGATCACCCGGTATATATTAAGTAACAAAATAAGATAGGGTCGGTATTAACCGGGATCTTCCACTATGTAGGTATATGTATACAAACAAGATTATGTCACATGCCAACACTACCGGCGAGACAGTCGAACTGGGGTAACCCACCATGCCGTTGAAAACCTAGATTCTAGAAGCTTCTGCCCATGTGACCAAGAAAGATTTTGTACATTTTTTGCTTGGAATGTGACCTAATCGAGACTCTTAGCTATGACATGAGTAAAAATAATATGTTAAGCGTTTTAAAGATCATTATCATTAGCTTTTTTCTACCCTAGGTTTGATTACGTCTTTATCTTGACACTAACTGGTGCCCGGAACTTTGTCTGCAGGAACGTCTTTTATTTCCAGAAGTTTGGTAAAAACTATCCTTGCAAAAATTACGATTTATAGCTTGGTAAAGTCACAAAGATATTTCGATATACAATGTACAAGTGGCATCCCTTATTAAAATCAACACAATTTAAATGCAGTGGTGGACCTTTTCGTCACACAATTCAAAGGGAAGAAACACAATTCAAATTAAGTATGATTTTGTCAAATGTAAGCTTTGTGAGAGTTGTGTTATTATGTTTTTTTTTGGTGTTCTACACAGAACGACGACCGTGCGCGCGGTCCTGCAACCCCTCTTATGAGATGTCATCGTGAGATTATAGCTGATAAATATTTATATTATCTCTAATGGTACTTAGTTTACCTTTAGCACAAATATAGCCCTAGGCAGCGAAAGAGCGGAGCCGCTGAGGCCTCCGCCGCTCGCCTAATTACAAATTAGCGTGTCAGCGTGCAATCGCCATTAGTCACAATTCGCCAATTTTTTGGCTGTTTTTGCTGATAACTTCCACGGGCTCGAAACTATCCGACCAGATCTTTTATAATAGACTGCTGAGTCAAGGTTACCGGATTTGTTTTAGTGTAATTAGCAATGATAAAGGCACCTCAAACATGTAATTTCAGAGACAATTTGAACTGTAAAGACTTATGGTAAAAAGAGACTGATTGACGATTAATTTTTCAAAAAATCTGTTAAATATATGACTGATAAATTTTCTTTATAAACCCTCAGACCCCTACCTACCAATGTTCACGCTTTTAAATTGAAAGTAGGTTCCTTATCTATTGTGGTGCAAAGATTTAAGAGGAATATTATCAGTGCGCCGAGGTTATATGAAATAATATATGTGCAGAAGAGCACATAATATATCTCCTACACATTCCTCATATGCATCCTCCGCTCCAATATTTCACTCACGTCTCTTGCATGTTCTGTGTAAAAAAAACTCGCTACATAAATTCAAGATTTACTATAAGTGTATGCGTTGCTTCATTCCTGCATTCTAATAACAAAAAATAGACGGGTGCTTTATCTTCCTTAGATGACTTAGATGTGTTCATTCTACCCACCGCTGTGGAATAATATTATCACTACCTTTCTTATACAGTTGACACAAGTACCTGTGTGGTATTATCAATTGAAAAAACTTTGGATCTCCGCTCTTGAAATAGATTTTGCTGTCGGCTTAGTTCCAAAAAAAGGCACTGAAGTGACAAAAAGCGTAGTTAATAAACTGGGACGAAGGCCATCGGGAAATATTCACCCAGCTGAATCACTACCAACCTCTTCGTCTTACGGCTGTTACTTGCGGTCGCACTTTAATTATTTCCTTTAATACACAGACTTAATTATTGTCTTGAGTCATTGATATGTAATTCTTAAAAGCCAATCAACAATATGGAAGTTTTTTTATCAATCAAACTAGTATGAAAAATAAGTTTGAGAACCAGGCTACTCAGCATAAAAGTTTTCTCTCTTTCGCTTTCCTTTCTCGATGTTTGTACGTAAATTTTAACAAAAAAATATATTATAACTAAATATTTTTATAATGACAAGTAAATACCGATTACCACGTTATATTTTACGCATTCTGTAGTAATCATAAAATATATCACATTGAGTTTTGATGCGTATTTGGGATTGGTTTTAGTCTATCTCGAAAGACTTGGTATATAAGTATGTATAGACTCGTATGCAATGAATGTATATGGATAGTAATAGATAGAAGAATGTAAAAGTATCATAATCATTACAAAGAGAAACAAAAAGAAACGTTTTTGTCGGCACTCTTTAAGCTAAAATGGAACCTAGATATAGCTAGTACGATGGATGTGATAAACCAGTTGAAAATGTTGCCGAGGTACTTCGTATCGCTATCGCGTAGAAATTATATTATTATACCACACGTGCCCGTTTTCTTTGTTTCCGGGTGTAAGTATATGTTTATGAATATGAATCGTAAATTAAGCCTTATAAGGTTGCAACTTCCAACCTTATAAGGCTGGATCCACATGCATTCTTCGATCGCAAGAAAATGCAGTCAAGGGATTCACTGCGGACATTTCCTTATATTTTGAGTTCTCGCTGTCGAAGTAACTGCATAAATTATGACCGAGCGAGTAAAGTGCCACCGGTTCAGCTTTTTTCAAAATGGAGAAGATATTATGGGGGTTGAAAAGTAAAAAAAGAAATACAAATTTCAAACAAAACCATTTCGATACAAACTCGCGAGGCCTCTAACTAGCATGTGCTACAAAAGAATTGAGATCTATATGGGCGCCAAGTTCTTTGCCCTAAAATTTTTAGATACAAGGACATGCGACATAATCAATGCATTTATTTTACTTGGGGTGTAATTCAATATCAAGATTTGACTTGGCTAAATATGAAAGTAACATAGTTGCTTGCTTGTTGTCAAGCTAACAGTATAAGTAACAGGACGTACACTACCTTGCGTACTTACCTTTACGAAAATAAGTTAATGATTCATCATCATCATCATCATTTCAGCCATAGGACGTCCACTGCTGGACACAGGCCTCCTCAATTGACTTCCACATGGGCCGGATAGAAGCGACCCGCATCCAGCGAGTCCCCGCAACCCTGACCAGGTCGTCCGACCACCTTGCGGGTGGCCGTCCTACGCTGCGCTTGCCGGTACGTGGTCTCCACTCGAGAACCTTTCTGCCCCAACGGCCATCGGTTCTTCGAGCTATGTGCCCTGCCCATTGCCACTTCAGTTTGCTAACCCTGTTTGCTATGTCGGTGACATTAGTTCGTCTACGAATCTCATCATTCCTGATTCGATCACGTAGAGAGATCCCGAGCATAGCCCTTTCCATAGCTCGCTGAGTGACTCTGAGCTTCCTTAAGAGGCCCATAGTTAGAGACCACGTCTCGGCTCCGTAGGTCATCACCGGTAATACGCACTGGTTGAAGACTTTTGTCTTCAAGCACTGAGGTATCTTGGACGAGAAGACACTTCGCAGTTTCCCGAACGCTGCCCATCCGAGTTGAATCCGTCGATTGATCTCTTTCTCGAAGTTGGACCTGCCTAATTGGATCGTCTGACCTAGATAGACGTATTCGTCGACAACTTCGAGGACCGAGTTCCCAACCAATACTGGGGTGGGTGCTACATGGACATTCGACATGATCTTCGTCTTGTCCATGTTCATCTTAAGGCCTACCTGTTGGGATACTCGGTTGAGATCATCCAGCATTATACCGAGATCCTCCAGCGTATCCGCCATGACCACGATATCGTCAGCAAACCGAAGGTGCGTGAGGTACTCGCCATTTATGTTGATGCCAAGTCCTTGCCATTCCAAGAGCTTGAAGGCGTCTTCCATTGTGTTGGTGAAGAGCTTCGGAGATATTACATCTCCTTGTCTCACACCTCTCTGCAATGGAATCGCCTCCGTACACTGGTCTTGTACTCGGACTGACATAGTGGCGTTGTTGTACACACTCCTGAGCACCTCGACATACCGATGGTCGATTCGGCATCGCTGGAGGGACTGTAGTACTGCCCATGTCTCGACGGAATCAAAGGCCTTCTCATAGTCCACAAACGCTAAGCAGAGTGGCAGATTATACTCTTCGGTTTTCTGTATAACCTGCCGCAGCGTGTGTATGTGGTCTATGGTACTGAAGCCTTTTCGAAACCCGGCTTGTTCGGGAGGCTGGAATTCATCGAACCTGCTTGAGAGACGATTCGTGATGACCCTAGAAAAGAGCTTGTAGACATGGCTCAGAAGCGAGATGGGTCTATAATTCTTGAGCAGTGTTTGATCACCTTTCTTAAAGAAAAGCACCACCACACTCCTGTTCCATGCCTCTGGCGTGATTCCCTTGAGCAATACGGAATTGAAGAGCTTCTGAAGGACCTTAAGTACCGGTGTTCCACCCGCTTTCAGAAGCTCTGAAGTGATTCCGTCATCACCCGGCGCCTTGTTATTCTTGAGCTGTTTTAGGGCCATTCTAATCTCGTACAGGCTGATGTCCGGGATATCTTCGGTATAGTGTCGGGTCAGCTTGGCTCTCGGGTCTTTGGCCAAGTTATCAATAGGTTTGGCTACTGAGGTATATAACTGCCCATAGAACCTTTCGATCTCCCTCAACACCTCTGGCTTCGTCGACGCTACACTGCCGCCTTCTGTCTTCAGCTTCGTTAACTGGCTTTGGCCCATAGACAGGTCCCTGGCAAACACTTTGGAGCCCGAGTTCCGCTCTATCGTTTCTTTGATATGGTTGGTATTAAAGGAATGAATATCGTGTCGCATGGACCTATGGATCCGTCTATTGAGCTGCCTGTATGCTTCAGCGTCTTCAGAAGTCTGCAGCGTCATTGAACGTCTTTCAGCCATGAGGTTGAGGGTATGATCGGATAGTTTTTGGGGTCTATCTTTGCGGCGGGGTCTGAAAAATTTCTTCCCCACCTCGTGGACAGTTTCTACCAACCTATTATTTATATCGTCCACTGCAACGCAATCATCCAGGCAAGCGAAGCGATTTGTTAACTCCAGCTGAAAGTCTTCGGGGTTCTGTATGTGGGCTGTAGTTGGTCGGAGCGTAGACTTCATTAGGCGAGACCTTTCTAGGCGGACATTAATATTCAATGTGCCTCTTACCATTCGGTGATCGCTACCGGTTTTCACCCTATTGATCACTGAGACATCATTGAATATTTGCCTCTTTGTGGCCAGAATGAAGTCTATCTCATTTCTCGTGGAACCGTCGGGACTCATCCAGGTCCATTTTCTCTGAGGCGGCTTCTTGAAGAAGGAGTTCATCATGAAGAGTCCCTCCTTCTCCAGAAATTCGGCCAGCCTCTGGCCCCTTCGGTTCCGTTGCCCATATCCAAATTGCCCCACTCTCAGCTCGTTATCGCCTCTCATACCCAGCTTTGCGTTGAAGTCTCCCATAACAACAGTGAAGTGCGATTTGGAAGCATGTATGGCCTTACTGACGTCCTTATACATGGCCTCCACCTCCTCATCCGGGTGCGTCGAGGTCGGCGCGTATACTTGTATAACCTTCAACGAATATCTTTTAGATACTCTGAGTATCAGGTACGCAACCCTGCTCGACACACTCGAAATTGTCACTATGTTGTTAACGAGAGACTTGTGGACGATAAACCCGACACCACCCTGGGACTGCTGGTCGCCCTCCCGGTAGTACAGCAGGTTACCGGATTTCAGGGCTATCGTGTCCTCTCCCTCTCTTCGGACTTCAGATAACCCCATGATATCCCAGCGCATCCCGCTGACCTCCTTTTCCAGCTCTGTGACCTTTTCGTCCGTCCTCAGCGTGCGCGTGTTGTAGGTTACCAGTGATAGCCTACGTCGGTTGTCCGTACTATCGTTAGCCGAGGTCGTTTGACGGTGGAGCCCCACCCGGGGATTCTTAGCACCCCTAGCTCCAGTGCTCGGCCGACGCCCGTCTCCGTCAGCTTTGCAACTGCAGCCGCCGGGTACTTGGGGCCGTGGTAAAGTTGTCATTTCATTTGAGGGGTTCGGACCGTAACCCGCCACGCTGGTCCGGTTTGCGGGTTGGCGGGTCGCCAGAGCCTCGTCCGTTGGTCAGCAGCGTGCACCACGAGCAGGTGAGGTTGGCTTGGGCCCCTGAGAGATGTAGGTTTGGGGCCCCTTACACTTACCCCTTACACACCCAAGTTAATGATTAGACAAATATAATATCAATTTATATGTAGAAACTAGCCAAGTCAATTCTTGATATTGAATTACACCCCAAGTAAAATAAATGCATTGATTATGTCGCATGTCCTTGTATCTAAAAATTTTAGGGCAAAGAACTTGGCGCCCATATAGATCTCAATTCTTTTGTCGGCGAAGTCGACAACGTTGAACGTGATATTGAACTTGGCTCTCACTTAACATGTATGTTTTTAATGGGATGTATATTATACCACCAGAGATGGACTAGAAAAGTGACAGTATGGACACCAAGAGGATGGAAAAGGAAATGCGGACGTCAAACGAACAGGTGACGCGATTTTTTCTCTAAAAAGGGAGGACCAGACTGGATGCAAAAAGCACCAGACAGTCGATCGTGGAGGGAAATGTAGGAGGCCTACGCCGCAGAGACAACTTTTACCTAGTAAATTAAGGAAACGTAGTTTATAATATGCAATGTAATGTTAAGGTAACAGAATAAAGGCTGCTTTTTAGGGTTCCGTACCCAAAGGGTAAAAACCGGACCCTATTACTGAGACTTCGCTGTCCGTCCGTCCGTCTGTCACCAGGCTGTATCTCAACAACGGTGATAGCTAGACAGTTGAAATTTTCACAGATGATGTATTTCTATTGCCGCTATAACAACAAATACTAAAAATAAAATAAAATAAACATTTAAGGGGGGCTCCCATACAACAAACTTTTTATAGATTATATACACGATGATTTTTAATCGGTGATCAGGAGTAGAAAAATATTAATATTTAGCTAAAATTAAACTTAATACGCGAGGTCCCGCGCAATCACCGCACTGTTAAATTAATTAAAAGTTCAAACATAATTAAAACTAATAGTCACTAGATACATGGTCATCCTACACAAATTATTGAAGTACGATACCTACGTCAAGTGTCATCGCTTTGGCGGGAAATTTTACAAAATTTTCTACGACTTTCCTTATGTATAATGACAATGACAATGACAAGTTATTACTCATAAATTGTCATTCCCATTAAATTATTAAAGAGGTTGTAAGCACACCGATACAGATTAGTTCGGTGACAAGGAATTTAAGACAAAAATTGGTTTCAAAATAAAAATTATCATAGAAAAATAAAAGTTTGTTTTCATGTATAATTACGACTTCAACGTGACCGCCATCAATTACTGAGTTAGAAAAGTTGGTACCTGATCACCGATTAAAAATCATCGTGTATATGTATAGGTACGGAACCCTTCATGCGCGAGTCGGGCTCGCACTTGCCCAATTTTTATTTTATTTTTATAATAGTGTGCGTAAAAAAATCGTACAATGCACAATTTAAACTTAAGAGGCCCTTATTCCTTTAAAAAAAAATTATTTTTATTTTATGACAAATATATTGATAATTTCGACCAACTTTTTGAAGTGTTTCATACTTTTCCCCGAGTTCTAGGTAGTAACATAGCTATTTCATGCTTTTATTGCGTGCATTTGAAAAAAACTAATTTTCCTCGTGAATTTTGTCAATTTCGAGTAGTTTTTGAAACAAAAATTATCAATGAAAAGTTCAAACTGTAGGTTTCAAGTATATACCAATAAATCCCAATAGCCCTGTTCTAGGTAGTGACATCAATAATATGTTAAGAAACATGTTTGATCATAGAAAAAAATGTGTAAAACAATCAGCATTTTAAAAGGAATAATGCCTCTTACTCGTATTGCCAATTAGAATTCGTCATAGAATCTCTAATCCCTGACAAAGTAGGTTTACATTTTTTTTCGCCTGATTAATGGTTTTTTCATAGCAGTAGGTATGCTGATTGATCGCTACTAAAGTCGTTAGCTATTTATTTTACAACTAGATACTGTCTGGATCATTTCAAGGTAGGCTAATAGTAAGATATTATTAGCTATTCAACATTACATATTTCATGTTTCTTATAAGAGACTAACGTTGTAAAGGTGAATCTTGAAAGAAGACATGTTACGATTTCAGCTGATCGTAAATCTTCCAATATTGCCGTGCAAAAGAAAAATTGCAATAAGTTCAATTTGAGACCGTACTCACTTACTGTATCTAAAGTTCTACACGGCAGAATTAGGCATGATGAAATTGTTTTTCTTTATTTTAATATGTAATTATTTTTCTTTATTTTATGATGTATTTTTTTATTTCATGACACATTCATGTCTTCAAATATTTATTTTTATAATGCAACATACTCTAAATACATAAATGCTAGTGTATGTAGCGTCCCGTCGACTTGTTAATTAATTTGGAGGCGCTGTAAATAATTATTATTTTGATTAATAATTATTCAATAGAAGGTAACTTCGTCGACTTATAGGCGGGTATAAAAGTATCACATTAACTAACTTTAGATGTCCAGTTATCCCTGCACAAAAATTGGTCAAAATCCATCCAGCCGTTTCGGCGTGGTTTTAGGTTTAAATTGCAAATGTACGTGACCTTGTTACGGTTATGTAATGTAATTAACATATATGTATTGAAAAAATCTTCCGGTTTTATATTACTATAATTATCACGTTGTTAAGTAATATAATAGCCTTATGAATTATAATTTCAGCCGTGTTTCCTGTGATGAGCATTTTGACAACACAGTTGGCTTCCGATTTTAATTACAATAAATATTTTAATAAAAAAATAGTTTAAAAAAAAATTTTTTTTTGGATACATTATTTATATTTATGTAATGTCTAATTAGATTTAATGTGGGTACACCACGATTTTTTTTTAATATTTTAAGTACCATTGATACAAAGATAGCACGAAGATTTTTTTTAATGCGTAAGTAATCTTGCTGAAGAGACACCCAAAGCATAAGGAAAAATTTGTAAGGTTATTTGGTGTTACCTTGGTGGAAAGGTTAATAAGTTGGACCGGTAATCCCCAGAGGTACCGGGTTCGATTCCCGATCTCTTCCGCCAGGTTACGCTTTACAATTTTTATTTAATTGTTCAATATTTTTATTGTTGATATTAAATGTAAGAAAAGCTGTAAAAATTAAAGTAAGTATACAAATTAGTTCATGAGCCTACGGTTGAGTGACGTTGCTAGATCAGAGATCACGTTACCCTTCATTAGACGTTTCATGGACCAATAACTCACACCCATAAAATACAATAAAATAATTATAATAAATAATTATAATTAATAATTTTAATTACGACAAGGTTTAAACTATTTACAATTATTATTCTAAAGCTCTAAATAAATAAAAAACAGCAATTTTTCTCCGACAGAGCTGCACTTGTCATAATCATAATTACGACCTTTTTAATCAAAATAGTAATAATATAATAAAAGCCAAAGGATTAATTGGAATTATTGTGATAAAATAAATAAGTACCTCATTTATTTTCATCACTCAATTTTGAAACAATTTTTCCTCTAATATATAAATTACTGTACAATCGTCTACATGACATTGACCTAATTAATTACCTACAAAAGGAATTGGTTTATTGTTTAAAACAAATATTGAAAGTAGTTCAGAATAATTAAACAGATAAAACCGGCATAAACGAATTAAACCCATTGTACTAAAAACTTAACTTCCCAGGTGGTTACCTTAGATATATACAGCCATTATAACTCTAATTTAAGCTGTATAGAGGGTGTATAAGTGCGAATGCAGTCTGTGTGCTACTTTATCACGTTATACTTAGTCAGCGGTATTCGCTTGAAAATACGGTATTTGATGATCAGAAGGTTTTCTTTGGCAGGATGGACCTTCTAAACCCTAAGACTATCTTAAGGAAAGCCATCTTGAATTTAGGTGCAGGAAGGAGTTATGACGTCATCTATTCTATGGGGTGTCAAATAAATTTGTAAGGTTATTTGGTGTTACGGTGGTGGAAAGGTTAAGTTATGGGCTTCGTGAGCTGATTCAAAATGTATACTGCATTATTACATTACTGCTACGTATTTGGAAGGAAATTGAAACAAATTATCGGGACAAAAAACAAAGACCGCCCACTATTACCTTATCTATTTACCTATCAGTGGCGTGGCGTCGAAAAACTCCCTGGTCATGCCGGAGCAGAATAGACTTACTTATTCTCAAAGAGCAATAGAGAAAGATACTAAAACGCTCTAAATTTGACAAAGTGGAGGAAATCGGGTTCCATAGATGCGACGCCTCTCCTATTACAGTATGTGGCCTGTAGGTACATGCAAATAATCTGAACTGAACTATGAAACTTAGGATAAGTACTTTTTACCCGACTACGGAGAAGCAAAAATGATTTTTCATTACGTAACATTTTCTTTGTCCTCTCATCACGCTGAAACGGCTGGACAGATTTCAACCAATTTTATAACACGAATACTTGGACATCCAAATGTACGATTCCCACCGACCGGGCGGAGTCGGCACGCGCTCAAGCGCATCTAAATAGTTGCCAAATGAATGTAGAGCTTCTTTACGACAGTCAGATCCCATATTCGAATGTTATTGGCGCCGCTGCCGGCCGATCGGGCGCTTGTGGACGCGGACGGAGGTGCTCGGCTGTCGTCGCGCGTAAGCGGCTCCGTTCAGTTACCGCCGCGCGCCATCGGCTCCGTTCGGCTACCGCTGCACGCCATCGGCTCCGCTCGCACGTCCGTCGCCCTAGAATTTAATAGCCCGGACGGACGCAGTCGGCTGCCGCCGGGCGCTCCAGCGTCCGCTGGAACGTGGTAGCAGCTGAACCCGCCCGACCGGGTCACTGGACGCGGTCGGCCGCTGCCGGCTGCCAGAGCGCCCGTTGCGACGCGGCGGCAGCCGACGACCCGGCCCGGCCCGTTCTATGAGAATCGTACAAAATACGGTTATTAGGATACTTTATGTTGCAGTGCCCTTGCAGGGTGTCACATGTATACCTTCCAATTATTCCATCAAAATTATGTAATGTGATATGCAATAAATGTTTGACTTTGACTTTGACTTTTTACCCGACTACGGTTAAGAAAAAATAATACGCAGACAAAGCTGCAAAGGACCTATTTAAATCAGATCCGCGTAGCGACAGCCCTACATATAACCGCGATCTCGTACTTACGAGTACAGCTTATACCCCGTATTGTATAATCGTGGTTATTATAAAGTTCTAATTTAATTATGACATCGCCCTTGACCGAGTCGACTATAATCCTACTAAATATCCATAGGTACGTTGACGCATAATTATGTGTCACATAAATATTGTGTTTTACGCTTCCGGGTTACAGGAGTATATGTGTAATTATTCAAATAAATTAGATAATCAAGATCATGTTTTAAGACTGCCGTGCAGGGGTAAAAGGTCATATCTTTATATGGATTTAACACTAATCTACGACATTTTATTGTAGGACGGCAGTGTCGCGCTAAAAGGTCGTATCTTGCTATCTTTATATGGTTCTCATACAAAGATACGACTTTTTGCTGTAGGACGGCAGTGTTGCGCTAAAAGGTCGTATCTTGCTATCTTTATATGGTTCTCATACAAAGATACGACTTTTTATTGTAGGACGGCAGTGTTGCACTAAAAGGTCGTATCTTGCAATCCATATATATGGATCTCCTACAAAGATACGACTTTTTATTGTAGGATGCCAGTGTTGCGCTAAAAGGTCGTATCTTTATAATAATTTCATAGTAAGATACGGCTTTTGAAGAAGAAGCAGCATGGCAGAACAGAACAGGTTATTGGATCTCGTCGCTTTAAGGCCGTCGGCATATTTGTCACTGTATATGAACTGTAACGCCCAATTGTTGGAGTTATGGGTCATACAGATTTAAGAAAATTACCGTCTTTAGGTACTGTTGACAATACAATGGCTTGGCAATATTTAATTAACATTTATCGTACCTAAATTACTACCGTGTAATGTTGCCCTTAGCCTTGGTAATTAACAATCTGATTTTTACCAATTTGTTGCTTGAAAAACTAAATCTAGTGGCTATGTTATTCTAGCAAGCATTCTCCAAGCTGTACAAAAATTAAATTCGGGTAGATAATGACTTTAAATGTTCCATCAGTTCATAGTTAACTTGGTACCAGCCATAAGTCGTAAGGTCAAAATTAAAAGTAGCAGACAATTTACCTAATACTGGCTTAAGTCAAATTACATGTATACTATAATTTGCAGCTTTTGATTGACTGTACTTACCCAATTATATCATCACATATTGTGGTTTCACTATATCGACCTACCACAAGGTGGGAATCCCTGTCACCTACTGGTCGTCTAAATGAGCCATTACTTTAAACACTCATTATAATTACAAACATTACAGTTCAGAAATGATTCTAAGGTTTCCATTAATTGGTCATCATGTTATGTCAAGAGTAAGACGTATTTTACAGAATAATATATAATATTCCTAGTACAGTCATTAAAATCATGTAT
Organism: Apotomis betuletana; assembly: GCA_932273695.1. Lineage (NCBI taxonomy): Eukaryota > Metazoa > Arthropoda > Insecta > Lepidoptera > Tortricidae > Apotomis > Apotomis betuletana. The sequence continues at coordinate 13,544,683 of OW026298.1, read as the reverse complement.
ACTGGACGTGGTTTAGCATGAACATTGCAGATATCTTAATCTGTACCATTGGATGTAAAATGAAATATCTGTAGGTTGTACGTACATGGGTAATTCCGAATGTCAGGATATTCTGAATATTAATATGTATTATCTACTAAATGCGTGCGCTTATTTGCGCTAGCAACTTTTCCTCGGGTGTTCTAGTTTCAGCATCAAAAGTGTTGCTAGCGTAAATAATTTTCCGCGATTACTAAGATCAGAATATCCCGACATTCGGAATTACCCGAGTAAACCTTACCGCGAAACCATTCAACTTTGACATGCGTGTTATTTTTCCCGTTGTCTCAAACAAAACATAAGTTCAAATGTTAGGCCAAATAAAAATATTATGTAAATACATTCATCTACGTGCTAATATAACACAATTGACAACATTTCATATTTTTAAGACTATCATTTTATTACTTTTCTGAATTCTGCTTAAAAAGATGAAGTAATCTCTGTTTTTATTTATTTTCTGAGATGATTATTTACTTTATTATTAATTTATAAAAACATACTCATTTTAAAATGTGGCAACACAGAAACCAGAACTTAATGGAACGGTTACTTTAGTCGGTTTTCTTATTAAAAAAAACTTAATCAAACTCGGTATGCATCTGTCACCTGTCAACGCCAAAAAATAAAAATATATATTTTTTCGCTCTTTGGTTTAGACAACAACCCTATTCAGCCCGTATTGTCTTAGATTGTAGTTATTTGATGCATTTTCTTATATTTCTTTAAATACAGAAGAATAAATTCAAAGATACACGACTTAAAGCCCTGTTGATCTCTATATTAATTTCCACCTGTTATAAATATGAAATGTTGTCAATTATTTTTATTTTGTATGAGCTAGGGCAGTGGAGCAAGGGCAAAAGTAAAGTAGTTTCACGGTGCCTTAAAGATAAATACCTGCTATAAATACTAGTTATTTTGTCAGACTTTGTAACCCTATCACAAAGTCTAGACATGATAGTAAAAAGTAAAAGGATACTTTTTATCGGACTACGACCAGAAAGATGGAGTCCTACTTTTTCTTCCGCACTGACAATGTTCCGAACACCCATTGATTGTTTTTTGTTAGCCTAAACCGGTGTCCCACTGCTAGGGAAATAAAAAAATATAATACTAATCACTTTGCAATTTGCATTAAATGAATTTCTATTAAAATCTTAATATTGTGTTATATTGTCTTCAAAGAATTCATCTTAAAAACTGGAGCCGGTAAAGTTCAAAGCAGTATCCTGCTGTGTTTCAAAAACGGCCTTTAAAACCAAAACATGTACTTTTCTACGTTATCTTGGGTTGTCTTTTCTTTAATTTGTGCTCGTTTCATGTCCTTGGCAATGGTTTTCCAAGGTTTTCCTCACAACGTACCTACTCCTCATTCTGCCCCATCACGTGCCCCGACCATCGCATAAGACTTTCACATATTATAAATACACAACCGGATACCAACACATAAGAACGTATGAATTTGCACGTATTCTTATCTTTTTCCAAATTTTAATCCTTATTTGCAAAGAGTAATTGGAGCGAAGTGCCTGCTGACGTCACAAAATGTATAAAACCATAAATAACAACGTGCTTTCGTTTCAAATATAATACTTCGTATAGGGAGGTAGGGTATAATATTGAACAACCATGCAATTGATATAATTATTTCGTTCGATAGTTGGTAAAATTGCATTGCGTTCCGAGTTCCGTTCGCTCGGCAGCTGTGAGGTAGCTGCGGATATAAATCAGAGCTAGTAAGGTTGCCTTATGTTGTTCGTGAGTTTTTAAGTTGTAATATATAATTTAAAAAAGTCATTGACAAAAATTATGGTTTTGAGATAAACTTGTACTGCTGACTGTATTTACATGCACTGACGACAGCGGTCCGTCGATACCAATATCGGTTATCTTGTTCAGGTGTTCCTGTGTAAAATTTACGGGTTCGTCGTCAGACCACCTGCATATATGGTACGGTTATGTTATGATCAATAATAGCAGTAAATTTTACTACTGGCTTACCTCAAATTGCACTCTAAAATTCAGTTACTTTTGATGATGACTGTACAAATATTATTGCATTCTTATTATCACCGAAGATACGCAAGTACACCAAATAACAAAATCTCAGATCAATAAAACGTCATAAAATGTATCTTATTTCGCTTGCAAGATTTTACCCACACATGGCAATAGGGCAACCAACTTGACTGCTATAAAATCTTCAGTTATTATAATCGATAGAAGAAAAAATAGTGATTGAATTTCGGTGTAGTGACATTGTATCAACGTAAGCGGCAAATAACTGATCTATAATATATGTTCCATCCCGAATTGACGAATGCTTTTAGCAAATTAGATGTAATTTTATCATAAGACTATAACTACGTATGAGTTCAGTAGTGGTCAGCATTCATTTATTATTTTCCATAGTCGGATAAAAAGTATCGAATGACCGTAATATTAGAATTTTATAATATAATAGATATTTCCAGTGTGTAGAGGCAACCCTGAAGCGATAACGATGATCTAGTCAGTTATATCGAAACCGGCAACTAGTTTCGTATTAACCCTGAGGGTAAAAGCTGGGTTTAGTTTAGGCCTTGATGTAGTGGAGCGATCGATATCAATTAGCGAAACAATTCAACATTGAAAATATATTGTGATGTAGATGTGTATCGGATGATGGACTCCTAAGAAATCGAGGGCAAACCTCAAATATTATAAACACTAACAATGTTTTTTCTGTAGGTTATAAAGATATTCAGGTATTTGCGGTAGATTAGAAGGTATATTTCCTTAATGGTAAGGAGTAAGAGGATAATTAAATATTGAAGGTAGGTTAAGACCGTTAGTTGAATCATTAATTCATTTAACACGTTCAGTTGTTCTCCAATACAATTTCTTATCGTTGAAGTCGAAGTTGAAGTAGTGATTACAATGTATCTTATATTTCCATAGTCAAATAAATTTTCAGTATCTAATTAGTCTGTGTAGAGTTTAGGATCCAGTAAAGCGCCTTTAACATAATCTATTAAATTAATTTAAAGGATGCAAAAACAAAACAATCACATGAGATTTCCATACGAAACATTATATGTCCCATACTGACCACGTAATTAGGACACTCAGAACTTTATAAATGGACGTCAAAGTGAGACGTTTGTCCTTTCATCACACCAAAACGACTGGCCAGATTTGAACCAATTCTGGCACGGGGATAGCCGGACATGCAAAGATGGTTATAGCATGGTATAAGAAAATAAGGTATGGCCTTAGGCCATGTTCAGATGACAAGCGCTCAACGCGCGTTTTGCTAACGCGCGTTTTTAGCTCCAATCCTTAAACGCGCGTTGGCATGTGTACGGCCCGAATAAAATGCGTTAAGCGCTTGTCATCTGAACATGGCCTTAGACCATCTATGGTCTGAGGGTATGGCACTCCGGCCAGTGGGACTTTCTATGTCACTGATTACTTAGTTACCGCTTTTTGGTAAATAATTTATGCATTTATGCATACGATTGTCGTCTTCTTTGACTAAGTTTTATTTTGTCCTAATAATTGGTTTTAAACGCTCACGATTTTACGAGATTCATACAGGTAACATGAATCGGGGAGTATTATGATACAACACTGGCAACACAGAAACGGACAGACAGAACCGACCAACCAATCATAGCGTGATGACGTCAAAACTGTCGCCTGTCATTCCGGAATGACATAACTTATTTTCTTATACCACGGTTATAGGATACTTAGATAGACTAAGGTATAGAAAAGAATACGCGGACTAAGTCGCGGTCATCTCCTGTTTCTGATAAGATTTGAAACACCTAGTTTTGGGTTAGACCCGTTACATTTAAAAATCATTCCAATCACAAGTCACCATAGCCTGCAGGTACATCCAGTAACAAGGTTCGGTTTAATCATTGTGTGGTTTATCGTAAGGTTAGTGTTACATAATTAAACGGGTTAATATCGGCCAAATCGCGACTAAAACAAGGTCGGTTACCGTTGACCTCCGTGGTAAGTGGACTGAAATGATTTACGTAGGTTACTGTTAAAATAATTGTTTAAACAACTTAAGCACTGTGTGTGATGAATCGTCATTACTGTTTTTATTTTTAAAAGTTAACCTCCTGACGACCAGCATTCATAATTTGTCAGTTTAATTTTAACCTTATGACAAATAGTTGACAGTTAACTATTAATTGAAGTTTATGTACTATGTGTAGGACACTGGAATGCATCGTGGTTTAAACGAGACTATGACTTGTTGTTTTTTTGACCGAGCGAGCAAAGCGAGCAGGCGTCTCCGTTTCAGCTTCGGCAAACATCTTTTGTATGTCCGTTTATCCAATTGTCCATGTTCTCGCCTACAGGTTGCATCTCTCAACATTCTCCCGTGGAATATCGTAAGCAAGATCGATAATTTATGGATAACTAGCTGCGCCGGCGTTGTTATCTGCCCTCCGCTCATCCCACGGGACCAATATAAATCCTAATCCTAATCCAGGGTGTCAGCTACCTCTATACAAAATTTTATCAAAATCGGTCCAGCCACTTAAACGTGAACTAACTTAAACTTTCGCCATCATAATTTAGTGTCATTAATGATTATAAGGGCCTTATCACACTTGCGATTTGCGAGCGTATTTTCTATACAAATAAGCGACGCGGCGAACACGCTGCGCGATCGCCTTCATACAAAATACGCTCGCAAATCGCAAGTGTGATAAGGCTCTAAGATTAAAGGTAGAAAGGCTTAGATGTAAGGGTTGAATTCGTAAAAAAAAACTTATTTCAACCGTGTCCAAACAGACTCACGAGATTTACACGTGGTTTACTGCTCGCAGAGCAACTAGTAATTAGAATGTTTACGATAATTAACAATTACGCAGCATGTAGCATTTACCGGCCCTATCACAACCATATCGCCGTGACCAAATAGGTAAATGAGGTAACCATTTCCATTGTTGCTGTTCGAACCGCATTAAATGACGTTAACAAGTTGTTAAGTCTTCAAAAATGATATCGAGGTTTTTAAAATATTTTTTTTAATATATAGAATAGTTTGCGTGACAGACGCTTCCAAAGTGGAAAAAAGTTGGTCCCCCCCCCCCCCCCTCTAACTTCTAAAATAACAAAATGAAAAATCTAAAAAAAACATATGATGTACATTACTATAAAAACTACCAACGAAAATTGTTTTGAACGAGATCTAGTAAGTAGTTTTTTTTTAATACCTAACTTTGCACCTAATTTATATGGGGCGCTATACATACCAGGTGCAAACTTAACTTAACCACTTAGGGATGGAAAGTGTTTGTACGGAACCCTCGGTGCGCGAGTCCGACTCGCACTTGGCTGGTTTTTATTGTGCACCTCACAAAACATACTGGAGAAATACATGCAAGAAAATTAAAATTAGAGAAGATATCAGTTATACGAAATATCTAATTTGGTATAAATGCTGGGATTAAATGACACCGTTAGTTGATAAACTAACTAATGAGATTATAAACTCACGGGTAGGTTAGGTTAGGGTAGTTTATAATTTCACTACTCCCACTAGATAAATTATAAACTGATGGATTCCAAGTAAATTGCAGCCGCTGCCGAGCCAGTTGGTCTTCGGATTGCCACACCGAGTAAGGCGCTCTATGTGTCGCGCTTGCATCACTCTGCCGTGACTGATGATGTGGTGGAGTACGTCCGCCGGAAGACTGGCTTCTCGCTGAGGGTGCACCAGCTGCAGTCCCGCCACTACGTGCACTTCAGCTCGTTTGTGGTGCGCGTGCCGCGGCCGCTGCAGAGCACCATCGCAAGTGCAGACTTCTGGCCGAAGGGTGATGTGTTTCGGCGGTTTCGGGGCAATCTGCCGAATCCTGCGCCAGATCAGACGACGCAACGGAGCCACGCAGTTACGTCGCCTACATCAAACTAGATTTAAGCTTTTCTAAAATATAATTTTCTAGTTCACAATGCCTTGGTTTATACTGTAATACTGTGTAACTAATTTGAATAAATAAATAAATATAAATATATATGTATAATATATATATATTTATTTACAGACGCGTCAGGAAAAGGAGGTCGCAAGACGGACTGAAAACGCCTGGAGGAGCTATTGGTCCATGAAACATCTAATGAAAGGTGACCTGCCACTGTCACTTAAACGTAGGCTCATGGACATGTGCATACTTCCAGTTCTCACCTACGGTGCTCAGACGTGGTCTTTGACTGAGGGTCAGAAGTACAAACTCAGGGTTTGCCAGCGAGCTATGGAGCGCAGCATATTAGGTGTAAAACTAATGGATCGAATCCGGAACACCGCGCTGCGCTCACAAACCAGGATAGTTGATGTAGCTTGGAAGGCGGCCAAGTTGAAGTGGGACTGGGCTGGTCACGTCTGTCGCATGCCCAACGACTTGTGGGCCAAAAAAACCACAGAGTGGAAGCCCCACAACTCGAAACGGAGACGTGGCAGACCCCGTAGGCGATGGCGGGATGACTTGGACTCATTTTCGAAGGACTGGCCAGATACAGCTCAAAACCGCGACAGATGGAAGAAAAGGGGGAGGCGTTTGCCCAGCAGTGGGACATAATAGGCTCATAATAATAATATGTATATAAGCATACGATCTGCTAATGTAAGACTCATGCACACTAAAGTGATCGTACATTTTATAGCATTTTTGGTGCAGTGCTAGGGTTGTCAGTAGTACCCAACATTAAAATGTTTGAACCAAGAATCAAAAAATAATAATAATAGCGTATTATACAAATCGGAAATACAGAAAATATTCTCAGAACATGTAAAGCCCAACGCAATATGCATAATGAAATGAGGGGTTAAATTACTATATGATAAAATGTCTAACACAGTTACAAATTAAAAAGAAAATTAATCGTCAGCATACCGCCCAAAAATTTGAGGAATTTTGGGTTACAGTACCTAATAAATGTTATACACAATTATAATATTTGATCAACCCTAGGTCGCTGTCGTTTGTCATTTGACGTCATCGCACCAAAAATGCTAGAAAAAGTACGATCACTGCTCATGAATATCATAATGATTATATTATATTAAATTTTACGGTAGCAAAAAAAATATTGCCAATAAATGTTATTCTTATATGACAGGTTGTACGTCTCATTTATTTTATGCATGTTCAGTTTATATCGTCAATTAATAAAAAAATGCGAAATAACCAGTTAGTGGCGGTATTCACTGGCGAGTCATCAATACCCGATTAACCATCGAATTTAGGTAAATACCCGTTAACCGAATCGTAAATATCACAAGAAGTAATTATAGGCGCCTTTAAAATCATTAAATACTTTTTTTTATTCGTTAGATAATTTGTATAATGGAATGGGCCAATAATTCAAGTATGCAATGTTTCTTTCAATGGCGCTAGTGTGATAAGATGAGCGAGCCCAATACCCCATACAGAGACCTCGCTATGATAGTCCGTCCACGACAGGTCGGTGCAACGCGACCTACGATTTTTTGTTAATATATAATATTGTGTTATTTTTATATCGTGTCATGGGCTTACTTAGTTGAATCAGCTGGTGTCCCCGGAAGATCACTGTTCGAACACCTTGTTCGTATCCTTTCCTTGTCTCCTTTTTTCCCCATCCGGCCACTTTCTAAATTCCTTCCAATTCCATTTCCTAATGACCATTCCGTAAGTTCCTAGTTGGACCATTTCTCCGAATGATCACACTTATCGAATTCCAGATTTGTCTAGTTCCACGATTTAGGTTATTAAGGATGATTCTTTAACAAAATGTTTCAGCACAAGTAAGGAAAATACCACCACTAATGTTACGTTACTGATTTAATAAAAAAAAAACAGGTAAAAACCAATGACTTAAACATCTACAAGCAAATGTATAAAATGTAGAGAAAGAATAATTACGATGATTTTTACGTCAGCTAATGACTAGAAATTGGGCCGTTTGGTATGTGACGATAGCTGTGACGTCACGAGTCGTCAGAAGCCAGTGAATGGACGTGACGGCTTGTGACGTAGGCAGTGAACCAGCTGGTCAGGTCGATATATCACGACAAATTTCTATTAGACCCGGCGTACACTGCGAAGAAAACTGTATAGCAAACTAAATATTTTCAGAATTGGTGTATAAATAAGTGAAAATTATAATTAAAGTCATTAGTTGTGAATATAGTGACTCCAATTTAGTATTTTAGAGAACTTATACGCATTTAGTATCACTTATAGCCTAGCAAGCGTCGGTCCGACCCAGGGATAGTGGCACTACAAACGGCTTTCATATGGCAATAATGTGCATACGTCATATATTTTCATTATTAAACGTCAATAGATATTTGTCAAGGATTTGTCATCATTTCATCAACCAAGTTCAAAACATTGTTTACCGGAATACTGCTCAATCCTTCGTTCTTCTTGCGAAATAAATACTGAATCCTATAAAAAAAACTGGATTTTCATCACTCACTTTTGGCTTTATTATGCAAAAATTACTTGAAATTTGCGGAACATGTAGTCCTGTTTCCTTTTTGTTTACATCAGTGACATTTACCGACGAGTGAATTTGTCGTTGCCAGTAAAATAAATTAGTACCACTAAAAATTCGCAATATGGCATGGGTTGTAAAACCTCCCGTAGGGCTATACACTTTGATGTCCCTTTTTGACGTTAAGTGTAAAAGTTCTCTAATACGGTATTTGATGACAGTTCAAATCAGTTACTCTATATGAAATCTTAAAAACGATCTTTAAGTAGGTATAAAATTTCTATGGATATACTGGCTTGTGACGTCATAAAAATCAGTAGTCAAAACACGTCTTATTTTTAGTTTTTGTCCAATTAAATATAGTATAATGTAAAAAGCTTGTGGCAGTTCATTTGGTACTGCGTATTTTTAAATGTGTGTTTACTGGTTTCAATGATACCTACAACTTATTTTGACTATTGTCAAATACCGTGTTGTAACACGAGATTATGACATTTATGACAAACTAGCTGTGCCCCGCGGTGTTACCCGCTCATCCCACGGGAACACTAAATTTATTCGGGATGAAAAGTATGCTATGTCCTTTCCCGGGTCGCAAACTATCTCCATACCAAATTTCATCTCAGTCGGTTCAGCGGTTTAAGCGTGAAGAGGTAACAGACAGACAGACAGACAGACAGACAGACACATTTTCGCATTTATAATATTAGTATGGATGTAATCACTGAAACAATAAATGACCGACATGTTTTACTTTATTCACTGTTCAACTAAATATCAGCCTACTAACAGCGTTAGTTAGCAATAAGGGTTCCTAGTTGACTATACGGAACCCTAAAAACGTGAGGCAATCAGTGTCAATTAACTTGTTTATGTGAATACGTATAACTAACGGATAATATATTCTAAGGTTTGCAGTATTGGTCATGCTACTACCGTTAATTTCACTCATGTTTTCCATGATCGTTTAATAGAAGGTCTCTTTGGATCTGCTTCCCAATATGAAAGTAAAATTTAAAGACGCGAGGCGTCGGGTACGCGCCACTGCCTACACTACGTAACGGGGAGCTTTAGAACATTCCCACCATCAGAGATCTGCAATGAGACCACTTTCCCTCCATTTTTCCAATCACCATTAACTAATCTTTCCATCGGCACAACATAGTGGCTAGCGGCTCCACATCTGATGGTAAGCGAAAAGAGGTTTCCCCGAAAGAAGCCTTGTCATGAAGCTAGCCAACGGTGTCTTTGTCTGTCAACTTCTTCAGTAAGTGTGCTTCTCAGCAAGACATATGTGTCCAAAATACCTAACTGACAACTGGTAGCAAGCGGTGGATTCGTGACCTTAAAAAACTTTGTATTAAAAACCTAGTCACCGCAATGCGAAAGTCAATAATAAACTATGTCCAAAACAAACATATAACACTCCATGTTATAAATCCTTACAAGCTCAGGATAACAGGAAAACTAATCGTGTAAGTGAATCATATATGAAGTCTTGGGGAAAATTCAGCTGCACTTTTGGGGTCAATTTTAGAGAGTACCGCCCTTCGGGCCTTCGATATTTGTTCGGCTTTCCTCTTTTTGTTCTGTGGATTTGTATGGCACCTTCTTTTTCAGTGTGAATCTAGCTAACTAATAAAACCAGGGGGCCTATGATAGTTGCGTTTATCACGTGACAAATGAGTGACAAAGCATCTGTCACTCACAATCGCATCTTGTCAAAACGTGATGGATGCTTTGTCACTTATTTATCGCGTGATAAAAGCAACCATCATAGGCCCCCAAGTGTTGTCTGGTGTCTTATATACCCCTTTTTTACTCTACCAATTTTTCTTGGTTATATTTAAACAGAGGTTACTATTCACTACTTAGGACAGTATACAATATTTTTAATCTTACAAAAATAGGTATTTCAAAAATCCTAATTTGTGAAATAAATACTTTTTTAATTATCATTTGTCAATTGAGACATTTGTGGAATGATGTATTTGCGAATTGTTATATTTGTCAAATTACTATTTGTAATATGTAGTTTGCCATGGGAGAGGCCTATGTCCAGCAGTGGACTGAAACAGGCTGATGATGATGATGATGATGATGAATATGTATAGTTTGTGAAATGATCTATTCGTGAAACGTTAATTGTGAAATTATTATTTTGTTAACGTTTTTCGTGAATTGATATTAAACCGTTAGACATTTCCCATGTACGCTAAGTTACGAGATCAGGATAACAGGAAAACGAATCGTGTAATCATCATGTTAGAACTGTTGGGGAAAACGCGGCAGCACTTTCAACGTGTACTTTGCCGTGAACCAGTTCAACGAGCCATAAATATGTTGCATATTATACCATACCCAATGCCATTAAAACGCAGGTCAACGTCCCATGGTGTTACATAAATAAGGTGAGTGTACCAGTCAGAGACCAATTAATGCTAGTAAGTGACAACAGAGCATTTCTCAAAAAGTTTGTACACAATTAAGACAGAAAATTAAAGTCCAATATAATTTTCCTATTTTGTTACCAATTATTTTAGTAATTTTATATCAATGTTATGGTTTGTTCGGTAATTAAGGTTCTGTTATGCTTATACTTTTTTAATGATACATAATCTGATATGAATGTATTGGAAATCACAATAAAAATTGGTAACAAAATAGGAAAATTATATTTGACTTTAATTTTCTGTCTTAATTGTGTACAAACTTTCTGAGAAATGCTCTTAAAAAAAAAAAAAAACTACTAACTGGTGCTAAACCACTGCTAAACCTATTACAGGTGCATCCCTATGTTATAGCTATAACGGAAAAAGAAACAAAAAGCGGAAAACTTTGTAACTTTCTTTCACCACCGATACGATGATCAAAGCACAAAGAAAAAAATGAGGGTATTAAATAGGTTCTTAAAGGATCGGCAACGCGCGTGTGAATGCACCCTGTCGTCGCAAGTGTCCGTAGGCCGCGGTATCTGCCTGACAACAGCGCAGCGGGACGCGTGCTTATTTGTCACCGTCGTAATATAAAAAAAGACAAATACATCAGAATGAGAAGTAACGCTTGCGCCCATTATTTGCTCCTTAGCGTTTTATGTGTGACTTGTGTAGACCTTGAGTTATACTAAGTATATTTCATCTCAACGAGAAAGCTTAGGAGACGGTTACTTCAAATAGAACACAAAAATAAAGTAGACATATAGAGGTATCACTATCAGTATCGAATTTAGCTACTGGTCGAATATAGGATCCGGCTACCTTAATACATACAGCAGTGTAGCATTTTGAATATCGTACTCGAGGTTTTTTGCATGAGGCTGTGCAACCGAGTCTGCTAATTAGTGGATGTTGTTCACAACACAAAGGTGCACTTTGCGGCATCTGATGATCGAAAGGGCTCTTTTGTTAGGGTGAACTTTCTGAGCTCTTATAAGACTTCAACAAGTAGAGCTATCTTGATTTATAGTACAATAAGGAGTTATGGCGTAACAATTTTATTTAAGCATGCGATATAATTATATATATTTTCAAATCATGAAATCATTTTGCATAATATCAAGATGAGACAAGGCTAGTAGGTATTTTAAAGATAGTAAATATACTTATTGTCTTGGTACGTGAGTCCGACTCGCACTTGGCCGGTGTTTATTTTGCCATGGTCTAGAAGTAACTATATGCAAGAAATATGCAAGATGGACGCTCAAAGTTTACGTAGGCACGCAAGGCTGGCCCTATTTATGAGGTGTCAATTATCAATGATTTTCAAGGAAAAACAACATGACAATCTGAGTAAACGGTTTGCAACCTTAAATATACATATTAAACAATTTAGATATAACGTTTGCTTAGTTTCGATTATATGAATAGATTTTGTAGCGGAAATAAGTTTTAGTAGGTACATTTATTTGAGAGATGCAAGAAACTATGATAACTATCACATTCATAAGTTTAATTTTAAGATTGACAGGGTTCATGGATATATGATCCAAACTAAAATTGGCGGTATTGTAATAGATAACATATACATTTTATATTGATTTATTATATTTGGAACTTACGAATAGTACTGAATGTGAAATGCGTATTTTTTTTGATAAGGTGAAAAATATATGCTTTATTTGTTAAAAACCGTTTGATCATAGTAATCTATCATATAAAATACAAAGATATTAGAAATATTTTGCCGCTACTATATATATTTTATATATTATGTATAGGTTTTTACTTTTTAGTATGGTATAGGAGGCAAACGGCTAGACGGACAGTGATTACCGTCGCTTATGGACGCCTGCAACAATAAAGTGGTTTCAAGTGCATTGCCGGCTTTTCAGATGGTACTTATTACGCTATGTTTTTTATTATAATATAAGTTCAATAAGGTACGAAACAGGTACGAAGTGATTCTATATTATTTGAAATTCGTGAAACCCATCAATACCAACCTGACTCGTGAACAGGACGAGTAATAAAATTAACCTGTTTAAATTTTCCACTGCATATTTAATGATTCAGTAAGAACCACATTATAGGTACAACCCGCCGTGGCCTGAACGTGATTTCTTATGAAAATAATTAATGGATTTGTTGCGGCGTAACCATGACAACGAAAACTGAATAGAACAATTGCAAGGAAGTTGACACTGAAATAATTTTACGTACAAGTACGTTTATCATCGCGTGATAATCTCGAGGACTTTTTACGGAAATAGAAAAAGCTAATATTCCATTCTTTTGAGAATCCATTTCTCACGATCTAGATTCAATGGTGATTATTGGTGATCTATTGAATATCCTGATGTAATTTTAAATGATAATTAGATCGATCATTATATTCATTATAATTTAGCAATACTGTAATTTAAAAACATTTAATTACCGTAAATATAATTTGAAATTAGATATTCTCATAGGTTTGTTATTATATAATATATGGTGGGTTGTATTTAATTGATGAAAGCCAATGAATGTCAATGTTAAGTACTATGGTACTACGCGGAAGAAATGTAAATAGTCACAGTAAGTTATCTAGTTACATTACTAATAATGGCTCTTTACATGACTATGTATCATTATTGGAATAATATTTGGAACTTCCAAATACTTAGTACTAAATGTGAAATGATAAAAAAACCCGTACTTAAATAAAAATGCGAACATTGCGAACATTGTCGACTACTTCGCTTGAAATAACTATTTGGAGAGAAAAAAAACGTTTCATTTTGTAAAAAATGAAATGGCAGGTTAGTATTTTGTTCTATTTCCTTTTGTGATGGTAAAAGTGGCATCTTTCACACCTCATGCGAAATACACCAATATGGTACCTACTCGGGTTTATTGTCGCTAATGTAGATTATTGTTGTATGTCTCAAAAGCGAAAATTATGCTATTGGAATAATTAAACTTCGGAGTTATGTCGTCGACCCTTTATTATCGGAAAAAAATATCGTTTCACATTGAGTACCTACTATTTGGAAGTTCCAAATAATATTTACTGTATTTGAAATGAAAATAATAATTGTATTATACACTAAAACATTGTATAATAAATGAAGATTTTTAAGTAAGTATCTTATCCTTAGATCCTATTTATCTTAGAATATATTTCTTTAATATGATAGGCATTTTGAAACGTAATGTATACATTTATAAAAAACTGATAATTTTGTGTTCTGATATCAAAGTCAAAGTATTAACTATGTATTGAAGCTAGTTAAAATTAAATGCAAAAGATATGCAACTAATGTTTTACAAGTATTTAGCCAAGTGTACAAACCTCGTCTTAGGCTGCCTGCACAGAAGCGGAACGGAGCGGACATAATGTAAAATGCACCAATCACATTTCTCATATTTAAATGCTCTTCTTTCGGGTTCACAAAAACGCGGCCTGATTGGTTAAAATTCTCCGCTTCACTTCATCGGACAGGCAGCCTTACACTAACAAAGAACCTGGTCCTAATCGTTGCCCTCCAAATTCCATATATGGCTCGTTTTTTATGTACTAACAGAAGTACATCTTGATGTAAACACCTGCCAGGTAACTAGGTCTAGGAGATCACGCGTTTCATTCTATGTATGTAACTAGTAACAGTTTAATAAAAATGCGTTTATGTCACGTATTTGTATTATTTAAACCGGCTTTGTAGCTGCTACCAATCATGTCAAATAGGTAACATAACGACAAGGACTTGAAGTACTTATTACGAATGTATTAATAGAACTGCCTACATAGAGGTGCTTTACTTTTATACTTAAAATACAAATAGATTAGATTTAATATTTTCTTCGGTTTCCGCCACTGTCACACATTTAAATCAAACCATTTAGACGGGTTATATCGCGTTAATCGATTATTAGAGCCTCCCAGACGTCAAAAGGTTGAGTCAACCTTTGACAACAGTAACTGGAAAACTACCGAAACGTCAGGGAAGCTCAAATAATTAATATGTACGCGATATAATCCGTTTATATTGTATTGTCTAAATAGATTAGTTTTATGTCAATAGATTATTCTATGAATATGAATCTATATACTTATAGTGTGATTATCGGGAGCCCTTTAACTCCTAGAAACTTATTTCGTCGAATGTTTCACCTCGCCGAAAATGTATTTTGCAGAATTTTTATTCCTCCGTAACTCATACATTTTACTAATTCTTGCAAATATCATCCTTGTTCACTAGGTAAGGTTTGATTAAAAACAATCTCAAATAGCTGACGGTTGCAAAGAAAAATGGTTTCTACACTGAAAAAAAATATACAGTGAATCCCACTGACATAACAGAGGGATTCACTGACTATTTTTTTCAGTGAACGAAATTATTTTTCGGCGAAATGAATCATGCGACATAAATCTAGGAGTATAATACCCGTTATTATCAAAACATAAATATACATAATACCTACAAGCAGTCATTATTAAAAAAAAAAACAAATAAAATCCAGAAGTTTTCATTGTTGTACGGGCAGCATCAAACGTAGCTTAAAATTTAACTACTGGCTTATGTCTGTGCTTACGTCAAATTTCAAACATAAACTTTCAGCTACTATTGATGCAGACTATACCTTTGCATACACCTTATAAAATAGTCATTATGATGACGTTCAATATAATGTCAAAAACCATTTAAAACGCAGAAATAACGTTTTCCTTTTGTATTATGTCACCGATAGCTTCCCGTAAGTATACTTAACTGGTTTCTGATATCTGTAATCAATGTGCCGATATTGTTAATTTGGGGAAAAACTAGTTCGCAAAATAAATACATAATTCATTTTGGCCGTAGTAAACAAACCCAAGATTTCCAACGTTACGTTATAGTAGTTAATATTATGGTGTTTTGAGCTGATTATGTATTCTTTGGCCGATACGCGTCAAAACATTTCATAGTATTCATTCAATGGTCGATTGAAAAAAAAATGTTGTACATAGTTAAAAGCTTTGTTAACAAAAAATCACGATCGCTTCCTTTGTGTGACGAAAGTAAGTCGTACAAAATGTGTGGGTAACTTTCGTCACACAAAGGAATCAATTAAGTTTTGTTTTAATTAAAGTCCTTAACTATGTACAATTTTTTTGCAATCGACCCTGCTATCGTCTTCAATATCTCGGAAACTAAGTAAAAAACTTTTTTTTCAGTTTCGGACCACAAAGGATTTATTTATGAGCTTTAACTGTATACCTTAGTATAGCTTTGGATGACACATAGTGTTCCTTAAGTATTTTATAGCACACCTATGTATATAGTCGGCGAATGAACAAATTCGTCACTTTTAGAATTTCTGACGAAGTTTATCTTTGTCATAGTGTTAAGGACCAAATGTGACGAATTTTCATTCAGCGACTGTATCTACATAGTGCATTCAAAATGTTTTTAATTATTATTCTATGTTCTTTTTATACTACAAAATAAATTTAATTGGGTGTAAATAAACACCGATATGCATTACACAAAAAGCGACTACTTGGTGCCTACACACTAATTAATTATGTTGGTCGTAATAATTATGGCCCAATAATTCAAGAGGACTGCCTGAGCCTGGCACACTTAACTATAATACGCTTCTAGATATAGGTATGTTTAGGTAACATAAGTCTGTTAGTGTTAAGCAGAGGTCTAAGCGTCGTACGTAACGTATGGGACAGATACGATACTTTACCAGGCAAGCCGTACATAAGCATCGACGGACTTGTCGACTGTACTGCCAACCTAGTGTCAAATTAAGTATTCGTGCAACGAAAACCCCGTGATATGATAATAAGTAATATTATACTGATAGGACTATACAATAATATTTCAAATGGATGCATATAATTGCATAGAACAATAATGCTTTTTCCACATTAATAGACCATTATCAATGTATCATTATATTCTGCTTATCAAAATTGATTTTAAATAATGTAGGGTAAAAAAAAACACAATAAAAACCCACAAAAAATTACCTCAAAATGATTGGAGTTTTTCGGTAATATACGTCAGCGCGACAGTACATTAACGTTCTCAGTGAGTCATTAGTCGTTTAGCGTCTCGGGGAGTCGGCGAACCATCGTGTACGAGTTTAGAGTACTGCAGTTTGGCCTTTTCCGTCCACGCTGACGTAGGTTGGCAGGGAAATCCCTGTATTGGGAATAACGGCATAAGCCTTACCAGGTATCCTTCATGTTTACCTGCTCTTATGAAACCTGTTTCATGAGCTTACTGGAGAAATGTGATAAAACAGCACATTAATGCATAAGCATAAATATACATGTATAAATAAGTATGATATTCATAATACGGGATTTTCGGTGCACATTGATTTAACGCCTACTGTCGGCAGTGTTAAATCATTTTATTTAAAACACCGGGGCAGATATTGTAAGTATAGTAACAATGATAATGACATGGAATCATAATTATGAATAACAACCGACGTTAAAGAACGAATGTTTACAAAACTAATCACTCATCAATCAAAAATGTTTTTTGTGCTATGGTCTCTATTAAGCGTGGCTATTTTTATTGGAATGGGCTATATACCTTCATAATAAAAAACCGGCCAAGAGCATGTCGGACCACGCTCAGTGTAGGGTTCCGTAAACCGATGTTTTAAGCCCGAGGTTTAAATTACGAGAAAGATCTCAAGCTCTATAAAAAGGTCGTAAACGCCAAATTAACTGTACTTACTTATTACGTTACAACGTTGTCGACTTCGCCGATAAAAAAGAAATAGATCTATATGGGCGCCAAGTTCTTTGCCCTAAAATCTTTAGATACAAGGACATGCGACATACTCAATGCATTTATTTTACTTGGGGTGTAATTCAATAGGTATCAAGACTTGACTTGGCTAGTTACAACTATGCTTCGCGACCCTTGTCGCGCGACATGGCATCGCCCGTCCCGTCACTCTCTCACAGTACAGCGAAGAAAGAGATAAGTAATATTTCTCGCACGAGAAAGAATCACGTGTCACAGTTTTGCTAGACGTGCAAGACACGTCTGTCCGTCGTATTGAGTTGCTCCGACCTTCGTATAGTTATATAAAAATTAGTGACCGACCGAAGTTTCGGTTTCGGTTTCGGCCAGTTTCGGCCTAAAAATCATGTTTCGGCCAAAGGTTCGGTTTCGGCCAAAAAACAGCCGAACCTTTCGGCCGCGCCGAAACTTCCAACATCGTACTTTCGGGTCGCGTTCGTTCAACGTCGGGTGCGCTCGGCAGTCGGCACGGTTGGCAATATGGCGTCACTTGCCTGACTTCTCAGTGAGCAGACGTTTGTGTTTGTTCCCCGAATAATGTTAAGTAATTGATTGAGCGAGCAAAGCATTTCCGTTTCAGCATTGGCCCACAAATTCTTTCGTATGCCCGGACGGTTGGATGTCCAGGCGCTTTACCGGCTTTTCTTGCCTTAATGTCGAATTTCTTAATCGATTCGCATGAAATTTTGTGAGTATGTTTGATAAGTATACCGGCGTCCCAAGACTATGGGACACCAAGGGAAAGTACCATACATATCGTAGATAGGATATTTTGCTGAAAGAAGACTTTATGTTATTTTTAAAAGTTAGTGATTCTACATTTAAAGATTTTCTAAGAATTACTTGCTTAATTATTCGTCGTCGGCAATAAATAACTTTCTTGTAATTTGACTCAAACATTTTACGTTGTTCCTTTCTTTTAAGATACTATGTTACTTGGGAAGTATAATTATTTTTTGTCCATTCTTTCGAGTGGCAGCATAAAAATAGGGGTGATATTTTTTCACATTTAAATCGGTTCGATTCCCAGACGAAGCCAGTAATTCTTAGAAAATCCTTAAATACAGAATTGCTAACTTTTAGAAATCTTCTTTCAGCTAAATATCCTATCTACGATATTTATTATTTAAGGTACTTTCCCTTGATGTCCCATAGTCTTGGGACGCCCTGTATAGTATTTTTTCGTCGATTCCGTTTTACAAAATCTTCAAAATAGCGGAGATAGGGGCGGTAAAATCATCACTACTCAATTTTATTTTTGTTATAAATTTGTCATCTCATAGTGTAATTCTTAACGCTTTTCTTAAATTTACAAACAAATTGACGGCGATATTGGTTATTTGGGTTAAAAGTGAGGAGGTTTACTTATTTCATAAAATGACTTTAGAATTCGTCATTGTTGCGTGTATGTAATAAAATTAACTGGTACGTTTGAGTTAGCGTTACGAGACCAGCTGATTGCAATTATAATAATTTAAACTCAATCAATTATTTTGTTGCTATGTTTTTAAACTTGTTTTATTTTATACCGTCTACAATTAAAAGATCGCTGCCTCAGTACAGTAGGTAGTACAGCTGTTAATGCTACATTTTAATTTTTTGGGTAATTTAATTTGAACCAAGACCAAGTGTCGATGTTAAAATATCAATTGAACAAAAGTGAAACGGGAGTTTGTTGTGTAATTGCTGAAATTTGTACTTTTTACCTTTTCCACCCCCACTCCACTCTATATACCTACATCTCCACTTTCTTGAAATTTCTCTAATCGACAAAAATAATCTAAGTATATTCTTATAAAACCTACTCACAAAACTTCATGAGAATCGGTTAAGAAATACGACCTCCAGGCGAGAACACCCCAAAAAGCATCCAATCGTCCGCACATACGAAAGAATTTATGGCCAAGCTGAAACTGAAACGCTTTGCTCCATCGGTCAATTATGCAAGCGAAATTTTTCATTGTATTCATATTAGATCTAGAAAGAACGACCCACTGACATTTTATACAACGTTTTAATCACGTTTATAAAAGGTTCGGTTTCGGTTTCGGTTTCGGCCGAAACTGTAATCAGAACCGAACCTTCGGTTTCGGTTTCGGTTTCGGCAGAAAAACGTGTTTCGGTCGGTCACTAATAAAAATACAAGAAACCGCTGGCAGCCACAAAAACTAGACTAAAACACAACTATACCCGCGCGGCGAACGATGATCCCTATGACACCTGTCATCTCAGTACATTTTATAACCTATAATCGAAAAAATATAGCGCGGGGTATAGGCATCAAAAACTAGGTTTTTTTTTTAAATATCTTGCAGTTATTGGACTTCATTGTACTTTTGAATTCGTGACTATTTTTAGCAAATAACTGACAAGATGTAATTTTAGGTTGTTTCCTTATGACCAGAGACCACAACACATATATGTACACCTTTTTTTCTTGAGGAAACATGTCGTATAACCCCAAACAAATGTTTATCGTATTACATACGGGTTTTAACTCATCTTCAATTATGCGTTGTGCATGTCGATATAGGGGTCTTTGAAATCCACAGAGAACAGGTAAATGCTTTAATAATATTTGACCTCGGGTCGCCACTTACCGGGTACTTCCCGATGACCTAAAACTATGAAATTTGGCAAGCAATATCGTCACATACTACAAATACTTATAAAAATCTGAAAACTATACATTTGTAATAAAATCATACAAAATATAGTCCTTTTCAAACATCATATTTGGAGAAGTCGGTTGCGTTAAGCTTGCACCTCGTTTGTATGCGGCGCCATACATTTCAGGTGAAAACTTAACTCAACCAGGCCAATTAAGATGGGATAAGTGAAAGTTTGTACGGAACCCTCGGTGCGCGAGTCAGACTCGCACTTGGCTGATTTTTTATTTGCACGAGCGTTGCGTGGTGGAAACTAAAATCCCCATACAAATTTTGGGACACTTTTTTTATTCTGTTCACCATTGAAAATGTTATCGATTCTGAGTAGGATGAACCTAAAAAGGTCAAGTTCTGGAAGAAACGGGGATACGGGTTTTTTTTTGGAAAACGTTTGTCTATGATATAACAGCGTGCGGCAAACTCCGGATGGAATCGAAAACCCATCATGTAGTAGTAATGGCCTATCTATGGCATAGAACTCGATTATCACCTATTATAAGTTATCGGAGTGCGCCTTTTTATTTCATTCTCTTAAAGAAATACATATTATGAAAGTTAAATCTGAACTGTCTTGCAAAATAATATGTTTTGGTGCCAGACCAGGCCCTGCGGTCTATGAAATATCAAAGGCAGCAACTGTGGATTTATCTCTTATAAAAAGCTTTTATTTAACTTGCAATGTATGTATGTATTTAAGTATATATTTAATATATATTTAAGTATATGCAGATATCGTCAACCGATTGAGCTGAAATTTTACTTACTTAACTTTGATGACAATACAATAATATGATACCATGGGGCTGATCTGATGATGAAGCCGGAAGGTGGCCATAGGAACTCTATAATAGAAAAAGCAATCCTACCGAGTATGGGCTCTTTAGAATCGTCTCAGTGAGCATTTGATGGATATCCAAAGAAAAGTACAGTCGGCTATAAAAGCTTGTCACAAAAATGATTTTTTTGACAGAAACTTATTTTACTTCCTTTGATAATGGCATTTTCGTTAACCACATACACAGTTACAATTTTCCTGAAGTATTTAAATGGTGTGTAGGCAATTTTCAGCGCACAAACTAAAAAAAATTAGACATTTAATGTAATCTTATGACAGTGCGTTTAGTTTTATTAGACCTAACAAACAAATGGCTATAATTAGAATAGGGCATCATTCATTACACAAAAATAATTTGGTAGAATGGATATAAGCTTCGCTTATTTGGTCTAAACCCACCGTGATATACGTAAAAGATTCATTTCCAAAAATATGTACATACTCGTAGTTAAAGGCTTAATAAAAACAAAATTACGATCGCGTCTTTTGTATTACGAAAGTTACTCATACAAAACATATGGGTAACTATCGTCACACAAAGGAATCAATTAAGTTTTGTTTTAATTATGGCCCTTAACTATGTACATGTTTTTTGAAAATGACTCAAAAATTCTAAAAATATGCCGACTTTAAGTTAATTAAGGTACTATATCGCAAATTTCATCACTCTGTCGAGTTTACAATGGAAATGACATACACAGAGTTACTTTTGAATATGTAACTTGTACCACAACTTGTACCTATATGAATAATAAGTCCATAAACTATCGACTTCTACAAACATGACACCATTATTTACACTAAGAGGAGTAATATTACTAATATTGGTGGTTTGTGTGAATTACCAGGCCCCAATGAAGTGACAGTGACACATTCATTGGAGCTGAAATCGAAATACACGTACACCTGTGGTCACATTGATAGGTGTGTGGTTGGCATCTTCAATAGTGCGCCGAAGTCATCATTCATTTTGAAAAATAAATAACATTGGTATTACAATTTTGAATCCGATCCCTTCGTCAGTCATTATTACGGAAAATCATAATGTAATGTTAGTCATACAACTCTTTGTACGAATTTTCTAGGTAAGGTTAGGTAAATTTTATGACTGTAAATCTGACAAACGTTAGGTATATTTATTTATTTAAACTTTATTGCACAAAACAAGTCAGTACAAATGGCGGACTTAATGCCAAATGGCATTCTTTGTCAGTCAACCATGGGGCCAAACAGAGATACTAGAAGTGGGTGCAAATTAGAAATCTGATGGTACAGAGAGGATCTAGAGTACAAGTAAATACAAAATATTATATTACTGTTAGGATGGCCCTGAAGCAACTTAAGAACAACAAGGCGCCGGGTGATGACGGAATCACCTCAGAGCTTCTGAGAGCGGGTGGAACACCGGTACTTAAGGTCCTCCAGAAGCTCTTTAATTCCGTCTTGTCCGAGCGCAAAACGCCTGAAGCATGGAATAGAGGCGAGGTGGTACTGTTCTTCAAGAAAGGTGATAACAGCCTATTGAAGAACTACAGGCCCATCACGCTTCTAAGCCATGTTTATAAGTTGTTTTCAAGGGTCATCACGAACCGTCTCGAACATAGACTTGATGACTTCCAGCCTCCCGAACAAGCCGGTTTCCGAAGAAGCTATAGTACCATAGACCACATACATACGCTGCGGCAAGTTATACAGAAGACTGAAGAGTATAACTTGCCATTATGCTTAGCGTTTGTGGACTATGAGAAAGCCTTCGATTCGGTGGAAACATGGGCGGTGCTCGAGTCACTTCAGCGATGCCATATTGACTATCGGTACATTGAAGTGTTGAAGTGTTTGTATAGTAACGCCACCATGTCGGTCCGAGTTCAGGAGCAGAGCACAAAGGCCATTCCATTGAGAAGAGGCGTGAGACAGGGGGACGTTGTGTCCCCGAAACTGTTTACGGCCGTTATGGAAGACGCCTTCAAGCTCCTGGAATGGCAAGGACTTGGCATCAACATCAATGGCGAATACATCACTCACCTTCGGTTTGCCGACGACATCGTAGTCATGGCAAAGTCGATGGAGGAACTCAGCATGATGCTCGATGACCTCAATCGAGTTTCTCAACGGGTGGGCTTAAAAATGAACATGGACAAGACGAAACTCATGTCAAATGCCAAGGTTGTGCCCATCCCAGTCTCTGTTGAAAACTCGGTACTCGAAGTTGTTGACTCATACATCTACCTAGGACAAGTGGTCCAATTAGGTAGGTCCAACTTCGAGAAAGAGGTCAACCGCCGAATCCAACTCGGCTGGGCAGCGTTCGGGAAACTACGCAATGTCTTTTCGTCCGACATACCTCAGTGCCTCAAGACGAAAGTCTTCAACCAATGTGTGTTACCAGTGATGACTTACGGCACCGAAACGTGGTCTTTCACTATCGGCCTCATCTCAAAGCTCAAAGTCGCTCAACGAGCAATGGAGAGGGCTATGCTCGGGGTGTCTCTACGTGATCGAATCAGAAATGAGGAAATCCGTAGACGAACTAAAGTGACCGATATAGCTCACCGGATTAGCAAGTTGAAGTGGCAATGGGCAGGCCACATAGCACGCAGAGCAGATGGCCGATGGGGCCGTAAAGTGCTCGAGTGGAGACCTCGGACCAGCAAGCGCAGCGTAGGACGTCCACCTACGAGATGGACAGATGACCTTGTAAAGGTCGCCGGAAGGCGCTGGATGCAGGTCGCTTCCAACCGGTATATATGGAAGTCCAAAGGGGAGGCCTATGTTCAGCAGTGGACGTCCTATGGCTGAGATGATGATGATGATATTACTGTTTATACAAAAATACATATACCTACATTTACACACTATAATATAATATATATACAGATATATACATAAGTGAAGACAACATTTTATTACATATTAAAATATACACATTACAGTCTCTTATACATAATGTAATATATACTTATATGAATATATACGAATGTCTACAACATAGGATGATGGATGAACTATTCGGGCTCTTGTTCCAGCACTACTCGTAATATGACTAGGACATCAATGAATTTTATGGCAATCAATAGGGTTGTAATTAGAAAAAAAAAACCGGCCAAGTGCGAGTCTTACTCGCGCACCGAGGGTTCAAATTCAAATTCAATTCGTTTATTGCGTTTCATGTTGTACAATAAGGTCTTATATTATTGATAGGTCCAGGAACATGAACCCTGCAAGGGGACAGCAATCTTATAAAAATGGTTTACAATTCAGTCATTAAATATTAGAATTAGAGTATTCAATTTAAGCTTGGCCTTAAAATTACAGCAAAAAATATAGAAGATACGAGGTATGATAATAATTTCTAATGATACAGAATTTTACATAGCCTAGACTTGACTTGAAAATTGTTGTTGTAACAATTACAGAATTATGAGAAATGACAAGTTTTACAGTATACAGTAATTGAGAGAAAAAAAAAGCTAGTTGTTCAGTTTTATACAAATTTCTAGGCTTCAAGCAGGAAATCTTTTGTGGTATAGTAACATTTCTGAACTAGGAGGGCCCTCAAATACTGTTACTTTTTTTGGAAATTTGGTTCGTGTTAAAATGATTCTGGTACCTGAGTATATTATTATATATGGTGTTCATTTCAACTCGATACCTTCACGCGATCTCGTGATAAAGGGTCTTGACAGACAGACAGACGAACGGAAAAAAAATGGATCCTATAAGGGCTCCGTTTTTTCCGATTGAGGTACGGAACCCTAAAAACACTAGCTAATATAAAAATATAACTGTTTTATAAAATATACCACTTTTCATTCAAATAGAAGAAAAAAAATTGCCACCAAGTTCAAAATCGAGTACTGGCACAATGAGAAACCTTGAAAGGTGGTGGATGGTGAAAATGGCGGTGTGAAAATGGTCGTGTTTGCTTACAAGGGAGCAGACTATGCACCTTTTTTCAAATGTCTTTTCTTGCTGTTAGAGAAGAATCCAGTAGATTAATGCGGTTAATTTATAAAACGCAGCTGGAAAGGTCGTGCCATTATAGTTTTGAGACACAAAAGAGAAGTTGAAAAGAGAAATCTATATCTCTTTTTAACCAATACTGCTACCATACCCAGCCTACTAAATACTTATATATTTATTAATTATTTAGCTCCACTGAACTGAATGATTTAAATTATATTAAGTATAAAACCACAACGTATGGTCAGCATCAAAAGTAGCTAAAAATTTTAGTACTGGTTTATATCAAATTGCGCACTATAATTTGTCAGCTACTTTGGATGCTGACTGTACTATTAATAACGGTACGAATTAATTAATCCTTTGTTAACAGATTTAGCGCTTTATGCAGGATAATAAACAAGTGCCTAATAATAATAAAAAGGTAGGCACTTGATAGACTGAAACGAAGTAAACTACGATTTCTAATTCAAGACCAAAAAAACTACCACAAGGTTGCCACTAAAACAAAATATTTTTACAATAGTAAATTCCTTTTTCTTTTTTAAACACGCTAAGATAATTTATTTATTGGTAACTTTAACTCTATATTTTCACAAAATAACTAGATATATTTATTATTGCATAATTACGAGAGGAGATAATAAAAACTTAAACATCGGAGATTTTTGGTACAAAATCTGGTATTGTACTTGTAACACTTCAGCATTTGTGCAAGCCAAGAAACAAACTCAAATGTCATTTAAATGTTGTCAATTTTGACAGTGACGTATCTGTCGTAGTTTTTTTGGTCTTGAATTAGAAATCGTAGTTATAGTTATTTTTATTCGACCTTATTGCTATTCTGTGTTCAGACTTGGAAATATTACATAAAATAACAATTTTCTGTCTACGCCTTCCATTAAATACTTCCTGAATGTCTAATTTCACACCTATACTGCGCCGCGAGTAAATCTTTGTTTACTGAGTTTCTGAGTGTATTTTATTTAATATAATAAGCACAATTATATTCAAAGGAACACATGCTAATACGTTAAGTGGTTCCGCAATATATAATTACAATGACATGTTATTACATGTATAATGGTATTAATTAGAGTATTATACTTTCTATTTGCTGTTAGGGTAAACTGTACCTACATAAATGTATGAATAGATAATTTAGAGTATGCACAGATTATTTATATTTATTTTGTTGTAAGTAATTTATTATGGTGTAGAAAATAGCATATTTTACGTATATATTTCTATTGTATGAGGGTAAGACAAATCTTGTAAATGATCACTTGTTTCTTGTTGATGATGAAGGTTTAAGGAAAACTACCTACTTAATCCCTTTGTTTTATAAAGGCAATAAATTCGATCATCAAGACCAGCATTTATTGTAAGGGTATAATTTGAGTTAATTTATTATTTATAAACAGGTGTAACTAAAATAATCAGAAATTTCAACTTCCTGGAAGTTTCCTATGGCCTTGAAATTTCATGAAACAATACTACAGAAGGAAACAATAAAAAACTTTGTATTATAGAGCTGAAAGTTGAGCTAAATACATGTAAAAATATTTATTTTGTTATTTGATGTCAGGCGTTCTGAAATATCTACCGAGATGTCTTTACAACTCACTGTGCTACATGTCTGGTGTAAATGAAACAAATGTTACTGTCTTATTCACTAAGATACAAAGGGTGCATTTGCCCAGAGCCTTAAAGCTTCATAGTATTAAATATAGGGGTTACATAGTTCGCTGCTTCATTGTTACTTAATCATTAAATTGCTACTTATAATTTTTGTTTTATTTCCTCGTAAGTGTGACGAAAAACTTTGAATGCATCATGGGTGGCATAGGAATTACAAACTCGAATCATAAAAGTCCTCAGGTTCACTTCGGACATCATAAAGACTCTCGTTAGTAATTCCTTATTGTCCGCCCTTGATACACAATGTACTATTACGGCCGTGAATTGAACTCTTAAAAAAATATGTTTGGATACTGACTGAAAGGTTACTCATGAAGGCAAAAGTATATGCAATCCTCTGCAATGTTAGTAGGACTAGAACTCACGATACTGCTTTTTCGGCGTAATGCTCCGGAAAAGCCTCGTCCGTGCTGAAAAAAGTATGAGCGGCGGTTTGATTCCCGATTACGTTATAGCGGATCACATACAACCATACCTTCATAATTTAACCTTTGTTTCTTTTTTATAAAATGTGGCATTACCACAAATAAATTTAAGAATTAAAATGTGATTCTTTCAAAACATTGAGAATAAAGTTCATGTCCTCAATCAGCTACTAAAAGGTATAAGGTAAGGCGCTAACAGAATCTATCAAAGCTATTTAGTACCGGGTTAATTATTTAGATTTTTTTGCAGCAGATTGTTCAACAAGCACTACTATTCATTACGATATTAAGAGGCCTTACTCCTTTAATTTTTTTTTTTCATATTATGACATACTTATATATTGATAATTTCAACCAACTTTTTGAAGTGTTTAATACTTTTCCCCGAGTTCTAGGTAGTAACATAGCTATTTTATGCTGGCATTGCGTGCATTTTAAAATAAATTGAAAAAACGAATTAATGTCAATTTCGAGAAGGTACTTTTTGAAACAAAAATTATCAATAAAAAGTTTAAACTGTAGGTTTCGAATATATACCAATAAATCCCAATAGCCCTGTTCTAGGTAGTAACATCAATAATATGTTAAGAAACATGTTTGATCATAGAGAAAAATGTCTAAAACAATAAGCATTTTAAAAGGAATAAGGCCTCTTAAGTTCATGGGCGGTA
This sequence comes from Apotomis betuletana, assembly GCA_932273695.1. Lineage (NCBI taxonomy): Eukaryota > Metazoa > Arthropoda > Insecta > Lepidoptera > Tortricidae > Apotomis > Apotomis betuletana. Next base: position 13,516,649 of record OW026298.1, on the reverse strand, counting down.
ATATCGCTCGGCACGTGTGTCCTATTCGGACGTCCACTAGAGCCCACTAGCAGGCCGGAACCGGCGGCTTATTTTACATCAATAAATAAATTCAATGAAACTGTGACAGCCCTGTTCCGCGTATTAACCGCATGACATTACTTTACAGTTTTGTTAAAATGGAGCAGTTCACTTCCGAGTAACAAGGCCAGGTCCGGGCAAGGATTTTTAAAAGGATATTGGTATTTATAATGTCCCGATAATAAACACAAACAATCGCGTCATCAAACCTATGACCGATTAGTACGTCAATATTATGGTAAGAAAAGTATATGTTGATAAAAATGAAAAGGCAAGTCAAGCAGATAGCTATGGATTGGGTTACAGTAGCGTATTTTCAAACATTTCAATTTTAAGATTGATATGATCCAAGGATTTGATGTACCAAATGCAAAGTGCGAATAAATCAGCGAAAAGAAATATTTTCGTTGTTTAGTTCCAGTTATTATTATATTAATAAATAACTTCTAAATAATACTGAATGTTAGATGATAACGAAACGAGTTTTTTTTTTAATACGCACTACATCGTGCTTCGGTAGACATCGTTGTTTTAAATAACTATTTCAATAAAAACTAGACTTTTTACTTGATGAAAAGGACATGGCAAGTCCTTATGGCAAAACCATTTATGATTGTAACAAATTTACGATTGAAATCTTTCAATGAAGATATGATATTTGTTTCTGCTGCTAAGTTACAATTGTACATACATTAGCAACTACACCAACAAGAGCTTGACTTAAATGTATGATGATAATAAGGTTAAATGTCTGAATACCTGACGCAGTACCAATAGTTGGCCCGTTCAACCATTGATAGCAATAGCGGTGACAAACATTGGGACGTATCAAATATTGAATAATTCACAATTCCACATACAATAAATAATTATTACCTAAATTATAACAAATGTTATAAATTATTATTTATACCATTTTTCCTTTACGGTGTTCTATAATTCATTATTACACACGCTGTAGATAATGGCCAGTATTTTATATATAGACATTAAAATGAGTTTAGTATTATTACTATAACTATAAAACTTGGTGTAAAATTTATAATTACTATTACTTACAGTATTTACTTAATGACCTTATAATATAATAGTGTTAATGTTCCCAATAAATAGGTAAACGCAATTAGTGGCGTCTGTCTGTCCGTGGCAAACAGAATATTTTCTATAGAAAATTCGTACAACGTACTCATACTAGTACGTTACTCTATCATATACTAAATAAATAACTAGTTGGTCGCCGATCTACGTTATACAATTGAATTAGAACAGTAAACAATTAAAGCTAAACACATATGTAAATATTTCTCACTTCTGTTCTTTAATATATAATTAAGCATTGTAAATTAAAACAAAACTTATTCGAATTATAAACACAAAGGTGAAACTCTCTTCTCCGTAGTCAGGTAAAAAGTACCCTTTAGATACCCAGCCCGTGTACCAAAAACATATGAAAATCCTTGATATAGCCGTTTTGGCGCGAAATAAAAAATGCATTGATATATCTCTAAAAAGCATATTTAACTTATTTTTTTTTTTAATTTTCAATGTGTTAGCATACTAAATAGTATACATATATATTTTTATTGTGATATATATGTATTGTGTTAGGGTAGAAGCCGGTGCGGAGCGCGGGCCGCGCGGCGCGGGGCGAGAAGGCGCAGGCGCGACGAAAGGCGCTGCGGGGTGGGAGGCGGCCGCCTAACACTATTTAAACTGTCCAAGCGAACAGTCATCATGCATTGGTCTATTTGCAATCGCAAAGTTTAGTTAGCTATCGTAATACGACAGCTTACGTCGTAGACAGACAGGCACGAGCCCGTGGTCGAGACACAAAGCTCTCGCAGACGTTCAGCTAGCTAGCGCGCAGTGAACCCCGCGTTCAGGCATCCACCAGGAAACCAGGAACCAAGTGGAGTGAATAGAAATGGCTGTTGCTGCTGCCCAGAAGAACCGCGAGATGTTCGCCATCAAGAAGTCCTACAGCATCGAGGTGAGGATCTCTTCATCACTCCTGCCTCCCTGCTTCTTATTTTTTGCAATTCGAGTCAGTTATAGTTTTCAGTCAAAGATAGGCTTAATTTTCTTATCATAAATTTTTTTATCATATCTCATTCACCTATAATATTTATTATTTCTTGATATTTAATAATATTGCTTGTATATTTCACCAGTAAAAATACCCCGATAACTGCTAAACATGTCTGCAACTAACAAAGTACATATATATATATTTTACGCAAATAATACATAAATTGATATAAATTCATTCAATAATATGATTTTATATGGGCCCCTAACATAGGAATATAATTTAGGAACAATTTTATAGTTACGATAAAGAACATATCTAACCTAAAAAGACATGAAACATAAACATACAATATGATTTTTGGATTCATTGTAATGAAAAAATATTTTGAGTTTGAATGGTAGATTGATTGTTCTTTGTTCATAACTAAACAACATGCAATTGTTCTTTCAATATTTTACAACCCATAATTTCAAATATTACACTTAAACATTGCATATGTGAATAATAAACCTGTAATTAAAATAATAATGTTAATTATTGGTTATTGTAAAAGTATAACATGTTCGATAATAAACAATATTCTATCCTAAACGAATCATAGTATATTTATAACGTGACGTAAAGAACAAAAACCTAGGGCTTGACTTTGTTGTTTATTAATCGTCAGTCTAAATCCCAACATAACATATTATTAACCACTAATTACAATGACATTATCTAAAGCTTAATTTAGCATAGGTATCTTATCATTATCATGTAATTGTAGGGAATATGCATTTTGTAAGATATACATTCATTATTCGGCGTCAAGAATTATGACAGGAACTATTAGAAGCCGTTTTGGTCCAATTAAATTCCTAACTAAAGTTATCTACAACTGTTTGAAATATTTTTTACTTGAAAGGCGCGTTTTAGTTGCCAACCCAGTCGGTAATAAAAGCTACAGGTAATTATCCTTACGATTACGTTTTTTGTTATTTATTCGGTACACCGGTACAAGTATATTACATTCCGAGCACTCGATAATTAGAATTTATCAAAAGGATTAAAGTAAAGTCAGCATGAAATAAATAATAAGCTTTTCTTGGTTTCGTGCTCATTGTCAACCTGTGACCTCCGCCACACGCACATTGACTAGACACTGACAATAATCATCGTTGCCTACTTGCAAACCCAACGATCGGCCTCGTCAAATAAACTCTGTGTACGAGAAGAAACACATACAACCTCATTAAAACGAATTAATACCGTGTGAAAGCGCAAAACATGCCAACAAATTATTCCCAACCCGTTATTATTACAAAAGGACATGCATTTTTCCTCTGAGTTACATAAAGAAGTCACGAGGGCACGTTTAAGTGCTTCTGCCGTGATATTGAGAGCATATTACAGCACCGTCGACACGTTTAACAAAATTATCCCAACGCACAATTAACCTGCAGTTACGAGACGTCGCATACACTTTCACGACATATTCACAATATCGTGTGACACATTACATAACCGCCAAAACAATACCTAATATTAAAATGAAAAATCAGGTGTTGCTTAAAATCTGCGCATGACACGGATGACTCTTTGTTTGTTTACGTTCTAAAGCTCCAAACAAACGTACGCACGTGAAAATGGCTACGCATTATCATTGTACGTGTATCGTGTAATTAATATTTAGTGCTATCACAAAACTTGTGAACTCCGAAAGCATAAAGATGCAAGGTGCGCCGTGAAAGGCTCGAATCGTCGTTGTAAACATTGTGATTCCATTCCGTTCCGGTTAATCTGTACTTATCATATAATGCAGTATGGCTGCTGTAGAAAAAAACGGTTACTAAATAGTCTCATCATTGTTTGCAAGAAGATTCATTAGTATTGTGAATATTCAAGGTGCTGAGTCGTGATTGAATCGCGATTGTGGTAATGATTTCGTTGTGTCAATGCAATTACTGGTCAGCATAATTATTTTGCGATAGGCCTGGTGCAAGAGGTCTGGTAGGTCACGATAGCTTATGCGAAATGATATTGTTTTTTTATATCTATTACTAGCTGTGCCCCGCGGTGTTACCCGCTTATCCCACGGGAACACTAAATTTATTCGGGATGAAAAGTATCCTATGTCCTTTCCCGGGTCTCAAACTATCTCCATAACAAATTTCATCTAAGTCGGTTCAGCGGTTGAAGCGTGAAGAGGTAACAGACAGACAGACAGACAGACAGACAGACAGACAGACAGACAGACAGACAGACACACTTTCGCATTTATAATATTAGTATGGATTCGCGATCAGGGAATCTGTTTTGACATAAAGTCACTGGACTGCCAAATGTACTTGAGCGATGCGTTGCGATGTTGTTAAGTTGTTAAATTTTATGACCTAATGCGCTGTGCGATAATCAACACTAAGTAATTTTGTTACAAATAGGCTTGAATGATTGTATTTCCTTGACCGACGAAGGTCGGAATGCAAGGCAGTGACGCTCACCGACTTTACCGCAACCAGTAAAGATCATTAAAATGCTATCACTTTGCGAGACGACAAACGAAAAACACAAAGAATACTTAATTTGTAATTTTAAGCCGGCAATCTGAGTCAAGCTTCCAGAGGTTTAATATGATACTGTCACGCAATGCACAAAGTGCTAGCTGCCGTGAAGTATAAGATCAATGTTTACAACGAATTCGAGGTTATCGGATAAGCCCTTGACCAATTAGAGGTTTTGCGCCGCGGTCAAAATCATCTTCAAGGAGGCTCAATTTTAACGCAATTGGCGCGCGTCTACTAGAAACGCGGATGCTTAATAGTCACGCTTGAAACAACAGTATGCGATCGAATTGTGCTAAATTGGATTGACTTGTGGGTTTGTCAACGACTTGGTAGGATTGATGGGGTCGGGGGCTGTGGCTGGGCGCACTCGTGTGGTGACATAGGTCCGGGTGCTCTCTAGTTCCGCTTAATTACCCGTCGGTCGATTGGAACGGTGAAGTGGCCACTCCGACACACCAAGGCTATCTACCGGATTCCGAATCCGAACCGCTCCATTTAGGCGGACCTCAGGCCGTACTCGACAAGTATCCAAGTACTGTTTCCGCAATTTTGTTTCGATACTCAATTTGTATTGAAACAATGTTTAAACAGCTCAATTTAATAAAAGAGTTACCAAATATATCAAAGTAGTAGATTCTTTCCGTTTCCCACGCAAATTAAAGTATTGAATAGGCGTAATAATGATTTTTTGTACCTAGTAGAAAATCAACTGTTCCAGCTGTTTTAATTGTACTACATTTGCAGATGATATAACAGTATTTGTCGTACAGATATGCCAGCATAAGAAAAAAAAAATCAGTATGTCGCTTTTTATTTACATCCAAGAATGGTTGCATTTCAGGGCTGCATGTAACAATCGCGAGTGATTACCGTAAAGCGCAACCCTTGACATAGTTAGTCGCTCAGCCACTCTAGTGGAAAATGCTAGGTCTAGCGCAGCGGCTGAGATCGCGTCATCGCGACTCAGGAAACTCGCTGATTCCCTCTTCAACTAATCTTTATGACCAGTTCACATTTTGATTCAACTGCGAGTTCATACAATTCCAACATGCGAGTAACAAGTGTATGAACTCGCACTCGTACTTATCAATGTATGAAGACATCTAGTAATCCTTACGTACAAAACGCCACCTGTTACGTACAAAACACGCTCATCGTTTACTTTTGTTGCGATCGGAATCATCCAAAACTACTTAGGCACTAATGTAGCAATTAAATAAATCGACGTTATGTAACTTATTTACGTACAACTACGTGCGCTTTTTAATTCATAATTAGATTAGTTCTACAATCGACGTTTACTATTAAAAACGTGTAGGTAACTGTAAATTAGATACAGTGCAATAAATTGTCAAGACTTTCAAGTCATAGTTGACAGTTTTAATTGGTCTAACTTCTATTGAAGCTCAGTGGTCCAGAAAGTCGCGCTCCTTTGAATGACTCCCTCCGTCAGAAGGCGTTTCCGTACTGGTAATGGCAGCACTTTACACCCGGCCGCACTCAGGAAATAAGCTTAGGAACTTCGTAAAAGCAATTTCTGCTCCCACATGAAATATAATGCGATGTGACCGCTTTATATTTATAAGGATTTAGGAGATCAAGCTATTTTTAGAGAAGCTTTTGTACTCGCGTACCTAAACCTTTAAAGCAGTCGAATACGAGTATGATGCTTTACCTTCAGTTTTTGTCTGTCGACCCAATGGATCGTTTTTGTAGCTGTTTTTTAGTAATTTATCTTAAAAAGATTGTTGTAGTTCACGGCAATGATGACTAGTTAACTTGTAGAAAAAACGATTAGATTGAGATAATAATAATAACGACGTTAAAACATGCTGTTTGAATTTGATCGGTGTGTAATTCGTAACCCATTACGCTAAACAACATGTATTATCTAATGCATGAAAAAAATCAGAAGTACTATAAGGGAGTAATGTGAACAGGATCATATTACTTCTTTAATAGTACTTTTGATCTCATAAAATCATTATCAATCCTGTAATATAATCTTAAATGTGTAACTTACAACTGATGTATTGTTTCAGAACGGCTACCCGTCTCGCCGTCGCTCGCTGGTGGACGATGCCCGGTTCGAAACCCTGGTTGTCAAACAGACCAAACAAAGTGTACTTGAAGAGGCCCGTGCCCGCGCCAATGGTAAGCTGAAGATAACCAAGCAGATCCCTTTACCAGTTTTTTTTTATTACTTTTTTTGTAGCATTTCATTTATTCATTTCGTTTTATTATTTTTTTAATTAAGACTCTGGCTTGGACTCCGATTTCATCCAAGATGATGTTCTACTTGGCTCCAACAAGTCCCCGACTGTGGAGGACAGCACCCAGCAAGATGATACCAAGAACGGCCACCTCGGTAATTTGTTTTACTTATATTAATTTGTTTCATAAACAACTTTATTACTTATTTGATTTTCTTTTATTGTTGTTTTTTTTTTTCTTCGTATGTTTACGTTTGTTTTCTTTATTTATTTTTTATAGCCGATGCTGATATCGGGGACGACGCCCATAAGGACGATGCCGGTAAGTTACTGGGATTACCATCGCACGCTCTTCATTCATTAATTTAATTATAAACACCATAGTCAACAAGTGATAAATGTTTGCCAGTCTGGTATATTATGAATTATGATAAAAACTTTATAGTCGAAGTAATTGGAAACCTTTATTGCAGACTATACTCTGACTGAGGAAGAAGTGATTCTGCAAAACGCAGCTAGCGAATCTCCCGAGGCAGAACTGGCCATCCAGAAGGCCGCCCTGCTGCTACGCATGCGCGACGGCATGGGCTCCCTGGCGCGCATCCTGAAGACCATCGACAACTACAAGGGCTCCGTTATGCACCTCGAGACCCGTCCCTCTCAAGTGACCGGCGTCCAATTCGACGCCCTCGTCAAAGTCAGCATGACCCGCATCAACCTCCTCCAACTCATCCGTTCCCTCAGACAATCCACCGCCTTCGCCGGCGTCAACCTTGTCTCCGAGAACAACCTCTCCTCCAAGACCCCCTGGTTCCCGCGCCACGCTTCCGACTTGGACAACTGCAACCATCTAATGACCAAATACGAGCCGGAACTCGACATGAACCATCCCGGTTTCGCTGACAAGGACTACAGGGAGCGCAGGAAGCAGATCGCGGAGATTGCGTTCGCGTACAAGTACAACGACCCCATCCCGTTCATCACCTACACTGAGGCGGAGAACTCTACCTGGATGCGAGTGTTCAACACCGTGCTGGACCTGATGCCCAAGCACGCTTGCTCTGAGTACAAGGCTGCCTTTGGCAAGCTGCAGGCGGCTGATATCTTCGTGCCGCACCGCATTCCCCAGCTGGATTCTGTCAGCAACTTCCTGCGCACCCACACCGGCTTCACGCTGCGTCCGGCCGCGGGTCTTCTCACCGCTCGGGACTTCCTCGCCTCTCTGGCCTTCCGTGTCTTCCAGTCCACGCAGTACGTGCGTCACGCTAACTCGCCTTTCCACACCCCTGAACCGTAAGTATCTATAAAACTTATCTTATCTTATAATAACTTCTGTAAAAAATGCTCTATGGATTTATTCGAGACTGCATTCTTTCGAGATGAATCATTAATTTGTCTTATTTTTATTTTATCAAGGACACTGTTTTATGAATTAGTTCAATCGAGCAAAACTACTACAGATAATACCTACTTAATTATTTAAAATATTATAATATAATCAGTTCAGTGTCTTCCGGATACATAAAATTTAAATATGTGTTGTTAATTCAGCGCAAGTTCTTGATGAAACAAAAATGTGCATTTGATTAATATTTTAAACTTAAATATCTCAAGACTTGATCTTTTACGAAGGTAATAAGACTAATAAGTGTCAACGAGTATTTTTTTAACAAACACTTTGCGTCGAATTATCATTTGACCATGAAATTGCAAATTTAACATGCCGAGCACTTCGTGCATATATCCATTGTCCATTACCGGTAATGTAATTAGGCTGTGAATTTATAATTATGCATGTCAATTGCCTTGACATATCTTTTTTACGGAAATATTACGCAAGAGGTCCTTGTAGACGTTATGTTAATTGGATCAGAGCGCACCTAAAAGGCCGGGCTAATTACGTTTTAAATAACTGCCAGTGCTCCTGATCGGTCGGCCATCATTATCAAGGTTCTTCTGTATAGCGTTATTGTGTTGATGGAACCAAGTTTCAAGTTCACCTCAAAGATGTCTAATAACTTCACATTACCTTATTGGACTCATCACAGGAAATGCATAGCTACAAAGTGAACATTTTCTACCTAGATGAAAATAAGTTACTGTAAACATGGTTAGCAACGTATTAACTTGAGATAGAGAGGTGCTTTTCATCCTGATGAAACTGTAACTTCGTTAAGTCTAGCATTAAAGCGCCTACGTTATTACTTATAGCACTTTGACCACGCGGCCATGTCGCTGCCGGCGTTAAAGCCGTTAAAGGGGACTTTTATTGAATCACAGCCCACTCAAAATATTGAGTAGTAGTCACTAAGGGAACAACTTTATCGAGTTAGGGATTTCATTAGAAAGACATCGAATAAAGTTTTTTTTCTCCTTTGTTCTAGTGACTGCATCCATGAGCTCCTCGGACATATCCCTCTTCTGGCTGATCCTAGCTTCGCCCAATTCTCCCAAGAAATCGGTCTTGCCTCACTCGGCGCGTCGGATGCCGAAATTGAAAAACTATCCACCGTAAGTACAATTCAGGAGAGTCATCACGTTAACTGCGCAGTATAAAATAATGCCTTTGCGAATGATTACGCTCGTATTATGCAATAGCGAATTGAGTTTTTTGACACTTGTTTTCTCGTAGTTGATTTTCATTAGTTATATGAGGGCTTTCTTTGTCACTTAGGTCTACTGGTTCACTGTTGAGTTCGGTCTCTGCAAGGAGAACCATCAACTGAAGGCTTACGGGGCCGCCCTTCTCTCCTCCATCGGAGAGCTCCTGCACGCCCTTAGCGACAAGCCCGAGCTGAGGCCCTTCGAGCCCGCTTCCACCTCCATCCAACCCTACCAAGACCAGGAATACCAACCGATTTACTACGTCGCTGAAAGCTTCGAAGATGCCAAAGAAAAATTCAGGTAATTATCATACTAATACAACTCATACATTATTATATCATGAGTCTTGTGGAAGCTCAATCATTTTGTGATTTGTGTAAGCATAATTATAATGATTTTCCTGTTTCGACACAGACGCTGGGTGTCGACCATGTCTCGACCCTTCGAGGTGCGCTTCAACCCGCATACGGAGCGCGTGGAGGTCCTCGACTCCGTAGACAAGCTGGAGACGCTAATCTGGCAACTGAACACAGAGATGCTACACCTCACCAACGCTGTCAGGAAGCTCAAAGGCTCGCAGTTCGAGTAAAGTCTGCGATACATCGACGATCAGTGTACACGGCAACCGTGTGCTGTATAGCTAGTGATATTATAGATGTAAGACTGCTCTCGAGTGTGGAGCGTGTGTGCGAGTGTGATAACCATCGGATGGTATTTAACTGACTTCCTTTTTGTATGTACCTTACCTTATTTTATTATTTATTTTGCCGAGCTCATTGCCCGGGCCTCGCAAAGTGCACGGAGCTCCCGATTGCCCATTTACGGAGGCTGTGCGCGTTTCGCGAGTCCTAAACTATTATTAGAATTAAGACGTAATTTAATGAATGACACAAAGAAATAAAAAAATGGAGCACCCAAACTGATGAAAAGAAACAGAAAATAAACGTGTTTGAGCACAACCAAATCTTTTATTATAAATTTTAATAGAAGTTCATTGTGAACTACCTACCTATATTTCTTTTTATATAATAATTTGAGGAGCTTTGTCGTTGAACGATGATGCCGCTCCATATACGTTCCCTGGGGGCCTACGATGGTTGCTTTTACCACGCGATAAATAAGTGACAAAGCATCTGTCACGTTTTGACCAAATGTGAGTGTGAGTGACAGGTGCTTTGTCACTTATCTATCACGTGATAAACGCAACCATCATAGGCCCCCTGATGTATATTGCAATTTACTTATATAATAATTTGGCTTTTCCTGATTCAGGGTTGACCACTTGGCCAACCCAGCATTACAGGTTCCAATGCTGAAGGTTGAGCGATGAGACCCTCTCCGCACACATTCCTACAAGACATGACGTACATCCTCTATACTACTGCAATCATTACAGTTTGGAGTATTGGCATATCCCATTAAAAATATATTTATGAGTAGGGACGTGTCCGGAGCGTAATCTCATCGCTACTACAAGATCTAGCCAGGTCAGAGCACAATGTGTTATCCAAGGAGACTAAAGATTCGGGTCTTATACCAGATCCCACTTTTGTTGCGATCTCTTGTCGAAAAACTCTTTCCATAACTCATAGCAGAGCTTTCTGCTTTTACACAGAACCTCAGTGTAAAAGAGCGCGACGTTCTGCAATGTGCCTTCGGAAGATGCCTCCTCCACTCAATTGCTTCGAATTTTGAGTTGGACTCTATTTATATAATAAAATAAGAGCGGTGACAGGTAGCCGTAGTTACCAAAAGCAATCTAGTGGTTAGCCAGTCTGTCCGCGACTTCATTCCCGAGAATACCTACATACATGAGAGGGAATCTACTGGAGTCTGATATTCTTATATCAGGACCTATGCCTCCGGATGAGATCTAAAATTAAATAAGCTGTTCCTCGATACATCAAGATATTTTAAAGTCCTTAATAATTACATAGTTCTGTAGTCATGTTACTTCAGAAAAAAAGGCTGAATATTTGATTAAAATTTAAAATCGGTATAAAAAGATACAAAAGGAAGATAAAAGAAAAAGCAATAAGCCTTCCAAGCGAGCCCCGGCCCGCGCACCTGTAATAAGATTTATTGAGGTCTTCGGGGAATATGAGCGCTCCAATCCTAATCAGATTTAAAAATACCTACAAGTAATACAAGGAATAATAAATTTGATTAAACTGTACGGTCGCCGTTACCTAAGTATAATCAGAGTACTACCATTTGGTGTTATTAAAATGGAATCATTGCCGCTTAAATTCAAGGTGTTTCCTGAAATATTATGCTGGTTTGAACACTTTAGCGCACGTAAAGAGTAGGAACAAAAAAACGATTGTAAACAGTTAATGAGAGAACTGGTTGCTCAGGATCGAGAGCAAAGTCAATCGAAAAGGTAAAAAATAGCTGTGTAAGGTATGTAAATAAAAGTAGATCGTTAAGTTTAAGGGCGAGCTGAGAGGCAATTACGGGTTAAACAAGGAGCTATGTCGCCGCCTAGCTAGTTCGGTCATGCTCAAATTGGTGCATGAAATTATGCTTACATGTTATTATAAAATTTCAGAAATTATATGTCTGAACATTAAAGATAAACTCACTATTATTTAATATTATGAAGGCGAAAATTTGTGTTGTTGTATGTTTGTGGCTTTTCAAGTTCAATTGGGTGGAACAACTTTGATAAAATTTGGTATGGACGTAGCCAAGACGTAGATTAACACAAAGGCAAAGCTGGGTGGGTACCACTGCGGGGCGCAGATGAAAAATAAAATAAGCTAATCTGGTATACCGTTTTTAGGGTTCCGTAGTCAACTAGGAACCCTTACCTATAGTTTCGCCATGTCCGTCTGTCCGTCCGCCGTATGTCCGTCTGTCCGTCCGCGGCTTAGCTCCGTGATCATTAGTACTAGAAAGTAGAGAAAGCTGAAATTTGGTATGAGTATGGGTATGCAACGACAAAACGGTAAACTAAAAAAAAAATTTTTTTCGGGAACCTTAAAGTGGGAGTGAATTTTTTTTTGCGTTTCAACACTAGTGTGTGGGGTGTCGTTGAATAGGTCTTTTGAAAATATTAGGGGTCTCCAAACCTTATTTTTTGATAAAGTCAGCTGTTTTGTAATTACTCGCACCGAACATTAAAAAAATACCGTCCCCCCCTCTAACTTTTCAAACACGGGTCAAAACTTTATGGAAAAATTTATAAACATGAGGCTTTATAAGTACTTTCAATGAAAACTATATTGAACAAAATCGGCCGAGCCGTTTTTGAGTTATCGCAAAAATTCATAATTTTCTTAAAAGGACGCCTTTGACCTTTTTATAGAGCTTGAAATCTTTCTCGTAATTTAAACCTAAAACCACTTTTTTAAGCCCGTCTATTGTGTAGGATGGGCAACTACGGAACCCTACACTGAGCGTGGCCCGACATGCTCTTGGCCGGTTTTTTATTTATATTAGGTACCGGTATTTCGAGTATGATTGACGAGCAATAGGTTTTCCGAGCCATTTTTAGTTGCTACGTCACCGAACAGCTTTCATATGGCAATAATGTGCATTCGTCATATATTGCATTATTAAACGTCAGTAGCGATTCGTCAAGACCACCAAAAATATTCAAAACATTGCTGGAATGCTGCTCAATCCTTCGGTCTTCTTGCGAAATGAATACTGAATCCTATTAAAAGAAAACTTCGACTTTCATCAATGTGCAGTGGATAGTTTTGGCTTTATCTATTTTAATAAGGAATTACATTTGATGAGACGACAGAGCGCCAATAGAATTTTGCACGCACAAGGCTGGCTATCCACAGAACGGATATGCGTAAAATGAACCACTTGTTTTGGGCAGGCAGGCAGCAGCTGCAACGGTTGTTGTCAGATAATATTATTCATTATTAATTTTTTCAGGATATGAAAGTTAAAGCACCTCTTATTTTTTTTAATAATTTATATCTTATTTTCTAAATAATTTAGGAACGGCTATAAAACAAAGACTCCTAAGTATATGCAATAAAAGTTTATTATTAAAAATAAATAAATAGCTTATTTTTGTTCGTGTGTCATTTTCTCTGCCATATCGTATTATGACGACTTTGTGAGACCACTAAGGTTATAATTATAACCCGATTCAGACTTCGATTTCTGATTACAGCCAATTTATACATACCATGATTCTATTTAAACGCATGTTACTAATCAGCACTACTTTAAAAAGGCAAAGTGATCAGAAAACCTTAAAGTAAGTTAAGCTGCGTTATGCAGAGCAACTATGTTTTTCATTGAAGCTAAATGGGATACAATTTTTATTTAAGAGTAATGTAGAAACACAGACTAATCACTAATACATGCATGAATCGGGCTTGTAGATGCGGTCAAAGTGCTTATGATTCAAACGTGTATTTATAAAGATGAAACTCTAAGATTCGACTAATCCGGTAATTTTGACGAGATCTTCATTATCATCAGCGAGAATAACAGAGTACGAATTCTTGAGGGACCCGACTTGCGACTGGAGTCCTCGCAGTCGAATCTCCACCAGTTCAAAGTTCTCTTGCAGGCTTACGATCTGCATTTGCATCCTTTGGCGAATCTGTCAGAGATTTCAATTAGCTCTTAGTAAAAACACCCAGAAAAAGATGTAGGTTATTATCAGAAGTAACCTAAGAAAAAATAAAGCGTTCGTCTAAATCATCAAATCATCGAAAATCTACGTTTTTAACAATAAGCCTGCCCGTCCACTGAAGCTGAGCGGAGAAAATGAACTATTCAGGCTGTGTTTTTGCGAAGCCCAAAAGAATTGCATTTGAATCTGAGGAATGCAATTGGTCCATTTAACCCATTTATCCCTTAGTCCATATACCGACTTGCACAAACGGACTATCATAATATATGGTATTCATAGATCTGGAAAAAGCATAGGATAGGGTCCCCCGTAACGTTTTGTAGTTGGTTATGAAAGGGAAAGGTGTGCCAGAGAAGTATGTTCGACTTGTTCAGGCGATGTATGATAGAGCTAGTACTCACGTCCGGTCCCAAGCTGGGGTAACTGGCAATTTCAACGTGTAGGTTTGCACCAGGGGTCAGCTTTAAGCTGTATTTGTTTCTCCTAGTTATATATCTCTAACATCAGACATACAGGAGGAAGCACCTTGGTGTATGCTGTTTGCCAAAGACGTTGTTCTTGTCGGAGATAATGCTCTTGAGGTCCAAAGCAGAGTAGGAAAATGGCAAGAAAAACTGGAGAACGTATGGTTAAAAATAAGTAGAACCAAAACTGAGCACTTGTTCTGCAATTTCAGCGGCTTACCCAGTTTTTCCCATATTGCCTTGGATGGTGTATCCCTACCAGTCTGCTCCGACTTCCGGTACCTCGGGTCATTAATCCCAAATGACGGTAATATAGACCGTGACGTGAAAAATAGAATAAATACGGGATGGATGAAATGGCGACAGGTCTCTGGGACAGCTTGTGATCCACGAATGGCTTAATTAAACTTAAGGGAAAAATCTATAAAATGATCATAAGACCTGTCGTAATGTATGGATCAGAATTTTGGGCGAACGAAAGTGACGGATG
This sequence comes from Apotomis betuletana, assembly GCA_932273695.1. Classification (NCBI taxonomy): domain Eukaryota; kingdom Metazoa; phylum Arthropoda; class Insecta; order Lepidoptera; family Tortricidae; genus Apotomis; species Apotomis betuletana. The sequence continues at coordinate 13,501,634 of OW026298.1, read as the reverse complement.
AAAAAAGAATGCACGCAGCTGAGATGAGAATGTTGAGATGGATGTGTGGAAAGATCGGATTAGAAATGGGTATATAAGGGGAAGTTAGAAAGTAGCACCCGTGACTGACAAAATTAGGAGCAGTAGGTTAGCGTGATATGGGCATGTAATGAGGAGGGATGAACGTCATATTGTTAAAAGAATGTTAGGGATGAATGTTGAAGGACGAAGAGCGATAGGTAGGCCAAAAAAGCGATGGATGGTGTGAGAGAGGACATGAGAAAGAAAGGAGTAAGCACTGAAATGACGAATAATAGAGATGAATGAAAGATGAAAACATGTTGTGCCAACCCTACATAAGTGGAATATGGGGCAGGGAGGTGATGATGAATGAGATTCGTTCATTTTACGCAGCTCCGCTCCACTCTAGTACAGGCAGCCTTAGCCCACGCATCCAACGCAAGGATGAATAAATGCTTAAATTTGTACATATGTACGAGCGATTACGAGGACCGAGGTAGTAGAGTCTGTTCAGATACTTAGGAGACACGTTTCTATTCTAACACAAATTTCTGGCATACAAACACATCCTTTGCACACAATCCCGTTCACATCGCACACACGTATGTCAAAAACCTCTCCCGTCATGCAAAGGGAGGCTAGAGAAATGAAATATTCTTACAGGATGTTTATTTGCTCACACACCGCCAAGTTATCTTAGGAAGCACTAGTGGATTGCCTATAAAGACCCTTCATGAACATCTGTATAGAGTATCCATTAATAGTAAAGTTATCCAAGCATATAAAACAAACAAGACGTTAAAGATGGACATAGATAAATGAATACTGATTGAAATGTCGATACAATTTACATAACGTGTATACAATTATTTTAATTGAACCGAAAATGGAGGTCGCATCAAGAATGCGAATGCATCAAGTTTCTGATTATGTAAAAAAAAATTGTTCGGCAAAAATGTAAACAAAAGGTTGTTTTTTTCCTGATTTTTACAAGCTTTTATTTAGCTTGCATGGTATGTTTAAAGTATGTATGTTCGGGTGAAATCTTGCAACTCAATTTTGAAGCAGATATCGTCAACCGATTGAGCTGAAATTTTGCATACTTACTTAACTTTGATGACAATACAATAATATGGTACCATGGGGCTGCTCTGATGATGGAGCCGGACGGTGGCCACAGGAACTATATAATAGAAAAAGCAATCCTACCGAGCTTGGGCTCTTTAGAATCGTCTCAGTGAGCATTTGATGGATATTCAAAGAAAAGTACAGTCGGCTATAAAAGCTTGCTACTAAAATGTCATTTTTGACAGAAACTTATTGCATTAGAAGTTAATTAATCGATAAGTTGTCATAGCGCACCAATACAGTCTATACAAAACCTAAAATTCTAGAAGAAGTAATTGTCCAGGAGTAAAAAGTGATAATGTTTTAGAGAAGTGTTTGTTGACATGCTTGGGCAACTTGGGAATGGATACTCTATATTACGCAACAAAGTAGTGGAAAATTTATAATGTCAGTTTATAAGTAGTTCCAGTGTTCATCTGAATAACGGCAGTCTATACAATGATCGAGTTTAATAACGCGCAATTAAAACTCCCCTTTCATTATTATCGCTTAATTGCACTGAAATCGACATACGTGTATATAATTTTCATATCTTATTACGATATATTACAACTATTACGCTTCTCAAAGATAGAAATACTATTCTGAAAAGTCCAAGTTACTCATTGAGGGGTTAAATAAGAAGGAACCCTAATTTACAACACGGGTCTGGAATTTTGTGAAGAATCCATTATCAACAGCGCCAATGGCGATATTATTTGTTCTTATTTCTTGACATATTGTTACTGAGTCTAGGTCAACGGAAAATACCATTTAGGTTTTGTTTACTGATACTTATATGGCTACATTTTTTGCTTAGTTGTACTAGAATCTTTAATTATTTCCAGTTCAAGAAACAGTCAGTTTTTCAAAAAAGCATATGGTTGTAGGAGACATAATTATATTGCATAAAATACATATGTGTATTACAAATGCGTGTGTATATCTTGGACTACATATAGGTTTTACTATGGACAATCCTGGACTGATTGGACCGCACAAAGATATTATATATGTCACCAAATTCTAATGGTTACTACATTAAACAAAAGAAGCCTAAAACTTGCATAATCCCGTTATTTTTGACCTCATGAATTCTGAGTGGTCTTTGTCCCGGGTGAGCGAGCATGATCTCTCACGTATTATATACGTTATAAATACTCACAGTAAGTGGACTAATAAATCGTAAAGAATATAACAAAAGAAGACAGAGACGGCTCTAGCTCATTTAGCTCCCGTGTACATACTTTACCCTGATACCTTCTAGTCCTCTCACTAGGGATTTCACCTCGGAAACTCAATGCCTCAAAAGCCTCATAATAATAAATAAACACACTCACATCGTCTCGTTCTTTCTGACAAGCCCTGCACTGAGCTCGACTCTGTACCAGTTGTTTCTCCAACTCTGAGATCTGGGTCTGCATGTACCTCCTCATGGACTCTGAGCGGTCTTTGCACCGGTTTAGCGAGCGTGAACTCTCGCCCCGTAATTCGTCGAGATCTTTTAGTATTTGGGCAAAATCAGCCGCCTTTTCTTTGTATCTCAGCTCTTGCTGAGTTAGTTTCTCTTCAAATCGGAATGCTTTGGATCTACGTGAGAATAAGAAAACATTCCATGGATACAAGAGACTTGACCTGGCCTCCTTAACTTATTAAGAAAGTCCGTCAAGCTCACGATTTTAAAAATATATGTTACAATATAGGTACTTACTTATAGAATATTACGATATACTTACTTATACTCATCTAACTCTTTAGATAATACATCAATTTCGTGGTCTTTTTCGTGTAGTGTTACTTTGATCAATTTATTTTCTTCGGATAATTTGCATTTCTCTGCTTTCTCTTGATTCAAGCTATTTACGGCTTGTACTAACTGCAACACAATTTACACATGAATTATATTTTTGGTGCATGCGTTTACATTGTGTAATGGACGTTAATGATAAAAATATGTTTCTGCGAACGATACTTAGAACTGCCTTCACTTTTGTGATCATATTACTGTTGAAATTCATCATTATAATCAAATACAAAAAGAAAATAAAAAAAATACATGACATCAACACCTGTCACTAAAAGCTCACCAGGCCAACACGCATTACTTTACAAAATTTGGTACTATAAAAGTCCTGGGAACGTTTTAGGACGTGCTAAATAGTGTACATGATTAGCACTATAACGGATGTTGTAAATGTTTCCAGAACCCCAAAGAGGCCCTAGTTTTATCACTGATTTATTCTGTAGTTGAAATATAGAGGTGTTAGTGTGTGCTAAAATAGTGCTGTCAGCAACTATCATGTCACTAATTTGCACTATAAAAGTAACCAAAACATGTTTATAGTACTATTCTGCACCGTAAACGATTCCAGTGTTTTTTATCGTCACACTTATTGACATTTTATTCTGTTGATGTGTCCTGCCGTCGTGGTTGTGAATATAAAAAATATTGATAAGTTATTTATGCTTTATGGTATTCTCCATTGTTGGGTACTTAACGTAACGTGTAATCATAACTACTCAATTGCTTTTGGTAACTACGGCTACCTGTCACCGCTCTTATTTTATTATATGTATACCTACAACTCAAAATTCGAAGCAATTGAGTGGTTATGGATATTAACACTTGCAAAAATAATTGTATCGATAAAACCATTATGCTGATTTTAAATTTGACAATGCGCCCTCATAATTATCGTGTTTAAATTAAATTAAAATAAATATAATAAACACTATGGCTGCTATAGTACACATTGGCTCCAGCCGTCTGCTAATATGTGCTATCATCAAGGCGTAAAAAGCGGCCATATTTTTACTAGTGATTTAAATGATACCTACTAGAAAACTGCTACAGGTGTATATAGTCCATTAATTCATAATTGTAACGCTTTTATGTTATGTTCTACAGTATTAAATAGTACCATAGTCGCATTTTTAATATCTATTAAAGTGCAACACTTTAAAGATTCTTTTGTATAGTCCTGTAAGCGTTCTAACAGCTAAAATATAGAACATAATTGCTCTTTAATTTATAGAATTAAAACGCTCTGTTAAAAACCTTTATAGTGCAAGCATTCACAATGGATACCAGTATAGGCCTACTATATCACTGTTTGGTGACAAAACGCCTTGGTTATAGAACTTTTATAACTAAGCTATTGAAATCATAGGCGCAAATCTCGAATTTTTCAACCAGTTCCTTAATTTCTTATGCGCATGAGGAAAATTAACATATACCTTCTCCCTGACACGGTGAAGCTCGGCGGAGATTTGCTGAGAGCTCTCTTCTGCCAACTTTTGCAGTTGTTTGGATTCTTGTAGTTGGATCTGAGCGCCTTTCAGCAGGTCCGGTAGTTGAGCAAGTTCTTGTAGCTTTTCTTGGAAATGCATCTATAATAATATAATCATTACCTTTTCGCGAACTATTCTACCCAATGGGTTATTTGCCTTTACACCATATGTTGGGGACCACCTCGCAAACTAACTACATACTTAAACGAGGGAATATCGCTTCGAATACATTTATTTCGCGTTGGTAAAGAGTTAAAGACTCGAGTTTTTGAAGTCTACATTGCAAGAACTCGACTCATATTTACGGTACTCTGAGCTTAAAAGACTTCCGAGTCTTGTGAGTCGTAAGTCGATTCTTTTTTCGTCTAATCGAGTCCTATAGTCAGAGCTCAAGCTTTAGAAAAGAATCAAGCCTTCATATATTGTAAGTATAGTATAGCCTTTTTAGGGTTCCGTAGTCAACTAGGATCCCTTATAGTTTCGCCATGTCCGTCTGTCTGTCCGTCCGTGGATTAGCTCCGTGATCATTAAGTACTAGAAAGCTGAAATTTGGTATGAGTATGTGTATGTACAGTCGCTATCAGATATATCGCAGCATATAAGGCGTTCATAAATATGTGAACACGACTCTTATTGACTGGGCGATACAGTACATGTTCACATATTTATGAACGCCTTATGCTTCGATATGTCTGATGGCGACTGTACGAGTATCACGCCGACAAAACGGTAAAATAAAAACACAAAAATTACTTTTTTTCGGGTACCTCTCGTACACCTAAAGTGGGGGTGATTTTTATTTCCGTTTTTACACTAGTGTGTAGTGTCGTTAAATAGGTAGGGTAGACTGGGGTCAAGTGAAACACTTTGCCTTTGACAGCCTGTAACGGTCATATTTTTATGAGTAGAAAGATGTACACTCAAAATATTTCAAGGTTAGTTATCTGGTTCCTAAATAAAACGCACCTGGTTGGTCTATAATCCATAGTTTTTTGACAATCATGTAATGAAGAGAATGGGACAGAATGGTTCAATTGACCTCACATGAGTGTCAATTGAAACACTATGTTAGGTCAATTGAAACACTCGAATATCTTCGGCACAATAAAAGTACTTATATCTGTTTTAATCTTTTTCATCACTACCACGGCATACAATGCGATCCTCAAAAGTTCGCAAGCATTACATAAACATTTTTCAATTTATGAGCATGTGAAAAATCTCAATAAAAACCCGCGTTTAAAAAAAAACTACTTACTTTAAGTTTTCTTTGTTGCTGCTATCTTATTCATTTTGCTTAGCCAAAGTAGTTTTAATGCAATGATAAGATATAAAGATACAGAATTTCAGAACACAAGCATAATCATGTTTCATACAAGTGTTTGTTTCAACTATAACAATGTTTCAATCATAACCATTCCGTGTACCTACCCTGTGACATAGTGTTGCAAACGTCGGGATGTAAAATTACGCAATAAATACCTAATCAATTTCAATTATATTACTAAACAAAACATGGCGATATGTCAAACTAAACTTTTTCTGATATACATATTTTAAAGTCGGTTCCTTTTGGGGACAATTAAAACGCTTGAAACGTTTCAATCGTCCACAAGCAAGTTGTTTCTACCGTCCCCACACTACGTTTTTAACTTTAAGGTCAAATAATAAATATAAAAAAGACTCGAATGCTGATCAACGGCCATTAAAAACATTCGTTTATTCCTAACTATAACACCAACACAATTTGATCAGTCAATATACAAGAGTACACGAAGTTATAAGAAAATATAAGACAGCGCAAATCCTTACTTTTTACCGCGAAAAACTGATTTGGCTCGTGAACACCCCCCTCTTGCACCGTCGCTCGAGCGCTACTGGCCAAAGATTCAAACATGGCCGACTGCGTGTTCTGAGTCTTGCGTCAGACGCGTAGGTATTATAGTTTTCGAGAAATTTGACTTGTTTCAATCATGACGTGTTTCTATTGACCCCAGTCTACCCTATTTTAAATGATAAAGTCAGCAGTTTTGTAAATATTCGCCCCCCCCCCCCCCTTGAACTTTTCAACCACGGGTCAAAAATTATGGAAAAATTCATGAAATGAGGCTTTATACTTATAAAACCTACCTATTTTCAATGAAAACTAAATTGAATGAAATCGGTCGAGCCGTTTATGAGTTATCGCAAAATTTTATAATTTTCTTTAAAATGACGTAAGTGCCGCGCGGCGTCCTTATACTTCGAACGTTATACATATTAGTTAAGTGCCATACTGCATTAAAACATTCCGATCTATCTGGCGCGTATAATTGATAACTTCCAGAAAGTAATAAGTCATTACAGTTACTTTGGCGTTAACGACCTTTTTAAAGAGCTTGAAATCTTTCTCTTAATTTAAATTCTATTGTGAAGGATGGGCAACTACGGAACCCTATACTGAGCGTGGCCCGACATACTCTTGGCCGGCTGTTTTTTCAACTTAGGTGTGCCTCTAAATATAATTCCTATAAGTCCAGTTAAATTCTAATAGGTAACTCAGTTGATCCGAAAGCCTTAGGGCCTTATAAGCGTAAAAAAACACTGGTCTCTACAGAAGACTGAAGCCCCCCCCAGACTAGTCTAAAAAACTAAGTCGAATCTTAGATGGAGACTCCAACGAGCACTTCAGTCTTTACCAACACTACATTTATTACTTACGCGTATAAAGAGCAAATACAGTGCTCGCAGTATGTTTGCTATTAAATTTATCCCAAGCTTCTATTATATGTATATGTGAATAATGCAATAAGTATATTAGTTTCATATCAGATATCATCGGACGATTGGTGGTGAACACGTAACCTAAATAACTGAATCAGATATCTTTTGGAAAACGTGGTTGTTACTTATTTAGATAGTGTAAGCGGTGCTACTCCTTATTACGAAAAAGTAAGACAAAAGCTATGCAGATAGAGCGTCGGACAGAGATTAAGTCTGCAATATAGGGAATATAGTTTTTTATAAAATCTGCATTATGTAAGTTGATTGTATTAGGTACCTTACCTTCATCCTTTGAATCTCCACATGGATCTGATCCGAGACCTGTTTGTTATCAAACTCGATCATTTCCCGCTGGCGTTTGGCTTCCTCCACCTGCTGTTGTGCCTGGAGGTACTGTAAATTCAATAAAACACGGTGTGGGTCGCAGTAGCTGTAGCTCTCTTCGGGGTATAGTTTCACTAAAGCCATTTGAGCCATGGCCCAGAGCGTCAAGGGGGCTCGGCTGCTTTTCTACAAGGGATATGGGTAGGGTAATGCGACAAAAAACTACGATACAATGAACCTTTATCTAAAAATTAAATAGAATCTAAAGTCTATTTTAAAGTTTCTTGTTCTATTCTATTCTATTGACTTTTGACGCATTACCCGTCGCACAACGGAAACCTTGACACTTTAATTCAGTGAGTTATGGTGGTAAACTTTTTGGTTTTCATTTCATATGTATTTCGGAAGCTTAGCTGCTTAGTTTAACTCCAGTGGAAAACCAGTCTAATGATAATGCTATTATAAGTCGATTCACTAAAGCTGGCACGCATGGAATGAATGGGTGGAATGATAATATTTATGTGCGTCACAAAATGATTACATACAGGTTGATACAATAAGTGATTATTGAAAACGTATTTGTAGACAAACTAGACGCATAACCGCCCAAACTCCCCAATTCGCTGTCGCATTTTTGCAGAATTTATTCTTGACCCGATGAACACTTCGTATTGCTGTACCAGTCGCCGCAGAAGTCATTTTATATAACTTTTCAATGTTCAGAAAACCACCTTCAGGGTTTTTATCAGTTTGTTTTAAATAATTAAATACATTAAAAAATATTTCTCGAGGCTGTCCCGATAATGTTATTCCTTGCCCAAGATTAGACGAAGTCATTTTGAAAACAAGATCCAAAACTTTACGGTGTTAGTAATGTTTGCCGATCAATTGACATTGAAGATTACGTGAAGTGTCATTGTAATGACTAATGAGAAGTTTATCAATGAATAAACGTAATTTATTTATATGAGATTTATACAAATTAAACTAAACAAGAACACACTAAAATATGGTTTATCAATTAATATGGTATCTATGAATGATCTTAGGTACTTCGTACCTAATCCAACCTGTATTGTTTGTTATATAAATAAAAATAAAAAACTATTTATATAACAGTGTTCGCAGGCACGATGACGCCGTGAACAGTAAAACAGCAAAATTTCTTAAGAATTTTGCATCTTTTTGTCTTGATTTTGGGGATTGTTGCGTCAGTATGAACCAGGACATTAATGAAATAAAATCGACGGACTCCTTAGTCTGCTACCGTTTTAGACCTTTTTTTATAATTCGAACTAGTCGTCCGTCATCTATTAATTCTTGACATTTACCCTTTACCAGGCCGCGAAGACAAGAAGAAAATGTGGGTTACGTTAATACCATTGCCTGCCTGTGTAATAAACTGACAATTTAGTGAAATTATATTCTTGATCAAGCAATGCACAAATAGTATATCGTTTACATAAATGACATTGACATGACGAGGCAACTTATTAGGCAATAGTCCCACATGGTCAAACTCATACGAGACAATGAAATAGTATCATCCCACATTCTAATTATGGTCATACACAAATTGCATGAATATTAAGCAATATGTACAATTACACTGCCTTACAACACTCAAAATCTAAAGTAAGTATGTCAAAAAACTAGCGTCTGCATAAAACACCATTATAGTAAAATATTTTTGTACCTATCTAACAGTTAAATATACCTTTCGAACATATACATTACCTACTTGTTTAGTCTAAATATTGTGCAGATTATGCTTATATTATAATATTTTTTATTTTTCTTAAATAACAAAAACCCATTTTGTTGTTGTTTACAAAATATTAGGAGGCCCCTGTATAAGAACGGCACTCACACTAACACTCGAAGTGACAAGTGACATAACTTTCTTTCAATACATTCGTACCAGCTTTAGTGAATCGACCTACACGCGACCTACGCGACATACACGTAGATCTAGCTAATATTTAACGTGTTAACCGTTAGTAAATAAACGAGCTACACCGGATTTTAATTAGGCGAACTAACTTGACAGTTCATTGCACGCGAATGTTGCCACAGTTTCGCTAGTGTTGTTAATATCGATAATTAAAAAAACCAGTATAGGTTGATTCACTAAAGCTGGCACGAATGGAATGAATGAGTGAATGATAATATTTATGTGTGCGTCACAAAATGATTACATACAATACAGGTTGATACAAATCGAACCAAATTAAATTCAAAATGACGAATGGCTTTTTTTTCCAAGATTTCAAATTGGTGCTAGGAAGCTGGAACTCGGTATCGGGGGGCATTTGGGGCTCACAAATATGAATCTGAAATCGGTGTCCGAAAATTCGGTCAAAGTCGGAAAATATCGAAAAAAAACAAGATTTGTATGGAGATTTTTTTTTAAGAGTCCCGTATCACGTAAACGGCTAGAGATGGGTAGGGGGATGCTCAAACAAATATCATAGGGGACCCCCACCCGAGTACAGTCGTGGAAAAAAAAATCAAAATGGCGACTTTTTTTTTCGAAAATTTCAAATTGGTCCGAGGGGGCTGAAACTCGGTATTGGGGGGCTTTTGGGTCCTCCGACTCAGAATAAATAAATAAATATATAGCCATTTCTGAGCATAACTTATTGAATCGAATGGGTCTTAGCCTCGGATACTAGTACTTTCAATGAAAACTATATTGAATAAAATCGGTCGTTTTTGAGTTATTGCAAAATTTCATAATTTTCTTTAAAATGACGTAAGTGCCGCGCGCTGTCCCTACACTTCGAACGGTTACCCAATTGGTTAAGTGCCAAACTATATTATAACATTTCGCTCAATCTGTCGCGTATAATAGATAACTTCCAAAAGATAATAAGTCATTACTGTTTCTTGGCGTGTACGACCTTTTTATAGGGCTTGAAATCTTTCTCGTAATTTTGGTCTATTGTGAAGGACAGGCAACTACGGGACCCTACACTGAGCGTGGCCCGACATGTTAGTTAAACAGCATTAAAAAAAAGTAGACATTACGTATTTCATAAATTTTGAATTATTGTGTTTGAAATCTAACTAATAATTTTATTACACGAATCAATAATAAAAAAAACGGTTGCTATTAAAATACTTACATCGAACGAACTTTATTTTAGGACATCGCTAAGAACGCTGTCCGCCTCTTTGTTTTCTTGACAGTTCCATAGTACTATCGAATACACAGATAACTGTACATTTTTAAACGAATATAAACCTTATTACAACATAATTAAGTGTCTATGGGTGTATTGTTAAGGTTATATCGACATATTTGTATCGACATAAACCAATCACTATTTTTTTTTTTCTATTCCTGACAACACTTTGAGCTGTCAAGTTAGTTCGCCTAATTAAAATCCGGAGTGTACGAAGGGGCAGGCGCAGAATAACGTTCAACTTATGGGGCGGAAAAACAATAAGGTAACTTAGATCTTGAAGAGATTCTTCGTCTGTAGATATTCTATCGTTATAGTCACTGATTTAGCTCACAAATAGCACAATTTAGAACTGTTTAGTTAGTCTTTAGTAGGTAGTGGTTTTACTACTACTCGTAAGAAAGTGTGTGGAAATCGCTACTAAATTCTGTACTGTATACAATAAACTCGAAATAGTACATTACTGCAAACGCCGGGAAAGAAGGACTTGCCGGGTGAGTAGGTATATACAGCCGACCGTTAGGAGGTCGGATAGTGATACGAAGCCAGCAAGCCCTTTTCACGGCTAAGGCATGTGTGCGTGTGTGTAGGTAAGGCAGTGCTTTTCTCAAACATTTGTATGCATTGAAATAAAACAAAAATACCACAAAAAATATGATTCAGCTGTTTAGAACATTCATGAACACAGACGCCATTTTTAAAGAAATGCTTCTCGGCTAGGCCTTCAATTTTGTATGAAATTCCTTTACAGTTCTCGCTTTGTTCCGCCTGAAACGTGATACTTCGAATAAGCCTGTTATAAACGCACGTTATGACAACATTTCATTGCATGTTTGAGAAAAATAAATTACTCTCCTAACCCTTGGTTCCACGAAACATTAAGAGTCCGCAGCAAGCTCGATTCTTCATACAAACGTAGTTACGTCCTTATTTTAATATAACATGTCACATTATCATGAAATTCTCTAAATATAATGAGATAAGATATATCTAGGGCTAAAACTAGTTTATGACTCTTGAAATGTTAATAGAAAGAAAATAGAGCGAGTACAAGTTTTGCATTTTTAGACCCCAGAAAGTTGTTCAGTTTGGCGGCATACTACGACCAAAATATAGTTTAGATTGAAGTCAAAACCTATTTCCGGTGTCGATTAAACTATGCAGTTTGATAAGAAAAAAGATTTATCAAAATTGATCTCGTAGTTTTAAAATGAGAGCGTAACTACGAAAACCTTAAAATAAATTACAAAAAATTGTTGCGAAACTGCAGCGAATTACTCTAGCGCGGGGAACGGTCCGGGGGGGCGGCGGTAAGCACCGCCCCCCGCTAGCGCGCTCTCGCTTTACTGCTAGCGCCCTGTCTTCCTCTAGGTGAAACAACAACATTTTAAAGCGTAAGCGCGCGATCTCAACGCGGAGTTGAGCGGACCTTGCTGCGGACTCTTAATCGTTCAGATGCAGTGATCAGCATTGAAATGACCTCCTAACAGTTTTCTGCGACTCGTGTCCCGTCGCATTTCAGTCACTCAATAGTTACAGGTAGCGTGTCGAAGAGAGATATTCAGCACTCGGAACCTCCGCTATTGCCTATGAGGTTGACAACCTTTGGTTTACACTATCAACCTCAGATACCGTGTTATACAATGCTGTTCAAGTTAATTAACACTTTGCACGCCGTAAGTTATAATCGGTACCGCGCTCCAACAGCTGATCACGATTACCACTCGTGATGCTCTTTTTCCCAAGAACGCCGCGCATTTTTTAAGGCGCCACCTATAGTTCGCCGGCGATTTTCGGTGATATTGTAAGATTTATAAAATAATAATTAGCGTAGATACAGGAATAATTTCTTTTTTATTTAAGAGCTGTTTTAGTGTTTTATAATGATAAAAATAAAACAATGTGTTTATAATATTTATTTTATTTTAAAACTGTCGCTGAAAAGAGCTCGTTTTATGAAAAAATAAAAACTCTAACATGGATTTGGTAGGTAGCCCGCGCAGCGCACTGACGAGGCAGCGCGGGCGACGCATCGTCATGCCGTTTCCCCAACCCTCACGTTAATAAATTGTATGTGTGCGGGTAGCTCAAACGTTCTTCTACACGTTGCTATTAAGCGGATCACGAACTGTGTTCGATATTTTAATACAAACAGTATGAAATCTGATCACGAGTACTATTCGTTATCCGCGACTCTAAGAAAAAAAGTGTCACGAGTGGTACTCGTCACCGGCGAGCTAGACATGGCAGTTATTAAAATGGCCGGCGAATTAGAGAAAAAATGCGTACCGAGTGGTTCTCGTGATCGGCGTGCAAAGTGTTAAGTTTTATAGGTATCGGTTGCCATAACAATAAACCCTAGAACAAATGTAAGTAAATTATGTAAAATTTGCGTCAAATTTAAAATTTCAACGTTATGTTTTACAATTAACCATAACGTTGGCCATCCCTGCAAAACGCCTCTTAACATGATGGCCGTCGCCACCTCACCCATCCCCATTTCCGCCGTTGCACACATGTGCATTTCTAAAGGCAATTTTCATTCATTCGCCTGCGTTCATACCTGTACTGAATCAATGACCAAATAGCCTTAACTGTTAAAAGTTAACTTATATAATCAACAGACTATTATACTCACTAACTATGCCGAGTCTGAGCCTTTTCTGTAACGCACACATTGTTCTTTATTCTTTCTTTCCTTCTTACCAAATCTGGAATTTATCAGAGTCAAAGCACTCGGCTACTATCAAGATTATAGGTACTCAGGATAATGAAAAGTTTTATGAAACTATGACGTCACGAAACTTTAAAGTCAATTGCCGCTCTTTCTTTAATTTCTCTTTAGAATTGTAAAAATCATTGATTGTATTACGAAAATCGTTATGTTGCCATGATTTTCGAAATTTCAGTGACTGGTTCTTCCGGTCAAGATCTAAAATATTTTTACTGTATCTAATAGTAAGTATTTGTAATATCATCAAATGTGTTAAAATAAAGTGTAGGCTAATATTTGACATGTATTTTGGAAGTTTAATAGCGTATTGATTTATTGCCAATAAAATTAATTTATGTCAAAATAGTTCAGGAGCGTTGAAATTACTCTCATAACCTCCAACATAACCTCTTGCCATTTGCCGAATTTAATGTACCAGGAACTCATGTCTCGTTAGGAGATTCGAGTAACAAAGATTATTGTAACATTAAGACATAAGTTCCAAAAGCCGCAACTTACATTTTAACTTTTATAAAGGAAGTAATATGGTTGTAATTTGAATCCTATTTGAACTACGTAAGTACATTGTTAAGCGACGTTGCTAACGTCTAGGGGGTGGCGATACCCGCTGCGTTTGGTGAACGCTGTCTGGTTCGGTTTCCTATGTAGTTGTAGCCTGTAGGTGCACTAGACTTGCGCAGTGCAAGCACTACAATAAGTAATACAGGCGGACACGACTAAGTATTCTCACTTCATGTAGGTAACATTACTTACATGTCATAATTACCTAACGTGACATATGATTACAGTATAATTTTATAAGCATTCTACTATTAATTCTGCTACGTGAAAGATAAAGACAGAATAAACAGATTATTAGTAAGTAATATTTTCCCCCTAATTTATCAACCAAAAATCCGAAATTGGTGATTTTTACCATGGTTTGTTTATCATTAGGTACAGTTTTTTATTTAAATCATACCACATCATACTACCAAACCATACATCCAAGCTGTGCATGCATAAGCATAACGCATTTCTATAACTTACTGCATCGAATACTGAACAGAAACGAACAGCTTGCGCCTATGCGCTCCTAGTACCTCGCTGCACTCAGTTTGCATCGTTGCGGTGTACCAGAGGCATACTATTAAGTATTCTGTGCCAGAGGTAAGGTAAAGTAAGATCGGAATAATTGTAATACTTGCGATACTATCCCAACCTAGTACCCTGTCGCAATGAGAAGCTACAGCCACTAAAATTAAGATCAGTAAGGCCCGTTCTTTTGACAGGGTTCTATGTTGGTAGTTGGTAAGTACTTGAATAGATCTGTACCAAGCTATTCACCTTCATTCTGTATTCCTGTAACTGGTCTGTTTTCTCGTTGAGGCTAATTCTTAACTCTTCGATTTCCTCTCGCAAATCTCGGTTTTCGATTTTCATGGCTGCGAACTGCTCGTTGGTGTAATCCCGTGATCCCTTAAAATATAAATGGAAAACTATATCTATTAGATACATAGATTGGATTCTTTAACTATTAATATTGTGACTTCATCCTACTAGGCGCCTTGGATTCTCTATAACCCAAACCGGACTATAGTTTGGAAACAATTTTTGAGATACAAACAAAAAATCTGTAAATTTGAAAATTTGTAGCGAGTACCTACAAATTTTAAATTTGACAGATTTTTTGTTTACATCAGAAAATCTGTATTGGTTTGAATCTGAAGACATGGTGCTATTTACAAATGGGACCCTGAGGGTCTCTGACATTTGCGTTAATCGCTCTAGCACTCACATAGGTGCCTGTCAGGAAGGGACAGCTGCTTGTCATTTATCTATTGTGCGACCAATCTGCCGTGCTTTGGTAAAAGGCGACCTCTTGCTATGGAGCTCCATACAAAAAGTTCGCCGTTTAGCTAAGCACGGCAGCAATTTGACATTCGGCAATTGGGAGTCATGGGTATTATGTGTACCTTCTCCACTAGCTCGGCGGAACAGATATCGTTAAGTTTCCGCTCTAGATCTTTAAGTTTGGCTTCATACTGCTCCTGTTGTATTCTCTCCTTGTCGGCGGCGTGTTTGGCTGTGACCAGGTCCTCGCGCATCTTTGAAATCTATCATTTTCAGGAAACATTGTTTTATTAATAATTAAATCCTATCAAGTAGTTAAGAAACAAAGGATTACGTGGATAAAGTTGCCCTGGGGCCTATGATGGTTACGATTGTTACGTGATAAATTAAGTGACGAAGCCTCTGTCACTCACACTCGCATTTAGTCAAAACGTATGCAACAATCATAGGCGGCCCCCAGGTCTTCATTTAATAGTAGACGAGAAAAAGCGAGGGAAGCCTGTCCCTCGATCCCTATAAGTAAAGGACGGACGACTTCCACTGCCTGAGTCGACCGGACGCTGCAAGAGTATGCAGCCGCCATAAGATTAGGTAAAAACTTACCTCCGGATACTTGGCTACAGGATCGCCGGGCCCTCTGTCTCGAACTACTTCTTCGTCGTTAGTTAACTGGCAAACAAAAGAATAACCCTTTTTTATGTCCGTCAGCTTGTACCTTAGCTTTACTGGTTGGTATATGGTATGATCGGTAGATACTGGATTCGCTAACGAGTCGCCTATTGTTTAAAATGTTGCCTATAGAACTACAGACATAAAGACCGTCAATGCCCTTGTAACTCGGCACCTCTCACCTCACCTCAACACCAGGGGGCTTCATCAGGTGATCATAAAATAAGATACATCATAAAATTCATCCCTTCCCTATTGCATCGCATCCCATCCTTGGTTAGTTCGTAATAAAATAAATACACATTAAAAACCTGTTTACATTAAACTCTTTAGATTAAATAGAAATCATACCGATCCATAAATATGACGTTGCTTTCTGTTGAACATGTCAATCCGGTCTTTTCTTATGGCCGCTAACTCGAGTTGGATTTCTTTTACTTCGCCTTCCATGTCGCCCAACTGTTTTTGCTGATTCAAAATAATAATAAAAAATTAATCGAATGCATGTATCGACCAGAGTAATAAAAAAGCGTGTATGGCTACATTTTGTGGGTCTACTACTAGCACTAGGGTATTATTATTAATAAAAATAAGCAAATGGCTAAACTAGATGGCTCCAAAAACCATGGTCATGGGAAATGGCAACCGCTACCACTGCCTAGCTCGAGTCACTGGTAATGAAACCTACTACGATCTGATACAGTTCAAGTCATGCCATTAAATAGCAATCCAACCCCAATTATGACCAGAAATCTTTACAAGTAATTTATATTTATACAGTTGTTCTTGTACGATCAACTAGTTAACTAACACTACTTACTAAGACTGAAGACTCTTCTTTATACTTTGGTTCTTCAATGTCATTGACGCTAGTAAATGGCCAAACTTCTGGACGAGGCATTAATATCTAGATTTACTTAACTATTTTCTAAGTTTCTATCAACAGTACTAATAGCATGGATTCCACAAATATAAATAAAACTTCTATAAATGATAATATGTTACAAAAATTATCACAACAACAATCTATTCGGTCTTGACAGATAATTTTGCTTAATTAACCTTTTTTACTAGCCAGGTATTTAATAATTTGAACGAGGTTTCTTTAAAAAGGTATATTTAATGTGTTTAATGTGTTTTATTAAGGTTTTATTATATCGTCGCTGGACGGCTGAAACGATTATTTGGACAAATGGAGTCATGTAGACCGTTGAAATCAGCGAATGTTGGGTTTGAGCTCGATTGGATGACTTTTTTGGCTTGTTAGCAATTCAGAAAAAGTAGATTTACTACAAAGCATTTGCGTAAAAAGCCAGCGTACCAGCCACCCGTAAGTTCATCATCATCTTGAGCATTTTCCGTCCAGTATTGGACATATGCCTTCCAATCCTTCCTGGATGATGTTTCTCTCCTCTGCTTCCTTCTGGTTATTGGCACAATGTCATCCGACCATCGAGTTTTAGGGCGACCTAGTCTACGGCGGCCAGACCGAGGACTCCACTCCGTTTGTCGTCGGCTCTATCGCTCATCCAAGCCCCGTAACAGATGGCCTTCCCACTACCACTTAAGACGGGATATCCGGTTTCCTACATCCGTAAGCCTGGTCTTTTTTCGGATTTCTTCGTTGCGTATCTTATCTCGGAGAGAGATTTGGAGTATCGTTCTCTCCATAGCTCTTTGGACAACCTTGACATTCCTTACAACGGGATCCATGATCCACCAGGTTTCGCGTCCATAAGTTAGCTTCGGTAATATGCATTAATTAAATAAATAAAATAAAATAAATAAATAAATATTATGGGAAAATCATTCACAAATCGACCTAGTCCCAAACTAAGCAAAGCTTGTACTATGGGTAATAGACGTGGATATACATAATATATAAATACATATATAGATAACATCCATGACCCAAGAACAAATCTTCGAGTTCATCACACAAATATTTGCCCCGGCCGGGATTCGAACCCGGGACAGCCGGCTCATAATACCGAAGCTCCATCCAAGTTGGATCCGCCGCCTACACCTCAGCTTCCCAGTCATTCTCCATGCTGATGACCTATCCCAAGTAGACATACCTACTCCAAAACCCACTCCAACTGCACATCATTGAAATTCACTTGGGTATCATCTGGTCTGTTGGCCATCACTCCTCTGGTCTTAGATAGATTCATAATTATCATGATACCAACTAGACTAAACATAGATGCTAATGAAGACGTGATCATCTACTGTACAGCGGCGGGAGTCCCAGCAAAGAATATGATTTCATCAGCGAACCGGTGTGACAAGAATTCGCCGTCGATTTTCAAGTAATTTTTGAACCCGTATGTTTAAAACTTTAAATATTTTTTTGCGTTAAATGGTTATGGTTTTCGGTAATTGAATTCCCGTAGGCTAAATAACCATTTTGCTCGGGTCAAAGAATGATTTTAGTGGATGTTAGACCTTTTTTAAAATCGTGACACATGGAAATTGCTCATGAGCTGTATTATCCCAACTGGTAAAGTACAAATTAATGGTAAGTATTTACGCTAATAGTCTAGAAAATTATAATGTTTTACTTTTTTCTATTCCGTGACGATTTGACGAAGCCATTCTACATTGGATTGGAGGCAGAAGAAATACATAAATACCGAAGAAACACCACCCGGAATAAAAAGTGTATTTGGGTATTTATTTATTTATTTACATACTAATTAACAGTACACATGACCAAAACATTTGTATGGTATATAAACAGAAACACAATTCACTATGTGTTTAAACATAAAACGAGATAACAATAAAAATAAAAGTAAAAACAGTAATATCTAATAACGCCAGATGAATAACACAAGAAGATAGTGCGGGAAGTAGTGTCACAACGTGCAAATTTTTGTATCGGATGAATTCACTTGGGACAGATGTAGTATACGTAAAACCTTGGTAAAACTAAGCTAATTTAGCCCGGTAGCCATCCACCACCCCCTGGCGGGTAGGAAGGGGGGGCAGTCAAAGTTACACGCCAGTATATCAGATTCTACTTACCCAATACCACAAGTTTGGTGTCATTTTCTGATAAATCGGGCATCAGGAATTCATTTTAGAGACATTTAATGTACAGTTTTATAGAAAAATATTGACAAACATATCAAAATTGGTTTGCAATTTTTTTTTACTCCACTATCAGTCTCTTTGAAAATCCTGAATTTTAAGTTAAAAAAAATACTACCTTAAGGGATATTTATGTAGCTCTTTAAAAATATATACTTTGTTAGGTATATATATTTGCCATAAATATATCTAAATAAAAACAAATATAGTACGCGGCGCGCGGCGGTGCCTCGGAACTCTTCCAAAGGTCTAGTCTCACTTAATTTTTTGCCAGTATTAACACAGAATAGATAATAGTACAAGTACAGAAGGCACACTACTTTGATCTTTACAAAAGCCGCTTTTTTTAGCCAAAAAAATATGATTTATGGCCCTTCTAAAGTCGTCGTCCCCAGCGCAAGCCAAACGGAACGTTAAAGCTGCGTGCCAACGGTGAAAATGAATTGGCTCGCTTGCCGCGTCGCCGAGAGCGAGGGCTGTCAACGACTAAAAATAAAAATGTATTTATTTCCTATTTATTTCTTGTATTCAATATAGAGAGCAATATATTTATATTCTTCATACATTATATTAATTATTTCATTATTCAACTATAAAGTAATCAATCTCAGAATTTGGACGAATTGAATCCACCACCAGGCTGCAAAACATTTTAGCTTTATTTTTAAACATTTTAATACGTATAATATAATAAAATAATGCAACGAATGCGTTACCTTAACATGCAATTACATTCTTGAGCTTCATTTTGTTTTTGCTTAGTTGTCCGATATTTATTTATTTATTCATATATATATTCATCACTACACACCTAGTATAAAACAAAGTCGTTTCCTCGTCTGTCTGTCTGCCCCTATGTATGCTTCGATCTTTAAAAATACGCACGGACGCACCGTGCCGTGCCGTGCGAAGCCGGGCGGGTCGCTAGTAACAAATAAAACATGTACAAAGGCGAACTTATCCCTATTAGGGATCACTTCCAATACATTTCTTTTAACTCATTATTTATATATTTTATATACTTACTTATCAAACTATCACTCAATCGTTTATTCATTACTAGTAATTTTACAAACTTCATATCAAATATTATTATAAAAACCTCTATGATTGTTGATTTAGTAGTAGACATACTTATTTTACTAGAATTTAAATTGACAAATATCAGTAAATAATCAATTCAAAATTACATAAGTACTTAACAATTAAAATTGATCTGAGTAACCAGTGTTAAATATGGAAGTAGATACACCTGCAATATGTTTTTTTGTTATTATTCAGTAACTACTTATTATATATTTGTATAGAATCTTTTTATCGATTCATATTTTTTTATGTGGTAATACCACATTTTTTATTTTTATAAATAATGACACAAAGGTAAATTAAGAAAGAAAAATTGAATGCGATCTACTACAATCGAAGCGGGATCATTGTTCCTACAACCCGCTGCGATACAATATCTTTTCGCTGTCTTTTTACTCATTCAAACACTTTATATTATAATATAACACTGGTATCAACAGATGAATGAGGAACGTTCACTTGCGACGTACATAAATCGGAAGAGCGTGCGCGCGAATTTCGTGTACGTGCGTTCCGAGACACAGCATGGCAGCCACTGAATAGTCCCCATGCATGAGGCCACCGGCATGTACTTGTAGCGGGAAAAGTTTATCGCGGAGTGCGCCCCGCCTGGTATTAAGTTGTTTTCTTATACAAAATACATAGTGTACCTACTTATTTTAGTTATTGACAATAAATAGTATTTTTATATTTTTATCCGTTTATTTTTTCAATTACTTTTTCCAGAAGAGTGGTATACTTAGGTACATTTTAATATTTTTTTGGACAGTTACAGCTACACCTAACACCGCACGGTGACTTGCACCTTTTTTTTTAAACATGACTTGAACTGTATTAGCCCTCACTACCTATAAAGAACCTGAACTGGGAAACCAACACAAAGTATGGATTCAAGATAGACGGTACCATCCTAACCCACCTGCGCTTTGCTGATGACCTGGTCCTTAATACAGCAGAAGATCTACAGAACATGCTTATAGTTATTGAGCTAGTAAGGGAAAGCGAGAAAATGGGACTAGAGATGAACACAGAAAAGACGAAAGTGATGACCAATTCCTTGCAGATACACATTGAAGTCAACCAGGAAATTATAGAGTATGTAGAAGAGTATATATATCTAGGCCAAGTAATATCTATGCATAACCAGATGGAAAAAGAAATTGTCAGGAGAACTACAAACGCATAGAAGAGGTATTGGACGCTAAAAGAAGTTATGAAAAACAAAGAGATAAGGCTACCTACCAAACGGAAACTGTTCAATGCCTGTGTTCTGCCTGTGCTGACTTATGGAAGTCAAACTTGGGCGCTCACCAAAAATAACCTGAATAAACTCCAAGTATGCCAAAGGTCAATGGAAAGAAGCATGATAGGCTTAAAACTGAAAGACAAGGTGAGGAACGAAAATATTAGAGAAAAAACAGGAGTGCAAGATGTAGGAGTGAAGTACGGACGCTTAAATGGAAATAAACAGGTCATCTTATCAGAAATAGAGAGAAGTGGAGCAAACGGATTGTATGGTAGAGGAAGAAACACGAGAAGGGCGAGGCAGAGAATAAGATGGGAAGACGAGATAGTAAGGAATGCCGGGCGGCTATGGACCAGACTGGCAAGAAATAAAAAAGAATGGAGAAAGTTAGCGGAGGCCTTTGCCAAGTAATGTAATAATATCAATGTAAAATATATATAAAAAAATAAGACTGTAAACTGAAATATTTGAATAAAAGGCTATTATTATTATTATTAGGTATATTCTTTATAGGTATAAAGAATATACCTAGTCAAGGGCCGGTTTATAATGACCAACCGACAGGAACAAAAAGGGGCAGCACTGGATTGCCGAGTGTGTTGCATTGTTAAAATACTGGTACTACAACCAGGTCAATCGAGTGAGATGGGCGGGAGAGGAGTCGAAAGAGTATATGCTCCAGTATGGTGTAAGCCAGGGTGGCTTGGCTTCGCCTATATTATTTAATTTGAATGTGGACGAGTTAATTCGTGTTATTTATTTATTTAAACTTTATTGCACAAAACAAAAAGTGTACAAATGGCGGACTTAATGCCATAAGGCATTCTCTACCAGTAACCATTGGGCTAAACAGAAACATTTTTATGGTGCAGGGCCTGTCAACTATCAACATTATACCAAAAGAGAAACTTATTATATATAAATAATATAATGAACATAATAAAATAAACATACACAAATATGCAATTACACTTACATAAACATAAAAATCCTTTCAAATAAGACGATGCAAAGATCGACACACAAAGCATAAGGAAAAATTCATCAGATCTTCCTGGAGCTAGGGTAGCGAAATGGTTAACGCGCTGGACCGGCAATCCAGAAGTACCGGGTTCGATTCCCGGTCTCTTCCCCCAGGTAGCTCCTTTTTCAATCTTCTTTAAGCTTTGATCTTTGTATTAAAGGCTTGAATAAAAATTGTGGTGTACCCATATTTAAAAAAAAAATTAAAGATTACATGTTTCATAAATTTATAGTTATAGGTATTTATTTAAAGGTTTTTCATTTATTTATGGAGCCAATCGCGTACTAACATGATATTACCTAAGTCTTGTGTGTTACTAACTTACTATGATCGTGATCGTTCAAATCTGAAATAAAAGATTTTTATTTTTATTTATTTATTACTACCAGTGAGTTGAACTTTGTGTGGAGTATAGTATAACACGCTATATAATAATAAAGTGTACCAATATTTTTTTTAAAGCTAGTTAAAAAAAGACAACTTAATACTTGCAACAAATTAAGTGAGAATAGACGATTAGAAAAGTTACCATTATTTTTTAAAAGCTAGACAAATATTCTTTAAGCTGATTTTTTGGTTTTTGCTTGAAATCCAGGATTTTCAAAGATACTGATAGTTGATTAAAAAAATAGGAAACAGATTTTGATATGTTCGTCAATATTTTTCTTTTTAGGGTTCCGTAGTCAACTAGGAACCCTTATAGTTTCGCCATGTCCGTCTGTCCGTCCGTCCGTCCGCGGCTTAGCTCCGTGATCATTAGTACTAGAAAGCTGAAATTTGGTATGAGTATGTTTATGTATAACGCCGACAGAACGGTAACATAAAATAAAAAAATTTTTTTTTTTCGGGTACTTCGAACACCTATAGAAGGGGTGATTTTTTTATTCTTTTCAACACTGGTGTGTGGGTTGTCGTTGAATAGGTCTCGTAAAAATAATAGGGGTCTTGCAACATTATTTTTTGATAAATCCAGCAGTTTTGTAAATAATCGCTCCAAAAACAAAAAAAAAAGTGTCCCCCCCTCTAACTTTTCAACCACGGGTCAAAAAAATTCGGAAAAATTCATGTTAATGAGACCTTATAAGTACTCTCAATGAAAACTATATTGAACAAAATCGGTCAAGCCGTTTTTGAGTTATCGCCAAATTTCATATTTATTCTTTAAAAGGTCGTAAGTTGACTTCCAGAAGGTAATAAGTGATTACAGTTTCTAGGGCGTTTACGACCTTTTTATAGAGCTTAAAATCTTTCTTAACTTAAACCTCGGGCTTAAAACAGCAGTTTATTGTGAAGGATGAGCAACTACGGAACCCTACACTGAGCGTGGCCCGACATGCTCTTAGGCGGTTTTTTTCTATTAAACTGTACATTAAATGTCTCTAAAATGAATTCCACATGCTCGATTTATCTGAAAATGACACCACACTTGTGGTATTGGGTAAATCGAAGCTGATATGCTGGCGTAACTTTGACTGTCCCCCCCTTTCTACCCGCCAGCGGGTGGCGGATGGCTACCGGGCTAAATTAGCTTAGTTTTACGTATACCATCTATGCCAAGTGAATTTATCCGATACCAAAATTTGCACTTTCCATACATTGGGTGACACTACTTCCCGCACTAAAGAATAACATAAGATAACACAAGGTACGTTTACCATTATTTATTACAACTACTTGTAATATCAACTATAAAATCATACAGGCCAAGAACATATACTGTATACCTACCTGAGGTCGTTTATGTAAACTGATGAAGAAGACGAATATAAGTAATTTTGAAGAACTGTGTTGTCGTGTTGTTGATCAAAAACCTTTTGATTCTTCAATTAATAATTCTACGCCTTTAACGCGTTATTAAAGCCAATGTGTTGCTATTACCCAGTGACCGGAAAATATGCGTTCACTGCTATTACCTATGTGTATTCAGCGAATTATTTTTATGTCATATCATAAATGGAATATTTGCAGAAAAACTATATTCAAGACTATTAGTGGAAAATTAATTGTTAATTCTAGTTTGCATTATGAAATTAAAAATAAAAAAGAAATTACTTTTAGTGCAAGTGTTTCTAAAGAAATTTTTCATCACACTGCTCGTAAACAAGGGTTTACATGCTAGAAAAGCGAGCGGTAAGTCGTAAATTACGCCCTAGGGCGGTAAGTAATTTTTATCACACTTTAAGGGCTTACATGCTAGAAAACCGGGCGGTAAATCGTATATTACGCCCTAGGGCGGTAAGTCGTATATTCGCCCTAGGTCGGTAAGTAATTTTGGTATTGACTACTACTACTTTGGTTTTATTTCCTCCAAAGTGCGATGAAAAACGTCGTACGTGACTCTGGTGGCAAAGGAATTCCGAACTCGTGTCATTAAAGCCCTCGCCTTCGGCTTCGGGCTTCTAATAGACAGTCGTTTGTAATTCCTCGTTTACCACCCTTGTTACGTAATGTACTAATAAGTAATACTTGACGCATAATGGAGCAAATGGTCAGCAATGCCTTTTATTCGGGTACACTTTTGTTATAGGTAAAAGAGTACCCGAATAAAAGGCATTACTGTCCATTTTAAGTACTAGTTTAGTTAGGCATTTTTATGGTAAGTATAATGTTTGAAGTTTACAATCACTTTAATTAGGTAACTAACCTACCTGTACTAAAAGCGATGCTAAAAATGGCATTTAAGTCTTTCTCCTGCTTTGCAATTAGAGGCCGATCGGTTGACGTGCAATTTACTTCTAAAATACACGAAATTTAGAAATTAGCAAAAGTTAAATTTGCATCGAAATTATCTTCTACTCGTCAATACTTCATTTAATCGTTATAATTTTAATAAATATATATGTTTTTGTTCTACTAACGTAAGTCAAATAGGCATTCCAGCGTCGTTATGCACTTAATAAGGTAAGAAATGGTTTCAGTAAAATCAGTAATAATTTTATTATAAGATTGTTATTTTCTATAAAAGCCTGACCAGAAATATATGAGGATGCGCCATATTGCGGAATTTCACTGAAACTATTTTCTTACACTGGCAATGATTTTATGATGGTTAGTCAACAACGTCAATGTCATTCGTGGTGGCATAGACTACAATGTAACATAGCGTGGTGGTTTCTTTAAAAGACAAATACTTAAAATTATCCAAAGGAAATGCCTGCCTCTCAAAAAGATCGTGATGGACACTAACTTACTACCAACACTATCATATGGATGCCAAACCTGGAGCCACTCACTGAAAATGAAAAAAACGCAACGAGCTATGGAAAGAAGCATGCTTAAACTCAGGAGAATTCACCAAGTTAGAAGCGAAAAAATAAGATCGAAAACCAAAATCACAGACGCTCTTCGTTTTGTATTAAAACGGAAATGGCAATGGGCTGGCCACTTAGCACGATATCGAGGAAAGGTGGACAAAAAGAGTGACCCCATGGACAGGACCCAATGGCAAGAGGAAACCAGGACGGCCAAGAAAACGATGGAGCGATGATATCGTGGCCACGGCTGGAAAACTATGGATGAGTAAGGCGGAAGACAGAGGAGTATGGATATGGAGTAGTTTGGAGGAGGCCTATACCCAAAAAGGGGTTCCTTTAAAATAAGCCAACTTTTATTATTATTACCTTGTTAAATATTAGCCAGATAGAGCAGTTCATGTTTGTCAACTTTTTAAATGAAATAATATATAAATATATAAACTGTAATGTATTTTAAACTTAAGGAATTAAAAAAGGTTTATTATTATTATAAAGGAAATGCCGAAAACCATTCATAGCCGTGAACGTAAGATTATTTAGTGTACACGTGTTTCCTACACGAAAAACAGTCAGGAAAAGAATGCATTCCATTATAGTAGTTTATGCAACTGATACATAATGAGGGGCCTTAAAACACCGAGTGTGGTTTTATGAAACGAGCGTCAGCGAGTTTCATAATAGGATCACACGAGTGTTTTAAGGCCTAATTATGTACAGTTGTATACACTACTTTATCTACACACATATCATAAGTACTCTAAGATGGGTTCAGAAGCCATAAGGAAATGACCGGCACCACTAGTGCTACCTGTAAAATATCTAAAAACGACATATACTAATGCAGTAAGAAATAAATCTGAACAAATACATAAACAGATTATTTGTTGTAATTTACATTTACATTGAAACAATATTTTCAACTAAAATGTGAAT
Organism: Apotomis betuletana; assembly: GCA_932273695.1. Lineage (NCBI taxonomy): Eukaryota > Metazoa > Arthropoda > Insecta > Lepidoptera > Tortricidae > Apotomis > Apotomis betuletana. The sequence continues at coordinate 13,475,086 of OW026298.1, read as the reverse complement.
TACAATATACTTATCACAATTATATTTTCGTAACAGCAAAGAACCAACTAACAAATGACAACAATAATGGCGGCAATTCGAACCTCCGTCAAGACGAATGTTTTTTTTTCTAAATCATATACAAACGAATGTATCCATATTCTCATGTCACTCGAGATCATATGTCGTGCGGTTTTTATAAAAAAACATACTGAATTGACGTTTCGTATCGATAACAATATTAATATCTATGGATACTAGAATAGAGACCTACTTTAGTTTTGACAGCTGTTCCAAATTTAAACTCATAACCTTACAAAAATTGATACTGTTATAACATTACAGTACAGATTTTACCTACTGCCACAGATAAGAAAGTTCTCATAGTAAAATTGGTTGTAGTAATGCTGGCCATTTCCTACGGTTTCTGAACGCATTTTAGAGCACTAATGATATGTGCGTAGATAAAATGATATTACGAGGTTAACAAAGCAGAACTGACAGGTAACTAATGTCATTATAGTGGGTTGCGATTGGTTGCAAAATTGTTGCCATATAAATCTTATAAATAGCGCCCTCTAGACAATCCTCATATATTTCTGGTCAGGCTTTAACTTCTTTCTTTTGTTTGCCTGCCAAATTACTAAACTACTAGTGACATCTAGTCGCTTTTATAGTACAACTATGCGCTTTTATCTTCACTTTAATTTTCTCGTAGGCACTAGCGACATCTAACTGATATTTCATACAATTGAACGCTACCCTTTTAAACAACTTCTGTCCACTGCCCTGTATATTAGCGACACCTAGTGATTTTATGAAACAGTATTAAGGAAGAAAAGGTGAGGCGCAGAAATCTGTAATGTAATGTAACGTAATTTAATTTATTTCCTTTACTTAACAAGTTAGTAAGCTTGGTAAGTTTTACCAATTCATTCAATAAATAAATTAGAATTTTAAAATAAAAATAATCATAAGCGCTAGTGGCTGAATAATATATGGGCTCCGTTGCCACAGATCCTTTTAAAGTGTGAAAAAATATTTGACAGTTCGTGCCGTACGAAAGGTACGACTGAAAAATCAAAAAATGTATTAGAAAATGGCAATGGTGCCGGTTTTGCAGACGTGGAACTACCACGTAACGAGTCCCTAATTTTCCTCATTCAGGATATGGGTTAGATATTTAGAACTTACAAAGTACTAATACTATTGCTGGCAAAAATAGTTGTCAGCTTGTTCTATTAACGCACTCTTTGCCAATTTTAGTCCTCCTGAATGTATGATGATACAAATTTAGTGAAATACAATACAGAATGAAGGGTTCCAAAGCTGAAACCCAAATTGATGTGACCAATAGTGACCTGCCGACAGATATTAGTAACTGGAATCCCGCACACACATCCATACTTATAAACGATCAGAATCAATCAATATCTCATAGAAAAATTATAAGGGTAAGAGAAATGTTTGGATTTTAAATTATTATTAACGATTATTTTATATAGTTTCTTGGATGGGGTTCATAAGAGGTCTGAGGTCTAAGAATGAGTTCAGGTTCCAAAAATGGATGTTAACAGTTAGGTACTCTCTTTACTGATTTAATTTATTTACACTGAATTAGTCATCTTGTTTTTCCCGATTGCCATTGAACACAAGTTATCCCAACACCAAAAGAGATTATTTGCATATCAATTCGTTGAAGTTTCTTGTTATGATTAACATGAATCACAACACAGATTGTGGATGCTGATTTTATTAAAAAAAAAAAACATTTCTCACCAGTTGTGTGGTGTCTTTCAGAAGTAGCCGTGGTGTGACTTGTTTTTATAATTAATTAAACATGTGTGAGTTAATAAGCAGATGTAATCCTTGGGAGGCGAGTTTAAATGTAGTTTACTTAATACCTTAGTTCTAATGGAATTTATTTAACCTCTGACTTGCTTCATCATGGACTTATGAGGAGCATATGTTCTTCTGATCTCACTTTTTTATTTTTACTACTAAATTACACTATTTACAAATATACAATAAAGAATGTACATTAAGGTTCTAATTTAAAACATTTGTTTTTGCAGAGATGGAATCGGCTGTCTCGCCTCCAGAGATCCATAATTTATGCATTAATAGCTATTGCTCTTACTGCTGGAGTACTCCTATACTCTGCAAGAGAAAATAACACAGGGGATAAGACTAATATAAGCCTGGTTCCAGTGGTAAGTATTAAGTTCACATTATGTAAACCTTTTTAACACCAAAGACTGATTCATAATTATACTTTATTTCTTTTAATTAAGGAGCTTAAATCATTATGATGAGCATTTCAACTCCTGTAGGCCTAAAATTCATATGTTTAACAGCTTCAACGCTGATCACAGTTTTATTGGTAACTTTACTTATTTATAAATATCTTTTCAGTTCCTTTACTAATATGTACATACTTGTATTAGCACAGTTAACATTCAACTTAATTTTAAACTGTGATTATTAAGCATAGTTGTGCTGGACGGGCTGGTCCATCCAATCTCTCCTCACCACCTTACCTTCTTACCGAAAAAAATACAAACCAGTTATTGGATACCATCCTTTATTATCATCATCATCTACTTTTCAGTGGCCTTTAATGACACTAACTGATTCGCTATCATGTAAATTATATTCTCTACATAGTAGTGCTTTGGTATTACATTTCAATTGATAAAACATTATTGCAGTGGATTATTCATTGTCATATCATAATTGGATATTGTATTTGGTTCTCTATTTAATGTTTTATAACAAATTTTATTAGAGCTAACATTAGAAGGAGGCAAAGTACAGTCAAGGAAATAGAAACGCATCCCTTTTTCGTTTTTGTCACAATGACAATAAGGGTCAAAAAGGTATGCAATACAGTACTGTACACTTAATATTTAAATAAAAATTTGATCAAACTTACTAATACTCACCACATTTAATTTTTTTTGAATAGGTATTAATTATGGAATAGTAAAACAAAAGTAAAAAGAGTGAAAACGATATTTTTTAAAGAGTTGCAACCAGTACCCCCTTCTTATAAGCATACATATTTTTTTTTATTGTTCATTTTCAAAATGTTACGAACCATGAATTTGCTCTTAAATCATTACTTCTGAGTATGAAATTGACAGAAAGCACAGGCTACACATACTGTACAAAGCACAGTCACACTTAATGAATATGTATTGGTTGGTCTAAAAAAGGATGACCCAATTGTGTGAAAGCTACCAAAAATAAACCACTTATAATCCCATTCTCCGAGTGAAGCAACATCTGCTGCATCTGTTTTAATACTTCTAATCTAATATTAGCTAAATGGCATGAACTTTTATTTTAGGAGCCAGTTAAGAATTTGTCTCTAGTCAATGAGCCGGCAGTTGAACCAGTGCTACCAAAAAAGACTGTTTTTGAAGTTGAACTGAATGAGAGGCCAGTGTTTACTGGTGAGTATTTTGGTCTTTTGGATAAATTCAATGGAGATCATTTGCGTAAATATGGGCTGCCTAGTTCCAAAGATGTTTCTACCAAAAACTAAGTCCTGTTAAGAGCTAAGCTAGACTAACCAAAAAAACTACGGCGGATACGACATACGTCACTGTCAAGGTTGTTTAAATTTAAATGACATCTGAGCTTGCAAATTATTGCACCAAATGTTTTGATTTTTATTTTTTATCTATTCATGACCATGGCCTAATGTTTTGAATACCTCAAGTGTTACAAGTACAATACCCAGATTTTGTACCAAAAATCTCCGATGTTTAAGTTTTTATTATCTCCTCTCGTATTTATGTAATAATAAATATATCTTATTATTTTGTTAAAACATAGTATCCAATAAATAATAAGGATTTTACCAATATTTTATTGTAGTGGTAGCATTTTGGTAGTTTTTTTGGTCTTGAATTAGAAATCGTAGTATAAATATAAGAGCAATTTAATTGTGAGTATAAAAACCCTAAGGAAGATGCCACGAACTCGTTCTTAGCCGCGAGTACGTGTGTCTCGTTTACTCGTATGGCCGCGGCTCGGATCTCTCACTCAACCGCTCGCCGCGCCGCTGGTCGCGCAAAGGGCTTATAAGAAAACGGTTATGGCTTATGATATGTAATCGTCAGTGATCGGGGATTTCTCTGCCACTTGGGGTTAATGACCTCAATCATTATGCTAGTATGGATATGCCGCGGGATTCCGGGATTCGTGTGCGATATAGGAGAGTGTTACGGCATGTTACTGTTAATCAATTAATCATGCATTGCATATATTATTATTATTAATAATTGAAAATTTTATTACAGATCAATTGAATATATCAATAAAACCACTAAGCTCGCGTTACCTTATCAGTTTCGCATTGCCTTTCAACGGCCGAGTCGAGACCCAGGTTGCTGGTAGTAAACGCGTAAAAATATAAATATCAGTACAACAATACATTGGTTACGCGTTGGTCTTCTTTTAATAAAAAACGTGACATACATACATAGAATTAAAATCTTACAAATTGTATAAAATCTAACTATAACTTTCTTAATGCTATCAGAATATTTTAAAACTAGATAAGTTAATATAAAAATAACAGTCAGTTTTCACATAAAAATTGTATATTATAATTTATGTATATTTTTTTTACTTTTGGTCTCTATAAAATTAAAATAACAAACCATAATTTTTTCAATGTTATCTAATGTTAATCTATTTCGCTTGACATCTAAGATCCAGTTATAAGCCGAAAATGACCTTTCTACTTCGACCGACGTTAGCGGGGCGAATTTGTATATAGAAATTTCATCGGATGCGGATTCGTGTGATATTTGCTCGGCGTATGCTCTGACAAGATCTAAATCCGGATTTCGAGCCATGACTGCTTCTAGTTTAGTCTCTATGCGTAAACTATTACTCCAACTTACAACTGTCCGGACTTCATCAAAGATTTCTAGGGCATCGATGATTGACATATATCGTTCCTGTAGTTTAACTAGTTTTTTCAACCGACATTTTTGACTATTGTTTTAGCTTTTGCCCGCCTGAGAGTTTTGAATAATATTTTTTCTTTAAATCATAACCAACACTGTTTTTTAACAGTCCTTTATTTTATAAACGAATTACCAACACCGAAATAGCTTTTACTTTTCGAACAGTTTTGTTCCTATCGCGGGCCAAGCGGCGTATCCATATTATCATTTCGACTTGATATCCCGCGTGTGGCAGAGAAATCCCCGACCACTGGTAATCGTATTGTACCAAAGGGTGCGACTTTCTTAGTTATACTTCTTTAAGCTTCATACGATTTCGTTTGACGCTCCTATATGACGTTGTTCGATGTTTGTGCCATGTTTTTGTTCGTTGATCCGTACACGGCTTTAGATTGTTCCTTCCATTCAAAAATCAAACAAAAGTGTGTGTGGAACACACCAGCTTTCAAAATATTATAATAAATATTGTTCATAATAAAACAGTGATTGTTTTATTTTCGTGTTTTGATAATTGTTGTTTCGTATTCTAGGCCCCACTAATTCAAGACAGTACGCAGTAGTAGAGAGCTTCAGACATGCGTGGAAAGGATACAAGGAGCATGCTTGGGGCCATGATAACTTGAAGCCGTTGTCTGGAATGCCCTCCGACTGGTTCTCTCTAGGGCTTACAATTGTTGATGCCCTGGACACCGCGTTTATTATGGGACTAACAGAAGGTAAGTTGAGTCACTCCTGTAACGCGGACACATTGCCGTCAGCAGGTTTGTGGGTAGCACTAAGTCCGATTCACTGTTTTCGAGGGCTATCCATCTCTGGTTCAATTCAATTCATGCCCATTAAGGAGGTAATTCCTTGCCACTGACGTCATAGCAAAATAATAAAGAAGTTCTCGAAAAATATATATTGAAAAAACAATTTAGTAGATTGAATTACAAAGTATATGATCATTGATCAGTGAAATTCGGACGTCAATTGACGACGTTGGATGTGGCGACTGTGCGGACTGTGCCGGTTAAAAGGCTGTTATCATGACAAGATTTTTACGTTGAGCGTGGTAGGGGTCATGGCAATTCTGGAATGCTTTCCGAACTTGCACCATGGTTACTGCACTTATCAGCGCGCATAAGGTATAAAACAGTTAATGATTTGTTCGTTGGTGTGTGTGCGACTGTGCGTGCTGTATTTTTTTTATTCAACAATCATACATTTTAATAATTGACGATTAGGTCAGTCTGTCCGGAAAGCCTTGACTGGTCGTTCTCAACTTGCCTATGAGGCTGCTTGTCCACTGGGGCGACCAATCAAATTCCTCAGATTGAAATGCACCTCTTTTGGCCTTCACAAAAACGCAACGTGATTGGTACATTTTGTCCGCTCTTCTTCAGTGGACAGGCGGCTTAAAAGGCCTTATTCCTTTTAAAATGATGATTGTTTTAGACATTTTGCTCTATTATCAAACATGTTTCTTAACATATTATTGATGTTACTACCTAGAACAGGGCTATTGGGGTTTATTCATATATATTTGAAACCTATAGTTTGAATTTTTCATTGAAAACTACTCGAAATTGACATAATTCACGCGAAAAATTAGTTTTTTCAACTTATTTTCGACTGCGCGCAATAAAAGCATGAAATAGCTATGTTACTTCCTAGAACTCGGGGAAAACTATTCACTTCAAAAATTTGGTTGAATTTATCAATATATTTGTCATACTATGAAAAAAATTTTTTTTAAAAGGAATAAGGCCTCTTAATGGTCGGTCACGTTTACCACGTGATAGACAAATGACTGTGCTCACTCAGTATGAGTACGTGAGTGATGTTTTATCCTGTATTTATCGCGACCAGACAGTTGCTGGACACTGCGTTTATCATGAGAGTGACTGAAGGTATAACGGTTGGCAAAAAAAAAATAAGTTTATACCAGTAGGTATCTTGAAAATCCATTTGTTCTGTGACTAGAAAAAGGTTTTCATAGAAAATGTTAAATTTTTTGCGCCTTGATTGTATGTTACTTACCCGAGTGTACCTATAATGTTAAACATTAACTACATGTGTATTTGAAAGTGGTATAATTGCTGCAACATTTTTATGCTCTTGGCAAGCGAAATATAACAAAGTTTTTGGTGTGTGCATCATATAACTAAAGTTTTGTTAATTTTTCCTTTGACGCTTGCTTCATGTGTTCTTTTTACATAAGCCTGGTTGCGAATACATATATATTCGAAACGAAACTCTGATTCACCGTCTTTATTTTCTGTACCCCTCGTGGTTAATATCCTGTAACCGTCTTTGTATATCCAGCTATCCCTGTAGCAAAATTGTTTAAATCCGTCCAGCCGTGTGATGGGAAGTCAAAGAAAATTTTACCAGCATAAAGATTTTTGATGAATGACTCACTCTTCTCGTGTTTTCTGTATTCACGGTAGGTGTACTTGCACGCTGATGCATATCAGGTATGCTATGCATACCTACATACATGCCTATGCAATATCCAGATATCCATAAAATATAAACGATTTTTATTTATTTTGATTTTAATCAGAAGTTCTATACCATAAAATTTCTTACATATCATTGATATCTTAGAAAGAACGTATGCGAATTTTATATGCAAACAGTTTTACGACAACTTTCCAAGTTTAGCGGATTTCATTTGCAAAAATATTGCAGATTCATTTATAAGTTATATTGATATGCTATTGACCCGATAACACAATATTCTCGGAATTACCATTTACCCCACTATTGTAAGTTTTTAAATATCGGCATTTATTCATTTGAAGACGCAGCCTGATTGGTTATTTTTTTACATGTTACAAACCGAAGTAGCAAACAAGCTGCAGAAGCGCGTATACAGCCTTAATTCAGCTTAAATTAGCAGATTGTTTTGCTACTTGGGTATGCAGCCTAAACAAGATTTATACAAAGAAAGAAGTTTACGCTCGATTGTATTGGCTTTATCGCTATAGGTAGGTATACTACTGTATCAGGCATTTTACCATTATAGACCGGGAGATAGTGACAGAATTTTCTTGGTCATTTGTAACAGTATGGCGGTTCTTCAGGGGTCTTAGTACGCAATGACAAAAAGAAAAATGATGGTCATAGCGCTGGTACCGGCGGCCCAATCGCGTGGGCGTTAGTCGAACTCGTCGGATAAATAACGAGTGTCAAACGATTTGTACCACAAAAAATTTAGTATTTTCCGATAGCCCATAAAAAACATGTAGGCGGTAGTGTCATGCCATACTTCTCCGGTGTGACTTACAGCCCGCCATACCGACGCGAATGCGTTAATTAAAAATAAAAAATTTCAACCATTTGTACCAGGCTAATTTTTGCACAGTTAATTATCGTCGTGCAGCCATTTACGAAAATCACCATGCCATACTTTTCCGACGGTTCTAAATGGCCGCCATACCACCGAAAATCAGCAATTTTTTTTTTTCGCCAAACGATTTGTACCACCCTAAAAAATTTTTTTCAACAGCTTCTGAATGATGATAAATAGAAGTGTGATAATGCCATACCTGTGGGAGGTGGCGATTGTATATAATATATTTTTTTTAATTGTAAGATTTTATTCGTATTTTGAACGATTTGTAACAGTATGGCACTAATTTTTCCTGTAAGTTTGAGGTTCAACGAATATAAATACAAAATTTCAAAGATCTAGGTGGCGGCAATCTTGACTTATAATCAGATGTTTATCCATACTAATATTATAAATGCGAAAGTGTATGTCTGTCTGTCTGTTACCTCTTCACGCTTAAGCCGCTGAATCGATTTTGATGAAATTTGGCATGGAGATAGTTTAAGATCCGAGGAAGGACATAGGATAGTTTTCATCCTGGAAATTATCCCTAAAAAGATTGATAAGTGAGTAAGTAATTCATGATGACATTGATGACCCTGTCGGAAATGTAATGATTAGACCAAAAGCACAATTGCTCTTACATTTGCTTAGGCGCTTTTAATAATCCCTTTTATTAATTAAGGTGATTAGGTGGATATCTATCGTGTTGTACGAGGTTGCTTCCATACTTCCAAGTTCCACGCGGACGTAGTCGCTGGCAAAAGCTAGTATTGTATAATATTGAACGGCTACCACTACCGCTCGAACGATTTCTCGAGAGATCTCGGCTCATCGTGTTGTGAGACACAATGTCTGGCAACGCAGGTATACGGCAGCTACTTGTCAGACGACCCACAACTACATAGCAATAATTGGAGTTCTATGTATTAGAATAAGTCGACCTTTATAGTGTGCCCATGTTGCATGCAAGATGAAGAGGAAAAAGATGAAGAAGAGAAAGATGAAGGCGGCGAAGGTAAATATTTAAGAAATTAATTTTATGTTAACGATTTGCGATTGTGTATTGCGCTTGTGTGAAAAAATTAAATGATTTGTAGATACTGATGCAGTAAGCAGCGACGAGGACGACGAAAACTAGTTGGAGCATGCCGGGGATTTCGGCTTAGATGACCTCGAAAGTCTGTAAATCTTTCGGAATAAACTGCATTAATATTGATATTGCATATAATTTTTTTTCAGATGTACGGTGTAATTTTCCCAAACCATACTTTATTTTCAAGTTTCGAAAATTTGAAATGCCATACTGTAACAATTTGGTCCAATTTTTTTAGTAATTTATATCTTGCTCGAGTGTGACAATCTTCCGCCCCATAGTTACAGTGTGGGATAATTATTTTTAGGTAGAATTTCATCCAAACGAACCGAATACAATGATGCCATACTGTAACAAATGATTTTATGTCTTGTACCTTGAAAACCCGTTGTAAAATCAAGTTTTTCAAGTATGTTGCCCCTTTTTCCCTCTATTAGAAGTATGGCAAATATAATAATGGTCCCATTGCATCATATAATTTCCAAAAATCCAAATGCCATACTGGTACAAATCGTCAAATTTCTATTTGTTTTTTACGTCTTGGCTCAAGTCTCACAGTCGTCCGCCCCATGGTTACAATCCGGAATAATTTTTTGTAGGTAGAATTGTATCCAAACAAACAGAATATAATGATCCCATGCTGTAAAAAAATATTTTACGTATTGTACAGTCGTATTTTTGAAACGTGTCGAATAAATAAGTTTTTCAAGTATGGCAGCACTTTTTCCCCCGACTAGAAGTATGGCAAATATAATAACGGTCACATTTTACCAAATACTTTCCAAAAATCCAAATGCAATACTGTTACAAATCGTTTGGCGAAAAAAAAAAAATTGCTGATTTTCGGCGGTATGGCGGCCATTTAGAACCGTCGGAAAAGTATGGCATGGTGATTTTCGTAAATGTCTGCACGACGATAATTAACTGTGCAAAAATTAGCCTGGTACAAATGGTTGAATTTTTTTATTTTTAATCAACGCATTCGCGTCGGTATGGCGGGCTGTAAGTCACACCGGAGAAGTATGGCATGACACTACCGCCTACATGTTTTTTATGGGCTATCGGAAAATACTAAATTTTTTGTGGTACAAATCGTTTGACACTCGCTATTTATCCGACGAGTTCGACTAACGCCCACGCGATTGGGCCGCCGGTATACCAGCGCTATGACCATCATTTTTCTTTTTGTCATTGCGTACTAAGACCCCTGAAGAACCGCCATACTGTTACAAATGACCAAGAAAATTCTGTCACTATCTTCCGGTCTATTAGGTACATGTGGCTATTTATATTCCTGTGCCATAATAAACGATCAAATCACGAAACGACTCAGATAAGCAATAATTACATATGTGTACCTAACTGATAAGCATTATTTGAGTAACCGGATATAGTAATTTAAAGTTTATTTAGGCAGGATAAAAATATGAGTTTGCTAAATACGGTGTATAAACTGTAGTAATAATATATATCTCTTGACCTTAACATCATAATCATATTGGCTGGACGTTTTAAATAAAATTTTCATAATCACTGGATTTAAAATAACATAGGCGTTAAGTTAAGGTACTGGTCACAGCGTGCTGCGTAGAGTATCATACATAAGCCCTATACCGCTGTTCTTCTCATATGTTGATAATTACCAACATCATGTAGGCAATGCCATGCTTCTTACGCTGCTAATTACGATATGGAAATTTTAATTGTCGTCAATTGTATTTTAACATTTCTTCATTTCGGTCTTCGTCATTCTATTCTTTGTCGGCAGAATTCGACGAAGGCCGCGACTGGATCAGCAACGAGCTCGTGTTCACGCGGAACAAGGATGTCAACTTCTTCGAGGTGACCATCAGAGTGTTGGGCGGGCTGCTCACCAACTACCACTACACGCAGGACGAGATGTTCTTGAAGAAAGCGGTAAGTTTCATTTTGTTTCTATTGGCCAGTGGGTCTATGCCAGCCACGCGGGACAAGGCTGTCACCTTCTTCGAGGTGACCATCAGAGTGTTGGGCGGGCTGCTCACCAACTACCACTACACGCAGGACGAGATGTTCTTGAAGAAAGCGGTAAGTTTCATTTTGTTTCTATTGACCTGTGGGTCTATGACAGCCACGCGGGACAAGGATGTCACCTTCTTCGAAGTCACCATCAGGAGTATTAAAATAAAGCCTGGCGAGAAATATGTGAGGATGCGCCTTATTGCGGAATTTCACTGGAACTAATGTCTTACACTGGCAATGATTTTATGATGCTTTGTCAACAATGTCACTGTCATTCGTGATGATTTCTTTAAAAGACAAGTATTGAAAATTATCCAAAGAAAATGCCGAAAGCCATTCACAATCGTGAACGTAAGATTATAAATAAAGTGTACATGTGTTTTTTACACGAAAAACAGACAAAACAGTCAGGTAAAGAGTGCATTCCATTAAATGATATTACGAGGTTAACATAGTGGAACTGACAAGTATTTAAAACTAAATGTCATTATAGTGGGTTGCGATTGGTTGCAAAATTGTTGCCATGTAAATCTTATAAATTGCGCCCTCTTGACAATCCTCATTTATTTCTGGTCAGGCTTTACATAAACGGGAAGTCTAATATAGCTCGACATGTTTCGAATCGATACGCGATTCATCATCAGGAGAGCCGATCAGAGTTCGGATGGCCTCCGGCGCGACTGGTCGGCTCTCCTGATGATGAATCGCGTATCGATTCGAAACATGTCGAGCGATATTCATCTTCTACTACGTGAGTACACCCGTTTATGTATTTTAATATGTCTGAGACTGACGATAGTTTCCTATGTAAAACACCATCAGGAGTGTTGGGCGGGCTGCTCAACAAGTCAGGACGAGAAGGTCTTGAAGAAAGCGGTTAGTTTCATTTTGTTTTATTGACCTGTGGCCTGTGGGTCTATGACAGCCACGCGGGACTCGCCTGACGGGGCGCGGGAGTTTTCGAGAGAAACTAAGGCAAACGTGAACATTTTACCTTTATCCGACTTTCTGTTTCGGTTTAGATTGTATCTTGAAACAAAAACTACAGTGCACCAGTGCTCCTAATCCTATGATGGACCCGATAAATCTATCTATATTTTTATTATTATTATTTTATATATATAAAAGAAAGTCGTGTTAGTTACGAACTGATTTGGCTGAAAATTGGTGGGGAGGTAGCTTAGAACCAGGAGAAGGACATAGGATACTTTGTATCACGTTCCCTTGGGATTAATAGTAAAAGCTATCTCTACATTTATCGACTTTCAGGCGGTACAAAGTTCGCCGGGTCAGCTAGTAAATGATAAAGTAAAACATAAAAGCAGTCTCTCTCGCTTTCACTTGTCGAAAAATTATGGTTATTTTATCGTTTACCTATCACACAAATCAAACGGGCCGTAGGTTTTAACAAATGTTTTTTTTAGGAGGACCTAGGCGACCGTCTCATGGCGGCATTCAACTCGCCATCAGGCATCCCGTACTCGGACGTGAATTTAGGCGCGCGCACGGCGCATGCGCCCGAGTGGTCTCATTACAGCACTACGGCTGAGGTGACCACTGTGCAGTTGGAGTTCCGCGAGTTGTCGCGGGCTACCAACAACCCCGTCTTCGAGGTAACTGCTTTATATACCTGGGTGAATCAACTTTTTCTCGCTGTTATTCTGTCCCGTGACCCAGGGGACAATAGTGATTACAATTCGAAGAAAAGTGTTGATAATTTATATAACTGGTATTGTCAGGAGATAGTCTACATAAGAATGGGCTTATAACTGCTAAAATTACAAAGCTTTTGCTAAATATGACCACGGAAAATTGTAGTTTTAAAAAGTGACCCAGGGGACATCGCCGTGGCAACGAGTGGCAGAAAATAGTTGATTAACCCACCTATACACTCAGTCAAGGAGCGGACAGATCGCTGGCTCAATATTTCGCCTGGCTTAAGTAGGTATTTGTTAATACTTAGTGAGTTTTGGTTTCATTTTTACGTCATTTCGTTCATTGACAGTACCACTGAAGTAGTCTATGATATTTCGGAGTTGTCACTTAGTGGTCACTCTGTGGCAACACGGCTGATGTCACGCGATTGGGTGGCTTTGGGACTTCTGGATGACTTCTGAGCTATAACCTGTAAATAGCTATGAGATTTCCAGAATTAATGTTCGATAAACCTGTGCAATGCGAAGAGCAGTAGCGAATTTGTACATATGTATACCGATAAGCATTGCGATGTGTAAGAAACCTTGGAAAATCTGTGCTATAAAGGGTACTCGATATAGTTTCTGGATTTTTATACCATTTGTCAACACTTCAGGATGCAGCGGCCGCGGTGTCAGAGAAGATCCATCAGCTCCCTAAGATGCACGGATTAGTGCCCATCTTCATTAACCCCAACACCGGGCAATTCCTGCCTCACGCCACTATAACATTGGGAGCGCGCGGCGACAGCTACTACGAGTATCTTCTTAAGCAGTGGCTTCATACTGGGAAGACCATAAACTAGTGAGTAGGATACCCCGACGGACTGCACTTTTCTTGTAATATACAGGACTAGCTGTGCCCCGCGGTGTTACCCGCTCATCCCACGGGAACACTAAATTTATTCGGGATGAAAAGTATCCTATGTCCTTCCCCGGGACTGAAACTATCTATATACCAAATTTCATCTAAATCGGTTCAGCGGTTTAAGCGTGAAGAGGTAACAGACAGACAGACACACTTTCGCATTTATAATATTAGTATGGATGGTAAATCCAAATCGGTCAGTAGGCAGACAACGAAAACTATAAGAGACAGGGAAATCTGTTCTTAGGAACCGTGGCGTCGATTTTATATCTAATAGAAACTGAAACACATAACCGGGAATTGGACCTGGTTAAAATTTTGTTAGTATTCGCATGTTGTATTGTAACATTCTTTACAGCGGTTTTGACCGGGTTCTGTATGAAATCATCTATGGGATTATATAAAAAGTAATGCAGCTTTTATTAAATCTAAAATCGACGCCATGGTTCCTAAGAACAGAGTTCTCTATCTCTAATAGTTTGTGTCTTTTTCCTACTGACCCATTTAGATTGAACACCCGTTATTCTGGAAGGTGATTTTCAACATCGTCCGCGTATTGTTGTTTTCCGAACCATAGTTGGGTAAAAGGTATCCTGTAACACTCTTTAGATGTCCAGTTATACCTGCCCTAAAATTTGTTAAAATCCGTCCAACTGTTTCTGTTTGATGAGTGGTCAAAGAAAATTTTACCAACCCAGTTCAGGTTTTTCCTGTGTCATAGATAAGAGTTACTTGTTTATGAATTAATACTTTATCAGTATCCACTTGTTATTCACACTTGTTTGTTGCAACAAAAATGTTTTTTTTTTAAACGAATGCGTCACCTTTCTAAGAAGCTGCCGACCTTTTTGACCTCAATTAAGCTCAATAAAAAGATCAACTCGGCGAAACATTCAGATAAACCGTGTCCGTGACATGTTATTATTCGACCAACGCTGCTGAATTGTGCTCTAAAGGGAAGTGGCGATAAAAAAGCCGTAACTGAAGTTAGACGGTGCCATGAAGTAGTAACAACTACTTTTGTTACTACATTTTACACTAAGATTGATTTTACAGATAAACTAAAAATGAAGTCCGATCCTTTGTGTTTATATACAAGTACCTACTTGAATACTCTAAAGGAAAACATCGTGTATAGAATTAGGTACAATATAATTATATCAGCCTGAGCTGTCCCACACGACGATGAGCCTTATAAGAAGGCTCAAAGTCACTCAGAGAGCAATGGAGAGGGCTATGCTCGGAGTTTCTTTGCGAGATCGAATCAGAAATGAAGAGATCCGTAGAAGAACCAGGGTAGCCGACATAGCCCGAAGGATAGCAAAACTTAAGTGGCCATGGGCAGGCAACCGACGGCCGCTGGGGCCATCGAGTTCTTGAGTGGCGACCACGCACCGGACGACGCAGCGTGGGTAGCCCCACAAGGTGGACTGATGACCTGGTGAAGGTCGCTGGAGTCCGCTGGATGCGGGAGGCACAGGACCGGTCATGGTGGCGTTGTCTGGGGGAGGCCTATGTCCAGCAGTGGACGTCTTTTGGCTGATAATGATGATGATGATGATGAGCTGTCCCACTGCTGGGAAAAGGCCTCCCTCTCTTTTTCCCACTCTTCCCTGTCCAGCGTCAATACGTCCAGGTCGACTCTACGTCACTAAGGTGCAATAAATCCATACTAATATTATAAATGCGAAAGTGTGTCTGTCTGTCTGTCTGTCTGTCTGTTACCTCTTCACGCTTAAACAGCTGAACCGATTTAGATGAAATTTGGTATATAGATAGTTTCAGTCCCGGGGAAGGACATAGGATACTTTTCATCCCGAATAAATTTAGTGTTCCCGTGGGATGAGCGGGTAACACCGCGGGGCACAGCTAGTTTTAAATATGTGTATCTGTTCGATCAATTTGATTTTTATAACGCTCGGCGTTCGCTAAACCATAATCTTATGAAAACCTTCGTGAAACATGTTTAATATTTATTACAAGCGGTTTTAACTCACGTACATAATTGACAGGAACGGGCCGCGTCATGTTTCGAACTTGTATGGAGCTCTTCATCAGGCTCTTTGGCCATCGTTGTCGCGACAAACGGTCCTCTTACTTCAGTAGACCGGTTTGTCGCGCAACAGTACATCTGTACTGTTGCGCGACAAACCGGTCTACTAGAACTAGTAAGGAGCGTAGATAGTAGTTTTCGAACTAGTAAGGAGCTCTTCATCAAGAACAGCTAGATAGCTAGCTGTTCTTGATGAAGAGCTCCTTAATAGTTCGAAACATGTCGGGGCGTTGCTGACAATCTCATACATGAATAAAAAAGTTTATAATAGTCATGTGATCACTTAAAAGAAATAACCAACTAAATCAGTAGAATCATGGCCGCTTCGCCGATAATCCGTTTGAAGCCGTCAAAATAGTTAGGTCTTGTAGTATGTTTCACGTTTACCGTTTAAAATATTAATAAATAATAACGAACGTATACATCGCTCAAATGGCCATGATCTCCTGACGATCTATAAACTCAAACTGTTTTATGAAGCTGGTTAATTGAGCGTTTTTTACAAGCTTTTATTAAGCTTGCATGGTATGTTTAAAGTATGTATGTTCGGGTGAAATCTTGCAACTCAATTTTGAAGCAGATATCGACAACCGATTGAGCTAAAATTTTGCATACTTACTTAAATTTGATGACAATACAATAATATGGTACCATGGGGCTGATCTGATGATGGAGCCGGAAGGTGGCCATAGGAACTCTATAATAGAAAAAGCAATCCTACCGAGCTTGGGCTCTTTAGAATTGTCTCAGTGAGCATTTGATGGATATCTAAAGAAAAGTACAGTCGGCTATAAAAGCTTGCCACTAAAATGTCATTTTTGACAGAAACTTATTTCTTATTTCAGTTTACTGGACGACTATCTCACAGCCATCGAAGGCGTCAGAGAGTTCTTGGCGAAGCGATCGATGCCCAACAAGCACTTGTTCATCGGAGAGCTGCTGGCAGGATCCGAGGTAAACTGGCGTAGTATCTTGACAACCAAAACACACTAACAAACATGCCAAATTCCAGAACATTACAATCGCCAGAGATTCGTTTGCCTCAATAAGTCAATTTACTGTATAGAACTAAAAAAATAATAAGAGCTGCTCTGCTTCTACATAATATCCTAAATAGCCATTCAAGTTTCTAATGGAGAGACGGGACAGAAATTGCGGTGGTTGTTTTTATTTCTACTCGTACCTGATATCTATTCTCTTGTGGAGTTCATGACTCATCCTTTTAAAATTAAAGCCTGACCAGAAATATATGAGGATGCGCCATATTGCGGAATTTCACTGGAACTAATTTCTTACACTGGCAATGATTTTTATGATGGTTTCTCAACTATGTCAATGTCATTCGTAGTGAATTCTTAAAAAACAAATATTTAAATGTATCCAAAGAAAATGCCGAAAACCATACACAGTCGTGAATGTACGATTATTAACGAAGTGTACATGTGTTTAATACATGAAAAACAGTTAGGAAAAGAGTGCATTCCATTAAATGATGATACGAGGTAAACATAATGGAACTGACAGGTATTTCAAAGTAACGTCATTATAGTGGGTTGCGATTGGTTGCAAAATTATTGCCATATAAATCTTATAAATAGCGCCCTCTTGACAATCCTCATATAATTCTGGTCAGGCTTTACCTAGTGAAATTCGCGCGCATGCGAGCGAGCAATAATTATTGCAACGATTGCGGTATTCAAAAATGTACCATTCGTGTATCATCTCCAATCTATACAGTCGAGACTGAGACTGTCCGTAGGTACTTGTATGCGCCGCGATCGTTCCCACAAGCGCCTTGTTTGCCAAGCGTTTGTTGTATTTAAGAGGCCTTATTCCTTTTAAAATGCTGATTGTTTAGACATTTTTCTCTATGTTCAAACATGTTTCTTAACATATTATTGATGTTACTACCTAGAACAGGGCTATTGGGATTTATTGGTATATATTTGAAACCTACAGTTTGAATTTATCATTGATAATTTTTGTTTCAAAAACTACTCGAAATTGACAAAATTCACGCGGAAAATTAGTTTTTTTAACTTATTTTCGACTGCACGCAATGAAGGCATGAAATAGCTATGTTACTACCTAGAACTCGGGAAAAGATATTATTCACTTCAAAAAGTTGGTTGAAATTATCAATATATTTGTCATAATACGAAATAAATAAATTTTAAAAGGAATAAGGCCTCTTAATCTACGGCTAACATCAAAAGTAACCAACAAGTTTACTACTACCATATGTCAAATCTAAAATCTTCGGGTTAGGTTCGTAAGGACTAGATTACATAACGACTCTATAAGCAAAACGTCTTAGTTGCATAAGGTCTTGGTAGCTAAATGTCTAATTGTACAAACGTCTTAATAGTAGAATGCCCGGGTTTAAGATTGGACTTAGTTCTATTACGTCTTGTTTGTATAACGCCCTAATATCAAAATGTTGTAATAGCAAAACGACTAGGTAGGCATATCGTCAAACATTAATAACGTCTAAATGGCATAACGACTAGATGGTTGAATGACAAGAAAAACCCAAACGTAGTTTGTGAAGGAACTCTTTGATAAAGAAACTTCAAAGTCGAGTTGAAGCCGATATGCAATCATGACGTTTTGCTACCAAGACCATATGCTATCCAGACACTTTTCCTTATGCGTCGTTTTACAATCAAGACTTATTAATAACTTGGACGTAAACTCTATTAGTCATTTTGCAAGTTCAGGCGTTATGCTATAGTTGTCGATCGAACAACTAAGACATTCTACTCACTAGGGCATTCTGCAAAAAAGACATTGTGCTTACCAAGACCTTATGCAACTAAGACGTTTTGCTTATAGAGTCGTTATGCAATCTAGTCCTTACGAACCTAACCCACTGCCTACTGAGCCGACGGTCCCGGGTTCGAATCCCGGCAAGGGCAAATATTTGTGTGATGAACACGAATATTTGTGCCTGGGTCATGGATGTTCTATGTATTTAAGTATTTATTTATCTATATAAGTATGTATATCGTCGCCTAATACCCATAACACAAGCCTTCTTGAGCTTAATTTGAGACTAAACTCGGATTTCTAATTCAAGACCAAAAAAACTACGACAGATACGTCACTGTCAAAATTGACAACATTTAAATGACATCTGACATTGTTTCTTAGCTTGCACGAAATGCACAATGTTACAAGTACAATACCAGATTTTGTACCAAAAATCTCCGATGTTTAAGTTTTTATTATTTCCTCTCGTAATTATGTAATAATAAACATACCTAGTTATTTTTTTAAAACAAAGAGTTAAAGTTACCAATAAATAAATTATCTTAGCGTGTTTAAAAAAGAAAAAGGAATTTACTATTGTAAAAATATTTTATTGTAGTGGCAACCTTGTGGTAGTTTTTTTGGTCTTGAATTAGAAATCGTAGTATAGGTTGATTTGTGTGAGGTTGTCTGATATTTATTTATTTATTTATTATTGGTCTACAGGCATTCAACCCAAAGATGGATCACCTGACGTGTTTCCTGCCCGGCACGTTAGCTTTGGGCCACGCCAACGGTCTACCAGACTGGCACATGACGATGGCCGAAGAACTAATGACCACCTGCTACCTCACCTACGCCGCGCATCCTACATTCCTGGCGCCAGAGATTACGCACTTCAACTTGGTCAGTAATAATAATAATAACAACGTTTTGGCCTTTTCTCAGAATGGGTGTAGGGTTGGGTCCCGTGGTACTAAGGAGCTCCTCCTCATTGACACGACCATTTGCCAACAAGTCCGGCGGAACAGGGGGTCTCTCTCGACCGCTTGGATTGACTATAAGAAGGCCTATGATTCGGTGCCTCATTCATGGCTGGAGAGGATCTTAGAGCTGTATAAAATTGATACAGCTCTGAGATCCCTCTTAGGCGCGTGCATGAGGCAGTGGACCACAGTCCTTCGTCAACCAGGTGGCGGGGATGGCCCCCCTGGCCCGCAGGACTTGATAAGGATTGAGAGAGGTATCTTCCAGGGTGACAGTTTGAGTCCTCTGTGGTTCTGCCTAGCCCTGAATCCGCTCAGCACTCTGCTGAAGGATTCAGGACTAGGTTGCCGGCTTCGAAGAGGAGGTGAGGTCATTTCTCATCTGCTGTACATGGATGATCTTAAGCTGTATGCACCAAAACGCCAGGATCTGGTGGAACTACTGGAAGTAACTGAAGCCTTCAGTAGTGCCATCAAAATGGAGTTTGGTGTAGACAAGTGTGCGGTCATGCATGTACAGCGGGGGAAAGTCGTAAATTCCGCGAACTTACAGCTTTCTGAGACAATGTCCCTCAGGTCTATCTCCGAAGTTGAAACCTACAAGTACCTTGGTATGTCACAGTCATTGGGTATTGCGGACGGAGACATTAGACAGGCGTTGAAGGAGCGTTTCTTTTGTCGTTTGACAAAAGTACTTAACAGTCTTTTGTCCGGTGGCAATAAGGCGCGCGCCTTCAACGCTTGGGTCATGCCTCTGCTCACTTACTCCTTTGGCATACTAAGGTGGACTCAGACTGAGCTGGACGCCCTGGATACGAGGGTCCGTCAGCTGCTCACTACACATCGCATGAGGCACCCACGCTCGTCAGTTATGAGAATGTACATCCCGCGTAAGTGTGGGGGCCGTGGCTTTTTAAATGCCAAGGACCTCCATAACCGCGAGGTATGCAGTCTCAGGGAGTATTTCCTAAACAACGAGTGTGGGATTCATCGCGATGTAGTAGCAGTTGACAAAGGCCTCACCTCTCTCTCCTTAGCAAACGAGAACTGGCGCAGACCAAAGGTGCTTAGCACCGATGACCGCAGGGCTGTATGGAAGAGCAAGGAGCTACACGGGCGGTTCTACAAGGCCCTTACGGGGCCCGATGTAGATCTGCTTGCGTCGGTGAACTGGCTACGCTTCGGGGATCTCTTCGGGGAAACCGAAGGTTTTGTCTGTGCAATTGCGGACGAAGTAATGATGACGAACAATTACCGGAGATATATCCTGAAGGACGGTACGGTCGACATTTGTCGGGCATGCCGCCGTCCCGGCGAGTCACTCAGGCATATAATCTCCGGTTGTTCTCATCTTGCTAACGGCGAGTACTTGCACAGACATAACCAAGTAGCCAGGATCATTCACCAGCAACTTGCTCTTCGATACGGTCTTGTGGGGTCTGAGGTGCCGTACTATAAGTACGCACCGATGCCAGTTCTCGAGAATGGTCGTGCCACGCTCTATTGGGATCGATCTATCATCACGGACAGGACTATTGTAGCCAATAAGCCTGATATCGTGTTGGTAGATAGATCCAAGCGCCAGGCAGTGCTCGTCGACATCACCATCCCACATGACGAGAACCTCGTGAAAGCCGAGAAGGACAAACTCAGCAAGTACCTTGACTTGGCTCACGAGGTGACTGCCATGTGGGATGTTGACTCGACGATCATTGTCCCGATAGTCGTTTCGGCGAACGGTCTTATAGCGAAGAGTCTCGACAAACATCTTAAGAGACTCTCGCTAGATGGCTGGATCAAGGGCCAGATACAGAAGGCGGTACTCCTGGACACGGCGCGCATTGTCAGGAGGTTCCTCTCTCTGCAGCCCTAACCACCGGTAGCCTGGGCCCTGCCCCGCTGCCGGCGGCACCCTAGGTTAGGTTTTTTATAATGTGTTTATATATTTTGTAATTTCTTTATTGTATTTTACTTTTTATATAAATTTATTGTTAAAAACCTAGCCTAAGAAGAAAGATTAATAAAGGAGATAATAATAATAATAAGACATTTATTCATTGTTTTTGTACATTTTTGGTTATAGAACATAATAGCAGTTGTATAGTATACAAAACAATGAAAAGGTAGATGGCTCAGCTAATGCCAGTGGCCTGAGCCAATATGACTCTTGGTCACCAGTACTCAGGAATCGAGGTATCGAGAAATGTTTGAGTACCAAATGCTGCTGCTAAGTGGTCGTTTAAGTCCGAAGAATTAAGTTTTTGGTCGAAATTTTTGACTATCTCCACCATTAAATGTTAACAAATGAAGCGAAAATCATATTTTTTTTTAATTTTCGCTTCATTTGTAAACATTTAGTTTACGTTAGCAGACGTTACTGCTTTAATAAAAATAAGTAATTCGGGTGTAGCACATCGTTACTATCGATTCTCAACTTTGAGACGATGATGCCGACGATAAAGTCTAAATCTTTACGGTAGATGGCGCTACGATGCCACCCTAAGGCATGTCGAAGCAATTGGTTGAAAAATTCAATGGCTCTGACATCTGATTCGGTGGTCCAATTGGGAGGACGCCCGTGTTGGCCCTGAAAACCGTTGGAAACGCAGGTTCGAATCCTGTCCGAATCATTAAATTTTTAAATTTTCGCTTCATTTGTAAACATTTAGTTTACGTTAGCAGACGTTACTATGCTTTAATAAAAATAAGTATCTCCAGCATTGCTCAGAATGTTTTTCCGGAGTTACCAAAAAAGTCGTGTTTCTAATAGGCTATACATATTTTCTGCTTAGGTTTGCTAGTTGGGACATTGAGCGTTTTAACGAACGCTATTTATTTAAACGTAAAAACGGCAATTTTTAATTGTAGCATTTTACAACAGAGTTCAAAAACTGTGCACCTGTGTCAAAAAGTCCGCTCCATACTATATGGCAAATTAATTTATGAAATATTACCTTCGATACCAAGATCAAAGCTCAAAAGAAAAACTGAAATGAGTTACCTGGTGGAAGAGACCGGGAATCGAACCCGGTACCTCTGGATTGCCGGTCCATCGCGTTAACCTTTCCGCCACCCTAACTCCCAAGCAACCTATCGATTTTTTCCTTATGCTTTGTGTGTCGATCTTTGCATTGTTTATTTGAAAGGCTTTACTTTACATCTTACAGTAGCCGGCAAACTTCTTGAGCATAACCTTGACTGCGCAGTAGCCGATTTACGTACAAATATGCATGCGCAGATCCGCCATTTTGGGTCAAGTTGTTTGCCGGCTACTGTAGCTTTGATATTTGTATCAATGGTTTAATATAAAAATTGTGGTGTGTACCCACATTAACCCTTTGACCGCCAAAGACGGCAAATCACCTCATCGGGAATTCGTGCCACTGACGCCTACTGACGTCAAAAATTTCAAAGGTCAAAAACATGTTAATTCAAACCACTATCTGTGTTTTTCAATCCCTGTTGATTTTGGAGCACTTTTTTTTTTTTGGTTTGGCGTCAGTGGTGAATTGCTTTGCCGCTTGGCGCTCTAAAGGTTAAAAAAAACAGACATTACATGTTTCATAAATGTACATATATGTATATTACCTCAGGCAAGCACGACGAATGACATGTACACGAAAACCGCCGACGCTCACAGCTTGCTGCGGCCAGAGTTCATCGAGAGCCTGTTCTACATGCACCAGATCACCGGAAACGCCACGTACCAGGAGTGGGGCTGGCAGATCTACCAGGTGCGTTGTTTTTTAGGGTTCCGTAGCCAAATGAAAAACGGAACCCTTATATGTTCGTCATGTCTGTCTGTCCGTCCGTATGTCACAGCCATTTTTTTGCGAAACTATAAGAGCTATACTGTTGAAACTTGGTAGGTAGATGTATTCTGTGAACCGCATTAAGATTTTGATGCGAAAATAAAAAAATAATGATAAATATTGGGGGCTCCCTATACTTAGAACTGAAACTCAAGATTTTTTTTTTCATCAAACACATACGTGTGGGTTATCTATGAATAGGTCCTCAAAAATGATATCGAGGTTTCTAAAATATTTTTTTTCTAAACCGAATAGTTTGCGTGACAGACGCTTCCAAAGTGGAAAAAAGTTGGTCCCCCCCCCTCTAACTTCTAAAATAAGAAAATGAAAAATCTAAAAAAAACATATGATGTACATTACTATAAAAATTACCAACGAAAATTGTTTTGAACGAGATCTAGTAAGTAGTTTTTTTTTAATACCTAACTTTGCACCTAATTTATATGGGGCGCTATACATACCAGGTGCAAACTTAACTTAACCACTTAGGGGTGGAAAGTGTTTGTACGGAACCCTCGGTGCGCGAGTCCGACTCGCACTTGGCCGGTTTTTTGTTCCAGGGTTCCATGCCCTAAGGCCTAACGGGACCCCATTACGAAGCCTCCAGTGTATGTCTTTCTGTCAGTCCTTCGGTTACAGAGCTGTATCTTTCTCGCCATAATAGGTATAGAGACTTGAAATTAATTAATTGCAATAACAGCAAATACTGAAAATATAAAAGAATTAAAAATTCAATATTCAATATTTATTCAATAACAATGATACATTGTGTTTGAAATAGTGTGACTAACTAACAAATATGAATGACTTACTTATGAACTAACATGAATAAACTGATTACATTAAATCAACAAAAATAAAATTATAAACATTAATTACGTCAAACTAAATTTTAAAAATCTTCAACAGCGTAACAACATTTTTCCAATAAATACGATTTCAACTTATTATTAAACCTTTTGTGACATGTTATCGTTTTCAATTCAGTAGGCATCTTGTTAAACAACCTTACCGCCTGAACTCTAGCCGTGTGCGCAACAACTGTTAAACGTGGCACTAAATTACTACGTAAGTTTTTTGTTCTGGAATTTAATCTTAAAACCATTTCGTTCTCGGATTCAAATCGATCTCTGTGTTTAACAACATCCGTTAAAAGGACTAAAATATAAAGGGACGGTACTGTAAGAATTTTCAGCTTTCTGAAATGGTCTCTACAGCTCTCCCATGGAGGTATTCGCACAATGGTACGAATTGCCCTTTTCTGTGCAGTAAAAGCGCGCTTCAAATTATATTTATAGCCATTTCCCCAGTGCTTTATGCTATATCGAAGTTTTGACTCTATGAGGGCATAATAAACTGATTTCAGCTGTTCAATATCTAACTCATCTCTAAGACTGCGTAGTGCATAACAAGATGAGCTGACAGAATTTTCAATTGTGTTTAGCTCATCTTTCCAGTTCAGTCTACTGTCGATATGTATTCCTAACGTCTTAATTTCGCATACAGTTTTAATAGAGTTGTCTTGAATTCTTATGTCCAGGGAATCTTTGTTCCTAGCGGTTGTTTTGAACAACATGGCATAAGTTTTATCACCATTTAGTGCTAGACTGTTTGCTGAAAACCAGTAATTACATGCATATAAGACGGATTCTGCTTTGGTATTTAAATCAATTACGCTATTTCCGGAGATAACTACAGTGGTGTCATCCGCAAATAATACTGACTCTGCATCAGGGACTTCATTTTTCAAGCAAATAATCAGACCATTGATATAGATAATGAAGAAAATTGGTCCCAAAATGGAACCCTGCGGGATGCCTCTAGTTATAATTAAAGGCGGTCCAACCATGTAACAAACGTGTTTTTTTTTGGGGATTTCTAGTTTTTTTTTCAACAGTTTCGTTTTCCAATTCCGGGTCTCCAATTCAGTTGAACATGGGGACTCTGTACTGCTCGGCTCTTTTAATTTATCTCAACGGACAATCGTTATTTATTCAAAAGAGTACAGCCGTCGGTTAAGGCTTGTCTCGAAATCTGTGTCATTGATATGTCTTGCTTTTTATGTTAGTTTCCCATATTATAGACTAGTATTTATTATTCCAGGGCTTCGAAAAATACGCAAAGGTCCCTAACGGCTACACGTCGCTCGCCAACGTGAAGACGGAGAAACCAGTCCAACGCGATATGATGGAGTCTTTCTTCTTGTCCGAAACGCTTAAGTACCTCTATCTTCTGTTCAGCGACGATAGACTTCTCATAGACTTGAGCAAATACGTTTTCAACTCCGAAGCTCATCCGTTGCCGATACACAAGTCTTAAATATGAACTGGAGCGTGAAAATCGGATAAACGTTCAGTTGTTTCAAACTAAGTGTTCGGAATTTGTCGTTTCCCGATGGGATGACAACAGTCAGCGCCAATTTTGATGATAATCGCTCCGTTATGTTAAAACATTGGCCAATTGACAACATTTCATATTTTTAAGACTATCATTTTATTACTTTTCTGAATTCTGCTTAAAAAGATGAAGTAATCTCTGTTTTTATTTATTTTCTGAGATGATTATTTATTTTATTATTAATTTATAAAAACATACTCATTTTTAAATGTGGCAACACCAAAACCAGAACTTAATGGAACGGTTACTTTAGTCGGTTATCTTATTTAAAAAAAACTTAATAAAACTCGGTATGCATCTGTCATCTGTCAACGTCAAATAAAAAATAAAAAAAAAATTCGCTCTGTGGTTTAGACAACAACCCTATTCAGCCCGTATTGTCTTAGATTGCAGTTATTTGATGTATTTTCTTATATTTATTTAAATACAGAAGAATAAATTCAAACATTTTTTTTTAAGGTACACGACATAAAGCCCTGTCGATCTCTATATTAATTTCCACCTGTTATAAATATGAAATGTTGTCAATTGTTATATTACAAAGGTATGTTTCATTGCACCAACGGTGCAATAAAAAATTGTGGCGATTAATGAAAAGCTCTTGTCAGTTGAGCACCGATTCTTGCCCGTTATAATCTTCATGAACTATACTGTAATATATTAATTGTCAGAAAAAAAGGATATAGGAATCGTTCGGCGGTATCTTCTACGATAAGACCTTTTCGGTGGCATGCAGTGCTGGCGCATCTGTCCCCTTCAAAATAGTTTTCACATAAAATGAGTTTTTATGTTTCATGGGTGAATCAACTTTTTTGTGTTGTTTACTCTGTCCCCGTTGTCCAAGTCACATCTTCATACTGTTTCATAGAAAAATTATAAGGTGGTCCGAGGGACAAAGTCTGCGTAACCATAGCAACAAGGTGCAATTAAAAGTTGATTCACCCTCATACTTACTTTAAGGCTAGGCATTCACCACAGCTGTGAGCTCTACGGCGCATGGTTTAGAGAAGCTATGAAATGTGTACAGATAAGCGGTGCGAGAACGGATACATTCTTAACTCTCAACTCTGTCTACCTAGCACCCACTTATAGAAATAATCCTTTTGCTTGAGCGAATCCACTTAGCCTTGTACCCGATGAACAATACTCATTATCTGTATTGTTAGCTGTGGCCACAACTGCCACTTCAAAATGTAAGGCGTTATAAGTGCAAATTACTTTTACACTAAATTAGTCTTTAAGTCAAACGAAATAAGGTTTACTCAACCTATTTACCGCCAAGCCGCCAAGGTCTAGCAATTTACCGTGCCACTGACGCCAGAGTAAAAAAAAAGATGTGCCCCAAAATCAACAGGGATTGAAAAATACTTGTAGCGGTTAGAATTACAAAGTTTTTGATCATTGAAATTTGGACGGCTGTGGCCGACGTGGCGTCAGGGGCACGATTTTTTGTTAACGGCCACAGCCGACTGTGGCGGTCAAAAGGTTAAAGAAAGAGAACAGAGATGTTGGTCACTTCATTGTCATTGTAAGCATCGATAGGAACTTCACTGCTCTTTCACTTACGAAGTAAGTTGTTCATCGGGTACAAAGCTAATGGGATTCGCTTAAGAAATGAGCTTCGAACTATAACCGTTAACTCTCGCTTGTTATGTATGGAGAAATCTTCGCTCCGCTGAACCCATTTCTACAAAAGCTGTGATTTTTCCTCACAGGCCGCTTATTTACCTCTGACAGCGTTGGTGGATGCGCTTTAATGACGACTTTACACTTTCGCTGAGATCGTGCTAAACGTGTTGGTCGTTCTTTCTTCGCTTAAAAGGATCGAATGGGACTATTTAGGGACTCGAAAGGCATACTTCTCGCTTTGTTTCAGCGAGAATGTACAGCCGGTATTAAAGTGTGATAGAAATGTTTTAAACTATGTAAGTTTAAGTAGTTAATTTTTCGCCTCCATCCCCTAGCTTTGTATAACGATATAAGAGTACTTACACGACTGTGGATGTATCATATACATCCGTACTACTCCTAAAACAGGACATAGGTGAATAATTCGATGTAATAATACAATATAAGTACATATAATGGACGTAAAGTAGTAAATAGGGTAAGCTCCTGAGTGAGATAGCTTTTTAAATTTCTAACGATGTTCTTGTAAATCTGTTTTCGTGAATTCGTCTAAACCGAATAATGTTGTGGTAAACAGTAACATCGGGATGAAATTCTAGCAGCTGGCATTTTCATTTATTTGTATTATTTTATTTTCAAGTAGAGAATATTATTATCCTTTAGCTAATGAACACGATATTATAAAAAAATTGAATCGTTGTCCCTGGTTTGACGATGATGTGATGGTATTTTTTGCGTGTAATTGCGTGGAGCTTAGAATTGTATGTACCTAGATATATTTTCCTCTGTCTGAATTTCGCACCTGCCACACATTCGCGAACATACGCGAAGCGAACAAGTATAAACACGCACAAAATTATCCGTCCCGACGAGAATGGGATAGGTATACAAATGTCAAAATGTATACGAATTCGATATAAAAATAATTTAGAATGCTTATAATGTATCGAAATATTGCTAAGCTCCCACGGACTCTCGTCTCTAACGTCCAATTTTGACATAACTTTTGATCTGTCAGAAAACCTTCCCATTGATAGTTGTTTCATTCCCATTCTTAATGCACTTTGGTCATAGTTCTTACATTTTGTAAAAGTTCCCATAAAACCGTCGTCTAGTATGCTGGTTTAGGTCTACAGCCAGCATAATACGGGTGATTCTACAGGCGTTTCAACCGCCGTCAGTCCGCAGTCATAAATATTGAAAGTATGAGCTACACCAACCTGCAAACTTTCAAACAATGATATACTGTAACTACACTTCTTACCATGATTGATCGCCTGTAGAATCACCCATAATTATTCTGGACACTTAATAATGTGGTCCACTGCCCATAGTCCAAAGACTACAACAACGATATCGCTTTGTGTATTTTCATTAGATATATGGGCCGAATAATCGGGAACGCCGACTATTCGGGAATAATTTTAGTCGGCGATTAATCGGCATATAAAAACCGATTAGTAGGATAGTTGGCAAAATCTATAATCTTATAGAGATGGGCCGACTAATGGGCGAATTTTCCGTTTAGTCCATATTCGTAATTTCAGTTTCGCAATTGGCTACCAAAGAAGAATTATTTTTCACTGTTTCGTAATTGATTATTAAACAAGAATTTATTTTCTGGTTTCGTAATTGACTTTCGTAATCAACTACTAAAGAAGATTTTTTTTTCTGTGTTCGTAATTGTTAGTTACGAAAGAGGAATTATTTTTCTCTGTTTAATAATTAATTATTAAACCAGAATTTATTTTCCGGATTCGTAATCGAGTTTCGTAATCAACTACGAAATAAAAAAAATAGTGTTCATAAGTAATTGACTACGAACGACGAATATTTTTTTATTGTTTTGTAATTGAGTATTAAATTAAACAATAAGTTGGATACATGTGATTACTTTCTTGTAGTTGATAAATCATCGACGTCACCATCTCGCATGAGGAGAACCTCGTGAAAGCAGCATGGGCAAATTCAGGAAATGGGTACCTCTCTTGATTTGGCTCAGGAAGTGACCACCATGTGGGATGTTGATTCGCCAATCATTGTTTCGATAGTCCTTTCGGTAAACGGTTGTATATAGCAACAGAGTCTAGACAAACATCCTTGAAAAACTGGTTAAAGCTGTGTGCTGGTTTCTCTCGACCAGCACGTGATAGAGAGATTTAAAAATGCGCAGTGCAGGTCAGGCCAGGAAGCATACTTACTCGCCCTTTTCTTTTGTATCAAGAGATAATTTAGGGAAACTGCATTATTAAATATAAAAAAAAACCGGCCAAGTACTAGTACTAGGTGCGCGAGTCAGACTAGGTTTAGGTCAGACAAACGATGAAAGCGCTTAATATTTGCTCTGACAAAAACATTATTCTGTGCAAGAGGCAAACGTAACTTTATCTTTGCAAAACTGTCGTCTCCATACATCGATATAGGTAGGTTTTTATAGAGAAAAGGTAGCCTATTTCTTAATCCAGAATGTCAGCTACTTTCATACCAAAATTTATCAAAATTAGTCCAGCCGTTTTAGCGTGAAGAAGTAACAGACACACACATAAACACACTTACTCACTCACTTCCACTGTTACTTATTATAGAATCACACTTATAATATAAAGATAAAAGTTTAAGTAACAGTGCAAGGGAGCACCACAACATTTGGTTAAGACTGCGTAATTTCAAATCTCAAATAAATTTATTTTGCTCGTTTAAAAATTACGTAGCCCTTTTTTTTTTTAGCAGTATGTATGCACATCGACAACAAATTCTTGTTTAGTAATTAATTACGAACAAAGAAAAAGGAAAATTTGTTTGGTAATCAACTACGAAAGAAGAAATATAATCGATTACTAAAACAGAAAATAAATTCTTGTTTAATAATCAATTACGAAACAGTGAAAAATAATTCCTCTTTGGTAGCCAATTGTGAAACTAAAATTACGAATATGGACCAAACGGAATTTTCGGCCGTCTAATCGGCAATTTGTTCATAGTCGGCCCATCTCAAGTATCCCTTGGCGTCCGGCGATACTAATCAGCGCTTCGGCAGTCCAGGTCGTAATCAGGGAGCGTAACTTTGGTGCCGGTGACGTCATTATGACGCAAAGTCGCATATAGGATGTTTTTTTAAAACAAGATTGCAACACCTCAGTGATTCATTATAATGTAATAATGGTAATATAAATATTATTGTTTATTTATAAATATGTTTGGTATTTATACAAAAAATAATGTAAATATTAAAAAACGTACGAATAACATTTTTTACTCAATAATGAAATTCTAACAAAAAAAAAAACTTTTCCTCAAGTAAATGAAACAACACAACAAATGTTCCGTTCGATGACGAAAATAATAGCATCTTCTTTCTTATTTAGGTACATATAGGAATAACGATGTACGAACTTTTGGAGGTGATACAGGGGACTATTTGGAAGAGTTTGAACCCTACGAGTATATACTAATGGGTCATTGTCAGATTTAGGTTCGGGTCTTTTCGGTGGACACGTACAAAGTTAAGGACTTTAGGCCTAGTTTTCCGATCAAAATTATATTAGAATAAACGACGTTTCCCTTTCTATGGGCTTGCGTGTTAAAAACATAACTTCTATGCACATACGTTGTTAACTATTGGCCACCGAAGAGACAACTTTTGTTTTTTGAACTGACAATGACCCTAATAGTCCAATATTGATTGTTTTTTTTTAAATCGGGTTTTCCAATTTATTCAGTGCGTGCAAATAATTGTCATGAACAGTTACATTTAAACTAAACTATGCATAATTATAATTTACATGTATACATTTCACACGTACCTACATTCAGTGCAATATAATTCTCGAACTTCTCCCCAGGGTTATAAATATGCCAATAAGCTGTCATTTGATTAGGTATTTATAATCTAAATAAAAACACTCTGTATGTACCTTGACGTCATACGTCTGTCATCGGCAACATAGTTTCGCTCCCTGGTCGTAATCTCTATTTGCGAAACTTTACGCCTTTGGCCAGAATGATATAATAGACGACTGGTCCCTCAAAATACCTTATTAGCTTTGTTTTTAGCGACTTACGGGACCAAATACTTTCATACGCAACGGTAACGTGAATTGTTCTTGTAACTTCGTCAGTTGTAACTTAAATGGACTAAATAAACCGTGAGCTACTTTATTTTAGTTACTCTAATCGATTTTATGTTGTATTATTTTTTGATTATATTTTATTTTGTGTTTATTAATATTAATAGCATCTTTTATATTTATTCTCGTTTTAAGCTTTAATGATAATATGCGTTGGATTTGCCTTTATAAGGTGACGCCAGGGCATGGTATTTAGAACATACCAGTACAATTTAACACAACTGGAGTTGAGTCGCGAAGTCAATTGAATTGAATTTCTATTTTATTTTATAATTAGGTACCAGTTGTGCTAGATATACTTATATTGTACGGTATCCAGATAAGAGCGTTTTGTAAATAATAATGTGTAACTTAAATGTGAATGATCTGCACCCGTAAATTTCTGTACAGTTACTTTTATATTTCACGAAGAGAGCATTTGAATTATTTAAATTTTAATTAGATAATATATGTAGTTTACATTTTTATTGTGTATAAATTTATAGATAAATTGTAGTATAGATAGGTTTGTATCATATTATTTACCAAAAAGGCGTCACACTTAATTTGCGTTTAAGATATTTTTATTATTTTATCGAATATGCCACTGAATGGCGAGTAAAGATGTCTTCTATGCGGTTAGTCATTGAATTTATTATCTGTAAATGTTATTTTTATTATGCATTCCTGATTTAATATATTTAGTTACCACTATAGTAGTTAGGCGACGATAATGACTTAATACATAATTACATCGATATGTGAGCAGACAAAATTGTTTTATTCTTTTAAAATAAAATTTGTCTGTTTGGCCATTATATTACAGCCATCATGTCGACAAGCCGAGTGAGTTTTCTGTTGTGTACAGGTAGTTTAAAAACAATTTATTTCGCCGCTTTAAGATTATCTATTAACATCGGTAACAGTTACCGTTTAGTTTCACTTAGCCCACATTCCCATTTTGTCAATTTACTAGCTCGCTAATATTCCCACTTCGTCCACGTCCCATTCCCAAATGGTGAACATCACTTCCTATTTGTCCACATTCACGAGTCGCCACGAGTTCCCAATTTGTTCACATCGTCCCTCGAAGCATATTATATATTATAAATTTATAACAATTCAAAAGATCGATTTATTTATTTTTACTTGCCAATTACTTAGCGATTGCTATAAATAAAATAATTCTTATGAATAATTCATACATTATACTGACTCGAGTTAAGTGGACTAATTGGGAACGGTTACGTATTGGGATTTCGTTGACGAACTGGGAATGTAAACAGGATAAGAAGTAGACCATTTGAGAATATGGACGAGGTGGACCATTCGAATGTTGACGAGCTATGATGTTTACAAAATGGGATTTGTGGATTAAGTGTACCTAAACGACTGTTACGTCACATCACATCAGTGAAGTTAAAGGCAATTCTTAGAATATGCAAACTCCAGAAGTAACACAGAATCGCACAATCGTTATCGATGTTTAATTAGGCGATGTTATAGTATCTTTTATATAGGCTTCAATTAATTTATTTAAAGTTTCTTTATTGGTAGTAAATTTTTTGTTTGACTGAAGTGCACACTTATATGCACAATTGCACATGAGGTAATTTTGATCGAAGTCGAGGCGCTTGCGTTTCTTTTGAATCAAGAATTCGTTGATTCAACATTAGATGTATTGTTTTTTCAATTTAGTTTTTAAGTCAAGGGGTAAGCAATAACATAACATTGCGATAATGCGATTCGCCAATTGTAAACATTATCGATAGTAATTTATTGACCGGAATAGACCATTCAAGGCAACTCGTGTACAATATGGC
The DNA here is from genome assembly GCA_932273695.1 of Apotomis betuletana. Taxonomy (NCBI): domain Eukaryota; kingdom Metazoa; phylum Arthropoda; class Insecta; order Lepidoptera; family Tortricidae; genus Apotomis; species Apotomis betuletana. The sequence continues at coordinate 13,441,587 of OW026298.1, read as the reverse complement.
GGCACACTCGCGCAATGCAATTGTAACATATATTCTATAAAATCTATCACAGCATTTTCTTCAATGTACTAGATTAAGAATGTGTTTATGACTAGTTATAACATAGTTTTACTTTGTGCCTGTATTTACATCTCCAAACTAGCCGCATTCAGTCTCTATCCATCTAAAGACATTGTCACTGAACTGAATTAACCATGCAAGAAAAGTTGGGTAAAGGAGAACGTCCATAAAAAATCTTATCTAAAACGGCCAATCAGTTGAGAAATAAAAATGGTCGAAATGTTTCAGTTGATTCGGGTCCATGTGCACTGACGAGGGAGTGGTTGGCAAATCCGGGTCCATTCGCTTTTGATACAAATAAAAATAAATATTTATTAATAATAATGTATTTTGATTTGTATGGTTAGAGAACGTTCTCGAGAGTATTTTCCAAACGAAATGAGGAAAGATTCGGGAAATTTTCAGAAACGGCACATCACTATGTATGAATAACGGTTATCTGGAGATGAAAAAATCGGCAATAATGCCATTGATATTCCTGAAGACATCCAGTTGTGAATGCTGGTTACAGGACGGAAGTAGCAGAGCTACGAGACTTTTTTAATATCTCGATGTGATACAATTTTTGTTAATGGTTGTATGGACTAACTAAATAAAAAATAAATAAATTATGATATATTTTTATTTATTAATTCTAAATATCTTTTATACAGTTTCTTAAGGAAAACAGTTCATTACTGGCAGTACGAAAATTGTACATTTTCAAAAAATATATGAATTACAATTCATCCATCTACAATACAAACCTCAAATCCCAAGTAGACTTACGGTTCAGTAGCAATTGGTCCTCATACTTTATTAAACGAACGATTATAGTAAAGAGATTATAAAGAAAATAGTAGGCGTCTACGATCTGTACGAACTCTAGATACCTTATCAAGAATAAGTAATGATATCACAACATTACTAAAGAACTTACCCAAAAATATAGCACCATACAATGGTGTTTATAATATTTAGTTATATCTACCTTAAAATTTACTTAACTTAAATTATAATATAAAGATCTAATGAAGTTAAACATGTCGTAAAAAAATAAAGTAGATCTCTGATTTATCACAAATCTTTAGGAATATAGTTTGTTAGATAGCTACATTATATACTAACGATATAGCTTATTATTTAGGAGTAATCTATCAGATGAAAGTCAAATATGTAAAAAACCATTACATATTGAAGAACATGACGGCACTGAAGCTAAGTGAACCAAAGATTTGTTTGTGAACGTAATAGTTGAACTTTCAAAATTTGGATACTACTTGTATTTTTATGGGATATGATCAGTTGGCAATATTGACATGGAATCATATATAAAATGCTCTCAAAAAAGTTTATCAAACAGGCGCAGCCCATTCTAGCAAGCTGGCATTTTGTCTGGTTCCTTACTAGCAGAGTATATATGCATCAGGGATTGTTGCCAGTATTCATTTAATTAAAATATATTTTTTAAATTCCAATATAATTTTATATATGTAAGTATATTTATGTAACGATATTTGATTTTCAAATTACACACTAACATATTTGTATATGTTATAACATATACAAATATTAATAAGTAACGTAAACAAGTTTTTTTGGAGGCGTAATTTCATTTTTGTATTTTTTTTTATATATACATAATACATATATCTTGTAAAAAACAGTCCTTAAAATTATGAATAATAAAAGCGAGCAATACACCAATCAATATTGAATTCTAGTGACTATGAAAATAATACTGGATTACAATCCCTCATATGCATCAAAATTTGTAAATAAATATTTTAGGCATGGTCCACCAGTCAATCTATAGAATACAAATTTTAAACAATGGTTGCTTACCAAGTCACTTTATGTGAAGCATTACTCGTTCCTTACTTGAAACTCTTGAAAGTGTATAACCATAGCTCATCTTAGAAATACACTTGTTTTGGTTTCATTTAAATCAAGCAAGTGTAGTTATGATATTGTAACTTTCGTACAGTACGCCATGCAAGCGTGACGTCACCATACATATCTCCATACATTGAGCGAATTTGTCAAGTAACGTCACAGCCCTGCGCTGTACTAAATATTTCGAAAACTAGGGAGTAAGAACCTAACTCAAAATAATTTTTACCCGCTTATTTAGTGTAAATTTGGTGATCTTCTTCATTGCTCACAGTAGCTAAAAGTTAGGTTTAGGTCAGCCTTGAGCGATATTTTTATGCAAATAGTCTAGCTTCAGCGTACCTGCAGGATGGAGTTAATTATATGGGCGAGATAAAACTGTCTTGCAAGCATGGTGATATTTCAATTGTAGACTACATTAATGGCACAGTTTACATCAGAACACAATCACAACATTGCAGAGTATAATATAGACATTTAATACCACAGCTGTCTTCTTCTGGGGTTGAAGCTGTAGACCGAGCCTTATGTGGTGGTGGGGGTCGCAGGTAAACACTGTCCACTTTGTCTCCATATGCGGCTTTATCGGGCAAGGTATCTGGCAATTTGTGTCTCACTGGCTCATCATTGCTTAAGTAGTCTTTGTCATCATCAGTAGTGTCGTTATCTTTCGAGTCACCTGCTGCCTCCTGTAAAATACATGTTGTTATTATTAGCATGTTCATGTCTGAATCTGCATTGTAAATCTTTGTAATGTAGGCTTACTGGGCCCCACATGCATACATTATTGTGTATTAACAAGCAAATATACACCTCGGAAACATTAACAATAATTTGCTGATCAAAACATGATCCTATTTTCTTATTATAATAATTTTGTTATCATTACAGTTTTAATATTCTGTATGGTTTATATATACCAATCCTAACATAAGCATATCAGAGGCTTAAGACATTAATCTGAACTCCTAAAGATTCCTATCTAGGCAGAATGTGATGAGTTTTATACCTGTCTCTCTCATAACTCATAACTGATAATACAAGATATGACCCTCACTGATTACACCCTAACTCAAATCCAAATCGAAGAGCTCACAAACTGTTAGGTACAGTATTTTTTGTTTCTAATGCATAGCATCCATGGATAAAACTTGGTACCTGTCTATTTAGAAATCGGGGTTTTCGGTGAAGGAATGATTTCGTACTAGACCGTTTAGGGTGTCAAATTATTTGTGCACCGAAAACTGGGGTATGATCCAGACAGACAACAGAAATAACAAACGATCACTGCTATAAAGGATTGTCGCCATAGCAGTTATCATTGGCTCCGACAACTGGGAATTAGGCACGATCAACACTGATAAGTACTTAGGAAGAGTTCATTGGCAGAGAAATATATATTTTATATGCAATAAGGACTCACTTTACTTTCTTCATCATGTCGTAATAGAGTTTGTTTGTCATTCAAATCAGAAGTTGCCACGTTTCCCGCGATCGCTGCTTCGGTGGCAGCTATCACTCCAGGTGCTATTTTTCGGTCAGGAACTACCAAAAGATCTGTTTCTTCTTTCTTGTGAGGTTGATCATGAGTGTCGCCAGACATGCTATAAAAAAAAGATAACGTTATTTTACAGCAGTGTCGTATAGCAACAGCACGAAGAATGCTGACGAAGGTTCCGTTTTCCAATGTAGGTACAACCACTATCAAATTACATGCACATACCTATGCGTGCCGTTACTAAGAAAAAATGTAAACAAACTTACGAGTCATCTATAATTTTGTCATTAATTATATTTTAAAATACCTTATTATTTGGGAATCCATTCGTTCCCCGGACAATCTACGCCATGTGTTTCTGAGAGTTTGAAAATTGCTAGTTTGTTGTTCTTGCATTATTGCAAAAAAATAACACCAAAAAGTTTGGAAGCTGTTATGTAAATAAAGTGTACCTCAGCACTTTTCGAACTTATAATGTTATAATATATACTTATTGGTCATTAATGCAATTCTTTTCACCTGGTTGTATACATAAAATTTAGTTTTTGCCCAGTATTACAAAAGTAAACACAAGAAAATGCAACACTACTGCTAATCTGCTACACTACAGTTGCACTTACACCATCTACATCTGGTATGGTTGGTACAATACAATAAATGCATAGAATGCAATTCGGTTGTCTGTGGTGTGGTTGTTGGCACCCCTGTTAGGTTTTCACCTGTCGATACCTTCGTACATTGCACGTGAGAAAGGGATGTAATGTTTTTTTTTTTCAACTAACGTACAGCCGAGGTAAAATAGAGAAATAAACTATAGTCTGGCTAATGAAAGTAGAGACTGACATTTATTCAAATGGCAATAATAATTTAAACGTCAAATGTGAAACGTGAGAAAAAATATTCTTGACGCTTGCAGAATTGTCCCATTCGACCATAGATAAGAGTGTATTACTCCAATGGACAGTGGCCATGAAGTTAAAATTTGAATTGAATTGAGAAAAATATTACGGTTATTTTCTACGCATTCGTGTGAATCATGAACAAAACCATTAAAAGCAATGTGTGTCAGTGACTTTTCAACATGATCAATAAATATAAAGAAAAACGAGACGAAGACTTGAAGTGATTTCCGATACGAAAGCAGCGTATTTACGTACGATATCAATGTTCTTAGGTTGGTATAATTTTATTGTGTGTGTGAGGAGAGTTCTCAATTTGAGTGTATTTCTTTTTTTGTTTGTTACCTCAGAACTTTTGACTGGGTGAACTGATTTTGATGATTCTTTTTGTATTTGAAAGCTGGTGCTTTCCGTGTGGTTCTATTTAAATTAGGTCTAGTTCTGACAAAGACATCCAAGAGAAAATCATAAAAGTGTTTTTGTATTGTATGTTCCATTTCGCTCAATGAAGTCGGTTATTTTTTGTGCAAAAGTGATTGTAATCACTTAAAAGCAAAAATTAAGAAATAAATTTTTAACAAAAAAAGAACCGACAGAAAAACAACTGAAAAGCCAAAAATAGCCGGTTATGTACAGATTACATTTGAATCACCTTTCAAACTTGGTGGAAAATCTCACGTTAACTTGCTCGGCATCTGTTTTAATAGTAACAGTTGGGCACCGACTTCAAAAGGTGATTCAAATGCGTACGATTGGGTTATTTTTGGCTTTTCAGTTTTTTTTTTGTAGTCGGTTATTGTTTTGTTACGATACTTGATTGATGTGCAAAATGTCTAAGAAAGTATCAATTTACAAAAATATTTATTAAAGTGTAGGAAACAGTAACTATTACAGATCGAATCGAGTGATTCAATGGAAGTTGTGTTTTCGAAGTGATTTTAATTTTTTTTTAAGTTTAAAGTAAAATGAAATCAGTAAGTTTTATTTCTTCCCTCTTTACCCTTTCAGAATTCACAAATAAATGTGAAGGATTATCTAATGCAACTTGCACTTTTCACATTAGCTAAATTCATATGATTTATTTAATTCTATTCTAATATTTTTTCTTAGATAATAGATGGATGCTATATCTGAACTCGTTATAGTAGTAACAATATAGGTGTACAAAAAAAAAAACCAAGTATCAATATTGTTTTATCGAGTTATACGCGGTGTTGCAACCCGCTGTTTTTTAAAATTTGTTGCCATTTTCTAGTCACTACTGAGCTAGACTATATAAATAGTATTCGAACGTACCCTGATGTACATCAATCTAAGCTAGCGCGGCATTTTCGAGTTTATTTCACTCAAGAGTCTAACTATCTCTTTATATAAAAATTAATTATATTATAGCCTAGGTCTGGCTAGCCAAATAATGTTGACAGATATTTCCTTGTGGTATCACCAATTGTCTATGATTTAACCAATTTAGTAGGTTGGTCCTCTATAAATAATTTTGATACTTTATGTACTTGTTTTAACCGATAGAGTTGAAATTTGACATGGTACTTTTATTTTTTTTGGAGATGGATTAATAAGGTCTTACTTACACTACATTTAATTTTTCGTCTTGTATATGGCTAGAAAGTTGGTCGTTGACTGTACTATACATAGTAGTGGTAGAAATTATGTGAGCTGACTATGAGTGCACGTTAACATATATTTAATTTATTTCCTTAGGTAGGGTAGGGCGGGGCAAAAAGGGCCATTTTACATATATTTGGTGGTAACTGCTAACTTATATTGTTTACGAAAAAGATTTCAATAGCAATGGATAGCTTAGTTCTTCGTCTATTAGGGAAAATATTTAAAAATAACCAATTTTCAAATCCAAGCCAGATATTAACAATATAGAAAGTCGGGTCGATTGGACCTTTTTGCCCCGACTGTGGGGCATAAAGGACCACTAAATTTATATGGCATTGTGTAGTTATTTAAAACAGCTATATAAAAGAAAGGCATCTTAAATCAACTCAATTATATTTTTACATATTTTCTACCAAACATAACTATGGCACAATTTTTAGGTTGTGACATTAGGGTAGACTGGGGTCAATAGAAACACGTCATGATTGAAACAAGTCAAATTTCTCGAAAACTATAATACCTACGCGTCTGACGCAAGACTCAGAACACGCAGTCGGCCATGTTTGAATCTTTGGCCAGTAGCGCTCGAGCGAGGGTGCAAGACGGGGGTGTTCACGAGGCAAATCAGTTTTTCGCGGTAAAAAGTAAGGATTTGCGCTGTCTTATATTTTCTTATAACTTCGTGTACTCTTGTATATTGACTGATCAAATTGTTTTGAAGTTATAGTTAGGAATAAACGAATGTTTTTAATGGCCGTTGATCAGCATTCGAGTCTTTTTTATATATATTATTTATTTTGACCTTAAAGTTAAAAACGTAGTGTGGGGACGGTAGAAACAACTTGCTTGTGGACGATTGAAACGTTTCAAGCGTTTTAATTGTCCCCAAAAGGAACCGATTTTAAAATATGTATATCAGAAAAAGTTTAGTTTGACATATCGCCATGTTTTTGTTTAGTAATATAATTGAAATTGATTAGGTATTTATTGTGTCATTTTACATCCCGACGTTTGCAACACTATGTCACAGGGTAGCTACACGGAATGGTTATGATTGAAACATTGTCATAGTTGAAACAAACACTTGTATGAAACATGATTATGCTTGTGTTCTGAAATTCAGTATCTTTATATCTTATCATTGCATTAAAACTACTTTGGCTAAGCAAAATGAATAAGATAGCAGCAACAAAGAAAACTAAAAGTAAGTAGTAGTTTTTTTAAAACGCTTTTTTGTATTGAGTTATTCACATGCTCATAAATTGAGAAATGTTAATGTAATGCTTGCGATTTTTTTAGGATCTCATTGTATTCCGTGGTAGTAATGAAAAAGATTAAAACAGATATAAGTACTTTCATGGTGCCGAAGATATTCGAGTGTTTCAATTGACCTAACATAGTGTTTCAATTGACACTCATGTGAGGTCAATTGAACCATTCTGTCCCATTCTCTTCATTACATGATTGTCAAAAAACTATGAATTATAGACCAACCAGGTGCGTTTTATTTAGGAACCAGATAACTAACCTTGAAATATTTTGAGTGTACATCTTTCTACTCATAAAAATATAACCGTTACAGGCGGTTAAAGGCAAACTGTTTCGTTTGACCCCAGTCTACCCTAAGTCTTTTGTGATTCACTTTTTGGTCTCAGACATACCTATAACCTATGTTATAGAATACCCTTTTAAAATTAACTTCTTTTAAAACACCACTCAATTGCTTCGAATTTTGAGTTGGACTCTATTTATATAATAAAATAAGAGCGGTGACAGGTAGCCGTAGTTACCAAAAGCAATCTAGTGGATAACGAAACAAAACAAAAATAGTCACTCAACTTGAGTTATTTCTAATATCTTGGTTTATTTAAAATTTATGGACCTTTATGCCCCGTAGTGACTTAGTTTCATTTCAAGGTTATAACACAGAAAACAATGTTTTCATTAGATTTACACCATCTTAACAGGAAACCATACCTATATAAAATGGCCATGTATAAAACAAGCTCACACTTCTAACGGTTTAAATAAAAGCAGTAGACAAAAAGGAAATGAAGTGCAATATTTTAATTGCGTGTTTTTTTTTCGATGCAGACATATATAGACCGGTCGGCGTTCGCCAGCGCACTGCGCGAGGCGGCACGCGTACTCCACCCGCAAACCCCTCACAGTCGAGTCACTTCGATATCAAACGAACTTTTAATTTCGGAGTTAGGTATGGTGGACCTTTAAGCCTCGCTCTACCCTACCTTACGTGTGTATAGAAATAACTAAATAATATTTTCTAGTATCAAAACTATAATTACTACTACACAAACACTACTACATTTTCTAAGCTCTTTTCTAGCCAAAATGCTCCTAAACGAAGATTAAGCCAGAAGTATGATTCATTTCTGGAAATTGCGATTTTTTTAATTTATTTAAATGTGCATATCTCCTTAACTTTCTGTCCTTGAAACAAAATTTTATAGTAAATTGAATTGTCTACAACATTGTCTAAGCTCAGTTCTAGGGCGCGGAGGATGGCGAATAGTGCATTTTGCATTTTAAACACTCACTAACCATCCTAGACAAGTTTTTAAGGTAAAACTCCTTTATTATAATGTTATAGGGTCTAATATATTGTCAGTGCGTAGGTAAATCCACGAAACCATAAACGATAATTTATTCGCTTTTGTAAAATATCGAATAAACAAGTAATAGTACATTACTGCAGACGCCGGGAAATAAGGGCTTGCCGGCTGAGTAGGTATAGACGGCCGACCGTAAGGGAGGCCGTCTAGTGATACGAAGCCGGCAAGCCCTTTTCACGGCTAAGGCATGTATAGTGCTTTTCTCAAACATATGCAATGAAATAAAAAAATACACCACTCAAAAAAACATAATTCAGCTGTTCAGCCAGTTCATGAACACAGACGCCATGTTTAAAAAAAATATTTTTAATTTTCCCTCCAATCCCTGTATATATTTTTTCTTTAATAAGTCCACGTGTGTAGTGTGCGAATATTAGGGCCATTATAAACAACCTGATACTTTGAGTATTTATAAGACCTGATAATAAGAATCTTAGTTTCTATAATAAGTAAAATAAAGGCAGAGGATTTTTAATATTGTCTATGGGCTCTGGTGACTTACGTATAGACGGTATTTTCAGTTCGTGTGTACTAGGCATTAACACGGATATTGTTGCTCCGATGGCTGAATGGGTAGCTACTAGAAAAAAAAAAATATCAGCTGTTCATACACACAGACGCCATGTTTACATTAAAATTAAAAACAAATTACTTCCCGGCTTAGGCCTTCAATTTTGTATGAAATTCCTTTACAGTTCTCTCGAATTGTTCCGCCCGAAACTTGACACTTCGAAGCCTGTTCTAACGCACGTTACGGCGATATTTCATTGCATGTTTGAGAAAAAGTCATTATTTTCCACGTAACATTAACATTATTGGTCAATTGGTCTATGAAAAGGCCAGTTTAAGTAAATTGAGTAAACAGCTTCATCTGTTATAATTGGGTAGGTAAGTACTTACAATTTGTAAAACGACGGCGATCTTTCGCGTCTACGGTCGTCATTGTGGGAGTTGAGCACAATGTCCTTTTTCTTTTTGTTACGCTTCCCTGTCGGAATCCATATAATGCCGAAGGTCGCCGATTTCCCGCTTTTAGGTGTTCCGTATACATTGTAAGATGAAGAGGACGGGTAGCTTTTTGGTGATGACGGGACGAGGCTTTTAGATTTATCGCTTGGCATGAAATCGAATGATTTCGAAGGTTTGGGGCTGGCGCTTTTTGCTATCAAACCACTGGTTTTATTTGTAGGGCTCAGGCTACTTTTAGTCGTCGAACTTAAATTTTTGCTGGTGGAACTGAGCCCTGTTTTGCCAGAAGAACCTAGCATGCCTCCACTCTTGGCACTCGAAGACATGCTGCTCTTCCCGCCGCTGAGTCCACTTTTGCCAATGGAACCCAGCCCACTTTTGCCAGAGGAGCCGGCCCCAGGCTTCTTCATTATTGGCGCCAGTTTGCTAACTGTGGAATTTAAAATTCAATAAGTTTAACTTCATGTAGTATAGTAGTAGTATGTATAGCACATTATAAGAACACGGTTGTGCTATTTAAATTCAAAAAAATATACATAGGTAGGTAGGTATATTGCTCTATTGCACACCAAAATACATTTATACAAGAAACATAAACACACAACAATTGAATACGGTAGACAACAGGTGGTCTTATCGCTAAAGAGCATTATCTTCCAGACAACCTTTGTTTAGTGAAGTTAAGAGAAAATAAATCACATAAGAAGTGAGTAAGTAGGTAATGGTAGGTATTTAGTACATCGTTAAAATTTTGAGAAATAACTTATGTTTCTTTATAACTTCAATTTTGCATCGTCAGTTTAAGTCAGCCAAGGGGCCCCCATGCAACCGAGTGCGGTTCTAATTCATGTGCAAGTCAACCACCCGTAAAGTTTACGGTCTAACTGGACAAAGGCACCAAACAGGTGTTTTGGTGAAGTTTATTTAGGTGAAAATTATATATCTGATAATGTAGAGGTAACTTATGGTGTTATCGTAACCTAGTTGAGCCTAAATTACCTACTTATTAACCAATTCGCCATTCGCGTCGCCGTTAGCTGGTCATGAATACAAAATCGATACTCTACCGGGTTAAATTTCAACAGTATCGTCAGATCGCAATCATAATCGAATAGAATAGTGGATTATGAATATGTTCCATAATCTCAATTCGCTCTTTATTTCAATTTGAAGTCAGCGTAAATACCTATTGATAAAACGGCGTACAGAGCAATCTAGCAGTCTGAGAAACTACACACTTAATTTCCAAGTTGACGTCATTTGAGTGCACATAGCTGCAGCTACATATGTTCAAAGGCATAACCGGTTAGGGTGATATTATGTATCCTTTTAGATATCACCTTTGCGCGGCAATTTCGTCATAGCCCGCACTAATACATGGGGTCAATTAACGGTTTAACGGTTAGAGTCGAACATCGTAAGTGGATTAACGCTCGGCAGTTGAGTCGCGTAAACTAACAAGGTTACTTAAGATACAGAATGTGCAAATTGCCAAGATATCAGATAAATTGCAATAGTTGTAGACCGTAAATAAGGTGACCTGTTAACCTTAGATAATTATGTTACGCTAATTGTGTACCTATTACTTACGGAATGATTGTAGATTTTAACTGGAATTAGTCCCAATCCAAAACATTTCACATTTTACGCGTTGTTTTGTAACGGCGGTTTCACCACATCTGGTTCTCGCGTACGCGTATAGCTTGCGTGTGTTCGGATGCTTGAACGCTCGCGAACTGGCGGTAACCTACTCCACGACACACGCTGGAGAGCCACGATTAAACACACTCCGACATATCCAACTTTCGCCGCACATTTGATCACCGTATGTTATGTTTTCCTCTGGTGCCCCACCACGATACATATGTAGAATGTGAATCCATTCAGGTTTCTTACGACAAAACAGCGAAACAATTGCCGCGACGAATTGCTTTGTTTCGTTGTTGATGTGCGAAACAGCTGTTCAAAGCATAACGTTCTTCTTCATGTCTTGCATTCCTAGCTAGATAATTATTACATACAAGTACTATTTAAGAATTGTATTAAATTAAGCATAAAAGACAATATTAAGCACACTTTGGTTGTTCTATACAAAACAAAACTTTTCTTCAGCTTCGGATAAACCCCAAAAACGTGAAAAAATCTATCTGTCCTACATAAATCCGGTTAAGTGCGACCAGGACTCATGCACCGAGAGTTCCATACAACCAATGAAAGCACTCATATTAATTATAACTCTAACGAAAAGATAAACTGTAGGTACGTAGGTTACTGCACGACTAGGTAACTAAACTGTTGTCCCTAAACATCGACATAAGTCGGGATTAGTTTAACAATCTACACAAAACTTTTTAATCACAAAACCGCCGACTTTTTCTGACTGAGGTAAGGAACCCTAAAGACGTGAACAATTATTTAAGTATCTGGCTGGCTGTCTTACAAAAATTGAGAACTGAAATAATAATAAAATTGGTTAAAAAATTATCTACATAAAAAGTTTTGTTTAAAAAATACACACCGACTTGAGAAACCTATATAGTTAGGTACTCTGAGGTCTTGACTTATTATACAGTTTTCTAATAGTATAGTCACATAAAATTACAACCAACATGTAGGTACATATATGTTGGTTGTAATTTTATGTAATGATAATAATATCTGACGATGACAACTTTAATGACCTAATAACCTGTAGCTCTGTAGTTATATGACAACAATGTCTTATAAGATGTATTACTAAAGTAGGTACTTACTTACTTGACTACGCCAACATAATAGGTGCCAAATTGCATAATTGGCCAATTATGCCTGGTTAACAAAACAATAAGAGCAAATTGATGCCAACATGACGTAAAAAAGTAACATGCAGCAATAATTGGCAGAATATAGGTACAGTAAAGGAAACTGAAACGCGTATTAGACCATTATTGACATTGTGACACAGTATGGAGACACATTGTGACAAGAGCGAAAAAGGTACTCATTTAAATTTCCTAGACTGTACAAACGTTGAACATTTAGCACCCAATTTTGCCATCACCGATAGCCACTTAGGTAAGATACCAATTTTACAAGAACCACTTACTTGTTAAACGAACGTGAATTGAAAAATTAAACGTTTTGCGTTCTAACTATTCTAACAAACAATTCACGAAAACTACTAGCGCAATAACACTAAGGTACGACTACATTGGCATATCTCTTATTTACGGTTAATCCACTGGGTAACCAAAAATTATATGGATGAAATTGCTCTTTAGCGATAAAAATGGGGATTGAATGAATATTTTCAAAAAACTTCAATTTTGAAGCAGATATATCTTCAACCAAACCAATTGATCTGAAATGTTGCATACCTACTTAACTTTGATGATAATACAGTAATTATGGTGCCGGAAGGTGGCCCTAGAAAGTCTGAAATAGATAAAGCAAACCTGTCGAGTTTGATCGATGTTCAAAGAAAAGTACAGTCAGCTATAAAATGTTGTCACAAAAATGAAATTTTTGAAAGATACTTATTTATAGGTGTGGATAACTACCTAATCTCTCCTCGTTGTTAGACAAAGTTACAGATCTTTATGTAGCTTTAAAAAATATATATGAAAACGTATGGTGCCCTCTTGTACGGATCTTATACCTACCATAAGGTGACAACGATCCCGTAATACAAATTGTGATTACATACATGCTTTAACTGTTCATAGTGTTTATAAAATTTTCTAATATTGCGCGATTAATTGAAAAAAACCAACCCATTTCACTCCACACTCACATGATTGTCAGAAAATTATTCGTTATTTTATCACCCGCGCGACGTAGGCCACCTTACATCTAACAGCGAAATCACTTGTCGCGCGACATACATATCACTCGTCTTTCTCTCACGGTATTAGAAGGAAAGAAACAATATACATATTATGTATGTCGTGCGACAAAGAGAACGAGTCGCTAGTCATAGTTGTGCAAGAGGTACTGGGGTAGTTTTAAAGTGTTGTGTTTCTATGATTTCATCAAGACTCACTTGCCTCCTATGACACGACTGTCCCGACTGAACTTACAGGTATTTAATACAGGTTGACTTAGTTAACGTGTCCTTTGGTAATTATATAGCTCGTGGTTATTCAACGGTCACGACAGACCTCCTCGACGGTTAATTGTTACCTGTATTGTGTTACGTCTCACAATTCCACGCATCAGACTATCACATGCATGTTGTACCTACCTGAAAAACTGTATAACTAATATACCTTGTACAGTAGAGCACTGTCTAACAGACAAAAATTCATGGCCTGAACCTGAAACCAATTAACTCACTCCTTAATTCGTGTTAAATTGTACCGGCTGACTAGTTTAAGGGACACGGTTCGAATAAGAAAGCATGTGATAAACCGTCACTGCCGTGTCAAACCTATGTCCGTTATCTTAACATACATGAGATACTCGTAACAGCTCTAAATCGTATTTTTTCGAGTACCTTTACGGACCCACATACCAGGTTTTTTAATTTATTTTGCCATTGTCAATTATGCTTAAATACTGTATCTTAAGTTACATCACATTCTACATCAGGTAACTTAAGATACACGACTTAGCCGTGACTGGATTGCGCGTAATCCTGCCTGTAATTCATCGCGCGCGCAGTACTTTCTTTACCACCCTCTTTCTTCTGCACCCCGCTCCAACCTATATCGGCGGCGAATTTGTGTTCGTTTGTGGTAAAATAATTGTAAAAGCAGTTCTCATTTAGTTAATTAATAATTTGTTTACATTTTTTGTTTTTTTTTTTTACAAAGATGGTTGTCATTTGATAATTCTTGTAAATAAGCGTTTAGGTTTAATAAGAGTGATTTATATTACTATTGTGTTAAGTTCTTAACTTGCTAATACTTATTGATCATTAACAAAGGCCAGTTGTTGATTTGCTCTTACACCTACTAACAGTTTTCCATTTTATGGCATTTAACGATTTTCACCTGACAGAACCTTACTTATGACAAAAAAAAATTAGTTCGAATTGAGAACCTCCTCCTTTTTTGAAGTCGGTTAAAATACAAAATGAGGTTAGGGTATAGGGGACCGGGAACTTAGAAAAATTTTGATGGGTATAGTCAACGTGGTGTCATTTTGTGAAACATTAGGTTTTCATAACAAATATTTGCGAAATGTTATTATTTGGCAAATTAAATACTACGTTTTTTTTTTGGGAAATGATAATTTATCATATTTTTATACATATTTTGGTAAATAAAAGATAACCCATTTATACCCTGTAACAGCTTAAAAAGGTAGATAAATATAATCCGCAAGTCACATTTTCTTGTAATTTCCATTTTATTATTATATTTTCCCTTATTTATTACTTAAAATAAAATATTATTATTTTATAGGTATACTTTTAATATGTTTTCTTCGAGGACTACGTATAAGCCTAAATTCTGAAAATAGGTACATATTAGGATACGTTTATATTACTGTGGTAGTTAAGTATGCTTTCTGAAAAATTTACTGACTGTTGAGTTTCTTTCGGCGTTTCTTCTCAACAGTGGTCTCCTCTTGTGAAATGCCGGTAGACTCTGACATGTAAAAGTGCCTTTGCGGCCTACATAGCAGAATAAAGTTCAGTACTTGTTGGTACGAATAATTTTTAAACGAATCTACAGTTCCAATTATGACATAATATGCCATAATTGAAATTCATGCGAAATATGAGCGAGAAACAGTCTCTAGTACCAAAATATGAGCCCTATCCAAAATTTCTGTATGTACTTATAGGTAATAAATAACACAATAATATAGGGAGATTACTGAGCCGACGGTCCCGGGTTCGAATCCCGGCAAGGGCAAATATTTGTGTGATGAACACGAATATTGTGCCTGGGTCATGGATGTTCTATGTATTTAAATATTTATTTATATGTATGTATATCGTCGCCTAGTAACCATAACACAAGCCTTCTTGAGCTTAATTTGGGACTAGGTTGATTTGTGTGAGGTTGTCTGATATTTATTTATTTATTTATTTTATTAGGGGCAAGCTAGTCCAATGGTAGTCCTCTACCCTTATATACATGTAAGGGCAAATATTTGTGTGATGAACACGAATATTTGTGCCTGGGTCATGGATGTTTTATGTATTTAAGTATTTATTTATATGTATGTATATCGTCGCCTAGTAACCATAACACAAGCCTTCTTGAGCTTAATTTGGGACTAGGTTGATTTGTGTGAGGTTGTCTGATATTTATTTATTTATTTATTTTATTAGGGGCAAGCTAGTCCAATGGTGGTCCTCTACCCTTATATCCATTTGTACATTACGTAACAAGGGTGGTAAACGAGGAATTACAAACGAGTGTCTATTAGAAGCCCGAAGCCGAAGGCGAGGGCTTTAATGACACGAGTTAGGAATTCCTTTACCACCAGAGTCACGTACGACGTTTTTCATCACACTTTGGAGGAAATGAAACAAAAGTAGTAGTAGTCAATACCAAAATTACTTACCGCCCGAGGGCGTAATATGTATACGAATTACCGCCCTAGGGCGGTATATACAATTTACCGCCCGGTTTTCTAGCATGTAATCACTGAAATCGTGATAAAAATTACTTACCGCCCTAGGGCGTAATTTACGAATTACCGCCCGCTTTTCTAGCATGTAAGCCCTTGTTTACGAGCAAAGGAAGATGTACAGACATGACATATTATCCTAAAAAATCCTAAGAATATCTTAGTAAAGCTGAGGCAGCATTTAAATCACAATGCAACCTCACAAGGCGTAAAAGGTTGAACAAAATGGCCCGTGCTATTGACCGGTTTGAAATATTTAGATGCTGATGTACTCTGCCTGTAGTGAAGTCATCGGCTCAAACTCGTTTCTTTGTACCGAGCGACGCGCATCATGCATTTATGATTATGACCAATATTCCTTATTCCTTATATTAAATAATATTGCTTGGATTTTCTAAGGTGAATCAGAAAAATGAGTAACAGTGTGGACACGTGATAATGTTTAGCGAACTATGAAAGCCATATTGTGAGTCAAGTCGTGAAATAAAAGTAGATTCCGTATAAATATATCATTGTCTAATACTGGGTAGCACACGTGCGGAGCATATGCCTAAGGGCCGACCGATGCGTGCCAAGGTTGTCAAATACACGATCATCAATCTTTATTGACGTAGATATGTGGAAAAGCAAACACACACGATTCTTACTTCTGCATGGAGTAATATGGAATGCGGGTGTTGAGTTGTCGTCTGTCAATCACATACCTATATCTAATTAGATTACTTACCTACTCCTCTTCCTCCGATCGTATGAAAACACGCTTGCCAATCTTGCCATTTTATAGTACAATTGAAGACAAAAAACGTACATACAATGAGACATAAAACCTCCTCCTTTTTTGAAGTCAGTTAAGAGGCCTTATTCCTTAATTTAATATGACAAATATATGGATAATTAACAATTGTACCTAACATACTTTTTTGCACGGTTATACTTACCTTTAATATCTCAAACATTGTTAATGGTAAATACCATTTTTGCAGCTCAATGCACGATTGGGTATTTTTCTGCAGTTTGGTTCACTTTTGAAGGCGGAGCATGGAATAGGTAAGTCAAACGGATTCAAATTCAGACTTTTCTTCTCTTCTTTTTGGTATGCGAAATATTATACATATAATATAATGTACATCTCTCTTTACTCTTCGTATAAATACGCCTAGAAACCTAGTGAACCTAGTTAGCGCTGTAGAGTTGTTAGTCCGCTGTTTTCTAACATAATTGTGCGCATCGGGTTACAAGCATGAAATTTCTACCACAGATAGAGTGTTCCACGGTGATTATTTTCAAATGTGGAGGGAAGTCAGATTCGTCCCCTTTGAGGCGGGAGAGCGGAGTGAATAGGACGAAGTATACCTACCTCTTTTCTTTCTTTATTGCTGGTCAGTTAAGTCTACTAGGACTTGTCTGGTATCGTTTCCGTGTAAAACATATGTCAGAAATTCATTTTTAATGTTATTTTTGTATAGTTCTATATAAAAATATGGGTGTATTGCTGAAAAGGTAAAAATCACAACAAGTTTTTTTTATTCAGTGAGGTAAATTAGTTAAATTTCGTTAACATTTTCAAATTATTATTTTAAAAGGCTCAGTTAATCTAGTTTCTAAAAATATATATGCATGTTGGGCACTTCGCATACAAACAGTGGCTTAAAATATATGTTTACTTCGGCGTTACCTAAATCTCTAAATGCATCCTATTTCGCTTTATAAATACATTAAATAATGATTATTTATTTACATGCTTTTACATATAATATTGACCATATTCGTCCTAGAAAATCAAATTGATGTAATTAAAACAAAATATTTTTTACTAATGTATGACGAGCACACGGGCTAATCTCAACATCAACAATTTATTTAATTTGTATGAAGAGTGCCCAATATGTATATGTTTTTCAAATCTAGATAAAATTTGCTATTTTTTAATATTTTTGTTAGTTGTTAATATCCAGGAAATATAACTAAATTATCTCCCTGAATAAAAAAAACTTGTTGTGATTTTTACCATTTAAGAAATACACCCATATTTTTATATGGTACTATGAATAAATAACATAAAAAATGAATTGCTGATATCTGTTTTACACAAAAATGATACCACTCATGCACTAGCAGCGTTAACTGATCAGTAATAAAAAAAGAAAAAGAGGACTATTTTTTCCTATTCACCCCGCTTTCCCGCCGCACAAATCTGACTTCCCTCCAGATCTGAAAATAATCACCGCAGAATACTCTATATGTGGTAGAAATTTCGTAGTCGTATCCCGATTCACACAATTTCGCGACTTAGCTAAATGTATGAGCACGCAGGCTAAGCTTAATATCAATAATATCAACATTTTTTTCAAGGTACTTTTTGTATGAGATGTGCCCAATATGTATACATTTTTAAAAATAAAATAAAATTTGCTATTTAGTGATATTTTTTTAAATTGTAAATATTCAGGATATATAACTAATTTATCGTTCTGAATAAAAAAAACTTGTTGAGATTTTTACCTTTTCGGCAATATACTAAATTTTTTATGTCAAATTATACTTAAATAACATAATGAATGAATTTCTGATATCTGTTTTATACGAAAACGATGCCGTACAAGCTCTAATAGCTTTCACTGCTCAGTAATAAAGAAAAGAAAAAGAGCAGTACTTGGTTCTATTCACACCGCTCTCCCGCCACGCAGGGGACGAATCTGACTTCCCTCTACATCTGAAAATAATCACCGCGGAACGCTCTATCTGTGGTAGAAATTTCATGCTTGTAACCCGATGCGCACAATTTCGCGGCTTAGCAACTCTACTATGAAGCCAGTTTTGGTTAGCCAAAAAGTTAGTTCGTACACACGCACACATTAAACCTAAATCGGCTTCGTCTTTTGCATATACATATATTGTACGAAGACTCTCGTTCTATTAGGCGTACTTATTCTATGAATATACCTACTTCAGTAATCTACTTAGATAAAGCCTGTGTTTCTACTTCAGTATGGGATCATATGGAATTCGAGCGGTGTGCTGTCCTCCAGTGTTGTTCAATCGTGGCCGACAATTTAATTAACCTCTTGAATGGCTTGTCAAATTGGGAAAATTGGATACTCTGACGCTCCGTGCTATTTTAAGAGAAGGAATGATAGGTGATTGTGTATCAGCTTTTCATCCAAATTGCGGTAACGGGTTGTTCCTACTACCTATATCTGATTTGAGTCACAGCAAATCATTCAGTATACATTCAAACGGGCAAGCAAGCTGTAAGTGGAAACATACCTATGCGAATACAAAAAATCGTGTCGTTTTCCCACCGTTTCATGAAAACTTTGTTTTTAACGCTAGCCGATAAAATACGATTTTCATATTCGACAATAGGGCCTTATCACACTAGCGATTTGCGAGGATCGGGTATATGGTGGCGCGAATTAAGGAAGGCCTATTTCCAGCAGTGGACGTCTGTGGGCGTGGGCGAGTGATGATGATGATGATTTCTTTCTCAAATGAATCATAACATGTATAAAAATATATCACAAATACTTTACATGTTTTGGATTATGTTTTAGCTTTCAAATACAAGAACATGTAATATTAAACGTAATAGGTGATTTTAATTCGTATAAAAAGTTTGAATTAAAATCACCTCTTCGTTTATGCCTAGAGGCAAATCCGTCTTTTATTTAATACCTGATGTACTCTCGCTTTTCTTTATCGATAAACGTGGTAAGCTGCAAGCTTACCTCAAATTGCCTGGTGTTGGTTGTCTACGGAAAAATAAACTTGAAAAGATGCGTAACAGGACTTTATACGTAGAATATGTATGTTGAGCGTACTACCGCGGATGTCAGGTGCGCAATGTGGAATATCAAAACAAGTTTGCTAGCGATCGCCTTAAACACTATACTTGCCTTAGGAAAATACTTATGTACTTGTTGTTGCAATCCACTGTGATGTCACACCGGCCAGACATCCATAGAGCTTGATTCACTCCAGCTTTTTGTCTGTAGGTCTCATTTCTGAGGCTGGCGCTGACGCAACGGCAACCTTAAATATTTATTTTATTCTGTATTTTAGTATTTGATGTTATAGTGGTAACAGAAATGCATCATCTACGAAAATGTCAACTGTCTAACTATCACGGTTCATGAGATACAGCCTGATCACAGACGGACAGACAGACAGACCGAGCCAGCAGAGGCTTAGTAATAGGGTCCCGTTTTTATCTTTTGGGTACGGAACCCTAAAACGTACTTAAACCTCGTATGCTTTGTCAAAAATTTGCTAATCAAATTGAAGTTAACTGATTTTATATATATGATATTTTAACGTAAAGTTGACATGGATCCGTTTTAGGCATACGAAGGGTTAACAACGACACGTACAAATCTGTAAAGCCCATAAACCAATTAGTCAACAATGATAAATATTATGGTTGTCATTGTGTAGTCTGAGTTCATATAATTTTCATTTCATAGACAAATGCCAATCTTGAAAATGTCAACCTATATATAGATTAGGTAAGGTTAAGTTATATTAGGTTTATGTTATAACATTTAAAAATATTTTATAGTTTCTGATGAAAAAGGCTTTCAGTAAAATGAAATTTATATGAAATTCTATGAAACGTTTCTCTATAAAACAAGGGTAAACAGTATGAAATAAAATCGTAAATCGTAGTGCCGGAGAATTTTACAATGCAAAAAGTTCATCGTTGCGACGATGGTAAACGGAATGGTGATGAAGCCCTTTGGTATATGGCAAAGGAAACATAATAAAACAAACAGATTAATTCGTGTAGCAATTTATTATTATTCTATCTTAACACAACGATATCAAAAGAACACATAAATACCACTTAGTCAGTCAGTTCACACCTTTGCAAACACATACAATATACGAATTATATTACCTAAATAGTCGCGCACCATACTGCACCATCAATACTTTAATAGGGCACACTTTACTTACTTAATTCGATAATTTTAGTTAAAGTCACTGCCCGATCAGGCCAGTAGTATTGCCTCGATCGAAAATATTAAATTATTCAGAGCTACTCGATATTTCAAGTCCACTAAGTCTCTCTAAGAGTGCGTTTTCCCTGATATGAGCTGCGCGGCGAGGACTGTGATTTGACAAATTCAACTTATTCACTGGCGCGCACGCGCGGTTTTGAGCATTGTGGTTGCTCAAGCCCAGCGCGCCATGGTTCAGTGGAAACGCACTCTAAAAGTACCATATCCATTTTGAGTAAGTATAACCTGTGAGCCTATGATGGTTACGTTTGTCACGCGATAATTAAACGATAATTCGATAAAGCACCCGTCATTGTTGCAATCACATACTTGCCAAAAAGCGACGTAATGCTTTATCATCTATTTATTGCGAGATAAACGCACTCATAGGCCAGACGAAAAATTAATTCTAAAATATTCTATATTCTATGAACATCGACGGTTATATTACCTACTATAACATAATGTATAGGTTGAATGTTGACCAACAGTCCATGTTTAGAGCTTTTCACTATAATGTCGCTTACGTCTCAGCTGTGGTGCTAAACCCAATATCTAATCCAAAAAATACAAAATGCGTAGAATAAACACTTTAAATGCAAATCATTAAAATTAGCATTGTCCAAATACGAAATTTTGATGGTTGTGTATGTGACGTAAGCGACATTTAGGTGGAATGCCCTTTTTTGAGGTACAAAACTTAAAGCCAAACATATATTTTAGGCTGATGTATTTAATTCAGTTAACCGTTTCTGCTTCATTTAGTTACATGTTTTAAAATTATTTGCTTCAATTATACCAAAAAAACACGCAGGTAGAATTATTAGTCTCCTTTAATTTTAAGTTTTAATATAAATTATGGCACATGTAAGGTTAGTATGACTTTTAATATTCTTCAAGTATAACGACGATCAAGGAATGTATGATTCACTAATGATAACTTGGAATGGTTACTGTATAATTTGATATGTATTGCATGAACACATCACATCTTACTTACCTTAATCAATTGCGTACTAGCTTAAACTTATAAAGACGACGAGATGAACATTATATGTCAATATAATCTTTACTACCATATTTACTATATAATCCTGCCTGTCAGACCTCCACACTCCAACATTGACAGCCGCAGAAATATTTGGTGTCCACAAATATCTACTTGATCCTGCATCTGGTTCTTAGTAGCACAATCTGGCTGAGCAGCCCTCGTAATGAATACTTTATAGACAATTTTCTACTCTCTCATTACATGAAAGTAGGTATCATTATTTCATGATTATGAGTCGGGTACTAGGTGCCAATGCAGCGGGTCATTCATATTTGTTTCATAAATTAATAAAATAATGGAACTCAAATGCAATTTACATTGTCCGAACCCACACATTTATCCAATAAACTTGAGTAAATAGGACAGATCCCACGCCTATTTTGCGCGAACTGTGGAGTGTAAAGGGGTATTTGGGTCAATCAATCTTTATTTATCCTTGTATTTGTGTCAGACAAACCTGCCAAGTTATTTATTGATTGTCGATCAGTTGACACAAAATAATCCTCGATCAATAACATAAATAAAAAAATTGGGTGAGTAGGTACAAATAAAAAAAAATATTGGTTTACTTTTCAATTGAAACAAAATACCTATACTAAATATTATCAGCAAGTAGTACTTCCAACGTAAAAGTATTTGGTCGCTGTATGCAGTATACGAACTAAATTTGCTAAAGAACTATTTTCTTAACACTTATCGATTATATTTGAAATGCATATAATATCAACATTAGATTGTAAAGTTCTTAAACTTACCTCTCACGTTTAGCAGCGCATTAAAACATACATTAATTATGTTAGAGATATACCCATAAAATCATTACATCTTAAGCCTCCTGGTTAGATCTGAAGGCTAAATACTTTCAATTTTATATTACACGCTTCGGCTTCGTTTTCAACACAGACAGCCCTAGCCTATAGGTAAGCAACATGCGAGAAAACTTCTTAGGGCCTTAACACACAGTTTGCGATTTGCGAGCGAATTTCGCGAGTTCGCCGCGACGCTTATTTGTATAGAAAAACTCGCTCGCAAATTGCAATTGTGATAAGGCCCTTATCAATAGAGAGTGGCATACCGCTTTGCTCTGGAAAAGAGTCTTCCACCCCACGGCTACGAATACGAAATCATCTACCAAAAGATACGTAATCTGGTAGTAATAAACTAATTTCTAATTAATACAAAAATATAAAGGAAGTTTTAATTATTTTTAATAATACTAGTCACGGGATTATATTTTGTGAATATTTTCATTTACCTACTTACGTAACATGTTACAGTTAATAATAATAACATTTAAACTATATAAAAGTGTTACTATCGAAATTAGAATGCTTTTAATGCGTTCAACAGATGCCGCGTGCCGCTACTATCGTTGGTCGCCATCCAACATTCGTTGTGTTCAGAAATTTACGACGATAGGTAATAATGTCATCTAGTGATGTAGCTAATCCTAATACTACTTATGTTTTTGTTACTTAATTCAATATGAAACTTTAATAGTGCCCAATAAAAATATGCCCAACACTACCGTATTAACATAAATACCTGTGTAAATACCGTACTTAATTTTATTAATACTCTAGAGCTTGTCGTGTTTTCTAGTTATCTCATTGCTGTTGCCCTTCAGGACTTGATAACTAAAGGAGTAAGAAGGTTGAGTACAAAATACGTATCCGTATATTTGGTGTTTTACAAAGTTGAAATTACAAGTTGGAAAATGTATATTCAGTGTCAGTGTGCCCAAAAAGTGAAAAGAGAAATACCGCTTCTTAACGTAACAAATATTCTCTTTGGTAATGGTATAAATAATGGCTCGTATGTAATGGGTTGTTGATCTTGCTATCCAAGCACACGGGATTCTAATAAGGGAGAGTTTATTTGAACCCTAACCTAACTAGCTACGCGCAAAGCAAGGTCGATTTAGATTAGATGCCATAACATAGATCATATAGGTCAACGCCGTTAATTATTGTCAATTGCTTCTATCTATATTTAGGAGTATGTCACCACATTCAGACGTGAAGTTATGCAGGAACAATTTGGAATCGTACGTAAGTACCTCTACCTACCTAATCGTTATAACTTTCAACTTTCTATATTAGAAGAGCAAATAATTACGAGGCCATACCCCAAAGGCCATATATGAGGTGAAGATTTCTGGGCAATCGCAGAAATGCATTTCGAATGAACTTAACACAACGAAATTTTTATCAATCAGTCCCGGTTAAAATATTAATCAATACGTTCAGACGCTTTGCTCACAAACATAGAGTGTATTCACTGTGATACAACTTATCGTGAAAAAGCCTGAATATTGCTAGAGTTCAACTTATAACTTTAAAACTTACACGAGTAAAATACTGTGAAGCATCATTACATTAGTAGTACGTCACAAAACAACATTTGCAGTAAAATGTTGGTACGTAGCTTACAAAAACTTACTTATATAACTTTTATAAGTATAATAATATAAGTACATATATCTAAGTTATCACAACAACAATACATTCTGCAATGAAATCATTTGGTTCACCAATCTAGTCGTTTATTACCAAACCGGTATAGGTAAGTACTATGCCATAATTGTTATTAGAAACACTTCATATTAAATAGGTACATCAACCCTTAATTTCACGATGTATAGCCAGATATAAGTAGGTACATATTTTATGACAATCTTTTTGCATTTTTTAGTTAAACAAATTGTTTGACTATTTTTAACGGCACTGAGGTTTGAACCAGGGTTTCTTTTTTATTTTGCGACTTTAAGGGTGAAACACTGTTTCTCAAACGCTACGAAGTCAAATGCTAAACGTCTGGTCCAGCAGCCTATGACCATAGTCGTTGTTTGGAGAATAGTACAGCGCCCTGCCGGTTACTGTGTAGCACTAAAATTCTCCATACAAATAGTTTACGCAGTCGCTAGCGAGTGCAGTCACTGTAAGCTGGTACCTACTCATGGTAAGGGTAAAGATTCCCATCAAAAAACTGAGCGTTCGATATGGGAATCCACTCTCCTTAAAAAAAGGAAGATTGGCCGAAGAAGACCATCGATCCATGATTTTAAATTTATTGATCGAGAAGTAGGCGGAAAATACTACTTATTCATGTATTTAGTTCCAATTTCTTTATCAGATTGTAGGGTACAACAGTACAGATATAATAATCAATGACCGTGTTTGCCTTTTAAAAATACAATTTACTTTCTGCAGTAGTCCGGTAATTCTATTTAAACCATGATTTATATTTTATAACTTGATTAATCATAAATGTAAATTTTTGTTAAGTAACCTATTTTTTTAGGGAAGCCCCTCTAGCTACTTTGAAGTAAGAAGATTACCAATATTGAATCTCCATGGCTTTTAGCACCGTGCGCCAAAAAATTCAAATTTAGTAAACGCATATCAGTTCACTTTTTAAAGTGCAGTTTTTGATAGGTGGCCCTTTCCGTCAAAATGCCTTATTATAATCATTTAACCCAGTGGCGTGGCGTCCATAGAACCTGATTCCTCCCGGCTTGCCTATTTTATAGCAAATGAGCACCCTCTTCTACACTACAATTCCAGGAGATGTAAACTTAAATCTTCTTTGGCTTTACCGCGAATAAATTCGACGACACGCCTCTGAAATAACCCCTATTTTTCCACGTCCAAAACACTGTTTCATGTAGCAATTAATTATACTATAATAATACCTTACTATATACTTACTGTAATACATTTCATAAGGAACCGAGATCATTCTCATACAGATACTCTTGTTCTTTGTTTTGTTCCAATACGGCTAACTGCGTTGTGATGCTCGTTTAGGATTATACTAGTTTTACAGTTCATCCATTGAAACCATTTCCTGACCGTGAAGGTACAATACGTTCGATAATACCGTTTTCCGGACGCCGGCTTCCCTGCCAATATCAACTATCCTCAAGGCAACTTGTGGGCGAATCGCTTAACGCATTCATCCTTTCATTTTTTTTTAGCGCGGCGCCAATTAAATAAAAAGGTTTTAAGCCCACGTCAGAATTTTTCCAATTTTGTTGTAAGTACCTACCATTTGCACGCTTACTATCGAACCGGAGAAGAAACGAGCTGTAGTTTTATTTTATTTAAACAAAAATGTCATTCTAGGGAAGACACTCGATTATTTCCTTCTCCAAAGATTATTCATAAAAACGTAGAACTAAAGAAGCTTTACTCGTAACTATATGTTGCGTGTCACGCCCACGTCAATGGTACACCTGACTTCTAATCACCACTAGTACTAGCCCAGATTCTGTTCCAGGCATAATATCTACATTGCGGTAATGCAGATTCTATAATTGAGCCTATTATAAAAGGGTATGTTTGTTAACAAGTATTTTTCTTCTAGTAAAGCGTAGGGGGAACCGTCGTTTCTTCTTGGCGCCTAGATGGAGAAGTAGGTTCCTCGCTTCTGTCAGAGTTGCTGGTTCGACGTCTTCGACGCCTGACACGAATCCGCTTTCAGGACGCGAGAGGGCAGGCGTGGTTGGAAGAAGCGAGAACCAACGATCTATCTTTGCACTTGACGATAACTGTTATATGTTGAAAAAAAAAGAAAAAAATTACAAACCAAAAAAGTAAAAAGCTTAAAACATAATTAATCTAAGCTTCTGTTCACCACTAAAAAACTAATCAACGAAATAAACCTCTTGTTTATTTAATCAAGACCTTGATTATGATGAAAACCATCTCGGTGTTTGAAAGTTTTATGTTGTAGGTTCGGAGGTAAGAAACTTAAGGATATGAAGTTTCCAAATAATATAAAAATATGAAAAAAGCCCTTTTATCCCGATGCCCTAATCTCCTGATTGATCCTAGAGATCGTACTTGTCCGTGTTCTCAATGAATTCATTACTTACATACTTTTTAATCCTAATTCGTGATATTGTGAAACAGTGCCAATTATAAATTATACCGTTTCCTATGATGGTGACACTTGTCGCGTTATATATAAATGTCAATGCAGATATCGTATTCTGACAAGAGACGGATGCTTTACCATTTCGCGATATAACCCATTAACATGTTAATACAGCGTAATCACAGGGTCGCTGGAAACCCGATATTAACGAGTACTCGTACTCAATTATACCTATAAGGACGTCGTCTCATAAATGATTGACACTCATCAAATACCAGTGGCATTTAAATTTTGATGCGTAACATGGTTTACTTTCATTGATTAACAATTCGTGAAGAGGTGTAAAATTTTTGCTGATAAATAAGACAATAACATGTCGTTTAATCTTTATTTAGAATTTTGCATCCAAAGTCACATTTATTCAATTTTGTATACATTGATCAAATTTTAACATTAGGCTACGTATCATTACTGATCTATTAAGAGGACCACTTCCACCGTTCTTATTTAGCTACTACATGTCAAACAATCTGCTCTATGATAAATATGATCATTCTTAAATTAATTTACACAAAATCTATGTTTCTAAACAATTAGTTCGGTACGGCAGACACATATAGTTAGCATTTTGATATCTAACGGCAGTTAGCTGCAGATAAAATTAACCCCCGTCTCTCATCGACACATCATGCCACGGGTAGGGAATGCAAACCGGTAAGTAATTGAATGGGAATTACCAAATTTCCGGTAAATTACCAGTACTTTCCATAGACAATGTTATCGGTTTGCATTTGCTAGCCACGGGGTACTCTCTCTGCAGCCGACTCTACATACATGAACGATTTGCTAAATTGTTACTTTTTTTTTTCATTGAATTTGTATAATACTTTGACATAGTTGGATTGATCTACTAAAATGACCAACCTTTCTGGGCGTATAATGGCCATGCTATGTTTTTGATTGGTTTCTCGTCATCTGAATATGACAGAAAATAACAACCAGCTTTGATAAATAGAACTTCACACATCAATGAACTACAAACATTTATATTAACTGTTCTTAATCGTAAACACAGGAAATATTCACTTAAAGCTAACTCTTTCATGAAACAATCTACGCAAATATTATCCCGATCCGGTGTGCGGAGTATCAATCAGAAGATGACGTGTCTACACAGACAAGCTATCTTTAAACATTTCTTTACTGATCCTTTTTATTCTACATGTCTGCATGATCATTCACTTAAGTTATGATTACGCAACTAACAATACAATAAAGACAGCAAATATTCAGTGTATTACGATGAGGCCGATAACAGTCACTTGATTCAATCAATCCCAGTTCTTATGCATTTCATTCGGTGTATGTAGCAGCCAACCTCAGGCCGAGAGGAAATCTAGAGTAAACACCTATTGACATCAAATATTTATTAAATAACAATTACCAATTTGATTAAACCTATAACGGTGACAGTGTTCCCCTGACAACTCGACTGCGATCGTGAACACACTCCTCTCCAGCAAATCTACTAAAACAACGCCTTTTAAATTCTTAAAACTTCCATATTAGTAGCTCTTAGGTACTCCAGTCTTAGTTGTTTACTCGTATAAAAACTTATTTAAAAGTTCTCTACGTTAAACGCATCAGAAAGGGTAACTGGGCCATTTTATCTAAAGTTGTACGCCCCACTTTTTATTATATTTTGGATATTTTAGGTATTTTCTACTCAGAATCACGAGCTCTTTCGATCTAATTAGGAGAAACAATGTGTCCCGATATTTTATCGTTTCATTCCGTTACATATAACTTACTATGGCGGTAACGGAACGGAAAAACAAAAAACATGAATATTTGGGACACTTTCTTCTACTATTTAGATCGAAAGAGCTGGTGATTCTAAGTAGAAAATACCTAAAATATCCAAAATCTAATAAAAAGTGGGGGGTACAACTTTAGATAAAATGGGCCAACGAAATATTCCTGTGTTCGCAGTCGAGAAGTATGTTATGTCTTTTGATTTTGATATGCAGAGTCTGGTCATTTGCTCTTTATATTGTCAAGTCCTTTAGATACCTGTTACATAGTAAGGTCTATTCAGACGGGACGGGAACTCGTATGCGACGTCCTGCCCCCCTTCCCTCTAAGTGGCCCTTTCCCTCACTTGTCACCACTTGTGGCTGGTAACTTTGTTTTATTATCAATATTATTCGATTAAAATGAATAGTTGGCACGCCGAAATGTTAAATGTTCGAACGTTCACAAAAAAAATTACATTGGTACCTATTTATTTTGAACTTTTTTAACATTTAAAAAGTTTCGGCTATTAATCTATATTTCGAAGTATTTTAGTAATGTTACTTTAGAATTTTCTTTGGAGCTAATCGCTGCCTCGTTTATAATCAATCAATGGGGGAGAATGATTAAATTAATTTAGTCAGAAAGATTGGTTCGAACATGAAACATTGAGTTTGTAAAAATCTACAACGATTTTTGGGAGTTCGTTACCTACCCGTCGTATTTTCATAAAATATTTAGATTTAAGAGAAATTCTGCGGAAGAATGACGGTCGCGATTATTGCTCGAAGTAAGATGAAGATGACAGAGCATCTATCACTATCGCACTCATACGTGACTTGTGGAGGATCTCTTGTCACTTAATTATCGCGCGATAGACGTGACAATCAAACGCCACTGAAAAATATTTAGAGCACTCTCATAAATTAAACTTTGGCACGATTTTTAAATATATCTTACTGAGAGAATGGCTAATTTAACTACAAATAAATATTTATCGCGCTATAGTAAGGTAGCTTTCAAAAATATTATATTAAAATATACCTTTACAGGTACATTTATAATTTTATTTTGCTGATACGGTTATTTGTATTCAGCCTATATTAAGAGAGCAATGAAGTATTGTCCGCAAGTAGTTCACTATGTAAAAAATTACCTTCATTTTCAGAGAAAATCTCATTCAATAATTATAATTTAAAACGATATGCGAATTTGCTATCAAAATGATATGTAAATGAACTCTTCCGAATACTAGCTAATTAGTTTACACCGCTCAATATTATTGATATGGTGTATAAATTTACAATTTGGCACCTTCATTAAAGTCTCTATCTCCAAAAGAGAACCTTGTTCACTTAACAATGCGAATCTTTATAATACATAATATTAATATATATTTTTATAAAAATCTTAGAATGCTCGTACGTAATTTTGGTAACTAGTGATAATATAAACAAGTATACAGTTATAATAAAAATGCTGGACATTACCTAAGCGAAGCTTAAAATTCATCATTTCAAAGTTGACTACAAATGGACTAAGTTGATAGTTTGGTACAAAAAAATATACAATATAAGTTAACGATAACAGCTTATTAAAATAAATTTAATGCTTGGTACGTCATTGATAATTTGACTAGAATGGTTTGAGACGCAATTACTTCTCCATTATAAATACCCGAGATCTTTTCCTTGCTAGTAGACGGATACACAGTAATTATGTCATGGTGGTTCCTCTTCAATTTACTTAGTTGTGTGTCGCGTCCACTGCTGCCGCAGGGCAGTCATCATCTGGCTGTGGTTGGCCACCTTCTCGCTGCGCGAGCGAGTGATCGGAGCCGTATATGCCATAGGCACGGTCAGCGAGTTCCCCTGTGCAGTCGGTTCGGGTTGGGGTTGCGTCTCCGGGACGTCGTTGGTGCTGGGCGACGGGCTCACGGGTACGATCAACCTCACGCGGCCGTCCTCTCCTGTGGCCGTCAGAGTGCCATTGTGAGACAGTGGCATTATAAATGGAGCGCTATCATCCGAACTGAACGCATCAGGCGTCGAATCCTTCGATGTTGTGGCCTGACTGGCGCTGTACAGTGAGTTCTCGGATTGTCCAACGCTCATAGCTTGCCCAGTGTTATTATCCTCCTTGAAGGGATCCACATCCAACAGGTTCTCGAGATCTGAGTAATTGTAATCGTTGATGACCGGCGGTATGTTGGGGAAAGCGTTGCGATTCTGGTAGAATGGGCTGTGACCCATCATGCCATCGATGTTCAAGTCTTCGTTTGTATCAGTTCTGATGTGTTGAAATTTCTCGATCAGATAGTTCTGTATCTGTTCGTTTGTCATGTTTCCGAAGCTCGGGGGCGAGTTGTGAGAGGTGGAAGCGGCCGGAGCGTTGTTGTTGGCGACGTTCTGTGATATGTTGGTATGGTTGATCAGGTCGATGAGTGTGTCCACATTAGGCTGGCCGTTGCCTGCATTGCCATTGCAAGCGCGTTCAGGTTTCTTCTCAGCACCTCCCCTCTGATCCGGCAGCATTAACAGTACACATATACATTTAAGACATTGAAATATTTGTATTAATGCACTCTGTAGTGTTCCGTTCGAGACAACAAAACATACAGCAAACACAAACACGATTATTGCCAACGTGATCATTCATAATAATTACGACATTAATAGCAGTCATGCAAAGCAATAACTACAAAACCAAAACTTTCGAATCGAATAGAACCGAACAAAATATGGGTAAGTCGGTTATAAATGTAGGTAGGTAGATACTCCACCTACCAAGGTGTTGTAAACCGAAATACACTTGCTAACTATGAGGTACAGATAAAAAATAAAGTATTGATCATCAATTCAGAACATAATCAAATGAAAGTAAACCATGCTATTATTATGAACTTAATCTAATCATACATGTATGAGAACATGATGAACAGAGCAATATTACTATGCCACTAAAAGCGTGTCACAGCCCCTAAGAAATGAAATGACACGCTAAAGTTTTGAGGATTTCTGATTGTTAAAGTGCATGATAAAAACACCGACGAGTTATTAATTTTTAGAACGACATCTAAACACCGAAACAGTTTTCATTAGCCTTATCTTGAATTTCCAAAAAAAACATCAAGCACTATAATTAATGGTGGTATAGATTTTACTAAGACAGTAAAAAGGTAGAATAGCAACTTCCGTCAACAGCCAAGCCAAGAGAACCGAAGTGGATGAATGAAATTGATATTTTTATCGTCATATGTTTCAACAGCTATGTACAGTCTGTTTCTCATTGGGATTCAGATTTAGGTGAAAACTGATATGCTTTTCATCTGTATCGCGGAAGAGCGAGCGAGACAGGTATAAAACTCCAATTACATTTTGTCAGCTCACGCACTCATCATTTCGGAGCATTCGATTTGCATTACTTCGCGAAGTAGCCTTCCTAACAACCGTTCTCTTATCTTAGTAAATAAAAAACAATAACTGTCTCAGTATTATATAATATCAATAAAGGCGGGTTTTCAGCAGTTGCCTAAAACGCAAAGCTGTAAATTTTATACGCAGTGCGACAATAATAATAAATGGCTGGGGCAGTGTACTGAAAAAACACCTTTAAAGCATCGACCACACTGCTGTTCAGAAACGATGACGGTGGGTTAACCTCAAACGTCACTAGCCAATTACTATTCATACATTTGACTGCGTTAACGCACCGCCTCCGTTTTTTGAGCAACGGTGTGGTTATCATTAAAAGCTGAAAAACACGACTAGGTGCAGCAGACGTTTAATAAGAATAAAATATGTATTTCTTTGTATGTAGCTCAGATGACGGCGTTAAAGTATGCGTTTAAACTTACGCTGTTTTTTTCACAATCTTATGATTATTATAAGCGCTTTTTAACTCCGTCACAAAAAGCTCTATCGTTTATGTGAACTTTCGCGAAAGGCTAGTAATTAAAGAAACATTCTGACGGATCACGTCCTTTTGTCGAGTCGAGTGTAGGTAAATTTAATTATAACCAGAAGGTGATGCATATAAATATATGTAGGTATTCGGTGTAGCCATGTCGCGTTAAAGTTTACAAGAGTTTAGCACTTGTCGCGCAATGTACCTAATGATCAAAAGCGACAAATAGTAAACTCATACTACAAATTACAGATAGTGTTAAAAAACTATATACAGCGTGTATTTTTGATACAACCTCAAACTTTACAAGTTCTTAGCATAGGCCTTAGTGAATATGGTTTTCTATACATTCATTAAAATTTACGATATTGTTTTCCCCTTATAAAATTATTCAGCACGCAATGTAACTCGTTTTTATTCTCACTTAGCCATCTACTGTCACTAAAAAGTTTTTAGTAAAAACCAATGTCTCAAGTAAGTGTACGCAATACATTGCTGCTCGAAAAAATTACAAATATTCATTACAGTCTGGTGGCTAACACCAATAAAAACTAACAATTTGTTTAAATATCGGTTTATAGCACTAAAATCTACGTCTGGTTACAGTTTGTGGTTATATCAACATTACACGCAGTACACAGTAAAATTATATAAGTAGTAATGTTTTACTAGGGAAATTAATGTAAAAATATCTCTTTATTACTAGTTATACAATTTCACAATTATTCAAATTAGAGAGCGTAGAAACTAAAAATGCACTTATTATTGAAAGAAAAATCAAAACTGCGCATCTGTTAACGTTTACAATGCTATCTATTTTAATATTATGGCAGCCGGCGCACGCAGTAGTTCAGCATACATAAAATATGTACCCCAGAAAAATGTTATACCCAACAAAAAACCTGCTCTGTACTCGTATGCTCAATAAAAAAAAAAAAAAAAAAATAACGTCTTACGAGCCTCGCTGTTTCGCGTGGACCGTTAAGTCTCTACACTCTAATATTAAGCTAGAGTCATACTGCGGTAAGATTAAGCTAGTGTCATACCTGCGGTAAGAGGGTGAGCTGTTGAGCGTTGATCGGCTTGGCTGCACCGCGCTCGCGTTCGCGTAGGTGAGCAACCAGAGCCGCGATATGCTCGAGCAACTCCTTGTTGTGGACGAGCAGCTGGTGTGTGCGAGCCTGGAACACCACACCAGAGAAATTAGATCGACAAATCTCTACCAAACCTCCACTTCCAAGGTTCTACGAGTATCTATATATAGGAAGAAAACAGAATTCCTTTTTATTAACTTCGAAGTCCAGGAAGTGAACTGAACTAGCTACTTAAGACAATGCGAGGTCTATTCTCGGTATACTGAGTCATATTACTTGTTATGGAATATTATTACATTTCGGTACCTAAGTTATCAAAAAGGAGACCAAAGTCTATTCCTACTAACAATAACAAAGACAGCTAGAAAAGCGTACAGTATTTTCAAATTGCTTCAAGGTTTGCTTAGATATATAGTGATAATTAAACAAATAATTCTGCGCAATCACTTTTGTAAAGTCAATAATATATGTAGGTGTGGCTATGCGCAAAAGGTCAAATCCTGGTTGCACGAAGGATGCACTCAGTGCATATGGCGTCGCTTGCAACTGAGGTGCAACCGGCACTCAACCACATAGGATAGGCATGCGCTGTCAATACTCACTTGGGCTTCATATCTTGCGTTTTTCTCGACGGCGAGCTGGTCGCGCAGCACGAAGACCTGGGCGACAGCCGCGCGGGTTTGCTGGGTTTGGTTCTCCAGGCGTTCTTCCAGGAGTTGGACCTGGTGCTGGGTGCTCAGTGGCAGCGCCGGATCCTCGCCCGCATCGCCCCCTGCCGCCATCGCCTGTTCCACGACTCCATCAGGCTGCTCCGGGACATCGAAGTTGGGCAGCTGCAATTCCGCAAGACGAATCTCACAAATAACCCTCTCTGCCTGTAGCGCCCTAAGCCGCGTTCCAGGACGGTCCACGAATCTGGTGCGGTAGCAACGCAGATCAGAATACTTCTTGAAACACACCGTTCGCGGCCCGGGGGGCAAAACGGGTGGTGGTCTCAAAGGGGCAGCCGGACCCCTCATAACCGGTTATGAAAAATTTAGAAATTTAAACTAAAATCGGCTTTATTTTACTTATTTGCTTAGACCCGTTCACTTTTCGACCGCGCACTGACTAGTCAGAATCAATATGCTTTGCCTCCCACGTTAGCATCATAACAAATATACCAAAACAAGCTGTGATATAATATGTACTGGGCCCGGAAATTTTCCAGATGTAATACTGCGCAATCGTTGAAACCTGATCAATATGGGATAGGTCACAGGGATACCATGTCCTGTGGCTGTCCTGGCAATAAAATATATTTACGAACATTATACTAAAGAACATTAAAATAAACAGAATGTTATTTAAGAATTCATCTGAGGACCTAATCCTTTCCAGAAGAATTTAAATATGCCGTGTGAAGGGTATACAATCACTAATTACTTTGTCTCACAGCCAACTGGCGTTGCTAGCAAGCTCTATCGGCAACGAAAGTAAGTCGCAGGAAAGTAAGTTGCGCCGCGCTACGTGGGTTGACAATTGGGTTCGCAAACTCTCTGGTAGATGGCTCTCACTTTAACGCTTTACTTCAGGAACCGAGACGTAAACTTTTAGAAATAAAACTTATTTGAGCAGTTACTCTGTTAATCAAAAATATCAAGATGTACTTAGGTCTCTAATGTCAACTACTCGTTTACTTTGCAATTTTTTTACCACTCAAGTTTAAGAATGCTGTCATCCAAAAGTTTTTTTATTGGATTGTTTGTATATGATACATATTCAATATTCATCTCCAAAGTGTTGTTATTAGGTTTTATTTAGCTTGCCCTGTTGGTTGTTGTGTTTTGTTTTGATCAAATTTAGTAATTGACGAAAGGTAGATCATGGAACTCTTCAACGGTTACTAGTAACCTCTTCGAACTTGGATTGTTTTTTGACGACGAGTTCTTTAAAATTGGCCTTGGTGACAAGGTTCTTCACGGTTATCGGTTTTGGCAAAATAATTTGTGGCATATTGCTTATGTATACCTATCGACACAGATAAATATGAAATTCTTCTGCAGCCAGTAACGCCTGTCTACTACGCATTTTTCAAAGACTATTATTGTACCGCATTAGACAAAATTTAAATTTATTGATGGACCTATGTTTAGGTAGTTACTTGAATTAATGGATAAATATTTAGTTTTCGAAAGAGGTTTTACACAAACTGACTCCAAATTAGTGATAGAAGGCGTTTTTAAATAATGTTCAAGTTTTGGTACTATCGTTATATTTTGAACTAGCGACCCGCCCCGGCTTCGCACGGGTGCAATGATGATAAATTATGCATTTATTATACATATAAACCTTCCTATTGAATCACTCTATCTATTAAAAAAACTGCATCAAAATCCGTTGCGTAGTTTTAAAGATTTAAGCATACAAAGGGACATAGGGACAGAGAAAGCGACTTTGTTTTATACTATGTAGTGATATGCACTCTCGATTTGTTATGATATCTCTTCTCCCCGATATTTATCATATTGATACGTTTTAATAATGATATACTTATATCAATCCTTTTTTTTTCTTTTTGATCTTTTAATTAAGGAGCTTTGATCATAATAATTAGTTTAATTGATCACGTTGGTAAATGATAAGATCTGTTTAAAAAAATCGAAATTGGTAAGAGTACTTCACAAATCCTAATCTCAAGTAAAAATATCGGTTTCGAATTCATTGCAAAGTCAACACTACTGCGTAATGAATTCGACAATGCTCTTTTTTACGTAAGATTAGGTATATGTACAATAACATACCTCTCAAATTAAAAACCTTCAGCAGGTATCCACATTTCTAACCAAGCTTTAACTCGTAAATTTTAAAACCGATCAAAAACTTCCCACCTCTAATATTCTAAGAATTGAAGCCCCTTTTTTGCACGAGTTGTAAATTTAAACTTTCTTCCAAAGGCAAGTTTCGAATTGCCTCAGAAGTCATTATGCAGAGACCTCGAGTAGGTACACCAAGTTTAAAATCGCGGCACATCCCACAGTGTCTTCAAGTAACGTTCTTGAAATGTCTGCAGTAGTTTTGCTAGCATTAGTGTTGCCCTACACTGCATCCGATGTCGTAATGATGATAGGTAAATGAGTGCTAGAGTTACGTTTTCCATGTGTAGGTATATATATTTATTACATTATTTCAAGGATACCTGATAAATCTGCAAAGCTTTTACTTTACAAACGCACTCTGTATTATTTGTAATATAAATTAACCCACATCCACGTCAACATCGAGTACACCAAGTTATTAATACATTTTGATACCCGGGTCATTGTCAGTTCAAAAGACAAAATTCGTCCCTTCGGTGGTCAAAAATTAAGAGTTTGTATGAATCTAGGTTATGTTGCTATTACATCGGGTTATAGAAGAGAGAACGTTCTTTATTCTCACTGACATTTAATGAGACAATTAGCCCCTGGAATCCTTAATTTCCCAAAAGTCCACCGGAAAGACGCGCACCTAAATCTGACAATGACCCACCCCACAGTCAATCGTACCCGTCAAATCCTGACTTGGTTTACATCTATTGGTGTATTTTATACGAAAGTTGCCAACTTTCACAATTACAAACTACAAGAAACTCGGAATGTATCCTAATTAATATTGACATAAAAACGCATCCTCATGACCGCCCAGCTCGTTGACGGAAAACTGTGTCCCAGACGCCAAGCTCACAGAAGACAGTATGGCAATGTATTGTATAGCGGCAAATGACGTCGTGGCGTCCGGGGCACATCTTTCCGTCGACGTGATTTGCCGTCTTTGGCGCTCAAAAGGTTCTCTGTGGAGCGTGATGTTTGGCTGTCAGAAGTAATGGATAAATTGGCATTACTCTACCCCTTTCTTTTCCAAGTGTATTCGTTCACTTCGAATCTTTTTAAACAATTTCACGTGAAGCGGGCAGGTAAAAAAAAATACGTTTCTGATTTTAGTGATCTTTAAGTAACTTATAGCTGTACATGTTCTGGACCCAGATATGCAATATTTTTTCCGAGCAATGTAGATATGGTTAATAAGATAAAGTATATTGAAGTTTTGACTAACTAACAGGTAAACACTATTTCAAACCAAAGATCCAAGTGTTAAAAAGTAATAATCAAATAAGCAGAGCAGTGAATAATATACTTGGAACTTACACATCGCATTACAAAAAACAAAAAAAAAAGTTTTCTCGTAAAAAAAACAACGTTATAATTTTTTTTTCAATAGCTGGACCTGGATATTTTTTTTTGCAATTAGAATTAGAATACCTAAAACAGTTACATCGATAACTGAACAGGCATCAGTGTAAGGCTACTATTAGGTTATACGGGCTGTTCCGTTGGCGCGCTCCTTATTGGAACGCGGGTCACGCCTCTTACCGCTCCCCAATACTAAATCGCAATACTGCAACCAACCGCCTCGATACTCGCTGCTGTATTCTTTGTAAAGATAATAATAAGAAAATAGCACTAAATACACTAGTTGTTTAACAAGTCGTCTACTGTCGTCCACGTCGACAAAATGATTTAAATGGATTTATTTGTTTGTTAGGGGTGTATGGATTTTATGGATCTCCTCCTGATGATTTGGTACTTTAAATAGTCTATGCCAGTTTCACAGCTTCCAAGGCAGTAAGTTTAGGCTCAGCGGTGAATGAGTGCTGTCAGGACATCTTTTATGATAAAGGTAAATGATGATAGCTGCCTTTATAAGTGGAAAAGCGGTACGTCAACAAAGTGTTACTTTTTTTAGAATAGAATAGAATATGGCTTCGAAATACGCATCCATTTATTTACCTACTTGATAATTAGGAACGGGATCCTAGTTATGTACCTGTATATAGAAAGTATTGTGACAAATATCGGTGGTAAATATTTCATATTTCATACTGTTATTTTCATATCAAAACGGGTGCGCGAATTAAAATTTCAACTTAACTATTTAGTAATTAGCAACATCACTTAAACATTCCTTTAAGACACGTTCTGTCATTAATTGAGACTTAGTTTGTACAATACGATTAAAATAAGAGCGTTTAGAAGATTTTAATAAGAGCGTGCGAGAGAGGGGTAAAAGCCGAATCGTTAACTGATTTTAATCGTACTGTATAAGAGTTCGTAAAGTAAGTGTCCAAATATGAATAAATTTAAAAGGTTTTTAACATTCGACTATTAAAAGTTTGGGATGTAAACAAAACTTTACTGACTCTAATAAAACTACTAAGATACTTATTTATCTCTAACAGTATAAATATTACCAAGATAGGATGCCCTTATATTTACAGAAGACCTGTAAATTATTTTTCATATAATATACACGATGATTCTTAATCGGTAATCAGGAGTAGAAAAATATTAATATTCAGATAAAATTAAACTTAATAAACGAGGTCTCACGCAATTACCTCACTGTTTGATTAATTAAAAGTTGAAACATACTTAAAACTAATAACAACTAGATACATGGTCATCCTACATAAATTATTGAAGTACGATACCTACATCAAGTGCCATCGCTTTGGCGGGAATTTGAATGAAATTTTCTACGACTTTGTTTATGTAACTAATGACAATGACAAGTTATCACTCATAAATTGTCATTGCCATTAAATTATTAAAGAGGTTGCAAGCTCACGGATACAGATTAGTAGGGTGACAAGGAATTTAAGACAAAATTGGTTTCAAAATAAAAATTATCATAGAAAAATAAAAGTTTGTTATCATGTAATTACGACTTCAACGTGACCGCCATCAATTAACGAGTAAAAAAGTTGGTACCTGATCACCGATTAAAAATCATCGTGTATAATGCATGTGTATCTATACATACAACATACCGAGTATACCATCGGATAAATCTCGGGGCGTAAATGAAATCGATTCCGTTCCAAGTTACGCATACCGGCGATATTATTACACACGTCGACTTGGGATGTAGGGTTGTGCTTCATGCGTTTACAATCGATATCGCTTCAAGTATCGTTTTAGTGCGTCTAAGTTTGTACCGTCAGCTGCTGAAAAAGCTACAGCACTGGTACGAGTACGATATAAATTTATTCAGTTTGAACAAGACGAAGTCAGCACTCTAAATACTCGTAGACATATCCTACTCATCAGCGCGCACCTTGATAACCACCTCCATTCTCCGTTTTATTCAGGCGCTTTTGCGAAGAATCGAAGAAATAAACAGTAATATATTTCGGTGGTGGAGTTACATTTTTACCCGCCATGTTTAATTCAAATCAAAATATAAAATAAAGAAAAACAATAACGTTACTGAGTTTGTTGGCGGCGTGGATATAGTGATTGATAACAATTTATTTATTCTTAGCCATGTTCCAAAGTAGCGTCTTAATACTTTATAGCTTATTTTGAGAAGACAAATTGTGTTTAAATCACAACCCTACATGCATATTCGTATTTGGAATTGTGACGGACCATGGTAAAAAACGGACTGCCCCATTTTTATAGTTTTCCTCTAGTGTTGGTATAAGTTTTCAAAGCTTGCGTTACGTCTCGATCGAATTTGCCATATCGTTTAATACAGCTCGAATAACAATAAGCGAAATTATCATGACATCTCGTCAATACATCGCCTAAATGTTTGTACGTTAATATTGATCGAATTATACCCCTAATATGGGTTCTTCATCATGATTTAAGATATTTCATTCCCGATTTTCCACTTTGTATCTCACTTAAGTATTTATCAGAAAATAATTAGCAAGAAAATATATATTTGATGTTCCAGCAAACAAAGTCGCTTCTCTAGCACACCTACACGCCATTGATTTACGGCTACGATCTATGGATCAAATGTGGGAGAGCGATTATTATAAGAAGGATCCTATTTTCAGTGCCGATAATACTCATCCTATTTATAACCCTGCTTGTTTCCGTTTATTTTCGACTCACAGAATTTGCTTTTGTTTTGTAAATGGTAAAAATTGGTCTTCAATATTTTGTTTGTTATTTACTAGACAAAATTTTGGTTCACCGTAATTGGACTCCCAGCTAATTTATCAAATGGAGATGACATATTTATCGTACACGATAAAGAGCTTTGATACAGATTACGCAATATGGTTAAACAGATGTTTCACTTTCATTGTGTAGCTAGTGGCGGCTTTAGGGGGGTCAATTCGGGCGGCCGCTCGGGGCACCGGCTCCGAAACGGCGTTTTCATAACCAGGACGCCAGAGAGCCTCACAGTGCATGATGTCATCCAGGGTGCATGTATGTATATGCATGTAGCTTGGACCGACCCTGGTAATATCCAATTTAAATAATGAGTTTTAATATTGTAATAATCTGTTTCCCCAGGGAGCCAACTTGTTTCGTGCCCTGTGCGTGTAGATCGTGACGTATGACAAATTGACAAATATTTGGATTTTAAGCACCTAGTCTAAATTACCGGTGTTATCGCAACTCGTACGCAGTTTTGGTGCAAGAAAGTGTAATAAGAGTTCAAATTATATAGTATACTAATAGTTCGGTGAATATAGACTGAAGTACCAAGGGTGACCTTACAAACGGTCCGGTAGTTTTGAATTTTTGATATGTCGTCTAAAGATGGTCAGTGAGTGTTTAAAATGCAAAATGCACAAT
Organism: Apotomis betuletana; assembly: GCA_932273695.1. Classification (NCBI taxonomy): domain Eukaryota; kingdom Metazoa; phylum Arthropoda; class Insecta; order Lepidoptera; family Tortricidae; genus Apotomis; species Apotomis betuletana. The sequence continues at coordinate 13,400,118 of OW026298.1, read as the reverse complement.
TTCCCTCCCCCCGCGCCCGCGCACTAACCATTCTAGACAACATATCAAAAATTCAAAACTACCGGACCGTTGTAAGGTAAAACTCCTTTATTCATTGGATTATAATTAATGGACTGAAGTTCTTATTTTGAAATGTAGTGAACAAGGTAAAAGGCAAAATTGTTCTAATGAAAAACAGTTTTCCTATACTCGACGCCACGTAGCTTGGCAATAGCTATTGGTCGCTATTGCCAAGCTACGTGGCGTCGAGTATAATGAAAACAGTTTGACTTGTCGTTTTGTAGAACGGTTTCAAATTGTCCTAAGATAACGGAACTGTAATAACGAAATGAAAAATAATTAACGCCTTTTATTCTATAAAGTGAGGCCTCGAGAAACATAAATAAGTACCTATTTTATTTAACAAACTATTCTAGGCATACCTAGAGTATCATCAATAACAGAAATAAGAGAAGTGAAATTAACTTCAAATTATGATACCTTTCGTCTGCCGATAAGGTCTTCATGTGAAGTGAATTTCCAACAGAATAAAGTGAGGTTGCGTATCGGAACAGACCTGTTGTGTTCGGCGATCAGTTTTCCTCGGAGGTGGCGGCAGCAGTTCTAGATGAGTTGGCCTCGGCCTTTCCTTCGGCGGTACTTTCTCTTCGCCGACTTCTACAACCACTTTAGAAGTGGAGGCCGCGCTGGCCTCTGAGGCACCGCAATCAGAAACCGCTTCTGTCGATGCACATTTTAACGTAAAGATTCTGTTAAGGTACACTAAACACAAATAAAACTCGAATAAAACGAAAATATGCTCTTAAATTACAGAAAGCTGTACATTTGGCACATTTCGCCGCATTCAGAACCAAGAACAAGGCTTATCGCTGTCATATACGTTTGAAACTGTGTAGGTAAGTGTAATAAAATGGGTGACGTTAAAGTGCGAAAATATAACTACCGATATTGCTCTTCATAAAATCGACTAAGATACACATACAGTGGCAGTTAAACGGCCATATAAAATCTGCCGTTGTACCTATATATGACATACCTATACTATCTCAATAGTTATTAAGAGTATAGACATGATTACCTTATGTTGGATAGGAACAACTCATTATCTTAAACTGTTTAACGATCAAATTGACCAGCTAATTTGACGAGAACGTCTACGCAACACGAAACGTCACTGATTTCAGTTTCAAACATCTTTAACATCCGGTCGTTACCTTCACAAAATCGTACGATTAAATTCGGCGAAAAGACGCTTTGGGCAATGGGAGGATTGTTTAAGTCTATAAAAGTTAAAAGCCGGTGAACTTTATTGCTAGCTACGACGGCGGCGACAGAAGAGAAAATATTATGATTCCGTAGTGAATAAACGACGTTCGGTTTTTGGCGGTCCACTCTGGATGTCCGGTAAAGATATCCCTACTCTGATATAGGTTTTCGCTACAATTATCAAATGATATTGAAGCGCTTTATGTTACCGGACTTGAATTCTAAAAAAAGCTACTAGCCTACATACGTGATGAACTTTCATAAAGTAGTCATCTACTTTAAGTCTCAAAAGGCGAAAGGTAACCAACCTTTTGAAGAATATTCATGATTAAGGATAGCTTACCTACATTGCTTTACATAAAATGCTATACTTTTAAATACAATTCCAATGATCGTACGAAGGCTAACGTCTCCACACATAAAATTGGCATAGATCATTAAATTATGACGTTCGTCGAAACAGCTGTTACTCGTTACGTCGGATATCATAAAACGATACATAAAAGCTAATTATACGCGACTCTAAATTAGACTGGAGAAAATAATCTCCTGACAACGGGATTATAAATGTTAGCAGGATTAACCTTCAATTGAATTTAATTTGCGACACGTGCGAGGTTGGCACAGAACACCTGTAAGTTTATGTCTTTGCGCTCAATATAATGGGTCGGTCATTCCAGCCGTCCGGTGCGAAACCATTTTGAAACGGGCGCAATGGCTTCATCAAGTCGAGTGCGTCCGTGGACGGAGGTACCGCATCGTTAGTTCACGTCGTCACGTCACTGTTCTGCCGTAATCCGACGCACTAACGACTCACCGTTCATTATCAGGAGTTAACGTAGTAGTCATTAGTCAGCAAGCCGTTGTTCCAGGTTCAAATTCAAACAGTTATTTGAAATGTGATATTGACAATCGCAGCGGTACATAGCGGGAAGGGTTGAAAGATAAATATTCGCAGAGGCAAATTCGCTGGGCGCTTGCTTTAGGCGCATTCGCTGTCGACAGCAGTACACAGTGATAAGAAGATTAGCAATCAGCGGGCGTGTGGGCCCAGCCACGTCTGACAAGACTGTAATTGGATTGTCCACTCAGTGCCCCCGTCTGGTTTGCTTTAATCTCGCATTGCAGATAATTATAACACCAAATGATATGGGAACAGTCTAATTTGAATAACTTCTAATTTAAATATATATATATGGTTCGAAGCTTCTATTCAATGGTCCAAGTGAGATGGACTTCATTTGGCGGATATGGAGATTATACTCATGCCGTAATCTCGGCACAAATCGTTGGAATATATCAAGTAGATTTTCTCAAATAGACAGTTTCACAAACAGATTTGAAGGGTTGAAAATGCAATTTAGGAAACCAATCAGCATTTGTCATCCTTCTTACTTTGACACACGTCAGGACAAAATGTGATAAACTAAAAAGTAAAAAACCTGCAAGATTTATCTTTTACTATTTCTTTTAATTCAGCAGTATTTGTAGAAAGTTTATTTGTAACACAGCTCATGGAAACCTTTAATCAAAATGGATAATTGTTTCCCAGATGCCATAACCATAACTTTTTCGCTATAGTGTGCAGTATATTTGTTTTATTCATTGGCGTTTTTCACCAAGCCTGGCTAGGCTGCATTTATCACGTGATAAATAAGAGACAAAACATCCGTCACATTTTGGCAAAATGTGAGTGTGGGTGACAGATGCTTTGTCACTTTTTTATCACTTGATAAACGCAACCATCATAGGCTGATGGTCACTTTGAAGGGTTATAAAAGCGCATACCTTTAGTAGGCGGCAGGTCGCTGGCTCTGTCAGAGAAGGCGAGGTCGTCGCCGGCGGAGGACGTTGAGGCTGCAGCCTGCTCCGGAGTGTTGATCTGCATCTTGTGACATACTTCGAACGCCTGGCCCACTGTTCGCACGATTCGCATTGCTTGGCTCTGAAATACAGGCGTTGTACTAAATAAATACAGGAAGTTAATCTTTAATTAAATGAAATAATGAACTTTATTCTGCATGTAGGCCACAAGGGAACTTATACATGTCTGAGTCTACCAGCAGAGAATAATAGCAGTAACTACTACTAGGTCTCCTAATAACTTAAATATGTTTTCCTAATCAAATTGATATATTCTTAGAAACAAGAAATATTGCATTAGGGCTTCTGTACGAGATTTAAGTTAGATTTTCATATGTATTTCAATTATTTCAAATGAAAAGAGACCAGAGATAAGATACTTTCATACCTACTATTTAAGAGGCCTTATTCCTTTTAAAATTTATTTTTTTCATATTAAGACAAACATATTGATAATTTCAACCAACTTTTTGAAGTGAATAATACTTTTCCCCGAGTTCTAGGTAGTAACATAGTTATTTCACGCTTTCATTGCGTACAGTCGAAAATAAGTTAATAAAACTAAATTTCCGCGTGAATTTTGTCAATTTCGAGTAGTTTTTGAAACAAAAATTATCAATGAAAAATTCAAACTGTAGGTTTCAAATATATACCAATAAATCCCAATAGCCCTGTTCTAGAAAGTAACATCAATAGTATGTTAAGAAACATGTTTGATCATAGAGAAAAATGTGTAAACAATCAGCATTTTAAAAGGAATAAGGCCTCTTAAGGATATGTCTCCACCCCGAAACGAAAGCTCGTATCTACGGCATTTGATGACTGCTCAAATCAATTATTCTTTATGAAATGTCAAAAACGATCTGTTAGTAGTCATTTGTTTGGAAGAGTGAGCGTGGTCTGACTCTGAAGTTTCGATGAAGATACTGGCTGGTGGCTTTATAACAAACAGTAGTCAAAACAAGTCTCCATCAGTTTTTGTCCAATTAAAAATAGTATTATTTTATTAATACTTTTGGAAGTTAGTGGTAGTTTATTTGGTTCGAGTATATTTTCATAAATGTTTAGTGGTTTCAATGATACCTCGGATACTTAAAATCTTTAAGAAAAACTTTTCAGACATGCTTATCAGAAATAGCAAAATATTCGCAAACTAGAATATAAGAAACAATTTTTAATCACCACTAATGAAGATTGAATAATGCCATTCACTAATAATTTAATTCACGAAATTCCCTTGCCACCATCCGAACTGTCTACACAGGATTATACAGATCACGTAAAGGCGTTCCTTGTACCAGATTATTTGCAAGAAAGCTCAGAACATCACAGCGCATTTCGAATACCAACCAGAGCTAGTGAATCCGAATCAAGTTACGTATAGTTATGTGCGTGTAACATCTTTTAAAGAGGAGTCGTGTACTTGCGTACCTATCTACGAAAGAAAGAGAGTGGTACGAAAGGATAGGGAACGATATACTGCAAAGCGGAAAATAAATGTGACGACGCGGTAGACGTGGGAGATGACATGTGTTTAAATCTATACCTCTCATTCATTAAGGTTAACAGATGGAAAGAGATTATCGTGGTTGAATACTTTAATGTGCGCTCAAAGAGTTTCATAATTAAATACCTACGTCCGACAGCTAAAACAAACCGCAGAATGAGTAGAATCCATTTACAATATCTAATTTGGTATTAACGATTGTCAATACTAGTAAAATTTTACAAATATTATTATAAATGAGAAAGTGTGTGAAATTGTTTGGGGTTTTAGGATGTTTAACAGAATTCAATGGATAGAAGTTAGCAATAAAATGCAGGGTACCTATGAATTCCCGGTAAAGCAGGCGAAACCGGCCCGTAAAACGCAGGTCTATTTCGACCAAAATAATTTAAAGACGATGACTGATTAGTCCATAAATGTTACCGCCGGTAACTTACCGGTTTATTATAGTTTTTTTTTGTAAGGAACACAAATCCTATTGTCAGCATGTTGAATCTCATTCTACAGCGATATCGTTATAGATGATCTTGTAAATTAGGAGAAAAGTTTTTGTTTTAAAATAAGTCGGCCAAATGAGGAATAAGAGTTGTATGTATTTGTTTCTAGATAATGGAAACCGCCGTTCAACTAGCAAAACATTGAAGACCACCATTTTTTTTTATGTACATGTAAATTTTAAACTAACCAAACCTAGTGATATGTGCTTAATGTAATTCTCGTCGTGTACTTACGTCTTACAGGCAACTAACAAACCTCCCATTTGCAAGACTTCACACAGATTTAATGCACCGACGATTCTACCGCAAACGAATTAGTTATCAACCGTTTTATAAAATACAATATGAATTACCACCGGGGTTAAACAGAGTGAATTCCATATGAAAAGTCGTCTCCATCCGAAAGGGCACACCGCAGTGTTATGGGCATATTTAATTGAAATGGAGATAATCGTTCTGGAATTTTCCATTTCATTTTAACAAAGCTTTGCCAGCGGGCGAGATTGGGGTTCCTCGAACAAATTGTGAGCTCTTTATTTAAATGTTACGGGATTTGTTCAGGGGCTAAGCACAGGTCCAATAATGATTGAACAGAAAACCACACGTGCCAATATGTGCCAATATGTGCGGGATTAAACATAATATTATACAGAAATACAAAATGGTTAAACATTCATACAGTTTTCATACTAAACAAAAATTATATCATGTATATTCCAAAAAGTCTGTTGTGTCATGACAGTATAAAAATTCTGTTGTAATGTGACTTAACATCTTCACAGTAAGTCAAGATGCTGGTGGTTATAATCATAATTTCTATACCATGCACTTGAACGTTCGATGTTATTAGTATAAGTTCCGAATGTTTCACCCGATTGAAATGAATAAACGCAATGGTGTCAATATCTCTCCTTCATCCTAAGTCCAATATGTTCATCCCGATACACAAGCTCCGCTATGGCCTACGAATTATATGTCATCCCCATTAATAAAATTATGTTATAATGGAGAATAGGTGTGATTCACGACCGCTCGTGAATATAAAATGTAACGTCACATCGCGTTGGAAATTTATTCTTAATTTTTGTGGTGGCCATAAATGCATCTCATTCATTATTGACGGCACATTAATGAAATCAAGATAGCAGCAGTTGGCATAGTGTCTTGAGAACCCGATTTCCACCGGCTTGCTCACTTTAGGACGATTGAGCATTTATCTCTATTGCTACTGAATAAAAAGTAAGCGAAATCGCTGGCTTGTTCTAAGTTTTTGTGTGACGCCACGCAACTGCAAGATACAAAATAGTAATGCTTCGCAAACCGATTTCAGTTAGGTATCAATATCGAGTCAGTCTAGATTTTTTTTAAATATCGGAGATATGGGGATTCAATATTTAATAAATATTAAGGGACAATCATACACAAATAGACCAAACTAAGCAAAGCTACTATGGGTACAACATTATACAGATAACATCCATGAAATGAACAAATATTCGAGTTCATCACACGAATATTTGCCCCGGCACAAACCCAGGACCGCTGGCTCATTATATAGGCAGGTGTCAAAATTTGAAACGAAAACTCACATTTCAGCCAGTAGTATTTATTAAGATCTACCGGCTGAGTCGCTAGAATCATGAGACTTTCGACAAAGATGACACGCGTCGTACCTACATTATACACGAATGTTCACTTTTAGAGCGCCGCAAAGGTAACAATAATTGCCCACACTCTCGCCCGCATAGCTATTCATAAAATACGTGTTCGCGCTGTGCACCGCACTTCGTAAAGCTCAATAGTTCAATACCTTAATATTACCTCTAGATACGTATCATATACTCGTATTCGTAATCATAGATCACGCAAAAATTTTAAACAGAAGCTAAAAATTTCAAGGCTTTATGCTTTGAACGGGATTTAAACCCACGTCCCCGCGGCTTACCGAAACACCCGGGTGCATAGCTCGCGCCTTTAGTTTCGTTTTTTTTTTCGTTAAATTGACTATTTGCTTGTTCTGCTTTATCAAGGATAATCTAGGCACGGCGATATGTGTGAAGTTGTGAATTCCGCTCCAAGGTGAGGCTGTTTACCGCTGAGCTTGTAACACGTAAGTGGACAGTGGTCCTAAGCAAACCCGGCTAACGCATTCATGCCAATGACTGCTCAAACTTCGCGCATTTACACGAGAATGGATTAAGTTGTGATCGTGTTATAACTGTCATAACTTGTCATTGTTCAGTGCTCTTTTCCACTTTGGTTCATCCAACTACGCGTCTCTGGCACAATCCATTTGGCAGCTGCCATTCCCGGATTAATAATATGACCTACCTAATAATAACTATGAGTCAGTGGAAGTACCCTAAAGTCTTCAATCGAAGGCGAGAGGAGAGTCGCTGGGTTTGTGAAACGCAAGTGAACAGTGGTCCAAAGCAAAACATGTTAAAGCGTTCATGCCAATAATGGCTCCGTCAACATCGCACATATATTTAGTTAAGTACACGAGGATGGATAAAGTTGCGATCGTGATGTGTGATATACACACTGGTAGTTTAGAGTGGTAATAAGCGATACTCATCTGAGAGTATGTGAATTACTATATATATTTAGTATGTTTTTTTAAGGTTATAATTAATTTAATTTGTAGGCAATGCCTGTCAGTGTTTAAGTTCTATAGCCTAGGTGGTAAAGCGGCGGCGCCCAATTTGTCCCGGAGAAATGTACACGACTACGGTTCCTAAGAAAGAAAATTTTCAGTATACGTTTGTTTAGATTAGCTTTAGGTAAATATTAATCATACCATGTCAAGTGCATTAAAATACTTTCTAAATAATAATCCAAGAAGATTAGATTGAAATGTATGGAAAATTTGGCAAAATTAAAGGACAACTTTTATCTATCAGGATATGTAGGTTATATAGAGCCAAGTTGAATTTTATCTACTCTCCCCCCTCTCAGGGGTGAGCTTCACCCCCCCGCGACCTCGAATGTGTCCCGGAGCGCGGTATTTTCCACTTTAAAAGAAAACCGTGGACGATACATACAAAGTGTATAAACTACTGGACCGATTGAGTTGAAATTTAGTACACGTATGTAAATTGATGACCCAAATATGGAAATGTAACGTAACGTAAAGTAAATCCAGTAATTTGAAACATGGGGGCCAGATTTGAGAGGTAAATTAGAAAAAAAAATAGCAAAGTATATCGTGTGACAAATCAAATGAAAGAGTACTGTGAAGGTTGTGCTTCACGGAAGGTGGTTGGCCGTCAACTTAAGAATAAAGTAGTTTTTAGATTTAGAATAAGACGTATGACATTAGTCATAAAAATAAAATGTACAGTGAGTTTAGTGCTAGCCTCCGGGCAATAAAGTTATACAACGAAGTACCTCTAGTGCTCTATTATTCAACCTCTGAAGCTATCCCCCAGCAGTCTTCACACTTGGTGGAGGTGCGGGGTAAGGAACCAAGAAAACCAATGCCACTGGAAGAATCAAATAAAAAAGGCATCCGATGTGAAACGATATATTTTGCAGAAGAGAATAAGGATAGTATACAAATTGGCGAGGAATTAAACAATTCTCAGAAGCAGCAACTAATGACACTATTGAATAAGTATGAAGATAGATTTGCATACAGTCCGTCAAATCTAGGAGCATACAATGCATATAAAATAGACATCGAAACGACTGATGAGGTACCAGTACATAAACCGCCATATCGAATGTCGGAGAAACAGAAGCAAATTATTGAAGAACAAGTTCAGGAAATGCTCAAGAATGACGTTATAGAACGATCTCAAAGCCCATACGCATCACCAGTCGTGATTGTAGAGAAAGCAGATGGGAAACCGAGATTTTGTATAGATTTTAGAAGCTTAAACAAGAAAATTAAACCAGATGCATATCCTATACCGCGCATTGAAGAATTATTAACGTGTCTAGAAGGAGCACGTTTCTTTGCCGAACTGGATCTAAATTCAGGATATTGGCAATTATGCCTCGGAAAAGGCAAAGAAAAAACAGCTTTTATTTGTCAATCAGGTTTATATGCATTCAAGAAATTACCTATGGGATTGATAACAAGTATGGCTCATTTTCAAAGAGCAATGGATACAGTTTTAGCGGAAATGAAATACAAAAATGTTTTGGTATATGTTGATAACATCATAGTATATGCTAAGACTTATAAAGAATTTTTAACGGCACTGGAAAATGTATTACGAAAATTTCAGAAGGCAAATTTAACCTTGAAACCAACGAAGTGTAAGATCGGGTTTACAAGTTTAACAGTATTAGGACATACTGTATCAAAGGATGGCATTGGACCCGACATGGAGAAGGTAAAAGCAATGCGAAATGCAAAGCCGCCATCCAACTTAAAGGAACTAAGATCAGTACTAGGTCTATTTTCGTATTACAGAAAATTTATTGACGGTTTCGCTCAGATAACATTGCCTCTGACAGAATTGACGAAGAAAGGACGTAAATTTGAATGGTCAACAGAAGCGCAAAAGGCCTTCAATATAATGAAAAACAAGATTTGTGAAGCTCCAATACTCAGATATTTCACGACAGATGAAGATGTGACAACAAGACTGTATGTAGATGCATCAGATCAATCTTTGGGAGCATGTATTATGCAAGGCAAATCAGATCTACGGCCAGTAGCATTTGCTTCGAGGAAATTAAGCGACGCGGAAAAACGTTATACAATTACGGAAAAAGAATGTTTAGGTCTAATATGGGCACTATCATATTTTAAACAATATTTATGGGGCATGGAATTTGAAGTATTCACGGATCATAAGAGCCTCGTATGGTTACGATCACGTAGAGATATGAATGGACGTTTGGCGAGATGGGCCTTAGCCATACAACCGTGGAATTTTAAAATAATCCATTGTAAGGGAAAGGACAATATTCATGCAGATTTCCTAAGCAGAAATCCCCTCTACAATGAGGAAAAACCAGAAGAAAATATCGCATCGAATCAGGACGACTTATGTTTGTATAGCTTTGAAAAAATAGATTTATTACAGAAACAACAGGCTGACGAAGAATACAAAAATATATTTGAAAAATTATCAAATATGAACCAATATAAAGGTTATCACACGAAACGGAATATTTTATTCAAGAAAGTATGGGTTGATAACCAGCTGAAAAGTGTCACAGTTTTACCACAATGTTTATTTACAGAATGTATGGCAGAATTACATGATAACACATGGAGTGGAGGACATTTTGGTTTATTTAAAACCCTAAGAAAATTCAAGAATCGCTATTATATTCCGAATGCAGAAAAGAAAATAGAAAATTTTATAAAGTCTTGTACAAAGTGCCAGGAAAAGAATATTCTACATCCAGGAGGCGGCAGGAGCGTGGGATCTTGGCATGACGAGACGAGCCAAGGATCGCACAGCACCCTGCATCAGGCCAATGCAGTCTGAAGATTTTATTTTATTTTCATGTCTGTAATATAATAAATTTTATTAATTTTAATTAAGTGATAGGTAGGATTTTTAATAAAAATAACTTTCGTTTCGTGTTTTAATAATTAATTTCTCGACAGTGACATAACATTTGACATGTCAATATGACGTGTCATGCCATCGTCTATGGTCGTGAAATTAATTATGAGGTTTATTTTATGGTACAGAATCTTGAACCATAGTCCATATGCTTCAGGATTCTAATGTAAAGGTATTAGTTTGACGGTACAGAGTTCTGGGGCATATTTAATATATATGTGCCAGGATTCTAATATAAAGCTAGTGTAGTTAGGTGTCACTATTTGATAGTCCTGAATGGGTGTTTGAGGCAAACGTCATAGACAATGTTTCAAACATCTAATATAAGGGCAGTGACACATCATTGTACAATTGTTTGGGGCATGCGACGTGTGTCATGTGTCATACTCCAGGCAGTTAAGGTGGGAACATTCGAGACGATTTATTCGGGTAATTTATTTAAGCCGGTTTTACACCAGGCGATTAAATTGTGGAAGCCTATCTTTTTAATATTGTATCGAATGGTCTATGCTTTAGTCTATTAAGTCGAATGACACTTGGGGTAGTCAGATTGGTGCCTTGCCTTTTTTTAGCGGGGTTTTTGTCAAGGCGAAGCCAGTGTCAGACAACATGTCAGATTACGTAACATGCCATAGGCTAGTGTCTGCTCATGTCCTGACCCTGGTTATCTCTTAGCAAGAGACCATCTGGGTATGAATGTATGGGTATCCCTGCATAGGTAGGGACTTATTATGTGTTAGGCAGGAGTAGTCTGTCTAGTGTTTCCCTCGTCCACCCCGAGACGGCGGGAAATGTGAAGGTTGTGCTTCACGGAAGGTGGTTGGCCGTCAACTTAAGAATAAAGTAGTTTTTAGATTTAGAATAAGACGTATGACATTAGTCATAAAAATAAAATGTATAGTGAGTTTAGTGCTAGCCTATTTTGGAGAGTGTGCGCAGGAATTGCACGATTTAATTCCACCATCCCCGTTTCAACATCGGACAACCAGGCGAGGGGAGCGATTTCACCCTTATGTTGTCAGTTTACCACTCATTCGCACGAAGCGATTTGCTTCATCATTTCTAATGCGAACCGCTAAGGAATGGAACTCGCTCCCATCATGTGTATTTCCAAAAAAATATAATTTAGGTATCTTCAAGGTCAGAGTGAATAGGCTATTACTGAACCGGCGAGCTACATCCTCGACCCCGTAGTCACTTTCCATCAGGTGATACTGAGGTCAATCGCCGGTCAGTCTGTGAATAAAAAAAAAAAAAAAAAAAAAAAAAAGCCTCCGGGCAATAAAGTTATACAACGAAGTACCTCTAGTGCTCTATTATTCAACCTCTGAAGCTATCCCCCAGCAGTCTTCACAGTACATTATGAATATCTCAAATATATATTTAATAATTCAAAATTAAACGGTTTTGAAGTTATTTACGAAAACGAGCAAAACTTGACGATTTCCCCACACACCCCTTATTTCCTTAAATAGTCAGTTTAAAAAAAATAAAAAAATACAGGATATAGTTCAATACTTGTAGATTACAGAAAAACATATAAGAAGTCTATGGTATTGAAAGTAACACCGTTTAACTTGTACGAATATTTATATTTCGCATAATGGCCAAATTACTTAAATTTTAAAAATAGCACTGCAACGGTAAATGAAAGAGTAACAGAAATAAATTATACATTTTTAGAAAGTTTTTTTTTTATTCTGTACTTTTGTCATACATATTTTGGCCGAGAAGTGTGAAGTTTCTGAGATAAGTAACCTTTTAGCAGAAAAAAAAGATCAATAATTAAAAACGTTAGTATTTGATAACAGATTGCTCTGATTGTATAAGTGCTATCGCTTTTGTATTTATAAAAAGTTGATAGTAAATTTATTCAGAATTGTTTCGTTTCTATACACTTTGTATGTATCGTACACGGCTTTCTTTTAAAGTGGAAAATACCGCGCTCCGGGACACATTCGAGGGCGGGGGGGGGGGGGGGGGGGGGTGACGCTCACCCCTGAGAGGGGAGGGGGAGTAGATAAAATTAAACTTAGCTCTATAACCTACATATCCTGATTGATAAAAGTCGTCCTTTCATTTTGCCAAATTTTCAGCTAATATTATTGAATAATGTATGTACGATTTCCACCTGTTACAAACCATGTGTTAGCAAATGCCAGAGATATCTATAATCGGATTGACACCATGACTGGTTGATAAAATAAGGTCACTTATGGATAGCTGCACTCTTAATCAGTGTATTAGCACGTATTGGTAACAAACAAACAGGTTTGTATATTTTAGGTTAAACTTTTGTTTCAGTATTTTCTCATTTCAACTCAGGTAAAAGGGCATGGGTGTCAGCAGATCCAAATAAAAGGCATGTTCCGTTGTATACGGAAAAGTTGATTTAATAATTCCGTATAATACCGACAAAGTTAATCTGACACAATGTAGGGGATATATGAGCCGCCAGAATATATTCATCTCAGAATAGGGCTATGAACATAATTCCACAAAGCGTCGACGTGACGTAGTCATATATATAAGTAATCGCTAAAATGATTTCTAACAAAATAACTATTAAGAGGCCTTATTCTTCTTAATGTTTTTTTTTTTCATATTATGACGAATATATTGACAATTTTAACCAACTTTTTGATGTGAATAATACTTTTCCCTGAGTTCTAGATAGTAACATAGCAATTTCATACTTTGCGCAGTCAAAAATAAGTTCACAAAAAAAAAACACTTTACTGCGTGAATTTCCTCATTTTCGAGTAGGTTTTGAAACAAAAATTATCAATGAAACATCAAACTGTTGGTTTTAAATATAAAACAATAAATCGCAATAGCCCTGTTGTAAGTAGTGACATTGATAATATGTTAAGATACATGTTTGATCATAATCATAGAGAAAAAAATCTAAAACAATCTGCATTTTTAAGCGGATAAGGAGCCTTAAGTTCACTTTCGACCAAGACAACGTTAATAACCCAAATCGGCTGGAAATCTATGTCTTTGTGTGGCATTGTAACTCACACAAGGACATACAGCAGAACGACGGCAAGATTTTCTTTTAAGGAAATTATATTATTATTCTTTGTAAATATTTATGTTTATTACAAATTTTCCCAGTTCTGCAAACCTACGGATTTCAGGATATAAAGTATATTTTTTAAACGCAATATTTATTGAAACGAAATTTGAAATACTTTACAAAATACGTGTTATCCGTGTGCGTAAACGAAAACGTCGAAAACTATTTTTTTTTTCAATAAAATGTCTGTTTAAATCGACGATTTTGATGGATGTGAGTTATGAAGGAAGTAAGTACCTACTTACAAATTTTCCATAGGTAATCGCTTTTTAACAAACAAAAACTATAGGTAGTATGTACTTTATCAAACAAAAAAAAAACATATCGGTTCTGCGGGTCCGGCCGTCTTCGAGTAATCGAAGAACATATACACAAAAATAAAAAAGTTATAAAAATGCTCCGAGTCTTCCTCCTTTTTTTGAATCGGTTGCAAACAAATTTAGTTTATTTCTACGAGTATTGGGCTATTATTCGAGTAAATTAAATACGATATAAATGCGTAACATACCCGGTATTACCATATTAAACAAATGGCACTTTACGTAATGGCTGTTAGGGAGATTAAAGGGCGTGATCAAGACTGAGTTCATCAAGTGTTCTGTTAATTATTTCTATTTCTGTAGGGGTAAATTGGTTTACTAAGTTAGGAGCGTAGTAGCTGTCACACTCGCGTATTACCAATAAGGGCTCACTACGCACCATCGCGCGTATCGTCTTCTACCTTTGTTCGGGGTGGTTCGGGTGCCAGAACGTTATAGCAGCACATACTCGTGTGACTTTGCAAAGATTAATCTTAACTTAAAGAGAAGTGATATTCTGTCTAACCTTAAGTTAGGTATATATATAGAAAATATGTTCCATTGACGTCACGTACGAGGGAGCGGCAAGGTGCGCAAATATGTCGAATATGATGTAACGTTCTTTACAATACAGTGTTTAAGTAGGTACTAGTTTATATAAAAGTTCCCTTGGTCACACCCTCATAAAATAGGCTTTTTACTTGTTTCGGCTATTTCATTCAGTACTTACTACTTACACATGGAAAATCTGTGCTGTTTTGTTGCTAATTTCTTTTTATTAAATCTGTTAAATTTTTCTTTTACCACGATACAAATATCTCAATTTTCCTAAACGAATACAATACAACTCAAAGACTTACACCGCCTGATTTCGTCTCTTATAATTGGGCAATCTTATAAGCCGCTTACTCTTTTGGCAAACATAATGGATAAGAGAATTATTTAAATAATAATTTACTCTAAGACGTTAATTAGCTGGAATGTAAATAATACAGTCGATTATAGTAATTGATGGTAGTCGTAAAATTGGTGTTCTGGCGAGCGTCTTGTAGCACACCGCACCCATTACCGTGCAGAACTGCATTCTTGTATTACTTCATTACTACCAAATTTAATAGTCAACATTAAAAAAAAATTAGTCAAATGAGAGTTACAGAAAGCATCTTACCGTCACTTTCGCAACGCGTAGCGGGCTGGTCTAACTGCTTTCGTACCAAAATAATGGTAACGAAGATTTTTCTGTTTTTTGTTGGCCTTACAATTAGGTACTGGCTATTTTATTTAAGCTTGTCTTACATTCTGACAGGCAAGCGACAAAAAAAAACTAAATTTTCTGAGCTCATAAACCGCACGAATATGAAGAAAATTGGTTAAGCGCCCTCAGCCCGTTTTACTTTCTCACAAGTTTTATTCCTTTATTCAAAGCACCTGTTCGTTAAATTTAAAAATGCAGGCATGAAAATAGTAGACAAATTTAAAAGAAGTTTTAACTTGTCTATGTGAATTGGGATAAATAGCTGAAATAAGACTTAGGTAAAAATTCACTGGGTAAATCCCACAAGGTTTGGTTATGTATTTTGGTAAACAACCGAGCGAAGCCTCTATGTGACGGACTAGCCAAAAAAAAACGTATGGCCGGAGGGACCGTTTGCCTGGCTTCCGATTTAGGCGGATTTCGCCTACAGGCCGCATTTCTCAACAGATTCTCGTGAAAACTTTCTATAAATAAAGAAAAGATAATACGTCCAGTTGGTTTTTCAAAATGATTAAAAATGGCGGACATATGGGAGTAAAGCCATAAAAAGAAGTCCTATTTCAGCCATTTCAGAAATTATCGCGGGGACTATAGTAGAGTGCGGGGTGGAGAGGACCAAGTACTGCTCTTTTTCTTTTTTTTATTACTGATCAGTAAAGGCTATTAGGGCTTGTGCGACATCGTTTTCGTGTAAAATAGATATGAGCTATTAATTTTTTATGTTATTTAAGAATAGTTTCTTATTACAATTTGGGTTTATTGCCGAAAAGGTAGAAATCACAACAAGTTTTTTTTTATTCAGAACGATAAATTAGTTATCTATCCTGAATATTTACAATTTAAAAAAATATTACTAATTAGCAAATTTAATCTTGTTTTTAAAAATGTATACATATTGGGCACATCTGATACAAAAAATAGCTTGAAAAAAATGTTAATGTTGAGCTTAGCCAGCATGTTCTAGTACATTTTGCTAAGTCGCGAAATTATGTACATCGGGATACAACCACGAAATTTCTACCACAGATAGAGTATTCTGCGGTGATTGTTTTCAGATGTGGAGGGAAGTCAGATTCGTCCCCTGTGCGGCGGGAAAGCGGGGTGAATAGGACCAAGGAGTCCTCTTTTTCTTTTTATATTACTGATCAGATAATGCTACTAGGACTTGTGTGGTATCGTTTTCGTGTAAAACAGATATCAGCATTTTATTTTTCATGTTATTTATTCATAGTACCATATAAAAATATGGTTGTATTTCCGAAATAGTAAAAATCACAACAAGCTTTTTTTATTCAGGGAGATAAATTAGTTATATTCCCTGAATATTTACAACAAACAAAAATATTGCAAAATAGCAAATTTAATCTAGTTTCTAAAACCATATACATATTGGGCACTTTTCATACAAACAGTAACTAAAATAAATTGTTGATGTTGAGATTAGCCCGTGTGCTCGTGATACATTAGCAAAAATTTTTTTTTTATTTGCATTAATTTGCTTTTCTGGGACGTATATAGTAAATATTATATGTAAAAGCATGTTAACAATCATTATTTAATGTATTTAATGAAGCGAAATAGGATGCGTTCGGAGATTTACGTTGGTTACGCCGACGTGAAGATATATTTTAAGCTACTGTTTGTATAAGAAGTGCCCAACATGCATATATTTTTAAAAACTAGATTAAATGAGCTTTTTGAAATAATAATAATACTTTGAAAATATTCACGAAATTTAACTAATTTACCTGACTGAATAAAAAAACTTGTTGTGATTTTTACCTTTTCGGTCATACACCCATATTTTTATATAGAACTATACAAAAATAACATTAAAAAATAATTTCTGATATTTGTTTTACACGGAAACGATACCGAACACGTCCTGGTAGAGTTAACTGACCAGCAATAAAGAAAGAAAAGAGGGATACTTGGCCCTATTCACTTCACTCTCGCGCCTCACAGGGGACGAATCTGACTTCCCTCCACATCTGAAAATAATCACCGTGGAACACTCTATCTTTGGTAGAAATTTCATGCTTGTAACCCGATGCGCACAATTATGTTAGAAAACAGCGGACTAACAACTCTACTACTACAACTTACAGCGCTAATATGTACGATTCTCATAGAACGGGCCGGGCCGGGTCGGCTGCCGCCGCGTCGCAACGGGCGCTCTGGCAGGCGGCAGCGGCCGACCGCGTCCAGTGACCCGGTCGGGCGGGTTCGGCTGCCGCCACGTTCCAGCGGACGATGGAGCGCCCGGCGGCAGCCGACTGCGTCCGTCCGGGCTATTAAATTCTAGGGCGACGGACATCCGAGCGGAGCCGATGGCGTGCGGCGGTAGCCGAACGGAGCGATGGCGCGCGGCGGTAACTGAACGTAGCCGATGGCGCGCGGCGGTAACTGAACGGAGCCGCTTACGCGCGACGACAGCCGAGCACCTCCGTCCGCGTCCGCAAGCGCCCGATCGGCCGGCAGCGGCGCCAATAACATTCGCATATGGGATCTGACTGTCGTAAAGAAGCTCTACATTCATTTGGCAACTATTTAGATGCGCTTGAGCGCGCGCCGACTCCGCCCGGTCGGTGGGAATCGTACATTAGAACTTTTAAATTTATTAAATATAAATCTAATACCGTTCGAAACTATACATATGCCTAGTCTTAGCATTTTTAAGAACTAGCCGCGAGACCCAATCACTAAAGTTCGTAATGAAAGAAATTACATACATAAATAGCTAATATTATAAAATTTTATCTAGTAACTTGTATGACTGCTCAGCAGAACACTCCGATAGTACCAATAAGGATCATCGACGATTGCGTGTTTATTGCCGGCATATAGAAAATAGTCTGATTACTGGCGAGCAATGTAACTGAAACGTGGTCTATGATCGCTCGCCGTGAACGGGCCGCGTCCTTGGCCGGCGTCCAAAGATCAGCGAGATATCTGCCTCGTCGCACATGCATTTCTACAAAACGGCACTTATTGCCAAGCACAACTCCAGAAAGACCCTACACTACACGCAATACCAGACCGGAATAAACTTCTTTGATCTATTCCACGTAGGCGTTTTTTTGTTTAAAATAACACGAAGATGCTTTTTTCGATTATGTTATTTGTTTAACAACAAGAACAAGAACGCTAACCGATCAGTAAGCCTATGATGGTTGCGTTTATCACGCGATTATGATATGGCAAAGACAATTAAATCATCTGTCACTTTTTGACAAAAGTACTTGAGGGATAGTGATACTGATAATAAATAGTATTATTGAAACCACTAAACACACCTTCAAAAATACATGGAACCAAATAAACTACCACTAACTTGTGGACATTATACTATTTTGAATTGGGCTAGAACTAATGAAGACTAATCTTACGTCACAAGCCAGTATCTTCATAGAAACTTCATTCTATCAGTCCGTTTTTAACATTTAATAAAGAGTAGCTGATTTGAGCTGTCTCCAATACCGTATTGTTATTAGGCCCATAGGTTACGTTATTAAGAACTGTGATTGTAAGCTAAAATAGTTAGCCTTAAGTTGCACACAACTATTTCGCGCGTTGAGGGGTACGCTCCTCTGTAAGAATGTCGTCTACCCATTATTGCAAACTAAATCAACTCGACCTAACCCTCGTTAAGAGGCCTTATTCCTTTTAAAATGCTGATTGTTTAGACATTTTTCTCTATGATCATGATCAAACATGTTTCTTAACATACTATTGATGTTACTTTCTAGAACAGGGCTATTGGGAATTATTGGTATATATTTGAAACCTACAATTTGAATTTTTCATTGATAATTTGTGTTTCAAAAACTACTCGAAATTGACAAAATTCACGCGGAAAATTTGTTTTTTTAACTTATTTTCGACTGTACGCAATGAAAGCGTGAAATAACTATGTTACTACCTAGAACTCGGGGAAAAGTATTATTCACTTCAAAAAGTTGGTTGAAATTATCAATATATTTGTCATAATATGATAAAAATAAATTTTAAAAGGAATAAGGCCTCTTAAGTAGGATCGCACTCGTAGCCAATTTAATTACACAGCTGGATATAATACGCTTGAAAGACGGTTTAGTTTTTCAATTGCTTTTTTAATAATTGACTTAGACTGAAGAGAATGTATTTTAACTCTAGATAGTTTAATTTAAAAATTCGAGATCGATCAGTCAGTTATAGCTCTTTTTTCTGACAAGAAGTTTTATTTAGCAAGCGCTATTATAGGGTTTAAAGCGGTATTAAGGATAATATATATTTTATCTAAATTTGTCAGATGTGTTTGTTAACACTTCTATCTGTGTGTAAAATTAAGACATAGAAACAACGTTGAAATATAAAAAAAAATGCATTTGGAAGTCATTGAAAAGATATATTTTATAAAGGTGCTCATTCATTAGAGTTGAAAGTCTACATGGGTATATTTTTTTAAATTAGGTAACTTATAACTTGATGTAAAATATAATTATATATTGCTCGCTACAAGTCCATTTTAGAGTGTCAATGATTCATACTTATGCGCGGGCGGCGCCGCTGGCTAAAGCTAGGATCTATATACTGGATGATCAATCCAAATGGGTTAGTAGGGAGAATTAAGTCACAAACTAAAAGAGATTCGGAAATCTGTTCTTAGGAATCATGGCGTTGATTTTAGATTTAATAAAAATTGCAAAAACTGTTTAATATTTTTTTATATATCTCATACTTAATTTCATACATAACCCGGTCAAACCCGCTGTTAAGAATTTTAACAATATGACATGCGATTACAGGTTCTATTCCCGGTTATGTATGAGATTTATAAATATATATATATATATATATAATATAAACTTATACTAAAAGGTGGCTAAAACTATTATAATGTATTATAAAAAACAAGGTCCTTTTGGCAGCGTGCCCATCACACAGGCAGCATTCCCGCGCTGTATTGCGATGGCAATTCTTTGCGCGAGAAAGCTGCCTGCGCGAGGTTCACCCGTATATATTTATATGTGGTTTCTATTAAATTTAAAATTGACGCCATGGTTCTTAAGAACAGATTTTCCTACCTCTTATAGTTTTCGTTTTTTCCATACATTTGAACTGATCACCCTGTATATTAAAAAAACCTTTCAACTCCGCATGTCATTCTGGAAATTGGGAAGCTTGGCATTGAAAATGTTAAAAACAAGAGTTAAAATATACGTCAGTGTTTACCTAATTGTGGGAAAATGCAACAAACTACACTAAATCTAAAATAAACTATGCAATTTAAAGCGTCTACTCGTAATATTTTCAGCAGCAGCGTAATTAACGCTTTACATAACTGAAATAATTAATATTCTAAATGAAACTTAAGGTGAAATATGGTGTTCTTCTCTTAGCCTCTCCTAAGGGTTTCCCCTTGAAATGTCGACAAACGTTTCATCGAATTTTCATTTCGTCGAATTTTCATTTCATCGAAAGCATTTTTTTTCTGAAACCATAAAATATTTTTGAATGTCATAACACAAACCTAACCTAACCTAATCTAATGGTTATAATTTACAAAATGTCTGAAAAAATTATGACATACGAGTAAAAATTTGTCGACGAAATGAAAATTCGACGAAATGAAACGCATTCGGTGAAACGTTTGTCGACATTTCAAGGGTATCCGTTTCCTAAGACAAACAGTAATATATGCATTCATGAGTTGTAATATTGCTACAAACGATACGGGAATTTATTTTTATGGTAAGTAAGGTCAGTTATATCAAACATAAAACTCTAACTCTTTCGGGATTGTGCAACTTTGAGGACCTCAAATTGAGGTATCATCTTTATCATCATCATATTTGTCTGTAAAAAATAACCCAGACATGTTCTGTTTAAGGAACCCCACTGAGACTGCAATCAAGATATGGGTATGACTTTAAATGTCCAAGTTCGAAATCTGCACTCCTTAGTAAAAGTGTATTATGTATGAGTGTGAAGGTTTATAATAAACTACCAGTTGAGTTTAAAAACTTCACCCAAAACCTTTTAAGAATCGACTGTACAATTGGCTCATCAATCAATGTTTCTACAGCCTAAATGATTTTTCGAAAGTTGACCTGTTTATAAAATATCTAATGTGTAAATGACATCATAAAATATAATGCAATACGGGAAATTTTATAATAATAATATAATGTTAGATTAATATTAATAATGTTTATAATAATAATTTCAATATAATAATGATAGAATTAATGTATGTGATAGATCTATTTTATATAATGTTCATAATAATAATTTGAATTGAGAAATAGACATGTTAATATATCTAGATATTAAGTTTGGTATTTCACGCCTAAGAAGCTAAACTATTATTGTAACTTTGTACACACATAACCATACAATAAATATTTTAATTTTAATTTTATTTTGAAATAGGATGTGTGTGGGCTATTTTGTTATGTACTTATTTATACTTCGTGGAATTGTAGGAAGAAAGGTAAATCGATATAGTCTTGGGCGACGTGCCAGCCGACTTAAGAGGCCTTATTCCTTTTAAAATGCTGATTGTTTACACATTTTTCTCTATGATCAAACATGTTTCTTAACATACTATTGATGTTACTTTCTAGAACAGGGCTATTGGGATTTATTGGTATATATTTGAAACCTACAGTTTGAATTTTTCATTGATAATTTTTGTTTCAAAAACTACTCGAAATTGACAAAATTCACGCGGAAATTTAGTTTTATTAACTTATTTTCGACTGTACGCAATGAAAGCGTGAAATAACTATGTTACTACCTAGAACTCGGGGAAAAGTATTATTCACTTCAAAAAGTTGGTTGAAATTATCAATATGTTTGTCTTAATATGAAAAAAATAAATTTTAAAAGGAATAAGGCCTCTTAAGCGATAATGATATTTGGTCTAAACTAGTTTTTTTAGAAGTCAACAATACAATACAATACAACAACAGGTACTTAATTGCACACCAATGAAAGTTTACAAAAGGAAACAAGACATATACAATTTATAAATAACGGTAGACAACAGGTGGTCTTATCGCAAAAAGCGATCTCTTCCAGACAACTTTTGGGTAGTGAAATTGATGAAAAATGTAACTTAATATAGAGTAGTTGCAGCAGAAGGCGAAGGAAGCACATAATTAGATGCTAACAGAAAACTATATATATATATATATATATATAGACACTAGACGCATATAAGGATCTTATATGTAAGGCAACGCAATACAGTCAGTGATGAAAAACAGTTTCATAAACTGTACCAACAACTATACAACTATTGGTTTTGAATAATATATAAAATGTACATTTATATAAGTAATTTAAAATAGAAATAAAGCGTACTTTCAAATAGACCTAATACTAACTGACTTCAGTTTAGTGGTAGATTAAGGATGTCACGGGGCGGAACTTCATCCCGAAGTTGTTAGCGAACCGGAATTCGCCGTACCTAAGTTATAATTATTTAAGGCCCGCCTGTGAACCGCGCAGAAACCTTCGCAGTAAATATAAGCTAAAGCATTATCTACTAGACCTTTCGGGACAATTTCTCGCCCAATGGAAAGTCGAGAGAGACATAATATGGTACTTATGGACTTCCTGTGCGACGTAACTAAATGATTCTCGTAACATCGTGAGCTTTGGCTTGGGATGCGAGTATGAGTGACTTATTAGAAAGCTAGCTAACTAGATAGTACCGTCTTTTCTGTGCAACTTCATACTTCGCGCATATAATATAATCCTAATATTTCTTTACTGCAGTTGGGTAAAAAATTATCTCCCTACGTACCATCTTGACCAGCTACGCCCATAATAAAATGGATAAAGTACAGTTTCCTTCTCATGATGTGGTTACAATTATATTCAAACAATCAATAAGAGGCGTTATCATCAATACCTTTAACGTTTGCAACCTCACGTGGACTTATCGCTAAAGAGTAATCTCATTCTGACAAATTTTGAGTATTTGAAATGTGAAATAGAGATATTCAATTAAAACAATGAAATGTTAGTAAGTTATTAACAGTTTCACATTTAATCAGGTCAGCTCTTTCTTTTATCAATCTAAAATGTCGCAAAACAAAGTCAGCCTCTTACTAGTTAAGAACAATAAAATATTATTCCAATATTTATGTTGGCATCCAAAGGTTATCTCAAAGAGATATATCGCAAGTCGATATATAAGAATTCTCTATGACAGCTCAAAAGTGCCACGAGAAATCCGGTCTCTGCTAATCCCTACACGCTACGCGCGTAGCTAACAGACTATGCGTGCGTAACTATGTGACGAAAATCCGCTACGAGCACAGAGGTCGCTAAACTGTTTGTTAGTCGTGAAAGTGTTAAGAAACGAATGAAACTGTGCATAGACTAGTCAAAAAATCCTGAAATAAATTCCTTGCCACGGGTAACTGTTTATCGTTTCTGAACTGTATGAGGATAAAACGAGTGTTACAATTTTGCAATTTCGAAACATATGCATAATTTTTTGTATCCACGCTTTTTTATTTGTATGTGAGTCATGCGTACCTACTTAAACAATGCTTTTCCTTGGCAAATCTGCGACACTCTTTTCATTGTATCACTTACCGTGTTAACGACGTACATTACATAGTGTTAAAAGAAAAATCACTACTTACTTACTATCACGACTGTTAGTTCTGCATTACCGAATCCCACACTACTTCCCTGCTTAAACTAATGTATCGTCTGATTTGCGTTAATGCATGCATGTACTACCACATGTAAGTATATAACCGTATTATTTAAACAACAGCATCTTCATCCACCGTGTATAAATTGCTGGTTAACATTAAGAAACCGAATTATTTACTATTTAAGTATATATCATTCTTCGTGTGAAGGCATCAGACTTTAACAGATGTGTACCTAACAGCCATTTGCTATCACAGTCATGTTTTTTTGGTTAATAGATACTATAGATACTAGTTAGCGTGATTTGTAGTGTCTATTGAGTTCTTACATTATTTATGTATGACTGTATTTGACTGTCCCGAAATACCGCCTTTCAATTGTCTGTTTTGCCGGACCTAATAATGACTGACATGCCATTTCACCACAGTTTCCACTTATGAATCGCCAGATTTGTGTTAATGCACGCATACAGTACGTATTAATTACCATATCACTTAAACAGCGGCTACGTAATCCGTGTGCGGATGGATTGCTGGTTAAACATTCAACAGTGGATAATTCACATCGTTTTATATGAACATTACAGAATTGTTATGAGCTCGTTCAATTGATTTGGAATGTATGTACTTGACCGATGTAGGTATCAAAGACATATATGTACCTTCCGTACGTACGTACGATATACGTTCTGGTATCTATACCAGTCATTTTTAAAACTTTTTTTAATTACCAGAGTACTAAAACTCGCGTACTGTAGTTTGGAACTATTCTGTAACTGAGGTGTGGGTTAATAAATATGACAAACACACACGCCTAGCGAGTAGGTGCGTTTCCAGCTACCAAACATATCGCATCGTAACGTGGCTGTCGCTATCCAGCTATATTCGTAAGTGCCGCTCTTTATTAGACGCTGCTTAACTCATCTGTTATAGATATAAAACTAAGTTTTAGATAATTATTTGAAAACCGATACCTTTGGTGGGAGAACGTGCAGCAGCAACATTTGAATTATAATACGAGTGATTTACGTTGATCATTCAAAACACTCAAGACTATCTTGCACTCCGAGCCTCAAAGACCAGGATGGTGTACCTATAACCTATACATATGTACATCTGAAAGTATACACAAGAATTTGAGCCGTTTATAAAACCTGCCAAAACACCAGCTTTTAAACGTTTAATTTTTAAGAGAAAATTTTTATTATTTTACACATTACATTACAAATATATTGATCATTTCAACCAACTTTTTGAAGTGAATAATACTTTTTCGAGAGCTCTAGGTAAGTAATATATCATGCTTTCATTGCGTGCAGTCAAAAATAAGTTGAAAAAACAATTTTTTCGCGTGAATTTCGTCAATTTTCGAGTAGCTTTTGGAACAAAAATATTACTGAAAAATTTAAACAGTAGGTTTCAAATATATAGCAATAAATCCCAATAGCCCTGTACTAGGTAGTAACATCAATACTATGTTAAGAAACATGTTTGATTACAGAGAAAATAATAAAAGGAATAAGGCCTCTTAACTAAATAAAATAGGTATATGCTCTCTTTTCGAGTAATCTCGAGTGTTGCAATAATGACAAGGTTTTACGGAACTGTCAGGTTTGACAAAGGGTTTCACCCTTTACCGGTTGATAAAGGTATAAACAGAGACGTTGAAATACTCGTTATATTTTCTATGAAAAATTGTGAATGCCGTCATTAGAACTCGGGATCGGGAAAGTGACCTTTACGTCAGTCATAATTGTCCAGCCCGCGGCATATGACAGCGTGTTCTATTTTAGCCATCAAAGAGGTCGAAGAAATGTGGATCAAAGCACTTTTGAGTACGTGCCATATATGAAGACATCTACACCTGTCCAATATCTCACTGCTGTATTTCTTCTTTAGAGATTGGCGCGATTCAAATGCTCATAATGATTTTTTCTTTATTAATTTACTTTGATAGCCGTAAAATTCGAAATAGCAAGATATTTCGCACAATTATACAGCTGATAGAAGCGAGGAATATTTCTAACTTTCCTTGTCTCTTTTCAATCAAAATATCTAGCGAATAGCCAAAATATATATAAATTTTTTGATATAATGCCGTCCATTCTTTATTCTCATACGAGTTTTATCAGAAAATTAGGACCAGGAATCCTTAATTTTGTTTATGTCCACAGGAAACACTCGAACCTAAATCTGATTATGACCCAAATTGGTGATAATGTGGAGTCAAATTAGCGCCATCGCCATGGGTTTTTGTCAATCACAAGCTCAACGCTCATTCAAAGTCAAACAGACTTTAGTTAGGAGACCTAAGCAAAGTCAAACTATAAAACGGATTACTGACCTACTATTGAAACTTATTTAAATTAAATATTTACTTATAATTATACATCTGGTTACAACCGCTATCATTTTCCTGTGGTATATATTGAAAAAAGGGACATTGACCAAAAAAAATGTTATTGACTTTTTAGCGCTAGCACAATATAGGAACATACGGTTTTATCAAAAAAATGCGGGAAAAGTAGCGATATTTTTCATTTTATCTTCCACGACGGTGTTGTGTTGGTGGGGTAGAACGATATACCTATAGTTTTATCAACAATTGCGGGAAATGTACATAGCCTTCTTGTTTTTTTTTTTTCAATATATGCGACAGGAAAGTGATAGAGGTTGAAACGCTCTGAGAACAACCCACATCATTGTGGAAACCAAATAAATAGGATTTTATCTTCCAACAACGGTGTTCTATTTGTGGGGTCAAAGAAATGCGGTGGATGAAAGCACTGTACGTGCCGCGACCACAACACTCGTAAAGGCGCACGCGCCAGTTTACGAGCTAAGAGAGCCTGGATAATAAAATGCTTCTGCGAAAAGTGTTGCTAATTCAAGACGTTTTTATTCTACATACTCGTGGAACTTGCTACGAAACTCACATTTATTTTTGTATTTACAAAACGTGCGAAATGCGCTCGTATTATAATATTTTTTTTCGGAGAGAGATTAGGACTACTCGTGGGCTTTATTTTGTTTACTCAAGTCATTCCAGACAATGTATGACGGGTCACGTTGGTATTTTAACTTGCGCATTAAAATAGGGTGCGTAACGATGGCTATAACAATTTTTGATATAACTTCAGTCGCTATAACGCTCATTTAATATAATTATTGAATGTTATAACAACACTTAATATATTAACATTTGATATAATTATTGTTTCATATACTGATCCTTTTATCGAATAACATTTTATATAACATTCTTTAAGTACAATGCATATTTCATCTAATGAATTTATGGTATAACGTTTATTTTATCTAACGTTCAAATGGCATAACGTATAGGGTATAGAGAAATATGGGGGCGGGGGGGCGGAGCCCCCCGCTTAAAAAAAAACTTAAACCAAAAGTTCAATTAGAAACGTAGGTTAGGTTAGGTTAAGTTAGAAAAAAAAAGGTTTGAACGACATGCATCCCCCAAAAAAAATACAAAATATTTTTATAATGAACATTACACACCCCTTGCGAATATAAACGTTATATTAAATGTATTTTATACTAATTGAAATTATACCAAATGAAATTATACCTAATGTTGTTATATCAAATGAAACATTATATCAAATGCATTTAATACTAACTGAAATTATACCATATGAAATTATACCTAATGTTGTTATACCAAATGAACATTATACCATATGATGGTTATAGGAAATAAGTGTTCTACCAAAATATAAATATACGAAATAAAAATAGATATTTTAAAATTATACCAAACGTTTATTATATCAAATGAGTGATTATACCCTGTGAAATTATATCAAATGTTGTTATATGAAATGAAATGAATTGATTTATTTGCATAAACACGGTTGTAACATTGTGTGTTTGTCTTAACATAATTAGTATGAGTATCACATGTTTAGCCAACATGGCATGCAAAAATTAACAGCTTAAATAGTATGAATGTCGAATTTATATGTATATCCAGGAAAATCATCTCTAAGTCTATTCCTTAAAATAAAAAAAATCTGTCAACGTATAGAAACATTTGTCTATTAACCATTTTCTTAATTTAATTACAAATACTTTGTCAGGCAGCAATCTTATTTCGTAAGGTATCTTATTGTAAACTCGAATACTCATTATGTAACAATTTTTTTTAAATAATGGAGTTCTACATGGTGGCATTAGTAGCTTATGTTCGTCCCTTGCTCTTAATTTATTATTAAATTGCGGTTTTTTAAAGTGATGATGCAATTTTCGAACGAGACATGCTAATTCTAATACATATAAGCCAACCAACGTGCAAATCCAAGTCTTTGAAATAAAGGTCTACAAGAATCCCTAGGGTGTACTCCACACACTGCTCTAAGACATCTTTTCTGTGTACTGAAAACTTTGCTTGCTTCTGTGCAGTTACCCCATAATGATATCCCATATCTTAACACCGAAGCAACGTAACCAAGGTAAGCAAGCAATGCTGTTTTAACGCATAAACGAATCTATCAAGTTTGTCACAGATTGACTTAACATGTTGTTTCCATGAACAATGTTGATCCACGGTTATGCCCAAAAATTTGGTATCGCTAACTTCTTCAATTATTTGATTCTGACAGAGTAATTCTAAGTCCGCGAACAAAGACATAGGGCACGTCGTCACTTTGGGTAGGTCGTTTATATATAAAAGAAATAGCATTGGACCTAAGATGCTTCCTTGTGGGACGCCGTACCCGTTGTGCCTGTACGCTGATCGATAAGCTATGTTTAAATTTGAGCTATTTATTTTACTTATTTCAACGCACTGCATTCGATTGCTTAGGTAACTTGCTATCCAGTTTAAAACATTTCCTCTTATACCATAATATTCGCATTTCCTAAGTAGTAGATTATGATCAACAAAGTCGAATGCTTTGGTCATATCGAAAAATGTTGCTGTTATAGGAATTTTGTCATCAATATATTGGGTAATTGTACGCATGAGCGAATAAGCCGCATGAGTGGTGGACTTGTGCTTCCAACATCCTGTGTACAACATACCATTTATTTTTATATCGATCATTACACACCCATTAAAATAGGTAGCATTCGTTCAAGCATCTTGGCCAAAACAAATGTGATTTAACTCGGAATCGTACAATGACACTCGAGAGCAAGGGCATAAATGAATAAACAATAAATAACTCAAGCTCAAGTCAAAATCTGTGTCATTGGACGAAAGCGGACCCCTAAAGAAACGCGAAAGAAAACCTCTAGCCACTGGGTCACCGATTTTTAATGAATACTCGATTGTTAACCGAGTTATGAAAGTCACCGAACCCGGACGAGATATTCTGTGAAGTTGGAGTTTGAAATGTATAGTTACCAAACACAGCTATAGTTGATCTCTGCAAATTTTTTTCAGCTGTATTAGGGAATCACGAGTAGATGTCGTCGAATTTGGCTTTATACGTATGAGCGTTCGTAGACTTGTATCGGAAAAGCCTAACGAAATACCCAAAACGAATTAACTAGACAGGTATTTAGACTACTGATTGGATTCTCTTATCAATTTGCTGACAGACTCTTCAACATAAAACGAGTACCTACATTCTGTGCAAACGTACTATTGTTCGCCGAAATAAGTTCGCAAAGATTAAACCTTCTCCAAAGAGAACATGACACAGATTCTTTGGTAGTCACAACTTCACAAGCTCATCACTCAGTCAACGAGACTTTAGGCAGGCACCTTCCCATTTAACGACCAGTAAATGAATTACAGATAGAAAAAGATAGTCATACATCACCAACGGATAGATTATTATATCATATAAATATCATGTACTTGTTATATGATTAATCGGTAAAGTCAGCCATAAGGCCAAACCGACATTCATGATATAAGCGAAGTGTGTATATCATAAACCTACATATACCTAAGTACATACTACTGCTCGGGATGATAGATATATTTTACGCTGCATGCATGAAACCAAAACTATGTAATAGTGCACAGCTGACAGATTCATGATACATACTTGGCTCATAATCATTGTGTCACGTCGGCTTCGGTCATATTACATTTGAAGTAGCTCGAATAGAATAATCGTTTCTCAAACTGGGTTAGTTACGAGTTAGACGTGTTGACTAGATACTTGCCGCGAATTGCAATAATACCCTACGCACCACGGGGCTCTTGGCTCCGATTCTTTCGCACATATTCACCGTGCGCGTAGCTATGAACGGGTTCATAGCTACGCGCATACACTTCGGTCGATCCCGTCGCCACGACCACCAATTGTATCGCATTTTACATTCACACAAACAACTGATAAAGACTGTATCGATAAGTATAAGGACAACTTTACCTAGCCATATTTCCTTAAAAATGTATCATTTACATTAAAATTGCACATGCGTTTAATTGGTGCATTGATAACGAACACATTTTGTCCTGGTAGCTATTCGAGAAGCATTTTGGTTTCGTTATAATCTACTCAATCCTTACGAGTAACGATAACGAGTACGGACAAATGCTGAAGTAAAACATCTATGCAATGTTTTATCATTTCTTTTTGCTTAATAAAAAAATATGTTTTTGTGCACGGTAGCCATTTTGAGAATATGGCATCACACTCATTATAACTCCAACTTTGACGTTAAATAAATATGTATATCAAAGAGCATTTCTATCAACGTGCTCAAATTATAGTTTATTAACCGACTTCCAAAAAAGGAGGAGGTTCTATGTTAGACTGTATGTATTTTTTTTAGCTATAACTGTTCATCATACTTTGGACTAAGGCTGATATCGTCGGCTATTCTCCTTTCTCCCGCATGCATTAGAAATTGATGGGAACCCAAAACATTACGAACAAAGGAGCTTTTACGTAAAATTATAAATCCTCCTCTTTTGTCTTGACATTCAGGCAATCATGAAGAGGACACCTAGATAACAGGTTTAGGCAGCTTATCACGATTGTGTTTTAAAATTCTACATAGTACCTAGTTGATGGACTAGTCTCAAATTGAGCGCAATATGCTTGTCCCAACTATAATTTTCTTGACGATATTGAAAGCATCATAAACTATCTAAGATAGAAAAAGTAACCACATTACATTAACGTACGTTCGCCGGAAGACTGGCTTCACGCTGAGGGTGCAACAGCTGCAGTGCCGCCATTACGTGCACTTCAGCTCGTTTGTGGTGCGCGTACCGCGGCCGCTGCAGGACACCATCGCAAGTGCAGACTTCTGGCCGAAGGGTGTTGAGTTTCGGCGGTTCTGGGGCAATCTGCCGAATCCTGCGCCAGATCAGACGACGCAACGGAGCCACGCTGTTACGTCGCCTAAATCAAACTAGATTTTATGTTCATTTTATTTTATGTATAATTTTGTAGTTCACAGTGCCTTAGTTTAATCACTGTAATGCTGTGTAACTAATTTGAACAAATAAATAAATAAATTAAATGGTAAAAATATATCCTCAGATCATACCCTCAAAACATAATATTATGAAATAATATGCTTGTTAACAGTTGGTTTTGCCTGTCCTTATACTTATCAATACAGTCTTTAAAATACAGTTCTCTGGTACCATTTGAAAAGTATAAAGGCAATGCTTTTGTAACGTTTTATTCTGCTGGTGTTAGATATAAATAAACACGATTGTTTTTGGGAGTGGATAAAAACAAACCGTTACCTATTGACAGGCAGACATCGGAGCCGGGTGTGTGTGTACACGTCCGTCTACAATGGTCGGCTTGGCAATCCCATTTTGATCTCACTACATTAGCACTTCTGTTGATTTTTGTTGTTAAACGTAAACAAAACGCACCGACAGAATTAATGACGCCGCGCCGCGGTTTTGGTCGATTTCAGAGCGATTCAGCGGCAGTTTCTAAAATATCTCATACAAGACTTTTCTGAATAATAAATGATCCCGATGACGGAAGTATTACTTTTGACGTAAGACGGCCGTGCGGAAAATACGCGAAATACTAGAGACATAATATAAAAATCTGTCGTTTCCGTAAAGCGTGAGCCTTGGACGCGGGCAGTGCGAGTCAAAATAAACGTGAGGCAATGCTCTGGCGTGACACCGAAGTGACCGTGTCGTTGGCTTGTCGGTGTCGGTGCTCCATTGATCGCTTCCGACCAGTTACAGCGACGAGTACAATTCCATTTTACAGAGGTTTCGAGTTGAAATTATCGACAGGTCAGCTCGTGCCATGGCGTAATTTACAAGTAAGTAGCATCCGTGAGTTTCGCATGCGTAAGTCTGTACAGGGCGAACGATATGAAGTGTTACCAAATCCATACTCGCCATTTCTGACAAAACTATCAGTAAAAAAAATCGCCATTGTTTTTTCTTTTGACAATTAATTTCTATTTGGTCAATTTTGGAGAGCAAGGAAGCATGGACAAGAAAGCATGCCAGTA
Source organism: Apotomis betuletana (assembly GCA_932273695.1). Classification (NCBI taxonomy): domain Eukaryota; kingdom Metazoa; phylum Arthropoda; class Insecta; order Lepidoptera; family Tortricidae; genus Apotomis; species Apotomis betuletana. The sequence continues at coordinate 13,367,731 of OW026298.1, read as the reverse complement.
TGGATACACTGAAGAAAGCGATCGTACGTTATTTGCACAACATACCTACTTACCGCAGGACCACATTCGACAAGCGTGCAACTCATTTTTCGCCCATCTGAAGGCCATAGTCAAGGCTGGTGGTCATATCGAGTTAAAATATATTAATAAAAAAAATGTTATATTTTCTCATTATTTTCGTAATAGTAAATAAACTTTGTTGCAACCAAAAAAATCGTAGCCTCTGGAAATCGGAAAAAATAATATCTATCGGGTCATGAAAGTTACTTGCAAATACTTTGTCATGGTATGGTATTTATCGTTTCAATATGAAAATATAAAATACCTACCTGATGTGATCAGTGATCACTCGTATTTAGTAGGTTTTACCGCTTTGCCTTTGAGGTTTGTACGTACGTCAGTACGATTGAATATGATCACTGGTATAGAAATTGACCATTGATATGTAAGTTTATCGAAATACGAACTCACTTTGAGTCATTATTACAACACAACGGGACTTAATAGCGTTCAAAAAGAAGTTTTATTTTCATTTATTTAAATTTTCCTTAAAAAAAATTATATCAGCATGTGACAATTTGATGAAACAATGAATTTAAAAAGCCAATAAGGTTCAAAAGTATTATAACATTTTAATTATTAAACAAAGAGGGCGAATCTTCAGCGTTATTACAGCATTTTTTTTCCTTGATTGGCTGAGATGATTGTCATGTTTAAAGTATTGATTTTCTAATGAATCTGAAATGTCTTATTCTAGTTTGATTACAGTTCTAGCGTCTTGTTCTTCCATTATGGTTATAATCATGAGACCAAAATGACGATAAAATCGCGCGGTTTAAACGCTTTAACTTGTTACCCACACTTACTTGGTCTGGTGTCATATGGCCGATACCGCAACGTGTTAATAATAATAGGACATTTATGTATGATCCCATTTGGTTTTGTCCGTTGATAATTATTAGTTGATAGTTATCATTGCAATTATAATAAAAAAAATGCATCCTGTTCATCATTCTTTAAACTATTTCAAAACATGGAAAAGTCCGAAAATGTATGTTTGTTGTTATGTTGGCTTTTTATTTTCAGTTACAAATAAGATATTTGCAAATACGAATACGAATAAAAGTTATATAAAATAATGGCCATATTTTGTAGGTGATACTCCAAAAAAGCTAAACTTACCTCTAAATCAGAGTCTAAGCCATTTGAACCTGACGAATGCACTTCAGCACGTAACGATAGTCTGTTAGGTCTCCGCGATAGACTATTGACACCCATTAGTTTGTTAGATCGTCCTAAAGTTAGACTATTACTAGGAACTATTTCTGGTTCACGAAACGATAGTTTTTTACGAGGTCTCTCATTAGTGTCCTGCAGTTCTTGACTGCCGAACCTGTCTATAACGGGTATCACGAGACGCGATTGAACACAAACATCTTCTGAAGAATCGAACTCTCTCAGCCGCGACGGTGTTTCGTTATTCTCATTAGGTGCTTGAAATTCATCTAAGTCGCCGTGTCGTTTTATAGGTCCCATTGACTTGGGTCTCGGTCTTGCACCGGCGTAATCTTTAGGGTTGTGAATGCCATCAGCTCGACTTCTGTTGGAGCGTAATTCTCTAAACTCCGGTTCTGAACGACTGTTCTTTAGAGTGTTTTGGTTCTTCTTATCCTTTGATTCGTGTTTCAACGATGCATGCTCGTGTTTAGATTTGAGAGCGCCGCTCAGCGAGAATAATGTGCTTCTCGCCTTCAATAGTACTTCGGAGGGTAAGTTTTTGAGGGGGTGTTCGTTTCGTTTTTGTTTACTGTGAGGGTGTTGCGCCATCGCTGCAGTCGGTCTCATAGAGCGCGAACGAGAGCTCCGTAGTAATGCGTACGCGACGCGGATTTCTGCCGGCTTCTCGCGAACTACTGAAGTGGCGGCAACGTGGTTGCGCGCGCGCCTGTAGTCGCACCGCAAATAAACATGTCCGCATAATACAGCGGTACACTTCTGTCATTGTTATTGATAACAAATAACGGTAACAAAGTTAACCAACGTCTCTTCGGGACCATGTCCTACGCGCCTTAAAATATCTCCGTACTTTACCTTAATTTGACAACAGTTTTGGATTACAGATTGTGATTGATGTAAGTTTTTCTTGAGTCTTGAAAATTATAAGTTTGTTTTTTCGCTTCGAGTTGTTAGTAAAACTCCGGGATTACTAAGGTTCAGCGAAGCCTTTCAACCTTGTCACCAGTTTAAATGGCGTTTTTTTTTTACTTTTATGAATGCAGCAGGTTCTAAAGTGTGGATTTGCAATTTACGATGCGCATCGATGTTATTTGCATACTTATTCGAGGTTTTGGGGTCAAACTTTGACCAGGTTTATCACTATGGTCGTGAAAACGAAAAGTTGTCATTAGTCCAAAAATAACAGATGTACGAATACGAGTAATAATAGCATTGATAGCTGCTGAACCGCACCCATACAGAGCTAAAAACTTGGAAACAATATAACAACTCAAAAATATAATAAGTAAGTACTTGCATTTCGTTGGTATTTTGCAAGAAGTTCTATACCTACGATTAAATTCTAGATTTGTATTGATACTGAGTTCAATCGCCGGTCAGTCTGTAATAAAAAAAAAAGAATCAGTTTTCTATGGGGTGGGGTCATCATTTTAGGAAAAAAAAAACACAATGCAGGTCGCCTTTTGTTTTTTAAGGGCGCGCGGTACCATATTATGCCAGACTCGTCCTAAAGGACGAGCCACGTCAGACGCCAGCAGTGCAAAGGGCCCATCGGACCCGCAAGCAAAAATAAATATTATAACAAAAAAATATATATTATGCCAGCCCGGCGCCAGTCTGTTGGTCAGAATTTCTTTGTCCTCTCATCACGCCAAATATGGTTATAAAATACTTTATACCAGACTACGGCAAACAAAGTTATACCCGGTTGATTTCGCGGGCACCTACCAATAACTAAGTAGGTACATAACATATATAAATAGTCAAACTCAAACATATGTATTCCAGCGAAAACCCATTACGATTTTCCACAATACATTTGTGTGTGTTTAAATTACGAACCTATTGGCAGACGCATTTAATTTGTGAAGACATTTGCCTTCCACTCAACCAAATAAACAAAAAGCTGTAACTGCGAAAATTGGCGTCGGAAATTAATTAAGAATTTATACAGGGTGGAATAGAACTAGAGACTGTCCTGCAAACAGGGAATTATTTAGCCTTAATGCTTTATCGGTTTCGAGTTGATGTCTCAAAAATTACGTTTTATCCGTCTATATTTCGTAACTAAAAGTGACAGGCTGTTGAAACTTGTTTTTACCTAGGTACATAGAGGTGAGGATATAACGGTGAATCCGGGGCTTTATCGAAATAGTAACGTTGAAGCGAAATTATTATCACTGTCTCACGTAAGTCCGGATACGCCGACGACCTTGCCCTCATAACCCAGAGTCAGAGCATTGAAGCCTCCGAACCAATACTGGAGAAGGACATCAACACCCTGGACGGTTTCTTCACCCGTTGGCGCCTCTGTCCAAATCCAACAAAAACGGAAGTTACCTGCTTTCACCTGTGCAATAGACTCGCCAAGAAGACCCTACATGTAAGGTTCCGGGACACAGCTTTACAACACAACGAATTCCTTAAGTACCTTGGCGTTACATTGGACAGGAGTCTGACGTTCAAACAGCACATCCATAGACTAAAATCTAAAATCAAGACTAGAAACAACATAGTCCAAAAACTTACCGGAACCACGTGGGGCATGATGCGGAGGCTGCATCATGCCTCCGAACTACGGCACTAGCTCTCGTATACTCAACGGCAGAGTACTACGCTCCAGTGTGGATGAATAGCGCACACATGGCCGCGTTGGATGTACAACTAAACGAGACCATGCGGCTCGTTACTTGATGCCTCAAGCCCACCCCTACGCAGTGGTTACCTGCCCTGAGCCATATAGAACCACTTACGCCGCAAAAAGTGCCAACTTCGGGAGGCAACCAAATCAAAACTCCACCAAGACATGCCAATCCATGAGGACCTCACGAACTTCGGCCACAAAAGGCTCAAGTCACGAAACCGGCCAGGTCTTGATATGCTGGACATTAACACACAGTGGACCATGCACGATTTGTGGAACTCAGAATGGAGTAGCTTTCAACATAAAGATGAAGATTTGTTCGCTTTCAACCCAAAAGCGCGCCCTCCTGGTTTCGACGAATCGCGTAAGGTGTGGTGTCTACTCAACCGCATCAGAACAGACGTTGGAAATTGCGCCCACCACTGGTTTAAATGGGGCTGGACTGAATCCCCCGAGTGCGAGTGTGGGCACCCGAACCAGACGATCAAGCACATCGTATTCGACTGTCCTATCACTAAATTCACAGGAGGAATAGAAGACATCAAAAACCGCACTGAAATTGCTAGAGATTACTTGGAGAAGGCTAAACCTTTAAATTTAATTTAATTAATTGTACCTACCTATATCCAGTGACTGAAATGCCATACGACAAATAAAATCACTGTCAGACACTTTACGAAAGTTTCTCGTTTCATTCCACTCTCTATATTATATAGCTGTCGGAAACGGTCATTAGTATGGAAGCTCAACGAAAAAGCGCGCCATTGGAAGGCGACAGTAGCGCCCCCTTGAACCTGTTTTGGCGCGCTAGACAGAGTCTTGGCGGTTCACTCAGCGAACGCCCACCGACACTTCACTCTGGGTCGCCGTTGAGTGCACTACTGCATTGGAACTGTCCCGTTTCGTTGTGCTATACCAAGTTAGAATCAGTGAAACGTTATAACTCAACAATACAGTGTTAATTTAATAAAGACTATTGTGAGACTTTGATAACCTAGCTTACAGACCTCTGTGCCAGGAACTGTTATTTTGTGCTTCAGTGTATAAGGAATAAATCATGTTAATTGCATCCGTAGTGTTTCATCTTACTCACAACTACCTCCTCGTCCACAACTATAAAGAACAGCTCATCTAATGTGCCACACACCACACCGGCCATCCGCATCCGACCCGTCCCCGACATCAGAAGTTGGGATGGTATCTACGGCCCATGAGCGAACACGAAGAATGATGGAATTCGAAGCGAATAAAACGGAAGAAAAAGTTTGTGGTTACTCTTTGAAATACAACGAACTTGACATCACTAAATCAAGGAACAGGAGCTACAAGCGTTTCCGTTATTGAAACTCAAGCTAACACCGTCACGGAGACCTACAAAACCGTATGAAAACAAATGAAGATTGCACTGTTTAAATTGTTTTCATTGCGAGAGAAACGGACGTGAAAAATTCGATTGCTTACTTCGGATAAAAGAAAACTACAACTTACCACCTCGGCGACAAAAGCTAGCAGTCACAATACAAACTACATCGAAGTTCATTGTTTACTTCAAGAACAGCGGGACACATCGTCAGTTGTTGCACCAGTAGAAGTGACCCAGAAGCGACGGTCAACTACGAGCGACGCGTGGACGTAGGCACCATGGCCCCACCGACAGATTTTAAAAACACATCAGGTCAGTCGTTAACTTTTCACTACGATTCCGATATTTTGTTCACAAATAAAAGTGTAGCTACTCGTATATTCTGGGGTAGACTTGAGTCGCACTTGTTCAGTTTAGTGGGTATTTGTAAAAAAAAAAGTACTAATGGGTACTGGTAAAAGCAACACTCCAAGTAAAAGTTGAATATTGCGTGATAGAAATTAATAATCATTTGAAACAAAGTTTATTGCACGTTTTGTAACGATTGTTTTCGTAGCGATATAATATGACTAAACGCGAAATGTTTCTACAGAGATTTAGTGTTGATTAATATGACCACTACGCAGTTTACTTACCATTATTAAAGTTAATCATTTAAAAATTTCGCTGTGAGGGTGCATTAATCATACACAGTACTTAGTAGTAGGAGCGGCTGCGGTAATAATAATCTACCCTCTGTTCATGATTTTCCAATTGTTCTGTAGAATTGAATTTGTTGACATCTTGAATAGTTTCTTACTCGGTGTACATTAGCTGGTGTATATAGTTTAGCGTCTATAACTTTCGTAGAACTGGTGAGCTTGAGATTTGTTTAAACGATCCTAATGTTTACTTTTAACTGTGGTGATCGCTATAGCCTAAAATATTTAAACTGGAGACACTAATAGGATTAGGATAATATTAGAACAAGAATTTGAAATTGAGGTTTGATTTTTATCATTAATGTTTCATAATCGGTAAAGCCTTGGTAATCCAAAGGTTATCATACAAAGTAAAGCTTGTTATTAAAGTGCAAATAATGATTTAAATCTTTTCTTGCATCTACGTCGTAGATTATTTGTTCACATTAACGAATCATAATTTCAGTGTACCTACCTAACTTTGCAAGATTGATTTGAGTTTACTTTTTTTTGTTGGATTATTATTATTCGTATGGCATGTTATTTCAGATAACAAAAGAAACAATTCATTTGACTATAAGTAATTACAAATCCAATTTCAGTTGTTGTTGAATTGAAGTTGAGTTTGTTGGATTTAAGGTTAGAATGACCGAGCTTTGTGATACTGTGCTTGAAGTTTTTGTTTCAGGAAAAAATACGTGACCTCGGCAGCTAACAGCGAAGCCATGAGTCGTCTGCTTCAGCTGCCGCGGTACAGGACATCACGCAAAGAACTGCGCGAAGGCGAGCCACAGGGCGCCTTCAACCACGGGGAAGAGGGTTGACGTGTGACGTCACCACACCATATGAGGCAATCTGGTGAGGAGTTCTCATTTAATTGTGATTCGGTTGCCGAGTGATCGCTTATGGAAGTTGATTTCCAATAAGTTCCATGGCAAACGGCTGTATAATTCAGTGACTATGTATGACTTGTATCAGTCTAGCTAAAAATTGTTAGTACTGTGCAGTAAATAGACTTACTGAAGCGAGCCTATTAGAAATGTTGACATGTAGTATTGTAAATTGCAAGACCATTTGCCATAAACTTGACTTCCAAACATGCGCGTACTTGCACGATAGGTTGAGGGAAATGCCCGGGAGCTACGTACCATTTGAAGTAGACTAAAAAAATATATAGTGAGACTGGTAGGGAGGTTCTCAGTTCGGCTGGTCGACCATACCAGTCACTTCATCGTAGCCGTAGTCCGGTAGAAGTCGGCATCTGCTCTAAGCAGTCCGTGGATACGCGGTGCGCGGTAGGTGCTGGCGGAGGTCGGGTCTCTCTCGCAGAGACCGTAGAGTCATAGGGTTGACTCGGCGATCCCGTGGGGATGCGCGTATTGGGTGGCTAAGTTAGCCCTAGGCCACGAATGAGATACCTGTTTTGTTGAACGGATTTTTGTTGATTTAAATGTTTTGATATTGTCAATAAGGCGAACCAAAAGGAAATGATATGGTGGTACATGGTTCCTAATGTGTTTTCTAAGGTAGAAGTGGTAAATAGCTAGTTTGTTTCACAACAAGTAACATTGTAGTACAATCTCATTTAAAACGTATTGCACTATTGAAAGAATAAGTAATGTTACAATTGGTAGAGTTGGTTGTAGGATACCATAATTCGATTTAAATCTTTTGAAATATTGCGGTTATAAAACAAAAACTTTCACTTAGTTGTCAAAATGATTTTTGTGATATTTTTAGTTTTAGTGTCGGTAACTATTTGATGCGAAAAGAAAGATGAAGTTTTTGTTTTGTCTTACCATTTTGACGTGTTTGTCAGGAGTGACCGAGTGGATACTGTTTTGGTTGTTGATTGTTTCAGAGCAACACACGAGGACGTGTGTCATCGCAGGATGGCCGTGTCGGAAACGGTCATTAGTATGGAAGCTCAACGAAAAAGCGCGCCATTGGAAGGCGACAGTAGCGCCCCCTTGAACCTGTTTTGGCGCGCTAGACAGAGTCTTGGCGGTTCACTCAGCGAACGCCCACCGACACTTCACTCTGGGTCGCCGTTGAGTGCACTACTGCCTTGGAACTGTCCCGTTTCGTTGTGCTATACCAAGTTAGAATCAGTGAAACGTTATAACTCAACAATACAGTGTTAATTTAATAAAGACTATTGTGAGACTTTGATAACCTAGCTTACAGACCTCTGTGCCAGGAACTGTTATTTTGTGCTTCAGTGTATAAGGAATAAATCATGTTAATTGCATCCGTAGTGTTTCATCTTACTCACAACTACCTCCTCGTCCACAACTATAAAGAACAGCTCATCTAATGTGCCACACACCACACCGGCCATCCGCATCCGACCCGTCCCCGACATAGCTGATTCCGTTCAGAGTTTGCTGCTGTTAATATTATCCTCGTAGTTTGCTCTACCTAATGAGGTCCGAACGCAATCAAACGAAACTTCTGTTTATTTTATCCAAAGAAGTTAGTGGACGTTCGAACGTGCTTACTTAACTTTCACTTACAACTAAGTCTTCAGGTTAACAGGAATGCGTAGAACGTATGGCAAACTATTTCATGGTCACTTTAAGTTTTTATCATAATTTGGTAAAAGAGTTTTGGTTCGTTTTTTGATTTGACTTTTACGTATTACCACCGGAACAAATATGTGTGTTGTTTTGTACCCGTGAGTGGGTTGGGACAATAGGGTACAGACAATTTATTTCTGAAAAATACATAATCAGTCAAATAATATTAGGGTCTCTAGGGCCTTGCGTTAATCGAACATCATGATGTCAATCTTTGTCATAGTTATGGCTAACTACTTGCGGAATTTTTATTCAAACGAAAATCAATATTTTGCAAATGTAGTTTTATTGACTTCACACTTTCACGGATTTTTCTAGAGCGATGGAAATGTTAAAATAAAATGTTTCTTAGCGCGTTAGTAGCGGTTAATTTCACAACAATAAATCTTCAAAGCAGTTCACTTGCCACCAGTTTCACGAAGTACTTCACCACTCCTAATTCAGACTCACTATGTAACCGGCACAATTAACGACTATTTAAACCGACTTTAAGATTCCGAAAAGTGTTGGTAGAATATTTATGGTATTCGGGAACGGTGATCGAGGCCTGTAATTGATTATAAAAGTCGAGCTCGAAGTGGAATCGGTGATTTATTATTGTCTATAAACAAAGGCGCTGCCAACTAAGAAAACTCATCGGAATCTCACTAAAGTTTAGTCCCATGATATTCCATTATTTTAACGCGTTCCCGTGTACGTTTCGATATGTTTATTATGTAATAACGTAATGGAATAATCTTATTAATTTCAGCGGAATTTTGTTAACATATTAATAATTTTCCATTATATCGAAAAACTGATGGAATCTAGACGAGACTTCTACCAAATAAAACTGCTGAGTGTGTTTGAGAACTTTGACAAATAAGGACTCGCTAGTCGCTGTCATAAAAACGACGTTTAAAACTGTTCATAGGCTATACCATTGATATGAGTATAAAAGACAGAGAGGTTGTTACAGGAAAAGCAGCTCATCTGTCGCTAATCTCTTATCTACTTAACTAGGCTAAAAATGCAGTAAATAGCAAGATGTGTCTGAGCGAGTTCAAAAGGAGTTTCAGATTGATTGTAACAACGTAGTAATCCAGGAATAAGCTTGACAAGCGTATACAGTAATGTTCACACTCTGATTTAAGAGTTTACCTATAAATATTTAAACCGGCAACCGGCCGACGATGGACTGCTAATAAATACTAGGGAACCACTCCGTCGACACTTGTAATTTATTTATTTATTGAAACCTTACTGCACAGAGCGATCTAATACAAATGGCGGACTTAAGAGGATATATTACCTACTGCTCCTTTTCCCATACTATCAGTTTAGTTTACATCTGGTAACTAAAACCTCGCATACAATTGAGGTCCAAACTAAACATAACCGGGTTACACAAAGCGAGGTTTCGTTCTCATCTGTTTCCTCCTCCAAAACTAAACCAATCATTACGAAATTTTAGAAACTGAATGGGAAATAAATGTTAAAAATTTTGCGAAAATTATTATAATTTTAATTTTTATTATAGAATTTTTATACTAGGCGTCCGTTTGTGATGAAAATTTGGACAAAAACAGACGCCTATTAGCTACAGAAATTGTATAATAATAATAATAAGCGCAAAAATCTAAAAGGACATACAAAAAATGAGCGGTATTTCCTCTTATTGAACAAGGCATTCTGTATCAGTCAACTATAGGGCTAAACAGAAACATTGAGTTGGTGCAGAGTCTATAACGTTCGGAAACAATTATAAGAAATAAATCTAGAAATATATGGTATAAACATACTTAAGAGGCTTTATTCCTTTTAATTTTTATTTTTTTATTATGACAAATACATTGATAATTTCAACCAACTTTTTGAAGTGAATAATACTTTTTCCTGAGTTCTAGATAGTAACATAGCTATTTCATGCTCTTATTGCGTGAACTCGACAAAAAAAAAAAACATTTTTCTACGTGAATTTTGTCAACTTTGAGTAGTTTTTAAAACAAAAATTATCAATGTAAAAAATTTAATGTAATTGAAACTGTAGGTTTCAAATACATATACTTATACCAATAAATCGCAATGGCACTGTTCTAAGTAGTAACATAATTTGTTAGGAAACATGTTTGATCATAGAGTAAAATGTCTAAACGGGAGGGAAAATAAGGAGCCTTAAACAACTCCCACAAATAGGTATATTACCTACTACAGTCGGTGATAATGTAGATAGTTCGCTGCATCTGGGAATATTAACTTCGCAACATTTAATTATTGTAGTTAAACTGGGTTGAATCATTCAAGTGGCCGTTCGATGAATCCGCGATCGTTCGAAATAGTTTCGTGATGCAATTAGAGATTGGGAAGATTTATTTGGTTAGTAATGTTGAGAAGCAAATAAAATCAGATAGTCACGAGACGATTTCCCATCGACATGTTGGATATATATTAACCTTTATTTGTAGGAAATGTGATATTTTTTTATTACTACCAAGTGGATCAAAATCGCAAAACTATGAAATCCTTTAGAAACCGACGTCATATGTTATTTAATAGGTACTGGCCTTGCTTTGATCTGAATTTTATTATCTCTCACATGTGACAAGACCAGATCATAAATAAATGTAAATTCACGTCACCACGGTACAAATTTGTCAATTTATTTATAAACTATCATAATATTATCACGTGTGTCCATCGATTCCGACGATGGTGTACAAAAACAGAAGCATTAGGTAAACATTTTCTTCACCTTTTATAATTATTATATAAATATATTTTCTAATTAGATAGTTATGTTGCAAAATCATGTAATACCTACAGTAATCTGAAAAAAAAGTAGCTCTAACTACTTAAGAAATAGCCAAATTGTGCTTTATTGTAACCAAAATTATGCTAATTTCACAAAACTTATTTTGGTTTCTAGTAACCCTCTGTCAGTCCTCCGATTTATGTGACTATTTTTCTGCATTTTTTTCATTTAGTGTAGGTATAAATAACAGTAAAAACAACCTCTAGATCAAGCCACGCGAAGCTTAGATTGAATTCCTTTGGCTTTACATTTAGTAAGGTGTCACAGGATCAAGTACGGAGACGATTAAATTGAGCTCCTGCTTCGGCGACACTCTTGTTGGATAACATGGTTGGAAACGGCGTGTATTGTGCACACGGCGGCCTAGATCTTACATTTTCCTAATTTGTACATTCTCAATGAACTACGAATGAGAAAATGACGCAAATGTAGTTTAATGATACCCCGTGATTTTGGTCGAATTATTTGACACTAGGCCGACAGTAGGCGTCAAATCATTCTTGCACCGAAAACTCCGGCATATGTTAACATACATCTACAACCTTCATCTAGGGTTAAAGATACATAACAAGAAATCGAATACAGTCATGATATTTAAAAAGATTATATTGAATCATAGCTAAGAACTTTCGCGATTAACTCATATATTAAAACAAAAATGTACTTCTTCGCCTGTTTCGGAGCTATGCTCATCGTAAGTTAAAGTAAAAACAACCTTAAATTTTTGTTGGCATAAAACTAGCATGACTTACTAAGGTGGAAATCGTACTAAGCACTAAGAAAGGAAGATCTTTAAGTAGGTAGGCAATTTTTGGTGGCAACCACATTAGGGTGAGATATATTATCTCGTGAAGGTCAGACATCAATCGGTCAGTCAAAAAAAAACATTGGTTGACAATTAAATTGGAAAAGATCAAACGAATGTAGCTATTTTTAACTCCTAGCTATCTCTGTCTTCTAGCTATCAGAAAAAACAGTAGAAATATAATTTGGCACGAGTTTAAAACATATACAAATAGAAATAGAAGAATATAAATATATTAGCAAAAAAACTAAATGCGGTACATAAGTGGTATTGCATGATTTGTTGTGATCTATACATATTTCTTGATGCTAATTATAAAAATATAAATACATTTAGATTTTAATATAATGTAAGTAACCAAATGTAAAAACAGTGAATACTTAGTAGTAGGCAGTGTAGACAAATCGCGAGACAAAGTGCCATTCGCTAGTGGTTCAAGACTCAAATTTGGACCATTACACAATAAAGGGAGTGAGAATTAGAAATTTCCGCCTCCCTTAGACGTAATTAACATAAACATCCTCTTCAGTACAACACATTTGCCAGGAGATTAACGAAGTGTGAACGAGAACAGTGTTCTAAACTCCAGTATAATTATTATCTTAGCTGTTCTGTACCAAATTTGCGCAGGCTTAATGCTAAATAAAATGTAACCTTAGATATAGCTTTCTTCACTAAGAATATTTTTATTATTCTTATATAATATCGCATTTGTTTTTTTCAGAAAACCCTAAGTCTTTAGTGACACATGATACCTACATGCCTTTATAAAGAAGCAATTAAGACCAACCTTTCCACCTAACTCGGCCAATATTGACAGATCTCTTCTACACTTTTACACTTGAAAAATAAATTACCTCGCATTGGGTTCCTTTTAACCACTCGACCAGAGGACTAGGGAGCGGGCGTATAAAATCTATCCAGTTTTCTTCGTGAGTTTCTTGGCTGTTTTCAGCTAATTATAAAATCTGAGCGCGTATTATTCAATTTGGTTTATTATTTATGCATTCTCTTTTACCAAGTCGGATGAGAATACGTTGGGGACCAAAGTTTGCAAAATTAATATAATATTAACGTTTATGCATGCTGGTATGGGATTTTGAGTGCGTCTCTCAAATTAAGATTACGTGGTTCAAAGGTGTGTAAATAGAGTATGTGTGATGGTAGATAGACGGTCTTATAATAGTGGTAAATATCTACTACGATAAAAAATTTGTGCTATAAGTATTCTCACGGATTTCTTATATAAGATATAAGGGTAAATTTTCACTAAGCTTAACGGACGGACTTACCTTGACATAAATCTCCTCAAGTATCCCAAGAACTATTAATGTCAAATATAGAAAGAAGTTATAAGTTTAAAACTTAAGTAAAATTTGACGATGACCCTTCAACTTCGGTGCAGAACCATTTTTATCAGGTAATACCGCCTTTATGTTCGAACTCACACGTTTTATTTTCTCAATTACTTAATTCGTAGTATCTACTGCTTTGAGTTGATATTTGTAAATATATAGGTACCTATACCTACGATTTTATTCTAACGATAAGAGTGTAATCAATGTCGTAAGAAAATAATTACAGTTCCTGGAGCAGACCGATTCAATTGTAAGATGATATCGGAACACCAGTATATACACTCTGCATAACCCAAATACATCCGATAGGGCCGACAAATTTGAACTTCCAATGCTAATATGCCGTTTTGGAAGGCTCAGCAGGAATGTCCGGACGTGATGATGGCCAAAACCGAAACATGTTAACACCCACCGTGATCCACCCTGTCCTATCCCGTCGACATTGTTTTCGCAACGCAACACGTCTGAGTAATGTCTTCGTGCGATGGGTTACTTTACCCTTTTACTGCGTCCATTCAGTTGGTAAGTATGAAGGGGTTTGTTGAAAAAGCGGTGATTCCCACATATTGTTTGCGATACGACAGCTGCGGTTTATCGCCGGCCCGCGTTTTACGAGGCTCTGCGATCTTCATAAACAGCACACACGAAAGGGCGGGTGGTATGTGGCCCTACTCTAAAATGCATTAAGCTGATGCTGTATTTCAGTTTTATTATTTTTTAAGTATTATGTTGCGGTAATTTCGGCTGTAATTTAACATTTTGTCACGAATATAATAAATAACCACGGTAATCAATAGGTAATTAGTTCTTTACCTATTCTTCTCTAAGCCTGCTTAAACTTAAAATTCATTTAGATACTTGCCTGTTTACAAATAAAGCTATACTCCAAATCAACCATCATTACAGCTATTTTGGTTGTATTCAAACTATCGAAGCATTTTAAAGACATGAGTACAATGGCGTTGGTGAAACTGAGATGGCAGTAAGACGGGAGAATGATAATAATAATAAATAAATAATAATAAGTGTCACTTTAATGACGCTTACATTTCTGTAGCTCTTGAAGTCATTGAACTTAAGGAGGTTCTTGGCGACGTCCCTGGCTATATAGGAGAAGATATTTAGGCCAGAGTTCTCGTGAAACACGTAGAAGATGCGGTAGATGGGTGGTGCATGATGTCAATGTTCTCGAAACTCGCGTGGCTGCTTTTACTGGGACTTACCTTTCTGTTGCTCTTGAAGACATTGCACTTGAAGAGGTTCGTGGCACCGTCCCTGGCGATGTAGGAGAAGATCTTCAGGTCGGAGCTGTCGTGGGACACGTAGAAGATGCGGTAGATGGGGTGGTGCATGATATCGATGTTTTCGATGCTCGTTTCGCTGCCTTTACTGCCACGGCCGAAGAATTTCGAGCCTTTCTGTAAAACAAATCAAATCGTTAAATTAGAGTAAAATCTTTAATGTAATGAACGTGTTTTGTGTTCAATCACCGCTTTCGCGGTATATGGAGTGATTTAAGGTAAATGAATCTGAAACGCGTACCTTTTTGACCCTTGTTGTCATTGTGACAAGAGTGAAAAAGGTACGTGTTTAAATTTCCTTGACTGTACACTGCGAGGTCTAAATGTTTAATTAGCAATCGTATAAGTATTTATATTCTTCCGATAAACTCATAGGGATCCTGTGTTTTGAATAATGCCAAATGAAGATTATAACTACATATAATTAGGTATATACTTCTGAATTAGTTGTATTTTTTTACAAAATACAAGAGAAACGTGTTGCCTGATCTTACAAGGACATTAAATGTGGGGTTTGGCTCGGCTTCTAACGTGTTAATCAGTAGCATCAGTGAAGCAAGAATAAAGTCAATTGATTTACGTGCTTGCTGTGGAACTTTGCCATAGTCAGTGCAATATTTCACTGAGACAGTAATGCCTGTGTCTATGTTTTATCTTATTAAAATTTTAGTGTCAAATAAATAAATAAATATCGGACAACCTCACACAAATCGATCTAGTCCCAAATTAAGCTCAAGAAGGCTTGTGTTATGGGTTATGGGTACTAGACGACGATATACGTACTTATATAGATAAATATATACTTAAATACATAGAAAAACCATGACCCAAGCACAAATATTCGAGTTCATCATACAAATATTTGCCCTGGCCGGGATTCGAACCCAGGACCGCCGGCTCAATAGGCAGGTGTCTACAAACCGAGCCAAATGCGTCGTCAGTGTCAAAGGTTTATAAGAACGCTTTTTGTTTATAAGTATTTATGCATGTAAAAAATGCTTGTAAAAACAGGGACCTGTGGAAATCTAAGGGAGAGGCCTTTGCCCAGCAGTGGGACACACCAATAGGCTATTTAAAAAAAATGCTTACAAAAGACTCGGGAAATTTGCAATCAGTATAGGAAAATTCAGAAATAATTTTGTTCCGGAGAATAAATGATTTTTAAAGATCATTTTCCGATCGAGTATAAGAAGCGGTGGTAGCCTAGTGGTCAGGGCATGCGACTTTCAATCCGGAGGTCGCGGGTTCGAACCCGGCCCGTACCAATGAGTTTTTCGGAACTTATGTACGGAATGTCATTTGATATTTACCACTCGCTTTTCGGTGAAGGAAAACATCGTGAGGTAACCACCTAAGCCCAATAAGGCCTAGTTTCTCCTCTGGGTTGGAAGGTCAGATGGCAGTCGCTTGCGTAAAAACTAGTGCCTACGCCACATCTTGGGATTTAGGTAGACCACCCCGATTGAGAATTCATTCTCAAAAAAAATGGGACAAAAGGCTAGGAGGATGATGATTTTCCGATCGAGTATCTTTAATACCAAAAATACCTAAGCAGGTATGTGCAAAAACAGTCCCAGATTTTAGCATGGAGCATGGAGCATACGAATTCAAGTAGTACCCACCAAACTAATTGCACTCAACGTTAATGGTCAAAATATAATCATGAACATGACACGACATCGACATCGCCATCGTGCCACGATGCGACGCCGTGACATTGAAGAGACATCATGTACATGAAGACAAAGTTGATTTTGGATTTTTGTATTTCCACGACACGACGCGACGTCACAACGTAGCGCTATGTCGTATCGTAGCACGATGCGATGGCATGTCGTGTAATTATGTTTTAGCCCTTACTGTAAGGTAACGAGTTACTTGAAATAATTAGCAGTTAAATGCGATATGACCAATGCGACAAAGGCGTGTTTTGAGAGGCGAGCCACCCCACACATTTGCATTAGGGCTCTAAGCTTCAGACGATTTCAATTTAGACTAGGCGCGCCTAATGCTACTTGTTTAGCAGCATTTTAATGTAGTGATAAATTTTTGTGCAAAAATTAAACGGTTCATCAACCACCTAAACACACACATACGAGTAGAGGCTAATGCCAGTGCGTGAATGTCACAGATCGCAGGTTGAGAGCCTTATCACACTTGCGATTTGCGAGCGTATTTTGTATGAAGGCGATCGCGCAGCGTGTTCGCCGCGTCACTTATTTGTATAGAAAATACGCTCGCAAATCGCAAGTGTGATAAGGACCTTATTGTATGTGGCCATAAATATGCGATCTGGAGCTTTACGAATTACCGCCCGAGGTGTGTCTTAAGTTTTACGTCTTGCGTTGGCCAGGAAGCGAGATTATCTCCCCACAGAACATCCCACCTACGGCCTTGGATGACGTAGAAATATTTGCAATAAATATGTTTGAGTAGGTACTGGGAGTGACTTAATTCATCATAAATAGAGCCCGAATGTGAAACACACTACGTTTTGTGATATTAACAAACGCATGATTAAGTCTATAATGTTTTAGACTCAGTTTTTTTTTCCAGTAGGTAGGTATATTTTTTAAATGAAACGATGAGTTTTAATATGTGTTTTTAACCCCCGAAGAAAAAAGAGAGATTAAAAGTTTAATACCTATGTACCATACTCATTTATTCATAATGCACAAATACATTATATGTCAATTTTACAAAAGGGTACAAATTTACAATGTAGTTAAGTTAGTGGTTATTTTATATGTCAGTTTACACAGTTATGATAGTCAGTAATAGTTAATTAGATTTTTGTATGTATCTGTGTGTCTGTTTGTGGCATCGTAGCTTTCAAATTGATAGACCAATTTGAGTACGGGTTTTTTTAATCGAAAGACTTGAGAGAATTGGCAAATTGAGCATTGAATAGGAACTAGAATTAAAAAGTCAAAATAGATTACGATACTGTCCTTCTTTGGCGATAACTCACTAATTCTAATCGGTAGCCGTCAGACCGTATAGTCTTGTTACATCTTAACCCCCGCTCCACACTATCGCGAGGTTGATCGAGGCGAAGTTGTCTGAAGTATGAGTTGCTGCAGCGAAGTGCCTCTACACACTATTCTATTCGCCCAACCTCGGTCAACTCCGCGAGTTGTGTATAGCGAGTAGGTTAGACTTAGGAAATAATTACCCACCAAAAAAATTCCATGAAAAATTGGCGGCCAAGACTCACATGCTCATAACGCTTTCGCTGTAATTTTTTTTATCAAATCCCAGGAAAAGCCAAGCCCTGATTTTAATAACCCTGCCACCTTGGTTTCAAAAGTATGGCTTGGCCGTTTCATAGAGTACCGTAAATAAGTCCAATGAACCGTCTGGCCCATATGGTATCAAGGAATTAAGTTTATGTCTTCATGATAATATATATTCAGAACAGTAATAATAATTTTAATCAGTAGCGTACATAAACTTGTGAATCGTAACCGATTCTGAATCGGAAGCTTGGAATAAAGCGGTGTAAAATACCGAAACCATTAAAACTAAATTAATTAACAGTCCATTCTTAGCCAATCTTGGGAACGACAAAGGAACAATTAAATTAAATTTGGTCGATAGGCGGTTTGAATGTTTAGGTCGTGCTGTGATTTGGTGGAATAAGGGTGATATCAAAAAGGGTTCTCAGAGTACCGAGAACCGCGCTAGTAGCCAACGCATCAGCGTACATCCAAGTAGCATACAGGCTGTGCTTATACAGCCCTCGTACCAGCCAGAGATGGACAAAAGTTAATCGGTTAACGATTAAGCTTAACCTACTTAATAGCGATTAACGATTAAAAATGACGATTAGTTAATCTAATCGTACGAATTCCGATTCATTTAATCCCGATTAACTTAATCGTAGATTAATATCCAGCGATTAAATTTATAATCGATTAATTAGACTAATTTTCTCTCGATTAATATTAGGAAGAAATAAGATATTTTTTGTAAGTCTAAGTCTCTACCTAGGAGATCTTAGTGTACTTGCACTATAAAAACCACCTCGTATTACTGTAATAAGTTTTTTTCACACAGCACACTAGAATGTTTTTCCTAGTTTACACATGACAAGACATATTGTATTTTTGTAAAATGCACAAATGAGCGTGTTCCAACTTTTAATCGAGAATTAATTGTGAAATTTAATCGATTAAAATGACGATTAGTTAATCGTTAATCGAAGACTCTGCCGATTAATTTAATCGTGATTTAATTAACCGCAATTAATTTTGCCGATTATTTATTTAATCGATTAATAATAATATTTATTTATTTATTTATTTATTCAAATTAGTTACACAGTATTACAGTATAAACCAAGGCACTGTGAACTACAAAATTACATTTTAGACAAGCTTAAATCTAGTTTGATGTAGGCGACGTAACTGCCCATCTCTGGTAGGTACCAGCTAATTTAAGTTGTATAAGTGCTGTATAAGCACTTATGCAGCCTGTATGCTATCCGGTGGTCGGTGGTGATGGGAGTCCGGCACCCGGTGGTCGCGGCAATAGGAATGATGTAATTTTTTTTTAGGATCTCAATCGATCCTATTATTTACTACGTACACTTAGATTGCTCTTATAGGCTGAAATGAGCGTTAATGTTCGACATTCCTACGGAGCGCATGAAACGCTTCTTACTAATAGCTACAGAGACTTGACGTCATTTCTATGTTGGGTTTCAATATTTGCATGGGAAAAATAAGCAATTTGCCATTTTGAAAATGAAGTACATGGTTATTATACAATTATTGTTTTGTTGATTTATGAGGAACCTGATATTAACGATTTAAATTAATTTTCGTATTAAAAATATCTTCAGATCATCATATTTCAAGGTCGCTCATTATTTTATTGCTCGTTATTTTATGACATTTAGAAAGTTAAATATCAGTTATCATCCTTATTTATTACGACGCGCCTGTTGGAGGTCTCTAAATCGTTAATTTTTTTGTATGTATGCATGTGTTTTCGTGCCTTCATCACGCCAAAACGACTGGACCGATTTCGATCACAGATGGTTACATTGCAGGGCACTCTTGACCCAACTACGGAAGGAAAAAAGGAAGTACGCGATGAAGTTGCACATTCATTTTATTATTATTATTACATGGAGGCAACAGGGGACCCACGCGCGGGCAGGTTTCTCGCGCAAAGGCTTTCCATAGCCATACAGCGTGGGAATGCTGCCTGCGTCATGGGCACCCTACCTAGAGGTCTTAGTTTTATAAATATTTTTTAATCTTAGTTTAATTTTTAGTTTTAATCCCATAAATTTGTTATTTTATACGTTTTATTTTTGACCCATAATAAATGTTTTCGAATATTAAAACAATTTGAACAGATTTTATTATTTCAGAGGTAGGTATCAAATAGCTGTGGAACTCGAGTACCCGAGTATTCCAGCCTGCGTAGCACAACTAGGCTTCGCGACTCTTGTCGCGCGACATAGCATCGCCCGTCACTCTCTCACTGTACCTACTGCGAAGAAAGAGATATAGGTAATATTTCTCGCACGAGAAAGAGTCGCGTGTCACAGTTGTGCTAGAGGCACCTATGGCAGTTATTTATACGCACCAGTGGCAGTTATTTATACACTACAATATATGTGTACTTATATATTTATATATTATCACATAACAGAGATATAGACTCAAGGAATGGTAGATTTAATCATTGGGTTGTTATCGGGATTCGAAGCGATGGTCTGTAATTACGACTAGTACGTTCAGGCCCGGAGCTAATTGAGAGCAATTTCCTGCCACATCTGCATTATGAGTTCACGAGTTAAATAAAAACAAAAACGGAAGGATAAATCGTCGATTTATCCTGAAAATTGTCTTCTATGCGTTGTTTGTGTAAATGCGATACAATCGGCATAGTGGAGCGTGACGACGCGACCCTACTATGCTTGTGGACCACACTTTTACACCTTATAACAACACCTTAAGTCATCCCTCATATTCCCTGTCATCCCTCAATATTATCCCTAACATATTCTACGCAACGTTTAGGAAACATGTTGTTAGCATACAAATCTTTCTGTAAAAGCCGAAAAATCTACTAAACAAACCAGGCGTTATTGCTCACGCATAAAATATTGCTGACACACTCGCAGAAAAGCGTGTGCACGCGCTACATTATGTTAATATTCAATAACGTGCTTATATAGTATAGGAGAATAAACTCACAACTAGGGTAGTTTCCTACAGTCAATATAAATGAATGGACGCTAACCACAATATAATATATAAGTTTCGATAATAGTTATACCCGGATCAAACATATACTAAGGTGATTAGGGGAAATAGATAGGGGTTTTCTATGAGATTTTATAACTTTTATAACTTAAGTTTTCTATTAGAAAAATATGTTTACAGATATACGAGCATAGCTAAGCGCCAGGGACGTGCCTAAATTTTAATCACAAGCTGGTGCATTCCACTGGGAAGTGGCTTACATAACGGCTATTGCATCCATGACAACCCTCCCAACCCTAAGCCGAAATGGCGTCTCAGCATTGATCTACGTATCAAAATAATAGCGTTACGTAAGCGAAAAACTGGGGGGGTATTCGACCAATTTTAGGGAGATGATGGAGATCTCTCCACTTCATCGCCATCCGTCACTTTTGACGTGTGCCTACTTGACACGTGGCGATATCCCTATAACATCGCAACTTCGTCAATTCGGACGCGCTAAATTTTCGTTTCCCTTGTATGTGACGGCATAAATAACAGGCGCATACTTTAAATTGACCGCGTAGTGCGTGAAATTAGTCCGTTACGTTTCGTTCAAAACAGAAATTCATGTTACATGAATAACATTTTTGACAACCATTATCACCTTCGTATCGGACAACCTCACACAAATCGATCTAGTCCCAAATTAAGCTCAAGAAGGCTTGTGATATGGGTACTAGACGACGATATACGTACTTATATAGATAAATAAATACTTAAATACATAAAACAACCATGACCCAAGCACAAATATTCGAGTTCATCACACAAATATTTGCCCCGGCCGGGATTCGAACCCAGGACCGCCGGCTCAGTAGGCAGGTGTCTACAAACCGAACAAAACGCGTCGTCAAAGGCGTCAATGGCGATATAACTGTTATCTAATAGAGATTTGACGTTTGGCGATCACTCAAATGTCATTCTCGAATTAGGTCCCTGGTGGAATGCCCCAGGTATGACTTCTACATTTATTCAATATTTGATACAACATCAAACCAATATTATTCATACAATTTCTGATATAAATTGAATTCATTGAATGCAACCTCAACTCCGTTCCAACTTAGATTGAAAACTTAGACGTCTTCTCCGCATCACATTGCCACACCGCGTTTGCTTTGATTTGTTTCGGAATTCGGAAAAATGCAATTCAATCATTTGTTTTTCCATTTTCTTTCTTTTCATGAATCTTCATTTTCTAGAGTCACAAATTGATAATTCTGAAATACCTATTTATATGAATAATATACTTCAACTTCGCTTGAGTAGGAGGAAAACTAACAACTGTCATGTTTGCTCCAGCGTTGTCAGTTAAAAGGTATTCTATACTGATCATCAGGTACAAAATCTGTCTCGGAGTTATATGGTTACATTTATAATCCGACCAATAAATGGCGGCGTGACAGCAACCATTAAGCATCCCCACACATCTACGTAAATAGTTCATTGTGCTGTTAAGATTCCTCTTGAAATCATGAGCCCGGGAATTTATAATCTCGTGGTAGTTGAGATGACGATTATCTAACATGTATTTTACTATAACGTTCCTTACCCAATAGCGGTAACTTACTTAATTGTTGCCCGTTGAGAAATCTACAATAATACTAATTTAAACTTTAGCGTCGAGAGACTTGGAATGGAACAGCAGTAGCATCCATTGTGAAATTTGTGAAATAATTTCTCTAAGAAACTAGTTAGTAAATCTACGGGCTAAATGTTTCTTTCAGCATGCAAATGGTATTCATTCATAGAACCCGAATCTCACGGGCCCGATCTATTAAATAGTAACTAGGTATTGCACATTGCACGTGACTTTTTTCCTTCGTATTAAAAAAAACATATCTATCTCTATACAAACATATAGGTACTATTTGCCTTCTATTCCTGATCTAGGTACGTTTAAACTGGATCATCTATGGGGTGCCTATTCGATTTTCTAGTTTTCTTTATCCAAATAAGGGTCCAAGGACTTTTCGGGTGCTATGCTCAAGCTCAAATAAACAAGAATTTGTGAAGAAAGGAAATGAATGGTGGCACCGATTTTGGTATGCAATATTTTACACCCTGCGTACTGTCAGTCGTTGATTGAAACGTGGTTCCAACTTTCTGCTCAATGTGATGGGCAAACACTTACTGTTGTATGCAAATACGAAAAATTGCTGTTGTCGCTAGTCGAAATTCTCGCCCGAAACGTGATTTGTTCGCGGGACAGAATGAGTGAGCGTCTTGATTTTTTTCTGTCGCCATTAATCATTGGGTATCTAATGGCGAGCTGTCATCTGATGTGTACGGTCGGCGCTATCTGCAAATTTTGTGAAACCGGTTCGTTTAGGCCGTTCGAGAAACACCCTAGTGACATTTATTTACTGTTTAATTTTAGAAGAAAAAGAGTAACTACGATTAAGTTTAACGTGTATATATGTGCTGTATTTTTCGTTTTCGTCAGCCTCAAGAAAATTGATCTAAGAAAATCATTTCAGCCATAGACCAAAAACAGATGTTTCAGGCGGGTCTAGGGATTTTCATCAGTAAACAGAATGGCCATTTAGGAAATTGGACCTAGGTGACTGGACCGATATCCTTTCAACGGATTATGAAATGCTTATGCCATTATTGTTTCTACCTAGTCGCGACTCTACACAATATGAATTCCACACAGCTGAAGTTTATCACAATGCACGTCATTCTTCACAGTCATTATTTCTGATCAATTTTGACTCTCCCTAGTAACGATTCTAAACAATATTAATTTCACACAGCTAAAGTTTATTACATGCGTTATTCTTCACAGTCATTATTTCTACACAATCTTGACTCTACCTATTAGCGATTCTACACAAAATTAAATTCCACACAGCTGAAATTTATCGCATGCGTTATTCTTCACACAATTATATGTCTATACAATCTTCGCAACTCTTATTAACGTACAACATCGGTCACATCTCTGATAAAAAAGCACCCTTATATGAGTATTTTATTTATTTATTATATAAGCTTAAGGTATTTACATTAACTACTAAGAAACAGTTTTCATATCAGAATTAAACTTCACTGGCCATAGTGGCCACATGTCTAAGCCATTGTCTTGATTGACGTCGCAATTGTTCACGGGGATCAAAATCAATTAATTTCTACTGCTTAAAGTTATTAAAAACCGAAGGATGGAGGAAAATGAAAATAGAATAGTGATCATAAAAAGCGAAAAAGGAAAGGACATTCTATTAAAGAGTGGTTATAAATATTATTTTAGAGGTAACCGTAAGAATGGTACTAACTTCTAACTTCTACGTCGACATCAACAAATTCGTCAACAATATAAAATATGTTACACTGATAGCTACTCCATTATGAAATAAGTCTTGTTCCTTATGTCATTGCAGTCGATCGTCCGATGCCTATTTATCTATTGAAGTTACATTATTCGATGTTTAGAGAACTATCTTTCGCTGGACTATATAACTCTCGCCACGATTTCATGAATGACTGGGACAATGACAGGTGAAGACCTGGCCGACAGCATAGTGTCTATCTTTTTCTCACTTACTTATAAGTACGTTAGTGAGAATAGATCGAAAGTTTAGAAAACGTTCAACTTAGTAGAGCTGATCTGCTTTTCGCTGATATCTGTGGCTGATATTGCTTGTATTGCCCCCACCTAATACTTCTCACCCAGCGAATGTAAACAATAATGGGTAATTACAATTGTATAGAAATATAATTGTGTGAAGAATAACGCATGCGATAAACTTCAGCTGTGTGGAATTAATATTGTGTAGAATCGCTACTAGGTAGAGTCAAGATTGTTTAGAAATAACGACTGTGAAGAATAACGCATGTGATAAACTTCAGCTGTATGGAATTCATATTGTGTAGAATCGCGACTAGGTAGAAAAAATAATGGCATAAACATCGCATAATCCATTTCAACCGGATTACTTGTTCAACTCGTAAAGCTATGTAGTTGACTTTGAACGTGAAGTTTTTGCTAAATAAACGATTTCATGTGCATGGATCCCCTGGATCCGAAATCAAGGTGCAATGAAAAAAGGTATGCATAGGATAAAACCGGGAGCAAATAACAACATAGGTAGACGAATAACCCGCCTGAATGTGGACGATGAAGCATACAAAATGAATATTCAGGTCAGTGCAGTTGGGAAACTCACAGCCGGTAGCCACTTTGCTTCTGGTACAGAGTAGAGAACAGATATCTATAATTATTTATTAAAGACACGTGTGTCGTTTGCCTATTTCGAATTTTAAATATTATGAGTACAGATTAACTGACCCTTCAAATGCTTTACTGGAACTCATCCCGTACGTTTTCTTCTGTACCTGTACGTACCCTACAGAACGCGATTTTGATAATGTTTGACAATGACAACATTACTAAACAAAATATAAATGCGTGTAATTTTGTATGAATGATTTAAATGAATTAAATCATTCCTGCACCGAAAAACCCGAGGTATGCAGCTATGGTATTTTCTTTTGATGGAACGAAGTTCTAGTTAGAATATCAATTACGAGTATAATGGACGTCGATAATTAATTTTTAATTTGCTCCATTTGCTTAATTTTAGGATCTGAATTTATTTCCCTACCCATCCATTTTGTTAGACACTTTCGTCGGGGAGTGCAACAACTTGCTGTTTCAGCAGTACATCTGTGACCACAGCGTGTGCACTACTCCGAAACGTTAGATTATTAACGTAAATAAGGAATACCTACGACGACGCAGTTGGCGCAGTGGTTAAGCTACTGATCCGACGGTCCTGGGTTCGAATCCCGGCAAGGGAAACTATTTGTGTGATGAACTCGAATATTTGTGCCTGGGTCATGGATGTTATTTGTATTTAAGTATGTATTTATCAATATAAGTATGTTTATCGTCGTCTAGTGTCCATAACACAAACCTACTAGAGCTTACTGTGGGACTAGATTGATTTGTGTGAAGTTGTCCGATATTTATTTATTATTATGTATTGTGAATACCTACCGTAATAGACCCGTTATAATTTGTTTTAGTCATGTGTAGAAACCTAGCGAGTATAGGTAATGTGTCATAAAATTCTAGGATCTGTCTCCCTAGTTTTATAGTCTGCTTACTGCGCTACATCTACTTCTGCTTTGAAAGGCAATGTCTATTGTAGCGCAGTCATGGAATATCGGAGGTCGCCGGAAGCGGTCAAGTTATCTAGGCAGCCAGAATAGACCTTTAGAAATGGTTCAACCTAAGTGACATAACGTTGTATTGTATATCTACAGGCTCTATTTATATTACTACGTACTCTCTAGTACAATGTATAAGTTGAATTGACGACAAACCATTTTATTCTAGTGTATGTCAAACAACATGTATTATTATTTATTTATTTATTTATTTAATCTTTATTGCACAAAAGAAAACTTATCGTACAAAAGGCGGACTTAATGCCATGAGGCATTCTCTACCAGTCAACCTTCGGGCAAAGCAGATAAATTGTGGCACCGCCCACAACTAACTTAAACAAGTTTTAATAAATAATATTTAGATAAATACATATATCATATAATATATACACATATAAATAAATACAGATGAAGATACTAATCAGATAACCTAAGAATTCACAACTCTGCTAGCGTAGAGGTCACGCAAACATTTTTTGAAAGCGCATTTGTTCGGAGCTTGTTTGATCTTGAGGGAGGAGATATTATTAAAATTATTAACAAAAAAAATTTTTTTTTTTTGATAACAACTGATTTGGATAAATCGGAAGTTAATGTCGTTTCTCGTCAAGCTACAATACAATAACGCGTTATTACACAAACGCATCTCCCAATAATATAATTATTACTAACGAGGTCTTTCACTATGAGACTAGTCGTAATAGTGCGAAAAAGCACTACAGAAGGTTCTCAAGATCTTCAAAGTTGTGGTGAGGTGACGTGGCGACCAAATTGACGCTCATAATTTTTAACGTCATTTAAACTGTATCAGGGTTGTTTAGCCTTCACTACCAGTGAGTCGGACTTTAAATGGGAGTATAGCCCGCTAAAGGCTCATACGCCACTGCGAACAAGTGCGTTCACTGATGGTGCTGCCTTCCCGCGCGTTTTTGCCACTCGCATGACACTTACGCTTGAGTCCATCGCGTCGCCACGCTCTAAAATTGCGTAGCATTTCACACGAACAACCAATATAATATAAAAATCTTTTTAAGTTTTTTATTTTGCAAATAAAGCTTACCTTGCCCTTAGGCTTAGGTTTCTTCCTGGTTGAAACCTTTACGCCGTCGGTCGATACGTCGATGGTCACTTTCCGTTTCTTTACACCCTTCGCCTTGAACTCGTACTGAAAAAGAAAACATCATGGTAAGTACATATAAAATCGTATAAGCTAAAAAGTTTATTTTCCCATTCCCCATACAATATGCTAAGCTACCTACTCGTATTTTTGGCTCAAGAAGCCTTATATACTTACTTAGTTACTACGATAATATTCTTTTGAATTACGGTTTTTTTTTTAATACTGTTATTTTATAAAATTGATTTCTATAAGTACTTAAATGATACGCTTTCATATGCATGATAATTAGTATTTGACTAATTTATTAAACTTTCTCTCAAATAATAAAACCCCTTTAAATACCCCGTAAAAAAAGCAAAAGTGAAAAGCGCTAGTAATGATGGCACTTTACGCACAGTTTGAATATTTGAAAATCGCTCTTTTTCGAGCACATGCATTGTAAAGTATAAAATAGGTATAGTTATATTTTTAAACATGATGCATCGCTCAAATTATTATAATCATCTGCCAATCTAATTAAACCCGTGTCCCTGTAAAGACGTTCATAAACCTTACGACATTATCAAACAAGTTTGGCATATAGACGAATAAAAAAATGAGAACCGTTTGATGTTCAACTGTACAAGAATTTAGAAGTATTTTTACACTGAGCGTTTCAAAGTCATGTTTAATAAGATTATATGAAATGATTAACAGTCCGTATTACACAACGACAATAAAGTATTTTTAGCTTTTAATTTGCGTAATTTTCTAAGTACCTACATACTTATCGTCCCTGCCCCGAGCGTAAACAATTCAAGTTACGGAAAAATTCCATGAGGAACATTTTTATTTCGTTTGTCACGGTTATGAACCAAATTAAGAGGTTTTATATATTTATAAGGAGTCTTATTTAAGGTGTTTCCTAACTTTTTACCATTAAAGCTATTCGAGATCTAGCCACTATATTCTTCTACTACAGAAATGTGCTTTATTCGACCTTCACGGTAATGAAACTCAAAATATTTCTAAATGTGAGTATTAACGTAAATTAACATATTTTGTGTAAGTAATTCATTTCAATTTATATTGTATGGAGTTCGTTTGAGACTCATAGCGCCATCTAGTTAGTACCTTTGGCGGTCCATCAATTGATCCAACGGATAACTAATATATTGACACAGATCATTCGTACGGAACCTTCATTTGCCTCATTCTTTCATTTAAATAACTCGCTTTATTCTCGATCACCTCTGGAAAATGCTTGCTCTATACTCACGCCAGGTTTTTTAGTAGTTAGAATTTAGAAGCCAACTTATAAACACGTGTGGTCATTGCGCGAGTGTTTTCATTTATTAGGAGTGTTCCTGGGAGGAGTCCTATGTTCTATTCGTCTGAGAGTGAGCTATGGAAGGCTTATTGCAGGCTAGAAAGTCCATTGAGACAGCACCACCAAGACACGCCGTCTAGGGCTAATTTTGGTCCCCATGACATCAACCCCTAACTAAACAACAAGGACCGAGCAATTGTATTATTGCTCGGTCCGAGTGGTCCGAAATATCTAGTAGTTTGTGGCACTCAATTTAGCTCCAAAAGGAAACACTGATATATTTCCGATATAATTTGCTAATGTTGTGCACGACGCACCTCTTTTTATAGATTTATACCGTTTTTATACTTATTATATTTTTGTAAGCTTTTATTTTATGGATTTATTTATTTATCCTAAACCAGCCCGTTTGATTCCAGTCTGCTAAATCTATCAGCTACAAATGTGAAGATATCATTATTAAGCGCCGCCTAGTGTCTATAGATTAAAACCTGCAGTAGATGCTCCCTTTGTATGAATGCAAATAGAAGGCAAAACGAGGACGTGTTGTCGTGCCACTAACTCATGAAGTGACGATATGACTCCGCCGAGTGTAAAACAAGCTATCAGACAGCGCATTAACTTAATTAGGGGTTGTTATAAAGTGTTCGAACTCTAAGCATTCTTTAAAGGGTTGGTCCCTTGACTATTATCATATCAGCATCACGGTCGATCTAACAACCTAAATGAACACTAATTTAAGACACGACTACAAATTGTCAATTGCCCTCCAGAAAGCAACATCGGATAAAAGTGTATTTCAAGAAGAGCGAGAGATATGTATATCTGAATCATAACTATAGTTAGGTTCTTGCAGTTTAGAATCTGTAGGTATTAGTTTATTCAGAAAGGTATAGTTAGTTAGTTGCGCTGGGCATTTTCCGCAAGTCGACATCCAACGTGCCTATTTTGCGTGAAAAGGGGGTAGCGCTACTCCAACCACCCCAACTCCTCCACGAACCTAAGCAAAGCCTTGATGTTGCTTATGGCTTCGTGTACGGTACTTGGAGATCCTAGGTATTTCATCCTGTATCCTTCTACCTGTTTACAATCTAGTAGAATATGTTTGGTGAAAAAGAAAGGTATAACTATGTAGGAAATAGAAACGCAGTAGGGTTAAGGCGGCAACAGTGGCCATAGCGACAACAGTGGCGCAATGGCCGTTTTTCAAAAGTATCATAGGTAGCTTTCCGTCTCTCTTATTCTTCGGAAGGCCTCCCGATATATACGTCACATCCAGTTCCTTTGCGTCAGCTATGTAACAAACCCGTTTTGCGAGTGTTTTTTTGTTTTGACGTAAGAAAAGTGAGTTTTAAGGTAAGATATACTGTTTATTTTTTCACAAACCTTTCGTCTTACCAATGGAGTTATATTTTTGCTGAGAAATAAACTTAATTGAGGTCATTTTGGCGTATACCGCGCTTCGATTTACGTAAAACCATCACGCGTGGTATGAGTTAAACCCAAAATGGCGGTTTTGTACACAGTGGCTCAAATCACTTAAGTACACAGTGGTTCATGATCCACTGTGTACTATTGGTACTGGATAATGGTTAACAGACATTAATTTAGAAAATTTAGCGAGATGTAACAATTTTTGTTAATTTTCCCTTTTAGGATGGCTCATCCAGCAAGGCCCCGTAAAATAGATAAACCTACAGCTGATGACATGAAAAAAAAAATGGTTTGAGCGTGAGAAATGCGTTTAAATTTCAGGAGTTCTTTTCACTGCACTGAGACGTTATCATTTTAAGACTCGATATATTCTAGGTTCGTTTACGCCAAATTATAGCGTTAGTAAAATGTGCAATAAAGAGCAACGAGAATTTTTAAAAGATTATTTCAAATACTGTGCGTTACTGTTTTACGGATTGAGTACAAAGGAATTTCGAAAAATAACTTTATTATTTATTTTAAGGCCAAAGAAACATTTTTTTATGATATTTTATGCAAGATACTGATTAAGTACCTAATGGTAGTTACTTAGTTTATGTAGCAGTTATGCGTTGATTATTAACTAAGTCATAAAAAATTAAGCTTATTTAGTACATTTTGAATGTGTAAGACTGAAAAATCACTTTCAGGCTGAAGTAGTCAAAAAAAGTTTTCTTTTCTGATGTGTAACTTATTGTTTGATTAAAACAAAAAAATAAAGACCGATACAAAGCAAAAAAATGCATTATTAGTTGAGTTATATTATAGATGATCCACTGTAGACTTGCCTGATTCACTGTAAACTGAGGGCCGATTCACTGTATCCTACCCACAGTACACAATGGCTCAAATGAGTTTTTTTAGAAAATACTATATATTTTCCAAAATATTATCTTGTCGAGCTAAATCGATTGGAATAATCAATATATATTTGTTACACTATAACACGGATCCTTTTACATCTTTCCAACACTCACCCAAATCAAATTACATCTCTGCAAAAAAAAGTGACCCACTGTTGCCGCCTTGACCCTACACCGTTTTTAACATTGGTTAAAGATTCGGAAAGTAAAAGTAACGAGTCAAAATTCATCTGATGTTGATTTATTGAAAAGATACCTCCATTATTTTCACATCCAACGTTTGGATATATTTGATTCAACCGGCGCGGTTTTCAGTAAATGTCTCGATTTGTTCATTTATTTTATTACAGTAGCATGTAAGACAAAATACAATCATGACTTTTAGTTAACACGTGACATACGAATTTAATAATTAACCCATTAGTCATCACTTTATCCCAACCTTAACCTTAAATCACCTAAATAAAGTGCATCAACCTGTGTTGTTATATTTTTTTGCAAAAGTCACATAATATTTCCTGAAAAAATCGACAGGTCCTATATAAGATATGGTCAACCGCCATTTGTCAAATGCTCGGCGGACATTTATTACGCGACGATTATTAATTTCGTGAAAGTAGGTTTTTCGCCGTCATCAACATGTCAAAATAACGTTTTTATTTAATTTCGGCGCCTTCCATGGCCTATCATTTCCTCTTTACATCTTAGTCAGGGGCATTTCACTCAGTACTTTACAGATTTCATACATTAAAACTTGCGTGCGGTTAGACTCGAAACTCGCTCGATAGATGGAGCTAAATTCAATATTTGAATTAGTGTTATTAAAATGAAATCTGTTTTTATGTTATTATTTTATCCATAAAAAAATATATAATAAAAACATAATTATAAGTTATTGTGAAAAATTATGAAGCATTATTTTAATTTATCATTACAGGCAACATTACGGCTTAAGATTAGATCCCCGTTCCATTCCACTCATTTATTTTTTAGATTTCACCTATTATATTTTAAGCAGTTATATGATAATTGTCACAAAAATTTAATATCCACAAAAAAAATGGAAAATGATAAATGCGGATTTTTTTAAATGTAAAAAAACAATAGTAGAAAGAAAACTAAAAGACTACTTAGTTAATACAATTCGGTGTAGAGGAACGCGTAGCGTAGTGCTGTTTGACAGTTTACTTTATATGGATTATGGACAAGACAAGTTTGTTTTCTGGTGGATATTCAAACGGGTATAAGAAATTTACTTCGGCTGCGTTTTACGGATATTAGCGAATCTGCTCTACGTTGTTGACCTTTACGCTAACTTGGATTCCGACGACAGAAGTTCCAGGAAGGATTTCGATCCCGGCTTTGTGTAATGGATCACGATTGCCTCGTTTTAAACTATTTTAAAGTCATGGTAGCAGTAAAAAATGTTGTGTGTGTCTACCTGTGGTAAGCGTTTGTTCTAATTATGTTCCCCAAAATTAATGAAATAAAAATAATTAATTATAAATGTGTCTTTTTTATACCTTCCTACAAACATAACTAGTTTTAAAGCCCACTTATTATGTTAAGTGTGAGGTACAGATGAATCATATAATATGTATTGAAAGTACCTACAGTACAGTGCATAGCGATTGCTATGTATAGTATGTATACATATGTACATGACTCAGATAACTCGAAACTCGCTCAATAGATGGCGCTAGTACACAAAGGAAGCTGATGACTCTATCTCAGTATATATAATTTACTCTATGATCTTAGTCTTCCGTCGCGAATTGAGTATCCCGAAGTAGTCTCATTTTGTATAATGACATCATTTCTCTGAGTGGCCGGTGCGTTTAATGAACGGCCACAAAATAATCTCAACGTATTTGGAGCCCAAATTGTTGTATTTTACACCTGCGCATCATTTCCCTCGATTACTGCGATCCACTGGAGCGATTTAAATGATTTATGATGTTTTCCGAGCTTATACGGCACTCCTATCAATCTTACTTATGTTTTTTGGTTGTACACGAAAAAATCGAGTCTAACAAAGTTTAAATAACTAATATTATGAGCCAATATTGTACATCAACGTGATATATTATATTAGACTTCAAATTAGGACGTGTAGAGTGTTGTGTAATGTCAGTCGCAATAATGGATGTCATGTGGACGAGGGATATCTCAAATACCCAAGTCGAAGCGCTTCGTAAATTGACACTTGTCAGCAACTGTAATAACAATAAGACTGGCGTTTTTAAACGGTTTTATTTAGCTTGCCCTGGGGCCTTATGATGGTTGCCTTTATCACATGATAAATAAGTGACAAAGCTTCTGTTAAAAAGTGACGGATGCTTTGGCACTTATTTATCGCGTGATAAAAGCAACCATCATAAGGCCCCAGTTTGTTTATTTATTTGGGTCAAATCTAGTAATTTGACCCCCTTCCTGTTGACGTATTGATCTAAAATTTGGTACAGATCTTTTGTTTTGGTGACAATATAATTTAATACATTCGGTATCATTGTAAATCCAAGATGGCCGCCGCTAAAAAATGGCGTATTACATATTTTATCGCTACTTCCTTAATATGGGTATCAAATAAAAGGGCTTGATTAGTAAAATAGAGTTCTTTATGAAAATAAAATGAAAATCCAATATGGCCACCAACAAGATGGCAGGTGATTTTTTTTCACTACCCTTCAATATGGGTATCAAAAGGAAGGGCTTGAGTAATAAAATACTGTAATATGCTTTGACAAATTTAAAATCTAAGATGGCCACCGGAAATGTCAGATTAATTCATTGTTTCAATATGGGTGATGGATGTCAATTGAAAGGGCAACTTAACAGTAATATGAATGATGAAATTTAAGACACTAATCAATACAAAGAACTTCGTCAACTTAGAATCGGGATTCGAACATGGATCTAGGTCCCACCCAAGTCAAGATTATAGATCGTGTCGAGGACTGTGTGGCGTTAGGGCAGGTAAAAATTAAACGTCGTTAGCGGTACACCACCCAAGTTAAGGTAAAAGGTTAAAACGTACCATCAACTGTGTGGCATTAGGGTGAATAAAAAGTATATGTCGTACGCGTTTTCCACTGAAAACTTGGCACATCTTGTTATATAATAGCCTTGCCCCTCTATTGGACCTCTGGGGGTTTGACCGTCTTAGCGTCCGAAACACCAGAGCAATATGAGGCAACGATAACAGGCCTACGTGAGAGACAAAGCGAACTGGTAGCGTCCGAAACACCAGAACAATATGAGGCCAGGATAACAGGCCAATGTGAGCGTACCCTGCAATCATCTGAATCATCGGAGATCATCTGCAAACGTTCGAAAATGCTATTAATACTTTGTTCAGTCACGTTTGTGAAATATGCACCAAGCGTTGCTACTCGTATCCTAATCAAGTACATTACTGGCACATTAAGATACCTGCAGAATTATCTTCAATAATAACGTTACTTATGTTCCCACTGCCAAACACATGTCACCAGTAATAGAATAATAGCACCATCAAATGCTTTCTGGAATAAATAGAACCCGGATATAGGGTTCTATACCAGACGTGATTGAATCGCTGACCAAGGCAGAGCAACGCTTACTGTGCAGAATCATACCAATTATTAGTGTGAAAAACCGGCCAAGTGCGAGTCGGACTCGCGCACCGAGGGTTCCGTACAAACACTTTCCATCCCTAAGTGGTTAAGTTAAGTTTGCACCTGGTATGTATAGCGTCCCATATAAATTAGGTGCAAAGTTAGGTATTGAAAAAACTACTTACTAGATCTCGTTCAAAACAATTTTCGTTGGTAGTTTTTATAGTAATGTACATCATATGTTTTTTTTAGATTTTTCATTTTCTTATTTTAGAAGTTAGAGGGGGGAACCAACTTTTTTCCACTTTGGAAGCGTCTGTCACGCAAACTATTCGGTTTAGAAAAAAAATATTTCAGTAACCTCGATATCATTTTTGAAGACCTATCCATACCCCACACGTATGAGTTTGATGAAAAAAAATTTTTTGAGTTTTATTTCTAAGTATGGGGAGCCCCCAATATTGATTATTATTTTTTTATTTTTGCATCAAAATCTTAATGCGTTTCACAGAATACATCTACCTACCAAGTTTCAACAGTATAGCTCTTATAGTTTCGGAAAAAAATGGCTGTGACATACGGACGGACAGACGGACAGACAGACATGACGAATCTATAAGGGTTCCGTTTTTTTCCATTTGGCTACGGAACCCTAAAAAAAATACTGGGCTTTCAAAAACCCTTGTAATAATGAGGCACTGAATGAATGAAAAAGAATGAGGAGTACGTATGTAACAACATTAAAAGGGCGTGTGAAATTTCTATCAAGTCAATCGCTATATCATAATAAATGCTAACTAACGCCCAACGATTTTCTGTCTGATCTGTGCCCTAGATTGATGAGGAGAGTGGTGTGATGTCTGGTACCTAGGACCTACCGAATTATTTTTTACCCTTTAGTACAGTATTTTCAATAATAGTAGAGTTGCTAAGCCGCGAAATTGTGCGCATCGGGTTACAAGCATGAAATTTCTACCTCAGATAGAGCGTTCCGCGGTGATTATTTTCAGATGTGGAGGGAAGTCAGATTCGTCCCCTGTGTGGCGGGAGAGCGGGGTGAAGAGGACCAAGTACTGCTCCTTTTCTTTTTTTGACTACTGATCAGTTAAGGCCATTAGGGCTTGTGTGGCATCGTTTTCGTGTAAAACAGATATCAGCAATTATTTTTTTATGTTATTTAAGAATAGTTATATATAAAAATTTCGGTATATTGCCGAAAAGGTAAAAATCACTACAAGTTTTTTTTATTCAGAACGATAAATTAGTTATATATTCTGAATATTTACAATTTAAAAAAATATCACTAAATAGCAAATTTAATCTTGTTTTTTAAAATGTATACATATTGGGCACATCTGATACAAAAGGTACCTTAAAAAAAATTTTGATGTTTAGCTTAAATAGCCTACGTACTCTAGTACATTTTGCTAAGTCGCGAAATTGTGTGCATCGGGTTACAACCACGAAATTTATACCACAGATAGAGTATTCTGCGGTGATTACTTTAAGATGTAGAGGGAAGTCAGATTCGTCCCTTGTGCGGCGGGAAAGCGGGGTGAATAGGACAAAGGAGTCCTCTTTTTCTTTTTTTATTACTGATCAGTTAACGCTACCAGGGCTTGTGTGGTATCGTTTTCGTGTAAAACAGATATCAGCCATTTATTTTTTATGTTATTTATTCATAGTGCCATATAAAAATATGGGTGTATTTCCGAAATGGTAAAAATCACAACAAGTTTTTTTTATTCAGGGAGATAAATTAGTTTATATTTCCTAAATATTTACAACTAACAAAAATATTGCAGAACAGCAAATTTAATCTAGTTTCTAAAACTATATACATAGTGGGCACTCTTCATACAAACAGTAACTTAAATAAATTGTTGATGTTGAGATTAGCCCGTGTGCTCGTGATATATTAGCAAAAAAATATTTTGTTTTAATTACATCAATTTGTTTTTATAAGACGTATATGGTAAATATTATATGTAAAAGCATGTTAATAATCATTATTTAATGTATTTAATGAAGCGAAATAGGATGCGTTCGGAGATTTACGTTGGTTACGCCGACGTAAAGATATATTTTAAGCTACTGTTTGTATGAGAAGTGCCCAACATGCATATATTTTTAGAAACTAGATTAAATGAGCTTTTTGATATAATAACAATAATTTGAAAATGTTAACGAAATATAAATAATTTACCTCACTGAATAAAAAAACTTGTTGTGATTTTTACCTTTTCGCCCAAACACCCATATTTTTGTATAAAACTATGCAAAAATAACATGAAAAATGAATTTCTGATATCCGTTTTACACGAAAACGATACCAGACAAGTCCTAGTAGACTTAGCTGACCAGCAATAAAGAAAGAAAAGAGGTATACTTCGTCCTATTCACTCCGCTCTCCCGCCTCACAGGGGACGAATCTGACTTCCCTCCACATCTGAAAATAATCACCGCGGAACACTCTATCTGTGGTAGAAATTTCGTGCTTGTACTTCGATGCGCACAATTATGTTAGAAAACAGCGGACTAACAACTCTACTATAAAACCGTTTAACTTAAAAAACTTTTTTACTCATTTTTTTATTGTAAAAAAATGGACTTGATTATAAAGATAATTATTATAGTGATAAGTCTGTATAATGTAAATCCGTAATTGGCCAATGTTAAACAAATATGTATCTGTTTTAAAAAATATTGTAATTTGTGCTGTGGATTTTGTATCAATAAATAAATAAGATATATCAATGATCATCGAATAAATGTAATTCAAATGAAATAGAAGTATACATGTACTCTAGTTTTATCAACATCATATAAAGGCACGCAATTCGAGGTTATTTCAATTAACTATTATATGCCCTAGTGGCCAACGAATTCCCATTTTGTATTTTATTGCCTGCCATGAAATGCCACACAGGGCTGGAGAAATAGTAAAGGAAGGTAAACCAATAATAATAAACAGGTCTGCAAGATCTCGTCTGATTTGGCACACAGTTGACAAATACTGAGCGCGCTTAGTATTGTAAATCGCAAACATTTAGACAAACAAACGTTTAGTCAAAAATATGTACATATATGAGGACTCTATACATATAGTACATACAATATTTTGGCAGAAGCATTATAAAATGTGATTCCAATCGATTTATAGTGTATACAGTGGTAGGTCTGCACTGACGTGTCATAAAACCAATCCAACCAATTAAACGTGGACACATTCAGCTAGGATATACATAGATAAACAGTCAAAGTCCAATATTAACTTCTTTACTGTCCGAATATTACATATCAGTTTGTGCAGAGAATGCGTCGCTAGTTATTCCGATCTCGCTGTAACGGGTACCTAATGCATTTACGTAGAAACAAAGGACGGTAATAGTAGTGCATATTTGCGTGGAACAAACGCGTCCCTATTTTATACAATTGATGCTTTAATAAAAAAAATGGTTTCAGGTTGTTTAACGGGTCACGTGATCACGTCGGGTCGGCAAGATATCTAACTAAACACCGTTATCCCTAGGTATAAACAATCTGTCTTTGATTAGCGTACACCTCATTAACTCGAAGATCAACCAAGCTCGAATATTTATTGAAATCAGTTTAATGTTTTTATTTTATTCAAGAGCTGCCCAGGGGCAGCAAAAGTACACTTTGCCATTTATTTTCCAAATCATTTTATCAAAGAAAATTTCCGGGTAATTCTTGTGCCTCCCTTTTGCCTATTTGATACGGTAAGGCTTAGCAGGAATTCGAATCGTAAACGGGATAGGAAGTACTCGTAAAAGCGGCTTGATTGAAGCATCGCATCATCCCACATACAATTTTATCTCGACCACAGAGAGCTGTAAAGTGTCTTTTGTATCTAGTGATAAAATCAAACCAAAATCAAATTTTAGCTGCAATCTCTACTCGAGATGCTTTTGTTAAGCTTTACATTGGAAATGGAATGGTTAATAAATATTGTGTAGGAATATCAATAGACGCATAATATCATCAGTATTCAGTCAAATCATAACAGTGTACTTATCCGAGTGATACTAATCCGTTACATATGTAGATTATTTGCTGTGTGAATAGGTATAATCACTATTAGTAGAGTACTAAGCCGGTTTTCTAACATATTAATAACAATTGTAAGATATAACAATAGGGGTGGAGACTGCTTTTGAATTATAGAACAATGCTATTATTATATACATAAAAAAGCTCAATATGTCATGGAGTAAAGAAAAAAAAGAAAATAAATAAAAGGGATTTGAATCATGCCACTTCAAAATGCCTACGCAAATTTTAAGTTTTATTTTTATTTTCAACAACTAGTAATGTGATATCGGTATCAGAATCCTCATAATTCAATAAAACAATAATTGTATGACAAACACACGGTCATAATGGCAATATAGGGTACCTATAGTTATTTTTCCATACATACGGAATGACGTCACAGCACGCTTGCCAATAAAATTGTATGGCGCTTTTTTAGCCCTCCATGAGGATGTCGAACGTTAAGTGAGTGCTCAAAATGTATTTAGACCCATATATAGACATTAAACCCTTTAAAAAAACTTGATCGATTGTCATCTTAATAAAATTTACTCCTATTGTGTTCATCTGGTTACAAACATAAATTTTTTAAGTACCTTAAATAGAGGGAGCTTCGTCACTTGTGCGAGGAGAGAGCAAGGTGAATTGAACTATAATAAATACACCTTTATATTTTTTTATTATTCATTAGTTAATGCTACTAGGACTCTTAGGAAACTTAATATAGTTGCCTATATTATGCCGTCGAAAAGGTAATAATCATAAGTAATAATAAATAAAGCGGTGTACTTGGTACTACTCCCCCTCTCTCCCCACGCATCTAACGTCCCTCCACATCCGAAAATTATCACGGCGGAACACTCTATCTATGGTAGAAATGTCATGCTTCTATCCCAATGCGCACAATTTAGCGGCTTAGTAACTCTACTATAAATTGGTCTGGGGGCCTATGATGGGTGCGTTTATATCGCGATAAATAAGTGACAAAGCATCTGTCACTCACACTCGCATTTTGTCAAAATGTAACGGATGCTTTGTCACTTATTTGCCGCGTCATAAAAGCAACCATCATAGGCCCCCTGTACAAATGATTAGACATGACAAAGCCAAGTTTAAAAAAATCGACGTACCTACGTTTAAAGTAATTAAATGTAGCGCGTTATGAAATTACTTTGCGGTTTACCAACATATATGCGTGCAGGTCTTACAAAATAGTAGAGTTGCTAAGCCGCAAAATTGTGCGCATCGGGTTACAAGCATGAAATTTCTACCACAGATAGAGCGTTCCGCGGTGATTATTTTCAGATGTGGAGGGAAGTCAGATTCGTCCCCTGCGTGGCGGGAGAGCGGGGTGAATAGAGCAAAGGAGCTTTTTCTTTTATTATTACTGATCAGTTAACGCTACTAGGGCTTGTGTGGTATCGTTCTCGTGTAAAACAGATATCAGCGATTAATTTTTTATGTTATTTACTCATAGTACTATATAAAAATATGCGTGTATTTTTAATTTGTTATATTTCCTGAATATTTACGAGTATCAAAAATATTTTAAAATAGCAAATTTAATCTAGTTTAAAAAATATATACATGTTGGGCACTTTTCATACAAACAGTAACTTAAATAAATTGTTGATGTCGAGATTAGACCGTGTGCTCGTGATACATAAGCAAAAAAATATTTTGTTTAATTACGTTAATTTGTTTTTCTAGGACGTATATGGTAAATATTACATGTAAAAACATGTTAATAATCATAATTTAATGTATTTCATGGAGCGAAATAGAATGCGTTTGGAGATTTACGTTGGATACGCCGACGTAAACATATATTTTGAGCTACTGTTTGTATGAGAAGTGCCCAACATGCATATATTTTTAGAAATTAGATTAAATAAGGTTTTTAAAATAATAATAATATTTTGAACATGTTAACATCACTTAACTTATTTACGTCACTGAATAAAAACACTTGTTGTGATTTTAACCTTTTGGGCCATACTATAGACCATTATATAGAACTATACAAAAATAACGTAAAAAATGAATTGCTGATATCTGTTTTACACGGAAACGATACCAGACAAGTCCTGGTAGACCTAACTGACCAGCAATAAAGAAAGAAAAGAGGTACACTTCGTCCCACTCACTCCGCTCTCCCACCTCACAGAGGACGAATCTAACTTCCCTCCACATCTGAAAATAATCACCGCGGAACACTCTATCCGTGGTCGAAATTTCATGCTTGTAACCCGATGCGCACAATTATGTATGAAAACAGCGGACTAACAACTCTACTAATATACTAAAACCTAACCCGTTTACACAAAAAGGAATAAAATCGGTTACCCCGTCAAAGAGATATCAGTGTGTTGCCACAGATATGGTTAGTCAGTGGTTGTATCACCGATTGAAATTGAATTGGATTGGAGTTGCTGTCTAACAAACTGGCTGTAGTCTCCGCCATGTCAGTGTCAGTTTGTGCTGAGGACGTGAGCTCAGATAGCGTTTGTTGGCATATGTCTGTACGTTACTATAGAAGATCGACAAAAGATAATGTACAGTTGTAATGCTTATCAAGACCATCTGCTAAATAAATACATCCTGGGAACGAGCACCAACTTGTAATGTATCAACGACGAGCTACCTATTAAATACTATGAAAATGCACCTACTGAAATGTACCTACGCCTAAACTAAAGATACAGGTTCTACACCTGCTTCACCCTCGCCACTAAACTCTACTCCTACAACGACTACCTAGCCTTCCAGAACCTACAACTAACCAAACCTAGATATGAAAAGATCTTCATAACAATTGAGCTTGAACATTTCTTATTAACTAATGGCCAAATGTGATCAGTAAAACCGTGTGAAAGTCTAGATGGTAGGAACCTACGTTGAAGTAGTAACTCAGTTTCTTTAAAGGGAAATTTAACCGTGATGTGTCGCTAAGTGCTTCCGTACCTATATACTGTGCTATGCTACTATGTATTTCCAAATAAATGTGTATTCTCTTAATTATTTAATGCAAGCTTCTCGTATCCTACTGCTACCTAGGTTCCTTATACTAATTAAATTTCTAACTTAATTTAATTGTATCTATCCTCATAATATAAACTTATTACTTCCCAAGAAGTCCAGCCAACAAGAATATCCATAGTTCCTATAGCAAGATTCAATATGAAATATTATAAATACTCTTATAAAAATATTATTTAATTCTATAAAATTCATCTAATCCATAGTTAGGTATAGTTTTACTAGATTACTCCATGTAACAATAAAGATCAGTATGTGAATCAAACCAAATATTATTAGGATTCCGAAATGAAGGGTAATTTAGTTTTTAAAATTGCATGTTCTTACTCCAGGATGATTAGAAATCAAATGTCTAAGTACAATATGAAACTATACTTCATTACCAATCTATAATTAGATGGAAGTTACAGGATCTTTGAAATTTCATTATGAATTTAATTAATCTTAAGTTTTCATATTTGACAAAAATTAGGTAATTTTGTTATTATAATCTAATCTGGGAAGATGGTATACATCCCTTAAATAAGTTATAGTAGGACAATCTGAGGTGGATTAGACCTATACAATAAGTAGTAAGCTGCTATAATCACCACAACTAAAAAAAAAAAACTAGTAAGGACTAGATTATAGTATAATAGAGAAGGTATCTCTATTGTGTAGAAAAAAATAAATATAAATTTTTGTTAATGGTCCCCTACCACCCTAAATGCGCGGAGAGTGTCACTGAACGCTCTACCTATCTATTCCTGAGAAGCAAATCGAATTAAAGCGTTCAGCTAGAGGATGGGGAACTCCGCACCTATTCTAAACTGAACAAACCACTGTGGGATCTCATCACATCTATGCATGACGTCCTAGCCTACGGCATAGTGTCAAGGATCCATCCTTTTGGGGAAGCCTTTTGGCGCAGGCTTCTTTACGTTAACTACACAAGGCCTATTTTAAGGATTTTACCTACCTATTTAACTAGATAAATATATGTGATGGTTGAAAAACTATTATAATTCAGAAAAATAAAGTTATAATTGTATTTGTAAGAAGTCTAATACACTACTCCTTCCTAGTAGGTTTGAACCCTTCTAATGAGTTCTAGAACTGGGTTTTCGTTTGACCATATTCATAAATGTAGTATATCCTTGAAATCATGAAGACTATTGTGCCTGTTCGTAGTATCTTTCAACTTTCGACTGACTTATTCTGATAAGGGAATTCTTTTACGCCCTGTGATATAAATTAATTCAATTCTGGGATCTGTGATGTAAATACGGGAACGAATAACTTTCATTATTGCTATCCATAAGTCCCCGGCTTTTCTTAGCAATTTACACTTCAGATTCTCCACATCCAGTCTTAGGAATGCTTTGTATTTCCACACTATACAACGATCCACAATTTCCTTATCAAATTTATAATAAAGTTTAAAATTACTTCTGTTCATTGAAAAAGCGAATATCTACTGCCAACTGACTCAACTTTACCTCAGTGATGCCATTCTATCGCTTAAGCTATACCAAAGGTTCATTACTTTAAATCATAATCGGTAAGTTCTAACTAATTATTCCTTTAATTTAGGTGTTAAATATCTGGTTGGCCTAAATAACTGGTTCCCTATTCCCAATCTTTACAAACCGCTACTAGACTCTGTTCTTCCCCTACTAACTTCCCGGGTCATAACCACTTAAGAAATTAATAGTTCAACCTCTTAACCACTATACCTAACAAGGTTAAAATAATTTGAATAAATGTTATGCTAGTTAATGACGATTGACCGATTGCTCAGTAGGTAAAGATCCCCGTCCTAATGTTCCTATTAAGGTGTACCTATCGCTAAACCCTGTTCCCTAGCTAATACA
Organism: Apotomis betuletana; assembly: GCA_932273695.1. Lineage (NCBI taxonomy): Eukaryota > Metazoa > Arthropoda > Insecta > Lepidoptera > Tortricidae > Apotomis > Apotomis betuletana. The sequence goes on along the minus strand of OW026298.1, from coordinate 13,324,224 downwards.
AAGAACACTAGAGACCTAGGTCTCATATTTATATTTAAACGTGTATGGGGCCTAGCTAAGCTAAACTGTAAGTTCGGGAGATTAACCCGAGGATGTGACTATCATCAGTGTAATTAAGCCCCCCCCATGTGGCTAATGAGACGCCGGAAACATGGAGTAGCTTGCCCTAATATGTGTATATAAGCAGATATATAAATATATAGTTTATGAGACCGAGCCTGGAGGTCCGTTTGGCTTCAGCGAGCGCGGAAAGGCCCGCATGTCCATCACGTGTGGTCCTCGCTTTCACCAAACAAAACTATCCACACTCGTAGGCTATTCACTGCACTTATATATGGCTAGTGTCCGAATCGCCTAATTCGGATAAAACTAGAAGAGTCCGAAAGATATTCGTTTAACAGCCGCAAGGTTAAATATCTTTCACCTGGTAACCATGTACCAAAACACTATTTCTGGCATGTGACTAAGCTTAATATCCTTTAAAACAACAGAAACCCCACTAAATTTCAATAGGCAAATATAGTTTCAAAGACAATCAAAACCCCAATAGAAATTCCCCTTAGAATTAATTTTAATACCTTAACTGCCAGAAAACAATGTTACTCGGACGAAGTCCCAAACAAAAAGAATCCCCGTCCATTAAGCCGTTGCCTATTTATAACCAATATCTCCCGACATTCCAGATATTCTAGACTTTTCAGACTATCCAGACTTTCCAGACTTCAACGACTTTCGCGTCATTCGCGACATTCCCGACACGTCTCGTGACCTAGCCCTCGCCCTCCAAGCGTTGTATATGGGATTTTGATTCTTATTTGGTCTAAATAAAGCTCAACTCCTCTGTTGTCAATTTGTGAATATCAACTTGCTATTTTTAAAGTGGTAGCATGTTTTAGTTATAGGAATGGTTTTATTTGCTTCCGCAAACATTCACACTATTACTCATATTTTGCATTTGTATTGCCTATATCTAGTAAATGATAATTTTAGTATGAGCTTGATGACGTATGATGCTAATATGTCTTAAATTCGATGATGATAATGATGATGTGAGTATCACGATGATGATATATGTTTATATGATGGCGGGCACATGACGAGATCATGTGAATCGCCACAATCGCCCCCCTGCGAAAGTTTGAAGTGGATTGACATCGTCAAATAACGTAGAACTTCGCATTCCCCTTATTAAATTGTAAAAACAATTTAAAAAAATATATGTATATATATATATGACAATTATTCTTAAAGCAAGTAACGTTTTGTGATAATCTTGGATATTCTAAATCCGTTAGTATTCGTACCCTTAAGTGTGTGTGTGTTTAAACCAATATTTGGAAAGTCACTTGTGTATTAAATCAGAATTCAAACCATAGAATAATATCATTGAATCGTGAATATATTTCTCCAAATCTCGACCACATCGTAAGAAGTGTTTGGTTGTGAGTCAAACAAGCCCTATTAGCTCGATTTTGCCTAAACACCTCAAACTTGACCTGCCCATTGCTCAGCCTCATTTGCGAATTCACATTGTACGAATTCTTCGATGAATTGACAAAACTCTCCTCAGACAACATAGCAAGATCTTTGGTATAGATACCGAATATTCATCCTTACTTCAATTCAATAACTGATTCCGATTTCAAATTCTTCTCCAAAATCACATGCGACTCTCCTTATTGGTGCGTGTATCACATCAAGAATAAACAAGCCAATTTCAGCTCTATAATCATACAATTGTGTTTTTTTTTTTTTTCTCGTAAGACTATAGACTTACTAGTCGAATTGTGAAATAATGTTTCATTTCAAAATTATGCTAAATAATATTATTATACCAGAGGTTCATACAAATATATCAATTCAGTTTTATCCTGCCTTTACGGATAAACCAATCCACAATTCCTTTTATTTAAAAATATACAGTTGACCAATCTATTCGTTGACATGGGTGTGTGTGAAACCTGCACGTTCCTGCCCGTGCTCGTAGAAGGTTAGCCCGTAGGCCATGTAAAGTATTGTTTCGCACAAACTACCGCACAATCGGTCTTAAATCGAAACTTCGATTTACTAAGCCTAACTTCTAAGTATGTGCAAACCAATTGATGTCTTTAGAAAATACTCCCGTTCGTACCTCTAAAGATAGTAGACCCCCCCGTTTTGGACCCGAATACTTTCGAACTTAGCTTGAATACATATAGACAACATCCAACTCAAAAGGTCCACTCACTCCTGTTCATTCTTATCATATCTTTCATCCATCACACAAGCATACATCGCGCACTAAAACATTTCCATACGTCACACTAACAGGCTCCTACATTCATTTTTTCGCATTGACTTAGTCAGAAGAACATCACCCACTATGTATTCAAAATCCATACTACTTTACTTTCCTATAATATCCCAAATTCCCCTTTACTTCTTTCATCAAAATCAAAATAAAGATTTTCTCTAATATAAATAATAAAATTGACCATCCACTTCACACATTTCGTATTTTTGTTATACTCTAATAAAACTCGTAATTTTTCAATTCACCCCTAACTACCCTTTTGAACTTATCGAATATCAATTCATTAAAGAACCCCAAAATACGTATTAATGGAAACGATCCATCCCACAAAACATTCAATTAAATATACTACTAACGACCCCTAGTGGAATTTACTTAAAACCATATTCAAACCTCAACTTACAAATACCTATACTGCAGTACAACTTATATATGATGATATCACGATCGTCTTTAAAATTTTCGTCGGCAATCGATTCCTTAATTGATCTTAACTTAATACTCCTATTGAATATTAGCTTTAGACTGATAAATCACCGAATTATTTGTACGTTGTTTAATTAAATAATATATAAATAAATATTTAACTATTCTTTATAAATACAACGTAAATTTTACGAACTAGGTAGGTGAATCTATACTTTAACAGTAGTTACCATTTATGACAACTTATTTCTTTAACATGTTAACACTGTTGTCTTTCCTAGTTTCAGTGGGTTTTACCAATCCCCTTCCTATCCTCTGTTCTCTGACTACCTTCCTCCTAGAATCCTCTTCTGAAGATTCCTTAGTTGTCCTATCGGTTGACTCAATCCTTAATGGTTCACTAGCAGTCCTGCTACCCCGCATTGAATCTTCTCGGAGCCTCGAAGGAACCAATCTTTTCCTAGAAGGTCGTTCCATCTTACTTATAGACTGCCCAAATCGTCCAATAGTTGTTACTCCCCTTTTGTTTTCCCCTTTTATTTTCTTTTTGTTATTATTTGTTTTTATTATTTATTATTGTATAAAACTGTACTATATTTTACTTCAATCAATAAACGCAAAGTAGATTCCCTACTTTTGTTTTGTAATTAGTAATCGTTAACCTAACTTGATTCAACAGATTTTTTATTTTATGTTCCAGATTTTTGACTATCAAGGCGAGCCTGGAACAATCCCTTAACCTGCTGATTCTGTGATTATATTGATAAATATTCTTAAAAAAATTACTTTTATTTCATTTGTTACATTATGTGTAAAAAAAAAAACTCAAAAATGGATCGCCCCCCCCCCCACTTATGAAATCACTAACACTCCTACTTTCCTTATAATTACTATATTTAATGATTCTAACAGGTCTTATAATAAGCTAAAAGATTAATACTCAATATTGTGGCTAGGAGCCTTATACACAGTTTAACATTGTAGTTAGTCATGTTTATCGGATCTTATTCTGAAACCTTTCCTAGATTGAGCTAAAGCCTATAAATAAACCCGCGCCCCCCGAAATAATAAGTCCTTAGTATCCTCATAGTCTATCCTTAATTTCATAACAAATTTACAACACAGCTTGAACTAATAACTGATGTAAAAAAAAATTTTCACAACCTCATATTTTCTGTAGTCAAGAACAATGACATCTCTATTCTACCTTACTTAACTAATTTCCTACGATATTCCGACTTTATAACTAAACTAAAATTAAATTTATTTAAATAATCATCCCATCTCGATATCATATTAATTACTGATAAATGATAACAGATAACACCCTGTCACTTGTCAACTGTCAAATCAACTAGGCTTGTGTAGTACATGTACTAAAATCAAAAAGACGCAATTCCCTGCACTGTACTAGACCGAACTATTCCGTTTCGATTCTGCTCTTAGTTCATTTCGTACACACGGAGCGTAGAGCGGGAGTGAGCAGTGACGGACGTTAAAGTGACAGCAAAGCGTTTCGTTCGACCGAACTAAAGAACTAAACTAACGCGGTGCGCGTGTGAAGACATCTGAACGGCTCTTTCTTGGCTATTACTCACAAGCGAGAAAGCACGAGCACGGAGCGTAGGTTGCGACTACACGGGAATAAAATAGATAGATATAGCTTGCTTGGTCGCGTTCGAATATATTCAACAGATGCCATTTGCCGTAATTTCCTTTTGCATTTGCAGGCTTTGGATTTGGACTAGTTTGAACTTTGTGTTTATTGTAATAGAGTTACATTTTGAAAGATACGTTGGATACGTTTTGAGAACGGTTGAGTTAAAATTTATTATGAATTGGTCGACAAATTTTACAACAAAATTTGAATTTTGAATATGATTTCAGTTCGTTTTTTCCAAGTTGAAGACGTTGAAGTTAGCGTAAAAAATAACGAGTTATTAAGTTTTTATTGTGAACTTTAAGTGACTGTTTACGTATTGTGCAGTTATTTGAACTAAAGTGTCAAGAATTACAAGAACTTTAGTTTTTTTCTTTTTATTTCGTATAAATACTGTAAATACTTAGTGTGTGGCTAAAACTTTGTATATAATAAATAAACTTAAGTGTAAATCTTTGTAAATAAACAATGGTTCCAAGTAAAATTGTGTAAATTAAATACTAAATAGTGAGTCAAAAAGGGAAATCAAATATTTCATTTTCTACGCTAAAACCGCTCGTTTGTTCTTTATATCGGAACGGAATATAAAAAGAGCACGAAACTGGTATTATTGACTCGGGAACAAACCATTCCGTAACATTATTACGCTCAGTTTCTTTCAGTGTACTACTGTACTAAATGTACTAAAAGACCGAACTAGTACATTTGTGAGATTGTACTAGTTTGGAGCGATCTTTGCAGTGAACGAGCACGCACAACTCTAAAATCAACCTGCTCAGGAGGCGTTTTGTTCACTCAGCCTTGATTATGTTTTTACTTTAAAAAAAATGAATTACCTATTATTGTTTTTCCCAATTATGTAAATAATGCATAAATAATATTAAATGTATCCCTAAATATCTAAATCTTATGTTATATTAATAATATGAACATATTGAGTAAAGTTGTCTACGTATCTGATTGAAACTAAAGTAAGTATATTATTACTTGATATTATTATTTTATGTAACGTAAATAATTATCTAAAACTTAAATAACACACCTATTTCATTATTAATCAATATTAAAAATTAGCTTTGTGAACCATAAAACCAATCGCAACGAATTTAATCATATCTCAAATAATCCAGTATAGATACAGATAAAATAATAAAATGACTCAATGAATGAACTGTCAATTGATTACTGTTTGCAAAATATTGATTGATAAAATAATCACGTTGTTCTAATATAAGTCTTTTGTTTCAGGTACTATTACTATGTGAAATAAGAAAAATATCGTGTGTTATATCAAGAAGCTACTCTATTCACTATAGTTTGTGTATAAATATGCAACAAAATGTGTTTCTTGACGATGTGCACAACACAACCCATCACGGCTAAATTCTCCTTTCCATTCTCACGTCAACAATTGTACCCTTGAGGGTCTCATAGTTCAAAGCTCAAGTGTTCAAAGATCCCTTCAATAAAACCGTCACTAACAACTCAACTAAAATTCCATGGCGAAATAACAAAATGAAAGACAATTGTTGAACTACAAAACGCAAGAAGACAGCAAGACATGAAACCTCACGACAAACTACATCGGCACGACCTCAACAGTCCCGGACTGATCCTATCCATGGTCACGGCGCATATTGTAATGCATGATCATGGAAGCAAATGGTATAATCCCTGGTCACCGGCAGCAATTGTAATGCTTATCAAGACCATCTGCTAAATAAATACATCCTGGGAACGAGCACCAACTTGTAATGTATCAACGACGAGCTACCTATTAAATACTATGAAAATGCACCTACTGAAATGTACCTACGCCTAAACTAAAGATACAGGTTCTACACCTGCTTCACCCTCGCCACTAAACTCTACTCCTACAACGACTACCTAGCCTTCCAGAACCTACAACTAACCAAACCTAGATATGAAAAGATCTTCATAACAATTGAGCTTGAACATTTCTTATTAACTAATGGCCAAATGTGATCAGTAAAACCGTGTGAAAGTCTAGATGGTAGGAACCTACGTTGAAGTAGTAACTCAGTTTCTTTAAAGGGAAATTTAACCGTGATGTGTCGCTAAGTGCTTCCGTACCTATATACTGTGCTATGCTACTATGTATTTCCAAATAAATGTGTATTCTCTTAATTATTTAATGCAAGCTTCTCGTATCCTACTGCTACCTAGGTTCCTTATACTAATTAAATTTCTAACTTAATTTAATTGTATCTATCCTCATAATATAAACTTATTACTTCCCAAGAAGTCCAGCCAACAAGAATATCCATAGTTCCTATAGCAAGATTCAATATGAAATATTATAAATACTCTTATAAAAATATTATTTAATTCTATAAAATTCATCTAATCCATAGTTAGGTATAGTTTTACTAGATTACTCCATGTAACAATAAAGATCAGTATGTGAATCAAACCAAATATTATTAGGATTCCGAAATGAAGGGTAATTTAGTTTTTAAAATTGCATGTTCTTACTCCAGGATGATTAGAAATCAAATGTCTAAGTACAATATGAAACTATACTTCATTACCAATCTATAATTAGATGGAAGTTACAGGATCTTTGAAATTTCATTATGAATTTAATTAATCTTAAGTTTTCATATTTGACAAAAATTAGGTAATTTTGTTATTATAATCTAATCTGGGAAGATGGTATACATCCCTTAAATAAGTTATAGTAGGACAATCTGAGGTGGATTAGACCTATACAATAAGTAGTAAGCTGCTATAATCACCACAACTAAAAAAAAAAAACTAGTAAGGACTAGATTATAGTATAATAGAGAAGGTATCTCTATTGTGTAGAAAAAAATAAATATAAATTTTTGTTAATGGTCCCCTACCACCCTAAATGCGCGGAGAGTGTCACTGAACGCTCTACCTATCTATTCCTGAGAAGCAAATCGAATTAAAGCGTTCAGCTAGAGGATGGGGAACTCCGCACCTATTCTAAACTGAACAAACCACTGTGGGATCTCATCACATCTATGCATGACGTCCTAGCCTACGGCATAGTGTCAAGGATCCATCCTTTTGGGGAAGCCTTTTGGCGCAGGCTTCTTTACGTTAACTACACAAGGCCTATTTTAAGGATTTTACCTACCTATTTAACTAGATAAATATATGTGATGGTTGAAAAACTATTATAATTCAGAAAAATAAAGTTATAATTGTATTTGTAAGAAGTCTAATACACTACTCCTTCCTAGTAGGTTTGAACCCTTCTAATGAGTTCTAGAACTGGGTTTTCGTTTGACCATATTCATAAATGTAGTATATCCTTGAAATCATGAAGACTATTGTGCCTGTTCGTAGTATCTTTCAACTTTCGACTGACTTATTCTGATAAGGGAATTCTTTTACGCCCTGTGATATAAATTAATTCAATTCTGGGATCTGTGATGTAAATACGGGAACGAATAACTTTCATTATTGCTATCCATAAGTCCCCGGCTTTTCTTAGCAATTTACACTTCAGATTCTCCACATCCAGTCTTAGGAATGCTTTGTATTTCCACACTATACAACGATCCACAATTTCCTTATCAAATTTATAATAAAGTTTAAAATTACTTCTGTTCATTGAAAAAGCGAATATCTACTGCCAACTGACTCAACTTTACCTCAGTGATGCCATTCTATCGCTTAAGCTATACCAAAGGTTCATTACTTTAAATCATAATCGGTAAGTTCTAACTAATTATTCCTTTAATTTAGGTGTTAAATATCTGGTTGGCCTAAATAACTGGTTCCCTATTCCCAATCTTTACAAACCGCTACTAGACTCTGTTCTTCCCCTACTAACTTCCCGGGTCATAACCACTTAAGAAATTAATAGTTCAACCTCTTAACCACTATACCTAACAAGGTTAAAATAATTTGAATAAATGTTATGCTAGTTAATGACGATTGACCGATTGCTCAGTAGGTAAAGATCCCCGTCCTAATGTTCCTATTAAGGTGTACCTATCGCTAAACCCTGTTCCCTAGCTAATACAAAGAACACTAGAGACCTAGGTCTCATATTTATATTTAAACGTGTATGGGGCCTAGCTAAGCTAAACTGTAAGTTCGGGAGATTAACCCGAGGATGTGACTATCATCAGTGTAATTAAGCCCCCCCCATGTGGCTAATGAGACGCCGGAAACATGGAGTAGCTTGCCCTAATATGTGTATATAAGCAGATATATAAATATATAGTTTATGAGACCGAGCCTGGAGGTCCGTTTGGCTTCAGCGAGCGCGGAAAGGCCCGCATGTCCATCACGTGTGGTCCTCGCTTTCACCAAACAAAACTATCCACACTCGTAGGCTATTCACTGCACTTATATATGGCTAGTGTCCGAATCGCCTAATTCGGATAAAACTAGAAGAGTCCGAAAGATATTCGTTTAACAGCCGCAAGGTTAAATATCTTTCACCTGGTAACCATGTACCAAAACACTATTTCTGGCATGTGACTAAGCTTAATATCCTTTAAAACAACAGAAACCCCACTAAATTTCAATAGGCAAATATAGTTTCAAAGACAATCAAAACCCCAATAGAAATTCCCCTTAGAATTAATTTTAATACCTTAACTGCCAGAAAACAATGTTACTCGGACGAAGTCCCAAACAAAAAGAATCCCCGTCCATTAAGCCGTTGCCTATTTATAACCAATATCTCCCGACATTCCAGATATTCTAGACTTTTCAGACTATCCAGACTTTCCAGACTTCAACGACTTTCGCGTCATTCGCGACATTCCCGACACGTCTCGTGACCTAGCCCTCGCCCTCCAAGCGTTGTATATGGGATTTTGATTCTTATTTGGTCTAAATAAAGCTCAACTCCTCTGTTGTCAATTTGTGAATATCAACTTGCTATTTTTAAAGTGGTAGCATGTTTTAGTTATAGGAATGGTTTTATTTGCTTCCGCAAACATTCACACTATTACTCATATTTTGCATTTGTATTGCCTATATCTAGTAAATGATAATTTTAGTATGAGCTTGATGACGTATGATGCTAATATGTCTTAAATTCGATGATGATAATGATGATGTGAGTATCACGATGATGATATATGTTTATATGATGGCGGGCACATGACGAGATCATGTGAATCGCCACACAGTGCGTGTTATACATGTCTCGCTCGCTCTTACGCGTTCCAGATAAGAACCTCTCGGTTTCACCCAAACGCGAATCTCAATCTGAGAGCTCACGGACTGTACAGCTGCCGGCAAACTTTTAGAGCATAACCTTGACTTCGCAGTAGCCGATTTACGTACAAATGTACATGCGCAGATCCGCTATTTTTGTTCTAAAAGTTTGCCGGCAACTATAACTGCTAAGAAATATAGTATAGCAAATCCTTCTTTACGTAATCGTACGCTCTACTTACTAAATAAGTAAATACTTCATCATTCTCAAAAGTTATTTCGTTTGCATGGATGCAATGCAATAATAAATGGACCACTAATAGGACGCCCATTACTTTATCAACCGACTTCAAAAAAGTGGGTTAATGTGACTGTATATGATTTTCTTCATATTACCTAAATATGTTAATAAGAATTCGATAGTGGCATTATCTCGAATTCTTTAGTTAGTTACAGTCTGACACAAAAGAGTAGAAATTAAAAAGTGGCAATACTGTATTGACGTCCCCGTTTTCTTATATTGATTAGAAAGGAAGGGACGACACGACGGTATTGTCACTTTTTAATTTCTACTCTTTTGTGTCAGACTGTATTGCTGTACCGTTAATAACAAAACGAAGCATAAATATTTATCAGTGAACGCCATGTGAACGCATATAATTTATCCATCTATTTTCTATAAATACATAATTGTATATTATTATATTCAAACTAAGAAAGATTTTAAATCATCAGCGATACATAAATATCGTAGCCATTATTAATGGCGTGTCAAATAGCAAGGCAAGACGATCTTTTTGTCTCGGAAGGTTGTTGTTGCTTTTGACTAATTAATGAAGCTTTTAACTTCTTCTTCACTGCTACTTTAAATCTCTTGAATTGTTCTATGTAAACAACTTCAAAGATAATGGGTGACTTGTAAAGTATTTTCAATTTAGTAAATGAAAAAATAGGTAATATGTCTCCCTAAAGTTGTAATAGTATGGCAATAATTTCCTGTAGATAAAAATAGGTACTTCACCTAGTCGGGCCATACATAAATACTTATCCGTAACTAATTATGCAATTCAGATGCGCTTATAATTACTTTGTTACATGGATGTTTCGGCGGAAAATTATCAATTTGATGTTGAATAAAAACAAAGGACGATTAATATGATTACGCATATTAGATTAAAAAAGATCTGCTAGCTATAGATTTTTTGGAACTGGTCTCTTTGTTTGCTAGTTATTTATCTCCACTGTACTAATAATTTACATTACTTGTGCTCTTACTGTTTGCTTATTATTTATTTAAGTGGTTTTCGTCACGTAGTTTCTATACCATCCCCGTTAAGATTCCTTCACATACATACATATATGTTTAAGAAGCGGTGGTAGCCTAGTGGTTAGGGCATGCGACTTTTAATCCGGAGGTCGCGGGTTCGAATCCGGCCCGTACCAATGAGTTTTTCGGAACTTATGTACGGAATGTCATTTGATATTTACCACTCGCTTTTCGGTGAAGGAAAACACCGTGAGGAATCCGCCTAAGCCCAATAAGGCCTAGTTTCCCCTCTGGGTTGGAAGGTCAGATGGCAGTCGCTTGCGTAAAAACTAGTGCCTACGCCACATCTTGGGATTTAGGTAGCCGACCCCGATTGAGAATTCACTCTCTACAAAGAAATGGGACAAAGGCTAGGAGGATGATGACATACATATATGTTTAATACTATATCTTATTTGAAAAAAAAAACTTACGCGTACTCGACGCATCGCAGCGACGATCTCCACGCGGCTTGACGGCCGGGGCACGTCCATAGTCCCGATGTACTGAAACAAAAAAAGAACATTTAATTCAACCATTTCTTGAATAAAAGAAGGGCTCGTCATTAATAATCCACGAGTATAAGAGGACAGCACAATTCTAAGTCAGAGTACCTAAGGCCTCAATAGTGTGTTACATTTGTGGACACACGTTGCGAGAACGCGAGAGGGTGACGCACGACGTAACAACGCAGCGTCTTAGAAATTCTGGGGTTTTCAGTCGACTTTCGACAATGAATAGGGATAAACGTGTTTTATTTTTGATTTTATTAACACTGGCGCTAGAGCGTAGGTAAATGAATAAACTTGTGTTTGTTTTTTTTTATCTCTCAGCAGAGCAGTATCACGCCCCGCTTCGTCTCACGTCCGTCGTCGATTTTTTGAAACTTCGCGTGCAACGACGCAACCCTTAATGTAGCATGTTCACTAAAATATATGTAAAACGTCGCATCGTGAACGCAACGCGCTAATTAGGCTCACTTTTTTTTCACAATGCACGTTGACGCAACGTCCCCTCGCGGCGACGAGACGTTAATATTTATGTTAAGACGAGATATGGTACCAACAACTTCCTCCGCGTTGACCTTCCTTTTTTGCCGTAGCCTGGCAAAAAGTATCCTATAACCGACACCCTATTAAGATTTTCCTGAAATAATGACACCTTTCCAGATTCAAAATCAGATTTTCGATACAATTTTAGAAATGTATAATGGTAAAGATTGCGGAATTTTCTGTTTTGTTGTATAGATAGATGTATTATAAATAATATGAATAATATAGCTGATGTGTGTAACGGACAAATAATATGGGTCACTAGCTCTATGGTCCCCGATAAATCGAAGACGACTGAACCGAATTGGGAAATTACGTATTTGTTTGGAAGGGCATATTTTCTTATCAGGATCTAATGATGGAAGCCGGGAGAGATCGAGAGAACTCTTCTAATAATATAGGCACACCTATTGCTATTTTGTTTTTTTTTTTTGGAGGAAAAAAATGTTTCGGCGAAGTGAACCTTCGATTAATCGACTTATTTTTTTTTTTAAGATATGAGTTGATTGCAGATTATCAGTTACGTAAATACCTGTTAACCACCTATATTGTAAAGTAATTGACGTCATCTCATATAATAAACTGTGTAAGTATTTTAATTATTATTGCCATGTAAAAAGTTTTGAATAAATGTATTAGGTACAATGTAGCATGTCTCACTAAATAAAGAACATAAACTGTGTTTAAAAAAAGTCAAACAATATATTTTTCGGCTTATCACTTCGTTGAATTGAAATTAGATTACCTTTGAAGTTCATTTATTTGAAGAAGTTAGCATCATTTTTTGACATATTATGTTTTATTGAGTGACCCGAAATATCGTCCGTTTGTGACGATTGTACGTAGTGTAGGTGTAGACTATCGTATCACGATTCCCAATATCGAAACGTTGCACGTCAGTAGTTGGCAGACAACGTACAACTACTGAATATGAATGGGTGCGACGGGATTTGCTACACATGTTCCGTGTGTGGTACATACTAAGAAGGGATTCCCGATGATCTTGTCCTAGGGCAATCACTGCTTTAGGAGTTACGGAGTTTTGCTAATTGTGGATAAATGAAGACGTCAATTAAAGATCAATATATTTTTCCTTTTTTGTTACCAATTCTCTTTGTGATTTCCAATACATTGATTTCAGATTACAGATACATAATGAAATAAGGATAAGCATAACAGAACCTTATTTATCAAACACAGACATAACATAGATATAATCGAAGCACATCGAAGTATCGCAAATCAGTCGCCGTGTTAGGCATAAAAATTTATAACGCCCTTCCAACGGACTTCAAAAATTCACCGAGTGATGCAATCTTCCTTAATAAAGTGAGGAAATATTTATTAGACAATGCTTTTTATAACACTGATGAATTCTTCCACAAAATATCATCTCATCACTAACCCAAACAAAACATTAACAAAAATGTTTGAACAATCAAATACCTAAATATATTATAATGTAACACAATCTTTAGATAAAATTATTAAAATGACATATCCTACTTATGTAATTATATGTACCTACTTATTGTTGACATTGACTTGTAAAATGTTTATTTTTACCAATAAAGAATCTGAATCTGAATCTGAATCTGATAAAATTACTAAAATAATTGGTAACAAAATAGGAAAAATATTATATTGAACTTTAATTGAGGTCCTGATTTTTTACAAACTTTTAGAGAAATGCTCTAATATAAGATTGAAATAAGGTTGGAGAACAAAATTGCGCAGTATTTTAGAATAGTAAACGAGTTTTGAATTTTTTTGAGTTCAATACAATTATTATGATACATAATTTCAAATTATATCGCCTCATATGTAAGCAGTATTATTAACCCCCCGACGAAGAAAGAGGGGCGCTTTACTTCTAACAGGTGTATCTCTGTGTCTGCCTGTGGCAGCATAGCTCCCAAAGGGATAGACCATTGTTGAGTGTTTTTATGTATATAGAAAGACTTGTCCGTCGTGATGGTTCTTAGCTATGTTTGGTGGAAAAAGGACCAGTAGTTTCCAAGAATTTTAGATATAATTGGAACAAGCGACAAGATCTCAGCCAATGTTGAAGCTAAGATTTCCAAATTTCGTAGTTATCTTCATTATTATTGAATTAAATAATAAGTAAAACGTATTAACAAGCGGGACAATTTGTGTTAAAAAGAGTCAATACTGTTATAAATTTATGAAACATGTAATGTGTCATTTATTTTAATGTGGGTACACCACAATTTTTATATTCAATTTTTATTTTTTGTATTAAAGGCTTAAGTAAATACTGTTTATATTTTATTATTAGGTTCACTTGTAATTAAGTTTTTTATGGTTATTGATAATTATTAATTAACAAAGAGTGTAATAAAAACTTGTAAGTCAATTTTAACCCATTCCTAATTGTCGTATATTTAGAACTGAAAGTTTGCGTGTTACATACACACGCACGTTCATGTGGCAATACAATAATTTGATATCTTTGAGCTGATCTGATGGTGGAAACGGAAGGTGATCTTAACAACACAAGATACATTTTTCGTGTTTGGGCTCATTTGATTGGTATTGATGAGCAATTAACGTTTGTGTGAGAAATAATGCACAGTCGAGCGAAAGTGGGGTTGCTCCAGGAGGTACTTTGATATTAATATTGCATACTGTAGGTACACTATTTTAGCTGTGTGTAGTTCTTTTGTTTGCACTTTAAAAATTTTCACTGTCAGAAAAATACTTTCTCTGAAATACATAAAGGTGGTAACCATGCGCGCAAACAACATGACTATAATTAAATAAATAAATATCAGACACCCTCACACAAATCGATCTAGTCCCAAATTAGGCTCAAGAAGGCTTGTGTTATGGGTACTAGACGACGATATACAATGCTTATATAGATGAATATATACTTAAATACATAGAACAACCATGACCCAAGCACACATATTCGAGTTCATCACACAAATATTTGCCCTGGCCGGGATTCGAACCCGGGACCGCCGGCTCAGTAGGCAGGTCTCTACAAAATGAGCCAATCTGAGAATTCTCCCTTCTAAAAACAGAGCCGGGTAATTAATTAGCTTTTAACCGAAACTGAGTTCGGAAACAATTGTTAGTTTTAGTAATAGTATTAAATTACACTAAGGTGTACATATATTTATGTTGTGAAAGATAACAAAGACCTGACTAGCGGCAACCAGTAACGACCTCGTATGGGAATGATTAAAACAGTACCAAACATATCGAGCTCTGATTCGACGAGGCCTTGCGATTTAGGTACCTTTTAGGTTTTGTAATTTACAAATCTTGGATCTTTCCGCCGAAAGCCAAGGGCTATATGTAGGTACAGCTCAGACAGTTGCCAATTTCAAGTAACACATACTAGTGAAAATTAATTATGTATATCATTGAAACCACTAAACATACATTCAGAAATACACGGAACCAAATAAACTACCACTAACTTTTGGACATTTTACTATTTTTAATTAGACAGAAACCAAGAGAAAGACGTGTCGGGACGTTATAAAAATCAGTAGTAAAATTTTATGACGTCACAAGCCAGTATCTTCACAGAAACTTTGTACTAACAAATCGTTTTGAGATTTCACAGAGTAGCCGATTTGAGCTGCCATCTCATACCGTATTGTTCACGCCTGTCATTTGCACGTTAGCCAGGCCTGGCCATTTTGAATTTTACGCCCATAATAACAGTATATTCAACTGATTCATCTCGATAAGAAAGGAAATGTCATATCGGCAATAGTTCATAGTGGTGAGATCTCTAACGAAAATCTTTCCACATCAATTAAAATAAAAAATACGAGTCTAATATCAAGAAATTTCCAATGCTTAAGTGATTGTCTAATGTAATCATCTCCGGAAAACGAAAAGGTAAACGTCTAAGCTCACTTCCCCGCCGCTAACACAGCACGAAGTTTCTTGCAACCTCGCCTGATCTGTAAATATTGGTCTTGACGGTCCATTTTACTGGGATTCTACAAGCTAGCGACTTTACAAGGTATATGACAAGACGCTGTTTTGAGAAAGGAAGATGACATTCTGGACACATAAATACACTACGTACCAAAATCACCGTCATGTATAAACATGTACTAAAGAAATACTGTTTAGAACTTGAATTATAGATAGTACAGATGTTAATCTTATTGTACAAACGAAGACACAGCTAACTATCACATTGATATAATGTTTAAATCTGTTTACAAGACGACATTTAATGGTGTCTTCGATGTATTAAGCCATAACAATCTATATCTATAATATAATAACACAGTATATACATTACATTAGATTGTCATCTCGCCGCCGTGCGCCGCTACTATTTATGTACGTAAACCTCCCGGGTTTCTTATAGTGGCAACATGTATTTATAACAAAATGTAAAACTGGTTTATGTAAATATATATATAAGAGCTTGAATATATTTATTACAATATATTAAATATAAGTATTAAATATATGTAAGTGTCCGGCTTCCTTATTGGGGTACCGTCACGTACTGTCAAGGTACAGAAATAAACATAAATATTAAATAGTATCTTGTGAAGGCGACCGCGGCCGTACGATAAATCCAAATGGGTCAGTAGGGAGAAGTCACAAACTATAACCATGGCTTCGATTTTACCTGCATTATTTTTTTTTTCTAAATGTCATACATAATTTCATATATGACTCGTTAAAAATCGCTGTAAAGAATGTTACAATAGGACATGGGATTACTTACACAATTTTAACAAGGTTAAATTCCAGGTTACGTATGAGATTTATACAAAAAACTAATGCAGTTTTATTATATCTAAAATCGACGCCATGGTTCCTAAGAACATATTTCCCTATCTCTTATAATTTTGGTTTTCTCTCTAACCTATTTGGATTGATCACCCTGTATATAACCATTAGGCTCTCTATATATTTTTAGATTCTCCTCGGTTTTTACTTATACATATAGATATAATTACTTAATTATTACATTTAGATTCACATTTTATAATAGTATAATTGTGAGCTACTTTTGATGCTAACCGTACGGTGGCGTTTCGCGACAGTCTTCTGTAGTTTCTGTATGCTGCTACGAAATGCTGGTATAATCTTCAACCCCAAATTCATCAGAGCATCTTAATTATTTGTCTTTATTATTTTTTAAGGAAAAAGGCTAGTAACTATGCCGTAATGGTATATAGCGTTGCGTGGTGCAGTTGAGCTGAAATTATAACAATATTTAAATATAGATATATATACAGGGTGGAACAGATCGAGGAACTTTTAGCAAACAGGAAATTATCCGGGCTGAGTACTTTAATTTACACCTATAAACTATATAAATATTTCTATCCGTTTTTGAGATACAGTTTGTTAAAGTTTGCGTACAAATCTGCAAGTAAAAAAAAAACAACCCTAGCAACTTTTGAAAAAACAGGTGTCAATTCAAAATGTAAATAAAACTTTAATTAAGTAGGGTTGTCACTGATATTAAAATATTTTAAAAGATGTTTTTTTTTACTTTTAAATCCAGTTCTACTATTATATTTAATAGGTCGATTGTAGATCACTCAGTTGACACTACCATGTTAGCCCAGTCTTTAGAAATGTTCCACCCTGTATATTAAATACACTTGAAACGTTTGGTTTCAAAATTAAATTATTTAGTAGGCGATTTTCCGAAGTCGCGACAGGAATGTCGCGCTAACACCAGTCGTAAAACCCTTAAAGTGATTTAGAGTGATTCTACGTTTGCCGGAGTTTTATTCGATGTTCGCAAGTGACATCGTCCCCTTGTGAGAATCTAATAACACCGCAGTCACGTTCCGCTAGTAATGGCACCGTGATCTTAGGAAACTAGGGGTAAATTAAGATACCAAATTGGTGCACCACGTATTAATGAAACAATCTCGCCCCTTCATCAAAGAACATGTAATGTTTTAATTTGGAAGGAATTCCCGGGTGTCTTAATCATAGGACGCGACTTTGTTTCATTTTCATTCTACTGATTTTATCGAGGCGTAGGAATTTCCAATAAAGTCTGAGATGGGCTATATCGTTCACGGCATAATCCTTCAGATAATCCATTTATATTAGGAGAAAAAAACGTTTCACGACAGTGACACTTATTTTCTTATTGATTATTATTTTAATACGAGATAAATTCAATTGCAGTATATAATATTTACCTACTTATAAATTATAAACTGTTGTGTTTGTTTTTTTACAATATTTTCACTTAGTAGTCTCCTTTATTTTAAAAGTAAGTAGATACTTAAACGTAAAAACTGAGCATTCCATGTTTGTATAGTAGAGTGTTAGTATATTTGCATCTGCTTCCTTTTACATTAGAACTTGCGAGATTGTAAACTTGTTTATTGAAAAACTATTTGATCTTTTTATGTACATGTCCTTAATTTTCCAGAGCAACCTGACATGTGCATCACTTGTACAGTAGCCGGGTCTGACTGAGGCGGTTATGAGATCTCAGAGGGAGATATATCAGAAACACTAATTTTTGTTTCCACGTTTGGTCAAATTTTATTTTGTCCGAAAGACATTTTTTTACAAAACTGTAAATTTTTCCGAATAATTTTAAAACAAACATAACCTAAACCATTGATACAAAGATCAAAGCAACCACCCACATACAAAAACAATGAGACATTACATGTTGCGTAAAATATATAAACCTAACCTAACCTAATGGGTTCTGTAAAACGATGTTTATAAAACCCTGAAAATATTAAGGGTTTCAGGAAAAAAAATAGTGCGTGGAGTCCCTCCGCGCGGAAGAAGTGAAACTTCGTATTGTGGAAATGAAAATAGGAAGGGGTAGAAATTGATTTTTAGTGAACTCATATTGTTTCTTTAAGACAAACTTTATTAACACTTATCCACTTTTGAAGATAAAATACTACCATATTAAATTATATATGTATCAAATCAAACTAAAAAACAAGTAAATGAAATAATGAATATTATAAATTAAAATAGAGCAACAAGTACGTATTTCAGCAAATTTCACGGCGCTCACACTGTTTCGCTGCATAGCATTCACTCTCGCTCTGTCTCTTTCTATTCCCCTTCCACGGTAGCGTTAAACGTTTAACGCAACCTTGTTGGAAGTCACATTAGAAGTTTCACTTCAAAAATACTTTCGGACAAATGATAATTTCATTTGGCGAAACGTTACATATGGAAAACAATGTTACGGAGTTGTGCTAGGACACTGACTTAGGCTTTGCTCAAATGGCTTTATGTCAGTCGCAATTGAATTAGGCGCCTGCACCTATTGACCCGCCTCAACTTTCGGCATTGGTAATAGCAATGATTGACCTATAAGTAGGCTGCTATCAAGAGGCAACCGTAATTTCCACCCCGATTTCGGTCGGCCATAAATTTCCCATGGGGCCAATTGAAGGTTTCACTGGACGGCCACAGCCAGGTCTTGCCGCGACGAGTTGTTCGTCTTTTTTGCACATTATTATAACAAAAAAAAGCTGGTCAAGTGCGATTCGGACTCGAGTACCGAGCGTTCCGTACGAGCTATAAAAGCACTATATATTGCTCTAACGAAAAGGTAAACTGAGTGATAAACTTAATTTCACCGTTGGAAAACTGTTTTATGTACCTAACTAGTTTAAATAACGGCTATGTTTTTTTATTTTTCTGGGTCCTTTTTTCTATTTGAGGTACGGAGCCCTAAACCCTAAATGTTCAATTTTTCAGATATATGTCATAATCATAACATAACAGACACAACTTACTTGATAACCTTTCAATGATGAGATACTTAGCTTGTCAAAGTCACTTATAATGCAGCTTGAATAGCAAAAATCTATTTAGGTATATCGCTCAAATCAATCGAATTAGGCTTTGTTGAGATAAACTTAGTGACCTATAAGAAGGCTGTGAACCATAGATAATCGTAATTTCAACCCTCTGTGTCGGTGGTCAGTAATAAATTTCCCATGAGGCCAATTTAAGAGTTCACGCGATCGAAGGGCACCGCGCGGTCGAATGGCCGGTTGCCTTGATATGACAAGTTGTCTCCTGTTTTGCAAATTATTGCTACACTCCGGCCTCTTAAAATGATCACTTGACCATAGGGTAGTTTGGGGAGTGAATTGATTGATGTTCATTTATTGTATTAAACGCGAAACCCGAAATAAAATTGAAAGGTTGTTAAGTAAAAACAACGCCCTTATTCCACTCCGAACAACCAAACTGATCAACTATTCATTTTCTTAACGGCTAAGCTAACAGTTTTCGGTGGATTCGAGTTATTGGTATCATAGTGCAGTTAGTTTTATTGTTTTTATAAACATGCCTTCAATTGAGCAGGTAATTTATATCGAGAATGCCTGATTATACATTTGATTGGGTTGAACTACATTATTTCGGTATTTAAATATTAATTATCATTAACTATTCAAACTACCCTATGGTCACATGATCACGACAAGAGTCCGAGTCTAAATTCATACAACAGGAACGGAACTTTCCCTGCATACATATTATTTAACTACTTTAATTTTCCGACGTTTTGATTGATCGTCGCGGTCGTGTTTTCAAAACGA
This sequence comes from Apotomis betuletana, assembly GCA_932273695.1. Classification (NCBI taxonomy): domain Eukaryota; kingdom Metazoa; phylum Arthropoda; class Insecta; order Lepidoptera; family Tortricidae; genus Apotomis; species Apotomis betuletana. The sequence goes on along the minus strand of OW026298.1, from coordinate 13,303,742 downwards.
CTGTAATCGACACATAAGGCGTCTATGATGTTTTTTTTTTATTTTTTATTGTAGCCTCTCACCTTCTTCTTGCTGAGCAAGTGGTATTTCGCCAATGACTCGTTTCGAATCGAACACGGCGAAAAGATTGAGGATTGATATCACGTGGTTGCTTTTACCACGCGGTAAATAAGTGACAAAGCATCTGTCACTCACACTCGCATCTTGTCAAAACATGACGGATGCTTTGTTACCTATTTATTCCGTGATAAAAGCAACCATCATAGGCCCGCTGATACTTTATCGCCTGAATAGACCAAATATTGTTATACACAATAACAATTGCCATCAAACAACGATCAGGCGCTACGTCAAACCTAAACAGCAGGAATATTCAGTTTAGACTCGTTATTATTGAACCTCTATAAACGGAGATGAACGCAATCCCGATTACGAACGCGGCGGTATGTAGGAACAGTTGAAAAGAAAATAGATTTCCAGAGGCTGCATACCGTGAGCAATTCCGGGCGATTTCCGCCCAAAGGAAGTGGGTCCTATAATGTAATGTCGATTCGAGTTCGTGAGGATTACCCACAATGTGACAGGTCGACAAATATACCTAACTATATGGATGGTATTTTTATTCAGAGCTGGGAATATTGGGCTTTAAGTGAGCATGTTGAAAGATTACATATTACAAGTTAGATAACAAACAAAATGTAAAACAAAAGCATTACATTTGAATGCTAGCTTTTTTGTTAAAAATAAAGGATAAATATCTTTTTGATACAAATAGACATTTTAAAATTTTACTTGTCTATGTTAAATGATCATTTTTGAACGTAGCCTTATAAAAAAAATACAACAAATTTGAATTTTTGGTATAAAACCTTCGCATTCAAAGCCTTTAGAAATATAGGTAAGTATATATATATAACGTTTTATGAAGTGAACCCATAATAAGTAAAAAAAAAACGTAACACGAGAAGCACAATAGATACTGTTCATTTCAGAACCCCGAAAAGGACGATGGGCAAAGGACGATGGGCAAATTTGTATGGGGGGTGTCCCCACCCACCAACAGAGATGAGACCGGTGCAGATAGTTTTATGATGACCCAAAAAAGGTGGTTAGATAATTATTAACTTAAAAATCAATGGGGTTCTCCCGTAATTAGAGTTTAAAGTTCGGTAATTAACTGCATGTGGCGAAAGTTGGTACTAATTAACTCATATATTTTTAGAGCTTTTACATAGATGGTAGCGCCAGTATATAAATAAATAGCTTGACAACTTTAGAAATGGTCGGAAATGAATGATATAATTATATTATTAAATAAATATGCTTAACTTGCAGTCATAAAATGTGTATATTGCAATAAAATGCAATTTTATTGAAACTACACTGGCCATCTAGTGTGGAATAGGAGAACTGACACTGACATTATTCTTGACAGTAATTACTAAACGTGTTGAGTAGCCGAACTAATGATATACGTCAATAATGCTAGATCCATATAATCGTTTATAAACGCCGCGCGCCAAAGACAGTAAGCAATACATAAAAGTATGTATAGGTACGGAACGAAAATTCAGAGCATAAATGTACATTATCTATCTTACTCATGCTATATGGTTTAGAGCGGGACGATGATACAATAATCTCGATGCCATATCTATCTACATTCCTGCAACTTGATACCTATGCGTCCCCATTACTTACTTTACTAATAAACCAGCTTTTGCCATATTTCGAGCATTCCAAAGCATAAGGAGCGGTCGGGTATCAGCCCATTTCACATACAGGCTCTAAGCTTTAAGATTGAAGTTTGGGATTGGGTGAAATCGGAAAGGTTCTTATCTCAATCGCATATGTGGAAGCGAGACAGGTATAAAACTCGAATCATATTCTGTCAGCTCACAAACTGTACAAGATTAGCTGGTTCCGCAAGTATACTTGGTCAAGTCGATTCCTATAATACATCTACTACAGCAGATAGCGAGTGTTCACAGGTTCAGAGTTACTGTTGGCTCTCAACGCGAAAGCATGATTTTGATTTAGGTACCTACTGTCATCTTGACAGTATATCATCTTTTTCTCGTTATGATAGTGAAAAAGAGACAAAAATGTATTGTCGCAGTGGTAGCCTTATATTTATTGTTTCCAAAATACTTTCGCTTGCACACTTTCAATGAAGTATGCAAATCATCCCTACTCTACTTTAAATATAGTACTCTGGAACTGCTCTATCAGATGTCTACCAGGCAGCTTCGTTTTATTATGATAAGATTAAGTATTATTTCATGTCTGGTATTATGATGGGTATAAAAAAACTCCTCGGGACTATACACAAACTTAACCTATGTCAATATTTCCGACCAACCAGGATATGTTTTAAAGTACTTAATCAGTGCTTATCAGTAGACATGAGAAGTTGGTTGGTAATTCCGATAAAGCCGTGCATGCATCACTGTATATAAAGTTGTATAATATGTGACTAGACTTAACAGAAAATTAACCTTCATCACCATGCCTCCCGATTCCCACTATCCGTACCACCACTTTCCCTAGAAGTTAAATGTGGATTTTTTCCCTAATATTTTGTTTATTTCTCACGGCACGCTTTGATTCTGACTGATCATTTTATATGCTGAAGCTTAATCATTTTATACCTTTTTCAGAGTGATCGTCAGGATTACGCGATTTTCGATGATGTAGTTTCCAGATTAAGGACCTATTTAGTACTATTCAGAAACTTCAATCAAACCTTGTATAAAATTATAATGAATGTGGTTCAACCATTTTGATGTCAGGACGTTATTACCATTTTTTTATGAAAAGATGCATGCAAGTTGTAAATCTGAACAAGGTGACACGGACTTGATCAAGCCATTCTGGTGTCAGAATGCCTAAATCAGCTTTAGCTTTAAATTCTTTTAAACAAGGTATAATTTTGTTATGTCGAGGTTTGCATTAATTATTAAACTCCGTCCGAACCACACAACATAAAGTGCTCCAGCCATCCTGACGCTCACCCTTAAGGTCACAGCACACATATCAATTCAGGAGCAGATCAACACCGCCTCGCCTTTCCCCTTGCCGTCAAACAGGCGTCCACGTAACGTAACCACGTAACTGACGTAACGTAAGCGGATAAGAAGCTCCGGCACGTTAACTCGGCTACGGCTAGGCGACGCCGCGCCTACGGGTCGGCTCACACTGAGACGCGACGCGACGCGACGCTGCGCGCACATTTCAATAGAGCGACTCAAAATGATACTTTATTTACTACCTATTAAAAGGAACACATTTCATCGTGAGAATTCAAAATACGTTGCGCCACGCAGCGCTGCGCCTCGAGATGCCTCGCGGCGTAGAGCGACGCATCGCGACGTAGCGGTGCATCGCCGGTACGCGCGGCGTGTAAGAGTGGCGCTGCGCCTCGTGAAGCCGCGCGACGCCGCGAGGCGCAGCCTGAGGCCGCCGTGGCGACTTGTCTCTACTATTTCCGTCCAGTAGACTGCGGGGCGGTTGGACGCAGCGGGGCGGGTGCATGACACGCGGCGAGTAGACACGTTCCGCTGCACCGCGCGGTGTCTCGCTGCGCAGCGAGGCGTCGTGCTGCCAACGATTTTACGATGCGCCTCGCTACGTTGCGATGCGTCTCGCGGCGGCGCGCGGCTCAGCGCGAAATCACCGGCCTCTTTCAGTATCGTCACGTCGCGTCGCGTCTCGGTGTGAGCTGACCCTACGGCTCGCCGACCGTACGGTTGCATGTGGATAATTCAAAATCAGGAATAAAACGAATGTGGAAAAATCGGAATTTGTGAATTTCATAATTTGGTTAATAAACGATTAACGATGTAGATAATAAACGATTCCGTAAAAAACGGAATCTGGTAAATACCGCAGCATGGAAAATTCAGAAATTGGACCTCATCTCTGCGATCGATCTAGTTAGAGTATTTGGCAAGGGCGTAGAAAGAGCTACGTCCAAACTTTTGCTACGGTCCTGGCATGAACGTTCCACTTCAACACTTATTAATCTCGCCTGCATGCTCGTCGGTTTAGCGTACTTTTGACTTGCCCATTTTTATAACGTGTTCAATCTGATCGAGAAATGTTTGTCTAGGTCTTCTCTGTTCCAACATTTTCATTTAAGTTCGCCATGTAGATGTGTCTACTCAATCTCCCTTTCTGCATGTCCAAACTATCTTAGCATCCCTTTCTCAATTCGAGTTACTACATCTTCTTTCACACCTTAAGTTTTACAAACTATATTTTAATTTCTTGCTTCCTCTGCTACATCCAACGTTCACTTCCGTATAAAAGTGTTGGAACCAAATACACCTCTCTATGCACATCCAGAGACACCTGCTTAATTTAATAGATTTTGAGTGTTTTTTAATGGCTGGGCAACTCGGCAAATGGCTCGACTGCCTCTTGTGCATAATCTGTCATTCGCAACCGTACACACACCACTTTTATACTATTTCCTTTTTAAATACCATGGTTTTCGCTTTTTTCGCATTCACTTTAATCCCTTTCCTTTATTCATGATTGTCACAATCTGCAATTCAATCCATCGGCCAGTGCAGACGATGAATGCGATACTTGACTGAGCATCGGCGCAAATAAACATAAATTGACACGTAATTCCCCTATCATCAAGCCACAATCACTCTCTATTATATTCTATTAGACAGTTATTCATGAATAAATAATTAAACAGCTACCGTTACTTCCATTACAATACCTTCTTGGATGTTAAACTGACAGAGGCTAATTCTGCGGTAATTTCTGCAGTTTTATTGAATCCTATTTGTGCAGAGACAGAGGCACGATTACAACTGTTCACCAGTCTCCGGTCTTTCCTCCAATACAAATTGAAACGCTGTATAACTTACTCTCCACTACGCTCTGGCTGGCCCACGGTTTCCCGGCAGGTACCCGCCGTTATCTTTAAAACGTCTCTTAGGCTCTCCCAAAACCCCTTCCATTCCTTCTTAGGTACTCGATACACCAGACCGCTAAGCTTCGCCCCCGTTGGTAAATTCACTTGATACATTATTGTATCCACTTTTACGAAATGGATTTATAGAAAACTTTTATTTTTTAGTACATAGATCTTACTTTGTCCTTATGGAGTCAGTTCAAGTGGGAAGTAAACATTCTTAAAAATACATAATTAATTGTTTTATGTAGTGGACGTTTTCAATACTACTTAGACATTTTAACTGGGGACTAAATCTTCGAAAGATATGTTACTAAATAGAAAAAGTTTATTTGAAACAAGGAAAATATGGTAATATTTACTAACAAAAAACAGTACAAAATAGACTATCTAATCAGATAGATACTCTTATCATTACAGTCACAAAAACACGTGGAATCACGATGGACCAAGGATCAAGATGGCCTTTGGCACCAAGATTGACCCAGAAAGGGTGTCATGAGCCCTCTTTTCGCCGCCAGTATGATTTTCTATGCCGACTCTAAGAACATCGTCTCACTCGATTGTCAGTCCAACTCGGTTTTCATCTCTTGTTTTAATCTGAAACAGAGTTAAATAGTGATAATTTTTACAAGCTTTTATTTTACTCGCTTCTATATGTGTATGAATATCTTGGACAAATCATGCAAGCAGTATCTGAAGCACTTTCTAGTCACCGATTGAAGTCAGTAAAAAAATAAGATAATCCTTCCGAATTTGGACTCTTTATAATCGTCTCGGTGACTGATTGATGGATGTTGAAAGAAAAAACGAAGGAAATTACGTTTACATGTGTTCATACATACGATCGTATATGAGAGGGTATCCGAACAAGAGCCCTTTCTCGAAATGAACTAAATATACAAAAAAGAAATTAAATACATAGTATTGACAAGATTGTGAAAGCGTTGAAAAGTATGAAATCAGGTAAGGCTGCGTATCCGTCGAGGATACGGTGGCAAGACTAAGCGGTGTACACGTGTCGGTAGCTCCATGTCGCCACGTACCAAGAAGCGTTTGCCTTGCAATTTTACAAAAATAATCAATAAAATACAGTTCATCATCATTTTGACTCGGAGACGTTCATTGTTTAATATATGTCTCCGTAAAGACTTCCATAACGAACTGTTCGTTTTTGTACGGGTTTGATTTTGGTCGCCACTGACTGCCTGTGTACATCCTATGTTATGGATGGAGAACATTTTACTTTAGAGCATAATACAGAAACAGTTCAACTGTTCAGTTCTCTAAGGAAATGAAGTCGGAGGAAATAAAATAACATACAATCTTAGACACAATCACTTAGTAGCCGCGGGAGAACCGCGCTCTCACTGGGAATCGAACCCAGGATCCCTAAGCTTGATAAAAATGACTTCTTCTAATCACCATACTTTGCAGCGAGCTAATAATGTCGTCGTGCTTAGGTCCACGAGTCTGCGTTCAGCGCTCTTATCAGCTAGTACGCTTGTCACTCGATTGTCAATCCATTGTCAATTGTTATCTCTTGTTTTGTTCTGAAACAGAGTGAAATAGTGATTATTTAACTAGCAATGTTTGTATGTTTGAGGTCTAATCTTGCTTCATAGTCTAATCAGCTTCTTTTCTGCATATTTCCTTTTTTTTTCCTTACACATACTACTCTCTTCAATAGCAGAATATGCCGATGCATTTTTAACACGTTGGCTACCATGAGCGTTACCAGTAGGATCATGCATTTATTTCGGACCAATTAATCCATAAATATTTAAAAAAAAACGTTGTTTTACATAAAATGAAATAGAAAATGAGTAAATATCCGATAATACATTTTGTACAACTTCTCATTAGATCCATAACAACTTGCTAGATCTATTGAAAGAAATATTCTCTATAGATCCATTTCTTGCAACTAGGTACAAAGATGTATCAGAAGAGAAATAAGATTTTATTAGATCCATACTTCCAAGTACCTAATGGATCTAGTAAGAAAAAATAAAATCACTTTATACATCATGGATCCAGCCAATGGATTTTAAGAGAATGATCCCGGAACCCTAAAAACGGCCACAAATATAAAATTACAATTAAAAGTGTGCATTCTCAGAGCGGTGCAGGCGAAACCACTGTTTATGACACTAGTCACTGTACTCATTGGCTATCAGTGACGATCTTGTCTGAAATGCCGCAGACCGGGTTGTTAATATGGCGAAGAAGTCAGGTATTATCTCGTCAGCAAACATACCCTTCGTACTGCTGAAGGGTGGTAGTTTCAGCAAGATACGAAATGCGTTATTATACTGAACCCTATTTATTATAATGAATCACATTAAGGGTACCATAAGTACAGATTTTTTACGTTTTGTTTTTAGATTTCCTGTGTCAAGTTCCAAATCGCGAGTCCAATTCCTATTACCCACAGTAGAATATTGATGCTTATTTTACCCTCGTATGGACGCTCATTTCGTGATAATTAGAATCACAGGTTCCCATTGTTCACGCATATTTTTTTGTCAGTTTATCGGTCTACTTATTGCTTTTAAAGTAACATTAGACGGAAGAAGAGAGCACTGCAAAAATCGTAATTCATAACACACAAGCACAATCACCATAGGGCCGATTCACACCGGAATGGCAGCGGCCGGCAGCGACGCGGCGAGCACTTTTAGTGTGAAATAATTTTAAACTTTATCTACATACATATTTAATAAAAATACCAGTATGACTTGAATACCTCTAACAGGTCGCGCGGCTGCCCGCGGCGGTGCGAGCGGCCGCGCGACGCCGCGTTTCTTGGCGGTGGCGAAGCGCGGTTATGTCTGAACGATTACTAACTAACTCATATAAATAAGACCCGCGCGATTTCCGTGCGATTCTATAATCGCGCGGTTCCCGCCGTGTCTGAATGGGCGCGAAACTAGCGGCGCCGCGCGGCCGTTCGGGGTGCCGCGCGGCTGCTCGCGTTGCCGCGGGCGGCCGCGCGCTCTCCGCGCTGCTCGCCCCCGCCCCGCCGCCGAAACAGCCCACCAGTTCTCTGTACTCTAGAAGGGTCGGGGGAGGCGGCGCACGGTCGCCAGCGGCCGCCGGCGGCCGCTGCTGCCGACCGCTGCTGACCGCTGTCGGCCGCTGCCCTTCCGGTGTGAATCAGCCCTAAGGTTTAGTATTATTTAAAAAAAACGTTTGTCAAACAATAATTTTATAAATAACGTTTCACAAACAGATCTTCACAAACATGTAATTTCGCAAACTTTCCATATCACAAATGGTAATTTAACAAATATACATTATTACACACAGTATCATTTCACAAGCTCTTCATATTAAGAACTTTAAGAATCAATAAACTTTTCTTACATAAATATTTACATACTTATGTTCTCGTACTTGTAGTCAGTCACACTCGTAGTCAGATTTTTGATGTTTTTTTTTTTAAATAAAGTATTCATCAAAGAATGCCTTTTTACTAAACGTTACTATGCCATAAGTTGATTTGCCAATTGAAGTGCTTGTGAAATGAATGAATAGTTTCAATTTGATGATTTGCGATATGTTGATTTTTCAAGTAAAAATAGGGAAACGTGGACGGAGTGAACCTTTACGATTATACTTACCATTATTTACAAAGCGATTCGCGTGGATTATGTTTGTAGAACGCCATGGAGATTTAAACATTTCTTGTTTCTTTTTCAGCGAAGATTCTTGAATACGATAAGTAAAATCGTAGTTGATCGATTTAAGTTGTTTACCTAGGAAAAAGTATCATTGAAATCAAACTAAATACTTCTGCAAATAATTTACACTTCGTAAATGTGAAGCTAAGCTTGAATGAGCGGATAACCACTGGGGCAGCAAAGTCCTGGATTAGTGACTATGTATGTACAGGAAACCTACGTATCTGTAGTCGCTAGATGCGATGTTCGCAAGATCTATCTTTGTGGCAAGCTAAAGAGTAGGCCTTATTTGTTCAGCAGTGGATGTCCATGGTCCATGGCTGATAGATAGAAGGCTGAGAATTTAACAGTTCTTTTGGCACACTACCTGCCGAGCGACCGGCAGAATCGGACTTGTTTCCTCACTTCAAAGGAGTTCAAGAACATACGGACGGACGGACGGACGGACGGACGGACAGACGGACAGACGGACAGACGGAAAGAAAAGAGAAAACGTGCTTCATCACATTTAAACTGAACGGGCACCTGAATGGGAGTCTGAAGGTGTGTGCAGGCGATGCCCCTATACAGCACGCGACCTGCAGTCGCCTGCTCGGGTTCCACATCGACAGCGCGCTGAAGTGGGAGACGCACATATAGACGAGGTGTGCGGCCGGCTCGGGCGCGCGGGCTTCGCGTTGCGGCGGCTGGCGCGCACGGCCGGGCCTGCCGCGGTACGCGAGTGCTATTTTGCAACGGTGCACTCTCTGCTCACGTACGGAACTGAGCTCTGGGGCCGAGCTTCGGACTGGCGGAGAGTGTTCGCGATGCAGAAGAGAGCGATTAGAGCGATGGTGGGCCTGCCGGCGGACGCCTCAGCACGGGAGCACTTCAAACAATTGAATATCCTTCCCTTGCCTTGTCTATACCTGTATCAGGTGGCGGTGTTCACTCACGAACATCTTGATGCTTTCAAGCGCAAGGGGAGTAATTCAAATTATAGATTGCGTAGCAAAAAGCACGAGAATAGGCTGGTGGCAGATTCGCACAAACTTACCAAATCAGAGCGGTCCGTGTATTACTCAGGGCCTTCCGTCTATAACCGGTTGCCTGACGCGGTAAGAAATGCAGCTTCCGTTCCAAGTTTTAAAGGAACATTGAAAAAATGGCTCCACGAGAACAATTTCTACAATTTTGAAGATTATTATAATTTACCTTTTACATTGTAAATGTACCTAATAGTGTTTAATTTGTAATAATATTTGTGACAGATAACCGCCTGTTATCAATAAATAATTTCATTTCATTTCATTTCATAATGTGGTTCAGCCATTCCGATGTCAAGATGGCATTTATTCAATTCAAAGCATTTTTATCTGATCATGTCCATAAATTGTTAATTACATAAAAGTTATAAATGATTATTATTAACCTAAAAAAAAACATCATACACACAGCCTCTCGATTCCACATGGATAGTATTCCAGCGCTTCCATATAGCGCTAGCAGGATACTCCGACAATAGGCGCAAGAGGGTGTTGGAACTCTCACACACGCGCCGCATCAGATGCAATTTTCTTGCGTAATATGGCACTGAAGCAATCAGTGCGCGCCTCAGCGAACATACCTGACGCGCTGCAAAAGCGTGGTAGCCCAAACAGCACTCTGAACCCATTGTTGTATTGGGCGCACAGGGCCTCGAAAGCCATTTTAGTGCAATTAGTCCACAGGCTGCACGTGTAAAACGTCTGACAGAATGCCTTAAAAAGGATTACTTTAACATTTCTATCACAACGTGCTAACATGTTACAGCGCACGGCGAATGCCCTGCGCTCCCTCTCAACATCGGGATCATCATGGAGATTTTCAGTGATCCAGTGTCCGAGATACTTAAAGCTGGTGACTCTTTTTAGTGAAACCTCATTTAAGAATACCGTAGGAACAGCATCAAAGGCCTTATTTCTAGCAAACATAACCACTACAAGCTCACTTCTGCTAGAATTGTATCTCAGACCGTGAATCACCGCATACTACGCGCGATTTATGCGTCCATATAAGTACTAAAAACTTGATATCACTCACCTGGAGCAGTATCCGACTATAGCCCTTGGGATCTCTTATTTCGGTCATTATCTCCCAACCACCATTTCTCCCAAGTATTTTCCCTTTTTTAGCGAGGTGATGAATGGTACTACACAGTGCCATACATTATATGGCTTACTAAAACTTGGCATCACTCAATTTGAAGACTCTCTCTTAGTTCAGTGAATCTGATTTTATTACGACTATAACGTTTCATTCTAAAAAAAAGATGCATGCAAGTTCTAAAACTAAATACTTAAGGTGACATGAACGGACTTTATCAAGCCATTCTGACGTCAGAATACCTAGATCACATTCTTTATAGCTTTTCTAGGGTTCCGTACCGAAAGGATAAAAAACGGGACTCCATTAATAAGACTCCGCTGTCCGTCCGTCCGTCCGTCTGTCGGTCTGTCCATCCGTCTGTCTGTCTATCTGTCCGTCTGCCTTATTTACAGTTACGATAGTATTATTGGACAAAATAAAATAAAATAAAACAAATCACACAGTGTGGACCTGGAACCATCTCCGCATGAGTGGAGAGTCCCACCAGTCTGAGAATACATGAAAGATGCTGTTGAAGCTCTCACGTAGGCAATTTAATGCTGATACACACCGCTTCCTCATGATGGCCGGGAAACCGTCTGTAGCTGCATCCGCAAACATCCCCGACGCGCTACACCGCCATGGCAGCTCCATCAGCACCCTGAGTGCGTACCCACCATGAATATGAGGCCCACAGACAGCACGTGTAAATAAACTGACAATTAACTTGTGTATAGGTATACAGCGTGCAAATCTGCGAGCCAGCATATTACAACAGACAGCCAGCGACCTACGTTCCCTATCGATGTCAAGTTTATACTTCAGATCCTCGGTGACCCAGTGGCCCAAATATTTAAATGATTATTATATAGAGGTTCTAAATAGTCCCAAAGACGTACTTAATCTGACCATACAACATCGAGTAGTCCAGCCCTCCTGACGCTCACCCTGCAACGGGTTCCAAGTTACCCAATTAGTTCCCTTAATATGAATGTTTTCTTTCTTATAATCTATTTATACATATTTTAAAAATTAAATATTTATATATACATGACGATGCTGATATTTTAATTTACGAGAATTTACTCTTTCAGCTGCAAATACCTTAAACAGGTCTCTCTCTACCTTATGACCTAGCATACAGTTTGCATCATTATCTTAAGATCGATTCAACTTTTATCATTATCAGCTTTCATTTTCCACCCAGATCTATTGTTCTAAAGTAATGATCTAACGAGTTTTTTCAATTGATATTTTATAACCACGATTTTCTCCCAACGGCGTAGACAGAGCTACGCTTATACTCTTGCTACGGTCCTGGCATGCACGTTGTACTTCAACATTACTTAATTCCGCCTGCATGCTCGTCAGTTTAGAGTACCTACCTTTGACCTGTCCTTTTTTAGAACGTGTTAAATCTAATCGAGAAATGTTAGTTTGTCTGCTCAATCTCCTTCTATGCATCCTCTGTAACATACCTAAACTATTTTAGCATCCCTTTCTCAATTTGAGTTACTACATATTCTTTCACACCTTAAAGTTTACGAACTGCATTTTTTTTTGCTTCCTCTGCTACATCCAACTTTCACTTCCGTACACAAGTGTTGGAACCAATACACCTCTATGTACATCCAAAAACGCCTTTTTAGAGATTTAATGGCTGGGCAGCTCGGCAAACTCCAATCTCTCATTAGCAACCATACACACACTAGGTATTGTTATACTATTGTCTTTTTCAAATACCATGGCTCTTCATCTCTTGCCTTTTTCGCATCCACTTTAATTCCTTTCTACAAAGCTTTATTCATGATTGTCACAATCTCCTGCATAATTCAATCCGTCGGCTAGTGCGAGTGCCACGATCGAAGTGACACTTTACTGAACATGAAATATATATTAGAAAAATATATTAGCATATACCTATTAGGAAAAAAATTATACGTCATTCCTCCATCATCAATCCACAATCACTCTCTTTTTATTCTGTCAGATAGTTATTCACGAATAAATAAATAACTGAACAGCTACCGTTACACATCCACGTCTATTATCTTCTTGGATGTTGAACAGAACTGAGGAGGCCAATTATGCGGTAATTTCTGCAGTCTTATAGGTACAGCGGCACGATTACAACCGTGCACCAGTCCCCGGTCTTTCCTCCAACACATATTGAAAACGCGGTATAACTTAGGTACTCTCAACTACGCTCTGACCTCGTCTTCTCGGCGAGGACCCGCTGTAATCTTTAAAACGTGTCTTACGCTTTCCCAAAACCCCTCACATTCCTTTTTAGGTACTCGATACACCAGACCGCCACGCTTCGCTCCCGTTGGTAACTTCATCACCTGATACATTATTGTATCCACTTTTAAGAACTGGATCTATGGAGAAAAAATTTTCAGTAAATAGATCTCACATTCATCGTATGGAGTTAGTTAAGTGGGAAGTTTATGTACTTGAAAATAATAAAGAATTAATGATTTTATGTAGCGGAAATTTTCACTGCTACTTAGACATTTAACTATGGCCTAAATCTTCTATGTTGTTAAGTAATAAAAAGTTTATTTGATACAAAATATTAATTATAGCAATAATTACAAATATAAAATAGATTATCTAATCAAATTGCCCGCCTCTAATCTTTACAGGCGCAAAAGGCCCCTAGATTACGATGAATCACGATGGACAGCCTTTGCCCCAAGATTGACCCAGAACCGGTGTCATGAGCCCGCTCGCGTAGCCGATGCCCATTTCCCTAGAAAAAGCTCCTTTGCCTCCCTCTGAGGCCCAAAAACCGGTCGTTTTCACCGCCAGTAAGATTTTGTATGCCAACTCTAAGAACATTTTCATTTCGTCTCACTCGATTGTCAGTCCACGCTGGGTTGTTATCTCTTGTTTATTTCTGAAACAGAGTTAAAAAGCGATTATTTTTACTAGCTTTTATTTTACTTGCATCTATGTATGCAGGTATGTTTTGGTCATATCAAGCAAGCAGGATTTGAAGCACTTTCAGGTCACCGATTGAACTCAGTAAAAATATTACATAATCCTACCGAATTCGGACTCTTTAAAAACGTCTCGGTGAATAATTGATGGATGTTCGAGTAGAAAACGAAGGAAATTACGTTCACATATGTTCATACATACATAAAATGGTGACCGAACCAAGCGTAGTGAGACCGTGTAGAACAAGACATCCGGACAAGAACTCTTTCTCGATGTGAACTAAAAAAACAAAAGGGAAATTAAACACATACTATGGATGAGATTGTAAATGCGTTAAAAAGTATTAAATATGAAATGCAGGAAGGCTGCGGGATATGACAGGGTCGAGGATACTCCGGCAACACGTAGCGGTGGATACGCGTCGGTAGCTCGTGTCACCATGTCCCAAGAAGAGTTTGCCTTGAATTTTACACAAACAACCAATAAAATATAGTTCATCATCATTTTGAGTCCAAGACGTCCATTATTTAATAGATAAAGACTTCCATAACGAACGGTTCGTAGTGAGCGCCCGTACATTCTACATATACAATACAATAATAGGTACTTTATTGCACACTAACAAGAAAAATATAACATGAAAAATCTTAAATTAAACAATGGCAGACAATAGGCGGTCTTAACGCTAAAGAGCGATCTCTTCCAGACAACTTTTCGGTAGCGGAGAAAACAAAATTAAACAGGAAGGAATTATAGATGGTGGAATAAGAACTTAAATAATATGAGAAGTAACAAATAATTGTCATTCTATGTTGTGGAAACAATTTTATTTTAGTGAACAATACAAAAACAGCCTGACTGTTCTCTAAAGAAATGAGGTCGAAGGAAATAAATATCACCACCTAATGGACGCAACCGTTTAGTAACCACGGGGGAACCGCGCTCTCACTGGGAATCGAACCAGGATCCCTAGCTTGATAAAAAATACTTCTTATCACCATACTTGCAGCGAGCTAAAGACATCGTTGCGTTTACACAGCTCTGGTCTCACCAGTTAAGGTTTACTCGTAAGTGGAATAATAACATACCGTTGATGTGTAATACAGAAACGTTATTAAACGTTACACAGACATAAAAACATGAAAAACAGACAGACAGACAGACTTTTATCAATTGTGACGCCACAGACACTCACAGATACACAGACACGCATACAATACATACGTTAAAATTATGACATCTTTATGCTGCTTGCGCTATTGCCTGCAAGGCTTGACTGAGCGGATGGCTACTGGGACAGAAAAGTCCTGGAGTAGTGACTACGTATAGGAAAACTAAGCGTTGGAAGGCCTCCACCTAAGCGGACGGTTGCACTGTGCGCTGGGTCTTTTTCTGAAGCGAGCTATAGGGGAGCCCTATGTTTAGCAGTGACGACGTCCGTGGCAGATAGATAGATTGGTAGAAGCTTGAGAATTTAACAGTTGTTTTAGCACACTAGCTGCCGAGAGACTAGCAGATTCAGAATCGTATCCACCTCCACCGTTCACCTCTCGTTCACGGTAAGGCGTTCGTCCTCATACCTTGGAGTCTAAATGGTCGCGTACCGTACGGTTCCAAAGGAATTTTCTCCGCACAACGTTCAGGCTACGGAATGACCTGCTGTCCCTGCCGAGTTATTCCCGGGAGACTACTTACAAAAATGGAGTGCTTCAAAAAAAGAGTGTACAGTTGTATAAAGGGTCGGTAACATGCATGCGAATCCACTGGAGTTGGCGTCCATATAGGCTGCTGTAACCGCTTACCATCAGACGGGCCAAACGTTTGTTTGCCACCTCCGTAATATATAAAAATAATTATGCAGGATTTTAATACTACTTTAAATACTTACCTGATTTATTTTAGTCTCATAGGTATTTTATATTTAATATGAGCTGAAAAACAAAACATTCTGATAAACATGAAAAAAAAAACTACTACTTTTAAGCTGAGCTATCTTAAAATATGACAAAAGTTAGATCTGTTGCAGAGTCAAGCTTTTACTGCTAACTTTTCGCGGTATACAAAGAACCTGATGCTCATGCTCTCCACACCGCTGTACAGATTTTCTTGATTCAGAACTCGATGCTCTACATAAAAACACAATTCTACGTTTAATGAATATCAAAGCATCTCTTCTGAGGCTACGAGGCACAGACAGACTTAGTTATGTGCTGGTCTGTGATGGCTAGTGGACGGACGGACGGACGGACGGACGGACGGACGGACGGACGGACGGACAGATGGATGGACAGACGGACAGACGGACAGACGGACGGATGGACAGACGGACAGACGGACCGACGGACAGACGGACAGACGGACGGACGGACGGACGGACGGACGGACGGACGGACGGACAGATGGATGGACAGACGGACAGACGGACAGACGGACGGATGGACAGACGGACAGACGGACCGACGGACAGACGGACAGACGGACGGACGGACGGACGGACGGACGGACGGACGGACGGACGGACGGACGGACGGACGGACGGACGGACGGACGGACGGACGGACGGACGGACGGACCGACGCACAGACGGACAGTCGGACAGACGGACCGACGGACAGACGGACAGACGGACAGACGGACGGACGGACGGACGGACGGACAGACGGACCGACGCACAGACGGACAGTCGGATAGACGGACGGACGGACGGACAGACGGACGGACGGACCGACGCACAGACGGACAGTCGGACAGTCGGACAGACGGACGGCCGGACGGACGGACGGACGGACGGACGGACGGACGGACAGACAGACAGATGGACAGACGGACATGGCGAAACTATAAAGGAACCCTTATAGTTTCACCATGTCCGTTGTTGACTACGGATCCCTAAAAAGACTTCTAATCACCATACTTGCAGTGAGCTGATAACATCGTTGCGTTTCACGGCTGTGACAATAAAAATAAGGTTTAAGTGGAACATACAAACACGAAAAATAGACAGACAGACTTTAATCCATTAATGCAGGGATAAAGCAGTTATTTTCTGTACCTAGACCTTTTTTGCTCCAAAATCCAAACTGCTGTACCTAAAGAATGTTTATTGTGACGCCACAGACAGACCCACACATACACAGACACGCATACAATACATACGTTAATATTATATGACATCCTTGAGTGAGCAAATGGCTACTGGGGCAGAAAAGTCCTGGAGTAGCGACCACGTATAGGAAAACTCAGTGTAGGAAGGCCTTAGGTACGAATACCTAGGTGGACGGATGACCTCGTGTGGGTCGCGGGGAGGCGGTGGATGCACTACACGCAGGGTTTTTGTCTGTAGCGAACTATCAAAGTTGAGTACTTATCTTGGAAATGGCTGCGGTTATTTTCAACAAACAAATCTAAGGACCATCTGGACAGACAATACATTCGATAAAAACACTGCATTCAAATGGGTCCATCCGTTTTTGAGAGCTACGATCCCACAGACAAACACACAAATATGTGGATAAACAGAAACACACATACACATATTAAACTTATAATACCCCTCTTTTTCGGCAGGAATTCAAAACGTTAGTTGAACAGGAAACCGAGACGATGGTAACCGTGCCATGATGGGCTTACTGCGCGCCGCAAACCGCGCTATTAGCCTGCGCATCAGCGTACACTTGGATATTCGGCTCCGTTCATAGCGTCGATTGTATGGCCATGTAATATAAATAATCGCCTTGCATTTTCTACAAACAACTAATACTATTCAGTTCATCATCATTTCGACCCCAAGACGTTCACTGTTTTATATAAGTATTATGTCTCCCTGGCGATTTGTACAACAAACGGTTCTGTTTGGTTTTGGGTTCGGTATACTTTCTCCGAGAATAGAAATACGGTTGAAATATAGTTGATAGGCAAACACATAAATCGTTGATGCCTTATAAAGAAATGTTATTAAAAATATCAACGTACCTATATTATGGTAACCTTTATAATTTTTCCAGCATTTTCTCGATAAAAATTCAATTTTGCAAGTCTTTGAAGACTTGAATTTTTTTAGTGACAGGTGACTTTTGTTTGTTATAATTTCTTTATAATTTTAGCTCATAGACAAGGCTTTTGAATATTTTTAATGCTAAGGCTAGACTGACGTTTAAAAAAAAATCTACTCACCACCAGAGGTCGGTACTCTAGCTAGCTCTTCTTAGCACTAGCGAACTCTGGTGAGCAGTAGAAGAATTGCAATTTTGCTAAATCAAAAGTATAAAATGACTATAACTATACTGGTATACGCATATATACGATTATAAGTACGTAATTAGAAACAGTAACTACCATAATACATTGGTGTTCCATGCAATACAACTTAAATACTAAGAATATGCAAGTTTACTGAAATAAAAAATCTGCACATGAATCAAGTTTTAAGTAATACAATAGTGTAATAATAAGATTAAACTAGTTACTACAACATTTAAAATGAAAACTATCACGGGACGTTCATAGGCCAACCTCCAAAACAGAGTGCTCATTAGTAGATAAACAAAGTATATATACAAACACAAAATACGATTTTCCAAGATAACACCATGCTTAAGCCGAATGATGTCTCAGTGAAAAAACAGCATGTTGTTCAGACCTATAAATATAGATATGTTTCATTTTTGTTGGTTATCGGGAACTTTGGCCCCCACCGTTAGATAAAAAGTGTAAATTAATATTGGCGCCACCGTCTATGCATAAGTAGTCGTTTTGTATGAGTTAAATAGTATCAATTTTGTCCACATTCCTCTTAACAAAACACGATTTTCCAGGAAAACCCCATATTTCCAGGGATTGTTCCCATACTGAAAAACAATCACATTGTTGAGATCTACAAGATGAGATATGTCCCATCTCTGTTGGTGGGTGGGGACGTTTTGCCCATCGTCCTTTATTCTTTAACAAAACGTAACTACAACGGCTTTAGTTCACGTCATGAAATGAAAAATATCGCAGCGATTTTCTTAGTTGATTATACTGTCTTTAGACTGTAAATAACTTATGGTGGCCGCAGTATAATGAAAGCGACACATGTCATATGAGACGTATATAAACGGGTGATGGGTCAAAATTGGAACTAACTAAAATATAAGCAGTACAAAACTACTCCAAACACTGTTTGAATATTTTATAAATCCTCCCTACAAGGTACGACCACAGATGGCAAAGTCCACGCACCGTAGGCTGTGTTATCGCGACTGACACTCGTCTTCCAAGAGCCTGCGGGTATTGATGACCTTCTCATAACCTCTACCACCCTAATGCCTATAAAAGGATAGGTAATATGAGCTTCACGTTCATATTCCATTTACTCGTAAGGGATAAGGGTTTGAGAGGTAATGAGCGCTGTAGATAATATTATACTTTTTGTATTTTTTATTTTCACTTCTTTAAGTAACAATTGGACTTTATTGATAAAAAAAAATTAACAAAAAATAGAACCGACTTCAGTAAAACTAAAAAGCCAAAAATAACCCGTTCAAGTACAGATTACATTTGACTCACCCTTTGAAGTCGATCCCAAACCACTCAGTTATTATATTTATATTTTATAGTTTACGTGAGGTTTGGCCCGACTTCAAAGGGTGAGTCAAATGTAATCTGTACTTGAACGGGTTATTTTTGGCTTTTTAGTTTTACTGAAGTCGGTTCTATTCTTTGTTAAAAATTTTTTTTTTTTGCTTTTTAGTGATTCATAAAAGCACTTATGGCAGGGTGATCAGGGAGGTCTTGAAGGCATGCATCTCGTTTGAATTATCTCCTAACTCCTAACCGTTGAGGAGTTGTACCTTCCATCATCAGCTCAGCATTGGAAGATGATGACTACCATATGCAAATACTTAAATAGTTTTGTAAAATATATGAAAAATATTATAAGTGCCTATAAAATTTCAGGAATTCCTTCGATTCCTCATGGATCTCGTCATCCGATCTTCACCAAAATTGTATGGGACCAACCTTGAGATGTCTATTCATGAACCTAAAAATAATTTTTCAAATCGACTCATAAATGACGGAGTTCTGAGGTAACAGACATTAAAAA
The DNA here is from genome assembly GCA_932273695.1 of Apotomis betuletana. Taxonomy (NCBI): domain Eukaryota; kingdom Metazoa; phylum Arthropoda; class Insecta; order Lepidoptera; family Tortricidae; genus Apotomis; species Apotomis betuletana. Next base: position 13,283,986 of record OW026298.1, on the reverse strand, counting down.
AAAAAAAAAACAACCGAACTGACAATCCCCTCCTTTTTTTGAAGTCGGTTAACAAAATCAGGACGCGAAGTGCGTAATTTATGGTAAAATAAAAAATAACCTTGCCGGCTCGGTTTGCTCGGCAATAATGTTGTAAGAAATTCCTTTAATTGTCGAAATACATAATTATACTTTAAATAAGTTAAAACGGCCATATAAAAAAAGGCATAGGTCCTGCAGCCGAAACTGAAGATTCTACGGCTTATTACGACTTTTTAGTTGCCTCAAATAGCTTACGACGTTTTCGGAAGAAAAATACACTTATACTTTTTTTATAAAAAAAAGGCGGCAATGCATATTTTCTCATAGAATCCTAAGTTCTAATTTCCCGCGGCAAAAATGTTAAATAAAAAAAATGCTTAACGCACTTCCGCAATGTTTTTTCGATAAGTAAAGTAGCGACGTCTCTCTAAGCTGGAAGACTGTTTTGTAACACGATATTTTTAAAAGTTTTAACCGTTATAGGAAAGATGTTTACGCCTTTTATAGTTTTTTTGCTATATTGTGCAATTTCTAATAATTTCAGTTCATTAATAGGTTCTAGCATTACTTTGAGGATTTCTATATGAATTCTGTTGTTGTTATGCACAAATACAGGGTGTTTTTTGGGTTATGAAGCAGGAGTGAATGGGGTACTGGGGAGGGTCACACTGAGCAACTTTCACTAAGGGGACAACCACGAAATCTCACCGTTATTTTTAATTCATATTTATAAAATGGGTACTTTGCGCAAATGTAACTTTGACAGATAAAAACATAGTTTTCACTCAACCTTTGTCAACGGTTACTGTAAACTTGCCCGCGTCAGGAAATATCAAAAATTAATATATCCGTTTAAATATTATATTAAACCGAAAACAAAAATATTTAAAAAAAATTAAAAAAAATCGCGCCCCCTAGTAGTATATAAATTATTAATTATTATTATTATACATAAGCTGGTTCCCCCGACGATCGCATATTTAAATAAAGCCATTTAATCGGATCGCGCGGGGGAGTCTGCCCGCCGCAAGTACTTGAAAGGACTCGAAACGTCAAAGCCAACAATTAATAAATAAACAGGTACATACGAAGAGATATGTTTTGTTGCGTCACTAGGTAAGTTTTCTACGGATTCACAAGCCAACGACAGGATATTTGGACCGTCTTGACATATATTCATGAGATTTTCCTCATAAAATTAACCATTAATAGGTTCAATTTTTTCACTAAATCTACATACAAGCGACTTCAAATTGGTAATACAAAACACTTGATTGTGGCTCAGTTAATGATAAGAAATGAACATTATAGCATACTAGCGTCAATGGCCCCTTGGGAACGCCGTGATAATGTCCGTGTTTATCGCGAAATGATAAGCGATAATTTGACAAAGCATGCATCATCTTCTACACGAATGAGCCAAGTGCAAGTGTGAACCATTATAGGCCCGATAAATAGCTGGGGTGTTTGTGCACGACACCTTGCACTTTGTGACTATGCGCTGAAACTTGGCACAGTTGATCCTTAGGTAATCTTGAGTGAATTCAGACCGGTAGACGTCGATAGACACCGCGCGTTTAGTGGGGGGGAGGGGGGGAAGTTCGACGCTGCCGCGCTTTAATTAATGCAACATTTCTCTAAAACTATACATAATATGGCATGTGATATATCATTTTCGGATAAATTAAAGATGAGAAATCTATTTTTTGGACAAAAATAATGCACTTTCTAACTAAAAAAAATTGAAAAAGTAGAAAAAACTGAAAAACGTTATATGTGTTTTTTTATATAGTTGCCAATTATTTTAAAAGTATAACAGTAATATCCAAACAAAAAATATACTCGTAAAGCTAAACTTATGTAGTTTCTAAAAATATATAGTTTATTGTATATATCTGTTGATACATGGGAGATAATAAATAATATCAAGCGTAAGTCTGGGCGATCCCAATGCATGATCGTCCGTGAAGTAGGGCTTAGGTACTGTGTTAAGCAACATTTCTCTAAAACTATACATAATATGGCATGTGATTTATAATTTTCGGTTGAATGAAGGATGAGAAATCAATTTTTTTAACAAAAATAATGCACTTTTTTAACAAAAAAGGTATTAAAATGTGGGCTAAACTGAAAAATTACATTTGTGTTTTTTACATAATTTCCAATCATTTTAAAAGTATAACAGAAATGTCAAAACAAAAAATGTAAACATAAAGCTAAATTTATGTAGTTTCTAAAAATATATAGTTTATTATATATATCTGTTGATACATGGGAGATAATAAATAATATCAAGCGTAAGCGTAAATCTCAATGCATGATCGTCCGTGAAGTAGGGTTTAGGTACTGTGTTAAGCAACATTTCTCTAAAACTATACATAATAGGGATGTGATTTATAATTTTCGGTTAAATGAAGGATGATGAATCTATTTTTTTAACAAAAATAATGCACTTTTTTAACAAAAAAGATATTAAAAGTGGGCTATACGGCACTCATTCACTGACGTACGCGAAGCTGATCTGAAATAATAATTATGATATACAATATTCTGGTTTATGTTTTGAGATCCTATTATATTATTTTCAAAAGCAGAAAACTGACCTATCATATAATGTTACGACATATTTTTTGATAACAGCTATTACCTCCGCAATACGGCCCTCGATTGCTGACTCGAAGCCTACAGTTAGGTCTGGAATATATGTATAAGATAGATAAGATTTTTTTTATTGAACAATTAACAATAAAAAAAATACATATTTATACTATATGAAGGAATCGCAACAAACACGAAGACACAAAAAACCAGCTCGTTCGGGCACTTGTATTCCCCATATTCCTGTACGCCGCAGAAACGTCGACCCTGCAGGAAGTTGAGGAGAAGAAGATAGACGCCCTAGAGATGTGGTGTTGGACGAGAATGCTTGGAGTATTATGGACTGAATTCCGTACCAACGATTCTATACTTCGAAAACTTGGCATCAAGCAGCGTTTATCGTCTTTAGTACAGTATCGTACCACCTTCTTTGGCCACGTATGCCGCCGGGGGGCGGAGGCTATTGCGCGCGTCTGGTCCACGGAAAGGTTGAGGGTACCAGGCCACGAAGAAGATCACCTATGTTATGGACAAAATAAATAAAAGCGGCAATAAATGCATCATCGTTACTACACGAATGCACGAAGAAGGCGGCTATCAGGAAAGAATGGCGGCGTGTTGTGAAGCCTATCACCAATATCTGAAATGATGACCACTACCACTCTGCCGAGAGTGAAACCAATGAAGAAGAAAGAGGTCATGGAGGAAAGGTTTCCCAAGCTTCAAAAGCACTTCTCTTTCCTTTACCATTGAACCAAGATACCGTATCACATCCTGTGAATGCGTGAAAGAGGGTATCTTAATACTCTTGCTCTCTGTGGCCCTGTAAATAAACAAATCTGTATAAAACACCTGTATTTTCTTAATTTACTATGACCAGATATACCATTTTTACCTATCGTGGTGGCGATATCATGATAGCACAGATATTGGTGATGTTATCTTGTTCCTATATGCATCCAAAGTTCCTCAAGCTGAGGTAAAGCTTGCATATTATGTGTAACTGTCAGTACCAATACATCAGTATCCACAGGATCATGAGTCGTGATCGTGAAGCCTCGATCATAGTAAATTAAGAAAATACGGGTGTTATATACATATTTGTTTATTTACAGGGCCACAGAGAGCAAGAGTATTAAGATACCCTCTTTCACGCATTCACCGGATGTGATACGGTATCTTGGTTATTTTATTTTATTTATTTTTTATTTATTTTATTTATTTATTAGGTTTGCCAACAGGTACAATACTATATAACATACATAAAAAACAAATGCAAGTACGAAACATATCAGAGTATTCACCCAATTACAGGCAAACACAACGTGCGTTATGAACAAAAAATCGCTTACGTTAACTGACTTTATGTTCAATAGGTAACATAGAAACAAAAAGAACTAGAAAAAAAAAAAAAAAAAAACTAGATTGAATTAAAATTTACAATGTTATACAATATTTAAAAAGCTATTGCACTATACTTAGAAGACTAAAGTGTCATATTTACGTATACACAATTCTAGGAATAAGTAGATAACTAGATGCATCGAGGGATCAAAACTACACAAAAATATTTAATTATTTAGACCAGCCTTAAATTTATATAAATTATTTTTAAACATATTCAAGGAAATGTTTAAAATGTCTATTTGACTTTCCTTGAAGAATTTATTGTGCTCTTTGCACATTCTGGGTATGATGTTATGACAGCCAACATTGGTCCCTAAATGTCTTAATAGCAAATGGCCTGAAATTACAGATGCGAGCACGGGGTCTAGGAACAGTGAAGTTAATTTTCTGCAATAGCTGAGGACAATCTATACCACCGTTTACCACTTTATAAAGTAAAACCTGGTCGGCGACCCAACACCGATCTTCGAGGTTAGCTATATTGAAAAAAGTTAGTCTATCGTTATATGTGTGCAGTGACTGGAGCTTTTTCTCGTGAACTGTTAGGAAAAAGAGAAATCTTTTTTGTACTCGCTCAACCCGCTGTATTTGTATTGAGGACTCCAGATATTACAACAATATTCTAGCAGGCTACGGACCAATGCAAAATAAGCAACTTTTAGGGCAGATACGTCTTTAAAATTCTTACAACTGCGCCAGATAAAGCCTAGAAGTTTATTCGACTTATTTAGAATATAGTAAATATGAGTGTTATACGATAGTTTACTGTCAAGCAGTACTCCCAAATCTTTTATGTGAGAAACTTCTTCCAAGGGCACGTCATCGATAAAATAGGTAGTATTTAAAAACTTTTTCTTTTTGGTAAATTTAATATGTTTACATTTATTAATATTTAGGGGAAGTTTGTTGACTTGCGACCACTTTAAAACTCGATTTAAGTCCTCTTGGAGGAGGTGGGAGTCCTCAACGCTATAAATAGTTTGTTATTTTAAGATCGTCTGCGAAAAAAGAAAATTCTGAATGGTGAATAACATTTGCCATGTCATTGATAAAGATAAGAAATAAAGTTGGTCCTAATTGAGAACCTTGTGGTACTCCTGAGGTTACATCAAAACATTCCGATGAGTATCCACTCATCACTACTTTTTGACATCTTGATGACAGGTAACTGGAGAACCAGTCCAGTAACCTACCATATACACCAACATCGTAAAGCTTTTGAATTAACAAATGATGGTCAACTCTATCAAATGCCTTACTAATATCCGTGTAGATTGCGTCCATTTGAATTCCTTTATCTAAGGCTTCAGAGATATTGGAAACATGCAAAACTAGATTTGATACAGTTGACATTTTACTGCGAAAACCGTGTTGGTGTGGGATTAATAATGGTTTAACATGGAGTGAAAGAGCTGAATTAACCAAACATTCAAATACTTTTCCCATAACAGATAATAATGAAATCGGCCTATAATTCTGCACGTCGGCAGCATTGCCTCCTTTTGGAATTGGTATTACATTGGCTCGTTTCCAAATAGAGGGGAATACACCGCTAGCTAATGAAAAGTTAAATATGACATGTAAAGGTTTTGACAGCTGTGCTGCACAGCTAGTAATAAACATTGCTGGTATAGAATCTGGACCTGCACCTTTATTTGCATCAAGCTTTCTCAAAGACCTTTCAATAGAGTAACGAGATAAAGTCAAGTTTCCCAAAGTGAGCGAGTTTGCATAGGTAGGCACAGCTGATACATCTACACGTGAGTTCGTATTATCCTTGACTGCGAAAGCTGATGCAAAATTACTAGAAAAAGCCTGACAGATCGATGCTGGTGTTGTCAGTTTTTACCATCGTATAGCATTTCACCGGGTACGGTGCTATCGTTCTTCCGTTTAGATTAATTTAATGTATGACCAAAAAGCTTTCATATTATTTTTCGAGATTCTATAGACTTTATGTACTCAGAATAACCATTTTCTATTAGCCTATGACAACGTGCCCTAGCCTCTTTAAATTCAAATTCATCAATAGGGTTTTTAAATCGTTTGAATTTATTGCGCAACTTATCTTTTTCTTTAATGCATTTAATTAGATTTTTAGAGTACCAAACTGGGTAGCGACCAGATTTAGCTTTTGAAATGGGAACATGCTTTTTAATTATGCTCTCAATGTGCGAGTAAAATGCCATTGTCATCTCGTTAACGTCACTTAAGGTAACGTCACTTGGTTCAATGGTAAAGGAAAGAGAATTCCTTTAAAGCATGGAAGCCTTTCCTGACCTACTGTAGGTTTCGAGTTATTGATCAAGCGATGCATTGAGGAGGTAATGGCTTCCATCGAAAAATAGGTCTTAACATCATATGATAGGTCAGTTTTTCTGCTTTTGCAACTGATATAATAGAATAAAAGGATCTCAAAACTTAAAAAAGAATATTGTATATCATACTTATTATTTCAGATCAGCTTCATGTACTTCAGTGAATGAGCCCCATATATATATTTTTACCAAGATAGACCAGCAGATAGAACACCTCCCACCGACCAAAGCCACTTTGTATCAGCATTTATCAAGAGGTGGGCGTTTGGGTGTCAGTTATCACGCACCTGGGGTAACTACTTGGGGTTGGACGAAGGTCAACAACAACTGGGAGCCTACATGGACAGACTTACAATAAATTAATTTCAATTGCGTAGTTTCATTTAAAATACTAAGAGACATAAACAATACAATATATGCACTTTTTGTGTGTCTAAAACATTAACTAAACCCTACGTCACGGACGATCATGCATTGAGATCACCCTGACCTACGCTCAATATTATTTATTATCTCCCATGTATCAACAGATGTATATAATAAACTATATATTTTTAGAAACTAAATAAGTTTAACTTTATGTTTATATTATTTGTTTTGAGATTTCTGTTATACTTTTAAAATAATTGGAAAGTATGTAAAAAACACAAATGTCATTTTTCAGTTTAGCCCACTTTTTTAATATATTTTTTGTTAAAAAGTGCATTATTTTTGTTAAAAAAATAGATTCCTCATCCTTCATTTAACCGAAAATTATAAATCACACGCCCTATTATGTATAGTTTTAGAGAAATGTTGCTTAACACAGTACCTAAACCCTACTTCACGGACGATCAAACATTGAGATCGCCCTGACTTACGCTTGATATTATTTATTATCTCCCATGGATCAACAGATATATATAATAAACCATATATTTTTAAAAACTACATAAGTCTAGCTTTAAGACTATATTTTTTGTTTTGAGATTACTGTTATATTTTTAAAATAATTGGCAAATATATAAAAAAACACAGATTACGTTTTTCAGTTTTTTCTACATTTTCAATGTTTTTTGTTAGAAAGTGCATTACTTTTGTCAAAAAAATAGATTGCTCATCCTTAGTTTATCCGAAAATGATACATCACAGGCCATATTATGTATAGTTTTAGAGAAATGTTGCATTAATTAAAGCGCGGCAGCGTCGAACTTCCCCCCCTCCCCCCCACTAAACGCGCGGTGATTCTCGACGTCTACCGGTCTGAATTCACTCAAGACCACCTAAGGATCAACTGTGCCAAGTTTCAGCGCATAGTCACAAAGTGCAAGGTTCCCATACAACAGCGTGCATTATCAACCCAGCTAAAAGGCGGAATTTGAGATTCTTATTGGGTCCTGTAACACCAGGAATCCTAGCTCAGGACCCAAAGGCATAAATCATTATGTTGTGTTCATAATATTTTCTTCGGTTTCCGCGACTGTCACACATTTAAAGCTATTGAAATCAAAGATTATCCCAATTTCAATAGAGAAGATGGTTTGTCATTACCACCGGCTTGGGATCCTGTTGTACATCTTATCAAGGATCAAGCAAGACACAAGACTGGAAACCTTGGGCCTCGAACGGTGTAAAACAAATTAGTGATAAAAGTAGTATATGTAGAGTTTTTGTTTAAAAGTATTTTATAGTAATAAATAAGGCAATCTGGGAGTTTTCTTTGGCGGTTCTTTCTCCTCAGTAAGCCTTTAGTGAACCGCTGGTAGATATTTTAAATAAATAATAAATGCCCTTCTGGCACATGTGTAACTGTCTTTACACATTATGCCCATCTGGCATGTATGAACACCTTTATTTTAAATTAATATTTGCAAAATGGGTAGTTTGCACAAATGTAACTTTGACAGAGAAAAATTATGTTTTTCTCAGTCAACCTTTGACAACGGTATCTGTAAAGGTACTGAAACGTCAGGGAGGCTCAAATAATTAATATACGCGATATAATCCGTTTAAATTGTTTTATTTAAATTATGTTGTGTTGTTTAGTAAAAATGTTCTTTTCATTTTCATATATCGCACGCCTAGATCTAAACAGTATTAACTCAAAAAAGTTCATTTTTTACTTAGTTGCCTATTCGGATTCTGCAAATAGCCCAATACGCGAAAAGTTTTGAACTTCAATAATAATATACAAGTGCGTGATTTTTTGTAGTCAGAGTATATTGAATATTAATGGGTATGAACATTTTCTAACGGATTTTGAGTGTGAATCGGGTATAAAAAAAGTATTTGTAAGTGACCTCTGTAAATCTTAGAAAAAAATATTCAAGTGCATTTCTTCTGCACTAGGGCATCGCATTTTACAGTTTTAACATTCCTTATTGTTTTCTAACAGATTTGTCGAAAGATTATGTCAGCGCACTGCGCAATACGAAACGAATGAAAAAATTATAAATCCCTAAAAAGATTATACAAGTGACTTTTGTGTCTGGTTGTTCAAAACTCTACTAGGTAAACAATTATTATGTCGTATGAATTCAACTTAAAAGAAGAGAATGCAAATACACTTTTTTTGACTCAATAAGGACTATGTTCAAATACATAAGATGTAACAACTTAAAAAGGACCGACAAAAGGGTTTCAACTCAAAATGATACACAAAATTATACAAAAATTAGCACACTAAACCGAATCAACTTGAAAATCATCATTTATATCTAGTAATTATTCATTAACAACATTTTTGATAGCGATCGCCTCGGGCATGAATCTATGAGTCAGTTTTCAAAAATCAGATTCCTAAATCATGCATAGGTAAACGCCAAAATTAGTTTTTTGTGATTTCTGAAAAAATAATGCTTTTTTGAGTTGATACTGTTTAGATCTAGGCGTGCGATATTTTGTTAACCCAAGTCCTGCCATTCTCGTATCTTTGTCAAGCTACACCTGAAATAGTGACATGTTGATAAACATTTACATTTATGATATTACTTGGATGGAATTCAGGCATGCATAAGTATACACAAGCACCTTAACAATATGAAGCGCTAATCGTCAACTCATTGTAACTTTTAGGCGGCGCTTAACTTTAAGATGGTCGTTTGTTGTATTAGCCGATAACGCCCGTCTCGTTCGTCTTCATTTGTCCGGTCCTGAGCTAATGCTGCAAAAGTACGCACTGAATAACACTTTACTCGGGATATCACCGGTTTATTACTGCCACAACATTCTTGGACTAATAGAGACGTGGGGCTTCTTGTTACAAGTAAGTGGCAGATATATAGAGGCGCGGTAGAATTCACATGAGTACCACGCCAGCTATATGTGTAGTATCGGAACGTTGTTGTGTGTTATGGTTTTTTTGCTGCCCTGTAGATTTCATGTCGCTGTAAATTGAGAAATAAAATCGATAAAAACTTGGGACTTAATTCGATGTAGCTTTGCGAACGTTTTCGTGGGTTCAATTTGTCGCTTTACCAATGTGACGTCCAGGGTTTCAGGGCGGGAATAGATTCAATGAAACACGTAAACGGGTTTACCGTCGACACGCTCTGCCCGCTCCCGTTGACGTCTGTCTTAGTAATGGCGGTAGCGGGCAGGTGGTGGCAACACTTTATTTCATAAAGGTGTCTATACACCACACCATCCTCTTTTGATAAATTTGAAATAGTTTTATTGATAGCTTACTTATTTACTTATTGCTAGTTATTAATATTTCATATCGAGATTGCATTACATGTACATTTTATTTATTCCCGGAATCTAGACTGATTTATATTATCAGTACAACCCTTAGCGGATTCGCTCACTGCTCCGTCCGAGTGAATTGAACTAAATTCGGGGCCTACATCCAGACGCCCCACACCAGCCAACCACGCCAAACACCAAGGCGCGAAGCATTTGCTCAGACTCAGGGTTCAGCTGAGCACGGTTATTGTGGCGCATCGCGTACATCCAGCACCTTCGCTGAGACAGCGAAGATGATAATTCCACCATTAATATGGATTGATTTCGCGTCGGCGCAGTGAGCAAACCAGCCAACAATATTTCAAAGTAACGGGTATGCGCAACAATAGCAATACCCCGGTCACTAGACTGTAGTTAAAAATGTAATATTTTCTAATTTAATTCTCAATCATGAATTTGAATGTACATTGAAATATAACAATAGTTTAATCTTATCAACAACTGTTTTGTAAGTTTGTAATAAATGTGTCATAAAGAATTATGTTTTTGTTTTGTTACTATTCACTTTATTCTCCTTTTGAGACAAGGCTTTTAATCATAAATCTATGCATATAAAAAGTTAATTTTAGTGAGGACTTATACTTGTTTTTTTAGTAGTTTCAAGTTCAATAAGTTGTCTTCACTTTTACATCACTAAACAACTCTCACGTTTCCGTTTTCTTCTCTTTTCATTAGTTTTTTTTTTTTTTTTTTCATAATCATGATGCACTAAGAAAATATTGTCAATTACTTGTTATTAATCGGAGGACGCAATGGATTAATGCGATTATTAAATATTTTGTATTTGGTATTGTGTCACAGTTATTATTATTTTAATTCCCTTGGCAACCATAACATTAAGTTATATTTATTTACTCGTGAATTAATATAACATAATAACTGTAGAGCAATTATTTTCTAAAATTTAGGAATCTACCAGCGCTTCCAACTAAGGCCTCCGTGAGAAAGAAGCGCCGCAAGAAAACTCACAGTTTGCCTTTTCAATGAAATATACATTTTTCAATTTTTGGTATATGAATTTAAAAATCTTCTCATGAAATGTAATTATTTCAGAATACTAAACCGGCGTTGATTAGTCAGCGTTTGAAATGAAAAAATGTGTTTTTTTTTTTTCTTTATAAATTTTATTGATTGGTATATCGACCATAATTTCAAATACCGTAGTAACTTTACAAGAAATCACGAATTCCTGCTGCATTATTGAAATTTACATTGAAAGTTACAAATGAGTATACCTCAAGGAGAATAGATAGGTAGGTATATACACTGCCTACGTCTCTTATGAGGGCTCATGCATATTATAAACGCTGCATATCTTAATGTAAAACAAAGTCTTCAATTTGGAAAACCCTCGTCTAACCCGAAGTTTATTTCACTTTACCATTTGATTCAGGGACAACACCGTTTTAATGCATGTATGATTAATGATTATGAAGACGCGTTTATCATAAATAGAGGTACTACTCACATTCGGCGCGACGTCTTACTGTTAGTGGTGCCAATTAACGTAAAAAATCAGTTTATTGCGATATTCGTTAACTTTTTATTGTATATCAGTTGAGTACCAATTCCTTGTTTGTAACTGTATTTTAATATAATTATTTTTTAAGTATCATCTGAATATGCACATTCCAAGTACTACTGAAACATATATGTGTATATATATATATATATATATATGCTACGCAGTTTACTTCTGGTTTTTTTTTGTGCCTGTCATCACAGACTTACTACAAAATTTCAATAGAATAGTCTATTGTTTTGCTCGACGTTAGTACCAGTCTTTCCAGACTTACTACTTTTGTCGTTGTTAGTACCAGTCTTTCCAGACTTACTACTTTTGTCGTTGTTAGTACGTCTTCACAGACTTACTAATTGTTAGTACCAGTTTCCCAGACTTTCTAATTGTTAGTACCAGTCTTCACAGACTTACTACTTGTTAGTACCAGTCTTCACAGACTTACTACTTTTCTCGTTGTTAGTACCAGTCTTCAGAGACTTACTACTTAGCCCATTAGAGTAGATCTTTTATTTACTTGTTGTTAGTACCAGTCAATTTCGACTTAGGTACTTCTCGGTCCATTAAGAAATAGATGTGATTATCAGTACCTACACCTAGGTATTGTTTAACGTAGTGTTGACGTGTCTACTACACTACCCAGCGAACACTACGAGTATCTAGAACAAATGCATGGCATATATGCATATACTAATACGACGTTATATTAATATAGATACAATCCCATAGAAATGCATGCCATTTATAATGCGAGTAGATTTTAGTTTGTAAAACCTGTTTGGAATTGGTGTAGTTAAAAACCCTTTTTTTTTAACATACAAAGGATACATACAATTTCGCGCATGTGAAGTCCAAGTGTGACTCGAACACACGACCTCTGTTTAACCGGAACATTGCTCTAATGCACACTCAGCGTTTGTATCTCACGCAATGTGTTCCCGTGACATCCGAAAAATCATTCATATTGCGCTTTTTTTTTTTTTTTTTTTTTTAATATTGGTTTTCCTTTTTAGTTCTCACTTAATCTTTTACCGAATAATGATCTTCTCAATATGCAATATGTTCGATTAAACTATAAATTATCGTAATTTGGAATTTCAGCCACCAGGTTGATGATTTAAATTTAACATGGAATTTACGTCGTACTTATGTATTATAAATATATTTTCTTTTAGTATTTATTAAACTATTTTCTTATAATTTAGGAACATATCAGTATTATTTTATTACACAGGAAACGTTTACTGAAGTCTACTATTTTCTCGTTTTAACGCGTAATACTTTATATCATCCAGTCCAGACAATACCGTGCGTTTTCCGTGGCTGTACAAGTTGCCCTGTAGCGCATTTGGTTCTCTATGCAAGGTTAAATGTTACTTTTGTTTTTACATTGCTTCTAACCCTGCAAAATCAAACCAAAATGGAAATTCACTTTCAACCCGCAATTGAGATAAACAATTGACCAACTTTCAGAATATGAGAAATTAAGAGGGTTGTCATTATATTTAATATTCAGTTATAGCATTAAATGCCTAAAAGACAAGAAACACACTCTACTTAAAGGTTGTCTGAAAGATATCGCTCTTTAGCTATTAGACTGCATGTTGTTTACCTCCATTGTAATTCTAATTTTACTTGTTATCCTTGTTTATGTGTGCAATAAAGAATATTCAATCTATTCTATCAACTGGCAAAATGCTTTTATCAATTGCTCATAGAATAGAATTACCTATACTCATACTAGTTAATTCACAATGCGTAATAAATGTCGAATTATTCACATACTAGTATAATCTGACGACGCGTTTGGCTCGGTTTGTAGACACCTGCCTACTGAGTCGGCGGTCCCGGGTTCGAATCCCGGCCGGGGCAAATATATATAAAATATTTGTTCTTGGGTCATGGATGTTATCTATATATGTATTTATATATTATGTATATCGTCGTCTAGTACCCATAGTACAAGCTTTGCTTAGTTTGGGACTAGGTCGATTTGTGTATGATTGTCCCTTAATATTTATTTATTATTTATTATTTAATTTACCTATTCCAGAGAACTATGACAATCAGGTCAAATCGACTCAATTTCTAAGCGAAGATTTGCTTTAAACGCCACAAACTGGACAATTCGTTTTAAAATGTCATTACCATAATACTCATGTTTTACTCGTAACGTAATCGTTTATTTATAATGCACGAATACTTTAAATGACAAATAAGTCGTTATTTCTAGTATATATATTCTTTTGTTATATACTTTATTCTATAGTGAACTCAAATCAGTCAAATCGTTTCAACTTCTAGACAACGATTTATTTAATAGAGTATAATATATATAACACTTATTGTCGATTTAGTTCCAATGCAGATAAATCAATACCATGTTTTATTTGTTACATATCCAATCAATTTCGCGATAATCCCTCTACGACATGAATTACTGTAGTATCATTCGACTTTCGAATTTGACACGGTGTCACTTAAAGTCATACAATTATAACGGCCATAAATGGCTTCATGTGCAGTAAAGGGTGAAGAGATGTCATCTGCGCAACACTCACTTGACAGTCCAGCCTCTCGAATGAGACCTCCAGTAAATAGGGTCTAATGCGCTTGTCATAGTTTGAGGGCATATTTTATTACTCGCACCCCCTTTACGGCCATTTATCAGTCATACAATTTAAAATTTAGAAAACTATTTTCTCGGCCTGTCATTGCCAACGCACGACAGCTTGTTTGGTAGTTAATTTCCGTACCTATACGGGCTACTCTAAGGGCTGATACGAGATCTTTCCGCCTGTCATTGCCAACCAATGACAGCTTGTTTTGTAGTTGTTCACCGCTGATACAGCTGAACCGATTCTATTTTGATACCCTAATAGGGTTTTGTTTTCCTCAAATCCTGTAGGTTTTGCCTCCCATATCCCTATATTTTAATTACGTTCCCACTTTCCCAGTTCCTTTATTTGCTACTAGGTATCCAAATGTTAGGGTAGTTTATTTAAACTAATTGCATTACAAATATTTGAATTTCCGATGCTTTGCAGCATCTACATGGCTAGCACAATATTTTGCCGCGACCCCACCCGTGGCGCGACTCAACACCACCCGTCTAGCTCGCACGGCATTGAAATGAAAGTGACAGACACCCTGTACTCAAGGAGTAAACAGTTGACAGGCTAGTTAAAATATAATTCTATTTACAGTAGCGATCAAAAGTATTTTGACAACGGCAAAAGCTTTGATATTATATGCCATATGTTAGTTTTTCCAACTTAATTCTTGATAAAGTATTTCATGGCTTAAAAGCTTCTCGAAACAAGTAAAAAGTTTAGTTTCATTGAATTAAAATATAAACATAGCAACAAAAAATATTTATATACCGGTTCAAAAATATTTTGACAATGTCTCTTTTCCAATTTAACTGAGAAATGGGGCTGCAGAATTTAAATACTTTGTAGGAACTACAACTTGAGGCTTTTCTTAGCATGTCTCGACATAAATAATATTCGGAAGATTTTAAGTAACCCGTTGCGGCTGCGTTTCAGAAGGGTAAGTCGCAAGCTGAGATTTCGCGAAGTTTTGGTATATCACGGCAATTCATTAGTGTCTGGAATAAGCAGTACAAGGCTCGAAACAGCGTCACAAATAAGCCTGAAAACAGTCGTCCTCGAAAAATTACTTGTACAACTGATTGTGTAATAAAAAAGTAAGACGTAGAAACCCCACGGAATAATGCAATACCAATTAAAGATGAGCTAACAGAAAACTACAACACAAATGTTCATATTTTTACTATTAAACGACGCCTAATAGACCATGGATCACATGGTCGACGCCCATTAAAAAAAACTACAATGTTCAGCAAAGAATATGGCTTCCCGATTAGCATTTCCGATTCGTCACAAATCATGAACAAGTGCCGATGGGTCAAAAATTGTATGGAGTGACGCGAGCAAGTTAAATTTAATCTCGTGGGGTGGTATCCAGTATGTGCGTCGTCCTCATAATAAAAGACACGATGTGCGATACCTGGTACCCACACTCAAGCATGGTGGCGGATACGTAACGGTGCGGGGATATTTTTCTCGCTATGGCGTCGGGCCTCTCGTATGAATTGACGGGATAATGGGATCGATATGTGTATGAAAATATACTTTATACACATACGATACCCTATGAAAATAAATAAAGAAAAATATGCCACCTCGTTGGGTTTTTCAGCACCATAATGACCTCAGACACAATTCTAAAAATTTTACAGGCTTTCTTAAAGCGTAAAAAAGTCAAGGTTTTTGAGGGGCCTAGTCAAAATGCTGACCTTAATCCTATTGAGCATCTACGAGAAGAGTTGGATCGTCGAGTGAGGTGCAGAAATTACTCCAAGGGGCTTTTTTCAAGCACTTCAGTCAGAAAGGACGAACATACCTTACGAACGTATATATAGAAGTTAGTGGACTATATGACGGCTCCTTGTACAGCTGTTAGGAAGGGCAGAGGATATGCAACTAAATATTCATGAAACGTCTTATTTAACCCTGTTGCAAGTTCAGCAAAATAATTTTATGTAAGTGTCAAAATACTTTTGACCTACCTGAAGCGTGTATTATCAGTATTTATTCTAAGTCCATTGTTAAGTTTTAGTTATCTAAGTGGAAACGTAACAAGAAAAGGGCCATAAGATGTTATCATAACGTAATTATTAAATATATATTCAATTCATCAACATCTTGAAAAAAAATGGTTTGTCAAAATACTTTTGATCGCTACTGTAGGTGCCAATACGGTATTTGATGACAGCTCAAATCAGCTATTCTTAATGAAATGTCAAAACGGTATGTTAGTACGAGGAACCGATTAATGCACATTACTCTCGATGTCACTACTTCATAAATATATTGGCAATTAGTTACGTTAATTTTGTTCATTCAATTTGTTACTTTACTACCAAACATCGGTCGATACTTCGGTTGGCTTGGCCAAAAGGAAACGTACGAGTACTTGTATGGGGGCAAAACGAACAGTACCAGGATTAGACCTTGATTTGCATTTTTTGTTACCCGGATTATTCATTTACAAAGAAACCCGAAGAGTTTTCTTGATTGCTACATAACACAAAATACAAATAATTGCATATTATTATTTACAAACACTAGAAGTGAGAAACTCGGTGAGCTTACGCTCTTTTGTGTTTGTTATGTTATATTCGCAATACTTAGTAGTTATTGCATACACTTTAGTCACACTTAGGTAATAATGAAATAATGCACTTTATTCTGCAAGTAGGCAAAGGGCACCTTTACATACCCGAGTCTACCGGCATTTCAGGTATATGTATTATACTCATACATAAATATTGATTACGTCTTCGGTACGGTTGTACGAGCTGTACGACTAGGTAAGTACATACATCTTCTGTGTTATAAAGTGATTACGACGCCAATTACCATATAGCATATACAATGTGTTACCGCCAAGTAGGCTCTTCTTAAAGCAGAGTAAAGTAACATAGATCTTTAACGTATCCATCCATGACCTTAATTTAATTAATTAACTTAAATCCAGGCTTTATTAACTTTCTAACAAAATTTTAATTGCCAGTAATGTACAGTGAATAAATTGACAAGTGAGTGTTAAATGACAGCGTGATATGAGTAACGACAATTACGCTGTACACCCACTACATTGAATGTGCGGATTTAAGAAATTTAATTGTGCAGTTAATCACATAAGTATACTGAGTAATTATGACCTAGTTTGTAAGATTTTTCTAGTAACTAAGCCAATCCAAAAATATTAAATAAATGTTTGCTACGCCCTGACAGGGCCTTGTACTTAGCTTTAAGTACTTGGTCGCAATAAATTATTATTGTTATTATTTAGATGGCTATATTTGATAACGAAAATGTATTAATGAAAAACATAGACGATATACCCGATATAGTCGGTTAAGTTACATTGTCTCACCTGTGTTAGTAGGCCAAGTGACCGTCAAATATATTAAAATCTGTTGTTCTTACAATTACATGTTTTGACCGTATCACAATTTATAGGTAAATAAAACCGATTATACCGGGGCTAGATTGTCTAGCTTGATAAATAATAGTTATCACTTATGTTTTGACACCTTTGTTGATGATATCAACATCCATTTCCAATAAGTAGATACTCTTACTACGGCTAATTCCTCTGCTTATTTTTTGACATAAGTGCACAAAGTACTGGTCAGAATGTTATGCGACTTTTGTTGTAGGTACTTTAATATTCTAAACCACTATACCCACTTTTTCCTTTTCTTTTCCTTTTACAGAAATTCATTAAAAGGATTCCACTGATTATTATTATCGGTTATTTGTACACTTCCTTGTTTCGTTTTAATCCTCGTCGCCATTGTGACGTCCAGGGTTTCAGGGCGGGAATAGATTCAATGAAACACGTAAACGGGTTTACCGTCGACACGCTCTGCCCGCTCCCGTTGACGTCTGTCTTAGTAATGGCGGTAGCGGGCAGGTGGTGGCAACACTTTATTTCATAAAGGTGTCTATACACCACAACCAATAAGGACACATTCACATGCTATTGTTATAAGGATGCAAACAAATTTCGACTGTAACAAGCGACAATGTGGACCCTTTCGATTGAAAACGTCACTCATCAATTTGTCAATGTCACTAAATTAAGCTCGAATAGAAAAATAAATAATTTACCTACATGTACGGAATACAGCCGATATTCTGGCTAAATCTTAGAATTCGCGAATCGAATCCGTGCTCCGGGTGAGCTAAATGAACGAACTAGTTCCTTTGAAAGGTAAATCAGGGGGACCCTTTTCATGTCCGAGCCAAGACTGAGTGAGCAAAAACCCAACTTTTATATGTACACTAGCTGCGCGGTGTTATTTAAGGACATCCCATGAAAACTCAAAATGATTCGAGATAAAAATTAGCCTATTTCTAATCCATGGTGTCTATACCAAATTGTATGAACATTGGACTAGCCATTGAAAATATTAACGCGTTTGATTGTTCATTATTCACTTTGTCTTTGTCAATAACTACGCATCGGTGTGATCATTTTACATGGAAGTACCTACCACATGCGGCGGTGCAATAGGCTCCTTTTCTATCCCAGAAGTTTGCAAGGTTTTCGAATAATAAGTAGGTACCTAAGGATGGAGCCGGGGAGAATACAGATAATACTTACCTATGATAAAGGTGGCCAAAACCTTGTGAATGTCTGTAGGAATTTCACAATTCATGTAAGTATATCTCTTTCAATTGTATTTCATCTTATAGCTGAATTAGGAGATACCAATGTAATATACTAAACACCTGTAATATGACCCTATTCAAGCAAATAAATGATTTATAGCTACCGTTAGTAATTAAATCAACTATAGGTAATTCGATTTTTAATAAATACAAATAATCATGTTCACCTCATCATAGTTTTCATCAGGCTAATAAAAGTTAAATAAAAAGTGCCAATAAGGGAATGCGAACGTTTGTGATTGATTTAATTCGAAGTACGTACTACGTGGTTGAATACTGGCCTCACTCGGGCTGTTGAGTGGATTATAGCTCAGATTGCACCACAGATAACGTATGGCAGAACGTTCATCGAACCGCTTAACCAGCAGGCGAGACTCTCAAACAAGAATCTGTTAAGGAATTATGATTAGTGTTGTGAGCAGTGTCCGACCGAAAAATGATTTTCAGCCGAAAATACAGCCTAGGCTTCGTCACATTTTCAGCCAAAAACGACGCCGATTTATAATTACATAAAAAATTGACTTTTCGCCGTACGCAAACAAAATTTATTATCTTTTTTTACATCTAGGGAGAGAAAGAACAAACAAGGGTTTAATATTAAATAAATAAAATTACAACACTACAAGACAGGCTGAGCGACAATAGACTGAATTATACAACATACTGTAATTATATGAATAAAAATAAATATAAAAATGCTTTGAAATATGTGACTTCAAATTTATGTTTCATTTTTAATCCAGAAGCAACCTTGACATTGTTTTCAGAACTCTCATAAATCATAATTTAACAAAACAGCAATTTTACGTTCAATGCACTTTTTCACGCCTAAAATGTGTAAACCAATAATAATATCGACAAACCTCTGTTATCGATAACCACCACGTCAACGTTATAAAGGAATACACAATATATGTATAGACAATACACACTGAAAGTTTCATTTAGACTGCTCCTTATGTATAACATCTATTTATAGCAAGTTAGAAAAAAAATGGTGGCACGCGAAGTGTGTTTGCAGTGTCTACCAATATAGGTTTGTGATTTTCCTTTATAGCGTTGAACTGGTTCTTATCGATAACAAAATGTTCGATGTTTTTTATTTCGTCCTGCACTAACAACACGTCGTTCGTGCTAGGAAAATCTCTATAATCAAATCATAGTAGTTGTGCTCGAGCTTTGGTGAAAATAGCGCTTTTCAGCAAAATGTACAGATACACGCTGAATACGTTTTTAAATTGCGTTTGTGTTTATCTAGGGGTGTCCATTAATTACCTGAACCGTTTAGGTGCCGAATCTCACGGACTTTCATGCTTCATTGCGAAGTAATGGATTCAAAAAATGTGCGTTTTTTAAATAAAAATACCTAGTTTGTCACAGTATCATGCATTAATTATCTATGTAAAAATTACTAAATTTCTTGCTCTGTACATTGTTTACAATAAAATAAACTCTACACTTCAAACCGAATATGTAAAGTAAGGAGTGTAGAAAAGAAGAAGCACTATCATGTAAAGAGAATATTTGAAAATAAAGTTGACTCAAATACCTAATATTTCTGTTGATCGGACCTACTTAGTTATAAGTATATTAAAGAACACATAATTTAGTTCACGATAAGAGTCAAGAGACTAGATCGGGCTAAAATTGAAGTCTAATTTATCAAATTGAACTTATGCTCTAAGAACATTACTCTAAATAAAAGATTATGAACTCAAACGATGAAAATGCACGATTTATGCTTTGAAGCCTAGTAATTCACAAAGGTAAGTAAACAAAATAACTTAGAATAGGAAAAGAAGAAAAAAAAACGCAGTTTAATACACATACTTACAAAACAGTTAAATCGAAGGCAAAATTGCATAAAGCACCTTACTCTTTGGATCCGCCTCGATATCAAAACGTTGATTAATAAATATAAAAAATTCCTTCTGAGCGAATGTACGCAAAAATAATTATGTTGTATCAATTTATAATTGCCTACAGCTATTGTAAGTGGAATTCTTATATCCAAATACTGTTAATTATAGAACATTTTAACAAATGAGGAATGTCTTTTCAAAAGGGCTTATTTCGCTATAAAACTCATACAAAAATAAGTCCTTTTGAAAAAAACACTCCTCAAATTATTTAAATGAGCGTACTCTTAAAACACAGGAAAGGATACGGCTACCAATTTTCATAAGCATTTAATCAAAATGGCCCAAGGGTACCTTAAAATTTGTTCAAGAATGTTAAAACCCCAGAGATTTTAGCGTTTCTTTTTCTATTACTTTTTTAAGCAAATAAGAATTCACAAAAGAGTGAAACTTTTTAAATTCGTTGTAAAAAGTGTGCTAGTAAATTGAAACGAGTAAGAAAAGGAAACTTTGAGCAGTGGGCTGTAATTATTATTTGTGTCAATTTGTCTACTCCAAGAAACAACAAAACCAGACGTAAATACTTAATTCGGATGAACATTTTCGTTATAAAATACTCAGGTTTTTCATTCAGGAAGAGAATTATAAAAGGTTCATCACTATGTACTACTTTCACGGTTATCACGGCAACCGTGGAACGGAGCTAGTTCTGAGTTCGCCGAGTTGGTTCTTTATATTTACTGTTTTTTAAGTACGACCCCTGATTACTCCATAAAATTAAACCCCGTACATTAATTTTTGGGGTGCTTCTGAGCTGTGATGTTACACAAAAATAATAAGAAAATCTCACACTTTGCTTTTTGATAGGTATATTACAGACGAATGCCGTCGGTGAGGCAGCGTCATTAGAATTAATCGTTGCAGATTTATACGCTTAAGTACCTATACCATACCATGGCTTATTTTGTTGGGATAATACTACCACTGTTGGATTAAAATGCCATTAATGTGCAATGTTACGTCCTAACCGTTCGCTGTTACTTGTTAATGGTAAAATCAAAATACACAATAATCTTATTAAAATAATCGTGGGACATCTGTAATAAATAATAATAATTAATAACGGTTTAAACTCACGTCAAAATTACCAGGAACTACCCGGCAAGTTTGGGCCGTTTGTTGCGCAAAAGCACGAGTATACCGGGTGGAATATTTCTATGGGCCCTGGAGGGGAACTACCTTAAATCCTTTAGTAAGCTCATTTTACTGAAAGGAAACATTCCTTTATTTTTAAAAAGAAACAAAACTGAATTTAAAGATTTTCCAAAATTTGCTTGCCTCAACCGGGAATCGAACCAAGTAAAAATTTAAAAATAAACCCTCGATATATTATTTCACGAATCGGTAGGATTATTGTTCAGGATAAAATTTATCCAGTAAACTTAGCCCTACTACACTCATCTGTTGTACGAGATTCCATGAAATTTAATACTTATTACAAGTTCTTATGAAAATGTTGTTCTTATGGGCATACTCCACAATACTTTGCAGAAGGCTACACGAAATCAATTTCAACGAAGACTAAACTCGTGTATCCGGAACGAGGGGGGTCATTTCGAGCAATTTATCAGTTAGATTATTAAGATTCCTTTTCTTTTTGATATCCGTCTACGTTAAAATAATATTCCATGTTTGTGTTCTTCATAATGAGGATAAAAGAAATTTAATACTAAGTAGTTTTCACCTTTATTTTATTCAAAGACCAAATGTTTATTAGACAAATTTTATCCTGAACAATAATCCTATCGATTCGTGAAATAAAATATCGAGAGTTTATTTTTTAATTTTTACTTGTTTCGATTTCCGGTATAGGCAAGCAAATTTAGAAAAATCCTTGAATGCAGTTTTGTTTCTTTTTAAAAAGAAAGGAATGTTTCCTTTCAGTAAAATGAGCTAACTAAAGTATTTAAGGTATTTCCCCTCCAGGGCCCATACAAAAATTCCACCCCGTATACGAGGTAATAATAGTTAATAATTATTAAAATACACAATTTAAATTTTACACATAACATTACACACTAAACTTAAATCATATTTTTAAGCCAGTTTGCTGTTTAATATACCTAATAACCCAATCAATTGTATTCGATTTATGTAGGTTGCAAAATTCCATTTCCAATTGCTTCATGACGTCATGATTATTTTAACGAGCGCGTCGAATTTGATTGAGAATTCAGCTACCCATCCCGACTAAAAATTATTACGGTAAGCATTCTGCACAATCACCGTGAATTATGGTAAGGGATATTGGTATTCATTTTACGGCGCGCAAACTGGCATGTTCACGCGCCGATAGTCGGCGTGTAAACACGTCGCAGGCTTCTCGGGCATCCAAACGATAAGGCGAAATGAATTGCAACATTAATCTATCCTTTTCTTATAAATAGGAAGTGATAGAGACGGCTGATGTTCCTCGATCGAAAAGTATTCGTGGAACGCATGAAATCTTAGGTGAAGGTTCATGGAGCTATGTATTATTCAGAGCACATTAAGGCAGAGCTTTTGTTGCTGGATACCTGGGTGAAAATTGAATCCCTAGGGACCACTGCCCCAATTGTAATGGGTATCAAACTCCGAGAAGTATTAAATATTTTAATTAAAGGCTTTTATGTTTATAAACGTTAGGTTTTTTGTTTTGTATCAATCTAAATAGACACTTGTATGTAGATTAACAAGTTTGGTACCGACAAACAATAGTACATTACTGCAGACGCCGGGAATGAAAGGCTTACCGGGTGAGTAGGTATAGACGGATAGTGATTTATTTATTTATTTATTTATTTTATTTATTATACAGAATTAGCACTAACAGCTGAACCTTACGTGCTAAATTGTTAGTTGGTAGAATACATACATCATTAATTGAACTAGGTATACATTATTGCATTATTTACATTATATAATTAAATTAAACGAAAATTCATTACATTAAATTATCAGTATCATTAAATTTAAATTCATATAATAACATTCGATAAAATTCAATAAAATTCAATAAAATTGTTAAGCACATATAGCAAACTCATTCTTGGACACTGCTCGGGGTAACTATTGTTTCCAAGTAGCGAGTTGATGCGGTCAGAAATTTCGCCTCGGAGGCAAAAAACATATCTAATTGGCTGTCACTGTCTAAGATATCGTTCAGTAGCGTTAGTGCTTGGTGGAGGGGAGAGCATTTGAGTACGCGGGTCCTCGCCGGAGGGACGGCGAAAAGGCTGCGGCGACGAGTGATATACGAAGTCGGCAAGCCCTTATTACGGCTAAGGCATGTGCATTTCTCAAATATATGCAATGAATAGTACATTACGGCAGAGACCAGTAAGTAAGCCATACTGGCCGAGTAGGAATTAGACGGACCGAGCCATAGGCGAGGTCCGGATATAATACGAGGCCAGGATGGCTCTTACGGTCGAAGCAAGTATAGTGCTTTTCTCAAAAATTAAACAAGAAAATTAGATTAAAATTATATTTTGTATTAGGTGACATTCATATTCGGCCATTTTCTAATGATTATTTTTATAATATCCCATTTTTATTATTACATAATGTGATATTCGTCGTAGCAGGCACCATTAACTCCCATGATAACAACCTATAACAAAAATAATTATGAGTTTATACTTGGATAAAAGATATAGTTATATCGTTATCAAATAGTGGCAGCATTTATTTACCTTCATCGCCAAAATGTTTATCATCTAGAGCTTGATTTAAGAACTTTTCTATATTTTGCTGCTTAATATTTGTGATTTCTTTCCTTTGTAGCCATCCGATGGTCTCAGAAAGATTGTTGAAATATTCTGACCTTATCACACATTATCTGACCAATTATTAACTTGATTTTCTTCCTTCCATTTAATGAATCTCTTGTATTTTTTTATATCTCCTTGGATTTAGTCGGAAGTAAATTATTTTAGCTAACTCTGCCTCCGCTTATAAGTATGGAGGAGTGCCGTCTATTCGGTATCAGACTCGTCTGAACTCATTTTTGCTGAATTATTGTAATAGATCACACAAACAAAATTTGAAATTTGTGTCTTTTAATTTAAATCCCGTCTTTTTTTCTTTTTTATAAATACTGCGTTTAATTATTTGCACTGTCTAACAAATCTAAGTTTTAAAGATGAAATTTAATTATTGTTATACATTGTTGTATTTTCTAACTAATTTTCATATCATAAAGCTTACCTTCAATTTTAACTCCGAGGTTTTTTCTAAACGACACAAAAAGGAAGGAATTCCGAAATATCATTGTCATTTTACACAACACAATTATGAACTAAACGCTGCATACAAACTTCCGCACTAAACCTTGTCGCTACTTTTTTTTTTTTATATTCATCTTGAGTTACGTTTATACTGCCAATAGTGCTAACCTCTTTTTATTTTACATATTTGCTCTTAGTGTAAATTGCAAGTGTATACTGTAATGTCGTCTCTTTCTATTTAATCTATAAAAAAGGGACGCCACTTTTTAATTTCTACAATTTGCTGTTGCACTATACTTATAATTAAAACAATTTGTGGAATGCATCCTTTTTACATTTATAGACGACCTCATCGCCTTCACATCCTTAGTTTTTTTATAGGTCGGTGACGATGTATATCATATTTCGATATTCAAATATCTTGATACGTAATAGGAATTACATACTTAGTTACTGGATAAATATTGATTCCAAATTTAAAATCTCGCTGTTTACTGGACACTTCTAAAAAGCTTTCGGTATGTTCCACTTATTGTAGTCTATCTAGCGATGGTAAGGCAACATTACATGCAATTTTTGAGAAAATAATATTCCCACTCAAAAAAATATAATTCATATGTTTAGACAGACGCCGACTCTCAAATTGTTCCGCCCTAAACGTGACACTTCGAAGCCTGTTATAACGCACGTTATGACGACATTTCAGTGCATGTCTGGGAAAAAATATTTGTTTACCAATATTTTCACGAAAACGGAAAGAAGGGTTTTCTAATTTGCCTTATTTGCTAAAAGTGTTCTAAACTTTCGGCTTATCCTTGCATTTTCAGATAGCCAGCACAAAAAAGTAAAAATCCATGCCGTATCTAACCTATTTTCTTAATTTTTGAAACATATCAAGTAGCGAAAGGAGGGTTCAATGACACCCAATTACTTATTTTTAGTGATAAATTTAGCCGTTTTACTCCTACTTGAACGTAGCTGCGGGCTTCTGATAGCAAATATAACAAAAAGAACAGATTTAACAGAGTTGCTCCGTTTCCATTCAACAGAAGAACGTAAATATAAAGTTGCACTTCGACTCAATAGTCAGAGAACGAAAAACCTGTTGACATCCCGAGCGAGTCCCTCGAGCTTCAAGTGCTCTTTCTGTACATTACAAATACGGTGTACATTTACTAGTATCGACAAAACTTTATCCGTTGTATGGTTGAACTATTCTTACTTATAGGAGGAATGAAAATACTGCCAACAAAGCATTGTTAAATTGAAACTGAGAATATTGATGCCAGATTTAAAGGAGACAGACACAGAACTTGAAGGAGAGTTTCATAACAGAATCACACGAGTATCTTAAAATCATATAAGGTGATAGAGTCTGGCTAGCCAAATAATGTTGACAGATATTTTCTTGTGGTATCACCAATTGTCTATGATTTAAACAATTGAGTACAGTACGATTAAAATCAGTTAACACTTCGGCTTTTCTCGGGTATCATCGCCTAAATCCGGAGACGGAAATGACACGAAATAAATTACCGCGATTTCTTTTAGGTAGCATTCAATTTGAAGTATCATAAACGCAATGTATAGCACCTGCCAAGATGACATTACTAACCGGTAGACCTAAGAAATTTATTATGCAGAAGCGACATGAATTTTAACATTCTTGTAGGTATACAATATATAAAAAACATATATAAGTTGTTTTGTGTTTGTGTTTTGTTGATATTTCATAAACTGCTTGACCGATTTTGATAAAATTTACATGGGACCATCTCGGAAGTATACCCTATCAAATAAGAAAAGAATTTTGTAAATCGGTCATATCTGTAAATTGATAACTCTATGTGAGAGATGAGGGATTCACGACAATTACCGAGGTTGGCCGAAGTGTTAACTGATTTTAATCGTACTGTAGGTATAAATAATTTTGATACTTTATGTACTACTTCTAACTCGAACATTCCGATGGAGTTATATTTGGCATAGGACTTATGTAATTTTTTTGGGTGATGCATTATCGAGCTAGGTCTTATTTACACTACATTTAATTTTTCGCCCTGTATATGGTGAGAAAGTGCATGTAAACTGTACTGTTCATAATGGTAGATATTATGTGAGCTGACTATGCGTGCACGTCAAAATATATTTAACTTATTTCCTTAGTTACCTTACGTATGCATAGAAAATAAAAAATATTATCTTGTATCAAAAGTATAATTCCTATTACACAAAGTATGACCAGCCGCAGGTTTTATTAAATTTCCCGCCAAAACTTTGAGTAATATTTCACTAGCCAGACTATATCGTAATGTTATGGGATTACATCTTTGATTTTGGTCTTCCATGCCCCACCGCTGCCGAGTAATTGGTTCTTTACCTACAGTATATGAACTTCTTATGATACATTAACAATTCGGCTTTAAATAAACTACGTAACGGGACTCGCAAGTGAAGTCTTTGGCTATAAGTGTTCTATATACCTATAAGTATGTACAGTCAAAACAATTTAAACACGTACCTTTTTCGCTCTTGTCACAATGACAATAAGGGTGTCCAAAAGATACGCATTTCAGTTTCGTTTACGTACATACTCGTAAATAGGCCCTTGCATACACGTGTATTACGTATATTTTTCTGTTCTCATTTCTACTTACGAAAGGAATCTTTTCTGTAGCTATTTCCTCGGCTATATATTTATTATATAGATTACTCGTTAACTCGTTATTATATTTTTGATAGGTACGGTCAGCACAAAAAGTAGGTGAAAATTGCAATACTACCTTATATCAAATTGCTTACTAAAATAGTCAGTTACTTTTGAGGTTGAGGTTGTTCACGTAAAATCGAATAGGTAGTAATCGTAATGTTTCGGTACTTTTAGGCGTATAACATAATATCATATATGCTCTGCAATCATCTCCTTCTTACAGAGTATTTGTTTGGATGTAACTTGTATGTATCTCTTAAATGCATACTTATTTTGTTTTTGAAATGACGTGTCATCCTGTATTTTATAACCTAATTGCAACATTTTAATATGCCCCAAATTGTCACGCCGTGTCACGATAGATAATTAAGTAATTAAATATCTTGACTTCCCCTCGGAGTCTACAAGATGTCACACCTCAAATAATTTGCTCAGCCTCTACGGCGTCAGGTTTTCGTGTCGCTTAATTAAACTGCGATACTGAGGGTGCGTCCTACTGACGCGGCGAGCAGCGAACTGTTTGACCAATCACATTGTTTCCACCCACGTACCAAACATGCTGAATAAGAGCTTATTAAAATATCCTGATTTCTTGACATCAATGTTACTTATATACTTTTTAGGAATATTCAAATTCAAATAAAAATCAACTTTAACAACCTTATATTTTTTTTATATTCAATCGAATAATATACGGTAATTATATGCAGTATACATATAATTATATTACTCATAATATACGTTATCTCATAGTCATAGATAGCTATTGTCATTATAGAACATAATATAATTAAATAAAAAAAAGGCCAAGTGCGAGTCGGACTCGCGCACCGAGGGTTCCGTACAGACACTATCCCATCTTAACTGGCCAGGTTAAGCTAATTTTGCACCTGGTATGATGGCGCCGGATATAAATGACGCGCAGTACCTAAAAACTACACGCCTGGGCTAACTAGGTTAGCATAGCCGGTATCGGTAATTTTAGAATTTTCTTTCGTAGGCGTATCGTAGTAACTAATTGCCAATTCCAGAATTACAAGGTTTGGTTGGCTAGGTTACAGGTTTGCGCAGGCTAGTTTGCACATAACTTGACATACATTGCGCCTTTTGCCAGTGAAGTATCCTGTAAATAATGAAATGAAATAATTAAATAATGAACTTTATTCTGCAAGTATTTAGGCCACAAGGGCACTTTTACATGTCTGAGTCTACCGGCATTTTACAAGAGGAGACCACTGTTGAGAAGAAACGCCGAAAGAAACTCAACAGTCAGTCATTTTTTCAGAAAGCATAAGTACTTAACTATTACAATGATATAAACTTAACTATACGTAGTTCTACAAGAAAACATATTAAAAGTGTATTTTTTGACATAAGTGAGGAAAAGTGTAAGAATAAAATAGAAACTACAAGAAAGCCTGACGGTTTATCACAATTTATGTACGTTTGATATGCTTTCTTATTAGAACTGTCCCTTAAACTGGTTAGGTACAATCTAAGAAGGAGTCAGCTACGCGATTTCTGGTTCAGGCCATGCATTTTTGTCTGTCAGATAGTCCTCTACTGTATAATCTAACACATTTAGTCTTCTTGGCATTTAATAGAAGATTATTAGTAGTAAACCAGTTAAGTACTTTCTCTAGTGTGCCATTAATTTCCGCATAGTCGGATGATTTCCGGTGAACCTTGAAAATTAATGATGTATCGTCAGCAAATAGTACTATATTACAAAGATTATCTACTATAGATGGTAAGTCATTTATATAAACCAAAAATAGAAATGGACCTAAAATAGAGCCCTGTGGCACTCCTAGCTTAACTATAGCTCCATTGGACTGGGTTCCATTTAAATCCACTGTTTGCATTCTATCACTGAGATATGAAGACATAAGGCTTAAAGCATTTGAAGACAGACCATAATGTTCTAATTTCAAAATGAGTGTTGTAATATTTGTTATATAGGTACTTCATAAATTTTACGCTGCTATTCATGATGGTGAGGATTTTTAATAAAATTCAACTATCTAGGTCATCATCATCATCATCTCAGCCATAGGACGTCCACTGCTGAACATAGGCTTCCCCTTTGGACTTCCATATATACCGGTTGAAAGCGACCTGCATCCAGCGCCTTCCGGCGACCTTTATAAGGTCATCTGTCCATCTTGTAGGTGGACGTCCTACGCTGCGCTTGCTGGTCCGAGGTCTCCACTCAAGCACTTTACGGCCCCATCGGCCATCTGCTCTGCGTGCTATGTGGCCTGCCCATTGCTACTTCAACTTGCTAATCCGGTGAGCTATATCGGTCACTTTAGTTCGTCTACGGATTTCCTCATTTCTGATTCGATCACGTAGAGACACCCCGAGCATAGCCCTCTCCATTGCTCGTTGAGCGACTTTGAGCTTTGAGATGAGGCCGATAGTGAAAGACCACGTTTCGGTGCCGTAAGTCATCACTGGTAACACACATTGGTTGAAGACTTTCGTCTTGAGGCACTGAGGTATGTCGGATGAAAAGACATTGCGTAGTTTCCCGAACGCTGCCCAGCCGAGTTGGATTCGGCGGTTGACCTCTTTCTCGAAGTTGGACCTACCTAATTGGACCACTTGTCCTAGGTAGATGTATGAGTCAACAACTTCGAGTACCGAGTTTTCAACAGAGACTGGGATGGGCACAACCTTGGCATTTGACATGAGTTTCGTCTTGTCCATGTTCATTTTTAAGCCCACCCGTTGAGAAACTCGATTGAGGTCATCAAGCATCATGCTGAGTTCCTCCATCGACTTTGCCATGACTACGATGTCGTCGGCAAACCGACGGTGAGTGATGTATTCGCCATTGATGTTGATACTATCTAGGTATCACGGTTCAATAGATACAGCCTGGTGACAGACGGACAGACGGACAGACGGATATTTATTAATAGGGTCCCGTTTTTACCCTTTGCGTACGGAACCCTAAAAAAGATTGGGTTGGCAATAATAAATAGTTACGTGACACATCGCTGTCCTTTCGCATTGTATCGAAAGTAAAGAGATGATGACGGCGCGTTTGGCTCGGTTTGTAGACACCTGCCTACTGAGCCGGCGGTCCCGGGTTCGAATCCCGGCCGGGGCAAATATTTGTGTGACGACCTCGAATATTTGTGCTTGGGTCATGGTTGTTCTATGTATTTAAGGATATATTTATCTATATAAGTACGTATATCGTCGTCTAGTACCCATAACACAAGCCTTCATGAGCTTACTGTGGGACTAGATCGATTTGTGTGAGGTTGTCCGATATTTATTTATTTATTTATTGTTGCAGTTGTGCTAGAGAACAACGACTTTTACCCTGGAACGGGCATCTAACTAAAGGGTAGATACGAGTATGCTACATTATTATGATCATGCGCTTTTTCTGAGACCGTTACTCACTCACGGTTCTCCATTGCCTCTCGGTATCATGCCGGGCCGTTTAATAACCGTTAGTAAACTTCGATCCCATGCATATAGGAAACCCATGCGGTTGTAAGCCTGGGAGCCAAGTGGCAGGAGGGGTTAATATCTACGGATAGCCCTTGGATTGTGAAGAGATCTCTAGCTTTTTGCTTGTACTTTAAGCCAAGGCGTTTTAATCTATGTACCTACAGAACAGAATGCAGAATTAATTTAATAAAAACAGGCCAAGAGCATGTCGGGCCACGCTCAGTGTAGGGGTCCGTAGTTGCCCATCCTTCACGATAGACGAAAATTAGGAGAAAGATTTAAATTGCGAGAAAGATATCAAGCTCTATAAAAAGGTCGTAAATGCCAAAGTATCAGTAATTACTTATTACCTTCTGGAAGTTATCGATTATATGCACCAGATTAAGCGAAATGTTTTAATACAGTGGGGCACTTAACTAATATGTGTAACGTTCGAAGTATAAGGACACCGCGCGGCACTTACGTAATTTTAAAGAAAATTAGGAATATTTGCGATAACTCAAAAACGACTCGCCCGATTCATTTATTCAATATAGTTTTGATTGAAAGTACTTATAAGGCCTCATTTTCATGATTTTTTTAAATATTTTTTTGACACTTGGTTGAAAAGTTAAAGGAAGGGGGCACTATTTTTTTTATTTACGGAGCGAATATTTAAAAAACTGCTGACTTGATCAAAAAATAATATTGAGTGACCCCTATTTTTTTTAAAGACCTATTTAACGACACCCCACACACTAGTGTTGGAACGAATAGAAGTTGCTCCATAAATAAATAGATAGTTAACTAATATGCACTCTAAATGCAAATAAATTTAGATGTTAACGTATTTTTTTTAAGTATGCAATTCGAAATTTTGGACTCATATTGTAAAGGGAAGCTTAACTGAAACATTTAAATCGAAAGCACTGCACAGCCGTACATACATTCATGGGTTACACACTCGTATTTCTGCTTTCAGTTCACGCGTCGTGCATTGTACAAGTGATTCCATTAGAATTTAAATCAATGTTAATTTAATTAATTGGAAACACTCAGTCATGTTTTAATTGAATGTAAATTACGAGTGCTATAGCAGTCCTAATGTTCGCTGGAGCGAAGAATTTATTTCAAAATTCAGATAAGTTTGATTGACTACGGATTACAAAAGTATTCACAAGGAGCAAGGGCCATATTTCACAATAATGAGTGATGTCATTTGAAAATTACTATTTCGCTTGCATTGACGTATGGAACATCGGAGTTGGAGATTGGAATCAAATTGTCATTCCCACGTGATAATTTTTACCCTATGCAATAACGGTCAGCTAACCTAACCGTGATTCTCGCCATGCCTGAGTAATATACGTCTGTACTTTTAGGTATTAAAAATAATGTATACAAACTTTTAAAAGGGTTGTTTATAAGATAACGTTTGATTTTTTATATTATAAAATAATTGACCTCAATACTGCAGTCCGTTCCATTTAAATAACATGTGTTATCGCTTAATTTTACCGAATATAGGTAATTATACAAATTCACGAATACAAACATATTTTTATCACATTAAATAGGTAGATACATTTTTTTTTCTCAGTAAATCGACAATAAAAAATACCCATATTTGCATAGGTTTAAACCTTAGGTTTAAACGCAAGGCTGCATTATACCTGGAATTAACACCACTAAAATAGAAAGTCACAGGTTTAAAGTAGCAACACCTACCTTACGTGATTTTTAACTTTGTCGGCTTGATATTCACCATTGCTTGCTGTCAATTTGACAGCTCCGGTTTGTTTAATTTTTTTAAATACCGAAAAGCACAGACTATAACCTATCTAACCATTTGCCAAACTGTCAATGTCACTTTAGTAAAAATCGATACATGACCGTAATGAAGCAGAGATATTGTCGGCGCCAGAGGTATTTCGGACACTGCAGTACCCGTGTCCATGGTTTGTACAAGGCAAGATATAGTATGGTCAAAGGTTACTATGATTTCGTCTACGAGTATTGAGAGTCTGCAGCATTGAAGCAATTGGCGTCTTTACAGGAGAACACACATTCCAGTCGATCATACACCTAATCATACAGCACAGTTGGCGCGTATAGTTTAATTTCCGCCGACTAGGTGTGTACGTGTCCTGAATAATGGAAATCCGCCACGCGGAGAGTTAAGTGATTATATTACGTGTTGTAAAGCTTCACCAGACTTTACTTATAACGTTTTCTACATCTTAATTTGACACGCGTGATGCCTCTGGCTCGGAGCTGGCAGCAGAAATAGGACACAGAGACGAAAAAGTCATATAGAAATTCCTGCTTACAAATGTGAATAATATATATAGTAATTTGCATTTATAGTAAATGGAAGCATTCTTTTTAGGGTTCCGTATCCAAAGGGTAAAAACGGGACCCTATGACTGAGACTTCGCTGTCCGTCCGTCTGTCACCAGGCTGTATCTCAACAACGGTGATAGCTAGACAGTTGAAAATTTCACAGATGATGTATTTCTATTGCCGCTATAACAACAATAGTAGAGTTGCTAAGCCGCGAAATTGTGCGCATCGGGTTACAAGCATGAAATTTTTACCACACATAGAGCGTTCCACGGTGATTATTTTCAGATGTGGAGGGAAGTCAGATTCGTCCCCTGTGTGGTGGGAGAGCGGGGTGAAGAGGACCAAGTACTGTTCTTTTTCTTTTTTTTATTACTGATCAGTAAAGGCTATTAGGGCTTGTGCGACATCGTTTTCGTGTAAATAAGATATCAGCTATTAATTTTTTATGTTATTTAAGAATAGTTTCTTATTAAAATTTGGGTTTATTGCCGAAAAGTTAAAAATCACAACAAGTTTTTTTTATTCAGAACGATAAATTAGTTATCTATCTTGAATATTTACAATTTAAAAAAATATTACTAAACAGCAAATTTAATCTTGTTTTTAAAAATGTATACATATTGGGCACATCTGATACAAAAAATACCTTGAAAAAAATGTTGATGTTAAGCTTAGCCTGCGTGTTCTAGTACATTTTGCTAAGTCGGGAAATTGTGTAAATCGGGATACAACCACGAAATTTCTACCACAGATAGAGTATTCTGCGGTGATTATTTTCAGATGTGGAGGGAAGTCAGATTCGTCCCCTGTGCGGCGGGAAAGCGGGGTGAATGGGACAAAGGAGTCCTCTTTTTCTTTTTATATTACTGATCAGATAACGCTACTAGGACTTGTGTGGTATCATTTTCGTGTAAAACAGATATCAGCAATTAATCTTTCATGTTATTTATTCATAGTACCATATAAAAATATGGTTGTATTTCCGAAATTGTAAAAATCACAACAAGTTTTATTTATTCAGGGAGATAAATTAGTTATATTTCCTGAATATTTACAACAAACAAAAATATTGCAAAATAGCAAATTTAATCTAGTTTCTAAAATCATATACATATTGGGCACTTTTCATACAAACAGTAACTTAAATAAATTGTTAATGTTGAGATTAGCCCGTGTGCTCGTGACACATTTGCAAAAAAAAAAAAATTAATTGCATTAATTTGTTTTTCTAGGACGTATATAATAAATATTATATGTAAAAGCATGTTAATAATCATTATTTAATGTATTTAATGAAGCGAAATAGGATGTGTTCGGAGATTTACGTTGGTTACGCCGACGTAAAGATATATTTTAAGCTACTGTTTGTATGAGAAGTGCCCAACATGCATATATTTTTAGAAACTAGATTAAATGAGCTTTTTGAAATAATAATAATAATTTGAAAATGTTCACGAAATTGAACTAATTTACCTCACTGAATAAAAAAACTTGTTGTGATTTTTACCTTTTCGGCCATACACCCATATTTTTATATAGAACTATACAAAAATAGCATAAAAAATTAATTTCTGATATTTGTTTTACACGGAAACGATACCAAACACGTCCTGGTAGACTTAACTGACCAGCAATAAAGAAAGAAAAGAGGGATACTTGGCCCTATTCACTCCACTCTCCCGCCTCACAGGGGACGAATCTGACTTCCCTCCACATCTGAAAATAATCACCGTGGAACACTCTATCTATGGTAGAAATTTCATGCTTGTAACCCGATGCGCACAATTATGTTAGAAAACAGCGGACTAACAACTCTACTACAAATACTAAAAATAAAATAAAATAAATATTTAAGGGGGGCTCCCATACAACAAACTTGTTATAGATTATATATATATGTTTAGGTACGGAACCCTTCATGCGCGAGTCGGGCTCGCGCTTGCCCAATTTTTTGTATAATACCCGGTACGGCCCGAGAAAATTTTCTTTGAGCTCGCCTTAAGCCAATTTATGCTAATTATTGTAAACAAGACTTTGAACTGAAGCTTTGCTAACACGAGATTATTCAGATTTAACATAAGGACATTTTGCTTAGCGAACAAAATAAAGCTAGTGACTTAATTAACGAGGATAATTCTTATCTTTTTTTTACTAAAGATTTTAGATAATTAGATGCCAATCGACAGTTGATTGTGATATTTTCAATTCAGCAATATTAAATCGGGGATTGGGAATATACCCACCATGTCTGCTATTGGAGCTGCATTGAGTTTTTATAAAGAGCATATCCCTAAACAAAATAAACATAAACTGATCAAGTTGAGTTTCTCTCGGCCAACTCAGACATGTAAAAGTGTCCTTGTGACCTACTTCCAGAATAAAGTTCATTTTTAATGTCGAAAATAGTCTCAGTCACTGAATTTAATTATAACAATCTCATAGTAGGGGTGATGGAATACGAAATGAAAATTAGTAAATAAAGTAAAAAGAATAAAAGCAAAGCAAACAGTGTTCGCACCAAGGAACAAAATGGTTCTAGCGATCGTGCAACCACGGGTAAACCGATTACACTTAAAGCTGCCGCGATACCGGAACAAACAATAAAACTTGTAGGGTAAGATCCCATTACAAATTTCTACGCCTGTGTATTATTCGATATTTGTTTAAATGAGACTTTACGCATAGAATAACAATGGAACTCGGTGGCTGAAAAATATTTGACCGCAAGCCGCACTGTGGTGTGATATCGTATGAAAAACGTGGGAGATTTTTTATGTTATATTTATGTACTTAAGTTTATGGAATGATAGTTATTCTTATTTGCTAACCGTCGCAATTCATTTTCAATTTTCCGCAACTTGCATTATTAAGAGCATTATTTCAATGCGTTTTATTTAAATACAGTTGAAGTAAATAAATATAAGAGTGGTGCACTTGACAAAACAGAACGATGGCAGATGGAGCAGCATTGGTGAACGCTGGTCAGATGATGTTACGGTCGCAGAGAAATTGCAAATCAGACTAACGCAACGCCAAGTAAAGTGTTAATCATCAGGGGGCGCTGTGCGCTATAATTATTACAGGCGCAGAAACGTGCGGTGGGGTCTGAGCCTATCAGTTACAATCTCCACTCGCTCGGCCAGCACAATCTGTCATAGTACTCGATTTATGAACTCAAATGTATGAAAGCAATTGTGTCGACGTGTAGCAAAATTGCTAAGGCTCTGCGAATCAATAAACCAAATTGATAATTTTATTAAAACTTTCGTGAGACATATTTAATTATTGTATTAAGCGGTTTACACTCACGTGAAATTGTCAGGAACGGCCCGACATGTTTCGAACTCGTATGGAGCCCTTCATCAGGGACGGCTGCCCGTACACCGCCGCGGCAAACTCGTCACTGCTGATACTTTGACCGACGTTCCGCTCTGAGCGCGCGCGCCGATGGCGCGGGGGCGGGGGGTGCTTGCAAGCCCGCAACTTGTCCGTCCAGCACTCCAACGTCACTTTTGTCATCAATAGACATTACGCACACTTGACTAATGGTGTCCACGGGATTGTCCAAACGCACAATATGTTTCGCCGCCGGAAGCACAGGCTTCCATGCTGGAGGTAAAGCCCAACCGCCGTCTCTATTAAAATTCGGGCGCCGTCCGATCTCGATAGCTTCGTGTACCTTACGTTGTATATAACGTTTCTCACGTACCAACACTCTTGCTTTATCGAAACGGACAAAATGAGACGCACCGGCTTCGACGACATGTTCAGCGACCGCGGAATTATTCGTGTCCAGCTTCCGTACACTGCGTATGTGCTCAGACAACCTTGCAGACACATTACGTCCCGTCTCCCCGATGTACGCCTTGCCACACTCACAGGGTATTTCATATACGCCCGGGCTACCGAACGGATCTTTATCTTTAGGTGACTGCAACAACTGCCTTACCTTAGTCAACGGACGGAACCAGGTTCTAATACTGTATCGGCGGCGTAACATGTGTCCGATGGTATCCGTCACCCCTTTAATATAAGGCAAGTACGCAGGTGCTCTCTCCACAGTCTGCGGTCGTTGCGCTACACTCGGGTTCGCTACACGCTGACTATGTCTCCACTTGTATCCATTGCTCTCCAACACTTGTCGCACATGCGCCAACTCTTTATTCACGTACTGCGGGTCGCATAAACGCAGAGCCCTATTAATGAGCGCCCGCGGTACTGACGACAAGTGTGCTGGATGGTGATGTGAATCAGCTTGCAGGTATCGATCAGTGTGCGTGGATTTGCGGTACACCGTATGACTCAGCCGTCCTTCCGGCATGCGTTTCACCAGCACGTCCAAAAATGGAAGCGCTCCATTGGACTCCTTCTCGATGGTGAACTGTATCTTTGTGTGTATCACATTCAGATAGTTCAGAAGTGGCTCTACATCATGTTCCGCAATCACCGCAAAAACGTCATCCACATAGCGCCACCACCGTCTAGGCCTAAAAGGGCAGCCCTCCAACGCTTTCTCCTCAAAATCTTCCATAAAGATGTTGGCAGCAACCGGCGCAATCGGCGATCCCATTGATACCCCTTCAGTTTGTAAATAGAACTCCCCCTGCCACATGAAATAGCCGTTCGTCAAACAAAACCCCGCCACATGGCCAGTATACTGCAACCGTTGACAGGCAAGACGTCTAGTTATGTACGCGACTCGGCACATTTTGTGCAACTACTGGAGGATGTCGTGTTGCGAGACAACGAGTTGATGGTTAGTTTCGATGTTACATCTCTTTTCACGAATGTACCAGTGGCCGAAACTATACGGATAATACGCGACATTTTGGTCCGGAACAATCTACCTGCTGAGTATATGAAGCTGATAGAGTTTTGTTTGACGAACGGCTATTTCATGTGGCAGGGGGAGTTCTATTTACAAACTGAAGGGGTATCAATGGGATCGCCGATTGCGCCGGTTGCTGCCAACATCTTTATGGAAGATTTTGAGGAGAAAGCGTTGGAGGGCTGCCCTTTTAGGCCTAGACGGTGGTGGCGCTATGTGGATGACGTTTTTGCGGTGATTGCGGAACATGATGTAGAGCCACTTCTGAACTATCTGAATGTGATACACACAAAGATACAGTTCACCATCGAGAAGGAGTCCAATGGAGCGCTTCCATTTTTGGACGTGCTGGTGAAACGCATGCCGGAAGGACGGCTGAGTCATACGGTGTACCGCAAATCCACGCACACTGATCGATACCTGCAAGCTGATTCACATCACCATCCAGCACACTTGTCGTCAGTACCGCGGGCGCTCATTAATAGGGCTCTGCGTTTATGCGACCCGCAGTACGTGAATAAAGAGTTGGCGCATGTGCGACAAGTGTTGGAGAGCAATGGATACAAGTGGAGACATAGTCAGCGTGTAGCGAACCCGAGTGTAGCGCAACGACCGCAGACTGTGGAGAGAGCACCTGCGTACTTGCCTTATATTAAAGGGGTGACGGATACCATCGGACACATGTTACGCCGCCGATACAGTATTAGAACCTGGTTCCGTCCGTTGACTAAGGTAAGGCAGTTGTTGCAGTCACCTAAAGATAAAGATCCGTTCGGTAGCCCGGGCGTATATGAAATACCCTGTGAGTGTGGCAAGGCGTACATCGGGGAGACGGGACGTAATGTGTCTGCAAGGTTGTCTGAGCACATACGCAGTGTACGGAAGCTGGACACGAATAATTCCGCGGTCGCTGAACATGTCGTCGAAGCCGGTGCGTCTCATTTTGTCCGTTTCGATAAAGCAAGAGTGTTGGTACGTGAGAAACGTTATATACAACGTAAGGTACACGAAGCTATCGAGATCGGACGGCGCCCGAATTTTAATAGAGACGGCGGTTGGGCTTTACCTCCAGCATGGAAGCCTGTGCTTCCGGCGGCGAAACATATTGTGCGTTTGGACAATCCCGTGGACACCATTAGTCAAGTGTGCGTAATGTCTATTGATGACAAAAGTGACGTTGGAGTGCTGGACGGACAAGTTGCGGGCTTGCAAGCACCCCCCGCCCCCGCGCCATCGGCGCGCGCGCTCAGAGCGGAACGTCGGTCAAAGTATCAGCAGTGACGAGTTTGCCGCGGCGGTGTACGGGCAGCCGTCCCTGATGAAGGGCTCC
Source organism: Apotomis betuletana (assembly GCA_932273695.1). Lineage (NCBI taxonomy): Eukaryota > Metazoa > Arthropoda > Insecta > Lepidoptera > Tortricidae > Apotomis > Apotomis betuletana. The sequence continues at coordinate 13,244,335 of OW026298.1, read as the reverse complement.
ATACGAGTTCGAAACATGTCGGGCCGTTCCTGACAATTTCACGTGAGTGTAAACCGCTTAATACAATAATTAACCAAATTGATGTTTATTCCTTTAATAAATAGCTCAAATTACGGCACAATATTGTATAAATAAATATTATGCTTCGACATAATAAAGGTTCGGTTTTTCTAGTAACTTAGAGTTTTGATAGCAACTTGTAATGATAAATTGTTTTTATATCCAATTACCATAATATAATCTTATTTGTTGGTTAGGTACTTTTAGGTACTTTTTCGTAAGTTAATAGTAGCAAATGTAAATCATATAGTATATATTAAAAAAAAAAACAGGATTATGTATATTATTTAAATTGACAATTATGTGCGATATGTGCCTCTACGAAATAACAACCTTAGCTAAATTATAGCGAATTATTCTATTTTATGTTTTTAAGTATATATTTATATATCATATAAGTATGTAAATCGTCGTCTAGTACCCATAACACAAGCCTTCTTGAGCTTAATTTGGGACTAGATCGATTTGTGTGAGGTTGTCCGATATTTATTATTATTTATTATTGTTATAGGTTACCGTACGATGCCCGTGTAAGTACAAGGCGGGAAAAATAATTTCCATCATTTTTATTTCTTATTAACTGTAAAAAAATCTGTACCTATTTAGGAATAAGGAATTTTATTATTCCTAGCTATAAAAATCGTCCATTCAGGCAGAGCTGTGCTATACGCGCACATGACCCATACCCAATACAGTTGCCGAGAAACTTCTTGACCCAAAATGGCGGATCTGCGCATGCATATTTGTACGTAAATCGGCTACTGCGCAGTCAAGGTTAGGCTCAAGAACTTTCGCGGCAACTGTATATGCGATGACAGGCTCAGCGCGCTCCACGATTGTGCTAAGCATCAAAAAGTACCTATTGGTGACCCCAGTCCTGAGTCCACTTGTCCATTGACACGCAATGTTCATACTCCACGAATGTTCACTTTTGAAGCACCCGCAGTGGCTGCAATAAAAGTTAGTTTTTTATGTTAACCGATCGACTAGTCATAATGCCTTAGCAGGTGAAATGAAGCGTCTAACTTTCCTCTAAGTATTCTTATTCATTGTATTTCATTGTCAAATTTATTATCATTCATTACGAATTAATTATTTTAAATGTAACTCAATTGTTTGTTAAGATACTTTGTCTAGCTTCTCCTGATTAACAAATTGTAAAACGTAGTCTGTGTTAATTCAGGGTATCATGGAAGTATCCATACCAAATTTTATAAAAATTGGTCATGACGTTTAAGTGAAGATGTAATAAACACACAAATACACTCACACACTTTTGCCTTTGTAATATTAGTGTGATAACGAACTAAATTGCTGATATGAATATATCGTAATGCTCAGTCGAATTAAAGCCCAAGGCGTATGTTGCCGGGAGCCAAAATCTAACCGCAAAATGTTTGCAAACAATGCAGTAGGTACCTAAGTATTAACAATGACAAGCCCCTCCACACAATCCCGCCCCCTGTGCCGCGATATTGATAGGTATCGTGCAATATGAGGCCCCTCATCCATCAAGGTAAGTATGAATAAGTGCATCTATGATATACAGCAGTACCAACTTTTTATACATTCGACGTTTCTTATGAATTGCGTCTGTAATATCACCAATTTATCGATGCACCGTTATGATTTAGAATTACAATAATAATGACCATGTCGCACCAATATAAATCAAGCGAATTAGGCTACAAGACTCCAATTCTATTACGCCTGGCGATATTGAGCTGCATAACGAAATAAATCCGTTTTTACATGTTATTATCTTATTTCGACTGCTCGTGTCTGTCACTATGATCCATCCCAAAGACGCATAGGGGTGTAGGCATTATTTGTTGAAGATGTCAATGTAACAATATATTATACATACATATATGTAAAAAAATAACTTAGTTGCCATTTTAACCGTGAAATAATAATGAAATAATGAAAATAATGAACTTTATTCTGCAAGCAGGCCACAAGGGCACTTTTACATGTCTGAGTCTACCGGCATTTCACAAGAGGAGACCACTGTCTGAAAAAGTGTCTTTAAGTAGGTATATAAGATAGTTTTGTGTGATTATGGTGAACCTGAAAGCAATTCTAAATCTCGACACTAAAATCAAAATTCAATATCTGGTACCTCGATGATGGCACCCTCGAATATTAAGCGAATTCGGTCCTTAGTAAATCTACCATCTCTAATCTCAAAATTCAAAGCAATTATTCTACTCGTAAATACATAACATTTCCGTAATTTTTTTTTTTTTTGATATATTGAGTTTTTTTTGTTTATATCATTATACATGTTGTATAATTAAACATCAGTCTACACGCCTATTGTCACGACTAACTCATTCATGTTTAGAATAAATACTTAGAACTTTACTTAATTAGTTATTTTATGTAGAATGCATTGAATGTAACGTTACGCGACACTAGACCTACCAACGCGTGTAACGTTATGGCTGGTTACGATCGCGCGCCGATTTCGTCCGAACAAAGATTTAATTAGTAGAGCTCCCAGTAGGCTACTAGCTCGGTTCCCGGGCCGCAGTGAGCCCGTATGTATTGCTTTAGATATCCTCGGTTGTTTAAGTCAAAATTAATTGATGGGGTGTTTACAAAAACAGCATAACTGCATATAAATGGTTCGTTATAAGTTTTGACGACGCGGTTGGCGCAGTGGTTAAGCAACTGCCTACTGAGCCGGCGGTCCTGGGTTCGAATCCCGGCAAGGGCAAATATTTGTGTGATGAGCTCGATTATTTGTGCCTGGGTCATGGATTTTATTTGTATTTAAGTGTGTATTTATCTATATAAGTATGTTAATCGTCGTCTAGTGTCCATAACACAAGCCTACTAGAGCTAACTGTGGGACTAGATTGATTTGTGTGAGGTTGTCCAATATTTATTTACAAAAAAGGTGTCAACAAGTCCAGTCAGTTATGTTGTTTTTGTAAACATCCCTTCAATTATTTACCTCCATAATTGTAACACGACATCCTTAAACTATGTTCAGTTCGCGTGGAAGGATTGGATTACATTCTTTCAAAGATAAGGCAACAGTCCGTGTTATTGATACCAGCAAAAGTAAAGTTAATGTGCGCAGCGTATTATATTACCGGTACGTAATAAAATGACGGAAACTGATCAGTAATCTCAATGAATAATTTAACGATTTATTTAAGCAATAGGAACCTATCGCCGACGGTCTCAGTTTTGAGCCCATGTGTTGAATATAAATCAGCCGTTTAGGGACCCGTGGTAGAATAAAAAGGTGAAAAAAAAACCGACTGGAACGGGATGAAGCTGTATTTCCATGAGCAAATGACTCGTTTATTTTGTTTCCGGAAACTACTGTACTATAAAAACACTGGAATCGTCATAGATGTGCCCATGATATTCGAGAAATTCCATTGATTCGTCAGGGATCACATCATCAGGTCTTCCCGTAAAAATGGGACCCATTTGAAGATACCTCCTCCTCACCACCTCCTTTTTGAAAGTCAGTTGGCATTGTAGCATTAAAAAATAAATCAATTTGAGTTCGGTCTTTCTTTGTCTTTCTATCAATAGTCTTGTCAGTGAAAGATTGTTCCTAGCCATGTTTGGTGGAATTCAGAGCGGTCGTCTCCAAGATATTCAGCTTTCATTGGTAGGCAAGTGATAGAATAAGTGCCAATATTTAACTTAATACCTACCTACTTCTAAATTCTGCTTTTTTTTTTTAGTTTTACTAACATTTTCATGACTGGCCACGCGTCGTTTTTTTTTTTAATAGTATAATCCAGATATAAATATACATAGACTGACCAGCTTTATGGAAACCAACTTGTCATATAGCCGGTTTTAGTAGGTAATCGACAGGGTTCACACTTGGCCGGTTTTTATTTTTATACAATGAGGAGCGTTATCCATGTTTTTAAAGTAGGCAGGGCCATAATCGCCTTGTCCTGCATAACAAAAAGAATGTTTGGTCCCTTTTCGATAAAGCGCGTAATGAAACTTTTTAGTGGTATTACTTAGGTGGGTACTATCAGTACAAAAACATAATACGTACAGAAGATTATGAGATCCCTTGAACCCAGAAGAAGTTTTTTTGGCAAATAAAAAACACGAATATTATGTAGCACAGCTTGTATTTATAAAAATCAAAATATACAATTTTAACTGTTTGCTTCAGGTCAAATTGTAATTTTTCACTAAAGTAATCGAGATGGCCGATTACAGGTTACAGAAACATTAATACGGGTTTCTTAAACCGATTGACTTTGACATATAGCTAATTGAGCGATATGCTCGCTATATCAGGAATATATGGCCATGATATGGCAAAAATATTAAAGTGGCCATTTAAATGTAACTAGAGCACATTGCTAAAGTGCCATGTCTACATATAAGGCGGGATATTTCTGAAAAAAAAAAAATACTTAAGGTTTTTATTTTTATACAATGAGGAGCGTTATCCATGTTTTTAAAGTAGGCAGGGCCGTAATCGCCTTGTCCTGCATAACAAAAAGAATGTTTGGTCCCTTTTCGATAAAGCGCGTAATGAAACTTTTTAGTGGTATTACTTAGGTGGGTACTATCAGTACAAAAACATAATACGTACAGAAGATTATGAGATCCCTTGAACCCAGAAGAAGTGTTTTTGGCAAATAAAAAACACGAATATTACGTAGCACAGCTTGTATTTATAAAAATCAAAATATACAATTTTAACTGTTTGCTTCAGGTCAAATTGTAATTTTTCACTAAAGTAATCGAGATGGCCGATTACAGGTTACAGAAACATTAATACGGGTTTCTTAAACCGATTGACTTTGACATATAGCTAATTGAGTGATATGCTCGCTATATCAGGAATATAATTATGGCCATGATATGGCAAAAATATTAAAGTGGCCATTTAAATGTAACTAGAGCACATTGCTAAAGTGCCATGTCTACATATAAAACGGGATATTTCTGAAAAAAAAAAAATTCTTAACATATCTACTCACAAAATATTTCATAAGAATCGGTTGAGAACTGCAACCTCTAGGCGAAACTAGCCGGAAATCCAGACATTCGTACATCCAAACGTCCAGACATACTGAAGACATAGGCCAAGCTGAAACGGTGACGCTTTGCTCGCTTCGCTCACTCGGTCAATAACGGTAAGGAATATTAAGGTTCGATTACCCTAGGGTAGGAGGGGAGAAGGGGTATTACCAACCTCAAAGCGGCGTGACACGGGACCGGAGGGCCCTTCATCAAACATGCACGCGTGTTCTAGCGGAACTCTGGTCAAGACAAGTTATGCAAATGCTGCATAATGATAGGTGTTTTATGGTTATACACGAGAGTAGGTTTATGAAATAGCCTAGTGAAATAGAATAGTGCAATCAATGTGATATAGCTTGGCAAATTCTTTCGTGATACTCACATGGTCCGCGGACAATGGGAAAAAAAGAGCGGGAGGTAAACGAAGCTTTGACAGGACTCTTACCGTCTCACCCCGAACGAAAACAGATATGTATCGAAATCAATAAAAAAAATGAATAACTAATTTCGCTTATTTATTTAGTATTAAAATGTACGGACATGCCATGTTTACTGTTTACAGTGAAAAGATGAGCAAATCTATGCGTTTTTAATTGAATCAGACGTTACTTTGCGGAAATCCATATTAATTAAAATAATAGCATTGCTTTGCTAATCCGCGATAATATCGTGCCAGTTAATTAGTGCTAACCCATTATACTTATTTGCGTATTTTTTCATGCATTCATGCATTTAACATTCGCTATTTGTACTCAGATAACTTCCATATTAATTTCTTTCATTCACTTTTCATCAGATCAGTGCCCGAATGAATTTCACACCGAGCGGATCGGGCAGAAAAACCATGGGCTTCGTGTGCACATAATTGCTTTTATGCGCGATTTAATCGCATGGAATTATATCCCTTGTCCTAACGTTGCTCCCGAATAATTGTCCTAAAGTTGCTTTAATAAATGCCAATCCGAAGTTTAACTTGACAAAGAGTGGTGGCGGAATATGTATCGTCATTATTAAATTTAACTGGAATAAAATAATTAACTTAGCTTCTATTTAAATATAAGTCTTGGTCAAGGATTGTGAATAAATAGCGTCTGTTCTACTTAAGTAAAAGCGAAATTTGTACAATAATAGACCAGAAATTTAAAGGGTTCATTAAATTTAAATATAAAAAAAAGCGCTAGATTAACATTAGTTAGCGTGACGATAGCGTGCTTTTAGTTCGGAGGCTGAAAAGATACACGTTATATTCGTGGTGCACGAATGAAGCCGGAGGCAAAAGGTAAATAGATAATTCTTAATCGGTGATCAGGAGTAGAAAAATATTAATATCCAGCTAAAATTAAACTTAATAGGCGAGGTCTCGCGCAATTACCTCACTGTTTAATTAATTAAAAGTTAAAATATAATTAAAACTAATATACCTACGTCAAGTGCTAACGCTCTGGCGGGATTTTTTCGAAATTTTCTACGACTTTTTTTATGTAATGACAATGACAAGTTATTGCTCACAAATTGTCATTGTCATTAAATTATTATTGTAAGCTGCAGCTCACAGATGCAGATTAGAAAGGTGACACGGAATTTAAGACAAAATTGGTTTCTAAATAAAAATCATCAAAAAAATATTAAAGTTTGTTGTCCCCAATCTTTTGCCAGTTGGCGTACAAAATAAGAATTTTGTTGTTCTTAAAAACTAATCAAATTGGTAGCAACTTGTAAAATAAATAAAAAAATGTTATTATAATTAATTTATGTACCTACATAAGGTGTCAATATTTAAATAATCGAAAATTGAATAAAACTATTTATCTAGGAGTAATTTCAATATGTTGCGTTTATTGGGGCATGTCTAATTGTTTTAATTTCAGTGGTAATTTGTTGTACATCCGAATTATGAGTGAAATGGCACTTTTTCGCATCAATTCAAGTTAGTCAAGTGTTAAGGAAGACAGATAGGTAGACAAACTGGAGGCCTAATAATAAGGTACTGTTTGTTCCCTGGGTACATAACCCAAACAAATCGGAAAGTTATTTTAAATCATAATAAGTCCAGCTGCCCAATGTTTATGATTGAAGCCCATCCGAGCTTTAGCGCTTAAAGGCTTTCAATGTTTCAAGGCTGACGGAAGAGTTGCCTTTCGCGTATTTATAATAGCCACCCTCAATTTATTTTTACCCTGCGACCTTATCTAACAGAAAGAATCGCAAAAACCCGACACAAGTCTCCAACAATTCAGACCGAGTGACAATCGACAGAAGCGTTGCGCGAAAGAAACTCGTTTAGATAAAGGTTGGTTAGAGTATGGTCCAGGATCTCTCCCAGCACGCCTCATGGAGTAATCTAATATAGCTTCCATCCCGGGGAACTGTAAATACAGTTCTGTTCTTTTGAAACAAAATTGATTTAAAAAATATAATAATTATGTAGATATATAACCTAGGTATCAGCCCGTCTAGCACAACTAGCGTGGCGACTCTTGACGCGCGATATACATCCCGTCACTCTTTCACAGTTCAGCGAAGAAAGAGATAGTTAATAATTCACGCGCGGGAAAGAGTCACGTGTCACAGTTGTGCTAGTGTACTTAAATTTTATTGTGTTTTTCAGTCATTTATCTTAATGTTTATTGTATTAATATTATGAATATCAGTTTTGTTGAACGATCACATTCCGAAGAGTATATAAACTATCATGTACCTACTTGTAATAGTGATGGTGTGATAAATAAACTAAACTATACTAAACTATATCTACGAGCTGTTATATAATTAACATGTATGTACGTATTTGGGATTTGAATTTTACAAAAAATAAATTATTTATGTTATTTGCAGCCAAACTACGTGTAAACTTCACCACATGAATACAGAATCACCAAAATTTCGGACGAATATAAGCTGAGTCGGCCCTATCTCTTAAAAAACTAGAAATGGATTTGTCTAGCGTAAACAATGCAGCATTTGAATTTTATTTCTTATTATCTAAGAGATTTTATACCTAAACAATTACAGCGAGATAACAATTCTTCTTTGGACCGAGAGGAGAATAAAGTACCTAAAGGTAACTTTTATTGCAAATGATACACAAAGCGAGGCTTTTCCCTCTTGTCGCCTGCAGGATATCATATCCCATCCAGCGGTAGAATCTGCACCGTACAACGGAAAATGTATTGTTACAACACAAATATCACAAAAATATTATAAATTATATCACGCCACTTGACATTCGCATGGCGGCAGCAAGCATATCTCTGCTACGTTTCTGTTTTATTAAATTTACCTTTTGTGATAAACACTCGCCGTAATAATCACATCACTGTATATTTACCTGAAAAGACAAGAAAATATATTTAATACACAGAATGATTCCAGGCAATTTAATAGAGTACAAAATAAAACGTTAGATCGGATTACATTTTTCTCCTTAAGAACTAGTCTCCATTTATAAACGAAATCATTATAATCGTACACCTACTAAAGAGAAAACACTTAGCGTAGGTACATACGGCATTACACTGATTTACGTACAAGTGAAACAAAATACCGGCCAAGTTCGAGTGTGACTCGCGCACCGAGGCTGCCGTACAAACACTTATCCCATCTTAACTGGCCGGGTTAAGTTAAGTTTGCACCTTGTATGTATAGCGCCGGATACAAATGAGGTGCAAAATAAACGCAATCGATCACGTTTGTTGTATGGGAACCCCACTTAAACATTTATTTTATTTTGTTTTTAGTATATGTTGTTATAGCGGCAACAGAATATACATCATCTGTGAAACATTCAACTGTACTAGCTATCACCGTTCGTGAGATACAGCCTGGTGACAGCCGGACAGACAGACCGGAAGGACAGTGGAGTCTAAGTAAGACGGATCCGTTTTTATGGTTCCGTAGTCAACTAGTAACCCTTATAGTTTCGCCATGTCCGTCTGTCCGTCCGTCCGTCCGCCCGTCCGCGGCTTAGCTCCGTGATCATTAGTACTAGAAAGCTGAAATTTGGTATGAGTATGTGTATGTATAACGCCGACAGAACGGTAAAATAAGATTTAAAAAAAAACATTTTTTTTCGGGTACCTCTCGGGGTGATTTTCTTTTTCTTTTCAACACTAGTGTGTGGGGTGTCGCTGAATAGGTCTTGTCTCGTCGCTCCGAAAACAAAAAAAATAGTGTCCCCCCCCCCCCTCCCTCTAACTTTACAACCATGGGTCAAAAAAATCGGAAAAATGCATGTAAATGAGGCCTTATAAGTACTTTCAATGAAAACTATATTCAACAAAATCGGTCGAGCCGTTTTTGAGTTATCGCCAAATTTCATATTTTTTCTTTTAAAGGACGTAAGTTGACTTCCAGAAGGTAATAAGTGATTACAGTTTCTAGGGCTTTTATGACCTTTTTATAGAGCTTAAAATCTTTCTCAACTTAAAACTCGGGCTTAAAACAGCAGTTTATTGTGAAGGATGAGCAACTACGGAACCCTATACTGAGCGTGGCCCGACAGGCCGACATGCTTATGGCCGGTTTTACCCTTTGGGAACGGAACCCTAAAAAGGCAGTCTTATACCTAAACCGTATTAAACTAATCTTCTGGTCATTAAAATCAACCCAGGCGTTGTGAAGATTCAACGGAATAAAGTATGTCATATATATTATGTATAAACGAAAGACAAATAGACATCAGTCAAAATAATATTAAAAGTACATAATTACAGTAAGATTACTGCGAAAATGTACATAGTTATCCTTTTATTTATACTATCCTATTATATCCTACGTAAACAAGCAATAAAAGAAAGCGGAAAACGGCGCAAAATTATCAATTTTCTAAAGGCCGAGATTTATTTCATGGTTCATATTCAGTTTAGCAATTGTATTCGCATAGAGAACTGGCTCGGTTTATTGCAAAAGCGGACCACAAAGAGCAAAGGCTCAAATAAATTCCGGCCGAGTGAGTCAGCCCGGGTGCCCACGGGCGACTGCCATGAGCCGGCTCAGACGCCTTCGGAGCCTTGCAGGATTATACGTTTATTTGACACTCTACTAAGTATGTTTCTATTTCAACGATATGCGCTATTTATCCTATGTCATCACATCAAGCATATTTTATTTGCTTAAGGGTCCTTATCCGTTCAAAAAAGCAGATTGTTTTAGACATTTTTCTCAATGATCAAACATGTTTCTTAACATATTATCAATGTTACTACTTAGAACAAGGCCTTGCGCTTTATTGGTATATGTTTGAAACCTACACTTAGAATTTTTCATTAATCATTTTTGTTCGAAATCTACTCGAAATTGACAAAATTCACGCAGTAAACTGGTTTATTTCCCAATTTATTTTCGACTGCACGCAACAAAAGCATGAAATAGCTATATTACTTTTATAGATCTCGGGGGAAAGGTATAATTCAGTTCAAAAAGTGATAAAGGGCGATAGCTATAGACAGTTTAAATTTTCACAGATGATGTATTTCTATTGCCGCTATAACAACAAATACTAACAATAAAATAAAATAAATATTTAAGGGGGGCTCCCATACAACAAACTCGTTATAGATTATGGTACGGAACCCTTCATGCGCGAGTCGGACTCGCACTTGCCCAATTTTTTTTACATCGAAATCACAGTAGGTCTACGGCGTGGGAACGAGAACCACGAGAACGATCCATAACATACGATGGAGTAATGAATTACTCAATTCTACAATTGTAAAACCTACGATTTTTTATAATAATTATTATTGCTCATTAAGAGGCCTTATTCCTTTTAAAATTTATTTTTTTCATATTATGACAAATATATTGATAATATCAAAAAACTTTTTGAAGTGAATAATACTTTTCCCCGAGTTCTAGGTAGTAACGTAGCTATTTCATGCTTTCATTGCGTGCAGTCGAAAATAAGTTGAAAAAAACGAATTTTCCACGTGAATTTTGTCAATTTCGAGTATACGATATGACATCGAACCTCTTTATAGTAATCGAGAATGTTCAATAGCACATATATTAATTTAATTATATCGACATCTTTTTATCGATATCCTATCCCTAGAACGTGCCCCGAGTTAGCACATGTATGTATAATCATAACATATGGAACAAAAATTCATTGAACTATGACAGTATTCAAGATCAGTCAACACCCCTATTCTATCTGGACTCTACAGTCGCGTGGTACGCAGTGTGTGTTACCACGGTCTTGTCTGTACTTGACTATACATTTCACCATATCAAAGACGACCCCCGAAGACAAGCGAATATGTATAATAATATTTACCGTTAATACATCAGCGCTTGTCATGTCATTTCACACCGTCACAGTACAAAGACTAATATTTAGATAAGTCGGAAGCAAAGTACCTACATCTGACTAAACGTCGCCTCTTGGGCCAGAAGGGCCTCTTGCGACGCGTAAACGGATTATGAGGGTAGGCCCTTGTTAAAATCAAAGTGGTGACTGCCAGCCTAATGGCTGTCAAAATCAAGCCACGAGCGGTGTAGATCGTATGCATGTCATTGTCGACAACAATGCGTTGATTCATTCGTGTAGCATTGTGAAGATTTTTCTGCTTGATTAACAAAAGCTTAATTAACTTAATTTTAGCTTAACCCTGAAATGCATGATGGATATTTACACGTGATTGAAATGACACAAGTCAACATCTGAATATTGACAATAATGATTTGTCAAGATTGTCCCGAAATCTCAAACTGGGGTACGTATCAGAATGTCTAAAATTAAAAACACTAACTTTAAATAACCTACGTTCAAAATCCCTTAAATCTAAATACCTAATGTTTTAAAATACCTAAGCAACTAACACCTACTTACGAATAACCTAAGTTTAAAATACCGATTGGACTAAATATCTAATGTTTAAAATATCTACAGTTATTTCACCTAAGTTCGATACACCAACATTTGCAATACTAAATGGTCAAAATACCTAAAATGTTGCACTTGCGAGCTATTGAAAACCGGAAACTGTAGGTTAGGTTAGGTTTGTTTTGTGACCATGTATAGTGGAGCGAGCGGAGCGTCAAAATGCTTGCTTGCCCATGCAAGCATTTTGAGGCTCCGAGTGTCCATACAAGCAAGCTTTTTGACGCTTCGCTCGCTTCGCTATACATGGTCACAAAACAAACCTAACCTAACCTACAGTTTTTGGTTTTTGATCCATGTTAGGTATTTTACATTTTGGTCAATTAACTGTGAGGTAAACCAATTTTAGGAATTTTGTACACAGGGATTTCAAGTTTTAGCTTTATGAACTTCGGTAACATATCCATTTGTCATTTTAAGCTTTCGGTATTTTGAATTTAAGTGACACAATCATTAGGTATTTAGATTTTAGGCATTTTGAACGTAGGTTATTTTTATTTGAAGTTAGTTTTTTTAATTTTAGACATTCTGATACGTACCCCTCAATCTGACGTGGATTTCATCGCTAATTACGTCATTTCAGAAATAAAATTAGTGTAATTGTATACATTTAAGGGTTAAGTTGTGTCTTAACCCTTAAACCATTTTTTTCTAATAATCTACGGTGGTTATTCAAATTCTAGCAGTATGTACGGTTCAATTGATTTTTTTAATGATTTTTAACGGAGAGATTTTTTTAATTTTCCTTGAGATTTTTGAGATATAAGACGGCAATATATTTGCCGCTGTCCGTGGAGCGACTTACAATTCGTAGTTCGGCCATACATAACCTATGGGGACACAGCGATGATGTATGTAATTTATTATGAAATCATAATATTTTACCACCACCATAATCTCCGAAAGCCTAATATTATGACTAACAAAATCAGACGATACGAATTTTATTTTCTAGCTTTTTTTCTTCAGTTACATCAATTAAGATATCCTGCAAATTTTGTCGAAGAAAAAGCCTATCAATGGAAAAAACAAGTTTTACGAGCTGTGATTTTTTTTTATGGATTCATGTGTTTATATTTTCTGGCATTATGTAATAAATCTCCAAAATAGTCTCTATGTATATTCAGTGAATGAAATAAATTATGACGGCAAATATATTGCCACTAACCACTAAAGGGTTAACTAGTTGTAACTGTTTATTTACCTGCATTAGAATACGGAGGTAAAGGGTACAAGGATTTTAAGCCTAAATAATATTTCGCGACAAACTTTCATATTAAAATGAAATAAAAATATTATACAATATGTTCTTGTTAGCCTTGAAAGGTGTTAAAAAGTTATACATAGTTGAAACGCAATTCATTAGCCCAAACTTTAAAAAAAACGTCGCATTAATCCTGCACTGAAAAAAATGGTTTGTTGGATTTACCAAATTAGCAAAGGTTGGCTAAATTACATGGAAACTACGATAAATATAACAAAACCTCGCTGTTGAACTTACAAAACTAAAAAGGTTGAAGTTGGTACCAGAGTTCTGATGTAAATTAACAAAGAGTATTGTATATTTTACCAAACAAACCTCAACAATTTAGTTTGGTTGATTTTATCATAGCAATATGATAAATATAACAAGACCTCGCGGTTGATCTTACAAAACAACAAAGGTTGAGGTCAAAATATAGTCCCTACCAGAGTTAAATAGTATAAATTAACAAATAACATTGTACATTTTAACAAACAAATTTCTACAAATTAGTCTGGTTGGTTTTATTATATAAATATGATACATATAACAAGACCTCGCGGTTGAACTTACAAAACATCAAAGGTTGAGGTCAAAATATAGTCCCTACCAGAGTTAAATAGTATAAATTAACAAAAAAACATTATACATTTTACCAAACAAATTTCTACAAATTAGTCTGGTTGGTTTTATTATATAAATATGATAAATATAACAAGACCTCGCGGTTGAACTTACAAAACAACAAAGGTTGAGGTCAAAATATAGTCCCTACCAGAGTTAAATAGTATAAATTAACAAATAACATTGTACATTTTAACAAACAAATTTCTACAAATTAGTCTGGTTGGTTTTATTATATAAATATGATACATATAACAAGACCTTGCGGTTGAACTTACAAAACAACAAAGGTTGAGGTCAAAATATAGTCCCTACCAGAGTTAAATAGTATAAATTAACAAAAAAACATTATACATTTTACCAAACAAATTTCTACAAATTAGTCTGGTTGGTTTTATTATATAAATATGATAAATATAACAAGACCTCGCGGTTGAACTTACAAAACAACAAAGGTTGAGGTCAAAATATAGTCCCTACCAGAGTTAAATAGTATAAATTAACAAATAACATTGTACATTTTAACAAACAAATTTCTACAAATTAGTCTGGTTGGTTTGATTATATAAATATGATAAATATAACAAGACCTCGCGGTTGAACTTACAAAACAACAAAGGTTGAGGTCAAAATATAGTCCCTACCAGAGTTAAATAGTATAAATTAACAAATAACATTGTACATTTTAACAAACAAATTTCTACAAATTAGTCTGGTTGGTTTTATTATATAAATATGATACATATAACAAGACCTCGCGGTTGAACTTACAAAACAACAAAGGTTGAGGTCAAAATATAGTCCCTACCAGAGTTAAATAGTATAAATTAACAAATAACATTGTACATTTTAACAAACAAATTTCTACAAATTAGTCTGGTTGGTTTTATTATATAAATATGATACATATAACAAGACCTCGCGGTTGAACTTACAAAACATCAAAGGTTGAGGTCAAAATATAGTCCCTACCAGAGTTAAATAGTATAAATTAACAAAAAAACATTATACATTTTACCAAACAAATTTCTACAAATTAGTCTGGTTGGTTTTATTATATAAATATGATAAATATAACAAGACCTCGCGGTTGAACTTACAAAACAACAAAGGTTGAGGTCAAAATATAGTCCCTACCAGAGTTAAATAGTATAAATTAACAAATAACATTGTACATTTTAACAAACAAATTTCTACAAATTAGTCTGGTTGGTTTTATTATATAAATATGATACATATAACAAGACCTTGCGGTTGAACTTACAAAACAACAAAGGTTGAGGTCAAAATATAGTCCCTACCAGAGTTAAATAGTATAAATTAACAAAAAAACATTATACATTTTACCAAACAAATTTCTACAAATTAGTCTGGTTGGTTTTATTATATAAATATGATAAATATAACAAGACCTCGCGGTTGAACTAACAAAACAAAGTTTGAGGTCAAAATATAGTCCCTAACAGAGTTAAATAGTATAAATTAACAAAAAACTAAAATTTTGCATGCATGTATAAATCGGATGACAATGCAATACTATTATGACATAGAGCTGATCTGATGATGGAGCTGGAAGGTGGCCATAGGAACTCCGTAATTAAACGAAGCAACCCCACCGAGTTTGGGCTAGTTTAATTCGTCTTGACGATTACTTTGATACTATATGGTAACCAGGTTCTGATGATGGAGCTGGAAGGTGGCCAGGTGTTCCGTTTGTTATCAACTAGGTAAGTCGTAGTAAATCTTGAATTAAAAATGCTAGAAAGTTAAAAATAAAATTAAAGAAAAATAAAACTTTTTTAAAAACAAGCTTTTATTATCTGTTGATAAAATGAACTAAAAAGTTTAAAATAAATTAACTCTAATAAGAAATATAATACCAAGGTTACCGGAGCAGAGGCAGACCGAAAAGGAGATGGCGGGATGACCTGGATGCATTTAGTAACGAGTGGAGGGAGCATGCAGCCAATAGAGACGATCAACTAGGTACGTCGTAGTAAATCTTGAATTAAAAATGCTAGAAAGTTAAAAATAAAATTAAAGAAAAATATAACTTTTTTAAAAACAAGCTTTTATTATCTGTTGATAAAATGAACTAAAAAGTTTAAAATAAATTAACTCTAATAAGAAATATAATACCAAGGTTACCGGAGCAGAGGCAGACCGAAAAGGAGATGGCGGGATGACCTGGATGCATTTAGTAACGAGTGGAGGGAGCATGCAGCCAATAGAGACGAGTGGCGCAAGAGAGGGGAGGCCTTTGCCCAGCAGTGGGACACAATATAATACTTTATAAGTTCATTGTAACCTTTAACGTTAATTAAACTTCTTCGTCTACGACAAAATTTAATTCAATATCGTACATAATTATATATTTTTGACACAAACTTTACACCTTAATTATTAAATCTTCCCGTTTTTATCACAGTCCCAATTTTATAGATAAAAGCGGAAGATTTCATAATTAATAATTAAGGTGTAAAGTTTTAGTGTAAAAATTATATAATTATGTACGATATGGAATTATTTTGTCGTAGACGAAAAAGCTTACAATGTATGTATCCTTAAAGGTTAC
Organism: Apotomis betuletana; assembly: GCA_932273695.1. NCBI lineage: Eukaryota > Metazoa > Arthropoda > Insecta > Lepidoptera > Tortricidae > Apotomis > Apotomis betuletana. Next base: position 13,227,922 of record OW026298.1, on the reverse strand, counting down.
AAAGAACTTATAAAGTGTTATATTTCTTATTAGAGTTAATTTATTTTTAACTTTATATATAATTTTTTTAACCAATAATAATTTAAGAATTTTTTAATAAGTTTTCTAAAACGGCTGTAACGATTTCGAAAGCGGGTGCGAAAAATCGATCTAGCTATGTCTCATATCTGTGAAAATTAGTTTTCACCGTATTTCAAGCAAAGCTCGCTCACCCAGGTACTGCTATACAATCTGAGATAAAATCACTGAGTCAGTATGAAAATAGTGATTTTTGGACGTCAAAATCTCGTGATCGGTAAGAGGGATTCGGTAATTAAAAAACGGTCTTACAAGATTGCAAGCATGTAGGTCAAATAGATTTTCAGTTATTTGGGGGTCAAAAGTGGCTGTTGTTGGCTGTGGCTGGCTGACTGGTGTGAGTTTTGCTTTGCCCCACTTATCCATAACCACGTCAAAACTATTCTACTAGTGCTATGTCTGAGGTAATTTTCCGTTTACTACATTTCATTGCTTAGAGGCATTAAATCGCCTGTCATTTATCGAAAATGGGACCAATTATTCATAACGACGCCAACAAAAATGTAGCGGCAAAAATACTTGAACGTGTAAGAGGTTATCAATGTAAAAGGGGTATTTTTTTCATTAAAAAATACAAGACGTTCCCGGCTTTGAATGCAATAAGAGAAAATAAAGCTGAATCTACGTCCAATGGACTATAATATTTTATAGTCTATTAACTATAAATTGACTTTGTAATCGGCAATTTTTGACAGGGCACGCGTCCATACTAATTTGGTTTCGTCCTTTGTTTGGTAAAATTTACAATATTCTTTGTTAAATGACACTATGAACTCCGGTAGGGACTGTATTTTGACCTCAACCTTTGCAGTCTTGTAAGATCAACCGCGAGGTCTTGTTATATTTATCATATTTATATAATAAAACCAACCAGACTAATTTGTAGAAATTTGTTTGTTAAAATGAAGTGGATCAAATTTAACTTGCAAGATTTGATTACAGAACGACATCAGACAGACAGACAGACAGACAGACAACGGGACAGGTGAAAGTAAATAAAAGCTTGTAATATGTATACCTAATAATATTAAGATAGGTAAGTATAATTGCCACTTACTTTTCATCGTATTATCTTACAAAAGAAGATATTATATTCACCTACTATACGATACTGTACCTACCTAATATAATTTTTACACCTTTAATTGTGGCAATAGCATGAAATTTTGCATTGTTCCTGCTTAAATACCGAAACTAACGAATTATGCATTGATGTCAATATTGCCAGTTTATTTTGTTATCTTAACGAAACGAACATTGGATTGTGTAGGTACACGCGCAACGTGCAATGGAACGGGCTATGCTCGGAGTTTCTCTGCGTGATAGAATCAGAAATGAGGATATCCGCAGAAGAACCAAGTAACCGACATTATTCAAAGGATTGCATGGTTGAAGTGGCAATGGGCGGGCCATGTAGCCCGGAGAACGGATGGTCGTTGGGGTATCAAAGTCCTGGAGTGGCGACCACGTATAGGAAAGCGCAGCGTAGGACGACCCCCGACAAGGAGGACGGATGACCTCATGAGAGTTGCGGGAAGTCGATGGATGTGGTCTGCACAGGATCGCACTTTGTGGCGAGCTTTAGGGGAGGCCTATGTTTAGCAGTGGACGTCCGTGGCTGATAGATAGAGAAATAGAATGCAAAATAACGTAGGTAGTATAATGCGAATTAATCACAGACCATAAGAATACTATAGACTGGGTATTGGGTATTACAAATTCAAATTCGTTTATTGCAAGAACATAGTAATAAATTAGGTGATACAGGTATATACAGTGTTGGTTATGTTCTACCAAAAAGGCATGCAAACAAAATAAAACAATATTCATATACTTCATTGTTACATATTACAATTTGTTACTTATGCCAAAAATAATTATTAAAACTCAGAATTTGCAGATTAAATTACATTAATTATTACATTATTTTTATAAGTATTTGCACCCCGTTTGTATGCGGCGCCATACATTTCAGATGCAAACTTAACTCAACCAGGCCAATTAAGATGGGATAAGTGAAAGTTTGTACGGAACCCTCGGTGCGCGAGTCAGAATCGCACCTGGCCGGTTTTTTTTTAATTCAGACAAGTAATTTTATTACAGCGAAATCAATAGCAGTCGGTGACAAAATCATTAGATTAAAACAGTATTATTGTTTTGCTAATCCACAATGTAATACGTGCTAGTCAGTTGACGACGAGGTTGGCGCAGTTTTAATGCACCTGCCTACTGAGCCGGCGGTCCTGGGTTCGAATCTCGGCAAGGGCAAATATTTGTGTGATGAACTCGAATATTTGTTCCTGGGTCATGGATGTTATCTATATATATTGTTTATATCTTCGTCGTTTGTTCGTCGTCGTTGTTTTGTTTCAACGTGAGATCAGTCTTAATACAAATAACTACAAATTATAATATTTGCGTAATACCTAGATGAAATAGCGTCGGAACGGTGTCTCCACAAAGCGGCGTCTGTTTTGAAGACGCCGAAAATAATTGCAAACTCGGTTTTATTAAAATGGCATAAGATTGAAACGCGGCTTACGCGGCATTGTCAAAGCCGCGTTTGTCTTTGCGACGAAACCACACCGCAGTATGCGAAATTAAGTCTTAACGAAACGGATTAAGTATTATGTTTGATTTGAGTGAATACGTAAATATAAGAGTGAGATGCTATTATTTCCCCCCTCCCGCACTACCGCACGGAACAGAGCTGTTGCGTCTGCCACAAATAGGGTTGCCACCTTTTTCTTTGACGGAAAGAAAATAAAAAGTCCGCACATAAATAAAAGAGGTACTTTTTCATCACACTTGCTCGTAAACGGTGTTATCACACGCAGAAGAAAAAGCGCAGTTACAGCCTATTTACCTCCCGCGGGAGTTATAGAAAATAAAGAATTATATATTGTCTATAAAAACAATTTACTATATTTCTTTAAACACATTTATGTTTTATTTTTCGGCTAATAACAGTTTCGTATCTGCTTTAAATATATTTATAGCATCTAAACATCTAAACTTTCTGTAAATGCTGAAGTGGCTATTTTATTAATTGTGATATTAAAAATTCAGCACTTTTAACGTTTTACGTTTTGTTAGCTGTCAAATGTCACTTATAAGCTGCGTTCAAATGACAAAACTCTTTCTCCACATGTGGATAAAAAGCGATTTTCTCTACAGATATATCAAACAATCAAAAAGGGGCTTTCCGAGCTAGTGAAGTGAAAAATATATATCATTCTTGATTATAATATCTTTAATACAGCATTCGATACACGATTCATAAAACTTCGCTCGATACAATTAATTCCCAAAATAACCTCCAATTCGAATTTTTACTTCATTTGTTTTTTTTTCTACGTGACACTATGAAACAAAAAAAAGGAGAAAAATCAATCATAACTAAAATAGTAATTTTACAGCTTCCGAATTTCAATAATTTAAGGCAATATTTTTAAAATAAATAATCATCGACAAATTCTTACGAAAAAAGATATCGCCTTACGACCCGCAAGCTCTGTCTCCGTCACTCTTTTGAAATGTGACAGGGACGGGTGGCCTGAGGAGGGGCTCGGGGCTCTGGTTTCCCTTATTTCATTTATATATATATTATTTTCATTGTATAAGCTATTCAGCAATTTTAATCCGATTCCCACAGCGGACTAAAGTTTTGCATTCGTTTTATTTTCCTATTACCACTGCTACTACTGATAGTGCTAGCATTATCTGATCGTCATCTATTTTGAAATTATTTTACTTTTCACAGTTTTCAAGTACAATACTTTATAATAAAGTCCGGTATTGACAACCCTAGCCAAGCGAGCACTCGTCATAACCAGTTGTGGTGGTGGGATATCGCCAGCCAATCCTGCGAGGGCTGCGAGTCGTGCGTTGCGTGCCGTTCTTTGTTTGTTTATTCTGTCCGCAACGCCAGGCGTCAACTGGTGTCGTGTAGGTTTCTCCTTTAATTTGCGCTTGCGCCGTTTTCGTGTTTAAAGTGTGTGAAACTAACTATTATGGACAGTGATTTTGATGATGATTTAAATGTCGGGGTTGCCGAATATTTAAAGGACTGGGGGTTATCTGAATCAACCATAACAAATTTTGAAGGTAAGTGTTTTGACCTATATTCTTAATAAGAATTATTATTTTTGTTAATAATTTAGTAATTATAGGATAAAAGAATAGAAATCTCATGCCTAGATATTAGGTACCTACCTAATTAGCTATTTTACTTTGATTAATTTACAAAACGAAATTCAGTCCAATTTACCTAATTGGTTTGGTTGACCTATTAAATATAAATTTATTTTCTTTCTAATTGTAATCTCGACCGTTTCTCGTATAGGTACATCGTATTGTAGTTTGTAGTTGACTGATGTAATGTTTTCCTTGTTTTTTAGTAAATCAGATTTCGTTCAAATTGCTTGAACACATACAGGAAACAGAAATGAGAGAGCTGATTCCTAGTTTAAAAGAAAGAATTTTATTCAAACGAGGATTGAATAAACTTCAAAATATTATTCGGGTAATTATTTTTCATTATTTTTTTCTTATTTCACAGAGTATGGAAATGATTTGTCTATGTTTTTGTTAAAAAATTACTTGTAGTGAGTGTTATGGTCCCTTATATACAATTACTTGTTACAGGCGACAGAATCTGATGAAACTCTAAGCATTGATAGCGATTTTTCTGCGCCCAGTTCCACGGCGAGCACAAGCAGTCATGAGTTCCCGACCACGGTAGAGAAATCTTATGTAAGTTCTTTTGCCTTAATTTTATGTGTATTTAAGCTTGGTACTTCTCTGTCTACCCAATATAGTCTGATGTGAATAGATTTACGTTGGCATACATTTTCATAGTATTGGGAACATTAAGTTTTCAAAACGTATCCATATTATATTTTTCCCTGACAGCATGCGTTATTTCATATTCATATTGTTTATTGCGAATCATGATCATTACAATAGATGGTATGGTAGTCATAGGTTGGTATATACATGATACCTTGTTAGGCCATTGTAATTTCTTATATACTAAGACATAATATATCAAAGACAATTTCAACTATTTTATACAGCTATAAAATGTTGTATCAGATTTTCCTCCGCGGGCGACTCGCGGGCAGGTATCAACACGTTACACAAACTAGCGCTGTCAGCGCTATCTATCTCGCTCGCGCCCGGACGGCCGAGTAGTAGACGTGGGTCGTTACGTCGTTTTCAAGAAACGTAACGAAACCAGTGACTCGGTCGCGCGTCAGCTGTTTCATAACTAGTGATTTTTGTAACTGGTTATTTTTATTCTGCTACTGTGATTGTTTGCAAAACTCGATTCGCGCGATCACCATCCCGCTCGCGCGGCTGGCCGGGACGGTGACGGCACGCGCGCGTTCTACATCTCGCTCACTCGGCTGGCTGTGGCCGGTGCAGAAGGTGAGCTCTCTCTCGCTCGATTACTCGACTCACAGATAGCAGTAATAATAAAATAACGCATTTACAAAAATCACTACTTGTTATTTGACGCGAAACTAGTGATTCGGTTACATGTCGCGTAACTAGTGACGGGAAATAACGCCCACGTCTACCGAGTAGTTGCTTTGGAAGCCTCGTACCGAGCGGCCATTGTTTTATAACGCGCGCTATCGCACTATACTTATTGACCGAGCGAACGAAGTGAGCGAAGCGTCTCTGCTTCAGCTTGGATGAAAAATAGTTGGTATATTTGGATTTCTGTTCTCGCCTAAAGGTCGCATTTCTCAACTCGACTGACTGACTCGAGTGACTCGCGAAAAAATATATATTTACTCATCAAACCTACTCACAAAATTTCATGTGAATCGGTTAGGAAAAGCGACCTCTATGCGAGAACAGAAATCCGGATATCCTAACATCCAAACATACTGGTATCAACGATTGTACACCAAAGCTGAAGCAGACGCTTCGCTAGCTCGGTCAATTATTTGAATAAACACGCTCAGACCGGATTATTTTAATTAAGACAATACCTATTGCCTACGAACATGTCAAAGAAAGCCGCCTTTTGAAACGCGCCGCGCCGCGCTTCTAGTGTTCGCAACAAATAGGTATGTGATGGTACAGCCAATGTGATTAGCTATTTATTTATTATAACAATTTTTTATTTATTAAATTTTTTATATTTTTTATTGATTCTAGTTAAGTAGGTAATTTTTCATAGCATTACTTTTTACTTTTTTACTCATTGAAGCACTTTTTAAAGATGCGAGATATGATGTCATTTTGGAAATGACCCCCTCCCCCTATAAAGTTTTGTGTTGTACACGGGTGAAAAGTTATTTTACGTCTCGTGTGTTGAATCACTCGCTACGCTCGGGATTCAATTTTTGAACCAGTCATAGAATCCTTTCGCTACCTCGTGTTTCAATTGAACACTCGCAGGTAAAATACAACTTTCCCCCCTTGTATAACAAATAACTATTTTATATCGACAATTTTTTTAGATATAATTTTTTAAGCCCTCGTTGTGACGATTGGTTGAATGACGGATGTATGCGATATTACTTTGGTCTATTCTATATAGAATTGGTAAGGAGAATTAAAAATAAAACTGTCAATGTCATCACGAATACTTTTTAGGGTTCCGTAGTCAACTAGGAACCCTTATAGTTTCGCCATGTCCGTCTGTCCGTCTGTCCGTCCGCGGCTTAGCTCCGTGATCATTAGTACTAGAAAGCTGAAATTTGGTACGAGTATGTGTATGTATCACGCCGAAAAAACGGTAATATAAAAACTAAAAAAGAAACTTTTTTCGGGTACCTCCCCTACACCTAAAGTGGGGGTGAGTTTTTTTAGGGTTCCGTAGCCAAATGGCAAAAAACGGAACCCTTATAGATTCGTCATGTCTGTCTGTCCGTCTGTCTGTCCGTCTGTCCGTCCGTAAGTCACAGCCATTTTTTTCCGAAACTATAGGCTATACTGTTGAAACTTGGTAGGTAGATGTATTCTGTTAACTGCATTAAGATTTTGATGCAAAAATAAAAAAATAATAATAAATATTGGGGGCACCCCATGCTTAGAACTGAAACTCAAAAATTTTTTTTTCATCAAACACATACGTGTGGGTTATCTATGGATAGGTCTTCAAAAATTATATCGAGGTTTCTAAAATATATTTTTTTCTAAACCGAATAATTTGCGTGACAGACGCTTCCAGTGGAAAAAAGTTGGTCCCCCTCCCCCTCTAACTTTTAAAATAAGAAAATGAAAAATCTAAAAAAAACATATGATGTACATTACTATAAAAACTACCAACGAAAATTGTTTTGAACGAGATCTAGCAAGTAGTTTTTTTTAATATTTTAATACCTAACTTTGCACCTAATTTATATGGGGCGCTATACATACCAGGTGCAAACTTAACTTAACCACTTAGGGATGGAAAGTGTTTGTACGGAACCCTCGGTGCGCGAGTCCGACTCGCACTTGGCCGGTTTTTTTTTCGTTCCAACCCTAGTGTGTGGGGTATCGTTAAATAGGTCTTTTAAAAATAATAGGGGTCTTCAAACATTATTTTTTGATAGTCAGCAGTTTTGTAATTATTCGCTCCGGAAATAAAAAAAATAGTGTCCCCCACCCCTCTAACTTTTTAACCACGGGTCATAAAAATATGGAAAAATTCATGTATATGAGGCCTTATAGGTACTTTTAACGAAAACTATATTGAATAAAATCGGTTGAGCCATTTTTGAGTTATCGCAAAATTTCCTAATTTTCTTTAAAATGACGTAAGTGCCGCGCGGTGTCCTTATACTTCGAACGTTACACATACATATTAGTTAAGTGCCATACTGGATTAAAACATTCTGCTCAAACGGCGCGTATAATCGATAAATTCCAGAAGGTAATAAGTAATTACAGTTACTTTGGCGTTTACGACCTTTTTGTGGAGGATAGGCAACTACGGAACCCTACACTGAGCGTGGCCCGACATGCTCTTGGCCGGTTTTTTAATGCTCCTTTCCAATTCCATATAGACCAAAGTAATATCGCATACATCCGTCATTCAACCAAACGTCACATCGAGGGTTTAAAAAATTAAATCTAAAAAATTAATCTATATAAAAATAAATTATTTTTAGATACTTTTTGAAAACTTAATGTTTCTAATTCTCTGCCCTTGTAATCGTGACTATAAGAGACTATAAGTGACGACGGTGGCATTTAGGTCTATTAAACACGCATTCTGAATAAATTATTATTCTGCATGCAAATATTCTGTTTCCATTTTAATGTATGCTATTTTCTTTTTGTTTAGACTGATGATTTAAAGATTATTTTAAAAACCAATAGTGCTGGAGAAATGTGTCTAGCTTCCTTAAAAAAAAATGGTAAATTAGACACTGCGGCACGCAACTACATGGTAAAATCTGTAGTGGAATATCATATGAAAAAATATGGTGAAATGAAAAAACAACAATTTCAAGATATTTCCGCACAAATTGTTACGTTAGTCCCAACTGAAGTGAAGGTATCGAAATTAAAACTGTGATTTTAAATTGTAATGAAATGAAATACCTATGTAGTTACAGTAGTTAGTTTATTATGATCACTTATTTACTCCTTGTAGTGTAAGAAATGTAGTGTAGTGCTTTTTTTTCCCAATTTTTAGGCTCAGTAGTGGTCAGACTACTTATACCAAAGGGGGCCCGGGACTTGGGTTTTTTTGCCGTTTTTGAGCATATTTTAGTTGCATCATGTAGAATACGCCAAAATAAGCATGTTTAATAATTTACACTTTTAATACTCTCCGATCAATATTTCGCGAGATATTGGGGTTCAAAGGTCAACCATTTTAAAGGGCTCTGACTTAGAAAAATTCGGAATCGTGAAATTTATCGAGCAAAAACGAGCGAAAAAATCACGTTTGTTGTATGGGAGCCCCTTTATTCTGGTTTTTAGTATTTGTTGTTATAGCGGCAACAGAAATACATCATCTGTGAAAATTTCAACTGTCTAACTATCACGGTTCATGAGATACAGGCTGGTGACAGACGGACGGGACGGACAGCAGTCTTAATAGTAATAGGGTCCCGTTTTACCCTTTGGGTACGAATACGGAACCCTAAAAACTATCATTTCCATATTGTTAGGTTGATATTCATGACAAATACCTACACTTAATGGTTATTTTAATTTCCTTGACTTTCATGCTTAGTTCCTTATAATTTTTACAAAAAAATTGTTTTCCATAGGAGACATACTACATTCCGAGCCAAAAGTTTGGCAGTAATAAATATATTCCGGCAAGGGGAAAACTTGCTGACAAATATAACAATCACAAACGTTTGCTACGAAAGAGTGGGGTAATAATAAACGAAAGGAGAGCCCACGCGAGCACCGACGATGTTCCGGCTGACACAGCTGCCAGTACACCAGTATCTAATGAAGAATATGAAGAGTTAAAACTTTGGCTGAAATACAACAAGGAGCCAGTGCCCGAAGTAATCGAGAATTGGAGGAAAACATCCAAATTGCGCCTTAAGGAACTACAATCCGAAAAATATGCAAACATACATGACGTCGTGAACGATTGGCCCTCATATAAATTGAGTTTCGGATACAAGTTGGTAAGTTGTGACCCTTTTTAAGCCCTATCCACACAGCGAGCGGGCGCAGATCGGCCCGAACCGTCCCGCGCCCGCTTGCTTTGTGGATTGGGCTTTACAAGTTTTCTATTAAATTACCCCGTATATTTGTATGTTAGTTTAAAATCTTGTGAGCAATATTTGACATAATTTGTACCTGATTACGCAATGTTTTCGAGCGTGCATAAGGTAGAAATAAAGTGGCTAAATCTGCTGAAGCATATCTGCCATCTTATTTCCTTGCAAACTTAATGAAAACCACTGTGTGGGGAAGCCTTAATGTGTATTTGATTGTAAAGGATCATTGATCAATTTGACCATCCTGGGGTCATCTACGAAACTACCGGGCATATACTTTAGAAATTAAATGAAATGAATGAGAAAATAGTTCTTAACTTATAGATATCAATATCCAGTATAAAGTAAACTGACACTAAAACAGTATGTTGAGTACATACTTAGTGTACGTTTATTTTATAGTGGACTTTGCAATATTTCGATGCATGCTACTCCATTTACGACTGTTATATTAAAGAAGGTACGGAACTCTTACTTTGGCTGAAACGTGATGAAGAACAAGATACCCAGGGCTAGATACTGGCCACGAGCAAACCCATTCGCAATCAAAAAAATATATATATACTCATCATAATCGTTTTTTTTTTTCAGATTGAACTGGATTTCGAAACCAAGTTTAAAGGATCAGAGCTCTGTCTATTCAAAAAATGGCCCATATTTTTAGAGAAAGCGCTTAATATTTTGAAAACGATTAAAGCTGCTTCTGTCTACATTAAATTAATTGAAGAAAATCCAAGTGAAGGTTGGTTATCATTACTATACTCGTATCGACTAAACTTTCACGAATAAAAAAAATGCTACCTATTTGGCCATACGTAATTCGGGCAAATTTTTTTTTCACGTATTGTATAATTATAGCGTTAGAACTAATTAAGTCAACGTAAATGTATCATAACGTATTTCATTTTTACTTTTCAGATGTTAGAGACTTCTGTTATTGCGCGGCAATTGGATTTAAAATAGTTCCAACTGTGAGAATACAGTGCCAAGATACAGCTGGCAAAAAAAAAGCCATAAAGCCAAGCATTCAAGAAGCTATGAACAGTTTCATTCTTCATGCAAAGGTAGGTCTAGTTTCACTTTTAACATTATTGTGAGCTGACTACTTTCCATATTTACGGCGATAGCCGCGTCCACACTGGGCGAGCCGCCTCGCACGGCAATTGCCGCGCGCGGCGGCGCGCTCTGTGTGTACGCGCCTCGCCCGCGGCGCCCGCACGCTTTGCCTCGGCCGAGCGCTGCCGCGGCCGAGCCGCGCGCTGTCGGTTTTTGTCCGTGCTCAAAGGTGCCTCGGTCGTTTGCCGCGCGCAGTGTGGACGTACACGTGTTTGCTTCGGTCAAATTATAACAGATAAAACAAAATGGCGTGCGACACTTACGTATTACGCGAAACGGAATAACCGTAACTAAATATTATGTGCTATTTGTTTGTTTTAAAGATAAAAAAATATTGAATTAGCTTTTTTTTGGAAAATTCTTTGTATGAACGTAGCAACAAGTCAAAAATCAAAAGCTGATTGCGTGCGGCGGCGCCATATTGTTTTATCTGTCAAATGGGCGAACAAGACGGCTCGGGTTTGCCGCGCGCGGCATTCGGTGAGCGTAATTTCATCCAATGCCCGAGGCATGCGCCGAATGCCGCGCGTGGCAATTGCCTCGCGACTTTCAATAATTCAAATTATTTAAAGCTACAGAAAAATCTGTAATTTTTTTCTTAGAATAAGGAAGGTTATTTCAATTTATAAAAAAAGTTTTGAAAATTTTCATCCATTCCCCATTGCAATACTAAAGCAATAATAAATTCTCAGTGTCAACACTGACTACGTATTATAAAAAAAATACGTTTAAATGTAAACAATTCATTCTAATTTTCCAGAACCAAAGCGAAATCCTCACCCAGCTGGACTATCGGCGAAAAGCCCAAATTGCTAAGGGTCTACGGTGCCAACCCATCATTGTTGCTGTCGGACCAACCATCGATGCCCTAAAGGACTTTTATGTTGCGTATGATAACATCCTTTATAAAATAGACTCGTTCTTGAAAGCACTGGATGTATGCTTCAAAACTTTTCACTGCCTGGACGCAGAATATCCCACAGAAGCCGTTCACATTTGGCTATTTCTGCAAAAATATTTTTATAACATTGACACAAAATTAGACAAAAAGCTTTCGGGAGTCTCATCATTTATCTCTGACTTGGAATAAGTGAGTTGTTTGCTAAATTTAATCAAAATGTTTGTTTGTTTCAAATGTCTCGCTTCAGTTGAAGATTACAAAGATTTTTGTGAACATTTAAAAGATCATCATAACTTAAGTGCAAACGCAACATATCGCTGTAAACAGTATCAATGTGATCGCGAATATCAAAATGTACGGTCTTTTAGACGCCACTTAATTTCCCAACATTTGAATGCACAAACAATTTTTAATCGAAATCTCCCTACAAATGATTCCGTTTTAAGTGAAAATATACATGATACGTGTAGTTTGTTAGATCCTTGTGAATCCTTTGAATATCATCCTCTAAACATTGGTCGTGAGAACGCTTTGGATACTGCCCATAGTATGTTAGAGAAATCTGCCGCTACGTTAGCGCTTTCATTATTCAGTGACGGTGGGGTTAACCGAAAAACTGCTCTTAAGATATTAGAAAATATTCAAGTTCATATTACCCAAGTTCTTGGTGATATTTTTAAACATGTAATGCCTATTTATAGTGAGTTCAGTCAAAGTGAAATAGATAATATACATAAACTGATTTCAAATCCTTTTGGTAATAGACGCACAGAATATCAAATTATAAAATACTTTACAGATATCAATTGCTACATTGCTCCTGAAAAATACATTATTAATGAAAATGTTTCTGAGAATACAGTCAACACTTCAGTAATGCTTGCACCTAAATCCTGTACCGGGGCCAAATTACCACTTCGCTTAGTGTTCAAGAAAATTTTTGAATTACCCAAGTTTTACAAATTAGTTTCAAATACATTAAAACCTAACGAAGTTGATTTTCCAAATTTTGCTCACAGTTTAATTTGGCAAAAAAAAATTGCAAGTAAAGAAAGCAAACTCTGTTGTCCTTTTTTTATATATTTCGATGATTTCGAATGTAATAATCCCTTAGGAAGCCACGCCGGTGTACATTCAATATCAGCTGTATATTATCAATTTCCTACTATGCCACAGGAATATCTTTCACTGCTGGATAATGTGTTTGTTGCAATGTTGTACAACTCTTCTTTTAAGATATACGGTAATCACTCGGCATTCTACGAACTCATTAAAGAATTAACATATTTAGAGGAAGAAGGTATAGATATAAACACTGAAAATGGTAAAGTGAAAATCTATTTTATACTTGGGATGATATTAGGGGACAATTTAGGACTAAACACAATTCTCGGATTTTCTAAATCTTTCAGCAGCAATTACTACTGTAGAATATGTAAAAGTCACAAATCTATAATGAAAAAACAAACCAAAGCAGATAATGCACTATTAAGAGATCAGGATAATTATGCAAATGACCTTGAGCAAAATAATGTAACAGAAACAGGAATAAGCGAATATTGTTGTTTTAACGATATTCCTAGCTTTCACGTAGTGGATAACTGTTGTGTTGATATTATGCACGATATTTTTGAAGGAGTGTGTCATTACGACTTAGCACATATTATTTTGTATTATACTGAAATATTACACTGTTTTGACCTGGTCACTTTAAATAATCGCTTAAAATTATTTGACTATTCAGTTACAGAGCTTAACAATACGTCTGTTTGCATCAAGCAAGAACATTTAGTTCGTAGAAAGTTTAAAATGTCAGCTTCGGAAATGTTGATGTTTGTACATTTGTTCCCTCTACTAGTTGGAGATTTAGTTCCTAGTGACGATCCCGTATGGCAATTTTTAATAATCTTACTAAAAATAATTCAGATGATATTATGTAGTGTTGTTGTAGATGCTCCGACTGTAAAATTATTAGAATCTTTAATTACTGAACATCATGAAAATTACATTAATATTTTTAATGATACATTGAAACCGAAACACCATTTGATGTTACACTACCCGCATATAATTGAGCAGGTGGGCCCCTTAAAGCAATTATGGTGCATGAGATTTGAAGCTAAACACAAAACATTGAAAAACACAGCCCATATCATAACTTCTAGAAAAAACATATCTCTAACGTTGCTAATGAAAGAACAGTTAGCATTTGCAAACAGACTTTTTGTAAAAAAAGGATTAGAGTCTCGAGTGGAATTAGGAAAAGTAACTGTACGGGAGTCGCGTTTGGATATTTCTCGCATTAACGATACTTCTAATCAAGATATTGATTTATCTTGTGATTTTCAATGGATACGTTTTAAGGGCACAAAGTATAACCCAGGAATGATAATAGTTAATACTGATGAAAATGATATATATTTTTTCAAATTAGAAAAAATTTTTCGTTCTAAATATTCTATGAGTTTATATTTTCTATGTAAATCATTAAAATGCTCTGGTTTTAATGATCATTTTCAAGCTTATTCAATTGAAGGAGAAAACGATTCCATGGAGCTGTTGAAACCAGAAAATTTAATTATTTCTCCCACTAATGTTCATGTTATTGCCACAGGTGAAGCTTATTGTCGATTGAGTTACTATTAAAATTAAATGAAAAAAATAATAGTAAAGCCATTCCATAGATAGCCTTAAAGTACGCTAACCTGATGTAAAGGTAGCGTAAATATTAATAGATGGTTATGAATCACTTTACAAGGTGGGTCCTGTAACAGGAGCAAAAAATTAAAACATACATTTTACTCATATTAAAATGCATATGAAACGGGTTTACTCACGTCATTTAAGTCGAAATACGCTCGACATGTTTCGAATCGGTCGCGATTCTTCGTCAGGAGCAACGACCAGTCGCGACGGCAACTAATCGATCACTAACTTATCGTCGCTCCTGATGAAGAATCGTGACCGATTCGAAACATGTCGAGCGTATTTCGACTTAAACGACGTGAGTAAACCCGTTTCATATGCATTTTAATATGTCTGAGACTCACGAGTTTTCTTAGTAAAATACATTTTACTCGTCAAACTGAACAACATATGTTCAGAAACTTTTTTTTTTAAATACTGTTTTACGGACCAACCATCGATGCCCTAAAGGACTTTTATGTTGCGTATGATAACATCCTTCATAAAATAGACTCGTTCTTGAAAGCGCTGGATGTATGTTTCAAAACTTTTCACTGCCTGGACGCAGAATATCCCACAGAAGCCGTTCACATTTGGCTATTTCTGCAAAAATATTTTTATAACATTGACACAAAATTAGACAAAAAGCTTTCGGGAGTCTCATCCTTTATCTCTGACTTGGAATAAGTGATTTGTTTGCTAAATTTAATCAAAATGTTTGTTTGTTTCAAATGTCTCGCTTCAGTTGAAGAAAAAAATAATAGTAAAGCCATTCCATAGATAGCCTTAAAGTACGCTTACCTGATGTAAAGGTAGCGTAAATATAAATAGATGGTTATGAATCACTTTACAAGGTGGGTCCTGTAACAGGAGCAAACAATTAAAACATACATTTTACTCATATTAAAATGCATATGAAACGGGTTTACTCACGTCGTTTAAGTCGAAATACGCTCGACATGTTTCGAATCGGTTACGATTCTTCATCAGGAGCGACGATCAGTTAGTGATCGATTAGTTGCCGTCGCGACTGGTCGTGAATATGCATTTTAATATGTCTGAGACTCACGAGTTTTCTTAGTAAAATACATTTTACTCGTCAAACTGAACAACATATGTTTAGAAACTTTTTTTTTTAAATACTGTTTTAAGATGTTCATTATTTCAAACAAAGTAAATAGCATTTTCAATGGTGTGCGTGTGGATTGAGTGAACACCCTTCAAAAATGAAAAAAAAAATTGCTGATCATTTATTAAAAGTTCTAAAACAATTGTAAAACTAATTGATGAATTTGTAAAACGATAAATAAAAAGAATACATTCATTAACGTATGCTCACTCAGTTCTCACAAACGATCAACGAAATCTGTGAATGTGTTTATTTAACATATAAAATTTATATCCTAATTTTTAGTAAAAATTATGCTTAAGGTAGGTAATAATTTGTAGATCACCTACTTTGTAGTTTCCTAGATACTACAAATCTTAAGATATTTACATTTTTAACTTACGAATAATGTGTGGACTGAGTGAGCACTTACAAACATGTATTATCCAAAAATCTGCCTCGTTAGCGGTTTGTTTTGTATTTTACAAATTCCCATATGAGTTTTACTAAACTATATACATATATAGAAGTTTCAATCTGCAGTATTTTCATCAGAAATCGGGTTTTCGAAAGTGTGCGGATTGAGTGAGCATACGAAATAATTTGTAAATCTTTAAATATGTAACCAGGTGATCTACAAATTATTACCTACCTTAAGCATAATTTTTACTAAAAATTAGTATATAAATATTATATGTTAAATAAACACATTCACAGATTTCGTTGGTTGTTTGTGAGAACTGAGTGAGCATACGTTAATGAATGTATTCTTTTTATTTATCGTTTTACAAATTCATCAATTAGTTTTACAATTGTTTTAGAACTTTTACTAAATGATCAGCACATTTTTTTTTTCATTTTTGAAGGGTGCTCACTCAATCCACACGCACACTTTTCAATGTACGCTGTCCACTGTCATTTTACTAAAATATATCAAATGTTCCGCGATACATTGGTTCTTTGATTAAATATTGTTTTGCAGGTCCACATTATAAATGAGTTATATTTAAAAGTTGTTTAACAAATGTTGTTCAGTTTGATGGGTTAGAATCTGTTTTAATTGATCGCTCCTGTAACCTGACCTTCACTTGGATTTTATTCAATAAAATTCATCCTGGCCAAAACCTGGTCGCCTTGTGTCCTTTAAAGTAAGAAAAGTTTTGAAGCATATACTGACATAATTTATTCAATAGATTTAATGTACCGTTACCAAATAGTGCTGTTACTGCTGTTGTACGACTTTCAAACGCTCTTTCATTTCTCCGTTTTTATTTAAATTTTGGTATATAGGCGCCACTTTCTATAGAGCAATAGGGCACTTTTCAGCCGCCCTAAGGAAAAACGCAATAGCTATATATTATGTGAGCTTGATACATAGTTACTGCGTATTTTATTAGGACGGCAGTTTTGTGTAGTAAATTTTTAATAGTAGAATTGCTTGTAGGGAGTTGGCTACCTTTTAGAGCATTTTGCATTATAGTGTATTTGATATAATATATATATTTTGTTAGAGCCAGCCATATAGGACTGAGCAAATACTAAATACGATTAATGAATGATACACGGTGTCCAGCCACATTGTAGTACAGTTTGGCAGCCGCCTTCCCCATTGCAATTCTGTAACCTGACCTTCACTTGGATTTTATTCAATAAAATTCATCCTGGCCAAAACCTGGTCGCCTTGTGTCCTTTAAAGTAAGAAAAGTTTTGAAGCATATACTGACATAATTTATTCAATAGATTTAATGTACCGTTACCAAATAGTGCTGTTACTGCTGTTGTACGACTTTCAAACGCTCTTTCATTTCTCCGTTTTTATTTAAATTTTGGTATATAGGCGCCACTTTCTATAGAGCAATAGGGCACTTTTCAGCCGCCCTAAGGAAAAACGCAATAGCTATATATTATGTGAGCTTGATACATAGTTACTGCGTATTTTATTAGGACGGCAGTTTTGTGTAGTAAATTTTTAATAGCAGAATTGCTTGTAGGGAGTTGGCTACCTTTTAGAGCATTTTGCATTATAGTGTATTTGATATAATATATATATTTTGTTAGAGCCAGCCATATAGGACTGAGCAAATACTAAATACGATTAATGAATGATACACGGTGTCCAGCCACATTGTAGTACAGTTTGGCAGCCGCCTTCCCCATTGCAATTTTGTAGTCAGTTACAAAATTGTGCTGTTGTACGACTTTCATTTCTCCGTTGTTCATATAAATTTTGGTATATATAGGCGCCACTTTCTACAGAGCAATAGGGCACTTTTCAGCCGCCCTAAGGAAAAACGCAATAGCTATATATTATGTGAGCTTGATACATAGTTACTGCGTATTTTAATTAGGACGGCAGTTTTGTGTAGTAAATTTTTAATAGCAGAATTGCTTGTAGGGAGTTGGCTACCTTTTAGAGCATTTTGCATTATAGTGTATTTGATATAATATATATATTTTGTTAGAGCCAGCCATATAGGACTGAGCAAATACTAAATACGATTAATGAATGATACACGGTGTCCAGCCACCTTGTAGTACAGTTTGGCAGCCGCCTTCCCCATTGCAATTTTGTAGTCAGTTACAAAATTGTGCTGTTGTACGACTTTCATTTCTCCGTTGTTCATATAAATTTTGGTATATATAGGCGCCACTTTCTATAGAGCAATAGGGCACTTTTCAGCCGCCCTAAGGAAAAACGCAATAGCTATATATTATGTGAGCTTGATACATAGTTACTGCGTATTTTATTAGGACGGCAGTTTTGTGTAGTAAATTTTTAATAGCAGAATTGCTTGTAGGGAGTTGGCTACCTTTTAGAGCATTTTGCATTATAGTGTATTTGATATAATATATATATTTTGTTAGAGCCAGCCATATAGGACTGAGAAAATACTAAAAACGATTAATAAATGATTTACGGTGTCCAAAAATTTACGGCCGTTACAGACGAACTAGCTACTTAGTAGCACAGTTTGGCAACTGCTTCTCCATTGCAATTTTGTAGTATGATCGCAGTTGAAATGCAGTCCGTAGATAACTGCCCTCAATTTTTGGACACCTATCATAAGACTTAAGGTGCTTTTCCACCGGCATTTCTTTTTTAAACATAGAGTTTAATGTCGATAGCGGAATGTCATGCTCCCTGGAGACCCCACTGTCTGTTTTGTGATTTATTAAGACGTAATGCTGATGTACCCAATATGTACGGAATTAGTACATACTTAAAAAAAATGTACCTCAATAGATAGAGACAGTGGGGTTTCCAGGGTGCATGACATGAATGCGGGCACCCTGGTACGGCTTATCTGCATCCTGGCCGACACCTGGCAGCCTTGTGTTCTTTAAAATAAGAAAGGTTTTGAATCCTATACTGATATAATTTTAAAATAAGTGATCTAGTGATTATTTAATTGTAGTTATGATTAGTAAAATAAATTTTATTATATGTACCAAAAATCTGTTTATTTTTCCTGGAACCACCCTTTTTATTAAGCCCTTATACTAAATAAGGTTACTGGTAATTCGACGTATTCTAGAAACTCCTGAGTTTCGGATAGCTTACATGATCTTTTTAACTGCAAATTATGAGCTTTACTATAATATCCCCGTAAAAAGGAATATGTTGAGCTACCAATAAACCTGTATATTTTTGAAGTGTTTGTCAAACGGTCTTATAACCATTTTTTTTTCAGATCCTGTATTTCATGTAAGGTTTTTTTTCTTCTACTATATTTCTAGGGTGTGGCCAAGAAAGTAAAACGTAATTTGAAAATCTAAACTGCAATACTATGATTTGACTCTCATACCATGTCAGCAAGATTGCAGATTAGCTTTTTCAATGATACTACACCCTATTAATATTCAGGAAATCAATGTTTGGTAATATATACCTTTAAGGTCGTGTACATTTTACTAGTGTTAGTTTGATAAATTAACCAAACTAACACCAGTAAAATTTACACTATTTATTTGGTGTGTTTTACTAAACTAAGACCGGTACAATCAGCAAAACAAGCACTGATAAAATATTGGTAGATATTACCAGTTACAGTTTGGTGATAACTACAGCACAAATCTGTTAGATATTACCAAACAAAATTTAGGAAAACATACAAAACACACATGATAGATAATACTTAATTTTATTTGATAAAATCTGCAATACACTACTGATAGATAATACAATATTATCTCTGATAACAAGCACGATACACATCTGATAGATTATACTAAGCTAACTTTGATGAGAACTGCAATACACTACTGGTAGATAATACAATAGTATCTCTGATAAAAAGCACGATACACATCTGATAGATTATACTAAGGTAACTTTGATGAGAACTACATTACACATCTGGTAGATATTACCAAATAACCTTTGGTAGTAACAAAAATAAAATCTGGTAATTATTACCAAACTAACGCTGATAAAATACACTGAACGTGTTTAGTAAATACTGCTAAATTTTGTTTGTTAGAGTTTACCAAATAAAATAGATTATACTTACGAGTTAAGTTTAGTTTTCTCTATCAAACTGATTTAATACATTCTACCATATAATAAGTGCTATCTACCAAATTTTGTTTGTAGATTTTACTAAATACCTTTGCATTTTCTATTAAAATAACTTTGGTAATTTTTACCAAAAAAACATCAGTAGAACATACAAAATGTATTTAGTAAAAAAGACAAGTATGTTGGGTAAAATATGCAATATTTATTTGGTAGATTGCAGCAAACTATATTGTACTTTTTTACTAAAGTACTTTTATAAAAGGTTACTAAAGTACTTTGGTTAAACATCTACAAAAGTAATTTCGTTAAAAACCTACCAAAGTACTTTGGTAAAAGAAAATACTAAAGTATTTTGGTAAAAATTATACTAAAGTACTTTAGTAAGAAATTTTACTAAATTACGTTTGTAAAAAAATATACTAAAGTAATTTGGTAAGAAATTTTACTAAATTACGTTTGTAAAAAATATACTAAAGTAATTTGGTAAGAAATTTTACTAAATTAGTTTGGTGAGAAATGTTACTAAATCACTGTGGTAAAAAGTGTACAAAATATAGGTGTAATCTACCAAATAAATTTGGTAAAACACCAACTTAAGGTGTTTAGTAAAATCAACCAAAATTTGTGATAGGACCGAAATCAACCGCAAACTTTGGTAACATTTACGCAGAATCTGTTAAATTCAACCTAACATTTTTTTCAGTGTGCTTTTCTAGAAATTGAAAATTATTCCTTCACAGTTTAAAAAAAAACCTAATTAGCTATGTGTTAATTTTGCCTAACTGTATAATTTTAATAACGCAGCCTATAACAACAGGGATATTAACGATTATCGCCCTATTATCATCCTATTTATTGCTCAGGGCTCGTCCTTTCACTTAACCTTTAAAGCCCGTACGGCATACTCAAACCCATTTTATCGTTACCTAAAGGAAATAACGTTAGCATAAATCGCCTATATCGTCATCATTCGCAATAATAAAAGCGTTCTAGACGTATCTTTTTCACTTTATTCTATTTATGTCAATAGCAGAGTTAAACGGAGCGTTCGAGGAGACAATAACTTTCAATTGTTCAAACCACCTTTAAATAGACTCGGCAAGTTGGAATAAAACTGTTACCGAATTGTTAGCATCGCGATTTGTTTGAAATTGGAGGCCGAGTTATATTTTAGTGTAATTAATGTTTTATAGTTTTTTTGGGTTAGGTAATACATTTGTTCTTGTGTGTCGTTGAAGGAATGCAAATGATTTTGAGTAAGATAATCCCAAATAATTATATAAGATTCTGAAAAATGTTTTATGCCTTCTTTTTTTTAATTAAGTAACGTATTTTAGTATTTGTGCTTATACAGTTACATACAGAGTAAAATCTAGCGTAGCGTTACTTACGTTACCCATAAAATGACTTGTGTGATGAATTGTATAAGTCATCACTTCAACTATTGAGTATTGATATACTGTGTGATGAATTGTAACTTCAGCTATTCAGTATTGATATTTCAACGTATTAAATCCAAGAATTTACTCGTGCATCAATTCAATACAATAATTTACTGATAAAAATCCGTACCTGAGAAGCATAACACTGCAACTGCCATTTTCTCAATTTTACAGGAGAAGCGATTTTGTGTCAAAATAATGCCGGTCGATGTTTGGGATGGCTTAAAATGAAACTAATCAAGTTTGAATAACGAAATGCTTTATTACTCGAAAGTTTGGTTATCTGAGATCAACATTAATAACAAAGGGAGATCAATCACTTATTCTAAGTAATATTTTTTTGCTGTAAAACAAAAAAACTACGCTGTTCTGCTTCTAACAAAAAAATCAAAAACCTGTTTTATGATAAAAATACAAAAGGCCCCTTTCATAAATCAGACAAAAACTTTAATAAAAATAAAATCATAGTACTTTCATAAATCGACAAATTAACAAAATTGTCAACACAAATAGAGAAACATCTTTCATAACAGCTAAACAAGATCTTAACTGAAGCAAGTATGCTATCATGCACTTGTGCTACCGGTGTGGTAAACCTTAGTCTTCATCCGATTCTTCAATATCAGGAACATTACCGTGCGGCAAATTTTTATAATAGTTTTTAATTGTTGAATCAGTCATCCACTGGGTCAGCGTCATCAAGTCTTTGTATTTTGGATTACTGATTGGACGCTCACGTGAGTTAACTTGAGGAAGTGTATAGGGCATTTGAAGCGGTTGCCTTGTGTTTCGCCTCAAATCAATTTTAGAAAACTCTGATTCGTCGAAGGATGTTTTATAGAATAGCACCCCCAGTTCATCCTTCCGCAATTGGAACCAAACACATTTTGAAATAAGAAATGGCTCATTGAGCCAATTTTTGCGCCTTTGACTGAAGAGATTTGACAGTGACTTGATGTTTTTTATGTTACTTAGGTTCATGCTGTGCACTGTTAACGGATTTTTAGGCTTGCATTTTTTTACAAATTGCTCCCAGTCACGAGGTGTCATGATCTCGAATTGAGGCAGTTCCTTTTTTTTTCTTTCGATTATGGAATGTAACATGTCCACTTCAGAGTGTGTATGTCCTCGGAGTAAAAATTTGTGATTTATAGTCGTTAAATTTGAATGAGCTAGAATCCATAAGTAGCAATACACTAGAATTATATTCCTATTTTGACCTGCACAATTATCAGACCAAATAGTTATTTCTGTTACTGTAGGTACTAAGTAGTTAAGCACCCATTCAATCAGACAAGACCCTACTTCATTACCCCCTCTTCCACCTAGGACTTCGTTCCAAATCATGCAGTAAGATTTGTTAGACGTGTCATCATGCAGTGTTTCATTTAATACCCATAATTTCCTCAAATAAAATGATTGGGTATTTGTCAACAAAGGTGTTGGTAAACATTTTTGCATGTCTAACATAAGCGTTAAACTGGTCCCAGCTGAGGACTTGCTGTTCTCTTTATCTTTCTTCTTTAAGCTGTACCTATTGTTTGCATCTTCTAAGTGTTTCTTTTGCGACTCTTCTATTTTTTGGCGTTCAGATGGGGCGGTTTCCTGTTTCAAATCCAAAATGAATTTATCACACGTATCGCAGGTATCTTTACTTGGAGAATAAAACGACAAATAAATAATGAAAATAAACGGAACTTAGTACTCAGTTACTCACATTCGGCATCGCGTGTTGCTAAGTCTACTAAATATTTCCCTAGACTCGACTTCCGCATTATGTTTGTAGACACACTCACTCGTATTTACGCAAAGAGTAGACATACGATTCGGCAAAGGTCCGTCCGCGTGCACGTTTAGACTCGTACTGCGGGCCGGGTAACTCCCGCGCAGGCTTGACTAGACAACCCCCTCCCGCGCCCGCAATAGATCGATTTGAGGCATAAAACTGTAAGTCTGGAGATACAATATTTTTTTTTAATGTCTTATTGCATTTTACTGTATCATAGTTTTAATTCAGGATAATACTGTAACTCCAGTACTTACGATGAAATGAACATTTCTTGTCCGGTACTAGCATAAGACTGTATTTCACTTAGATTAAAATGCTTCGTAGTGTGTCGTGATCTTACAGCACTATACATTTAGGGAAATCGGTTACTATGGAGAAATTGTCAAATACAGTTTTATGGCTCGAAAGAGCTCAGAAAATGAAGTAAGATACAGTCAAAAGCCCAAAATCGTAAAAAATGGAGTTACAGTGTCATGCTTCTCAGGTACGGAAATATGCTTTATATGTGATATTAAACATACTACATTTCAATGAACAATTTATATTATTGAAATTTTATTTTTATTAAGACTAGAAGGTGCCCGTAACTTCGTACGCGTATATTTTTATATGTCACCTATATATTTTTATATATAACCATTTTTGGATGTCAGCTATTCCTGTACCGAAATTGGTTAAAATTCCTCTATGCGAGATGTGAGAAGAAAGAAAATTTTACCAACAGACGGGATTGTAGATACCTACGGCAGGCGCCAGGCGCCGCAATGTTGCATCGGGTTGTTAAGATTTTTCCTAAAATAATGACCCCTTTAAATAGAAAGATCTTTTTCAATACAATTTTATAGCAGTATAGATATTACAAATAACAAATAAAATACATTCATTTGTTTAAGAATGGTCGACGCCACGGGGGACCGAAGAGCTAGCAGTTCCTCGCTCAAGCAAGAAATGCCAAAGGGGCCCGATTTCTTAAGTCTGTTTAATATATTTTTACATAGTTTAAATTTTTTTATATTCCTTAGCTTATAATCGTAGTTAACTATATATTTAACTTTAATTGATTAGCAATAATTGTAAATATTATTGATATTCGCCTTTAATTAATAAGTGTGTGTTTTCCTTGTTTTAGGTTTATCCCTAACTTAAAGATACTTAATCATAAAACCAAACCAATAACCTTCTCTCGTTGACGTTATGAATAATGCACGTAATCTGATACTTTACAATGATTAAGTTAAGCCTGAAAGTATACTTTCTCTCTTAATTTACTCGTAATATATTATTTATATCGTATGTAAATTACTTTAATTACACGTAGTTCCACGCTTGAATTTTTGAATATATTGCCTAAGTAAGTACATGTTACCGTTTATGTTAGTGTTAATAATATAATTATGTGCAAAGTGGGTGTTCAGGGGAGAGTAACTATTTAGAGGAAGCTTTTATTTAATGTATTATTTTTTTGCATCTTTTTGAGGTATTGTTAAATATGGTATATACCTACTCTGTCCTTTCCGCTCATGAAAGAGACAGTTTGTTACTCATATATTGATTTAATTGACACGATGTTCACGCATTACATTACGGGACTTAGCCGCGTTCATAAAGTGTTTATTTAATCACCTCGACGTTTTTAACACAATTTGAAATCACTTTTTTATATATACATGCCAACCCCACCTTCATAGAGCTGTAAATCGATAACCTCTAATACCTCTATCAAAGCCATTTTATACTAATCATTTTCAATTTATCTAAACGCATGGCAAAATGTTGTTAGCCCTTGTAGCGCTATTAATGCCATTAGTGAGGGTCCACGGCGAGAGTGGAACAATTTTCCTTTTAATTAGACACGTAACGTGCGAAACGGGGCCGTTGTTTAAGTACGCATACTTTAATAATTAAGAAATATTCTTCATTCCTGACATTTAGCTTAAATTTCAGAATACAAGATGCATATAAATACGTATACGGGTTTTGTTTATCCATAGGTATACTATCAAATAACGTGTATAAATGACAACATCATGTCAATAACGGATATATATCCGGATATATTGAAATATAATTTTTATTTTTCACTAAGAGAGTAGCTTTATGTATCTGCCAAAATATTATTTTTGATACGTACAAGAAAATCCAGGTACAATCTTTCTAATGGGTAAAGATCAGACCATCTTAATCACTTACAGCTCACTGGAATTTGTCGGAGCCATTGCAGGGTAGTAATAGTACATAACTTATAACTATACATATATTTTTATATCAGGCAGGAATGCAATGTTTCCGATGACGACGTCATAGACACGGCAAAGTGGAGGAAGAAGATAGAGCAGGCTGACCCCACCACCATGTGGGATACATAGTCAGCAAGAGAGAGAGAGGCAGGAGGCAAAACGACGCCTCCAAAATTGTGGTCACACAAACGACTTTTATTCAGAACTAAATAACTAATTCAGTGAATAAAGGATTTTGACCTTACAAACGGTCCGGTAGTTTTGAATTTTTGATATGTGGTCTAGGATGGTTAGTCAGTGCTTAAAATGCAAAATGCACAATTCCCCCCCCTCCGCGCCCGCCGCCATATTGAAAAAACCGGCACTCTCTTCATATTTTTGCTCATATCTTCCTTTAGGAGCATTTTAGCTAGAAGAAAGCTACGACAATATTATAGAGAGTTAAATTTACTACATTTTCCATTTTATATTTTGTTTCTAGGACAGATAGTTACAGAGATATGCACATTTAAAAAAACTTAAGAAATTGCAATTTCCAACTCAAAAACAAACTTCTGGATTATATCTTCGTTTAGGAGCATTTTAGCTAGAACAGTGCTTGGGTAATTTTGTACAGAATTAAATTTACTATAATGTACATTTCAAATTTTGTTTCTAGGACAGATAATTACGGAGATATGTAAAAAATAAAGTCACGTTTTCCGAAAATGTATGTAAAAATGGACATGAGTTTTATAAGCAATTATATTTCCTACATGTTTTAATTTGTCCTAGACTAGTCCATAACTGAATGACAGCGTTCTAAACCAAGAATTTTGAGAAATTTTCAGAAAATTCGACTTTTCCTGTTTTTTTAATGTGCATATCTCCGTAACTAACCGTCCTTGAAACAAAATTTGAAGTGTAAATTATAGTAAATTTAATGCTCTACAACATTGCCCAAGCTTTGTTGTAGCTAAAATGCTCCTAAACGAAGATATAATCCAGAAGTTGGTTTTTCAGTAGGAAATTGCGATTTTTACGTTTTTTTAAATGTGGATATCTCCGTAACTATCTGTCCTAGAAAAAAAATATAAAATGTAAAATGTAGTAAATTTAACTCTCTATAATATTGTCGAAGCTTTCTTCTAGCTAAAGTGCTCCTAAAGGAAGATATGAGCAAAAATATGAAGAGAGTGCCGGTTTTTTCAAAATGGCGGCGGGCGCGGAGGGGGGGGAATTGTGCATTTTGCATTTTAAGCACTGACTAACCATCCTAGACAACATATCAAAAATTCAAAACTACCGGACCGTTTGTAAGGTCACACATAGTACTTTAGTCTCTATTCACCGTATTAAACATCTAGGAACAATTTCCATTAAATTTGTGTACCTAAACACGTAGGAGGCATGTTCAAACTCGTTTATCTCTCAACCCAAGATGATTTGTAAAATCTTCTCGTTGTTTTCCAATCTCATTTACGATAGCCAAAGTTAAGAAAAGACTGAACATCGCGAAACGGAATAGTTCTTAGAAATTGCTTTCGTGTGGCTTTGACGAAGTCAATTTTGAGTTTGACGCTCTCGATAAATTCCGAATCCGAACTTCACTTCAACTTTGAAATTAAGTGAGTTGTTAGGATATAAAACTCGCGAATTTGAGAAACTGGAAACAATATTGAATGTAAAAGTTAATATCTTTTATTAAAGACATTTTTTATTCGTCGGTGGAACATTAAAATGTGACGTCCTTACGAAGATCCATTTAGCTAAGTGATTTTCTGTTGTGACTGGTTTTCAACGAACGTCGTCGCGCCGACGGCACTAAGCTCCGATTTAAAAAAGAGGTTTTAGTCAAGAAGGTATATCATTAAGGCGAGGTCCCAATTCACCCGGGCATTGCGATATCCCCAATTTAGTAATATCTCGATATCGCCGATATACGACGCGTTACCTATCCAATTTGGCCCTTGCGAGGACAGCGTAAGATACATACAAAAAGTAAAATCTAGGTGTCTTCTACATCTGGACTTGCTTGAAAATGAGAAATTTATTCTTCAGCCTAGAAAAAAACGCTAAAAATGTTTGCTGGGAATGCAATACAATGAATACCGAAAATAGCTTATGTAAACATATTATATACGTACATAGAGTCAAAATCTCGGATCATGACAATAGAAACTTTGAACAAAACATTTAAATAAAACAATTTAAACGAATTGTATCGTGTGTATTTATTATTTGATCCTACCTGACGTTTCGGCACCTATTGCGTTTTTTTAACACTGATTGATAAAAGCACAAGTTTTTGTGCAAACTACCCATTTTATAAACACACTTGCGTTGGTGGCGAACTCCGTAGTGCACCTAAATAACTAATTTAGGTTAGTTTACAGCTTCATTGGATGCAGTTCCATGTCTACGACAGGCCAATTTAAATCAGTATGCTTGCGTTTGCAAGTTTGCTAACTATAGCGATAGCATTACTTTAACACAAAGATATTCCGACCAATACCTACCGATGACGTTAAAATCTATGACCAAGCAAAAATAAAACGTGCATCATGTCAAAAAATTTCCTGCATCAACACATTTCCCCATAAAAAAAATCGTTTTAGCCCCACCCTCAAAGTAACTAATCATTTTAGTAATTAGTTACGTTTACATTAAAGCCGAAAGGTACTTAATTGTTACTAAAATAGATCAATCTTTTCCGGGACTCGGTCAATTAAGTCGTAACTAAATGGATTGGAAACCTCCACCGCTTAAAAAAGGCGTTCTTAATTAATATGGATTCTTTCCGAATGCCGAGTACGGTTTTGTGTTTGCTGCTCAGTGGCGCAGCTTCTAAGTGTTTTACAGTCAAGAAATGGAGCGCGTAAACAGATAAAACGGGTCAAGAGCGTGTCGGCTATGCCTAGTTAAATGTTGGGTTCCGTGGCCGCTACCACCTAAGTAAATCCACAGAACAGATTTAATACAACCATTAAAATTTAAACGCGATATATTTTTGTATCAAATCATTTCAGGCGATAATGTACGACAAGCTATATTTTTTCATTACTCCGTTATGGATATCGGAAATTCGGAATGGCTAAGGGATTTTTTTATTACTTATTACTGTGGGTGGACTGAAATTTGAGCTTAGCTTAGCTTATATCTTACCTATTGAGTTTCAATTAGTCCTGTACATAGCACAGAACACAAAAAACGTAATGTCTTAAGGCAAATATTCAAGCACCAGATTACACTATAATATTTTTATTAAAAGATCTAATATTGCATTGAAAATTATATGAAGAAGGGTCCTCAAAATCTTAGCAGCTCGATGCGGTACTCGGCGCCAGCCGTCCAGATGATAAAAAATGTCGTTGTCCTCATCATGCCAAATCGGCTGGACTAGTTTTAACCAATTCTACTCGTAAGTAGTATAAGTATAGCTGGCCATCCAAAGATGGTTAAACGATACTTTTTACTCCACTACAGTAAATAAAAACGTTTTACGCGGACGCCGTTGCAGGGATACCTCTTGTTTTAATAAAAATACTAACTTCTAAAATAATTTAATTAGTTTCATGGAGTAAACTTTTAGGCAACAGAATGAATATACAATTTCAGCATTTATGTATAAAAAAAAAACACAATAAAAATGAGTTACTTAAACATTGAAAGCAGTAACTGTATTCTTGAAACATTCTTATAAAGCGGCAAATAGCAAAATTTCTTCGTCTCTATAAAGCAAAATGTTTTAAAACTCTAATCATTGGCAATGACAGTTGGTTTTCTAACAAATATTAATTTTTGACTAAAATTATAAAAACAGTATTCTTATTATAACTTTTACCTTGTAAAAATTAAGCTTCCACGAACAAGCCACAAAGTGGGAAAATGCTGACAACTTCTGAAATCTTTAGCGATCAGCTTACCTACTTGAATGTAATAAATGAGTCGTGGCGCAGGATAGCTTCGCTGGAGGATTGGATTTTGAATTGAAGTGACAGAATGATGAAGGGAAGGGTTCCATACAATCTATCGGGTCTCATCCAAGCACCAATATTAAGAAGTTTAACGGCGTGATATGAGGGAGATAATTTTCTGAGCCCAAATGGCGTGGGGCCGCAGCCAATGGAAGTTATGTAACTTTATTTAAATTTGAACAGTGAAGTATGCATTCATCACGGTACTTATTTCTTTGTTAGTTGTTAAATCACCAAAGATCAGACAAATGGGCGTCATTGCACACAATTGTAGATAAGAATCTAAATATTAATTAAATTGATTGCTGAGTGTCAATACACTAACGCCTAACTTATTACTGATAAGCTATCAATATATAAAATATAATATGAAGTCTGATATTTAATAAGTTCCCGACTGATTAGTTAATAACCTCTTTAACAAACTTGTTCAGTTATGCATAGCATAGTACTCGCTGTTCACTGCTCGCGCGATATTGACACAGACTCCGAACAATTAACATAGAAGATCGTCGTGAAGTCTGCAATGTCAACAGAAAGCAACTTGGATGTTCCATTAATGAAATCTTACCTAATCAACAGTTTCAATGGGACACGGGGCATCGAAATAAAAATATCAATGTATCGGACGCAAAAGAAGACATGATTTAACCCTTTGAACGCCAAGAGCCACTAAAGTGGTCGTGTGCTGTCGTGTCTACCACGCCAACGACCACTATTAGGATAATGGCGGACGTTGTCAAAGCAATTTTCCCGCTGACAGATACGGTATATTTTCCCTCTTCCTTTTTTAACTATTGGCGTATAAATTTTGACATAGGAGGAAGAGCGTTCGAAAGGTTAAAGACGAAGTGGCCTAAAGAAATATTTATGTAGTATTAAGGTAATCGTAAAAAGGATTTTTTTTCAACCCCTTGTGTTTTTATGTTATAAGTAGTTAAGGGATATAAATGCCTATGGGGGAACGCACGTTAGAGGTTAGAAGGATAGTCAACATACAGCAATAATTTATGGAGATTGAAATACGTCTCAGCAGTTTATCGTGATAGCCAATTGAATTTGGTCCTAAGTAATTTCTTCTTCAGAACAGAACTTAAACCGACCACCAGAAGATAGGTATGAAAATTACAGTACAAAAACACGTATGTCTAGTCACTAGTTCTTTTAAATTTAATTTGAATTGTAGAATGTGGAGCTGGCAACGTATATTATCTAGACTAAAATCTCGTTTTCAATAAAAATTGGCTAGACATGAACTTTATCAATAATCTATACTGAAGTATACGTATAATAAATAAATAAATACGGGGCATAATTTATCGTGACTTTATAAACACTCCAAAATAAATTCCAATCCGAAAAACATTATATACCCCTTCATCTGGCGTGTATGGCCAGGGTGAACAAATTCTTTGACCATCTTTTTCCATTTTTTTTCGAACCAGAATCTTTTGCTCTATCTTACCACAACGAGGCTTGAACTAGCGACCTTGTCTCCCGGAGCGGGAATTTGCCACACGAAGGGATACACAAAATAAGCAAAGCAGTGCAAATAACCCAAACATAAATTTGGCTGTTTATTGATCATCTTTGTGTTATCAGTATTTTAATTACAATTACCTAATTTAAAATAGCCATCACTTCGGCCGCTAGATCGGGCCGCGGGTCCCCGGCAAATTAAATTATGTAATGTATACTTAACCCTGTTCTTTTTGCTCCCTATTATCTGTTTTAATGATGCTAGCATTGGATATCAAGATGCAGGACAAAATTCCGAGGTTTAATTGGAATGAATAACAAAATATACTTATTTTTGTTCATTATTATTCGCAAGCTTGTTTTTTATAAAGGCCTGAAATGAACACGTTTCGTTGAAAACGTTTCCTCTGCCATCTGCAAAGCTTGAAAATTAAAACGTCCTAGATAAAAGTCCTACTTGGATGTCTTTAGTTCCTGGATAACTATACTACTATAATAACTTGCCGATAAAACGTAGATTTAAAAACT
The DNA here is from genome assembly GCA_932273695.1 of Apotomis betuletana. Taxonomy (NCBI): domain Eukaryota; kingdom Metazoa; phylum Arthropoda; class Insecta; order Lepidoptera; family Tortricidae; genus Apotomis; species Apotomis betuletana. Next base: position 13,196,383 of record OW026298.1, on the reverse strand, counting down.
TAAGTAGGTACTTGAGGATAGCAAGATCGTAAAACGCATCGAATGAGGGAAGAGGCTCGTAAAACTGTGATAAAGCAGTACTATATTTATGAAAAATCGACTTAGAATTGGTTGTTAGACATATAACGTTATACACGTGAATCATGAGTTACAAAATATTGAAAATAAGCTGACTCTACAGTTGAACTTATTTATCGAAATATATGTAATAACCTCTGTTCACTTATATCTCGCAAGAAGCTAAAGCACCACGTACCTACGTCTAGCATATCTGTGACACGCGACTCTTTGTCGCACGACAAATACTACTGTCACTTTCCTTTCAATAACGTGCGAGCAATACAGGTGAAACCGAGTCGTGCGACAAGCGAAGTCACGGCGAGATATGCTAGCCCTGCAGGTTATGTTGATATAATAACCTATTAATCGAATCCCGGCAAAGGCAAATATTTGAGTTATGGCCTCGAATATTGGTTCCTGGTTTTCGGATGTTTTATAATATGTAAATCGTCCGTGCTAGAACAAAATTTGGGGCCCATTTGTGTATACGTATATAACGCATTTATTAATTTATTAATTATTATCAAATCACTGCTAGCGCTATGTCTAGCTAGACTTTACCAAACAGCGGTCAAATACCTACATAACAACTCTTTCCGCAATATCTAATAAAAAAGCAAACGTATTTTAAATCTATCACCGTGTATTATTCTGTAAATGGAAGTTTAGCGACACGACTTTCGAATTGTTTCTGTCAAAATAATTAAACTATATTTATCTAAATTCGATGAGAAATAAATGCCGCGATGACGGCATCTTGAGCAAAGCACATTGTTCAAATTAAATTGTTCAAGCTGTAAACATTATCATTAAAAATCGTGCGACGATACGTTCAAGTTACAAAATAAGCTCGGAAACTACAGTACAATGATCTAAAAATTACATTACGAGATCATTATGTTAATATATCGCTTGTGCTCTCACTGAGATGATTAAGGTCCCGAAAGATGTTCTTCGAAAGCGAGCTAGATTCACTTACGAGCACAAGCTTGCTTTTAGTCCAAGAAAACTCAATAAAGTTGTCATTGTTTCGTCTTCTTATTCAGGCATTTTAATCGATGAAAGCAGCTAGTTCCAGGACTAATTAATAACGCCCTATTTTTTCAAGGAAAACAGTTGTAATTCCTTATTGCGCGGCCAATATTATCAATTTTTGTTTAAATTGTAATAATATTACACGTTTCGGTGTTATAAGATTAATGCAGGAATATATTTGTAAAATGGTCTGTGGCATCAGTTATCTGCCTGTCTGTTGATTTATTTTTTGTGAAATAAAGTGTAGTTACTTGTATTGTATTAAGAACACTTTACCCAAGTGTGTTGGGATTTGTTATCGTTTCAGTAATTGCTTGTCATTTAAAACAGGTGGCATTTCTTTTCTTTCCATAATGTTTCGTTTGATGAATAGTGTTTAAATTTGCTTCGTAAACTGATGTATCTGTTAGTAAAGCTCCCAAACAACAACACAATTCAGTTGAGTTGCACGGCAAACCGTGTAGTACGTAGGTAATTCTCGCGTATTTACGAGAACCTTTATAGTCCGAGTTTTTTTTTTAAACTAGTAACTAAAGTCTGCAAAACGCATTTTTTTTAATTTGTCATGTTTTTTTATAACACTGATAAAATTAACTTCACTATGTTAGGTATAAGAGTAAGCTGATCAAAGCGAACGAAGACGCTCCGTCGACTCCATCACGTTTAGTATTATATCTTGATGTTTGACAGTACATTTGCACAGGTTTAAGTAATTATGGTATACCTATCTTACTTTGGTAAAAACGCGAGATGTATCAGATTGACTCTGTCAATTAGTAGGAAACAAATACTTTGACGCTATCGGAAACAGACCCACCGACTGACTCAGTCGCAGACTGAGCATTCCGAGGGGTATATGTAATGCCTACAAGCAATCGATTTTAATACGACACCAGCGCGGCATTCCAATGCCCTCCCTATGCGTAGTAATCACATGACGAGCAGTACAGTAGCCAATAGATGTCGTCTTTTCGTACTTTATTGGTTATTTATTAAGCGTAGGGACGCTTTTATCGCGCAAATTGGGTATCTAGAGATTCTTGAGGACGAACATTGGCTAGTTTTTGATAGTTACCCAATTTTGTCTCCCAAATATTTTGATAGCTTGTACTGTAGTTTCGAAGGTGTTCCTGAAATATCTCTAAGATTCATAGATTATTACTTAGTAGGTTTGGTTAAGTTAATTTTATTTATTACCTACACATACCCAATTGCGCTAAAACGACTCAACTTTCATGAAATTTGGCAAATAAAATATGTTATAAAATGTATAAATACGTCAAGTACCTACTTGAAGCACGTACTTCAAAGATCCCTTTATGCAACTACAATAAAGCAAGCAAGTTGTGTTTTTTAACGTTTTATTTTTCCAGTTTCTATCTTTATCCTGTATGGTTATTCCAGAAGTATTTCCATACTTACGCGTTAGAGTCCTACTGATCTTTTATTGAGTACTATAGAACTCGCAGTCACTTTACGTGTGTGTCTTAAATAGATGAGTAAAGCATATATCTTTCTTGACAGTACAACTTTCGTAAATGGCACAATTTCGTACAGTCAGCCAAGAAAGTGGTCTACCACTTTTGGAGCTTATTACTCGTAATAAAGAGTCGAAAAGTGGTAGATAAATTTTACAAGTATTTATACAAGTAGCGGTAAACTGACTGCTACTTGTATTCCTAAAATATGACAATGGTAGTGCCCGCACAGTTTAACTGTGGGAACTATTTGGTTAATTTAATTACTAAATACAAAACTTTGCGTAGGTACTTTAGGATTCAAGAGTTGCTTTACATTTCTGACTCTAAATTAAAACACATTTAAATAATATTAATGACATAGATTAATAACTATGTAAATTTTATTTTACAGGAATAGGCTCAAAATTTCGTCAAGCGAAAAGCAATTATATCAAAGTGCCTGACCATAAAAAGCATTAAATTCTATGTCACTTGTGCCCATTTCGGATAAACGTGCATAACCTATTAACACAACACATTTATTAATTTCAAATAAAGTGCTAAAGACGCAGCAACATCACGAGAGCCTTTACATCACAATAACTCATATAACTATCTAACTAATATATGCACTCGCAACGCCACTACGCAACCATATTATAAACTATGTGTAAAACGATTATACTCAAAAACGTAGTCGCTTCAATGTAACGTATGACTCCGCTCCACAATTGGCCCTTTAAATATATGAGTATCAAGGGTCCAAAATACGCCAACGTTCTATTGTTATCCTTCGCCCCGTCGACAAATTATTAACTGTGCCTATTATGCAGGTCGTGTCTTGGGTACGTAATCTCGTATTGAACGCACACTTTGTTGTTTTATATGGCAATGGCGCTACGCTAGGCGATGATATAAAAAAAAACAATCCATAAATGGTAGTGAGCTTGTTGTCCGAATTACTTAATTTGCGCGGCAGAAGTATTTGGACGTTAAAAAAAATGTTAATGTATTGATAATTTGCTCAGATCCATATTTGCCCTGAGATTCCACATTACAGCATTAATATATATACATACATGTAATATCTATTACAAACGAAACATCAATCTGCTGGCTGATGATGAAACACTAACCGCACATTGTTTTGTTTACAATGTACAATCATATACTTATGTACTTACACATGTAAAAAAAAATTATATCTAAATACTGCGTCATATTGCAAAAGGCTGATTCCTAGATTATGCTTGGAGCGAGTTACGATACTACCTAATTCGCACAGGATCTAATCCGATAGCCATTTGACGAATCGACGATTTTGCCATACCACACATATATTACACATACGAACATATGGCCGTGTTATCTCCAATGTATAACGATAACAGGTTGATACATTAAGGCAAATAAAAAAGGTAATAGTTAAAGTAGACACTGAGGAAAAATTAATAATATTTTGAGCATATCCATTAGATACGTCGAATATACAAAACAATCATAATAATGTAGGTAGGTTAAAATTACGGTTTTATCATTGCTTTCTTTCCTCACAACTTGAGTCAGGCATACCATTAGGCTGGATTGCAAAAAAATTGTACATATTTAAGGGCTTTAATTAAAACAAAGTTAATTGATTCCTTTGTGTGACGAAAGTTACCCATACATTTTGTATGACTAACTTTCTTCACACAAAGGAAGCGATCGTATTTTATGTTAACTAAGCTTTTAACTATGTATATTTTTTTTGCAATCGACCCATTAATAACAAAGATGTCTTTTCTAGCTGAAATTAATAATGATTATAGCATCAAACGGACGTCGGTCAGAGTAATTTACTAACATTTTTTTATAAATTGTCAGATAAATAATTTTCATTACAAAAATGGTAGCGGAGACAGATGGGTAAATGACTAATTTATAAAACGTTGGTAATAAATGTGTGCATTTTTGTATACTGACGCTGTATGCACCTGGGTAAAAGATGATTCACTCGGTACGATACTGATCTGATCATTTTACTTGAAACATCAAAGCAATTCATGCAATTATAGGTAACCTAAGAAGTCAAATGGCAACAAGCATAGAATGATTGATTGATTTTAACTTTCAGCACTAATGTAACTAAACGCAGTTCTGGGTTTCGATGACGGCGACCCTTTGCTAAAACTTTGGACTTCATTCAAAGATTCGATGTCAAACACCAGCTACACAAAGAAATGACCAAGAACCGCTACAGGTACACATACAATTCGACTGACCAATTCTATACTGCCACTCGTTTTTGATACAAGGCCAGACCGTGATATTGCTAAATGAAAGAATCCTCAAAGTAGCGCCCGGGTAGATAAACCCGCTTTTAACGCTTTATTGAGTAAAAAATATCTAAACACATTTATAATATTAGTAGGATAATAGTATTATTTTATTACATCCTAATCAATTCTTAACATTGGAGAGTTATCGTAATTACGGGTACTATTAAAATCGGTTCAAAGGCAGGTCAATGAAAGGTCATTCCTGGAAGACCTTTGTCAGTCGTAAATAGTCCTAACTGTTGCAATAAACCCCTGGAAGGGGAAATGAAGGGAACTATAAATTTTAGCGACCGAAACCTGAAGGCTTACCGGCCGTGTTCAGATCATGTACAATATTTTTTGTAGCGATTTAGTTAACCTTTTTATTTTTCACTTCTCCTGTTCCAAAAGTATGTTATTTTAGCTTCGTGAAGCGGCACTAAAATTGCACTTTTATTAGAAACCATATATTTATTAATTTCTATGAAAATGAAAAATTAATCTTGTTAGCGGCCAGCTACATACTAAGTTAAGTATAGATACGGATAATTCAAAACAAACAATAAATAAAAGACATGGATATGAAAATAAAATGTTATCAATTCTGCTCTGACTTAAACAGGAAGTTCTTTGACGTCACGCCACAGCTATGGTGTTTTTGTTGTGAATTTACACCTACTAACAATTTTCCCGCCATTTTACGACAAGCAACGATTTTTTCACTTAACTTGTCAGAAAGTGTTAAAACATCTTGTCAATTATATGCACAGGCTAATTATTTTTTGGGCGGAATTATTATTTGTTTATTTATTTTGTTCAGGATATCAAACAAAAGATATTAGACAAAAAGTGTTCTTCATCGTGCAAGATCCTCGAAATAAGCTGAATCATTTGCATTTATGAATAATATCGTAAAAAACACCATTAACTGTTACCCTCCGGCCCACTTTTCAAATGCAAAACCGCCGCCGTTATCAATACCAACGTATTCGTTTTTATTTACGCTCAGAATTTCCCACTGGGCGTTTTTTCACACAATCAACCGTAGAGTACTTACTCGTATAACTTGAACGGGGATTCAGTTTTTTGGGCGTTCCAACTTATTTCTCTTTGCCATGCCAAGGATAATTAAGTTTAAGAAGGTTTTTATCCCGTTTTGTTGGGTCATATAAGATACCGATTTTGCATGAATATCGTGGTGATTTAGGGATACAGATTTTAAGATTACCTCGAATAGAATATTCTAACCTACAAACATGTTCTTTTTTGTATATTTACTAGGGGTTTCTTATAAGTGTATATTTATTTTCAAAACCATTCGTGGAGGAGTAAAAAGGAAGGTATTACATCTTGCTCGAGCAAAAAATATCCTATAACTAACCTATTAACCCTGTTTAGATGTCTTTTAAAAAAGTCCAGTTCTTTTAGAGTGATAAGGCCCCGTTTATATTCTGACCGATTAACTACATTATAAGCGCGCTGGTAAGAGCTTCCTTGCCATCATAATAAGACAACTGGATTTTAGATTTAATAATAGTCATCATTCTCATGACGCAGCATGCTCTTCTTTTATTGTTCCCTGTCATTCGTCATCTCGTCGTTTAATTCCTTCTTCTCCATATCATTGTTAAGTTCATCATTAAGTTTTGAAGTATCTTTTGCCTCCGATTTGCTCGTAACATCTGTGATTAGTCCTACTCTCAGACTTTAAGTTTAATAATAGAAGATAACAAACAATACATATTGTACACAACTTGTAGAATCTTGCGATGACATCGTCACGTGTCAACCGAATTCATATTTGATGGCGGAGCTATTTCGAGCCCGCGGTGTCACCGCTCTGCGGAAACACGGTAAATGAAATTGAAATGAATTCCTCGTTCATTTAATATGCATTGCGAATTCGTTAGAGTCACTTTGAGCATTCCACTGATTTCGATATAACTGAAGTAGAGTGTTGCAATGAATGCTTTTAAAATATAAGTGGAAAAGCTAGTGGTGGGACAATTTATATGCCATTAAAGTTTCGTCCACTCTCCCCTAATAGCAAAAGCTTAGTGAACTATAGAAATATATCATGACACAAAGAGTGACAGGCTATACTTTTTATCCCATAAACTTGAAATTAAATCATTATGCAAGATACGTTTCGCGCGAGTTCTGCTCGTACTACTAATGAATGTGTCTTTTCCTTGTAAACTTAACTGAATTTAACATAAATCTGCAGAAAGATGACAAAAAATATAATAAACTGTTGTTATACAAAAGACACAGAAATCATTACCTAACTATACAAATGTTTAGTTGTCAACTTGTCATATAATTATAATATAAGTAATTTATGAAATATTAACTTAACACTGTGTGACAGTAAAATAAGATAAAAATTCAAAAAGTATGTTGAGATTTTCCTTTATCTTAGCTAAAACATGTTTCCTTAGGGAATAAAACTCTTCAGTCATTAATAAAATTATTACTCAACAGTTCATTAATTTTGATACATCCGCATTATAAGTAATGGTAAAAGCGTCATCAGCTACGGCGGTATAACTACCACATTCCGTCGACGGAGCAAAAATTGTATTATCCATTCAGCTACGGGAAAATTGGACACAGAAAAAATTAAATAACCGTAAACATTGCGGGAGTGCTCAAGTCCATAAAATATTGAGGTAAGATGAGAAAAAAAATAGGGATAAAACGAAATTTCTTAGCCCCAAGCTTTTATCATCCGTTGTGAATTGGAGCCGATAGCGGCTTAGACCGAGATGAAACATTACTATAATTAATAATTTATTATATATCGTATACACATGGTATACACAGAGTGATATGGATTAAGTTATTTATGCTTTGCGCAGACCTCGAGACTACTATAGACAAAAAACTACTGTACATACCTATAGACAAAAAAGACATATATTTTGCGATTTGTAAATTGCGCATGTAAATTAACAATTACTTTCAATATGCCATTTATGAGGTCTTATCGATTTTAAAATGTATTTTTATCATATTATGACAAATATATTGATAATTTCAATCAACTTTTCAAAGTGAATACACCTACTTTTCCCTGAGTTCTAGATAGTAACGTAGCTAATAAGTTGAAAAATCCATTTTTCTGCATGAATTTTGTCAGTTTCGGGTAGTTTTTGAAAAAATTATCAATGAAAAAATCAAACTGTAGGTTTCAAATATATACCAATAAATCGCAATAGCCCTGAACTAGTAATATTAATAAGATGTTAAGAAACATGTTTGATCATAGGGAAAAATGGCTTAAACAATCTGCATTTTTGAACGGCTAAGGAGCCTTATTAATCCCCTTTTTTTTAATTATTCAAATGTAAGTTGATCTTCATCAATTTATCACCGCTAGAAATCTAGATTTATATTCGGTATAACTAGTAGAGCGAATCTACGTGTACCTAATTAATCTACGTGTCTTGAGAGCCATTTTCTTTTTATGTTAAGGGTAAAAAGATGTTCGGAACACAATGAAAGAAACCAACATTACAGATATTGTTATTATAAGAATTATAAATGTTTCATTGTCATAAGTTCAAGACTAGAAAAACATATATTTTAAGAAAATCTTGTTAAATTATCAAAACCGAAAGTTAATCGCGTAAATAACTTTTCATCTAATCGATACCTTGAATAACAATTCACAGAAGCACAGAACCCTTGTCCAGTCTAGCGCCACTTGGCAGCACTAACCGTTACGTAATCGGGCAGCAGAGTGTGTAATGCTGTCCTGTGGTACCTGGGGTGGAGCCGTTCACGGATGGCCGGCGGTGGACGATATCGCCTCTTGTCACAGACCCTTAGATACTTACTTTTCAAACATATTTCGTACTTACTTTAAATAGGCTAGTTGACTCATGGTAAATGGTATTATGTAAACTAATGTTTATTTCGTATAGTATTTAGCATAGGAAACCTAATATTTATATTTTTCATTTTATTAAAGTAGAAGTTGAAAAAATAAAATTTTGAAAATATTGTTTTTATTCTGTATTTTGAAATGATTAAAACGCTGTCCGCCATTATCGCTCACGATAGTGACGTCACCGGTCCCGTGAAGAAAACTGAAGGGCTACTCCGACGACTCCCAATTGTGCCGTTCCTCTCGATCTCCTGTCAAAGTATATTTGAGTGAGCGGGTCGGCACTATACGACGGTCGAATTTTAAACATCGGAGTAGTCCTTCCGTTTATTAACTCTGTATTCTACGTCTCGCCAAAGATAAGCAAAAGTTGAAAATGGCGGACGGCTTTTTTGCCTGTTCATGAAATTTTATTTTCAATTAATAAAATTTAGCTTTCCAGCTCTCACAAACATACAATAATTTTATTTTAGAGCTAGGAAGATCACTACTAACTATTTCAAATATATTTCAAAAACGGGTCTAAACGTTTTCATAACGGGTTCAAAAACTAGCCCATAATTGATGATCTTTAAACAATGAAACCATATGAAACATAATAAATTGAGTTTAGGGAGTGATTTTAATTCACGGAATTAGACCCAAACTTTTTATTTTATAGCTAAAACGCTATCATCCATCATGGGCGGTTCCACCTCAGGCATCCCAGGACAGAGAATTACGTACCCTGCTACTCTGCAAGGCACAGTTTATACATAATTAAAAGAATCTGTCTCCCTTCTACAATCCCTGATCAATAAATAATACAAAAAATCTCGCGACGATATTTGGTATACAGTGTCAATACAATTCCGACATAATTAGTTATTTTTCTGTCCTGGTTTTGTACTGGTTATGTACTGGTTATTTTTCATTACAACTATGGTCGTTTACATTATGGATCACTCAAGTAATGACGATCAAAACCGCCCATTACGCCCGCGATCAACTTTGCCTTTCATCAAAACTAGGTTCAACTACGATTCGGGAAAACTGTGGCAACAGCGGCCAACTTTTCTCGTCATACAAACTTTTGGTAAAGAAGGCTTAAGTGAAAAGCTAGCGAGGAATATTCCCGTTGTTCACAAGTAAAAACTTGCCCTGAAACATTGGTGAGACTTGACTGGTAAGGGGCCAACCTTAAATTGTTTTCTGTCTAGGCTGGTTTATTTTTTATTCATTTTTCTCATAAGACTAACTCTTGAGAATGCAGTCCTTTTTTCATCCAGGAATATTAGATGTAATAGCTACACCTTCTTTGATTCTTCCACCTCTTTTAAATATACATAGTAATATTGTGCGAATAACAATGATGCCTGAATTTTTGTCATCATTCAAAGGCGTATGTAATCAGCCGTTACTATCTAAAACGCATTATATAATTAATTTGAAACGTAGTAAATTTAGGGAAAACTTCTCTGCTCTTCTCAGCTCCGTTCCGCCCAACTAAGTGGAAACACAACGTAAGCAGAAAGCGATCGTCGTTGGTAAATTCTTTTGCATGTCACTCTTTTTGCACTTACCTGCGCAGCCTTTCACCCTTATATATTGTCGGTATAGAGAGGAACTCTTTTGCGCACCTTGTTTGGTAATTACAAAAAGCAATCGAGTGTGTAGCTATGTATGTATCTATAGACCTCCCACGTGACAAGTTCAACCATAATAGCTTTTAAAATCTTTTTTTTAAGTTCTCAAGTTGAAATAATGATTTTCTTTTGAGATAAAATGATCTTTAAACTAAAACATAGTCTACCTATTTTCTTATCGTAAAATAATTATAATGACTTCAGCACTTAACCGACTTAACAAAAGCTCATTTTGTGGGCATGATTACGCATTCACCGCCCGATAAAATATGTTGCGGTCAAGTAAATATTTCATCAGAGATTTACATGCCCTCCGTCTGCCCAAACGTTGAGCTGCAAGTGCTATAACGAACGGTTATACAGGGTGGCCCATTTAGATCGGTCTGTATGCGAAAGTCTGAAACTATAAGACATACGAGGATCTGTTCTTGGAAACCATGTCATCGATTTTAATAACAAGAAAAACTGCATTCATACATTTAGAAAAAAAACTGTACACTGCTCGGGAATCGAACCCGGACGTTTTGAAAAATAACACTTAAATTATTTCTACTTATATATCAATCGTGTAGGTCTTAAGCAGTAAATTTTACTATGAAACATGATGTTTAAAATGAATAAAATGCATTGTTTTCATATTTCATTAATTTATTTTAGTAAGTGTTCGAAACGACCACCGCCTTTTTCAATACAATATTCAACACGTTTAGGCAATAATCTTACAATTGCATTTTGTATCTTCCAAACCATAGAGACAATTTTACGCACGTGTTGAATATTGTCTTGAAAAAGTAATAGTCATTTCGAAAACTTAAGTAATAAAATAAATTAAAGAATACGAAAACAATGCATTTTATTCATTTTAGACACCATGTTTCATAGTAAAATTTACTGCTTAGGACCTACACAATTGATGTCTAAGTAGAAATAATGTTAGTGTTATTTTTCAAAACGTCCGGGTTCGACTCCCGAGCAGATTACAGGTTTCTTTCTAAATGAATGAAAGCAGTTTTTCTTGTTATTAAAATCAATGTCATGGTTCCTAAGAGCAGATCTTCGTATGTCTTATAGTTTCAGACTTTCCCATACAGACCGATCTAAATGGGCCACCCTGTATATGCCATTAACACTATCGTCTACACTACATATAGCCTAACAAGTGTCGGTCCTACCCAAGTATAGTGACGATGCAAATAGCTTTCATATGGCAATAATGTGCATACTTTATATATTTGCGTCAACGTCAGTAGCGATTTGTTAAGGATTTGTCATCAACCAAATTCAAAACATTATTTACCGGATCTTTCGGTGTTCCTCCGAAATATTCAAAATTTTGAAAAACAATCTAAAAAATATATATTGACGAAGCTACTCACAAAATTTCATTAGAATCGGTTGAGAAATGTGGCCTATTGGCAAGAACAGCCGGAAGTCCGAACATCCTAACATCCGGGCATACGAAAGAAATGTTGGCGAAGCTGAAACAGAAATTTCGTTTCGCTCGCTCGGTCATTAAGAGTTAAAATATGAAAAATGTAAACATTGAATATGTTATCCAAAAAACAAAAGAAATAGAGTTAACTGAAATGGAAAATATTGTTCGGATTTTTCGTATGTACGAATAAACTTTATGCAGTCTCATAATGCTATACCGGCTGGATGGATTTTGACTATACTCGGCACACGAGTCTGCTGTAGGTATGTGGTATCCCCATATTGTTATACCATAGTATATACCCAACTAAATATAACAAAGCATAAGGAGGGATATGCGTTTTATCACCTCGCGTCCAAAGTCGCGAACGCCTTCTCGTTCCTCTACATTTCCGTCTCATTACATCTCGTTCCAAATGAAAAATATTTTATCATACAGCAATTTCCAATTAGCTGCAGGGTGTTCGCGGTGAAATGGGACGTACTCAGCCCTTCCAGGTCACTGGTTATTTGAGTACCTACGAAATAAAGTCGTTATTTATATAATGATAATTTAAGAATCAGCTGATCGTCAGAAAGGCAGAATACTCTTGTAATAAAAGGGCCATTGTCAGATTTAGATTCGCGTCTTTCCGGTGGACATTTGCGAAATTAAGGATTCCAGGGCCTAATTTTCTGATAAAATGCCTGTGAGAATAAAGAACGTTTCCTCTTCTATCATCCGATGTAATAGCAACATAACCTAGATTCATACAAGCTATTAACTTTTGACCACCTAAGGGACAAATTTTATTTTTTAAACTGACAATGACCCTAAACAATTTTACATCATCATCCTCCTAGCCTTTGTCCCATTTTTTGAGAATGAATTCTCAATCGGGGTCGGCTACCTAAATCCCAAGATGTGGCGTAGGCACTAGTTTTTACGAAAGCGACTGCCATCTGACCTTCCAACCCAGAGGGGAAACTAGGCCTTATTGGGCTTAGGTGGTTTCCTCACGATGTTTTCCTTCACCGAAAAGCGAGTGGTAAATATCAAATGACATTCCGTACATAAGTTCCGAAAAACTCATTGGTACGGGCCGGGTTCGAACCCGCGCCCTCCGGATTGAAAGTCGCATGCCCTAACCACTAGGCTACCACCGCTTCTTCAGTGATCGGCACGACCTGTGCAACACCGCGAGTTTCCAATAGTAATTTTAATATGAACATAATTATAAACCCGCGACCTTGATTGAAAAAAATATGTTCTATTGTCAGGTCTGTATTTTTTTTACGCTGAATACCGCGATATTGCGCGACCCGTGCCGATCACTAGTAATAAGTAATTTGTAGTGTGTAAAGAAAAAAATGTCCTTCTAGTGTTTCATATAAGCAGTTCATTATATCTAAAGCCATACTCTCAATAATTTTCCGTGATAGCGCAAGGGGCGGTCTATTTTCTTAGCCTGGGCTTCTAATAGTTGCCGGTCAGCCGGTAAATATTGGTGCGACTAAAGTGACGTGCGGTGGAGCTGTGACGGATACAAATAGAGGGTGGTATGACGTCGAAGGGCATATCGGGTAGCCTGGTATATGCAAACCACGCAATTTTTGGGCCAAAGTGAAATTAACGACAGATAGTGAATTCTAAGGAAAGCTTTAAAAGGAAGGGAGGGAGGTATCTCTGTCAGTGGCGTAAAGATTAGCAATCTGAGATACGCAGTAGACAAAACACTATTTGCTACATCGGAGAAGGAACTGGCAGAGATATTCCATAGCGTAGAGGTTGAGAGTGGACTGGTGGGGTTAACCATCAACAAAACAAAGACAAAAGTGATCATAGTTGACAGGCCCGGCCAGCTCACTCGGACAGGAGAAATCTCGGCTTTGGAAGCCGTCAGCCAGGTTTGTCTACCTCGGATCCCTACTAACTGATCAGGGTGGAAGTGAGCGAGAGATCAAAAGGAGGACTCAGGTGGCCAAAGCTGCGATGAGCAAGATGACATGAATTTGGCAGCCATACCCCAGAAATATCTTCAATGTCACTAAGATGAATGAGACTAGTCCAAACTTTTCCGAATTGATTTTCTCAATCTTTTTCTATGGGTCAGCGTGGACAATCCGAGCCATACACCGAAAGAAAATAAATTCCTTTGAGTTGTGGTGTTGGCCGAAGATGCTCCGAATACCATGGACAGGCATGAGAAGCAACAAATCCATGCTAGCGTAACTAAGGGTGAAAACCAGATTGTCATTGTCAACCATGTGCTACCAAAGGATACTCGGGTACTTTGGTCATTTTGCTCGCTGGAATACCGACAGACTTGACAGGCTAGTGATAGTGGGCAAAGTAGAAGGCAGAAGACCCTGCGGGAGAGTCTTCCAGTTTCCTCTGTCCTGAAGGAAGCCGAAAATCTTACAAAGTATTACTTGTATTTACTCGTATTTAAAATGAAAGGTCGATTTTCATAAATTTGGGAAGAATAAAGTGCGAATAAATAATATTTCGAAATTTTGTATTTTCAGCAAGCCAATTTTTACCCACATTATTTATAGACCGGGTTTAAAAATAAGTAGGAAGGCAATAACTAATAAGTTAAAACCTACCGCGATCCATGCCCCCCGGAAAGCAGTCTAAATTCCTCAAACGTAATTACGGCGCTCTGCGGTCAGGCTCAAATATTTGTCAATTCATTAAATTCCCAATGCTTACGAGTTAGGTCAGAGGTTAGTAATTACAAAACCGGACAGTGTTATATAATTACTGAATAACACAGGGCCAAACACAGCAGAACAAACAAAAGCCATAGTTCATAGTTATCATATTTATAGATATCCCATATTGTGAAAGTTTGCAAGTGTGTACGTGCCACTTAAATGTAAAAACTATGCTAAAGATTTCCATAAAACTTAGTAATACAGCTTATAGATATCAGAATAAGACATAGTGTAAAATTATAAAGATATTCATTAATAAGGGGATACATGTTTATTAAAGGTCTCCATTTTAGAGTTGCCATTTTAATTTAATATTGTCTTAAAACTCTACGAAACATATTTGACTCTCTTGATTGAGATTTATTTTTAATACCGTAAGTAATAGGAATTTATTTGTAGACGGTAATAAAAATATTAAAAATAGCAAATTAGTAACAGATTCTTTTGTAGGTATTAAAAAAATATTCAACCCACGATGACGGCTATTTGTGCCACTGTGCGTGGTAGATAAACAGCTTTACAGTAATTTTATAAATTTTTACTTAAGGCACCTTTTCCGTTCAAAAACGCTGATTGTTTAAACATTTTTTCTCAATGATCAAACATGTTTCTTAACATAATAATAATGTTACTACGAGTACTTAAAACAGGGCCATTGCAATTTATTAGTATATATTTGAAACCTACAGTATGATTTTTTTATTGATATTTAATGTTTTAAAAGCTACACGAAATTGATAAAAAATTAAAAAAAAAAACTGGTTTTACAACTTATTTTCTACTGCTCGCAATGAAAGCATGAAATAGCTATGTTCCTATGTAGAACTCAGGGAAAAGTATTATTCACTTCAAAATTGGTTGAAATTATCGATATATTTGTTATAAGTAATATGTAAAAAATAAATGTTAAAAGGAATAAGGCCTCATAACGGGCTGAAAAGCGACATTTACACTTTTCATCCCTTTGCGGGAGCGAAGCCCCTGGGGAAAACTAGTACTATTATAAAATCCTAAAATTGTATTGAAAAACTGTTTTCTATGGAGAATTATTATATATTATTTATAATAAAATAATTATTTCAGGAAATGTACGGCAATTTTAGAAATTTATTTCAGTAGGTAGGTAGTATTTTACTGTAAACTTCTTATTTAGGTGTTGAGTTTAAATTATGTTTTCTAGTTATGCCGATTTTTGCCACTGCCTACGTAAGTATTTATTTTGTAGGTACTATAATGTCTATAATATTTCAACTTGCCTAACGCATTTATAGTGCGCCCAAAACCGATACACAATTAAGAAAAGAGCCCATAGCCTACATGAAAAGCATATGAGCAGAGTATAAAGAAAATTGTATTAGGACATAGATAGTATTATCTTCCATGAAAAAATAGCAGGTGGGAGGATTATCCGAGGGAAAATAAGTTCGTCCCCGAGAGAGAGATTGAACGGTCGGCTGAAAAGATTCCCGCAAAATGAGAGGCCGCGAAAATGTACGGCGCCTCAGCGAGACCCCGACGTAGATTACAATTGCTAAATCTACTAAAGTCGAAAATTCGCTAAATAGACAGGACTCTAAATTGAGCGGCGAATTACTTGTTACTGGTTTCAGATAATTATGATGATCGGTATGCTGTCATCCTAGATCTTGAAAATGAAAATGAAAATTTTATTGATAACATTCGTTACAGGTCATATTCTTATTACATTTGTATAATATGTAGTCTTCTTCTCTGGCGAGTCATATCGCAGTAAAGAGTACAAATTTAATGACTCGAGCAAGCAATAAATACCATTTTAACATACCTATATATCGCCTTTAAAATGTAAATGCTGGTTAAATAGCATAGTTTAATGGTTACCTAGGTTTTCGATTTAATGCCGCGATAAAGCATAAATATATTACAGAATTGAACAGATCGTCGATCGTCGCATTTATATAATCGGTACAAGAATCAAAAATTAGAAATAAGAAATTCGTGTTTATAAAAAAATATTCCTATGAATATTTTACTTAATATCGGTATAATTGGAGCATCAGAATTCATCACGGAGATAAAACAACAACACTAGAAATACAACCACTTTTGTGGAAGCCTGTCTCATTTCACAAAGAAAACAATGAGTAAAGAAGAAATAATAGCAATCTTGACAGGTTGTTATTTTTATTCGATTGTTGGTCAGGGTAAAATTGATAGCAAACAAACCGGCAGTTCAGGAAATCTTTCCAATTGCAACGAGTCGTGCAGTCCCTTCGGAGGTTCTAATGTCGATATCAATACGTTGACTCTGTCCCTGTTACTCATCGTAAAAGAATCAAGTGTTAAAGCGGGACAAACAATTGATTGGCACCAGTTGTTCGATGTCACTCATAGCGGAACGTCAGAATAAACAAACCCCCGGAACTTTCAATCAATTGCAAATACTGGCACGAGTATATTGGTTGTCCCCGATGTAGGACGTCAAAGGTTTGCTTCGAGCACCTGTGGTAATTAAAGTTGTTGAGATGTAAGTTTGTTCAACAACAAAGTTGTATGCCAGTATCTTCGGAAGCCTTTATTATTTGTCTATTATACATTTCCTGTAAATTTTTAACAACCTGTGAAATATATATTTTAGTGCAAGAATAAAATTCCTGGGATAAATTGTTAACCATATTTTCATACGGCCCACGTAATAATACGTTAGTGTTATTTCACTGTATGATCACTCTATTATTTTACAAAATTTTCATGAAGGGTCTGTAATGAAATGGAAAAAAATCTAAGCTTTATTATTATTTGTGCTCCTTTCTAAGTTTTCAACCGTACCATCTAAATATTTTATATTTGTACTAATAATTATATATTTTTGATAGAAAAAAATATATTTGACGAGTTTAAACAAAAATGTTTTAGAAACGAATATACACTGGTACGAAATATGCAAGGACTGATAGGCACTCGCCTAATTATGATTATAGCAATAGGTTGAACTTAATTGAATTACATTTACTTAACAAAAAACCGGCCAAGAGCATGTCGGGCCACGCTCAGTGTCGGGTTCCGTAGTTGCTCATCCTTCACAAGAGACGGGCTTAAAACAGCGGTTTTAAGCCCGAGGTTTAAGTTACGAGAAAGATTTCAAGTTCTATAAAAAGGTCGTAAACGCCAAAGTATCTAATTACTTATTACCTTCTGGAAGTCAACTTACGTCTTTTTAAAGAAAATTATGAAATTTTGCGATAACTCAAAAACGGATGGATCGATTTTGTTCAATATAGTTTTCGTTGGAAGTACTTATAAGGCCTCATTTTCAAGAATTTTCCCATATTTTTTTGACCCGTGGTTGAAAAGTTAGAGGGGGGGGACGCTATTTTTTTATTTTCGGAGCGAATATTTACAAAACTGCTGACTTTATCAAAAAATAATGTGTGAAGACCTCTATTCTTTTTAAAAGACCTATTCAACGACACCCCACACATTAGTGTTGGAACGGAAAAAAAAATCACCCCCACTTTAGGTGTTCGAGAGGTACCCGAAAAAAACTTTTTTTTTTATTTTATTTTGCCGTTTTGTCGGCATGATACATAGGGGAAAACCGGGAGACTTGACCAGGTAGGAGACTTGAACCATCTCAAATATTTCATTCAAATTTCGTGCCATCGGCGCCGTTGATAGCTCGAAAGACACTTGCATAAAGGCGGTGGCTGCAAGTGCGCCATATTGGCCGCCACTAGTACGGTTCGGCTTTGAGCGAGAAAAACGTGTTCTTGCGTTTCAAAAGTGAATAAAAATATTTTTTTGCTTTCTAATGCAATTTCAACAGTTTTGGAGGTAAGATCTGTTTTGTTATCACATCGTATTCTTTGTTTAATGTAGTATTTTTGAGTTAATGTGTGTGGAATCGTCCGTTGCAATTGTTTAGAAGAAACATCACTTTCGTAAGGCACGGGGGTAGCGGGAGACTTGACCACTCTGTCGGTGGGAGACATGATCAGTGGTTCAAATGTCCCACTCTGCTCTTTAGTTGATTATTATTTTATTATTATATTTTTAAATGTTGATCATTTGTAAAAGAAACTCATTTATATTTTCGGGTTTTAGATTCCTGATGATTATTGTTTGAAACTTGCATAGTTTTCGCTTACCTATAAGTGAGATTATAGTTCACAGTTTTTGTAATATGTAGAAAAACGAATTCATGTTGTTAAATATCATAACTTCTAAGAAAAACTCATAATAATAATTATGGTTTTATATGTTGTAATTAATGTGTATAATCGTACGTGATTCCTGAGGTGCCTAGTTTTCTGTTAGAAGCGAGATCATAATTTATTTTCATTAACATTTACAAAAAACGGCCTCATGTCGTTAACTATTGATTATTTGTGAGAAAAACTCATGTACAATTTTGGATTTAAAGCTTATTTATTAATGTGCATAATCATATGTGATAACTGATGTGCCATTAGTTTTTCTAATTAATCAGTTTTCTGTTACAAACAAGATTTTCATTTCCTATGATTTACAAGTCAAAAATTAGCTTAATAATGTTAAATGTTGATTGTTTCTGTAAGAAAGTCTCGTCTTTAATTATGGCTGTGTTTTTCATTAAATATTAATAACAAAATAATATTTATTTAAATTTATTTCTCCTAGATAAATGTATGGTCAATTCTCCCTCAAGCCCTGGTCAACTCACCCGTAGGGGTGGGAGATTTGATCCATTTTTCCGTTTTTAAAAAACATGAAATAAAAAAATATATGTAGACTTTATCAACAATCTAATATTATCAAATTATACCTAACAAAATGAGACATACATGAGCCCAATTACAAGACGCTACAACTTATACATAAAATTTTAAGCAACTTTAATGAAATTGGGGTTCACCTCTCCCGGACTTCCCCTACACATACTCATACCAAATTTCAGCTTTCTAGTACTAATGATCACGGAGCTAAGCCGCGGACGGACGGACAGACGGACAGACGGACATGGCGAAAGTATAAGAGTTCCTAGTTGACTACGGAATCCTAATTATGATTAGCTGAACGGACCGGAATGATAAATTAATAAATTAATATTTTTCATGAAATAACTCTAGACATAGCAGCAGCCTGAAGAATAAATCAAAAGAATTGGAATGAGCAAATCACGCAGGGTTTTGTTGTTGCAAAAACGAAATTCAATGGACGGGTCTACGCGGACGCGTCATTGTGCGATGTTGAATGGACCTAAACCTTTTATAACCACTGCTTTTATTAGGGTTGCCTAGATTATTGTCATCTTAATGAATCCTAAAAGGATTTTTCGGTCTTAATAGAATCTTAATCAAAGGCGGAAAGATTTAATTAAGAGGACCTACCACTGCTCCTTTTCCGATACTATCAGTTTACGTTAAGTTTGCATTTGGTGACTATGTTGTCTGATGCAACTGATACCAATGAGGTCTAAACTTAACGTAACAGCGTTATGCGAATCAAGGTTTCGTCCTCGTCTGTTTAATCTCCCAAATCTTAACCAATCTTTGAAACTGAATGGAAAGGTGTTCTGTGTCGAACGGTTTTGATTTGTGCGCAAAATATTATAGAATTGTATGCTGGAAGTCCGTTTGGGGCAAAATTTTGGCCAAAAGCAGACGCTTAGTAGACAAATTTCATAATAAGCGCAAGGACTGAAACGGTCTATAATTTTGTATAGATTGAATAAAACAATTTCAAAAGTGTATGGTCAATGTACATGTCAAAGGTTGACAACGGTATCAGGAATGTTACCGAAACGTCTGGGAGGCTCAAATAATTAATATACGCCGTACAATCCGTTTAAATTATTATTCTCCAACTTGGAAATGTTCCCATTAATGTACTAAAACTGGACCACGAAATCGTTAGTTATTTTTAGAAGGTGTAAACATAAATTAAATTAAACTAAAAAGAAAATATTATTGGCCTCGTCCGGGAAATAAGTATTATTTAAATAAGACGAATAAGTAAAAAACACACCTTCCGTTTATGACGTCTCATACAAATGAGGGTACTCTTAATTTGGCCAGGCTATTCTTTGGCATAGTAGGTATGAACCAGCCCTCTGGTCACTACTTTGCTAGTTCGTGGTAAATTGTATGTGACGCTGCGGACGCGGCCGAACACCCCAAGCGGCGCAAATATGCAGCCATCGACATTGGCTACATGTTTGAGCCTTTTGGGGTGGAAACGCTCGGGCCATGGGGACAAAGCGCAATAAAATTTACCACGAACTAGCAAAGAGACTAGTCGATGCTACTGGTGACCAGAGGGCTGGTTCATACCTATGCCAAAGAATAGCCCTGGCTATTCAGCGTGGTAATGCGGCCAGCCTCTTGGGCACCCTCCCGCTCGGCACCGATCTGGAGCCCGTTTTTAGGGTTCCGTACCGAAGGGGTAAAAACGGGACCCTATTACTGAGACTTCGCTGTCCGGCCGTCTGTCCGTCCGTCCGTCCGTCCGTCCGTCTGTCACCAGGCTGTATCTCAAGAACGGTGATAGCTAGACAGTTGAAATTTTCACAGATGATGTATTTCTATTGCCGCTATAACAACAAATACTAAAAATAAAATAAAATAAATATTTAAGGGGGGCTCCCATACAACAAACTTGTTATAGATTATGGTACGGAACCCTTCATGCGCGAATCGGACTCGCACTTGCCCATTTTTTTTTTTTATAGTTAGGTTTAGTTAGGTTTAAATATTTATATTATGTTCTTAGTTTTAATTGTTTCCATGTTTTATCTTTAATAAAGTACAGAGCTATTAAATACGTAAATAATACCATTTTAATAATATGATGGTATTTAATGAGTGAATTGAAAATGAATAAGTTTACCAAACGTAAACAAATCCATACTTATATTATAAATGCGAAAGTGTGTCTGTCTGTCTGTCTGTTACCTCTTCACGCTTAAACCGCTGAACCGACTTAGATGAAATTTGGTATGGAGATAGTTTGAGACCCGGGAAAGGACATAGGATACTTTTCATCCCGAATAAATTTAGTGTTCCCGTGGGTTGAGCGGGTAACACCGCGGGGCACAGCTAGTAAAAAATAAAACAGAAATGTCCAAATCAATATAAAAGTTATTTGGAACTTACGATCTCCTCCGAATGATAAATCTGGTAAGATATTAAAAAAAAACATGCGTTTAGAAGTTCTTGATTTCACCAACATTAAAAATTACGTCCATAAATACTCGCAACGTGTTGTTAATTTAATATGAAATTGGTAACTGTCGAAAATGACTCCACAAGACAGGCTTTGCCTAGTGTGGCGGTCACAGGAAAGTCACATTTTGTACAAATTGAAATGGTAAATAAATGTTATTTTTTATTTTTTATTTTTTTTTTTATATTTTTTATTATTGTGTTTTCATATTAATTTTAATTCTCATTAATTATATTCTGTTATAAATCAAACATATAATTCGGAACCGCAATTTTTTCCTATTCCTAAAAAAAATGAGTACCAAATGAACTTCACGGCACCGATATATTAAATTCAAAATGTACATTGGTGATTATTTCCAAGCATATTTGGAGAAAACCACAGGCTTCGGCGGGAATATCAGTTCGCACATTCGTATTATTGAAGGACTCGGCTACGCCTCGTCCTTCAAAATCATACTCATCCACGAGCTGACTTTTCCCTGCCTCTGCACTAATGTACTATTGTTTAAATGTGTGACAGTCGGGGAAACCGAAAAAAATATTTCGTAAAGATTGGTTAAGCTTTGGAGGAGGAGACAGACGAGAACGAAACCTCGATTTGTATGGAAAAATGATCAAAGGTATTTTTAGCTCCTTATCCGTTCAAATTTTTCTCTCTGATTACTTCTTAGAACAGCGTAAATGCGATATATTGGAATATATTTGAAACCTAGTTTCAATTTTTCATTAATAATTTTTGTTTCAAAAACTACTTGAAATTTACAAAAACTGTTTTTTTTTTTCAACTTATTTTCGACTGCACGCAAGGAAAAGCTATGTTACTTTCTAGAAATCAGAGAATTATTCACTTCAAAAAGTTGGTCGAAATAATATTTGTCATACATAAAATGAGAAAAAAACATTTTTTAAGGCTTCTTAAGGTCTATGAAGATGTCTTGTCGAGTAAAGGGTGCGGGGCTAGGTAGTCGCCGCCGGAGTTCTATCGTAATCCCAGGCTTAGAAGCCTCTTCGGTCGGGCGATGATAGGTTACTACTTTGCATACATTCATAAGGTTCTAGCGCCGCTCGAGCCAAGCCGATAGGAATTCATTAAACTTTTAGTAGTGCCATTATGCATCATTGACAAACATTTTTGACTTATTGATTAAACTGTCTGCCTGACAAAGAACCACTAACGAGTACCTACGATCCAACTTTCGAAAATAAATTGCACATTATTTTGGAATGTTTAAACAAAGAAATACCTAGTTTTATGTATCGTAGTATTATGGATCCAATCAAGTAGAGTAGACATGAAAGTTTCGGTTCATAGCGGAGCTGGTTTCAATAACATTTTATGAAGGTACCGGTAATGGTTAGTGACGTTTTCTTTTAGGTACTGTAATTGTGTTCAGAGGAGGTTCTTACCTTTACTTCCGATATGAGCTCAATTGGATAGAAAAGTGATGTTAAGAGTGAGTGACATCACTAAAGTAAGTGCGTGGCTTTGTCTGTGATTTCCTTTTATCATACATCATCCATGGTTTATTTTATTTATTCAGACTTTATTGGATAGAACCAATGACTGAAATAAGGGTGTCTTCATAAAACTATATTTCAATAGTTTTTCGTGTAAATTTCAGCTTATTTCAGGCGATATATTCAATGATCCGTGTCATTTTTTAGGGTTCCGTACCTAAAGGGTAAAAACGGGACCCTGTTACTGAGACTTCGATGCCCGTCCGTCCGTCCGTCTGTCACCAGGCTGTATCTCAAGAACGCTGATATCTAGACAGTTGAAATTTTCACAGATGATGTATTTCTGTTGCCACTATAGCAATAAATACTATTCATGATAAAACAATAATAATAAAGGGGGGCTCCCATACAAAAATAGGGCTTTTTGCATGATATTTCGTTCAACGGGCATTTTCTCATGAACCGTTATAGGTAGACAGTTGAAATTTTCACAGAATGTATATTTTTGTTACCGCTATAACAACAAATAATAAAAATAAGAAATACTTAAGTAAAAATTAAAGGAGGACCCCATACAATGAACGTGCTTTTTGTTCAATATTGGTACGGAACCCTTCGTGCGCGAGTCTGACTAGCACTTTTTATTGTCTCGTTTTGGTATAGTCGGGGAATCAAAAGATTTCAAAATCAAAAGATTCATTTTTAGACTTTCATTTTATGGTCCAAAACTGACGAACATTTTTATTTCGCGACTGTGCTAAGTATTAAATATAATAAAATATTCTCACTAACTCTCAACAACGCCAATAACTTTGGGTGCAACTAAGTTTACAAAGACTTCAAAAAAGTGTATACTTACTTATTTACCTTACGTTTAATTCTGTTCGTGAACATTTAATTGTCTAAAGGAAAAGTATACTGACCGATAGTAATAATGATAAATAAATGTGCATCGAATTTGAATATGTACGTTCTTTTTATCTGCCTTAGGCTGGGATCAAACTTGTATTCCAAGAACTTACAGAAAAAATTACATAGTCAATCGCAAAATGACTATATTTCCAGCGTTTTCTATAATTAATGCTTAGCTTATTTATAACAAATAATATTTGCCAAGAACTAGGATCGCTCAAATAACCAGATACTGGTAGGTTATAAATATAGGCCTATACATATTATAGACCTTATATTTATTTATATTATATGTAATGTATAGAGACGACGCGGTTGGCGCAGTTTGTAGTGCACGTGCCTATTGAGCCAGCGGTCCTAGGTTCAAACCCCGGCCAGGGCAAATATTTGTGTGATGAACTCGAATATTTTATTCCTGGGTCATGGTTGTTATCTATACTTACTCGTACATGTATTTATATATTATGTATATCGTCGTCTAGTACCCATAGTACAAGCTTTGCTTAATTTGGGACTAGGTCGATTTGTGTAAGATGGCCCCTTAATATTTATTTATTAATGATTTACCTTTAATTTCATCTGTTAATCCTGATGGCTCAAAACTCAAACGTAATTTTTATCATGATCACTGAATAGTTTTATCTAGATAACATTTATTTTAGGGATATTATTAAATGCACATCTGTATAATTTTTCAGCACACTAGGTATGTAACTCCCCTAATTAACTGAATGCATACCAGAAAAACTAATGCTGTGCAAAAAAAAAACAATTGATTAACTGAATATGTCCTACAAAAAAAAACTTAAACATCATACAAAACGAGATGACCTTTTCAACCGAATTCACACCAAAATGTATGTTCGTACATCGGATATATTTGAAAGTTTCACCAAAAATACTGACTTGCACACTAATTATCCTCGCACTGCACACTAAGATCCGACTCGGCCGGGTTAGGTTAGGTTAGTTTTTTTTTTATATCCAGTTAAACAGTTTTGCAAATACCTTTAAATAGTATATTTAATTCGCATTATTTAGTGTGCATAATTAGTGTGCAAGTCAGTATTTTTGGTGAAACTTTCAAACATTTTGATCGAAAAAAGGGAATATACCGATATCGATTTAAATACATGCCTTTATTTTATACCCCGCGCGGGAACGACATGGCGAACGACGAGTCCTATGACACCAGTCATCTCAGTAAATTTTTCCGATTATAGGTTATATTATATAAAATGTACTGAGATGACTGGTGTCATAGGACTCATCGTTCACCGCGCGGGGTATAATCATCATTTATTTAAGAAATTCACAATTCTTATAACTTTGTCAAAATTAAGTGACATTATCCGTCATTTATGTTCTAGATAAACGCTGCGAAGGGTTTCCACTGAATTAATATTTATAGTCGCAAGAATTTCGCGATTCGGCGAAGTGGAAATATAACTAATTGAATTCAGAATTGTTCATCTTGGGACGAGTTTAATTCTCTACTTTCTTTATACTTCGTTTATTGTAGGCAAGCAATTACGTTTTCTTCAATTATCATACGTAAAATCTAGTTACACCGTAGGTATACTCTACTATAAATTGTACTCATATAGATGACACATCTGCAAATATTGATTACTATATTGTGGTATTATTATCACTATCACTACATAGTATAAAACAAAGTCGCTTTCTCTGTCCCTATGTCCCTTTGTATGCTTAAATCTTTAAAACTACGCAACGGATTTTGATGCGGTCTTTTTTAATAGATAGAGTGATTCAAGAGGAAGGTTTATATGTATAATATATGCATCATTTATCAGCATTACACCCGTGCGAAGCCGGGGCGGGTCGCTAGTAGTCTATAAATTCAACTACAAATCTAGACTTTGCGGCTAAATTCACGATTTAGTACCACTATTTGCTTATTAAACAAATAGTAAACGGCATTTATAAAGCGATCGAATCGACAGGGGTTTACTCATGTCGTATACGCCAAATATCGCTCGACGTGTTTCGTATCGGTTCGCGATTCATCCTCACGAGTGGCGATCAGTCGACGTGAGTGAAAAATTTCAGTTGAGTGTCATACATAGACTATCCTTGTTAAAAAATCAACACAATCTATCAACAATTCAAGGTCTTCTTGAACAAGAAAATATATAACGTTATATCGGAGGCTATTTAGATTGAATTGTTATAGCAATAAATCATTGTCAATCCACCCCCTACAGCATTCATTTCCATTCCTTATTTAGTCTCTAATATACTTACTCAATAGAAGTCGTAGGTACACAGGCGTTGTAATTGTATGGATTTCAGGAACCAAATTTTGTATTCCCATTGCCTCTTAATTTATAGACGAATATGACGCTTTAAATCGCCCGTAGTGACGATTAAGCGTAATCGGCGATTCATTCTGAATGATTGAGATTGAATGTGTGACAGACTGATGAAGTATTTTATGACAATTGTTTCTAGATTCGCGTGATCTAACTATACTACGTATTATAAAATTCTATATTTGTATAGTTTTCTACGGAGTGGGGTCAGTATTTCAGGAAAAATCTTAATGGCGTGATGCAGGATCGTCTTTTGTTTTGTATGGGCGCGCGGCGTCATGCCAGTCTGGCGCCATCTGTTGGGCGTAATTTCCTTTGTCCTCTCATCACGTCGAAACGGCTGGACAAATTTTAACCAATTTCGGTAACGGGGTAGCTGGACATCCAAAGATGGTTTTAGGATACTTTTTACCCGACTACGGAATAAAAAAATACGCGTACGAAGTTGCACCTTCTAGTAGTTTATACCTTCACGTTGAAGGTTGAAAGAGATATGGTTAAATTGGACACATTGCTCGCCCCTGTCATTATAATAAAAATCAGTAAAAAGTTGAAATTCTCGGTTCTTCTTTTTACGCCTGTGAAGCCAGAGTCTGACCGTTACGGTAATAATATTTTCCTGGGATAGAATGACAAGTAATAGTGTCTCTGTGAGCTGTAGGTATATATATCGTGAGTGTGTTTCAAAATTACTGAAATTTGTCGTTTTTTACGTTCTCAACCCCGTCCCCAATATCTCGACCATTTAGAAAAAAATCGAAAACCTGAATCGGCTAATAATTCTATATACTTATCGCAGCTTCACACAGAATTGTGAAAATCAGTTGAGAGATGCGAACCCTAGGCGTGTACAGCCGGAAATCCAAATATACGAAGTAATTATTTTCTAAGCTAAAACGTAGACGCTTCGCTCACTCGGTCCATTAAGATAGGTAGGTTTTCAAATTTCGAAATAGTAACTAATTTTATCACATTAAATATTTTACCTACTCAATGTAGTTCTAATATCAATAATGGACGTAATGCCGTGATATTGCTAATATTTACATATAGGTATACTCGTAGCAAAGCTTCGAATTAGCACCCTGACAAAGCTAAAACACAATACCAAGATACGACCTCGCGTCGTGAATCGGGCGACATCCTGCCACGATGCGACGTCGTCGTGAGATTGAAAGCTGGTCATACTCTTTTAACGTATTTAAAAACTTTACAACACCAATGCCACAATTAAATTTAACGCGAGTAGTGTAAAAGTTTATTTATAGTTATATAGTTATAGTGTCCCACCAAAGGGGCTGGCTTTCATCTCGCCTACACTGCGATTTGGTCTGATGAACACTACGTGTAGTGTAACTGTTTAAATTGCCATTTGTAGCTTCGCACTTTGCTGCCATGTTGTACTTATTTTGTTTTTTTTTTACAAGTTATTATTCTTCTATTTTTTTAGAGTCTGTTTGAAAAATGGAAACTTGACATTTTTATTTTTATATAGGTTCAAATGTAAAATATGAAAGAAAAATGTACTGAATGTGATCCTCTGCAATGTAAGTCGGACTCCAGCGTAGTGGTCTCCCAACTGAGCTATCGAATCGTGACGTCAATCAAACCCAATCTTTGATTCCTTAATTCTACGCTATTAGAGCGCACGCTGCCTCATGTTTTTATCTTAAGCGCATTAGCCGTCTCCTGGGATGTGCGTTTACACGCACGATCTCCAGTCCCCCTTGCTTTGCAGTAAGGGTAGTGAATCACATTAGGTACGTTTTTTTTTCATAATTTACCTTTATTTATTAATTATTCAAATAAGTTACACAGCATAATAGTAAAAAGCCACTGTGGACTACAAAAATACATTTAAACAAGACTTAAAACTAAAATACATTTAAATAAACAAGATTGAGGCGACATACGGGCATGGCTTGGTGTCAATATTTATAGTTATTATTTAGTTTTACCAGTCCTTGGACTGTCTGTCAAATTTTACAACGTTTTTACCCACTTCTCGCTTTAATAGTAGAGTTGTTAGTCCGCTGTTTTCTAACATAATTGTGCGCATCGGGTTACAAGCATGAAATTTCTACCACAGATAGAGTGTTTTCCGGTGATAATTTTCAGATGTGGAGGGAAATCAGATTCGTCCCCTGTGAGGCGGCAGAGCGGAGTGAAGAGGATCAAGTTTTCCTCTTTTCTTTCTTTATTGCTGGTCAGTTAAGTCTACTAGGACTTGTCTGGTATCATTTTCGTGTAAAACAGATATCAGAAATTCATATTTTATGTTATTTTTGTATAGTTCTATATAAAAATATGAGTGTATGGCCGAAAAGGTAAAAATCACAACAAGTTTTTTCTATTCAGTGAGGTAAATTAGTTAAATTTCGTTAACATTTTGAAAGTATTATTATTATTTTAATAAGCTTATTTAATCTGGTTTCTAAAAATATATGCATATTGGGAACTTCTCATACAAACAGTAGGTTAAAATATATGTTTAAGTGGGCGTAACCAACGTAAATCTCCGAACGCATCCTATTTCGCTTCATTAAATACATTAAATAATGATTATTAACAGGCTTTTACATATAATATTTACTATATACGTCCTAGAAAAACTAATTAATGCAATTAAAACAAAATATTTTTTTGCTAATGTATCACGAGCACACGGGCTAATCTCAACATCAACAATTTATTTAGGTTACTGTTTGTATGGAGAGTGCCCAATATGTTTATGTTTTTAGAAACTAGATTAAATTTGCTATTTTGTTATATTTTTGTTAGTTGTAAATATTCAGGAAATATAACTAATTTATCTCCCTGAATAAAAAAAACTTGTTGTGATTTTTACAATTTCGGAAATACAACCATATTTTTATATGGTACTATCAATAAATAACATGAATAATGAATTTTTGATATCTGTTTTACACGAAAACGATACCACACAAGTCCTAGTAGCGTTATCTGATCAGTAATATAAAAAGAAAAAGAGGTCTCCTTTGTCCTATTCACCCCGCTTTCCCGCCGCACAGGGGACGAATCTGACTTCCCTCCACATCTGAAAATAATCACCGCAGAATACTCTATCCGTGGTATAAATTTCGTCGTTGTATCCCGATGTACACAATTTCGCGACTTAGCAAAATGTACTAGAACACGCAGGCTATGCTTAACATCAACATTTTTTTCAAGGTACTTTTTGTATCAGATGTGCCCAATATGTATACATTTTTAAAAACAAGATAAAATTTTCTGTTTAGTAATATTTTTTTTAATTGTAAATATTCAGGATAGATAACTAATTTATCGTTCTGAATAAAAAAAACTTGTTGTGATTTTTACCTTTTCGGCAATAAACCCAAATTTTAATATGAAACTATTCTTAAATAACATAAAAAATGAATAGCTGATATCTATTTTACACGAAAACGATGTTGCACAAATCCTAATAGCCTTTACTGATCAGTAATAAAAAAAAGAAAAAGAGTAGTACTTGGTCCTCTTCACCTCGCTCTCCCACCACACAGGGGACGAATCTGACTTCCCTCCACATCTGAAAATAATCACCGTGGAACGTTCTATGTGTGGTAAAAATTTCATGCTTGTAACCCGATGCGCACAATTTCGCGGCTTAGCAACTCTACTATAATGCAAATTGTCCAATGAGCTGAGCCTTTACATACGATGTGTATTTACACAACACAGTCACAGACATGGAGCCGAAAACTAGTCCTGGAAACATTCTATTTAATTGATTCCCATTTAATTAGTCTTATATTTACAGCGATTGACGCTTGTACAAATAAGTGCAGACGGTAATAAAAGCTTTTCTCACAAAATATATATATATATATATTTATTTAAAACTTCTTTCAATAGAAAGAAGTTTTTATATTTTACAAAGAAAACTCCGAAAATGGCCGTGTAATAATTGCCATCTTGAGCAAGGGCTTAACTCGGATTACGAGCTACACAGATTTGGATCAAACTAATGGATTTGTTTCATAAATTGGGTAAGTACTTATTATTTCATGTCGCTACTTTGCTACTAATGTTGTCAGTTGGTGGCTTGACTTTCTAGATGAATATACAGCATTTTTACGGCGTTTTTGTAATTGTCATATCAGAAATTGTTAAACCTAAAGACTCTAAAAACGACCTTCATCGTTACCAAAGGAGTCATGCGCCTGAGTCTAGTTTGTCCAGAGTTATAGCGACTTTGCTCTTCGGTTGTGATTGCAATAGTGACACAATATTGATGTTTAAAAAAAAAACAAAAGATTGTCCTGCTGCTTTTCATGAATAACCGCGTGAACAATATTCATGTCACAACGCGCGCAGTGGAGCTCACCACGGACATTGTAGGTGTAAGCATAAGATGGCTGCGGGCGCGCCTTGCGCTCTCAAGAGTCATATATCCGCGCCCACCGTCTTCGGAGTCCACGAGCCCTACTACTTGAAGTCGCTGTCATCGTTAAATAATTAATTACCTAAAATAATATTTAACAGGGTGTGATAGAACTCAAGGGCCTTCTATCTAGCTGTACTCGAACCCACTGTAGAGGCGAATACTAAATTTATCCACACAAATAATAAATCAATACGGCGAACTCAACGACCCAATTAGGATCGGCTGCATTATAAATCCGTAACACACAGTAATAGGTAAAAACGGATAGCTACCCCGTTAGGTATGTAGTTTTGTATAAACTTCCACGATTTCTGCAAGTTATATATCACAACAAAAACGGGACGGAACTTATCGCGTAAAAAAATAGTAGGTACGCCGGGTATCAGTAGATTGTGAAGTACTATAATTATATTGTAAGACCTACTTTCTGTACTGACAATATTGCAATAAATATTATGATTACTAGCGACCCGCCCCGGCTTCGCACGGGTGCAATGCTGATAAATTATACACATGTATTATACACATATAAACCTTCCTCTTGAATCACTATTAATAAAAAAAACGTATATCATAATCCGTTGCGTAGTTTTAAAGATCTAAGCATACATAGGGACAGACAGATAGACAGCAGGAAGCGACTTTGTTTTATACTATGTAGTGATGATTATAAATGAGTGACAACCCCAGTGCACATATACCTATTACTTACGTAGGTACATGGTGTCATTGTGGGTGCCATCTATTTGGAATTTTTTTTATGGCCGTAATTTATCTGGCCAATTTATGAATGGATTCATTGATAAATTGCCCATGAATTTGTGCAAACCATAGTACATGTGCTTCAGACTTTTATTGTGGGTCATTGTCAGTTCAAAAAACAAAAGTCGTCCCTTCGGTGATCAAAAGTTAAGAGCTTGTAAGAATCTAGATTACCTATATGTGATTATGTTGCTATAACATCGGATTATAGAAGAGAGATCGTGCTTTTTATCATACGAGTATTATCAGAAAATTAGGCCCTGGAATCCTTTATGTCCACAGGAAAGACTCGAACCTAATTCTGTCTCGAACCTAAAACTCTAAATTACTACTTTAGCTATGTGTTTTATTCGAGATAGCCGTTATTGCTATATTTATGTCATATTGGGATTCAGCGTGACACATTTGTCATTTTCAAAATACATGTACATAGTTAAAGACTTAATAAAAACAAAATTACGATCACTTCTTTTGTGAAGAAAGTTACTCATACAAAATGTATGGGTAACTATCGTAACACAATGGAATCAATTAAGTTTTGTTTTAATTAAAGCCCTTAACTACGTACATGTATTTTGAAACATCACACATCGCCAAATTGAAAATGACAACCATAAACGATTTACTTTATTTGTGTACTAGTTTACAAGTTAAATATGTATGTGTCACCCAATGCCAATGGAGATAACGCTGTACCTCGTCGAATTCGGGCCCAGCTAGAACCCAATTTAAATTGACGCTCTTTGAACTTCAACGTGTATTCGTTCTGATTGCAGTACGAAAATAACTGAAATCTCCCACACATGACACAAGTAATTTCAGTTCCTATTTCGAAATCGGATTAAAGTTCTGATTAGATTAGTTACACGTTGTAGTTCTGAGGAATAAAGCCCAGCGGATGCGAAGTAATTTAGAAATGAACGTGTTTATAAATTGTTTTTTTATTATTATTCGAATCGTTTAAATACCGATATCGTTATTTATCGCTACATTCGAGATATGACCGATATATCTCTTAAATAGTTATATTGCGGAAAAGAATTGCGCCTTTTGATATTATCACGATAACGAATTTATTTTGTCGACGCGTTTGGCTCGGTTTGTAGACACCTGCCTACTGAGTCGGCGGTCCCGGGTTCGAATCCCGGCCGGGGCAAATATTTGTGCAAATATTTGTTCTTGGGTCATGGATTTTATCTATATATGTATGTATATATTATGTATGTATATCGTCGTCTAGTACCCATAGTACAAGCTTTGCTTAGTTTGGGACTAGGTCGATTTGTGTATGATTGTCCCTTAATATTTATTTATTTATTATTTATTTATTTATTATATTATATTATAAATTAATAATAGCAGTCGATATAAGTCCATGTTAAATGGCCGGAATATATTCAGATTAACGTCAAACATTGAATTGTAGATATTTCCACACGTCGAATTATGCCCTGTAAAAAATAAATAGCTATTTGGCACTATAAAGACGTACCTTAGCCTGGAACTTGATACCGTACTGGAACGCCTCGTCGGGGTGCAGTGGTATCCGCGTATCATATTCATCGTTCGGCACCAGATTATACTGCTTAGTGGACGGCATTTTTCTGCCCCACTTAAGCAGCTTCATGGGCATACGCTTCCAGCCACGCGCCTTGATGACCAGCACGCAACGACCTTTGCTGCTTTTCTTAAACATCGAGTCGCATTCTCGTCTGTTCGCCGCGAAATATGCCGATTGCCAGCCTCTTTGTTAAGGGATCTGAAACAACACAGAATATACGGTTAAGCTTTCAAATGGACCGGACCTCGAGAAAATGAGGCGCAAACTACGCAAGCTGTTTAACAGAGCAAGTAACACAAGGAAGGTCTCGGATTGGAATGCCTACAAGCAAACCCAATCTCTGTACAAAAAGCGAATTCGTGAAAGGAAACGCGAGTGCTGGAGAACCTTCTGCACTAACATAGAATCAAACGCTCAGGCAGCCAGGGTTAAAAACATCTTATCCAGCGAACCAAACCGTAACCTAGGCTCTCTGAAAAAACCAGACAACACTTATACTAACACTGATAGTGAAATGTCCGAGTTGTTACTTGATACACACTTCCCAGGCTGCTCCATTACGGAGAACTGTGCATGGGACCAGGCAGGTCAACAGGAATTTGATCAACCACCTGTTGAAGCCGCACACACTGCCCAAAGAATTGTAACACTGGAAAAGGTGTTATGGGCAATAAACAGCTTCTCTGCGTTCAAAGCGGCAGGATTAGATGGTATATTTCCGGGACTTATGCAGTGGTGCAAAAACACCATCGCGCCACACTTAGTCCAAATATACCAGGCCTGCCTAAGACACCGATATATTCCCAAGAAATGGAGAGAAGTTAAGGTGGTATTTATACCCAAACCAGGTAAGAGTGATTATACGCAGCCAAAGTCATACAGGCCTATAAGCCTCACATCGTTCCTATTAAAAACTCTGGAACGCCTCTGTGATCGCGACCTCAGAGATGGGACCTTAGCGCTATATCCTCTTCACCCCCAACAACACGCCTACAGTTCAGGCAAATCAACCGAATCAGCACTACACAGCGTTGTTTCACCCATAGAACACGCATTATCAACACAATCCTCAGCGCTTGTGGCCTTCATCGACATCGAAGGAGCCTTTGACAAGACGCAATTCAACAGCATTAGCCAAACCCTGCTCAGACATGGAGCCGATCAGACCGTAGCAGGTCGGATTGATAACATGCTGAGACAAAGGGCTGTACAGGTAACAGTGAACGGCACAACTCGAGCTATCGTGTCAAGAGGCTGCCCACAGGGTGGAGTTATATCACCACTCCTGTGGAACCTCGTAGTGGACGGATTAATCCGGAAGCTCAACGAGGCGGGCTTCTATACTGTAGGCTATGCAGACGATGTAGCAATCCTCGTAAGAGGAAAGTTTGAGGCAACCCTCTGTGACCTTATGCAAGAGGCACTCAAAATCGTCGAACTATGGTGTTCTGACCAAGGCTTGTCAGTCAACCCAGCCAAAACAGAACTAGTCTTGTTCACTAAGAAGCGAAACATAAAAATCAGTCGCTTGCCAAAACTCCAAAACACAACTCTGACTCTCAGCAAAGAGGTTAAGTATCTGGGCGTCATCCTGGATGACAAATTACTATGGAACAAACACTTAGAAAACAAATTGAACAAAGCCTTCGTCGTATTCTGGCAGTGTAAAAGACTAATTGGTAGAACCTGGGGCTTACACCCCAGGATCACAATGTGGCTTTACACTGCGGTGATAAGACCTATTATCACCTACGGCGCTGTGGTTTGGTGGCCCAGAACCAAACTGACAACAGCCAAACATAAACTGCAGCAATTTCAAAGACTTGCTTGTGTAGCAACGACGGGCTGCATGAGAACAACACCCACAGCGGCAATGGAGATACTGCTAGGACTGCCGCCCCTTGAACTGTTCATTCAGCAAGAGGCGGCGTCAGCAGCTATCAGACTGAAGTCACTTAACCTCTGGGGTGTAACACACGGGGGTCATGCCGAAATACTTGAGGAGGCTATCAGACACGAGCCAATGATAGCTGCTCCCAACGACAAGATACCCAAACAGCATTACTTCAATAAGAGCTACGAAATCGAGCTAATTGAAGAACCTTACGATCGATCCGATATAAATGAAATACGCATATATACGGATGGGTCAAAGACACAAACAGGTACAGGAGCTGGAATATACTCACCTGAAATAAACGTAAACATATCAATAGCCTTAGGAAAATATAGCTCCATCGTCCAATGTGAATGTCTTGCCATCACACAGGCTGCCAAGGCAGTTGCTACGCGAGGTATCAAAGACCAAAGGATACGTATTGTTTCCGACAGCGCTGCAGTTTTACGAGCTCTGGAGAATAAAACAATCAAATCCGGGCTCATACTAGAGTGTCACTCAGCATTGCAAACGATCGGCATGAATAATCGGATTACGTTGCAATGGATTAAAGGGCACAGTGGCTCTCTAGGTAACGATGCAGCCGACCAGCTGGCTAGAAGAGGATCCGATGACTTGGCAATTGGCCCAGATCCTATGCTCCCCTTGGCGTTTAATCAGCTGCGTACATGGCTTCGTCACAGAACACGATCACAACACGCCGATCAATGGGCAGAAACCAGTACATGCAGGCAGTCTCGGGAAACAGTCCCATACCCAGACACACGCCTGACAAAGCGCCTGTTATCGCTGAGCAGGCCCGCCCTGCGAGTAGTAGTAGGCACTATCACTGGACACTGCACACTTAACAAGCATTTATATGTTCTAGGAATGACCGATAGCCCCCTGTGTAGGGGATGCCTGTCGGCCGAAGAAACAGCTACCCACGTGATCCTGGAATGCGCTGCCGTAGCTAAGCAACGGGCTGAAATCCTCAAAGCACCGAGGTCACTTCGTGAAGCCTGTGGAGACACCAGGAGAATCCTGCGCTTCTGGACGGAGTTAGGCTGGCTAGACTATTAGCCGGCAAATCTGTACGCACAATGGCCCGAACATACACGGGCTAAGTGCGGAAAGCGGAGCCCATAACCATAACCATAAGCTTTCAAATGCCTGATTGACCCTTATTACACGGTTTTTTGTGCGTAATACGCTATGTTAAACACGCGTGCTTTTTACAACACATAATCACACTTGTGCTTTAATTATTACAGTTGTTTATGACAGCTAAAAGAAAAGGCTTTGTTATTAGTAAATTGTGAAAATATGCTAAATCATAAAATGTCTAATTCCATGCTACAATTCCAATAGTTATTGACTGCGATTTTCTGTATTCTGGTGGTAACAAAAGCATCGTTACCAACAACAAAAGATGAATGATTGTCGTCGCTATTTATTCACTGTGCATTTCTGTGACACAATCTAATTAATTTTAAACTTGAACAAACGGTATAAAATCGCGATTAATTAGATGACAAATTAGGATAAACAATCCCAGGGAGGGACCGATCTTGATTAATGTTCCAGAGATGGTTTCCAGTAAATTGAAACTAAGTATCAAGACGGTGGGAGTTTAAAGCGAGAGCTTTTAGCGATATCGTCGCGAGCGGTGAATTTGATTAGTCGCCTGCACTAGACATTGGCAGCGTTTAGCCAAAGAAAAGAATAAAAGACAGACGGTTATCTCTTTTCATCTTCGCAATTGCCTACGGAGCCGGCGATTCTGGGTTTGAATCCCGGCAAATTGGCTTTTTTTGTTTATATATATGTATACTAATATATGTACTGTTTATATAAATATATGTATGTTTATAAATTATATGTATACCATCTTCTACATAAGCTTTTTTAAGCTTTATTTGAGTCTAAGATGATTTGAGTGAGGTTATCTAATATTTATATGTATTAGTTTGAGTAAAATACGGTGGGTCCTGGCAACACGCTTGAGTTACAACTGGCTACGTACGCACATCGATTTTGTTCTAACAAAGTTGGACTGACCACACAGGTGTGTGGCGGTGCGTCGGTTACTGTTTTTAGTTAAACCATGACTAGGTGCCACTATGTGCCGCGAGCAGCGCTGCGCGCAAATATACCAGCCCGTCTAGTGCAACTATGCTGTGTGACTCTTGTCACCCGTCACTCTCTCACAGTACTGTACAGAAAGAGATAAATAAATATCACGTGCGAGAAGGAGTCGCGTGTCACAGTTGTGCTAGAGGTGTAGCTGACCCGCCCGCTATTCTTCGCTGCGGGGTTCTAACCAATCGCAGGAGCGCACAAGTCGACCAGTACGTCTAGTATAACTTTGACATGCGACTCTGTCGCGTGAGATATACCTGTCACTTTCCATTCAATACCGTAGGAGCAAGACAGGCGATGCTAACTCGCGCGACAAGCAAAGTCGCGGCAAGATAGGCCGAGAAATAACCTTCTGTAGTGTTTTATTCTGTGGATTAACGTTGTCTTGGCTTAAAATTTTACTTTAAAGGAAATAACAGACGTCTAAAGAGTCGTGGCTCATCAATTAGATAGGTAAATAAATAATATCAGACAACCTCACCCCAATCGATCTAGTCCCAAATTAAGCTCAAGAAGGCTTGAGTTATGGGTACTAGATAGACGACGATATACATACTTATATTGATAAATATATACTTAAATACATAAGAACAACCATGGCCCAAGCAAAAATATTCGAGTTCATCACACAAATATTTGCCCTGGCCGGGATTCAAACCGGGGCCGCCGCTCAGTAGGCAGGTGCTTACAAACTGAACCAACCGCGTCGCCAATAAGTACT
This sequence comes from Apotomis betuletana, assembly GCA_932273695.1. Taxonomy (NCBI): domain Eukaryota; kingdom Metazoa; phylum Arthropoda; class Insecta; order Lepidoptera; family Tortricidae; genus Apotomis; species Apotomis betuletana. The sequence goes on along the minus strand of OW026298.1, from coordinate 13,158,517 downwards.
TACCTATATACTGAATGCGAGTAATTGGTAGTCAATTAATTTGAAGAATAGTGAGTATTCTCGTTTGTCGCTATTAACATAGTTATTATGTGGTGATACATAGAAAATGTCAGACTCGGGTCATTACAAAAATTAAACAGGTATCGATGATGATAAATTATATGACCTGCCTGAAACTGAGGGCTACTACTAATCAAATAAGTTGTATAAAATTTGCCTCATATTGGTTACTGTTAGGTACCTAACTACAATTTGGCAATTTCTCAAGTAGTTGAGCTAGTTGAGCTAATTTTTTTTGTGTAAATGTAATCACATCATACATTTGCAAGTTTCCTTTCCAGTGAAGTCCTCTATACTTTCGCCTATGCAGGCCATATCGTCACCTGTAATATGAATTAATGTAACCGCCAAAATGACGAAATTGAGTTAAGTATACAGTTCGTCTGTAAATTTGACGATCTATCCATTGCTGTTATTAAAATTACGATATCTTGAAAAAAATGTTGGTTACATTAAACAAAAATTGACCATTTTTTTTAGTTTTCTGTATTTATTTTGGTGTATGGCACATGGTTTGTAAATTACTTAATATCAGATTAACGTAACCACAAGTATTGGTCAAAGTTGAACAAAAGTCATTAATGTAAGACTCATCGGTAAATAAATGACTCTTACATTACTCAATTTATAGCACTTTATTACCGATTGACTGTTACGTTAGCTTCAAAGCTAGATAAAAATTATAAAATGGTTCTTACATTAAATGGGTTATACTTTTAGTTTTTGAATCAAATCATGTAAATAATAAGGTACATAAATGATTTACATGCTCAGATTAGATAGGTAAAAAAAAAAACGAGATTATAAGAAAGCAACCATTTAAAGTCAATTATAGTCTGATCTTGTCACAAATTGTCCTTACTGCAAGCTGGGTGAATATATAATTTAGTCAGTTACATTAAATTTTTCGTAGTTTTTAAAGCAATTAATGCCTCTTACATTATTATTTGTCTTCCCAAGCCTCGACTGATGACGGTTACATTAAAATTATGTACTTAATTTAGACGGACCTGGTGCTTACGTTATTTTGGTTACCAGGAACTTTGCGACCATCTCTTTCCTTTGCAGAGTTAATGAGTAGATACCGGTGAGACGACCATACATTTGCCTGTAGGAAGCAATTACAAACACTACCGCATGCGTCTGTTTACGATTTGGTGTTGTGATGGATATGATAGCCACTTTAGTTTGTACCGACCAGCGATCGGATGCCGGTATTCGACTCCATACAAATACCGGTATTCAATTTCGGTATTTCGCTTATTATTACACATTTCTTTATTTTACTGAGCTAATTTCAAAGTTCTGTACCAATACTTTAATTATATGTAGTATTTGAAATAAAATATGTATATTTTTTTTGTAATTTTTATGAATACCGGTAACGATCCCTGGTTCCAACAATTCGTGATAAGGACAGTATTGTGCCATTGCGTTGTTATATATCAATAAAATAACGAGTTAAGTACATTAATCGCTTTACATTAGGCGATCCGTTTGCTCGTTTGGCCGTAGAAGCTATAAAAAATAAATAAATAATAATATTACACAAAAAAAAAACTTAAAAATAAAGGGAAATTTGAAAAAGATAAGTACTAAGTAAGTACTATAGAAATTGTTATCACCTCAAAAGGGAGTCGTATTTCTAAGGCGGAATGAAGTTCGTCGGGATTTCCAGTATCAAATAGAACTTGATGTTTTAAACTTTTTAAAGTTAAGTTATTTATTCATTAGCTATAGTGCCTATTTATACCATGTCTAATTCTCGAATTAGGTACTTATAATTGAAACAATCTGGCTTAATGCATTTTGTTTTTAGGGAATCTCGTAAATGTCTGGTCAAACGGACTGTGAAAACTTTTTCTGTGAAAATCAGTCACTGCCACTACCATGTAGGCATAATAAAATGTATATACTTGTATATTATTTTTAGAAAACAAGAGACATTAATGAATGATGGTAGTAATAGTGAAATGGTGGAGGTTAGTGACATTGAGATACTCCCAATATTTTTTTTCAGTAGCCTACGTAGCCAACGTAATGTCATTGTATTGATGCGATGTTTCAATAAAATACGTTAACTATTTGCTTGCCCTTTGACCATTATTTCTTTCAGCCAGAGAAAGGCGTTGAGCTGGGTCATACTTTCTACTAATAACGGGACATCAATGATGCTTCAAATAAGTAGTTCGCAAGAAAACAGCAGCTTACAAGATATAAGAAAATCTCTAAATCCGTTTCAGCTTTATAAGAAAGATGTCCAAGCCCAATAGCGAAGGTATTCATACATTTCAGTCGTAAATTTACCCCTTGACGTTCAAGTTCATAATAGTGATGTGAGAGTGAGTTACTAATTATGTGACGAAACATTTAGTCACCAGTTTGCCAGGAAATGGTCAAAGTACTAATGAAGAATCAAATAAAGATCATTTGACTAGTTTCAGACAGGGACAAGCCTTACACTGAAAATAGGACTTAGGCTTTGGTAAAGACAAAATTGATTATTTAAACGAAATTATACAACGTAAAGCTAAAGTTTAAACTTAAGTCACTAAAATCAAAAGGAGGGAGTTGATGAATGGAACAGAAAGAAGGTAATAAATACGAAGAAAACTATATAGTAGGAAATAAAAAAGAAAGAGAAAAAGGGAAAGCAGAATGTGCAGTAGAAGTCGTAGGTAAAAAAGGTACATAAATATTGTAGGAAAGGGAGAAAGAAAAGCAAAGTGAGGAAAAACAGTAAGGAAAAAAATCAGATTGGAAAGAAAATTAAGTGTTTTTTAAATATTCTTTAAATCTAAAGGTGCCTTTACCAATTTTGGTTTTTATAAACATAAAAGAAACTGTTTCCCGCTTATAAACCGGTTTTTATCACGACTTAATAATCTGCCACTAATTAACTGAAAAACAAGAAATAACTCTATGTTAAACCTTATTACAATTGGATAAGTTTAAAAATTCCATAGCTGAATTCCGTTAATGTAAGTCCACGTTTTGAAAATGTGTGTCCCTTACGTTAGATTTTTTTACCTTTTTGTGACTTACTTTAAATAGTTCTTCATTTTTTGAAATCAATGTTGTGTTGTGTTAAGGTAACTCCTAATTTTTGGAAAAAAATTAACGTAAGAGCCACGCTATTTTCTAAACTATAATAGCAGCCTTTTTGAGACCATCATCAACTGAAAGATCTTACTAAATTAAGCTATAACTACTATACATCATTTTAATCGGATTAGGAAATAAAATGTTACTGCCCTTTTTTTAATTTGCAATTTCGTTTTTGGCTTCTCCTGAAAAATCGTCATTTGGCGGTTACCTTAATTCATATTACAAGTGACGATATCATTCAACGTTAGATGAAACGGGTACATCGTCCGCCGAATCATCTGGCCGAGAAATGCAAACGCCGAGCCTCAGTCCACTCCACCCCGTACGTTCTAGTGCTCGTTGACCCTAATACTTGCTCTAAAACCACGCTTTTTATTTTCTACAGTACCTATATTTCTGGCTGGGATTTCCCCGTAGCTTCACCCAATATGGGATGTTGATTCGGATAATTGTTCCAATAGTCATGACAATAACTGGAGGAAGATTATTAAATTAGCTTGCTAATTATAAAAAACACACACCCATTTAATACGATTACATTTAACATTCGCTTTGAGGTCATACTGATGCATTTCCAGTCCGGATGAGAATAAATAATACAAATAGGCTTTTACGGCGGATGTTTCCCGGCCGGAGTACGAATACGAAAATCCGTGCCGCCTTGCGTATAGACAAACCCGTTAAATATAAACTTTCCTCTAATGTTAAGGATATGATACAAAGACGGAGGTCGGACGCACTATGACCAGCCAATACCGGACTGAACCGATATCTCTTGCCATGCCGGGGCGAGTGCTCTTTCAATTGAGTTAAAAGGCGGATAAGAAGTTGAGGAATTGTATAAATATCGTTGCAGAATTTAGGCACTTGTATGATATTAGTGGACAAATCCACATTCAAAAAATATAAGATGATCATGGGAGTAAACCACCACAATACATCCCTTAATAATTAAAAAGTTTCTTAATAGTATTACATAATTTTCTTGGTGCTATGGGTGATACAAAGATTAATGACCTTATTAACATACGAAATCGACTTCGACAAAAACAAATTAGACTCTGGGAGCAAACTCATGAGTTTAAATTTGTTCGCTTGCAAGGATTAAAGAAATCCGTTAAGTTAATAAGTTAAGGTTCTTAAAGACGAGTGCCGCGTTTAGGCCACGAGGCTTGCCGAGTGGCCTAAGTAAGGTACGAGATTTTAAGACCTAATCGTGTTACTATTGCATACAATACTTTTTATTCAAGCAAAACGCAGAAGACATTTTTTACTTTAATCGTCATTCCCCACTGTTTTTTATTTTTGATGTACTTAACCTTTTACGTTCAACTCAAACTGAACTATTAAAAAAAACAATATCGCGATGGTCATGGCGGGTGCCTCGTGATTGGATAATTTTTTTGACAAGTAAATTTCAACCAATCAGGGAACAGTAGCATGTTTTTAGGGTTCCGCAGTCAACTAGGAACCCTTATAGTTTCGCCAAGTCCGTCTGTCCGTCTGTCTGTCTGTCTGTCTGTCTGTCTGTCTGTCTGTCTGTCTGTCTGTCTGTCTGTCTGTCTGTCTGTTACTGGTACTTTGGCGTTTACGACCTTTTTATAGAGCTTGAAATCTTTCTCGTATTTTAAATGTTTCTCGTAATTTTCGGCAACTACGGAACCCTACACTGAGCGTGGCCCGACATGCTCTTGGCCGGTTTTTTTTTAAATCAAATATGCTGATGTTCTATTTTTGAATTCATTTGAGTTGAGTAGAGAGATGTCTTATGAATATTAAAGTTTTGTAGCAGGTACCATAGAGTATAGAATATTGGTACAGGTTTAAAAAGTGCGTTATGATTTTGTCTGTGAAATTATAATTGACAGAATACAGTAGGTACCTACGCGAGTATAAAAAAAATGTTTTATAACTAACAAATTACTTAAAAACATTGAAGGCGCGTTATTTTCAATTACTTTTTCCAACAGTGTAGAAGGTATCCGTACAGTTATAGGAACCTCGAAAGGATACAATAATAATAGCAAAGAACTGCATCAAACATAGAAAAGGTTTCTTAGTGTGCACCAAAGTTTTGCGGTTCCACGTTTCCAAAACGAAACCTCCGCGTCCCGACTATCGAATCGACAGAGGCATCTGAATCCAAAGAAGCTTACACACCGGTGTATGTAACACGCATAGAGTTAGGCACTACTGTGTAAATATCCAATCTTCCCAGGAAAATACCAAATCTACCCCGAGCTAATTAAGGTATATAACGGGTAAATACCTCCGGGTATATATTAAACTGAAAAGATTGCGTATTTACCTTCGAGCGTCCATCTTTAAACAAGCAATGTAACACACGTTTTAACAAAGTCTCATGGTCTGAGCGTCTTGCGCGCTCGCGTTGTGCCTTAGTCATGCTTATGCTAAAAGTCCTATGAACATTTTCACGATATAAGTATCTACATAACATTTATATCGTCATCCAGTACCCATAACACAAGTTTACTTGAGATTAATTTAGGATTAGGTTGGTCTGTGTGAGGTTATCTAGTATTTATTTACTTATTTATATATTTCGCGCGTGCAAGGATTTTGCGACGAACACATAGGGGAGAGAAGGATTTTCGTAAATGACTGAGGAATACCTTTGTACAGTATAATGTTGCAAGGCATGTTACATTTTACCAGTCTGTACGCAGCTTAAGTGAGGAGTTGAAGGCCAACCGGTCTAGGCCTGTAAATGTATGTCTAATAATACTACGAGAACTGCTTATGCGATTAAATTTATACAATGCCAAAAACACGTTACACTATTATCATAAATGTCGATCGTTTCGCTTCACTTTCCGTGAACGATTTCGCTTTTAATTGTTGTCGCTTTTAATATCACCCTAGTGTAAAGTATCACTTTAATTAAATTACTCAGGAGAATGTGGAGCTATTTATTAGCAGAAAATAATAGTACAGTTTGCAATTGTGCTAAGTGCAGTAAATAACAAATAATAATAACAATTTCACAAAAAATAACTGACTTCAAAGAGAAGATATTGCTATTTGTGATTCGGAGGACAACTGAACGAGTTACTTAAAAAACGCTGATTGTAATTTCGATAAAGTTTACATGGGACCACCTCTGTAGTATGATCTGCCAAACAAAAAAAAAACCTTAATACCATAATTTGCGGAAGGTCGCGTAACATACGCACATACAAAAAGTCGGATTGTGAACCTCCTCCTTTCCTGAAGTCGGTTGAAAATAAAGCTTCACCATCGAATATTTGGCCACTTGCACCAATAAATGGATATCTTTACAAGTTTTTTTTTTTTAATTAAGTTTTTCATAATTTACTTGGGATAATTTGAAGGAAGAACAAAGCCCTGTAGAAAAAATGATGAAAGATTAATGATCTATAACACCTACCCCATCTATTCATTCTCTCCAAGACCGTGACTGCGCACTTGACCCGGCGTTCAGCAGTAGAAGGAACTAACTACGCGAACAAACCCATCAACAAAATGACCTCCCCGGGACTCTGTTATCAATACAACTGTGTACAAAGTACTCTTACCATGAGTTTACAGTGACCGTATACGCTAGCTTTTTCTTTTTTTTTTCTTTTGGCTTGCGGGCCTGAATGGACCCCTTGCACTGCTGTGGTCAGGCGCAGCCCGTCCTTTTGGACGAGCCGCCGAAAAGAACTTAACCTAAAACTTACATGCTAATTGCCGGTTCTCTGAGAGAGCGGCTGTTTGAAAATTTGCTGACCATGTTGGTGCCCATGGCCATGTGCATGTCCGTGTGCGAGTCGACTACGTAACAATTTGTATAGAGAATGTAGTTCTCGGTCAAGATGAGACACTGGTCATTAAACTCGGTGATGATCGGTTGAAGCAGGTTGACAAGTTCCGGTACCTGGGGAGCACGATTACAGCTAAGTGCGATCTTGATGCAGAAATCAACAGCAGGATCGGTGCTGCGGCTGCGGCATTTGGCAAACTCGATCTCAAAGTGTTTAGTTCACACGATATAAAACTGAGCACCAAGATAGAGGTGTACATGGCAGTCGTGCTTCCCAATATCCTATACTCTGCTGAAACCTGGACCATTTACCGCCGTCATATCCGAATGCTGGACCGATTTCACCTCAGATGCCTACGCAAGATACTGAAGATCCGGTGGTATGATCGCATACGGAACACAGAAGTTCTGCGTAGAGCAAACGTGTGTGGCATCGAGGCGTACCTTATGCGACGACAGCTCCGTTGGTGCGGCCACGTTTCACGGATGGAGGAGCAGAGAGTGGCTAAGCGCATCTTTTATTCCGAACTTGAGGATGGTAAGCGGAAGCAAGGCGGACAGCTCCTCAGGTACAAAGATGTGCTAAAGAGGCACTTAAAGAAGTGCGGCATACATCCGTCGCGGTGGGAGCAGCAGGCGGCCATGCGGCCAGAATGGAGAGCTGTCGTAAACTCTAAAGTCTATGACTTTGAGAACCAACGGCGCATTGAACTGGACACTAAACGTGACCACGTAAAAGCCCGACCACCTGTGGCTGAATTATATAATTATGTCAATGGTGTGCTCACATGTCCGCAGTGTTCGCGTAGCTTCATCAATAAGATAGGCTACGTGAGCCACATGCGTTCTCACCATCGACAAAATCGGAGTTAACAGCAGTCGTCGTGGCCGAAAGCGGCCGTGAAGAATAGTAGTAGTAGTGTAGTTCTACAAAGTATCTGCTAGGGGCGCTGTAGTATACTCCATACAAATCGTTAACGCTGTCGCTAGCGAGTACGGTCACGTTAACTTATGGTAAGGGTCCTGAGCCTCAAGTGTAAGTGGACAGTGCAAACAAATACTTCGATTGCGTTTAAATTACCTGTATTGTTGTTAGGGAACAATCGGTAATTTTTAGTATGAAATTAACCGGTTATTAACCGAAATCTCGGTTATTTTCATACATTTTCGGTTTAACCGTTGCATTCCCTAATTGTTGTGCACGCATTCGAGACGCATTTTGGGTTAAAAGTATCTTACACTATCGAGACCCACATTTATAGAGATCGCTATTTAGCGATAAAATCGCCTGTTCTTATTATTTACTGTATCTCTTATGTGCTCTTTCCCTGTGTATTTGTATTGTACACTAGAGCCCTTGATAATTAATTCTGGAGGTGTTATTGATGACGGGTTCTAATTCAGGCAAAGATAAATAATTCTAGTTAGGTATTTAGTTACAAGTCAGGAATATTTTCTTTGTATGTCAGTTATTTATTTATTTTGGAGTAGTAGGGCCTCGTGCAGGGCCCGTCCGGATTGTTACTACCGTCTTGCCTGCTAACCCACCGCCAAACAGCAATGTTCGCATTGTTGTGTTCCGGTGTGGGGGTAAGATAGCCGGTGAAATTACTAGCATAGAGGCATTCCATCTTCGTCCTCCGGGTAGGCAAGCACTTGTGACTCCTCTGGTGTTGCAGGTGTTTATAGGCGACGGTAATCGCTTTCCATCAGGCGATACGTTTGCTCGTTTGCCCCCTATGACATAAAAAAAAAAAAAAAAAAAAAAAAAGGAATGTTACAACACTTGAATTAAGTTAATTTTAGAAGGTACACGCAATTAAAAGATTATCCGGTGTCAAGATATAATGGCCGACAATTCTAAAGGCAATACGAACCGCTTAAACAAAAACATCTCCGTTGAAACCACAAAAACATGAATGAGTGTAATGTCATTTAAACGTAATTTAGACGAGAAGCAGTTAAAAATACACCCAGTTTTGGCAGAGACGGAGTTCTGTTCTCAGTTGTTTTATTTAATGAACATGGCCGCTAGTCTCGTTAAAAGTTTGTTCAAATCCCGCCTCTGTAGGCGAGTCTAATGCAAGGGCATTTAGTATGGAATGGATACAGTTTTAGTTGTCAGTACAATGACTCATATGTATGCAATTCATAAACAATAAAGGCAACAGAGTGATCGAAGTGACACTGTCTGTCTAAGAAGGAAATCATCTCAAAAGATGGTGTATCGTCAGTAATACTCAATACAACATAAAGAGAGCGACTTACATCAGTACAACAATGTTTCTATGACTGACTGTTGAGTTTCTTTCGGCGTTTCTTCTCAACAGTGGTCTCCTCTTGTGAAATGCCGGTAGACTCAGACATGTAAAAGTGCCCTTGTGGCCTACTTGCGGGTTAAAGTTCATAATTTCATTATTATTTATTATATTATTATTTCTGTAGGTGTTACAAAGAGGTTATCGTAAAACAGCAAACAGAACAGTTTGATCTAACTAAACACTTGTTTTTATGATGTGCCTTTAAGTTTAAATTTATATTTTTAATTTATTTTAGAAATACACTACAATCTTACGTGTTGGCAAGTTTATTTAAAGTCCTAGCTAACTCATGACAATAAAAACAACGTCAAACCTTTAAACTGTTTCTATGGTAAATTTCCTATTTTAATGTCACTATGATGTGCTTATTTAACAGCTGACTACTACATTACTCAGTAAGATCGTTGTACATTATAAATTCACCTCATAAACTCCTTTGTGAAATACTTACATTCTATGGTAGCCGCATTTCTGCGTGCCTGTGTCTGACGCTCGAATTAAATCCAGATACTGACTCTGATAATTGTGCTGCGAACAACATTATGAAGCCACAGCTTAGTGAGGGGGATCCTTTACAAAGGGCAGAATGTCAATTCAACAAAACGTGGTATAACTGTGGTGATAACAACTGCTGACTTTAATACAAAGAACAAAATGTTGTATTTCTATGGAGAACATTATTTTAGGATTGTTAGTTTAGATAAAAATTAAAAAGAGAAAATTTATAATTTATGTTACTGTATACCTAAAATTGATTTGGAGAATATGTACATCTCCTCAAGATGTATGTACCATTTATGAATAAATTCCTTACTTACTGTTGAGTTTCTTTCGACTTTTTTCGCAACACGTACAGAATAAACGTTTCGAATTTTGAATTTAAAATAAAGCGTTAATTACTTATTCTAAAATATGCAATTATTCGTATTTTAAATTGCTTAACAAATATTGTTCTGTTTAAAGATCTGTGATTTAATTTATTGCTCCTATTACAGGCCACACCCGGTGTACGTGGCGGAGACACATACTATGAAATTATAAGGATTCCTTGCGTAACTACGAAACCCTAGAAGAACCACTTTACTCGTGTCTTAACATGCTTGTAAGCTTCGTGCTTTTATGTATGAAGGATACAGATATACCTACTCACTAAATAAAAATAAAAACCTGCCAAGAGCATGTCGGGCCACGCTCAGTGTAGGGTTCCGTAGTTGCTCATCCTTCACAATACGGGCCGGCTTAACGCCCGAGGTTCAAATTACGAGAAAGATTTCAAGCTCTATAAAAAGGTCGTAAACGCCAAAGTAACTGTCATTACTTATTACCTTCTGGAAGTCAACTTACGTCCTTTTGAAGAAAATTATGAAATTTTGCGATAACTCAAAAACGGCTCGACCGATTTTAATCAATATAGTTTTCATTGAAAGTACTTATAAGGTCTCATTTTCATGAATTTTTCCTATTTTTTGGTTGAAAAGTTAGAGGGGGGGGACACTATTTTTTTTATTTTCGTAGCGAATATTTACAAAACTGATGACCTGATCAAAAAGTAATGTTTGGAGACCCCTATTATTTTTAACAGACCTATTCAACGACACACCACACACTAGGGTTGAAACGAAAAAAAAAAAATTCACCCCCACTTTAGGTGTTCGAGAGGTACCCGAAAAAAATTTTTTTTTTAGTTTTTATTTTATCGTTTTGTCGGCGTGATACATACACATACTCATACCAAATTTTAGCTTTCTAGTACTAATGATCACGGAGCTAAGCCGCGGACGGACGGACGGACGGACGGACGGACAGACGGACAGACGGACAGACGGACATGGCGAAACTATAAGGGTTCCTAGTTGACTAGGGAACCCTAAAAATTAAATAAAGTAAAGCCCGTTCGGGAATATATTATTTTTTATTTTATTCTTTGTGTTTTTTTCTCTCAACTTTTTTTAAGAACATTCAGGATTTCTAAGAAACAAGTATCATTAAATATAAATGTGCTCCAATTTTGCTTAAAGCATAAGATTGTTGAGCGCAGAAAATTACTTTTATCATGTACTAATAAAATGTATGTACCTAGTCAGGAATATACCTATATAACTTAAATATTGCGATAATTTCACCTAATAAACTGGTATCTCGTACAGTACACTGATTCTCTCGAATTAAATTAAGTATATATGGTATACATATAACGTTTCAAGCTGCCTCAACGTAAGTAGATGCGTACAATTTCGTTATTCTTCAAAATGTATGAGGCACTTAATAACTTTTTCGCACCTATAAAAACGTAATAACTTTTGACTAAATCATCGCTCGTGAGATGCTAACTTTTCTCGTTTGTGTTTCGCAACTTGGGCAGTTATACGGTGGCTGCTACTGAGAAGTGTAATCGTAAACCAACACCGTGACATGTGGAAAACTCTGTTTTAACTCCCGGGTGAATTGCAGAAAATATGCACCCTTTATGCTTATGAGTGTCCCATGAAAACACAGTGAATTTAAAAATATATCATGAGAAGAAAACAAAATGTAATTATGTTACTTTGATAATAAGAATTCTGTTAATTCACATAAAGTATTACTATTTCAATTTCTTTTTTTATTTTATTTTTTAAGTAATTTTTCCTAAGTGGTACGCAGTTACTTCATATATTATATTCATGTCCCAACTCTGAGCGTATTTTTATTCAGGAAGTTTGTTACGATTTATATTATTTATTTTAAAGTTTAACTGTACAATATTCAGTCCCTTTTAGATCATCTTTAAATTCTGTACAAATATTATATTTGCTTTGATTATAAATAGTTGTGAATTTTTTATATTGATAAAATATCCCAACTTACTGGAGTTTCGTTACTCAGAGTTAGTTATGGTATGGAGCATGTAATCCTAAAGAAATGTCTCAGTTCTTAGTAGAATGTTTTTTTTCTTAATCGGGCAACACTTTGACATTTTCCAAAATGTTAAACACGGCGACAGCCGCTTTATTTTCCCCTCCGGCCGCGTGGTTCGACAGCGTTGTCCGACACTCGGACTACAAGGAGTTTTATATTCCACTTAGTTCGACACTCGGACTACAAGGAATTTTTATTTTCCACTTAGTCCGACACTTTTGTTGTGTTCCGGTGTGGGGGTAAGATAGCCGGTGAAATTACTAGCATAGAGGCATTCTATCTTCGTCCTCCGGGTAGGCAAGCACTTGTGACTCCTCTGGTATTGCAGGTGTTTATGGGCGACGGTAATCGCTTTCCATCAGGCGATACGTTTGCTCGTTTGCTCCCTATAACATAAAAAAAAAAAAAAAAAAACTCGGACTATAAGGAATTATTATTTTCCACTTAGTCCGACACTCGGACTGCAAGGAATTCTTATTTTCCAGTTAGTCCGACCTTCAAACCTATATTTCATCTTTTTAGGGTTCCGTAGTCAACTAGGAACCCTTATAGTTTCGCCATGTCCGTCTGTCCGTCTGTCCGTCCGCGGCTTAGCTCCGTGATCATTAGTACTAGAAAGCTAAAATTTGGTATGAGTATGTATATGTATAACGCCGACAGAACGGCGAAATAAAAATTATTAAAAAAAAATTTTTTTCGCGTACCTCTAGAACACCTAAAGTGGGGGTGAATTTTTTTCTTCTTTTCTATACTGGTGTGTGGAATGTCGTTGAATAGGTCTTGAAAAATAATAGGGGTCTTCTAACATTATTTTTTGATAAAGTCAGCAGTTTTGTAAATATTCGCTCCGAAAACAAAAAAAATAGTGCCCCCCCCCCCCTCTAACTTTTCAACCACGCGTCAAAAAAATTCGCGAAAATTCATGTATATAAGGCCTTATAAGTACTTTCAATGAAAACTATATTGAACAAAATCGGTCGAGCCGTTTTTGAGTTATTAGTATATTTCTTTAAAAGGACGTAAGTTGACTTCCAGAAGGTAATAAGTGATTACAGTTTCTAGGGCGTTTACGACCTTTTATAGAGCTTAAAATCTTTCTTAACTTAAACCTCGGGCTTAAAACAGCAGTTTATTGTGAAGGATGAGCTACTACGGAACCCTACACTGAGCGTGGCCCGACATTTCTTGGCCGGTTTTTTATTAATTAAAACACCCATGAATAATAAGAAAAATAAGAATGTTAAAATCGGCTGTCAGTTTCTAATATTTTACAATAAAATTACGTGTTAGTTTAGTATTAACTTTAAAGTCTTTGAACCACGTAAGTGATATAGGAACTTAATAGTTATTCAAAGGTTATGATAACTAAACCTACGGCCATCTTCAGCTGCATGGTACCAAATTATTGTACTGTCAAAATTTTATTAAATTGTTGATAACGCTAATAAAACTTAACATTTAACCAACATTTGAAATTCTTGGCGTCAATATTGGCTGAGATCCATTAACAAATATCATCATGAGACCTTCATTTAGTGAGTGATATAGAAAATGCTAATAATACTTAACATTTAACCAAAATTTGGAATCCTTGGCTTCAATATTGGCTGAGATCTTGTCGCTTGTTCCAATTAAAGCTAAATATCTTGGAAACTACTGTTCCTACTTCCACCAAACATAGGTAAGAACCATCTCGGCGGAAAAGACTTTCGATTAAAAGAAAACCGCACTTAAATTGGTCCATCCGCTAGGGCGCTCCGATGCCACAGACAGACACACAGATACACAGATACACATGTTAAACTTATAACACCCCTCTTTTTTTCGTCGGGGATTAAAAATAGGACATATTATAGTTTAGTTTCAAGAAGTATGTTATATTTGGTTTACTGTTTCATTCAATAAATTTGTGCTTATTATTCCGTAACCCATGGGTGTTTTAATTAATGAAAAAAGATGAAATTGAGGTTTGAAGGTCGAACTATTTGGAAAATAAGAATTCTTTGCAGTCCGAGTGTCGGACTAACTGGAAAATAATAATTCCTTACAGTCCGAGTGCCGGACTAAGTGGAAAATAAGAATTCCTTGTAGTCCGAGTGTCGAACTAAGTGGAATATAAAATTCCTTGTAGTCCGAGTGTCGGACAACGCTGTCGAACCACGCGGCCGGAGGGTTATTTTCAACGAAGTCGAAAGATATCGATAGTCTTGTGTAAATGAGCTAAAAAATCTCAGGCTGATTAACGGCGATTTTCTCAGATAAAATCTTTATTTTCGTACTCCAGTTTATTCATTGCCGATCGGTTTACTCTGAATTTTACAAGTTTACATAGTTCTAGATCAATGCATTGCACGTTTGAAGAAAAATATTGTTTTAGGTTGTGATTTCTCATATATCTTGTCTCAGTTTCGTTATTTTTCGTTATGTAACGAAACTGATAAAATGAAAGGGTTAGTTCGTACTATAAAAAAAAAATATGGGTCTAAAACCTATCTGAATATGGACTGTAATATTTTTGCCTCTGTTTCAATCCCCTAATTGATTTATTTTAGCATTTTCAGAATATTTTTGGAAATAAATTTTCAAAATAAATCTAATAAGAAGCAGAGCCTGGATCCAGAAATAGTTGACTGGCCTGGCTACTGTAAGACATTAATTATTTAGATCATATTTTGATATTTGTTATTAGTGTGTTAGTGTGTGTGTGTTATTCACACTGTGATTATTTATTTATTGTTATTTAAACTAAAAATCATTAATAAATATTGCTAATTGAAACTAAAACGTTTTATTAAATAATTTTGCGAACGTAACCATAAAACATAACTAGTTTTATTTCATGTGTCCGACGCTTTATTTTATCAGTTTCGTTACAGCAATTATCAATTTCGTTTATTCTCAGTTTAGTTACGTAATTCAAGAGGTACATATTTTCTGCAATTCACCCTCCCGACGAAAAAAGAGGGTTGTTATTAGTATAACCTGTGTATCTGTGTATCTATATATCTATGCGTCTGTCTGTGGCATCCCAAAAACGGATGGTGATGATTCTTAATAGCTATGTTTGGTGGAATAGGACCAGTAGTTTCCAAATATTCAGCTTTGATTGGAACAAGTGACAAGATCGCAGCCAATATTGAAGCTAAGAACTCCAAATTTTGTAGTCATGTTCAATTTTAGTATCATTTTCTATATCACTCATTGAATGAGGGTTTCATGATGACCAGCTACTCGTGACGGAAGTGTTTTAAATTTTTAGTTCAGGTTGTTTGATTTCAATATGTTGAAATAAATGCTTTCTTAACATATTAGAGTGACTGAATAGGTTGTCATAGTTAAGTTTAATTTTAAGTGGTAACTACAATGGCTTCAAGTGTTTAATTTGTAGCTCATATAAACATTAATAAAAACAATAAAAAATACAACCGAATGGAGAACTTCCCTTCCTCCTTCCTCTTTTTGAAGTCGGTTGGTAATTCAGCGATTATTAAACTTACTACATAGGTACATATGACCAACCAGCCTAATACAATTTACACAAACTCTAATTATACGGAATGCACTGCCTGGTCAACATAAAGTGTGCAAAGGCATTATTCAACACTAATGTAAATACGAAGTTATCCAATTCAATGGAAGGATTAAGCAATTTTAGGATTGAGATACTAACGCAAACCACAGTTACACAGAACAGTAGGTCGGCAACGTGGCTCTTCTCGCTTTGTAATTAACGGATTGCTTAAAACGTGCAAGTGGTTTTCTCAAATTACTATGATTATTCGACCATAAGATCTTAACAGCAAAAGTAGAACGAGATGTATTCGTAACTATTAAGTAAATATGCTAAGAGATAAAAAGTATTTTCAACCAACTTAGAAAACGAAGGAGGTTCTCAATTTGATACGATTGTGGACGTAGTATGTTACGATTGTGGACCGATTCTCAGAATTCTTTTGTTTTTAATTTTTATTTGAAAAAGTATACTCTAGAGGTGATCCTATTGTCAACATGTCGGGATCTGCTAATGGGATCCCAGGGGAATCGAGGGCAACCCTCAAATATTATAGAGCTAATAAAGCTTTTCAATGCAATGAAGTGTAGTGAAGTCAAGTTCATTCACCCTACCTACTAGTAGGTATGTTTCAGTGACGTTTCGTTAACAGAGGAGCTCTATTAGGAAAAAGCTAATATTTAAAATGGATTTTTTCTAACATCCTGAGGAAATGAAATACTAGTTATTGCAAGTCAAATACAAGTTTTATTTTCACAGCCATCCCATGACATTCGCCTAACTTATATAAAGTGATAGGTAAACATCGATCACTGCCGCACTCTTAAAATCGGAACCTGATAGATGTTTTGTCATTTATCACTCGTGTGATAAACGTGATCATCATAGGTTCGCAGAGAAGGCCGACAAACTTGCTCAAGCGAGAGCTAAGAGTATACAAATGGGACCGAATTAATGTGGTATGTCGCCATTCAAACCTGGAGGGAAACATCAGGTTTTTTTAAATCATTCTAACGCACGTATACAGGCCTTCAGCAAAAAGATTTCTTAGGAGCCCTTAAGAATCAAAAAAAAATCTGATTCTGGTAATATTACAGGCGACTGTTGCATAATAAGAACATGCAAACGATTGGGAAAACTGACTACTGTGCACGGTCAGGCTGTATCTCATGAACCGTGATAGATTTCTGTTGCCGATATAACAACAAATACTAAACAAAATAATAAAATAAAATAAATATTTAAGGGGGGTGATTTTGCATCTTATTTATATGTTTGTAACTTAACTCGGCCAGTTAAGCTGGAATAAGTATTTGTACGGAACCCTCGGTGCGCGAGTCAGACTCGCACTAAGTCGTTTTTTTTTAGCAACGACAGGACTTGACCCGGATCTATAAGATGAGCCGATCACTATAGAGTCAAAGTGATACGAAGGTCATAATATAGCCTGGAATGGCCACTTCGGTTGCAATTTCCATTACATAAACTAAACGAATTGTTCGTTACTTAATACTCTTACGAATCGCTCCACGCGGAATAGTAACTAATCCTCCAAATGAAAAGGAAAAACAATTGATCGAGCAATTGTGCCCCGAAATTATCAAAATTAAGCAGCACTCCCGCAGAATTCACATTATTCGGGCGTTGAATTTCTAAGGGTAGGTATTAAACGTCTGTTTACACTAAATTTTAACAAAAGGGTTGAAACTTTCGCAATACAACGATAAAGGCGGCTTGATGAAAATTATTTCAATATTAATGACAAATATTGGCCATGGGTTGTGTACGCGACGTGAAGTGGCTTCGGCTGAATATATCAAGAAGAGTTTAATTAATGAGCTAACAGCCGTACTACTGGCATGCACTTTGTTGAAGTTGGGAAGCGATTGCGGAAGAAATGTGACCGAAATTTAAGCTGCCCGGTGCCGTTGCGTTACGCTATATATGTGCGCCACATATTTAATAAATAAAAGCGATATTTACTGAGACGATTCCAGTCTTAAGACTTTAACTAAGTAAACTACCAACAAATTCAGCGGTGAAACAACCCCAATCAATGTTTACAAACCTCAACTGAAACACCAAATACAGATCCCATCAATAACCTGAGGCGATCTCAGGGTCCTCCTCTAGGCCCTTCGCTTAAACCAGTCACATTAGAAGAAGTTAAGTCTCTAGTCAAAAAACTCAAACCCAAAAAGGCCCCCGGTTGCGATGGCATCCCCAATAAACTGATTAAATCTCTTCCGGTTAATATTCTATCGTTTCTTGTTATCATTTTCAATTCAGCTCTCTCGGCTTGCACTTTTCCGGCAGCTTGGAAAAGGGCAGACGTGATAGGCATTCACAAACCTGGCAAACCCAGATCTGTTCCGTCCAGCTACAGGCCTATCAGCCTACTAAGTTCATTAGGTAAACTTTACGAGCGTATAGTTCTTTCCCGCCTTAGGGATTTCATTGATGAGAGGGACCTGTTGACGGATGAGCAATTCGGCTTTAGGGCCGGACACTCATGTGTACAACAGGTCCATCGGATAACCGAGCACATTCTTTTTTTCTTGTCGGGTTGGGGGAAGCCGGTCCCTACAGGTGGTGTCTTCTTAGACGTAGCGAAAGCGTTCGACAAAGTCTGGCACAACGGCTTGATTTTCAAGCTCCACTCGTATGGAGTGCCAGACCGTCTTGTCCGCATTATACGAGACTTTCTTTCTTGTCGAACCTTTCGCTACCGAGTAGAAGGCTCGCACTCTGTCCCTCATGAAATAAAAGCCGGAGTGCCCCAGGGTTCGGTGCTATCACCCACTTTATTCGCCCTGTACGTCAATGATATCCCTAAGATTCCGGGAGTGCACTATGCGCTATTTGCCGATGACACTGCGATTTTTGCCAGCTCCACCCGCCATGGACGGATTACTCTTCTGCTTCAGTCCGCTCTCAATGCCCTGGGTCATTGGTTTCGGAACTGGAGGTTGGAGGTTAATCCGGACAAGAGCGCGGCTATTCTCTTTTCACGCACTTCTACTTATCAAAACCAGGTGGCGAAAGCCGGTCACGTCTCCCTTTTTAATACACGGATCCCTTGGAGGGACCACACCAAGTACTTAGGTGTTACCTTGGACAGAAGACTTAACTTTTTCAAACATATTAAGACTGTAAAGGATAGGGCTGCTTTTATTTCTGGCCGCCTCCACTGCTTGACCAACTCTAGAAGCAAAATGTCAATTCATAATAAGCTAACGTTGTATAAAACCTGCATTAGGCCGGTCTTCTCCTATGCAAGTTCAGTTTTCGCCCACTCTTCCCCAAGTAGGCTTAGGGCACTCCAAACCCTTCAAAACAAATATTTAAGGAGAGCAGTAGGAGCTCCATGGTTCATCCGCAATATTGATCTGCACGCGGACCTCCGTTTCCCCTCAGTAGCGGAACATTTTAGGACTCTTGCTAAATCTCATTTTGAGCGTTCGGCCAACTCAAAGAACAAACTCATCTCGGAAACCGTCAATTATGACCCCGACATGCCACCCAGGCACGGTTACCGCAGACCCAAACATATCCTCTTGGACCCTGACGACACTTTCACTACCAGACGCAGATTGGAAGAGGAAGAGGACTCCAGACTTCTTGCCCAGCTTAGGGCGGACAGGGCCAGACGCAGACCCTCGTTCACACGCCCTCGTGCCACTCACGACGTTCACAGACAGACAGACAGAGACGCTCGCTTCGGCGGGAGCCGGTTCAATCCTCTTTTAAGACTTCCAGCCTCACAGCGGGCCGCTTCCACTTCTCAATAAACTATACAGTTATTCCATGAGGGCTAACCAAAAGTCCAGCTCATCTTTCTGATGGCTGGCATCCTCTCTCCTCTCTCTAGTCTTTGCTGCTCAGTGGCTGAGACAAATTCAGACGTGCAGTTACGGGCCGCATACACGCAGGCCCACCTGCAAAGGCTCATATCAAAAAAAAAAAAAAAAAAAAACCTGAGGCGAAACTAAATTAATATTCTTGCTCGGAATAGGGAAGGGTCGTGAACAAAAAACTTACCCAGTTTAGTACAATTATCGGGTAACAGTTTATAGCAAAATTATGAAACAGTTACGGTCATAATTTTAAGTTCATCAGTCAGATGATGTACATAGCTTTTGAAGAACCCTATCATATTGAAAAGTGATTGCCGTTATAAGCGCCTCGCCCGCTGGGTGATAAGTCACGTTATTTTGATGGGTCCGACGTTATTACGCGAATCTATATCATGAATTTAGTTTAATGAACGATTACCTTAATTTAATGTTTGAGCACACTGTAAAGTTTGTCAAAATCTGAATAAATCAAGCCACACAGTTACAGTCAGCATCAAAAGTAGCTGACAATTTTAGCACGCACTTTGATATTATATGCCAGTAGTAAAATTGCTACTTTTGGTTTGGAACATATTTTTATAACTACATAAAGTCTCTTTTAATTAAAGGAGATCAATGGGTTTTCCAAAGTTATGTTAGGTTAGTAGTTGTTAATTAAATATATGTAAGTCTGTACGTAGACGGACATAATATATGTTGCCGGAATGTAGCAAGACTTTCCTAAATATATATTTAGGAAAGTCTTGCTACATTCCGGAAACTCTCTGTTTATGCAACCGTATGCTTACTCACCATAAGCAGATGCTTTGTTCGGCACCAATTAGAGACACATCGCCTTTATGTAGTGCAATTTACAAGTACAAAGCGACGAAAACGTTGCGTCAAATGCTCTGTAGGCCAGGATCGGCAGAAAATTATACTTAGCTACTTTCACTGTGTAACCTATCATCCTAGTGAACGCTGCATGACTTGTGTGGATGACACAACCGTGCTAATATTATGGTGCATGTTGTTGCATGGATAAGTGCAGAGCAATAACAGGTTTCTTGTAAAGGCTAGCAAGCAGGTTTTTAAAGCCCTTTTCTTACAAATGTAAACAATTCTTTTTTTCGGTTTATTTTTGGATTGTCACGCCATCGCCTATATTCTTAAGTTACCAAATTGATTTAGGGAGATTGTAAAATGTTTTTTTTGCATCTTGTCACACGATGATAAACTTCATTTTGGATTTACGAGTATGCATTTCCACACGACGTCGCATCGTGGCACGATGTCGCGTCGAACGACGATGCAATGTCGTGTCTTGTAATTGTGTTTTGGCCCTTACTTACTCTATTATAGTGAGAGTAATAGATTTACTCAATCTTTTTTCAATCACGCTAGTTGTACGCAAGTACAAAAAAGTAAGCATCTGCTAAAACATATTAAAATCCTATAAAACCTATAGGTATATAATGTTGAAATGAAAGACAAATCCACATTAATATGGTGAAAAGTGAGCCTCAAATCAGCAAGTGAAAATAAATTACATTCGATTGGCAGCTCCATGAGACTGTCAGGGAAGTCTTACAGCATTCTTTGAATTGTCAATACAGTAAATTGTATCGACTAAAGAGACAGGCGAGAGCTATTTTTATTAGTACATTTCCGTCACGTTTTAACTGAACAACCATAAGTGAGCGACACATAGACAGAAACAAAATTAAACAAATCATTAATTTAGGCCGAGCGTCGATGTCGTTTAATTTTAATTATTTATTTAAGAGCCTAGAATCCCGAGGCCTATCTCATTCTTCCACGTGCCCCGGTTCTGAGCAATCTCACACCAGCACCTCTAGCACAACTGTGAGACTCGACTCTTTTTCGCGCGAGATATACTATACCTATCTCTTTCTGTACAGTAATGTGAGAGAGTGTCGGGACAAGAGTCGTGCAGCATAGTAGTGCAAAGCTTGGTGTAGAGATCGTTTCGCCATCTCCTTCAAGGTTTACCACGGCGTCGTCGGATGCTGTTTAGTCCTACTTCATAAATCATATTTGGTCCATTAATTAATCCCAGATTTTATTTTTGACAATAATAATCATGTATAGAGAATGTCATTTGGCAGTAAGTCTGTCATTTGTATTTGTGCGGAGTTTTGGATTTGTGCACAAGTGTAAATATAGCTGTTGAGAATTGTAATAAGTGTAAAACTGGCTTTGTGATGCTGTTCGTGCAAAGCTAGCCTTACGTATTGCATTGTCTATGCCCGCGCTCTTTTGTCTAGATTCAGTCTCCGATCGGACAGATTTGTTGGAACGTTCATGTTTTTTTGATGTTTTATTTTACAATGAATTATATTATAAATATTATAACTTGCGTGTTTATTACAAGCGAAGGCGGATACAAACCGCCACAAGTGGCGACCGTGACTAAAAAAAGTGATAAAAAATGATAGATCTACGAAAAGCAATTCGTGAACGGCAACAACTAAGAAGGATATTTAGTCGTTCTGGTACATCTCTCGAAAATGAATTACTAGAAGAGGACAGAGATTTTGATGGGATAGAAGTGGACTTCCTGTATCTGGAAGATAAAATATCCCGTCTAAAAGTATTGGACGACATCATACAGAATATCTACATAACGAGTGAAGAGTATCAAGAAGAATTGCATAGCAAAGAAGTAGACGACTCGGAAAAATATATAAGTTTATTTTTCACATACAAACAAAAATATCTGCAGTTGAAACAAAAGCAATCGCCGAAGGAAGAAGTGACATATACAGCTGTCAACGAAGAAAAAAGGAACTTTAAACTACCACAAATAGAAGTAAAGAAATATAACGATGACCCGAAAAATGGATACAGTTCTGGGGACAGTTCAGGAAAATACATGAAGACAAAAACATTAACGCTGAAGACAAGTTCCAGTACCTCCTTCAGTGCCTTAAAGAAGAGTCCAACGCGCGGGCTCTTGTGGAGAGCTTCTCCCCTTCAGCGGAGAACTACGAGAAAGCCATCGCACAATTGAAGAATCGTTATGGAAGAAAAGGATTTAATTAAAAAGAAAGGTGGGTGTTATGTATGTTTAAAGAGTGGACATATGGCAAAAGAATGTAAGTCATATTAAAAATGCCTATTATGTAAACGAAGGCATTTGATTGTCTTATGTCCGGAAATACACACCACAAAGAAAGATTATAAAGAAGGCTGGGGTGGACATTGCAAGATCCTACCACAAACACTTACAGATCATCTCTGTTACATACCTGTTTCTCAAAAGAGAGTATTATAGCAGAGAGTATTGTGGAACATTGTTAGGAATTAAAGATCCACAAGAAAAGAAGAAACAGGAAGAGATATTAATATATTTTGACGATAATATTTCTGAGACAGAGATGGGCCGATATGAAGTGAACCATTTGTGGAAGGAAAACATTCCAGCTGATATAAGGAAAGCCTTCTTAAATATTTTAGTGAAGAAAGAAGGCAGAGAATATTTAAAATTCCTTTGGTGGAAGAAAACAGAACTGTGTATAGATGTAGTAACATATCGGCATCCGAGAGTGGTATGCTCAGAAGCTGAAGGAATCCTTTTACGTCGACAACTGTGTTCCAGAGCTAGAGAAATTTATTTCAAAGCCATAAGAATTAATGATATGGAATACTATTGAAGATGACTTGCAGTGCAACGTAAACTTGATACACAAAATTAAAGACAAGATTACGAAGAGAGAACTGCTAAGAGTAAACGTTATTTACACGGACAATGGCACCAACTTCCAGGAAACAGCAAATTTAATGAAGAATATCGACTGGAATAAAGTTGAAAATACCACTGCATCACGAACCATTATATGGAAATTTATTCCACCAGGATCTCTGTGGTGGGGAGGATGGTAGGAACACATAATTGGTACAAGATAATGTAATGATGTTTAATTTGTTTAGAGTTATTAACTGTACCTGTGATTTGTAATGTTGATAAAGTGTACTAACTAAATGTTATGTAAGTTTGAAATGTTTTGTAAGTTTGAAGTTAAAAACTTATGTTCTTTACTTATTTGTTTGCCCGCGGGAGGATGTTGAGAATTGTAATAAGTGTAAAACTGGCTTTGTGATGCTGTTCGTGCAAAGCTAGCCTTACGTATTGCATTGTCTATGCCCGCGCTCTTTTGTCTAGATTCAGTCTCCGATCGGACAGATTTGTTGGAACGTTCATGTTTTTTTGATGTTTTATTTTACAATGAATTATATTATAAATATTATAACTTGCGTGTTTATTACAAGCGAAGGCGGATACAAACCGCCACAATAGCAATGGATTTCCCACAAATTGTGAGCTGTATGTGTTCATACCTCATTTTGAATACGCGGTTGGCGCACTTCGTAGTGAACCTGGCTTACTGACCCGGACTTTTTTTTGGTGTACAATAAATCATTTTGTATTGTATTGTTGTCTGATATTTATTTATGTTATACGTTCAAAACTATATTCCTTAAAAAACATAACTTTTAACAACTTAACAAGGCATTCTAGTTTCGCTTAAAGTTAAAAAACCTTACTCAGTTCTATTACGAATGAAGTAAAATGACAGCAGGTGCACTGAGGGTCGCCGACCTCCCGAAGGTCAGGGAGAGGGAGGAGCCAGCATCATTAAAGAAATAAAACCACAAAGAGAAGCGATTAACAATCACGGGCCCCGTGCCGCTTCATTTGACCATTGAAAATGTAGAAAGCCACGTAATGACGAACGGCTGACAAGAATAAAGACGAAGGTTTTGGTGGTAAATATAAATGCAGACATGTACGGTTTCGGACCAATATATATATCAAGGTCGGGCGGGCTAAATGCGTCATATACAAGCGGAACGTTTGATAACGTCGTAGCTGCATAGAAATGCATCACTTGAAAATAACCTCAACTTATTTTATATCCTTGATTGGAGTTTAGAAAAGCGTTAATTGTATCCCCGCCAACTTCCAGCAGAGCTAGTAGGCGTAATTTTAAGTATTGCGCTGCGTTACAATGATCACTTCAATTTAAACACAATGATCGATTAAACATACATCATGATTTTTGGATATATACCTTTGGTCAACGTACAGACACGTACGCATAAAATATGTTACTATAGTCGGTAATTCATTGTATTAAATAGGTGGTGGTTTCACCATACTGTAATACAGCTATTCTGAAGAAACGCATCTCGCATAGACAGTATCACTGTAGTATTTGCATACTGTCAGGATAAACATTCGTTACAATATTTGAAACAGTCGCCAAACTAAAGTGGCAGTGGGCGGGGCACATTGCTCGTAGAACCGATGGCCGTTGAGGCACAACGGTTCTTGGTGGCGAACGCGGACCGGAAGACGCAGTGTGGGAGGATCCCAACAAGGTGGACCGACGACCTGGTTAGGATCGCAGGCAGAAATTGGATGAGGGTGGGCGGCCTTTGTCCAGCAGTGGACGTCTATCTGATATGACAATATTTGAAAGACAAAAAGAGTAGGTATGGGGACAAAAATATTCAACTGAAATGGCGCACTCAGCAATTCAATTGGCTTCGCATGGTAGAGCAAACCAATGATTCTGGTTTTCTGTGGAGCTAGCGGGGCAGTTGAGAGGGTCCATACTGTGTGACTAATGACAGTGGAAGCGTTAATGAGAGCCTTTGTACGTTTTTCCTTTTCCAATTTATTCCAATGTGGTGTATAAAGCATATATAAATGCTGTAACATTAACAACAAATTTAATTAAGTTACGGTAGAATATATATTACGGCACCATGGTAACTCCATGCTAACCAAACACGCCTGACTGTTTATAGTGAAATGTTTGTGAAACTTTCAGATACATTTAATGTATAAGTTACTTCCTGCTTAATTTCGCAAACAAAACATTCGTACACTAGAAAAATCTAGAAAAATAGATATACCTAACGCCAACAGACGCGCCATTTGATGGTAAGTGACCATTTTTGTCGCACGAAGGAAGTCGACGATCTCTTTGTACTGCTTACTAGCTTCTTGCTATCGCTTATAGCAAATAATATCAGGTGCAAGAAGTTTACGTTTTTCACAAATTCATAAAACTCCCAATAGAATTATGAAAATGTATGATGGCGGGTTGTCCATGTCCAACATAGATGTTGAATGACCAAAAAGCTGAGATCTTTCGCGTTGATGTTAAGTGAAAAAATATATATTTTGTTTTAGGGCTGCATAAATGCTACTTGTATATGTATACCACCTAGTAAATATCCAAAAGAAATACGAATCTTTCTATACCTACACTACACTACATATACAATTCACACTGAAACTCCGTACCTAAATTGTATTCCATTTCAAATTGTAGGTTCCGAAAACAATTTTCAGACAGGCGAGGATTAAACGCGAAGTTAAAGCGTAACGTTTTAAGCACTCAAGTGTCTATCCAACCACAAAGCTGAATGCAGCCATGGTATAGTGAAAGGTTATAACTATGCTGGGATTTAATAGTACGATACGACTTTATACCAAAACACGGCTCGCGCAGAGGCAAAATTGCCAACTACGTGTCTCGCCTTTAATCTGACTTTTGAAAGTACACACTAAATGACGAATTGGTCCCTAGGGATACAAACACATTTAACATTGGACGCTGTGTATACTCAATAAGTATTACTTATCAGTAGAAGGATAAGAGTGGTTTAAAATTATACGTAAAACTGCCCTTCTTTCACTTTCAAAGCGAATTGACAAGACTTCATATTTTTAAGACTACAATTTTATTAACTCAAGTTCTGAATTCGACTGTATTTTTTACTTTACTGTATTCCGCTTAGAAAGAGGAAGTAATCACTGTTTTTATATTTTTCCTAAGATTACAAATTATTTTAATATTAATTAATTAAACTTTACTCATTTTAAATGTCGTGAATCCAAAACAATGACACAATGGAAAGATTACTTTAGTCTGCTCTCTTATAAAAAAAGAAATTAAGTTGAGCTTCACATTATTGACGGGGTGTTAATTTTTCGCAATTAGGTCGAAAACAACAACTCTATGCAGGCATAATAGTCGTAGATTTAGGTTATTTTATGTATTTTCTTATATTTCTCTACATACATAAAAATATATTCAAATTTTTTTTTAGGGTGTACACGACCCAAGCTCTCTCTATCTCTATATTAATTTCCACCTGTAAGCTATTTGAAATTTGTCAATTACAGATGTTATATTATTAACTTAATTGCCATAAGTAAACCAAGGGCAAAAGTAAGATGGCGCTAGTTAATACAAGGTACTATATCATTAACAAAACAGACTAAAAAAGAGGGAGACTCTAACATCGAACTTGCCCTCAGGTGATAGTAACGAACACGTAAAGGGCCCGAATAAGAAAAATACTTAATACCAAATAGGACCGGATATATGACAAAGACAACCAACGAAATGACGAATGGAGAATAGACGAGTTATGAAAGCAGAATGAGACGAACGAAAGAACTTGACATAATAGGAAAACTTAAGCAGGATACCTATCATTTTTGTCAAATTTTAAATCAGTGCCCTATTGCATTGCCCCCTTGGAACGAGCTATCAAGTTGCTCGATTTTTTTATGATTATAATGTGAATCAGAAAATAAAATACTAAAAATGTATCATGTCTCATTATTATTCTACAATAGCGACAAACGTAATAATAATGATAAAATTGGATTATTTTCTTGATAGCATGGTCGCAGGAGGCGTTCTAATCGGGTGTCATTAGCAGTATAATAAAAGCATAATATGATATATTTTCACAATGAAAATGCTATTGCTAAAATATTTGTTACCATACGTCGTCGGCATAATACACGTTTTTGTAGAGATTTCAGAAACATATAATCCGTGACATTATTTTCGTAATGTCTCAGAATTAAACTATACTGAAGGGCTACTCCGAAGATCCAAATTTGAAGTTAGTGCCGAGCCATCCCTCTCAATCTCGTGTTAAACAATGTTTGGATGAGCATGACCATGTGTGATGATCTCCAAATCCTGAATGTATTCTCTTTTGATTTTTGCAGAAACCTGAGAATTGTATTTCATTTAATTGTCAATGTATAAAAAAATACTTTCTTAACAAAAAAGAACCGACTTAAAAAAAAATTAAATGCCAAAAATAACCCGATAGCACAGATTACATTTGAAACACCTTTTGAAGTCCATGGGACCAATGAGACCACACGGGAAGCACCAGCTTTCAAATTAAAAATAATCATCAACATCGGTTCACCCAGTCGAAAGTTCTCATCTAACAAACATAAAAAATAAAAAAATACAGTCGAATTAAGAACCCTCCTCCTTTTTTGAAGGCGGTTAAAAATGCGTCGCAACTGGTCCTGAGGCGTGTCGGTGCGACCGTCCGACTTGTGCGCGCCCCTACCAGATTTGTCCAAACGAACCTTGTTGCGCGCTGGCGAGTTTTCTATTAGCGCAAATCGCGTCATGGTCACCATCGGGTGACACAGCACTCACCCCTTTCACACACACACTGCGGTACAGAAGGTCCCCCCGGTGACCCCGCCCGCACTCTCAGACAGCCTCGCAGTTGTAAGATCAGGCCAATCAACATTAAAAAAAGCGCAAATCACAGCACGTAGGTACCCACTGAAACTCTCTTGAGTGCGGGAATAAAAAAAAATATGAAAAATCAATATTGAAATTCGAACAGTAAAACAATCAATAGAATTTAAAAACTATAAGATAATGTGCTTATGTATAAGGAAAGTGATAAATGAAATCTCATAAACTT
The DNA here is from genome assembly GCA_932273695.1 of Apotomis betuletana. NCBI lineage: Eukaryota > Metazoa > Arthropoda > Insecta > Lepidoptera > Tortricidae > Apotomis > Apotomis betuletana. The sequence goes on along the minus strand of OW026298.1, from coordinate 13,130,200 downwards.
CACTATGTGTATGTATAAAAACATGGATCTAATAGTAGCAGAGGTTAGCGGGACACTAAGACCGACCATTTATTTCAACATCCCTCCAAACAGCGGGAAATTCTTTTTGTAAAAGTAATTTATCTTCCTGAGCCCCAACCGTGTGGAACATGACGGGAAAAACGCATTTTTCGGGTTGTGACAATTTCCTATCGACCTGTCAATTACACGTGTAGCGCAATGAATTACCGGCTCATATTCATTGATGTCGGAATACCGAGGCTTTGACGACATATGTGGAATAATTGGGAGATTTGGAAGGAATTTTATTGCTTGAAGCGGGTTTAAGTTTTGTGTTACGCATTCACCGCCAGCAACGCATATAAGCGTTCACCGTCATACAAGTTTGTTCCTGGGTCACGCCCCCTGGCAGAGAATACATTAATTAAATTTTTATAGTAGAAATAAAAGGGGAAAACGATCTGATTCATAATAGGGCTTTAAGTAGGTTAAAAATTGACTATCGTTTCTCTCGTACCCATGGACTATTATTGTATACCTACTAAATTTGTTCGTTGGCATTTTGTTGGATCACATGCTAGTGACATTGATGGGCTAAAACTATATATATCCCTACTTTATCTACGGAACTCTAAAAACAAGAGATTGAGGAAACAAGTGAAGTAGTTGGAATCACCGCTTGCACCGTTCATTTCCCCGACTGCGTCCGGGCCACAGACCACCCCCACTAGACGGAGCATGTAAGGCGACCCGTAGGCGACCCGCGCGCACCAACGATATGGTACGGCAGAACATTAAAGTATCAACACGGCGGCCACCGTTTAGTTGCGTTCATGTTTATGAGGTCTCTCTACACCACTTGACACTACAATTTACCATGTTATTTATTTAATTTCTTTTTTCGTTGACGTACGCAAGGATCATAAACAAGGACGCAACTAAACGGTGGCCGCCGTGTTGATACTTTAATGTTCTGCCGTACCATATCGTTGGTGAGCGCGGGTCGCCTTACATGCTCCGTCTAGTGGGGGTTGTCTGTGGTCCGGGCGCTTCTCCGCCTACTCAAGAGCGAGGAGGGGACCCTAACTCTAATGGCTAGTGTACCGGTGATTATGCTTCACATTGACTGTATAGATCTAGTGCATAATGTATCGGAACACCCAAAAATTCCAAAGTTTCATTTATCCGAATCCATCATAATACCGAAATTACTATCACGCCAAACGATGATATTTGCTGTGGATGGTATGTGACACAGTTAAATTAGGTTAGGGTTATAATTATGTTATCCCAAAAAAAGTCAAAATATTTCAAAATAGTCAAATTCGGAATAGTGTTGCAATCGGACAAATAAAATAGAGTTTTGTAGTGTACCCATAATGTATGTCCATCCTTTTTTTGTCAGAAAATTTCGTATATAGCATGCTTTCGATTTTGGTGAAAATTACAATCATAATACGTTCACCTTATCCCGGTGGTGTCTGTAATCAAATCTAGCAAGTAATATTTGAACTTCCCGGTGACCGATTGAGCTGAAGTTTGGTGTACCATGTGTGGTGTAATATGATACCATGAAGCTGGTCGAAAAGTAGTCATAGTAACGCTGCAATAAGATGATGCAAACGTACCAAATTTGGGCTCTTTAGAATCGTCTTGTAGCTCGTAGTAGTGAATAGTTGGCAGATGTTCAAAGAAAATTAGAATCGGCAATAAAATCTTGTCACAAACGTTTTATTTTTGTCAAAAACTTATGTTAAGATAGAAATATAAAAAACGATCTTGTCCCTCAAAATACGAGTGCAAAACAATATTTGTACTACATGACACAGTGTATAAAATCGAGACCCATTTGGGACGCCATACGGAGCGGACGCGTTGTCTTAGCCTCTCCCGATCTGTATTAGCGTTGTAAAATCCCGGCCAAAAAAATACAGTCACAAGACAAAGACAAAGGCTCGACCAGATGTTCGCATGGCAGCCTGTTAAAGTTTAGCCGCGTGTCAAAGAATTCGCCGCGTTTTCACTGCTTCGGTTTCTCTATAATACTTAGCAACTACTAAGTAGAAGTTCTAGTGTTTGGTGCGTCTATATTACGCGGTCTTTCAGTGAGTGTTGATCAAGTGTGTGTGAATGAGAGTCCGCAGTGCCCCTTCGTGCGGTGCGAATCTGAGGTGTGACTCCTCACACGTCCAGCATCCTTGCTGGGCCCGCCTAGGAGCCTAATTTGGTGAGAACGTTCCATTTCACTTTTTGCTGCCAATTGCAATTATTTACTCCTTATTTTCGATAATTATCGCAGCCCCTACAAGAAGTCTTGATGAAGCCAAGAGATACGATCATACGACTTTAGGCAAAGCCCGTACCATGACAAAATCGGTATAGGCACGGCCATACAGTAACGCTCTGTAAGTTTTTCGCACTGAGGTAAAACCCCACGGTAATCACGCACGGTTTTCTCTTACTTGTCTTTCCTTCCTTTAATCTCTTCGGTTGAAACCCGACCACACTTCATGGACCTCCACATATAGACGAACGTAATACAAGACTCACTGAACACCAGCAAACCCAACCGCCGAATTTGGAAAGCAGCAGGATAATCCTATTTTAATTTTTATATTAATTCGCATCTAGGCACCACACACAGCAAACATATCGCGAGTCGCTTGAAAATAGTCCACAAAACACTAATAATAATTATATTAGTTTTATATTAATTAAGGCTTAACCTAGTCTAATAGTTTGTATTAAAGTTAGGTAATTTTAGATTGTTTTCCCTGTAATTCTTACCACCATTACTTAACCACAGTAGGTGTATAACGCACCTCCTTTATGTATATATTATAATACCAAAATATAATACTTCATCTCTCACCGTAAAAATAAATTAAGATATTAGATACATATGTACTAATCTTAACTAAGGTGCCGTAACAATCGTGTGCTGAAGTCACTAAGGCACAATATTGTTAAATTCTTGACTTAGTAATAAGTGACGCGTTGGTCTCTTTATCTCACTCTGTTACGCTCGCAAGATTATTATATTATAAGATTATTATAATACCGAAACTATACTAAAAGTCCTGCTTTAAATCAACGAATAGCGTGCTGAAGTACACACATTGATACTTATCTTTACCTGCTACTGTAGGAAACCTATAGCATAGTTTGGGTAACTGGTAAATGTTAACTGTTTGACAATTATTATTTTGTTGGTGACTAAGCAAGGAAGAAGTGCAACATCTTGCAACGCTTTTACTTCCAAGAACAAAGAGGTCCCTTTTTTTCCAACGCCATTATAGGCCAGGTCACTTTGCACCGAACACGTGCAGACACCGCGAGCTACCTACTCCAACAAATAGCCTAGCCATTGCCAATAAAAAAAGGGTTTACAAGTGCATTGCCCATCTGCGACACTAAAGTCGACGGTTTTAACTTCGCACGATGGAAATTTTACCGATTCCCAAAGACAGCAATTGTCTGTATAGGGCGATAGCGAACCAATTGAACTCCGTGCGTAATACCGATTTCGATCATCGAGAGTTACGAGAATTGCTCGCTAATCACCTGTCCGCGGAGAGAAATAACAGCCAAATCCAAATGGCGCTCAATGGCAGTGTCTTAGACGTCAGGTCTCCCGGTCACAATACACCTCCCTCCGCGGAACAAATTGATGAATATATAAGAAACCAGTTCAGAGACGGTTTTTGGGGAGGAGAAGAAATAATCTTAGCCGCTACCAGTTGCTTCACGGTAAACATCTATGTACACATGAATCATCAGCGACCACTACAATATAGGGCCCCCTATACGAATACTACAAAATGGCAAATCTTCACCTCTTCTACGGAAACCATCACTATGACTCCGTCCACTTCAAAAGCCCTGACATCGAAACATCATTCATCCAACAATCCATCGCTGAACAAACCACGACGGATGATAAAACCAGCTATCCCTTATTCAACTCCCAACGGAGTATAAACGAAGACTTCATACAACCTACTGACGCCTCTTCATCCTCCAGCCAGGCACATAATTCAAAAGAGTCCTCACCAATAATCGCGCTGAACCCCTCCTACGATCAAAACGACTATGTCGACATGACCGGCTCACGATTACTAAGAGCCACCCCTACTGCTCCCCAAACGCTGACCCCACAACCCTGCACGGAAGTCTCAGTAGCTACTTGGAACGTAAGAGGCTGCGCCCCGCTACAAGACAAAACAAAAATTGACAGCGAACTCTCGAAGCGGAATATCACAATAGCGGGCTTACAAGAAACCCATCTAACAAGCGGAGAGCTCACCACCAACAACTATCGCTGGCTTTTAAACGGGGGCCGGAACGCAAAAGAGAAAAGAGGGGTAGCCATTCTAATAAGAAAAGATGCTCAATTTGAAATAGTCAGCACTATCCGAAGAGATAAAAACATAATCGGTACGCACCTAAAACTCTCAATAGCTAATAAGAATGGTCCCATTGAGCTTTTTATTGTCAATACCCACGTCCCAACCGGAGCCGCAACCTGTCTTGCCAAAATAGGCACGCTAGTAGGTACGCCAAGCCCCCAAAAAGGCCTTCCCCATAATTCTAGGAGACTTCAATGCGCATATCGGGATCAAAGACGTAAACAATATAACCAAGCATGTATCTCCGAAAAATCTGCTACATACCGAGTCCAACATTAATGGTATAGCTTGCTTATCCATTTCTTACGAGAACACAACCTCTGCGCAAAAAATACCTGGGGCCGCCCTTCGTGCAAAGCGACATGCCAAGTTGGTAACCGAATATCTCAAATAGATCACATTTTAACCAGTCTTCATCGCCCTCTATTTTTCCAATATATCCAAGGAATCCTCACTCAGTCCGTTAGCACTGACCACAAGCTAGTATGGGGCGTCGTCCGAAATTCCAGTTGGGACCACCCCATCACCCGCAGATCCAATAGCCATGTCCCGAGAGAAGGACCCAAGAATAAACGACCGTTTAACGCCAAAGCAATTAATTACGAAGCTCTACAAAGTTCAGCCGTAGTAGAAGAGTTTCAAAAGGAAGTGAATCGTCTTCTAACTACCTGGGACATGAAATCACAAGGTCAGCGTGAGTCTGATTCTTATCAGACTCACGTGGAGCGAACTTAATGAGATTCTCAGACAGGCATCTCATACGATTCCAACAAAGGCCATAGTGCGGTCACGGGACAGTAAGATTAGCGCTCGCCTTCCTTCAACAATCACTGTTTTTGAAGAATAAATTTCCAGGAAACCCGAACTACGATACCAGGGTCAAAACAGCGCGCAAGAGACTCCGTGACGCCCAAGAACAGGACTCCCATAAAGAGTGTACGCTCTTCTTTCGTAATCTCAGTAAAGCACACCGGGCAATGAGAATGAAGATCACCTACAGGTACCTAAGAAGATTCAAAACTGCACCTGCACAAAGATCTTCACCAAAACATTACATCCCAATGTCAAACTGGGTAAGAGAGTTGAAAAAAAGCGAAGGCAAACTACCTGAAACATGCACAGGCCAGAAGGATGAAGTGCCTACCGAGAATCAGAAGAAGAAAGAACCAGCGTACAAGAAATAACGGCTCAATAAGACCAGCCTCTACAAGAAAATATTCATCGTGCCGACAGGACACTGTAATCGCAGTCAAACATCCTTTCTTTATTTATTTACACACGTATCTGTCTATTTTCCTTTCTGGCTCGATGCTAGTATTCTTGTCGGATCTCTCCCATCGGTCCTCATCCCGACTGCAAAGGAACCCACACTCCCAACCTGTAACTTCTGGCTCCCCGGTGCCTCGGATAGGAGGGCCAGTTGATCTTGCCGGAGCGGCAGAAGACGGAGGGAAACTCGGGATGACCCGGATGCGTACCCTGCCACTGAACCGAAGGCTCCGGCCAGGGAATGTTAAGGTTTCTATACTACCCTGAACGACCTTTGGTACGGTGTCAGTATGCGCTTCTGAGCCTTCTCGCAGAGCTTCTCTGTCCCTCCTTCCCTTGCATGATCAACGCCTCCGCGTCCTTGCAGCAGAACTGCTGGCTGGGTGTAGTCACCGAAACGAAACGAAACGATACATGACACAGTGTATAAAATCGCGTGTGCTGATCAGAGAAAACATGCGATTGGTCAAAATTCGGTCCATTCCGCGGTAATGAAAAGATCGAAATGCAGCCTACAAGTACTTATAAAGAGAAACACAGTAATACTTAATAAAACTCACATTACTGTTTCCTAAATTATTTGCAGGATGTGCCATATATTATGCCGCTATCATTAAGTAGAGTATCCAAGTTGCCTTGCTGGATAGCAATATAGGCACTTATGCGTTAAGTGCGGAACGTGCCAACCCTGCAACCACCGGAGGACCGGATAACCAAATAAGTAAGTTTTCTGAAGAGCTTTGTTTCCGTTCCACATTCTCCTGGGGGCTGTTTGTACCCTAATAATATTTAAAGGGAATGTGTGTGTGTGTGTGTGTGTGTGTGTGTGTGTGTGCGTGTGTGTGTGCGTGCGTGCGTGCGTGCGTGCGTGCGTGCGTGCGTGCGTGCGTGCGTGCGTGCGTGCGTGCGTGCGTGCGTGCGTGCGTGCGTGCGTGCGTGCGTGCGTGCGTGCGTGCGTGCGTGCGTGCGTGCGTGCGTGCGTGCGTGCGTGCGTGCGTGCGTGCGTGTGTGTGTGTGTGTTTGTTTGTGTGTGTGTGTGTGTGAATATAACGCCATTTTGACATAATCATGACGCCACCTTAGGGCCTTATCACACTTGCGATTTGCGAGCGTATTTTCTATACAAATAAGCGACGCGGCGAACACGCTGCGCGATCGCCTTCATACAAAATACGCTCGCAAATCGCAAGTGTGATAAGGCTCTTAGAGAGAGATAAGCTTATGCCATTCGTGATCTGGGAAGACATTATTGCAGCTGTCATGTTAGTTTTTAACGTATCTTATAAAACATCATTGCCTTAACTGAACACTGGCTATTTAGGTATATGTATTCTCTCCGCACCACCACAAAGCACACTACCACGTAAAGTCAATGTTAAAATGATCAAACAATATTGCACCTAGTCGTAGAGAACTGGCGGTTATATTTAAAAATCACCCAACACATTTTTAAGATTATAATTTTGTTATTTTATTGAGGTGTTATTTTGGTTAGCTTTCCGACATGGAAAGTCGAAGCCGGAGCTTGTGTGGCCAGAAGAAGTCTGATTACGAAATCTACTTTTAAATTAAATATAAAGGGGTCTTCCTCGAAATTCCTAAAAACGTTTGTCCTACAATCATTTGCCCTAACATGTTTGTCCCAAACACTTTTGACCTGTTTATGTTAATTTTCTATAATGATCTTGTGCCCTACACGCTCTTTTATCCTTAAAGTCAAAATCCATTATCATACTCTTTTGCCCTAATTTAAATTATCCTAATAAAGGAAGACCTAATGGTTGTTTAACATACAACTTATAAGTCCTAAATATAAACAACGTCAATAATGGTAGAGAGGTCTTCTTTAGGTACGACGACAAGCGAAGCGAGGAGGAGTGTTAGGGAGAACTGCAAGCCTCCGCACGCGAGCCGAGCGAGCGAAGCGAGGGTGCCGCGGTAGCGGCCGGCGAAGCGCTAGAACCGAGTTTTTCTTAATCCCTCGCAACAAAAGAATCTAAGTACGTCTATCTTAGTGCATGTAATATTGGGGCGATGATGTTAGGACATTTGATACTTATGTCATATAAAATTAGGATAAGTAATCGTTAGGAAAAAAATGTATTAGTACTTACAACAAATATTAGGGCAAATAAGTAATAGGACAAAAAATATTAGGGCACATGCATTAGGACAAAGAACGTTGGCACAAACAATCATAAAAGATATTAGGGAAAACAAAAATAGTTTTAGGGATTCCAATATAGAAGATTATACCTAAACATCTTTGTGATTTATTCTGTTTTAGCCCTTATGCCCAAATCACGTTTCGATTCCATTCCCCAACCCGCTCGTCACGCTTAATCAAATTTACTTTGATGAATTTGCCAAGTTTTAATTTGAATTTCAAGTAAATGAAACGATATTTAAACACGCCAAAAGTCATTTGAATCTTTTCTCATGCGATTAATCAAAAATGGAATAATTATAAGTGGGAAACCATTACCATTCTTAACGATTTAAGGACAGAAAAGAGCTCAGAAGAAAGAATTATTTGTCACAACAATGATTAAAAAGAACAAGAACTTAAAAATGGCTTACTAGATGTGATCATGAGAATAAGATAAGATAAAAGTAAAAAATAAGAAAGTATAGTATATTATTATACGCATATCATAGGCATAGTAGAATTATGGACACGCGGCAGCGTGTCCAGCCAAGTTCACCCCAGTAACAGGCGAACAGCGGCCGTGTGCTATTTTACACGAACTGTTTGGAGCCACTTTTGACTCCTCAATAACTCCAAATATACTTAACATAAAATAATGAAATTTGGCTTATGAATTTAGATAAAACAACTAAGTATAACCCACAATTTCATAAATATAGGTGGAATAGTTATTGAGATATTAAAGTCGAAAAAAAGGGCATTTTTACCACTAACTGACTAGTAATCAAAAACCTAACCCTTTTCCAGGTGAAATTTGGCATTCAGCTTGGTAATTGTGTGTGTGTGCGCATATAAAAATCGAAAACAGTGTTTTCTTCGTTTTAGTTTATTATTGTTGTATTATTATTATTCATGCTACACACACGCACGCACGCACGCACGCACGCACGCACGCACGCACGCACGCACGCACGCACGCACGCACGCACACAAAAACATACATTTGTTTACACTACGACTCTATCTGGATGTGTATACTTTCATTGTCATATACATGTCAGACTGTATAGGTACGTAAGGTACTATTGAGTCTTAAGAAGCAATTCAATACAAAAAGTGATTGAGATTTCGATCTTCGCCAAACACAAGCAGTGGCGTGAGGGTGGCGCTACAATTGGCTACGGACGCGTACCAATTTTAAACAAACAAAGGCAGGAGACATAAGCAAGTGTGCCGCTCAAGTGTGCGCCGCTCTGTAGGCTACTACCGCGGTCTTGCTTTAAGAGCACCATTTCATACAAACTCACTACCAAACTCTTTAAATTTACAGCGGCCAAAGTGTTTAACAGTGGAATTGTGTTTGGCTATTACGTTTCTGAACGTGCGGCTATTTATAGTCCATAAAACTACCGACCTTAGCCTTTGTTTCGAGGAAGCGTGCTTTCTTCCGCAAGTCAATGCACTAGGGGACTTTATTATAACAAACGCATACACGCCAAACCGTACCATACACGCTAAACTCGTATTACAATGGAAACAAACAGAAACTTTAAGTTTTTGATGGGTTTTAACTACTTATCACAACTCCAAATATATACCTACAGACTTATGCGCAACATAAGTTCATGTCTATAGTTCCTCAAGCTGAGTAATGAGTATATAGGTAAAATATTTCTGGAAGTACACGGCGGACCTATGTATGATGGTGACGTTTATTACTGTACCTAGAGATTTTTCTAGCACGAACGACCTATTGTTAGTCCTCGACACAATAAAACATACAGGATACAGGAAAATCACAGACTTATATTGGTAGACGCCGCAAACACTTCCACTTTGCGTGCCATCGATCATGTGCAAATGGACATAATTCGTAAATTTTTGGTCCTCTCATTTTTTTGTCTAACTTTAATAGATGGTTATATGGAACAGTCTAAATGAAAGTTGCAGTGTGTATTGTCTATACATTGTGTATTCCTTTATAACATCGACGTGGAGATTGTGGATAACAGGTTTGTCCATATTATGTAAGAATTAACCACTGTTTATCATGCTAAAAAAATATCTAGGTATATCTATCACGCATAGGTATAGCGGAAAATCGCCTTAAATGCGCGATAATAAGGGCCAATGATAAGGCTGTTTTCCACTACAGTAATCTACGTAGCTAATCAGGCTAGCTGCTGTGTGTGAGGCTAGAAATTAGTTAGCTGCGAGCCAAAAATCCACGAAAATCCACCAATAGGATCACTGCGTCAATCAGCGCAGTTCGACATTGGTTGTTTTTTAATTCGCACACCGCTTTGCAGCGTAGCTTAGCTCCAGTGGAAACCTCCTAACACCGGGGATCCCTAAATTCAACGTGTGTCTGCGGTGAACTTTAATTAAATGCTGCCACAATAGGTCAATATTGGTCGAAGCGGCGCATGAAAGCTCTTAATATTAAGCGAGCAACAATAATAATGCCTACGCCACATGACGCGGGAACGAATACTACAGTGCGTGAGCTTAAAGAATGTGACGTTATCCAGATAAGAACGTCTCAGTTTTCTCCTGGACCCGATTCGCAGTCCGAGAACTCACAGACTTTTTTTACTATTATTATATTATCTCATTTTTATTTTTTTGACGATCATAGTATAAATGCATGTAAATTGTCTTAGCGTAATTTATACTGACATTTTATATTATGAAATAAATAAATCTAATCTAATCTGTAAGTATGTTCATGAAATTATTATTTGCCATTACCGGCGGCGTAAGTTTCATAAGCTCTTACTGCAAGTACTAAAAAAAAGTTGCTACATGAAATTATTAATGTTACTATGACAGATGCCCGTTTCTTTTGAAGACACTGATTAATATTTTCTAATGAACTCTGAATATTACAATGTTTCTATAAACAAACCGTTTAACTGAAAAGAAAAAGTAAATGTAGGTAATTTAAATGTTATTACAATAGTATTAATGGTGCCTCTATTAAAGTAGATGTTATATACATGATACTTGAGTTAAGAAAACAACGCTCTTCTGTATGATGTTGTGTTGTTTCAGGTAGCTTGTGCCAAAACTAAAACAAATTACTTAAATTTAAAATTTGCTATTAAAAATAATTAACATTACTTGTATTAAAAAATTAAAGTTTAGTTCCTTTAGATACCTGGCTGTCTGTTTGTGGACGCTGAAGAACGGAATAATAATAGGTGAACTTTTATAACATTTTTACATAATTAATTACAGAACTCTAAAACAGTATTCCAAACCTATTTTCTATAGGGAGAGGATGGGGGATGAGGTCATGATTACAATTAAATTATATTCATAATGTCATAAAATAGAAATATCAATAAAATAGTATCTCCCAATTAGGATCGTCATTACATAATTAAAATAATATACTGAACAATACAAATTTCCATGAATCTAAAAAATATGAACGTAATATTCAGAATGTCAAAAACACAGGTAAGAGATAACTTTGGGCAGTAAATAATGTCCTGTGATCATCCCAAAGAGGATAAGGATCGTCAATAGATCCCTGAGTTCTAGAAAGATAACATAGCTAATTCATGCTTTCATTGCGTTCCATCGAAAATAAGTTGAAAATAACAGTTTTCTGCGTGAATTTGGTCAATTTCGAGTAGATATTGAAACAAAAATTATAAATGAAAAATTTAAACTGTAGGTTTAAATATATACCAAAAAACCTCAATACCCCTGTTCTAAGTAGTAACATTGCTAATATGTTATGGAACATACTTGATCAGAGAAAAATGTCTAAAACAATTAGCATTTTTGAACGGATAAGGAGCCTTGCTTGGCTACTAGTAACCAAAATAATTTGTGTTAAATTAGCATAGTTTTGTTACCTAATTAGTTAAACACTAGTTGAGATATTTACTTTTCTCAGTGTATGATTACAAAATACGTAAGACCAATGACGCGCAATTTATCGAGATGTTTTCAACCGTCTTCAACTACGCGGCGGTAACGATGTTGAATTGCAACTGTATCGCGCATCTGCATCGATGCGGAAGTGATGCAGAATCAAAATAGCCCGACTGCATCGCGACAATCGCGCGTTTATATCGCAACAGCGTAGCTTCTGTCGCGGGTTGCAAATGCGACAAAGGGCCAAAGGACGCGATGCAGTCGTGCGTTCCCAAATCACGCTACAAAAAAGTGCCGATGCGACCTCTTCTCTCATGAGTTATTTTATTTGGTGTAGGTATACCACACATTTTCTAGATATTTTCTACGCAGAATAACGAGCTCGGTCGATTTAATTTGGAGAAAAAAAGTGTAAAATATTTTAACGTTCCCTTCCGTTACCATTTCCATATAACCTAATATAGCAGTAACGGAATGAAACATCTAAAAAATATATGAACATTTTGGAACACATTTTTTCACCTAATTTGACCGGAAGAGCTCGTGATTCTGAGTAGAAAATAGCTAAAGTATCCAAAATCTATAATAATGGTGGAGTGTCCAGCAATAAAAATGGCCGTCATAATCACACTCATATATTACAGACGACTTCGATTTGCCTTAAACTTATCGCGTAGTTAGTAAGGCAATGTTTTGCAGTTTCGCTGCCTAACCGAGCACACTTTAATCTAATAAGTGTCTAATATCCGTAGCAGCCCGTTTGTAGGTCGCGCTTGGAGCAATCGATGTTACTAAGATCACAGAATAAAGACACTACAGAAGCCGCACTCTTTTGTTATTTGCCGCTTTTGCAAAAGAATTAGCCTAATAGTATCTGATTGATAATTTGAATGATGTGCAACGGCGTTGGTCGTTGTTGTTGTTGTATACGTTTCGAGGCGTGTCATACTCCTAGGTTTGCCTACACCAACAAAACGGAAACTATGTCTCGGTAATTGTACTTGTTTTACACGCTACATTTATTGAATATTCAATACATCCTAAATAAAACGAACCTGAACCGATCTTTATGATGATGGACCCTGGAAGTGCCTACTGGATCTCAGGGTTCGTTTAAGGTTATGTGCAGTTCGCATTCCGATTCAGAGAGCAGTTAGAGCCAGTGTCATAAAATTGACTAGATAGTGGACAATGGAATGTCCACTGGATCTCAGTATTGATTCAACGCTGACATGTGTGGTTTGAAAATCCAGGAACCATCATCAGGGCAATTTTATGGTACAGGGTGTAATGTATAAATGTTCATTGAAGTATGTCGAAATGTGAAAGCCGGATATGTCTGCGTTGAATCAATCCTGAGATCTAGTAGGTAGTGTCCCATCATCAGATTATGACTTAATGACAATGGGAAAACCGTAGTTGCTCTTTATTCTTTTAAATAAATAAAAAATCAGTTTACATTACACGGAAAAATTCGGCGAACATACGTACAAAAAGATTCAATACAGACGAACACTGGCTCATACTTTTTAAAGTTGGTTAAAAATAATAAATAATTATAAATAAAAATATGTAAATAACAAAAATATAATTGATCCGTGGGCTCCGCTTCGAACGTGCTGACCCTAGCCGATTAAAGGTGCGATGGGCGGGTCGGGTCACAATATTGACCTGAAATTTGTAGGTACATTTCGTAACACGCGGAGCGGAGTGATGCCGTTTTCTAAGACACAATCTCACCTTGCTCTGTTAAGTATTAACCCCTCGTATGCGACGCCGAAATATTGATACTTAATTTAAAGCTCGATGAAATTTTATTCTTAATATGTATAAGGCTGTCTCTACGCAGAAGCAGAGTGGAGCAGAGATGTGTCAAATGGACCAATCACATTCATCAGATTTAAATGCACTTCTGTCGGGCTTCACAATGACGCAGCCTGATTGGTTTATTTTCTGCGCTTCGCTTCGTGGACACTTGGACAGCAAGTCGTACACATGCATCCGCTCATAAAGCATGGGGTTCACGACTGATTACAACGAACACATTGCTAAAGTGCACATGAAATGACGTTATCCCGACCCGATCCTTAAAAACGTCGAATTTAACCCCAGTAACATAAAACCCGGCAGAACTGGAAAACAATAGCCAGAACTCAAAATAAATTTCCCTCTTGCGATAAACAGACGATAAAAGAGTGCCATAACTAAACGGTCGCATAAAAGCGCATTTAAATCCGAGCCCCTATTGTTGCACCTATGACGTCACCGCCTTAATTGAGTTCGTTAACGCGATGTGAGTGAACCACTGTGAGGTTTAAGGTCATTAACCCTGATACAAATGGGTCACGGGCACGTGAAATGTGTTTTATATTTAAGACCATACGTTCATGTTAGATATGTATTAATCTGTGATCGACGTTCGGCCGGTGCCGTGCATTCCGTCATTACGTGGCGCATTCAATATACGGATCAGCAAGACAGGCTCACTACGTATCGCGAACCACACTAGAACCCTACGCATCAGCATGCACCTAGGTGCTCGGCTCCGCCTTCCCCCTTTGTTCAAGCAAAATCGACGCGAGTTCAAAGGCAGTCGTAACAGTTTGTCGTGGACGTCTCGAATACCAATTGCATTGAATTTTACATAAACGACCAATAAAATACAATTCTCGAGCGTTATAGGTAAGTAAATTAATAATTTTACAAATATACAAAAATTATGAAAGATACCATTAAACGGCAGAAATACTCGTTTCCAGCATTTAGAAAAAATACAATCATAACAGTAAAGGGTGCCTTTTATTCCTACGAGTTAAAAAGCGAGAAAATTTGGCTTGTGTATAAACTCGTTGGCAGCCTCAGGCGATGAGACGGGCTTCCGAAAAGCACTTTTCAAGTCAGATTTGAAATTGGATGCTCAAATCTCTACAATCTCCTTCGTTATTGTCATTGTAAAATAATTTAAAAGGATAAATATAAATAATGATATTAAATTAATAGAACTAGATGATATTAAAAATAAATTACCCAGCGCTATCTCGATCACAATAATAATTTCTAAATCGGTTCATTAATGACGGAGGCAACAAACAGTTTAAAAATACAAGCAAATTTATGAACCTCTAAGGTTGAAGGAGGAAACTAGAAGACACCGTGTAAACCAAACTAATGTCAACAAGCAAAGCGCACTGAGGTCAGTGTACCAGAAACCTTGCAGCAAGTCCGTTGAATCTATAAGTAGCTGTGGAGATAAATAATAATGACTAGCTCAACTTTAACTACCTACGGTACCGGAAGAACTGTAGATGAGTACATACAGCTACACGGTAGAGGATTATATTTTAATCGTAAAAACACATTTATGCCGCATTACAATTAACGAAGTGAATGAGTTCTGTTCAGTGACACACGTTAATGAAAAAAAGTTAAATGTAGTTATTACATTTTAGAGGCAAGTTTCTGCTACAAACTGAATTTTGCGTAAACGTCAATTACTCGTCAGAGCCAATCAGACAAAAACGAAGCTCGAGCCCAAATTCGATAAACAGATTACACTGTTACAAACAGCCATCGAGACAGGTGAAACTAAAAAATGATAGGTTCCTTTCCTATAAAGAAGGGATGGCATTTCAAACCTGCGTAGAATACACTATATAATTAGACTGTTAGAGTTCCACAACCCAACATACACTAAGTTCTGCATGTACTTTTGATGAGTTAGGTACAAACCCGAAAGATACTTTTTTTTTGTATGGCTGCTCCGATCAGGTAATAACCACAATGAAAGAGGCATTCGACATTTCGGGCTAACAAGCATAATTTTCATCATTTGATTTCAGAAAGTAATATTTCGAGGTTGAAATGCGTCCACCCTTTCGCTTTCTAAGTAAAACACAACAACAGACAACCGACAAACGAGCCTCTCTGTTTTCCATTTTGACAGTCAAAATTAACATATTTTATTGAGATCCAATTTTCAGCACGTGTCCAGAAAATGTTTTCAAATGCTTTTGTTTTAGGGGAAAAAGAGAAAATCATCGTTTTCACAGGCAGCATAAGCTTTAAACGCAACAAACATTCCGAACGCATTTGGGACAATCTTAATTATATACAGGAAACATTAACGTGATCTAGATGTTTTGTTTTATTGTAAACCTACACTTAAGACTTTGATTCAGCGTACTACATCTTTTTCATGAACGCGTGCAGCCATTGGTATATCGAGCTCTTAGTGTACCCACCGGGGGTCTATGATGGTTACTCTTATCACGCGATAAATAAGTGACAAAGCGTCTGTCACGTTTTGAGACAATGTGAGTGTTAGTGACAGATGCTTTGTCACTTATTTATCACTTGATAAACGCAACCATCATAGGCCCCCAGTGACATCTGCAACACAGCCATTGGCCGGTGATCGGTTAATAGTCAATGATACGGTATTCGTCACTCATTAAATCCAATCGGTTACATGGTAATTATTCGATCGGTCTACCCATTCGCGGAAAACGTTAGGCCGGCCGTATGAAGCATTACTACAGTATTTTATTTATGGTTGATGCGTTTATTGTAATGTAATACATTTAAATTTAAAGAACCCCCAACATAAGTAGCTAGTCGTCATCATCATTGGCCTTTTACATCTATAAAAGATGAGTAAAACAGCGTCTAATAAAGTGCGGCATTTACGAATTCATTCAATTCTGCAGCTTGTAGATTTGAATATTTTATTTTGAAATATTGTAATGTGACCACTTCAGCACAGAGGATAGATAAATTAGTACAGGTCCCTTAAGTCTGCTTATAAATGGTACACACGTGGATAGTCACTAA
The DNA here is from genome assembly GCA_932273695.1 of Apotomis betuletana. Classification (NCBI taxonomy): domain Eukaryota; kingdom Metazoa; phylum Arthropoda; class Insecta; order Lepidoptera; family Tortricidae; genus Apotomis; species Apotomis betuletana. Next base: position 13,113,652 of record OW026298.1, on the reverse strand, counting down.
TGAAAACCTGTACTGTAAGTACCTATACGATACACGAGTACAGAAGTATGTAGGAAGAAAGTTTTTCTATTAAACTAAGTCATATTCGTATCTCGCGCAGAGACATCGCACGACTCCAATTCAATTTCAGTTCTTCCCTTGTTTACAACTTTTGACGACGAAAATGCAGAAAATGTTAAAATAAAGGTTTGATTTGAAATATTTTGTGAGAGCAATATGAACTATGAGCTACAAAACAATGCATAACATTTGTTTAATTTTATGTGGTCGATACATACCTACAATAAATAAGTAAATGTTATGTACTTTGTACTTATAGGTACTTTTTTATGAAAAATCGCTTTTACTCTCTCGCTCTTGATTACTTTGTTTTATATTGACTTTATAAAGTGACACCTCTGAGCTGCACCTCTCGTAACAGAATATTATGGTATATTAATAAGACGGATTAAAGGGGTAATCCTTTGTGGATTGTTCCGTATGGTAGGTACTCTAATATTTACGCGCCTAACAGTGAACGTTTTCTTCTTTTCGGATGATGATGATAATGATGAACTTATCAGTGAACTGTGTGTGGCTGATCCACGATGGATGGATTCATAATCACAACAACGACTCAACGTTCCAACCGTACCATATAAATAAGAATCGTAGGTCTTGAAAGTTTAATAATAGCTGTAAACGGGTTTTTGGAGTAGTAGGGCCTCGTGCAGGGTCCGTCCGGATTGTTACTACCGTCTTGCCTACTAACCCACCGCCAAACAGCAATGTTCGCATTGTTGTGTTCCGGTGTGGGGGTAAGATAGCCGTTGAAATTACTAGCATAGAGGCATTCTATCTTCGTCCTCCGGGTAGGCAAACACTTGTGACTCCTCTGGTGTTGCAGGTGTTTATGGGCGACGGTAATCGCTTTCCATCAGGCGATACGTTTGCTCGTTTGCCCCCTATGACATAAAAAAAAAAAGAAACAATTTTCTAAATAACAGTTCTAGGAAGGACCTTAAGTAGCCGTGTCTTAGCTTAAAGGAATTATTATCAGGAGACCGGATGCATTTAAGACTCAGGTGCCTCAAACAGGTTGGGTTACTGTCCGTGAGACTCAAGTACTCTCATAGGTTGCTTATGTGTAGTTATAAGCTCAAATTCATAATAACAGCTAGACTAGATAACTGACTATAAGTTAGGGTGCATCTTGGCTTGACATCTCCACTGACACGCAGCTGATGCGTGTCAGTGGAGATATCAAGCGAAGTGGAAAGAGCTCACTGGCTTCACACTTGAGGAATGTACCTACAGTCTCAAAACTGACGAGCGTGGATGTCTCATCTCATGCGATGTGTAGTGAGCAGCTGACGGACCCTCATATCTTAGGACGTGCAAAACTCGTACAACAGATGGGAAATGACTTCATCCCCAGTTTGAAGTCAGCAAACCTAGTCCTTCAACAGAGTGCTGAGTGAATACATCTCGCCACCCGCTTGATGAACGACTGTCGTCCACTGCTTCATACACGCGCCTAAGAAGGATTTTAGAGGTCCAGGATCCTCTTCAGCCAGGAATGAGAAATCATAAGCCCTCTTATAGTCAATCCAGGCAGCATAAATAGACCCCCTGTTCCGGCGGATTTACTAACAAATGTTCGTGTCGATGAGGAACTCCTTAGTAGCACGTGGCTCAACCCTACATGCACGTGGAAGTAGGATTCGGCAGTTGCCCATCGGTCACACATTGGCCAGTTCCCTTCCCTCCCACTTTCGGTATACATTCCGTTGAAAGAGACGATTCTGCTGGTATCGCTCTACACGCTATCTCTAGCGGTCAATAAGGATTGCGCATACATAGATTTTCTTCCGGAAATCCTCAAATATTAAAGACACGTCCATGACGATTTCGAACTTTTATTATATACTAACTCGTTCAGTTGTACTCGGCATTACCATTTTTTTTTATCGAAGACTTTTATTTTTTTTGTAAAAGTGATTATTTTCATAATTCTTGTTAGCTCAGAATATAATTTATATTACTTGCATTTTATTTGATATCGATAGATACATCAACATGGCATAGTGTAACCATTAAATGAAAAACGGTTGATTTACAAAATTCAAAGCAAATTTAGGAGCAATGTAGACGATTTATGTTTCATATCATTGCTGTCTATTTAATAAGATTCAGTGAAAGTGCAGGCCTTACAGAAAATTAAACATGTTTCGAGAATCATACTGTAGGAGAGTAAGTAGTTACAACTAAAGTAAAATTAAAGATTACTTTCAATCGAGTACCTACATACTGTAAAAATATTCATACAACTCTCTCAGCACATGGGATATTGTGAATGCTCGCTGAAAGTATATTTGAACAAAACTCTAAGCACCTTTTCCCCTTAAACGTTCCACCTATAACTCATCGGGCCAGAAACATGCCTGTTATTTTCCATCATAGGGTGGAGCGGGGTGTAGCGCGTACTCTATTCACTGTCACAGAGTATATTCAGCCAACTTCCAACTTTTACACAATGTACGATTCCTGCGGGGATCGCTTTTCTTATTATCACTATTCATCTCCCAGAAACACTCACGTTTTCTCCGGGAGCAATTGGACATCTACTACGATTACACATTATTATGATGAATAGGAATGTTATTCCGAAGATGGAGAAAGTGTTGAGACTGGCGCTATTAGATATAAAATTGTGTCACGTCCGATATAAGCTTAGGAACACGGCGATCGGAGATCGCCAGTCGCGAATGCGCCCGAACATGATTGGCACGATCTAGACGAGATCACGTAGTACCGACCAGCGCGCGTGAGCCCTGTCTCGGAAGAATACCAATACATCCCAGACGCAGTGATATATTTGTCGATCCGTTTATTGAATACCTATGCGCTTCCCTTAGATACACTGATAATTTTAACACACACATATATACACTAGACTTAAATGGTGCTCACGATTTCCCACGGGAACATTTCTTCTTCTATTTAAATACCCGTACTAAACGAGGTAGAGTTGTAGATAATTAAATTTTCACAAAATAAACAATAAATAATACGACTCAGAGATAATTGTACGGAGTTATAAAGATGGAAAGCTTTTGTGAGATGAATAGAAAATTTTGTAAAACATTATGAATGAGAAATAAATAATGAAATCGTATGAAAGGACGGAACAAAGGGAAACTATCTTTTGTTTCCCGAGGGACATTGAGGACCAAAGTAATGATTTACGGTGCAGGCGAATCACACTTGTTGCCTTAAAGTACAAGTCAGAGAGACTTGGCAGTCGTATTTATTTACATTCAAGAAGTAAAAGGCCATGATTTATATAAAACAAATCATTCAACAAAATCTTGCTGATGGATCTAAGAAAGGAGTTGTACTAGATGTAAGCATTTTATCCTATACAATTTGCTAGTCACTGTACCACAACTGTAATACCATATACATTTTATTATTTGCATAATATTATAGAGGTATGTACTCGTAAATACGAACAAGTAAAGAGAGCATTTTCCCTGTTTCAACCTGTACGTCTTTGTCTTTAACTGAAATTATTATTGTATACCTTATTGAATAAACAAAATACAATAGTTTCACCTAATTTTAATCCTTTCAAGGAGTTATCTTAATCCAGATTTTTAAAAAAACCTGGAGAAGTCAAAGGCTCTTGCAAGCAAAATCCGAGCCAAGCTCGGGACACTATCTGAATAGAAATCGTTGTTTTTATTCGTTTCCTCCTTTTTTATGTTTTAGCGAGTTCTTTGCCAAGTACATACATTTGATAACATCTGGATTTGTAGAATATATATCTGATTGCATAAAAAAAATACTATATTTAGTATTGTGTTCTTGCTCAATGAAATGGCTATAATGACCTTTCTTTATTGCCTATTACACCCACTTAGTTTTCATTTATGATAAACTTACAGAATTTGGTGATACATGTACCACTGGTGAAATCCAATACAGAGTTTTATTTAAATAAATAAATATCAGTCAACCTCACACAAATCGATCTAGTCCCAAATTAAGCTCAAGAAGGCTTGTGTTATGGGTACTAGACGACGATATACATACTTATATAGATAAATATATACTTAAATACATAGAACAACCAGGTCCCAAGCACAAATATTCGAGTTCATCACACAAATATTTGCCCCGCGATCACACTAATATTTTTAATTGCATTCATGTAACTCTTTATCATGACAATCGAATCGTTTAACAAATTATCTTGAACTAGCTGTGCCCCGCGGTGTTACCCGCGCATCCCACGGGAACACTAACTTTATTCGGGATGTAAAGTGTCCTATGTCCTTTCCCGGGTCTCAAACTATCTCCATACCAAATTTCATCTAAGTCGGTTCAGCGGTTTAAGCGTGAAGAGGTAACAGACAGACAGACACACTTTCGCATTTATAATATTAGTATGGATTGAAACAACAAACAAGTCAAAAAATCTAGAAAGAAAAAGCATCATCTATATCATTAAAAATATAGTTTTTAAAACTACAGTAATGTTTATTAACCTATACCTAATCCAAAGATTTTAGTTACAAGAATAACAATTCGAGTACCAGGAATTCCTGGTAGCTCAAAGTACTCGGTATTAATACAGGTACTTTGACAGCTAGTCTCGAGAATATCAACTAGCTCTAACAAAATACCCGTTTGTATTGTACCTTACTCAATCTGTATAGGTTGACCGTTCGCAGAAACTTAACCAGCATCACCGATCATATGAAAATTAGTGAAATAATGAGTAATATATACGCAATATAATCCGTTTTAAATTGTTTTATTTCAATGTGTGATAATCGCGGAAACCGAAGACAATTAGGTACTCGTAGTGTCTATCTATATGACACCTGTGAAAAGCCATTTAATATATAATTCATACCTATTTAATTTTTCGACTTTCGTTCGTCCAAGCTGATTTGCAGAAGTTGCTGTTAAGGTGTCGGGTGGTCACTTTATCGTAAAATACTTACTTGGAAGTAAAACACGAGACACATACTATGGAAAAGAGGTAAAATGGTGTATTTTATCAAGCGTCTAATAGTAAAATTGCTAACAAAAGTAAGTACTTGCCTATATATGTTACGATTGGAATCCCAATTCTAGCAAAAGACCCGTTTGTACCTTACCCAATCCGAAGAGGTCAACCGTCCGCAGAAACGTAACAGTCTTCACGGCCAGAGATGGGCGCTCATGGGTAAATACCCGGTAAATACCGGGTATTTACCCAATCTACCGGGTATTTACCCATTTATACCCAAATTAGTGGGTATAAACTATCTATCATCAAATTTTTGGAAATAAGTAAAGAGTTCAATGTGATATTCAACTAAAAGGTCGTTTCTTATAAATTTATGTTTATTAAATGTAAAATTTATGAAATTTATGAGATTTATGAAGCGCCTTACATTATTTCACGTATAAAACTTATGTTGTATTCGTTTTAAATGGAATTTAGTGAAATAATATTACATATTATAAGGTTGTATAAATTTAGAAACATATTTAACATAGAATCGATTTACCATCACCAATAATTATTCTTTAAATACTCTAAAAATGTACTTAAAATCATATCGTAGATTTCAATAATTAAGAGAAATATTATTAAGGCTATTAGGGTACTTCTGTTTATTCTAAGTTTTCTTCAGATTCAGACTTTCAGATTCTTCAGTAGTTTCTAATAACCAATCAGAGTGCGGTTACAGGTAGCGTCACTAAATAGATAACGGGGCGACCCGGCAGACGCGGTCAGTTGTTGTTTATCAGCCACAAGGTTATGACTCCTGTACCTTCCTCCATCCACTTATGTAGACAGCTAGTGACAACATCAGAGGCTATACGTCCACACTCCACACTGCGATCCAGGAGATAACACTCTGCGGTACAAAGCCGAAGATCGGGCGGAGCTTTTGCAGCGTGCCTGGAGCGCCAGTTTATTGCGAACCCAACAACGAACGACGACCACCGATGGCGTGAAGCCTACGGCACTTTGCGGAACCATTACGAGCAGAGGAAGACCCGGTCTTTTTCTCGGTCAGCCAGGTTCAGAAAGCCCTCCAACGATGCGACCCAAAGAAAGCCCCGGGCGCCGATGCGATCCCTAACTCAGCACTCCGTCACTTGCCACAGTACACCATCGTGGCAGTGACGCACCTCTACAATGGGATCCTGCGCTCGGGCCACTTTCCTCAGACATGGAAGCTTGGACGGGTAGTCACGCTTCCCAAACCTGGCAAAGACCGAAAATGACCGGAGAGTTATAGGACGATAACTCTGCTCAGCACCCTCTTCAAGGCCCCACATGGGGAAACTCCTTCCACACATAGAGCCCGAGCCAGAACAGTTCGGGTTCGAACGACGCTCCGACTCACGCGCGTGCTGCACTTCATGGCCGACTCAATAAACAGAAAGGAGCGCAGTGGCCGTCATACTGGACATGGAGAAGGCGTTTGACAGAGTATGGCACGAGGGGCTGCTGTACGAACTGTCAAACGCCACCACCCCCCGCCACATAATAGAAGCCGTCCGGTTGTTCCTGCTAGAGCCCCGATTCCAGGTTGCAGTGGAACAAGCTGTCTCCGCTAAACGCCCAATCCGCGCGGGAGTTCCCCAAGGTTGCTGCCTCTCACCTGCCTGCTACGCAGTTTACACCGACCAAATGTCGTCGGAGACGTCAAGTTGGGTCTGTTCGCAAACGACGCTTACTACCACCTCATCCATCAGCCCGGCCCATGCTGTGAGGAAAATGCAGGCCCAACTTGACGCCTTCCCAAAAGGGCTGAGTAACTGGAGACTGTCGGTGAATATCGCCAGAACCCAGGCGATAATCACCGGGAAGAAGAAGACGCCGCGGCCACTACGCATTTCCGGCCAGGAGGTGCAGTGGCAACACACAGTGAGGTACCTGGGCGTCACCGTCGACAGGAACCTCACTATGAAACAACACGTGGCGGAAGTGGTCACCAAAGCCAAGACCGCCCGAACACCAGGAGTGTACTCACAAACAGCCTGCCAATCCGCATCCGCACGAAGCTGGGGATGCGGATTGGCAGGCTGCTGCTTGGGGTGGGGGGGGGGGGGGAGCAGGCTCACGTACGCAGCTCTGGCGTGGTACGCCCTAGTGGCTGCCACCAACAGGGACAAAATCCAAGCGCAAGAAAACCTAGCACTTAGAACAATCACGAAATCCCCACACTACGTGCGGAACGACCATCTCCATAGGGCACTGGGATGGGAAAACATAGATAAATTCATCAGACGACTGGCACCCAGTATGTTCCGCCAAGCCGATGAATCCCGCCACGTGCTGCTCCGAGGTATAGCGCCACTTCACGGACACACGCCCGCGGCCACTCCCAAGAGAATTGCTGCCACAGACTTAACAAGACGTCTTAAGACAAGCTGCGGAGAGACCAGCTGCAAGATGCAATGCAGACAAAAAAAAACATAAAAAACAGACAAGGCCTTCGAGCAGTCAACTAACGCCACAAATCGACTACCAAAGCCCAGCCCGTCATTACGAGCTGCGATAAATGTAGTCTCATTGCGTGACACACAGAAAAGGCACCCCCACACTCCAGAATGGAGAGTGTGTGATGAAACGTAGTATCGAACGGCTGATGATAACTCGGACATATTCTCACATATTTTTTATTAATTATCTAGCTACCGTATCCTCGTTTTCCTATTAAATTATATCCACAGATATAAACAGGTAAGTACACGGTAGATTGAGTAAATACCGTAAATTTAGGTATGTATGGTATTTACCTACTGCCCATTTCTAGACCCTGGAGACCATTCTAGACCAGAGGTACTTGTCAAGACATTCAAAAAACCCGAACACGATGGGATTCTGTTAAATAATTGAGATTTTTCCTCAATCAAGTACCGGAAAGAGAGTGAAATTGAACTAACAAGATTTGATAATAGGCATACTGACAAGCATACAGCCTAATACCTCATAAAAACATGATGTTAGTGGTGAAAATAGCTATTTTGTAACATTTCTACACACCCCTAATTTAATATTTTCAATAAATATAGTACAAATAGTTTCAATCGTAATCGGGTAGAAACGGGTAAATACCCGGTAGATTGGGTAAATACCGGGTAAATACCCGATAAATACCTTGGGTATTTACCCACCGCCCATCTCTGCACGGCGCATCGTGAAACGAATCGCGCGCCGGTAATATAGATTCACGGTTATTAAATGCGCAAAAATGTTTATCACTCGAATCCGTGTGGAGTAATGAATCAAATCTCCCGTTACGTCCCGTAAGAGGGGTTGCAGGCCCGCAAGGTCGTTGGTACAGCGCGAGGGCCCAACTCAAAGGCTTCCGTACAAAATAAACCGAGTGAATATCCAAAACTACACAAAAACACAACACTCGTGATCGTGCAGCTCTCATTACACTAAGCGCGTTTTATTCGAGCTACTCCTCTTCCCTTTGACATATTAAACTTGTGTCATCCACAGTTTGGGCCTTAGTTGCTTTTCCACTAGAGCTGCGTTGGCGAGGAAAAGTTTCGACCAACAGTCTGCTTATACCGAGTGACGATAAAAAATCCTATTGGCACAGTTGAGCAGAAAAACTATCTTTAGTTTCTTTTCAACTGACGTCGAAAAAGGGTAGGTATCAATTCGGTTGCACTTTTTAATTTGTTACCTCAGAATCCCATCATTACAAGCTTTTATTTTTATAAACCGATTTGGAAAATTATTGTTTTGTTCAGAAGCAGACATCTGTAGATTAGTCCCATGAAATTTTGATGGATAACGAAATCCCTGTGGAATCAATGAAAGTCCTCAATAAATAGCGATTTCGGTGTTATGTTACAGTAACTCGTTATGTTGTTCTCGGAAATACGATTTCTTAACATTGAAGTCAATTATTTTTTGTGAAAACTGATCATTTATATTTGTGTCCCTTTGCAAGTGTTCAAATATTATAATCGTTTTAAGAAAATACAGGATAGCAAAATGAATTTCGAACAGCAACCCAGCTGCTGGTAAAACCATCATGTCTAAAAATCTGGCGGTAATAACTACAACAATCACTAGCGAACATGAAGTGAAGTAATTTAAGGCTAGTAAATATTTTCAATTAGTGTTTAAACTTCGATTCTAGTCGTAAGAACTACTAGATAATCTGCGACTGTGCTTTATTCGTAACGTAAGAAACAAGTCGACAACAAATCTTTTAGCGTCGCAGCGTTTCGCTGCCTCCTACATCTTGCTGAGACGCACGTGCATTCAAACCGGTCCCTCGAGCGGGGGCAGTAGGAATTCTGGATCCGATGCCGGCGTAAGACGACGCGGTGCCATTCACCAGCGTAAATATGACTGAAGGGCCTAACTGACCAATAAGACGCGAGGGCCAAGCTTACTTGGTCAAGTAGCACTTGGGATCAGAGTGAGTCAGCAGGTTTGTGTTTAATGCTCCCGAGATGAAATAGTCGGAAATTAAGGTATGTTAATAGATATTTGTATAGAATCTTTTTATCGATTCATATTTTTTATGTGGTAATACCACATTTTTTATTTTTATAAATAATGACACAAAGGTAAATTAAGAACGAAAACGCAGAGGTCGCGGGTTCAAACCCCGCTTCGATTGTAGTAGATCGCATTCAATTTTTCTTTCTTAATTTACCTTTGTGTCATTATTTATATGTTAATAGAGTTCCACAGGAAATTCGTGGAATAATAAGTTTTTTTTGAGACGTTCTAATAATGATTCATATGAGCAGATACGTTGTTTACGAAAAAAGAGTCTTCAAGTTATATTTGATACAATTTAAGTAACCTGATGAATTAATTAAATTACGTTGTACTCAGCTAGTAAAATCGAATTATGTTCCCAACAGCTGTTCCTATGTCTTCATTTAATAAAAATGTAAATTATCCTACACATAATACGAGTCGCTCGACTGTGCGTTGAGTAGCAATGTAAAAATGTAAAGGGTTTACAATACAATTATCAGTCATTATAAAAGTACAGTTGACCCAAAATTTTAAGACCTGTATAATGTCTTATTGGTACGAGTAAACAATTAACGCACACATCATGTACTTTGGCATTTGTGCTCATTTGACATATTTTGGTCGCGGAGTTTAGGACACTAATACTTATACCTATAGTAAGTATACTAACTTGATATATTATTGATTAATTGATTCTAAATGCATGTGCACTAGCACTTAATAGTCAACATATTTGATAACCATAAAATAAACGAAAACCAAATAAATATAACAGGATTTGATAAGTACGTCATTAGTTTATTAGTTATTCTTTAAATTAGCTTAGTATACTACAGCCTTTCGTCGCTTTCACTCTACATACATAGCTTGGCTATATAAAAATAGTGGTGTGTACCCAAAATTAAAAAAAAAATGACATTACATATTTCATAAATATATAAAGTAACGGCGCCCTCTCTCGCTTGCTCGTTCACTGCTGTAAAGCTGTTTAAAGCCTTTCAAATGAACAATGCATAGATCAACACACAAAGCATAAGGAAAAATTCGATAGGTTGCTTGGGAGTTAGGGTAGCGAAATGGTTAACGCGCTGGACCGGCAATCCAGAGTACCGGGTTCGATTCCCGGTCTCTTCCACCAGGTAACACATTTAATTTCTTTTTCTAAGCTTTGATCTTACTATCAATGGTTTAACTATTTCTTGTAAAATCAATATATATTAAAAAAGTTTTTTTAGTTAACGTACAAATAAAATATGTTACAATAGTGCCTACCCTACATAATAAACTATTTTAACTATATCGTCTTGCGGGTCTCGTAATATTAAAGTATGACACAGCAACAGTAATAGGCGTGGTGCCAAAAGTGTTAGCTTTACAAGAGAGCCGACGGGCTTGTAAGGATTAGGGAAAGTGGGAGCTTTAAAAGATGGATGAAAGGAAAGACGGCATATACTTACTCAGCAACAAGCAAAGTGCCCAAACGAAAACAACCGTTACTGGTAAAAAAATGTTACGAAAATATACACAAATAGATTAGGTTCGTTTGTACCAAAAGTACGCAAAATACACATGGTTTGCATCTATTCATTATACAATTAAGAAGCTATTTTTACGAAAATTCACGAAAAGCTTCTACTTTATATTTGCATTTAAATTTTTCCGCTACTCAACGTCTTACATTGACGCAATTTACATTAGGTCACTTGAAACGTGGGTTATTTGAAACAAATCAAAAATCTCCGAGACAGACGTTCCAATTGACTCCACCCTCCCCTATTTACTTTGTGGCGTCAAGGTATTAATATTTTTTTTTTATTACTGATACGAAAATATTTCATGAATGGGCTCTCATTGCATTATTCTTAAGGGAGACAGTTTGTAATTTTTACATAAACATGTAGAAATGACAAGATTTTGTTTAATAACAAACGACTGGTTTTTGAGATGGAAGCAATATGTAATATCAAGTCAGACACGCACGTTTCGTGAAAATCGACAGTTAGCTTTTATGTACCTTCGGCATTTTACTATCTCATGAACCGTTCAGCCAATCCAAGGTTCATCTGTGAGACGGTATTATTGCGTCGAAAGTTACCAAGTCGTTCCACTAAAATTTAAATAAGTATCTCGGAAAATACAAAGTGAATTATAAAACTGTAACTTATAAATTTTTGTAGCTTATATAAATATCCATACTTCCATACTTATATTATAAATGCGAAAGTGTGTCTGACTGTCTGTTACCTCTTCACGCTTAAACCGCTGAATCGATTTTGATGAAATTTGGCATAGAGATAGTTTAAGATACGAGGAAGGACATAGGATAGTTTTCATCCTGGAAATTATACCTAAAAAGATTGAAAAGTGAGTGAACATTTCTGTTGGGGTGCGGTGACACTGTAGGAAATGTAATTATTAGACTAAAAGCACAATGGCTCTTACATTTGCTCAGGCGCTTTTAATAATCCCTTTTTAGGGTTCCGTAGTCAACTAGGAACCCTTATAGTTTCGCCATGTCCGTCTGTCCGTCCGTCCGTCCGCGGCTTAGCTCCGTGATCATTAGTACTAGAAAGCTGAAATTTGGTATGAGTATGTGTACCTATGTATAACGCCGAAAGAACGGTAAAATAAAAATTCAAAATTTTTATTTTTTTCGGGTACCTCTCGAACACCTAAAGAAGGGGTGATTTTCTTTTTTCTTTTCAACACTGATGTGTGGGGTGTCGTTGAATAGGTCTTGTAAAAATAATAGGTGCCTCCTAACATTATTTTTTGATAAAGCCACGGGTCAAAAAAAATCGGAAAATTTTTTTTCGGGTACCTCTCGAACACCTATAGTGGGAGTGATTTTTTTTTCTTTTCAACACTGGTGTGGGGGGTGTCGTTGAATAGGTCTTGTAAAAATAATAGGGTTTCTGTATCATAATTTTTTGATAAAGTCAGCAGTTTTGTAAATAATCGCTCCAAAAACAAAAAAAAATGTGTCCCCCCCTCTAACTTTTCAACCACGGGTAAAAAAAAATCGGATAAATTCATGTTAATGAGGCCTTATAAGTACTTTCAATGAAAACTATATTGAACAAAATCGGTCGAGCCGTTTTTGAGTTATCGCCAAATTTCATATTTTTTCTTTAAAAGGTCGTAAGTTGACTTCCAGAAGGTAATAAGTGATTAAAGTTTCTAGTCTAGGGCGTTTACGACTTTTTTATAGAGCTTAAAATCTTTCTTAACGTAAACCTCGGACTTAAAACAGCAGTTTATTGTGAAGGATGAGCAACTACGGAACCCTACACTGAGCGTGGCCCGACATGCTCTTGGCCGGTTTTATCAAGTTCCACGCGTACGTAGTCACGGGCAAAAGCTAGTAAAATAATAAAATTGAAAGTACTCCAAAAATGATATTAGTATTGAAATGAAACCCTCAAACTGAAAGTCGCCTAAATTTCGAAACAAGCATTGAATGTTCCTATGTTAAGCGTCAATAGGTCTAAAAGATCTCCATGTCTTGTTAAAAGATTAAAAGTAAAAACGGCACGGCTAATTGTTTTTGAACCAATTTAAAATCACAATCTTGTGCTTAAATTTAAGCACAAGATTGTCCATGACTCTCTGACCTCTATCGGTTCAGGGAATTTTTCGGTGACCAGCCTAATTTTATTTGATACGAATTCACGAATCACAACGGCCGCGGCGCCGTATTTCAAAGCTAAAATCCATTCTTTTGGGAATAGTCGTTGGAAACCGACGGAATTAAGGACGTGGTTTATTACCAACTTTAAACTCGTTTTGTCACTTTTGGGAATAAATATTCCAGAAATAAAAATCGTATCATTTATCTTTTCGGCTTAAAACTTGTAAAAATAATGTAATTAATTTGATACACTGGGAAGAAAAATGGGTAGACTTCGTAAAGATTTGTTATCAATTATGGCAAATAGGTATAATTTGTAGTTTGAAATAATTCACCTACACTAATATCTTACGAAAACAATAGTAAAAAAACATATCTGGTCGGTACTCATACCCCCTGGAGGTAATGTGGTTAGTGATAACGGTGACCAAATATCCCAAAGCATCTTTTTAATTGTATTTAATATCGAGAAAAAATATTTTGTGTACATAAATATCACACGAAGGAATTATAAATTTATTAAATATGTCGTTGCTTTTTCGTATTTAATCTTGCCTAGCTAAGTTAATCAGGAATTCCACTAAAACTTACCCATATTTAATCAATAAATTGTAAAAATATAATACGGTTTCTAATTTGACAGTCCCAAATCCTAAGTATAGGTATTTTTTTTAACTTGGAAACTTCCTGATTTTCTTTCATCAAAATCTCAAACCTCACTTAGCACAGCTTTAAGGTTTTTACATACCAAACAAGCGACGACCGAGTGCGAGTGATGTGAGCGAGGAATCTGTTGTATGTGCGAGGAACGCGTGCTCACTTATCAAAAAAAAACGCAACGCTACCTCGCAGACTACTTAGCCTCCTCGCACAACTTTAGTGAAAACATTCATATAATTAGATTCACATCCTAATTTGCTACATATCTAAAAAGGCTGGTTGATGCTCACGCTCAGTCGCATTTCACTTTGCCATTTACTCAGCTAATTGCCATTTTCTGGTAACTTTATATCGCGATCTCCCAATAGTCGTTTCTTCACGGTTGTTTATGTAATATTGTAAGCGTATTTTCAAAACACCAATAAAGTAGGATTTTGTTTTGTTACTAAAGCTAAATATTTAATCATAGATTATTATTATTAGATACTTATTTGTTTAAAACGTGTAGCAGTTTTTAATCAACTCCAAAGTCCAAACTGGAAATCAAGCTAAGCGAGGGCCAAAATTAAATGAGCGAACAAACGAAATTAATGCTAGTTATTCCAGCTCGGTATACGAAAATCCAGGGGGCCTATGATGGTTGCGTTTATCACGTGACGTGATAAATAAGTGACAAAGCATCTGTCACTCACACTCGCATGTTGTCAAAACGTGACGTAGGCTTTGTCACATATTTATCACGTGATAAACTAGTTAGTTAGGCTACAGTTAGGCTTGTTATTTTTCGGTAGAAACCAGATGTTAACGGAAGCGAAAATCCTCAGTTTACTTAAAATGTTTTTAACTCGTGATATTTCATTGCCTTCAATGTATTAACTCGCATCTTCGTTTCTTATCACATTGTGCTACGAGTATTTTCATTTCTCGTAAAAAAAAACTGACTTCATAAATAGACTGAAAAGCCAAAGTAATTATTGTCTGGGAGAGATCGCTTTTTAGCGATAAGACCGCCTGCTGTCTACCGTTATTTATGATATTAAATAATAAATAAATATCGGACAACCTCACACAAATAGATTTAGTCACAAATTAAGCTCAAGAAGGCTTGTGTTATGGGTACTAGACGACGATATACATGAATATATACTTAAATACATAGAACAACCATGACCCAAGCACAAATATTCGAGTTCATCACACAAATATTATAGTTTATATGTCTAATTATTAGTAGTCTTATTATTTTTAATAACTTTTTGTACACGG
This sequence comes from Apotomis betuletana, assembly GCA_932273695.1. Classification (NCBI taxonomy): domain Eukaryota; kingdom Metazoa; phylum Arthropoda; class Insecta; order Lepidoptera; family Tortricidae; genus Apotomis; species Apotomis betuletana. Next base: position 13,098,581 of record OW026298.1, on the reverse strand, counting down.
CGTTAGTTTGTCTATCTTTTTCTAGTACTCACTCAATTGCTCAAATGTTAACTGGAAGAGATCCCTTATAGGAATAAGTTCGCCTTTGTACCTATATGTTATTTGTAATAGATGTATTTTTTTACTGTTTTTGTGTACAATAAAGTGTTTACTTACTTACTTACAAATATTTGCCCTGGCCGGGATTCGAACCCGGGATATTTGTCTTGTTTCCTTTTCTAAACTTCTTTTGGTGTGCAATAAGGTATTGTTGTATTGTATTGTAATTGTACGGATTAAATTTTAATCACCTTTTGTAATCGGTGCCATGCTTGGTCAGTTTTCCCCCCTTAGTCCTTCATATGCGTACTGACATATCACACTTCATATGTAAAGTAACAGTAAAATGTTTTCCAAGTATTATCAATCACAACGGCCAAATAATTCTGAACTCAATTAATAATGGAAATCTATGTATGTGTAAGGTGCCGAAGATAGGTACACTGAGAAGTTTTAAGAACGAACTATAAGGATTTATTTGTTCTTTGTTAACTTTGTTCAGCTTTTGTTAACTGAACTACGAAATACTGAAAATGTTAATGCCGAATTAAAACCCACGTATGTACATTGTACCTATTACAATATTAATGGAGAAGGAATTGCGTGGAATATGCTCACGAGAGTTGAACTTAGATTATAATTACTACGAAATTATCCAGTTTCCCAGCATTGGTGGAGACCTGATTTAGAATTTTGATTTGATGGATACATACTAAAGGATATCCATCATTATACCTCCCGATATAATACAAATTCGTCCACCGTTTCAATGTACTGCGGCGACAAACGATGGCTTAATGTATATCTAAATATTCTATCATAAAATCATATAAATTCGATACCCGGTACCTAAGTAGATTGTACAAAAAATAAGTGATGTCTATTCTCAAAATATATTTTTTCTTTAGGTAACATGTTACATATATATTATGTTTCTGTCCATATATGTTTATAGAATACATTTTATTAATACCTAAAGATAATAATAAAAAAAAGAATATACATTTTACCTGACTAATTCGATAGAACAAGTAAGAAGATTATGAATTTGTTCTTTTCTGTGCAACGAAGTAGGGCACATTAAAAATATTTAGTAGCTTCTCTTTGGGTCGAAATATATTGTTAAATGATTTGAATACTCATACTCGATGTTACTTTAACTGAATGCGGCTATAATTATTATAACAAAACGGCCAATTAGTGTGTTCCAACAATCGGAACAAGGATAGTTGGATACCCAAAGATGGTTAATGCTACCGAGAACTTCTTTTTATTTTATGGATAAGTTTGTTTATACGCGATCATATATTTATTAAAAACCACAGTGAATGACACAGGCGAGAAATGAGCACATTTATTTTTCAGCAATAGACGTTCAATTGTTTATAACCTCCTTTTCCCGTTTTCGGGCGGCCAGTGTGTAGTTACGCTGTTAGTACTTAACCAAATAAGTTAAGGTACTTAAAATTGTTTACAATCTGAAACAAACAAGTTTCAATTACACAGATCCAAAGTAATACAATTAAAAGTTAAACTAGGAATGTTCTCATAAATACATCTTTATAATTAGTGAGTATTGCCACACAATAAAGATACTACCGAAACCGCACTCTTTTGTTATTTGCCGCTTTTGCTAAGGAATCAGCCTACTGGTATCCGATTGGTTATTTTGAATGACGTGTAACGTCAACGTCGTTGGTTTTAGCACGTTGTGAGGTGTGTCATACTCCTAGGGTTGCCTACACCAACAAAACGGAAACTAGAACTAAGTCTCGGTAATTGTACTTGTTTTACACGCTACTTTTATTAAATATTCAATACGTCCTAAATAAGACGAACCCTGATGATGGACCCTGGAAGTGCCTACTGGATTTCAGGATTCGTTTAAGGTTATGTATTACATACTAAGCTTGGCCTCGTAGTGTACGCTTAAAGTAGGTAACACTAGAACAATGCTGCGTTTTAAAGACCACGCCATTTGTAACACAGCTACCCCTGAAGTTGAGTATTGGGCTTATGGAAACATTCGCCAGAGATTGGATGCCACGGGCGTGTTTTTGAAGGACGCAATTTTAATGATGCCTAGTTCGATAGTTACAGGCGGACAACAAACCGGCACTCTGGCATCTGATGTTAATTAAATATTCCTGTCGAAAATGCGGATTGTGCCGATCTTTGACAGAAACATCGTCATTGCCATCAAAGGGGTTGTTTCCAAAGCACTGCATAGATATGCATGTCAATGCTATAAATCATAACATAAATAAGTAGTCAAAAATGACATTTTTTGTGACCGACTGTACTTTTCTTTGAACTAACATCAATTGCTTGGAACTTACATTAGTTGTTGGGAATTAAGGTTTTTTTTTTATTGAAGATATCTGCTTCAAAATTGAGTTGCAATATGCCACACTAACAAAGATAGTTACATCGTTTCATACATACATTGCAAGTTAAATCAAAGCTTGCAAAAATATATAAATAGGCGAATGCTTAATTCTCTCTTTCATGATTTGAGTAGGTAGGTCCAAAAACTTTAACCGCCATTAGAGCCTTATCACACTTGCGATTTGCGAGCGAGTTTTCTATACAAATAATACAAAAGTCGCTCGCAAATCGCAAGTGTGATAAGGCCGTTAGAGATTAACAAAACGCCCATAATTATAGATTCAATGTCACCTACCTATTTACTCACATATACATCACAACGCACACTCACATATTATATTATTACACACAGATTTTTGCACTGTAGTATATTATATTACACTCCCTTTTTCACCTACTAGTGCTGATTTCCGGGATAAAAGTATACTATCCCATCCCCGGGACTCAAACCGGGCTAGTAACCTAAATAACTATAACAATATATTTTATCATGTGTTGGGATAATACGTCACGAAACAATGAAGAAAACGAACGCAAAGGCGCTTGCGGTGCTATTTACTTATTTGGTTTCATCGCTGCGCCAGGAAGATACCATTTTTTTCTCCCCTCTGGGCTTACGTGTATAAAGCATTTCACCATGTTTGCGGCTTGGTTACTGCCCGTTGTGCGCTCGGGTCTTCTATACATAAATATAAGTAGTAAAAATTAAATGTTCTATATATTGAATTGAAGATATACATAGAAGATACAAAAACGAGTTAACACGTTCACTGTATTGTGTGTATATGTTCCGAAACAAATAATGCTAGCATAGTGACGCTGATGTTATTATTATAATACGTCGTCGATTTATACGTTTAAGAGAATATCAATGTTGATGAAGGACGACAGTGGGCCCCATATGGTGACGGGCGCTGTCAAGAAAACGTCGCCACGTTAGAAATCTATTGAAAATCTCTTTCTAAATCAAATATGTGACAAAATAAGTCAAAAACGCCGAGTAGAAGATACATGTACATACTTAAAAATACACATTCCAATGACGTATGTAATTTGAATTCAATCCATAGTTGAGTAATTTTAACCTAATGCAAACAATCTAAGCTAACATATAAAAAAAACGTTACGTTCTGAATGACTTTTAGCAATTCAAATGTTTAAGTATCTAGTTAACTAAAATCTTGATTATTAGATCGAAGCTCCAAATATTGTAAGTAAAATGCCATGACGCTTAATTTTCTCAGCACTTAAGGCTCTTTATCCGTTCAGAAATACTGATTGTTTTATACATATTTTTCTTTAATTAAACATATTTCTTAAAATATTATCAATGTCACTGCATAGAACAGAGCTATACAGAACGCAATGAAACCATGAAATATAGTTAAATATGTAACTTTCTCTAAAATACTATTCCCTTCAAAAACATTACTGAAATTTTTAATAATATTAAAAGTTGTTTTTTTTCATATTTTGACAATGAATGATCATAACATGTAGAAAGAAAATGTACAACTTTAAGTTCAAAAATTATATTTCAGTGTATCTTAGCTTCAAGTAGAGGCGTGCCCAGGCATTAGAAATTATACGGAGCACTTTCATCTTTTGGGTCTCTTCAATTTCTTGTGTTGTGTTGTCGTCGTTGTCGGTAAGTCAGTATCAGAGATCAGACCCTAGACTAATATATTATGTACTCGTAGATACGAGTACCACACGAACTACGCTACGAGCATTTATGTAAATTCATAAATGGTCGTAGTTCGTAAATAAATATCTAAACTCGAAAATGTATTTAAAATAATGCCTGTAACCAATATTATATATAAAAAAGACCATCTTAATGGTCTAAAACAACTTTATGTCCAGGGAAGAAAAGGTCTTCTCTCTTCTCTACGGAGAAAAATCTCCAAACCTACATTTGATTTTTACAAGGTAGTGGAATAAATAAATGTTTATTGTGGCTGATTCTTTTACATTTCACGACAGTGGTGTGGACATATAATATGAAACTCGATATATCAAAACTATGTTTAATCTGAGTATAACATTTCCTGCAAACATCCTGTCTTAAAATTGCTAAGTTCAGTAATAATTACACAAGTACAGAAAGCGAGTTATTCGCATTGCAATCGTATCTTTTTATCTCCAGATTTCTTGACATACTATACCTGTGCCGAGCAAAATGACATGGTTAATGTAACTCACAGAAATAAATAAGGTACAAATTGGAATTTCTCTGCTTGAAGTGTGTTAACTTTTATTTTATCGCCGTCTACTGACAATAAGCTTTGTGTAACTTTATTTCTTTTTTACCTCTCTTCTTGTTTATATACTTTTAATTCTCAAATTTGGACGGTAACTAACAGGAGTATACATTTATATCAGCGCTACTGCTGTAGGTACAAAATTTTATTGGAAATGTTTTTGGTAATAGAAAAGGTATTGTATTATTTCTTAATTCGTTTAAGGTTATTGAAGGTACCTCTAATTTTACTCGATATTGATTTCAATTTGATAATTCTATGTTTGCCTTGATTCTACTTTCCTATGCTAGTTGATAAATAAATACAATATTTCCGCCAAAAAATGACATAACTCAACATGGTGCCTATAAATAACTAAACGTTTTACCAATAAATGCCACTGATGCATCTCTTTCTCGCTTTATTATTACTTAAAAAAAGCGTAATATATTATATTTACTTCGAAATGCCTTTCTCCTAAGCTCCATTGGGATTTCTAAAACAAGACATTGTTTGTAGTCTAAATATCCAAAAAATAATTAAAGGACTTCGTTTTGAAGACTAAGAGCCGCTTACATTTGCGTTTTATAGCTCAATTTGAATGTCCTAGGGGTTTCAAAATATGGTAATGAAAGCAGAAAAGAAAGAATTTTACTCCTATAAATAGTGTATAATACAGTTATTTAAAATATTAAATAGAGACTCAAGTACGTAGATTTATACCGATGGCATGTTGCTAGTTTTAGCATATAATAATAGGTACACAAGACGATTTTGTATGGCATCAAATACGTTACAAAGCTTTAAGGTTTGAAGTGTCTTTTTAATAATATTTTACATCGTATCGTATTTAGATTTAAACATGATATGGACCCCTCGAATGCTATTTAAATAGGCTAGAATTAAACATTAAAGTAAAAATTACATTAAAACCTCAATTGTATTAATTCCACCTACGTTTACGTACTGTTTCAACTTGTATCAATGGCCAAATAAATGTAACAAAGAAAGTCAAAACAATATACCAGTACCTTAAAAAACGTACGTGTAGGTAGGTCGTCGTTTATTACGTTGAAGATGTCCGTAAAAGTGTGCGTTTTAGGTTAAGAGATGCAAAGATAACGGCGCTTACTCAACCAGTCAGTTTACACTCATATGGTTCCTATTAGTTCTAATTAGAAAAGTGATCATGTGGAACCAAGTAAGTACTAATAATAAAATATAACGACATTGCATTTTACAGTTAAACGTAGGCCTTAGAGCTTGGCAATTTTAATTAAAATGATTTCGCTGAGCATTTCCATTTAAGTATAACAAACATAATGAGATACGAACAATAGGTAAGTACTTAGGTGCAACAGAAACACCGGGTTCGACTCAAACTAAGCGCTCCTTGGAACTTGTTTAACTCGTTACAGCACAGTGCCAACTGCTTGTAATGGCCACTAATTTGTTCGAATCAATATGAACGGGACAAACTACTTAAACAGTTCTCGAAATAGTGCAATGCGAACTGCATCCGCGGCGCTTCTCGTTTCACTCGAGACAATCAAAGTAATACGATAAGCGGGATGATAACACGATGACAATAGCTTTGTTGGTGTCCGGTGGGCCGGTTCGGAGAAACCGACTTATCAAATAAGTTCTTTGTTGAACCTGCGCCGCTCCACGACGCATCGAATGCAAGTCGACCGCTCGGACAATAAAATACAAATAGACCACACACACACACTATGGACATCGATTAGTCATCAACTGATTAACATCTATCGTTACTTCGCAGAACTCTTCCGACCCGACAACGCCGTGCATTTCATACATGCTAACATTCAAAAATAGACACAATTCAAGTAAAGTCCGTTTAACTTACCGGTTTAGCGCGAGCTTCGTGCAGTCATGCCTGCGAGCTTAAACAACAATAACTTGTTAACTTTGTTCAAGTTTATAAAAGTTATCACTGAAACTGTGTCCCAACTTAAGATACAAGTGCATTCATGTCCATTAGGAAGTCGGTTGGGTGGTAGAGTTGTGTTGTAATTGAGATTTTTTTGTTTGGAACAGGTTTTGAGCGGCGGAAAGCGAGTTTAAGTTTGTGGTCGCGGCGGGAACGGGCACGGCCGCCCGGAGGAGTGTGGCGCGCGGTGTGACGGGTGGCTCGTCCCGTGGTGCGCTCGAGCCGCCGGAGCGGCAACGTCGCGCGAAGCCTCCTCCATAACACCATGGCGTCATTGTTTCGTCATAGATAAACGGCTCCCGTAGGAACATATTTGGAAACAACGCTTCGCTATAACCCCACCGAACTTCGAAGTTACCTCTTCAATATTAGAGCCGTATCTATTTTAACTTATTCGACCAACTTTAACTATAACTTTATAAGTATACTTATCATCGTCTACCCTTATGAGTAAACAAACGCACAAGTTCACTAGAGATTAATTTGTGAGCACTTGGGTCGAATTGTTGGAGGTATATTTATTTACTTACTATGTATAGTTTACTAAACTATATATAGTAAGTAAATAAATATATATATATACTACATATACGCTACGCCCCGCGGTCTTAACCGCACATTTTTTCCGCATTAAAAGTAGCCTTTGCCCTATGTGTTAATGAAGGATGTCATACCTCCGTACCAAAATTTATCAAAGTTGGTTTGTGCACGAAGTCGTCTGAACGAGAAGAAGTAACAAACATACTAACACACAAACTTTCGCCTTTGTAATATGAGTGTGATAACTGTCCAGACTTTAAAGAATAAACTACGGGACCGCATACTGTTCTAGATTAAAAGTAAAGCTCGACAAAGGAAATAATTATCTCTTTGTGACATTAGTCAGTAAGAGTTCCGGTGCGTCACGCCTCGGCCGATCAACAGGTGACTCGCTAAGTTTTGCTCTTTACATCCTATACAGATACACCATATACATAACTGACAGATAAGGCTAAAGGTAAAATTGTTTACATTCCAACTCATTTAAAATGTCTAAGTTATAGGTATGTACCTTTAAGGATTGTGCACACGATGACCGTATTCCATTGCATTTGAAAAATAATAGGTATCGATCATAATAATGAATAAAAGAACCTTAAATTTAAGCGAAAACAGAAGTAGGTTAGGAATCTTAAATTATGGTTGCAGTGCCTACTTTACTAAATATCCTAATTATAGTACCTACAGACCAAAAATGTACGTCTTCATAATAATTGTTCGTGAACTGTGTAAATATGACTGTATAAATGCTATATCTATATATAGCATTTATACAGTATACAAAGATCAACAGGCAAAGAGAAACTAAATTGCGCTCATACATGGTCCACACCGGGACTCGAACCCGTTATCTTTGGATTGCCCGGTCGAACGTCTTATCCACATTAAAACATCATTTCGAAAACCTATTGTGTTTTTTTTTTCAAAGTGCAAATCGGAGTCGCGCGAAAAGGCTTCCGTGCCAGTATATGCATAAAAGAAACAGTTTTCGTATGATCCACTACTAATTAGTCTAATTACCCACATTTAAATATATAAATTTATTGAATTTTTATTGTTTGTTGTTACAGCAACTAAAGCATCACATATTTTGTAAGAATGTACGAGTACGCTGTACTACGGTTAAAAATCTAATAAAAAAAAGAATTAAGCTGTTTATTTCACAGAACATTCTTAATTAATACATATTAAAACTTAACTTCTAATCTTAAATATTAAAGTTTTTTAGAGTTAATTAGGAGCTTTTAATTGCACTTTTGATCAATCTATTACTAAGTTTCAGCTGTCCTGGTTTTAATATAATATATATATTTTTTAACAATGTGCGTTTTTATTTGTTATTTGATGTTAAAATGAACACTGTAATAATTTAGAGTTTACCTATTACGGCACAAAGTTTAGTAAGTGCCCTTTGAGTATGGAGCCCTAAAAAATCTGATTATAAATAAATAAATATCAGGCAACCTCACACAAATCGATCTAGTCCCAAATTAAGCTCAAGAAGGCTTGTGTAATGGGTACTAGACGACGATATACATAATTTTATAGATAAATATATACTTAAATACATAGGACAACCATGACCCAAGCACATATATTCGAGTTCATCACACAAATATTTGCCCTGGCCGGGATTCGAACCCGGGACCGCCGGCTCAGTAGGCACATATAATTTACTCTCAGCATATATAATTTACTCTATGAGTAGGCAGGTGTCTACAAACCGAGCCTAACGCGTCGTCGTGACGTGATTAGTGCTCAAGGAATCATTTTTTGAGACCGAATTCACTCTGTTTTGTTGTAGCAATGGCCACAAACTGCACTTATCCTTCATTTCAAAGTAGCAGTTTGTGGTCGCAGTTCATAATGCGCACTATACCTGTTGAGTCCCATTTTCTGTTTAAACAAATCCGGGTTATCCCGGTTACGTTAAGTTTGGACCACTTTTCTATTCGACGCCATATTTACCAGGTGCAAACTGTACATACCTAAACTGAAAGTATCGGAAAAGGAGCAGTGATATGTCCTCTTATGTAGGTATGGTCAATGCGATGCCAACTAGGTAAGAGGTAGGATGGATTGGCTAAATGGCGGCCAACTTGTCCATCGTCGGGCGACGGGTGGGCGGCGAGTCGGCGACGCGGTTCCAGCGAACGGTAGCGGAACACCTACGAAGTCTAAACAGTGAAGGTATAATCACATAAGCGATATATTTCAATTATTAACACGCCTTTATCAGCTTCAATTGAATATTTTTTTGTGACAAATATATTGATAATTACGATCAACTTTGTGAAATGAATAATAGTTTTCCCTGAGTTCTGGAAAGTAACATAGCTATTTCATGCTTTTATTGCATGCAGTCGAAAATAAGTTGAAAAACCAGTTTTCTGCGTGAATTTTGTAAATTTCGAGTAATTTTTGAAACAAAAATTATCAATGAAAAATTCAAACTGAAGGTTTCAAGGTTTCTTCTGTTCTAGGTAGTAAACTGATAATATGTTAAGAAACCTGTTTGATGATAGAGAAAATGTCTAAAACAATCAGCATTTTTAAGGGATAAGGAACCTCTGTTTGTCCGTTTTTTTTTTACTAACAACAAACATTGCATATAAGAGTACACATGCAGTTCACGTGACGATACAATAATTTGGTATCTTGGATCTGATCTGATGATGGAGATGGGAGTTGGTTATAGGCTCCTTGTATATAAAAACACGACGCAACCCCATCGAGTTTGGGCTTGCATTTTCATTCAATGCAAACATTTCAAAAGACATATCATCAGCAATTTTATCTCTGCAACTATCGCGTTTAGCCGAGATACACCGCAGTATGTTAACAATTATTAACTTTTTGAGTAGGTACACACAGATTATACTATTTACAAACAAAAAACGCAAACTGCAAAAGTTAAGGATGAAAATATATGGAAATATGTTGGTTTAGTAGGCTTTCGAAGAGGTAGGTATGCTGTCCTTGGCTGGCAGAATTAGCTGGGTGCGTGCATATGTTTGAATGTGGTTTAAATACTACCTACCTACGAAGCATACCTTCCTGTAAGGGAAACTGTACATTAAGGGGACGGGTAACGCGAAATTAGCGCCACTTATGAAATTTTATTATATCTTCCAAACCAGATCAATTTTCAGTAATTGCAAGATATTAGGAGCTGGAAAAACACCTTTTTAGTGTTTATTATATCATAATACACAATTTCTTGTTCTTTAGTTGTCTCTAAAAACTTGCCCAAAACTATTGTGGCCGCTTTTGACGTGAACAAGTTTTGTGAGGTAAACTACAGTGAACAAATTGTATATAGTGATTTAATAAACATTAAAGGTGTTTTGCTAGCTCCTCGACTTCAACTATTTCTAAAAAAAAACAGATTATGAAGGTATAAGAAAAAAATAGAAAGTGGCGCTAGTTTCGCATTACCCGTCGCTAAGTTGTCTCTATACCAAATATCATGTAACTAGCTATACAGGGTGGCCCATTTACATCGGTATGTATGGGAAAGTCTGAAACTATAAGACGTACGAAGATCTGTTCTTAGGAACCATGTCATCGATTTTAATGAAAATTAAAAAAAACATTCATAAATTAAATAAAAAAAAGCTGTACTCAGCTCGGGAATCGAACCCGGACGAAGTGAAAAATTAAACTAACATTATTTCTACTTCGATATCAACTGTGTAGGTCTTAAGTAGTCAATTTAACCATGAAACATGATGTCTTAAATGAATAAAATACATTGTTTTCATATTCTTTAATATATTTTTCAAAACATCCGGGTTCGATTCCTAAGCTCAAAGAGTACTGGTTTTTATTTAATGTATGAATGCAGTTTTTCTATTTATTAAAATCGATGGCATGGTTCCTAAGAACAAATCTTCGTATGTCTTATAGTTTCAGACTTTCCCATACAGACCGATCTAAATGGGCCACCCTGTATAAAACCTAACCTAATAGAAATATTGTATTGCACAAAGGTTCCTTTCATCCGAATATTAGATTAAGGATCCTTTCATTCGATCAAACTACTTTTCCCAAATTAAAATTTCAACTGTTTCTTGTCCCTTTTTAGGCTTCCGTAGACAAATGGCAAAAAACGGAACCCTTATAGATTCGTGATGTCTGGCTGTCCGTCTGTCTGTCCGTCTGTCCGTCCGTATGTCACAGCCATTTTTTTCCGAAACTATTTAAGAGCTATACTGTTGAAACTTGGTAGCTAGATGTATTCTGTGAACCGCATTAAGATTTTGATGCAAAAATAAAAAATAAAATAATAAATATTGGGGGCTCCCCACACTTAGAACTGAAACTCAAAAATTTTTTTTTCATCAAACACGTACGTGTGGGTATCTATGGATAGGTCTTCAAAAATTATATCGAGGTTTCTAAAATATGTTTTTCCTAAACCGAATAGTTTGCGTGACAACCCCTCTAACTTCTAAAATAAGAAAATGAAAATCTAAAAAAACATAATGTACATTACTAAAAAACTACCAACGAAAATTGTTTTGAACGAGATCTAGTAAGTAGTTTTTTTTAATACCTAACTTTGCACCTAATTTATATGGGGCGCTATACATACCAGGTGCAAACTTAACTTAACAACTTAGGGATGGAAAGTGTTTGTACGGAACCCTCGGTGCGCGAGTCCGACTCGCACTTGGCCGGTTTTTTACATTGTTATGTAGAACTGACCACTACGTTAGATTTGTTTGATAAGTTAGAAATATCACAAAAAGTTATCGGAGTATCGGGTAATATCAGAGCGGGCCTTTTTCGCACAAAGACTGTTTTTAATCTTTTGCACTGTATTTTTCATTTTTGTGACTGCTAGAAAGTCGTGAAAAGTAAAGATATGATGGGAAAATAAGCAGATTGGGAAACGTCATTCCACTGAGTCATTATACACACGTAAGTAGGCCAATAAGGGCACTTTTACAAATCGGATTGTGAATCTACAGGCATTTGCCGGTACCGGCGGCAGCCGAAAGAAAATCAACAGTAAGGATTTTTTTCGTACAAATCAATCAATTACATTTATGTTATAACTAATTCCATTAGTACCCGTAAAGAAGACATATAGATTCTCCAAATCAATGTTAGGTGGGTACGTTAAAAATAAAATTTGAACTATACATTTAAAATATTACATATTTCCAGAGATGTATAAAGTCTCTAGGCTTCATCACAACATTGTGTACTATTCCCATTTATATTCCCGGAGAATTATTTTATTACTTTATACTTATACAAACAAATAAATATATTGAGCTGTTTTCAGATTTTATTAAAAAAATCATACTTATAAGCTAATATTCTAAGGTGAAATAAGAAACACGTACACATGTACAACTGTACAATCGGGATTAGGAAGAATCACGTCCGACATTGTTGTATAGTGGGACCGGTTCGCCATTAGTAGGTCCCATTCCTATCCCATCCTAATTCAAAAGGACGCATATCAGTTCCATAATGTATGGGGCTTGCGTCCTTTTGAATTAGAAGGGTATAGTAGGTCCGGAGTCCGGAAAATGACAGTGGAGTTTCGTTTCGGACCCGCATTTTACGTTGACGGCCAACAAAGAACGACCGCAATTTCAAAAACCACTGATCCTACGCTTTAATTTCAGCCCAAGTGAAATCGTCTGAAGTATACACGCTTTCGCTTTTATTCTTTAGAGTCTTTATACCCTTTGCACTAAATACGAGTGTATTTTCAAATGCTTATAATACGTTGTGAATCTAGTGAGATTGAATATAGTCAGAATACAGCTATATAAATTTTAACAACATGTGTAGATAATGTATACGAGTTGTGAGCCAATATTATACCGAGGGATAGACCTTAGTTTTTCATATCAGATAAAGCGTTGGATACACACTCCACGCATAAGGAAAAGCATTTTCATTACGAAAAAATGGTTCACGCTTTTTATCTCGAACGGTAATTAAATTCCAAATTATAATAATATTAAATCAGTACAATATTTCCTCCTCATATTTCCGGAAAGGTATTAATAAACACGTAACGTAGGACCATTTATTTTGTCCCATAAATATGACTTAATCAAATCTGAAAAAGGCAAAGTATAGTGAATTCATAATATGCAATTCTCGGATAAAATGATGGCACTTAAGTTTAAGTGGTTAGTGACTCTTCTCCTTTACCCGGCCTTATCCTATGTTACTTGAGGTCAGCTCTCCTAATGTGATCTGGGTAGTTATAGAGCCTAAATTTAGGGCTTTGAGGGCGGCATTCACAAGAAGGTAGGTATGATCCGTAAGTATAGGTAGTATTAAAATATAGGTAGGTATCATGATAATTCTACTAAACAATTCATATGGGTATGAACTTTACTGAATCACCATGTAGCTCGCAGTAGTATACTGTTCATTTGTTTTATTTGTGTTACAAATTTTAAACATGAGTATTTCTAACCCCTGTGGCGCGGAGATAATCCCATTAGCGGGTTATACTCCCACACAAAGTCCGACTACTGATAGTGAGGGCTAACCAGGCCTGATACAGTACAAGTCGGGTCTTAAAAAAAAACCACATGTATTTGAACAGGTCTCTCGTAGAGCATACACCGACCTCTCTCAGCCTACTGTACCAACATTTCTTCAACGTTTTTATTCCTTAACTTTACTGTTCGCGGTGTTTTGTTTATACATAGTATAGTTTGTGCGGCGAATGCTAAAATTTAATCATTCTCAAAAGACTACGAGCTACGGCGTGACTCAGCTGAAAGCGACAGTTGCAAATTAGAACATAAAGAATAATTATCGTTGTCACTTTTGTCGTATATTGCATTCATTCAATTCAGGAGCCTTTTCCTTCCATGGTGTTTCCTTCACTTCGGTGGGCGCAATCACATTTTTTTTGTCTCACCATTTTCGTGGACTCTTGGTTCGCAATTGTTAATTCAAAATGTCACATCTGTTGGTCCAAATTGACAAGATTTCATATTAATAAGACTACAATTTTATTACTTTTCTGTATTCTGCTTAGAAATAGGACGTAATCACTGTTTTTATATTTTATATTCTAATTTTATTAAATATACTCATTCTTAAATGTCGTATCTCCAAAACTATGACCCAATGGAAAGCTTACATTGGTCTGGTTTAGAATTTTAAAAAAAAAATACGTTGAACTTGACATTATTGACAGCTTATTTGATTTTTCGCGGATAGGTCAAAGACTACAAGTCTAATAAGGCATAGTTGTCGTAGATTTTGGTAATATTATGTATTTTCCTATATTTCTTTATATACGGAAAAATAAATTCAAATATTTTTTGGATATACACTGAGCAAAGCTCTCTCGATCTCTATAATAATTTCCACCTGTTAGAAATACGAAATGTTGTCAATTGCGAAAAGGACATTAACCAACAAAATGCCACCAACAGAATCCTATTACTCAGCCTCCACTGTTGTTAGTCTAACTGTGTGTTCGATCCGATCTATATTCTATATTCGCAGCAATTACAAATGATAATAATAAAACAAGAATGTGTCCTGTTTTTCCGTTCATATAACCCTGTATTACGGCAACAGAATGAAGAAAAGAAAATTACATGAAAAGTTTACTATCATTTTTCCTCTATAAGAAACGATTTTACCTACACTAAATGTATAGGATACTGATGATCTTTAAGACTCCCGCTCGCTAGTAAAATGGTATTTGGAAGGTAGCAGAAAGATTGCGGATCTGACTACAGAGTGAAATACTTTTCCTCAATAGTAGTTTTATAAGGTCTTAAAAAAATGGATTTCATGCGCTATACCTACCTACTTTGCCTCTGAAAATAAATAAGTAAGTGACCAACTCCCTTACCCTTTGTGTAATATAAGTATGTACTTCAATTGGTAGCCAATCATTTCACAAAAAACTTTCACAAATTTCACAAACAACGTTTCACAACTCCACCATTCACAAATTAGTCGTTCTTAAAAATATTGTTTCACAAATTATTTACTTACTTGAAAAATCATCATATCACAAATCATCACTTGACAAACTATTCATTACACTATTCATTACATTCTATTCTATTCTATTGTTTTGTAATAAATCATCAAAAATGTGAGTTGCATGTAAGTACGAGTGAAAAAGTATTATATAATGAGAGTAATGGAAGTCAGCAAATACGTAGTTAGGTTAGGTATGTAAATACCATACAAATACAAATACTCTTTATTGCACACCTCAAACATCAAGGAATATACAACACAACATGAGATACATTAAAATAACAGGCAGAGGTAAAAAACAGGCGGTCTTATCGCTAAATAGCGATCTCTTCCAGACAACCTTTAGGTAGCGGAGTAGTTGAAAAATTCATGTTGAAATTAGTAGGTGGTGCATAATAATAATAGGACTAAATAAACGACTACCATAAAAAACAAGTGATAAACATACAGAAATAAAAAATATACAGATATACTTACATAAATACTTAGACATAATAAATAAATATCTTGTAAAGTAATAAATAAAACAAAAACAGTATGAGCCACAAAGTATCATATTAACAAGCAAGCGGGGTCAGATACCTATATATCTAATATTATTTCATCAAATTAAAATTAAGCAAACTCTATTTATATTCATACGGCCATTTAGTTAAGTAAATAGTTATTTTTGGCAAGTCATATTTTATTTATCTGTTTTACAGAAATACAAATTTTCAGAAGATATAATTTACAACTAAATTATGAAATAAATAGTTTTTAATTATTATTTGCTATATGAAGTTTGTGCCATGATGCAGTTATGAAATGTATATTTGTCAAATGACCATTTGTCACGTTGTGAAATGTATATTTGTCAAATGGCCATTTGTAAAATGATTTTTTACAACCGCTTTTTTTTTTGTGAAATGATAGTAAACCACTTACATTGTATTCACCGTTATCAGGGTTCTGTATCCAAAGGGCACTAACCGGACACTATTTATAAGTTTCCGCTGTCTTTCTGTTTATCATAGGTTCACAGGGCTGAATCTTTCCAACTTAAATAGCTATAGACAGGTAAGAAGATCAGGCGGGCCGCATGCTTCTTTGTCACCGTTGTAGTAAAAAAAGATTTGAAGTTTTCCCATAATGTCTATTACTATGGTTGCTTCGCTATAACAACAAATACTAAAAATAAAACCAAAAATTTAAAACAATTTTCTTTTATTTTTTGATGGAAATCTTTGTGTCCTCGCACATGGCCGGTTTTAATCGACTATTTTCGAAAAAATATAGAATCGAAAATAGTCGATTAAAACCGGTCATGTGCGAGCCATGGCCGGTTTTAATCGACTATTTTCCATTGCGGACGCCCTTTAGTTTTTTATATAAGTAAGGATTTAGCAAAGGTTATGCAACTGACATAAGACTGAGAGTTGAGACTTGAGACCTAGTGCTAGACAGTAACCGTTTTTACCAAGCGGGTGTCAGTCTTAAGGGCATGGAACTCGCTTGTAGTTAAATAGATCTTAGTATTTGGTATCAAATGCCAAAGTTGTCGTTAATGCCTATAATCATTGAGTTTCCAGACCTCCAGAAATGCTAAATGTCCAATAAAAAGGTAAAGCCCTCATTATGTCAGTGACAAAAAAGATATTTAAGAGATTTGAATTGTCTTTAATAGAATTGTATATAAATATAATTGTTGACTGATGTTGAATTATATAACATACTGTAGTTATAGGAATAAAATTTGCTCCATATGTCATGAAACAATTTTTTTTTTTATATGTGGCTTCAAAGGTACACAGTACGCAAGTTTTTTTTTAACCCAAAATAAATGTTAAAATTGACTTCAGCTACTAAACTATAGTTGTATGACAGCCACGAACTTAAACGCACTTTTTCACGGTGAAAATGGCAAATTACTTATTGTCTCCATACAAATATTGGTACCCAACCGACAGAATGGCGGCGTCACAATGTAGGCCATTTGTATGGAGCGTTTTTAGCGCTCTGTAGGAATGTTGAACTTTGACGGTCATTTCTGACTTTGAGCAGTCTAAGTGTAGTAAGTCCGATACATACATTTGATCCCAATAAAAAATAGAATTGATTGACATCCTCAAAAAAAATGTCTACACGCCTATTGTTTACAGAACAATCCAAAGATCAAACACATTTGATAAATTCCCGCATCGTTATAATGCTCTTTTCTTTAACCAATCCCCTAGAAATAAACCTACCAGTGGCTTGGCGTCCATAGAATGCAATTCCCACTGGCTTGCCCATTTTAGGAATTCTTGTCTATTGTTTTTGGAAAAACAGAAGCTCAATCGATCGCGGCTTGCCCAGAGATTTGCTTTAACGCGACGCCACTGCTACTATTCTCGATTCTTATTGTTGTAAGTAGCATTAATATATGATAACCCACGCCAGATGCATGTACCATTGCCAAACGTGGCCCTTTTTGAAATGTAATTTAGCAGATACAAGGGGCATCACAACCAGTAGCCGGCGGCGCACAAGTTACAAGTCAATAGGACACGCCATGCTTGGCCCCGGACAGCGCGCATCCGCCGGACCGGCCCGCTCTTTTGTACGGTATTAGACTAATTAAACTGACGCCCGTGGAATGACACAAATGAAATGAAGTGAACTGTATCTAGTCTAGGTAGCCTTGCCCATGCAATGACAAAAAGATCTATGGAACTTGCTTGAAATTTAACCTATGTAGGTACAACTACAATGCAATACAAGTACTCTTTATTGCACACCTCATAAAACATACAGGAGAAATACAATGCAAGAAATTACAATTAGAGATAAACAACTACAAATTATTATAATATATATATGGGGGAAATCTGCAACGAAGCATGAAGCGGATACTATAGTGTCCCATCTGACCACTATGCTCCTACTCGTAATTCATTGTTCATTTAGTACAAATTCAAATCAAGCTTTAAAGTCTCATTAAATTAAAGAAAATTCAAAAATCTAAAATGTTAAAATTGACCTGTGACTGTGACGTGCGTCTGCGGATTTTCCCTACCCATAGCATCAAAAGCTTAGATTAAATACGCCTAGAACGAGTCTTTATACAACAGATTTGAGAAAGATGAAGCCGGTTTTTTTTTCGATCCCAATTCAAGTTCAAGTAAGTAGCATTATGAGTAGAGGGTCTAATTTATCAATGTGACCCATATAATTATTCCTTTGAATAATAAAAACACATGCTTCAGCTTAAAAATAAACAACACGCGAAATGGGAACTACACGCAAAATGTGCAAACAAGCAAAATGTGAAATAAGCGAAACGTACATACGCAAAACATTTTTAAACCTGCAATGATAGTTTTTACAAGCTTCGGACGGGTGCAATGCTGATAAATTACGCATATTGTACTATACATATAGCGCATTATAACAGCGGGTTCGAGTTGATGACCGATTTTCTGGCTGGTGCGAACTGTCTGCTGGTGTCCCTCAAGGGGGCATACTCTCTCCATTACTCTTTTCTATCTTTATTAACGGAATTACCAAGTCACTCTTTTCCTCGTTCCATCTCTATGCAGACGATTTGCAGCTTTACGCGGCAGCCAGCATCGATGATTTTGGGTCCTTGGTTTCTAAAATCAATTCGGACCTGGAATCAATCCGTGCTTGGGCTTCATCCTTTGGTTTGATGGTGAATGCCAAGAAGTCGCAGGCTATTGTCGTTGGAAGCCCACATTTTATCTCCAAGCTCTCAGATCTAGCTAAGCCAGTTATTGTCTTTGATGGTACGCCTATACCTTTCTCTTCTACTGTAAAAAATTTAGGCGTTACCATGGATCAAACTTTGTCATGGGCACCTCATATTTCTGAGAACAGTAGAAAAATTTTCGCGTCCCTTCATTCTTTGAGGCGTCTGCAGAATTTCCTTCCTCTCCATACGAAGATCATGCTTGCCCGCTCTCTTTTGCTCCCACTTCTCGACTACGGTGACGTTGCTTTCCTGGATCTCCGGGGGGAGCTGCTTGACAAGCTAGAACGCCTACAAAACGTCTGTATTAGATATATATTTGGTCTCCGCAAGTTTGATCATGTGTCTCAATACCGCGCTCAACTTAAGTGGCTTCCGATCCGTCAGCGTAGAGACTTGCACGTTCTTGGTCTTTTGTATAATGTCCTTTTCATTCCTTCTTCTCCTCCTTACCTTGCAGAGAAGTTCTCTTACATGGCGGATGGTAGTGGCCATCGCCTGCGGTCAAGTGCGAATCTGACTTTATCTATCCCACCGCATAAATCTCACGTTTACGATATGTCTTTTGCTGTGCGCGCCGTGAAATTATGGAATAAATTGTCTTCCACCCTCAGGCAGACGCAGTCCGTAGCATCGCTCAAGGGGAAGTTAAAGGAATTGTGGCTGTCGAACGAATGATTAGGTTTAATACGTTGAATAGAGACTAAAGTACTATGTGTGACCTTACAAACGGTCCGGTAGTTTTGAATTTTTGATATGTTGTCTAGGATGGTTAGTCAGTGTTTAAAATGCAAAATGCACAATTCCCCCCCCCCCCCCCTCCACGCCCGCCGCCATATTGAAAAAACCGGCACTTTCTTCATATTTGTGTGTATGTGTTTCAGCGGTGGTAGCCTAGTGGTTAGGGCATGCGGAAGCGGTGGTAGCCTAGTGGTTAGGGCATGCGACTTTCAATCCGGAGGTCGCGGGTTCGAACCCGGCCCGTACCAATGAGTTTTTCGGAACTTATGTACGGAATGTCATTTGATATTTACCACTCGCTTTTCGGTGAAGGAAAACATCGCGAGGAAACCACCTATAAGCCCAATAAGGCCTAGTTTCCCCTCTGGGTTGGAAGGTCAGATGGCAGTCGCTTTCGTAAAAACTAGTGCCTACGCCACATCTTGGGATTTAGGTAGCCGACCCCGGTTGAGAATTCATTCTCAAAAAATGGGACAAAGGCTAGGAGGATGATGAGATAGTTACGGAGATATCTACATTTAAAAAAACGTAAAAAATCCCAATTTCCTACTGAAAAACAAACTTCTGGATTATATCTTCGTTTAGAAGCATTTTAGCTACAACAAAGCTGGGGCAATGTTGTAGAGAATTAAATTTACTATAATTTACACTTCAAATTTTGTTTCAAGGACGGTTAGTTACGGAGATATGCACATTTAAAAAACAGGAAAAGTCGAATTTTCCAAAAAATTCTGAAAATTCTTGGTTTAGAACGCTGTCATTCAGTTAGGGACTAGTCTAGGACAAATTAAAACATGTAGGAAATATAATTGCTTATAAAACTCATGACCATTTTTACATACATTTTCGGAAAATGTAACTTTATTTTTTACATATCTCCGTAATTATCTGTCCTAGAAACAAAATTTCAAATGTAAATTATAGTAAATTTAATTCTCTACAAAATTGCCCAAGCACTGTTCTAGCTAAAATGCTCCTAAACGAAGATATAATCCAGAAGTTTGTTTTTGAGTTGAAAATTGCAATTTCTTAAGTTTTTTTAAATGTACATATCTCCGTAACTATCTGTCCTAGAAACAAAATATAAAATGGAAAATGTAGTAAATTTAACTCTCTATAACATTGTCGCAGCTTTCTTCTAGCTAAAATGCTCCTAAAGGAAGATATGAGCAAAAATATGAAGAAAGTGCCGGTTTTTTCAATATGGCGGCGGGCGCGGAGCGGGGGGAATTGTGCATTTTGCATTTTAAACACTGACTAACCATCTTAGACAACATATCAAAAATTCAAAACTACCGGACCGTTTGTAAGGTCAAAATCCTTTATTCACTGAATTAGTTGCTGTTTTTGTTATAATTATAATTTTATTTATGTTGAATATTATGTATATGTTTTTATATAGATATTATGTAATATGTATTATATTGACTGTTACCTATCTTTCTCTCTGTTGGATTTTGCATTTTCATGTGTATTATTTATTGTATAATTATAGTAACTCCTTTGTATTGTACATGTTGCTTAGTTTGCCTACCATTTACATTTGTTTAGCACTCATTTGCTCAAAGGTTAACTGGAAGAGATCCCTTAAAGGGATAAGTTCGCCTTTGTACATGCTTATTCCTTTGTAATGTGTTTTTCTTGTTTTTATGTACAATAAAGTGTTTACATACATACATATAAACCTTCCTCTTGAATCAGTCTATCTAATTAAAAAAAAACTGCATCATAATCCGTTGCGTAGTTTTAAAGATCTAAGCATACATAGGGACAGACGGACAGACAGCAGGAAACGACTTTGTTTTAAACTATGTAGTGATATATTTATTTGTTAATTATTCGGTCACCTCATTAGTAGAAAATTTAGTTGCAAAAAATGAATAGACGTAACATAATTTTGCCAACCGTCGTCGCGACGGTTGCTAAGTGTTGCGAAATAATATTTGGTCAAACGGCAGGACACCGGCCGCTTGTCCAACGGAGCGGAGCGGAGCTGTGTAAAATGGACCAATCACATTCCTCGGATTTAAATGCACTTCTTCTGGTCTTCACAATCACGCAACCTGATTGGTTCGTGTTCTCCGCTCCGTTTCAGAGGACAGGCGCCTTAAGGCGACGGGTAATGCGAAACTAGCGCCACATCCGATTTTTTTCTTATACCTTTTTCTAATACCTAATCAGATATATATATTTTTTTTTTTTTTCAGAATCTAGTACAACACCTTATATATTTATGAAATCACTAAACACTATTTGTTCACTGTAGTTTACCCCACAAAACTTGTTCACGTCAAAAGCGGCCACAATAGTTTTGGACAAGTTTTTGGGGACCACTACAGGACGAAAAATTGTGTATAATGATTTAATAAATATAAAAGGTGTTTTTCCAGCTTCTAGACTCCTGCGATTACTGAAAATTGATCTGATTTAGAAAATATAGGAAGAAATCAAAAGTGGCGCTTGTTTCGCATTACCCGTTGCCTTAAGCCTAGTAAACTATTTCTTTAACGGACAAATTACCCAAACAGTAATTTCTAAAGCGTGTTACCCTCTTTAGCGTGAATTCCCGTCAATCAATACTTGAGGAGCTCGTTAAAAATGTTTGATATGTTATTTATTATATACCTCTCCCACTCACTCGATAAAGCGACACATGTGAAGATTATCTACCGGATAAGCGCTAGCCAATGCAAATATCAACACTACTGAAAAACGTGTATATAAACAAAGCTGTACAGCGGCGGAAGTTTTTTTTTTAATATATGTATATCTATAGAGTTGAAGTGGGTTTGTGATCATATGAAGGGTATACGCAATGAACACGTCTATTTACTATTTTTAAGCATAATTTAATTCTCAATATATAGAACATTCAATAGACTACAACTTACCATTCGGTTACAGATACAAATATTTATGTAACTTGTCTTTTTTTCACTTGAAAAAAATACTGTAAGAAAATTATATTGATAATTTCATTGTTCCAAACATTCAAATCACGATACCTCAAAAAGTAACTAAGGTGACTATGGACATGTTCTTTCCGCGTTCCTTTCATATTTTTACTATTTGCCCAACATACATTTTTTAAGCTGTGATAATTGGAAATATAATATCTCGCTCATAACATTATTCAAAACGGTCGATCTGCGTTATTACTTAGCGACATTAGAGGGCTATTGGTGGATTTTATAAAAACTATACTTTTTATAACCAGTGATCGGCACGGCCCGTGCAAAACCGCGGGATTTCTATAGTAATTTTAATGTGATAATATCAATATACCACCATCTTGATTGAAAAAAATATGATGCTTTGAGTGTAATATAATAATGTTTAGGTATATATTTATTACAATCGTGTTCGTATTTTTTTAAGCCGAATACCGCGATGTTGCATGACCCGGGCCGATCACTGTTCAACATAAAGTCGAGCTAAGCTTAGTGGAGAAGTTGCTTTACACGAGAACGGAGATCGATCGACCGTAAAGAATCGAGACAAGGTGATTCGGCATAAAACCAACAGATGGATTTTACTGGATTAGCGAGCTAATCTGGCGATAGGCTGGCGGGATCTGCCGCAGATGTACCTATCAGTAATCCTTGCCAGTATTACTAGAAAGGAAACCACGAACCGGTATATGTAGTAATGGGAAGGTCAAATCCGAAAATAATTTAAGAAGGTTGTTGCCGTAGAATCGCAAACAGCCGATTGAGTATTAATGTATTTTCGGAATGTTTATTTACTGTTATGTCATCATTTAATGAGATCAATATTCACCCTTAATGTGACAAGGAACGTATGTTTGATATTTTCTATTGACGGTAGTTTGTTTTTTATCTATTCATATAATATAAGCGCACTTCTTTTACAGACGCTTTTGAAATATGTTCTATATTCGACGGCAACAACGTACAAGGTGCTAAGTGCTAAAAGGTTCGAACTACACCAGCTGCAGCATAATGATCTAGAAGTCGAAACCTATCGCCTAGTATAAAAATTTTCTTAAAATGTCGCTTAGTATAGATTTTATGAATGACGCATACAGTTCCATCTGTATCAAAAATGTGTATACTAACACGAACACCATTCTAAGTGCCACATCGAACCGTACACAATGAATAATATCTCACTCACTCGCGCACACAGAGCGCTATTTACCACATAGCACTCAGTACGCGGCCGATCGGCAAGTCAACGGTCGTGAATGCTTCGATCGTTTCCTAGAGAATATTAACATGTTACTACCTTGCTTTTGTCTTAATTCACAGTTTTAGTTACGACGTTTGTTGAATTCATTCAATCGACCAATTTACTAAAAAAATATGTTAGTTAAATTATGACGGGGAAACGAGTGAGATGGTTGGAATCTAAATCAGGAGCGCAAATCAGGTCTGGGTTGCGTCGAAGCAGATCTAAATAAATCAGCCACAATAAATGGAGGTAGGTAATATTTATTTTTGCGTTTACTTTATTTTTTTGAGTTATTATTTAAAAAAAAGATGTAAAGTGTTCGATGTGAAACATAGTCCTACATACATGTAAAGTATCATTTAAGAGAACCACGTGTACAGGTCTATCTGCCACTTAGAACTGTATTCGTCATTATCAGTGCTGTAGTGAAACAAAGTACGTAATTCTATGTACCACTTAGAATTGTTTACGTTATTTAATCAGTTACTTAGCACTATTTACATTTTCAAATTGTTTTTGGACACACTCAAATAGTGTAGTATCTGTCATTGCAAGTGCTAATTTAAGTTTTAAAAGTTATATTGTGTTATGTAATCATAATCTGCAATAGTTAGGTAATCATAACTATCGCAGATTAAGGTTTATTTTTTCTTATGTGGGCGGTTTCGTGGTAAGCACGTAATCCTTATTTCGATCACTATTTACTTTGCACCACTAATATAGCTTTCACGTTTGAAAATATGCTCATAGTGGTAAAGAAAGCTTTAATCTATGTTGCTTTAATATGCATGGTATTTGATTTTCACACCCACCTCTAAGGATCGTGCGAGGAACTGCGTTTGAGGAGACAAAGACACGCATTCCACATATACAAATATGTTTAGTCAATCAAAAAATCAAATCCCATGTTTTGTTAATGACTCTGATTATAATGCAGCTGAAAATAGGGAACCGTATGATCATACTTTTAAGGCCCATCTTAAAAGTATGAACGAGTTGGAGAGCCAAATTGAATGCTGTATTAGTAAGCCACGTAAAATGACTGGGATGAAATCTAGTCGATCTCTTATTCCTGAGAATCGATCACGATCGAGAAAGTTCGTTATAGTCGTCATTATCTAACGCTATAATTATTTAAGTTGTCTTTATCGGTCTCAATTGGTCATCATCCTCAACGATAGCTTGTTGTCTAGCTCTTAGTCAGTTTATTAAACCGTCGAAACTATCCCAACCATGGAATCTAAGTTCTTTACTTGTGATTGGGACGACCCACGATGAGATTGGGACTTATGCCTTAGAAAGAAACAAAAATACTCTTCATTGAGCTTTTCAACTCATGAAAGAAAGACCCGATATATTGTGCATTCCCCTGATGATGTTATTTACTATCAAAGGCTCATGCAACAGATTTTATTCCTTAATCCAATAGTATTTGTTTTTTGGTGAGGTTGAGATGTTCTACATACAGTTCCTTGCGCCAGGTTAACCCCACAATACTCTGAATAAATCCCGGATTGATAGCCTATACGAAATTAGTATTGCTATCAAATAGCTGAGCGGAGAGATGAGTGGATAATGATGGAGCTACATCTAAGATTCTGAAATCAGGTGATAAACTGGCAATTAAAACCCCTTCCGAAGCAATTTAATCAACTTACTCGAGGCAAAACTCAAACATGTCCCAGAAGTGTGGTACTGCTCTTCTTTAACGACGTTTAAAAGACTCTTCTTAGAAATTACATCCCCATTTCATTTGTGAGTCATGTGTATAACATGCTGTCGAGACACTCATCATGGACCGTGTTGCACATGACTTTCAGCCTCCTGAACAAGCCGGTTACCGCAAAACTTCAGTACCGTAGACAACGTCCATATGCTACAGTTTATAATACAGAAGACTGGGCAGTATATCAGCTAGCAGCCGTTATACTTAGCATCTTTGTATTATAAGAAGGCTCTCGATTCAAGTACAACATGGATGGTGCTGTAGCCTCTCCATTGGTGTGCAAACGTCTATCAATCAGTATATTGAGGTGCTTTAATGTTTATACTAAAGGTCTTTAATGTTTATACTAAAGCGCGACGACAAAGGTTCGTTTCTAAGACCAGAAATCGAAACCTATCCAATTACAGCGTAGCCTGAGACACGGAGACGCAACATCTATACCTAAAGTGTTCACAGCTGCTTATCATAAATATATCCAAGCATTTAGTTTAAGTTCGGACATAAATAATTACCATCAATGGCGAAGACCTGACCAACCTCCTCTCATCTGATGGTATCGTTGTCAATACTAGTTACGGCGGAGAACCTAGAAGGGCGATTCTCCGGGCCGAGCTATTTTGCTTGACTTCGGTGGTCAATTTTATTTTTCATATTTTTGATTCGTGACTTTAGTGGTTCATAAGATATTTAAGATTTTACAATCACCGAAATCAAAGGCTCAATACTTCAGAGTTTTCGATGTGTAGCTCGCTGAAATGACGACCCTTAGGAATATTTGTAGTGTCAGGCTGTTGAGGCATAATACCCTGATGCACCAGTTCAACGAGATGGGTAAACCATGTGCTAAAAGGCCAATGAGATGCCGGTGAAAGCAGCCTAACGAACAGCAACCCACCGAAATTAGTAAACAAGAGAAGCACAGTCAGAACTATGCTGCATTAACAAAATCACGATTATAAGCATTGAGGAACCGATTAAGGGGCATGGCAATATAGAAACAATGTAAAGCCAGTTGGTTTTATCATAAAAATTGATAGCGGTGGCAATTTTTATTGACTTCAGTGGTCAAAAATTACACCGAATCAATGGAAATCAATTCCACTGATTTCAAAATTTAATGTTTTTTATCGATTTAAGGAATACTAAAAGTAATATAGACACGAACAAATTATTATGGACTTACATTCTCCCGGAGATAGTTTATTCACTTATAAAATTGCAGACACACAATCACTGAACAACACAAATTGTTCCACCGAATTCAACAAAACACGTAACCAAATCCACCGAATGACGAACGAACCCACACGAACTCTACCTACAAGCCATTGAGCCGACGTCTACTCTCGGCGGCGGTGAGAACACAACTGAAGCTAGTTGCTTGCGAGTTGCGGGTTTCTAGTATACTTCTTCAAGGCAGTGCTGACGTGTTTTAAAATTTACACTGAAATCACTAGTTACCCTCGGACGCTCCGAAAAATAGTTTTTATTTAAAATGTTTAGCAGATAAATTATATCTATAGGAACAAAATGATTAATAAACTAATGCTGAATACGGGAACACATTTGAAATCATAGTATCCAGACCCAATATCCAGTTATGATTTTTTATTTCAACAAATCTGGCAAGCGGACGCTCCCAGTGAACGTCAATTTTTGTAATAACTTTTTTTTATTGTCATGTTAATGAATTATCATGAAATGTTTACATAGCTCGCCAGACGAAACAAACCGTTAGGTACTAGCTTGATTTTATTCAGAAATATTCGATGGTAAATTTAACAATTTTCAAGCCCGGACACTTAAAAATGCCACTCTTGAGAAATGCCCAGAAGATCTCGACAAAATAGTCAAAGACTTCAAGTACAGTCTTCCAACAAGTGTATCTTAAAATGAACACTGAATACGAAAATCATATTAATTTTCCATTCTCGATTATACATATAAACAATACTATGACTAAACAAATAAGTAATTAAGAACAATGTTATATACGTTGCTCCTTTTTTCCAATCCATTCCGTGATTAGGACTGAGATGTAAGGTTCTAGTAACCCTTTGTAAAATGTATAATTATGTACAATATGTTTACATTTTATATTAAATAAATATTACACCTAATATTCTTTTAATTTGATATAGAACTTTCTACATAATGATTATTAAGCTATATCAAATGTCGAATATGATACTATCTGCAAAATGTGTCAAAATTATAATTCAGCACATTTTTACACAATGTTTATACAACCAAAAATAAAATAAAAAATAGTGCATTAGAGCTATGTAATATATTTTTAAAAAATAATCAAAATACGTGATTAAAATTTGATGACTGAATTCACACATAGAACGTTTTACAGTGAGTCGAACACTTTTATTACCAAGTATAATATTCTAAGTACCTGATAGACCTGCATACGTTGATTTTATAGAAAACTATAACCAAGTATAAAATTCTAAGTCCCACATAGACCTGCTTACGCAGTTTTTGGACAAAATTTTAACCTAGTATAATGTTCTAAGTGGTAGATAGAACTTTATACACAACGGTTAGCAAATATTAATGAAATAATCTAGTGGTCTATCTGCATTTTCTCGAAAACTACCATTAAATTGAATTATATGAAAATAAAATAAGCAATAAAATATAATTATAATCATGTGTTCCAAATTTCAGTTCATTATCTTTAATACGAAAAAAAATATAACGATTCTAGTTCTACGATTCGGTTTTTTGGCTCTCCTGTAAAATTGTAATTTTTCAATTAGAATCATATACATATACGTTGTTGTCGTCGATATGTTCAACATAAGTATAATCATAATTATAACAAAAACAGCAACCTAATTCGTTCGACATTCACAATTTCTTTATAGCTTCCCCTTGAGCGATGCTACGGACTGCGTCTGCCTTAGGGCGGGAGACAATTTGTTCCATAATTTCACGGCGCGCACAGCAAAAGACATATCATAAACATGAGATCTATGAGGTGGGGTAGATAGAGCCAGAGTCGCACTTGACCGCAGGCGATGGCCATTACCATCCGTCATGTAAGAGAACTTCTCTGCAAGGTTAAGGAGGGGAATAACGAAAAGACAAAGAAAATGTATTAAGTCTCTGCGCTGACGGATCGGAAGCCATCTAGAAGACCAAACGTGTACCTGATACAGAGACGACTATTATGACTTATCTTTCCACGCGGATGTAGTTGCCCACCACTTTGTCTACAACTACATTAGTTCACTTGTCTACAGCCGTGGATTATATAATTCACCGTTCAGATTACAATATATAAAACTAAAATTAGCAAATTCATGATCACATGTTTAACGAAACTATTCAGAAGGCATCCATTTAATTAACTTACACCGAGGAGATATTGAATATTTTCATAAGCCCGGACATTCCCGACGACTCATTAGGGGCAGCGCCTATTTTATTACGGATGCATGTTCAACTTTTGTGGATTTAAATATTACAGCTTCAATTACTTTATGGCTGCTTGTGCTCGTAAGGAAAACCAGGTCAGTGTGACAATCTGGTTTCGCAATAATCATTAGAACATTTTAAGATGCATCTCGGTGCTGTACAATATGATACCGTATAATTACTATAAAGATGTTTAAAGGGCAATTCTAGTATTCTGATGGCATAATACGTCCGATATACATATAGGTAATTATTACTTTACGAATGTGGTCTAATTAATTACCTTTACCCAAATGTCACTTGTACATTCCACACACACAAACATATCAAAGTTATGTCATACTATGTCTCCGGCATAGCCAATACAATGTCAATCGCTCTTCTAAAACGAACAGCTCTGAATCTGATATTTTGTCAAATAAAGACAAATTTTATTCAACCAGTCACTTCTGCAACTGCATGCCTTAGGATGGCATCGTAACGCCATCTACCGTAAGATTCAGACTTTATGATCGGCACCATCGTCTGAAATTATGTTGAGAACGGATAGTAACCAATACTATTAGTTTAAATTTTTCGCTTCATTCTAAACATTTGGTTTACGTTAGCAGACGTTGTTGCTTAAATAAAAATTATCAAAAAAATAGTTCTATTGAATACTGATAGTGATAAATGCATGGCCGGGATTACGTGTTACTTTACTACAGTCTGTCCCGACTAATCGCGTCTATCGATGATATCAAAGTTGGTTGAATAAACTCAACGAAAACCATCAAATTATTAGTCTTTATTTAGAAGTGACTTCAGAAAACTTTCGACCAAGCCTTTCAGTTGTTGAATACCTACACTGTTGAGTAATTTGAGAAACCTCCCTTTCTTTAGGGCGCCGTCATCTAACAATGTTCAATTTATGCGCAAACTTCGAGGGCCTACTATGAGCGTTTTGTCGTTTCTTTAAGAGGAGATGCTAGCAAAGCCGTATCGTAGGATAGGTATAGGTACCTATATTGTCACGGTTACGGGAGTTGCGAAGAATGAATTACACAAACATCTACATAAATTACTGATTGCAAAAAAAGTAGGTAATGAATGAATGGATCGAGAAAAGTGGCGTGATCTCGTGTTGGAGGCCAAGATTCGCTTCGGGTCGCTGAGCCATCGTAGTAAGTAAGTACGAGTAAGTAAGTAATGAATGAATGGGATGAATTAGTGAATTTTAATCTAATTGAATGCACGATATAATATCGAACTTTAATAAACTAAGTCACTCGACATATCTTTATCTGGCTCATTGAGATTTACCTATTACACAGTTTTGGCAGTCGGAAAAATCATCAGCGCGTATGCAAAATTATGATATATTTTATTTATATTAGACGCAGTTTAAAAAAAAAATACTTAGCGAAATACCATGAACAAACTTTTAGTTTTGCAGTTCGCTGTTGAATTTCCTATCTTGTGTTACCTCAACTCTTGTTACTTCTCTTCATTTCCCTTTTACCTTCTCTTAATTTTTGGCAAGCATACCCTGCATGAAGATAATAATGCCGTCTTTCTCCCTAACATCGCCGCTTTAGTAGCCCCTTAAACCCTTAATAGTCGCAAGTTACGAGCACACTTCATTATAAAGTAGCAACACAAGCCCAAATTTGTTTAGTCAGATGTCAGCCGGGCCGTTTGATATCCCTTGCTTGTCCCGAACTCGAATGTTGACAGTAGCAACAGTTAATATAAACATCAACAGTGCTTCCAAGCTAATTGTTTTGAAGTAATAAAGATGTTCTGCCTTAAATGGACGTTTCGAGGTAACTAAAATATGGTTGCTTTGCTTTCATCATCACATATGTATTAAAATATATTCTTAATAAATCTACGTAACTTAATTTTTGGCCGAGCGAGCACGAAGCCCTAGAAAAGCGTCTACTTCAGATTCGGCAAAAGGCTTTCGTAACCAGACGTCCGACTGTTCTGGTCGCATTTGTAGAATTTTATTAGCAGATTTGATAATAGGTTGTTCCATATGTCATGAAACAAAGAAAAAAGTTCAAATATATATATACTAGGTCGATGCAGAGTCAGCCACCGGCTAAGCTTGCACCATAAATTGGAGCGGAGTTTTTTTTTTTTCGAAATTTTCTCTTCGTCACGACCTAGCGAAATTTAATTTGTGCATTTTAAAACAAAAATTTCTAAAATCGGTTGAGAACTCGCTGAGATCTGCGCATTGTTACGAAGTCGAATCGAGTCGATCCATGGGAGCTTCGCTCGCTCCGCTCCAATTATTTAAATATGTGACTTCAAAAATCCCCCTTTTTTGTATTTTTTTTAAATCCAAAAGAAATTTTGAAATCGTTTTCAGAATCCTCATAATTTAACAAAACAATAATTGTATGACAGCCATACCTACTGTGAAAATGGAAAATTACTTATTAATAATAACTAGAGACCCGTTGCGGCGTCGAACCGCCGCTAGAATATGGAAATCCGGTAGTGTTACAGAAAATAAACGAAGAATTCCAAATTCAAACTTTCGTGTCTTTCCTCTCATTGAAATTGTGTCTGACAGAAGAGTGAGGGAGATGCTAACTATACTCTCAAGCCTATAATATAAACCTAATTTTAGGGTTCCTTACCATATTCGGTAAAAACGGAAACCTTATAAAATCTATTTGTTTTGTTGACAGCAGAATTTGACAATTTTTATTTTGAATGAGAATAAGAATGATCAGCCAGACGTCATTAATTCAAATATGATTTATTCTTGAGCGCGTCGATTTTTTGAAATTTGCATCATATGTAGGTTATTTCTCCATCAAGTTTCGCATGTTAGCGTAACATGTTAATTATTCCACATTGCCAACTCGTCCACAATGTCAGCTCGTCTATATTCCCATCTGGGTCATAATGCCAACTTGTCCATACACCCAACACGTCCACATTGCCAACTCGTTCATACACCCAACTCATCTGCATTGCAAACTCGTCTATATTACCAATTCGTCTCCATTGGCAACTCGTCCATATTCCCAATTTGTCCACAATTCCAACGCGTCCATATTGCTTATTCGTCCAGAATGCCAACTCGTCCACAAATACAACTCGTCCACATTCTCAACTCGTACACAATGCCAAATCGTTCACATTGCCCACTCGTCCATACACCCAACTCATCTACATTGCCAACTCGTTCATATTACCAACTCGTCTTTATTGCCAACTCATCCATATTCCCAACTCGTCCACAATGCCAACTCATCCATATTGCTAACTCGTCCACATTTCCAACTCGCCCATACACCCAACTCGTCTACAATACCGACTCGTCCTTATTATTAACTCATCTTTATTGCCAATCTCGTCCATATTATCAACTCGTCCGTATTAGCAACTCGTCTTCATTGCCAACTCGTTTATATTCCCAACTCATCCACAATGCCAACGCGTCCATATTACTTGCTCGTCCACAATGCCAAGTCGTCCACAAATACAACTCGTCCACATTTCCAACTCGTCCACATTTCCAACTCGTCCATATTGCCACCTCGTCCACAATTCCAAGTCGTCCACATTGCCAACTCATCCACATTTCTAACTTGTCCATATTCCCAACTCGACGATACACCCAACTCGTCTACAATACAAACTCGTCCTTATTATCAGCTCGTCTTTATTGCCAACTCGTCCATATTCTTAACTTGTCCACGTTGACAACTCGTCCGTATTACCAAGTCGTCTTCATTGCCCACTCGTCCGTGTTCCCAACTTGTTCATTTTGCCAACTCATCCACATTCCCAACTCGTCCATATTCACAACTCGTCCATAATACCAACTTGTCCGTATTACCAACTCGTCTTCATTGCCAACTCGTCCATAATACGAACTCGTCCACATTGCCCCCTTGTCCATGTTCTCAACTTGTCAATTTTACCAACTCATTCACATTGCCAACTCATCCACATTTCCAACTCGTCCATATTCCCAACTCGACGATACACCCAACTCGTCTACAATACCAACTTGTCCTTATTATCAGCTCGTCTTTATTGCCAAATCTTCCATATCACCAACTCGTCCGTATTACCAAGTCGTCTTCATTGCCAACTTATCCGTATTACCAACTCGCCTTCACTACCAACTCGTCCATAATGCGAACTCGTCCATAGTGCCCACTTGTCCATTTTCCCAACTTGTCAATTTTACCAACTCATCCACATTGCCAACTCATCCACATTTCCAACTCGTCCATAGTCCCAACTCGACGATACACCCAACTCGTCTACAATACCAACTTGTCCTTATTATCAGCTCGTCTTTATTGCCAAATCTTCCATATCTACAACTCGTCCGTATTACCAAGTCGTCTTCATTGCCAACTCGTCCATATTCTCAACTCGTCCACATTGCCCACTCGTCCGTGTTCCCAACTTGTTTATTTTGCCAACTCATCCACATTCCCAACTCGTCCACATTGCCCACTCGTCCGTATTCTCAACTTGTTTATTTTGCCAACTCATCCACATTCCCAACTCGTCCATATTCCCAACTCGTTCATATTCCCTACTCGTCCACATTTCCAACTCGTCCATTTTACCAACTCATCCATATTACCAATGTAGATACATTCCCAACTTATCTACATTGTCAAGTCGTCCATATTCTCAACTCTGCCACATTTCCCATCCCGTCGACATGCAAGCGGAAGGACTAAGTTTCTTCTTGTAAAATACCATTTAATTTACCATAACTCATGGCATTTTCCTGGGAATTATTTTTTTGATGGACTTATATAATCATATTTATAATAATCTACCATAAATTTACATATTTGAATGACGTTTAAATTAGTTTGACTATTTTTTTTAATAATCTATTCTTGAATGACGGTCAGTTTCTTCTAGTCTTTCGAGCACCAGTCCAACTCGCACTTAACCGGCTTTTTTCTCCACATTTTTAACAGGTATGCGTATAAGTTTCCATATCAACATTTTAAAAAGAAAAACAACCTGGCAATTTAGAGCATTGACATAATACCTAACCCCCAATAAAAAAGACATTAAAAGATGTCAGAATATGGTTACTGTCATTCATTGTCAACAAACTGTAAAATTATTTTTGCATATTCGTACATGTTTTAAGTGTTGCGGATATTATGTTGCCGACTCAAAAATAATATTTCATCATGCTGAACAACTTACTACAGGTTTGTGAGCTAATCATGCTTATTATTATTTGGTCATCTTATGTCAAAATAGGGATCACAGGTCACGTGGTCAAAGTCACGTGGTTAGCGCACAGTAGTTTTTTCAAATCCATTTTTCAATATCTTTACAGGAAAAAATTAAAATTCCAAGAGTTTTATGCACATCTCCAGCATGAGACGAATCTAATGACATGTCATTTATCAAAATCGGACCATAACTGTAGATCTGATGGGATGTACAAAAATCGGCCTCGCGTAATATATATATAGATAATAATAATAATAATAATGGTGTACCCCTTACATTTCATTAAATTGTCGAAAGGGCCTCTGCTCGTTGGCTTCGGCTCCGTGCACGCCTCCCAAAGGTCCGGGACACCATTGTCCCGTGAAAGGGTGCGACATACATAATAATAATAATAATAAGCCCGCAGGGCAGCTTGTGGCGAGCTGTTGGGGAGTGACGACCCCACGGACCCGAGATCTCCAGAGAGTCGATCAGGGTCCTCGTCTCCGGTGTGCCTTCATCGGCCGGAGTGGAAACCCAAGAGGACCCGTAGGACTCTCAGCTCTGGCTTGCCTTCATTGGCCGTCCAGAGAGGAGCGTTAGAGCTATATGCTCCAGGGGTGGAAGTGTTAAAGGCATCACGCCGCGAGTAACTTCGGAGAAAGCGCAGCACACCTCTCGACACCCCTGAGCCCTCACGCTCGTGTTGCTTCCGGCCGTCTGCACGATGGCAGTACGGGGCCCACCTAGTGAGGGGCGAGTCACCGCCCGCCAGAGGTAACAGTCGCATTGATGGTTACGGCGGGTGACATTTTTCTACTGCAATAGCCCACATAAATAGTCCATCCAAACTTCATTTTAATAGCCCGGTTTCTATTCCATATTAATGCAATAGTTCAATCACCTGCTGGGACCGGTTCATGGATGTATCATCTTATTGATATGATCAGGAACGGGTCCCAGCAGGGCAACAGCCACAGCAAATTTCTCCAAGGGGCCTCTACGTGTTGGATCCATATCCCCACGCAAGCCTTCCAAAAGACCGGGACGTGTGAGCCCGAGACTCAAAAAATGAGAAACAAATAATAATAAACTTTATTTATTCAGACAACGAGATCCACATTTTGTTAGTATTTTACTTATAACTATGTTAGTATTCAAACTTAGCTAACGACATTGTATTTTTAATTAAGTGTTGCATTATTGAGCACTCACCTCTTAAAGCAATGGTCTTCAGGAGGCTGTTTGAGCTGCCACGTATTCTGATCAAAAGAGATGCCATCTTTTTACGCAGTACAGCAGAAAAACTGTCCACTCGAGCTTCAGCAAACATGGCGGACGCGCTGCAGAATCGTGGCAGTCCCAACAGCGCCCTGAAGGCGTTATTATATTGGACGCGCAGAGAGCTGAGCGACCGTTATCAATACAGTTAACGGGCATAATATACAGTCATTATTAACACGGTTTTATCACACAACGACACCTTGATTGCGGCAATACGCGGATTAACGCAAGGTACCACCGTCACGCACTGAAAAACACTTTTCCTGAAAAGAAGGGCTACCCCTCCGTGTGGTCTTCCTATCAGCATACCCTTCGAGGAGTCGACCGCCCATTATTGTGTCCATACAAAATATTGGTACCCAACCCACAGAAAGACGAGACAATGTAGGTGGCCATTTGTATGGAGCGTTTTTTTAGTAGGTAGCTGTAGGAATGTTGAACTTTGTCGGTCATTTTTGACTTTTTGAGCAGTCTAAGTGTAGTTAGTCCCATATAGAAATTTGATCCCAATCAAAAATAGGATCGATTAACAATTTTTCTTTTCGTTTTCTCGATTCAGTTTTTCAAAATGGCGTAAAACAAAATATTTTATTTACATTTAATAATATTCAAAAGCTCACTAATTCCCGCAAGGTCAAGCTGTAGCTTCCAAAGCTACAAGTATTATCCTTGCAGGGAGAAATGCGTATGCGTAAAATGCGGCCGACAAATATTGAAATTATGAACACCTAGCCTTTTGAACACCTAGTTCGCTCCTGACGCGTTGCAATAAACCTAATTGGCTGTCTAGCGACAAATGGAGAGGGGCGTCTGGGCTACCTTTCCGCCGTCGAGATTTTAGGATACGACGTAGGTGAGAGCAATAGAAAACGTTACACCAATTAAATTTTCTTATTAAAATATATCAAACTAAAATTGGAAGAGGCGTCGTGGGCTGGTGACCTGTACCCTGCAAGATGATTGATGACTGCTAAAGGTCACTGGAGTCGGGTGAATGCTGGTAGCGCAGACTCAGTCATGACGGCGTTGTTTGGGAGAGACCTATGCCCAGCAATGGACATCTTTTGGCTGAAGCCGGTGATAATTAACAGAGTTCAATATACCTTGAACAGTACTCAAAAAGCAAGTAAACATTATAATTTTATGCGAGTTCTATGTATAGCTGTAGAGCTCAGAAACAGACTCGTACCTATGTTTCTAAATGGCTAAAATATGATACGTTTTACGTTTTCAACCCCCATATCTCCACCGTTTCGAAAATTGTTGATGAGCTTTTTGTTTTTACTAGCCTGTGTTTGTGTCCCACTGCTGGGCAAAGGCCTCTCCCTCAGATTTCCAAAGGTCCCTGTTTAGTGCCTGTTCGGGCCAGTTGCTGTGGAATGCGTCTAGGTCTTCTCGCCATCTCCGCTTGGCCTGCCCCGTCTGATAAACTGAATTGACAAAAAATATTTACATATATAATTATCGAACCAGGGACATAATTCGAGATTGACATTTGAGTGATCGCCAAACGTCAAATCTCTATAAGATAACAGTTATATCGCCATTGAACTGTCATTTAAATGCGATGAGCTTAAAAGTGACATATCTCATCTCAATTTTGGAAATACGAAGGCGATAATGATTGTCAAAAATGTTATTCATGTATATAAATTTCTGTTTTGAACGAAACGTAACGGACTAATGTCACGTACTACGCGGTCAATTTAAAGTATGCGCCTGTTATTTATGCCGTCACATACAAAGGAAGCGAAAATTTTGCGCGTCCGAATTGACGAAGTTGCGATGTTCTAGGGATATCGCCACTTGTCAAGTAGGCACACGTCAAAAGTGACGGATGGCGATGAAAAGGAGAGATCTCCATTATATCTCTAAAATTGGTCGAATACCCCCCCTGCTCACAAAATTTCAGGAGAATCTGTTGAGAAATGCGGTCTGTCGGCAAAACCAGCCGGAAATGCAGAGCGGAGAAGCTTGGCTCGCTCGATCAATAATTACAAAAATATCTTTAGGTACGACATGCTCGATTGAGAACCTCTTTTTACGAATAGACATAAAGGTAGCCTTCCATGGAAATTGCAAAAAAACTTTATATCACCCACGTATACAGGAGGAATTCAAAGAACAGTATGAAAAGCTTTTAAGAAAGCAATGGGGACAAAAAGCCTTATTACGGCAGCTGCGGTCGCGAATTTGTAGCGCGCGTTTTACCCTAATATGGGTTGTTATCCGAATGTTTCCTTTCTCCAATTGGAATGCTTCAAAAAAATACTTATTTCTTATAAAAAAAAGCATTCTGTGAAAAACTGCCGACTCTAATTTTTGTACAAACGTCAATTGCTCGTCAAGACGAGTCAGATGAGCTTAAACTCGACGGAGTTGCGACGTTTTATTACACATTTCCCATGACCACCGGCTTCGACACCGAATTTCTACATCTATACTAGTAAGTCCGTTTTCTATGGAGCGGGTCATTAGAGCGCCACATGTTGGCAAAATTGTCTTTGTCTTCTCATCATTCCGAAATGGCTGGACGGATTTTAACTAATCATAGGTCAAGGATAGTTGGACGTCCTAATATATGAACAGGATGCTTTTCACCCGACCGACTATGGTAAAGCAAAAAGAAACTTACGCCTACGAAGTAGCGGGCGCCTGTTGCGCCATAACATGTAAGATTGTAATATAATAGTAGCAGCGTGTAGGGGGCTAAATGATCGTAGTGTAACAGTCACCATCAAAGGTAGTATACATTTTAGTATTTAATTTGACATACGCCAGTAGTATGTCATCAGCTCCTTTTGATGCTGACCGTACCGCATCTTTTTTTAACGCAAAATGACAGTGGTTGTCGTGTTTATTATTATTATAAATATATTTACTACTCAAGACGAATCTTAAGAAGTTATGGCTCTCCAATGTATTTATATTTTTATCTATCCAAATATCATAAACCCTCCATGGTGCGTTCAAGAACCGCACATTATGACCACCATAAAAATAGACTGTTTTGTTCGCACAAATTTCTTATGTGTAAAAATGCTATTATTGCTAAATAGCATCAATTTCGATAATATTATTTATTCAAATTTCGAACATCACTGAAAAACAAAGAAATTTGATTTGACATCTATTCTAATATCAGTCGAGATAACGTTTAGTTCGAAATGAATTGTCAATTTGCAATGAAATTTGACAAATGTCGCACGTAAGTAAGATATCGAACGATAATTATGATAGTTGGAGCTGACTCTAGTTTGTCTCTGTATTAAAAAAAACTATGACAGCCGCCAGAAAACTTTATTACCGCCATTACCGGGTAATATTTGTTATAATCTGCGACTCCTGAATGCATCATGGAGGCTTATGATCTGGGGATATAAAGTAGTGTATGTAACTATACATAATTAGGCATTAAAACACTCGTGTGATGTTATTATGAAACTTGCCTTCGGCTCGTTTCTTAAACCCACACTCGTGTTTATAATACCCCTCATTATGTACAGTCACATAAACTACAAATATGTATAATTATTAATAATAATTGAATTTATTTATGTATGTATGTATATATATGTATGTATGTATGTATATATACGTATGTATGTATGTATATATACGTATGTATGTATTAATAGTTGATATGTGTAATTATTAGTAGTCTTATTATTTTTAATACCTTTTTGTACACGGTGTTAGTTTGTCTATCTTCTTGTACTCACTCAATTGCTAGTTAGCAATAGCTAAGTTCGCCTTTGTACCTATATATTATTTGTTATAGATGTATTTTTTTACTGTTTTTGTCTACAATAAAGTGTTTTTTTTACTTATATCAAATTATATTTTACTAAATTAAATCCTTTACTAACATAGTAATTCAGCCTTGGTATGCTGGTATGGTTGTTGTATAACTAACTATGGATCGTGCAGGTGTGAAATAACGATTAGTTTGAAATTTTTGACAACTTCATTGTATGACAATTCTGTTTATAAGTAAACGGTAGGCGGCGCTGTCGTCGTGCGTGGCCTGCGTGGGTCGTGCACTTTCTCAATACTTTGAATTGTCAATTTGCAATGAAATTTGACAAATGTCGCACGTAAGTAAGATATCGAACGATAATTATGATAGTTGGAGCTGACTCTAGTTTGTCTCTGTATTAAAAAAAACTATGACAGCCGCCAGAAAACTTTATTACCGCCATTACCGGGTAATATTTGTTATAATCTGCGACTCCTGAATGCATCATGGAGGCTTATGATCTGGGGATATAAAGTAGTGTATGTAACTATACATAATTAGGCATTAAAACACTCGTGTGATGTTATTATGAAACTTGCCTTCGGCTC
Organism: Apotomis betuletana; assembly: GCA_932273695.1. Taxonomy (NCBI): domain Eukaryota; kingdom Metazoa; phylum Arthropoda; class Insecta; order Lepidoptera; family Tortricidae; genus Apotomis; species Apotomis betuletana. The sequence continues at coordinate 13,058,760 of OW026298.1, read as the reverse complement.
GTTTCTTAAACCCACACTCGTGTTTATAATACCCCTCATTATGTACAGTCACATAAACTACAAATATGTATAATTATTAATAATAATTGAATTTATTTATGTATGTATGTATATATATGTATGTATGTATGTATATATACGTATGTATGTATGTATATATACGTATGTATGTATTAATAGTTGATATGTGTAATTATTAGTAGTCTTATTATTTTTAATACCTTTTTGTACACGGTGTTAGTTTGTCTATCTTCTTGTACTCACTCAATTGCTAGTTAGCAATAGCTAAGTTCGCCTTTGTACCTATATATTATTTGTTATAGATGTATTTTTTTACTGTTTTTGTCTACAATAAAGTGTTTTTTTTACTTATATCAAATTATATTTTACTAAATTAAATCCTTTACTAACATAGTAATTCAGCCTTGGTATGCTGGTATGGTTGTTGTATAACTAACTATGGATCGTGCAGGTGTGAAATAACGATTAGTTTGAAATTTTTGACAACTTCATTGTATGACAATTCTGTTTATAAGTAAACGGTAGGCGGCGCTGTCGTCGTGCGTGGCCTGCGTGGGTCGTGCACTTTCTCAATACTTTAGGCAAGTAAATAAACCATCATCTTAAATCTCATCATTATTTTATCTTTAGGTTAGACTAACCAGTCTCATAAGTCTACAAAGGTGATGTAGCTATAGTAAACTGTTTTACATAATTAGCATTTAATTTTTACTATAGCAGCATCATTTTTCAATCACAATGAGGATTCCACTAACCTTATTTCAGCAGCGGCACCAGAGCAGGAACATACAGTGCGGGACAACACAAAATGCGGAAGATACGGTGGAATTAGTAAAAATATAACCATTGTTATGTTTAATATTAACCCGGAATGGCAGCTCGTGGCGTTTGCCAAAGTAAGATTATAACAACAGTAGCTTTATAACTTGGAATAAATAAACCTAGTCAGCGCTTGAAAGTAAACCCAGTTTTAATGAGCCACGGCCTGAAACGGGTTCAGTTTCGTCCGGGTACGCATCATCTATCACAACGTCAATATTAGAAGCAAAACGTCTCTATGATTGGTTCGTAGACACGCACACATAAAACCAAAACCGACTTCATCCTTCGCAAATCTATTGTATGAAGACCATATTGAAGAAATTCAAACTGTATGTTTCAAATATATACCAATAAATTGCAGTAGGGCCTGTTCTAACTGGTAACATTGATAATATGTTAAGAAACCAGGGACCCAATACGAGAATGCCGTTTGAGTGAACGCCAAACGTCAAAATCTCTATTAGATAACAGTGATATCGCCATTGAACTGTCATTAAAATGCGATGAGCTTCAAGTGACATATCTCATCTCAATTTTTGGATATACGAAGGCGATAATGATTGTCAAAAATGTTATTCATGCATATGAATTTCTGTTTTGAACGAAACGTAACTGTCTAATTTTACACACTACGCGGTCAATTTAAAGTATGCGCCTGTTATTTATGCCGTCACATACAAAGGAAACACACATTTAGCGTGTCCGAATTGACGAAGTTGCGATGTTCTAGGGATATCGCCACTTGTCAAGTAGGCACACGTCAAAAGTGACGGATGGCGATGAAATGGAGAGATCTCCATTATCTCTCTTAAATTGGTCGAATTTCCCTGTTTGATCATAGAGAAAAATGTCTCAAACAATCAGCATTTTTGAACGGATAAAGAGCCTTAACTTGCATGCGAAATATGAGAATAAAATTCTTTGGTTTTTGCGAAAATATACAAGACAAGTAATAGTGCAATTTCACATATCACGTGTAAAACGAACGTTGTTCCGCCTGGGACGTGACGTGGACGTGACGTTTCAAGGTTTAATTATGCTCGACTCGCCCCCTTAAAACGGATCAAAGAGCTTCAAATTGTTTGCAATTCTTTCAACTGATGTTTCTTTCAAGGATCTTGTTTGCGTCACACAAAATTATACGCCCGAGAAAAACGGCGCAGAGGATTTATGAAGACAACGCAAAATTCCACGCTAGACCGGTAAGCAATCTCAACTTTAAATTGATTTATTTAACTTTCGTAAGTAGTAAAAAATCGTGGAATCTTTGACTGAAGTTTCCAGCGTTTATTGAGAATAATTGGCAAAATATTTACAAAAATGCCAATTTAACTTTATAAAATTTGAGCTGTTTCGCGAATACCGAAAGTTTTTGTAAATCGTATTGTATTCAAACCAATTAAAAGAAAGATAAGGCAGCTGCACTTTAAGCGCAGTGCTTGAGCTCTGAGGGGGATCGTCCATCTGAATTATTGTTCTCGAACTTCGTCTGGACAAAGATTATATTAAAAAATATTCTAATAGTTGTACTAAAAAATACATGTGCACAATGAAACTAAAGTGTATACGCTCAATATTAGATTTTTTGTTTTACTAGATATACAAAGGTATACCAATCATAAGCAAACGTGAATCGACGGAGAAAACTGTTCACTTGTGGGTGAGATTGCATAAAATTGCTTTAGCGAGCTCTGTTTTGCTAACTATTTAGTTTCTGCTTCAGTTAGTCAGAGGAAAGGCAGGATCTTAACAGTGATTGATAGACAACCAATAACCAAAATAATGAACTTCACGCTTGAAATTTTGTGCAAAACAATGTAAGATAATTTTACTTGCTACTCTGGTGCTAAATTCTAATTCAGTATTCGAGCTTTTGTGTTTCATTCTTACGCCCATGGTAAAACAACCAATAAAATTACAAGAAGGTGTTCCATGTTAGTCTTAGTGTTCTAGCAAAAATTCTGCCGGGGCTTCTATCCAGTGCGAATTAACAGAACAAAACAGTATTTACACTAATCAAGACAACGAGTAAAACCATTAACCAAGTAACCAAGAACTCGCAATCCCAATTAAATACGATACGGACAACAAATTTTCAACGACCACAGCGTCGCAGCTACGTAGCGAGCGAACTAACGAGCCATTGGGGATGTGACTTTATTGGACCACAGTCGCGTATTTTCCAGTTATTTTAGCAGTTTGTTGAAGTACATTATTCTCTATTGCCATCTACGTGTGTAAATAACACTGCACGATATCTGAAAATAAACTATTCTTAAAATGCGTCTCCACGCAGCGCGTATCTCTGACGGCCTCATCATTCTCATCACCAATATAATATGACCTCATGCTAATCTTATATTTCTTCAATTGCTTCGCTTTCTAAATTCAAACTTAACAATCAGCTTAACGAACCGCATTTTGAACATGTACCATCATTTAACGAAATTATTGTATCGCCAGTAAAAACAGATAAACGTGGATTTTCATCATAACTCTTATGTACGATTCCCACTGACCGGGTGGAGTCGGCGCGCGGTCAAGCGCATCTAAATAATTGCCAAAGGAATGTAGAGCTTTTGTACAACAGTCAGATCCCATATTCGAATGTTATTGGCGCCGCTGCCAGCCGATCGGGCGCTTGCGGACGCGGACGGAGGTGCTCGGCTGTCGTCGCGCGTAAGCGGCTACGTTCGGTCACCGCCGCGCGCCATCGGCTCCGTTCGATCACCGCCGCGGGCCATCGGCTCCGTTCGTTCCTCCGTCGCCCTAGTAGATTTATCGCTCGGACGGACGCAGTCGGCTGCCGCCGGGCGCTCCAGCGTCCGCTGGAACGTGGCGGAAGCCGAACCCGCCCGACCTGGTTACTGGACGCGGTCGGCCGCTGCCGGCTGCCAGAGCGCCCGTTGCGACGCGGCGGCAGCCTAACCTCATAGTGCAACAGCAAGAACTCGCAATCCCAATTAAGTAAGATACGGACAAAACAATTTCCCCCACCACAGCGTCGCAGCTACGTGGCGAGCGAACTGACGAGCCATTGACGAGCGACTTTATTGGACCACAGTCGCGTATTTTCTAGTTTGTTGAAGTAAATTATTCTGTATTATCTACGTGTGCAGGGAACTCTTGACACGTTGTGTCAAAAATAACTTTGAAGATAGATTTCAGCAGATGTATTTTCCAAAACCTGTCTACGCCATGCGCGCAACCACGCGCAACGCTGACAGGCACAATGCCACTACCTACAAATTATCCCAAGACACACCAATTTTTTGTTATCATATACTTAGACTTAGTGCATTCCAATAATGTTGATTCAACTTATACTGCCTAAATAAGGCACTTCAAGCAGTAAAACTTGATAAAAATAATATGTCGTATTGTACTTCATTGATTACACATTACAACTTTACGAATGGCATTACATTATTACACCAAACGTTTTGGTTTAGTTTTTACAAGTACAACGTGATATGTAGAGTTAAGTACAAAAGGTAAGTACTACAGTTTTGAGACGGAAATCCCTAAAAATATCATTTTATTTGAATATGAACCACGTTAACAGAGAATAGCATACGGCACGGCATGACAAGAAAAGAGTTCCGTGCAGGAAAATGAATTACCTATGTTAGCATATTCTTGAAGATTAAATCTCTCAGAGACAGTACCTATTCAATTCTTACTCGCTCATGAATAAAAATAACATTCCTCTAAAATCACCTAGCTAACACACTTGTATCATAAATAACTATCATTCAATTAACTAGGTACTTACTTTTCTCTTGAATAGCAATATCACTTATCGCTGGACAAAAAATCACGAGTCACATTCGTAAATACATGCTATCTATATACATGGTTTCCTATTTATTTTACTCTGCTAAATGTATTTATTATATCTAAGTATTATATATACATAGGCGATATCTGCTTATTCTTATTTATGTATGTTTATTGCTATTTTATTTTTTGTAGTACGTTTTTGGGGTTTAAAAGTTGTTTTGCATAACCTACTTCAATTTCAAACTTTTGTTGAACTACTCCGCCACGTGCCGCTACCTAAAGGTTGTATGGTAGCTCTATCAAGTGTTAGCGATAAGTCCGCCTGTTGTTAACCTGTGTTTATTTTTTTACTGTTATATCTATATCTCTCATGTTTTATATCCCTGTGTATTTGAGGTGTGCAATAAAGTGGATTTGTATTGTATTGTATTGTATTGTATTGTATTGTATTGTATTGTATTGTATTGTATTGTATTGTATTGTATTGTATTGTATTGTATTGTATTGTATTGTATTGTATTGTATTGTATTGTATTGTATTGTATTGTATTGTATTGTATTGTATTGTATTGTATTGTATTGTATTGTATTGTATTGTATTGTATTGTATTGTATTGTATTGTATTGTATTGTATTGTATTGTATTGTATTGTATTGTATTGTATTGTATTGTATTGTATTGTATTGTATTGTATTGTATTGTATTGTATTGTATTGTATTGTATTGTATTGTATTGTATTGTATTGTATTGTATTGTATTGTATTGTATTGTATTGTATTGTATTGTATTGTATTGTATTGTATTGTATTGTATTGTATTGTATTGTATTGTATTGTATTGTATTGTATTGTATTGTATTGTATTGTATTGTATTGTATTGTATTGTATTGTATTGTATTGTATTGTATTGTATTGTATTGTATTGTATTGTATTGTATTGTATTGTATTGTACTGTACTGTACTGTACTGTACTGTACTGTACTGTACTGTACTGTACTGTACTGTACTGTACTGTACTGTACTGTACTGTACTGTACTGTACTGTACTGTACTGTACTGTACTGTACTGTACTGTACTGTACTGTACTGTACTGTACTGTACTGTACTGTACTGTACTGTACTGTACTGTACTGTACTGTACTGTACTGTACTGTACTGTACTGTACTGTACTGTACTGTACTGTACTGTACTGTACTGTACTGTACTGTACTGTACTGTACTGTACTGTACTGTACTGTACTGTACTGTACTGTACTGTACTGTACTGTACTGTACTGTACTGTACTGTACTGTACTGTACTGTACTGTACTGTACTGTACTGTACTGTACTGTACTGTACTGTACTGTACTGTACTGTACTGTACTGTACTGTACTGTACTGTACTGTACTGTGGATGCTCCCCCTGCCTGTGTCATGGGACGCACACAGAGACAGCACCCGCTAGATGTAAGAACTATTGTGGTTGTATGGAGTCTAAACATGGTACTAGGCTATTACATGAAATGCGATGGACTAACTACTGGGCTATTGTTTGAGACAGCCGGACGTCTACCAAGAAAAGTGTCTCATAGCAAAAAAACTGGTAGACGATGACTCGCCTCCCGCTAGATGGGCCCCCATAAAAAGCCACACATAGAGTGGCCTAAGGGCAACACCAGTGCGGAAGGCTAACGGCGGAGAGGTGTAATACTGGGCTTTAAACCGAAGCCAACTAACCCCTTACGTTTCCACATCCGCCCTCGAGCCGCAATTATTATCATTATTATATTATTATTACTTAAAGGTATTTGCAAAACTGTTTTATTGGATATTAAAAAAAAAAAAAACTAACCTAACCTAAACCGGCCGAGTCGGATCTTAGTGTGCAGTGCGAGGATAATAAGTGTGCAAGTCAGTATTTTGGGTGAAACTTTCAAATATATCCGATGTACGAACCATATTTTTGGTGTGAATTCGGTTAGAAAGGTCATCTCGTTTTGTACGATGTTTAAGTTTTTTTTGTAGGACATGTTCAGTTAATCAATTGTTTTTTTTTTGCACAGCATTAGTTTTTCTGGTATGCATTCACTTAATTATTGGAGTTACCTAGTGTGCTGAAAAATTATACAGATGTGCATTTAATAATTTCCCTTAAGAGGCCTTATTCCTTTAAAATGCTGATTGTTTTAGACATTTTTCTCTATGATCAAACATGTTTCTTAACATATTATTGATGTTACTACCTAGAACAGGGCTATTGGAATTTATTGGTATATTATTGAAACCTTACAGTTTGAATTTTTCATTGATAATTTTTTTTTCAAAAACTACTCGAAATTTACTAAATTCACACGGAAAATTAGTTTTTTCAAGTTATTTTCGACTGCACGCAATAAAATTAGGAAATAGCTATGTTACTACCTAGAACTCGGTGAAAAGTATTATTATTCACGTCAAAAAGTTGGTTGAAATTATCAAGATACTAGCTTTTGCCCGCGACTACGTCCGCGTGGAACTTGGAAGTATAGAAGCAACCTCGTACAACACGATAGATATCCACCTAATCACCTTAATTAATAAAAGGGATTATTTAAAGCGCCTAAGCAAATGTAAGAGCAATTATGCTTTTGGTCTAATCATTACATTTCCGACAGGGTCATCAATGTCATCATGAATTACTTACTCACTTTTCAGTCTTTTTAGGGATAATTTCCAGGATGAAAACTATCCTATGTCCTTCCTCGGATCTTAAACTATCTCCATGCCAATTTCATCAAAATCGATTCAGCGGTTTAAGCGTGAAGAGGTAACAGACAGACAGACAGACACACTTTCGCATTTATAATATTAGTATGGAAGTATGGATTTGTCACAATATGAAAAAAATAAATTTTGAAAGGAATAAGGCCTCTTAAGTATGGGCCAATATTATACGGAAAGACCAAAGTTACCTACCCCAATTAATTGTAACCAAAAGGGATCAATTTGTTAGGAGGACAGGAAACTTACCCTCTTATTCGATGAAGGTTTCCTGTCCTGTACCTGCACCTCGAGCATAACTGTCATACGCGACATATTTCTCGCGCTAGATAATTACCCGTCTCTTTCTGTGCATTAATGTGAGAGGGTGACGGGTAGCGCTATCTCGCGCGACAAGAATCGCGAAGAATAGTTGTACTAGACGGGCTGAGCGTTAAAGCATACAGCAAATGAGCCGGTAATGATCGCTATCACTAATGTGAAACGGATTTAGCTCTTTTTACACGCACATGCAGACGCGGCCACTCAAATGACATCGATTGCTAATACTGGATCATTGTTGGCTTTCCATCATCCTGTATTTAAAAACGCGAGTAATATTCAGGTAATCTTGTTATAGTTTTTATTTGCAAAACAAAAGTATGTTTCATTGACGTCCTAAGAAGCCGATAAAAATTTCGGAAAACTGAGTAGACGCCTTTTTGGACAATATTTCAGAGTAATTTTCGCAGCCTGCATAAACGACAATTCAAGCAATCAAAGTTAACCGTCTGCAGTGTGTCGAATTAAATTGACCAATGAGACTACGTCATTTATGAGGTATATTTTTTATTAAACGAGTTTATTTTCTTAAGTTAGATAATTAGCCTCAGATTTACTTATAAAAATTCGTCGAAAAGGTTATATACCCTGAAAATCATGAAGCACTTATATTTATGGTACGTTATGGCGCGTAAAACAATTTCCTAATTTCAACAGTTATTAATTTTTTCAACGAATAAACGGTTACTTGCATTTTAAATTTTATATATATGGTGTTCATAATATTTATGAAATTAGGGCGACAAAGCCATGACTCCATTCCATGAGATGCGCGCATGCGCTACGGCCCTACGCGGCAGCCCGTCATATTTAGAAAACGAATGTTTTGTTCAGTCAATATTAAATATTGGTTTTGTGATGTGATTAATTTAATAAAGTTGACATTGACTCACGAAATAAATAATATTAGGAACGTATGTTAATATTACGTACTGTTACAATGACCTTTCAATGTAGAATGTATGGGTTATGGGTGTATGGGTTGTCTACCGGAGTGTAACCTAGGCTTAATGTTATTTAATTGAAAATGAGGTAAGTTTGAGTATTTTTGTTTTTTTTTTTCGAAACGGGGTTGAAAATTATCTTTACGTCATTTGAATTATTATTACTCGATCAGCTTTATATTTATATAATAGCCCTCATTTTTACAACAATGAGGCTGCAAAAACGCGCCAAGTTTAATGACTAACAAACTCGTATTATAATATATTTCCCCGCATTAGTCGTGAAAAGCACTATGTTTATTCTCGACTGAAAGTGCAATAGATGAACTCGTATTTAATTTACTCGTTCATCTATTGCTTACTTTGCAGTCTCTACAACAATGTACGACACGGTTACAATTAGAATAAAAAACAACATCTTGCGTGATTCGATATTTACGCTTGCAACATACCGTAATACAGTACAGTACAGTACAGTACAGTACAGTACAGTACAGTACAGTACAGTACAGTACAGTACAGTACAGTACAGTACAGTACAGTACAGTACAGTACAGTACAGTACAGTACAGTACAGTACAGTACAGTACAGTACAGTACAGTACAGTACAGTACAGTACAGTACAGTACAGTACAGTACAGTACAGTACAGTACAGTACAGTACAGTACAGTACAGTACAGTACAGTACAGTACAGTACAACAGTACAGTACAGTACAGTACAGTACAGTACAGTACAATGTACTGTACTGTACTGTACTGTACTGTACTGTACTGTACTGTACTGTACTGTACTGTACTGTACTGTACTGTACTGTACTGTACTGTACTGTACTGTACTGTACTGTACTGTACTGTACTGTACTGTACTGTACTGTACTGTACTGTACTGTACTGTACTGTACTGTACTGTACTGTACTGTACTGTACTGTACTGTACTGTACTGTACTGTACTGTACTGTACTGTACTGTACTGTACTGTACTGTACTGTACTGTACTGTACTGTACTGTACTGTACTGTACTGTACTGTACTGTACTGTACTGTACTGTACTGTACTGTACTGTACTGTACTGTACTGTATTACGGTATGTTGCAAGCGTAAATATCGAATCACGCAAGATGTTGTTTTTTATTCTAATTGTAACCGTGTCGTACATTGTTGTAGAGACTGCAAAGTAAGCAATAGATGAACGAGTAAATTAAATACGAGTTCATCTATTGCACTTTCAGTCGAGAATAAACATAGTGCTTTTCACGACTAATGCGGGGAAATATATTATAATACGAGTTTGTTATATTGGTCATTAAACTTGGCGCGTTTTTGCAGCCTCATTGTTGTAAAAATGAGGGCTATTATATAAATATAAAGCTGATCGAGTAATAATAATTCAAATGACGTAAAGATAATTTTCAACCCCGTTTCGAAAAAAAAAAACAAAAATACTCAAACTTACCTCATTTTCAATTAAATAACATTAAGCCTAGGTTACACTCCGGTAGACAACCCATACACCCATAACCCATACATTCTACATTGAAAGGTCATTGTAACAGTACGTAATATTAACATACGTTCCTAATATTATTTATTTCGTGAGTCAATGTCAACTTTATTAAATTAATCACATCACAAAACCAATATTTAATATTGACTGAACAAAACATTCGTTTTCTAAATATGACGGGCTGCCGCGTAGGGCCGTAGCGCATGCGCGCATCTCATGGAATGGAGTCATGGCTTTGTCGCCCTAATTTCATAAATATTATGAACACCATATATATAAAATTTAAAATGCAAGTAACCGTTTATTCGTTGAAAAAATTAATAACTGTTGAAATTAGGAAATTGTTTTACGCGCCATAACGTACCATAAATATAAGTGCTTCATGATTTTCAGGGTATATAACCTTTTCGACGAATTTTTATAAGTAAATCTGAGGCTAATTATCTAACTTAAGAAAATAAACTCGTTTAATAAAAAATATACCTCATAAATGACGTAGTCTCATTGGTCAATTTAATTCGACACACTGCAGACGGTTAACTTTGATTGCTTGAATTGTCGTTTATGCAGGCTGCGAAAATTACTCTGAAATATTGTCCAAAAAGGCGTCTACTCAGTTTTCCGAAATTTTTATCGGCTTCTTAGGACGTCAATGAAACATACTTTTGTTTTGCAAATAAAAACTATAACAAGATTACCTGAATATTACTCGCGTTTTTAAATACAGGATGATGGAAAGCCAACAATGATCCAGTATTAGCAATCGATGTCATTTGAGTGGCCGCGTCTGCATGTGCGTGTAAAAAGAGCTAAATCCGTTTCACATTAGTGATAGCGATCATTACCGGCTCATTTGCTGTATGCTTTAACGCTCAGCCCGTCTAGTACAACTATTCTTCGCGATTCTTGTCGCGCGAGATAGCGCTACCCGTCACCCTCTCACATTAATGCACAGAAAGAGACGGGTAATTATCTAGCGCGAGAAATATGTCGCGTATGACAGTTATGCTCGAGGTGCAGGTACAGGACAGGAAACCTTCATCGAATAAGAGGGTAAGTTTCCTGTCCTCCTAACAAATTGATCCCTTTTGGTTACAATTAATTGGGGTAGGTAACTTTGGTCTTTCCGTATAATATTGGCCCATACTTAAGAGGCCTTATTCCTTTCAAAATTTATTTTTTTCATATTGTGACAAATCCATACTTCCATACTAATATTATAAATGCGAAAGTGTGTCTGTCTGTCTGTCTGTTACCTCTTCACGCTTAAACCGCTGAATCGATTTTGATGAAATTGGCATGGAGATAGTTTAAGATCCGAGGAAGGACATAGGATAGTTTTCATCCTGGAAATTATCCCTAAAAAGACTGAAAAGTGAGTAAGTAATTCATGATGACATTGATGACCCTGTCGGAAATGTAATGATTAGACCAAAAGCATAATTGCTCTTACATTTGCTTAGGCGCTTTAAATAATCCCTTTTATTAATTAAGGTGATTAGGTGGATATCTATCGTGTTGTACGAGGTTGCTTCTATACTTCCAAGTTCCACGCGGACGTAGTCGCGGGCAAAAGCTAGTATCTTGATAATTTCAACCAACTTTTTGACGTGAATAATAATACTTTTCACCGAGTTCTAGGTAGTAACATAGCTATTTCCTAATTTTATTGCGTGCAGTCTAAAATAACTTGAAAAAACTAATTTTCCGTGTGAATTTAGTAAATTTCGAGTAGTTTTTGAAAAAAAAATTATCAATGAAAAATTCAAACTGTAAGGTTTCAATAATATACCAATAAATTCCAATAGCCCTGTTCTAGGTAGTAACATCAATAATATGTTAAGAAACATGTTTGATCATAGAGAAAAATGTCTAAAACAATCAGCATTTTAAAGGAATAAGGCCTCTTAAGGGAAATTATTAAATGCACATCTGTATAATTTTTCAGCACACTAGGTAACTCCAATAATTAAGTGAATGCATACCAGAAAAACTAATGCTGTGCAAAAAAAAAACAATTGATTAACTGAACATGTCCTACAAAAAAAACTTAAACATCGTACAAAACGAGATGACCTTTCTAACCGAATTCACACCAAAAATATGGTTCGTACATCGGATATATTTGAAAGTTTCACCCAAAATACTGACTTGCACACTTATTATCCTCGCACTGCACACTAAGATCCGACTCGGCCGGTTTAGGTTAGGTTAGTTTTTTTTTTTTTTAATATCCAATAAAACAGTTTTGCAAATACCTTTAAGTAATAATAATATAATAATGATAATAATTGCGGCTCGAGGGCGGATGTGGAAACGTAAGGGGTTAGTTGGCTTCGGTTTAAAGCCCAGTATTACACCTCTCCGCCGTTAGCCTTCCGCACTGGTGTTGCCCTTAGGCCACTCTATGTGTGGCTTTTTATGGGGGCCCATCTAGCGGGAGGCGAGTCATCGTCTACCAGTTTTTTTGCTATGAGACACTTTTCTTGGTAGACGTCCGGCTGTCTCAAACAATAGCCCAGTAGTTAGTCCATCGCATTTCATGTAATAGCCTAGTACCATGTTTAGACTCCATACAACCACAATAGTTCTTACATCTAGCGGGTGCTGTCTCTGTGTGCGTCCCATGACACAGGCAGGGGGAGCATCCACATGGTGTACCCCTTACATTTCATTAAATTGTCGAAAGGGCCTCTGCTCGTTGGTTTCGGCTCCGTGCACGCCTCCCAAAGGTCCGGGACACTATTGTCCCGTGAAAGGGTGCGACATACAATAATAATAATTTATTTATTTCTGAGAATATGGTATATACAATGTTGGTTAGTAAAATGTGTTAGTTCATCATATCCTACCGAAAATCGGCGTAGAAATTTTAAATTTTAAAATTATTTTAGGACTAACATGCAATTGACTATATTTCTAACTAATGTTTTGTGTTTAGAAACTCGGCAACTGAGTAAAAACATTTTTCAAGGAGCCATTTAAACATTTTTTTTTTTCAAATTGACTCGTTATTAGGCTTTGGAATTCCTCTGGCAAACGGTTGTATAATTTTATAGCCATAGAGTACGCGTTTGAACTCGAGACTTTCAGTTTTTGTGCTGGTTGAAATATTTTAAGTGGCTTTCTGCTTGGCCTGCTCTTGTTAATGACCTCATCATGTCGCGGAAAGAGCAGAGGGTGTCTTTTTACAAATTTAGTCGCTTCCAGGATATATTGACAGGGTAGAGGCAAAATTCTAAGCTCTTGAAATATTGGCCTACAATGGGCAACATATGCACTGCCATATACAGCTCTAACACATTTTTTTTGGGTTACAAATACCCTTTGAATATCCGTGCTATCACCCCAATTTATGAGTCCATAACGGAGGATTGCAGAGACATAGCCATGGTAGGCAGATAATGCTGCTTCTTTTGACGCTATGGATCTAAGTCGTCGCAATGCATATACGAATCTGTCCAATCTTGAACAAACATTTTCAACATAATATGCTTTCCAATTGAGATGCTCGTCAAGAGTGATACCAAGAAAAGTTGTAGAATTTACAAGTTGTACGTTAGAATTCTCGCAATGGACATTTATGGTAGTGGTGACAGAATTACGAGTTTGGAATTTAATCATGTTGGTTTTGGTCAAATTTAATTTTTGGCCATTATGATTCAACCACCTAATAGTATATTTAATTCGCATTATTTATTGTGCATAATTAGTGTGCAAGTCAGTATTTTTGGTGAAACTTTCAAATATTTTGATCGAAAAAAGGGAATATACAGATATCGATTTAAATACATGCCATTATCATATCATGTTTGTGTTTGAATAAATAAAAATAAAAAAATAAATAAATCATATACTTATTAAGAGGCCTTATTCCTTTTCATTTTTTTTGTCATATTATTACAAAGATATTGATAGGCAATTTCAACAAACTTTTAGAAGTGAATAATAGGTATATTCCCCCGAGTTCTAGTCGAAAATAAGTTGAAAAAACAAATGCGTGAATTTTATCAATTTCGAAAAATTCAAACTGTAGGTTTCAAATATATCCCACCAAAAACATTCTGTAAAAAACTAGCCAAGTCTCGATGGAGCTGCTTGTTTATCTCTAAAAAGTAATGAAATCTAGACAAAGTCGTACCAAGTCTAAGGTTCCTTACTGCGATTTCTTTATTATTATAGTTAATGTTGTGTGACTTGGCCGTTGAAGGGTACACAAGGGTACAAAACCAGGTGCTCCATGACACCATTGCACCAATCTGTCCCCAGAACCGCAACAAGTCAATTTTGTTTACACGTAGGTAATGTTATCTGTTGTAACTACCTATGTTTGTTAAGCGAGATAATAGCTCATACTGGTATTGGTAATTTGACGCTAGTGTCTCATTTTAGGCTGTTGTTGATTGTGCAACACATGCATTCAGCATTGACAATGCTGACTTCTGCTCTCTTCTTTTTGGAGCGTCAAATCAACCACCGATCTAACATAAAATAGACGTACAGACGGACATCTATCAATGATTAGAGGTCCGTCTGTACTAGAAATATTTTTTATACTGTTTGTTTCAGGCTCGCCTATACATAATAAGTATTATTGAAATACGCAGCTTTATCAAGCATACAATTGACTGGTTATTGAATCAACGTTTTCCAAGTGGCAATTTTCCATCGTCAATGGGTAGCGGTTCTGGCGACAGATTGGTGCAATGGTGTCATGGAGCACCTGGTTTTGTACCCTTGTGTACCCTTCAACGGCCAAGTCACACAACATTAACTATAATAATAAAGAAATCGCAGTAAGGAACCTTAGACTTGGTACGACTTTGTCTAGATTTCATTACTTTTTAGAGATAAACAAGCAGCTCCATCGAGACTTGGCTAGTTTTTTACAGAATGTTTTTGGTGGGATTTCACTTCTTTTTGTAGAGACGTGGGCATATTGTTTTATAACAACCTGCTAATTCACTTTAGCAAACCTCACGAAATAATAAGCGAAATCAACGAAATGCAAATCATCCCTCCTAATCCCTAGCAAACGTTTCCAAGCGCAGTAGAAGAATGTCGTAAACGACTGTAACGCGGCCGGTTGCCACATCGCCATATAAAATTATCGGAAAAACCAACGTGGGCGCGTTTTAAAATACAGTCAGCGCCATCTAGCAACGTGTGTATCACCGCCACTCTTAGTCCAATGCATTATATTTTGACCAAACTTTGAGCGAAATTAATATTTTGATGTAATTTGTTTTTTTAATTTGTGTAATGTTCGAGTAGAATAAAGTTAATCGTTCGACTATTTCTTCTTGTAAATTTGTAAGTATAAGTATAAAAGCCTGTCTAGTCTTATCCAGAGTTTTCCTTTAATTTTATTTATATGCGTATTAAAAGCAGAAGGGGAGGCATTCGCCCAGCGGGTACGTATTACAATGCCGAAGTTCAAAATACCGAATTTCATAAGACCTATGGACGGAAGGCCGAAAATTAAAATGTCGAATGTTTATTTGACCGAAAGTTTAAAATCCCGAAAGAACGTTTGATCGAAAGGATGAAATACCGAATATTATAATCCCGAAGACTGTAATCCCGAAGAATGTAATCCCGACGACTGTAATCCCGAAGATTATAATCCCGAAGACTATGATCCTGCCTGAAGGTTGGAATCCGGAATATTATTTAAACTCTCGAGAATTATATTTCTGTAGTCTTACAGATTCTAATGCTTATTTTATACAAAGAATATTAACCTAAATTACGTAACCTACTTGCCTACTACTATAGTTACTATTTATAAGTGAACTCTTCTGTGGAACCGATCTGCTCCGGCGCTGCGGGATGTGCAGCCCCTCCGCCCTAGCGTAAGAAAGTGCGGGCATCAAGCGAGTCGCAGCGGCTGAGGCTGGTCGCCGAAGGTGACCAAAAAGCCAAAGCTGCGGAGGCGAGCGTTGACAGCTTCGGTTCCAGACAAGTTCGGTTCGGTTGGCAGTCCATGACAGAATATTTTATCATAATATCGAATATTTAGTGTCATAATTTCCCACTGTCCCGGACTCTTTCCTTTTCTTAATCGACTTGCCACAGAACCGAAGCTGTCAACCCCGATTCCACGTGGTCTTGTCTGCCCTACCCCTAGAGTGTATATAAAAGCCCGGAGGCGCGGAGGGAGGGCAGCCCCCGGCCGCCGTAAGAAAGTGCGGGCATCAAACGAGCCGCAGCGGCTGAGGCTGGTCGCCGAAGGTGACCAAAAAGCCGAAGCTGCAGAGGCGAGCGTAGGTGCCGCACTTTCTTACGCTAGGGCGGAGGGGCTGAACATCCCGCAGCGCCGGAGCAGATCGGTTCCACGGAAAAGTCAGATTAGTTTAGTGTCCTGACACTTTTAAAGTGCTCATTGACTTTCGGGATTATAAAATTTCGAGATTTGAAAAATTTCGGGATTATGAAATTTCGAGATTTTAAACTTTCGATTTTCTGAAAATAGGTAACAAGTAATTTGAGCTTCGGTTTATCGAATATCGGCTTTTTGAACCTTCGGTATTTTGATTTTCGGTATTTTGACCATCGCTATTTCAACTGTAGGTATTATGAACTTTCGGGATTGTAATACGTAACCCGCCCAGCTGTGGGACGCTATAGGCTAGATTAAATTAGAAGGTTAGTCCCACTACGCTGGATTTTTGCAATGACAGTCGAGTTTTTTATGTACGAATAGTAGAAGGGGGCATTACCATATCTCTAATACAGCTGAGACCAGCTGAGGGTTCTTCATAAAATAAATAATAAATAAATAAATATCGGACAACCTCACACAAATCGATCTAGTCCCAAATTAAGCTCTAGAAGGCTTACTAGACGACGATATACATACTTATATAGATAAATATATACTTAAATACATAGAACAACCATGACCCAAGCACAAATATTCGAGTTCATCACACAAATATTTGCCCTGGCCGGGACTCGAACCCGAGACCGCCGGCTCAGTAGGCAGGTGTCTACAAACCGAGCCAAACGCGTCGTCAAAATACTTCATACCTTGGATTTTTGACATCAAACGAAGCGGCCCACCAAGTTGCATATTAAAATACTTAAACGGGTTTACTCACGTCGTAGAAGTCGAATAACGCTCGACATGTTTCGAATCGATACGCGATCCATCATCAGGAGAGACGATCAGTCGCGACGGCGGCCAACCGAACACAACAACAAGTTGAATATTTTTTGTAAAGGCGGTATGTCGATTTCTAAAAGTTTGGTTGGGCTCTTGTGTTTTCTAATCAGAGTACTCCAGATCTTCGATTATCCTAGTTTTTAGGGTTCCGTACCCAAAGGGTAAAAACGAGACCCTATTACTGAGACTTCGCAGTCCGTCCGTCCGTCCGTCCGTCCGTCCGTCCGTCTGTCACCAGGCTGTATATCAAGAACGGTGATAGCTAGACAGTTGAAATTTTCACAGATGATCTATTTCTATTGCCGCTATAACAACAAATACTAAAAATAACATAAAATAAATATTTAAGGGCTCCCATACAACAAACTTGTTTTATGGTACGGAACCCTTCATGCGCGAGTCGGACTCGCACTTGGCCAATTTTTATAGTTTTCGCTTTATGTGGCCATTAAACCCTAACTCTGTACCAAATTTCAGCTCTCTGAATTTATGGGAAGTACTAGTTCTTAACTGATGATCATGAGTGAGTGAGTGAGTGAGTGAGTGTCATAAATGCGAAACTTTGCTTTCGCTTAACTTCGGAACTAAATGACCTACAGACTTGAAATTTTGGATTTTAAGTATGTGATTATAGCTTAATGGATGACGAAAATTTCCGCGTTCTGGTTTTATCCAGAGGTGCTCAAATAGGGGCCTGAAAATGCGGCGAAATGGTTCCAGTAAAGGATGGTACGGCAGTGTTTGCTTCGCGCTCGACTTGGCGGGGGCACTGCTGTGCCCCCCGATACCTACCAATAGATCCTAATAGCCCTGTTCTAGGTAGTAACATCAATAATATGTTTGATCATATAGAAAAATGGAGTGATTCCCATTTGTTCCATGGAACTGTGACGTCATGGTATAAAATAGGATTTATTTTGCCAAATTGTTCCATAGAACTACATACTAGCTTTTCACCCCGGTTTACTTGCCAGTGACGCACTGGAACAAAATAATACTACTCTTTTCCCATGCTGTTCCATTATGAAACAAAATAGTAATTAGTTTTCCCAAGTTGTTCTATAGAACTTCATACTAGTATATTACCCGACTTCACTACTATGCAGGCGACCTTATCACACCTCAGGCGAAGTAATAATTTTACTTATCTAATCTGTTTTACAATAAATTTTGTAACTTCAAAAAATAAAAGTTTAGTTCGTAGAAATATTTTTGTAAAGCCTGCCAAGTTCCTATTTAGAACTAATTTATTTTAATGGTAATGATTTTTTTGACAACATTTTTTAATAGATTTTTAATGAAAGATTAGTCTACTTTATTATGTGTTTTACTATCATATTTAAAATAAAAAGGAAACTAAGACATCATTTCATTGATTATATGAAAATAAATGTTGGGTCCTTGCTTTGAGTATCTACTACAGTCTGGAGTCTACACAGACTTGTCATGACTCAGAATGGTATTTATGACTTCACACCAAAATGTTTGCGGGGGGATGCTCATCAACAATTTATGTAAATGTAGTGGCTCTGTTAAATAAGAACAAGCTTCCCAAGGTTCTGTCCTGCAAAAAAATACGTTTTCATAATTACTACAGCTTTTCTCTAACCCACACAAAAAATCATCATCATCATCATCATCTCAGCCATAGGACGTCCACTGCTGAACATAGGCCTCCCCTTTGGACTTCCATATATACTGGTTGGAAGGTCATCTGTCCATCTTGTAGGTGGACGTCCTACGCTGCGCTTGCTGGTCCGAGGTCTCCACTCGAGCACTTTTCGGCCCCATCGGCCATCTGCTCTGCGTGTTATGTGGCCTGCCCATTGCCACTTCAACTTACTAATCCGGTGAGCTATATCGGTCACTTTAGCTCGTCTACGGATTTCCTCATTTCTGATTCCATCACGTAGAGACACCCCGAGCATAGCCCTCTCCATTGCTCGTTGAGCGACTTTGAGCTTTGAGATGAGGCCGATAGTGAAAGACCACGTTTCGGTGCCGTAAGTCATCACTGGTAACACACATTGGTTGAAGACTTTCGTCTTGAGGCACTGAGGTATGTCGGACGAAAAGACATTGCGTAGTTTCCCGAACGCTGCCCAGCCGAGTTGGATTCGGCGGTTGACCTCTTTCTCGAAGTTGGACCTACCTAATTGGACCACTTGTCCTAGGTAGATGTATGAGTCAACAACTTCGAGTACCGAGTTTTCAACAGAGACTGGGATGGGCACAACCTTGGCATTTGACATGAGTTTCGTCTTGTCCATGTTCATTTTTAAGCCCACCCGTTGAGAAACTCGATTGAGGTCATCGAGCATCATGCTGAGTTCCTCCATCGACTTTGCCATGACTACGATGTCGTCGGCAAACCGAAGGTGAGTGATGTATTCGCCATTGATGTTGATGCCAAGTCCTTGCCATTCCAGGAGCTTGAAGGCGTCTTCCATAACGGCCGTAAACAGTTTCGGGGACACAACGTCCCCCTGTCTCACGCCTCTTCTCAATGGAATGGCCTTTGTGCTCTGCTCCTGAACTCGGACCGACATGGTGGCGTTACTATACAAACACTTCAACACTTCAATGTACCGATAGTCAATATGGCATCGCTGAAGTGACTCGAGCACCGCCCATGTTTCCACCGAATCGAAGGCTTTCTCATAGTCCACAAACGCTAAGCATAATGGCAAGTTATACTCTTCAGTCTTCTGTATAACTTGCCGCAGCGTATGTATGTGGTCTATGGTACTATAGCTTCTTCGGAAACCGGCTTGTTCGGGAGGCTGTTCGAGACGGTTCGTGATGACCCTTGAAAACAACTTATAAACATGGCTTAGAAGCGTGATGGGCCTGTAGTTCTTCAATAGGCTGTTATCACCTTTTTTGAAGAACAGTACCACTTCGCCTCTATTCCATGCTTCAGGCGTTTTGCCCTCGGACAAGACGGAATTAAAGAGCTTCTGGAGGACCTTAAGTACCGGTGTTCCACCCGCTCTCAGAAGCTCTGAGGTGATTCCGTCTTCGCCCGGCGCCTTGTTGTTCTTAAGCTGCTTCAGGGCCATCCTAATCTCGTACAGACTGATGTCCGGGATGTCTCCGGTATAATGTCGGGACAGCTTGGCTCTTGGATCACCTACCAAGCTGTCAACGGGCTTTGCGACTGAAGTGTATAACTGACCATAGAACCTCTCGATCTCGCCTAGAACCTCTGCTTTGGTCGACGCTATGCTGCCATCTTCCCGTTTCAGCTTGGTCAGCTGGCTTTGTCCAATAGACTTGTCCTTTGCGAACACTTTGGAGCCTTTGTTCTGCTCAATGGTCTCTTTAACACGGTTCGTATTAAAGAGCCGCAGATCATGTCGCAAGGACTTCGATACACGTCTATTAAGCTGCCTATATGACCTCGCGTCATCGGGAGACTGCAACTGTAGCGAGCGTCGTTCAGCCATGAGGTTTAAGGTTCGATCAGACAATTTCTGAGGTCTATCTTTACGGCGGGGTCTGAAAAACTTAGACCCTACCGCGTGGACAGTTTCCACTAGCCCGTCGTTGATCTCGTCCATTGAGACAAAGTTCTCCAGACAAGCGAAGCGGTTGGAGAGCTCGAGTTGAAAGCTCTCGGGGTTTTGAATATGGGCCCGAGTAGGTCGGAGCGTAGACTTCATCAGACTGGACCTTTCCAGTTTAACATTGATATTCAGTGTGCCTCTTACGATTCGATGATCACTGCCGGTCTTTACCCTATTGATCACAGACACATCACTGAAAATCCGTTTCTTGTCGGTCATGATGAAGTCAATCTCGTTTCTCGTGGAACCATCGGGACTTATCCAGGTCCATTTCCTGTGAGGCGGCTTCTGGAAGAAAGAGTTCATCATGAAGAGTTCCTCTTTCTCTAGAAAGTCGGCCAGCCTCTGTCCCCTAGGGTTCCGTTGCCCGTATCCAAATTGCCCCACTCTCAACTCATCACCGCTGTTCTTGCCCACCTTTGCATTGAAGACACAACAAATAAGAAATAATAATTGCCTCATAATTGAGAATTTGTTCTTCTGGTTGAGAGTCCATTTTACAACAATGTCATGATATGTTCAAGACTAATCAAAATCACAAAGACTAATCTAACTGACAGTGTTTTGAGTGGCCAGTTAATGGTGATTGATAAGGTAAAGCATTTATTAGAATATATAATCGTAAAGAATATTATTTGCTATTTCATTCTAACCTGTCAGTTCCATGGAACAATTTTAAAAATCAAGTTTGCCATGTGTTCTATAGAACAACTTTACAATACTGCCATATGAGTTTGTTCCACAGTATTCTAGTTCTATAGAAGAAATAATATTTGGCAATCTTTTAAGTTCTATGGAACAATTAAAAATTAAAATATCACTTACTTCTATGACGTCACAGTTCCATGGAACAAATGGGAATCACTCGAAAAATGTCTCAAACAATCAGCATTTTAAAAGGAATAAGGCCTCTTATCAAGTAATTGCCGAGTTAACTTGAGTCGTAGTTCAGTGGACTGGACTATAGTTGACACTCTTTATAGTTGTTCTAATAGGTGTATAAATCAGCTGTTCACCGGCCATCATAAATAAAAACAGTAAAAAATAAATCTTAACTCATACTTCCATTGCGGTACAGTTAAGTACCTACGTGTACTCGTGGTTACGCCATATAATCATGCAAATAGGTACGCTTGTACACTGAAATTCGAATAAAAGTCAAATTGGTTTGCGTTACCATCACTGAACAAAAGTAATTTAGAATACTATGAGCGTGTGGCTTGCATTACCATAACTGGATGCGAAGGGTGAATATCGATGATGTACTCGTACAACACAGAAAGACACAGACACATAAAGGCTTGAGGCATTCGCCATAATAGTTCGGTGAATAGAGACTAAAGTACTATGGGTGACCTTACAAACGGTCCGGTAGTTTTGAATTTTTGATATGTTGTCTAGGATGGTTAGTCAGTGTTTAAAATGCAAAATGCACAATGCTTTTTGGTTTAGAACGCTGTCATTCAGTTACGGACTAGTCGAGGACAAATTAAAACATGTAGGAAATATGATTGCCTATAAAACTCATGTCCATTTTTACATACATTTTCGGAAAATGTGTCTTTATTTTTTACATATCTCCGTAATTGACAACATTTCATATTTATAACAGGTGGAAATTAATATAGAGATCGACAGGGCTTTATGTCGTGTACCTTAAAAAAAAATCTTTGAATTTATTCTTCTGTATTTAAAGAAATATAAGAAAATACAACAAATAACTGCAATCTAAGACAATACGGGCTGAATAGGGTTGTTGTCTAAACCACAGAGCGAAATTTTTATTTATTTTTTATTTGACGTTGACAGATGACAGATGCATACCGAGTTTTATTAAGTTTTTTTTTAAATAAGAAAACCGACTAAAGTAACCGTTCCATTAAGTTCTGGTTTTGGTGTTGCCACATTTAAAAATGAGTATGTTTTTATAAATTAATAATAAAATAAATAATCATCTCAGAAAATAAATAAAAACAGAGATTACTTCATCTTTTTAAGCAGAATTCAGAAAAGTAATAAAATGATAGTCTTAAAAATATGAAATGTTGTCAATTATCTGTCCCAGAAACAAAATTTGAAATGTAAATTATAGTAAATTTAATTCTCTACAACATTGCCCAGGCTCTGTTCTAGCTAAAATGCTCCTAAACGAAGATATAATGCAGAAGTTTTTTTTTGAGTTGGAAATTGCGATTCTTTACGTTTTTTTTAAACGTGCATATCTCCGTAACTATTTGTCCTAGAAACAAAATATAAAATGGAGAATGTAGTAAATTTAACTCTCTATAACCTTGTCGCAGCTTTTTTCTAGCTAGAATGCTCCTAAAGGAAGATATGAGCAAAAATATGAAGAATGTGCCGGTTTTTTCAATATGGCGGCGGGCGCGGAGTCGGGGGAATTGTGCATTTTGCATTTTAAACACAGACTAACCATCCTAGACAACATATCAAAAATTCAAAACTACCGGACCGTTTGTAAGGTCAAATTCCTTTATTCACTGGATTATAATGGGGTAGGTGAAGAATGGAGGGAATAAGCTGGACGGGAAAAGTTACCAATGAGGAAATATTGGAACGGGTAGAGGAAAATACACATATACTACATACTAGGGCTTCTGATATAAGTGTTACACGCGGAACCGTAGCTCCGTGTTCTTTGCACCGGCGGTTCTAAGATCCCGTACTACAAGGACACGTCAAAGATAAGTAGCCGTGTCTGCGTTCGGTTACGGATCTCGGCTCCGCTCAGGTATTGAATGAAAGCTTGTCAAACCGACAACGTCACAGACGGATCAGATCCGCGTGCGTGTAATTAAGAAACTTAAGAAACTCAATATCTCCGTGTAACACGGAGCTACTTAATTTAATTACACGGAGCCTAATTACACGTGCCGAACGGTCCGGATCTCCGTTGCCGGGTAACACGTTACGGCTTTTCGTGTGCCCGTAGCCGGATCTATCGGCAGAAACACGGGCACGACCGCGATACCACAGAAACTCGAAGAGAGAAAATAATAGGCCATTTAATACGACACGACGATCTAATAGAGGGAAAAAATTTGGGAAGGAGAGGAATAGGAAGGCCGAGGATCAGTTATTAGGACCATTTAAAGAAAAAGGTACCGTAAAACTACCCAACTACATTCCAGTCCACACAACTATGGTTCAATTTAATCCGTAAATTACTCGTTAATATATGACAACTATAACGAATAAACTTATTTTTTTTTTATATAAATATTCGAGTTTTGTTTTGGACCATAGTTGGATGATTGGACTTTAGTTGGGTAGTTTTACGATAGACGTCGCGTTATATCGAGAAGTGAAAGAACTGGCGTTAAGTAGTACGGACTGGAGAGAACTGCACCGACATGAATAATAATAATGTAAACACTCTTAAATAATAATGATGACTCGTACAACAAAGAACGTATGTACTCGTATCTTAACGTACCTAATACACTTAGTTTCTCTGTGGCTTCGTGGGTTTGTTTCAGGTGGCTAAAAACCATCTTGACAGAAAAAGCTTTCCATAAAAAAAATCGCTATCTGACCATCTCTTTGGGAGCTACGATGCTACAGACAGCTAGACACACAGATACACATGTAACCACATCCCTTTTTTTGTCGGGGGTTCAAATAGTATGAAAAACCTGCCAAAATGATATATGAAAGAAATAAAAATATAAAGGTAAAAATAAATAAAATTCAAACGGAAATTGCATAATGTTTGTTTTTTGTGTCCCTTATATGCTGTACCTATTTGAAACTAAAATTGAAATTAAAACGTGTCGCGTTGTTTAATCCCTTACGTTCCCTATTTAATCTAAATTTCACCTAACGTTCTTAATACAAACCTATCTGGGTCTAGAAAACTAATAGAAATTGAAAAACAACTTAAGCCGTCGCTAGACTTTAAGTGACTATTAATCCGTCTCCGTCGAGACAGCTTAGTCAAGGAGGTCAATATGGATGAATATTTTGCTTTACGCTTTTTTATTAAGAGCCCACCCATTCAAAATTCGTCAGGTGAATGATCTTAGATCTCAACATCCATAGTGATTAAAAATCTGTCCCTTGGAAATAAGAAACTTAAACAGTTTTTCTTCAATCTTGTCAACGTGAAAACACGATTGGTAATAATTTTCTCGATACTTTTATCTCTCAAACATAACCCTTTTTTTAGATATTTTCGGTTGGATCTTCAAAACCCTTCCGTTTTTAACAATGTTGTTTAGCTTAATAGATGCACAATTATAAGTTCTCAAAAACTGTTAAACTATTTTCAGTATAAAATGCACACGTTTATGACATAACTCAAAAAACATGATTTCCGCGCTTCCGAGCACGCACTTCCATTTCGCTCACGCTTACGCTCAGTGAGAGAGATAGCTAGCCAACGCGTTGGCGCCCTCTTAATAGTACATTACTGCAGACGCCGGGAAAGAAGAGCTTGCCGGGCGAGCAGCTCGAGACGGATAGTGATACGAAGCCGACAAGCCCTTTTCAGGATTGCGACAGGATCCGACAACGGCTTAAAATTACCAATCCTAGGATTCCAAAAAGCCTCATCTATTTAATAGTCAATTTATAACGAAAATATTCTTTATTATAGAAATTAACCACGCGAATGTGACGTCGCGACAGCAGTGACGGGCACACACACGTTTTGGCACGTTTTGTCGTCTAAAAATCTATTCTGGTTACCGCCGCAACCGCTGAAAGCGAAACCTAAGCATCTCCTCGTTGTTATGTCAAAGTAATACCTGGAAATACAAAAACTGAAGTGAGAGATTAGCACGATAGGAGTCGTATATAAATGGTAAGAAAAAAACAGCATGGGTAACTTTGCACATGAGATTTCAGTTTCAGTGTTAAAGACTGCCTGTCCACTGGCAGGGCAAGAAAAAACCGAGCAAGTGCGAGTCTGACTCACGCATCGAGGATTCCGTATAAACTTTCACTTATCCCATCTTAATTGGCCTGGTTGAGTTAAGTTTGCACCTGAAATGTATCGCGCCACATACAAACGAGGTGCAAACTTAACGCAACCGAGCTCTCCAAATATGATGTTTGAAAAGGACTATTATTTCTTATGGTTTTATTACAAATGTACAGTTTTCAGATTTTTATAAGTATATGTAGTATGTGACGATATTACTTGCCAAATTTTATAGTTCTAGGTCATCACTCATCACGAAGTACCCTATCATTTATGATTCCCTTGTGAGTGTCGAAATGTACGTTTTTTGCGACATAAACGGCCGTATCTTTTTTTCACGTTAACGTAGAAGTTTGATTTTTTTCACAACTTCAAGGGACCGTAGACTTAAGTATATGGTTTAAATACTTAAGTCTACGATATGGTGTCTTGACAGACAGACAGACGGACGGACAGTAAAGTGACCCTATAAGGCTTCCGTTTTTTCCGATTGAGGTACGGAACCCTAAAAATGGCCAAAAAAAGAAAGGACTTTACATTTGAATCACCTTTTGAAGTCGGTGCCAAACCACTCAATTATTACTATGAAAACAGATGCCATGCATGAAGCCTTTAATGATTACTATTTGGTATTTACAAGTATTTTTGTTCGATAAAGAAATTTACGTGAGGTTTGTCGATTTACGTACATTTGAATGTAATCTTGGCATTCACCGAAATCTGGCTGCATCAGGCACGCCGCATTTGCGGGCAGGTCACCCGCAATCTGGCGGGGGCCGGGATCTAGAAAACAATATACCGCGCATGAACATGTTTGCGATATCGCTGGCTCCATTGAGCCATAGACGCATTCCACTGCAACTGATCGGAGGCAGCGTCAGATATGGACCTGTGGATATCAAAAGGAGAGGGCTTTGCCCAGCAGTGGGACACTCCTATAGGCTAGCTAAAAAAAGATACGCAAATATCGAATTTTATAAATAAATATCTGTATCTGTATCTGTATCTGTATCTGTTACAGGGTATTAAATTTTAGTTCTAACATTTTCGCAACCAAATATATCGTAGCGCATCAAGTCAACACAGTTCAAGTCACGTCTTAAAAAAAATCTAGAAACCTGCAATATTGAGCGGGTACCTACCGACTCGGAATAACATAGCCACCTGTCAGTACTACCAAAGACACTGTGTTCTGTCTATTTGTTAACTGATTCTCTACATGGCAGTAAGGTCTATTGCCATGTAGTCATTGAAGGTTAAATAAATAGATTGACAAACGAAAAGTCCCTATAGCAGCGCAAAAGTACCACGTGGTGTCCAGCCTCTGTTTATAGGAAGCCCTCCTTAAGGCAAATAATTTACATAAGATCTTGAATTCTATCTCTAATAATAAATTAGTCTAAAAAAACCCCGTAGTACGCACGCATGAAATTTAAATTGAAACTGCTTTATTATTGACACAAATTGTATATTAATAGCCCTTTCAAATAATAATCGTTAATTATTTATTTATTTTAAATCAGAGATTGAATATCCGTATTCCTTTTATGATAAAAATCGGTATTCAATTTGGATTTTTTTGCATATTATCACTCGATTTCATATTTTAGCGGGCTAATTTACCTACCTAAATACTATTCAAATAACATTTAGAATAACGGCAACAATCCCTGATTTAAAAATCATAATGTAATTTTATAATTGCTCGTTTAAATTAAGTTTGAATTAGTTCTGCCGTTAATAGAAAATTCAGAATATACTTAGTTCAGAACTATATTTCAACATACTCACCTCGGCATTCCGACCTACACTCTGCGTAAGTTTTAAATTCATTCTCATTGCTGCTTCTGCACTTGTAATATTCAAATGTCTTACAATCGTCCATCTTAATGTCATAGTACCACCTTTTAACCAAAAAATAGGTTTATATTTAATGCAATAATATTTTGTAATAATATATTAAGTATTCACTAACTGACCTGACAGATGTCGCTCTATCGAGAATTAAGCACTTTGTATGGAAGAAGGAAAAAGGAATTTTACTTTTTACCAGGAAATTTATATCCACAAATTCTCTTCACAAGAGCCGAGTAGGGGTTTTGTACAGCCACGTTTTCGGAGTCTATTTTTAGGGTACCGTACCCAAAGGGTAAAAACGGGATCCTATTACTGAGACTTCGCTGTCCGTCCGTCCGTCCGTCTGTCACCAGGCTGTATCTCAAGAACGGTGATAGCTAGACAGTTGAAATTTTCACAGATGATATTGTATTTCTATTGCCGCTATAACAACAAATACTAAAAATAAATAAAATAAATATTTAAGGGGGCTCCCATACAACAAACTTGTTATAGATTATGGTACGGAACCCTTCATGCGCGAGTCGGACTCGCACTTGCCCAATTTTTTGGATTCGGAAAACGTGGCTGTACAAAACACGGCCGTACAAACATTTCCGTCCGACATTTCACGGCCAGTTCTTGCTCGGCCATGTTTTGTACAACCAGGTTTTCCAAATCCTTGACTGTAAATCCTATGGACGTGGGTATCTCCCCAGACCAATTGGGTCAATTTCCCAAGCAGTATTTTTTGATGGCAAGACTGAAAACGCAGGTGCAGAAAGGTTGAATAATAAAGTGCCATTTTTTTTCGGATACAGCCCGCTATTGCCTACCTCGGGCAACAGCTAAAATTTAAATATTAATATATATAATAATTTAAAAAAATATATTTAGACCAAATTTCTCATCAAGGTGGGTTGTCCCCAAGCTAGTTTTGTTTGTCAAATGCCGGGTAAGTCAAATACTATGCATGACAAAGAGAATCTGTTACCATTATTTTATTACCATATAACTAGGTAACGAAAAAAGCACATTACCCGTTATATATCTCCTTTGTATACCCTTGAATAAGTGCATATACGTTTGTCCCGAGAAAACTTCTCATTACCGCCGACAATGTTTCGAACCGTTTTATTTCCCTAATTTGATCAAGTATGCCCCCCGTCTCCCGCGCACTTCAAAGAATTAGTTAAGCTGCGGCGCTCGACGAGGCCGGTTGTGTATAGTGACAATACTTTGGCTCGTATAAACGTGAATATTTCATCGCGGTGGACAGGGGACAAAAAAAATGTCATTCCGGAGTTTGTTATAGTTTCTTTATTTTTTAACTGCGTGGTTTGAAATTTATATATATCAGGTAAAGTACACTCGCCATTACAAGAGTTGAATTAGTTTTAGAATATAGGGCTTACTTTTTTTTTAAGAAATAAAAACATGTCGTGTTTCTCATTCCACCATTCTCATTCCGGTGTTTCCGGTGTAGTAAAATGACTTTAAACCCCACCAAAATGAGGAAAGCACCGGAATGACATCAAAAGTAGCTTCACTTTTCATAAATATTGTTGAAATAATAATATTTTTTTATTTTGTTTTTAATGCCATACTAAGATATATGTTTATATTATTATGTAATGCCAATATAATATATATTACGAATATAAAAAGTAAAAATACTTTCATAATATGCCACTTTTCTTTCATTCCGGCGTATGAAATTTCATTGCGGTGCACTTATTTTATCATCCTGGTGTACATTTATCATTCCGTTGTGTGTTTCATATTCGATCTCGAATATCTCGAAAACTATTTCAGATTTCAGGGTCCCTTTTACATATGTTTAATAATATAGTCTAAAGTATCTCTTCACATTTAAAAAACTTAAAAATAATCAAAAATAAAGAATCACACCGAAATGATACAAAAAATGCGTCTTGTTGAAATTGACCCAATTATGCTCGGCCCGTCTTTGTTCGGTTGCGTTTTGTACGTACACGTTTTCTGAGTCCCGAAAGCCCAAAAGGCGCTTCGCCGACCGTTGCCGCGGCACTCGCTTGGCTCACACGCTGTTGTGGTCGCAGTTCTAACCCTACCTAACCTATTTTACTGCTGGCAGTTTGGTTCGCCGCCACCCAAAACACGGCTGGGCAAAACTTGCCCGAGCAATGAATGTTCAGGCCAGTTTTACGAAGCTAATGGAATCGGAAAACGTGGCCGTAGATTACAGGGCCACGCAATATCACCCCGTACAAAATTAGCTTCGAAAAACTACCCCGAACAATCATTCCTCGGCCAGGTTTTGCCCAGCGCTGTTTTGTAAGGCCGCATTTTTCGAGTCCGGCATTAACTCGGAAAACGTGGCTGGGTAAAAGCTGAGCATTACTGGTTCCCACAAGAGCCTACCCCAAAATTTGAGGAATACTTTTAAAAAATAACTATATATAAGGACGGCTGGACAACGGTTCACGAGCAGCACATTTAGCGATTAAGCGTCTATTAGTCGGCGATAAATAAAAGCGTCATGAAATAAGTAGATACTTGCCTAGTAAGAGAGAATCCATTGCCAACGCAGGGAAAACCATTCGGTTGGAATTTACAGTGTACATCGAAGTCCCAGTATGATAATGGAGGATAATCTGCGTTGAGAACAATTAAAAGTTAAACTATAGAAATACTTGAATATAAATTAGATAAATGTTAATTTCAACTAAAAAAGATACTTACGCGTCGTTGTTTCAGGTGGTAACGTTATGTTTTCCATTCCCGTCTGCATTGTGATATTCGTTCCATTAATCTGTATCTGAATTCTTTGGCGTTTATATGCGTCTGTGTTTATGGCCATTAATCCTATCAATATATGTACGCACTGAGCTCGGGATGTCATTCTCGAATTGTTTCAGTATTAAATAATAAGTATTTGCAAGTGCAAAGCGATGTATTCAATTAAAACAAGTGACACTAAAAATCAATATCTAATTCAATAACCATAAAAATCATACCGTAAACTAGCGGAAAATGAAGCATTACGGAGCCGATTGGCTATTCGATTACTTGGCTCGACTAGCGGCCAGCGCTGACAAGTCGTTAATGGCGCTTTGCAAGGCTTGCTGCTGGAACTCAGGTGTGATAGATTTATGCACATTTTCTAAGATCCACTTGAGCATCCACTTCTGATGAATGCGAGCCTCGGCCTGGTACATCTTTATGTGGTAGTCCATTCGGCCACGCACCATACTGTACACCAACATCGCCCTCTCGCGGTAAATCGCTTCTATCTGCATAAGGACGTTTTCTTTCTTCGCGTCCATCAACAATTTCTGGCCTTGTGCCCGTTTCTGGGCATCAGTAGCCATCTTTAAAACATTGTTATGAAAATCCGTTTCAGCTTTTCTTCCTACCTCCAAGCTAGCAGCATACTCATCGACTTGCTTATCTAATGAGGCGCCTAAGTCTTTCCCAAATGTTTTTGTAGCGTAAAAGACCATGATAAAAGCCGAAACTCCCAAGTAGTATTCGTGTTCTAAGACGTAAATTTCTTTGCTTAGCAAGTAATTGGAGAGGTTAAAGAGGAATAAGTAAGGGCCGGTAACGCCGGTTTTCTTGTGGAAGAAAAGAAACCATTCTTCGGGAATGAATCCAAGGCGACATTTGCCAGAGTGAATCGCTCGCTGAAACGGGAGTTTCGCTGCACCACCGCCGCCGCCGCCGCCGCCGCTGCCGCTGCTTGGACACACCGGGCTCTTTACGGAACCCGACGAGGGGCACGTTCTGGGTTTGGGTTCTTCAAGGCACACTTTTTTTTTCTTTGACGCCGGACATGTCTTTGTATGGGTATGCAGCACCGGTGGGATGACTACACGTCTGGCAAAGAACAATATCGGGCGAAATAGCATTTTTAGGCAACGGACTTAACTCTCTTAATTTAGATATTTTCACATTATTTAGAAGCTACTGCTTGCATGACGTTTGTATGACATTGTTGACATCGTTTTGTTTTATAAAGCTGGTCTATACACAGGTGACTATTGACTATCGCCTTGTAGCTAGTCGCATCGCTTGTTTAGAATCGAATCGCAACATCATTTACATAAATTCGGTCAATGATTGATGAATCACAGATGACGCAAACAAAGTTTAGTCCGAGCATTTCCATGGTAGATTTTAGTCATGTGGTATCTCGCCGCACGAGCTAAAGTCAAACTAGCTTACTCTTCAAGTCACCTGTGGACAAGTCGATCTTCGCATTGTGATGTAAAAATTGTGTAAGAGCCGCTTAAGCTTAATGATTTTATATCACTGTGACTTTAGGTTTGCGACTCCATGGCGACTCAAAACTCAAACGCCGCCCAAACCTTACTCTAAGCGCCCAAAGTGCGCCCAAATGTGACCGGTTGCCACAAATAAAAAATAATAGAATAGAACTTGTGGTTATATTCTTTTTGAGGCGACTTTATGGTGCATAAGTGAACTAACTACGTAGCTTCACACAATGCGATGTAACATGGATGTAACCGAGAACGCGCAAAAAAACTAGAATAGGACTGTTTACCCCTTAATGATTAGAATCAGGGTTCGTTAAATATAGACCTTCGGGGTTAGTTTCTTAGAGGTTAAGACAACACCGCTTCAGTCCCTCAAGTTCTAAAGAACGAATTAATTAATTCTATTGTGTAGGGATGGTTCGTAAGCAATCATAAAGATTCAATATTCTTACGTATTTATTTATTATACTTGTACATTGTATTTATTTTTTTCATATTGTCAGTAGTCAGTACATTGTTAAAATACAACACAGATCATATTATTGTATACAAAAAAGAAACTGCATAAATAAACTAAGAATATACGGAACAAAACATGCATGATACATTTTTAACATAAATTGTAAAAGTGTCTACATCAATAAAAGTCACGACACACTAAATGTAAAAATATGGAGATAATTTTATACAATCACAAGAGGTATATGTTGGTAATTATTCCTTTTGTGTATAAACTTAAAGTCGGTATTTGGCGGCGCGGAGGATGGGGTACTTGTCGCCAGTGCATAGGCCTCGGAAGTCATCCAGGGAGAGGTCTACGATCGACACTCCGCCGAGGTTCTTAGACCTGTGAACAAGAATACAACTGTGACTTCGGCTGTTGACCCTAGGATGTGAATTTATGCTAAAGATTCCAAAAACGTTGAAAAAAGCGCCATCTCTCTCGCGGTCCTTGTACTTGCTGTAATGCAATGGGGACTGGGGATCGTGCGTGTGCGTGAACGCACATCCTAGGGTATGACTAATGCGCATAAGCATTTTAAACACATACGAGTATGGCGCAAAGGGCGCTCCAGCAGCGTAAAATTATGGAATCAAAGATTTGATGTGATTGATATAGCGATGTGATAGCTCAGTTGGGAGAGCACTACGCCGGAAACGTAGGGTCGCAGGTTCGAGTCCTGTCCATTTCAGTGGATCACATTACATTTTTCTCTCATAAACTTATGAAGACTATTTTTACCCGGCCGAGCGACGTCAAGGTCTTTCTGTGAAATATGCTTTACTAGCGAACCGCCCCGGCTTCGCACGGGTGCAATGCTGATAAATTATGCATGTATTTATAGGGGAACCTGAGGAGACAAGATCCCTTGGGAGACTTGTTAAAGTTAATTTAAAATTCAACCAAACGCGATACGTTTTCTTACGCTAGCAACACTCATTCATTTATGCCTAACTTCACGTTCTTTCGTGGCACGTTGTGACTCACGTCAGTATTTTGCACATGGTGGCCGTTGAAATATTTGTGTCGCGTCGAACTTAATTTCCGGTAAGTTTTAACTTGATTTATTTAATGAAAAGTGAAATAAATGCTATTGTTTTAGTGTGTTTGTTATTTTAGTCGTTTATTCAAGTGTAGATTGTCATTGAATACGTTCAAATACGATATATAACAAATAATAATATTGTATTTCATACAATATTGTATTTTTAAATTTTGGATATTTTGGCTTGAAAAGATCTCCAATAGATCTCCGTTGCGTAGTTTTAAAGATCTAAGCGTAGGTACATAGGGACAGACAGACAGACAGATAGGAAGCGAATTTATTTTATAATATGTAGTGATTAATTCAGTAAGGGCCAAACATAATTACAAAACGCGGTGAAATGGTGCCGCGTTGCGACGTGGTGTCGTAGAAATAAATAAATCCTAAACTAACTTTGCTTTCATGTAACAACATTCAAAATTAAAATACAGTTTCTTACAACGTTACATTGTGGCACGATGTCTCGTCGTACCAAGATGATATTATATGTCGTATCTTCTAATTTTGTTTCGATTTAAACTTGGTAATGTGAATGCGTTCTTACCTATTAATTTCAATAGATATATGTTTAGTTATATAAGATAGCACTAAACAGTTAGCTAGGCATTAAGTTCGCCATTTGTATTGACTTTTGATTTGTGCAATAAAGTTTAAATAAAAAAACAAATAGGTACATAAAGCTACTATACTTAATATGCAAGAAGTTCTCTAGAGAAATAGATACCTCACTAGATAAGTCTATGTTGTATACTTAATATTCTGATTTATATTCAACACTCCAAGGGACGATGAAGAAAATAAATCCGACTAAGAATTATCTTCGCGAATTAGCTATCAATTCCCGATTTACTTAATACATGTTCTAACTGTTTGCAGAGTCAGCCTATGGGGTGAAAATATTGGACATTCGCCAAATCAGCGCCGGTGCTTGCGTACTTATTAAGGGCACCTCCAGGCATTACAGTATCGCAATAAATCACTAGTGGGCGGTCAGTATAATTAATAACAGAATGGCACAAGAATAATTAAAGCAAGAAATTTATTAGGATCCAATTATAATAGCACTGTCTCGGTTTTACCATGAGCAAGCATCGGACTTTTCATTACATAACAAAAATAATGAATACTCATTAATTGATTTAATTCCAAAGTGCCTTTATGCATTTACGGTTATTGTGGTTATAATTCCCACTCACCCACTCCACCTTTCTTTTGCTCGATCAAATTCAACACGAGTTTGTAGCCATTACTATTTGCGCACTTGTAGGTCGTTTGTGTCGTCACTCCCCAAGACCAAGTGTGTCGCATTTTACACAAACAACCAGTAAAATACAGTTCACAGGCGGCTTAATGCATTCTATGCTTAGCTACACATAAGTCCCGACGAGGCTTGGGAATTGTAGGAGCAGATTTGTATCCAATTTCAGGGTTACCTAGATGTGGATTTTTTCTGTTCGTACCCTATTAAAATTAATTAGGAACATACTCAAGACCCCTATTAGTTGTTACGCTCCGGGGAGCCGACTCGTTAGTATACCACACTACGTAAGTTAAATAAAAATTGGATCTTATTTAATTTGTTACTATTATTCATAACCTGCACTTTTTACAAAAGATAACCGTCTTTAACGAGATCAAATCGTATTTCCGAGAACAACTTGCTATAAAAAACCATCTTTATATTTATATATCATACGATTATATGTGACTACAATATTATACTTAAGTTCCTTAGATTCCTCATGGATATTTTCATCGGATTTTCTCCAGATTTTTTATGGGACAAATCTGGAGGCGCCTTCAAAAGTAAAATTCCGAATGGATTTGTAAATGACCGTTTTCTGAGGTAACATAATATAAAAAAACAACTAAATAGAGAGCCTCCTACTTTTTTAAGTCGGTTGAAAATGAAAGGATTTGTGCATCGTTCAATGATAAGTGAAACTTACTTGACGTATGTTGCCTTTTGTCCAGCAGTGTCAGGGTCCTCGTAGCTCACCCACAGACCACCCTCGCCGCCGTCGTCGGGCAGACGGAACGCGTAGGTCCCTGCAAATAAAGCACTCTTAGTACCAGGCCGATGAAACAAGAGAAAGGGCTGGAAGCAAGCTCAACGGTTCCATATGCATAAAATCTTGAGTCATAATCGTCTTTTGGCATAAATTTGGGTCATAATTCATACTTTACTCTGAAACAGATAACTTTTCAGGGTTGTTATAAAACAAACCTTACGTAGACTAATGTTTTTCCTCCCAAAACTCCTGTAAAGTTATTGTCAGAGTTTATGGCTAACGATTTTATGCCAAGCAATACGTTATGCCATTCAATATTATGCCAGTTGATAAGATCCCAAGCACGGTACTCGACTAAACACAACAAGTAACTCCAGTGGGCCTATGATGGTCGCCTTTGTCGCGCGATACTTAAAAGATAAAGAATCCGCCACTTTTATGTATTTTAAAATAATAGACTACGGTGTCTAGTACGTACCGTACCACTTCATTTAATTTATGCAGAGATAGTAAGTAAAGTTTTTGAATATTTAAAAAGCAAGAAATAAATAATTAATATCGATTGTGCTCTAGGTATGTGATATTGTTATATTAAATTATTACAATTAAACTTTTTTCATAAAGTCATATACGTATAGGCATGTGATGGACCGATCACATAAAAGCTGCAATAAATAGCTAATCGTCACTACACGAATGCACGAGGAAGACGGCTGTCTGGGAAAAATGGCGGCATGTTGTGAAGCTTGCCAAGTTGCTACCAACATCTGAAATGATGACCACGACCACTCTGCCAAGAGTAAAACCGACGAAAAAGATACGTATAGGTACGAGTTTATTAATTTCGGCTGCTTACCATTCTTAGAAACAAAATAATCACAACGAAAATATTATTGTTTACAAAAGTCTCATGAGCAAAAGAGTAATTACGATAAGTAATTGAGTCAACTTAGTAATAATAAAAGATACGATAGCAAACATATCAAAATAGCAATCAAATGTTTATTCACTAAACACAAAGTAAGTACATACTTACATATAAACAGATAGATGCGAATTAGATAATTAGATATTTGGGTTATACGAGAGACATCAATAACTACATGGTAAATTAAATATCCAACTAGATGTACGGAATACATAGAAAATTCACGATATATTGTATTAATTCGTGTCCGTGCGGCTTGGTAGGTGCCTAGTGTTACAGCGTTAGTGCAAAATTTGCAAACTTGTACTACATGAGACCCGACACCGCACAAAGTGTTAATTACAACTGCAAGCTACTAGCAAAAGCGCCAAAAAGTGAGTACCAACCAAACACATGAGATATATCAGCGTCCTTCCTCAAGCCCAGCTCTGAAAATTCAAATATGGCCACTAATTCCTAAAAAATGTTACTGGGGCTTTGCTTTCAATAGCTTTTTTTCCATGCTTATTTTTACTTATTTGGTTATTGGAATAATAATGAAGCATTACCAATTTACCATACTCGTATGAAGCTATAAGAGATAATAGACTTTAATTATAACGTTGTAATGTAATAAATAATGTGTCTTAATAAGTCTGTGAAATTCAATGTCTGAGTTTTGGTGAGCAGATTAAATAAACTATGGATCTTATAAATATAAGTCCAGTAATGTAATTTAGAAGAGCACCTTTTCAATCATTTGTTATCACCAAACCATCAAAGGTCACTTCAGTTTTTAGATTTTAGTACCTACAAGAAAACTCGAGAACATTATAATTATAGGTACAACACTACCAATCGCAAATAGTACAATGCAATTCATAAATATTTGCAGATTATACATAAATGTTCCGAGAGATGTGCCTTTTCCGAAAATTTCCGGAAACTTTCAAAATTTTGTATGGGAAATGAGGAAACTTTCCGGAAATTTTCGGAAACGGCACATCTTCCGTAAACATAAGACTTACCTATGACAATGATAAAATTATAAAACTACAGCAAAGACGTTCTACTGATAAACGTATTGACTACTTGCAATGGTACATATTCCCATTCATGGTGCTACATACCTATAGAGGTAGGTTAAAAAAAGCATAAAGTATCTTTCCAACTTCTCATTTAGCCTTCTTAACAAAAACTTAACAACTTAACAAAAATAAGTTGTATGGAAAGGAAAAGTTTTATTCGACTAAACCGTTAGCCCAAGTTTGAACGACGCGACACGGACAGGCGTTGGTACTTGAAACCATGGCACTCGAGTGGCTCTCGTTCCCAGGTTTAGGTTGCTCGCTGACTAGATTAGAATGTTAATAAGCCTTTTTAACGCAGATAATAGCTTACCGAAGCGCTTGCTGGGGTCGGTGACCTTCCTGAGGTGGGGGCGCATGCCCTTCTGGTTGTTGGGGTTGATCAGCTTAGCGCAAATCTCAGGGTAGCTGAGGAGACCCTCAGTTTTGGTGTAAGGACCTGAAAGCAAATAGTAGACAAATAAAATATTTGCTCGTCTTGGCGGCGCCTTTAGGCTACATAGTTATTAACTAAAGCGGAGCAAATTAACCAATCAAGCCGCGTCTTTGTGAAGCCCAAAAGAAGTGCCTCACTACATATATACTATAAAACAAAGTAGCTTCCTGGGGGCCTCTGATGGTTGCGTTTATCACGTGATAAGTAAGTGACAAAGCATCTGTCACTCACACTTGCATTTTGTCAAAACGGATGCTTTCATGCTTTGTCACTTCTTTATCGCATGATAAAAGCAACCATCATAGGCCCTCTGCTGTCTGTCGCTATGTATGCTTAGATCTTTAAAACTTCGCAACGGATTTTGATGGAAGGTTATTTAATACATAGAGTGATTCAAGAGGAAGGTTTATATGTATAATACATGCATAATTTATCAGCATTGCACCCGTGCGAAGCCGGGGCGGGTCGCTAGTTTAAAAATAAAGAATATGATTGGTCAATCTTACACAGCTCCATTCCGGAGCGCTCCAGTGTACAGGTAGCCTTATATTCGTATACCCCTATATCCTAAGGATAGGATATAGGATGTTGTACACATAGCTGGGATTCGAACCCGGGCAACCGCCTTGTAGGCTGTTGCGCTATTAACTTACCCAAAACCTGACGCCTAAAAAACTTACTAAGCACAAGTTTGATACTCGTACTCTACGAGTATTATTTCATTGATATAGAATTAACAATGTAGTTAATTTTTAAATTGTTGCTTTCAATACACTGAAAGTAGATGTTTTGAGGGATTTGACTCGAACTGGATGGATTTACACATTCAAACCAGTTTCCAGTGCTCAAAACTAAAGAACTCGCTTAATGATATCACATGGGCTGAAATACGATATAAATGAGCGTAATAGTTGCATCCTGATATAAACCACATCACAGTCGCTTATAATCTGAGGAGAATGATCTATAACAGCTACTTTGCTCTCGAGGATACTGGTCATTAGTGTAATTACAAATTTACGACCGACGATGAGACTTTGAGCCGGCCTTGTTTACGTACGGTCAGCCGAAAAAGTCTACCACTTTTCGACCTTTATACACATGAAATAAGAGTTGAAAAGTTGTAGTGACTTGTGGACCAATCCTTCAAGAAAACTGCCAACGCAATCCTGCACTAAGTTGCCGAGGGCGCCACCTTATCAGACTTTTCTTTGAAGTCTTAATTGATAATCAAAAAAATCGAACACCTGACTTTCACAATGTAAATACAGCGACAAGGTGGTTTACGTAAGATCTAAAATAACTTGCACGTATAATAATCAGCGCATGAAGCGTTTTCAGAGGTTTTTAATATCGGTAAGCGCTAACCCGAATTAACCCGATCGAAGAGATTAATTGTGTTACGTAAGCGGTAAGCCGTTTCAACGCTTACCGCAGTGTTTAGAATAATCAGCTTTATAAGAAACCCGTTCAAAACCATAAGGTAACCCGGGTTATGGGTAAGCGGTTCCGGTCCCTGGTCTTAACACACTTGCGTCGTATAGAGAAATGTCATAAATATCTATGTATAATATAGACAAGAAGATGCCCGCAACTTCGGACGCGTAATTTTTTTATACCGTAGTTGGGTCAAAAGTATCCTATAATCCGGATGTCCAGCTTTCCCTATACCAAAATAGGCCAAATCCGTCCAGTCGTTACGGCGTGAAGAGAGGACAAAGGAAATTATGAAAATAGATGGCGCCAGGCGTCCACACCAAACAAATGACGATCCTGCATCACACTATTTAAAAAAATCCTGATATGACCCCGTAGAAAACGAATTATCAATACAAATCTAGAATTTTATAATAGTATAGATGTCGTGTAGTGTGGCGCCGTCTGCTACAGATAGATAGAACGCGACTTCGTTTAAGCATAGCGGTAGTTTTGAATTAATGGTCCATTAAGGTTTCTAGAAATACGCACCGGCTTCACCAGGCCCTTCGGTGTGCAGGGGAGGAACACCAGAGATCTCGCTGTCGGCGTCCAACTTCCAAGTGCGGCCGTAGGTGGCGATGCCCACGACGAGTTTCTGGCTAGCGGCGCCTTGCTGCAGCCTGTTCGACAAGATTTATGCGATTAATTATATTATAGGTGGTCACAGAATAACTAGCGCGACATTGTCGACGACGACGACGCGGTTGACGCAGTTTGTAGTGTAGTTTGTGACGCAGTCTACTGAGCCGGTGGTCCTGGGTTCGTATTTGTGTGATGAACTTTAATATTTGTTCTATCTCATGGATGTCACCTATCGTCGTCTAGTGCCCATAGTACAAGTTTTGTTTAGTTTGGGACTAGTTCCGTTTGTGTAAGATTGCCCTTTGATATTTATTATCGGCTTTCACCGGTGTACCTACTGTTATGCACGGGCCTAAGCCAAGTGTGCATACCAGGTAAGATTTTATTATTAGCGTAGCTGACTGTGCAGCAGAGTATATGAACGCGAATTGTATGTATTGAGCGTCAGATGGATGAATGGCAATTTGTAGATTGTTAGATCTGCGGCAGCCTGTATGGTTTGCTGAGAAAAGTTTTGTGTGATTAATTATTGTGCCTATCCTTAACCTTACACTGTCCTACAGTAGAGTAGTGTAGGTAGGCCCGGACTTAGAGGGCCAGGGCCCCTAGGCACTTAGCATTTGGGACCCCCCTCCCCCATTTCGTAACGCGTTTCAGCAAATTAAACAGTAGGTAGTATTATTTTAAGAGATAATAAGGAGATCATAAGTATGGTGCAGGCCCTAATTCTGGGACTGGGGTCTCTAGACTGGCTGGGCCCCTAAGCCCGGGCCTTGTGGAATGTGGAATGTGGGCCTAGGGGTAAATAAGACACTGAGTGTAGGTAAACTCACCAGTATGCGACAGCAGAGTCAACGTTCAAAAGAGGATTGCGGTTCTGGGGGGCGTAGATGGGGGCGCTGTAGTCGGCTTCTTTCGGGTTGCGGGCAGGGGTCTCGTAGTCGAACGCCTGCAGGTTGACGATGTCCACCAAGTTGATGATGGCGGGGACGTCGAAGTAGACTAGAATAATAGAAGGTTATATATTTATAATAACAATACACATTACTCAGATTTAAATGCACTTCTTTTGGGTTCCAAAAAGACGCAAGACTGATTGGTTCATTTTCTGTGAAGCCCAAGCACAAATTATTTAAGGAGTCATTTTGACAATGTCATTTGACTAGAAGCTATCGAGATTATGCATGATAAAGCAGTGATACTTCTAAATTGGAAAACTCGTAATACCATGTCGAGTTACGACCCTTACCTATTATTACCCGACTGAATTTGCATAATGGCAGCATCATTACGAATCGGAAATCCGATTCGATTCCCACGTTATTAGCGTTAATTTAATATGACTCGTCCAACTAATGAGGGATAGATCTTTTCATATTCAACCCAAAAATTTAGTAGTTGAAAATCTATATAGCTGCTTTAATAAACATGTTGAA
Source organism: Apotomis betuletana (assembly GCA_932273695.1). NCBI lineage: Eukaryota > Metazoa > Arthropoda > Insecta > Lepidoptera > Tortricidae > Apotomis > Apotomis betuletana. The sequence continues at coordinate 13,017,350 of OW026298.1, read as the reverse complement.
TTTTCATCTAAGTCGGACAGTCGAACCTAAATGTTACTAAAGTGAAAATCGGTTCATCATTTTTAGGAATACGATACAGGCAGGTCGAACTTTTATTAATCAAGTGAGCGAAGCACCTCCGTTTAAGCATGGCCTTAAAATATTTTGTGCATGCAAGGTGGTTATAAAGAACTATATTGATGCTTGACGTTGAAAAGCTCCTTATATCCATCCAGTAAGCGGTGTGAAGAAGACGGCTAATTCTATGTTGCGAGACAAGTCGCGCCCAATTCGATGAAGCTATCGCTGTGCTCGGATTTTATTGACGTCTAACATACAGTACTGGAGTATAATCACTGTAGATGACTTACTGGAGGAGTTGACGTTGGGAAGTACGGTGATAGAGAGCTGCATGTTGGGCTTGACGTTTAGGGCCTGTTTGAGCTCGCGGACCAGAGCGGTGAAGCCCTCGCGGTGCTCAGGCTCCTTGTCGTCTACGGGGGTGGTGCCGAACGTCTTCTTGATACCGTGCCAGATGGAGCCTTTAAAAAAATACAGTTATTACGATGATAAACTTGAAAGACACTATCTTGCTTCAACTTTTATAAATCGTGAGGTAAACGGTACTTTGATAGGTTCGCAGGGAGTAACCCTCCCTGAGTACTAAATTGACAGTAAAATTAGGTATTTTTTTGAGACATGACTCGAACTGTATCAGAGCTGGTCGGACTTTGTGTGGGAGTATAACCCGCCAATGGGATTATCACGACGCCACAGGGGCAAAATTAGGTCGAGAGAATCAACATGAAGAGATCGTTGGAAAATAGTTTTTTTATACATAGGTACTAATGTTGAATAACTAAACTAAGCTACTTAGCTGGCTAAAGATAATGATGCAATCTAAACACTAGTAGCCTTAGCACACTGACTATTATCGGGTGATTCGAAAGCGAGGCGACCGTTAAGGCTCTAAATCAGTAACGCAAATGTATGAGTACCTATTAGTTCAAATACTAAATAACTAATATTATCAAGCCGCAAAACCTTTCTTTCAAAAAAAGGTAGATGAACATCCATACTATCCATACTAATATTATAAATGCGAAAGTGTGTCTGTCTGTCTGTTACCTCTTCACGCTTGAACCGCTCAATCGATTTTGATGAAATTTGGCATGGAGATAGTTTAAGATCCGAGGAAGGACATAGGATAGTTTTCATCCTGGGAATTATCCCTAAAAAGATTGAAAAGTGAGTAAGTAATTCATGATGACAATGATGCCCTGTAGGAAATGTAATGATTAGACCAAAAGCACAATTGCTCTTACATTTGCTTAGGCGCTTTTAATAATCCCTTTTATTAATTAAGGTAGTTAGGTGGATATCTATCGTGTTGTACGAGGTCGCTTCCATACTTCCAAGTTCCACGCGGACGTAGTCGCGGGCAAAAGCTAGTAACCTATATATGTTATCGTTACTTTTCTTTTATCCGCTTTTAATCTACCTTTGATTAAAGGAAGTACCACTGCTCATTTTTCCATACATATCGAGGTTTTATTCGGGTCCGTTTCCTCCTCCAAAGCAAAACCAATCTTTACGAAGGTTTAGGAACTGAATGGGAGCAAAATGTTTAGTGTCGGACCGTTTCAATATTTGCACTTATTTATTATAAAGTTTGCGTACTTAGGTACTAGGCGTCTGTTTAAGGCGTAAAGATTAGTTAAGTTTTAGAGGAGGAAACAGACGAGAAGTAAACCTCGATTTGTATAACTCGGTTATTTTTATGTTTACGTAGGCACAGTTTAGACCTCATTTGTATCCAATGCCATAGTTATCAGGTGCAAACTTAAAGTACACAGATAGTAAAGGAATAGGATCTGTGATATCATACAAGAACAATACAACTACAATTATCTTGAAGGTAAGGTCGGACTTTCCTCCCTCTGTTTGATGATAAAACACACAGTATTATACTATTTAATTACAATGTACCTGATAAAGCGATATTATATTGTGCGTATTCACCCGGATACTTTATTTCCTATACTTAACAGTATACTTGTCATACATTTTTTTTATAACGATTTTAAAAATATAAATATTCTTTAGATTTATCTTACAATTGTTTAATTAATATTTAGTGTAAGACATCATTAAAATCTGAAGGTGTTTGACCTCACGTACCTGTTTATACTTTATAGTAATTATATTTCAATATCATATATGTATTTCAATAAGAACTCTTCGGTTCAAGTATTAATTTACTTAATCCTATAGAGGTGAGATTACTGAACAAGTAATCAGGCTCACCACGGAGGAACATGGGGATTATCACCAGCCCTATTCAAATCTATATACCATATACGCAACGATAATTCCTTATATATTATTAGCATTAACTACATTATTAGCTTAGAGTCCGCGGATTAATCTATTTCCCTTAACAGTACCTATCTAACAACAACAACCAAGGTGAGATGTGAAAAGTCCCAAAAAAAACGAAAAAAGTTAGAGAATTTCTCGAATTTGGAGAAAGTTTCGCTAGATAAATTCCATAAAGTTTTTTTTTATTTACTGCATTTTTTCATTCTCATTTTCGCAACCATGCAATCTTTCAACCAGCACACAGATTCAAGAAATCAAGAGTAGAAAAGGTACTAATAGGGTAATCCTCATTTTACCTCACTAGTTTCAACTAGATGTTAGTTTCAATGCATATATATGCATTTTCACCAATGCTTACTTTGCCTTATTCGAATTAAAGCAAACTTTAAGTTATCAACTATGTTCTGCAAAGACAAACAGATAGATGTTAGTTCTGTCTGTGCTGCGCATTGCGCAAGTTTGGTTTTGCAAGCTTCGTCTATAAATAATAGGTTAGACCTTACTGACCTATCATATAACTTGATTTTATAACAAAATAATCTATTAACTATTACAAAGATCAAAGAACAAAGAAAAATTGAAATGCATTAGGCCGGTAATCCAAAGGTAACGGGTTGTGCTTTGATCTTGGTATCAATGATTCAATATAAATAATTGTGATATACCCACATTAAAAATGAGATAAACATGTTTCATACATTTAAAATGAATCTAACTTATTTTAATCAAATGATACGCATAGCTAAAAGGTCGAGAGTTTAATAAAATACTAAGTGTATTAGAAGAATTTTAGAACTATCGACGGAATTTTGACAACCAATGTCATATTTCGTATACCTACCTAATGCTATAAAATACATGTTCTTTTTAAACTACACGAGCAGTAAACATTTATACTTAACAGTATAGCCCCTGTGAAAATAGTACTGCTAGGATAGTGCCAGGTAATCCATTCGTTTGTTTCTCTCCATTCAATAAATAGTACATTATATTACTGTAGACGCCGGGAAAGAAGGGCTTGCTGGCTTCGTATAATTTTCACGGTTGGGCACGTACAGTGCTTTTCTCAAACAAGGAAATAATAAAATACACGATTCAAAAAAACTGCTGTTTAACCTGTTCATGAACACAGACGCCATGTTTAAAACAAAAATACTTCCCGGCCTAGGCCTTCAATTTTGTATGATATTCCTTTACTGTTCTCTCGAGTTGTTCCGCCCGAAACGAGATACTTCGCAGCCTGTTATAACGCACGTTATGGCGTCATTTCATTGCCATGTTTTAGAAAATGTTCTTGAAATGAACTTACCAAAGGTGGAACGGATCTTCTTAGGCTTTATCCTGGGGAACTGCCAGGCGAGGTCGATGCCGTCGAAGCCGTGCTGCTCAGCCAGGAGCACTCCGGAGTTCACGAATGCGGTGCGGGCTTGAGGGGACTCCAACTGTGAATAGAAACCAGCTAAACTTAGAAACGTCCTAAACACAGATCCACGATATCGTCTTCGCGACATGCAACGTAAAAATTCACTGCACGACGGCGACGTTACGTGTAACGTTAGGACTAGATGCCACGATGCGACGTGACATTAAAAACTGTACTTGATTTTAATTTTTAATATTATAAATTTATTTCGACCATGCGTTGACGCGACGTTCGACGTCACGAGAACGTGACGTAGTTTGTCTTTAAGCCCTGACTGTTGGCGTATTATAATGTTAGTGTGGCTAAAGATGCAGCGACTCAGAATAATTGGTGATATTGTCTATTCGATTAGACTACTAATTGGAATATCACTAGGTATTCCAATGACGCGTGTAATTCCCGTGCCGTACGATTACAACGCCATAGTTATCTAAACAAATCATAATGGAATGTCAATGTCATAAAAACATGGTAATGAATTGGTAGATAAATATCTTAGAAGATAATTCTCTTAAAAAAAAGGATTATCATAGTATTACCAAAATACGCGTCACTTCAAGAAATCCGTCGTTTTTTTGTTATTTTGCCACTAAATTACAAATCAATAAACAAACAAGCCAACAAACATCAATAATAATAGTAATAAAAGAAAAATAGAATCAATAAAGATTCTATAAAAAAAAATTAATAATGTCAATAACGATTATTTATACCGATAGATAACATGTGGCCCTGTGCGTTTGAAATTATAATAAATCAATAAGCAAACAAACACTCGCCTTTATAATATGGATATCAGTAATGGTTATTTTTAACGAGGATGTCTTGTGGTGAACCGCACCTCCTGAAGAAGCCTCCTAAAGACCTTAAATTGTTCAACACCTAATTTAAGCAACTTTACTAGCGGATGCTTCCAAATTGCTCTTCTCAAACGTTTGTAATTAGAACTTGTACAACGATATGGTTAAAGTTGTGCACTGTGTCATAATCACTGTCTCGTATCTTAGATCCGCTGGGACTATGATGAGACGAATTTGTGCGATAAAAAAGGTAAAAAAATAAAACCATATTTCACTAGAGTAAACAAGAACGAAATAAAATATACATGCCAACGTCCTGCAAATTGGACACAGGTTTTTGCAAGGCATTTGTACAAGGTTCAATAACTCAAAAGGACTGCCAATGCCTATGCGAATTCATGTTTCATCACACCGTTGCAGACCAACCTTAACGCGAGGTCTCGGTTTCATACATTACATATGACGCCGTTGCGCGTTCGGTGGAACGCGACATACTATTTAGGCTTCGAAAGTCCTAGGGAATTATTCATAAGAGACAACTATATTTTAGTTTGAATCTCTACCGACGATACAGTCGTATAATAATCAGAGGTCTTAGCGTTAGCGCCATACGAAACCTATATTAGAAAGAAGTAAGATAAAGGGTTGTTTGAAAACAAATAGACAATGAAGTCATCTTCAATTATTCATGGATAACTGTTTCCAACTTCAGAGACGATTTACGCTAACTAATAGTAAAGTTTACTGAATTTTGAATTTTAGATTAGGTCGCTCGGGTTTGGGACCAAAATAAAGTCTCGAATCGTCAGTCGATTTATCAAATCGGCAGCATAATTCCCCTGACGCCGTAAGTATCTTATTCAGCTAAAGTGTCCCGGAAAATGTTCTTAGTAACCCGGTCACGAACCAGCAATTCTATAGGATGTCGAGCGTGTCATGTCGCCAGGCCATTTGGCGCGATTATTACTGAATAGAGCATGTTTGTTGTTCCACGCAGAATATCTGAGGATAAGGAAAAGTCGTGATATATCCGTCTCTATGCAAACCTTGTCTATTTTAGATTCAATGTAAATATGTGTTGTACCTTCTAATGGACCAAACTCCGAGAGCCATGTATTAGGCATAGGTAGTTTTATTTTTATTAAATATTTGTCCATCCCCTTAGGCTAACTGTCCACTGAGAAGTGGTGAGAATGAACCACTTTGGCTGCGTCTTTGTGAAGCCTAAAAGAAGTGTATTTAAATCTGACAAATCGTCGGGGATAGTGCAATACCGCGTAAGTAATAAGTGTGGATACAATTCAATATTCAAACAAATGCTAAGTATTTTATTGAAATGAGAACCTTATCGACAGCTGTTATTTACGCGGTATTGCACTATCCCCGACGAAATGTAATTGATCCATTTGACAGAAATCTATTAAAGCGCGGAACTCCGCTCCAGTGGATAGACAGCCTTATGCATTCCCGGAGGGAGCGTTATTTTTTTCATTCTTATTAACCCTAGTCAAATATGGTTTTATTTTTAACTTTCTTATGGAGGCAATGCTGAATGAGGAAGCAGATTTCGTTTCAGAACCAAAATAAAGTCGAGTCGTCAATCAATTTACTAAACCGGCAGTACCTATATAATTCCCTTGGCTTGGTTTGAATCTTATTTGACCCAATTTGACAAATCTATTAACGAATCGAGACATTATTTTGGTCCCAACGCCAACATTACCTGATCTTAAATTCAAAATCCAGATAACTGTACTATTAGTCAGTTTCAATTGTATGTCAAGTTTGAAACAGTTATCTGCGAGGAATCGAAGTAGGTAACTTTAGTGTCTGTCTGGATCTTGCTTTTTACATAAATACCCAGGTAGAATAACTTAAACAAACATTCGGTATTCTAAACTCTTGAGTACACACAAACCAGTTTAAATGCATGAAGAGCATTTCTTAGGTATCTTATATAGGTATATACAGATATATACAAACTAATTAAGAACTAGTTGCCAACGAATCCAAAAAAGCAGATATTTACTTCTGCTACTATGTCATGGTCTTAAAATGATTAGCAAATAATAGAATATTGTTCAGTTATAATAAAAAAAACGCGTTTCTAAGAATACCTACACATAAGTAGCTGGTGAAGTAGTCCATCTGATAGATTCTAAAGAAGTAGATCGTATATTTAAAATGTATTCACTCTCCCGACGGAGCCTCGTAAGCGGATGTTGAGCCGAGTCAGCTCTCCTCGAGCGTTAAGAAAGATTAAACCTCGGAAGCTAAATTTAAATTCACACGAACACCTAAATAAGGAAGTGTATGACGCCTCTTGCATATTTATGTCATCTTCTATCACGTGAATTTGGATTTACCACATCAAAACAAACAGTTTGCGTGGCTGCATATGTAAATGTGGCTTTGAAGATAACAATGAGATTGTGAATGTTTTTTTTGTGTTTCCCAATACGATTCCTAGCAACTCTGTTTTGTATTTATTCGAGACTATTAAATTAAATAAATAGACTTTATGAATTCAAATATTCACGAAAATTGACTCGCGGTTAGCCCACAGATTGGTTCGAATTTTGCGGTCGGATAATTATGATCTCGTATCGGTCTTTTCAGATATTGAAGACGTTTCACATACTCAGGACCACAAATCGGTTCTTATAGACAGAGAGCCTGATGATGATGACACATAATACAGGAAAAATAGCATATTTTGGAGGCTAAATATGTACATCAATGAAACTTTGTTTATAATCTTGGCATTCAACATGAGTATATCTACGGAGTCCTACCAAAATGTAAGGGTCCTACCCTCGATTGGGGGCGTATGGGTTGCTTAATTAAAGTGCCTGTCTGTTGTTTTAGACTACTCTCAAATATATATCAAATCGGAGCCGGACAGTTGGGTAACTTTACGCGTTATTTTTTGTTTCATACACCATTACTTTTTCCTTTCTTATCTTGCAAAATATTAATCCTATAAGAATGGTCTCATTCGATTCAGCGCAATAAATTACAAGAAAATAACACGTCATTCGCCTACTTATTTTGTATCATAAAATGTTCCCCAGCCCATAAAAAGCCCCCTGGAATAAAGATTGTTAATGACAGTATGAGAAAATGAGATCAAGGACTTACCAGAGTGTTGTACTTGGTAGATTCCTCGATGTCAGCATCGCCTCCGACGGACAACAGCACCTTCAATGCAGGGAACTTGCTCTTGAAGTTGGTAATCGCTCTGTAGTTGGCATGCGAGCGGTCGACATCCAGGTTCTCATTCAACGGCACCATCTTGTAGGTGTCAGGTTGGATTCCGGCATATCCGTAGACCAGGTGGGTGCAGAAGGACAGTGCAGGGTCGAGATCCAAAGGCAGCATGCGGGCTTGAGCTGGATAAATGCATCCTTCAACTATTTTACGATGTAGTCACAATGGCCTTTGGTTCATTGAGCGTCATGAAAGCAACGAGTCAAACCAATCGAATGATTTACTAAGAGAAATCTTTGCACTGTTATTGTTACACAAGTTTCACTCCTGTTTATGCGCCGTTTTCGTATGCGTAATATGAGCAAATATTGTGTCAAAAACAACCTCAGTGATGTTTTCTTGGGAAACCATGTCTCCGATTGTTGTCGCCAGCATACCAAAAATATCATTTATTTGTGACTTTGGGGGTGTTTGACATGTCTACGTTGGCTCCCGTGGCGCCGAAAAAATCGACAGGCCTATCACAAACAATGGCCTTGCAATCCGTGACGTTTCCATAAACTTAGCTTCCTCTTTAATCAAAAGAGGAAGCTGTATAGTAAAATATCCATGATCGAGAACAATAATGGTACAAAACCGAATTCTAATAAATGCCGATACTGGTGACGAATTGCAAGGATCTTATTAAAACTAAATAATACTGTAAATGGTCGGTGGAAAGCCATTGCCATATCCTCGTTTTAGTTGCATCTTTACCTCAGATTTTACATTAAATTATTGGCGTATAACTGGCGCATGAATACAGTCATGGTTGTATTTAGTATGAAGTAGGAACAAATTATATTTTCCCTTTTTATATTCTTTAAAATTACCTATTATGTATCTTATGGTTTGGATATAACATTTATATCTTAAAATTTTAAAAACTGTATAGATAATATTTCAAGGCGTACCGTGTAGAATAAAGACAATTACGACGCGTTTGGCTCGGTTTGTAGACACCTGCCTACTGAGTCGGCGGTCCTGGGTTCGAATCCCGGCCGGGGCAAATATTTGTTCTTGGGTCATGGATGTTATCTATATATGTATTTATATATTATGTATATCGTCGTCTAGTACCCATAGTACAAGCTTTGCTTAGTTTGGGACTAGGTCGATTTGTGTATGATTGTCCCTTAATATTTATTTATTTATTTAATTACTTTTCTCCGGAAACTAAACAACGCTCGTTTGACAAGTTCGAGCGCCAATACAAAATTCTAACTTATAAGTGCCGCCTGAAGTAAGAAGTTTGCGAACACCTGACATAATAGTTGGAATATTATCTGTGTCTTAGACATGCGGATTTGTGAGAACCAGAATTACCACCCTCCACAATAGCCAGAACAAAAAATTGGTTGTCTCTAAAGTCGGTTTACGGACGATAATTTTACGTGATAACGTCACAAGAAAACATTGACGCATCTATCTCTCTTCCACTCCATCGTCCGGCATTCAATTAAATGCCTGCCGATGGAGTGCAAGACAGATAGATGATCACAAGCCGAACACTTAGGCCGATCGTGCCTCTCTATCGCTTGTTCCGCGCTCTCGCTTGTACGCTCGAATCAGGCGGAACGTGACAATGATTCATCTTCGGCGGCCTGTCCCTAAGGACGGGCCGTGTCAGCACCCAGCAGTGCAAAGGGCCCCTCGGGCCCGCAAGCAAAAAGACAAAAAAAAAAGACAATGATTCATACTTTTTCGTGCGAGCAGACGGCGGCGTTCATCGATTAATAGCCGTTATCACGTCAAAAAATGGGACTTATTAGAATCAATAGTTGTCAGGAATCCGAGTTGAAATAAATCAAAATATTCTCCAAATGAAAATCCAATAACGTCTCGATCACAAAAGATAGACCCCATCGGAACGCTTCGTTGCAATTTTGCAATTGTATGCGTTCTCTAACGAAAAATATTCTCTCGCACCGTGGTGTCACGTGCCACACATGTGGGTGTAGGTACACAGACACAGTCATGTAGCAGGACAGTTAACGGAAAACGTCCCATTGTCTACTTTAGCCACTTACCGTGGCACTGAGCCTAACTGACGTAATCGAGAAGTTTAGAGACCAACGCTTTGCTAAAGAAGCTTTGTTGATTTAGAAGGAGATTATTAAACTGAAGTATGATTTCAATCGAGATTATAATGAGTATCGATAAAATAATTACATACTACGGGTAGGTCAAATATGATCATATTATCAAACCACCTTAGAAACAAACAAACTAATAGAATCTGGATTTCTATACAGGAAGTACGCATTAGTATACATAGATGAAGATCAGATAATAAACTATATTATTCATTAAGACAGGTACCTAGCTGCTACCCAGGTATATAAATATGAACGAATACAGTTCACAAAAAAAGTGCGTTAGGAGCTATTTTAGAAATACGTACTATAATCACTATAAAAATATATAACTATAAAATACATGATGTAATGGCACATTTAATTTCCTGATGAATGTGGACAACTATGTTGCACGGATTCCCGCTTAATAGTTATGTATTTATACATAGTAAGAACTGATTATATTTTAAGTCGGTTAAATATTCCTATTGGCGATATGTAACGTGAGAGCGAAGCGATATAAAGTTGTTTTTCGAGAAAATATAATTTTCTTTACAACCATTTAGACGATTTTTTTCATATTATTGATATAAGTATATCAAGTAAGACATTCTAAAGATATAAACTAGACTAGAAAAGGAAAGCTAGCTTAAAATTCAAGTTAATTTATACATGCTTTAATCAGTGACTCGGAACTAATTGCCCTATAAATTAATGCCTTCCTTGATTGTAACGAGCACTCAGAAAAAACCGTTTATATAAGCGATTGATCAACCGAATCCTTGTAATTTAACATGTTGTGGTTCGAAACTTGTTTGGTTTAACATTCGCGACAGTTGGCCCCTAATAAAGCCGGTCAGATGATGCAACCATCAAATAGGTATGCTCGGTACCAAACGTTTATCTGGTTTCCAAGAAGTTCTAGAACGTTACTTGTTAACATCATTATCTTGTTGACACGCCGATATAAGGTCAATTGGTATCATTTTCCCTAAGACAAATAATTAGCGCTTATCTTCTGTTTTTGATAAAATTCGTACTTTGAAAGCAGTGACAGCAAGTTACGAATCACGTTACATGAAACTCATTTTATTTTATAAAGCGGGCATACTTAATCTTGTACTACATTATAAGTAGAAATGTTCATTAAGCAACATTGAATGGACAAGCAACCTAATTTTCTTGGGTAAACTATTAACTAAACTAATGACCCAGACAATTTGTCTTCTCAAACTAATTACTTATACTTGTAAAGGAAAGTTACCCTCATTCCCCTTCAAGTACTGAGTGTGAATTTGTTACAAAAATAAACAAACTTATCCTTGACCGAAACTGTTTGCACTCTCACAGAAAACTGTTTTCGTTCTTGATATTTGCTCAACCTGAATTTCGTGTGGTGAGAAGTTCTTTGTATAAAACTTACCTACATTGAAATATTGATACATTTATATGGTACAATGTAACAATGTGTGATTTAGCAAGAGAAACATATTATTATTTGCCTTTTCGTGGCACAGCCATATTATTTTCTTATTGTTTTATTTCATTTGTAATTTTTGTCACTATTTGTAATTATGTTCTATGGTCACGTCATGAATAAATGTATTTCTTTCTTTCTTTTGCCAAGTGTCATGTCAAGACTAAAGGTAATTCCTAAATTGTCTGTAAAACTCGCGCATTTTCCTTATTTTCTTTGTACATGACGTCACTGGGTAAAAGCGTGAATAAGATTGGGAAAAGTGAAGTAGGTATATCTAAATACATGGTGTAATATACATACACGAACTCAAAAATATAATAAAAACTAAGTTCTTTCTATCCTCGTGCAACAAGGTCGGCAGTCCAATGCCAATAACGTACAATAATAACGACCTCAGTGATTTCGCTTATTCAAAACACGACAAGAACATATTAATATACAGCTGGTAATATTTTAATCTTGTTTTTATGTTTGGTACTTTAATTTTAAAGTTTATGCTATACAATAAAGTTTAAAATTCCTTGCCGGGCGAAAGGAGATGGAAACTTTTTTTATATTTACAATTAATTATTATAATGTTTTTCGGTTCCTATTTTTTTTACGTACTACCAATTATTGATTATTATTTTATAATCATTAAATGTATATCATCACCGCATCATCGGATCTATTAGTTAACACTTTGTACTGAGTAGGTACTTTTAGAGTTAATTTAGGGTTTCTGAACTGGCATAAGTAAATGAATAAGGAATTCCAACTTCATGCATCTTCCCAATTGCATTTTAGCGTCTAATTGTGTGTTTCTATCGTTTAAATAATAAGATATAGATCCTTAATAGTTCCTCCAAATGAAAAACGTTAAGGTAAAGGGTGATGACTTAAATTTTTTTTCTCAAAATATCATCTTATTGTAATCATATTGATTTTGATTGGGTACCTTTACCTACCTACATTTATACCTTTTAGTACATCTTCAAGATTAACACTTATTTATTGACCAAAGAAACACTATAATCAGCCTAATGCACTTGGTCTCTAGATCATGAGCATCGCCACGGACAAACATACGAACATAATTAAACACAATTACACATACTAAACAAACATAATGTGCTAATAAAGTCACCACCTTCTTTTGCAGTTCGAATACGGCTAATTAAAATAATACGCTCTGGGCGTTTTAGCATATTGGCCGACTAAATATCAGGTTTCATTAGTGTTATTAAAGCACACAAAAAAGTGGTAGGTAAATCCATATTAATGAAACGTTTCGGAATTTGTTAACCAATGTCAATGACCGCTTGTTTAAATATTGATTTAATTTAAACAATGTTAATTTGTTTGCAAGTGCTATTTGTGAGAATGTTAGGAAAATGGGTAAGTATGTATATTTATTATAAAGAGTGCGTACGATTTCAATAATTATGATATTTTTGTAGAAAATATTCGTTAATATAATAAATCTACTCGATATTCTGTGGAAATATACTCAATTATATATTACTCAGAATAAGTATATCTTTTCGCAGACGAAAATTAAGAAGGTCGAGAACAGAAAGGATGCAGTAAAATATTCGACGCAATGACGTGACCCCTATCACATATCTAATGGACACACAATGGATAAAGGGCAAATAATATTTACATTAGATAGGTATGTTTCTTCACAGCTACTAGACTTTTAGATTTAGGTTTACACCACCAACGATAAAATCGCAAGGCATGAATTCCCTTAAACTCCAAAATGCGTAATAACGCAGCGATAATGCTACAATGTATTACATTTCACGTTCATGGTCGTTTCAGGCTTTAACTACAATTATGTTCATTTAGCATAACGTAAATTGAATGCCAATATGTAAAATCAACCATGAAGGTAGTTGAACAAATATTTAAAAAGTAACGCCTTGAAATAAATAGCTAACGCTAGGCTCGAGATGCTATCTTCTTAGACTTATCCCTCTTAACGCCTTCAAATCTCATACATTATTCATGATATCGCGGAGAACTTTGAGAGAAGAGTTACGCTACCTGTTTCGAATTCGAACCGAACAAAACTCTGTAATTGTATTCTTACATGCGCCGGTAAAATTAAAACGCTTAGCATAAATAAATGTAATACTTACACTCCCTGACATAGCTCTTGCTGTCGTAGTAGCAGACGACTTTGGCGCCAGTGTTAACCGGGTTGGCCACTGCCACCGCTAAAACAGCAGCGAGGGTAAACAGCAACATGTTGAGAATTGACCGCTTCTGCTCGCGCGCCGGTGCCAAATGAGACCTGCGCGCGCCCAGTTTTACAAGACCGCTTGCTTACGCGAAGGTCAAAGACTAACGATGACCACATCGCGCCATTTCGGCTTACCGCTTGTTTTGTTTAACGAACGACCGTAAGACATTGATAGGATAAACATGCTTAATGACAACATTAATCTGTATCGAGTTCAGAGCGTAAGCATGAGGGTTAGCTGATAAATGACATGACGATGAAAAAATTACAGCAATCGGCAGTCTAAAACTATCACTGTGATGTCACAGTGTCACGAAGAACGCTTATGTATTGAGGGTAGGTATTCTATGAAATGGTAAGGCAAAAGAGTCAAATTACTCCGTCCAAGGATCAATATAAAAGGCCTATATGTAATATTACTTAATATAAATAAACAATCATACACAAATCGACCTAGTCCCAAACTAAGCAAAGCTTGTACTATGGGTACTAGACGACGATATACATAATATATAAATACATATACCTATAGATAACATCCATGACCCAAGAACAAATATTCGAGTTCATCACACAAATATTAGCCCCGGCCAGGATTCGAACCCGGGACCGCCGACTCAGTAGGCAGGTGTCTACAAACCGAGCCAAACGCGTCGTCAATAATACCTTAAGTAAGTAATGTAAACCTGACTTAAGTGAAAAGTAACAAGGGTGATAAAGTCACAGTAATTATTTTGAAACTAAAGCGAGAGTCACGGCGACTGTAATTTAATGCTTTTCCCACGTCCATTACGGACTTTGCAGAAACTAATACCTTAGTTTATATCCTATCCTAAACTCGGTGCGACTGGCATTACGTGTGTAACCTCAGTAGTTATCCCATGGGATGGCATACATTATTCGCGGTTGGATTCTACACGTGTTTGTAGAACTTCCAATACAAGTAACTACTTACACGCCCAAGTACGTTTAAACATGACCAATGTTTTTGCTCACCAATAAGGAAAGAGACAACTTATTGAATCATCGATCAGCTGGTTTTCTCCTCAAGATTATCTTCGACATCTTTATATTTATTATAAAGCTGGTTTGAATGAACCTTCACCTACTAGGTAGTTCAATGTTAAACTAGAGGTGAAGTAGAGGTGATGTTTGCTATCAAGTCGCCCTAACAGTAGGTACCTATTAGAATAAATATATTACTTCCTAAAATTTATATTTTAAGAGATTTGATTATGCCTAACATAACTTACTTAAAATGTTTAATTTCATTACACACTAGGCATTTTTTACATAGTGATGGTAGTAGAATAGTACTATAGCTATTTACAAGAACCTACCTAACTAGCTAGCACACAAAACGACGCGGCCACTTCGTCTAACGAACTCACCTATGTAAAAGGAAAATAATATTATGGTATGTACTAGATGAGAATTCAATCTAACTTTATGTAGGCATGTCTGATTTCGTGTGACTTGCAAGAGCCAAAGAAGCGATTAAACTTTAAAAATAACAACGATATTTTTACTCTTTGTCTATCCGCGATAAACTCGAAAATTCCAAGGAAAATTTCGACACAGTTTCCACTTGACTGTCAAGTCTTGACATGACAATTTCACACGCTAATAAGTTAATAACTACTTACCATATATATAAAAAAGGTAATACTATTAGTAGATAGTCATCAGATAGCTTTGTGAACTCTATTTTAGATTAGAGATGCCACAGCTACATGGATATCTGAAGAGTAAGTATACTATAACAATTTGGACATTTGCCGACTCCTATAAAATATGCCTAATAAGATTTTACCCTCACTTACGTACTAAATAGGTAAAATGTAAAGAAATGCACACAGTCTCGCTAATCTTTGAGCCGATGTGACCACACACCACAGAATGATGCCACTAGCTATTGAAGAGATTCGTTTACGGTTACCCTTTATTTTGCTTACAATATTGTCGAAGTATATGTAAATTGGATATCTAATTAGATAAATATGCCTCAAGGAAGTGTGTCCATAAAATTTTGATTCAGATTAATAACAAATCGTAACAACCAACTTCTTAAATGTATGATTGTTATTTGTATTTTCTCTTTCTTATCCGAACACTTAAACTGAAATGATCTGTATCAACGAAAAAGTCCGTTTTGGCGGGCGGTTGACTGTTAGAGAATGCCATGAGGCATTAAATCCCCTAATTGTACCTACTATTCAATGAAATTAATAAATTAACGTCACGAGAGAAATTGTAAATATTCCTTAATTATATTTATGTAAGTAGATGTATTTTATAAGTTATCAATACAAATAGTATACAGCAACAAAAACACTATTTTGGAACAGCAAACTTGTGATCCTACTGATGTTAAAGTTGGTAAAGATATCATAAGGATATACAAAGTTTGTCCTTAAGACCGGTGTCCCAAAAAAGGTACAATTAAAAGATTTCATCGTTCGCATCTGAGTTCCTGGACAGGTCTTATTGTTAAGTATCATTCATTATTTGTGTTGCACGTGCGTCTTTTCCTCAAACCATAGGCCATATTTTAAGATAGTGATCAAGATAGACCCCGCGCTTGAGTTGCCATTTGATTACACTCTAAATCACACTATAGTGCAATATCTTACCTGTGCAGCTTATATTCTGTATTAGCGAGTTTCAGACTAGTTTAAAAACTTTCTCAAGAATTAAAAAAAAATGTACATCTCGGAAAAGCAGAGTTAACTCTATGCAAACAGCTGCGCGTTATATAAGGTACCTACCAAGGCGATGGCGTCCATAGAAGATTCCCTATTCGATTCCCACCGACTTGCCCATTTTTAGAAAATATGGGTAAGGTAAATCGGTCCTGGCTTGCCCGAGATTTTATTTCACGCCACGCCACTGATACTTACGCCCATTTCTTCTCTTTATACTTTTTGAGTTACTTTATTACCATATATTATACTGTCACAAGACTTAATACAACACGTATTTATGTAATATGTAATCAATTATTTTTCATTTAATAACCACCACGTTCTGGCCTGTAGGTTTAAAAACACGCTGCATTTCTGGGTTCCTTTGTGAACTTTTCAATCTGACCTCTTTTAAACCGAGTAAGACCGTTTTTATTCGAATCCATTGTGCATAAGTCCGGGTTGGGTTAGCTTGAATGGTACATCACGTTTTTACCTATACATTATAATATATTATGGATGAAGCCCTTAGAAAATGAGCTAGGTTTTTACCCCTTTTTGCCACGTACGCTATTATCTAGGTGACGTTCGACCGACCCATACAATTGTACGACTCCATTATGCTTAACTTCCGGATTGCCCGAATTCAGGAACATTAATTACAAACTCCAACTTTTGACTCACTTCGGACCTATGCGACGGTGATGGTATTCGTTCTAAAAGTGAATGAAATTTAGAGCATTCCATTTGTGAATACGCGCACACGGAAAATGAATAATCGGCTATTTACACCAATTTATCGCCAATATAATGCCTCTGTAGAATCTGTAGGTACTAAAATTGATGACAATAATATTAACAGATCTTAAGGTTAAGGGTTATGTTCAGTTAGTTATTACGAAACAAAAAATAATAACTTAGATAATTTTGTGTAATTACAGCAATTTATCGCCAATATAAAGCGTCTGTATAATCTGTAGGTCCTAAAATCGATGACAATAATATGAACAGATCTTTATTTGTTAAGACAAATTAAAATTATAGTTTCAGAACTTTCAGACTTGCCCATACTCATCGATCTAATTGGACCATTCTATCTAGGCGTTTAATAGGAACTTAAGTTACAAATTTTGTCTATATCTTAATTATTCTATATATGTAGCTTAATTAATATAGCTGATAATCGATGAAATTAAGTTAGTATACTTACAGTAATGTTATAATAAATCTGTTGCAGCTCAAGTTCTTAAAGCAACCAGAAACATTATGAGTGTAACTTTATTTTTATAAATCAATTGATTCAGTGGAAGTGTACCCTAATAGTATACTCTAAAATTAAATAATGTAGTCAATTTCAAGTATAACTAGCATGAGCAGCTCAATCTAGAAAGTGAACTGGGGCAGTAGGTTGATGGTGCTACCAAGTTACAGTTATTGGCCATTCATTCCAATATTGAAAATATTCGTAAATCCACGTTTACTTCATCCCTAATTTACTGAAATAGATAGGAGGTAATCAGAGTTGGGCGTTATTTAGATACTTAATTTCTTATCTAGATAATTATTTCAAATAAAAACAATTCAAACTATTCGAAGATAAATTCAATCACAAATAATGCGTTGACAACTTTTTTTACTGACCTCGTTTGTTATTGAAGTAAGCTTAGATAAATAAATTTACCTATATATAGGTAATGTCACGCCGGATAAAGTCGTCACGCTGACATGCTCATAAAATCAAAAAAATATTGATGCAATGTCGTTTTCTAGCTCTGCCTTTCAACATGTCTGGAATTAAGCAATATTAGACGGCTAGTTTTTTTAATTTATATTTCATATATTTAAATATATACAAAACATTAATTACTTTTGTTGTAGGTTATTTTCATTTCATGATGCCCGACCACTTCTACATGACTGTACTACTGACATTCAACTTTTATTTAAAATCCCATCTAATTTACCTAGATTAAAATGAAACTCATCTAGATAAATTCTAAATAACAAATGACGGATTATTTAGTTATTTTAAATATAAGTTGATTTAGTTATCTTCCCGGCTTATAAACTATGCCCGTTCCCTTAGATCCCGAGAGAAGTATATAGGTCACTTTGCGAAATCTCGTATCGAGTTAAAGTTGATAAAATTATATCTTCAGTGACTCAACTGCATTGAGGAAAATATGCACTTTTTATTGTAGAAGAGTGTAGCTTACCTTGAGTCATACGTCGCCTCGCTTATAAAAATATTCCAGTGCTCTATTTGAATTGGTATAACTGAATCATGATAATGACGTAACCTGTTGTGATTAATTTCGTTTTACCTTGATTGGTATCATGTTATCTATCTATAGTTTCCCGGCAGGCTTAAACAAGATGAGTGTATTCTTAAACCTTTTTTAGTATATATACTTTGATAAAAAATAATTGTTCGAGGAAGAACCTCCTTTCAGTTAATATAATGACTGCCAAGCATATGAGATCAAAGTGCCCAAGAGCCATTAACTACGAGTAAACAATATTAATTTACATATTATTATTATTGCACTACATTTCTGTAAAGCCTTAAAGGCATACTAATGACCGGTCTCGTCTTCATCCTCCAGGCTGTCTGGGGCATACTTGAAGTATCGCTTCATATTTAAATTTAATTAATTTATACTAGAAGATAACTTCGTCTGCGCAAAACTTTTTTCTTTACCGCAGTTGGGTAAAAAGTATTTAAAAGTATTCTATAACAATTTTTGTACCTACTATGTCCAGCTATCTATGCACCAAAATTGGTAAAATTCCGTCCAGCACAGTGTTAAGATTTCTCCTGAAATAATTTTATATTTAAAGAACAGATTTTAATATTATTTTAGGATACTTATTATATAATAATATAGATAAAACTTGAGGTACTTTGATTCCCTTGAGTGTCGAAATGTACGTTTTTTGCGAAATAAACGGCCGTATTTTTTTTCACGTTAACGTAGAAGTTTGATTTTTTCATAGCTTCAAGGGACCGCGACCGTAGACTTGAGTATAATTATAGTGTTAATTCAACTCGATACCCCCGATACGCGTTCTCGAGTTAAAGGGTCTTGACAGACCGACAGACGGACGGACAACAAAGTGATCTTATAAGGGTTCCGTTTTTTCCGATTGAGGTACGGAACCCTAAAAACTAGACATGTATGGTTTGGAAATTTCCGAGTAAAAGTACATTGACGGCCGATCTCCATCAAATACTCTATTTCACGTTTCTTTCTTCCTATGTCTGTGGGCACAAACATCTCAAAGCACAGCCTCTCGAAAACCCTGCTGCCTCAGTTCAATGGCCCAAGGATTAATGTCACCTAAAGAGCATCGCAAAGGATAATAAAAGGAGTTCCCCCACGAGATTGAATCGGAAGTGATGACATCTTCAAGCAAACTTAATTAACGACATCCCGAAGAAACGAAGTGGCAGTGGTCTAGATAGAAACATCGCTCGTTGTATGTTGAATAAATTCGTTAAATTTACCAAGTTTCGAGTATATGTTAGCACAGTACGTGCTTAGCTATATGACACATAACATTGTGTATCTAACAAGTGGTACATAGTCTTATTATCATTCGTCAAGGAGCGTGCTAGGCATACAAAGGAAACTAAACACAGTGACTCAACGGTGATGTAAAAGGCTTGTTTTGCCTCGATTCTGAGATCCATTGTTCCTACGATATGGAAGATTGGAATCGTGATTTAATCATTTATTAGATGGTAGTTAAATTTAAATTATGCACCTTCCAGTTTTTATTTACGGTCATATATTGTACCGCGGGACGTAAAGATTCTCTTCAGTAACTACTAGATATACCGTCCGAACGACAACCAAATCAGAATGATCTTCACCACCATCATGTCGGCCGAGTGACGTCCGCTACCGGACATTGGCCTTCTCCAAGCTTATCCATATTGAACAGCCGTATGACTTCACAAGATCGTCGTCAGTTTAGAGTCTGGGACAATGTTTTTCACCGACGAGCTAGGTAGTCAAAAAAGTTTACAATTTCAACGTAGCCAGCAGGCAAATGAAATGAAATTAAAAATGCATTGATAACATACGGTTATAGGTCAGATAAATTTTTCGCCAGACGCCACGACCCCAGTCGTCAATTTCCACTATAGTTAGAATGCAGTACTTACCTTTTACTTTTACATTTGGTTATTTTCTTGGCGTCTGCGGCAGCAAACTACGCGCTCAAATGATTAAGTACCTATTCGTACCTAAGTATATATTCGATTGCTGCCACAAAATCTAATCGAAACGCTTCTCACTGGCTAAAGCTCGTGACACGCATAGCAAAACGTGACATTAATATGTGATAATAACTGCCAATGTCTATCAATACCACTATACCAGCCTTTCTGAAACTGTTCCGCAGAACCTTGGAGCTCCGCAAGACCTGACAGAAGGCTTTAACATGAAACTTGTTAGGTCTTGTCTCTTGTCATGCTATAGCCAAAAATGTGGAAGCTCACAAAGGTAATAAATAAAATTAATATAATGACAGCATTTATGTATTAATACTTACGAACGTAGAAAATGTTTAAGTAACTACTAAATTTTTCAACCGACTTCTAAAAGGAGGAAGTATTCGGATTTTTTTATGTTTGTTACCTCAGAACACCATTTATTAAGCAATTTCGAAAATTATTCTAATTTTCGAGAGTACCTAGGCATCTCAGGTTGGTCCATATTCATATTATCCCTAAGTATGTAGGTATACTGTAAATATATGTGACGATAATTAATAGATTGGTTTGACAATGGGCTAAAGTTTTTTATTTATTTTATAAATCATGTGGGCCTTATTTTCGTTTGTGTAGGTATATATGCGAAAATTATCTTAGACGAGCGATCGACCGTCATAAACACACGTTATCTTGTCTCATTACCGAGGAAAAGTTATACATATACTTACACTACGTTAATGCTAGAGGAGTAATGTAATGTATACGGTATAACGTACTTACCGTCAAAAAAGATGGCACATCGACCTTTGGGAAAAGACTGCTAATTTCAGCTTCGTGGAGCGTAGACTTAGGTACGCTAAGTACTTAGGTACCGTTTTTCCGTCGTTGCACAGATGCAACGAGTAGGTTCGCATTTAGTTAAAAATATATAATACAGAGTTGTTAAAACCACTCAAAAATTATTGAAATACAAAATAGGTACATAATTGTTTTACTATTTATTTTGCTAGTAGCAGCAACTGCTCTCTATAGATATCAAAATTTACAAATAAAGTCCATAAAGTGCAGTAAGTATTAATTTCGTATACCTATTATGAAATGACATGACAATGAATAAATACAATAACCGATAACTGATGGACGGTCGCCAGTTGTTTGGCCGGATATTGTATTTACATACCTATTTATATGACATACATAAATCAAAACATTACCAGGCAAACGTTGTAGGTATATTAAAATAAAATAACAGACTGATTCCGAACTCTAAGAGAAGTAGGCACTATACCTACCTACAGTTAGTGCAAATGTTTATCAAGTTGGCGCTCATACTTGTGTAGGTTATTTCCCTACATTTTATCGTAACAGCTTTGATCTTGGGACCTCCATATCGAAATGATTCGATTTCTCAGCATACAAAATCGTTTCTTAGAAGTCGTCGCTACATAATATGATAATATTAAATAAGGAAATAAATGCATAAACGGCCACGGTCTAAAAAAGGTCATTCCCATTGTGCTAAGCGCTGCACGCTGTTATAGGTAAATATATGTATTCTAGAATCTAATTTACACACGGACGGGAAAGATTACCATTTTAACTCAGTCAATTAGGTAAGATTTGTATGTTTCCGGTATGCGACGACAGTTAACAATTTATTTTTTTCGCTTTGTATTATGGCTATTTAAGCCTAAATTTCGTCCAACTCTGTGGTCCTTACCCACACGGCCCACACCACATCCTACCTACCTATTTAAAGTATTAAGATAAGATAAGATAATATTTATTGCAGAAAAAGGGTTAGTTACATGTCTTAATAGGTATTATGTTAAAGTTCCACCTTTTTCGGCTGTCTTCATACAGCATGCAATTGTATATAAATGGGTAGGAAGGAATAATTATTACGCTAATCTTTTATATTTACAGTTAAAGGCATCCAAACCAATAAGGGCGACAAAGACTTAAAAATATTTACTTATCATTATCAAATTCACCGAACTCGTAAAATTAACATTAACTTAAATATCGATTGTATATTTACCTAACAATAATCTAAGTCGATAGTGTATTAAGTAAATAATTATTGTAATCTTAAGTGTCATGGCCCTAACCACGATATCAAGGCTGATTCATTTTCCTTGCATAAGTCTGGTAGAAGATAGCCAACCTATTGTAGTTATTAAAAATAAAAGTAAGGATAATATTGATAACGTTGAGACTTCCAAATTTATACGCTATTGTTACTATATATATATATTATATTATGTACCTATGTAGGTATAAGCTAGATATCGATCTGACACCTAAGTAGTAAGGATTTTTTAAATTGTTTATTATTCATATGGCAATACTTGTATAGGTACAAAAGATCATACTTACGATAAATTAGGTATTCATTAATATGATCTTACTTCACGATCTGTAGGCACTAGTAATTTGTGATTCTGGTTCATGGTTTTCTTATCATATTCTAATACTTTGTTAGATGTTCTTTTTTGTAACAGCTCCGAGCAGCCTAGGAGCAGTAGGGTGAACTTTGTCAGCAATTTATAATAAAAAACGTCATCTAGCAGTAATAATAAAATTGGACAAGTGCGAGCCCGACTCGCGCATGAAGGGTTCCGTACCTATACATATATATAATCTATAACAAGTTTGTTGTATGGGAGCCCCCCTTAAATATTTATTTTATTTTATTTTTAGTATTTGTTGTTATAGCGGCAATAGAAATACATCATCTGTGAAAATTTCAACTGTCTAGCTATCACCGTTATTGAGATACAGCCTGGTGACAGACGGACGGACGGACGGACGGTCGGACGGACGGACGGACGGACAGCGAAGTCTCAGTAATAGGGTCCCGTTTTTACCCTTTGGGTACGGAACCCTAAAAACGCTACTATTTAAACGCTCACCAAAATGGCTTTTATACCCTAAAACTAAATTCCAAGTAAAATGAATTACCTCCATATAAATTACACTCATTATTATCATTTTGTATTCCAAAATCAATATACATACACCAGAATAATTTTACGTTGAGTCCGTATATATCTTTTTGCTTCCCAAAATGGATTTTTTGCTCACCAAATATTGTTTTCATAAAACATCAACATTAATACCAAAAACTGCAGTCTAATTTGCTTTAGTGTAATCAAATTATCTAACCTTTAGTCAAAATATATTATTGTCAATCTAAAATTACAATAGCTTCCCTTTATTTATTTACCCGCAAACCGCCCCCCGCCCCCACCAAGCGACGCACAGGCCGGTAGGCCTGCGGCCAGGCCGGCAGGCCTGCGGCCAGGCGAGCCGCGCAGGTCCGACTTGGCTTAGGTTAGGTACGACGACGAGCGAAGCGAGGAGGAGTGTTAGGTTGAACTGCGACCCTAACGAGTGAGCGAAGCGAGCGAGCCGCGCAGGTCCGACTTGGCTTACGATTCCTAACATTACCTATTTCACCTTAAGGCAGGTCCACAGGGCAGGTCCTACTTGGCTTAGGTTAGGTACGACGACGGCAGGCTGACTTTACATTTTTATTTACGGCACTCAAGGACAGTGTCTGCAATACCTACACAATTTATTATTATTATTTATTAGTTTTAGGGTATAAAAGCCATTTTGGTGATCATTTAAATAGTAGCGAATATTTATTTAAGTACTATATCATATATTAATTGAATGCATAAAGCGATAAACAAGTTACCTGTGTTTGGGGTACGTAGTAATATGTTTGGTATAACAAAAAATTTCATGGTCAGCAGTTAGTTTTTTGCCTCAGCAAAAATGACTAAAATTTAAGTACCTAATAATATAAAATATTGGTGACATTTATTTAACAATAATATAGATTATTTGGTCTGAAATTAACTTTAACGATGTTCACATAGTAAGAAAAAGAAATATAAGCTTTATGTATACAATAGTTTCTGATGCACTATTTGGTGAGCATTCATCCGTTTTGGCAAGTATTAAGAATTTATTGGAAGTAATATATTAACATATTTGGTAGGCGTTTAAACACAATCCATAATAAAAACTACTTTATAAGGTTGGAAATTTGATTTCCTCAGTTCATTACTTACAATTACGCATAACAGATGGCGGTAGCATACGATCGAATAAGCGTCATCTGGTAGGAGTAACAAAAACTGCGTTGTACGCATTTAGCAATTTTAGCTTCCCTATATACTTAAGAGAACCTAAGCCAAGTGCATAGTTCAAACGGTTAACGGTAGATGGCACTCCTCTCCTACGTACGGTGAGTGGTAAGTTATCTCTTGATAAGCTATTTATAACTAGCTTTTGCCCGCGACTGCGTCCGCGTGGGCCTTGGAAGTATGGAAGCAACCTCGTACAACACGATAGATATCCACCTAATCACCTTAATTAATAAAAGGGATTATTAAAAGCGCCTAAGCAATTGTAAGAGCAATTGTGCTTTTGGTCTAATAATTACATTTCCTACAGGGTCATCAGTCATCATTAATTACTTACTCACTTTTCAATCTTTTTAGGGATAATTTCCAGGATGAAAACTATCCTATGTCCTTCCTCAGATCTTAAACTATCTCCATGCCAAATTTCATCAAAATCGATTCAGCGGTTTAAGCGTGAAGAGGTAAAAGGCAGACAGACACACTTTCGCATTTATATATTTATAATATTAGTATGGATATCAACTGTTATAGGATGACCATCACTACAAGACGTACGTCTTATAGTGAGGGAAGTAGTGTCACAACGTGCAAATTTTGGTATCGGTATTACAAAAAATCCAGGATTTTCAGGATTTTTCAGGATTGAAAAAAAATGCAACTACAACAAAATAAAAATTTGCCCATATCGTCGTTGCGCTTACCAAATCTGATATGTGCATCAATTGTTTTAACCCTTTGAGCGCCAAGCGGCAAAGCAATTCACCGTGCCACTGACGCCAAACCAAAAAAAAAAGTGCTCCAAAATCAACAGAGATTGAAAAACACAGATAGTGGTTTGAATTAGCATGTTTTTGACCATTGACATTTTTGACGTCAATAGGCGTCGTTGGCGTCAGCGGCACGAATTCCCGATGACGTGATTTGCCGTCTTTGGCGGTCAAAGGGTTAATAAAATTAATGTCTTAGTAATTGCACATAAGGCGTCATTTCTATTAATTAAAATCTTACACATATCAGTTTTAGAAAGCGCAACGACGATATAGAGAATAATTCATAACAGGGAAGTAGTGTCACCCAATGTATGGAAGGTGCAAATTTTGGTATCGGATTAATTCACTTGGCACAGATGTAATATACGTAAAACTAAGCTAATTTAGCCCGGTAGCCATCCACCACCCCCTGGCGGGTAGAAGGGGGGGATTGTTCAAATTTACACGCCACCGCGTTTTATGTACGATTCTCATAGAACGGGCCGGGCCGGGTCGGCTACCGCCGCGTCGCAACGGGCGCTCTAGCAGCCGGCAGCGGCCTGTCCTGGATTTTTTGTAACTCAATGGAAAATTTTGTAGGACATATATCGTGAAATTGGGCTTACCTTGTTCAGAATAAGCAACTTTACCAACTCAACAAATTTTATTGAAATCTGAGAAAAAAATAAACTTTAACAAAATAAAAATTACCTACCCATATTTGTATTTTTTTTTATATTAAGATCTTTTTAATTTAATGGTACCAAATACCACAATTACATACTTCTATTAACAAAGTCACCGTAGTCGCGTATAGAAACAACTTATGCTATGCTATCCCAAGGAAAAAGTAGTTTAATTCAACAGACACAATTTATTCAGAAAGTATATTTTCGCTACAGCATCTGAATATAAATACACCGACAAAAAGAAAATTAAAAAAGTATTACAAAAAATAACGTCCATATGCCATTAACGGTTTACTTCATATATTTCGTCATAAACTATTACAATGACTTTTTACAACCAACAGATAAGAATTCGGCACAATACATGAACAAGATATATTTTTGAGACCAGAATACACTACTTAAAGATCACTTCAAGCAGTGGGGATTCTTGTTTAATGGTTAGTCTTTATGTCTGCTGGATGAGCATCGACATGGGCCGGTGCAGCCTGGCCAGCCTGCTGACCTTGGATCTGGCCTTGAGGCTGCCCTTGGACTTGACCTTGAGTCTGTCCTTGCGTTTGAGGCGCCTGTTGCTGCGCTAGGGCTTGGTTCGCGTTCACGTTTTGGGCCTGCTGAGGCGGTGCTTGTCCTTGAACTGGCTGTGGCGGCTGCTGGTATTGGGCTTGCTGCGGCTTAGCCTGGTACTGTTGGGGAGGCTGCTGAGCTTGATTTTGTTGCTGTTGTCCTTGATATTGACCTTGGGGTGGCTGTTGAGCTTGATACTGTTGCTGTGGTGGCTGTTGGGCCTGAAACTGCCCTTGGGGAGGCTGTTGGCCCTGGAACTGCCCTTGAGGAGGCTGTTGGGGTTGGTATTGTCCCTGGGGTGGTTGTTGAGCCTGGAATTGTCCTTGAGGAGGTTGCTGAGCCTGGAATTGTCCTTGAGGAGGTTGCTGAGCCTGGAATTGTCCTTGAGGAGGTTGCTGAGCCTGGAATTGTCCTTGAGGTTGCTGAGCCT
Source organism: Apotomis betuletana (assembly GCA_932273695.1). NCBI lineage: Eukaryota > Metazoa > Arthropoda > Insecta > Lepidoptera > Tortricidae > Apotomis > Apotomis betuletana. Next base: position 12,990,228 of record OW026298.1, on the reverse strand, counting down.
GGAATTGTCCTTGTGGCGGGTGCCCCTGGTACTGCGGCTGTTGCTGGTATTGCGGCTGGCCTGCTGGGTAGTGCTGGTATCCTGCCTGTTGCTGCTGGGCGTGGTAGGCCTGCTGTTGCTGATACTGCTGTTGTTGGTACTGCTGTAACTGGTGATGGGCTCCTGGCACCGGGCGACCGTGAGCGTCCACCTGTATGGTTGAGATGTGTATAATCAAGGAAAATATACGTATAATTCAATGATATTTATGTTGAACTACAAGGTAAGCGGTAAGTACGGTAAGTTGAAGCCACAGACCATCCCCACTAGACGGAACATGTAACGCGACCCGTAGGCGACCCGCGCGCACCAACGATATGGTACGGCAGAACATTAAAGTATCAACACGGCGGCCACCGTTTAGTTGCGTCCATGTTTATGAGGTCTCTCTACACCACTTAACACTACAATTTACCATGTTATTTATTTAATTTCTTTTTTCGTTGACGTACGCATGGATCATAAACAAGGACGTAACTAAACGGTGGCCGCCGTGTTGATACTTTAATGTTCTGCCGTACCATATCGTTGGTGCGCGCGGGTCGCCTTACATGCTCCGTCTAGTGGGGGTTGTCTGTGGTTGAAGCGCCCCGTAATGTTAGAATAGCGCTTTTGGAGGCTCAAACGGGACGCGGTAGCGACCGTCAATCTACTCGTTTATACAATACAATACAACAATACTTTATTGCACACCAATAAAAGTTTACCAAAGGAAACAAGACAAATACAATTTATAAATAACGGTAGACATCAGCACACAGACATATATATGTCGCAGTCAAAAGTGTGAACTGGTCAAAAGGACTTTTAACCGACAAAAACAGGCAAAACTGCTTTTGACTGAGCGTGTTGGTCAAAAGTAGTTTTGCCTGAAAATCATTGGTTAGGGTACCCCTTATCTTGCACAATCTCTATTGTCCGAAATACATTTCGCATAACCGTTTTCGCACAATAATTTTTAGCCGAATGATACTATCGCATAAATATATACTTACCACAATTGTTATGTCGCATAGTATTCATTTGGCACAATTTTGAATAGCAGAATACTAATATCGCCAACTTTTATTTCGCAGAATTTTATGTAGCACAATATAAGTTCCGCCGAATTTATTTCGGCATAATTGTTGTAGCATACCCACAGAACCGAATCGCTGCCAGAAAATTAGGTTAGGTTAGGTTGAAACTGCGTGCCTCACAGAAACGAATCGCTGCCAGAAAACTAGGTTAGGTTAGGTTGAAACTGCGTGCCTCACAGAAACGAATCGCTGCCAGAAAACTAGGTTAGGTTAGGTTGAAACTGCGTGCCTCACAGAAACGAATCGCTGCCAGAAATTTAGGTTAGGTTAGGTTGAAACTGCGTGCCTCACAGAAACGAATCGCTGCCAGAAAACTAGGTTAGGTTAGGTTGAAACTGCGTGCCTCACAGAAACGAATCGCTGCCAGAAAACTAGGTTAGGTTAGGTTGAAACTGCGTCCCCCACAAAACCGAAACGCTGCCAGAAAACTAGGTTAGGTTAGGTTGAAACTGCGTGCCTCACAGAAACGAATCGCTGCCAGAAAACTAGGTTAGGTTAGGTTGAAACTGCGTGCCTCACAGAAACGAATCGCTGCCAGAAAACTAGGTTAGGTTAGGTTGAAACTGCGTATCTCACAGAAACGAATCGCTGCCAGAAAACTAGGTTAGGTTGAAACTGCGTGCCTCACAGAAACGAATCGCTGCCAGAAAACTAGGTTAGGTTAGGTTGAAACTGCGTGCCTCACAGAAACGAATCGCTGCCAGAAAACTAGGTTAGGTTAGGTTGAAACTGCGTGCCTCACAGAAACGAATCGCTGCCAGAAAACTAGGTTAGGTTAGGTTGAAACTGCGTGCCTCACAGAAACGAATCGCTGCCAGAAAACTAGATTAGGTTAGGTTGAAACTGCGTCCCCCACAAAACCGAAACGCTGCCAGAAAACTAGGTTAGGTTAGGTTGAAACTGCGTCCCCCACAAAACCGAAACGCTGCCAGAAAACTAGGTTAGGTTAGGTTGAAACTGCGTATCTCACAGAAACGAATCGCTGCCAGAAAACTAGGTTAGGTTGAAACTGCGTGCCTCACAGAAACGAATCGCTGCCAGAAAACTAGGTTAGGTTAGGTTGAAACTGCGTGCCTCACAGAAACGAATCGCTGCCAGAAAACTAGGTTAGGTTAGGTTGAAACTGCGTCCCCCACAAAACCGAAACGCTGCCAGAAAACTAGGTTAGGTTAGGTTGAAACTGCGTGCCTCACAGAAACGAATCGCTGCCAGAAAACTAGGTTAGGTTAGGTTGAAACTGCGTGCCTCACAGAAACGAATCGCTGCCAGAAAACTAGGTTAGGTTAGGTTGAAACTGCGTGCCTCACAGAAACGAATCGCTGCCAGAAAACTAGGTTAGGTTAGGTTGAAACTGCGTCCCCCACAAAAACGAATCGCTGCCAGAAAACTAGGTTAGGTTAGGTTGAAACTGCGTCCCCCACAAAACCGAAACGCTACCAGAAAACTGATAGAGTAGGACAGTTAAAAAAACACAGAACTTGTCATTTTTATTTTATATACATCTACGAAATATTGTGACACATCAATAAAAATATTATTGTGGTAAACGGAATATTATGCCATATAAGTTTCGGCGACACAATTCTTCGACCATAGGAGTATTGTTCTAATCGACATTATGCCAATGTACTATTCTGCCAAATAAACGTGTGCGAAGTGATAGTATGCCAAGAAATTTAGGCAAAAAGCAATTGTGCGAAATGATGATTGTGCCAATGGTTGCTATGCGAAACGAAAATATGCCAATAAATTTTGTGCAACACATTAGTAACCCCATTGGTTAACAGTACTTTGACTGTTACTATCAGTCAAAAGTACTTTTTCGATGACATCGAATGATAGAAAAAAAAAAACCTTTCAGAGCAGATCCGACTTGGCCGGGTTAGGTTAGGTTAGTTTTTTTTTATATCCCTAACCAAAAGTGTGAACTGGTCAAAAGGACTTTTAACCGACAAAAACAGGCAAAACTACTTTTGACCAACACGCTCCGTCAAAAGCAGTTTTGCCTGTTTTTGTCGGTTAAAAGTCCTTTTGACCAGTTCACACTTTTGACTGCAACATATATATCCATACTAATATTATAAATGTGAAAGTGTGTCTGTCTGTCTGTTACCTCTTCACGCTTCAACCGCTGAACCGACTTAGATGAAATTTGGTATGGAGATAGTTTGAGACCCGGGAAAGGACATAGGATAGGTACTTTTCATCCCAAAAAAATGTGTATTCCCGTGAGAAGAGCGTATAACACCGCGGGGCGCAGCTAGTAACCATGTATAGTTTACCAAGCCTCGCGACTGCAAATATTTCAGCTCCTCGAGCCGCCTCCTCTCGAACTCTTCGTACTCCTGTTGTGTGTAGATTTGGTTATCTTCAATCGGTTTCCATCCTGAAATAAAGAATGAAATATTATTTTCACCTCACTCGCTCGGAAAACCTCCGTTTATAGGGCGAAATCTGCGTGCAAAAGTCTATTTTATCCGCTAGCGTGCAAAAGTCATTTGAATTTCGAACACGACGATTTTGATTCTCTGTGGTGCATGTAACTTTTTTATATTTAAGACTCCTTCAACGCGTGACTGATTTCATCAGTCGATAAATCTTCGAATAACCAATCAACGCACGCTAATAAAGGGCGATCTGGTCAGGCCGGCTAAAATCATATGTACGTTTGAATACTTCTTTTAAAACAAAATACACCTACAATATCACGTCCAGAAACCTGGTTTGTGGTTACAGATTTTTAAATTTTAATTTTTTCTACGCTTTATTTTATGTTGAATATGTTTACATATATTAATAGTAAGTATTTCAGTTTCATTTACATATTTTGACCAGTAAATATATTAAATACAACACAAATTTTAATATTCATTTGTTATAAAAGTTGGAACATAAGAGTGTAATTTCTGACCGCACCCGAGAAAAAAATAATAATTAAAAAGTTGGAAGTTTTCACAATTCACGTAAACAACGTAAATTTGTTCTGTGAAGAATACATACTGTTGTCTTACTTTATAGAAATATTTATATTGGAGTATTTATTCAATGCTAAAAGCCTGCATTAAAACGAAAAAGGATTTGTTATAAACATTTGGAGACGATAAGTAATTTACTGAAACTATTGGCGTTTTTAAAGAAGATAAAGCCGAAATAATCTTGTTCGGATCCCATCGTCCAATAACTGCCAAAGCAAGTGTTATGGAAAATACTTCCGAGTGGCCACCAACTAATCCTTCCCAGAATGTCATTCTCCCACATTCACAACGAATGTGTCGAGTAGTTTCAAATACAAATATAATATAACAGTGCTTAAGAAAAACTCAACGATAAAATATACACGACGATAATACAAATTACGGCCATTTTACTTTTAATTTTTACTATGTGTGCTTCTCTCGTATTTATTTTTTATTTAGTGTGTTAATGTTTTAAATTTGATGTGTCTAATAGAAGGCAAAATTAAATATGATTATTTTTATGTTTTAATTGTTTTTCTTGAATCTTGCACTTTCCTCGCTGTAGTGAGGTGAAAAGTTGTGTGTTCCGCATGGCTGCAAAATTATTTAGCTTCTCGTGTCTTGAAAGCCTCGCTACGCTCAGGAATCTATCTTTGAACCATTCGCTTCGCTCATGGTTCAATCTTAGATTCCTTCGCTCGCTCAGCTTTCAATTTCAACACTCGCGCCAAATAACAACTTTGCAGCCTTGCATAACAAATAACTATAATTTCAAAATAACTTCTTTTACAAAGATTTTCCAGTCTTATTGAACAAAAACAGGTAACCGTCTACTGACCATACGAATAATATGCATAATCAATGGTACAGATAACAACAAGAAACAGTTGATCATCTCATAGATGTGAAAGTATTTAAGTGTGTTGACAGTGCACAGTATGCACTCATGGGGAAGTCGATAAACCCGTCCCTATCCGGTCATTGTAGTGAAACACGTGTTCCCTCATTCCCTCCATGTCCTCGGCGCGCTACGTACAGTTCTCATCAAGTGCCTTGACGAAGAGCATACTGAACAGTGTCTATAATCAGTTTCATTAGGAGTGTATCGACAAGCTAACATACCTTCGTCGCGCTGGAAGTCGGCGCGCTGCGTCTCAAGCATGAACTCGTTGAAGTCGATGAGCCCATCCCTATTCCGATCATTCTCATGGAAGACATGCTCTCGCATACGTTCCATTTCTTCGGCGCGCTCGCGAAGGTCCTTGTTGGGCCCGCCCGGCCCGTACATCTTGTCGAGCTCCTTGATGAAGAGCGCCTTCACTTCGTCCGCGTCCCATACGCCGTTGCCGTCGACGTCTGAATCAGTAAGCACGCGATGATACGATCTATGCCAACTATTGGCAATGGGATCGACCGCAGCGCCGCCTAAGTTCGTTACTAGCGAATGTCAAATAATTAAATCGTGAAAAAGAACCAATTCATTTTAACAATGGCAACCTTTTTTCACTCCCTGCATACGCTGCGATCGCAAACTGGTACTCAAGGTTTCTAAAGTACGATTAATATGTATAATTCCAACTTTACTTATAAGAGAGACGGCTATATTAAGTTCGTATCCAACAAATAGGAACGAACTTTTGATCCCGGTTAAGAGGCCTTATTCCTTTCAAAATGCTGATTGTTTAGAGATTTTCTCTACGATCAAACATATTTCTTAACATATTATTGATGTTACTACCTAGAACAGGACTATTGGGATTTATTGGTATATATTTAAAACCTACAGTTAGAATTTTTCATTGAAAATTTTTGTTCGAAAAACTACTCGAAATTGACAAAATTCACGTGGAAAATTCGTTTTTTCCACTTATTTTCGACTGCACGCAATGAAAGCATGAAATAGCTACGTTACTACCTAGAACTCGGGAAAAAGTATTATTCACTTCAAAAAGTTGGTTGAAATTATCAATATATTCGTCATAATATGAAAAAAAAAATTTTTAAAAGGAATAAGGCCTCTTAAAGTCAAATATGTGGTGCACAATAACAAACATTACTAGGTACTGTTCTATTAATAAAATTTTAATAAAATTGCACACGTACATGTGGCGCACGAAATGATGTTTATCATTTTACAACTGTCTCTTCTTTCAAAACTATATATACTATCGTGTTCTTCCACTTATAAGTAAAAAAAGCAAATAGTACGTGAACTGTCAAAATGCGATTCGCATTTTATATTACCTGGCGCGCTCCCCCTTACGCGATTCATATAACATGTCAGTTTTCACCCCAACCCGAATCGAAATCTGACAGTTAACGGACAGTACATTCCTTGGGCTTCCATATCAAGTGCAGCATTTTTCGGACTTTCGGTTGATAAATCAAACCATAGTTATTATCGACTATATGTTGATATAATGGTATAGTTCCCGGCAAACTTTTAAAACAAAAATGGCGGATCTGCGCATGCGCATTTGTACGTTTATCGGCTACTGCGCAGTCAAGGTTATGCTCAAGAAGTTTGCCAGCTACTGTAATGTGTATCAACACAACTTATCTGCCGGTTGATATGGCTACCTAGTTATGAATGAAGATACATATATGTCATCTCATAAATAAATAACATAAACAGTTCACATTGTGAATAATGTAGAGATCGGCTATTATGGATCCTATTTTCCAATAGTTTACTGCTCGCTTTTAACATGAAGACCATTTTATTGTTTTGCAAATACTTTCGGTATTGTTAAATTGTCGAAGGTGGATGGATATTTTTAGATGGTCACTTATTGTTATTTAAATTAATAATTATCAAAAAAACTATAAGTTAGAATGCACAGAAAGATTGATAAGTAAATATACCTGTTATCCAGGATTCCGCAACATTTTGGAAAATGAACTCCCTAATATCCGATCTATCTATGGTAATAAGTAGGTAAGTAAATAATCGTGCAAAAACGGACGCAAATGAAAACATTCCACATCACAAACATATACATTAAAAAAAACAATAACTCTCAAACAATGAACAATCGTGGAACAAAAGAAACAAACAAATACAAAACAGGCAATATCCGCATGTACTGTAAAATCCAAGTAGCGTGCGAGTGAATAATATTAGTAGTCAAATCAATACATATTATTCATTAATATGATGATATGTTAATGGTAGATCATAAAGTCATAAATCTACGTCTATACGGAGTGGAACATAGCAATGGGCCAGCAACAGCAGGTGTTGAAACCATTACCGCCACACGAAAAAAAATGTTTCTACTAACTTTACAAGATATTTCGATCACATTTAACATGTTTTAACGAAAATAGTCTACGCTAGAAAACGTGACTGTGTAGATAACAAATCAGTCAGCAAAGCAACTCGATTTATAAACTAAAATTGTACAGTGGATGGACGAGAAATGCGTCAGTATCGGCAAAAAAAAGTTGATACCAATCTTCCAGTCTGACTTTGTCGTTTTCAAGAAAACTACTGTTTTCCGTAACTGTAGGCCGCGAGTGGGATTTACTGCCCTGTAAGGAGAAAATCTCACTTCCAGGCCAGGGCATATTGTAAAACTTTGTACAAACCACGGGCGGTAATTAGTAAAGCCCCGGATCACATATTTATCTTAACACCTACGATCTGGGACACTCACTAATTCCCTAGGGCGTATGTAACATACCTACTATTAGACATTAGGTGAAACTTTTAAATAAAAACATAAGGATATAGTGAAGCTAATTTTCGCATAGCGGTAAGGCTACTAATTCATTTATTGACCCATTTATAAGTTGCACCTGGTATATATATAAACGAATACAACTAAGCGTATTAAGTACCTTGAATTTTACGCTATAAGGCATACAAACAATCGTGTATTTACGTACCCGGGCGCGCATAAACGCGCTAAGCTACTTGCACGCTTTGGATCTTACCATGCATCATGAAAAACACCTTTGGGTTGAAATCTTTCACGTCCATTTTATCGGCGTTTTTCCACAAGTCAAGCAACTGTTCTCTTGTCGCGGGGTGGTGAAGCTGCCACAGACAACAAACAGGTTAAACAGGTTTAGTCTGTCACTCACCGTGCATCATGAAGAATGCTTTAGGGTCAAACTGTTGGTCCATGTGGTCCTGTTTTTCCCAAACCTCTTCCAGCTGTTGCTTAGAGCCGGGGTGGTGCATCTAGTATCAGAGTAACAGTTTAAACAAAAAAAAACTAGTAATATTTTCTATTCAATTTAAATATCTCCAAACCTTTTATCTTGCATAATGTCATACCCTTAAAGCGTCCTATAGCAAATAATAATACTAATATACTAATGGTCATTTCAATATATGCCTGTATTAAATACCCACGCTGTATATGAAAATAGCGGATAAAATTGAGTCAGCAACAATCACATGATTTAGATTATTGAATGATTGTATACATCGTTTAAGGCACGTAATGTCCGACATGTTTCGAATACCTTAATCACGAAGGCATCTGATTTTATAGTAGTAACGTTTTTGTAACCTCGTTTTATTAGATTTCTGAGATATTTGTGATGATTGATGCAGATGGCGACCTACAGAATCTGATGGAAGAAAATCGTCCTTTCCAATAAGACTATCGATAATCGCGACATTCAATAATGAAGTAACCAGAGAGAAGGAAAACGTACAGCTTTTTCGACTTAAGGCTGCATAGCATATCCATCAGCACAGCGAAATAGGACTCCAGTCACCCCAGTTTTGGTGGCAATGTGAACTCTGCGAAGCCAGGTTTTTTTTTTCCGATGTACTGATTCATGAATTTAGGAGTTAGAACCTGGAATTTCAATATCCCCTGTACTAATAGCGTATTCCCACTGATGTGTAGCTGGACGGCGTGGAACTTTATTTTACTAATGACAGTGTTTCCACTGCCTCAGAGGAAAGACGCCACGCTGTGATTGGTCAAATCCGGTCCGCTTCATACAAGTACACGTCAGTGAAAACGCAATGTAACTCTGTAAGCCCCAGAGGTCACCGTAACCACGTCCAAATAATGGATTCGTCATGGAACAATTTGCCGACGAGAGTTGTTTACGTATGACTAATGTCAACACGGCATCTATATCCGAACGACCACGTCATAGCTACACCGGGAAATCAATACTTACCGGTTGGTGATGTTTCTTGGCGTCTTCCTCTTGTTTCATTTTATCCATGTACTCTTTCTTCTGAGTCTCGTCCAATGTATCCAATTTTTGATGTTTCTCAAATTCTTTTTGCATTTCGTACTCCTGGAAATGTGCATTTCAATTCTAAACCTTTTGTTTTTTAATCGTGGTCTAATGGTTTAAACACATAAAGTTTTGAATCGAAGTCTATGAAATTAAAGATATTCGTGCGGTAAACAATTAATCAGCATCACTTAATCACTCCACTGCTGCGGCAAAACTCAATTAACAAATTTTGATAAAAGATTAGTAATTAACACAAGTTTTTCCGTTGTTTGTCATTCATTGTAGTGTTATAGATAAACGCATCTGAGGAAATTTTTATTCTTGTATGTATGGACAGAATTAATGTAAAATGTGTCTAATTATTTTTCTAATATGGAACATGAAATTGTCTACACCTATAAGGACATTTTACTGAACATCGTCTACATATGATGGATTAATAGTTAATCTGAACCTAGTCATTGAAAATAAACTTAAAATAAACGTGAAGCATTTTAGCAAGCAAGCAAGCATTTTAGTTTTTATAGGAAAATAACTTTTTATAGGAAAAATACCGACTTGAACGTACATGAATTCTGTTATCACACATTCTTAGAGAGATTGCATGCATGACATAAAACGAAAAACAATCAAGTTGCTTTACGTGTCCTTCCAACTATTGCAAGGTTTCATCGGTTTTTCTCTTAAAATACTTACTGATAAAAATGTGACCAAGCGAGGAATATCAGCATTCAAATAAAAATATACAATCAGTTCATAAATGAGCAAACACGTATACCTGTACAGTGTACATGTCGTAGGTATCGATAGTAATACATACATACCTTAAACTGTTTCTTTCTCTCCTTGTCAGCAGCTTCCAGATCGGCAGTGGTCTTCTTGATGAGTTTCTTCAGATCTTCAATCTCGAACGTGTGAGGGTTGTTGTGGTCCAAATGTTCATTTGTAGAAACTTTACCCATGTCGCTGTCCAGGTGATTTGTTAATTCGTATTGCTGTAGGTAAAACGGTATACATACATTTTATATCACATAATTCGTTAAAGATTTGGATCTAAATATCGATTTATATTTATTTGTAGGTATATTCCTTGATTAACTAATATCTGATATGATATGTTAGAACAGCGGCCGGCAACCGACGGAGACTCTTTCTTTGTATTGTTTGGTAAATGGTCATTTCGTTATAAAATTATATTTGTTAATTAAATTTAACGTATTTGTGTATCTGTTTAACGGATGAACCAACTTGAGTAAGGTTTTATCTGGAAGTCCTGTTTTTCCAGATGGTTCTAGCCATGTTTGGTGGAAATAAAACCTGTCGTGTGCGTGTCCAAAATATTCAGCTAAGTATTTGTGTCGGATTAATTTTTGATTTTAAATTTAGATTATTATTTAAAATAAGTTTCTGTCAAAAATTTCATTTTAGTGACACGCTTTAATAGCCGACTGTACGTTTCTTTGGATTTCCATCAAATGCTCACTGAGACGATTCTAAAGAGCCCAAACTCGGTAGGGTTGCTTTTTCTATTATAGAGTTCCTATGGCCACCTTCCGGCTTCATCATCAGATCAGCCCCATGGTACCATATTATTGTATTGTCATCAAAGTTATGTAAGTATGCAAAAGTTCAGCTCAATCGGTTGACGATATCTGCTTCAAAATTGAGTTGCAAGATTCCACCCGAACAAACATACTTATATACATACATTGCAAGCTAAATAAAAGCTTTTAAATACAATAAGCGCGGCCCACCCTTTTCCTTACATTCCATTTGAAAGAAAGAAAGAAAACACATTTATTGCAGCGAAAAAAGGACGCACCACCATTACAAAGAACTTAAACTATATCACTTTACATACAGTATCTTAATCTTAATTATCGTAGGAAATCATATAACTATAAAGGTATGTACATAATGGTGCTGCCATGTCCACTGCAAAAGGCCACTACTCACAGCGTAATGCTGCAACATCAAGTGAATGTCGCAGCGCTGGTCTTCCGTGGGACCTTTTGACACTACGCGGCCCAGGTTACATATTTCTAAGGAAGCTCACCTTGGTAGCCAAATGCCGTAGCCTCTCTAGCTCACGCCGCTTGATTTCGTCCAGCTTGGTCCTCACATTGTGATTCACGAAGTCCAGTTGCTCGGCTATCTTACCTGACTGTAAAAAACATTTGATCAAATGACCAGTGATGTACCGACGTATTCAAATACGCCCCTGATGGCATTAACTTACGAACAAAGTACTTCATTCAATCTTTTGAGCGCCAAAGACGGCAAACCACGTCGACGAAAAGCCGTGCCCAAGACGCAACAACGTCATTTGCCGCTATACAATGTCATACTGTTAGCTTGGCGTCAGGGACATAGTTTTGTGTCGAAAAGTAGAGCGGTCGAAAGGTTAAGGTCCGGTGGGTTAAGGGAAACACATAGAGACAAGGGAAAGGGTGTGTCGGTGAATCTAATTTTTCGGGAAAGTTCTGCGTAAATAAATGAAAGTATATGTCACTTCAGTTGACCATTTTATCTATATTGAAGCTATTATATAATAATGTCTCCGACCGATTTCGGTCATGGCGACCACTACTAATTTGCTTGGCACTCATGCGCCCAAAGATGGCAAAAATCTAATAATTGTCACGTTGCAGGTCCGGGAGGTAAGTAAAGTAGGAACAGGAACGGAAGAAGAGACAGGTATCAGGGCAGAAGGAAGGTATTTATTATGTAAAATAACAAAGGCACCTGCGAACAAGCAGATACAGACTTAAGTTCTAGATTTAGGTTAAAGAGATTGACATTATAACGGTTATATAAAATACATCGGGGACTTACGTTTTACGTGCCTTTGTCTTTAATTTAATAATATAGCGTCAGCCCGATTTTCATACAAATCGGGCTGACGCTACCGCCAATTTTAGCGGCGCGACGCCGCAACGCGGTTATGTTTTTCGGCCCTAACTAGGCCTTCAACAATCCTACGCCATTCTGGCCGTTGTGCTGCCAAACGTTCCCACTGAGACGAATCTATATTGCAACTCCTTAGGTATATGTCCCATTAGGACATCCTTGTAGTAGTTTCCCGCAATGCCTCCGCTTTCCTTCCTCAAAATTACGAGTAGAAGATGCGCTTCGCTATTCTCTCCTCCGTCATACGTGACACGTGACACGTCGTGGTGAGTTAAAGAAAATATTGTATATAGAGGGTATATACCACCATGTGTTTCCCTTACCTCACCTGACGTTATCACCGTCTTAAAACATTGTATATGTAGAAAAATCTAATAAGTTTATAGTCTGCCCTGAATGTGTCGTATGAGAATAAATAAATATCAGACAACCTCACACAAATCGATCTAGTCCCAAATTAAGCTTAAGAAGGCTTGTGTTATGGGTACTAGACGACGATATACATACTTATATAGATAAATATGTACTTAAATACATAGAACAACCATGACCCAAGCAAACATATTCGAGTTCATCACACAAATATTTGCCCTGGCAGGGATTCGAACCCGGGACCGCCGGCTCAGTAGGCAGAGAATAAGCCATTAAAGAAGCGTAACATATTTTTCCTCGTACATTAATTAATGTCATTATTACTGAGACAATATCTCATAGTATGTGAGCCAGAGAAGAGATTAAATCATAGGATATCTTTTTACCGATAAAAATACACAGTTCTCCAATATTACACGCGGGTAAATCCCAGTAGATGATTAGCAAAAGTTGAAGTTTCATAACAACGAGAAAGTATTAAGTACTTGCTCATCTTTTGCGTTATCAAGTGTTGAGACTGCAGATAAATTAATAATAGCAAAACTGTAACGTATTAAATGCCAATGTGTTTGGTAATCTACAAATACCTACAAGCCCAACTACTGTTTATAAAATTGTAGGATAATGTTTAACTAACTGAGTTAGTAACGCTTACGTCTCCATGTATGCTTGATTAATTCGCTTGGGAAATAGTACAATCAATCAAGTGTATGTTGCATAAATAAATGTTCATTATCATTAAGAGCGTGGTCAGTCTGTCAGGAATATAGGAGGCATTTAATAAATATTTGTACTAGCTATTGCCGTTGCGCTACTCCCCAGCAGCTGAGCCATAAGTGCAATAGAGACAACTGCAGCTTAGTAGAATTTTACCTACAAAAACTTTACCAAATCGACGTACCGTACCGTGTTCCCCTGTTTTCAGCTCTAAAACTAAACAATATAATATTTTAAATTTCTAAATTTAGAGAAAGAGTAGACCTATGCCGTTATTCTTTTTAAAACTTTACCAAATCGACGTACCGTACCGTGTTCCCCTGTTTTCAGCTCTAAAACTAAACAATATAATATTTTGAATTTCTAAATTTATAGAAAGAGTAGACCTATGCCGTTATTCTTTTTCATATAAACTTATCAAATAGACCTGGTAGGCGTCTGAAATGGCAATAATAGCTGTATATTTTATTAGGTTTATGTAGTCATATTATATTTATGTAATATCTTTTTTTATCAAATACAGTGTCCCTATGCTTAATATAATAAAAAAGATGGAAGAAAAATGCAGCTAGGACACACTCTTAATTTTCCAATTAGATCTTGCTTGCTAGCACTTTCAGATTACAAATGAAAGTGATAACATGCACACTAATACAATGATGGGCACATTGGGCACCTACAACCTTATTTTTGAAGGCATTAATAATCACATTCGTTCCTACAAAACAGGTGCCAGTGACTTTAATAATGACAAAAAAGCCTATTAATGGGAATTATTTAAAGAATAAGAAAGACTACTTTATCGGTTAATATTTTATAACATTTTCAGTTTTAACATGTACTTACCCTAACATCTTCCTGGTCAGCCTTTTCCAAGCGCTCCCTGAAATCCGGGTCACTCTCTAGAGCTTGAACCACCTCCTTCAGGTAGCGGTGGTATTCCATGTACTCCTCCTGTTATTCAACAACACACATATAACAACATGCTCAAACTTGTATATCTGTGTAATTGTCCCTATATGTACAGTCGTGGCCAGATAATTAAGAACACAGTTTTTTTCTTCATACAACTGCATACAAATATGACTTTGGAAATTTGATGAAAAATGCTGGATGCGGTTGACCAATTTTATTATTGAATAATACAATGCACGGGTGTTTAAACAAGGTTTACTTTAGTACAAACAAAGTTGATGTAAAACTTGTACTTTAGAAAATACGGATGGGTCCAATCAACACGTTTTATAACTCCATACTTTAATTAGGAACGTTCCTAAACTAAAATTGGTCAACCGCATCCAGCATTTTTCATAAAATTTTCAAAGTCATATTTGTATGCAGTTGTATGAAGAAAAATACTATGTTCTTAATTATCTGGCCACGACTGTATGTATTTATATACAAATATATAAACAAAGATATAGTTAATTATACACCTACAAACTATAGCATCTGTCTACAAAGTAAATTAACAATTCTAACACCCACACTGTGGCAATGAAATTTACTTGTAACTAACCATATTTGTAACGGATCCTTGTGACCCGATACTGCAATGAAAATGCTAACCAGAGATAGTCGCTTGCGAGTAAATTCCTCATCTACTCGGGTAATTACCCAATCTACTCCATAGTAATCTGGGTAAATACCCAGTTATAATCCTAAAAAAGTGGGGTCACAAAGCACCCATCTCTAAAGCAATTTTTATTATTTTTTATTTCACATACCCATTTCTGAATATAGTCACGCTTCACTTGGAAAGTATATTTTGAAATTTGAAAAACCGATGCTATAACGTCGGAAATATTAATGGATCTTACCAGGTCATCTTTAATCTCACTGTCTTTTTCATCTGACTTATCTGGAGTCACTGGTGGTGCATAGGAACAGTGGAGTATTACTGTTAGGCACAACAGGCTAAGAAATAATCTCATTGTATTGTCTGACACTGTCTGAAACAAACACAACATTCTAGGTCAGAGAGTCAATCATAAAGCTGTGTAAAGTATACAGTAGTCACCTGCAGTACTGTCTGACAATATGGCAAAGAAATAAGTATGTTACTCTCATGATTTTAGAAAGACTTTTGTCAGATATATTTCAGTAGTTATTCATGTCAGTTACTATGCTACAGTTATGGTATAATATGTGTATAGAAAGAAAACTTTTTAACAATGCACAGCTCACTAAAACAATCTCAACTAATTAAATTTGCATATTTCGCCAAGCATATTCAAGAGGAATAATGCAATATATCCATTGCATGAGCTTGCCTGAACTGTCATGAAACAAAGGGCACATTATTCACAAGGACAACCACTTAAAGTATAACCAATTCATTAGCTTGCTTGCCAGGATGAACAACCCGCTCATTCAACCATACAATCATTTTACAATTATGACCTTCATTGAAATTTAATTTGCATGCTGACCTTAACCAAATAACTACAGCACATACTTAATGAAACCAAAGAGTATGGATATCGCCAATACTGCTATTAATACACCAAAATATAATCACTTCAAACTTTTCACCTTTAAGATAACAAAACTTATCTTCATTTAATAAAGTATTATGTATAAACAGGCTTGTATATTAGATATAAGTATAACAGTGGGGATAGATAGGACCCTTGCAATAATAGCACTTATTAATGCAATAAAACAACGCCTATGGTATGGAAACGACGCAGACTGCTAGGGAGATAGAGTAAGTATCTATCTAGGGAATCCATTATTGAAAACTAGGTACTACTAAGGCACTAAATATTAAGAAAACAATCTAAAAAAAAAAAACAAAGTAATATATATATACTTACCTATGTTTAAATTTCAGAAAGACAGGTCGCGAAAGCTGTGTCTAAACTATATTATAGTTCAGGAGTTAACCTTATGAGGATAAGATATAACTACAAAACCAAAGGGTTAATAAAACAAGTTGCCTGGTAGACTCCTACCCATGTTATTCCATTTCGCTAATAAATTAAATATTGACGTGTTCAAAATGCCGCCACAGATACGTTATATTTCAATATTTTCAATGAGTAGGGGTTTTGTACGGCAACGTTTTGTACAGCCACGTTTTTCGCGTCCACTTTTTGGATTCGGAAAACGTGGCTGTACAAAACGTGGCCGAGCAAAAATGGCTTCGAAAAACGTGCCTGTACCGCGGTTGTCCGGGCCTGTTTTTCACGGCCAAGTTTTGCTCGGCCATGTTTTGTACAGCCACGTTTTCCGAGTCCATGACGCTCGGCCCGTCTTTGTTTGGCCACGTTTTGTACGGCCACGTATTCCGAGTCCCGAAAATACAAGTAGGTATGCATTCTAACCTTCTTTACAGGTACCAGGTACTAGTTCGGTTCTAGCGCTTCGCCGACCGCTGCCGCGGTACGCTCGCTTCGCTCTCGCTCTCGCTCGACTCGGAAAACATGGCCGTACAAAACAGGGCCGGACAATACGATCCTGTACAAAACTGGCTTCGAAAAACTTCCCCGAACAAACATTGCTCGGCCACGTTTTGCCCAGCCGTGTTTTGTACAGCCGTGTTTTCCGAGTCCATATGGACGCGGAAAACGTGGCTGTACAAAACGTGGCTGGACAATACATGGCTGTACAAAACGGGTTCCCTTTTCAATAATGAATAAGCTACGCTCTTGCTAGCTAGGCTAGTCCCACAGACTAAAAAAGGCAATATTTACCAAGTCAAAAGTTGCTTCGATACAGAATTCGATTGGTCAACTCCTGTTCCTGTGACTACCAGACGTGGCGATTCAATTGGACAACTTGAAGTTATTGATTATGTAGCTGCACACAGTGGGGAAAATAATCATGGGAAGGGTAACCATCGTAAATGCTCATTTTACATAATAGGAAATATTCTTTTAGGGTTCTTATAATGATTAACAGCATTTATTGATTGTACGAAAACAACGTCCAAGCGTCCTGGATTGGGCTAAGAGCGCTTTTATAATTTGTCGCCATTAGGCTAGTTGACTCATGTCAAATTGTAATATACTAATGTTTATTCCCTATAGTATTTAGCAAAGGAAACCTAAATATATATTTTTTAATTCATAAAAGTGAAAGATAACTGAAAAATAATAATTTGAAAATATGGTTTTTAATCTGTATTTTGAAATGCTTAAAACGCTGTCCGCCATTTTCGTTTATGATAGTGACGTCATCGGTCCTGTAAAGATAACTGAAAGTCTACTTTGACGACTTCGAATAATGCCGTCCCTCTCGATCTCCTGTCAAAGTATATTGGAGTGAGCGGAATGGCACTATACGATGGTCGAATTTCGAATATTTACAGGTAATTCTACGTCACGCCACAGATTAGCAAAAGGCAAAAATGGCGGACGGCGTTTTTACTGTTCATGAAATTTCAAATTTTCAGTTGATAATATTTAGCTTTCTAGCTTTCACAAAAATACAAGACATTTTTTCAGAGCTAGTAAGATCATTATTAACCATTTCAAATATATTTCAAAACTGGGTCTACTAGCCTAAAACACATGGTATTTTCGTAGGGTACCTACCAAATTTGTAGGTATAGTAATGAAAGTAGACTGAGATGTATTCAAAACTTTTTACATGGCAATAATAATTTGAACGTCAAATGTGTCAAACGTCATTTATTTGCTGTATCAGTTGAGAAAAATATTCTTGATGCTGGCAGAATCGTCCCAATGGACAGTAGCCATCAAGTTAAAAATTTAATTTAAATGATAAATATATTACCGTTATTTTCTACGTATTCGTGTGAATCATTAACAAAATCATCAAAATTAAGTAACAATTACTTACGGTCACCTTACGTACTTATGGTCATAACCGGAATTAAAGACTAAAACTTTGAGGTTCACAATCGACTGGGCTAAACAGATTGTGAAGTATCTGTTAATTAATAATATCTACCAAATGAGACTAGGCAACCATACTTTTATTTTGTTTTGCAGATGTGAGTGTCTACACTCAAAAGGATAGAATATGAAGGTGGAATCAACAACAATGTGTGGAATACTCCAGGAAAAAAACATCCTCAATGGAAGAGGTGTTGAATAAATTTATTAATAGTGTAGGAAGCAGTACCTAACTATAGAGTTCGAATGATTCAATAGAAGTTGTGTTTTCGAAGAGTGATTCTAATTAATATTCTTAAGTATAAAGTAAAATGAAATCAATGTGTTATTTCTTCCCTCTTTACCCTTCCAAAGTTCGCAAATAAATGTTAAGGATTATCTAATGCAACTTGCACTTTTCGCATTAGTTAAATCCATAGGCCTTACATTGTAACAAATTCTATTCTAATATTTATTTTTAAATAATTAGATGGATGCCACCTTTTTTCTTCTTCTTTGCAACAGTATCTGAACTCGTTAAAGTATCTAGTAACAATAAAGTGTACAAAAAATATATCCGGTATCAATATTGTTTTATCGAGTTATACGCGGTGTTGCAACACGCTGATTTTTTAAATTTGCCGCCATTATCTATAGTCTACGTTCATTAGCCAGACTATACAAAGAACCTAGCGGAGGAGAAGAAAGTGCGCCACAGACACGATTATTCTAGTTGGAAAAAAAATTGAGTTATGCAACATAAGCTATTTGATTAAACACGCAAAACTTTAACAATAATTATATTTTTTACAAAGAACAATATGTTTTTTAAAATTAGCAGTGTTAGCACTTGAGCCCGACTCGCACGGTAGCTCTCAGGGCCCTCAGGGGCTGACATTCACACCATCAAATCAGATAGATTTTTTGAATGATTGATGGTAGTCACTATAATCAACTCTGATGTCGTTGTTATTGTTATACGGATTTCGTTACATATTTTGGCACCGTTACATATTTTTGCACTAGTTTCTTGTTCAAATTACTTACCACCTTTGCTGCTTCTACAATGGTCGTTCGGGGCACCATATTATTTATTTTACACAAATAATCAATGAAACCCAAATACAATTCTTGAGTGGCTTCTCATTAAACTTCGACAATTTCGGTATAAAATTTAAAGAGAATACTACCAGTATAGTTATTTATTTTATGCAGGTTATCAGCTGCCGGTCCCGAGAACTCATAACAATAAATCATACAATTTCGTACCGTAAGCTTTACTTAAACTGTAACAAAAGTGAGACCAATAGATAGTGCTAAGTATAAAAAAAATTGGGCAAGTGCGAGTCCAACTCCCGCATGAAGGGTTCCGTACCATAATCTATAACAAGTTTGTTGTGTGGGAGCCCTCTTAAATATTTATTTTGTTTTATGTTTAGTATTTGTTGTTATAGCGGCAATAGAAATACATCATCTGTGAAAATTTCAACTGTCTAGCTATCACCGTTCTTAAGATACAGCCTGTTGACAGACGGACGGACGGACGGACGGACGGACAGGCGAAGTCTCAGTAATAGGGTCCCGTTTTTACCCTTTGGGTACGGAACCCTAAAAACTGAAGCGTATTTGTACGCCTTCAAGTTAGCCAACTGAATTGCATTGTCTGGAAACTACTTAATTTAAGTATTGCACTGCTACAACTCATTTTAAGTACCAACCAAGTTGCATAGTCTGTGCTAACTTGAATGAATGAAGTTAAGTTTTGACATTTAGGATAGGGGTAGGAGGAAGGAGGGAAGGGGAAGGGAAGCGGAAAAGTGAAAATCAATAATTGTAAATTTACGTTTACTTAACTTATGCATATGTATTAATATACGTTTATATTGTACTTGTTACTGATTATGTGACTTAAAATGGTGCATGTTATCAAAGGTGTCATAATTAAAGTAATTATTACATCAATAGTAGGCCTCTTATTTCGTGTACCTGTTAAAGTATTATCGTAACTGTATGTTTTTATTTTAGTATTGTAGTGCAGCAAGATCATAATCATGAATAGGGATAAAAGGGAACCCGAGTATCCTGCTGAATTAGAGTCTCAGTTCATCCTGAGGCTGCCGCCTGAGCCTGCAAAGGTTTTGAGTGAAGTTTTAAAAACTGGAGAGAATCTCAAAAGTCGTTTAACCATACAAATCGAAAACGATATGAGACATGGCGAAGTACGTTTTGACCACTGGCTCATGCACGCCAAAATCGTAGATATACCCACCATTGTAGAAGCACTGAAAACTATAGACAACAAAAGTTTTTATAAAACTGCAGACATCGCTCAAATGATGATATGCAAAGATGAACCAGATCAGCCATCTACTGAAGAAGAATCTCCTACAAAGAATAAAAAGAAAGACCCATACAAAGTTGACAAGAAATTCCTGTGGCCACATGGTATAACTCCACCTGCTAAAAATATAAGGAAGAGACGATTCAGAAAAACTTTAAGGAAGAAATTTGTAGAAGCCCCAGAGATTGAAAAAGAGGTAAAGAGACTGCTGCGAGCTGATAATGAGGCAGTGAGTGTAACATGGGAAGTCATTAATGAAGAAGACGACCAGTCACCTAAACCTGAGCCTGGCCCATCTAAGCCATCCAAGCCTGAGAAAAAACCTAAAGCTGAACGAGCACCAAAACGAAATGAACCTAAAGCAACCGTACCTAATCCAGAATCGACAAAGCTTGTTGATATATTTGGAGGTGCTCTTAGCGACAGTGATTTGGAAGAAGAGAACATTAATGTGGAATTGGAAAATTGTCGCATATCTCCATATGATGGTCAATTGTCTGACAATAACTCCATGCTTGGGCTGGGTGACATCCAAGGCAAAGAGGCTATGCAAGAGTTTGATCGCCAAATTTTCCCTTATCCTGAAGAGCCAAAGGCAAATTTCAGTCAGGCATCCACATCTGGCATGCAGCCTCGCTCCAGCAGCAGGGTGTCAGCTAGGGAATCCTCGGAAGATGATGGAGATTATGAGAGGGTGCGTGACATGAACAAGGATAATATGACGTTCAGGATAGAACAAGTTAAAACAGAATTGGATGAATTGAAACAGCGTCGTATGAGGACTCAACATGAGATTGCTGGAATGGAGAACTTGGCTCTCAGACAGAGATTCCAAGATATTCTTCATACTTTGAATCAGGATATCATGTATAAAGACATGGAGTACCAGGGATTGTTGACTCTTCAAAATTCAGAAGTTATTTAGACTGTCTAGACTCAGTCTAATAATTATAATCTCATTATTTTTATCGGTGTTGTATTATATCTGCACAAGTCATTTTCCTGTGCAGATACATTATAGGTGTTTATTATATTCAAATAATTTATGTTGTAACTATAAGTGTTAGGAAAGTAACTTCAAAGTTAGAAATTCTTAGTCTAAATACTGCTCCTTAATGATATTGTCACTTGAGTGGGCATTGTGGAATGAAAGGAAAATAAAAAAATTGAGTTTCTAACTTTGGAGTAGCACCTGGCCTATACCAGGTAACGACTGATTAGAATTGGAAGCTAATGGAAGTACAGGGAGTCAGCGGTGTGCTATTTATAACTACCCAAGTAGTATTGTTAACTATATCACATTCATAGGATAATTTTAGTATATGTTGTTAATATGTCTTTAATGGTCACTGTATTACTTTTATCAATATATTTGTATATTGTGTAGCATTTACTGTATAGATATAATTCTTTATATGATAAATTTATAAAAGGTTATTTTTACTTTTATTACATTTATTTTTACAATGTTTTAAGTACATCTACTTAAGTTTAAGCATAATAATTTTATCATGTACCTACGCCCTGGAGTAGATTACAAAATAAATCTTTTTTATCAGAACAGGTATAACTTTTGTTAATGTTTAACAAATCAGTTATTTTCCAAATTTCTAAACCCATTCAGAAATTGTTGTGATATTACGTTATTTATTGGAGCATGAAATGCACTTTAGACTGAACGCCGGAGTTTGCAATGATTTTACAATTTTACATTATGGAAAAAATTTTATTTGCATGTCATTATAGTTACCTACTCCATAGGTATTATATTCAATTTTTAAATAGTATTGGATAAGTACCTATCACAGTGTATTAATAATAGCTAATACAAACTGTTAATCTTAGGGTATTAACTTCTTGTAATGAGTAATGACTAAAAATTATGAATAAAGATAAAAACGAGTTTTGTTCCTCATTGAATATATTTTCAGCTCCTCCTTAATTATAAATAAATAAATATTGAGGGACAATCTTACACAAATTGTCCTAATCCCAAACTAAGCAAAGCTTGTTTGTACTAAGTAATGGACATTGGATAACATGATCGTTTGTAAAAAGCCTGCCAAGTGCGATTTGGATTGGCGCACCGAGGGTTCCTTACAAACACTTGCCATCTTAACTGGCCGGGTTAAGTTTTCACCTGATATGTATGGCGCCCCATACAAATCTGGTGCAAATTTAACGCAACCGATTACGTTTGTTGTATGGGACCACTCAAATATTTACATTAAGTATTCTGTTTTTAGTATGTGTTGTTATAGCGGCAACAAAAATACATCATCTGTGAAAACGTCAACTGTCTAGCCCTCATAACGGTTCATGAGATACATTCTAGTTACAGACGGACACTTATCCTTTGGGTAAGCGTTTAGGTTGATAAAATGTTTTAAAGTAATTTTGGTGGTTAAAGTGTCTAAAAATATAATTTCCCTGTTTACATTCGATGATGTCCAAACAGTGACTATCACCATATTATAAAAACTTTTTTTTTTTTTTTTGGTATCCATGGCAAGCTTGCGGGTCCGAAGGACCCTTTGCACTGCTGGTGCCAGACGTGCTACTCCGCTTGGAGAAGCACCGGAATTTAACTAATCTACTAGATCTCTGGAGAGATCTCTGGCTAACGAGTGGTTAATACTAATGAGAAAGAACCATGGATAATTTAACAATTAACTAGAACTTTATTTAATTGTGTGTAGTTCTAGTTTGCTCCCAATGGGGGCGCCTACTGAAATATACTGCCCTGGTGGCTAATACCGAGGGGTGCTTATTTTTACTGCCAACAGGGTTGATGCTACGTTTTACATTGCTCCGCCATCGACTATGCTTAGGATGGCGCTTGGAGCTAGAGGAGACGGCGACTTTTGGAGAATTCCCTACAGTTGCCCTATCTGAGTTAACTACTTCGTCAGAGGTGACGTCATCATTCAATGTATTGGCTGTGCTTGCCTTGATGTTCGTAAGGAACTCATGGATGGAAGTGGTGATATTATAAAAACAAAATCCATACATCCTTTTATAAGTTTTATTTTTAAATTTTTGCTAGTTTGTGTGATCTGTGGTTCTGTTTTATAGAGCGCGTTCAGTTTCCATAACTTTTGTATGGCCCCCTGTATACCCTGTTTCTTGGAAATATAATAACAAAGCGATCTCATAATCCTTTATGTTAAATATATGTTTTTATTCCTACTGAAAAATTATACCACTTATTTGTAGACTTAAGTTAGATTTTAGGATTTAAATATCTTTCGTTTTAATCAAGAACGATATATTGCGGAAATCTGAGGTCGTATTTGAACGCCTTTTTGCAATTTTTGCATTACATTTGTGCATTGCTAGCATTCCATTTCCATAACGTTCCGCCATCCGCTAAATAAGTTCGAAAACGAGTAAGAAAAACAATTCATTAGTCAAATTTGTTAAGTCCATCTGACGAGAAGACACTGTAATTGCTAACTTACATTATATTAGATTAGATCTCGCGCGAACGAACATCTATTAATAGATGTAGGTGGAGCGTTAAATTCTGTTATACGGCTTGGGTAATTGGCTGGTTTGCTAGACATTACAAGTTTAGGTGTAGCGTTTGTGTGAGTGAAAATGGATTTTAAAATGCACGAGTACAGCCACGCCATTGTGGGAAGGGTAGCTCCAGCCCTGCGAGCCTCGGAGCGCGGCGACTTGGACGAAGCGCGGCGCCAACATGAATTCTACCTGAGGCTTCTTAGCGAGCTGAACGTGGAAGTGAAGGAAGTGGGGCTGCCCGGCTCGTTCCCAGATAACGTGTTAATTGAAGATGTGGCAGTCGTTTGCCATGGGATAGCATTACTGCCAAAAGGAGTGAACACTGCTGAACAACTAAGGGTAAATATTGTCATATATTTTTTATAAGTGTGTTTTAACTTGTCAATTATATTATGCCTTTCTGTAGCATGCTCAATTGTTTGAAATCTTATATGGGTCATTATTAGAGTGTTTGTTCCGAATCGCTGTTGTGGTCACATTATTGTAGAAGTGGCTGCAGATTTCGATTTTGTTTCTGGTTAAGTATCTAAGTTTACCGGGCATCTAACAAATATCCGAAAATGGCATCAAAATCTACGCCCAATTCCAAAATATGTCCACCTAAGTGAGGCAGTTGAAACACTTGCATAATGACCCATATGTTAATTTTTAACCTTGTACTTAATGAATTGATAGTGCTCCAATGATGGTCATATATATTAAGTGGATTTTTTCCACAGATGTTATAAATATGAAATGTGACAAAAATGATGCACAATTTGTTACTTTTCCTAGTATAGTATGTTTTGCCAACATTAAGCACTAAAGAGATCTATTAGAGATTGCGAAATGATTTCTCTACAAGACTGCAGATATTTTGACACTATTTGAATAATGGCATTGCATTTAGCTCTGGCGAATATGAATTGCATGATAATCAATAATTATAATAATCTAGTATTCCACATATAGTTACTGGCCTACTGAATTAATTTGCGGTACTTCTATACTTCAACTTTTTTCCTTTGTTTGTATTTATTAATCAAATCTTGTAAATTAACTGTCACTCAGATCAGTGCGGTAAATTTTAAGTTAGATAATAACAGTAGAGTAGATTATGATTCCTAAAAATTTATCTCGGCATAGTATAAAACAAAATCGCTTCTGGCTATCTGTCTGTCCATCCCTATGTATGCTTCGATCTTTAAAACTACGCAACTGATTTTGATTCGTTTTTCTTATCAATAGAGATTCAAGAGGAAGGTTTATATGTACAATACATGCATAATTTATCATTGCACCCATGCGAAGCCGGGGTGGGTCGCTAGTTAAGTATAACATAATGCTAGTCCTGTATTAGGCTACCTGTTCACTGAAGCGGAATGGCGAAAATGAACCGATCAGGTTGCATCAGCCCAGAAGAAGAGCATTAGAATCTGAATAGTGTGTTTGGTCCATTTTCCACATTTCCGCACTGTTCTGCTTCTGTTGAAGGGCAGCCTTAGTGATCAATTTAGAACTGATAATATCATCCAATTTTGGTCATTAGTGCCATAATAAATCAAAACTAAAAAAGAAAATTACATGTCATTCATATTGTCTTTTAATTCAGTAAGATTAGCTGAAAATTTGGCAAAATGAAAGGACAACTTTTATCTATCAGGATATGTAGGTCATAGAGCCAAGTTTAATTTTATCTACTCTCCCCCCCTCTCAGGGGTGAGCGTCACCCCCCCGCGCCCTCGAATGTGTCCCGGAGCGCGGTATTTTCCACTTTAGAAGAAAACCGTGTACGATACATACAAAGTGTATAAGAGCGAAATAATCCTGAATAAATTTACTATAAACCTTTGATACATACAAAAGCGATAGCACTTATACAATCAGCGCAATCTGTTACCAAATACTAACGTTTTTAATTATTGATCTTTTTTTTCTGCTAAAAGGTTAGTTATCTCAAAAACTGCACACTTCTCGGCCAAAATTTGTATGACAAAAGTAAAGAATGGAAAAGGTTCTTTCTAAAAATGTATAATTTATTTCTGTTTCTCTTTCATTTACCGTTGCAATGCTATTTTTAAAATTTAAGTCATTTGGCCATTATACGAAATATAAATATTCGTACTAGTTAAATGGTGTTATTTGCAATACCATAGACTTCTTATATGTTTTTCTGTAATCTACAAATATTGAACTATATCCTGTATTTTTTGTTTTTTTTTAGACTAACTATTTAAGGAAATAAGGGGTGTGTGGGGAAATCGTCAAGTTTTGCTCGTTTTCGTAAATAACTTCAAAACCGTTTAATTTTGAAT
Organism: Apotomis betuletana; assembly: GCA_932273695.1. Taxonomy (NCBI): domain Eukaryota; kingdom Metazoa; phylum Arthropoda; class Insecta; order Lepidoptera; family Tortricidae; genus Apotomis; species Apotomis betuletana. The sequence continues at coordinate 12,963,933 of OW026298.1, read as the reverse complement.
TATTAAATATATATATTTGAGATATTTATAATGTACTCTTTCATTTGATATGTCACACGATATACTTTGCTATTTTTTTTTCTAATTTACCCCTCAAATCTGGCCCCCATGTTTCAAATTACTTGATTTACTTTACGTTACGTTACATTTCCATATTTGGGTCATCAATTTACATACGTGTACTAAATTTCAACTCAATCGGTCCAGTAGTTTCGGAGAAAATTCGCTATGATTATAGTAGGATCCCTCGTGTGTCTGTGTCAGTCCGTCCGTCGGTCATAGCCAATTTGCTCCGAAACTACTGAACCGATTCAGTTGAAATTTTGTACACGTATGTAAATTGATGACCCAAACATGGACGTGCAACGTAACGTAACGCAAATAAATAAATTTTGACATGAGGGCCAGTTTAGGGGGCAAAATAGAAAAAAAATTGGCATAGTATATCGTGTGACATATCAAATGAAAGGGTACATTATGAACATCTCAAATATATATATTATATATTTCTAAATTAAACGGTTTTGAAGTTATTTACGAAAACGAGCAAAACTTGACGATTTCCCCACACACCCCTTATTTCCTAAAATAGTGAGGCTAAAAAAAAAAAAAATATACAGAATATAGTTCAATACTTGTAGATTACAGAAAAACATATAAGAAGTCTATGGTATTGCAAGTAACACCGTTTAACTAGTACGAATATTTATATTTCGCATAATGGCCAAATGACTTAAATTTTAAAAATAGCATTGCAACGGTAAATGAAAGAGAAACAGAAATAAATTATACATTTTTAGAAAGAACCTTTTCCATTCTTTACTTTTGTCATACAAATTTTGGCCGAGAAGTGTGCAGTTTTTGAGATAACTAACCTTTTAGCAGAAAAAAAAGATCAATAATTAAAAACGTTAGTATTTGGTAACAGATTGCGCTGATTGTATAAGTGCTATCGCTTTTGTATGTATAAAAGGTTTATAGTAAATTTATTCAGGATTATTTCGTTCTTATTTACTTTGTATGTATCGTACACGGTTTTCTTTTAAAGTGGAAAATACCGCGCTCCGGGACACATTCGAGGGCGCGGGGGGGTGACGCTCACCCCTGAGAGGGGGGGAGAGTAGATAAAATTAAACTTGGCTCTATAACCTACATATCCTGATAGATAAAAGTTGTCCTTTCATTTTGCCAAATTTTCCATATATTGCAATCTAATTTTCTTGGATTATTTATTGCAATGCACTTGTTTATTTTTAATTTTAATTGTATATCATTGTTATATTCTTATATTGTAATAATAATAATTATTATTATTTTATATTCTTATATTATGATTATGAATAAGTATGGCTGATCTACTTATTGCTTTTTGTTCAGATAAAAGCTGTAAGGCAAGTTCTGGAGAAGGAATTGAATCACACAATCATAGAACTCACAGATCCTGAGGCAAGAATTGTTGGCTCTGATGTGCTTTTCACAGGTGAGAAAGATATTCAATTTTACTATGACAGTCTTATTTTTAAAAGCTTTTATTTAACTTGCATTGTATGTATGTATGTATGTATCTAAGTATGTTTGTTCGGGTGAAATCTTGCAACTCAATTTTGAAGCAGATATCGTCAACCGATTGAGCTGAAATTTTGCATACTTACTTGACTTTGATGACAATACAATAATATGTTACCATGGGGCTGATCTGATGATGGAGCCGCAAGGTGGCCATAGGAACTCTATAATAGAAAAAGCAATCCTACCGAGCTTGGGCTCCTTAGAATTGTCTCAGTGAGCATTTGATTGATATCCAAAGAAAAGTACAGTCGGCTATAAAAGCTTGCCACTAAAATGTCATTTTTGACTGAAACTTATTAGTTTATAAAATACCTACCTACTATCATTTTCAAATGTTAGCCACACTCATTTATTTTATATCATTTACAGTATGGTAGTATTAGGGATATACACCGAAAAGAAGCGAAGAAGCGGAGAAGCGGTGGTAGCCTAGTGGTTAGGGCATGCGACTTTCAATCCGGAGGTCGCGGGGTCGAACCCGGCCCGTACCAATGAGTTTTTCGGAACTTATGTACGGAATGTCATTTGACATTTACTACCACTCGCTTTTCGGTGAAGGAAAACATCGTGAGGAAACCACCTAAGCCCAATAAGGCCTAGTTTCCCCTCTGGGTTGGAAGGTCAGATGGCAGTCGCTTTCGTAAAAACTAGTGCCTACGCCACATCTTGGGATTTAGGTAGCCGACCCCGATTGAGAATTCATTCTCAAAAATAATGGGACAAAGGCTACGAGGATGATGAGTATTAGGGATATACACCGATGTTAGCAGCTTACAGCGCAAGGACAAAAAAAATTTTTTTTCAACAAATAATAAATAGTTCTTAAAAGGGGGCATGATCCACACAACAGCTTAGAAGGTGCCATGTGAACTTCCAATCAAATATTTTTCAAATCCACTGATACAACCAACAAACAGTTTGTGATTTTTTTCTTTCCCATCGATGATGTCACCTTTACATAAAAAATTACTGTATTCGTGCCGACATTAAATGAGGTGTTAATTATGATGGTAATAAAACTTGTTGCTCTAATAAGCACGACAGAGTGATATCATTGTATGTAGGAAGCCTTATGAGTGTAGCAATAACCATAATTGAGTTGATACGTCTGTTAGCCTTGAACTCTTCAAAGCAGCAAGCAGTATATTGCTTCAAATACTTATTTATTTATTTATTATTATATTATTCTTGTTTTTTGTTTATATCCCGGTCGGCGAATTATGATCCCTGGGACACTTCATTTGACAAAGATTCAACAATATGTCATATATTTCTAACAATATTCAAATATTGTTAGAAATATATGACATTTTGTATAGTGTTCCAGGGATAATCATTCTCTGATTGGGGTGTATAAAGTAAAAAAATAATAGTTGTGCAATTATATCAAGAAGCAGTATTTAAAGAGGTTAGAGGTCCTCAGAAATCAACTAGGTGTTTAGAAGTAAAAAATAATCCCGTCCTTCTAGCATAACAGCAGAGCTAGCACATCTTGCTGCAACTTCATCTGTGGCATGACTCTGCACCACCTATCTTGCTCGCACGGTATCGAAGGGAAAGTGACAGGTAGTTTTTGTCACGCGACAAGTAAGTCGCCTGTCAGAAGTTGTCCTGGAGGTGCTGCTCCCTGCGACTTCTTGTCGCGTCACAAATATTTTTCCTTCCTCCATACCACTTTATATTTCTGCGAGAAAGAAAGACGGGGTGCTGTGTCGCGCGACTAGTGATGCACGGATGACTGACGCTTTCGCTTCACCAACGTTTCGATTTATCATATTATTACAACCAACTATCGAAATTTGCTATTTGTATCACATGGCTAGAAACCAACTAGTCTTTTTGATGAGTCCTAGAAAATGAACATACCCCGTTTTGGGCGCTGTAGTAATTAATAATTAATTGATACCTGACGCGTATACAGGGTAAGACAATGAGGAAGCGTTTCATACAATCTGATGCCACTGATTTCAGGCCGTGAGTTCTTTGTTGGGATCACGGAGGCGACCAACGAAGCGGGTGCCAGCGCTGTCGCTGAAGCCTTCCCAGAGTTCCCCTGCACACCAATAAAGGTATTAGAAATGTTTAGAGGAAACCTTTGCCAGGAACGAAGGCGAGACTCCTGTAAGGAGGGGTAAAATAAGGTTATACCTTTTTTTCCTTAGCGAATGAGTTGTAGACACTTTATTATAAATAAACAATTAAGTTTATGCATTTTCTAACGTTAACGCAATCACTACCAGGGGGCGTGGCTTAGGAACAAACTTGACGGTGAACGCATATATGCGTTACTGGCAGTGAATGCGTTAAAAGATATAATTTTTGCATTTCAGGTGACAAAGGGGGCGCACCATCTAAAGAAGTACGTTACTGTCGCCGGGCCCGACATACTCTGCGTCGGCCAAAGCAAGGAAGCTAAAGAGCTTCTCAAGAGAATGGAGAGAGAGGCGAATTTTTCTTACCAAACGTTAACGGTACCTGAGGATGATGCTGCTAATTGTCTCTATGTAAACGGCACACTTATTCATAGAGCCATTGAAGAAATTCCAGACGCTTTCAAGGTAAATTCTAATATGTAAAACCTCTTTGGCGCCTGCTGCATCAGTTGAACAATAAAAACTAAACGATAAAAAACAAAGGAATGGTTAGTCCGGTAGCATCGTGAGCTACCGTAGTCTATTAGCTCCTTTAAAATGCTCAAAACAGGGATTGAAAAACACGAGTCTCCGTTTCTGGTTGGCCAAGAATTATTTCGTATGTTTGGAGTTCCGGCTTTCCTACTGTTATTGCCTATAGAAATCGCATTTCTCAATCGATTCTTATGAAAGTTTGTGAGTACTTTCAATAAGTACGACTACGAGGGCGAATTGAAAAGTTTTGAGCCTGAGGTTGTGAAATTAAAAAGAAAAAATAATACTGGCACGTAAGACTTGCATATTTTTTTATCATAATGCACTATCTTTTGTTTTTCTTCTGTCACAATTGCAAATTTTGTGATCGAATTACTATAAGAGGTTCGTGATTTTCTTTAGAATGGATAAAATTGAGCACACCGTACTGTTATAAAATACTTACAAAAAACCGGCCAAGAGCATGTCGGGCCACGCTCAGTGTAGGGTTCCGTAGTTGCTCATCCTTCACAATAAACTGCTGTTTGAAGCCCGAGCCCAATATGTTAAGAAAGATTTTAAGCTCTATAAAAAGGTCGTAAACGCCCTAGAAACTGTAATCACTTATTACCTTCTGGAAGTCAACTTACGACTTTTTAGAAAAAATATGAAATTTGGTGATAACTCAAAAATGGCTCGACCGATTTTGTTCAATATAGTTTTCATTGAAAGTACTTATAAGGCCTCATTAACATGAATTTTTCCGATTTTTTTTGACCCGTGGTTGAAAAGTGAGAGGGGGGGGGGGGGGACACTATTATTTTTGTTTTTGGAGCGAATATTTACAAAACTGCAGACTATCAAAAAATAATGTTAGAAGACCCCTATTATTTTAACAAGACCTATTCATCGATACCCCACCCCACACACCAGCGTTGAAAAGAAAAAAAAATTCACCCCCACTTTAGGTGTTCGAGAGGTACCCGAAAAAAAATTTTTTTTCTTAATTTTGTTTTCCCGTTCTGTCGGCGTTATACATACACATACTCATACCAAATTTCAGCTTTCTAGTACTAATGATCACGGAGCTACGCCGCGGACGGACGGACGGACAGACGGACATGGCGAAACTATAAGGGTTCCTAGTTGACTACGGAACCCTAAAAAAGGGCTTAACGACAAAGCAAATCTTTGAAGACATGCGCCAGACTTTAGGGGAATCCGCTCCGTCATATGCTACTGTAAAACGATGGGTAGCAGATTTTAAACGCGGCAGAGAAGCAGTTGAAGATGAACCTAGGTGTGGCAGACCAATAACGGCTTCCACAGATGAAAATATCAATAAAATACTAGATATGATTATGAATGACAGGCGGTTGAAAGTTGCAGAGATAGCGGAGACAATTGGTATTTCCTATGAGCGAGCGCAAAACATAATCACTAAGGATCTAGGTTTTTCTAAGGTTTATGCAAGGTACGCACCCGCCATACAGTGTCACAGGATTGTTTGGATCTGTTTCAATGCGACCCACAAGATTTTCTTGGTCGTTTTATAACTATGGACGAGACTTGGGTCCACCACAATACACCGGAGTCAAAAGTGCAATCCAAACAATGGAAAAGGTCAGGGTCTCCACCTCCTAAAAAATTTAAGGCCATTTTATCAGCGAAGAAGGTATGGCTTCAGTTTTTTGGGATTGCAAAGTCATCATGCAAAGCATCATGGTTGATTATCTTGAAAAGGTTAAAACCATAAATGCTGATTACTATTGCATCCTCTTACAACGTATGCATGAAGAAATTAAAATAAAAAGACCTGGTGTATGATTTCTAAAAAAAGTGTTGTTCCACCAAGACAATGCTCCTGTCCATACTGCAGCGAAATCTATCGCACAAATACATAACTGTGGGTTTGAATTGTTGCCGCATCCACCCTATTCGCCGGATTTGGTCCCTTCTGATTATCATCTTTTCCCGAACCCAAAAAAACACTTGGCAGGACGGAAAATTTCGACAAAAGATTTGCAACTGAATATTTCAATCATATCTTGAAGATTCATTTTTTTACAAGGAATAATGAAGTTGGAAGCAAGGTGGCAATAGTGTATAGATCGTTTTGGAGACTATGTAGAGAAATAAAATTGATATAAAAACTCAAGTCTTTATTTTAAAGGTTAGGCTCAAAACTTTTCAATTCACCCTCGTATATTATAGAATTGTTTTGTAGATTCAGTTTTTCGGAATGGTGGAGATGTGATTGAATAGACATGTTGACAATTTTTTTTTTAGGATGTCAATAGATTCAATTTTTATTGTGATCAAATGTCTATATGGGACTGACTACACTTAAACTGCTCTAAAAGTCAGAAATGACCGTCAAAGTTCAACATTCCTACGTAGCGCTAAAAACGCTCCATACAGTAGGCGTCCAGGCTAGTGACGTCACAGGCCGGTATAGGTACCAATAATTGATGGAGATATTAAGAAATTTGCGATTTTCAACGCGAAAAAGTGCGTTTAGTTTAGGTTCATGGTTGTCATACAATTATTGTTTTGTAAAATTATGAGGATCCTGAAAACATTTCAAAATTTCTTTTGACATTCACATATTTTCAAAAATATTTATTTTTCGGGATTTTTTTTCTTTGTTTCGTGATATATTTAGCTAATTTTATTCATATAAACTACATTACGCTGTAGAATTTAACATCAGTCAACATGTCTATTGAAGTTTGAAAAAATTATTGCAGCAAGTTCGGAACTAACTCGCGAGATTTACATCTCACAGAGCCACTAGTTTATTTATTTATTACATTATGTGGAGATAGTTTAAATAAAAATGGGCTTATAACAGTTACTATTGCAAAGGTTTTTGGTAAATATAACCACCAGTACTCCTAGTTGTAAACAGTGACCAATACAGGGGACATCACCATGCAATTGACCCACATATTTTGAATCAAACCTATGCTTTCAGGTGTTTTGCGAAAGAATCGATTTTTCCAGAAGATCGATCTGCTTCTCGGAGTTGGCCAAGATATCCACTGGACTCAGTTCTTGCAGCTTGCTGGTGAGAAAGATCTAATTGATTTTGAACCCCATACCAAGTACTATGAAACCATTTTACCTGAGCAGAGCCGGAGTACATTGTAATAAATTCATAATTTTAGATCTACCATCTAAATCACCTCGCAAAACGTACCCCAAGTTCCTCATCTATCCAAGTCTGGAAGGCTTGCCTGAAATTTTGATGTACTATGGCGAACTATCAAATTTCAATATGAGTGAAAACGCAAATCATTTCCTAAGCCTCCTTTTTATTCACGATGAAAATACGCTTTGAAATCAATGTAAACATGTATTCTTTTGAATGTCTTTAAGTTGGTGGTACCTGTATCAATTATTTCCCTTACTGTATAGATGTTTAAGTTCTTATATGCGTTACACGGCTATAAGTAACAAAAACCGCGCTCTGCATTCCATATTAAGTGTTCAGTAATAATAGTTGTACTTCTTTATTATTCATTTCATTGTATATGTATCTGGCTATTTGTATTATTTAGTTTTTTATAATGTTTCAATAGTTAAAAACATCAGGCACCTAGCACGGAATTATTTGATCATATCCCACTGTAAAATAGACTGTTTGACTTTAGCCAAAATATACCTAAATAGTTCACATTTACCAGATTCTCTTATTTTTTTACTGTAAACGAGCAAGGCAGCTGTTCTTTTTTTCATCACGCTGATGTATTTCGTACAGTCACCTGCAGAATCAATTACGCAAAATACTGCGTCTGTACAAAATATATAATATTAATAATCAATTGACATGTCAAATAGTCTATTGAATTTTATTCTTATCTATTTACTTAATTGAAGTAATCATATTTTTAGTTTTTACGGTTAAGTTTAAAGTCCTCAGGCACAAATGTATATGTTTCTAGTGACTATACCTCGTTGACAAATTAATTTATTTATTGTAGTTTAAGTTTCTACCATGACCCTTGTTTTCATGAATACCATTCCTTTAGCTTGAAGACTGATTTCGCTATTTCACTTATATAAAACCATTCCACAGTACATTTTACTGTCGGACTTTATTAATAACAAATTTGGAGGCAAGACAAGATAATTGTGTCTGAGAGCACGTAATATTGTATTTAAGAATATGACAAGAGGGCGCCAAAACGACCCAGTTCTCTCTCAATCGCCTTAGACCTTTAGAGGATTTTTACCGGTTTGCAATTATAAGGCCATAAGTATATCCCAACAAATATAGTTTAATTCAAATATAATATATTTTAATTCAATTAAAAATGCGTGATATAAAGCCTGACCAGAAATATATGAGGATTGTCAAGAGGGCGCTATTTATAAGATTTATATGGCAACAATTATGCAACCTATCGCAGCCGCACTATAATGACATTAGTTTAAATACCTGTCAGTTGCTATGGTAACCTCGTAATATCATATATGGAATGCACTTTTTCCTGACTGTTTTTCGTGTAGTAAACACGTGTTTATTTATATTATAATATTCCGTTCACGACTGAATTGTATTCGGCATTTTCTTTGGATATTAAGGATACCACCACGAATGACATTGACATTGCTGACAAACCATCATAAAATCATTGCCAGTGTAAGAAATTAGTTCCAGTGGAATTTCGCAATATGGCGCATCCACATATATTTCTGGTCAGGCTTTAAATACATTATCAAATATGAAATGTAATATTATAGAAGTGTGGTCCAAAAAATGAAAAGTAGAATAGTCGAATAAGCTCTCTGTAACTCTTTTTGTTTTTTGTGATTGTAAATCAAAGTCAAAATCAATCAGAATCTATTTTTTTATTCTATAAGTAGGCCACAAATCCGAATACCAGCATTTCACAAGCGCTGTATCTGGTATATAAATAATGTATATCGTCGGGGATAGTGCACTACCGCTATCGACCAAGTTCTCATTTCAATAAAATACTTAGCATTTGTTTGAATATTGGTTCGTATTTACACTTGTTACTTACGCGGTATTGCACTATCCCCGACGATATGTACCTTTCTTCCATGGTATATACCAGAAATATGACAATTCCAAGCATGATTCGAGGCAATCATTTACACAATTGAAAAAAAAAAACATATAAATAATTATGGACTCTTTACGAGTTGCGTGGCGTCAAAAGTATTTTTGGGCAAGCCGGAGCACATATGGCTTAGTTTTTTATTCAGCAGCGTTAAAAAACTTAACAAAAGGTAAGCCGGTGGAAATTGATTTCTATTGACTATACGTCACTGCTCTCTACACAAATTACGTTGTCATGCCTCTATTAGTTATCCTTAAATGTAAAGCATTCCTATTACCAATTTCCAACTAATTCACCTTTTAAGCATTCCTGTCTAGTTATATTAAGATACTTAAGAGGCCTTATTCCTTTTAAAATGCTGATTGTTTAGACATATTTCTCTATGATCAAACATGTTTCTTAACATACTATTGATGTTACTTTCTAGAACAGGGCTATTGGGATTTATTGGTATATATTTGAAACATACAGTTTGAATTTTTCATTGACAATTTTTGTTTCAAAAACTACTCGAAATTGACAAAATTCACGCGGAAAATTAGTTTTTTTAACTTATTTTCGACTGTACGCAATGAAAGCGTGAAATAACTATGTTACTACCTAGAACTCGGGGAAAAGTATTATTCACTTCAAAAAGTTGGTTGAAATTATCAATATATTTGTCATAATATGAAAAAAATAAATTTTAAAAGGAATAAGGCCTCTTAAACCCAATCTCAGGAAGAATCTCACATTATTTAGAACAATGTTTTATTATCACATTATTTGTGTAAAGCTGTAACGAAAGATCAAATCATCTAGAAGCTTCCCTCAAAAACAGTGTTTACTTTTGAGGTAAGCACCGACAGCCTTACGTAAGGCATTCCCAGTATTTCCCAAACCGATATTAGTTTTATAAGTTGGATTCCAATGAATATGTATAATTTTACACTTCAATCAACGTGACCAAAGTGGTCGATAAGCGAGACAATGATGACATTCTAAAATGTATAAACTTAATATATTTATTTAGATTAAAACAAGGACTTTAATACGTGTGTTTGAAATACCTCATTTTAGGAAAATAATGCACCGCTTGCGTGATACGATACGGCGTACGGATCTATCTACATTTATATCGTGAAGTGTACGAAAAATATGAAATTCGATTATCTATTTTCACTCATTATCCAAACACGCAAGTTTTTTACAAATAATAGATTAAAGCTAAGCGTCCACAGGCCCGCATCGCACGCAGCGGACGGATCGCATCAAGCGGATTAATTTTTTATAGTGTGTCCACTGTATCGGCAGCGTACGGATTTGCCGACGCAGGTACCGCGCTCGGATTGCTGATGCCACAATGGAGGAAAGCGATGAAGAACAATTTGTCGTTATTCCTCGTTTGTTAGCAGAAGAGGAAGAACATGAACAAAAATCTAGAAAAAGGAAACATAATTTCTGGATCCACAACATATGCAAGAAGAGATCGGACGACGTCATCGGCACGCATCGCAAAAGTTGCCTCTCGGAGTATCGGTGTCGGTATTGCCGATGAGCGATGCGTACGGCGCAGATCAGTGGACGCTCTTGTATGAGTTTCTATACAAAGCATAACAAAATCCGATACGTGCGATGCGTCTGATGCCGGCCTATGGACGCTTAGCTTAAGGCCCCTGCGTTTCTTTCGGAACGGGGCAATCGAAATTGCGTCAGTACAAACAATGTGATTGGTCAAATCACGTTTTGATCCGTTCTGCCTCAGTGCCATCTTAAAGCATGCCGCATATTGTCATGGACGTCATGGACACTCCATTTGGACAGTTATGACGTCTGCTGTTGGGAAATGTCGGGGGGGTCAACGACGCGAGCTTGGAGTGCCCAGTGGGAAATAGACCCCTGCTCCACCCATCTACACGTTAAAATACAATCGCGGATGATAGAGGTTGGAACGCACGTATTAATCATACCTTTAAACGAGGTTGAAGTAATATATTTCTAAACGATATTTAGTATTATTATTGTTAAATGTATTTCAAGTAGACTTAATGAATTATGTACTTGTGTTAATGACCTGTTTATTTATACTTAATTATTTTAACTGCAAAGCACAAATTATGGAACTTAGTTCGATTTAGTTTAGTTATGTTGTTAAGTATTTTTGAATATTGTTATGCAGTAATTTTCTTGTATCGAGTCTATTTGCTAGCTTATTATTATCACATAGACGCATAATATATTACACATGCCGTCAATTGCAGTTACCTTACGAATTCATTATCATTTATTTTGGATGTGCATTGTGTGGGTTAAATAATGAATTTGTATGTAGCTGCATGTCATGAAGATATTATCGTCTGAATAGGAATCAGTGTTAAATTAAAGGTTATTTGTGTGTAAATGTTAAATAAGTAGAGAGATGTGTAAGGTGCAAAAATATCGTCTTCAAGGCAGTGATCGGATCAATAATAATAATAGATACCTAATTCGGTCGATGCTTTTGTTCATAATATGTAGATTTGCCTACATGTGTACGAGGGTTGTCTTATATTTTGGGAGTAGAAATCAAAAACAACTATTTCGCAATAAACAAGTTTTTATTGCTTTTAAAAAATCAAGTCTACGTATTTTTTCATCCGGTTGAACCAATGCTCAAAGCAATTCAACCACTCTGATAGGGACATCTCCAAAACGTGCATTTTGAACGCATCAACCGCTGTCTCAGGTGACAAAAAACGCTGCCCTCGTAGATTGTTCTTGATATGAGGGAGTAAAAAGAAATTGTTAGGGGCTAAAACTTGACTGCACGGCGGATGGTCCAATAAATCGACGTTTTGAGTGTTCAAAAACTTAGAAGTTAATGCAGACTTGTGAGAAATCGCATTATCGTGGTGGAGTATAATCCGTTGCCGGCGGTTTTATTCTCTGACTTTTTAAATGACCCCTGGCAAACAAATGGTCGTGTACCAGTCAGAATGTACTGTTCTAGGTTTTTCTAAAGGAACGGTCGCAATATGTCTATTTTTACTAAAGAAACAGTCAACCATTTATTTTAAAACGCTTCGTGCACGAATAACTTCAGTGGGATTCGATTCATTTTGAAAGACCCACAGTGGATTATACCTACAGTGGACTGCTGTTTAAATTCGGGTTCATACGCGTAGATCCACGATTCGTCGCCTGTCACGATGTCACACACATGTTTTGAAGCTCGCTATTGTATTTTGTAAGCATTTCGTTACACCAATCTACACCAGCCTGTTTTTGAGCATCTGTCAAGTGACGTGAAATACATCGGGAACAAATCTGACTGCTAAATATTCATGCAATATGGTATGTCTGCCGTCATTCACTAAAAGGCAGTCTTCTACATAGACATTGTATGCAGAAAAACGCCTTTTACAAAATCACGGCAGATGTAAGCTGGTCCCACAAAAGCCGATACGTCACTTGACGGTTTTTTCAGAATTAATTCATGCACAGGTTCAATGTTTTTCCGAACAACCACAGATTTCGGACGACATTCGCAAAACTCATCCACAAGCAAGCTACAGCCACGATAAAATTCTGCAAACTATCATAAGTTCATCAACACACTGTTGTATCGCACGAAATTATCACGGCTCATTTTCATGTCTCTCAGCTACGACCATTTTAACCCAGAGAAAAAAAATGCGTTTGCGGCAAAACTTGTAAGGTTGTATTGCCGCTAAAAGGTTTAAACTATACTACCGAAATCTCAGTTTAGTCAAATCCCGAAATATAAAAGGCAACCCTCGTAATTAATTTTTGTACTGTTAGTAAATACTATCAGTGTACAAATCTCAGTGTTCGGATATTTATTTTCCTTCAAACAATCATATTAATAGGTAATACTATATAATCAAGAAGTTGTTAGTTCAATATTTAGTGTTGTTTTAGTGGTTGAAAGTTCATTGTACAGGGTGTAACCGACAGCGTACCGAAAACGAAAACTGTAGTTTTAGACCATAATCACGAACTGAAAACGAGTGTTCATTTTCTCGGAAAACTCAAGGATAAGATTTTCTAAAATAAATTATAAAACTCGACGCGCAATGTATTGCGTCCAATTCTCTCGGGTGCAGACGCGCGGGGAGGGGAGCACGCGGCAAGCATCGACCGTTCAAGGCACTCCCCACTCCACTCACGCGTCGGCGCAAAACATACCGTTACGCCAATGCGCATCGAATGACATGAATGAATGCAACCACAAAAACAACGCAACCACAGATCACAACTAGTATGTAGTACCTAACACCAGTAACAACTGACCGATAAATTAAAACAGTCTAACAAGATTATTTTCATAAATTTATGAAACATGGAATGTCTCATTTTGTTTAATGTGGGTACACCACAATTTTTATTTAAACCACCCACCAGGTAGCTCCTTTTTCAATTTTTCTTTAAGCTTTGATCTTTGTATTCATAGTTTAAGATTATTTTCATTCAAGCAAGTAAAGCAAATAAAATGTGCGGGTAGGTAAACATTAAACATGCGTCCGACCGTTACGGCCAACGGGCGCGCACTGGCGGATCAATGACCGGCCAGTACCGTTATCTGACCCACTCCACACGCTTACATAATACTGTTTGTGATACGTTGCGTGTTTTGCGGAAAATGCTATTTTCATGCGATTTTTCATGAAAAATTGTTACCGGTAGAGTTCGATTAACGGAAAAATAAAGAAAAAATGAAAACTCGCGAGGAACATTTGTGAATTTTCTCAAAGAAATTTCCACGATTTTCCAGCCCAGAATAATGGTCTGAAGCCATGGTTTCAGTTTTCGGTACACCGTCGGTTACACCCGGTATATTATAATTAAATATAAATTTTGGTATTTAAATATAACAACGTGTGGTTTACGATCTGTCTTCCTTGTATTTTTGTAATCTCTTTTTCGACATATTTGTGCGATGACAATTATTGCGTTTATATGGTTGTTCTATATTTACAAAACGAAATAATTAATATTTATACATTAGCCTTTTGTCTGAATCTTCGCTGTTTAGCAATGATATTAATTATCTGGACGTGACATTATCTGCATTCAAAATGAGATATCACGATATCAGTCAACTTTTTGTGTCTGATGCCTTTTTGGGCAAATACTTCAGGTATTCGTGACATATTCCAACCAGGTTCGCTAATCGTACGACCTTTTCGTTATCAAACACTTTCTTTATTATCCTATGTTGCTTTCCTTCTAACCTCACCAGGTTTGTTAACGGCCAAATTGACTTACGTTACAAACCGTATTATTTCTTGAGTGCAGTCAATACATTTTTTAAGCAAGTACCTACTATATTATACTTTAGTATAGTGCATATTATGCATTAATCCATTAAAAAAAAAATCTTACTTCATCCTAGTTTCTGTTGTACCTAATGAAGTAGCAATCAATTAAATTACAGAATAAATATAGGGGTACAGTTTATTGCATGGTATTTATTCATCGAGACTAAGGCGAAAATAGGTACGTACTCTTGTTTAGAAATCTGGTTTGGTTCGGGGCAAAAAATCAATCGAAAATAGCATCAGACCAAACTGACATCGTGATCGAGCGGTAACGGTGTATACTGGATATTCAATGTTGTTGTTATTTATCTCTACTTGTACTCGTACTGCATTCTTGTTACAATATTTTATTATTATTACACTCAGATTTATAAATCCCAAAAAGTTAAGAATTTGTATATCCTGAAAATATCGTAGTAATAAAGACTCAACTGAACTTCACTGCTTTTTTTAAATAAAATCACACATTTTTCTGCATCTTAGTCATAAGTGTCATTTCCTTTTACACTTTTACTGTCCGAATCTAAATCGTAAACCTTATGGCTTTGCACTTTGTAATAAAGGTTTTCCGTGATCCATATACGGGGTCACGAACAGAGAACGTGTTAAATTAGTGAAATTTAAAGGACAATGTCCGGTTTACCTATAAATCTTTTGGCAACAATGTTTGATACTGGTTTTGTAATTTTGATCTTGGAGTCAATTCTCAGCTTAATCGGGTAGAATCCTGGAATCTCTTCAGGATTTACTTAAAGATTGTGTTAAATCCAAAATAAAATTCAATGTTATCAAAAAGGGATTCAAATCAAATAACGTATCTCTTGAAAATTTTGCCAATAGATTGAAGCCTGCGAATTGGTGCACCGATTGACCATATGCTGTTTACCTTGTATAAGTGGTATTTAAGGGTGTAACTGCTATAACTGAATTATATTCTAAAACGTACCTCTGTAGCTACTTTGTACATGCTTTATATCCAAATGATCTGATAATAAATGGAAATGGAAATAAAATAATATCCAAAACTTGAAACTTTTATTTACAAAAAAACTGGTATATCGTATAAAAAACAACACCGTATTCATTCATACTATTTTGTTGTTCCTCTAGGGGAATGAAAGTCCAAATTCAGGTTTCACTATGACCATGGTCAAAAAATGCCAAAAATCGTCGTTAATCGTCACCGTCAAAAAGTCCGAATGCCGTAATGGTCCCATTCCTGATAATTGGAGACACAAACACAATGTCCATAGTCAAAAAAGTTCGAATGTTGTAATGCCCTTATAATACCCGATAACTAGGGGTCACAATTTCCATCGTCAAAAAGTTCGAATGTCGTAATGCCCCAATCCATGGTCAATCAAAAGGTCGGATTGTTGTAATGCCCCAATATCTGATAGCCATCAGGGGTCACAAAGTCCGTCGTCAAAAAGGCTTAATGTTGTTATGTCCCAATATCCGACAGCCAGGGGTCAAAATGACCATCGTCAAAAAATCTGAATGTTGTTATGTCCCAATATCCGATAGCCAGGGGTGAAAATGACCATCGTCAAAAAGTCTGAATGTTGTTATGTCCCAATATCCGATAGCCAGGGGTCAAAATGACCATCGTCAAAAAGTCTGAATGTTGTTATGTCCCAATATCCGATAGCCAGGGGTCAAAATGACCATCGTCAAAAAGTCTAAATGTTATGTCCCAATATCCGATAGCCAGGGGTCAAAATGACCATCGTCAAAAAGTCTGAATGTTGTTATGTCCCAATATCCGATAGCCAGGGGTCAAAATGACCATCGTCAAAAAGTCTGAATGTTGTTATGTCCCAATATCCGATAGCCAGGGGTCAAAATGACCATCGTCAAAAAGTCTGAATGTTGTTATGTCCCAATATTCGACAGCCAGGGGTCAAAATGACCATCGTCAAAAAGCCCGAATGTCGCAATGCCCAATACCCGATAGTCAGGACCAGGAGAGACAATGCCCATCGTCAACATGTAATATCGATCCACTTTGCTGACAAGTCCAAATGTTGTAATGCCCCAATATTCGATTATTATTTGTATCATTCCCAATGGCACTTTTTCGAAGAGTCCGAATTTTTTAATGCCCCAATATCCGAGTATATCCAAGTATAATTCACAATGCCACTATTGAAAAGTCCGAATTTAATAATGCATTAATGTTAGATGATGGAGATGTCACTGAGCCGAATAGTCCGAATGTTGTAATTCCGTAATATCCGATTATATAGGTACTATGTCTACTTTTTCGAAAAGTCCGAATGTTGTAATGGCCCAATATCCGATTATACACGTATCAATCACAATGTCCACATTGTCGAAAAATCCGAATTTTATAATGATATACCTATATATATTTGCACATTGGTGGTGCTTGAACTGATATTTCCACATGACCGTCGTTTATGAGTGGGGGTCTTCGTCTATAATGTCAGTGTGAATTGTTGGTTGAATGTATGAGAAATATGAAGCATCTTGAGTAAGGGGAGGATCTGGAACTTCTGCTTCGTCTCCATTTTCCAAATCCTTCAATAAATCGTTCTTACTTTTGTAGTAGGTCAAGTTTTCCTCACCATCTTCATTGTCCTCAAAATCATCATCAGATATACCGTGTCGATACTGTTTAAGTAGGAATATATTTTATTTTCAATAGGATCAGCATTAAACATGTTATTTTCCTGTAAAAGTAATAGTGCAATCTTGTATTGTACTAGAAAAGATACGATTGCTTAACATCAGATGAGATCGAGGCAAATCGCTACTCAGTTTTTGAATAGATAAATTGAAATATTTAAAGTGTGTGTGGCGAAAATGATCAAACATGTTTCTTAACATATTATTAACTAACTACTAAAATCGTGTGGCGAAATACATTATTTATTGATTCTCAGAGATAATAAAAGCTAGAAAACTTTGCCAAAAGTAGGTATACAACTGTACACACACTATTACTAAGTAATGTGTATGCTTTGCATTGTAAGTTGTAGGTACCCTTAAACAAACGAAGTTTTTTGATTTGAAAGAATCATCCTATTTAATTTTCTATTTCACTATCCTCGCAAAAGCCAGTTGTTATCATCCCTTCGTCTTCAAGTGATATACTGTACTTTGGTAGCCATTCAAATACCCATAAACAATCGGAGATTTTTGATTTGAAAGAATCATCCTATTTCATTTTCTATTTCACTATCCTCGCAAAAGCCAGTTGGTATCATCCCTTCTTCTTCAAGTGATATATATATACCTACTGTACTTTTGTAGCCATTCAAAAAACAAATCTGCCGTTACTGTTTGAGCAATACGTAATAATCGCAGCTCATTTTGAACATTATCAATCTGAAATATATACAAAGCAACTTATATAAAATAGTAAAAAATCAATAACTCTTTCAAAACGTAAGCTATTACGTTTTGAAAGAGTTTTCCAATTATCCATTATGTATGCGAATTTTGAATGTAATAAGTTCAAAACTTTCTGTTTGGTTAAATTGTATATTTTTTTGCATTTAGTTTCAAAAAAATCATTTTTACCTACGTAATAAGTGAAACTTTGTCTTTTCCCCGCTGTTTTGTGAGTTCGGTCAGCGCGCAATTTTTTTTTCAGTAACTTTTAATTAACAATAATTACTTACTTAGTTAAAAACCGCCAAACACACGAAACGAAAATCTTCAATATTTAACTGTTTCTAATTACCACCATTTTGTACATAATCACTTATATCTTTTTTTTATACAGTGTTGCCAACAAATGAGTAATACATATAAAAATACGTCCATTTTCCTTGCATAATCAATCACTCTTTAAAACAGAATAAATGTTTCTAGTTTTCAACCAGTAATAAATTTTTGTTTTTGTAAGCTGCATCTTACACTATGCATTTAAGGGTTATGTAATTAATTAAGTACAGGTTACAATACGATAAAACTAGTTAACGATTCGGCTTTTCTCGGGTATCATCGCCTCAATCCGAAGACAGAAATGACACGAAATACATTACCGCGATTTCTTTTAGGTAGCATTCAATTTGAAGTATCATAAACGCAATGTATAGCACCTGCCAAGATGACATTACTAACCTGTCTACCGGCCTAAGAAATTTATTATGCAGAAGCGACATGAATTTTAACATTCATTATAGGTTAGGTCGATTCACTAAAGCTGACACGAATGGAATGAATGAGTGAATGATAATATTTATGTGTGCGTCACAAAATGATTACAAACAGGTTGATACAATAAGTGATTACTGATTAATGATTATTGAAAACGTATTTGTAGATAAACTAGACGCATAACCGCCCAAATTCAGCAGTATAAACAATACTACAACTAGAGAAGAAATCTAATTATTTTTATGAATATTTTAATTTTAAGTTAACGCCATATTATATAAATTATAAACATAAATAGATGCGTTTGGTGTGGTGTGAGTGCTATGCACGTACGTCTCATTAGTATAGACAATGGGCCGGTTTTCGTTTTTATATTTCTATAATTATTGTAAATACATAAACCTTTTGTAACGAATATCGTCTTTCTCAATAAGCCGCATCCTGTTGTTCTGAATCTTCTTCCACCTAAATCCCATTTTATGTACGTGACGAAGTAAAGAAGTTACACTACCAGGAAAACCTATCGATTCCTTTAAAACTTTGTGTATATTTCTAGTAGTTGGCAGCGTTTTGTGTACCGAGTGAAAATTATAAATACACCTTCTAATGACATTTATATCAAAATTGTCCACATCTGATTTTGGTGACAAACTTGGTCGTTTTTTACCGGGTGTTACCTACAAACACATTTGAAGTCGATGCCGCTGTCGCAGTTTTGCAGAAACTATTCTTTATCCGCTGAACACTTCGTATTGTACCAGTCGCCGCAGAAGTAATTTCATATAACTTTTCAATGTTCAGAAAACCTCCTTCATGGTTTTTATTATTTTGTTTTAAATAATTAAATACATTAAAAAATATTTCTCGAGACTGTCCCGATAATGTTATTCCTGGCCCAAGATTAGACGAAGTCATTTTGAAAACAAGATCCAAAACTTTACGATATTAGTAATGTTTGCCGATCAATTGACATTGAAGATTACGTGAAGTGTCGTTGTAATAAGAAGTTTATCAATTAATATGGTATCTATGAATGATCTTAGGTACTTCGTACCTAATCCAACCTGTATTGTATGTTTTATAAATAAATAAAAACTATTTATATAACAGTGTTCGCAGGCACGATGTTCGTAAAATTTCGTAAGAATTTTGCATTTTTTTGTCATGATTTTGGGGATTGCTGCGTCAGTATGAAACAGGACATTAATGAAATAAAATATATGTTAACGACGGACTCCTTAGTTTGCCACCGTTTTAGACCTTTTTTTTATAATTCGAACTAGTCCGTCACCTATTAATTCTTGACATTAACCCTTTACCAGGCCGCGAAGACAAGAAGAAAATGTGGGTTACGTTAATACCATTGCCTGCCTGTGTAATAAACTGACAATTTAGTGAAATTATATTCTTGATCAAGCAAGGCACATAGTATAGCGTTTACATGAATGACATGACAAGGCAACTTATTAGGCAATAGTCCCACATGGTCAAACTCATGCGAGACACTGGAATAGTATCATCCCTCATCCTAATTCTGGTCATACACAAATTGCATGAATATTAAGATATATGTACAATTACACTGCCTTACAACACTCAAAATCTAGTATGTCAAAAAACTAGCGTCTGCATAAAACACCATGATAATAAAATATTTTTGTATCAAACAGGTAAAGATACCTTTCGGACATATATATTACTTGTTTAGTCTAAATATTGTGCAGATTATGCTTATATTATAATAATTTTTATTTTTCTTGAATAACAAAAACCCATTTTGTTGTTGTTTACAAAATATCAGGAGGCCCCTGTATAAGAACGGCACTCACACTAACACTCGAAGTGACAAGTGACATAACTTTTATTCAATCCATTCGTGCCAGCTTTAGTGAATCGACCTATATTTATTAAAGCTATACTTGTAGGTATACAATATATTAAAAAAAAAAAACAATATTTTAATTTTACTGTTTGATGTAAGTAACAGTACTTACGATATTACATCGGATTAATAATTAATAATAATCACCAAATAAAAAAAATTAAATAACCGATTGCAACCGATTTTTGTTGATATTTCATAAAATGCTTGACCGATTTAGATAAAATTTACATGGGACCATCTCGGAAGTAGGTATATACCCTATCAAATACAAAAAGAATTTTGTAAATCGGTCATATCTGTAAATTGATGACTCTATGTGAGAGATGAGGGATTCACGACAATTACCGAGGTTGGCCGAATCGTTAACTGATTTTAGTCGTACTGTACCTTTTATTCCCGCTCAAACATTTAATGACCAACGACTGATGGGCCAGTTCGTGGCCTACATGAAAGTTATGATTTTTGTGGTGTTTAACCCTCCGATACCACATCGCGTTTCTTGTCAACAAAATTTCATCTGTTCATATATTACTATTTTTGTGATAAAATGAGGATCATCCGCGGTCTTTCTTAAAGCCCAATTTGTCAATTTCAATCTCAATCAACACATGTACTGTACCTTGATTACAGTATACGGATGCGGTCATCGCTGCGGATATCTCTCGGCGTACAGTCGAAGAGATGCCGCGCCATTATTTCTGCATGCCCCCTAAATAAGAATTGATAAAATTTCAATTATATACCTTGGTTATAAGGTACTTGTTATCTGGAGCCTCATTTAAAAACTTCTCCACATCGTTTGTCGTGAGCATTTTCGATTTTTTTGACTTAAAGCCATCGTTTTGCCGTTTTATAAAGGCAATTGCCAATCAGTTTTGAAATTTTCTATGTCATTTTTACATTTATTTGAACTCCTTAACATGGAATATAACGACCACAATGTGTTTGGCTTATATTTTATGGCTAATTCGTTAAAATATGCCAACAGGCCATGTTCTGAAAAAGAGCCGGCTTTCTTATTTTCCTTCCATTGTAAAAAGTTATAATAGTATTTATGTATTTCTCTTTCGATTTATCCGGTAAGAGGCTATTGTTGGCATTCTTCGCTTCTTCAACAACATTTTCAGGGGTTAAATTCATCGACTCTTCACTTGAACTCGACATTTTTAACTGAATTATTACACCTGGTCACTGATCAACTTGAACAAGAAATGAAATTAGTAAAATGGCGGGCCTATTTTCAATAAATGCGCGCTCAACATATCTTCTACTGCGCATGTGCAATATATCTTCGTCGTATCGCAAAGAGGCACAAGTTAAATATACGTTCAGCCAAACATAATTATTCAGTTCTTAGCCACTCAATTGCTTCGAATTTTGAGTTGGACTCTATTTATATTATAAAATAAGAGCGGTGACAGGTAGCCGTAGTTACCAAAAGCAATTAAAACTTATTTATTTGTCAAAATCTAAATGCAATTAAATTGATAACTCGTTTAATGAAGAATACGTTTTAAATATTGTGCCTATATATGAAGGATAGTCTGTGTAAAGCCTGACCAGAAATATATGAGGATTGTCAAGAGGGCCCTATTTATAAGATTTATATGGCAATAATTTTACAACCTATCGCAACCGCAGTATAATGACATTAGTTTAAATACCTGTCAGTTGCTATGGTAACCTCGTAATATCATTTAATGGAATGCACTCTTTGTCCTGGGGGCCTATGATGGTTGCGTTTATCTCGTGATAAATAAGTGACAAAGCATCTGTCCCTTGCACTCGCAATTGGTCAAAACGTGACGGATGCTTTGACACTTATCTATCACGTGATAAACGCAACCATCATAGGGCCCCTGACTGTTTTTCGTGTAGTAAACACGTGTATACTTTATTTATAATATTCCGTTCTCGACTGAATTTCTTTTCGGCATTTTCTTTGGATATTAAGGATACCACCACGAATTACATTGACATTGTTGACAAACCATCATAAAATCATTGCCAGTGTAAGAAATTAGTTCCAGTGAAATTCCGCAATATGGCGCATCCTCATATATTTTTGATCAGGCTTTACTTGACTAATTTGTAGCTTTTTTTCTTAAATAATTAAAACCCGTTGCATCAGGCTGATGACGGAGTTCAAAATAAAATAAAAAAACTGACAAGCAAAAAATGCCGGGCTATTTTCAATACATGCGCATATGCAGAGTTCATTCAGCCAAACGATCTTAAAATAATTATTTAAAATTAGTTTATTGATCAAATCCTCAGTCAACAGTAATTTAATAATAATAAAGTGTTTAAATGAATTATTGATTTTATTTTAGCTTTTAAATGAATGATCATCGGTATTTGACTAATTTTTAAAACTTTTTTCACATAGTTAAACTTCTTTGCGTCGAGCTGTCAGACGGAGTAAAATAAAAAAAAGAATTGTAAAGTAAAAAGCACTAGGGCGGAAGACGGGTCCGTAATGTTTCATATAATGTCAGATAAACTAACATACACTTGATATACAATCGATTGTTATAAAGTTGTTTCATATAATGGTTTTTTCCTATATTTTGCTATTGTCTAATTATCGATTGATATAATGGTATAAATGACATCTGCCAGCGACTTCGTCCGCCCATTAAACTTAAAATGTCCATTTTATCCCGTTCCCGTAGAAATTTCGGGAAATCCTTTCTTAGTGTGCACTACACTCCTTCCTCCCACCTACTAAGGAACCTACTTTCCAAATGTCAGCCTTCTACGACCCGAGTTTTATAGGTATAGATTATATTTTTTTAAATGAGGAATGAAATCGCATTTTAATTATGTATTTAATGCATATCAAAATATTTTACTCTAATGCTGATGAAACCGTTAGCTGGACATATTGCAGCACGTTTGTGAAAATAGAAACAATATCTTCCGTATCTTCTTTGTCAAAATGATCTTCGGTAGTAATTGCTTCGGTAGCAATTACAGCACCCCACTCTTCTGTATCCATGTGATTGGTGCACAGTCTAGTATTTGGAGGTAAATATAATTTATATTTACTTAGCAACATCGCCTTGTGGAAAATTGAAGGCTTGTGTAGAATTGGAGTGAAGCATCCGTTAAACAGGCATCCATTATTTTCATTTGCAACATCTCGTCTTAACGGATCTGCGTTTTTCATTTCCATAGTAAGTTCACCAGGTATTTATATGAGCAATACGATATTATGATAAAATTATGATCGTCTTGACGGCTGTCACACTAATTGACAACCAACGCCATTGAATTTAAGTAATGATATAAATACATCTGGCCAGGTACTTATTTAAAGCAAAAAGTACTACTGTATACTAATTTACTGGAAAAGTTTACCGAGGTGAACCACCACCAATAAGTTTTTACCTTAGTCCTTCTAGGTGGACCACGGGTAGAAAAAACTTCCCGTAGTCCACCCAGGTGAACAGATTAGGTGGACCACGGGCAAGGAGGGATCTACGAGTATCAGCCCATAATTAAGCAACAGAGTAGTTTGTATACCAAGTCAGAATAAACTAACAAAAAAGTTTGTATGACTGACTTTACTATACGATCAAGGATTTTATTTCTTATTTTAACAACTACCTGGGGATGTCGAATAAGTAATTTGACGAACGAGGAACTTGACGAAAAGAAAATTTGACTTAAAATCTAAGTTGACCAAAAGACAGCTTGACGAATAGGAGCCATGACGAATAGCAGATTTGACACATGGATTTTGACTCGTGCATGGGGACTATCTAATATTGAAACGTGGAAGGCATTTGTTAAGGCAGCGGCAATTTAGAGGTCTGTAAAAAAGTGGCTCATGGTTATATTGCAATATTCTTGACGAAAGATCTTGAAATCACGTTTCAGCCACATTTAGTGCACATTCTTGATTTATTCGCCTGGATTGTGCTCAGTTGATTAGCTCCTTGTCTTGCCCCTCTTGATTGAGATACTTGTGTGACGAAAGTTAGTCATACAAAATGTAGCACTTAACTATGTAAAATTTTTTTGCAATCGACCCTGATGGGGATCAAAATCGAAACAACGATTCGGTGCATCAAACAGAACATCCCAACTGTTTTCTTCTAAATGATCCTGACACACGCGTGCTTGTGTTGGAACATAATAATTATGGTGTTTGAGTAACTGCACTTTTAAACTCTTAGGTACGCGAAGACGTATTGATTGATTCCTAATTTAAAATCTCGCTGTTTACTGGACACTTCTAAAAAGTCTTCGGTATTTTCCACTTACTGTAGTCTTCCTCACGGATATGAATACTTGACAGTTATCTATTTATAAGTGGCCAATACAACTATGTACCTAACTACTTAGTCAGAAAAAGGTTTGATTTCTAAAAAACTTTCAGAATTTTTGACGTGATAACGTCTTATAAATTGCTGACCGGCCCGACATAATTAAAGTTGTTTGCACATCATTAACCGAACTATACAACACTTTTAAATAAAACAATTTAAACGGATTATATCGCGTATATTAATTATTTGAGCCTCCCTGACGTTTCAGTACCTTTACAGATACCGTTGTCAAAGGTTGACTGAGAAAAACATAATTGAGGCTCAAATAATTAATATACGCGATATAATCCGTTTAAATTGTTTTATTTAAATGTGTGACAGTCGCGGAAACCGAAGAAAATATTATTTACAACACTTCCCAATAGTTCGGTTTGACGTGATAACCGAACTAATGGGAGCAAAAGTGTGGCAGTAGTTCGGCCCCGGACTAAGCAACCGAACTAGTAACTATAGGTTCCTAAGTAATAGTTCGGTTCGACGTCAGAACTAATGGGAAAAAAATGTGGCAGTAGTTCGGCCCCGGACTAATCAACCGAACTACTGAAACTAGAGGTTCCCAATAGTTCGGTTTGACGTCATAACCGAACTAATGGGAACAAAAGTGTGGCAGAGTACTGAAACTAGAGGTAATATAAATAATTCAAGTAGGTTCAGAACATGTCAACAAGGCAGACTGTGGTACCTGTCATGAATTACGTAAGAATTACGTTGGAAGAATACGTATATGAATACACATTTTATTGTGATGATTCAACTTTAAACTAGGTCTATCCTTACGGCACACAATCCAGCCCGGCGAACGTTATCTCAGCTTGCGTTTCTCGCATCGTTGCTCTCGCCCCTCACCTCACACCAAGCTCAATACCTAGTAAGTATGGCGCGGGCTGTTTTTCTATTAGGGGTGGAATTAGTGTTGTGCAGTTAGTTGTCCGTTCCCAAAAATCCCGTTTGGAAATGTCATTAGTTATTTCATTATTCCCGGTAAAATTCTTAAAAGCAGGTAATTATTCAAATCTGTGGGTTTAACGATTCTTCTTCTTAAATGTATACTATATGCCTTATTATTGATTTATATAGGGTCGAAATCAGCAGCAGCAGGGTCTTAGTTCCGTTCTGTTGGCTTCAAACATGCTACTTTTGGACTTTTTGAGTGAGTGAATGGCAACACGGCCGGCGCCGTGCGGCCTAACTTTTGACGATTTTAGTATTGAATTCAAGACTTCTTTAAATGGCAATTATCTGGGAAAACTCTGTTCTATGACCGTGTGGGCGGTGGTATCAGATACCAGGCGTTATGGTGCCCACGATATCTTTGGTTTTCTGAAAATAAAGCTTGACTGGTCTTCACGCCAAATGGTAATTTTTTTAAACTGCTACGGTCCACAGTGTGTGTGTGCTAAATTTTGATATTTTTTGTCAGCAAATGCATTCTCGCATTCCTAGAAAATAGTTTGTATTTTCTGTGGCTTCCAAAAAATCAAAAAGATGGAAATATTTTCTATTGCCCCTGTACGGGTTTGGGTCGGTACGGACGGCTTGCCATTAAGTACGGGTTATAATATAAACCATAATATCTTGGGTAGAGTTGTTCAAGTTGTCCAATTCCTGCACAAAGGTAGGTTGAAAATATATTCTATTCTGTATACCAGTTAATACGGGTGGTGGGATTCTACTACAGCCAGCGGTGAATTGTCTCCTAGCTGTATCCACACATACCTAAAACCCAACACGTCCGGCGCTTGTAACTACGAGTTATTTAGGGTTCAGTCCATATCCCGTATACAAAAACAATCCCCGTGTATCCTAGCCTGTCTAGCCTTTTGTGCAAAATAAATAAGCTTAATTTTATAATAAGTATTATATACTGGTAAGAATGTAGCGCACATAGGAACCATATCAGTATTTGCACCAAGAACCTAGTCATATATTTTTTTTAATATTTTCGACATGAGATTGATTAAAATAAACTATTTATAAAAAACAATGGTATTTCTTTATGAATTTTGGACATCATGCATAGTCAAGGACACACTCGTCGTTCAATTATTGTTTTGTTATTTGACGTAGGTATCTTAGATATCACATAATTTGAAGCACTTAATTTTTTTGTTCTTTATACTTGTCGCAAAATTTGTTGTATTACTTTGCATCTTTCATAATATGAGACTATGAATGTCGTCTTCATCGAGAACCCTTTCCACTTAAACGTGTTCGCAGTTTGCGTGTTTTTTCCTTCCGACTCACGCTTGTTGCACAGTAACAATAGCGTATTGTACACAAAAACTGGCAATGAATTTGGTAATTAGTATGCATGCGGCACTTTAGGAAGTTGAATATATACCTTTTCCTAGTATAAAGTGACTTTTATTACGCGATAACTCTAAACAAAAATGCTGAAAAATGAAGTAGAATCCTAGTCGTCTATGATTTCTTGTTCGTCTGTAATTTCGTATGGTACTCTGGTCATCAAAGTAAGAAAAACATAGGGTGTTTTTGTTTATTTTTACGAAGAACATAATAAGAAGATAATATACAAAGATAGCATAAGTAAGTACACAAATATTGTTACCGTAGAACCCGTAGATAATGCTAAAGGGTAATGTAGTGCGTTCGATGTAGCACAGAAGGTTTGTAATCTTAAAGTTAATGATCTGTTAAATTGATGTTAGGTACGCCAAATTTAATTTTCTTGTTCCCACAATAAATATTAATATTTTTATAATCCTCATGCGTAAAGTAGAAAATACATTTATACTTAATTTATCTTTTACTTCAATATTCATGACTGTATTCAGGATTTTTAAACGTTCATTTAGGGTTCTGCTGAGGCTGACGAGGGAGTAAAAGCTCTTCCGAAATCGGGGACCTTCACGGCTGTCTACAATGGTACATACAATGATATCGAGTGCTTTATTAATTTAGCAGCAGCTTCTACGTTGTAACAAGCATTGATTTTGTGTCCATCAGACGATGAGTTAGCATAGTAGTTTCTTGTACCTTGTACCCTTCTCATTATCTCGTCAGATTAACATCTCCTGCTAGTGCGGTGGTCGTTTTCGATGTTCTCCTTTCAAAATCCGTATTCCTTTATTTGTCTTTGAAATAGGTCCTCGTCATCGGCTCCTGGGAACGGTTCTCTTTAATTTTGTCGTCGATAATCTCTTTAATTTCCACTTATGGACTTAGTGCAACGACTAGTACAGACTCAATAAAGAATGTCAGCGTTTTCAGGCTGTTAATTTTTTCCGCTTGCCTAACGCAGTGCTAGTAACTCGAGACGGACCAACTCAATGGCTTCTTTAAGACCAAGTCTTAAAAAACATATTTGAGTTTTTGTTCTTCTGTATTATTTCAGTTTTGCTGCCGCCAGGGATAAACTTATCGGGTGTTTATTTGAAACAAACGTAAATATTATGGAATTCAATGTTCTAAAAAAATATCGGTGATACGATAGTCTCTGTGCAGATACGGCGATGGTTGGATCAAAAGCCAGAAACAGAGGCAGCACCCTGTCCCGATATGCGGACAGGTTAATTACCCCCCCCCCTCTGTAGCCCCGATGTAGGCGCGCATCCAGTTCTCATTCATCACTTGAGTCCATCGCATGCGACGCACAACACAACACCACTGGTAGCGGGAGCCGTGGTCGGAGCAAGTTTAGGCCCCAAGCGTACCGGCAGCGGTGGCCGTCCTCGCCGCGCAGGTGGTCGTGGCGGCGGCCCGCGCTCGTCGTAGCTCGATTCACTTGTGTCAGGCGCTGTGGTGGCGAAGTCTTTGCCGACGACGACAGCGAGGAGGACGACGAGACGGGCGGGGTGTTGGTCGTGCGTTTAAGGCTTGCGCGGCTGTTTTTTTTTTGTGCCTGGCTCCTTGTTAACATGATAAATTGTGGAATTCTTGCTATTTACTTCCGATGGCACATAGTTGTCAAGTTGTGTCGCAACTGATTTCCATTTAATCCCACATATACACTTTTCCTTCTTACTTTCTGGTTTTCCAAATTGTACTCACATTTTATTTGATTTCTAATGATAACTAAAAATCAGCTCGAATAGAATTCACAAAATGTAAAAAATATCGAAAAGTTTACCGGAGCCTAGATTATTAATTGGGCCATTACGTTAACGTTCCGTCCCATCAATGCGGTGTTACATTTTGCTATGCGTAATACTAACGGTTGGGTGGGTTGGAAGAGAGGTTGCATTCGTTCTTGGGTTTGTTTCCATTACTTGGAAAATAGTGGGATTACTTTTGACAAAGTTGCAGCATTCGTAAATGTATACCGGGTGGATTGGCACGAGGATCCTTTGCGGAAATATAGCATCATTTAAGTGATACACAGTCCATTTATAATGTTTAGAAACTTAAAAGAAGTAAAAAAAAAAATATACAAATTTTGCTCATTTTCAACTGTGGTGATAACCCTATATTGCATCTGCACATCACTGCAAGGTGGCTAGATTAAGGAATCGCCGTCGGGAAAACTCGAGATATTACGTTTATTTCCGTGAGTTGTTGTCATCGTACCTACTGATGTAAGAATGACACATAAATGACAAATGAACCAAATAAAATGCGAAAATATGAATATCAGTTACTTTATTACAATTGTTACATACGGTGTTCAAATGTTCCTCCGTGTCACAATACACGCTGCAGCACGCTGCTTCTGTTTTGAGTTGGAGGCAGAAACAC
Source organism: Apotomis betuletana (assembly GCA_932273695.1). NCBI lineage: Eukaryota > Metazoa > Arthropoda > Insecta > Lepidoptera > Tortricidae > Apotomis > Apotomis betuletana. Next base: position 12,934,317 of record OW026298.1, on the reverse strand, counting down.
TAGTCCTATAATTGTTTCCCCGTGAATCGTTAACTGACCAACGACACGTGTGCTGTAAATTGGTAGGCGACACGATTGTCTTCGGCAAATACACATGTTCCTTCCGTCTATTCCACACCACATACCGTTGCGAGTAAACAAGCTTTCATCGCTTCAAATAACATGCCTGATAAAATCACGTTCTTTCACTGTTTTTTGCAATAGCCACCGGCAGTAAGCTTCACGGATAGGGCAGTCCCCGGGTCCCCAACGTTGATCGTTCTAAGTTGTTCGTGGTTCAACGGGCTGATTGTTGGCGACACGATCAAAAGCACGTAAAATTGTCCAACGACCTGTTGGGTGTGGTGGTGGATATGTTTCACTGTATCGTCGTAAAGCTTCAGCCGCATTATAATTGTAGGTACCTCGCGCATAACATGAGCAAATATAAATATCCACGTGATTTTCATTTAAAGGTAAAGCAAATTGAAATTAACTTAAACAATTTCATTTCAAACATCATATTTATGATCAATGTTAAATCGTGCAAAGAGGTTCGATAGTTGTAAAAAATGCGTTAATTCTATCTTGCGTCGGCGAATGAAGAGCCTTGTTACTTTAGTGCAATATCCAAACGACGATATTTGACGATAACCAAAATAAAATAAACTAGAGGCCCGTTGCGGCGTCGAACCGCCGCTAGAATATGGAAATCCGGTAGTGTTACAGAAAATTTATCTCTTTCGAATCTTTATCGATAAGAAGTTTTTGGCAAACGAAAAATAAATATTGTAAAAAAACACGTTAAAATGATGTTTTAAAAACGTTAAAACATGCCAGGCTAGAGCCAGGCCTGATAGCCAACTGCCGGCTTCATCGTGACAACTCTTTCAACTCTTTTGTAAAAATAACTTGTGCATTAATGACATATGATCTGCTGATCTGTTTGACAAATAAAATGCATATTATTCGATTTATGGAAAAATTTAATTCATAAAAATAATCCCATATCCTAAAAAAATAATTGACGTATTTTCATAGGACCGAACATGAGATTGGTAGAATTTTAATTTGTTGTTCTTTCTTCAGGATATAAATTTATCGATTTCTATCAATTTCCAGAAATAGCACATGAATCGACACGACAGATTTGGGCACTCACTACGCAGGTTTTAAAAAGGAAATCATGTAGTGCGTAACTGTTTATGTATTCATTAATAATCGTAAATACTTAAAAATAATGAAAATAAAAAATGTTACATAAACTCAATTGTATGAAATAGAGAGTATAAAACGTTTATAGATACACGAAAAACCACTTTTATCAATGCTTGTTTTTTTAATGAAATTCAATAGATCGTGCAAATTTTCTTAATATGGGTGCTGCCATGTCATCATCATCAATAAATTTTATTCAATAACAATTACACATTGTGTTTGAAATTCTTACGCTAGGTATACTTACTTAATCAAACCATATTTACTAATCTAAATAAATAACTGACCAACAATACTCCACCATAAAAAAAAAAACAGAATGTGTCAAATATATTATGTGTAATAATAAATAAAATCCAATATATAAAACAGCTAAAAATGTTTGAAAAAAGAATATTAAGACATTTTTTTTTCAATAAATTTAGAGCTAAAGGGGCTGAAGGCCTAATACCCGAATTCCATATTCAAACTTTCGTCTTTCTTCTCATTAGTGTCTGACAGAAGAGTGAGGGAGATGCTATGTATGCTCTCAAGTCTATGACATAAACCTAATTTTAGGGTTCCTTACCATAGTCGGTAAAAACGGAAGCCTTATAAAATCAATTTGTTTTGTTGACAACAGAATTTGTCAATTCTTTTTTTGAATGAGAATAAGAATGATCAACCAGACGTCATTAATTCAAATACGATTTATTCTTGAGCACGTCGATTTTTTGAAACTTGCATCATATGTAGGTTATTTCTACCATCAAGTTTCGCATGTTAGGGTAACATGTTAATTATTCCACATTGCCAACTCGTCCACAATGTCAGCTCGTCTATATTCCCATCTGGGTCACAATGCCAACTTGTCCACACACCCAACACGTCCATATTACCAATTCGTCTCAATTGGCAACTCGTCCATATTCCCAATTTGTCCACAAAGCCAAATCGACCATATTGCTAACTCGTCCATATACCCAACTGGTCCACAATTCCAACGCGTCCATATTGCTTACTCGTCCACAATGCCAACACGTTCACAAATACAACTCGTCTACATTTCCAACTCGTCCATATTTCCAACTCGTCCATATTTCCAACTCGTCCACATTCCCAACTCGTACACAATACCAAAACGTCCATATCGCCCACTCGTCCATAAACCCAACTCATCTACAATGCCAACTCGTCCATATTACCAACTCGTCTTTATTGCCAACTCAGGATTCCCAACTCGTCCACAATGCCAACTCATCCATATTGCTAACTCGTCCACATTTCCTACTCGTCCATACATCCAACTCGTCTACAATACCAACTCGTCTTTATTGCTAATCTCGTCCATATTATCAACTCTTCCGTATTACCAACTCGTCTTCATTGCCAACTCGTTTATATTCACAACTCATCTACAATGCCAACGCGTCCATATTACTTGCTCGTCCACAATGCCAACTCGTCCACATTTCCAACTCGTCCACATTCTCACCTCGTCCACAATGCCAAGTCGTCCACATTACCAACTCGTCCACACACCCAACTCATCTACATTGCCAACTCGTCTTCCTTTCCAACTCATCAACAATGCCAACTCGTCCATATTGCTAACTCGTCCACATTTCCAACTCGTCCATTTTACCAACTCATCCATATTACCAATGTAGATACATTCCCAACTTAGCTACATTGTCAAGTCGTCGATATTCTCAACTCGACCACATTTCCCATCCCGTCGACATGCAAGCGGAAGGACTAAGTTTTTTCTTGTAAAATACCATTTAATTTACCATAACTCATGCCATTTTCCTTGGAATTACAGTGCGACCAAAAAGAGTAGAAATTAAAAAGTGGTTTCTAATCAATATAAGAAAAGGGGACGACACTACAGTATTGCCACTTTTTAATTTCTACTCTTTTCGGTCGGTCTGTATTTATTGGATGGACTTATATAATCATATTTACAATAATCTTTCATAAATTTGCTTATTTGAATGACGTTTAAATTAGTTTTACTACATTTTTTCTGCTTTGATTTATTGTAAAACTCGCCTATAAAAATAATCTATTATTGAATGACGGTCAGTTTTTCTAGTCTTGCGAGCACCAGGAAAACTCGCACTTAACCGCCTTTTTCCTCCACATTTTTAACAGGTGTGCGAAAAAGTTTCCATATCAACATTTTAAAATAAAAACAACCTGGCAATTGACATAATAGCCCCCAGTAAAAAATACATTAAAAGTTGACAGAATATGGTTACTGTCATTCATTGTCAACAAACTGTAAAATTATTTTTGCATATTCGTACATGTTTTAAGTGTTGCGGATATTATGTTGCCGACTCAAAAATAATATTTCATCATGCTGAACAACTTACTACAGGTTTGTGAGCAAATCATGCTTATTATTATTTGGTCATCTTATGTCAAAATAGGGATCACAGGTCACGTGGTCAATGTCACGTGGTTAGCGCACAGTAGTTTTTTCAAATCCATTTTTAAGTACTTTTTCAGGAGAAAATTAAAAATCCAAGAGTTTTATGCACCTCTCCAACATGAGACGAATCTAATGACATATCATTTATCAAAATCGGACCATAACTGTAGATCTGATGGGATGTACAAAAATCGGCCTCGCGTAATATATATATAGAATAGATAACAAGGACGGCCTATTGTATGAATTGCAGATCAAACAGGGAACAATTTCAATTTACTCGAAAATCATTTTATAAAGCGTGTTAACGAACTAAAACCTTTTTATTATCAGTTTAGGTAGGTAAACAGAGACGTTTTATTTACGATGAAAGAGGTTACAACATCTTTAATTGTTTATGATGATTTGAGTACATTCGAGTGGTTGTCAGTGTCAAGTCATGTCATGTGAGTTATTTGTCGGGATTAAAATTATTAACTAACAAATTACATAAATACTCCACTAGAAAATTTAATAAGTAAGTAGAATAACAGAGACAATCACCTCTGCAAATCCTGCAATGATTTTTTTAGCGTTTCACGCAGACCTAAGAATGGAAAAAAGCCACATATTAACCTATTGACCGCCAAGCGGTCTAGCAATTTACCGTGCCACTGACGCCAGAGTAAAAACAAAAAGATATACCCCAAAATCAACAGGGATTGAAAAATACTTGTAGCGGTTAGAATTACAAACTTTTGATCATTGAAATTTGGACGGCTGTGGCCGACGTGGCGTCAGGGGCACGATTTTTTGTTGACGGCCACAGCCGACTGTGGCGCTCAAAAGGTTAACGTAATATCCAACATCTAAGGATTGTTTACAAGTAAGTTCATTGATCCAGCCACCTGATTTGGTATGAATGTTTCAAAGGCTATAACTTGAAAACGGTAACATATATTTCCATAGTTACTATGGAGGAAATATAGTGCTAAGGTTGAACTATCTGCCAGTTCCGCAAAGGATCGTCGTCACGTTCCACCCTGTATAAAAGGCAATGCTAGCAGTTTGAGAGACATAAAATGTGGTTTGCAACTTTCCGTGCGTTCAAGCTTGCATATAGCCCTAACGCCTTTGTGCTCTGAATAATCTGTATTTGTAGGAAGTTTGTGTTTTCCTAAAAATTACCCCAAATCTTAGAATAAAGCATACGAAACCGTGGTAAGCCGCCAGTTTCTTGAGCAGTTGTCTTTGCTAGCTTGTACAGCGCGTATGACAATGTATACAGTTTAATTTTATTCACTGGTAACGTGGGGTATAGTGGAGCACTTTTTTTTGTAAGTGATATAGCGGCCACATTTTAACTTGTAAATGGCTACATTTTCGATAAAACTCTAGGACAATTATCTAATTATGATAAACAATGACATAAATGGCTGCAAGTCCATAAGAAACGACAAAAAACTGCCTTTAAAAAAAGGGAAACTGAATCACTGTGACCCATCTATGGGTTACAATGAATCATATGGGGCTCACTGAATCATGAGTATATAAAATGTGTTAAAACAAGAAAAAAACACTCAATATCTTTATTTTTAACCTTCACTTATTGCAATACAGTTTTTGTCTTCGGGATTGCTGTGTTACTAATCACATATCGTAAACACGGGTTACTTTATCCAATTCTCATCACCTTTTTCATTTTACAGTCGCGTAATTTTATGTATGTTGAAGATATAAGGGTCGATTGCAAAAAAAAATTACATAGTTCAAAGCTTGGTTAGCAAAAAATCACGATCACTTCCTTTGTGTGACTAAAGTTATTCATACAAAATGTATGGGTAACTTTCGTCACACAAAGGAATCAATTAAGTTTTGTTTTAATTAAAGCCCTTAACTATGTACAATTTTTTTGCAATCGACCCATTAATGTCAGACTAAGTTTGATGGGGTCTCAGAGGTGTAATTTATTATTTGAAAATGATAAAAGCTAAATAATATGTTCTAAGTATATTTTATTTATTTTTTATTTAATGGGCCGATGTTGTCTTTAGGGAAAGGCTTAATTGACCCAAAATAATACATTATAAAGGCATGGGCCAATGAAACTACTTTGAAATGTTAAATAATTAAAACAATTAATCTTTTAAGCAAAAATAATCATTTATTTGACCAAGAAACGTTAAGAAATGTTACGTATTTAACATAATATTTTTTTCTTGAAATAAAATAAACCTTGTGCTTCAATCTTAACTAGATCTTATTTGTTGAGAATTGATAGGTTTTTACCCACTGGCCACACAATCAGTTAGTTCATTTTTCTGTCACGGCGCTGCGAGCGCGCGCGCGGTCGCCAGCGGACGCGAGCCGGCGCCATTGGTAATATTGGTATCTAACGTAACGGCTCTTGAACATTATAACCTCCGTGGTTTGGGAGATATTTTGGAAGTTTTACGCTTTAACGGAAAGTGTTGAGATACGGCACAATTCCTTGTACGGTGGGCTGCTTCGGGCGCCCCAAGGATTGTTATTTAGAGTGATATAAGGACTACTACAGTGTGAATTGTGTTTGGCGTGTTTGCTGACGAGATCAGGGCGGCGGCGGCGCAGTCCGGGACGTCGCTTATTGCCGCAAGTAACACACATACACTTTACACAAAACAGAAACACATACTTGCGGCCGGGAAGAGATTCGGCTGAAATCCAGGTTAGCAAAGTAGATCAAGTTAGGTTAAGTACATAGGGCGCGTATCGCGTTCCATTGTTTCGCGCTAGGCAAGATTGCTTTGGTAATTTGTTCTTACATGGGCCCGGGATAAATTCAATTTGTGTCTGGCGCAAACAAATTTTGGTAGCAAAAGCGTGGTTCATATCCACAGAAAAGATATTTGTTTCATTTACGTTCGGATAAGTAATTTAGTTAGCATCAAAATCATAATTGAAATTTGAGGGTGGATTGCGCTTGGTTCGCATTCCAATCTATTAACGTTAAGTTGCATTTGCGTAATTAAGACTAACTAAATTATAAGAATATTAGTTATAACTTTCAATTGAAATGTTAGTTGAGTGAATGAAGTAAATATAGTTTCGTTTCGATACGGAGAAACGTATTAATAAGTAATTCATAATTGGGGTTCCGCTGAACTATTATTCACTCAAATTACATTTAATTTAAAATAAATTTAGTGTTGTTTTCCGTTGCGTAATATTGGTGTTGGGTGAATAACTTTGAAGTTGTCGCGTTCGGTACGAAAAATAAAAACGGATTGTTATTGTCTAAAATCGGGGTTCCACGGACAAAATTATTCACCCAAATTTATTAATTTATTTTTAAAAAATTTATTTTATTGATCCGCGTTATCGAGGTTGGTACCATGGCTCCCTCAGTAGTTAAAACGGTCGCGTCAAGGGTCGAATCGGAATTAAGATGGTTTTCATTAGTCGTTACGTTAATTGGTCGTACGGATCGCGAGGACGCATTATTGTCACGCGCGCGACAGGTAGATGAAAGATATGACGCGGTATTGAAATTGCATGCCGAATATTTGGCCCGTATTGACGAAGAGGAGACCGGGGAAAGTCGGACCCAGGCTGTTGAAGTGGTGCAACGCAATGTAGACCAGTGCGGTGATATGGTGATGAGTATCATCCAAGCGGCAGCGGATATCGAGCGCGCCCGTAAAGGGGATGTTGGGGTAAGGCGTGCACCCAGTGGTGTGGCACTAATGGCGCCGTTGCCACCAGTGAATGTCCCGGAATTTGGTGGTGAATATGCCGACTGGCCGAGGTTTCGCGACATTTTTAACAGCGTGGTGCACTCGCGCACGGATTTGACCCCCGCGTATAAAATGGCGCAGTTGATGGGGAGATTACGCGGTGAGCCTCACGATATTTTGACTCATTTGGAGATTACGGATTCCAGTTACGAGACGGCATGGGGCCTATTAATTGACCGATATGATAATCGGCGATTAATTATTGATGGGCTCATCGAAAAAATATTTAGTATATCGAAGGTCACTAATGTACACGAAATACGGTCGAAAATCCTTAATCCCGTCACGGTGGCGGTGAATACGCTGGAGCGACTCAAGTTGTCACTAGGGGACAACAAGTACATTGTTGTGAACCGGGTTTTGCGCAAGTTACCTAGCGAGGTGGTGGCGCGGTTTGAGCAGTCACATGGGGGTGATTCATCGAGTCACCTCCCAACATTTGACGAATTGAGGGCGTTCCTGGAGGGTGAGTGCAGGCGGGCGGATTGCCAAGGGGCAACCACGCCGCAACCCCCCACGTCACCCCGGCGTACGGTTGGGCCCAAACCGGTGGAGCCCCGTCGGGGAGGACAGCGGTACAACGCCCTTCAATCGGAAGTGTGCCCCTTCTGCCGGAAGGGGGGACACGCGATCATCGCGTGCGCGGATTTTGGAGCACAGCGGGTGCAGAGGCGCAGGGGGGTGGTCAAGCAGCGAAACTTGTGCTTCCGCTGCCTAGGCGCACACTATGTGCGTGAATGCAGTAAGACCACCAACTGCCGAGTATGTGGAGGAGCCCATCATGAACTTCTCTGCCTGGCTGAGAGTGGGGAGCGGTACGGGGCCTCATCGGGAGGCCATCCTCCCTCTCCTAAGCCAGCCTTGGGCGGACGGTCGCCCCCCCACCGGGGAGGGGGGTCACCCAGAGACCAGCGGTCGCCCCCTCCTCGGAGAGGGGGGTCACCCAGAGACCAGCGGTCGCTCCCTCCTCGGGGAGGGGAGTCATCGAGGACTCCGGAGTACCGCCGGATGCCGCAGTCTCCTCCGCGGGGGGGGGGATCGGCGCCGAGATTCGGGCGGGTGCCCGGAGATGACCCATGGGGAGTCGGGTTACGCGACTTACTCGGCCGCGCTGGGGGGCAGGTGGCCGCCCCCGAGTAGTCGCTTCTCCCCACCACTCGCAGAGCGCCCACGTTTGATGGCGCGTCCGCCGCAGATAGGACGGATGCCGATGGGTTATTACCAGCCGGCGCGCATGGCACCGATGGGTCGCGGTGTGTACTACCCGGGGTGGGACCCATACCTGGGCCAGGGGCCCTCTCCCCCTCCAGCAGAAGGGGCGGGAGGTGCCCCCTGCTAGCAATTAGCAGTCTGTTCATCCGTCGTGCCCACCCCACCAATGACGGTATTATTACCGACGGCTAAGATTACCGTCAGGGGTACGGATGGACGGCCAGTGCCAGTGAGGTCACTCCTGGATTCGGGGGCACAAGGTTGTATCGTGTCCAGCCGCCTAGTGGCCAGGCTGGGCCTCAGGTTGGAGCCATCACGGGATGGCGCAATAGGTATAGGTGGCAATCCGGTGCCTCAAATCAGGGGTCAGACGGACCTCCTGTTTGAGATGGGTGACTCGGCATCGATCACGCGGGTGAAGGCCACGGCTATTGTTTTAGATGAAGTGGTCGGGGTTCTTCCTTCGGTACGGTTACCGCCGGCGGTAACGAAGCTGACCAAGGGATTGGAGTTGGCCGACCCTCACTTCGCAATTCCCGGACGGGTGGACGTCTTACTTGGAACTGACGTCCTCGGGAAGCTGCTGCGGAGCGGTAAGCGGGAGCTGCAACCAAACGGGTTGGTGGCCGTGAGTACCGCAGGGGGGTACGCATTATTGGGCCCAGTACGGGGACCACAGGACGCAACGGATTATAGCAACATATACTACGGCAGCGTGTTATCGGAGGTCCTGCAAAGGTTCTGGGCAACAGAAGAGCCACCCACAGCTCCCAGGACAAGCCCACTGGACGAGGAGTGCGAGACATTTTATCAGTGCAACACGGTGCGCCTCCCTTCGGGCAGATTTATGACACGGCTGCCGTTTCTATCGACGCGACCTCCACTGGGGAGCTCCAGGGACCTGGCTGAGAAACGGATGATGGCCATGGAAAGGCGCATGAAACGGGACTCCAACTTTCGGCGAAAGTATGTTGAGTTCATGCGTGAATATTTGGCTTTGGGTCACATGTCGGTATCCAGGGTAGACTGGCGTCGTGAGGAGCACTACGTATTGCCTCATCATGCAGTCCTGAAGACACCTGACTCCAAGATCAGGGTCGTGTTCGACGGGAGCGCGGCGACATCTAACGGGGTGTCTCTGAATCAATGCCTGCACGCTGGTCCTAAGTTGACCAGAGACATTGCAGACATTCTAACGGACTTCAGGAGACACCAAGTTGTCTTCGTTACGGATGTGAGGATGATGTTTCGCCAAACGGAGATCCATGCAGATGACCGTCGGTTCCAGCTGATATTGTGGCGAGAGAGCCCAGAAGAACCGATGATCACGTATGAGCTGAACACGAACACGTACGGATTAAAGCCGAGCCCGTATGTAGCGATGCGGACGCTACGAGAGGTGGCTGACCAGGAACGGCTGCGCTTCCCTCGCGCAGCTGCAGTCATCGATCGGGATGTCTACGTGGATGACATTTGTACGGGCACGGACAGCATTGAGCAAGCGCTCATCCTAAGGGATGAATTGGTGGCGCTCATGGCCTCCGGTGGCTATGAACTCAGGAAGTGGCTGTCAAACTGCCCAGAGGTGCTGGCAGGACTACCAGCTGAGCACCAACAAGACCCGCATTTGTTTGAGGACTCGGATAATCCTCATGCGTTGGCAATTTTGGGGGTCCAGTACCGACCGACTCAGGATGTCTTCACATACAATTGTGAGGCCGAATTGCTGTCGAAGACCTGGACCAAGCGATCAGTCCTTTCGACTATCGCACGAACGTTCGACCCAAATGGTTGGATCTCTCCGGTCACGTTCATGGCAAAGTTCTTCATGCAGAAGCTTTGGTTGGCCCAACTAGGCTGGGATGAGCAGCTCACGGACGAGCTGCTGCACGAGTGGACGGCATTCGTGACCACATTGCCGCATATTAAAGAAATTGAGATCCCGCGCAAACTGCTCCCTCGGGCGGGAGCCAGGGTGACCCTGCATGGGTTCTGCGATGCTTCTGAGAAAGGGTACGCGGCCGCGGTCTACCTGAGAACAGGTGAGACTGCTGGCGAGGGCGTTGTACGCTTGGTCATGGCCAAGAGCAAGGTTGCGCCTGTTCGGACCCGGTGGACGATTCCGAAGATGGAATTGGCGGGTGCCGCGCTTCTGACCCGCCTCCTAAACCATGTGGCGCAGAACCTGCGTGGCACGGTGGATCTGAATGACACGGTTTACGCATGGACGGACAGCCAGATCGTGTTGTGCTGGCTGCAGACTTCGGTCCATACGCTTGAGGTATTTGTGGCCAACCGAGTGTCACAGATAAATAACTCGGAGACTCCTCTGGTCTGGAGACATGTTCCAGGTGAAGTTAACCCGGCAGACTGCTCGAGTCGCGGCTGCCCGGCGCCTGCTCTGGTTGAGCATTCTCTCTGGTGGGGGCCTCAATGGCTGGAGCGGCCACATACGGAGTGGCCTTTCAATGACTGCGGACGCCAGCCACTACCCCCTGACCAGGGTCTGAGAGTCAATGTGACTACAGTGGAGTCTGTGGCAGTGGACCACACTCTTTTGGAACGGTATAGCTCACTAGGGAAGCTACTTCGAGTCACGGGATGGATAATGCGGTTTTTCCATAATTGTCGAAGCCCTGCGGCACAGCGCAACCTGTCACCTGTAATGGGACCTGAGGAGCAGCAAAGGGCTCTCTCACGTTGGGTGGGGGTCATTCAGGGGAATGAGTTCCAGGATGAACTTAGGATCTTGCGGACTGGCGTGGGCAGAATGAAGAAGAGCCTTGTCCGCCTCAACCCGTTTATTGATGAGCACGGAATGCTCCGGGTGGGAGGCCGACTACGGAATGCCGAATTGCCGTATTCAGCGCGGCATCCTTTAATTCTTCCCAAGAAGGGAGCTCTGGTGGAGCTGTTGGTTTGGGACCGTCACATCAGGAATTCACATGCAGGCTGCAACACACTGCTGGGCATTTTGCAGCGGGAGTTCTGGATTTTGTCGGCACGGAGAGTGATACGGAGCGTTGTGTTTCGTTGCTTGCCTTGTTACCGGCTCAAGGCAGCCACAATGCAGCCACAAATGGGAGATCTCCCGCCCGACCGAGTTACGGAAGCTCGGCCGTTTGCTGGTGTGGGGACAGACTTCGCGGGGCCTTTCATGGTCAAGACATCACGCCTTCGCAACGCGAAGTCGGTTAAGGCATATTTGTGCGTCTTCGTGTGTCTGGCGACCAAGGCCGTTCATTTGGAAATGGTAGCTGATCTCTCTACGGAGGCCTTTTTGGCAGCGCTGGACCGATTCGTTTCTCGACGAGGGATACCGGCCTTGATCCGGTCGGATTGTGGTACCAACTTCAAGGGCGCCGATCGTTGTCTAAAGGAAATTGTATTATTTTTAAGTCAAAATGAGCGAGAGATCGGCACGGCCATCGCCAGTCGGGGCATTTCGTGGTATTTCAGTCCACCTGGATGCCCCCACTGGGGTGGAATATTTGAGGCAGTGGTTAAGTCTGCCAAGACTCATTTGTATCGGGTCATCGGCTCAACGATCCTCTCCTTTGAGGAATTGTCAACGGTGTTCTGCAAAATTGAGGCAGTTTTAAATTCGCGCCCCTTGTGTCCGTTGAGCGCTGACCCGAATGACCTGGAGGCCATTACCCCAGGTCATTTTTTGATTGGCCAACCACTTAACGCCTTGCCGGAGTATCCGTATACTGATGTTAAGTTGTATAGGTTGTCACGGTATCAGATGTTGCAGCAAATGACTCAAAATTTTTGGAAGCGATGGTCGCTTGAGTATTTGCACATTCTTCAGCAACGCGTTAAGTGGACGGACAGGACGACCCCACCGTGCGTTGGAGACCTCGTACTGGTTAAGGATGCTAACCTATCACCGTTGTGTTGGCGACGGGGGCGTATCGTTAACTTGATAGCGGGCAAGGATGGGTCTCCACGGATCGCTGATGTACAAGTGAGGGACTCGATCCTTAGACGGGCGGTTTCAACGCTATCCCGACTACCGGGAGTTTGAGCGGACCGACGACGGGTCGGTCCGGGGCGGGTGGTTGTTGAGAATTGATAGGTTTTTACCCACTGGCCACACAATCAGTTAGTTCATTTTTCTGTCACGGCGCTGCGAGCGCGCGCGCGGTCGCCAGCGGACGCGAGCCGGCGCCATTGGTAATATTGGTATCTAACGTAACGGCTCTTGAACATTATAACCTCCGTGGTTTGGGAGATATTTTGGAAGTTTTACGCTTTAACGGAAAGTGTTGAGATACGGCACAATTCCTTGTACGGTGGGCTGCTTCGGGCGCCCCAAGGATTGTTATTTAGAGTGATATAAGGACTACTACAGTGTGAATTGTGTTTGGCGTGTTTGCTGACGAGATCAGGGCGGCGGCGGCGCAGTCCGGGACGTCGCTTATTGCCGCAAGTAACACACATACACTTTACACAAAACAGAAACACATACTTGCGGCCGGGAAGAGATTCGGCTGAAATCCAGGTTAGCAAAGTAGATCAAGTTAGGTTAAGTACATAGGGCGCGTATCGCGTTCCATTGTTTCGCGCTAGGCAAGATTGCTTTGGTAATTTGTTCTTACATGGGCCCGGGATAAATTCAATTTGTGTCTGGCGCAAACATATTTAACAGTAATTTTATGAGAATCATCGTTAAAATTATTAGATATAGAACGTTCTTTTTACCTAGTCTATGGGGTGATAAGTTAAATCTACTTATATTATTAGCTAGTCGCATTAACAAGCTTCTTCTTCTTCAACAAAGTTCTTGAGCCAGTGTCTTCCTGGGGTATTGTTTTTAATTAACATAACATGCTTTTCTTACATCAGTAGGTTGTAGTGACCGACCGAAGTTTCGGTTTCGGTTTCGGTTTCGGCCAGTTTCGGCCTAAAAATCATGTTTCGGCCAAAGGTTCGGTTTCGGCCAAAAAACAGCCGAACCTTTCGGCCACGCCGAAACTTACAACATCGTACTGTCGGGTCGTTCGGCTGGCAATATGGCGTCGCTCGCCTGACTCCGCCGGCCGCTAAAATCACTTTGCTCAGTGAGGTGACGGTCTTGTTTGTTCCCCGAATAATGTTAAGTAACTGACCGAGCGAGCAAAGCATTTTCGTTTCAGCGTGGCCCAAAATTCTTTCGTATGCCCGGATGTTTCGATGTCTATGCGCTTACCGACTGTTGCCTTGCCTTAATGTCGCATTTCTCAACCGATTGTCATGAAATTTTGTGAGTATGTTCGATAAGTATAATAGTATTTATACCATCTACAATTAACTGATCGCTGCCTCAGTACAGTTTACAGCTTTTCACCTTTTGGGTAATTTAATTTAGACTCAGTGTCAATGTTAAAATTTCAATTAAATAAAAGTGAAACGTGAGTTTGTTGTGTAATTGCTGAAATTCGTATTTTTTTTACTTTTTCTACCCCCACCTAACTCTATATCCATCTGTACATTTTAAAAATTGCTCTAATCGTCAAAAATAATCTAAGTACAAAATTTCATGAGCATCGGTTAAGAAATACGACTTCCAGGCGAGAATAGAAAAGTATCCAATCGTCCGTACATACCAAAGAATTTTGGACCAAACTGAAATTGGAACACTTAGCTCCATCGGTCAGCGAAATTTTTCATTATATTCATTATTAGATCTAGAAAGAACGGCCCGATGACATTTTATGCAACGTTTTAATCACGTTTATAAAAGGTTCGGTTTCGGTTTCGGTTTCGGCCGAAACTGTAATCAGAACCGAACCTTCGGTTTCGGTTTCAGTTTCGGCAGAAAAACGTGTTTCGGTCGGACACTAGTAGGTTGCATTCATGGGTGACCATTTTAAATTCGGAGTCTGTCAGCGTTGGTCGTCCAGGTTTATGCGGATTTTTTTGTTTTAATTTTTTTTTATTGTGCTGCGTGGAATGTTATACATAACTTTTGATTTAATTGCGGCTATGCACTCGTCAAGCTCTGATGACGTGTAGTAAATGTATCGGCGGCTGCCGAGTTTCCTTCTATATATATTTGGCATCGCTATGACGATTTACATTCCCTTCAGTACCTTAATTAAATAAAAATACCCGCGGGCCAAATTGGCATGAAACGTGGTACAAAGTATGCAACACAATTTTTATCAAGATTTCCATTTTATACACTGGACTAAATAAATAAAAAAGGGCTAAAGTAACCCGTGTTTACGGTAGTTTAAAATCATAGGCTCTTTAGGCCCGACGATTTACTACAATCATCTGTATAGGAACATGGTTTCTTGCAAATTATAAAAATATTATCATTGTGGCGGTTAAAAGACGTAGCCCGATTCAAATATTTAGGTGTCCCATTAAACATTTTACCTACTGCCTACCTGCATTTAGTTAAATAATTAACTATATACTGTTCTTGAGCATCAAAGAATATTTTTCGGCCAAAATAGTGTAGTGCCATTAATTCCGTGTTTCAGTGTTAATAGGATCTTGAGATGATGACGATTTTATTTTCGTATTGTATATTGTATGTGTAGAGAGTCGTGAATGGGATTTTGGCTGATTTTGATACAGCTCTAATTGTCTGACTCTCAGATATCATTTATAAGGCAGCTCGTATATCGGTCTCCTTGTGGAGGCCTATGTTGGTCTTTCTCATCCTGTTCCGAAGCATTTTCTCTAAAAAGAAATAAAACTTGATCAATAAAGTTCTTGAAATATTTGTGGATCACAGTGGATCTAAGATCTAGTGAAACCCAAACCATTTTGATCCGCTGTTCCCCATTCACGTTAATTTATGAAAAAACATACTAAAAAGAAAAGAAATAGTTTGATACAAAAATAGACCATTTACAGTAATTTTTATACATTCGACAATATTTACATGTAACCGAAGTAACCCAGGGTCAACTCAACGAGGCATTACGCACTATTTTTGCACTAGGCACTATTTTTATAACTACTGGCATACGTTTTGGAAAAATACGTAATAAATTACTTTCGGACTTACCTACTGAAGGTGCGCTTGCGACGCGACCTCCCGCTTCGATACTGCGCGGCTCACTGGTTTGGCGAACGGAGGCATGACAGAGCAGCAACATAGCGCGCGCTTAGGAACGTGTGTGCGGGCAATACATTCAAAACTATAGCAATCAATCCACTCTGACCCATGATCCACTGAACCCCACTCTCCCCTACAAAGGCAGGACAAATCCAGAGTGGTCTTAACCGAAATTGTTCAATCCTAGATGTGGTCAAAATCAGATGTGCTAAAAACCAGAAGCGGTCACCGATCGTCAAAATGTTTATATGTGACCTCAAAATTATTCTGAACTAATCAATAAGCTGGTAAATCGCCGATACCGGCTGGTAACTCACGAACCATTTTTTCCCACTCATTGGGTTTCTGTGTCAAAAATATTAGATTGTTCGTATTTCATGCCTATAAATTAAAAATAAAAACAAATAAACACTGCTACTGAGCTTCAATATCCGTTACTCATCAAAAATTTTCGAAATACCTAGTACACTTTCTAGTGTACTAGGTATTTCGAAAAATTTGTGCTTCTGCACAAATTGCGAAGAAACGTGTAACGTTGCGGCTGCCACAGCCAAGAGCGCAGTGCCTTAGTGCAACGATTAGTTTTGACTTAAAGAAGAACGTCAGGCATGCATGTCTTCCCTGCTGTCCAAGGAACGCCGAAATAACTTATGTGTGATTATGTTTGCCCCCTGAATCTGGGACTCCCAGACTGGGAGTAATTTAGAAGAGGACCTTAAAACTGACATGTATAAATATCAGCATCTGGCAATAGTAAAAAAAATGGTATATCGTTAGGCGTGTCCAGGGAATTTGATTGATTCCTTTTCCGTTGTATTCCTGACTGCCTGATTGGACATATTCTTGTTTCAGCACCTTCCTGCTTCTTCTTCCTCTCTCCTTCCTGATTCTTTATTGGACACATTTAAGTGAATAAATTATACCTACTATGAAATACTTGTGACTTTTCTAGCGTAATAAAATAAAATAATATTTTTTTCTCCAACTTGCTTGGAAGTGTTCCCATTAATGTAGTGAAACTGGACCGCGAAATCGTTGATTATTTTTATAAGGCGTTAATACAAATTAAAAAAGATATATTATTGGCCTCGGCCGGGAAATAGCTATTATTTAAATAAGACGATTAAGAAAAAACACACCTTCCGTTTATGACGTCTCATACAAATGAGGGTACTCTGAAATGAAATAAATTATTTGAACTTTAATTATAAGAAAATAACTATTTGTAATAGCATAGGAAAAGCTTAGTTAAAAACTTAAAAATAAACAATAGATAAAAAAAAATGGCATAAATCGCCCTCTATTGGCAGCGTCCCGAGAAGGCTGGCAGCATTGCCGCGTGGAATGGCAATGCTGATCCGCTGTGCGAGATATGAACCAGCCCTCTGGTCACGCGTCAACTCCACTAACCTGCGGTTACACTCCTTATAGACCTTGTGGACGCTTTCACCCCAGGGCCCCATAGTCTCAACCCGCCGCCTTCGAGGAGTTCGGCCGAATTGGCAGCTGAGCCAGCCTTTACTGCAGTGCCATGAAGATGGGACAGCGCCAGAGTATCGGCACAGGTCGCGTCCCAGACCAGCGGCCGTCCCATCTTCCATGGCACGAGGGTCATACCATCGGGTCTCTTACCGTCATCGCGAGCGAGGCCGGTCGGTTCTAAAACAGCCGGCGCTCCTGCGCTGGCTAAGGTCAGACTGGCATGACGGGGGCCGCGTCCTGCGCTTCTGCCGCAGGATAGTCCATGATGACCCAGCGGGTCAACTTGGTCACCATAATGTCAGCGATGTTGGGCCACACAGGCCACTCCCAGGCGGAGAACGACCGACAGGCGGAACATGGAGTTATCTAAAAGTGTTCCCGTCGTATGGAAGGCAGAGCTTGGAGCCACTGCCCGGATTCCCATTCGACAGCGGCAATGAGGCGAGCGCGCTCCGGAAGGCAGGTTGCCGTTTGGTATAGTTTTTGCCGTACCAGCCTACAGAGCGGCTCGTCCCAAAGACGCTGTGAACTAGGGTGACCGGGTATGTCAACGCTTGGGCAGGTATCGCTCCACGCATTTCTGGCCTCTGACATGAAAGGGATGGTAACTTGGTAAATTGGAGACTTGAGTATTTTGAAAGTTAACTCCAGTGAACTGTGTGCTGAGGACAAAAATGCGGGAAGCGAAACGCTGGATACTTTTCTGATACCCACGCCGCCATGCCTTATCGGCAAAGAGGCCTGGGTCCATGAGCGATCTTCTAATATAATGTTGATTACTGAGACTAAAAGATTTTGAATAATATTGTCGATTTTGTCTAAAAGAGTGGGAAATTTCCAGAAATGGCTGCACCTTATGACGCATGTAAATTTGGGTACGAAAAGACAGTATCGGATAACGGTGTATGCTACATGAGCATTTATTTAGGACATGCGATCCGAAACTTCGTTAAGCTTTTGAATTTTGCTGTCTAAAAAGTCGGTAAAAGATTCGTCCAATACAGGTGCCCCTAGGAGGTGAAGTGAGTTTTTTCTGTAATTTTAATATTTCGGGCAAGACGACGGGATTGGGATATAGCGAGTTCTTTGTTTGAACACGTATCGGAAAGGAAAAGTTTGCATTTAGAAGAGTTCAGTTCTAGACCAATACCGCGGAATCCTTCAATTAAGTTGCGAAGGTCCTCCAGAACTTCGCTTACCTCACCTCCTGGGGTGCCGTCATCTAAGTACCATACCTACATTAAATTTAGAATTTAATTTTACAATTATAGGGTGAACTGCTAAACTGAAGAGTGCTGGCTCAAGTGGGTCGCCCTGTTGGCAGCCTACGGAAGGGGAGAGGTGGTTTTCTTTAAGAAGTAATTGGGAAGCGTTGCTGTAACATTGCCAAATAAAGTTATAAATTTGTGGAATTTTTATACGCGTTTGTGCTAAGAGGGCAGCTCTGTCGACAGTGTTGAATGCATTTTGGACGTCTACCTTTAATATGACCTTACCAGAGGTTTGAGTTTTGAATGTTTTGAGTGCATGTACCGCGGCCACACACCCTCCCTTTGACCCAAAACCCAGTTGAGTAGGCTGGAAGTATTGGCTCAAGGGACTGGATGCAGCAGCGCCGCCGATTTTGGATACAAGGCGGCGATAGGTTGTACCCACGGCAATGCTTTTTTTAAGAGCGCGCACAAGTTGGTACCGTACAGTGTGCTCGTAACTCCCGAATGTACCTTTCCCGAAAGCATGAGGTTACTCAGGTCTGTCAGTGCCTTGAGGAGCAGCTCGCCGGCGTCGCCAGAGCTATACCCAAGGAGATCCTTAAGATGCTGAGGGGTCAACCCGTCCAGCCCACCGACAGAACCACTTTGAAACGACATGACATCCCTAAGGGCCCCAGGGTACTCTTAATTAGGCCGGTTTCTGCATTATTATAAGTGATGAAGAGAATTTTACTTTGAATTTTTTGAAAGACTGATAATTCGCCATACACAGCCAATTGTCCAATAACCAAGTATCAAAAACAGAATTTAAAAAATCTGAACCAGTATAAACTTTTTAATTGTTCTCTGTGTTTAGTTCTCGCACTGAACCTTTCTCGGCTCTGCTACTGTCAATGTATTTTAAATGTCGACAAATTTCGAATAACGGACAAACTATTTATATAATAATTTTAGGCATGTATTTAACGCGGCGACAAATTAATCTGATTTAGGGATTTATAAAAAATTAAAGGGGGTGGCAAAAATAATAAGTTGGCGACTAATTGCGGAGACTAATAAAGTAAAAAGTAGCAGCTAAGTAATCAATTTTCGGCTTTGTTTCAATATAAACTAGCATCGAGTTTTGGCTACTGAATTAACTAATTAAGCGGAAACATGACAGCGGCTAAAAAGTTGAAAATGGCCTACTATAATTGTTCAATGGAGATTGCATATAAAATAAATCAAGGTCATAAAAAAAATTAAAGGAGCGCTTTTAAGGGATATAAAAAAAAAACAACCTAACCTAACCCGACCGAGTCGGATCTTCTGCTAATATTAGTCGCCAAGTCATTATTTATAGTACCTCGCCTATGATTTCAGTAATCTTGTTGATTATTTCTGCTACCTTAAAGTTGCTGCCATTATTTGAATTTTAAAATATCCTTAATTTAAAGCTCATTTAATATAAATGATTGCCAAAATATTTAATCGCTGACAAGTTATTATTTTAGTTGCAAATAGTTTGCTGCTCTTTAATTTTTCTGTCGCCGCGAAAATAATAAGCCATAATTTTATACGTATGCGTTTAATTTATTTTCGTGATTCGTAGTTATTTATTAGAGATTTCTCATGAAAGTTTTAATTTTAATAATATGATGGTATTTAATGAGTGAATTGAAAATTAATAAGTTTACCAAACGTCAACAAATAAAAAATAAAACAGAAATGATTGTGTCCATTATTGCACTCATGTTGTTAATACAGTAGATGTTAAAATGATTAAAGTTTCAAACATGGACCCTGCTAGGGTATGCAATATTTACAAATAAAACTTAAATTAATAAAACACATTTTAGTACTAATAGGCAGTAATACTCATTTGCTCATTAAATAATAGTCACTCAAACATATTATTAACACCGTTTTTGAGTTTTTTTAATAGATAACCCTTTGATTGATCCAATATGCAATTTAAATATTTTAAGCATAATTATGAGATATACACCTGCAATGCTGCAGGACGTAATAAATAAAGTCAGACAGTGATTGACCTTTGTTTGAATGTATGAGGTATGACGTGTTAGTACAACAGAAAATTTAAAAAATTTGAAAAGTAAAAAGCACTAGTTCGAAATAACCAACTTTTCGCACGATTTGCACCTACGAAAAGTACCACTTTTTGAGCAACTGTATTAAAAAATACTTTTTTAAATAAATTATCGGAAAACATGGACACGGCACCATGAAACTGTATGTAAACGAAAAGGCAGTTTTTGCAGTGCGACCACATTTATAATTTTTTTTATATTTTTTCTAATAAGGTCCTAAATAAATAAGTGCGTAAGTTTTAAAGTTTTGGATCAGACCTTAGTAAATCAGTACCCGGATTTCATAGCTTCACTGGCTCTGATTATACGGCAAGTTTTAAAGGGAAGTGTAAAGTGAGATCCTTTGAAATATTGGAAAAAAAATGTATCATATCAGAAAGCATTTTTCAATTTAAACAACCCAAACCAAATTGATGAAACCTCGGACTTGATACAAAAATACACATGCGAAATGTACAGAATGAAAATATGCAACACCGTAAAAGAAGCGAGAGTACAGTTGTTAAAAAAAAAATTCAATAGTGTCACAACATGCAAAATGTTTGAAAAAAAAAATACGATATTTTGATTCCGGCAATATACCCCATGTTGGAGGACCTTAAAACAATAGTTATTTGTTATGCAAGGCTGCAAAGTTGTTATTTGGCGCGAGTGTTGAAATTGAAAGCTGAGCGAGCGAAGGAATCTAAGATTGAACCATGAGCGAAGCGAATGGTTCAAAGATAGATTCCTGAGCGTAGCGAGGCGTTCAAGACACGAGAAGCTAAATAATTTTGCAGCCATGTGGAACACACAACTTTTCACCTCACTACAGCAAGGAAAATGCAAGATTCAAGAAAAACAATTAAAACATAAAAATTATCATATTTAATTTTGCCTTCTATTTAACACATCAAATTTAAAACATAACACACTCAAATCCAAACCAAATAAATACGAGAGAAGCACACATATTAAAAATTAAAAGTAATATGGCCGTAATTTGTATTATCGTCGTGTATATTTTATCGTTGAGTTTTTCTTAAGCACTGTTAAATATATTATATTTGTATTTGAAACTACTTGATACATTCGTTGTGAACGTGGGAGAATGGCATTCTGGGAAGGATTAGTTGGCCACTCGGAAGTATTTTCCATAATACTTGCTTTGGAAGTTATTGGACGATGGGATCCGAACAAGATTATTTCGGCTTTATCTTCTATAAAAACGCCAATAGTTTCGGTAAATTACTCATCGTCTTCAAATATTTATAACAAATCCTTTTTCGTTTTAATGCAGGCTTTTAGCATTGAATAAATAGGTACTTCAAATTGGGCTTAACTTTCTTGTTTTCGATATTTCTTTTCTATAATGTAAGATAACAGTATGTATTCTCCACAGAACTAATTTACGTTGTTTAGGTAAATTGTGAAAACTTCCAACTTTTTAATTATTATTTTTTTCTCGGGTGCGTTCAGAAATTACACTCTTGTGTTCCAACTTTTATAACAAACAAATATTAAAATTTGTGTTGTATTTAATATATTTACTAGTCAAAATACGTAAATGAAACCGAAATACTTACTATTAATATATATAAACATATTCAACGTAAAATAAAGTGTAGGAAAAATAAAAGCTTAAAAATCTGTAACCACAAACCAGGTTTCTGGACGTGATATTGTAGGTGTACTTTTTTTTTAAAGAAGTATTCAAACGTACATATGATTTTAGCCGGCCTGACCAGATCGCCCTTTATTAGCGTGCGTTGATTGGTTATTCGAAGATTTATCGACTGATGAAATCAGTCACGCGTTGAAGGAGTCTTAAATATAAAAATGTTACATGCCCCACAGAGAATCAAAATCGTCGTGTTCGAAATTCAAATGACTTTTGCACGCTAGCGGATAAAATAGACTTTTGCACGCAGATTTCGCCCTATAAACGGAGGTTTTCCGAGCGAGTGAGGTGAAAAAAATATTACGAATGGCGTTCATTAATTCAATGTGGCAGTGTGCCGCAGAATCAACACATCGTCGGACTGCAAAAACTGCCAGAACTGTAGCTGTCACGTGGTACCGCAAATTTGGTCGGATACAAGAACCTTGGCAGGTTTTGGCGGACTACTTTTTTTACTCTCTTCAAAAGGTCTCTATCTCTCTATCCTATCAATACAAGCTTCATTCTATTTTTCGATGAGGTTTTTTTTAATGAATTTTTGCACCACTTTTTTTTCACTGGCGCAAATTTTTCCAAGTTAAAGCCGCGGCCGACCAAGAGCAATTGAAGCTACTAAAATTCAGCTACCCCTACAGAGTAGGTGTTTTCTATTTTTTTATAAGGTAGGGTTTCTTGCAGTTGGCCCCCGGACTATATTGGTTCGTAACCGAGGTCACGCCTTTAATATAAGATTCTTGTTCATAAACGCTCCCTTAATAATTTAGACTAAAATAAGAGTAGCTTCTGCGAAAAACAAACCAGAACAAGCTGTTTAACATCAACAAACGTCAGCATAACTACCTGTCAGCTACGGAGTCTAATGTGAGCTGAGCGCTCGCTGCTACGTTGTATGCTTTACAAGAAAGTTCCGTTTAGGAACGTCAAAACTTTGCAAAAGTTATCTTTTGTTGTAAAATATCAGCCCTAGTGCTGCAACTGCAACGTTATACATAATAAGGCGTAGAAAAATAGACATTTCATTAAACGGGTCCAACCAAACTACTTGCTTAGTTACCTTGTTCGTTCTTGATATGAAAAGTCTCTCATTATTATTATCATGTTGTGACATGGGACAATATGGTGTCCCGGACCTTTGCGGAGATGAAGCCAACGTGTAGAGGCCCTTTCGACAATTTAATGAAATAGGAATACACCAGGCGGATGCTCTTCCTGCCTGTGCTATGAACATACATCGGGCTTTTCGGTTGGAAAAAGGGTAGAGATAAACAGATACGTTAGTCTGCGAAAATATCATATTATGCCTAATGATTAACTACCTCTCTGCGAATTGGATAGACTGTATAAGACAGTTTTATTTTAATTCATGTAGTACTTTAGCTTTACTACCAAGCCTCGTAAAATAACAATAAAAAGAACTTTAATTAATTACCTGCACTAAATTTAGTAGTTGACACGATTTTCAGAATAAACTATTAATATTTTTTCTATATTTGGAACAGTTAATCTGCGGCGTCTTGCTGTAAATATCCATTTCAATGAACTGAACGATCTTTCCACGTCGACAGTTGTAATAGGTGCATATTTAAACTTTTTGAAGGAATCAATTGATGCACGAGCAGTTTGCGATTGAAGTTCTATTTCTTTGCCTTTTAGCAATTCATTTATAATTTTTAGCGTGCGTGCTGAATTTTTATTCAACACCAACTTCAGTTTATTAAAAATCTTTTTTCTTTTACGCTCAAAATTAATTTGGAAACATCTTGATAGGTTTTATGAACTATATTTAGTAGTATTTTGAACTATCGCTGATGGACTGACTTGCACCCTGTAGTTTTTTAATAGCATTTGGGATAGTCATTAAATAATTTGCTATGAAATTTAAGTCGCTTCTTATATTTGCATCACTAAAAGCTCTTTTTGCTTCTATAATACTCTGGCCTTCGGAGCGACTGAATGTATTTAGAACACGTTTCACTTCATCATAATGTTTTTTATAATATGTCGCAGCTTCTATCCAGGTCCCCCACCGAATAATTGTTGGTCGGGGTGGTAAAGGCACTCCAGGAAGCATTTCTTTAAACTTTTGTATTCTTTTAGAAAAGACTTCAGAAAAGTCTTCTTAACATTTGAGATTAACGCATTCACATTTGGATAAAGTTTTCTGACTAGTTCAGCCACTCTATTTAAACCATGAGTCAAACATGTGGCGTGCAAAAGATTGGGATAAATACTTTTAAATTTCTTCCAGCTTTTAGCGGGCTACATGCTAAAAGCTGGAAGAAATTTAAAAGTATTTACACCGTCAGTTAAAAGTATAAGCACTTTATTGTGATTATTATGGTTAACACCCCATAATTCATCAAGAGCACTTGTAACCGTGTTGGTTATGGTTACATTGTTCGTGGTATCTAACCGTTTGCTAGATATCAAGTGTTGAGTGCCAATGATATCATTACGTAATGCCCCTACTATGACATTAGCGATTTGACGACCGACACCATCCGTGGTTTCGTCAACACTCACGTAAATATATTCATTTTTAAGCTCATTCCGTATTGTATTCATTTTTACATCGTAAACTTTACTGAAATATTCTCGCCGCAGTTGACATTCCGAAGGAACGATAACAGTTTTTTTTAATTTACCGGTAACACATTTTTCGATAAAATCTTTAAATATCGGATTGTTAGACCGGGAGATAGGGACAGAATTTTCTTGGTCATTTGTAACAGTATGGCGGTTCTTCAGGGGTCTTAGTACGCAATGACAAAAAGCAAAATGATGGTCATAGCGCTGGTACCGGCGGCCCAATCGCGTGGGCGTTAGTTGAACTCGTCGGATAAATTACGAGTGTCAAACGATTTGTACCACAAAAATTTTAGTATTTTCCGATAGCCCATAAAAAACATGTAGGCGATAGTGTCATGCCATACTTCTCCGGTGTGACTTACAGCCCGCCATACCGACGCGAATGCGTTAATTAAAAATAAAAAATTCAACCATTTGTACCAGGCTAATTTTTGCACAGTTAATTATCGCCGTGCAGCCATTTACGAAAATCACCATGCCATACTTTTCCGACGGTTCTAAATGGCCGCCATACCGCTGAAAATCAGCAAAATTTTTTTTTTTTTCGCCAAACGATTTGTAACAGTATTGCATTTGGATTTTTGGAAAGTATTTGATAAAATGTGACCGTTATCATATTTGCCATACTTCTAGTAGGGGGAAAAAGTGCTGCCATACTTGAAAAACTTATTTATTCGACACGTTTCAAAAATACGACTGTACAATACGTAAAATATTTTTTTACAGCATGGGATCATTATATTCTGTTTGTTTGGATACAATTCTACCAAAAAAAATTTATTCCGGATTGTAACCATGGGGCGGACGACTGTGAGACTTGAGCCAAGACGTAAACCAAAAAAAAAAAAAAAAATTGATGGTTTGTACCAGTATGGCATTTGGATTTTTGGAAATTATATGATGCAATGGGACCATTATTATATTTGCCATACTTCTAATAGAGGGAAAAAGGGGCAACATACTTGAAAAACTTGATTTTACAACGGGTTTTCAAGGTGCAAGACATAAAATCATTTGTTACAGTATGGCATCATTGTATTTGGTTCGTTTGGATGAAATTCTACCTAAAAATAATTATCCCATACTGTAACCATGGGGCGGAAGATTATCACACTCGAGCAAGATATAAATTAATAAAAAAATTGGACCAAATTGTTACAGTATGGCATTTAAAATTTTCGAAACTTGAAAAAAAAGTATGGTTTGGGAAAATTACACCGTACATGTGAAAAAAAATTATATGCAATATCAATATTAATGCAGTTTATTCCGAAAGATTTACAGACTTTCGAGGTCATCTAAGTTGAAATCCCCGGCATGCTCCAACTCGTTTTCGTCGTCCTCGTCGCTGCGTACTGCATCAGTATCTACAAATCATTTAATTTTTTCACACAAGCGCAATACACAATCGCAAATCGTTAACATAAAATTAATTTCTTAAATATTTACCTTCGGCGCCTTCATCTTTCTCTTCTTCATCTTTTTCCTCTTCATCTTGCATGCAACATCGGCACACTATAACGGTCGACTTATTCTAATACATAGAACTCCAATTATTGCTATGTAGTTGTGGGTCGTCTGACAAGCAGCTGCCGTAATACCTGCGTTGCCAGACATTGTGTCTCACAACACGATGAGCCGAGATCTCTCGAGAAATCGTTCGAGCGATGGTAGCCGTTCAATATTATACGATATAAACATCTGACTATAATTCAAGATTGCCGCCACCTAGATCTTTGAAATTTTGTATTTATATTCGTTGAACCTCAAACTTACAGGAAAAATTAGTGCCATACTGTTACAAATCGTTCAAAATATGAATAAAATCTTACAATTAAAAAAAAATATTATACACATTCGCCACCTCCCACAGGTATGGCATTATCACACTTCTATTTATCATCATTCAGGAGCTGTTGAAAAAAAAATTTAGGGAGGTAAAAATCGTTTGGCGAAAAAAAAAATTTTGCTGATTTTCGGTGGTATGGCGGCCATTTAGAACCGTCGGAAAAGTATGGCATGGTGATTTTCGTAAATGGCTGCACGACGATAATTAACTGTGCAAAAATTAGCCTGGTACAAATGGTTGAATTTTTTTATTTTTTATTAACGCATTCGCGTCGGTATGGCGGGCTGTAAGTCACACCGGAGAAGTATGGCATGACACTACCGCCTACATGTTTTTTATGGGCTATCGGAAAATACTAAAATTTTTGTGATACAAATCGTTTGACACTCGTAATTTATGCGACGAGTTCGACTAACGCCCACGCGATCGGGCCGCCGGTACCAGCGCTATGACCATCATTTTTCTTTTTGTCATTGCGTACTAAGACCCCTGAAGAACCGCCATACTGTTACAAATGACCAAGAAAATTCTGTCACTATCTCCCGGTCTATGTTTACCTCCATACCAACGTCCATGGTATATTACAGCCAACAACAAATTTCACGAGCTCACTATTGAAATCATATTTTATACTTTAACGTTTATTGGACGCAACATGTCGCGTTACACCAAATTTCGTTTGAGCGAAGCTAACATTGCATTTGGTGCAAAAAAATAAAGAATCTCGAACCTCTATGTCTGGATTATTTTCTATCCACGAACGCACAAACTCGTAACGAGCTTTTTTTCTTGGAGGAATATTTGTATTGATTATTATATATTTATATAGTATTTTTAAAATGCAATTGCATATAAGTAATTTATCTACTGGACAAGGGTACGGTATGACAATAAGTGTCTAATATAATGTCAATATTGACACCCGATATCTATGAACTATTTGCTTATAAATATTGAAATAAATTCGCTGACCATTTTCTAAGTGCACAGCGAGCTGTATAAATGCGGGAAATCTTTGAGAACCGAAAATGCAAGTATACGCCAAACTGCTTCTGAACTGCTAATATAACGATTTCATACATTTTAGTTTCATCCTTTTCATTTTCAATTCCAAATGTAGCCTGGTCTGCCCTTAGTTACATATTTGCAAACATATTTTATTGATTTTATTGAATTACAGCATTTTACGTTGACATGTCCTTGGAATATACGCGACAGTACAGGATTATATGGCAGAACCCAGCTGTTATCAAGGGTCATACCCTTTATTTCAACAGTAAAACCTCCATTAGTTATCAGGATGTCGACGTCGACACTTTGGGTATCCATCTTCTCCTGTTTGCGTGTCATCAAGTAGGAGCTGAGGATATTTCTTGGTACAGCTACCTGTTCTCATACAAGGCGACTTGTTATTTAAAATACCTCTCGTCTTCGGTCGGGTCTGGAATCTGCTCTTATAACCTTGTCTATTTTATCTGGAGTGAGTCTATCTCGAAGCTACAACAATAAGCGAATATGAGGCAGACCGCGTTTCTGCCATTCCACCGAATATATTATATAGCACCGCATTTCCCCTTACAACTCGCCGTGTCTAGTATAATAGTCTTATTATCATACCTCGAAAAAATCATGCGGATGACGTAAAAATGACGTACTTACCTAATTTTGCACACAGGATGATGTCTGTATTGCAACATCCGTATGACATATTGCACGAAGTAACAGATTAACCGCGTATAATTTCAAGAAATCTATACAGAATTATCTGAATGATAGGATGATGTACTTAGTGAATAAAATAAATGTTGCGAGATTTGTTTACGTAAGTACGATAATTGATAATAAAAGTCAATATGTTACGAAAAAAAATTGATGACATTATGTACACAACTATTTCTCTAACAAGTCTATAATTGCGATCACACACTTAAAATAAGCTTTAATAAATTTTTCTTCCTCACTTGCTTACAAATACAAATACAAGTACTCTTTATTGCACACCTCATAAAATATACAGGAGAAATACAATGCAAGAAATTACAATTAGAGGTAAACAACAGGCGGTCTTATCGCTAAAGAGCGATCTCTTCCAGACAACCTTTGGGTAGTGGAGAACTTGAAAAAATAAGATTTTGTTATTAGGCGGTGCAAAAATCGGAAAATGATAATAATATATACATAAAAAAAAATACATAAATATAATAAACAATAAATACATACATACATTCAGCCAACAGGTAATATCAACAACAGGGACCATTTGAATAAAATACGAATTATGAAAGGGATAGATAATGTTCTTTCAATTGAGTTTTGAAAGAAACAAGAGATTTAGCGCGCCTTAAGCTCACAGGCAAGGAGTTCCACAAACAGACAGCTTTAAAAATAAACGAATTGTTATAAAATTTTGAGACGGAAGAAGGTACGGCAAGGAGCAAATTTTGGGCAGATCGAGCAGAAGTGAGATAAGTGAAACGCTCCTTGATATAGCGGGGAGTTGCAGGATGAAAAAGTATATTAAAAAGAAGAGCAAGAATATGAGAGTTACGACGAAAACGGATTGGGAGCCACTTGAGCTGAGAACGGAAACTAGATACATGGTCATATTTGCGTAACCCAAATATGATTGGCTAACAATTTCGCTGTATCAATGACAATCGCACTACTCGATTGCTCGGTTGGTGTAGATATATATCTCACATGTTCTTCAGTTTGCGTTCCCACGGATATGAAAATGTCAGGTGTACTATCGGTACTCCTCAGTTGACTCTGACCCTCCGGTAGCTTCACAAGATACTCTTGTGTACATGGTAAATCAATGTCATCATCAGACGGGTATTCGTATTCACGTGAACATAAAATTGATTGGCTTTCCATATCTGCACATTTTCCTGCAATATTAAATAAGTTGAATAAAAAAAAGGCATCTGTCCAATTCAGAACAATTTTGCCAGTGTCACGGTATGGCCATTACGGTGACAGTGTACGTTTATATGTAAGATTATGCCCTTGGAGCACGACGTTGTTCGGTAAAGGCTTTAGACTTTTTGTAAACTGGTAGCTGAGTTTAACAAATAGCCACGAGGCGGCCGGAACCCCGGGACAACCGGTTGGTCCTTAAACAATGGCTAATCACGTTTTGAGACTAATTCCTCGTTAACTGCACACTTTTTCGTCCGATCACTGTATATATAGCCACCATATTACACACTGAACCACGAATATGAACAAAAAACAGTAAATTGCTCTCAAGACAACATCGCCATATTGAAGCCAAACCGGGAAGCTAAACCAGTTTGTTTAGAGTGTAAATAAGCAAATTATAACTTCCACGTAAATATGTACTTATTTAAATCAATCATACTTACTTTTGGATGTCATCGCAATGGAAGTAGGTAGGAAGAAGGCAGTTCTTCTTTCTTAAATTATTATTTTATAGTGTATATGTAGTGATATCGGCCCAAAACATAAAGTAATTTGTTTTCTTCTGTACGTCAAGTCTTGCTTCTATTATCTTTATGCAAAGTTTATTTTCAGCCAGTATTAAAATATGAAAATTAAAATGAGAACTTCTTACGCTATTCAAAAATTGCAAAACATAATAGAAGTAATTTAGGTAAGGTTCGTTTGAAGTTCATGTAAATATCCTTATAAGTATTTGCTTTCAAAATTAATGATTAATATCTGCTCTAAATTTCTAGGAGTCATGCTTGAACGTCGACTTGTAAATATCCACTTCATAATCGAAAAAGACCTTTCAACCTCCACCGATGTGATTGGGGCATATTTGAAAAAAGGCCATAAGTCCATCTTTCCTATCGTTCCGTCATTTGTATCACCGCAAATTTCTTTTTTGTCATTTCGGTCAGCAAGTTTTTGCATTATTTGCAGTTCCTTATTTTTCTCTAAGATTAATTTTAGTTTTTGATATATATATATGTTTCCCTTTCGCATGCAAACGGATTTTTGATAATTTTGCCGTGACGGTTTTAATGACTTGTAACGAGTCACTTAATTTCAGCGTAGAGCTTTGTAAACGTTTAGTCGATTCCACTAAAATGCTGCAGTGTTCATTTATAAAACACAGGTTGCTTTTTAGATGTGGCTTACTAATTGCTTTTTTTGCACGTCTTAACTTAGCGGCATTCTGATCATTCAAAGCATTCAACACATTTGTGATCTCGTCCAAGTATGTCGCATAGTATGTGCAAGCCTCAAGCCACGTGTTCCACCTAGTTATAATCGGCCGAGGAGGCTGCGGTATAGTAGGGTATAGCTCGTGTAAAACTCTTATTCTTGACGGTGCTTATAAAAATGCCGATTTTACGCTTGCGATTAGATCATTGACGTCGTCATATAACCCTCGAACTGTCTCTGAAACTCGGTTAAGCCCATGAGCCAAACACGTAACGTGTATCATATTACTAAATAAGTTTTTTAGATTTTTACCGGCTTTCAACATATATGGAGCCCCATCAGTTAAAAATAATACCACCCTTTCATAATAGTTCTCGTTGTCAAAAAGATTGTTCAATGAATTGACAACTAAATCTCTTATGGTGACGTTATTTGTACAGTCGAGAACTTTCGATGCAATGATATGTGGTGTGCTTGCATTATTCTCTCTAAGAGCACCAACGAGTACGTTAGCAACATTTTGTTGCAAACCGTCCTTTGTCTCGTCCACACAGATATAAATATAGGATTGTCCGACATCTTTTCGTATAGCAGTAAACGCATTCTGAAACATTTTTGGCAAATAGCGTAATCTTAGGTTTGCTTCCGTCGGTAAACTCACTGTTTTTGCATATTCACCATCAATGCATTGTTTAATGAAACTGCGGAAATTTTTATTTTGTAGTTGCACCCAGGGTATTTTTGCGGCAATCATAAAATTTGTGAGGTCCATGTTAAATTCACTTTGCGTTTTTTTTTTGTTCCATGTTTTTGATGTGTTTGGTTGTCTCCAAATGTGCTTTAATGTTGCTTATTTTCGGTGCTATGTTTTGATCACAGCACGAGCAATACACGTTTTTATCACGTATTTCCAAAAACGAAAAATTGCAACAATATTCTTGTAAACGCGACATTCTTTTGGGTCTTTTGAAAAAATTGTAAAGAAAAATGTAAATAATTACGAAGTCACTTTATTGTTCAACTGAATGACAATGTCAGTCAAAGATGTTATGTAGGTACCTACTCTGCTCATGTCAAGTGGCGATATCGTTTTATTAAAGAAGTTGATAATTGATAAGTAGTAATTGTTTATGAAAATACTTTTTGAAATCATCCTATGAGTGGTTTGACGTCATCCGCAAGATTTGTTCGAGGTATGCTTATTATCGACAATACAAAATATTGCTAGCACTTTCACTTAAGTTTGACATTTCTTCGTAGTAAATATGTCGGTTTGAGAACTTCCCATCACTTTAAAACTCATGGACGTTCTTCCGATCCTCTCCTATGGTGCCCAGACTTAGTCTTTGACTAGTGCTCAAAAGTATTCCGTCAAGGTTTGCCAGAGGGCAATTGAGCGTAGTATCTTGGGAATCAAATTAGCAGATCATATCAGAAATACCATCTTGCGCTCGTAAACCAAAGTAGCGACGTAGCCCTGACGGCCGGTAAGCTTAAGTGGGACCAGGCTGGACACGTTTTGTCCTCCCATGGCCGGCTGAGGGGTAAGGGCGTTTGTTCTCCCTCAGCAAGGAGGGTGGGACCGAAGCACCGTGTGTCGGTGGCGGTCCCCGCTTCATGGGGGCTTGGGGAAGTGTGTGAGGGTAAGTGTAAGGCCTGAGTGGACGCTCGGAGCGGAACGTTCGGCGGGGCGTACAGCGGGGCGGGCGGACGTGAAATAGAGCGTCCAGCGAGTGGCCTCAGTGCATGCTCACCGCTCGTATGAATCGATCGCATTCACCATGGCATCGACGTCAGATGAAATTCTTGATTTATTTTTAGAAGAGAGCTTATGGCTCAAAATGTATTGTTTTTCTACAGAACAAGGTCCTAGTGTCGTAGTGAAGCAAAGGAGACGGTTTGAAGAGTTTTCCACCTTATACGAAACCTTTAGATGCATTAATTATTAATTTAGCTTCCATATCCAGTTTTGTTGCTAATTCTTTCCATATTTTATTTTTATACAGTCTATTTTTGTATTAAATGTGGGATGATAGCCAAAGTGCTGGTTTACTTTGTATTTCGATAATTATTTGTTCGCACGACATAAATGCACGCTCTTCTCGCCGCTGCAAAACTCAAACAGGTTTGAACCCGCCCGCGACTAGTGATGGGTCGCGGGAATATTCCCGGAAATTTCCTTTGTTCCCGGGAATATTCCCCAAAATGGGGAACATTGAACATTTATTAGTACTAGAGAAACTCTTAGTACCAGAAAGTTATAATTTGGCATGGTGATACATATTAGTCATTTTGACAAAATGGTAGAACAAATTCTTGGAAAAATACTTTAACACAAAACAATTCATCTGGCCCAGCATTACAATATATTTTATGAATTTACAATCAGATTGGTTACGTGTACGTCCCCATTTTGCGGTAGTATGATCTAGTGTTTTTGTTGGTAGGTTAATTCAGAAGCCTAGCTACCCCCTAATCCAATAACACCATGCTGCAGAAATAATTCTAAGAGCTGAAAATCTCTTGAACACAGCTTATCTTCCCGCAAACTCATTTCAGAAATGACACTGTTGTAGCACACACATAATCATAGACTGCGCAAAATCTAAATCTGAAGCAGACACATATTGACGTTGAGGAAGCAGTTTTCAAAATCGAAGACGTGTTATCTTCCCGCAAACTCATTTGAGAAATGACACTATTGTAGCACGCACATAATCATAGACTGCGCAAAAACTAAATCTGAAGAAGACACATATTGACGTTGAGGAAGTAGTTTTCCAAATCGAGGACGTGTACCACATAGCGCAACAACTTCGACCAAGATGATATCCGTTTAGCTATTACAAGGAAGAGCGGTAATTCAATTAATGGATTTGAAATCAATGCATGTGTCTTCTCTTGGGCTGGTTTTGAAACTACTGACGGATCAAACGAGGTTACCGACCAGTCGGTAGGATCTCGCTGCATTTAAGAAGATCTTTGAAACCAGTAGTTGGCCTGGAATCTTTAAAGACGTCAAGCCACGCAAAAGACAGTCAGCATGATTTTCTGCTACAGAGACATGGCAGAAATAATCCACTGAAAGTGCGCCAAATATGCGCCTCATTGATGGGGCGAATAACGTTTCCAGCAAAAAGTTACGCTTCAATCCGAAAATGACAAGATAGTATTAGTCTTCTGATTCAGTAAAATCTAGTGAGGAGTCGAAGACTATTAAATACGGGGGGCCTAGGGGAGAAACCGAACAGAAGGAAACAAGATAGTTAGTCTTTTGATTATTAAAGTCAATTTCGGTAACGATGACTATAAACTTTGAAGTCACAAAGTGGAGCTATGACAAGCGGCGGCGGCACAAAAATCAAAGCAACTAATAAGAACAGAAACAAGATAGCTAAAATCCAAAGTGATGAGACGATGACTACAAGAGACACTCTAGGAGGCAGAGCCCCCGTATTTAGATAATAAACACAACTTTGAACTTTCAAGTCACGAGTAGATTTACGAAACGAGGGCTCGGGGGGATGAGCCCCCCGCACCAAAACAAGACTTCTCTTCTTGATCTTGTAATATTTTTGTGATAACGGCTATGGAACCCTGCCTGGAGCATCAACATTGGCTAGGATCCAACTGACTAAAGAAAAATAATTTTATCAAATATTGCAAAAGATTAAATGCTGCTATATTTTTTTTTTCAATTTTATGTTTCTGGCGGGGTAATTAATTAATGAAATATGGCATGCCTGTCTTTGGTACTACTATACACTACCTATTTAAAATACTAGTGAAATAATGAAATAAATAGATACATAAAAACGATAAAAACTAAACAAAATACAATTATTTTGCTAATTGCGTTGAAACTTGAGCTTTATCAGAAATTAACTTGCTCGTCTCACTAGTATTTTACCATATTATTCCTGAGAGAAATTTAAAAACTTGCGGAATATTCCTCGGGAACAATGAGAATATTCCCGGGAACATTGGGAATATTCCCGGGGAACAATGGGAATATTCCCGGGAGCAAAGGGAATTTACATTTACAGCGGACTTTTTTTTTCTATTGAATTGTTAACCTATTAAATAGATAAACATTAACTTAAATAGAGAATGTCATAAAATATATATTATTCATATACAAAACCTAAATTCCCCTCATGGGGAATGTTCCCGGGAACGGCCCATCACTACCCGCGACGCTCCGGTCGACGCTGCATTGGCCGCGAACTTGCCCGCTCGTCATTCGTTCTGTGGAGCGTCTACTCAGGCCACCCGTATGAGTTTCCTTTGTTTAACATGCACGCTGCACGCCCCGCCCCGCTGCACGCCGAACTCGAGCGTCCACTCAGGCCGTAGGTACACTAAGGCACACTGCTATGCTACAGTGTGTCTTTCGGTGAGGGTTTGCCTTAGGGCGAAGTGCCGGTGGTGTCGTGGTAGCTTGTTCGCGATCCCATGGCATCACCACTATGGCACAGGTTGGCAGCATCCCAGAGTTTTAGTGGGTAGGCTAGTCCCTCGCGGACTAGAGAGCCCCAAATCACCAATGCGTAATATTTGACTCTACCCCCGAGGGTCTCATGTTACGTAGTGGTATGCAATTCAATGCATTTCTCTGGGTTAAAAAAAAAAGGCTGGACACGTTTGTCGGTTATTAATATCACTAAAATCTTAACTTAGAATTACATTTAAAAGTTCTGAATAAATCAGGACGACCATAACGGTGGACGTAAGTCATGGCGTCCTGAGTTTTTTCATGCATGTATCTTGGAGAACCGTGAAATGTTGCCGGAAGCACAGCCATTTGGCCAAGTTCGGTAGGGTCACTGTCATGGCGCCCTATATGGTCGCGTAGATGACCCAAAGCTGCGCCTGGTTATTTCTAATGTAGTTTAACGGCTCAGTTTCTATTTTTGCGTACATATCGACCAAAAATTGACTAAAGAGGGCTCTACAACGTGTTTTTTTTCAATTGCTTTAACTTCGACATAGTGCTTGGAACATTAACGTAAACTCATCCCTTAAACCGTTTAATGATATTCGAAAAAATTTATTTTTTTGGTATCACTTACAAAGTAATTAAATATTTAATTGGTGGCTATTGTAAAAGGTCCTTTTGAGTTAGGCAATAGTTAGAGTCAACTTGTTGTCATTTTAACGTCACTGATAAAACTTCATCGATGACAGAATTGAGAGCTCGTTAAAAACTTAGCTAGGTGGAATGCGTGTGGATGGTCTTGGCTTCAAATCCCGGTAAAGAACGTTCTTTTTGTATTTATTTTTGTTCATTGGCAGTGAAAGTTAAATTTATTGTGCTTATTTTTTATTTCAGAACAATGTTTGCGATGTGTCAAATCCATTTTTAACAGACTTTACAAAAAGTAGGAGGGTTCTTGTTACCTCAGAACTTTCGACTGCGTGAACCAATTATGATGATTATTTTTTTATTTAAATGCTGGTGCTTCACGTGTGACCGCATTTAAATTTATTCCAGTTTTAATGAAGACATCCATGAGAAAAATCATATAAGTTTTATTATTGTATGTTCCATTTCGCTTGTTTCATTTTCAAAAAACCTGATAAGCCAATAATAAACCGATCATGCACAGATCACACCTGAATCACCCCTCGAAGTCGGTGGCAAACCTCACGTAAACTTGAGCGGCATCTGTTTTCATAGCAATAATGGAGTGATTTGCAGCGACCTCAAATGCAATCCGTAGGTACATGATCGGGTCATCCTCGGCTTCTCTGATCTTTTTTACTACGGTTCTTTTTTTGTTAATTTTTTTTATTATTACTCATTTTTCATTATATCACTCCTCTGGGTTTATGGTATAGTCACGAATGAAATTAACCAAAGTTTAAGTATAACAATTTATTTACATAAACAATAAAATAAAATTAAATGAACTCCTTCATCAGTAACACTGAAAAGCTAATAAAGATAATAATAATAAAAATATTTACATAAAACCAAAATAATAACAATTTACTACAGCTTATTTTCGAAGTGTCCGCCATTATTTTCCAAACATATATTCAATCGTGACCGTATCTCGCGATTTACGTTCACAGGAGTGGCACGCATGGCATCGGCTTCTTCCTGAATTCGATGCAGTAGGTCTTCCCTCGAAGCCACAGGTTTGGAGTAGACTTTTTCTTTTAAAGTACCCCAGACATGAAAGTCTAAGGGTGTTAGGTCCGGAGATCTGGCGGGCCACGCAAGAGTTTGACTGCCGCGTCCAATCCAACGCCCAGCAAAGTGCACATCCAAATACTGCCTAACACGGCTAGCGAAATGTGCGGGTGCTCCGTCATGCTAGATCCAGTGTGTCCGCAGTGTTTCCAATGGAATATCATCGAAATTATCCAAATTATGCAAGTTCTCCAGAAATTCCAAATAATTATCACCATTGAGTCGGGCCGGAATTTCCACTGGACCAATAAGGCGATTGTTTAACACTCCTGCCCACATGTTGACGGAGAATTCGTATTGAAATGAAGACTCTCTCGCCAGCTTTGGATTTTGGTCCGCCCAATGGTGATAATTTTTGGAATTTATTATTCCTGCTCTCGTAAATTGAGCCTCGTCCATCCAAAGAATTTTGGAGATAAGCTGTGGGTCTCGTAGCAATAGCTCATTAGACCTTTGGCAGAAAACAATTCGCGAGAAATTGTCCCGTGACAAAAGGCCCTGCACTTTACGGTAATGGTAAGGATGCAGACCGTATCGCTTCCACAATCTCCAGACTTTAGCGTGTGGTACGTTAAAAATGCGGCCTATTCGTCTTGTTGATAGCGTTGGGTCTTCAATAATTAAATTCATTATTCCAATTTCATCCTGTACCGTCAAATCGATGACACGGTCATGCGGAGCCGCACGGACACCCATTTCACTGAACCTATGTATCTGCAAAAGTTATAAAAGTCGGTTATAATGAGAAAAGTACTTTTACAATGCATGTGCTCGAAAAGAGCGTATTCTAGGCATTCAAACTGTGCGGAAAGTACTACTTTTCCGCACTAGTGCTTTTTACTTTTCAATTTTTTTTTAATTTCTAGCCGTATCTGACAGCCTGACGCAAAGAGGTTTTATTATTTACAAAAAGTTTGATAAATAAGTCAAATACCGATTATTATCACGTATAAAAGTACAATAAAACCAATATTTCAATAATTAATTCATTTAACACGTCATTAATTACATTAGATATAAAATTTGATTAATAAACGAACTTTAAATCGTTATTCATTAAATTAATTTGGCTGAATGTACACGCGCTTGTGCCATTTTGACATAAGACGAATATTAAAAAAATACTTTTGGACATGCGCAGTAGTAGATATGTCGAGCGCGGATTACAAATGACTCCGCCATTTTTTATTGATGTCTAGTTTATTTTGAAGTTGTTTTGTGCAAATCTGCTGAAATAATGGCGAGATAAAGGGACGAATCATGAATTTAAACCCGTAAAATGTTATTGAAGAAGTAAAAAATGTGAACGACAGCTTCTTGTTGGATAAATCAAATCAAAACACTTTTTTTCCAATGTAAACAGTCTTTGTGAGTATTAAAGTATTTTCTATTTTCTCGTACATGCATAGTAAAGTTTTGTACGGAACTCGTGTGTAAGATGATTTCCGACTCGTGTTTGTTTAATCACTCGCTCGTACCTCGCTCGTGACTAAAAATCACACTCTTCTGAAATCACCTACCTTCCACACTTGTATCGTAAATAACTATTAAAATATAAACGTATTACAAAACCAGTAAATAGGTACTTACATTCATAAAAGTATAAGGTTGAGGCGTTCGTAGATTGGGATATCGACGTCGGTACTCCCTTGCTGCTTCCGCCGCATTTCCATTGCAGAAACCGTAAACGAAGTGAATATTGGCTTCTTCTTGGGCCGTATAATTTATCCGTGGCATCACAAAGCAAGTGAACACAATTATTTAATGAAAAATAAAATACTTATTATTGGAGCGAAGCTCCCATGGATCGACTCGAATGGACTTTGTAACAATGCGCAGATCTCAGCGAGTTCTCAAGCGATTTTAGAAATTTTTGTTTTAAAATGCACAAATTAAAGAGCGTAGCCGTGTTTGCATGGAGAATCGGCCCTTTTACCAAATGTTAACTGTATTTTTTTTTTAAGAGCTCTCATGACAAATAATATCTACTGTAAGTTTGAGCTTTTTATCTTTGTTATTTTCTGAGATATAATTTTTTTTTAATTTTCATAATATCCATTTTTTTCAACATTGGCTTATGCGATTCACTTGAACTTTTGGGACAATAATATACATGTAATAACTCACATATTATAGAAATAATATCTAATAGTGCCAAAAAAATCTTGGCGAAAAGTAGATAACAAAACTTCAGTATTTTTTTTTCTCGCTTTTTAGAAAAGCGACACCTACAGTTCTTTGTCATGTGATTGCCTATATAAAGGCCTGCAACATATATTTATTTCAAAATAATCCAGTTGGTACTTCATACTAGAAAATGGAAAAATAAAGGATACTATCCATACCGCAAACGAGATACACAGTAAATAGGTGAAGGACAGATAATTTAGTCGCAACCTACCTATTTATTATTAACAATGTTGGTACTGGCAGATTGCATTCTTAAGAGTATTATATAAGATGTCAATGTCATGTTTCAATTGTTTATTACTTAGATACTAAAGAAAACGATTTGTTCACAATCAACTGAATAATCTATTTACATAAAACTATATGTATACAAACAAATCAGCACCACACACGCTGCAAAAAATATCATCCATGTGTCTTTGGTATGGATTGCCCCAAAAATAATATTCTTTCCCACACGTTTGGCATTTTGTTATGGGTTCCACTTCTTCATCATTCAGGTTTATATCCCAATCCGGAATCACATCGAAAAATAACGCAACTGACATGGCACGTGGTAATCCGAGCGACCAAATCTTTGTTTTTATGTTTTGAATGTGAAAAAAGAACATTTAGAAGATACATATACGTAGGTATAGTACTACATTACAGACTACATTATATGGACAGACGTACGCTAATCAACCACGTGTGTCGTCATCAAATTCAATAGTCATAAAGTCAGGCAAAGATTTCAATATTACGGCAAATGCCATTGAAGCCAGAGATTTTGGTTGGTAATACATTTTTCAGGGACAATATCATATCACAGATGACGCACTGCACTACCTATTTTTCTTCTGAGCAATTGACGGCTAATTCGTCTTTTGTCAAATATACATATTTATTTAACCAAATGGTTTTTTGAAAATACCAACCAGTCTTCATCGCTATCGGAATTAATAATGACATGAAATCCGTTTTTGAATAAAATCATTAACTTTTCAGCTTGACGTGGAATCTTGGACAAAAATCGCCCGTGGGATAAATAATATACAACAGCTGCTACGTGCGAGCAACAGCCAACCGTACGCAGTCCATTCGCACATTCACAATAATATTGTACGATACTGTTTACTTCATTATTGCTTGGGATATACTGAATGAAGCACCTATACACTTTTCTAGAAAAATGGCGGGACGGAACTTGTACTTTCAATATATTTGAATTTTCTTTCACGTATTGCATTTTTAAAGTGTTGTCTTCATTTAGCATCTCAGCTAAGTAGGAAACTGCCTGTCCCAGTTGGTACGTTCCAGTGTAAAGTTGTTTTAAGTCAGTCTCGGACAGTTCAGGAAAATCTAAAATTGAGTCCGAATCTACGCTTTCGAAAGGAAGTCTCTTACGAAGCCAACCTTTTTCTTCGACTTGCAATGCCAATGCATTTTCTTCATTATTTTTCAAATTCATCCTTTCTAATATTTCTCCAGTCATAGTTTCGTCTGATATTAATCTTTTACCGAATGCATTCAAAAGATAGGAAGATATCCTATAATAACTCTTTATTTTTGGAATCATTTTATTATCTAAAACATTTGAAAGAAGTTTGTTTTTTTCTTTTAACATGCCGTGTACAGTCTCTACAACCCATCGTACTTTGGTAACACGCCTGGATTCGTTTGCTTCTTGCGATGTCAGTTGTTTCCGTTTGCCCTTTAGTGAAGGCATAAAAACCCGATAACCTTTTGATTCTAGGTAAGCAACGACATCACGGAATCCCCTGTCGAGAACAAACACATCTCCCTCTTTCAATAGTACGCATGATTTCTGCATCATTAATGTTTGCTAAATACGGGCCAAGCATGTCAACAACAAAACCATCAGTAGTCCAAACCGTGAATGGTTTACACAATGGTGTTTTCTTCTGTCCAGAAAAAGATTTTCGCTGGTATTCATTATTGCTGCTTTTTTCGTGCCGAGCATAGGTACCATCGCAAATAAGTACGAGGCAATTGTCTGCATTCAGGAGCTTTTTAGCTATTTCTGTGGTATGATTTTCAATGAGGTATTCCCTATTGTGTGCATTTGATCCAAATTGAAGTGGCAAAATGTCCTTTTCAAATGAGTGTATAACACTAGCTGAATAGTCCGATATAGCTTGTTCTCTTTCGAGACCCAGAAGTGTGCTAGTCAGTTTAGTCCTACAGTTAAAAATGTTTTTTATGAGCTAATTTAATTTTAATATTTTTCTTTGGAATGCACTTATTCAGAGCTTCTAATAAAGTATTTTCAAACGAGGTATAATTTTTGTTTACAGTTTCATTTGTTAATATTATGTGATCCCAATCTACATTTAGAAGTTCTTGTTTAAACCTTTCTATATTACCAGATACTAGCTATATTGTTGTATAGTATCATCATGCTGGACCCAGAAAAACTCCATTGGATATTATATGCAGTATAGTTACTTTCCCACATTAAAAAAAAAAAAATGGAGCGGCATAAATATCTTTTGAGTCGACCTAGCTGTGGTCATTAATAGGAGATCTCCCAATTTGTCGAGAACACCCTGAACGGAGCCAGGAGTCTTTGCTTCCCTTAGACATCGAGAGATTTCTGCAGCCATCGGGAGCATCTGCAAGCTGTTTTTTAGGGCAGCGTCAATTTTATCATAAAATCTGTCCTCTTGGACTAATAGAATGGCCTGAGCCAAAGGTCCCAAGCTTCGGATCTAACCTGTCCTTCTTTCTGGTGGAAACGTAATTCCTTGGACCAACGGAATATGGTTATTGTTATTGTTCAGCCCGTAATTTGTTAATGTCTGCTCCCCAACTACTCTGTTATTAGCCCCTACTACTTTCTTTACCGAGCCTTTTGTACCGCTTTTTACTTGGAATTTTGTTACTCCATTTCTAACCTCATCAAAAGCCGTCCTAAAAAGTGTCATCAATTCTACAATATGTGTCGCTATCATGAAATTTGGTTCTATCTTTTCTTGCTTTATCATTTCAATGACACTCCCCATTGAGATTTCAATGGCCCCAACTACGGCTTTATATTCAAGTTATTTTTTTTGTATTCTCCCCTTTAGAACTGCTTGCTTTCCTCATGCAAGTGAATACTGTCATCAAAACTCCTGATAATTCATTAGATAAATCAATATCAAGTACTTTTGCCTCATCATCAGCAGCAAGCTTCTTAGCCACGTTTTCACCTGAGAATTTTATTATTACATTAAATATTTTGAAAAGTTTATATAATACACTCGGTCTTTAGACATGTGGTGAGTGCAGCCACTCTCCATATACCAGAAGTCAGTCAACACAAGATCAGTAGCCACCAACGCTGTCACATTGTTGTTGCTCTGTTTCTTTGACTTACTCTTTCTGAAGAAGCAGTGTTTGGATAAATGCGCTGTCTTCTTGCAAAAATCACATTGCTTAGTTTTGAAGCAATCCTTCTTCAAATGCCCAGGTTTCTTACATATCAGGCAAGTTACGTTTTTCGTATTACCAATAAGTGCTGATGCTGACGAAACGTCGTCGTTGGAGCTCCGCTCCTCTTCAAGCAACAACCGAGAAGTCAGCTCTTCTAATGTTTGTTTTTCGACGGGAGCTGATTCCCATGCAGATCTGAAGTGCTTGAACTTTTCTGGGAGTGACATTAGTATTTTCGTAATTGTCATTGAACTCTGACACGTATGCGCACGTTGACGTGACATTGAAAACGCAGTGGAAGCGTGCTGGGCCCATAACCACTTATTATTTTGTGAAGCTTTGAAGAGAAAGAATCTTGTAGTATTATTTAGAGTTTAATTAACATAATAAAGGTATAGTCTTATTGGTATTGCAGTGAAGAGTGAGATAGAAAGACAGTACATAGACAATTCACCTCTCTATCATCAATTTGTATAACCTTTACTTGCAATTAATATGCAATCTCTTTGCTAAAAACGACAATTAGGATGCAAATCCATAATTAAGCTGTATAAATGCTCAG
Organism: Apotomis betuletana; assembly: GCA_932273695.1. Lineage (NCBI taxonomy): Eukaryota > Metazoa > Arthropoda > Insecta > Lepidoptera > Tortricidae > Apotomis > Apotomis betuletana. The sequence continues at coordinate 12,891,285 of OW026298.1, read as the reverse complement.
GAAGAAGCTCGATAGTGGAGTCATAAGCTACTAGATTTTTGTTCAGTTTTTCATTTACGCATTCTTCGTTCTTGTCTTATTCCAGGGTGCTGTGAATCGTATAAAGCCCTAGATGATAACCTATGAGCTTCGGGATGATTTTTTTGAAATATGGAAACTGCCTTTTTATGCACTTCAGGATTCTTTTTTTGGTAATCAGTAACGGCCTTCCTATGCACTTCAGGGTAATTTTTTGGTAATCGGTAACGGCCTTCCTATGCACTTCAGGGTAATTTTTTTGATAATCGGTAACGGCCTTCCTATGCAATTCAGGGTTATTTTTTTGATAATCGGTAACGGCCTTCATATGCACTAATGGTTTTTTTTTTTGATAATTGGTTACGGCCTTCCTATAAACTTTAGGGTTATTTTTTTGATATTTGGCAACTGCATCCCTTACTTGTTTATTTCTCGTAGAATCTAATACACGAACTCTACGTTTCTTTGACTGTTGAGAACACTGAGAAGGTTCAGAAACTGAATCAGAATCAGAAGTGTTTAACTCTAAAATATTATGCTGTGTGAATGTTGGTGATTGCGTGATTGTTGGTGATTGCGTGGATGACAGCGTCAGAGACTGCACAGTTTGTTCGTGGTGGAAAGTCGATGACATAAACCGCATTTGAAAAGATGTAAAATGATCGGGATCCGTGTATGCAATGCAAAATTCAATGCATGGCATATATACGTTGAAGTGTCCACTCGCCAAATTCTCAGTAAAACTCTACCAACGGGGTGGCCTGTTTGCCCCGAACTTACGTATAACTCGCCGCGCCGTTGCGATACACTTCAAAACAGTGGTTATAAATCTCTGAGGCAGCAAATATTTCACACAAACCACTGTAAGTGTTTGGACGACTCATTTCGCTTTAATGAACTTCAGCGTTCGTGTAATTATCACTCTTTTCATCGTGCGTCATGATGGAAAACTTATTCCAGTTTTGCACAACATGATCCACAATTTCTTCTCGGATCTCTGGCCATTAGTTGCGTATCGTATAATAGGTACGAGAGTCCCCTGAACAGACACGCCCCATCTCCTATCATAGGAACAACGGTGTGAGGTTCCATAACACCGCTTACATTTATTAATTCCGAGGCCATTGTATTGGGTTATATTAAGTTCCCCGTATATAACTATTTTATTTATTTATTATTGACCACACACTCGACAAACGCAAAGACTAAGAACGAACCTTCCACTTCCGTCTGTAAGTGTAATTATTATTATTGACCAGACCCAGACCAGACACTAGTTACGAATCGACCAAGAACGAACCAAACGAACAAATTAAGACAAACGACAACCGAAATCCGTAATTCCCAACCTGTGATTTACGGGCCTGATCTCCCTATCAAATCTGGAAAAATCTTAAAAGCGCGAAGTAGACTGCACACGGCATAAGTACAGCGCCGTCTATTGAGTATTAACTGAGAGTTGTAACTATTTCATTACCTCGACCTTTGTACTGAAACTGGTTGAAACAAACAACTAATAATAAAGTACTTCTTTTAATGATTAAAAGTGCACGTAATAAGTAAGAATAACCCCGTGGTGCATTTAAGGGTGTAAATCACGTTACTATAAAGTATGTTTACATAAAAACAACGAAAAGAATAAGTACCACTAAGTACTACTAACGGCACCTAGTGACGAAAAGCTCAAAAGTCAGGAAAACTGCGTATAATATTTTTACAAAGAATGTTATGTTTATTTTAAACAACGATACGTATAGTCAATAAATTATTTCACTTTGATGTTATTAACCTACCTACACATTTTACATGAAATATGATGTTCGGAATTGTTTATAAAATGATTTAAGTATTGAATATCATCAACCGGTATACAATACATATTTTACAGTTTCTATGATATTTTACGACAATTATGTCCGTTTTTAGGGTTTCGTACCCAAAGTGTAAAAACGGGACCCTATTACTGAGACCCCGCGGTCCATTGGTCCGTCCGTCAGTCTGTCACTGTTGAAATTTACGATATTGTATTTCTGTTGCCACTATAACAAATACTAAAAGCATAATAAAATAAATATTTAAGTGGGGCTCCATACAACTAACGTGATTTTTTTGCCATTTTTTGCGTGATGGTCCGAAACCCTTCGTGCGCGAGTCCGACTCGCCCTTGCCCGGTTTCTAGTTTTTTTTATTTGGCTAAATCGCCCTAATAACGTGAAATCATAATGGAAATCAGGTATAGCTAGAGTAGTTTCAAGACCCGCACTCGAAAAAAAAATTACACAAACATTCAACCTCTTTTGCACAACCTCAGGGCTGAATTTAAAAAAATGCTGAAATAAATTTTCTTGTTTTCTAATAATATGCTTGTACGATACGAAGTTTCAAGTCCCGCACTCAAAAAATCATTTGACCTTCATACAAACTTTCAACCCCTTTTTCACCACCTTCAGCGCCGAATTTTAAAAAACGCTGAAATTTCTTTTCTTGTATTTAAATAATATGTCTTTGTACAAAGCTTCAACTCCCGCACTAAAAAAAACTGGTTGTTCTTCATACAAATTTTCAACCCCATTTTCACCACCTTTAGGGCTGAAAAACACTGAAATTACTTTTCTTGTATTCTAATAGCATGCCTTTATACAAAGATTCAAGTCCCTCGCTCGTAAAATTTTTTGATCTCTTTACAAACTTTCAACCCCTATTTCACCACCTTAGGGGACGAATTTTCAAAAACGCTGATATTCGTTTTCTTATTTTCTAATAAAATACCTTAAAGTTTCTAATTCCTAGCTTAAAATAAAACTTGTACCCAGACAACCTGTCATCCACTTTTTAACCCCCTTAGGGGTTAAATTTTTCAAAATCGCTTCTTATCTCTTGTACATTTTATAAATGCAACCTAGTGTGCAAATTTCAACTCTAGCATTTGTAGTTTCGGTTCTGCGTTGATGAGTCAGTCAGTCAGTCAGGACACTTGCATTTATATATATATAGATTTCGTCTCCGTGTCTTCTTCTTCTTCATGTGCCATCTCCATCCCGGAGGTCGGCGACCATTTGTCTGTATGTCGATCTATCTGTAGTCATGCGAATTAGTTTTTCCGTGCTTTCAGCCTTCAACCAGTCGCTAATATTCTTCGTCCAAGATGTTCGTCTTCTACCACGCCCTCGTTTCCCTTCTATTTTTCGTCTCCGTGTGGCAGGTTCTTATTTCAGCAATTTCTTGTGCCTTGTGCCCTTTTAAATATCTCATCAGATCCACACTTCCAGCTGTTTAACAGTGGTCTCTTCTATTAACCCGTCTACATTTCCTTCGTCATTGAAATACAGGTCCTCGTCTTCAGCTCCTACGATGTCAGCGTTGATACATTTGAACTGTTCCTCAGATTGCAATGTCAAATCATCTGCACTTGTTCAATGTCTAGTAGGTACTGACTCGATGAAGAACTTTTGATTCTCCAAGCCTAGCTGCCAAACGCATCGTTTGCATAATCGACGTCTCATCAATCAGCTCCATTCTACGACGTGTCTTACGACCTAATCTTGCGTGGCTGACGACCGCGAAGAATCCAACATGTGCGACCTGGTTCTCTAACACAACTGTGATACGCGACTCTTTCTCGCGCGGGATTTTTATCAATTTATTTTTGTGCAGACTGTGAGTGAGTGACAGGTAACGTTATATCGCGAACCGAAGTTGTGCTAGACGGGCTGGAACTTCATCGTCATCGGTATTCCGCGAGGTCCGGGACGCCGGGGTTTCAGGGCGCGGGTGTAGCAGTGGCATTGGTACACAGTTTTAAGTTTTCTGGACTTACCAAACCTACCCGGGACCGACTTCAGAACTTACCTGACTCGGAACACACGTCGGTTAATCTAAATATCCGTGGGTATATTGAATAATAAACACAAAATAAGAATGGAGGTACACTACTATTTTTCCCTATTTAGCTTTTAGGGCAATGTCAATAATGCTATGTGATAATGCGTTCATGTCAAATCTTGAGAATATATGATATTTTTTAGCTAAATATAGTTAGTTAGCTATAGATTTGATAGTTCAAAGACTAAGGCCGCATTTGACCTGTCGCCCAAAAAATCTTAAATCTATTTATAAAAGTTTGTTTAAATCCAGCGTAAGAAAAATGTTGTTCATTAATAAATATTACTAGGTACCTACTAGTAAAAATATCTGGCGTCTGGCCAAATATTTTTACGAAAAAGTATAGAAAGTGTGTCTCAAGGACGGTTTCTGCGAATTGGTTGGATGTTGGGTTCTATTTTTCTAGCAGTTGAATATGTTTATCACAAGCCTAGTCAGATTGGAATATTAATAATCTTATAATCCTACGAGAATACACACACACACTATTGTAAATATAAAGCTGTAAAGTCGTCTTAATTGTTGATTCTTTTCTAAAATGACATTATTAGTTTATTACAAACATAAATACGTAATTATAAAATTGAAATAATGAAAATATTAGTAGGTAGGTACATGATCGAATTTATGGAGGATTTACTTATGATTATTTCGGCATGTTATTTTACATACTTTTAATCAGCACGTTCTGCGTTATAACAATAAATGCGATGAATCAGTTACATCAATAATTGTTAAACTCAAATGACGTAAGATTAAAATAATATATCCTAATATTATTCATTAGGTAATAGAAAATCAAAACCTGCCGGTTCTACAACTATAAGAACTTCCACTCTTAGAGAAAGTGTATAGTTAGTTATGTTAACATGTTAACCTATATGTAACTAAAGGTCCATGTCTTCTAATGTGAATATTTTTAGTACGTTAATGGATCGGATCACCCATGTAACGACTTGTGTTTAATAAAAACGATAAACCTTCCTTATTTACGCGGCATAATAGTGGTAACAAATAAGAAAACAATGAATGTTCGGATGATACGATATTGTATAATAGGGTAGATTAGAGCTATAAAGCCGACAGTTATTGTATTACAGTGTGAGGAAGGCGTCGTTATTGGTCACAATCTCACAATATCAGTAATATCGTTACCGCTTCCTGTTGACTCAGTGAAAGCTAATCGATCCGACGCTTTATTACATTTTATTGGTTTCATGGCAGACCACGGTCATAGTATAGATGGAATTAGCTTTGGTCTTCCAGTTTAAATACGGAATTCCGTTTGAAAAAATCGAGCGAAAGCGGGTTTGTGAACATTTTATTTAGCGGTGTGCCTTGGATTAATTTGTGAAGTTAAGCATTACGCAAGACGGCATTTCGGGGTTGTTGAGAACTTGACTTGACACATCTGTCACTTTCCGGAGAACAACAAAAGCGTTGGCATAGCAAAAACATAAGCTCCATTTGACTCATATTAAATGCTTCAAATTTGGAGCGCTAGTAACCTATTTACTTATAAAATATCATTGTTAGTCTGATGGAAATGATACTACTTATTACTATACTTTCTGACCATGATTCCAAAGCAACCATCATTTACGACTATGTAAATGATGTGAAAACCTCAATAAGTAAAATTAAGCAAAAGAAAATACTATTCTTCATTCGTAATGCCAAGAAGTGCTTATAATGATTATTATTTACATTATATTTATATTCAAAAATAAAATATTCCTATGATGACGTTACATTTATATTCATAAACATGTCGACAACTTTCGGGTGAAATATCTTTGAATTAATAATTGGCAGAGGTCGTGTGCAGTGATGATGGGATCAGAAGAGACCAAGAGTCTATTAAAAACATCTGTCATGTTCATGTTGTCGATTCTTCAGGTTGTACGACTAAATCTCTCCCGATATTCAAAATCCTTATTCCTCGCTTCTTGGGCCTCTACACTTAAATTGCCTATTGGGATCAGGTACTCAGATGGATATTATTGCATCTCCATTAATAAGGATTTTGTGAACAGTAGTAGTCATGGAACACCACCGGTACAGTGCTACATTATATAACTCTGCTGTCTGTAGACACTGAAAATTGTCTGTAAAATGTAAAAGCGACGAATGAGTTCTTCATTTACTTTAGAGATTTCAGCTGATATTTCGTAATTTTGGAAAAAATATCGAGTCACATTACCATTATTGGTATTGCAAAACCTGGTTTTGGTTGATCTATTATTAAGGAAAGTTTGTCTTTAAACTCTTCCTGGATCATCAACTTGTGATTTATGTATTTTGGTTAAACTAAATATAAATCTCGTATTGCTCAATTCTCGGCGTCGAATGAAAATTGTATCGCTTTTTTCATCGGAGATAGTCGAAATGTATGTTTTAGTAAGCAAACGTTATGTTTTCGCTAAAATAAAAACGCCTGATCAAATAGTTAGAACAAAAAATGGGTCAGTTTTCGAAAACCGGACAACATCTTTTACGTTTGAATAAAAAAATCCTAATAACGACCACTTTTTTACCTACATGCACTAAAAATTATCAAAAGATGTTGTCCATTATCGAAAATATGATCATTTTTATAAAATTACTAAGTTACTATTTGTCGGAATATCAGTAACACAAAAGTGTTTTTAGAACATAAAATAGGTAAAATTTAATCTACATACCTTGCTTAAGAAAAGACATTGCGGTTTTTGAGTTATACCAACTACAATTACTTAAAATAACAGTATTTTGTTCATCAGTACTAATTACCACTGACGCGAGATATAAAATCCTCGACCTTTGACATAATGCAACTACGTAATGACAACTGATAATGAAGGTATTTTAATTTTAGTACAGAATACCCGCAATTGCAAAGTTGAGTTTTAAACACTGCAATGTATGGGCGGGTACCAGTGTGGTGCGATCCAAAAGTCTCCGGCCTAACAAAGGAAGGAAGATACATATATTTACAAAACTTTTATTATTTTTAGATATAGTCTCTTTCTATTTCAATGCACTCTTAATAAGGGCTCCGCAATTGAACCGTGAACCATAAATCTGCGATGAACGTTAGTGCGACAGAATTTTAACGCGACAAATGATACATCGAAAATACTTTACTGCGACAATTTTTTTGCCGACGCGCGACGGCCTAAAGTTCGACGCACGTTAGTGCGACAATCGAAGTATCATTTTGTCGTGTTTAATTCTGTCGCACTCACGTTGCAGATTAAATATAACGTAGCAGATTAAATATGGCAGTTCATTGCGGAGTCAAAATCGAAAATTGATAGCATGACGAATTACTTACTGGCACATAAATGAAACTTGGCCGTATAATTGTTTTTTTATTGCTTAACAGCAACCAAAAATCAACAGGAGGATAAACATCTAAATCAACAAATGTTTGAACATATGAATATAAAACTACCTATTTCGTCTTCATTGTATGTTTTAGGGTTTCGTAGTCAACTAGGAACCCTTATAGTTTCGCCATGTCCGTCTGTCCGTCTGTTCGTCCGTCCGCGGCTTAGCTCCGTGATCATTAGTACTAGACAGCTGAAATTTGGTGTGATTATGTGTATGTATCACGCCGACAAATGACGTAAGTGCCGCGCGGTGTCCTTATACATCGAACGTTACACATATTAGTTAAATGCCATACTGCATTAAAACATTCCGCTCAAGGCAACTACGGAACCCTACACTGAGCGTGGCCCGACATGTTCTTGGCCGTTTTTTTTTGTCAAAAATCATCAAGAAACCACAGGATCTACAATAATCTCTTCTATCAATTAACATATTTAACAACATTAAATAACATTAAAACATTTGCTCAAACATTAACAATAAAAATTACATTAGGGCATTACTATTTGTCCTTGTACCTAAATTAAGAAATTGTTAAAGAGAAGTTAAATTTCGTGTATTTGGTTTCGCACTTTTTCAATGCTGAACATTAAAAAAATCGAAAAATCCCCATTAGCGTTTAAAGTAGCAAATGTCAGCCACACTTCAATACATATTACTATTTGTAACAGTTTTAGGGAAAAGGTCCCACTTTGTCGATATGGAGTTATAAGTAGTTCCTAATACTACAGAACATAAGCTATCTTTTGGTGAAAGAATTATGTCTCAAGGTGATATAAGGTGATATAGTTATTTTTCTTAAATTCTTCATAGTTGCAAACGTGAAAACTTGGATTCCTTAAAGTATAACAATTAATTTGATACCAACCACTCCATAACATCAAACTACAAGTGTGTTTTTTGCCGTCCCAAACTTTAACCAACGTTTTCTCAGTTGTCCCCTTTTTCACATTTGCAACTTTGAAGATTTTTTATTAAATAACTATAGTACCAAGAGACATAATTATTTCACCATAAGATAGCTTATGTTCTGTGGTATAAGGAACTACTCATATCTCAAAATCGACAAAGTAGGAAGTTTTCCCTAAAACAGTCACAAATATGACATCGACATTTTTTTTTAGATAATCGAAAAAGTGGGACGCTAGGCAATCGACATTTTTTTTTAGATAATCGAAAAAGTGGGACGCTAGGCACTAAACTTTGAGACCCTTAAAAAGTGCTTAAATTTGACATTTATGCGTCGACATCAAAATCATAGCTTCATTACAGTATGTTCCATCAGTTTTTATTGAAAGCCGATTTTCGGTAGGTTTTGCCATATTTCACTAAACTGCCCGTAACTCCGTAACTAGAATCGACAAAGTGGGACGTTTTACTAAACACAGTCACATTTATTTGTTTAAAATAACATATGAGCCATCCCTTTTTTCGGTACAAATGTACACAGTACAGCTTGAACAATTTTTTTTCACACAACCCCAGTACTGACAATTATCACGCGTTTTGTTCAAGCAATATAGGTAGGTAACCGTTTAGAAGTAACATGTCTTTATCGTTTTTGGACTTTACAATTTTACACTCAGCGAATATTTTTTTTTTTAAGATTTTTATAATGCAGAGCAACATGTGACGATTTCAGAAACTCAACATTGAAAAGTAAACATACGTACCGGTACGGGTACCCCTGTAATCACGAAATATAGAACTTCCTTCAAATTATCGGGTAATAATTAAAAAACAAAATAAAAGTGCCAAGCACCAACCTTTGTGATAAAAAAATATGCCGATTGTGTGTGATTGATCTCTTGTTGATTTTTGACAAAAAAAACATACATAAATGTTGATTGTACTTGGCAAAATCTGATAGCAATCAATGAATATAATAATAAGCTCGCACTCAAACACGACCTGACAGAAACACACACACCCTACTACAAATACAAACCGAAACCTGTTTTAGAAAATAACAAAGTAAAACTGTACTGGGACCGAGACATCATCACCGACCGCACTATCCTCAGCAATAGACCTGATATCACACTTACCTTTAAACCCACAAAAACCACTTACCTGATAGATATCGCCGTCCCCAACACAAACAACCTAAAACAGAAACACGTTGAAAAAATCCAAAAATACATACCATTAGCCGACGAAATCAAACAGATGTGGCACCAAGAAACCGTTAAGATAGTACCCATAATTATATCCTCAACCGGTATCATACCTAAAACCCTACACACTGCGCTGAAAATAATAGATCTTCACCCAAAAACGTATATCCCACTACAAAAATCAATAGTACTGGACACTTGTTCGATAGTACGCCGGTTCCTAAACCCAACTTCACTCACACTGCTTACTGTTCCGGAAACTACGACTATTCCCCCTACCCCACATACACAAACCACATTACAAACATCCCACAGAACACAGGCAGATATACACCAGACACAAAATATATAAAATCAACACCGTAAGCACACCACACCTATACACAAGGACCAGATTACTTGGTTAAACCCGTATCTGGCCCTATAAAAAACCCGACGTAAAGTCGAGATGGGGAAAAATCCACAAACATAATAATAAAGCCATTTATTAACCCAAAACAGAGAATGTATAGAAACAGAAGGTGGTTCCTAGAATCTAAAAGTAATGATTTCGGCAAAAAATACAAATTGACTTAATAAATTACAAAAGATACTTAACACTATAAAGCAACCAAATTATACATTCATATCATAAGTAATAATAATAATTAAAAATTCTAAAATATTACTAATCATGCTCTACACTTTAATACATTTCAAATTATTAACATCTACTAGTTCATTAAATTGCCATATTAAATTATTAAATAGTATATTAAAATATTGTACATGCCGAAGTTATTTAGTTGTATAATTATTAAATAATAAAAGTAACATGTCATTAGTTAATTATATAAAGTAAAAATATAAATAATCAATTCATTAAAATATTGGAAACCATCATTACAATTACAAATTTAATAAATTAAAGTAAAATCATTAAAATCACAGAATAAATTAAAATCACATTTTAAAGTTCTTTGGGTCTGTCCATTTTTGGACAAAGGCCTCCTCCATCTCGTTCCACACCTCTCTATCGGCAGCCAGTCGCGTCCACGCGACGCCAGCCTGCTGGTTGAGGTCGTCGAGCCAGCGGCGGCGCGGCCGCCCTCGCGGTCGGCGTGCTTCGCGCGGGTACCAGTGCAGTACTTTCTCGCTCCACCTACCATCATTGGTTCTTGCTGTGTGACCGGCCCAGCGCCACTTTAGACGGCATACCATTTCCGCTGCATCTAAAATCTTAGTTTTTTTACGAATTTCTATGTTTTTTAATCTGTCTTTTATTTTTACTCCTAGTAAACTTCTCTCGATAGCCCTTTGGAATTTTTGTATTTTATCAATTATTTCTTTAGTTATGGCCCAGGTTTGGCATCCGTAAAGTAGTGTTGGTGTCACAACAGAATCGATCACAGTCTTTTTTAGTTTGATGTCGAGTTTAGATTTGAAAATGTGCTTATGTGCCCAGTACGAACTCCAAGCTTTCCTAATCCTTCTTTCAACTTCTTCTATATAGCGGCCGTTTAAGGATATATTTTGTCCTAGGTATGTAGATTCGTTCACGTAATTAATGATATTTGCTTCTATAGATATACCTATTTTCTCTCCATTGGTCATGACGCACGTCAAGTTCATCTCTAAACCACACTCTCTACTATAAATATTCAGTGTCTCTATCATATATTGAAGGTCTTGGTGGGTTTCTGATATTAAAACGATATCATCGGCGAATCGTAGATGGTTTAGATATTCTCCGTTGATATTGATTCCTAGTCCGGGCCAGTTAATTTTTCTGAAAATGTGCTCTAGGAGTGCATTAAACAAATTCGGTGAAATCGGGTCCCCCTGCCTTACACCTCGTTTTATTTTAAACTCCTCTCCTTTTCTTTCGAGTTTGACTAGGGCTTTGCAGTTCTGGTATATTACTTTTAAGATTTTAGTATATTTGCTATCAATTCCTTGTTCGTTCAGGGCGCTCCAGAGCTTTTCGTGTGATATAGAGTCGAAAGCCTTGGAATAATCAATGAACGCCAAGTAGATCGTTTTACGGTATTCAATAGATCTTTCAACAATTTGTCTGATTGTGAATATATGGTCCAGAGTAGAGTAATTTCGTCTAAATCCAGCTTGTTCCCTTGGTTGTTGGAATTCTAAATCTTTCCGCATTCTTGAGAGCACAACATTCGTAAAGAGTTTGTACAGGCTTTGCAGTAGACTTATAGGACGATAGTTATTTATGTTGTACGGGTCCCCCTTCTTGTAGAGTAGTGTTATTACGGAAGATTCCCATTGTTTAGGTATTTTCTCCTGTTTTATAACCTCGTTAAACAGTTCAGTCAAAACAGGAGTTAGAGGTTCGTTGAGTGCTTTGATGATATCATTCGTTACGTTATCGTCTCCAGGGCTTTTCAATGTTTTTAGTGACTCTATAGCATGTCGTATTTCGCTAGTCAAAAATATAGGAATACTTTCGGCGTTATTTCTAGTCCCTTGGATTTGTAGAGATTGTGAAAGTGGTTTTTTATCATCATATAAATCTTCGTAAAATTCAGTTGCTATCAATCAATGAATATAATTGTCATTTATTTATAGAACTTAATATAACTTAATAATTAATAACTCAATTAAAAGTATTAAAACTTAATTATAAAAACCGGCCAAGAGCATGTCGGGCCACGCTCCGTGTATGGTTCCGTAGTTACCCATCCTTCACAATAGACGATTTAAATTACGACAAATATTTCAATCTCTATAAAAAGGTCTTAAACGCCAAAGTAACTGTAATTACTTATTACCTTCAGGAAGTTATCGATTATACGCGCCAGATTGAGCGAAATGTTTTAATACAGTATGGCACTTAACTAATATGTGTAACGTTCGAAGTATTAGGACACCGCGCGGCACTTACGTCATTTTAAAGAAAATTATGAAGTTTTGGACCCGTGATTGAAAAGTTAGGCGGGGGGTTAGGGGTCGGGGTGTGCGCTATTTTTTGGATTGTTGGAGCGAATATTTACAAAACTGCTGACTATCAATAAATGATGTTTGAAGACCCCCATTATTTTTAAGACTTATTCAACGACACCCCACACACTAGCATTGGAACGAAAAAAAAAAATCATCATCCTCCTAGCCTTTGTCCCATTTTTTTGAGAATGAATTCTCAATCGGGGTCGGCTACCTAAATCCCAAGATGTGGCGTGGGCACTAGTTTTTACGAAAGCGACTGCCATCTGACCTTCCAACCCACAGGGGAAACTAGGCCTTATTGGGCTTAGGTGGTTTCCTCACGATGTTTTCCTTCACCGAAAAGCGAGTGGTAAATATCAAATGACATTCCGTACATAAGTTCTGAAAAACTCATTGGTACGGGCCGGGTTCGAACCCGCGACCTCCGGATTGAAAGTCGCATGCCCCAACCACTAGGCTACCACCGCTTAACGGGACGAAAAAAAGAAATCACCCCCACTTAGGTGTACGGGAGGTACCCGAAAAAAAGTTTTTTTTTTTTGCCGTTTTGTCGGCGTGATACATAAACATAATCATACCAAATTTCAGCTTTCTAGTACTAATGATCACGGAGCTAAGCCGCGGACGGACACACAAACAGACGGACATGGCGAAACTATAAGGGTTCCTAGTTGACTACGGAACCCTAAAATAACAACGTTCAAAAGGTTCAAGGTTCATTTGTTGATGATTTACATGTTTATTCCTCTGTTGATTTTTGGTTGAACTGTCAAGCATTAAAAAAAACAATTATATGGCCGTTTCATTTATGTGCCAGTAAGTAATTCGTCATGCCGCACTAACGTTCATCGCAGATTTATGGTTCGCGGAGCCCTTAATAAGCATTTCTATCCCTTTATAAAAATACTCAGAAGTTTTGTCCTCAAATTGGGCCTAAACCGCACGGGTCCCTTCATCATCCTGGGAATCTACTCGGACTCGGAATCAAAGTAACTTCATTATGTGTCCCGGCTACATTACACTACGAAGGCTGAAGATATTGCAGAATATGTAAGGGTGAAGTCCGGTATCAACCTGAGGGTCGTAAAATTGGAGTCTCGCCACGACGTGAGTTTTAATTCCTTCGTGCTGAGAGTTCCGACGGACCAACTAGCGACCTTCACAAAGGAAGAGTACTGGCCGAAGGGTGTCATGTTCCGGCGTTTCCGTGGACGGCTACCTGACACATCGAAGACGCGTAACACATCGCTGTTGAAAAATGTGCCCACATATTCGCTGAAATTCAGCCGGATAATTGACTTAGGCACAACGCGATCCTCCGTATAACGCGTATTATCATAACGCCACAAAGTTAAGCGACCGTGTTGAGATCGAAATGTTTTTTGTCGGAAAATATGGTGTTCGTCCAGTCGAAGTCCAAAAAGTGCGAGCAAAATTTAATCTCGCTGTTTTATGTGCATCCGTTAAGACTACTTTCTCTGAATAATGTCAGTCCAGTGCCGTGCAAATAATTTCTTATAGTTTGAAGAAAAACGACATAACGGGCCGCAAAATATCGGGTGGGAGTAAAAGGATAATATCCTTAAGAATAATATTATTCCTCGTAGTGGTGTTCCATGTCGATTCTTTGTTGGTTCGTGAATCGGTGAACGCCGTGATTATGTCGTCATCTGCCCTCAAGGATGCCCTCTTCAGCGTGCCGTCTGATGCAAGTTCTCACTGTGTTCCGGGATATATGAAATTCTTGTGATATTTCTCGTATGTCATATCATTCCTCATTGAGCACTATAATCCGAGCTCTTTGTTCTGCTACTTGGGCCATTTCGATTTCACGCAAATATTAAGTATCTATTTTTAGTCTCTATTCTTTCACATTGACTGACAACTTGACACTTCTTTTAGATCATTCGTCCCATCCATGATGTAGTCGGTAAAACTCACTAGACGAGCTCTAGCGTCTAATGAACTAAATAGTATAATAATTCGTATTCCATCATGTAAGTAGTCTGCCAGAAGCAAATCTTTATATTGAACAGGTACCTCTACCAAATCTGGTAATGTTCTCTTAATTGTTTTTACACCCGTCATTTCGTTTCTTGTTCATAGATCTCTGATTTTTCCCCTCAAAAGTGGGAACTAGCTAATTAGTAGCTAAATGCCAGCCTTGGCTTTCTATCAAAGCAAGTGCCTTTTAATACACACGAGGAGCAGGTTATTTTCCTTGTATTGCTTCATCATAATATTTGCATATCTTTTCCTCGATTAGATTAATAAGCAACATCGGGACAACAAGTATCACAGTGGGCTCCCGTTTGAAGAAAAATCCGTCATAAAATTAAAGATTGAGGTATGAATTAGGATGAAAAACACTGCAATCTACTATGGGCTTTAAGTGATAAAGTATACAAGTAGGTACTTACCAAAATTACACTAACCGAATAGCTCAGTTGGGAGAGCAATGCGCCGGTAACGCAGAGGTCGCGGGTTCAAACCCCGCTTCGATTGTAGTAGATCGCATTCAATTTTTCTTTCTTAATTTACCTTTGTGTCATTATTTATAAAAATAAAAATGTGGTATTACCACATAAAAAACATAGAATCGATAAAAAGATTCTATACAAATACACTAACCGAACCAGTACATTTGATTTTTACTTTTATATTGGTCGCAACGCCAAAGACTGAAGTCATTGTTATTAAGTACATGTCTATGGTAACGAGTACTCGGCCTTTTACCCTTACTATTTACATATCTCAGCGAGACTTCTTCGTAAATTGAAATCGAAATTTTTTCAATCGTAAATCGCAACATCGATATGACATTATATTATTCATGGACTATTATTATACAAAGACTAGGTTAATACTAAGTAGGTATTAAACTGTGGCATGTCATCTCTCATCTGCTAAGTTCTCGATTCAAAAAAATCTCATTAGCTCTAACTTGGATCTATAGGGAGTGATTCTACGGTACAAAATTCAAGAATGTACACCTTTATTTTTAATGACTATCACGGTCTTTATATTAATTGGACTACCTCTCGTGGTGAATAAAGGCCAAAGATATCATAAAAATGGGGCACAAAAATCCGACTAAGTTGTAAAATATTTGCGCCTTCGTTGAAATACAGGGAAAGGAAGCTGAAGTACGGTCGCGGCATTTAATATCATTTTACTCGGAGCCCTTAGGAAGGTTTCACTTAATTCATTTTTCAGAACGTTGTCTCGGTTAATTAAGATTTCTTTTCATTCCCTCATTTTTAGGTAATGCCATTTGCTTTTATAGTAATCGCTTATTGAATTTCCAAAGGGTTAACCGCTCGTAATTGCTTAATTGAGGGAAGGGTCCATCTTCGGACCTTTCACTAAATTTGTCTTAGTTAGCGAGTTACACGAGGCTCGAGTAAGTAACGTACTCTTTTATACATAACGCCGCGGAGGCGTGTAAACAAAAAGCCTCAACACCTTCCTACTTGTTTTATTGTTTCCCCATTCCTTAAAAGGTTTGTGCTGTACGCCAGGAGGGCACATTGCGGTTCCCCTTTTTGAGTACGGTAATTACAAGACTAACAAAATTAGGTCGATGTTTATTTTTCGTTGAAAGTGCAAACAATGTCCAAGTAAAAAGCCAGGACGAATAGATACTGTTCTTTTGTGTCAAATCTTTTGTCCTTCACTGTGGCTGCTCGTAATAGAGTCGAGAGAATTATCGAATATTCCGAGATGAGGATCCCCTTGGGTGTCTCGTGAAACAGAAGGTTGCTTATCTCGACTCAAAAATTGAGTCTCGCTCAACCGGGCTGGTACTTAAGTAGTTTGACTGGCGAGACTTCAAGTCGAATAAACCCAGGTAAGACAATAATTATTGCGGCTTAAGATGATCATTGTCACAAACCTGTTTAACACGGATAATGTACGACTATCGAATGCTATCAAGTTGGTACACGAAGTTATTGAACGTAAAGCTGAGATGTTTACTTTTCCCGATATTACCAGACGTGGTCGGTGTGCAGGGAGAACGTAAAATGTTGCACGGTACCGACTCGTCACGTTTCCAGTGTCAAATAAAATAACAGATTATCGAGCGGCTGCCGTGGATGGAATAACAAAGCCATAATGGCTAAGAGCGATTTCAGCCAAGGAGCCATGTTGCGATGCTTGTACCTTCTCTTAACTTCTTAACGAAGTATTTAAATCCTGTAGACGAAAATACTCAATAAGATGATTATGTTTGGAACCGGCGACGGTGGGTTACAAAATGGAATGACGTTTATTTATATTAAATTCAAAAAACTTGAAGTTTGGCTAAGCAAGTAATGCTTAAAATCGAGTCAGTTTTATCACGACACACTGATCTCATGATGTTATTATATGTTCGCAAAGACACGGTTTAAATAAAATATTTTGGATACGTATATAAAGAATTATGGATTAAACTAGTCTTTATTATTTACTTCGTCCGAGTTTTTTTTCTTTTCGGGTAAAAAGTATCCTATAACCGTCTTTGGATATCCAGCTTCTTGCAGTCTCATTGCATGTTGTGACACTTGTGATGCCTAGAGACTATAATACATCTCTGGGAATACGTATATAATATTTTAAATTGATCGATTAAATTTTATTTTAATGTACCTAACTAACATGTATTTGGAGAATCTTATACGTCTCCTTTACGTGTAGCAATGTAATTAGTTATAACATAAATGTAATCGATTGTTTTAAGTATTATTTACGAAAAAATTACTTACTGTTGAGTTTCTTTCGGATTTCATCTCAACAGCGGTCTCCTCTTGGCAAATGCCGGTAGATTCACAATCTGACTTCTAAAAGTGCCCTTGTGGCCTACTTACTGAATAAATTATTTTATTTCATTTTAGCTATCTCTGTACAACAAAAAATCTAATTAAAATCCGTCCAGCCGTATAGGCGTGATGAAAAGACAAAAAAAAACTACCAATAGATCACTTCACTGTAAGGCTGGCGCGCTCACACAAATTCTGCATCGCGTTGTAGTCCAAAAAAAACCTATAAATATTATAAACGTGACAGTTTGGATGGATGAACGTTCCACACAATCTCAAAAACTACTGGACAAATTTTTATGAAACTTTCCAGTTATGTACGTTATATATTAAAATAGGACATAGGCTATAATTTATGTCGAATTTCTTCCCTTTTAGGGACGAAAAAGCGAATGAAACTTTGTATCAAGATCAAATTATTGCAGTTGCAACAGCTCTAGTTCATAGTTCATTGCATTTATTGGTAAACATTCACATTTACAAGTCGCTTAAGATTAAAATTAAAGTTATACTTAGATATTAATATTAGATATAACAAACAATTATAGTTACATTAGTGATAGAATATTTCATTTGGCTTGTGATTAAGCCAATGACTTGTACCTACCCGTCTAAAAACTCATCTATACTGTAACAAGCCATCGTTAATAATAGTGCTTTTAATTTGCTGACAAACACTGTGTCACTCGAGGAATTCTTTAGGTCCTCACTCAGTATATTGTACAGTCTTATTCCCATAAACTGAACAGACCTCCTCGTCTTCGCCAGACGGCACGCGGGCACGCGCAGCAGGTGCTGTCTGCGCGTGGCGCTGCGGTGTAGTTGGGCGTTGGTGGGAAGTCTATCCAGATTACGTCTTACATACCTGCACGCTTCGAGTATATTATACACTTGGTAACGTAGGGATTTTAAGTTGCACGAATAGTTCTTTTGCAGGATGGTCCCAAGGTTTTTTTGCTATAATGCGAACTGCGCGTTTCTGTAGTCTAAAAATTTTATCACGGTCTGCAGCGGTACCCCAAAGATCAACTCCGTGAATTAGGATTGAATGGAAATATCTATAGTAAGCTTTTTTTAAGTTATCCTCAGATAAACTATGAGTTAGCCTGGACAAAGCGTAGCACGCGGACGACAGCCGCTTGCATGTCATGTCTATGTGAGCCGCCCATGTGAGACCGGAATCAATCACGAATCCTATTAAGTACTTGGTCTCGTACACTTGAGGCACCGGAGTTTCGTTCCTTGTTATATTAAACTGTGCAGTTCTGTTCGTTTTTAATCGAAAGTACATTACATTTGTTTTTTCTACGTTGAGGAGCATACCGTTCGCTGTAAACCAGTCGGAAATTAGGACTATCGTGCTTTCCAACTTTATTTTTAAATTAGTCAAATTTTCAGCGGATATTATTATGCACGTGTCGTCAGCAAACATAACGTACTCAGAGACATCAGATGCCGAAGTAATATCATCACAAGGATCAGGAACAGACTATTCCCCATTGCCGATCCCTGCGGGACAGCATTGTCGCCTGTTTTCTCAACAGCTGATTTGCAGGTTTTAACGAAAGTACTTTATTTACGTCCCATCAAAAAATATTTTACTAGGTCAAGGCAACAACCGTTTACACCGTAACCCGAAAGCTTTGAAAGAAGCAGGGCATGGTCAACCGTCTCGAAGGCGCGCGACAAATCGCAGAATATGGCTCCGACGTTTCGCCCGTCCTCGAGGTGCGCCATCGCGCGCGCCACCACGTCGCGCGCGGCGTCCGCCGTCGACCGTCCCGGTTGGTAGGCGTATTGTTGTGGGTTCAGTAGTTTGTTGATTGTAAAATATTTCATCAGCTCGATGCTCAGAAGTCGCTCGAACACCACACGACAGGTATTAAAGATATCGGTCTATAGTGAGAATATCCATTTCACCTTTTCCCTTATAAACTGGTTGGACTTTGATAATTTTCAAAGGTTCGGGATAGATTCCTATGCTTATGCAGCGGTTAAATAGGTGAAGGAGTAGTGAAACTGCCGTCGGAGGTAGCCAATCCAGCACTTGTGTTGACATATCATTTACATCTTTTGAACACTTTTTTTTAATATTTTTTAGAGCTGTTAATATATCCTCAAGAGTGAATTGATTGAATAAAAACACAGGGACGGATGTTCGGCGCAATAGGTATTTTTCAAGATACTCGAGTGCAGCAGGCATGCAAGGGCTGTTGTGGTGAGATACCGCATGTATATAATATTGGTTAAGGCGCGTCGCCGCGTCAGTTGCGCGCTCCGCCTCGTTAGACCCAGGTTTTGTTTTTATTGTTGCACGATTCCGACGCGATGACGCGCCACACACTACGACACATATTTATTCTCGTTACTGTTATATATTTTGTTCTTGAGGTATTCAGTGCGCGTTTGTCTTAGGGTATCAACATAGGTCCGCTCGAGCGACAACAGTTCAGTCTACAAATTAACATCACCGATGTTATGTGAAATTGCCATTTTTAGCCTGTATAATTCTTTCCTAATCACACGTACGCGGTCATTAGCCCATTTACTGGTATAAGATTTTACAGGTTGTTTTTTTACAGGAAAATTTATATCAAAACAATGCTTTAGTACATTTAGTATTTCTAGTTTTATGCTGGGAGAGATGTTTTGTGAAATTATTCTTTCCCAGTCGAATAAATCGAGAAATTGGGTGAAGTTACTTAATTATGTTTTCTTTCGAAAAATATCGTACGTACAATATAGGGTTTGTTAATATACACTTTTTACATATGTTTACTTCCACATTTACACAATGGTGGTCGTATATCGGTAGTTTAGTGCAAGTAATCTTTTTAACGGCACTAGATTGAGAATCACTGAATTAGGTAAGTACACGATTTTAACGGGAGAAGCCAAGGGACAAAGTGTACTCATACCACGTATTCCAATTATACCGAGTAATTTACCATTTATTTTTAAACGTCTACAGTTTCCATTAAACATTTAATTTTCTATGACTATTAATAAATCACAGGAGCAAACGTTAAAAGTAGCAGGAATACATGTGGGCACAATGGACACGCCATGTTTTTCTCATGGACAAGTGTACAATGAGTATGTAGCTTGCTCACGTGTCTCCAAATCAAAAAAATCACATGTTTTTGCTGACAGAAATAAACCATTTACGTAATATAGTTTATAGAACTAAGTTGTAAAAACCAAGTTAGAAAAAATAATAGTACTTATGTCCCGATTTCAAAATATATCAGAATTGTTTGGTGAATAGAACCATACCTTCTGATTTTGTTGCTGACATCTATTTTGTTGGTGATAGAGTCATCGATATAGCCCTCTGCTACAGTAGAAGATTTCCAACCTCCATGTCTCTTTGGCGTTAAAATGTCTACCCCTGAGTCTGCTAGTAATGTCGCAGAAGTGCGGCGAAAAGAGTGACCCGTGTACAATGAGGCATTGGGTAGATTGAGCTACTGGGCAATTTATTTGGACATGCTTCTAAGTAATTTTTTTCCAATGACTTGGGCAATACATTTTTTATCTCTAATTTGTTGGAAAAAAAGGTTGCTGGTTGCCTTAGTGGAACGTAAGGATTTGTATTTTTTAACCACTTTGTAATAATTTCTTGACACTCTCTGATCTCGGAATCCTGTTTTTGGTGTTACGAATTTTAACTAGTATCATTTCTCCATGATTTTCAATATCATCAACTGTTATATCACATAGTTCTTGGCCCCTTAGGAGCAAACCTGTAACAATTCGGAACAATTTTTGAAAATAATTTAGATTCGTATGCACTGTATGCACATAAATAATTTACAATGTTTTATAGAATAGAATAGTAAAACCAATTATTTTTTTCAGTAGCACTAGAATAAAAACCCTTTATTCATCCCCTTTTCTACAAGTTATAGTACAAGTCAAACTATACACACACATACATACAGAAGAAGTAAACAGTACAAGAGAACTTTTACATTTTTGCACCTATACATTTCAATCAAACCATGAATAACTGAAATGTAGGGGGGGGGGGGTATTAATGTCGTTTAAATACTTTTCACCGTCGGTTAAAATTCTACCACATTTTAAAGTATGAGAATCTCTGAACACCATTATGACGTAGGCTTGTGTCAGTCACGTGGTTCGCCAGTCTCGGAAAGAGTACCAGGCGGAGTATATTATTATACCATGAATTTTATTGTATCTATAGCGACAATCTACTCCAAAATAATGCACAGCATATACGAGTCTATCGCTATCCTTTTCATTTTCTAGCACAAATAGCATGCGCACTCTCTTTTTTTAAATGGGCGGACTTCAAACAGCTGCTATGCTGTGTCCTCTTCTATCGTATGGGATGGTTTTGGTTGGGACCTCTCAGTCGCAAACATTCACTCGCTGCAATATTTTACTTTTCAAAATTCGACAACCGGAATTCTGGACTGATTTTTCGCAGGCAACCCTATACCACCGTGTTCATAATAAAATAATCTTTAATGTTATTTAATTTCAATTCAATAATCAGACCGTTGCAAAATGCTAGTATAGATTTACCTGTTTAAACCTGGCTACCCGATAGTTGTGACGGGAAAATAATAGGCAACCTAACGTTTGCATATTCTATGGGCTTCATACTTTCGATTGGTATAGAATTTATCTAATAATCAAATGTTTAAAATTATTTTTTTTAATTGTTAATTAAACATACCCTGGACAAAAATTTGTTAGGCAACCCATATGCAATATATTTATTGACATATTAAATTAAATATAAAATACATTTCATCAAATAAACATCTCGGTGAAGGTCGTTCTATATCGGGATCTTAGACTATAATTTATATTTTTTTTTATGTAGTCTACCACAGGTAATGCTAAGAACTGCGTTTAATTTAGAAACTTACCGCCAGATTGTAACGATAAGTCAAAATAAAATTTGATAAAACAATTGCAAAATACACTTAAATATTTTGTACCGCAAATTTTATTGCGTATTGAACTAACGCAATAAAATTAGCTAGTAGGTAGTTTTGGTGATACAACAAAAAACCTTGGCTGGATTGAAACCTTAGCAAAGAATATATATACCTACTAACGTAAAAAGAAACGACAGTGACACTTGTGTGCAGTAACAAAACTCGCGGCTATGTGTGCGTGTCGAGGGGCGAGCGCGGGCGAGCGCGGGACGCGCGATGTGGGGATAGGCATTCACGTGAATGCCTTGTCGAAGGATTCGGCATTACAAGGTCACCGACGCCCGAGTTACACCGATAGGCCGCTGTCGCACCTGTGACCTTAGTCCGAAGTATTTACAAGTTCAATATAATTTTCCTATTTTGTTACCAATTTTATTTTAGTAATTCTATATCAATAGTATAGCTATGTTCGATAATTAAGGTTATGTTATGCTTATACTTTTTTAATTATATATAATCTGAAATCAATGTATTAAATCATAAAGAAAATTAGTAACAAAATAGGAATAGTACCTACATTTCTGCAGACGCCGGGAAATAAGGACTTGCCGGCTGAGTAGGTATAGACGGCCGACTTTCACGGCTAAGGCATGTATAGTGCTTTTCTCAAACATATGCAATGAAATAAAAAAAATACACCAGTCAAAAAAACATAATTCAGCTGTTTAACCCGTTCATGAAAACAGACGCCATGTTTAAAAAAAAATACTTCCCGGCCTAGGCCTTCAATTTTGTATGAAATTCCTTTACAGTTCTCTCGAATGGTTCCGCCCGAAACGTGACACTTCGAAGCCCGTTTTAACCCACGTTATGACGATATTTCCTTGCATGTTTGAGAAAAAATTTAATTGAACATTCATTGACGTCTTAACTTTGAACAAACTTTTTGAGAAATGCTCTTACGAACAAATATGATGAAAATACCAGCAATCCAGCATGTATCTGGAGTAGTATAACATATGTACTTATCTAACTATATGTTTATGGTATGCGTTTACCTCATCTGGCGCGCAAGTCTCGACTGACGTTAACTTAATAATAATAATTATATAGTTTTACTAAACGACTTAATAGGCCGCGTAAAGGCGTAAACTATGTTGTAATGGTATGGAGTGCTAAGTGCATGAGCATTAACTGGTGTATCAGGTATCGATTTATTTTTTGATGTATACACGATGATTCTTAATTGGTGATCAGGAGTAGAACAGTATTAATATCCAGCTAAAATTAATCTTAATAGGCGAGGTCTCACGCAATTACCTCACTGTTTAATTAATTAAAAGTTAAAACATAATTAAAACTAATATCCACTAGATACATGGTCATCCTAGATAAATTATTGAAGGATACCTACGTCAAGTGCCATCGCTTTGGCGGGAAATTTTACGAAATTTTCTACGACTGTTTATGTAATGACAATGGCAATGACAATATATTACTCATAAATTGTCATTGCCATTAAATTATTAAAGAGTTGAGGTTGTAAGCTCACAAATACAGGTTAGTACGGTGACAAGGAATTAAAGACTAAAAAAAAATTCAAAATAAAAATAATCATATAAAAATAAAAGTTTGTTTTAATGTAATTACGACTTAAACGTGACCGCCATCAATTACTGAGTTAGAAAAGTTTGTACCTGATTACCGATTAAAAATCATCGTGTATAAACATAAACATAACCTTTGAAAACTGGATCACGTACATAATTAATATTTACAAATAGTCCTCTTCCAATTCTCATTTTGTACTCTAGCTCACAGTTAACTTTTTTGAAGTTAGTTAACTTTTATGTAGCGCTGGCTTAATTAACAGCCTAACAGAACCTAACCTTAACAGAGGGAATCCTTTTAACGATCGCATGCTTTTGAGGCATTATGGAAAGTCCCTCAGGCTGAAGAAACCATCCTCTAGTCAGACTTTTCTGCATAAAACATCGTGCTAATATACCAACCTGGAAATTTAAAATGTCAGGTCAGTGGAGCCACGAATTACTTTGTTAAAATTGTGTTAATTAAAAATATTTAAAGAACATTACGTTATCATGTTTGCGAACATTGGAGTGAGAAAAAGAGTGCGGTTCCACTGAGGCAAAGTAGAGTTGTGCCTAATCGAGCAATCACAAAAACGAAGAAAATCCGAGCTGATTATTTGATTGTTCGATTCTGCACGTGACCTGTCCGCTCCGCCCAAGTGGAAAAAAACCCTGATATACGTTTTAGGCTGCCCACTGGAGCGGAGCGGAGATGAGTAAAAAAAAAAAAAATAACAAAAAACAAACCGACTTCAAAAAAACTGAGAAGCCCTAAAATAACCCGTGCATGTACAGATTACATTTGAATCACTTTTTGAAGTCTGTGCCTTACCACTCAATTATTACTATGAAAAAAGATGCCGCGCATAAAACCCATAAGGATTACCATTTGGTATTTACGAGTATTTTTGTTCGATATTTATATATTATAGTTTACGTGAGGATTCAAATAAAATACTTATGACGGGGTGATCGGGGAGGTCTTGTTTGCATGCATCTTGTTTGAAATATCCCCTAACTCCTAACCGTTAAGGAGTATACCTTCCATCATCAACGCAGCATAGGAAGTTGATGACTAACATATGCAAATACTTAAATAGCTTTAGAAAATATTTGAAAAACATTATGATTGCCTATAAAATTGAGGAAGATACGATGACGATTTCATTTGAGGGTAGCACTCGATTTCCCTGGGAACCCATAATCCGATCCCAGCTCGGTTATAAAAAAAGTTTTTTTTAAATCGGTCCATCATAATTTACGGAGCAATCGGTGGAAAAACATGAAAAAAAAATACATACAGACGAACATAGAACCTTCTCCTTTTATGGCAGTCGGTTAAAAAATCACATTCCTCAGTATTCATTTTACTGATATTCGTAATGTTGTTTTTTAGGATTTGCAAAAATGTTGCTTGATTGGTTCATTATCTACGCTCCGCTTCAACAGTGGACAGGCAGCCTTATATCCATACTCGCTAAGGCTCATACTTGTCGAGTCTCTCACTGTGTTGTACAAAACATGCATTGTATCAACGCCGAGCAAAAGGTGTAATATTTCGCGCTTTTCGGCAGAACCCATTAGCAACTACTCTTTTTTGGACACGGATTTCAGTACCTGGCAAACAAAGTGGACTAGCAGATAGTGCAAATACTGACTCCGAGGTATTTCGTCTAAACATAACGAGGAGGGATATTCGTAATCTTGTTTTTTATTGGGATCAAATGTTTATAGGGAATGTATACAAGGTGATTCAGGAGACGTGAGCAGGATCAACCCTATGGATTCAATTAACTATAATCTACTCCCACATACTGCTATTGGTGTGATTAACGTATTTTTTAAAGTGATAAAAAAAACTATTTTTTTTAATTTAGCACAACAAGCATGGTCACTCTACAATTAGAATACTTCTGTCAATTACCGGTTCTCATCGCTTTGTCTAGTCAACGTCAAATCAAATTCAAATCGATTGTCAGCAGATAACACGCCGATCTAGTTTTAAAATGTCGTATGTCATCTGATAACAGGCCGAAAGTATTCGAAACATCGTATCTTCCTCAAGTATAATTGGGTGGATCAACTTTTTCTTGCTGTTATTCTGTCGGTGACCCAGGGGAAAATAGTGATTAAAATTCTAAGAAAAGTGGTGATACTTGATATTAACTGGTATTGTCAGGAGATGATAGTCTAGATAAGAATGGGCTTGTAACTGCTTACAAAGCTATTGCTAAATATAACCATGAAAAATCGTAGTTTTAAAAAATGACCCAGAGGCATCACCATGGCAACGAGTGGCAGAAAATAGTTGATTGACCCAATTAATACCTAGTGCAACATTACTTAAAACAAATAAAACGTATGATAATTGCATGTTAAACATTTTAATTGTACAATAAAACAATAAAACTAAATAAAACATTGAAATAAAATTAAAACAAACTTCTTTCAAGTGAAATAAGGAAATAACTTTACGTAATTTTAAATAATTACTGCTATTTTAAAAGTTGCTCAAAATATGAGCCGTCTTGTTGTAAGCACAACTTCGCCCGTCACCTATGATGATTGTTTAGTCTCTCTAGAGCAACATTGTTTGCTTTGACCGTGTCAAAAGGTTTTTTTATATCACCCCAAAGAAAAAAATCGAGTGGAGTTAGAACAGGGCTACGTGGTGGCCAAGGGACTGGCCCATCGCGTCCAATCCATCGATCCGGAAAATGATCGTTCAAATAATCACGGACACGATGTTCAAAATGTGCCGGTGCCCCATCGTGATAATAAAAATTTTGACGATGGTGCAATGGTACATCATCCAAAAGGATCGGAATCACGTCTCTTAGCATTTCCAAGTAGGCCGCACCATTCAGTCGTCCTTCAATAAAATGAGATCCAATGATGGTATCATTTATTATGCCAGCCCAAACGTTGAGACTGAAGCGTGTTTGATATACATTCCGTCGCGTGATATGGGGGTTCATAGCACTCCAGTAGTGTTCATTGTGAACATTGAAAAGTCCGATTCGCGTAAACGGTCCAAAGAATGTTAGTTTGCTCATTCTCCAAAAGCCACTGACAAAACCGCCTTCGTAAGGCGAAATCATCTGGCGAAATAACTTGAACCGGTTGATAGTGATACGGATGAAGCCCCGTAGCATTTAATAGCCGCCAAATGTATGACTGAGACACATGGTACCGCCTGGATGCATTCTGAGTTCTCCGACGCGGGTCCCGAGCAAAATAATTTAGTATAGTAATAATAATTTAGTAGTCTAAGCTTTCTAAATCACGATGCAGTCCACCTCGTGCTTGAGCGTGAGTGGGCACTGTGAATTGCCCATAGTCACGTAAAATTTGAACCATCCGGAGTATTAATCCATGTGTTGGCACTGGCAAATTCGGCTAACGCTCATGGAATAAGTCCTTCGCTCTGTTTGTGTTATTGGTCTGGTAGTAAAGCCTAACCATGTCGCATCTTTCAATGTTGTTCTTGAAGGATATGCCGCGGGCGCATGATTTTCACGAAGTTTTTTGTAGAATTCAACAATATCAACAAACGTAAATGTTGACAATGCCAAAAGTGACAATTTACTTTATTCTTTATTTTCTTATAAAGGGCTATTATTACAGAGAGGTTGAGTATCTTTATCAATTAGTCAGTGTATAGTAGAGTTGCTAAGCCGCGAAATTGTGCGCATCGGGTTACAAGCATGAAATTTTTACCACACATAGAGCGTTCCACGGTGATTATTTTCAGATGTGGAAGGAAGTCAGATTCGTCCCCTGTGTGGTGGGAGAGCGGGGTGAAGAGGAGATTAATAGCTGATATCTATTTTACACGAAAACGATGTCGCACAATCCCTAATAGCCTTTACTGATCAGCAATAAAAAAAGAAAAAGAGCAGTACTTGGTCCTCTTCACCCCGCTCTCCCGCCTCACAGGGGACGAATCTGACTTCCCTCCACATCTGAAAATAATCACCGTGGAACACTCTATCTGTGGTAGAAATTTTATGCTTGTAACCCGATGCGCACAATTATGTTAGAAAACAGCGGACTAACAACTCTACTAAGGACCGTATCGTTAATTATGGGTACACAATAAAAGTTACAGAATTGACTTATTTTAAAACATTTATTAAATTTTATTTAATATTTATAATGTAAAATATATTTGAAAACGAAGAAATAAAAAAAAACTACATCTACTTATTGACCTTTTCCAATTTTTCGCACTTTGCTTTTAATGTTTCGCATAAGGTTTTGGACAACGCTAACACCGAGGTTTTTGGCCACCAGATTCCAGTCTCGCTTGAATTTTTCTAACGAAGTGGCAGAACGATCTTTTTTACGCAGATCCCTCTTCATCAATGCCCAAAATTTTTCTATGGGGCGAATCTCTGGGCAGTTTGGTGGATTGTGCTTTTTGCCCACAAAGTCAATTTTTTCTTTGGCGTACCACTTCAGTACTGGCTTAGCATAATGGCAGCTGGCCAAGTCAGGCCAAAACAAAGTTTGACCTTTATGCTTCCTTATGAGTGGCAACAATCACTTCTGGAGACATTCCTTCTCATAGATCTTTGCATTTAAT
Organism: Apotomis betuletana; assembly: GCA_932273695.1. NCBI lineage: Eukaryota > Metazoa > Arthropoda > Insecta > Lepidoptera > Tortricidae > Apotomis > Apotomis betuletana. The sequence continues at coordinate 12,863,049 of OW026298.1, read as the reverse complement.
GTTTTGTCAGTGAAAAAAGGTGTTGAGGTCATTCCACATTGACAAATTGCTTGCCAAACCAAGATCTTTTCACCAAATTTTTCGCAAAAAATTGCTTTTTCGGTCTTACTAACGGCTGTTCCTTCCTTCACCGTATAATATTGTGCTCCGGGTAAAGTTTTGTAATCCAACTTTACGTAGGTTTCATCATCCATCACAATGCACTGCTTCTTTTTACTCAAAATCTCTTCATATAACTTGCGGGCCCTAGTTTTTACGGTAGATGACTGTAAAGCTGTCCGTTTCGGCTGTTTTTGCTTTTTATAGCTCTTTAAGTTATTACGTTTCTTAGCTCGTTGTACCATACCAATACTAGTTCCCGCTTTTTTGGCACAATCACGAACTGAAAGCCCTTTTTTTGCGGCAAACAGCTTACATATCTTTTGGTCCAAATTAGGCATCGAAGGACCTGGTTTTCTGCCGCGACCAGGAAGATCACTTAACGAGTAGTGGTCGCCGAATCTTTGGATAGCGTTTTGAACAGCATGAACGCTAACACCTTCCTCTTTAGCCAACTTTTTGTAAGATATACCACTTTCAGTGCACCATTTGGAAACAATAGATTTTCGCTTTTCGATTGAAAGGCCTTTCATTTTAAAAACTATATGCTAATTATACAACTTTACACAACAATCCTGTTATTTAATAACGTACTAAAATTTGACAGATGACATATATTCTCTTTTCATCACTAAACCTCTTTTTCTAGCCAGTTACATGTGTACCCATAATTAACGATACAGTCCTTATGTAGGGTGACCATGATTTTAGAGACTTAAACTTTTAATTAAGAAAAAGTAAAAATAAATAAAAAGGTGTGCTCTAAACTAAACTACGATGGTAATCGATCCACTAATATTTATTGTATATGTGGTGTTAGTCCTGCTCACGTCTCCCGAATCACCCTGTAAGTATTTATAGCAGCACTAAATTAACAAAAGAGACACCAGGTGGACAGAAATGGAAACTTATTAGACATGTCATCGTGCTACCAGTATTGTGAAAGAAATTATATCTTTAAATTATATTATTTGTTTTTGCCAAGCGAATCGCGCCTTATAGTTTCCGAAATATTTCGTGGGGCTCGGGCCTATGACGTCACTTGAGGAATTCGCTTAACGTATGAATATACTATGAGTACGTTAGGATGAATATCAAAAAGTTTACCACCTTAACTTAAGGCGACTCCGTACGTGGAATGGTGATTTTTAAAGTCCTAAGGCTCGTAATCTAGCCAACGGAAAAATCTGAAAAAAATATATGTTATTTTTGACTATTTCTTCTAAAAAATTATAGTTGGATTTTTTTTTAAAGCAATAATTACTATGGAAAAAATAATGTTGAAATAGGGTCGTTTTCAATTTTCAATTCCCTAAGGCTTCTAAACTACAAGTGATATTTACACGGCTCTTTCGCAAGAACATTGACAATTCATTGATCTTTAATCGTATTGTTTAAAAGTTAGTAAAATGGAAATTCGGTTTAATAAAGCATCAAAAAAACTGAATTTCCGCGAGCGCGGCCGTGCCCGGGCTGCGAGCTCAGTGTAAATCTAACCGTCGAAGGGGAAGGCTGTGTCACTTGCTCTCGCGATCCATCTAGTTACGGAAAATTGTTATAGTACCGGATCCCGCGGAGGTTCGATCTGTCTTCGTGCGTTTGAAGTGTATTTTAAGAGAGTGTAGTTCGTTGTTTCACGCGACTACGCTATGCGACATAACAAAAAGCACTCATTTTCATATAGAATTAAATTCAACTGTTTTTTTCGTATTTAGGTATCTATTAATTTTAAGTACTTATAAAAAAAATGTCATTGCTTAGCATTCCCGAACACATTTGGATACTTAGATATTCTCAGTCAGGCCCACACCAGACAGGATTCCCAGAAAATAACACTTTTAGTGTGGGTTTTAGGGCCCTTCTCTGTGTAATATTAGAGTACCTTAGGTATTTCGGTTAGTAAAAAAAATCTGATAATACAGATATTTAAGTATGATAACGTCTAATCATCTTTATGAATTCAACCCTAAGCTAAGAGATATGAATATCGTAATGCAGAATAAGTATTGTTCGTTTGAATACCATTGTAATATTCGGTAAAACGCTAATTTACGAATACGAATATTTATTGTAAGTATTCACATTCGTTGCGTCACTAGTACAGTACATGGCATATATGCCAGAAAATTATTGTAATTTTTGATAGTGTATTTTTATATCATATATGATATAAAAATACACTATCAAAAATTACAATAATTTTCTAGTCCAAGAAGGCAAGTGACAATTTTGGCATGAGGGCTTATTTATGTAAATATATAGTCAGAATACATATTTGCATCAATAAATTTCCCACTTCATATTTAAATCTAAATGAGCGTTAGTAATTATTGATATATCCGCCGGGCCTAGCTAGACATGCCTAGCCTGGCCATAAGTTCTGTTCCAATTGTTTACCGTTTATAAAATAAAAACCTGATTTTTATTACATATCGTTTAAAAGCCATATATTAATGATCGGATTACAGTTGAATTAATGAAAAAATATATAACTTTGTTAAGACTCATCGTAATGCCCGGACTTGATTTTTGACTAATGCTCAGAATTTTTCTCTCTAAGTTTGCCAGAGGGCAATGAAACGATCTTGGATCAAATTAATCGATCACGGAAGGAACGCCAAAACCCAAGTAGCTTACGTAACCCAGACAACCGCTAAACTAAAGTAGAGCTGACACGTTTGCCGCATGTCAACCGATCTGCAGATCAAGAAATCTACACCCACCCAATAAAATTCGGCGTCACGGTAGATCACGATGGAGATGGTGGGACTTTTAATATTCTACTGTAGTAGGTAAATAGATATTTAGTAATCCGAAATAATTATATCATTGTTTAAATGATTTATTTTACTTCGAGATTTTTCAATGCCTTTAAATAAGATATAAGGGTTGTTGATCTTCAACTCACGCTCGGACTATGCGAGTGTATGAAGCTGCTTGGACGCCACTCAACGAGATTATGAACGAAGTAATGTTCCGGGGGCGCACGGTCGGCGGGGGGAATATCGTTAGGCTCCGCCCAGATCCTCAAGGACGTTGGGATTAGGAGTCGCCTTAATCAATTATCGTATGAAAGTTTCCGTTCCGTGCCTTACGACGACAATCGAACCTTAAGACTCCATTTAAGGATATTGTATTGTTAATTTTTGTCGCACAACATAACTTTTTCCAAGTTTTCCAACAGTTTTTTTAGTTTTGTGTGACTAACTACGTATTAATTTTGATTATTTGCATTAAGTTTCCCCATTAATATAGGTCTGATGGAAATTCAGTGACATATCGCGGTCAATAACGTAACTTCAAAACTACTGGTTTATTTAAATGAAACAAAACCATGTGTATTTCTAAGCACAAAGGCTATACGTTCATAAAGGTACAAGTGATTGAACGGACCCAGCGATGATCTTTATTAGGGGACTCACTATCGGCGCACGCACGTTTCACTCGCTATGACATGTATATCTTCCCTTTTCACTCAACTCAAAGCGATCCACGGATGCGCTTATAATATTATGAGAAACAATGAACGTTTTGGCACGAATATTGACCCAGCTTGTGGCGGCTGTACCAGATCCGAACGGAATCCAATTAAGTTAATGGTAGCTGGGCCCCGAACGCGGCCAAATATACTATTACGGCGCGCTTAAAAGCTTTTGGTAACAGCCGATTCCTATAGAAGATCAATAGTACCTAAATAAAAGTATTGCTTTTTCATGTTATGTACATGTATCGGCTATTATAGAAAATTATTAGAAATGCTCTGTTTCTGAGTACCCAGAACAGAACGTGGGGCGTTATGGGGCTCTGATTAGACTCTACTGAAAGGTTCATTGTTTGACTGATTTCTAATGAAATAACTTATTTATAATAGTATAAAAGGTATTTATTAAAATGTGATCTGATTTCTAGACATTAATATTTTTTTAGACAATTTTCATACAAACTTTCAACCTCAATTCACGGGATGAATTTTGTTGCCTGCATCGTATGTAACTGGATCTATTCTAGAGATTTCAAGTTCCCAGGTTCAGTAATTTCGGCTCTACGTTGATGAGTCAGTCATTCAGAGGACTCTTCCGTTTATAAATATGGAAGATATATGTTTTGTAAATGAGTCCGTATCAAAACGAAAAAGAAGAACTTCAAACAAGTTCTTGCAACTATCATATTTTATTGAAATAAGTGACGAATGTTGTAATTTCTTGTCCTTCTAATTGTAGTATTGCCACATCAATTTCTTCATCGATCAATTTGTACTTTAATGTCTTTTTAATTTTTAAATTTAAATTATAGTTTCAGTTTCCGTTAATAAAACGTCCCACAATTGTGCGAATGAGGGATATTTTCGTCCTACATACCGGTTTATCTTCGCATGCCATCCCTTAATATTATTATTCGTTCTTACATTTTCTTTTGCACAAGAACATGATTTCATCATTACATTTTTCTTTAACTGTTTTTGGGAGAACTTGTTAAATTTTTAAGTCCTTCACTAGGATTCTTGTGCATTTTCATCATTACGTATAAATAACCTTCTTCTATATATTGAGCTGGTAATCGAGGAAGCCCTACGTTCTTAGTTTTATATTTAAGGCTTTTGCTTTTTTCCACAAGCAACGATTATAATGAAAGTAGCACCCTTTAAATATTATTTTCGGAGAAACACTTTGAATGCTATTTATGGCTGCTACTTCGATATCAAGAGTTATTTTTTGCGGATTCCAACTGATAAAATACTTGATCATGTTGAACAAAATTTTATAGGTATCCGTTTTTTTGTCTGGTAGTAATAATCCAGTGAATAAAGGGGCATGACCTTACAAACGGTCCGGTAGTTTTGAATTTTTGATATGTTGTCTAGGATGGTTAGGGAGTGTTTAAAATGCAAAATGCACAATTCCCCCTCCGCGTTCGTCGACATATTGAAAAAAAAACCGGCAATTTCTGAAGAGTTTGGCTAATACATTTGGAGCATTTTAGCTAAAAAAGAGTTTAAACAAAATTTACATTTTAAATTTTGTTTTTAGGACAGATATTTACGGAGATATGAAAAATATAAAGTCACATTTTCCGGGAATGTATGTAAAAATGTACATCCGTTTTATAAGCAACTAGCTTTTGCCCGCGACTTCGTACGCGTAGAACTCGTTAATTGATATTGACAATTAGACTTTCAGGTATTCAATAATCGTATGGATTCTTAATGTTCTAGGCTATTGGGTGAGTGATTACTACATGCAAAACCTACTTTTTGAATCTTTTTGGAGTCATCAGAGGCTAAATCGCGTTCGATTCAATAAGTTATGCTCAGAAATGGCTCGAGATGTTGGCGGTCGATATATATTGTAGTCATTTTGTTCAAGATTTTTTTGGTGATTTTGAAAACAATATAATTTCACACAGCCAATTTTGGTCATGAATATTTTGATTTTTATGATGAGAATTCATTAGCGAATAGAATAGAATCATACTTTCTTCGTCAGTTTCTAACCGACCGTCACCTATCTCGAGCAGTTTCTGAGCATACGCGCCCGACTCTGCATCGTTAACTTTGTTTCACACATCTGCTGCTCGTCTGCTGGAGCGCCACGCCCGATAACTGGCAAAAACTGTCTGAAATCACCAGCTACTAACACTACCACACCACCGATCAACGATCGATTACCGTCTTGGAGTCAGCGATCAAAGTGCCTCAATAGCTCGTTTATGTGACATTGTATCTTGATAATTGTCGAGTATCCGAGTAGTACAAAAACTGCACTAATACTGTACTCGGCGATAAATAGTGCACATCGGTGTCATCAGTCTTTAGAAAGCGACAATTCTACAATTGATATTGTGTTCATCAAATGAGATGTCTTTGTTCAAATTTGTCAAATTTTATGTATTTAATTCTTCAACAAGATTTATCGAATTTTGCGAATACGTGTTCTCATATCAGAATTTATTGTATTTTTACAAAGAATAGTTTGCTATACGTTTCGTATATTGATTAGTTTACACGTCAAATCGATGACATGTAGGGTGCTGTCATAAAAAACGTCCAGTAGTTTTTGAGATTAAGTGGAACGTACATCCATCCAAACTTTCACGTTTATGATATTATTACTAGGATTAAATTTCTACAAGTTTTATTTAGATACTTGTTTTGTGTCCCTAACTGAATTACAGCGTTCTAAAGCCAGAACTTTGAAAAAAATCCGTAAAATGCGACTCTTACAGTTTTTACATGTGCATATCTCCGTAACTAACCGACCTAAAAACAAAATTTGAAATGTAAATTATAGTAAATTTAATTCTCTTTAACATTGCTCAAGCTTTTTTCTAGCGAAGATACTTATAAACCATAAGTTTGTTTTTGAGTTGGAGATTGCCATTTTTCACATTTTTTTTAATGTGCAGACATCTGTAACTATCAGTCCTAGAAACAAAATGCAAAATGTAGAATATAGTAAATTTAACTCTTTACAACATTGTCTAAGCTTTTTTCTAGCTAAAATGCTCCTAAAGAAAGATATGAGCAAAAATCTGAAGAAAGTGCCGGTTTTTTTAATATGGCGGAGGAGTATATTGAATGTGTGTACAACGTTGCATTCAATACTGTATATATGTTATTAAAATATCCCTTCCGGCCGCCATCGCAACGGGTGAGTCAAATCTAATCTGTACTTGAACGGGTTATTTTTGGGTTTTTAGTTTTACTGAAGTCGGTTCTTTTTTTTTTGTTATATTTTTTTTTATCACAACTGGTTGCCGTGAAAGAATAAAAAATCCTCGTAGACAACTGGTTGTGAAACACAGTTGCGATGGCGGCCGGAAAGGATATTTTAATAATCGCAGATTTGACAGACATTGTAAACACATTCAATATACTCTATGGTTGTATCTCTCTCTCTCTTTGTTCCCTCACTGCTGAGGATCGTGACTCTTTCTGATTCGGTCAACTAGTTGTTTCCATCGGTTACGTTGTGTTGCTTCGTGGAGTGCAACACTGACAGATATGTCCAGCTCTTCAGGTATCTGGTCTGACCAGTGACCACCTTTTGGGACTTCTGCCACTAGGTCTTTTACCTCCGATTTTGCCTGTTATCATCATACGTTCCAAATTATTCATCTCTCAGCGTGCAACATGGCCAAACCCACACACCATTCACATGTTTGGATACCTCTTATACAACTGTTGCATAAAATACTATTTTGGTGGGCATGCAACACTTTCACACGTATATCTGCTTCTTCGCAAATATAACAATGGTGCTCAGCGTATCTCATGTTTGTGAACATGGCAGCCGTCACACGTTGCAGTGATGGATATTTATAGTGCTATATAACCCGCCAATTTCCAAATAAGTCTACTGTGTCATTTTGCCCATTTATGGAATTTTGACCGTATTTCATATTCATACCATATACATATACCATTACACAGCGCCAAAGACCGCAACAAGTGGAAAGCGGTCGTCTACAAAATAATTCGCGGATATCACACACACCCTCAGCAATGAGAAACGCCACAAGGAGGTCGGAGGAGGATACTATATACCAAAACCAAAATTATATTTCCTCAGACACACAAACGGCATCAAAGTGATCTTATGATGTGTAATCTCAACAACACATTAACAATTCCAATATGTAAACACGGACCTGTTAAGCTTCGCGTTTGTTAAGATGTTAGGACAGCTTAGCAAATATCATCCAAGTCCGTATTTTATTAAATTTGTCGTTTAATGCGTTGTTTTGCGCTCTGTTGTCGGTAACCTTTGGCCTTCATCACTTTTGAATACAAACTGAACCTGCCCGGTTCGCTCCGAGATAGTAATTTTACGTCGTTTTCTGATAAAGTTTGTTGCATAGTTAAGTAAACAATGCCCTGTCGAGAGGTTCAGATTTCATCGCCCATTTTAACAAATGTTACCTACGACCTATCTACAAGCTTTTGAGTACTTATTTAGTTTCACATGCAAGTTAAACTAGACTGACATACCAGATCCAAATGAGCTCATACGTGTATAATTTGGATGACAATGTCATATTATTATGACACGAGGCTGGCCTTCGTCGATGGTCACGAAGGTTTGTTATTGGAACTCTGTAATAAAACGACGCAATCCCGTAAAACAGTTTTCCAACGGTAAAGTTAAGTTTGTCGCTCAGTACAGTTTGTCTTTTCGTTAGAGCAATATGCAGCGCTTTCATAGTTCGTCCGGAAACCTCGATGCGCGAGTTTCACTTGTACTTTACCGGCTTTTTTGCATATGTGTATGTATGATCAATAATAAAATTGAACGATCCTAAATTGGGGCATTGAAGCTTACTTAGACGATCCAAGAATGTTGCCTTTTACCACAAAAGGGGGTTGGTATCATACATAACGACTGACGAAGTAGTTTGCAAAACGGACAACGGTCACCTCGTGGAACCTCTAGGAACCTACATACATATTTAAATGTCTGATTAGAAAAACATATAGATCAGTGAAGAACTTAATCTCAGTATGAAGTAATAGCAAAAAAATATATCAGCCGCACCAATATCATCATCATCCTACTCCCGTTTTGACAGTTGTATTCCGGTCATTTGGCACCTAATCCCAAGTCTCGTCATTCATTTTACTGCTGGACTAAAAAATGACTTAAAAAATATCTGGCAAAAAAAAAACATTTTTAGAATTATAGCAAATCTGCCTCTCATGGGTTTTTATGATTTGTAACGGATGATAAGTTTTTGTAACGAATGGCCAAGCTTAAGATTTGAATAACTCAAAAAGTATTTTGACAGCTGATATAGTAGACAGAAACAATCTAGCCATCTTGTTGTAACGACCGGCATCGTACTTATTGTACAATTAATATCTTACTTAGGGGCATGGGGCATGGCATTGCCATCTAAACGTTAGGATGCAACATAAGCTAACACATTTTTTTTTCTTTTTCTGTAAATTGAAACTCGGTACCAAAGCCTAAAGTTACGTAAATCTATATTGAATTCTACAAACTACAAGAAAAAACACAATGTTTTGACACCCTTAAATGCATACAATTACACAAATTTTCTTTCTGAAATGACGTAATTAGGATTGAAATCCACAGTTTGAGATTTCGGAACAATCTTGATTAAGTCTTTATGGACAATATTCTGATTTTGACTTGTGTAATTTCAGTAACGTGTAAATGTACATTATCATGCATTTAAGGGTTAATGTTTAAGCGAAATCATAAAAGGGAGCCCAAATAATTAATAATAGGTTCATTTAGAGCAACTAGATCCTCTCTCATTTACGGAGAATAGAAAGGCCGCAGCAAAAATGCACGAATGAAAAATTTAACACTTATTTCAGATTAGAAAAGTCGATGCACTCGATATAATGTGGGCAAGAAAACTGGCCCAGATCAATGTTTTAGTGCTGGTAAATGCAGAACTGTAGAAACAAAATTGAATTGAAAACCAGAAGCTGGCACAAGTCCCATTTGTCATGGTAAACGAGTGGAATACCCGTTGTTTGATTTGCTGCTATAACAAAGTTGGTCTGCAATGGTAAATCTTAGTGAAGGCGTTTGGCCTTCGTACGTGGTTGTTGAACCACGTAGCCACTTACGTATCTCGAAAACGACACTAATAACGTTTTCATTGCACTGCACGAGGTACCCTATCTCAACTGCGACGCATTATTTCCCATCTGTAAATTTTCATTTGTCCGAAAGTATTTTTTCCTAAAACCCGTAATGTTTTCAAGATTTTATAAACATCATTTGAAAGAATCTGTTAGGTTAGGTTAGGTTTGTTTTATAACTATTCTGAAAGATTAACAGTTTTGAAAACAAAATATGTTTTTGTACAAATGAAAATTTGGCGAAACGTTACAGACGGGAAACAAAAATTTGTATTTCAGATCGGTAACCACTCCACAAGACTACCACTATTGAACACGTGTAAGAAGATGCAACTGGAAATATTATCGCTTAAGAGCGGTCGGCGATGGCGGGATGATTTGGACTCGTCTTTAAAGGACTTGCCCGACGCAGCCTAAAATCCGGAAACACGAAAACGAGGTCTTTGCCCAGCAGCGGTCGAAGGTTTCTAAACCTGGGTAGTAATAAATCCGTAGTATATGAATTTAGTATGAGAGACTATTTGATCATGATGAAGAATGGGCTAAAGCAGAAAATTGTCTTATTATTTGGTGGTGTTGTATACTTAATATCAACAGAATGAAATTCCGATTTCAAAGTAAATATTATGCACCTATCACCTAAATATGTACCTTTCGTGTCGTCTGTGTAAAGTCGGGCAACTTCGACACAATACTACTAATGAAGTATTTGGACTGCTCAGAGATTGCGACGTTCCATCTTCAGTAGGAGTAAATTATTTAAATGGTGGAATGTAAGTCATTTTAAAATGGTTCTCGGCGTCTGTACTGAAATAGCAGACGGATCAACTAGAATACACAGGTAAATTTACCTTTTATAATATGGTACTGGAACATCATATTCATTTTAGTTAGAATTATTTTTAATTTTGTATAATACGATTTGATAAATCGATTTTCGTGTAAATTACTACGGATAGGTACCAGCGTAAGCGTGGTTAATTACTATTCCGTAATAGGTCAGATTCGTTAGGTATCTTAAATCTGCCCAGAAATAGGAGCCAGGCAACAGCCCATAACCGTGTTTTCGTCATACGAGTATTCCTAGAATTTACGCAAACAATTTATCGAATCATCCCAAGAAATAAGTATACAAACCGCGAGAGTATAGAGTGTTATTTAAGTAGGTAGATACATACTATAATTTTTCGCATTTCAACATCGCGAGTAGTGATGCGTCGCGCGCGCTTCACGGGGATCCATGACTTTTTTAATGAGCTGTCGTGGAATGTGTGTATTTTTACTTAAGTTGTTCTTTGTTATTTTAATGTAGTTTAGGTTTTAGATTTAACTTTACTCTAGTCATCTTAATTTTGTTTGTACTTGTGTTGTTGAAATTTAATATGTCCACTAAGTTTTGTAAGTAACGAATTATATAGTATTTTATGCAATCGTTGCACAATGAAGGTTCTTAAAGTCGAGTACCGCGTTCAGGCCACTAGACTTGCCGATATGTATATATTGCTTGCCTTTGCTTACTTATTTTCAGATGGGCCTAGCTTATTTAAAATTGGAAAACCGCCTAAGAAAACATTGGGCGCAATCAGACGTATGTTTACAACATAACGTTCTTAGGCGTTATAATGTTTTTACAAAATTAAATTTTTGCTTGTCTATAGTTTAAATATAATTTATTAAACGGCACTCCAACTGAAAAGCAGTGTTTACGTGGCTAAAAGACATTATGACACTCAGGATAAAATCATAATGGCTTATTTTAGCCCTTTCCCAAACACGGAACGGACTAATCGGACATTTACTAGAAATCATAAGGTAATAGAACTAAAATTCCTAGTTGGGGATCAACTGGGAATGGAACTTTGCACAACACTAATCGTTCTCGTTTCCCTGAAATAAGCTAAACCGGATCACCTACTCTATTTGAAAGCAAAACAGACCTTTAACAACGGCAATCTATATTTACAAAATAAAGGAGAGATACGATTGCCTCGGTCTCACGTTCAAATATTGAATCCGGATGGTAGCCGGCTCACAAGATGGGATGGGTTCAGAGCACTCATACTGATTGGGCACTCGCACCTTTGAAATGTCATGTTTCACTCTTACAATAATTTAGGTCTCATGCTTTGAGTATCTTAAAAATAAACTGTAAGAGATTCTCTGGAGCGATATGCCGATGCGATGCGATTCAAACCAAACATATATATTTTCACAGTTTATTACCTCAAACAACCAAATTGCAAATAATCATTTTCTGATTTTTTTAATGCGGATATGAAAGTTTGCTTTCGTTTAGTGTAAAAACTAAAACCGAAAAAGCTACTGAAATATTATGTACCTTATCTTCTTTTTGGTTCATGCGATTGCGTACACTATTTAATCTACACAGGATTATATTGTGTATATTGCACATATGGTGTAGCGTTATACCCCCGCGACCAAGTACCGTGTACGGACAGATATAAGGCGGTTGTCACACTGCCGCCGCGTCTCGTTGCGAGACGCGGAGCTACGGACTCGCATGCGGAGACAACGCACCAAAGTCCGAGTTTTCTCAGCATCTCCGTCCGGAGCTGCGATGCACGACGTCCCGCGTTACTTCCGTCTCGCGTTCATTTTCACATTCGAACGTTAAGGTGAAAACAGTTCCTATTTCTCGATAAAATGGAAACGGAACTTATTCAGAACGCTGCGGTGATACTTTCAGCTTGGTTTTTGTACAATCGAGTCATAAATTCTGGGTACATTGCTATTTACAAACCAGGCCGATAAATGGGTCTTTTGCTAGAGATTACGAAGATTTAAGGCAACGCGGAGAAACATTTTTTAATTGCACCCGCATGTCAACCGCTTCATTTGATTATTTGCTAAGCAAAATTGGAGTGATTATTACTGGCACGGACACAAATCGACGTTCTATTACAGCCGAAGAAAAGCTTTAGCTTAAACTCAAGTACTTAAGTAATAATCTACTATGTACTTCAATCTTAAATTATACTTTTCTAAGAATTCCCTATATTTTGAATATGATTAAATCCGATACTTACTATAAAACTAAATAAATTTGGAATTAAATAAAAACAATATTTCGATTTTAATAACTAATCACTAATTGAGCATAAATCACAGATCATAATTATATTTACTCTAAATACTTAATAAAAATATTTGTTTACAAATTACTATAATCTTGTTTTATACTTTCTTAAATACGTCCTTCTTGCACTAAAATCCGTATGGCACTGCGGAGCTCGGTGTGACATACCCTGCGGCACGCACCGCTTCTCCGTCCGAGCGCGCGAGTCGTCGTGCGTCTCGCTACTCCGCGCGTCGAGGCGGAGCCAGTGTGTCGTACCATGCGATTTTTCTATACAAAATCAAGATTCTACATACAAAGTTAAAAAACGCATCAACGGACGCCGCTGCGAGATGCGGAGCAGTGTGACAACCGCCTAAAACATAACGCGCTAACATTAGTTAGTTCCTACTTTCCGATAACTACAGTGACAAACCAATTTGACGTACATATTACGTAATTTAATTTATCTCCGTGCGTTACGTAAATAATGTGTTCACAACAGGAGTGTATTTAATTTCTTAGAGTGACTTTTAAGAAACATCTGGGTAAAAGTTTACTATTCTGGAAAGAGCCGACACCTGCTCACAAAGATACTGGACTTACAACCGTCCTACAGCTTATTCCTTTCCTATAAGATTCAGAATTATATAACCCGTGACCATAGCTGTCATGTCGACCCACTATTACAGCCTTGGTCTTGGGTCTTCATTTAGAAAACAAAAGAATTGTGCAGCAGAAAAGTTAAGAAATTAACAATTTCGTAATGAAAGTAATTCATTTAGCAGAAAAAAACGAAACGAAATCCAATAATGCGTAAAGTGTAATGGCTTCCTCTGCATTCCATGTCCTATGTATGACACAAGGTGCCTGTTTACTCGTATTTTTATGATTGGCAATCCGATAATTGGTTCCTTTGATAACTGGTGCAGACAATCAGTCAAGAGGTTCCGGTCAGCCGATTGGATTGCTCTTACACATACATTTTAAATCACTTGTTGTATTGTCTTATTTTAATTTTTTTCAGTACAATTGCCTGGGCGAAAAATCGGTAGTCGAATCGTAAAACCGATTGAGAAATATTGAAACAGATTGTGGTGTATCGAAATGGAATGGAATCTCTTTGTAATGTGTTTTCGCTATTGAGTTGATTGTCATCGCTGATTATTGGAAGTCAAGAGCAATATATTATGTTATATATACTCGTACTTACTAAAGGAACATAAGGGCTATGTAATCTTAAACTCTTAAAATACAGTACAATAAATAGGAGAAAAAATAATAATTTGGGGTTTAAAATGGGTAATTTGGGGTTAGTTATTATACAATTCTGAAATTGTATTTAGAATCAAGTTTCTATAGAGAAGGGTCATTACTCATCAGGTTTCGTATCGCCTTTAAAGGCGTTACTGTAAATACTGCAATTTTAAGAAAATGGCGGTAACTTACTTTTAGACATGTCGTGTAAATTGAGAAAACGTGAAACCTCACGCTCACGCCTCCTACTTTCAGGCAATTGCTTTCCAATAATTCGTATTAAAACTTTTATTAGTTTTGTATTTACCTACTTCGTTCATCTAATGTAAAAGGTTTAATTTGATGACGCGGTTGGCGCAGTTTTTAGTGCACCTGCCTACTGAGCCGGCGGTCCTGGGTTTGAATCCCGGCCGGGGCAAATATTTGTGTGATGAATACTAATATTTGTTCCTGGGTCATGGATCTTATCTATATAAGTATGCTTTATTTTTTTAATAAAAAAATATTACTGGACAACTGGGTGTGCCGTGGGGACGGATGTCAGATTGGCATTCACGACCGCACAACTAGTTGTGCAATGTGCATGCTAGTTGGTCGGTGGGGAAGAAGTGTTATTTACCTATATATTATATCGTCGCCTAGTAGCCATAGTACAAGCTTTGCATAGTTTGGGACTAGGTCGATTTGTATAAGATTGTCCCTTAATATGTTTTTCTTTATTTTTCTTATAGGCTATACGATACCATCGTAAAAATTACTTAATAGTGTTTTTTTTAAGAGATACCGCCATTTCATCTATTATTCAAATGTAACATTGAATTAGGCTTTTCTTGCCGGCAACGTACGCCTGACTGCAGGCAGGGGAAACTATTTTTAATATCCAAACTTCAAAACTTTAGCTTACCACAACTTAAAGTCTTTGTAATGAAACGTTGAAAATATTCCGAGTTTCAAAAGAAAAATAATCGGAAAAGGTTTGCTTATCAGCTTTTCATAACATATGTTTACAAGTTTCAGAGACACATCAAAAGGCTAAGGGGAAAGAAATTGTTTTAGTTGTGCCCGATTGTGGCCGTTTAAGTGTTAAGGGACACAATAGCTTTGTTCTCAAATCGCTAAACACCAAAATGAGCATACAGTCGAGTTCATAAATATATGAGCATTCCCAAGGCTTCAAAAATAAATGTACATAGTAAGGTACATATACATCTGAACAGATTTATCAATCAAAAATATTTACACGTTTCACGACGTCATATTCATCTGAGCAAGCCTCTCAATAATATGTATGCAACTTAAAATTAATAAATATGTATACTAAGGGTTACGTAGCATAACATCTAAAATCAAATGTCATAAACTTGATACCCATACGTCTAGAATGCCGAATGCCTAAATGAATAATGTTCGTAATCTATAACGTTCGAAATACATACAACACGACTGGTCGAATGAATATAATATCGAAGTACAAAATTAATAATATTATTTGTCATAAACTTGATACACATACGTCGAGAATGTCGAAAGCCTAAATAAATAATGTTATTAATCTATAACGTTCGTAATACATACAACACGCCTGTACCTGGAATACATTTTGTGGACGTAGACTGATCGAATTAAATAGTGTAATATATATATATATAATACAAAATATTATATCGTATGAATATATATTTAAACTTAAACTAAAACACAAGTACTTCTTTTATAACAAAAACATTTTAAATGTATAATCACAAATTGGCAGCAATATTCTTCAAAAGGTCGAAGTGGCCGTATTCGTGTATTTTCGTTATAATATTTGCTATATTACAAATATATGCGATTCATTTTTCCTATAAAACAAAAAGACTTTTGACGGTATTTGATGTCCCAGTTTTATTTTTTCAATTTCCATAATATTGTTCTTGGTTTCTTTTTTGCCGATTTTTAACAAAAGTATAACCATTTCGCCATGTCCCACCTTTTTAGGGTTCCGTAGTCAACTAGGAACCCTTCTAGTTTCGCCATGTCCGTCTGTCCGTCTGTCCGTCTGTCCGTCTGTCCGTCTGTCCGTCTGTCCGTCCGCGGCTTAGCTCCGTGATCATTAGTACCAGAAAGCTGAAATTTGGTATGAGTATGTGTATGTATCACGCCGACAAAACGGTAGAATAAAAACTAAAAAAACTTTTTTCGTTCGAAAACTAGTGTGTGGGGTGTCGGTGAATAGGTCTTTTAAAAATAATAGGGGTCTTCAAACATTATTTTTTGATAAAGTCAGCAGTTTTGTAAACATTCGCTCCAAAAATAAAAAAATAGTGTCCCCCCCCCCTCTAACTTTTCAACCACGGGTCAAAAAATTATGGAAAAATTCATGAAAATGAGGCCTTATAAGTACTTTCAATGAAAACTATATTGAATAAAATCGGTTGAGCCGTTTTTGAGTTATCGCAAAAAACCATAATTTTCTTTAAAATGACGTAAGTGCCGCGCGGTGTCCCTACACTTCGAACGTTACACATATTGGTTAAGTGCCATACTATATTTAAAAAAATCGCTCAATCTGGCGCGTTTAATCGATAACTTCCAGAAGGTAATAAGTAATTACTGTTACTTTGGCGTTTACGACCTTTTTATAGAGCTTGAAATCTTTCTCGTAATTTAAGTCTTTCTCGTAATTTTCGTCTATTAACTACGGAACCCTACACTGAGCGTGGCCCGACATGCTCTTGGCCGGTTTTTGACTTTTTAATAAACTCCATCTTCAAGTTTTGGTTGACTGATATGACAGAAGACAGAAACAAAGCCATGCTACGTTATGTTGACAAGTGATTTATTGATTTTTAAAGAGGTGCAGTGACATTAATATCTTAGGTACTTATAGAATATTAAAGAGGTTGATCTACTGATATCCCGATAACTAGTTGAGAGCACTATTTTCTGTACGCATTTTGTATTTCGGTGTGTACATTAATTCGGTGTAGATTATATCGATGGCAAAAAGCGAGAACGTAGTAACCGCCAAAATGCAAACTTTACACCAGAGCCAAAAAACTTTTCGATTTCGAGAAAAAAAATCATAACTCTTTCATTTATGAACGAAAATGCTTGATATTTGGATCTAATGCATAACTTATGGTTTTCTTTCAACTGGCATATTTAATATTTAACAAAAAAGACTGGTTTACGACTTAGTGGCGGTTACGACAATTGAACTCTTTTTTTCGTTACGCGAAAACGCTGTAAACGCCAGAAGTAAATGTACTAAACTGGTGAAACGAGTATTATTTCCATAAAGCATAAATGCTGTAACCAGATGCATATTTATTTTAAGATTTAATAATTTTGACGTAAATGTCATTAAGTTCTTTATAGGACTAACTGAAATGTGGTAAGTGTCCACCGGCAAAAAGAAACTGTGAAAATAAAACGACTTAAGTATCAATCAACTTTTATCAACATACTTTTTTAAAATGTTTCCAAATTTTAAATGCAGGTTTCTTACAAATTTAAAGCTCAGAAGCAACAATTACCGTCTTAACATATCAAATACTATCTAGTCTCAATTTCTCTGTATAAAAACATTACGAAAGTTACTTAAAACCTCCGTTGCTTATAACATTTCAAAAGGCTAATAAAATCTCTCATATTATAAAATCACAACCTTGTACTAATCGTGCTAAAAACAAACATAAATATTCTTAGGGTTAATCAGACTATAATATTGTTATCCGCTAAAACTAAATATTATAGGTAATGAGGTTTAATATTCCCGTGAAAACTTTAAAACTCTCTACATTTTATCTTCAGTTTTGGCATTAAATTGTCTTTTAAGTAACTTTTATCGATATAAAACTCACTACCTATTAAACCCACTAACTATAAAAGATGTTTTGAATGTAAGTATTACTTATTATATAAGTTTTCAACATAATTCTTAAACAATTGTTTGAACACAACTATCACCGCAATTATAAAAATATTTCTTTGAACTAATCTCACTGAACCATTAATATTTAACTTAAATAACTAGACGTTATATTACTATGGTACCGTACAAGTTAAAATTGTTATTATTTATTTAAATAAAAACTCGGAGTCATTTTTCTTAGGCAGAATATCAATTGATATTAAAATAGGAACCTAAAAATTGCATTCCAATGGAATTCGTTTTCATAATAACATAATTAAAATAACTGTTTTTAAAAAATACTAAAAATTCCACTCTAAAATGCATTGTTTTATAATAATAACACTCCTCAAAATGTTTGTCATAATTAACTCAAAAATCGCCCCTCTAAAGTAATGAAAATTAGTGCAATAGTGACTGATGGACATGTGCATTCTTCCAATCCTGACCTACGGAGCGCAGACTTGGTCTTTGACAAAAGTTCAGAAGTCCACCCTCAAGGTTTGTCAAAGAGCCATGGAACGCAGTATTCTGGGCGTAAAACTAACTGACAGAATTAAGAACACAGTACTGCGTTCCAAAACGCTGGTAGCTGATGTAGCTCAAGCAGCCGCAAAGCTGTATATTATGTCCGTGATAAAACGAATGACGACAGTTGTCGCTGTGGTTTAAGCAGCTGCCTACTGAGCTGATGGTCCTGGGTTCGAATCCCGGCAAGGGCAAATATTTGTGTGATGAACTCGAATATTTGTCGAATAATATATTTGTGCCTGGGTCATGGATGTTATTTGTATTTAAGTATGTATTTATCTTTACCAGTATGTTCACTTGTGTCCAGAACACAAGCCTCCTAGAGCTTACTGTGGTACTTGATTAATTTGTGTGAGGTTGCCCGATATTTTTTTTTATTCATTTATGCCATGCGTATGGTTATTGTGAAAATATTAATCGAATCAGGCACCAGTTAACCGGTAAATTTTAAATACTGTACAGTTGTTTATCTACCGCAGCTCAACAAATTTAGTGCTTATCTGATTCTAGCCCTTGGACAATAAAGATGCGGACGTGACACCCCAAACTAGTTTGATCCAGCTTGAGTCAGCTTTTTAGGAGTTAGACCGATTAACTCTTAATGGTTGTAGTGAAACGTAGTAGATTACAGCAAAACTTTCTTCTAGCGATTACAACCGTAAACTAGATATACATATTATACTAATTAAAAAAAAACATTATTTTTAATCGAAATCAAAATTGAAATGTATACCTATTCTGTAAGTAGGCCACTTTACATGTCTGAATCTGAATTTATCGGCATTTCACAAGAGGAGGCTGCTGTCGAGAAGAAAGCCGAAAAAAAGTAAATATTTTTTTCATTTTTTTTAATCATCATGCGAGCGTTTGCTCGTATCTTTTGATTGCCTTTAAGCTGAAGATAAGCAGACCTTTGATGTTAATTCCAGCTTTATACCTCCACGCGTTCCTGAGAAAAAAGTCTCGACAAATAGATGGACAGGCACAAAAGTAATCCTATTAAAGTTTAGTTTTTGGCGATTGAGGCACGAAACTCTCAAAGCTGCCGCGTCCCGCGCCCCAACATCGTTATTTTCTTCCAACAAAATGTAATAAAAACATTTTTGCTGTCCTTTCAATATTAATAAAGCAAATAAATATGCTAGTTATGTTTTATCCCAATATTCATATTTTCCATTAAACCCGCAACATATTTTACATCCAAAAAAAGGCATGTACACAGACTACGCACACCCACTCACTCCGGCGATCGCCGATAGACTAAATCACAGGTCGTATTCACGAGCCACATCGCCGCGAGCGCACATTTTTATTGCTGTATCTTCAAGCACTACCCACTTCACGTTGTGTTTCAAATGTCGTTACTGTAGCTTGCTATTAATTCATTTTCGAATGAAATGTAGTAAGCGTCAATCATAGATAATTTATTTTAGGATATTTGCAGTAAGCTTGGTTCGTAATTTTTTCACTACATGCATAAATGCTGCAACCGCCACGGAACAAAATTTCGGCAACGCTGTAACCGGCACACCCTTTGATTTATGAAAGAACAAAATTAGCGTAAATGTACTCGTTTAGAAAATTGCTACTATTTGGGTGTTTACAGCAATTAGATGTGGGCATCGTCAAAAAAATACATTCGTTTTGCAACGTAGTCCAGTTTTTTCTAAGCGTCGTAGAGCCATGGGACCCAGACCAGTCGACGCAGAAAAATTCGCTGATTCCGAATATGCAAAAAAAATTTTTTTGACCAAGTGGCGGTTACTACGTTCTCGCTTTTTGCCATCGATATTATCCAAACCGAAACGACGAGGGCGGGTCGCTAGTTAATAGGATAAAGCTAAATCTCAGACAACGTCATCTATCTTTTATACCATAATAGATAGATAATAGGTACTCAAAGATTTTATTACGTTATATAATTTGACTTTATGTATTTTCAACGTTATACATAGTGAGCAGTATAGATTACAAATGTTATGAATTTAGACCGTAGAGTTTTTAAATTTATGATAAAAGAAGTTATTATTACCGTACGTTATGCAACTTGACCGTATATATTTTGAACGTATGAAAAACGAACTTATGACATTCGATTTTAGATGTTATGCTACGTAACCATACTAAGATTTTCCTAAAATATCTAAACAAAGATATACATAAATATCTTTACTAACGATTTCCAAATGTATGTGAACGACTGGAAATTCATAAATATCGAAAAAAAACTCACAGAACGTCGATATTACAAAAATGATATTTTGTATGGTGCATTGTAAATAGCAGTGCAGCAGTGCACTGAAAAAAATTTAACCATAATGAACTACGAAACTCATTTTATACACTGGAAGAGTCCTAAAACCCACTAATATCTTACGTCGTCAAAATGTTGGTTTTTATTTCATAACAAATTATTGCTATGGCGGGCGTGGAGCCTCTTCTTCGATACCTGATATTATCTGATGTTTACTCAGTAGTAGTAGAAGTCAATGTAGTAGTTATACAAATATATACCTACATACAATAGACATTGAGACTAGTAAGGAGCTCAAACATCCATACTTCCATATCCATACTCCATACTAATATTATAAATGCGAAAGTGTGTCTGTCGGTTACCTCTTCCCACTTATATCACTGAACCGATTTAGGTGAAAACTGGTATATAGATATAGATAGTTTGATTCCCGGAGAAGGACAAGGTATAGTTTATATCCCGAAAATTATTCATTAAGGGGGTAAAAAGGTGTGTGGGACAAATTACTAACTCCATTCAGACCAAGTCGCGGGCAAAAGCTAGTTCTATATATTCTCACGCATAAATCTATTTGCTCTCCCAGTTCTCACACTATTTATCAAAATAAAAGGGGTGCAGTGCAATGCAAATAATATCTATCTCTTCATTCGTGTAGATAATGATGTACAAAATGCGGAAACTTTCAGAAATGTAGGGAATTTTCCATCGAAACTTTCGAGAAGATTTCAAAAACCGGAAATTTACAGAATATATTAAAACCGAAACAACGTCACATTTCATGGAAATTTATATTTTCAACTAGCTACTACATGCAATAATGTACAATCTAATGTTTTGTGTCGTTCATTTGAAAAGTTTTCGAATAAATTTCTTAAATTTCCGAAAGTTTCACAGGTAAGTTCTAGGGAAATTTTCATGTTCGGAATATTACGAGAACTTTAAACTTCATGGAATAATTCTCGAAAATATATTATAAAACCTCAAATAAAAATCGGCTGACTTAGACTACAATAGAAAACATTGTGCACTTCTTTAGTAAAAATAAAATAAAAATAAACCCACAAAATTTTTTGTTATATTTAAGGCTTCGGTTTCAAGACTCTGACGAACCGACTTCAAAATACCTGAAAAGCCAAAAATAACCCTTTCAACTACATATTACATTTGAATCACTTTTTGAAGTGGGTGCCATACCACTCAATTATTACTATGAAAAAAATGCCGCGCATAAAGCCATTAATGATTATCATTTGGTATTTACAAGTAGTTTTGTTCGATATTTATATATTATAGTTTACGTGAGGTTCGGCACCGACTTCAAAAAGCGATTCAAATATAATCTGTACATGAAAGGGTTATTTTTGGCTTTTCAGTTATTTTGAATTCGGTTCTTTTTTTACTTTGATTTTTTTGCTTTATAGTGAAGCAAATAAAATATTAAGGCGCGGTGATCGGGGAAGTCTTGTTTGCGTGCGTCTCATTTGAATTATCCCCCAACTCCTAACCGTTAAGGAATTATATCTTCCATCATCAACATAAGATGATAAATACCATATGCAAATACCTAAATAGCTTTAGAAAATATATGGACAACATTATGAGTGCCTATAAAATTTGAGGGTTGCCCTCGATTTCCCTGGGATCCCAACTCGGTTATAATGGGACCACCTCAGGAGTATAGGTACTCTTTCAAATAAAAAAAAGATTTTTTAAAAGCAGTACACAATTCGCGAAGTAATCGGGGAACATACATAAAAAAAAAATTATATATGTATACACACAGCCTAAACTATAACCTCCTCCTTTTTTGGACGTCGGTTGAAAATAATTATGTATTTCACCTTTAGGCTTCATGTTTGAATTGCGTAAGGGGAATGACAAATATATGACAAGTTAATTATCTTTGTTATTGATGACCGTTCTTGAAGTGGCCATGTGTCTGATATAGCTGTATGTAAATGGTTTGTCTTTATGAAATCAACCTCTATTAGATGTATAATTAAGAGTATAAGAGTATATTTTGCAATTTTTTGAACTATTATTACTTCGAAATATTGCAAGATGTTTCAAAAAGAAACATTCTATGAAATATTTCAAAATCTTCTTCCCAGAATTTATTGAAATTTATGAATTTTATGAATTCCAGGCTAACTCTATAACAACCTGTTGTAATCAATAGCGGTACGGTATCGTATGACTATACTCACTACAAATACAAATACAAGTACTCTTTATTGCACACCTCATAAAATATACAGGAGAAATACAATGCAAGAAATTACAATTAGAGGTAAACAACAGGCGGTCTTATCGCTAAAGAGCGATCTCTTCCAGACAACCTTAGGGTAGTGGAGAACTTGAAAAAATAAGATTTTGTTATTAGGCGGTGCAAAAATCGGAAAATGATAATAATATATACATAACAAAAACAAATAAATACATAAATATAATAAACAATAAATACATACATACATTCAGCCAACAGGTAATAGGACCATTTGAATAAAATACGAATTATGAAAGGGATAGATAATGTTCTTTCAGTTGAGTTTTGAAAGAAACAAGAGATTTAGCGCGCCTTAAGCTCACAGGCAAGGAGTTCCACAAACAGACAGCTTTAAAAGTAAACGAATTATTATAAAATTTTGAGACGGAAGAAGGTACGGCAAGGAGCAAATTTTGGGCAGATCGAGCAGAAGTGAGATAAGTGAAACGCTCCTTGAGATAGCGGGGAGTTGCAGGATGAAAAAGTATATTAAAAAGAAGAGCTAGAATATGAGAGTTACGACGAAAACGGATTGGGAGCCACTTGAGCTGAGAACGGAAACTAGATACATGGTCATATTTGCGTAACCCACATATAAACCGAATGCCAACATTTTGAATGCGCTCAAGCTTATTAAGTTGCTCCTCTGTAAGATCGAGATAGGAGATGTCAGCGTAGTCCAGAATAGGGACAAGTAACGTTTGAGCCAACGCAATTTTAGTGGCAATGGGGAGAAAGTTACGCAGCCGTCGCAAAGAAGCTACTGCAGCAAACATCTTCCTGCTAACCTCACACATTTGTGGCACCCAAGATAAAGAACTGTCCATTAAAACGCCAAGATTTTTGACCTGGTTAGAATATGGTATTACAATCCCATTAAAAATAATCGGTGGGAGTTTTAAAAAGTCAATCCTAGATACCATCTGACTACTGCCAATGATGATGACTTGCGTTTTCGCTGGATTCACTTTCAGACCGTAACTGATACTCCAGTCTAAAATACGTAACAAGTCATTGTTCGTAGTGTCGATGGCAGCGGGGAGATCACCAAGTACGCCTTGCGTGTAAATTTGAAGATCATCGGCATAAAGGTGATAATAAGATGAAAGGTTTTGAGTAATGGAATTTATAAAGATCGAAAACAATAGTGGAGACAGTACACCGCCTTGCGGAACGCCTGCCGATATACTGCACCAGGAAGTACGAGAGGACTCCACCTTTATTCTTTGCCGACGACCGCTTAAGTAACTACGAAACCAGTCCATCACTGCAGGAGATATGTTAAGAGAACGTAAGATGGCGAGCATTATGTCAAAATCCACAGAATTAAACGCATTGCTGAAATCTAAGAGGGTTAAAACCGTTAACTTCCGGTTATTCATGCCCATTCGAATATCATCTGTGATTTTAACAAGCGCAGTGGTGGTACTATGACCAGGACGAAACCAGATTGAAACTGGTTCAAGAGGTCGTTCTGGTTCAAGAAAGAATTTATTTGTCTGTGCACTAGTTTTTCCATGACCTTGGATAGAAAAGGGAGAATGGATATTGGACGGTAATCAGAAAAAGAAGAAGGATTGGACTTTTTGGGTAAAGGGATGATATCTGCATCCTTCCATAGTAAAGGGAATTCGCTAGAGGAAATTGAAAAATTAAAGATGCCGGTAATAACGGGAGTAAGCAGGTCGAGAAGAGGAAGTATCATGTTGCGACTAATACAATCAGCACCGACTGCATTTGAACTGATGCTCAGTACGTTCTTCTTAACATCACTGTCAGAGAAAGGACGAATAAAGAAAGGAGGAAAATCAGGAGTTGGAAATGTTGAAAGATAGTTAAGGGTATTCCCCTTAACAGGGCCATCAAATAAGGCAGATGCTGAGAAATGCTTGTTAAGCTCATCGAAATTAACATCATTAGATATAGAAATCTGCTTACTCTTTCCAACTCCTAGTGATTTAAGAAACTTCCAGACTTTCGCTGGATCCCCATTTTCAACGGATTTATGAATATGCCGTCTTTGTGCATCACGACATATCGTGCTACACCGGTTACGAAGCTCGAGATATCGGTTTTTGTTCTTATCCGACGGGTCGACTTTGTATCTCGATTTTGCCTGATTAGTACAAGCTTTGCTTAGTTTGGGACTAGGTCGATTTGTGTATGATTGTCCCTTAATATATTTTTTTTTTATTCTTTTTTTTTCTATTAAAGATTTAATGTCCGCAGTAAGCCAAGGTGCAGGAAGATGCTTAACCTTTACAGCACGTACGGGAGCGTGAACGTCAAACAACTGAATCAGGAGAGAATTGAAGATGTTAATTTGATCGTCCACCGTATTAGCTGTAGAAACAACTGACCAATCAATTTTACACGCATCTTCGCGAAGTTTATCAACATCTAGCTGACTAAAATTGCGTTGGAGAAGAATCACTAACTACTTACTCTACGTCGGCGTGGGTAGGAATTCATTACCTATAAATTTCCATTGTTTCTAGGTCTGGAGAAAGTTACAGGAAATTTCACGAAAATTTCTCTTGGGAACATTCCGCAACATAGGAAAATTTCCATAGGCACATCATTACGTGTAGACAATTTGGTGCCGAGTGTACAACGCAACCATCTTTACATTTTTATCATAATGAGACGGAGATGTAAGAAGGCATCAAAGAAGTCCTTTAATAAAGCCATTAGATATATTTTAAGTTTTTATTTAAATTTAAAAATTAAAACAAAAACGAATGGCTTATATTTAACTTAATCATGAGTCAATGATGTTTTCTATTATGTTTATAAATAATAAGAAGTAGTGTTCATAGTTTAGCTGAGATTGATGCTAGTGTGATTTGTTTAACATAGTCTCCAGATGCGTATTTTTGTTAAAATTAATACGATTTATAACCCCCATTAGCATCTATAACCGACTGAAATCAGCCACTCATCGAATTTATCCTATTTTGACAGGCTTCAGTCGCTCTATATGTCTCCCAAATTTCTTTGACATGTCGCCCCCTGCCTGCTATACGGCCACATCTCAAAAAACCATTTTTTCGAGAAATCGCTTGTTAAAGTTTTGGCAGCGTAGTGCGTAGTAGTAAAACGGGGATTACTCCCTGAGTTTTGAGTCAATTCATTTTTGATTTAGCTCTTTTTACTCAAGATGATATAATGCTTCTAATGAATACATTTTTTGTATAAAACATGTATATTTTTTAAGATACAAGGCCTTTAAGTCAGGTACTTAGAGTTGTGGCCGTATTGCAGACACGTTTTGTTGAAATTTTGAGATGCGTCCTAAACCGCACAAGAAAATTATGGGAAAATGGTTACATGAAATTATAAATACACCCACCAAAATAGTTAAAACACCATTATTAATCAACTTTTGTTACAGTAAGAATATCACTGTAAGCGATAATCATTGCATCCAGCTTAATTTCTACTTTTAGGTTTAGGAATACTGAACGAAGACTGGTTCGATTCAGAGTAGCAATTTATGTGAGTCGGTATTTACTTACAGTTCTATTCTGACATAGTCTTGAATAATAGAATTCCACCTAAGTTCAACCCGTCCAAAATAATAGCCATGCTGAAACCAGGTAAGCCAGGCGACGACCCAAAGAGTTACCGACCAATTGCTCTACTTAGTTACGTCTACAAACGTTTGGAGAGGCTAATATCTACATCGAATCAATTCTATTGCCGACAAAATAATTCCTGTAGAACAGGCTGGATTCCTTAGTAGTCGGAACTGCGTGGATCAGATAATGCAGCTCACAACACACATAAAGGCTGGGTTTAAGAGGAAAGAGAAAACCGTGGCAGTCCTTATCGACCTCTCAGCTGCATTCGATACCGTATGGAGACAATGACTTTTCTATAAGCTCACGACCGTGGTGCCCTGTAGAAAGATTGTGAGACTAATTAACTTTATGCTCAGCAATAAGGGAATTTATCATCTACCTTGAAGCACTCCAAGCAAAGTCAGGAAGCTGAACAATAGACTACCGCAGGAATCGGTCCTGGCCCTGCTTCTGTTCAACCTACAACTCGCGATCTGGAATAGCTTGGGAAATACTTAAAAAAATGGCAACTGCAGCCGTTGCTAGGAAAACAAAAGTTGCGACATTCCATCTCTGCAACTAAGAAGCAAATTATGGGCCAAAAATCGGCTTCAGTGAGACTGCGATGAAATTAAATCCTACACCAAAGTACTTGGGTGTAACTCTAGACCGCAGTCTCACCTATGCGCCACATATTAGTTAGGGAAAAGGCTACAGACGCGGAATAACATACACCACAGACTAGCGGGAACCCCCAAGTAGTTCCCATCAGCAACAGCTGATGTGCTACGCACCTCCAGTTTTAGCCAAGTTTACTCCACGGCAGAGTATTGCGCGCCAGTTTGGCTCAACAGCGCACATGTGCATCGAATAGACGTATAGCTAAACCAAACCATGCGATGTATATCGGGAACCATCAAAATGTAATCCTCTGGTTTGGCTGTGTTGAGTCATATAGCTCGCGCCGAACTAAGAAGACATCAGGCACTGGTCCACGAAGCACAAAAAGTCGTTGATCGTCCCGATTTGCCCATTCATGCAGAGTTCGCAAACCCGCCTCATCGGTTGAAGTCGAGGCACCCACCGTACCATACTGCTCGAGACCTGCTGCAATCAAATTCTAACCTACTTGCAACTCATAATCACCCGACTTACTCAGAGATGCAAGTATAAAGCCCACGGCAAAACCTCCTGGCTTCATTCTGCCTCGAAAACAATGGTGCCAGATCAACAGGCTCAGAACTGGGAGTGGGCGATCCCGAGACTTCCTCTACAGATGTGGTTGGAGAGACTCACAGTATAACGGCGACCCTGCAGACTTGTTTGTCCTTATTAACGACGCAATTCATTGGATAATAATTGGATAAAATGACTACCATAATGGGAAAAAAAATATTACAAGAAAACATAAAAAAAAAACAAATAAACTAATACAAAAAGACGGCTAAAACTATTAGAAAGTATGATGCTATACGAATAAATTTAAATATTTAATAAGTACTATAGGTAGTTACTGTTGTGACACAATCAAATGCCCTTTAATTCGCTTATATTTAAAGGGATTCATCGGAATAACACTCGAATAATCTTTATGCCTTTAGGACGCAACTCAAAAAATTGATTATAAATTAATGTTATACAGCCATAACTCCAAAGTGGCTGTCTTGCAGGGAGTCAGCTGACAATTTTTGGTCAGATCCATAAAGCCACTTGTGGAAAAAAGGCTTTTAAGGACACTTTTTCTTATATCTCTCGAAATAAGGTCGTAAATTAGACAATTCTGAATACGAATCAGCAATAATCCAATTAAAATTTTTTTTTGAGATGTGGCCGTATAGCAGGCAAGGGGCGATGTGCTCGTAAATTGTTGACAGTTCGAGCCTTTGTAGAGTCCCAATCTTGCACCATCAAACCCCATAAATTTTCGATGGGGTTGAAATCTGGGCTTTTCGGTGGCATGTTAATTAGCTTCAATTCCTCCCGCTTTTCCACTCTAATCCATCTGTCAACCAGCCTGGGATTGAGGACACTGGAATTATCTTGGATAAATTCGATCTTATTGTTGTCGGGGTAAACAATTCTTGCAGTTGGTAAAAATACATCTCTTAATATTTCAAGGTAACCTTGACCATTAAGACGGGCACTTACTTCGCACAATTCTATTGGCCCACTTGAATTCATCCAGCCCCAGAACGCCAGTGGAATTCGTCCGCTACGGCGATTAGGAAGCACGTTCTCTTCGTCATATCTAGTTTTGGCATCCGCCAGAGAGATAGACGTCCATCTGCAGAAGACACAAAAACCTTTTCGTCCATTTATTTATTTATTTATAAAACTACAATTGTAAACTAACAGTATATAACCAAAGCGTTTACAATGCAAAACTTAAAACTACTAATACTTAAAATACAACTCTAATCGAACTTAAAGCACCAAGCACTTATTTTAGTAAATAACGTGTGCCAGCTCTCGGCGAACACGTCAGCGTCTTGTTCCAAGACGAGTCGGTTGAGCAGCACGGGCGCACGCGCGCAGGGCGCGTTGCCGGCGCGCCGCGTGTGCGTCGCCGTCGCCGCCGCCGGCGCAGCGAACAGCGGGCGACGGCGGCGCCCCGCGCGCACGTACTGCTCGGGGACGAACAGTCTGATGCCTTCCAATGCCACTGGATTATCGATTTGCCCCCTCAGCAGAAGACAGTAATGGACGGCGAGATGCAGTTTCCGCCTACAAGTTAGAGTATTAAGCCCAACCATACCGGTGACAAAAAGCGATGGATACAGGAAAGGATAGTATCCATATTGCTTTTTGTAAAGGTGACGGGCAAATTTTCGTTGAACTCTTTCTATTAAAAGTTTATAGGATTCCTCAACAGGGTCCCATATTAAAGAATTGTACTCTAATTTGCTACGCACGTAAGCATTATACAACACAATTGGTACGGTTGTGCTAGTGAATTGTGGTGACATACGCATTACAAAACCCAGTGTCTGATTAGCACTCTTTACTGTAGAGCGAATATGGCTGTGAAAATCTAATTTGGTGTCCAATTCTAGACCTAGGTCACGAATAGTCTGGACGCGAAAAATAACCTCGCCACCCAGGAAATAATCACAGTCTAGTGGGGATTTGCTTCGACTAAATGTTATAATTTTGCACTTCTTCTCATTAAACAACAAACGATTGTCTAGACTCCAATTCATTACAGCATCTATATCGCGCTGCAATACACTACAGTCAGATGGTGAATTAATGGCATGAAATAACTTTAAATCATCCGCAAACAATAAGCACTTGACACCACTGACCACCGACGGCAGATCGTTGATCATCACCAGAAAAAGCGTTGGTCCAAGCGTGCTGCCCTGACTCACGCCAGACCTGGTGAAAAACTCATCTGAACGATACTGCGACAGCTGAACAAACTGCCTCCGATCCTTCAAGTAGCTTCTGAATAGCTTCAGGAGATGTGGAGAGAAACCGAACGCCGACAGCTTACTTAGAAGTATGTCGTTATCAACTAAGTCAAATGCCTTCTGGAAATCGAAATAGGCAGCATCCACCTGCCGAGAGTCATCCATATGGTGAAGTGCGTAGTCAATAAAATTGGCATTGTTTGTAGTGGTGGACCTGCCCCTACGGAAACCGTGCTGGGCATCAGAAAAACGATTCAACACAAAAGGTTTAATACACATATTAATAATGCCTTCAAAAATTTTACCAAAGACTGATAGGACGGCTATAGGTCGGAAGGTGGTTATGTCAGAAGCAGAAGCTTCTTTAGGCACGGGTGTTACCCTTGAAATTTTCCAATTTGTCGGGTAAATTCCTTCACTGATTGAGAGGTTAAAAATGAAAAGTAGAGGCCCCTCCAATACTGAAATACAATCCCTGACTAGAAACGGGGGTATGCCGTCAGGACCAGAGGCAGAGGAAGCTTTAATTTTCCGAACGACGCGACGTAGCTCGGTAGCAGTCACATTGTTTAGGCTTATACATGTAGAGTCGTTGCCGGAGGCTGCGCTGCGGGCGGCCGCATCCACATCCAGCTGGGGCGCGTTAGGATGAAATACTGAGCTAAAATGAGTAGCAAATGCTTGCACCGCTTCTTGTTCTGTCAAACTGCAACCCCCTCAAAGTTATAGTGTAGATAGGGATTTGCTAATTGCAAACGCAACGCTTTATGCCTATCCGTTAATTGAGGTTTCCGGGCAGGTACTTGGTTATTGAGACCAGCCTCATGGAGTCTGCGACGTACAGTTAAGTTCGACACTTGTAGGGCAGTCGCTAAAACCGTGGTATTAATGAATCGTTGTTGCTTCACATTGTCCACTAACTCCCTATACTGGGCACGTGTCGTTTTTTTCCGCCCTCTAGACGCGTGATGCTTTACGTCACCTTCTTCAGCCCACCTTTTTACCCACAAGTAAACTGTGTTCCTCTGCAACAAAAGATATATATGTATTATAATTATGTTTGTGTAAATAGATATAAAACATTGAAGTATATAGAAAACATCCAAGACTCGGAATAAAATATTCGTGTTCACATAAATATTTGGCTTTACCGGGATTTGAACCCCTCGGACGTTAGCTCCGTAGGTAGGGTCACTATAAAAAACTATTTACTTACCATTACGCCCAACTCTTCAGCAATATTTGATACACAAATACCATCCTCATACATCGCAATTATTCTGTGTTCGCTCTCAGTACAAAATTGGCTTTCTAATTCTAATTTTAAAATATGGCTTCCATCAAAATTAATGATGATTTCGCCAATTTAGAGTTTGCTCGTAGAGCATGCCGTTGTTCGGTGAGGTTTTGCTTTTTGTAAAGTGATAGCGATTTACAAAAAACCACGCGGACTATCGGGCCTTGACCCAGGAAGGGCTATGAACGCTTCAAGTTGAATTCTTCATTAGCTATTCACTCATACGTTAGATCACTGCACAATACGCTATCAATACTACACATTGAATAACAAAAATGAATAAATAACGAACAACAAAACTTAAACGCATGCGGCCAAATTGGCTTTCAAAAACGGTTCCAATATTTGACTGACAACTATCCCCTCTACAAGATTTTGTCCTGCCAACAGTTTTAAATATTAGCCTATATCCCTCCTCTTAAGTAGTTGTGATTGGTTAGTTAAAGTTTTCATTGGCTAAAACGGACTCGTAAGTGTCAAAATCCATGCGCGGCGCACGAAAAAGGGTAGTTGTCAAATATATTATGCTGTAATCGAAAGGTAACCAGTTTAGAAAATATATTACGCTAGCACTTAATAAATTTTTCCTTAAAGGGTATAGCAGGATAGCCTAAGAAAAAGTGCCCCCAGCGTTTTTGGGTCGAAACTATAATCAAACGATGCCTTTTAAGGAGGTAATACCCTGCACAAAGTTTCATCCCTCTGTTACCCCCTGGGGGTGAAAAACACCCGATTAACCCCAAAACTGTTTTATTTATTTTTTCCTAAACTATGAAAGTGACGAATTTCAAATTTTGTACAAATATTAATGAGACTAAAAGCTATATTAAAAAAAAATATGACTCTCCTAACCATTTAAATTCTTGTAAAAAAAAGTAAAAAAAAAAAATAATCATCCTGTATAACAAGTTCGGCTCTTGGTACACACACCATTTTTTTTCCAAATATGAATCAATTTATATTCTACATCATACAAAAGTTTCATCGACCTAGCCCAGAAGGAACATTACGAAATTAATATGAATCGGCTCTTTGGTGCCTACTATTCATTTAACTCCTACTAAGAGCCTTGCATTATTTTTTATTAATAAACAATGGCCTGCGATCGGACCGCTGTTTGTGTCCGATTAATTTTTTTTAAAATCGAACGCGGGCAGTGTTTTTTAGGGTTCCGTAGTCAACTAGGAACCCTTATAGTTTCACCATGTCCGTCTGTCTGTCTGTTTATTTCTGCGCGGTATAAATTACCACTTCGCTACGAAATTGAAAGCAACTCTTTTACGTGAATCCTATAATACCAACGCATACATTACCTAACATGTTAACCTTTGTTTGTATGGTGAAGACTAAACTACAAAGTGGTCAAACCCATTTGCATTTTTGAACAAACTCCCTCTTTTGACCCTCCTAACCATTTAAATTATTGTAAAAAAAGGTAAAAAAATTATAATCAACCTGTATAACAAGTTCGGCTATTGGTACACACACTTTTTTTTACCAAGTATGAACCAGTTTATATTCTACATCATACAAAAGTTTCATCGACCTAGCCCAGAAGGAACATTGCGAAAATAAAATGAATGTACTATTTAGTAGGCACTACTCATTATATTATGCTTAATGCACAATGTCTCGGTCCTGCAACCATATAATTAAAAACAAAACCGGCCAAGACCATGTCGGGGCCGGCTCAGTGTAGGGTTCTGTAGTTGCCCATCTTTCACAATTAGACGGGCTTAAAATAGCGGTTTTAAGCCCGAGGTTTCAATTACGAGAAAGATTTCAAGCTCTATAAAAAAGTCGTAAATGCCAAAGTAACTGTAATTACTTCTTGAAGTTATCGGTTATACGCGCCAGATTGAGCGAAATTTTTAATACAGTATGGCACTTAACTAACATGTGTAATGTTCGAAGTATAAAGACACCGCGCGGTACTTACGTCATTTTAAAGAAAATTATGATATTCTGCGATAACTCAAAAACGGCTCGACCGATTTTATTCAATAAGTATAGTTTTCATTGGAAGTGCTTATGAAGTCAAATTTTTACGAATTTTTCTATAATTTTTGAAACGGGGTTGAAAAGTTAGATGGTGGACGCTATTTTTTGGATTTCTATAGCGAATATTTACAAAACTGCTGACTTTATCAAAAAATTATGTTTGGAGACCCATATTATTCTTAAAATACCTATTCAACGAAACCCCACACACTAGTTGAAACGAAAAAAAAATCACCCCTCTTTAGGGGTAAAAGCGGTCCCCGAAAAAAGTTTTTCTTTTTATTTTTATTTTACCGGTTTGTCGGCGTTTTACATACACATACTCATACCAAATTAGAGCTTTCTAGTACTTTAATGTAATGATAACGGAGCTAAGCCGCGGACAGATAGACAGACAGACAGACAGACAGACATGGCGAAACTATAAGGGTTCCTAGTTGACTACGGAACCCTAAAAAACACTGCACGCGGCCGCGTTACTGCCCGCGTTCGATTTTAAATTTTTTTAATCGGATACAAACAGCGGTCCGATCGCAGGCCATTGTTTATTAATAAAAAATAATGCAAGGCTCTTAGTAGGAGTTAAATGAATAGTAGGCACCAAAGAGCCGATTCATATTAATTTCGTAATGTTCCTTCTGGGCTAGGTCGATGAAACTTTTGTATGATGTAGAATATAAATTGATTCATATTTGGAAAAAAAATGGTGTGTGTACCAAGAGCCGAACTTGTTATACAGGATGATTATTTTTTTTTTTTACTTTTTTTTACAAGAATTTAAATGGTTAGGAGAGTCATATTTTTTTTTAATATAGCTTTTAGTCTCATTAATATTTGTACAAAATTTGAAATTCGTCACTTTCATAGTTTAGGAAAAAATAAATAAAACAGTTTTGGGGTTAATCGGGTGTTTTTCACCCCCAGGGGGTAACAGAGGGATGAAACTTTGTGCAGGGTATTACCTCCTTAAAAGGCATCGTTTGATTATAGTTTCGACCCAAAAACGCTGGGGGCACTTTTTCTTAGGCTATCCTGCTATACCCTTTATGATCGTTTTTAAAATTGGGCGGTTTTTGTGATTTACTACTAAATGTGTAACAACGTTTTTTTTTTGAAAATCACTATCGAATGCAACTTTACTGTCTAAAAAATCTCAAATCAAAGTAATTAAACTTTGATTTTATATTTTTATTCGTAAATAAGTAGGTAGGTATGTATTGTGGGAGGTGTAACTGGTAGAAGATACAAGAAATAAGATATGACTTGGATTATAATTTGTAGCGTTCAGCTACGATACAGAGCTAAAACATGAATGCCCGGCACTCTTGATGAGTGACAGAGACGGCCATCATTCTAAAATTTAAATATATTTTTAATACAAAACCTAGTGGCCAGTTCTACTATCCTTCATCAACGAGTACTTCACAGTATGTACCTGTGGTATGTGCCTATGAATTCCCTTCATGGTCAACTGATCCCACATAAAATTCATCCCGCGGGCTGAATGGCCCCTTTTGATTTTTTTCGTGGGTGA
Source organism: Apotomis betuletana (assembly GCA_932273695.1). Lineage (NCBI taxonomy): Eukaryota > Metazoa > Arthropoda > Insecta > Lepidoptera > Tortricidae > Apotomis > Apotomis betuletana. The sequence goes on along the minus strand of OW026298.1, from coordinate 12,828,247 downwards.
CTCGAGCCATTGCCTCGACAACTCATCCCACGGGCTCAGTTGACCACTCTCTGCCGTTTTATGGTCAATTCAGCCCGCGGGCTCAGTCGACTACTCCTTACCACTATAGGGTTGACTCAGCCCGCGGGCTCAATCAGCCACTCTACTGATTCAGGGTTTACTCAACCTGTTGATGCTGGGCTGTTGATGTTGTAATACCCAACAAATTTAAAAACATTTTGTTTGCTGACTACTCGGAAAAGAATACCAGGATTTTAGTATTCTCATGCCCAGAATTAAAAACTTGGCTATCGAAGGGACCTTTAAATCATATTACATAGACGGGACCTTTAAATCATGCCAAAGGAATTTTTACCAGCTTGTGACGCTACACGTCGACCTCGGTAGCAATAGAGAAAACATAAAAGTGGTACCAAATAAGAACAAACAAACATACAGCGTACTATTTAGACTCATAAAAAGTCAAGCAACGAATTGGAATCCCATCAATATTAAAGTGGATTTTGAAAAATCGCTCATGTCAGCAATTATTGATACATGTCCATCAGGTGTAGAGATCCAAGGATGCTACTACCATTTCACGAAATGCCTCTGGAGAAAGGCGAGGCAATGTGGCCTACAGAAGACTAGACTGGGCAAGGTCCATATCAAGCGACTATCTGCCTTGGCACATTTGCCTTTTGAGGGATTACTCCACGCGTTCGCCTTACATAAAGGACCGAAAACAAAAATTGCAAAATCTTTTAACGAATACTTCTATAAAACATGGATGGACCAAAAATCGATTTATTTTGGCCGGTGGACATGTCATAATCAAGTAAACCACACAAATAATGCTATCGAGGGGTGGCACAGCAAGGTTAATAAACTTTTGAAACCGAAACCGAACATTATTCAACTTCTTGTAATACTGCAACGGATGATGAAAAACGATGTAGAAAAAATAAGAAAAAATGCATTTTCTAAAAGAAAAAGCGAAATAATGGAAGTGAATGATCACATTTCTGAAACAGTGTTGGACTTAAAAAACAAAAAAAAATGCCTCGATTTCTGTATAGAACATTTAAGAATGTAGGTAGCTTCTTTTTTCTTCAAGCAAGCTTAATAGGCACTAATTTCCATGTTTTTTTTAATTTGCATTTAGAATTTATTATTTTGATGTACTGTCGTGGAAATTAAATATTTGTTTCATGTACCCATGTTTATTACCCTTTAGGGTTATCGTAAGGGTTATTCCAGTCCAGAAAAGCTACGTCCCATTAGTGCTGAATTTCATCACATACCTTTTTAATACTTACCTTCTTCAAGAATCCGTCTAGTGACAACCATTAAGCCGGTAGGGTGAGTAAACCCTTAAGCCTCGGATAGGGGTCGACTAAACCCGCGGGCTCAGTCAACTCATACCTAATAGAGAGTGGTAAACTGAGCCCGCGGGCTGAGAAGACTCTTTAATGCTAAGAGTGGTTGAATGAGCCCGCGGGTTGAGTAGACCTGTAAGTGGGATAAGTGGATAACTGGGCCTGTAGGCTCAGTTGGGTCGAGTCACCCACGAAAAAAATCAAAAGGGGCCATTCAGCCCGCGGGATGAATTTTATGTGGGATCAGTTGCCCATGAAGGGTATGAATTATGTTAAAATGAGTAATTTACATTTTGGGATGTGAATATAAGGATGCGATTATGGTTTGAGCCATACGTACAAATTGTATACCTTTCGTATTTGTATTTTTAAATTATTTTCTTGGTTTCAAGAAATTAATAATTAACCGCTATCATGTTTAAGCACCCCTTTATCACATAATTAAATAAATAAGGCGTTACGTTGCGGCAATACATAGTGGGAGGGTGGGACTATTAAAATGCATGTATGCATGATAAAATACGCAAATAAGTATAACGCGTTAGCACAAATTAACTGTCACGTTATTATATCGCGGATTAGCAAAGTAATATTACTATTTTAGTTTTTACCCCTTTATCGAATTACCGAAGAAGAGTGTAGCCTATTCCATTAATCATCAAAGTCAATCAGAGATTAAATATCGGTCTTACAATTAAATATCGTATTTTGAAGTGCAACTAGATGATCTATTATGCATCTCGTATTTACATATTAAACAGTTTACACGAAAAAAAAAATGATTGGCTTAAGTAGCACTGAATGAAATGAGATCATGTTGGTTCCTAATTTAACTATATACATTATTTGTACATATTTACAAAATCACCTGGTTTTGACACATTATTACAATTTATTAAATTAAGATACGAATATAAAACTGATTCTATAAAGCCTAATAGCCTGACACGAGTTATAAAACTGTTTTTAACACACTCAAGAGGAAAAAGAAAAACATACACTGACTATTTTTATCTAGACCCTAGGCTAAACCTACTTAAGTAACCAAGGCAACAGTCGGCACATTTATAATTATTCGACTAACAAATTATTAACCTATAGATATATCTCGGATATTATTCTGTTGACAGATCAAAGCTGTATGAAAATGCGTTGAGTAGTTTTTAAGATTAAGAGACAAATAGATGCTATGTTTTATAAAGTGTAGTGGTAGTGAGAGTGACAGTGATTAGCCTCGAAATATTTTATAAATATTTATTTAATTTTTGTCGCGATGAATGAAGTAGAGAATCTTGTTTGGCCATGTTATGCATCCGAAATTTGACAAACTCTTCGATGATAGATTTGATGAATGATATGTCGTGATGAACACGATCACAGTGTTGTTGCAGAGCGTCAAAAATATCACTAAAAGTAGCGATATGCTGAAAACATTCATTTTGAATCACTATCAAATTGTGTTTACTAGTTAAACACTTTCCAGCTCCAACCTTCATTATATTCCTTAAAACGCACTCTGCACGATAGCAAACTTTAAAAAGTACAACAGATGGATAAGTCAAGCCTCCAAAATCTTTCAACGACAAAAGTTTATGAAAGTATAATTTTTCATTAGCGAATAATGAACTTGTGCAATGTGCATACTTCACACTTAATTTTGGAATTTAGTTTTTTTGCTACAAAGCCAGAAATATACCCAATAATTTGGTCGACAGTCTCGGGGAGATTAATGTTGGTGTCGAGCATTGACGCAAGAATGTCGCAATTATTTTTTTCTGCACATGTTTGTCCGGGCGATTAAATAGACGCATCAAGTTCATCAGATCGAAATTCTGGGATTGTTTCGTTTATTAATTTGGTGGACGTCGCTGTGCAATTGAGCAGTGGAGAATCCACTAGGGGTATGCAATTACCTGTAAATGAACCGAGTTCTAAATTTGCAAGCGTTTTTCGGCATATGCCTTTAAATTGGCGGACATTTGGATTATTATTGCAGCGCCCATGATTCCTTATAACGCCGAAAAACAATTCTATGTGATCCTGGATGAATTTGTAGCACAGGATAAAGTGCAGCATGCTTGTTTCCAAGACCAGCTTTTTATACAAAAGCTTGAAACTTTCTATACAGACCAAAAGTCCTAGAAATCCTGTCTTCGATTTTGTTTGTACGGCAGGTTTTTCTGTTTGTGTGCACTTTATAATTTTACGGCCATTTAAGATTTTTCTGTTTGTTGTGGTAACTTTTATTTTTAGACCCAGAATGTAGTTTCTGGTTTGGTTCAAAAAATCTAATTTGCTTTCGTAATCTTTTGCAGAAATGGGGTGCTTATAACCTTTATTTTTCAATGAACTAGAATTTAGAATATCGAATAAATCATTAACTTTTCCTAAAAAGTTTGCTGTTGGAGCTGCATTGTTAAATTCGGGTATTTTCAATTCTTTCGAGCATAGCATTAAAGCTTTAGCAACGCTGTTGCTAAGCAGTTGCGTGGCTAATTTGACATTCATTATGTTGTTCCGAAAATGCAGGTGTCTATCCGTTAATTTATTTGCAAAATGCGGGCCTAGATTATCTTGTAATTTTTTCAAATATTGTAAATAGCGCCACTCTATTTGATCACCATTTTCAGTGACCATAGATTGTTTAGCCTCGAAGGTGTTCCTTATTAATTTCACCATGTAGCAAGGATCCAAAATTACAACGATAGGTTGTTTTGTGATGGGGTGGCTAAAATGCGTTTTTAAATTTGGTGCGTCTTGAAAGTTACACCCAAGAACTTTTGCTGTAGCTAGATTAGCTACAGCAAAAGTTTTGCAACATTTGCAAGTTTTGAACATAAGATTAGCACAGCCATCAAAAGTGAGACTGACAATTGTAGCCCCAGCCTCATAACACTTTTTAAGACAGGCATTAATAATCGTGCAGCGTTGGTCAGCACTAAGTCCATTTATAAAAAAATAGCCCAGCGGTGGCTTAAACGAATCATTTAGAGATACTAGCATTAATACATATGCCTGTGTAGCAACTTCATCAGGTGGACCAATTGTTATCGTGCCTTCTATTGTACGACCGTTGAACAGCTTTTGTTGCCTTATCGCCATCTCGTCAACTATAAGGCAGGCTAAATTTTTGCTACTCGATTCGAACTTCTTTTTCAGAGCTCTGAAAGCTTCTGCAGTGAATCCTGGATTTGCGTCGATTACTTGATACCATCTAGCTAGGGTCGACGGATGAGGCAAGCATGAGTACGATTCTCGTCTAACATATTTGTATGCTGCAGGAGAATAATAATTAAAAGTTAGGGCGAACTTTTTAATGGCAGGTGTAAATTTTATTATAGTTTTTTTACCCTTTTAAGGTGCTTTTGTTTTTTTTAAATTTTTGAGAAAATATCTCGCGAGACACCTGGTAAGACAGTCCCTAAATTCTGTTTAAAACATTTGTCTTTCTTTAATTCCTTAATGTGCTCTTTAAGAGATATATTCTTTTTTAAAATCCTGTCATTTCTCCGTTTTATATTTTTATATTTAGATAGTCGGATTTCCACAAATGTTTTCTTTTTCTCAATTTCTTTGTGTAATTGGTGCATCCTCGGGCTTCTTAAAATAGATTCAATATCGGAATCAAACAATTTATTTGAATCATTTTCAATAGGGCTTGAGCAGTTGTTCTTCGTTCGTCCTTCTATCCCTGGCTCAGTTGTTAACAGTACTGGTGTAGCGAGTGGTTTTTCGATGCCAATACCAAATTCACTCCCACAAGTAGGACAGGAAACCTGAAATATTGAGAGATAACGTTATATTATAATGTCACCACTTATGGACATGCCACGAGAACTGAGCACGGTGGCCATACGAATCAGAATCAGAATCAGAATCAGAATCAGACATTTACGACGAGTAAGCGAGATACACTTATCGCATATACCTAATACAAACACTAAATAAAATAGGGGCATTTCATATGAAGCGGACAGGTAAAAAAAAGTGAGATCAGGAAATTTGTTCATATGCGGGTTATTTATACCTCTAGTAGGTATGAAAGCGGACACAGAATATTTTTTTTCTACGATGTTTATTTTTAAAGTTATGGGCCTTTGAAAAATAATCATAATCAAAGGCATGACGTTTATTTCCATTATTATATTTTCACTTTAATTATACATTAGTTTAAAAAAGAGTGGTGTTATAGTTTGTATGTCTGTGTGGCATCGTATTGCTCAAACGCTTGCATCCGAGTGCGGTTTGCTTTAATCGAAAGCTGTGTGTGTCGAGATTAAAGTCGGCTAATTTTAAGGAGATGGGACCAGGCATTTACTAATAATTAATGCTTGTAAAAATAACAAGTAATACTAAACTCTAAGCTTTTAGAGCTTAAACTCGCGTGAATACAATGATACATGTGATTACACTTCATGTATCTGAAATAAATTAGTATGAAACATCACACTCAGTGCGACATGCATGTACATTAATTTACCTATCTCTCTAAGTAATGGGCATTCCACTATGAAACTCATAGTGCATTATAAATATACCTTTGGCTATATTTCGGTGTAAAAAAATAAAAAATAAAAATGGTCGAAGTGATAAAAAATATACTTTGAAAATTTCACTTCCGGTTTTATACATGTTTTTTTTTATTAATTTCAAAAAATAATTCCTTTATTAAAAATAGCATCTAAAAACCTCTACAAAACGCTAAGTTTCATATTCATTTGTATTATTTCTCCATTTGAAAAACTAAATCTAAAAAATCGGAAATTTGATTATGATTATTTTTCAAAGGCCCGTAACTTTAAAAATAAACATCGTAGAAAAAAATATTCTGTGTCCGCTTTCATACCTACTAGAGGTATAAATAACCCGCATATGAACAAAATTCCTGATCTCACTTTTTTTTACCTGTCCGCTTCATATGAAATGCCCCAATAGCTTTTTGTTTCACTAACCCCCCAAAAAGCCTCAAACAGTAATATATTTTTAAATATATTATCTGAGTGTATATGCTAGTCGTAATATAAAATCAAGCTATTGTCTGCTAACAGTGCTAAATATATATAACAAAATTTAATTTATAAGCAAAAATTTGATGAATAATATCTTAACACGCCTCCACGCCGTTAACATTTTTTAGAACATGTATAAAGTTCTAATATTTACCATGCGTCGTTTCTTTGGGCTTCTATCAAATACGTCAGAATTTTCTGCTTGAATTTCTTTTGTATTAGTTCTTATTGTATTCTGTATGTGGACCATACGCACCATTTGAAATAATTTATTTTCATTTTTTTTGAAGACCAAACCAATTTAAATGACTCACAAGACAATAAAGCACACTTACCGTAAAACTTGGTACCACATTGCGTTTTAATCGGATGGATCCGGCATTGGTTTTATAATAATCATCATCATTAAAATGAACGCTACAGATCCGCGATGATACCCTAGGAAACCACTACGGTTCTCTGCGTTCTAGAGAAACTGCATGTGTCCACTTTAATTACTTGCTCACGGTCCTTCGGAAAACTAAAAGTAAATGAATAATAAGATATGGTAAATTATGAATGAACCTATATAGGTTACTCGTTAACATAACTATACTGTAGATACCGCAGGTAACAGAATATGTGACACTAAATAGGAAATTTTACTATTTACGGTACGAAAAGACATAAATTTACTGAAACTAATTTACACGCGTATTTCTTAGAGTCTAAATCGATAACGTTTTACATAAACTCATTTAAACCCATTTTGAGCACTTTCATCAAAATCCCCATTACTCGCGGACACTCAAAATGGTACAACACCTTTAGTAAAGACCGTCAGGTATATTGTTATAACATATTTTTCAATATTAGCAGATTATAGGTGTAAATCTTAATACCTGTACGTAAAATATAAATACCTTAAAAGGTAATGCATAATACCATCCCCATACAAATGTCTTCTAAAAATATTTTATATTTTAATTAGGTATTAAAAGAACGTTACTTACATGAACCAATGGATGCCGTGTTCTTTATTAGTATTACTTGAGTGGTTTCGACACCAATTTACTGCACATGAAGGCATTTTGAATGAAATGCAGATATTATAATTTTATTACACCTGACATGTTCTGCCATCGACAGACGCCATCGTATTAAAACTTTCAATTTGGCCTTAGTACAAATGAATCGTTGTAGGTACACTTCACGTGGGGTAATTTTTGAGCTCCAATGAGACTTCTATGTTTATACGTATGCGTTCACTGGTTTTACATGTTCCGAAATTCTGTACATTTCGATACGCGTCTCTTATTATAAATTACCAATTACAAATCAGGATTAGTTCTCGTATGTGACATAAATATAATATTGACAATTAAATATATTGACTTGACTTCAAGATTACCTTATCACTTATCATTATCATTTAAAACTATTAAGTGGCCAACAGCGAACGAATAAAACATAGAACACGAGCTTCATACAAAGTTACAATCAAAAACCGGCCCAACAGTCGAAATGCGCATGCTCACCGGTGTACCAATCACAGCCACTCAAATGTTTTCAATTACGCATAACAAATAAATGTGATTCGTCAATTTCCGAATGGCCAGCTGTGATTCGACAAAACGCATGACATTTGTCTTTGGTAATATGGCGGTGACAGTGAAAACTCATAATTGGTGAATCGTTAATGCAATAAAGAGCCATTTTTGTTTCCTTCATTATAAATTTTGAATGTTAAGGTTATTGCTTACATACGAATTTAAAAAAAAATTACATCTTTTAAGGAATCGTTGTTGTTCCTTGTTGTTACTAATAATTTGAATGATTATTATTAATGCGTACTGTAACTGCCGTATATATTATTACAGTTCGACCTTCTCGTTCCCTTTCTAATCAATCTAAGAACACGGGGACGACGCTACAATATTGCCACTTTTTAATTTCTACTCTTTTTGGTCGAACTGTATTTCTCCTTCTTTGTAATAACTAATATTTTACATGTAAAGTCGATACAATCTTTGTAGTGAAAAAATATCAAACATAATTAGGAACTTATACGTTTTCCTACCGGACTGACGGAAAACGCATAGCCTTTTAGGGACGGTCTTATACAAGCACAAAAGCCCGGTTTGCCCTAGTAATATAACAAACGATGAAAAATGATTTACTTGAACAATAAAAAATTGCGCGCCGTGACCGTGACGTGTTTCATAATTTCAAATTTTGTCGACGCCGCGTGGTTCAAAATTTGTCCGCGCACCGACCGCGCCGCGCTCGCTGATGGGTCGTCGCCGTTCTATGTCACCGCTAGTCATCTCCCTCGCACGCGTTGGCTTGCAATCGGGCTTCATACCGCCTACTCTAACACATGAAAAAAACCTATGTATCAACATAACTATACGTTGCTTCAAGGGAAGTGAAGTTAGATACGGATCGCTCACTTGCAAATTTCGCGTAAATAGGAGACCTCAGGACGACTTCGTCATTGTCTTAAACTTGTCACTTTTCCAACTTGTCTCTTTTGTAAGTCGGCATTTTCTTATTTGGTCATTAATAATATTAGTATGGATGGGCTTTTCGGCCCGCGAGCCGAGCGAGAAAATGTGCTGCGGCAACAGCCGACCAACCGCCAAAACCGACCTGGTTGGGTTAGGTTAGGTTAGAACTGTGACCACAACAGCCCGCGAGCCGAGCGAGCGAAGCTACCGTGCTGCGGCAGCAGCCGACCAACCGCCAAAGCCGACCTGGTTGGGTTAGGTTAGGTTAGAACTGTGACCACAACAGCGCGCGAGGCGAGCGAGCGAAGCTACCGCTGTATTTCTCTTCCTAATAGATTTTAAATGATCAAAATGAAATTGTGCTAATATGATACCAATAAACATTTTTGATTTGATTTTTTGATTTTTGAATATGCCCATCCATACTAATATTATTAATGACCAAATAAGAAAATGCCGACTTACAAAAGAGACAAGTTGGGAAAGTGACAAGTTTAAGACAATGACGAAGTCGTCCTGAGGGAATAGGAGTGATTTAACTTCACGTTGTTTAGAAATATTTAGTTAGTGTAGTGTTTGTTTGAGCGTAGTAATAAGTAGAAGTAGGTAATATTAGAGATAGTGTTCGTGTTTTGATTTTGTTTGTTGTTGTGATTACTGTGGCTTTAAACAATGGAAGGAGTTGTTCCGTGCGATTGTAATGAGTAAAAGTTTGCAGGTCTTTTAATAGGCGAAGGAAAGGTATGCACTCTAACTTTCGCTCAGAAAAAACAGCTCATAATTTCCCCAAACCCACGCCCCAACCTGTGTATTATTGAACAGTAATACGGCAATAAAATGGATTTACCCACTAAAAATTACCAAAACAAATCCCTGGGCTTGCCCTCTCCTGTAAGCCTAGGCACGCCACTGATTGCATTACTTTTTTCAAACATCGTATATAAATTAGTCATATGGCATAACACCATCCCTATACAAAATCTGTTCCGTAAAATAAATTAAATTAATATGTGTACGGCTTTATTTACGTATGAAAACTGATACTATCTTTTTTTTTGTGTTTTCCTAAATGATTAATACACCATTTCACTGAACATTATGGCATATTTTGTTACTTGAGACTTCATATATTTCACGTAATGCAACTGTTCGGCTGCGTCGCCATTTGCAAACTAGACAGCCGTTTGACACAAAATTTACGCCCCGCCTTAACTGACTCAAAATCCGTGGGGCCATTTTCCGACGCTAGTTAGGCTTCTATGTTTTATTCGTTCGCTGGTGGCCAATCATAAATATTGATATCAAACCTCTTATAAGTCAATTGTAAATCTAAAATAAAAAAAATAGACATACAGCAGCATGCAAAGACTAATGAATGACACTTCTATTATCAGACACCCTCAGATTGAAAGAGACCAATGTATCATTTGACAGTAAGGTACTCTTTTCGGTGACTGTCTTTTTGAAAATTTGAAATGTTTTGTTTGTACAGATATTTATGAGCTTTTACTTGTTCACATACATTTTGAAAACGTTAGTATACAGATATTTATGTGCCACTATCTCTTTACAAATATCCGAAGAAACCCTTGTGTAGATATTTCTATTGTACGTCGACTTGTTTAGATATTTTTGGAAAATCTTAGTATACATATTTATTCATTTTCAGTTGCATACATATTAATGAGAGGCTTGCTCAGATGAATATGACGTCGTGAAACGTGTATATATTTTTGATTGATAAATCTGTTCAGATGTATATGTACCTTTCTATGTACATTTATTTTTGAAGCCTTGGGAATGATCATATATTTATGAAGTCGACTGTACTAATAGACTAATAACGTAGGTTCTATTCTCAGGTAAAAGCCAGTTCTACGATTAATTGAAACTGTTTGGTAACCCAGTCCATAAGTGTATATCTGCATCAGTAATATCACCAAACAGTCCCGAAGTGTAATCTTACCTAGCCGAACACTATTAGTCAAAATATCGCATATGTCAGAGAATTGTGCACTAGTAAATTGTTTGTAATATTACGGAATTCCACTAATTCATTCCACGTATTAGCTAAGATGTGCTCTGCTCCTCACATGCACGAGCATTTTCGGGAAATTATAGCTAATGTACACATAGTAAATAAACCTTTGTTGTTCCTGGTGTACGCAAGTTGGCCTGATTAGGAAAATAATAATATATACACCTTGCAGCGGTGTTTGGTGCTCTCTTATAGTCGGGGACTTCAAGGAATGCAGGTGCGTTTTGTTGTGGTTGAACATCTTGGACAGGTATTCTTATTGCATACAAAGTTCTTTGCCAACATCAGTGACAGACTATACACGTATTATTGATAACGACCTGAAAAAATGCAACTCCGGGTTGACGTTGCTCAAAACCGCAGTCAAAGTGTGCCCCTGGTATGTTCTGTTGTACAAACCACGCCGGCATATGACGCAGTTATTATGTCGTTCATCCATTTATCAATTTACTTAAAGTCAGTCTTGCATTATATAGATCACTCGGACTCCGGAAATAAAGCCAATGTTCAAGAAGTCGCAAGATACCCAGAATATTAGCAAAGACGGAAAAGTGCAAAAATCCATTTGAATAAATGAACCAGAATGACAAAAACATGAAAACGCATTAAAAACAAAAACCTGACACAATCATCGACAGTTTTAAAACCATCATAATCTGTAAAGCGATACAAGAACTTAGTATTAAGAAACCTACGTTAACGTTTCAGCTCAAACTACTTTTATGCCTCGTTAACTTTTTTCACACAAAGAATTGAGGCTACCTGTCATAGTAATAGTTTTATAACTTAGAATAAGCTATCCAGTGACATATAGCTTGTGACCTTATTGGTCATATTCATATAGGCCAATTTGCCCACCCAGAAGAAAATAAGTGTAAGTTCTCGGTAGACGTAGGTACGTAGGTACACATACGGTCGAAAACCGTCATATAAGTCATATAAAGCCAGTTGCATTTTGTGGCCTGATCTTGCTTCCTGTCAATAGGCAAATACAGGACTGGCATGGTACAAACGCAACAGCGTAGCAATACTCGTATTGCCTAAATTAATGAACCCACCAAACTGCCCTGAGCTCCGGCCGATCGAGACATATTGGGCTCTAGTGAAGCGGCATATAAAAAAAACCTACAAGAAAACAAACGATGTGACCGAATTCAAAAAGCAGTGGCGTTCTGCGACCGAATCTGTATCTGTGACGACTGTGCAAAAGCTGATGGTGGGAGTGAAACAAATAGTCCGGAAATTCAGCAGATCCCCATTGGAAGCCTAAAAAAAGCTTGTGTATAGTTATTATGTAGCTTATAAGTTCCTTCTAAATTAATAACTCAACGTTTAGCTTCTTGTTTTAATACTGTAGGGACATTTGAATACGGCTGGATTGCATCGTGTAGGAACAGTCATAAATTCACAATTAATTGGAATATGTTCATATAAGTTAAGTATTTTTTTATTGTTTTAAATTGTTTTATTGAAATGATTTTAAAAGATAATAAATTGTCATCATTTCACGGTTAAAAAATACTTCAAGTCATGGAATAGAATAATAATTCTGATGAAAGTCGTCCCAGCCTTAAAGTCGAAGGTGTACGATGTGGATTTCATCAATTACCTGCCGCAGCAAATCCGACTATCAGGGAGAATTATGACAAATATGACAGATGAAATTGTGAATCAAGGCACACGTCTGACAAGTAAAAGAAATGTATATACGGGGAGTCCCATATAACACTGAATGGCAGTGACGGCACACGGCACCTAGTGCCGGACACTCGTGTCATCTTGCCAAATAAAAACGCGAGCGAATTAAGGAACAGTAAAAGGATCATCAAATCATCATCAAGATAAGAATTATACAAGTTTCTAAAAAACATTCATTCTTTCTTTCAAAATGCATATATTAATAATAATTATATATGAACTTGGCGTTATTAAAATTATTGTATTTGTTTTTATTTTGTTGACAAATTTTGGGGGTGCATTATACTGTCTGAAAGAAAGTAATTTATTAAAGAAGACATGCATATTTCAAACAAAATGAAGTCTGTTCAGAAAAAAAATTATAAGTCATATCGTCATCTTACTTTTTGAGACTAGTTGATATAATATGTAGTAGTTGCTAAGCCGCGAAATTGTGCGCATCGGGTTACAAGCATGAAATTTCTACCACACATAGAACGTTCCGCGGTGATTATTTTCAGATGTGGAAGGAAGTCAGATTCGTCCCCTGCGTGGCGGGAGAGCGGGGTGAAGAGGACCAAGTACTGCTCCTTTTCTTTGTTTATTACTGATCAATTAACGCTACTAGGGCTTGTGTGGTATCGTTTTCGTGTAAAACAGATATCAACAATTCATTTTTCATGTTATTTATTCATAGTACCATAATAAAATATGGGTGTATTTCCGAAATGGTAAAAATCACAACATTTTTTTTCATTCAGGGAGATAAATTAGTTATATTTCCTGAATATTTACAACTAAGAAAAATATTGCAGAATAGCAAATTTAATCTTGTTTCTAAAACTATATACATATTGGGCACACTTTATACAAACAGTAACTTAAAAAATAAATTGTTGATGTTGAGATTAGCCCGTGTGCTCGTAATACATTAGCAAAAAAATATTTTGTTTTAATTACATCAATTTGTTTTTCTAGGACGTATATGGTAAATATTATATGTAAAAGCATGTTAATAATCATTATTTAATGTATTTAATGAAGCGAAATAGGATGCGTTCGGAGATTTGCGTTGGTTACGCCGACTTAAACATATATTTTAAACTACTGTTTGTATGAGAAGTGCCCAACATGCATATATTTTTAGAAACTAGATTGAATAAGCTTTTTAAAATAATAATAATAATAATTTGAAAATGTTAACGAAATTTAAGTAATTTACCTCACTGAATAAAAAATCTTGTTGTGATTTTTACCTTTTCGGCCATACACCCATATTTTTATATAGAACTATACAAAAATAACATAAAAATGATTTTCTGATATCCTTTTTACATGGAAACGATACCAGACAAGTCCTAGTAGACTTAGCTGACCAGCAATAAAGAAAGAAAAGAGGTATACTTCGTCCTATTCACTCCGCTCTCCCGCCTCACAGGGGACGAATCTAACTTCCCTCCACATCTGAAAATAATCACCGTGGAACACTCTATCTGTGGTAGAAATTTCATGCTAGTAACCCGATGCGCACAATTATGTTAGAAAACAGCGGACTAACAACTCTACTAATAATGCATGGGCTTAATATTCCTAAACTACTCATTATCGTATATTTTATGCTACGCTTAAATAATCAGTAAATTGAGCCAAAACCTAGCATGCTTGCACGTCATGCAATACGTACTTAGTCGACATGCCACCACTCCAGGCCTGCGGATAGGATATTGTTCGCATTAAAACCCAACTTGTATTCTGGTCTAATTATCAAATAATCCTCGATCATTGTCCGTATCGTACCTATTGGACGTATCAATCTAGTATATTATTATCAGTTCAATAAATCTGGTATTGGGATCTAAGATTTATTAGGGTTCCGTAGTCAACTAGGAACCCTTATAGTTTCGCAATGTCCGTCTGTCCGTCTGTCCGTCTCTCAGTCCGTCCGTCTGTCCGTGTCGCGCCTTAGCTCCGTCATCATTAGTACTAGAAAGCTGAAATTTGGTGTGAGTATGTGTATGTATCACGCTGACAAAACGGTACAATAAAAACTAAAAAAACAAAAACTTTTTTCGGATACCTCTCGTACACCTAAAGTGGGGGTGAATTTTGGTTTTCGTAACAACACTAGTGTGTGGGGTGTCGTTGAATAGGTGTTTTAAAAATAATAGGGGTCTCCAAACATTATTTTTTGACAAAGTCAGCAGTTTTGTATATATTCGCTCCGGAAATCCAAAAAATAGCGCCCCCCCCCTCTAAGTTTTCAACCACGGGTCACGGAAAAATTCATGAAAACGAGGCCTTATAAGCACTTTCAATGAAAACTATATTGAATAAAACCGGTCGAGCCTTTTTGAGTTATTGCAAAATTTCATAATTATCTTTAAAGTGCCGCGCGGTATCCTTATACTTCAAACGTTACACATATTAGTTAAGTGCCATACTGCATTAAAACATTCCGCTCAATCTGGCGCGTATAATCGATAACTTCCAGAAGGTAATAAGAAATTACAGTTACTTTGGCGTGTACGACCTTTTTATAGCGCTTGAAATCTTTCTCGTAATTTAAACCTCGAGCTTAAACCGCTGTTTTGAGCCCATCTATTGTGAAGTATGGGCAACTACGGAACCCCTACACTGAGCGTGGCCCGGCATGCTTTTGGCCGGTTTAATATTATATTTTTTCTGCAATTAGTTTATTTTTACATCGTACCTATAGTTTTTAGATATATTTTTTTTAAACCTCTATGTGATATTTGGTCACATTCCGAAGGTATACAAAATGACCTTGGGGGTCATCCATAAATTACGTCACACAAATTTCATGATTTTTTGCCCCTCCCCCGTCCTTGTCACAGCTGGTCACATTTATGAGACTCGCCCCCTCCCTAGTGTGACGTCACTTATTTTGCAAATTTACATTTAAGTAGAAATTATTGAAGGAAAATAGCGGTTCGAAAATCAGTTTTATTTCCATTTAAATATTGTTTTAATAAAAAAATTACATCAAATAAAACAATTAACAAAACAAAAAACGATTGACTATATTAATGATAATGAAAGAAATTAACAAAACAAACAATATTGATAGAATTATATTCCTTTAAATTATTTATAACTGGCATAGCTGAAATTTGACGTCACAAAATTTAGGAGCCCTCCCACCCCCTTGTCACACAATGTCACACATCGTCGAGCCCCTCCCAACCCCTTAACGTGTTACGTAATTTATGAATGGCCCCTTGGTCTACAAGGATTTAGTAAGGAACATTATAAGGTATTCCAGACATTCACAGTATTTTTTTTACTAGCTCCATATAGACCAAAGGAAATTTGTATACCTCTGGAATGTGCCCAAATGTAAAATGGAGGTTTAAAAAATTATATCTGTAAATAAGCCAATGACCGATGTTAATGCAAATTCAAGTACCTAACAACTTATTCTAGATCACTGCGATAAGGTTCTTATATCGTAAACATACTTATAAACAAAAGGTTTTATGAATATTACAATAAAAAACCGGCCAAATGCGAGTCGGACTCGCGCACCGAGGGTTCCGTACAAACTCTTTCCATCCCTAAGTGGTTAAGTTAAGTTTGCACCTGGTATGTATAACGCCCCACAAAAATTACGAGTAGGTGCAAAGTTAGGTATTAAAAAAAAACTACTTACTAGATCTCGTTCAAAACAATTTTCGTTGGTAGTTTTTATAGTACTAATGTACATCATATGTTTTTTTAGATTTTTCATTTTCTTATTTTAGAAGTTAGAGGGGATCAACTTTTTTCCACTTTGGAAGCGTCTGTCACGTAAACTATTCGGTATGAAAAAGAATATTTTAGAAACCTCGCTACGAAGTTTCAACAGTATAGCTCTTATAGTTTCGGAAAAAAATGGCTGTGACATACGGACGGACAGACGGACAGACAGACATGACGAATCTAGAAGGGTTCCGTTTTTTGCCATTTGGCTACGGAACCCTAAAAATAACTTAACGCTATGAATCCGCGTTCAGGTATTTATTTAATGTAAAATTCCGAAATATTATCGAACAAAAAATAAACTACCAAATTTATGGGAGTCTCGATCAAAATATTAGAACTGTTATAATATTTATAATAATACTAGTATATACCTAACTGTCATGAAAACCGATGAATAAGATGTAAATAATGTTATAAATAAAACACCCAAATTCTTAAGCACATTGGTTTGTACTGTCAAATGTATTGTTATAATGAATAACCATGGTTACTTACAATTTTCGTTCATCATAAAGAAAAGGTTTTGTATGCTATCCTACCTATCTCCAACACTCCCACTTAGGTAGGATCCCAAGGTAGTAAATCAAACAATTAAGTATACATATTCGAGAGCTACATAAAAACAAATTAATTTAGAAATAAGACCACTGTCTCCCACTATAACTTTACACTGTAGACAATTTGTAAAAAGAAAAAACAATCCATATAAAACAAAAATAACAAACAGTAAATTTTGTATAATCTCCCACTATATAATTACCTACCTAAGACAGTAGCTTTGTCCGGAATTTCATAAATTTTTCCTTCGCTAAAGGTTTTGTTAACCCGTCAGCTAGTTGTTCGTTGGTGCTGACATAGCTGACGGATATGTCTCCAGCCTCATGCCGTTCACGCACGTAGTGGTATCGTACGTCGATATGCTTGGTGCGCTTGTGGAACTCAGGATTCTTAACAAGTTTTATAGCACTCTGGTTATCGACGTAGATATTAGCCGCCTCGGTCAGGCTGTCATCGATATCGTTTAAAAATTGGCGTATCCACACAGCCTCCTTTGTGGCATCACATAAAGCCATATACTCGGCTTCCGTCGTAGAGAGCGCAACTGAAGGTTGACGACGGCTGCTCCATGTGACTGCTCCGCCATTCATTAAGAACAAGTAGCCTGTCGTATAGATCGTCTGGACTCCGAGTCAGTGGCATAGTCGGCATCTGAATATCCAGCTAGCCTTGTATGCCCCCTGCTGCGATACAATAATCCAAGTTGAGTAGTGCCTGCAAGATAGCGTATAATTCTTTTTACAAGGAGCCAATGTGATGCAGTATAGTTGTTTAAAAATCGACTTGCGACCCCAACGGCATAAGAAATATCCGGTCTGGTTGTAGTAGCGAGATATATAAGACACCCGACAGCCTCCCTGTACGGCGTATTTTTGTCAGTGTCTTCGCATGCTGCTATACAGTTCGTTTCAATCGGAATGCTCACTGACTTAGCTTCACTCATGTTAAATCTTTTTAACATATTTTTCACATAGCTTCCTTGGTGAATGAGTACAGTACCGTCCTCTTGGTGTCTATGTATTTCTAAACCGACAAAGTATTTCGGATCCTCTTCGATGGTTATTTCAAACTGTTTTTAGGGTTCCGTACCCAAAGGGTAAAAACGGGACCCTATTACTGAGACTTCGCTGTCCGTCCGTCCGTCCGTCCGTCCATCCGTCCGTCCGTCAGTCCATCCGTCCGTCCGTCCGTCCGTCCGTCCGTCTGTCACCAGGCTGTATCTCAACAACGGTGATAGCTAGACAGTTGAAATTTTCACAGATGATGTATTTCTATTGCCGCTATAACAACAAATACTAAACATATAATAAAATAAATATTTAAGGGGGGCTCCCATACAACAAACTTGTTATAAATTATGCGCGACCCTTCATGCGCGAGTCGGGCTCGCACTTGCCCAATTTTTTAAAGGCTTATTATTTTCGCGGCGACAGAAAAATTAAAGAGCAGCAAACTATTTGCAACTAAAATAATAACTTGTCAGCGATTAAATATTTTGGCAATCATTTATATTAAATGAGCTTTAAACTAAGGATATTTTAAAATTCAAATAATGGCAGCTACTTTAAGGTAGCAGAAATAATAAACAAGATTACTGAAATCATAGGTGAGGTACTATAAATAATGACTTGGCGACTAATATTAGCAGAAGGATAACAAACTTTATATTAGTGGCAACTACAGGTCTCCATCTAAAAAAGCATTTTGGGCTTTGATTTGCTGGCAGCTTAAATATTAAAATGGGTACTATATAAAAGTAATGGGGAGTTATTTTTTTAGTTTTCGAAACCATAATTTAATGAAAATGGCGATAAGCGTTTTTTAGGTAAAAATGTTTTGCCCATACAAAACACGCTTATTTTAGTCCGAATCTAGCTAAAACACGCTACGCTAAAATAAGCATTGCATTATCATAAGACTTGCCTCAGAACCGAAGCTGTCAACCCCGATTCCACGTGGTCTTGTCTGCCCTACCCCTAGAGTGTATATAAAAAGCCGGAGGCGCGGAGGGAGAGCAGCCCTCGCCCGCCGTGACAAAGCTCGGGAGCCGTGCGGAGCGGAGCGGCCGAGGCTGGTCGCCGAAGGCGACCAACAAGCCGAAGCTGCGGAACGGAGTACGGGCGACCGTGCTTTGCCACGCAAGGGCGGAAGGGCTGCACTTCCCGCAGCGCCGGAGCTAAGGCAGAGTCTGACACAATATCCAAAAAAATATTGTCGGTTTTAGGAGTCCATATCTCGGTAATTATTAAGTTTAGAAAAAAGTTGTCCATACAAAACACGTTTATTTTAACGTATTCTATACGATAGAATCATAAAAAATAGGTGTCAATATGACATCACACCCAAAATTATTATTTATACATGCAATTTTCAACTTTGATTAAAGCTCTTAAATTGTCGCACAAAGTATTTTTTTTATGACCTTGATTTATTTTATATGTAATCTCCATTGAACAATTAGAGTAGGCCATTTTCAACTTTTTATCCGCTGTCATGTTTCCGCTTAATTAGTTAATTCAGTCGCCAAAACAATAACTCTATGCTAGTTTATATTGAAACAAAGCCGAAAATTGATTACTTAGCTGCTACTTTTTACTTTAATAGTCTCCGCAATTAGTCGCCAACTTATTATTTTTGCTATCCCCTTTAATTTTTTATAAATCCCTAAATCTGATTAATTTGTCGCCGCGTTAAATACATGCCTTTTTTAAATAAGTTAATAAATGAAGCAAGTGTAGTTTTCTTCTCTGAAAACAGAAGCCCATCGTCGACATATATTATGGCTTATTATTTTCGCGGCGACAGAAAAATTAAAGAGCAGCAAACTATTTGCAACTAAAATAATAACTTGTCAGCGATTAAATATTTTGGCAATCATTTATATTAAATGAGCTTTAAACTAAGGATATTTTAAAATTCAAATAATGGCAGCTACTTTAAGGTAGCAGAAATAATAAACAAGATTACTGAAATCATAGGCGAGGTACTATAAATAATGACTTGGCGACTAATATTAGCAGAAGGATAACAAACTTTATATTAGTGGCAACTACAGGTCTCCGTCTAAAAAAGCATTTTGGGCTTTGATTTGCTGGCAGCTTAAATATTAAAATGGGTACTATATAAAAGTAATGGGGAGTTATTTTTTTAGTTTTCGAAACCATAATTTAATGAAAACGGCGATAAGCGCGTTCGTTTGAAGTGGAGTGCGGGTCGTCGCGCGAGTCATAAGACTTCCTCAGAACCGAAGCTGTCAACCCCGATTCCACGTGGTCTTGTCTGCCCTACCCCTAGAGTGTATATAAAAAGCCGGAGGCGCGGAGGGAGAGCAGCCCTCCGCGGAGCGGAGTACGGGCGACCGTGCTTTGCCACGCAAGGGCGGAAGGGCTGCACTTCCCGCAGCGCCGGAGCTAAGGCAGAGTCTGACACAATATTGTCGGTTTAGGAGTCCATATCTCGGTAATTATTAAGTTTAGAAAAAAGTTGTCCATACAAAACACGTTTATTTTAACGTATTCTATACGATAGAATCATAAAAAATAGGTGTCAATATGACATCACACCTGACGAAAATTTTCTGTCCAAAAAAAAAATTACACTTTTTTCATCCAGCCCCCCCCTTTCTCCACTCCACCCGTACCAAACCAAAATTACATTGGGTCCCCTGTCGTACACATTGACCAAAATCATAGCCACTAAATAAAACTATAGACCAAAATTATTATTTATACATGCAATTTTCAACTTTGATTAAAGCTCTTAAAGTGTCGCACAAAGTATTTTTTTTATGACCTTGATTTATTTTATATGCAATCTCCATTGAACAATTAGAGTAGGCCATTTTCAACTTTTTATCCGCTGTCATGTTTCCGCTTAATTAGTTCATTCAGTCGCCAAAACAATAACTCGATGCTAGTTTATATTGAAACAAAGCCGAAAATTGATTACTTAGCTGCTACTTTTTACTTTATACTAGTCTCCGTAATTAGTCGCCAACTTATTATTTTTGCTACCCCCTTTAATTTTTTATAAATCCCTAAATCAGATTAATTTGTCGCCGCGTTAAATACATGCCATATATTATTAGTATAACTTTTTCATTTTCTATATGTCCCACGTAGACGCACGAATCAGCAGATATACTACGGAAACCTATTCCTTTCAGGTAATCGTCCAATTTTTTATTCCAGCACCGTGCCTGTTTCAGTCCGTATAGTGAACGCTTCAATTTACATACTTTCGTTGCATCAACGTCAAGTCCTTGTGGGGGCAGCATATATATTTCCTCGTCAAGATCTCCATGCAAAAATGCCGTTTTCACGTCAAACTGTGTCATTTCAAACTTTTTCTCGGCACAAACTGCGAGTAGAATTCGAATAGAATCGTATCTTGTGGTTGGAGAAAAAGTTTCTGAATAGTCGATTCCAGGTCTCTCATCAAAACCTCTTGCTACTAGGCGTGCTGTAAAACGTGAAACTGTACCATCAGGGTTAAGTTTCTTTTTAAAAACCCATTTGCATGTTATTGGACTTTTTCCGTTTGGTAATTCAGTTATTTCCCAGGTTTCGTTTTCTTTTAGCGATTTAAGCTCTTCATTCACAGCATCTTTCCAATTTTCTACTTCTGGACTCATCATTGCTTCTTCATAAGTATTTGGTTCTTGCAATATTAAGTTAGCTTCAAATCGACAAGGTGCTTTGAGATTTTCCCTCGATCTTAGCACTCTACTTGTGTTTGAAATTTCTTCAGCCGGGAATTCTTCAGTCGGCGTTTCCTCAGAATCAAAAAACGTATCTGTCACGTTGCGATTATCGACAGGAGGGGCGTGTTCGAAACTGTTTTCTATTGTGACAATGATAACTTTACGGCCCGAGAATGAGGATTCATTAAATACTACATTCCGTGAAATGTGTACCTTCTTAGTCTCAGGATCATATAGTCTGTAGTTGGTGGAGTTCCCGTCGTATCCTACAAAAATTAGCTTTTTACTCTTTGGTTCAAGTTTTCTTCTTAGTTGATCAGGTATATGCATATATGCATCACAGCCAAATATTTTAGTATGATTAACACACGCCTTTTCACCGGTCCATTCTTGATACGGGGTTGAGCCAGGTGTCTGTTTAGAAGGCGTCCTGTTCAGTACGTAAATGGCACAGTTGACAGCTTCGGCCCAGAGATAGAGCGGCCGCTTTGCGTTGTGTAGCATAGTTCGTGCAGACTCCATGATCGTACGCATATCCCGCTCAGCTCTTGCGTTTTGTTCGGGGGTGTAGGGTGCAGTCGTTTCATGTGTTATGCCAAAGTTTGTCAAAAAAACTTGAACTCATTGCTACAGTACTCGCCTCCGTTATCTGTATGAAAAACTTTTATCGGACGACCAAACTTATTTTGTATCAGTCGTAGGAATTCTTTGAAGTTTTCAAACACGTCGATTTGTTAGATCATTTTCCCGAACTCATTATTTCTTCGTAGTAAATTTTCCGTTCGCATATTTCCCCGAAAGTTCTTTTTACAGTATTATAGTTTTCGGATTCTTTATTTTAACGCTTTATTTTTTTCCAAGGGCATATTTTTTTATCGTCTTTTTTCCATGCAGCATATTTACACACTCGGGATTGTGTCAAAACGATTTTTTTTCAATGCAGCATATTTACACACGGGCATTTTATCTAAACTATTTTTTTCGTTGGAGCATATTTACACACTAGATTTTTCACCGCTTTTTCTATATTTAACCGAATTTATTGACTGTAATTTTTTTAAAAGTATGTATAAGTTTTAAAGCCGCTTTAAAAAACCCACTCAAAGAGTTTTCAACTGACCGATCCAAGGAATTGCCTATTTATTTATTTATTTAAACTTTATTGCACAAAACAAGTCAGTACAAATGGCGAACTTAATGCCTAATGGCATTCTCTACCAGTCAACCATAGGGCCAAACAGAGATGCTTCAAGAGGGCCTAATAAATAAATAGATAGGTACCATAAAACATATTGAAGTTAGTGGCAAGAACCATGTGATATTGCTACGGTGTATCCCTACCAACCTGACACCGGCTTGATACTCGTATGTAGTCAGCGCCAAAATCTGATTAGACGTTACTGTAGAACCTTGTTACTCTTATGTACGATTCCCACTGCTCAAGCTCAAGCGCATCTAAATTGTTGCCAAACGAATGTAGAGCTTCTTTACGACAGACAGTCATATTCGAATGTTATTGGCGCCGCTGCCGGCCGATCGGGCGCTTGCAGACGCGGACGGAGGTGCTCGGCTGTCGTCGCGCGCCATCGGCTCCGTTCGGTTACCGCCGCACGCCATCGGCTCCGCTCGCACGTCCGTCGCCCTAGAATTTAATCGCTCGGTCGGACGTAGTCGGCTGCCGCCGGGCGCTCCAGCGTCCGCTGGAACGTGGTGGCAGCCGAACCCGCCCGACCTGGTCACTGGACGCGGACGGCCGCTGCCGGCTGCCAGACCGCCCATTGCGACGCGGCGGAGGCCGACCCGGCCCGGCCCGGTCGTACATTATGTTCCAATAGATTTGAACGAACGTTTGATATACAGGTTACCAGAGAGGGTACTAAAATCCTTATCTAAGAAGTGACAGAGCAATGGTCCAGCTGCTATATCTAACGTGGTCCAACTAGAGCTGTCATCTCTATATTCGCTAAACCCGGACAAATACTTAAAAAAACTCGGACATTTGGCGTAAATTGCATATTTTTCCCTTAATCCAAATAATATAATAAAAAAAACAATCGCTTCATTTTTCATTCACATAAAGAGTGTCCGGGTTTTTCCCAGAAACTTATTGAACCCTTAAATCCTTAAAAAAACTGTTTACTTATTTAATATTTTAAACACGACAACTTTTCAATGCAATTATCGATATCACGAAATAAAGCAAAGTGAAAATTAAACGCAAAGTCAAAATTACGTTTAATAAACAACACGAATCGAAAAAACAACGAAAAATAAAATATGTTACATATATATTTTGCCGATCGGTGAAAAATACGAGCGGAAAATGTACTACTGAGTTGAACCACGACAAATTAATTATGGTGAATGTGAATTTTACTGATCGGGGAAATATGCGGACGGAAAATTTACTACAAAGAAATAATGAGTTCGGGAAAATGATCTAACAAATCGCTCTTATGTCTCATAAAGAAGACCACTCGGTATCCAGTACTCGCATCTTTGAAGAGAACAAAATATTTAAATCCCGATATGGAGGTTGTGGACATTGGTCCACAGACATCTGAGTAGATAACTTCGCCTGGATTGCATACTCTCTTTTCTGTGTCTAATTTCGTATGAAATGGTAGTTTATGCTGCTTACCGTACGCACATGCCTCGCAAAAAAAATCTTTAAACTCATTTTGTGTTATTCCTTGTATCAATCCATTGTTATATAATATTTTAATATATTCAATGTTTACATGTCCAAGTCTGTCATGCCACTTTTTCAAATTACTGTCACCAGACAGCATTGAGTTCGCTTGCCAGAGTTTCTGTGTACACAGCGGTTTTAAACAATAATCTGTACAAATTATTTGGTTGCTTGTATGCATATGCCGCCAAAGTATTGTTCATATCTAAAATGTTTGCTTGCCACTTCTGCTTGTTTATAGTATATCCTTTTCACGTCAAAACACCTTCGGATATTAGATTTTTCTTTAAATTTGGGATATAAAGTACATCATTAATTTCTGAATCATACCACTGATTGTTCAGCAATTTTTTTATGTAGACTGTACCAATTCCTTTGACACTCAACTCAGTATCATCTCCCAAGCGCACAGTTCTTGTGCTACACTCATGAAGCTTATCAAAGAAATCTAGCCTGCTTGTCATGTGGGCAGATGCTCCGCTATCCAGGATCCAAATATCCTTTTCTTCAGCTTGTTCTGCAAAAGTTCTGACCATGAAAGCAGAGTATGTCATGTTTGCTCCAGGATTAGATCTACTCAAGCTTCTTTTACGTGCATAACAGTCTCTAGCAATATGACCTATTTTCTGACAGTAGAAACAAATAGGAGGTTTGCCTGGGTTTCTTTTTTCTACGTATGAGTTCTTAGTGAGTGTAGCCAAGGCAATTGGATCGGCAGCGTCTTCGGAGGCAAGACTCGCTTCTTCATCTAGCAACCTTAAAGTTAAGTTGACTATAGTTTGTTTTCCGGCATCCATCGACAACCAGGCCTGTCTCACATTTTTGTATTTAATCGGAAGACTTCCAATTATTTTTGTAATTACCGCTGTGTCACTTAAGTTGTCTCCAGTTTCACGTATTTGCTTAGCAAGCGATTCTACTTTAGCAATATGTTGAGCTACGCTGTCTTTCTCTCCCATTTTATATTGGTAGAAACGTTCGTGTAGAGCCATTTTATTGAACTCAGATCTCTGAGCATAGATAGAGTCTAATTTTTCAATCATTTGTTTTGAAGAGCTGCAGTTCTCAATTAACACCATTTGCTCATACGTCAACGACGACGTAATTATGAACATGACGGCGGCATCTTGCTGTTCCTGTTGATCTGCGAGTGCTCGCGCCTCCCCCGTGCCGCCAGCCGCCTGCCCCGCGGGCGCCGCACTCGGCCCGCCCCAGTGGAGGTAGATCCTCCATCTTCTATATATCTACCAAGACCTTTGGCTTTCAACGCACACTTTAGTTGAAATTTCCATTGCAGATAGTTTTCCGCACTAAACTTTTGCAACATACCACTTATTTCTTTGTTCATTTTATAGACCCATAACCGTTATAAATAAAACACCCAAATTCTTAAGCACATTGGTTTGTACAGTCAAATGTATTGTTATAATGAATAACCATGGTTACTTACAATTTTCGTTCATCATAAGGAAAAGGTTTTGTATGCTATCCTACCTATAATCTCCAACAAATAATATATTTTATATTACATTTTGTTAAGTCCTGTAGGTAGGTAACCATAACTTTTGTTACTGTTTACGTTTAATCTAATCTTCTCAAAAATCTGCTTTGTATTGTCAGTCTTAGCGTTATGCGCAGATTTAAAGGCCATCATAAAACAGAGTAAGATAAGAATATTTGTTACTGGGAGAAGGTATGAGGGTGCACCAGTAACAATTTTCAATACCCTAAAACATCGTAAAATTGTGAGTTAAAAAAGTAGTTACGTTTTCATATTCCTATATGTTGACCTGACGTTATAATAACGTCAGTGAACCTATTTGAAATATAGAAAATTGAAAATCTATGCGCTTGATTAACTAAGCCCTAAGTCAATAAGAAAGCGACATTCCAAGACTTCATATTTAATAACGGCATGTATTTAAATCAATATCTGTAAATTCCCTTTTTTCGATCAAAATATTTGAAAGTTTCACCAAAAATACTAACTTGCACACTAATTATGCACACTAAATAATGCGAATTAAATGGGTGCCCGACGTTTCATATAACTTCACTTAATCTATTTTGGTTTGATATACCATTGCTTTGTATAATGTAACGAATGGCATAATATTGTTTTAGATAATTTTCAAATGATCTAATGTAACAATTGATATAATGGTTTATAGGTATAATTACTTTTAGTATAATGTACATTTACTATATTTATTACTTGTTATAAAACGTATTTATCATAATGACTTACTTCATATAATTCGTCAATGCTATAAACTACAGAAGATAAAAGTTGATTTTACTATAACCAAAAAAGGTGGTTCCCACTAGATATATTAGGCTGTCACTCCTATATCACCCTAATGGAGGTCCGACTTGGCTTAGGTTAGGTACGACGACGAGCGAAGCGAGGAGGAGTGTTAGGTTGAACTGCGACCCTAACGAGCGAGCGAAGCGAGCGAGCCGCGCAGGTCCGACTTGGCTTATGATTCCTAACATTACCTATTACACCATAAGGCAGGTCCGACTTGGCTTAGGTTAGGTACGACGACGAGCGAAGCGAGGAGGAGTGTTAGGTTGAACTGCGACAATAACGAGCGAGCGAAGCGAGCGAGCCGCGCAGGTCCGACTTGGCTTCCGATTCCTAACATTACCTATTTCACATTAAGGCAGTATTTATATGAAAACGCAATTATTCTAAATAGTATGTATGTTAAACAAATTTATGTGATAAATATGTTATACGAAAGTATAATTATGCATATTGTCAATTATGTCATTTAGCCTATTATATCAATCGATAATTAGAGCAAAGCAAAATATAGGAAAAAACCATTATATGAAACGTTACATTATATGAAACAACTTTATATCAATCGATTGTATATCAAGCGTATGTTAGTTTATCTGACATTATATGAAACATTACGGACCCGATTTAAATATACTATTTAAAGGTATTTGCAAAAATTGTTTTACTGGATATATAAAAAAAAAACTAACCTAACCTAACCCGGCCGAGTCGGATCTTAGTGTGCAGTGCGAGGATAATTAGTGTGCAGTGCAAGTCAGTATTTTTGGTGAAACTTTCAAATATATCCCATGTACGAACCATATTTTTGGTGTGAATTCGGTTAAAAAGGTCATCTCGTTTTGTATGATGTCAGGCGGGGCGCACTCCGCGATAAACTTTTCCCGCTACAAGTACATGCCGGTGGCCTCATGCATGGGGACTATTCAGTGGCTGCCATGCTGTGTCTCGGAACGCACGTACACGAAATTCGCGCGCACGCTCTTCCGATTTATGTACGTCGCAAGTGAACGTTCCTCATTCATCTGTTGATACCAGTGTTATATTATAATATAAAGTGTTTGAATGAGTAAAAAGACAGCGAAAAGATATTGTATCGCAGCGGGTTGTAGGAACAATGATCCCGCTTCGATTGTAGTAGATCGCATTCAATTTTTCTTTCTTAATTTACCTTTGTGTCATTATTTATAAAAATAAAAAATGTGGTATTACCACATAAAAAAATATGAATCGATAAAAAGATTCTATACAAATATATAATAAGTAGTTACTGAATAATAAAAAAAAAACATATTGCAGGTGTATCTACTTCCATATTTAACACTGGTTACTCAGATCAATTTTAATTGTTAAGTACTTATGTAATTTTGAATTGATTATTTACTGATATTTGTCAATTTAAATTCTAGTAAAATAAGTATGTCTACTACTAAATCAACAATCATAGAGGTTTTTATAATAATATTTGATATGAAGTTTGTAAAATTACTAGTAATGAATAAACGATTGAGTGATAGTTTGATAAGTAAGTATATAAAATATATAAATAATGAGTTAAAAGAAATGTATTGGAAGTGATCCCTAATAGGGATAAGTTCGCCTTTGTACATGTTTTATTTGTTACTAGCGACCCGCCCGGCTTCGCACGGCACGGCACGGTGCGTCCGTGCGTATTTTTAAAGATCGAAGCATACATAGGGGCAGACAGACAGACGAGGAAACGACTTTGTTTTATACTAGGTGTGTAGTGATGAATATATATATGAATAAATAAATAAATATCGGACAACTAAGCAAAAACAAAATGAAGCTCAAGAATTTAATTGCATGTTAAGGTAACGCATTCGTTGCATTATTTTATTATATTATACGTATTAAAATGTTTAAAAATAAAGCTAAAATGTTTTGCAGCCTGGTGGTGGATTCAATTCGTCCAAATTCTGAGATTGATTACTTTATAGTTGAATAATGAAATAATTAATATAATGTATGAAGAATATAAATATATTGCTCTCTATATTGAATGCAAGAAATAAATAGGAAATACATTTTTATTTTTAGTCGTTGACAGCCCTCGCTCTCGGCGACGCGGCAAGCGAGCCAATTCATTTTCACCGTTGGCACGCAGCTTTAACGTTCCGTTTGGCTTGCGCTGGGGACGACGACTTTAGAAGGGCCATAAATCATATTTTTTTGGCTAAAAAAAGCGGCTTTTGTAAAGATCAAAGTAGTGTGCCTTCTGTACTTGTACTATTATCTATTCTGTGATGATGTTTAAGTTTTTTTTGTAGGACATGTTCAGTTAATCAATTGTTTTTTTTTTGCACAGCATTAGTTTTTCTGGTATGCATTCAGTTAATTAGTGGAGTTACTTAGTGTGCTGAAAAATTATACAGATGTGCATTTAATAATATCCCTTTAATAACACGTTTTATAGTAAACTAGAGGGCACCTTCTTTCGCGTACCTATATTATTTTGTTTACCATAGAGTCGGGTATTTATATGAAAACGCAATTATTCTAAATAGTATGTATGTTAAACAAATTTATGTGATAAATATGTTATACGAAAGTATAATTATGCATATTGTCAATTATGTCATTTAGCCTATTATATCAATCGATAATTAGAGCAAAGCAAAATATAGGAAAAAACCATTATATGAAACGTTACATTATATGAAACAACTTTATATCAATCGATTGTATATCAAGCGTATGTTAGTTTATCTGACATTATATGAAACATTACGGACCCGATTTAAATATACTATTTAAAGGTATTTGCAAAAATTGTTTTACTGGATATATAAAAAAAAAACTAACCTAACCTAACCCGGCCGAGTCGGATCTTAGTGTGCAGTGCGAGGATAATTAGTGTGCAGTGCAAGTCAGTATTTTTGGTGAAACTTTCAAATATATCCCATGTACGAACCATATTTTTGGTGTGAATTCGGTTAAAAAGGTCATCTCGTTTTGTATGATGTTTAAGTTTTTTTTGTAGGACATGTTCAGTTAATCAATTGTTTTTTTTTTGCACAGCATTAGTTTTTCTGGTATGCATTCAGTTAATTAGTGGAGTTACTTAGTGTGCTGAAAAATTATACAGATGTGCATTTAATAATATCCCTTTAATAACACGTTTTATAGTAAACTAGAGGGCACCTTCTTTCGCGTACCTATATTATTTTGTTTACCATAGAGTCGGGTAAAAGTACCCGATAACCATATTTGGATGTTCACCTAGCCTTGTCTCAAAATTGGTTAAATTAGTACAGCCGTTTCGTCCGTGATGAGAGGACAAAGAAATTGTGACCAACAGAGCCGAGATGGTGCCAGACTGGAATGTGCCCGTGCAAAATCGAAGATGATCGCATTGCATCGCGTTATTAAGATATTTCCTAAAATCATGACCCATCTCCATAGAAAATTGATTTTCAATGCAAATCAAGAACATTATAATAAAACGATTTGCACAATTGGACCAATCCTACACGTTCGACTATTACGATAATATTGTACTCGAACTTATTATTATGAGAAGGCTAACGTAGTATCAGATGGGTACGATGGATAGAATAACAAACTCCTATCCAACGATATGAATTCCAAATAGCCCAAAGAAACGGCACAGAAAAACAATGGATTGTTGAAAACTTCCGCTGTATATTGGAGCTCCAAACTTGAGCAAAGGCAATTAATTTTTCTTACTAACAGCGCTCACCAGAACGAATTGATTTGGTACTTCAACTAAATACGGGTATAAAAGTTATGTTGTTATTACCTATTTAATTTTACACAGTTTTCTTATTACTTAATGAGTTAATTTTAAACTCTATTATTTATTACTTTTTGTATTTGAAATTCTTGTATTCAAGAGTTATTTGTCAGTTTGTGCCAAGGAAAGCTTAACGCGTTGTGAGGAAACTGCATTGTGAGTTGTAGGGTTGCTTTATACAATCGTTTCCATTCAGAATTCATTGTATAGCCTACCAAGTTGCGGTTTAGCTGGGATAGTGGCGCTACAAGAAGCTTTTATAAGGCAATAAAGCGGTATGCCATCAACCAAATCAAAACTTTGTTTACCGGAAAGCTGCTTAATAGATTTGGCTTTATTACGCGAAAATTACTTGAAATTCGCGGAATATTTAGTTATGTTTCCTCTTTGACCGTCACTCACTTTCAAAGTCGATTTCTAATATTATTTTCGTTTCCAGTAATATTAATTAGCAACACTTAACTCTTCAATATTACATTAGGCCAACCTCCGATGAGAGTACCTAAGTACTGTTGACTTTTGGCTTTGTTTCACGTCATTTCATTATTTAACTGAGATATTAATAATCTAGGGCAGTTAAGTATCGAGAAGGAAAAATCTTAATATTACATCTGTATAAAAAACATGAACCTCAATGTTAAATCTGTCGTCCGAACACACTAACATATAAAACATCTCTTTCAGGGTGCTATGCAAATGAGTCAGTGCCGAAAGAAAGAAGCTGTTTATAATTTTGGACACGTTCTTTAAATTTACCTTTTAACAGCCTCCTGATATTTTTACTACGTGTCGCTTCTAAAATTTTCTGTACAGCCTGTAAGAAAATAAAGATAAAAGAGAGATAAAATTTGGAGTTTATTTGAGCTTGTTGATGCAGGTCACGATATAAATTTATCACTAGATACCTTTGGTACTTGGGAGTAATTGAGTGGAACGGTAGGGCCCTGCTTTCAAGTGCGCAGATCTCGTTCCTTCGCGGTTGTCGGCGCCGTTTACTTTTAAAATTTGGAACTGTAAGTAAGACCCGTCAGACAGAATTACTATAATGAATATTAACTCAAAATTAGTACTGGCTGGTAAAATTAAATTAGGCTACGGCTGAACATGTAGAAAACGCAAAAACTGCAAACAAGCATTTATTCGTATTTACGTCAGCTTGTTATAAAGTAAAAAGTAGAACCATTTCAAAAATCAATGGTATGGCTCCGATGGCTCCCCAACATGCATCCGTACGTAGATAGAAATATAGAAAACACCACAACAAAGCAGAGAAATGCGCTATCAGAGCAGTTGCCCGTTTATTATTCCGGCCGAATGTATAGCTCCCAATAACCAGGAAACTCTCTAGGAAGTTTTAAAACAAATACCCCTGGCATCCACATACCAAATACCTACCCATAAGATGCCAATTTTTCAAGTCCATATTTTAGGACAGGATTAAGATTCTAAATTACCATAGATACTCGTACATCTCATTTCTGTCACTTGGTATTAGAGGATAGGCCGTGCATCATTGTTTGTTTTGTAAATATAGGTATGTATGCAATTTCCGCCTGACTGGCCGAGTTCAGCTTGTTAACACAACAACGGAGCTAAACACGAAATGTGATTACGTCGGATTACCAGCAAGTAAATACATTAAACACTAATATGTCTACCTCAACTTGCAATCGGTGAGCAATTAATATGTGTAATTGAGGCTTCTAATTAATTGGTGTTGGTTGCTACAAGTTACGGCGTAACTATAATGATATAACATATCAAGTCCAGCGATATGATGCCGAATGAATAACTAATGGATCGCGTGCCTAGGTTTCCATTACATGATAAATTCATTTGCATTTCAGATCAGATTTTACCACCAAAAGCCTCTGCGGTCGTATCCAATCACATCTGTGTGACCAAGTTCACGTGTCGGCGTGGATGAAATATGCATCGTCTTAAGAAATAATGATACCGGCGGATTTGGCTTGGTGTGTTATCAACAATAATTAGAGGCATATATCTGGAATAAAGAAGAGTTTCACCGTTTGCATTTGGCCATAACATTAGATAAATAAATAGCTCAAATATAGCTTCAAGGATTCGTACAATGTAGTTGTAACGGGAGATTATAATCAGGACAAAAAACCACGATCCATCATAACCCGTAAATGAATTCTTCTTTCCGCCAAGAAATAAAAGCCATCGCAAAGTTTTGCTGCATTCAAATTGAGCCTCCAAGGCTTTCAATTCAAGTTATGTAAAGAACAATTCGCGCTAGCAGAACACCGAGTACTATAATAACAATATTTATTGTTTGGAGACGATCCTTTGGTGTAAGTAAGCCGTTTTTATGTGAAATTGGTGATCTTTGATTTTTTTATTTTTATTAAGAATCGCTGCTTTCAATGCTTTTTGCATTTGTGGATAGAGCTAAGTTACTTTGTGAATTCATTGTAGAGTTTGATTCAACGCTTTTTAGGGTTCCGTACCCAAAGGGTAAAAACGGGTCCCTATTACTGAGACTTCGCTGTCCGTCCGTCCATCCGTCCGTCTGTCCGTCTGTCACCAGGCTGTATCTCAAGAACGGTGATAGCTAGACAGTTGAAACGGATGATGTATTTCTATTGCCGCTATAACAACAAATACTAAAAATAAAATAAAATAAATATTAAAGGGGGGCTCCCATACAAAAAACTTGTTATAGATTATGGTACGGAACCCTTCATGCTCGAGTCGGAACTTGCCCATTTTTTTATTATCAAACAGCCATTCGCCAAGATAATAATGATTGCAATAACTCATTTCATAAACATTTTGATTTTTTTATGGAATAATTGTCATATCCAGTTCTAATCCCAATTTCACTGGCCATCCCGATGTAATGAGTATTCAACTTTAACCTTCATTTTTATTTTTAGAAATACGCATAATTTAGAATCACACTTGTATACTCATAAATATTCAATACCTATCTAATTATAGAGAATAATTGGGTTGATGGTCTTTACTAATTAGCAGCGACTTTGTTATTTTTAATCGGCTCATGAAGCTTCATTAAATAAATTTTCAAAATTAAGCAGGTACACTGAAAGTATTTTGTTGAGACTCACTTCAAACAATGTGTAAAAAAATATCAATGTTCGTATATACATATATTTTAGTACGGTCATCGGAGGATGGTTATTGAATACTTTTTCTCGACTAGGGCGAAACAAAAAAGAGGTTCATGACATTTTTGCTCTCGTGGACGGAATTGCGGGCAACTTCTGGTGTTCAATAAAAGGCTGTAAAGCAGTTGCATCATGTTGCAGCATTTTTATTTTATTTTATTTTTGTATTGGAAATCTGGTATATTTTGACATTGTGTAAATTATTTTTGTTTAATTTTTTATTTTATTCTTAGTGTTATTTTATTAATTTGATTCCATTATTATGTTAAGTTTGTGATGACGATCCTTATTGGGAGATACTAGATTCATTTATTTATATTTTATTTACCTGTTGACTTTTCCCTTTTATTTTAAACTTATTTTGACATTGTAAATATTTTCTCGTATTATTAATCTTGCCTTATTTTTGACGATCATGATATTAATTCGTATAATTTTGACATTAAGCAAATTTGTAATGTAATTTTTATCGTGAAATAAATAATCTAATCTTATCTAATCTAATCATTGCTTATGCAAAATATATATATGATAACCGTCTAGTGAAAGCATTGCGGCGACTTTATTACAGACAACTTTTACTGGTGTAACTAAACCCACGCCATTTTTATAAAGGATGTGTTAATTACTTTATAATCTTTATTTATAAACGTCAAAACATTTTGCCACTACGCCTATAGTTTTAATTACATATAATCAATAATAATAACTAAAAGTATTAAAAAGATATTTACAATAGGTACTTTATAACCTATTTAACATACATAACTTGTAATAGTTATGTAAAATTCTCTAAGTAATCAAATTTTAAACAAAGCTACAGATTTTTTTTATTGCCCACATATCTATATATATAAAACTCAAAGGTGACTGACTGACTGACTGACATAGTGATCTATCAACGCACAGCCCAAACCACTGGATGGATCGGGCTGAAATTTGGCATGCAGGTAGATGTTATGACGTAGGCATCCGCTAAGAAAGGATTTTTCAAAACTCACCCCCTAAAGGGGTGAAATGGGGTTCCAAAGTTTGTATGGGGAAAATATATATAAAACTCAAAGGTGACTGACTGACTGACTGACATAGTGATCTATCAACGCACAGCCCAAACCACTGGATGGATCGGGCTGAAATTTGGCATGCAGGTAGATGTTATGACGTAGGCATCCGCTAAGAAAGGATTTTTCAAAACTCACCCCCTAAAGGGGTGAAATGGGGTTCCAAAGTTTGTATGGGGAAACAAGATTAGTTAGACTATTTTATTCGAAACTTCACAGGAGTATTTCTAACAATAATTGAGTAAACACGTGTCTCAGGTTTTTTGAAAATTCAACCCTTAAAAGGGAGAAATGTGGCGACAAAGTCTGAAAATCAGCATGGGTATTGTTTTTATGGTTTATCGGGTCGCTGATTACGTAAACTGCAACGATTTTAAAATCCAACGTGGCGGACGTGAATTAACATCTCCACTGTTGTGGTGAAATGGGGTTGAAATGTCTAAATACTAAACCGCTGGTTCTAGAGAGTCCATATTTGGAACCTACGTGTCCTTATAAAGTCTAGGGGTGCAATAAAAGAAGCATTTGTCAAAAGTCACCCCCCAAAGGGGTGAAATGGGGGTCGTAAGTTTGTATGGGGAAAAAGATTAGTTAGACTATTTTATTGAAAACTTCCAAGGAGTATTTGTAACGATAAATGAGTAAAGCACGTGTTTCATGCTTTTTGAGAATTCAACCCCTAAAGGAAGAGAATATGGTGAAAAAGTCTGAAAATCAACAAGGGTAATGTTTCTATGGTTTATCGGGTCGCTGATTACCAAAACAACAGCGATTTAAAAAACAAACGTAGTGGACGTGAAATACCGTCTCGCCTGTTGGGGTGCGATGGGGTTGAAATTACTAAATATGAGTATGGGTGTAATTTTTACGGTTTCTTGGGACGTTATTTACGAAAATGCCACCGATTTTAAAATTTTATATTGTGGACATGAAAATTCTTGAAAGCATTTGCGCCAAATTGCAATTTAATCGGTCCAGTAGTTTTGCAGCAAATCGGTTGTAACAGACGGACTGACAGACAGCTACACGTGATCTAAGGGGGGTATATTTTTGCTTTTGAGGTATGGATAGAGACCCGCGTTATACTAAAAGATTAAAAAAATAGTATTTGTTGGCATCTCGATCGTCGTCAATCGGTACCTAGGCGGGCGGCGCGTTGAGACGGGAGGAGTAATGATCGGGAAACTTCCTGCATCCGTAATAAATACATTCAAGTTTTTCAATAACTATGTTAAGTCATTTCAGAATTCTGAATTACGTTTATCTGGCTCAGAATAATTCATTTTTCATTCATCAACGAAGAACCTCAATAAATCCTCAATATCTTACAATAGAACAAGACGTAACTTAGAACATGGCTTAGAATCATTAAACCAATCTCGAATATCCCAAGTCGATAAGCGGAGGAGGGACATTATAAAAGCTTTATACAAATAAAATGCACACATAACCCGGTGTCTCAACTTCACTTCGAGTTAGGAATTTTGAAGTGAACTTTATTTGGATACAGTAAAAGCTGAGATCGCTTGATTTGAGTGCTTGAGTTTTCGGTTTGATTTGTTAAAGTGGAGTTGTGATAACATAAAAAGTATTTCCCAGTAATATTAGAAAAACGAAAGTCTTGTGTATGTTTGTTACTTCTTCACGCTAAAACGGCTGGACGGATATGCATGAGGGAAAGCAGATTGCAGATTATACCCTAACTTAACAAATAGCCTACTTTTAAACCTGAAAAAAAGAGCATTGTTCCCGTAGGATGATGTATATTATATAGGCACGCGAGCGAAGCCGCGGGCTAATGCTAGTTGTTTAATAAAATTAAAAATTTATTTAAACAAAATTTAAACAAAACTACAGTATTTTTATTTAAATCATCATATATTTTATCTGATCTGATCAAACTGAAATGGGCATCTGGAAGCCTATTAAAAAATATATCCGTAGGTATGCGTAAACAACGAGCATATAAAAAAGTTTTAGACCACCAAATGAAGGGCAAAATTTAAAATGTTTCATGTTGTGATTCGAGAAATTGTTGTTTATTGAGAAAAGCTCTATAAATACCTCAGCGCGGAATCAGCCAATATTTAAAATGAAGCGAACAATTTAATGGTTCATACGGGATTCGAACCCGCATTTTCAACGGCTTCCCGGGCGAACTCGGGCGTACTACATATTGGACCACTGAACCTGCACCTCTAGCATAACTGTCTTACGCGACTATTTCTCGCGCGAGATAATTACCCGTCTCTTTCTATGCAGTAATTTGAGAGAGTGACGGGTAGCGCTATGTTGCGCGACAAGACTCGCGAAGCAAAGTTGTGCTAGACGGGCTGATGCGAGAGCCATTGAATTTTTCATTGTAAACATTTGGTTTACGTAAGCAGACGTTACTGCTTATTATATCTGTTATCTTAACATATGTATTTGAATTATTTTTTTACTTTGTTATGTTTGTTTTATTGTATATGTTTTAATTTTCTATTAATAATAATATAATAATATATCTTTATTTCAGAAAGCAATATTCCATAGATTGATTAGTAACAAGTAATTAGTATTTCATTACAGTTTTAGTTTCATCAAAATTTCTTATTTGTTTTCATTATTATTTTACTGTTATTTTTCATTTTATTTGTTTAAAATTAATTAAAATTTTATGAAATGTATATTTTAGTTTAATTTTATTTGTATTGTATTTTTATTGTACCTATTTATATTACCGAGTCGTCAATAAAGTATTGTATGCAACGTTGCATAACTATATCATTAACAAGTAATTAGTATTTCATTACAGTTTTAGTTTCATCAAAATTTCTTATTTGTTTTCATTATTATTTTACTGTTATTTTTCATTTTATTTGTTTAAAATTAATTAAAATTTTATGAAATGTATATTTTAGTTTAATTTTATTTGTATTGTATTTTTATTGTACCTATTTATATTACCGAGTCGTCAATAAAGTATTGTATGCAACGTTGCATAACTATATCATATATGCTCGTGGCATCTTTCTTTCCCAACCTACGTCAATCGCATTTTTACCTCTTCTTATGAGGCTTCGTGCTAGATACACTTTAGTGTAGTGACATATATTTATTTCCTTACTTTTGCTGACTAGCGACGCTAGTTAAAAATGCATAATTATATACTATGTGCATTATTTATAGCTTTTGATCTTCGCGGCACGTATTGGAAATAGTTTCGGTTATTCAATCTAAAGGTAAGTTATATTGATGCGGTTGAACTCAAGATTTCTAATGCGATGAAGAGATCGCTGTAGTCAAAGTTGCCCGAACAGTTTAACCAATTTTGGCCAGGAGTTTCCATTCTACTAGTTCCTTCTCAACAGCTGAGATACTCATGCTCATCTTCCCTCGACGTAAGTAAGAAAAGCATCATGAGATTTTGCCACTTTCGTGTAGGGAACAGTAAGCATTTGTCCCATAATAATGTTGAAGATATTTAGAACATTCTTTGTTTATACTCTCTTTCTGTCTTTGTCTTTTATTGTCAAGTTATTATGGTAAAAATATTTTCATGTTCAAAACCAGTTTACAGATCCCTAGGTTTGATATAACCGCAAACTTTACGCGGTCTTTGTATAGGCATTTATTAATATTGATCCGTAAATTCAAATTCCATATAAAAAGATTCAGCACGCAATGTATTTCTTTGTTGACACTTAACATCGTGATGTGACAACTGTCACTAGTGTACGCCATACATTGCTGCTCAGAAAATTTTCATAAATAATAACGCTATAGTAGTTAACGCTAAATTAATAATTGTTATAAATATCAGATTATAACACTAAAATGTACGTCTAGCTCCGATTTGCGGTTATATCAAATATACCACGCTGTACAGTCGCCATCAGTTATATCGCAGCATATAAGAGATCCCTAATAGGGATAAGTTCGCCTTTGTACATATTTCATTTGTTATCAATGTATTTATAACCAGTTGTTGTGTACAATAAAGCGTTTACATACATACATACATAAGGCGTTCATAAATATCTGAACACCACTCTTATTGACTGGGCATTACAGTACATGTTCAGATATTTATGAACGCCTTATATGCTGCGATATATCTGATGGCGACTGTACATATTAATAACAGATTTTATACAATTACCTTTTCAAAAATCATAAATAATGTGGATTAACGGTAAGATTATTGTCGACGAAATCGTCGGCGTATCAAATGTATGATTTTTAGGGTTCCGTAGCCAAATGGCAAAAAACGGAACCCGTATAGATTCGTCATGTCTGTCTGTCCGTCTGTCCGTCCGTATGTCACAGCCATTTTTTTCCAAAACTATAAGAGCTATACTGTTGAAACTTGGTAGGTAGATGTATTCTTTTTAATACCATCAGCATCATTATCTACCTTTCTTACTTTAGTTAATTTTTTGTTTTTGAACTGCTTTCTGTTTATTTAATGTAATTCTGATATTCTATTCCAAAACATTACTGTTGTTCTTTGATAGTCGCTCTCATAATGCTGTAATTCTTGAATAAGGCTTGACCTCCACGATACAGGCTTTGCCTAGTGTGGAAGTCACTGAATCACCATTTTGTATTGACTTCTTACTTGGTAAATAAAGAATTTATTATTATTATTATTATTCTGTGAACCGCATTAAGATTTTGATGCAAAAATAATAATAAATATTGGGGGCTCCCCATACTTAGAACTGAAACTCGAAATTATTTTTTTCATCAAATACATACGCGTGGGGTATCTATGAATAGGTCTTCAAAAATGATATCGAGGTTTCTAAAATATTTTTTTTCCAAACCGAATAGTTTGCGTGACAGACGCTTCCAAAGTGGAAAAAAGTTGGTCCCCCCCCTCTAACTTCTAAAATAAGAAAATGAAAAAATCTAAAAAAAACATATGATGTACATTACTATAAAAACTACCAACGAAAATTGTTTTGAACGAGATCTAGTCAGTAGTTTTTTTTAATACCTAGCCTTGCACCTAATTTATATGGGGCGCTATACATACCAGGTGCAAACTTAACTTAACCACTTAGGGATGGAAAGTGTTTGTACGGAACCCTCGGTGCGCGAGTCCGACTCGCACTTGTTAAGATATAACATTATGCCGTTAGATCCCAGGCTATCCATTTTGGTCACGGCTAATACGGCTATCTATCCGGACTGGACTATTTTGAGCAGTAGGTATAAAGTCAAGACGTAAAAAATATATGACATTGTATTTAAAGAGAGCAATATATTATTATTGACAACGTTTCATATTTCTAACAGGTGGAAATTAATATAGAGATCGAGATAGCTTTGCGTCGTACCTATACACCCTTAAAAAAAATATTTGTTTTTATTGATAAGAAAGTAATTTTTATATAAGAACATACATAAAATAACCGAAATCTACGACAACTATGCCTGCATAGCGCTGTCGTCTTCGACCTAAGTATCCGCAAAAAAAAAACTTTTTTTTTCAGGTACCGCTCGTACACCTAAAGCACATGAGTAAAGAAATGGAACAGAGACTAAGCTTCATATAACCGCGCTTACTACAAGCGCGATGCGCGTGTGTGCGTGTGACCAAACTCCTCGTCACGTACACGCAGAAACTGGTTTATACTAGTTCAGTTTGGTCACAAGCGCAGGGCGCGCACCGCGTCGTGTCGTGTTCGATTTCAATGTATTTGTTGTGCACGTGAAAATATGGTGGTTTGTAACTTTGTACTGTGTGTATGAACAATACAAGGAATGTTAATATTGGTAATAATATATTTAAACAAATGAGTGAATATAAATTTGATATGCCAAGTGAATGCTTTCCATTGGAATATTTAAAAAAACTGTTCATTAGATTAAGGATTTATCATTCAACTAGCATCAACCCGCGGCTTCGCTCGCGTGCCTATATAATATACATCATCCTACGGGAACAATGCTCTTTTTTCAGGATTAAAAGTACCTAAGCTATTTGTTAAGTTAATAATCTGCAATCTGCATTTCCCTCATGCATATCCGTCCAGCCGTTTTAGCGTGAAGAAGTAACAAACATACACAGACTTTCGCTTTCCTAATATTACTGGGAAATACTTTTTATGTTATCACAACTCCACTTTAACAAATCAAACCGAAAACTCAAGCACTCAAATCAAGCGATCTCAGCTTTTACTGTATCCAAATAAAGTTCACTTCAAAATTCATAACTCGAAGTGAAGCTAAGACACCGGGATATGTGTGCATTTTATTTGTATAAAGCTTTTATAATGTCCCGAGCCTCCGCTTATCGACTTGGGATATTCGAGATTGGTTTAATGATTCTAAGCCATGTTCTAAGTTACGTCATGTTCTATTGTAAGATATTGAGATTCTCTTCGTTGATGAATGAAAAATGTATTATTCTGAGCCAGAGAAACGTAATTCAGAATTCTGAAATGACTTGACAATCATAATTATTGAAAAGCTTGAATGTATTTATTACGGATGCAGGAAATTTCCCAGCAGCAGAAAAAAAGCCGATAAACCATAGAAATATTACCAATGTTGATTTTCAGACTTTGTCACCACATTTCTACCTTTTAGGGGTCGAATTAAAAAACAACCTGAAACACGTGTTTTTTTTATTTATCGTTAGAAATACTCCTTTGAAGTTTCGAATAAAATAGTTTAACTAATCTTGTTTCCCCATACAAACTTTGGAACCCCATTTCACCCCTTTAGGGGGTAAGTTTTGAAAAATCCTTTCTTAGTGCACCCCTACAACTTATAAGGAACCTACGTGCCAAATTTGAACTCTCTAGAACCAGCGGTTTGGGCTGTGCGTTGATATGTCAGTCAGTCAGTCAGTGTCTTCTTTTATATATTTAGATTAAAAGATCATCATCGTCCTCCTAGCCTTTGTCCCATTTTTTTGAGAATTAATTCTCAATCGGGGTCGGCTACCTAAATCCCAAGATGTGGCGTAGGCACTAGTTTTTACGCAAGCGACTGCCATCTGACCTTCCAACCCAGAGGGGAAACTAGGCCTTATTGGGCTTAGGTGGTTTCCTCACGATGTTTTCCTTCACCGAAAAGCGAGTGGCAAATATCAAATGACATTCCGTACATAAGTTCCGAAAAACTCATTGGTACGGGCCGGGTTCGAACCCGCGACCTCCGGATTGAAAGTCGCATGCCCTAACCACTAGGCTACCACCGCATCTTGAGATTTAGATTAAAAGATATAATAAATTATTAAAAAACAAAAGTTATAACAACAAAATCTTAGGCGTAAGTAATTTGTAATCAATAAATAAATAAAAAACTGATCGATATCATTTTATTTATTTTTGTCCACCAGTGCCAACCCTACCATATTAGGTATAAATTTTGCGCGCTCTTTTAAATGAGGATATCTCCGTAACTATTTGTCCTAGAAAAAAAATGTAAAATAGAAAATGTAGTAAATTTAACTCTCTATAACATTGTCGAAGCTTTCTTCTAGCTAAAATGCTCCTAAAGGAAGATATGAGCAAAAATATGAAGAAAGTGCCGGTTTTTTCAATATGGCGGCGGCGCGGAGGGGTGGGGGGGGGATTGTGCATTTTGCATTTTAAACACTGACTAACCATCCTAGATAACATATCAAAAATTCAAAACTACCGGACCGTTTGTAAGGTCACACATAGTACTTTAGTCTCTATTCACCGTATTATATCGCGGGCTAGTTTTCCGCACCTCGACGTCTTACAATGCGCCTATTTTGCGTGAAGGGTTGCTGGCACTACTCTTGCCTATTATATTAGATTGGACAATAAATTTGACGATATTGACGATAAAATAATACTTATTATAGCCCAACAGGGTGTATTTCAGCCCACGCCATATTTTGGATTTTTAGTGGTTAATTTATTTTTCTCAAACATGCAATGAAATATCATCATAACGTGCGTTAAAACAGGCTTCGAAGTGTCAAGTTTCGGGCGAAACAATTCGAGAGAACTGTAAAGGCATTTCATACAAAATTGAAGGCCTAGGCCGGGAAGTAATTTGTTTTTAATTTTAATGTAAACATGGCGTCTGTGTTTATGAACAGCTGATATTATTATTTTTCTAGTGGCTACCCATTCAGCCATCGGACCAACAATATCCGCGTTAATGCCTATTACACACGAACTAATATTAAGAATAAAAATCTGTATGATTCAATGTGTTGTTGAATAAATTTAAAATACTGTATATACGTAAGTCACCAGAGACCATAGACGATATTAAAAATCCTCTGCCTTTATTTTATTTTTTATAGAAATTAAGATTCTTATTATCAAGTTGTGTATCATGGCCCTAATATTCGAAAACTATACCTACACGTGGCGACTTATTAAAGAAAAAAAAATATAGAGGTATTGGAGGGAAAATTAAAAATACTTCTTTTTAAACATGGCGTCTGTGTTCATGAACAGGATGAACAGCTGAATTATGTTTTTTTGAGTGGTGTTTTTTTTTATTTCATTGCATATGTTTGAGAAAAGCACTATATATGCCTTAGCCGTCAAAAGGGCTTGCCGGCTTCGTATCACTAGACGGCCTCCCTAACGGTCGGCCGTCTATACCTACTCAGCCGGCAAGCCCTTATTTCCCGGCATCTGCAGTAATATACTATTACTGGTAACGACAAATTTTTGGTAACTGGCACCGAAAGGCAGCCATGTTACTAATATAAATAATGACGAAACAGAACTAAATATTCCGCAAATTTCATGTAATAATTGTATAATAAAGTCAAAACTATCCACAATTTGGCTAACGACAAATCCTTGACAAATCGCTACTGTTTTTTTTTTTTTGATGTTTAATATTGCGAATGTATGACTTATGCTCATTATAGCCATTAAGAAAGCTGTTTGTAGCGCCACTATCCCAGGTACAAAATTAGAAT
This sequence comes from Apotomis betuletana, assembly GCA_932273695.1. Lineage (NCBI taxonomy): Eukaryota > Metazoa > Arthropoda > Insecta > Lepidoptera > Tortricidae > Apotomis > Apotomis betuletana. The sequence continues at coordinate 12,784,743 of OW026298.1, read as the reverse complement.
TTTGTTTTACTTACAAAAATTGCTAAAGGTTGCCGATATATTTTATATTCTCGTAAACAGTAAAAAATATGCGTGTATTGTATAATCCGCCGTATTACATTATACAGCGTGGGTATTTATTAGGCGCATATATGTATTGAAATGACGATTAGTATCGGACCCAGGGATCCTATTTACATTGATTTATTTAGAAAATTAGATATATTTTTTTCATACGAAATAATTGAACACGCAATGTATTTGCATACACATTAATAAACGTACCTAAACGTCATGACATACCATGTCAGCGTTCATGTGTTGGACTACATACATTGCTGCTTGGTTGGACTTTAAAAATAGATGACACCTAATCAAAAACCCTATTTAACAAAATAATTACTTATGCCGTACGAGACCTATGATCAGATACTATAACTGAATACATTATATGCCCGTATTAAATACCCACGCTGTATATATCAATCCAAGAATGGCAGCACGTGGCTATTGCCAATGTCAGTTTTTAATAATATTAAGTATAAAGAATAATAAACTATGCTTGTATATATTTGTATAAAAAAAAGTATACCTTACGGCTAGTCGTTATCAAAACAGGGCCGTTTTGAAATTCGGCGGTTCAACGATTAGCCGGATTGAATGCGGCTGAATAAAAAAAAAAAAATTTAACAAAATAAAAACCGACTTTAGTTCAGTAAAACTAAAAAGCCAACAATAACCCGTTCAAGTACAGATTACATTTGACTCACCCTTCGAAGTCGATCCCAAACCACTTAGTTCTTATATTTATATATTATAGTTTACGCGAGGTTTGGCACTGACTTCGAAGGGTGAGTCAAATGTAATCTGTACTTGAACGGGTTATTGTTGGCTTTTAGTTTTACTGAACTGAAGTCGGTTCTTTTTTTGTTAAACATTTTTTTTTTTTGCTTTTTAGTGGTTCGTATGTGTGTTCATCATCAGTTTCCTTACACCAAATCCTATTTACTGAATGTAAATTCTTGACTTTATCAATAAATTACCGAAAGCGCCGTACATGTCCCTATAACATTTGAAGAGTTCCCTCGATTTCCCCAAGATTCCATCATCAGATCCCGACTTAGTGCCAACGGGACCAACTCGGAGTTATACCCTTCCGATAAAAAAAATAATTAAAATCGGTTCACGATTCTCGGAGATATCGAGTAACACACATAAAAAAAATAAAAATTAGTTCGAATTGAGGACCTCCTCCTTTTTTGAAGTCGGTTAAAAAATCCGCCGGAATGTATTCGGCGCCATACGTTCTTCAACACGGCTAGCCGTAATGACATACAACGAGTCAATAGCCGCCTCTTTGACAGTTTTTAGTTCCCATTTTTAACACTCGTGGCGCAGCCTGATATGACAACAATGGCGTTGGATACAGAAAATGTGTCGCTAAATAAAATTGCGAAGTTACTACATAAACGGCGGATTATACAATCCGACTTCGACATAAATAATAACTTGTATTACGATCTCCGCTCGACAAATACAGATTGAGATACAGAGTTACTGGTGCTTTTATTTGGACTTGATCCGCACTACTTCAATACGATAGATAGCATTTAATTTAAGCCGATCAGCGTAAAGCTTGAATATAGAGAGCTAGTAAACGCTCGCATGCGGCCATGTTGCATATTTTATTCACGCTCAATAGGTTTGTTGCAATCTTCTTATAAATATCCCACAGGACTCGATAAGGCAATAGTGCCTAACTTTGTTTTGATTTTGTAGTGCTTTGATACAGTCGTTCGAGTTCATTGTTCGGCTGAAGTTGTTCTTGCATTTCCGAATTAATCTGGATTTCAAGAGAATACCACTACAGAAACGGGATTTATCGTGTACCTATACATATAATGTATTGAATTAACTCGCTTTGTTATGTCCGTTGTCAATGTTGTCATAATGACCGCAAATTGTGCAAATTGCGATTATGGTAAAAATACATGTATTTATTTATAACTTGGGTGGAAAATAGACATACATATGTTTCATATAAAACTTACTCGTTCACATAAAGGAACAGCGGCCGAGTTTCTTACAAATATATAATAAAATGATAAAAAAATCAAAAATGTTTATTTGTGTAGTGGGTAAGTTTGACCCACATGAACATGAACAATCTTGATACTTTCATCTTTAAAATCTGGCAATACGAGCATTAGTCCATTGAATAAAAAGTTCTAGAGTGCGTGAGTTAGTAACGTAAGATGTTTCTTCGGAAACATGTCAAGAGTCCCTAGGTAATAAACATACTAAAACCCCGGGACACTAGGAGGAGCCCCGGAGTGGGGGGAGGGGGGGGGAAAGGGTCCATTTTTTCATTTTTCGCTTAAATCTCAAAAACGGTACATGTTAGAGAAAAACTTTCAAGGAAAAGTTGAAAGGCCATAAAATTATCTACAAGTTGTACCTAAATAATTTTTTCCTATATCCTACCGTTTCTGAGTTACACGCAGTAAAAAATGATTGTGGCTCAAACAATTTCCCCATACTACATACCCATGTTTATCACATCAATCGATCAAAAAATATTTCTTTCTTCCAAAAAACTCAAATGTGCAACTTGTGACCGGTACTGATAGATTGCTCTTAATTAGGTCTATAATTGGTAAAGTAAACACATTCCTCCATGGAAGCCTTTAGGAGGAATCGATTGTCAAAATATTATATTAGGGTAGTTTGAGTTACTGAACTTGATCTTTTTATTTTTTCTTCCAAAAAAACTCAAAAGTGCAACTTGTGACCGGTACAGATAGATTGCTCATAATTAGGTCTATCATTGATAAAAATACCAGATTCCACCACGGAGGCGTTTACGGGGAATTGAATTTTATTAGGGTAGTTACGATACTTGAACTTTTTATTTTTTTTCTTCCAAAAAGATCAAAAGTGCAACTTGTGACCGGTACTGATAGATTGCTCTTAATTAGGTCTATCATTGGTAAAAAAAACATATTCCTCCATGGAAGCCTTTAGGAGGAATTGATTGTCAAAATATTATATTAGGGTAGTTTTTAGTAGTTTTTCACCTTTCATGGGATGTAGCTCGAAAACGGCTGCGAATAGAAAAAAAATATTGAGGTACAACTTGTAGATAATTTTATGGCCTTTCAACTTTTCCTTGAAAGTTTTTCTCTAACATGTACCGTTTTTGAGATTTAAGCGAAAAATGAAAAAAATGACCCTTTCCCCCCCTCCCCCCACTCCGGGGCTCCTCCTAGTGTCCCGGGGTTTTAGTATGTTTATTACCTAGGGACTCTTGACATGTTTCCGAAGAAACATCTTACGTTACTAACTCACGCACTCTAGACCCCCCTTGGAGGGACTCATTCAATGGACTACATGTGAGAAAATGAATACAATGACACACATTTTGAAATCAACAAATGATTAGGTATTTTACCTCTTGCTAAAGCGCTAAAATCTAAGTAAACTGACGTCACTCGAACATCCTTAATACCGAGAGTGTTTATATCCGTTTGGAATTAAGCGATCTTACTAAAGTCGCTATTAAAATTTATGAGGTACCTACGCCGTCGAAAAAAAATTGAGACACGACCCTGGGCGTAAAAACTTTTTTGTGGTAGATAATTATTCACAGTGTGAAGACCATCGAATTAAGCTGGAAATTTACGAGGTCGAGGGAATGCAATCAAGATGAAAGCCTCGACAACGCAGATGACGACCGCGTCTGCGTACACTGCGCCCATACCTGGGGACTCTTGTAGACTGGGACATATTGATTTAAAATTATAATCAATTGTTAATTTAATTTTAATCAATAGTTTACGTTTATGGTATAATTACAATCATATTTATGAATTCCAATGTACATAAAAAATTGGGCAAGTGCGAGTCCGACTCGCGCATGAAGGGTTCCGTACCATAATCTATAACAAGTTTGTTGTATGGGAGCCCCCCTTAAATATTTATTTTATTTTTAGTATTTGTTATTATAGCGGCAATAGAAATACATCATCTGTGAAAATTTCAACTGTCTAGCTATCACCGTTCTTGAGATACAGTCTGGTGACAGATGGATGGACGGACGGACGGACGGACGGACGGACGGACGGACGGACAGCGAAGTCTCAGTAATAGGGTCCCGTTTTTACCCTTTGGGTACGGAACCCTAAAAAAGTATGTCCTCTGTTATTGAATGGTTTTCATTTGCTTGCTACTTGCCTGTACCTATGTTTATTTTTTACATTTTCACAAGACTTTACAATTTTGAAAATCACCATAATACGGGTTTTTACACAGGGTAGACTCTTTACTTCGAGTACTGATAGTAGTACTCGTATTTCTATGAGACGCAATTTCAGTGAAAAGGGTAAATTGACCACATTAGAAATGTTTCCTTAATCACCCTAAGCTGCAGTGAATAAAGAACTAACTTTTTGTGAAAATAATATTTTATAAAAGTACTAAGCGCTCTATTTTAAAGAACGAGTTTGATTACAATCATATCCGAAAAAATCTGTCTTCATCATTTTAGGTACTAAAAAGCAGAAGGAAAACGTGCGCGCTTTTAAGACTGATCTGCAAATATCAGGGATGCCTATATCTGAAGAGGAACAGGTAAAGAACTTAGGATTCGTTATGGATGGTTCACTAAGATTCGAAACTCATCTAAACCTCAAGATGTCAAAGTGTTTCGGGGCTTTAAAATCGTTATACAAATTGAGACCTTATTTAACAAAGCAAGTTCGGGAACGCTTAACAGAAGCACTTGTCTTATCTCAACTAGATTACGGTGATATAGTCTATGGACCGTGTTTACTTAAGAGAACAGAAAAAGCTGTGCAGCGGGTACAAAACGCTTGCATGCGTTTTTGTCATGACATTCCGCGTCGCTCCCACATAACGCCATATTTAAATAAATCGGGCTTCCTCAACATGTCTAACCGGCGTAAGTTGAAATTGGTTTCAATGGTTTTTACCCTGAAAGTGACTGGCGTGCCGCCATACCTCGCACGTAAACTTAAATGGAAGCAAAAACGAAAGGACAAGGGTATGAGAGCGCATAGCGATTCCATCTCAGTGCCGCTATACCGGATTCAGGCATTTAGAGGCAGCTTCCGTTACGCTGCTTCTAAATGCTGGAATAACTTACCACCTCCTGTAAGGAAAAGTAAGTCCCTGAAGGTTTTTAAAAAAACGTTGTAAGGCATGTCTGTTGGATCTACAAAAAACTGGTTAGGTAGGTACTAGAACCGCTGACTGTTAATGTAATTTGTAATTTTATGTATTTAGTTACTAAGTCATGGGGGTGGCAGAATAACAGCGTCGGTGACCAAGAGTCATATTGGCTCAGGCCACTGGCATTAGCTGAGCCATCTGCCTTTTCATTGTTTTGTATACTATACAACTGCTATTATACATGTAATAACCAAAAATGTACAAAAACAATGAATAAATGTCTTATTATTATTATTTTTCTTTACATTTAAAATTCTCAGCGTGAGCTGGCAATTGATGTTACCTACGGGACAATGCCAAGTAGGTTACATAAGTTTTGCGGGTCTACCCCTCGTCTACTTGTAAAAATTTTCGTACAATTCGGCACGTATTGAGTATTGCAGCTTTCTGTAGTTGGATGTACGTGTTGTTTTTCAGATCAATTAGTTTCAGACTATGATGGAGGTATTTAGGAATGACGCCTGTGGTTGACAAAACTATTGGGACGATATAAACTTTCTCTTGTTTCCAGATTCTAGTTACTTCATCTTTAAGGTCGGTGTATTTATGAATCTTTTCTGTTATTGTTTTTTGTAAGTTATGAGTGTTCGGGATAGCAATATCGATAAGGTAAGTGATATTATTTAATTTATCTGTCAAAGTTATGTCTGGGCGGTTGAAATGTGTAGTCCTGTCAGTGAGTATTGCGCGGTCAAAGTACATCTTATGAGTGTTATTTTCTAGTACAGAGTTCGGTGCATATTTGTAGTAGGGCGTATTTGAATTCGGCATGAGTTTATGTTTAACCGCTAGTCTTTGGTGTATGATATTTGCTACCTGATTGTGTCTATGTGTGTAATCTGTTTGTGCAAGATTAGGGCACGCTCCTGTGATATGCTGAATTGTTTCTGGATGGCAGTGGCATTTTCGGCATTTATCGTCTATTAGTTTGGGATCCTTAATTATATGTTTCCTGTAATTTTTGGTGTTAATGACTTGATCTTGAATTGCTATTATGAATCCTTCCGTTTCTGGAAACAGACATCCGACAGTGAGCCATTTGTTTGAAGCTATGGGATCAATGTGTGGTTGGGCTAGATCATGTGGGTGCCTACCATGTAAAACTTTTTTCTTCCACTGCTCTAGTCTTGTAGTTTCTAAGTCATTGACATTGGTAAGTAATTGATGTTCGGTTAAGTTTAAAGGGGTATAATTAGCGTCGTTACAAACTATTGCTTTATGTATATCACTGTTATCGGCTTTGTGGGAGAAAAATGCTTTAAGACTATTGATTTGTTTTGTCCATAGAGCGTGTATGTTTATTAAACCTCTACCTCCATTCTCTCTTTTAATTGTCATTCGTTCTATGGCTGATTTCGGATGATGGTTATTATGTTTAGTGAAAATTGTTCGTGTGGCTATTTCGATATGACGGATATCAGTTTTGGTCCATTTAATAATCCCGAATGAGTAAGTTAAAATCGGTATAGCATAACTGTTAGTTGCTTTTATGAGATGCTTCGCTGTTAATTGGCTTTTGGATATAGAATTAACCCTTTTTTTATATTCGTCTTTAAGTGTTTTTTTTATTGCATTGTGATCTAGTCCTTTTGCTTGCTGGTATCCCAAGTATTTATATAAGTCATCCGGCTCCATAGCTGTTATTGTGTCTATATCATTTACTGGGTAATCACCAGGTCGAATTTTGCCTTTAACAATATGGATGGTTTTACATTTGTCAATTCCAAACTGCATGTTAATATCCCTACTAAATTCTGTTGTTGCATCTATTAGTGTTTTCATTTCCCGTTCTGTTTTTGAGTACAACTTTATGTCATCCATGTAAATCAAATGTGATATGCGTGTTTCTTGATTCTCATATTTCAGGCAATATCCGGCCTTGTGCTCCCGTAGCATGCGAGAAATTGGGTTGAGGGCGAGGCAGAACCATAGGGGGCTCAAAGAGTCACCTTGATAAATACCTTTTTTTATCATTATTTCTCTAGTTTTAATCTGGTTAAGATGCAAAGTAGTTTTCCATAGTTTCATTGTATTTTTCAGAAAACTTATTAATATCGGATTTATTTTATATATTTGTAGTATACGTATTAACCAGGAGTGGGGGATGCTATCAAATGCTTTTTTATAATCTATATATGTACAATGTAGGTTTCGTTTATGATTAGCTGCGTGTTTATGTATCAATGAATCTATTATTAACTGTTCCTTGCACCCCATGTGGTTCCGCCTGCACCCTTTCTGTTCTTCGGCAAGTATATTATTTTGTTCTACATACGCGGTGATTTTTCTTGTAATTGCTGAGGTGAGAATTTTATAAATAGTGGGAAGACAGGTTATAGGTCTGTATTGAGATGGCTGCGTTGTGTACTTACCTTTTGGTAGCATGTAAGTTAAACCTTTTGCAATAAATTCTGGAGTTTGTTGCTGGCCTTTTATGATTTCTGTAAGAGCTTTAGCTATAATTTTATGGAGAACGTGAAACTTTTTATACCAAAAATTATGTATCCTGTCGATTCCCGGTGATTATTATTATTATTATTATATAGATGTACAATAAATGAATACTACATAATTATAACTAAATTCTAAAAAGAACAGGGTTCTAAAAACACCGCTCCCTGTCGTTTCTGGTCCAAAGGTGCCCACAACGCTCGCTGCATTTCCACGCTGGATCGCAATTGTACCAAAAATGACTAAAATAATAATAAAATGCTGGTCAGAATAATATAATATACTTAAGTAAATACTTTGTGTACACCTTACAGTAAATCGATAATCCATTAACCTTCTGAGGTAGGTATGATCTTCTTAAATAATATTATATGTTCTCGTTATCGTCACCTAATCAATTCTAACTTTTGTTGATCTACTCCGCTACCTAAAGATTGTCTTGAAGAGATCGCTATCTAGCGATAAAACCGCCTGTTGTTAACCTCTGTTTATTTTTTTTACTGTATATCTCTCATGTTTTGTATCCCTGTGTATTTGAGGTGTGGATTTGTATTGTATTGTATTGTGTATTATTGTATAGTTGAATCAACTTCTGAATGCCATTGTGCTCTTAAAGTGGATTAGTAGAGTTCAAAAATTAAAAACTATACCAGTTTATTAAGTGTTTAGCCGAGAAGGAGCCAGTGTAAGGGCACGGTAACTCAGCCCGCCCGTGGCTACGCGTAATAATCATGCACTAAGCCGAAACAATATTTTAAAACAAACCTGCGCGACGAAGCGGCGAATAACATATGTTTATGACGGATCATCCGCTGTTGACTATTAAGGAAAACGTTTTCAAGCGACTTTTGTAGAACTAGTACATATGACATGATGGCTGATGTGAAATTCTACAACACAGGTATGGAGAAATAAAATCCAGAGGACTTTTATAGGTAGGTATATAAAACTTCAAAGTAACGCAAATTTAGTACTTTCTTATCCAAAAACGAATTTATTTAGAATCCTTATCATGCAATCAAACAACAATAAAGTTGTGTGTATACATACGCTGAAACGGCGTAGGTATCAAACCTACGCCGTTTCAGCAAGAAAGACATAAAAAAACTTTTCGTTATCCATTTCAGAGAAATCTTAAAGCCAAGTAATCTCGGTAACTTATAATTCAGCATTATATCAAAAAACATCTTCGCAGAAGATAAAACGTTATATTATTGAGCTTTTCATTTGAGCTTAGAAATGTCACATTGACGTAGTTAATTGTTAGACTGAACAGAATTCTTGGAAAATTGTCGCGATCCAAAACTTCTATCCGGCTGAATGAGCCATATATGTTTCGTGTTCATCCATGCTAACATTCTACCGAAATAAGAGTCAAATTATTTTGAATCAATTAATAAAATAGACTTAATTTTATCACCATAAAATCTTACATTATAAATAATAACGTTATATTTAAAATAGCATAATTATATTTCAGGGACTTGGACGAATGTCTTTACAAATGATGTATTTAAGTTGCTGCTATAACAACAAATACTAAAAACAGAATTAAATAAAATAGGTACTTAAATATTAAACTGGGGCTCCCAACCAGGTGCAGCCTTAACTTAACCCGGCCAGTTAGGATGGAATAAGTGTTTGTATGGAACCCTCGGTACACGAGTCAGACTCGCACTTGGCCGGTTTTTTATTAGTTTACTCGGTCTGGTAAAAGGTATGTTATGATATTTTACCTGTGAATACTGTACAGTGTATAAAAATAATAAATTGAAATTCGTCCAACTGTTTTGATGTGATGGAGATGACTGATGAGGTCATAAAAAAATAAAAACCCGCTGACCTGGTAAAACAAGTATAGGTATGTTGCTGTAACGAAGAAACCATAACAATTGTTAGAAACAATTGAATTCATTGTCAACAAAAATGTACGATGACAATATAGAGACATTTCCTAGCAATGTAAAACGAAATACGGTAGGGTTGTAAAATACTTGACATTTTCGGCGGTTATTTTTATAGCTTATCGGATGGCTGTCCAAAATTACCATCAAATATACTATACTACACCAAGCAAAAAGAGTTTTTAAATAAGTTAAGTGCTAAGTATGCATATGTTGTATTTCAACACAAAAAAGAAGGAAAAGCAAAGAGACAGCAAATAAAAAACTTAACCACTACTAAATATTATGTACAAAAAATCTAAAAATAAATAAAAACAAATTAAAAAACCGGCCAAGAGCATGTCGGGCCACGCTCAGTGTAGGGTTCCGTAGTTGCTCATCCTTCACAATAAACTGCTGTTTTAAGCCCGAGGTTTAAGTTAAGAAAGATTTTAAGCTCTATAAAAAGGTTGTAAACGCCCTAGAAACTGCAATCACTTATTACCTTCTGGAAGTCAACTTACGACCTTTTAAAGAAAAAATATGGGCGATAACTCAAAAACGGCTCGACCGATTTTGTTTAATATAGTTTTCATTGAAAGTACTTATAAGTCCTCATTAACATGATTTTTTCCGATTTTTTTGACCCGTGGTTGAAAAGTTAGAGGGGGGGGACACTATTTTTTTTGTTTTTGGAGCGAATATTTACAAAACTGCTGACTTTATCAAAAAATTATGTTGAAAGACCCCTATTATTTTTACAAGACCTATTAAACGACACCCCACACACCAGTGTTGACAAGAAAAAAAAAACACCCCCACTTTAGGTGTTCGAGAAGTTCTGTCGGCGTTATACATACACATACTCATACCACATTTCAGCTTTCTAGTACTAATGATCACGGAGCTAAGCCGCGGACGGACGGACGGACGGACGGACAGACGGACATGGCGAAACTATAAGGGTTCCTAGTCGACTACGGAACCCTAAAAATGCTCCCCTTCGGCATGGCAGGTACTGAAAATGCTGGCAGCATTTCCTCGCTGAACAGCTATGCTGATACGCTGTGCGAGAAAGCTGCAGCTCTTCGGTCCCCAGTGGTCTGTAAGCCTTTTGGAGAGCTCTTTGTGAAGGTTGTGGGCGCTCGGACCTCATGGACATTGGGAAACAAAAACTATGTGGAATAAATATCTGGGACAATCTAACACAAATCGATCGAATCCAAATCTAAGCAGCATAAAAGCACACAGTACGAGTTCATTGGTTACTATTACTAGATTGGTAATCTATACGTATGTTATATCGATGCCTTCTATCTAATTATAACACAAGCAAACATTAGTGTCAAATTATCTGCTTTTATATATTCAGGGTATTTATCGAAATTCGCTCATTCAGTCATTGTGCGACTCTAGTGGAAAGAATTTGGTAGGTACTTTATCGTGCGTCGTTTTGTTGGCTCGGTCCGCGGGATGCACTCACGTGATTAATGATAGCATTATAATAATATTTGTAATTAAAAAAGGTCAGCTCGGTACATACTTTTTATTCACGTTTTTATTAACTTGAAAGTTTTCTTATTGGTTCTTACACATCCAGGCGACTCGTCTACAAGCCGGCGCAGCGGCCGACCAGGCTCAAATCCTCAAGCGCTGCAAATTACTTATCCTTGTCGAAAGATTACGAATTTGCGGCGCTTGTGGTAGAGACCTTGGGACCCTGGTCGGCCAACATGAAGACTTTTGCGGCATTAGGCCAATAGCGGTACGAACCACCTAACTGCTGCTGTACCGCTGTCCCAAGCGACCTTTCTGCATACTTTCACCCGCGCAATTAGGTTTCGGCTCAAGGGTAGCACTGAAGCGGCGGTACACCTACATGCTCTACGTACTTTTATCGCAAGAAGGGAATGCGAGGTGCCATTAAACGTTGACATAAAAAATGCATTCATCTCCGTCATACGAGGTACTTATACTTACCTTGTTGACTCAAGTTAAGCAATACGCACCGGAACTTTTTAATTTTGTCTAGCAATATTACAGCTCTTTGCTTTGATGGGTCAAAGGTTATTAAAAAAATCGCCCTCTATCTAAGTATAGTTAGGTTTATAGACATGATATTTATATTCTTAGTTTTAATTGTCTATTTTTATCTTTTGGTGTATTTAATTGTTAATTTTGTCATTTATACCATTTATTTTAATGTTTCTTAAATAAATAAGATTGTGATACTCCCCGTGCGCAGCATCATCATTCAAAAAACGAGCTCCTAAAATTATTAGATTAATGGGGAGGTAGAGGTAAATATTTTATACTATGCAGAAGATAAAACGGATTTTTTTTTATATTATTATGAATCATGATGGATTGCTAAACTTGAAAGTAATGAAGTATCCAGTTCTTTATATATACAGTTTTATAAAGACTATTGTATTAAGCGGTTTATACTCACTTGAAATTGTCAGGATCGGCCCGACATGTTTCGAACTCTTATTAATAATTATTTATAAAGACTGTCGAATTATTTTGATCCTAATCTGCCTATTGTGGTGAACTGGCCTGGTGACCAGAAACAAAACAGTATTGTCTTTAGGCTGTACGTTCGTTAGTCACCGATAACAAAAGTAAACTTAACACGAGATGCCCATTCTGTTAATGAAAGAGATTTTGCTCCAAAATTTATTTATGTTCAACTTTTTCAATATTCACAATAGAAGTTCTTTAATTAACAATTTTAGACTGACAAACATGTGCCATTCGTGAAAAGTAACCAACGTCAAAGAAGCGAAGATATGTTATATAACAATGGGATCAACTAGAACCTCTCTTTAAAAAAAAAAGAATTTTCCAATTCCTTTACCGGTTCAGTGGTTTTCGAGTAATCGGGGAACAGAGATAAAAAATCCAAAAGAAACTCCCAGACGAACTGAGAACCTGATCCGTTTTTGATATTAACAAGGCGAAGGCCTTTAAGGCCGTTCCCTGAGCCAGATTTGCAAAAATACCCCAAAAATTATCCTATTTTTCTACGAAACGTTGATATTAGTAAACGAGGGAAAAATATATATCATTCTTGATTATATTATCTTTAATAACACAGCATTCGATACACGATTCATAACACTTCGCTCGATACAATTAATTCCCAAAGTAACCTCCAATTCGAATTTTTACTCCAACTTTACTTGTTTTTTTTCTACGTGACACTATGAAACAAAAAAAGGAGAAAAATCAATCATAACTAAAATAGTAATTTTACAGCTTCCGAATTTCAATAATTGAAGCCAATATTTTTAAAATAAATAATCATCGACAAATTCTTACGAAAAAAGATATCGCCTTACGACCCGCAAGCTCTGTCTCCGTCACTCTTTTGAAATGTGACTGTGATGTGACAGGGACGGGTGGCCTGAGGAGGGGCTCGGGGTTCTGGCTCAGGGAACGGCCTTAAAAGCGGTATTTTAAAAGCATGGTATAATATTGAAAACATATGACCGAGCTACGTATGTAAGTTAGTAATTTTATTTATTTTATGTTCATTTGCTACCGGACTAATAGTAGAAATAGTAGTAGGTACTATATTTCAAAATTCATTTTGAAATATAGTACTACTATTTCTACTATTACCTGCAACCTTTACCAGGTCGTCTGTCCACCTTGTCATGATTATGAACAACAAACATTCGAATTCGAATTTTTGTTAACCTCTGTTTATTTTTTTACTGTATATCTCTCATGTTTTGTATCCTGTATTTGAGGTGTGCAATAAAGTGGATTTGTATTGTATTGTATTGTAATAGTAGAAATAGTAGTAGGTACTATATTTCAAAATTCATTTACATTTAATACAAAACATGAGAGATATACAGTAAAAAAATAAACAGAGGTTAACAAAAATTCGAATTCGAATGTTTGTTGTTCATAATCATGACAAGGTGGACAGACGACCTGGTAAAGGTTGCAGGTAGCCGCTGGATGCAGGCCGCTTCCAACCGGCGGCTGATCTGGAAGTCACTGGGGCAGGCCTATTTAATAAATAATAATAAATATCAGACAACCTCACACAAATCAATCTAGTCCCAAATTAAGCTCAAGAAGGCTTGTGTTATGGGTACTAGATGACGATATACATACTTATATATAAAAATATAGGGGAGAGTGGGGTAAAAGCGGGACCTTAAGGGAAAAATTCAATAAAAAAAAGATTTTTAGAAAAATGAACAAAATTTAAGAGCCTCTGCTTAATTTACTTAATTAACAACATATTTATTACGTGAGATCACTGTTTACATTATCACCCGTAGAAAAAAACAATCAAGTTTAAATCTTACGATTTTACGTTTTTGCCCCATAGGTAGTCCAAAGCCGGGTATACCCGGTTTTGGACCAGCATCCCATACCCGATTTTATCCCGGGCAATGATAGCAATGGAACTCGTCAAGATCTTCAAGTTCCCAACCAGTACAGCCTTCATGGGCCCATTTCTTGCACTTGATACATTGTACCCAAGCATCGCTTTTTCGTGTATTTCCGTAAATGTCAGTACAATAAATACACGTAAGTTGAGAGTCCCAGGTAGCATATGGCGTATTTGATCGTAACGATAATATACGTCATGATAATACGCTCAATCCCGCTAAAGTAAACAAATAGGACTCGCTTAAAAATGTTGCCAAATATTTCCATGCTGAAGCCTAAACATTTTTTTATTTTACATTACGTAACATTCACACACATGTGCTTAAAAAAGGGGGGTAAGTACAATCGGTTAAATTGGGACACTACTTTTTCTCCTATCCCTAAATCAAGTTTTAACTTGTCCATACGTTATTATCAATAACGCTTCTCAAATACGATACAAATATTAATATTTTTTTTGAATATTGAAAAAACTTCATTTTGTATATTTCTCTGCATGATGATCTTGCTTCGAATTTTGAGTTGGACTCTATTTATATAATAAATAAGAGCGGTGACAGGTAGCCGTAGTTACCAAAAGCAATCTAGTGGTTAGAACAGTCGTCTATAAGTCGAAATTAGGCTCAAGACAACACACCCATTTTTAAAGGGCGTAACCTTAAAGCTTCGAAATGCCAACCTCACATCATTAAATTAAATATGTAAGTGCGAAAAATCCTGTAATATTAATACGAGTAAAAAAATTCAAGAACATATTTTTCGACGTAATATGTTTACGTCATAATTATTTTACTTAAAATATGGAAGTTATGTTAACTTTTAAGCCCCCATAGAGAAGTTATTGGTATAATTAAAAAGTTACTGTCATCAAAGAATAAAAATGAGCCAACGACCTTCAGAAGTTGTTCTAAATTAACAAAAGCGACGATATTTCGGAAAAGTTTGTAAAAGCTAAATTATTTGCTGCGGCTTAAGTTCTTAGAGCAAAAGTAATCATTTTAATTTGAATGAGGGCACTCTGTCGACATTAATTATTATTATTATGAGAAACGAGCTCAGGGCGTAAAATTTTAGTACCTATATTACTTGCTTGGCCCCCGGCTTCTGCTGCTGCCGAAAAAATGAGGGAAAGAGAGGAAGAGGACGGCCGAGGATTAGTTATTTGGACAAGATAAATAAAAAAGTAGCGTCGCGTCGTATCGAAAAGTGAAAGAAAGGACTGGAGTGAACTGTACCCACCTTTACCACGAGTTTACAGAGAAAGTACTCGCTAGCGACTGCGCAAAGGATTTGTGTGGAGAATTGTAGTTCTACAAAGTAACCGATGGAGGCGCTGTACTATTCGGTACGCTGTATGGTCACTGCACCGGTACTGCACCGACAAGAGATGAATGACATCAGTTACGAACTTTTAATTATTTTTTCTCAAACATCCAAGGAAATGTCATTCTTATGATCGTGGTAATACATAGAACGCGAAATACGTCTTTGTATAGCAATTGTTGAAGATTCGCTCTAATTTCAAATTAGAGGTCAATAAAGGAATTTCTTACAACTTTATTGGCCGTGGCCAACAAAGAGATTGTCTTTTGTTTCAGTGGGGTTTATTTCTTTTATTGATAATCTATGGCATACTGCCAATAAAAAAAAATGTTGTTTGTGCATGCATATTTACGTTTTATTTCTTATATTTAACTAGATTATTCAATTAGATTAAAACAGATATTCAATAAAATAAACAAGGAATCACGTTTATTGTAAAAAAATATAACGATATCTAATTAATAAGGTGTTGTCATTTTTTTAATAAATAGAATCATCTTAACATTTGGTGGCAAAAACATTAACCCGAACAGCATAAAAAATTAAATGCTGAAAAAAGTAAAAAGTTGACGGGAATAGTAAAAATATATGAATATATAAGTTGAACATTTGTATTATTTCCTTGGATTTATTTGAGAAAAGCACTATACAAGCCTCGGCGCGAACAGGGATTGTCGGCCTCGTATCTCTAGATGGCCTCGTTATCACTTGGCCATCTATTACTACTCGGCCAACAATTCCCTATTTCGCGGCCTCTGCAGTAATGTACTATTACACCCATTACACAATAACAATGGCAATCCGATCGTTTACCTATACCTACAGCCGTACAAAATAAGTATAGACGAACATATTTTTCATTTATCATCTTAGTAAGGAAGAAAGCCATTAACGGTGGATCTTGAAAATGAAACATTTGGAATGTTTGAAATTTAAATAAAAGGTCCTTAAATAGCTAAGTTAATGTGGCTATACTATGACTACAATCTTGGTCAAAGATAAACAAATTACATAGCGATTGCACTATTTACCTCGGTATTCGTTCATTACTGCAGATATTAAGAGTTATATTTAGGGTTCCGTACCTAAAAAGGAAAAAACCGTCCGTCCGTCAGTCTGTCCGTCAAGGCCCTTAATCTCGGGAGTGCGTTAAGGTATCGAGTTGAAATTAAAACAATATTCTCAGGTCAAGTCAGGTCAGTCCTTTAACTTGTCTGATCAAAGTTGAAAGTTAAACGTTTGTAAATTAAATCATAAAAAATATAGTCTTTATGTAAAGTAGTAAAACAGTTTTCCGGGTAATGTTTGTTGGTCAGTATAGTTAACCTTTTCGTTAGAGAAATATGCAGTGATTTCATAGTTCGAACGGAACCCTTGGTGCGCGAGTCCGACTTGCACTTACACTTAAACACTTGTGTCAGCTGGATATAATGGCATAAACCGCATGTTAGTAACATACGAACGCAATAATCGGTCATTCTAGTATATTAATCCAATTTGTTATAACGTTCTTACATAAGCCACACTCACCGCATCTCCTATTTGGGATTAGGTACCTGGCGACAACTATAACAGAGGCCGCGACCGTGGCACTTGGCCGAGATAAATCACCCCCCAAATGACCTCCCCTTATCTCCGGACTCATCTCCGCCTGATGTTCCTGGCTGCGCAGCCAATTGACTTCCATATATTACCCATTACGATGATTGAACAAATGCTGGTGCGTTAATGTCTTGTAATCTCGTGTTTCTGTGATTTGTGCTTGTGTTATCTTTTGGCGATGCGAGGATGCGATTTACGGAAAAAATCTTAGCGGAATGGAATGTTTAATAGACACATGAAAATGTTTGTTGTTTTAATTTAAGTAGCCTTTTCATTAAAATATGTTTTCATACATTTTTAGTTTTTTCTCGCATGGATGGATTAATTTTAAAATGTCGCTCTTCAAGCACTAGAATTGACCGAAACAGATTTGACATTTGATTTAATGACACCACGAACCGTCTCGTCAGAAAAGTAATTATTTCATTGGTTAATCCATCTTACAACTTGTTTATAAGATTTGCCCTAAATTCTTTTGTATGCAATGGTTGTCAGTTGCCCGATCGTCCGGATTTCCGGTTATTATCACTTTTCAACCAATTGGCGTGAACGTTTGTGAGCAGGTTCGATAATTATATGTTTTATTGTTGAGTTTTTTTTTTTAAATCTAGGGTTGAAAACGTAAAAAAGTTATATTTCAGCCATTTCAAATTGGTCGTGAAATCTACAGTTCACAGAGCTACTAGTGTATGTAGTTGTAACATTCATCAAGGGACAATGGGACGAAGTCGCCGGATTTGGTACGGCGGGCGCGAGATCTGACCGGATAACCGGAAGGCCGGTCAGAACAAATGTACGGAGCAGTACGTATCACATTATTGGCCAGCGAACGGTCCCGGCGCTGATTAACATCTAATTTATTACCACGTATGTAAGTACAGTCCGCTTCGATAATGGGGGCGTGTTTCAAGGCGGACTGTAGCATAGTCGCTTCCTGATTCAGAATCCTCACTGCAGATTTAAATATCCTTAATCATTCGTAAGTTATATTTTGATAATTTTATTTTAACCTTCCGCCCACAACTTATCTGCTTTGCCCGATGGTTGACTGGTAGAGAATGCCCAATGGCATTAAGTCCGCCTTTTGTATGATTCGTTTTTCATTTGTGCAATCAAGATTAAATAAATAAATAAACCTTTTCTACGCCATATTCGGCTGTGGCCGACAATGGACAATTTCTCCTCTGATGCCAACTTCGGCCACAGCCGTCAAAATTTAAATGATCAAAAACTTTGTAATTCAAACCGCTACAAGTATTATAGTATTGTTCAATCCTCCACTCTTTGCGACCGCTTGACGTTCAAAAGGTTAACACCGTCTTAGTATTAAGAATATAAATATCTGGACTTCAGGATAACTCTAAAACGCCGAAGCTTACGTATCACGTTCACTCAGTAAACTACCAGCCGCTTGGGAACGTACACTTGAATTTACGTTATGTTGAAATCACCTAATTCTTCAGCCCTTTAATATTTCCCCAGGCGACTGTACGGGCCCGCAATCAAGATAAATTGTTCTATAAAACCGTGTCACAATACAAATTATTTTGTCTCTATGGCTTTCCTTTTGAATTACGACTTAATTTCAATTAACCAGCCAAAGAAATGTAGCGTTAAATGTGAGTAAAAAATTTCTTAACGGTGAATGCATCACGTTTTTTTTTCATTTGGCATTAATTTCTTGCTGTTCAGATAGAGGTTTTAATAACGCTACGTTTTGTGCAAAGAAACTCGTAAAAAATGCTAATTCTTTTTTAATTTCTACTTAACGTAATGAATAACGAATATTGTGATATGGGAGTTGATAAATTAAACTAAACTGAAATGGTTAATAACAAACTTTAAGTCGAATTCTACAAGTACTAAGTAGTTGTATGCATAAAAGTACGCCATGACTAAGGTAAATAGTCCAAAACAGAATAAAATAGGTAAAGGACTTTGAAATATACTTCAAAGGAACGTTTTTTTTATAATCCTCATTATTCATCAAAAAAATAATTCTATCACAGCCATGTAGTTAAACGCAATGGTTAACGGCAATTTCAGACTTTTAGAGCAATCTAAAGATATAGTCATTTGCCCCCAATAAGCCTCTATTGGGAATTGAGCTTTTTGAGAGATTGGGCTTGTACAACAAAGTTTAATGTATGAAAATAATAATTAGTAAAAACATTCTTTAACAATAAAAGGTTTATTCGGAAGGTACGTGATAGGTACAGTTTTTTGTTATTGACTTCATAATATAAAGTTCATATCGTAAAGTGGTGGATATCAGAGGATCCGGGTGGGTGCTGCGGAGTGCAATTTGCAGCCAGGTCACTTTTAATGACCAATATCTTAAAAACTCGGAGGTAGTTACATACGACCTGGTACATAAGTGGTACATATTATTACTGCAATTATAGCCTAATCAGACTCCGGGGTCCGACCACGGCGAAACTCGCTTGTCTTCACTGTAATAAGAAATCAATTTCAAACTAAACACAACTACTTAAGAATATATTGTGTAAATCAAGGACATATAACTGGAATTATAAACTAAAATCTATAAGGCACTTTTGCGTCTGTCGAGTTTGAAATTCCTATTTCCACCCATGAATTTGGGTTCGAAATTTTGATTGAATATTAAATTTATTTTTTATTGAATATTCTGCTAACTGACCATATACATGTTAGAGCGATGTCATACTCCATAATGCAGAGCCACAATGATTCTTTTAGAATACTATTGAAAGCCACATAATATGAACTGGTGACGGCCGTGAGGTGGTGATGAGGAGTGTGAATGAATAAACGTTTATGTAACTACTTGGTGTTGTATTTCTCGTAAAAGTTCACAAAGGAATGAGCAGAAACGTCACTGCACCTGGTATTTAAAGACTATCAAAGTACCATTAAATGGAGGGGGAGAAACAAGTAAGTGGTAGTCGTCAAGTAACCAGGTGTTAGTAACATTTTTAGTCTATTGACACACTGTGTAAATAATTTAACAATACTAATGTTGAATCTACTATTTCTTAAATTGCTATTATTAATTACAATATAACTCATGCACTTCACATGGACTAATAACTTATAACTAAATTATCAAGATACTCAATGATCTATTCAAATGTGCTTTTGAGGTAAAGATAATCCAAGTAATATCATTATTTGTTTTCTAAGATACATTTAAATGCGAAATAATCACAAAGGCGCTATCATACATATTGGAGAATCTAGCCATCTATCTACTTTATTTTATGTTTATAACAATGTGATTCAGTAAACAATCCTAAATATCGTTATTTATATTGTTACAAAAATAAACTGGATTGTTTATTGCGCCGTTTCTTCTCCCTAGATGACATATTTTTCAGAGCATCTGGTAGATTATGACTTGTATTCCATGGCTATCCCTTGACTTGACTTGTATTCCTTGGATTCCATGGCTATCAGCAAGATATAATTCGGTCTTCATTATATTTTGGACACTTACCTACTTGTATCGTAAGTAACAATTTATGTTCCACTAGGGATCATACGTTTCAGCACGTAATAAACTTAATCGGATTAAATTTCGCAATGTTAATAATATCCGGGTGTTATTTAATTGGGTTTTTAAAGCCGTTAAATTGTACATTAACAATAATTATTGAATGTTGAGTTCATGAATTTATTCTAGAAATTTTACTTATATTGAGTACACTAGGAGGACTGTATATGTATAGGTGTTGACGAACGACGGGCAAAGATAAAGAATTCATACTACAGGACAGTAGTTATGTATACTTATATTAATTTACATGCATTTTGAGAAGAAGTTAAGTCGTAACAGGAGCACAATCGTTATAAAATTGTTATATTTAGTTTTATAAAATAGCTGAATAAGTTACATATTTTCCCGGGATAAAAAGTAATCGAAATATCACTTGCTGGTCCATATTCAATTCATTCTTTGATGATTATGATATCATTCATTATTAAAACTTGGATCCATATTCCGTTGCTGCATTTAGAAAGAAAAATCTGTATCAACGCTAAAGTTGGTTTAAATTAAGAATCTTTTTGTATAGTGTCAAAACTGTGGGAATAAAAACAAAGGATAACTCATTCTCGTGGCAATAAATGTGTTAGTCTATTAACTGGTGTGTTTCAATTTATTTTCATTTATAGATTCTGATGAATTAATAGAATATAGCCTTATTATATGTATGTATACTATCATATCAATAGATATTTTGTCAATACCATAACCATAACCATATTTCTATTATCGCGCATTCCGTCGTCACTTTCTGACTCGTGCATAAGTGCGATAGTGACGGATGCTATATCATTTATCTATCGCGTGCGATCATCATGGGCCCACTGGTTTTTGCTGTCGCGCAGCTGGGCATAAAACGAGCAAATTGTACATTTAACGAGTGTGTGTGTGCAATATGGTTTATCCTAACGCGGCTGATCTCGTGCGGTCGTTTTGTGCTCGACTGCCGCGAGTCAATAATGTGATGGGCGGTTGAAAGTAGTGCTTTGTGTTCTGATTGAATTCATCGCTTAGCCAAACCCGTAAATTGGATGTGTTCTATTCTTTTTTTTATATTATCGACCATTGTCACTTAATGCAACATGAATAGTAAAAATTTAAAATATCGCCGTGATGCCCAAATGGCTATTTGTAAATGGTATCTAATGAGGTACTAGGGTTTAATCGTAATTAGGGATGTTTAATCGTTTATCTATCATGTGATGTAGGATTAGAAGTGAGCGAATTGTATATCCAACGCGTGTGACTGAAATATACGTTGGTTTATCGTGACACGGCTGATCTCGTGCGGTCGTTTTGTGCCTGACTGCCGCGAGTCAATAATGTGACGGGGCGGTTGAAAGTAGTGCTTTGTGTTCTGATTGAATTCATCGCTTGACCAAACCCGTAAATTGGATATGTTCTATTCTATTTTTTTTATATTATCGACCATTGTTACTTAATGCAGCATGAATGGTAAAAATTTAAAATATCGCCGTGATGCCCAAATGGCTATTTGTAAAGGGTCTAATCGTAATGAGGGATGTTTTATCAATGTGATGTAGGATTCAAAAGTGAGCGAATTGTATATTCAACGCGTGCGACTGCAATATACGTTGGTTTTTTGTGACACGGCTGATCTCGTGCGGTCGTTTTGTGCTCGACTGCTGCGAGTCAATAATATGATGGGGCGGTTGAAAGTAGTGCTTTGTGTTCTGATTGAATTCATCGCTTAACCAAACCGTTAAATTGGATTGGCAATTCGGCAACAGTAGTGTTAATAGACAACTAGCGTAAAATTATGCGTTACTTCATCGGAGATAATATCAAGTTACCAATGTCATTTAATGCAGCAAATGCAGACAAAATCGACAATATCAATGGCCTATTGGCTTTTCACGGCTGATGTACGGTGATGTATGACTCAAATGGCTATATGTCAATGTCATCGAATAAGGTCCCCGGGGCCTAATCGTAATCGTAACAGAGGATGCTTTATCAGTTATCTATGACGATAAAGGGATAAAAACGAGCAAATTGTATATTTAACAGGTAATTTGTTCGACTGTACAATATGCCGTGGTTTAAATGCGACAGGCATTTGTACTTTATAGTAGGGTAAATAGACAACCGAATCGAAACCAATCCTTGGGTTAAATTCGAGGTTTCTAATAGCTATGTGCGATATATTTGGATCTGTACAAAATGGAAAATATACGGGGCTGCGATTTTATAGTTTAAAATTTTCTCCAAATCAAGGGATTTAGAGAAAATGTCAAACTATAAAATCGCAGCCATTCTCCTTGAACTTGTCTTTTTAGTTTAATTTAAGGATAATTGTATGTAATCGTTTACTTACTTTAATTATTTTGGTATATTAGACTTATTCACCAAATACTTTTAGCCTCAACCTTGGCTAAAAATATATTTTGGCCTTGGCTATGCCGTTAAAAATAGTTTTTCAAGCTACGTACGCAAAGGGTAAAAACGGGACCCTATAACTAAGTCCGTCCGTCTATCCGTCTGTCATCAGGCATTTTCTCATGAACCTCGATGTCAGCGCATTAACCATACCTGGGATGTGCGTTTGCACGCACGATCCCCAGTCAGCTTTTCAGCAAGTGCCGCGAGAGAGATGGCGCTATTCTCAATGTTTTTAATAGAATCTTTTAATCGATTTTGTTTTAATGTAGAAATACCACAATGTATGCGCTAAAGCATTTTAAACACATATGACGCAGCGGGCGCTCCAGTAGCGTAGAATTTTGGAATCAAAGTTTTGGTGTGATTGACGTAACGATGTGAGAGCACAGAGCGCAGTTGGGAACGTAGGGTCGCAGGTTCAAGTACTGCTTACATTGCAGTGGATCACATTACATTTATCACTCATAATTTATCTTTGTGTAATATTTATATGAATAGGTAGAAGTACAATTAACTTAACTAGATTACAACTGGCCATTTGACACAAATAACAGCAGTTTTACAGTTACTTACTGATTCGGAAAAACAACTACTACACAGACGAAGTCGGGGTAAGCCGCGACCACAGGCCGCCCTTTCGTTATTACTGTCGAGAGCTGCAGCCACTTGAGACTGCGCTGTCATTTTATTGCTGCTTACAAAAATTGACCTAAACGCATAATGACCTAATCGCGTATTGACCTAAAGTCGCAAAATGTGTGTGTGTGTGTGTGTGTGTGTGTCGACGTTTTGTGCGACGTGTTCAAGAGATTTCTAACATTTTTTGCCAGCACCACATTTCGAATGCGTCAATCCTATTCCGAATGCGTGCGTTAAGGATCCAGGTTTCTTAAGCGTATAGAAGTATATAGACAAGATCAGGGTTGTCATGTGTTGTTTTGTTTTTCTGCTAATACCTCGGTTCCTCCAGATCTTCTCTAGCCGCTTCACTGCTACCTTTGCTATCTGGGCTTTTCTCACAGTCACCATGCGCGGCAACTAATGATCCAAGGTAGATAAATTTGTCCACGGTATCGAGGTTGGATAGTTCTGCCGTTCGTTGTAATGTAACGTGAGTTTTCTCTTAGGCCGATTAATATGTAGAACATACTCCACGCTCACTTTTTGAACCCTTAGCAGAAGCTCAGCTAGTTACATCAAATTGCTTACGTTATTGCTTGTGTATTTTTTGCCAGCACCACATTTCGAATGCGTCAATCCTATTCCGAATGCGTGCGTTAAGGATCCAGGTTTCTTAAGCGTATAGAAGTATATAGACAAGATCAGGGTTGTCATGTGTTGTTTTGTTTTTCTGCTAATACCTCGGTTCCTCCAGATCTTCTCTAGCCGCTTCACTGCTACCTTTGCTATCTGGGCTTTTCTCACAGTCACCATGCGCGGCAACTAATGATCCAAGGTAGATAAATTTGTCCACGGTATCGAGGTTGGATAGTTCTGCCGTTCGTTGTAATGTAACGTGAGTTTTCTCTTAGGCCGATTAATATGTAGAACATACTCCACGCTCACTTTTTGAACCCTTAGCAGAAGCTCAGCTAGTTACATCAAATTGCTTACGTTTACGTTAAATCGCTGTGCTTTTGGGCATACAATTTATGCAAATGGCTTAGGAATGAATTGGCTTCCAGTGTTATTGATTTCTGTAATAAAGCGCGTCACAAACGGTGAAATTACCTATGCTTTATTTTTTTATACCACGGTGTCAAACAAGGTCGAAATCCTCAGAACAAGTGTTCACTTGTGCTGCAGTGATGAGAAGAGAAACAAAATCTTTTTACTGAGGCAAGAATGCAAAGAAGCGGTATGTAAAGACTTTTCTCCAGTTCCAGCCATCATAGAAAAGGTGTTTGCGCCAGTTAAAGAAGTTTCCGAATACATCAGCTACGTGCCAACAGCGAAGGAAATAAAGGACTCCATGTACAGAGCGAAAAAGAAATTTCTTCACGTAGAAAGTTTACAGCAGACTGAATTATCAAAAGCAAAAGTTCCTGAGGTACTAGCCGATGACTTTTTAATCAGTGACGATGGGGAAAATAACGACAAAATTTTGATTTTTGCATCAAAGACTTCACAAAGCTATTTGAAGTCACCTGCACAGTTCTTCGGGGACGTCAAAAGTTGTCCGTCTATTTTTTATCAACTATCACGACAGTATCACGACACACGATTTCTCCAGTGCATTAAAGAGGTATTAAATATACGAGTAGATATACTATATTTTAAATGTGATTATGAAGTCGCAGTCATGAATGCAGTCCGTCACGTTTTCCCTAATGTGACTATTTCTGGGTGTAATTTTCACTTCTCAAGGGCGGTGTGGAAGAAGGCTCGAAAATTAAACTTGCACAAAGATTGTGACGCAAGAAAGGTATTGCGACTCATCAGCAATTTACCTTTGCTACCTGCTGATGTAATAACAGAGACTTGGCAAACTATTCTCCTAATTTCTCCGAATACCCAGAACATGAGAGGTTTCATAAACTACTTCCACAGGGAATGGTTGCAAATTATGACTCCAGAGATATTAAGTTATGCTACTGAGAAACATCGCACTAACAATCAGCTGGAAGGGTGGCATCTTCGATTGAACCGGAAAATGGCTAAACACCCGGGATTATATATATGATTTTTTACAAAAACTGAGAAACGAATCAAAATTTAACGACCACAGAATAATTAAAAATTTGTTCTCAGACCCAGCACCCAACAGAAAAAAATCTGATATTATGTTCGATAAAATGTATTGTTTGCTTTTGAAGAAACTTCAGAAAAATGAAATAAGCGGGATACAGTTTCTGCGTAAAGTCATTTATGTTAAGTTGAAGATACTATAATTGTTTAATTGAGCCTTTGATGGCTTGACATTTCAATGAGATCATTAATTCTATGGCCTAGGTCGTTCTCACCCGCTACCCGCAGCGGGCAGCGGCCCGTCGTCCGCGGCCTATACTTTGAACTGTAACAATAATAATTCAAGTGTAAATAAAAAAAAAACTTAATTACTGTTTTACTATGACGGACAGGCAGGGCACATGTCCTAATATGTATTATTTATGTATAAGGTGAATATATTTAGTTTCTTTTCTTTTTAATTAAAATGTCCATAAAAATAATTAAATACTACTCCTTCATTTTTTATTTCTTATGGTTTATTCCTTTATTTCCTTTTTTTTTTTTTTTTTTTATGTCATAGGGGGCAAACGAGCAAACGTATCGCCTGATGGAAAGCGATTACCGTCGCCCATAAACACCTGCAACACCAGAGGAGTCACAAGTGCTTGCCTACCCGGAGGACGAAGATAGAATGCCTCTATGCTAGTAATTTCACCGGCTATCTTACCCCCACACCGGAACACAACAATGCGAACATTGCTGTTTGGCGGTGGGTTAGCAGGCAAGACGGTAGTAACAATCCGGACGGACCCTGCACGAGGCCCTACTACTCCAAAAGTTAACTACTCCTTTGTCACTACCAGCACTCACCGAAGTCCTTACTTGTCCTGCGCCTGCTCCTGTCAGCTACAACTGTAACTCTATTGATAGAGTATTGGACAAAGAAAAGGCCTTGGTTCTACCAGTAGGACTACAGGTAATGCTAGGTGCCTATTAACCAACTGGTAAAACCAAGGACAAAATAATACAACTAGTAGGAGTTCATAGTAAGATACCAATAGAGCCATTAAATTGGCTACAATTTCACTGCAATGGCTTTTCAAATAGTGTTAGGCTTTCTCACACACACACACACACACTTACTCACAGACACTCACACAAACACTTACTGACTCTCTCTCTCTCTCTCTCTCTCTCTCTCTCTCTCTCTCTCTCACACACACACACACACACACACACACACACACACACACACACACATACACACACACACAGACACATTTGCTACTTTAGGTCAATATGCGATTAGGTCATTATATGCGCTTAGGACATAATGCGATTGGGATATTTTGCGTTTTGCAAATTTTGGCACTTTAGGAGATTTTGCGTCTAATCCAAATAAATAAATTAGTCCCTCTAAAAATCCGCAATATGGCGTCGTCGTGGGCTGAAAAACACACTGACTATATTTTATTTAAGTTTATGTTACTCAGTGAAGGTCAAATAGCGAAAAGGGATATATTTTTGACTGACAGAGAGCGTTTCAACACTTTCAACCTCTCTTTATTTTTCGTTAAGAAATTCGGACCGATGTGATATTATTTTTGAAGTCGTTAGTATCTAAATTCAATTTGACGGACTTCAATTTTGTTTATATCCGTAACAAAAGTATATTTCGTAACAAAAGAGTAAGAGCGGCGGAAACGCGTCTGGTTTTTACTCAACTACGAAATAAATAAAGACGAGTAATTGCGAAATTGAATCTCCGTCGAATCTAATCTATGTTGTACACAGAAATTGTTGATATCCATTGGCTGAATGGATATATTTTAGGTGAAATCTAAACCATAACCACACTATGTAGTTTGTTCATTTGTGTACAACCTAAACTGGTGGGTCGAGTAGCTTGAAAATCGTTGTTAGAAGCACCACTTTATATTTTATGTATGTTATTTATCGTATAGCGTATATAGTTATCTACTTATGTTCTTAGAATGGTAGATTAGATTACCGGTATGCAACTGCACCCGTCAAAAATCTAATGAGTTCCGCCGTTTTGCCGCTAAATTTGGCGATTGGGCACTCGAAGATAATATGGTGTACTATCTGGGCAACCACACTGGCATTCCGCTGACGACATTTGCACCATAGACAGGCACAATTCCCGACATCTGTCCTGATTCTGTTTAGAGGACACCAACAAATCTGTCGAGTCTTTTCGAAACCTGAGACGTACTGGAATTGTAGGTACATAGAACATTATAGGTTCATATGAAAAAAAGAGAAACAAAACCCTTATACATGTAATCACTCGTATGTTCGTTTGTTTGTTACTTACATGTTAATTTACACTGAAAATTCTTGACAACTAACTTGCTCAGCGACCCAAAATGAGTCTTGGCCTCCGATTCTTGAGAAGCACAATTAAATTTCATTGCTAAAATTCACCTCAGTCAACTTTATCACGGCCTTAATCTGAGTTGCGATCGCCAATTGAAATCTGTTTTGACATGAAAAGTGTTTCTCCAATGTTTTATTCAGCGTAGGCCGAAACGCGGCGTCCATCCAATGGAATTCTAAAGAATTATTATTTGAAAACGTCTCAGAACTGGGAGCAATAATAATTCTTAGCTAGCAACATGGCAATAATGGTGTAGGTCAACACCATCTGCCGCCGACTGATTTATGACATCTTGGGGAAAAAACGCTCGCCGACGCACCGATGTAGAATACAGTGGGTCAACTTTGGTTAGTTCGCACGCTATATCTTGTTTTACGGTACGGTTCCTTCAAACTGATTAAACGTTCAAATTACTATTAATATTTCGAATAGACTTCCAAAATTATGTGAAAGAAGTATCATTTGAAGTTTAACGATATGAACCGCCTTTTCTAAATTTTACGGCTATCAGAATAGTCTAAGACGAATTAGAAACGGAAATAGTTATTTACGATACAAGTGTGTAAGGATTTCAGACGAGTGTAATTTTTAATCACGAGCGAGGTACGAGCGAGTTTTTAAATAAACACGAGTCGGAAATCATATTACACACGAGTTTTGTACAAAACTTTACTATGCATGTACGAGAAAATTGTAAATACTTTAATACTCAGTTGGTTATAATAAAATCAACACAAAACTCTTAAAATTATGTTCGGAAGCGTTATCTATAGCTCACCTGATAAACCTTTCCATAGAAAAAGGAATATTTCCAGAACGCCTAAAATACTCACTTGTTAGACCTATCTTTAAAAAGGGTGATCCCACAGAAATGAGTAATTATAGACTTATTACACTCATTCGAGTAGTTTCAAAAGTATTTGAAAAAGTGATGGCTTCTAAAGTAAATACGTTTCTTGCTAAACATAATGTTCTCAAAACTGAGCAATATGGCTTTCAACATGGAAAATCCACATCACTGGCATGTTTTTCTTTAATTAAGTTTGTAACTGAATGCATAGATAACAGAATTCCTGTAGTTGCGGTGTTTTTGGATATGTCAAAAGCATTTGACTACGTAAATCACCAGATAAGTGGACCACTCATGAAAAAAATATTTGACTAGGGAATTCGAGGAAAGGCTTACGATTGGTTTGTCAGCTATCTAGGAAACCGACAACAGTGCACAGAAATTTCGAAAAAAGTTGAGGGCGAAAAACTGTTGGCTCGCTCCAAATTTAACCTTTTACATCTGCTTCCAGACATTATTACAAGAAACTACATACGAAAATGTGCACTTAGTTGTAAATATATGACATACGTCATTGATCAATGTCATTTAATTATTTCATAATGAACGAAAGAGGATAAACCTACTAAAGACTCATTTGCCGCAACTACTCTATTGATATGATATGTTATAGTAAACATACGTTCGTAAATGTTTTTTTTTGACATGACACACCATGATTTTTCAAAATCTTTTTAAATGTAAACGTAGTTGCCAGTTGTGGCTTATTAAGTAATTTTTTTGGTAGTTGTGCCTCCGCGAGAAGAGGCAAAAAATATAAGCGAAAAAAAAAAACTTTTTTTTTTTCATCCAAGTTCAAGGATATGAATGTCTTTAAAAATATGCATTATGAACCCCGTTTCATGCTCTTTAATTCTGAATTTATTTGGTTACTCTCGCTTACTTGGTTTAGCTAATATCACAGTTTAAAAATTACCTTGATATTTTGAAATTTTCGTGAATAAGTCTGAAACAAAAGAAGATCGAAGGCTGATATTACGCATACAGTGTCCTTAGGTCCTGCCACTACTGCACCTCAAATTACAACCAAATCCTTTGCGGGGGCCACTTTTGTTAGCTTAGCCTGCTAGACCCTTTTAATATTGAATTTTATTTATTAACGTTCTTATTAGTCTATAATTATTAATATTATTTAATATTGATTTCTATGTTATATAGAGGTGAAAGACCTCGAATAGATAATTTTTATTACATTTTGTCATAAATATTTTTAGTGTAATAACTATACGATTAAAATGTTAACAACATTTTGATAGCTATACGCTTTTGATAACGTGTGGCTATCGCATGTTAATCTTCTGTGGATATGTCTATTGTGGGGCCAGTCAGTGTTCGTTTCTTGCTTTTCTACAAATGAAGAAAAAAGATTTTAGCACATTCTGCCAACCGGCGTTTGGCACTTTTTATGCTTGTTACTTATACTTGTGGAGCAATTGTGTTATGCATTTGTGTCGATATGTACCATAAATGAGACGCTGACTACACTGACATTGTACATACTATATGTACATATTTCGGTAGACATTGACATATACAAGTAATATAAGCATTAAGTCCGCCATTTCTGCGATTTTTTTTTCTGCAATAAAGATTAAATAAGTGTTATTATTCGACCTGACCTAAGTGACATTGACAATGTTCATATTTAAGGTAAGTAAATAGAGCACATCACTTATTTAAATTTAACAAATAATACATAAATATACATAATACATAGTGCGTAAAAACAAAATATAACAAACTAGCTGTGCCCCGCGGTGTTACCCGCTCATCCCACGGGAACAATAAATTTATTCGGGATGAAAAGTATCCTATGTCCTTTCCCGGGTCTCAAACTATCTCCATACCAAATTTCATCTAAATCGGTTCAGCGGTTTAAGCGTGAAGAGGTAACAGACAGACACACTTTCGCATTTATAATATTAGTATGGATAAGTTATACTCTTTATAAAAACTTAAAACTTTACAAGGTTCGGATCCTCCAGCATGTAGGTACTGTTTAGGATACATTTGTTATTATATTATATAAATATACGTAAAGTTAATGTTGTCGATTTTTATTTTAACTCAAAATACTCATCCTACTTTTTAAAGAAACCAATATACTGAACTGCAATATGCACAAGTTGCTTTATTTGTAAGCATTAAAAATAACCCTGTATGAGTTAAAAGTGGTACCTACGATATATACGACTTTCCTCTATCCGTGCTTATCTTATGACCATAAAACTTCTAAGACTTCTATGAAACGTATAGAAATATGTGCTTAATATCGTGCGTCGCCTCGTAAATGCGGCCGGGGAAATCGTCAATTATTTATTACATTAATGCCGCACACACACACCGTAACGTATCGCATCGCACCGTTTCACGCGGACCATATTTGCAGGGCGTGAAGTTAGCTTGATTGCAAGTTTAGCAATTTAGTTTATAGTTGCTGACTAGGTTCCATCGAGCTTCTAACAAACTGGTTCATTCTAGCAGCACCATTTTTGTGTTTTCGTTAAATAATACAAACAATCAATTGGGTCCACTTAAGATTTAAATGGCTATGGGTGTGCGTGTACACACACTCGCACGCACGGTTTCGCTCGTAGAGTGCTCGTGGGGCGCAAAGTAGCATGCTTGCTAACACTATTGCTGGAGCGTAATAGGTATAATTGCCTGGAACATAGTTGGCGGTTCCACCGCGTTCCTGGCGAACTTTGGCTCTAGCAGCACCATCTTTGGGTTTGCCAAGCGTTTGGAAAATCAAAAACTCGCTGCAACCGAGAAAGTCGTGTAAAATAAAATCTAAGTCCACCATCTGTGAAATCAGCACTGCGAACTATTTCGTCCGCTTTCAACTAAAATGCTTTGACGCGAATGGCTTTCCGAGTTCTATTATTTTCTATAGACAGCGCAGTGAATCTTGACCTATTAAGAGCTGTAAATGGAAAACGCGTGGTTTTAAACTTGGTTTTGAACAATTTGCAGTAAACTGTGCTCCTTTGCTCCTTAACACCTACACTATTTGAAAGTAATATAACTGTCATATATTGACAAGTATTAAGTTGTATTAAATAGTACCGCTTTACTCAGAACGTAACTCTAAAAACATTGTTACAATTATTTCTAATTTTTACTAAAGGGTGAACTTCAACAAGCTCGAAATTTACCTAATTTTGGTGGCTTTTTTATTTTATATTTTATGTTAGAGTCATAATTAATACGAATAAAGTCATAACCAATATTGTGTAGTAATGGCCCTTTGTTATACATAATATTTTTAAAGGTATTATGATTTTAGTAATTTGTCTGCCACCAAAATTGCTTGTGCCCGCAAAAATAAGATTTTTGGCCACCAAAATTGTTAATATACACCAAAATTAGTTACTTGTGTTAAAAATTAATATTTGTTAATGAAATTGCCTGTTGGAAATGAAAAGAAAGTAAATGTTTTATTAATCATTTTCATTATACCAAAATATCTATGATTATACAATCACTAACTCGTTTGTAACAACAATATATTTTTTTCTTTTCGAATACTTCTTTTTTCTTCTTTCTTCTCTTGATTGATTTTTCTTGCCGTTAGCCATCCTAAACAAAAGTAATAATTCAGATTAATTGTATTCATGTTATGTATCTAAACACTTTATTGTACACAATAACAAGAAAAAAAAAGCATTTACAAAAGCGAACTTATACCTTTAAGGGATTTCTTCCAATTAACCTTCAAGTAAATGTGTGTTAAACAAAAGAAAATGGTAGACAAACCAAACAACATGTACAATATGATAACTTTACAATAGTACAAATTAGAATGAAAAAACCAAATGAGACAGAGATAGGCAAACAGTCAATGTAATACATATTACGTAATATCTATATAAATAAATACATGTAACATAAATATAATCATAATTATAACAAAAACAGCAAACTATTCAAATAATCATACGTTCGACAGCCACAATTTCTTTAACTTCCCCTTGAGCGATGTTACGGACTGCGTCTGCCTTAGGGCGGGAGACAATTTATTCCATAATTTTACGGCGCGCACAGCAAAAGACACATTGTAAACATGAGATCTATGCAGTGGGATAGATAGAGCCATATACGCACTTGACCGCAGGCGATGGCCACTACCATCCGCCATGTAAAAGAACTTGCAAGGTAAGTAGAAGAAGGAATGAAAAAGACATTATAGAAAAGACAAAGAACATTTTGTAAGTCTGACTGTCTGACGGATCGGAAGCCATTTAAGTTGAGCGCGGTATTGAGACACATGATTACACCCCGTTATCTACTGCTCAGTTTGGGGGCAAGTGACGGGGCAGTTGCGATAATCAATATCGATAAAAAATTAAGTTGATTTACTCACTTAATAACATATTATAAATAGATCTGATTCATACTTAACAGACCTCTGCTATAGTGTTTTTTAAAAATTGTTATGAAATAAAATACTTTTATTTCTTTATTATACGTTTCATAATAAATTAACAATATTTTTTCCATATTGGATGACGTCAAACTTCGTCGCCTGCTTGTGAAAATCCATTTCAAAAAAGAAAATGATTTTTCGACCTCGACAGATGTAACTGGCAAAAACTTAGTTTTTTGTAACGCTCTATGCAACTTTTGTTTACAACGCGGTTATCCATTTTCACACTTCCTTATTTTCTAACAAGTGATTTATAATATTTACTGATTTAAAGCCCGGATTTTTATTTAATATGTTTGTTAATTTTGCATGTATCAGTTTCCCTTTATGGTGCTGCCTCACTAATGAAATTTTATCTTCAATATCATGCACAATAGACAATGACTGTTTCAACGACGACTTGGGATCTTCTAATTTTGTAATGCCTATGGATAAAATTGTGAAATGGGTGTGTATAAAATTAATTTCGTTTCTTAAATCATTGTTCGTCCACAGCAGTCACTGTGCTTCAGATTTAGCGGCGGCGTCAGTGGCATTGAAGCTTAAAACGACGTCTTCTACTTTGCTGAAATTCTCGTGGTAATAATTGACTGCGTCAAGCCACGTACCCCACCGTGTTATAACTGGCTTTGGAGGAAGAGGGGTATTTGGATATTTATCTTGAAATTTGCTTATTCTTTTAGGGCCCTTTAAAAAAATGTCTTTTACCGTAGAAATCAACTTATTGACATTTGGATACGACGCTCTCACTGTTTCGGCCACCCTGTTTAAACCGTGAGCCAAGCAAATCATATGGGTCATGTATTGGATAAATTTTACTTAAATTTTTACCTGTTTTGACCATATAGGACCCTGCGTCGGTTAAAAATAATAATAATTTATTTAGTTTTTTTTCGTATTCCGTACCCCAAATATCCTTAAGTGTTTTATTTACAAGCTCAGTTATTGTTTCGTTGTAAGTAGAATCCAGAGGCTTAGAAGCAATTATATGAGGCTGAGAAATTGTCTCCTTCAGAGCACCAACGATTACATTCGCTACTTTTCTACCAATTCCATCTGTAGTTTCGTCAATACTCAAATAGATGTAATCATTCTTCAACTCTTCAATTATTGTATCTTTCTTCATTTCGTATAATTTAGGTAAATAATTTAAACGTAAATTTGCTTCAGATGGCAACAGAACATTATTGCCATAAACATTGTTAACGCAATTTTCTATAAAAGTTGTAAAATTTGGATTTACCAGCTGAGTCCAAGGTATATTGCATGAAATCATAAACTTCGTTAAATCTTTATTGGATGAAGCTTGTGCGTTCGGAATATTAGCGTGAGTTTGTGATTCTAAATGCCTCTCCACTGTTTGTTTAGAAGCAATAATGTAACACTTACACAACGAACAATAAACTTTGGTATCCATTTTTACAAGGCATGGCATATCTTTCAATAAATAGCCCAAATGTGTTGAACAGGAAGCTTGTTTTTCAGCATGAGACCGTGATTTAAGATGCCTTTGCAAATTGTATTTTTTAAATGAAATGTTGCTATTACAAATAGTACAATGGACCACATCACCATCACCAACCAACTTGAGTTCTAAATGTTGATCCAGAAGTGATGCCATAGTCCTGGAATGATTTAATTAATCCTTAGTAACGAATGAAATCGGACCTAAATACAATAAAACTTCATCCTGATGTTAATTTACTTACCTTCGGCAATCTGGAAAGCGAAAACGTAAGCCAATTTAGTCAATAATAAATTATTAAGCGTAGGTGCAATGTCAATTAACACGCTTGATGGAATCTACGACAGAATTGTCAGATAGAACTAATTTATCTGACTGAGGTCATCTCATGTCACCAGCTATGACAGTCTTCGTAGCAATAAGTAGTATTTAAGTGAAAAGTATATGAACTATTTTATGATATTTTATTAATTATTGTTATTGTTGGATCAAATACTTAGTCACAAATTACATAAATTTTTCAATTAGGATTAATTTATTTATTTCAAAAAAGGAAAAACAAAGAAACAGTAAAGAAAAAGATTAAATACTACTAACAACTATGTACAAAAAACCTAAAATTAAAATAAACTAAAACAAATTCAAAAAGTTACTCCCCTGCGGCATGGTACCGAAAATGCTGGCAGCATTTCCTCGCTGAACAGCTATGCTGATACGTTGAGCGAGGAAGCTGCCAGCTCTTCGGTCCCCAGTGGTCTCTGCAAGCCTTTTGGATAAATCTTTGTAAAGCTTGCGGGCACTGGGACCCCATGGACCTAGTCTCGACCCCAAACGGTACAAAATTGTATTCGGGGCCGAGACCCCTATATTTGGTGCTTTTCAGTTTCTCGGCCGCTTCAGCAGCTGCACCCGCTCTGCCAGGTGTTCCGTGAAGGTGGGACAGCGCCAGTGTGTCTACACAAGTGGCATCCCACACAAGCACACGTCCCAGCCTCCACGGAACCAGGGACATCCCATCCGGTCTCTTGCCATCGTCCCTGGCGATACCCGATGGCTCCAGTAACGCCGGCACGTTGACGGTGGCAAGAGAGCGGCGGATAATGTCGTTCAGAGTGGCATGTCTCGAGAAGCGGCCTGCACTTTTCTGGCAAGAGAGGCCATGGTGTCCCAGTGTTACATTTACAATTTGAAATCAAATCCTTTCGAAATCGTGTGACTGAATATTTTTTAACATTTTCCGTAATTCCGACTGTTGGATTGAACTGCAAACATCGCAATCAATCTTTCATCATCATCATCACCTCTGGAATATCTGTAAAAATCAGAAGTAAAATAATGTTTTCGATATCGTTCTACGGACCCTTGTTATCTTTCTTTTGATATTTACGAATCTGAGCTACGGCTTCGTCCCAGCAGTCATCAAAAATAGAAAAATGCACTTGTTTAAACAAAAATTTTAGGCATCTCTCTTTGAAGTTTATGTAACATTGACAGAAACTTAAATCTTTGTTGCCTGAAAGAGATTTAAAAAAATAGATGAATATAGACAATGCGATTCTTAAGAAATTGATAATAGCATAAAAGCATACCATCTCCACGACGAATTCTCATTATTTCAATTTTAGCGTTCATCTCCCTGCAATATTGACGATGCTCATCATTCATCAATATCAAATACAAGATTCGCCATGCTTTCTCACCGTAGGTACATATGAATGATTGTCAAAATTATCTGTTGAAATGTCAAAGGAACAGAGAAGTAGATTTGAAAAATATTAGCAGACACGATATTAGACACGAAAAAGGTTTTATAACTTTAAAGAAAAATACTTCTTATTTCTTTACAAAATTAAAGAAACTTACTGCTCTTTGTTACTAGGAAACGGGACTTGATCGTGTACCTGTAAATTATTTTTAACTAATATTCCCCTGAAAAAAAGTAATCTCTGTGAAGTGGTGGAAGAGATCCCTTATAGGGATAAGCCCGCCTTTGTACATTGTTCCTGTATCAACTGTGTTGTAACTCGTTTTATGTACAATAAAGTGCTACTACTACACCTGCTACTAATATTTACCCCCGAACTTAAACTTATACAACACTATAGGCACCTAGTAGCTAATAAGTCGTCTGACGCTGTCTAGAGCATTCACAAATTAGAATCTTATTTTGACAAACAACCCTTTATAGATAAATATGAATCGACTAATAATGTGAAGCAACATCACTATTTGCCCCCAAACTGAGCAGTAGATAACGGGGTGTACACATGATCAAACTTGCGGAGACCAAATCAAAAGAGAGCGGGCAAGCATGATCTTCATATGAAGAGGAAGGAAATTCTGCAGACACCTCAATGAATGAAGGGATGCGAAAAGTTTCCTACTGATCTCAGAAATAAGAGGTGCCCATGACAAAGAATTGATCCATGGTAATGCCAAATTTTTTTACAGTTGAAGAGAAAGGTATAGGCGTACCATCAAAGAAAATTACCGGCTTAGCTTGATCTAAAAGCTTGGAACTAAAATGTGGGCTTCCAACGAAAATAGCCTGTGACTTCTTGGCATTCTTCATCAAACCAAAGGATCAAGCCCAAGCACGGATTGATTCCGAGTCTGAATTGATTTGCGAAACCTCCTTGGTTTCGCAAATCCTCCTCGTTTCCAAAATCATCAATGCTGGCCGCCGCATAAAGCTGCAAATCGTCTGCATAGAGATGGGACGAGAAGGAGAGTGACTTGGTGATTCCGATAATGAAGACAGAAAAGAGTAATGGAGAGAGTATGTGCCGCCTTGAGGGACACCAGCAGACAGTTCACACCAGCTCGAAAATCGGTCATCAACTCGAACCCGCTGTTGCCTCCCAAAGAGGTAATCACGAAACCAGGACAGTGAAGTTGGAGATATATTTAAAGTACAAAGTAGAGAAGGATATCAAAATCAACAGTGCTAAAGGACTACTAAAATCAAGGAGCACCAATATAGTCACTTTTCTATATTCTGTATTAAGACGAATGTTGTCGGTGATCTTAACCAAAACGGTGGTTGTGCTAAAGAATTGAACAAGTTAA
This sequence comes from Apotomis betuletana, assembly GCA_932273695.1. NCBI lineage: Eukaryota > Metazoa > Arthropoda > Insecta > Lepidoptera > Tortricidae > Apotomis > Apotomis betuletana. Next base: position 12,747,023 of record OW026298.1, on the reverse strand, counting down.
GTCTATTTAGATGTGATGAGAGACGTCGATTTACAAAGAATTAAATGATTTTGGATAAGACGGGAAGAATGGACCTATGTCGATACTGCGAAAAGTACGACGGATTAGGGGTTTTAGGGAGAGGATCACATAGGCTGTTGTCACACTGCCGCCGCGTCTCGTTGCGAGACGCGGAGCAACGGACTCGCATGCGGAGACAACGCACCAACGTCCGAGTTTTCTCAGCATCTCCGTCCGGAGCTGCGATGCACGACGTCCCGCGTAACTTCCGTCTCGCGTTCATTTCACATTCGAACGTTAAGGTGAAAACTGTTCCTATTTGTCGATAAAATGGAAACGGAACTTATTCAGAACGCTGCGGTGGTACTTTCAGCTTGGTTTTTGTACAATCGAGTCATAAATTCTGGGTACATTCCTATTTACAAACCAGACCGATAAATGGGTCTTTTGCTAGAGATTACGAAGATTTAAGGCAAGGCGAAAAAACATTTTTTAATTGCACCCGCATGTCAACCGCGTCATTTGATTATTTGCTAAGCAAAATTGGATTGATTATTACTGGCGCGGACAAAAATCGACGTTCTATTACAGCCGAAGAAAAGCTTTAGCTTACACTCAAGTACTTAAGTAATAATCTACTATGTACTTCAATCTTCAATTATACTTTTATAAGAATTCCCTATATTTTGATTACGATTAAAACCGATACTTACTATAAAACCAAATAAATTTGGAATTAAATAAAAACAATATTTCGAATAAGTAACTCAGCCTTTAATTTCTTTTAATAACTATTCACTAATTGAGTGTAAATCACAGATCATATATTTACTCTAAATACTTAATAAAAATATTTGTTTACAAATTACTATAATCTTGTTTTATACTTTTTTAAATACGTCCTTCTTGCACTAAAATCCGTATGGCACTGCGGAGCTCGGTGTGACATCATACCCTGCGGCACGCACCGCGTCTCCGTCCGAGCGCGCGAGTCGTCCTGCGTCTCGCTACTCCGCGCGTCGAGGCTGAGCCAGTGTGTCGTACCATGCGATTTTTCTATACAAAATCAAGATTCTACATACAAAGTTAAAAAACGCATCAACGGACGCCGCTGCGAGATGCGGAGCAGTGTGACAACCGCCATAGCCGCATTTCCAAATTGTAGGAAACGTGCCAGAGGAGAAAGAAAAAATAGTAATATAGGAAAGTATAGGAGCTATAGAATCCGCCACCAGCATAACCCTCACCGACAGCTTGTAATATTAGATGTATTGTTTATACTTGACTTCAAATAAATTCACTGAGTCAAAAGTGTTGGAAATGCGAAAAAGACGATTACAAATGTGAAATTATAAACAGAATTAACAATTCTGCTGGCATCAAGCAATTTTGGTGACTTTCAAATTACCACCAAAACCACCAAAATTAGAAACAGCGATTAAAAAAATATTCGTATTATTAACATCCAATTCAACTTTATAATTTAAAAAGGAAACTTTTAACACGTCTTACACACAATTCACACACAATCAATTATTGCTGAGTCACTAGAAACATATACCACAAAAATTGTGTCAAAAAGTATTTGAACACACCAAAAATAGATACTTACGTGCTGAGTGGACAGATCCAGCAAGGTACGACATATGTGTCATCGCTCAATGCCGGAGCGGAACTAAACGAACAGGTTAACACACGTTTATCGGTCTTGTTGCGTTTCGTTCAATCATAAACACATTTTCGATATTTACCACCAAAATTGTCAATTTCACCCGGACAACTTTTAGTGCTCAATTTTGAGTATCAATTTATGTATTAATCTTTATTTATATATCCTTATAAGATACTTAAACTAAGAAAGATTACAAATAAATGCAATTTTAGTTTAAAACATTGATTTTATGGTTCTATCAAAGACATTTATGAGGAACAACGAATACTGGACGCCGCACCAAAATTATCATTTTACCGCAAAAAAAAAAATTATCAAACATAAATGACTTTTACAATACTTCTTTTCAGTTTTGTCTTCTTTTCAGAAAAAAATTTAAACTTTTAAAACAATTGTTACACACTATAGTTACCAATTCCGCCGCAATTTTTTTTCGCTGAGATAATCACCCTGAAGTAAGAACGTCAGGGAGGCTCAAATAATGAATATACACGATAACAATCCGTTTGAATTGTTTTATTTAAATATAGAATAGGATAGTTTTTATAAACAGATGATAATGAAAATGAAAACATTTCGTTCATTCATTATTAAGAGATCACAATTTTTATTATAAATCGATCAGAGTTTTGCAAGTTTGCGTACAGAACCCTAAAAACTGTACGAAGTGGAAGTGGATTGAAAGATTCCTTCAAGTTAACATAAATTCACAAAACTCGGTGTAGGTATATAAAAGATAACAGGTAATTAGTTTAACTGTAACACTGTTATAAAAATACGAACTTACACAGGAATTTAAATTTTTCACGAGCAATGCTCGAAAATACGTACGAATGGGTCCATCAGAGCGTTTATTTAAAAGCTCGTTTCTGTGAACAATAAATATTATACAATAGTGTGTCACTCGCGCGCTATCCAAATAGGTAGGTACATAGGCATACATATATGGCTATACTTTCATTCACTTTAGTTTTATTTATATAAAAAACGCGAGGCTGTCCCTGATGAAGAGCTCGAAACTTGTCGGGTCGTTTCTGACACTATCGCGTGAGTGTATTTATTTATTTAATCTTTATTGCACAAAAGAAAACTTATCTTACAAAAGGCGGACTTAATGCCATGATGAGTGTAAACCGGTCTTAACACAATTGTTTATTTAGGTAGGTATATAATTTGTTTTTATGATGACAAAATTTACTATAGTAAGTAGGTATATTATTTGTAGATTTTTGTTTTTTTAATATTGACACAGAGGTTTATTATGAAAGGAAAATGTTATTATAATTACATAGCAGTTCATCTCATTAAAATTTTCTTTTTCCTAATTATTTTTGTGTCAATATTTATATAGTATATATATTTCGTTAGTATATCTATAACATCTTTTAGTTGCTAGTAAGTTGTTAAAATTATATACGCATTGAAAAGATTTTTGTTTTGTTTAACAATGCATACGGTATCAAAAATGATACCACATTTCACTTTTTACTGACTTAAATAAAAAAAAAACTAATTTCGGCCATTGTGACTCAGTCTGACAAAGTCTCAAACGACTTGATTTCGTCATTTCAGTAATATCGTTATTAAAACTTCATGCATCTAAAGTTTAAATTTTAACTTTAATTTATTTTCTTGTTTATGGTTATACAGATAATAATTATGTGTTTCAAATATGTTCAAGTGAAAAATATAACAAGTTCACAACGTACTAACGATACTGACAAGTTGAAAAAAGGAGTTTTAAAGGAGATATTATAAAGTTGGACTCTTCTCACGAACTCGATTCCGACATAGTAACGAGTTTGTGTGAAACACCACACAAATGAATTGTTCAAGCAATGTTTGGTGCTATCTTAGGTGTTGTAAGTCCGATCGTAATTAATAATACCTGCTTATTGTTATAGTGAGTGAATACAACGGCAGTTAAACCTAAGTATGGTTTTGCTCGTTGCATTATTGTTATTTCTGTGTGATAAATAAATGAAAAAAAGACACGATACTTTCGCCAGTCTTTTGTACTTCGGCATTATAACTGACATTCTAGTTACGCCTTTTACAATAATATATATTCATGTTACTAAGAAAGAAAATATCACTACGGTAAAAGCCGAATACCGCATATCGCTGAAGTAGAAATATTGTTGAGAGTTCTCAAATACAACAAGTACTGACTTGACATTTATTTTTTAACCAATAAAACATAATTTTTTCTATACAAATTGTTATTTACAAAAGGTTGTCGACATTCTGCGTTTTATTTGAAAAAAAAAACACGTTTTTACACTAATTTGCCTTTCAATTAATATTTACAACTACGCTAATAAAATATTTACATGTCATGTCAAATTGATGACCAGACAACATTATTGTTTGGACCAAATAGTCGAAACGCTGGGGTATCTGATTCGCCCTACCATTTATTACGTCCATTTATGTACAACTACTTTCGTATCGCTACGAGACTTGACCACTCGAGTGCGACGCCGTAGCTAGCTTCCTCGCGTAGCCCTCTACAGCATGCTCCTTATTACTACTCTTTGGCGTATAAAAACATGAATTCTTAGCTTTGAGCATTTTCACCCAGACATTTCTATGTTTTGCATAGCAAAAGAACTCTAACTCTTTTAATTTAAGCTATTAAGTTTAAATAATATCATCCCCAGTAGTATTTAAGTATGTTGATTTTGGTATAAAATAAATTAGTAAGTAGTATAAATATCTACAGTGCAATAAATAACCGGACATACTCAATTGTAAAAAAAAACTTGCATCAGAATTTCTTTTTTTGATTGATTTGATTTAGGAGTTTTAAAACATTTACTATGTTATTATATTTATTATATTATATTTACTATATATGTTAATTTTGTAAATTTGACCAGTTTAATAAAAAAAAAAACTTATAACTCTTACATGGGCTAAAAACCAAAATAAAGACATATTCTCAAAAGACGAAAATATCGGTTATTGTGAACTTGTGATTTAGCCTGGGCGTGAAGTCTACTGAGGAAACTCACAATTAGGAAAACTATATAAGACTAAATACTGCTTTAATATTGCGAATGTTAACAAAAACAAATAAATTAATATTATTATGGGACAGTCAAAGGCAATTTTATATCGTCCATTCTCAAACTTTTTTACTTTTCATGTTATTTTACTATTGAAATGTAACTTATTTCAATAGTTAAAATAACATGAAAAGTAAATGTGGGAAAACACAGTTAATTGCGACGAAGTCACAAAAATACAACAATTTTAGCACAACTATACGTACTGCGTGTGCATAACGTATGACGTCATAACTTAGGCCACATTTGTATGGGACGTTTTACTGCTCAACGCATTAGTTTGACGCGTTCTCATTTGTGGCGCTTATTAATTATTGATTCCCTTATGGTCTCGTACCTTATCCTTGATAGGAGAGAGAATATTTAAAAAAGTGTCCATCTGTAAGCAGTAAATAATAGTTCCAATGCCGTCCGAAATAGCGCTATAGTACCAAGAAAGTATTAAAAAAATTCAAGTTTTTCTTATTATAAGTATTATTAAAAAAAAAATAACAAACCGTTGTTAAGTAACGGAACTATTTCTACTTTCAGCGACAGTAACCAATTTATTCCTTTCAGCGGACACTTTTGGATATATGAAGATATCGCGTCTCCCTTTTACACCACACCATACGAGTAGTCTCGTATAGTTAGGTAGGTATATTTGGTTCCGATGAAAACAGACTCGATTGACATTTGATATCATATTTTTGCGCATTGATTTCTAACATCTTTTCTAACACTCAAATTGTATTCAACCAAACTAATTTTGTCAAGAGAGAGCTACGAGTGCGGGAAATCTTAACAGCGCAATGCAGGATTTGTATGGGCCAGCCGTAGTGCACCAATGTGTCGCAAAATTTTCTTTGCCTTCTCATCACGCCAAAATGGCTGAACGGATTTAATCACTTTTGGTACGTAAAATGATCATAGGATACTTTTTACCCGACTACAGTAAAGAAAAAAAACGCGGACGAAGTCAACCATCTGGAGTTCCATAAAACATTACAAACATTTTTATAAGGTCGAGTGATCTTGAAGGCAATAGTATTCGGTTGTCGCCCAGTCCGAAACAACAGATTTAGGGGCGCAAAAGCGGACGTGACCCCCAAACTCGATACGATATTTGAATCCTGCTTTAGACGCTACTTACCATAATACTTTTGGGGTGTAAACTAAATTGTCCCTATTTTAGTTTCAATGCCCTCGTCACAATAGATTTTTGACAGTTAATGCATATAAAGGAGACCCTTATGGCATGTTTATATTTTTCTCGTCTTATGGAGCCGTTTGAATGACATAACGACGAGGAACGCCTAATTAACATTAGGCGTTTGACATTAGGAATTGGACAGACAGATATATGAAAATGGCGAATCAATAATGATTCGCCATTTTCATATATCTGTCTGTCAGTCCATCCGCGGCTTAGGTCAGAAACTCTTAATACGTAACTAAACTGACCTGATAAATCTTATGGGTTACATTTGCCATTGCGTTCAAATTCTTTGAAATAAAATCGCCCGTCTCTGAACTGAACTACGTGAACTTTCCTAAAAAGTGTTAATCATGGGTATTCGAAATGATATTAATATAAATAGTAAGTACTAGTTAATTTCATTGTTATACTTCATTTCATATACCAAGGCCCGATTCCACTTAAGAATGCCTTTAGGCGATGTCAATGGAACTTAATAATAAAAACGACACGTGCCAATTGAAAAAGCTGAGATCATAAAGCAATTAGTCAACAAAAGATTAAACACACATTCTTATTGTGTTGTGTCAAGTGAAATAGGGCCAAGATATATGAAATTAGATACATAATAGTACGATACTCGTGTGAATCGTGTGATCTTATTATTAAACTCGCCTTACAGCTCGTTTCATAAAATAAAGAAAAAATACGGCGAAGTTCTTTATCGTCCTAGAAATTTCCGCCGTAGATATTTTAATGTACATAATCATCGCATCTTGCTTAGCTTTTCGTTAAAAGTAAGTTCAGACGAGACTTTCAGCCACTACTGTCAAAATAGAAGCAGGTAATCAGCGCGACTGCACCGGCCGTTATACTTTCAAACATCTTATATTTTTTCTCAAACCTCCAAGAAAATGTCGTACTTATCTTTGCGATAGCACACCGCGAAGTACTTATAAAGATTTGTTTTTAGGTACTTAGGAGTGGAGTTATTAAATATCATATAACTTTGAATACCTCCAGGCGACGTTATCAATTTATCTTTTTAGGGTTCCGTAGTCAACTAGGAACCCTTATAGTTTCGCCATGTCCGTCTGTCCGTCCGTCAGCGGCATAGCTCCGTGACTCCGTTAGTACTAGAAAGCTGAAATTTAGTATGAGTATGTGTATTTATGACGCCGACAAAACAGTAAAATAAAAACTAAAAAAAAATTTTTTTTCGGGTACCTCTAGAACACCTAAATTGGAGGTGATTTTTTTTTTCGTTTCAACACTAGTGTGTGGTGTGTCGTTGAATAGGTCTTTTAAAAATAATAGGGGTCTTCTAACATAATTTAAATTTGATAAATTCAGCAGTTTTGGAAATATTCGCTCCGAAAATAAAAAAAAATAGCGTCCCCCCCCCTCTAACTTTTAAACCACGGCTCAATAAATTATGGAAAAATTCATGAAAATGAGACCTTATAAGTTCTTTCAATGAAAACTATATTGAATAAAATCGGTTGAGCGGTTTTTGAGTTATCACAAAATTTCATAATTTTCTTTAAAATTACGTAAGTGCCGCGCGGTGTTCTTTTACTTCGAACGTTACACATATTAGTTAACTGCCATACTGCATTAAAAGATTCCGCTCAATCTGGCAATCCAAAACTTCCAGAAGGTAATAAGTAATTACAGTTACTTTGGCGTTTACTACCTTTTTTATAGAGCTTGAAATCTTTCTCGTACCTAATTTAAGCCCATCTATCTTGTGAAGGATGGGTAACTACGGAACCCTACACTGAGCGTGGCCCGACATGGTCTTGGCCGGTTTTTTATGATAAAATGACAAATATCCCGGTGGCTAAGTCAAGAGCAAGGGTGTCCGCGACGATATTTACCGACTAAGATCAAGCAAAAGAGTTATGTTTTGTTCAACCCGGCTCTTTAAATCTTTTATATGATTTTACGTTTGCTTGTACCTAGGTCACGGTTCTGTTTCCATAAAACAACTTTTTCCTTAGATATTGAAAACCAAACTTTGGCACTCAAAGTTTATTGCTCATTAAAAACAAAACAAAGCTTCAGTGGTAACTTGGCGCCGCTACCGGTCTATACGAAAGAAAATAAACATTGAGACCAGAAATGTTTTTAAACCTCGGTGCTCTATCAAGTATCCCGGGGGCCTATGATGGTTGCGTTTATGAGGTGATAAATAACTGACAAAGCATCTGACACTCACACTTGCATTATGTCGCAACTTATTTATCGCGCGATAAAACCAACCATCATAGGCGGCCCGGTCGTCTATGAAATGATTGTTTGTCATGTCGGGTATGTCACCTTTTGGCATAAGTGTCCCTTCGCGGGCGCCGCCATCGGTCAAGCGTACATAGATATTGATATAGAAACAGCGAGTTTAATACGGGGACGGTCAGCCAACCCTCCAACTTTACCGCTGTGATCATAATTTCAATTTCAAAGTTCCCACTTTACATAAGTCTCAAATCACATACATAATCAAGGACTTGCTCAACTCGGAAAATTTTACGTAACGTTCAAATTAAACGAATAATTCCAAATCTGAAATTATAAATCTTTTTCATAAAGCGATGGAACAGTAATGGTATTTAAAGGAGCGTGCTTAACATACAGCGTATAAATAACGGCTTGCAATAGATTCTGCCGTAATGCGTCAAACAACAATAATTTATGACTAGATATTTGGCAAGCTGCGAAGTCCGGAAAAGCGTGATAATTCTGGTGAGTGGGTGCATCGCTTAAGGGGACGCGTGGCGTGTTTTATTAAAAATATTCACATAACCTTTTCCTGTAACGACTTTTTAAGTACATAATGATTTTTACGGTAAACGCGGTATAAAAATGTTGATCGACAAAATTTCGCTATTGACGTACAACTTTATTAAAAGTTAATAAAATAGACAAGAGACGTAAAACTCCCGCTACTCACTTTCCCAATATCGACGGCCATCTTCTTTATTAAGGCTCCTTATCCGTTCAAAAACGCTGATTTTTTCAGACATTTTTCTCTATGATCAAACTTAACATGTTTAATGTTTCTTAACATATTATCAATGTTACTACTTAGAACAGGGCCATTACGATTTATTGGTATATATTTGAAACCTACAGTTTGAATTATTCATTGATAATTTTTGTTTCAAAGACTACTCGAAATTGACAAAATTCACGCAAAAAACTAGTTTCTTTAACTTATTTTCGACTGCACGCAATGAAAGCATGAAAAAGCTAATTATATTTTTTTTTTACTTTCTAAAACCCAGGTATTATTTAATTCCCTTTTTTTAACTATCAATATATTTGTCATAATATGAAAAAGAAAAAATTCATGGAATAAGGCCTTAAGTAAGATACTAAACTGAACATAGGTTCGGGTAAGTGTATTTATAATAACACAATATAATTTTAAAGTAGGTAACGCTCTTGACTCCGCGCTCAAGCAACGCAAATACTTACATGTCACACATAATGCAAGACAAATATCGCTGAGCATCGGAGAAACTTTTTGCGGGTACGATTAACGTTCGAAAGGAAATTTAAGAAGTTTCATCGAGCAAAGGAATAGACCATTAAGCAAGATTATTAAAGAAAAATAAAAGTAATAAAACAAGTCGTGCGTATCGTGTAGGAAAGAGAAGGTTGGGCGAGCGAACGGCGGCTGACGAAGGGCGGGCGAGGATTCAGTCGTTAGTCGACCGGCACCGAGTCAGCGCGCCCTCGCGCCCTCGCCTCACGGAGTTGCCCGCGAGATTCGAATTCGCGGCGATGTGATAACGCCGCCACGATGATGCCCTTCAGAATAATGTTGCGAATGGTCCAGCTTGTACTTTTAGTGCTGGTTATCTTGTACTTTAACTCCGTCGTGGGTGCTCAAGTGAGGGGAAGAGATAGTGGAGATAGAGGAGTTAAGCAAACGGATATTAATAATGGAGAAAAAATACCGATAGGTAAGTTTAGAAATTAAAACTATTCGATTTTTACCGTGTGTCAAGCTCGTCTTAAAACGTACTATGTTTCTGTTTTTAATAAGCCTGTGCTTGGTAAAAATTTAATAAAAAGTTAACAAAGTTGAGCTAAGGAAACTGTCACATTTTTATGATTATTATTTCAATCGGACAAAGTTTACTTTCTTAGAACATACAAATCTGTTACAATTTTATACAGTTTATTTATCATTTCCCCGTTGTATTTATCAAAATTATTTTTATGTCGATATTTATACAAAGATACTTAATAAGTTTTTGAATTTAAACTGTATATAATATATCAAGTCTAATCTTAAGTTATCTTACTTTAAATTCTTGCGATAATATTTTCTCCTACTTCCACTACCTAAATCGATCGAAAACTCAAGTTCTTATTCTTTTTACATACCCTGTTTTTTTTTTCAGAACAATTCATCTATGTTTTATGAACTGTCGAATCTCTGAACGAGTTTAACAGTCAACATGTACTTTGTTTTGTGATGTCATTAAACTATATGGTCAATTGAATTTTTTAGTATTTGGTCATTATAAATGTCCAAAGATGCAAAAAAGTAGCGTGATGTTTTCCTTACCTTTACGAAAATAATATTAAATCTAACCATTTTAAAAAAATAAGTGCATTATACATATAAATAGCAAATGTTGCGTTTGACTGCTCTGCCATTTCTATTAACACATGTTCGCGCTTTTGTATAACTTATTAATTTGTCGTTGGGTGTTTTTCCATAAAAGAAGACATATTTCTTTAAGTGAATTTTGATTATTTTCAGGATTAACTCACCTAGATTTCTTTGAGGATATATTTAAAGCCCACAAGAGAAATAAAGGAATAATTTATAGACACTTTTTAAGAGGTTCGAATAATATTACAGAATCTTACTTAGAATTAAAATAATTGCAATGAACCTATAAATACAAAAACAAACGTGGACTTGTTTAAGAAAAAAAAATGACGCTCTATCTCTTATTTAAACAATGTTATTAAACATGTAAATTTATATGTTATCTTTAAAAAAGATGTCAACCAATTTCTAAGAATATACAGCAATGCAAAGTACTAATTCAAAAATTTCATCCCGAATTTTTCCTCTTTAAGGCCATAATTTCATATTTCCCAATGTTATTAGGTATAATTTGGGCCAACTCTTAGGTACCAGAAAGATTTTTGAAATTTTGTCTACTGTTGGCTATGATTATGTACGTCATTTTGTTTGTGTCTGCGATGTCATCAAGCCGAAAACGTTTTATACCCCTTAATTAAATATATGCGTACGTACCAGGTACCAGCCAGGCATCAACAAATTGGTTGTACAGTTATTTTACCCAACTTTGGTGAAGTAAAGAAGAGGGTTATGACTTCTTTCTTCCTATAGCGAACCAAGTTGCCAGCTTGGACTAGTAATTTAAAATAAGCTAACTCTTTTAGATTACAATATCCCACTCGCGTAAAAAGCCTCAGAGCTCAGAGACAACACAATTGACAATATTTCAGATTTGTAAGACTACAATTTGATTACTTTTCTGTATTCCGCTTAGAAAGAGGACGTAATGTCTGTTTTTATATTTTTCCTGAGATTACTAAAAAACAAATGATATTTTTGCGTATAGGTACACGACGCAAAGCTCTTTCGGAAGTTGTCAATTACAAGCTCATAACGCATTAAATTTTAACCTACGACGGTTACAAACCTATTAGCAATCCTTTCAGTAAAGAATACTGCATGCTGGCTTAAAAATCGTTGATTATATTCAATAGAAAAAATTACATTTAAGGCGACTCCGTACGTGGAATGGTGATTTTTAAAGTCCTAAGGCTCGTAATCTAGCCGACGGAAAAATCTGAAAAAAATATATGTTATTTTTCACTATTTCTTCTAAAAAATTATAGTTGGATTTTTTTTTAAAGCAATAATTACTATGGAAAAAATAATGTTGAAATAGGGTCGTTTTCAATTTTCAATTCCCTAAGGCTTCTAAACTACAAGTGATATTTACACGGCTCTTTCGCAAGAACATTGACAATTTATTGATCTTTAATCGTATTGTTTAAAAGTTAGTAAAATGGAAATTCGGTCTAATAAAGCATCAAAAAAACTGAATTTCCGCGAGCGCTGCCGTGCCCGGGCTGCGAGCTCAGTGTAAATCTAATCGTCGAAGGGGAAGGCTGTGTCACTTGCTCTCGCGATCCATCTAGTTACGGAAAATTGTTATAGTATCGGATCCCGCGGAGGTTCGATCTGTCTTCGTGCGTTTGAAGTGTATTTTAAGAGAGTGTAGTTCGTTTTTTCACACGACTACGCTATGCGACATAACAAAAAGCACTCATTGTCATATATAATTAAATTCAACTGTTTTTTTTCGTATTTAGGTATCTATTAATTTTAAGTACTTATAAAAAAAATTGTCATTGCTTAGCATTCCCGAACACATTTGGATACTTAGATATTCTCAGTCATGGGCCCACACCAGACAGGATTCCCAGAAAATAGGTAACACTTTTGGTGTGGGTTTTAGGGCCCTTCTCTGTGTAATATTAGAGTACCTTAGGTATTTCGGTTAGTAAAAAAAATCTGATAATACAGATATTTAAGTATGATAACGTCTAATGATCTTTATGAATTCAACCCTAAGAGATATGAAAATCGTAATGCAGAACAAGCATTGTTCGTTTGAATACCATTGTAATATTCCGTAAAACGCTAATTTACGAGTACGAATATTTATTGTACCTAAGTATTCACATTCGTTGCGTCACTAGTACAGTACATGGCATATGATATAAAAATACATTATCAAAAATTACAATAATTTTCTAGTCCAAGAAGGCAAGTGACAATTTTGGCATGAGGGCTTATTTATGCAAATATAGTCAGAATACATATTTGCATCAATAAATCTCCCACTTCATATTTAAATCTAAATGAGCGTTAGTAATTATCGATATATCCGCCGGGCCTAGCTAGACATACCTAGCCTGGCCATAAGTTCTGTTTCAATTGTTTACCGTTTATAAAATAAAAACCTGATTTTTATTACATATCGTTTAAAAGCCATATATTAATGATCGGATTACAGTTGAATTAATGAAAAAATATATAACTTTATTTAGACTCATCGTAATGCCCGGACTTGATTTTTGACTAATGCTCAGAATTTTTCTCTCTAAGTTTGCCAGAGGGCAATGAAACGATCTTGGATCAAATTAATCGATCGCGGAAGGAACGCCAAAACCGGAATAGCTTACGTAACCCAGACAACCGCTAAACTAAAGTAGAGCTGACACGTTTGCCGCATGTCAACCGATCTGCAGATCAAGAAATCTACACCCACCCAATAAAATTCGGCGTCACGGTAGATCACGATGGAGATAGTGGGACTACCTGGATGTATTACAAAAGGGTTGGACATTGCTGATCTAAATAAGGACGAGTGGAAAAAAGATAGAGGCCTTTACCCGACAAAGGGACGGCATAGGCTTATATGCATAATAATCTGAAAAAAAAAACTTTTGAGTCATGTATAAGTACATTCAGTTATCGAAAGCTTGTTATTTTATTAAATCTTTTATCTATCCAAATATCATAAACGCTACATGATGCGTTCAAGAACGGCACATTATGACCACCATAAAAATAGACTGTTTTTTAGCACAAATTTCTTATTTCTATAGTATTATTTATTTAAATTTCGAACATCCCTGAAAAACAAAGAAATTTGATTTGACCTCTATTCTAATATCAATCGAGATGACGTTTAGTTCGAAATTAATTGTCAATTTTCAATCAAATTTGACAAATGTCACACGTAAGTAAGATATCGAACGATATGATAGTTAGGGTCGACTCTAGTTTGTCTCTGAATTAAAATAAAAACAATGACAGCTGCCAGAAAACTTCATTACCGCCATTACCGGGTAATATTTGTTATAATGTGCGACTTCTGAATGCATCATGGAGGCTTATGATATGTGGCTAGATAAAGTAGTATATGTAACTGTACATAATTAGGCATTAAAACACTCGTGTGATGTTATTATGAAACTTGCCTTCGGCTCGTTTCATAAACCCACACTCGTGTTTAATACCCTTCATTATGTACAGTCACATGAAGTACTATTTATTGTATTCATATATCACATTACACCGTCAAAATATGTTATTACCTTCTTAAACTTCAAAACCTACCTTTGCACTATAAAATGGTAAACATTTAAAACTAGCCTGGTTATGAATAACATTTTCCATCTTGAAATTTTATGCGAATGACCATTTTTATAGGCTAAATTTCATATATACTGATTAAAAGTGATAAACCTCATTATTTATAGATTTAGGTATTTTTACCTGAAAAATCGGAACCCATGGGATCATTTTGCTGACCGTCCTGTCCGTCTTTCTGTCACGACCCTTTATCTCGGTAACGCGTGTAGGTGTCGAGTTGAAATTAAAACCGTCTACACGTCGTACTTTGGTCTACAGTCCCTTGAAGCTGTAAAAAATCGAACTTCTAAGTTAACGTAAAAAAAAGATACGGCTCTTTATGCCGCAAATAAACGTATCTAAGCTGGAAAGGAAAATTATCCAAGAGACACGGAGCTAACTTTACAGGAGATCTAAAAAACTACGAACTATTTCAAAAAAATAAAAAGTTATTAAATATTCTGTGAACCTACTTTTTAAATGAAGCATTTTATAATTATAAACAACATCATGTTCTCTACATGTCGCTTTTGTTATTTTGTCTATTAATGGAATAATTTAAAATTTAGAATCGCTTACGCAAAATGGCTGTCAAAATAGAATTAGGTAAAATTATCTAAACGACACGTTTCCCGAGATATTAGTCAGGTAAAATAGTATAATCTACATTTTACACAACAATCAACACCGTAAACAATATCTATGTGCATACGATGCTCATTTTATATAAACAATATCATGTTTTTTACATGTTGCTTTTGTTATTTTGTCTATTAATGGAATATTTTAGGATTTAGCGTCGCTTACGCAAAATGGCCGTCAAAATAGAATTAGGTAAAATTATCTAAACGACACGTTTCCCGAGAAATTAGTCAGGTAAAATAGTATAATCTATTACACAACAATCAACACAGTTAACAATATATATGTGCATGCTCATTTTATAGTCAGGTAAATATATAAATGTGCATAAATCAGCATGAAAAAATCAAGAAAAATTATCTAATCGCCTTTGTAGGAAATATTTCAGACATGAAAAGCTATTTATCGTACAATAAAACTTCACGATTAATGTTTTAATTAGAGGAAAATATTTATTTTCAAACATTAAAATTAATGAAGTGAGATTTAAAGTTCTCTAAGACAAAAACTTATGGTCCAACTACGCAAATACAAAAAAAACTGCTTTAGAAATGTTAAAGATTTATTCATCAGATATCACGTGAAATTTCAATTTTATAAATTTTTATGTTGATCTTGATCTGCTGAAAGATTTCCAGTAGTTCTAGACCAATGTATGGTAGCAAACGATAGCTATGACGAATGAGAACAGCACAAGAGTTCTCAAGACTGCAGTCACTCGGTACTCATTAAGGAATTTTAAAACACGAACTACGTGAAATTTCAAGTTTTACAATTGCAATGAGATAATATCCTAGCCTAACAAGAATAACAAAACTACCTACAACTCTGTGTGGTATAAGTGACGTCTCGTAAGACACTGTTTGAGTGAGATGGCGTTTGGGTCCATCAAGCGAGTCCAAAGTAATGCCTTAGCGCCACAGACATAGATTCACACCGCTGGTGGGCCTAACGGCCTTTATAAATATATTGAATTAGTACTAAATGTGTGATATTTTATAAAACAGAACCGGTAAAGTTGTCTAACTACCAATTTAACGAAAATATTTGTTTTTTTAGTACATTCTATGCGACAAATACGACTCAATTGTCATTCAAGCAATTCAAGATAAGCGACAGTAGTCGATCAAAGTCATATCAGGTAAAAAAGGATAAGCGACAATGGTTTCATAGTATCAAAGCGGGTAAATTTGGATAAATGCCAATAGTTAAGATACGACAATCAGGTAATTTAATCTATGTTATTTTTTTTTATAGAATCTTATATCGATTCTGTTTAATAATGTGGAAACCACAGTTTTACTTTTTGGCTAATGCGCATAAGCATTTTAAACACACATGACACAGAGGGCGCTCCAGTAGCGAAGAATTATGGAATCAAAGATTTAGTGTGATTGACGTAACGATATGATAGCTCAGTTGGTAAAGCACTACGCCGGAAACTTAGGGTCGCAGGTTCGAGTCGTGCTTACATTGCAGTGGATCACATTCAATGTTTCTTTCATAATTTACCTTTATGTTAATTTTATCATAAAGACATAGGTAAAATGCCTCAAACGACATTAAAATATATTTTACGATCAGGTAAAAACAGTTAACCAACAAGTGCAAGGTTAGTTGCAATAAAGAAAAATTATCCAATTTGTTTGATCTGTTTTGACAAATAAGTAAAAAAGCTCTAAGGTTCATTATTATGCAGAAAACTTTTTATGTAATCTCCATTTTGCTAAAAAAACCTCAAAAATCAAGTCGTTTAGTAGAAAAAAAACTAGAGATTCTCTAAATCACCGACGGGATAAGCGACACAAAAGTCGTCAGACAAATGTATACGAGACCCAACCCATTGGATGCAGAAAAATCTGCCTATCCCAACAGTGTGTATAACTCAATATCCCCAAAAATGTCGCTTAGATAAGTTCTCCTTTCCAGCATCGTCATATTTTGACACTCAAGTAAATTAACATTTATAGGGTATCCATTGACCTTGGACATTGAAATTTGCCAAAAAATTCGTCTAGTAAAATATCGTCAATATCAACAAGTATAGGGGAAAATCTGAGAACATTACTAATGAGTCATAAAAAACTTGTCTGGGAAAATCTGAGAACATTACTAATGTAATCATAAAAAACTATCACTGTTTATAAGTAGGTAAAGGACGTAAATCCGCTTTCCAACGGTAAAGTTGAGTTTGTCGCTCTATTATTTATAGTTTATCTTTTCATTAGAGCAGCATGACCCGGGGGATAAAGCTGTGCCTCCACTACTATGTTAAAATATCGGTTCATCCGCTGGGTCACCATATGATTTATTTATTAAAAAACGATATTTTTTATTTCTGCATGATTTTACACATATAATCAAGAAGCTTGTCAGCATTTTAACTATTTTTGGTAGGTACCTACACATACAAAAGAAACTAGAAAGTATTTTTCGATTCGAGACTTCCAAATGGCCAATTTCACTTATTTTTTTGGAAAATAGCTTTAACGCATTTTATTTTTAATATTCTACTGTAGTAGGTAAATAGATATTTAGTAATCCGAAATAATTATATCATTGTTTAAATGATTTATTTTACTTCGAGATTTTTCAATGCCTTTAAATAAGGTATAAGGTTTGTTGATCTTCAACTCACGCTCGGACTATGCGAGTGTATGAAGCTGCTTGGACGCCACTCAACGAGATTATGAACGAAGTAATGTTCCGGGGGCGCACGGTCGGCGGGGGGAATAACGTTAGGCTCCGCCCAGATCCTCAAGGACGTTGGGATTAGGAGTCGCCTTAATTGTTTTGTTTTACCTTTATTTTTTTATATGTTTTTATGTGTTAGCCGTGGTTACCTATGATTGGATAACCACTCAATTGCTTCGAATTTTGAGTTGGACTCTATTTATATAATAAAATAAGAGCGGTGACAGGTAGCCGTAGTTACCAAAAGCAATCTAGTGGATAAGCATCCTGTTTGTCATTTGTGTACTTTTGTCACTATGTTTTAGTCTGATGTTTGATGTATTATCTGCTGGTAATCCTTAAAAAAATAACATAAAATAAAAATAACAATGTATGGATTTTCGTTCTCAAACTAGGATTTATTTAGTATCTGTCTACATATAAATAAATGGGATATTATTAAATGCACATCTGTATAATTTTTCAGCACACTAGGTAACTCCACTACTTAAGGCCGTTCCCTGAGCCAGATTTGCAAAAATACCCCAAAAATTATCCTATTTTTCTACGAAACGTTGATATTAGTAAACGAGGGAAAAATATATATCATTCTTGATTATATTATCTTTAATAACACAGCATTCGATACACGATTCATAACACTTCGCTCGATACAATTAATTCCCAAAGTAACCTCCAATTCGAATTTTTACTCCAACTTTACTTGTTTTTTTTCTACACTATGAAACAAAAAAAGGAGAAAAATCAATCATAACTAAAATAGTAATTTTACAGCTTCCGAATTTCAATAATTGAAGCCAATATTTTTAAAATAAATAATCATCGATAAATTCTTACGAAAAAAGATATCGCCTTACGACCCGCAAGCTCTGTCTCCGTCACTCTTTTGAAATGTGACTGTGATGTGACAGGGACGGGTGGCCTGAGGAGGGGCTCGGGGTTCTGGCTCAGGGAACGGCCTTAACTGAATGCATAACAGAAAAACTAACGCTGTGCAAAAAAAACATTTGATTAACTGAACATGTCCTACAAAAAAAACTTAAACATCATACAAAACGAGTTGACCTTTTTAACCGAATTCACACCAAAAATATGGTTCGTACATCGGATATATTTGAAAGTTTCACCAAAAATACTGACTTGCACACTACGTAATTATCCTTGCACTACACACTAAGATCCGACTCGGCCGGGTTAGGTTAGGTTAGTTTTTTTATATATCCAGTAAAACAGTTTTGCAAATACCTTTTAATAGTATATTTAATTCGTATTATTTAGTGTGCATAATTAGCGTGCAAGTCAGTATTTTTGGTAAACTTTCAAATATTTTGATCGAAAAAAGGGAATATATACAGATATCGATTTAAATACATGCCTAAATAAAGCAATTGCTCTTCGTTTGTCTCGCTAAAACTCGAGACCTGCTGGGCAGATTCAGCTGATTTTGGTTTTGATTTTTGAAATGTTTGTCGTAGTCCAGGGAAGGTTTAAACGTGAGGTAATAGCAGGTTACTGACAGAGACCGAATTCCACGCGGGTGGAGCCGCGGGCACAGCTAGTTAGTAATATTTTGCACCAGTTTATGCGACAATGTTGTTTGGTATTAGTAGGAGGCTAAAGCCAACGCGTAGAGGCACTTTTATTAATATATACAGGGTGAACAGATCGAGGGACTTTTAAGCAAATAGGGAATTGTTCAGTCTGAGTACTTAATTTTTCACCATTGAACTCTGTAAATATTTCTATCCATTTTGAGATACAGTTTGTTAAACATTAGTATAAAAATCTGCACATATCAACCCTAGCATATTTTGAACATCGCTTAAGGGCCGATTGTTCAATCACCAGATAAAACATATCTGACAGATAAATGTTGACTGTCACTTTTCTTTTATATGATGGGAGAAAAGGATAGCAATAATTTTAACTGGCAAGACAGGTGTCAATTTAAAATGTAAATAAAACCTTTGAATTAGTAGGGTTGTTAGTGATATTAAAATATTTAATTTTGATGACTTTTTTTACTTTTAAATCCAGCTTTACAATTATAATAGGTCGATTGTAGATCACTCAGATGACACTATCCTGTCAGCCCAGTCTTTAGAAATGTTCCACCCTGTATAGTATAACTGCGCGGATGATGTGTCTGCTAGAGTGTTATCAGTAACATTATTAAAAGTTTTATGTATAGCATGTCTCGGTTCTTTTGGCTATTTTTTTTTAATAATGGATGTTAGGTAGAATATTAAATGCTTTTCATTACTAGCGGCAAATAAGGGGAAAGTTAAATATATATTTGTACACTTTGAGTTGGAGACGACTTTTCTACTAAATATACCAACTCCTTTGGCAAACATCAACGTCCTCAACTCTGAGTGCAGTGCGCTTCTGTAAAGTGAGCGCTCTTTATTAAGTAAGTAAATAGCATTATTTGCGAAGCATATCGCTCAGTATGGAAACAATCTTAACCCTAAGCAGTAAAACTAATAAAATTTGGTCACCAGTCTAAATTAACCTAAATTTCGGAAATTGTTATAAAATAAAATCTTCTACGAAGTGGGCTCATGATGTCTGGACCAATGGTAACACCGTGCTGTACGTTATTTTTACAAATACGAATACTCTTTATTGCACACCTCCAACATCAAGGAATATACAACACAACATGAGATACATTCAAATAACAGGTAGAGGTAAACAACAGGCGGTCTTATCGCTAAATAGCGAGCTCTTCCAGACAACCTTTAGGTAGCGGAGTAGTTGAAAATTAATGTTTGAGTAGGTGGTGCATAATAATAATAGGACTAAATGAACGACTACCATAAAAAACAAAAGTAATAAACATACATAAATAAAAATATACGATATACTTACATAAATACTTAGACATAATATATAAATATATTGTAAAGTAATAAATAAAACAAAAAAAGTATGAGCCACAAAGCTAAAGGAGCGATTTTTATTGCAGTGTACTAAGGGAGAGACAAATAGTGATTTTTGACGAGGGTTTTAAATTTTGCAAGAGATTAGGCACGCCTTATATCCAGAGGAAGCGAATTCCACAGTAAAGTAGCCCGGAATGTGAAAGAACCATTATAAAATTTAGAAGATGAAGGGGAAACAGTAAGAACTAAGTTTTGTGCAGAGCGAACAGAACGCAAATAACTGAAGCGCTCCTTGAGGTAGCGGGGAGTTGTGGGGTTAAATAGTACATTATAAAGAAGAGACAAAATATGGGAGTGACGACGAGAATGGATTGAGAGCCACTTGAGCTGAGACCGGAAGTCGGATACATGGTCATACTTGCTTAACCCAAATATGAACCGAATGCAGATATTATATATTATTATTATTATATACATATATATTATTTTTGTAAGTTGTTGTTGTTTACTTTGCATCTTCATCAACAAATCCAGTCAGCCAGTTTGGCGTATCGAAACCTCAAGGACACAAACATTAAAAAAAAAACATTTATTTCTAAATGGCCTATTTCATCTCTTTCTTTGTGACTTCTCTTCAGTGTACAGAAATTTTACACTGGTTGTAGGTATTCACACTGGCCACGCGCGGAGACTACGAAAAGGACTTACAGGTCGGCAGATTTCACATTGTATGCAAATATATGTTTAAAAACGTTCCTATTATAAGAGAAATAATAAATCCGGCCGCAATTTTATTTTTTGGCCACTTGGTCGAACTTCTCATTTTTAATAACTAAGCATCGGGAATATGAGATAGCCTCTAATAAACTAATTCATCTTCTTTACAAAGCCATCTAAAAATGTTAAAGAAAGCATCAAGTCATAATCAACAATTATTATTACTTGTCCTTCTGATTTATACATTGCCATCTAATTTACTAACTCAGCCACGGAATTTGCAACTCATCATCATTTTTCGTTTTACAGCTTCAATACAAGTTCCTCAAAAATTATATATTCGAGCTTCAATAGACAGCATCATGTATATTATAGCAGCATGTATATTATAACTTAACATCTAAAATAATACTTCATATTCTTTTATCATGAAAATAGCCACTGTAGGAACGATTTGGCGCGAGTGCGCGCCATGACAGCCACGGCCATTTGCACCAATCAGAGAGCGCCATTCGATTCTTGTACCGACCGACCCGCCCGTTTGTTTATTGTCATTCGTTCGTTCATATTGCAATAGGTTCATCTGCGTTCTCTCTAATCAGGTCCGACTTGGCTTAGGTTAGGTACGACGACGAGCGAAGCGAGGAGGAGTGTTAGGTTCAACTGCGACCCTTAAAAAAAAACAAAAACATATTTCATAACGGTAGGTAACCCATTAACTATACTTCTAAGGTCCGACTTGGCTTAGGTTAGGTACGACGACAAGCAAAGCGAGGAGGAGTGTTAGGTTGAACTGCGACCCTAACCTAAAATGAGATTTAAGTATTTTGTTTTGTTCTCTCCTCAATAGTTCATATGTAATAATAGTGGCTTTAATATACTATTTGATGTCAATTTTAGGTACAAAGCTAAAGGAGCGATTTTTATTGCAGTGTACTAAGGGAGAGACAAATAGTGATTTTTGACGAGGGTTTAAAATGTTGCAAGAGATTGGGCACGCCTTATATCCAGAGGAAGCGAATTCCACAGTAAAGTAGCCCGGAATGTGAAAGAACCATTATAAAATTTAGAAGATGAAGGGGAAACAGTAAGAACTTAGTTTTGTGCAGAGCGAACAGAACGCAAATAACTGAAGCGCTCCTTGAGGTAGCGGGGAGTTGTGGGGTTAAATAGTACATTATAAAGAAGAGACAAAATATGGGAGTGACGACGAGAATGGATTGAGAGCCACTTGAGCTGAGACCGGAAGTCGGATTTGTTTATTGTCATTCGTTCGTTCATATTGCAATAGGTTCATCTGCGTTCTCTCTAATCAGGTCCGACTTGGCTTAGGTTAGGTACGACGACGAGCGAAGCGAGGAGGAGTGTTAGGTTCAACTGCGACCCTTAAAAAAAAAAACATATTTCATAACGGTAGGTAACCCATTAACTATACTTCTAAGGTCCGACTTGGCTTAGGTTAGGTACGACGACAAGTAAAGCGAGGAGGAGTGTTAGGTTGAACTGCGACCCTAACCTAAAATGAGATTTAAGTATTTTGTTTTGTTCTCTCCTCAATAGTTCATATGTAATAATAGTGGCTTTAATATACTATTTGATGACAATTTTAGGTAAATTTTACGATCGATTAATGTAGGATGACTTACATTTTAAACATACTAAGTTATAAAATTAGAAGCTAATAGAGTTACTATTTTGGTGTCATATAATAATATTTTAGAAGTTTGCTATTTGAATGCATGCCTCAAATTTAGATGCTGAAAAATAATCACCATGCTAAGTTACAATTACAGTGGCTTACAAAGAAGATAACTAGTGGCTGAGATATTATTATTCAGACGCGCGTTGGTTGTGGCTGACTTAGTAATTTAGAAGGTAACTTATATTTTCTGAGGCGAATAATGCTATTAAAAAGAAGCCTGTTTAAATAGTACCCCTATTATAATATAAAACAAGATACTGTACCCTACTGCCCAGCCCGATTTTTGTCATTGCGTCCGCACGCTTCGCAACGTAGTGTGTGTCCTGTGTGTACACCGCCTTAGGTCTTATACGATGGGTAAAAGTTTACCGCCCTTTACCCTACCTGAGAATGTACTTGACTCCTGTTTATTGAATGACGAGTCGGAATTGGAGACCTCGGATATTTTTCTGCGCAGTCTCCTCGATAAAATAAAAAGCTATCAACATGTACAAGGTACGAAAAAAACATAAGCAAGAAGTATGTACAATTTTACACAAATGCGTGTGGGGCTTATAAACAAGGGTTTGTAAACTTTTAACTTTCGTTTATCGAGATATTAAAACTGTTTGGTATAAAATTCTATGACCTTTGTCCCATTCGAGAAGCTGGCTCCTATCTCCTATATGTAATTAAGTATAATAGGTGTAAAAAGGTAAGGCTGTAGGTATGTGTATTTTTTATTTATTTAACTTTCAATCTGTATAGGTATATTATATAAATAAAACGGTTTATCATCATTTGCTAAACAACTTTTTACAAGTAATCACTTAACAAACAACGATTCACAAACTATTCATTTCACAAACCTGTCATTCCTTAAAATGCTCATTTTACAAATAATTACTCGACAAATATACATTTAATAACTTTGACGCTTTATAAACATATTGAAAGACAAAGTTACATTTAAAAAATGTTCACTTCACGAATAAATCGTTTTAAAAATCATTTATTTTGCAAAACTTTAATTGATAAACTATTGTTTCTTAAAAATATTAAAAATAACTGTATGTAACGAAACGCAGGACGGTATGAAGTGTCTTACTCGAATTTCGTTTATTTTTTTCGCTGTTTTAGGCCTTAAATTAGATTGAATCTTGTAGATTACGCTAAAATAAAGCATGTTTTGTGCTTTAAACTTTTTCTCTCCGAGCGATATTTACCGAGATATTGGGGTTCAAAAAATATTTTTCTTAATATTTGCCATTTTTAGGCTAAATTACATTGTGACATTCCTTTTTTTAAGCAAGCATTTTGACGCTCCGCTCGTTTCACTCACTCCGCTATACATGGTGATAAAACAAACCTAACCTAACCTACAGTTTTCGGTTTTTGAGCCATGTTACCTAAAAAACCTCAATATCTCGGTAAATATTTATCTAAGCCAGAAAGTTTAAATAACAAAACATGCTTATTTTAACATGAATGACGTTCACACTATGATGATTTATTAAACGAAATGTTTACCAAACAATGCATTTTATTAACGTTGTTTTATCATTCGTTTTTTTGTTAATTGACTAAAATAATAAATGAATAATTTGCTCAGTAATGTTTTGTGATATGTTGTTTTGTCCAATACCTAAATAATTTGTATCATGATCTATTTGTAAAACTATATTTTATGCTACGTCTAATTTGGGAGTCGTTAATTTGTCTAACGTTGTTTGTAAAATGAATATTTATGAAACGTTGTTTAGCAAGTGATTGGCTACCAAATAAAACATGTTACATCTTGCAGCTTAGATTCCAATCTTTAATTTGTAAGATTATAATTAACAAAAATTAAAATGAAATTCACATATCCTTTACTTGTCAAGAATGCTATACATATCCATTTAATATTTTATTATAAGAATTCATTTCTTGTTTATTTTTTACGAGTATGCTTGCATGAGCATATTGGTATGTACCTAAGTCTGTTCAAGGCGCGCGCGTGTCAAAGCTTGCATCTACAGTCTCCTGCCTTATTCACTAGTGCTATCGATATTGTAAATGCTGGTAAGTTTGTTAAATTGGGTAGATTGTCTGGTCTGTCTTCTATAGTTCATAGTTATTTATTCAGTAAACAATATACATTGCATTTGAATATTTACATTAAAACACAAATCAGGTAGGTACACTTTAACAATCTAGCTTATATTAGACTATTTATACTAATAATTGATTATACTATTATTTAAATTTAGTCCTATATTAATTATACACATTCTAAAATCTATTTTCTTGTCAAATTTTACTCAATAATATACAATAAAATAATAAAAAATAATAATAATAATTACCACACATTCGAAAATCAAAATTCATGTCAATTTATTTAATAATCTACAATTCAAAATCAAATTATTTGATTAATTATTCACAATGATTCTACTACACTGAATGTCCTGCTTGATAAAACTCGTCCACTGAATAAAAACACTTCCTTAACAAAAATGCCTTCAAATTCGTTTTAAACTTGTTTAGACTCGTAACTGACTTAAACTCAACGGGTAACCTATTAAAGAGAGCAATTGCCTGGTAGCTCGCAGAGTGCTTGACAATTCTGAGTTTAGAGTTTATCGTTTGAGGTAAATCCATCCTTCTGGTTGCCAGTCGCTTTTGCCTCTCTTCCAAAGTTTCAATACAGTTCAGATTCTTTATTAAATCACTCAGGACTATGAGAATGTACAGACTAGGAACTGTAAGGATTTCAAACTCAGAAAAGTAACTTTTACAGGATGTTGTTTGAGGTATTCTGGCCATTGTTCTGATCGCTCGTTTCTGACTCACGAATGCAGATTGGATATTGTATTGGAAACTGTTGCCCCAGAACTTAATACTATATCTCAGTTTGGATTCTACCAAAGCGAAATACACCGTTTTTAGCTGAGACAGTGATAACTCTTCCCTGAGGCTTCTTAGTGCGTAGCAGGCCGAGCTAATGGATTTCACTAAAGACGACAGTTCATCCTTCCAATTAAGATTCGAGTCAATCCAGACACCAAGAAATTTAACTGAATCTACCTGGTTGATTTTCACTCCATGGGATAAAATTTCTAAGGTGTCTTTATTTCTCGAGGTGGTTCGAAAAAGTAATGCATTGGTCTTGGAACAGTTTAGCGTCAAGTTGTTTCTGGTAAACCAGGCATGCAGGGCCTCCAAGGCAAAATTAACTTTGTCATTCAGCTGTGACATATTCTCCGCTGATATTATGGCGTTAGTGTCATCAGCGAAGATAACAAGTTTTGTGTCCTGAACGGTTCTCTTCATAAATGTTATTAAATCGTTTATAAAGACGATAAAGAAGATTGGACCTAAAATAGATCCTTGTGGGACGCCTCTTGTCAACTTACTAACCCTTGATCTGTGGATGCTTTCTTTGCTGTCTTGGACCCACTTAACTTCCACGAACTGTTTTCTATTAGCGAGGTAAGATTGAAAAAGCTTTAACATTATACCTCTTACCCCGTAATGTTCCAACTTTGCCAACAGTACTCCATGGTCAACTGTGTCAAACGCAGAGCTCAGATCTAGAAATAGACCTGCCACTTTCTTTTTGCTATTTAGTTGAAGAACAACGTCTTCAATCAAGGTAGTGATTGCGTCATTTGTACTTCTACTTTTTTGGTACCCATACTGCCTCTCGTTTAGTATGTTATTGAGATTAAGATGCCTTACAAGTCTGTCCTTCATAAGTCTTTCCAGAAGTTTGGACAACGTTGGCAGAAGAGATATAGGTCGATAGTTTAAAGGGTCAGTTTTTGATCCTTTTTTATGGATAGGCAATACCTTGGCTACCTTAAACTGGTCCGGGAAAGTACCCATCTTAAAACATTCATTAAAGAGATAGACCAATGGACCAGCAAGTACATCTATATTGTCTTTGATAACAGTAATAGGGATCTCGTCGTATCCACAAGATGTTTTGGGTTTTAACTGTTTTAACATAAATACAAGCTCAGCCTCATTGACTGGGTCAAGAACCATGTCGTTTTCGATCCTCGTGACATGAGCCTGAAGCAGAGGTAAAGCGTCTTTAGAGGAATCGATTTTATCACTATGATTGAATCTTTCTAAAAGGGTGGCACATACCTCCTCAGGGTCATCTACCAATTTTTGTGTCCCGTTTTCTTGATCGACTTTCAGGTACAAATTATCTGTGATTTGTGATGCAACCTTACCGCGATGCTTATGGACGCCTATCTTCCATATCTCTTTCGAAGAATCTTTTGCTTTTTCGATTTGTCTCTGCGCAGATATTCTTTTGGCTTGTCTGATTACTCGTTTGAAAATTGAAACATATTTTTTCCTGTAGTTCACAATCGAGTCAGATATGGAAGTTTTGTGTGTCACGAGAACACGCTTCATTTTGCTTGACACTCTAATACCTTTCGTTATCCATTTTATTTTATACCTGTTGGGTGTTAATTTTATTTTCTTTTTCCTGAAGCTTTCGTTAAATATTTTATTAAACTTATGGATGAAAGTGTTCAAGCCTATGTTGATCCAGTTTTCTTCCATAACTGCTTGCCGAAATTTCAATTTACCAAAGTCGTCAAGTTTCCTTACTACTTTCCATACTATTTTGTTAGTATCTGGTTTTTGAATTTGTGGAACAGTAAAAGTGCTGAGGATACCTGCATGCCCATCTGCCAGGCCATTGTGATCAATCATGATAGGATCCACAGAGTCCTCAGCCAAATTGGTAAGAAAATTGTCTAAGCACGATTTCGCGTTATTCCGCAAGAACGTAGCGGCAAGAATAAGAGGTTCAAAACCATACTCAGTTAGCAGTGATCGAAATTCCACCGTTTTTTTATCTTCCGTCAATAGGTCAACGTTAAAGTCACCACAAATTATGCATCTTTTGTTAATGAAATGTTCCAGCAGGCGCTCAAGCCGAACAATAAACTGATCAAAATTGCTATCAACTGGGTTTCTGTAGCAACATATTATGTTAACACATGTGACACAATCTCTAATTCCACAAACCTCAAAACATTCGTCTTCATACAACTCTTTACAAACGGCAAGTTCCTCATAATTTCGGTTTGTATGACTTAGAATTAAAGTGCCACCACCTTTTTTCCTGGACCTAGTGTTAAAAGCAACAAGCCTGTAATCTGTCAAGTGAAAAAGTGGGGCAGAAATCTTATTTAAAAAATGTTCACTTATAGTGCAGTCATTGAAGCGAAAAATACGGTCTTACCTCCGAATTTTTTTACGGTGAACCGATTTGCATGAAATTTTGGAATTAGGCTCATCTTACCCTTAACTTCAAAAGTGAAAATGATTTGAACTCCGCAACCACCCTGGGGGTGGTTGCCACCCCTTCTCGGGGGTGAATTAATTTTTTTTGAAAATTACCTCGGATATCGATAGAAGGCCTAATTTTAAGCAAAAAATCATCTATAAAGTTTTTCAAAAATCCAATACTTTTCAAGTTATTGGCAATTTAAAATTCGCAATTTTTTCACGTTTTTCATCTGTTTTTTGCAAATATCTCCAAAAATATACGTTTTATCGAAAATTTTATAAAGAACAAAATTGTAGCAGGTAAAACAATGAACAATTTGGTTTTTTATAAAGTATTCTAAGTGGTGTCCTATCGTTTGACCAAAAAACGTTTGACCAAACAACGTTTGTCCAAACAACGTTTCACCAAAATAACGTTTCACCAAAATAACGTTTCGCCAAATGATCATTTGACCAAATGGTTCATTTCACCAAATAATCATTTGACCAAATGATCATTTCACCAAATAATCATTTGACCAAACTTGAGGTGAATCAATCACCTTTCAGAGCAGATCCGACCCGGCCGGGTTAGGTTAGGTTAGTTTTTTTTTATATCCACAGAGGACAGGACAGGACAGGACAGGACAGGACAGGACAGGACAGGACAGACAGGATAAGATAAAGATAGGATAAAGATAAGATACAGATAAGATAGATACATTTATTTTCATCTTAATCCTCATCCTCATCCTAATTCTTATCCTCATCCTCATCCTCTTCCTCATCCTCATCCTCATCCTCATCCTCATCCTCAACGTCATCCTCATCCTCATCCTCATCCTCAGCCTCAGCCTCATCCTCATCCTCATCCTCATCCTCATCCTCATACTCATCCGCATCCTCAACGTCATCCTCATCCTCATCCTCAACCTCATCCTCATCCTCATCCTCATCCTCATCCTCATCCTCATCCTCATCCTCATCCTCATCCTCTTCCTCTTCCTCATCCTCATCCTCATACTCATCCTCATCCTCAACGTCATCCTCATCCTCAACGTCATCCTCATCCTCATCCTCATCCTCATCTTGAAATAACGTTTGGTTAAATGATCATTTGGTCAAATGATTATTTGGTGAAATGATCATTTGGTCAAATGATTATTTGGTGAAATGATCATTTGGTCAAATGATCATTTGGCGAAACGTTATTTTGGTGAAACGTTGTTTGGTCAAGTGATCATTTGGTCAAACGTTTTTTGGTCAAACATTAGTGAACCTATTCTAAGTGCAATATTAAGCTAGATATTATCAAAGCCGTTTTTTATTATGTCTGAAATTTAATCGATGTGGTCAATGCCATCTAGCGGTATGTATTCATGCCTACGTTTTCAAAATATATGAGCCATATTATGTATATATATACACATTACAATAGTTGTGGGTCTCTATTATACTGCGTACTTTCACATTGCTCCAAATATTCACACTCCGAAATTTTCAGTTACTAAGTAGAAAAAAATATGATAAGTTTTTGGACCATAACTCCTTCAATTTTCATGCTATCATAATTTATAAAAAACCATTGTAAAGGTAATTAAGAGAGCTACAACATCCTTTATTGCAATATATAGTAAAAAACCTTTTTCTAAAACGGTGAAGGGTTAAAGGGCTTAAGAGAGGCTGTGGTTGCGCTGCCACGCGCTCTTTAAACAATCATATCTCCGTCAATTTTTTTAGACAGAAAAAACAAAAAAACCAAATTGTTTGTCAGAAAAATACCTAAATTTTTAATCCGTACACTTTTATATGTATCTGTCGTCATTTTTGAGATATTACGAAAATAAAGTGGGTTCTTTTAAAATTTGAAATTTTGTTTTTTTTTTAAATCGTGACTTTTTTGAAAAATGTGTGTCCTGAAGCAGCCAAACTGATACTATCTATCAAACTCTTCATAATAAAGTTAATTCTAGGCGGAATACGATTAATTTTAATTTTGGTGGAAATGGCACTTATGAAACCCATTGATTTGAAAGAAAAAACATTAGATGCTCCTCTTAGTTGCAATACAGCTCACTTATTTTACGTGCAAAAGACTTTTTATAGTGCTCATTTTAAAGCTTATTTCAAGCACTACAAAACCCTTTTGTATTAGAATGCATAAAATGCATCTGCTCGCCGCTAGATGGCATTGACCACATCGATTAAATTTCAGACATAATAAAAAACGGCTTTGATCTTTAATATCTAGCTTAATATTGCACTTAGAATACTTTATAAAAAACCAAATTGTTCATTGTTTTACCTGCTACAATTTTGTTTTTTATAAAATTTTCGATAAAACGTATATTTTTGGAGATATTTGCAAAAAACCGATGAAAAACGTGAAAAAATTGCGAATTTTCAATTGCCAATAACTTGAAAAGTATTGGATTTTTTGAAAAACTTTATAGATGGTTTTTTGCTTAAAATTAGGCCTTCTAACGATATCCGAGGTAATTTTCAAAAAAAATTAATTCACCCCCGAGAAGGGGTGGCAACCACCCCCAGGGTGGTTGCGGAGTTCAAATCATTTTCACTTTTGAAGTTAAGGGTAAGATGAACCTAATTCCAAAATTGTATGCAATTCGGTTCACCGTAAAAAAAATCGGAGCCATAATGCTTCAATGACTGCACTATTATGCAAACATAGTGCTTTGTGACAGGAATATTTTGTAAATACAATTCTAATTCATTTTTCTTGTTCATGACAATACATGACATTTTTCTTGTTCTATTTAGCGACCCGCCCCGGCCTTGCACGGGTGCAATGCTGATACTAAATATACTACAGAATAGTATTGCGTTTATAGGCACGCATCGCCGCGCCGGTCCCCCGGCTGGTGCCGCCCAACCGCTATGTCCCTGCATTTTAAATCTGTAATATCTTCGAAAATATTCATTTAAATTACATGCTGTACAGAGCCATATTGATCTATATTAAATGTAAAATTGTATTTAAGGTACTTAATTGGATAAGGATTAATGCTGTATTGCTTAAAATCGCTTCTTAAATAAGCCATTATTACTCGTAAAAAGTAAAGGATAAAAAATGGTTATTGTGGGTTATCCCTAAGAGATAGGCATATACCATCGCGGACTTTTTTGTAGACCTTTTTATGGTATACAATACTGTAGTGTAGTACATTATTTTGATCTATCTCGTAGGGTTCAGCCAGCGTTAGCAAAGCAAGCGCCAAAAAATGGGTTTATTATACATATAAACCTTCCTCTTGAATCATTCAATCTAACAACCGTTTTAAAAATCTAAGCATACATAGGGACAGACAGACAGACAGGAAGCGACTTTGTTTTATACTATGTAGTGATGATATATCACTATATTGGGTAACAGTAACTAAGTCTACTTTATCATGGATCAGCATCACCGGTATTTGTATTTTATTATATTTAATTTAATTGATACAATGGGTTTTAATAACTGAGCCGGCGGTCCTGGATTCGAATCCCAGCAAGGGCAAATTTTTGTGCCTGGATCTGGGATGATGACTGTTACATACATGATCAACTTATTCCACGAAACCACGAGCAATGCAATGGTAATTTAATAGGAATTTGGTCGAATGGTGCTCGACTTTGATGATCTTATTAAGTACCAATTATTGGTACTTCATCAGCACATTGCGTTGTGTACACAAGACAGCGGTTGTGTTAATTACTATTATCAATTACATTACCACTAACAAAATATGAAACATCACCGTAACATTTCATATAGGACAGCAATAGGACAGATAATTATTGCTTCGAAACTTAGCAGAAAGAACGAAACGCTAGTAAGATTCGCCGTGACTGCGACATGAACACACGATAAATGAGTGGAGAGGAAATTAATGACCCGGAAAAAGTTTACGTGCCTTCGTTTGTTTCGCGTACATCTACTAATTCTGTCCCTTGCAGGATACCGCCACTCTTGATCAAGATGATGTGACTTGAAGGGAGTGTTTCTTAGGGCGTATACCTAGTTTGAGAGACTATAACTATAAATAAGACGAAGAAAAATCACAATTTTTTTTATGTGAACGTTTGTGTTGCGTATATTTATTAATTCTGCTTTTCCCAAGATAGCGTGAGTCTTAATCAAGGCAGTGTGACTCGAAGTGAGTGCTTCTTAGGGCGTATATGTACGGGGTTTTAAAACAACTCGTAGAGAATTACTAAAAAACGTTAATTTTTATCATCATTTTGTGTTGCAAATGTTTACCGAAAATACTCTGCACTAGTATTTGGGAGTCAATGATTTTCATAGAGTGATTATTTGTATATTCTTAAAGAACAGCACTAATTCTATATTTGGATATTGTTAATATTCTTTATAAAAAATATTGTCATGTGACGAATATAGTTTTTACTGATTAATGATGCCACAGAGTTAAAGTCCCGTAGAAATCATTCCAGTATGGAAACTAAAATAAAAAAATAAAATTATTAAGATACTCCAATAGTAAACATTCAAATAAACATAATGAAGACAGAATAAATATGTAATTACTCTCGCGTCACACTAAAATCATTTATCAATATATTAAATCTAAATCTAGTAAAAGCGAGCCGGGTGATCGACGCTCTGATATTAATGTAATGTGCGGTTTGCACAATAGTGGGTGGAAGTGGGCTGATATAATTATAATATATAAATTAATATCGGACATCCTCACACAAATGAACCTACTCCCAAACTAGGGTTACATTATGTGTACTTGACAACGACGATATTTTTACTTAAGATAATATGATGGAACTTTAATACATATAAGAACGTTAGTCGAGCTCATCACACAAATATTTGCCCTTGCCAGCATTCTTACCCTGATATGATCACGATGATGAAGCTTTTCACAAAAAAAAATACTTATATTTAAATTGAACTGACGTGATTCATTCACGCGATCATTGTTTGTCTCGTTTAAAGCCAAAATACAAAAAAAAAAAACAAAAAAGAAGCAGCAGAAGTGATACGATAAAATAAATAAAATGCATTATCAAAAAAGCTACTTGAGAATATAATACTAACACTTATTATGCCACATATTTTGTACAGTCAGCTGAAAAAAGAAAGACACGGTTAGTCCGCTCAGATATATCTTCGTTTAACTCTCTATCTCTATCCTGATTGTTACGGACAGCTTTGCAGAGCGCTTAATTTTAAGAGAAATAATAAATAAATATTTTAAATAACTTAGATATAAGATCGTTTGCCCGTATAAGCGGCTGAAATTAATTAAATTTCCCTGTATAATCATTTATTCATGTAGAGCTCCCGTCATGTCTTAGTAAAAAGACCACGACAAAACAAAGATGACTCATCGTGGTAATTTCCACTCGCAGCGCGAGACAAAGGAGCCATCTTTGTTTACGTTCGATGTAAAAATTGAGGAAAATTATAGATTAATTTGAAACTTTGTAAGAATGTAGATTTCAATAAATAGAGTAATTTTGTAGAACATTGTCCCGGCCGCAACCGTCCGAGAACACGATAAATCAAAGACTAAACTAGTCTCGCGGCGCGCAGCGCGTTAAGAGTGACCGCGCGAGTGTATATCTCGGACGGTGCGAGCGAGACGGCCTCTTGCCGGGGACAAAGAATCGTTAGGTATTTTCACGCCTCACAGTCGGACGGGAGCTCCCACAGCGTAAACACGCTCACATTTTGTGCATTATATAGACGTCAATCTATAATATAAGTCATATTTAGGCTAAGTAATATGTAACTCTTGTAATTTGATATAAACATACAGGGCGGGCGTCCCCCTGGCCTCTAGTCGATTTTGTATAAAAGGACGGCCATATTTGTATAGAATCACTTCTCCACTTTAGTTCTGAGCGTTAACCATCTTTGTACTTAGTAGCGTAGTACCATCGGTCCGCGAATTTAGTTTTGTCAGTGTTAGCGTAGTACCATCGGTCCGCGATCAGTGTTAAATTCATTTAGACAGAGACTATATTAGTTAAGAGTAAATTTAAGTGTTTTCCGATCCTTGTTGTTTTGTTTGTTTGTTAATTTGTGTGTAAATATATATCGTTTGATTTACTTTGCGTTTCATATTCGTCCGTTTTCGTTACCTAGTTTTCATTACAGTCCATTCGCTCCTTACTCATCGCTGAGTTTCGGAGTGCCCTTGTAGCCGATAGCCGACGGACGCGGTTGTCGTCTACATTGTTTGGTCCTTCGAGCCGGATCGGAATTAGTTATTTTAGTTTAGGTTCGTTGTGTGTAGTTGGAAAAGTGCGGTTTTCCAAACGTCATCAAAGATGGTTTTGACGCGAGGAAATAAGAGTGAGGAGAGTGCGCGCTCGCAGCGTGAGCGCACACAAGCTGCAGTCGACCTACAACGGTTCGCGGTGACAAATGTTGCAGTCACGCACTCACCGCCCGCTGCCCAGGCCCGGCCGGGCCATTCGGGGCTGCAATTTCAAACGGATTCACCAGAGTCCCCCGCCGAAGAAGCTCCAGTTTCGCCACCAACCGACACTACGGCTGGGCGCAGCGAACTGGAACAACGACTGTCGAAGAACGCCGAGCGCTTCGACCAATCACAGCGCACCGCGCCGGCCGCGCACGCCGGCCAATCAAAGCACTCCGCGCCGGCCGACCAATCAGAGGCCCGCGCGCAGCGGCGCGAGTTCAACGTGACTTTCGCACATAAAGCCCACGCGCCGCGCCGACCATCATCACTTCACTCTCGAGCGTCGAACGCGACGGACGTGCTCCGCCGCGAGGCGGAGCTCGCCGCTATGGAGCGGCTCAAGCAACTACGCTGCGAGGAAATTCGACTGGAACGCGAGCTCGTCGAGAAGAGGCTCGCGGTCGAAATGGAGCGCATCGATGAACAATCCCGAGCCGGCGGTTCTCAAGCTGACTCTCAACGTCGAGTCGACGACTGGCTGACAGGCGTACAAAATGCTGACGCGGACAATGCGAAGCATACTCGAGCACGGACGCCGCAACGCGAGACACGCGAGCGGCAACAGCACGAGCCACAGACGCCACATAGCCAGCGGGAGCGATCGACGAGCAGAGGACGAGCTATCGACCGCCTGACGGACACAATCGAAACGATGATGCGGCCACCTCCACGTCAAGTCTACGAGTTGCCGCCATTCTCCGGAGAGCCGAGCGAGTGGCTCACATTTTACAACGGCTACACCGAGAGCACTACGCGCTACAAATTCTCGCCATTCGAGAACGTCGCGCGCCTGCGCCACAGCCTGAAGGGAGAGGCGAGGCAATGCGTACAACACATGCTTGCCTCGTCGACCCGCCCCGAACTCATCATACGAGTACTGAAGAAAAACTTCGGGCGGACTGACCTTCTCATCGACCGAGCCATTGAAGAGCTGAAGAGGATGCCGCCATTGGGACCGAGCGCCATCGATCTCAACAACTTCGCAATCAAAGTTATGAACATCGTCTCGACGCTGGTGGACCTCGATCGCCGTAGCTACGGCGCCAACCCGCTGCTAATCAGAGAAGTGACGGAGCGCCTAAGCCCGCACTTACGCAGCCGATGGTGCTCCTACGCCAAGGAGCGCCTACATTCCGCCGAGAGCGAACTCATGCTCATGGCGGAATTCCTGCTGGAGGAGAGCGATGCGGAAATGGAATTTTCCCACGCCAAGGCGCCGACAAGAAGACCGACGCCCGCCGCCGAGCTACGGGGATCGCAGCGCGTCCCAGACAATCGAGCAATCAGCAGCGGCGCCGGAAGAGGAGCCGTACGACGCCCTCTCAAAGATCGAGCGCAGACCTACACAACTGAGCACGCCGACGCCTGTCTATGCTGCGGCGGCGCTCATCGCACTACAGAATGCCGCAAGATACTCAACATGACAGTCGGAGCCCGATGGGATTGGGTCCGCAACAACAAAATCTGCTTCAAATGCCTGGACCGCCGGCATCGCCGCGACCAGTGCCGAGCCCGCGGCTGCGGTGTTCCCGGGTGCACTTACCCGCATCACCGCCTGCTACACTCAGAAGCGGGCCCGCCAACGACGAAGCAATCATATACGCCGAACGCCCCAGCGCCGTATATCCCGATGCAACACGCCGTCCCGTACGCGCCCTATCCGTACGCGCCGGCCCCATACGCGACTGAGCAAGTCGTCGCGACGCCGAGAGCTGGGCCCACCGCTCCGCCATATCAAGCCGCTACGCATCATACAATGGCGTCGCGGCGCCAACCTGCTACGCACGCAACTACGGACGCACCCGAGACGACGGCGTGCACACACGAAGTTACGGCGAGCACTGCGGAGTTCGGTCGTGCCACTTCGACCGTGCTTCTGAAGATTATCCCAATCATCATCGGCGGGCCCCGCGGCGAGACACTGGCCTACGCTCTGATGGACCAGGGCTCCACAATCTCGCTCATTGAAGAGAGCCTCGCGAACGAGATCGGCGCCGACGGCGCCACCACACGCCTACACATACAAGGCGTGGGATCGATGGCTACCGAGCAGAGGAGTCGTCGAGTACACGCTCACGTGCGCAGCCAGACAGGCGGTCCAGCACACCCTATAATGCTGCGTACCGTGGATGATCTGAGCCTCCGCGCACAACGAGCCGATAGAAGATACGTCACGCAGTTCCCGCATCTCGCTGACATGGGTGCCGCCTGCTACGACGAAGCCCGCCCACGCATACTCATCGGAGCCGACAATTGGCATCTGATGCTTCCGTACGAGATCCGCGTGGGCAGAATCAACGAACCCGCCGCCCTCCTATCTCCATTGGGCTGGGTGGTGTTTGGAACGGCGCCGAGAATCATTCGACGAAATCAAGAAGAGGCCGTTCAACATTGCTACGCCGTTCGAGACGACGACCTCAATGCACAGCTGAAAAATTACTTCGACATCGACTCATTGGGGATAACGGCAGCAAAGAAGACTACCCCGCGAGACGAGCGGGCTATTACAATCTTCAACAACACTGTACGACGCATCGACGGCCCACGCTATGAAGTCGGGCAGCTATGGCGCGACGACAACCCTAACATGCCGCCGACGTACAACATGGCCCTGCAGCGGTTACAAGGCATCGAGAAGAAGATGGACCGCGACCCGCAGTTTGCTGAGGCCTACACCAAAGAGATTGAAAATCTAATTGAGAAGAAATACGCCGAGCGGACGGTGCCGGCGACAAGCAGCGCTACATGGTTCCTGCCCCATTTCGCGGTTACGAACCCGAATAAGCCTGGACGCATCCGGCTTGTATTCGACGCTGCGGCCACCTCACAAGGCCGCAGCTTGAATGACTACATACTGGAGGGACCCGACAAGCTGCGCTCAATACTGGGCATACTGTACCGCTTCAGAGAAGGAGCCTACGCCGTGACGGCCGACATCGCGGAGATGTTTCTACAGATCAAACTGAGAGAAGAGGACCGGCCGTCACAGATGTTTTTGTGGAGAGGCGCCGACAGATCGCGACCTCCGACCGTGTACCAGCTGACGTCGATTTTCTTCGGTGCGGCGAGCAGTCCGTTCCTGGCCCACAGCGTGCGGGATCATAACGCCGAAGAGAACGCGCAGACACACCCGATGGCTGTACGAGAGATCACTGAAAACCACTACATGGATGATTTCGTCTCGAGCTTTCAAACTGAAGAGGAGGCCTGCGAAACATCCCTAGAAGTCGCCGCCTCACACAGACTGGGCGGATTCTTGCTGCGCGGGTGGAGCTCCAACGCGACTAAACTCATACAGTCGCTACCTACGGAGCTCCGAGCCACAACGCCCGCGCAGCTGGGCGGCGACAAGAGCCAGAAGATACTCGGGCTGATGTGGGACCCGAACACAGACACACTCGGCTTCAACACGAGAATGATTCGGGTCCCGACGGAGGTGCGTGAGCTACGCCGCACTCCGACGAAGCGAGAAATGCTGAGCGCCGTCATGAGTATCTACGACCCGATCGGACTCTTGGCGCACTACACCGTGACGGCGAAAATACAACTTCAGAGGCTGTGGGAGCTCAAACTCGACTGGGACTCTACGCTGCCGCCTGAAGAAGCTGCCGAGTTCGCTACGTGGCTACGCGGACTGGAGTCCGTAGCAGCGCTACGCCTACCCCGCCCGTACACTCTAACGGGGGGAGCTACGAGACGCGAGCTACACATCTTCGTAGACGCCAGCTCGCAAGCCTACGCAGCCGTCGCCTACTGGCGCCAAGAAGTCGACGGCGAGACACACGTCAGCCTCGTAGCAGCCAAGGCGAAAGTGGCGCCGACCCGACAGCAGAGCATCCCACGACTCGAGCTACAATCGGCGCTTATTGGAGCGAGGCTGGCAAAAAGCATCGCGCACGAACACCGAGTCACCATCGACGCGACGGTCCTATGGACAGACAGTCGGACCGTCCT
Organism: Apotomis betuletana; assembly: GCA_932273695.1. Classification (NCBI taxonomy): domain Eukaryota; kingdom Metazoa; phylum Arthropoda; class Insecta; order Lepidoptera; family Tortricidae; genus Apotomis; species Apotomis betuletana. The sequence continues at coordinate 12,708,571 of OW026298.1, read as the reverse complement.
ACACTGGGTGCGCGACGACGCACGCCGCTACAGCGCCTACGTCGCGCACCGACTCGGTGAAATCGCTGAAATCACTGAAACGGAGCAGTGGAGATGGGTGCCTACGAAGAAAAATTCCGCCGACGATGCTACGAGAGCAGACAGCACGCGTCGCCTGGACATAGGCGCCCGATGGTACAGCGGCCCCGAATTCCTGTGGCAACCTGAAGCGGAGTGGCCACAGGAGACGCCGACGCCGCCCACAGAAGAAGCGATGGAAGCCCAGCCGCATCAAATCGCAGCTACAAGCGTGTGGACATCACCGCTGCCTGACATCAGCCGGTTTTCCAAATACAACCGGCTGATAGGCACGACGGCGCGACTGCTCCAGTTTGCGGAGCGCCTGAAAACAAAGCGGCCCACGGGACTACAGCTGAAACACATGCAGCAAGCCGAGCACATGTGGCTTCAGCAGTCGCAACGCGAAGCCTTCCCGGAGGAGCTACGGGCGCTATCCCGAGGCGAGCCCATCACTCGACGCAGCCGTCTGTACAAGCTCGATCCCTTCATCGACGCAGACGGCCTGCTGAAAATGCGCGGGCGAATCAACGCCGCGCCCGCCTACATCAACAAGACGCCGGCCATACTCGACGGCCGCAACCCGTTCGTGCGGCTGTGGCTACAGCGCGAGCACGAGAGGGCCGCACACGCCAACAACGAGCGCGTCGTGAACGACGTCCGGCAACAACACTGGGTGCTGAAGCTGCGGCCAACAGTACGAGCCGTCGCAAACGCCTGCCGGACGTGCATCCTGCGCCGCACACAACCCCGAGTACCTGCACTGGGGGACCTGCCGCCAGCCCGCGTCGAGCCACACCATCGGCCGTTTACCTACGCGGCGACCGACTATTTCGGTCCCGTGTGGGTCACCATCGGCCGACGCCACGAGAAACGCTGGGTGGCGCTATTCACCTGCCTAACCACCCGCGCCGTGCACTTAGAGATAGTGCACACGCTGTCGACGGACTCTGCAATCATGGCGCTACGACGGCTGGCGGCGAGGCGCGGCTGGCCGCGACAAATCTGGAGCGACAACGCTACATGCTTCCGGGCCGCAGACATCGAGCTACGGGCGGCCTACGAAGAATGGCTGCCCGCACTCCAAAGCTACGGACTACAGCGCGGCCTGGAGTGGCGCTTCATCGCGCCCGGCGCGCCGAACCAGGGAGGCGCCTGGGAGCGGCTAGTGCGGTCCATCAAAACCGCACTGACGACAACGCTGCATACCAAGGCGCCTAAAGAAGAGGTGCTGATGACGCTGCTCGCCGAGGCCGAGGCGACCGTCAACGCCCGGCCACTCACGCACGTCTCTGTGGACCCACGGGACGAGGAGGCGCTTACGCCCAACCACTTCCTGTTGGGCGGACCGACGGCGACACCCATCATCGGGCCGTGCCTGGAGGCCGACCGCCGCACTTGGCGGGCCAGCCAGGCGCTCGCCGATCAATTCTGGGCGCGGTGGATACGGGAGTATCTGCCCACACTCGCGCCCAGGCAATCGTCGCCGTCGGGAGCAGAGCGACGGATCCAGCCAGGCGACTGCGTGGTCATCGCCGATCACACGCTGCCACGCAACGTCTGGCCACGAGGGATCGTCGAGGCAACGCATCCGGGTCCTGACGGCGAGGTGCGGAACGCGGACGTGCGCACCAAGGGCGGCGTGTTTCGGCGCCCCGTGAGGAAGCTGGCTGTCCTCCCCATGCAACCCGAGTCTACGCGGCAGCTCGACGGGGGGAGATTGTTACGGACAGCTTTGCAGAGCGCTTAATTTTAAGAGAAATAATAAATAAATATTTTAAATAACTTAGATATAAGATCGTTTGCCCGTATAAGCGGCTGAAATTAATTAAATTTCCCTGTATAATCATTTATTCATGTAGAGCTCCCGTCATGTCTTAGTAAAAAGACCACGACAAAACAAAGATGACTCATCGTGGTAATTTCCACTCGCAGCGCGAGACAAAGGAGCCATCTTTGTTTACGTTCGATGTAAAAATTGAGGAAAATTATAGATTAATTTGAAACTTTGTAAGAATGTAGATTTCAATAAATAGAGTAATTTTGTAGAACATTGTCCCGGCCGCAACCGTCCGAGAACACGATAAATCAAAGACTAAACTAGTCTCGCGGCGCGCAGCGCGTTAAGAGTGACCGCGCGAGTGTATATCTCGGACGGTGCGAGCGAGACGGCCTCTTGCCGGGGACAAAGAATCGTTAGGTATTTTCACGCCTCACAGTCGGACGGGAGCTCCCACAGCGTAAACACGCTCACATTTTGTGCATTATATAGACGTCAATCTATAATATAAGTCATATTTAGGCTAAGTAATATGTAACTCTTGTAATTTGATATAAACATACAGGGCGGGCGTCCCCCTGGCCTCTAGTCGATTTTGTATAAAAGGACGGCCATATTTGTATAGAATCACTTCTCCACTTTAGTTCTGAGCGTTAACCATCTTTGTACTTAGTAGCGTAGTACCATCGGTCCGCGAATTTAGTTTTGTCAGTGTTAGCGTAGTACCATCGGTCCGCGATCAGTGTTAAATTCATTTAGACAGAGACTATATTAGTTAAGAGTAAATTTAAGTGTTTTCCGATCCTTGTTGTTTTGTTTGTTTGTTAATTTGTGTGTAAATATATATCGTTTGATTTACTTTGCGTTTCATATTCGTCCGTTTTCGTTACCTAGTTTTCATTACAGTCCATTCGCTCCTTACTCATCGCTGAGTTTCGGAGTGCCCTTGTAGCCGATAGCCGACGGACGCGGTTGTCGTCTACACTGATATTTGTGTAACGTAATTTGGGACCTAATTGTATTAATTGCATATTGTACGGAAAATAATGTTTGCAAATGGTAAATGTTGTTAATACTCATCACCGAATTGACTCATCAGTTTAACAGCTATTTTGTTATTGAGGTTTAAACTGAGTGCTTCAAATCATCCATGGTGAAATGTCGACTCTTTCTCGCGCGAGTACTACCTACGAGTATCTCTTTTTTACAGTACTGTGGGAGAGTGACGGGTGATGCTATGTCGCGCGACAAGAGTCGCCAACCATAGTTGTGCTAGACGGGCAGGGCAATAATAGTATAAAAACTAAATCTTTTATTAATGCTACTTCTTTGTATGTTCTTTCGTAAACTACGTATAAAACGCCTAAAGAGAAAGACCCGTCCAAAGCCTTCCTATACCTACACGTATAATGATAACGGTGAGTTGCATTGTACGCCTTGTAACAGAACCTTCAAAATCAAAATCGGTTTTGCAAGCCACATTCGTGCACATGACCGACGCTCGTGAAGGTCATGGAGCCAGGGTTCACTATTGGCGGATACGTCAAGGAAGACGATATAATATGGAGTTTAAACGAGATAACAGACACGGACTGCGAAAGAGGTCTTTACAACCATTATCAAAAATCATAATAGGCCTCATAAGAAGGCTCAAAGTTACTCAAACGAAGATGGAGTGAACTGTGCGCGAAGTCTCCTTGCGTGATCTAATCCGAAATGTATGTATCTCATAATACGAAAGAGGACCAAGGTTGTAGATATAGTTAGCTCAGACAGTCGCCAAATTTAAGTGGCAATGGGCGGGGCATATTGGGCAGGAAGGTTCTAGAGTGGCAACCGCGTATAGGAAGACGCAGCCAGGGAAGGTTCCCAAGAAAGTAGACCAACGACCTGGTTCGGATCGCGGGCAGCAATTGAATGAGGATGGGGCGGCAAACGACCGATCGTTGTGAGAACTTTGGGAGAGGCCTTTGTCCAGCAGTGGACGTCTATCGGCTGATTATGATGATCATGATTATGATCAAACATCATACTTCTAATAGATTCAGTTAAGTTAATACATCTTAAAATGGTAACAGAGGCATATTTTAATTAAGTGTTATCGTGACTCTTTGCGAGTATATTCAAATAACGAAACAAACGCTTACAAAATTAATGCTAAACTTTACGAGAAGTCTCAAAAAAATCTTGGCAGTTTGTTGAAATAAAGCCAGTGAGCGATATGCAAGCCTTAATTAAAATCAAGAACGAATGCTTTGGATTTTGTGGGAGGGTAAAACCTAATTTTTATTCCTGACATTTACATATATGACTTAACTAGGGACCGTGAGTAGGTATTTAAATAGAAGGAAAGATCAAGGTAAAAGAACTAGAATATCGTGACCCTTCCACGCGAGGGGACCATTCTTAATACGTGTCAGGTTAAGCCTTGACATTAATTTCGATGTAAAAGATCGTATTATTTCTTGAAAATGCATGAATTTGAAGGTATTATAAGTGTTATATCAAGACCAAGTTCGCAAAGCAAAATAGGCGACACACCGAATGTCGTCGGTTAACAAGAACCATTTCGGGCTGCTTTTTACGCCCCCCCAATAACTTAATTTTTACTTAATGAGTTATTATTAGCAATGGTGTTGTGTTTTACAAAACAAAAAAAATTACTGACGTTATGTGTCAAGATATATAATTAAAATAATCACTTTCTTATATTTTTGAATTCCACAAATACAATTCGGAAGCGCGGAAAACAAAAATTATAACCTAATTGTTTTATCGCAAACGCCACAATCAAAAATGTTTATCTACACCCATATACTTGTAAGATCGCCTATTGTTTGCCTCTATTGTAATGTTAAGTGTCATCTGTATTTGTATTTCTTTCATCTTGAGGTGTGCAATAAAGAGTATTCTATTCTATTATTATATTACTATAACAAGTTCAAATACTATAGGTAGACCTGCATTACTTGGCAGCGATTGCGGTTTGCTAAAATCAGAGATGTTATTTCATAACATTACGATTTCTCCGGCGGGGTCGCCTTAAGATGATCATATATGATGACGGTCGCCTCATCCATTCCTCCGCTTCGCGGGATTTTTAATAGTGCTGCGTACTTCATTTAAGAACATCTATGATAATATGATGATGAATATGTGTGTAGATGAAGTAGTCAACCGTTCATAACTGGGCCTTAGGCTCGTTGCAAAAAACCACACACATGTTTTAGGACCTCTTATTATGTAACAGTTGCATGAACTACTATTAACGCTCTGAGGCGTTGCAAAATCCTACACTAGAGACGTACTCGTACAGTGGCCACAACTTTGCGTCACCCCTAAGTACGTCGGTTAAACAGATGTTCCGCTTCTATAAAAGTAAAACTACTGTACGGCAAGCTACATTTGTACTTATCGTACGTAACTTTTACTACCCAGGGTTAATCTTTATGGCGCAAGTCGTACAATACAAAAGGGTCAGGCCAGTCAAGAAACGTTCAAAAGTTAATGTAATGTAAATGTGTCTACTTTCAGTCGACGGTACATTTTTTACAGTGGGTATAATGTTATTTATTATACGAATTTGGAGATAGCATTGCTTTATTGTTGTAAACAATTATGAGTGCTTTTCAAATAGCATGTACTTATTTAATAGTATCTATAAAATGAAATCTGATCGATTCCTTTATGTAATGAAAGTCGACGCGATTCCAAGTTTGTTTTTATTAAGCTCTCAACTATCTATGCACAATTGTACTGAATATGAGTCCTATATGTAGTTATTATTTATCTACAGCTTTTGCAAATGAATACCATAAAACCATAACTATTGAAAATTCTTATATTTAAATTGAACTTAGGTACGTGATTCATTCACGCAATCATTGTTTGTGTCGTTTTGAGTCAAAACACAAAAAAAATAGAATTTTGTCAAAAAAGAAGTAGAAGAAGTGATACAATAAAATAAACAAAATTCATTCTGTAGAAGGAAAATGGGCTCGTGGGAGGCACCGACCGTGATCTCCCACGATGAACGTGAAAGAAGCCTGTCAGGAAACTCTGCAGGTGTCAATTCGGAAAGCGGAAAACCGTGTGGAGTGGAGAGCTTTGGTGCAACGGATAATGGCTTCAAATGGTCAGGACCCTCAGTCATGAGGAAGCGAGGAAGAAGATGAAATTGACCATAAAATCAGTGACCTTATCAAACCTCTCACAAAAGTACAGAATAGATAATAGTACAACCTCTAGGGAGAATAGCCGGGAAGTATCTGGACATTCAAACAACCGGACATACGAAATAATTTCGGGCCAAGCTGAAATGAAGACGCATCGCTCGCTCGGTCAATAGGACAGAATTTGTTTACTCCTTCCCCAAAAGCGGTGGAAGTCGAGTTCCACTGTGTCAGCCGGTTTATTAAGTACTGTTATTAAATAAATTATTGTATATTCCCTGCTAGTTCATTAAATTAATATAGATTTAAACATTGTTGTATGAATTATTTATTTACATAAAGTTTAAACTATCTAATCCGTTCTAAAACGAAGTCACAAACGCGTGACTGCTTCGCTCGCGTCTTTTTGCACACTTCAACTACATAAATCTCAATCAGTTCAGAAACGCCAGGATTGTATACGAATACTTCCGAGTGAAAAGAACTAGAGAAAAGTTGATTAGTGCCGAAAAGGGAGATTATATTAATATCAACGTAAGCTGCGGGAAGGGTTGGCGGCGCGGCGATATCCGAGCATTTCGTCGCGTTTAAATTCATAAAACGATCCCGCGGCCGCGACCCGATCCCGCTTTCCCGGGATATTACGTCATAATTACCCGCGACAGCCTGGCGGGGAGATAAAATTCTGATTCTTATTCGGAACCTTCATTAACCTTTTTCATTTCTTTCACAGTCCATTAGAGTAATAATTAAGGATCCCACTTATCCATAATTTCTATGGCCATGGTTTGAGTACAAGTCAATTTGTTCTGTTTAGTTTATAATATACGTCTTGACTGTTTTTAGTTACAACGACCATGTATACACGGGATGTAAAAAATAAGAATTATAATTGCTCAAGTAATAAATCGAGCCCACAACTTCGTTGGCAATATGAAAATATACCTAAATAGTCTCTTTAACATTATTATAAGGCTTTTACACATCCTCACAAGTACAGCTGGAAAATTTCTACGCAGAAAAAGCCGCGGGCAAAAGCTAGTTAGTATACATAACGCTCTCAGCGGTCATTTATACTTCAGCGATATGACTCGCCACCGTGAATTTTACTTTGGTTTATATTTATAAATACCTTATCTCAAATATAAAGAAAATTTCATAACTTACTAGCACATACGTATCGCTAAGGGAGGGCTAACCAGCAATGATACAGTTCAAGTCATGTCTGAAAAAATCCGGGTCCCTATCGGGTTGCATAACTTATTGTTTGGCATATATAATGTCGTTATAGATAATTCTGAAATAATTAACTTTACAAGAGTTTTCATAGTAAAGCCCATTAGCTTAGCTTAGGCTACCAATTCTGAAAGGTTCCTTTTTTCAGAGAAAAGTAAAAATTATAGCGAATGACAATTATGACTATAAATACGTTTATGAATTACTTAAGTTTAGGGCTATTTTCACTATGCTCTAGTAGGTATTAACGTATGATTACGCCTGACAAATGGTCGACATTGACGGTGTAATCAGTCGTCAATAGTGGTTAGTGCCTTAGTTATGTAATATCTTCAATGCAGCAATATTTCAGTATCTCACATACATTTATATTCATGTGACATTAAATGACATTGGTAAGTTTACATTTTAAACGAGACACGAAATAATATATATCTATTCCTATCATTTGTACTTAGCGACACAACCGACACATCATATTCGTCATTTTGAATTTTTAATATGGGAACTTAATTTTATTTTTGATTCTGTTTTTATTTGTTGTTATAGCAATATTAGTACAAAGGCTAGTTACGAATAAAATAGTTATTTACGATACAAGTGTGGAAGGTAGGTGATTTCAGAAGAGTGTGATTTTTAGTCACGAGCGAGGTACGAGCGAGTGATTAAACAAACACGAGTCGGAAATCATCTTACACACGAGTTCCGTACAAAACTTTACTATGCATGTACGAGAAAATAGAAAATAATTTAATACTCACAAAGACTGTTTACATTGGAAAAAAAGTGTTTTGATTTGATTTATCCAACAAGAAGCTGTCGTTCACATTTTTTACTTCTTCAATAACATTTTACGGGTTTAAATTCATGATTCGTCCCTTTATCTCGCCATTATTTCAGCAGATTTGCACAAAACAACTTCAAAATAAACTAGACATCAATAAAAAATGGCGGAGTTATTTGTAATTCACGCGCCACATATCTACTACTGCGCATGTGCAAAAGTATTTTTTTAATATTCGTCTTATGTCAAAATGGCACAAGCGCGTGTACATTCAGCCAAATTTATTTAATGAATAACGATTTAAAGTTCGTTTATTAATCAAATTTTATATCTAATGTAATTAATGACGTGTTAAATGAATTAATTAATGAAATATTGGTTTTATTGTACTTATATACGTGATAATAATCGGTATTTGACTTATTTATCAAATTTTGTAAATAATAAAACCTCTTTGCGTCTGGCTGTCAGATACGGCTAGAAATTAAAAAAAAATTGAAAAGTAAAAAGCACTAGTGCGGAAAAGTAGTACTTTCCGCACAGTTTGAATGCCTAGAATACGCTCTTTTCGAGCACATGCATTGTAAAGTACTTTTCTGGAGTAATGATATAATTGGTACCAAATGAGCTATCGCACCGCTACGTGACTCCCATAAATCCCTGAACGTAATACTCATTGAACGTGCTTCAGGGCCATCCCTGTGCGTTGCGCTCGTTATGAATTTTACGCCTAAAATGGAGTATCCTCATCTCAATCAGAAAAAAGGTGTATTATTACCGTCTTTGGATGTCCAGCTATTCCTATACCAGAATTGGTTAAAATTCGTCTTGCCGTTTCAGCTTCATAAGCGGTATTTTTCTACCAGCAGCAGATGACGCTGTACGGTTTAACTATAAAATAATTACCCCTCTCCATATAAAACAGATTTTTTATATAATTTTAGAATTTAATAATACTTAGTAACTATATAAAATGTAAACGAACATTATATCGAAATCTTTTATACAGTTAATGAAGCCCGAAGAGCAAAACTCATAATAATAATATGAATATAGTTGTTGGACATAAAGTCGGGGTATTACAACACCTAAATTCAACACATAAAATGTCAGTATCAATGAAATAAAGCCCCAAACTCTGTTAACGGCAATTTTACAAATTCGTTTGATTACATCTGTCCATTGTTGAACGCAATAAATTTTATTCATTTCAGTGCGTGGATATCGAAAATAAATCTCGTTTATGGTTATGAAGCAAATCAAAAATAGATATGTCGGTGGTGTCAGATTACTTGCATAAGAATCACACACAATCTATACATCTTTTCATCAATCAATCAATTTGATAAATACTTTTCGGCAAGATTACGAGAATATGGCGCTTATTCGACAGAACTTTATGAAATATCCATAATTATTACAACATTGTACCGGATATGTACATACTACCTAAATCTTTTTTCACAGCTTGAGGATATTGTAAAATTAGACAAATAGATTGCTCTTGCCATACTTATCTAGGTAATTACTTCATCTAAATGAATCGCCATTTTGAGTTTTCAACCAATATGTATTTTTTTATGTATGTTCACCGATATCTTCGGCATTTGTGGACCGATTCCCAAAGTTATTATTTTAGGTCCTGAGGTGGTCCTATTGTCGGGATCTGATGATGGGATCCCAGAGAAAACGACGGCAACCATCAAATGTTATAAGCAATAGCAATCAAATGTAATCTATACATGAATGGGTTATTTTTAGCTTTTCAGTTTATATCGAAGTCGGTTCTTTTTTTCTTAATAGATTTCGCGTATCGAAATAGTGTATTTAGTAATTACCGTTATTAGTTATTACCGTGTAGGTCGAATAACGAATATCGTTAAAGTAAACGTTATAATCCCGATATCCCAAGACTTATCCAAAATTCATAGATGTCATTGACAAACGTCGATTTTGGGACGAGTCTCCTAACTACTGGCTATGATTAATTATGTATACAGTGATTCCTTTAGCTAAACAGTACTGGTGTATTCTATAATACCTTTGCTCGGATTTAGCTAGTTGAACTGTTATAAGTAATGCCAGTATCCTTAGGCACCCCAACAAAACAACTTAACCCAAATCCTTCTGCCGCATACTTGTACAAGTTTACGTGTGTGTGTATTAAACTTGTGGAGTTAAAGAGTTATTTGGGAACTTTACAATGCAGTATAGTTAGTTAATCTTAGTTCGCTTAGGGCGTGTTTCCACCGACGCAGAGCTGGGTGGAGCGGATCCTGAATGGACCAATTTTAGTGCACGAAATCTCAGTTTTGCATCAGTATAAACAGTGTAAGACGGTGGAACTGGGCTGAGCGGAGTTCCAAATAAAACACGGCCTAGCTCTGCGTTGGGAGTAAAATTCACTTTTCCCGCTCTTTTCCGCTCAGTCCAGGTTCAAGCCAGTGGAAATGCACCCTTAATGTTTAAAATCTAAACACAATATTTATTTCATAGCACGTATAACATTTCGGTAAAATAACTCTTTTATGCCATAATGATTTATCACTGTCAATTTATTCACTGCATTAAGAATGGTCGATGATACATAGCCGCTCATTCTAAATTAATTTCATGTTTTTTGGATATCAGTAATGATAGTTTATACCGGCCACGGCACGGGCTTAAATGTGTGTGATATGCTATTCGTGTAAGTTGCGTTGACAATATCATTTATCATTTAATAGGCCGTTAAGTGGGATTTTCTGGGGGATAAGAAATCTCGGGGATAAAATCTCACTTCCTGGCCAATATGGCCAGATCGCATATTTATGGCAAACACCTGAGGTCTGGGCCATTCACGAATTCACCACCACAGGTATCGTAAAGCAAATAAAATACAAGTGCATATAAACAAGTTGTCATTTAAAAGTGAACAGCTAAGTATACATATTTATATAAGGTGCTAACAAATTAGATACCAATTCTTAAGTATAAGTCATTTAAAAGTTCATATTAATTTTGAGAGAAAACTAACTTTGGGAAATAAATTTGGTTCGTAAAGACACCCTGTTACTAATGAGTTTGTAATAGTCTGTAATTAAGGTATCTTTGATTTGAAACCAGAGCCTCTCGACTGACACGTATTAGGCTAATTTACTTAAATAAAAAGACGGTTGTCATTTTTGATGTTTCTTGTAAATAAGCGATTAGGTTTAATAAAATTTCTATTACTATTGCGTTCAGTTTTTAACTCATTGATAATTAACAAACGTTAGTTGCTGATTTACACCTACTAACAGTTTTCTCGCCATTTAATGGCATTCAACGATTTTCACCTGACTGAAAGTTATAACCACCCCGCCAGTTACTGCACAGAATGATTATATTTGGGCAAAATTTTAATTTGATTATTATGTTCTGAAAATTTAAATAAAAAAATATTATAAAAAGTTTTCATAACTCCTATTTAAAGTAAATTATTTCGATGGAAATTAACATCTCTTAAAGTATTGGCATCTAATTTGTTAGCACCTTATACAGCGTGTATATTTGATATAACCGCAAACTTTACAAGGTCTTAGTATAGGCACTTATTAATATATTGATCCGTAAATGATTGAAACACGCAATGTATTTGTTTGTTGTTGTTTGTTGACACTTAACATCATGATGTCACAACTGTCACTAGTAATAACTACGCAGCTCAGAAAATTTTCAAAGATTAATTACGCTATGGCAGTTAACGCTAAATAAATAATTGTTATAAATATCAGATTATAGCACTAAAATCTCCGTCTGGCTACAATATGCGGTTATATCAAATATACACGCTGTATATTCCTAGGTAAACATGTAATCGCGATGTGTTAAACAGACGTCATGATCATGACAAACGTGGGATCTAGTCCGCACGCCACCCTGGGGTAACTAATTTAATTATTCCTGTAATCAATTCAATCAATCTGTCGCACGTCGCACCTCTCGTGAATTAATACGCATCGTAATATATAATTGTCTACATGCTAATTGAATAGACACAGTGGGTTACCTGTGGGCCTGTCGAACTAGGACGTGTGACCACTGATTACCTGATACTTTAGAAAAAAAAAAACTCGTTGGGATCGTGCGTGGTTTGGAAAACCAGGGTATGAAAAACCATATGACACTAAAAAAACACATATGACACGGAGGATCCTCTAGTGGCGTAAATCACGAAATCAAAGATTTGGTGTCATTGCCGTGACGATGTGATAGCACAGTTGGAAGAGCACTACGCGGGAAACGTAGGGTCGCTGGTTCCTGCTTACATTGCAGCGGATCACATTACATTTTTCTTTATTAATTTACCTTTGTGTCAATATTTAACAAACTATACTGCTCAAAAAGTATAAATTCCACCTAATTTTTGATGTTGGTTTTGGTGACCCAATTACATAGCCTATATCAGAATTAAGGAAAAATTACTATTCATAAACAAGAAGGATCAAACCAGTGTAGGTACTAGAATAATTACGTTATTGTATGCTTAAAGCGCACGAAGACACGAGGTACAGGCACCGTCATCTATAATTATTAACAGCGATGTCGACAAAGGACAATGAACATGAAACCCCTATTATATTTTCCGTCTACCTCGGTTCCGTTAGGGATCCTTGTGCGATATATTCGATAATTTACTTAGCCGATTAGTGCGGATGTATTCAGCAGACATATCCTGCTCGATCTGTCTTGAGTCTATTGACTTTATCACTCACGTCCCCGATACCTGCTAGTATAGCACAAGAATGCTACGCGACTCTTGTCACCCGTCACTCTCATTCTCATACAGCACTTCTAGCACAACTGTGACACGCTACTCTTTCTCGCGCAAGAAATATTACCTATCTCTTTCTTCGTTGTACTGTGAGAGAGTGACTTGCGAGGCTGTGTCGCGCGACAGGAGTCGGGAACCGTAGTTGTGCTAGACGGACTGTTCTCAAACCCAGCACTCTAGCACAACTGTGACACGCAACTCATTGTCATGGAAATATCACCTATGTCTTTTTATACAGGTCTGTGTTTCAGATGCCAATCAGGTTCTACGAGCACCCCTTTTTTAGGTTTTATTTATTCGTCAACGTAAGTTACTATCGTGTGTTAATTGTTAGCATCGTTTCGTTTGTCCCAAATATTGGTGCTGTTTGAAATGTAAACATCGGAATTGTATTTTGTGATGTAGTGTGAGTATTACACAAAAAAAAAAAAAAGATTTGCTAATAGTACGTAGCCCAAATGTTAGCTGCTAGTTACATAAATCAGACGACTGATAAACTGAGGGCTACTAGTAACCAGAATAAGCTGTGTAAATAATTATAATTTTGGTTACTACTAAGCACAATTTGGCTATTTCTCACTGTCACATGTATTTAAACTAGTTGAATTATTTATTTATTAAGATTTTCCAAACGTAATATTTTATGTTTTCTTTCAATTCTACACGAAGATCTTATTAAGTAGTGCCTCTACCTCGTGAGTTTGTTTCCAAATGGTTGAAATGTGTAAAACTTAACAACTCCACCTTTTCTGATTTTTCGAAAAATCAATCAAAAATAAGAACTATATAATAACTAATGAACCACTTACAAAATTTCATGAGAATCGGTTGGAAAATGAAGTAAAAATAAGGAGGTTCTATATTTCAATAGGTATATGTTTCTTTTTTATGTATGTTCACCGATATCTTCGCCATTTCTGGACCGATTCTCAAAATTATCTTTTATTTGAAAGAGCATACTCCTCAGGTGGTCTCATCGGGATCTGATGATGGGATCCCAGAAAAATCGAGGGCAACTCACATATTATAAGAACTAACAATGTTTTTCATGTATTCTATAAGGTTATTCAGGTATTTGCGTCTGGTAGTCATCATCTCACTATGCTGAGCCAATAATGGAAGATACAACTCCTTTATGGTTAAGGGATAATTTTTTATATAGTATACAGTGTTGAAACCTTCAGTTGTATTATTATAGTAACTCGTTCAGTTGTTCTTGGACATACAGTTTCTTCTCGTTGAAGTCGGTTGATTACTGGCGAAGATAAAAATCGATCCTATTTGTAGGTATCAAATGAATCCAGTTAGAGTGCTCTTAAAGTCTTAAATAACAGTTAAAATTCGACGTTCCTACGGATGCTGAAAATGCTCTGTACCTACTAGTGGTTACTTTTCAATTTCGAATAAGAATATAAAAAAGAAACAACAAATATTTCGCTTAAATATTTGCTGCAAGCAAAATGTACCTGACCAACAGACTTCTAGGTGAATATATTATTATGGATACTATTTAAATAAGCTTTTTGAATGTTAGTGTATTTTGAAGTACCGCGGGTTAACTTGAGGATAAGACATTTTTTTTATGAAATTACGTACTACTCAAACTAGTCACGAACGATAAACGATATCACAAATAAACATTATTACACATGTCCCAAAATAACATTTAATATTCTAAAATCGTTCTATTCAAATTTAGCAAGCGTGATGCTGAAGAGAATATGTACTCAAATGTCATATCAATAAATAATTCATTTTTCTTCTTTCTTCGTAATAGTAAGTAAATCCTTTATAAGTACGTCAACGTAAATCAAGAGAATTATATTCAAAGCGGATTGAAGTAGATCAAAGAAGGTTTATTAGATTTATCCATTAGATTTATCCACTTGACGCACTCCGTAATCTCCACGCAAACAACACCTTGAACACAAACGCATATTTAGCTAACTATAACTACATTTAAATCGCTATTTACTATCAGACTTATATTACTCATACTCATTTATTGATAAAATGACAACATTTTAAAAGTCAATAGGTACATTATAAAAAAATCATTTCTATTACTATTAAATTTAAAATACAAATTATTATAAAAATATTAATTATTAAATACAAATTGGAAGAGGTAGTTACATTATTGGTATTATTATATTATTTAATTATTAAATTGGTAAAATTCGTCCATGCTGTAAAAAGCATTGGTTGTTAGCCATTTCTTTAAAACATTGAGGAACGTTATATCATTTTCTATATCTTTGATATTATTATATTTATATCATATTATTATGTACAGTTTTGTTTACACAGTCGTCTTAACACGATTACATTAAGTCGAAAAGTTACGAACCTTTTTATTCCGCGACTATACGTATGTGTGTGCATTCTTTAGCACATTTTGCAGTCTATGTAATTTCGCTAGTTTGCTGAAGTGTCATAAACTGCACCGTCAGCCATACGTAAGATATGGTGCATTAAGACAATAGAATAAAACAGGAACACTACAGAAGAATACAGTAACTTTATCTTCTCAATAGCCACCTGAAATCGATATATTATTACTTGTAGGAGGTGGAAGGCTGAGTCGAGCACCTTGGAGTCAAATGCGTTTTTTCATCTAGTGTAGGGTTCCCATACGTCCCGATAACCTGTACGGGACGATCAGTCGCGCGCCGATTGCGCCATGACACGGATAGTAAAAGGGAGGGGTTAGATTTGTCCTAGTTAACGTTCTAATTTTAATGGCAACTCTTATCAAGTAGCCGGTGTTCCTTCTTCTATATCATTTTATGTCGCGTTGATTCCATCTTGTTCGACGCCTGTTTGCAGTCGTTTTATTTTGCTTTGTGATTTTTCACGGCGGCGTGCCTGTACCGACCCATTTGCAGGCACATTTCATCCGTCGACCGCGTCACTTTTCACTCGGGCTTCGCGCCGACCGCACAAATATTTTGCCGGAGCGTATATTAACGAAGGCTCAATTAAATTTATGGGTTCTAGTTAGTATCCCTCGCAATGGGCCAGAAAAAGTGTGGAAGGTGTGCTTTAACGATAGTTATTAATTTAAGTTATACCTACTCGATCCCGTGTTTTCAATCATCGTTCATATTTGCCGTGAAATTCGTAAAAGTGATAAATAACTGGGTAATCGTAAATATTACTCACTAGCTGTTGCCCGCGACTTCGTCCGCGTGGAACCTTTATCTTGAAAATTTTACATCTTTATTATTTCCAGATCTAAGTAATGTTGAAATTGCTAAACGTGCTTTTTTTTGCAATTGTTTACGAAATAGTAACGAACCCTTCGTACGCGAGTCCGACTCGCTCTTGGCCTGTTTTTACTTTTTTTTTTCGGCTAATTTGCTCTAATTACGCGGTATCATTATAAAATCAGGTACATCTACGAACGAATAGCTTTACTAAATTCGATGAGTTTAAGAACGACGTTTATAAATTCTTTGATTCGAATAATAATGCCTTTACACGAAGTTTCAAGTACCGCACTCAAAAAAATGTTTGATCTACATAAAAAAATTTAACCCCTTTTTCACCACCTGCAGGGCTTAATTTTCAAAAACGCTGAAATGAGTTTTCTTATCTTTTAATAAAATACCTTTTTACAAAGTTTCTAATTCCTAACTTAAAATATAACATACCCGATACAACCTTTCATAACCCCCTTAGGGGAAAAAAATTTCAAAAACGCTGAGATTATTTTTCTTGTATTCTAATTATATGCCTTTATACAAAGTTTAAAATCCCGCAATAAAAAAAAAATTGATTCTCATACAAATTTTCAACCCCTTTTCACCACCTTCACGGCTGAATTTTCAAAAACACTGAAGTTGTTTTTCTTATATTTTTATAATATGTTTTTATATGAAGTGTCAAGTCCCGCACTCAAAATAATTTTTGAACCTTACTACTACTATACTTCACGGCCGCTTTCGGCCACGACGACTGCTGTTAACTCCGATTTTGTCGCTGGTGAGAACGCATGTGGCTCACGTAGCCTACCTTATTGATGAAGCTACGCGAACACTGCGGACATGTGAGCACACCATTGACAAAATTATATAATTCTGCCACAGGTGGTCGGGCTTTTACGTGGTCACGTTTAGTGTCCAGTTCAATGCGCCGTTGGTTCTCAAAGTCATAGACTTTAGAATTTACGACAGCTCTCCATTCTGACCGCATGGCCGCCTGCTGCTCCCACCGCGACGGATGTATACCGCACTTCTTTAAGTGCCTCTTTAGCACATCTTTGTACCTGAGGAGCTGTCCGCCTTGTTTCCGCTTACCGTCCTCAAGTTCGGAATAAAAGATGCGCTTAGCCACTCTCTGCTCCTCCATCCGTGAAACGTGGCCGCACCAACGAAGCTGTCGTCGCATAAGGTACGCCTCGATGCCACACACGTTTGCTCTACGCAGAACTTCTGTGTTCCGTATGCGATCATACCACCGGATCTTCAGTATCTTGCGTAGGCATCTGAGGTGAAATCGGTCCAGCATTCGGATATGACGACGGTAAATGGTCCAGGTTTCCGCAGAGTATAGGATATTGGGAAGCACGACTGCCATGTACACATCTATCTTGGTGCTCAGTTTTAAATCGTGTGAACTAAACACTTTGGGATCGAGTTTGCCAAATGCCGCAGCCGCAGCACCGATCCTGCTGTTGATTTCTGCATCAAGATCACACTTAGCTGTAATCGTGCTCCCCAGGTACCGGAACTTGTCGACCTGCTTCAACTGATCATCGCCGAGTTTAGTGACCAGTGTTTCATCTTGACCGTGAATGCCCGATGACATCACCTCCGTCTTCTTGACACTGATCTTTAAGCCAAATCTTCGGCATGCTTCATCAAAGGCAATCATGAGCCGTTGCAGGCCATCTGGGGATTCAGACACAAAGCACAGGTCATCTGCATACATGATCTCTGTGATGACTGCGTATGAGACTTTAGTGCGGGCTTTGAATCTGGCTAGGTTGAAAATGCTACCATCAGAGCGGAAACGGATGCGAATACCCTCAGAGAGGGTTTGCAAGACTTCCTGGACTACGACAGCGAAATATAATGCAAACAGTGTGGGTGCTAGAACGCACCCTTGCTTTACCCCACAGGTAACGGGGAAAAAACTTGACTGTTCGTCATCAGCGGCGACACAGCATTCCATGTCGTCATGAAGTAGCCTCACAAGTCTTACAAACTTTTCAGTGCATCCAATTTTGCCCAGCACCACCCAGAGGGCTTCACGAGGTACACTGTCAAAAGCTTTCTCAAGGTCAACAAAGCAGAGATACACTTCTCGACCCTGTTCTCTGCTTTTTTCCTGCAGTTGACGTACTGAGAAGATAGCCTCACAAGTACCCCGATCAGGTCGGAAGCCGAATTGGGTTTCCGGTAGCAGTTTCTCAGATAGTTTCATGAGGCGGTTCAGTAAAACTCTGGCAAAGACTTTTCCAGGGACTGATAGTAGTGAAATGCCACGGTAAGAATTGCAATCGGAACGGTCGCCTTTGCCCTTAAATAGTGCCCTAATGCGTGATACTTTGAAGTCATGCGGGACAAGTTCCTTCTCCCACATAAGGGCAAAAACCTTCCATATAGCCGTATGCAATTCCTCGCCGCCGCATTTGATCAACTCACCCGGTATTAAATCAATGCCTACCGCACGCTTATTTTGCTGTTGCTTAATAGCACAAACAACCTCACCTCTTGACAGTGACTCATCCAGCTCTACATCAATTGGGAGTTGAGGTATAGAATGAATGTAGTCCATGTCAGCCAACCGGTCTACATTCAGCAGAGTGTTGAAATGCTCCGCCCAACGCGTCAGTATTTCCTCTTTGCTCTTAAGAAGGCCCTCCCCACCACAGGGCTTGAGAGGCACTTTCGCGAGGGGTTTGGTACCAATCAGACTTCTAACCTCCTTATAAAACTCCCCGAGCTGATTTGTGTCCGCGAGTATTTGCATAAAGCGAGCTTTGTCCTGCCACCACTTGTCCTTCGTTTCCCGGGATAGTTTGCGTAGGCGTATGTCACTTTGCCTGATCTCCGCAATGCTTTCACCTTGACCGTTGCGCCGCCGAAGTAAACGTCGGTGTCTGTCTATAGCATCCGTCAGGACTCCATCATTCTCATCAAACCAGTCCTCATGTCTACGGACTTTAAGACCCAAGGTGGAATTAGCCGAGTTTAAGATATGAGAAGAGAGAGTCCCCCAGGTAGCAATAACGTCATTCGTGTCTAAGTTTAGAGGCCGCAACGCTTCAGTCAAGACTTCAGCATATTTCTCCTTCGTCTCGAGATTTTTAAGCCTATCCACATTAAGACACGCAGGCTTTGTTCTTCCAATTCTTCGAGGACGTCGGAGGCGAAGACGCAGTTTCGTGACTACAAGCCTGTGGTCAGTCCAGCAGTGCGCTCCGCGCATAACACGGGTAATTCGGACTTGGGAAACATCTTTTTGTCGCACGATAGCATAATCTATCAAGTGCCAGTGCTTGGACCTTGGGTGCATCCACGTGTTTTTGTGCTTGGCTGGAAGTCTAAACATGGTGTTTGTTATTGCCAGATGGTGTTGTGCACAAAAGCTTAGCAGTAGCTGACCGTTGCTGTTCACGTTTCCAACCCCGTGTCTGCCCAGGACATCAGGCCAAGCTTCATAATCCCGTCCTACTCTGGCATTGAAATCACCCAGTAAAAGTACCTGTTCCCTGGGCTGTATGCTATCGAGACAGTGTGTCAATTCTTCGTAAAATTTATCTTTAACGTCATCAGTTTTGTCTAGCGTGGGAGCATAGACACTGATGACGTTAAGAAAGTTGTTGCTATCCAAATGTAGGCGCAGCGTGGTAATGCGGTCCGAAACATGTACTGGCCACTCCTGTAATTGTTTCACAAGCTGATTCTTGATCGCAAATCCTACGCCCGATCTTCGCGGTTCTGTGGAGGCAAGCCCTTTCCAATAGAAAGTATATCCACCCCCGTGCTCCACGAGCTCTCCTTCGTCGGCGAGATGCGTTTCGCTAAGAGCGGCCACAGTGACATTGTAGCGAAGAAGCTCTCGTGCCACAATGGCAGTTTTCCTCTCTGGGCAAGTGTTAGCACCGCGATCAAGGAGTGTACGCACATTCCACGCGCCAAAAGTCAGGTCCATTGGTGTTTTTTTATTGTTCTTTCTGTTTCTTCGACCGCGCATTAAAAGATGCGGAGGCAGCCACGGCTACTGCCATCCTCAAGGGATAGGGTGAGCATTTTTTTAGGGCACCTTTTCTAGCCCCCTCCCCGGCTCAGCGAGGAAAGCAGTGCCTCCCTAAAAAGGGCTGCTTTGTCACTCCGGGTGCTGCCGAAACCACTCTGTCCCCCCATTGCAGAGCGAGAACGACCACGGCGTAATACAACACCCCCAGAGCCGCCTGTGTGTAGGCCTCGGACAAAGCCCAATCTGCATCGGATCAGGCCTCTCTACCTCAGCCCATCGCCACAGGTCTTTCTGCCAATCGGAGTCCATAATCAAGAGCAGTCAGGTGCGCAGGAGATATTAAGGTGCACAAACGTACGCGCAAACGCAGGTGCACACGCTCGTCTTCACTCGCCTTGACCCAGTGGAACGGAGAACCGATACGACTGGAGACGGGATCAGATGTAGTGTCTGGCCGATGATAACTATATCCCCTCTACCATCGCCCTTGGCCATCCACCTTGCCTTGCTATCTCGCCGGATCCACCAAACTCGTTGCATATCTGCTTTGAGATGCCTTCTCCGCCGCGATAGACTCATGCATATAGAAGCGGGAGGTATCCACTATTAAACCTACCAGAGGTAGGCTCCCCTCACCAGGTTTAGCCCGCGAACCGACGCGGTGTACCGGGGTGTGGCCGCTGCATGCACTACAGCTTCTTGGAGCCACTGGTGAGAGTTTAAGAACGCCTGCAGCCAGAGGAGCATCAATATCCAGCATGGATCGGTTGATGATGCCCCAAAAGTTTCACTGTTAGTCGCCCCATTACACCCCAATGAACAATTTTTGAACCTTATACATACTTTCAACCCCTTTTCAACCCTTTTAGGGGATGAATTTTCAAAAACGCTGAAATCAGTTTTCTTGTTATCTAATAGTATGTCTTTATACAAAGATTCCAGTCCCGCACTCAAAAAAATATTTGATCTCCATACAAACTTTCAACCCCTAAAAGCGACGAGCGGTGGTAGCCTAGTGGTTAGGGCATGCGACATTCAATCCGGAGGTCGCGGGTTCGAACCCGGCCCGTACCAATGAGTTTTTCGGAACTTATGTACGGAATGTCATTTGATATTTACCACTCGCTTTTCGGTGAAGGAAAACATCGTGAGGAAACCACCTAAGCCCAATAAGGCCTAGTTTCCCCTCTGGGTTGGAAGGTCAGATGGCAGTCGCTTGCGTAAAAACTAGTGCCTACGCCACATCTTGGGATTTAGGTAGCCGACCCCGATTGAGAATTCATTCTCAATCAAATGGGACAAAAGGCTAGGAGGAGGAGGAGGAGACAAACTTTCAACCCCTATTTTACCACCTTAGGGGATGAATTTTCAAAAACACTGAAGTTAGTTTGCTTCTATTTTATTTTAATACATTTTTACGAAGTTTCACGTTCCTAACATAAAATAACATAAAATAAACTTGTACCCCATACAACCTTTCATCCCCTTTTTAACCCCCTTAGGGGTCGAATTTTTCAAAATCGCTTCTTATCTCTGGTACACTTTATAAATGCAACCTACTGTGCAAATTTCAACTCTCTAGCATTTGTAGTTTCGGCGCTGCGTTGATGAGTCAGTCAGTCAGGACACTTGCATTTATATATATAGATTATTATAATAAACTTTAAGCTGATTACATCGCTTATGCCCATCTGAGTGCCTGATTTCTGCTTCCGTGGTCACAGGGTAGACTCAGAAAAACATGTTTTTCCTTTGAACAAATCCCCCACTTAAGGTATTATTAGCTTAGTCGACGCGGTTGGCGAAGTTTGTAGTGCAGCTGCAATAGCTGCATACTGAGCCGGCGGTCCTGGGTTCGAATCCCGGCAAGGACAAATATTTGTGTTAAGTACTCGAATATTTTGTGCCTGGGCCATGGATGTAATCTATATTTATATATTATGTATATCGTCGTCTAGTACCCATAGTACAAGCATAGCTTAGTTTGGGACTAGGTCGATTTGTGTAAGATTGTCCCTTAACATTTATTTATTATACTTAGCGGGACCTGAAATTATCGTCTCCCTAACGTCCTTGAAAATCATACTTCTCAAACGACTCTTAACTTCTCCGTGTCTGTAATAATGAACTCATAAAATCCCACTAATACGAAGTTTCCACTTCCCGCTATATTAGAACTTTACTCGTGGGGTGGTGCAGAATGCAAAATACTAAGGTGGCATAGTGATTCTGTTGCACTTGTTGCTAATAATGTGTATGGAATGGAGGTAGGCACTCCTTTGTAGCAGGTGAACACCCTGTACATCAATGTGTCAAGAGGCCGTTATAAAATTTGTCACTACTTCATAAATGGTTTTTGGAATCTCGTCCTTTCCAACTGCTAAAAACCGTGTACAGAAAGAAGACCAGAAATCGTCTGTAATAGACTGAAATGCCTATGATAATGGTGATAAAGGTTTCTATATTCTTTATCTAAAGAAGGTTAAATAAAGCGTAATCTTGTTTACCTCGCAACTCCACTATGTATAATTAGTTAATTCCAATACTCATGTTTTTTTTTCGGTACTTATTTAACTAACTTATAAGACTGAAATATCACAAATAGTCAAAATAGAATTCCAAGTTGCGTTGCGAATAAGTTATGATAGTGTGAGTTAATTTCTAATCTTGTTGGATTAAGATAAGATTGATTGATTTATTTATATGGTACGACATCATTGTGTAGCACGTTGTTGTATCGTTCCACTCCATATCACGTTTACGACGTAGTTTTTCACAATACGACTTTACGTTACATTACATGTGGTGACGTATGGAATTCAGTTTTGTTCCTAACCAATGAACACGACCTCCTAAAATTCAAATTCACCGGCTTGATTTCCGCGACATTATGAAACAGATTGTCAAATTCTGGCTAAACCGGAGCTACGCCGGCCGATATATGAGCGAGAATAAACCCCCTTGATATGTAGCTATTCACACATCAAGCGCAAACTTTGAGCTAATACAGGAATGGTTTGCGACCAACGGTTGTGAATCGAAATGTAAAATGATTCTAAAACAGCTTTCATGTACCTCATTGGCTATTAATTATGAAATAATTTGTAGATAATATTGGTATCTTTAAAAATCACACTACGAAATAAATAGAGAGAGAGTAGACGGAGTAGGAAAAGAAGAAGAAACAGATGAAAGACAAGTTAGAAACTATAATAGGTAGGTAAACCTCTTCTAAGGAACCATGGCGTCGATTTAAGACCAAAAAAAATTGCGATTGCCAGCCTCGTATATCAATATTCCCGGCCTCTGTAGTAATGTACTAAATAATAAATATTTTGCTGTTTAACTGTCACCATTAAGGAGGCCAGTCTTGATGAACTGACAGTTAACAAAACGCAACACGCCTACATACTCATTTTTGTTTTAAGTATTAAGAGGCATTATTCCTTTTAAAAAAAAATTTTTTTTCATAGTATGACAAATATATTGATAAACTCAACCAAATTTTTGAAGTGAATAATACTTTTTCCCGGTTTCTAGATAGTAACATAGCTACTTCATGCTTTCATTGCGTGCAGTCGAAAATAAGTTGAAAAAACTAATTTTCCGCATGAACTTTGTAAATTTCAAGTAGTTTTTGAAACAAACAGTATCATATTACCAATGAGAAATTCAAACCGTAGGTATCAAATAAATCCCAATAGCCCTGTTCTAGGTAATAACATCAATAATATGTTAAGAAACATATGTGATCATAGAGAAAAACATCTAAAACAATCAGCATTTTAAAAGGAATAAGGCCCTTTAATTATATTATTGTCTAACTGCAAGGTAAAGATAAAATAAAATGATAGAAGGATTTCAAAGCATTCCCGTCTACATGAGCTGCTGTTTTTTTAAGTTAACCATAGATTTAAACTTGAAAATTGGCAGTGAGATACGCGAGCGCGCCTGCATCTACTTTATTACTACACACTAGTAAGTAGTTAGAAAACGTTACTCTCCCAAAACTACAACTTTATGTGGGTGCTCACGTTTTCTATTAAATTGCGGCTTAGCCGTGGTGTCGCCAGCTTCGCATCCAATTATTCGGTAGCCATGCATTATTACGTAGTGATCACGGTATAAAACTACAATATACAATATTTGAACACAAACTTCAGCAGGATGAAATTTTTGAACCCTCAGAAGATTTAAAGTAGAGCATCATGATTTTTAGTGCAGGCTTATGGTGTTATCAATATAAGTGTTTTTGACCGAGTGACTCTAAGTACACTCTCTTCGGTAGGGCTATTTGAACTCTTAGAAGGTTCAAAGAAGAAGATGAAGAGGTACCGAGGTAATAGGACGTTTTTATTTCTAAGACCTGGGCTGTTAAAGGAAGTCATGATTTGATTTCAAATAAATAATATACTCGTACATTGCTACGTTGCAGCTAATTATTAAATATATATATATATATTGCCCATGCGATGATGCTTAGAATTTAGAATCGATAACCCAACATTCTGTATACGCCTATGCAATGATATAAGCCTCCATTAAGTTTTTTTTAACAATAATATAATTAACATTTATCATGGGTCAAAAATAAAAATAAAACATAAAAAATAACAAATTTAAAATTTAATTATTACTTATACTTAATGTGTAGCTACCTGAGTAGCATTTATCAAACTTATACATTTAAACTTATTATGGCACAATGCGATATAGAATACTGGAATTGGAAAAGGAAATTTATACAGTGTGGTTTCTGCGTAATTTTGAGCTGTAATATTGGATTACAAAATACACTCATTTCATTTTCTGCAGGTTTATGGTTGTGGATTATAGGTACATGTTACTGGAAAAATATTCGAATGCAAATAGCCTAAAAAAGATTTGCATAAAGTTCGTTCCTTTCAGCATGAGTTTGTTTAAGGCTACTTACCAGTTCAAAAATGCTGATTGCTTGAGTCAGTTTTATCTAATGACGAATATGTTTTTTAACATATTATCAATGGTACTACTTAGAACAGGGCTATTGCGATTAACTGGTATATTTTTGAAACTACACTCGAATTTTTCGTTGATTTGTGTTTCATAAACTACTAGAAATTTACAAGATTCATGCATAAAACTGTTTTGTATTTTCAATTAATTTTCGACTACACACTAATAAAGCATTAAATAGCTATGTAACTATCTAGAACTCTGGGAAATGTATTATCCAGTTCAAAAAGTTGGTGGAAATTATCAATATATTTGCCATAGTATGAAAATTATTTTTTATTGGTATAAGGCCTCTTATAGAGCTGGTTTTTAGCTTATAGCGGGAAATCACAGTGTGCATAATATCGGTAACAATTTACTTATACACAGACAAAACGAGGTTAAATTTTTAGGGTTCCGTAGTCAACTAGGAACCCTTATAGTTTCGCCATGTCCGTCTGTCTAGGTATCTATCCGTCTGGCCGTCCGCGGCTTGGCTCCGTGATCATTAAAACTAGAAAGTTGAAATTTGGTATGAGTATGTGTATGTATCACGCCGACAAAACGGTAAAATGACTAACTAAAAAAAAATTTTTTTTCGGGTACCTCCCGTACACCTAAAGTGGGGGTGTGTTGTGTGTGGGATGCCGTTGAACATAATTTTTTGATAGTCAGCAGTTTTGTAAAAAATAAAATTTTGTAAAGATTCGCTCCAAAAATAAAAAAAATAGTGTCCCCCCCCTCTAACTTTTCAACCACGGTTCAAAAAATTATGGGAAATTTCATGAAAATGAGGCCTTATAAGTACTTTCAATGAAAACTATATTGAATAAAATCGGTTGAGCCGTTTTTGAGTTATCGCAAAAATTCATAATTTTCTTTAAAATGACGTAAGTGCTGCGCGGTGTCTCTACATTTCGAACGTTACATATATTGGTTAGGTGCCATACTATAATAAAATATTTCGCTCAATCTGGCGCGTATAATCGATAACTTCCAGAAGGTAATAAGTAATTACTGTTACTTTGGCG
Source organism: Apotomis betuletana (assembly GCA_932273695.1). Taxonomy (NCBI): domain Eukaryota; kingdom Metazoa; phylum Arthropoda; class Insecta; order Lepidoptera; family Tortricidae; genus Apotomis; species Apotomis betuletana. Next base: position 12,682,533 of record OW026298.1, on the reverse strand, counting down.
TTTACGACCCTTTTATAGAGCTTGAAATCTTCCTCGTAATTTAAATCTTTCTCGTAATTTTCGTCTATTGTGAAGGATGGGCAACTACGGAACCCTACACTGAGCGTGGCCCGACATGCTCTTGGCCGGTTTTTTATTCCTATTCCTGAAGAAATAAACAGACAATTGTTTCTGAAGAACCTACCAACTCGTCAACTTCTTGATTTTATGATAAGTTTTAATTACGTGCGATTAACGTTAAATTGAGAACTTGTGTCCATCCAGTTTTATTAATTTTGTCAAAGTCATCGCGACATTTAATTTCTCAAGAGTTTATTAAAAGTACGAGCGTTTTTGTTTCATAAAGATGTACACCTCCACAAAGGGGAGTGGATGGCAATGAAGAGGATTGTAATATGTGATTATCGTGTTATTATTAGCTTATAAAAACTACAGCTTTCTAAAAACAAACAAGGATTAGAAATTTGGAAGCTGGTTCATTCTTTGGTTGAGAAAAAACTATCAAATAGTTTGATAAATTCAGATTGTCAATATAATAATAAAAAGTAGCTTACACGCGAAAGTAAATAAAAATACAAATACCCTTTGCTTTTAGTCGACGTCCATTTGCCAGTAAATCATGGAATTATATGTAAAGGTTATACTTCAATGCAGTAAAGATATGATACGAGGCTTTTTAACCCCTGACGAAAAAAAGAGGAATGTTATAAGTTTAACATGTGTATGTATCTGTGCCTTTAGTGTATCTGTGTGTATGTCTGTGGCATCATAGTTCCCAAGCGGATGGACCAATATGAGTGTGATTTTTTTAAATAAGTACAAAGACTGTCCGTCGAGATGGTTCTTAGCTATGTTTGGTGGAAATAGGACCAGTAGATTCCAAGATATTCAGCTTTCATTGGAACAAGTAACAACATCTTAGCCAATATTGAAGATAAGAATTCCAAAAGTAGTTATGTTGAGTTTTAGTACCATTATCTACATCGCTCGTTGAATGGGGTCTCATGATGATCTGCTACTTGTATCGGAGGTGTTTTAAATTTTTAATTTAGGTGATTTAAGTTGTATAATCGACAGAAAAAAGTACAGGAGTAAAAAATGACAATTATACCAACAAATTCGCAATTTTTCATCAATTGAGATCCAGGTAAACGCTTGCCTAGTACTTTAAAATATCTACAGACTAAGGTTATAAAAATACAAGTGGAAATAGATATAGGTATGTGTGTGTAACCTAGCGGTAATTAAAACGACGCGAAATTATTTATGAGTTACAACAATAATTACAAGCCATTGTGAATAAGGAGCCGGCATGGTATTATTTAATCTTTATGCTTAAGCAAATAAAACGGTACTCATCTATAGAGTTAAAGCTTAGTCAACCTCTTATTACAACAACTGCGCAAAACCGCAGAAAACTCAATATACCGCTATGCAGTTGGGATGTTTACGTTGAAAATTATGGCTGTCCGTCGAAGCGGTCGAAGTATTGGCAATAAAATGACGTCGGCCGCACGGCGCGTAGAAAAACAATGATATGTTTTTCTGAAAAACAATTTCAGCAGAGGCTGTCGGTCAACAAGTTCTGTTTGCTATTATTTGAGTTACAACAATAGTTACAGTCTAGAAACCTTTGATTGTGTATTATTTTTTTAAACACTAATGAGCGTTGGGAGCTTGGTATCGTTTGATTTGTTTTCTTAAAGGTCAATCAAAAGTTGGCTCACCATCTCCAGTTTACAGATGCGTTAATAAATTTAAAACTTGTGATAATAAAGTATTAATTTCAATAAGATAAAAAAAAAATTTAAACGGTCTATATGACTATCAGACTATACATGTAATTATCAACTGTTGGGTTAGACTATTGGTACTTATAAACAAGAAAGCAATTATGTCTCTGCTTATATAGAGGTAGGTATATTTATAGTTGAGCGCAATTGAAAAATTTAATAAAGGTTGGCTGCAATTTTCTTCATTTCGCAACTCCCGAGTGTTGACACGCTCTGTATTATTTATTTATAAATCATATCTTGTTTGATTAGAAATGTAGTTTAGTGGTGAATTTTTTTTTGTGCGCGACTAAATGTGTTAGTGCTTTGTTTTGTATAAATTTACTAAGCCTACACGTAATAAATTAAGTCGCTAAGTACTAGATATTATATGGACTGTAGAAAGAAAGAAAATAAACCCCTGCACGAAAATTTATTTTCCTGCGTCGGTTAAAGTATCCTTAAAATAGAGACCCAGTTTAGAAAAGTTTTTATTATGACACACACACTACATCTATGGAGAGCTGACAACTTGTCAACAGAAGTGATGAACAATGTAACATTTTAATTTAATGATAACGAAAAAAGATTATTAAAATGTTTTATTTATTTTATGTTAAGTCGAAATGTTGTGTTCTAATTTCAATGTCGATTGTTTTATAACTTTTAGGCATGATAAATACTTACAAGTTTTGTATAAAATAATAGGGATTCTTGACCTCAAAATAATAAAAGAGACTGACTTGACTGTGAGTCAAGTTTATTATTTGGGTTATTTCTTTTGTTGCAGAACTTGCCCCAATCAAAAATATTTTATTTTGATGACAATAGTCCAACTTTATGGAGAACAATATGCTTATTTTACATTATTTTTTTTATATTAATTTGGACTATCGACTTACTCTTTTTATTATTACATTTTTTCCGGACTCAAATACACTTTCAATACTACTAAACCTTAACGGCCTCAGCATTTCTATACTTAAAATGCTCCGTTCTTTCACCTACCTGGTTTTGTTATCCGGTGAATAAACAACGATCGAGAGTAATGGGTGCCATTACGCAAAAGGATGTTTAGTTCATTCTTGAGATTTCACTTCTTTTACTGGTTCGCTTCGGCTGAATCCCGGCATTTGATGTTAAACAGTGCGCGCCGAACATCATGGCTCACAAAGTGACTGCTTTTACTGTGTTGTGTGTTTTAACGGTTCTAATTGCTGGGGTAGGTATTATCGCGCTTCTATTTCGACATAACATTCCTTTTTGCTTTTGCGTTCTTTGTATTTTGTTGACCTTTCAACGGGTTTCATTAAACCCCTTAGCTTTGGTGAAGTAGTCATGCCGTTATAAGTATTGGGTTACAAATGGAAAATCCATTTTTTTTACTGTTGCAATTGCTAGTTTGAGTTTTAGCTAAACCTTCACGTAGATGGTTATAAACGTTTTTATTGTAAAGATACGCTTAGATACAATGGATAAGGTTTTCCTAATTTAAAAAAATCTATTTGTCTATCAGTTCAAGGTTGTCATGTTTGAGTAGAATAATAAGAAAGAATAAGTAGGTATAACCGACTTAAACGAGACAAAATCTTATTTACGATATTAACCGTACGAGATATATTTGAAGAGTTCCTTCTATTCTTCATGGATCTCGTCATGAGTTCTTCATCAATATTTTATGGGACAAATTCTCGAACAAAAACATTTTTTTCGTCATTTATAAATGACGCAGTTCTAAGGTATAATAAACATAAAGCACAATTGCCTGCACAACCTCCTCTTTTTGGAAGTCTGTTGTAAATATTGACAAAGGTTAGGTCGAAGATAACGAATAGCTGATAAGCATTCTATAAGTTAGGTATAGGCCGAATACAATCTTGTTATAACAACGCTGAAGGGCTATTGTTAGAGGGTCAATCTCATATCATTCCTCATACATGAGGAAGCGACATGTTTAAATCTATGAGAATTGACGATAGTTATCTTGTAGTTGTCTGTGCTATAATAACGAAACCTGCGTTTAGGCAGCGACGTCATGAATGACAGTTCCGGTCAGAAATGAAAATGTATGCACATGACCTTAGGAGTTAAACTCTTTGTAACATTCCATTAAAGTCAACAGTACAATAGTGCTCTTTTATAGAAACGTTATCTATGAGCAAGGGAAGGGGATGGTATAATATTGTTCAGTGCACCAACTGACTAAGAGTATCTAGTTCAAAGGAACGCTAGGTAATTTTAGACTACATCATTGCAATGAATCTCTGCTGGTACATTACGTGAATGTTTTTCAAAATCGAGCTACGTGTATATCCGGATGGAACCGAGAATCGAGTACGCTACAAAGTCGTTACTAGCAAGACGTCTACAAAGGCGAACTAATCCCATGATGAAATTCTTTCTTACAAAGTGTTTTATTCTAGGTATGCTGTACGCCTGCGATGACCAAACAAAAAATAGAAACAATGCTTTTAAAAGTACTATGGGACAAAGTATTCAAGAATTTTCCTCCCTCTATGAGGGAAAAGGCGATCAAAGCCCTCAAAAGTAACGGTGACTACGACAAATTGATAATGCAACTGCAGAAAGTGAGGAAAGATAAAGTTCCAAGAATATTGAATCTGTTTGCTGCCATACTTATTGAGTACATAAGCTAATTACTATTTTGGAATAACGGCAAATTACATTTCTACTGTAAATGGTTTTCAAATGAAACTCGGAAATATTGTGGGTATAAAAAAATATACGATACGTTCAGCGGGCCTATGATGGTTGCTTTTATCATGACATAAATAAGTGACAAAGCATCCGTCACGTTTTGATAAAATGCGAGTGTGAGTGACAGAATGCTTTATCACTTATTTATCACGTGATAAACCCAACAATCATAGGCTTCCTGGAGGCCATTCCACGTTATACATGAAACTACAAGATATAAATTACAAGCAGAAGTCTATTTCCCATGTAAGAAGTTAAAAATAAAACTTCTGCTTGTAATTTGTAACTAAGGTATAGCTTTGTGAATTGGTATTACGAAACCAGTAGATATTTTGTATTGTGTAAGTAGTACTTAAATACTTATGTATTATTCAATGCATGCATTATCTGCTGTGCTGCTTCTAACTCGTTAGAACACATTCTACAATACTTTTTAGCAAGTAATTTTTTTTTTGTATTTCATTATTTGTAAAAAAGGTAAAGTCATAAATATTTATCGATAATGTTATAAGTTATTCGATTTATAATGTTATCTTAATAACTTTGAGTATAATTTTTTATTCATAAAATGCCTTATTGCTAATCACGTATTATCGACAGTAAAAAAATAATTGTAATAAATGCTGTAGATTCAGAAAATAAAATGAAAAATTGTCAATTTAACCAAGTATTTCATTGAAATGTCTAAAATACCTATATTTACACGTATGTTGCTGATGCTGAACCAGCGAGCTACATCTTCGAGCCCGTAGTCACTTGTCAGGTGATAATGAGCCTTAGTAACTGAGGTCAATCGCCGGTCAGTTTGTGGATACAATAAAAAGAAAAGTAAAGACCAAGACTGTTTTCCCCTATTAGGGTGGTCACACACGGCGGCTTTTCGCAGTGATGAAGTAGCGATCGTGTCGCTGACAAACAATGCTTTCGATTAATAAACACCGCACTCAAATCGGTTTACGAGTTTGGAAGCCAAGATGAACTCTAGAATCTTTCTTCCCTAACGGTCTTCGCCAATAATTTGCTCTTTTTAGGGTTCCGTACCCTAAGGGTTAAAACGGTACCCTATTACTGAGACTTCGCTGTCCGTCCGTCCGTCCGTCCGTCCGTCACCAGGCTGTATCTCAAGAACGGTGATAGCTAGACAGTTGAAATTTTCACAGATGATGTATTTCTATTGCCGCTATAACAACAAATACTAAAAATAAAATAAAATAAATATTTAAGTGGGGCTCTTCATGCACGAGTCGGACTCGCACTTGCCCAATTTTTATATTTAATAATGTTACATAAATATTTTGTCGTCACACGTTGAAAGCAGTTTTCCTGTTCTCCTTAATGGCTAACGCAAGCAAAAGCGAGTCGGCTTTCAGCTCGGCGATACTGACACCGCAGACACATTATTAGCATAGGACTTTTTCTATCTCTCTCTCCCCTATCAATATTTTAATATCGGTTCCATGCCTTTCTAAAGTCCTACCGTGCTATCAGAAGTCCGACGCCTACACATTATACATTCTTGAGGAGCTACGCATTCCTTTTAACTTCTTATTTATACGCTCACGTTATTGAACCACGTTATTAAACATAATATGAGTAGTGGCTCTGTGAGCTGTCCTCGCGCTCATTTTTGAAATGGCTGGATTACGACTTTACGTTTTCAACTTGCTCCCCGCTATTTTGATAAATTTCGCAAAACTGACTCAACAAAAAAAAAATACTATACAATTTCATGAGAATCTGTTGATAAATACGGTCTGTAGGTGAGAATAACCGGAAATCTGAACATCGAAACATTCGAATATCCAGCCATACGAAAGAAAGTTTCGCTAAGTTGGATCGGAGACTTCAGTATCAATACGTTACACTCAAGAATTGTGTTTTTTTTGTTAGCTTTTGCTGTCTGTACATTTCTTTGAAAATTCATTCTGTACTTTTCACGAACTGGGAAGCTTTTGTACGGCTCCATCATTAAAGTAGCTTCATCGTACCATGATATTCTATTGCTATCGAAGTTAAGTAGATAACTAAATTTCAGCTTATGCAGTGCCCGTGAGTTGGTTCAACATCTTCTTTGCAAAAATACATACAAAATTTGCAAGTTAAATAAAAACTTGTGAAAATGACTTCGTTACAACATCTTCCCATAGCCGCTAGGAACAAACACAAACTAACAAAGATAGCTAACATAACACCGCAATTATAACGTAGCGTAACGTATTTACTAACATAACAGAACTTCCTGAATTTAAGCCATGAATAATTATATATTCAATGCATCTGAATTAACTAAAATAAGTTACTTGTAGCACAGGTAGAGTTTCTTGCAGAATTAAATACAGGGTAATTCATTAAATAACTTTCTAATTAACATCGACTGGCAGCCTGTGTAAGGCTTGGCGGGACGAATGGTATTTTCAGGTATTTATTCAGTTGCAAATACTTACAATTTAACTTCTGACTGCTATTATGTTACGTATAGCTTGTTTGGAACTGCTCATAGAGCGACTGTTTTTGGGTCAAAAGCAGTCTCTCCTATCGTGAAAATTAAAGTTAGGTTGCATTTGGACGACGCGGTTGGCGCAGTTTGTAGTTCACCTGCCTACTGAGTCGACGCGTCTGCTGGGTTCGAATCCCGGCAAGGACCAATATTTGTGTTATGAACTCGGATATTTCTTCCCGGGTCATGGGTGTTATCTATATATGTATTTATATAATATATATTATGTGTAGGTACGCATGCTAGTACCCACTGAGACTAGGTTGATTTGTGTAAGATTGTCCCTTAATATTTATGTATTCATTTAAAATTATGTTTTTTTCGCATAGGAACTGGGTTCAATCGAAAATGAGGCCCTGAAAACTTTAAATTTAAACGCGTTGGAAACCACCTCTTTTAACTTCAACACTCCTGTGATAAGACTACATATACAGATACATATGCAATGCACGTTTAAAACGTCGTCGAATCGTCACCGTGTCATGAGTATGACGGCGCCAACTAATCGGATGAAACACTGGAACTTATGGGTAGAGAAGATAAAAAAAACACCGAGCTGGAATTGCACATTAATTATATTTGCCACGTGGACGAACGTTTAACGCTTTCTTTCACTACCAGGAACCTGCTCCGTGGGCGCTCTGCTCGAAACCAGTTTTCCCTACATAAACATTTCACATGTTATGGCTACGCGCTATTAAATTTGGTAGTGAAATTGTTAACAAAAACCTAGCTTACGGGCCTTACGGACAAGGTCAAGACAAGATAAACATTCAATAGCGCCCAACACACGTTTTAGTCCATTTAACGCTCGTAATTCAGCTATATTTCTTAATCCTCGTACCACAACCGTTACCATTTAAATTTTCCCCGAGACCGCATTTAATTCACTCTTTATCCACTCAGCATGGTGATGCGCGAAATAATTGCAGACAGTTAACGCCGTCATGAAGCCTCATCCATTCAAAACCCCACCGCGAATACCGCAGCCACGGCTTTTCTCTCCCTTTCTGTCCTACGGTAACGCTATGCGGCAGACGGAGCTAACACGATCTTATCATGCATTATAGTTGTTATCGAATTCGGTGGCAGATTGATAAACAGGCATTCGTTTGTATTGCTTTAGGCTGGATATATTACCCGTCGGAATCGCCAGTAATGTTTTCATCGCGCTGATTGAATGCGTATAGACTGAGTTAACAAATGCGCGCTATATATGTACCTACTCGACGTTTGGACGTTTTGACGGGAATCATTTGTGTTTGGAAATGTAAATCAAGGCTTTAATACAAATATTTGCGATATTGGAATACGTGAGAACATCAAACTCGCTGCGCTCTGTTGGATAAGTCTTAAAAATATTCAGAGATAAAAATTAAAGAGTTTAATAACGAATAAATATGCAAAAAATTATGTTTCGAACTTTACATAAACAAACAATATCGGATATAACATGCATAGTTATGTAGATACTTGTACAGTAAATAAATTCATTTTTACCCCATCACCATAATGGTGATAATTTCGGTTTTACGAGTTTACATTCAAGGAATACCAGATTCCGCTCTTTCGTTACTGGAACATTATATAATTATAGAACAATCCGAACAAATATAATTCTTACATAACTATATAGAAGCTCAACATACATCTGTACAACTAAACATGTGTGAAAACTCAGGCAACCAGAATAACTTACTCAAACAAAAATATATATTTTTTATTTTAGGTAGTTACCTACCTATGCACCAAAATAACATTTCACCAATACTTATTTTTATTAAAGCAGTAACGTCTGCTAACGTTAACTAAGCCGTTGGAAACGCAGGTTCGTATCCTGTCCGAATCATTCAATTTTTCAATTTTCGCTTCATTTGTAAACATTTCACCAATACGCTAAAGCACGAACACTTAAGCTGTTCATGAATTACTATAATATAGCGCGGCTCGTTCCTGATTAAATGAAGCGAGCTCGTGTGTTTTCCCGCAATACAAAGCCGACGTTATTGGCTGTATAGTCATAGCCACATACCAATCAGGAAGGCTAACTATTGAGTGAGGCGTCGAGGCAGCGAACAGTGAACCATCGCATAAATTGTGTTTACGCTGGCATGGAGTGCTTTAACGGAGCGTCAATCTTGGCGCTTCCCTACATATACAACAATTTTGAATTTGTTGTTAGCAAATACAATCGTAGTCACTTCACAGCCGGCTGTATATTGGTCCCAATAATAGGTACGTGTATCACGGGAATATCGTATTATCAGTTTCGGCAGCGATCAATTGACAAACCAGACCTGGGGGGGTATTCGACCAATTTTAGAGATATAATGGAGATCTCTCATTTTCATCGCCATCCGTCACTTTTGACGTGTGCCTACTTGACAAGTGGCGATATCCCCAGAACATCGCAACTTCGTCAATTCGGACGCGCAAAATTTTCGTTTCCTTTGTATGTGACGGCATAAATAACAGGCGCATACTCTAAATTGACCGCGTAGTACGTGAAATTAGTCCGTTACGTTTCGTTCAAAACAGAAATTTATATACATGAATAACATTTTTGACAATCATTATCGCCTTCGTATTTCCAAAATTGAGATGAGATATGTCACTTTTAAGCTCATCGCATTTAAATGACAGTTCAATGGCGATATAACTGTTATCTAATGGAGGTTTGACGTTTGGCGATATCTCAAACGGCATTCTCGAATTGGGCCCCTGGGGCCCAATTCGAACGTCACGAAACGTCAAATCTCCATTAGATAACAGTTATATCGCCGTTGAACTGTCATTAAAATGCGATGAGCTTAAAAGTGACATATCTCATCTCAATTTTGGAAATACGAAGGCGATAATGATTGTCAAAAATGTTACTCATGTATATAAATTTCTGTTTTGAACGAAACGTAACGGACTCATTTCACGTACTACGCGGTCAATTTAGAGTATGCGCCTGTTATTTATGCCGTCACATACAAAGGAAACGAAAATTTTGCGCGTCCGAATTGACGAAGTTGCGATGTTCTGGGGATATCGCCACTTGTCAAGTAGGCACACGTCAAAAGTGACGGATGGCGATGAAAAGGAGAGATCTCCATTATATCTCTAAAATTGGTCGAATACCCCCCCAGCTTGTATCTATGGGCCATTGTTTCTAAAGTTGTACACCCCACTTTTTTTTTTAATCTTCGATATTTTAGGTATTTTCTACTCAGAATCACGAGCTCATCATCATCATCATCATTTCAGCCATAGGACGTCCACTGCTGGACACAGGCCTCCTCAATTGACTTCCACATGGGCCGGATAGAAGCGACCCGCATCCAGCGTGTCCCCGCAACCCTGACCAGGTCATCCGACCACCTTGCGGGTGGCCGTCCTACGCTGCGCTTGCCGGTACGTGGACGAGCTCGTTCGATCTAATTAGGAGAAAAAAACTGTCCCAAGTTTCGAAAAAGCTCGTGATTCTGAGTAGAAAATACCCAAAATATCGATTTTTTTTTTAAAGTGGGGTGTACAGCTAGAAAAAATGGCCCCTATGCATAATGGTGAGTGAACATTGGACAATGAACGAAGATACCTACATGCAGCTAGACGATGGCCGTACGCTCTTTTATGTATGATTTGTGGAAATGACCGATGCTCGTGAAGGTCATGGAGCCAGGTTTCGCCATTGGCGGATACTTCAAGAAGGACGATATATTATATGTATGATTTGTACAGGCGCTGAACAGAAACACTGACGTTTTAGGTACGTGGCTTTCTAATTAACATTGACATACCTATTGACGTGATTTGGCCGATGTTTGCTATTCGAACTGTTAAAACTTGACATTTCTTGCCAAGCTGACTTTTAAAGGTTAAATAAAATGCATCATACATAAAAAAACCGGCCAAGAGCATGTCGGGCTACGCTCAGTGTAGGGTTCCGTAGTTGCCCATCCTTCACAATAGACACTTTAAAGTCCTTTACGAGAAAGATTTCAAGCTCTATAAAAAGTCGTAAACGCCAAAGTAACTGTAATTACTTATTACCTTCTGGAAGTTATCGATTATACGCGCCAGATTGAGCGGAATCTTTTAATGCAATATGGCACTTAACTAATATGTGTAACGTTCGAAGTATAAGGATACCGCGCGGCACTTACGTCATTTAAAAGAAAGTTATGAAATTTTGCGATAACTTAAAAACGGCTCGACCGATTTTATTCAATATAGTTTTCATTGAAAGTACTTATAAAAGCCTCATTTTCATGAAATTTTCTATAATTTTTTGACCGGTGGTTGAAAAGTTATAGGGGGGGGGGACACTATTCTTTTTTATTTTCGGAGCGAATATTTACGAAACTGCTGACTTTATCAAAAAATAATGTTAACCCCTATTATTTTTAAAAGACCTATTTAACGACACCGCACACGCTAGTGTTGAACGAAAAAAAAATCACCCCCACTTTAGGTGTACGAGAGGTACCCGATAAAAAAAAATTTCGTTTTTATTTTACCGTTTTGTCGGCGTGATACATGTATACACATACTCATAACAAGTTTCAGCTTTCTAGTACTAATGATCACGGAGCTAAGTCACGGACGGACAGACAGACAGACAGACAGACAAACGGACATTAAATGGAGCGATTTTTTTTTTAATTCAACTCAGAACGTCTCTAAAACGTTGCATTAGGCTGCCAGGTGTACGAGAAAAATAATAATAAAAATATTCAATACTGTAATGCAACTAAATTGGAACCACCGCGCTTAGTATTAAGTATAATGCGCCCGAGATAAGGAACGCGCGCTGCAAGTACGTATGCCGTCCAGCGTCCGTCCCGCGCGCCCGCGCAGCCCCCGGTCGGCTTTATAACCGCCCGGCGGACCTGCTGTTAATCAGTTCGCCTTGCGCAGTTGACCGCTTCCAATGACTTGGAACGAAAACTGACCTGACGAGCGCACACGTCACGACCGCCCGGTACTGCTTTCGTAGCACGGAACTTACCGTTCAGCCGTGACGCGTCACCTATACACTTAGTATTTTTGTTAGGACGTACACTTCATGTACTTAGGGTGCTGCTGCGCGATAAAGATACATCCGTGAACACGGGCTATCCGAAGCGCACTGCGTTCGCCTTCGCCGCTTTTATTATTGTAAGTGTAGGTAGTTAGTGTATGTATTTAGTTATTGCTTGTTGTTATTTAGTTTCATAGTTTAAGCTTGCGCTTTAGTGTTTAAATATTAGGTTTGATCTCTCTGCTGTGTAAATATATTAACTTTGCTAGTCTGCTTTTAGAATAACGCGTATAATCTTAATTTTATAGTTAGAACCTTGTCGCTTTAAGCTTCTTACTCTTCTTTTGCTTAGTTTTTGTATAATAAGTTAACTTCGCTTGTTTTATATGCTTAATGCTATGTTTGTCGTTTAGTTTACTTAGAACCTTGCCGCATTAAGTCTCCAACGCTTTTGTTTTATGTTTTAAGTTTGTTTTCTAGTAACGTTAGCACACTTTAATGTTAATGCTTTGCCTATTAGCAGTATTAGCCTAGTCATCAATGTTTTGCTTGCCTCATATTAATTAGTTTTAGTTGCCCGACTGTTTTGCTTTCGCTTGCCTTACTGTTTTTACCTTATTTACTGTGGTTTGTTTGGTTCTCATACCAATATACGTCTTAAACTTTTCCGTGGTGGTTTCAATTAAGTACCTGCATTATAACTTGGCGCCCAGTCGTGGAGGCCAGACGGCATAACTTAAGACCTAGACCGGTTAAGGGATCTAACACCACGAAGGTAATCAAAGTAGAGATGTCACAGATTAATCCCGGAACGTCTGGGACTGACCCTTCTCAGCAGTTGGGTATGACGGCGGGTCAACTTATAGACGTTCTACAAGCGGTTGGTATAGGAAGGAAGAATAGCTTAGTCAGCGCATGTCCTGTAAGATTTCATGGCGCTAGGAACTCTGTAGCTGTGGAAGCCTTTCTATCCGGTGTTTCAACGTTTAAGCAAGTCGAAGGATTGGACGACAGAAGCATTTTAGACGGATTGCCGTTGATTTTACGAGACGATGCTACGGTTTGGTGGAATGGAGTCAAGCATGAGATAGGCACATGGGAGGAATTCCAGAATCGTCTACGCCACGCTTATGCACCCAAGAAACCAGCATATCAAATTTACCAGGAGATCATTGAAGAGAAGCAAGATGACGATACTCCTACGGAGATCTTTATACAACGTAAACGAGCACTAATAGCACAACTACCTTTACCACGTCACAGAGAAGATCAAGAACTAGATATGGTGTTTGGTCAGATAAGATTTGAAATTAGAGACAGGATAGCTAGAGAATCGATTAAAGATTTTACTGAATTATCTGAAAGGGCTAGACACATTGAAAGAAGTTTAGGAGAAAGAGCAACGAAGAAGGACAGGAAAGAAACAGTTCACAACACGAAACCTAGATTGCGTTGTAATTACTGCAGAGCGCCTGGTCATACGGCTGATGTGTGTAGGAAACTGTCTAGAAGAAACGAGGCACCTGTTATGAAGTCGGAAGTACCTATGATGGCCCCGGTATCGACACTAGACCCTACAAAGCCTAAGTTCAAGTGCTATGGTTGTGGAGAACCAGGTGTTGTTCGAAGTCGATGTCCTAAATGCAATACACAAAAAGTCAAGTTGGAAGAAATAGGTTTCTGCTCCGTTAACTCTACCACTGACAAACGTCTTCGGCCTACAATTCCAATCAGTATTGGACCTATACAGACGATTGGCTATGTTGACACATGCGCTAAGTCCAGTGTTGCTTCGTACCAATTATATAAAAGCCTTCTAGAGGCAGGACATGAGTTCAAGAAAGAAAGGATGTACATAACCTTTGCCGACGGGATAGCGAAGCTACAGAATGTCCTCACTGTCACCGCACCTGTCCTTGTGTATGGCAAGTCCGTACCTACCTCATTTATAGTACTGCCAGAAGCCAAGAATAATAAAACCTTATTGGGAGTAGGTTTTATCCAGGATGCCCTGATGATTATTAATCTTCCTCAGCTCACATGTCGATTCATAGATGAGCCCTCCGCCGTTCATGACCTGAACCAGGAAGATATTGGAGAAACAATTATTGGCGAAGTAGTCTCTGATGTTGCTTTACCAGAACTACTTTCACCGTTGTTATCAACTCCAGAGAAATGCGCGACGCCGAAGCATTGTACCTCTGTAACCGAGATGAGCCTGAACCGTCCCTATGGACCTTCGTTTTCTGTTGGACTGACTGTGTCCCCTAAGATGGCCGTTAAGCGACAACTTGAGCCGCAGCTAGCTGATGAAGCCCCGACGACCTCTGTGCAATGCATGAGTTCTAGCCAGCTACCAACTGAACAGAAAACGAATTACGGACCCTTGATACCAGTCGATCTGCGTACTCCACCTAAACGTCAGCGCAATATGCATCTTAATGGATATTCCCCAATCATGGATGCCCTATACAGAGATGCTGTGTCAGCAATTGAGGACTCTGCTCTGTTCGATCCATCAAGCACAGACATTGCATCAATTGATATTGACGACCGTGTATTAAGTCATGAGGAGAACACGCAATTGAACGAATTTTTAGGACAGCACGAACATGTGTTTGTTTCGAATGGCAAGCCGACTACGCAGACAGAGCACATAATTGACACAGGAAACCATCGTCCCATCTCTGTCCCACCGTATCGCTTACCACCCGCAAAAACTGAGATCCTGAAACAGGAGATTAACAAGATGCTCGAAGAAGGGATTATAAAGCCATGCATGTCTCCGTGGTCCGCACCCGTTGTAATGGTCCCTAAGAAGGACGGAGGAACAAGAGTCTGTGTTGATTACCGGCAGCTCAACTCCATTACAACACCTGATGTGTACCCCTTGCCTCGCATCGATGACCTGTTGCATAATGCCAAACGCACGCCGTTTATGTCGACTATAGACCTTCGAGCTGGATATTGGCAGATTAAAGTCCGTGAAGAGGACCAAGCCAAGACAGCCTTCGTTACGCCGTTTGGAAGCTATTCCTTTAATCGGATGCCATTTGGTCTCAGGAACGCGCCATCGACATTTCAACGTCTTATGGATGGTTTCCGTATATCCTTGAGTCATATAAAGTTACTGACATATCTCGACGACCTCGTCATCATGTCCAGTTCATTTGAGGAGCATTTGAAAGACTTGGCGGATGTCTTTGCTCGACTCAAAGAATATAACTTGACCGCAAATAAGGAAAAATGCAGATTTTGCTGTGCAAGGATCAAGTATCTTGGACATTATATCACAGCGAATGGATTGGAACTCGATCCAGAGAAGATCAGTTCAATCGTTAACATGCCAGCTCCTTCTAATCTCAAGCACCTACTTTCATTTGTACAAATGTGCTCATGGTATCGCCGATTCGTGCCAAATTTTGCCTCAGTTGCTGAACCTCTCACGCGTCTCACCAAGAAAAATGCTGAATGGTCCTGGAAGAGCGAACAACAGAAAGCATTTGAGACCTTGCGGAATCTCCTAGTTACAGCTCCCGTATTGGCACAGGCTGACGATAGTAAGCCATACACTATAAAGTCTGACGCTAGTAGTTACGCAATCGGTGCAGTTCTAGTGCAGGGGGAGGGAGACCAAGAACACCCAGTCGAGTACGCAAGTAGACTCCTTAACCAGGCTGAACGCAACTACTCAACTTCAGAGCGGGAAGCCTTGGCCGTCGTGTGGGCAGTGAATAAATTTCGTGGCTACATCGAAGGGACACCAATAACGATCATGACTGATCACCAGGCTCTCAAATGGCTAATGAGTTTAAAATCTCCGACAGGTAGATTAGCAAGATGGGCCCTACAACTGCAGCCGTTCGACTTGACGATAAAATATATACCTGGCCGAACAAACGTGGTTGCTGACCTACTATCTCGTCCTAACTGCGACTTAGACACAAAAGAGAGTTGTGGAGTATGTAGTGTGGTAACAGATTCACCTACGAAGAGTCCGAAAGAGATAAGAGATAGACAAATGAAAGATGAAGAGATAGTAAAGATTGTTACGGCACTAGAAGGAAATTCAGAGGAAGACACAAGATATTGGACATTGAAAGGATATATTATGAATAACGGTCTGCTGTATAGATATAATCCAGACAGTGACGCTGAAAATAGTCAGCTCGTCGTTCCAAAGGAGGAACTAAATGATATTATCTCTGTTTACCATGATCAGCCCACTGCAGGACATTATGGGGCAGAGAAAACCTTCAGTCGTATCAGTATGAGGTACTACTGGAAAGGTATGAGGAAGGACATTGAAAATTACGTCCGTAACTGTTTGCCGTGCCAGCGATACAAACCTTCTAACATGAAGCCCGCTGGACTACTTCAAACTACAGCAATGAACAAGAGGTTCGAAATCATTGCTTTTGACCTATTTGGACCGCTACCGACTTCCGCTGATGGAAAGTCATGGATCCTGATTATAGAGGATTTAGCTTCTCGCTGGGTTGAATTATTCCCCTTAGAAAACGCAACTGCTGAAAACTGCGCTATGGTGCTGATCAACGAGATCTTCTTGAGATACGGCATGCCACGACGAATGATCAGTGATAATGGGACACAGTTTGTTAGTGCTGTTATGCAACAAGTGACCTATGTACTGAAGATCAAGCATGCCTTTACACCAGTGTATCACCCTGAAACTAACCCTGTTGAGCGAAAAAACAGAGACCTCAAAACGCAGCTGGCAATACTCGTTGGCGACAATCACCGCATCTGGTCTGAGCAGCTTCCTAGCATACGATTTGCGATGAACACCGTAGTAGGATCAACTACTGGCTATACACCTGCCTATCTGACGTTTGGTCGCGAGTTGAGAACTCCTGATGACAATGAGCATGATCTACGTGAGATAATTTCATCAGAAAACTTCATTCCCGAGATCACACCCAAATTGTTGTTGCTAGCGGACACCTTAAAGAAAGTTAGAGAAGTACAAGAAATGAAAGAAGAAAAGAGAAAAGAATATGTGGACAAGAATAGAAGAAGCTGTCCCAATTATAAACCTGGAGACAAAGTGATGGTAGAGACACATGCTGTCAGCAAAACCCATCAAGGTTTCAGTGCAAAACTTGCACCCCGACGCGATGGCCCTTATGTTATCCTCAGTAACCATGGACCGAGCTCCTTTCACATTGCAGACCCTAGTCAACCGGATCGTAGCATTGGATTGTATCACGCTTCCGCATTACGCCCGTATAAATGTGACAACGACACTCCGTTACCACCGCCTGCGATGCCAATCCGCAAAAGAGGTCGCCCACCCAAGAAGGTTACACCAGAACCACCTCGTTCGTCGCGTCCACGCGGTCGTCCACCTCGCCAAGAGAGTAATCTGGCTTCCTCGCCGAGACGTCTTCGTAGCCAGAGGGGGAGATTGTAATGCAACTAAATTGGAACCACCGCGCTTAGTATTAAGTATAATGCGCCCGAGATAAGGAACGCGCGCTGCAAGTACGTATGCCGTCCAGCGTCCGTCCCGCGCGCCCGCGCAGCCCCCGGTCGGCTTTATAACCGCCCGGCGGACCTGCTGTTAATCAGTTCGCCTTGCGCAGTTGACCGCTTCCAATGACTTGGAACGAAAACTGACCTGACGAGCGCACACGTCACGACCGCCCGGTACTGCTTTCGTAGCACGGAACTTACCGTTCAGCCGTGACGCGTCACCTATACACTTAGTATTTTTGTTAGGACGTACACTTCATGTACTTAGGGTGCTGCTGCGCGATAAAGATACATCCGTGAACACGGGCTATCCGAAGCGCACTGCGTTCGCCTTCGCCGCTTTTATTATTGTAAGTGTAGGTAGTTAGTGTATGTATTTAGTTATTGCTTGTTGTTATTTAGTTTCATAGTTTAAGCTTGCGCTTTAGTGTTTAAATATTAGGTTTGATCTCTCTGCTGTGTAAATATATTAACTTTGCTAGTCTGCTTTTAGAATAACGCGTATAATCTTAATTTTATAGTTAGAACCTTGTCGCTTTAAGCTTCTTACTCTTCTTTTGCTTAGTTTTTGTATAATAAGTTAACTTCGCTTGTTTTATATGCTTAATGCTATGTTTGTCGTTTAGTTTACTTAGAACCTTGCCGCATTAAGTCTCCAACGCTTTTGTTTTATGTTTTAAGTTTGTTTTCTAGTAACGTTAGCACACTTTAATGTTAATGCTTTGCCTATTAGCAGTATTAGCCTAGTCATCAATGTTTTGCTTGCCTCATATTAATTAGTTTTAGTTGCCCGACTGTTTTGCTTTCGCTTGCCTTACTGTTTTTACCTTATTTACTGTGGTTTGTTTGGTTCTCATACCAATATACGTCTTAAACTTTTCCGTGGTGGTTTCAATTAAGTACCTGCATTATAATACTACTTTTAGTCCTCTACTGTCATCTTGAATATTATGATCAACCCCATATTGATAAAAAAATTTTTTATCAAAATCTTATTACTTTTTAATGAAAGTCAAGTAATTTTTTTCTAAGCACATAATACTCGAAATAAAAGATATTTATTGCATAAAAATATAACAATATTAAAAATATATATTTTTTTTTAATACTGAATTTTAATTTGGGTCACAGGTTCACGTAGTAGTTTCCGTAAGTATGAAATAAGCTCAAAACATTTGAAGTTGAAACCCTTCTTTATAGATCTAATACTAATTACGTAAAAAAAAGTTTTTTTTTTTACCAATTATGAGTAAAAAAAAATGTTTCAAGCTCAAGGTAGAGGGCTGAAACATATTTAAAAGCAATTATATATATATATATTCAGTAATATCTTATCTAAATGCAACATATTACAACTGTTCCAGGTCGATCAGACAACTTTTTTTTTCTCCATACATCTACGCTCCACCCTAACGGACATAGCGAAACTATAAGGGTTCCTAGTTGACTACGGAACCCTAAAAAACTTAAGTAAATGACCTCCTTTGTAGACTGTTTGAATTAAGCTTTATTTGGTTTGTTTGTGATAGTTAGTAAATTTTAAACATGTATCGTCTATTCGAACAGGCATATAACAGGTCATTTGCTTAAGTATTTCAGCTAAACTTACCTACATATTATGTCCCTCGAACGTATTTGGTGTTTAGACCCTTATCTCAACATAAATCTTAACCCTTAAGAAATCCGAAACTAAGGTTATACTTGCAAAAGTTAAGTGCTCAAGTTCTTTTGATGTCGTGTATATCACGAAAATAATCAATTAAACCTAAAAATGCAACATCTTTAATAAAATCAAATAAAGCTATTTGCATTGCCTACTAATCGGTACTAATTTAAAAATTAATAAATCAGCCCGTCGTATATTTTTAATATTAATGCAAATACATATAAATATGTAGCCAAATTTATGTTGGCGGATTGTTGCGAAAGTTCCCTGTTTTTGTCGCGGAGGGTCTGCCCGTGACTCCGAAACGGAACTTTGAAGGCCGCGCCGTATTAAACCTATTAGCATAAGCAGCTATTTTAGTGGGCTAACTTATAGTGGCCTTATGCTGTACTTACAAGCTGTACCGTACACGAGAAAACTTTTATTGCGATCACAAACAAGTAAACTTCTAAAGAGGTAAGTTTGAAAAATAAAAATAAACAATACCTCCGCCAAGGGTATGGTAACTATTAAAAGTTGCCAGCTTTCGGCCTAAACTCCGTAGTCCGTTTAAAGCAATAATTATGCATTATGTTCGCTCTGTATTCTCGAGAGTTGTCTGCATTTATGGAGATTTATTGTAACTTTACCAACTATAATGTAGGCGCCGAGACTCACTACGACCGCTTTGCACGTACACCACATTTATTACAAATAATATAATGTTTTAGTTAAATTTATACAACTAGGTTTTCCGCAGTGAACTTAAATGAGATGACGTAATGATAACCTTCGGTAATACGTGTTACAAATAGTTAAAAAAAACATCTGTAAGTACATTAAACGTTTGATAAAATTTATAGTTACTACAGGTACGTAAAAGAGGAAGATACGCTGACATAGTCTTAAAGTAAAATTAACTACAAAAATGTTTATGTCCATACACTTAAAAAGGGTGTGATTTTTATTGGTCATCTTACATAGTAGTGACGGCCATAATTAAATAGGTCGTCCAAAAATATTGCGGGATGTGCAAATGATATTTTAATACAGCGATCCTTTTGAAGCTTTCCATTGCAATTTTTAGTCCAATAAGTGGGCCTCTCCTCGCCTCTCTATAGTTAAAACTACTGACTACTAACTAAAACTTTCCTAAAAATAATTTCTTTTTTTGTTTTCGCTTTTAATTTCAAATGTAGAATTAATTTTAGTATCACTGAATACGAATTGAATACTAGCTCCTACACGGTCTTAAGGTCCTTTAAATTTAAATATACGTACCTAATCTGTTTTAAATAATTTTAGTAGAGTATTTCTTTTTATTTAAGAATCTTACATTAAACCTAAATTGTGATTAGCACTTCTGTACAAACACTTTACTCGCCCATGGAAGAGCGATGTGTCTTAACAAAAAAATATCGGAAACGCATATGTAAAATACCACATGATTACGGTTTTTGGTTTGAAAATTTTCTAGAAATCTGTAATAGAAATAAGGCAATTTGCAGTATCGTATTCTCTTGCTTTTCCTCAATTACGACCGGGTATTATATACGTGATAATTTTCACGGTATTTCATAATTGAATCCCACAGGCAGGTGCGATGGAACATATCTCACGCCCCTTCTTGCCTGCATTGCCCAGCTGGACAACGCGATTAGAAGGCTTAAACGCTATAAGCTATAACTTATTCACTTATTAAATATTTTATGCCAGATAAATGTCGCTAGTGGAATTATTTAGAACTAGGTATTTATATTTCAGAACACACTACCGGCATTATTGTATCTCTGGATTTTCAAAAGCCCCGCTTTGCTTACTTAACTATATTTAAAGTGACCCGTATACGACTTGTTCTTCATATTTAATTTTGATACTAATCTTAAATCATATCTCATCTATATTTTTATTAAATTCAAGATAGGTAGGTATATATTGAAAATCAGAAATCAAATCTATGGAGAGAGGAAATCTTAAATAGCGTGATGTAGGATCGTCTTTCGTTTTGTATGGCCGGCCAAATGTTAACCAATTTTGGGGCATAAATAGCTGAACATCGAAAGATGGTTAATATTTTTTACCCGACTAAGGTATATAAAAAATTACGTGTATGATGTTTAAAATAAATTTACTAAATAAGTAGTCATCCAGTCAGCCATTTTTCGTCAGGGAACATAAATAAAAATATGTATGTTTTGCTGCAGTCGCAATACCAATAAAATGGGCGCTGTACTTGTATTTACGAAAACATTATACACGGAATTGCATATTTAAATGAATATATAGATATAGGTATGTACGTACATCTGTAGATTTAACTGTTGTTATGCAAGGGTAGAGTTCGTTGGTATTCACGATATTCCGGGATAGGTAATCTCTGGAACTGCCGAATGGGTTTAAAAAAGTTTTTCGTTGTTTTCAACTTTTGCCCAAGGAAAGCAGGATATATAGGACAATCGTGTTAGTTTTATACAGTAATGTTCTTTTAAAACGACTACTCGAAAATGCAACCCGTATTTGTGTGAATACATGTTAAAATTGCTACGTTACTTAACGAAAAGCGAAAAGCGATGTTAAACATCTAAAAGTTGAAACAACGTAAATGAAAGTAATAGTACATTACTGCAGAGGCAGGGAAAAGTCAGTTCGTGGATGAGTATGATTTACGATAATACTGAATCTGCGAACTGACATTCCCGCCGAGGCCTGTACAGTGCTTTTCTCCAAATATGCTTGGAAATAATCACCAATCTACATTTTGAATTTAATATATAGGTATCATTGTCATGTAGTTCATTAGGTACTTTTTTTTAGTAATGGGAATAACATTTCGGTTTCGAATCATATGTTTGATTTAAAACAATATATATTAATGAGTATTAAATTTTTATGAAAACACAATAATAAAAAATAAATGGACATAATTGATCATTTTGATTAAATCAATTCTAAACGCACGATTTTTTTTTAGAGACCATACCATATTAATCATTCCGAGAAGATCGTAAGTTTAAAATAGGTAACATTAATATTGATTTGGACACAATCACTTCTGTTTTATTATTAAACGCATATACCTAAATTCTTCGTATCACTATCCGGCCTCCCTTACGGTCGGCCGTCTATACCTACTCAGCCGGCAAGCCCATATTTTCCGGCGTCTGCAGTAATGTACTATTTTTAATTTGTATCAACGCCTTATAAAAACAAAGAACGATTTCGCGGTCCAGTTTTACTACATTAATGGGAACATTTCCAAGCAAGTTGGAGAAAAACAGTTTAAAGCCGTTTCAAAAAAGAGGATGAAGGTGAAGGAGACCTGAAATAAAATGAACATACGAAGTTCGTCTTGGGCTGTTCCGAATCAGTGTGTTAACATATCCCATTACGTTAGTAACGGGTTGTAAAGTACCTTCGTATGTACGGCGACAATTGGCTAATTAATATAGGCTTTATTTGTTGGATACTAAGGTTTATGGTAAAGTGAGTGTCGAGATTGTGAGACCGAATACTAGCCGGCTACACATTGTTCCTGTCTGGCTTGAGATTTATGTGTAAATGGTCTCAAGCGTGGACCGTGCGACGAGTTGCTGCAGAATCGAAGTGTTGACAAAGCACTTTCATGTTGTTATGGGTGAGATGGAGAATGTTTGATGCAATAACTTAAGAAACGATCGAAGAATAATATGATCCTAATACTATTTAGACATATACCTATGAAACTACATTTTGTATAGAGCAAATTTAGTTGTTAAAACGAAGATAATCATCAACGTATCCTTTTTCCTTAGTTACACTTTTTTTGGAATATTAACCCTTCGAATCATAACTTTTGAGTATTTTTTATCTAACAAGGAGTCTATAACAACGCAATATCTCAAGAAGGAGTATCATAACCGCATCGTACAGTGGAACGTTACGAACTTTTTATGTTCTACCTCGGCCATTTATGAAAGAGTCTGTTGTGCCTGAAAAATATGAAATAGCTTAAATCTGTATTGGACACGGTACTGATAGTAAGCTTTTAGTGCATTTGTGTTCGTCTTTTGAATTCATTTAGAATATGCATTTTAATCTTTTCTAGATAAAATTTTGCTTTTTATCCGAAACGAAATGCAAGCTCGTTAGTTGAATATTTGTTATAACCGGACGCATGGAATGGAAAAATGAAAATCGAAGGACCAAATTTTAATTAAAAAAAAATACTATTCTTGTTTTGTCTGATAAAATCTTGCCATTTTAATAAAAGTTTTAATAAATTCTGCAAATATCTGACATCAAAGTTTGAGACAGGGGTTTCGGCACTGTTCCAAGAACAGGTAATTAATAATTAGGTACCTTCATTTCAAGGAAGCGAGAGAACTAGACAAAGTTCTGCGAATAAGATAATTATATTCGCGACAACCTTTTAGTTAGTGTACGTCTAATGCTCACTAGGAGCGCAAATATGGGTCAAAGGAAAAACACACCTCGTTCGTAGTCAGTGTAGAAGGCAAACGAAGTCATTGGGCAGAATTTAGCTCATTTGAATCTTTCCGTATGTATTCGGATCGTATTATTTATCTTTCGCGCTATGTTTTGTCACGTTCATGTTTGAAACACATTGAGGGAAACGAGTACTGAGTTTATAGGTCAAACTTGTAAGTCGGTTCCTCACTTCTAGAACTAAGAGTTCGTTTGAAAGTAGCTTGTGTCGGTTTGCTGTTGTACGGGCATCAAACAAAATTGCTTCTTTTTAACCCTATTCTATTCTACGTGGGTACGGGAAAATAATGTCAAGTAATATTAAATACAAGAAGGCGGACTTCGCCCGCGTCATACATTTTTCTTTACCGTAGTCGGGTAAAAAGTACTCTATCTTAATATGTCCAGCTATCGCTGTACATTCAACCAATTTGATTCCTAGGCCATTTCGTACTTTACCACAGTGAACGTGAATATGAAAGCCGCTTGAGATCTCATATCATTGTCATTGTGACAAGGTTCTATTGTGGCCTAGAAAGCAAATTGGTTGACATGTACTATAATTGATTTGTCCAGCCGTTTCAGTGCGATGAGAGCACAAAGGAATTTTAAGAAACAGATGGCGCTGTACGAAGTGTACCTACTGTAGGTAGAGATGCGAAAATATCTAATAATACCAGTGACTTTTCTGCCCGCGACTTCGTCGTTAAATGCCATAAGGGGTTAACACATTGCTTAAACAACATTGAGCACCAAATATTCAAATAAAGCTCCAAATAAATTGAAAATATTCAATTATAACTGTCAGCGTCTGTCTGTTACCTTTTCAAGCTTAAACTGCGAAACCGATTTGGATAAAATATGGTATACTTTGAGACAGTTTTCACTTTACTCAATTTCGTACTCCATGTTATTTAGGTAATGTAGTAATCCCTTATGGCAATTAAAGACGAAGTCGCGGGCAGTTTAGACACTGACATTATTAGAAAACGCAGATTTTATGAAGTTAATTAGCCAAATAGAAAATAAGTATGAAATTAAGACTTTCGATCGAGTACCTGTAATCAAATGATTTCCAAACAATAGCTTTTCAGTATACCGCTTATTATTACAGCGTCTTATATTTCATTTACTCTTTATTGCACAATACAAAAGGCGGGCTTAATGCCTTAAGAAATTCTCTACCAGTCAACCACGGGATTAAAGATAATTTTTCTAATTCAAAATAAAACATCTATTTCTTAATTCACACTCAATTACACAAGTTAAAAGGCATATAAGCGACATGGCACAATATTTTAGTTATATATATCCAAGAGGCGATATCTTGAAACCGTTTAATCGCGACTTAACAGCGAAATTATTCAACGTCTTAATTGCAACTATAAAAGCATCATTTACACAAGACTGTGGACCGTTAAGCGAAAAATAAAAGAATGGGCTTAATTAGTGGAACGCTTTGGCTCGCGAATGAATTTCCTCACGCCTTCTTTCTCTCAATTTGGCAGAAAGACGGGGGACTATAAAAGAGCCATAAAACATCGATTTTGCATAAAAATCCCGCAGCAGGCGCCTTTTCGATCAAAACCGCACGAAAATACACAGCGCGCTGCGTCCGTACTGCGGCCATTACACCGACATAATATATTCTTTACGGAGCCGGAGATCGTGTATAAAACACATTCACGTATCTCAACACTTGACTTCAACCTCAACAACTATCGACATTTGGATTGCTCATCCTCTATGAATTAATTGACCGAGCGAGCGAAGTAAGAGAGCGAAGCGAGAGAGCGTCTCCGTTTCAGCTCGGTCAAGAATTCTTTCGAATGTCCGGATTTCCGGGGCTCCGGCTGATCTTGTCTGAAGGTCGTATTTCTCAACCGATTCTCATCTTTGAAATTTTGTGAGTAGGTCGAAAACGTAAAAAAAATCAGCCATTTCGAAACTAACACTGAAGTTCTACAGCTCAAGGGGCCTCTACTTTATACCTTTATGTAACTTTATCAAATGAATAGTTGTAGTGATTGTTAACAGCGAATGGAAAGTTTCATAAAAGGTGCACTTTAGGTGTACTTTTAGTACGAGGGACATATTTTTCATACTAGCTTCATAAAATACATACGATTAGGTATTAATTTGACTAAGCCGCAGTCATATGAGTACATACATACATCATATCGTACAAGTTAAAGAAGCGTGGCTAAGCGGTGAATGCGTTCATGACACAAATCATTTAAATATGCTTCACTAAGTTGAAAGGTGCAATTGAAAACGTTTTTCGTCTATGAAACAGTATGAAAATTAGTGAAAAATCTGGAGGGGCGGAACATAGTCATATACCAGACAATACTACCTCAAAGTGATAATAATAATAGTCTAGCTTAAAATAAGGAGATTAACTAGTATTATATTATAATGTAATGGAATTAATATTCACTGCTTACCTACTGATCAAAAATATGTGTAGTAGAAAAGAGTCAAAGTGGTTCATCCCGAAGCGAGCATGATATTTATTGACATTCGCGTCGGAAAATGTTGTATTTTCAGATCCGACTTAAGCAATTTAGTGATGGTGGTAGCTTTAAGTATATCCATAATTCTTATCTATAATACTATAATAACATTCTGAAATTGCATAGAAAATCTGTATTTTTATGGAGAGGGGTCATAAATTCAGGAAAATTCTTAACAACGCGATGCAGCATCGTGACACTAGCCGTACAGATCCGTCTGTTGGTAAAATTTTCTTTATTCTCTGATCACGCCAAAGCGGCTGGACAGATTTGAACCAATTTAAGTACGGGGATATGTTGACATCCAAAGATAGGTATAGGATATATTTTACCATACTACGGTAAAAAAACACGCGGGTGAGGTCGGTGGCACCTACTCCTGACAATTTCACGCGAGTAAGCCGCTTAATACATTTTTGATACGTCTCACGAAAGTTTTAATAAGATTAATAAAATACTCGCTCAGAATATCGCGGTGTGACGATGCACTGTATTCCACAAAATTCTATTTAAACTCGAAAACTCCAAGTGTTGTTTTGAATAAATTCAAGCAGTTTATTCAATTTGAAACGTTCCCTGAAAGTGCAAAATAAACATTCAGAATGCTTTATTTTGATGATAATTTTAATCGTTGGAAAGACTTAAGAATTACACGCCAGGGACTACAAATATTCACAAAGCTGCAAGTTCAAGAGTTCTATTCGAGATTGGCTATTGCGATGTTAGCCCTATGCTTGACATGTTATTTAAAAGCGAAGTGCGCACTTCTTATAGAACACATTACGGTTGACTCACTATCTACGTTGACGTCAGCCGCGATGCTGAAATATATTTTGAAACATTTTTTAAAATATAGACATCATGAACAAAAACACTAAGACACTTTGTTATATAAAATGATTTTAAGAAAAATATACATATTTATTTAGGTGATTCACCTTAGATTGGCGTTAAGATTGAAACCTAAAGTTACAGAATTAATCTATCGTAACTAATTTGTATATAATAAGAATAAATTACAAAACATAAACATTAAAATGTTAATCAAGACAATAATGTCATCATAATATTTCATATCTTTTTAATTTTATTTATCTTACAAATACACAAAGCTCACGGAGCACGGGGTCTTTTGGCTCAGCAGCCTTGGCGTTGCCTAAAAGATATGGGTCCGATCTTTAAGAAAATATATAAAAATAAATAAATAAATCTTGCTTTGTTAATTTGTAGTGATTTAACTCACATTGCGCCAGTAACAAGTTAAAATGGAAATATCCAGTATGACCTGCCAAACATCACCATGTCAAATTTGAATGGGGACAGCGTCGGTTGAAGTTGGGGTCTTTTTCAGGAGGTCAATGTGGATATTAAAGACAAAATAGCGACTCGGTCGGTCCACTCTGCCGATGAAAGGATAGCGACAGTGAAGTACGCACTGTGAAAGCAAAACTACCTGTTTGTTGCCAAGGTTCGAGAAAATACTGCAGAAGAGTTTTATACGCTTTTGACTCCTTACCAAGCGTAAGTTTAAATAAATAGAATACAGTTAAATTTCATATGCGACACCTAAAAATGCACAAAAGTTCGTGTACGCGTGTGAGTGTTTTGATTTAGTGTGTTAATTGTACATAAAAGTGCGTTCTTAGATCGAATCAATGATTACCACTTCCATGTCGCAAATAACAAAGAAAAAAGCAAGTATCATTCAGATACTACCGCAAACACGGCTTTTAATTTTATCAAATCACAGCGATTGTTGTAGCTAATTGAGCGAGGGGAACGTAATAGCAATTGAAACCTCTTCGTCCGCGTACGTAACTAAGTTTTGTAACTAGCTACGAACTAGGATTTTTTTTCTGGGTTTGTAACCAGGTTAGGTACGAATGAAGAATTAAATTTTGATAGTTCGGTTTGCCTGTATAACTAGGTTACTAACAAATATTTTTTTATGTCCTTCTACTTACCTAGGTGGGATACGAACGAATAATTATTACCTAATAGTACATATCACCTAATAGTCGATCCTATGATGATGGCATAATTAAAACGATCTTGTCATAATAAACGAAGATGTTAATTAATTGAAAACACGCTTAACTAAAACTAAAGGTTAACTGGAAGAGATCCCTAATAGGGATAAGTTTGCCTTTGTACATGTTTCATTCGTTATGTTATTATGATGTTCATTGTAATATGTGTGAAATAAAAATAAAAATAATCAGTCTGAATTTGAGTTTATGAATGAATTAATTTGTATTTATTAGGGTTCCGTACCCAATGGGTAAAAACGGGACCCTATTACTGAGACTTCGCTGTCCGTCCGTCCGTCCGTCCGTCCGTCTGTCACCAGGCTGTATCTCAAGAACGGTGATAGCTAGACAGTTGAAATTTTCACAGATGATGTATTTCAATTGCCGCTATAACAACAAATACTAAAAATAAAATAAAATAAATATTTAAGGGGGCTCCCATACAACAAACTTACAGATAATGGTACTGAAACCTTCGTGCCCGAGTCCCACTCGCACTTGGCCGGTAATTTTATTAAACCAGTTGTTGTGTACAATAAAATGTTTACATACATACATATATACCAAACGTAAAACTTCTTTACAATATTTCATTTAGTTAGTTCATAAACTAAAATGAGAACGGAATTTCTACACAATTTCCCACTGTTCTTCGCACAAATCCTGTATATTGCAAGCTATTTCCATATCTATTTCCTTATAGTTTTTGCTTTTCTTGCTGCTCTGAACACAGCTACTCATATTCACTATGACATCTTTTACTAGAATATCCAGTAGATGTGGAATTGTGTAGTTTTTACGACCTAGGTATGTATCGATTTAGCCTGGAATGTCAGCCTTCAACGTTGAGTTTGTTCGTAATGGGTCCTATTGGGATTTATTCGTATATATTTGAAACCTACAATTTAATTTTTTCATTGATAATTTTGGTTTCAAAAAGTACTCGAAATTAGTCAAAATTCACGCGGAAAATTAATTTTTTTCAACTTATTTTCTACTACACGCAATGAAATCATGAAATAGCTATGTTACTACCTAGAACTTGGGGAAAAGTATTATTCACTTCAAAAAGTTGGTTGAAATTATCAATATATTTGTCACAATATGAAAAAAATATTTTTGAAAAGGAATAAGGCCTCTTAATGAACTATTCGTTGTATTGTGCTTTTTGGTATTTGACTTATTTATCACACTTTTTTAAATAATAAAACCTCTTTGTATCGGTCTGTCAGAGTAAAAAGGGTAAGAACTTTACGAACAGTTTGACTGCTTAGAAAACGCTCAGGACGCGCGAGCACATGCATTGTAAACAATATTTCTACTAAAACTAGTAGGTTTGTCACAGATAATTACCACTATACAAATAGCGATATCCTCTACTTACCTTTTACAAACTATAAATTAATATCTCTAATACAGTAGAAAAGGGTCAAGCAGTTTCTGACTCGCTATTTCTCAGGTATCATGGTGACCCCAGGAGGCGCAAGTCAATTAAGTTAGCCAAAGTCATTGAACATATTAAGAAGGTTAATAGGTTGATACATTATCTGATTAATTTAGCCGACGATAAATTTTACAATATATCGTCAAGTTCTCTCCTCTCTGAAGGGTCGTAGTCCTTACCATCGGTAGCTTGGGCTTTTCCCTGCTGCCGGCGGGACTCTGAATAAACGCCAATAGTGATATTGCTTTGACGACGCGATTGGCGCAGTTTATAGTGCCTTCTGAGTGGGCGGTCCTGGGTTCGAATCCCGGCCAGGGCAAATATTTGTATGATGAACTCGAATATTTGTTACTGGTTTGTATTGCATATTGTTGTTGAAGGTTGATACTTCAAGTTAATTTGAAATATTAACTCCAGAACCTGAACTAACCCAGAAATAAATAAACATGGAGAATACGGGGAGGTACTATAAAGCTTGCGAGTATCCTACTCTTTGAATAGCCTTTATACCTAATTATAGCATGTTTCATCCCATGTCGTTTAATAATGTATAAGTAGTAATAAATATTTACAAAATGTTATTTAATCGCAAAACAAAGCCTCATTCAAAAACTTTATTCAATTAAGGTGAGTCGGGGCTATTGTAGCTATGGGGTTATTGTATCTTCTTACCATTATAATGGTCTGTGACCATTATAATGGTCTGTGTATATATAGGATACACAGACCAATGGTATATATACACAATCCTATATATACACAGACCATTTTAAGGGTCTCAGACCATTATAATGGTAAGAAGATACAATAACCCCATAGCTACAATAGCCCCGACTCACCTTACAATATACTTACTCGTATAATCACAAATAAATGTTTTAACGGGGTACCTATATTCATATTAACACCAAATTGAATTACTTCCACAACATGGAGTATCGCAACGTAGTATTTTGTGCTGCTTAAATTATGAAGCCGGTTTACCTACATCAAATATACATAAATAGGTAGGTATAGTACTTACTTTGTTAATAAGTAAACTGGTAAATTTATCAAGATTAATCAATACACTATTTGTGTGATGAACTCGAATATTTATTCTTGGGTCATGGATGTTATCTTTATATGTATTTATATGTTATGTACATCGTCGTCTAGTAGTCAACTAGTCATAGTAAAAGCTTTGCTTAGTTTGGGACTAGGTCGATTTGTGTATGATTGTCCTATAACATTTATTTACTTATTATTTATTTATTTATTTATATTACTAAGGGCCGATTGTTCAATCACCAGATAAAACATATCTGTCAGATAAATGTTGGCTGTCACTTTTCTTTTATATGTCGGGAGAAAAGGATAGCAATAATTTTAACTGGCAGATAAATTTATCTGGTGATTGAACAATCGGCCCTAAGACAGTAGATAAAAAATCTGTACATTAAAGATATTTGAGAGAAAATACGTTGGGGCGTATCAGAAATATATTTCACAGGTTTTTAGATTTTAAGTCTGTCTGTTAATTTGTGCTCTAATACCGCAAAAACTACTGGATAGAATTTTATGAAATTTGATATTATTATACTTTATGTAGCGGAAAAACCATTAGTAACATATACTCCACGCAATCGAACTCACGAGCACAGCTAGCTATAAATAAATTACTAAATACATCTTCAGTAATTATAGCGAAGTCAATTATGTATTAAAGTTATGTAAACGTATTACCAGTGCATTCAATTTATGAGTAGATAATGCCTTTGGCAAAATTGTTTCTATTTGTCCTTTTTGTATTGCGCCATAAGGTTTACAAATAACAAATAAGATTGATTTATACAGTACCAGCCGAAATTTCTTAGTCGAAACAAAAATAACATCCCAAATGCGTAAACATTTTCAAATTCGTATGCAGCCCACTTCAATTTGCGAATGTGCGCTTGAAAGTACTTCCATATTTTTTCAACCGCTACAGTGAGGCGTGGGTCTGCCACTTGAGTCTGCATAGCTAATAGTTTGTGTTTCGAAATCATTATGAACCTTCTATTTATATAAACATGTTAATAAACGCTAACAAGCTATAGATGTTCAAGTGGTATAGGATTAATAAAAAATCGAAAGTAAGCACTTTTATTCATAGATTAACCATAAAAAATATACAATTAAAAGAAGAACCAGCAAAGGCGCTTCAAATAAAGCTTGATTGCTGGACTAGTTGCTGATTTTCAGTGTAAAACTACCATATGCACAAAAATCGGTAATTCGGTCGGTATTTGATGCAGGGTATTCCCCATACTTGTCTAAATATACAGGGCAGTCTACAAAAATTAGGGAAATCCGTTCTTAGGAATCATGGCATCGATTTTAGATATAAGTAATAAAAACCACATTGTTTTTTTTTTCAAACTCATACATAAGCGGATACTCTCAGAATGAACTATAATAACAAATACTACATGGGATTAGGTACTTACAGAATTTTGGCCCTGGTTCGATTCCCGGTTATGTATGTATCTCATAGTTTCTGATTTTTCCATACTGACCCGTTTGGATTGATCGGCCTGTATAAGTGTATATATATGAACAATACATAGGTAGATACTGGAACTTAGAACGCCATTTGTTTATCTTACAGAGTCATTTGAAGTATCGTTAGAAAGCTTTGAAAGTATTCATTTTATAATTCATACTATTCACTTAATGATGCCACCAATTGAACTAGCAACAGTACCTTCATTGTTATATATCAAGCAATTAGCTATGCAGACTCAAGTGGCCTGATACTATCCCGATAACAAAAATTCTGCACATAATATATTTCACTTGTGGCCCCCAAGCCTGAATTTCCAAATTATTTCGTCCCAAAATATTGAATACCCTAGTGGCTGGAGATTCAACATTTTGCCATTTTGAGACTTTATATTTTGCAAAGTCATCATTTTGAGGATTTAATCTTTTAGCACTTGAACCGGTCGTTATTATTGCGCTAACAACAAGGACAAGTTCAACCATAAGTATTAATACATTTCAAGTACCCAAATATTTCCGTTTATTGGCTATTACTGCCTCATATTGTGAATAATTCAGCCAGATGAGGCGATGGAGAAATAATCTTGGCCTTTACTGGAAAATTCATAAATTGAATACAACTGATAGAAAACATTTGTAGCAAGTTCTTAAATTGTTATTGGCTTCTATAGATGCTATAATCTCTCTCACAAACTTTTATTTTTCTAATGACTACTGATAAAAAAATTACAACGGCCTCACAAACCCGCAAAGGTGCGGTGGTAACATCCCCATTAATGTGTTCACACTGTATAGTAATTACAAAACATCAGCAAAAAAATGTCAGGCCGTTTTACTTCCCAGCGATATCGCGCTTTCCTCGATTATTAGAAAGCCATTTAATTCAAACAATGAAGCCAACAAATCACCACCAATTTATAGCCTATTATTGCCTTGTGTTCAACATCAATACATCACTATACTGAATGCAGTTACAGCCAACGTCACATTTCAATACTTGCCCGCTCATGGGAATGTAAACGGGGTGCGAATTCTGTACAATGGGTGGGAAAATTCAATACATTGAAGTAGTAACAAGCAGGCAGGCAGGCAGCGGAGTTGGAAGATGTGCTTTTCGCGCGTTGGTCAGACGTAATCATTCAAGTGGAGCGCGCCCGCCGCCTACATGCACCCTGTAGAGTATAATACTCTCGTACCTGCCAACTCGTATTCGTAAGCAATTTCAAATATTTCACACCTTCTGCGAGCGAAATAAATAGTCAAAGGGAAAAGATAGGTAAGAGATACAGTTTGAAATGGCGATTGTACATTTTTATCGATAAATATAAGATAATGTTTACATATTTAATAAAATAGCTGTGCCCGCGACTTCGTTCGCGTGGAATTTCTTTCTTGCAACCAATGTTGATTTTTAGCCGTTAAAACATCGTTGAAATATTCAAATTCAAATAAACAAGTCTAGGCCGTGGCTTTTGGACCAATCAAAATGTTTAATGGAAATAAGTATAATAAAGGAAAATTTTGTAAGAGTATTTCACGTCACTCATCCTATATGCAATCAAAAGAGTTCTTGCAAACAAAAGCATACAGCCGCCAAACGGTCAATGAAGGTACTCGTATTCATCACACCGCAGCATGGGCTGGTATCTGTTATTAGCACTGGCTGACGGCGTATTTTAGTTCCGATAGAAACGACGACCTCTGGCTGCGTTCGCAGCTCAGCGATCAAAGCGAGACTTCCTACCGCCGCGTTGTGGAAATAAAAATACTAAAATGATCTTCGACAATCTCAATCTCTAACTCGATCGTGGATTTGTTATTCTGAAATATATTTAATGTAGAATATGGTGCTTTTAAAGTTTTCGCTAAGCCAAGGCAGTCTGCGGAGAGAACATATTTTATTTTTATATAATGGCTTTTATGTATGTTCTTTTGGTCATATTTCAAACTAGATATATTATGTAATAATTACAAAAACGGTATCAACTTACGTGAAAATTGACAGAAACGCCGATATGTTTCAAACTCATATGGACCTCTCATATGGGCAGTGGGTCGTGAGTCGCGTAGCAGCACACATAGCAGTCCCTGATGAAGAGCTCCATATGAGTTCGAAACTTGTCGCCGGCCGTTCCTGACAATTTTCACGAGAGTTTAAGCCGTTTTTTATAATTATTAAAAATGTCTGACGATAGTTTTAATAATCAGTAAGTAGGTTTTGTTTTCAGTATCATGCCCAAAGGGCTAGATGCATTTCAACTTAGTAGCACGGCAGTCACATATAATTACGGAATGCTTTTACTCACCTGTGGTAAAGCAAATAAAATGGATCCATTTTGAATGATACAATAGTATTGATCTAATAAAGGGGAAAAAAAATTGGTGACAAAAAGCGCAATCTAACAAAAGGCTTAAGAATTGAATGGCATTTTCTAAGTGTGAATAAAAATCTCGTGTGTTTTGATCATAAAACTCTCGGATTCATTAATCAGCTCTCGTCTTACAAGTTCGGGCTGCAACATGGCATCTAGTCGAATGTAATGTTCAATATATTCATTTTTATCATAACATCATACGAGCCCCAATGCATAATAGATCGTCTAGTTGCACTTCAAAATACGATATTTTATTGTAAGACTGATATTTAATCTCTGATTGACTTTGATGATTAATGGAACACGCTGCACACGAGGTCATTATACCTAGTTTAATCTTGTGTTGTACAAAGTGTGATAATTTTAACGAACTTAATGTAATTCTATCATAAAGTTAAACATCTTTTAAACAAAAAATTACGTCTAGCTCATATTTGACGCAAAACAGATCTGTCCAGCAGCCCGGACTTGTCTCCCATAGAGACTGTGTGGTGGAAAATGAAGAAGAAGTTGCGAAAGGACACTTCTTGGTTAAAAGCTGATCTTAAGGAGAAACTTACCCGTGTCTGGAATGGAATAACCCCTGAACAATGTAGAGAGACTAAAGTAAATTCAATGCCGTTCAGGATCAAAGCCGTTTTGGATGCAAAAGGTGACGCCACCAAGTGGTAGACGTTCTATTCTGCGTCGCGTCGTTTGAACTGAAGACGAACTTTTTGCGAAATAATGTTTTTTTTTAATGGCTGTGGAAAGTTATAATTTTTTTGTTGGTAAATAAAATATTATTTATGATCTATATGGTTTCTATGTTACATTTTCTACTAAACATCCAGGTCTCCCTGAATTTAATAAGGAAGTTAGGTTAATATTTTTTTTCCTGGCAGAAGATTTCATTTGCATTGGGGCTCGTATACCTATCTATTAATAAATGTGGCGGCCCACACACCCGTGAGTCGCGTTATAAATATAGGTGACTTAATGTTATTACGGTCGTTCGTTTCGCCTCATTTTGCAAAAGCGATCAAAATATTTACATTTTGAGTAAAATATTTAATTTAAATATTAATTCATGACAAATCTAAAGGCTTAGGTGAAAAGGGGAAAGACCGGACTACCCAGCTACCTAAAAACAACTTCATTACCATTAGTAATGGCAAAGCAATGTATTACACATGCAGACGTGTAATTTTAATATGGCTATAAGGCGTCACGTAAGCCGCTTGCAGCCGGGCATTATGGGCTCACCGGCGAAACGCCACTCGCTCGTAAATAATAACTTCATACATAAACAATGAAAGCCCCCTAACCTTCCTCCGACTTGAGGACATCCATTCATAATTTTATCAATATGTACAGAAACGAAAGTGATAACATGGCATATTATTTTCTTTTCACCCTCCATCGCTCTCTCACGTGTTATAGCCTTTAAATACAACAGCCAACAAAGGTTAAACTGCAATAAAAACTTCTCTTTTGCTTTATTTGGCCGATTGCTCTCTTAAATAGTTACTCACTGAGTCAAGTGGAACCTTAACTTTTAGATGCTTTTACGCTAATTTACGAACACTATAATTGATTTTGTAGTGACCGTTCAGTTCATCGTTACTTTTAGGGTTCCGTACCCAAAGAGTAAAAAATGGGACCCTATTACTAAGACTCCACTGTCCGTCTGTCTGTTTGTCTGTCAGCAGGCTGTATCTCATGAACCGTGATAGTTCACAAATGATGTATGTCTGTAAAGCTATAAAAACAAATACTAAAACAGAATAAAATAAATATTTTAGCGGGGCTCTCATACCACAAACGTGATCGGTCGCGTTAATTTTGCACCTCATTTGTATCCGGCGCCATACACACCAGATGCAAACTTAAACCGGCCAGTTAAGATGGGATTAGTGTCTGTACGGAACCCTCGGTGCGCGAGTCTGACTCGCACGTGGATGGTTTTTTATTAAACTGATTTATAGGTTTTGAAAATCACATCCCGAATATATACTTTAAGGGTACTAATGCCCGGGCTACACGAGGCTAGTTTTACAAGCTAGGATAGCAAGCTAGTGTCAGTAAGCTAGCAAGCTAGTACTTCTGGCTTAGTGTAGACATAACTATCTTCATTTGTAAGCTAGTAAGCTAGTTTACAAGCCAGGACAGTTTTTAATAGGATGGAGTTCTATTTTCAGGCTAGTAGCGTCCCCCCACCACTGATTTTACTATCCTGGCTTGTTTACTAGCCTCATGTGACCAGCGAAGCTAGTTTGCAGTTGGCTAGTAAACAGGGACCACACCTTTGGTTTGTTTTTCTACCGCGACGAGTTTTTGAGATTTTAAATATATCAAACAAATCAGGCGTCATTCGCAAAATACTCTTATACTCTCCCAAATCTTCATTGCGAAATTTTTCCAAAAGTAAAGCATGATCCACGTTTATCTCTTCTTAAAATCCACGGTCTTGTCCACACCCGTTTTTGTAGTTCATCTTCTAGTTCGTCTGGTGCGAATTGGCACAGTTTTCGAAGTAACTGTTTTAGTCGACTAGTATTTTTTTTCCGTATGCAGTTCATTTTGGACGAGTGGTCACCTCAGCACTCCAGTAAGTACTAGCTTAAAAAAATCTAGCCTCATGTAAACAGAACTAGCATGCTCCAAGCTAGTTCAGCAAGCCAGAACAGTTTGGTAAAAAACTAGCTTGCTATCCTAGCCTGAAAAACTAGCCTCGTGTAGCTCGGGCATAGGGCATGCTATTATTGCTAAGGAGTGTTCATGTTCATTCCGTTGAACTTTACTTTTAAGACCGATATTAGCTATTCTGTGTTTTTTTGTAATTATTTTGCATTTATTTTATTATTACATGCATATCAGGGCCACATACCGAGTTACATTTAATGACAAGTAAATCTGGCATCTTATCTCTTTTTCTCCTTAGTTCCACATGGATTCTTCGTGTTACTACAGCTATTATGTGTTCATTCACCAGATAGCGAATGCTCTTACGATGTCTAAGAAAAATATTTATTTTTATTGTGCCTTCTACCGTAGCTCGGGATCCCGTCCACGGACGCGTCGCTTCGTCGATATATGATCATCGGCGAACAAAGGAAATTCTCGCAGTGTAACTGTAAACCTTTATTGACTGCGCCTTTTACGTAAATAACGTGCATTGCGAATTCATTTTCGGTGTTAACGTACAATGTAATAACAACTGAAAATTTAAAGCGTATTAGATTAAGTAGGTACTTACGCAAAAATATATACTTACATTATAATCGTAATGAAACCGGTTGCTAATCTTTCTCAAAAATTTAATAAACAGTTGAACATTTGAAAGCGATACATTTGTAACATCACTATTTGCGCGTTAACTAGATACATTATTTCGTTTTAGACACGTTCTGGTCAATCTATTCAGTATGCAATAACACCATCAACCCATGCATATTGTATTAAGCTACACATGTTCGTGGCTTCTTACACACATGTGAAGTACGAATAACAAATGGAGGTTTCGGCCTGATTGAGATCTAATTTATTGGCTCACATTCTGACTACAGCCGCATTCTAAATCACAATAATGGCATACGGAACGTTCCAGCTCGAGCCTAGAGATTACGACATGTATTGTTGTGGTTGTCTCTGTAAACATAACTTGTCGAGTACCTATCTCGAAATTAAATTAAGCGAGTCGACGCGGCGGGGTCCTTTGCCGCCAACAGGTATATATCAGAGCTTATGTACAGGTAATAAAGCCCCAAACAGTATTATGATCTACAGCATGCGTCAACATATACGTGTATACCTAACTAATTTTTACAAGTCTATTTGAATACCAAGAATATTTTACAACTCTATTTGAATACCAATTTTAAATATTTTTGGAGGAAGTTACCCTAAATACACTGTAGATGTGTCTTATTACTTGAAACTGTTCAATTATTCTACAATAAATATATATTATCTTAATATAGCTAAACTAGATGACATCTCACAAAACAATAACCGCAACCTAACACCCCGTCAATGAAATTACTTGGGAAATGTTCAATGAACCAACACAAACAATAAGGAAGGTAGCAAGTGTGAATGACGTTTAGTATTATGGACGTGTCTCATGTAACAGTCAGGGGAAACCGTAAAAATAAAAGATCAGGTGCGTACCATGTGAGATAAAATGTGTTGCTCCACTTATAACTCACTCTATTATTAAAGATCCCGTGTGTAGCAAAGCGAATGAAAAGGATTCCCATTTCTATACTCTGCCTTTTGTTCTCTGTTTAATAGTTTGGATGTATAAAAGAGTAATCTCTATGTCTGTTTCATTTCAAACAAGATTCGGTTAAATTAGTACATAAGTATAATTGTATTATTTATACCTAATGCCACATTTCGACTAAATTTTAGTTTAGGGTAATACGGTAGGTTAGGGATCAGTAAAAAAAATGCTATACTGACACTGCTGGTATCTATAAGTACTTTCCAACATTGAGAAATCATAAACTTTACAGTAATTGAAGTATACTGCGAGTTATAATGATTTTATACATAATTATGCCATACCTTTGCCATATTTATGGCGTACGGCGTACATACGTACGGCGGGGTTGGCGCAGGTGGTAGTGCTGCTGCCTACTGAGCCGGCGGTCCTGGGTTTGAATCCCGGCAAGGGCAAATATTTGTGCGATGAAATTAGATATTTGTTCCTATGCCTTGGATGTTTTTTAAACATTTAAGTATGTATCTATCTACACTGTACACACACAATGTATATCGTCGTCTAGTGCCCATAACAAAAGCCTAATTTGGGCTTACTCGTACTGTGGGACTAGATCGATTTGTGTGAGGAAAAAATATTATCACATCAAAAGTAAACGCAACAGGGTGAGCAATTTTCTAAGTAAGAGTATAAGTCAATTGCCGTCATGAATAGGTCACTCGTAGGTAAATAAGACTTACGATCATACACGCAAGAGGTGAGAAGTGTTGTTATATGGACTTTAATTCCCATAAATTGCAAAGTGTATACAAAGATGTATGTTCACAACCAGATCTTAAGAAAAATACAATTAAGTGTCAACCTTTGTCAACGGTAACTGTAAAGCTACCGAAACGTCAGGGAGGCTCAAATAATTAATATACGCGATATACCTAAATTATTTTATTTAAATGTGTGACGGTCGCGGAAACCGAAGGAAATATTAAATACAATTAAAGACTAACGAAGTAACTCGCCCGTGAGTTACAGCTAAATGAAATAATATTACTTAAAAAGCTTGTCGCTTTCAACTTCGACGAAAAATGCCGCCTAGTGGAAGCCCTGAATAATATTTTACAACTCTATTTGATTACTCAAGACGACAAACGGAGGGAGAGGAATAAAAATGTTTTTCGTCGTCAGCTTCTCGATATCAGCACGCTATTATGAATTAAGATTGTAATCCATTTAAAGGGTAAAGTGAGACGATTAAAAAAATGTCCGGGCAGTCGTTTTTCTTCTTATTTAGGACGAAGTATGGAGGTCAAAACATTTACTTAATATAATTTCAATGGATTTCGCATCAGGTTCAGTGGTCCAATAAGTAGGACGCCCGTGTTGGCCCGGAAAGCCGTTGGAGACGCGGGTTGGAATCCTGCGTGAACCATTTAAATTTTTCAATATTTCGCTTCTTTGTAAAGAATTACTGACTACGAAAACGCTAGTCATCCGGCTCATTTTCTAAGTTAAATTTATACAAGAAGTTATGGAGACATTTGACCCCAGCCATCTGAGCAGAACCTCTTTCGGAAGGATTACTAAGAAGCCTTAGCCGCCGCCGTGAGTTGCCGAGTTAGATTATGATTCACACACACACACACAAAACATGAACACACCTGACATTCTAGATAACTTTATTAAATCATTGTTTTATTATGATTTTACTTGTTATAGTAATCTGTTGCTGAACGCGTTTCTTACCGCAATGTAAGTATTTGTTTTTTGAAATGTAAATCCGTAATTGGCTAATGTTAAACACATAATTATGTATCTGTTTCTAAAAATACTGTAATTTGTGCTGTGAATTTTGTATAAATAAAATTATAATAATAAACAAGTTGAAATTATTATGTACGCAAATAACCATATCGCCTTTATTATTGTGTTAAAATTATATAGTTAAAAACTAACATTCCCTACTTTTTGTGTTGTAAATTTTCTTTGTTTTGAGCACCTATTATACCTAGTAGTAGATGCCATTGTGAGGACGATCCTTATTCGGAGATAAATTGAATATTGCCGTTATTTGGTTTATGTAAATTTACTAATTAAGTAAATGATTCTGAATCATCATTATTGACTATTTAATCTTAGTAAAAGAGCCTGTTTATCATTAAAGGCTTCTGAAAAGATTTTAATTCCACATGAACCTCAATTAGGTCGCGTACTTGCGGCCCCAATCTGCCTTAATGAAAATTCCAAGTATCGTTCGGTGCGTCTTTGGCCGAAGCTGGGACAGAAAGCTACAAGTTGTGAAGCCAATGGAATTTACACATAGACGATAGATAGATAAACCTATTTCCTATAAAAATAACACAATTGCGCTAAAAGCCTTAGCGGAGCATAGATTACAACGCCATCTACCACCGGTCGGCATATCTTTCCGGTTACTTCACGCCAAAACGGCTGGACAGAAACCTCACGGGTTTGTTTAGTTTGACTAGCTAAGGAAACCAAACAAACGTACACAGGCAATTTACTGACGTATTCACTGGTTATAAATTAATAGTGTCTTAGCTAAAGAAACTTGTAGAGTAGACGAGAAAAAGGAGCCCCGGGTTCCCTAGAGGCCCTGTCTATTTTGCAATCACCACACTAAGCTGGCTGCGTTGTTTACACGACGAACTTCGACACGTTTGCAGGATACAGCGTTCATGTCGTAGGATACAGCTTGAAAATCAACATATTTGGACACTGTTATGCAAAACAGTCTCAACCCTAAAAAAAACAAAAACTGAGATATTTATACCAAATGATTCTTCTCATGATAAATAATATTTAAAAAAATATATATATATGTATATTTCTTATAACCTGCAATTCATCAAAACCGCGTAAACATTTTCTCAAAAAGTTTGTACGAAATTAAGACTTCAATTAAAGTTCAATATAATTTTCCCATTTTGTTACCCATTACTTTAGTAATATCATATCAATGTTATATAATTCAGTGAATAAAGGATTTTGACCTTACAAACGGTCCGGTAGTTTTGAATTTTTGATATGTTGTCTAGGATGGTTAGGCAGTGTTTAAAATGCAAAATGCACAATTCCCCCCTCCGCGCTCGCCGCCATATTGAAAAAACCGGCACTCTCTTCATATTTTTGCTCATATCTTCCTTTAGGAGCATTTCAGCTAGAAGAAAGCTTCGACAATGTTATATAGAGAGTTAAATTTACTACATTTTCCATTTTATATTTTGTTTCTAGGGCAGATAGTTACGGTGATATGCACATTAAAAAAACTTAAGAATTTGCAATTTCCAACTCAAAAACAAACTTCTGGATTATATCTTCGTTTAGGAGCATTTTAGCTAGAACCAGTGCTTAGGCAATTTTGTAGACAATTAAATTTACTATAATTTACATTTCAAATTTTGTTTCTAGGACAGATAATTACGGAGATATGTAAAAACTAAAGTCACATTTTCCGAAAATGTATGTAAAAATGGACATGAGTTTTATAAGCAATTATATTTCCTACATGTTTTAATTTGTCCTAGACTAGTCCGTAACTGAATGACAGCGTTCTAAACCAAGAATTTT
The DNA here is from genome assembly GCA_932273695.1 of Apotomis betuletana. Classification (NCBI taxonomy): domain Eukaryota; kingdom Metazoa; phylum Arthropoda; class Insecta; order Lepidoptera; family Tortricidae; genus Apotomis; species Apotomis betuletana. Next base: position 12,640,253 of record OW026298.1, on the reverse strand, counting down.
GAGAAATTATCGGAAAAATCGACTTTTCCTGTTTTTTAAATGTGCATATCTCCGTAACTAACCGTCCTTGAAACAAAATTTGAAGTGTAAATTATAGTAAATTTAATTCTCTACAACATTGCCCAAGCTTTGTTGTAGCTAAAATGCTCCTAAACGAAGACATAATCCAGAAGTTTGTTTTTCAGTAGGAAATTGCGATTTTTTACGTTTTTTTAAATGTGGATATCTCCGTAACTGTCTGTCCTAGAAAAATAAAATAAAATGGAGAATGTAGTAAATTTAATTTTCTATAACATTGTTGAAGCTTTCTTCTAGCTAAAATGCTCCTAAAGGAAGATATGAGCAAAAATATGAAGAAAGTGCCGGTTTTTTCAAAATGGCGGCGGGCGCGGAGGGGTGGGGGGGATTGTGCATTTTGCATTTTAAACACTGCCTAACCATCTTAGACAACATATAAAAAATTCAAAACTACCGGACCGTTTGTAAGGTCACACATAGTACTTTAGTCTCTATTCACCGTATTAATATGTTCGTTAATTGATTAAGGCTGCTTATATTTTTTTAATTAATGTTTATATACATATAATGCGTAGCAGCTGTTAGATAAATATGTAAGGGTAAGTAAAGTAACATACGAGTATTAGCAAACAAACTTTAGTGTTCTAGTCTAGTAGCTTTAGACTAAAACACTAAACTCTAGTCTAATAGGTAGCTAACAAAGTGTACAACGATTTATCTCAGTTATGGCGCGACGCTGACTAACTAATATTATTACAGCTTTGTGGCAAATAATAATCAAACAACGCTCTCCTTTCATTAAGGCAGCCATTAATTGCTCGGATTAAAGCTTATTCATGATGATCGGTATAAGATAAATAGAACAGGCGCGGATCCACCGTTGTGGGCAATGTGGGCGTGCCCACGACCTGCATATGATGGTTGCTTTTACCACGCGATAAATAAGTGACAAAGCATCCGTCACGTTTTGACAAGATGCGAATGTGAGTGACAGATGCTTTGTCACTTATTTATCACGTGATAAACGCAACCATCATAAGCCCCCAGAATTTAGGTTGGCGTCTGATATGTATGATCGCTGTAGATCGACGCGCATCGCACCGTTTTTTTAACGGTGCCCACAACCTTGTTAGTGCGCTGGATCAAGGCCTGAATAAAATAGAGTTAGGAACGGAAAAATACCTTTTCCTTAGACTTGCTCGTAAGTGTATCAGTACACAGGATTTTAAATCCATTTGGATTTCCATATATGATTTATTTCCCGCCTTAGAAATATATATGTAGTACGAATACGAATAGTTTTCAGCCCTCCATAGGGTCGTCAAACTTTAACTGTCATTTCTTACTAGTAGATAACTATTATAAGTATTTTTTTTATTTTTACAAAATTGTATCGTAATGTCATAAGGTTAAATAATTTATTTTAAAATAATCACATAAAATAGCTTTACAATACTAAAAACTATAGATAAATATAAAAGAAAAGATAGTTATATGAACAATTGCCTACAGCTAATTAGGAAAAAAAAAACATATATTATTTTTTTTCTATAAAAAGAATTCCCAGCCCCTGCCTGCGGCATGTCACATTAAAAAAAAAACGTTTTATGCCAATTCTTTCAATAATTTATTGCTGAAATAGCGGTTAACCGTTTTGAAATTGTTCTTGTCCCAATTTTACCAACACTGTGTTGTAATTAATAAGTAAATAGGGGTTAATATTTAGGAGCGCCGGGCGGAATCCCTCCGTGTAAAAGCACTTGGGAGATAATTCAGTTATTTCTTACCGTCTTATTGGAATTCAATTATGTTCACTTTGTATTTATAATTGCTAGGCAGTAGTCATACTTAATGAACCATTAGGACCAAATTGCGTTACAAATCTGGACGTAGCGGAGCAATAAATAATTGTGTAGTCTGCTGTTTGCCTATAAAGCCAATACGTCACTATAAATGAACGCGCCATGCATTTTAATATGGCAGTACGATATTAATATTCTTATCTTCACAAAGTTATAGTTTATAGTCATCCTCAAAACCCCTCAACTGTGAAATGCCCCATTGTGGCCGCGCAGACCCGTCTTATTCTTAGTGCATTCTGCCGTCATACAGTTTTTACTAGTACGGAGGATTCCTGACCTTCCTCTTTTACATACCATTATTTATACTGTACTGTATACTTAAATAAAAGTAAGGAATAAATAAATATCGCCTTTTATTAACTCATTACGGCGCAAACGAGGCTTGAACTTGGGAATACACGGCCCGAGGGGGCTTTCCACAGCTGAGGAGATATAAAAAAATACGATTATAAGCAATGTGTCTGTATGGGCTTATGACATATGAAGTGTAAACAATAAATGATTGAGGTAATGTCATGTCATTAAATAAAAACTTAAAATGTTGACTCTTAGAGCTTAAAAGCTGATGACGAAACATGATTGATAATGGAATGCAAAGTTTATTCTAAATGAAAGGTCCAGAAAAAGAGGAGTCCGTAGTCAACAGTATCTTGGATATTCTTTGATCAAGATATTGTTTACCAATGTTCAATTCCACACGTACATTTCCATGTTAACACACTGTTAAACCTGCCTTTGGATACCGGTATAATTTTACCTGACTATTTGCTCATATTTTATTGACGTCGAAACATGTCGGTCCAAACTATAGGTATTACGAAGCAAAAAGGCGTCTACGAGCTTGAGCTCGAGCAAACGTTTAGGGTTAGTATGGAAACACGCACAGTATGATTGTGATTACTTTTGAATTTGATGTGCTGCATGTTTGATTAACTTTTATCCATGGTCTAATAAAACAAGGTCTTCCATTCCCAGAGTGACACAAGCCTACGTCACAATAACATTGCCACTTTATTTCAACATAACATGTTATATGGGTACATTATAACTATGGTTAATTAGTTAAAAAAAATATTTATTATTCTATAATTTTCATTTATATGTATTTCATCTTAAATTTTACAACAACACGTCATTTTTAATTATTCGTTAGCAATATCTTCCGATGCACGAAATAAACTTCAGACGTTCGGGTAATTCTAATGACACTACTGGCATCACAGAATAGTGCTGTCACATTTGACAATCCCTCATTTTGTCCCTGAACGACATCCTTGTCTAACGCATGTTAATTGTTATTTCCTTCTCGCTTACTTTCAGCAATCGCAGCGTTTTCCAAACTGTTCACATCGTAAACTTGGTAATTAATGTTTGTTACGAAAATGGTTGGCTGTTCTATTCGGAACTGTAAGAGTAGGAGTGAAATGGGCATAATAAGATTTTATACGTTTCCTAAAAAAGAATCCGTAGCCAATGAATGGCTCCGCTATTGTGGGCTGAAAACATATAAAAATGGTATGTATACATACTTATCGACAATAATTACTATTAATTATAAAATCTTAAGTTCTACGTTTGCTTGTTGACTAAAATACATTGCCGGCTATGTCGCTTCAAGATTTATGGGAAAGTACCCACATCTTGGGAACCTAACTCGGAACCTGACTTAGAACCTGGAAGTGGTTCCTGTGAGTGGATTAACTTTATATCGAGGGGCAAATTGATTTATCCATGTGAAGAGCTCATAAAAGTCGCTCAAACAGTGGAAAATGAGTTAGAGAAATACCATGGCCGGACACTATGCAAAGATAAATATGCTGGTGCGTTGTGTGTAACAAAGCTGCGTTAGTGCTAAGGATCGTCATTATTTTTGTAGGGTTTGATGAGATAAAACTAAGTAAAGTAGGACGAAAATCGTAAAATTTATCTTTAAAAGCCTAGCTGATAAAATAATAATAATAGATAAATCAATCTTACACAAATCGACCTAGTACCAAACTAAGCAAAGCTTGTACTATGGGTACTAGACGTCGATAGACATAATATATAAATACATATATAGATAACATCCATGACTCAAGCACAAATATTCGAGTTAATCACACACATATTTGCCCTGGCCGGGATTCCAACCCAGGACCGCCGGCTCAGTAGGCAAGTGCTTACAAAGTGAGCCAACCGCGGCGGAATATTGTACACAAGCACGTCAAAAACAATACCCTCAAATAGAAAAGCTTATTAGAAATTCGCTGTAATACTTTGCTTTGCTTAGTCAGAACGAGGCGAGGACATAGTTACATAAGACTAAAAGAATTAAATAAAAAAAATCGTTAGTAATCAACTCCAGAAGAAATTAAAACGAAAATTGCTTAAAGTGTCGAACACCGTTTATTGATTTGATGTGGATTCGTTTTTCAAAAGTTTCTCTTGTATATATAAATAAAATTTTGATTTAATACATTAGATTTGTTTTATTGTACTACCTATGTTTCTACATGAATAACTTAAAATTAATGCCATTTAAATATTTATCACCGTTGGTTAAAATTCTCCACCAGTTTGAGAATCTGTGAACAGCATGATGACGTAGGCTTGTGTCAGTCACGTGGTTCGCGAGTCTCGGAATGGAATACCTGGCGGAGTATATTATTATACCATGCTTTTATCTATACTATTTTAAAATTCTAGATTTGTATTGAAAGTCTGTTTTCCATGGAAAGCCGTCAGGATTCCAGGAAAAATCTTAATAGCGCAATGTTATGAAGGAGCATTGTTTTGTTTTGTATGGGCGCGCGGCACCATGCCAGTCTTGCGCCATCCGTTGGTCATAATTTCTTTGTCCTTTCATCACGCCTCAACGGGAACTATTAAAGGGAACACTTCGGAGCATGTTGGAGAAAACTCAATACCTAATCTGTGTCCTACAAAAATATAACAATAATACGATGTAAATTGCAAATTAAACAGAAAAATAAATTTTGCTAGATTTTAGTTAAAAAAAATCTCTCATTGTGTGATGTGATACGCCTGTAGGATAAAGACATGTGTCATTGCTGTTTCATGAATTTCACTTAGAAATAAATCGAATATTTCGGTTCTAAATATTTGAACTCTTAACTCGGCTCCTGGGAACACCGTGTGCGGCCAACGACACAGACTACTGCCGCCGCGGTCGCATTCCGCCCCACTGTGCGCTGTAAACTCACGCAAATACGAGTACAATCCTAATGACAATTATGTGCATATTACCCGCACAGTGAGTTCGTCGGTAGCAAGCGAAGTCAATATTTTTTAACCCCTTACGAAAAAAAGAGGGGTGTTATAAGTTTAACATGTGTGTATGTGTGTCAGTCTGTGGCATTGAGGCTCCCAAACGGATGGGCCAATTTGAATGCGTTTTTTTTCAATCGAAAGACTCGTTTTGGAGCTTTACAGTTGGCTACTGGGTGCTTTTATTGTGGTTGTGGTGAAAGAAAAAATCACAAATCTTTTTTTCTTCTCCGTAGAAAGTTTCTTATTACCTTCTGTGTTCGCAGCAAGTACCGTTAAAATTTGTTTATCTATTTAGGTCTGTTGAAACCTGTATGTGTGCTCAAATTTCACTTGGGAAATGAATGTCGATTTTTTTTTGGCAAATGTTTTATATCTTGTCATTATTCAGCGTTCAACTCTTAGCTCTACTCTAGGGAATGCTGCGCTCGGCCACCGACGCCGAGTGTCGAGCGGTTGCATTCCGCCGCACGGTGCGCTGGAAATTCACGCAAATACAATACTACTGACAATTATGTGCGTATTACCCGCATTGCGGGTTTGGCAATAGCAACCAAAGTAAACATATGTTTATAGGTGACATTATATAGGGCTACTAGCCGGCCCTTCTGTTTTTAGGCATGATGATGAAACCGCAATGACTACTACTAATTTCAAATACTAATAATTTACGGATGTTACTATTTACTAATATCGTCAATTATTTATTTACTTAATGTTTTAATAACATTATAAACGTGAAACTTGCCAAAGTAACTATGTCTATCTGTCACCTATTTTATTTTATTTTATATCTACTTATTTTACGCAGTCGTTGGCGGGAGCTAAAGGTTTACCTATTTATATTTTGTCATTATTTACCGTTTCGCTTTTAGAAACGCGTGCAAACTGTCGTCGCGGCTGCATTCCGACCCACTGTGCACTGTAAACTCACGCAAATGCAATTCTAGTGACAGCTATGCGCATATTGGCCGCACAGTAGGTTTGACAGCAGCAAGTGGAGTCAAAATACGTTTATAGGTGACATCATAGGGGCTACTAATACAACTAACTGTCACTGTTAAAATCGGTCCATCGGTTTGTAGGCGTGATGAAGCAGTAAAGACGTATCCTTAAGTACTAATTAAGAATTTACCAATTTACTGATAATAATTACTTTAAATTATAGAAGATAAAAGTAATGATAAAAGTAGTTAGGTTGGTTAATTTTCAAGCTTTAATCGCTTACCCAATTTAGATGAAACTCATGATTTAAATTTCACCCAAAAAATAAAATCTAATATTTTCTGTGTTGTATTTAGTCCTAATTTACTGTTGAACTCTTCGGAATGCCGCGCCAACGACGCCGATTGCCGAAAATCACTACAGGCTCGGCGAAGATGACAATAGGCGTGTAGTTTTTGAGGATGTCAATCGAATATATTTTTTATTGGGATCAAAATGTATATATGGGACTAAATTCACTTAGACTGCTCTAAAAGTCAGAAATGCCCGCAAAGTTCAACATTACTACAGAGCGGTAAAACGCTCCATACAAATGGCCACCGTGACGTCATTTTGTGGGTGGGTACCAATATTTTAATGGAGACAATAAGTAATTTGCCATTTTCACCGTGTAAAAGTGCGTTTAAGTTCATGGCTGTCATACAATTACTGTCTTGTTACTATTTCATAAAAATAATATTATACACGAAAGAGACGATGTAACATTCCTAGGATTAAAAATGGACAAATACTTAGACTGGCAGAAACAAGTCGAAAAAGTATGTTGTAAAATAAACAGGTTTGCGTACGTTTTACGTCGATTAAAGCGCATATCAGGTTTGCAAGCCACTTTAGCAGCGTATCATGGATATATCAGCTCTAATTTAAGATACGGTTTAATACTATGGGGAAATTGTACAAGCTCTAATAGAGTGTTCATTGCTCAAAAAAAATGTATTCGAGCCATATGTGATGCAGCTTATGGCAAATCATGTAAGCCAATGTTTAAAAAATTAAAGATTCTACCCTTTCCATGTCTGTATATTCTTGAAAGCTGCATTTTTGTAAAAAGACAAATGTATTTGTTTAAGACAGCCAAAGACGTGTTTCCAAATTGCACAAGAAACACGGGGCGTCTTGTGCATGACCACGTTCCTAGAACTGCACTGTATATGAAGCAATGCTATGCAATGTGTTTAAAACTGTTTAATAAGTTACCGAAAACCATTAAGGAACTTCCTATAAATAAATTCAAAAATAGCCTGACAAATTATTTACTGGAGAAAAGCTACTATGATGTCAAAGAATTTTTGCTTCAGAGTACGCTGTAATTAATTTGGAGGAAATATATATTTGCATGCTAGTATTAATAGTACATATAGCAGAATAAGCCGCCTAATGTCTATGTTCACCTGTTGACAATTCACTGTACCCACTTATTCTATGCAAATAAATTATTCTTATTCTTATTCTTATTCTTTTTTTTCTTTGTTTCTTGGCATATGGAGCTAATTTTATTCATATAACTACAGTATGTTGTATGTACAGATCATCATCAGTCAACACCCCTATTCTTGGAGTATTAATTGAAGGACGAAAAGTAGGCGAGTAAATCATACTGTTACGAGCGTGGGGTTCGTATTTGATAGAAAAGCACAAATTAATCCACAAATAGAAACACACACTTTATTACCAAAATAACGCACTTACAATCCACACGAACTGTACTTAAAATCCACTAATTAAACAAACACACTATTACACAAATAATTACGCACTCACTATTCACACGAACCGTACTGTAAGCGCACTAATCACTTGAGTCTATCCCTCCGATTATCCTTTACTCGCACTGTATCGCAGTTAAAATGTACCTAACTCGCGCCGGCCGCCGGCGCCTTTTATATCCCGCTCTAGACGCATTGTCCACACATATCGCGAATATTCTAGTAAGGTCCAGCGTGAGGGCCGAGAACATTCGAGGCCATATAATTATGTCTCTCTCTAATGGTGCACTCTCTGTCACTCCCTTCTCGAATGTTCCGAGTATAGCTCTAGTCTATCTCTTTCTAGTAGTCCCATCCTTGTTACACACTTCTCGAATGTTCTGAGCATAGCTATCTCTTTCTACTAGTGCTATCTCTGTCACTCCTACTGGAAATTACGCCATATAATGATTTGTGCTTCAGAGGCCCATAAGGGGTCCTGAAAACGCCTGAAAACGCGTTTTCAGGTTATGGCGTCATCTGATAGAGGGTGCCCTGAAACGGACTGAAAACATGTTTCAGGCGCCTGAAAACGACGGCAACTTGGGTGAAATTTCGATCTTCAGATATGTGATAGAGCAACTTCTGAAACGGCCTGAAATGACTTTTCAGCCTGCTGAAAACGCCTCTAAAGCACTGAAATTGACGTTCGAAGTTTCTGACCTAACCTACCGGCGTAACAATACTCATCCACGACTTTTCCCGGTCTCTGCAATAATAGAATAGAATAGAATACTCTTTATTGCACACCTCAAGAAGAAAGAAATACAAATACAAATGACACTTAACATTAAAATAGAGGCAAACAATAGGCGATCTTATCGCTAAAAAGCGATCTCTTCCAGACAACCTTTGGGTAGCGGATTAATATAAATGAAATGAGATGAGTAGGCGATGCAAAAAGTAATCAAGAAAACTACTGAAAAATAATGTTCTATATAAATGAATATCTTAGGAATTTTCGTAATTTTTAGGATTCCGTACCCAAAGGGTAAAAACGGGACCCTATTACTGAGACTTCGCGGTCCGTCCATCTGTCACCAGGCTGTATCTCAAGAACGGTGATAGCTAGACAGTTGATATTTTCATGTACTATTACTGATACTTGTTCATGAATAAACAACAATAATTAAGGGGGCTCCCATACAAAAATTGGGCTTTTTGCATGATATTTCGTTCAACGGGCATTTTCTCATGAACCGTTATAGGTAGACAGTTGAAATTTTCACAGAATGTATATTTTTATTACCGCTATAACAACAAATAATAAAAATAAAAAAATAGAAAAAATTAAAGGAGGCCCCCATACAAAGAACGTGTTTTTGTTCAATATTGGTACGGAACCCTTCGTGCGCGAGTCCGACTCGCACTTGGCCGGTTTTTTTAATTCATCATCATCATCATCATCATCATCTCAGCCATAGGACGTCCACTGCTGAACATAGGCCTCCCCTTTGGACTTCCATATATACCGGTTGGAAGCGACCTGCATCCAGCGCCTTCCGGCGACCTTTACAAGGTCATCTGTCCATCTTGTAGGTGGACGTCCTACGCTGCGCTTGCTGGTCCGAGGTCTCCACTCGAGCACTTTTCGGCCCCATCGGCCATCTGCTCTGCGTGCTATGTGGCCTGCCCATTGCCACTTCAACTTGCTAATCCGGTGAGCTATATCGGTCACTTTAGTTCGTCTACGGATTTCCTCATTTCTGATTCGATCACGTAGAGACACCCCGAGCATAGCCCTCTCCATTGCTCGTTGAGCGACTTTGAGCTTTGAGATGAGGCCGATAGTGAAGGACCACGTTTCGGTGCCGTAAGTCATCACTGGTAACACACATTGGTTGAAGACCTTCGTCTTGAGGCACTGAGGTATGTCCAACTCGCAAATCTTTTCATCAGTCCTCATTGTCCGTATGTTGTGTGTTACCAGGGCCAGTCGTCGTGGGGATGGGTAGCCGGATTTCGTCCGGGGATTCTTAGCACCCCCTGCTCCGCCATTACCTTGGCCGCTACCCGCGCCAGGGATAGCGGAGCTGCCGGAGACTGGGGGCCTGGTATTTGTATGACTGATCATAAAGGGGGGTTTTGCCATACGCGCCACGCTTGGCAGGCGGGTTGGCGCGCGCAGTTTTTTTTTTTTTTTTTAAAGGTCTGGAAGACGCTGCTGCCCATCTCCCGGTATATTATTATTATTATTCCCTTAGCAGGCTTCTACTGCAACCACGGGACGATATGGTGGGGGACAATTCTAAGGCCGGTCACCCCACGGCAAATTTACGCAAAAAAACGCACGGAAAATTTGCGGTTTAATTACGCGCAAGTAAATAAATGCAGGTGCCACGCACCAAGGCTCAACGGAACTCGGACCGCGCGTCTGCACCCGCTGTCGCTTCCTGTTGTTATACCGGGCGAAGCCGGGTCGCTAGTATTCAATAAAACAGAATATACTGAGAGATAATCTTTTTTTTACCTACAAAATGATAATCATCATCATAAATTTAAGAGTCAAACTCTTATCAGTGTAGCTGTTTCCATCTTTCCCTATCCATTGCCAACTTGATTTCCCTATACCGCATGACGTTTACCTTCTTTTATTTGTTTTATGTAGCTTATTCATTGTCTTCCCCTGCTTCGCTTTCCTTCAACTTTTCCTTCGATGTGTGCATAAGGTGACCAAACATCTTCTCAATGGTGTTTCAGCAAATTCCTTTTTTCTGTCACTTTTACTTCTTCATTAGTGACTTTTTCTGTCCAACTAATTTTTCTCCTTCCTACGCCAACACCACATTTAGAAGGCTTCCAGTACCTCCCTGTCCCTTTGCGTCATGATACATATCTAATGAGTAATGATAAAACGCATTGAAAAGGTACATAATATGTGTATTACATATCTACGTAAACAGGCGCAGGACGGCATATGTAGTGCTGTAAATTAGTCCACTTTGACACCACGCCTCCGCCGTACTCGCCCCGCCAACTTAATGAACGCTCGTAACCTTATTGAAATTTGAATGAAAGCACCTACTCCATTTAACATTCCATTTTGCACTTAAAAGGAATTTCATTGTTTTTCGAGTTTGACAACGTTTTAATAATATATATTTTCAGCATTGTACTCTCCCTACTTTCTTTGTAAACTTAATAATAATTAGGTTCTCTGTACAAATAATTGAAGATGAAGCAGCTGTTTTGTTAATTAATTATTTATGTTGAAATTATTTAACTAAAACGTGTGTTCCAAAAATTGTTATACATTGTTATGACTTTTTTTACTTATTCGTTTCTTTATCGAAACATATCTGTTATATGTATATGTTACTGTGTATAATAATGGAAATCCAATGAGGACATTTCAAGAAATTACGAGAGAAATGTTTATGCAGCTCTATTAAATCACATCGCACTAATATTATAAATAAAACCGGTCAAGTGCGAGTCGGACTCGCGCATCGAGGGTTCCGTACAAACACTTTCCATCCCTAAGTGGTTAAGTTAAGTTTGCACCTGGTATGTACAGCGCTCCATACAAATGAGGTGCAAAGTTAACGCAACCAATCTCGTTTGTTATATGGGAGCCCCCCTTAAATATTTATTTTATTTTATTTTTAGTATTTGTTGTTGTAGCGGCAATAGAAATACATCATCTGTGAAAATTTCAACTGTATAGCTATCACCGTTCTTGAGATACAGCCTGGTGACAGACGGACGGACGGACGGACGGACGCGGACGGACAGCGAAGTCTCAGTAATAGGGTCCCGTTTTTACCCTTTGGGTACGGAACCCTAAAAACGAAAGTTTGAGTGTGTGTGTGTGTCGTGTGTGTGTGTGAGAGAGAGAGAGAGAGTGTGTGTGTGTGAGAGTATGTATGTTTGTTAATTCTTCACGCCGCAACGGCTGGCTAACTTAACACGTAGGCGACAAATACAATACAATACTATACAAATACGCTTCATTGCTCATCAAAATACGTTTATACAAGATAACAAATACAAATACTCGTAAATAAAAAGTGGTTGACAACAGGCGCATCTTATAGCTAAAAAGCGATCTCTTTCAGACAACATTTGAGTAGTAATCCTAAGAAATCACATGGCGAGTAAATAATTATTTTATACAGAAAACTTCCGTGATTCTCACATACATAGATATAAGAACATGAATGTACATAAATATACTACATAATACACGATACAAATGCGATACAAGTAGGATAAAAAAAAACATTAAATATATGGACGCTGGAAAGGAGAAATTATCCAAGCGACACGAAGCTAACTTTACAGGAAAGACAAAAAACTTCAAACTTTTTCGAAATTTTTTTTATAAAATATTCTGTGGGCCAATTTTTTTAATTAATCATTTATATACGCAAAATGGCCGTCGAAATAGAATTAGGTAAAATTATCTAAACGACATGTTTCACGACAAAATAAGTCCGGTAAAAGAGTCTAATCTATATTTTACGTAACAATCAACAGTAAAACATTTTATAGTCAGGTAAATATATATATGCATAAATCAGCATTAAATTTATTTCAATTACAAGGAAAATCATCTAATCGCCTTTGGAGGAAATATTTCAAACATGAAAAGCTATTTATGGTGCAATGAACAATGTTTTAATTAGAGGAAAACATTTATTTTTAAACATTAAAATTAATGAAGTGACATTTAAAGTTCTCTAAGACAAAAATACTATGGTCCAACCTCGTAAAAAAAAACTGTTTTTTTTTGTACATTCTATGCGACAAATATAACCCAATAGTCATTCAAGCAATTTGGGATAAGCGACTGTAGTCGATCAAAGTCATATCAGGTAAAAAAAGGATACGCGACAATGGTTTCATAGCTTCAAAGCAGGTAAATTTGGATAAACGCCAATAGTTAATATACGAAAACCATTTTATTTTATCTATGTTAATTTTATTATAGACATGGGTAAAATGTCGTAAACGACATTAAAATATATTTTACGATCAGGTAAAAACAATAAACCAACCAAAATTATCCAAGTTAAGTTTAATCTGTTCTGGAAAATAAGTAAAAAGCTCTAAAGTTCATTATGAGAAGAAACATTTTATCTAATTTCCATTTTGATAAAAACGTCAAAAACCAAGTCGTTTAGTAGAAAAAAAAATAGAGATTCTCTAAATCACCGTCGGGATAAGCGACAAACAAGCCATCAGACGGATACCAGACCTAGCTCATTCGATACAGAAAAATCTGCCGATTCCAACGGCGTGTATAACTCAATATCCTCAAAGATAGATAGATCTTAGATAATTTCTCCTTTCCAGCGTCAAATGTAATCTATTTGTTCAATAAACCATACAACTAACCAGTAAAACTAAATAAAGGACAGCAGAACTCTGAGACCTGAGAAGACATGTCTAAACAAATCTTACAGAGTAAGTGTGAAAGAGAAAAATAACACCAACTTCTGCAACTCTAGGTAGAATTATTATTTCTAGTTGTTTTAAAGTATCACAGTCAGTTGAGAAACTTCAATAAGACCAGCTGGAAACGTTTATTTACGCCATGATTCATTCCTCACTTGCTGTTGGGATAGTTTTACTTCACTGTTTATTTAAAGGTATAATAGTATCACATAGGCTCCGTTTTTTTACCCCATTATAACGATGATTTGTAAAGAAACGCGGCTCAGGCGAAATTTTTGAAACACACTTTTCAGTTTATATGGTTTTATTGAATGAACAACTTTTGTAAATATGGATGTGTAACGCAATTGATTATTATGGGTTGTTTTAGACATTTTTCTCTATGATCGAACATGTTTCACTACATATTATCAATGTTACTACTTAGAACAGGGCTATTGCGATTTATTGGTATATGAAATGAAATGAAATAATTTATTCAGTAAGTAGGCCACAGGGGCGCTTTTACAAGTCAGATTGTGAATCTACCGGCATTTCGCAAGAGGAGACCACTGTTGAGAAGAAAGCCGAAAGAAACTCAACAGTACCATTTTGTCGTAAATAATACTTAAAATAATTACAATGATTACATTTGTGTTATAACTAATTACACTGGTACACGTAAAGGAGATGTATATATAGATACTCCAAATCAATGTTAAGTAGGAACATTAACATAAAATTTTAACGATAAATTTATAATATTAAATATACCCAGAGATGTATAGTCTCTGGGTGTCACACTTATATATTTGAAACCAACAGTTTAAATTTATCATTGATAATTTTTGTTTCAAAAACGACTCAAAATAGACAAAATTCATGCAGAAAACAGTTTTTTTTTTATTCAACTTATGACGCATGAAATAGCTATGTTACTAACTAGAACTTAGGAAAAAGTATTATCGACTTGAAAGTTGGTTAAAATTATCAATATATTTGTCAAAATATGTTTTTTTTTATAGGATTAAGGCCTCTTAATTCGAAATTTAAAACATCCCTCCTCTATAAAGCCTGCTTTCAATAGGATTCTATCTATTTCCACAGGTAAGCCTTAGCAAAACTTTCTAATCCATAATAAAATAGTAAAAGTAAAAGACATGTTATTTATATTGTAGCGAAGAAAGCGATGATAGATACTTACAAATGCACGGTTCCGACCTCAATATCGAACTATTAGTAGTTCCGAACTTGTGTGAATAAGGAAGGCTTTCATTGCAGGAAAAACACCGTTTGAAAACCTCGACGGAAGATAATTTCAAAGCGGGTCCTTTGTATGTGTGTGCTCTGTCTGTGTCACACCGGGCTCTATATTGTGGCACTACTTAGAATGGCAGACGTACTTTGGGTTGGGAGATTTAAAAGACGTTGCGTGTCTTGTTAACGAACAAGTGATATACGGGTTGATTGGCGGCTCGGGGCGAAGATTACTTGGCGTCTTGTGTGCTCTGCAATATACGAGAATAGCAGAAAAAAGAACTTTATCACACGGACACCTGTCAAGACAGCCTATTACATATATACTTACAATTTTATATAGGTATATGTGAACGGAACTGTTGATGCCGTTTATTTTTGGTGGAAACACCACACTCCTTATATTTTCAATATTCGTAATTTAATAATGAAATAATACTCGTGATTTATCCAGTATACTACAAGTGGGACTCAAACCCACGCCCCTAGTTTTGTCCAAAATTATCTATCGCACCGCTGCGTAAATCGCGTGACTTGTTTTTCATAATTATTATTTTTATTGTATCTTAACTCCATCAATCATTAAAATAACAAAAATATATTTTTATGAAGTCAATTCCACTTAAAATGAATACGAAGTACGTGATAGAATCGGTTCCGAGAATAATATGTAATGAATGTAGGATGATTTAAATTGCATTTTCTGTCCTCATCATATGAATGACAGCAATTCCATAGAGCTGCTTGGCTTATTTTATAAGAGCCTCGTCTCTTTTAACGTATTGATTACATTTTTAGCGGAAGCATGACAAATAACACGTAATGATTTACGACTATGTCACATAAATATTAGGCCCCATTTTACCACGTTCTGTTAGGCATTAGTGGATATATGCTAAAGTAAAATATTTGATCAATGTAATCAGTAATCACTAATCAGCTGTTAAAAAATACGGCGCATGATAATTGCGTCTAAAATAATAATAAGTATACTTCCCTAAACATTTAACCAATGCTACGCGTAGTCTATTTCTCTCTATCTTGCCTTATTGGTCTCGGAGGCCTTTTTCGCTTGAACCGTGGATTATCTTCTGAATACATTACCTACTTCAACTTTCAACGACACACCGTTTAGAAGTTACAAGGCTGACAGCCAGTCGGGTGGATTATGGTAAGTTGGCGAGGAACCTTCTAGAAAGTTTGGTTTTACGCCCTTAGAGACCTGATATGCACGGCCTTTTTTTAAATGGCAGTGTTTATAGAAGCTTCATTTTTTCTTACAGAATATTTTATTTAAGTACTTGTTCGAATTAGTATTAGTCCGTTTCTATGTACCTTGGCCTCGATTCCACGTTGGCCACGGACATGACATATATCAAAGATCACGCCACTATATACTCGTAGTTATGCAACAGTGTGACATGTCCTGGTGATGAATATTAAACATCAATTTGGCAATTAGTCATATTACTAAATAAAATACAAAATTAGTGAGCTATATGACTGTATATCTCTATTGAAATGTCCAAATGTAAATTGACTAGCAATTATAGCGGTAAAGCCGAGAGATAAACTGAATTGGAGATATCGCAAAGTTCCCTCAAATTAGCACCTTGTAGGTTTTATAGAAAAAATACCGAAATAAATTGTATACAGCATGGCAGTAATCGAGTGAGTAATTTTTCATTATAACTTCGTCGCATATTGGTAATTACGAGGCCAAATTACACACTCTAAAACTAGCCCGTACAGAGGCATCGCTTGTGATAACATTGGCTGATGATAACTGAACGTTGGTGAAATAATGTTAGCCTCGATAATTGCAACCGCCGTATAGTAAACGCATTGCAGTTAATAAATATAATATTTGATCACGTACCCAACAGTGACAACAGGCTTATATATAATTGTTATTGAAATAGTGAAATTCAATTAAACAACGTTGCAATTTTCAGCTCATTCTAATTGTCGAATAGATGGTGGCCGACTTTTTGGGATCAAAATTGCTATTTTTGTAATACTTGAGGAATATAGGATTGGCTAGTTATCATATTATTAAAGCATGATTTAATTATAGCTTCAGATCTTCAGAAGGTATATTTTATTTAATATACATTTACTACCTACACTGTAGGTCTGTAGTATCTAATTTGAGGTAATATAGTTAACGGTATATGTAGTTACAGTCTGAGTAAAAATGACGGTATTTAAAAAAAGATAATAGACGGGCCACGCTAGCACCAAATATAGTATTACTTGTTATGGACGGTTTTGGCCTGGAAGCTGCACTTTGTGATGGAAGCAAGCCGTTTTGCACGGTGATAATATAGACCAAAATAAACGATTTCACTCGAGGCGAAATTAGTTTCACCCCTTAGGAACAGAGATGGCGCCACTTATTCAAAAAAAGTTTAAAAAATTCTAAATCCTGAACGGATACTCCGATTTTGACGTAAGAGGTGCCAATCGGCAGATAATTACCCAATTTAACATGAAAAAAATTTAAATCACGTAGAAAATAATTTTGGATACCTAAGAAATAATATTTTCTGAAAAAAATATTTAAAATTTGTGATTTTTGGAATTTTACTCGTAAAAATGTATGTACATGGTACTTTTTTTATTTATTTTTATTAATACACAACTAATTTTACATTTACGAAAAAAAACCGCATATCATTAGCTCGTATAATTCCAAAGTTATTGAAGAATACAGACATGGCGCCGCTGGGTCAAAAAATCTTACAAAAAATCTAAAACCTCAACGGATATTCCGATTTTGATAATTAAGGTGGTAATCGACAGATAATTACTTAAATTTGTTTAAAAAAATAAAATAAAAATTCAAATAGGCAAAAAGTAATAATATTTCCAAAAAAAAACATACATTTTGAAAAAATATATTTTTTTTTGGGGCTTTTATGTAATTTCATATAAAAAAAATTATTTTATTTATTTTATTTATTTATTTATTCAAACACAAACACAGTATTACAGTTTACACTAAGGCACTGTGAGTATCAAAAAATAACAGACAAAGAAAAATAAAAATGTAAACATAAAATAACACACATAACATAACAAACAAAATGAACATTGGTAAAAACGTAAACAATTTATTTAAAAACAGAAGATTCTCGAACATCCGTCGCCTCACAGAACTTCAAACACTCCGCACAAACAACCGCCCAGCTACACGCAAAAACATCGCAGTCAGGTGCTGATGCGAGGAGAGCATTGAGGCTCTGCAAAGCTCGAACAAGCGGAGAGTTCCGGTACGACACGGTGCGCGCCGCCGGCACAGCCAGCAGGAGGGACTGGCGCGGGCGAAGGTTAGCCTTCTTCTGTATTGAAGGGACATGGAGGCGTACCAGTTGCGCCACCAGGTCCATACAATCCGAGTCTCCTCTTAAAATCTTGCACGCCCCCATCAAAAGCCCAACGTTACGCCTTACCTCTAGAGAATTGAATCCCAGGACACCTAGTAAAAACTGAGATGGGTACAGAAATGGATAGTACCCATAAAGTTTCTTGTAAAAGAACCTCAAAAAGGCTTTCTGTATTTTCTCTAGGAGTAACGCGTAAGTGGTCTCGTGCGGGTTCCACACAATAGAGGCTGCCTCAAGTTTACTCCTGACTAAGGCCGTGTAAACCAACTTGATGGCTCTTGGATTGTCAAACTCACGAGCATTACGGATAACAAATCCCAACTTTCGGTAGCAGTCCAGTGCAAGGTTTTTCATATGCTCATGGAAGTTGAGATGAGTATCAAAAGTTACACCTAAATCCTTAATGGAGTCTACCCGAACTATGGGCTCACCACCTAGCAAATACTTTGCGCACTGGGGATTTCGAGCACGGCTAAAGGTCATTACGGAACATTTTTCAGCATTAAAAAGAAGCCTGTTCTCAACACTCCACTGATAAATCCTATCAATGTCACTCTGAAGAGAATCACAGTCTGAGGATTGCTGTACACCATAAACCAGCTTCAAATCATCGGCGTATAGCAAACACTTGGCATATTGAGGAACTGATGCCAAGTCATTTACCATGATGCCAAACAGAAATGGGCCCAAGATAGAACCCTGGCTAACTCCGGACCGCGTGTGATAAGCTTCCGACACATAGCATCCGTGCTGCACATACTGCTGCCTATCGCGTAGATAACTCGCAAAGAAGCGAAGCAATTTGGGTGTAAAGCCAATATTGCATAACTTGCTCAAAAGTATGTCATTATCTACGCGATCAAAGGCTTTCCTGAAATCGAAGTACAGCACGTCTACTTGTATCCCCTTATCTAAATGTTCGGAGATGGAGTCCACCAGGGTCAGAAGGTTCGTTTCAACTGAACGTCCTGGTCTGAAACCGTGCTGCGCGTCACAGAGGTAGGGTTTAACCTGCGGGGCTAAAAGCTTATTCACAACGGATTCAAATAACTTGGCAATTGAGGAGAGAATGGCTATTGGCCGGTAGTTTTCAACCCTCGTCGTATCGTTAGATTTGGGAATAGGGCGGACTCGAGTAATTTTCCACTGAAGAGGGTACTCTCCGGTATACAAAGCGAGGTTGAAAATATGTATTAATGGCGACAATAGCCATTCACTACAGCCCTTCAAGATAAACGCTGGAAAGCCATCTGGCCCTGGGGAACTATTAGGCTTTAAACGCTTAATGCCAACTTTTACGTCATCGGGCAATATCATGTCGACGTGGATATAATTCGCAGAAGACGAAAGATCATTGCGATTGATTTTCCCATGATCGAGAAGCGGAACAGACGGGAGAAACACACTGGAGAAAAAAATCGAAAATGCCTCTGCCGCAGCAGTACCTTCATGAACCCTCCCTTCGTAGTTCACTGACGTCTCGAATCCACCTTTAGACTTTAAACTGCTCACATGCTGCCAGAAAGCCCGAGGGTCACGCGTAATTTTAGTTTGGATACAGTGAACATAATTGTCATAGGCGATTGAGGTTTTCACTTTGATTTCAGCCCTTAGCCTAGAGAAATCTGCATATACGGCACGGTTTTCGGTACATTTCCACTCCCGATGCAGCTTGGCCTTTAGCTTGATGCTCTTGATTAAGTCCCCTGTGAACCAGACAGGATACCGTCTACTACACTTACTGGACCTTATTTTCCTGGGTATGCACGCGTCAAATATACCACGCATTATCTGGTAAAAGAGGTCAACAGCAATATTGACATCGACAGTTTCAAAGATTTCTCTCCAGGACACTTCAGACACTAGCTGGTATAAAAGGTCGTAATCGCCCTTAGAAAAATCCCAGTCGAAGTCTGCAAGCACATTACTGGGCTCAGCCTTTCCTAAGTCGCTAGCAGCACGCACAAGTCGTATGCCAATATCTAATGGAGGGTGATAAGCATCAGAATGTGGAACTAAACCATTATCTTCTGCCTTCCTAACACAAACCGACATGCACTTTCGCACCAGCACCACATCTAACACTCCTCCATAAGCATTCAATACCTCATTCGTCTCTTTCAGATCGCAAACTGTACTAAAGTAGGTATAGTAACTTAATATACTAGTTGACGTATGCTTCGGGTTTAAATTTAAGTCCCCGATAATTAGAACAACACCAGTTAATTTGTCAATGAAAGACTCTACTTTTTGAAAAAAGCGCATATACACACCTTCACAAGCATTTGGCGGAATGTATACAACACACAGAAAGTACACGGTATGGTTGACCACAAATGAAGTCCACAAGTCTTCCCCGTCGGAGGTCTCGAGATCGTGTCGCCGTCGTAGAGTAATACCCGGACGAGCCGCCAAAAGCACACCACCTCCCTGACGACCAGAAGCTCGATCACGGCGTGACAGGCTCCATCCTCCTCCCACAAGCTCCGAATCCTCTACAGAATCGGACAACCATGATTCGGTGACAGCAATAACATCACTTTCGTGGGCGAGTACACTTTGTTTGAAACTTTTCAATTTAGTATTGAGGCCTCTAACATTTTGATAAGTAATACAGAGAAAAGGTCCTTTATCTGAGTCCTTCCTTGCTCTAGTTTTGCGTATTTGTTCGTCTCCGAAAAAGCCACATTTTAACCCTGGCATTATCAGGCCAAACTTCAGCTGACATGCACTTGTCATAGTCGGCAGCTGGAACGCCCAATTTATAGGACCGATAGTCGCCCTTCGGTTTGAGCTCTTCAACAGTGCATGTTCCGTTCTCACACAGGTTTTGGAGGTAATTACGTACTTCTTCAGCACTCGAAATCATATTCCATAAGTGGATGTGTTTCCGGTCTTCAACCGCTTTCAGAGAAGTAACGTTGGGGCCTGCTGTGCAGCGAACCGAGGTCAGACGTTTCTGCTTGCTAGAACGATTCTCCTTCTGAACACCATCCGAACTGGTTTCACTGTTTCTTGTAGATATGGCAGACTTCTCCATTTCGTTAACCTGCTGCAAACACGTCGAGGTGTTGTTGTTGTTATTAGGAACCGCCATCGTAGAGGCTCCACTAGATAGTTCTGTCACCGAAGCACTAGACTTTGTATTTGCAGGTACTGCCGGCTCCGACTTCTTATTATTAAGATTCGCGCGTGCTTTAAAAACCTTCTTGGACTTTGCGGTATTTCCATTAGGAGCAAGTTGTATATCCGTCGATGTAGGCGGGCAACCGGTCTCGGAAGATGGCTCGAATTCCGGGACGTTGTTCTGAACTTCCGGTGCAGTCCTTGCCACCACAGAAGCATATGAGTGGTGGGACTCCATTGATAGCTCCAGTTCCTTGAGTCTATCCGTAATTACCTCGACCTTATTTACGCACGTAACAAGAGCAGATTGGTATTGCCCCATTGTAGTAAGCACGTCCGCGAGCTGCTCGTTTAAGCAAATAATTTGTTCACGGAGTAACTGGATCTCCAAGTTATTGGGCATAGACATGCTCAAATTTTCTCCGGGAGATCGTGGACACTTGGTGCTTGCTGGAGAGGGGCCTGCGGACTGTGTCCTTAAAGTAACATTTTTTATACTAGCTGGAGTACCAACCGGAGTTTCGCAATTTCGGCCGCCTCTTTTCGCCGCACAGGTGCATTCGGGACATACCCAAGTGGCTTTTTCATTCGCAGTGAGCGTTTTGTTGTGGCATTCATAATGGTACAACTTACCACAAGACCTCGCCATACATTGTAGGTATTCATTTCCCACAGATAATTGTTTCTGGCAGGCGCCATTATGAATATGGCTTTATTTTACTTATGTATATTATAACACTATGAGGTAATTGATCGTTTAATAAAAAACCGCATATCGAGAACTTGTACAGTTCCAACGGTATTGAAGATTTTACTATAGGGTGCCGGTGCGATGTTGCCGCCGCACGTGCAACTTATGTACATGTATATAAAAAAGTATTCTCCCGTTTCGAAGGTACTGATTACCCTTAAAATATAACCACAATTGAAAGTACAAATAATAATCATCCCAAGTAGCACAGAACACACTTATATCCCTTGTACAGCTTAAATTAGAGTTTTAACGGGTGAATAGGCTCTTATACAACCAGTTTGCTAATATCACAAGTATATTCTGCCTATTTTCACTAAACTGTGCATTGTAACGTGCATGTTAGGCCGTTGCATCGGCTGCAACAACGCATTTTTCCATAGCTCGATTTGCACCCATACTAACTGTTCTATTGTGGATCACACCTGCAACCTGCTTCCAACGCCATTCCATTCCCAAAAAGAAAGGACTTGGGACAGGATATATCCAAATTAAGACGTTTATTTCACATTTGGCTCGCTTGAAACGCTACACGCAGAACATGTTGTTCAATGGCAGCTGAAGTAGTCGGCGAAAGGCTTGTCGCCAGCTCTGTGAAAGCATCGAAGCATTCAAATTGCAGTCGTCAGTGCAACGGTCTACTAGTAGCAGTTTACAAAACAGTTATTACTTTAAGTAATGAAATGATGACTGCACTTCAAGGCTTTCACAGAGTATGACAAGACGTCTAATTTTAATACAATAATTTTAATAGAAAAGAGACCTGTTTTAAAACTTGCATGTTATACCCTGAAATAACTACTGCTTTTGCAAGTAGTTACATTGTTATCTATAGAAATTCTCTCTCGATACGTAACGGCTCATGTGAAACGATTACTTAGGGCCATTTTTGTTTCTTTTTTTAGGGTGTGTTTAAATAATTAATGTCATTCATTATTATAACAAAACGGGATTTAACCGAGTTCAAAAATGTTTATTTACCGCAATTAAGTCCCGTTTTATTATTTTAATATAATGTGTGAAAATCGTGTAAGATTCAATCACTATATTAATGTCATTAATTGGTTCTCAATTAATCGTAACGTTGTTGGTCCCAGATTCACATGCAGGCTATACGATGCTCCAACAGAGCATATATTATTACTGTTAATGCGATTCGAAAAGATCTATTTAAACTAAAAAACACTAAACTAAACAAGCTTGTGAGATACCTTCCATCTATTTCAGCTGCCATTGAATACCGTTTCATGCAAACCAAATGTGGGTTCACGTTTTAATTTGGAAATATCGAGTCCCAAGTCCTTCTTTTTGGGAATGAAACGGCATCAAAGGTAGGTGGGGTCCACAATAGTTGAAGGTTAGTTCAATTTGGAAACTCCTTGAACATTATGGATACAAATTGGGCTGTGGCATAATGCGTTGTTGTTTTTTTTATGATGCGACGGCCTAACTTGCACGTTACAATGCAAAGCCTGCAAAGACTAAAGTGAAAATAAAACGTAAAGTAAGTAAAATATTGATTCAGAAATGCTATTTAGCATCTAATATACTTGTGATATTAGCAAACAGGTTGTATAGGAGCCTATTCACCCGTTAAAACTCTAATTTAAGCTTTACAAGGGATATAAGTGTGTTGTGGGCTACTTGGGATGATTATTATTTGTACTTTCAATTGTGGTTATATTTTCAGGGTAATCAGTACCTTCGAAACGGGAGAATACTTTTCTATACATATACATGTACATAAGTTGCACGTGCGGCGGCAACATCGCACCGGCACCCTATAGTAAAATCTTCAATACCGTTGGAACTGTACAAGTTCTCGATATGCGGTTTTTTATTAAACGATCAATTTCCTAATTGTGTTATAATATACATAAGTAAAATAAAGCCATATTCATATTTTTTTTTATATGAAATTACATAAAAGCCCCAAAAAAAAATATATTTTTTCAAAATGTATGTTTTTTTTTGGAAATTTTATTACTTTTTGCCTATTTGAATTTTTATTTTATTTTTTTAAACTAATTTAAGTAATTATCTGTCGATTACCACCTTAATTATCAAAATCGGAATAGCCGTTGAGGTTTTAGATTTTTTGTAAGATTTTTTGACCCAGCGGCGCCATGTCTGTATTCTTCAATAACTTTGGAATTATACGAGCTAATGATATGCGGTTTTTTTTCGTAAATGTAAAATTAGTTGTGTATTAATATAAATAAATAAAAAAAGTACCATGTACATACATTTTTACGAGTAAAATTCCAAAAATCACAAATTTTAAATATTTTTTTCAGAAAATATTATTTCTTAGGTATCCAAAATTATTTTCTACGTGATTTGAATTTTTTTCATGTTAAATTGGGTAATTATCTGCCGATTGGCACCTCTTACGTCAAAATCGGAGTATCCGTTCAGGATTTAGAATTTTTTAAACTTTTTTTGAATAAGTGGCGCCATCTCTGTTCCTAAGGGGTGAAACTAATTTCGCCTCGAGTGAAATCGTTTATTTTGGTCTATATTATCACCGTGCAAAACGGCTTGCTTCCATCACAGAGTGCAGCTTTTTTTCATAACAAATAGGACTAATACGCGCCGGTTTGTCGTACTTACCAATATAGACGGGCTACGCCAGCACAACATACACGCCGATTTGTCGTACTTACCAACTTACCAAAATAGACGGGCCACGCCAGAGCAGAGTTTATTCAAAGCCAGAATATCGGGCCAAATTCGTAAAAGGCTTATAAAAGTGTACATCTGGAGTATAGCCCTTTATGGAAGCGAAACGTGGACAATGACACAGCGTGATAGAGAACGGTTGGAAGCATTCGAGATGTGGTGCTGGAGACGAATGGAAAGGATAAGCTGGACGGAAAAGTTACGAATGAGGAAGTGCTTATAAGAGTAAAAGAGAAAAGGTCGTTGTTAGAAACCATTGAAAACAGAAGGGGAAAGATGTTTGGACACCTGCTACGACATGACGATTACATAAAAACCATTATTGAAGGGAAGATTGAGGGAAGGAGGAAGAGAGGAAGACCTAGGAAATCTTATATAGACCAAATCAAGGAGAAAGTGGACGGCGTGTCGTATCAGGACATCAAAACGAAAGTTGAAGATAGAGAAACATGGAAGTTGCTCCACCGACAAGAGCTAAGCTCTTAAATTTCTGATGATGACGCCAGCACAACATACAAGCCGGTTTGTCGTACTTACCAAAATAGACGGGCCACACCAGCACCACATACCCGCTGGTTTGTCGTACTTACCAAAATAGACGGGCCACGCCAGCTCCACATACCCGCCGCCGGTTTGTCGTACTTACCAAAATAGACGGGCCACGCCTGCACCACATACGCGCCGGTTTGTCGTACTTACCAAAATAGACGGGCCACACCTGCACCACATACGCGCCGGTTTGTCGTACTTACCAAAATTGACAGGCCACTCCGCGCCAGCATCACATACGCGCCGTTTTGTCATACTTAAATGACTATTGTGACTATGACTGCTGCAAATGGAAAAGTACAGATAGTAAGAAAATAAATACGCATGTAGAGTAATTTTATATTAGAGACGGCAGTACAACTTCGATGAGATTGTGTATTCCCAATACAAATACAATATTTTCTCCCAGCTTTCATGGTAACTCAATAAAAATATTTATTACATATTATGTTTGCTCTTGACGATAGGAATAAGAAAATGAATATTTTGAAGTTGTTCCTGAGCTGTTTATAAATAACTCAATAACCTTTGATCAGATCATGACATGAATGTACGTTTATAGTTCATATTAGCAATACATGACTGTATGGAGCTACCGAGTTTTGATGGTAGATCAATCTTGGCGAAAATCATTTGCCAGTAAATGCCGAATAATAAAATCGGCTTAGTTACATAATTTTAAGCCGTATAATCTTAGGTTACATGCGAGTTCAGGATACCGTTTTTGTTTCATTTAATATTAAAGAAGGTACTCACTATTTTATATTGTCCGTGGCAATTCTATGCAGTGGCTCAATTTTAACGCAAGTAGGATTTTATATTTTCTAAGGCCTATGTTAATTCAAAAAACATTTTATAGAATAGGTCTCTTCTACAGATATAATTAATTAGATTGTGACAATATGACACCTGTGAAAAATTATTCATATGTAAGTATATTTTTGACATTCACTTGTCCAGTTGCTGTTTTGTAGTACAAGTCAAGTCAATAGTGACGTCACCACCAAATACTAACGAGAAAAACATTTAAAAGTAACAATAAAATTAGCCTACGTTTTCAGATTTGAATAAGAAATGGGATGATATTTTTTGGTATTATCCCATTTTATTTACCATTCTTTAAATAATAGATTCGGTGTGCATATCATTTTGAGCACTTTGTATGAGTAGCAAACTTCTACTGCTGACTTTACGCAATATAGCTAGGTTAGGTTAAGGTTGCAAGATATCCCAAAAAATATGGTATGTAATATGCTCGTAATATGTCACTAAGGGGGCCTATGATGGTTGCGTTTATCACGCGATAAATAAGTGACAAAGCATCTGTCACTCACACTAGCATTTCGTCAAATATGCATTGTTTATCGCGTGATAGTAGTTTTTAGGAATCCGTACCCAAAAACAGAATAAAATAAATATTTTAATGGGGCTCCCATATAAGAAACGTGATTGGTTGCGTTAAATTTGCACTTCATTTGTATGCCGCGCCTACCAGGTGCAAACTTAACTTAACCCGGCTAGTTAAGATGGGAAGTGATTCTACGGAACCCTCGGTTCGCAAGTCCGACTCGCACTTACCGGCCAAGTGCCTTGCAATTACAAAAAATCTGAATAATGAGGGATTCAGACAAATCAAACTTGGAAATTATGTAGTGTAAGTACCCACAAGGTTTTTCTGACAATATGTTTTTAATAGTCCAAGTAAGAAACAAAAACTTTCGTTATTCTTCGTATAGTGACGATATTACGTTGAATTTGAATCCGAGAAATTTGTTTCTAATGTTGACTGTTTTTACCAACAGAAAAGAAGAATTTTACCAACAGCCGTAGGTAATTCGTGGAAGATATGACAACATTTGAAACTATTGTCTTTGGAAAATCGAACTACGTACCATTTGCTTGGATATCAGCCCGTTCAGTCTAATGTTCATCTCAAATATTGGGATAGCCGCGAGCATGCACCAAAACCAGCTATAACGGCCCTCGACGCAGGACTGTTAGCCCAAAAGCCTCCACTCGTTTTTACAAGCTATGCAAACAACGCCCGTCCAATCATCCAGCCATATACTGCCGACTATTCCACGGTCCCTTTGAGATCGCATTTAATACGAGCTGTCAATGTTAACATAACCAACACACATGGGGATATCTCTGAGGATTAACGCTCAGTCTGTGACTTTGATGGTCCTATTGATTTGTTAAATGAATGTCAATCGTGGACATTGGTCGAAGTGAATATTATGGAAACATTTTTGCTGTTTCTACCTCAATGATGGCCTTTGAGGCAGAAAAGTTCTTAAGAGATAATCGCATGACGATCACAGCTTCGGAAAGTGATCGACGATCTTGTCAGGATCGTTGGAAACCGTTGGATAGGGGCGGTACACAATGTGTTGATCCTTGGGGTATGTTTTTTTAGGGTTCCGTTTCCAAAGGGTAGAAACGGGACCCTATTACTAAGACTCCACTGACCGTCTGTCTGTCTGTCGCCAGGCTGTATCTCATGAACCGTGATAGCTAGAAAATTGAAATTTTCACGGATGATGTATTTTTGTTGCCGCTATAACAACAAATACTAAAAACAGAATAAAATACATATTTAAGTAGGGCTCCCATACAACAAACGTGATCGGTTTGGTTAATTTTGCACCTCATTTGTAACTGGCGCCATTAATACCAGGTTCAAACTTAACTTAGCCCAGCCAGTTAAGATGGGATAAGTGTTTGTACGGAACCCTCGGTGCCTGAGTCCGGCTTGCACTTGGCTAGTTTTTGTTGTGATATCACATGAGAAGAGATAAATAATTTCTGGACGTTTTTAGTTATGTTCTCTCGATTCCTATAAAGTAACTGAAAATATTGTACATATCTCACGAAATTTTGGCACGATCGCGACCACCAAAGTTACGGAAATGCTCGGATACAACTCAGACATGCTAGGAGTCTACGAGTAAAACTTAGGTACTTTGCGGTTAAGTAAACGTAGTTATTGAAATCTGAATAGAATTCGACGACAACATACTCTTCTGTCATTCAGTTTTTCAAACAAAATTATCTCCTTAAATCTGAAAAATATTTAAGATATCGTAGATAACGTATGGCCACGGGAAATCCAAAGATCCATCCTTATGCTTTGTCTACATCATAACATAAAACATGCAACTGCCACCTTTCTAGGTCCAAGCGTTTGGGTGGGCGTCGATAAAACTCGATAACATTCGATTTGAAATATAAATAAACCAGCGTAGCAATGACAATGTCTTTGCATATTTATTTAAATTAACATGATTTTTTTATGGAATCTTTTTATCGATTCTATTTTTTATGTGGAAATACCACCTTTTTTAAAATAATGACACAAAGGTAAATTAAGAAAGAAAAATTTAATGCGATCAACTACAATCTAAGCAGGATCCTGTAAATCATGTTAATTTAAATCA
Organism: Apotomis betuletana; assembly: GCA_932273695.1. NCBI lineage: Eukaryota > Metazoa > Arthropoda > Insecta > Lepidoptera > Tortricidae > Apotomis > Apotomis betuletana. The sequence continues at coordinate 12,611,780 of OW026298.1, read as the reverse complement.
ATATGTGTGAAAATCATGTTATAAATAATGACACAAAGGTAAATTAAGAAAGAAAAATTGAATGCGATCAACTACAATCTAAGCAGGATCCTGTCATTATTTTATAACATGATTTTCACATATATTTATTTAAATTAACATGATTTTCACTTATAATAATAAGTCCCTTCGAGACCATAGACGTAACTTCACGTCCAAAACGTCGAGATAACAAAATATACACTTTTTTTTAACGCGATTAAGTTTATTTTTGAAGTCTCGTTTTTTTCTATTTACACGTGCGAGTGAGCCCAATTTAATTTTCTTCGCGTGTTGATCGTGGATCTTTATATAAATAAGTACTATCCGAAATCTAGTCCATTACACTTCCTCGGTCGGCGTTGCCTTAAATATTTTTACTGAATGATTTAAATATTAAATAAAAGATAACAAGCAACGCGATTTAGCCCATTGTAATTTATTCTGAAACATGAAGGTGTTGTGTTTAATTTGCTGAGAAAAGAAAATTTCATATCTGTCAAATTTGTTTCACAACCGCTATGGAAAACGGATTAAGTTTTCACATGTATGGTGCCTGAATATAGTACATTACATCAGAGGCCGGGAATCCGTTTTCACGACGAGGCATGTATATAGTGCTTTTCTCAAACATACAATGAAATAAAAAAAATTACTTCAAAGAATAACACTTAATATTGTTTGTCCGATATTTTCCGAATTCGACCGAGTTTTAAAAATCAGATTTCAGATTCTGACTCAGGAGCCCCAAAACCCCCCGGATACCGAATTTCAACCTCCTAGGACCAATTTGAAATTTTCTCCATACAAATCGTTTTTTTCGACATTTTCCGAATTTGACCGAATTTTCGGACAAGATTTCAGATTCATATTTTTGAGCCCCGAGAGCCCCCCGATACCGAGTTTTAGCCGCCAAGCACCAATTTAAAATTTTGAAAAAAAAAGTCGCGGTCTTGAATTTTTTTTTTTCACAATTATCTAACAACCAACCTTTAAAAACAAAACCTGCTTTTTGTCAAACCAGCCAGCTGTGTGAATGACCTTGTTGTTGAAACCAAAAAAAAGTTACTTTGCAGGCCTAGGCCTGAAAAGCAGTATGAAATCCCTTTACAGTCCTCTCGAGTTGTTGCGCCCAAAAACCGATACTTCCGAGCCTATTATAAGGAACTCAAAGACAATATTTCATTGCATGTTTGAGAAAAAATGTTTTTCACGACACTGCTCGAAAATGTGGTTATAGATTACCTGAATCCAGTACACAAAACTGCCTATATATGTTCATTTGTAAACTGTATATCTATGTTAGCTCCCAACACGACAACAATGTTGGACCTTACGGTAACAGTTCGTATCTACACTTGAATTTCATAGTAAGATACGACTTTTTAGAAAATATTTCAGATTAATTTTCTCGGCCGGCTTAAACGACAATTTAACCAATCAAAGCTTAATCGTCTGCTGCATGTCAAATTAAATTGACCAATGAGAATGCGTCATTTATGAGGTGTATTTTTTTCTTAAACTTATAAATACCCATAAACGAGTTTATTTTCTTAAGTAAGATAATACTCCTCAGGTTTACTTTTTAATAAGTTTTTGTTAAAAAAGGTTTTACTCTGAAAATCATGAACATTTATATTTTAAAATTAGTTATGGGGCGTAAAACAATTTCCTAATTTCTACAGTTACTAATTTCTCAACAAATAAACAGTTTTCAACAAATAAACGCTTTTAATTACCTAAGTATATAAATATTGAGTTCATATTTTTTTTTATTCGGCTGAAAAGCTATGACTCCATTGCGACGAGATGCGATGCGCGCATGCGCTACGGGTCAGCCGGCCATATTTAAAAAATTAAAAAATAAAATGTATTGTTTAGTAAATATTAAAATTGGTTTTATAATGTGATTAATTTAATAATGTTCACATTGACTCACGAAATAAATAATATAAGGAACGTATGTTAATATTGCGTACTGTTACAATGACCCTTCAGTGTATAATGTATCGTAGGGTTGTTTACCTGAGTGTAACCTAGACTAAATGTTTAAATGTCTAAATTAAGTTGAAAGTGAGGTAAGTTTGAATATTTTTGTTATTTCTTCATAGCTGGGTTGAAAATCGTCTTTATGTCGTTTGAATCTGGGGGTACGATCAGCTTTATGTTTATAATAGCCCTGATTTTTACAACTCATTGTTGTAAAAATGCGCCGAGCGCCTGCAATAAGGCACCGAGTTTAATGACCAATATGAAAAACTCCTATTATAATATATTTGCTCGTGTCGTGAAAAGCACTATGTTTAGTCTCGGCTGAAAGTGCAATAGATTAACTCGTACTATCGAAGGCCTCCCCTGCGGGTCGGCCTTCGAAATTTACTCGTTAATCTATTGCTTACTTTCCAGCCTCTACAACAATGTACTATTTATGATGTTAAGGAATTTTTTGAAGCGTCATGGTAATTTGAAATAGGTATGGTAATTTGAAATGTAAGTAACTCATACAACCGTCATGGTAATTTGAAATGTAATGTAAGTAACTCATACAACCGGCGCTATTTATTCTGTATTGTACCTACAATTGACATTATTTAATTATTCTTACATAGTTTCTTATTATTATTTATACCAATTTGACTACATACTATTCTGACTATTGCACTATTGTATAATTTATTTAATTGACATGTGGTGTGCGCTTATATCTACCATTGTGTTGTGCGCCAAACTCTGGCTGATTGTGACTAACATTGTATTATATTTGTTACCTTTACAAATACTCACTTTCTGACAATAAACAATTTGAATTGAATTGAATTGTATTTTTGGGCAAAATAACGACCAAGATAGGGTCAACGAAATTCTACGGTTTATAGAGATGCTGGGATCTCATTTTGCACTGACTAATATTATACGGATAGGATATGAAAGGGACCACATATTGCAAAGTTTTCGTAAGCCACCGACATTTCTGAACTATAATCAGGCTCGGATTTTGGCTGCTTTTCACTAGGAGAACTTGTGAAATGATCCTGTTGAAATCTGGATGGCATTAGTTAGTGGAGTGTTATACTTGGGACGTTTTCAACGGAGATTATACACTGTTTTAGATCCAATACTGATTGTAAGTATATTCTTATTATAAATTCTTAGTATAAATTGGTCTCAATTATTAATATTCGAAGGTATATTCATTGAAATTCTTAGTGACATTTTCATTTTCTAATGCAGTTATTTTAGATTAGGTATTTAAAATGTGAACCAAAAATTAATTCAATAATTTTAATATAATATGTGACAGCTAAAATTGCAAAACATATTACGAATAAATGAGTAGGTATACTTATGAGCATTATTTTTATTAATTATTTTATTGCACAAAAGAAAAGTTATCAAACAAAAGGCGGGCTTAATGCCTTGAGGCACTCTCTACCATTGAACCTTATAGAGACGTAAGGGTGTAGACCTATGAGTATTATAAACTTTTTACATGAGGAAAGGTAGTGATTGCGGAATACAATACGCAATTACCTCAATGTAATATCCAATTAATTATATAATTATTGTATTAAGCGGTTTACACTCACGTGAAAGTGTCAGGAACGGCCCGACATGTTTCGAACTCGGGAGTGACGAGGTTGCCGCGGCGGTGTACCGGCAGCCGTCCCTGATGAAGAGCTCCATACGAGTTCGAAACATGTCGGGCCGTTCCTGACAATTTTACGTGAGTGTGAACCGATTAATACAATAATTCAATATGTCTCACGAAAGTTTTAATAAAATTAATTATATGTTTTAATTATTGACTTATGTTATGCATCGTATATAAATCCCATTTGATTGTTGCAATGTATTTTTTTGTTGCTTTTTCTCAACCATCTATGGAGTTATAAGAAGTTTTTATACCTTGTAACAATTGACAACATTTTTTTAACCAGTCCTTCTTACTGATATAATAAAAAAAAAGGAAAAAAAAAACAATATCCCATATTTTTACAAAAATCCATTTGAAAAGTTTCTCGTTCTAAAAGAGCGTAGGCGACAAGTAATTGTTCACAGCGCAGAAAATTTTCAGACAGTCGGACTGGTACTAAGATGGGTTTAGTATGGAAATTGCACCACTGTTCATTTTGTAGGTTGCGACTAGATTTTTCCAGAAGGTGACGTCATTTGTGTGCTAATTCTTAGAGACGACGCAGCTTTCACCTTCTTTTTAGGGTTCCGTGCCCAAAGGGTAAAAACGGGACCCTATTACTGAGACTTCGCCGTCCGTCCGTCTGTCACCAGGCTGTATCTCAACAACGGTGATAGCTAGACAGTTGAAATTTTCACAGATGATGTATTTCTATTGCCGCTATAACAACAAATACTTACTAAAAATAAAATAAAATAAATATTTAAGGGGGGCTCCCATACAACCAACTTGTTATAGATTATATATATGTATAGGTACGGAACCCTTCATGCGCGAGTCGGGCTCGCACTTCCCCAATTTATTTTTTAAATATATTCAAAATTAGTCGGTATAGCCAAATAAAAATAATAGTTTTGGGTGCCGTGGTAATAAAGTAATAATAATTCGTTTAAACTGAAAACTATTTGAAAATTCAAAATGTTGTCAAATCTATTAGATTGCAGCTTTCATGCAATACAATAACGGACTTAATCTCCGAAGCTATAAGCAACAATTGAAATGTGAATGTAGTATCAACAGGTGAAATATGTACGTATCTTGTTTGTCGAACTTTTTGTAGGGTTCTGTACCTCAACCGGAAAAATAGAACCCTAATAAGAACACTTTGTCGTACGTCTGTTCGTATGTCACGGCCATTTTATCTCAAGAACACGTCCGTATCAAGCTGTGATTAGTATAAAATACTTAGGTTTGCAATGCCTTTGAAGCAGTGAATAAAATGAAATCAATAGATATAAAACCGGCCAAGAGCATGTCGGGCCACGCTCAGTGTAGGGTTCCGTAGTTGCCCATCCTTCACAATAGATGGGCTTAAATTAGGTACGAGAAAGATTTCAAGCTCTATAAAAAAGGTCGTAAACGCCAAAGTAACTGTAATTACTTATTACCTTCTGGAAGTTATCGATTATACGCGCCAGATTGAGCGGAATCTTTTAATGCAATATGGCAGTTAACTAATATGTGTAACGTTCGAAGTATAAGGAACCGCGCGGCACTTACAATCATTTTAAAGAAAATTATGAAATTTTGCGATAACTCAAAAACGGCTACACCGATTTTATTTAATATAGTTTTCATTGAAAGTACTTTTAAGGCCACATTTTCATGAATTTATCCATAATTTTTTGACCCGTGGTTTAAAAGTTAGAGGGGGGGCGCTATTTTTTTTATTTTCGGAGCGAATATTTACAAAACTGCTGACTTTATAAAAAATTATATTAAAAGACCCCTATTATTTTTAAAAGACCTATTCAACGACAACTCACACACTAGTGTTGAAACGAAAAAAAAAAACATCCCAACTTTAGCTGTTAGAGAGGTAACCGAAAAAAAGTTTTTTTTTTAGTTTTTATTTTACCGTTTTGTTGGCGTCATACATACACAATACTCATACCAAATTTCAGCTTTCTAGTACTAATGGTCACGGAGCTAAGCCGCGGACGGACGGACAGACGGACATGGCGAAACTACAAGGGTTCCTAGTCGACTACGGAACCCTAAAAATTAGATCAATGCAATCAATAGATACGAGCGTTTCTGCTGCATGTGTTGACGCTCGCAAGGGAATCAAAACCTATAGGGTGATTCCGGTTGATCTAGAATCCTGATATTTGGCAAATAGCCACATCATGTAGCACAATTAAAGGAAAAAATACGAATCGTTTATTTAGTACTTATTTGTAGGCGGTAAAGATACCCAGTGTCCCGTATTGTCCGATCTGTAGGCATTCTATTGTCCCAATATATTGTCCAGTCCACAATTAAATTTATATTTTCCCTACAGCAATACTCAGTGGTTTCATGGTTTGTATGGAACCCTCGGTGCACGAGTTTGACTCACACATGACCGGTTTTTATTCTTTAACACAATCGCAAGTGGAGTTGGAATACTTAACCTATACGTATTTTTTAAATACATATTTCTTATGAGCTGGGGATGTGTGCGCAAATTCACGTTCAGGAATTTTCGATCGTTTACAAGATAATCCGCAATGATAAAACCGGCAGAGTAAAATATTTCCTGTTTAACTACTTAAAAAGATGAATGAGATGTATTTATGGAAGAGTTGGGAGTGTTTTTAAATTACAGACATATAATAGGATTATTAAGATTGTTCTCCGGGTAAATAATAAGTTTGGCAAGCATTCCGGTACTCCAATCCGTCGAGGAGCCGCCGCCTCCGCGTTGACATACACCCCACATTTATTTGCACGACGCGGATTAATTCTACGTCATCCCGCACATATCCACTGTGAGACTATGCTTCTCGATCATGTGGAAATCCACACTGGAGCAACAATGTCGCTATCGCTTTATACTAACTGACATCACAGAATAAGATACTACACAATATTTCCTGCTTTGACCATCGTAAAAACCGACTGAGAACTGCATTTTTATCGTGTAAAATGTGTCGCTTTTGGTCGTGGGCGTAACAACACCGACCAACGCCTTTGAATAGTTACGAACGCGCACCAAGTTGGCCTAACAAATCAAAAATCGGAGCCGTGTACTCCGGTTTGCGCCGCCAGACCGGGGATTTTATGACGTCGTGTCGTGGAAGTATATAAATCCAAAACGAATTTATTTATTATTTTTAAATCACGCGACGTCGTATCGTAGCTCGATGTCGCGTCGTACCACGATGCAATGTCGTATCTTGTAATAGTGTTTTGGTCCTTACCGCAATTCATATTAATCCTGTCTTGTTTACGGCATTAAAATGTTCATATCTTATTTTTCGAAGTTACATTTTGTTTACTACCTAAGACAATTGGGGACGAAGAGCATATAACTTACTCACAACTCGTAGCAAAGCGACAATACCAGAATAAAACATTAATGAATCACACGTTTCATCTCTGTGATATCAAATCCCCTTAACATAGCTACTACGTACAATATTGGAACCCATATCGCGTGCAGAAAATGAATCGTAAATTATCGGTAAGGTGAAAATTCAATAAACAACATGTAAAAAATGACGCGGCACGCAAAGGGAAACAAATTGCTTGTAATTATATCGGGATCGTATTGGTATCCGCGATGGATCACAACGGGGTCTAAAGAGGACGCAGTTCTGCGGAAATTATTCTACGCGACGTAATTAATATAAGCAATGACATACGGAGAGGGTCCCTGTATATGCGGGTTCCGTAGGTATTGTGTATGCAGATTCCTAAAATATGCCCACGAGTCTTTTTGCTTGACTTAGTAATGGTGCTGCCGTGACCTGACTGTGACTCTAGATATCTAATGTTGTATTTAAGTAGCATTGGCATCCGTTAGGTATCCGTATAAGGCCCGTACAAGGCAAGAAAAAAGAACCTTTTTTTCTATGAATGATAAATATTATTCCAGCCTATAAATATAGTACTTTAAAAAAAAATATCCTTTTCCCATTGGCTTTGGCGAGCGCGGCGGTATGGCAAATCGACGCGTGTGCGCGTTGGCTGGCTACGAACGCGCGTCAATTTTGAGCGAAGGCAGAAGGCGGAGTCCAGTATCCTGATGCGTGCTGGTGCGTAGGCATAGGCGACGCCTAGTGGGCCTCTAACTGAATCCAGTTCAGTGAAAATTATGTATTTAGTGTACGGAAGTCGGAAATTATTTAAGCCTCCGCTGTTCACCCATCTTATCTGTCAAGAAGCTATTATAAATCTTGATTCGTATTAGGTTGCATTTATTTAATAACAAAGATAAGAAACGTTACATGACTGTAGTTAATTGCTAAAATTTTAAGTTGTGTCATATGCTTACTTAATTATGTTTATGTATCTAACATCATAAAGTAGAGAAACAAGAAAAAACCGTCGGTCGGCAAGAGAGCAGTTTAAAAAAATAACCCTGTGTATTTTAGACCTGTTAGAATTACCCATATCGTCTGTAGAAAAAAAAACACAAATATGAAGCCTCCGGGAAAAAAGGTAACGGGTCTCTGTTTTAAAACTTGAAAATAGAATTAGAAACTCGAAACGCTAGGCTCTCTCTGTTGTCTGTTAGTTTCTTAAGAGGCCTTATTCCTTTAATTTTTTTTTTTTCATATTATGACAAATCTATTGATAATTTCAACCAATTTTTTTAAGTAATACTTTTCCCCGAGTTCTAGGTAGTAACATAGCTATTTCATGCTTTCATTGCGTGCAGTCGAAAATAAGTTGAAGAAACTAACTTTCCACGTGAATTTCGTCAATTTCGAGTAGTTTTTGAAACAAAAATTATCAATGAAAAATCCAAACTGTAGGTTTCAAATATATACCAATAAATCCAAATAGCCCTCGTCTGGGTAGTAACATCAATAATATGCGAAGAAACATGTTTCATCATAGAGAAAAATGTCTAAGCAATCAGCATTTTAAAAGGAATAAGGCCTCTTAACAGACCCGTGTCTCCGCGATGATCGTGATTCATTCAGCAGATGCACATCGTTATAATTAAAGCTCCGTTATCCGTTCAATTCCGTTCAAAAATGCTGGTTGTTTTAGACATTTTTCTCTGTGATCAAACATGTTTCCTAACACATTATCAATATTACTACTTAGAACAGGGCTACTGCGATTTATTAGTATATATTTAAAACCTACAGTTTTAATTTTACATTGATAATTTTAAATTTAAATACTACTCAAAATGGACAAAATACACGCAGAAAACTGCACGCAATGAAAGCATGAAATAGCTACGTTACTATCTAAAACTCAGGGGAAAGTATTATTCACTTCAAAAATTTGGTTGAAATTGTCAATAGGCTTCTTAAAACTAGTGGGCCTGCAAGCTGCAGACCTCGCGAGCTTGTTGCGAAAAGATAGAAATTTGACATTCCACAACTTTTATAATGAATAATAATATATATAAACAAAATTTCATGGGAATTGGTTGAGAAATACGACCTGCAAAAGCGTCTGTACATCCAAACATTCGGACATAAAAAAGAGAAAAAACGCTTCTCTCACTCGGTCCATAAATCAGTATGATGACCAGTATAAGTAATCCAGTAATTATTTTATATAATAGCTGTATAGATATGGTTAAAAAATTTATATATAAGTACTTAGCTTAATTTCAATGTTTACAAATGAAGCGAAAATTGATTGCCACCCTAAGGCATGTCGAAGCAACTCGTTGAAAAATTCAATGGCTCTGACATCTGATTCGGTGGTCCAATTGGGAGGACGCCCGTATTGGCCCGGAAAGCCGTTGGAAACGCAGGTTCGAATCCTGTCCGAATCATTAAATTTTTCAATTTTCGCTTCATTTGTAAGCATTTAGTTTACGTTAGCAGACGTTACTGCTTTAATAAAAATAAGTTAGCTTAATTTCATAAATAATTCAATACGGAAGGGTATAAAGTATGAACTAATAGCAGCAGTTTACAAATATCCGTTTATTACATAAGCGATAATTTTATTAAGAGGCCTTATTCCTTTTAAAATGCTGATTGCTTTAGACATTTTTCTCTATGATCAATCATGGTTCTTAACATATTATTGATGTTACTACCTAGAACAGGGCTATTGGGATTTATTGGCATATATTTGAAACCTACAATTATTTCACGCTTTCATTGCGTACAGTCGAAAATAAGTTAAAAAAACTAATTTTCCGCGTGAATTTTGTCAATTTCGAGTAGTTTTTGAAACAAAAATTATCAATGAAAAATTCAAACTGTAGGTTTCAAATATATACCAATAAATCCCAATAGCCCTGTTGTAGAAAGTAAAATCAATAGTATATTAAGAAACATGTTTGATCATAGAGAAAAAGTCTAAACAATCAGCATTTTAAAAGGAATAAGGCCTCTTAATAACCTGACATTTTCAACTCATTATTATTGTTTCACATTATGATGAATTTTCGCGCACTCGTGACTCGTGATTCGAACCAAATTATAATAGGTGCCAATTCGCTTTAACAATTGCAATTAAAAGCTTAACGTTAACTGTTAATTACATTTTATGAACACCGATCAGGCAAATAATAAGTAAAATGAATAACACGAGTAATCATATCATTCATATACAACAGAAATAACTATTTATACTTAGTATTTATGTATATTTTTTAATAACTTAATATCAAACAAATGTCCTGCAGGCCTAAGATGCTTGCATGTATCGCGTGAGAGATAAAATAGTACATTACATGCCCCGGGCGGTGAATTCGTGAATGTGTTTGTAAACATACGATCCGGGGCTTTTCGAATTACCGCCCGTGGTTTGTATACAGTTTTACGTCTTGTTATTGGCCGCCAGGAAGAGAGATTTTATCCCCGCAGGCAGAAACGCGGGCAGAAAATCCCACTTATGGCCTAGGGTGACGTAAATTTACTAAACATCCGTCACTTCCTGACATGAGCAGTAGGTAGGTATGTTTATTTGTCGGGCGACAAAACACGACCATCATAGGCTCACTGAACTGATAATATACAGCGTGTATATTTGATATAACCGCAAACTTTACGGGGTCTTAGTATAGGCACTTATTAATATAAAATTAACTTTTATTTCCCATATAAAATAATTCAGCACGCAATGTATTTGTTTGTTGTTGTTTGTTGACACTTATCATCGTGATGTCACAACTGTCACTAGTAAATAACTTTTAATAAGTGTACGCCATACATTGCAGATCAGAAAATTTTCTTTAATTTATTACGTTATGGCAGTTAACACTAAATTAACCATTGTTATAAAATATCAGATTATAGCACTAAAATCTACGTCTGGCTTCAATTTGTGGTTATATCAAATATACACGCTGTATATATTTTTAATGGACACATAATATACTCTAATTTTTAATATACTCTTGCATACGAGACAGTTGAAAAAATAATAAGTCCGCTTGCGAATTATTGTTCCATTTCTTTAAAATTGTTTCTTAAGATTGGATGAGACTTATTTATTTCATCACTTTCAAAATTTTTATAACTGCTGGAATTTATTACTCATGCTGCTACACTATTATACTGTTGCATAAAGAAGAAACTTTGCACTAGTAAACAATATCCTGCTGTATTGTTTTTGTAGTAATTAGGTGTCTACATACGAACCCGCACTGAACCTTTCACTGAGTAGGTAAAGCATGTCGATTACAATCTGTAACTACCATTTACAGATGATAAAGTCCCAACGACCTTTCGTCCCAGCCGGGCCGTTGTACAACTAGCTGTTATTGCTCGTACTTAAGTAAGACAACGTGGCTCTTATATATCAAAACAGATTCTCTCGTCATAAAGAGGTGTTAGGTCTGAAATTTCCCCAGGATAATAAACAAAGTGACCCAAGGCATTAAGGGCATCTGGCGTCGGAACGTGAAAAATAAGGAAACTTTTCGCCTCCAACCATTCGCGTTACAATAAAAAGTAAGCTACCACGTATTTTTCTCGTCATGGCCTTTACACTTTCAAACAAAAGTCGAAACAAGTGGCCGGAACTTTCAGATTTATTCAGCGGGGCTGGACTGAGATCGCTGATTTTGAAAGCGCTTCTGTGTGACATATTTTCTATTCACTATTTCCCTAGGTGTGAGGCCAAGATAAGTGGATCTTGCGTGGGTGGAATACAGTCTGAGTTGGCTTGCCAGGACGCCACGTGGTATTCGCTTATTTGTTGCTAGTCCTTGGAAATATCCGAGAGACATCATCTTTCATTATTACGTTACGACTGCTAACGATGGAGTATTCGTTTTCTTCTCTTAATAAGAGATTTTAATAATAGTTGCGAAAGTCGTGAACCTATTTACGCTCATTAGGTAAGTTTTTAGAGCTATAATTGTGATTAGTTATTTTATTATTATGAAGAGGTTTTAGAATATTATTTTTCAAATAAAATTAATTAGTGTCCAAATTTCTGTTCATCAAATGCCGAATATTTAAGCGAACATCGCCCATTAGCATGCCTTTTTCTAATAGAAACAAGAAGATGTATCTTGTTAATTAGTTATATACGTTTTCAGATTACCTTTTTACTCGAGGAATAATACTCGATCAGTAAGATGGAACACATATTTTAAAAACATTCAATTAATGATGTAATTAACTATTTTCTTATAGAGATGTACATATTTTTTTAAGTAATTTCCGCATCCTTAAAAGCCAATACTTAAAATTGCTGATGAAACAGAACAGGTAGAGCTATTATTTTTGTGTACTTCAGGTTTCAATTCGATGGATGATACTTATATCTAACCTAGATATCGCCACAATATTTCTACTTTAGCGATAAGCGCTAGGCGTGTATAAGGCAAAACGCGTGATATTGTGAAAACATTTTAAATATTTGCTTAAATATGAACATTTGGTTTACACTAGGACATGTAGGTAACTGCTATATAGCAAAACATATTGAGAAGAAATATAATATGAACATGTACTCTGCGCGGCGGCCTCGCCACTGGCACGACCTCTGGATGAGTGTGTAGCTCCAAAGGCTTTTCAAACCTACCAACACCCTGAAATGGTTCATGGTATCTTATAGCATAAAAAATAAACAACAAAACTACGAATACGTTTTTACGGCCATATTGACTACATTTTCCATTTATAGATTTAAGGAACATTTAATTTTACTATCACAAACATTTTATCTAATAAAAGGTTGCAAAATGATAATGCTTGCTTGCGTATGGGGGCGTAAAACAGCAAGTGGGTTGCTAATATCGTCTTTCGTTTTTTTTTATCTACTAATTAATGGCTAACGAGTTGCAGGTAGCATAATTAGTTAGACTCTTCCAGAAAGTGGATCTTCATTGTACGAGTATACAAATGCCACATATACTTATTTCCTCGGTTAACTTAGTTTCCAGATAAATCGTATTATTATTGGTCCATTCGTTGTGATTTTTTTATCACGGGACAAATGTTATACGATATAATGAGATTAATGAGTTATATTTGTATAGGTAAAATTGTTTATTTTTTTGTTTAAGAATTGAGAATTGGAGATTACGATAATAAAGTAAATACTTACAATAAAGTGTCAGTTTCATAAATATACATTTCTGGAAGTTATATTGTGTTATTACTCAAATGATAGGGCAAATTAATTTGAGTAGACGTCATGAGTTAGAATATACCCAAACCCTGAAAAATTTGAACACTAACTTTTAGGAACTGTCATGCGTAGAAATAGTTTTAATGTATGTCCATTAAACCTGCACGTGTTTCTCAAGATAACGCTGTGGATAATTGTACGAAGACCTAGTTACCTAATTATAATGGAGCTATAGTTCTCGCTGTTTATGTTGTAGCCTGAGAATGACTACAAAAGGCAACACGGCCACGATATGATGAACGTCAACTTTGACAAAGCTTAATTATCCCACCCGAACCGACCACACACGTTTCACGTTGCATGTACAGTCGCCATCAGATATATCGCAGCATATAAGGCGTTCATAAATATCTGACCACGACTCTTATTGACTGGGCGTTACAGTACATGTTCAGATATTTATGAACGCCTTATATGCTGCGATATATCTGATGACGACTGTACAGTAAAGGACACTGAAACGCGTACCTTTTTGACCCATATTGTCATTGTGACATGAGCGAGAAAGATACGTAGCTCAATTACCTTGACGGTATTATATAATATATATTAAATAAAAAAAACTAGACATCATGACAGACTGACATACACATACATACACACACGCATACACATACACAGTCTTTTCTGTTAGTTACTAAATAGGTACCTACTGTTGGCACATATTGATAAATTAATGTTAATATCGAAAAATAGTCTTAAGTTTTAAATCTGAAATGGTTTTCTTTTTATTACTTTAATAGTAGGTACCTATCTTAGTTCTATATAACTTTACTTTCCCTTATTCTAAATTGTAGTGCACCTGCTGATCATAACTTTTTACCTTGAAGAAGAGCGGTGCCTCCCGAAAAAGGCAATAACATCATTAATGTAAATTCTAATAAGTAAATATATTTTATGAATTTACAGGTTCGAAATGATTTAAGCACCATACTGAAGCATAATCCTGTTATTCTCTGTGTAATTTCATTCTAAGGATTCCTAAAATCAGTAACGATTTGTTGCAAGGCTAGAACAATAAATCCATATTTTTCTCCGGCCAGACTAAAGCCATAAATTCCATACCGGAATACTACACAGCAGCGTATGCTCACAAAACAATAAATTGTGAATGCCGCTCGCACACTCTAGTCATATTCATAAACCAATGGACAGGCAAGGTTTTATTCCGGGTCGGCAGCGCCGTCCACTTCACCCGGCCGCTTGGTGTTACGGTGCTAACCTGGCCTTTTGTGCATATCTACCTAACCTAGTTATCTCTAAACGCGCCGCATAAGCGCCCGCTACGCGTGGACATTGTTAGTGATAAGTAGGTCTATTTACTTCAAAACGTACCGGAGTGTTTAATACGAAACCCCGGAATAAGAGTAAATTTAGTATGGTTCGAAACAATGCACTTCAAGTGTTATTCCTGTGAAATTCAAACAGAAACCCCTACGTACTCAAGTGAAATTTGAACGAAAACCCAAATTGGCTACGTCATCCGACGCCATTACCTTGGTTGGAGCACTCTTAAAAATTGAGTCGACATCGCCGCCCGTGAATTTGTAACTCGACATAATATGTGAACTTTAGGGTATTCTTATTTTTTCGCTCATTTCTCTATATGTATGGTAGCCACATAAGTCACGGTTGAAATAATAAATGAGACTTAATCAGTCTGCCTTACATGCGAAACGTAATAAAACTTTGTTCGTTGACGAATCGTAATGTATGTGAGTTGTGAAACCAAAATGAGGTGCTATGTACAAGCCGACGGTTATTCCTGTTAGTTAAATCAGAATAAGTGTTTTCCACGGTTACTTTGTCTGATGGCTGAATTAATGATTTGGCGATGTCGAACAAAATTATTGGGTAGTTAAATTGGCTTTTTTTTCAACTGGTAATGTTTTGTTACAGGGGTGGTGTTTGATCAGAACACTGAGGAGATCCAGAATGCATTCAAGTTCGCGATCATGCAGCACTCCACGCCGAACAAGACCGCCAGGATCGACTTCCAACTGTACGTGGACGTCATCAACACAGCTGATGCCTTCAAACTTTCCAGGCTGAGTGAGTACTCTGACATTATCAACCTCCACTTTTTATTACCTCCAGATGTCTACCGCAACATTATATCACGACCGATTGTCTGGTTGACAATTAAGTGGTGAATCGAACTATTGTTTTACGGGTGCAAGGGCAACAGCTATATTTGCTTCATTTTCTACATATTTTGCTATTTCAACCGTATTTTCTTCTTATATCATGTCCTCAATCATTGTCTACGCACTTGACACATTAACTTTAAGCAAAATAGGGTGTGTAAATGCAAATACGAGTTAACCCCGAAACATTTTAAGATTTAACAAGTAATTTAAAAAAAGATCCTCCCTGGCTCTGTCAAGCACGTCCTGACATGTTTTATACCGACTGTTGCCTGTAATAGGAGCAATAAATTGAAACATAGATTCTTCCCTTGAAACTGAACAACATTTTTTCAGCAACTTCTGAAAATAACGTGTAGGTATTAAATGATATTTTGTAAAATAATATTTAGACAAAGAATCAATGTATTGCGAAATGTACGATATTAGTATAGTGACAGCTATGTCAATGCTATTGGGAATGTTAATGTTGGACGACGTACATTGAAAATACTATTTAATTTATTTTAAATAATGGAATTCTGAATACTGACTTTTTTTAAAGTTGCTGGACAAATGTTGCTCAGTTTGAAGAGTAGAATCTATGTTTTAATTTAGTGCTCCTATTTCAGTATTACTGGTGTGCTACGAAAGTTTTAATAAGATTAATAACAAATAATATTATATTATCGTAAGTCATATATACTCTTAATTATCACACGCATGTTTTTTTTTACATTTTTCGTGTATTTTATATACCGCAGGACGAACTAATGGCACGCGTGCCCTGAATGGCATAGTGCAAAATAATGTCGCTGAAACATGTACGTTTATTTTTAGCGTAATTTTCGGAAAGCCCTATTTTAAATGGCACCTCATGGCAGTATAATTCCTTTTAAATCGCAGTCGCATTTATCAACTAAGGTAAGGACATGCGTACCGCAACATGTGGGTTTGTTTGGTTTTTGTTGGGATGGGTTTTTTAACCAAAACACACAAGTAAAAACCTTTTGCGATTATAAAACAAAAGTTTTCTTTTGTCTTAAAAAACCTAAAATCATTTTTCTGCTGGTACCCACACCATAATAAAGAATACTAAATATTCACCTCAATTTTGCTACGTTTTCCCCAATTTGTTAATATTATACTTTACACGAGACATTTCGTCAGAAACTAAGCTGAGCCGCTAAAATTTTTCACACGAAAAATCTGAAGCCAAGAATTTATGACGATGTCGATCGTAACACTGATTAGAAAACCTCTATATGACCGCGTGGAAGCAAAAAAACTTAAAGATATATTCTTTTCAGATAAAATCGCAAGTGCATTAAAGCGTATAGGGGAGATCGGCTATGGTTGATCAAATAAATGTTAGGTACCTAATGTGTAATACTGTATATTGTTGTTGAAAGCCATTGACCTGTAATAGTAATAGTTGTGACATAACATTATATAAAACAAAACCGAAAAGCTCGCATTAAAATTACGATATTGTGTACCAGGTCGATCCCTTGGAATGTGGAAAACTATCAGTATTTAATACAAGAGTTTGTAAAAAAGCTTCAGGCAAAATGATTATTTACCAATGAATATAATATTATAATTATAACATCTTATTATAAATGATATACATGTTATATGAAAAAATAGATTAAATTGTTTTATTACAATCTTAAAATATTGCCCAATTTGAGAAACTATTTCATTCGTTTCCGGATTATATGTATGCGTTAAAGTTTTACTCTCAAGTAATTGAATCTTCGGCTGTCATCACTGTTTAACATGACTTCTACTGCAAAACGGCAACAAAGAATGAAAATCGTAAAATTAAATATAACAACTTTTCACAGGTTTAATATCGACACACCGATCTAATTGTTTATAAATAAAATAAAATAAATAAAAAATTATTTATTGCCACCAGAACAACAAAAATACATGACATAATTAGTACTACATTGTCGAAGACACTGGTAACTGTACCTACATTTGTAAACGAATATAAACCTATTTCAACGTGGTGATATCTATGGAAGTACAGTTGATTGTGTCCTCGTTTGTACCATCTCGCTCGGCAAGTGGCAAAAGGCTCAGGCTCAGCGTATGCTGTGAGCTGGGTAGGCTGCACAGCGCTGTTTTTCAGCCTGCACCTTATGCTCGGTTACAGTACCTTAGCTGATCACGGGGGACACATTCACTATGTTTAATTTTAGCCTAATTACATTTATTTTAATACAAAAAACCTATTAAGAATATAAACAATAACACAAGGATTTTATCGTTAATTTTGAAATTAAATATTATATATTAGGTAACGCTCTAGTACAATATTTAATACACTTCGGGACTTCGGTAACGTTATGAAATGAGTATCCTGTGGGGAAAAAAAAAAAGGGCAACACTCAGCACTCATTGAGCTGTCTCAAAAGTATAACTTTCCGCACTTTACCTTTGAAGGTTGGCAGTGACATCACGGTAGTCCGGAGAGGCGGTGGTAGATCATTCCATACTTTTGAGGCACGGAAACGGAAGCTGCCCCGGAACCCCATGGAGCTGTGTTTGGGCACGATGAGTTTATTTGCATGCATAGACCTGACGCCTCGGTCTCGCTGCTCAGGCCACTTTAATTTCTCAAATAGGTACTCTGGTCTCCCTGTTTGTACCGTTTTATAGACTTGCGTCACTAGATGGAGCTCTCTCCGCGCCGCCATCTTTAGCGTTTCTGTTTCGTTGAGAAATGGTGTGATGTGTGCGCGCTTAGGCACATTATAGCAAAATCTAGCACATGCATTTTGGACGCGTTGTATAGCGTTAGCAGTTTTGGCATACAACCGGGGACCGTAAAC
This sequence comes from Apotomis betuletana, assembly GCA_932273695.1. Taxonomy (NCBI): domain Eukaryota; kingdom Metazoa; phylum Arthropoda; class Insecta; order Lepidoptera; family Tortricidae; genus Apotomis; species Apotomis betuletana. The sequence goes on along the minus strand of OW026298.1, from coordinate 12,593,541 downwards.
AGTATCACAGTAGTTAAAGTGAGACAATACTAACGCTTCAACAAGCAATTTACGTACTTTGACTGATAAATTTTCTCTTAAAGTATAAAGCGCCTTTAATCTGAAATACGCGTTTCTAATTTTCAACCGAATATGTTCGATAAAACGTAGCTCGCTGTCCATAAGGACACCTAAATTTTTAACTATATCCACTTGTTCGATTATCTGCTGATCCAGCATAATGATTGGATTATTCGACTTGATATCGCGGCACTGTGCGGCAGTGCCTAGTATCATGTACTTAGTCTTTAAAGGATTCAAAGCAAGCGTATTTTCACTGGACCAGTGGGATATTGCCCGCAGATCCTCATTTATTAGACCTTCAGCCACTCTTACATCAGTGCTTTTGAAGGAATAATAAATCTGGGTATCGTCAGCATATAAATGTATTTTACAATGCTTAACGTTTTCTAGAAGATCGGCTGTAAATAAAATAAACAAAATGGGACTTAATATTGATCCTTGCGGCGTGCCTCTTTTTATTGTTTTAACCTGTGACGTTTTGAACTCGCCGACTTCATTTTCGGTCTCCACATATTGTGTTCTATTTTTAAGAAATGATCTAAACCATTGACTCGCAGAAACCGAAACCCCATAATACTCCATTTTCGCTAATAATAAGTCATGGTTGAGACAGTCGAAAGCCCGTGAAAAATCTAATAATACCAGTATGCTGCCACAACCGGCGTCGGAAGCCGCCAGGACGCCGTCGGCGACGTGCGCCAGCGCCGTCGCGGTGCCATGGCCGCTGCGGAAGCCGGACTGCGTCACAGGAAGCACTCGCTCGTTTTCGAGGTATCTCGTCAATTGAGTGCATATAATTCTCTCGACTATTTTAGACAGTATAGGTAATATGCTAATGGGTCGCAAATCTTTAAACTCTTCCACAGACTCTCCTTTGGGGATGGGCTTTACGCGAGCACACTTCCAATCATCTGGACAGACTCCGGACTCTATAGACTTATTCACCATATGTGTAATAACAGGCAAGGTGATTGGTAGTGTCAACCGTATCATTTCAATTGTTAAGCCATCAAAACCTGATGCCCCGGTGCTTATCTCATTAATTATTTTTGAGACTTCACTCTCGGTGCATAATTTGATATTAAACTCGCCGCTTGTGAATTTATTATTTTAAAAAAACTGTAAGGTATCGGGGTCCAAATCTGCGGACCCAGGCAAATCCAAGAAAAAATCATTTACATCATCGGGTTTATTAAGATGTTCTGGTATACCAGAGGGACGGGCGTTGCCCACAACAGTATGTCGTTTAAGATGATTCCACATAACATTGGGTTTATATATATTTTTATTAACATAAAAATCGAAATAAGCACGTTTTTCTCTTTTAATTGATCCAGTAACAAAATTACGCAAACTTTTGTAATAGTCCCACTGGGCCTTTGCCCCCGTTTTATGAGCGTTTGCTAAAGCGGAGTTCCTAAGCGATATCATTAGTTTTACATTGTCTGTAATCCACGGGCTTAAGTTATCTTGTATACGCGTTTTCTTGCACGGCGCAAACTTATCAAATAGCTTGATTATTAAGTTATTAAATGTTTTGACCATAGTATTTACATTATCTTGATTTGTGATTTCAGTCCACGGTGAATTCTGCTCTTATTATTTTCTGGATTTATATAGGTCGTCAAAAATTGGTGTACCTTAATTTTGTAGCTCAAGATTTTTAGAGCTAATCAACCTGGCCCTATTGTCAAACATCCCCAATCTCCCCTACGAGAGGACTTAGTCCGGTATTACATCAATATCGGTAAATTACATTTTTGTTCATTTTGCTAGCGTATAAAGTACTAATCCAAGCCAATTCAATTTCGAGGTTGTTGTTTTTTTTTCTATGTGACTTAATGCAGCTCATAATATAGCTTACATCGATATCTATCGAATATAATAAAGCCGCTTATGTTATTGCTCGAATCAAACCCTAAATAGAAAGGGTAATAGACTTATTTAAATTTAACCGTCAGTTTACGTAACACAAGAGTTGCGCTAATTATACTCTTGCGCATGGTATGAGTTTGAAATTAGAGCAGTGTATGGGGTCGAACCGCCCCATGCACGCTCTGTGAAATATTGTTAGGGCAGGTGCGTCGCAGGTCAAGCACACGGCTGTATTTTTTGCAGCCACAATTTAAATACACGGGCTCAAGTTTGTGGCGTGCAGCCAAAAAAGTGTTATAATATTTGCATCAAACGGGTTGAAACTCGAACAGCCTTGATATAATCGGCAGGGCTTCTGTAACCCAGACGGTAGGGTTGGAAAGTATATGATTACGATAACGTTACCGATATCATAACATAACCGAGTTATACACGTAAATCAAGCATTTAAAGTCGCATGGGTATTACATAACATAACTCATATCATTATGTTGTTTATGTTAGGTAAGTGATGGGATATTAATAATTTAAAATTATATTATAAAGCTTGGTGTCACTAATTAATTGGTTTACACTTAGGAGTTAAAATTTGCGCCACGGTTTGTCGTGGCAAAATGCTGACGTCTTTCAGCAAAATCCGTTGTATTTTGTTATGGCTTGTGTTTAAACGCCTACCAAATATGATTAAACGCCTACCAAATATGTTGATAAATTACTACCAATAAATTCTTAATGCTCACCAAAACGGATGAATGCTCACCAAATAGTGTATCCCAAACTATTCTATAAATAAAGCAAATAATTCTTTTTCTTACATCCTATAAAAATATATGAACACCATTAAAGTTAATTTCAGACCAAATAATCTAAATAACTGTTAAATGTAAAGGAAAAACATGTTATAATAACATCAGCTAGAGTGGCAGTGAGCTGGTGGTGCTTTATTTTGGTTTTATATTAACTTACGTCCTACTTCAAGGAAGTCTGGCACAAGAACAATTTGTATTTATTCTATGACAAGCATGTCATGTGTAATACGATTAAACTTAATATGTAGCCAGTACATATACGACCTCCAATAAAATGGATGTCACCAATATTTTATATTATTACTTCCATTTTAGTCATTTTTGCTGAGGCAAGAAACTAAATGCTCACCAAAATGGCTTTTTTCACCAAAATTTCAAATTGGTGCTAGGCGGCTAAAACTCGGTATCGGGGGGCTCTCGGGGCTCAAAAATATGAATCTGAAATCTTGTCCGAAAATTCGGTCAAATTCGGAAAATATCGAAAAATAACGATTCAAAATTTCAAATTGGTGCTAGGCGGCTAAAACTCGGTATCGGGGGGCTCTCGGGGCTCAAAAATATGAATCTGAAATCTTGTCCGAAAATTCGGTCAAATTCGGAAAATATCGAAAAAAAAACTATTTGTATGGAGAAAATTTCAAATTGATATAGCATAGCTAATAATGACTACCGCACATTATGGAGCGTTTTTTAGGGATATAAAAAAAAAAAACTAACCTAACCTAACCCGGCCGAGTCGGATCTGCTCTGAAAGGTGATCAGGATTAGATGGTTACCTAGCTGAAACACTAATTTATGAAAACAATATTTGGTGAGCAAAAATCCATTTTGGTGAGCAAAACATCCATTTTGGTGAGCAAAACATCCATTTTGGTGAGCAAAACATCCATTTTGAGAAGCAAAAAGATATTTTTTGGTAATAATTTTGGTGTTTTATGAAAACAATATTTGGTGAGCAAAAAATCCATTTTGGGAAGCAAAAAGATATTCTGACTCAACATAAAATTATTCTGGTGTAATGTATATCGATTTTGGAATACAAATGATTTAATTTGGGGAGCACTATATAGAGAGAGTTTAATTTAAATGGAAGCAATTCATTTTATTTGGAACTTAGTTTTGGGGTATAAAAGCCATTTTGGTGAGCGTTTAAATTGTTCCCTTTTGTTATTGCTGTCTATTTATGAATATTTATACTTTGAATGAATCAATTATTTCTTTCTTTAAAATCATTCAAAGGAATTCGTGGATCGAATAAATGTAACTAAAAATAGCGAAGAATAATCCATTTGGGAAATAAACTTTAACTGTTAATAATGTTACTTTACTATGCAACTTGGGTCATGGAATTAGCTTCCACTTTTCTGTCGTCCTTGTCCCAGTCTCATTGCGATGCAAGACCGTTGCCGCTTTTTATTTCGCCGCGTCACGGTAGGCTGATCAAAGCACTTTTGAGGCCGGAGGCGCAAATTTTGCTGCAACAATTCGTGTATTGATGGATCTTTTCTTTAAAAAAGGTTAGATAAGATTTTGGGCGACGCGATTATGGGACACTAGTCATTGGCTCATTCGACGTTTAACAGTAACATTATTAACGATGACACTGACTATATCCGACATAGCGTCACCTGTTATTGGCGCGGTTAGCTAATCAAAACACTTTTGAGGCCGGAGGCGCAAATTTTGCTACAATAACGTATTGACGGATCTTTTCTTTAAAAAGGTCAGAAAAGATTTTGGGCAACGCGGTTATGTGATGGACTCATTCGACATTTAGAAATCTGACGACATCCAACATAGCGTCAACTTATTTACTGTCATGGCAGGCTGATCAAAACACTTTTGACTCGAGAGCGAATTTAACAACAGAAGTTTGGGCATTTACGAAAAATTTCTTTAAAAAAGGTTTGATGGAGTTCTGGATTTGAACGCTTCGATCATGTAAAACTATAATCGAGTCTCGCGTCGTTTGAAACTGACATCTAATCGCCTACTTATCATCTTATTTTGTTATTCACGATTGAAGTCATCAAATCAATTGTGAGTCGATAGACGCAAAATTAACAACAAAAGTTTGTGCATTCACGAATCTTTGCTTTATCATGGCATTATAACGGAATTTTTGGTATTCGAGCTCTACTGAGTGACTAGTTAATTAACATATTAATGGAGACGAATACGGAAACCTAACGTCCGAAAAACCAAGTGTAATTAATTAAATTAACTCTCGCGGTTTGTACTCATAATTAAATTTATTTAAATACATCCTTTAAACTTGTTCATGTTTCTACTACATGATTATGGTTTCATACATGCGGCAACTCTACCGTAGCCCAACTCACACTACTACCTACTACTAACAAAAAATCGTGGGCAACGATATCAGTTCCTCAGTTGAGCACCCTTGATTTGGCCTTTATCTCCAGTAACAACTTGCTGATTTGCCAGTAGGTACGTCACCAATGAAGCGCCATCGAAACTACAGTGAATAAAGGTAAATACAAATATCGCGATAGACCCGGAATAGTAAGACGTAATTATTAACCCATAAATGCATACAACTACACTAATTTTATTTCTGAAATGACGTAACTAGCAATGAAATCCACGTCAGTTTGAGACTTCGGGACAATCTTGACAAAGTCTTTATTAACAATATTCAGATTTTGACTTGTGTCATTTCAGTAACGTTAATTTCAATGATATAAAAATCTAAAATAATTAGTATCAAGGTCTATTATCGTTTATTGCTAAACCAGAAGTATAATCGAGAGATGTCGAATAGATGTCAATGTCAAAGTATGTAGAATTGACATCCAGCGTCGAATAAGCCTTAACATGGACCGTGTCTAAGAGCAAACCAAGACTCGACATTTCTTCGTCGTGAATTCGTCGAGAAAAGCGAAAATTTAAGTCACGATGACGGGCACTACGGAATAGTGTTTTCACCCAAATACTTCTCGGTTTTATTTCGATATACTTAAAACTTTATGACCACACACTATATTGCTTTTTGGATGGTATAGATATGGACTCTGTCTGTACAGTACTAAGGTACTATTTTCTGCACAATATTTTCCTTCATGCTAGTCAATAAGAATGATCCTTCATGCGGAAATATGTTACTGACGATGATGTGAAATTAAGTTTTTTGATGTTTTATTTACACCATCAAGGCCCTGATAGTGCACGTTCTATATACAAAGTCCGGCTCACTGAGGGCAAACGAGCCCATCCCAACCAGAGATACAGTTCTATTCATATAAAAAAATATATACTGATGCCAAATCCCCACGGTGAGACAAGCAGACACGTATTCTTTAAAACCAAAATCTAATTTCAACGTACATACATGCTTTACATGCCCGGCAACTGAATATTATTATCCCTAGGGACAGAGATAGACTGCCAGCTTCCATATGATTTCGATATATCTCCTATTTTTACCGATAATAGATATGAGTGATTAAAATTGTGATATCACGTGAGTGTGACATACCGACCGACAAACCCTGTTGTCACAGCTAAGCAAGGACAGACATCCCATATGATTTTTTTAATTATTATAAGAATATAATATAAGATTAATCCCTTGTGTTTTTTTTTATAAATAGATGGTTAGAGTTTCTTTTGTCATGTAACTTAAATAAAGCCCTTTTTATAAAATGCGTTAAGATTGTATTAAGGCGCGGGCATAATAACCTTTTTTTGTGAGGTTAAAATATCAAAGGCAAACAACACGGAAATTAAAAGGAAAATTTGCATTTTTACTTTATAATTGTTTGTTTTTACGTGTCAACGAATTCGTTACGTAGATATAATTAATATTTCTATATATAACTGATTTTAGTCATTTGTTTGTACTATCCTGTCGAGCCTTTTAGTCCTGCTAATGAGTAATTTGGTTTATGACAATTTTTCTATCACTTGCCTATAAAATAGGTACCTAAGTACCTACTAATATAGTAAAATGACCGGCATTTTTTCAGAAGGCGTAGTTTAATTAGAACAATAAGTAAGTAATAATTTTACAAAACGGGATTTATTCAAACTGCGGATTTATTTATTCATTCATTAAAGTTCCAGAAGCAAAGGATTCCTACGGCCGTAGAGTTTTCAAAGTTGGCATCGAGACAGGTATACCTATAGCACAAAGAATAAAATCAAGAATGTATAAATTATTGTTACCGTTATAAATCTAAAATAATACGATTATACTCATAGTGTTTAGTGTTTATCATACTTCTACGTTATTTAGTAGAATGACGAGCCTTATTCCTTTTAAAATTAACTTTTTTCATATTATGACAAATATATTGATAATTTTAACCAACTTTTTGAAGTAAAATACTTTTCCCTGAGTTCTAGAAAGTAACATACTTAGCTATTTCATGCTTTCATTCCTTGCAGTCGAAAATGCGTGAACTTCGGCAAATTTGTGTATTTTTTTAATCAAAAATTATCAAAGAAGACTGTAGGTTTCATATACGATATGCCAATAAATCACAATGGCCCTGTTCTAAGTAGTTACATAGTCACATTGATAATATGTTAAGAAACATGTTTGATCATAGAGAAAGATGTCTAAAACAATCAGCATTTTTGAACGGATAAGGATCCGTAATAACCAGCGCACACAAGATAGATACTAAGCGAGGAAGAAACAATAAAGTTAAATAATATAAAATAATAAATAAATATTAGATAAACTCACACTGTTATGGGTACTAGGTGACGATATACATACTTATATAAATAAATAAATACTTAAATACATAGAACATCCATGACCCAGGCACAAATATTCGTGTTCATCACACAACTATTTGCCCTTGCCGGGATTCGAACCCGGGACCGTCGGCTCAGTAGGCAGTTGCTTAACCACTGCGCCAACCGCGTCGTCGAGTTCTTGCCTTTATAACAACCCCTATACAAGCAAAGTGTTGAACAAAATATTTATATTTAGTAAGTATATTGGATTACTATCAATTACCCTAAGATAACGTTGTCCTATTAGAATACAAATTTCTAGAAATAGGTAATCCTCACGTTTGTTTAAAAATTGTCTAAATGGGTGCCAACTTGGCACTGGATTGTTGTCAGCCAAACCAATTCATAACCCAGCTATTGCATTGTGAGCTCTAACTTGACAGTATTTTCAAAAGTCAAACCCCAAAAAACTTCACGATATTATGTGTAAATAACAAGCCTCTGTAATATATGGGAGCATTAGATTCCGGGCTCGTTAATTGTTTAATTTTCCCCAAGCAACTTCATTAATCATATAACCGCTGTCCCGTTGTAATGTTCGTATTTTGTACTTTCAGTGCGTTTTACCTAAAGGACTGTAAAGGATTACTTCGTAATCGGTATGATAGGCCCGTGGACTGCATCGTCTGTTCGTAGTAGTCTGGAAGGTTCCATCGAGTGGCGCGCGACGTGAGAAGAATCCATCAGCGACTTTAGCGATGGCGCGTAATATTCCCTCGGAATTACATACTAGATCACCACTGTTTGGGGTTGAGCGGGCCCTATTTACGCATGGAAATAAGGCGCAAATCGATCGGTGGAATGCAATATCAGCAAGCCATGTACATGCCGTTATGTAATGTAATAATGAGTTATGGTTTAATTACATTTTTAAACTAGAATTCTTAACTGCTGTTATGATGAAGAACGCGTGTATAAAGTTGCGTGTTCAAGATTTTGGGTAAAGTCCTCCAATAAAGTACGTTGCGAAATAAATCATTTATTGGTGAATATGCTCCGGTGACTTGTATGTCCTTTTTTGTGTATTGACCAATAAAAATAAGCACGAGGCATGCATTGTCTGTATTTGTAGGTGAAAATGTGTTATTAGTCCCAATGACACAACATTTACTTAAAATTTTCAAATAGTGTTAACTTTAAAGTATTTTCATTACTTTATCATCAGAGAACCCAAATATTATTTAATTAGTTTTATTTGATTATACGGACTAGTTTTGAATATATTAAAAAAAAGGTAAATGCAGTGTCGTCTAAGAATCAGCACTCGAATGCCTACCACCAAAGCTACATAAAATAACAGTGGTACAATTTTAATTACTATATTCGCCTGAGTAATAGCACAGAATACTTAATAGTATGGTAATAGTCCGACTGTGTCATACTGCGCTGTGACCAATTACTTGTCGCCTACGCTCTTTTGGAATGAGGAACTTTGTAAATGGATTTTTAATCATAAATTGGGATATTTTCGAGAATGTAGAAACGCGGATATTTTTTTTTTTTTATCCTTTATTTGATTGTATCGGAGAAAGGCCTGGTCAAAAAAAGAAATGTTGTCTATTGGGCCCCTGCCCGTACAACCCTTTGTACGGCTTCCAATAGTTTTCCGTCTATTTTTGTTGGTACATTTTGAGTATTAAGTGTACATGTGACGACGCGGTTGGCGCAGTGGTTAAGCAACTGCCTACTGAGCCGACGGTCCCGGGTTCGAATCCCGGCAAGGGCAAATATTTGTGTGATGAACACGAATATTTGTGCCTGGGTCATGGATATTCTATGTATTTAAGTATTTATTTATCTATATAAGTATGTATATCGTTGCCTAGTACCCATAACACAAGCCTTCTTGAGCTTAATTTGGGACTAGGTTGATTTGTGTGAGGTTGTCTGATATTTATTTATTTTTATTATTTAATAATACTAGAGGCCCGTTGCGGCGTCGAACCGCCGCTAGAATTTGGAAATCCGGTAGTGTTACAGAAAATAACTACTTTATCGATAAGAAGTTTTTGGCGAACGAAGAATAAATACTGTTAAAAAAACACGTTAAAATTATCCTTTTAAAAACGTTAAAACATGCCAGGCTAGAGCCAGGCCTGATAGCCAACTGCCAGCTTCATCGTGACAACTTTTTCAACTCTTTTGTAAAAATTACTTGTGCTTTAATGACGTGATCTGCTGATCTGTTTCACAAATAAAATGCATATTATTCGATTTATGGAAAAATTTTATGCATAAAAATAATCCCATATCTTAAAAAAAAATTGACATATTTTCATAGGACCGAACATAAGATTGGTAGAATTTTAAGTTGTTGTTCTTTGTGTTTCTTATGTTGTAATAAATAAAATCCAATATATAAAACAGCTAAAAATGTTTGAAAAAAGAATATTAAGACATATTTTTTTCAATAAATTTAGAGCTGAAGACCTAATACCCCAATTCCAAATTCAAACTTTCGTCTTTCCTCTCATTGAAATAGTGTCTGACAGAATCATGACAGAATAGTGAGGGAGATGCTATCTATACTCTCAAGTCTATGATATAAACCAAATTTTAGGGTTCCTTACCATAGTCGGTAAAAACGGAAGCTTTATAAAATCAATTTGTTTTGTTGACAGCAGAATTTGTCAAATTTTATTTTGAATGAGAATAACAAAGATCAGCCAGACGTCATTAATTCAAATATGATTTATTCTTGAGAGCGTCGATTTTTTTAAATTTGCATCATATGTAGGTTATTTCTACCATCAAGTTTCGCATGTTAGGGTAACATGTTAATTATTCCACATTGCCAACTCTTCCACAATGTCAGCTTGTCTATATTCCCATCTGGGTCACAATGCCAACTTGTCCACCCACCCAACACGTCCACATTGCCAACTCGTTCATTTTATACGCCCAACTCATCTGCATCGCCAACTCGTTTATATTACCAATTCGTCTCCATTGGCAACTCGTCCATATTCCCAATTCGTCCACAATGCCAACTCGACCATATTGCTAACTCGTCCATATACCCAACTCGTCCACAATTCCAACGCGTCCATATTGCTTACTCGTCCACAATGCCAACACGTTCACAAATACAACTCATCTACATTTCCAACTCGTCCATATTTCCAACTCGTCCTTATTTCCAACTCGTCCACATTCCCAACTCATACACAATGCCAAATCGTCCACATTGCCCACTCGTCCATAAACCCAACTCATCTACAATGCCAACTCGTCCATATTACCAACACGTCTTTATTGCCAAATCATCCATATTCCCAACTCGTCCACAATGCCAACTCATCCATATTGCTAACTCGTCCACATTTTCTACTCGTCCATACACCCAACTCGTCTACAATACCAACTAGTCTTTATTGCCAATCTCGTCCATATTATCAACTCGTCCGTATTCCCAACTAGTCTACATTGCCAACTCGTTTATATTCCTAACTCATCCACAATGCCAACGCGTCCATATTACTTGCTCGTCCACAATGCCAACTCGTCCACATTTCCAACTCGTCCATATTCCCACCTCGTCCACAATGCCAAGTCGTCCACATTACCAACTCGTCCATACACCCAACTCATCTACGTTGCCAACTCGTCTTCATTTCCAACTCATCAACAATGCCAATTCGTCCATATTGCTAACTCGTCCACATTTCCAACTTGTCCATAGGCCCAACTCGTCCACAATTCCAAGTCGTCCACATTTCCAACTCGTCCATATTCCCAACTCGACGATACACCCAACTCGTCTATACAAACTCGTCCTTATTATCAGCCCGTCTTTATTGCCAACTCATCCATATTCCCAAATTGTTCATTTTGCCAACTCATCCACATTGCCAACTCATCCACATTTCCAACTTGTCCATATTCCCAACTCGTCTACAATACCAACTTGTCCTTATTATCCAGCTCGTCTTTATTGCCAAACCTTCCATATCACCAACTTGTCCGTATTACCAAGTCGTCTTCATTGCCAACTTGTCCGTATTACCAACTCGTCTTCATTGCCAACTCGTCCATAATGCGAACTCGTCCACATTGCCCACTTGTCCATGTTCCCAACTTGTCAATTTTACCAACTCATCCACATTGCAAACTTATCCACATTTCCAACTCGTCCATATTGCCAACTCGTCTACAATACCAACTTGTCCTTATTATCCAGCTCGTCTTTATTGCCAAATCTTCCATATCACCAACTCGTCTTCATTGCCAACTCGTCCATATTGTCAACTTGTCCACATTTCCAACTCGTCCATTTTACCAACTCATCCATATTAGCAATGTAGATACATTCCCAACTTAGCTACATTGTCAAGTCGTCCATATTCTCAACTCGACCACATTTCCCATCCCGTCGACATGCAAGCGGAAGGACTAAGTTTTGTCTTGTAAAATACCATTTAATTTACCATAACTCATGCCATTTTCCTTGGAATTTTTTTTTTGATGGACTTATATAATCATATTTATAATAATCTATCATAAATTTACTTATTTGAATGACGTTTAAATTAGTTTTACTACATATTTCTGCTTTGATTTATTGTAAAACTCGCCTATAAAAATAATCTATTCTTGAATGACGGTCAGTTTTTCTAGTCTTGCGAGCACCAGTCCAACTCGCACTTAACCGGCCTTTTCCTCCACATTTTTAACAGGTATGCGAAAAAAGTTTCCATATCAACATTTTAAAAAGAAAAACAACCTGGCACTTTAGGTCATTGACATAATAGCCCCCAATAAAAAAATACATTAAAAGTATGTTAAAAGTTGACAGAATATGGTTACTGTCATTCATTGTCAACAAACTGTAAAATTATTTTTGCATATTCGTACATGTTTTAAGTGTTGCGGATATTATGTTGCCGATTCAAAAATAATATTTCATCATGCTGAACAACTTACTACAGGTTTGTGAGCAAATCATGCTTATTATTATTTGGTCATCTTATGTCAAAATAGGGATCACAGGTCACGTGGTCAATGTCACGTGGTTAGCGCACAGTAGTTTTTTTAAATCTATTTTTCAGTACTTTTTCAGGAAAAAATAAAAAATCCAAGAGTTTTATGCACCTCTCCAGCATGAGACGAATCTAATGACATATCATTTATTAAAATCGGACCATAACTGTAGATCTGATGGGATGTACAAAAATCGGCCTCGCGTAATCTATATATATAAATGCAAGTGTCCTGACTGACTGACTGACTCATCAACGCAGAGCCGAAACTACAAATGCTAGAGAGTTGAAATTTGCACAGTAGGTTGCATTTATAAAGTGTACAAGAGATAAGAAGCGATTTTGAAAAATTCAACCCCTAAGGGGGTTAAAAAGGGGATGAAAGGTTGTATGGGGTACAAGTTTTTTTTTAAGCTAGGAACTTGAAACTTCGTAAAAAGGTATCAAAATAAAATGGAAGAAAAGTAATTTCAGCGATTTTAAAAATTCATCCCCCAAGGTGGTAAAATAGGGGTTGAAAGTTTGTATGGAGATCAAATATTTTTTTGAGTGCGGGACTTGAATCTTTGTATAAAGGCATACTATTAGAATACAAGAAAAGTAATTTCAGCGTTTTCAAAAATTCATCCCCTAAAAGGGTTAAAAAGGGGTTGAAAGTTTAAATCCATTACAAATTTTTTGAAACTTCTTATAAAGGCATATATAAGGATAAAAAAATTACATTAATTGATTGTTATTAAAAATTCAACCTCTAAGGGGGTTAAAAAGGGGATGAAAGTTTGTCTTGGGGTTCAAATTTAATTTTAAGCTAGGAACTTGAAACTTCGTAAAAAGGTATCAAAATAAAATGGAAGAAAAGTAATTTCAGCGATTTTGAAAATTCATCCCCCAAGGTGGTAAAATAGGGGTTGAAAGTTTGTATGGAGATCAAATATTTTTTTGAGTGCGGGACTTGAATCTTTGTATAAAAGCATACTATTAGAATACAAGAAAAGTAATTTCAGCGTTTTCAAAAATTCATCCCCTAAAAGGGTTAAAAAGGGGTTGAAAGTATGTATGACGATCAAAATTTTTTTTTAGTCCGGGACTTGAAACTTTACATAAAAGCATATTATAAAAATACAAGAAAAGTAATTTCAGCGTTTTTGAAAATTCAGCCTCGAAGGTGGTGAAAAAGGGGTTGAAAATTTGTATGAAGATCAAAATTTTTTTTTATTGCGGGTTTTGAAACTTTGTATACAGGCATTTAATTAAAATACAAGAAAAGTAATTTCAGCGTTTTCGAAAATTCTACCCCCAAGGGGGTTAAAAAGGGGTTGAAAGTTTGTATGAAGATCAAAAATTTTTTTGAGTGCGGGATTTTAAACTTTGTATAAAGGCATATAATTAGAATACAAGAAAAGTAATTTCAGCGTTTTTGAAAATTCTACCCCTAAAGGGGTTAAAAAGAGGATGAAAGGTTGTATTGGGTATAAATTGTATTTTAAGTTAGGAATTAGAAACTTTCTAAAAAGGTAATTTTATTAAAAGATAAGAAAACTCATTACAGCGTTTTTGAAAATTAAGCCCTGAAGGTGGTGAAAAAGGGGTTGAAAATTTGTATGTAGATCAAACATTTTTTTGAGTGCGGTACTTAAAACTTTGTGTTAAAGGCATTATTATTCGAATCAAAGAATTTATAAACGTCGTTCTTAAACTCATCGAATTTAGTAAAGCTATTCGTTCGTAGATGTACCTGATTTTATAATGATACCGCGTAATAAGAGCAAATTAGCCGAAAAAAAGGCCAAGAGCGAGTCGGACTCGCGTACGAAGGGTTCGTTACTATTTCGTAAACAATTGCAAAAAAAAAGCACGTTTAGCAATTTCAACATTACTTAGATCTGAAAATAATAAAGATGTAAAATTTTCAAGATAAAGGTTCCACGCGGACGAAGTCGCGGGCAACAGCTAGTATATATATAGATAGATAGATTGTCACTCCATGAATAACAGATTCGATAAACAGTAAAGTAATCGTATTGGACATTAAAAAAGTCTTATTAATTACTTCGCAGACCGATGAGAGTTAATATTCTGTGAACTAATTAGTTTAAGTTTTTCAGTACACTGATACAAAATACGGCTGTTGGGGTCGATTCCCGGTTTTTCGCGAAAAACTAATGCGTCTCTTTACGTAGCCTTCTTCAGAAAGGGTAGCCGAAATTTCTATCCGTGGCAAATATTGCGATCTTCGTGAGATACATTCAGACGCGATATTTTCACCACTCAAACTTGAACACAAAATAAGCTAGAAACTTCAATAGTTTCCTTAGTTGTACGTTAGAGATGTGAGCCGTTTTTTTATGTCTATCGGCAAACCGATACCGTGCATAATCGTCCGTCAGTTAGATTAAAAAAAAAATTATTTAAAATAATTTTACGGACGGAATTATTACATTTAATTTCATTCGTTCTCCTGTAATTGTAGGCTACGAGGTCTGCAATTTAGGAGACGCAAAATGGCTCATAACACACCAAGTGCAAACATTTATACTCCCAAATCGATCTCTATTTTTTTATACGTACTTTGGCTAAATCTTTAATCTGCAAGCAAATAAGTATATTTGTCGCCATCATAAATGAAGCCGATATGCAGTGCCGCACAGAGGTGTGAATCACGAAATCCCCGAACTGAAAAAGACCCATCAGAGATGTTTTAGGTACATCTCCTAATGCAGTGAATGTGTTAAAAGGTGCATGTACCTTTGCATGTGGCCTTATACCTTTAAAAAACATTTTTTTTCATTTTATGACAAATATATTAATAAATTCAACGAACTTTTTAAAGTGAATAATACTTTTGCCTGAGTTCTAGTAAGTCTCGTAGTTATTTTCATGCTTTCATTGCGTGCAGTCAAAAATAAGATGAAAAAACCAGATACAGCGTGAATTTTGTCAATCTCGAGTAAATAGTTTTTGAAACGTTAACTATCAATGAGAATTTCCAACCGTACCTAAACACACAACTGGTTTCAAATATAGACTAATAAATCTCAATAATCCTGTTCTAATTAGTAAGATTGATAATATGTTAAGAAACGTGTTTGATCTATACTAGAGATAAATGTGTAAAACAATCAGCATTTTTTAACGGATAAGGAGCCGTAAGCTACAAGCGCATGGCTTATACCCTGGTACATGATAAAACGGGGTACGAGTATGTAGCTTTTCCATCTAACCCATATTTATAGAAGAAGTTTTTTGTTCATACTCGTAGTTTCGTCAGCATAAGCATCTTACGCATGCTTCGTGATGGATAATCATTTTAAATGTTACTGTACTCTAACAGCTATACTATAGTGTACCTATAGACAAAATTTAAATAGAGGAAGATACACATAACAGTAAATCACATTTTTCTTGACAGTGACTGACGTGACGCTCAAATAAAAATAACAACGTGAGCTAGATAACCCCTATCAATGTACGAGAAATCCTACTCCACGAGTTGTATGCATCATTTAGAGGGGATTCTGTCACAATACTCTTCATTTTAAGGGGTTAACGCGTAAGATAGCTTACATCAGAATGCCTTATAAAAGAATGAATAAGAGAATAATTAAGCGGTAATCATTACTGCACTTTCTAGCGCTCGACATTGCTTTGATTCAGGAATCGATTTAATTATCTTTATACGCCTTCGATTGCTAGACAGGGAATTCTCCCAAGAATCTCCACGATGGCCGTCATAATAAAAAAATGTGTTTCCGCAATCCTCACAAGATCGTCGGTCTATTTTGTAGGTTCTGCCGACGGTTTTTGTTAAGGCCTTATCACACTTGCGATTTGCGAGCGAAGTTTGTATGAAGGCGATCACGCAGCGAGTAAGCTACGACGCTTATTTTTGTATAGAAAACACGCTTGCATCTCGCAAGTGTGCTATGGCCCTTAGCGAATGTTAATTTTTTATATTATATAACTTTTATGTTTCACTATCAATTACTGTAATTTTCCTCTAAGCATTTATTTTTTCATTTGAATTCAATGCATATAGCTTATATTATATTTTCGACACGAATAAACTTACAAATACTACGCCACGATCATTTAAAACCTCTTAAAACAATTAGAAGCACTTGGAGGATTAATTTGTTCATTGTGACGTCTCCTTATGGCGAAACATTTGTCGTGAGCCGTATCTGCGGCATAAAAGCCTACTTGAAAGCAATTGCGTGTAAGAACGGGTCGCAGATGAGCTCAGAGTGTGGACGTGTAATAATGGATGAAAATTTTGTTGAGCACTCATACTTACCGAAATGAGCTGGCAAGATTTTATTAATTTGGTTAACATTATCCAAGAACTCTTTTATTGAGTAGACGAAGATAGACGTTTACTTTTTAAAATGTATTTAAGTAATTTGTTGCACGTAGAATTAGCAATGAAACCATGACTAAGGTATGAGCTACGACTTGTGATAAAACAGAATTATTAATTGGGAATATTGAGATGGTCCAAAATGATCCATATATTACATTTATTTTGTGGCTACTAGCCCGGGACCAAATAAAATATATTTCTTTTCTGATACCTACAGGGGCCATAAACAAGCTGGTTAATGATTTTAATTCAAACACAAATAATATGTCATTGTTATTTTATTTACCTAATCTCACGTAAAGATGCAGCTCTGTGACAGAGGGACAGACGCACCCTTTGCTAAAACTCAAATATCACCTCGAATTGGTAAAACTCAAATAATGTTCTTGTGAAAATAAATTTACCGTTCTTGAGTTCTAGGATAACGTCTTTATCCGTCTCGTCTATATTTAGTTTAATTAGCATGGCAAGTAGAAAAGTAACTCTTTCTACTACCTCCGTTACCTTCCAGAAAGATTGCTCAAGATTTTTTATTGATATTCGGTCGGTGTATCTTAAATATATCTTATATTACAAAGCGGTTTATTTCGAAGAAAAGCTGCAAGATAGATTTTTAAATAACAAATAAAATTTGTGCCTTGTTAGAAATGTATCAAAAGATACATGTTATTAAAAACATTAAAGGTTTTAAGTATCTTGCAGGTATCGTGAACCGATTTGAAACACGTTTCGTATGTACTCGTATTTTAATATATCTTGCTGGTACTTACTCAAGATCTTGTTTTTAAGAGTATTTTTCTATCTTTTTTGAGCAGTGATAACGATAATGTATATATATAATTTTCAACTGTTATTTCATGTATTCTTGTCGGGAAAGAGTTTGTTTCCAAAAAATACCTGCTTCTGTATTTTTTTGATTGATCCATGACTGCTTATGAATATGATCGTAGCTTATAATCGTGATGTCGCCTAGTGGAAAAGTGCTCGTGGTATTTATTACGTAAAGCTCATATATTTTTATAAAAAGAAGGAAAATAAAATACCCGCGTGGGATATGAAGTATATTTCAGTCTCTAGAGGGAAGTCTCATGTATAAATTCATCTAAGAGCGTTTATGTCGAGTAGTTTAGAGAGTGAAATCACAGCGGAGATATTTTTCAGCTGTCGCGTGAGAGCCATCAAATAAATACACCGCCGTCTCTTCTGGCACATAAAATCGACTTCTCTTTGAGGCGGTGTTTCACGGGCCCTCATTTAAAATTGCAAGTCGAAGATAAAGGGCGGGCCACGTTGGCCGCCGCTCCGTTTTCCTGATCAAAACACGTCGGCGACTAATGACGACGACGCGAATTTTTATGGCAGTTTCCGCTCTTCAGGGACTACTATTTGTTCACAGATATCCGTTGAATTTTCACTCTTAAAGCCCCTATAAAAAGTTAAAAGTCCCAACAGTAGCTACGGAGGCGATTTTATGTGTTTTCCGTTTTTTTCCAATATTATAACGCTTGGCGTAGTCAGGAGAGAAGAGTTTTTGTTCAGACCCGTATTAAGAGCTAAGGCATGGCAGCACGTCTGATGTTCTATTATGCATTTACTTTTGCGACATGGGCAACAATACGCCTGAAACGGCCTTGGTAAAAAATCGCCGCTTAGAAATACTATCGAGGCAGATCTACAGGGATTGGACTATGGAAGCACTGGGTTGGGCTGGGTCCGACTCGCCTTGATTTCGCTTTTGTCCCTACAGAAAAATGTAGGTGGGTATATCTCTAGACAACGGGAATCAAGTGGGAACCCAAATTGTTCTCAAATTATTTTGAAGATTGATGCCCTATTTTCCTCCAAATTGCAGTGTGAACAGGTCAAGGGCACTCGAGAACTAACAAGTTTCATTGATTCTCAAGCTAAAAGTGGGCATTCAAACGAGCGTTTTAGACGCCGCCGGGGTTCGAGAGTCTTTGTATACCTATTTAAAATCGCCTAAGAGTTATTGCATTGCAAAATTGTCATAAATACCATTTTATGCGTTGCATATATACCATTCTTTTATTGGAACTCAATGGAAAAAAATAACAAAAATGAAATATGTTGAAGAAATACTTTTAAATTAAAAAATAGTTTTACTTTTAGGTAATATAATTATAGTCAACAATACATGTATTTAATATACGTAATGTTACTACATACAGGTATAAAGTTAGGCAGTGCAACGCCTATGGAAATGCCACAAATAAAAGGTCTTAAAAAAATTGACAGGTTAAGAATTCTATGATATTGGTTCAAAGTAGCGTTTTTTTTTTTATGAATAAGATATCTGTCCACTGAAAGTCAAAGTATCCACTTAACTGCTTTAGCTAGGTAACGGCAACTACGGCTACCTGACACTGCTGTCACTGCTCTTATTTAATTATATAAATAGAGCATATATCGCCGGTCCCTAGTAAAAAAGTCGGATCTGCAAAATGACTACTTTCCAGGAGAGGCAGTTAAAGTTTTTTAAAGACGTTTTTGTGTATAAAATTGTCAATTTAAGTCCTATTGTTACGAAAATTGGCCAAAGTTATTATTATTAAGTACTTTTAGAGTATGTGTAAACAAAACTATAAATTATTTATTAGAAATGCCAGAAATAAGACATGCTACCTTTTTACCTGGAAATTGTCATCCGATATCCTGTCGTAACTGTCACATACGACTTTTTTGCATGATATGGTTCGCAGTAATTAGTCGGATGTGGCACTAACGACTTTTATAATCGGATATTGCATTATTATTTATGTCGCAAGTGTCACTTACTACAATTATATTTGGATTGTACACAGTGTTTTGTGGTGAGATACGACATTTTAGTGGTATAAAAATCCGCAGTTTTACCAAGTATAATAAAATTTATAAATATTGTTTTTTAATTATGTTAGTTTGATATCAAAAAAATATTAACATAATTTGTGTCTTTTAATGTTCATTTTAAGATACACTTATTGGGAGACGACTGAAGTCTTTGAGCATTTTTCCATGATCTTTGAGAGCCTTAGCAATGACTAGTCATTTACTACGACGATATCATCAGAAGAGAGAAGGTGGCTGACGTCTTTGCTTTTGATATTGATATTAGTCCGTCCAAAACCAAAAATTTGAATTAATCTTTCTATGCAGCTGTGAATTTTTTGGAGACATTAGTACTACTTGAGAGACGCACCGTCTAACTAAGTCGTAGTCGAATCGAGAGCCTTCTAATAGTACAAAGAAATGGAAGTACATATACATATACATATGGACGTGGTTTACGGTACCTAGGGTTCTAGGGTTAGCGGTAACCAGCGTTGAGGGACTGAAAGTCGTCAAACCTGCGTGCGAGACGGTTCGTGATAAGAGTGTCGACTACACAGGTTATAGTCATGATTCATAAGCGAGATGGGTCTGTAATTTATGAGAAGGGTCATATAAACCTCCCTGAAGATGAGCAGTATACATGCCACACTTTTCGGCCATGCTCCTATCGTTTTGCCTTCGATTATAACATGATTTAATAAATTCTACAGGGTTTTCTTTACCATTTTACCATGCTGCTTTCAGAATCTTAGACATCGCTCCGCTCCAGCATCATCCGCTGCATTTTTAAGTTATTTGATAGCCATA
Organism: Apotomis betuletana; assembly: GCA_932273695.1. Taxonomy (NCBI): domain Eukaryota; kingdom Metazoa; phylum Arthropoda; class Insecta; order Lepidoptera; family Tortricidae; genus Apotomis; species Apotomis betuletana. Next base: position 12,573,046 of record OW026298.1, on the reverse strand, counting down.
CCAACCTTGTATAGGTTGCTATCTAGGATTTATTCAAATTAGTGTCGGGTTAACCTGACCTTTGGAACTGTTTGTAAGACATCTCAACCTCGCCTAGAAACACGTTGCAATTGGACTGGTGCAAATCACGAATTAAAGACTGAGATCTATTGTTGAACCTTTGGTAATGAGTGGCATCGTCAGGGGAATGCAGAAACATACTTATCGCCTCTTTTAATTTATGAGTTCGAAAGCACCATTAAGGATATTTCTGGTTCTTTCGAAAGATTAGTTCCACTCTCACCGTGGGGTAAAGAGCTTAGATTCCTACTGACTTAGATAAACTGACCAAAAGTAAGAGAACTATCAAGCGGTGATGGCGACCATCAATTGAGACCAATAGAGAAAAGTGACAAGGGATATGAAATCTAGTGATCACGATTCTCAGGAATATGTGTTCGACTAAAGAAGAAGTCATGAGCCGTTACTTATTATTTAACTGTACATTTAATTACACACATTCTGAAATGTTCTCGGCATTGCCACGAGTAATCGTTATCTCATTATGTTCTTATTCTGGTTATTTTCCTTCAGAAGAACCAGAAGTCAGACGGATTTATTTTTTTATCAGGAGCTTGGTTGAAGTTGCCACATTCACCAGAAACATCTCCCAATTATTATTTATCGTTCGAAACCATCAATAAGTTTACTAAATACCCAATTTCATTCAAACTGTTGATTGCAATATTCAAACAATAAGACAAAATTTAAAGCATCCAAAGATATTGTGATAGTTACGACATACACTGCAATTTATTTTCCGTGAAAAAATGTCGGATATGTTACATGCGACCAAAGTTGGAATATATTTTCCGGCAAAAAACATCGGATGTGTCACATACGACATAAGATACAATTTATATTCCGTAATAAAATGTCGTAAGTGGTACATACGACATAAAGTACCCTTAAAATTCCGAATAGTAATGTCGGAAGTGCCACATACTACACAAAACTTTTCAGCTAACCCAGTTAACATAGTCGGAAGTACCACATCTGACAATATTAAATGGACACTGTATAAGATACGACATTTTTGACATTGATTATTCGTGAAAATAATGAAATTTTGAAAAATCTGTAAATGTACGATTAAAGATTAATGTATTTAATAAGCATTAACGCAATAAAACGAAAATGGCAATTTTGTAGATCCGACTTTTTTACTAGGGACCGGCGATATCTAAATTTGAAGTAAGTATGTGAGTAGTTGAGTTTTCGCAGGGTTATGATTTCAATGGCAAAATAAGGATTTCCTTTTTAGTAAGGGCGCTGTTGAATAATATTGGCTTGTTTGCTTCAATCAGCATTTCCTGTGTCATGTTTTTGAAATACGTTAAAAGTAGGGAGCATTGAAAGTTGTGTGCCGTGGGTCCCGGAAAGGCATAAAGCCTTACATAATTGAAGTTTCTCTAAAAAGATATCGTATAGACACCGCGGCGTTGTAAATATTTTTAACTTAACTATTTCGATCCGCTTCAAAGGAAAATTGTCATTAGCCGAGATCAGAAGCGAGCAACCTTTTGCTCAAGCTCAAATCAGCATAATATTTTGTAATTTCTGCACTGTATCTCTGGCAGGTTGCCAGATTCAATTTAATCTTTGAACGCCGCGCTTCGTTCCGCTGCGGTCACTTTTACCTCGTTTTCAGCGTTCCACGTTCACAACTCCTGACTCCCAGTCATTTAATGAAATCTGTAGCTATCGTTATACGTATTTAATTCATATTGAGGCTAACAAAATGTCTTTCTTTAACCGGTTTCCAAGCGGATTCTGCGGTTCCTGTGTTCTGATGTTGCCAGAATAATATATACCTACATTGACATAAGATACGGTTATCCCCTGCAATGAGAGCGGCGCTGGTTCTCATTAACAGGGTAACAGACAGAAAAGGGTGAAACATAAAGACGTAAAGAATATCAAGATACACCTCTATTATTGAACACACCTTTCGACGTTTGCTTGTGGAACGCTAATGGATTCGCGCATGTTGTTTCTTTTTATTTTCAAACAAAGGAGTTTTGCATCGTTAAAAATGCATTATTGTGTATTATTTGTAAGCTTTCTATATTCTTTAAATATCACTTTTCACGAATAACACCAATTTTGTAAATTGGATTTTGTACAACGATGTCCTATAATAATAACAGTTTAATACTTTGTTTTGGGATCCTATTTATTTTTAAATTCGACAAGTTTTATATATGTGGTAAAAAAAAAACTATATTTCTGACGTTTAAGACTACCTACTTTATATTTTATGCAAACCGACTAGTGTACATAAAACATCTAAAATTAAAATAAAGAAAGCGCTTAATTTTACAACAACTTGTACTTACAAAAGAGAAACGTCTATCATAATTTCATAATATTCCTACAGAAAACAATCGATTCCAGCCTAACTTAATACACGCATTTAATGAAATCTTCAATTCGCTCAATAAAACATAACTTATAAAAATGTAATTACAGAACACATTAGTTAACAGCGTAATCAATAAACACCGAGCAATAACTCGACGCGTTTTCGGACTCTGTGTAGTACTAGTACGTGCTTTCTGTTGCAATGTTACCAGAAACCGTATTACAAACAGTAATTTGCGAAACTTGCCGCGTCGTCCCAATCTTGGCAAAGTACGCGATAATTTGACAACTTCAAAGTATCATTTAGCCAGTTGTGTCATGGAACAGATGTGCTAGTGGTAAATAAATCAGCGCCTAAACGTTGAGTGACTTAGTCGTTAACGTGCCACGGGCGTGCCCAGTAAACTTACTCGACGAAGTCATAGTAGGTGCTCTAGGTGGGCCAGAACTTTAATCCTAACTTGTATCTGTACCTACGCCACAGATTAACTAATAGTTCCTACTAATAGACAAGACAGTTCAACACCAACACGTAGCATGTTCTGCCCTCTCCGTTTTCAACCCTCCTTTCCTCATCCTAAACAAAATTTGGGAAATCCTTTTCAGATCACTCCACGAAAAATTATCTTGGGGATGAAGAATCACGACGATTATATACGTATTTATTTAAATTTTCAGGAAAGATCTTTTTACAATAAATACATTTATATAAAAAGTATAATACCATAAAAGTAAATAAACCTAACCTTGGGTGCCGCCGGCTGCGGCGCAGGCTACCGGTGGTTAGGGTTGTAGAGAGAGGAACCTCCTGACGATGCGCACCGTGTCCTGGACCTCCACCTTCTTAATCTGACCCTTAATCCAGCCATCTAGCGATAGTCTCTTATGGAGTTTGTCAAGACTCTTCGCTATAAGATCGTTCGCCGAAATGACTATCGGGATAATGATCATCGAATTAACATCACACATGGCGGTCACCTCGAGAGCCAAGTCAAGGTACTTGCTGAGTTTGTCCTTCTCGGCCTTCACGAGGTTCTCGTCACGCAGGATGGCATCATGGCCTCAAACTTCGTCCGCGTGGAAGAAAAAGTCACCGTCTTTTTTACATCTATGTGGATGGCCATCTACCCGTGTGCTGCCTAGCCGTTTAGGTATAATGTAAACACAAAAACACATACAGACATACGAAAAATACAAATATTTTATGATTCAGTGACCTCCACGTAACCGATCTCATTTATTTTTTAATTTTTTTTTTATTGTTCAGCCTATTTATATTAACAATAATATTATAATACGAATGAGAGGGTTGATAAACTCTAACACATTTCTCCCTGTCTTCGGCTATTGAAGTTTAACCTATATTTATATATTTTTTTACATCCACTTCATGATAGAAGTCTGCCCTTTGATTTTCTTTATTTTATATTTTGGTTCCAGTCTGACAATTTTATTCTACTGTTAATCTTTGACTCTTTGTTGTATGAGAACTTGCTCTAGAGTATGATAAGCCCCGGGGGATCTATACATTTTAATAATAGTGTATGTTTCTTCTCAGCTCATTTCTCTTTCAACTTAGAGAAAAATTGTTGTGATATTGCTACGTGAACTAAATACCGAGCAACATATATCCTCTTTACAATATTAGAAACATATTAATTAAACTTCCAGCTAGCGAAACACATGGGTAGATGTTCACTAGAGGTACGAACCCCTTGAATAATTTAACAAAGCGTAGTAATTTGAACCTGCAGGCTGGTATAGTTCAGAATGTAATCAAATCAAAGACCATTTTCATCAATAGGCTGAGCTTCGTGCATGGCTCATCATTAGGCTGAAATCCAGCCATACATTTCTGCACCTATTTATTAATTCAAAATAATGTGGTTTGAGTTATTGTTTGCAAATGATTTAACACTATAGTACTGTCTTGACTCGACTGAAATACCTAGATTCCAATTATCTCTAATGTAAACCTAGTATTACATTTGTGCATTTCAATAAATAAATAAATAAATGAATAACTAAATAAATAAATATTAAGGACAATCTCAATTGAATCTATTTCTTGTTCAAATGCGCCACTTTTTACTTTCATTCACTTTTGCGCTAACATCCCTTTTCCACTTTTTTTAAAGAAGGATACTAAATCACATTTATACCAAAAATTTGCTAGTATAGCTTATTTTTGGTATAAATGTGATTTAGACTTATAAATAATTTACTTTGCGGATAGTGATGCCGTTTTTGAATTTGTGATGGTAACCCAATGTATTTAGTTTGGGACACACAGAAACTTGATCTATCAGTCGATATGTATCGCAAAGAGTATCGGTGTCGCCGTCATGTGCCGCTGTCATTAAGCTGCGGGCACCGCAACTGCGCAGCGGGTGTGCTGTAGGGGAACCTGGGCATAGTTGATCCCCATTTTGATTTTGGACTCTATTTTTTTTTTTTACAGTATTGGAGATCTTTTCAAGCCAAAATATTCAAAATTTATCTATTCATTGATAGTTTGAATGAAAACAAGATTATGCTACAATTTAACTCAATATTAAATGAAATACAATATTGTAGACTTTTACCATGTATCCCCCATGTAAGGGAGATTTGTTTACCCCTAATTGGGAGCCTTTTTAACTTTTTAACTTTGTCGTAGTCGGGCGAAAAATAATATATCATCGACAGCTCTATGAATCCTAGCATAGATAAGACTTGATCCCTCACTGGGACACATGATTCCGTCATCATGTCACCCCCAAATCAAAAGTTCTCAAGTCTCCCCATACATAGTGTTGTTATAAAACATGCGCTACTCAAAACTGTTTATCACGTATTTGAACGTATTCAATGACAATCTACACTTGAATAAACGACTAAAACAACAAACACACTAAAACAATAGCATTTATTTCACTTTTCATTAAATAAATCAAAACTTACCGAAAATTAAGTTCGAAGCGACACAAATATTTCAACGGCCACCATGTGCAAAATACTGACGTGAGTCACAACGTGCCACGAAAGAACGTGAAGTTAGGCATAAATGAATGAGTGTTGCTAGCGTAAGAAAACGTATCGCGTTTGGTTGAATTTTAAATTAACTTTAACAAGTCTCCCAAGGGATCTAGTCTCCTCAGGTTCCCCTATAATACGATTATTTGTGACGCAAACCACGACTGTTGAGACGATAAACACTACTAGGTGTAGACATTTGCGTCGGGATCTTAATCTATAAGTCGATAGGTATCGCACGGAGTACAGTATCGGTGTCACCGTCATGTGCCGCTGCCATTAAACTGCGGGCACCGCAACTGCTCAGCGGGTGTGCTGTATAATACGATTATTTGTGACGCAAACCACGACTATTGAGACGATAAACACTACTAGGTGTAGACATTTGGGTCGGGATCTCAATCTATCAGTCAATATGTATCGCAGAAACAGTATTTGCTTTTAATAGTAAAACTATTCGGAGAAAAGTACCCCAACACCCAAAATCCACCCTGTTATCATAATTTGGTAATTTTATTACCTATTGTAATGGTTACCTGATTGTGTAGTTGATAATGATATCTGATTAAGTGAATTTAACTGCAATTATTACCGCTTGAAGAAGTTTTTTTCCAATAAATCTGATTTTGCATGTATAATATGTTTGTTTAGTTTTTTTCCAGAAAGTTAAGCTGTGGTAGCCCCCCCCCCCAATATTTTTCCAAAAATTATTAAAAAAAAAACTGTTACCGAATCATACCAAATTTAAATAATCAATAGGAAAAGAGCCCCGTTTAAAAATCCTTATATGGCAAATTTTTTTTGCCATATAATGACCACCCTAATTTATGTAATTCTACTTAAGAGGCCTTATTCCTTTTAAAATGCTGATTGTTTAGACATTTTTCTCTATGATCAAACATGTTTCTTAACATATTATTGATGTTACTACCTAGAACAGGGCTATTGGGATTAATTGGTATATATTTGAAACCTACAGTTTGACATTTTCATTGATAATTTTTGTTTCAAAAACTATTCGAAATTGACAAAATTCCGGCGGAAAATTAGTTTTTTCAACTTATTTTCGACTGCACGCAATGAAAACATGAAATAGCTATGTTACTACCTAGAACTCGGGGAAAAGTATTATTTACTTCAAAAAGTTGGTCAAAATTATCAATATATATGTAGTAATATGAAAAAAATAATTTTTAAAAGGAATAAGGCCTCTTAATGATATACCTATGCTATTCAACCTTTACAGTAATGATATTTTCTGAGATTTAATGTCAATTTTCTTTAATGTCCATTTATAAATATAATTTAGAGACTTAGATTACTTATTGTCGATATGTCACAGCAATGCACATTATGCAAAAGACAGACGGTAAGACGTACAGCGTATTTATTTAGTATTAGTCTTCCATTAATACCTTTGAATACGGAACTATTCTCCAAAAGAGATCACTACTGAAAATATTTTGCTGTAAAATAAACAGCGTTTGGCAAAATCTCGTAGTAAAGTGTCCAATGTTGTACAATGTTGTGTGTAAATTAGTATCTGAAACGTTCACTAGCTGAGTCATATCGGCTATATGACAATAAGCTTTGATGTTTCACAAGCGGCACCAGTCTGTTAAACTGAATTACCACACACACCGGCTGCTATACAGGGTAAATACGAGTAGTCCGTAGCATCTGAGACAGATCAGGCAAAACGTTTTTATAGAATAGATTAGAATTTGCTATAAACTGTTGATCGAACAAAGGAAACAAGGTATACGTGTGTATTGCATTTTATGAGTAAGATATCATTTCGGTTATAAAACAGATAAATATTAACACTGTTCTCATAATCCCCTTATTTCAACGAGGTAATTATTGACCTTAAATGTACGTTGCTTTCGACCACAATAGCAAATTATTTATATTTTCATTATCATAATTTTATTCTTACCCATGATAGAAATTACGTTACGTCTGTGTAGCCATTTGTGTGAAGTTTAATGAGTGCTTTAACAGTAATTTCTGACTTAAACAGCACTTTCATTATAGTTATATAAGAATTGAGATATCAAGTGAAGGTGACCTGGCGGGTAAATATTATCTTTAGGCTCTTTCTATTTTTATTTTAGTTATAGATTCCCCTGTGTTTTTACTTAATTATAGATATAGATATAATTACTAAATTATTACATTTAGTTTTACTTTTTATAATTACATCATATTAAAACGTATCATGTGTATGTTATGAGTATTGATGAAAATAATTCAGATAAAAATTCATCTTTAAAAAAATAGTCATCACCCCAATTCTATACACTTTACTGCAAAATCTTTTTGAATCCGTTTCTAACGTGTGTATCTTTGCGAATAATTGGTATGCCTCATTATACTTACCATATTATATGTAATATCCCGCGGGATTAATCATGTTGTGTAACGTTCACAGGTACTCGATCTTAATCTTGAATTTTAGGATGGAAATTACGCTACGTTACAATTTAAACCCCCGGTTTTTGCACTTAATTGAGGGAACGTCAATTCGGCTCTCTTTCTGTGTACAGGAAGATATTGCAAACTCTCACGCACAATCACCCTTCACTGCCGTGCTATGTTTAAAAGCCATATCTTACTATGAAATTTAAATACTGATATACCACAGCTCCCGTTACGCCCCCATGCAGATACGTCTAGATAGAAGTGTTGCAGCATTTTAATAAATATTGAAATCGGGTATAATAAATATTTCCGTCAGATTTCATCATTTTTTTTTATAAAGTAGGAATAAGAATAATAAGCAAAACTGGGTTGGTATTCCTTTTCTACAAACATCTTATTTACTGACGCCACATTTTCTTCAAATCTTGGTAAATTCAATCCAGGGGCTACCGGACTGGGTGGTCGAATTGAGTTGAAATCATACCGCTGCGGGGAGAAAAAATATTTTATAAGTAGAAAAAAATGGTTTTCTGTAAAATCGGTTTACGGATGATAGTTTTACGTGATAGATAGATAGATGCGTCACAAGCCGAACGCTTAGGCCGATCGTGCCTCTCTATCGCTTGTTCCGCGCTCTCGTTTGCATGCTCGGCTCAGGCGGAACGTGACAATGAGTCATGCTATTTCGTGCATGCAGCTGGCGACGTTCATCGATTTATAACACGTTATCACGTGAAAACTGTACTTTTAGTTCAACATTCAAAAATAATATAATGTATCGTTGATTGATTACGCCACATATCAAATAACGCGGGCAGCGTGTGGACGAAGGGACGCTCGATTTAGGGCAGAATTCACATTCCTGCGCGCCAAATAACTGGGCCATCGGCGGCTGTGTTTCCGACCCCAGTGCTCCAATATCCCATTATGAGAGACAAGGTATCGATAGATCTGTAGCGGTTCATATAGACAGTTGAATTCAAATATTATCTTTTTCGAAAACGGTAGTCGTTTGAACACTTGACTGACTAATAATTAGGCTTGGGACTTTTGGCTGCTCGCCGTGGTTGTCCGATCCATGGAGTCGTCATATGATAAAAAAATATATTCAAAGTTTCGCACAACTGAGACTAATTCAGAGGATTTCTTTTTAACTTTAATGTGTTGTTACCTCAGAACTCCGTCATTTATGAGTCGATTTGGAAAATTCTTTTTAGTTTCATGAATAGATATCTCAAGGTTGGTCCCATAAAATTTTGGTGAAGATCGGATGACGAGATCCATGAGGAAAAGAAGGAATTCCTGAAATTTTATAGGCACTCATAATATTTTTCATATATTTTCTAAAACTATTTAAGTATTTGCATATGGCAGTCATCATCTTCTAATGCTGAGCTGATGATGTAAGGAACAACTCCTTAACGATTAGAAGTTAGAGATAATTCAAACGAGATGCATGCCTTCATGACCTCCCTAATCACCCCGCCATAAGTATTTTATATGAATCACTTAAAAAGCAAAAAAAAAAGTTTTTGACAAAAAAAAGAACCATGAAACAACTTAAAAGTGCAATGAAAATTTGCATGGGCGCGCGATGGCAGTCGTGCGGCGTCATATGTTGGTAAACAATCCTTTGCCCGCTCAACACGGCCAAACGGCTGGACGGATTTTAATCAATTTTCGTACAGGAATAGCCGGACATCAAAAGATGGTTATAGGATAGTTTTACCCGACTATGGTAAAGAAAAAAAATATGCTGACGAATTGGCACCTTCTAGTAAAGAATAACTACGTCAAATCTGTTGCAGCTTGTTCAAGAATAAATACTTTTGAAACGACGACGTCAGTCTTAGCTCTATTTACAGCAGATCACAGTTGCAAAAAATAGAGACTCTTCTAAAGTAGATACTGTCAGGTCGGTCGGAGAAAAATATCGTGATCGTAAAAGAGAAATAGACGAGCTCTTCTTATTTCAAGGAAAGTCGAACAAATATACTAATCTGCTTTTAACTTCAACATATATCAGATATCCTTGCTTAAATAACTACGATTGTTGTTCGAGTTGAATGAACAAAACTGCTTATAAGGTAAGGTGGGATAGGACTAGACAGTAACTATTTTGGCTCAGCGATCCAAACAGGATCTTAGCCTTTTTCTCGATCCTGCGCAGTTTCTCGCCATATTTCGACTTAAGAAGGCTGCCACAGTCCAATAAATAACCCATTAGACTGTAAACTAGGATTAAAAAACAAACGACAGCCGAGGGGTTTAGTTGCTACATCTAATAAAACTACTAATGCTTTAGAAGGGTGGCACCATAACATTAAAATTGGCCGCCATCCAAATCTGTTTTTTAAGCAATTAAAAAAAAGGCAAAATATTAAGAGCAGAAAGAAAAAGATACCAAAGAAACGACGAACTCATAAATACCAGGAAACAGATGTATGTATAATCCAAAAGTATATATATAAACCGAAACGTTATGTAGAAAAAGCTGTGAAATAACGGTTGTACGTTGTTTAATATACTACAGTTTTATAGAATTTTGTTTCAAATAAAATGTTTCTCATATTATCATTTCATAGAATGGTCAAACCGCAGAATACTTACACTTTAGAAAATTAAAGAAAATTTATTATTTCTATATTCGTGTCATAGAATTTCACATGATATATTATTGATCCTTATAATATTCAGTTCATGTTAAACTTATTACCTAGAGTCTAGACTACTTATTATTTTATAGAATTGTGTTTCTGATAATTTAAAATAATAATAATTTAAAATCTCATATTATCGTTTCATAGAATAGTCAATTAACAGAAAACTTACTTTATAGAAATTTTAATATTAGAATTTTGTATTTATAAACAATGTTTAAGCATTCTGACGCTCCGCTATCCATGGTCATAAAACAAACCTAAACTAACCTACAGTTTTCGGTCTTTAACCTAACATACTAACTGCTACATTGTGATATACTTCCATGCAAGCAAGCATTCTGACGCTCCGCTATCCATGGTCATAAAACAAACCTAACCTAACCTACAGTTTTCGGTCTTTAACCAAACCTACAAACTCCTACATTTTAATAAACTTTCATGCCAGCAAGCATTCTGACGCTCCGCTCGCTCCGCTATCCATGGTCTATAAACAAACCTAACCTAACCTACAGTTTACGGTCTTTAACCTAACCTACTAACGCCTCATTTTTATTTGAATTATGTTTCCTCGAAATAAGTGCTATTGTTGTAAAGCAGTGCTGAAACAATAATATTCGAAAGAAAAATACTGGGACTAAACATTATATTGAAACAGTTTCTGTGAAACAATATTCTATAAAAAAATCTATCAGCGAATCAAGAATACATAAAAAATACTTCTATTAGTTGATGAGTCTAATAATAATAAATAAAATTCATTGATTTGTGTTTCTGTGAAATATGTTTCTTTCAAGTAAATAGTCTTTAAAACAATAATATTTTAACCGAAAATACATGAACCACATATTCTTTGAAACATTTTCTGCGAAACGAAATTCTGTGAGATTTCTGTCTGCGAAACAAGGGGACACCGTGAAATAACATTGTGTATTACTACACTTTTTTCTACTTAGAACATTTTTAAGTTATAATTACATATCTTAGCAACGGAAAACATGGCTCCCGTTAGAGAAAATTTATATTAATTGTTCTCTGCCATTTATTTATTTTAAATTACCACAAGAGGCTTAACAAATAACATAGACAAGAAACATATTCATAATTTCTCCGCGGAGACTGCGACGGCGGCCGGCGGCCTACACGGCGCGGTGCGGCGCATCGGGCAGCTTGACTGACAGTTGTCAATCTACAACAGCTGAGAAATGTGTTTTGTTTTCAAGTTTTTGCTAATATTTTGCGTGAATCTCTATCATGTTACGAGTGTGATTGCTATCAGTGCATGAGTTCTATCAAGTTATATGTGCAATTATAAACCACCGCTTCCCCCAGGAACTTTATGGGGCAATTTGTATGCCGAAACTTGGAGCGGTTTTTTTTAAAACTATATTTGTTATCGTAGCCGTAAGTTTTTATCTATTGCGTTTTTTAATAGTTTACTTGATGAATCCTAATAGCACGGGCTCCTCTCAGAATGTCGCTTCCAGGTCTGTGTCGCTGGAGAATTCCGTACAGTGCCCACATTGCTCTCAGATTCGTTTCATTAAAGGTCAGAAAGGACTTAATATACACATCAGTAGAACCCATGGCATTCGTGCTGGCGCAATTACGTCGCCACCTGCCTCTTTACAGGCAAACAATTCACAACCAAGTCAGATCAGGCCTTTTTCTGAAAAAAACAGTGAGCTTACATTCAATTCCAGTGGTCAAACGAATTCCCCGCAGCGCTCGAATTCAGGTTGCACAAAAACTCTCGGATGATATTAAACTCGCCATAAACCAAAACTCCCAAGAATCCTGGGAGCACCTCCTTACCTTCCCTTACCGTGTCCTACACGTGAAACAAAATACAGAGAGAGGTGCATCTTTAACATCCCGAATTAAACGAAACTGCCTCAACCCTCACAACGTCAATGATTTGCAAAGCACCACACTGAAACAGTATTTTTCTTTAACTCGCCGTGTTGAGTCAAAACTTGGGGAAGGTAACATTAAGGGCGCTGCCCGGCTTTTATTCTCCAGCGACACCACTGCTCCTAACACAACTGACACCCTTGGAGCTCTTCAAAGTAAACACCCGGCCCCCAATGTTAACCTCTTTCTTCCCGACCCTCCCGACCCCTCTGATCCGTATCTTCACGTGTGTCCCGAGGAAGTTCTCAAAGCTGTTTCCTCCTTTCCAAATGGCTCGGCTGGTGGCCTCGATGGCCTATCGCCACAGCACTTAAAGGACCTTTTGAGCCACACTTGCGGTGAAGCCAGTGACACACTCTTGAGAGAGCTTACGGCACTAGCCAACCTCATGCTGTCAGGTACAGTGAACCCGGCGATTACTAACACCTTGTATGGTGCCAACCTTTGCGCGCTCACAAAAAAAGATGGTGGCATTAGGCCAATAGCTGTAGGAACCACCTACCGCCGCTTGACCTCTAAATGCTGCTGTAACGCTGTCTCAAGCGATCTTTCTGTTTACTTTCAACCTGTCCAATTAGGTTTCGGTTCTAAGGGTGGGAGTGAAGCAGCGGTTCATGCTCTACGTACTTTTATCACAAGAAGGGAATGCGAGGTGTTATTAAAAGTTGACGTAAAAATGCGTTTAACTCCGTCGACCGAGGTACCTTGTTGACTCAAGTTAAGCAGAATGTACCGGAACTTTTTAATTTTGTCTGGCAATGCTACAGTACACCATCGAATTTAGTTTTTAAAAATAACCCGCGGTAGGCTGGTAGGCCTTTCTGCGGTAGGCTGTCAACAAGGCGATCCTCTAGGCCCAGCTGTCTTAAGCTTAGCTATTCAACCTATAATAAAAAATCTAAACTCTAAATTTAACGTTTGGTACTTAGACGATGGTACTTTAGGTGGTGATGTTGACGTGGTGATCTCAGATCTACATACCCTCAGTGAAAAATTCGCTGAGATTGGCCTAGACCTAAATTTTTCAAAATGTGAAATATACTTTTCCGATTCTTGCAACCAGAAGAATCATGCCTTGTCTAGATTCCGCGTAATAGCACCAAACATCAAAGAGGTAGATAACACTTCTCTCCACCTCCTAGGGTCACCCATTCTCGATGAATCTTTCCCTGGCTTCATCGACAAAAAGAACAAAATTTTCACCTCATTTTCGGACCGCTTGCTCCAAATTAACGCTCACATGGCTTACACTATAATCAAATATTGTCTATTTGTGCCTAAATTCACGTATGCACTTAGATGTATTCCCCTCTGGAAGCACCTCACACTTTTGGAAAAACTCGACAATACTATCAAATCCGTTATTTCTTCTGTAATCAACATTAAGTTACAAAACGACCAATGGACCCAAGCCGCCTTGCCCGTCAGGCATGGAGGTTTAGGGATCCGGAAAATTTCTAGTGTTTCCTTACCCGCATTCCTTTCTTCTGTTCACGGTACTCAAAATTTAATACTAAACATTATAAAAGAAACCCCTACCCATTTGGGAATCCCTTATTTTTTGACGCCCTAAATTCTTGGAGGTCTAACTGCCCCACTAGCGACCTGCCTTCAATCCCCCATTCGCAACGGCAATGGGACGAGCCGCTCTGCGCGCTGGTATGGGATAACTTAGTTGAAACGTCAACCAGTCCCGCAGAGCGAGCTCGCCTCCTTGCTAGTTCCCGGTGGGAGTCAGGCGCGTGGCTACAGGCACTACCCTCTAAGAATTTAGGAACGCTCCTATCTAATAATACTTTTAGGCTCGCTTTGTCGCTGCGCTTGGGAGCTGCATGTGTTTCCCCGCATCGGTGCTGATGCGGCAATAATATCTCTCCATCCGGTCTCCATGGCCTATCCTGCACGAAGAGCGCTGGGCGCATCTCGCGGCATGCTTGCCTCAACGAAATTTTGCGCCGAGCACTCGCAAGTGCGGGAACACCGGCCGTCTTAGAACCTTCAGGCCTGGCGAGGAACGACGGAAAGAGGCCGGATGGCATGACCCTCGTCCCCTGGAAGCTGGGACGGCCTTTGGTATGGGACGCCACGTGCGTGGATACATTAGCGCCGTCCCACCTTCCAGTGACCACCACCAAAGCCGGAGCTGCTGCGGACGCGGCCGAACACCTCAAGCGGCGCAAGTATGCAGCCATCGATAGTGGCTACATGTTTGAGCCGTTTGGGGTGGAAACACTGGGGCCATGGGGACAAAGTGCCCATACCATTTTCCGTGAACTAGCTAAGAGACTAGTCGATGCTACGGGTGACCAAAGGTCTTGTTCATACCTATGCCAAAGAATATCCCTGGCTATTCAGTGTGGTAATGCGGCCAGCCTCTTGGGCACCCTCCCGGTCGGCACCGATCTGGAGCCCGTTTTTTATTTATAGTTAGGTTTAGTTAAGTTTATATATATATATATATACATATATTCTAGTTTTAATTGTTTCTATGTATTATCTTTAGTATTGTGTGTTAATAAAATTTTATACCTCTAAATAATGTTACATGTTTAAGTGATATATAAAAAAAAGTATATTTCAAATAATTGTTTTATTTATTTTCTTGCGAATACAACTTACGACTTGTAACGTTATATTGATTAAGATGGAACGCTATTATTGTGTAAAAATAACAACTGTGCGGAGTTACGAATGTAGTAAACTGCAGTTGTGTGGAATCAATTTAATCACGAATAGGAAGTAAGTATCGCGTTTTGCGGTATAGGATATTTTGTCGTTTGTCTTTGCCATGGTATAAGAAAATAAGGTATAGCACTCCGGCCAGTGAGACGTCACTGATAAGTTGTTGCTAACAAAATATTGATTTAAAACACTCACGATTTTATGAGGTTCAATTAGGTAACAAGGAAATCGGGGAGTATTATAACTAATACACCACTGGCAACACAGAAACGGATTGACATAACCTACCAACCAATTATAACGTGATGAGGTAAAAAAATTCGCCTGTCATTCCGGAGTGCCATACCTTATTTTCTTATTCCATAGTCTTTTCTTAAGTATCGGACGATACTTCCGTGCTTCCGACCGATCATTCTAGCCGAGCAGATATGCGAGTATGGAACCTTATTCACTAGTTGCTGGCATTGATTGACCTAACCTTTACGTGGGAGCCAATCAATGTTACATTTCAGAGAAGTAACGGGTTTATTTCATTCTCTACACAGTATTTTCGAGGTCTCTGGAGAAATCAAGTCTAGAGGTTCGAAATTATTGATATATATGGATGGTTCTTACCACACACTGACCCTATAGCGCAGGTTGTGCTTTTTCGAACACCAAATTACGCAAATATGCCCAACACGCGCACACACACACACACACACTACACTTTTGTTACCTATGACAATGGAATTACCTGAAATTTTTGAAAACTTTTGTTAGCCAATAGGCTCTTTAACAAATTATTTATTACCAAAATATTAATTAAATATGCTTCTTTACCACATAAAATTGTGCTAAACTCAGTCATCGTATTTTAACCGAATTGAAAAAAGGTTCCACTATACGTACGAGTATTTTATACTGGGACTAGGTATACTGAAATTCCTCAATTTATTTATAACTCTTTCCCTGATAACGTTTGCCCTATTGTTAAGCTAATACGTGTGCCCTAATATAATTTGAATAGTCCTAATACTTATATGCCTTAATATTGTTTGTAATAGTACTGATTTTTCTTATCACTATTCTATTCTATTCTACATATCTTTATATTATGACCCAACACTATTCATGACAATATGTTTTTGATGTAATTTTTCATTAAGCCTGGGTCTGCTCCGGCGCTGCAGAAAAATGGCGGCACTCGACGCCCATCCACAGCTGTTGCGGCCACAGACAAATAGTTCAATAAGATATCTGTGGTCGTGGCTCACTAGTTGCCAGCACTTTCTTACAGCGAACGGGGCCTGCCCTTCCTCCGCGCCTCCATCTTTTTAATACACTCTAAGGCTAGGGCAGACAAAACCACGTATTATTCTCAAAATCTTAACTCCTAATTTAACCTTCCATAAAGTTTGTGATCATAATGATCTATTATCCTAACGATCTTACCTATACAAGATAATATTATATTCCCTAATGAGATCCCACAGTCAAACCAGCCACTGGTATTGTGGGACATTGTTTTAGACCTAAGAAAAATGAAAAGTTCCTAATAAATAAATAAATAATATAATAAATACAGCAAATTTCTCCAAGGGGCCTTTACACGCTGGATCCATATCCCCACGCAAGGCTTCCAAAAGAAACGGACTTATGAGCCCGTGACTCAATAAAATGAGTAGCAAACAAAATAAATAATACTTAAATCAAGGAACATTATGTCTAACAGTCAGTATAGTAGAAGTGTTATGAGTAACGACTTAACCGACTTAACCGCAAAAGACGTTTTTAGACTTTTACGTAAATGTTTTGGTTTATAGGCCCGTTGTTATAAAACTTTGGCTTTTTCGATCGCATGCGCACAAGGCTAGCAAAACTATAAAAAAAATTGGGAACGTAAACTTTTTTTTCTTCTTAAATTTACAAAAAATGTTCCTCGTATGAGTGACAAAGGTGTTCGAAGGTGACCCGTAATTTTCATTCAACAATAGACTTGTTCAATTATTCTAAGACGGTATATGTAAATAACACTACATGTAAGTTAGAAAAGTGTTTTTCGGTCCATGTCCATGGAAAAGTCGTAATATTAACTCATGGCTGTACCTATGACCTATAGTCAGTAACTGCGGTGTAACTTGAATTTTGAACATTAATAATGCTACAATTACGAGAGTAACTGGGCCTGTTCCAGCATATATACAGGTTTTGCACGCCACGATGGCATCAACTACACTAGACTATGTTATAATTTCTGAGGAAATTGACTGTGCTTCCAGTTTCCAGTATAACATGCTCGAGACAGCCATGCGAGATACCCGAAAATCACTTTGGAGGACAAAGTTCGAAGTTTTCGAGACCTGTCCGAAATATCACCACTGTATAAAATATTACTACTTTAGCGATGCTTTCTACAAACCTTATATGGCAATGACAACTACTTAATGCAGCCCGAATAATGTGGGCTATAAGGTCAGCCGGGTTAACCCTTAATTTGGCAATATCCAATATACTGGACAAAACCTATGACCCTCTTTTTGTATTTTTTTCAGAACCGCAATCGTTTGAACTATCGAACCCGGGTCTCGAATTATGGAGCTTTAGGGTTCTTTTCCAAATTATAGGTTAAGGGTAACTACCATAAACATCGAAAAGTTCAGTCGTATTTCTTACAACCAATGCAACTAAAATCTGTACTTTTTGATAGATATACTGAACTTACCCCCTTAATCCTAGAATCCTTTTTATTAAAAGACAAACACTTAGCAACATACATAGGTACCGGGTACCCCTTATCTTGCACAATCTCTATTGTCCGAAATACACTTCGCATAATCGTTTTCGCACAATATTTTTTAGCCGAATGATACTATCGCATAATTATATACCTACCACAATTGTTATGTCGCATAATATTCATTTGGCACAAATTTGTATAGCAGAATACTAATATCGCCAACTTTTATTTCGCAGAATTTTATGTAGCACAATATAAGTTCGGCCGAATTTATTGCGGCATAATTGAAGCATAGCATACCCACAGAACCGAATCGCTGCCAGAAAACTAGGTTAGGTTAGGTTGAAACTGCGTCCCTCACAGAAACGAAGGCAAGGCAGGTAAGTAAGCCATGTCCGACTTGGCTTAGGTTAGATACGACGGCGAGCGAAGCGAGGAGGAGTGTTAGGTTGAACTGCGACCCTAACGAGCGAGCGAAGCGAGCGAGCCACGCAGGTCCGACTTGGCTTACGATTCCTAACATTACCTATTTCACCTTAAGGCAGGTCCGACTTGGCTTAGGTTAGGTAGGACGACGAGCGAAGCGAGGAGAAGTGTTAGGTTAAACTACGACCCTAACGAGCGAGCGTAGCGAGCGAGCCGCGCAGGTCCGACTTTTGTTGTTGTTTCGTATTAATATTGAGTAAGACTTTTAATTTTTCGGTGTATTAAAATAATCATGTAAACGGAATATTATGCCATATAAATTTCGGCCACACAATTATTCGACCATAGGAGTATTGTTCTAATCAACATTATGCCAATGTACTATTGTGCCAAAAAAACGTGTGCGAAATGATAGTATGCCAAGAAATTTAGGCAAAAAGCAATTGTGCGAAATGATGATTGTGCCAATGGTTGCTATGCGAAACGAAAATATGCCAATCAATTTTGTGCAACACATTAGTAACCCATAGGTACCTTAGCATCCACAGGACAGGTTTCGTCCAATCACATAATCAAACACGTGCAATCAATTCCATTAAAATGTATTTTTAGCTTCTAGCCTAAAAGTTACACAACAGCGAGTATTTGTTGCTCGATAAGAGCATTAAGGTGGGCTTAGTACCATAGTACTAAAAAATGGCGAATGCTCGGCTCAACTCGCTCGCTGTTAACTTACATTATAAGTGAAAGCTCAGGGTGTATTAGCAGCACCTGTGACATCGTATCCTATTTTGCACTTGTACTATTTATAAAGCTACTTGTTCGTAATTACATAATTCTGGCTGTAAAAGTACAATTTCGTTGTAACACTTGTAACTATATTCGTTACACACATGACATACCACCAATTGTTAGGTATATGCAATCCTATATCAAAAGTGGCAACGCGTTATAAGAGTACAGTCGCCATCTGTACCTACTGAAATTTAAATTTCAACTATACATTTTCATTTTTATTTGTTGCATAATAAACCAACTTTTATTCTAGAATACTATTTGGTGAGATTTTTATATGTACAATGTTACGTTCATACCTTTACAGAATTCTTGATGTACGCCTGACTTTTTCATGTAAAACTTACTCCACTGTATTCTAAACAGCAAAGACACAGATCGGTACGTTTATAGTTTCCCATTTGGTTGGATTACTCCAGTAAAGCAAGGCGGAAGCATAAAGGACCTACGTGCCGTGATACCGCGGACCCACCTTCACAAGCAAAACGCTGCGGTAATCCGGTTGCACTTTTGCTTCCAGTGTAATCTGAAATCGATAAAATGCTCTCTCTTATGGCCGGCTATATTGAAGTAGCCGGGAATCCTGAAATTCGAAATTCTCGTAATAGCCGGTCTACCACTAACGAGACCATAGAGTGTTAATTATATTTTATATTAAACCGCGAGCAATTTTTTACTGTAACGTGCTTTAAATTCCTCTGCGGCAGTACTAATGGACGACTAGTTTTTTAGTTTTAATCGCAGTAATACCTCTATCGGAATTTTGTTGTAAGCAAAAATAAAACATCGTTAGTATTCAGCAGGAGAGGCTGGCCTTAAACAAAAAAGGAAAAATAGTTATGAAGTTAAACTGCTATAGGTATGAACAGTTTAGAATCGGTAAAGTATCTTAAAGTATATGAGACGCCCCGTGATGCTAAGTAAACGTGATCGGCATTCCGTCCAGATCCCCGCGGGTAGACCAACCGATATTTGCTTTTTTTATTACGACATCCATATTTCAACACGAAAACGCCCCACAATATTTGGAAGCAGTGAGCACTAATGCGTGCGTGAAGAGAAACATAATAAGGCGAGCCCGGGAAGCGATAACGTAATAATTAATTTCCAGAATAATCTATTTATCGAAATATAATTTAAAATGAATGTTAAAAAGCCGTTTAAACTCAACATACAGAAATCAGTGGTAATATTTTTTTAATGTGTGTGTGTATTTCGTACGCCGTGCGGCAAAAAATAGATTCTTGAGGTCGAGCTACTACTTTATCAAGCGATGAGCGTGAATCGAGTCTCTGTATGGTTTAACCAAAGCACGCTGAATGTGTGATGTGCAATGCGAATTCGTGCGCGTTTATACGCGTCGGTACAGAACCAATGGCATGCGAATGAAAACCACCCGCGTAC
The DNA here is from genome assembly GCA_932273695.1 of Apotomis betuletana. Lineage (NCBI taxonomy): Eukaryota > Metazoa > Arthropoda > Insecta > Lepidoptera > Tortricidae > Apotomis > Apotomis betuletana. Next base: position 12,552,604 of record OW026298.1, on the reverse strand, counting down.
CGCCACGTAATCGTTCAGGTTCCCACAGCTTTAAGAGGTGACGCGATCAACAGCACATTCGCCTGAGTTTTTTTTTCTTATCAATTAGAAAAAATACTATTCTCTAGGCCACTTTGTGTGCAATAAGGATAACTACAACTAAGGCTGAATATTCTTCTTTGAAACAGAATGATGAGGTGCCTGGTTTTTGCTTCATCCTCCAAATGCCAAATCTATTGTAATGCTATATGTTAGTAAATTTTTATTTTTTCTCGTCACGCCGAAACGGATTTTAATAGTTTAAGATTCAAAGATGGTTATAGGATACCTGATGTGCGGACAAAGATTTTTCAACCATAATATTCGAAGAATCCTAGAGCTGCGGTGTGTTTATAATTCCATATATGTATATGTTATTTAAGCTCTATTTCGATTCCCAGTTGAATGATTATTTATAATATTAAGACTAGATGGAAATCCTAAATGATAAATGAAGCAGCTACGAAGTTCAAACTTTTTAGCCATAAACAAACAGTCGAGTTCATCGAATCGCAGGGAATTAGTGGAAAGGGATTTAGCATAATTTGTTGTTTGTTACGGGTAATATAAATACGGGTTGAATTGCCGTAGCCGTAATATAGCTCAATTTATATAGTATTATTAAACAGACAAAAATTCTAAAAACTGTTGGAACGTGTTCTGTTATCGATTCTAAGTAAGTATTCCCGGCCAACTTTTTTTCGGATATCTTCCATGTACAGACTCGATCCTCTTCAGCTTTATTTTGTGTTAAGATTACATAAAATAATTTAAACAACACTCTGATTTAGTTAGTCTTATTTATATAGGACTAGATTTTGCCCGCGACTACGTACGCGTGGAACTTGATAAAAGGGATTATTAAAAGCGCCTAAGCAAATGTAAGAGCGATTGTGCTTTCGGTCTAATAATTACATTTCCTACAGGGTCACCGCACCCCAACAGAAATGTTCACTCACATTAAATTTTTTTTAGGCATAATTTCCAGGACGAAAACTGTCCTATGTCCTTTCTCGTATCTTAAACTATCTCTATGTCAAATTTCATTAAAATCGATTCAGCGGTTTAAGCGTGAAGAGGTAACAGACAGACAGACACACTTTCGCATTTATAATATTAGTAGGTATTTATAATATTAGTATGGATTGAGGAATATGTCTTCATATCACGGTATTTCACAGAGCTTTTTTATAGACTCCAGTAGCATTGGTATGAAGCTGCATTATAGGTAATACTCATTAAAATATGCTGTTTCCTAGAAAGGTTTCAATAATACGACCACACAAGTTACCGCAGTGTAAACGGCTTAGGCAATGCTCTTGATTCGGAGTTACATATGTAAGTAAATAGTTTACAGCCAACCAATTCAAAACTTGGATAAGTGTAGAACTTTTGCACGTTATGAAAACTACGTAAGTAAAATGCAGCATTACTTACATAAAAATAAATAAATTATACTGTCAATACAATCTACTATGTACCTCTGTACTATAAGCTGCACAATGCAATGCAATGCCATTTTGCAGCTTATAGTACGGTCAGCATCAAAAGTACCTACTGATAATTTTACTACAGGCTTATGTCAAATTGTCAGCTACTCTTGATGTTGTACTGGTTCCATATTGGGTTGCATAAATTTTTAAGCCATAATGTCGGTGTGCATAACCACTTTTGTCATAAAAATCTTTCCGCATAAGTGTGTTACGCATTAATTGATCCGCATACATTTTATGACCATAATGTCTTTATGCATAAGTAAGGAATGCCATATACTTTTGGAGCATATGAACCTAAATCATAATCTTTTAACGCCATAATGTTTTTATGCATATCATATTTTGGCGCATAATACTGAACAACATACAGTGAGTACCTACTAATTATAACATTTTACATGTGAGTAGTGTTATCACTTCTATTTTACGATGCGTATGTATATGTCATTTATAAATAAAGCATGTTGATTAATTGTTTTTTCCCTGATCAATCTACATATCATGCGCTTTTTTAACCTAACCTAACCTAACCTACTTTTCTGGCCGATGTTCGTATTCATAGGTTCACAGTTCTAACCTAACCTAACCTACAACTAACCTAACCTAACCTAACCTACTTTTCTGGCCGATGTTCGTATTTATAGGTTCACAATTCTAACCTAACCTAACCTACAACTAAGAGGTCAGTGTGGAGAAGGATTTCTTAATGCGGGGGGCTTCGCCCCCCGTGCCCCCCTTGTGGGGGGCTTCGCCCCCCCGTCCCCCTTTTTATTTTTCTGCTTGTGTAAGTTTTGTACCATTATTTCAAATGTTATATTTTTGGTACATGTGATATAACTTATACTATATAATGTCTATTTCCATTAATAATTATGAAAGCCATAATTTATGCGTTGCTCTTCTTCGTACTATCAATTATTATGACATTCAATAATATGATTTGAAATTTTGTGCCATACTAAATTATGCTTATGAACAGCCTGCCGAACAACAATTATGAGGTAAAATTTTTATGCAATTAACAATTTATGACAAATAACATGTATGAGGAAAGCCATTATGCGAAATGAGTTATGACAATCGAATTATGACAAGAATTTTTATTCCACTAGAGGTGATCCCGTTGTACTTGGTTATATAACAGCCGCGGGTGCGTAACGATGGCTATAACAACTTTTGATATAATTTCAGTCGGTATAACGATCATTTGATATAATTATTGTTTCATATACTGATCATTTTATCGAATAACATTTAATATAACATTCTTTTAGTATAATGCATATTTCTTCTAATGAATTTATGGTATAACGTTTATTTTATCTAACGTTCAAATGGCATAACGTATAGAGTATAGAGAAATAGGGGGGTGGGGGGCGGAGCCCCCACAGGGGGGCTCGGGGGGCGAAGCCCCCCGCATTAAAAAAAAACTTAAACCGAAAGTTCCAGAGAAACGTAGGTTAGGTTAGGTTAGGATAGAAAAAAAAAGGAACAAGAGGAAAAAAAAGGAAAAAAGTGGCAAAAAAAAAAAAAATACGTTTAAAGGCTCAATACCCGCTCAAACTGCTCAAACATGAAAGTTAAATTGTAATAGAGTCATGGTTAGGTACGACGACGAGCGAAATTATACCAAATGTTGTTATACCAAATGTTGTTATACCGAATGTTGTTATACCATATGAAATTATACCAAACGTTGTTATACCAAATGAACATTATACCATATCAAATTATACCAAATGTTGTTATACCAAATGTTGTTATACCATATGATGGTTATAGGAAATAAGTTTTATACCAAATGATAAGTATACGAAATAAAAATAGATATTTTGAAATTATACCAAACGTTTATTATATCAAATGAGTCATTATACCAAATGTTGTTATACCAAATGTTGTTATATCAAACATACTTATACCATTTATTTTTATATCGATCATTACACACCCATAACAGCCGCATACAACTGGTGACGTGTTTCAAGTATGTACTAATACAATTCGTAACATTTGTAAAAAAATATGAAAAAGGTAACGAGTACTACCTATGAAACTTGTACCTACAAGTTCTAAATATATAATAACCCGCCGATACGGTATACGATGATATTTTTTATGAACATCAAAATCCCACAATGTTCTCAGAGCTTGGTAAATTAGGCGTTCTGAGACCATTAATGGTGCTTGGAACTGGAACTACATATATACATAAATGGATAGCTTTCCGTGGTATCATAATGAATAGTCACCGTACAGTCCCAGTACATAACGAGATAATGTTGGCTCGTGTCCCGCTATCGCTATTCAAAACTGCGCTATGATCGGTATGCGTTAAACGCCAAGCTGTATAAATCAGTGGTGTTTCACTAATAACCAGTTTATCTCCAGCTCGTATCAGCGCACAATTCCGCACTGAGTATTCGAGTCTAGAGTCGTCGAATTAGTATGCAACACTGTTCTTGTTAGAATAATCTTAACAATAGTAGATATAAAGCGGCCGCATTTGTAGCGAGTGGGAGACGTAACCGGACGACATTAGGGCCCCTCGCTAAGATACATTCTGGCTATTATATTAGCTTTGAGGTACAGCGCTAATGAAATATGAAACGAACCAGTTAAAATGAAACGGGACAATGATGGGATGAGTCAGTGTTGTAAATATGACGATGTCCTGTCTTCTTCAATTGGTGAAAAATACTAAACCGAGTTCTGGCGGTGTAATTTGTTTACTCTGCAGGATTATTTTTTGGCATTTATAATAAATGCTGCAATTTTACCAACTTTTACACCAGTTTTTTCCATAAAATGAAACAACGAATATCAAATTGATAATTTCCATGTGCATAGCCAATTTTTCATAGTTATATACGCCTAGTTATGGGAGCGGTATGGATAAATCTTCAAAATTTGTCGTTATATAAAATATATTACGAGTTCCTCGATTATGAATTAACCAAATGTGTTCCGATTTAATGCTCCTTGAATTTAACGATCCATAACTAAATTGATGCGTTATTTCCACAATGTTTCAAATCGACGTCCAAAAATCGCAAGCGATTCACCGTGGGACGTATATCGCTCACGAATGACGCTTAGAAAATAGCTCTGCGAAACAAAATAGTCTAGCACTAGACTTATAGGGTATTCTTTCTTTGTCGCAGTTTGCAACCAGTTCGCGCGGGGCGTGATCGCGTTCCTGGGGGCGGTCACTCCTGACTCATTCGACACGCTGCACTCGTACACCAACACCTTCCAGATGCCTTTTGTCACGCCTTGGTTCCCGGAAAAGGTAAGATATGATAAAAAAAATATTCAAAAGAAATATTACCATTAAGTTGTATAGGCTAGCTACTACGATGCGAACCGGATAATTTAACATTGTATAAAAAACACGCTCAGTTGCAATACACACTGCCGTGCTAAGGTAAAAGGCGATCTTATGCTATGGAGGTCCATACAAAAAAGTCGCCTGGCTTTGGCAGTACAGCGCACCATCTGCACCGTTTGGCCGCGCAAATTTTCATAGCTATCGCCGATATAAAAGCCAAGTTATTAAATACTAAGTTTTTGCCCTAGACTACGTCTGCGTGGAACTTGGAAGTATGGACGCAACCTTAATTAATAAAAGGGATTATCAAAAACCGCCTAAGCAAAAGTAAGAGCAATTGTGCTTTTGGTCTAATCATTACATTTCCTACAGGGTCATCAATGTCATAATGAATTACTTACTCACTTTTCAATCTTTTTAGGGATAATTTCCAGGATGAAAACTATCCTATGTCCTTCCTCGGATCTTAAACTATCTCCATGCCAAATTTCTTCAAAATCGATTCAGCGGTTTAAGCGTGAAGAGGTAACAGACAGACAGACACACTTTCGCATTTATAATATTAGTATAGGTTAAGGGGAAATTCCACTGCTCATTTTTCCATAAAAATCGAGGTTTCGTTCTCGTCTGTTTCTTCCTCCAAAATTTAACCAATCTTTTCAAAATTATAGGAACTGAATGGGAAGAAAATGTTGTGTCGGGCCTTTTCGATTTCCATCCGATCGCTGTCCGTCTGTTACTAGGCTGTATCTCATGAACCGTGATGGCTAGACATTTCTGTTGCTGCTACAACAACAAATACAGAACCCAAAAAGAAAAATAATGTAATAATTTGTACGGAAACCTCGGTGCGCGACCCCGACTCGTACTTGATCGGTTTTTATGTTTTATATTTAACCCATAATAAATATTTAGTGCTATCTGGCCCAAGTATATATACTCGTCGACGTATTGTATATTTTCCCCATGTACCTTTACCCTACGTTTCACGCTATTGGTCATTAACTGTGTCTTTGCCCTGTTCATTTTGAGCCCGACTTCAAGACTTGCCGTGCTTAGTTCTTGCAACATTTGCTCTAAATGGGGTGCCGTCCTTCGAAAACAGGCAGTCTAAAGAAATCGATCGACGCATCGAAAATGCCTGGAAGAGCTTCACGTCCATGAAGCCGCTAATGAAGGGGAATTAACCTTCCATTGAATCTGAAGCGCAAACTCGTCGATATGTGTATCCTTCCTATCCTAACCTACGGCGCCCAAACTTGGTCATTAACGGAAGCTCAGAAGTCCCGACTCAAGGTTTGCCAGCGAGCGATGGAGCGCAGCATACTTGGAGTTCGCAGGACTGATCGTGTCAGAAACACCGAACTGCGCTCCAAAACAGGCATTACAGATGTGGGTGTCAAGGCCGCCAAGCTCAAGTGGGACTGGGCAGGACACGTCTGCCGAATGCATCCGGAATGTTGGGCCAAACTATCCACTGAGTGGATACCGCAGGATGGGTACCGGTGCAGAGGCAGACCGAAACGAAGATGGCGGGATGACCTGTACGCATTTGAGAACGTTTGGGAGGAACTTGCTCTTCAGCGAGACGACTGGAGAGAAAGAGGGGAGGCCTTTGCCCGGCAGTGGGACACACACAAACAGGCTAAAAAAAAAAAAAAAAAATTAGTGCCATTTTGAAGATGATCCATTAATCAATTCAAAATATTGACGATAGATATTTATTTTGAATCACTTTTTCAGATAACTGGTTTATAGGGTTACATTATTAAAGCTATTTTTTTAAGAAAACAAATGTTCTTTTATTCCTCTAGTGCGATGCGACTGTCACAATACCACCCCGTCGGGCCTATGATAGTTATTTATCACGCGATAAATAAGTGACAAAGCATCCGTCACGTTTCGACAAAATGCGAGTGTGAGTGACAGAGGCTTTGTCAATTATTTATCACGTGATAAACGCAACCATTATAGACTCCCATCACATAATTTTCGACAACGATACGCATCCATTATATGCCTTTTAAATTTACTGCCTTTATTTGTACAAATATTAAAAAATAATTGTCAAGAGTTTTAAGTAAGTATCACATTTAAATGTCATAATAATTACAAATCGGTTTTCATAAACTCTAGTCAATGACGCTCCCCGCCAATAATGGAAACGACTAGGTACACATTATTTTTTTTCTGTACAGTAAATCCCACCAAAAATTCATAACGCTTTCGCTGTAAAAAAGTTATCAGATCCCAGGAAAAGCCAAGCCCTTAAGCCCTGAGTTTACTAACCCTACACCTTGGTTTCAAAAGTATGGCTTGGCCGTTTCATAGATTACCGTAAATAGGTAAGTCCAACGGACCGTCTGGCCCATATCGGCGTATTTTAGGTACCAATAAAACCTAAAGTATAAAAGTTAGATCTATGAAATTTAGTACATTTCATATGTTCCCTAACTGCATCTTAACCTGTGAATTTGAGCGCTCTTCTGTTAGCTAGGACAAAGCTATGAGGGTTTGAAAATGAGATGAAACGGTTCGAGAAAAGGTAGGTAGCGTCCCGCTTCTTTTTTGTTCGTCTTGGCGGGGGCACTACCGTGCCCCCAGAAACAGTTTTCACAAATAGGTATTTGATATCAAAAAGTCCGATCGTTGTGAATCAATTATAAAAACCGATTACAAATAAAACTATAATGTTTCGCTTCGTATTTTTTCAATACCTACTGAAATAAACAAGCGGTTTACAGATATTACATTTAAAGCGAGTAAAACCGTATTTACAATAGCTACAAGTTTTGCTAAAACCCTCTTCCAGTAAATCCCGGCGATTTGATGAACTCCGGTATTTGTGTATAGCTTTGGGAAAATATTTCAATGGCGCTGTTCCATTTATTATAATGGATTTCCATCGAATGTTAATACAAATAATGTTAACTGGGATTCCCAATTTTATCCTACGCAAAAAAATAACATCCCCGCTTTTATTTAAATAAATATCTGTAAATGCGACTCACTATCGTATAATACGCTACTCTTTACTAGAAATAATATGAAGGCATTTAAAAAAATTAGGCAAGTGCGATCCCGACTCGCGCATGACGGGGTCCGTACCTATACATATATATACCTAATCTATAACAAGTTTGTTGTATGGGAGCCCCCCTTAAATATTTATTTTTCACCTCACCAGCTCAAACATGGCGATTTTGCTGTCAGATAACAGTGAACAAAATGCGATTTTGTTTCGAGCGTGAGTAGAAAGTAGCTTTTTAATTTTTTCAATATCTGACCACGAATTGTCATTCTTCAGCCAAAGGTTAATTATAAAAATCAAATCATTTGAATCTCGATGCACTCTGTTTCTTTCATATGTATATAAAAGAGAGGGATAGAAACTTATCAATTTGAAATTCGATTTTCGAATCCGACCTCGATTGAGAACAGTTCGGATACGCGTTATACCAAAAAAATCATTAAAAACACCCGAAAAAGTTTTAATTGCAACGTTTTTTTTTTTTTTCGACCGAATATTAAAATTATTGTGCCTATTATATAAAACAATAGATCATTCCTCAAATAAAATAAGATTTTTCAACTTATTACTTATTGTAAATATAATAATAATTTATAATTTCATCATTTATCAATTATCATAGATGCATATTCGAAACATACCTTAAAAAATATCGAGTTCATATTGTAATTGTTATTTTCTTTTGCATTAATTTTGTTTGGTGTTTTAGGAGTAAAAATATTAATCAATTTATAAACAAAATCTCGTAATATAACATCTATTTATAAATAAACACCTTTTATCTGCTAAATCTTCCAATTTGATTAAATAATGACAATAACCGTGTTGGTTGGTTGATTATAATTTCAATTAAATTATATTGTTATTACTAATTATAAAAACGGTATAAACTCACGTAAAAAATTGTCAGGAACGGCCCGACATGTTTCGAACTCATTTGGAGCTCTTCATCAGGGGTAGCTATCCGTGCTGCTATGCGACTCGCGACCCACTGCACTTTTGATCGCTCTTCTTGCCGCCCTCTGCGCACGCGCAGATAGCGCGGCGCGGGGAGGGCTGGGCTCTTGCGCTGTCACCACTGGACTGTCTGTCACTGCATCTTCACTATTACCCACTGATACCTACCACGCACACTGCAGCGCTGGATGCAGGTCGCTTCCAACCGGTATATATGGAAGTCCAAAGGGGAGGCCTATGTTCAGCAGTGGACGTCCTATGGCTGAGATGATGATTTATTTATTTAATCAAAACAATGTGCAAGTTTACAGTGCAAAACCAAAACACTTACACATTAGAATATACACAAAATCATTACATTAATTAATTCGTCATTATAAAATAAGATTACTAACAATAAAACCAGAATAAAAATTGAAAATAAAAAATAAATTAGTACAATGTCATAGGATAAAAAAACAATAATAAAACAATAATGATGTGATGATGATGATGACCACGCACACTTGACTTATTGTATCAACGACATTGTCTGAACGCGAGATGTTTCGCGTGTGAGTGTGGCAAGGACGAGGTGTGGATAGGAGAGACGGGACGTAATGTTTCTACAAGATTGTCTGAGCATATACGCAGTGTCAGAAAAATGGATACGAGAGACTCCGCTGTTGCGGAGCATGTTGTCGAGGCCGGTGTGTCCCATTTCGTACGTTTCGATAAGGCACGGTTGTTGGTTCGTGAGAAACGCTGTGTACAACGGAAGATACGTGAAGCTATCGAAATTGGACGGCGCCCGAATTTCAACCGAGACGGTGGTTGGGCTCTACCTCCGGCATGGAAACCTGTGATTCCGGCGTTAAAAAACATCTCGCGTTCAGACAATGTCGTTGATACAATAAGTCAAGTGTGCGTGGTATCAGTGGGTAATAGTGAAGATGCAGTGACAGACAGTCCAGTGGTGACAGCGCAAGAGCCCTGCCCTCCCTGCGCCGCGCTATCTGCGCGTGCGCAGAGGGCGGCAAGAAGAGCGATCAAAAGTGCAGTGGGTCGCGAGTCGCGTAGCAGCACGGATAGCTACCCCTGATGAAGAGCTCCAAATGAGTTCGAAACATGTCGGGCCGTTCCTGACAATTTTTTACGTGAGTTTATACCGTTTTTAGGGTTCCGTACCCAAAGGGTACAAACGGGACCCTATTACTGAGACTTCGCTGTCCGTCCGTCCGTCCGTCCGTCCGTCCGTCCGTCCGTCTGTCACCAGGCTGTATCTCAGGAACGGTGGTAGCTAGACAGTTGAAATTTTCACAGATGATGTATTTCTATTGCCGCTATAACAACAAATACTAAAAATAAAATAAAATAAATATTTAAGGGGGGCTCCCATACAACAAACTTGTTATAGATTATATATATATATATATATAAGTATATATAGGTACGGAACCCTTCATGCGCGAGTCGGACTCGCACTTGCCCAATTTTTTATAATTAGTAAAGATGTCTCACGATAGTTTTAATAACATATATTGTTATTCCTTTTTAAGCATCACTTATCTATTTTCTGATTAATAATATTATTGAAATCAGCAACAAAGACTATAAACATACGTTGGAAGGAAAAGCACAAAATGTCGAATATGTTCTCGCTGATGAGGTGAAAAGTTGTGTGTGCTACACGAGAGCAAAGTTTTTTGCATCTCGTGCTGTTGAGTCCCTCGCTACACTCAGGATTCTAACATAGAATCACTCGCTACGCTCGTGATTCAAACGTAGAATCCTTCGCTTGCTCGGGACTCAAAATCAGCACTCGCAACAAAAAACAACTTTGCTCTCTTGTTGCACAAATAACTATTATTTTATTTTTAGCATTTTTTGTTATAGCGGCAATAGAAATACATCATCTGTGAAAATTTCAACTGTCTAGCTATCGACGTTGTTGAGATACAGCCTGGTGACAGACGGACGGACAGCGAAGTCTCAGTAATAGGGTCCCGTTTTTACCCTTTGGGTACGGAACCCTAAAAATCAAATTTGTAAGAGGAGGATGTATTAGTTTGAAAACAAAATACGAGTATGTATAACATAATTACACTCACTGAGATTAGGTGCTTCATAGACATTGTTGACGGTAGGTTTCTTGACTGCTTATTCTTAAGACTCTCAAGTGGTTATAGCTTAATTTGAGAATAATAGGTGCTTGAAATATTTATTCACTCAGTATAATTTGACTGTTTTACACTCGCCTAGCGCCACACCTACGAATCTCCCATGCATAATGCAGAACCTGAGCCGGTTTGAGTACAAACTGAAGTACTATAAGAAGCTTCTTTGGAACCAAAGATGTTGTCCTATATCGAGCATCTCTTAGGAAATATCTCCAGTCAAAAAATAAATATTTATAATCCATGGAGCATCGTGTAAATGACACAGTGTCTCTGCTCGTGACAGAGCCCGAAATACATAATGTTGAATATCACCATCTTTACCTGTTACTTTAAATGAATGGAAAATGTAAATGTTATTATACTTTTGCCTCTTCTTCCCCTTGCGGCTTTTTGACGTATTTTTTATCACTCCCCCGTGGAATCTAGTTTTAAGAAGGAAATAAAACCAACTTTGATCTTTAAAAAAAGCATCTTATTTATTATGCATTACAGGGCTAAGCTATTTTCTGACCCGAATGCCAGTGTTTTACAATTGTGTTTTAGAAATGATAGGACTTTTTGTTTTTCTGATTTGTTATGTTTTAATAAAAAACATGATCTATTCTGTTTTTAATATGGAAAACAACTCATTTCTATTAGTTAATATTAAATTTGTTTATTTCATAATATTAAATATCCGTGTAAATTACGCTAAGTCAATTTATTTATGTACCTATATACATGTAAATAAATGCACTCCGGATTATAATATATTGACACAGAATAAAAATAATATTATGAAAAGAAAAAGGAATGTGATCCACTGCAATGTCAGCAGGACTCGAACCTGCGACCTTACGTTGCCGCGGCGTAGTGCTAACCTAACTGAGCTATCGCATCGCTTAAGCATTTCAAAACATGACGCAGAGCACGCCCTAGTAGCGTAGAACTATGGAATCAAAGATTTTGATTGACTTAACGATGTGATAGCTCAGTATTTACTTACCTTTGTGTCAATATTTATTTCAATTTTTTGTTAAATATATAGAATCGAAGGCATTTGGATTGGGTCCCGACAATTTCGTTGATCGACCACGACTAGTCTTGTCTCATGTTATAATGTTTATCTGGGGAATATTAGACGCCTCAGGGTTGTGGTCGTATTTATGATGTCTCATATATTTCGTAGGTGATCCCGCCGTCATCAGGCCTGATCGACTACGCAGTCAGTATGCGGCCCGACTACCACCGCGCCGTCATCGACACTATCACCCACTACGGCTGGAAGCATGTGATTTACATCTACGACTCGCACGATGGTAAGTATTTATGATGTCTCATATATTTAGTAGGTGATCCCGCCGTTCGTCAGGCTGACTAAACGCCGTCAGCATGCGGCCCGACTACCACCGCCCTGTCATCGACACCATCGCCCACCACGGATGGAAGCATGTGCTTTACATCTACGACTCGCACCATTACACGTTTCACAAATGTATGTGCTAATAGTTAGCTTATAACAATCTCCAAACACTGATTCGTACACAGATACTCGTACTTAAGAAAAAATAATATGAGTAATGAACACAAATGTGAATATTATTCTGAACTCGTGTCTGACAGCAATTATTATATATTATGGTAAGTCACAAATTGGTTTATGATCTGATCTGTTCACCAAAGATACTTCGCAACGAAATAATTCAAAATGTGCAGATATTCTAAATACTTTTATTTAAAACAATATTTTTCTTCCTCGTTAATATTCCTAACTGTGAAAAATGTTAAAACGGGTAAAGGTTACGCCTTTATTTCTGAGGGAACGAAAAGAAATTTCAGAAGTAGCCGCGTCCGGAATGTTAATTCTGAAGACTGCTCCCAATATTTCCAAGTCTCTTCAGCGAATAATGAGTGCAGTCATTACTATAATGAGTTTATTCTGTATTCGCGCCGCGCATTGCTGATTGAACCATTCATTAATGAGTTTGGATGGCCCTGCGCATACTAAAGATTTTTGAAACGAATCTACTGGCGAATTTATTTGGTCGTGGCGGAGAAGTTTATATAAACTTGCCCCGTGGGGGTACAGCCTCCTCAGAACTCCTCAGTAAGAAAGTTACAATATATCATACTGCCGTTAGCATGGACATGAGGACCTTATAATAATTTATAGATAAATACGTTTCAAATAAACGGATGCCATCCTCCTTCTATGATAACAATACCTGTAGTCTCAATTACTGGCTATTGACCATCATAGTGTCTTAACGTAGTAAACTTATTTCCGTAACTGTATCAAACATCTTAAGTCCTAGAGACGAATACTATCAGATCTAAAAGTATTGCATATAAAGTAACTAGATATAGTCAGAGAGAAATTTCAGAAAACATGCGAAGATTCTTACCCAATATGATTGTTAGAATCAATGTGTCCTCACAAAATGGACTTATCCGCGACACGAGTGCGGATACGGCCCGCGTAAAATTCATTTTATGAGTACGTCACGGAATCACCAAGAAAGGAGCACTTTCGTAACGGATAAGCCCATTTACATATAAAACGTGGTTTTAGAGAACACCTAACTGTTTATACTAGAATGTGCCTTTTATTGCTAAACCTTTACGTGGAACGTATAATTATTACTGTCCGTTTCTGTGTTTTCAAAACGAAAAACCAGATACCGAGATTACTCCCAGTTCAGGCAAAATTTCAGTTCTGAGGATAGAAAAAAGATACCTCCCTTTAGTTTTGTTGCAGTGTCGAAGTCCTTTGATATGTTTATTATAGGAAATCATTAGTTTTGTACACCCGTAGATTAGTCCAGCGATTAGAATTCCTTTCGACCGCAATGGCGTTACGTCTTACTTAGCCAACACATACACAACACATACCCTCTCTATAAAGTAGGTACCTTTTTTGCGTTCGCTTTGTTAGTCCGTTTAAGAGGCCTTATTCCTTTCAAAATACGGATTGTTGTTGGAGATTGGACGGATTGGAGTTAGACATTGTTCTCTATGATCAAATATGTTTCTTAACATAGTATTGATGTTACTACTTGGAACAGGGCTATTGGGTTTTATTGGATATACCTATTTGAAAATTACAGTGAATTTTTCATTGATAATTTTTTGTTTCAAAAACTACTCGAAATAGACCAAATTTACACGGAAAATTATTTCAACTTGTTTTCGACTGCACGCAATGATATCATGAAATAGCTATGTTACTACCTAGAACTCGGGGAAAAGTATTATTCACTTCAAGAAGTCGGTTGAAATTATCAATATATTTGTCATAATATGAAAAAAAAAGTTTTTTAAAAGGAATAAGGCCTCTTAAAGTCTCCTATTCAAACAGACTAACAGCTCGGGGTACCAATAAATTTAACAGGACATATCACTGGGTGCCTGTCGTATCGCATAACGTTTTTTGTCCTAAAAATGTTTGGCCGAGAATGTTTGGCATACTGTTGAATGGCATACTACTCGTTTGTCCTAATAATTTTTGCGCATACTCATTTAAACTCCTAAAGCAAGTTTGTCCTAATATTGATAACTCTAAAATCTAATTATCTAAAGCATAATATTCCTAACATGAATTGCCCTAAGAATTATTTTGCCTATTATTAAATTGGCTAAAATTACAGCACCTAAACTAAACTATGGTAGGCGTGAAGTCAGAATCGTTACGTATTCTACCTTCAGGCAGGTCAGATTTTGGTTAGGTTAGGTACGACGACGAGCGAAGCGAGGAGGAGTGTTAGGTAGAACTGTCACCCTAACGAGCGAGCGAAACGCCAGACCCGTAACGTAACGTAAATAACGTTTGAAAACTGCTTGCTAAAAATCATCAAGATTTATGCTTAATGACATGTAGTCAAAACACATTTTAACACATTATCCTAATATTGTAAGACCGAAAACTGTAGGTTAGGTTAGGTTTGTTTTATGACCATAGATAGCGGAGCGAGCGAAGCGAGCGGAGCGTTAGAATGCATGGAGGTATATTGAAATTTTACAGTTAGTAGGTTAGGTTAAATACCGAAAACTGTAGGTTAGGTTAGGTTTGTTTTATGACCGTGGATAGCGGAGCGTCAGAATGCTTGCTTTAAAATCTTCGAGATTTAGGTATAATGAAATGTAGTCAAAAGATTTTTAGCACATTAAATATTAGGAACATTACAATTATGCACATCAATCATTCGATAATTGAATCTTAGCCACATTAAACGATAGGACAAATAATATTGAGGACAAACGATAATAGGAGCAACAATTTCGGACAATCAAAAATATGCGGAACAAAGTGTATGCCATACGTTATTAGGACAAAAGACGTTATGCGATACAACGATAGGACTAATAATTGTATGCCATCCGATATAGACCCCATATCACTGCATAGTTTGCCATACTATCAGTTTAGGTTATGTTTGGACCGGGTAATTATGGCATTGGATACAAATGCGGGCCAAACTAAACGTAACCGGCTTATAAAAATCGAGGTTTCGTTCTCCTCCGTTTCCTCCTTCAAAACTTAACTAATCGTAGGAAAATTTGGGAACCTGAATAGGAATAGTATATTCTGTGTCGAATCGTTTCGATCTTCGCAAATTAGGTATTATAATTTTTAGGTATTTAGGAATTTGTGTACTAGGCGTCCGTCTGCGGCGGAATTTTGGCTACAAACATCGAAACGGTCCGACACAGAATATTCAATCCTCCATTCATTGCCCTTGATTTGTATGGAAAAATAAGCAGTTGCATTTCCTCTTAACAGCTTCGTGATATAAATATAAATAGTGTAGATTTTACGGTTGAACAGAATGCTTTATCTTTATAAAATTCTGAATGCGTATAGTAAACCATGGCTACTAGCAGTTCGAAACCCCATCATCTCCCCGGATTTACGACAATTTTAAAGTTTCTATAAACCGCTCGTACAAGTTATCTCCAGGGCGGGGTTGGAATAAAAACGCAGAGAAGCCATAAAAAGCAAGTGCGGATGTCATAGCAGAGGGCGGGGAGGCGGATATGGTACAGATGCTAAGTAGCGACAGATATAAAAGTACCATGAACATTACGTTAAGAAAGTACGCCACTAAAATGATCCAAAATACCGCGACATTAGGGCACGTTCACTTCGGAATTCTATATACTACATATATACTTATATTTCTATGAGAAATGTCTTAAAATACAGTGTACATTAATCGTAAAGATCAACGTCGATACAAGTTATACTGAATAGTAAAACTTTAATTCTGGCGCTTTGATTTGTAACTAGGTATGCATTACGTCAGGGCGTTGTGCAAGTAATTGGGGGAGGCCTACGCCAAGGAGACAATAATTATTTAGTATTCACTACATAATTATTTAACTATTTAACGTAAAATAAGTTTTAAGTAGTAGAATATATAAATGGCTGTTTCTATTATATTTTATTGATACGCTACGTAGAAAAGCTTTGAAAGTAGAATTGTTACGAGTAGGTATACTGTACAAACCTCGAGAGTATGAAATCATACATTCTTTTTTCAAATGGAATAACATATCATTAACATACAGATCCGACGGATTGATGAAAATTATGGAATTTATTTGTTATTTACAATGATAACTGTACGAAGCCCCTTAACGCAGATCTACCAAATCCCCCCTTAAATCAAAGAGCTTTCTAGGAGCAGGATTAGTTGACGTTATGTCACAGCTAATACTCAAGAGGCACCTTTAAGTACATTAAAGTAGCTCAGTGCTATCTGAGAACGGAAATAAAGTAGAGATCGGAACCTCGGAGACGGCGGAACATAAGATTGACCTGATACCCAAATAACACCCTCTTCAGGCTGTCACATCAAACAAACGCGATCTATCGAACAAACTAATTTTAAAACCCATTTTGACCAAATCTCGCGTTACCGGCTTTTTGTGTTGAGTGAACGATTTTATATAACATTAGATGAAGGTTGAGGGACATGGGGATGTATTTACAGGCGGTACAAATCTTTATATGAAAGATAGTATAAAAACAAATAAGTTTATCGCGTAACAAATCACATAAAAACCGCTCTGGTTTAACTACCTAGCTAATCTAGGGTAGGTATACGATTCGCAAAATATGTGAAAATATCTGAACATTGTACAGCCGGATTTTTTTTTACGTATATTTTTGGCACGTATTTGAATATCGAAAGCTAATATATCTAAAGCTAAAATATCGAAAATTAAAATATCGAACGATGTAAATATACTGTCATTATATCGACGTTTGAAATACCTAAAACTCAACTAAAATATTGAAAGTTCAAAATATCTCCAACCGAATGATCGATATTTTATTATTATCGAAATACAAAATATCAACCATCCAACGTTTAAAACATCGAAAATTTAAATAGCGAACGATCTCTCATTGTATCGACGGCTAACATTTCTATAGCTCAAATGCCGAACGGTTAAAATTGTTTAGCGTTAAATAGCGCGTGCACAAAATAAGAGGGTACATGCGAAATAATTATGCGCTGCGCGCGAGAGCTGCTCTCCCTCCGCACCTCCGGTTTTACAAAAACACTCTAGGGTGCTCGGTATCGGCAAGCGTCCTAACCAGCGAGAGCCCTAGATTCGGACTTAAGTAACAACGTTTGGCAGTGGATCTTAATTTAAAAGAATTCGAAATACTTTCGATATTTTAACAGCCGGTTCACCCAGTCGAAAGGTCTGAGGAAACAAACATAAAAAAAGAACATACCTACAGTCGAATGGAGAACCCTCCTCCTTTTATGAAGTCGTTTAAAAATAGTAAAAATCGGTCCACCCGTTATGCGCGATGAAAGGACAACGGCGAATCATTCATAGAAACATAAAAACTCATACGAAAATATTTTTAATGTATTACTCTTTTTCAATTTTATAATAGTAGTTATAGACTAGGAGGCGCCCAATTAACTATAAATCCTATGCTATTCGGGGGAGCATCCTGAATGCTAGTATACGCATTGTTAAACTGATCCTACAAAGGTGCCTCATTAAAAGCTCCTGTAGGTCCAAGTTGAGTAACATACTGAAAGGATTGGGATATGCGTTAGCTTTACCGAATGCGTTCTGGGGAAATGCATTATTGGAGATTTTAGTCCTTTCCCTTCAGTTGCGTTTCATAAAGCTCCAGTCTATGGTTGCGTTTAAGGAATTATTAATTAAAAGCGTCGGACACACTAACACTCATGGTGCGTGCCCGTAAGTGCCAAATAATAGATCATATTTATGGATATAAATCATTAGATTAACGCGAATTTGTTGCTAGGAAGTAACCTTTTTTTAGGAATGATGTAGCGTTACTTAATAACAAATCTAACATTACCTACTTCCGAAAGCTTAATAAACCTTACTTTCTCAGATAAAGAGTGAAGCCTGAGAAACTTTCTCAAGTACATTTTTATAATTTGACTATGGCGAGTGTGTGTTTAACAGTGAGAGCGAAAGTGGCGTTGGTAAGTAAAAAAAGTTAACTAAAGCCTTACGAGTATTACATTGCACTCTCCAAACAAATCGCATTTATTATTATTTTATACAATTGAACAAGGGGATATTATTAAATGCACATCTGTATAATTTTTCAGCACACTAGGTAACTCCACTAATTAACTGAATGCATACCAGAAAAACGAATGCTGTTAAAAAAAACAATTGATTAACTGAACATGTCCTACAAAAAAAACTTAAACATCATACAAAACGAGATGACCTTTTTAACCGAATTCACACCAAAAATATGGTTCGTACATCGGATATATTTGAAAGTTTCACCAAAAGTCAGTATTTTTGGAGAAACTTTCAAATATTTTGATCGAAAAAGGGGAATATACAGATATCGATTTAAATACATGCCTTGAACAAGGCCCCACAAAACCAAATAATGGTTTGTCTGTGAGCACAAATTTGTGTATGATTGATTAGATAATTTGTATATAAGTGATTAGATAATTTTGCACTCGCTTTGCTGTCAACGCGAACGTCTATGCTTTTAAGTACAGAAAACCACATCACATGATATGAGCGCCTTCACCATAAGAAATACTTCAGGCTTAATAATACTGTAACAACACTATAATTCAGTCAGACGGTGAACTACTCACTACGTACGGTAACTCTGTTGTTCATTTTTGTGGCAGAAAGCTTGATCTATTCAGGTAAAGTGCTCTATATGGGCTATACAAGATGTATATTTTAAGAAAAAAAGTAAGACTATACGACCCTTTCTTAATAATGTTTACTTTTTCAAGGATTTATTACAAGAAATAGGATTTCTTACGTAGAATAAAGATAATTAAACTTTTCAAAGACAAACGTATGTTAAGTCGTACTGTTAAAGTATTTAATTAATGTTGAAAAAAAACAGAACATTTAGTCAGTCATGACAATTATTTGCCTAGCCTTAACCTTGGTTTTCTAACTACGTTTATACAATATTTATGCTTTGTACTTCTTGTAGGTTTTAACAGGCTTAGTTATTAGCGAATTATCGTAAAACACTCTCACTAAGGGCAAAAACGTGAGGCATCATATTATGTTTCAAAATGCAGTATTGCGCTCGAATCGCCATAAATATGAATATGATACTTTGTGAGATCGGCCCGCAGTGCAATATCGCTCCTCGGTATTCAACTCACTGAATAACTTTGTTTGGAGCATATTTGTAATGTTAGCACTGAGCAACAGACTTTATTTGAATAAAGGGCCTATTTCCCAAAAGTTCGTATCAAATAGGTTTATTTCTGTGCTATCAAAGCAGTTCGCCCATGACAAGCTATTAAATTAATACAACCTTTTTCGTGAGTGTTACTAAAAAACTGTAAAATTAATCGTAAAATATTTACGAGAAACAAACTAATACATTAAGTATGTACCTAGAGATACGTTAATTATAAAAAACGGACGAAGGACGGGTTGCACTCCGAGAGTGCCGGCAGAAGTGAAAACTCCTATTTTATTATATCTCACTGACACTTGATTTCTATTTTAATCTCTATTTCTTACTAATGTATGTTTATGATTACGCTTCACCATCTGTCACTTACAACATTTTGTAGTTCGAAGGCCCCCTTTCTTTGAAACTGACACGGTTGCTAGGTTACCGACTGACTGTTATCTGACGCGCGGTGATACAAATAAGGAAATACAAGGTTTTTCGCTATTCTACGCTACTGAACGAGTCAAAAAATTACTTATTTTATTATACCCATAATGCGGTACGTACATGTGTTCTGATTTAAATTGGTTTACTCTATACAAGCTAAAATGGATGGCAGCACTTTATAATCGTATTAAAAAAGAAGCAGCGTTTAACTGGTAACTTCGTAAAGCCCGCTTTTATATTGAAATTCCTGGTATTTGCGCGATCATCGTTTGCTGGCGCCGTCATTATCGGGTGTCGATTACGATGAATATCAGTCGTTAGCACTTTAGCACTATTCATCGAGTCCGCCGAGTGACGTCACATGGTCACATTCAACGCTGATTTCGTGTCAAAGGATCTATAATTACGATGTGGGCCCTTTCTACGATCAAATCGGTTATAATTACAACGTTTTGTGTGACAAACTATATTTTAAATTGTGAATATATATACTCTCTATATAATTAATCCTTAATTAAGAAGACTGTATTTGGCTTTGGGTAAATTAACTTATAATAAACTAGCTGCGCCCCGCGGTGTTACTCGTACTTGCTCGTCGCATGAGAACACATTTCGGGATAAAAAGTATCCTATGTGTTAATCCAGGGTGTTAGCTACCTCCATACCAAATTTTATCAACATTGGTTCAATCGTTTGAGCGTGAAGACCTAACAAACATACACACAACACACTCACAAACTTTCACCTTTATAATATTAGTGTGATAAGTTGTTTCACCAATTCTATAAAGCCAATGTTATTTTAACGCCATCAAAACAAAGATATCAATAAAATTAATTAAAAGAATATATGACGGTATTCTTCTTTATATTGGTAATGTACTTTGTGTGCCTTCTCACACGACTAGGACAGTCATTAGCTAGAAAACACTTCGCCCCCTGCCTGCTATACGGCCACATCTCAAAAAAAAATTTTTTTTTGGATTATTGCAGATTCGTAGTCAGGATAGTTTAATTTATGACCTTATTTCGAGAGCCATAAGAAAGAGTGTCCTTAAAAGCCTTTTTTCCACAAGTGGCCTAATGGATCTGACCATAAATTGTCAGTTGACTCCCTGCAAGACAGCCACTTGCCAGTTGTGGCTGTATAGCATACATTTATAATATTTTTTTCGAGTTGCGTCCTATAAGAATAACGTATATTCTAGTGTTATTACGATGAATCCCTTTAATATACGCGAAATAAACGTCATTTTGATTGTGTCACAACAGTAAGTACCGATAGTACTTATTATTTATTTTATTTATTCGTATGGCATATTATGTACAGTCATTCATATGCAATTATAAGTTCTTCTATTGTACGGTGGGTACCTCTACTTCAACCGATGAGGCGGCAGGTTTGCGAACTCTACGTGGATGGGCAAATTGGGACGATTCACGAATTTTTGTGCTTCGTGGACCAGTGCCTGTTGTCTTCTTAGTTGGGCGGGAGCTGTATAACTCTACACAAGCAGCCAAACCAGAGGAGTACATTTGATGGTTCCCAATAGGCATCGCAAGGTTTGGTCTAGCACGTCTATCCGATGCACATGAGCGCTGTTGAGCCAAACTGGCAAGCAGTGCTCTGTCAAGGAGTAAACTAGGCTAAGACCGGTAGTGCGTAGCACGTCAGCTCTTGCTCCCCAAGTAGTTCCCCTTAATCTGTGGAGTATGTCATTCCGCATCTGTAGCTTCTTCCCTAACTTACTAATGTGCGGCGCATAGGTAAGATTGCGATCTAGAGTGACACCCAAGTACTTCGGTGTAGGATTTAATATAAGCGCCATCTCTCTGAAGCAGATATTTGGCTCATAATTTGCTTCTTTCTTGCAGAAATGGAATGTCGCAACTTCTGTTTTACTAGAATTGGGCTGCAGTATCCATTTTTTTAAGTATTACTCAAAACATTCCAGATCGCAAGTAAGGGCTTTCTTCGAGGGTTTAAATTTGCCATCCTGGTTTGTGATGGCGATGTCATCCATCAGCATACATAAATTTCCGATTCTCTGTTTTCGGAATCGATCCTGACCCCACTCCTGTTCAACCTATACACACACGATATAATTATTAGGTTAAACAGGAGCGGGACCAGGACCGATCGCTGCGGTAGTCCATTGTTCAGCTTCCTGACTTTGCTTGAGGTGTTTCCTAGGTGGACGATAAATTTCCTATTGCTGAGCATAGAGTTGATTAGTCCCACCATCTGCACCACGGTCATGAGCTTATAGATAAGCCCCTGTCTCCATACGGAATCGAATGCAGCTGAGAGGTCGATGAAGACTGCCACGGTTTTCTCTTTCCTTTGAAACCTAGCCTGTCTTTATGTGTGTTGTGAGCGACATTACCTGATCCACGCAGTTCGGACCACTACGGAATCCAGCCTGCTCCATAGGAATTATTTTGTCAATTATAGGTTTGATTTGATTGTAGATTGGCCTCTCCAAAAGTTTGTAGACATGCATTGCTGTACTTAGTTGCGTCTACCCGAATTCCCCGAGTTACCCGAATTCAGTGTATGCAGTTGAACTTAGGTGGAATTATATTATTCGAGACTATGTCTAAATAGAACTGTGAGAGGTGTGAGGTGTTCTAAAAATTCGTTATAAATACCGACTCACATAAATTGGGACTTTGATTTGAACCAGTCTTCCTAAAAGTAGAAATCGAAAAGCTTATCCTGCACTATGAAAAGGTAATATTGTAAAGAAGTTGAAGAATTCTGGGAAACAGTACACTTATATCAATGGGAACCTAGTCCACGCTAAAACCTAAAACTACGGGGCCTCCTTGTATGGTGCATGTTAACACGATAATTAAAGATACAAGTGCCTTTAAGAGAAGGTACCAGACGATCATTAGTTATATGCAAAATGATGATGATATCTGCATCTAGAAAGTTGGTATTAAAGCTGCATACACTGCTTATCGCTTACAGTGATGTTGTTACTGTAACAAAAGTTGATTAATAAAGGTATTTTAATTATTTTAGTGTTTGCATAATAATTTTTATGTTACCATTTTCCAATAATACTTCGCCCCCTGCCTGCTATACGGCCACATCTCAAAAAACCATTTTTTCGAGAAATCGCTTGTTAAAGTTTTGGCAGCGTAGTGCGTAGTAGTAAAACGGGGATAATTCCGTGAGTTTTGGGTCAATTCATTTTTGATTTAGCTCTTTTTACTCAAGATGATATAATGCTTCTAATGAATACATTTTTTTGTATAAAACATGTATATTTTTTAAGATACAAGGCCTTTAAGTCAGGTACTTAGAGTTGTGGCCGTATTGCAGACACGTTATGTTGAAATTTTGAGATGCGTCCAAAACCGCACAAGAAAATGATGGGAAAATGGTTACATGAAAATATAAATACACCCACCAAAATAGTTAAAATACCATTATTAATCAACTTTTGTTACAGTAACAACATCACTGTAAGCGATAATCATTGCATCCAGCTTAATTTCTACTTTTAGGTTCAGGAATACTGAACGAAGACTGGTTCGATTCAGAGTAGCAATTTATGTGAGTCGGTATTTACTCACAGTTCTATTCTGGCATAGTCTTGAATAATAGAATTCCACCTAAGTTCAACCCGTCCAAAATAATAGCCATGCTGAAACCAGGTAAGCCAGGCGACGACCCAAAGAGTTAACCGACCAATTGCTCTACTTAGTTCTACAAACGTTTGGAGAGGCTAATATCTACATCGAATCGATTCTATTGCCGACAAAATAATTCCTGTGGAACAGGCTGGATTCCTTAGTAGTCGGAACTGCGTGGATCAGATAATGCAGTTCACAATCACAACACACATAAAGGCTGGGCTTAAGAGGAAAGAGAAAACCGTGGCAGTCCTTATCGACCTCTCAGCTGCATTCGATACCGTATGGAGACAATGACTTTTCTATAAGCTCACGACCGTGGTGCCCTGTAGAAAGATTGTGAGACTATTAATTAACTCTATGCTCAGCAATAAGGGAATTTATCATCTACCTTGAAGCACTCCAAGCAAAGTCAGGAAGCTGAACAATAGACTACCGCAGGAATCGGTCCTGGCCCTGCTTGTGTTCAACCTACAACTCGCGATCTGGAATATCTTGGGAAATACTTTAAAAATGGCAACTGCAGTCCGTTGCTAGGAAAACAGAATTTGCGACATTCCATCTCTGCAACTAAGAAGCAAATTATGGGCCAAAAATCGGCTTCAGAGAGACGGCGATGAAATTAAATCCTACACCAAAGTACTTGGGTGTAACTCTAGACCGCGGTCTCACCTATGCGCCACGTATTAGTTAGGGAAAAGGCTACAGACGCGGAATAACATACACCACAGACTAGCGGGAACCCCCAAGTAGTTCCCATCAGCAACAGCTGATGTGCTACGCACCTCCAGTTTTAGCCAAGTTTACTCCACGGCAGAGTATTGCGCGCCAGTTTGGCTCAACAGCGCACATGTGCATCGGATAGACGTATAGATAAACCAAACCATGCGATGTATATCGGGAACCATCAAAATGTAATCCTCTGGTTTGGCTGTGTTGAGTCATATAGCTCGCGCCGAACTAAGAAGACATCAGGCACTGGTCCACGAAGCACAAAAAGTCGTGGATCGTCCCGATTTGCCCATTCATGCAGAGTTCGCAAACCCGCCTCATCGGTTGAAGTCGAGGCACCCACCGTACCATACTGCTCGAGACCTGCTGCAATCAAATTCTAACCTACTTGCACCTCATAACATTAACGACGCAATTCATTGGATAAAAGATCTTGAATTTAACTTAGGTATAATTGTATATAAATGACTACCATAATGGGAGAACATTTATTACAAGAAAACATTTAAAAAAAAACAAATAAACTTATACAAAAAGACGGCTAAAACTATTAGAAAGTATTATGCTATACGAATAAATTTAAATAAATAATAAGTACCATAAGTAGTTACTGTTGTGACACAATCAAATGCCCTTTAATTCGCTTATATTTAAAGGGATTCATCGGAATAACACTCGAATAATCTTTATGCCTTTGGGACGCAACTCAAAAAATTGATTATAAATTAATGTTATACAGCCATAACTCCAAAGTGGCTGTCTTGCAGGGAGTCAACTGACAATTTTTGGTCAGATCCATAAGGCCACTTGTGGAAAAAAGGCTTTTAAGGACACTTTTTCTTATATCTCTCGAAATAAGGTCGTAAATTAGACAATTCTGAACACGAATCAGCAATAATCCAAAAAAAAATTTTTTTTGAGATGTGGCCGTATAGCAGGCAAGGGGCGACTTGTTCGGTTTTGGACGCATCTCAAAATTTCAACAAAATGTTTCTGCAATACGGCCACAACTCCAAGTACCTATCTTAAAGGCCTCGTATCTTTAAAAATATACACGTTTTATAAAAAAAGATGTATTCTTGAGAAGCGTTATATCATGTAGAATAAAAAAAGTTAAATTTAAAATGAATTGACCGAAAACTCAAGGAGTAAGCCCCGTTTTACTACCACGCACTACGCTGCCAAAACTTTAACAAGCGATTTCTCGAAAAAATGGTTTTTTGAGATGTGGCCGTATAGCAGGCAGGGGGCGACTTGGTGTTTATGGCAATAATGATAACGCTAATACTTAATAAAAATAGTACATTACTGCAGACGCTGGGAAATAAGGGCTTGCCGGCTGAGTAGGTATAGACGGCCGACGTATTTGTATGAAATTCCTTTACAGTTTTCTCGAATCGTTCCGCCCGTAACGTGACACTTCGAAGCCTGTTTTAACACACGTTATGACAATATTTCATTGCATGCTTGAGAAAAAATATTTAATAAATTCTTAACTACATTCCTATGTAGATCACCTTGCTTATATGGTGAAAATATAAGGAGCGCGGTTAGCGGAGGTATTTCCAAGACATGCCATTATAGTTGATTCACATTGCAGATGACTACATATGCTATCTAATAGCAATAATTTATTAGCATCAATTCCAGCAAATCAAGAGCTTCGCAATGTAATTTTGCGAATCGGTGGATTAGCGAATTGGAAATTCATAGTAATGAATTTGGGCTTACCGTAGCTAAGCAATTTTGTTATTATCTCTTAAGTTGAATTTGTAATTTTAAATGCATCAAGTTACAATAAAATTAAGAAATCGACATATTTCTAAAACTTTTCTTCTTCCGTCGGGGTTAAAATGCAATTTGGCAAAGTATTAATTTGAAGGATAAGGCTGTATACCGATTTTCTTTTTCGCAAAATAAAATTTAGGTAACATTATTTTGTTGTGTTAGTTAATTTTCAATAAACAATATTTTTCATAAATATGCAAATGCCCTAGCTTCAAAATAAGATAATCATTTAATGAACTTTATTTTCTATGTACAAGGGCAATTTTACAAGTCTGAGAATATCGGCAGTTTTCAAGATATTGAGAAGACAGTCGGAAGAAACTCAACTGTCAGTCAGCTTCTTTACTATTACAATAACTACTTACTACATAAGTACGTAATAAATAATTAACTTTAAAAGATTTCTTAAGAAGTAATATTTATATATGCTATATTTAGTTCTCCATAGACATAGTCCCATAGACTTCGTTGGCTTGGTCACGTACAAAGAATGGACGAGGATCGCACGGCAAAAAGAGCATACTTGTGGGGCAGCCAACCGGTCGACGACCGGCCGGTCGTCTCAGGTACCGCTGGGGAGACGTGGAGGAGGTAGATTTGCGAAAGCTTCAAGCCGAAAACTGGCGAGAAACTGCGCAGGATCGGGACAAGTGGCGTGTCGGAGGCTAAGATCCTGTTTGGGTTACTGAGCCGAAATAGTTAGTTTTAGTTAGTTAGTTCTCCATCACCATACGACAGCAGTGCTAGCTTCTTATTCTTAGTTGCTCAAATACAGTCGCGGTTCTAAACAAATCTTCAACTCACACATTCGAAGACGGTTTGGCATTTTAAATTGGATGCAGTACACGCCTTCACCGCGCGACGACTAAATTATAAACTCGCGCGCGCCCGCACAATGGTCTTGTTACATACAAAGTTTTCTTATTTGTTACAATTATGATTATGATTATGATTATCTACTGCTCCTTATTTTTAGTAGAATGTAGTATACTCTTTATTTTTCATGTCTATTGTAAATATTATGTTTTTTTTTAGTTTTTTTTAAATAAACTTTTCTACTAGTATTGTAAATAATTATCCGTGTTTTTTTATAATCTTTTCAAACATTTTACTAACATTTCATTAAATTGTAGAAAATAAATTTATTTCGAAGATATCTTCCATGGCGTTTTTATGCATTTCAATATTCATAAAAAAAATACATGAAAATGATACTTTAAGTAAGTAAACATGTAACAACTGTTGGTAGAGTTGACCAAGAACTAAACTCATTTTACTAAAATCCGTTAACAAACTTTAATTTCCCGCCAAACCATATTCTCAATAATGACGAATATTTTTATACCATTCTTGTCTCAACGGACTAGCGACCCCACAGAGTCGAGTGCAAACTTAAACACTCCAATATTTTCAAACATTTAAGCCTACTTGGAGCTCAATAACGACGAAAAAGGCAACGGTGCGCCGTATCGTTGTGATAAAGTTAGCTATGATAGTGTTTTCGCATTCAAATTAAAACATTACTTTAATTTCGTGGCAGTTCAAATTAATTACAAATTAGACGACATTCTTAAAGGTTCTCCGTGATATGTCTTAGTTACTTATATAATTTTAGTTTCGCGATGTGATTTATTGACTTGTTTACTGCAGTTTGAATGATATAATTATATTGTAATCTATAAACAAACCTATCCCTTATATGGCCGTTAAAACAGTTTATGTAAATATGTAGGTGTTGGTTTACTAGAAAATTCAACAAAAAACTACTTTTATGCAACATTTAATTTAATTATTATTGTAAACGTAGTCTTTGTTTTATAGATGTGTAACAACAAAACTATTAAATACCCTCCTTTCTTTTCCACATTGTTCCGTACAAAGGGCGTGCTGCCGATTACCGCGGCATTTACCCTGGAAAGACAGCTTGTTTTATTCAGTGTTAGTGTAAAGCCTTCCCATTCTGCAGCGACAATGCGCGGATCACCCCATTGTTGGCTGTATTGAGTTAGACGATTAGGTGCTTCAATAACAGGCTGCCGAGCTAGTAATCTATTGCTGTCATCAAATCCGACCGAGGAGGTTACTGAGATATCTAATTTGAATCAATTAGCCATATATCAAAACTTAGACTCACTAGTTAATGATAAGGAGTTATTTATAGGCCATCAGTCGTGTTACTCAATCGCTACAGGCCGGCACCTCTAGCACAATAATTGAGGTCACAATTATTGTGACACGCCCCTACCTATCTCTTTCTTCGCAGTACAGTGTGAGAGTGATGGGCGATGCTATGTCACCCGAAAAGAGTCGCGAAGCCTAGTTGTGCTAGATGGGTAGTACTTCAGTTCATTGTTTTATTATTATCATAGATCCTATTTCGATTAAGGTATCCTTAAATATTACAGTTTTTTAATGTCAATATGTACTAAATTGTATATACGCTATGTACTTGTGTATGGTATTTTCGACTATAGCGTGGAAGCACAGCTTATAATATTAATTTCAGAACTTCACGAAGACCTGTCATTAGGAACGTCTAAGTAATTTAGCGCCTTTTTTAAATGATTGGAAAGCACTGTACTTATGGTATTACCTAAAAATTACCCGCTACTTTATGTGTGTGAGCTTCTTTTCCACTTTGAAATGTTTATTTTGATTTGCCTACTACACTTCACGATGTTTTACTTTATAATATTATTACCCCAAGCGTGCCTAAAATGCAAACATTATATTCGTGTAGCCAATCTTGCTTCACATGAAAACAAATTTGCCATTTCGGCTTAACGTGTCAGAGCTTATGCTTGAAAACGCCAGAAACCTGGGTGAGTGGTGACGGAGAAACTTTTTTGAAGAACCGTAAGTCTCGCCTGGGCAGCGAAGAGTTTACAAACTTCATTGAAACCTACTCTTTGCTAGCTACAAATTGATATAGCAATATCTCGAAGTTGTTTTTTTTAATAACAACAATAAATAAAACGACCGATCGAGTTCCAAATACTTCGCTGTGATCTAAAACTAGCAAAGTTGACGTCGATAAACAGCAGCTACAAAATTAATTTGAAAACTGAAACTGGGGTGGCCATGTATATCATATGCACCCACAAAGGTGGACAAATCCAGTAAGGTGAACACAATACAATGGTCACAGGACAGGCAGACTTGGCTAGAAATACCTAGGTTGAGTGGAAATCCATTGAAAAGGCCTTTACCCAGCGGGCCACCATGCCAGTGAAAAATAGACCAGTTAGACTTAACGTGAACACATATTAAAATCGTTACGCCGAATAAAATTTTATTCACAGTAATTTCAGACTAGCTAGTTCAATATAAATAGGATAGAAATGGTCTTATCGAATTTCAATTTATTCACCGAGTTTAATGTATAATGCCCGGATTTTCAACCGCGCATTTTGGGCCACACCTTGCCCGGGATTACTGGCAAAACCATAATGAATTTGATTGCTTCCATATTCATTATACAATCTGGAATAAATTAATAATGTTAGAATGACTTTGTTGGCGGATAAAAGATAAGGGCGGAGAAGTGATTATCGCTAATATAATATAATTCTAAAATATATTTAACTGGAGTAATGCATTTTGAACTTTTGTAAGCACTTAAGCTCAAATCGGAATTACAAATGACATTTGACAGAGTTTATCTACCTAGTAGTAGCTCAAAAAACATAACTCAAGTAAAATTGTCATTTATGACGGCGTAATCTTCGTAATTCGTAATATACGATACATATATATCGGTTCAATGGCTATATTACAATGTGAATCGAATAAGACCCCTGTTTGTTTACTTCGTAATGGCCTTTACCTTTGCGACTATACTTTTGCGGCTAAAATTTTATAATAATGAATTTACAGCAACATTTTATATACTTATGGAACCTATTAACTTTCATGACAATCGGTTGATAAATGCTAAACGCTAGGCGAGAAAAGCCGGAAATCCGGACCTCCAAATAATCCTTTTTTTCGATGGTAAACAAATGAACGCGTCGCACATTTTACTATGGCGATACTATATAGACACAAAGATCGTAGTTTCATCTAAAAGAATGGCCCTTTTTATCCGGTAGCTTAACGAGAAGGCCGACTGGCTGGTCAACAGTGGTACTTCAGTGCCTTCAGTGCCGCAAACAACAGCGGCCGGATTTCACTTCGCTTCTCCACAACCACAACCACAACTTAGCTTGAATGAATACATAATTACATAGGTACTTAGTTTTTGTGAATGTGTCCTACCGACGGCTTCCTTTGTTGACTTCGTATTTCTGTTTTCTTTTGTCTAGGCATATGAATAACATTTACGGAAAGGTATGTTACTGGAGAAAACGGAAATGTAAGCACGCTATGTAAAATAAAGACACCTTGTTAGTGTTAAAAGTTTCATGAATAGTAAAATAACATAATAAATATATGTAAAGGAATGTGATACTGTAATTATATATTATTAACTATTTTTGAAATGATCGTGATCGTAACTAAGTTATTATCAATATTTGTAATCTTTATATGGTCACAATGCATATAAAATTGTACCAACCAGTTCGTCTGATGATGAAGACGAAAGGTGTACTCTTGGATCTTCCTTCGGTCTACTTTAACTAACGAATTTAGTTCGGTTTTGTCATTAAAATCTTGTCTCAAGAATCTTACTTTTAATTAGACGGTGGCCAAACACAGAAGTTCGCAAGACAGAATCACAAAAGATCCCGCCATTCTAATGGCGACTTATTGTAGAGAAATAGTGATGTTATAACAGCTTGGCATCAGTATTATGAACAACTTCTGAGCCCTAATCTAGTTGTCATCTCGCTTTCAGGAATGGTTTATACCTCCAATAGACCCAAGCGAGGTTAAGCAAGCTTTAGTAAGAATGTCCAATAAAAAATCCATAGGACCCTGATGACGGTATTCCGGTTTGAAGCTTGGAAATGTATACGTGGGCGAGGCATCGTACTTCTTACCAACTTCCTTAATGGAACTTCCGTCCTGTGCTATTCTCTTGTAAAATTCCAGAGGTATGGAGATTGGCCGATTTATAAGAGAAAGGGTAGCAAGTACGAATGCAACAACTATCCAAGAATCAAGCTCTAAGCCATACCATGAAGCTATACGAGCGAGTGATTGAAAGTTGACTGAAATCAGAGTTCTCGTTAACTATTGAGCGTTACAAACAGGCCCAAGTAACAATAGTCCGTACCGTACTATTGATGGACAAGTAATCACCATATGCGATCATTCGAATAATATAGGTATCAAAACCAAATAGCGGCGTGACTGAGTGAGATACATATGTGACAAGAGAATGCCGGTTAAACTTAAAGGCCTGATATATAAGAGCAAGATAAGACCTGTTCTTATATAGGGTGGCCCATTTAGATCGCGATCGGTCTGTATAGGGAAGTCTGAAACTATAAGACATACGCAGATCTGTTCTTAGGAACCATGTCATCAATTTTAATAACAAGAAAAACTGCATTCATTTATTAAAAAAAAAACCTGTTTCAGCTTGGGAATCGAACCCGGACGGTTTGAAAAATAAAACTAATATTATTTCTATATTTCAGACTTTCCCATACAGACCGATCTTAATGGGCCACCCTGTATATGGTGACGAGACGTGGGCTACAACTCAGAGGCACGAACATACCATCCAAGTTGCCGAAATGAAGAGTGAGACGTGGGCACACTTCTTTCGCGTAAATCTTTTTGCTTTGCTGAAGTCGGTCATGTAAAATATACATCTTTCTTCTCATTCTTTGAATGTCCTGCTATCCTTGTTCCAAAATTGGTAAAAAAACGTCCACAGTTTCCGCGTGATGAGAGGTTAATTTTATGTTTGCCAACAGATGGCGCTGTTCGGTTGGCGCCGCGCGTCCCTACATTTCCTGTATCACATTGTCAGGTTTTTTCCTCTCATAATGACCTCTCTCCATCCAATCTCTTTCAATACAATTTTAGAGTTTTATAGTAGTATTCAAACATAAAACTTATTGCGCATGGTGCGTTTAATATTCCAACAGTAGCCCGTAATATGAGTATGGCGTATAAATTGTAGAGAACGGGTCGATCCAAACCGAATCTGTAACAAGTGAACCGTTTGATTATACTGGTTCTATCTTTCATGGGTTCATGTGATTAGAACTAGTGCGAGTGAGAAGAGAGATTTAATCACAAAATCCGTTTTCTTTTGAGTAACCTAGAATTGGAGGATAAATCCAGTTACTGGCATTAAATCCTTATAGAGGTCAAATGACATTTTGACGACGACAAAGCGATCCGGGATTAATATTACTGCTACTCATCATTAACAGTATGGGGATTAATACGTACAGCTTATGAAAGTAGTCATTGATGATTTGACATTTCAGGTACTATAGAAACGAAATAAGATACTTTTTTTAACCACATAGGCGATGGAAGAATGTTTTCGATGTATGTCCTTCCACTTACCGAGAGTGGCCAATTACCGGGTGCAACTCCTCGGGTCGCCGAGTTCACTCCCAGAAGCCATCGACAGCATGAAGGGACTACTAGGCTTACAGCTTTTCTTAGGTTGGCAAGAGTATAGTGTCCTCGACCTCTCACGCAAAATAAGCGCATTGTAAGACGTCGCGTTGCGGAAATCCAGTCCGCGATAACCATTACCTAACTCTTTTCCGTTTGCGACAGAGTGACATTAAAACAACTATATTTATCAATTTAGACTTTCAGTTTAGACTTAAGGCAGGCGGTTGAACATCCAGCCATCAGTGTGTGTTGGCTACTCCTACTCTTACACTCAGTCCATATCTTCTATTTCCTTCCATAGACCACTCACTTTATCTACACGTTTCTCTATCAACAACATAGTAAGAGTGCTTTCTTACAAGAGATATCTGACCGGCTGGCTTCGCGTGATCGGTTGGCTGTTTCCACCATCTTCCTACAAAATAACAGGACGACCGACTCGCTGTCGAATAGTAAGTGACAGATATATAAATCAATACAATGCAATCATTATTGGCCGGTTACAGGAGATTTATTTTACTTCCAGGTATTTATTTAGGTATTTGACACACAGTCACAACTGCATATTCGATCAATATAGACCCAGTTTACTCCAGAAAACATGGAAACTCGCAATTATTTACGTACTTTAGGAAATTAAATATTATTTAAACTTTGTTATTGACTACAAAATTAAATTGACAATTGAATAGGTGTATACTTACTGTCAGCATCTTACTCGGAAGTCTGCTCATGATACTTACTTAATGTATAATTAGATAAAGATACTATACAAATACTGAATTATGAATAAAAGAGTTCCATCTTAAAAATGGAAAAAAGTGTTAATATCTTCGTCCTTTTGTCACCGTAATCGGATACAAATAATTAAGTTTCATAGGTATATTCATATATACTAATACAGATTAAACCCGGGTAATATATTAAGTAAATATGCCTATGCTGACATAGTTCCTGAACAAATAGCGAAACTGGGTGACACTAATTATTGTATATTATTTATTAAGTGAGTCTCCATGCTGTTATCAGCCAGTTAATCGACATAAGGCACGAAACTAATTAATACCTACATGTCTGAATAATATCACATACATATAAGCGATGTACAGATAACATAATCTGAGTTGAATCAGTTACTCAACAATAGTTCGATTGTTCAAATGCTTGTCTTTATTTGGTATTAGTGCATGTTAAGATCTATTGCCGTATTCACTTACTTGCACCACCACCACCGCCACGAGCCAATAGCCGACCGACGCGTCAGCGTACAGTCCGCAAAACATCACGACTCCGTTTTCCATTTTCTTTAGGGCAATTCGTCGTGCGTTCGTAGCCAGTTGCACGCGTTGGTTTGTCGCGTCATCGCGCTTCACGACCGGTTGGGTTGCATTTTACACAAACAACGAACGCGGTACTAATGCTGAGATGGCTTTTAAGAAAACCTTAAGAGATAATCTTCTGTAATATTGAATTCTACGCCGCTGAGGAAGTTATCCTATTATCTGACTGATGTTGAACCTTACGACATAATGCACGAACGATGCAACTTTAAAAAATTGTAAATAAACTCATTTCAATCAGTATCCACCAAATTATATGCTCATTTTAAGAAATACGTAAATTGTATAGTTAATAACAACAAAACTTATAATAGAGAACTCGAATTTTGAGAAAAGGATAGGATTAATTTATTTTAACGAACATAGGTAAGTAATATGCATACATACATAGGTATACTAAATAACAATTTATTTTATAATTTACATTGGAAAAATCTATATCCATCTTGCAGTCTCATAAATTACGAAGCAAAAAGCAACTACTATAAGCAAATTATATCCATGGCCGCTAAATTCGTGAAATTAACACCGATCACTGAATATATAATTCAGCAATGCGCCAAAATTACATGAAAACGGCGGGTGGCGTCATGCCAGATCTTAACCTCACTATAACTGTACATTCACTATAGCAAGGCAAATCCAGCAAGTCGAGGGCAAAAAGTTGAAACTGTGACGTTGACATGTTTCGCTGTTTATTGCATTTTCACAGCACCGGAAACGTCGCTTTTCAATGCAATGAGACGGACGAATCGTGACGTTAAAATTATATTAAGTCTAGAAGGGGAATTCTTTTTCGCAAGGGGCATTCTTTAAGTCAGTTTACGCATTCACGTATTTAATGCAATTATGAGATTATTAGTGCTTTATTAAAGCAATATAGTTTTTCATAAATATGCCATGAATTATTGCCATTGTGCTCCTTATTCTTATCCCGAAACACATTCAGGCGGTTTTTTTTTGCATTACATGTTTGAGATATTTACTACTAGCGACCGGCTTTGCACGGGTGCAATGCTGATAAATTATGCATGTATTATACATATAACCCTTCCTCTTGAATCACTATATCTATTAACAAAACTGCATCACAATCCGTTGCGTAGATTTAAAGATCTAAGCATACATAGGGACAGACAGACAGCAGGAAGCGATTTTGTTTTATACTATGTAGTGATTAGGTACATACATGTCTTAAAGCGTATAGGTATAAAAATTGTCAGCCTTGTATAACACTTTTCCTATCAATAATTTAATACGACAGTATATTTTTCCACATTAAAACATTAATTAAAACCTGAAATCGTTAGGCGCCATCTTAGTACAAAGCGGCCGAGATATTGTATTACACGTTTGGACTAAGTTTGCTCTATTATGTAGCATAACAACGAGGTGTAAACTTTTCTTACCCTTACACGTAAAATTAGTACCTACTTTGTAACCTTAGAGAGCTTTTCTGAAAAATCAGGAAAATATTTAAGCGTAGAACTCAGTGACGTCGATTACCTTTGATCTGCCTTTAAACTGGCTATTCTCTGATTATCTTTCTCTCTCTGAAAATCCTCCTCGTATATTAGTATACTGCTAGTTAAAATTATATTATGCTGCCACTATTAAAGTTGGAATTTATTTTAAATCCAAACTCGAGTTTTTCTAAAGTAGACGGAGAAGAAAATGGCACTTCGTGTTTCAGATTTTTTGCTGGAGATTAATTTTCCAACAAGAATAGAAGAATGCACTACTAGGAAAATATTGGCACGCTGTTGTAAAGATCGTGCACGAACAACATTCCTAACAAGCTAACTAAGATAATACACAAGATACTTACACCAGTCAGGAGGATTCATTCCGTACAAGGAAGTCTTTAGATGTTTGGAGTTAGACGTCTGGTCGCGTTCGTAGCGATTCAGAGTAAGTACTAACTTTTCAAATGTCTTTTTGCAGCATCTGCCAAATTCGAATAGAAAAGTTTTTCTTTATCTTTTAAAGTCTAGCTCGGTAACGACCCGGAAGCTTATCTACTCTAGGGAATCAGCGCTAAGTCCCAACTTCATCTTAGAAAACTTACTAAAATAAACTCAACTTGTTGCAACACAATTCTTCCGTGAGTAGTTAAGTAGGTAAAAATTGTTTTTTATTTAACGTGTTTTTCGAATGTTATATTAATTTACAATGCTGTTCTCTTAATTTTGGAACATAGAAAACTATCTTGCAAATAGTTAATAATTTTTTGTACACCTCAAAAAGTAAAATGTACGCTGGCAATCTTCCTGCGCAGTATAAATGACTATACTTTATACTTACATAACTTATACGAGTATTCTACCATCATTCAGACATTGCAATTTCACTACATAGTATAAAACAAAGTCGCTTCCTGCTGTCTGTCTTTGTGTCTGTCCCTATGTATGCTTAGATCTTTAAAATTACGCAACGGATTTTGATGCGGTTTTTTTTAACAGATAGAGTGATTCTAGAGGAAGGGTCATATGTATAATACATGCATAATTTATCAGCATTGCATTCGTGCAAAGCCGGTCGCTAGTAGTTGATGAAATTTGTTTCAAATGTCAAGAAAATTCTACTTATGGAGGCAAAGATGTGTTTGATTCGGAACAATGGTAGATAAAAATAATCAATTAAAAATAATAACGTATAGAAACCTAGGTATAGATAAAATACAGCCCCAAAATCGTCGCCCTGCTAAGATTATTTCAAGTTTTCCTTGCAAGTCCACTCTCTTTACACAAACGTCAAATTCTGATCAAGATAATTCAAACGAGCCCAAACTCAACGCGAATTGACTGCCTAGTTTTATTACACTATATTTCTCATCATGAGCTCCTTTCGGCTCCATATCATAATAATATTACGTCAGCAGAATTAAATATAGTTTTAGCTTAATCGAAAACCGGCAAGTAGTTCCAATTAAACTGACAAAAATGAATTCCCTTTGATTGCAGAGAAACAGGTGAAACTAACCATAAGCTAGTAATTAGTAATTGATCAGATTGGGTACTTATTTGCGTGCGCACTGCGTAGCCAGCGTCAAGATTTTTAACCCTGTTATGTCAATTTAAAGTAATCTAAAAAAACCGGCCAAGAGCATGTCGGGCCACGCTCAGTGTAGGGTTCCGTAGTTGCCCATCCTTCACAATAAACGAAATTTACGAGAAAGATCGAAAATTACAAGAAAGATTTCAAGCTCTATAAAAAGGTCGTAAACGCCAAAGTATCATTAACTACTTATTACCTTCTGGAAGTTATCGATTAAACGCACCAGATTGAGCTAAATGTTTTAATACAGTATGGCACTTAACTAATATGTGTAACGTTCGAAGTATAAGGACACCGCGCGGCACTTACGTCATTTTAAAGAAAATTATGTATTTTTGCGATAACTCAAAAACGGCTCGACCGATTTTATTCAATATACTTAGTTTTCATTGAAAGTAATTATACTTAAGGTCTCATTTTCATGAATTTTTCTATAATTTATTGACCCGTGGTTGAAAAGTTAGAGGGGGGGGACACTATTTTTTTTATTTTCGGAGCGAATATTTACAAAACTGCTGACTGTATTAAAAAATAATGTTCAGAGACCCCTATTATTTTTAAAAGACATATTCAACGACACCCCACACACTAGTGTTGGAACAATAAATAATAATCACCCCACTTTAGGTGTACGGGAGGTACCCGAAAAAACTTTTTATTTACACATACTCATACCAAATTTCAGCTTTCTATCTAGTACTAATGATCACGGAGCTAAGCCGCGGACGGACAGACAGACAGATAGACAGACAGACGGACATGGCGAAAATATAAGGGTTCCTAGTTGACTACGGAACCCTAAAAAGAATAATTGTCTGATTACTTTTAATTGATATATACGATTTCGTGCGCGTAATATAAGCTATATAAGTAATTACAAATTACCATGTCTTCAAAGGCATTTACAAATATGTTCGATTGAAAAAAATACTTCCAATTTCACCTAAATAATTTAATCTTCCCCGACGATTCCGGTAAATTGTTGCGGCTTGTTATCCTAATTTTAGAGAAAATACGTAAGCAAGAAAGCCGCTCCTTTTTTGTGAAGAAAATTGCCCACTGTGGAGACTGCAGGGAATGTCGGTCCAGCGGAATTCCGGCGCTGCCGGTCGTTGGACGTGATTCTTCTCCAGACATGATTACGCCTTTTCTTATATTGTGGGATGAATAGACCCCCCACGCGGCCCAGAAGTCAATTGCTCGCAGTTTGTGACGAAATAAACGACGACACCGCGCTTTGAGTTTTCGCGCAGACATCAAGGGCGATAATTAAAAAAATATATTTCGAGAAACAAGATTGTGTTTCGGAATAAGGGCGATAATGTTTAATTAGTCGTAACTTTTATTTACATTTTGGGTGTGCAACTAAAATTATATAATTGCTGACTCCCTATAATAAGACGTTGCCTTACGAGGTCCACACGGGTAAAAAGAAAGCTAGGCTATAACCATTTCCACTAAGATAATACATAAATCGTTTATCAAATAGTATGAGGAAACAATGGACGTTGGAGAATTTGATGAGAAATATGTTATTACATTGACTACTGCAAAATTGTTCATCATATTTTTTTGCTCTCCCTAGTCGGTTAATGATATCCCATACCCATCCGTGTATAATTCGTTCCTAGTTACCAGTAAATATAGTCACAGAAATACTTGAAACCCTTCCAACAATTAAGACGTGTCTAAAAAAAGTCTTACGCACAATAAATAACATTTTTTTTTTGTTTTCGTAATCTCCAAATAACCAATGGTTAAAAAAGTTTTTTCTTGTCATTGATTTTTTACCTACTATAGGTACGTAATAAAATATAATAAATAAAATATAAGGGCCACGTAAAATTGTTGATCCTTATTTTAAACTGATGACATGACTATAAAAAAAAATGGATTTGGGATTTGAAATCACGTTGTTTTTACTTACTATACCGGGTGGTCAATCCAAATGGGTCAGTAGGGAGAAGTCACAAAATATAAGAGATAGGGAAATCTGTTCATAGGAACCATGGCATCGACTTTAGATTTAATAAAAACTGCATTATTATTTTTTTATAATTCTCATATACATAATTTCACACATAACCCGGTCAAAATCTCTGTAAAGAATGTTACAACACGCCATGCGATTACTTACAGAATTTTAACTAGGATTAATTCCCGGTTATACATGAGGTTTATAAAAAAAATTGAATGCAGTTTGTATTAAATCTAAAATCGACTCCACGGTTCCTAAGAACAGATTTCCCTATCCCTTATTGTTTTCGGATTCTCCCTAGTGACCCATTTGGATTGATCACCCTGTATATTGTGTTGTTCCCTCACTTACTTTCTTTTTAACAGTATATTTAATAATAGTATAGAAGACGCAGTTAGAAATTTAATATAACTCAAC
Organism: Apotomis betuletana; assembly: GCA_932273695.1. Taxonomy (NCBI): domain Eukaryota; kingdom Metazoa; phylum Arthropoda; class Insecta; order Lepidoptera; family Tortricidae; genus Apotomis; species Apotomis betuletana. Next base: position 12,513,013 of record OW026298.1, on the reverse strand, counting down.
GGTAAGTCACCAGAAGCATTTGCGTTGTCTCCAAGCTGGACGAAATACTCGACATGCCTACATTTCGTCGTGGACATCCCTATACGTTGCTAGAACACACTATATAAAGACGTATAAATTGGTTTTGTGGGATACCATCATCGGTGAGTATTTGCGGCTTGGAGTACGAGTGTTTATTTGGCAATAAAACATCGCACATATGCGGCCTAACGTGCGTCTGGCTGATACAGCAGGTAATTGATACAATGACGTATTTTTACAACCTTTGTTTAAATTATAGATTATATCGTTATAAAATTTTAGAGGTTTAAAGTATAGTTTTGACGACGCGCTTGGCACAGTGGTTAAGTATAAACTGCCTACTGCGAATTCCGGCAAGGGCAAATATTTGTGTGATGAACACGAGGAATATTTGTGCCTGGGACATGGATGTTCTATGTATTTAAGTATGTATTTATCTAAATAAGTATGTATATCGTGGCCTAGTACCCATGACACAAGCCTTCTTGAGCTTAATTTGGGACTAGGTTGATATTTGTGAGGTTGTCTGATATTTATTTATTTATTTATAAAGCCTCAAACGACTTTTCACAAATATAATTGTGGTCTGCGAATGCACACACTAATGTTTAAGCTTTCTAGTACTAATGATCATGGAGCTAAGCCGCGGACGGACAGACAGACAGACAGACAGACAGACGGACAGACGGACATGGCGAAACTGTAAGGGTTCCTAGTTGACTACGGAACCCTAAAAAGCAGACAAAGTAAAAGTAGTAATTTAGTAAAAAGGTATATTTTTAAACTTTGACTTTGAAATCATTTTTTTAAACACGGTTGCCACCAAAATCGTAATCCTACATGATATATATCCATAAAATTTGTCTTTGTCGATTATCCACGCGAGTGATCTGTTACAATCATATTATAAGGTAGAATCAGGTCTATTCCTAACAGGGTATCGTAAAATCGGGCCATAGATACTCAGTTAAAAACCCGAAAATATAAAATATCCGCGTATTCGGTGTTTGATAGAGCGCAGAAGACGGCCGCTCGCGACAAATCCGACGATAAAGCCTTCATTACCCGTGTGTCAACCCTCTTCTCGCTCGTCTTCGTCACCGCTTCAATCTTTTCGCGGATATTACCCCTAAATTATGACAAAAGTGCCACACCGAGAGCTGCATAATGAACAAATGATGAATAGCGGAATCGGTCTTTCGTTCTGCTTGTGTTTTGGTATTCGAAAACGGTAGGTAGTAAATGGTTCCTCGGACATTTTTTTACAAACATATTTGTACCTAATCGACCGTGCTCTGTTTATTTACTCAATCATAATCATAAAATATTTATACTATTATGAAACTGTAAACGTGAAATACGTGAACAGCTTTAAAAAATTCAATCGCATTTTAGTCCGTTCAAACTATATTGACGAGTATTTTCAACGGACTAAACTACATCTTTTTGCAGCTGTACCTAAATTGAAAAATCTGCTCGGCTTTTTAACCTATTCACTAGTATGCCTAAAAATTAAAAGTAACAAAATTTACAGAAATACATTTTAGATACCTGCCTATTGCACCCGTGTTATTATTATTAGTCGTTTTTGAAGAGTCATAGTTCGTATGCAGGGGCATTAAAATGCATTGTAATCATGAGTTCATGACACGGTGATGTTACTCTTCGGTATGAACAATAAGCTGTAGATAAAAGAAACTCCCTGCAATTCATATTAGTAGCGCAGGGGTTTCCTTTTCTCTGCAGCTTACACGCTGGTTATGGTTCGAAATGGCAATATCAAAGTCAAATCTTTTATTTGCTAAGTACATGTACATACAAATAAACCTTTAGAGTAGTACAATTTATAAATACATTACAATTTCAAAATATATTATTTGTATTATTACAGATATACATATAAATTCTGCTGAATTACTTTATGTCATCATTTAACTTATTAAAACATTCAGAGGTATACGAGTACGTAATTGTTAAACCCAGTTTCGAGTACCATTTCTAATTAACACGTCGCTTTTTGACGCTTCCCTCTTACTTTTGAGTGAACTTTATTAGCAAATATATTATCATTGATATATATTAAATATAATTTTGAAATATATCATCGAGTCATTTATTTAAATAAAATATTTAAACTTGTGTGATGCGTTAATTAGGGAAACAACGTGTTAAGTATATTAATTTGCTTCTTAACGAAGTGCTAATATGAAAAACGATGTGTTTATTACATTAATTTGGTTTGTCAGTTTTACTTTGATACTTATTTTACATTATAATCACAATTCAAGCGGAAATCTAAAAAAAAAAACCTTTTTATGTACTGATCACTTTACAACAATTGATAATGTAAAAACTTGACCCGGTACTGAGCCATGAGGTACACCGTAGTATACGATTTCTTCCTCAGAGTGAGCTCATCTCATTCTCTCTACTAGAAATCTCTTCATATTGTGTGCAATTAGTCAAAAAGGATTCAAAAATAATTGGACCTACATATAATATATGTATTACTACTTTAAAGTATGGACAGGAGCGAGCATCACGTCAAGTTTTTACCCCACTACAGTAAAGTCAATTGGAAGTCTTATACCATGCAACCTTTCTAAAGTAACTTATGAATTATGAATGAATCTAGATATATTTCCCACATAATGCCGAGATGTTCCTAAATTAAAGATATCGCAAATCCATGTAAAGTAGCGCCAAAATGATCGAAAGAAAATTTTCACGAGACTAAAATAATAGGGTTTAATTTTACCAAACGTTTGTATTTAACAAATAAATTATTTGAATATTCTTTATTTCGAGAACAGCCCTAAACGAATAGAGGCGATCACTGTAAAACACATTAATTCTGCAATTCGTCTCTAGGTTAAGATCATGATGGTAACAAAATCGAAAGCTTTACTCACAGAATAGATATAGTAAAATAGTCAAGATGGCACTAAAATACCAGTCGTTGACAACCTATTTTCAGGGATTATCAACATTACCTAAATAAGATTGAAGGGTCCCATCATAAAGGGATGCCGGCAATAGGCCAGTTAAAACTAGGTGATATTATGTAAACACACTAATATCATACAAGCGAAAGTTTGTGAGTGTGTTTGTGTGTATGTTTGTTACTTCTTCAAGCTCAAACGTCTTGACCAATTTTGATAAATTTTGGTATGAAAGTAGCTGACACTCTGGATTAACACATAGGCTACTTTTTATCCCGAAAACATGTATAGTTCCCGTGGGATGAGCGGGTAACACCGCGCGGCGCAGCTAGTGGTATTTAAACGCCCGCGTATGATTTGAATATTAAACGATAATGCGGCTAGTTTCGGGAAAATTATTATAGCATCCATGAGCACGGGCAGATCATTTTCACAGCTTTAAATTACCTATGCGAATTGTAAATGCAATTCCGATATTCCTCAAACCAACCAATTTAAAACCAATTTTAAATTGACGGCTTTAGTTGATTTTATTTTAGCAGTTATTTATAAGCGAGCTGGCGAGCAGAATATAAATATACAATGCAAAAATAGAAATGAAAGAAAGTAACACTTTTATTTTATTAACCAAAAGTTATTTAGTTCATATGGTATTTGAAATCAACCCATAAATAACTATAAGTAGCTAATATTTACGATATAAAGTAAAACAACTTGTAAATAGCAATAAAGAATTAGACTGAGAAGTTCGTATAGTCCGTTAATGTGTAAAATGTATTCTTTTAAAATTTAACGTATACTTAGATAAAATTTCATTATTATCGCATCCATAACATTGGAACTTACGTCTGCGTTTTATGAACAAATAATTTATCACATTAACCAAACACAACGCTAGTTGTAAGCAGTCTAACATTTCACTACGTCACCAAACAAATATCCTAACTAACTTAGCTGACAAAGACTCAATTCAGGAGGAGCGTATAGTGTGTATTTGCGTTTCAGGTTTGCTGCGTCTACAGCAACTGTACCAGAGTCTGCAACCGGGGAACGCGACGTTCTGCATATCCAACGTGAAGAGAGTCAGCAACGCAACTGATGTAGTCGCTTTCTTGGTTGCCCTGGAGCGGCTGGATCGCTGGAGCAACAAATACGTGGTCCTCGACTCCACCACCCAACTAGCCAAAGAAGCACTCATTTTACACGTGCGAGACGTCCACCTCGGTCGCCGGAACTATCATTACTTTTTAAGCGGATTGGTACGTAATACCCTAATCTCTCCTCACAGTTCCTATCCAGTAAAAATAATGGTTACATTCGAAATCGAGGTCATGAGAGCTATTCGTATCTCGCTTTTACAAAAATGCTTATCTGGATTTCTATTCCGATTTATATTAGGGACGTAACTAGTTTTTTCATTCAGAATGCGCCTATATTGGCGTTCATTTACATGTTTAAAATGGGAAAAAATTGTTGGTCGAATCATACAATTTTTCTCTGTTGTATTAATGGATTTTGTTCACGGCATAAAAGTGTTTGGTGATCGAGATCCCATGGCAAACTGAACCTTCTGATAGCCATACAATTTCTGCTCTGTGGCTGGGATTAAGTAATGGTTTTTGAATCCATATTTCATTTCATTCAAGTCAACCCACTATATAGATAAGTCTAATAAATAAAGCTAACATTTTGTCTAACTAAACTCAGCATATTTAAGTAGGTACCTAGGTATAATACCTATATATTTTTCGTCCATGTATCAAAGTACTTACATGTTTAAATTTCCTCGTGTGCCCAGGTGATGGACGATCGCTGGGAAAAAGAGGTCACCGAATTTGGCGCCATTAACATAACCGGATTTAGAGTCCTGGATTTTTCTAGGAAAATCGTTCGGGACTTCGCAAATCTCTGGCAGCGGAACACAATTTCGGTACGAAATAAAAACATTAGTATGCTTGAAAGTAAAGTCAAATGATAACAATGAGCGTTTGTTTGAGTTATGCGCTTTTTATTCCCGCAAATTATTATATGTATAATATATATTCACATTTAATACAATAATTGCGTGCACACTTGTAACCAAAGAAAAGTCTAGAATTTATTAATAACTTACACCCATAGCTCGTGAGAATTAAAAGGAGATAAGTCCCACGTTTTATTTAGGAACACGCGTCAAAATCGCAGATCTCCTTGTTAAATATTATCTAGGATTACAGCAACACCCCGGCCAAGTCGAAAAATTGGGCAAGTGCGAGTCCGACTCGCGCATGAAGGGTTTCGTATCATAATCTATAACTCTATATAAGTTTTTTATATTAAAGGGGCCCCCCTTTAATATTTATTTTATTTTATTTTATTTTTAGTATTTGTTGTTATAGCGGCAATAGAAATACATCATCTGAAAATTTCAACTGTCTAGCCATCACCGTTCTTGAGATACAGCCTGGTGACAGACGGACGGACGGACGGACGGACAGCGAAGTCTCAGTAATAAAGTCCCGTTTTTACCCTTTGCGTACGGAACCCTAAAAATGATGACCTCGGTTAGATTTTCGTTCGATGCCAGTACAAGGCGGGAAAAAACATGTTCATCTTTTTTATTTTTTTAACCTACAGGGAAACCTGTTGTTTTTTTTCTAGGAATGAGCGGGGTTATTCCTACCTATAAATATAAATCCAAGATATTTTAAAAATCATCTATTTCCGTTATTATTAGACGCTATCGACAGGACACTGAAATATAAAATAACTATTAGACTAAAATATTGCAGTTTCCTTTAAGTTTAAAAAATTATATGAATTTAAAACAATCAACAAAAAAACGTAAAAAAAAGTTAAATTCATAGGCGCTGCGCCATCTATTGGTATATGATATCACTTCAAGAAACTAGCTGGTACGCATTTATTTAATCCGTGGTAAAAATAATACACGAAAAACCGAAATTGAATACAGGTATTTTGCATGGAGCCGGATAACGGTAACCGATCCCTCTGCTCAAGTAACCTCCTCTTTATGAAGACGGTCAAAAACACCGCTAGCGCCCCCTCTTAAACAACGACCGATAGCCAATAGCCGTAATGAAAATCTAATTGTATTTTCAAAGTTGATCCCTCTGTTTAGTCAAATCGTTTCTTTATCAAGCTAAATATTTATTGCTTTAATTGATTTGGTTGTTTTACAAACTTCTTGATTACAATTTTATGGATGTACTTAGTACATAATAATACTTAATTGTATTATTGTTTCGTTTTGTTTGTATGATCTCGTATTTGGGTCAATTTCAACAAGACGCATTTTTTGTATCATTTCGGTGTGATTCTTTATTTTTGATTATTTTTGAGTTTTTTAAAGACTATATTATTAAACATATGTAAAAGGGACTCTGAAATCTGAAATAGTTTTCGAGATATTTGAGATCGAACATGAAACACACAACGGAATGATAAATGTACACCAGGATGATAAAATAAGTGCACCGCAATGAGATTTCATACACCGGAATGAAAGAAAAGTGGCAAATTATGAGAGTAATTTTACGTTTTATATTTGTAATATATATTATATTGGCATTACATAATAATATAAACATATATCTTAGTCTGGTATTAAAAACAAAATAATAAAAAAATATTATTTCAAAAATATCTATGAGAAGTGAAGCTACTTTTGATGTCATTCCGGTGTTTTCCTCATTTTGGTGGGGTTTAAAGTCATTTTACTACACCGGAAACACCGGAATGAGAATGGTGGAATGAGAAACACGACATATTTTTATTTCTTAAAAAAAGAGTAAGCCCTATATTCTAAACCTAATTCAACTCTTGAAATCACGAGTATACTTTACCTGATATATATAAATTTCAAACCACACAGTTAAAAAATAAAGAAGCTATAACAAACTCCGGAATGACATTTTTTTTGTCCCCGGTCCACCGCGATGATATATTCACGTTTATACAAGCCAACGTATTGCCACTATACACAACCGGCTTCGTCGAGCGCCGCAGCTTGACTAATTCTTTGAAGTGCGCGGGAGACGGGGGGCGCAATTGATCAAGTTTGGGAAATAAATCGGGACCAAACATTGTCGGCGGTAATGAGAAGTTTTCTCGGGACAAATTTATATGCACTTATTCAAGGGTATACAAAGGAGATATAAAACGGGTAATGTGCTTTTTTCGTTACCTATTTAAATGGTAATAAAATAAAGGTTACAGATTTTCTTTGTCATGCATAGTATTTGACTTACCCGGCATTTTACAAACAAAACCGGCTTGGGGACAACCCACCTTGATGAGAAATTTGGTCTAAATATATTTTTTTAAATTATTATATATATTAATATTTTAATTTTAGCTGTTGTCCGAGGTAGACAATGGCGGGCTGTTTCCGAAAAAAAATGGTACTTTATTATTAAACCTTTCTGCACCTGCGTTTTCAGTCTTGCCATCAAAAAATACTGCTTGGGAAATTGACCCATTTATAGTCTGTTGAAATTAACATATAACTTAAAAAAAAAAGAAGGTTATTCTATGGGCGACTTCACGTTAATGTTCCGGAAACGAATGCAGTCTTATTAAAATCTACTTCGACTTCGAACTTCGACTTCGTCCGCGTTAAACTCTTTTTACGTAATCGGGCAAAAAGTATCCTGTAATCAACAACCGTCTTTCGATGTTCAGCTACTTATTCCCGTACCAAAATTGGTTTTAGAAGACGCCGCGAAGGCGCCCGATAGGCATGGCGTCCCACAGCCATATAAAATAAAAAGCCATCTTGTTTCAAGCTATTATTTTTTTCCTGAAAGCATGACCTCTCTCCGTGGAATATAGAAAAATGTAGAATTTTATAATAGTTATAAATTGGCAATCTCATTGCAAATTTTATGGTATACAGATACAGACGAAGATTTTAGTGCTATAATCGGATATTTATAACAATAGCGTAATAAATTTTTGAAATTTTTTTGAGAAGCAATGTATGGCGTAGTTACAACTAGTGACAGTCGTGACATTACTATGTTAAGTGTCAACAAACAACAACAAACAAATACATTGCGTGCTGAACTACTTTATATGAAAAAAACTTAGATTTTTACACAATTTACGGATCAATATATTAATAACAGCATATACTAAGACCACGTATACTTTGCGGTCATATCAAATATACACGCTGTATAAACACGGTGTTGTGCGAGACATTATTTTTAAATAACGGGAAGTATTATACATACCCAATATTAAATAACTGCTGCACGTAAGGGGAAAGGGTTTTGCTAAAGCGCGTTTATAACTCTATAAAAAAACGCGCGTTGAAAATGTGTACAGCCTGAACAAAATGTACTTATTAGGTTGAAAATGCGCGTTAAGCGCTTGTCATCTGAACATACCTACCCTTAGAATTTACATTTGAAAATGGGATAGCAAGCATGCTAGAACGTTAAACATTTTAAAATGTAGATTTTTAGAATATATCGTGGTACGTGGTCGACGTCGAGTCGCTATAATAACTTTTGATACACTATTATAGTTATAACAACATTTGGTATAATCTCATATGGCATAAAAATCACCCAGTTTCATAGAGTAATAATTTTTTAAAATATAACGTTTATTTGATATAATGCTTTCACAAGACACCAAAATTGCTTTAAAAAAAGGAAAACTGTCACGGACTCTGTTAGGTACGTTACTATATCAAATATGTTTAATGACATTAAACGAATGGATTTGAACTTATTGCTGTAATATTAAAAATACATTGTATTCTTTATAATAACATTAAATGTTGTTACTTATATCCAGTAAAAATACATATATCTAAAGTTGTTATATATCCAACTTTACACACCGGGATATTAACATAATGTTTCCTCCACTCAGGCTCAAGCGGCACTCACGCACGACGCTGTGCAAGTATTGGTGGACGCCATAGGACGGCTCCTGAGGAAGAAACCAGACATCTTCAAGACACCCATTCGGCGCAATGTAAATACGAGCCGGATCCTGGACTGCAATCCTCGGAGCGGCCATATCAACCCATATGAACACGGCGACAAGATATCTAGGATGATAAAAAAGGTGAATTATTAATAATAGGAGACTGAGAGCGTGGGATTTTCTTTCGCAAGGCAATAACAAAGTTTTGGCTCGAGTGGTGGTTGGAGTAGACCTCTGCATCGCCGTGGTTAAAAATGTAACTTAGATGGGCTGCTGGACCTTTGAGGATTCTGAAGTTGGAGTCACACTACGCCGTTCAACCAAATACAGTTTAACACAAGAACGAGAGGAACGGCACTATACGAACTTAGGATTTCTAATTTCGGAGTTACTTTGACGTTTCTTCACCTTACAATATTCATATGTGAATCTTTATTTGACACTTTCCCCTAGTTTTTTTTACAGCGCTGCACTATATAGGTAATCAGGTAGGTAATAATGTGTCATCTAGGTATATAAAAAATAAATAAATAAATATTCGACATGGCCATAAAATTGATCCGGATTGTTTATTAAAATCATCAGTTTCATAATCATAAGGAAATAATTAAACTGATGGTGCTAAAGAAATGAAAGCATTAACGCTTTCACTGCCAGAAACGCATAGAATACAATATATGTAAATATTTTATTTGCTAGAATACTATAAAACATGTGTAAAGCAAGTAAGCAAACAGGTCTAAAGGTACATCAGTAAAGTATTCTGTCAGTGAAAGACATGCAAAAATGTGTTTATATAACACCAAACAATCATGTTTACAGCATGCAAAAAGATATTCTAAGTTCTAAGCAATAGGGCAATTTGCGAACTATATTCTAAAAATTATCTTATGTTGAAAAAACAATGTTCAATGAGCCATCTGGTAATTTCTTTTACTTTATTATACTCCATTTGCCTTATACATTCTGGGATAATGTTGTATTATGCACATATTATAAGCATTTTTACGATAGATTGAGATACAGTACGCTTTTGTACTGGGATCTCTGCTTGCTTGCAAAATCATCCGACCTAGTTTTAAAGAACTCACCATGTTTCTTGACAAAATGTACATACTCTCCTAATGCGCATGCATATGCGCGTTCAGCATACAAGTTTGTTCCTAGGCCACGCCCTCTGGCAGTGAATGCGTTAAATTCCTAAATAGGAAGTTATTTTTATATTCAAGTTATTAGGTATGGTAAATAATAGTTTAGTTTCTATAATTCAGTTAATATAGAAACTAAATTAGGACAAAGCGGATTCGCACTAAATTACTGTAAGTATTAATTTGATCTCAGTCTCCTAGCCTGGTATAACTTCCAACTGATAATCGATCATTTTTAGTATTCGACGAACAAAGGCAGGCTTAATTTTTGCCCTCAGTTACGTTTTCTATTCTCTTGGGTAAATCGTGACCCCTATAGGCTCTGCGAATGATTGATACCATTCATGTGAATGCCATTGCGATTTCATGCGAATGATATTTATGCGTATTATGATCAGCAGATATCGTTTGTGAATATTTTAATACACGTTAAGCATATGTGGACAGCGTTCGTTACATACAAATATCATTCAATACTTTAATTTCATTAATTTTAAAAACATGTAATGTTTCATTATTATTTATGAGAAAAGGCCACCATTTTTTAGTGAACATAAATATGTGGTATCAATAGTTCTATATTTTATTATTTAATCAGATTATTAATATAACCCGTTAAGTATAAATCTGAATGGAGATGCCATGCACGGGTGACCCCCTCCGGAAAACTATTATTGGTCAACTGGTCAAACACGTTATATAAAACTACTTAAAGTCGCTTCACCACAATTTTGCATCGTTCCGTGTCGCGTGATATTTCTCTCGGAAGATGATGACTTATGCAGTATTTTCTTGTAAAAGGCGATCTGACAGCTCAAATTCGCAACAAGATCGCGTTTCCTATCATAGGTAAGTATTTTTACTAACTATTAAATGTGTATTGACGTACAATCTCCATTTATTATATTATTTAGTTCCATGGACGTTCACTCAGCTTGCACATAGCTATCTGCGCCAAAATGGCGAAAATCAATTGGCATCATTTTGGCAACGACAATAAATGAAGTCCCGCGTACCTACTTAAAACCTAATCTAATTATATTCCCGAATATAATTATCTGCCCGGCAACCAACCAACATGTTTGAAATTATGCATTATGCGTATACTTATACTTATTAAACAACTTAAAAACAGATCCATGTTGTCATTTATTAAACAATACTTTAAGTAAACAATTTTAAATGGCTTATGTTTAATGGAGCACCAGATGTAGTAAAACGTAACGGCAAAAAAAAACACTTTTTACAAAAAGCACCAAAATTGATCCCCAAATTAATTTAAAAATGATAACCAAAAGTTGTATTACTGATGACCAGATAAAGTAAAATTTATTAGCAAAAAAATTACTTTTAGCGACCAAAAATAGTGAATGTGCACCAAATTTAGAACACCAATTTTATGTAAAATTATAACCATAAATATTGAAACTTACTATCCTACTTAAAGTAAATAATCCACATTAATCATTCACCCAAAAAAAGTTAACGTTCTCCAAAAAAATATCACAATTTTAATATGAAATTACATTCAAATATATATATATATATCATATTGTAACCTTAAAGAAATAAATTAAAAAACCCAAAATATTTATTAAATCATCACCAAATCTTAGCGAGAAAATAATGCGCTATTTTTACCTAAATAAACCACTATGATTGCCATAAAATGTATGCATATTGCCAAATAAAGTGTAATGATGCCAAACTTAGTAAGGCCCTCCCGCTCAACGTGCGCTCAAGCAACCCCCCGACTCCGCACCGCAGGCGCCTCGCTCGCTCGACCCGATCCTCAATTCTGCTGTTTTGGTGTTTCATATGATTTTTAGGTGATACTGGCTTGGCGTCCCAAAATCTTTTTTGGAGGTCCAAAATATTTGTTGCCATTTTAAATTAATATCAATTCAGAACGGTTTTCGCCGACCTGAATTATGTTATGTGGTTACATAAAGTTTTTTTCTGTCAAGCTATTTTTAGTTATCTTATCAATTATATTTTGTGATGTAATATTTTGTGATGTATTGAGATAAGTGAATATTTTTTTAAAGAAGCCACATCAAAGCATAACAAAAAAATCGAGTACCGGTAAATTATTATATGTACATTTAACATTCGACTAATACTTAATACATAATCATTATCACAAATAAACAAACAAAACAAAACTGTGCTAAATAAATGTATCAGAATTTACAGTTTTAAAAAGTCCTTGTAGCTGTAGGGATTATGTTTAACGTGGTTCGATCCGTTTGATTGTTTCTCACTTTGTTTGTATACAAATTGCAATATCATATTTTATTTGCATTCGCAAGTTTGTATCTTAGTTTCCGAGGAAAAACATATATGTCGCGTAAAATCCCGCCTTCCCACTTGTATACAACTCGTACACTCTTATTACCTTATAAAACGTCCCATAAATGACTCGATGAAGTACTCTCTTTCTAACCCGAAATTCTAAACATAAGTTGGATAAAGACGAAAATGCTACACCAAAATAGTCTGGTGCCATGAAAAGGGTTGCATAATTGTCGTAAAAAAGTATTATATTTTGTACTGTCTATCTATCTATATATATATTACGCGAGGCCGATTTTTGTACATCCCATCAGATCTACAGTTATGGTCCGATTTTGATAAATGATATGTCATTAGATTCGTCTCATGCTGGAGAGGTGCATACAACTCTTGGAATTTTAATTTTTTCCTGAAAAAGTACTGAAAAATGGATTTGAAAAAACTACTGTGCGCTAACCACGTGACTTTGACCACGTGACCTGTGATCCCTATTTTGACATAAGATGACCAAATAATAATAAGCATGATTACGTAACACACCTGTAGTAAGTTGTTCAGCATGATGAAATATTATTTTTGAGTCGGCAACATAATATCCGCAACACTTATAACATGTACGAATATGCAAAAATAATTTTACAGTTTGTTGACAATGAATGACAGTAACCATATTCTGACAACTTTTAATGTCTTTTTTATTGGGGGCTATTATGTCAATGCCCTAAATTGCCAGGTTGTTTATCTTTTTAAAATGTTGATATAGAGACTTTTTTCGCATACCTGTTAAAAATGTGGAGAAAAAAGCCGGTTAAGTGCGAGTTGGACTGGTGCTCAAAAGACTAGAAAAACTGACCGTCATTCAAGAATAGATTATTTCTATAGGCGAGTTTTACTAAATCTAAATCAAAGCAGAAAAAAATTAGTAAAACTAATTTAAACGTCATTCAAATAAGTAAATTTATGGTAGATTATTATAAATATGATTATATAAGTCCATCAAAAAAATAATTCCAAGGAATATGGCATGAGTTATGGTAAATTAAATGGTATTTTACAAGAAGAAACTTAGTCCTTCCGCTTGCATGTCGACGGGATGGGAAATGTGGTCGAGTTGAGAATATGGATGACTTATTGACAATGTAGCTAAGTTGGGAATGTATCTACATTGGTAATATGGATGAGTTGGTAAAATGGACGAGTTGGAAATTTGGACGAGTTGGGAATATGGACGAGTTGGGAATGTGAATGAGTTGGTAAAATTGACAAGTTGGTAATAAGTATAGACGAGTTGGGAATATGGACGAGTTGGGAATGCGGATGAGTTGGCAAAATAAACAAGTTGGGAACATGGACGAGTGGGCAATGTGGACGAGTTGAGAATATGGACGAGTTGGGAATGTGGATGAGTTGGCAAAATGAACAAGTTGGGAACACGGACGAGTGGGCAATGTGGACGAGTTGAGAATATGGACGAGTTGGCAATGAAGACGACTTGGTAATACGGACGAGTTGGTGATATGGAAGATTTGGCAATAAAGACGAGCCGATAATAAGGACAAGTTGGTATTGTAGACGAGTTGGGTGTATCGTCGAGTTGGGAATATGGACGAGTTGGAAATATGGATGAGTTGGCAATGTGGATGAGGTAAAATTGACAAGTTGAGAACATGGACAAGGGGGCAATGTGGACGAGTTCGTATTATGGACGAGTTGGCAATGAAGACGAGTTGGTAATACGGACAAGTTGTCAATGTGGACGAGTTGGGAATATGGACGAGTTGGGAATGTGGATGAGTTGGCAAAATGAACAAGTTGGGAACACGGACGAGTGGGCAATGGAGACGACTTGGTAATACGGACGAGTTGTCAACGTGGACAAGTTGAGAATATGGACGAGTTGGAAACGTGGATGAGTTGGCAAAATGAACAAGTTGGGAATATGGACGAGTTGGCAATAAAGACGAGCTGATAATAAGGACGAATTTGTATTGTAGACGAGTTGGGTGTATCGTCGAGTTGGGAATATGGACGAGTTAGAAATGTGGATGAGTTGGCAATGTAGACGACTTGGCATTGTGGACGAGGTGGGAATATGGACGAGTTGGAAATGTGGATGAGTCGTATTTGTGGACGAGTTAGCATTGTGGACGAGCAAGTAATATGGACGCGTTGGCATTGTGGATGAGTTGGGAATATAAACGAGTCGGCAATGAAGACGAGTTGGTAATACGGACGAGTTGATAATATGGACGAGTTAATAATAAGGACGAGTTGGTATTGTAGACGAATTGGGTGTATGGACGAGTTGGAAATGTGGACGAGTTAGCAATATGGATGAGTTGGCATTGTGGACGAGTTGGGAATATGGATGAGTTGGCAATAAAGACAAGTTGGTAATATGAACGAGTTGGCAATGTAGATGAGTTGGGTGTATGGACGAGGGGGCAATGTGAACGATTTGGCATTGTGTACGAGTTTGGAATGTGGACGAGTTGGGAATATGGACGAGTTGGGAATGTGGACGAGTTGTATTTGTGGACGAGTTGGCATTGTGGACGAGTAAGCAATATGGACGCGTTGGAATTGTGGACGAGTTGGTAATATGGACGAGGTGGCATTGTGGACGAATTGGGAATATGGACGAGTTGCCAATAGAGACGAATTGATATCTATAAACGTTTTTTACTCTATATTTCATACAATTGAGTTTTTGTAACATTTTTTATTATCAATACCTATTGTGAAATATTTACGATTATAAATGAATACATAAACAGTTACGCATTCCATGATTTCCTTTTTAAAACCTGCGTAGTGAGACTACCAAACCAAATCTGTCGTTTCGATTCATGTGCTATTTCTGGAAATTGATAGAAATCGATCAAATCGATAAATTGATGTCCTGAAGAAAGAACAACAAATTAAAATTCACCAATCTTATGTTCGGTCCTATGAAAATATGTCAATTATTTTTTTAAGATATGGGACTATTGTAATGAATTATATTTTTCAATAAATCGAATAATATGCATTTTATGTGTGTAACAGATCAGCAGATCACATGTCATTAATGCACAAGTTATTTTTACAAAAGAGTTGAAAAAATTGTCACGATGAAGCTGGCAGTTGGCTATCAGGCCTGCCTCTAGCCTGGCATGTTTTAACGTTTTTAGGGTTCCGTACCCAAAGGGTAAAAACGGGACGGGACCGGGACTTCGCTGTCCGTCCGTCCGTCCGTCTGTTCACAGACGATGTATTTCTATTGCCGCTATAACAACAAATACTAAAAATAAAATAAAATAAATATTTAAGGGGGGCTCCCATACAACAAACAGGATTGGTTGCGTTAACTTTGCACCTCATTTGTATGGGGCGATGTACATACCAGATGCAAACTTAACTTAACCACTTAAAGATGGAAAGAGTTTGTACGGAACCCTCGGTGCGCGAGTCTGACTCGCACTTGACCGGTTTTTTAAAACATCATTTTAACAAAAACTTCTTATCGATAAAGTAGTTATTTTCTGTAACACTACCGGATTTCCATATTCTAGCGGCGGCGGTTCGACGCCGCAACGGGTCTCTAGTTGAAATATATTTCGTGTGTCGTAACTGTAGTCAGTTCTTTCTTTGGAACTGTTAGATAGCTATTAGGTATATAAAATGTTACTCAACTCCAGATTTTAAATTCATGATCCAGATAATTTTAATTCATAAAAATTTACAATTCATGTGTAATCAAATAATATTGTATTATTTTTAAACAGTTTAGCTATTACCTATTTTGCCAATTATCCCAAAAGTCGCATTGTGTCAAAGTTGAATTCTATATAAAAACATCAAATCGAATATAAAAATATAAGGTTGCACAAAAAAACATGATTCCTACGATTCATGAGGAAATCTTCCAGAGGCTCTAGTCCAAGTTTGGTTTCAACGCAAAAAACATCACGAACGTTTCTTACAATCTTATTTACCCATACGAAAAACGTAGCCGCTATGGTCATGTGTTGTTCAGATGGAAACTTACACTTGAGTACTAAAAACGTTAGTCAAAACGGACACACTTTCGTATGTGGATATACCTGCTGTCTAAGTTTACCTGGTGCCCACTGGCAAGGGACTGAACGGTAGGTATTTGATAGGTACATAACATTTAATAACAGGACGGCTCGTTGCATTCGCCACTGGATATAAACAAATCGGTCACTGTTTTCAATTTATTTTTCAGGTCTGTAGGTTCCGTAGTTTTATTTTATTGTTTTTTTTTTATAGTTTTAATCGAGTACGAGTGTCAATGCTGAAAAGCCATGGTTTGTAAATAGGCTAGTTGACTCATGTCAAATTGTAATAAACTAATGTTTATTCCGTATAGTATTTAGCAACGAAAACCTAAATATATATTTTTCAATTCATAAAAGTGAAAGATGGCTGAAAAAATTGAATTTGAAAATATGGTTTTTAATCTGTATTTGAAATGCTTAAAACGCTGTCCGCCATTTTCGCTTATGACAGTGACGTCATCGGTCATGTAAACAAAACTGAAAGTCTACTTTGACGACTTCGAATAGTGCCGTCCCTTTCGATCTCCTGTCAAAGTATATTGGAGTGAGCGGAATGGCATTATACGACGGTCGAATTTCGAATATTTACAGGTAATTCTACGTCAGGCCACAGATTAGCGAAAGGGAAAAATGGCGGGCGGCGTTTTTGACTGTTTATGAAATTTCTAATTTTCAATTGATAAAATTTAGCTTTCTAGCTTTCAGAAAAAATACAAGACATTTTTTTTAGAGCTAGTAAGATCATTATTAACCATTTCAAATATATTTCAAAACTGGGTCAACTAGCCTATTGTCCATATGAGTTCAAATCAATGGGGATAGATATTATATTGATTTTTAGACATATTTATTTTTGACATTCTGTTAGCTTGCGCGATGGATATTTGAGCAAAAAGGTTTAAAGATAATCGAAAAACCACTCACTGAATTTGGCAATTCCGTTACGAGTCGGACCTTTCACATAAGTTTATTTCAAAACTTTGCCATGTGATCTTACCTTTCTGATAAGTTCTCTGTTGAGAAGGGTTTACTTAAAAAACGTCATCGGGTCATAAATAAAAGCCAGCAGTCCCTTGCTGCGGAATCAGCGCATAATAACGTAGCGAAATTTAAATCGAGCGCAATCACAAAGGTGAGCGCAGGTGTTGAATACCGGAGCGTCTCTTAAGCGAGGTGCACAACGTTTGTTTTTGTTCATTACCTTTATTTTCATTGGCGGCTTCTTGTTCTTTTGGTTGTGACGATTTTTTGTTTGCTATCTGTTCCTGGAAACGATATTTTATTTTCTTGGTAAACACTCACAATGTAGCTGAAAGTAATTTATGAGGTTTGGCAGAAATCAGTCTACATCAAAATTGGATAGTGTACTACTAGCTTTATGCACACGTCGGATTAGCTGAACACGCGATTTAATAGCTCTTTGAACTTTGTAAGTGTAAATTACAAAAGCGTGTGTTTATATATTTTTTTCCATGGTTGGCGCAAAAGGACAAATGAACAAAACCAATAAGCAATAAAAATTACTCTCGTCTTACCAATTATACCTATAAGGAGTATTATGATCCAAAGAAGTTCATACTACATATCCACTGTGTAATATTTGAATACTCTAAGTGGACGTGTTCACGATATAACAATGTTACATACGGCGATGATGATCGACAGTTTTCCTTTGACAGGATGAACCTCAAAAACATTTTAAGGAGTTTGTATTGAAAATGCTTTTCGGGTTTCATCCAAACGAGTAGCATTAAGACTGCGCCGAGCATTAGCGACTGAACCATACAGCGCGAGGAATGCGTAATATTTAGATCGGCGCGCGGCCACCATAGTAAAAATGTATGGAGAATTAAAAGCACTTTTTGATAATTTTATACTTTTTTCACCTTTAATACCAAACAATAATTGAAATATTTGATGCGGAAAAATTGTAATGTAAACATTCATCTTTTTTTTACTGAAAATCAGAATAGATTTCCATTGTTAAAGTATACAAAAACACTTAACGCCTGCTTACGATTTTACAATTTTCGTCCAACTTTACTTAGTTTTCTAGGGTAAAATATGAATAATCTTATAATTTTTTCACGGAGAAGTTGTTAACACATTCTTCGAAGTGCTAAATATATAGTTTAGAAATGGATTAAACAACTAGTATTGACGTTGTCTACTTAACGGCAACTGCCTATTTATCACATTTCGCTCGGCGCAGTCTTAAGGTAATAATGTGGTATAATTTAGACTCGGCTTATAAAGCCTTATAGGGTTAAAAGAACGTTCATATAAAAAAACGCCCTCCTGCACTAAAAATCAAAACGGCTCTCTTTCTTAAAATGCTCTTACGGTTTAGAAGGTTTCGTCCTGCCAAAAGAGAACGCCCGAAATCCCGATCATCAATCGCCATATATTTATGCGAACACCGTCCACTATCTTAATGCTAATGTCAAAATATAATGTGTTCAATTTAATATACTAATGGAGGATCTTTCCAATCTGTCTGCGATCGTAACTTACGTACAATTTATCTGCATACAAAGATGACTGATGTATAATTAGGTATCACGCACTTTAGAAATACTTTTAAATTTTTAAAAATATTTTTAGAAAAAAGTTGCCTATATTTAAAAAGATCGACGTGACTTTTCGAGATGACACTAACCAGACCCAAATACACTCGTACATTGATTATAAACACACGTTGTCCGTGTGTCTGTACCCTAGCCGCCAGCCCGGTTCGTGGCTCCGCGCCGATTAATTAGGTTTCACCGGTTGACGCCTAATTAACCCTTACTCGGCAGCGGCCGATCCGCACAACGATATGAAAAACCCTTCCACATTATTTTTTCTCACCTAAATTCATTATTTCTATAAGTGAGTTAGCTCACGTTCAATGGAGTGAAAGGTAGCGTTTAGCATTAGTTTATTAAGCACATCTTTGTGAATTAAAATTTTGATATACTGTCAATATATTATATGATATATTTAATATTTTTACACAAGACGACAGCAATCCGACACATTTACGTAAGATCGCGTTGCTTTGGCTCTAAGTACTTTTGACTAAAAAAAAGAAAAACGATATAAGTAACTTATAACCTCTTTAGCCAAAAAGCAGTAACCAGACGAGTAGCCTTAGTAACCCGTTAAATATCCAAACCAAAGTAACACAAGTACAGTATAACATGCTGTCCGTGTATCTGTGCCCTAGCGGGATGGCCCGGTTCGCGGTTCCACGCCGATTAATTAGGTTTCGCTAGTTAACGCCTAATTAACCCTCACTCAGCAACGCCTGATCCACAAGATGAAAAGAAAAACACTTCCACATTATTTTTTCACAATAAAATTCATTATTTATATAAATGAGTCAACACACGTTAAATGAATTGTAAGGAAGCGCTTTTCAACCAAGCACAGTTCTGTATCGTCACTTTGCGAGATTAAGCCGCGGGTTTAAATTTAGGCTGATATCGACAGGGAAAGAGTTTATTAACAGGTCAAGTGAATTTAGATCCGTATTGCAGATTTTAACCTTTTAAACAAACTGAAAACAATTATGTTTTCTAGAACTTAAATTTAGGTCACATTGACACAACTACATAGTTAGATATTATGATCAATTGACATAAATGCATAAATATTTGGACTCTACAGAATATTTGTAGAATCTACTGACAATAAGTAGGTACCTAATCAATTATACGTTTTTGGTATACAATATGACTCTTTACAATCTATTTTTATAAACTGAGAGTATGAAATACCGCTGTACTAGGGTGTGCAGTCCTGGGAAAATTTAGTATTTACAGTCTGTGGGAATTACTGGGACTGCCATAGTAAAATTACCCAGGACTGCAAACCCTACGCTGTACCAAACCACTGCAACGCCTTTGATTCCCGTGTACATTTATATTTTAGATTCATACAATTGTGTGTTTCTTACTGATATAAAGTCAAGAAGCTACATTTTGTTATGAAAACTATCGTAAGACATATTTGATAGTTATAAAAACGGTTTAAACTCACGTAAAAAAATATTGAATTGTTAGTCGCGTAGTAGCACGGATAGCCGCCTCCGGACAAAGAGCTCCATATAATTCATAGTTTAGAACATATCGGGCCGTCCCTGACAATTTTAAAATGAGTTTAAACGTTTTTTATTACTATTAAATACGATCAATGTTCGCCCATTATCAGATCAGTTATTTGTTTTTTGTTTATCAAATGTGGTTTATTATTCAAAATAAATAAATCCAAAGCGTGTTACATTTAATAATCCGTTTTATAACACCCAAGTATTAAGACGGTAGCAAGATTTGATGTGTTTGCTTCAGACGGAGATAGATGGATTGACCGGCATCGTCAGGTTCAATGAGGAGGGTCACCGCAAGAATTTCAGTCTGCAAGTCATGGAGATGACTGTCGAAGGGGAAATGATCAAGGTGAGAAAACATTTCCCGTTACCTAGTATATTATTGCTACAAGAATTTCGCATTGTCGTTCTAGTAGTTATTAGGAGTATGGAGTCAAAAGAGAACAAAAACAAAGATACATTAAAAAAAATGTGAAATGTGGAATTGAAAATGCCAGGTTCGTAAACGGTTTCGCTAATAAGAGTTGACATCTAACTGGAAACCAAGTTCTTCCAAAGATTCGTGGATAACAGTTCAACGCATAACCGTTTTTTTATGTTATTTAAAATGATTTGCTATGTTATTATATATCCATTATATTACAAATACAAAGATAGAAACAAAGATTTTTATAGACCTGACCAGGTTACGTCAGGGCTAAAGAAAACAGTTTCTACTATACAAGAAATACTTTCTGATTAATTTCACTTTAAAAGTGCGAGAATCATGGTAACATGATTTTCGTAAAACGATCAATATGTTAAAATTACTACTCAATTGTGCACCTTGGCAAAAGTCCTCTTCATTATCAAAATTGTTTTCAGCGAATCCGCTTACGAACTTATTTCGCATTTATGTTTTAATGGGATATTATCATTATTTTTTGTCATGTACAAAAGTATTTTTTATTCCTTTCACACTTTTCCCTCCTTTACCTTCACTCGTTTACCCCTTCATCCATTCTCCGTCCCCCCTCCCCCACATCCCCATACTGTCTCCCACACGCACCTTTCCACCTTTCCCTATTTCCTCCTTTTATTATTCTCCTCTTTCATTATTTCTCAATTTCGCTATTTTGACCTTTTCCCCCTTTCTCCCCTTTTGACATTTACACCATTTCACCGTATTCGCCTTTTTTGTATTGGTCAACCTCTTATTGGTTCTTATTAATTAATATTAATGGTGATAGCTGTTAATTATTACATCGGCATAATTTTTTAAATACTTATTAATATAGGAAAATGCAAAATGTAAAAATTCACTATTATCAGATATTTTCTTTTGTATCCACATAATAACCTAGTTAGATGCCAAACTTCTACTTTCTAGGTCACCTAGAAGTAGTCAATCATTTGTATCAGTCAGTGCAAGTGAGCCAGTCAGTTAGTCAGTGGCAAAAATTGTAATTTACGTAAACGGTAAGAGATTTTTGATTAGCAGTGACAAGACTCACAAAATTGCAAGTGTGTAGGTTAAATAAATTGTAAGTTATTGGGGGGTCAAAAGTGAACCGTATTGGTGTGGCGTATATTTTTGCGTTTTTGCTTCGCTAACTCGGCGAACACACTGCCTTGTGTCTAGATAGTGTCCATCTATTGACTCCACACTCTTTGTTTAGTACTGATATAAAACGAGTACATATGAAATGAGCATCGCTCGCAGTGAACCTGCATGAACATCGTATTTATTTAACATACGCTTTGTTAGGTAAATTAGAGCATCGCTATTTGAACTAAAATTGACTGGCGCGAGTCCCGAGTTAGTGGTGATTTATTACAGCAAGACCCTTAACGCTCCGAGGTGTGCTAATCGATAAACTATTCCTGTAACAGATTGCAACTTGGTACGACAACAAAGGCTTTGTCCCGGTTGTGCCAAAGCAGCTGGGGGCAAGTATCCCGGGGGAGTACGACAGGAACAAGACCTATATAGTGTCGACCATAGAAGAACCTCCCTACATAATGCGCCAAAACTCGGACTATTCGGAATTTAAGCCTAACGACCCGTACAAGGGGTTCTGCGTTGATCTCGCCAAAATGTTATCGGACAAGTTGGAAATCAAGTGTAAGTCGCTCGATTTATGTCCAAGTTGAAAATCACACTTGAATTTGATCGTTCAGTATGTGGAGATGTTGACATGTGTTCGGCTCACTACCTCACTGTATAAGACTTAGAGGGTTACCAAAGAAATACTGCATCAGTCTTTAAATAAATTATGTAGGTTATTCATTTAAGTAACTTACAGCAAATTAATGTCACCGTTTATTTACAGATGAAATAAGATTAGTAAAGGACGGCAAATACGGAAGTGAAAATCCTAAAATTATTGGAGGTTGGGACGGAATGATCGGTGAAATAATACGCAAAGTAAGTAAATTGTGAGTTATACATATTATTTGTGTGAAATAGTTACCTACGGGATCTAAATACCTACACCATTTCTTTGTTAGGTTTAAGATTCCCAGAAAATATCAGACTAGAACTAAAATCTTATGCAAAAGTAATATTGATCAGGGATATTAACATATATTAGACTAGCTGTGCCCCGCGGTGTTACCCGCTCATCCCACGGGAACACTAAATTTATTCGGGATGAAAAGTATCCTATGTCCTTTCCCGGGTCTCAAACTATCTCCATACCAAATTTCATCTCAGTCGGTTCAGCGGTTTAAGCGTGAAGAGGTAACAGACAGACAGACAGACAGACAGACAGACAGACAGACAGACACACTTTCGCATTTATAATATTAGTATGGATTTTTCCTAAATAATGATTTTATATGTACTAGAAGGGCCAACATTTAAAACTAATAAACCTTAAACAAAACAATAAGAACGCTGGCGAGCTCATCGAGTATTCAAAGTGGCTGATACGAATCAAACAATCGTTGCCAAAGTAAAGACACCGCAAAAGTGATTTTGTAAGCATCTTTTGTACACTGTTTGCAAAAGATTTAAGTATATTTATTACACGGACACCGTGGCCATTTTGGAAATTTTCCTTTTTTCGCTGAAGCTTGCCAAATGTTTTGACCGGAGCAGAAGTCATCTTTAATCGAGTATACTTATAACGACCAAATATCATAATAATCAATGTTTTAATGTGATTATTTTATCGATTCTGTTTTAAAGTGAAAATACCACTATTTATTTTTAACTATTGATAGGAAGGTTAACTATGAAAGAAAAATTAATTCTCTTTTTCCATTGCAACTAGTAAGCATTTTAAAAACATGACGCAGTAGTGACTCTCTAGTAGCGGAAAATAATGGAATCAAAGATTAGGTGTGATTGACGTAGCTATATTATGTGATAGCTCAATTGGGGGAGCACTTTGCCGGAAACGTATGGCGACAGACTCGTGTCCTGCTTATATTGCCGTGGTATTAATTTTTTCTTTCGTAATAGGCTAGTAGACCCAGTTTTGAAATATATTTGAAATGGTTAATAATGATCTTACTAGCTCTAAAAAAAATGTCTTGTATTTTTGTGAAAGCTAGAAAGCTAAATTTTATCAATTGAAAATTAGAAATTTCATGAACGCCGTCCGCCATTTTAGCCTTTTGCTAATCTGTGGCGTGACGTACAATTACCTGTAAATATTCGAAATTCGACCGTCGTATAGCGCCATTCCGCTCACTCCAATATACTTTGACAGGAGATCGAGAGGGACGGCAATATTCGAAGTCGTCAAAGTAGAATTTCAGTTTTGTTTACATGCCCAATGACGTCAATGATCATAAGCGAAAATGGCGGACAGCGTTTCAAAATACAGACTCAAAACCATATTTTCAAATTAAATTTTTTCAGCCATCTTTCACTTTTATGAATTGTAAAATATATATTTAGGTTTCCTTTGCTAAATACTATACGGAATAAACATTAGTATATTACAATTTAACATGAGTCAACTAGCCTATTAACCTTGTCAATATTTAATCATAATAAAGTGCCTGATCATTAAAGTGACAATATTTTTCTCAAAATAACGTCCCTGATTATAATGGGTTCATAAAGACTAAAATTGGTAACAAGTATGCCACCTGAAATCAAAAATAGCTAACACCTAAAATTAGATAAACCAGTTTTAAACCAACAACTATTTTTACAAATGAAGCGAAAATTGAAAAATTTAATGATTCGGACAGGATTCGAACCTGCGTTTCCAACGGCTTTCCGGGCCAACACGGGCGTCCTCCCAATTGGACCACCGAATCAGATGTCAGAGCCATTGAATTTTTCAACCAGTTGCTTCGACATGCCTTAGTTACTCGTAGTTTTCAATTTTCGCTTCATTTGTAAACATTTTAGTTAACGTTAGCAGATGTTACTGCTTTAATAAAAATAAACAACTATTATCTCTACTATCACCTATTCTTTTTAATTTAACCTGAAGTGTGAAATTAGCCTCAATTTATTATTAGTAGCCTTTCTGAAATTAACAATTTTTATTTAAAAGCATAGTGCAAAACTTTAGCATAAAACCCGTTTTACCCTTCCGGCTCGTGTGGCTGTATGCCCTTCGGCCGCCGACAAAACCAACGCTACTTAATCAGTTACGTGAGAATAATATTTTTTCTTGCTTCGAAACCAGTTACGGACAGTGATTTTTTTCTTGCTACGAAACCAGTTACGTACAATTCATTTTTTTCTACCTACGAAACTAGTTACGACAATGCTACAAATTTTACACCTCCCGTTGCCCTTTCCACAGGAAATTTTACAACTCGAGCACCGATTTTCCAGTATTTTCCACTGCCAACCCCTCTCTCCTCTGATGACACAAGGACGAGTGCATAACCCCCACGCGGGGTGCTTGCACCCTGCGCACCGCTACTATGTAATACATTATACTCGAGAATAACTTGTTGCAGTTATATAAACTATTATTTTGTTAATTGTAGCTTTAACTCGTTATCCAAATTGCTTTACGTTTCTAAAATTCATAAAAAGGAGGTTCTCAATTCGTCGACCGAAAAATATTCTACAATTTCTTAGAGTTATCATCACTCAGAGCGAAATGTCGAACATTGGCTACAATTTCCGTCTCGCTTACGCACATTTGAATCCCACAAAAATTGGAGCGGTTTACGTAAAATCATCAATAATGGACATCAATAGGGACTAAAGTTTATTGTCTACTTCAATAGTTTACTTAAGTTTATCCATTCATCGTAATTCTATTGCAGGAAGCAGATATAGCAATAGCCCCTCTCACCGTGACAGTTGAACGAGAAACGGTAGTTGACTTCAGCAAACCATTTTTGTCGTTTGACATTAAACCAAGTCTAAAGAACGTTGCTAAGGAGGCAGGCACAATTTTTAGCTTCCTTGATCCACTCTCTACAGAAGTTTGGGTAAGATAAGTTTATCTAGTACTTATAACTTTAGTCCCGTCAAATTAGATTGCAATTAAGCGTCAACCTTTGAGAATTTTAAAGTTTTCGATTTTTGGCATGTGGATTAATGATGATATTCATTTAAAACTTATTTTGGAAATGTATGATTATGTATTCGGTGCAATTTAAAGTTTGTGTTTCATCGGGCGTTTTTTAATAAATATCAGACATTACAAAAGTAAAAATGTGAAATATATGTTATAAAGAATTTATATTGTGTACCTACACTACCTACTTATACAATAGATGTTTTTAGATTAGAAATGGTTGACTTTCATCCCGCGTTTTACTTTTAACGTTATACTTTTTGAATGAAACTGTCAATCAACATTAATAATGGAATAAAAATCTAATGCTAAAACGTTATTAAAGCTATTTATTTTGTTGGACTATTATACGGATAAATGAAAACGTCTTGTAAATATTTACAGCTCTGTCTGATGTTCAGCGTGTTGGCAGTAACTGTAGTGTTATTTATCGTGTCGAGATTTTCGCCTTACGAGTGGCGCGTTGTATCCTATACCGACACTCAATCTTCAGAGCATACTGAAGTTGCGACGACTAAGGTAACAAAGTACTTATAAAACATTATTTTATTATTATTAACAAACTTATGTAACTGACACATTATTATGTACTTAATACAGTTAAGGATACCAGTGCGTCATTTCTGATTAGACTCGTATCCACATTAACAGCGTGCTGATAATACTGGATATACTATATATGTCAAAAACCTAACTTACATACAAACTTTTAACTGACTGTGTTTGATTAATTATCGGATGAAATGGGACGCACATCGCACCATCGCAACCCACTAACTAAATACATTTTTATTCAAATCGCAAATGTTTCAGACAACAGTCGTCAACGAGTTCAGCTTTTGGAATTCTATGTGGTTCTCAGTGGGCTCCTTTATGCAGCAGGGCAGCGATATTACACCGAGGTCAGTGTATATTTTAATATTTGATTGTGTAAAGTATATTAGTTTTGTTCGTTATCGCCGTCCCCTTAAATAAACTTTGCTCATGGTACTTCTGCTTTTGTTTTAACAGTTTTTTACGACAGTTATCTTTTATGATGGGGTTTGGTTTCAAATTCTGGCAAGGGCAGATATTTGTGTTATAGCTTGAATATTTAATCCCGGGATGTTTTCTTATCATGTATTACTATTATGTATCTGTTTGATAAAATATCACGTATTAGCATGACAAAAAGTTTCTATACATGTAGGACCGCCTTTAGGTGGATACTTTATTTCGAGAACAAACCATAAGCATTATTTAGTTTCATAATACATTGATATGGGTAATGTTGTCGCCTAGTATTTATATTAAAATAACCTAAATATAAATCAAGAATGAAAACCTATATTTGTGTAGTGTTTTCTTCATGATGTAAATTAAAAGTTTATGATTCAACTGAAGCATCAGTCAGGACAAAAGCTAAGCTGATCTACATGCACATTTATAATAAGCATGGTGACATATATGTCATCATGCTTATTATAAATGTGTACTTAGTTCATAAACTAGAAGATGAAAAACATACTCATTTAATCTTTTGCACATTTTGGGACTACAAATTAAATAGTATTTCGGTTAACATTAGTGAAGCCATATAAATTTCACGTTTCAAATAAAACACGTAGTTGGAAACTGAAAACCTAGTGGTTAGAGAAACGTCCCAGTCACTGTCTAAAATAAATGTAATTTCAACTGTAAGGCAACGTTATTCGACGAGGCGAAAACAGCACGAGGCTATACGAGTTCAAAATGTTTACTAACACTGCACACTGCACACGAAACAGTAGTGGGGCAAAATTTTCAATATTGCGAACACAGATATAGTTAATGATAGTTTAGTCAGATGTGATATTTGGGTAGATGATAATCGTCACAGCGTAAAAATCACAGTATTGTCCTCTGAAAAGTATCACGGTGACTTGTAGAGGTGTCAGGTTCAAATCCCAGGAAGGATAAGAAATTGTAAGATGACCACGTGGATGTTCCTAGGTCTTGGTTGTTGTATAAAGACTACTTAGCTGGATTTAGGGCATGGTAAATTTTTATAGTTTATGAATTTCTTATTATTTCTTTTTCTTACAATTGATTAGGTAATGTGTATAAATCTATGGATGCGCCTGGCATTGTTATTCGCCTTAGTTTAATAGAAAAATAGTAAACATTTCTAACTCATTGATAACTTGTTGAAATTTTCAGGTCCGTGTCTGGCAGGATTGTAGGTTCGGTTTGGTGGTTTTTCACGTTCATTGTAATATCATCGTACACGGCCAGCCTTGCCTCCTATCTCACGCTACAACGCATGTCCGAGCCCTCTCAAGCGTACAGCAAAGTGGCTACATGTCCTGAGGTGAATATTTGTTAATATTCTTGAATCCTTCGTCTTATTTACTATAAGTATTTGCAACTAATAGTATACAATGTTTTGCTATTGTATTCTGTCAGATACGCATTTAAATAAGTCTCTCAATATGATGGGAAAACTTAACTTCATTCACTACATTTATTGACTCGTATTTATATTTTAAAGAAAGCTACTAAACGTCTCACGCTATTGACAAATAAATCTTTCAGAACTCTTAGTTACGAGTACATTACTTTGGTTTTTGAGAACTATCTTTGACATTTATTTGGCTCTTGTCCAGGATACATCTGAAGGAATAAGGAACATTGCGATACCTCAAAGTCATAACAGTTGGTTGAATTTCTTGCTCGACCGCTCTTCTCCCGAAGACAATGCTAACAAACCCTGCGAAATGTTGGTCACCGTTACCCACTCTGGCGTGAAGGACTTTGCCGTGGCGTTACAAAAGGGGTCAGCATTGCGGTGAGTCTTATTTTCAAACCCGTTTGAACATTGCGAAATTATGCATTGGCGTTTTAACAGTGTTTGTACAGCGAATTTGCAACGCGACTGTTTTGGTGTTTCGTTATTATCAGCGTTTTAATTAGAAAACTACCGAAACTCAGATTTAGATTACAGGTTGGTTGTTACTCTCGCCGTAAAAGTCAAGTACTGCCCGACGCTCTCCTAAATCATAACATGGGTGTTTGGGACTTGACAGTTGACAATATAAAAAAAAAACAATTGATTTGTCATCTTTGATGTCGTTCATCTAGAACACTCATGAATTCATGATTAAGGTTCAAAGCAACTGACATTATATCGAGCTGTACTGAACTATAACGACCTGCGTACCTAACCGTTCTGTAATTTAAATGCTAAATACACTTATTTTGTGGTATAAATAATACATTTATTTTAGGGATGGCATCAATCTAGCATTGCAGTCTCTCAAGGATGACGGTGAATTGCAAAAACTGATAAGGAAATGGTTTACAAAGACGGAATGTGATGTCGCCGAAGAGGTAACTATAATGATCAAGGAATATGTTGTACACTTTGTATGATTTTTAATAAAAAATAAACTTTTGAAGAATAGATGAGAAAAATTGCGTAGAGAGAGGATTAAAAAATTTTTGAATGTCAGCGTGTCTTTGAGCACACAATGTTCGAATACATTGTCACTTTCTGCACAACCGCTAAAAAGAGTATGCCATAGTTTGATCCGATCATTTAGCATATCCTAGCTAGGTAGATAACGTGTAGGTTAAGTATTTGTGAATAGTGTAAATAATAAAGTTCTATTTCCAGGACGTGCACGCTACTGAGCTGACTCTGGGTCAAGTGGCCGGTCTGTTCTACGTGCTGATGGGCGGCCTGATCCTTGCGCTGGGTGTAGCGCTTCTAGAGTTCTGTCAACACGGGCGCGCTGAAGCTGCGCGCGCAAACGTGCCTTTACGCGCTGCCCTCTCTGCAAAGGCTCGTCTGGCGTCACGCGCGGAGCACAAGCCTTCTCATGCGCATACGCACTCATCCCGGCAGATGCAACGAGAACACGAGCGACTCGGATGGAATGGTGGCGCTTATGCTGGCGTGAGTTTACCTGCTCTTGGCTACTTTAGTATTACCTGGTTTTACTTTGTTGTGTGAAAAGCATCATCAACGTTTAGATTCAAATGACTGCACAGAAGCAATAAGTACAATTAGTGGCAATTACTGCTTGTGCAAGGCTCTCAAAATGATGCACCACGGAGTCTTATCGAGAAAAAAGAATTATACTTATACATGTTTTCGTGTAATCGTCACTTATTCAATGGATATATACATTTCCTAATACCAAAACTAGATATGTCCCTATTGTACTTAATATCTTATCGTTGACGACTACGCGCAGCAGTGGTTTTATAGTCATATTACATCACTACTACCTCTCAGATCAAACCTCTAACAGAGCACACCCTTTCGCCTCAACTGGCCGTGGTGTGGCCGTTTCCGTCCACACGCCGCCCTCCGCTCACCCACGACACCTTCTGAAAATTTTGGACCGAAACTCACAATTTATTTTCGTTGACGGCACCCAAATATCAGCGCCGTTTCTTTTTACTTTTACTTATACGTATATATTTTCTGTGACAGTATTACTCGCCTGCGAACCAGATCGGCCAGGAGGAGACCGCGTTGCACGCCAGTTTCACGCAAGTGTGATCCGCGGCCCGGGACTCCGGCACCGCGTGCCGCGCGTCCCACTCCAAGCAGGTGTCCTCCAACGTCGACCTCTACCAGCTGTAGGCAGCTGGAGACATTTACCAGCTGCAGACTTCTACTAGCTGTAGACTACTTCCCGAAGATTTTGACCAGCTATAGACATCTAGCAGCTGGAGACATCATCATCTACTAGCTGTAGATATATACAGTAAAAAAATTAAGTAATGCCATACTTGTTTACAATTTCGACATTCCAATTTAGAAAAACTATTTTTTTTTTATATAAATTCCATGCAACGGGGCATTACTTAAGTTTTTGCTTACCAGCCGAAGACATACCACCTGTACCAGCTGTAGAGATCTGCCAGCTGGAGACATTTACCAGCAGGAATCCTCGGACAATCGCATCGGATACAAAGGAATATGCTATAGCGCGGCCGGTTAACTGAGCCGACTGCGCTGAAGAACGCTCCTGCATTCACGCTGCCTTTCAAACTTTGTCGTATAGCGCTCCTCTTTTCCGCGTTGATCCGGTGAAACAGTTCGCTTATAATCGTCACCCATGAGAGCAACCCACAGTGCAGGTCTAGGCTAATTCATGTTTAAATGGTATTTCAATATTCATTAACCAATTCATAGGTGTAACAGATGTTAGATGCGTACTCAGAGTAATGTTTCCTTACTTCGGAGCTTCGTGATACTGGTGCTTTTTGGTTTTATATTTCAACCGATCCCCTTAATAAATATCTTTAAAATTAGCATAGCAAACTCGTGACTCAAGTATGGTAATATAATGCCACTTGGGAAACTTCCTAGCCCTCTATGTACTCTATCGTGATTCCCGTCCCGTTTATTTCCAAAAACGCCTGACGGTTATAACCGAGTAGATGAATATCAGGGTCTTAATAATTACGTGTTTAGTGAGTAAACTTTTTCAATTAGGTGATATTATTTTACGTTCAGTGATTGTCAAGTCGTACCAGGTAGTGTGCGGGGGTAGCCGTTAATTAAGGCGAATTATCGCGCGGCGGTACCAAACGGCGTTAATTACCTTCCTGTTTTCACTGAACACAATCTCAGATAAATTAAACCTTTATTAGTGTCCTATAAATCCTTGAAAAGCAGGTTACATTATAATAACTTACAGATAAGGAATCAATGTTAAATAATAATCAAATTACAGTTATTACACATCCATAGTGTTAAGATGTCGTAATAGATGTTAGCTACAATTTTTCAGTAATTAATGGACTGCTACTGCTGTCTATCAGTCCATTAACGTGTTTCAATTGCCCTAAATGACGAGCTAATTAAGTTTGCAGATACAACCATTTCAAAAATGTATACATTTTAATACCAGAATAAAAAGTAGCGTAGAAATTTTATCTTTATACCTATGAAAGTTTGATTTAAGAAGCCCCTTGTGAAATTCGCATAATTTTAAAAGTGCGCTTTGAAAGAAAAATGGGGAAGTTGTAAGATGGAATTCTAAATTATAAGATAGCCGAGATACGTTCTTATTTATTAATACTCGACGACGTCTTATTAATGTAAACATTACTTTGAGGTTCCACTACGTCTTCGCGTATTAATAAAAGGTAATCGTTGAAGTGTGATAAATGATAATTGTATCATTAGTCTAGGTAGTGAATGAAATGTGCATTCACGGAAATACTAGGAAAAAGTCATATGTTTGCAAAACATTCAATAACTTATCGATATTATTGATAGCGTCATTTCTTCTTTGATTATTGGTTTGTATTGTTTTAAGTGCTGTAGCTTAAAATAAAAAGGTCATATCAGAAGCGAATGATGTCGAGCCATGTGGTAATTGTAATAATGTAATTGCTTTCGTATTATACATTACATCTCCCTCTTAATATTATTATACATTATTATTTTTCATCTCGACGAAATGTTTTACAAACAACATATTATTCTCCGACTTCCTCGGAAATGTGTCCATTAATGTTGTAAAAACTGACCACGAATTGTATCGCTAATCGGATCCGACATTTTAAACGAGTAATGTAATTGAGATTATAAAAATAAAAGGTGCCAAAATTAACTTCATGACATATATTTTCAAAATGTATATTCGTGATTATTTCCTCGCATATTTGAAGAAAAGCACTATACAGGCCTCAGCGAAAATGTCAATTCGTGGATTCGTTAATTATTTATCCATGAACTGACTTTTCCCGGCCTCTGTAGTAAGGTACTATTTTCCTAGTGGTAATAGGCTTCTTTAAAGTATACGCGTCCGTCCTGATAAACTGCTTACTATTAGAACTTACCTTAATTTAATTTTGCTCGTAACTATTCATTAAAAATTTGCTCGGGCCAGTCGGTCTCCAAAGGAATTTGTTGCCACACATATCTAATTAAATCAGTTTGCAGTATGAGTCAAATTTTATTTGGCTCCGTAAGATAAGTTGCAGTTTAAAATAGAGACATACTCGTAATCTAGTTAGGTAGTTACGTTATAAACACATTAGTGTTTTACTGCTTACAGATGAAGTTTAACACGATACTCATAGATATGTAACTACAACATTTCTCGACGGACTAAATAGGACGGGTATATAGGTCGTCCGATTAAAATATTATGTATGAATTGGCAAATTCCTATGTTCCATCGATTGGAGAGTTAATAACTGTTAGTTTGAGGTTACAAAACTAGTTGATGATTATTCGGACAGGAAGTTAGAGTTAAATCGTGAGCAGAATGGCTGACCACGCGGTTTCGTCCGTCCGTCAGTTAAGCGTTTGATTCCGCCAGAAAGGTTTTTAATTAAATATTAACGGAAAACGAGTCTGCAACAATTCGGCTGAGGGCGAATACACTTTTCATAAGGCCTTTAGGTATATATTATATATAACGATATTTATTTCCTCGCCGGCTATAACGTCTTGTTACTCGAATATTTGACATAGACTGTTTTTAAATTCATAATTGTATTACATTCATAATCATAAGTAATAATATGTTAAGTTACCTAAATGTTATTCTTCAAATGACTGATTTACATAATCGTTTCCCTGACGTATTCATAAGGTAGATATTTCAATATATGTTATCGTTAATATAACTGAATCTAATTGACTAAATCTGATTGATAATCGTAGAGTAGGACTAAGACGTAAATATTTAAGGAGGTATCAGGTGTACATTTCATTTTATTCTATTTGATCATACTTGACATATATGTAACTAAGAATTACTTAGTGGTGTATTTATTTTGTATTAGAGTAATGGTAAATTTATCCATTATGCCAAGACTTAATGTTAATGTTTGTTATAATAAAAAATAAATCAAAATTACGTAATACGCCACCGTGTGTTTTAATTATGTTGCATTAGTTTAAGATTCCTTATCGGGTTTGAGGATAATACCGCTAGGCAGCTGATAGGTACCGCTTGGCAGAGATTAGCTAAGGAATGGTGTATCAATAAATTATGTAGGTAAGTATGTAGCACATGCTCTGGGCTATAAATAACCGTTTTGTGTACTTTCTATTAAGGGGTGCGCTCGATATTGAAATACTCCCTTTAACCAACACCCACCTAAGTAAGATGATGTTATTGCGACTCGATCGTTGTCAAGTAAGCGGACCAGCAGGGTTACGAGTAGCATATCTTGCCGACTTGGGATCACCTATCTGGTTCGCACAGTATTGAAAGAAAAGTGACAAGTAGTATTTGTCGCGCGTCAAAAAGTCGCCTGTCACACTTACGCTAGACGTGCTGGCTTGAGTTTGTGGCAGAGGTGACGATGACGACTTATTTAGAACTAATTGCCACGCCCCGTGTGTGTCGGCCTGCCGTCGTTTTATGACAACGTCTAGGAAACTGAGAAACGAGTATGTAAGTGTGGATCAATGAAAACATTGTATCAGATAATATTCATTATTTATTATACGTAATAAATGTGAAAGTTTTTTTTTTTACTGATACTTAGGTTTTTCTGAGTACGTCGTAGAAAGGTTAAGACTAATCCAAAGACACCAGGTTCGAGTCCCGGTGTGGACCACGTATGAGCGCAATTGTTTTTTTCTTTGTGTGTTAATTTACCCTCATTCATATAACATAATTGTGTTTCGTAATAAAATATTTCTTACTTTATTACCAAACTTAGGTACCTACTAGACTAAAAATGATTTCAAGAAATCTATAACCTAGTGAAGGGTATAATTTACTCTATATACTTGCTTTTAACCTAAATTTACTTACTTTTTTACTTAAATTCAAACCCTTGGCTAAATGAAAGAAATAAATACATTTCACTAAGTCTTGTTTTGTGCAATAAAGATAAAATAATTTCCGAGCATTTCATGGACCTAATAGAATAATCATTCGTACAAAAATAACATATGACTTGAAATGAAATTAAATGAGGGAGGCCTTTGCCCTGCAGGGCAACATTATAAGCTTTTAATAAAAATAGTTTAGATAAACTAGAAATATTTCTACATGAGAAGTTTCATGATTTTAGGTCAATAAGCAGTATTCTATATAGGTATTGGTTCCCTTGCGTATCTAAAGACGGAAAGGCGTACCAAAAAGTGGTCCTATAAGGGTTCCGTTTTTGCGAACTAAGGTACGGAACCCTAAAATTTCAAGCAACCTAAAACGCACATTCTGGAACTGTGAAAATTTATGGTTATAATAGGTATGACTTAAAACGCATACCTGTAAACGTATTTTGTCTACAAATTCTATTAAAAAAGACGTCATAATACCTACCGTCTTTTGATTTTTAATAATTTATGAATTAATGACGCTTATACGTAAAATGAAAGCATTGCTAAAAATGGACGCAATCTCCCTCGCAGATGAGAGTTCCAATGTAGCAGCTGTGTCATTCTTGAAATCTAATTTCAATTACGGAAACAAAAGCCAGAAGTTTTATTAAAGGGAATATCTCGTGGTCCTTTCGTACATCGTTTAATGTTAAGAATACATTACCCTTAGTCCCAAGATAAAGTTGGCTTGGCTGTCATATTTCATAATGCGAAATGTTCTATCAAATACTGCATTCGAATTATATTTCTTCCTAGATACATCTAGATTTTACACTACGAGTATTATATTATAAGACTGTAAGAAAGTATTGAAAACCAATTTACTCTCGGGAGATGTCATGATTGCGGGAAAATATGAATACCGCGATGGACGTTGTTATTTTGTTTAGTATATGCATTGATTATTTACTCGTCCCATCGCCATCTATCGGTTTGAATATTAGTTATGCAACCTCGTCACCCCGAAACGGTTAGACGGGTTTTTAACCAATTTTGATATAGAAATGGTTGGACGTCCAAAGAACACAGAGTTAGTACGTGGACGAAATTGTGAGCACCATTTTATTTTCCTGTATGCAACTGAAGCACTTGGCATCGGTTGCACCTGATTAAATGTAAATAAAGCCTAAAATGCCTTTTCACACTCCACTTGAAGAGATCCATGTTATATTTTTCAGGGAAAATGTGCGCAGGAAAAGAGTTCCACTCTTTTGCTGCCCTGATAAGTAAAGTAGACGCAATGCGTTTCGTACGAATCAGTGGTATATCGACAACATAAGGGTGGAATCCAAGTCCGCGTCGAGTGTTGTGATGTTGGAATGGAGAAGGTGGAATCAGTAAGTAATAAAATATTTGGAAGGATTAATTATTGGTACCTACTTTTTAGGATTCCGTACCTCAGTCGGCAAAAACGGAATCCTTTAGGAGAATTACACTCCAATTTATCTAATATCTATATGCTAGGGTAAGGGTGTGTACCCCCTGTGCTATGTAGGGTTTAGTAGAGACCTTTAGATACCATATAGTACCGCTCGTTCAGATGGGTTATCAACCCGACATGAAGCAATCAGCTCGAAACAGAACGCGGTTGATGCTTTGCTCCACCTAGTAGACTTAGGATTTTAAGCATGTATTGACGCTAAATTCGGAATATATAATGACATTTGTCTGAAATATTACCACTATATCTACTTAGGCAATGTGCTCTATTTGTAGAAATCTTAGAAATATTTTTTATCATCGAAGTGATTTGGCATAAAATTAATATTTAGCGAGACATTTATTGTATGTATATCGTCGTCTAGTACCCATAACACAAGCCATCTTGAGCTTAATTTGGGACTAGATCGATTTGTGTGAGGTTGTCCGATATTTAATTATTTATTTCTTTCTTTATTTATTTAGCTCCTCTCATATTTATTTTCTTCAAAATGTCAGCTTACTTTAATTCTTGGTGCAACGCGAATAGCAAACATAGCCTTTATGATACCCGATAACCCGAGAAATGTCTCAATTGGGGATATCGCATCGCGTTTGCAAGCTATTTTTCGATGCGTGAGACGTAAAACCAAAACACAAACATTGTGGTAGTTAAAACGTCTTTGAACTTAATGTTTGCTCTTGTTCCCCATCCTCAGCCTATTTTAATTTTGATTCCGCTGCGAAGTTTCAAAGCGAAATAAACCGTCTCAGACACTCCCGACGAAGACGCATGCCTCTGAATCGCTAACGAACTTTATTCAAGGCCCAGCTTAAAATCCTATTTGAATATATCTCAGTCAACTAGTCGAGCCACGTAAAATAACGCATCATTTCATATGTCGGCCGTTCTGGTTTTTATGTCTGCATATATATATTATTTTCATTTAATATAATATACTATACCTATGTAATAATTATCATGTATGTTTATTTACCTGGGTAAGTATATCTTATGGTTATTATAAATTCAAGTTTGATTTCTTTAAAGTCTAAATTTTTCGCTCATTTGCTTAGTGGTTGAACTGACAGAAATCCATTATAGGGATAGCACGTATTATTTTTGAGTTTTTGAAAATATTCTTTGAATTTGCAATAAAATGGCCTGCTCTCTCTCAGCGCAGAAGCCATTAAGTTGCTAACAAATCTTAATGTTGATTTGTAATATTAAGTATTCAAGCTGTCTGTTATCACTGTGTATGCATCGATTAAATAAATAAATAATTGTGCAATAAAGTGTCTACATACATACATTTACATCTACATCTGGTTTACAAACATACATTTATATGTTGGTTACGGTGATTATACATGACTGGAGATTCAACGGCGCTAATTCGACAGGGCTTCCCGATATTGTCAATTCGGCAAATTATGGTTTTGTTATGACATTCTATCATCATCGAGATATTTTTTTTTGCTTAAGCAACATCGATCGGCTTTGGGCGACTGGTCTCTGCCGATGTCTCTACTCTTTGAGCTATGTCGACTATCTTGATTCTCCTGCGAAGTGCGGATTATGCGAATCGTGTACGAAATATGTTACCAAAGATTTTTTACAGTTTCTAAACCCTTTATAAGACATATCTTTAAATGAGATACCACGTGTCAGTACTTAATCATGAAAAACTTTTTCACGAAAACTTTTTCACGAACGACTTTATCACGAAAAACTTTATCACGAATAGACTTTATCACGAATAGACTTTATCACGAAAACTTAATCACGAAAACTTTATCACTAAAGACTTTATCACGAAAACTTTATCACGAAAAGACTATATCACGAAAAGACTATATCACGAAAAGACTTTATCACGAAAATACTTTATCACGAAAACTTTATCACGAAAAGACTATATCACGAAAAGACTATATCACGAAAAGACTTTATCACGAAAAGACTATATCACGAAAAAAAAATATCACGAAAAGGTTGACTAGTGATATATTTTTTCGTGATAATTTGCTCAGTGGATTATTTTCATTCGGAAACCTATCGTTTGTGGTACAGATACTGATATTTATTTACAATAACTGACCAAGAGTTAGTATGACTCGCGCACCGAGGGTTCCATACAAACACTTCCACTCCATCTTACTGGCCGGGTTAAACCATCAGAGACCGGGAATCGAACCCGGTACCTTTTCCACCAGGCAGTTCCTTTTTCAATTTTTCTTTAATATTTGATCTAACAATCTATGGATAATATATAATAATTTGAATTTGAATTTGAATTTTGATCTTCGTATTAATGGTTTAAATAAAAATGGTGGAGTACCCAGATTACAAATATGGGACATTAAATGAGTCATAAATTATTTATGGCTGGGTTAAGTTTACACCTAGTACGTATGGCGCCGCATACAAGTGAGGTGCAAACTTAATTTAACAGGGCCCGAACAGGTAAGTTGGTAAGAGATAAATAAATAAAATAAATAAATAAAATTGTACGGAACGCTCGGAGGGTGTCAGACTTGCACTTGGCTGGTTTTTCTTTGTTAGTAAGTAGTCCTTGCTTTTCGGTTCTTTTTGTCGTCCCCTACCCTGCGCTGACGAATGTCGCAGTACTTGCATTATCTTAATCATTTTTTTTTAATAATTGTCATGGGTGTCGTTTTCTGGGTTTTTGGGGGTATAGATTTCAAAAATGGCATCCATTTTAGAATTAAAGATGGTGAACGTTAGTTTGTTGAAAAAGTCGTCATGGGTATCGTTTTCTAGGTTTTTGGGGGTGTACATTTCAAAAATGGCATCCATTTTGGAATTAAAGATGGTGGACGTAATTTTTGAAATAATCGTCATGGGTGTCGTTTTCTGGGTTTTCGGGGGTGTAGTTTTCAGAAATGACATCCATTTTGGAAATAAAGATGACGGACATAACTTTTTTGAAAAAGTCGTCATGGGTATCGTTATCTAGATTTTAGGGGGTGTAAATTTCAAAAATGGAAACCATTTTGGAATTAAAGATGGCGGGCGTAACTTTTGGAAAAAGTCGTCATGGGTGTCGTTTTCTAGGTTTTTGGGGATGCAGTTTTCATAAATGGCATCCATTTTGGAAATAAAGATGGCGGGCGTAACTTTTGGAAAAATTCGCCATGGGTGTCGCTTTCTAGGTTTTTGGTGGTGTTAAATTTCAAAAATGGCATCCATTTTGTAATTAAAGATGGCAGGCGTAACTTTTGGAAAAAGTCGTCATGGGAGTCGTTTTTTGGATTTTTAGCGATGTAGATGTCAAAAATCGCATCCGTTTTGGAATTAAAGTAAGTGGACATAATTTTTTGAAAACGTCGTCATGGGTGTCGTTTTCTAGGTTTTTGAGTGTACATTTAAAAATTCCATCCATTTTGGAAATAAAGATGGCGGACGTCACTTTTTTCAAAAAGTCATAGTTTTTGCAGGTGTAGATTTCAAAATGAAAAAATTGGAATCAAAACTGGCGGAGATATTTCTCGGGTTTCTTTTTCTAGGTTTTTGGCAGTGCCATATTCAAAAATAGAGTCCATTTTAGAATTAAAGATGGTTGATATCACTACTAAACGCATCGACACCAATTTCAAAAAGTGACGTCCGCCATCTTTATATCCAAAATGGATAGAATTTTTTAAATGTACACTCAAAAACCTAGAAAACGACACCCATGACGACGTTTTCAAAAAATTATGTCCACTTACTTTAATTCCAAAATGGATGCGATTTTTGACATCTACATCCCCAAAAATCCAAAAACCGACACCCATGACTATTAATTTAAAACATGACGTCCACCATCTTTAATTAAAAAATGGATGCCATTTTTGAAATTTAACACCGCCAAATACCTAGAAAGCGACACCAATGACGAATTAAAAAAAAAAAACTCCCGCCGTCTTTATTTCCAAAATGGATTCCATTTTTGACATTTACACACACAAAAACCTAGAAAACGACACCCATGACGACTTTTTCCAAAAGTTACGCCCGCCATCTTTATTTCCAAAATGGATGCCATTTCTTAAATTTTGCACCCCCAAAGACCTAGAAAACGACACCCATGACGACTTTTTCAAAGTAGTGACGTCTGCCATCTTTACCTTATGAGTGTGGCAAGGCTTACATAGGAGAAACAGGACGTAATGTTTCTACAAGATTGTCTGCGTATAATACGCAGTGTCAGAAAAATGGATACGAGGGACTCCGCTACTTAAGCTCATAAACATGTATTTTCGTGATAAAGTTTTCGTGATAAAGATTTTTCGTGATAAAGCTCATTTTTGATAAAGTTTTCGTGATTAAGATTTTTCGTGATAACGTTTTCGTGATAAAGTCTTCGTGATAAAGTTTTCGTGATAAAGTCTATTCGTGATAATGTTTATTCGTGATAAAGTCTTTTCGTGATAAAGTTTTCGTGATAAAGTCTTCGTGGAAAAGTTTTCGTGTATAGTCTTTCGTGATAAAGTTTTTCGTGATAAAGTTTTCGTGATAAAGTTTTTCGTGAAAAAGTACTAGCGCCGTCCTGGATAAGAGCGTTATTAGATTAAGCAACCTTATAAGCTACTCGAGTGATCACTTTACTAGTAAATACTTGGTATCTGTCTTGATCAGCGTTGCCAGATGGTTACAATTGTTACATTTTTCGTAACTTTTGACCCTCTCATAACATGTAAGTAACATTAAATTTCTGAGCACATATCACTTAGTAACTTTACAATGGTTTTTGTTAAAAATTCTGTAGTGAGAACATTAAAGTGTAAAAAGATATTTCTGTTATATTTTTTCCTGAGAGTATATATATGCTATTTGGACTCAAAATCTGCGTGTAGTTTATTTTAACGTCATATACTTTTCAAGATATAATTATTTTTAAACCTCAATGTGTAGTCCGAAGGCAAACAACATTATTTTGGTCTATATGGAATTAGTAAGGCAAATTTTTAACTCTACGCACAGCTTCACGTCACACCGCGTGCCGGAACACGTAGCATGGAAAACCAACCTGGCGGATCGACCTGGTTAGGTTTGCGGGAGCAATTGGATGAGGGCGGCGCATGACCAATCGTTGTGGGGAAATTTGGGGAGGCCTTTGTCCAGCAGTGGATGGCTGATATGATGATGATGATGACACAGTTTTGTGTGCTAAATATGACTATATTCGGCCATATTTTTAAGAAGTGACGGCTTTTTTCTTGGTGTTACAAACTTATTTTTCATCACATTTGCTCATAAAAGATGTTATTACATGCAGGTGTACTGAAGGAAAAAGGCCTTTATAGTTCCTGCGGGAGTCATGGATTGACACAGTTTTGTGTGCTAAATATGACTATATTCGGCCATATTTTTAAGAAGTGACGGCTTTTTTCTTGGTGTTACAAACTTATTTTTCATCACATTTGCTCATAAAAGATGTTATTACATGCAGGTGTACTGAAGGAAAAAGGCCTTTATAGTTCCTGCGGGAGTCATGGATTGCTATAACTCCCCATTTGATTCATTACATTATGTCAGACTAACAAGGTTTCAATCCAGCCAAGGTTTTTGTATTCAGTATTTTATGCTTTCAACAACCAAACCTTTGGAACCCTCGGTACGCGAATCGGACTCGCGCCGGTTTTTTTTTATTAAAATCAAAATAAACGTAACTTTTGACACAATGGCTCTGGCAACACTGTCTTTAATTTTTCATTAATATGGCGGCGAGTTGTCTCTATTGAGTTTGCTTTAAGTGCAAATTTGCCTATAACTATCGTATAACAACTCAATGAAGAGTAATTTAAAAACATGGCGAATGTTCTTAATAATTGTTGAAATATTATGTCAACAATATTTATGATATGTGATGCTTTTCAAGGGGCATTGTGAAATTAAACTATTTTTGGTAGACATTTACAATAAAAATGACTTCCCCGGCGAGTTCACACACAATATTTTATAATAAAACCAATATATGATTTTCGTTTACGAAATAGAGTTTCATTAAAAAGAAATAGTAGGAATACTTAAGTGTAGATAATTTTTTATCACAATAAAACAAAACACATCAACCGGCCGATACAACGAAGAGATATTTTTATAAAAAAGTACTTATAACTAATAACTAAGAACATTAGTAGTGCGTTATAAACAATATTACTCTAGTAATATACTTATGTCAGATACTAATAAGATTATTTGTGTTTAAAAATGTGTAGTCTCAGAACATTATAGAAGCAATTGCGCTTCTGCAAGTGTATTATAGGGCTTTCTGACATTCTGTGAGTTGATTATAAGAGCATTATAAGCAAATAATGCTCCTATAACTGCGCCCAAATCCCAGGCTTGTAGCAAATTACAAGTATCTTATAAAGTAGTCTTGAAGAATACAATAAGTACTGATTATGCTAGTTGGGTCGTATATAATACAGATTCAGATTAAAGTTACAGTTCTATACGTCCTCTATTTGGCTTGTTCAGCTCTTCCGCTTTTTCAACATTAACACCATTCCACACTCCTAACTCAACTGCGTTTTTTTTCGG
Organism: Apotomis betuletana; assembly: GCA_932273695.1. Classification (NCBI taxonomy): domain Eukaryota; kingdom Metazoa; phylum Arthropoda; class Insecta; order Lepidoptera; family Tortricidae; genus Apotomis; species Apotomis betuletana. The sequence goes on along the minus strand of OW026298.1, from coordinate 12,470,219 downwards.
CCGCCGCGGCAGCAAACCGAAACGCATTTGGCCAATTTTTTACTATTTTATCTAAGCCAATTACTATTTGCCTTTTCCGCACTGTCACAGCGTGGCGGCAATGAAAAATAAAATGCAATCGAATAGCGTAGCCAATATCTGAAATACACGATATATTTTTGCTTTTTGCTACCGCCTTTGAATAAATGTGGCTAACAGACTCGTCACGAATATAGGTGTCTAAGAGACGACTGCTTTTACCCATTCGGATACCTACTTATATATAAATTGTAAAGTTAGAGACATAGATTTGAACTATTTTTACCTTGACGGTTAAAGCTTTAAGACTCAAGGTTAAAGCCTAGAAAACTTCTACGCTTAAACTTCATTCTTAAAACTAGATTTTAGCACTAATAGTTTTACCTTTCAGCCAATCACGCCAAGGTGGCTATGCCGGTTATTACCAAGATTGATTATGGTACAGTCGCCATCAGATATATCGCAGCATATAAGGCGTTCATAAATATCTGAACATTTACCGTAACGCCCAGTTAACACGTTGAATGCGGTACATGTCAGTTTTGGCTTGTACTGGACTTTCTTTTGGTGCGGCGCGAGGAAGTAGCTTGTCTCTGTCTGGTGCGGGGGTAATTTGAATATGAAATCCTATGGACTAGAAAGAGTCAAGTATACATTTATGCTTCTTTCTGCAAATTTTATCCAATGGATACATAAAACTGTACAAGACAAATTTGACTCGTTTCGCACCAGGTGAAAAAAAAAATCAACCAGTGCGGTACCAGCCAAAAGTGTCTTGTATCCTACCGCCTTGTATCGCACCATGGGTACAGGTCAGTACAGACCAGTGCGGGGATCGATCCTTACGTATCATATGTTTATCTTTCGGCTGTCGTTAGTTTTTCGTCATCGTTGACCAAGAAAGTATTACCAAAAGTGTTATAAAATATTTGAAGAAATTGAGCGTAGTGAACCGAAGAATAAAGAAATTGAGAAGTAATGCGACGATAGAATATTCACAATTAAAAGAGAAAACACAGGTGGGGCCGGTTCTAAAGTATTTATTTTAATACCTACTGCCAAGAATGTGAACAAAATACGTTTAGAATGTTTCAATAAGTCTCATTCAAATACGTAATTTTAGTTACTTTTTTAATAATTACAACAATCGATATCGATGTTTGATTTCATTATGTTTTCCCTCCCTACCAAAACATCGACTTGAGAGCACCAGCCCTGTGTCCATGATGCGGTACAAGTCAGTTTCGTATCGTTAATTAATTGTCTTATAATTCCTAAACCAAGGTCGATAGTCTGTAACGAACTTAGATTTAGATCACTCAATTGTTTAACTTGCTATTGTTATCAGTAAATCATCAATTTGTTAAACCAACAAAGATATATTTGCCAAATTCTAGACCTCTAGTCACAAGCCAAAATAGTCTTGTACCGCACTAGTGAAAAACTATGCTACAATTCAAAAATGATATGTATAGCACTGAATGAAAATTATAAAATCCAGTTCCCGCATTCAACGTGTTAATAAGAGTCGTGTTCAGATATTTATGAACGACTTATTGTATGCTGCGATATATCTGATGGCGACTGTACGCAAAAAAAGACAACAGATTTACGCGTACCAAGTTGCGATCACCTTCTAGTTTATAAACTAAAGCCTCAAGTAGTATGATTCTAAGACAAGTACAATATCGAGCAAGTACTCCTTCAAGCGCATTGCGCAAGTGCGCAAAAATCTCAGATGAATTTCAGGATTGGTTGTCTATATGATGTTTTACAAGGGTACATAATATAATTATATCGGAACAAATTGTTATTTGCATATTTAGCCTCTTGTACTAACTATATGATGCTGACATCTTTAAGATATTGTAACTCACCAGGTTAGAAACAACTGTCTCTTCATGGCCATAAGATACTTAGGTACCTACATGAAAGGGTCATCACATATAGCGGCATTACATTTTCTATTTTCTGGCTGACACGAATACATTAAAATATTTAAAATAAAATACTGTTATTGCCTAAGCACGTTGCCTAATCATCGGCAAATAGATTTCTACTTGAGATAGCATTTCCAGCGCGGCGGAAACGACCGACGGAAGACGACGACCGCGCTGATGGCCCGTGGCCCGGCTTCTTTCAACAAAGTGTTTGCGGTGAACAACAATGGAGCTTTCTTGACTGGAATATCGAATATATCTAGTGAACAGATTTTCTTACAATGCTGTTATGGTGCGTTTTTTAATCATCAGTAAATAGATTGTTACTACATATAACATTTCCAGCGTAGCCTTGGCGGAAACGATCAACGGAAGAGGACGGCCACGCTGATGGTCCGTGGTCTGGTCTCTAGGAGTCGTTTTATATACGTGTAAGATTTATATTTAGCCCAAATCGAGACCGTATTTTCTATAAATACAACTAATAAAACCACGATAAGAATATTCAAAATAAAACGCTGTATCGTTTAGGCACATTGTCTCATCGTCGGCAAATATGTACGTATATTGTCAATTGAGATAGCATTTCCAACGTGGCCTGGGTGGAAACGGCCGATGAAAGAGGTAGGCCGCATGAAGAGCCGTGGCCCGACCGGCTTCTTGGAGAGTCTTTTTCTCTACACGAAGCCATTCTAACTATTATACTACATTTTCTATGCAAACAACTGACAAAACCACAATAAAAATGTTCAAAATAAAACGCAAAAAATATCGTTAAGGCACATTGTCTTATGGTTGGCAAATATATTTCTACTTGAGATAGTATTTCGTGCGCGGTCTGAGCGGCAGGAGGTCGACCGCGCTGATGGCCGGTGGTCTGGCGATCGGCAATGAGACTCGTATTTATATATACCTATGTTGAAAAACAATCGAACTTTCTACTCTTGGCCACTTTTCTTAATTTTTAATGTCATAGGGAGCAAACGTGCAAACGGATCGCCAGGTGGAAAGTGATTACCGTCGCCCATAGACACCTGCAACACCAGAGGAATCACAATAAGTGCGTTTCCGGCCTTTCAAGTGGGAATACGCTCTTTTCTTGAAGGTTTAAAAGTCGTATCGGTCCGGAAATACCGCAAGGGAAATTTTATTCCACATGCCTATATCTTTGGCCTTTCAAGTGGGAATACGCTCTTTTCTTAAAGGTTTAACAGTCGTATCGGTCCGGAAATACCGAAAGGGAAATTTTATTCCACATGCCTAATCTTTGGAATAGCTCTAGTTAAGAAGTTAATAAGTAAATGAAAAGCCATAATAAGATTTATATCTATTAAGTAATTTGATATTTTTCAATATTCAGTTCATCATGTCGTTATATCACAAATTAAAGGAGCCATCGATATCGTGTACCTACTCCAGGCTCATAGATTATGACGTCACGCGTATGTCACACTTCGGCCCCCGTGGGAAATAAGCGAGCGAGAGGTTCGCTATATAAGCCTATCTCGCTAATGGCGCCAAAGTAGTGTTTATCGAACAATGACTTCACATTATCTTCAATTTGCACGCTTCTTAGTAGCAATGGCAATCTATGTTCCGACAATAGAACAATGGTTTAGACGATACCATATTTTGCGATTTTTATGATTTTGCCATTTGTTTGCATAGGAAATGCTGTAACTGTAATGAAATGCTTTCTGTATAGTAGGTAATAAATATTCTCTGTTCTTCTCTTGGAATCTAGACGCCTTAATTTCTGTTTAGGTTATAACAACCCTATTTATCTGGCTCTGGGTGCCTGACTAAATTTTGAATAAATCGTAAGGTTTCTGGATAATTATATAACTAATACTAAAATAGCATTATTATTAATTTAATGATAATCTCCCAAAAAGCCATAATACAATTGAAACTAGTTAATTTTAAATTACCAAACTGAAACCTTTTAATGGGTATTAGGTATCCTAGTGTTAAAAGGTACTAAAAGTAGTTTAGCGTAGCTAATGAATTTCTAATTATGCCTAATGGATTTCGGTATCATAATCATAATATTATTCTGCCGTCGCAGGGCACGTGGGGTCGCCGGACATCGGGGCCGTTGCTCTCTTTTGTCGTGGGTGGGGCACATTGCTCGTAGAACTGATGGGGCAGAAAGGCTCTTGAGTGGCGACCGCGTACCGGAAAACGCACATTAGGAAGGCCCGGAACAAAGTGGACCGACGACCTGGTTAGGATTGCGGGAAGCTGGATGCGGACGGCACACGACCGATCATTGTGGAGAACTTTGGGGGAGGCCTTTGTCCAGCAGTGGAAGTCTATTAGCTGATATGGTGATGATAATGAATATTATTAAAATAAATAAATAAAATTAATATTAAGGGACAATAATCTTATTAAAACTTTCGTGAGACATATTTAATTATTGTATTAAGCGGTTTACACTCACGTGAAATTGTCAGGAACGGCCCGACATGTTTCGAACTCGTATGGAGCTCTTCATCAGGGACGGCTGCCGGTACACCGCCGCGGCAACGTCGTGACGAGGTTGTACGAACTGCCCTGATGAAGAGATCCATACGAGTTCGAAACATGTCGGCCGTTCCTGACAATTTTACGTGAGTGTAAACCGCTTAATACAATAATTAAGGGACAATCTTACACAAATCAACCTAGTCCTAAACTAAGCAAAGCTTGTACTATGGGTACTAGACGACGATATATATGTATATACAAAATATATAGATAACATCCATGACCCAGGAACAAATATTCGAGTTCATCACACAAATATTTGCCCTGGCCGGGATTCGAACCCCGGACCGCCGGCTCTGTAAGCAGCTGCACTACAAACCGAGCCAAACGCGTCGTCATACATTCTGTGATACAAAAATTAATATATCGTTGTTTTAGATGTAATATTCATCTATATCAATATAGATATATTTCTGCAAAAAATGTCTGATAATTTAACGTTACATTGTTATTAATTTTTCTTCGACTTGCTTGTTGGTACCAAGAACTCTATTTAATAAGCTATTTTAGTTATTGACTTGAGAATTATTTTCTCAATTTAAATTAATTGGTTTCTTAGAGCGGTCGAATATGAAATGTTTGCAGCATATTTGAAATGTTTGCAGCATATTTGAAATCAAAAACTATTAGTAATAACACCAAATTCCAACCTTTAAATGAGTAATAACACCGAATACCAAGCTCAAATGCCATATCCGTTTGGACAAAAGCCCGTGGATACGGTTGTAAAGATACCTCCAGTAGGAGAGAATAAAACAAAAAAACTTAAACGTAAGTATAATCATATTGTTAACGAAATACGCGTTAACTACCATAGCGTAATTAATTTTTGAAAATTTTCTGAGCAGTATGGCGTAGTTCTTACTAGTGACAGTTGTGACATCACGATGTTATGTGTCAACAAACAACAACAAACAAGTAGGTACATTGCTTGCTAATTAATTCTATATTGAAAAAAAAAATGTTCGATTTTTTTTATAATTTATGGATATAGTATATTGTGTCATAAGGGTAGTAAGTAGGGGATTACTAACGAAGGTCTATTAGAAGCCCGACGCCGAAGGCGGAGGGCTTTTAATGTCCTGAGTTTGTAATCCCCTTACTACCCGCCTTACACACAATATTTTTCATCACATTTTGGAGTAAATAACAAATAAATAAGCAAAAATAAACATTAAATGATAACAATTGACAACCAACTTTTTCTGTATATATTTTTTTAATTTACCATAAGCACTGGCAAAACGGCCATCAGCTTAAAACAGAAAACGAAACACAGAATCTTACCATCTATTATTAAACAAATAACAATTAACAATATTATGCAGCAATAATTAACAGCGTAATATTATAAAACTTAAATATGAACAGTAAGTTTTTACAAACTAAATAGTTCCTAACCAATAATTTTATAACTTTTTTCCTTTTTTTTGTGTCGTCTACCACAGATAATGCTAAGAACTGCGTTTCGTTTAGAAACTTGACAGGCTATACTGCCAGATTGTAACATTTATTCAAAATTTAATTTAATAAAATTATTGCAAAATACACATAAATAATTGTAAAACATAAATATTAATGCAGTTACATATACCGTATTAATTCAATACACAATAAAATTTGCTGGTAGGCAAGTTTTGTTGATACAACAAAAAACCTTGGCTGGATACCTCCTTAGTCTGAAATAATCTGCGAGTGCGTACTATATTTTTAAAACTAAAACCATAACTCCCGAGGGAATTATGTCAATTTATAACTCCCGCGGGAACTATATAGGCCTTAGTCCTTCAGTACACCCGCATGTAATACCACCTTTTACAAGCAAATGTGATGAAAAATATATTAATAAGTGCCTATACCTTAAGCCCCCGTAAAGTACGAGTATGCGGTTATATCAAATATACACACTGTATAATTTCGCAATACACTACCCTCCACATTTTTTTTACTATATCGATAGGTACGCTCTTTTTATTATAACATTGCCACTTAATGCAACTTGAAAAGCTACAATATCTGATATCTCGGAGAGATTTCCGAAGCGGCGGCGTAGGTACCTTGAAAAATATCACCATTTCGCCAACCCGGTCGGTTTAAGTTTGCGCCTCATTTATATGCGACGCCATGGATACCAGGCGCAAACTAAACTGTAGTAACGTGAAATGTCACTTCATGCAGCCCGAATCGCACACATCGCGTTTTAATGACGGCGATATACCTGAGACATCGCTTATTTGGCGATATGTCAAACAACCCTCGAATTAGCGCCCTCGCCATATGTTCTTGAAACGGCACTGACCTGTTGTGTGCGGTTGAAAAGGTAAAAGTTCAAGATTTGTTTCTATTGTTGTTATTTAATCGTTTAAGCATATTTTTTTAAGTTAATAATTTTAAAGTTAATTATCCTTTTTCATCTCACGTATTATATATATACATTTATACACAAAATGCTGCATATTTCAGTTTCCACGCGTAAATTTCATTATGCCCGCATAAACAAAAGGCCCTTTCTGTTATACCAGATATGTGTAGACTGGTGGTCATTTTTAATTAAAACGCGGAATATGCCTTTGAATTAACAGAGACTTTGCGTATTAGGAATATGCATGAAAATCGGACATAAAGACTGTACACGATAAAATCGGGCCACTTTGTCTCTCGTCTAACTTTTTCAATTAATGTCATATATACTTGAAATTTTGTTATGTTATCCTATGGAAACCAATCCAAATATTTCAATTACTGCTACGGATTATAGTTATAATGTAATAATTTTAAATATGTCCTCAAAAAAAGAAAGTTTACGTAATAGAATTGTTTCCGAGCACTTTCTCAGTCCGCAGTTGTCGCATCGGCAACTCCCAAAAAAATTAAATATCGGTAAGACAACCGAATCTGATGTCTTGAAACGCTTTCAAGAAAGGATGATGTCTACGAGGAAAGCTGGCAGCGGGAAAAAAGCGGCTCTGTTGATACAAATAAGGAAATAAATGTTATTAAGATATTCCAGCAAAATCCGAACCTGTAGGTACGAGCCGTTGCAAAAAAAAAAAATGGGCAAGTGCGAGTCCGACTCGCGCATGAAGGGTTCCGTACCTATATATATGTTATATATAGGTATAACAAGTTTGTTGTATGGGAGCCCCCTTAAATATTTATTTTATTTCATTTTTAGTATTTGTTGTTATAGCGGCAATAGAAATACATCATCTGTGAAAATTTCAAGTGTCTAGCTATCACCGTTCTTGAGATACAGCCTGGTGACAGACGGACGGACGGACGGACGGACGGACGGACGGATGGACGGACGGACAGCGAAGTCTCAGTAATAGGGTCCCGTTTTTACACTTTGGGTACGGAACCCTAAAAAATGAAATGTCTGTATCGTATGTCCAAAAAGTCAAAACTAAACCCAGTGTGAAGACTTTTATGGTAAAAGTAGCCCCAAATCTCCGGGAAAAAGAAAAACAGTCCGCTAAAACTAGAGCTTGCAAACTATATGAGCAAATTTTAACGAAAAACGATTGCGTCGTAATGGACCATAAAACTCATGTCCTTGCTGGCTATAAGCAGTAACCTGGCCAACAGTTCTATACAGCATCAGATAAAGCAAGTATTCCTGATGAATTTAAGAAGAAAAAAAGTATACGTTACCATTTTTTTTTTTTAGTTTTGCAAGCCTTGTGCGCATGCGATCGAAAAAGCCAAAGTTTTATAGCAACGGGCCTATAAAACCAAAACATCTACGTAAAAGAGTGTTTTCAAAAACGTCTTTTGCGGTTTATATGAAGTCATACAAAGCCTGTTGTATTTTGGCCTGATCTTGCTTCCTGTCACTATGCAAATACAGCAGTGGCATGGTACAAACGCAACAGCGTGGCAATAGTGCCTAAATGAATAACCCACCAAAGCGGCCTGAACTCCGGCCGATCGAGACATATTGGGGTCTAGTGAAGGGGCACTTAAAAAAAAGGAACAAGGAAACAAAATATGTGACCGAATTCAAAAAGCAGTGGCGTTCAGTAACCAAATTTGTATCTGTGACCACTGTGCAAAAGTTTATTATGAGAGTGAAACAAAAAGTCTGAAAATTCAGCAGATTCCTATTTGAAGCCTAAAAAAAGCTTGTGTATAGTATGATATAGCTTATACGTTCCTTATAAATAAATAAATCAACATTTACCTTCTTGTTTTAATACTGTAGGGACAATTGAATGTGGCCAGATTTTATCGTGTACAGTCTTTACACTGGTACTATGACCTACGAACCGATTTTATGAGGGTTTATTCTAGAGCAAATTTTCATTTTGCGTGATTGATTTTCTTAGAAATGTTGGCTGTTAATTTAACCAACACAACTGCTGCGGGTTCAAACTTGCGTTTCTAACAGCTTTTCAGGACAACGCGGGCGTCTTAAACCACCAATAAAAAATTAAACAAATGGTTGAAAAATCCAAGGGTGCGCGCATCGGTTCGGTAGTCTTACAGGTAAGGCGCCCGTATTGGTCCAGAAAGCCGCTGGAAACGATGGTTCAAACCTCGCCCGGATACATATATTTTTAAATTTTCTCTACAATATAAACAATTGTTTTACGCTAGCAGACGTTTAACTCTTTAAAACAGTAGCATTAAAAAAAAATATATATAATTTAACATTTTAAGTATCAAATAATGGTTGACATTACTTGTCGTCGCTCAGTTACTGAATTTTGCCAAAAAATATGTATTGAAATCAATTTTCTACTATTACTTACTTAAAATTCAATTTTTACTATTCTATGGCTTCTTTTAAATAAAAATATCTAGCGCAATTCGGATTCATCTTGTTTATTTAGCCGACACGTCCACCCTCGGTAGGCTAGGCACGTGCCGCGTAACGTTACACGTTACTCATACGTGTCCGAACCGTCTGCGTCATTCAGTACGTAAATGACTTCCAATGGGCAGTTCACACGATTCCATTAGCAATCCAATCTAGTACAGGCTTACAGTAAAACTGGCGCGGCTGGGAGCGTTAAACGTCGCAAACAAAGGTTGCGGTTCTTTCGCTGATAACAAATATACCCCACTTATTGTTTCGTTTGACTAAGGCTGGCAGGTACAGAAATATAAATGAGAGTTCAACACGGACCTTTATATGCTGTAGCCACACAAGTTTTTATTTGGTAACGAATATTAGAATAAAAAAATATACATAATGAATATAGCACGTCACAGTTAAAAAACCGGCCAAGTGCAAGTCGGACTCGCGCAACGAGGGTTCCGTACAAACACTTATCACATCTTAACTGGCCGGGTAAAGTTAAGTTTGCACCTGATAATATGTAGGTATGGCGCCGGATCCAAAGTGGAAAGTTAACGCAACCGATCACGTTTGTTGTATGGGAGCCCCCTTAAATATTTATTTTATTCTGTTTTTTAGTATTTGTTATTATAGCGGCAACCAAAATACATTATCTGTGTAAAATTTGTTATTTAATGCTCTTGTCTAGAGTGATATTCACGTGAATATTTTTCAGTAACCAGTAATATTATTATGGTTCTGCTTGACACTCTATGGCGGCCCAATAAGTAAAATATGAGATTAGGGTAAGGACGCGGCACGACGAACGATTTAGTATAAGTCAGATTGTCTGTGGCATTTATCGAGGAAGATGTAACGACTGCTGTTCACTATATATAAAGTTAAATCTGCGGAAACGCGTGCCATGAAGCATTCGCTGAAATTTGAGCTAAAATACAATTTTAACGAAACGAAGTCCTGTATTTAATTGTAACCAGGTACATATGTTATGTCAATCTAACAAAACTTAAAATAAAAATGTGTTTTTAATTTCACGAACTCGCGTGGTGGCACGATGTATTTTCTTTAACAGCTGTTTTATCTCACGAGCTTTGGTCGCCATAGAACATGTACATACCGTCTGTGTCTGTGTGAGCGTGGAAAAGTACCAATAGGATATCACACACCGACAATGAATAGGTATTAACATCTCTACCCGACAATTAGGGCTTACTGCTCTAGTAAGATATAATTTTGACCATTAACCATCCAAAGGTGAACCCTATCATTTCACTGTGAGACCCCTAGCTGCAAGAGAAGAATATCAAGGGAGAAGTTCCAAGGACACCACGAGGATGTGTTTCTAGAAAGTGCCCCAACCTGGCCCGCGTATTTTTTTAGGTATAACTATAGAGGCGCTTTAACTAACCGCGAAACGCTGTGTGGTAACCTCAATGGGAACGCACATTAAAAATTTCATGCTTTTAACCCGATGCGCACAACTATGTTAGTAAACAGATTAACAACCCAACTATTACCAACAATTATGAAAATATAAAAATCGTTATCGCCTCTAGGCACATTGTTCGATTGTCGGCAAATAGATTTCTGCTTGAGATAGCATTTCCAGCGAGGGCTGGGCGGAAACGACCGACAGAATAGGACGGCCGCGCTGATGGCCCGTGGCCCGGCTTCTTTTAGCAAAGTGTTCTGCGGTGAACAGCAATCGAACTTTCTCGACTAGGATATTGGATATATTTATTTAGTGAATAGATTTTCTTATTGTTATAGTCTATGAGCGTTGTCTGATCATCAGTAAATAAATTGCTACTACAGATAGCATTTCCAATGAGGTCTAGTTGGTTGGAAGACTACGCTGATTGTTCTTTCAATGGGGCTATTATATCTTTCCCGAATTCCCTTGTCGCGCGACTCGGCGTCATCTACCTTGATCGCACAGTATTAAAAAAAAAGTGACAGGTAGTATTTATCGCGCGACAAAGAGTCGCGTGTCAAAGTTATGCTAGCTGTTCTCGCCTACTCATCGCATCGTCATTTTTTGTGAGCAGTTTACATAATTATACGGTTTCTCTGTTAAACTTTTCAAAGTCAATAAAAATGGCGGACATATACTAGGGTTTGAACACGTAAATAAAACATATTTCAGCCATTTCAAAACCTATTCGCGGGGTTTATACAGCTCACAGAGCATCTAGCAATCAAACGTATATTAAACGTAGGTACATATATATGTAAATTGCCACTAGTGTTAGTAACTCACAAAAAGGTTTCCATTACGCAGGGCTTCCCTAACGTAAATCAATGTGAGGGCAACTTGTTTCAATACAATTGGTTTTATAATGTATATCTTTGCGATCTTAAACGGGCACTGCATTTTACTCGAGTAAAATAAATTTATATTCAAACTATCGTTATAGTAACAAGTACAATAGAGACAATAAAATTTGAAATTACTAATATACCTACATACATACGTCATACATATGTATACATACACGAATACAAACCAACATAGACGGCTAAATCATACCTCTTCCTTTACCTTACTCGATTAAAAAGAACGCGCCTGGAATACCTTTTAGATGTCTTTATTGTATTGTTCTGATTACCACAGATAAAATCAATTATAAAAAAATAAATAACATAATAATCACTTTAATGCTCTTTAGATAATTTATTTATCTACGTTTTTAATTACGTAAAATCACTTTGTTGGCTCGTTTTTTAATGACTATAGCTCTTTCCCTGAACTGTAGTCTACGTAGTTATGTACATTTAACGAGCAACCTTTTATTTAAAATCTTGTCTCTATATTTCTACTATTGGACTGTCCCGGGAACATTTTCTTTTTAATTAGTTAGTGATGTAAAAATGAAAACGGGAAGTCGCATAGCTACATCCATACTAATATTATAAATGCAAAAGTGTGTCTGTCTGTCTGTTACCTCTTGACGCTTAAACCGCTGAACCAACTTAGATGAAATTTGGTATGGAGATCGTTTGAGACCCGGGAAAGGACATAGGATACTTTTCATCCCGAAAAAATTTAGTGTTCCCGTGGGATGAGCGGGTAACACCGCGGGGCACAGCTAGTTGTAAATAACAGAAAAGACCAATTTCTATGAGAGAGTTATATCTCCATAAAGATGACAACGAATTAATGTTGCTTGACGTGGTAAAGCCGAGATATGGCTACAACTGTGACATGCGACTCTTTCTGGCGCGAGATGTATTATATCTCTCTATGCAGTAGTGTGAGGGAGTGACGGGTTACGCTGAGAGCAATGAAAGTCGAAACCTCTCGAGTTAGTGTGCCATGCTATCTTTATTAATTGATCCGGGCACCTGGCCACAGTTGAGCGGTGGGATACGAGTAGTTAGGCGAAAAAGAGGATTTCTTTTTCGTCTACGTTACGCTACGATAGGTCTTTCAAAACTAAATGTAGGTTTGTAACAACAAATGTTCAATTGATAGATGCATTTGTGAAATATTAAGTTTCACAGTGCTATTTTGTTAGATTCAGTCCCCCCTCGTCCCGTCCTCGGTGCCATTTTGGATCTAGATCAATAAATAATGATAGCATGGCACACTAACTAGAGGGGTATCGTTGCTCTATACATTGCAAACGTATTTCAGTAGCTAGCTCTCCAGCTAATTGAACATACCGCAAGGCTCCATCGAATGAGCGCCATGCCATATGAAGATTAAACGACGGGGTCACTATAAAAATCCGAATACCCAGATAACGGATGTGCCCCAAATGTTAATGTGTTAATGAAGTGGCAAGAGACTGTACACTCAGAAGGCGCGCATGACGTTGAATAAGTAATTTTCTTAGTCAAACGCCGGCTGCCGCTCAGTTGTAAGAAAATAAACTTAGGGTTGTTCCTCGCTGTAAATAAATGCAAAAAGTTAAGAACCAACTTATATTTACCGATGGCGCTGTCGCCGACGCGTATTCTCGCTGGAATTCCACTCTTTCGTCCATTTCGTCCACGGAATTTCGATTAGAGACTTATTTCGCTGCCGGCAAGAAAAAGAATGTAGTGCTTAAATATTTAGTAACTACACATGGTGCTTCGCCCGACCGCTACTTTATATACGCAAGCGTTTAAGTAGCTCAGATTAAACATGACACTCATAATATAAATAATCATAATATATTAAAAGTGTGTCAAAAATCACAAAATATTGAGCGCCTTCGGATTTCGTCCGCGTGGATGAAAAAAGCATTAAGGTGAGTCGGGGCTATTGTAGCTATGGGGTTATTGTATCTTCTTACCATTATAATGGTCTGTGACCATTATAATGGTCTGTGTATATATAGGATACACAGACCAATGGTATATATACACAATCCTATATATACACAGACCATTTTAAGGGTCACAGACCATTATAATGGTAAGAAGATACAATAACCCCATAGCTACAATAGCCCCGACTCACCTTACCCGTTTTTTTGCTTCTCCCTCGTCGGATAAAAAAAGTATCTAAATTTAATTTGGGAAGCCCAGATCCTTGAACCGAAAACAGTCCTATTTCTCTTTTTTTTTAATATGTTAAATCTATAGACATTCTATGTTTTACAATCTTACACAGATATATCACAACCCATGATTTTGTGTTTACAACGTTAAAACGAAACATATTTACAACGAAAATAATGAGTTACTTTGATTAAGATTAACCTTTGAAGTTCAGCGTATGTGCTCCACGATGTATTTCCTGGAGAAAAGTTATCGCCTCTGGCCCCCGAGACCACATATCGCGTCCGGGATATATTTTGCCGTACCATAAAAGCAGTGGCTCACATTGAATATTACAACAAAAAGGTTTTATCTCAATAAGTACAAGTCTCAATTTAGATACGAGCTTTTATCCGACCGCGATGTGTAATTACTGGTGTAGGTGTAATAAGTATGAATGTAAATACCTATCTATGCAAAGTTGTGAGCGGTGCGAGACATTAGCGTGACGTTTAAACGTATTCACTATCACTACTTTAACTTTAATAATAAAAAGACACGGCAGTATTGTACAGGGGGATTATTATGAACGTTGAATTTGTATGTGTCTCTGATATCCTTTCTTTATCGTTCGTTTATAGTCCGCGAGACATTACTACCTATTCAAAGTTTCTGAACGCAAACCTATTTTATGGATTAGTTGGTTTCGTTAGTTTTATGCATGAAGAAAAGCCGTAAAAGTAAAAAATAGTCGTACATGGGATAATTATGTTCCAGTTTAATGAATCCAATCCGCTTAAAACAAAATGGTAGGGTAGGAAACCAATAACTATATTTTTATCAAATATTTAATTTGAAAAATGCCCGCTTAAGGCTCCTTATCCGTTAAAAAACGCGGATTGTTTTAGACATGTTTTGTCTATGATCAAACATGTTTCTTAACATAATATCAATGTTACTACTAAGAACGGGGCCATTGTGATGTATTGGTATAAATTTGAAATCTACTGTTTGAATTTTTCAATTAACGATAATTCTTGTTTCAAAAACTACTCGAAATTCACGCATTCACGCAGAGAACTGATTTTTTTCCAACTTATTTTTGACTGCACGCAAAGAAAGTATGAAACAGCTATGTTACTTTCTCGAACCCAGGGAAAAGTATTATTCACTTAAAAAGGGTTGAAATTATCAATATAACTACTCGTAGCTGTCATAATATAATATATATTTTTTTTAAAAGGAATAAGGCCTTTGAACGCTTTTCTATACTATAGTCTAGCTAATGAAATATTACTCAATGTATTGGCGGGAAATTTAAAAAATCTGCGGCTGGTTACACTTTGTGTAGTAGGAATTATAGTTTCGATAGTAGAGCATATTTTTGATTTTCTATGCACACGTAAGGTTAAATACATGTTGACGTGCACTCATAGTCAGCTCACATAATTTCAACCACTATGTATAGTACAGTCAACAACAAACACATATGTTTACACTTTCTAACCATATACAAGGCGAAAAATTCAATGTAGTGTAAATAAGCCCTAGCTCGATAATACCATATTAATCCGTCACAAAAAAAAAAACATAATTACTATGCCAAATTTCAACTCGATCGGAATGTTAGAACTAGTACATAAAGTATCAAAATTATTTATAGAGGACCCACCTACTAAATTGTTTAAATCATAGGCAATTGTTAATACCTCAAGGAAATATTTGTCAACATAATTTGGCTAGCCAGACTCTATATTATATTCTTAACAGTTCTTGATTGGTCAAAGCGAATAACCTATTTACGGATTGGTGTTGGTATGCAGTAGCGTTTCTACGTTAGTCTACTATATTAGTCTTAAGAGTGGTTCATCGTTCATCAGGCGGCTGGCTGTCACGTCGAATTAAAAATAAACTAGGTACACAAAGCATTCAAAGTAGAAACCATTTAACAATTTAATACGTGAGTGGAAGGTGTTATGTGAGATTTTAAGATTTTTTTTGGGTAGAAGTGACTAAATTATTGAAAAAAAGGCTAACTTTGACTTTGAGTTATATGCAAACCTTCTACGTGAAGTAGCGTGTTATGTACTTTGTGTTATTTAAAAAATATAATACAATTAGATTTCTTTAGACAAATTCTATGATAATATTCATTCAACTTTTATTGTCAAGTTTGTTTCAATATCCATTAGATTCAGTTAAGTACAGTACCCTTACCATGAGTTAACGTGACCTTACTCGCTAGCGACAGCGTAAACAATTGGTATAGAGAATAGTACAGTGCCCCTAGCGGTTACTTTGTACAACTACTTACAATTCTACATACAAATCGTTTACGCCGACTAGCGAGTACGGTCACTGTAAGGGTAATAAATAAAACTACTTTAACTGTAAGCTACTCGTTGAATTGTTAGTTTTGTTATATGACACCTTCATCCACTTACGTCTTCAATTGCATTCATCAATAATTTAATTTGTACGTTTTTGCTTTGACGAACTCACAGATGCACAGAACTCATCCCTACCCCGACTACGGAGAAGTGAAATAGGGTTAACACATTCTTACGCGTGGACAAAGTCGCGGACACCTTCTAGTGAATAGATATTAAAAAGAAATCCTAAGTTATAAATAAACGAGCAGACAAAGGCTGTATAATATCTCAGCTCAGCTCATCCCTACAATCGCAACTGGCCCACCAACTTAGACAAAAATCCGAGGTGATTTAATACATAAGAAGTCACGGGTTTAAAACGATTGTGACCCTTCTGGGAGCTGGAGATTTACCCGGAGATATCCCTTTGACCATGACCAAACAAGATTATGAAAGGGGCAGAATAAAGAAAATGTGTTATTACAATAATTACATAACTCTGGCGGCAACTGAAATGTGGCGCCTAATATTTTTAATCCTGCCCGGAAAAGTGATTTCGGAAAGAAATCATTTAGGCATTCTGAATAAAGTAAATTTGGGAATGGAGATAGTACCTAATGCTTTTAGGTATACTTCGTTAATGTGTTACCTGTTCATTTTGTGTTTCAATATAAAGTAAGCAGCTTAAATTTAATCCCAATTCCCGATTCAATCGAAAGTTCGTATATGAATAAGTACCTACGTATATAAATCGGCTGACTAGGCAATAGGTACTGGTGTAATATGAAGCTTATCCGATGATGGAAGAGGAAGATGGTCACCGGGACTCTTTAATAAAAGGACGACGAAGCCTAAATTGATTCGATATGATTTAAGCAATTGATGGCTGTTTAAAAAGTCTAGTCGTCAGTAAAAAAATATTCAGATTAAAAATGAATTTCTTATATTGTTTATAGAATATGTTAATATTAATTTACTAATAAAAAAATAACACGTACGTAGTTAGTGCGTAGTTTATATTAACTAATAATCAAACTCTATGCAATATGATTTGAGTGGTATTTTATTGTTTTGAAAATCAATTACTCTTTAGTATTGAAAATTAGTATTTCATGTGAAATCATTCATAATATAATATCATCAATAATACGACCGTTAGACATACAATTAATGTGGTTACTAGTACCAAGGAAATTAGCTCATAATCTGAATTTTATTTTGGAATGACAATTTAATCTAACGTATTTCGCATAATGAATTGACAACATTTCATATTTATAACAGGTGGAAATTAATATAGAGATCGACAGGGCTTTAAGTCGTGTACCTTAAAAAAAATCTTTGAATTTATTCTTCTGTATTTAAAGAAATATAAGAAAATACATCAAATAACTACAATCTAAGACAATACGGGCTGAATAGGGTTGTTGTCTAAACCAAAGAGCGAAAACAAATATATATTTTTTATTTGACGTTGACAGGTGACAAATGCATACCGAGTTTGATTAAGTTTTTTTTTATAAGAAAACCGACTAAAGTAACCGTTCCATTAAGTTCTGGTTTCTGTGTTGCCACATTTTAAAATGAGTACGTTTTTATAAATTAATAATAAAGTAAATAATCATCTCAGAAAATAAATAAAAACAGAGATTACTTCATCTTTTTAAGCAAAATTCAGAAAAGTAATAAAATGATAGTCTTAAAAATATGAAATGTTGTCAATTCTATTAAGTTTGAAATATTTTGAGCTTCATAATAGTTAGAATGTAATCGGATCCCGGGTACAACAGAGAACAAGACCAGCCAAAAACTTAACCGCTACGCTCAGTGTGGGTTTACAAAGACCCTTTCACCTCCATATTAGAAAGCCAACGCGAAATTAACCTTGACGCAAAAAATAAAAATAACTGTATAAATCCAACTGTCTTCTCATACCCCATCTCCATTAACCCTTCAACCAATAATCGTACCAGAAGCTTTGAACTCAATAAAGTTGTCGAGAGCAAAGTAAGCGAGGCTTCTCTTTTCCAGCGACTTAATTAATGTCTCTGGACCGGACTCTGCTGAAACCCTCTCAGCCTTACGGTCCAAACGTGCCCCAGCTCCAACAACACCGCCTTTTTTCGATTCACCAACAGGTCCTGATATCTGTCTCCATGTGCAAGATCAAGACACAGTGGTTGCAATATTATCGTTTAAAACCGGATCGGCAGCGGATCTTGATGGGATTTCTCCTTAACACCTGAAGGATCTCACCTCACACTGTGTTGGTGATGCAGGCAAACGACTCATAGTAGCCGTAACAAAATTAACTAACTTTATGCTTTCTGGAAATATCCATCCCGCATTTGTCCCCATAGTCTACGGAGCGAACCTGATTGCCTTAACCAAAAAAGACGGAGGAATCAGGCCTATCGCTGTCGGCTCTACGTTTCGACGCCTAGCATCAAAAATATCAGTACGACACATCCTAGATAAACTTGAACTGCGAACCTGCCTAATCAACGACCAGTGTGAGGTGTTTCTCAAAATTGATGTGAAAAACGCCTTTAATTCGGTTAGTAGGGATTAGGGACGCCCTGCTTTCAGAAGTAAGAGACCACATCCCGGCAATTTACAACTATCTTCCATCATTCTTCTTCATTGCTATGGAGACCCTTCAAAATTAATGTATAAAAACAATGAACTTTCTTCTGAGGCGGGCTGCCCACGGACCTGCCATCTTTAGCCTTGCTTCATTATTATTCTAAATTTACGGTCAAAGTTCAACGTATGGTACACTTAGACGACGAAACCCTAGGAGGTGACGCTAATTCAGTATTCTCAGATCTTTTGGAAATCAATGACAAGTTTAAACTTATAGGTTTGGAATAAATGCGAACTCTATTTGAGCTGCGACCTTCCAGATGTGGTTCAAAAATTTAATACCATCTGTCCAAATATAAAATTTTTAGACAAAACGACTCTAAACCTCCTAGGGTCTCCAATATTCGATGAGGCCATTTCGGACATCATCGCTCTTGCAATTCCTAAAGACCAATATAGTGCTGATCGCCCGCTCGAGATAAATTCGCATTATGCTTTAACAATCCTTAAATTCAGCCTTTTCGTTCCAAAATTTACATATCTGCTTCGTTGCTCTCCATTCTGGAAACAACAAAATAGTTTAGTTTCAGTCGATCATATTATAAAGTCTAGCCTTGAATCCATTCTAAATAGTCAGCTTAAGGAGCAATCATGGAACTAAGCATCCCTACCTATTAGATACCGTGGGTTAGGGACGCGCAAAATTTCTAGTGTTGCGTTGCCAGCCTTTCTTTCATCGTAGGAAAAATTCTGAGGGCATTCCCTTCAAACTGCGAAACGGCGGGTCTGACCGATGCTAGAGATGTTGGCAATTGGCTTGTCCCTGGCAAAATTTACCACAAACCTCAATATTCAACGGAGCTGGGATGACGCCATTACAAAATTACTCCTTAACAATTCCAGTTAAATAGATTCTGGTTCCAGTTCCGCACGCGCGCGGCGATTGGCAGCTACCCAGTGGGAAGACGGTCGGTCTGACTGACTCCCCGACGCCCCCTCAGGGATCTCTGACTCCCAACTTTTCCCCTCCTCAGCCGATTCAGCAAGTGTCCAGAGCTCTAATGACTTGTTCTAATATGGCTTCTCCTCCGTCGGGTAAAAGAGGCCCGCTTGCTGCACCGGTTGTTGCTACGATTTCCTCTCCCACGCCTGCTTCGGCTTCTTTTGCTGAAAGTATTGACATTAAATGAATGTCCAGAAGGGGGGGACGAGTAGCCCCTAGCCTTGCCCAGAAAGGGAAGGTGAGGGCTCCCTCGTCCTCCTTTTCTGGTGGTTCCCACCTGGAATCTCCTTATAGGAGGGCGATGGAACGCGGCCGCATGCGATCTAACTCGAGATCTCCCCTGAGTTCCAAGGATAAGGCCTGTCCGGTTATTATACCTTTGGACTCGCCTAGCGAAAAAATTATTGATCATTCTGAAGTTGGCCTCACTGCTCCTCCTGTTGACTCCATGGACACGAACAATTGGACCACGGTTCAGAGGGCGAAGGGCAAGCTGCTGATTCATATCAGACGGACCACCAAGATGACTATAATTATTTTCAAATTTATTTATTTACATATTCTTCATCCTATCTACTATTACTTTCACACTACATCAGTTTCACACACTCGGACATTTCACTACGTGCACACTCTGTCTCATTTCACTACTCTCTGACACATTTATTTCTTAGTTGCGCTCGGCGCACACACACCTTACCGGTGGGTTTTCGGCGGGCTAGCCGACTATAAGTTTATTGAGTAGCGGATGCAGCCGAACAAGGCTTCCGTCATCTCACGTTTGGAAAACAAAATATCCATCCATACTAATATTATAAATGCGAAAGTGTGTGTCTGTCTGTCTGTCTGTCTGTTACCTCTTCACGCTTAAACCGCTGAACCGACTTAGATGAAATTTGGTATGGAGATAGTTTGAGACCCGGGAAAGGACATAGGATACTTTTCATCCCGAATAAATTTAGTGTTCCCGTGGGATGAGCGGGTAATACCGCGGGGCACAGCTAGTAAATATATATATATATAAATATTAAAAATATTTAAAAAACGTGTTTAATCAAATGAGATAAATAATCAACTTTATATTTTGAGTAATTATTTTTAATTTGACCTCTTTATCGAAAATGCGGTTTAAAACAATAGTTATCTTTAAAAATACGGAGTTCCAATTGCTATTATTCTCTTTTGTATTTATTTTTAATTGATGCTTTAACACAGACAAACACAATAATAACTACTTAAATAAACACAATACATGTAGACTAGATTTGCCAATTCGGTTCTGGTTTCATGGACATGAACAGCCAACCGCATCGTGAAATTAACTCATATAGCTAATAAGAAAGTCGTTAATATAGATGAAGTTATTGCAGGCAATTTCTTTTATAATCTCTTTCTTGGTGTACCATCAAAGTTAATGGAAAAGGCCACTTGGAAGTTTCAAGTGAGATTCCATCTGGATGAAGTAGCCGACAAACAAGTTGAATGGAAGTCGATTCCCAACCTTTTTATGCCAACTATTTTAAGAACTTCTTCGTTTAGTTAATTAGGTTTGGAACTATTTAGTTTGATTGAGCTTTCATCACATGAATGAAAACGTATTAATCAGATTGAGTCAGAATTTCATTCAATATTTTTAGTTAGTTTAAATTGATAAGCTTTTACCTTTTTAACTGGTAGAAAAGTATATCTGTGCTTATACGAGTATATATATAATATTTGATAATTAATAAATAATTTGGACTCTCCTAGGCTTTTCGTACTTTTCACAAGAACTTATTCGTTTTTATGTGAAACATATAATTTTTGAACCCGAGTCCAACTATGGTAAAAAAACGAAAAAAAAAACGCTTTGTCAGGCTCCCCTTGAACGTCAGGTTGGCGCAATAAGGAATACGCGATACATTTCGTTTAAATTCTTTTCTTTAAATGAGTACGGTCGCGGAAACAAAAGAAAATATTAAACACACTTAAATATTTTTGTATTTCAACTGTATACAGAAATACTATCTTGTTTTATTATAATTTAGGAACATATCAATATTATTTAATTGCACAGAAGAAAAACGTAAATATAAAACCTTACTCTAAATAACCTAAAATACAATTCTTAACTTGTATTTCAATAATTCGACAATTTCCATCAAATGAAAAATGTGTTTTTTACACGACGTAGGTATCGGTTCGTTTGTTGTAACAGTTCTGTTGAATTTTAAAAAAAGCTTCTAATTTTAGGTCAGCACTGGTTGGCATTCCGAACTCCGGGGACGGCCTGTTTGTACGTTGTCACTGTTGGAATTTTTCTGCGTGGACAATTTTAAGTCGTGGAGCACGGAAGGCTGTAAAGTTCCCGACCAGTCTCTTTACGAGTGCTCCCCTCGTATAGCAATGATTGTGCTTCGGTTTCCTACCGTAAATTTCAATAAGTTAAAAAATAGAATTGACGTGATACGAATTTATTGACGGATACTGTATTGTCTGCACCGGCACAAAAATAAACGTGACGTCATAAAAAATGCCGGAGTAAAAACGTTTTATGAAGACTCCATCTATGGTTGCTTGTTTATACTCGCCCGCGGCAATGTTTCTTTCGTCTATCGAAAAATTTACACAAAATATTAACAAAAGCCGGTCGACAAGCATGACGCGCATCTTGGCCAAAAAAGTTAATGTGGCATTGTTTAAAGTGCTTAAATAGTTTTTGACGTAACTAACTTTGCAGTAGCTTTTCTAAAGGAAGTTTGAGGAGTCCGTTTTATTCTGGCCCGGGGCCAACAATGTGCA
Source organism: Apotomis betuletana (assembly GCA_932273695.1). Classification (NCBI taxonomy): domain Eukaryota; kingdom Metazoa; phylum Arthropoda; class Insecta; order Lepidoptera; family Tortricidae; genus Apotomis; species Apotomis betuletana. The sequence continues at coordinate 12,447,713 of OW026298.1, read as the reverse complement.
GAACAAAACATAAAAATTTTATTCCTCCATTGAAACATTAAGTCCGTATTATCATTCATACGGGATGTACTATAATAGTGCCGTTGCCCCGATTAATACAAACGCAGACCCGCTTAGAGCTCCTACATAATCAAACTTTCAAACATACCAATAATATTCATCAATCGTACCTATAGTAGACTCTCGTAAAATTATGTGATTAATTACGTTAGATAATGAATACTAAGCAGATCAACCTGGTCGAAATAATATAATTTCAAAAGGAACTTCAATGACCTGGACTATTCCTACATTCGTGCAGGAAACAGTATAACCAGTGGCCCTGTATTCGCGCGATATAAAGTTTACGACTTCTGTTCTGTCTCAGGTTCCATTTAAGTGATTACGCTTGAAAGAAAAAGATTGATTTGATGCAATAGAGAAATCGTATAAACACCGTATAGGTTTTCATCACAAAAAATCAACTTTTGTATAATTATTTATTACACTTAATACTTTACATGGAAGTTTGTATGGGATGGGCAATAAGTGCTGAACCGATGGAGATTAAATTTGATATGGAATTAAATTGAGTACCGGTTAAGGACATAGGATAGTTTGTACAGGCAGAAGGTTAAAGTTTGTATAGGGGATGAATACTTTAAAAAATGGACTTTAATATATGTACATTAGCCCCCCCGCTTTATTGACATATTCGGAGCGGAGCCGTCGCATAATCTTCGTAAAATTGGTAAAACTGCTAGTCCGTCCACAGCCGAACATCCATACTAATATTATAAATGCGAAAGTGTGTCTGTCTGTCTGTCTGTCTGTCTGTCTGTCTGTCTGTCTGTCTGCCTGTCTGTCTGATACCTCTTCACGCTTAAACCGCTGAACCGATTTAGATGAAATTTGGTATATAGATAGTTTCAGTCCCGGGGAAGGACATAGGATACTTTTCATCCCGAATAAATGTAGTGTTCCCGTGGGATGAGCGGGTCACAGCACACCGCGGGGCACAGCTAGTTTCTCATAATTTTTACGTAAAGGCATAATGTCTCGTGCAATTTTTGGCTAGAACTTTTTGTAAGAGTTTTGTCTGTGTCGCAGCATGCAGTTTCCAAAATGTTCCTATGTTCGGGAACATAGTTATGCATTTTATTCCCCCGCATATTTATACATAATATTGAATAGAATTCATTCTCAAAAAATGGGACAAAGGCTAGGAGGATGATGATTATTTTATTACGTGGCCGCGCGCGGGCAGTAGCTACTTAGTTACTACATAAAGGAGCTTTTGTATCATACATCAGAGTGCGTTCAATTTAATTATCAGCATGGCTGTCACCGAGTAAAGCTGCATTCCTTTTATTTAATACAGCAACGGCCAAGCTCGAATTTCATTTATATTGTTTACCGTATACGCAATATTTATTTAATATTCTAACTGTCCACGAGTGTAAATACATTATAAACTACAGAAAAAAAAATAGGAACGTTTAATATGAAAAGAATAAATTAAAAAAAAAACAACTAAATATTAATAGAAAACATACGCAAAAAAATTAGATAATAATTTAAATTGCCTCTTTTCACATGTAATTAAAGTGTGTGGGAGGAAAATGAAAAAAGAGGAAAGATAAAAAGTCAACTCAAATTCCCAAATGTAGTATTTTTAGCGCTGGGACCTAATTCGAGAACGCCGTTTGAGAGATCGCAAAACGTCAAAACTCTATAAGATAACAATCCCAACAAACAAAATAACCTTATAAAATTAAATCTATAAGGACTAAAGTCTCATAGTTGTTTTAAAATGGCATTCATTACAACAATGTACCTTTTAACGGCTTTTTATAAGACAATTTGGCTAAAATTGCCTTTATTCTTATAATTTGGTTATGTTAACGTTAATAAAACCAATTAATATGGCTACAATAAGGGTTAATTTTTTTATATTCTTATAGAAGCTAGCTACATTGCGTTTTAGCTGTATAATATTGAAAGCCTTGTAAAGGCGTTTTATATGGCCAATCATTCTTATAAAAGTAATGCACAAGGTACCTATAAAGCTTTTCGGCTTATACGAGCTTTTTATAAGATGTTTACCCAACGAATGAATTATAGCATTTTATATAGTCTTAATAAGAATTAAAGCAATCCATATTCTCTCTATAGTGTTATATTAAAAGGTTTTATATGGTTACGCCTTATACTTCTGTAAATCTACAAAATGACCAATCTGGTACCGAGGTAGCAGCCGGTGGTTCCGTAGAAGATTATTTTATGGAACATGAGAGTGAGCAGGAAAGCACTGAGGAATACATTTGTAGCGGCAGTGACAGTGATACAGACATATTGTCAAATGAGGAATTGAAAAAACTTCGAAATAAACTAGTAATTAATAAAAAATGCTGGGGTTATTTGTAAACCGCGCTTGACATCTACTACTGCGCATGTGCAAAAGCATTTTTTTAATATTCGTCTTATTTCAAAATATTATTAATTAAAAGCAGCAGAGGGCAGTAAATACATGAATATATTTAATATTACGATTTTGTAAAAACATGACACTAGGAAAACACACCATTGACACACCGAGGAAAAAGCCAACTAGACAGTAGTTCAAAATATAAAAAGAACTTACAACTAAATGGCCAGCGTTATATTCCAACACCCCCCCATAACGTGGACATCGTCAGCTATGTCACACCAAGCTGCCTGGTAAACTCCTGGTGCTTTACACAACCCAGCGGCTTAGTGAACACATCTGCTACCATTACATCAGTAGGGATGTAGGTACATTATCTTTACATTGAAACGATCTACCATATCTCTAACGTAGTGGTACCTAATTTCAATGTGCTTGCTCCTTTTGTGACGAACTCTATTAACAGCTAATTGCATAGCAGACTGGTTGTCACAATAGAACACAATGTTGCAAGCAGATATCATCAATAACTCTTTCAACAACGCTTGGAGGAACACCGCCTCCCTACTAGCTTCACTTAAGCTAATATACTCCGCCTCGGTGGACGACAACGCTATACACGTCTGTTTATAACTGCCCCATGATATCGAATTACCACCGTACTTAAACAAATACCCTGTGTACGACTTTCGATCGGAATCAGAGGCCCAGTCAGCATCGGAATAACCCTCTAAGATGGGTTGCTCATTGGATTTCTTAAACACCAAAGCTTTTTGTTTAGTACCTTTGAGATACCTCAAAACACGCTTAGCTTGATTCCAATGGAATTCCGTATAACAACTGTTATATCTACTTAAATATGACACGGCAAACGAAATGTCAGGTCGCGTAGTTACACATAAGTACATTAGACTACCAATTAACTCTTGGTACGGAAACTTACTGACATTGTTATTCGTAGCATCAAAGCTCTCACTGACAGAACTAATGTTAGTTATCATGGGAGACTTTACAGACTTGCAGTCTGTCATGCCAAAACGATCTAACAACTTGTCAATCCGATGTTCCTGACTAAGTTTAATAGAAGAAGCATCACGCTCTACTTTAATACCTAACATATTTCGTACCGGCCCTAAGTCTTTTATTTTAAAGAACTTCAGCAAAGAGGATTTCAACGTCTCTGCTAGGCGCATGTCATTGTAGAACACGAAAAAATCATCGACATACAAAGCAATAAAAACAATCGACTCACCAGATCTCCTTGTGAAGATGCAGTCTTCTTGCTTACATTGTTTGTATCCCATAGAAAGTAAAACATCTTTTACCTTTTCATACCAGCATCGCGAAGCTTGTTTCAACCCGTAAACCGCCTTTCGTAGTCTATAGACTTTGTTTTCACTCCCAGGGCGTATGAAACCTTCCGGTTGTTGCATAAAAATCTCCTCATGCAAATCACCATTAAGGAATGCAGTCTGTACATCCAAATGATCAATCTTAAGGTTCATTTTGACAGCCAGAGACAATAACAATCTAATAGAACAGTATCGAACAGTTGGTGAAAAAGTTTCATGGAAGTCCTCTCCATACTTTTGGGTAAAGCCTTTCGCGACCAACCTCGCTTTGTAACGCGTTATATTTCCGTCAGAGTCCCGCTTTAGTGTAAAAATCCATTTATTTTTAACTATATTTTTGTCAACTGGTTTCTCAATAAGCTCCCAAGCTCCATGTAAGATGAAAGAATCGATCTCTTCCTGCATGGCTTTCTGCCATAATTCTTTATCTTCACAGCTTAAAGCTTCTTTGACAGTTCGCGGCTCTATGGGTTCCGATACCTTACACTAGTTACACACGTTCGTTACATTACACGTCGGTCTTGGTATACGTGGACGAAGGTTATATCGTTGACTAGTAGACTCACATGCCGGTCCAGACTCTGTTACCGAGTCTTCACTAGGCTCATGCTCACACTCCATCTCAACAGGACGATTCGGCAACTCGACGGGAACACATTCCGGCTCCGCCTCAACAGGATAATCTGAAGATTCAACCAACACAGGTTCTCGCTCCGCCTCAACCGGTGTAGCTTTCAGATATTCCTCATCACCACCTCCTGTAAGATAAATAGGTTCAAACACACGTTTTTCACCAATTTTAGAGTGCCTACCCGGAAACACAAATTCGTTGAAAATCACATCACGTGATACAACAATCTTATTGTCATCAGGATTGAACAACCGATATCCTTTCACGTTTTCTTGGTAACCTAAAAAGATTAGTTTCTTACTTTTGGGGTCTAACTTTTTTCGTTTGCAGTCATCAACATGTACAAATGCCTCACAACCAAAGACACGCAGATTCTTAAGACTAACACGCTTACCGCTCCATACCTCTTCCGGTAATTTACCAGAAAGTCGTGAGCTCGGTGAGCGGTTGATAAGAAATGCCGCCGTATTTGCAGCCTCTGCCCACATCTTGTTGTCTAGATTAGCATTATACAACAGACACCTGACTTTGTCAAGTAAACTGCGATTAAACCACTCTGCGGAACCATTTTGTTGGGGACTATATGGTACCGTCAGCTGATGGATAATACCCTTTTTCTTGAGAAATGTTGTCAATTCAGTGTTTACATACTCCGAGCCATTATCGGATCTCAGTACCTTGACTTTAGCATCACACTGATTCTCAACAAGGTTAATAAAATCCATAGTGTACTTACACACATCACTTTTCTTGGCGATGGGGTAAACGAACACCTTCCTGGAGTAGTCGTCTAGGAACGTCAGGATGTAGTGTTTCCCTCCGAGAGAAGTAGTCGGCATCGGGCCGAGGACGTCCGTGTGAATGAGCGCCAGCCTTGCCTTGGCTACCTGTTTGTCATGGTTAGTCACAAAGGGAGCGCGAGATTGCTTACCCTTAAGACATACCTCACAAACTTGCTTCTGAGTAGTAATCTGAAAATCAACGTCATTAGCAACCTTCCTAAGTGATGCCAAGCTATCAAAATTTAGATGTCCTAATCTCTGATGCCATAACATCATGTCCTTAGAGGAAGACGATTTTGTCAGATTGGCACTACTGACAGTTACAAGTCTGTAAACTCTCCCAGATTTCCTAGCCTTTAAAACTACCTTACCAGACTTTAATACATTACAATCTGTATTTGTAAAATTAAATATAAAACCCTTCGCGGTCAAAGTCGACACAGATATCAGGTTAACAGTAAGGTCCGGTACAAACATTACATCCTTTAAAGTTATATCTATCGTGACGGCTATGATTATAGTGCTGAACAAATAGTGTCAAAACGTGATACCTACACCTCATTTAAAATCGGTATCCCATCTGCGGTATTCGAGGAATTTCTTTCAACAACGGTCTGGCCTGTGAACGTAAGTGTCTCCGAATGGCAACCCTTTCTACGCCCGCGCCCCAGAGAGAACAAGACACAACCAGCCTGCGACAACCAAGGCTCAAACTCAAATCACCAGCAATGAGGCACCTTTAACCATCCTTCATCAAAATATAAATCGTCTGGAAAACAAAACCTACAAACTTGAGTGTGAACTTGCCCTACGTGATCGCGTTGACGCGCTGTGCCTGACGGAACACTGGCTTCAGGCTGCCCAAATAGGCTGCGTCAATATCCTGAACTACAGTCTTCGCGCTCAGTACTCGAGACCCCTACGCAGAGGCGGAGGATCATGTATATACGTGAAACATGACATCATTACCATTGAGCGGCAGGAAGTAACCAGTCTGTCTGTGGAGACACATTTTGAAGCCTGCGGGATAGAATGTATCGGTCTAGACTTAATTGTGGTGTGTATCTACAGATCTCCAAGTGGTGACGTACCCTTATTTTTCTCTAAGCTTAACGAGCTGTGTAACTTGCATGCTTTAAAAAAATATAAGGTGGTACTTGTAGGCGACTTGAATATAGATTTCCTTGCAAAAGATATTAATGCAAAGATCTTAAGTAACATTGCCAAACAGTTCGGTCTTAAACAACTAATCAATTTGCCAACAAGAATAACGAAACCTGCATCGATCACATTTACACTAATGTACATAACTCAATGATAAAAAACGTGTTATGCACCGATATGTATCTATCTGATCATCACAGCGTAACCGTTGTTTTGAACATATGTAGAAATAACGTATCAAACACATGTATAACAAAACGGTTGTTTTCAAGTAATAACATATGTAACTTTACTAAAAGTCTAAATGAATATGACTGGAGTAAACTGTTAATTAAATGGACAGGTCCTGGTGAACAGATAGAATCGGTCCTTAATGTAATAAAACATTTTTTCGATATATATTTTCCATTAAAAAAATATCCCATCACGAACCATGTAAATGTGTGGGTCAATAATCAGGTTCGCCAATTGCGTCAACAAATACTTTCATGCAAACTTAAATTAATACAGGGCCCAACCGATATCGAGTCTTTTTCGAACCTATTGCATCTCGAAGCGTGCTACTCGTCCGCCTTAAAGAATACGAGAAGTGAGTACGTAAATAACCTTATATCTAGTGCTGATGACATGCAGCGTAGTGTGTGGCGTGTCGTTGCGTCCGAGACGTGTAAAAATCATACCGGCGGGAACACTGCGCTGGATGTACTCGTAAGCGGTTCGCCGGGGGACAGCCCGGGCGCGCGCGCCGCCGCCGCCGCCGACCAGCTCAACCGCTATTACATAACAGCCAACGATAACAACACAAAACCTCGCATATATGACGCGCTCGCTTATCTAGATCATTCATCATCATCATCATTTCAGCCATAGGACGTCCACTGCTGGACACAGGCCTCCTCAATTGACTTCCACATGGGCCGGATAGAAGCGACCCGCATCCAGCGTGTCCCCGCAACCCTGACCAGGTCATCCGACCACCTTGCGGGTGGCCGTCCTACGCTGCGCTTGCCGGTACGTGGTCTCCACTCGAGAACCTTTCTGCCCCAACGGCCATCGGTTCTTCGAGCTATGTGCCCTGCCCATTGCCACTTCAGTTTTCTAACCCTGTTTGCTATGTCGGTGACGTTAGTTCGTCTACGAATCTCATCATTCCTGATTCGATCACGTAGAGAGATCCCGAGCATAACCCTTTCCATAGCTCGCTGAGTGACTCTGAGCTTCCTTAAGAGGCCCATAGTTAGAGACCACGTCTCGGCTCCGTAGGTCATCACCGGTAATACGCACTGGTTAAAGACTTTTGTCTTCAAGCACTGAGGTATCTTGGACGAGAAGACACTTCGCAGTTTCCCGAACGCTGCCCATCCGAGTTGAATCCGTCGATTGATCTCTTTCTCGAAGTTGGACCTGCCTAATTGGATCGTCTGACCCAGATAGACGTATTCGTCGACAACTTCGAGGACCGAGTTCCCAACCAATACTGGGGTGGGTGCTACATGGACATTCGACATGATCTTCGTCTTGTCCATGTTCATCTTAAGGCCTACCTGTTGGGATACTCGGTTGAGATCATCCAGCATTATACCGAGATCCTCCAGCGTCTCCGCCATGACCACGATATCGTCAGCAAACCGAAGGTGCGTGATGTACTCGCCATTTATGTTGATGCCAAGTCCTTGCCATTCCAAGAGCTTAAACGCGTCTTCCATTGTGTTGGTGAAGAGCTTCGGAGATATTACATCTCCTTGTCTCACACCTCTCTGCAATGGAATCGCCTCCGTACACTGGTCTTGTACTCGGACTGACATAGTGGCGTTGTTGTACACACTCCTGAGCACCTCGACATACCGATGGTCAATTCGGCATCGCTGGAGGGACTGTAGTACTGCCCATGTCTCGACGGAATCAAAGGCCTTCTCATAGTCCACAAACGCTAAGCAGAGTGGCAGATTATACTCTTCAGTTATCTGTATCTAGATCATTATCTACCGCCTATATCGCCAACGTTTAAATTTTAGTTATTTACGCTCGATGAAATTTTAAAAATCCTTAGGGATATAAAACTAAAAGGGTCGAGAGACATAAATGACATGTCCACTCACACCCTTAACCACTTACCACCGATATTAGTATCCTTATTATTAAAATTGTTTAATGACTGCGTTGAAAACGGGGTCTACCCGGACTCTCTTAAAATCATTAAGGTGCAACCCGTCTACAAAGGTAAAGGGGAAATGCACCTAGCAAAATTTTATCGACCAATATCCTTGATACCGATTGTCTCAAAAGTGTTTGAGCGGCTACTGAGTAAAAGAATAATAGATTACTTTATTTCGAATAACCTACTAAATAAACAACAATATGCCTACCAGTCGGGCCGGTCCACGGTACATGCGGCGCGCGACGTAGTGTCTCGAGTGCTCGCGCACCTCGAGGGCGGGCGGCAGGTCGCGGCCATATTCTGCGACTTGTCGCGCGCCTTCGAGATGGTCGATCACTCGCTTCTACTAAAAAAGATGTCACGTTATGGTATTGCAGGCAATTTTCTGAATACAATAGCATCGTTTCTAAATAACCGAAAGCAATGCACATATGTACATAATTCAAAGTCTAACGTCCAATCGCTGGCCGGTTGCGCGGTGCCCCAAGGATCAACAATGGGAAATTATTTATTTATTATACTTGTAAACGATATAACTGCTGCTTGTTCGGATCCTGAATACGTAACTTATGCTGATGACACCTGTATAATAGTCAATGCTGATAACGTATTGAACTTAAAACGGAACCTATGTCGAGCCATCGAAAGAATATCTACATGGTTTTTAGCGAATGGTATGCAACTTAACCTAGAAAAAACTAACCTGATACATTTTCAGTTACGCAAAACAAAGAACGAGGAACTAAATATAATGTCAAATAACATACAGGTTCCACAAGTCGATCAGGTAAACTATCTAGGATTCAAAATTGATTCTGGTCTCACATCGTCCCCTCATATTGACGTGACCTGTAACAAATTGAGTTCCGCATGCTTTGCACTATCAAGGCTTGCTCCAACTTTAACCAATGAAAATATGAAATTAGCCTACTTTGGATATTTTCATTCTATATTAACGTACAGTGTTGATCTTTGGGCTACTGCAGCTGATCGTGAGAGGGTATTTAAGATCCAAAAACGAGCCATACGCATTATTGCTAACAAACCATACGATCACCCTGCACAAGATCTATTTAAAGAATACCAAATCCTAACCTTACCTAGTGTGTATATTCTAGAGGCTTGCACATTTGTCAGGCACAACCTTGACCTTTACACGACTCGTGCGCAGCAGCACGGCAGGAACACGCGCGGCCAGCACCTGTTACTCGTCCCGCTGAGGAGATTAGCCAAGGTTCGAAAATCACTCGCTATAATGGGGCCAATACTGTACAACGCTCTCCCACAAGAAATTAAAAACTCGCCGAGTAATACAACATTTCATAAAAAGCTGAAAAGAATTTTATTAGAGATGGCCTGTTACAACATCGATGAATTCCTTGAGAAAATAAAATTGACCAACACATGATGCTTATCAAACTAATTTACTGTATTACCAATAACCAACACATTATGTAAAAAATGTATAATAACAAAAGTGTACATGCACACAATGAGTTGTTTTTTGATACAGGCGTGTGCCTGCAAATAGTACCTTCACAATAACATGACACTGTAAAACGAATAATTTTTAAGTAACTAACATGTTCTACAAATTATAATTTTATTAATATTATAATTATATGTATATCTATCCATGACGTGTAAAATGAATTTTTTATCAATAAATATCTGATTCTGATATCATATTACCGTTAAAGTTCACTGTAAAATGTACATCACCTTTTCCTTTCACTATCAACTTCTTGCCATCAGCGACACAGACTTCCTTCGTCAGTGATTCATTGAGGGATCCAAACCATTCTCGACATCCTGACATATTGTCCGTTGCGCCCGAGTCAATGATCCACGAACTGCCATTTCTAGTCGTGTGCAGTGCAGTCAAAACCATAGAAGTCAATACATCCAGCTGCGGACAGTCTTTCATGATGTGACCTTTAGATCGACACTTCCAACACCACAGTTTCTTCGTGTTTGACGAGGAACTAGCCTGTTTCGATGTACTATTTAGGCGCATATTTCTTGCCGCCTCGGGAGCTGGTCTTGCAATCACCACGATTCCGTGTAAACAAGCAGTCATCGGGACCACCAGTGCTTCCCTTCCATCGCTTATCCTGAAGAAGTTTAGTTTTAACCATATCCGTCGTTATATTAACACCTGAGTGTTCCAGAGCCATAATTATGGGCTCATAGTCTTGAGTTAACCCTTGAAGCATTATAGCCGCAAGAAAATCATCATCCAGAGGCTTCTTCATATTATTCAGCTGTTCAGCTAGCGACAAGATCTCATTTACATAAATCTCCATGCTATCAAACTGCTCCAGCTTAATCGAACATAAGTTTCGAAGACATGACAACCTTCTGTGCAAACCGGTGTCGTCATACGCCTTTTTTAAGGCATTCCATACATCTTTCGCCGTCTCAGCGTTCACAATGTGAGGATAACATGACTTCTCAACACATAAACAAAGCCGCGCCCGAGCTTTTTCCTCTACGCGAGCTCTCAGTTCAGCGTTCTCACCTTCTGCGGTTACAGCTTTTCCGATGATACAGTGCCACAAATCTTCGAAAATGAGAATATTTTGCATTTGAAATGCCCAGTCACGGTAATTAATGGTGCCTTTCAGCTTTTCCATCGCAATTGCCGACTTGGAATATTCACCCATATTTCGACGTAATAAATATAATCCACAAAATATTTACGTATATTGCACCATAACCTATTATTAATTAAAAGCAGCAGAGGGCAGTAAATACATGAATATATTTAATATTACGATTTTGTAAAAACATGACACTAGGAAAACACACCATTGACACACCGAGGAAAAAGCCAACTAGACAGTAGTTCAAAATATAAAAAGAACTTACAACTAAATGGCCAGCGTTATATTCCAACACAAAATGGCACAAGCGCGTGTAGATTCAGCCAAATGTATTTAATGAATAACGATTTTAAGTTCGTTTATTAATCAAATTTTATATCTAATGTAATTAATGACGTGTTAAATGAATGAATTAATGAAGTATTTGGTTTTATTGTACTTTTATATGTAATAATAATCGGTATTTGACTAATTTATCAAACTTTTTTAAATATTAAATTTATACTTACTCGTCCGATTAATAATAAGTGTCAATGTTTATTTAGAAATATTGTTACTATTTAAATTACGGATTACAATATTCGCATTCATCTGCAATAAAATGGTCGTATATCAAATACGCTTTACAATTTTGACAGAAAATTAAAGTGAATTGTTGCAAAACTTCTATATATTCACGACGTATGACAAAGTGTGATGGTAAATTTGGATGAGTCGGATATCTACAGTTATAACATTTCTTACTTAGTTAATTAGTAGATAAGGGACTTCACTTGTGAGAAAGGAACCCTAACGACAAAATGGCGAATCATAAGCAACACCTATTGCTAATGATAGATTTTTAATCTCATAGTGTATTTGTAGATGATGTGCAAATTTCTTTCGCTCTTATAATGGCCTTTTATAAAACATGACTAAATAATTAACCACATTTTCAGTACAAAACCGCAATAATACAAAGGCGCGTTGATAACACATCATGTTTTATACCATAATCTATCACAAATTTAAATTCCCACACAGTTTTCACTATAAATTTGCATTTTTCGGGTACTCTAACATAGAATAAAAAAATAACTTCGGTACCGTTTACTATTAATCATGAAGATGTTGACTAATTATTTTTCGTCAAACTATTACAAAAAAGAAAATAAACTTAATGCACAGTCATAAACATACAGTTATAAGAGCCAAATACCTTATTAGGGGCATTTGTTTTGCCGTTATGAATTTTACGCCCTTAAATCGGACCATAACAAAACGCGTATAAGGACGATCGCCCTTATAAACGCTTTAAATATGGTTCTTATAAGTATATTAACCTTTTTAGTGCATTTTCCATGCCATTATAAGTTTGACTACCTTGTTGCTTGTCACAATAAAGCACTTACGAGATAAATAAAGCAAATAATAAAGCAACTATAAGTTGAGTATAAGGTTATTGTACTTATTTATAATTTGTGCCCAATTCCACCCTTATTAGCGATAATATGGCCTTTACAAGAATATTATTTTTGGCTTTATAATATAAGCCACTACAAGAGGATTTTTTGTTTGTTGGGTTGTCACTGTCGTTCTTGAGTTACTATTTGACGCCAATAGTCCGTCCCTGGACGAATTTATCAAGTACCCCCGCTGTCCCGCACCAAAACTCCCAACAGGACGCCGAGTTCTTCAAATACATTTAGGTAAGTGCGCCAAACCAAATGCCCCAATAGTAAGCAACTATAAGTTGAGTATAAGGTTATTGTATTTATAATTTGTGCCCAAATCCACCCTTATTAGCGATAATATGGCCTTTACATGAATAATATTTTTGGCTATATAAGCCACTACAAGAGGATTTTTTGCTTGTTATCGCCTTTGAACTATCACTAAAATGCGATGAGCTTCAAGTGACGGATGGCGATGAAATCGAGAGATCTCCATGGTCTCTCTAAAATTGGTCGAATTACCCCCCCGGTATCATCATTTTGGGCGCCATTTCACATTTTGGATCACCCAGTCACCGCTAAAAGTGCATAGACGCGTGTCCTGAGTAAAGGTAGAGTGGTACCGTAGCCTTCTCGTCGGTTTCTCATCTTAGCCCAATTTTTTGTAACTTGTATAAAATAATGTGAGGACAGATATAAAGTTTAACACGTTAAACACACCATTCCAAAATATAAAATTTTACATAAAAATAATCTTGATGAAAATTTGTTAACTATACCCACTGAACAATACAATACAAGGTGTAATCGTTAAGCGATTATTTTATGATTTTAAGAGATATCATAAAAGTAAAAACTGATATTGAAAGTACGTTACCCAACGAGTACCCAATGTGAATGAGTTGGTAAAATTGACAAGTTGGGAACATGGACAAGAAGCAATGTGGACGAGTTCGTATTATGGACGAGTTGGCAATGAAGACGAGTTGGTAATACGGACAAGTTGGTAATATGGACGAGTTGTCAATGTGGACGTGTTGTGAATATGGACGAGTTGGGAATGTGGATGAGTTGGCAAAATGAACAAGTTGGAAACACGGACGAGTAGGCAATGAAGACGACTTGGTAATTCGGACGAGTTGTCAACGTGGACGAGTTGGAAATGTGGATGAGTTGGCAAAATGGACAAGTTGGGAATATGGACGAGTCGGCAATAAAGAAGAGCTGATAATAAGGACGAGTTTGTATTGTAGACGAGTTGGGTGTATCGTCGAGTTGGGAATATGGACGAGTTGTGGATGAGTTGGCAATCTGCCATGTCAGCACCCTTATTAAGAAAATTTGCACGATCTATTGAATTTCATAAAAAAAAACAAGCATTGATAATAGTGGTTTTTCGTGTATCTATAAACGTTTTTTACTCTCTATTTCATACAATTGAGTTTATGTAACATTTTTTAGTATCAATAATTTGAAGTAGGTATTTACGATTATAAATGAATACATAAACAGCTACGCACTCCATGATTTCCTTTTTAAAACCTGCGTAGTGAGTGAACAAATCTGTCGTTTCGATTCATGTGCTATTTCTGGAAATTGATAGAAATCGATCAAATCGATAAATTTATGTCCTGAAGAAAGAACAACAAATTAAAATTATGTCAATTATTTTTTTAAGATATGGGACTATTGTCATGAATTATATTTTTCCATAAATCGAATAATATGCATTTCATTTGTAAAACAGATCAATCAGCAGATCACAGAATCTAATGAAGAATCACATGTCATTAATTACAAGTTATTTTTACAAAAGAGTTGTCACGATGAAGCTGGCAGTTGGCTATCAGGCCTAGCTCTAGCCTGGCATGTTTTAACGTTTTTAAAACATCATTTTAACGTGTTTTTTTTACAGCACTTATTCTTCGTTCCTCAAAAACTTCTTATCGATAAAGTAGTTATTTTCTGTAACACTACCGGATTTCCATATTCTAGTGGCGGTTCGACGCCGCAACGGGTCTAGTATACATTAATAGTTATTGAATCGTCAATAGAACACAATTTTGCTGTATTATTATTATTAATTCATGATATCACGTGAATAATAACGACTAAAGACGTCTATTTTCGTGTGATATTGTACGGTTTCTATCGTTACATGCTAACAATGGTAGATAATCCTGGAAACGGCAAGCACTTAATAAATTTCAGCTGTCGAAGTAAGGAGCATAGTCTGAATCACAGGTTCACAGAGATACAACGATATTTTTATGAGAATTGTAGGAAATAATCTGCACGCAAATATTTCAATATGCTTACGACGCGAGTAAATCCGTTCCGTATGTATTTTTAATATGACTGGAGTTTTCTATGGAAATAAATCTATATAGTTTTAATACTACGTAACGTTACGTTTGTGATGTCATATGCAATAAGTCAGGTATTAAACGTGGGTACTTGAACCTGAGACTTATCTTCAGTAGCCTGTATCGCGGTAGCAAGCTAACCCTGGTTTACTTCTTGCAAAGTATATGTAAGTAGTAGGGATCGGAAAATCAGGTGGATATTTACATAAATTTGACAAAATCCTATTGCTATCTCACTCATACCCTAAACAAAGCCGCCTATACAGCTACAACTGAACAACAAAGCCGCCACCAAAATTTGGGTATAAAAGCATCCGATTACCTATGCCTAAATAGTAAGTATTCGGTCTTCAGCAGCTGTCGAGAGAGGTTGTGCTCTGATGACAGTTGTTGTGCTACGATGACAGTTGTTGTGCTACGCCTGCGCCGTAGCTCTGTATTATTTTACCATATATGGCTATGACATCTTTGCCTACTTAGTGTGGTGTGTCAGTTCAACTGAGCCCCGCTGCTGTTTACTTCCTTTCATGTTCATTGTTTACTTTTTGGGTTGGAACTAATTCTATTGTGTTTTAATACTCGTATATCATAGTGGTAGTGTTTTTTCATATGTTGCATTTTTCAATGCAAATGGTATTACGGGTAAAAGAGACGAGATTGCTCTATTTCTTAAGGAGCATCAGTTGGATATTCTCTTGGTTCAGGAAACTCATCTTAAACCTTCTGTTAGGGATCCTAACATTGCCAATTTCAAATTAGTCAGGAATGATCGGGGTATTTGTGCTTGTAGTGCCACTTTTATTTATTATAGGAAGTCTTTACACTGTTCGCCATTATTAGTGAATCCGCTTCCTCTAAAAACATTTGAGGTTTCTGTTTGCCAACTTGCTCTTACGGGTCATGAGCCTCTAATCCTTGCTTCTGTCTACTTATCTCCGAATAAGGAATTTCATATGTCTGACCTTCGAGCGGTGTTTGGTTTGGGGTCCTCTGTTATAATGGCGGTGGACCTTAATTCTAAGCATTTGCTTTGGGGGTGTAATTTACACTAATGTAAATGGTGGTAGACTCTTAAGATTTGCCAATTCTCTCAAAGTTGACGTTGTGTCTCCGCTTGAAGAGCTACCCATTATTCAGGTGATGTGGATAGGATACCTGACGTTCTTAATGTTATGGTCCTTAAGGATGTTTCCCTACAGCTAAGGTCCATTGTTGTACATCATCAGTTAACCTCTGATCACAGACCTGTTGTGGTTAAGTTGGGTCCTCCTTGTGGCTCTCAACCTATGAGGATTATTACTAATTGGGAGAAGTTGAGTAGAGTGTTTCATAGGGAGGATTCTTTGTGCTTCCCTAATATTCCGGATCCTATCCTTTCAAGGCAAGATACTGATGAGGCTATTCTAGCCCTTACTAGGGGTCTTAGTTATCTGGTCGAGGATTGTTCTAAGGAAGTTCCTGTTGACAGCCCCAATCATTGGAGGCGTCCTAGTTATATCAGGCAGTTAATCAAAGAGAAGAACAAGGCTGTAAAGGCTTATGATAGGTTTCCATCTCCTTGCAATAAGACAGTTTTAAATAGGTTACAATAAAAAGTTAAGAGGCAAATTCGTTTTTACAACAATGTCAAGTGGGACAATCTACTTTCAGTGATCTCGCCAAGTCATCAGGCCTACTGGAAACTTGCGAGATCTCTGAAAATGGACACTGTTTCAGATATTCCTCCGCTTAGTTTTGTTAATGATGGGGTTGATTGTACTGCTTTTAGTGAACTGGAGAAGGCAGAGTGCCTTGCGAGTTCTTTAGAGGCTCAAAGTTCACTGGTTGATGGCCCTGTGGATAATGATCACATTGTTAAAGTTGACAGTGAGGTGAATAGGCGTGCCTTATTGCTTCCTTCTTCTCCTTCTTTAGAACCTGTAACCTTGTCTGAGTTGTCTTCTCTTGCTAGGAAGTCAAAAATCAAGAAAGCTTCGGGTAGGGATGGGATCTCCAACAGGATGTTAAGAATGCTCCCAGAGAGTATTCTTATCATCCTGGTGGCTATCTTTAATGCTGCCCTTGCTAATGGTAATTTTCCAGCTGTCTGGAAGCAGGCGCTTGTTATTGGGATAAATAAATGAAAATGAAAAATGAAAATGAAAATATTTTATTAAAAATAAGCACAAATAACAAAATCTAAATATGATACAAACGTATGTAATAAGCCAGGTAAACCCCGTAATAAGCCGGATAGTAACAGGCCCCTTAGTTTTAAGCTCTTTGGGGAAATTGTATGAAAAGGTAATCAGAGTGAGGCTCCTCAAGGTCATTAATTCTGAGCACCTGCTGGTTGACGAGCAGTTTCGTTTTAGGGCTGAACATTCGTGTGTCCAGCAGGAGCACAGAATTACTGAGGATATTCTGGGCTGGTTGAGGGCTTGGCGCCGGAAAATTCCAACATGTGCAGTTTTCCTTGATATTGCGAAGGCCTTTGATCGTTTTTGGCATAATGGCCTTCTTTATAAACTGTTTATGGTGGGTATTCCGGATAGGCTGGTTGCCATTATTAAAGATTTTCTTTTCGAACGTGGTTTTGTTTATATGGTTGAGGGTGCTTACTCGGGTAGTCATCCCATTAGAGCAGGTGCGCCGCAGAGGTCGGTGTTGTCGCCTACTCTGTTTACGTTATATATTAACGATTTGCCTAGGTCGCCGTTTGCAGATGATACTGCTATTTATACTTCTTCTCCAATCTTGCAGCCCATGCACCGCCGTCTTCGAACTACTGCGGATTCACTGAGGCTTTGGTGTAGGCTTTGGAGAATGGAGGTGAATCCCCAAAAAAGCGCTGCTCTGTTGTTTACGCATAGTAACAAAACTTTTAAATTGAAGAAGGATATTTTCCTCCAAGGTGTCCCCATTCCTTGGAACAAGGATGTCAAATATTTGGGGGTCACCTTGGATAGCAAACTATCTTTCTTTCAGCATATTAAAACGGCAAGGAATAGGGCAGCTTTCTTTATGGCAAGGTTGTCCTGTCTCTTGTCTAAAAGATCGAAACTCTCTAGGAGAAATAAATTAACTTTATATAAGACCTGGAGCCTTACCACAATCTTTATAAAAACTATCCAAAAGCAGTGCAGTTCAGTTTAGGCACCTAAATTGAATCGCTGAATTTCGTACCATAACACATTTAAAGCAGCGCTGATTCTCGATCGCATAAAGTGAATGAAAGACCGATATTTGTCTCTGGTCTGCAATTGAGACGCTACGGCGCGAAAGGGATGCCGCTATGTGAGTTTCGTATATGTTTATCTCTTTCTGGCTTCTATCCGTTCGGTAACTAAAATATTACAAATTAATTTCGCAGCACACTTTGTTTAAAACTAATTGGTAATTTTGAAAAGAAAAGACATATATTTCATAGCGGACTTATGTTCTTTTTTTAATTTAATGACAATATTTGCCATACCAAATGCTTTATTGAATGAAATAAAGTTTAAAATGTCTGTATTTCAAAATAATTGTAATTAAGACTCGGAACGTGTGCCGCCTTCCGCCTGTGATAATGTCATGTCAATCATTGACATGTAAATTTGTTAAATTTCAAATGAATTTTACGTGGTATGCCAATCTTCGAATTCAGTTTAATCCTCCGCGGATTTAGTGTATTCGTTCAGGGGAAAGAAATTGTGACCAGGAAATGCGGTGAAGTGATTTTATCACCCATATAATATCAAGTGTGTCAATGACAATGTTAAAAGCTCCGTTTTTATCGCCAGCTGTCTCCCGCCGAGATAGAGACCTTTGAAATCGGGCTTATATTTTTGACCCCATGATATCAATATTATCCAGCTGCAGTCCCGGCACTACGTGTACTTCAGCTCATTTGTGGTGTGCGTGCCGCGGCCGCTGCAGGACACCATCGCAAGTGCAGACTTCTGGCGGAAGGGTGTTGTGTTTCGGCAGTTCCGCGGTAATTTGCCGAATTATACACCAGATCAGACGACGCAAAGGACCCACGCGGTTGTGTCGCCTAAATTAACTAGTTTTAAGTCTTGTTTATATGTATTTTTGTAGTTCAGTGCCTTATTGGTTTTATTACTGTAATGCTGTGTAACTTTTTTGAATAATAAATAAATTATCAACTGCTTAAAGATATGTTCAATTATAGTTGCCTATTTTAGGTTCAGTGCAAATGTTTGTAACTCCAGTTCTTTGTTTTACAAAATAGTTTACTTGTTTTTATAATTCAATCTATTAAAAATCATATTGTGGTTTAAGAACTTAAATAGTAACCAAATGAAGAAGCATGATGTAAAGCACCCTCGAGCGGCTAATTTAGTTACTACAGTCTGCAATGCTACGGAAAAAAAACGTATCTTACTATGAAATCCATACAAAGCTACGAGCTCTTTACCGTAGTATTGCAGTAGTCATATGGAACCGAAAAACACGAAGTTCTATCTACTTATTACCAGTAATGCACTCTTATCTATGCGCATTGTGCATCTTTTTTTTCCCCGTTGCATTATCCAAGAGATCGTATTATAATAACTCAAAAGAAATTAACTCGTCAGTATTCTGAAAAACCTGTCAAACACTTCGCTACCCTAAATTTTTCGGCGATGGGGTGCGTACGTACGTAGTAGTGCGTATATATTGTAACAGAAATAGATAATAACGCGAGCGCAGCGAGACCGAAATTTTTGGCCCGGGGATGCGTAGTAACACGATCAGATGAAAACGCGAGCGCAGCGAGAGCGAAATTGTTCGGCGCGGGGGTACGTAGTAACAAAATTGACCGATATAGTGTAAAAAGATCCGATCTGGCAACGCTGATATATGTATGGCCTATTGCCACCGCCCCTCTTGCCGGCCCGCGACCTCACTCGGCGCCCGTGCCCTATATTTGAAGCATGTTCATGTTCTTACTTACAGACGCGCCCCGAAGATATTGACAAACTTACAAGCATGTTTTCGACCAAAACTATTTGTTCTTGTTATTTTTCATGTTCATTTTAAATTTTGGATTGACAAAAAAAAGGTGAAAAGTAATAGTTGGTTGAAAGGCGCCAATACCAAAACAAAATGCAAACGGCCAGGGGCGCCTACGCCGCCCCTGTCGGTTTGGCGCCCCGGGCTATAGCCCGGATCGCCCTAGGGTAAATACGTCCCTGAATAAAACGGTAGGAAGTTACACAGACACGTTTTCAGACCTGTGCGAGACAAGTCGCGAACAAAAGCTAAGAACTAATAAATATTCTACACAAAACTATCCAGAACGATACATTCAATGAGGAACTTTTTATGAGTCGCAAAATTTGACACTCGTGCGATTCAGTTTCGTCTCAAGTGACACATCGTGGTACGAAAAGTACTTGAAATGAGAGAATGAAATAGTTGAGACGCTCTTACTGAACTGTCATCTGAACTGAGTCGTAAATACAATGTCATGGTATGAAATAGCGATACAGTTCAGTTTAGGGCCTAAAGTGAGTCGCGTTAAGAGATCGTGGTAAGGCTCCTGTATTCGTCCGGTTTTCTCGTATGCGTGTCCTGTTTTTGCTCAGGCCTCGCCTGCGAGAATCTGGTCGTCGCAGGTCATTCAAAACAAAAGTGCCTTAGGCGTATTTCTGGCCTTCCTGGTTACGTCAGGAACGTGCAAATACATGCTGATTTGGGGGTTCCTTCTGTTTTCGATCATTTTAAAAGACGTATCTAAAAAAATAAGGGATAAACAATATTAAGTTTCCTCTGTGGATGGTTAGTTTTTATTTGGGCTTTAAAGTCCTGTTCACTTTTTGTGTCAGGCGTTCCATTCTGTTCTCTTTTTACGGCTTGGTTTTTCGAACCTTGCTGCTATTTCACACAAGTTAGGAAGTAGCCAATATTGTTACCAGCCTAAAATATGGGCAGGTATAAAAAAAAGCCTGGTAAGTAGGTCTTTCAATAAGGGAACCGCCATGTTACGTTAGTGTTTTGTACCGATTTCGAAGACGCTATTACAAATCATCATCATCATCATCATCAGCCTATTCTTGTCCACTGCTGGACATAGGCCTCTCCAACTGAACGCCATTATGTAAGCGATCCTCGGCTACTCTCATCCAGCTTTTGCCAGTCACTCTGCACAGATCATCGCTCCACCTAGTCTGAGGGCGTCCCACAATACGCTTGCCGATCCGCGGTCTCCACTCAAGAACACGTTTACCCCACCGGTTATCGGTTCTTCGGATAATATGGCCAGCCCACTGCCACTTGAAATTGCTAATACGGTGAGCTATGTCGGTAAGTTTGGTTCTCTGACGGATCACTTCGTTCCGAATTCGATCCTTCAAAGAAACTCCGAGCATTGCCCTTTCCATAGCTCTCTGAGCGACTTTAAATTTGTGGACTAGCCCAACCGTGAGTGTCCACGTCTCGGCACCGTATGTCATTACGGGTAGGACGCACTGGTTGAAAACTTTCGTCTTCAGACATTGTGGAATTGGCGATGTGAAGACCCGACGAAGTTTGCCATATGCTGCCCAGCCCAGCTGTATTCTTCTATTAGCCTATCTCTCGAAGTTGTTTTTACCCAACTGCAATATTTGCCCAAGGTAGACGTACTCTTTAACAACCTCGAGAAGGCTGCCCTGTACCGCAATTGGTTCCGGACTAACATGTTCATTAAACATAACCTTGGTTTTGTCCAAGTTCATCCGGAGGCCAATGCGTTTTGAAGACTCAGCTAGGCCGTTAAGCATAAATTGCAAGTCTTGCAGCGTTTCCGCCAGGATGATAATGTCGTCTGCAAATCGCAAGTGTGAAAGGTACTCACCGTTTATGTTAATGCCTTGTCCTTTCCAGTCCAACGTCTTGAACATATCCTCCAATGCATTTGTGAACAATTTGGGGGATATAACATCCCCTTGTCTCACACCACGATGCATGGGGATAGGTTCAGACTGCCGGTTCTGTATTTGGACGGCCATGCTAGCGGCATTGTAAAAACCTTTCAACACTTGGATGTATCGCCAATCGACTTGGTATCGCTGCAGAGATTCCAAAACCGACCAGGTTTCGATGGAGTCAAAAGCCTTCTCGTAGTTCACGAACGCTAAGCACAGGGATCGATTATACTCTTCCGTCTTCTGTATAATCTGCCTCACTGTATGAATGTGGTCTACGGTGCTGTATCCTGATCGAAACCCCGTCTATTCCGGGGGCTGAAACTCGTCGAGTCTTCGTGCAAGACGGTTCGTGATAACTCTCGAAAACAGCTCGTAGACGTGACTTAAGAGCGAAATGGGTCGGTAGTTTTTCAAAAGAGTTTTATCACCCTTTTTGAAAAACAGCACGACAATACTCCTACTCCACGCCTCCGGAGTTCTCCCATCAAACAGGACAGTATTAAAGATATTTTGGAGCTCCTTCATTACCGGTTTACCACCAGATTTCAGGAGATCAGTCGTAATACCGTCCTCTCCAGGGGCTTTTCCATTTTTAAGCTGTTTAAGAGCTATCTCGATTTCGCCTACGCTGATTTCTGGCAAGTCTTCAGTAAAGTGGCGCGTAAGTGTGGCTCTGGAATCCTCATTTCCGGGATCAGGTTGAGTTGCGTGTGAAGCGTATAACAGGCTGTAGAAGTTCTCAACCTCCGCGAGAATCCCTGGCCTTGAAGCAACGACTACTCCATCCGCGGTGGTCAGCTTTGTCAGATGGCTTCTCCCAAGAGATTGGACAAACACTTTGGACCCCCGATTTTGCTCAATAGCTCTTTCAACAGACCGTGTGTTGGAGCATCGAAGGTCTCGTCGCACTAGTTTCCCAATTTTCTTGTTTAGAGCATGCCTTTCTGACAAAGTGACTGGTGGGTGTTCACGTCGTTCCGTCATAAGCCCGAGTGTTTCTCCCGAAAACTTCGACTTCCTGCCTTTACGCTGTAATTCGCAAAATCTCACACCTTCCTCCCTGAGGATTCCGACCACACCTTCGAGGGTTTGGTCAATGTCAACGCTGTTTGTGGTTTCCAGGGCAGCGAATCGGTTCTCCAGATTTGACTGGAACGTTTCAGATCCCATTATAGTTTGGAGCGGGTTAGATCGGAGCCTGGACTTCATCAAACGAACACGTTCTAGCTTGAAATTGATATTCAGAGAGCCTCGTACAAGTCGGTGATCACTACCGGTATTAAACCTATTGATCACTGAGACGTCTCTGAATATGCGCTTCTTGTCCGTTATGATGAAGTCGATCTCATTTTTCGTCATGTTGTCGGGGCTCTGCCATGTCCACTTCCTTTGAGGCTGTTTCTTGAAAAACGAATTCATAAAGAAAAGTCACTCCTTTTCGAGGAAGTTGACCAGCATTTGCCCATGGGACTCTACTACCGATTCTCTGCAATTTTGTACTCCCACTTTGGCATTGAAATCTCCCATGACAACGTTGTAGTGGGCCTTAGTGGTGAAGTGTCTTCTTCTTCATGCCAAGGCCTTCGATATGTCCCCGAACATATTCTCCACTTCATCGTCCGAGTATGTCGAGGTCGGTGCGTAAACCTGCACAACCTTGAGGCTATACCTCTCGGTTAGCTTAATTACTAGGTACGCGACCCTATTCGACACACTCGAAACTTCTACAACGTTGTCACAAAGATTCCTGTTGACCAAGAACCCTACGCCACCTTGGGATAGCTGGTGTCCCTCTCGGTAGTACAGAAGGTGGCCAGATTCAAGCGTCACCGTGTCCTCACCTTCTCTTCGGACTTCGCTCAACCCAAGAATGTGCCACCTAATCTTTCCGAGTTCATGCTCGAGTTGCGCCAGGTGCTCGTCCAGTCGTAACGTGCGTCCATTATACGTCGCCAAGGTCAGTTTGTTTTGGCGGCCTTCCGTAACCCGGGGATTCTTCGCACCCCCTACCCTGCCGTTACCGAGACCGCCGCCGTGATCTGGAATAGCAGGGCGGCCAGGAACTGGGGGCCGTGTGTCGTTGGGACTTGCCATGGGAGGGTTCGCTCTAATTGCCACGCTGAGCAGGCGGGTTGGCAATCGCAGTATAGTTATTGCACTAGTGTCGCTGCTGCCCGACACCAGTCCGACCCATTAGTAGGTGACATTTGCACGGGTCAAAATCTGTTAGTCGCCTTGACGACACCCACGAGAAGAGATGGGGGAATGCTATTCTTCAGCCGGCACTCCACGGCACATTATCTATTACAAATGCTCTGAAATTACTTCCCACAGTTAATTTATAAATAATTCTACTACTATCGGCTTCATAGACAACTATTACAAAAGAAAGTGGCCTTAAAAGCTACACTTAATGAGAGGCACCCAAAAGAAGAAACCCTCGTAACGCTCCTGGCTGAAGCAGAAGCCATTGTTAATTCTCGCCCACTTACACATGTCTCTATAGACCCTGAAGACCCTACTACTCTAACGCCCTTTCATTTCCTCATCGGATCATCATCTCATCAAAGCCTTCCAACCAGTTTTGTTACCAACGATCGAGATCTCATCAGCCGAACCGAATGGAAGAAGGCCTTAAGATTAGCTGACCATTTTTGGAACCGCTGGGTGCGCGAGGTCCTCCCCACTATGCAACCACGGGATCATAAGGGACACTACAGTTACCCGACATTACGAATTGGGGACGTGGTAATCGTCGTGGATGAATCGCTCCCAAGAGGGTTGTGGCCACGAGGTCGAATAGCGAACTTGTATCCAGGGAAAGACGGGGTGACCAGGGTAGTAGACGTTGCAACCTCAGGTGGTACGCTTCGCCGGCCCCTGAAAAAACTCATAAAACTCGCAACAGAAGGCTCCTCAAGTAGCTGCACTTGATTTTAATAAATATTTAGCCTATTTGAGTTGGTGCATTGCTGCACGAGGGGCAGGATGTTGCAGACTCTTTTGATATGATCTTTTTACATTTATACTTCCTTTCAATTGTCATTTTATTTTAAAAGTTAGTTGCCATTGTATTATTCCTTGTCGTGGTTGTCAACATATTTTGTGATCCCAAAAATAGTGAATTAAACGAATTTATTACAGGTAATTACAGTCCTTCATTCATTCTCATCACCGCATCCCACAACGCGTCATTTTCACATATTTTTCAATAACACTGAGATTATTAAGGAGACAAATACTAAGGTAATTTTCTTGGACGTAAATCCGAAGAACTCATAGCAAAGACGACGCCTGTGCATAGCAGTGCATTATGTTCATTATGGCGACAGCTAGACGCTAGTTTTCGTAATAACCAGCTCAGTGCCGTTCTGTGAGGGGATTATGAATGCCTACAAATTACTTCGCTGACCTATTTATATAACTACTCATTATAATGAGTCCAATATGATGATAATGTTGTGTTAATGAAATAATTGCTAGTAGCCTTTGATTATAATAATATTATACATTACTACAGAGACCGGGAAAATGGGGACGGCCTGCCGAGTAGGAATACGACGCTGACAATTCCTTATCACGCCGAGGAAGTTATCTATATGTATAGTGCTTTTCTTAAATGTGAAATGGAAAAAAAATAAAGAACAATTAATTCGAATTATTTTTAATGTATCCACCAACTGTGAACCTTTTTTTATTCGTTCTTTTTTCATAACCGAATTTATTTAAGGGTCTTCAAGACGCTCTAACTTTTTTTCTGATCTGCTCAGATCGGCCACCATGATGGATTATGGAGAAAAATAAGATTTAGTTCTACTTTTGAACGGCATCCATTGACCAACTTCAGCCGAGAACGCGACGAGATCGGGTCTCTTTGGGCAGTTGGATAGAGCATTAATGGCTTGGGTGAGCTGCGTTACACGGTCTGGGATAGGGCGTTAAGATGTTTTTAATTGTTGTGCCGCAGTCACAGAATACTTAATAGTACTACATACAGAATGGACACGCACACCCCCGCACCGATTCGATTTACCTCAACCCGCAAGGGCATCGAGGTGGAAGCGAGTTGGCTGCGTAGAAAATTTTGAAGGGGTTGTGTACCTACTATGTATATGGGTTATAGGTGTGCATTCACTCGTGAAATAGTGATGGTGTTGGTGATGGTAATGATGATGATGGTGAATATGGTGGTGACTGGTGGTGATGATGGTGGTGATGATGATGATGATGATGGTGGTAGTGTTGGTGATGATAATGGTGGTGATGAATGATGATGATGGTGGTGGTGATGAATGATGATGAGGATGATGGTGATAAATGATGATTAGGTATGATGATGATGGTGTGGATTCTGATCTGATGGTGATAAATGGTGATGATGATGAATGATGATGATGATGATGATGATGATGACGATGTTGATGACAATATTGATGATTAGGTATAATAATGGCGGTGTTGATTCTGAAAGTGATGGTCGTAGTGGTGATGATGATGATGATAATGATGATTGTAATGAAAATGAATGACAAGGACCACAAAACACCATCATCACCACAATCATCATCAACATCATCATCATCGCCACCACTACCACCGTCACCATCCCCACCACTAACACCATCATCGCGACATTCATCACTTCCACCACCATCACCACTATAACTACTATAATAACCAGTACCACAACCACCATCACCACCATCATCATTACGACCACTACCGTTGTCATGTGGTTGTGATAATTTTCTATCATATCATATTTATGTGCAACTAAAACAAAAACCAGTTGTTGCAATGCGTCTGAGGCAGCCTTGTGCGTCTGACACGCACACATTGACACTGATATTCAAGTTCAGTTTTTAGTAGGCAGTGTCCGCCCGGTGCCGCAGTGTCGTAGTAATTGTTACAGGTGTAAAAAGTATTTAGATTTTTTTGAAATTAATAAATATAAAAATAATGTACCTATCTATGTAATGCAATAATTTAGTTCTGTATTTTTGAAGTGAAAACTTCTTTAGCAGCGCTTGGCACTTTTTTTAGATAAGTTAAAAAGGGTCTAGCAGGCTGAGCGAACAAGAAGTGTCCCCAACGACGGATTTGGTCATTCTTTCAGGTACTGGCAAGTCCTAAGAACACTCTATGCTTAATATCAGTCCTCGATCTTATATTTGTTTTCGAGTTATTCAAGATAATGTAAAATAATCAGCGTATCATCGAAAGTGGCATATTTTGTAAACTATTCAAGTTACATTAACTGAACAAAATTATATTTGACTATAATAAAATAGGGCATAGGCTACAAAATGCATATTTTTAACGCATCATGTCCTTATACTTCAGTATGTAAAAAATAATTTTAATATTCTTCTGATTTTTTTTACTTCTCGCGGAGGTACACCTTCAGAAAAAATATGCAAGAGTAGCCACTAGTACCCGCTACCTACACATATAAAAATATTTGCATAAATATTCGTGCGTCATGTCAAAAAAAAACATTATCGAACAAGTAGTTACGAGCATATATAAATAAAGTACTAGTGCAGACTGCAGAGTGTAGACAAGTTAGTATGTAGGTACATAATCTCTTCTAATAAACCTATTTATAATGCATCGACGATGACATGTCAATGTCGTGTTAGTTTTTAGTTATTTTTAAGATTCCATTTCTTATTTTCAGGTAGTAAATTACAAACTGGCACTGGTGACTGAAGATACCTAGACAACTACAATCGGACCTTTTCTTCGAAACCTTGGAAGATGTCGAAGTGTATTTGCCGGATGAATGCATTTTTTTTACATGGTACAATTACATTGCTTACAGGATTTGCATATTTCCAACAATTCGCACGATATGCAGCTACGAAAAGTACCACTTTTTGAGCAACTGTATAAAAAAAGTTATTATTGTTGCAGTTTTAGAAAATGCAATTATCTGCTCTTATTTTTTCGATAGATAGCACAGAAGGTCGCCGGAACTAGTTTATAAAGATATTTCCATTCACGATACATAATTAATTATGGGAACAATTTAAACGCTCACCAAAATGGCTTTTATACACCAAAAATAAATTCCAAATAAAATGAATTGCCTCCATATAAATTAAACCCACTCTATACAGTGCTCCCCAAATTAAATCATTTTGTATTCCAAAATCGATAATTATACATTACACCAGAATAATTTTATGTTGAGTCAGTATATCTTTTTGCTTCCCAAAATGGATTTTTTGCTCACCAAATATTCTTTTCATAAAACATCAAAATTATTACCAAAAATTGCAGTCTATTTTGCTTTAGTGTAATCAAATTATCTAACCTTTAGTCAAAATATATTACTGTCTATCTAAAATTACAATTGCTTCCCTTTATTTCTTAACCCCGCAATCCGCCCCCCGCCCCGCGTTTAATTTTTTTTTTAAATTAGTGTTTCAGCTAGGTAACCATCTAATCCTGATCACCTTTCAGAGCAGATCCGACTCGGCCGGGTTAGGTTAGGTTAGTTTTTTTTTTATATCCCTAAAAAACGCTCCATAATGTGCGGTAGTCATTATTAGCTATGCTATATACTAGTTATACTTAAATATGCTTTACTTTTAAATAAATAGATGCACGCCACAAATATAGATTGTAGTATATTTAGTAGTGACCGACCGAAGTTTCGGTTTCAGTTTCGGCCTAAAAATCATGTTTCGGCCAAAGGTTCGGTTTCGGCCAAAAAACAGCCGAACCTTTCGGCTGCGCCGAAACTTCCAGCATCGTACTTTCGAGTCACGTTCAACGTCGGGTCGGGTGCGCTCGACAGTCCCCACGGTTGGCAATATGGTGTCGCTCGCCTGACTCTGCCGGCCGCTGAATCACTTTGCTCAATGAGGTGACGTTTGTGTTTGTTCCCCGAATAATGTTAAGTAATTGACCCAGTGAGCAAAGCATTTCCGTTTCAGCATTGGCCCACAAATTCTTTCGTATGCCCGGACGTTTGGATGTCCATGCGCTTACGGGCTGTTCTTGGCTTAGTGTCGAATTTCTCAATCGATTTTCATGATTTTTTTTTGTGTATGTTCGATAAGTATACCGGGCGTCCCAAGACTGGGACACCAAGGGAAAGTACCTTACATTACATATCGTAGATAGGAGATTTTGCTGAAAGAAGACTTTGTTATTTTTAAAAGTTAGTCATTCTGCTTTAAAGATTTTCTAAGAATTACTTGCTTAATTGCTCGTCCTCGGCAAAAAATAATTTTCTTGAAATTTGACTCAAACATTTTACGTTGTTCCTTTCTTTTGAGATACTAGTTACTTAGGAAAAAATATTATTTTATATCCATTATTTCGATTGACAGCATAATAATAGGGGTGTTTTTTTTCACATTTAAGTCGGTTCGATTCCCAGACGAAGCAAGTAATTCTTAGAAAACCTTTAAATACAGAATTGCTAACTTTTAGAAATAACATAAAGTCTTCTTTCAGCAAAATATACTATCTACGATTTTTAAGGTACTTTCCCTTGATGTCCCATAGTCTTGGGACGCCCTGTATAGTATTTTTTCATCGATTTAGTATTTCAAAATTTTCAAAATAGCGGATATAGGAGAGGTAAAATCATCACTACTTTATTTATTTTTTATGAATTTGTTCATCTCATATTGTAATTCTTAACGCTTTTCTTAAATTTACAAACAAATTGAAGGCGATATTGGTTTTTTAGGATAAAAGTGAGGAGGTTTACTATTTCATAAAATTACTTTAGAATTCGTCATTGTTCCGTGTATGTAATAATATTTACGTTTGAGTTGGCGTTACGAGACCACCTGATTGCAATTATAATAATTTAAACTCAATCAATTATTTTGTTGCTATGTTTTTAAACTTGTTTTATTTTATACCATCTACAGTTAAAAGATCGCTGCCTCAGTACAGTATTACAGCTGTTAATGCTACATTTTAATTTTTTGGGTAATTTAATTTGAACCAAGACCAAGTGTCAATGTTAAAATATCAATTGAACAAAAGTGAAAGGTGAGTTTATTGTGTAATTGCTGAAATTTGTAATACTGTTTTACCTTTTCCACTCCCACTCCACTCTATATACATCTTCACTTTCTTGAAATTTCTCTAATCGACAAAAATAATCTAAGTATATTCTTATAAAACCTACTCACAAAACTTCATGAGAATCGGTTAAGAAATACGACCTCCAGGCGAGAACACCCCAAAAAGCATCCTATCGTCCGCACATACGAAAGAATTTTGGACCAAGCTGAAACTGAAAGATTTGGTCTATCGGGCAATTATGCCAGCGACATGTCTCATTGTATTCATATTAGATCTAGAAAGAACGACCCGCTGACATTTTATACAACGTTTTAATCACGTTTATAAAAGGTTCGGTTTCTTTTTCGGTTTCGGCCGAAACTGTAATTAGAACCGAACCTTCGGTTTCGGTTTCGGCAGAAAAACGTGTTTCGGTCGGTCACTATTTGCTGTGCAATCAGGAATTTTGATATAAATTTTGATTATTTTTGCATAGAAAAAGGTTTTTTTTTATGTGCGTTTAAATACTACCCGTAATTGAAACCTCAATATTTTTTATTAATTTTAGGGTATAAAAGCCATTTTGGTGAGCATTTAGTTTTTTGCCTCAGCAAAAATTACTAAAATGGAAGTAATAATATAAAATATTGGTGACATCCATTTAACAATAATATAGATTATTTGGTCTGAAATTAACTTTAACGGTGTTCATATATTTTTATAGCATGTAAGAAAAAGAATTATGAGCTTTAGGTATTTATAGAATAGTTTGGGATACACTATTTGGTGAGCATTCATCCGTTTTGGCAAGCATTAAGAATTTATTGGAAGTAATTTATCAACATATTTGGTAGGCGTTTAATCATATTTGGTAGGCGTTTAAACACAAGCCATTAATTATATGAAGTGTATCTGTATATGCGTAAAGTGACTGGCGATATTACGCCATTCAATTTTACGCAACATTACTGATAGTTTATTTCTTCCATACTCTGTCATACACCAATACCATTGCGATGAATCGCCCCACATTTTATTATGTGTTTGACACATACTCAAAGAGGGAAATAACAAAAATTGCGATTTAATGAAACATGTGCACTGTATGTCCATTAAATCTTTATGAGCAAAGGTAAGGAAACTAAATATAAGTATTTGCACTCGTAATTCTGTCTACTAATATAATTACGACAGTCGGTGTTTATCTCTATTTTTATCTCTTCGTAAAATTTTAAGTAAAATATTTGTATGGCGTTGAAATTTTACTCCGGAGCGTAATTGTACTTAATTAGGCGGGACACCCGTTCTGGACGAGCTCACTAGCGGAGAAGTAATATTTTAGACCGCTTCGCATACAAAACTTAGCTCAGAACCTGTAAATAATAATCTTTAGGTATAAATAGGTTATATCATATGATTGTTATTTCCCTTTGTTCTTGCGCTAAAATTTAGTTTAAGGGTAAATTGGGCACTTTCATCATAAAGCAGCTTATTTCCGATAAAGCATATCCTACAAGTCCGTTCACGTATTTAATCACTTGCCAAATTATATCAAGATATTAGATTCCTGAAAGCAAAAATGATAAAAATGGTGCCTGCAAAACGCTTACTAGGATATAAAAGAGAACTTTGAGTGATTCATTCAAGTACAAACTATACACAGCATCCTTAGTTAATTTGTTTTTAACTTGACATGTGTAAGTATATTAATGATTACTATTATTATTTCAATATTTAGTTATACTCTTGACGTATGGATTTCAATGTTTATTTAAATTATTTCAATATTTAACTATAGTATGGCAATTCTAATATCTAAAATTTTAACTTGCCTTCTGACATCAAATTGTACGCCGCGTTGCGGTTGATTGTGATGTACCCTAAATTGACAAAATACCTTTATAACGAACTCACAATATTACAATAAATGATTTCAATTTCAATTTCAAATTCATGACACCTACCGAAAACAACTTCGCCACTATTTGAATATGCCTATTTTCGCGACTCTTGGCTATTGTATTGTTTTGGTTTTATAATTTGTTGTCATGTCATTCTTTTTAATTAACAAAAATTGACATTTTGTTAAAATTTACTCTCTGTGAGTGTTAAGTAAAAGGTTGTCCATTGTTTGGTTCGGTTTACATAAGGACGCGTTTACGGTTGATAGGGTATTGGTATAAAGAAGCAAACAAAATTCGGTTCTATGGAAACCTGCACAATGGGACCGTTTACTAAACACTCACATATTATGTGTCAATTGCTTGATTTCTTTTAAAATTCCAATATTCCTCGTATACAGCTCGAATACCAAAAATCTACAATGTATCCTAGATCTCGGCAACGAAGCTCACATGGCTGATGAGTGATGACAATATCAATCGAGTTAAGCCCCAGATGTTATTATACCAGTAAATAAAACGAAAGTATTTTACTGACAATTGTGGAATAGAAATGACACCACCTCATTTCGACTGGATGTTATTTTTCTACCACTTAGGTTACACTTTATTTAATACTCTCGGTAATATTTATTTTAGCCTATAAAACCTAACGAGCGCAAAAAAATCAACCTGTATCATCACGTTTCATTGCAAAAGTTTCAGAGCTACATAAACCTAATCAACAAGTCGTATCTAAGTCAAATCTCTTAACAAGTGAACCCCGATGACGTTGCAATCCACTTGTAACTTTCAAGTATGTTGTAAGGATTTCATTCAAGTTTATTCTACTAAAAGACAACCTAGAACGTAGTCTGAATGTCAGTTACACTCAATTTAACTCTTCGATACTAGCAAAAGACGAGAGTTGTCAAACTTTTAATACAATCCAGGCCTGCGAACGGCCTTAAATCTATGTAGTGGTATCAAGTTTGTATCAGTGGTATCTATTGTATACTTATGTGCTAAGATATTTTGTAAATGTTTAGCCTTCAATTGATATCGATGGTAACTATTATATTAATGACTTAAAGAAGCAGCGGGACAATTTCGACTGATAAGTTATAAACAGTGATCGGCATAGCCCGTGCAACACCGCAGGTTTCGTATAGAAAATTTATTATGAATATAAATAAAATCCCGTGATCTTGATTTGGTATTTATATAAATATGTTCTATTCAGTATAAAATAATTATGTTAAAATCATATTCATTACAATCATGTTCGTATTTTTTTTACGCCGAAAACCGCGATGTTGCACGGGCAGTGCCGACCAATGGTTATAAAGTACAACTTTTACAAAAAAAACAAATGATTTTAAAATACATTAGAATCCGACTTTTTTTACTTCGTCCACCTAACCGTCGTTTTTTCTTGACCGTAGTCGGGTGGATGTAAACATCTTTAGATGTCCATCAGGATACTTTTACCTGAATATGATAAAGAAAAAATACACCGACGAAGTCTACTGCATGCACCATGCACCAGTTTCTTCTTGCGCCAATTTGAAACGTATTCAAACAAGTGATTTCAAGTTTCTCTCATTGAAAGCCGAAACACTTAATTGCACAAGGAACAGCGTCACTGTTGTGAATCGAGGCACACTCGGGTTATTTGAGCCGGGGAAGTTACTAGCTTAAGAGATGAAGAAGTTCATTAGATATTCAAAGTTCCATTATTTGTGTGGCGCAGCAGAAGTCTGTAGCAGGAAAGTTACAGTCTTAAGATTGATTTCAACGGCACTGCCGACTTTCATTGCTTTCTTGAAGTTTTTGTCAAGACATTGAATGGAAAGACTGATTAGTAATGTGTGTTCATAAAATCTGTCTAAAATAGGGCTAAAACCCCGTTCTTACTTATTTAGTACCTGTATTTATCAACCATCTTCAAAAAGGATCAAGTCAAGGAGTCTATAATTGTTTATGTTATTATCATATTAACTATGTTGATTTTAAGTATGTATTATAAGTAAGAAATTAAACTAGCAAATAAAATTGTACCCGACTCGAAATAATTATCTTTCTTATCACAGATTCTTTGCGGCAGTTATATTAACGTGTAATTAACCATATTTGGCATGGCCCTATACCGCAGTAAAGATGTTTTCAGTTTCTCCTGTTCCCTAGTTAATACATTCGATTACGTAGGTCCTTATTTAAGAATGTCACCATACAGTAGATCAATGAATAAGGAGGATATTTATTAATTACAATCGGCTCGTTAAACGAAGTGAATATATCCACGGATAAATTACATCACAGGTTTTTATAAATAAAAAAATATGCATTCGAATAGGCTAGTTGACTCATGTCAAATTGTAAAAAACTAATGTTTATTCCGTATAGTATTTAGCAAAGGAAACCTAAATATATATTATTCAATTCATTAAAGTGAAAGATGGCTGAAAAAAAATAATTTAAAAATATGGTTTTTAATCTGTATTTTGAAATGCTTAAAACGCTGTCCGCCATTTTCGCTTATGATAGTGACGTCATCGGTCATGTAAACAAAACTGAAAGTCTACTTTGACGACTTCGAATAGTGCCGTCCCTCTCGATCTCGTGACAAAGTATATTGGAGTGAGCGGAATGGCACTATACGACGGTCGAATTTCGAATATTTACAGATAATTCTACGTCACGCCACAGATTAGCAAAAGGGAAAAATGGCGGACGGCGTTTTTGACTGTTCATGAAATTTCTAATTTTCAATTGATAAAATTTAGCTTTCTAGCTTTCACAAAAATACAAGACATTTTTTTAGAGCTAGTAAGATCATTATTAACCATTTGAAATATATTTCAAAACTGGGTCTACTAGCCTATTTTGTTACTATAAAAAAAAGGTATACGTGATTATGTGTACATGTATATTGGTCGATATATTTTTTGGTGACAGCAAAATTGTCTCAATGATTGTTAATATTGGTACAAATCGCATAGTTATTAATTTACATTAAATTGACCATTATTATCAATATGTAACATAATAGAGTGACATTCCCATTTAAGTATAATTTTTATTCGTTTTCTCTAAAGATAGAGGTGTTATCTACACATAGGTCATTTGGATATAGAGCCATTGTCGGCAAAATTGAATAATGACCTGTATCACATTTATATGACACTTAAAATTTCTTCCACTCGCTTATATAATTTTATAGCACATTATTTTAGCAAATATGTAGGTTACTATACTTAGGTAAACACAACGCGTTAACGTGCACGGAACTCTTGTTGCTAAGTTCAGCTCGCAATTGGTCGATTCATAGGCATAATTGTATAACGTTCCGTGACATTTTACATTAAGGTTCTATTAAACTTTAGACAACTCAGTTATTTAAGATGAGAAAGTGAGCTTACTTGTTACGAAGTAGGAAGATGTGTAATAAAATAAACTCATAATATTGCCTGCTCTCGCGAATTGTGTCTTGCCACGAAACATGAAGCCTCGGAAGTATACATTTCGGTTCCAGGCGGAAGCATTACGTCCCTCGTGCATGCCATCCGATTAACGTCTTTACCTAAATAATATTATAGAAAAATGCTGAATAGCCACTTGGTCTCGCAGGCCTCGCCGCGACCGTTCACAAACTTTTATGTTGTGAAACTTAGCTGTTTGCGCTTGACATTTATTGCTTTTATATTTTACGGTCTCTAGGGAGACGATTTGTTAAATGTTGTTATACAATGTAAGGAAATATGGCGACGACCCTGATTCTATTTTGTGTCTTGTATACATTGAGAGAGGTGACTAGAAGGAACCAATGATTTTCAAACCCAATAGAAATCGTAGGCTAAGTTACTTAACAATCTAAATCCCGAACATAGTTTTCATGCAGAACAAACATTTTAGTTGCCACTCTAAGATGCTCCGCTAGGCAAGATAGGCAGAAGATTAATGGTTAGCCTGGACGAATCTTGAGTGCGTTACAACTTTCTAGTTATCCTACAAAGTTTCAAAATTAGCATTTTATGTACTTGGAACTAGGCCCCCGTCCTCTGCGGCTTTCCAAAGTAGCGATCAAAATCAAACTTGCTTAAATTTGCAATTGAAATATCTTTTTATTTTCCCTTTGAGCTTTCAAGGTTTAAGGGATCCGAGCTCGTCAACTGCTTAAGGATATTAAACTTCCTAGCCCCTTCCCTTTAAGTTATTTTGAGGGACAGTTTTTTGTTTGTTAGCGGGAAATTGTTTATCTTTCTTACTAAGTAAACCTTCGAGCGATTAAATTTTATCATTTAACTTCTTTAAGTACCGATGAACGTTTTTCAATTGTATCTACTTACCGCCGATTTTATTAAAAAATATCCATCAAAAATTTTATTTCGTAATACTACCGATTAATAGTATCGTATTATTTCTTACTAGTCGTGCAATCGCGTGGAACGCGTGAAAATCGGTCTGTGTCAGTTTTGCTTTATCACAGTTTCTTGATGGGTAGACAGGACTTTGCGTGCTGTCTAAATCTATTGGGATCTTGAAAGTTGTGCGAGCTGTTTTGCCACCAACGTAGCAGCGATTATACAATTAAATGTGTTGACATCCGTACTCCCTCTTCTAAAATTAGAATTAGTTTGGCAAAATCCTTCCTCAGTGGCTTACTCATATCACATTCAGTGCCATCTGTTAGTTTATCAGGGTACTCGATAGTCGTAGCACATGTTTGAAAAAAGGTTGCTCCTCTTCCTAAATTGCGCCATAAGATTCAGATGCAAACTTAACTCGATCGAGTATAGTGGCTAGCCCCCCTTTTATTGGTAAAATGTTTATAGCCTTTAATATGGCCGAAGATTTTCTCGGCAGATTAATGAACGGGTTTTCACGTGATTCGCGGTCAAATAAACAGACAAAAAATGTACAAACTGTTGGAACTTGTTCTGTTATCGATTCTAAGTATCCCCCGCCAACTTTTTTTGTATATATTCCATGTAAAGATTTTCGACCCTCTTCTGCTTTATTATACGAGTACATATGCATAGATAGATAATCACTTACATAAAAATTAATACTACAACTAGAAATAAAAACATAAATCAAGATACATAGAATATACATACAAAAGCAAACTTTTCCCAAACACCAAAACATTATAGGCATGCAAAAACACACACAGTACGTATACTCGTAGGTGAAAAACTTAACAAAAAGACTAGGTGTAGTGTAGTAGTAGAATTGTTAATCCACTGTTTTCTAACATAATTGTGCGCATCGGGTTACAAACATGAAATTTCTACCACAGATAGTGTTACGTGGTAATTATTTTCAGATGTGGAGGGAAGTCAGATTCGTCCCCTGTGTGGCGGGAGAGCGGGGTGAATAAAACCAAAATATACCTCTTTTTCTTTCTCTATTGCTGCTCAGTTAAGTCTACTAGGGTTTGTCTGGTATCACTTTTGTGTAAAATAAATATCAGAAATTCATTTTTTATGTTATTTATGTATAGTTCATTATAAAAATATGGGTGTATCGAAAAGGGTCAAAATTACAACAAGTTTTTTTTATTCAGGGAGGTAAATTAGTTATATAAAACTAACATGCCCACAAGCCCTAGTAGCGTTAACTTATCAGTAATAAAAAATGGGCAAGTGCGAGTCCGACTCGCACATGAAGGGTTCCGTACCACAAAACAAGTTTGTTGTATGGGAGCCCCCCTTAAATATTAATTTTATTTTTAGTAATTGTAAATACATCATCTGTGAAAATTTCAACTGTCTAGCTATCACCGTTCTTGAGATACAGCCTGGTGACAGACGGACGGACGGACGGGCGGACGTACGGACGGACGGACGGATAGCGAAGTCTCAGTCATAGGGTCCCGTTTTTACCCTTTGGGTACGGAACCCTAAAAAAAAAGTGGACTCCTTTGACCTATTCACCCCGATTTCCCGCCGCACAGGGAACAAATCTGACTCTACATCTAAAAATAATCACCGCAGAACACTCTATCTGTGGCAGAAACTTCGTGGTTGTATTTCGATGCACACAATTTTGCAACTTAGCAAAATGTACTAGAGCAGGCTGGCTAACCTTAACATCAACATTTTTTTCAAGATTTTTTTTGTAAAAAATGTGCCCAATATGTATTGATTTTTAGAAACTTGATTAAATTTGCTATGTTGTTTTTTTTTTTCATTCAGGAAATATACTTAATTTACCGTTCTGAATAAAACTAAAACTAAAACTTGTTGTGATTCTTACCTTTTCGGCAATATATCCAAATTTTTATATCGAACTATACATAAATAACATAAAAATTAATTATTGATATCTGTTTTAGACAAAAACGATACCGCACATGCCCTAATATCCTTAGTTGATCAGTGTTAAAAAGAAAACGAGCACTACTTGGTCCTATTCACGCCGCTTACCCGCCACACAGGGGACGAATCTGACTTCCCTCCACATCTGAAAATGATCACCGCGGAACACCATCTGTGGTAGAAATTTCATGCTTGTAACCCGATGCGCACAATTTCGCGGCTTAGCAACTCTACTATAGTGGTGTAATAAAAAGTTTGTATGGAAGTTACGTCAAAATTCGAATATAGCGAAGACCTCCACCGATTCAAGCTCAAAAGTAACCCTTCCTGTTCTTGTGACCCAGAAAAAATCGAAGGTGTGGTACTTAATCTCGCAGAATGTCCAAGCTTCGATCTTGAACTAGATTTAATGCAGAATGCAAATTAAAATAACAAATAGTCAAACATTACTTCAGCTTCCTCCTGGTTGGGAAAATCATCACGTCATGAAGTTTTTGTCAACTACTGCAGGAGAGTAAATAATACAAGTTTTAAAAAATAAAAGAAGTACACGGCCATAAGTAAGCGGTTATAAGTAAGCAAACCTAAAATTTTACAAAATAAAATTGTAAAAGCACAATAGTTTGAAGTCCAGCAATGACATTATATTATATTAGTTTACGGCTGCACACGTAGTTTCGGATTATGTCTGGGGATAAAAGCAAACACAAAAAAAAAACCTAACCTAGGTTATTGGTAACCTGTTTCTGTTTCGCAGTTTTAACCTGACCTAACCTACTTTACTGATAATAGTTCGGTTCTGGAGCTTCACCGGCCGATGCCGCGGCACGCTCGTTTTGCTCGCTCTTCTCGCACGCTGTTGTGATCGCAGGTTCTAACCTAACCTACGTTCATTCCGTAAACTATGATATTATGTCGTATTAGATTCGACGATACTAACGTTCTGCTATTTAAAATTCTGCCTAATTAGTATTATGCGAACTGGCAGTTATGCTAAGTAACTATGTTATGATTATACTAAAGTATCATCAGTCAATTGTTTCTGTGATAGCTGCTATGCGAAGTGTATTTCGGACGATTGATATTATGCAAGATAAAGGGAACCCGATTGACAGGATCTCGGTAAATATTGAAGGTAAATATTCCTAAATTTGAGGTTATATTCAGGTTTAGAAGCACATTATATTGTAATATTTTCTATTCACACATTTATTAAATGATGATCTCATGATGGCTAACTATTTGGGGCAGGGTTTTCAAAAAATATGATATTAGGTTATTACTTAGTGTTGGTTTTTATTACAAAAATCACGATGAAACTAAGCGTAAACTTTTTATATTTACTCGTAGGTCAAGATATAGTCGTTGTATGTAGTTTAGAGAATAACCACTGTGATGGTTTTTTCCCTCTGTACGGTATTCTTTACATAAAAATATTAAAAACGTTCTTATTTTGCTTTTACAGCGATCAAGTAATAAAATACCTATTATATTTATGATAAAAGCGATACACAACCGCAAGAAAAACAATTTTTCAAAATTATTATAAATGTACTTTTCATAAAACAACCTATATTTTAACAGTTAAGTTCATCAAAGTAGTTGTTAAATTACCTATATATAATTTTTGGACGCTTGAAATCAATCGTTTTGATAGTTTTCTGCTCAACATTACGTTTTCACCCGCAGAAAAACTAAAGTTAAAGAACGTAGCTTGAGAGCAGTGGTTTCCAGTGAGCTGCGGGTAATGTGAGAGGGGGAACCTCAGAATGGGGGAAAGGGCGGGGGAGGGGGGCTTTGGCTTACCAAAAACCGACGCGCGCACCTTAGAAACAATAGATCAACCTTAACGCACGCAAATAAACCACACTTATGACCAAATAAACTTGCATGAACTTCGGTCTGCATATCTTGCATCTATAAAAACTTTCAATAGTTTAATTTGACGCGCTATGATATAAATGTTAAGTTGTGTTTAATAATAATGTTAAATTAGAATATTGTGGGTTAGTTTTTCATAGTAATTACAAATAATAAGTTTATTAGCTGAAAGGTTTCAGAGTAAGAGAGCGCGCGGTCGTGGCGGGCGGGAGGGGCGTCCCCATGCCACGGCTGCTCCGCCTCGCAATCAGTCGCCCCTAAGTCTCAGGTTTGTACGCAGCATCCCGACGCTTTATCTCTTCACGTTTCGCACAGAATTATATTAGTTGATTTGTATCGGGGAGCCTGTATTATGTTATTTTCTGCGTCAAACTGTATATAAAAGTGGTCGGGTTGCTGTGATACAATGGCGTTCGGACGCGAACTACGGTGGATCGTCGGCGCCGGCTTGTTATTGTTGTACGCCAGCGTAGCGGCGCAGCCTTTTTCCGTCGAGAAAATAGTCGTCGGTAAGTGTCAAACCGTTACGATGAGCGATATATTATTATTATTTACTAACCAATTTTACTTATTGTTTGCTTCATGTTGTGTATAATTTTTCTGAGGAAAATTAATTTTATTACGCAAATTTTGGCAAGGAAAGGAAGAAAATATGTTTTGTTTCCTTTTCGCTCTAACGCACGCGGTTGCCCGCCCGCTTCGTTTAAGAGAGTATCGATTTTCTCTTTCCAACCTTATGCGACATCTCTTTCGGTCTGGAGGCAATGAATAAAGGTTATAATGGCGGTTACAAGCGTACTTAAAAGTGTAACAGCGCAATCCGTGAAATGTAATTCTCGTTCAAGCGTGTAATGATTGCAATATGTTTGCCTTTTAACTTTACTGAAAAATATTTAACCAGAATAACGACTGCATATACTTAGGTAACAATGCTTAATAACTCTTAAAACAACGGTACCCTAGTTTAATTACAAGTTTTAGCAGAATGACTTTCATACTTTAAAGTTTTGTGTTTGAAGAAGCTAAGCTATCGGAAGTCTTAACTTTGAATTCACTTTCATAATAACTTTCAGTTCAAGAAACTTATTTAGCGCACAACACATTTTCTTTTAGTGTACACAGTGTTTAAGTTGTTTTGTAAAATATATAAAACAAAAATCTTTCTGCATTTGAAAACATTTTGCTGTAGTAGCTAGTAATAAACTGTTTTTGGAAAAGTTATTTACATATTAGTTAAATTAAGTAAACTACGAGTAGTTTAATTTAAAAAGAAACTAAGATACTAGACAGAGACGAGAGCTTTTTTGTTTAAATTAAATACCTGCTGGCTTTAAGGGTTCCATGCGCGAGTTACTTGGGTAAAAAGTGTTAGGTATGTAAAAAAAAATTAACAAAAAAAGAACCGACTTCAATAAAATTATTATATTTATATAATTATAGTTTACGTGAGGTTTGGCACCGACTTCAAAGGGTGAGTCAAATGTAATCTGTACTTTAACGGGTTATTTTTGACTTTTTAGTTTTATTGAAGACGGTTCTTTTTTTCTTACTTTTTGTTTTTTTTTGTTTTTTAGTGATTCATATAAAATACTTATCCGGTGATCGGGGAGGTCTTGAAGGCATGCATCTCGTTTGAATTATCTTCTAACTCCTAACCGTTAAGGAGTTGTACCTTCCATCATCAGCTCAGCATTGGAAGATGATGACTACCATATGTACATACTTAAATAGTTTTAGAAAATATATGAAAAATATTATGAGTGCTTATTAAATTTCAGGAATTCCTTCGATTCCTCATGGATCTCGTCATCCGATCTTCACCAAAATTTTATGGGACTAACCTTGAGATGTCTATTCATGAACCTAAAAAGAATTTTCCACATCGACTCATAAATGACGGAGTTCTGTGGTAACAAACATTAAAAATAATAATAAAAAAAAAAACGAATTGAGAACCCTCTCCTTTTCTTGAAGTCGGTTAAAAATGATTAAAAATCTTTGAGCCCTTTTAGCGTGATTCTCCTAAACCTTTTATTAAACACATTCGAAAAACTGCACTGTCACCTAACAAATAAACATCGAAGTAAAGAAACAAGTACGTTTTTATTTACTTTACTTGATGTTTCGGTCGCCGCGTTAGGTCCATAGTCACGAAAGGTCTGAAGGAACGAGAACCTAAATAGTCCTTGGCCATTTAGTAGCCAATATGTCCGTCATTTGTGTTGACGGTTGTCAGAATTGACTTAGAGCGCCCGCGGACTGAAGAGCTGTTACTAGATCGACACATTACGCTCATATCGGCGGCTTATTGGAATGGTTGACCCGATGGTATTTCAGGATGTATACGAGCTTATATTACAGCCATTATAACTCTAATTTAAGCTGTATAAAGGCCTCAGTGGACTAGGGTAGCACTTGATAGAGGACTGTGGAAGGAGTTGGAGGAGGCCTATGCCAACAGGCACTCTGAGAAGAGAGACATACTCTAAAGAAAAAAAAAACTAATTGTTAACTACACATTGTTTCTTATCCAGAATAAAGGCTTATTATTATTATTATTATTAAAGGCTTTATAAGCGCTTAATGCAGCCTGTGTGCTACTTGGGTAGTTTCCGACGTCCCTCAGACCCTCCCACGAACACCCTCCTTTTTAGGGTTCCGTACCCAAAGGGTAAAAACGGGACCCTATTACTGGGATTTCGCTGTCCGTCCGTCCGTCCGCCTGTCACCAGGCTTTATCAAGAACGGTGATAGCTAGACAGTTGAAATTTTCACAGATGATGTATTCCTATTGCCGCTATAACAACAAATACTAAAATAAAATAAAATAAAAATTTAAGGGGGGCTCCCATACAACGAACTTGTTATAGATTATGGTACGGAACCCTTCATGCGCGAGTCGGACTCGCACTTGCCCAATTTTTTTTATACTTCACAAATTTAAGGCATTAAAAATTGATAGGTCAATGTTTTTATCTCCAGCGAAGTCTCTTTCTAGCATCAATTAAATGCTGGTTTGTCGTCTATGTACCACAGTTACCAAAAGCCCGTTTCCAGGCGTTGGCTCTGAATTGATTGTTGGGAAGGCTATATAATAAATTAATAACTAACTGAGACCAGTCAAGTAAGAACAACAAGTGTCTTGTCATCATCTGTCGTTCAGATTGCTATAAATATGTATTTTTCGTTTCTTCATATTCCCGTTCATACTAGTGAAAGGTATTATTCCTCACCTCGCAACCTTGTTACCTCCAACGTAGCTATGTACAGATTATATATACCAAGTGGA
This sequence comes from Apotomis betuletana, assembly GCA_932273695.1. Classification (NCBI taxonomy): domain Eukaryota; kingdom Metazoa; phylum Arthropoda; class Insecta; order Lepidoptera; family Tortricidae; genus Apotomis; species Apotomis betuletana. The sequence continues at coordinate 12,404,529 of OW026298.1, read as the reverse complement.
TACAATGTTTTGTCATGGCATAGCAGTTACCGCCAGGCGGCAAACTGGGTTAACACGGCTTTAAAGGCTCGCTAAATCAACGGAAAATCACCTCGCCTACAGCCATGCATCATCTCTGATTTCTCTCACATATAAAACTGCTAAATGCTTGTTAATTTAAAGAATATTTTGAACTATAAGATGATTTCTCATCGAAGTCGATAATGTATTTTATTTATAATGTAGTTATTGCCGCCGTATTGCTGTTTAATATGACATTTTGTGAGCTATCGAATGTGGTTCCAACTTTCAAGGCAAGGTTCTCGGGGCGTCCCCATTGCGCTTTGACATCGGGTTCCTAAACGAGCAAACAGGACACTCAAAGGTCGGCTTGTTATAGAAATTGCAGATTGCAGCATGTATGTGGTGGTGGTCTGATGTTGCAAAATAATTTATTTTACTATGTATACTTTATAGTAAAATAATCCAAAACCTTTGAGTTTAATCATTAAAAATTCTGCTGGTTCATTGGTATTTACAAAGAGTGTCCGACGCGTTATATTTTACCAGTTTCTGTCGATTAGTAAATTCTGGCTAAGTCTAGTGTAACAACAATGCATTTGTTACACTAGTGACTAGGCACCAAGACAGACAATACAAAAGCTTCATTGAAATAAAAATAGACTGTAGTATCAATAGATACTTCTAGTTTTCTGTTAACTCGCCACAGACATGTTACTCCTTACACGTGTAAAGATATATTAATATAGAGTGTAATTTTAAAGTTTGAGATTATTTCTTCGAACAGAATACGAAAGTATACAGTGCACCAAAGGAAACTTCTCAATGGTAGCACTTTAAACTTTGAAGCAACATTTGACGAAAGTTACCGTAATCACCCCGTTCGAATGGTTCTTTGCGCTGGTTCCACAATCCACCTGCTTCTTACCAAACAACTGACATTCAATATTTTTAAAAAGTGTAATTTTAGACATATTCGCTTCATGTAGGGCATGTGGGTTCGGGACATATTGTGAAGATGTTTCATTTTCGAAGATGACAATTGATTCACATTTAACTTATGCAGCTTTTAATATGCTAAAAGGGGCCAAAAATTTAAATCTTTAGTATTTTTCGTAGCATTACGTGAAACACTGACTTTTGCCAATTTAATGTCTGCTGTACGAGTAGTTTAGAATTTTGCTTGTTGAGATGGATTATGCGATGTTTATGCCATTATTGTTTCTACCTGGTCGCGATTCTACACAATATGAATTCCACACAGCTGAAGTTTACCACATGCGTTATTCTTCACAGTCATTATTTCTACACAATCTTGACTCTACCTAGTAGTGATTCTACACAATATTAATTCCACACAGCTGAAGTTTATCACATGCGTTATTCTTCGCAGTCATTATTTCTATACAATCTTGATTGACTCTGCCTAGTAGTGATTCTACACAATATTAATTCCACACAGCTGGAGTTTATTACATGCGTTATTCTTCACAGTCATTATTTCTACACAATCTTGACTCTATCTAGTAGTGATTCTACACAATATTAATTCCACACGGCTGAAGTTTATCGCATGCGTTATTCTTCACACAATTATTTATATTTCTATACAATCTTCGCAACTATTATTAATGTACAACATCGGTCACATCTCTGGTAAAAAACACCCTTATAGTTTTTTTTTTTTTATATATTAGTTTAAGGTATTTACACTAAGAAATAAACTTCACTGGCCACAGAGGCCACTTGTCAAAGACATTGTCTTGATTGACGTTGTCGAAATTGTTCACGGATCAAAATCAATTAATTTCTACTGCTTAAAGTTGAAAAAAGACGGAGGAAAATGAGAATGAAATAGTGTCATAAAAAGCGAAAAAGGGAGGGACATTTTATTAAAAAGTGGTTATTAATATTATTTTAGGGGTAACCGGAAGAATGGTACTAACTGGCGATGTGTAAATTCTTTATCGTGCAGTGCTTCAATAAGTATCGGTAAGGAGAATAATGGTGTTCTAAGAGAGAGTACACATATGTGTAAACCCAATCAATTCCAAAATAAAGTGGACATTTGCGTACATAAATGTAGGGAAAAAGTTGTAAATACCATGAAATCTATTCAACGCATATTTGAAAAGGAGTTTGAGGCTTTACAGGTCGAAGCCTCCCTCAGAAACGCATAAGCCTACGCTTTTCTTAGAGCCTACTATTAATTCACAACTTCACTTGCTCGTTAGAGTCGCAGTTCAACCTAACACTTCTCCTCGCTTCGCTCGTCGTCGTACTTAACCTAAGCCAAGTCGGACCTATTAAAATAACTATAATTATCAATAAAATGACTTGATAAGTGTATGACATTTACAATTATTACTAAAAATAATTATAACTATCAATTTTATGATTATATGACTAAATGAATGTATGACATACGACATTATGGCTGAAACAATTATGACGTGGTGAAATTATGACAGCGAACAATAATGACATCGTACAATTTATGCCAAAAAAAATTACGCGCAGCAACTTCATGCGTAAAGTGTTAATGACAATCGATATTATGACAATAGTTGTTATGCCACTAGAGGGTTGCCCATTGCCCCCCCCCCCCCCCCCCCCCCCCAATACCTCTTACCCAGCGAAATTAATATTGTGTAGAATCACTACTAGGTAGAGTCAAGATTGCGTGGAAATAATGACTGGGAAGAATAACGCATGTGATAAACTTTAGCTGTGTCGCATAATCCGTTGAGATGTTATTCCGTTTCAGTAAATCACTATGCATGTTTCACAACACTAATAAATATGATCTGTGGTAACTCTCTTCTCTCTGTCATGGCAAAAGAATGTAGCTTGTGTGCGCTTTGATTGTATTGATCCCTCGTATTTATTTATTCATCTACAAAGTTAAAAATAAACTCACTACTTTCTCGAATTAGCACTTTCAGGAAGAAGTGTGGAGATCAAACGTATAACCACCAATTTAAACGCCATGTCAGTAAATGGGAACAGCGGTAACTATGCTCCGTTAAAGCAAATACTCACTGAATTTGATTCCGATGACGATAACAAAGGACGATGCCACTAAAGTCATAGGCAGCTGCAACATGGACATTAACAGTGGGCTACAGCCTTCCAAAAACATCAGCCTGAGCGATATGGACGACTTCAACACAAACGAGAATACAGTAGAGAGTACCATGGACAACGTAAGCTTTCTGCAGTCGGATGTTTCTAGCAAAATGTCTTTCCCACGGCGCTGTGCCTTTATATCATCTATTCTGAATGAATCTTCATATTTCTCTGGGGCATTCCTTGCTCGGAACTCGGCAGCTGCTCTAATAATGAATGGCATGACAAAACCACCAGTTGGGAGCTCCCCTACGAAGGCATAGAACTGTCTGGCGCAATACAGGTTCTAAATGGAGTTGCGCCCAACACCAAAAATCTAATTTTCATTTATAGAGGCAACCACATGGCGCAGCAGGATAAAAATAACAAAAATATAAATGGAGTGCTGCTTATTGTCGGGAATTCAGGGAAGGTGGGCTGGTGGACCCGAGAGGAAAGAATACCAACTGAAATAAACTGTCATGTACTGGTACATACACAAACATGGTAAAGTGTTTAGTAAGATAGTGACCATAAATTTCCCTATTCTGATGAAGGATATGGACAACGACAGGGTAAATAATTTACTTACTGTAGCTACAGTTGAGCCGAATCCTAGTCACAATTCTTTGATCATAATATCTGGGGCTACGGGTAACGTCATAGGTGAACCAATGATCATTGATGATTGCCTGTCAGTAAAGCTACTGACCGAATCTAACTCGGAGAATATAAACTATATTTGTAGAAATGGTTCTTCGGAAGCTGTCTGATGGACCTCTGTCTCTGCACTCAACAGAAAATTGGCTATGTTAGACCCAAAGGTTGTAAGTCATGCAACTCCTATGACAAATGCGATTAAGAAACAGAGACTACAGAAGATGAGGCAAAGAATATAGAAAAAGTAACTACTAGATCAGGAAGAATAGTAAAGCCACCGGTATCATTCCAAGATTATGAAACAAATATGGTATTTTGCTTATCTGCTGAAGTATCCAATAGTTATGATAAAGCAATTGAAGACAGAGATTGGAAGGAGGCAGTAGATAATGAACTAAGTGCTCTGAAAAAGTTAGATACATGAGAAGAAACTGAAATACCTACAGGAACTAAAGCTATTGAAACAAAATGGTTTTTTAAAGAAAAAGATGATGGTACGAAGAAGGCAAGACTTGTCGTAAGAGGCTTTCAGCAAAAGAAAGAAGAATTGTTTGATGACATATATGCTCCAGTAGCAAGTCAATCTACAATAAGAATGATGATATCAAAAGCTGTAAACGAAGACAGAAAAATAATACAACTGGACATAGCAACTACATTTCTTAATGGAAAATTAAAATCTAATGTTTACATCAAAGTACCACAAGGACTAGAAACAAGGAGAAAACAAAGTTTTAAAACTGAAAAGAGCGCTTTACGGATTGGTGGAATCTCCAAAATGCTGGAATGATACTATAAATTAATTTGCAAAAATGAATGGTTTTAAACGCTCTGAATATGATTATTGCCATATTACACCGAAGATTGTTGGATGATAATATATGTGGACGATATACTTTTAATGGGAAACTATGACCACATAAAGAGTGAACTTAAGAAAAAATTTAATGCTACAGAATTAAAAGAAATGGATAACTTTCTTGGTATCAAAATTGATAGAAATGGAGAAACATTAAAATTGACACAAACTAAAATGATAGAAAAGATACCTAAAAAAAATAACATGACTGAATGTAATGGAATTAAAACACCTATGGAAAGAAACTATACTATACACACGGATAACAGCGAAAATGTACTGGATGTACAAGACCTGATTTGACATTTGTGGTATCCTACCTTAGTAGATTTTTAGATAAGCCAAATGAGGAGCTATAGAAAGCTGGGAAAAAAGTTGTGCGCTATCTAAAAGAAACCAAGGTCAAGGGACTAATATTTAAAGACTAATGACACTAATATGTATGGGTTTTCTGATGTAGACTGGGCCGGAGATCGTAACGATAGAAAAAGTGTGAGTGGTGGCATAATATTACAAGGCGAGAATCCCATTGCTGGGTTCTCTAAGAAGCAGCAATGTGTGGCATTATCATCGGCAGAGTCTGAATATATAGCAGCTGCATCTGTAGCACAAGAGCTAGTAAACTTAAAGGGCGTTTGTAGACATTTAGGTCAAAATGCAGACGCTGTACTACTTGTTGACAATAAGAGTGCCATTTCTATGACTAAGAGTTATGAAAACTCGAAACGTACTAAGCATATTGCTATAAGGGTGCATTTCTTGAAGGATTTGGTAATTAATAAAATAATTGATGTTGAAAATACATCTACAAATGAAAACTTAGCTGATGTGATGACTAAAAGTTTGTGTAAAGAAAAGTTTTATGGTTTCATTAATAAGTTCATGTGTTAAAAATAATTTAATATTGCTCAACTGTAAGTTCTGTTTAATATTAATAAAATGTTAACTGTTTAATATTTTTAAAATGTTATGTGTTTAAAATTGCTCAATTGTTAACCCTGTTTAGTTTAACTGATATTGTTTATGTTAAGTATAAAGTCTTTGCTATATGTTAATAACATTTGTAACCATGTTATCATTTAGGAGGAGTGTTGAGATGTTATTCCGTTTCAGTACATCACTATGCATGTTTCACAAAACTAATATATATGATCTGTGGTAACTCTCTTCTCTCTGTCATGGCAAAAGAATGTAGCTTGTGCCATTCATTATTGTGTACAAGTAAATAATTAATACAAAAATAAAACCTCGTTTCTTCTACAAAAACCATATATCAACATTGCTGATCGTAGTAGATCCGTAAGTGACTCAGTGACCATATAAAGAAACTTTGACTTGCAATATTTCTAGAATTGAGAGGAATTTGGAAATATTAATGGCCTCATTGTCACTGCGAATTCGTGCTTTTAGCTTTATCCACAGCAAATTTGGGGGCTCAATAAAAATTCTCTCGCTCGAAAAAGAATGTCTTCGAGGAAAGGATAATACGCGCATGCTATTTTGCTTGCCTTGGCGGTGGCACTGCTGTGTCCCAAATTTGATGTCAATTACCACATGTACGTACATAGTAGGAATAGATATTCCTAGAGTAGATTTCTCTTCTCGATCTAGGTTCTGAAAAGATGGCTTTTGTTTTGGGCGAGGGCTTACTTTTGTCACTCGTCATCATGACATAGAGATGTGTGGGTGTAAATTAATACTAAAGTTCAATTTCATTGTCGGTCTTGTGTCACTGCCAGTTCACTGCTTGGTTCTCTTAAAATATGCGACTTTTCTCTATGCTATCGAAGCTTCTTGGGTCACCAAACACTAGGTCAATAATTCCTCCGTGGACAAGTTCTTCATATTATATAATTCAATGTTATTATAATATTTATAATTCCCATGTCAGGTTAATTTCGTTAAAGTTGGGGCACAATAGATTAAGAAGAAGTGGGTGTACGCACAGATTATCCATTCCTTACTTGTGGACTATGCTTACTAAAGCTTATGACAGTATAGACCGGGGCCCTTATATTCCATTGGCAATCTTGCACAATACTGCACAATACTGGAAAAACTTATCTTGTTATAAAAGGTGATTCGTATAGTTTTGCTTTGGTGTTTACAAACAAGCTGACTCAAAAAGGGAAATGATGATGTTTTGTCATTTTACTAAAGTTCTTTTTGAGATTTGACCAAATCACCGACTTTGTCTAAACTCCGGATTTTAATTAGGCGAACTAACTTGACAGCTCAAAGTGTTGTCAGGAATAGAAAAAAAATAGTGATTGGTTTATGTCGATACTAATATGTCGATATAACCTTGTACCTACTATTCATTTGATTATATTTGTATTTTATCAAATACTTCAGTTCACACTCGTACTAATTACAATTTTTTGCCAAAAAAAAATAAACCACAGTTGTGCACTAACGTCCTAATTGCAACGACGTTTTTCGAAAAGTTAGTACGATTGTGCTCTAAGGTATCGAAGTAATCGTCATCATAACTCTCACACTCACACATGGACGGATGGGATGAGGATGGGAAGATGAGCAGGGATGGACGTACAAATTGGACATTAACAATACTTTTACAGGCAATTGTGTGTGACCACTTCCTGGCTACTGGTTCTTTTTTCTCTTAAATTAAATGCCTGTCAGTTCGTATGGTAACCTCGTAATATAATTTAATGGAATGTACTCATCTCCTGACTGTTTTTCGTGTAGTAAACACGTGTACACTTTATTTATAATATTACGGTCACGACTGTGAATCGTTTTCGGCATTTTCTATGAACTTTTTTAAATATTTGTCTTTAAAAGAAACCACCACGAAAGACATTCATATTGTTGACAAACCATCATAAAATCATTGCCAGTGTAAGAAATTAGTTTCAGTGAAATTCCGCAATATGGCGCATCTCAATAATTATATTTCTGGTCAGGCTTGAACTAAACACCCAGATCTTAACATGTTGCAATACCTGAGGTTTATATTCGTTTACAGTTATCAGTATTCGATAGTACCATACAACTGCCAAGAAAACAAAAAGGCGGACAGCGTTCTTAGCGATGTCCTAAAACAAAGTTCATTCGATGAAAGTATTTTAATTCCAACCGTTTTTTTTATTATTTATTTGTGTAATAAAATTATTAGTTTGATTTCAAAACGCGATAATACAAAATTTATGAAACATGTAATGTCTATTTTTTTTAACGCTGTTTATCTAAACCTCTCTGGTATTAACTGTTTTTTTTTAATATCGATATTTACAACACTATCCAAACAGTGGCAACATTCGTGTGCATTGAACTGTCAAGTTAGTTCGCTTAATTAAAATCCGGAGTGTAGTTGCAACAACTCCCTACATGTCATCGTTTTGACGTAAACTAATCAATATATTTCGTCTGGGCCTAAATAGATCTTCACGAAACGCATACCAAACTATTCTTTGTAAAAAAACAATAAATTCTGATATGGGAACACGTATCCGCAAAATTCGATTAATAGCGTAATTTCAAGAATCAAATACATACAATTTTACAAATTTGAAACAATGACATTTGATTTGACGAAAGTCACACGCCCATCTGGCAAGACATGTCAAACCAATGATGCCAGAAGGGCTACTCCGATGTTCAAAATTCGACTGTCGAATAGTGCCATCCCTCTCGATCTCCTATCAAAGTATATTTGAGTGAATGGAATAGCACTATACGACAGTAAAATTTCCAACATATCGGAGTAGCCCTTCAAGTAGGTAACGTTCCGATACGCACATCATCTGAAAATAGTACGAGCTTTTATTATGTACCCCCGCTTGGTAACTGAGTATAAATAAAGTTATAAATAACTGAGTATGCAAATATAGGATAATCAGCATTATATAAATAATCCTAATAATATTATAAACGTGAAAGTATTTACGTTCGTTCTTCCTAATTTTAAACGATGATTGACGGACGGTCGCCAGTGTTCGGAAATCGTCGTAAACAGCCAATTGTTAAATAGTCTCTTTCTAAAGACCGATGGGCAATATTTATCGCCGAGTACAGTATTAGTGCATAAATAAAGTTTTTGTATTACTCGGATACTCGACAATACCCGACAATAATCGACGTGCTTAAGTCAAGGGCCTGAGCTTTGAGTGGCTTTGATAGAGAAGGATAGCCTTATTGCGATACTTTTAAAAGGGAAAATAGAAAAGAGTGGCATTTTTTGGCTCTATCACCGACCGAGCATTTTTTCTTTGCACACTTATATTCATAGCACCAAAAATGATATTGTTTACAAAATCAACAAAAAAGTACCAGTTTTGTTAATGTGCAACTTAGACGCACCCAAATTTTGCAACGGCGCTAGATTGAGAATCACCAAATTAGGGAAGTACATTGTGAAGGGCATGATTTTAACGGGAGAAGCCAAGGGACAAAGTGTATTGTTGATTATTAGGGTGATTGATGTGATGAAAAAATTAATACTTTTATTTCTTTAGGCATAGCAAAAAAAATTAACTTATAATAATATAAACTAAATACCAAATTGCATTGTAATTGATGTTGATCTTTTGCCTCGTGGTCTATTTTTAAGTTAGTATAGAAATGCCCATATTAAATGAACGTTATGAAGTCTGGTTTTATTATTTTAAATTTGGCCCAATTTTTAATGTATTTTTATTCTGAGTATAATAAGTAGGGCATCACAAACGAAATACAACAAAAAAATTATAATATACAAGGCCGCTTTTTTTTAGTGCTCCATACATTAGTAACTTTTTTCTGGAGTAATCCGGAGGCAATAAAACGGAAATATAAAAATAAATAAAAATATTTGTCCATTAATGGCACTAAATGGCACCTTTTTTCAACTGTGCCCGTTAGAAATTAAAAAAGAAAAAAATTACCCTCCTTATTGATTATGGACCGTCACCGTCTCGAGCCATTTCCGAGCATAGCTTCTTGAATCGAATGGGACTTAGCCTCGGATAACTTATTGAATCGAATGCATTTTGTCCATCACTTTCACCCAATAGCCCAGAACTAAACTACTAACTAGATTTCATTCGAGTATTGAATACCTGAAAGTCTAATTGTATTTTTTTTTCATTGTCAACATCAATTAACGAGTTCTACGCGTACGAAGTCGCGGGCAAAAGCTAGTATATAAATAAATTACAAACAAGTACATTAACGTAGGTACTACAATAATTTATAGACAAAGCGTACTCTTACTAGCCACTTATCTATTCTGAGTTAAACTTACTTTGTGACGGTACCTTTGTTCCTCGGGGTTCGTCGAATTGTTGAAAATCGTCAAGCATTCGCAGACGATTAGATGAAAGTTCGTGTAGTAGCACGAGTTGTTGGAAAACAAAGTGAGCAATGTTACAAAACATAGAGAGTTTATTTCAATGTTCATAAGAGAATGTTATACTGAAGGAGGTACTTACTGAACTAAGTCTACTCAATACGCTACTTGACTCATGTTAAATTGTATTAAACTAATGTTTATGTCGTATAATATTTACAATAGGAAACTTAAATACATATTTTAAGTCGTCAGCAGCAGAAGAGCAAAATTAACTACGTTTTAACAGCATTAGAATGTGGGCAGTAATGTATAATGTTCTTCAGTTTACAGGCAGCGGTGTCTCGCGCTTTTAGGAATTTCAAACGTTTATGGATATGTTACTTTGGACTGGCTAAATCGGGAAGTGACAGTTGTGCTGGCAATTGTGTCTAGGAATAGTGGTTGAGTCGGGTAGCCTCTGTTTTAGTGTATTCTAATGTGTATACTGAGGCCTTTCGGAGGCTTTTAATGTTTGGATGATTCGGCCACTAACATGATTTCACACTAAAATTACGCTTACAAAACACTTAAACTGCACATCCGAAACACAAAATATTTAATAAATAATAAAATCAGAAATAATTAAAAATACGATACATTTTTTCGACATTTCCTGTCCACGACAATCGATCAAACCAAATCTAAGGTTACGAAATCCGGCTACAATATGAGACAAATGGATTCACGGTTCGTCGTCAGCTTCAAATTGGGATTATTTTTCCATTTTGAAGCTAGCCACCAAACTTTACGAGATGAGACTGAAGAATTCTCGATTCGTTGCCAGTTTTAAATGGGGAATATTTTTCAAATTTGAAGCTAGCTACCAAATTTGGTAACGAGATGAGACTGAAGGATACTCGTTTCGTAACCAGTTTGTGATTCTGATTCCAGAGATTATTTCATTCGATTGTATAATTTAAAAATATATATTGCCGAAAGCGATTATTCGCAAAATTTGGTCCGCCAATAAAATATAAACCACGGAAGCGGCAACCAGGTAAATTTACTAATTAATTCCGCGTTTGAAAATAATAATCATTATACACCCTTCATTATAATAAATTATTAGTTATATTTCACCTCACGCTTCATTTTCGACAGATTTCAAAAAGGGATTCTTAATTGTATAAGGTACTACTTACAATATAATATTATATTGTAATTGGTTTTGTACTCGTTGTATTTTTGTTTATTCTTACCAAAGATTTCCGTCAAGTATAAACCGATTTGGAAATTTATTTTATTATTTGGGAAAATGCATCTCCGACGTTATCCAATAATCTTCAGATGAAGATCAACATATCAGGGGTGACCTTCTCTCAAACTTCCCAAAAATTCTCAAAAATTATAATTGAAGTCTTTTTTTAAGGTTATTTTATGTAGGTAGGTACACTTAAGCACCCTGCGTCTAATACATTGAATAATAATTAATTTATCTAATACCACATTGACGAATCTAAAAAAATAAAACATTTGCACAATATTTCAGGATAAGTTTTCTTTTGTGCAATAAAGATTAAATAAATAAATAAATTAATATTTCAGGGTGCAATTTGGAACTTGCAGCAAAAAATACATTGTACCAATTAAGTGTGATTTTCATATGTCCCATACTAATAAATGAGCACTAAGAACTTCATAAATGGGAGTCAAAGTGAGACTTGTCTACTGAGCGTTAAAGCGCTCTATAAAAATACTCGCCCTAAAATTGCCCATATTCACAAGACATTTTTTCTACCTCACACGACCAATCGTAATGCATGGGCGGTTTCAAAATGAAGTAACAAAATGAATGTAGCTAAATGCGTGATTTTTTTAAGACATAGGAGAGTAATTAGATATAGTGGTACACCTAAACAAAATTGACATTCAGAAGATTGGCAATTTATTCAATGTTTATAGCCATTTCAAACTAGGACACTTTATCTGCCTAACTCTGTAGAGTTTATGAATTGATATAATAAGTATTTTACAAAATTATGTATTCCAACTTCGTGCAAGTTCCCTATTATCGGTTAAATCAATTATATTTTCGATAAACTGAATGAGACGTCAGTTAATATCAATCATTACTATTGTGAATAAATTAAATTAACTTTTACCTCCTTGCTGGCATATTATTATATTATATTATCGCGCATGTATTAAATACGTGTGGCGGTGGAAATTTCTTACATCATCGTTGTTAACATATCGATCACACGTATATTTCGAAATTACAGGCAAAGTAAAAGGAAATTTACATTGTATCAAAAACAATACGTACCTACCTATAATTATTTAACTTTAAACACATCCTTTTAGTATTTTCAAAACAGGGTGGAGCGAGGAAAGTTTTTAACAATATTTGAATAAACTTGGTAACGTACGGGCTGCCGAAGTTATCACACGAAGCTGATACTCGCGGACCTCACGTGGTTATCTTCAACTTTCGTTACTTTGTTTTGAAATTCATATTGATAAAAATACTCCAGCAACTGAGGTGTTTCCACTGCAGCTGGACCGAGTAGAAAATAACGGTAAAAAGGGACAAATATTTCCACTCTCCCGTCATGACTTCTGGTTACGGAAGAAATAAGGGAACCGGGTAATTTCTGTTCCAAATTAGCAGCGATCTTATACCGGTATTCGGCTCAATGCAACATACCGGAGTTAAATTTCGGTTTTTCGCTTATTATTGCACATATATATATTTTAGGTCTATTCGTAATATCAATGTTCTATATCAATACCTAAATTCTATATTATAATAGCATTTGAAACAAAACACGAAATAAGAAAGATATTTAAATTTTAATTTTATTAATACCGGTATCGATCCTACGGTCAGTTTTGATAGAACTTAGGATTTAATAAGAGCAATAAATCACTGGCAAACTGGCTTTAAATTTAAAGATCAATTAAAAAGAAAAACAATTTATTCACCTAAATAAAAAGCCCATCAAGCAAATTGTCTGAAATGACGTAAAATCCAAGCCAAAAGCTAGCATGAGGTTCAGTTATAACGGTGGCAAGCCCGTCAGCTGATACTGCATTCCACATGTTTTGTAAATTTGATAATATAAATACAAGGGTGACAATTTAACACTTAATATTTTTTTGATATGATAAACTAAGTACATTCAACTAAGGTCATTCAGTTATTTTCTGCCACTCGTTGCCATGGTGATGTCCCCTGGGTCACTTTTTTAAATAACGATTTTCCGTGGTTATATTTAGAAAAGTCTTGTAAATTGTAATGTAAGCTATAAACACATTCTTATGTAGACTATCTCCTGACAATACCAGTTACCTAAATTATCAACACATTTCTTAGAAATTTAATCACTCTTGTCCCCTGGGTCACGGAACATAATAAAAGCAAGAAAAAGTTGATCCACCCAAATAACATAACCAATATCAATCACCTAATAGAAAAACGTTATTTGTATTGTATGTGGAGGCCTATTAAGGAAAAGAAAATAGAAAAGTAAATCTACCGAATAAATACAGGACATCTAGCAAAAAAAATACCATTCAAGTTTGCGTTAAATTAGATACGTGTAGCACTCTCATAAAAACCTACTGTAGGGAGCTTTTCATGTTTGTTATAGACTTATAGTTCATCAAAATATGTATTTACTTTAAAAACGTAATGAATAGGTATCTAAAGATACTTGAATTAAGTATATTATAATAAAGGTCCAAGCCACACGCTATTTTTTGTTACACCAGCTAGAAATGTTTAAATAATACTGTCCTTAATGATGTGTCTTTCAGATACGTATAAATTTTATTTATTAAAAACAAATCTCATGCATGCATCCAAATATTATATCCACAGCGCAGGTTTCGTCATAAATACAAAATTAGCATCCGTAGCAACCATCGTCAAAATGACACATAATTTTTTATCAGCAACAAGCTTCGTCCAAGTGATACAATATAATAATCCGCAACACGCTTTGTCAATAACCCATCAAAAATCAAACTCCGGCCTGACGAGTACCTGGCGGAAATGTTCCAAAAATGCTAGCAGCATTGCCCCGTTGTATTGCCAGCGATATTTGCTGAACCAGGTACGAGCCAGACCGGGGGTCACAACCTCTCTCTCTCAAACGCTGTCCAATTTTTTTTAATAACAACTTGGCCTCTGAGCACCAGGGTCCACCCGGCTCGACAGCCACCGGAACAAAGTCATACACTGGCTCCAAGTTCGAGTATTTGGCATGTTTTAATTTAGCTGCACTTTCAGCCGCAGCCCCTGCTTTGCTAATGGTTTAGCCGAGGTGGGAGGGAGCGAATGTACTAACACACGTTGCATCCCAAATTAGACTACGACCTTTCTCCCAAGGAACCAGTGTTAACCCGTCCGGGCGTCTGCCATCTGTCCTACTAAGACCCTGAGGCTCCAGTACACTAGGCACGTTGGCGGAGATCATTGCGCGCCGTAAGATGTCGTTTATAGAGTGATGCCTTGAGAACCTACCCGCACACCGTACGCAACTTAAGCCATGATGGCCGTTGGCCTCAACTGATGCCCCACAAATACATTGGTGAGGTTCACACACCGAGCATCCTAACCTAAGTGCTACCCCTACTCTTAATGAGTCATTGTCTAAAAGTGTACCTAAATGCGACGATGGTAACGCATGTAACCATGCGCTAGACTCAGGCTCCACCACAGCCTTCAGACGGGCCTCATCCACCCCGGACGCCGCTTCCAAAAGATCGTTATAAAACTGCCTGCTCAGTATATCGTCCCAGGATCTTTGCGATTTTACGTTATCGGGTCTAGTATCATTAGGACATCGAACCCTCCACTCGATTAATGCTTCCTTTAACAACGGAACCTGAAAACTGTCACCATTTACAGACAAAATATGAGTGACAAGTTCCCTGGATGCGTGAGTGGAAGCCAAAAATGCGACAAGCCCGACATCTTGTACTTGCCGTACTCCGAGACCACCATACCGAACGGGCAGCACCGCCTGAACCCATTGCGTTTCGCTGAACCTAACGTTTAATATTGTCTCAAGGCCATGCTGTAGAATTTGGTCCAACTCGATGATTTCGCGAGGGAACAACCAAGAGGGCGCCGTCCTCAAAATGTAGGTCATACGAGGCATTGAAAAGGAACTGCGCAACAAAACCAAAGCGACATGTGCCGATAACTGTTGAAGATGGGTGAATGATCCAGACAGAGCATCCGACTTCTTTTTAATTGCGGCAGGAACACCTTCTAAAAAAATCGGGGCTCCTAAAAGAGAGAACGACCCCCTGTCCATAATTTTCAGCCCTGGAAGAACCGATTGAAACCCAGAAATAGGCACAAACGAACTACAAGAAAATAGCTCACATTTCTCTGCATTAACCTCTAAGCCAATGGCTGATAAAGATGGCAACAATTTTTTCACATCATTCAGTACTACGTCAGGCGCTCCTCCAATAGTACCATCATCCAAATACCACACGTTCAAGGGGGATTCTATTGCAGTAATATGTTTTTGAATGGCCAAACAAAATATCAATGGACCCAATGGATCCCCTTGCTGCGCACCGACTTGAGAAGACAAAGCGTTGCAATTATAAAAAAGCTTACTAGGCGAAGCATAGCACTGGTAGAGGAATGGATATAGAGAAGGTACCAAATCCTTTACTTCATCTAGCAGTGTATCCCTCTCAACGGAATTAAAAGCATTCTTTATATCTAGCTTTAGTATAACTTTGTCTTCATTGCCATGCGCCAGTGGAAAAGAACGTGTGGCATGAATTGCCGCCTCACAACCCAAAGGAGTACCAAACCCGACTTGATGAGGCTGTAGGTAATGCGCCATGTTCTCCCTAACAGTCCTTAATATTGTCAAAATTTCCTATTTCTGAATGTCAAATGCAGTAAAAAGCACGATTGTTCTTCTAATACAAAAATACAGTAAACATAATTATATATACAGTACATACGTGAATACAGTAAAAAACATACATTTCACCCTTATTGTATATATGTCATACAGATTTCAATGAATAACCATGTTCCTTTCGTCAATACAGTGGTTGATGATTTAAGCACCTACATAGGTACATATACATAACTTATATTTATTATCATGCACGTCTTAACCCTTAAATGCATGAATTAAAAAAAACACAATATCATAAAATATTATTTTATTTCAAATAAATGTTTCTTGTTTCAAACCAGTAGGTAATTCATTTTTGTTTATGTAAGCTGCATCTTACACCGTGCATTATTTTAAGGGTTAAGTATCGTGTAAAATTCTTGTATACCTACCCCAACTTGGGATGTCATTAGAAAGGGCACATCGTTATTTATTACTAGGAGTACACACACATCACACAGATCTTGCACTTTATTATGTGTAGGTACGATCCGTATGTCAACATTAATTATTAAGTTGTGAAAGCCAACAGAATTATCGGGCCAGTTAATTACGTGTCATCTACAATCATTGCAAAGTACAGTACGTGACCGGTTCTTACGGCGGGGACTTTAACATTTTAACCCTCAACACATTTATGTGACATAAAATGAAATTACGTGAAGAATTCCGGTGTAAGCCGCTGGCTCGAGTCCAGCTCCTATCTCCCAGCAATAAAACTACTTCTTCGTAATGAAGCTGCATTCTAAACCTTTAATTCGCATTTTCTGAAACTAGAAATAAATAAATAAAATCGACTACTAAACTAGATTATGCAACTTTCTATCTTGATCGTTGTATTTTGTGAGCTGTTTAGGGTATTTTTTCCTGTGGAGCTAAAATAGTGTAGTAAAATTACAAAAAAGGAATATAGAAAATACGCGTACACGCAACGCCGTTTTTTCTTGTGGTTGAATAGGGTATTTTTTCCTATGGAGCTAAAATAGTGTAGTAAAATTACAAAAAAGGAATATAGAAAATACGCGTACATGCAGCGCCGCCTTTTCTTGTGGTTGAATTCATAGTCTTAAAAAAAAATCAGGGTCTCAATTTATATTTCATGTAGTTTTTATATTAATTTTACCTTTCTGTAAAATTTCATCTGTTAACTTTTTGTGCTTCGTAATTAATGTATTCGCTATTTATGTGAAGACAGGCAGCAAGACCTCGGTAACAGGAGCACAATCACTAAAAATATTAATGCTGACACTTTTTATGATCGTCGGACGTAGAAACGAATCTAAGTAAGATTCAAGTACAGACATTTAAGTATTTGTTATTGTACACGTATTTATTTTGAATATTAGGAAAGGTTTTGTACAAGAAAAATATATAAGAAGTAAAATAAAATATAGTAAGTAATAACAAATTATTAATTTTACTATTATTTTGTTTCAATATCAAGAACAATATTTACTTAGCTTTTTCTTGTAAATAGTTATGAACTTTTTTAGTTTTGAATATTTTAGGTAGGTCAATATTTTCTACTCGTTATCACGAGCTCTTTCGATCTTATAACTAATAAGAGATCTAAGAAGGAAAAAGTGTCCCAAAATGTTCATAATATTTTCGTTTTTCCATTCTGTTACCGCTATAGTAGGTTATATGGAAAAGGTAACGGAATGTAACAATTTTTTTTTTTCCAAGAGACATTTTTTTCCTAATTAGATCGAAAGAGCTCGTGATTCTAAGTACAAAATACTTAAAATATCAAAAATTTAAAAAACTGGGGTGTACAACAAAAAATTAATGCCCCCTGAACATCGTACGGACATTTCGTCATTTTCTACAACCAGCGATAAGTTAGTTAAAGCATTAAGGAGCTCATGAGAGACCGATAGTTAAACATCGGCATCGTGTTGGCGGCGCTCCAGCATAGCCGGTGACTAGGTGTTCTCACTTATTCCTTGGTAGAATTTAAGAGTTTACTTATATATAGGTAGTTCGGTAATACTAGTTGCTTTGTAATATAAATTGGGGTATATATATATATATCGATGGCAAAAAGCGAGAACGTAGTAACCGCCAAAATGCAAACTTTACACCAGAGCCAAAAAACTTTTCGATTTCGAGAAAAAAAATCATAACTCTTTCATTTATGAACGAAAGTGCTTGATATTTGGACCTAATTCATAACTTATGGTTTTCTTTCAACTGGCATATTTAATATTTAACAAAAAAGACTGGTTTACGACTTAGTGGCGGTTACGACAGTTGAACTCTTTTTTTCGTTACGCGAAAACGCTGTAAACGCCAGAAGTAAATGTACTAAAATGGTGAAACGAGTATTATTTCCGTAAAGCATAAATGCTGTAACCAGATGCATATTTATTTTAAGATTCAATCATTTTGACGTAAATGTCATTACGTTCTTTATAGGACTAACTGAAATGTGGTAAGTGTCCACCGGCAAAAAGAAACTGTGAAAATAAAACGACTTAAGTATCAATCAACTTTTATCAACATACTTTTTTAAAATGTTTCCAAATTTTAAATGCAGGTTTCTTACAAATTAAAAGCTCAGAAGCAACAATTACCGTCTTAACATATCAAATACTATCTAGTCTCAATTTCTCTGTATAAAAACATTACGAAAGTTACTTAAAACCGCTCCGTTGATTGTAACATTTCAAAAGGCTAATAAAATCTCTCATATTATAAAATCACAACCTTGTACTTATCGTGCTAAAAACAAACATAAATATTCTTAGGGTTAATCAGACTATAATATTGTTATCCGCTAAAACTAAATATTATAGGTAATGAGGTTTAATATTCCCGTGAAAACTTTAAAACTCTCTACATTTTATCTTCAGTTTTGGCATTCAATTGTTTTTTAAGTAACTTTTATCGACAATCGATTTTTTTTTAATAACATTATTATAACTTTTATCGATATAAAACTCACTACCTATTAAACCCACTAACTATAAAAGATGTTTTGAATGTAAGTATTACTTATTATATAAGTTTTCAACATAATTCTTAAACAATTGTTTGAACACAACTATCACCTCAATTATAAAAATATTTCTTTGAACTAATCTCACTGAACCATTAATATTTAACTTTAATAACTAGACGTTATATCACTATGGTACCGTACAAATTAATTTTTTTATTATTTATTTAAATAAAAAATCGGAGTCATTTTTCTTAGGCAGAATATCAATTGACATTAAAATAGGAACCTAAAAATTGCATTCCAGTGGAATTCGTTTTCATAATAACATAATTAAAATAACTGTTCTTAAAAAAATACTAAAAATTCCACTCTAAAATGCATTGTTTTATAATAACACTCCTCAAAATGTTTGTCATAATTAACTCAAAAATCGCCCCTCTAAAGTAATGAAAATTAGTGCAATAGTGACTGATGGACATGTGCATTCTTCCAATCCTGACCTACGGAGCGCAGACTTGGTCTTTGACAAAAGTTCAGAAGTCCACCCTCAAGGTTTGTCAAAGAGCCATGGAACGCAGTATTCTTGGCGAAAAACTAACTGACAGAATTAAGAACACAGCTGATGTAGCTCAAGCAGCCGCAAAGCTGTATATTATGTCCGTGATAAAACGAATCACGACAGTTGTCGCAGTGGTTTAAGCAGCTGCCTACTGAGCCGACGGTCCTGGGTTCGAATCCCGGCAAGGGCAAATATTTGTGTGATGAACTCGAATATTTGTCGAATAATATATTTGTGCCTGGGTCATGGATGTTATTTGTATTTAAGTATGTATTTATCTTTACCAGTATGTTCACTTGTGTCCAGAACACAAGCCTCCTAGAACTTACTGCGGTACTTGATTAATTTGTGTGAGGTTGCCCGATTATGCCATGCGTATGGTTATTGTGAAAATATTAATCGAATCAGGCACCAGTTAACCGGTAAATTTTAAATACCGTACAGTTGTTTATCAACCGCAGCTCAACAAATTTAGTGCTTATCCTGATTCTAGCCCTTGGACAATAAAAATGCGGACGTGACACCCCAAACTAGTTTGATCCGGCTTGAGTCAGCTTTTTAGGGGTTAGACCAATTAACTCTTAATGGTTGTAGTGAAATGTAGTAGATTACAGCAAAACTTTCTTCTAGCGATTACAACCGTAAACTAGATATACATATTATACTAATTAAAAAAAAAAACATTATTTTAAATCGAAATCAAAATTGAAATGTAGGTATACCTATTCTGTAAGTAGGCCACTTTACATGTCTGGATCTGAATTTATCGGCATTTCACAAGAGGAGGCCGCTGTCGAGAAGAAAGCCGAAAAAAGTAAATATTTTTTTAATTTTTTTTTAATCATCATGCGAGCGTTTGCTCGTATCTTTTGATTGCCTTGAAGCTGAAGATAAGCAGACCTTTGATGATATTTGATGTTAATTCCAGCTTTATACCTCCACGCGTTCCTGAGAAAAAGGTCTCGACAAATAGATAGACAGGCACAAAAGTGATCCTATTTAAGTTTAGTTTTTGGCGATTGAGGCACGGAACTCTCAAAGCTGCCGCGTCTCGCGCCCCAACATCGTTATTTTCTTCGAACAAAATGTAATAAAAACATTTTTGCTGTCCTTTCAATATTAATAAAGCAAATAAATATGCTAGTTATGTTTTATCCCAATATTCATATTTTCCATTAAACCCGCAACATATTTTTACATCCAAAAAAGGCATGTACACAGACTACGCACACCCACTCGCTCCGGCGATCGCCGATAGACTAAATCACAGGTCGTATTCACGAGCCACATCGCCGCGAGCGCACATTTTTATTGCTGTATCTTCAAGCACTACCCACTTCACGTTGTGTTTCAAATGTCGTTACTGTAGCTTGCTGTTAATTCATTTTCGAATGAAATGTAGTAAGCGTCAATCATAGATAATTTATTTTAGGATAATTGCAGTAAGCTTGGTTCGTAATTTTTTCACTACATGCATAAATGCTGCAACCGCCACGGAACAAAATTTCGGCAACGCTGTAACCGGCACACCCTTTGATTTATGAAAGAACAAAATTAGCGTAAATGTACTCGTTTAGAAAATTGCTACTATTTGGGTGTTTACAGCAATTAGATGTGGGCATCGTCAAAAAAATACATTCGTTTTGCAACGTAGTCCAGTTTTTTCTAAGCGTCGTAGAGCCATGGGACCCAGACCAGTCGACGCAGAAAAATTCGCTGATTCCGAATATGCAAAAAAAAATTTTTTGACCAAGTGGCGGTTACTACGTTCTCGCTTTTTGCCATCGATATATATATATTTCCACCTATGTTAATTCAGACAGCGTTTCTGGGAAGCGGGCGCTTATACTGCAATAAACAATTTGATCGTGGCAATGACAACTGTGAAAAGTTATTCATAATAATTCAGTGAATAAAGGATTTTGACCTTACAAACGGTCCGGTAGTGTTGAATTTTTGATATGTTGTCTAGGATGGTTAGGCAGTGTTTAAAATGCAAAATGCACAATTCCCCCCCCTCCGCGCCCGCTGCCATATTGAAAAAACCGGCACTCTCTTCATATTTTTGCTCATATCTTCCTTTAGGAGCATTTTAGCTAGAAGAAAGTTACGACAATGTTATAGAGAGTTAAATTTACTACATTCTCCATTTTATATTTTGTTTCTATGACAGATAGTTACGGAGATATGCACATTAAAAAAAACTTAAGAAATTGCAATTTCCAACTCAAAAACAAACTTCTGGATTATATCTTCGTTTAGGAGCATTTTAGCTAGAACAGTGTTTGGGCAATTTTGTATAGAATTAAATTTACTATAATTTACGTTTCAAATTTTGTTTCTAGTACAGATAATTACGGAGATATGTAAAAAATAAAGTCACATTTTACGAAAATGTATGTAAAAATGGACATGAGGATTATAAGCAATTATATTTCCTACATGTTTTAATTTGTCCTAGACTAGTCCGTAACTGAATGACAGTGTTCTAAACCAAGAATTTTGAGAAATTTTCGGAAAATTCGACTTTTCCTGTTTTTTAAATGTGCATATCTCCGTAACTAACCGTCCTTGAAACAAAATTTGAAGTGTAAATTATAGTAAATTTAATTCTCTACAACATTGCCCAAGCTTTGTTGTAGCTAAAATGCTCCTAAACGAAGATATAATCCAGAAGTTTGTTTTTCAGTAGGAAATTGCGATTTTTTACGTTTTTTTAAATGTGGACATCTTCGTAACTATCTATCCTAGAAAAAAAATATAAAATGAAGAATGTAGTAAATTTAACTCTCTATAACATTGTCTAAGCTTTCTTCTAGCTAAAATGCTCCTAAAGTAAGATATGAGCAAAAATATGAAGAGAGTGCCGGTTTTTTCAATACGGCGGCGGGCGCGGAGGGGGGGGAATTGTGCATTTTGCATTTTAAACACTGCCAAACATCCTAGACAACATATCGAAAATTCAAAACTACCGGACCGTTTGTAAGGTCACACATAGTACTTTAGTCTCTATTCACCGTATTATAATAAATGTTTCGACTTTCACTTGTCCTTGCCGTTTTGCAGTACAAGTCAAGTAAATAGTGCCGTCATCATCTAATAATACCTACTAAGGAGAAAATCAATAACGTATCTAATTATTGCCAAACGGATAAATTATTATCTTTAATTTGGGACATATTTTGTGATTGCAATAAAAAATTCGGTTCTTTTTTGTGGTATATCCGAATAGCACTAAATTTTTTCTTTGAGTTATCATTATAAATCTGGTGGAAAATGCGGCCGTGCTACAGTAAAAGGTCGTATCTTTATATGAATTACATAGTAATACGGCTTTTTATCGTAACACGGCAGAATGTACATACCTAAATGTACGTACCTCGGCGCGAGCAGGGATTACCTGACTCGTATTCCTAGACTAGTCATATTTCTGTAACTTCTCGTCAGGCAATCCTTTCATTCGTGGCCTCTGTAGTAATGTAATATTTTCACTTCAACGGCTCAAACATGGGGCTTTTGTTGAGAGAAAAACAGTCTGCAAATGATTTTGATACGAGTTTCAAAAGAAAAATTATGTTTTTTTTAGATTCTAGCGTTTAGTTTTTACTGACTGGAGTTTATAACAAAATTAGAAACGAATTCTTATGAACTTCTTATGTATATTTCTATCTACCGAAAGTACCTACTTCAAAAACAGCTATATATTGATATCAAATATTGAAATCGATAAAAACAATGAACATTGAAATAACACATATAAAAATTTCAGTTCGGAATTAAATCTGAGCACTATCGTTAAACCATATTGCTCTTTAAGCAAGACTTAAAGTAATATTTTTCAAAACTAGTATTCAAATTATATATTATTTTCCTTTACTTAATAATTAACTTAATAGTAAATTTTCCAGTCTTTTAAGTGCATAAAATAAGATAAGATTAAAAAGCCGTTAACGACGTCTTTGGTCCCCGTTCTTGTTCTTTGTTCGACGTAGAGTAACTTAAAAAGTACCGAAATCAATCTTAATTAAGACTTCATTTTTAATATCTATTTTCTACTTTTGAAATAGATCTTTGTAAACTAACATATTCGCCGGGTGACGGCTAAAACTCAACGTATTATTTTACTTACTTAACGAAGTAACCCTTAAAATACTTAATTAATGGGTTACTTAGTCAATTGGTTATGAGTAAAATATTTGCGTGGTACTTAAAATACAACATTACGATATGTGAGAGTATTTTTTTAGCATGTAGCTGTATTAACAAAGACAACTCTATCGTTGTTTAATTTAAATGTCTGCATTTTGAAAAAAGATTACAGATATTTTTATACGTTTGTATATGTACTCATACACGTATGTATGAGTTTTTGCGGTTTCATGACACCTCAACGGCTCAGCTATTATATATGTATACTTATCAACAATTTTTGGCACGAGGGTACCAATAAAGACGGTTATGTCATTTTCACTTTCTAGTTCGCAAATAAAATCGTGTGGTAAATGGTTCTAGGACAAGATTATTGGTTATCTTTTCTATAATGGATGTTAGAGGTTTTTCTAATGTAAAAGTTTAAAAATAGCTTGGCCCGACTAGCTCATCAGGGCGTTAAGCACCGCCGACCCGGCCGCCCTAGCTGTTATGGTTCTTGTTATAATTATATAAAAAACCGATATATGTGACTCAACGGTATTTTGTGTAACCTACTAGAAGTTGCCCACAACTTTCGGGATCGTAACCCTACTATTTTACCATATTCTTGTAAAATTCGAGACATGCAAGTATAATTATTTAATTTTGAATATTAAATCAATTATGTTATTATTCTTGTAAAAAGTATCTTATAGGTAAAGGTTAAAAATCGCCCAAGTACCTGTAATCGTTTTTGCCCTATAAAGGCGACGATGATTACTTTTGATCAGAAAATTCATAAACTATTTCGATACAATCAATGCTCATACGAAAGCAACCAACATCGCGCTATTAAGATTTTTCCTGAAATCATAACCCCATTTAAGGGAAGTGGTTTTCAATACAATTTTAATATTTTATAATATAATAGTACATAATCTTGAACCATGCCCAGTCAACACGGTTTGAACTAACAAAGCTAAGGTTAAGCCAGGAGTTTTCTGCCAGTCGCAGTTTTCTAATTAAGTATCTTTATATTCTTAACGGTTACTAATCCGCTTAAAAAAAACACAGGTAACTATTAAATAATTCGAGTTTGAGTTGGTAGTTATACATTTGAAATTACCTAATATTAATGTCTAATTAAGCTTAGGACTTTAAATGTTCCGCTCGAGAGATATAAAATACTGCACTCAAATAAATCGCCACCGGCTTTTATTTAATTGGATGAAAATATAAGTTTAACTGTGCTATTATCGTCTCATAAAATTCATAGCACTGTTACAGCTCGAGGCTTAGAACACTTTGCAGCGCTGAAAAAGTTTCTTTTAATCTTCTTTTAATGAACTTACTACCTCAGCCAGGTAGGACACTAGCGCGCGTCGAGAAATCCCAGTTTCAAAAGAAATACTTATTTGTCATTAAAAAATATACCGCACTTGTTTCAATAAAACTTAGAAGATTTAAAAAAATATTTTTATATTCGGAACGACTCAAAGAGATCGTATGCCAGAAACTCCAAATAAAAACTATCTAAGCGAACTGTCCTTAGACATTAACAGTTCTGTAAACCCTATCAAACTCTTGAAATAATTTGTCTGAATCTATAACTCTATAAACTCGCGTAAAGACCATTCCAAACCTAATATAGAAAGAAATGACGTTGCAAATGGAAGAAATATTGCTAAGAATGGAGGCTCTAAATGGCTCTTAGGATAGAACATAATGTTCGGTCGGCGGGGGTGAAAAAAGACATAGCGATAGTGTATGGGCACGTAACGTAAGGCGGGCCAAAGTCGGGTCTTAAAGGAGCCAGCGAGCTGTGGGCACTGATTCCGATAAACGTTTGGTCAGCACTCATATATCAAGCCGATGACGCTTTTCAGAATACCGGCGGCCCCGCTTTTTCACTATACGAGCGATAAAGATGTCGGATCGAGTGTTCCACTACACGTCCGGGAGTTTTAGTGAAAATGATAATTTTATCTTCTAGCGAAAAGCATTAATCGATAGCTATGGAGGTATAATAGAAATGGAGACAAAAAGAGGTTTAAATATGTTTATAAGAATGATACTTTCAATTCCACGTTCGGCTAAGTTAAATGCACGGCTCGCGAAGCGGTGGTTGCGGGTTAGAATCTTATCAAAGTCATGTATTTGTGTGTAAACACATGTTTTTTTATGTTAGAAACCAGGCGGCTTCTACGTATAAATAATAAAATTATTTTATTTACCTGCTCACAAAGGATATACAATGTTACAATTTCACAGTTACAATACAAAGTTAAAATAAAATGATTGTGTAGTGCTTTGTGAGATACTAGATAACTAGGAAGAGAAGACTACAATATTAAGGCGACGGGTAATGCGAAACCAGCGCCACTTTTTTCTTAAACCTTCATAATCTGATATTTTTTAGAAATAGCTGAAGTCTAGGAGCTAGCAAAACACCTTTAATATTTCATTAAATCACTATATACAATTTGTTCACTGTAGTTTACCTTACAAAACTTGTTCACGTAAAAAAGCGGCCACAATAGTTTTGGGCAAGTTTTTAGAGACAACTAAAGAACAAGAAATTGTGAATAATGATTTAATAAACACTAAAGATGTTTTTCCAGCTCCTAATATCTTGCAATTACTGAAAATTGATCTGGTTTGGAAGATATAATAAAAATTCGTAAGTGGCGCTAGTTTCGCATTACCTGTCGCCTTAACTTAGCTTATGTATGTATACTTATATATTTATTTATGAGAACAAACCTTAAGAAAACCTCAAAGAAAGATCTGTGTAAAAATATTAGGTACAGACTTTTTCTTGTTTACTCAAAATCTAATTTTCAAAGTGGAGTTTACAGTTCGACCCAAAATCGTATTGTGTAATTCATCGTGATAGTTCTAGCTCGTGTTATAGATAGCCCGCAAAGTTCTAGAAAGTAACAGGCCGAATAGAACATTACTTGAGAGCAGAGTACTTCGTAAGATTTTTTTTAGACTGTTTCAAAGTACCTAACATAATACGAATACATAATTAGCATCGTTAATTATTACGGACGGTGTGCTTCGAGTTGCTGAGTTTAAAAGTGAAGAGTTAAGTTTATGTTTGTTTTATCTTGCCTACTTACCTCCTACGAGTACTTTATATTTGTTGGTAGGTGAATAATACATTTCACCCTTTCTTTAAAATCGCACATCAGAAAATCGAATAAACAACGTATTTGTTTGTTTGTTTTATGTTTTTTTTTACCGGC
Source organism: Apotomis betuletana (assembly GCA_932273695.1). NCBI lineage: Eukaryota > Metazoa > Arthropoda > Insecta > Lepidoptera > Tortricidae > Apotomis > Apotomis betuletana. Next base: position 12,377,803 of record OW026298.1, on the reverse strand, counting down.
TGGGGCATTATTTCGGAGGGTTCGCAGATTCATAAACAGAAGATGTTGTGATACAGGGATACTTTAGGATAGTTAGATTAATATACATTATATACGTTAGGTTAATATTATTTCTCAAATATGCTATAAAATATTTACATTGTGTTTCAAATAATAGGCTTCAAAAGGCTCACGTTTCCAGTGTGGCGGGGGTCGACCTGAAGCGCGAGCATGGTAATGATATTTCAACCAACATTTGCGTGGCGCCTCGCCTGAAAACCCTCTTTTGTTTCAATGTACATTTTTGACACAACATCATAGCGTTCAGCCATCTAAAAATCACATTTTAAGCGTTTGGCTCTTACGCCCATAAAAAAACAATAAGCTATGTTAGCAGTTTTAATTAAACAAAATTAATAATATTTATAAAAAATACAGGTCATACTTTTAATACACAACTTTATTAAAATACATAAATATTAATTTCTAACTAATATTTAACTAAACTACAGCTTTTTGTAATCTGTAGAATTTTCTGCCATTTTTTATCTGATCTGATCAAATAGGACATGGGCGTCTGGAAACCCTTTAAAAGAGAAGACTAGAAGCTATAAAAAATATATATTTGGTGGTCAAATTGTGGTTTGATCTCATTAAAACCGATCTTTTTTATTATCATATCGAGATAAGCACTATAGGTACATACCTAGGCGTGAAAATGTATTGCCAGCCTCGCATTGCTCGGCCGGCTATACCTACTCGGCAGGCAACCCCATTTTCCCGGCATCTGTACTACTCTACTATGTTATGTACTATTCCTCTTCGTATGTAACTGGCACTTACAGGTGGATAATATAAAATATTTTTATTTGTTTCAGGCGCTATATTCGACCAGAACACCGAGGAGATCCAGAATGTGTTTAAGTACGCAATGAACACACACAACCAAAACATCAGCAGCCGTCGACTGGAGTTGCAGGCATACGTGGATGTCATCAACACCGCTGATGCCTTCAAGCTCAGCCGATTGAGTAAGTAGACGAATTTACTCGTAGAATATTTAATACTTGAGTGATATGTGTCGGCAAATTGACCTCACTACACGGCGAACACTGCGATAATAGCTACGCACTTAGGTATGTGCTTGTGCGTTGTTTATACTGTTAACGCATGCTTTCTCGTATTTTTCTATAGCAGCTTACAAGATGAATGACAATGTCGTAGGTGCGATGACCAAGCAAATTTTAAAATACTATTATGAATGTAAATGTGTATAAGTTCAATAGTAAAAAAAATATCATCTACATCTACAATACAATACAAATACTCTTTATTACACACCTCATAAAACATACAGGAGAAATACAACGCAAGACATTACAATTAGAGGTAAACAATATCTACATAATTAAGTAAAAATGAATCGCTCAATATGTTGCTAAGCGTCAAATATTCCTTACAGTTCTTATATAGACAAAAAATCGAAAAAATGCTCGTAAAAAGTAAAAACCTAGCTTTAATTTTTCTCATATAAACTGATATTCGTTTTTTTAAACAACAACGCGCGACGCCTGTTGGGTCAAATATAGTCGATATTAAATAAGAAGAACGTCCCAACTACTTACATATTATGTGAATATTCGCGGCAAACTCTGTGTATGAACTTACTCCTGCATTTGCCATCAGTAGTAATACATTTTACAAGTTTCCAATAACATCCTTGGAGTTTGCTTTGCATATTAGTTACCGATGATTGAGCACCTGTACCCACGGTTGCACGTAATAACGGATTGAATCCTTTTGATCGGCGACGTTGCACTCAACTTATCACTACTATTATAAAACTCAAAAATAGTCTGGAAAAAAAAAGAAAACACTTTCATAGGTTGGAGGGTCATGAACACAGGAATAGAAATATTGATATGGGCGTAAAAAAGTGGATAGTCATACGAAGTACAAATGACAAGAGTGAGCAATATGTCTAATTTAAACAAAAATCATTTAAATGATCAAATATTTAATGTTGCTCCATACAGTTTGAGAATGCCAGTTTTCTTCCTTCCCTTATCCCACCTACGTAGGGTCGGGTCTCATTGTCAGTTTTCGCCAGTGTGGCCGATTGTATTCGTCTGTTCTTCAATATTCAGGTTCCTTAGATCGGTTTATTATTGGACCACCATGTGGATATCGGTCTGCCTCTTCCTCTTGGCTGCTCAGGAAGGTTTAATGAAATGTTTACAATGTAGTCTTTTCCTCTTCGCTGGATGTGGCCGCACCATCGAAATCGATTTTCAAGAAGCTTCTCATGAATTGGAGCTACTTCAAGAATGTAGTATTGAAAATTAATATATTGCCCGAGGTATCGCTATCGCAAATCTCCGGTAAATAAGCGCCCAGCTTGGTATAATTAGATAGCTATGAATGCGCTGTTTTACATTCAGTAGCAGACGCTTGACATACTGCGTTCCAATTTTCCTGAATGCAAGTCTTGCCTATTAATTCAGCGTGCAGCATTCAGACAAGTGTAAACAGCTAAAGTAATACATTTCTGATGTATTTGCTCGTAACGTGGGTGGTGAAATGTTTCTGCAGTTATTCCATTCATAGTTGAAAAGCCTCATTTTGAAAAAGAAGCGTCATAGTCTTGCCACTTTACCGCTAATTCCTTCCTTTTCAAAGAAGTCGAAGACTTCCAACATTAATGCTGTTAAATGAAATGCGAGGGATTTCCCGTATAACTAGTTGATCTTTTGACGTCAGCTCTAGGAATTCTAAAAATTATAAAGTTTAAATCGGGAATCGAAAAGATACCACGATTAGTTACTATTGCTTTTTTCCCCCACTGCTGGGCAAAGGCCTCTCCTCTTGATTTCCACGACTCCCGATCAGAAGCCTCCTCCGGCCAGCCGTTGAAGAACGTGTCCAAGTGTCTATTGCTTTTACATTTTTATTTTTTATCATTCACATACATGTAGGTTTTTGGTGTGAGAAATATCACGGATACCTTCTGCTTCGAATAGTCAAATTTACGCACAAAGGTACGTTATATATGACCTCTCGAAGCCATTTATTCCTTAATTAGGAATATTGAAGCGCCACATCGAAATAGAAACCTGTTTTTAACTTTCTATGGCGGTATGGTGATCATTCCAAATAATTGAGATTACTTGCTTCTCACTTTCCTTTACCCTCGGTTCGTGCTGACGATAAACAATCCTTTGACGCGCTTGTTTAAAATTCCAATCATTGCAAAGCAGTTCGCCCGAAAAAAGTCGATAAAAAAATGTTTCATTTCAGCTCCGACTTTGTACTCAGAATGTGTGCCCGAGCGGCGTATATTGGTACTCTTGTCACTCAGCGATTCTGAGCAAAGCCAATTATTCCTGTTACGCAATAATATGCCTGCCTCACTGATTGATCACGCGTTTGTCGTGTTATCTCCTTGTTTCGTTCTCTGTCAGTTTATAGTTTTGTTATTTGTGTAAATTTTTAAAGCTTTTTAGGTCGAATTGACTCAGTTTACATCTAATTTCTTTGTATGGGAATATCCACTTATAGCCGGTACACGGTACACTTTATATATTTTATCATATATTTATCCTACCTGTGACAAAGTACCCTCTCCTTTTTGACCTGAAATGTATAGCTGATTGATGTATAAAAAAGTACATTCTGAATTCTCTCATTAATTTCGATTTTTGACCAGGATTTTTCAGGCAACCCATTCGCGACCTATTTTTTAACACACAAAATTTGATATAAAATTCTTTTTCACGTCTCCTGCTCAAAAAGTACGTTATTTCAGCTTCTAGAAGCGGGTTGAAATGGAAGCCATATAATCATTTCTATGAAAATCAAAAATGAATCTTGTTAGCGGCCAGCTTCATACTAGGTACGGGTAATTGAAACAAACCAATTGATAAAGTAATCAGGTCGGCCAAAATATATGGATGCAGATAATAAAGAACCAAGAATTTTCTCCAGTTACTTAATTTTTTAAATATGGTAGTATTAGTTACAACTCCGAAATTTTGATTTACCATTTATTAAAAATTAAAAATACAACACATCTATGGATTTAAGCTTATATTAACAAATCAAAACTGTTTAAATGAAACTACAAAAATAAATGTTAATATTCTGAATACAAAAAAAAGGCCATACATAATTTCATCTTTCATTTATGACTTCTATAATAAAAAAAAAACTTAATCACTATAGCCTGAATTAAAAAAAAACTAATGACAAAATAAATTTAAAGAAGGAATTATCAATTCATACACTGCAGTTTAAAACGGAAAAAGGACTAATAAAGCGTTAGGCACAGCTAGACGTATACGACTCAATGGTCTTAGGCTTTTTTCTGATCTTATAATCGTTTACGTCCACTATGTCATAGTTTAAAAAGATTGCGGTCTCAAATCTACATAAAAAGCAATACGCATGGTGATTGTTGATACGACAATTTAAATTTTTAAGTTATTTTTTATAGGTATATGTTGCAGTCGAGTCGTAAGGAGTGAAAAGTCGAGTATTTAACTTGTGGCTAAAAGCGATTATGACGCTCAGGTTATATTCTACTCGCTCACTTTGCTCGCCCGTATAAAAATAATCACTTCGTGTCACAATGGCTTATATTTGAGCCCTTTGTTAAACAATCTACTATTCATCTTTTAAACAGATGGGTGAAAGTCGTTTCTTATTAAATAAATATCTTGAACAGTAAACCATGTGTCAAGCAATTCATCGATAATAACGTAAATAAAAAAAAATCATGGTGCATGAGTATGATTTATAAAATGAAACAACTTCGTAGTATGATCAACTCGGGTAATATCTGGCACTTTTCCGTAAAAATATAAGTCAGTCCCTCAAACTGACCCTTATCTTTCACTCACTTATACTTAATTTTGCAATAGAAGCAACCTAGGGGAACAAAAGAAAACCCTGACTTCGCCAACCTTATCGCAATGTTTTATAATTGCTTCCAGAGGGATCGTCTAGTGCTATCAATGAAAGAACCCTACTTAATTGTTGTGACAGATAGACATAAGCCTAGGCCATATTTTACCTCTCGTAAAATGAGAACAATGAACAAAAAAATGAAGCGGAAATTAAAAGAGAAAACAAAGGCAAATAGGCCGTGAAAAGAGGATGACGCCGCAGACGGTAGGAGCGGCTATTCGGTTTAACGGCAAGTACTTTCCGGTTACTACTGCGGTGTCACTACAAGGACTCGTACCAACTGGGACCTTCACTTTTAATGCGAATTCAAGCATCGATTGAAAACAAAGACTCTCAGCGGTTTCAAAGATAGCATCCATCACTGTCTGAGCAATATTGTACGATAGTGGCAAATGTTTTTTTTATCGCGTGATAAAAGTGGCCGGCATTGGCCTGCTGGCATCTTTGCTTTTACATAAGTATCCTTGTCTAACACCAATGGCAAGAGCGGCTATTCGGTTTAACGGCAAGCACTTCCGGCTACTACTGCGGTCTCACTACAAGGACTCGTGCTAACTAGGACATTAACTTTGGATATGGCATCAATAATTATCGAAGGATTTCAGTTTCTTAGACAAATGTTTCATTTTATTTATGTATGTAATCTTTATTGCACAATAAAAATCTTATCGTATAAAAGGCGGACTCTAAATGTATGATAACTATGTATTTAGCGCAGTATTTTATGAACTACATTTAATAATGTATGTTTTTACATATACTAAATTTGTGAAGTCAGACCTGCGCAACCTTTCCTATGGAGCGTTTTTAGCGTTCAGTTGACACGTCTCACTTCCGATCCCACTTCTGATGTTCTTAGTGTCCCAATCACATCGGTTAGTATGGGACATAATCTATTGTATGCATATCGCATTTGATTGGTACAATATATTTTTTGTTGTTGTATGTTCCCAATTTAAATTAATATAATTAGAACCACTATTATTTTATCTCTATTGTTCAAACTTTTATGCTTGTTTTTTCTTATACCTATATGAATATTTGGTAACGTAGGGGAAAGGACGGTTGTAACGCTCCGCGGCTTTATCCGCGGTGATGTTCAGCATCAGTGCCTGTACCATGAGTTAACATGACCGTACTCGCCTGCGACTGCGTAAACAATTTGTATGGAGAATAGTAAAGCGCCCCTAGCGGTTACTTTGTAGAACTACAATTCTCCATACAATTTTTTTAACTCCGTAATGAAATGATTTTTAGTCTGTATCTTCACAATACAATGGAATCAATATAAAATTATATATAAAACAGTAATTAAAATAATATACTTTGCGTCATTTTTACTTCATGTCTTTTCTTTTTTGACAAACAAATTGTGAATATCTTTCTTTGATATAAAAGTTGACCGATCCAAATGGGTCAGTAGGGACTATAAGAGATCTGATCTGAGTCGATTTTAGATTTAATAAAAACTGCGTTACATTTTTTTTACAATCTCATAAATAACTCTGTAACAGGATTACCTAGAATAACATATAAGACATGTGAATAGTTACAGGATTTAGATCAGGTTATATTTTCGCGTTTATATTACAAAGTAAAAAAAAAAAAATCAATTATGCCATGGGTCCTAAGAACAGATTTCCCTAGCGCTTATAGTTTTTGACTTCTGCCTACTGACCCATTTGGATTGATCACCCTGTGTTCGTCATATGACAATCAAGTCAGTATGGTTGTAGACGTCAGAGGCCGCAATATCGACCTCGAGGAGGGCCTACCTCCTCATTCAAAGAGGCTCCTCGTGGTCTAGACAAGCGCAGAGTCCATAGATAGCTCGCCGCACTAAGCCTTGTGTCGTCACGACATCCACCACTCTCACAGACTCCATCTAGTCTAGGATAAAGTTTATGCATGCGATTTCATCGGAGGAACCTTTGGTTCCGAGATGTTTTAAAAACGCCCTAGTGATAACACTAACACTTTGAGATCATTTGGATCAACAGTTTAAAATTGTAGGAGGCCGAAAATTTAAAAATAGCTTCTGGGGTAAGAATAGTCGATAACCATTCAAACCCAGCAAGTGTTACCAGCAGCCTAGATAAAATAAACATCTCTCGCTTACACTACGCTGTACGGAGAATAAGCCGGCGATTACACAAATTCACCGATCCGATTATATATTAATAACCGCCAATGAAGCTACGGGATCATTCTTAATTGCTTAATAAAAGGAAGGCAGTGAGTAGATTCATTGCTCGCGGACGCGGATTATTATTATTCAAAGCAGCAGGTCCTTCCTCTATATTCTGTAGGTAACGAGGGAATCGCATATGTAATAATAACTAATAATATAATGTGCTTGCTATGGCAAATCCTGCACCTATTGGCGTGGCACTGGTCCGTTCTTTTCGATGGTCAAGGCGTAAACAATTTCTTACATAATATCCACTGGCTTACTTTTAGGTACCGCTCAGTTATGGATAAAGTTTTAAATGTGGGACACTCAATTAACCGATGGTTCTGTTTACAGAACATGCATTGATAAGACTTAAATGTGGTCACAAAGGAATTTATTCTTTAGACAGCAGGACGTTTTATCATTTTTATTTAGGTACAGTCGCCATCAGATATATCGTAGCATATAAGGCGTTCATAAATATCTGAACACAACTCTTATTGACTGGGCGTTACAGTCCATGTTCAGATATTTATGAACGCTTTATATGCTTCGATATGTCTGATGGCGACTGTACCTCAATCTAAGACAAACCAAACGTTTCTAAAACATCGACCCTGTTGCGTAGAAATTTACTAAAATCCTGTAGAGCTGGAGAAGGGAGAAGTGATGTCACTCCTAAATTCCTCCTATGTCCTAGCTTGGCATTGTCAATCTTTGAAGAAGCCATGTATATTATTAAAGTGTCCCATCAGTGTCTGCACCACGAGATTAAAGGACCTGCAAGTTTTCAGACAAGTTGTCAATTAATTGACATAAGTCTTTGTCACTTTTCTTCAACAAAGATTCTATACTAAACAGACATGCTGATGAATCAACAAACGCTTGCTATCCTGCCGTTCAAAGTAGAGACCAAGCAATAGGATTCGAGTATGTTTCAACTGAGAGAGATACAGATTTAATGACTAAACTTGCGTCGCCTTCAAGGTATCACTTAAGGTAAAGGAATTTACGTTATATTATCAAGGTCCTCATTGTCACGGATTAAAGTCACACAGACAGTAAAGGTCTCTAACATCCAACCATTTATTAGACTATTTCACCAAAAGTGGGATTCTTAAGCTGCGGCAGTTTGATATTCTTTAAGCCTCCGCGATGGCGACTGCCAATGCTGTCAAATTCATCTCATTCATTCATGACGCATTGGTGTAAACTGTAATGTTATGTAACCTGTTTTTCAATAAATAAATAAATAAATAAATAAATCTCCTTGATGGTTGTTGTCCTTGAAGGCGGCAAAATATGCCTGTGTCAACAGGCTATAAAATCGATGAGATCCAGTAACTCAATGTTTGACGGGACTTCGTCAAATAAATTAAATGATTCCTCATGCAATCTTAGATAGTTTTAGACTGCACTCATTAAATCAACACCCTGGTCAATTATTTTTGTTCTAATGAGACGAGGAGTTTTTTGAAGAGGGTTAAACGACTCCTTATCATCCCTCTATGTTGTTTGAGATTGTGTCATCTTGTAAGCACAAACAACCACCTAACAAACTATTAAAATTTACAAGGTATTATAGTAGTTTATGTGACTGTACATAATGAAGGGTATAAAACACGAGTGTGGGTTTATGAAACGCGCCGAAGGCAAGTTTCATAATAACATCACACGAGTGTTTTAATGCTTAATTATGTAAGGTTACATACACTACTTTATCTAGCCACATCTCATAGGCCTCCATGATGCATTCTGGAGTCGCACATTACGACAAATATTACCCGGTAATGGCGGCAATGAAGTTTTCTGGCAGCTGTCATAGTTTTTTTATTCAGAGACAAACTAGAGTTGGCCCCAACTATCATATCGTTCGATATCTTACTACGTGCGACATTTGTCAAATTTGATGCAAATTGACAATTCATTTCGAACTAAACGTCATCTCGACTGATATTAGAATAGAGGTCAAATCAAATTTCTTTGATTTTCAAACATGCTCGAAATTTGAATAAATAATATTATCGAAATCGATGTTATTAGTTAGCAATAATAACATTTTCACAGATAAGAAATTTGTTCTAATAAAACAGTCTATTTAAATGGTGGTGTGCGGTTCTTGAACGCATCATGGAGAGTTTATGATATTTGGATAGATAAAATAAATTACTAAATGTCGCACTCACCACCACAGCAATGATCTGGTATCTTCAATACTCAGAACAGGATTCAAGAGTTACGCAAATACTAATTTCGGGCAAAGGCGTTAGATTTCTCTTGGTTGATAATCATTCCCCGGGGTTTTAGTTGCACGAATGATTATGACTTGGCCGACAGTAGGCGTGAATTCATTTATAGGTACATTAATTATTTACAAAAGTATATTAAGGTAATAATTGCTTAAAACCTTTGCTAACACGTTTATAAAAGGTACGTCCATTCTTTTTCAGCTGGCAGTAACATGTATTGTATAATACATGTTACTGCCAGCTTACACTCGAACCATACGCGTATGAAAGCACACACAAAAATAATGGACGTAACTTTTATAAACGTGTTAGTTGTGTTGTTTTCAAACACTTATTACCTTAATATACTTTTGTAAATAAATATAATGTAAATATATATAATACGACGTATGAATAAAAATAAGTTTATGTTATCACTACTGCTTTAAATCATTTTTTTTATAACAACTAGCAATAAGAAAGAAAGAGAATTCGGTGACGAATTGCCCTTGACCCTGCAAACCCAATCATGCTATTTTTTTGTATCAAATTTTGGATTAAGTTATTAAACTTGTCTGATCTATCTCCGTGTCAGGCTGATCTTAATTTTTTTTTCCATTAATCGGGTCGTTGCTTCGTCGGACCAATCATCACGTCGGGGTCACCATATATTAACTCCGTAGGGGTGTATAGCGGGTGATATTCGTACACGTTTGAATAGATCAATACAGTGTAGTCAGGGTACATTTGTGTTTTATATTTTTCTCAAAGAAGTTAAAAATAATAATTGTAGATTACAAAAGTATCTGTAGAAGTTATTTTCAGACAAAATATAAATAGTACGTAGAATAAGGGGATATTGATTCGAAATCTAGTAGGCGCGAAATTCAAATTAGATACACTTCAGTCGAATTATCGTAGTTCAGTACAGAGGAATGAATGAATTAGATCGTGTTCAATATACAAAACATATGTATAATTTTATTAATCTTCTTTAGTTGGGTGTTACTTGTGAACTGTTACGGAATGCTGAAAAAAAAACGGTGCAGTAAAATAATTTCGGAATTTGAACGTATTAATACTCTGGCAATTATGGCTGTCAAAAGTGAAGTGTCAGTAACTTAGTTTTAAAAGTTGTTTGTTTGAATGTAGTTTGTTAAATAATTCAGTTTCGAAGTTGTTGTGATTGAAAAGATTAGTGAAAGTGTCGTTTTCAAGAGCTTATAGATAAACCAGTTCAAAATACACGTGAATCAATATAAAATGACAATGAGATATAAAACAAAAATTAATATAATTTGTGGTAATTTCTTCATTTGTCTTTTCTTTTTGACAAACAAATAAAAAAATATCTTGTTCTATAATAATACGTCACATGACGTTCAAGTCAGTACGGCTGTAGACGGAAGAGGTCGCAACACAAATCATTTACGTAGTCACTAGCGAGTACAGTCAATGTAAACTCATCGTACGGGGTACTGATTCAAGCGTCAGTGCAAATCTTCACGTCATCAAATTCAATTCATGCATTGTGTTGAAATCAAGTTAGATTTTCCATTAAATAGCGGTAACGTACCTACTAGATTTGTACTTCTGTACCAACCTGTGTTATGTTACCTATGTTTTACAAATAAATAATTACTTACTTACTTACTACAATCTTAGAATAAATACGCCTAGAAAGAGAGTCTATACAACAGATTTACGAAAGATGAAGCCGTTTTTGGTTTTATTTGTGCGTGTCTACGAACCAATCATAGAGACGTTTTGCTTGTAACATTGACATTGTGATAGATGCGCACTCGGACGAAACTTAGCACGTGGCTAACCGAAACTGGCTTCACTTTCAAGCGCGGCAAACCTAGGTTTCTAGACGTATTTATTCTAAGTCTAGAATATTCGCTATTAGCTTCCATTTCCCATGGAATTATTGATTTGGTTAAACAAAGTGTCCATGCCTTATATACCGGGTGGAATTTTTCTATGGGCCCTGGAGGGGAACTACCTTAAATCATTTAGTTAGCTCATTTTACTGAAAGGAAACAGGAAACTTATTCCTACACTCATTTGTTGTACTCGCGAGATTCCATGAAATTTAATACTTATTACAAGTACTACTGTTCACTTGTAATTTGTTTCGTTCATATTTCTCTGTAAAAATGTATTCCTACAATGCTTTACATCTTTACGCAATAAAAAGAAATAGCTTATGGAACAGAACTGATGATCAAATACTAAACTAGGTGTATTTTTATTGAGTAAAGCGACTGATGTTTAGCCTCTAAATCGCCTTCTCGACGGTCGTCTGATAATTTGCCACGGGTCCATAGTCCACACAGGTCTAGGTAGCCACTTCTTGGGGCAAGGGTTAAACGGTATTTGGCTGCTGTTCAAAGCCATGAAGCCTGGAAACCTACGACCTCTATAACGACGTGCGATTGCGGTACCATGATTAAATATTTACTTACATTGATAAATACAGGGTGAAACGTTAAAATTGAGATTTTAGGGCGATTATATAATTGTTGTTTTTCGTTTGTTTTTTTACTTTCGAAGATTCAATTAATAGTTAACTGTCAACCATTTGTCATAAGGTTAAAATTAAACTGACAAATTATGAATGGTGGTCGTCAGGAGGTTAAACGTTTATATCATATCATTTTTAGAGATTCGTTTCCGAAGGGCGCTAAAACAATCTTATTACTACAAAATAAGAAAAAAACATCTAATTGTATTCTTAAACGAAATCAAAATATTATTCACGACACGAATGAAATTATAGCAAATCAACTAGTGTCGACAAACACAAAGGTTAATTAAGGTATCGATTAATAAAGATAATGTTCACTTATTATTATAAAAAGCCTCGTTTTACATTCTTGATTATGGAAATAACCAATTCAATTTAATGATCCCAACTGACACCGATATTGACAATGGCTCAATTGCCCCCTCCCTATTGTAATTGCACCCTAATGCAATTATCCTAAAAGCCTGTCAGGGTGGATCTGAATTTAATGAACTTGAAAATAAAGTGAACGTTCGATTTAATCCATCTCTTCTTTGGTACTTGTTAAACGTAAGCCACGTTACGAAATGTCTTACTCCTGTAATTTATACTTACCTGTTTTAAAATTAAAAGGAACAATCTTAATTATTTTTCTTATAAAATAATGAGCATGCTATAGGATGAATATGACTTAACTTTCAGACTTGGACAAATAAGGTGAACCTACTGAACCTAGTTTTACTCTTTTGATTAGTTAGAACTCGTGTTTTCAGCAACGCTGACATTATTATGTCTAGGATCTATCTAACTCTAAAAAGACAAATTCGAGCTATCAGATACCTATCTACATCGCCCAATATCTGAGATCGTATGTTACGTCTTGTCGCATTTGAAAACTAAGTTACTTACTTAAATTAGACTTTTCCAGTTATGTACATACATTAATGAAAAATATCGTAACTATATTTATTTTTAGCAATATTCTGCTCTTTTTACCTTTAAAGACAATTTATCAATGTCACCTTATTCAGCTCCAATAGCAAAAATACGAGGTCAAGATACCTATGGCCGATAAATCGCTCAAATTTAATGACTAAATGCCGGTGTCGATCAAATTACGAACATAAGTAATAAATTCACTGAAGCGGAGCGGAGAAGATTGAACCAATCAGATTGCGTCTTTGTGAAGCCTAAATAAGTGCATTCAAATCTGACGAATATGATTGATCCATTTTACACAGCTCCGCTCCGCTCCGCGCCAGTGGACAGGCAGCTTAAGGCAGAGCAAAGCACCAAGATAGGTATACCTAGGCCTTTAGGCTAACAATAGTTACCTATCTATTAGCTTGGTTCACGGGGCGTAATAAGCCATTCTAGTCAGAATGTTCATAGCTTTACGAGCATATCGCACTATCAAAAAGATTACTTTAAACAAATATGTTTTCAATGCATGTGCTCGAAAAAAGCGTTTTCTAGGCATTCAAACTGTGCGTAAAGTAGGTACTACTTTTCCACACTAGTGCTTGTTACTGTTCAATTTTATTTTTAATTTCTAGCTGTGTCTGACAGACTGAAGTAAAGAGGTTTAATTATTTAAAAAAAAGGTTGATAAATTACTCAAGTCGTACGTCGCTCGTGAACAAAAATTACACACGTTTATAATCACCTACCTTACACACTTGTATCATAAATAACTATTCTGGGTGGTAATGTTCGTATTTCTTTTCAGTTTGCAATCAATTCGCGCGCGGTGTGTTTGCCATGCTGGGAGCGGTGACCCCGGAATCTTTCGACACATTACATTCCTACACCAATACCTTCCAAATGCCATTCGTGACGCCGTGGTTTCCTGAAAAGGTATTGTCATGATTTTCTTCCAATCTCATTTTGCTTAATAACATCATAAATGACATGACCATGTCTCTATGACGCAGTTGGATCCGTGGTCACTTTTACAAGCCTGAGTTTACCAAAATGTTACTGTCGATAAGAAAGCCGTAGAAACTTAGCAGCATCAGTATATGATCGAGAGTATCGAGACACATCTCTTAAATGTGTATACGGATATCATTAGAATTCAACTCTAGGGGTTTATTTGTAGTTAATATTCTCAATAAGACGAAGCAAAACTGCTCAACTGTAGATGTGTAGAAAACAGCAAAGCCGGAACCAAATGTTTGTCATCATCATCCTCCTAGCCTTTGTCCCATATTGTAGAGAATGAATTCTGAATCGGGGTCGACTACCTAAATCCCAAGATGTGGCGTAGGCACTAGTTTTTACGCAAGCGACTGCCATCTGACCTTCCAACCCAGAGGGAAAACTAGGCCTTGTTGGGCCTAGGTGGTTTCCTCACGATGTTTTCCTTCACCGAAAAGCGAGTGGTAAATATCAAACGGAACCAAATGTTTGTATTAAATAAAATATAGTATCACAAGACCGGAAAATACTATTAATGCGTCGCCCTAAGTAATAACAAGACCAAACCATAATAATTGAATTTATGCCTTTGTGCCTTTGGCCACTTCTGCCCACTGACGGCAACCTTTGACGCGTACAAAAGAAACGGCTATAGGAAAATCGATTTTGCGTAGCCCCTTACATTTTCTGGAGTCATTACTCTGATTTAATTTGAATGCCTGGTACTGACAAAAAAGATTTATTGAGATTAAGTGCCATTGATTATTATTTCTTTTGTAGAGGTAAATTTACTTAGTTTTTCTTTTTTATTAAGATGGGTTCTTTGACAGGTTATACCGCCGTCCTCGGGATTGATCGACCACGCAGTCAGTATGAGGCCGGACTATCATAAGGCGATTGTGGACACCATCGTTTGGTACGGCTGGAAGGAGATTATCTACATGTACGACTCTCATGACGGTAAGTGAAACATGGTTTTTAAAGTATAAGCAGTATAATTACAGGGTAGATGAGAGCAATTGAGAATGGAGCGAGGGTTCGCAACACCGCGCGCTCGCCCGGTCGCGTAACCTACACTGTTGATTAATGTACATCTCTAAATCGCGGGGGGTCACCTTATACGACGACTGACATATATAGGTGGCGATGACAAAAGTCCCGTGACATTTTTATGAAACTTTTGTTTCTCCGTTATTTAAATCATTTTTTTTTCTAAACTCAATTGTAACTTGAAGGTGTTTTTTAACTTGTTTCGGCCGAATTCTAATTGCAACATTACGTGTATTTTTCCCTACTTATCTAATAATTGCATCAAATGGTTCCGACTGACTAACCCCTTGCTTGCTTATCCGGCCATCTCCTATCTATTGATGTTTGGCAGTGCGAGTACTTTAACACATGACCGTTGTGGGATGTAACATGACATGCATTAGATGATCATCCAATCGCTTATGCTGAACGATATTCGCACTGTTTTCCCTTAATGTATATGTAAAATCACCGTGTGTTTTCCGGTTTGTTTTCATAAATCTGTTTATTGTCCGAATATTAGAGATCATAAAAGAGATAAGTGCAATGAACTTGACATTCGATACAGAGTAATATAATAACGTTATTTTAAGCAGTTTTTAACCTCAGTTTGTGGCTTGCCAAACGAAGTAATAAAAAGAAGGCACTGAAAATATTTCATCATGCCTTAAAAGTTGTTGGCAGAAAAATTACACTAAAAGTCGACTGAATTGAGCCTTCGTAACGCGCCCCAAAATATTATTACGAATACATATTATTTAGGTTTTATAGGTATTTATCTACAGGGGAAGGTGATAATCCACTTCTGTCCTATTTAAAACTAAACTAAAGACGACAATTTTAATAATTTCAACGGAATCAAATTTTAAAGAGACCGGTGAAATTATCTTTCAATTTTCATTTCTAGGAAGACTTTAAGTATCAAGTTGAACAGGAATCGGATATTATTTTTACCTTTGCATTTTAAAAATAGCTCTCTTGTTTTCCTTAGACGTCTGTGATAACAGCGGTCGAGGCGGCGCTCCTGTTATTTTTGTGGATTAACTTTTTAATATCAGTGAATATTAAGATAAAGGGAGACTGCGAACGGGGTGAGCTCGGAAGCCAAGCCGGCTTACTGCATTCGCTTTATCGTGTTGCTTTACAGAAATTGCGGTTTTAAAAACCGTAAATTTAACGTTCGCCTCGGACGTTTCAACCCGTGTCCGTCGCCGTATATGTAAGGTTCGAGAATAAATTCTTAGTGAAGTGACAAAGTTCTAGCGAAAGTCTATGTTTATTCTGAACAAAATATTAATTTTATTATTCATATCCGATGATTTTAGCCTTAACTTTTGTAAGATGTTGCAAGGAACGCTGAAACACAAAATCGAAATTGAACTCTTCATTAAACATTGCCTTGTTTTTCGTCACAGTTTTGCGTTTTGTTCATATTACACCCGAAATATTATGTGGGAACTACTTACATAACAAGTAATATTGAACTAAGGGTACTTATTTTACTCTCGACTATGAATCGGTTCCTTTAATCATTTTAATTACAGAATGATAGATATTATGAATAAAGGTCAATAAAATGAAAGATAATATAATATAATTATTATATAGGTATTATTATTATTTCGTATATTTATTTAATTTCTTAGGTTAAGTTTTTTTACAATAAATTTATTTAAAAAGTAAAATACAACAACGTAATTACAAAATATAGATACATTATAAAAAAACCTAACCTAGGGTGCCGCCGGCAGCGGGGCGGGGCCCAGGCTACCGGTGGTTAGGGCTGCAGAGAGAGGAACCTCCTGACGATGCGCGCCGTGTCCAGGAGTACCGCCTTCTGTATCTGACCCTTGATCCAGCCATCTAACGAGAGTCTCTTAAGATGTTTGTCGAGACTCTTCGCTATAAGACCGTTCGCCGAAACGACTATCGGGACAATGATCGTCGAGTCAACATCCCACATTGCGGTCACCTCGTGAGCCAAGTCAAGGTACTTGCTGAGTTTGTCCTTCTCGGCTTTCACGAGGTTCTCGTCATGGGGGATGGTGATGTCGACGAGCACTGCCTGGCGCTTGGATCGATCTACCAACACGATATCAGGCTTATTGGCTACAATAGTCCTGTCCGTGATGATAGATCGATCCCAATAGAGCGTGGCACGACCATTTTCGAGAACTGACATCGTTGCGTACTTATAGTACGGCACCTCAGACCCCACAAGACCGTATCGAAGAGCAAGTTGCTGGTGAATGATCCTGGCTACTTGGTTATGTCTGTGCAAGTACTCGCCGTTAGCAAGATGAGAACAACCGGAGATTATATGCCTGAGTGACTCACCGGGACGGCGGCATGCCCGACAAATGTCGACCGTACCGTCCTTCAAGATATATCTCCGGTAATTGTTCGTCATCATTACTTCGTCCGCAATGGACAACATTTAATTTTTTTTACCCCTACCTTTTATTAATTTATCTGATAGTATTTGCAAAATTACTCGACACTCTTTTTTCTTTTAATTCTTTTTTTAGTTTAAGACACTTTTTTTGTAAAAAATAAAAGTACTTTATTCCAAAGAGGCGTAACGCAATTTCCAGGCGGGAATGGATACCGCCTGTGCATTTATAAGTAAAAAATGTAGTGCATCTTGCGACGTCCATAAACTAAGAGGTCCGTGTTGTCATGGTAACATATTAGATGTTTGTTTTTATTCTCAGCTTTCAGCAATTTTTATTTTGATTTGGCTGTTTTTTTCTAATAATAATTGAAAGCCCGTGTTATCATAGAATGTTTCGGCACAGGACGAAATTATGAACGCATCATCATGGTGTCCCTCGATAAATAATATTTCTTCTTTGTACAAAGTCAATATCCTAAAAGGTTCACTGTTTATGAAGATCATAATTTATAAATGTAATGTAATGTAAGTACTAGGAATCTCTATGTTTTGATTATACACTTAGTTAATACAAATGTTTCAGTGGGTAATATTATGTTATTTTTTTCAGTTAGAAGAAAATGTACAAATCTATGAATTACCTAGTGTTGGGAGGATCATCAAGTAAAACAATAAAGAAATCGAAGGCATCTTGTGTGTCTAAATACCAATGCAGTTCAACTCAAACAACTAACTGTGAATAAAAGTGGCTTCAGATATTGAAATGAAATGTGTATTACCTTTATTGTTTTTATTCCGTAGTAGTAGTCGTTATTTTTTTACACTGCAATAAGCATATATCGAAAAATACAACAAGATCTAGTAGAATTGAAAGATAATAAAAAAACATCTGGATAAACTGGCTTTTCATGTGAAAAAATCGTAAACATTCCCATTAGGATTATTGTTCATAACTTTGGTAAGGTTTAAAAAAAAAACATTCTTACTTACTAGTATATACTTGTTATTTTTAAACAAGATTAAATTAATAATATATCAATTTAGAATATTTTTTCGTAAACCTTACCAACCAAAACTGTCGTATTGTCGAAATGCTCCCTGGATTTTGATGTATGTTCAAAATCATAATACTTCCACTTATAAATAAAATAACGTATCAAATTTCACGTATCTTGAAATCAAAGTAATAAATAAAAATAACGCTACTAATTAGTATTTGTTTAATTAAATAACTTTTTTTACGAAGTTACACACATGTCTTTTGGGAAATGTTAATCTCGGTCTAGTCCTCGTTTCATTTCACTGATGGCAAATTCGTAATCACTGCATTTGATACACCACAGATATCCATTCTGCTTCATTATTGGTACAAGCATCAAACTGCTCTTCTTAAACTATAGGTATCTTCCGGTTCGGTTGCAAGCACAGAATATGAGTATTTATTAACTCTTCATCTCACAAAGTAGACAGAAGGCCCCTGGTCCTTCTTCTTAGTTTTGTATTTCCCCTATATTGTAGGACACGGCTGAAAAATATCGGGAAGATATCTGGGTTTTGGTTTCCCCAAATTCTATTGCATAAAACTTTGTTTGTCATAATGTAAGTAGGTATATAATCGGCTTGCCGGCAGTGTGCCGCTCCTCTTTAGCGTATATTTCATAATATATTCGTCTTATTCTGAAAATTTAATTGGAACAGAACGTAAAAAGCAGTGAAAATATTAAATCATTTTATTCTGACAATGACATCAATGACATTTGTCTACTTCCACGCACACATACCTAGACATTTTTTTTATATCGCACGTAATCGTAGTGATTTGAAATTAACTTTCTTCAGCCTGGGAATAATCTTTTGCTATTAATATCCATTTTTCTCAAAAAATGGTGGTCTGAAAATTCTAAAAAATATTTTATAGTGCTAAGGAAACCAATTTCTTCGAATAGGGATTAAAATATAGTGACTTCAAAAAAATGAAATGTTGTCCATTGCACAGACAAAACCTTCGGTTTCCCCGAAGAGATCCCCGAAGCGTAGCCAGTTCACCGACGCGAGCAGATCTACATCGGGCCCCGTAAGGGCCTTGTAGAACCGCCCATGTAGCTCCTTGCTCTTCCATACAGCCCTGCGGTCATCGGTGCTAAGCACCTTTGGTCTGCGCCAGTTCTCGTTTGCTAAGGAGAGAGAGGTGAGGCCTTTGTCAACTGCTACTACATCGCGATGAATCCCACACTCGTTGTTTAGGAAATACTCCCTAAGACTGCACACCTCGCGGTTATGGAGGTCCTTGGCGTTTAAAAAGCCACGGCCCCCACACTTACGCGGGATGTACATTCTCATAACTGACGAGCGTGGGTGCCTCATGCGATGTGTAGTGAGCAGCTGACGAACCCTCGTATCCAGGGCGTCCAGCTCAGTCTGAGTCCACCTTAGTATGCCAAAGGAGTAAGTGAGCAGAGGCATCACCCAAGCGTTGAAGGCGCGTGCCTTATTGCCACCGGACAAAAGACTGTTAAGTACTTTTGTCAAACGACAAAAGAAACGCTATTATTATTATTATTGAGTAGGTATTTCACGTTTCGCATTTTAATCTAAGTCTTAGTAATAACAGTGAAGATTCAAAGACCTGTAAATCTCGGGAAAACTACACTATTTGAGAGCTAGGATAGCTATTTACATATTTCACCTCCGACAGTTAAGACCCGCCCTCCTCTTAGGAAAAGTTATGAAAGCCTTTTCTCACAAGAAAGGCACTATCAAAACATGGTTTTTCACACGTAAAAACTAGAGGGAGGACGTGAACTTTACCTAAGTTTATGTACCTACAGATAACGATTATTATATTTACATTTTAATGATTAAGTATGAACTACATACACTTTATTTAATGAAACTAATCGTGCAATACATAATTTGATAATAAGCTACTATTCGCAAAAAAAAAATCTGACCTTATTTTGTGTTATATTATAAACAAAGTTGAGGATAAACATTAATATAGTATATTTAAATAAGAAGACTTGATAAGATTTAAGTAATATGTATTTCGAAACTCAATTTTGATATCTTTGTATGTAAGTACATCGCAAGATTTAATTTTGAAAAGTAATTAATTTATTACATGTTATTGACAATATACATACAATTGTAATAAAGACTGTATCGATAATTATAGGGACAAATAAAATGTGACATACTATACACAATTTATGTATTTAAATGTTGCTGTTGTTACGTGATGTAAAAAGAACATACTTTAAGCATATTATTAAGTGATCAGGTCTGTTACTTCTGAATTCTGGCGATTTTTCGAACTTGTCGTCGTACATTCTTCATTAAGTTGCGGACAACACTAATTGTGACAGTTTTGAACGCTTTTACCCAGTCCTTTTTAAATCTATGTACGGAATCCGCTGCCGAGAAACGTTGCCGAAGTATCCTCTTCATGATAGCCCAGTATTCCTCGATTGGTCGGACTTCAGGGTGATTAGGTGGCTTCATAGACTTGTCTGCATATTGGACATTGTTGGTTTTCATCCATTCTTTAGTGCTAGAAGCATGATGGCAACTTGCCAAATCAGGCCAAAACAGAGTAGACCCTCTATGGTGTCGAATCATGGGCAAAATCTGCTTCTATAAACATTCCATGATGTAAACGTCAGTAGTCATAATAGAAGTGGTAATGAACGGTCTGTATTTCATACCGCATTCACAAATCGCCTGCCATACCATTGCCTTGGACCCGAATTTTTCAGCATAAATTGACGTTTTACCCTCATCCAGTAGTTCTCCTTTGCGGACAGTAAAGTATTGTGGTCCCGGTAGTACTGAATAATCGAGTTTCACATAGGTCTCGTCATCTTGTATTATGCACCGTTTATTTTTGGTCAAAACAATAATAATAATTTTCTAAGGCGAGTTTTTACGCTTGAGGCCCTTTTTTGCGATCGTTTTGGATTCCATTGTTTTCGATAGGTCCTTAAGTTGTTCCGCTTCTTTGTACTCTGGACCATGCCTACCGATGTTTTACACTTTTTGGCCACATCTCTTATTGAAGCATTGTGTGATTTTTTAATTGTTTGGCATATTTTGGAATCCATATTGCGATTATGTGAGCCAACTTTTCTGCCGTTTTTTGGCTTATCATTGAAGGACAGATCCTGAACATACTTTTTGATTGCATTTAAAATGGCAGAACTACTCACATTCTGAATTTTCGCGATCATTCTTATGGAAATACCTATTTCACGCACGTATTTGTCCACGATCCGTTGACGTTGCTCTGGTGTGAGCCCCGTCATTTTTTGCAAAATTAAAATGAAGCAAGTAAAAAGAGTTAAAAATGCGCTCTACATATATGTACCTGACACATGTATATGATGTTTATATTAAAAAATAAATATAAAAAAAATTGTGGCCAGTAAAAGTTGTCCCTATAATTATCGATACAGTCATTATACGGCTTTTGATGATCAGGAAGTCTCCTTAGACACGTTGATCCTCCTGAGCTATACTAACCGGCTTTATAGAAGGCGTTTTTTAAGTATACTGCTCAACTGGAGTGTAGAATGAGGTTCAAATTAGGTACCTGACCGACAAGAACCTAGCTCTTAAATATATGATGATGATGACACTGCTCTAAAGAAAATAAGAGCCCATAATTTTACGCACTTTGTTAATTTAACATTTTCATACACATACAATTTTGAAAATAATAATAAAAGGGTCACAATAATGCATTAAAACTACGTCATTTCAAATTCCAAATTAATATTTTTTTACGGTCAAGGTGCAACATGTAGCCGTATATCGTGTCTATTATGTACGTACCTGACGCGGCCTTTGACATCATCGAGCCTTTAGTAATGGGCGCTAGCAATGAATAGCTACACGGTTCATTTTGATACTCATTTCTGACAAGGCCCGAAGTCAATAGTATCTTAATGGTAATGGTATCAAGTTCGACAGGAAGCTACAGATTTAAGTAACACTATCAAGCGATGCCCGTTTCTGCCAAATAACTACTGATGTAATACTTTTACATTTAGACATCTTTCTCTTTCTAATTATATTTCATGTTTTTTTTATAAAATAAGTGTAAAATGCTTTGCAAGTTTTGTGACCAAATCGTGAGAACTTATATATACTATAACTATACGTAAACAAGCGAAAAAGTTTTAATAGTCTCAAAGTAATGATTCTATTGCCTACCTTAATTTCGAAATGTATTTATTTTGAAAAACGGTAGGAAAAGCGAACAATTAATATTTCACGTCTATCAAAAATCACGCACGTGTCAAATCGATTTAGTGATTCACTTAAGCAAACAAAAAATGTGCCGCAGCAGTTTGCGCGGGCCACCATCCAAATGCACCGACCGGGTTTGGCCGAATGTAGAGATGGGACGTGATATATTATCAGTCATCGTGATTGTGATTCCGGCAACAAAATAGTCACTCTGAAATATCACTATATGTAACGAATCTATCTTCTGTATGTATATCATTCTTCTGTACGTGTGTTTGTTCATTTTCTCCTCTAAACGGCTAGACTGATTTAGGTGGAACTTTGTGTGTATATTTGAGTATTCCCTGGATGGTTTGAATAAGCAATTGGACCCAGTAGATGGCACAATATAGTTTTTATCCCGGGTATCATCGTGAATAGGGGTGAAAATAGGAGAGTGAGTTGTATGGGAAATTAGTAACCACTAAGCCGACTTACCTGAAATTTGGTATAAGCGCTATAAAGAAAGGACATGGATGCCCTGAAGGCGAAGGGGGTGAATAAAGAGGTGGAAGTTTCTATGGGAGATTAACAACCACTGAACCAATTTAGATGATATTCGTTATGGAGATAATTATATTTTGACTAACTCTAAATAATATTATTTTTTAAGATAATTCATTATTTAAAAAAAAAGTGATGGGCCTGATATTGCATACTGGATCTCAGGACTCGTCCATACCCTGGTAAGTACTTTAAGGCCAGTATTATAAATTATAACTTGCACAGGTAGCACGTTTTCATCAAATCGCCCGGATAGGGATACAGAGGCGTTAGTGGTTTCCGGCGTGTTGTGGGCTCGTCTAGGCGAAGAAAAGACACGTGATTTTGTAACGTTCTTCCTTCGTTACGTCACAGCGATATTTTGTCGACAAATCACTGTGACTTTTGTCGTGATATTATTTATCGTCCACCTCTAGTGCAATGGGTTTCATTCGATTACCGCAGCATTTGGCGGGTTGATCGTAAATTTTTAAACGTTCTCCTGCAAAATTGCAAGGCAAGGATATTAAGCTTCAACTTATGACATTACTAACTTTCTACACGTGTGTGAATACGTTATAGAATTAATATGAGTAACTTTAAGACCGCAACATAAATATAACTCTAACATTTGTTAATAAGACACCTAAACGTTATTATGAAATATTATAATGGGAGTTAAAAAGACCGCTTAGGTTCTAACAACGGCAGGTATGAATCGATCGTAATGGCCTGGCCTAACCCAACTTTGACATTCCGTTTTCGATATGCTGCAATAGTTTTTTCTTAAAATACTAAAATCGGCAATGTAAATCCACTTTATTTGAAAATAAGTAATTTTTAATCTCCTTTGCTTTCTTTGCAGTTAATAAGTTTATACGCCTTTTATTTTAACAGTATTTTGTGTCCGCAAATGGACGCTAGTCAACATATATATTTTTTTAATAATAAAAAAGCACTGGTTTATTACTAGTAAACAATGAACGAGTAAAAAGATGTGTCAATAATATTCGACATCTTTTCTTATTACATTAATAGGTATGTGAAAAAATAGTTTTTGTATAAGTATTAAATCAAAAGTAAACAGTTTATTCGGAATTTCGTAAACTAATAAGAAGAACTGTGTAAGTCGAGAATATAAAAACAAAGTGACGAAAAGCATTAAACCATCAAACGAATACTACAAAGTAGTACCTGTTTACTCTTAACCACCGTTCAAAGATAAGTTGAAAACCTGAAGTTAAGCTCCCTCCTAGTTTGGAATTCCATGCTCATGTTACTTTCAGAGAGAAGTGCGGAGTTATAAAGAGGAGGATCAATCAGTCTGAAAAGTGCTCTAACATTTTAACGGAAAAGATACGAATATGCTAGTGTCTATTTAATACTGAATTGAGATATACTTAACAATAAAGACCCCTTTTTATTACGATATATTTTTAAAAAGCTAGGCAAAGATAATCATTTCATCCGTTTGCCAATTGATTACGTTAAATTGTTTTTCTCCTTAGTAATTATTTAGTGATGACGTCACTATTGATCTTGTACTGTAAAATGGCAAGGACAAGTAAAAGCGATATAAAACCTATTCCCAGAAATGGTTTCAGAATTAACATAAGTCGTATAGAATTGATATATCCCAAATTACGTCAAACAATCTTCTTGAAATACCGATAGGTATATTATTCAATTAATAGCTTTATTTTTCTTTTAAGTATATATTTATTTATTTAATCTTTATTGCACAAATGAAAACAGATCGTACAAAAGGCGGACTTAATGCCATTGGGCATTCTCTACCAGTCAACCATATAGTTCATCAACTGAACTCAACTGTGCGTCAACTAATGAACTAACACTAGTGACAAACGATCTAACTAACAAAACTCATTATGCTTAAGTATAAGGTGTTTTTTTCACTTTTGTCAGTGAGACATATTTTTTTACCAAAAGAGTAGAAATTAAAAAAGTGGCAATACTGCAGTGTCGTCCCTTTCTAAGCAATCTAAGAAAAAAGGGACGCCACGCCACTACAGTATTGCCACTTTTTAGTTTCTACTCTTTTGTGTCGTACTGTACCAGAGAGCTTACTTTAAAATTCGTTAGATTATATAAGATTTGTGAGGTTGTTTATTTAATTATTATATTTAATATAACCCACTTATTCAGTAAGTTGCTTCCAGGTATTGCATTCCAACTAACTTATTGAAATTATACACAATATAAAAAAATATAAAGACAAAAGTTATCCAGTCAGTACGCGGCACTAACGGGAAACACTGGCCTTAATGGAGCGGGGCAGGATGGTAGGAAAGGCAGGGTTTCAAGCGTCCGCGTGGTTCCAGCCTTCACCCACATCAGGCAGGAACAACTTGGATTGAGTTGAACAATATAAATAAAAAGAATACATAGAAAAATAAGTATATACAAAATATTACCTGCAGGGGCAGCCCTTACAAGTATTTGATCAGCAATTTATGATACAGCCTTATATTTACACTATTTATTTACAGTATTATGTACAATTTCGTTCAATTCGTAACGTCACATAAGCAATCTCAATATTACATTTAATTTAAAAAAATTATTATAAGCAGCTATCCAGACTCCAGTACATTCAGGCGCAAGTCCAAGCGTATCTGAGAAAAAAGGAAAAATCACGAGCGCCGAACGCCTATCTTTTTGAATGGCGTCTGTAAGCGGCCAGTGATGAACCATGGAGGTTTGCCGCGTTACAATGTCAATCAGCGTTTATTTACAGCATAGTTTGGGAAATACATAAATTGGCTCCCTGTTCTCATATTTGCGATATTTTGTTCTACGTAAACAACCTGTGAATATCGCCCCGATCGAACAGCTGAGGTAAGTAACAGATTTTGAAAAAAGTATCAAAAATGGTATATATGCCTATGAGTACATTGGCATGTTGTGTTGGTAGCAACTACAATTCGTCAATAGGAGAAAATATAAATGATCACTGTTTCGCTTGTTTTAAATAATACCCACATTTAAAAAGTCAATGTAAGTACTAGAGCTGGCAGCTTCCTCGCTAAACGTATTAGCGTTGCCATACAGCGGGGAAATGCTGCCAGCGTCTTCGGGGCCATGCCAAAGGGGGCCGGTTTCTTAAGTCAGTTTTAATATATTTTTACATAGTTTTAGGGTTACGTACTTTATTTAGTTTATTATTTAATGTTCCTTCAACCTTTCAAGGGATAGTAGTAATATTGGAAATGTAGTCGAGTTGAGAATATGGACGACTTGACAATGTAACTGAGTTGGGATAATGGACAAGTTTGCAAAGAAGACGAGTTGGTAATATAATACAAACGAGTTGGTAATGTGGACGAGTTGGATATATGGACGAGCTGGCAATGTGGACGAGTTGGCATTGTGGACGAGCTGGCAATGTGGACGAGTTGAATATGTAGACGAGTTGGCATTGTTGACGAGCTGGTAATATAGACGAGTTTACCAATGTGAACGTGGTGAAGTGTGAAGATAACAGTCATCAAATATAAGTAATTTTAAATGAACCTCTAACGAACTAATTCATTCAACGCGTAAGCGGTAATCAGAATGACGTATTCTTTATTTATTTTATAGAACGCTAAAGAATAAATAGTATTAGATTTTTTTAGAATTTGAATGACGTCTGGCAGTTCATTCTTATTCTCATTCAAAATAACATTTGCCTAACTCTGGTAGGTATAGATTAGTAACCGATAAGTTGAGCAGTGGCATCACGTGCCGCGTGGCAGCTGGGGGGATGATACGTTTCATCGTCGCGGTCCTGAAATGATTCCGGGATGCGTTCGCGGTGCATATGTGTGCCGGTGACATGTGATATCTTGTGGAGATGCGGTCGGGCGCCGCCTTGAATAAATTGAATCTAGATATGTTCTCGGCACAGAATAGTCGACTACACAGTAAGTCAGTAATAAGAAATTAAAAGGACTAACACTTTTAATGTAAGGATATTAGTAGATTGGTATCCAAGAGACTTTGTTCTTAAAAGTGTAACTTAGTAAAAAGGCAGTCTGCGAGGTTCTTCCTCGCCAGCAGGCCTTATAGAAAACCGCGGGTAGTATTTTTAATTAAAGTATTTCATGCATTTCTAGCACATGTGTAACTATCTTTACACAGTATCTGGCATTTACACCTTTATTTATTTATTAATATTTGTAAAATGGGTAATTTATTCAAATGTAACTGACGGAGAAAACTTGTTTATTTCTCAGTCAACACAACGGTAACTGTAAAGTTGCCGAAACGTCAGGGAGGCTTAAATAATTAATAGGCGCGATATATTCCATTTGAAATGGTTTAAATTTAAATATATTATGGCTAATTATTCGAATCTGAAATTGGTACCTTTCATCCGAAGTAGCACTTTACTTTCGCTTGCTACACTGCGGGCATATGATGATTGCTTTTATCACGCGATAAATAAGTGACAAAGCATCCGTCATGTTTTGACAACATGCGAGTGTGAGTGACAGATGCTTTGTCACTTATATATCACGTGATAAACGCAACCATCATAGGCGCGCAGAATGGAGTATAATTATTTACTTACAGTCGAAATGGGTCACTTCCACAAACCATTATCAAGATAAACCTACTTTCTCCTTTGACGATGTTGAGATTCCAGTATTGGATTCTGAAGCCACTATTACAGCAGCACATTTTTTATAACAAATGAGCTACTTAGACTGGATTAAACCAAACTTTTACTTCGAGAATAACGCTTACCTTCAGATAGTAAATGATTAGTTTAGAATTAATGTCAAACTATTAAGGGGTTTAGACATTAAGTCGAGAGTAAGCTTTATTCTTGGAATAAAAGGTTGATCGAATCCAGCCTTAGACAAGAAAAATAACACAAATAAAAAAAAAACCCGACAGATAGAGGGTTCAATAGCTCCTTAAGAGGCTTTATTCCTTTTAAAATTATATTTTTTCATATTATGACAAATATATTGTCAATTTCAACCAACTTTTTGAAGTGAATAATACCTTTTCCCCAGTTCTAGGTAGTAACATAGCTATTTCATGCTTTCATTGCGTGCAGTCGAAAATATGTTGAAAATATGAATTTTCTGCGTGAATTTTGTCAATTTCGAGTAGTTTTTGAAACAAAAATTATCAATGAAAAATTCAAACTATAGGTTTCAAATATATACCAATAAATCCCAATAGCCCTGTTCTAGTAGTAGTAACATCAATAATATGTTAAGAAACATGTTTGATCATTAAGAAAAATGTCTACAACAATCAGCATTTAAAAGGAATAAGGCCTCTTAACTATTGGCAGTTAAATACAATATTTTTCGTCGATCCTAATACTAGTCAGATATGATTGCCATAAATATCCATCACAACTTATAAGTACGCTCTTATAAATTGATGTATGTTACTCGATCAATAATCATGAATATCTTTACCTACTTGGTAACTATTTAATTCTATGAAAGAACATGTGTGCAACTCTGTCATTGCATCTTCTTATAATATTTTTCCATATTCTGCGGATGTATTTTCTCTGTGAAAGTCTTCTTACTTGCACATGGCTATCTATGTTTGAATATGAAATGAGGTTTATCAGTTCATATCTAGCACAACGGAATGCAATAACTGTGTCGGAAGTACACAATTTTATCGCGAAATTGAATGTGATATTTTTAAAACCGGATGTATTTCTACATTATTGCCCTAGGCAATTTTTAATCTGAATTAACTATAAGATAAGGAATACCCCTTCCAATAAAACCGCTCGTGGTATAGACCCCAGTATGCTGGCGTTGTTACCTCTTTTGTATAGCCAGAGAGATTCTAGGTGCCAGCCGTGGGGTCTCCAGATCCGTCGATCAGACGCGTCGCTGCGCTTACCAAATCTGATATGTAAATCAATTGTTTTTAGGTAAACAATGCCTTCTGAATTAATTATACATAAGGTTTTTTTTTTATTGAAATCGTACACATGTCAGTTTTGGAAAGCGCAACGACGCGTTTCGACTCCTACGGCCGCGTACGAAACCGGAGCTTCGTATAACCAGTTGAGAAAAAACCTTTTTTGTGCTTGTACGAAACCAGTTACCAAATAATAGGTTTTTTTTGCTCACACGATATTGGTCTCGAAATAAAAATAAACGATTTCTAGACTAAACGATTAGAGGTGAGATCGTTGTAAAACAATAGACGTAGATATCGGAGAAATAAATTCTATTCAAATGGTGGGACTTTTTGGCTAAGTTTTAATAATGATAGCCTCAGTTGTAAGGGTAGTGTCACTCTTAATGATAGAAATGAAGTGCCTGGTGAAAACGAAAACCCATGTTGGCGCCTGTAAAGAAGATTATACTAACAATAAGATTTTGAAAGAAATTATGGTAAAAATTTGAGAACAACAATAGCATGGTATTTAGCCTGGAAAATGAAGGAGTTGATTTTGTAAAAGAGATCCCGGGCTTTCAAAGTGTTAAAACCGGGCTTAGCAATGAAATAAATAGGGTTCTTGGAGCAACATTAGTAAGATTCCAATCATATAAAGACGTCATTATCATTATACCTAAAAAAAAATCAAAAAGTTCCTACTGCCCGTATATGAGGATGACGATAGAACGATTTTATTGTTTTGCAGGGAAAAAATAGACCATTAATCGGAAGATTTAAGCACATTTTAGGTGATGGTATATTTAGTTCGAGCCCTATCGCTTTCAAACAGTTGTACACGATTGACGGGGTTGACGACGTCAAATATATTACCGTTAATTTATTGCTTGCTCTCTGATAAAAAATAAACTGAAACATACACAATTGTATTTAGATTAATAAAATCGCAATTCAGAGACTGGCAACCAGAGAAAATTACCGTTGACTTCGAGTTAGCAGAAATTAAAACAATTCGTGGAGTCTTTCCTGCAATTACATCAAAGGATGTTATATCATCTCAATAGGTGTTTATTCAAAAAAGTGAAGGCCTTGAGGATTACTACAAGCGGCAAAAGAAGACAAGTAGCAAGATGTGCTGGGCTTGCTCGTTTGCCTAAAGTATTTATTCAAAAGCTTTCTGTTATATAATGAGCAAAAGTCCGCCTGGTGAAGATATAACTACGTATAATAAATACATCCAAAAACAGCTGATGACCAAAACTGATATTGCTAAAATCTGCAGTTGTTCTGAAAAAAAAATAAGAATGACAAATAATATAGAAAAGGTTGCCGTAGTCGTTTAAATACATTCGTTGGGCGAAAGATTACAACACTAGCACAACTGCTTGAATTCTAAGCAAGGAAACGAAATCATTTACATATTTAAGAAAAAAACAAAATTGTCAATGGAGTACCAGCCTACCAGGATATCGAGGCTGAAGTTAGTCAATCAATTGCAGAATTGATCACAAACAAAATAACAGTTGGTCATTGTATAGAATTGATATCTCCATTTGTTTTTCAGTTTTAAGTTTTTAAATATAATAACTTTATGTTTTTATATATTTTTTTATCGATTCTATTTTTAATGTGGAAGTACCACATTTTTATTTTTCTATATATTGACACAAAGTTATTATGAAAGAAAAATGTAATGTGATCTACTACAATCTAAGCAGGACGTAGGGTCGCAGGTTCGAGTCCTGCTTAGATTGTAGTAATCTAAAAAGCATAATTTACATTTGTGTCATTAATTATAAATTAAATAAATTTTAATTATATTATTACTTCTATCTCAAAAAAAGAAAGAGATGTTAAGTGAAGGATCATTTTATCAAGGGATTTCAAAAAGAGTTTTATGTTCAATTTTACTTGTTAATTGCTAATGTATTGTTAATTTCTGATACAAAAGTAATATCTAATAATGAAATAATTGATAAAATCCTATTAAAGTCGGCATTTAGAAAGCGGTCCCTGGGATGACTTGATTGAAGCATCGGACCACATTGATAATTTTAATAGCTTTATCTTCTCTTTTATATCCCTAAAATTATTTGATTGAATTGGAAATAAATAGCCGTTATGGATAAATTTGAGGTATTTTATTAAAGAAACAATATAAAATATTAAAAAGCAGGTATCTAAAATGAATGAAATAACCTTACCGCAGACGTTGCAAAAGTTGTTTGAGAACATTTACATTATACTTAAACGTGAAAAATATAAGGGATATCGCTATAGAAAATACAATTACTCGTTTTTAACTAGCATCGTACAAGTCTTAACAAACTACTACTTGTTACACACAAACATGGCTCACCCGCGCTCTTGAGATAAAAGTACTGTACTTACTGGTCAAACGGAGAACCTCCTTTTTTGAACCTGGCTAATAAACCGTTGATCTGCGATCTTGAACTTTCATATTTGTTTAAGATGTTGAATTATTTTGTACTAATTATTTTTAAAATGAAAGTAGTTAACTATACAACGTGGGCCCTGCAACATAAGCAAAAAATTAAAACATAGAATTTACTCGTTAAACTGAACAACATTTGTTCAGCAACTTTAAAAAAAAAACAGTTTTCAAAATTTTATTATTTCAAACAAAGTAAATAGTATTTTCAATGTATGTCGTCCAACGTTGACATTCCCTGAGCATTGACATAGCTGTCACTCTACTAATATCGGACATTTCGCAATACATTGCTTCTTTGTCTAAACTTTATTCTACAAAATGTCATTTAATACACGTTATTTTCAGAAGTTGCTTAACAAATGTTGTTTAGTTTCAAGGGACGAATCTATGTTTTAATTTATTGCTCCTGTTACAGGGCCCACCCTGTATATAATTATGTTTAACTGTATCCATCTACCAAGTAAGAATCTATCCTAGGTAAGAATTTCGATTTTGGCTGTTTTATTGTGATTTTCTGCTCTTTCCATTTTCAATCCCTTCCACTTACTTTCATTACGCAGAAAATTGGATAAAAATTACGAAGTTGATAGGTTATGGTGTGCTACCGAAATAGATTTTTGGTAAAATGATTTGTTTCCTTGCTCGTAACGAAAAACCATTTGCTCTCAAAAAGCACATGAGCATAGATTGATTTTATTTATAAGTACATTATGTTTCGTTCAAGCCTACTGTGAGAGGCGAGAAAAGCGTGAATTGTTTCACGCATAATGTACCATGTATTATGGCCGTTATCTTTTCATACAGTTATTTGTGTAGTGATCTGTCGCTTCGTCGGGGCGAGCAGATCGCGGCGGGAACTTTTGTTTAGTTTCAGCGCGCCGTCTATTATCCGCACCTTGCGATAGCGAGGCATTGTGAATGAACTAGCAAAATCTGAAATTACATCACCCCAGCATTTTCATTCGGTCCGTCAATCACACCTGCATTATTTGAAACGCCCATTCGAGATTGTCTGGTGTTTTTGATTATGTTAACCATTCATACCTATGTAAGTTTTTATGTTTCATATCTTGCATATATACGTATAAGTATAGTATTATACCTAAATGTGTAAATTTGTATTGAAAATCAGATTTCATGAAAAATCTTTATTGATGTTTTGTATGGGCCTATGACGCAATACCAGTCTGGCGTCATCTGTTGGTCATATATTCCGTGTCCCGTAATCACACCGAAATTTTTGGACGAATTTCAAACAATATTGGTACAAGGATAGCTGGACCCCCGAAGATGGTTATTGAATACTTTTTACTGGACTACGGTAAAGAATAAAGTGCTAGGCGGATGAAATTGCAGACACCTTCTAGTTTTCAATACAAGTCAAAAATTCGTAATGGAATTTTGACTTTTTAATTTACGAGTATTATCACAATCAGCAGCCTCATTACGGTTTTGTTACATGGCCGATTTTTATACAGATAGCTTATAGAGAGAGGTTTTACTACTTTTGTTGGTCTCTGCTTACTCCTATAGAAAAAGGCACGATAGTACTATGTATGTATGTACGAATAAAAGAATTAAGTAAATTTCGCAAATATGTTAAAGGCTGACTGAATAGTCCGTGGTCCCCACCACGTAAGCTCGCGCTGGAATCACCCAAGCCACTTGGAACGTTTCCAAACCAGTCTGCTCTCGGATTATTATAGAAGACGTAATAGACAATTTCGACGATTATTTTGTAACACACAGTAATTATGAGCTATTTAACTAATCTAAAAAATACCGCACGTATTTTGAAAAATTATACGAAAAATAACGTAGCTTCAATAATATCAACTTTACGAGTATTATCTGCTAGCTAAATGTATTCAGTTACATATCATTGCGGTTTGGAAATAATAATATTAAACAGAGCAAAATATCAGAAGACTGGAACCCGCGGAGAACGCAATCCTATGAACAACAAATTAAGACTTGCACTGGATTAAGGCTGGTTGTCCCTCACTACCAGTGAGTCGGCTTTGTGTGCTATTTGCTTGACCCGTTTCGATTTTTTTTATCAAGAGTCGTGTCTGCCGAGTTGATTCTTAGCTATGTTTGGTGGAAATCTGAAAACAGAAGCAGCAGTCTGCAAGATATTTAACTCTTATTGGAATTTCTGACAGGATCTCAGGCAATTTTGGAGGTAAGAACTCAAAATATTTTAGCTTTAGACTTCTTTTGTCAGTATTTCTTGCGATTGACATAACAAGACTGTTCCTGAGGATGTAATAAGTACTTATGCAACTAGAAGGACTTATTGCCCTGCCTGGCAATGTTCTACGCAAAGTGTTAATTAATATATCTGAAGTACTACCAGTAACAGTGTCAAAAGGTTTCCATTTCCTTTGTGTGCGGTTCAATTAGCATCGACGCAGATGCCAATTGCGTCGTAAACAGTTGACAACATAGAATTCATTTTTTAGTTTATTTTTTAAAGTAGGCTAAAGGAATGTAGTGCCTTTAACTGACCTATGAGCCTAACACAATAATTCATAAGGATTGATTTCGACTAATCATCATCAAATGTGCCCATTCGAATACCAAAAAAAAAATGTAGTTAAGTACCTAACGAAATTAATAATTATACGTAAAATATATTTGCTGACATAGAAACTATGATAATAGTCCTGAATACATACGTACGCTTATGTAATTTAAAATAAAAACGGTATACGGACCTCATAACGAGCAAGTATGATGAAATTTATTAAATAAAGATCCACTACGATAAGTAAACGTCAAATACGTTCATATTTTCGTGTATCAAAAGAGACCAAACAGCGTTTGTACTGCACGCTGCAAATAGCAGTGTAGGTAATTTAAACCGACTGTTTATAAAAGGTAAAGTAAAGGAAACTGAAACGTGTACCTTTTTTAACCTTATTGTCATTGTGACAAGAGTGAAAAAGGTACGTGTTTCAAATTGCTTGACTTTACCTACCAATTTAAAATCTCAAACAGAAGCACCCTTATTTATTTCTAGCTGTACATTAGAACCACTCAAGTCAAGGTCTATCCTCGACAAAATTTACGACAGTGCATAAATATCAATTTCCCCGTTATTTGCAATAAATTCACATTTTCATGTTGAGGTCTGGTTGAGTGCGCATCTTTTTCACAGCATTATTTTAACCTTTTTGAATAGGTACTTTGGTCGTAAACACAAGTTTCTTTTGTAGGGATTCAAATATTCATCGCGTCTTATTTTATCCTTGCTGTAATATCTAACTGGTTTGCTTATTGCTGATTCCACTAATGCATTTCTTTGTCCGCAATGCTTTCCCTGCGTTATTGTTTGCAGATTGTGCTACTCGTCTCACAATTGCAGGGACGCTGATTTGTTCTCTTCCTTTAATAGCAGGCAGTAGTGCTTGGAACAACTAACGCAGTTCTTCTATATTTGACAAGGGCGCTTTTACAGCCATTGATTTGGATGGCATTTGTCATAAATACTATATACTGAGCTATGTGAAGCGGTGGTAGCCTAGTGGTTAGGGCATGCGACTTTCAATCCGGAGGTCGCGGGTTCGAACCCGGCCCGTACCAATGAGTTTCTCGGAACTTATGTACGGAATGTCATTTGATATTTACCACTCGCTTTTCGGTGAAGGAAAACATCGTGAGGAAACCACCTAAGCCCAATGAGGCCTAGTTCCCCCTCTGGGTTGGAAGGTCAGATGGCAGTCGCTTGCGTAAAAACTAGTAGTAGAGTTGCTAAGCCGCGAAATTGTGCGCATCGGGTTACAAGCATGAAAGGGTCTGGCCGGAATGCTATAGTAAAATCGCCCCTGGCTGATTATGGAATATTGTTATGCACGATTATTCGTTTTATTATAAGATATATTTTTGCTGAATATTATCCCTTAAAAACTTACGGTTAGTGAAAAATTAAAAAAAATTAAAAATCTTTGTTAATTTTTTTTTTGCCATACTACTTTACCAATTCATTTGGTTTTTGGATATTTTACGCATATATTTAAAATACATCTACACAAAAAAAAAAAATGCCCTAGGTGGTTTTGAAGCACATAATTTTGGCTGTGTAAGTTTTTATATATTTTTTTTTTATATTTGGAAGTTAGCGACACCTACCATATTTTGATATAAAATACGCAATTTTATGTTCTATTACATATATTTTTTTGAAAAAAATTTGTTTGGATCTACATAGTGGAAATAAGTTTTTTTTGTATCAAAGGGTGAAAATAAAGAAGAACACCCCTGAACTGCAACCACCGTAAATAATGAAAATTGACAATGATACGCAAAATAGACACTTTTATTTTTGAAAACAACCAATACTACAGCCGTATTTTTTTTATTCATTTCCATTGGTTGGGAATCGAACCAGTCAAATATGATGAGAAAATTAATCATGAAGTAATGTATGATACATCATATGCCTTGGCTGTTGATAGGTACCTACACTGCCATTTTTTTAATATTATACTAGGTGTCCGCTTGAACTGATCGTAAACAAAGTAGAAATAAAATAATCGTTCTTGCAAAGTTGTGACAACAGACTTTTCTTACGATTATAAACTAAACCTGCATCACATAATTAAATAAATATTAAGGGACAATCTTACACATATCGACCTAGTCCCAAACTAAGCAAAGCTTGTACTATGGGTACTAGACGACGATATACATAATATATAAATACATACATATACAGCGTGTATATTTGATATTACCGCAAACTTTACGGGGTGTTAGTATAGGCATTTATTAATATATTGCACCGTAAATTATTTAAAAAAATCAAACTTTTTTTTTCCATATAAAATAATTCAGCACGCAATGTATTTGTTTGTTGTTGTTTGTTGACACTTAACATCGTGATATGACAACTGTCACTAGTAATAACTACGCCATACATTGCTGCTCAGAAAATTTTCAAAAATTAATTACGCTATAGCAGTTAACGCTAAATTAATAATTGTTATAAATATCAGATTATAGCACTAAAATCTCCGTCTGGCTTCAATTTGCGGCTATATCAAATATACACGCTGTATAGATAACATCCATGACCCAGGCACAAATAGTTCATCACACAAATATTTGACTTGGCCGGGATTCGAACCCAGGACCGCCGGCTCAGTAGGCAAGTGCTTACAAACTGAGCCAACCGCGTCGTCAAAAAATCTAATTCTAATCAAGTTCAAATTCTCTTTGAAACTGTGAAAACTGAAAACTACTTTTAGTAGTACTTTCATTTTAGGCGAACAGCTAGCTTATAGAGGGCTCATGCACTTATCAGTACGGCTAAGCCATTTCATATTTAGCTGAGATTTTGGAAGAAACAGGTAACATAAATATGTCATATGTAAAAGACCAAACAAATATGTATACAATCGCGTCATATAAAAAAGTAATACAAATGTTTTGTAATGTATAATCCCGACAAAAGATGCAATTGAAAACTATTGCTGTGAATGTGCTAATGGATTAAGGACGGTAGGCTGTTGCTTGTCACATCGCAGCTATGTATAATTTTTGCCATATGACCGATATTTATCAAAAATCCCGCGTCCTTATCTCAAACTGAGCTCTTTATTTAAAAAACGAAGGTTTCAATATTGCCATCGAAAGTGACAGCGATAACGATTAGGTTGTGTTTGGTAATAAAAGCATTCTAAGTATTTGTTAATGAATAAATAAAGTCATGTTTACATTTTTTCGTTGTTAACTTTTATTTGTTTACACGGTAGTACAGCTTAAAACTCCAAGAACATGTTTATTATTCATGTAGGTATGGTGTATGAGCCCTCTATAAGCTAGCTGTCCGCCTAAATTTCAAGAACTACTGAAAGTAGTTTTCAGTTTTCACAGAGTTTCAAAGAGAATTATGTGACGCAGGTTTAGATTTATAATCGTAAGAAAAGACAGTTGTCACAACTGCAAGAACGATTATTTTATTTCTACTTTGTTTACGATCAGTTTAAGCGGACACCTAGTATAATATTAAAAAAATGCCAGTGTAGGTACCTATCAACAGCCAAGGCATATGATGTACCATACATTACTTCATGATTTTCTCATCATATTTGACTGGTTCGATTCCCAACCAATGGAAATGAATAAAAAAAAATACGGCTGTAGTATTGGTTGTTTTCAAAAATAAAAGTGTCTATTTTGCGTAGCATTGACAATTTTCATTATTTACGGTGGTTGCAGTTCAGGGTGTTCTTCTTTATTTTCACCCTTTGATACAAAAAAAACTTATTTCCACTATGTAGATCCAAACCAATTTTTTTCAAAAAAATATATGTAATAGAACATAAAATTGCGTATTTTATATCAAAATATGGTAGGTGTCGCTAACTTCCAAAAATAAAAAAAAAATATATAAAAACTTACACAGTCAAAATTATGTGCTTCAAAACCACCTAGGGCATTTATTTTTTTTGTGTAGATGTATCTTAAATATATGTATAAAATATCCAAAAACCAAATAAATTGGTAAAGTAGTATGGCTAAAAAAAAATTAAAAAAGATTTTAATTTTTTTTTAATTTTTCACTAACCGTTAGTATTTAAGGGATAATATTCAGCAAAAATATATCTTATAATAAAACGAATAATCGTGCATAACAATATTCCATAATCAGCCAGGGGCGATTTTACTATAGCATTCCGGCCAGACCCTTTCTACCACACATAGAGCGTTCCGCGGTGATTATTTTCAGATGTGGAGGGAAGTCAGATTCGTCCCCTGCGTGGCGGGAGAGCGGGGTGAAGAGGACCAAGTACTGCTCCTTTTCTTTTTTTGATTACTGATCAGTTAAGACCATTAGGGCTTGTGTGGCATCATTTTCGTGTAAAACAGATATCAGCTATTCATTTTTTATGTTATTTAAGAATAGTTTCATATAAAAAATTGGGTTTATTGGCGAAAAGGTAAAAATCACTACAAGTTTTTTTTATTCAGAACGATAAATTAGTTATATATCCTGAATATTTACAATTTAAAAAATATCACTAAATAGAAAATTTAATCTTGTTTTTAAAAATTTATACATATTGGTCACATCTAATAAAGAAGTTGAAAAAAATGTTGATGTTAAGCTTAGCCTACGTACTCTAGTTAGTACATTTTGCTAAGTCGCGAAATTGTGTGCATCAGGATACAACCACGAAATTTATACCACAGATAGAGTATTCCGCGGTGATTACTTTAAGATGTGGAGGGAAGTGAGATTCGTCCACTGTGCGACGGGAAAGCGGGGTGAATAGGACAAAGGAGTCCTCTTTTTCTTTTTTTATTACTGATCAGTTAACGCTACTAGGGCTTGCGTGGTATCGTTTTCGTGTAAAACAGATATCAACAATTAATTTTTTATGTTATTTATTCATAGTACCATATAAAAATAAGGGTGTATTTCCGAAATGATAAAAATCACAACAAGTTTTTTTTATTCAGGGAGATAAATTAGTTATATTTCCTGAATATTTACAACTAACAAAAATATTGCAGAACAGCAAATTTAATCTAGTTTCTAAAACTATATACATGTTGGGCACTCTTTATACAAACAGTAACTTAAATAAATTGTTGATGTTGAGATTAGCCCGTGTGCTCGTGATACATTAGCAAAAAAATATTTTATTTAATTACATCAATTTGTTTTTCTAGGATATAGTAAATGGTAAATACGACGTATATGGTAAATATTATATGTAAAAGCAACATGCATATATTTTTAGAAACTAGATTAAATAATATTTTTAACCCATATATGCCCAGAACTATTTTCGGTCTCCGATTTCTTTCATTTTTGGGTATGTGGGACCCTAAGGGGTTCTTATAAGATCTGTATTTAATGATTTGAGATTAGAGGGGGGGGAGGGTGTTTTTTTTAATGGGTCGAAAACTACCCCTAGGGCAAATCTGTTCCTTAGGGTCGTTTTCGACCCATCGTGTGCCGTGTAAGTCAATGTTGGATAAAATTGACATAACACTGTTTATATTGTTTATTTCGAGACAAAATTGAAGAATGAAACCTGAAGAAGCCTTTTACGTGCAAATTAACACCTAATTTCTTGCACCTCGTTAAAGGTTATTTTTACACAAAGCACGCCGTAGTCGTGAAAGAATTCTTTCAATCATATGTTTAGAATTATGTTGCCGCATCGAATAAGAGACGCTGGTTTGGATTTTTCTACTAGCCCGGGTTCATTTCTTGCTTTATTATTCTGCAGGAAAACACGAGCAATGCTTCGGCGTAACTTCAGTGTACCTATGTCACTCCTAAACTCGCGAGTTAGGAGTGTAGTATTACTTATGAATATGAACTGCGACGTCAATGACCCAAAAAAGAACGGTATTATATCATTTATAGCCTCTCATTTCGATTCTACATATAATGCCGAAGTTGCAGAGTCCAGTCGATCCACTACCCCAGAATCCATATTGGGAAGTGATATTCCACTGTGGTACATCAATCGTCTATTTTAGTGCAGCAGAAAATCTTCTCGCCGTTTGCATAGGTGTTCAGGCGATAAAAGAGTCACATGATATTACTATGCCACCTAACAATGCATATCCCTTTGTCCCATCCAATTGGTAGATACCCTCTCCTTATTTTTTAATTCGTTGAAGTCCTCCAGTTGGCAGTTTTCAATTAGAGTGGTGCACACTGTACCATCAGATACCATCGCCAGGATGATCAATATAAATATCAGTACCTTATCTTATCATCAAAGATTTAATTTTCCAACAAATCTATTATATAATTCGTTGAAAGTAGTCGTCTGATCCTAAATATAAAAAAATAGTAACTAAATACACTTCTACCCACAGGGTCGTTAATGACCCACCCAAGTTTAGACAACCACTACTTTCCCAAAAACTATTACTTTCAACTACTTTTTGTATTATAAGATAAATAAACTATCTAACTTTATAATAACAATAACATAACAGGTATATTTACGAAGAATAAAATATTACTTACAATTCGCTCAGGAAAGATGCACTTTTTTGCCGTCTCAAATCAAATCATAACTTGCAGTGACACTAGAGGTCATAAAATTGCCGGCTAACCAACATTTACCATTAATTTTGAAAGAAAACACTATCACAATCTCATAGATGGCCCTAGACGACGTAAATGAGCGCTTACGCTTACAAGCTCGCACGTTATTTGATACCTAATTTTCGGGACAAAAACGACCCACTGGGCATATATGGGTTAAAATAATAATAATAATTTGAAAATGTTAACGAAATTTAAATAATTTACCTCGCTGAATAATAAAACTTGTTGTGATTTTTACCTTTTCGGCCATACACCCATATTTTTATATAGAACTATACAAAAATAACATAAAAAATGATTTTCTGATATCCGTTTTACATGGAAACGATACCAGACAAGTCCTAGTAGACTTAGCTGACCAGCAATAAAGAAAGAAAAGAGATATACTTCGTCCTATTCACTCCGCTCTCCCGCCTCACAAGGGACGAATCTGACTTCCCTCCACATCTGAAAATAATCACCTTGGAACACTCTATCTGTGGTAGAAATTTCATGCTTGTAACCCGATGCGCACAATTATGTTAGAAAACAGCGGACTAACAACTCTACTATAGTGCCTACACCACATCTTGGGATTTAGGTAGCCGACCCCGATTGAGAATTCATTCTCAAAAAATGGGACAAAGGCTAGGAGGATGACTATAAGCTATAAATGTATGAATACATTTATGAAACATGTAAGGTCTCATTTTTTTAATCTGGGTACACACCACAATTTTTATATTAAACTTGATACA
Source organism: Apotomis betuletana (assembly GCA_932273695.1). Lineage (NCBI taxonomy): Eukaryota > Metazoa > Arthropoda > Insecta > Lepidoptera > Tortricidae > Apotomis > Apotomis betuletana. The sequence goes on along the minus strand of OW026298.1, from coordinate 12,336,664 downwards.
AAGATATCAAAGCTCAAAGAAAATTTTAAATTATTTACCTGTATGAATACAGTTTTTCTTCTGCGAGGTTTGCAGGTTCAAGTCCTGCTTACATTGTAGTAGACTTTACAGTTACCTTTCATAGGTAAAAGTAATGTACATGCACATTGGCTCTGTGTGGGTGAGCCGGCACTCCTCACTCCCGAGCTCACCCACACAGAGCCAATGTTCATGTACATCTACTCACACAAACATGGCTCACCCGCGCTCGTGAGATAAAAGTACTTGTATGTATGTGTGTATTTTATCTGCCAGCTCTGCTGTCAACTACCAATGAGTTCTTTACAGTACCTATGTATGTATGTATGTATGTTTGTCCGCGATTATCTCGCGTTTGGCTGAACCGATTTTGATGTGGTTTTCAGAAAAGTATTTGTTAAACTTAGGAGAAGGTTTTAGTATTTTAACCGATTTAAAAAAAAAAGTGGTTCTCAGTTTGACCTGTATGTATGTATGTTTGTCCGCGATTATAAAGTTGTTCATTAACAACTCTATAACCTTGCACAACCTAATCTTGACAACTTTTTAATTTGCGTCTGATAGTCATCATCTTCCTATGCTGGGCTGACGATGGACGGTATAACTCCTTAGCGGTTAGGAGTTAGGGGATAATTCAAACGAGATGCATGCAAATAATATCTCCCCGATCACCCCGCTTTATGTATTTTATTTGAATCACTAAAAAGCAAAAAAATATATATTTGACGGGACGGGCGGGCGTTGACCATCAGGTGACAGGTCATTTTCCATTATCAGAGTCCAAAATAATAGTTAAGCTTCTGATTTAAACTCGTATAATCAACGTAAGGTAATATTATAACAATGCACTATAATTAATCACTTTTAATTAACACGATAGCATAACGACAATCTAATGTTACTAATCAGAACGCAGTGAAGTCGGATCAGAGTTGGCAGCACGTCCGTGCCGTTCAACGCTCAGGCCAAGAATGTCCCCACCCAGTGGCCAGCTGCCCTTTTTATGCAGGTAGACCGGTAACTGGTAAGCTGCACGTGCACGGTGTTGCCAACCTTCGCCGCCGAATACACTCAAATCAGTCTGGATTTGACGTCCTGATTTTTTATCTTCGACACGGCCATCTTGACAAGTCACACGTCCTCGTGTGAAGTTCCTGAAATCAGAAAATGAAACGCAGTATCTTCACTAGCTTCGGCCAATCCTGATTGAAGCAAAACTCAGAAGGGCGGGTTCCTTTACATGTGTAATAACAACGTTGAAACCAATTTGAAACAGGTAAATACTTAATCCATAAAGTTACTAATTAAATTACTTCGAAAATAATTAGTCTGTCGCTACTATCACCTACTTCGAGTGATAGTAGCTCATGCCAACTTAAGTGACGATACCCTTGCCACCTATATCGAGTGACGATACCCTTGCCACCTATATCGAGTGACGATAGCCTTGCCACCTATATCGAGTGACGATACCCTTGCCACCTATATCGAGTGACGATACCCTTGCCACCTATATCGAGTGACCATAGCCTTGCCACCTATATCGAGTGACGATACCCTTGCCGCCTCTATCAAGCGACGATACCCTTGCCGCCTCTATCGAGCGAATTTAACGGCCGCATACATCCCCGAACCTAACGCACGCCACTCACTGCCGTGGCCGCACAGCTACGGGAAATCAAGCCCGAATTTACACTTACGTCTACGAAAGATTGAGGATGTATGCAGTCTGAGCCAATGAAACCACCCATCAATCAATAACACATTACACAATACGAGATGAGTATTGTTCGACATTTCTAATCGCAACTAGTAGAAGGTCCACCCCCTTCGATATCATTATGTTCATCGTCATTATTCACCGTCTAAGTCTGTGTCATCTAGGTGGTCACTGTCGGGCATCTTTCTCAGTCGGTCATGTGCGTATTTATAGGTGCGTTTGGAATCTAAGGCTTTAAGTGTGCGATCGTTATCCAAAACTTCGATAACCCTGAAAGGACCTTTGTATTTGGAATCAAGTTTTGTTTGGTTACGTTCTTCATTTTTAAGTAATACAAAATCACCAACAGAAAATGGGGTAAATCTATCCTCTCAAATCGCGTTTTATCATAGGCTGCGTTTTTCTCCATGTTAATTAGTGCGTTCGATCTAACCCGGTCTAAATCAATACTTTCCTCAGTGTCATCAACTAACATCGTGTCATCAACTAACATAATTTCTAATGGTCGGCTAACTCTCCCTATTAACAACTCTAACGGACTTGATTTGGTTACTCGACTGAACGAGCTGTTAAGCGCAAGCTGTACCTCAGGCAGAACATCTTGTCAGGACCTATCAGATGTTTCAGCGGCTGTGAGCATGTTTTTGAGAGTAGACATCACCCACTCTACCTGCCCATTGGCCCGTGAACTACCGGTTGCAATTAAATGAAACTGTATGTTAGCTGACTCGCAATAGTCACGAAACTCCTGATTAGTAAAACAACGCCACTGGTCTGCTATTAGTCGTTTAGGAGGGCCAAATTGTTGATTATAGAAATAAAAAAAACTTATCAGATCTTAATGGACGTATTATTTATTTATAAATTCGTAGCAATATGTTTCAAACACTTTATAAACCTTACGCTGTTTTTTACCCTGCAATCCCTTCATTCACGATTAACTACAATAAAATGTTAGAGACCAATCGAAATATTAAATTATAAAAACAGTGTCTGATGTGGGTATAATGAGACCAAAAACTTTATACACTGAACGATTGCCAATTTCAGAAGCAAAGTATAGAGACCTGAAAAAGCTTTGCGACCAGGCTACTATACCACGGCGTTTTCATCCTGAATACGCAACGTTACCGTTCCAATAAAAAATTAAAGATAAACTTCCAGAAACTGACGAAGAAGATGAGATCGAGAGTGAGTAGAAGAGCAATAATAAGTTTAAACTGTTTCTATTATGTACCTATATATAGCAGGGACCGGAACCGGTATTTGCAGCAATAACCCAATATTTTATGCTCTTTATACGGAACTCAATCATGTATTAAATGACGAATACGTATGTTTATATTGTCCGATTAAATATAAAATAATAAACGAAAAACAAAGGAAAGCTTTTATCCGATACCGGGAATTCATACAAATATATTTGTATGAATTCCGGTTACCGGTTCCAGTCCCTGATATATAAGTATTTATAATTTAATATTTCGATTGGTCTCTAACATTTTATTGTAGTTAATCGTGAATGAAGGGATTGCAGGGTAAAAAACAGCGTAAGGTTTATAAAGTGTTTGAAACATATTGCTCCGAATTTATAAATAAATAATACGTCCATTAAGATCTGTTAAGTTTTTATATTTCTATATTCAACAATCGTTGAAACCATTAAGTTTTTTGTTTTAAATTTGGGCAATAAACCCTAATGGAAATGTATAGTGGAAAATGGTACAAGTTACGTGAAACTAAATAAATAATACTTGTACCGTGACTTTTCGCATGAGGTACAAATATTACTAATTAAAATAAGACCTAGTAGTAAGATTTTTTAATGTAACTGTCATTATGTACGCAAGACTGCATTATTTTTCATGCTATTATACTTATTGTTTACATTTACAGTATTTTACTCACTACGTACTCGTCCTAATAATGTTTGACATCCTAATGTCGATAATCATTAGCCACTCTGTCACTTCCATTACTATTATTTAGTGCTATTGGAAGAGAGTAGAACACTAGTATGACATTATTTCCCTCCTTGTTGCCGCAATCTAGTCAGTTTATAAACAATTAATATTTTTTTTTTATTTCAAATCTGATTACAAAATAGTTAGATCTTTCATAGTTATGGACATGCCTAGCTGAATTCATTATCTTTATAATACATTTTTCAAGTCTCTTTAAGGTAAATTAAGTTGAAAACTGACAATTTTTATTACATAGTGCAATGAATTTAGTTGATAGAAAAATAAATAAATAAGAAAAACACAACACATTCACTGACACACGTATAATTTATTGTTAAATGGTACAAAATTACGAATTTGTCGATAATTTACACTGGAGATCACTTCAGCACACGTTTAACACCGAAATCAAAACACACAGATATTAATGGGTTAAAATTAACAAATAATCTTAAATTTATATTTTATGTTTTTCTAGGGGTTGAATCAAAATGATTAAGTTTCTCGCGACAAATTTAAGAAGAATAATACTGCAATTTGACGAAAACCAGTCAAAATTCACTCACGTGAAAGGATTTTGGCTGGGCTGAGAATTTTGACTGGGCTGGCGATTAAAAACGGTTGCATGAATTGTTGAAAGGCTGGTGAAGAGTGAGGTATGGCTGATGGATGTTATGATTATGGTCGAAAAAATGCAGTAAAAGAAGATATGTGCCCGACGAACGAGGCTTTCGGAATTTAGAGGATTAGTATGAACAAAAAAAGCTTTGTCCGCATTAAAAATCAAATAAGCATTAAGATCACAACTCGATACTGTTAATTAAAACTAACAATTAAATATCGAATAATTTTGAATTGGTTTTGGCCAAATATTACACTAAAATTAAATTATCCTAAATGCACCGAACCGCTCGAAGATGTGCGCGCACCAGTCGCGCCGTGCGCGTCGATGACACCAACCTTCTGTAAGCCCTCAAGGGCAGGACTCGTACATTGGACGGCAGGTTAAATAAACAAACCCGTTCAGGTCTGACGGGCACTGGATGGAGGACTGTGGCTCCCAGTCGCAATCAGATCGTGCTAGACGCACACACAGGATCACACGCCGGCCGGCAAGAGAACCAAGCACTCGGCGCACCGCTTGCAGCCGTTACACCGCACAGACCCTCAGAAAAATAAGGGAAGGGCTCCTTATGGGATCACAAAAACGTGGACACAAACTGTACTACTCGGATCGCAAAACGTGGACAAAAAACTGTAGTACTCCGGTCAAAATACTTGAATACTCGAGCAATTATATTAATAAGATGCTTCTTGTCTCAAACTCGAAATCTCAATGACAATCCTTCAACCAATTTTTTCCTTGAAAGAAAACCAAAGAACGAACGAAATCTAATTTTTGAAATTCAAATTTAAATTTAAAAATACCAAAATGACAGTTTGCCAGACCTAAATCTATAAGTAAATAAGGCTACGAACTAACGAACGAAACTCGTACAATTGAGAATAGCGACACCTAACGGGAACGGAGCGAACAATTTCCGAAAGCATGTAATCTACCAAGTGAAACCAAAATTCATGCAAGCTAAGACATTAGAAAAAGAGTACAACTCGTCTGTAACAGATGGCGCTGTGCCGTGATGAATTTAAATAAACAACGGATAGGTAAAAATAAACTCTTAAACCGTAGCGTAATGCTACAATAGCTATTAACTTTACGCCCCGAAATTAGACTAAAGTCATCTGAGACCGTCATTTACAACCCCATCATTTCCAAATACCCCAAAAAGTCACGGGTGTAAATGACATTGATAGCATTTTTACCAGTTGTAAAGGACATCTAACTTCCAAAATTCATTGTTTACAGGAATAACTGTCATAAAAGGTTAAAGATATGGACAATTCAAATATATTTCATATACATGTCAAAAATATAGGTCGAAAAACAAAAAAAGTATAGCCATTTTTTGTAAAATAAAACAGTTTTTTGCTTCTCCTCAAAACCAGCGTTTTGTCCTTTACCCCAATTGAACCCAAAGGTATCGAAATGTAATCTGTACATGAACGGGTTATTTTTGGCATATTTATAATACACATATAACATATTTTTTTACAAACTGTAAAATAATTAGAATTAAATATGCTAGCGTTTACACGACGTAAAGCTCTCTTGATCTCGATATATCTAAATTGTCATCTGTTAGAAATATGAAATGTTGTCAATTGTTTGTTGTTTTGTTCCTCAATATACTGCGACGAGGGTAAGAATGGTTCTTCTGAATCATTAAGTTATAACGCTTTTCATCTATATTGTAATACGTTTTGGAATATAGTACACTAATCTTCAATCCCAAAACTTTTACCCTAAAGTAAAATAAATGCACAAAAGAAGCAAAACAAGCCAAGTTTTATGAATGGTCCCTCAACCTGTGCATCTAAGTTTTGAGGTGACTTAAGTACTTTCGTCGCACTAATGGACGTCATCGAACAATTTTGGACAATTTCCTCGCTCAACATCACCGCAGCGCTTTGTCAGCGAAGTCTTAATTCTTGCAGTTTCTCGACGAGAAACTCTTTTCCGTTAAGTATCACAGAATTACTCTTATATTTCGTATCGTATAAGATAAGAAATTGACCTAGAATTCAATTACGTTTCATTCTCGTCGAGATGAGTGGCGCGTCAAATATTCGGTCCAAGTTTCAGGTTATTTAGAAAATATCTGAGGTTGGATTAGAAAGAAAGATAGGCGAAAATCAGGAATTTCGTTTCGGGATCGTCAACTTCATAATTGATGTCGAGACACACAAGGCGGCCTAGTGACGTCATAAGCCATTAGTCGGGTGACGACAGTGGAAAACCTCAAGGGTCACGAGTTCAAACGCGACACATTGTGAGAATAGTCCGGGTGCGGACGAAACTTTCACCGCAACCCTGCCGCACATTTATCTCTCAACAACGAAACTGTTTTGGATTTCCACTTGCGTGTAAGCGAAGCGGCTTAGGAGGTCACCATATCCCACCGTTGGCCTATTTAAGGAATGCACTTTTACTGAATTAAGAATTGACATTTTACTGGCGTTTATTTTGTAGCACTTCCATCCACTCAATTAATTTTGGTTACGACAGGTATCGAGCTTTGACACTTAACTGTCAAGCGTCATATTATTTTATAAACAGATTTCCACTCTAATTACAAAGCAAGTGAGCGGGTTGAGAGACTATTATAATATAATGACATTCTGTAGTTAGCTAAAATGATCGCGTTTATTACGCGATACATTCCCAAAATCAGTTTGTAACCGAACGTGCGAAAGAAACGTCTTCGTTTCAGCTTTGTTCAAAATTCTATTGTTGGTCCAAATGTTTGGATATTTGTATGTTCAGATCTCCGTTTGTCCGAATTTTCATCCGTCTTCGCCTAAAGGCCGCATTTCTTAACCGATTCTCGTAAAAAAGTGAGCTGGGTATTGACCCAGTTATTGAACTAAGTATATAAAATGTTTCTTGGTTTCCGTTTTTTTTTTATATATGTGAATATTCCATTGAGAAGAGGCGTAAGACAGGGGGACGTTGTGTCCCCGAAACTGTTTACGGCCGTTATGGAAGACGCCATCAAGCTCCTGGAATGGCAAGGACTTGGCATCAACATCAATGGCCAATACATCACTCACCTTCGGTTTGCCGACGACATCGTAGTCATGGCAAAGTCGATGGAGGAACTCAGCATGATGCTCGATGACCTCAATCGAGTTTCTCAACGGGTGGGCTTAAAAATGAACATGGACAAGACGAAACTCATGTCTAATGCCAAGGTTGTGCCCATCCCAGTCTCTGTTGAAAACTCGGTACTCGAAGTTGTTGACTCATACATCTACCTAGGACAAGTGGTCCAATTAGGTAGGTCCAACTTCGAGAAAGAGGTCAACCGCCGAATCCAACTCGGCTGGGCAGCGTTCGGGAAACTACGCAATGTCTTTTCGTCCGACATACCTCAGTGCCTCAAGACGAAAGTCTTCAACCAATGTGTGTTACCAGTGATGACTTACGGCACCGAAACGTGGTCTTTCACTATCGGCCTCATCTCAAAGCTCAAAGTCGCTCAACGAGCAATGGAGAGGGCTATGCTCGGGGTGTCTCTACGTGATCGAATCAGAAATGAGGAAATCCGTAGACGAACTAAAGTGACCGATATAGCTCACCGGATTAGCAAGTTGAAGTGGCAATGGGCAGGCCACATAGCACGCAGAGCAGATGGCCGATGGGGCCGAAAAGTGCTCGAGTGGAGACCTCGGACCAGCAAGCGCAGCGTAGGACGTCCACCTACAAGATGGACAGATGACCTTATAAAGGTCGCCGGAAGGCGCTGGATGCAGGTCGCTTCCAACCGATATATATGGAAGTCCAAAGGGGAGGCCTATGTTCAGCAGTGGACGTCGTATGGCTGAGATGATGATGTGAATATTTGGTCATTTTAAAAACAAACTCGCGAGTTCGCGGTTCAAAATGTAAACACCACTAGTTTAAAGTGTAAACACATGGCTAAAGTAAACATATTACAGACGAAACGTGATATTAAACTTCAAGTTTTTTGGAATTTGAGGTCTGTTTTTGTCTCACTTTTCTTGCTGTATAGTCAGCGATGCAGCCATATACGTATAGATGTAGTGATAGTGAATAATTTTTTGCTATCGTATTATATCGGTAAAGTTCAGCATGCATTCTCTATTAACTTCATTGAAAAACATGAGTTATAAAATATACATAAAATGGCTGTGACAAACGGACAGCCAGACAAACGTGAGATCCTATTAAGGTTCAGTTGTTTTCATTAAGAGGTACGGAACATTAAAACGAGTGGCAAAATACGATAGAAAACGCTTTACTTACACTCCCACTCCCACCAACCCCACCATGCATTTTGCCAAAGCGAATACGTTAAGGAAGAAATTCGCTATTTGTGCCAGATCCTTTTGGATTTGATGCTATTATTAGACAAGAATAATTTGACAGATATAACTGATCTTGCTAATTAACATAATGCCGAGGTGCATAATCCAGCTATGTTTTTACTTAATACAACCTATGCCTATATCAATAACGCTAGTCTTTAAAAAATCACTAACACGTGTTTTAATATGTACAAATGACATTATTTAGTTAAACTGGGCTTACTAGTGTCAGCCACCAGTCTATCGACCACCGCTCCAATTTGCCATGTTTGCTTTGAGTACTATAACGACTCGCACTTGATTCTTTATCCAAGGGAATATAACTTAATTATTAATCAATAACTTTAGCACGATTTCAATACACTCGTTCGAAGTAAATCACACTAGAACACTTAACTGAACGTGAAATCCCTGCGGATTTGATTCACACCAAATTTTATCCGCATGCCAATTCATTATTGTAATTAATGAATTCTCAATTTTGGACATCGCTATTTACAAACGTCCCGGCAACTCACTTTTGTCAATTATTATTTTAATATGCTAGTATCCCGTCCGTTGTAAATACCGTCCCTCGTGAATTCTAAAAGGCGGTCTGATATTTGCAACTACAACGTAATAGACGATCGCGAACAGAATTTTACGCGTTGTTTTATCTTTTTCATCGGGTATATATCGTTCATACCTTCCAGCTTAGGCGCCCTTTCACGCAGAGCAAAAGAGTTTTTATTTTTTGCCTCTTCCGAGCACGCTTTTGTCCCTTTTTCGTTCCGCTTGTTTTATATGGGGCGTTTAATTCGATAAAATTCGCGTGGACTCGAATTGGTTTAGGAGAACTGGAAAATAGAGCAACGTATAAACGCTTCTGGCGATGTCAATGTATACGTATCGTTATTTATATTTGAAACTGTGTTTGCGTAAGTAGAATTGTGACTGTCACTGCGTTATTAATTAAAAACATGTTTTATTAACATTGCTTCCTTACATATAATTATGTCTAGAAGTAAACCATCCACTTCCTGTTTAACCTAAACATATTTTGGATGCAAAATCACTACATGAATCTGTTCTTTGCAGCGTTTTGCGCAAAATATACATCGTCATCATCATCATATCAGCCGATAGACGTCCACTGCTGGACAAAGTCTTCCCCCAAAGTTTTCCACAACGATCGGTCTTGGACCGTCCTCATCAAACTTCAACCCGCGATCCTAACCAGGTCGTCGGTCCACCTTGTTGGGGGTTCCAGTCCGCGGTCGCCACTCAAGAACCTTAAAAATATACATATACGTTATTTATTTACTGCCACCACTTACTGGTGTTGAACACTCACGGGATACGTAATAACCACGTTCATCTCAGAGAGGTGTCTGATGAAACGCTTAAATATTGACCCATTAATATCATTAGTAGTATAGTATAGTGCCAAGTCTTAGCGACATGTAATCTCACTTCGAATTACCTCGCTTCTATTCACACAGGATTACTGCGTCTACAGCAGCTGTATCAATCAATGCAGCCGGGCCGCACCGCGTTCCGGATCTCTCTTGTGAAACGAATTACCAACGCATCGGAAGCGATGGACTTTTTGCTGGCACTGGAACAACATGACCGGTGGGGCAACAAGCGTATTGTTCTGGATTGCAACGCGAAAAATGCCAAAAGCATTCTTGTCGAACATGTTCGGAAAGTGCAATTGGGCCGGAGAACCTACCATTACATGCTCAGCGGGCTGGTGAGTGAAACGCCGCCAAAGTTTAATATTGCATGGAAATAAAGTGTTTGTGTACGTAATTTGCGCCCAATTTAAGAGTGGAGTATTGCATGCGAATAAGTTATACCTGGGAACGGAAGTGACACTCTTGTTATTTATAAAATGCAGTTCATTCAACTTAATAATGAAGCATTTAAAACAGGACAATAGAGAACACCGGGTATATTTTGTATCTGAAAAAAAGGAGTAACTGCACATTACTAGTAAATAGTACTTGCAAAATGAAATTGACGAAATATCGAAATCAACACACATAATTGCAGTCGGCAACATAAATACCAAAGTGAAACGTTGGTACACACAATTTCTACAATAAAAAATGTATTTTTAACTTGAATGAATGGGTAATTTAGAAACATACATACGATCGTACAATTGCCAGTAATTTTTCAAATTTAAAAGAGAAAATATTTCATTTTCTCGCTAAGTCCTGTGCTCTATGAACGAGAGGGAAGTTCCGAGTTCTTTATATAAACGTCTTTACAGGAAATGGGATGATAGCAATCGAATAGCGTCTTTTTCGCACTTCCTCCTATGTGAACCCTATTAGCGAAGTGTCTTTGACCATTCGTCCGTCGTATCGACTTTCCGCAGCATTTCTTTAACTACTGAACCGATCAAGTCAAAATCACATCACTAGCTCACTTTTGTTGACGTCTTAGCATTTTGTATATATCGGGAAAAGGTGTTTCATTGCTTACATAGTTTTCAATTGATTTAAAATCTGAATAGAACATCCTTTAGGGATTGACATGTTGATGTGTATAATGTTGCAGTTTGATAAAATTAGAAGTAAATGGGAATTATAGGTATTATTTCAGTAATACAGGTTAATAAAACTAGGCTTATGGAATTGCTTTACTTCAATTTAGTAGATACACGTAAAATGTCCTGTAAAACATATTATTATATGAAATTTCTACTGATAAGTACTGATTAAATAACAGAAACCTAGCAAATCATTCAAGTACACTGAACAGTAACGCGTAATAACAATTGTAAATGGGAATTTTAGGTATTATTTCGGTAATGGAGGTTAATAAATACCTACTAAGTTTATGGAATTGCTTTTTCTCAATTTAGCAGATACACGTTAAATGTTCTGTAAAACATAAAATATGAAATCAGTGCTGATTTAATAACAGAAACCTATCAAATCATTCCAGAACACTGAACAGTAACGCGTAATAATAATTGTCGGCGCTCGTGTCCCCTACAAAGGCCGAGAGAAATTAAATTAAGACTCAAAGGTTTTGCCATTAACAGGTTATGGACGATCACTGGGAGAACGAAGTAACTGAGTACGGCGCAGTCAACATAACGGGGTTCCGCATCGTCGACCACTCGCGCAAGATTGTGCGCGATTTCATGGACGGTTTGCGAAGAATGGACCCCCGATTCAAGGGGACCATATCGGTGAGTGCCTCGCCCCCATTAGACCGACCGCGCACGGGCGCTCCTCCGTAACTAGAAACTGTTTCAAGTATGATCGCCTAGACAAAGTTATGGCCTAGGCTTCCTAACGAAGGTATTCGGTGCTATTTTCTTTATTCAAAATTTTGCCTTTCTAGTTTTTTGTTACTCAATAGAGATACTAAGTTTGTAGTTGGTATAAGGTAAGTCATATTAAATTTAATCAAGTTTAAAACCAGTTACAATTTGTAAGCAATAATGTTTTAGGACTGGAAAAATTACAATAAATACATTTGAAATCGTAGTAAAAGTGTCGATATTTGACACTAATCGAATTAAATGTTTATAAGCAATTTAGCGTTAAGCACACAGTCTATTATCCGAAGTTTTTTTTTTCATTTATTTACTAAATATGTACCTAAGTGGCTACGGAATCTCGCTGGTTCAGTCACAAATATAGTTATCAGGAACTGCGCACCATACGATCTAATTCCATTCGGCTTTAGAGCATATTTAACGACAAGGGGATGAGAACTCGCCCCCCGAATATGGGCGATGGGTGAAGCGAGGTGTAAGGATTAAAACGTGTAAATCCTGCGCACACAGGCTAAAACTAATAATAATAATGTGAGGTACATAATATGATACAAAGATCAAACGCAGTGCAAAATTTACCACCATGCCGGACGTAAACCATCTCTTGCCATAACGAGGCGTGTGCACTATTAGTTGTAAAGACAAATTATACGAGGTTGGTGGTTTTTGGCAATGCAATTTGTTACCAATGAAAACACCACATTTTTATTTTTATTAATATCGATACGTAGTTAAATTATGAAAGGCAAATGTAATGTTATCGTCTGCAATGTAAACAGGACTCGAACCTGCAGCGGAACACATAATTTTAATTTTGTGTTAATATTTCAAAAAAAGTCAACATATATGACGGAAAGTTGAAGCGTACAGCAAAGCTGCACTTTGAATACCTAGTTTGAGTTCATCGAGAGACTAGCAAATTAATTCGGATACTCTATTTCATACCGTTTGCATATCTGGACATATCATGGCGTCCTATTAGCTCGTCGTCGATCGTTTGTCTTTGAATATATCATTGGAATAATTCAAAATTAATGCTGTTCATAAAAATCGTCTAAAATTAGCTTGAAGAAGAAATAAGCGGAATCTGATGCGGCTTTCCCAGGTATTTATGTGCCGCCACGCCACTGTTATTGATGTTCCAAGGAAAATTAACTCCTAAACACGATTGCGATACCAGAGTTATTATTTCTAGAAATTATGTCACATCGCCCTCAGCTCACACGCATAAATTTTAAAACGGTGATGAAAAGACGTCAATGGCGAATGCGATGAAAATTGTGACGCGAGTTATAACCAGTTTATGTTGATTCCAGTAACTTCCATGAGGTGCGCCCTAATGAAACCATGAATGAAATTTCTGCATAAATTATTACTTCGTCTGTTTTCGTGGTCGGATGAGTACGGAAAACTTAGCAGGAAGACTATTTGTAATATTTTGTACTGAGCTGTGAATCTAATAGATTATGACTCGTGGAATATTACAATACTTAGATTGTAGTCATAAGATTTACAAAATCAGCATATCATATGATATAATAAATAAAGTAGAAACTTATTTTTACTAGGATATCAAAGAGATCTTTATATTGTATTATATAACCATAACCACGTGTATCACGTGATAAATAAATAATAAAGCATCTCTCACTTTCGCATTCGCATACATGTCAAAAAGTGACAAATATCAACTCTATTAGCTCGGCGTTTTACTCGTATGTTTTAATGTTCACCTAAACACAAAAGGTCATTGTTTCTAAATAAAGTTCCATTAGATATAAAACACGTCAAGAAGCTAGATTACGGGAAAATAATTACGACCACGTACAGTAAGCTGCAAAGAAACCTGACCCCCCGTCATAGTAATTACGATATACTCTGCTTAATGCTATAGAAATATAATAACTCCTATAGAAATATAATGAATGAATATTAGGCTAATTTAGTTGCAGTTGGTTAAATAGACGGCTTGCCTTACGGTATTACCGAGTTTTTTTAACCGAAACTTATTATTATTAGGCTCAAGCGGCACTAATGTACGACGGGGTGCAAGTCTTGATGGATGCACTAGGAAGGTTATCCAGGAAGAAACCAGACGCATTCCGTAACGCTCTTCGTAGGGCGGCGGGCCAGGCGAACTCTACCAAAGTAATTGATTGTAATCCTGGGAAAAGCTGGGTCGTTCCATTCGAACATGGAGATAAAATATCCAGGCTGATTAAAAAGGTATGCTACGTGATTATATAATATTGTGACATTTAATATAATATTATATCGGGGATGTTTCCCATTTTGCGCGTCAAATAAGTACAGTATATTTATTTAAAATATAAATTTTATAACATTATAACCACGTTCGCGTTTTTTGTTAAGGATTGCAAAAAGAAATGCTATTTTTTTTACTTCTTGATACATTAAAATTCCCCAATGAATGTAATAAACTGATAATATTGCCAGACTTCTATATAACTTTAAATTTTTCCCTACCTACTCAAAAGACGCACAGTTTTTGATACAACCTGTTTATAGTAGCAAATTAATATATTATTATCTGAAAGATTGTACCTATATATCTAAGAAATGGAATCTCAAATAATTTCTTGAACTGATACCTAACTTTAAGTGAAAGTAGGTGTTATTTATTTACTGCTCGTATTAATTGATTATTTTCTTTCAGACTGATATAGAAGGTCTTACAGGAAACATATCCTTTAACGAAGAAGGCCATAGGTACAATTTCACATTGCAAGTTGTTGAAATGACTGTCCAGAGTGCCATGTTAACGGTAAGTATAAATATTAAGTACTATTTAAACATGCCACCATAGCAAATAAACATACCTGAGCTAACACGGGGCACATTTTAGAGATTTGATATCAATAAAAAAGATGTCGATATAATATATTAATACCTACATTTGTTCATTGCAAATTCTCGATTACTTTAAAAAGCTTCGATATGCATGACAGACATGCTAATAAAGTGGATATTTTCATCTCAACGGCAACCTTTAATACCGACGAATATGGAAAAAAAAAATGATTGTGTACTATGAAAACTGTTTTTAAATAGACAAATAAATACCCGTTTTAATATAGTTTATTGATTTTATTTTAAAATTAAGAGAAAATAAATAATATTTATTTATGCTGAATAACATCTAGATGTTGACAAAGTTCGAAGTTCAAAGTTCAAAGTGCTTTATTTGTAAACATAGGTTACACTAAATAATACAGAGGTGTTCGATACAATATAATGGTCCACTATGTTTTGCCAGTTGGCGTACAAAGTAAGGAGGTTTCTTAAATACTAAGCCAATTAATAATTGATACATGAAATGAGGGTGCGCAATGGTATATCAAATATATTTAAAAACTAATTATAATTATGTACATAAAGTGTCAATATTTAAATAATCGGAAATTGAATAAAAGCATTTATCAAACAGTAATTTGATTATTTTGCGTTTAAATTGAGGCATGTCTAATCGTTTTAATTTCAGTGGTAATTTGTTGTACACCCTAATTATGAGCGAAATGGCACTTTTTCGCATTAATGCTGTTTTTGAAAAAACTGCACATATGTTCTCAGCCCGTTCCATATGCCTGCCAGTCACATTCACTTTTTTAAACATTGTTTGATTACTTTTAACAAATAATAGAGCTTCAAGAATGTAGAGAGAAGGCATTGTAAAATTTTCAATTCCTTGAAGTGTGGTACACAGCTATCAGTTTGCTGGAGACCACGCATTGCTCGTATGCAACTTTTTTGTGCTTTGAAGACCTCTTCTTTACTTGAGGAATTACCCCAAAATATGATTCCATAGCGCAGCGTTGATGCTACAAAGCCGTGATACGCAGATAATACGGCATCAGGGCTCGCTCGCTTTGATAGCTTGTGGAGAGAGTAGGCATATTGATTGAGTTTACGGCACACCTGTTCAGTATGGGCTCTCCATGACAAGTGATTATCTAAGTGCACTCCTAGAAACTTAGTGGTTGAGACTGATTCAATATCCGTCTCTTCATATCTACAACAAATAGGCGGTGGAGGTTTACGCTGGTAGAAATGCATAATTTTTGTTTTGTCTAGATTAATTAATAAATTGTTTGCGTTAAGCCATTTAAAAATGTCATCAATAGTGTTATTAATTTCATATTCATAATTTTCTACATTATTACATTTTATAATTACAGTGCTATCATCAGCGAACAAGACCATAGGGTATTTAATATGCCTAGGAAGGTCATTGATATACAGTAAAAATAGAAGAGGTCCGAGAACACTTCCCTGAGGTACACCGTATGTGATACGCCTCTTTTCAGAGTTAAAAGTCTTTACATGCTTAGTGCGCAAACAGTAAGACTTAAACAGATCCAAGATGTTGCCACGAATACCATACCCACTAAGCTTCTTCAAAAGAATTGAGTGGTCAACATGATCGAAGGCCTTCGTCATGTCCATAAATATGGCACATATACTGATACGGTTGTCTAACTGCTCTAATATTGGTTGAACAAGGTCGTAAATTGCCATATTTATGGATTTCTGCCTACGAAAACCTTTTTGTTCCGTTGCGAGTATGTCATATTTCTCTAAATAATTATAAAGTGCCTCGTACAATATTTTTTCCACAATTTTGGAGAAAATTGTTGTCATGGCAATAGGCCTATAATTTGAGATGTTATATTTATCTCCCTTCTTATGTAGAGGTCTAACTACAACAGGTTTAAGCTTTTCTGGGTAGACACCCGTTGTGATACAGAGGTTGATAATATGACTTAAAGGATGAGCAATTATGTCTGATACCTGCTTAACAGCTTTTATCTACGCACATATCATTAGTGCTCTAAAATGCGTTCAGAAACCGTAGGAAATTACCAGCATTACTACAACCAATTTTACTATGAGAACTTTCTTATCTGTGGCAGTAGGTAAAATCTGTACTGTAATATTATAACAGTATCAATTTTTGTAAGGTTATGAGTTTAAATTTGGAACAGCTGTCAAAACTAAAGTAGGTCTCTATTCTAGTATCCATAGATATTAATATTGTTATCGATACGAAATGTCAATTCAGTATGTTTTTTTATAAAAACCGCACGACATTTAATCTCGAGTGACATGAGAATATGGATACATTCATTTGTATATGATTTAGAAAAAAAAAAAACGTTCGTCTTGACGGAGGTTCGAATTGCCGCCATTATTGTTGTCATTTGTTTGTTGGTTCTTTGCTGTTACGAAAGTATAATTGTGATAAGTTTATTGTAATTCACATTTTAGTTGAAACAAAACCCCCCTCTACATTGATTGCGTGAAAAACTTGCGACAAGTCTAAAGTTGGGTATGGTAAATAGGTTCTCTACAGTAACATCGATGTATTTTTAGACGATAAAAAATTTACTACATCGCTTTTGTATCCGTGCCCTGAGTTAGCACAGGGGTATGCAAATAAATAAATCAAATTGACACCTGAAATCGTTGATAAAATAAAAATATATTTCATTATGTATATACTAGCTGTGCCCCGCGGTGTTACCCGCTCATCCCACGGGAACACTAAATTTATTCGGGATGAAAAGTACCCTATGTCCTTTCCCGGGTCTCAAACTATCTCCATACCAAATTTCATCTCAGTCGGTTCAGCGGTTTAAGCGTGAAGAGGTAACAGACAGACAGACAGACAGACAGACAGACAGACAGACAGACAGACAGACAGACAGACAGACAGACAGACAGACAGACAGACAGACAGACAGACAGACAGACAGACAGACAGACAGACAGACAGACAGACAGACAGACAGACAGACAGACAGACAGACAGACAGACAGACAGACAGACAGACAGACAGACAGACAGACAGACAGACAGACAGACAGACAGACAGACAGACAGACAGACAGACAGACAGACAGACAGACAGACAGACAGACAGACAGACAGACAGACAGACAGACAGACAGACAGACAGACAGACAGACAGACAGACAGACAGACAGACAGACAGACAGACAGACAGACAGACAGACAGACAGACAGACAGACAGACAGACAGACAGACAGACAGACAGACAGACAGACAGACAGACAGACAGACAGACAGACAGACAGACAGACAGACAGACAGACAGACAGACAGACAGACAGACAGACAGACAGACAGACAGACAGACAGACAGACAGACAGACAGACAGACAGACAGACAGACAGACAGACAGACAGACAGACAGACAGACAGACAGACAGACAGACAGACAGACAGACAGACAGACAGACAGACAGACAGACAGACAGACAGACAGACAGACAGACAGACAGACAGACAGACAGACAGACAGACAGACAGACAGACAGACAGACAGACAGACAGACAGACAGACAGACAGACAGACAGACAGACAGACAGACAGACAGACAGACAGACAGACAGACAGACAGACAGACAGACAGACAGACAGACAGACAGACAGACAGACAGACAGACAGACAGACAGACAGACAGACAGACAGACAGACAGACAGACAGACAGACAGACAGACAGACAGACAGACAGACAGACAGACAGACAGACAGACAGACAGACAGACAGACAGACAGACAGACAGACAGACAGACAGACAGACAGACAGACAGACAGACAGACAGACAGACAGACAGACAGACAGACAGACAGACAGACAGACAGACAGACAGACAGACAGACAGACAGACAGACAGACAGACAGACAGACAGACAGACAGACAGACAGACAGACAGACAGACAGACAGACAGACAGACAGACAGACAGACAGACAGACAGACAGACAGACAGACAGACAGACAGACAGACAGACAGACAGACAGACAGACAGACAGACAGACAGACAGACAGACAGACAGACAGACAGACAGACAGACAGACAGACAGACAGACAGACAGACAGACAGACAGACAGACAGACAGACAGACAGACAGACAGACAGACAGACAGACAGACAGACAGACAGACAGACAGACAGACAGACAGACAGACAGACAGACAGACAGACAGACAGACAGACAGACAGACAGACAGACAGACAGACAGACAGACAGACAGACAGACAGACAGACAGACAGACAGACAGACAGACAGACAGACAGACAGACAGACAGACAGACAGACAGACAGACAGACAGACAGACAGACAGACAGACAGACAGACAGACAGACAGACAGACAGACAGACAGACAGACAGACAGACAGACAGACAGACAGACAGACAGACAGACAGACAGACAGACAGACAGACAGACAGACAGACAGACAGACAGACAGACAGACAGACAGACAGACAGACAGACAGACAGACAGACAGACAGACAGACAGACAGACAGACAGACAGACAGACAGACAGACAGACAGACAGACAGACAGACAGACAGACAGACAGACAGACAGACAGACAGACAGACAGACAGACAGACAGACAGACAGACAGACAGACAGACAGACAGACAGACAGACAGACAGACAGACAGACAGACAGACAGACAGACAGACAGACAGACAGACAGACAGACAGACAGACAGACAGACAGACAGACAGACAGACAGACAGACAGACAGACAGACAGACAGACAGACAGACAGACAGACAGACAGACAGACAGACAGACAGACAGACAGACAGACAGACAGACAGACAGACAGACAGACAGACAGACAGACAGACAGACAGACAGACAGACAGACAGACAGACAGACAGACAGACAGACAGACAGACAGACAGACAGACAGACAGACAGACAGACAGACAGACAGACAGACAGACAGACAGACAGACAGACAGACAGACAGACAGACAGACAGACAGACAGACAGACAGACAGACAGACAGACAGACAGACAGACAGACAGACAGACAGACAGACAGACAGACAGACAGACAGACAGACAGACAGACAGACAGACAGACAGACAGACAGACAGACAGACAGACAGACAGACAGACAGACAGACAGACAGACAGACAGACAGACAGACAGACAGACAGACAGACAGACAGACAGACAGACAGACAGACAGACAGACAGACAGACAGACAGACAGACAGACAGACAGACAGACAGACAGACAGACAGACAGACAGACAGACAGACAGACAGACAGACAGACAGACAGACAGACAGACAGACAGACAGACAGACAGACAGACAGACAGACAGACAGACAGACAGACAGACAGACAGACAGACAGACAGACAGACAGACAGACAGACAGACAGACAGACAGACAGACAGACAGACAGACAGACAGACAGACAGACAGACAGACAGACAGACAGACAGACAGACAGACAGACAGACAGACAGACAGACAGACAGACAGACAGACAGACAGACAGACAGACAGACAGACAGACAGACAGACAGACAGACAGACAGACAGACAGACAGACAGACAGACAGACAGACAGACAGACAGACAGACAGACAGACAGACAGACAGACAGACAGACAGACAGACAGACAGACAGACAGACAGACAGACAGACAGACAGACAGACAGACAGACAGACAGACAGACAGACAGACAGACAGACAGACAGACAGACAGACAGACAGACAGACAGACAGACAGACAGACAGACAGACAGACAGACAGACAGACAGACAGACAGACAGACAGACAGACAGACAGACAGACAGACAGACAGACAGACAGACAGACAGACAGACAGACAGACAGACAGACAGACAGACAGACAGACAGACAGACAGACAGACAGACAGACAGACAGACAGACAGACAGACAGACAGACAGACAGACAGACAGACAGACAGACAGACAGACAGACAGACAGACAGACAGACAGACAGACAGACAGACAGACAGACAGACAGACAGACAGACAGACAGACAGACAGACAGACAGACAGACAGACAGACAGACAGACAGACAGACAGACAGACAGACAGACAGACAGACAGACAGACAGACAGACAGACAGACAGACAGACAGACAGACAGACAGACAGACAGACAGACAGACAGACAGACAGACAGACAGACAGACAGACAGACAGACAGACAGACAGACAGACAGACAGACAGACAGACAGACAGACAGACAGACAGACAGACAGACAGACAGACAGACAGACAGACAGACAGACAGACAGACAGACAGACAGACAGACAGACAGACAGACAGACAGACAGACAGACAGACAGACAGACAGACAGACAGACAGACAGACAGACAGACAGACAGACAGACAGACAGACAGACAGACAGACAGACAGACAGACAGACAGACAGACAGACAGACAGACAGACAGACAGACAGACAGACAGACAGACAGACAGACAGACAGACAGACAGACAGACAGACAGACAGACAGACAGACAGACAGACAGACAGACACACTTTCGCATTTATAATATTAGTATGGATATTATTTGCTGCTGTGTTCACCTTTGGACGAGAAACGACAGAGAGCGGTGTTTTTTAAACCTCGTTATTTTTATAATTTAGTTTTAATTAAGTATTAGGTATTCATTAATTTATTGTAGGTACATATATGTGCATATACTAATTATATGAAATTAATTTTTAATATATAATAGTAATAATATGTAAGGTAGATTCATATATATAATATTATGTAGATAAGTAAGTATAAAACAGAAAAAAATATATAAAAATGTGTGTATTAAAAAAATAACAGTAATAAATAATGAGATAAGTAATTTTTATTTCTAAAATAATACATAATTCATAGTTTCAGAGAATGATTATCTTGTAAATTTTATTTGAAACATTGAATAATTGAATCTGAAGCGGTGTTTTATTTGTGTCTTTCTCTAACTAAATCTGAAGTTGGAGAGCGGGTAATAATTTGGTGCAAAGTTTAATTTTAACTTTCTTTTACGTTACACCCCATTTCTTCTTTTTAACTCGCTAATGATTTCTTGGTCATCATAAATCATTGCGTACAAACTTACATTTTCATTATTCATTTGTATTTAACACATTTTTACAGCCGGTACATATGTTGAAAGTAAAATAGGCAAGTCACTTAGCACATAGCTGCGGCTTCGCTCAAGTTAACATAAATTAAATATCTCCAACGGGCCTTATTCCTATTAATATAATTTTTTTGGATTATGTCAAATATATTGATTATTCCAACCAAATTTTTGAAGTGAATAATACTTTTCCCTGAGTTCTAGAAACTGTGGGTTTCAAATATATACCAATAAATTGCAATGGCCCTGTTCTAGGTAGTTACATTGATAATATGTTAAAAAACATGTTTGTTCATAGAGGAAAATGTCTAAATCTGGCATTTTGAAAGGGATAAGGAGCCATAAGTTTTAATCCATTACGCCACAACATAATATGACGTCACTATGTTCACCATAACGTCAAATTGTTTTTCTACTCCATTACCTTTTTCTGTCATTTATATAGTTACTAACTCTATTAAAAAGACATAAATTATGAAAGTCTGTAAAAGTCTATACTCTAGTGCCCAAAAAAAACACTGCTAAACGATGTTATAATGTCGCCAAAAAAGCATTACTTAATACCACAGATTCCAAAATAAACAGCTGCATTCACACAATTTGCAATTAAAAAAAAAACTTATTGTTTTAAGGTATTTCTGCCAACTTAAAAAAAAAGTTTTATCATCTGTGCATGGATGTATAGTATAATGAACGTATACTTTTAGGTATAAGATCATATTTTTTTGACAGATGGACTGGACATGATGGATTTTGAATAACGGAAAAAAAGTTTATCAAACTATTTTTTTTAATTTTGTTGGTTCTGAGCGGGACCATGTAATTATTTTCTTTGTTGTTTATTTGCATTTTATTTATTAAATGTCGAGTCGTAGAAAATGTATCGTATGCAACAGTTGTATAAGAGCGGCATGGGTTACGATGTTCGCTACGCTCACATCGTAAGAAAGATGCCACGAGCGTTTTTTGATCTACTTATACAACGTTGCAATACATAAATACTATTTCGATCTGATTTTTTAACTATTAAAGTCTTCCAAAAGGATATATTTATTATACCTTTACATACCTAGATAGATTAAAATACTTAAAAAAAAAAACTAAAAATTAAACTCGAACATAATAAAGTTAAACTAAATCTAAAAATGGACAAAATAAAAATGAAGCAATTTAATAAATTCAATTTAATTAGCCAATTCCTTTACCTATTTGGCTATTTGGTTTTGTGAATCTAGACGACTGTTTTCACATTCATCATCAAAATTATACCTTACTGAGTAAATAACATTTTACTTTCTATAGGTCGGCACGTGGACTGACGGGAATGGACTATCTGTAACGTCTCCAAAACAAGTTCAACTAAAATCACCCGCGACTTATGAAACTAACAAGACTTACACAGTTACGACGATACTGCAAGAACCTTATATGATGCTCAAATCTAAAACAAATCATGCCTCGCTTGATGACCAATACCATGGATTTTGCAAAGATTTAATAGATCTTATTGCGCAAAAACTTGGAATCAAATGTGAGTACATGTAACTATTTCTAGTGTTCAATACGGATTATTCTACATACATGTTTATGTGTGTTAAAATCGCATTTTAGTTTTATAGGTATTTCTTTAATAAACATCACTACTCCGAATTTTTAATTACACATCACGCCAAATTTCCCGCTTACCAGTAGTTGAACAACATTTTGAATTATGTTTTGGATGTTCGAAGCAGAACGAACATCGGAGTAACTCTCTCGGATTTATAACGTACTGAATTGAATAGAATAATTCCATATTCATGTATCCTACACATAACAATCTAACTGGAAACCCATTTGTATTTAGGTTTAAATTACTCGGCTTTCTTAAAAATATATATATTTAAGATAACGCAAAAACATTGTACATTACAACTTGAATGTTCCTTTTTAGATGAGTTGAAACTTGTGAAGGACGGGACTTATGGATCGGAATCCTCACCCTCCAGCTGGTCCGGTTTAGTTGGAGAAATAGTTCGAAAGGTAAGTACCCCTGACTCTCAATATCAAATGAACGTACCCAACAATATAATTTTAATAGATCCAGGATATTGTTACATCTAAAGGTAAGCGATCGAAACCGCAAGTATTCGTAGGCTCTAATAACCAAACGTGTAAAGGTATTTTCCGATAAATCTAATATCAATGTGTAGGTGATAGGTAAGGTTATCGCGCCACCAGTGAACTTAACGCTCTGAAAATTCTGTAGAAAAGAAGAAATAAGTTAAGATGTGTCGGATATCTCGTAAGATTTTTTTTTTACTAATTCTTTTTGTGCAGTTGCTCTAGTAATGTGTTACTACCATTCCATCTTTGATAATTAAAAAAGGGAGTTCTTTTCATAATTTTAATTACTTACTTGTTTTATAGCCAAATCCAAATCGTTTATTTGCTTTAAGTACATGTAACTACATGCAAATAAAGCCTGCGTCAGCATTCTTTGTTAATACTTTTTGTTATGCAAAAATACGCAAATGATGTACATATCAGGTAGTAGTCCTTCTTCTTTCGACGGCAATTTTATAGAATTAAGAGATACAAATAGGAATTTGTGAGACGGAGTACAATCCTTAAAGAAATACAACCGACGAAAACCTTTCGTAAATTTAATTTCCTTTCTCCTATAACAATTGAAAGTTACGTGTTCAGTCCTACAATGGTTCTTTTAATTAACTGCGAGTTCAACGAGCCACACTTTTTTTTTCAATTGCACTTAATAGCTTATTTCCTTTCAAAGGTTCTCTGAACTATTTGAGAAACGACTTGTTGAGTTTATAATTAAGAACATTCCACATACGGGATGAATCGTCGCATTTTTAGTTATAGTATAGGATCAATTATACCAAATTAAACCCAAGCCAAAGAAATAGTGAAAAAAATAAATTATTGCCGCGTCGGAAAGTACAATTACTTGGAATGGAATGCTTCATTATTTTAAGTAGAAGGTATTTACTATCACGTTGGTGATAAAATCCATTATTGAGTTACTTTATATTAAAAAAAATTAAAACGCCTAAGCTCTCAAACGATTAATCAACTACCGGCAATAGGATACCTTTATAAGGGAAATCCGATAAATTTGATTATGTTCGGATTCCAAAATCAAATTGTCATAATAAATCTGGCATTAAGAGTTTGGCGGAACGACTGTTGCGGGAGATCTGAGAATGATTAAAATTTGCGTATGAATATTGAATTTTAGGGTTTGTTATAGGATATTAATTCTAAGAATTAATCACACCCACTGTTCGAAACTATGTACCTATTTACTCGTAAGTAAACCAGAAGATATTGATTAAATTATCCTCAAACTGTCAAAAATACTTGGTTATCGAAGGCGACATGCAAATGTGATAGAAAGGTTTAATACTTTCTAGCAGTGACATGGTATCGTACGGAATTATAAACTCATATCAAAAAAATGTACGAGAAATGTACGAATATGTACGGTAGTTAAGTTTATTAATTATTTGGTGTTAATGTACAATAATATAGAAATATAGTTTTTTTTTATTAGAAGATACCTAAAAGTTTTATGTACTTCGACTAGTTAGCTTCTAACCTATAATATCATATAATAAAATCAGTCCTGTATGGAGAGGAGTCATGAATATAGGAAAAAAAAATAGCTCGATGCAGGATCGCCTTTTGCATGAGCGCGCTGCGCTATACTAATTTGGCACCGTCTGTTTCTTTGTCCTCTCGTCACACCAAAACTGTTGAGCAAATTTTAACCAATTTTGGTAAAGGAATAACTGGATATCCAAAAATAATTTTACTCGTCAATAGTAAAGAAAAAAAATACGCGGTCGAAGTTACAGTCCTCCTAGTTAGTCATTATAATAAAACACATTGCCTGTATAGTCGTGGGAATAGACCACAAAATACTGCAATTCCCGCATTAAGTAAATATTGATCTAAAATTCGAATACTGATGCATGCAATGCACATTTCTACCAATTCCCAGTATTTACCTTTCTGTATCTAGCTGGTTATTTATCCAATTACTTTGTGTATCTCAGCAATATTCAAACAATATAATAATGCTTTCACCGTGGCTTTACTCCCTTAGCAATTTCGACAACTAATATTATATAAAATTTCAGGTTCAATATTTTATTTGGTAGGGATATTGATGAGTCGTTCAGGACTCATCTTTATATATATGCCTCCTATTAGATTTTATTCCAAAATCATGACCGTTCGGGGGAGGTCTTAATTGTCATTACTTCAAACGCAGCCACTTCCACTTTGTTTCAACCCTTGGAAGCAGGGTAGAGGGATACAGTTAATGGTCCGTAAGTAAGAGACTTAGATTATCGCACCGATCCAAAATCACAGAACCGACTCAACCTGTTCAAACGTTCGCAAATTGATCTCTCTTCTGTGAATGAATAATTGTCATCCTTGCATTTAGGTTTAATCAGGAGAAATCAACTGGTCGGTTATGATAAATCTCATAGTTATCGCAATCTTCCGACAGTGCATTTTCACTTCGACTAGTGCCGACTTCTAAAAGGAATATATGATTCGCACTAGTAGGTATATAAGCATAACTCACTTAGTTTACGACTCCAAACGCTGGGAAATACGACTGTGTTCAGATGGTACTACGCGGTAAACAGGAAAAATTACACATCCTCTGCTTTTAGTTATATCAAAGAAAAGCTGGATTAAATTTCGAGTTGGTAAAGAGGCACGTATAAAGAAAAAATAAATCCCGAAGCTATAAAGTGCACTTCAAAGAGTCTAGCTGGCTTAACTGTATTTGCTTTCCGAGATAAAATAATGCAGTTTATTGCAGCATCGATGTTTTCCGCAGGGACTTGCTTTGTCAACGTCCTGATGGACTTTTTCTTCGTTTTCAATATAATAATTATTAATGTATATATTTGGTATACGTATTTGTTGTTGGAATCCAGTATTCGTACACACGTAACGTTAATTTTTCCCCTGCACTATTACTTACTGGATTACGTTCCGCTTCTTAGACTGGAGACTAATGCTGCTGTCAACCAAACTTTTGTTCCAAGAATAACGCCTACTTTCGGATAGTAATATATGTAAAAGTAATATGAGGGTTAGACATCACTATCCGAGAGACAGTGTTATTCTTGGATAAAGGTTTGGTTTCATCCAACCGTAGCATAATAACATTAAAAACGTTATTAGTGCGTCATTTAAAAAGGTGGAAAATTTTACAGACTTATTCGTGCTTGGAACTAAATAGCTCGTAACAACACGCAGTCCTGTACTAATAATAGGTCCATGCCATTATTTCACATGCATTTTACTTTTTTCTTTTTATCTGAAAATTCACCATACAGCCTATTGTCCAATAGCCAAAGCAATAGATATATATCGCATAGCTATGGCCAAGTATTAAAAATAAGAATTAGTAAAAATGTTCCCTGCCTTTAGTTCTCGCACTGAACATTACTTGGCTCTGCCACTGTCAATGTATTTTAAATGTCAACAAATTTTGAATAACGGACAAACAATTTTAGTGATAATGTTATAATATGCGGTTAATTTATTTTCATAATTCTTCATTATTTATTAGATTACTCAAGAAAGTTTTAATTTTAATAAATGATGGTATTCAATGAGTGAATTGAAAGTTAATAAGTTTACCAAACGTAAAGAAATAAAAAAACAGAAATGATTGTGTCCAAATCAATAACTAAACAAATCGTGCGTTTAGAAGTTGCCGATTTTACCAAAATTAATAATTATATCCACATTTTTTATTATTGTGTTTTCATACAATTTTAATTTCATAAATATATTTTGCTTTCAATCAAACATATGATTCGGAACCGAAAATTTATTCCTTTTCCTAAAAAAAATAGGTGCCAAATGAATTTCATGTCACTGATAAATGTAGATATTATCAGGCGGGGCGCACTCTGCGATTAACGTTCCCCGCTACAAGTACATGCCGGTTGGCTCATATATGAGGCCTATTCAGTGGCTGCCACGCTCTGTCTTGGAACGCACGCTCGCGCCGCGCGCGCGCACACGCTCTGCCGAATTACGTCGCAAGTGAACGTACCGCATTTGTCTTTTATACTAGTGTTTAAATGAATAAAAAGATAGCTAAAAAATATTGCATCGTAGCAGGATGCAGGAATTTGCTCGAATATGGATATAACCAATATTAAATTTAACAGCCACCAATTTAAAGACGGCAAAACAGTTTTTAGAAGTTAACCATTTGTAACTAATGTGTCATGAGTACAATACAATACAATACAAAATGCTTTATTGCACACCAAAAAAGTTTACAAATTCAGTACAGAACAATAATTTTAATAACGGTAGACAACAGGCGGTCTTATCGCTAAAGAGCGATCTCTTCCAGACAACCTTTAGGTAGTGGAGTTGATTAGTATAAATCACACAATGAGTAGGTGATGCAGAAGGGGAAGGGAGAACAAAACAATTATCAACGGATAAGCAAGTAAACGTATCAATAGATATACACATACATAAATAGATATATATAAACCTACTTAAACATACATAAATATAAATAAAACAAGACAGATAAGGAACACATAAACAGTCAGAGGCAAACGAACGAAAACAGTTTCACAAATCACACCATCAATTTTATCAATCGAGAGATAAGAAGTATTCTTTTAATTTATTTTTAAAGATCGCAGGCGTTTTAGCATTCCGCAATTCTACTGGAAGCGAATTCCATAGCAAAACGGCTTTAAAAGTAAAAGAATTCGAGTAAAATTTTGAGTGTGAGGAGGGGACAGCTAAAAGGAAATTTTTAGCGCACCTTGCAGACGAAAGGTAGCTAAAGTGCTCTTTAAGATACAGGGGAGTTGCTCGGTGGGAAAGTATGCCATAAAGAAGAGTAAGAATGTGAGAGTTACGCCTTTGACGAATAGGGAGCCACTTGAGTTGAGAACGGAAACTAGAAACATGATCATATTTTCGTAACCCAAATATGAATCTGATGGAAATGTTTTGAATGCGCTCAAGCTTATTAAGTTGCTCCTCTGAAATATCAAGGTACGAGATGTCAGCATAGTCTAGAATCGGGAGAAGTAACGTCTGAGCGAGCGCAATTTTAGTAGCAATGGGAAGGAATTTGCTAAGCCTTCTAAGAGAACCCACTGCGGCAAACATCTTCCTGCTCACTTCATTCAATTGGGGCACCCAAGAAAGAGTGCTATCAATGATGACGCCCAGGTTTTTAACCTGGGACGAGTAAGGGATTATGACACCATTAAAGAAAATTGAAGGAGTATTAGCCAAGTCAACTCTGGAAATTAGACTAGGACTGCCAATGATGATAGCCTGGGATTTTGACGGATTAACGTGGAGGCCATAATTACTACTCCACTCTAAAATAAGTCTCAAGTCCGAATTTGTTGAAGAGATGATTGAAGGTAGATCTTCGAGTGAACCTTGAGAATAAACTTGAAGATCGTCGGCATAAAGGTGATAGTTTGAAGACAGATTATGAGTGATTGAATTAATAAATACAGAGAATAGCAGAGGAGACAACACACCGCCCTGTGCTGCACCAAGAAGAACGGGAAGAGTCCACCTTTATACGCTGCCGACGACCTGTCAGATAGCTAAGAAACCAGTCAATAACTGCAGGAGATATGTTAAGAGAGCGCAATATACCCAACATAATATCGAAATCAACAGTGTTGAATGCATTGCTAAAATCTAGCAACGTCAAAACTGTCAATTTACGGTCGTTCATACCTGCCCAGATGTCGTCAGTAATTTTCACGAGAGCGGTAGTCGTACTATGACCGGAGCGGAAACCAGACTGAAAGGGATTCAGAAGATTATTTCTATTAAGAAAGGAAACAAGTTGCTGGGAAACTAGGCGCTCGAGGACTTTGGATAAGAAGGGAAGAATGGAAATAGGGCGATAGTCGGAAAAGGTGTCGGGATTTGATTTTTTCGGTAAAGGTAAAATATCAGCATTTTTCCAGATGGAAGGAAATACACCAGATGTGAAGGAAAAGTTAAAAATATTGGTAATTATAGGAACGAGAAGGTCAAGGAGAGGCAAGATCATACTACGGCTCACACTATCGACACCAACAGCATTCGAAGTCACAGACATTACGCACTTCTTAACATCACTGTCAGTTAATTGAGTAAAAGAGAGGGGATTAAAGTCTGGAGTTGGTCTGGAGTACCTATATCATTGTGCGTTATTAATTTATTATCGTCCTTTGTAAACAAAATCAATCTTTTTTTATTACTGCATCGCACCACCACGCCTTACTATCGCTATTTTTCTATTTCTTATGTTGCATTATTCTTCTTTATACGTATTATTATAGTGTTTAAAAATAAAACAACAAGATTTTGTATTACCGTGGTTCGCAGCAACGCCAATAAAATGTAGCCTGGTGGTGGATTAAATTTGTGTAAACTTTGAAATTTATTATTTTATAGTTGAATAAATAATGAAATAATATATATAATGTATCTATAATATAATTTGCTCTCTATATAGAATGCAAGAAATAAATGGACGATACATTATTATTTTATTTAATCATTGATAACCCTCGCTAGCGTCGACGCGGCAAGTGAGCCAATTCATTTTCACCGTTATTACACAGCCTCAACGTTCCGTTTGGCTTGCGCTGGAGACGACGACTTTAGAAGGGCCATAAATCATATTTTTTGGCTAAAGAAAGCGGCTTTTGTAAGGATCAAAGTAGTGTGCCTTCTGTACTTGTATTATTATCTATTCTGTGACACTATACAGTTCGTGGATTCGTATTAAATATACACAACTACGAACTGGCTTTTCCCGGCCTCTGCAGTAATGTACTATTATTGGTCTAAGCAAAAATAAATATATGTTACCATAATAAATAAATAAATGATTTTGCTAAATGGCTGTCTTCGGTATTGCTAAAAATCAAACTGATATTTTTCGACTGAAACAGCCAGTAGCTGTGAGCCGTTGATATTTATTATAATAGATTTAGCCTTATAAAACTTTTAAAGGGCATATTATTATAAAGAATGTCTAGAAAGTTTCAGTATCATTAAAACTATTGTAAATAAGAAATCTTATTGTAGTTCAAGATGTCTTTGTTTTTTTCTTGTTTGTACGTTTTAAATATAACATTCAGTAGAAACAGGTAGGCTTAAAGTAATAAAAATGTATTCAATTTGTACTGGGACTAATATTTTCAAAAGTCTCTTTTAAATCTAAAAGCTTATCGAGTGACCCACGTAATTGTCGATGCTTCTATTGGAAATGTGGCAGTTGCTTTATCATTTATGTAGAGCTTGATAAGCGCGGCTGTTAACATCTAGTTCCAGAGCTCTATTTTAATATTAAAGTTCCAAAGTTCACAAAAAAGAGGAGAACACAGGATATAAATCCAGCTGTGGTATAAAATAAACTTGATGTTGTGGTGAAGAAGACTGTAGTTCAACTGTGGCTAATAAGTGCGACGCGATTATAAAAATGGCGCACTATTGGCGGTCGATTTTCAAATTTTCACCATATAAAAAATATCTTATGTTTAATTTTAGAATGCGTTAAATGTTACTTTAAATCTAATTAAATTCAATACACCTTCTAGTTTTATTAAAAGTGTGGAACAAAACTTTGATTAAATTAATTAAACATACTTACCCAGTAATAAAATATTATATTAATGTAACATAGTACCGAGTTATAATGTCGCTCAGCGTGCTACTTTGACTAGCTTCTCCGGTTCACTTTAGTCATAAAATGTTACCGTGATTGTAGAAGACAAGAGACAAGATCGAGGTCAAAATATTTTTCAGCCCTCCCGTTCAATCTTGAAGGGTACTACCGCATCGCTCCCTTAAAGGTCCTTGTTTATTGAGTTTCAGGCGTATTATTGTAGTTATAAAGGATTTGCGCCCCCACGGTCGCCGGACACTCGTTTGCTTTAACTTTGCGAAGAAATTTGACGGTAAATCTAATATCCAGCGAAGGTTCCCTTAATCCCTTTGTCTTTACGAGAGGTTTCTTATGTGTACTCTGTTATTTCAGTGCTCGTCTTAACATTTAATGAAATATTTCGGAGAGTTAGTTTGACTTGTCTTGTGCCTCTATGTTGCTCGTTATTAAATGTGTTTTACTTACTGTTACATATTGTTGCTGATGACAATATAGGATTATATTTTATTGTTATGCAAAAATTACTTGAATTGTGCGATATTTAGCCCTGGGACCTAATTCGAGAATGGTTTGAGAGATCCCAAAACGTCAAAACTCTATTAGATAACAGTGATATCGCATTTGAACTGTCATTAAAATGCGATGAGCTTCAAGTGACATATCTCATCTCAATTTTGGAAATACGAAGGCGATAATGATTGTTTATTTATCTTAAGGTTATATTTGCATTTAGTATATTTGCACGTTTTAGTTTGTTCGTTTGTCTATCACTTCAATGTCTAGTTTTCTGTCTCATTTGCTCAAAGGTTAACTGGAAGAAATCCCTTACAGGGATAAGTTCGCCCTTGTACACATGTATTGTTTTGAGTTTTTGTCAATATTGTTTTATGTGCAATAAAGTGTTTACATACATACATTACATACATACATTGTCAAAAATGCTATTCATGCATATGAATTTCTGTTTTGGACGAAACGTAACTGAATAAATTACACGCACTACACGGTCAAGTTAAAGTATGCGCCTGTTATTTATGCCGTCACATACAAAGGAGACGCAAATCAAACGTGACCGGATTGACGAAGTTGCGATGTTCTAGGGATATTGCCACACGCACTTGTCAAGCAGGGACACGTCAAAAGTGACGGATGGCAACGAAATGGAGAGATCACCATCTTCTCTCTAAAATTGGTCGAATTACCCCCCCTGTTTTCTCTTTCAACGTCAGTTACCAAAAATTTGTCGTTGCCAGTCAAATAAATTAGTACCACAAAAAATCCGCAATATGGCGTGGGTAGAGACATGACTGTTGGGCTGTAAGATAAACCAAAAATTTAATAATAGCAGCAATAAATACATATCCATAAATAATGTACTCATATAAATGATTTTTCTTTCCCCATAATCTCTTAAAATGCCATAAAAAAAATGTATTCTGTTTGATTACTTTCATTTTAAGCTTTTCTTTTAAACGCTATTCTATTTTTAATTACCTCATTGCGTTGTCAGCATATACCGAAATATAATATTTTGTTCCATTTGTCCAAGCCTCTTACAAGTATCCTGTCTATTGTTACGTGAACTAACTTTTCAACAAGGTGCACTGTGAAATTGCCGCAAACTGAAGTGCATCGTCTGATGCTAGTTTTGCTCTGTTAAAGTGGTTCCGTTAAATTAAACATAAATTAACAATTGTTTTACAGCTCTAGAAAAGTATACACATTTTTTTGGGCACTTTAAAGAAGTGAAATAAGATCAATGAAAATATATTTTTTGTATAAATAAGACAATACTACTGTACCGTGATTGGTTGAAAATACTTATGAATAAAAGTAACCAATCACGAGGCACTCGCCATAGTTATCGCGATCATGATTATTTAATTGACCTCTTTTTTTCATAAATAAATGAATATCGGACACCCTCACACAAATTAATCTAGTCCTACAGTATGCTCTAGTAGGCTTGTGTTATGGCGCCAGACGACGATAAACATAGTTACATACATAAATACCTAATAATAATAATATAATACATAATAATAGCAATTTTATGGACAACATACACATATACACTTTACACTAGTTACTTTTAATACACGTATCTTTTCATATTAATTTCTAACAATTCGAACTAATTTAAAACTCAACTACAGGTAGGTATATATGTTTTTAATCTGGTTGGAACAGAAAAAAATAATCAGCTATATTCAATTAAAATATATTCGCATGTGCAAACAGAATATAAAAAAAGACATTTCGTTGTAATTTTTTCATTTTGTGATTATATTGTATTGATTGATTTTAAAACTGTTTATTTTTGCAAACCGTGATTTGATTTTAAAACTTTGTATATTTTGGTAAAATCACTATAAATACTTGGGCGTGAAAAAGGATTGCCAACCTTAAGGATTACCAGACCAAAATTTTATACAGCCTTTAATTTTATAACAGCCAGCCAGCAGCTAGGGATCGAATCTCTATTAACGATGCTTTTCCCATATACACTAGTAGGTATATAGTAGTATCAAGCACCAAGTTTTGTTTGTTAAATAAAGTTTTAATGAAAGTATATAATTGAAACAAAATAGCAACATAATACATGCCAATAAGTAATAAACACGTTTTAATGCAACATAATACAGTTTTCTCTTTATTTTAAAAGGATTTTTTTCCTCATTGTGAATTTCAGAATTAATGTCCCATTTACTATTATTAAAATAAGCGATCCGAATTTGATTACATATGAATACAAGGACATAATATGATTACACAGCCTGAAAAAAAATTACCCCTCCCCAAAGTTAAACGTTTGATGAATGAGTTCTTATTAATAAAAGTTTTAATTGAGTTTCAACTAGTTTTAAATAAGTTCTTTTTAATAATTGTTTGATAAATTAAAATATAATAATGTTTATGAAACTTATAAATAATATTATTGGCGTCTATTTGAACACCGCTGTTAACGATAATGAAGCCAGCATTTTAGACATTTTGTTCGGGTTTGTGACTCTTATGTAAATAATAACTCAACGCCATTTTGATTAATTCAATAATATTTTTTTAAGTATTTAAAATATTTTTGGATTATGTTGGTGTGGAGTAATAATGAAGGTTTGAAACGGGTGCGATGTGTTCTTGGTTTTTAATCATTATTCGTTGGGTACTTACAGCAACTCGATAAAAAATAATGAACAACAACAATCGGGAATGTTAGCGATATCGTTTTCCT
Organism: Apotomis betuletana; assembly: GCA_932273695.1. Classification (NCBI taxonomy): domain Eukaryota; kingdom Metazoa; phylum Arthropoda; class Insecta; order Lepidoptera; family Tortricidae; genus Apotomis; species Apotomis betuletana. Next base: position 12,301,780 of record OW026298.1, on the reverse strand, counting down.
AGGTATTGTAGTACATTATCTGGATCTAAATTTATGGTGAATGTAGCGTTAATATCTTTTAAACATTTATTTTTAATCCACAATTCTTTTGTAGTTTAAACGAATGCAGGTATATTGTCAACGTTTGTTATTTTCCTACTAATGTAGGTAATTAGACTGAAGTAAAAAATATATTTACTCAAACATCCAATGAAATGTCATCATAACGTGCGTTATAACATGAAGTATCACGTTTCGGGCGGAACAACTCTAGAGGACTGTAAAGGAATTTCATATAAAATTGAAGGCCTAGGCCGGGAATTATTTTATTAAACATGGCGCATGTGTTCATGAACAGGCTAAACAGCAATTATTTTTTGGTATGTGTATTTTATATTTCATTGCATATGTTTCAGAAAATATATGTAAGTAAAAAAAAAACATTAAAATAGCAGATGTATGCGTAATATTTATTCTGCTGATCTTTCATAAATATTTTTCCCACAGGAAGCGGATATCGCAGTAGCACCACTGGCCGTGACGCCGGACCGCGAGCTTGTGGTGGATTTCAGTGAAGCATTTCTTTCTATCAATTATCCAATCAGCCATGCAAAGACTCCGAAGCAATTAGCAGACACTTTCAGTTTTCTTAGACCACTGTCCAAGGAAATATGGGTAAGTATAAGTATAAAAATATATACTTGAAGACCAGCACGTCTAGTATAACTGTGACACGCGACTCTTTGATGCGCGACAAATACTACCTGTCACTTTCGTGTCATTTCTGTGTGAGCAAGTCGCTTCAAGATATGCTAGCCCCGCTGTGTGTCCGAAAGCCACTGTTTTCAAAAACTGTTCATTTTTCATAATAATTATAAAACAAACCTAACCTAACCTAATGGGTTCTTTAAAAAGATGTTTATAAAATCCTCAAAATATTACGGGTTTCAGGAAAAAAATCACTTTCGGACAAATTAAAATTTGGCGAAACGTTACAGATGGGAAACGAAAATTAGTGTGAGATAGGTTACCGTGTGTAGATTTTTTTGGCATTTATATATATTTGGTGAAATTATCGGACACATAAATAAATATTCTGAAATTATTTTATAATAATTTTAACAAGGTATATCGTGTATATTCGTGTGTAGTAGTCCGGTATAGAATTTTGAAATGGCCTTTACAGATAAAATTTATATTTAAACCTGTTGAACGATCGCATTAGACAACAATAAAGTTGTGTATTTTCTTTTAGTGTAGATAATGTATTGGACTTTGAAATATATTCATATTGTTTTTTTTTATTAGTTTATATAATAATATATATTGGGCGCAATTCGCTATCAATGCAACTTACTTAGAGAGCTAATGATTTTCTGTGATACAATTTACGCCAGCACGAGCGCTCAGCTATCGTAAACAACGTTAAAACAGAAGCTAACAAGCCTTGTGAAACTTGGGTGCAAAAGTTACCAGTTCCATACACTTGGGGCCGAGTGCAAGCATTTTGCCAATAAGCCATGATTTCCGAATTTGAACATTTATCTAATAATGTAAGTAATAATGTTTTGTATGCGAAATAACTTTATTTTATATTTAATTTCAGTAGTTAGGTTAGTAAGTAATTTACTGGTGCTAGAATGATTCATAATCGTTACATATTTTATCAAATTATTTTCATTCCATTATATTCTAACCTTCACCAATTATGAAAGAAAAATAAGTTTACATAGATTTATAAAATGTTAAGCTATTTGTAATAAGTACTTATTTAGCTACTACGTATAACTACCTTCTTATAGAAACTGTCGGTATTTTACATATATTTATATTTAAATTGACGCTTTTGTAATGTGGTGCTGGAGGCGTATGTTGCGGATCCGGTGGACTGCGCGCCGAACCAAGGTGTCCATTCTCAACGAGCTCGGAATAACCAAGAAGCTGTCCGCTATCTGCTTCCAGCAGATATTAAACTATTTCGGACACGTCGCTCGCAGGAACCCGGATAATCTGGAACATCTGATGGTAGTTGGTCAGGTAGACGGAAAAAGACCGCGCGGTCGATCGCCTACCCGTTGGTCAGATCTTGTAAAAACGCTCACTGGCCTGTCAATACCTAAGGCCATCAAGATCGCCGAGAATAGAAACGAGTGGAAAAGCATGGTGCATCAAGTGACGAATTAATATTTCACGTCAGACACGACCTTCAGCAATGAAGATGCCGACTAAGAAGAAGAGATATTTAAATTAAGTAGTTACCTATAACATAACTAATATTTTGTTTCGAGACAAAAATATTTTATAATGTGGAATTATTATGTTTTAGCAATTAGTTATAACTATTATAATTACATATACTACTGCCGATGTATTTTTTAAATTTTCCAGTTTTCTTATTTGGAAGTTCACTTCTTAATCTTATTTCTGATTTCACAGCTATGCGTTCTCTTCAGCTTCTTTGCAGTCAGCATAGTATTATTTCTGGTGTCAAGGTTTTCACCCCACGAGTGGAGGTCGGTGTCTATAACCGATACTCATTTGGATCATCCCATAAGCAGCGCGAACGAGGTAATTTCGGACCGTGCTATGTTTCACTGTATGTTTTTAACATTTTAACACTCCTTTTTAACTCCCGACGAAAAAGAAGGGGTGTTATAATTTTAATATGTGTATCTGTGTGTCTGTTTGAGGCTACGTAGCTCCCAAACAGATGGACCAATTTAAGTGTGCCTTTTTTTAATCGAAAGACTTGTCCGTCGGAATTGTTCTTAGCTGTTTGGTGAAAATAGGAGCAGTAGTTTCCAAGATATTCAGCTTTAATTGAAATTCAAAATTTTGTAGTTATGTTCAGTTTTAGTAGCATTTTTATATCACACATTGAATGAGGGTTTCATGATGACTAGCTATTTTTTATTTAGTTTATAAATAATAATGTATCTAGATTGTCACTGTTCCACGCGAGGCAAGGTGACATCGGAGATAGTAGAATTTAGTGGAACTAAGCAAGTTTTAGGTTTCTATTTAGATACCGTGTCCGCTTTTTTGTCATGTACCTAACTGCGTGTGGGAATTTATTTTATTTTATTTATACATTTATGTATGTATCGATATTAGCCTCTTCTCGTTATTTATGTTCACGGCTCCGATGTCGCTTTGTATAAAGTTTTACTCTTATAATGGTTTTATTTTTCTTTTAGATCATATTGCACAATGAATTCAGTATATGGAATTCGTTTTGGTTTTCATTGGGGTCGTTCATGCAACAAGGCAGCGACGTGGTTCCCAAGTAAGTAAAACTAGTTATATATTTTATGAATGTCTTTTGTTTGTTTATGATATTATAAAAACCCTATTTTCTGATGAATGATAATGTGATTGTCAATATGCAGTTCAAAAAACTATTAAAGACATAGTGCTCTAATTTGGTGCCTACATTTCCAAAGTTACGAATTGGGTAAAAAAAAAACAACAAAGTGGGTTGCCAATTTTGAAGCACTTAAGTAATGCGGTCAATATACGCACATCGGCTTTGGCTATGGAAGTTAGATTAAATTCCAAGTCTTGTGTTAAATCGTGCGTGGTTGAGATATAGGACAGTATATTGTGTATAAGCGAACACGCGAGGAGGGGAGGCCCGATAATCACCTTGTTACAAGGATGCGAGATGGTTCACATGTAATAAAATTACTTATCTGTATTTCTCGAGTTTCAAATAAGAAATAAGATAAGCTTGCGGATATAATTTTGTTGATACTATAAAGATTTGGACAGAAAATATACTTAAATAGTTTTGTTTGCTGTGAATTAATTGTAATAGAAACCATGTCAAGTTACGATAAAACACGAAGACGAATGATGCCTATGGGGGCCATAATGATAATAATTTTGAATGAGCACTTTTGACATTGAAATTATTAATAAGTATTAAGATAAATGTAAAATTGGAATTTTAGAATTGTAAATAACCATTTTAATATTATTGTGATATGTGTATAGGTAGTTACATTAACAAATGGCAAACATTGCATGTGTTGTTTCCTTAGATTAAGTTTAATAAGATATACCCTAACAGGGTCCATGATGTACCTTATAGATAGGTATATATAATTGTAACACCTGTAATACCATGGTTGCTATAAATAAATAAATAATGCGGGTTCTATACTAGATTTCATAAAATTCGAATAGGGACTTACTTGAATGCGCCATATGTCACTACGAGAATGAGGATAAGAAATAGAATAAAATCGTTTTAGCAATGCATTGCATGTCATAATAGATTTATGTCTTCCGAGCACCTACACCAAAAGCACCGCTTACGGAAGACCCGACCCAAACCGGCCTTCGCTTACACTTTTGACACCCAAGGGCAACTTTGTTGCGCACAGTGTGACCGGACCCCTTCATGGGCAACTGATCCCACATAAAATTCATCCCGCGGGCTGAATGGCCCCTTTTGATTTTTTTCGTGGGTGACTCGAGCCATTGCCTCGACAACTCATCCCACGGGCTCAGTTGACCACTCTCTGCCGTTTTATGGTCAATTCAGCCCGCGGGCTCAGTCGACTACTCCTTACCAGTTTAGGGTTGACTCAGCCCGCGGGCTCAATCAGCCACTCTACTGATTCATGGTTTACTCAACCCATGGGAGAATAGTTCCCTAATCTCCACAAAAGAAACTGTCTGCGGTCTACGTAACTAGTAGGTGTTAGGTATTACTTGGTATTACTTATTTCAACGATTTGTAAGTACATTTACTAAATCGCTCATGTCAGCAATTATTGATACATGTCCAGGTGTAGAGATCCAAGGATGCTACTACCATTTCACGAATGCCTCTGGAGAAAGGCGAGGCAATGTGGCCTACAGAAGACTGGACTGGGCAAGGTCCATATCAAGCGACTATCTGCCTTGGCACATTTGCCTTTTGAGGGATTACTCGACGCGTGGCTGTTCGCCTTACATAAAGGACCGAAAACAAAAATTGCAAAATCTTTTAACGAATACTTCTATAAAACATGGATGGACCCAAAATCGATTTATTTTGGCCGGTGGACATGTCATAATCAAGTAAACCGCACAAGTAATGCTATCGAGGGGTGGCACAGCAAGGTTAATAAACTTTTGAAACCGAAACCGAACATTATTCAACTTCTTTTAATATTGCAACGGATGATGAAAAACGGTGTAGAAAAAATGAAAAATGAATGAATCTAAAAGAAATAGCGAAATAATGGAAGTGAATGATCACATTTCTGAAATAGTGTTGGACTTAAAAAACAAAAAAATTAGCCTCGATTTCTGTATCGAACATTTAAGAATGTAGGTAGCTTTTTTTTTCTTCAAGCAAGCTTAATAGGCACTCATTTCCATGTTTTTTTAAATTTGCATTTAGAATTTATTATTTTGATGTACTGTCGTGGAAATTAAATATTTGTTTCATGTACCCGTGTTTATTACCCTTTAGGGTTATTGTAAGGGTTATTCCAGTCCAGAAAAGCTACGTCCCATTAGTGCTGAATTTCATCACATTACCTTTTTAATACTTACCTTCTTCAAGAATCCGTCTAGTGACAACCATTTAACCGGTAGGGTGAGTAAACCCGCCTCGGATAGGGGTCGACTAAACCCGCGGGCTCAGACAACTCATACCTAATAGAGAGTGGTAAACTGAGCCCGCGGGCTGAGAAGACTCTTTAATGCTAAGAGTGGTTGAATGAGCCCGCGGGTTGAGTAGACCTGTAAGTGGGATAAGTGGATAACTGGGCCTGTAGGCTCAGTTGGGTCGAGTCACCCACGAAAAAAATCAAAAGGGGCCATTCAGCCCGCGGGATGAATTTTATGTGGGATCAGTTGACCATGAAGGGGACCGGACATTCAAAACCAAATTTGGCTTTGCAAGTCACATCCGCGCACATGAACGGAGACTGTAAGAGTCGCCGTTGTCGGATACGACGAGGAGGACTATATATATATGTCTTCCCCTATACCGAGTACTTTTCAAATACTCGTGGCACCTGTAATTTATACTATTATAATATATGGCCGCGCGGTGACATGCCAGTCAGGCGGCATTGCATTAATGTTCAGAATTTATTTGTCCTCCCATCACGCCAAAACGGCTGGACGGATATTGAAACCATTTTTGGTACGGAACTAGCTGAATATAAAAAGATGTTACCAGGCTATGGTAAAAAAAAAGTCTGAGATGGATGAATAAACAATTAATTTAATATTTTTCTTGTAGGTCACTATCCGGTAGAATTGTTGGCACGGTGTGGTGGTTCTTTGCCTTGATACTGGTCTGTTCGTACACGGCTAACCTGGCTGCCTATCTCATAGTGGAGCGCTTATCCGAGCCTAGCCAGTCAATCGTCTCGCCAAGCATGACACAAACCGAAGTAAGAGACATGCTTTTTACATCAGGTAACCTCCTTTAGTGTTAGCCTATTTCAGCAAGGCGATGGTAATTATATATTTTTTTTTTAATTATTCATTATCACACTCGTTCACACCCGTCGTGGACTTGTGTACGCGATGCTGTGAGGGTAGATATTAAGTATTTTTTCCAATACTTATTCAAAACTTATGTTACATTATAAATTCAAGTGCACTAGGAATTAACATACGAAAATAATGCAAACATCAGCACCGGTAATTTACGTACATTAATCATCGAAAAATTGTGTCACGTACCTAATATTTTTCTCAGTTCATATTTAGTCGTTACGAACGGAAAAACATATTTTAGTTGAAGTTTTTCTTTTTACCACCATTAAATAATTGATATGACTAGAAATTTGCTTAGGACGATTTAGAAGAATGCTTAGCGCTACACCAGTCATGAAACTTTTGTATTAAACGATATAATGTTTCAGCACCCCCACATTCAGCAAAGTGGTATAGAAGGACAATTTTTGAATGAGGATCTTGCTCAATACACAATGGAGAAAGAAGGTCAGCTTGCGTGTGGGTCCATGCCGCGGGTTTGCAGCTACAAGCACGTGAACTTTGCTATCGCTGTGCCAAAGGGGTCGCCGCTGAGGTAAGTCACGGTCATTGCTAAATATTCTACTTAAAGGTAACTTAGTATTTTAAAACTTATTTAAAGGTACAATATTCCTTGTCAATTTTGTATGATTTGTTTGACATTAAATGCAAACTATTAAATTACCTTTAAGAAAAGATAAGTCGCCTTACGCCGTCGATCATGCTACGAATCACGGATTATCTATTACATAACATATAATTTGGGTGCTGTGACTCCCGCATCACCTATAGTTGCTGTTTCGATATAGTTTATCTATTCAAACTTTATTTATTTATTCTTTATTGCACAAAATAAAACTTATCGTATAAAAGGTGGACTTAATGCCATGAGGCATTCTCTACCAGTGAACCTTGTGGCAAAGCAGAAAATTTGTAGGCGGTGCAACTAACTTACACATAAGTTAGAAAAACATAATTATAATTATTATACATAATTTTTGCTATTCATATAAATATCAAAAATATAAATAAATATATACAGCGATGAAACATACTATGCAGATAGACTACGAGACTTCATTTCTGCCAGCAAAGAAGCTGCACACGGATTTTTTGAACACTAACTTACTCGGTGCTTTAAGCAAAACATAAAATACAGACAATCACAAATGTATTAAGGCATTTTCTACCAGTAAATCACTTGTTATTGTTACGCCATTTTGAATGATCTATATTATATGTTAACAAATAAAACGATCAGTTGTGTGAGTTAATCAAGGCTATGAACATTTCGATTTACTCATAATCATACCCGGAAGTTTTCGGCGCACAAATGATTTGAAACTAAGCCGACAGTAAGCGTCTAGTCATCACACCACCATTACATCACATTAAATAGAAATAAATTGATACCCAAGATTACATAAAATGCTTAGTTATAGGGCTTATTTTCAAATAACCTATTGTCAAGTACCTACCTATTGGCACTTGGTGGTCAACTGGGCCCGCAGAGCACTGAGCCCACGGGCTAAGTTAACCATTTTTTTTTCTTTACGGGCGACTCGACCCAAGGGTCAACCCAGCCCATGGGCTCAGTCTACCATTACTTACCGCCTAAGAGTCAATTCAGCCCGCGGGATCAGTCTACCATTACTTACCGCCTAAGAGTCAATTCAGCCCGTGGCCTGGGACATGCCTCGGGAGCCGACATTCCATCCTCCAAATCTTGTCAGAGGGCCTGGGACGCTCCTCGTCTCAAGGCATCCCATACAGCCCTGATCGACAATAGTTCTGACGACTCAGATCGTGCCCGTATCTTGGCGGTGTCTGCGCCTGAATCAGGTCACTGGCTCCGCGCTCTGCCCTCCCACAACGTGGGAACAGTTCTTGACCCAGGCTGCCTGCGAATAGCAGTTTGCCTGAGGCTTGGGTCAAGAATATGCATCCCACATACGTGCTCCTGCGGCAAGGGCGTGGATCAGCCCCCTCAGTACCTGCAATTTTGGAACCCGTGGGTATGGCCAGAGACGATGGCAAGCGTCCGGATGGCGCCACTTTGGTACCGTGGAAGCTGGGGCGAGTCCTGGTGTGGGACGCAACATGTGTCGACACGTTCGCCGCGTCCCACATCCAGGCGACTCGTTCACAAGCCGGCGCAGCTGCCGACCAGGCTCAAATCCTCAAGCGCCGCAAATACTCATCTTTGTCTAAAGATTATGAATTTGCGACACTTGCGGTAGAGACATTAGGACCCTGGTCGGCCGATATGAAGGCATTTATCCCTGTCCATTTTTCCCTGTCGCCTCGGCTGGTACGTGTCTCAGGGGACCCCAGAGCTGGCGCGTACCTCTCACAGAGGATCGCTCTTGCGATCCAAAGAGGTAACGCCGCCAGAGTAATGGGAACCATGCCGCAGGCAGACCTTCTGGATGGGTTATTCTTTTTATAGAAAATGTATATATTTTATTCTTATTTTTTCTAATTAGTTTTAAAAATTGTACATAATAATTATCCTTTCTTCTTTACATAATATGATTAGATTTCATTGCTGATATGTAATATTTAAGAATATGTACCTACTATCAATAAACGATTTTATAAATTATTTGCTTGCAACATATTTACCTAAAGTATTAATTACAGCTGACCCTTGCCAGTGACCCTTTTTTTGCCAGTGCGGGGCCAACTTGTATGGGAGTGGAACATCATCCACAAATAAAGTTTGTATGGGCATGAGCCCGCGGGTCGAATTATCCGATTAGCGTGGGTCGATTCACCTACGAAAAAAACGAGGTGGGCAACTGAACCTGCGGGCTCAGTTTACCACCGAGTGGTAAATAGTAGTCGACTGGAACCGCGGGCTGAGCGGGCCCTTATCAATAATTAGTAGTCGACTGAACCTGTGGGCTGAGCAGGCCCTTATCGGTAAATAGTAGTCGTCTGAACCCGCGGGTCGAGTTATCCGATTAGTGTGGGTCGAGTCACCTATGAAAAAAACGGAGTGGGTAACTGAACCTGCGGGCTCAGTGCTCTGCGGGCCCAGTTGACCACCAAGTGCCTATTGGCAATGGCAATGGTCGTTGGAGCTCTGTACAAAGGAGACGCAACAGTGCAAAGATTCTACCCGATGACAACGATTAAGTTTTGTGAAAATACTATTTTTATGTTGGTCGACTTTGCAATCGTTTTATTCATAGTTTAACAGGATTTCTTGGAATGGAAAACAATACAGTAAATATTTTATTACTTGTATAGGAACACTCAGTGTGGCTCAAGTACACAGTATCGATAAGTTGCCATGGCATTTGATTCGTTAATTATCTAAATCTTTTAAATCCGAATATCTTATCTTATAATATTTTAGCTCGTTTTATCAATGTGGAAAACTTTTTTATGCATAGTGTACTAAGCGGTGTAACATCATAAATCGGATCTCCTTGCTAAAGGCTAGTGTCAAACAAGTTTACCTTAACGTTTTTCAAAAAAACCTGTTTTATATCACATTTTTATTTTTATAAATATTGACACAAAGGTAAATTATGAAAGAATAATGTAATGTGATCCACTGCAGTGTAAGCAGGACTCGAACATGCGACCCTACGTTTCCGGCGTAGTGCTCTCCCAACTGAGCTATCACAATCGTTACGTCAATCACACCACATCTTTGATTTCATAATACTACGCTACTGAAACGCCCTCTGCGTCATATGTATTTAAAATGTTTATGCGCATTAGCCATACCCTAGGATGTGCGTGAAGTTTTTATTATTTTTAAATATATTTTGTTCGTCCCTATTGTTGCGTGTCTTTATCCTCTGTCCAGTTATTTGTGACACAAAAAAAATTGCTAATATGCGCTGTGTTCTCTAAGTGATTGTGTAGGTATATATGGTGCTAACAAATTAGATGCCAATACATTAAGAGATGTTACTTTACATAAAAACAATTAACTTTAAATACGAATTAAATAAGAAAACTTTTTATATACTATTTCGTGTTTTAATTTTCAGAACCGAATAATTAAATTAAAATTTTACCCAAAAATAATCATCCTCTACATTTAACTGACAAGGTGGTCATCTCTTTCTGTCAGGTGAAAATCGGTGAATGCCATAAAATGGCGGGAAAACTGTTAGTAGACCTTAGTTCAAATTATTTATAAGTATAAGGAAGTTGAAAACTTAACAAAAAAGTAATAGAATCTCTTTTAATAAACCTAAACGCGTATTTACTAGAATTATCAAAAATTACAATCGTCTTTTAGTGAATTGACCAGTTACGTCACAGTCAAGAGGTTCAGGTTTTAAATCAAAGAGGCCTTAATTACAGACTATTGAACAACTCATTAACAGGGTGTCTTTACGTACCAACGTTATTTACCTGGTTTTCTCTAAAAATTAACACGAATTTTTAAATTATTTATACTTATGTATACTCTCAAAGGCGAGTAGTATCAGCTCCGAAAGTATTGGCATCTAATTTTTTAGCACCTTATACTTTGTTTGTGTAGGTATTTTGATCTTGATGAGGTACTAAACTCATTTGAATCCCTAAGTGCCACAAATCTAATGTAGATAAACTGTTAGCTCCGTGCATAACACTAACTTTACCCGCATATAAAGTGGAAGTTGCGATCGTGCGCACCTTAGGATTCTCTAAACCGTCTGTCCCTTACAATCCACTTTGTTCCGTACAGGACGGAATATATTGCAGTCCGAGCAATGCACTACTATGCACACAGCTCCCGAAGGTTTTTTTTTATATTTAAAAACAGAGTGAGAACCGCCTAAGGCTGCGTTTCAACCCGAGCAGTGCGAGGTAACGGAGCGTTGCGCGAGAAAGAGAGAAAACCTCTAATCAACGTGCCTATGACGCTCATCCAGCCCAGAATTGATGGATTTTCCTCGCCAACCGATCCGCTACGCTCCGGAGGAAACGCAGCCTAATGCATTGTACAAGCAGCTGTTCGTACACGTATATACAATGCGAGTACATATACAATTACACGGCTGCGGCCACTGCACCGGTCATTAAACTTGTACCCGTATTGAACTTTCCACTAATTTAACTGAAACTCTAACCGTTAAAACAAGACATGTTAAATAATATGTTTAAGTAGTTCGAATGACGTAGCGCTGCACGTTTCCTGTCTTAGTTTCAAGGGTGTTTTGTGATTATTGTTGGTACTATGATTCGTATTGAGAATACAACCAGTTCATACCTTTACTTAAGTACTGGGGAGAAAATATTTATTATGCAAACCAATTATATACCATGCGGGTCCTGTAACCGGAGCAAATAATTAAAGCATAGATTTTACTCGTCAAACTGAACAACATCTGTTAAGATTTTTTTTTAAATACTGTTTTCATATGTTCATTATTTCAAACAAAGTAAATAGAATTTTCAATGTACGCCGTCCAACATTGACATCGCCTTAGCATTGACATAGCTGTCACTTTACTAAATATCAAATGTTTCGCAATACATTGCTTCTTTGAATAAACATTATTTTACAGGTTTACATTATAAACAGGGGTCGGACTAATCATCGCAAAACAAGAGTTAAGAAAAAAATTAACGGAAATACTCACTAACTGTTGGCCCTGTTTTCCCTGGCCGGGATTCGAACCCGACACCGCCGGCTCATTAGGCAGGTGCTCTACAAACTGCGCCAAACATTACATTGAATCAATACAACCAAAATACTTATATTTTGAAGAAGTACTATTATTGTATTTATTTAATACATTGCATGATCGAAGATTTTTCCAAGAAGATTACGCCATAAAGACAAACTAGGCCCGACAGCAAATACTAATAGCTATTCCGTGTAAAACTGACTTCATCTTTTCTCGGGGAAAAGCTCGAAGAATTTTCGCTGAAACTTCACAGCGAAATGAGGTTTGAGCAACATTTCAAGCTATATTAAAGTAAACTCATTTTTAATACAGTTGCTCAAAAAGTGGTACTTTTCGTAGCTGCAAATCGTGCGAAAAGTTGGTTATTTCGAACTAGTGCTTTTTACTTTTCAAATTTTTTTAATTTTCTGTTGTACTAACACGTCAGATCTCATACATCCAAATAAAGGTCAATCACTTTCCGACTTTATTTATTACGTCATGCAGCATTGCAGGTGTATATCTCATAATTATGCTTAAAATATTTAAATTGCATATTGGATCAATCAAGGGGTTATCTATTAAAAAAACTCAAAAACGGTTTTAATAATTTGTTTGAGTGACTATTATTTAATGAGCAAATGAGTATTATGCGACACCTAAAAAAAATTAAAAAGAAAAGTATTGTCACAGATTAGAAAATACAGTATGAAGCGTGACCCACGCGCTGCTTTATAAAATTCATAATAATTATGAATAATCGCTATTTTTGTGAATTAAATAATATATTTATTTACAATTATATGAAGTGTAAAGAACTTTAAATTACTGTGTAACATTATCATATCTCTTCTGAAATATTAAATTATTTCTTTTGATTTGGCTGAATGATGACAGCCGACGCCATCTTGAAAAAAAATATTACAATTAAAAGTAAAACTTTCTTTTTCATTCAAGATTGTTTTAATTATGTGTCAAATGACACGTAATATTTATAAAATAAGAGTTTTTGATAGAAAATGATGGATTCTGATCTTACCAGAATAGATTTAACACCGCCCTATATACGAGCCAAGGCAAAAATTGCAAGTGAGAGTATTTTACCCGCAAAATAGAAAGAAAAATTACATTGCCGTCTATGAACATTTTATTGGCTGGAAACGAGAAAAAGAGAATTATTAACAACTTGAATAAAACTTTAAACTTACCAGGAAAGGCCTTAAATGCGACCCTTGACAATTGCTCTAAAAATTGTAGGTACTCTTGATTTTCATCAGACAGAAATAAATATAATTGCCCCTTTCAATTACTGTTTTAAATTTGTATTATTGCAATTTTTCGCAAATGTATTAAAAAACGTTGTTTGGTACACGTGTGGAAGTGTCATTTTAACTCGTCCCGAGTCTTGACCCTCGCCTTGCGGCTCAGGCCAAGACTCCTCGGGACTCGTTCAAAATGACATACTTTCCACACTTGTATCAAAAACTACTATTGCAGTGTAATAACTAACTAGACCTAGCCTCGTGGGAAAATATGAGATATAAAGTTACCAGGTATGATGGTCCATCTGATTAAATGAAAGTTTAATATAATTAACGCGGCGTTACAGCATATCGAGTATGTAAATTATAATTAACATATAAGTAAATATTCGGAGTTCTAGTGGAAGTAACATATATTTCATTGTAGAGATGGGATTTAATAGAAATCTTATAATAACTTAAAATACAAATATATAATTAATTGTACATTATTCAAATTCCATATTATATTAAACAGGGTGGACCAAAGATTCGTTCACATTTCAAATTCAATTTATAAATATCAAAATATTTGAAGATCCAGAAAACTTTTATTTATAATGAAAATACATTATTTACCTATTTTTATATAACTTAAACGAATTGTAGTCCTTTATTTTTCTGGCACTCTTGCAACTTGGATCAACTGGCTATAGAATATTATCGGAAATTCCTTACATTTCGCTTATTATTTCTTTCAATTCCTCAATGGAACTTGGTTTAATGACAAACTTTATTTTTAAGATGTCCATAACAAAAAATACCATTGGGGATAAATCCGGGCTACGAGGTGTTTTTCACCATATTAAAACCCCGACCTGCTGTAATTGCGTCATTGGAACTGTGACAAGTTGTCCCTTCGTGTCGGAACCGGACGTCTCTATGTTAAAGCACTTAACATTTTGTAATACAGGAGAAAAAATACTGGTTTCGGGCACCTTTAACTCAGTATACCGTCTCCAAATAAAAAGACCAAGTTGATTTTGATCAGTCGCTTAAACACGCACTATGTTTTCAGGGTAATATGATGCCCTTGGTTTTATTCGAATGGATGTAAAATTTACTAACAACGATGATATAATTTTACGTTTCAAATTAATATTAGGTTTGGAATAGTAACTTAAAAGTTAGTGCCATAAGGTAGAAAGAGCTACAATTTAAATGGTGTGAAATTTCTTAACCCTCTTTCTTATTGCATGAGAACCGGGACGACTCGAATGACCTTAATCTCCTTAGGAGAGGCAAGTGTCCAAGTGGTCTGAACAAGTATTGGCCGCGTGAAAAATGTTGTTACCTTTACTATTCCGTACAGTTTGATAATATATGTGTAGACGGCTATAAAACTCAGAAATAACCGTCACAGTTCATCATTCCTACAGGGCGCTAAAAATTCTCCATACAATGGATGGCCACCTACGTTGTGACGTCATTCTGTGGGTTGGGTATGGGTACCAAAATTTGCCGTTTTCACCGTGAAGTGCCTTTAAGTTAATGGCTGTCATACAATTATGTTTTGTTAAATTATGAGGATACTGAACACAATTTAAAAATTACTTTTGGATCCAAAAAAAAAACAATAAACATCAGTCAACACCCCTATTATAATTTTCTATTAGCATTTTTCTCTGTCCTCTATGTGTATCTACTTTAATAGTAAATTAAATCATCGAATATTTATACGACGATTATTTCTGACAACGCGGGTGCGCAAAAGTTAGAGCAGCTGCCTACGATGCCGGCGGTCCTGGGTTCTGGTTCTGGGTTCGGGTTATGATGAATTTATGAACTGTTGATGTCTGATGAAAATGTTTTTTATGTATTTTCTGTATACCTATATAGTACAAGAAGTTTGGATTTGATCGATTTGAGTAAGGCTGTCTCTTAATATTTATTTATTTATTTAATTGGGTGACGGAAGCTGGTTTACGAGTATATACCTACTGGCAGATCATATATTGAACAGCGATAGTGCTACCAAACCGTCCAACTTTGCCCTTACTCGTATTATAGATGATTGTCCCTGCAGTCTCAAATTTGGGTTAAGGAAATGTCAAATGATAAAAAAGGCCTACAATGTTAACGACGTTGATTTAAATAACTATTTGGATAGAAAAATTGACTAAATGTGAAATGGCAGGTTAATAGTTTTGTGATGGAAAAAGTTCTCTTTTCTATGAAATACACCAATATATAAGTATATACTTAGTAGATTTTTGTAGCTACCTATCTGTTAACAAAATCATCAGAAAAATTATCTAAATATTATTTGAGGTTAACGGGCAAAATAGCACATAAGGACAAAGTTAGCCGGGGTTTCACGGCTTAGAATAAAAATAATCAAGTGAACACATATAACGGAGGACGCAAACTTTGCAGTAAATTTTCAGTGTAGGAAAGCTCCCAGCTCACACTATCTAGCTAAAATCTCGCTTCTGCACGGTAATTCCCAGCTGAATACTGAAAACTCGTAAATTTACATGGGTCCCGCGTCAGTGTGGTACTCTCCACATATCGAATTTATATCTTCTGCTCTGTTTTTATGGTATGTGAGGCAAGCACGTGATTTTTAACGACAGTTTAAAAATTTACATTTTTTATGACACGTACGGTTTATAGCGCGGCTGAGAAATAAAGGGCACTTTAGTGGGATCCAAGATAATAATATGACGGCTTAAACAGCTTTTTACCGTTCTGTAGGCAAACTCGAAACTGCTATAGTTTTGCCTTGTTCGTCTGTCTTTTCGCTTAGGTACTTTTAGCATCAAATACAGTATATATGTTTTTAGATCACATTTATAACACACTTTACGCATAGATATAACGTATACCTATGCACGATCCATTGAATTAAAAAAAAAATTGAAATTATATAAAAGATCTTCAAGTCCCTATAAGGTATTCTTATTTTTTAACCGACTTAAGGAGAATGAGGAAGTTTCTACGTCGGACTATATCTAATATGTATTTTTTTATGAACTTGCACTGCTATCTCGCCTAAATTGTGATTCTTATAATTATTTTCGTATTTGAATAAACGAGACTTGAAATGGTCCCATTGTCATCAAGTTAGAATCTGATGTTGGACAACCCTCAAATATTATAGACACTAACAATGTTTTTCACGTATTTTCTAAAGTTTATCTCATGAACTTACCTACTATTGCGATTTTTTAAGACTCTCCGTTTGACCTATATTTTTCTCTATTGCGCTTTATGCGCTCAATTTTGTAATTATCGACGCGCATACGTCATTATTGTCGCTTTTTGGTGTCGATCCATGGGGCTAGGGTGTGTGAGGGTCCACAGCTCGGTAAAAGCCTGAGGGAAGCAACAGGGCAGCTTTATCGCGCAAAGGCTTTCAATAGCCATACAGCGTGGGAATGCTTCTTGTGCCACGCGCACCCTACCTACCGAAGGGTCTTAGTTATATAAACAAATTAATCTTGGTTTATTTCGGTAGTTAGTATCTGAAAACATACAAAATTGATTTTATTCTCATTAACCCATTTTATTATCTCTCCTGTTCGGAAAGTTAAATTTTCATGAGTAGGTAGAGCCTAGGGTGGAAAGCATTTTTTTTACCGCGAAGTCAAAGATAATTTAGTTACGTCATCTTATTAAATTAAAATAAGAGGTTTTCATATATATTAAAACTCAACTATACACTAAACGAGGTGTCTATTACGATCTACTAGTAAAGGTTTATATTAAAATCATTTTACAGTTGGTCTATTTGTTTCCCCAATTACAGAAGCTCAACATATAAAATCATTCCTCTACTCTGCTGCCCGCCATAAGGCCACGACAGCATGAAACGTCGTCCTGACCAACTCGATTAGGTACAATCTAGTCGGCCGTGATAAGTGGCCATTGAAAAAGGCCTCGAAAGGTTTATTTATCATCATCATCATCAGCCAAAAGACGTCCACTGCTGGACATAGGCCTCCCCCAGAGAACGCCACCATGACCGGTCCTGCGCCTCCCGCATCCAGCGGTCTCCAGCGACCTTCACCAGGTCATCAGTCCACCTTGTGGGGGGCCTACCCACGCTGCGTCGTCCGGTGCGTGGTCGCCACTCAAGAACTCGCTGGCCGTCGGTTTTACGAGCGATGTGCCCTGCCCATTGCCACTTAAGTTTTGCTATCCTTCGGGCTATGTCGGTTACTCTGGTTCTTCTGCGGATCTCTTAATTTCTGATTCGATCTCGCAAAGAAACTCCGAGCATAGCCCTCTCCATTGCTCTCTGAGTGACTTTGAGTCTTCTTATAAGGCTCATCGTGAGCGACCACGTTTCAGTTCCGTATGTCATCACTGGCAACACACATTGTTCAAAGACTTTTGTCTTGAGACACTGCGGGATATTGGACGAAATGATAGTACGTAGCCTCCCAAACGCTGCCCAGCCAAGTCGGATTCGACGATTGACCTCTTTCTCGAAGTTGGACCTACCTAACTGGACAGTTTGTCCAAGGTATACATAGTTGTTCACAACTTCGAGCGTTGAGTCTCCAATTTTTACCGGTCGTGGTTGAACACGGGCATTAAACATGATTTTTGTTTTCTCCATGTTCATCCTTAGACCAACTCGCTCAGAGGCTCTACCGAGATCTTCGAGCATCGTACTTAGGTCCTCCACGGTCTCAGCCATGACTACTATGTCATCGGCGAATCGTAGGTGAGTGATGTACTCGCCGTTGATGTTGATGCCTAGCCCTACCCAGTCCAGAGTCTTGAAAACATCTTCCCGTGCAGCGGCAAACAGTTTAGGAAAGATCACATCCCCTTGCCTGACTCCCCGCTGCAGTGGTATGGGTTTCGAGTTCTGGTCCTGGAGTCGGACTGACATAGTGGCGTTCTCGTATATTCACTTCAACACTTCGATATACCGGTAGTCAACTTGGCACCGTTGGAGAGACTGTAGTACAGCCCAGGTTTCAATCGTGTCGAAGGCTTTCTCGTAGTCCACAAATCCTAAGCAAAGGGGCAGGTTATACTCTTCGGTCTTCTGTATAACCTGTCGGAGCGTGTGTATGTGGTCTAGAGTGCTAAAGCCTTTTCGGAAACCGGCTTGTTCGGGAGGCTGGAAGTCGTCGAGCCTGCGTGTTTATTTATAGGTAAACTTAATTTATATTATATTCATAATACATTATCATTAATAATATAAATGCCGTGTCTTTTATTGGTTTTTGGTTAAAATGGTTTCGGAAAGTGATTCCAGTGACATGGACATTAATTTAACTCCTCATGAAATGTGCGTATAGTATTTTATTTTCCTCACAGTCGACATGAAAAGGAGAATGTTTAACTCGGGTTAAATTACCCATTTTCCAGAAATATCTCGAGGGAAATTGGTCACTTTCTAGCCTTGGTTAACAATCTACTATTTAATACCGCGGCGTCGTAATCGACTAAATTTATTTATCAAAATAAATTGATTTATTTCAGAGAGGGGATCAATCTCGCGATAGTTGATTTGAAAGCCAACGGCGTTATATCGAAGCTGTGGCGTAAATGGGTGCTTGCTACTAAGAAAACGGATTGCGACGAAGTCAAAGATGAGGTAAGAAATATTTTTTTTAATACAGTTGCTCATAAAGTGGTACTTTTCGTAGCTGCAAATCGTGCGAAAAGTTGGATATTTCGAACTAGTGCTTTTACCTCTCGAATTTTTTTAATTTTCTGTTTTACTAACACTTCATGTCTCATACATTCAAACAAAGGTCAATCACTTTCCGACTTTATTTATTACGTCATACAGCATTGCAAGTGTATATCTTATAATTATGCTTAAAATATTTAAATTGCATATTGGATCAATCAAAGGGTTATATCTATTAAAAATATTCAAAAACGGTTTTAATAAGTTGTCTGAGTGACTATTATTTAATGAGCAAATGAGTATTGTGCGTGACCTATAAAAATTAAAAAGAAAAGTATTGTCACGGATTAGAAAATACAGTAATAAGCGTGACCCACGCGCTGCTTTATAAATTCATAATAATTATGAATAATCGCTATTTTTGTATATTAAATAATATATTTATTTATTTACAATTATATGAAATGTAAAGAACTAAAACAGATTCACGATGTTTATTGTTTGGAATCAATTAAATTACTGTGTAACATTATCATATTATCTCTTCTGAAGTATTAAAACTACCTATTTCTTTTGATTTGGATGAATGATGACAGCCGACGCCATCTTGAAAAAAATTATTACAATTAAAAGTAAAACTTTCTTTTTCCTTTAAGATGGTTTTAATTATGTGTAAATGACACGTAAGATTTATAAAATAAGAGTTTTTGATAGAAAATGATGGATTCTGATGCTACCAGAATAGATTTAACACCGCCCTATATACGAGCCAAGGCAAAAATTGCAAGTGAGAGTATTTTACCCGCAAAATCAAAGAAAAATTACATTGCCGTCTATGAACATTTTATTGGCTGGAAACGAGAAAAAGAGAATTATTAACAACTTGAATAAAACTTTAAACTTACCAGCAAAGGCCTTAAATGCGACCCTTCACAATTGCTCTAAAAATTGTAGGCACTCTTAATTATCAGACAGAAATAAATATAATTGCCCCTTTCAATTACTGTTTTAAATTAGTATTATTGCAATTTTTCGCAAATGTATTAAAAAACGTTGTTTGGTACACGTGTGGAAGTGTCATTTTAACTCGTCCCGAGTCTTGACCCTCGCCTTGCGGCTCAGGCCAAGACTCCTCGGGACTCGTTCAAAATGACATACTTTCCACACTTGCATCAAAAACTACTATAGTTAGGTACTTATAAAATAGAATATAATAGTCATTTATTTATAGTTTATACAAAATATTACAATTAATTCCACATTTACATTTTATACACAACTATTTAAATAGTTATAAAATTTGAACATTTGGATTTTCAAACAACATATTATTTTATTAATTAAACTTAATTCAATAAACTAGCCTCTCCTTCGGTGAAGAAGGAGGGACGGTATTAAGACTCCTTGGGCTACTTATACTATAATAAAATTCTAGATCTGTATTGAAAATCAGTTTTCTATAGAGAGGTGTCATGTTTACAGGAATAATCTTAATAGCGCGATGCTGGATCGTCTTTTGTTTTGTATGGGAACGCGGTCCCATGCCATTCTGGCGCTATCTGTTGGTTATAATTTACTTGTCCTCTGATCACGCCGAAACGGCGTGACAAATTTTAACCATGGTACAGGGATAGCTGAATATCTAAATAAAGTATTCTATTACTTTTTACTCGACTATGGTCTAGTAAAAAAATATCCGAACGAAGGTCCGCACACCTCCTAGTATAATTTATATTAATAAAGTTTTGTCTGTGCAATTGCGGACGAAGGAATGATGACGAACAATTAGCGGAGATATAACCTGAAGAACGGTACGGTACATTTATGTATCGAGCATGCCGCCGTCCCGGTGAGTCACTCAGGAATATTATCTCCGGCTGTTCTCATCTTGCTAACGGCGAGTACTTACTTGCACAGACATAACCAAGTAGCAAAAATCACTCCGCAGCAACTTGCTCTTCGATACGGTCCTGTGAGGTCTGAGGCGCTGTACTACAAGTACGCACCGATGCCAGTTCTCGAGGATGGTCGTGCCTCGCTCTATTGGGATCGATCTATTATCACGGACAGGACTATTGTAGCCAATAAGCCTGATATCGTGTTGGTAGATCGATCCAAGCGCCAGGCAGTGCTCATCGACATCACCATCCCGCATGACGATAACCTCGTGAAGGCCAAGAAGGACAAACTCAGGAAGTACGTTGACTTGGCTCACGAGATAATATACTTTATTTTGACCAACGTGCGACCAACCGTGTTAGTAGGTAACAATAAAACTAGCAAAAACGAGTGTATTTAAGTTTGTAGTTAATTTTTTTTAAATTATAAATTCGAGAAAAAAATCGCCGTTGCGTAGTCGCTGCCAACATATCGCCTTAATGCAATTACATTGACGTAACTGATCATTCAGTCGCAAAGCCCGTTGACAGCTTGGTAGGCGATCCAAGAGCCAAGCTGTCCCGACATTATACCGAAGATATCCCGGACATCAGTCTGTACGAGATTAGGATGGCCCTGAAGCACCTTAAGAACAACAAGGCGCCGGGCGAAGACGGAATCACCTCAGAGCTTCTGAGAGCGGGTGGAACACCGGTACTTAAGGTCCTCCAGAAGCTCTTTAATTCCGTCTTGTCCGAGGGCAAAACGCCTGAAGCATGGAATAGAGGCGAGGTGGTACTGTTCTTCAAGAAAGGTGATAAAACCCTATTGAAGAACTACAGGCCCATCACGCTTCTAAGCCATGTTTATAAGTTGTTTTCAAGGGTCATCACGAACCGTCTCGAACATAGACTTGATGACTTCCAGCCTCCCGAACAAGCCGGTTTCCGAAGAAGCTATAGTACCATAGACCACATACATACGCTGCGACAAGTTATACAGAAGACTGAAGAGTATAACTTGCCATTATCTTAGCGTTTGTGAACTATGAGAAAGCCTTCGATTCGGTGGAAACATGGGCGGTGCTCGAGTCACTTCAGCGATGCCATATTGACTATCGGTACATTGAAGTGTTGAAGTGTTTGTATAGTAACGCCACCATGTCGGTCCGAGTTCAGGAGCAGAGCACAAAGGCCATTCCATTGAGAAGAGGCGTAAGACAGGGGGACGTTGTGTCCCCGAAACTGTTTACGGCCGTTATGGAAGACGCCTTCAAGCTCCTGGAATGGCAAGGACTTGGCATCAACATCAATGGCGAATACATCACTCACCTTCGGTTTGCCGACGACATCGTAGTCATGGCAAAGTCGATGGAGGAACTCAGCATGATGCTCGATGACCTCAATCGAGTTTCTCAACGGGTGGGCTTAAAAATGAACATGGACAAGACGAAACTCATGTCAAATGCCAAGGTTGTGCCCATCCCAGTCTCTGTTGAAAACTCGGTACTCGAAGTTGTTGACTCATACATCTACCTAGGACAAGTGGTCCAATTAGGTAGGTCCAACTTCGAGAAAGAGGTCAACCGCCGAATCCAACTCGGCTGGGCAGCGTTCGGGAAACTACGCAATGTCTTTTCGTCCGACATACCTCAGTGCCTCAAGACGAAAGTCTTCAACCAATGTGTGTTACCAGTGATGACTTACGGCACCGAAACGTGGTCTTTCACTATCGGCCTCATCTCAAAGCTCAAAGTCGCTCAACGTGCAATGGAGAGGGCTATGCTCGGGGTGTCTCTACGTGATCGAATCAGAAATGAGGAAATCCGTAGACGAACTAAAGTGACCGATATAGCTCACCGGATTAGCAAGTTGAAGTGGCAATGGGCAGGCCACATAGCACGCAGAGCAGATGGCCGATGGGGCCGAAAAGTGCTCGAGTGGAGACCTCGGACCAGCAAGCGCAGCGTAGGACGTCCACCTACAAGGTGGACAGATGACCTTATAAAGGTCGCCGGAAGGCGCTGGATGCAGGTCGCTTCCAACCGGTATATATGGAAGTCCAAAGGGGAGGCCTATGTTCAGCAGTGGACGTCCTATGGCTGAGATGATGATGATGATGATGAACTGATCATTCACGAAAATGTTCAGCACAATGTTCAAGGGCTTATTTTCTGTAAAATTCTTTGTGTAGGTACTGTGTGCGATTCAGCAACGTAAATTTAGTCACTCCAAAGTGGTTTATCGATATTCGCGTTTGCATTGTGATATACGATTCCGATTAAGCTTTTACGTTCAGCAGCCTGTTAATTTTCTGCAGTTAGTACTGCGTTCACGAGTTGCTAGTCTCGCTGAACATTTTCAGCATTCAAGTTTATGACATTCAACAGAACTGGGCGTTGCAATATTGGTCAATGAGAGTTTCAAGTACTGTTGACTTTATGAGATTTGTTCTGATAAGACAAGTAATTACTTTGTATCTGCTGCAAGCGCGCCTTTTGATAAAAAATTGTGTCATCTGTTTTTTTTGTAATAATGTAAGATTAGACGGTAATGTAGAACTCTTCGATAAAATACGAATTATGGCAATTGAAGTAACAAATCAACAGATACGTGTAGAGATGACTTAAGCGAGCAGATTAGGAGACGGACTGGGAGAAACTAAATTAACTCTACATAGGCCAGCAAATGGTTTATAACATGTATTTATATACATAGGCATATTCATAAAAGGTTTCAGAATAAAATAATAACATGTTTACCCTTATGAGCAGCTCACCAAACTCTCAATTCACCACATTCTCAGTTCACCTAATTCTCATCTCACCATGCTATCAGCTGACCACATTCTTATCCCGTCACATGCTCAGTTCACCAAATTTTCATCTCACCACACTCGCAGCCCACCACACTCTCATCTCACCATATTATCATCTCAAATATATATATTTCATAATTTTTAACTAAACGGTTTTGAAGTTATTTACGAAAATGTGCAAAACTTGACGATTTACCCACACCCCCCTTATTTCCTAAAATAGTGAGTCTAAAAAAAATATAAAAATACAGAATATAGTTCAATACTTATGGATTACAGAAAAACATATAAGAAGTCTATGATACTGAAAGTAACACCGTTTAACTAGTACGAATATTTATATTTCGCTCAGTGGCCAAATAAATATAAAAAATAGCATTGCAACGGTAAATAAATCTGTTCTTCCACTCCGATCAACTAAACCGATCAACCAGTTGTACAAAACGGAACTCCATGTGGTCACTTATTCCTATCGAACCAATTGGTTGATCAGATACATATTTTGTAAAATAAATATTCCTGAACGGACAATTGGAGAAATATATCGACTGAAATTAATGATTTAAAAACTATTCAGTTAAACCTTTTTGTTTGTGTTGACATTATTATATGCCAAATGACACCGACCTAACGTCCAGTTTAACAAAGTTGTCTTCATAGAAATACTAACAGAAAATGTCTGAGTTCTATGGAATACTGCGGCGTGCTTACGATGACCCAACGAAATGTTTCATTAGTGGGTGTGAAAATATAAATTCATTGGAAGTTCCGGACATCGAGAAGGCCAAAATATTACTTGGGCATAACTTTTATTTGCCTCCGAAATGTCGCATTTGTCAGCAGCACTTGGAAGAGAAGAACTGGGTTCAACTATCACAAACTCAAGACACTCTTAGGGATTTTGGACAGGAGTACTCAAATGATGTCGTTCGTATTTTTAGAAACGCAATAGATTCCATTAACTCTTCGGTCCAATTGTTGGTGAATTGTGTCCGAAATATTTGAGACTTAAATAAAACTTTGTATAAAATAAGATGGCTTTAATTGGTCACATTTTTTTATTTATTTTAGTAAAACAAAGCACTAAAATAAAAACTTATCTTTACTTTTCAAGGGCATGTCCGATTGAAATTTGGTGAGTTACTAATTCCATCATAGTCACTTGTATAAACTCGTCACGTTGAACATATTGACTTCTACGCTTGTTTGGAATTGTAGTTTCCATATATTTCTCAGTATCAGAAATAAAATAACATTTAATAAACGCAGCAATGTTACGCTTTTGTTTAAACGTTTATTCAGTGCGGCGTGAAATGATTCCAAAACGTTGTTCGTCTTATGCCTAAGACCAAAAACGCTGATAAAGTTTAGAGGCTTTTTAAGTAAGCATCTTACGTATGCTATAAATTTTGGCATTTTCAATTTGTTATTTTTGTATTCTGATTTAATATATAGCCACCCTTTAGATATCCACTCTAATGGAAGAAGTGGTAAAGTCGTACATAGTCCCAAAATTCGTTTTTCGTTCTTGCATTTATGCTTGAGTTTTTTCCCATACGCCACATGTTTCTCACCCAATGGAAATAACAACCCTTTATATTTGTTTTTGGGTACGCTTTGAGTACAGCGTTCCACAAGGCGATCTCGAAGTCACAATGCATTATATTAATATCCATTTCTGGTAATCGTGACTTGATCATTTCGAAAACGATGTCATAACTTAATAATAATAATAATTGTCTTTTTGTATTTTCTATATTTTACTTTTTTATATAAATTTATTGTAAAAAAACCTAGCCTAAGTATAAAAACGAATAAAGGAGATAATAATAGTCAGGAGGTTCCTCTCTCTGCAGCCCTAACCACCGGTAGCCTGGGCCCTGCCCCGCTGCCGGCGGCACCCTAGGTTAGGTTTTTTATAATGTGTTTATATATTTTATAATTTCTTTATTGTATTTTACTTTTTATATAAATTTATTGTTAAAAACCTAGCCTAAGAAGAAAGATTAATAAAGGAGATAATAATAATAATAATAAGCCCCTTTATTCTGAATTGGAAATTGATGGTTATTTGATAATTGGTAAATCAGTACAATTCAGCGTGCCTTTTGGCAAGAGCCTCCTACCTTCTATGCTAGAGGGTGATGGTCATTTTCTCCCACGGTGACGAGCCGTGGTGGGAGAGGTTTTATTAATTTATTTCATTCTTTGCGTTACTATCGGCATAATTGCCTATGTATGTATGTTTTTCTTTATTTATTTTATGTATACTATAGTATGTCTCTCAGTTCTGTATGTCGTCTGGCAAAGGCTTCCTCCAGTTGTTTCCATTGTATTCTATCACGAGCAACTCTTCTCCGGTTGGGTCCCGCCGTTGGTTTTAATTCGTCTTCCCATCTCCTTTGTTATTTTCCCCTGCTCCGTTTGCCATTTCTGGGGTACCAGTCTGTTACGATCTTGCTCCATTTTTCTTGTTTTTCCCTCATCATGTGACCGGTCCATCTCCACTTTTGCTGGTCAATCCGGGTTAGTAATGTCTTAACTTAGTTGTTTCTTATTTGGCATCAGAACGTAAAGTAAAGGTCTTGTGTTGACCGTGAATTCAGTACTTCCGAAATCGCCGTGAATGCTGAATAGCTGATAAAATGGCTTGGGGCAACTGTGGAAAGTGCCGTCAACAAAAAACTCTTTTATATTCTTAATTAGTTTTCTTGATTCTTTAGAACAGAAAATGACAATACGGGTTTGTCCATCATCGTAGTCGCTTAATACTAACTCGCTAAATATTTTAGGTAACAGTAAACACTGTTTTTTTTGTACCTACTGCCTTATTTCTTGCATCATAGAGTCCACTTTTAAGGCTTGATAAGCTTGGTAATTCAGTGACAAAATTAAGCCCTTGGTCTTACATATCTATTTTAGCTTTTTTGTATATTGTTGGAATCGGAATATCAGTTTCTGTCACCTTCGTTTTCAAAAAACTTATTTAATTAATTAAAATATTTTTAGAGGTATCCAGTGCACATTGATGTTCTTTTTTAACCACTACATCGTTGTCTTGAAAACAATACAAAACATGTTGCTTAAGGTATCAAATCGGGTTCACTAATATGTTGCATAAAATTGATAGTCATATTTTCATTTTGCATAACAACCTTTGACAGAATCATCATTTCTCCGAATTTTATTTTGCATAATTTTTTTCTCATATTGTGATGTCACATTTTTTTTGTATCCGAATAGTTATTTCGACGAAATTCATATCTCATAATAATTATATTGCATAAAAATTGTTCGAAGCAGAAAACATTTCGTCCAATACGCAGTATGTCCAACACGCTTTTCGTCCAGCATGCATTTCGTCTAACACGCGTTTCGTCCAAATCGCTTTTTGTCTAACACGCGTTTCGTCCAAACAGATTTTTGTCCAACACGCGTTTCGTCCAAATAGATTTTTGTCCAACACGCGTTTCGTCCAAATAGATTTTTGTCCAACACGCGTTTCGTCCAAATAGATTTTTGTCCAACTCGCGTTTCGTCCAAATACATTTTTGTCCAACACGCGTTTCGTCCAAATCAATTTTTGTCCAGCACGCGTTTCGTCCAAATCAATTTTTGTCCAACACGCATTCAGTCACAAATAAATCACTTTGACTGTACACGTGTTTCAATAACCAATTATGTAATCATCGTTGAGTTAAAATATTTGCTCCATCCTCTTTGGAACGGTGTACAAGCTGCGAATTTTTGGCTTCCGATGCTTGTCAATCCATCGTTCCTTCCTTCACCGTTGTTAAGGTATTAATACTGACCACTTACATATGTATAATTAGATGACAAGATGACAGATATTAATATTGTACATTGTGGCGATGTAACAATAGGCTCCAGTGCAGTGCTACTGTCACGCTGAATGAAGCGCGGGATGTAGTTATTCGCGAGAGCCAGCATACGTGCGAACCAGACTTTTCTAGAAATGTCATAGATATAGCATTGGACGCTTGCAAGGACATAATTATAAAGGATTTTGGGTCTGTACAGCAAATTTTCGAAGAATCTGTCCAGCAGCTCGAGAACGTTGGCGTTGTGGAGCCAGACGAAATACCAACGTATCATTCAAAAAGAGATGCACTTGTAAGGTATAAAAAGAAGACTTTGGAATTGAAAAGTTTAACATTTCGTCGGCCAAGTGACGTAGAAATTCCGAAATCATTAGCGGCCGATTTTTTAGTAAAAGAAACCGGCGAGGAAAACAGAATATTGGTGTTTTGTACAAAGCTGTCACGCAAACTACTCGAAAACACCAAAAATAAAACATACAAGTTTCATGCTGACGGTACGTTTAAAAGAGCAGCAAAGCCCTTCACGCAAATTTTTACTTTGCATATTGAATTAAGCCCTAACAGTAAATACCAGAACATTGTTCCAGTGGTTTTCTGTTTACTTCCCAATAAAAAGCAAATAACGTACCAAAAACTGTTTTCTGTGTTAAAAGAAGAACTAGGCGTTGAGATCAAATATTACAAAGCAGATTTTGAACTGGCACAGTTCAATGCCCTGAAAAATGTTTACCGAGACGTGTACATAAATGGTTGCTTTTTTCACTACCAACAAGCCATTCGCAAAAAGTGTAAAGAGTTCCAACTAGATCAGACAACAGTCGGCAGAAACGTGATGCGATTGTGCTCGTACTTAACGTTATTACCGACAAATTTCCTGACGGATGCGTGGCTAGACATAAAGATAGTCGGTGAAATGTGTGAAGATACGCGGCTTTCGAGAAATTCTGTACATATTTCGAAAGACAATGGGTACCATTTTTCGAAATGATGAGTGTGGCAGAGGAAAATCAACGAACAACAAATCCTGTGGAAGGTTGGCACAGCAGACTTAATAAAAAAGTTCCAGTGAAGCCTAATGTGCTGTTGTTAGTAGATATTTTGAAGAAAGAAGGGAGACATTACGACATACATACTAAAAGAAAAGCACCTATGAGTAGAATGCGAAGATTACGTGATATTCGCTTTAATGAGTTTTTGAAAAGAAAATTAAAATTATAAAAAAGTGTGAGATATCAGCAATGCAATTTCTTAAGAAGATAATATTTGCAAAGATGGTACAATTTTAATGTTTTTTAACCGACTTCAAAATAAGGAGGGGGTTCTCAGTTCGGTTGTATGTTTTTTTTTTTTTTTTTATGTTTGTTACCTCATAACTCCGTCATTTATGAGTCGATTTGGAGAAAATATTTTTAGGTTCATGAATAGACATCTCAAGGTTGGTCCCATAAAATTTTGGTGAAGATCGGAAGACGAGATCCATGAGGAATCGAAGGAATTCCTGAAATTAAATAGGCACTCATAATATTTTTCATATATTTTTTTTTTATCTCTACTTTCAACGACAGAGGATATGAACGAATTGGGAATGTGGGAGACTTAGGAATGTAGACGAATCTGAAAGAGACAAGAAAATGAGTTGACGAAATACATAACGAACGAACTGCGACTTGGACGAATCGCAATATGGACGGATAGCGATATGGACGAAAAGCGATATGGACGAAACGCGTTATAGACAAACCGCGTTAAGGATATTTGACGAACCACGTAATGGACGAACTGCGACTTTTACGAATCGCAATATGGACGAATAGCGATATGGACGAATAGCGATATGGACGAAACGCGCTATAGACAAACCGCGTTAAGGATATTGGACGAACCACGTAATGGACGAACTGCGACTTGGACGAATCACTAATTGGACCAACGGCTATCAAATCTTCGTTTGCTCGTTTGCGCCCTATAACATAAAAAAAAATAATACGCATTCACTTGTAAACAAGACATCAATCGACCATAGTCATGATCCTGATGTTTTCAAATCTAAAACTGCGACTATTGTAAATTTGATTAAAGAAGAAACATTAAAGAACCCCTCCAAATAACCAACCCAAATTGTAAATGACTGCATTTCTACAATATCTGAGGAAGTCACATCGCATATACCGACGCACCAAAACTTAAAACAAATTATTTATAGATGTGCAAAAAAAAAACAAAAACCTGTCAAAGAACCCGAAAATATTGATTTTGAGCTGGATATGAGCATTTTACAAGTGGGTGAAATGGAAACTGATTTCATTGTCAAGGACAAATTAAACAACCGTAAACGGATTGTCATGTAGGTACACCACAAATAAATTATTACAGATTTTGGGGCGGTCTAAGTTTTTCCTTTTAGACGGAACATTCAAAATCACACCAATCATTTTTCACCAGCTATACACGATCCATGGTTCTAGGCATTACAATAAAACATTTCCTATATGGTAATTGGTTTGTTTACCAACAAAGATAAGGCCAGCTACGACATATTTTTTGAAATGTTATTGGAATCTTGCGAATCAGCTGGAGTTACTCTATCTCCACGTTACTGCATTATGGATTTCGAAAAAGCACCTCAAATGAGTATAAAAACATATTTCGACAATACAAAAATTAAAAGGTGAAATTTTTATTTAGGTCAGATTATCTACAGACGTATTCAAACCCAGGGCTACCAAAAACTTTACGGTAGTAATGTAAAATTTGCTGTAGAAATGAAATGCCTATTTGCCTTGTCCTACCTATCACCGGAGGATATACCTAAGTATTTTAATGAGTGGCGCCGCAATATTTCTCCGGAGGCAGAAGTTATTGCAGCCTGGTTTAATGATAATTACATATGGGGAACCTGTTCATCACCACCAAAGTACGAACCGCAGCATTGGAGCACGAAATAATTAATGATACATGATATACCACGGACACAAAACAATGCCGAAGCCTGGCACCATAGGATAAATAGTATAGCGGGAGCTAACCATATAGGATTTTATAAACTCAAATCAGCTCATTAAAGAGTTAAATTTTTCTCTGATGGAAATGGAAAAAATTAAGCATTGGTGCCCCACCACCTGCAAAAAAGAAGAAGGTCTTAGATAAAGCGAAGCGCATTGATTTAATTCTAAATAATCAAGCTGATTATACCCACACTGGATTTTTGAAGGCAATAGGTGCTAATCTAAGATTAGCGTAATTATTTCAAGGAATAATCCATAATTGCCTGAACCTTAATGTTTCAAATAAATGAAATAGGATGACTACTCTTTTTTATTTCTACTTACCACATAACTCGTAGCAGTTCGATTCTGTTGTGGTCACAGTTCTACCCTAACCTAACCCATTAGGTTCGGTTTTAACCTAACCTACTTTACTCGCAGCAGTTCGGCTCTGTTGTGGTCGCAGTTCTAACCTTACCTAACCCATTAAGTTCGGTTTTAACCTAACCTACTTTACTGGCAGCAGTTCGGCTCAGTTGTGGTCGCAGTTCTAACCTAACCTAGCCCATTTTACTGGTATCAGTTTAGTAAATAAATTCGGTGATATTAATGTTCTGCCATGTAAAATTATGCTAAATGAATAGTATGCCAACTGACAATTATGATACTAAATGATTATGCTAAAGAATCATTCGGCTAAAAAAGTTTCGGTGATAGCTGTTATGCGAAATGAAATTCGGAGAATCGATATTATGCAAGATAAAGGGAACCCATCAAAAATGTCCCTTTTTAGGATTATTTTTAATTGAAAAGGAGTAGAACAATATTTACAATAGTTACAATGATGACGGTACGACTAGATTACTACTTACTTTAAAAGTTATGCTTCCCTTGCATTTAAATTTCTTGTAGTTCATGCACCTACAATAGCATGCTCCACTTTTATAGACCCGGACTTTAGTATACTGATAATGTTCATAAAGGATTATTTCTCCACCGTTTCTCACAAACACCTCCATGTTTAAATGAATACTAGGCACAATATAATTATACCAGAAAATAGTCCTGCAACTTAAATAGGCATGACTCAATGAGTAAATGACAAAATGACATAATATAGCTATATTTGGTGCTAAAATCTTTAATTAACTTATGGTGCAATGTCAAAGCAATTATATTTCATCGGTGAATAAATAATAAAAAATAAGTTAATAATTAATAACTCTATTAAAACTAAATTATAGAAATAACAAGGTTCAAAAAACACCGCTCCCTGTCGTTTCCGGTCCAAAGGTGCCCATAAAACGCTCGCAGCATTTCCACGCTGGATCGCAATGGACACCCATTGTACCAGAAATGACTCGGAGAGGGGGTCTTCCCCCTTTTGCCTGAATCTACGGCCTACGTCGCGCACAAAGCTTATAAGCTATTTATATTTTACTAGCTGTGCCCCGCGGTGTTACCCGCTCATCCCGCGGGAACACTACATTTATTCGGGGTGAAAAGTATCCTATGTCCTTCCCCGGGACTGTAACTATCTATATACCAAATTTCATCTAAATCGGTTCAGCGGTTTAAGCGTGAAGATGTAACAGACAGACAGACAGACAGACAGACAGACAGACAGACAGACAGACACACTTTCGCATTTATAATATTAGTATGGATTTATTTATTGCAAAAGGCCAAACCTACCGTAAGTATAGAAGGTTTGACAGGAAACATTTGTTTAAAAATATTCCTATCGAACCAACCAAATAGTTGAGTTGAGTAGAATGACCTGTTGTATCTGTGAGTAACAGAAATAAATTATACATTTTTAGAAAGGACATTTTCTATTCCTTTCTTATGTCATACATATTTTGGCCGAGAAGTGTGAAATTTGTGGTGACGCTCACCCCTGAGAGGAGGGGAGAGTAGATAAAATTAAACGTGGCTCTATAAATAATAATAATAATCCTGATAGATAAAAGTTGTCCTTTTATTTTGCCAAATTTTCCATACATTACAATCTAATTTTCTTTAACTAATGATAACATTTTCACAGATAAGAAAGTTCTAATAAAACAGTATATTTTTAGGGTGGTCATAATGTGCGGTTCTTGAAAGCATCATGGGGGGTTTATGATATTCGGATAGAGAAAATAGTTTTTTTTAGTATGTGGCACACAGTACTATTTATAAATTCCAAATATATATACTCGTATTTAAAACTAAGGTAAAACTTTATTTTTATATTCGTTGTTATACACTATTAGCAATTTACATTTGGTGCAATGTCAAAGCAATTATATTTCATCGGTGAATAAAAAATAACTTAATTATTTTTTTTATGACAATTTATTGTACCTACTTATTTGTATTGTATCCACTTTATTGAATAAATTAAATGCTTTAAAAAAAAAATGTATTTTAAAATATTTGTGTCTATCTTGCATATTGCTCATTCGCTGTGATGGTAGAATATTTACCGTTATTTTAAAAACTTAAAATCTAAATTTCAGGAAACGAGTATTACAGAGATGACGCTGGGCCAAGTCGCCGGCATCTTCTACGTCCTAGTTGGTGGTCTGGCGCTGGCGTTGGGTGTGGCTCTATTGGAGTTCTGTCAGCACGGTCGGGCGGAGGCGGCGCGCGCCAACGTGCCGCTACGTGCCGCGCTCACCGCTAAGGCGCGGCTCGCCTCGCGCGCCGAACACAAGCCTCCTCACGCTCACTCACACACTCATGGTGGACGCCAGCGCGACCATGAGCGACTCGGATGGAACGGTGCTGCTTTTACAGGGGTCAGTATTATCATAAAACTTTTATAACGTCCGTTTGGGATCCTCTTCATTTATAGAAAAACACTTCACCGAAGCTTCATTTCATCGACTTTTTTTCCTCGGAAGTCATACTTAGGTTTGTGTTTTAATATTCCAAAATAATTGTGGTAAAAAAAGGCTTTCTATGAAAGGAAAATTCGGTGAAACTTGTCTATAAAATAAACCTATCCGTTTGAAAAAAAAAACAGCCGGCTTTTTCTTTTTAATATTACGGTTACTTTATTCAAAATACTCAAGTTTCTGAAATCTAATTATTAGTAGTTGGGATTAGATATTTCAGACTTTGAGACAGGATAGACTTAATGAAAAGTATGTAAAAACATCTAATCTAAAATTTCCAATTGGATTAAAGTTTTCGAGTACCTAAGATTATGTTGGTAATGGTGATAAGGATTGGAAATTCCGGGGATTATATTCTTTAAATTGCTTTACTTGATCTTAGTCAAACGTAAATAAAAACTACAGTAACATCTTTTAGATTAATATTCATAACGAATTTTTATTTTCTTTAGTCTAATGACTTCCTTCTGGGAAGGGACATTTTGAGACATGTTCATCGGAAGATATATTAGAAGTTGGTAACAGTGTAACGTAAGTTTTGTATTCTCGACACCGTCATGCATTGTGTATTGATCACCATTTTGCATCGTGAATTGAATGATGTATCCTAAATCCATGGAATTCGTATACAAAAGAGAGCCTTGTTAAGAACTGGTAGCACTGATATTTTTATATGTTGGTAATGATCCCCGTGGTCCTACTCGTAAATTTATTGGTACCGGGAAAAAACTGATTGATCTGATGAAAAAAAACCTGGAGTACAGAATTGAGAGTAGTTACAAACTGCCATGTCAGACATACTTCTGTAAAATAAGCTATTTTTGAATATCACGACAACAGTCTTAGATACGTTTTCTTAGCTACAGTTCGAACAACAAAACACGGTAAAAGGGTTAATTGCTTCTAAAATAAGTAACCTTCGAAATGAAATCCCGGATGAAAACTTTGAAACGGTGTATGACTATGTTGTAAGTCAAATAAAATCGTGAATGTTAAGTAATCTGACGGGTACTGAATAGCTAATCTGACGAGTAACGCTTCCAGTTCAGACGCAACTTGAAGAATAAAGGATCTAGGGAAAAACAAATCTGGCTATAAAAAGGTTCGATAATTTAATAAATAAACTACTTACTACTACCAAATCTGGCAACATTTGTAGCTGACAATTTAAGAAACTGACCAAAATCGGGGCATCCTGACTGTTATCGTGACCGGCTCATTTTATAAGAGACAACGAATGTCCAAATTCCATACGAAAAAATTATGACATCATATCATAACTCCCTCTTGCACTAAAAAACGAGATGTTTCATCTTAAAGTGTTCTTAGGGTTCAGAAGCTTTATCCTGCCAAAGGAAAACTCTCTATCATCAAACGATAGATATTGTTGCACTTTTATGTCATGTCCACTCTCTACCAACATATAAAAAAAATTAACTACATCATTTGGCATACGGTAGAAAGTAGGTACCAATTCCATGGACCGTCCTTTGTCAAAATTAATACCTGAATGTTGCGTTCCTTATCTCTTTCATGGATGTATTGAATATAATATTAATTTACCTCGTGACATTTCATCAAACGCAAACCGCGATGAGAATAGGATAACATATGCCTGTTATTCCATATAAACACATCAAAATTCATATATATATGAATCCTATAATGACAGTAGTTTCAATCCTAGAAGTATTCTCACCGCGGTATGGTAATAAGCACGAAAAAGGTAACCGCTACTTTTATTTTGGTATTGTCCTGGAAAGGGTTAAATAAATTTTTACATACAACCTCCAATATCCAATATTTTCGCCATGGAACGTATCTTGTAGTTTGCAACAAAATGTTATTGGTCGTCATTACCCGGGGTTTTCGGTGCACGAATAATTTAACGATAAGCGTCAAATGTTATTAGACGTGTACTATTATAATAATAATAATAATAATATGTATTTATTGACTCCACCACAAAGTTTACATTTGTTACAGTATAAATTCCTTAAGACTATTTATTTCTAATGCGGTGGAGACTGGTGCCCGAACTAGGCAGAGCCTGTATGACAGGTCACCAGGTCTCCATCCTTCAGATGTCTACAGCTAAGGAAATGTAGGATATATATTATATATTATAAAAGAACATAGCAAACTGCAGTAGATAAACAAGTTAAATTAACAAAAAAATCTAGGAAACTAATTTTGGAATTGTAGGATATAAACTATAGTACAAACTAGCATAACGTCAGATAACGTCAGTAGATATACGAGTTGATTTACAAACAAATACATCTAGAAATTTAATTTTAAGCTGTTTGTATGTATGTGTGTGTGTGTGTGTGTGTGTGTGTGTGTGTGCGTGTGTGTGTGTTTGTGTGTGTGTGTGTGTGTGTATTTTCACGATACGGGCTTCAAAATATTTTCTGTTTCATAGTAGTCTAGGGTAAGTAGCCAGGATTTAGTTATTATTTTACAGGATTGTTTTGTGAGAGGGTAAGTGGATATTTTTGCATTTACTTTATTATAGAGGTAGCCACCTAAAAAACAGAAAAATTTTTGGGCGAAACGAGTTTTGAATTTCTTTGGGGGGCATATTTGATCTCTACGTCGTTTACTTGCCAGTACAGAAGGGTCAAAGTGTAATTTTGAGTGCTGTTTCAGTATGGTATTCAGAACGAAAAGTTTGCGGACTGTGAGTACTTC
The DNA here is from genome assembly GCA_932273695.1 of Apotomis betuletana. Lineage (NCBI taxonomy): Eukaryota > Metazoa > Arthropoda > Insecta > Lepidoptera > Tortricidae > Apotomis > Apotomis betuletana. Next base: position 12,265,691 of record OW026298.1, on the reverse strand, counting down.
ACAGTGTTTGTATAGTTCAGTTGTAGGGTAGGAAAAAGGTAGAAAATAGCTCACTTTAAGAATAGACCTTTGGGCTCGCTCTAATTGTAACATACAGGTTTTGTGTGCCCCTCCCCAGGACCCTATACAATAAGTTAGGATTGATTGGACCAGTGCAAAGTAAACTGTTTTCAGAACGCTGTCATCTGCAACATGTCGTAAATTTTTAAATATATAAATCAGTTTTCTTGCTCTTGATGTAAGAAGTTTAATATGGTCCTGAAAATTCAGTTTACTGTCTATTACGATACCAAGGTATTTAATGCTATCTGTTTTAGTAATATCGTTGCATTGGCAACTAGAAGAGTCATGATTTCTACAAGAGTGAGCTGTTATTGAGTAATGATCAAGGTTAGCGCGATTATTGGATTTGAGGGAGAAAGTAATATATTTTGTTTTTTCCACATTAAGAGTGAGTGCATTTTGGTTTAGCCATTTGGTCACTATGTTAAAGCCACTCTGAGCATATTGGAAAACTTCTTCCCATGAGGATCCGTGAAAGAGTAAGGCAGTGTCGTCGGCATAAGTAATTATTTTACCTTTAGGTAGTTGGAGCTCGCACAGGTCATTAATATAAGTTAAGAAGAGTGTTGGGCCAAGAATGCTCCCCTGCGGGACTCCATACGTGATAGGCTCTTCGTCACTGATGTACCTGCCCACCTTAACAGTTTGTACTCTATCGGTGAGATAGCTCTCGAATAATTTTAACTGCTGTCCTCTGATTCCCAGTCTGTCCAATTTCGAGATGAGGATGGGGACAGAGACTGTGTCAAAAGCCTTGGCCAAGTCTAGAAAAATTGCAATCGACTTTTGATTGCAGTCAAGGTTATTAACTAGGTGGTCTGTCAGCTCATGCACAGCGTCGGAGGTCGATTTGCCCACCCGAAATCCAAATTGTGAGGCGGAGAGTATTTCATTACTTTCGAGGTATTGGACCAATCTAGAATTTATGATACGTTCTAGGAGCTTAGACAATGCGGGGAGGATAGAAATAGGCCTGTAGTTATTAACACAGCCTCTGTCACCATTTTTGTGTACCGGAGTTATTTGGGATTTTTTAAATATAAGAGGGAAGGTACCAGAAGATAGTGCAAGATTGAATACATGTGTAAGGGGTCCGACCAATTTATCTTTAAATTTTTTAATAAAACTTCCCGATATCCTATCCCGGCCAACGGCGCAGTCAGTTTTAATGTTTCTTATGAGAATGTCGATCTCTTGTTCATCGGTAGGGAGCATAACCATAGAGCACGGGAGACTTTTAACACTGTTGTGAGCTGGTGGGTCCATTTGGCCGCTAGTAAACTTTGCTGCCAGGGAGTGTCCTATATTAGCGAAGAAATTATTGACCAGGTTGACCGAGCCTACTGGGTCCGAGTTTGAGATAAGTTCATAAGGAACGTCATTGGTTTTTGAGGTATATGTTATGTCCTTGATAATACCCCACATTTTTTTATGATTTGACCCTGCTTTCTTTATTTCACCTTTTTCGTACTCTATCTTAATCTTTTTAAGTAATGAATTGCAGAAATTGCGATATCTTTTGTATGTTAGTTTTAATATTTCGTTGTTTGGTGATTTTTTTAATTTTGTATGTAAGTTGTCCCGATTTTTAATACATTTGAGAATGCCAGGTGTGATCCAGGGTTTTATTATACGCTTACGGCTTGATGTGGTGAATGCTTTGGTATTGGATTCAATTAGCGAGGTCAGTGAGTTTACAAGAAAAAAGGCAGCTGAGTCCGAGTTTACCATCTCAAAGACAGGTTTAAGGTCTAGGTTTTGCATGTCAAGTTCTAGTTTTTCATTGTCCGTGCGGAAAGAGATTGATTTGTTTTTCTTGCTGCATGTCATATGGTTAAGAACCAGAGTCACACAATCATGGTCCGTTAGTGCAGAATTAAGAATCAGACACCGTGCCGATTGTTTAGTTTTAAGCATTATGTGATCTAGACATGTTTTGCTGTGAGTTGGAGCACAATGACCGGGCAGTATACCATGTGAGGCAAGTAAATTTAGGTAAGCTGGAGCCCTATTATCTGAGCTATTTTCTGATATATCGATATTTATATCACCTTTATGTATGTTGATTTGACAGATTTCCGGTTGCTCCCGTCTTCAGGTCGCATTTGTCAGTGTAAAATTTTCTAAGCAATTTGGATAATTATGTGGAATAAATTTTGTCAATTCATCTTTTGGAAATTTTCAAAATGGTAGAGATACTAAGCAATGTACACTTAAAAAATAACACATTTCAGCCATTCCGAAACATACTCGCGAGGTCTAGTCATAGAGCCACTAGATTTCTAGAGGAATCGCACATTAAAGAACAATATTGCAGAATCCAAACTGCTCAGCTCAATCAGCTCTGCTTTAAATTTGTTATGGTACCAAATTGAGCAATTCAGTTTAGGTTCCCAATCTGAATTGCTCTGCATTTGGATAGCTTTTAATAAGATTGTGGTAAGACCCCTGGTCACCTTTTTCTCAATTTTTAACCGACTTCAAAAAATGAGGAGGTTCTCAATTCGAACTATTTTTTGTCTTTAGTGCTTAGAAGCACTCACTCTTCCTTGTACGTGACCTCACGTAGGTAACCCCTGTGTATTTATGAACTTTCCATCAACAATTCGCATATTAAACTTTACTTAAAAATGCAACTACTTTAAATTATGTTGGTCTTGACCAGGGCCGAACACACATAAACAAAATACCTATTGCGTAATACGGCTGCCCTACGCAGAAAACAAGCAACTCAATTTTTTCAAAAAATATTTTTTTTTTATTTTTCGGTCCAGTTTCTCAAAATACATCCATCAATCTGACATTTATAAAAAAAATATGTATACTTTTCAAAATACAGATGTTTTTAAAATCCAAGTATCTTTTTTTGAAGGAGTATTCTAAGCTAAAGTCAAGTAAGTATCTTAATTTTAACGTGAAAACGAGTATCTCGCAATGAGATACTTGTAATTCATATAGATTTCTGAGTTACTTGATTTTAGCGTCGAGATTGACATAGGAAACAAAATGTGCAACCATGTCAAAACAAGTATCTCCATAACAAATTTTCTGTCGGGTAGATAATTATGTGTTAAGAATTTGTTAACTACCTTTTTAAATCAAATAATGGACAACTTTAAACCATTGATACAAAGATCAAAGCTCAAAATAAAAATTAAATGCGTAACCTGGTGGAAGAACTTTTTTGTGGTGTGAAGGAGACATTACATGTTTCATTTTAATGAAAAACTTTGCCTGTTTTACTTAATATTTGCCAGTCAAGGATTGCATACAAGAGTTGAGTGTATATCATAAGTGAATAAGTGTAGTATTTATGATGAAGAGACGCAAACAACATATAAAGAACTCAAATTCTAGTCATAGGGTAAAACAATTTATAACGGGTCTATCGCGAGATTCTGTATTTTTTTACCTTCATAATCTAACAAAAAAGGAAGTTTATGCGCAGTTTTAGTTTTTCAATTATTTAGCCTAGGGGTTTTAGCGACCTCGCTATGCCACCCCCGGAATTAAAATTTACATAATAAATACAGACTTACCGTCTCCTATAGCGGAGAAGTTGTGAGTGTTGTGTGTCCGACTGGTGACAATAATTAGTAAACAAATAGATGGTCGTCGAACATTTATCTCCCTACCCATCAATTTTATTAGACTATTTCGTCGACATTAGGTCGACAGTACCAGTAACAACTAGCTGATTCACCAGTACCTACATCTAAGACCACGGCGTGTGCAACCCCGCTGAAACGTTAGATTATGAAGGTAAATAAATAATATCGCGATAGAGCCGTTATAATTTGTGTTAATTATGTGTACAAACCGCGAGAGCATAAAGTTTCAATAAGTCGCATTCTAAATTCAAATTTGTAAAAGATTTCGTTCGAAATTCTTAATTAATTTATTGTCTGCTTAATTTTACTCTGTGAAGAGAATGTACAAATTCGTAAAGTAAAATTTTTGCCCGGTGTTGATCCAAGTATTCTTTTTTTACTATAATATGTTTTTTACAATATTAAATTATACATAAAATAATTCAACTTGGTAACAGTCTCACATAAATTGTTATGTTTTTTGTCAAAAGAGAAATCAATCCTTTTTTTTTCATACAAGGACCTTAATTATGTACAACATATCCAAAGTTTCCTTCTTATGCGATTTTCTCAAAACCACAATCCAAATGGGGTTAAAACATTTTTCAACTGCCACATGTATGTATTTATGTGGATTAATTTCAATAAACAAAACTAATCTGTTAAATTACTTTACTTTTATGATTATGTAAGTTTTATATTTTATTATATCTTGAAAAATGCTATTTATAATGCTATTTATATAGCTTGTATTTAACAAGATACCAAAACTTAGTTCAAGTATCTCGAGATACTTGTTTTTATATGGAAGTCCTTTTAAATTATCTTTCCTCGTTCTAAGCAGAAAACCATTTTTGCATTTTAAAATAAGTGTACCCGCAATAGTGAAGAAATAATTAAAATACGGTGTTAATCTCATGTCATATAATGAAAATGCACTACTTTAAATGCTTCCATTTAATGTTTGAGCCTGTAATGAGGAATAGTTTAGTAAAATCGTTTTTTCGCTCTGCTGTAAAATTTGTCCCAACTGAGTTACTTGAATTCTGTTTAGGGCAGCCGAATAGACGACATTACAGAACATATTAATAAATTCCCAATGTACATTGTACACATCACACTAACTATTCACATCAGAGGGGTTCTATGCTGTACTTAGGTTCATATCTTAATATATCAATGATGTATGTCGAAGAACCTAATGCCCAGATCAAGACTACTGGCGAGAAAGAGGGGAAACCTTTGCCCAGCACAGGCTAGATAAAAAGATTGACAATATCAATCCAGAAAAAAAAAGAATACTTTAACTGCTCATTCCATTTTCCCGAAAGCAATACTTATGATTGCAACCCTTAATTGTGATCTATGCAAATGAAAAGGCAAAACAGAAAACTATAAAACTTAAGGAGGATCATTTTAAAGGACGCCAATAACTGGTACCATATGAAAAGCGTGGACAAAAAAGGCAAGTATTGATCCAACTTAATGAGTTGTTATGATTGATTTACTAAAATGTCTAACACCATACTTGACAAATTGTACTCAACAGTTTTTATTTAATGAAACTATGGACTTTGGATTTCACATTATTCGAACCTAAAGAAAATGTGTCTTTATGCATATGGTATGTAATAACTGCCGGCCGTGAAGGAAACCAAATAGCATCATGACTCTTAAAATGGTTGGAAGTGAACGACATCATCCGCCGGTCTCTTGCATCAATCAATGTGCCGGCCCTTTTAGAGCCGACCGGCATCTCAAGAGACGATGGCAAGAGACCGGACGGAATATCTGATTCCGTGGAGTAAGGGACGGGTGCTAGTGTGGGATGCAACCTGTGTAGACGCACTGGGACCGTCACATCTCCACCGATCCTCAATTAGGGCCGGAGCAGCGGCAGAAGCGGCCGAGGGTATAAAACGAAATAAGTATAGTGGTCTTGGCGCTGACTACAATTTCATACCTTCTGGCGTCAAGACCCTGGGTCCGTGGGGCCCCAGTACATTAAGCCTCTTCAAAGATATCTCGAAGAGGCTTATTGAGGTTACTGGTGAGCGGAGAGCTGGCGGTTTCCTCGCTCAAAGAATCAGTTTGGCGATTCAGCGAGGAAATGCCGCCAGCATCTTCGGCACTATGCCGCAGAGCCATTTTTAGATTTAGTTTAATTTTAGTGTGTTCTTGTTTAGTTTAATTTTTAGGTTTAGTTTTATTGTACTTTAATCTACCTTTAACCTACAAAATAAATTTAATTTGAAACGCGAAGTGAATGTAAACTGCCACGTCATATAGTACCGATAACTTTACATTCTGGTCAGACAATTGCAGTGGCCAGAACAAAAATACGATGATGTGCATGACTTATTTTTTTTATTATGGAAAAGTATCTCGATCTAAAAGAAATAAACCACAAATTTCTCCTAAGCGAGAAAAGTTGGACTTGGGGTCACTCTGGCTCTCAGGTACAGAAATAATGGCACTAATAATAAAATAAGGCCACTTGACGAATCTAATGACAAAAAATTGCGATATATGCCCAAAATCAAGTTGGGAACGATAGTTTAATTTACTATAAGGAAAGAAAAGTAATAATTGTAATTAATGAGATATTGAACAAAGGAAATAGAAAAGACTATACCTAAACTTAGTATAACAAAACGTACTATTTTAGAATATTGTTCATGAAAAATACTAAAACGTACTATGACGGTTCTCAAAATATAAAACTATTATGTGTTACATTTCATCAAAGGTGGTGTGTATAACGCAAAATACAGAAATTTGGAAGAACCAAAACTACAATATAAACACTTAAGTACGAACATTTACTTATCTCAGATTACAGTGACGTAGATATGAGAATGGTTCCCCGGATACGCAACAAATAATACTACGCTTTCAGCATTTCTTCCTTGATGTCACATTAAGGCCAATACCAATACCGTTCAAACAATTGTACAGCACATAGGTTCGACTCTATACGTAGACTCGAGAAAAATATTGCCGATATTTTTTATTCGATTTTTATATAACAAAGCTGTAAAAACATTCTGATAAAACGGATGATAAAAAGCCAAATCCCGATTCAAAAATCAGTCATCAGTAAGTAGCAGGCAAGGTATGAATGGTATTCAAATCACTTTTCAGGTAAGGGTTTGCTTTTATCACTTCTGGAATACCCTTTTTCGGAAAGCAAAGACACTCAAAATTAATTCAAGGGTTCAAAAACGGCATGTAGCTCGTTGTGCTAGCTTGGCAGGTCTACCTTTAGCGTTTGTCAAGGCTGGATATGAATATGTTATAAGCTACTTTTAACCCGAACAACCAAACGATAAATGCGAAAATGAAAAATGCGAACCACAAACTACGTTGAACCGTGGTACTCGTTTATCAATAAATACGTGAGAAGAAAAAGTAGAGATCTGATCTGGCACTAATATTGAAAATGCTAGAAAACAGACTTAAAGGTTATCAAGAAATCTATGAAATGAAGACATGAAAAAGCATAGCAGAGTTGATTGAAAAGAAAACTACGGCCGAACACTGAATGGAGATTATTGCTCATTTCATATATAAAACTGATTATTGTATTTAAAATAGAGTTGTCATTTTTGTGTCAGGTTTGAGACCTTTGGGTACACAGTGTCCACTGTATCAAAACGTCCACCGTATCAGAAAGTCCACTGTGTCAGTGTCCACTGTGTCAGTGTCCACTGTGTCAGTGTCCACTGTGTCAGTGTCCACTGTGTCAGATCGTCCACTGTGTCAATATGTCCACTGTGTCAGAAAGTCCACTGTGTAAGTGTCCGCTGTGTCAGATTGTCCACTGTGTCAGAGTGTCCACTGTGTCAACACGTCCACTGTCTCAGATTGTCCACAGTGTCAGAGTGTCCATCATATCGGAAAGTCTACTGCATCAGACTGTCCATTGTGTCAGAGTGTCCACTGTGTCAAGAAGTCCACTGTGTCAGGTTGTCCAGTGTCAGAGTGTCCATCGTATTCGAAAGTCCACTGTGTCAGAGTGTCCACTGTGTCAGATCGTCCGCAGTATCAGGATGCCCACTTTATCATAATGTTTACTATACTAGAACGACTACTCGAGATTAACGTCAACTGTTTATCAGATCGCCTACAGGATCACATTGCACTTTTGTCAAAATACCCACTTTATCAAAATGCCCATTGTACATACCAGAACGATTATGAAGAGATTAATCGACTAAAGTTTTATTTTTAGTTTTAATCCCATAAATTAGTTATTTTTTATGTTTCATTTTTGACCCATAATAAATGTATTCAGTTTTACCAGAACGACCACTTTTTGAGGAGTTCACGAATAAATTCACAAACAGATAGACATATTTTTAAACTAATTGAAATATAATTAGTCAATGATAATAAGATACCCCAGATATTTTTTCAGAAATATCTTCAACGTTCCTACAGATTTTGTTACTGGTACAATAAGTGCCACACCAATGTCAATTTTTATTAATTGTCATCAAGCCAAGCCAAAAAAAGAACGTTACTGTCTATAGCCCAACGGGTTTTCGATTCCATTGGTATAACCTGTGCCACGACCATAGTGCCAAAGATGATAATCCAAAAATCGTGGTCGAGGAGATTGATGTGGGACGAAGAATTACCCAAAGATTTGGCTAAAGATTTTGAAAAATGGTTAGAACAAGCGTATGTCATCAATGATTGCGTTATCCCCAGGCGACTGACGATTATGCCTGTAACTAAAAGAATGTGAAAACTCCTTGCCATGTATTTTGCGACTCGAGTAGGGATGCATATTCCGCCTGCATGTTTTTGCGATCAAAACACGGTGAAAAAGTTGCCATAAGTCTTGTGCTGGGGAAGTCAAGAGTGACACCTGTCGATAAAATTACAATTCCCAGGTTAGAGCTGATTGCTGCGACGCTCGCTAGTAGGCTGTCTATAACAGCCATGGAATCTTTGGCCTTCCCGAATTGTGCCGTATATTACTGGACAGACTAGCGTCGTACTAACGTGGATCAAGAGCGACGGCCCTTGGAGCGTGTTTGTATCCAATCGAGTGAAGGAGATAAAAGGTTTGAGTCCTGCTTGTGCTCGGAGATACGTACCGGGTCACTTGAACCCTGATTGTTTACTAACAGAAAGAAATCCTTCCTGTTAAAAAACCAGTAAGCTGGAAAAAAATATTTATTCCTCGTAGTTGTCAATGTCAATTATGACTTTTTTTCTTCTAAATATGTATGATATTTTCAGTCATAGATATAGTATAGTAGTTATAGATTTTTTTTTATAATTTAATAAAATAAAGTAGTTATAGATTTGCCACCGAGTGACCAGGCGTAAAGAGAAATACATATAATGACGTCAAAATGTGGGGTTGCCATGGTCGCAAAAAAAGCGTTTAGAAAGAAATGGAACATGTACTCGAATTCACAACATTTAATTTTTTTACTAATTTTCCGATATAATCAAATAAAGGATAAGTAATTTATGTACTCCCATTTTTATATTTTTGAAAATATCCCAATTTACGATGAAAAATCAATAAGTGAATAAATTAATAATAAAATCAAATCTGAAGTAAAGTGACGCTTCTTTCATGGGGCCAGCTAAGCGTGTACTTACCGCACAGGTTCTATTAGCTAATTAAGTTTGACACTGGTAGACAGGCTCTTGATAGGTTTTGTTTTCGAACAATTTGACATAATTACTCAATTGTCAGGTCAATAATGTCAATTTAATATTTCTTTATACATTTCAACAAAATTTTATAAGTCCAAGTAAGATGTATGCACCTAAACACTGAAAATAATTGTCGACTACTCAGAAAGTCGTCGAATCAAGTCAATCCTGCAAATTCTATATATCAACAAAGGTTTGTTTTAGATAACCATACTTATACTTAGTAAACATTGGCTTACATACGCTGAACTGAGGAGACCCTGAAAATAATTTTATTTTGATTAACTAAAAAGTCTCACACTTTACACCGCACCGTATAATTACCATGACATGACTGTGCTATGAACGTATCAGGTACGGAATATAATGACTCAGACTATTACACCCACTAGAATGTGTCAATAAATTTCGTCTATTCCTAATGCCAGCAACTTACAGCCCCGATAACTCTGTTGTCTGCTTTAAAAATAGATTTTTTAGACAATAATTTTCAGCTCCCCTTAAAAGCACCTCCCACTCGTCATTATTTTTCCTTTTACACTGTTTTTCCCCCCATGACTCTTTGATACAATAGGGTGATGCCATATGATATCGTCTGCAGGCATGTGCAGCATGGTCTCGGATTTCAATGAAAAAAATTAGAGTGTACCTACTATGTATGTTATGATGAAAATTATCGTCGTTTAATTTCTAACATATTTTTACCCGACTACGGCAAAGCCAAAAGGAAGGGTTATAAGTTTAGCAGTCTATGTATGTATATTTATATTTTGTATATAAGTATATAAATACATTCAAGGAAAATAACGAAAATGATCAAATTTATACACATTTCAACCCCTGACTAGTTCAGATTTGGAATATAGATACCTATACGAGAACTTACGGGAAATAAAAAACTTTCGAGTCGTCATTGATCGGACAAACCGACTAAGGGCAGCTCAAATAGTAGTACACCTTAAATTATTTTCATTGAAATGTGTACCCCTAAAAATACATATTTCGGACGTTTCCATAATGGAATTACTGAATACTAATTTTGACCATGATTTACATTTTCAGTACTTTGCCGCTGGCACCCAGATCGCCCAGGATGACGCTGTGCACGCCAGTTTCACCCACGTCTGATCCGCGGAGAAGGGCGGGGCCAACGTGCGCCGTTCTTCACTCACTAAGCCTGCCAACGCCGTCGACCTCTACCAACTATAAGGCCACCTGCCTCAGAGCCCTGTAGCAGCGTTAATTTGTCTTAAATATGACACAGTAAATTAATGGGGCTCTGATTTTGATGACAAAACGATATCAATAGATCAAGTCGACACTGTCCACTTTGACAAACTGCTGAAAAACATATTCAGTTTGAAAAATATGTGTTCGCTCACGGTTGTAAAATGTGCCGGGAATGGCCTTACATGCTTCGCACTCGTATGGACTTCACCTTCAGAGTCAGTTATCGGAATACCTTCAGGTCACGGAGGACAGTGTTGGGGTCCTGACGATTAACCGCGAGTAAAAGGGTCTTTTTCGAAATTATTAAATGTCTTATGAAAGACTATGAATATTATTATTGAGGATTGTAGAATATTGGTTAATTATTGAAAAATAATCCAGTTATCAACGAGAAGATAGTCTCTTCATGTTCTCATTGCTACCTTTCCAGGTTTGATAATTCTCAAACATGTTTAATAATTGCGTCATGAGTTTCACTTCGAACACGCCTTTTAAACGCTCTTGATTTAATTATTTCTGTTCCTTTCTTTGTTTTCTTTTATTTCCAATATCCGCGTTGTCAGTTTTATGTCATATCCAATATTAATATTCGTTTTAATATTTTGCTTGTTTGTCATGTCTTATCGTAACCTTCTGCAATGCAATGCTTATATATAACAGATAAAGTATTATAACTTATAATCATAACATTCTTCAAATCAACGAATGGATTTTAATCCAACTTGTAGACCTTTGTGATATATTTTTTTTGGTTTTAGTAGTTTTGTCTGGACTTTTGGTCTTTACTTCAAAAGAAGTATATAATTGAAGTTTTTTTTTTTATTAAGGATCGACCGCAATGCTGCCCAATAAACTTTGACGGTGCATCATGGTTTTTTGAGCAGGGGTGTGGTGATGCTTTAATTTGTCGGCTCCTTATTGTCTCAAATTGTATTCATAATGATAATTAAATCTGTAATATTATTCGTCGGTACAATCTCCCCAGAGAATGAATGAGTTATAATCCTAAATGTCTATATAGGTTACTTGGTTGTTTCTTGGCAACACATACATCAATATTTAAAATAAATACCTTTGAGAGATCCGGAAATACAGTGTAGTGAAAAAAATGTGGTTTGGATTTATGGAAAAATTCAAGTCATATAGCAGGCGCTATCATTAATATAAAGAATGTTATAGTACGTGTATAAGTAATCTCCCTTTGCAAGCAATCCAATATATATATGTATTATATATACCTATAATTCTCAATTTAGAAACAAAATCTGTCTTTCTTTTTTTTAGAATAAATCAGTATTAATAATATTCTGACGTGTTAAGGTGGAGGTGGGTGGAGATCCATAAGGTCAAAAAGGTCGTCTTATATCTTAACACGGCAATAAAGGGGGAGGGTTGTTTGAGGCAAACTGGTAAGAAAATATAATTAGAAAATGTGGATATCAAGTTTAGTACACGGAGTTAGGATTTGAAGTTGGAAAAAAAATCCTAGATTTTATTTCGTTCTCAATTATTTTAAATCCCATTTTATAGTTGGTGAAATGTAATAGAATATCGAAAAAGGCGGCTTTAATTTTAATTTCGTATATACCAAAAAATAAACGCCCTATTCAGTTTGATAAAATCGTAAAATAATAAGATAATAGTTTCATCCATTTGCCAATTAGATACGTTTCATAATTTATCGCCTTAGTGATGACGTCATGCTCGACTAGACTTATATACTACAAAACGGCAAGGACAAGTGGGAGCCAAAAAGTTAAATATTAATAAATTTTCACATATCATATTGTCACAATCTAATTGTTTATTGCGGTACTTATAAGTGCCCCATTCCCGGAAATGGGTTCGGAATCTTCCATAGCGATTTGTTAGTGTTTAATTTGAGTTATAATTCCGTGCCTGGCGTGAAGAACTTGATAACTCGACTTATACGTTTTTTTTTTTATTGGCGTAATGGCTTTCTACGGCCAAGGTTTTGTAGGAAAAAAATTGACAACTCGATATCTATGATACTTTTGAAGATATGGCCTGTGACATCATATTGATATCTCGATATTTAGCGGATTTTATTTAACAAAACGAGATATCAGCGCGATGTGGCACAAAAAATATTGCATATCAACTTATCAACGAATTCTCAAAAAAAAAAAAGCGTTCGTAACTTGACAAATCAAGATATTAGAATGAAGACAAGCACACTTTAACGATAACAAATGAATATATCGTTTTATCTCATTATACACAACTACCGTAAATTCATATGTCGATTTATCATTTTCAGGTTGATGGACACAGCAAATAATAAGTTGACATAATTAATTATTCATAATTTATCGAAATGTATATTTCGATTTGTCAAGTTATTCTCACATCTGAGGTGTACTCTGGTACAAAGGAAAACACTGATAACTGTACATTTGTGAACATAATATAAACCTTAGTACAATGTGTTAAGGTCCATGGGGTATAGTTAACAGTGTCTTCGTATGTATCATTCACATTACCGGTACCTTGTCAACCATCGACCAGTTTTATTTATTGGATCAGAAAAACAAAGATGTTGCCAGTTAAAAATAAGATGAATTCATCTAGTTTTTCTGTAGAATAAGTGCTTTTGCATTACTGAATTAAAGACGATTCATTTACTACAATTTATTCAATGTTTTTATAACTTTTAATTTTATTTTCTTCGGATTTCGTGACTAAAATAAAACAATTCAAACGGATTGTATCATATTTATTCATTGTTTGTGCCTTTCTGACGTATTGGGTACCGAAAATTTGTGTTTTTCTCATCAAAAATAGTTGCCGAAACGTCAGGAGACTCAAACAACGAACACACGCGATATAATCCATTTAAATCGCCTTAATAAACAAAACAGTTGTATAGAAACGATAGAATTGTTTAATTGATACCCTATATTCTATGGTGAATATGTTGATAAGTCTAATATCTCACAAAATACAATGATTCTACCAAAATAAATAAGATAATTGAAAAGTTTGCATAAAATTACCCTTAAATCAATTTAGACATTTCAATTATACAGAAAAACTGATTTTTAGGGATTAAATTAAAAAACATTTTCACCAATTTCGGCACTAATGTATGGGGAATAACTTGATAAGTCGATGGTGAACTTGATAAGTCGATGGTGAATATGTTGATAAGTCTAATATCTCACAAAATACAATGTTTCTACCAAAATAAGTAAAATAATTGAAAAGTTTGCATAAAATTACCTATAAATCAATTTAGACGTTTCAGTTACTATGAAAAACTGATTTTTAGGAATTAAATTAAAAAACATTTTCACCAATTTGGGCACTAATGTATGGGGAATAACTTGATAAGTCGTTGGTACCTATGTTGATAAGTCTTATATCACAGAAAATAAGAGGATTTTACTAGAATACGTAAGGTAAATGAAAAGATCGCGGAAAATTATCCATAAATCAAGCTTTAAACACGAGTTAAAGATGAAAATGGATTTTGGAGAAAATGTCAAACTTTAAAATCGACGCCCTGAACAATTGCCATTTTGGACTTATCAAGTTCTTCACGCCATGCACGGATATTTTAATGCCTTTTACCGCTCGTTCCCTAAATATCAGAATGGCAAAATACTAGATTGCCGATTTACCCGATTTCTGAAATACCAGATTTCTAAAACCAGATTTTTGGTTACCGAGTTTCTCTTATATCGGGTTGCCAAAACAACTTAATCATCATAATTAATTTTACCCTTTTAAATTTTATTTTGTGCCTAATAATAATTATAAAAATGCAACGGAAATAGATGAAAACAAGTTAAGCATTTATAGGCGTGGCCAAAGTAGACTTACTGACGTCTTAAAGGAGTGATACCAATCTCAAAGGCTCATTAGGTTGATTCTATCAATTATTTTTTAATAAATGCATATATAACTGTCCGAATGCGATTCGCGTTTTATACCTGTCTCGCTCGCTCTTATGAGATCTAGATAAGAACCTTTCAGTTTTAATCCAAACCTGAATCGCAATCTGAGAACTTACCGACTGTAGATATGTATATATTACTAATGAGGATTCCCAGATTTTACATAAATTTCACTGACACGCATTTAAATATTCACTAAAATGCCTACTTTGTACAGTAAGGAAGAATTTGGTTTATCACTTATGGCCCTTAATAGCAACACTCATGAAATAGAGTCTAAAATTGATGGAACGATTTTTTTGTATTATATTTCTTACTTCATTGCGATGGTTAGTCTTTAAGTAAGTTTATGTTAATTTAAAATAAAAGATCATTAATTGTACATAGGTATATTGACGTCCCCTTTAGCTGTTAATAAAATATATTTAAGAAAAAGTAGTATAAGTTTATTTCGCCACTAATATATTAACTTGCATTTATTATTTAACATCGATATGTTACACATACATTGTTTATCATGTGTTCTAGTTCATCAATCGAGTTTAATACAGCTAGTTGATACATAGTCAAATTTTGTGTGTTAAGAGAGTTTTTTAAGACGTTTAATAACAGAGTTCATGTAACTGATATAGCATACTTTACTCGTAAATACTCGAAAGTGAAAGCAATATAAACGCCGATTAAAGAAATGCTGTACTAATATGAAATATCTTAGAGTTATTTAATACGAATTTTCTGCTAATGCATCTTTATTAATTTTAATAATTAACGAAGTATTCGCATTCCCAGATGAAATACAGATGTTTTCATATGAATAATATAATTAGAATATGTGAATAATAATCTTAGGTTCTATAAAAGTCTAGTTTAAATATCGTTATGTTCGGGTTTACTTTGTCTACCATGTCATTTCGTTTACATTCTCATTTCATCCACATTTCTTATATAAATGGACATTTTGGGATGGGTATATAGACAAAATGAAGTTGTGAACGAAATCAATTAAGCATAAAGAACAAAAAACCATACTTCAATATATTCAATACAACTTTTTTTCTTGTAAATGAATATCACTTTTTCATAGCATGATTTAAGAGGCCTTATTCCTTTTAAAATTTATTTTTTTCATATCATGACAAATATATTGATAATTTCAACCAACTTTTTGAAGTGAATAATACTTTTCCCCGAGTTCTAGGAAGTAACATAGCTATTTCACGCTTTCATTGCGTACAGTCGAAAATAAGTTAAAAAAAGTAATTTTCCGCGTGAATTTTGTCAATTTCGAGTAGTTTTTGAAACAAAAATTATCAATGAAAAATTCAAACTGTAGGTTTCAAATATATACCAATAAATCCCAATAGCCCTGTTCTAGAAAGTAAAATCAATAGTATGTTAAGAAACATGTTTGATCATAGAGAAAAATGACTAAACAATCAGCATTTTAAAAGGAATAAGGCCTCTTAACCTTGTAGCACAATAATAATATGTAAAATACTTAATTTTCCAGTCATACTCATCGGCAGCAATAATAACAGCCTTTATATATTTACACATTATAATATTACCTCGATATTTATAAATAATACTGTAAAATTATATATTTAAGATTATAGCAATAACGAGAGCATGCATTGGTTTAATAATTGTTATAAGTACAAATTTCAATTCTCGCTCGGCCCGCCTCGCCTCACCAGTGGAAAAGCAGCTTTAGATTTTCCTCAGAAGCAAAACACTGTAAGTGCTATGTTAAATATAGGAATGTACAGTGTTATGTTTCTCAGGTACCGTTTTGTGAACGAGATTATATTATACGGATCATTCTCTTAACATCGTTTCATCAGATCAATTATGTGTCGAATGATATTTTTTTTCACTAGATCCGTTATTTGCAGTGTCATGGGATATTATTTATTATTTGATACATCATTCTACAATACACGAAGAACTCTTCATATTCGTTTAAAGTTATTTTCTTTCTAAGTGATTTTGTTTTTTAGCAGGGCATTCGAAAAGAGGGAGTAACATTTCCAAATGAATATCGGGCAAAGCATGAATTGCCGCATTCTATAAATCCAGAGTTGCCTTGCAGTCAACTTATCTCCTAATTGATCATTTTCTTTGGTGGGTCATAAACGAAAAAGCTGAAGGCATTACGTCTATGTTATTTGCATCCGAGTTACTGCCAATGTCAGCATGGCTTCTGCTGTCTAAACGGTGGTGTGCACGACTTATACGTTCCATCTATTGATATTTATTTCGCTTTGGTTAAAGATTCTCGATCTTCATGTGAGATGCGTTGTGGTCGGAAAATACCTCCTCGCTTCGCTCGTCGTCGTACCTAACTCTGGGGTTATTCTCTTTAGTAGGTAGTGATTTGGGAAGAAATATCATGACATGACATTATTGTGGAAGTATCCGAACTTTATTTTGAATTTCGATACAAATAACAAAGATAACAATGAAATATCCACTTTTATACAAAATAAGGGTTCCGTCTTTTTGAGGTACTGAACCCTAAAAATAAGGCTGCCTGTACAGTGAATCGGATGCGGATCCATGACTACTTGCCAAATCTACCGAGAGAAACTATTCTCCGGAGGACAATGTCTTGAAACAAGGAACGATATATCTGGAGAAAAATAATACCTCATTTGATAAAAACTTCAGAATAAAGGATCTAGTTAGAAAATAAGACTTAGCAAAATGGAGGTTAGTATACGTCGAATGTTGTGGTTCGTGCCTCGTGCCACAGAAACAGAGTGGGGCGTCGTTTGAAGGACATTAAACAATCCGGAATCATAAGAATTCAAATTCACCAAAACTGCATTGTATACATAATTGTTAATGTAGATTACCAACCGAATATACGGTATTAACAAACAGATTATGATGTTTAAGTTCTTTTTTGTAGGACATGTTCAGTTAATCAATTGTTTTTTTTTTCACAGCATTAGTTTTTCTGGTATGCATTCAGTTAATTAGTGGAGTTACCTAGTGTGATGAAAAATTATACAGATGTGCATTTAATAATATCCCTATAAATAATACCTATGTTTATTAAAAGTAATACAGTAAAGGTCCGGATAGAAGTGCGAGTAAGTAGGCGAACTTATGGCTCGTCGACCTTTTCGCCAGAGCCACAAGTTCGCGTACCTCCTCGTACTTCTATTTATCTACAACTTATAAAACGATAAAACGAATAAAACAGTTAATATGGTTGCTTCTGATTTTCGTGGTCACACCCATAATACCGTAAATCACGTTTCCATATCATTATAATAATTTACAACTTTTGCTATGGGAAGTCTATGTCGCTGTGTTTACTGGTCATGTTTTTTTTTTATATAATAGGTATCAATACACATTTATCTATTTAATTATACATGATATATTTTGATGGATTAGGAAAATAATGATGATTTTTGCTAGATAATAGAATGATTTCAAGGTTCGTTTTAAGAATAATGACAAGACATTTTTTTTGTGTTAGGCTGGATCTTTTGCTGTCTTTTTGAGATACGTTCAGTAAAAACAAAAAGAAATGAACTAATATGCCACTCGTTAATGTATTTAGATAAGTAAACATTGTTTGTCGTAGTTTATTTAATAGTTTGTGATAAGCGTATCAAGTAAAAAAAAAATAATGTTCCAAAAATAATTGAGTAAGGGGTTATGTTACAAAATATTAAGTATCCTATGTTGTAATTGTTATACAATGTGCTCGCGAGGAATCCAAATGATTTCACCAGCGCATTTCTGAGTATGTGTAGAAAATAAAATGTCGTATAAAGTAAGCCGAAATCGGCTTAGTTTTCGAGATATTAGCATTTTTGGTTTTAAAACATCTCCAGTGTAAATCATCTTTATCATTGCGATGTTGCGAGACCGTGACATTATCTGACAAACGTTGACTATTGAAAACCGTTCCTGTCACGATCATTGTTTATGTGTCAATCATTACAAATTTCCTTCAAAAATTCAGTTAAGAAATTAATTACGTAGCATCTTAGCATAAATACGCCTAGAACGATAGTCTTCGTACAAGAGATTTGCACAGTATGAAGCCGGTATTGATATTCCTTTTGTTGGTGGAAAAACTATGGCCTAGGTTGTGAGAACTGCGTTATCTAGTTAAAACCTTGAAAACGAAATGGTACGTGATAATAAACGTATTGTTTTTTTTACTGGTCATATGTAATATTTATTTAATACTTTGTTATTACCTAATTTATTTGATTAAAGTTTACAATAAATATCATGTTACTAATTACCTTAATAATCAAACACAATTATTCATCAAATTGATTATTTAACACACTACAAGCAGTATGACTATTCTCAACAATTGCTGTATGCTTCTCACTGTATCAGCTACGTGCAGTTCATTGGAATCCACGGCAGCTGAACTAGAATCCGCAAAATCTTTTTCAGTTTTTACACCACCCTTGTGATATTTTGCACCGTGGAGTACTCAAAAACAAATTTTCTTCAGCTGTTATAAAGGTTGACTGCGTGAGCTAGACACCGCAATTTATTCGAAGGCTAATGTAATTATTATTTGTAATAATGAGATTACATACGTAACACCGTTAAATCAATCACAACAATGACTTGTCATATGACTGGAGTCATTGTCAAAAGTAGTTATAATAAAAACGAGTCGAAGGGTATTTCTTAGTGGCCAGTCTGTATTATAATCATAATCCATGGAGTTTAATAGCAAAGTTATTAAAAGAGAGTGTAGAGCAGCCAGGTTAGATAAATCATAAGATTCATGAGTAAGGAGTTTTGATCGCATATTTAAGTAAAGCCTGTTTTGAACAAAAAAAAAGTCCCAACAAGAAAATTTCTTTATGACATTGACTCCCCTTTTAATGAAAAGAGATAACAATAACAAACGTTGCCAGCTCGTTCTAAAGCATTGTTTTACTGGTGAAGTAAAGGTAATTTATTTATTATGTATGAACATATAAAAAAAGTTAAAAATCATATTTCGACATAGGTTCATATAACATTTTTTACTCCATACGACCTCAGGAATCCGCTGTTAAAAGCATTTGGATTCCTCGCGAGCACATTGTATATAACAGCCAAATGTGTAAGTTTCCACTACAACAAAACATCTTGGTCGCGTTTACGTTTGCGAATAAATAACACTGTCACAAACGCGTTCGAGATTTTTGTTGCATTAAGAACTTACAAGAGAGATCGGATTTACTTACCTAAATCTAATTTTATTAATAATCGTGCATCGGTTTCGTGTTTTAGAGTAGTATCAAAAAATGTTCACAAACTTAAATACATAACTATTATATTCTTAAAATAAGATTAGAAACAGTCTGGTGTTCAGTGTCTTAAGGATTTTTTGAGGCATCAAGATCTTCCACAAATGCTCAGGCAATAAGGTATTGCAATGTATACAATTCGTATACTCGCATATTAAACCATTATTCAAAAAATATTTAGAAAGCTAGTTTAGTCGTAGAAAAGCTTGAGAGTCTTAGAATGTAGTTGCCATCAGTATTCATAAATTACGTTTATAATGTATGTAACTAAAAGACCTAAGAGTCAGATACCCATTAGATAGGGGGGGTATGTTGTGCTTTATCAGTAATTTATATGTAAGTTCAAATGTCTTTATCTATTTACTTACATCTATTTAAAAATGTTCTCTTTTTGCGATTGTCACTGATTATGATTAGTGTTGGTAACCTTTATGCATATAAGGGTTGATTGCAAAAAAAAAGTAGGTACATAGTTAAGGGCTTTCATTAAAACAAAACTTAATAGATTCCTTTGTGTGACGAAAGTTACCCATACATTTTGTATGACTAAGTTTCGTCACACAAAAGAAGCGATCGTGATTTTTTGTTAACTAAGCTTTTAACTATGTACATTTTTTTTGCAATCGACCCATAAGCGCCTGTGACAAACTATTAGCAATATATACGCACACTTGTGAACACAGCCATATAAGTTGCTATTATTTCGCAGGCGCTTGAACGCAAAAAATTAAATATAGGATAATAATAATTTGTGAAGCCATTTTGTCGAACAAAAAGTTTATTCGGAAGGTATATGGTAGGTACATTATTCTGTTACACCCTCGAAGTCGTTTCCACTTTGAAAGTGAGCGTATTTTTTTATTTATGTTAGTTTTAACTATGTCACACAGACCGAGATTATACAGTGTGATTTCCTTTTTGACATGTAACTTAAGGAAAACTTTACTTATGTTTTCCATTTTTTGCATTACCCGATTGTGCTTAATTCAATAAGAGAGTAGCTACACCCTTCAAACCATTTCTGAAACATGACATCATTGTGTAATTTTCATTAGGTATTTATTCATCTTTAATATTTGTGTATAAACTTCAAAAGTGAGTCTTCATTATAGGACTCTAGTCTTTTTAAAGCACAACTAAAGTTGAAAAAGGACTATACAATATACAATGTTTTGAATTTTTTTCAAAAGCTTCAGTTGTGACTACAGGATAATTATTTTATAAAACATTATTTATTTATTGAGTCTTTATCGACACTAGTTTCGACACCAAGTCAACGAAACGAGTTTGTATGATATAAATAATGACACAAAGGTAAATTAAAAAGGTACGTTTGTATGATTTTAAATAATTAAATATATTAGTCATAACGTTGGTTTTAAATAACTAGGAAAAAGGGCAAGATCTGTTATAGAAAACAATATATAAAGATTTTTTGTTGGTTATCGTCTGATGAAATAATTTAAACGGATTATGTCGTGTAAGGATTAGCAATGCCGGAAATTAGTAAGGAGAGTCCTAAAAGTCCTGAGTCATTCACTCATTTGAGACTGTAACGCGGCAAACCTCCATGGTGCAGCGCTGGCCGCTTACAAACGCCATTAAAAAAAAACAGGCGTTCCACGTTCGTCTTTTGTCTTTTTTCACAGACACGCTCGGACTTGTGCTGAATGAATGGGGTCTGAATATAGCTATGTATTACTTGTACATTTAAAGATTAAATGTAATATTGCTTTTTCTTATGTGGTGTTACGAGTCAACCGCAAGTGTACATAATATTGTATATACGACGCTGTATAATAAACTGTATATAATACTCAAATACTTGTAAGGGCTGCCGCTTTGCAGGTAATATTTGTATATAAACTTATTTTTCTCTCTTTTCTTTTAATTGTTAAACTCAATCCAAGTCTTATTTCGTTCTCACTGGTCTTAACAATGACGAAATAAGGCATGGATTGGTTTGGTGTCACCAACTAAGTGAGATATTGTTCCAGCCCTTTTTACTTGGCTGAAGATTGCGTGTTGTGGTAAACGCACCTATGCCGACGGTTATTCCTGCCTGATGTGCGTGGAAGCTGGAACCACGCAGACGCTTGAAACCCTGCCTTTCCCACCATCCTGCCCAGCTCCATTAAGGCCAGTGTTTCCCAACCGGACGTGCCCAACGTGGGGCGCCAATGTAGCCCGGCTAGTCGTCGGGAGTGAAAGACGAGCCGTGGTTATAAACAAAATAATTTAATAAACAATAAAAACTATATACAATATAAAAAAAATAAAGAAAAACGGTAATCAGTCAGTACGCGGCACTAACGGGAAACCCTGCCTTTCCCACCATCCTGCCCAGCTCCATTAAGGCCAGTGTTTCCCGTTAGTGCCGCGTACTGACTGATTACCGTATATAGTTTTTATTGTTTATTAAATTATTTTGTTTATAACCACGGCTCGTCTTTCACTCCCGACGACTAGCCGGGCTACAAGACAGAATCGATAATGTCGGGACCGTTTTGGGAGACAGAGAAATATATACTTTTCCTCTAAATGACAAATAAAGATGTAGGTTGGTATAATACATTTTATAAGGCCGCTTCAAGCAAAGGTCTAGTCAAGAGTAAAAGTGTCAAAGTTGTTTATTCCAATTGTTTCATATAATTGAGTGACAATCGCCTAAAACGAAAAGAATATTTTTAATTTAAGGGGCTCCCTGCAGAAATCAGCCAATTTGATGATTTTTACATCGTATCTAGTTTGTGGATTATAGAGTTATAATGTCCTATTTAATATATATTGTAGTATGGTCTATGCTTAACACTTTGTAGTGACCCGAATTTTGATTTAACGACTGTGTATTTTATAAAAAAATATTCGGTGAAGGACCAAAAATACACTAATCTCGTTTCTACTTTTATCCCCGGTGTATATGTAGAAAATATCTTACATTTTATTGTTCTAAACCATATTCCACAAAATTTGTTGTGAAGCTTTTTCTATTTTTCTCAAAACTTTTCGAGAAAAACGCAAAAAACCGTTTCCACAACTTTTTCCCCGAAAAAATCGTAAACTTTGACGGCCTGTATCTCAAAGTCAGTGACATGTGAAAGGTACTTGATACGGTATTTTGTTGTGGAAAAACTATGTTATTATGATTAGCTATTTATAATATGGGAAAATCTATCGCAACAGATCGAAGGTCATTGAGAGCGGGTAGCCCCTTAAAGTAACTGGTTTGAACTTTGTTCCCATACACAATCTAACTGCGTAAGAAAAAAAACTTAAATAATTTTAACTCGAGCTAAAATATTATGTACTGATATATGGCAACTCGTAGTATTAGGAATATCATATCAATAGTTGTAAAAATAAGCATCAACGCCGTGATTTGTTAGCCGTCGTGCTACAAGCGTTTAGTCCAAGTCGCTAACAAATCAACGCCGCCTCATTAAAAGTGCCAAAATAGTACAACATTGCAATTTTTATTTATACTGTACAAGTCTCTTATTACCATTATTTCTTAGTTTTTAGATTGACTTGCGATCATTTATGGTACCTTATAAATAAATAGATTGTTTTCCGATATTTAATTAACGTTCTGATTATGAAGGTAGTAATCTAAAGTAGTTACTAATACTAACAAATGCCAAAGTGTAACGTGAAATTTATGGTAACGAAAAACCCGTCACTATAAGTCTGTACTTTTAGGTATTTAAAAAAGTGTAAACAAACCGGAGCTGTCAAATTTGACAGATCCAGTGGTGGTGAAACTTTTAGGGCCAGAATAAATTATAATGATCCAATTGGAATGGTTAAAACTACGATCCCATACTAAAACGACAAAAACAAACTACGAGTATTTCGACAAAAATTATAAAACAAAAACAAATAAAACTAACGGAAAATAACAATAAACGGAAGCTCGGAAACACAAAATATCGCACACGTATCTCACGACAGGAAGCAATAGCGAATGTCAAACCGACAAAGTTAAAAATCACGTAAGGTCGGTGTTCCTACTTCCTTTAAACCTGAGACTCTATTTTAGTCGTGTTACTTCCAGTATAATGCAGCCTTGCGTTTTAAACCTCTGCAAAATTGGGTACTTTTTAGTGTCGATTTACTGAGAAAGAAGAATATATTTATTTAATGTGATAAAAATATGTTTGTATTCGTGAATTTGTATATATACGGTAAAATTAAGCAATAACACAAATGTTATTTAAATGGAACGGACTGCAGTAGTGGGGTCAATTATTTTATAATATATAAAATGTAACAGGAACCAAACGTTACCTTATAAACAACCCTTTTAATGATTTGTTTACATTCTTTTAAATACCTAAAAGTACAGACTATAGTTTAGGTTATGATTATTATCGATAATCTTGTGTATTAACCTAATATATTAATAAATTGTGTCATTGTTAAGAATATCGTCTTAATTTATATCCCGTAGATGAAAATATTCAATGCCTACTTTTTATGATTTTCATATAGGTAACCGTTCCTCAACAGGAATAATAGCACATATATAATTTGTATTTCGTTTACTGATATGATCAGATCGGTTATTTTCTCGTGTCGGTTTCATAACTTTTTTTGAGTTTTCCGTGGGAGGGGTGTTAACCCGCCGCACAACCCCCGAAATGCTGGAGGACCACATCCTACTTTGGTCAGCGAGTCCATCGGACTTAGCCGGCTAGCGTAGCTAGGCTGTGCTACCGACCGTTCCCCCATCCGCGACCCGGGGGACGCCCCTCCACGCCATGAAAACAAAAAAACAAACATGAAAGAAAACATGCTACTGGTCACAGAAAGAAAAATTTTACGCAAAATCCTCGGTCCAAAACGCACACCGGATGGGAGCTGGAGAGCACTGAAGAACCAGGAAATAGAGGACATGGTAGCTGAGCCCAATATACTAGGAGAAACAAAATCCCACAGACTCCGCTGGCTTGGCCACCTGGAGAGAATGGAAGAGGGTCGTGGCGTCAAGAGAGCATACCTGGGGCACCCAACAGGAAGACGACCGGTTGGGCGCCCGAGATATCGTTGGAAGGACATGGTCGACGCGAATCTGCGCGGACTCCAAGCCTCCAACTGGAAAGAGCTGGCGCAGGATCGAGAAAAGTGGCGTGATCTCGTGTTGGAGGCCAAGATTCGCTTCGGGTCGCTGAGCCATCGTAGTAAGTAAGTAAGTTTACTGATATGGGTCCGGACTTCAAGGCCCACTTCGCAAAATGACTATACGGCAAAAAAACTACATCGCAAAATGTCTATGAGGCAAAAAGCCTTCAATGAAAAATGTCAACGTAGGAAAGGTGTCTATCCAGCCGAAAACCGACAGCGAAAGAAACCCACAGCCCAGAACAACTACTTAGTGTTAAGACTGCATCGCAAAATGACTCAGTCGCAAAATGTCTACCTTTCAAAATATACGGCCAACAAAAACATCAAGTTTCGTGAACTTATTTTAATAAAATTATTCTACATAATAGGTAATAATTAACAAACGAAAATTCATTGGACACACCGCTACTCTGAAACAAAATGTTTTTTAAGTAGTTACATGGTATTTATTTGTTTCAATTTTTTTTACTGTTATCCACGTAAAATTTGTGCTTTAATTCGCGAAATATTCCTCAAAAACTCCAACACGGTAATATTACCTTGCTGCGAACTGTTAATTTCATTTTTGTACATTATGAACCAGCCCTCGTTAATGCGTTCAAATAAGTGTTTCCTCAGGTGACAGTCACTGGCTGCTACTCTAATTATAAGCGGGACATATGGAAAAAAGGAAACGATTTAAATGTTACACACAAGCAAACGGTCCGAAACACTGCAAATTTACCTTTGTTGCCGGCTGCCTATACAGAAGACGGATGGAAATGTATAAAAAAACAAGCTCCCGAAGATGAAGCCACTAAGAAATTTATAAAATATTTTTAACGGCAAATCGCCGTCTATTGGCAGCGTGCCTAGAAGGCTGGCAGCATTGCCGCGTTGAATGGCAATGCTGATCCGCTGTGCGAGATATGAACCAGCCCTCTGGTCGCGCGTCAACTCGACTAACCTGCGGCTACACTCTTTAAAGACTTTGTGGGCGCTTTCACCCCAGGGCCGAAGAGTTTCAACCCCAAACGACTCAAATATGCATCCGCTGTTAATGTTTGCATACTTGCGCCGCTTGAGGAGTTCAGCCGAATTTGCAGCCGAGCCAGCCTTTACAGCAGTGCCACGAAGATGGGACAGCGCCGGAGTATCAGCACAGGTCGCGTCCCAGACCAGCGGCTGTCCCATCTTCCATGGCACGAGGGTCATACCGTCGGGTCTCTTACCGTCATCGCGAGCGAGGCCGGTCGGTTCTAAAACAGCCGGCGCTCCCGCGCAGGCTAAGGCCCGACGGATGATGTCATTCAGGCTGGCATGGCGGGGGGCACGCCCTGCGCTTTTGCCGCAGGATAGTCCATGATGACCCAGCGGGTCAACTTGGTCACCACAACGACAGCGATATTTTTTTTATTTTGTTGGTACCGAGCGGGAATGTGTAATTATTTTCTTTGTTATTTATTTGAATTTTATTTATAAAAATGTCGAGTCGTAGAAAAAGTATTGTATGCAACGTTGTATAAGTAGGTCAAAAAATGCTCTTGGCATCTTTCTTACCCATGCCACTCGCATTTTTAGCCCCCTTTTATACAACTGTTGCATAAAACACTATTATACATTTTATAAAAAGAAGCCAGGCTGAAAGATATTCGCCTTAAACAATTTTATTTTGAAAGGTCACGCTGATTGCGACGCCATATACAGTTCGATAAAATGTACAAAAATGAAATGACCAGTTTGCAGCAAGGTAATATTACCGTGTTGGAGTTTTTGAGGAATATTTCGCGAATTAAAGCACGAATTTTACGTGGATAACAGTAAAAAAAAATTAAACAAATAAATACCATGTAACTACTTAAAAAACATTTTGTTTCAGAGTAGCGGTGTGTCCAATGAATTTTCGTTTGTTAATTATTACCTATTATGTAGAATAATTTTATTAAAATAAGTTCACGAAACTTGATGTTTTTGTTGGCCGTATATTTTGAAAGGTAGACATTTTGCGACTGAGTCATTTTGCGATGCAGTCTTAATACTAAGTATTTGTTCTGGGCTGTGGGTTTCTTTCGCTGTCGGTTTTCGGCTGGATAGACACCTTTCCTACGTTGACATTTTTCATTGAAGGCTTTTTGCCTCATAGACATTTTGCGATGTAGTTTTTTTGCCGTATAGTCATTTTGCGAAGTGGGCCTTGAAGTCCGGACCCACTGATATGAGGACGGAGAAGATTTACTAAATTTTGAAACTTGATTGTCCATTTTGTAATAATCTTTGAATTTTTTCACATCCAATTTCAAGTCACTATGAAGTGTATGGAATTCGTCAACTTTGCACCGCTTTTGCCACAAATTAACAACCCAAAATGTTATTTTCCTCTTTTGTGTATTATGATGATATTCTTCTTCTTCTAATGCAATAGCCAATAATACTACGTCAACATCAACGATTTTCAAAAATTATAACACGTCAATGTGGTAGGAACGAAATTATTTGACTGGGTGCGGATACGTTCGCAAGCGACCGTACGGTGCCGATCGTGTGCGTCGACATCCTGTCGGCCGCGAACGGCCGTTACCGCCCGATCGTATGCGTCGACACGCTGCCGGACACGATCGGTTGTCGCCGCATCCGTTCGTATTCTTTTCGATCCGATCCGATGCGGGCCGGGCCGTTTGGTGGAAATAGTGCTTTAGTGAAAGAATTTTTTTAAGTTGAGGCAGCCGCTATTCTCATGGGCCTTGGGTCCTTTGTGAAAATTTCAATAGTACCAGTGACGGTTTAAATGATTACGAAACAAAGAAGCGATCCTAAGACTGAGCTGGTGACGTATTCATTAGATGAATTTGTTTAAGTTTCGACGAGGAAGCGGTTCGCACATTGTTTATTTCCCATACCAGCTAACTTATTTAACTGCAATTTACGTAAACTTTTGGAGTGTACCTATAGGTTAGATACCCAAAATCTTTGTTTCCTCGCTTTTTTAACTCGCACATTGTTTAAGTCCCATACCAGCTACTGCAATTTACGTAAACTTTTGGAGTGTATATAGGTTAGATACCCAAAATCTTTGTTTCCTCGCTTTTTAATTTCCTAAACGGCTGTGTTACCATTGGGTTATTTCTTTGTCCATCATCGTATACTTGTTGCGTTTGCGGAAAATGTCACTTCTTATTTCATTTTGAAGGTTAAGATAGTTTACATCCAAAGCTTCTTGCCGTAATTGACTCAAAAAATACTATAAGTTAGTGTTTCAATATAGTCTGTTATTATTATTTTTGTGCCAGCTTTCGACAACATTATTGGTTTTATGCCGGTGTCTAAAGCACGACATTATATACACATGTCCTTTTTTATTCACAGCTTAATCATGTTTTTGTTAAACCGCGTGACTTCAGGTCACTGTAATGCCTCTGCCAAAGTAATCAACCACCCTTCAACAATATTCAATGCTGGCAAATGAGCTAATGCAGCACACTGCAACATGCCTAGCCCCTTCGCGAGTACTGGTTGTTCCAAAGAGGTCTGCTTTTTTGTACAGGGCATGCGAATAATGGAAATAACAACCAATGATTGCAGCTGACGGGTAGGTTGACCGGATAACATTTATTGCACCGATTTCGTAATCAAGTATGCATTATCATCTTCTTTATTGTTTATTTGTGTCATGAGCTCACCCTCCATCACTATGACATCTCTCTTCACAGCAATATCATTCTGTCTGGGGTCATATACACGATAGCCTTTTGTAGTTTCAGAAAAACCTACAAGGATGTACTGTTCAGCCTTTTTGTCCCATTTCAACCTTTTCTGTTTGGGTATGTGAACCATCACCGGGCTTCCAAATAGACGAATATGATCTAAGTTTGGCTTCTGTCCATACCATACTTCATAAGGAGTTTTATTTCCCAAGCTTGAAGTTACAGACCTATTCTTTAAATACACTGCTGTATTTGCTGCCTCAGCCCAAAATTTCTTATCAAGCTTTGCATCGAAAAGTAAGCATCTTGCCTTCTCGACAACAGTTCTATTTGCTCGCTCGCAAACACCGTTTTGTTCTGGAGTGTATGCATTTGTTCGCTGGTGGATTATTCCTTCTTTAAGCAGGTATCTCTCCATTTCTCCACTGCAAAATTCACCTCCATTGTCCGTCCGCAGGATCTTTATTTTTTTATTCTGCTGATTTTCGACCATCGCTTTGAATTCTTGAAATTTTTTGAACACTTCATTCTTATGTTTGAGAAAGTATATGAATGTCATACGACTACAGTCATCAATGAATAGCAGAAAATACTGTGCACCACCAATGGACTTTGTTTCCATTGCACCACATACATCAGCATGTATTATCTGTAGTGTTTCTGTGCTCTTCTGTCCCACATGTGAAAATGGTAGCCTCATTTGTTTACCTTCACAACAGGTCACACAGTTATTTTTCGTCATGTCACTGGGGTCAGGATAAGACAATCCATCCACAATGCCATTCTTCATTTTATGTAAATCATTCGTGTTTACGTGTGCTAACCTTCTGTGCCAAAGTTTTGCACTTGCTACAGCTGGTGCAGCCAACATACAATCCACTACTTTAATGTTTAGCTTGTATACTCCATTGATTGCGTCCGCTGTGGCTACCAAGCGATTCTTCTTGTTGCGAATGTAACAGTGATCAGCTTCAAAAAATACTTTGTTTCCATTTTTTATTAGCTCACTTACTGACAATAGGTTAGTTGTCAGGCTTGGCACGCACAACACATTACTAACTGTAATATCATAATTACAATCTGTCGATATCTGGACGTCTCCTGAGCACAAAACAGGTACTTTCGTATTATTAGCAACGGTGATTTCTGATAACTTCGGTGAACTATTCACGTTGTTTATCCACGCTTCATTTGCTGTCATATGGGTGCTCGCGCCGCTATCAACATACCACTCGCTTTTACTATATTCTCCGTTGAGAAACACAACGCTAAAAGCATTCGATTGCTTATTTTTCTGCAATAATGGACATTGGTTTCTGTAGTGACCAACTTGTTTGCATTTATAACAAGACACTGTTTTTTCACCCGTCACTTTCGATGCTGTCATACTTGACGTTGACGTGCCGCCAATCCCGATATTTAGTCTTTGGTTTTCGTTGCGAATAAGATTGAGATTTATACAAATATACTCTATGATTGAGATCTGTTTGCAGCGAATGCAACAGCAGCGCCACTGGTGTCGGTGTCAAGATTTGAAACCTCCATGTCAATCAATTTGGACTTTATTGCATCTGTTGTAATCGTTATGCCGGAATGTTCTATCGCCATAATCATTGGCGAAAAACGATTCAGGCGCCTGAAAACGACGGCAACTTGGGTGAAATTTCGATCTTTAGATATGTGATAGAGCAACTTCTGAAACGGTCTGAAATGACTTTGCAGCCTGCTGAAAACGCCTCTAAAGCACTGAAATTGACGTTTGAAGTTTTTGACCTAACCTACCGGCGTAACATTATTTTGAATGACATCAATTTCGTTCCATATAAAGTCCGTTAAAACTTTTAAGTAATTATCAGCGAGTGTTCTACTTTGTATCTTATCAAATGCATTTAATTCTGTTTGAACAGCCGAAGACTCAAACAGTTCCGATATTTCTGATACACTAATTGTGGATGTGGTCGAATAAATTACAATCTTATTTAAATCCTCTTGATAAAACTGGGCATTTATGATATGTGAAGGCCAACATCTGTTATCAGTTGGAATATATATTTTTCTCTGAGTAGTCTAGCTTTTTTATGTATTTTTTGTAGGTTTACCGAGTTAGAGCAAAGACAATAACAGCGGTGTGTAGATATAACTCTTTGGATCGGTAACTCAACGGATTCAACACAAATAGGATTATTCAGATGAACAGAGAAGGTTGGGTCTTCATCTTCGCTGCTGATTTCAAGGTCTGTATTAGCATCGACTGCTGGTGTCTATTTACGATAGGCTTTTTTAGTTCGACAAGATCCACAAATAGAATCACCAATGCTGAAACTTTTTGCTAATAAAATAGAAAAGAAATTGACGTCTGCCGCTGTATTAAAATCTCTTCTTACGTAATATTTTAGAATTATTACACTTGAATTACAAATTAACGGTATCCTACCTATTTTCCCACGCACTAAATATTGTTCTTTATTACTGCAGAGGCCGGGAAAAATCAGTTCGCGGATGAGTATGATTTTGAAAGCCGTGGCGTAGCTGAATCCTGCAATAATACGAATCCACGAACTGAAATTTCCGCCGAGGCCGCTTTTCTCCAAATATGTTTAGAAATAATCACCAATCTACATTTTTAATATCATATATCAGTGTCATGAAGTGTCATTTGTCACTCATGTAATCGCAATATGTCGTATTAGGTGCGGAGTCGTAAATGGAGCTCGGCAAAAATGGTTTGTGTCCGAAAATTTGTTCATAAGGGCTGAAGTTAGTTGT
The DNA here is from genome assembly GCA_932273695.1 of Apotomis betuletana. Taxonomy (NCBI): domain Eukaryota; kingdom Metazoa; phylum Arthropoda; class Insecta; order Lepidoptera; family Tortricidae; genus Apotomis; species Apotomis betuletana. The sequence goes on along the minus strand of OW026298.1, from coordinate 12,234,348 downwards.
GCTATTTACAGTGGTATTATATGTGAGAATGGCAGTGTATACATAACGAGGCCAATTGTTTTGTTCCGCATTTACATAGGATTTCAAATATTCTTTCAATGTGGAATGACTTCTTTCAAGAGCGCCTTGTGTCTGCGGGTGATAAGGGCTGGACCAAAGCTGTTTAATTTTTAAAAAGTAACAAACTTGCTTAAATAGGTCAGATGTGAAGTTGGTTCCTTGGTCCGTCAATATGAATTTGGGAATCCCGAATAATGATATGAAGTGGATAAGGCACTCACTGGTTTCTTCAGCGGTAGTGCTTCGTATGGGGTAGGCTAGTGAATATTTTGTTAGGTCATCCTGCAGGGTGAGTATATATTTAACTTCGGCAGGTCCTGCTTCGGGTAATGGTCCTACAATGTCCAATGATAAACGTTGGAAAGGTTCGGTAGAAGTTGAAGTTATTTCCATTGGGTTACGATTTAATTTTCTTAAAGCCTTGTTAGTTTGGCATGAGGAGCATTTTTTTACATAAGCTTCGATGTCAGATCGCATATTTTTCCAAAAGTATCTTTCGCGGATCCGGCTAATCATACTGGTTGTGCCTAAGTGTCCTGCAATAGGGATATCGTGATTTTCCTTGAGAATTTTGGGGATTTCACTTAGTGACGGATATATTAAGTTATCGTGATAGATATTTATTTGTATACCGGTTCCATTAAAGATGTATGCAATCATGTTATAGATTTTTGTGAACGCATGTTTGTCGAACGGGTTTTTGAAGTCTGAGATACTGATATTGTCCGTGTTTTCTCTAGTGGTAGTCAGGTGGTTCCGGAGGTTTTTCAGTGATTCGTAAATGTCGGCATATGAACAATCGTCAAAGTGATGGACTTTAGTAAAGAGGGTTATAAAGGATTTTCCGCCGTGATTAATTTATTTTAAGGAGAGTAGGGTTTTTTCGGATTGTAAGAACTCTTCACGGTTTGGTAAGTAACTAAGAAAATCCTCAATGTACGGTACATTTTCGTCTAGGTCTAGTGAAGTGGATATAATGATGGTTTTATATGGACTTTTCAGAAGACTTTCATTGTGTTCTACTATGGTGGTATCATAATGGGTATTCTGTGATGTGTTTAGGAATTTAGAATATGTGTCATCCATGACCGAAGGGATGGATTGGAGTAGATCTTCGTAAATATTCGTTTCAGTGGGTTGTACTTCCAGAGAAGGTGTAGTTAGCTGATTAAGTTCATCAATTATAGATTCCAGTTCAATAGGGGAAAATTGTGGATTAGGCGATAGTGATGGAATGTCTCCGATATTAAATGGGTCAAAGATTTCAGGTTGGGCAGATGACGTACTTGGTTGCGGATCATTTTGTATGGTTGTTTCGGATGGAAGTTGAGAAGTTTCACCCTCTTCTGTATTTAAAGCGTTTACAGGAATATGTGATATCTCGTCGTTAAGGATTGGATATCGGGATAATGCGTCAGCTGCACAATTTAGTTTGCCTTTTCGAAATACAATTTCGTTGTCGTATTCTTCTAATTTTAGACGCCAGCGTTGTAGTTTGCTACTAGGATCAGTATGGTTAAACAACCATTTCAAAGGGCGGTGATCAGTTACTATGTAAAATTTCCTACCAAACAGGTAAGGTCTAAAATATTTGCAGAAATTGACAATAGCGAGTAATTCTTTTTCCGTGGTACTGTAATTGCATTCATTTTTATTCAATGTCCGGGAGGCAAAAGCTATCGGTTGATCTTTGCCAATTTGTCCCTGGGATAATATACCGGAAATGGCATAATTCGAGGCGTCGCATGTGAGTACAAAGGGTTTTGTAAAATCGGGATAAAGAAGGATCGGTGCAGTTGTAAGTTTGGATTTCAAGGTTTCAAAAGCTAATTGATGTTCATGACCCCATTTAAAAAGGGTTTCTTTTTTCAGGAGTACCTAGAGTTAGTGGTTTGGAGGTTTTAGAAAAGTCGGGAATGAACCTTCTGTAATATGATACAAGTCCGACGAAGGATTTTATATCTTTTGGAGTTTTAGGTGTTGGGAATTCGGTAACCGCTTTTATTTTTTCAGGATTAGGTTTGACACCTTTATCACTGATAATATGTCCAAGATAAGCGACTTCTTTTCGAAGAAATTCGCACTTATCTGGTTGCAATTTGAGATTGAAGCTTCGTAGTCTTTCAAAGACAGCTGATAGGTTATTTATATGCGACCCTAGGTCGTAGGAGTATATGACGATATCGTCGAGGTATACAAAACAACGGACACCCTGGAGTCCTGATAGGCAATTATTCATGAGCCTTCTTTTGAATTCGAATTGACCTTGAGGTACTGAGAAGCTGGTTTTTTCTGCGTCTTGCGGGGACATATTTATTTGATGGAAACCTGAGGCTAAGTCAAGGGTCGAAAAGTATTTACTGTTGCCTAATTGATCTAGGATATCAGAGATTTGAGGGATAGGATAGGTTTCGTCTATCGTTATGTCAATAAGTTTGCGGTAGTCGATTACTACTCGCCATTTTTGTTCTCCTGATGACGCGTCAATTTTCTTCGGTACAACCCAAATTGGAGATGACCACAGGGAAATAGACGGCTGAATAATATCCTGGAGCCGTACCACAATCTTTATAAAAACTATCCAAAAGCAGTGCAGTTCAGTTTAGGCACCTAAATTGAATCGCTGAATTTCGTACCATAACACATTTAAAGCAGCGCTGATTCTCGATCGCATAAAGTGAATGAAAGACCGATATTTGTCTCTGGTCTGCAATTGAGACGCTACGGCGCGAAAGGGATGCCGCTATGTGAGTTTCGTATATGTTTATCTCTTTCTGGCTTCTATCCGTTCGGTAACTAAAATATTACAAATTAATTTCGCAGCACACTTTGTTTAAAACTAATTGGTAATTTTGAAAAGAAAAGACATATATTTCATAGCGGACTTATGTTCTTTTTTTAATTTAATGACAATATTTGCCATACCAAATGCTTTATTGAATGAAATAAAGTTTAAAATGTCTGTATTTCAAAATAATTGTAATTAAGACTCGGAACGTGTGCCGCCTTCCGCCTGTGATAATGTCATGTCAATCATTGACATGTAAATTTGTTAAATTTCAAATGAATTTTACGTGGTATGCCAATCTTCGAATTCAGTTTAATCCTCCGCGGATTTAGTGTATTCGTTCAGGGGAAAGAAATTGTGACCAGGAAATGCGGTGAAGTGATTTTATCACCCATATAATATCAAGTGTGTCAATGACAATGTTAAAAGCTCCGTTTTTATCGCCAGCTGTCTCCCGCCGAGATAGAGACCTTTGAAATCGGGCTTATATTTTTGACCCCATGATATCAATATTATCCAGCTGCAGTCCCGGCACTACGTGTACTTCAGCTCATTTGTGGTGTGCGTGCCGCGGCCGCTGCAGGACACCATCGCAAGTGCAGACTTCTGGCGGAAGGGTGTTGTGTTTCGGCAGTTCCGCGGTAATTTGCCGAATTATACACCAGATCAGACGACGCAAAGGACCCACGCGGTTGTGTCGCCTAAATTAACTAGTTTTAAGTCTTGTTTATATGTATTTTTGTAGTTCAGTGCCTTATTGGTTTTATTACTGTAATGCTGTGTAACTTTTTTGAATAATAAATAAATTATCAACTGCTTAAAGATATGTTCAATTATAGTTGCCTATTTTAGGTTCAGTGCAAATGTTTGTAACTCCAGTTCTTTGTTTTACAAAATAGTTTACTTGTTTTTATAATTCAATCTATTAAAAATCATATTGTGGTTTAAGAACTTAAATAGTAACCAAATAAAGAAGCATGATGTAAAGCACCCTCGAGCGGCTAATTTAGTTACTACAGTCTGCAATGCTACGGAAAAAAAACGTATCTTACTATGAAATCCATACAAAGCTACGAGCTCTTTACCGTAGTATTGCAGTAGTCATATGGAACCGAAAAACACGAAGTTCTATCTACTTATTACCAGTAATGCACTCTTATCTATGCGCATTGTGCATCTTTTTTTTCCCCGTTGCATTATCCAAGAGATCGTATTATAATAACTCAAAAGAAATTAACTCGTCAGTATTCTGAAAAACCTGTCAAACACTTCGCTACCCTAAATTTTTCGGCGATGGGGTGCGTACGTACGTAGTAGTGCGTATATATTGTAACAGAAATAGATAATAACGCGAGCGCAGCGAGACCGAAATTTTTGGCCCGGGGATGCGTAGTAACACGATCAGATGAAAACGCGAGCGCAGCGAGAGCGAAATTGTTCGGCGCGGGGGTACGTAGTAACAAAATTGACCGATATAGTGTAAAAAGATCCGATCTGGCAACGCTGATATATGTATGGCCTATTGCCACCGCCCCTCTTGCCGGCCCGCGACCTCACTCGGCGCCCGTGCCCTATATTTGAAGCATGTTCATGTTCTTACTTACAGACGCGCCCCGAAGATATTGACAAACTTACAAGCATGTTTTCGACCAAAACTATTTGTTCTTGTTATTTTTCATGTTCATTTTAAATTTTGGATTGACAAAAAAAAGGTGAAAAGTAATAGTTGGTTGAAAGGCGCCAATGCCAAAACAAAATGCAAACGGCCAGGGGCGCCTACGCCGCCCCTGTCGGTTTGGCGCCCCGGGCTATAGCCCGGATCGCCCTAGGGTAAATACGTCCCTGAATAAAACGGTAGGAAGTTACACAGACACGTTTCCAGACCTGTGCGAGACAAGTCGCGAACAAAAGCTAAGAACTAATAAATATTCTACACAAAACTATCCAGAACGATACATTCAATGAGGAACTTTTTATGAGTCGCAAAATTTGACACTCGTGCGATTCAGTTTCGTTTCAAGTGACACATCGTGGTACGAAAAGTACTTGAAATGAGAGAATGAAATAGTTGAGACGCTCTTACTGAACTGTCATCTGAACTGAATCGTAAATACAATGTCATGGTATGAAATAGCGATACAGTTCAGTTTAGGGCCTAAAGTGAGTCGCGTTAAGAGATCGTGGTAAGGCTCCTGTTCTAACATCTTGTTTATTTGTCTATTCACTTCTTTTTTGTGTATTTCGGGGAATCTATACGATTTTGTGTATATAGAAGTGTCACTATTTGTTCGAATATTGTGCTGGATGTTGGGAGAGTCAATTGGTCGTCTGGAAGGTGGAAAATGTCAGAGTACTGGGATCATATTTCGGTAAGGGCGTTTGCTTCTTCGTCATTTAGATGGGAAGTACGAAGAGAATTTAGCACTTCCTCTGTGCGTCTGGCAGTGTTGCCAGTCATGGCGTAGGCTACATTTGTATCGATTGGTTCTAATTTAAGTTTTAAGTCGGGGTTCAGTTTGACAGGGTTCTCGGAAATATTTACAATTGAGATATTTATACGATTATTTTCCTTAACTTTTACAATACAATTGGCTACAAGTAGTGACTCGGATATGTGATGGTCAATGATTATTCCCTCTTTTATGTCAGGGTTGGTCACAGAGCATTCAATTATTAGTTCACTTCTCGGGGGAATTTCGTATTTTGGTTCCTTAAATAACAGTTTGATTTTGTGTTCGTTGATCTCTAAATAATTAATAGCGTAGTTTACATTGCAGCGGAATTTGGCGAACAGGTCGTTGCCGATGATCCCATCGTAGGGTAAGTTAATTTTTTCCATTACATGAAAGTTGTGTGTTATAGTTAGGTCACTGGGTAGGTAGATTTCGGTTTTAACATGACCAATGCTCTTAATGGATTCGTTAGTGGAATCGATGCCTTTCACGTGTATTTCGCTTTTGGATAATTTTGTGTTTTTATCGAGGCAGGACTTCTTGACTAGGCTTACGGCTGCCCCAGTGTCTATGAGTAGCATCAGGGGTTCTAGTACTCATTGACGTTTGTACATGAATGTATGGTATGTACCTTTCAAGTTTGGTGAGAATTTCGTAGATATGGGAATTTTTGGAATTCGGGACAGAAACACATGGAATGGTGCCTGAAGCAACATTACGACTCGGACGACACCTATCCAAGCCTATTGCTCGTTTAAAGATTCGGTATCTACTTCATCAACACCTTCTTCATTATCAAGGAAGTTAATAGGACGCTCGGAAATATTGTTTTTGAAATTGTAACGCCTATTGTTATATTCGCTTTTTCTACATTGTTCGAGGGTGTGGCCCGGTGTTTTGCAGTAGCGGATCGTATGCCGGATTGTTTGGTGGTTTGTTGAAATTATTTGATTGGTTAAAGGATGTGCTCGGTTTTGGGTAAGAGTACTGTGGTCTGGTGTAATAAGGTTTTTTGTATGTAAATACATAAATACGTTTGAATGCCTCAGTTGGTTTTTTGTTAGCAAACTGTAAGATTTTATCTTCCGACAATGCAATATTAAAATTGCATCGTTAAGTGTTTTTGGTGATTTGCAGCGTAGGACTATTATGAATGAATTTAGAGCAAGGTCCTCCATAGCTGCAAGGCGGCCAGGTAACTCTGATTTTCTGTTGCAAGACATGGTAACGTCTGTCAATAATTGGGAAAGACAAGATTCGATGCGGAGGGAAAATTGATTTACAGATTCGTTGAGGCCTTGTCGGCATTCTTGAAGGTCGGTTAAAAAATGGGCATAGTGTTTTCTCTCTCCAAACTGTGCTTTTAGGAATTCTTGAAGTGTCGACCACCTATCGAACTCTTTGATTGAGCAAGCAAGCTCTGCTTTTCCTTCTAGTTGGCTGATAATGTACTTGAGGACTATAGGCTCTTGGCTTGCTGAGGCTAAAGAAATTGCGTTAGAGCAATTATTTATAAAGGCACTAAGTTTGTCTCTGGACCCATCGCAGGGTTTTATAAATTTCAGGACAATATTTAAAAGGATTTCCGAGAGAACTAACTTTGGGATAGCCAATGGTTCCAGAATTGGTTTTGCATTTTTGGAGAATCCAGGCATTTCATTTTCAGGGGTTTTCGACATTTTCACTGTTTTAATATATCAGATGCAATGAGTTAAAATTATAATACGGTGTAATAGACGGTCCGCCGTCGTCTACTTGAGAGAATTTGTTGAGTTAGCTTTACAGATAAGAGTGCAGTTGGCTCGATGTACCAGGATGATATTTATAAAACAGACGAGAATTAAGTCTTGTTAAATCACTTAATGGATATTAACGTATGAAACTAGTATAATATTAGCGGTGAGTTATGGAAATAGTAATATGTACCTACTATTCAATACAGTTATTTTCACGCACTTTGCTTTGTTTTCACGACACAGCACTGATCACTTAATGTGGAAATGAAAGTACTTACAGTAGAACTATGAAGGTTTGGCTGACGATCATCTTCTCGGGATCGGTGCAGAGTGACCTTGGTTTAGACCAGGTCTCAGGAAACAGCAGCAAGACAAAGACCAGAGTCTTTCAGGAAACAGCGATGATAATGACCTTGGCTCTGTCCAAGGCCTCAGGAAACAGTGGATAAGTAGACTGGTGCTTTGTCCGAGTCTTCGGGAAACAGCGATAGTTGTGACCTTGGTTCTGTGCCAGGCCTCAGGAAACAGTGGTTAGTGAGTTCTAAAATTTGGAATTGACCGCGAAACATAAGAGAGTTTGTCTTTACACTTTTTAACACTTTATTGTTCACTTGTCACTTCGGAAACGTTCCCGGATTTATTAAAAAATCCCCAAGCTGCCACCAATGTTATAAAGGAAACCTCCAAGGAAAAAAAAAAAAAAGATATTTTTATTCACACACAATTCACAAAAAAATACACTGATAATAAAGAAAACTAGGGCTAGTCCAGGAGGGTTGCAAAAGTGTAACTCGGTCGGCTGTCGGAACTCAACTGACTGTCTGGACATCTAGGATATGGAAGGTTAACTTAGTTGGAAGGGAGGTTTGCTGATGGAGATACTGGGCTGGGTCAGCCTATTGGGGTGCATTACAAGGATATAACAGTACCATCGCCCACAGTGTGGGATTTTGATCAAGTTGGGATCATCGTTTTTCTATTTTTTTATAGGTAGCCTGGTTAATATAAAGGCCTTGTGTCCAACTCCCATGTGCCTTTCTTGAATAGGTAGTTTTCAAGATGTGATTTTTTTTAGTAAATGTCAATGACTGCTCGAAATATGTTTTACCTAAACTTTTGAAAAAAACATATCCTTAGTTCAAATACATATTTAAAACACTTGAATCATAATTCAGTGAATAAAGGATTTTGACTTTACAAACGGTCCGGTAGTTTTGAATTTTTGATATGTTGTCTAGGATGGTTTGGCAGTATTTAAAATGCAAAATGCACAATTCCCCCCCCTCCGCGCCCGCCGCCATATTGGAAAAAACCGGCACTCTCTTCATATTTTTGCTCATATCTTCCTTTAGGAGCATTTTAGCTAGAAGAAAGCTTCGACAATGTTATAGAGAGTTAAATTTACTACATTTTCCATTTTATATTTTGTTTCTAGGACAGATAGTTACGGAGATATGCACATTTAAAAAAACTTAAGAAATTGCAATGTCCAACTCAAAAACAAACTTCTGGATTATATCTTCGTTTAGGAGCATTTTAGCTAGAACAGTGTTTGGGCAATTTTGTATAGAATTAAATTTACTATAATTTACGTTTCAAATTTTGTTTCTAGTACAGATAATTACGGAGATATGTAAAAAATAAAGTCACATTTTCCGAAAATTTATGTAAAAGTGGACATGAGTTTTATAAGCAATTATATTTCCTACATGTTTTAATTTGTCCTAGACTAGTCCGTAACTGAATGACAGCGTTCTAAACCAAGAATTTTGAGAATTTTTTGTAAAATTCGACTTATCCTGTTTTTTCAATGTGCATATCTCCGTAACTAACCGTCCTTGAAACAAAATTTGAAGTGTAAATTATAGTAAATTTAATTCTCTACAACATTGCCCAAGCTTTGTTGTAGCTAAAATGCTCCTAAACGAAGATATAATCCAGAAGTTGGTTTTTCAGTAGGAAATTGCGAAGTTTTACGTTTTTTTTAATGTGGATATCTCCGTAACTATCTGTCCTAGAAAAAAAATATAAAACGGAGAATGTAGTTAATTTAACCCTCTATAACATTGTCGAAGCTTTCTTCTAGCTAAAATGCTCCTAAAGGAATATTTGAGCAAAAATATGAAGAAAGTGCCGGTTTTTTCAATATGGCGGCGGGCGCGGAGGGGGGGGGGGGGGAATTGTGCATTTTGCATTTTAAACACTGCCTAACCATCCTAGACAACATATCAAAAATTCAAAACTGCCGGACCGTTTGTAAGGTCACCCATAGTACTTTAGTCTCTATTCACCGTATTATCAACCTAATTCATCAATTTGGGTGTTGTAGTTTAAAAGGAAGAATACTTATTGATATTTTTTATAATATTCCTAGGTTTATTTTCCTTTTAATTTTAAGTTTTCCCGCGGTTGTCGTATTTCATTCTCCTTGTAAAGTATGTACACATGTTGCTTTATAATCCTGGAAATTGCCGAATTGGCCGCCGAGATGTTGCGTTTCTAAGTTTTTAAACGATTTCTATGGAAATAAAGCATAGTTCATATAGAATTGGAACACGATGGAAGGCATAATTATATTTTTTTAATAAAAGGAAAAACAAGGTTTTTAATTAAACAATATAAAAGATTATTTATGCATTTTTAGCGTGTCATATAAATTTCAATCATTTACTACATTCTGCACAAAATTACGGACTCTTCTGGAAATTGTGTTCATCGTCCTCTGAACAAGACCTCCGTCCACCTTTTTTGCCTGTTGATTCCATGAGGACCGCACCGAGTTGATGTCTTGGACTATTTTGCCAGTTTTATTAAATTTTCCTTTCATTATTGCCCAGTAGATTTCAATTGGTCGAAACTGGGGACAATTGGGTGGGTTCAGCTCATTTGGTATGAAATCAATGTGATTTGCAGCATACCACTTCAAAACCTTTTTTTTAATATTGGCAGCTAGCCATATCGGTCCAAAATTTTACTGGACCATTGTGGCTTCAAATGAAAGGCAAAATTCGTCTCTGCAGGCACTCTTTCTCTTAAACATCTGATGTCGTTGATGGCGCAGTGACAAAAACTTTAGTCTTAAGACCGCAACTACATATACCCTGCCAAATCGTATGTTTTTTTGAAAATTTCTCGAGTTTGTGAAACGTGTATTTTTTGTCAACATTCCCTCTAGCGTCGGCTTTGTAAAACTTAGAACCTGGTAGTTGTTTAAAGACGCTTTACGTATGTGTCATGATCCAACAAGAGGCAGCCTTTGAATTTAGTTAGAACTTTGTCATACAGCAGACGAGCTCGTGTTTTAGCTTTTTTGTTCTGTTTGACGGTTCGATTTGGCTGCTTAATTGCTCTATAGCTCTTATACCCTGCTCGAAGGGGAATCCGTCTCATAGAACTGCGGTTTTTTTTTTTTTTTTTCGAGCTAAGACATAATCCGACAGCCCCGGATTCTGTGCCACTGATCGTACCAGACCATCGGTTGATTTGAGACTTTCTATCAAAGGCCAGAGAATCCTTGTATTTTTTTATGACCCTACAAACAGTAGTTTTCGGGAAATTTAACGATTTAGCAATCATTGACACAGACCAAGAGGGATTTTCCGTGTATTTGTTCACAATACTTTTTCGTCGTTCAACTTCCATCAGCAATAACTTATAAACGCAAAAAGTCAGATCAACCGAATTTCTAGCATCGAGTCTTCAACATAACAACATTAAGTTGTGATTGCCAGTTTTTTATATGTTGAACCATATTTTTATTTTATTTTATGATAAACGTGTGCCAGTTCTAAGTGAACTATGCTTTAGGGTTGTCAATGCTAACATTGTCTGCATTGGTTTTTATGCAATTAAAAAAAGAGATTTTATATTAACATTATGTTTTATTGAAGTAATCAAAGTGAGATAATATGTACAAAAAATACGGAATATAATATACATCAGGAAAAAAAATCGTAAAGGGATATCGTATAGTTAACTTTTGGGTATATTTGCATAAAGCAAATATCTTTCTAAATAAAAGACAGTGACCACCATACTGTTAATTAAGGATTTAATTAAGGACAACAGCGTGTTTTATGGGATTTGAGTCGCGGGCAAAAGCTAGTTAATCTTAATGTTCCTCTTTATCTGTAGAAATGATGACATCCTCTCTAGGAAATGTAGTTTCACCTGAGTCAAGTTCAGCATCGTTTTCTTGACTTTATCAACGAGTTTACTACTTATTTTTTTTTTTGTCGAGAGGAAAGCGAGAACATTGAAATAAATGGACCAGACGACTCCGAGGCTCTGTGAAACAGATCCCGAATTGTCGTTTTTAGATCTCATTTTCGAGTATGGTGTTCCCGGTCGTAACGCCAATAATTATTTCGAGATTTACCTGCCTGTTCCGATAATATTCCAACAGGTAATGCACTGGCCTCAATTATTTTTGTCCGTGCATCAAAATTTTGTGAAAAGTAACAGGCATATAGAACGAGCCATACGTTTTCACATAATTTTGACACAGAACAATTCATATTTGGCAGTATCAATGGTAATCTGCAGGAGATTGCGACCAAAATTGTGTGTATATCGTCTACAAGCTTAAACTGTAGTTCAAGAATATCGGCGAATGTTTTGCGATGTTTGTCCGAAAGTGCTGTTCTAGCAGAGTTTCCATCATTCGTAGTGCCTGAATTCGACCGGACAACACAACTCAACTAGAAGTGACATTTTATCTCTTATTTCAGCCTGTATACTCTTTTGTCGTTCAGCAACAATTTGAACCTGAGGTATATTCTGATTAACTCGCCATTTTTGTACCCTTTTATCGTTTTTATACCCTAGATGAAGTAAAGACTCCATAAGCCTCATCCATGTATGTAAAGGGCTTAAACCGTGCTGTATAGCTTCTTGGTTTATAGGCATTTTGGCTATTGCTTCTAGATTGTTGAAATCTTCAGCAGTAGCACCACAGCAATCGCATCTTATGTGAAGAGGTATTTGATAACAATACATTATAAACTTTCCCATCTATCATGGTCAGGTATAACATAGGGCGAGCAATGAGAGTGCACCCTGATTCAGTGCATTCTGCATATATTGGGGATAGTTTTTTAAATTCACTTTCTACGCGTTGCGTTTCATCAAGGATTAACTTTGGTTTCGTTCCGGTATTGAATGCGTACAGGTCGGCAAAATGTAAAATATTGTGGACTAGGGTTTGACCAATATACTACGCAATCTTAAGACTTTGTACGTATAATGGGATGCATGAAGTTACAAATAAACTGTGCTCATCGTCACCTTCGTAATCAGAAAATTTTTGCTTATAAAGCGACTGCCCCGTACTCCCATCAAAACCCCACGAACCCTCTAAAATGCAATTTATAAAACCATCATTGTGCCGAAATTTATCGTCACATGCATCTACTATACGGCGAAATGTGTGAATAAGCAAATCTTGCAATGATATGGATGCATCTCTTTCGGTTACGCTTAAGTCTTCCTCAGGATAGCACATTTTTTCAGCACTGTACATTTATAGTACTGGGGATAAGTATTTTAACGAAGTCCGATCTCCCACTTGGGCCATAACAGTTGGACACGAACCACGCAGCCGCTACCATCTTATGTTGTAAGTGACTCTTCGTTTCATTATCAACATGCCCACACTCGGACCACTGCATGTCAATTTTTGGTCCGACTACAACTCCGTTGGTGTTCGTATACCCTGATATAGCCCCACCAAGAGTCAGAGTTTAATTTTTAAGTCCATGTCCAGCTAAAAAAGTTGTTGTAACGTTTGTCGCAAACTGGGTAGTAGTGAGAGGATTCTATATTTAGGTATATATATTTTTGTTTTTCTGATCGTCTCTCTGGCACGTGTGGCCCGAGATCTTTGCCGTTGAAAACTATAGCGTCGAAGTCTATCAAGTCTTTATGCTTGATATCGGATGTGACGAAACAGTTGCGGAATACGCATTTGTTTTCTATGAAAGCTGATGATCCATGGCCCAGAGCGGTAGACAGGTATAGGTCGGGATCAGTCCATATGAGGATGTACTTGATATTGTCTTCGGCAAGAGTTAGTGTAGATTGGCCGATGGTGAGGCATAGTGTACGGTTAAACTGAGAAGGCGGTTGGATCCCATGGCTATATAGGTTACTCTCTGCTCTGTTGTATTGAGTCATATTCACACAGTTGGTTTCACTTTCACGCCACTGCGCGACTGTAGTCGAGTAATAGAGATATATTTTTTCTATGTCTTGCATTTTTGTAGCACTTTGTACATTATAGTATTGGGTTTAAAACCTCTTTTTTGCATTTTGCTGCATTGACGTACCTATAATCTTCAATAGTAAGTTTCTTATCAATAATTAAACCCAAGGCTTCATCGGGAGAATAAGGTTTTTGAGCTTTGGGTTTTTATGTCAATCTTATGGTCCTTGCAATTTTTTTCCGACCAGAATTACTTTTCAAGCTTTCGTTTATTATGAACCCAAATTTGCGGGCAGAACTTTTGGTCAGTCTTCAGCCGTTGTCAGTAGTTACAATCTTTGGCAAAACTTTCTTAATCTTTGATTGAGGATGATATTTTAACGATTTTGCAGGTTATTTTCTTGTCGTTTCTTTTGGCTAGCACTTACCTAGATTGTCGTATGTTTTAGGTTCAATCTCTTTTTCAGGGTTTTCTTCAGAAATATGTAACGAGGTGGATGCCAAAACTGAAGAATGAGATTCTTGCATCACCGTACTAAATCTGGGCTCCTGCTCGCTCTGCACATGAAATTGTGAGGTCAAATGGTTCAGATAGCCATTTTTTGTGTCTCTTTATAATCATACCTAGGATAACTCGGGGCACCTATACGAAAGTGACGTAGCAAAGTATTTTATCGACAAAAAATATATCGATGTTACTGTCAACATCTAAATGTCATCGACATAAATAAATATTTCTTTATTTCTCCACATTTTCAAATGAAAAAAATAAACATATTAAAACGTGTATTTACATGTTTATTTTAAAATAATTTTCATAATACACGTAAATTGACATTTTGATTGAAATGACTTCCTAATACTTTTATTATCTTAATTTAAGAGGCTCGATATCAGATCAGATATGACATCGAACCTCTTTATAGTAATCCAGAATGTTCATTGAGCACATATGGCGGGCGGTGGTACGGTGGGTCAGAAGGGTTTATTGCGAAGGTGGTGTCCAAATTCACAAACGTGACTGCTTAACAATAGTAGGTACGCCTCATATTATGCAAACTGAGATCTTATGATACTAGTCTAGGATTACAAGTTGCTCCAGATGATTTTGTGGATTATATCCATAGCTTGGAAACAGAACTGATCTCGAAGTTTACTTCGTTTACTGGAAACAACATTGAAAACAAACTATTTCAGCATTTGAGCACAATCGAATTTAAGACCAAACCATGTGCATGCTTTCCAGTAGAGTTTTGCTAAAATTATTTATCAGGATGAGAATTTGTTATATTGTTAAGTTCAACAACAGAAGTTTCAAATCTAGTAAATCTAAAAACCGAAAATATTTGTCAGTTGCCCATTTAATAATATTTGTAAATAGTAGCCAATGTGTAGTTAACCCACCAAGAACATAAGATTAAATGTGTAAATGGGAGCCAAGTCCAGTGTTAACAATAACGTTATAGACGCTGGCGACTTCCCCGACAAAACATTTGAGATTAAGATATATGAATGCTAAGTGAACGAACCTATGATAATGCTGAAATTTAAGTATAACATATACATTATAAACCATTTGTTTATAATCTATGTTGATCTATCGACAAAATAATTGAATATGATGCTTGAAAATAATGTTTGCCAATTAAAAAGTATAATTGTTATATTATAGTTTTGTTAAATTTTATATAATCTAATCAACCTTACACAAAGTAGATAACTTAGCACAAATTGAAGTTAAAGATTACACTTGGCTAGTTTTTACAGGCAAATCAAATTTTAGAAGCGAAGACACGGTGACCACACCAAATACAATGACATAAAAAGCAGAAAAACCTTATAACTCCCAGCAACTGAAGATCCCCGGTGTGTCAGTTAGTTCTTTCAAGGCATGCCATAGGCTTGGTAAGGTGTCCGTTGGCAGTAACAGGCCCATTCTACTGCGCTTTGCCGACATCTCCGTGAAAACCGAAGTCTGGCATAGAAAGACTGCGTTTAAAGGAACTTCATTCTCTGTGTCTGAGTTCCTCACACCTCAGAGGCAAGCACTTTTCATACAGGCTCGGAAAGTGTTCGGCATGAGGAGCTGTTGGACACTTGATGGTAACATCTATGTCAAGTTGCTTAGCGGCGTGCGTGAGCGCCTTGATTGCGAAGAGGATATTGTCCGCCTGAAGGCCTCACAGCACAAGATGCGGCCACAATCGTCGTCGACTCCTGAGCCCGCTGCAGTAGAGGAGGAGGTCATCGTGGTGGCTGGCCCCAGCGGCCAGTCTGGTCGGTCCCGACGAGGCGCTAAACCACCTGCGGCATCTTAGATTATCTATTTCACACTTGCGTTGCTTTTTCTTTCTTTAGTGTTCTTACAAGTGTTGTTTCTATGGAGTTCCCGTTTTGCTATAGCAGCAGGCATTTCGTCGCCTCGCGAAAACAGGGTTCCATGTGATACTTACACAGGTTTTCAAGAACAGAGAAATGAAATTTTGCATTTTAAATATATACTTATTTTTACTTTTTTGTAAGCAACAGTGATTGAAGAAAGACATTGATATGCAACTTTATCGATTAAAATACAAAAATGTGTTTGTAGCAAACGCCAAATAAGTTTATTTGTTAAATTCGTATTTATAAGGTTCTATCTGAAATTAGTAAGTACTGCTGCGGGCTTGTAAAACAACAAGGTGCTATGTGAGCTGGAACCTTGGAACCCTTATGTTCATTGCGATTAGAACTTTGAGACTTTAGCCGTCAAATTACAGGTAATAGAATTAATACAAATTTCAGAAAATATAAAAAAAATATAGGCATATAACAAAATAAAATAAATTAATGCATCTTCATATTGTAATAATTATTGTGCATGTATGTCGGCGAGGGCGACTAAGAATTTTCAAAATGCTAGCATATTCTGTTTCATGCCAACTGGTTTTGTAAGACACAGTGAAATAACACTGTGTGAACTTCAATGCAACTACTTTTGTGTAGAGAATTGTACCATAATTCAGATATTTTGTGCAGTTACTGTAATCAAAAAAGTCATCCCTCTGCATTTGGTTAACATTGGAGGGCTTTTTCAAATCAACTTTCGTTAGCAAGCGAAGAAGAAGCGATGAATAAAATTCATCAGCAGACATAGTTCTGTCAATGCATGAATGAGCAGCATCTACTTCCTGCACAGCAGAATATCCGGGGGTTGAATATTTTAGCTCTATAGATTCAATGTAGTCATGTTCCTTCAAAAAAATTAATATCGCAAATGACATCAACGAATTACGATTCTGAGGCACGCGAGAATCACTCCACAGGTGAGTTTTTTAATACCAATATTTACTGAGGATTGTCTTCAATATTTTAATTAATCCTCTTGCAAAATTACATCCAGATTTGCCTGCAAATGTTTCGTTCAATATAGCACAATAAACCAAACATTACATTAATTAAACATTTTAACCTTAAATGTCTGAATGATCATTTTAATAGTTAAATTAGGATTATCATATTAACGGGTGATAACAAAAAAATGAGAATAACTTTCTATGGACCTCAAAACAAGACTATTCACTTAGACAAAAAACTTTGTTTATGAAGTTGTTACTACTTCTTTTGAGGTTCTTAAACTTCATTTGATTTTGTTTTTCAAGCATTAATATTTGTCAAAATGGTGTCGAAACAAGAAACGCTGCGAAAACGGTTGAACATTTTTATAATTCAAACTATAACTGGGGGAAAAAGTCTACTGTAGATAATTTTAGTAAAGAATATGTACTTAGTCTCCACTATTTATAGAATTCTTGCATCCTTGACGATAGATCACAAAAGTGGTAGCCGGCGACCAGCGAAGATAATGACCAAGAGAACGATGAACCTACACCATAGCACTTTTAACGATAATAATCCTATGAGCCAACGAGATGCCGCGAGAAAAAATAAAGTGTTCCCAACCGTGCACTTGTTCGTTCTTGAAAAAGATAGGTCTGAAATGCCGCAAGAAGGTGAGAGCACCGGAATACACTGAACAGCAAAAACTGACTATTATATCACAGTGTCGCTGGATGATCCGAAATTACAAAGGAAAATCATTCATTTTGGACGATAAAAGTTATTTTCCTTTGAGTAAAACACATATACCTGGAAATGACCGATACTACACCAGCAATAATTTTACAACACCAGACAATATAAAACACAAGTATAAGCACAAGTTTGAGCAGAAAGTTATGCTTTATGTGGCTATATCCGACAAAGGTCTTTCGAAACTGTCGTTCTAACCGAGTGGTTTAGCGGTCAACCAAAAAGTGTATGAGAGCGAATGCTTGAAAAAAATACTGATAGCATTTATTCGCAAACATCACTCAGATGGAGAATATGTTCTGGTCGGATAAAGCATCGTCGCATTATGCCAAAAAAACGACGCGTTTCCTAGACGCTAATAATATACCATTTGTACCGAAAATCCGAAACCCCATAAACCTTGCACAATGTCGGCCGATTGAAGATTTCTTAGGTTATTTGAGCAGTTTAGTATACAAAAATAATTGGAGAGCTGAAAATTGTACCCAACTGATATAAATAATTAAAACATGTGTGCGGAAAATGGACAAGAATTCCGTCCAAGAGTCTTGTTCCAACGTCATGTCTATACTGAGTGGAACAGCTGACCACGAGTCCTATTCTAATGTGCATTGATGATTTTGTAAATAGTTTCTATGTACATATTTTCCAATAATATCAAATTGTGCTAAAAAGATACACGAGTATTTTTTTACACCTCTGAACGAATTCTCATTTTTTTGTTATCACCCGTTATTAAAAGTCATTAAGTTTTGATAGTGGATGATGAATTGCTGATTAACATGTTGAAGCGTTCTGTATTAGGTATATCATCAATACAGAATTCCAGATGGAACCTTGTTTCATGCTCCGAAAATTCAACATTTGCAGATAGAACTTAGTATACCTCTAGATTTCTCATAGCCCATTATTGATATTCGAAAATTAAATATAGCAAAATACCCGTAATGTGAAGGAAGTTAGTTCAATACAAAAACACAGGTTTCTTAAAAATTGTCAGATAGAACCCTGTTTTCGCGAGGCGACGATTTGTTAGCATGTTATTACTTTTACAACTCAATAATTTTACTCGTTTACCCACTTTAATTTTTATTTGTAAATCGCATGTAAATTACCTTTATCTTACTAATGTTGCGTTTGACGTTTGATGTGTCAAAACTCGGGGGTGTTTGAGTTTCATTTTAAACCGCTTGCTGCTATTTTATTATTTTATTGTTATTTCTTAAATTTAAGGAATTATTGTTTCTATTTTCTGTAAATTAATTGTTGTTATCTTTGATAAGTTAACCGGCAGGAAATGCAGGATTGTGTGATTTTCTTTGCAACTTACCGTACGTATATATTATTATTTTATATTTTAATATCTATAATTGTTTTACTATATTATTTATATATTTATGTCAGATGATGATACTTTTTACTCTGCTAGCGATGATAGTTGTGCTTTTCTTTCAATAAATTCACTTGATACTTCCCTTTCACTGAGTTCAGAGCTTTCGCGCGAATTTCTAAATTCTCCTAACTTTAACGTTTGTCACATAAACGCTCAAAGCATCCCGTCGCATTATTCGAACCTAGTTAACACTTTTTAATCAGATTTTATTCATGCTATTTTAGTTTCAGAAAGTTGGTTGAAACCTACGCTTGCTTCAACTTCCTATGCCCTTTCTGGGTATGTATTAATCCGAAATGATCGAACTGGGAAAGGCGGTGGCGGTGTTGCCATTTATCTCAAAAGCTCCATTCCGTTTACAATTTTACATTTATCAGAATCTCTTTATTCCAGCTCAGCGGAATGGATATTTCTTGAGATAAATATTAAAGGGGTTAAGGCTCTCCTGGGGGTAGTTTACTGTCCTCCAACTATAGATTATTTTTCCGACCTTGAACAAATTCTTGAGTCCTTAAGTTCAGATTACACACATCATCTTGTAATGGGTGATTTAAACACTGATATCTCTAAAGACACCCTGCAACGTCGTAAATTAATATCATTAGTTAGTTCCGTCAGCTTCTCTCTCCTTCCTTTATCACCAACTCATCACACCACTTCATCTGACACATGGCTAGATGTGATTTTAACCTCTTCTCCTGATCTCGTTGAGAAGCATGGTCAGTTCTTGGCCCCCGGATTTTCGCACCACGACTTACTATTTGCCTCTTATAAAATTAGACCCCCTAAGTGCAAACCTGCCTTAGTTTATATGCGTTGCTTTGCCAAAATTAATTCCGATGCCCTTTTCAATGATGCTAAAGCTATTGACTGGTCCCCTGTGTACTCTTCCACTACGGCTGAAGCAAAAGTAGCCTGTTTTAATGGTGCAGTGTTAGCACTGTTTGATAAGCATGCCCCCTTACGCGCTGTAAGAGTCAGACGCCCACCTGCCTCCTGGATTACTGAGGGTGTACGCATGGCCATGCGTAAAAGAGACCGTGCATTTAGACTTTTTAAACGCGACCGTACCGACGACAACTGGAGACTATTTAAGACAGCTCGTAATCGCTGCAATCAGATGGTGCGTTCCGCGAAGCGGCGTTATATTCATCACAATGTATCCTCATCTTCTATGGCTGATGTCTGGAAATTTCTGAAGTCTCTTGGCCTAGGTAAACCTACTACTGGTTTCGATGGTACTTCTTTTTCTCTTAACGACCTGAACAGACATTTCTCAGCTGCTCTCTCCGTTGACAGTCATATTAAGTCCATTACTCTTTCCGATATTTCGTCGCTTCCACCCTTTGTTACAGAAACCTTTTCTTTTTCACCTGCTTCTCAGAATGACGTCAACAACATAATCAAAGCTATTGAATCTAAAGCCGTTGGATTTGATGATATTGGTCGTTATATGGTGGTGTCTCTTCTGGACAGTGTGCTCCCTATAATTACCGATATTATCAATTTCTCGTTGTGCAGTGGCGAATTCCCTTCACTCTGGCGCAAAGCTTTTGTTATTCCCCTGCCTAAAATCAGTAACCCCACTTCGGTTAGCAATTTCAGGCCGATTTCTATTCTCCCCTTTTTGTCGAAAATTGCTGAAGCGGTGGCTCATAAACAACTTTCGTGTTTTATCTACTCTCACCAGCTCATGAGCCCCTTTCAGTCCGGTTTTCGTCCTAGTCATAGCACCTGCACTGCACTCCTTAAGGTGACTGAGGATATCAGACGGGGCATGGAGGATCAATTGGTCACGGTACTTATTTTGATCGACTTCTCCAACGCATTTAATACTGTTGATCATGACATTCTTCTTGCCCTCTTGGAATATCTCAATGTGTCGTCTTCTGCCCTTAGTTGGTTCTCTGCATATCTTCGGGGTCGTCAACAGGCAGTCCGGGTTGACCGGTCATTGTCTGACTGGTGTGACCTTGCCACTGGCGTACCTCAAGGAGGAATTCTCTCTCCTCTCCTGTTTTCCACTTTCATCAATTTTATCACCCCCGACTTACGCTCTTCGTACCATCTCTATGCAGACGACTTACAACTCTACGACCAGTGCAATGTGACTGACCTTAAGACCTGTATTGACAAGCTAAACTTGGACCTTTTACATATCCAGCGATGGTCTGAAAAGTTCGGACTATTTGTTAACCCATCGAAGTGTCAGGCCATTGTCATCGGTAGCTCCCGCCAGCTTGCTAAGATTAATCTAGACACTCTCACGCCTGTACGCTTCAACGGCACCACTATCCCCTTCAGCCCCAGCGTCAAAGATCTAGGGATTATCTTAGACAGTACTTTGAGTTGGAAGGCGCAGGTTGCCGAAGTTAGTAGAAAAGTTATGGGTTCTTTACATGCTCTGAACAAGCTCAAAAACTTTTTACCCAGTAAAACTAAGATTTTATTAGTTCAGGCGTTAATTTTACCCATAATAGACTACGGTGATGTGTGTTATCCAGACTTAACCGTAGAGCTTATGAATAAATTGGAGAGACTTCTCAACAACTGCATTCGGTTCATCTTCTGTCTTCGTAAGTATGACCATGTGTCTTCTTACCGCTCTCAGCTGGGCTGGTTTCCTATCCGCGAACGACGTGAAATTCGAATGCTGTGCACTCTGTTTTCTGTTCTCAAAAATCCAATATCTCCCGAATATCTCAAAAACTTCTTTCACTATTATGGTGTAACCCGTGACCGTCAATTTCGCTCTTCTGGCAATCTGTCTCTCTCTATCCCTCGTCACCGTACTGGTTTTATGTCCAAATCGTTCACCGTCCAAGTTTCCCGTCTCTGGAACCGCCTTCCCCTCAAGATCAAACAAGCTCCTGTTCGGAGCTTTCAAAAAATGTTTGCGTGACCTCTACGCTAGCAGAGTTGTGAATTCTTAGGTTATCTGATTAGTATCTTCATCTGTATTTATTTATATGTGTATATATTATATGATATATGTATTTATCTAAATATTATTTATTAAAACTTGTTTAAGTTAGTTGCACCGCCCACAATTTATCTGCTTTGCCCGAAGGTTGACTGGTAGAGAATGCCTCATGGCATTAAGTCCGCCTTTTGTACGATAAGTTTTCTTTTGTGCAATAAAGATTAAATAATAATAATAATAATAACATTAACAAGTACATTATTATGTGATCAAACGCAAGTGAAGTTCGATCAATATTATATGAGTACGCTTCTTCCGAAAATATAATAAGTAACAATGCAGTCCTTTAACCTACTAGGCAACTCTTCGCACGTAAAAGATAGTAAAAACTCAAACAGATTTAATACCACTCAAACCTAACCGTCTTGAGACATATGGCTGTATCGGTCTTCATTCTTTAGAGATTCACCACTAACAAAACTTTCTTCCGGGGCGGGGAGGGGGGAGATTATATCTTCGAAAGAAGCGTAGGTACTCATATAATATTGATCTAACTTCACTTGCGAAGTTCGTTTGATCACATATTATATTTCGTCGCTTCTTTCTCGATATAATAAGTAACAATGTAGATGTTTAGAGCGGAAAGTTTTGTTGTGTATGTAATAAAACAAATAAAATTATTGAAAGAACAAAATCTATATTGATAAAACAAATGTATATGCATATTATATGCAGATTAAAAGAAATAAACTATATTATTTGATCACTTATCGGAAAGGCAAATAGTCCTTGCAAAGTTACCTTCATCAATTAGAGGTCTGTGGTAAAACCTGGCAAAGGTCTCAGAAGTGTTAGACCAGCCAGCTGCCTTCCGAATAACATCGAGAGAAACTCCTGCACGACTGGCTGCAGACGTGGCTGCGTGTCGCGTGCTATGCGAACTGAACGTCGTGGCCACATCCACCCCGCTTGCCGCTAGCACTTGCTTAATCCACCTGCTGATGGATTGAGCAGATGCATTCCTATAAGGCGATTTAAACGTTATAATTGGGTGATTTGTCGACGGAGATCTTTTGACAGATGTAATACTGAGATAATCTACTAATACAGTGGCCGGACGAATGTTTTTATTTTCATGAAAGTAAGGAAGAAACAGAACCGGGATGATCACGACCTGCTGCTGAAGTTTTAATAATATCTGTTATTAAAATTTTTATGCCGTTCGAATTTACTTGAACATTCTGTAATTTAATTAATGATAGTGTTTGTACTCTGTGGCCAGTACACAAGGCAAACAAAATCGTCAATTTCTTTGTAATTTTTTCCAAATATAATTCCTTATTTGGAAACCACAACGATATAATGATCCAATACTAATTGGGGATCCCAAATGCTAGTATATTTAGGAACAGTTGGTCTTAATTTATATATACCTTTAAATAATCTTTTAATATTGGCGTTTGAACAGATGCTGCTCCCTAATAGCAAAGACAGTGCTGATCTATGATTGTTTAAAGATCCGTAAGATGACCCCTTATTGAATTGATCAGATAAAAACAACAAGACAGCGGAAGTCGTACCCTGATAAAAATTTAAATTATTATTAGTACAAAATGCCCACCATAATTTGAAAGATACATTATATTGTAGCAGAGTATTTTGTGATAGTGAAGCCAACATTATATCTCATGATGCTTCAGGAGTCCCTCGACTCAAGAACGCGCGCCAGAGAGCATTGCTGCAGCCAGGGTAAACTGGTTGAATCGCTGGGAACGTGTTCTGGAACAACAGAACTGATCAATGTGCTTGTTTGAATCGAAGTATATAATATCAGATACTATTAATTTTGATAAAAGTGGACACCACGGTTGGGAAGGCCAATAAGGGAAGATTAAAATACTTGTTGCAGCGTCATTTATAATTTTATGTAGACATTTTAAAACCTTTAGGCGAGGCAGGTCATCCTCGTTTTACGTCAATTTCGAGCAAGGTCATGTTCTTGGTTCGTCACCTTCTCGGGTCGTCATCTTCGGTTCCTGACAAGTTCGAAGGATGCCATGTTCTCAGCTCGTCAATTTCTCACTAGGTCATCATCGTTTCATGTCAATTTCGATGGACGACAAGTTCTCAGCTCGTCAGTTTCTTAATAGGTCGTCTTCGTTTCGTGTCAATTTAGAGGGACGTCATGTTCTCAGTAGCTCATCTTCACTTCCTGTCAATTTCGAAAGATCTCATGTTCTTAGGTAGTCAATTTCTTAGTAGGTCATCTTCGTTTCGTGTCAATTTCGAAGGATGGACATGTTCTCACCTAGTCACTTTCTTAGTGGGTCATTTTCGCTCCCTGTCAATTTCGAAGGATGTCATATTCTTAGCTAGTCAATTTCTTAGTAGGTCATCTTCGTTTCGTGTCAATTTCGAAGGACGACATGTTCTCAGCTAGTCAGTTTCTTAACAGGTCATCTTCGCTTTTTGTCAGTTTTGAAGGATGTCATCTTCTTAACTAGTCAATTTCTTGGTAGGTCATCTTCATTTCGTGTCAATTTTGTATCATTTTCAAGGGACATAATTTTTCGATTAGCCATTTTCTCAGATACAGATTTTCTGAACCAGACAATCTAAATCCGATATTTAGGATTGACAACATTTTATATTTGTAAGGCTACAATTTTATTACTTTTCCGTATTACGCTTAGAAAGAGGATTTTTTTGAAGTGAAAACTTCTTTAGCGGGGCTTGGCACTTTTTAGATGGGTAAAAAAATGTTAAACTCGCGTCAGATCCGCGCGTCAGATCCTGATCAAAAAGTATAAACAAATGGTAGCCTAGCAACCGTGTCTGTTTCAAAGGAAGGGGGCCTTCTTAGTCATTTTCTCAGATATAGATTTTCTGAACCAGACAATCTAAATCCGATATTTAGGATTGACAACATTTTATATTTGTAAGGCTACAATTTTATTACTTTTCCGTATTACGCTTAGAAAGAGGATTTTTTTGAAGTGAAAACTTCTTTAGCGGGGCTTGGCACTTTTTAGATGGGTAAAAAAATGTTAAACTCGCGTCAGATCCGCGCGTCAGATCCTGATCAAAAAGTATAAACAATTGGTAGCCTAGCAACCGTGTC
This sequence comes from Apotomis betuletana, assembly GCA_932273695.1. Taxonomy (NCBI): domain Eukaryota; kingdom Metazoa; phylum Arthropoda; class Insecta; order Lepidoptera; family Tortricidae; genus Apotomis; species Apotomis betuletana. The sequence goes on along the minus strand of OW026298.1, from coordinate 12,209,601 downwards.
TGTTTCAAAGGAAGGGGGCCTTCGAACAACAAAATGTTGTAAGTGACAGATGGTGAAGCGTAATCATAAACTTACATTAGTAAGAAATAGAGATTAAAATAGAAATCACGTTATGAATACAAAGATCAAAGCTTAAAGAAAAATTGAAAAAGGAGCTACCTGGTGGAAGGAACCGGGAATCGAACCCGGTACCTCTGGATTACCGGTCCAGTGCGTTAGCCACTTCGCTACCCTCGCTCCACGTAGACCTGACTAATTTTTCCTTATGCTTTGTGTGTCGATCTTTGCATTGTTTATTTGAAAGGTTTTTACACCTTAGCGACCTCAATGTGAATACGTTAATATTCACATCTTACCGCACCACTTTACAGCGGTGAACGAGCAAGCGAAAAAAAATAAAAAAAATACACATTTAGTAGTAATTCAATACGTTTAAAAAGGCCATTCGGCCCACCTGCGCAATAAATCTGTGGCGCTTAGGCATTACTTTGGACTCGCTTGATGCACTCAAACGCCATCTCACTGAATTAGTGTCTTACGAGATGTCGCCTATGCCACACGGAGTTGTAGGTAACTTTAATTTTGACGAAAGGTATCTAATTATGTAAAATCCAAAAAAAACTACAAATAGCGATTTAGCGTTTTATTCCGCACCGATGATATATTTGTTATTAAAGTATACATATAAAAACAACAAAATAAGCATTACAACTCAAATATAATTCACCTCTGGATTCACCATACGTACGTAGGTTTTATACAGAAGAACTCCAAAATTCCAGTTTTGATAGAATTTAAGTGCCATATATTCTGCCCTGCTAAGCCGAAAGGCGCTATGTCTGAGATACGCCTTTTTGTTTTTTTTTTATACCATTCGATAGCTATGACAATTTCGCATCTAATAGTATAAGCCAAATAGTGCTATCTGACTTAAAACTATTAAATAAACCACTAAAAAGTTTTTTCATATCTCAATTTTGTATTAAATTACTAAGAGACTTCGCGGCATATCGATACTTTGAAACCAAAAAGCCTTATATTGACATAAGCTAGAAGCGCTTAAAAATACTTGACAACTAGTTCATTGAATTCCTAAGACAATAAGCGGTAACTCCGTTTTTCGAGCTGGTTACGAAGTTAGCGCTTTTGCGCGAATGTGGATGTTATTAGTTCGCTAAGGATTGAGATACGGCTGTACCGAAATATATAGATGTTTTAAGAAAATTTACCTTAACGTCTTAATGATTAGGTACACCCACTTAAATTCAACAGGAGAACGTATGGAGACGTGAACATAATCATTATGGTCATTTCTTAATGTGTTTTGTTTGCGGAAGGAAGCAAATCCGTTTTGTTGTTATCAAAAAGAGGAAAGTTTATAAACACAGTATTTTTTATTTTAAATATGCAGTGATAAGCTGACGTGTATTGATACGAGTATCAAGGTAAGATTTTAAAGGTTTTTATGTATCTTCGTTACTTTCTTTGAGGTTAAAATAGTTTCATACATGAACATTAACGCGTCGTCAGTTACATTCAAATCAGTCCTGTCAGTTCGAAAACAGATATGTATAACCAAAATAGATTATTTTATACTCCTAAATTACATACGATAAACCTCAACGGTGCGGTATCAACACGTATTCTCTTGACGCGCGAGTATTTTGAACTACCTGCACTTGGAGTTTATTGTCAACATCATGTTCGAAGCATCGAAGTAATTAAATAAACACTTTTTCAACGTGATTAAGTCCCATTTTGATATAATAATGTGTTACAAGAGATAACGAATAAAACAGTTAATGCTCTCAATGATAATTGTGCAACCGGTAGGAGACTACATTAAGGCTAACATCATAGGTGCAAAGTTTTTAAAATTAGAAAATCTTCCAGCTCCAATAAAAAAACAGTGCCAGCAGGAGTTTCTAAAATAAAAAATAAAAACCTTTTAAAATCTCTTTCCGGTTTAATACCTACAAAAAGGATGTAATTTTGGCGGGAACTAACTACCCACTTTTGATATTTTTTTTCGTATAGAAAGAAAAACATTTCAATTATTGTTGTTTTGCTTTTCACTACTATAATTAATAAAGTATAAAATAAAAAAAAATAATGAAGTTTTATTACGATCTAAGAAGGAGTTTTTAGCATGTATTAAAATATATATTTTTGTATGACACGTTGTATGAAAAGATCAAGGCTAAGAGCCGTATCTCAATTTTTGGAGCTATTTATTTTAACCAAAACAGCGATATCTCACAAAATAGGTATAATGATAGATTTTTTCATAATTTATGTATGTCTATAAAATGTATGGTCATAAATATTTATAAATATGTTTTAACTTCTTTAAAAAGATTTGTTTTTGAAGGTGCGAAAGTATAATTTACAAAAAGTCGATTTTCTCAAAACTTACTCAGATTGAGATAGCGCTTTTTGGCTTATCAGGGCAGTATTATACCTATAACTGCATCGAAGAAGTCGTTACAACTGCATCGCAATACATACGAGTACAACCTTCAAATTTTTCAGTTGGCTTGCAGTTAGCACCTGTATAAACTCGAAGTATAACATATAAATTAATATATATAAATAAGCAGACTCATATACATTTCGTTACCGTTATTGTTTAACGAATACATTATTGATTCCTTTATAATTAATAGGTAACTAAAATAACAGACGCAATAAGGATCACAAACTCAACTTATATTATTATTAGAAGGGGAAACTGTATAGTCTGTAAGATCAAATTAAGTCGATTTTGGCACAAAGTACTGTCGCCATCAGACAAATCGTAGCATATAAGGCGTTCATAAATATATGAATATGTACTGTAACGCCCAGTCAATAAGAGTTGTGTTCACATATTTATGAACGCCTTATATGCTGCGATATATAATTATATCTGATGGCGACTGTACAAACAACCGTATACTAAATAAATTTAAGGTCGTTTTTCACTTGTGCCAGTTTGACATAATTTGATCTTAGAATTCGGGACTATACCAGTTTTCCAATTCTCCTTTTTATCCTTAAAAGTCAAATATTTGACTCGAGTCACTTGACTCTGCAAAGTGATACTCATTATTTAATGCATCTGCATTATTTTCATCATCTGATGACTCAAAATGTTCGGAGGACTCATCATCTGAGTTATCAGATGAAGACGATGCAAATTCTTCTTTCTTGTTGCGAGCGAAACTTAAAAATACCGCTTTTTTCAGAAAAGCATAAACCGAAATGTGTTCGTTTGTTAAATTATTAGTTAAATTCTTTAATCTTTTGTTAAATTTCACGTCTACACTTCTAGATTTTTTGCTTTCAATGTGTTCTTCAGCTTATGTGTCCTTCAGCTTGCCTGATTTTTGTGTCGTAATGCTTCGATTCCTTTTTCAACATTAAAATCAAGTAGTACAAATTCGGTAGTTTGCCTATCTTCCGATTTAACCGGTGATGGTAGCCTTCAAGGTGATTATTCGTCCTATATTTTTCACCCGCACACCCAAATACTTCTGGGGTGATTGTGCCCATCCAGTAGTCTTGATAATAATCCACAAACTTTTTTTTGTGGTTTTGTTCGATAAATTTCGGGTTTTTGTCAAGTACTGAAACCCATCCAGTGCGTATGAGTTCTGTAGGGAGTAAGGGCCTGGGCACATCACCACGGCACGGCGCCGTGCCGTGGATTTTTACGGTGTCAGCGTATATAAAACCACCGTAGAAATCCACGGCGCGGCGCCGTGCCGTGGTGATGTGCCCAGGCCCTAAGGGTATATACGTTATCAAACGTATAACTTTCTTATCAGAACTTTGTTTTAAATTCAAGTCTCTCGACATTTTCCATATTGCTTTCGTATAATGTAAAAAGCATCCACTTTTTTTTCCATTTGGATAAACTTTTGAGACAGCTTTCATCACAGCTAACTCGAAATCACTTTTGTAATGGTCCATATTTAAGTCAAAATATAATCATATTTAAAGTAATCTTTCAAAATTTTGAAAAGCCGAATGTATGTGTTGGTGTGTTTATTGGGCAAAAGGGCGTATACCACAGGAATGATTGTGCTACTGTTTTCAGAATTATGGTTTAGTTCAGCATGAATGATGTACAGTTGATAGAATGGTTTTGGGACTACCTTGAATGTGCCATCACCCAGAAACCATCGCGTTTGTTTAAGTATGTCCTTCGACTGATTTGAAGAAAAAACCAGTATTTTATCCTCTGATCCGTCCTCAGCAACAAGGAAATTTTCGCTTAACATTTCAGGTATAATGACATCTTTAGGATCTTGGAATTTCAAATTATCTACATTTAAATACCGTTTTCTTAAACTATATAATTCATCTTTTTTAGATTGAAAACCTGGTATTGACGAAACTTGATGCGGTTTGTCAAGAGTTTGCATTGCTTCCTCGAATATGGGTTGTATAGGGTCCAAAGTCTGACAAACTTTTTTTTTGCAAGTTTCCATTGCTTTGTCAATATCATTTCGCACATAATTGCGATGACATGTGTGACTCTTAAAATTCTTTCGAGTTTTTCGTCCATCGTAATACTAGCACAACAAATGTTCCTTTCGCAACACCTGAAGTTGTGCGTCCCACTTTTATTATTTTTATTAAATAAATATTTATACCCATCCCGTAGAATGCATTTTTTGTTTTTACCCGTGTGTATTATTTCAAATTTTTGATTTTTATTCTCTTCCATTTTTTTCTTGAGATAAATAAAACTATTCAACTCGTGCAGTGACAGTGGGTGACAGCAATTTTTTATTTTAGCATTACTTGTCTTTATATCAAGGGGCCAAATCAAAGAGGTAAACTTTATTTTGGTCAAAGATAAGCAGTTTAGACTTTATAGAGGTAATTTTTATAAACATGTATTTTCGATATCATTCTCGGTCCCTGCTTATATCTATTAATAAAATTACAACGTTAACATATAAAACACAAGGTGTTACTTAAGTAAATAGCTTAAAATACGTTACAATCCCGAAAAACTTCGTTGAAATAGATTTAATTAGAGGATGACTAACGCAGAAAGTGACGTCCTGCGAAATAGACCAACATAGAAGATAACTAATCAAGAAAATTACGTCCTGCTAAATAGACCAATATAGAAGATGACTAATTCAGAAAATGACGTCCTGCGAAATAGACCCACTTAGAAGATGACTAATCCAGAAAATGACGTCCTGCGAAATAGACTTACATAGAAGTTGACTAATCCAGAAAATGACTACTTGCGAAATAGACCTACTGAGAAGATGACTAACCCAGAAAATGACGACCTTTGAAATAGACCTACTTAGAAGATGGCTAACTTAGAAAATGACATCCCTCGAAATATACCTACCTAGAAGATGACTAACTCAGAAAATGACGTCCTTCGAAAAAGACGTAAAACGAACATGAAATTTCCCTACATTGCCTTTCCACGAAAACGACCTGCCTCGCCTAAAGGTTTTAAAATGATTGAAAAAGGCGGGAAAGCCTAGAAGAATTGGTTATACCAGCTAACAGTAAAAGCGTCAATGGCAAAAGCATCAGGATCTGGTTTCCATGAAATATAAGTTTGACATTTCGCAGTAGTACGAGAGGTGAAAAGATTGATTTCCGGCTCTCCAGACTATTTGGTAGGCTGAATTAGATAAAATCCAGTTTATATCAGGGTTTTGTTTTCTTGATTCCTTGTCTGATTCTAAATTATCTTTTGTATTAACGTAGGAAGCTACTAACCATAAATTGAGTTTTTCACACCATTGCCAAATTAATCTTGTTAAGTTATTGAAATGAGGAAAATGAATCCCTCCCATGCGATTAACATAACTGATCGCAGTAGTATTGTCAATGCGCAACAATAAAGTACTGTTATGCTTATAACGAGCAAAACATTTTAAACCTAAAAAAGCTGCGATAAAATGATAACTGTGATGACTCGAATGATAAATGATAACTCGTGTTCTTTCCATGTTCCATTCGCTCGTTCACCATCACAAATATACCCCAGCCTGATCTGGACGCGTCTGTAAAGATTTCTAATTCAAACTTTGGTAAACCCAGTGGAGACCGACTAAGCTATATATTATTAGACCACCACTCTAAATCGGGTAAAATTTCGTGGGAAAGTTTGAAATGCAAGGAACTTATGCCGTTCAAGTAGGTTAGTGTACAACCAGCCGAATCTCACTGCTGGGCACGCAGCTGTGAGAACACCAATCAAATGAGCATTATTCTCTAACGGTACATACTGGTAAACGAGAGAATCTTTTTGTCAACTGTGCTATATTATTGCGTCTCTCAGTAGGCAGGGATAGAGACATTTCTACAGAGTTATATATAAATCCGAGGAACTTACAACATTGTTGAGGTTGCAAACAGCTGTTTTTTCAAATTTAGTACGAATCCTAAACATTCAAGAAGTTGAATAGTCTCTGTTAAATTATGCATACATTCTTTAAAATCTTTGCCGATACATAAAATATCGTCAAGATAAACAGTTGAGGTAAAACCTCGTTTCCTCAAGTAGGTGACAACCTCCTTTATTATTTTTGTAAAAGTTCTAGGAGCAATAGAAAGTCCGTACGGCATTGCACAAAATTCGTATAATATGCCTTCAAATTCTAATCTTAGAAATTTTCGATAATCCTTTGCCACAGGTACAACTAAATACGCTTCTTTAAAATCCATGGTTGCCATGTAACCATCTTTAGGGATTAATTTCGCTGCAGTCCTATAGTCTTCTGTTTTAAAATGAGATTTTAAAACGAACTTATTTAAGGGTTTTAAGTTTAAGATAAACCTATAACCGCCACTAGCTTTAGGAGATAAAAAGATTTTTGTAAGGTACTGTTCATCGCATTGTTCACATGGAGTAAGCGCCTAAGTTGATTAAGTTCTGTATAGCTAAATAGATATCAGATTTTTCCTTAGCTGAGACTGTATTTATAGGTTTGATAGGCTGAGATACCTGCCTTAAAAAAGGTATTGTGAGTCCAGTTTTAATCCAATTTAAAATAATGCTATTATTAGTTATTTTTGTCCAACATTCATAAAAATGTTGCAAACGGCCGCCATGTACCTGTAGTTGCGCTACTGCCGAGGCTGAGTCCGCTGCTTGCCGTGGCCCGCAGACGTCTTGGTTTGTGACGCAACTGCTGCTGGTGCTGCTCTGCGGCCTGGTGGAAATGGGAAGGTCTTCTGAGGCCCTGCGCGGCCCCCCCTGTTCGAAGACTGGAAGCGAGCGGGCCCTGTCCAGTTTCCCTGACTTCGTGAGCGTGTTGAAGTCGACGGTTGAGAAGTGCTAGGTGTGGTACTCTTGGCATAGGCCTGACTCTTTTTAATCTGAAGGCCTTGTTTTTCAATGGCCTTGGAAGCCTTAATCTTTTCTGAAAGTTTGTTGCCAAACAAGGTTTCATCTCTTTCACAATCCTGCATGACATTGAGAAAGGATCTATCCAAACCCGGAGTAATTAACTTAATTCTGGCCTGGGTCTCTGTGAAGTGTAAGTCTGATAAAATTCTACATCCGTCAGAAAGAATTTTCAGCGCTTGTACCTTGTTTGATTTGTCATCTGATGTCAACAGAAGTGTCATGGGTTTGTTAATAGCGGAGATTCCGACGCCAAGTTGTTGTTGGGCTGATTCAATCTTTTTGTCGCAGCTATCTCAGCATTTAAAGTTGGAGCCTTCAGCAATTTACAGTTATCCGGTATTTTGTATTCTTTCAAAATCTTTTCTTTACAATCCTTAGAGTCGATGCCCTTACGTAGGATGGGAAGCCATTGGTCTGCCAGCAAGGGGCTAATTTTCTCTCCGTATGTAGAAGGCTCATCTGCAGGATCTCCAAGGGCAGATAAAAAGTCAGGGTCGATAGTTATGTTTTCCTCAATTGTAGGATCTTTCGGTTCGGAAGGTACTTCTATTTCGTCATGACCGATTAATGGGCTTCCGGGACCTTGCCCTGAGTTTGCTCCTCATTATCTACAGCGTAAAAGAGAAACATTTTAGCAGAAGTTTCAAATAAACAAATTAAACGATTCAGTCGCAAAACGATCGTTCGCTCTGCTTAAATTACCATCGTGACGTCTCACGGACGACCCCCCGGCGAGAAAATACTTTTTCACCTCACTCGCTCGGAAAACCTCCGTTTATAGGGCGAAATCTGCGTGCAAAAGTCTATTTTATCCGCTAGCGTGCAAAAGTCATTTGAATTTCGAACACGACGATTTTGATTCTCTGTGGTGCAACTTTTTTATATTTTAAGACCTTCCACGCGTGACTGATTTCATCAGTCGATAAATCTTCGAACAAATTCAACGCACGTTAATAAAGGGCGATCTGGTCAGGCCGGCTCAAATCATATGTACGTTTGAATACTTCTTTAAAAAAAAATACACCTACAATATCACGTCCAGAAACCTGGTTTGCGGTTACAGATTTTTAAGTTTTAATTTTTCTACACTTTATATTATGTTGAATATGTATATATATTAATAGGAAGTATTTCAGTTTCATTTACATATTTTGACTAGTAAATATATTAAATACAACACAAATTTTAATATTTATTTGTTATAAAAGTTGGAACATAAGAGTGTAATTTCTGAACGCACCCGAGAAAAAAAATAATAATTAAAAAGTTGGAAGTTTTCACAATTCAGCACGTAAACAGCGTAAATTTGTTCTGTGGAGAATAACTACATACTGTTGTCTTACTTTATAAATATCGATAACAAGAAAGTTAAGCCCAATTTGGAGTATTTATTCAATGCTAAAAGCCTGCATTAAAACGAAAAAGGATTTGTTATAAATATTTGGAGACGATAAGAAATTTACCGAAACTATTGGCGTTTTTAAGAAGATAAAGCCGAAATAATCTTGTTCGGATCCCATCGTCCAATAACTTCCAAAGCAAGTGTTATGGAAAATACTTCCGAGTGGCCAACTAATCCTTTCCAGAATGCCATTATCCCACATTTACAACGAATGTGTCAAGTAGTTTAAAATAAAAATATAATATAACAGTGCTTAAGAAAAACTCAACGATAAAATATACACGACGGCCATATTATTTTTAATTTTTAATATGTGTGCTTCTCTCGTATTTATTTGGTTTAGATTTAAGTGTGTTATGTTATTTGATGTGTTAAATAGAAGGCAGAACTATATATGATTATTTTTATGTTGTAATTGTTTTTCTTGAATCTTGCATTTTCTTCTGTAGTGAGGTGAAAAGTTGTGTGTTCCGCATGGCTGCAAAATTATTTAGCTTCTCGTGTCTTGAAAGCCTCGCTACGCTCAGCTTTCAATTTCAACACTCGCGCCAAATAACAACTTTGCAGCTTTGCATAACAAATAACTATTGTGTTGACTCACGGCCAACCCCCAAGTAAGAATTGCCTTCGTGCTGACTCACGGCCAGCCCCCGGGCTGATTATCACCACATATTGACGCGCGGTCAACGGGACGGTTTAGTTAATATGATATTATGATATAAATAAAAGAATATAACTTACCGGATTTGTATTCAGAATCCGAGGAATCTGACATAATCAAAATTCTACGACGGCTACGTTTAAATACTTGTTCCTGCAGTTTTTTCAATTTTGAATTATAAAATTGAATTCTTTCTGCCGCCGTTCGTTTCGGCATTGCTTTTTTCACAGTACGATACCGACAAGGAAAAAACTTTGAAGAATATTATGTACGTATTATTATTATTATTCCTTTATTTATTTCGTATCTTAGGTTAGGTTTTTACAATATATGTATATAAAAAGTAAAGTACAATAAAGAAATTACAAAATATATAAACACATTATAAAAAACCTAACCTAGGGTACCACCGGCAGCGGGGCAGGGCCCAGGCTACCGGTGGTTAGGGCTGCAGAGAGAGGAACCTCCTGACAATGCGCGCCGTGTCCAGGAGTACCGCCTTCTGTATCTGGCCCTTGATCCAGCCATCTAGCGAGAGTCTCTTAAGATGTTTGTCGAGACTCTTCGCTATAAGACCGTTCGCCGAAACGACTATCGGGATAATGATCGTCGAGTCAACATCCCACATGGCGGTCACCTCGTGAGCCAAGTCAAGGTACTTGCTGAGTTTGTCCTTCTCGGCTTTCACGAGGTTCTCGTCATGTGGGATGGTGATGTCGACGAGCACTGCCTGGCGCTTGGATCGATCTACCAACACGATATCAGGCTTATTGGCTACAATAGTCCTGTCCGTGATGATAGATCGATCCCAATAGAGCGTGGCACGACCATTCTCGAGAACTGGCATCGGTGCGTACTTATAGTACGGCACCTCAGACCCCACAAGACCGTATCGAAGAGCAAGTTGCTGGTGAATGATCCTGGCTACTTGGTTATGTCTGTGCAAGTACTCGCCGTTAGCAAGATGAGAACAACCGGAGATTATATGCCTGAGTGACTCGCCGGGACGGCGGCATGCCCGACAAATGTCGACCGTACCGTCCTTCAGGATATATATCCGGTAATTGTTCGTCATCATTACTTCGTCCGCAATTGCACAGACAAAACCTTCGGTTTCCCCGAAGAGATCCCCGAAGCATAGCCAGTTCACCGACGCGAGCAGATCTACATCTGGCCCCGTGAGGGCCTTGTAGAACCGCCCGTGTAGCTCCTTGCTCTTCCATACAGCCCTGCGGTCATCGGTGCTAAGCACCTTTGGTCTGCGCCAGTTCTCGTTTGCTAAGGAGAGAGAGGTGAGGCCTTTGTCAACTGCTACTACATCGCGATGAATCCCACACTCGTTGTTTAGGAAATACTCCCTAAGACTGCACACCTCGCGGTTATGGAGGTCCTTGGCGTTTAAAAAGCCACGGCCTCCACACTTACGCGGGATGTACAGTCTCATAACTGACGAGCGTGGGTGCCTCATGCGGTGTGTAGTGAGCAGCTGACGGACCCTCGTATCCAGGGCGTCCAGCTCAGTCTGAGTCCACTTTAGTATGCCAAAGGAGTAAGTGAGCAGAGGCATCACCCAAGCGTTGAAGGCGCGCGCCTTATTGCCACCGGACAAAAGACTGTTAAGTACTTTTGTCAAACGACAAAAGAAACGCTCCTTCAACGCCTGTCTAATGTCTCCGTCCGCAATACCCAATGACTGTGACATACCAAGGTACTTGTAGGTTTCAACTTCGGAGATAGACCTGAGGGACATTGTCTCAGAAAGCTGTAAGTTCGCGGAATTTACGACTTTCCCCCGCTGTACATATATGACCGCACACTTGTCTACACCAAACTCCATTTTGATGGCGCTACTGAAGGCTTTAGTTACTTCCAGTAGTTCCACCAGATCCTGGCGTTTTGGTGCATACAGCTTAAGATCATCCATGTACAGCAGATGAGAAATGACCTCACCTCCTCTTCAAAGCCGGCAACCTAGTCCTGAATCCTTCAGCAGAGTGCTGAGCGGATTCAGGGCTAGGCAGAACCACAGAGGACTCAAACTGTCACCCTGGAAAATACCTCTCTCAATCCTTATCAAGTCCTGCGGGCCAGGGCCATCCCCGCCACCTGGTTGACGAAGGACTGTGGTCCACTGCCTCATGCACGCGCCTAAGAGGGATCTCAGAGCTGTATCAATTTTATACAGCTCTAAGATCCTCTCCAGCCATGAATGAGGCACCGAATCATAGGCCTTCTTATAGTCAATCCAAGCGGTCGAGAGAGACCCCCTGTTCCGCCGGACTTGTTGGCAAATGGTCGTGTCAATGAGGAGGAGCTCCTTAGTACCACGGGACCCAACCCTACACCCATTCTGAGAAAAGGCCAAAACGTTGTTCGCAACAATGTGCGTGTTAATTTTAGTTCTCAGAATGGACGTAAGGAGCTTGTATAAAGTGGGCAAGCACGTGATGGGTCTATAGTTTTTCGCTTCCGTGGTACTACCGGACTTATGGAGCAGGAAGGTAACATTATTATTATGAGCCCATTGTGTCCCACTGCTGGGCAAAGGCCTCCCCCCTTTTTTCCACTGCTCTCTATTTTGTGCTTTATCTGGCCAGTCCTTGAGGAAAAAGTCCAAGTCATCGCGCCATCGCCGACGAGGTCTGCCGCGTCCCCGTCTTGAGTTGTGTGGCGTCCACTCTGTGGTGTTTTTGGCCCACAAGTCATCCGGCATGCGGCAAACGTGGCCAGCCCAGTCCCATTTCAACTTAGCCGCCTTCCAAGCTACGTCGACTATTAGGGTTTGTGAGCGCAGTGTGGTGTTCCGGATACGGTCCATCCGATTTACTCCTAATATGCTACGCTCCATAGCCCGCTGGCAAACCCCGAGTTTGTACCTCTGTGCTTCTGTCAAAGACCAAGTCTGAGCACCGTAGGTGAGAACTGGAAGTATGCACATGTCCATGAGCCTACGTTTTAGCGACAATGGTAGGTTACCCTTCATTAAATGTTTTATGGACCAATAGCTCCTCCAGGCGTTCTCGGTCCGTCTTTCGACCTCTTTTTCTTGGCGTGCCTGGAAAGAGACTAATTGTCCCAAATACAGGTATTCAGGGACATATGCAATAAGTTCATAAACGGTGAACTTCTCTACCCTACGTTTTGTGCTGTTCGTCATGACTTTGGTCTTTGACATATTCATCTTCAGTCCTACCTCGAGGCTCGCATTGCTAAGGTCTTCTAGCATTTGACGTAGCTCGGTTACAGTTGAGGAAAACAAAACTATGTCGTCGGCGAAGCGGAGATTGGTTAATCTCTTTTCTCCGACGACCAGTCCCCTGTTTTCCCAACGCGGCGCTAGTTTCTGGAAGACGTGCTCTAAAGTACTGGTGAAGAGTTTCGGCGATAGCGGATCTCCTTGTTTAACCCCTCTTTGTATTTCGAAGGACGGGCCAGAAGACTGCAGCTTATGGCTGCGGTACTGTTTTGATAAACGCTGCTTATGAGTTTTATATAACTTGACGCTATATTTTGATCGTTCAAAGCGGTGAAAATAGAATGGTGAGATATGCTGTCGAAGGCTTTAGAGTAGTCAACGAAGGCTAGGTAGAGGGGGAGATTATGTTCTTGGCATTTTTCTATTATCTGGTTCAACGCATGCAGATGGTCTGTCGTGGAGAGGCCTGGGCGGAAACCGGCTTGCTCAGGTGGTTGGTGGAGATCTAGTTGTCCTGATATGCGGCTCTCTATAATTTTTATAAATATTTTGTAAAGATGGGAGACAAGGCTGATTGGGCGATAATTGCCTATATCAGCCTTGTCACCCTTCTTGTACAGCAATATAATGTTGGAATGGCACAAGTTTTCGGGGAAAAGGCTAGTTTGGATGATTTTATTAAAAAGTTTACATATATAGGGTATTAGAGTTGGCTCTCCGGCTCTTAAAGCTTAATTAAGTAAGTAAGTATTAAGATTTACCCTATTTAAGTATTATTAATTCGATTAAAATATGTGCGTTCGTAAAAAGCTGAAGTGGAGTTGGGCTGGTCATGTAGCACGTACGTGCAAACAGAAATGGACATAAAAAGTAACTACATGGACAGGACCGCGACATAAACGTAAACGGGGAAGACCAAGACAAAGATGGATAGATGAAATAAACAGAATAGCTGGAAGAAAATGGATGACCAAAGCCAACGATAGAGATGTTTGGAAAACGATGGAGGAGGCCTTTACTCGTTGAGAGGTCCTTAGTAAAAATTAACTAAATGCATGACATAATCTGAAAAATAATAATAATAAATAAAAATTTAATATGTATAATAAAAATATGGTAAAATGTAAAAAAAATATATATCATATATTTTAATTTATTAAATCTTGAATTTTGCTAATTTCATTTAGTGTGCATGCTAAATTTAAAAATGAAATGTTATTTATTGTATTTATTAAGGAATAAATTGAAGCTATAATAATATAAAATAATAATAATGTGCGTTCGTTGCCTCGCACGGAAAAAGAATGAAGACCGATACATTATGTCACAAGATGGTTAGGTTTGAGTCGTATTAAATCTGTTTGAGGTTTTACTATCTTTTACGTGCGAAGAGTTGCCTAGTAAGTTAAAGGACTACATTGTTACTTATTATATCGAGAAAGAAGCGACGAAATATAAAAGCCAAATATAAGACAGAGTGGTAAGTGCGAAAAAACTTCATATTTTAATTTTAAGATTATCATAGGCATTTATTTAGATCTCAATGTCAAATCTTTTGACGGCGAAGTCGCCAGTAACGTTAAAGATATTGTTATTGTTAATACTGAACTTGGCTCCCATTTTCCCATTTGTTTTTGATGGGATATCATTTATTGTAAATAGACTATAGTTAATGTTAATCATTTCATTATAGCTATTAAAAATTCGAGTGCAAATAAAAACTAGTTTTTTGAAATCATTATAAATCGTACAAAAAAATGTTGTTTCTTTATCTTAGGTTCGTAATCACACAATTACAGATGGATGCCAAATTTCAACTTGCTAGGTCATCTGGAAGTGGGTTAGGTTTTTGATGTTAGGTCAGTCAGTCAGTGAGAAAAATTCCGATCGTTAGATGCTTGTATCTTAATAACCGATTAAGCTATATTTTTATAACTTTGGGGTTTTAGTTAGCCTTCAGTTTTAATACATTTTGAGTTACGTAAGAGTGGCTCTAAATGGTTCGCGTAATATAACACACGGCCGTTCTTTTCTTTTGAACTTGGCTTCCACGTGTCTACATGTGATGAATGAGAAAACGGAAACTGATTCAGTAGGTAAGGTATTCAATACTGAATAATAAAATTGTATTTGATTTATGTGGTTAACAAGCTCTGAAATACAAAACATGTCTGCCATGCAAATAGTAAATTGTGTATCATGGGCTTACCGTCGGGAATTACTAACGAGAATCGATAAGAAAAGCTTTTATGATTCGGGTTTTTAATTCCCTTACGGCCAAGATGCACACAAAGTTTTCCACCACACTTGCGAGTAAAAAAAAATTGTGACTAGACATTTTGGAACTAAAGATGTCCGCCTCACTTTCTATAAAAGCCTGGGTTTTTGGGGCTGTAGATTTCAAAAATTGTATCTACTTTGACGTCACTTTTTGAAATGGGTGTCGATGTATGAAGCAGTGATATAAACCATCTTTAATCCCAAAATGGATTCCATTTTTGAAATCTAAACCCCCTAAAACCTAGAAAACGACACCCATGTCGACATTTACAAAAAAGTGACGTCCGCCATCTTTATTTCCAAAATTGACGTCATATGCAAAATTAGTACCTACACATACTTACGTACGTACATGATACCTAAAAACATTAACATTCTTGTTTGGGCAGTTGTGTAAGTCTGTGACAACCCTCGGTAGGTACGGTGACCTTGAGCGGTGTCGGCGTTTACGCAAACATCAAAGGCGTCGGCCCACTGTTACTTTTTACACTGTGCGGACAATATCATGTTATTATTCTTATATCCTGGTTCTATTGCACACTAAGGCTTTCTACTTTTATCGAACCTAAAAACTGATGACAAACTAGACAAAATTGAAAAAGCGTCTATCAACATTTCGGAGTCGTTTTATTTACGAACGAGCCATATCTTGAAAAATAATAATAACGTGTAGCCCTGCCATCTAGACTTCGCCTCTTGAAATGGTTTCAACCATCGCTCGCCAGACATGGAAATACAGCAGTTGCGTCGTATTACAGCGCCCTCTAACAAAGATTATATACACTAACCTAACTTGAAAAACGTTACCTATGTTACCTTTAGAACGACTCAAGTTTCCTTCAAGTTACACAGAGATGGCTGTAATGATGTTGTTTAAACATAAAAGACTCTTGTTTTCATAACTGAAACTCGGAAATTGATTAAAATGTTCAAACATATTTTATATGTGTAAGAAAAATGGAACGTAAAGTAGGGATAAAATTACTTGATCTTGAGTTTATAATCCAGTGAATAATAGTACAATACTGTCCAGTCAGGGAAAAGTCAGTTCGTGGATGAGTATGATTTACGAATCTGCGAACTGACATTCCCGCCGAGGCTTGTATAGTGCTTTTCTCCAAACAGCTTGGATATAATCACCAACCTAAATTTTTAATTTAATATATCAGTGCCATGAAGTTCATTTGGTACTTTTATTTTTGGAAAAGGAATGAAAATTCGGGTCCGAATTATATGTTTGATTTTAAATATATTAATAAGAATTTAAACTATATGAAAACACAATAATAAAAAATATGCAGATAATTATTAATTTTAGTTAAATCAACAACTTCTAAACGCTCTGGGTTTTTTAGAAACCATACCATATTTTATCATTCGGAGAAGATAATAAGTTCAAAAGAACTTTTATATTGATTTGGACTCAATCAATTCTCTTTTTTTTTATTTGTTTACGTTTGGTACACTTATTAATTTTCAACTAACTCATTAAATACCATCATATTATTAAAATTAAAACTTTCGTGAGAAAACTAATAAATAACTAAGAATCATGAAAATAAATTTATTTATTTATTTTTTTATTTATTTATTTATTTTTCCACACATACAATTATCATTACAGGCTATACCCAATGCGATATTGTTGCAAACATAACATAAAAACAATCTTACGTCTAAATAAATACAGGTAGTTATCATTTCAAGATTACCTAACTAGGATAGGCAATCTTCCATAAAGCAATTTTTTTGAATTCACTCAGAGCACAAGAAAACAAGTCTAGATCTATCTAGATCTATCTAAATTAACCGCATTATATTATTATTTAAATTGTTAGTCCGTTTTCCGAAATTTGTCGACATTTAAAATACATTCACAGTAGCAGAGCAGAAAAATGTTCAGTGCAACAACTAAACGCAGAGAACAATTTTTTTTTTTACTAGGTTTTATTTTTTAAAGTTAGTGGACAATTGGCTGTATGATGATGTATCAGTCATTGAAAAAATTAAAAGTAAATATGCAGTAACCGGCAAAATTAAGAGTAACCTCATTTGTATGAGACGTCATAAACGGAAGGTGTGTTCTTAACTTAATCGTCTTTGATTTCCCGGCCGAGGCCAATAATAATTTATATTTTAATTCGTATTAACGCCTTATTAAAATAACGAAAGATTTCGCGGTCCAGTTTTACTACATTAATGGGAACATTTCCAAGCAAGTTGGAGAAATAGTATATTACTGCGAAGATCATTTCCTCTTTTTTTCATTAGTACTGAGTTTCTCCTGGTTTTGTTAATCTAGCCTGTAGTTTCGGGTGCTGTAAGTCGCCGTTTCCTTGTAATAACAATAAGGCGATCATCGGCAGGAATTGTCACTTTAGGCCTTCCAGTTCGAAATATGTTGAGTAAAGTGCCAGATTTCGCAATTTTTTTGACTATGTAGTCAACCGTACCTGGTAACATCTTTAGTTTTCCCATTTAGGGACAGGAAGTTGAATTCCGAAAATGTTGAGTTTGCAAAAAGTTGAATTTGCAGCATGTTGAATATCAATATGTTGAATTTGCATAAAGTTGAACTCCTAAAATGTACAGTTTGCAAAAAGTTGTATTTGCAGCATGTTGAATCTAAAAATAATGTTGAATTCGCATAAATTTGGAAATTGCATTTGTTGAATTTGCGACATGTTGAAACTCAAAATGGTAAAATGTTATGCCCATATGGTTATGGTTATGGGCTCCGTTTTCCGCACTTAGCCCGTGTATATTCGGACCGTTGTGCGTGCATGTTTGCCAGCTAATAGTCTAGCCAGCCTAACTCCGTCCAGAAGCGCAGGATTCTCCTGGTGTCTCCACAGGCTTCACGAAGTGACCTCGGTGCTTTGAGGATTTCAGCCCGTTGCTTAGCTACGGCGGCGCATTCCAGGATCACGTGGGTAGCTGTTTCTTCGGCCGACAGGCATCCCCTACATAGGGGGCTAACGGTCATTCCTAGAACATATAAGTGCTTGTTAAGTGTGCAGTGTCCAGTAATACTGCTACTCGCAGGGCGGGCCTGCTTAGCGATAATAAGCGCTTTGTCAGGCGTGTGTCTGGGTATGGGACTGTTTCCCGGGACTTTCTGCATGTACTGGTTTCTGCCCATTGATCGGCGTGTTGTGATCGTGTTCTGTGACGAAGCCATGTAGCAGCTGATTAAACGCCAAGGGGAGCAAGGGATCTGGGCCAATTGCCGATTGATCGGACCCTCTCCTTGCCAGCTGGTCGGCTGCGTCGTTACCTAGAGACCCACTATGCCCTTTAATCCATTGCAACGTGATCCGATTATTCGAACCGATCGTTTGCAACGCTGAGTGACACTCTAGTATGAGCCCGGATTTGATTGTTTTATTCTCCAGAGCTCGTAAGACTGCAGCGCTGTCGGATGTTATGCCCATATCGACCCGGAAAAATAAGGAATAAGCTTGAAGTCTATAAACTTCCTGTTCCTAAGAGGTAGTCAATATTGGATTACAGTTAGGTCAGCTTACTGCCATACTGGCATCCAAGTAGGCCAGACTTTTTCTGTCGACAATGGAATCAAATTAGGTCAGAGATGACCCAAATGGAAGAAATATTTTTCTGACCTCAGTGGCAGCTGTGCAAATGGAATAATTACAATTAAAATAGAGTAAAAAGGTAATACTTATAGGGTTTATTGAAATAAAACTAAGATACTAAACTTCATATAGGCCGTCTATAGAAGATAGTTTAAATTGGTCTATGCCGAGGCTATAATTGTGCTAATGCACAATCTGTTTTTTTTTGTAAGTACTACATTTTTTTATTCGGACAGTCAAGTTCGATTTTCGTACTTGTATTGTATAAAGAGACGGAGACGCGGCAGACCTCATAGGCGTTGGCGGGATGACTTGAACTCATTTTTGAAGGACTGGCCAGATGCAGCTCAAAACCGCGAGAGATGGAAAAAGAGGGGGAGGCCATTGCCCAGCAGTGGGACATAATAGGCTCATGATGATGATTGTAAAAGGACAATTAATGCCAAATTAAGTAATAGCACAATTATAGCATTAGCTATAATTGAACAACGGCGTTCTAAAAATTCAGAACTAACGGACCGTTTGTAAGATCACCCCGAGTCGTTTAGTCTCCATTCACCTAAGGGCGCGTGTACACGGTGCCGCCTCCGCGCCGACACTGCACCGCCGCCGCACGGGCTCGTGTACACGGTGCCGCCTCCGCGCCGACACCGCGCCGACACCGCACCGCCTCCGCACCGACACCGCACCGCCGCCGCTTTTAAACTTTTCCGCTTATCTTTATATATTTCCAAATGTTTGTCCCATAGCACTTCTCTTTCCTCTACTAGACATATAAACAATTCGTAATCAAAAAAAATCATGATAGTTTACTAAGTAAAGTTTAGTAAGCACGTGCACGTTCTTAAGCGACCGGTAATGAAATAAATAACAAAATGGCATCGGGAGGCGCGGCGGCAGCGGCGGCGTGGCGGCGACGGGGGGCTCGCGTCTCGAGTATACATAGCGCGAGGGTGCGGCGGCGTTGCGGCGGCGGTGCGGCGGCGGTGCGGCGGCGGCGCGGCGGCGGCGCGGTGGCGGGCTTTACGCGTCTCGTGTAGAGTTGCAAAGTGACGGACACTTTCAAAATGTCCGTGCGACATTTGTCAATTTGTCCGTCACAATCGACATTTACCTGACAAAAATGGACATCTAAAGACACAAACGACATTTATAAATTATGGTTAGCCAGACAATATTTATGAATTGATCAAAATAATTTTTTGATCAATGCTCAACAAAAATAGAGTAAATTGTTTCAGTAGGTTTGTTAAAAATATTTTAATACTAAACAAAACAAAAAAAAAACTTAAAACTTGTTTTCTAATAACAAAAAATTTAAAACTCGTCGTCGTCTTCTGATTCAACTTGCATCGATGCATTATTGAACTGTAAGGCATCAAAATAATTATTGCCCTCAGATCCGTCAGAGTCTGACGATACCTCGGATTCCATTTCATCACAATAACGCAGGTTTTGTCTTACTGTAACAAGCTTGTTCAGCCGATCTTTAGTTAATTTATTGCGTAACTTCGTTTGGGTGAGTGAAAATAGACTCCAATTGCGTTCTGCAGAAGCAGAGCTTGGAGGAATGCTTAAAATCCTATGAGCTATGGGATAAACCTCTTCTTTTGAAGCAAAACTTTGCCACCATAGTTGAGGTGCTATGGCTCCAACAGTCGCCCATGCAGAATAGCATTTGCCGAAAAATCCTGTTTTAGTACGAAGTTCTGCGACATTCACCATGACCTTTGTACTATTCAAGGAAAGGTACTCTGTTTGAGAATATACAAAGTTAGAAGCTTCAGCCATTTCGTCACTTGTAAGACCTGAGCCAAGATACCTCGGGTCTAATAAATTGGCCGACAAGTGAAATTTTTGAATACAAAATTTGCGACGATTTGAAATAGCAGCCCGAATCAAATCTTTTTCAGTTTCTGAAAGTAGAATACTTAAGCAGATACTATCTTCGATAGACGCAGCAAGCTTCATTAATATGTTTGGCACATCAGAGGCTCTTGCTTCATCCGACTCAGCTTCTGTGACAGCGGTTGCAATTGGTTTTAATATTTGCAGGATATCATTAACTTTATTCCACATTTCGTCGTCTAATAAAGTCTGTACCACGCTTCTCTCTAAATCTGTTTCATCTGTTATGGCCAAAGTTTTTAATGCATCCTTGTTTTTAGAATAAGATTCTAATGTCATGAACAGAGTATTCCATCTTGTTTTGCACGGCAATTTCAAAGACTGTTTAAATTGTCCATAACTGTTCGTCTGTATGTTTTCAAAACATGCCAGCAAACGATGTCTGTTTTTTATAGTTTTGATAATCGAGCTTACTGTGTCCAAGGTATCCTTTATTGCCTTGATTTTCATTATATCACTATATATAAGATTTAGAGCATGAGCTGCACATCCAAAGCAAGCTATGTTGGGGTGGGTATTTTGTACAAGCCTCCAAGCTGCTTTCATGTTTCTTGCATTATCAGTAATAATGGCTACAACTTTTGTGGGTGAGATCTCTTCTAACACTTTTAGAATTTCAGAACTCAAGTAATCTGCTGTTTGACGTTGACGTCCCGGATAAACAGATTTAAAAAAAATTGGTTGGGGTGTGGTTAGAATAAAATTGAGCACACCTTTCCTATTCACGTCTGTCCATCCATCTGTGATGAGGGCTAGGGCGACTGATCGTTAAATTTTATCATCGATATCTGTTTTGACACGCAAGTATTCTGCCTCTAACAAATTATTACTAATGGCGTGTCTACTCGGAGGATCATACTTAGAATCTAGTGTGTGCAAAGCTGCCTTCCAATACTTAGACTCTAGTAGCGATAGAGGTGCTCCCGTGGCATATATGGCTCTGGCAAAGCTGGCATCTGCAGTTTCTTTATTTGTGGTATTTAGTTTATCTTTTTCATTTGAATGCAAAATAACATCATCGGACGCTGTCGCTCTAATTTTCTCTTAAAACTAAGGGTTCTGTAACAATTGTACTTGCGGCATCAAAATTACTTCTATTACTAGTAACAGCTTCATTAGCAGTTTTATCGGTGTTAACCTTCTTTTTCTTCGAAAATTTTTGTTTAATGTCTGTTGGACACGTTTTGCACTTTTCAATATGCAAAAGCATTCGTGTTGCGTGAGCTCGTTTGTATACGCTGTTACAATAAATGCAAACCACATGTTTTGCATTTCCTGATGTACCAATGGTCTGATAATGTAACCATACATCTCCAACTTTCCGCGGCATTTTATCGACTCTGGTATTATTAATCCGAGAAAAGAAGAACTTGGTCAAAGTCAGTTTTTAATAATGGTTTCTTTATGAAGATTCACTAAACAACAATGCTTATTTACGTTCGTAGCAAAAATCCCACATTTTATTTGCAATTAAATCAATGACTTATCCCGATTTTATTAAAACCCGAAATAATTTAATGACAATAGTTTGACAATAAAGTGACTCGGAACAAAATAACGTAGCGGCCAGCATCAACACTCCCGAGCTAAATTATAACTTGATAAAGAGTAAGTATATATACTTTATAAATGTATAAATAATCTTCTTAGTCGCTCCCTCTTGGCTGAGGATCGTAGCCAATAATATCTAATGCCCCTCCACTTGGTGCCGTCTAGTATCCGCATTCAACTACCAGCATTTTTCAAGGTGTCTGTCCATCTTGCGGGCTTCAGCCTCATATTTTTTTTGAGATTCTACTGGTTAGATCGCACAATATGCCAGAAAATCTTGAGCATTCTTGAGAGTTGAGAGCCGCTTAGTAATATTAGGCACTATCAAGGGTATCAAAATGTATAGGGTATTTCCCGTTGAACTATGAAATTAGGCAAGTAATACCGTTCTGGTAACTGTAAATTTGTGATCCGATTATAAAAAATATATTCTTTATTTAAAGTACGTAAAACAGTTTTTTAAACATAAAGTTTAGCAGAACAGTTTATCTTTTCGTTAGAACATTATGCAGTACTTTCTCAGTTTGTACAGAACCCTCGGTGCGAGAGTTCGACTCTCACTTGACCGATTTTTTTCTCATTCGTTTAGTTGCTGTAATATCCCAAACAAGAATCGATGACGATTTGTTTATTTCAAAAATTTATGTCCTATACTTACTTACAATAATTGTCGAAAATGTCCAGACATCTATGGAAAGGTTATGAGATTTCGATATTTTTTAAAGCCGAGTCAGTTATTTAAGTAATAATCGGTAAGAATTTGATTAAAAAAGTAAACAAATATTTAAAAAAACCGGCCAAGAGCATGTCGGGCCATGCTCAGTGTAGGGTTCCGTAGTTACCCATCTTTCACAATAGATGGGCTTAAATTAGGTACGAGAAAGATTTCAATCTCTATAAAAAAGGTCGTAAACGCCAAAGTAACTGTAATTACTTCTTACCTTCTGGAAGTTGTCGATTATACGCGCCAGATTGAGCGATATCTTTTCATGGAGTATGGTAGTTAACTAATATGGTGTAACGTTCGAAGTATAAGGACACCGCGCGGCACTTACGTCATTTTAAAGAAAATTATGGAATTTTGCGATAACTCGAAAACGGCTCGACCGATTTTATTCAATATAGTTTTCATTGAAAGTAATTACAAAGCCTCATTTTCATGATTTTTTCCATAATTTTTTGACCCGTGGTTTAAAAGTTAGAGGGGGGGGGACGCTATTTTTTTTCTCTTCGGAGCGTATATTTACTAAACTGCTGACTTTATCAAAAAATTATGTTAAAAGACCCCTATTATTTTTAAAAGACCTATTCAACGACACCCCACACACTAGTGTTGAAACGAAAAAAAAATATCACCCCCACTTTAGGTGTTCGAGAGGTACCCGAAAAAAAGTTTTTTTTTTAGGTTTTATTTTACCGTTTTGTCGGCGTCATACATACACATACTCATACCAAATTTCAGCTTTCTAGTACTAATGGTCACGGAGCTAAGCCGCGGACGGACGGACAGACGGACAGACGGACATGGCGAAACTATAAGGGTTCCTAGTTGACTACGGAACCCTAAAAATAAATGTCCATTGTGTCAATATTTGTCGAAAATGTCCGGACATTTATCGAAAATGTCGGTCATTTATTGAAAATGACGGACACTTTGCAACCCTAGTCTCGTGTACATAGCGCGGAGGAGCGGCGGCGGTGCGGTGTCGGCGCGGAGGCGGCACCGTGTACTCGCGCCCTAACTCTTACTTTTATAAAATAATAATTTACACGGTTCTTCAGTGATTTATAAACTATTGTGTTGTGAAACTGTTTATTTGGAAAATGAAAATTATGATTAAACATATTTGTGTAGTGATACATTTGCTTATTGTATATTTGATAAATGATCATTTGTGAAATCAAATTGTCTAAAAATAGTAAACCGTCAACGGCTTAACCCAGCAACACAAACACATAAAATAAAATATTCGAGCACTTTCAAATAGCACTTTCTTTATTTCTTTAATGTACAGTAATTTCTTTTACATTTTTATAATAGTATAGATGAAAAAACAAAAATGTATTAATCGCGCAATAATAAACAAAAGTGAAAAAATTAGTGCACATTTTACCACTACGAAAATGAATACTTTGAACGCAAGCATATAAAATTTTCGTAGAGAATGTTAAATTTGCATCAAAATTGCCACTTTAACACGCGCTTGTCACATTTCCTCTCTGCCTAGCGACGACTCTTTCGAATCTGCTCATATGTGAATAACTCCTTTTGTGAAGTTTGTTTTACCCTGCCATCTCGACGTTTCCTCTTAAGCTTTAACTTCTGGTAAGTTAGTTCTAAATACTTAGCGACGCTGAGACTGGCGTGTGTTAGTTGAACGACGTTTCTATTAGGTATAGGCAGTTTTAGTATTTAAAACTTGGTAAAAGATAACTATATACTCGTATTTATATACTTGGGAAAAAGTTAACTACATATACCCTGGTCCCCAAAAGAAAGATGATCCCAGGGATACTACACAAAATATTCCACAACTTCTAAGAATATGGCTTGAATGTGAAGTATTTATACGAATAATTTGTTATTTATATATCTTATAAGGCTTACAAAAATGTTGTATCATCGACGTCATTACAAGGCGATTTTTTGAAATCCACAGCACAGGTTTCGTCCAATCACAAATAGATCTATCCACCACAAGTTTCGTCAGTTTTTTGAAATGTTAAATGAAGTGTGTTTCCTATGTTATAAATGTGTTTTTTTTTCTTATTCTATACCAAGAAAAAATATACTAAGTACTTACTACTTAATACTAATTTATTGTAGGCACAGGGAGGCGCACTGTGGGCTGAAAATCGGCTTTCATAGAAATAGAAACCGAAGTCAAAAAAAAACCTTTTTTTCATTCGATCATACTACAAAATGAGCCTGAGGTCATTTGGACTTGTTGTTATTTTTTTATAGACATCTTAATAAAAATGTGTATGGAGAATAAAGGTTAAATAGGTGAAGCTCTGAAAGTGCATGTTTAACACAAATATCCTTGCATATGCGTATACAATTATTTATGATTTTTTGTTATTATTAAAATTTCTCCCCTGGGTGCACTTCTTTTTTTAAAAGCCATAAAAAAAATATTTAAAATTATGTTCTTGTGTTTAATTGTAACCTAGGAAAAATATTTTCAGTCAATTCGGATAATCTATTCATTATTATTGTTTAATTTTCTACTGAGTCAACATGAAAAATCTAGTAAACTACAGAAAAATACCTCTATTTCCTGTCAAGAAAGTAAGAAAGTTACAATTGTTGTAATTATATATTATAATAACAAAAAAAAAAAACATAACAATACATCAGCAAACGAAGCATTCTAGCAACAATATGCAAACTGAGTGATAATTAAGACTATTTTAATAAATACAGTTACATACACATTTTTATACAAATTTACAATTATAATTATTTTTTTATGTACCTAATATAAAGATTAGTCTTCAATATCGCTCCTATTTGAATCGCATTCTGAATCAGATTCGATGTTTGATTCGTTTATCGACCCTAAACTTACTTCTGTTTGCGATTCTGGATTATAGTAATCAGTCTAGTTTCCGGGAAGAAAGCTCGTTTCTTTTTGTTATTGTATGTTGGCCTCATTGAAGTTAGTAACGGATCCGTAGACAGAATTAACATGTGGAGGATATCCTGGTTAGAATTTTTTCTGGTCTTTTTTTGAGAGTGATGTTCCCTGAATCTTCTAAAATCATTGTTTCTTGCTTCTGAGGCTTCTTCTAAAAACTGGCCAATTGGAACAATTGCATTGTTGGCAATAATGTCTGCTCCATGGATGAGCAATTTGTGTACGGTCGACGACATGTGGTACCAATCGTACAATTGTACATATTTTTCAGCTGTCTTTTGGGCATACTCCTTAAATTTCTGCACATTAATTGCTTCTCCCGATGAAATAGCCTGCAGAATAACAGCAAAGCTCCTAATCAGTTCTTTGTCTAGCCCGATAATGCTTGCCGTTTTATCAGGGTCTTCAAAGAACTCTCTCGCTGTGTTTCCATCGTTCGTCGTCCCCGAACCTTGCTTAACGACATCGATCAAGAGATTCAGTTCTTCCTTAAATTTATCTTGTACAATCTTCTTTCTCGTTGCCATCTTTTCTTGAAGGTCTTTGCCTCGGGCAGCCCACTTTATGATATGTGCAGGAGGCATTCCATGGTATTAATCCGGGCATGGAAAGATGACAGTCCGTATTCATATAAGCCAGTATCAGACACAGGCTTGGGCTGAGACACAACCAGGCGATTCATCTCCGTAGGTTTAGCTAAACACAGATAGCAGGTTGCATTTGATCTCGATTTAGTCAGATTAAGATGTCTATAAAAAAATAACAACAAGTCCAAATTATCTCAGGCTCATTTTGTAGTACGATCATGACTACCTCATGCGAAATTAAGAAAAAAAAAGGTTTTTTCGACTTTCTATTTCTATGAAAGCCGATTTTCAGCCCACAGTGAGGCGCGACAACGCGCAACGGCCAATCGGTTTAACTCGGGCGTCGGTGACCTTGTAATACCGCGTCTACGCGTAGGGTTGGCGGTTTAGCTACCGCGACACAAGGTAATAATAATAAGGTACTTAATGAAAGGTTTTTATTTATTTAGGGTTTAAAATATATTTATTCACAATAGGTTATAAATTGCTTGCTTTAATATTTTTTCTGTTTTTGCGACTTACTTTAAACATTTTATTATTGTCTTTAATAACAGCGAAGATTCGATTCAAAAAATCTAATGGGAAAGCATTCACAAGGCATATCAAAAGTTATATGCCGTATCTCTGCCAACAAACTGTTTCCCAAATGTTTGGGACAAATCGTCTTTATTTTCTGTCAAAATATTGCTTGAATATATTTTCAAGACCTTGTACAGTCGCCATCAGATATATCGCAGCATATAAGGTGATCATAAATATCTGAACATGTACTGTAACGCCTAGTCAATAAGTCGTGTTCAGATATTTATGAACGCCTTATATGCTACTATATATCAGATGGCGACTGTACCAAATTTATAAAATTGATGTGTATGAATCACGTACATCCGTCTCTTTTGCACGCTTGAAGTGAGAAAAGGAGGGATGTACTGTTGCGGCGACGGGGATTGGTTGTACGCGCATAGCCTAACAAGATGTGCTGGTGCGCGTTTTACGTTGTAATGGGCCGGGTACACTCTCGCCTAGTGGCGCCCCACGCGAGAGTGTAACCATGTCATATAAATTTGGTTGATACAGTCAAGAGAGTTTATAATTATAGTATTTTGGCGTACTATCTTGTCGTTCGTGTAGACATAAAAATATAGTACAAATACTACAATTACAGTACTGTGGGTGGTGTAACTCTGGTAGAGGATAATTAAAAGAAAATAGAACTTGGATTGTTATTTTATTATTCGTTCAGCCACGATACAGAGCTAAATCATGAATGCCCGGCCCTCTTGGTGAGTGACAGAGACGGCCATAATTCTAAATATTTAAATATATTTTTAATGTAAAACCTGGTTGCCAGCTCTGCTGTCATTCACTAACGGGCCTCACATATTCCGCCGTCTGGACGAGAATTATGGGCGTCTAACTACTTCCC
This sequence comes from Apotomis betuletana, assembly GCA_932273695.1. Classification (NCBI taxonomy): domain Eukaryota; kingdom Metazoa; phylum Arthropoda; class Insecta; order Lepidoptera; family Tortricidae; genus Apotomis; species Apotomis betuletana. The sequence goes on along the minus strand of OW026298.1, from coordinate 12,181,972 downwards.
TAACAAAACAAACACACTTACCTACCTAACAATAACCTATATGAACTAAGGCCTTGCCTATGCGGAGAAATTACACACAGATACATCCCTTACTAAGAGATAGCAATCTTTAGCTAAGCAACGGAACTTAACATTTATTACCTGTTCCGTACGCTTCACAAGAGATTGCTTCAGGTTGGCAAAACTCCGGAATAAAAGCGCAACCCGTGTATCTATACCTCATCTTACATGGTCCATGTCTAAATACCTGACATTTTCAATGACAGATGAAGTATTACCTTGAAAGACCATTACCTTGACATTGTCACAAGTCTCCTTACCCGACCTGTCAATGCCAGACATTTTCAATGTCAGATGAAGCATTACCTTGAAAGACCATTACCTTGACATTGTCACATACTCTTTAAACCACTAACATAGACAAGTCTAAATACCTGACATGTCAATGTCAGAATTGTCAAATGAGCATGCGTCAACGTCATAATAAATTAACACCAAATATCTTTATTATTGCTAACTACTAAAAAATACGCAAAATAAAATTTTATTAATCGATAAGTCGATATTCCATCCGGCCCGCTTCATCAGGTTCGAGCTGGTGGACAGTCTTTGGCTGTTGCAGACAGCCCGGTGGTGTCAGCTGGCAGTCTGGCCCAGCAGACCTGAAGTTCCACCGAAGATCGAAGCTCAGGATATGAAATTAGAAACATAAAATGCAACGAGTTCTAGTGAAAGTGACAATAAAATGCAATCAATTCATGTTACATTAGTTGTTCATTTGTACTGCTTGCAAAATAAGAATATAATCATTTTATTGTGTTTTATTATCAATAATATTTATATGCATAAATTCTAATAACCCGCGATGCGGTAAGCTATAAGAATCTCATATCACATTATTGACAATTGTACCGATTGTAGAATAACAATTTAATCATTTTAATGTGTTTTATTATCAGTAATATTTATATGTATTCATTCAAATAACCCGCCATGCGTTAAGTTATAAGAATTAGACATTACATCACTGACAATGTTATCAATTAACATTATTGCAAGTTATAAGTACTTTGCGAACAAACATGAAATATAACATTTTTGCTTGCATAGTTTTATCATTTCTAAAAATGCAAGAGTTATAATTAACAATATCTAAACTTCATTACCAATACCTATTTAAGCTAGTTTAAATTATTTACATAAATAATTAATAGTTTTAAATTGGTGAATTAAATTATTTTTACTTTGCTAACTGCACTATTACTAACTACAAGTCTTAAGAAATTAAACAAATTATAATACATTAGTTAACAATGAAAAAGCTGAATATAATTACCAGTCTTGGGAAATATTTTTTTTATTTATTTACATGAACTATTTCTTTTTTACCAAAACCTTTCACCGATAATCTTTGAATAATATAATTTACCTTTGTTAATTGCAGTAATACCTTATAAGGTCCCTTGTACAGTCGGCATAATTTTAAACTTTTTCCTGTCAATCGTTTCGGTTTATAAACCATTACCAGATCTCCTGGTTCATAATTTATAACTTTGGATCCTCTGTCGTAGTATGACTTTTGCGCATGTTGTGCTCTTCTAATCCTTGATAGAGCAGTATGTTCCAGTTTTTTAATATGATTAATTTTATCCATTACAGTCATCTCGCTGTCATTGGACAATCTTGTCCTTATATCTGTTATGAGGTTTGGCTCCCTTCCATACATTATGTTGAATGGTGATAATCCTGTAGAAGACTGTACCGAAGCATTATAAGTAAATACGATTTTAGGTAGTTCAGTTGCCCAATTTCTTTGGTCATCACGCACATATTTGGATAGTGCTCCATTAATCGTTTTAAACAGTCTCTCTATTAATCCATTTGCTTGAGGCATCCAGGCCGTAGTGTGACGAAGTTTAGCACCATAATCTTCTGCTGTTTGGTGCACGATTTTTGATGTGAATACCGATCCTCGATCCGTGATTATGGTTTTTACGCTACCTAATCTACAGAAGATATCTTCAATGAGAAAATGCGCAATGAGATCAGCTGTTACTCTTGGTACTGCCTTGCAAATGGCATACTTGCTCAAATATTCTATGGCTCCAATTATGTAGCGGTTTCCATCGGTTGATTTCCTAAATGGCCCCAATACATCCATTGCAATTCTTTCTCCAAATGACTTGATCTTCACATTTATTAAAGGTGCTTTACTGTATTTCATGTTCTTTTCCTGACACTTCATACATGATTTTATGTATTCTTCAATTTTCTTTTCGGCATTTTTCATGTAGTATCTCTGATTAAATTTCTTCAATGTTTTATATACACCGAAGTGGGCTCCTCCATATACTTCGTCGTGTAATTCCTTGATGCAGGATTCAAACAGTTTGTTCGGGATCACGATGACGTTTTTCAAGTCGTTATCACGCCAAACCTTCTTATATAGAATATTATTCTTAATATAGTAGTTATTAAATTTGCCATTCTTTTTTAATTTATATAATATATTTTTACAGAAGTCATCCTCTTCTTGTTGCTGTGATATTTCGCTTCTTACAAGACTATAGAGATAAAGTTCATCATCTTGTCGACTGTTTGTCGTTTCTTCAAACTCTTCTTCATATAATGGATTTCTGCTCAAAAAATTGGCATGAATATTATCTTTTCCTTTGCAGTAGGTTATAGAGAAGTTCCATGGTTGAATGGCTAATGCCCATCTCGCAAGTCGGCCATTCATATCTCTTCTTGACCGTAGCCAGACCAACGCCTTATGATCTGTCACCACTTCAAACTCCATGCCCCATAGATATTGTTTAAAATATGATAATGCCCATATCAATCCTAGGCATTCTTTTTCTGTGATAGCGTAACGCTTTTCTGCTTCTGTAAGCTTTCTAGATGCGAACGCGACAGGCTTCATTTCTGTCTTTCCCTGCATGATACAAGCTCCTAGAGCCTGATCAGTTGAATCTATATACAGTCTTGTTGTTATATCTGTTTCATTTGAAAAGTATTTCAATATCGGTGCTGAGCAGATTCTTTTTTTCATATCTTCAAACGCCTGTTGAGTTTTGTCATTCCATTCGAATTTTCTATTCTTTTTCGTTTACTCTGTTAGTGGCAATGTTAATTCGGCAAATTTGTCAATAAATTTTCGATAATATGAGAATAAACCCAACACAGATCTTAGTTCCTTCAAATTACTTGGTGGTTTTGCTTCTTTCATGGCTTTAACCTTCTCCAAGTCCGGTCCGATTCCTTGTGCCGATACTTCATGTCCCAACAATGTTAGCTTTGTAAATCCCACCTTACACTTCGTTGGTTTTAACGTGAGGTTAGCTTTTTGAAATTTTCTGAGCACTTGATCCAGCGCCTTCAAAAATTCTTTAAAAGTCTTCGCATAGACTATAATGTTATCTACATATACTAGGACTGTTTTATATTTTAAATCCGCTAGAACTGTGTCCATAGCTCTCTGAAAAACGGCTTGCGAAGTCTTCAATCCAAATGGTAAAGTTTTAAATGCATACAATCCTGATTGTGTTCTGAAGGCAGTCTTCTCTTTCCCTTTTCCTAAACGGAGCTGCCAGTATCCAGAATTTAGATCCAGCTCTGCAAAATATTGGGCTCCTTCTAGGCAAGCTAATAACTCTTCGATTCTCGGTATTGGGTAGGCATCTGATTTGATTTTCTTATTGAGAGCTCGGAAGTCAATGCAAAATCTTGGAGTTTTATCAGGTTTTTCTACAATCACCACCGGTGACGCATAAGGGCTTTGAGTCCGTTCTATTATGTTATTTCTTAACATTTCTTGCACCTGTTCTTCTATTACCTCCTTTTGTTTCATTGACATCCTGTATGGAGCTTTTTGTACTGGAATCTCATCTGTTGTTTCAATATCTACAAGATAGCCATTATATGCGCCCAGGTTCTTTGGATTATACGCAAATCTATCCTCGTAGCTATTTAATAGGTTCAATAATTGCTTTTGTTGAGGTAGCGGCAACTCGTTATTTATTGATATATTTCCAATGTTCTCTTCTTTTTGAACACTAAAAATGCAGTCCTTACAATTTGTGATTTCGGAGCCATTTATTTTTGCCAATTCTCTTGGTGTTTGATCTTTGTTTTTCGTCTTGTTTTTTGTTCTACAGTTCCTCCTTAACTGTAAATCTTCCTGGGAGATAAACTGTAAATGGAATTTATTAGACAAAACTACACAATTACTTTTAAAATCTATTTGCGCTTCATAATACGACAGAAAATCTCTTCCCAATATAATTTGTTCGTGTGGTAATTCAATTACATGTAACCTGAATGGACACAACGCGCTATCAATAATTAAATTCACCTTAATATCACCTAAGGTGTTTATTTATAGTATGCAAGACTTCGGTCTTGTTACACTCATATGAACATTCTAAGTTATTTGCAATTGATGTACTGATACAAGAAATATCTGCGCCTGTATCTATAAGACTTAAATATTCTACATTTCCTATACTAATGACTACGTAAGTTGATAATTGGGTTTTGTTATCTGAATTTGCGGAGCGTTGAGCTGTCAACGGCGTGGCGCTCCCGTTCCTCGTCGTTGGTTGTAGTTTGGGGTCCGTTCGTAGTTGTAGCTAGTTTGCGGCCTTTGAGGAGTACTTCTGTTGTTGTTGAAATGCTGTGGCCTGGCTCTGAAATTGTAAGCCGGCTGTATACGCTGCACAGGGGTTAAATCTGGGTCTGTGCCTACATCAACGCTTCTAGATTCTGCTGTAGGTGTGTTGTACGCAGAAAACGGTGCTGGTGAGCTATGTGGAGTTATATGAGATGATTGTTGTATTGGTAATTCCGGTAACTGAATATTTAAATGTGGAAGTTCTATCCCTTCTGTTTCCATAAAATGCCATAATGCTTCTTTCAATACCAATTTGCTATTTATCGTGTGTGCCGCAAAACGATTTCTGTACTGAGGCAGTAAATTTCTTAAGAAATGCTTGATGAACACTGAGTCATCGGTTATTTTAGCTTTATCTGCGAGTGAATCTAAGGCATAAAAATAATCTAGAGGTTTTTCGTTCAAATTTTGACATCTATAGTAGAATAATTGAGTATAATTCACCCGATTAGGAAATTCTGTTGTGAGTTTTTCCTTTATGTCTTCCCAAGAGGTAAATGCATGAAATTTAGATTTAAAATATGACAATGCTGGTCCGTCTAGATAGGCACCGATTGCACATTTTTTTTGGTCAACAGTATAGTTTTTGATCGTTGAAACAATGTCAAATTGTATGAAAAATTCATCCACATCGGACGTGCCATTGAATTTTTGAATTTCCATAATGCAAGCGCTACGTGACGTTTATTCTACAATGAATTAATGATGCTAGTAATAATGAAAATTGATCACCGGATTCGTTCTAGATGTAGCGCTATGATTTCCGGTGCTTTTTCTTTTCCACTTCACACTTGTACTCTTGCACTTTTTCCACTTGTGCTCTTGCACTTAATATGCACGGGGCTCGATTCTATCGCACGTTCTGAAACTTAAATAATTCAGCGTGATTAAATATTCGTGACCCTTGTTCCTCCACCAAATGTGGGTGGTGTAACTCTGGTAGAGGATAATTAAAAGAAGATAGAACTTGGATTGTTATTTTATTATTCGTTCAGCCACGATACAGAGCTAAATCATGAATGCCCGGCCCTCTTGGTGAGTGACAGAGACGGCCATAATTCTAAATATTTAAATATATTTTTAATGTAAAACCTAGTTGCCAGCTCTGCTGTCATTCACTAACGGGCCTCACAGTACAACGTCCAACACTGGGTGCGACCCTTCGACTCGGCATTCATATGAATGCCTTTCCCCAACTCGCGCGTCCCGCGCTCGCCCCCGCTCGCCCCTCGACGCGCACACATAGCCGCGAGTTTTGTAACTGCACACAAGTCTCGCTGTCGTTTCTTTATACGTTAGTATATATATATATTCTTTGTTGTAGGCTGTAACGGTTCTATGTACACTAAACTTGCAGGTAAATTAATCTAAATAACTACTCATATACTACTAAATCAATACAACCTTATGAACTAAAAACACAATCCTAATTGAAACTTAAATCTAATTACTACATTATAAGCTTTTTACATTTTTAATAAATCAAACCTCTTTATTCGGCACTGGCTGAATAGCTACGTACTGGCCGAGAAAGAACTCGATGTAAAGAAAAAAATGACGATCGTGAAAAAAGGAGCACGGCGTGCGCTGGCATGTCGCTGTAGTTACGATTTAAAATGTAAATAATAATAATTTGATTATATATACTGTACATATCTTTATCATTCTAAAAATGTATTGCTACTAGGTTAACATATTACAACAAATACTTTTATGTACAGTTCTTGCTCATTATCTCAGTTAATTTAAAGCTGCTGTGTTTTCGGGTGAGTTTTGCGAGAATTATATTTTACATAGGCTAATTTTCTATATCGCTAGATATCATGTCTTTTATGTTTAACAAAATGAAACGGTTACAATAATTGTAACAACTTCATACTAGATAAAAATATTCCTTATTTGATTTCGTTTCGGTCTACTTTCAAGCTTTATAATGAACTATATTTCTAAATTTATTTCTTTGTTTTTGTATTGATTTTCCTTGTGACTCCCACATCATTGATTGCTATAAAATGCTTAGGAGTTTTTCCCTGCACACGTCGTCTTTGTCGCAGCAGTCGCAGTAGAGCATGGCAAGTCAAACATGCGTAGCAGGCTGAAGGGTAGGCTAGGTTCGGGCTAGGTTAGGTCTAGCCGTCCTGGAGGTCTGGGAAGGGCAGACTAGGTCCAGGCAGCTGTTCTTGACGGAGGCAAGGGCAAGCCCCAGGCTACGTCTTAGTAGCGTTAGAATAGGAATCGGTAGACTCGGGATAGATATTGCGGGCTCCGGGATAGATATCCGTAGCCTAGGGATTGGTATCGGTAGCCTCGGGATTGGTCTTGCAGGCCCCGGGATAGATCCCCGTATTGGGGAAAACACAACAACGACGGTGGAAAGGAGAAACCCCTTAAGCGACATTTTCAATGAATTTGAGTTATATATATCGTTGGAATCAGCTTTTTTTTCTGCGTCTTTTAAGCCGGGTTACGTAGCGATCTGATTACTTTGATGTCGGTTAAGGTAGCTAATAAATAGTGGACCGATTTGACTTGACACATAATTTGATTTAAATTTTAACTACGTCACTTAAACTACTCACAATTTTATACTTGATCGCTTAAAGTGTTTTTAAAAATGGCTTGAATTTGTAGTAATGGCGTTAAAGTTTTTATAACAAACACAAATTATATAAGGTTAGGTGCTTAATCGTGTCTTCTGGAATTATGAACAACAAATGCTGTCGGTTAATTGATTGTCACAAAATTTACGACAATTTACTTCAAGCGACACGTTGAATTTTGAGCATTTATGTCGCTTAATGTATTCGTTAAAACTTGCTTTAGTCCAGGGTTTCTTAAACTTTTTGCAGTAACGGACCACTTTCACAATTAAAACAACTCCACGGACCCCTCTCAAAAAATATTTTAGGGAAAGAATAAAAAACCTTATTAAAATTAAAAAAAAAAATCTTTCCCACAATTTCCTAATAAATATGATTACATTTACTACTGCGGACCCCTGATAGACATGCACACTTTAAGAAACCCTGCTTTAGTCATTTAAGTGAAAGATCTAAAAGGTATCCTGGGGCTTGAATTATCGGTTTTACCTGTCAATCGTCGCTTCAGTGAACCATTTTTAGTGTAATATACCTGTGAATGGCGTTTTTATAAACACGAAATAACCAGTCGGTCGCTTCAGTCGGCAGCGAACATTGTGGGGAGGGGGTTTTCTCGCAATTTGCCGTCGCAGACTACTTTAAAAAGAAGTTGTACGTTTTCGTTAGTGTGCTTTTTTTAATGTAAACTTTACTACTATAATTTAAAGATTACACATATCACTAAGATTACAAAGTTGTCTAATTCAAGACTGATTTTATAGGTAATTGATCTCTTTAAGCCTGATAAGAAGTAATAAGACATTCGCTATGATAAGAGAACTTATTTATTGTTATGTTGATTTGTATCCCTGCCTTTAAAGTTTAATATTAAAAATTATGTATGCCATTACTAGTATAAGTGTTATTATAATAAATTACTAAGACTGATAGTAAACTAGGAAAAACACAAGAATAATTAAAAAAAGTGGAAACTTGAAATTTAAATAAACATTATCGTTTTTTTTCTGTTTTTTTTACTTATTCATGTTTACCCTGTACATAACTATTTTTTTCCCGGTTTTGTGTTACGCATTTAAGATGACAACAATAATTTGGTTTATATTGTACCTATTTAAAATATATAATTGATTATAATAGTTGCATAACACATTTCCGGACCACAAAATCTCTTTAATAATCATGAGAAAATGTTTTCCTCACTATAGTTGCTTAAAGTAATATTCTAGTAATAAGTATGATATAAAAGGTCGTTTAATTGTTTTTTTCTAGTATCTGCCTAAAAATTGCAATGTCGCTTAGAGGGTTTCTCTGGGTTTTTTTTCAGTAACGTTACTACTGGTGGATAGGTATTACAATTTAATAAAATACGTCCATAGAACTGAAGTCTCTAAAACAGCTAGAAAAAAAGTTACGATATTTTTTAAGAAAATTAATATTTTTAAACTCTCTCCTGTAAAGTTAGCAAAATGTCGCTTAAGGGGTTTCTCCTTTCCACCGTCGACAATATATTTACAAATTTACAGACATAGTTAGAAAATTGTACATAAAAGTATCATTTACACCTCTTTAGCAATTTATTTACAAGTTATTTGAAGATGTATTCAAGAAATACAATTTAATTTCATACTAGTTAAACATTTTAGATAGAACACATCACAATGCCAGCGCATGCCGTGTTCCTTTTTTCACTATCGTCTCTTGTTTCTTTACCACGAGGTCTTTTTCGGCCAGTACGTAGCTATTCAGCCAGTGCCGAATAAAGAGGTTTGATTTATTAAGGGCCGATTGTTCAATCACCAGATAAAACATATCTGTCAGATAAATGTTGGCTGTCACTTTTCTTTTATATGACGGGAGAAAAGGATAGCAATAATTTTAACTGGCAGATAAATTTATCTGGTGATTGAACAATCGGCCCTTAAAATACAAATAGTTTATAATGAGTAAACGATTAGATTTAAGTTTTTAATAAGGATAGTAATTGTAGTTAATAATATTGTAGTTTTAGTTTGATGAGCAGTTATTAAGGCTTATTTCATTAGGTGTAACGTTTAATTGTTGCAACGCTCATTGACAAAAAGGTATGTGTGATGAAAAAAAAAGCACTCGTTTCCAAGATATTCAACTTTGATTGAAACTAGTGACAAACTCAGCTAAGAATTCAAAATTTTGTGGTTTTGCTCAGTTGTAATACCAATTTTTAGATCACTTGCATATTAAATGAGGGTCTCATGATGACCAGATACTTTCGTTATAGGTATTTTAAATTTCTTATTTAGGTTATTGTATCAAAGTGTACTTAATACAATCTCGATTCATAAGCGTAAATATTGACAATTATTGTCAAGATTGCATCATGATTTCGATTTTAATTAGGTACTTTGTTTTACTTTCATTAAATAGCCATTAAATTCTCATTTGCGCAGTTAATGCTGACGCTAAAATTGCATGCATTTAAACTTTCTTTCGTTGTAAAATGCAAAGCGAGTTAAATTGTCGTATTTGCCGGTAATTTTCCTATTATTCTTTTAATTTTTTTCTGTGGTTGTAACTCTATTTCGATTGAGTAATATCAGTGTTGGCAGCAATAAACCGTAACAGATATTACCGTTGAAGAATATCGCACGCCTAGATCTAAACAGTATCAACTCAAAAAAGCATTTTTTTCAGAAATCACAAAAAGATTTGGCGTTTATGCATGATTTAGGAATCAGATTTTTAGAAAACTGACTCATAGATTCTTGCCCGAGGCGATCGCTATCAAAAATGTTGTTGTTGATGAATAATTACTAGATATAAATGATGATTTTCAAGTTGATTCGGTTTAGTGTGCTAATTTCTGTATTATTTTGTGTATCATTTTGAGTTAAAACCCTTTTGTCGGTTCTTTTTAAGTTGTTACATCTTATATATTTGAACATAGTACTTATGGATTCAATAAAAGTGTATTTTCATTCTCTTATTTTAGGTTGAATTCATACGACATAATAATTGTTTAGTAGAGATTTGAACAACCAGACACTGCATTTGGTACTGTTCTGTTTTACCGCAATAGAAACTGAATTTTGACACACTTTCAAATCATTAATATCTCTAGCTTTTTTTTATTTTTTTTTTATTGGCATTGGCTTGATTCGTTTTGATCAAAAGAAAATCAATTATCACCAACATCTGAATCAGAAATATCACTTTCATCAGAGCCTGGCACAAGTCAATGTATTTGATTCACTGCATCAAAAGAAAGAAAAATTCGGGTCAGCAATCGAATCATCTACGACACTCATCACTACGAACAGGTGATACATAGTAATCAATTCGCTTATTTGTGTGATATCGCGTAACAGAGCGATAAAAAGAATTATCTAGGCTTTTTATTTCTTAATTTGATACTTATGACTGAATCACGTATGCGTCCATGTGGTCACGTAGGTACACGTGGTGCGGTATCATTATCTTTTCCTTTTAGTAAGTTTACTTATAGTTTTCCACGAGGGTTCATAGTTCTTAAAAAAAGAAGCAAACGATAAGCGTACAGAAATATCGATAATATGGGTAGGTACCATAAAAACTGTATTAACTCGAAAATATGTAAAAGTAAGCGTAACTAGCGATATAGTTCGTTACCCATATTCTATTATTATTAAGATATACAATAATTCGCTATTTTTCGAATTGATAATCCAATACGCTTTATTTCCGAAGAAATAAACCTGATATTTGGATGATTCAAGAAAACAGAAGTAATTAAAAAGTAAGAATTATTTTCATCAAAAGAGAATTAAATCAAAATATATCACAAAATATTTCTTGACCTAGTATTCTAAACTGTTTTAACTAGAAATACAACAAGAAGTATTTGTGAAATGATCGACATTTAACCATTAAAAGCGTATCAATTCAAAATAATCAACATCAAGTCATTTTTATAAGTCAACTAAACTTTAGCAAGTCGAAATAACACTATATTGCTGAATAGATTTACGTGCACAATGCCCAGTGTCCGCCCAGCAACTAACAATACTGCGGTTTAAATGGCACTGACGAGATACAAAATAAATCAGCAAAAGGTACTTAAAGTGCTGTCATTCGGTGTGCGCTTAAGATATTGTTGCGCCGGTTTTTGTGGCTCACGCGGCTTGATTCTCAGAATCCGAATATGCAACTAACTAAAAAATGAACTTTTTTGAGTTAATACTGTTTAGATCTAGGCGTGCGATATGTATTATTACTTAACTTACTTCTGCTACAGGCAGGAAAATAGTAACATAAAAATAAAAAAGCTCCCGAAGACAGGCGAACCCTTCCTTTTTCGAAATTTGTTTAAAGTTGACATATAAACTGACAGTTTAAAAGTAGGTACTACTAACATAAATAAAATGGATTTTTTATTTCTATTCTATTTAACTAATTGAAATGTTCAATAATGATTCTTCCTTCATTATTGGTTAGTTCGGTATTAGTAAAGTTTCTGTAAACATTGCACCTGTACATTCTGGACAGTACAAGTCTCTAATATCCCTATAGTATGCCTACTGTCTTCTACTGTATGTATACTGTCGGCGTCACAAAAACCACACCTGTACGCTTTACTGCCTTCTCAAGAAGAAAAACCATAAGTGTCAAAAAGTAAGTTTTGAGATAAAGCCAAAAAACTGTACACTTCTGTTAAATTTCTTTAAGTTCAAAGTTAAAAGTTTTATTAATTTATAAACAAATATCGGAGAATTTTTATGACTTGCCATTTTTTCAGATATCTGTTTATTTAAATAAGATATTTATAAAAACGGTTTCTGCCTCGTAAAATAAATAAATAACAAATATCGATACTAAGAATGAAAATTACAAGTGCGCACTTATGTTTTTTGTGTTAGTTTTTCACTATAATGTCTAAGAAAAAAGAACAAAGTACACACTTGTGCTCGCTTTTCCCATCGGTCTAGAAGTTAAAAAACCGGCCAAGAGCATGTCGGGCCACGCTCAGTGTAAGGTTCCGTAGTTGCCCATCCTTCACAATAGAAGAACATTACGAGAAAGATTTAAATTACGAGAAAGATTTATAAAAAGGTCGTAAACGCCAAAGTAATAGTAATTACTTATTACCTTCTGGAAGTTATCGATTATACGTACCAGATTGAGCGAAATGTTTTCATACAGTATGGCACTTAACTAATATTTGTAACGTTCGAAGTATAAGGACACCGCGCGGCACTTACGTAATTTTAAAGAAAATTATAAATTTTTGCGATAACTCAAAAACGGCTCAACCGATTTTATTCAATATAGTTTTCATTGAAAGTACTTATAAGGCCTCATTTTTATGAATTTAGCCATAATTTTTTATCCCTGGTTGAAAAGTTAGAGGGGGGGGGACACTATCTTATTTTATTTTCGGAGCGAAAATTTACAAAACTGCTGACTTTATTAATAAAATAATGTTCTGAGATTCCTATTATTTTCAAAAGACCTATTCAACGACGCCCCACACACTAGTGTTGGGACGAAAAAATAAATCACCCCCACTTTAGGTGTAAGGGAGGTACCCGAAAAAAAGTTTCTATTTTAGATTTTATTTTACCGTTTTGTCGGCGTGATACATACACATACAAAAACCAAATTTCAGCTAGGTACTAATGATCACGGAGCTAAGCCGCGGACGGACAGACAGACGGACAGACGGACATGGCGAAACTATAAGGGTTCCTAGTTGACTACGGAGCCCTAAAAAGCACAACGGGGTACTTGTGGCTTATTTATATAGACCAATTAATGCACTTATGGCTTATTTTGTTGTTGTCCTAGGGCACCCCAAAGGTGCAGAGGGCCTTCATAAGCTCGCGTCACGCCTTTCTCTCTTTAGATACTCCTTTAGCCACGATCCAGCTCAGTCCGATAGTTTGCAGCTCGCTTTTAATGGTGCCACCAAGAGTATACCCGGCGTCCATGGCTACGCTTTCCGTCCGGCGCACACTGGTTACTCATCCATACTAAGGTGCGTCAAAGATACTAATGCTCATTTTACCTAGGATTTCAAAGTAAAACCTGCTTATTTTAGTTAAATAAACACATTATTAAATTAGATGATTCAAAACTTTTATATAAATAATAAATTAGATAAAAAATATCTTAATAAGAAAAAAACCGGTCAAGTGCGAGTCGGACTCGCGCAGGGTTCTGTACAAACACTTTCCATCCTTAAGTGGTTAAGTTTGCACCTGGTATGTATAGCGCCCCATACAAATGAGGTGCAAAGTTAACGCAACCAATCCCGTTTGTTGTATGGAAGAGCCCCCCTTAAATATTTATTTTATTTAATTTTTAGTATTTGTTGTTATAGCAGCAATAGAAATACATCATCTGTGAAAATTTCAACTGTCTGGCTATCACCGTTCTTGAGATACAGCCTGGTGACAGACGGACGGACAGCGAAGTCTCAGTAATAGGGTCCCGTTTTTACCCTTTGGGTACGGAATCCTAAAAACTGTCATTTCTTTTTTTTTGGGCAACTTCCTGAGCCTCGTATTTAATGGATCAGAGCTCAGAAGAAGCCTGTTCAAGAGATCTGCATTAGTTACATTTCTGGACATCTTCCTTGGGTGTCGTAATCGGAACCCACACTTTGGCGTAGCACCCTGATTACTTAAAGTAATGAAAGGTTTTGGATTAAATTAGACTTTATTTAGTAAAAGAAGCCTTATATCTAACTAATCAAGATAGACTTAAGATTAGACAACCGTCGACAAAGTACTTACTAAAAGTCGACTAGCATTCCAAATAAACTAAATATAAGGAAATATTTTACTTATGATATAGCAGCCAATTTATCACACTAAAACTCAATATTTAAAATTAATTAATACGTTAAATAATTATACATACCTCGTTTCTGAATATCCATTACAAAAAAAATTACGACATAGAAGTTTTCCCGTAATATGGGTAAAACAACGAGCGGTAATTGCGCGGGTTACTGGTAGCACGAGTCGCGGGAAGAAATAGCCCACTTTTCGATAACAATATCAGAATAAAGGTAGTTAGCAAAATAGATCTTTTTATATTTCTGATTGTTTGGACATAGTAGAAGTCAGAATAATTAGTAATATCAATAAATATGGCATTTCGTTTTTTTATTTTTGTCATATGAAAGAAACCAGTGTGCGGCGGCTTCCACCCGAAAGATATGCTTGTATTGTTCGTTTCTCTACTACTAATGGTGCGGCCTATCCATCTCCATTTGCTTATCGCGATGTTCATATTTATTTATGGGGGCTGGGACATATCCTCCACAGGTCCTCGTTTCGCATTGTATTTGGCCAAATTACGTGGATAATAGACCTCAGGGACATGACGACGAAGACTTGCACTTGTTCGTCAGGCCTTTTGTCACTCTCCACGTCTCGCAGCCAAATAGCAATACAGAGTTGGCCTCGAAGAGCGAAACATGCGTCGTGTGAGCAAATTGAACTCCCAAACAGGCTTTAGCTGGGCAAACGCAGCCTTGGCTTTTTTGATTGTGTTGTCAACATCATCGTCTGTTCCTCCTTGGCAAGTTATTAAACTACCTAGGTACACAAACTTAGAAACAGGGTCTAGGCGTTCTCCTTTCGCAACGCCAGAGTATCCGTTCTGCTAGACTTTCTTCGCATCTCGACTGTTTTCTGTTTGTTGACTCGCAGGGCCATTACTTCGGCTTCTTGAAGGCTCTCAATCTCAAGTATAGCTTCTAGTTGGCGAGATCATCACGATGTCGTCGGCGTAGTCCAGGTCCTCGTTTGTGCTCAATCTTATGCCCCTTGGTATAACGAAGACTTTTCAGAATGGGACAGGACAGGAGGCAACCTTGCTTAAAACCAGTGCAGTTATTTGAATCGGTGTTCCAAGCTCCTTGTCGTGGACTACCCTGCATGTACAGCCCTCGTACGGCGAACGAGCGATGCGAACGATACACGCCGGGATTCTTCGTTGCCTCAAACTTGACCACAGCGCTTTCCACTTCACGGTGTTGAAGGCTTTTTCTAAATCTACGAAGGCTGAGAACAGTTCCGACTGCCATTCGACACATTTTTCTATCATTTTATAATAGGGCTTCATAAAAACACAATGAAAAATCAAATAAATTTATTAAAAGTGAGCTATTGATAGACTATTATAATAATAATAATAAAGCCCTTTATTCTGAAATTAGTAAATTTACAATAAGTTATTAAAATTTCGATTAAACTACAATATATCCCTAATTTCAGTGTGCCTTTTGGCATAGGCCTCCTCCAAGGACTTCCATTGGCTTCTGTCATTTGCAATTCTTCTCCATTTTAATCCCACAGTCAATTTCAAATCATCCTCCCATTTAATTTTTTGTCTTCCTCGCTTTCTTTTTCCATCTCTCGGGAACCACTCTGTTATTTTCCTGCTCCATTTTTCCTTTTTTTCCCGCATCATGTGGCCGACCCATCTCCACTTTTGCTGGTCTATTTTTGTTAGGATATCAGTCAGTTTTGTTCTTGATCTAAGCGTGGTGTTCCTAATCCGGTCTTGTCTTCGTGTACCTGTCATACTTCGCTCCATTGCTCTCTGGCAGATGGCTAGCTTTGCTCTAAGTGCTTTTGTCAATGCCCAAGTTTCGCAGCCGTAGGTTAGACATGGTAGTATGCAGGTATTGAAAGTTTTTCTTTTTATTGCCATTCCTAGGTCTTTAGACTTCATTATTTCCTTAAGAGCCCAGTACTTTTTCCATCCCATGGCTATCCTCAAATTTATCTCCTTTACATTTTGGTCCTCAGTAGAAATAGTCTGGCCTAGATATACGTAGTCATTAACATAGGCGAGGTTTTCATTACCGATTTTGATGTCCCTCTGTACGAAATTGGTCATTATCTTCGTTTTGTCGGCATTCATTTTAAGTCCAACTTTCAGACTTACATCATTTAATCCTTGGATCATTACTGCTAGATTTTCATGATTTTCCTCGAAGAGGACTAGGTCATCTGCAAATCTAAGATGGTTCAGTTTTATGCCATTTATATTTAGTCCGAAATTTTCCCAGTCCAATTTTCGGAAGATGCTCTCGAGAACTGCTGAGAACAGTTTGGGTGAGAGCGGGTCTCCTTGTCCTTGTCTGATAGACTATTACAGATCATTAAGTATTTTTTGACTACAGACATCATTAATCGAATGAATACAACAATGAATAAAAAGAAAGTACGTATACTTTCTAGACTAGGCGCCAAAATTGTAATGTGAATGAGATTAATACTTACAGTTATTTATTGTCTCTAAATTTCATATTTAAGTAAATGTAGACCTAATTAAATGCGTACGCGCAATCTCTCCGAACTCGACTGAGCAATAAGATGAATAAGGCACGCTCGCCGAGCGGGCTGGCCAAAATCTCTTCTTAAGCATTCGGTGGCGTGAGGACTTAACTAAGTAGTTACAAAACAACATTTTTGTCAACTTATGTGTTTTTAACATCAAAAGTTTAGATAAAATCGAAATTATGGTTTTTCTCCTTATGATAAAAATATTGTGGTGAAGTTCGAGACGAAGATTTAAAAAACCACAAGTGGTTACTTAAGCATTTTTCTGTCTCTGAATATAAATACTTGTATTTTTTCTTCCTCAAAAACGAAGCGACTTTCCCAAAATTACATGCACTTGTGGTTTTCCAAATCATGACCTATAAGAGATATCCAAATAACTTCTAGCTAGAAAAATCACATTTTTTTTCACTGATTGTGAGGATGGTAAAAAGTCAATTTTGCAAGAAATGTCACTTATGGTTTTTCTCCTTCAGGCGGCAGTTTAGTCATTAACCACACCTGTACGTCTAGCATAACTTTGACACGCGACTCTTTGCCGCGCGAGAACGCTTTCCTTTTAATACTGTGCGAGCAAGACGAAGTGCGAAGCGAAGCGATGTTAAACGACACCCTCTCTCTCTCACTCTTTTTTTTTGTTTCTTTGCATAAAGACCTCGGCAAGTCTATTAAGGCGTAAATCCATCCTAGAAAATTTTCCATCTACAATAAACAATATTGATAATTAGAAGCAGGCAACTATCTTATTTTAGACAGTGGTACCTACAATATTGTTACGAGCGTGGGGTTCGTATTTGATAGAAAAGCACAAATTAATCCACTAAATAAAACACTCACTTTATTACCCAAATTACGTACTTACAATTCACACGAACTGTACTTAAAATCCACTAATTAAAACACACACACTATTTCACAAATTACGCACTCACTATTCACACGAACTGTACTTAAGCGCACTAATCACTCAAGAGTCTTTCTTTCCGATTATCCTTGTACTAGCAGTCGATCGCAGTTAAAATGTAACTAACTCACGCCGGCCGTCGGCGCCTTATATATCCCGCGGAACCGTTCTGGACGCATTGTCCACACATATCGCGAATATTCTAGTAAGGTCCAGTGTGAGGGCCGAGAACATTCGAGGCCATATATGTCTCTCTCTAAAGGTGCACTCTCTGTCACTCCCTTCTCGAATGTTCCGAGTATAGCTATCTCTTTCTAGTAGTCCTATCTCTGTCACACACTTCTCGAATGTTCCGAGTATAGCTATCTCATTCTACTAGTGCTATCTCTGTCACTCCTACGGGATATTTCGCCATATAACGATTTGTGCTTCAGAGGCCCATAAGGGGTCCTGAAAACGCCTGAAAACGGGTTTTCAGGTTATAGCGTCATCTGATAGAGGGTGCCCTGAAACGGACTGAAAACATGTTTCAGGCGCCTGAAAACGACGGCAACTTGGGTGAAATTTTGATCTTTAGATATGTGATAGAGCAACTTCTGAAACGGCCTGAAATGACTTTTCAGCCTGCTGAAAACGCCTCTAAAGCACTGAAATTGACGTTCAAAGTTTTTGACCTAACCTACCGGCGTAACACTACCCCCTCCTAAGACATGCTCGTCCCGAGCATCATTATTTCCGTGGTATCTGGCCAGCCGGTCAACATGAACAATCTTGCTCGGACTACGAGGATTCCGCTGGATTCGATACGTGACGTCGTTTATTTTGGTGACTACCTTGTAAGGCCCTTCCCAATTCGGAGATAGTTTCGGGGACTTTCCTACTCGTCGCATAGGGTTATGTAGCCACACCAACGAACCTTCCTCAAAACCCACTTGATAAGACTTCCGGTCATATCGGGTTTTCATCTTTATGCTAGCGTGGAGCCCGTGTTCACGTACCAGGCTGTGAACATCATCAATCCGATCCCGCAAATCACTTGCATATTCCGTGATGGTCCTTGGTGTATCGGGCGGACGTCCAGTCAGGAGATCTGCAGGCAAACGGAGTTCTCTTCCAAAATTCGCATACGACGGAGTAACCGCCGTACTTTCGTGAGTTGCCGACCTATAAGACAACAGGAAGAGGGGGATATGCCGATCCCAATCTTTTTGATGGCTCTCAACGACCTTGGCTAGATGTCTCTCCAGTGTCTGGTTAAATCTCTCAACCATTCCATCTGACTGCGGATGATACGCCGTAGTCCTCGTCTTATGAATTCCCATTATGCGACAAGTCTCCTGAAAGACCGCAGATTCGAAGTTTCTTCCTTGATCACTGTGGATTTCGAGTGGCACTCCAAAGCGACAAAACACTTCGTTCACTAACTTTTCCGCTATGGTGACAGCTTCTTGGTTAGGAATCGCAAATACTTCAGGCCACTTCGTGAAGTAATCCATCACGACAAGAATGTACTTGTTTCCGGAGTCAGATGCTGGGAATGGTCCTGCGACGTCTAATGCAACCCTTTCCCAAGGGGCTCCAACGTTGTACAACTTGAGTGTTCCTCGGCTACGGGTATGCGGTCCCTTGACTGATGCACAGTTAGTGCATCGTTTACACCAATTTTCAACATCTTCTCGACAGTGAATCCAATAAAAGCGTTGCCGAATTTTCATTAGGGTCCTTTTTACTCCAAGGTGTCCACCGGATGCTCCATCGTGAAAGCTTCTCAAAACATCTTTCACCCTTTTCTTTGGGACAACGACTTGCAGGTGAGCATCCTTCCCATTTGTTGATTCCCATTTTCTACATAGAACGCCATTATGCATAACCAAGCTATCCCATTGTGCCCAGTAGCTTTTTGTTACTGCACTCATCGGAGCTACATCACACCATCTTGGTTTAGGCGCACCAGCATTAATCCAATCAAAAATGGGTCTCACGTCAGGGTCCTCTTGTTGCGCTTGCTGCATGATTTCATCATTCCACTCGTCGCTAACCGTATCAGTTCTTATCATGCGAACACATTCCTTGTCTTCTTGTCTTGAGCAATGTTTACAGTCGTCCGCACAAGGCCTTCGTGATAGGGCGTCAGCATTTCCATGTGATTTCCCACTACGGTGTTCTATGATGAAATCATACTCCTGCAGTTGTTCAATCCATCTTGCCACTTGTCCCTCGGGGTTTTTAAATTCTAGCAACCACTTTAAAGCGGCATGGTCAGTTCTGATACGAAACTTTCTTCCCAGCAGGTATTTGCTGAAATGCTGTAACGTCTTGACAACTGCTAACAATTCCCTCCGAGTGACACAGTAATTCCTTTCTGGTTTCGACAATGACTTACTGAAATATGCAATCACAACTTCGTTATCTCCTTTCTTTTGCGACAAGACACCTCCAATACCAGTGTTGCTAGCATCTGTGTCCACAATGAAATCCATTTCCGGGTCTGGATACCCCAATATTGGCGTTTCACAAAGTCTTCCTTTAAGCTCGTTGAAACTTGACTCACATTGTTCGTTCCAGTCAAATGATCGTTTTTCTTCCGTTAGTTGATGCAAAGGCTTTGCTATATCCGAGAAGTTCTTCACAAAACGTCTGTAGTATGAGCAAAGCCCCAAGAAGGCACGTACTGCAGTCTTGTCTTTTGGCGTCGGCCAATCCTTCACGGCGCTAATCTTTTCAGGATCTGTTTGAATGCCGTCCTTCGAAATCACGTGTCCCAAGTAATTCACTTTACGTTTGAAAAACGAGCATTTCTTCGGACTGAGTTTTAAATTTGCCCCTCGTAGTTTAGCTAGCACCTGCTCCAATTTATTCAAGTGGTCATCAAAGTCTCTACCAACGATAATGATGTCATCCAAATAGACCAAGCAAGTTTCTCCTAGAAGTCCAGCTAATATTTGTTCCATTAATCTCTCAAATGTGGCTGGTGCATTACACAGTCCAAATGGCATAACATTGAACTGCCAGAGTCCCTTGCCAGTAGAGAAGGCCGTCTTCTCTTTATCCTTGTCCTTGATTTCGACTTGCCAATAGCCACTTTTCAGATCCAACGTTGAAAACCATTTCATTCCGTTCAACGTGTCTAAGGTGTCGTCGATTCGAGGAAGTGGGTAGCTGTCCTTCTTGGTCACATCATTAAGTCGACGGTAGTCAATACAGAATCTCATGGTGCCGTCCTTCTTCTTAACCAAAACTACGGGAGAACACCACGGGCTTGTTGAAGGTTCAATAACGCCGCTTCTTCGCATTTCCTCGATCATGCCTTCAACCTCCTTCTCCCGAGCTACTGGAACTCTTCGAGGGCGCTGTCGGATAGGCATGGTTTCCCCAGTGTCGATCTCATGCTGGACCACTCCAGTTCTTCCAATATCATCGTCATGCGAAGAAAAGACGTTGCGATATCGTAGCAGTAAGGTACGCGCCTTAAGGAATTCCTCCTCGGTAAGGTGCTCCCTGGAGTCGTTTAGTAACTTTTCAACATCCACTGAAGGCTTAACATGCCCAGGTTTCACGCTTACCTCAGATTCCTGACAGCTTCTTATCCAAGAAATTTCTTCGCATGATCCGACAAGCGTTCCTTTATTGAGGACGCATTCTGTGTCGCTTGGATTAAGGATCCTTACAAATGCTGTAGATGCCGTGGTTACCATTGTACGGGCTGTTATCCACGGTTTGTCAGCATCCAACCTCTCCACCACCACACAGCGGTGAGATTGCGGCCTTGTGGAGTTCGGCAATTTCACTGGAACTAAAACCTGCGACCTTGGTTGAAGAATGGTTCTCCTGGTACAGTAGACATTTCCATTTACTCCACCTTGTATAGGAATCTCATTAACTCCAAATTTTAGAACTCCAACCTTCAAGTCGATTTTACAGTCATATCTCCTCATAAAATCCAATCCAATAATGCAGTCGTCCACAATGTTAGCAACGATAACTTTATGCCAGTATTCTTTTTCACCAATTTTCACAGCCAACTCTCGTTCTCCTTGGACGGAAATGTACTGGCCGGTAGCGGTCTGCAGCTGGAGATGCCTAGGTCGGACTAGATGATCTCTGGTCAGGTGTTTCAGTAGCCGAGAGCTGATCACAGTCCGAGAAGCTCCGGTGTCTATGGTAAGGAGACATTGTATTCCACAGATTTCTCCCTTAACAACCAGACTGTTCCCGTCGTTCGCCTGTGAGATCATAATTGGGACATTTCGACCACCAGCCAGCACTCGTCCCATAGTCCTGGCTTTTATTCGTTTCCCTGTTGGGGCTCTGACTCCACAGAGCCTATTGTCCTCGCCATTGGAGCGGGGTCTCTGTCCCTCCTAGTCCTTTTCGGACAGCCTGACTGCAGGTGACCACGTTCTCCACAATGGTAGCAACGTGGCCCAAATTCGCGGCGGGAATCTACTGGCTTCGTAGTCGACACTTCTCGCACCCTGAAAGGCCTGGATGAATCCTGTCGTACAGCTTCCACCTCGAGAGCGTGGGCAACTGCATCCTTTAGGCTGCCATGATGTCCCAATCGCACGGCTGCCCTCACCTCCAGATCCCGGATCCCATCGATGAAGGCCTGCACCAGCATACTGTCCACGAAGGATGCTGACGTACGTTGATATGCCTTTCTGACCAACTTTTCGATCTCCAGGGCCCACTGTTGCAAGGACTCGTTACGACCTTGAGTCCTGTCCTTTAACTGAGCCCGGTATACGTGCTCCAAGTGACTGTCGCCGTAACGTGCCTCCAAAGCTTCTAGAAGGCGGTCGTACGTCCGGTCGTTTCCCAGAGCTTCGAGTATGGTAAGGGCCTCGTCGCGCAGCGCCAACGTCAGTGCTGTCCTGGCTTGCTCCTTGCTCCAGCCATTAGCCTGGGAAACAGACTCGAACTGTAGCTTGTAGGCTGTCCATGATGAGCTACCATCAAAGGGGGGCACCTTAAATCTGCCGCCTCCCGCGACCGATGCGTCGGATACACAGGTGGTTGCACCACTGGCCACTTTAACTTCTAATTTCTGGAGGCGGTTCTTATAGGCTGCGACGTCCTCCTTGACAGTTTCCACCTTTTCATCGACCTCATGGACTCGACTCTCCAGCTTTATATCCATATCTGCCAGTTTCTCCTGAACATCCAACATTTCTTTCTTCCACTCGGTCGTGGACTCGTGTACTTCACGGAGCATTCGAGCCTGTTCCTCCTGTTTCCTTGCCTGTTCCTTTAGGAGGACAAAAATGGCGTTAAGGTCCACTCCTTGTGCACCTGGTGCAGGTGATTCTGATGTACCAGGCGTCGAGTCTCCCGATCCAGATGTTTGGCTTCGCGTCGTCACTCCTTTCGGCTCGGTTTCTCGTGGCATTAACGGCATCTTCTATCCGCACTTCTGACACCAAATGTTACGAGCGTGGGGTTCGTATTTGATAGAAAAGCACAAATTAATCCACTAAATAAAACACTCACTTTATTACCCAAATTACGTACTTACAATTCACACGAACTGTACTTAAAATCCACTAATTAAAACACACACACTATTTCACAAATTACGCACTCACTATTCACACGAACTGTACTTAAGCGCACTAATCACTCAAGAGTCTTTCTTTCCGATTATCCTTGTACTAGCAGTCGATCGCAGTTAAAATGTAACTAACTCACGCCGGCCGTCGGCGCCTTATATATCCCGCGGAACCGTTCTGGACGCATTGTCCACACATATCGCGAATATTCTAGTAAGGTCCAGTGTGAGGGCCGAGAACATTCGAGGCCATATATGTCTCTCTCTAAAGGTGCACTCTCTGTCACTCCCTTCTCGAATGTTCCGAGTATAGCTATCTCTTTCTAGTAGTCCTATCTCTGTCACACACTTCTCGAATGTTCCGAGTATAGCTATCTCATTCTACTAGTGCTATCTCTGTCACTCCTACGGGATATTTCGCCATATAACGATTTGTGCTTCAGAGGCCCATAAGGGGTCCTGAAAACGCCTGAAAACGGGTTTTCAGGTTATAGCGTCATCTGATAGAGGGTGCCCTGAAACGGACTGAAAACATGTTTCAGGCGCCTGAAAACGACGGCAACTTGGGTGAAATTTTGATCTTTAGATATGTGATAGAGCAACTTCTGAAACGGCCTGAAATGACTTTTCAGCCTGCTGAAAACGCCTCTAAAGCACTGAAATTGACGTTCAAAGTTTTTGACCTAACCTACCGGCGTAACAATATAAAAAAAATGGGTGTCTGAAACAACTTACCTTTTCCCTTTGCGGCTTTTAAACGATGAGGTGGAATTTTTATGCACTATGGGAGGTGAGGAATGGTTCTGGCAGTTGTTTTTAATCTTTTGGGTGAGAGATGTTGATGTACCGTCATCGTGGACGTGAAGGATGCGGAAAGAGAAAAGTAAAAGGTTATGCCAGTCTTCGATCCCATTATTCTCATCTCATTCGTCTAATAAGTGTGATAAATGTGTCGCAGCGGTGATTATCGCACCACGCGGAACTCGTTTTATCACCGGAGTGTTGTTCTTAAGATGACTGAGGTGAAGATGAAATGGTTGGGTGGCGAAAGAAAGGGCATACGGAGGAGAAGTGCATAGATTGTTGGTTGAAGGTACGGCGTTTTGGCTGAGACAGCGACGATGGGTTTTACTTCTATGAATGTTTAGCCCTTTTGTGAATTTGAATGATTTGTTGCATATAATGGCAAGTATGTAAACTAGTCGACGTGCTGCCAGAGGGCTGTGTCACAGATTGCATTCACACAAGATACAAATATACAGAATACAAAACTTATAAATACGCAGAGTGTAAACGGTATAAAAAAAACAGCACTGAAACAGCGTGTGATGGAGAACTTATATAGATCAGGTTCACCGGAGGAAAAACAACACAAAATAAGGCACGCAAAGAAATTGCACTGTTGCAATCCCAAAACCATATATGTACTCGAGCAAGGTCACAGCTATCTTCTCTTCTAAATATTCTGTTTGTAAATATATATCCGGTGTCTTTTTTGGCATCTGTCTTGTCGCCCGGAGCGCTGCGGCGTAGTACGCAGGCCCGCGGTGTCGTCTTCGTGTGCAAAAAAGGACGTACCGGGGTGTTCTATATCCCGTGCTTATTATGGGGAAGTTCGTTTGAGTAAAAATCGACAGTAAATTAATTATAATTAACGAAATGTTACAAAGCTCTTAATAGATTTCGTTGTTGACCCGTTGCTAGGCAAATTCTCAATACATAAATTATAAATAAGTACATCAATGATGTAAAAATCACTACATACCATCAAAAATGGTTTTAATAAGTATTTCAACTTATGTAAGCTATAAGTTTATACTTAGAACACAAAGTTTGAACTTTTTGAATATATGCATAGGTGCCATCGCATATTGCAATAGCTACGGTATTTGCTTCCTTACCAAATAAGGCCTTTGGCAAAGCTAGGTTTTGTCGTAGGACCTCTTCACGCGAAATATGATCAACGCCTAGATGTCTATTCACGAACTCTAACGTTAGGCATTCCCTAGTCAATGCTAGTTTTCGTTCGAGTGACAGGCGTGAGATTTTAAATAGTGTTGTTAATATCTCGTTTGATTCTCCTGTTCTAAGCTTTGTTAAATAAATTCCTAGATCAGTACGCGGATCTTTGCAACTTTGATCAAACTTAGAGTTTCTTCCAAAATTAAATCAAACTGGTGAATAGTGCCAGTCCTGTCTACCAAATATATAAATCAATATTTGTCAACGCGTTTACTGACTCAAAGTCAAATCTCGTACTTTGTGATCTAATCAATTGTCATATCGGTTATTAAGGCAGCATTTAAATATGGTGAAATATGCTATAATGCCTTAAAGAATATTAATTGTGAGAGTCATTGTACTGTCTGTGATATTAGTATACGTAAGGACTGTAAGGAACACAAGTTATTTTTAAATGATATGTATAAAAATATTGTCAATACGTTACAGTCTGCTGCCGCCAGTACCTGCCATCGCCCACAGGCCGGTGCAATACGGAAAAGACAGGTTGCCGGTTGGAATCATCATGTCAGGGAGTCGCATGAGATTGCTAAATTGCATTTCAGGTGTTGGACGGAGGTGGGAAATCCGCCTTCAGGCATGTTTTTTGACAACATGAAAAACAGTCGTAAAGTTTTTAAAAACAAGCTAAAGTGGTGCCAAAGAAACGAAGAGGAAATAAGAATGAATATTTTAACGTTAAGTAGGGCTAAGAATAATTTTACAAAGTTTTGGAAAACAACAAAATCGCTTAAAGGTAAACAAGGGTTGCCTGCCGCAGTCAATAATGTTAGTGATCCTAGGCTTATAGCGGATATGTTTGCTACCCATTTTAAGGTCTCGCCTATGGACGTGGAGCATGTGCCCGCCCTGGTGCCCTCGGTTCCGGTGACCCCGCTCGACTCCTCGGTCACATTCACACCTGGTGACGTCGCTAAAGTAGTGAGAATGATGAAGCGTGGAAAGTCGCCGGGACACGATGGTCTCAGCGTCGAGCACATGTTCTACGCCAGCGACGAGCTATTCAGAGTCTTAGCAGACTTTTTAACACCTGTTTAGCATATAGCTACCTTCCTTCTGACATGATGAAGACAGTAGTGGTACCAATTGCAAAAAATAGAACCGGCGACCTGTCCAGTATAAATAATTACAGGCCTATCTCTTTAGGTACAATAATCGGTAAAATACTTGAGAGGCTGTTGCAGCCCGCTCTGGCGAAAAATCTTAGAATTGATCAAGCGCAGTTTGGTTTTCGTCCAGGACTTTCGACAGATTCGGCGATACTAGGACTAAAGTATACTGTGAACTATTATGTGAATAGAGAAACTTCGGTATATGCGTGCTTTCTAGACCTCAGTCGTGCTTTTGATCTCGTCAATTACGAAATACTGTGGAGAAAACTGTCTGCGACCAGTTTATCTCCAGAGGTCACAAACCTGTTGAAGTTCTGGTACGAAAACCAAACTAATTACGTAAAATGGGGCGACTCGCAGTCTAACGACTATAGGTTAGACTGCGGTGTGCGTCAAGGTGGATTAACATCTCCGGACCTTTTTAACTTATACGTCAACGACCTAATCGAGGAGCTGAGGCGTGCCAATGTCGGTTGCCACATTGGTAACGTATGTGTTAACAATCTGAGCTACGCAGACGATATGGTGCTTCTCAGCCCCTCGATTAACGCTCTTGTTAAACTTATTAAGATCTGCGAACAATACGCTAGCGTCCACGGCCTGAAATATAACGCGCTTAAGACGGAAATGCTCGTTTTTAGGTACGGTAAGGGTCCGGATGTGATTCCTACAGTTTATATGAACGGTTCGCCAATTCGGGTTGTAAGGAGCTTCAAGTACCTGGGACATATACTGAGCGAGTACTTACGAGACGACGCTGATATGGAGAGGGAGCGCAGGGCTCTTGCGGTGCGATGTAATATGTTAGCTCGGCGCTTTGCGCGCTGTTCGAGTGACGTCAAAATAACTACAATATAACAATGCCTTTCGTATCCTGCTGAAACTACCACCCTTCTGCAGCGCGAAAGGCATGTTCGCGGACGCGAGAGTCCCTGACTTCTTCGCCATCTTAAGAGAGAGGTCAGCCGCTTTCAGAGAGAGGCTTCGGGCCTCTAAAAACGAAATTTTGTGGCTCATTGGTAATGACTACACCGATGAGTTCAACAAGCATTGGCTCAAATTGCACCGGTCTGGGAATGGGCAGTTGTAATTTAATTTTAAATTGTAACTGTTTTATTTCTATGTTTTAGTCTGTAAGTTTTATTTTTATTTTTATTTTATTTTTATCTCTTAGTCTTTTACATTTTATTTTATTTTATTTTAAATTGTATGTAAGTATGTAACTATGGGTTTTTTGCCTGAAAATAAATGCTTATTATTAATATTATTATGTTGCTTTTTATTTTATTTTTCTCGGCTTTATAATCACCGGTATACTGTTATACACGGGCCTAAGCCAAGTGCGTACCAGTTATTTGTAGATTGTTAAATCCTGCCGCAGTCTGTATTGTTTGCTGAGAAAAGTTCTGTGTGATTGGAGTGGATGGAGCTATTACGGGATGTTCCTGATCGGTTTGCAAAAAATTCCTAACTATCCGACACGTATTAAGGATAACAGCTTTCTGAAGGAGGGTGTATGTAAATGGTGGGAGATTTAGTGTATTCAAAGATTGATGTAACTGCCTTGGTATCACGCCGGTAGCAGAAAGGACAATAGGTACTATGGTTACTTTTTGTAGGTGCCAGATTCGGGTTATTTCGTCTTTCAATTCGATATATTTAGTAAATTTTTCAGCTATTGTAGTTTGTAAATTGTGTGTATTAGGTACAGCTATGTCTATTAAGAAGGCAGTTTTAGTTGTCTTATTTACTAAAGTTATGTCAGGTCTATTGTAGTGTGTCGTTCGGTCAGTCAAAATTGCTCGGTCAAAGTATAATTTAACTGTGGAGTTGTCTAGTACACTCTCAGGCTTATATTTGTAATAGGGTTCTGTAGAGGTTATTAAGTTCAATTGGCGGGCAAGTCTTTGGTGGATAATATTCGCTACTTGGTCATGTCTATGCTTATAATCAGTCTGGGCTATTGATTTACATGAACTTTCTGCCCACCATGCATAACTTCAAGCCTTTGTCGAATGGAACGCGGTTCTTCAAACGTACAATCCTTAAAAATATGTGCGATGGTTTCGGGACAACTATTGCATTTTCTGCATATGTCTCCAGTTACAGATTTTATAATGTATCGTTGATAATTCCTACATTCTATTACCTGGTCTTGGATCGCCACCATGAAGCCTTCGGTCTACGGGAAGAGCTCGCCCCGACTCAGCCACGCGTTCGACGCTTCTTTGTCGACATTGACTTGGCATAAATCCTGGCGATGTCTACCGTGTAGAGACTTACCTCCCCATTCGATGAGTTTTGTTTTTTCATCAGTCAAGCTCTCATTTTTCTGCGTTGTGTTGTCTTGCAGGTTTAATGGTGTAAATTTGTGATCATTTTGAGTGATGGCTCTGTGGACTGTGGAGGATTCCGATTTGGTGAAAAAATATTGTCTCAGGGTTATGATCTGCCTATTATGTAGATTGCTAATATCTATGATACCCCTCCCCCCTTCCTTTCTGGGCAATGTTAACCTTTGTACACATGATCTTGGGTGATGTTTCCGGAACCTGGTCATCGTCGTGTTTACTTTGCGTTGTAGCGCCTTTAGGTCAGCTTTTGTCCAATTAATTATGCCAAAGGAATAAGTCAGAACGGGTATGGCGAATGTGTTTATGGCTTTTACAGTATTGTATGCATAGAGCTGTGATTTTAAGATTGCGTTGAGTCTGTGTTGGAAAGTTAACCTAAGTTTTTGTTTTGTCTCCTTATACTGTATTTGTCTTGCTTGGTTGTACCCTAAATATTTATAAGTTTCTTGTTCATTAAGGGGTTCAATCTGTTCGCCGGATTCTAGAGTGTAGTTGTGTTGGTAAATCTGTCCTGCTCTAACTGAATTTATTCTACATTTGTCTATGCCAAATTCCATGTTAATGTCGTTAGTAAATTCTTCTGTTAGGTTAGACAATCTGTAAAGGTCTATTTCATTGTCAGCATAAAGTTTAAAATCGTCCATGCATAGTAAATGGTTTATGTTTTCAGTCTGTCTGTTTGTGTCTGTGTAGTTTAAGTGATAACCTGCATTGGTAGAGTTTAGTATGTTAGAAAGTGGATTCAGAGCGAGGCAGAACCATAACGGGCTAAGTGCATCACCCTGGAATATGCCTCTCTGTATTTTAATTGGATTGGTTTCTACACTTTCAGTCGGCGTCATGAGTTTGAGTCGCGTTGTCCAGTTTGTCATCGTAGTTTTCAACAGACTAATAATTTGTGGATGTATTTTACATATTTCTAAGACTTGCACTAGCCAGGAGTGAGGGACAGAATCGTAAGCTTTCTTATAATATATGTACATAGAGTATAAGTCAGACTTTGTTTTGTTTGCGTGTTTTAGGATTACTGCATCTATAGTTAACTGTTCTTTGCAGCCTTGACTGAACTTACGGCATCCTTTTTGTTGTTCAGCCAGGATGTTGTATTGGGTAATATGTGTGTATATTAATTCAGATATGCAAGATGTCAGAATCTTGTAGAGGGTTTGCAAGCATGTAATGGGTCTATATTTCGCTGGGTTGGTAAGGTCGTCAAGGTCTTTGGGTATCATAAATGTAGTTCCCGATGTCAGATAGGTTGGCATTATATTAGGGTTTTCAATAAATGCATTTAGGAAATTATGGAGGTAGCTATGGATGTAAGTAAATTTTATGTACCAGTAACTGTGAATGTAGTCCGACCCTGTAGATTTCCAGTTATGTAATCGGCTCAAAACTTTTTTAAACGTATCTATGGGAATATGGTCGAAAGTCATATCTTGCACGTTTGCATTATTTTTGTCGATTTCAGCTTTTATCCATTCAGCCTCAGTGTTGTGTTGAATAGGTTGTATTATTATTTAAATAATGGGTAACTTTACAGTTATTAATTAACTGTTCCCAGTTATTACCCTCGAGATGGCCCTGGCAAACCCTTGCATTTTCTGGTATGTACAGCTGGTGCTTGCAAAGCATAATATGTGATCTCACTCTCTCACACTCGACGGAATTCTGATCCGTTCTCTGTGAACACAGTCATTAAAAATACAAAGATTTGCATTGTAAGGCGCTCTCATAAAATCTGGTACATATTTCTATTTCTTCTCTTACTTCGGGCTCATGAATAATGTTGAATTCTTGCTCCCGGATAGAATTTTCTGCTACTTGCCAACATCTAGGGCATGTTCCTTGAATAGAATTGAATTTATTTTCTTTCGAGTGCCCGGCGTGAGATTTTAAATAGACTAGTGTTGTTAATCTCCCGTTAGATTCTCCTGTTCTTAGCTTTGTTAAATAAATTCCTAGGTCAGCACGCGGATCTTTACAACTTTGACCAAACTTGGAGTTCCTGCCAAAATTAAATCAAACTGGTCAATATGCCAGTCCTGTCCACTAAAAATATAAATCAATATTTGTCAACGCTTTTACTGACTCAAAGTCAAATCTCGTATTTTAGGTCTTGTCTCTACTGATCAGCTAGTTTGTCATATCGGTTATTAAGGCAGCATTAAAATAATGGGTAACGTTACAGTTATTAATTTACTGTTCCCAGTTATTACCCTCGAGATGGCCCTGGCAAACCCTTGCATTTTCTGGTATGTACAGCTGGTGCTTGCAAAGCATATGTGATCTCACTCTCTCACACTTGGCAGAATTCTGATCCGTTCTCTGTGAACACAGTCATTAAAAATACAACGGTTTGCACTGTTAGGTACTCTCATCAATTCTGGTATTTCTATTTCTTCTCTTACTTCGGGCTCATAAAAAATGTTGAAATCTTGTTCCCAAACAGCATTTTCTGGTATTTTCCAACATCTATGGCATGTTCCTTGAATAGATTTTTAAACGTACCAAAAATATTTTATTCAGAGACAAGAAAAAGGCAAAGCAAAGTAACAGAGAAAACTTAAACTAAATAGCAACGCAGAAGAAATACGTATGTATAAAACCTTACTCTAAATAACCTAAGTATAGGGTTGGGCAGATTAAGTGTCCTACTTTAAAATATCCGTAAAATTAAAACAACTCTCCAGATTAAAAAAGTATTTATCTATTTAGTTTAAACATAGACCATAAATTATACAATTAATTCATAAGTTCAAATCTCTCTCCATTTGCTTTAATTACCTTACGCATTCTCCCATAGAAGGAATTACACGCGGCACGCAAAACCTCATCTGGAATATCGTCCCATATCTTCTCCAACCGATGCTTGAATGAATTTAAATTCATGCCCTGCGTGCCATCAATCTTACTCAGCATAAATCCCCATATTGAAAAATCCAACGGATTCAATTCGGTTGAAGATGAGGGCCATTCTTGCCACGGTATAAAATCTGTCAAATTCGTTCGACACCAGTCTCGAGTGCGTTTGGCTTTGTGAGATGGGACAGGGGCACTGTCTTGCTGGAAACAAAAATAATCATTTCCATATAACTTTCGGGCATTTTCCAGCAAATGACCCTGCAATACGTTCTGAATATAGTACTCTTGGTTGATTCTGACTCCTCGATCAATGAACAGCAGTGGTAACTTGCCTCTAGGCGATATCGCACCCCACACCATGACAGCAGACGCACTTTGAAATCGTTGTACAGCTTTGTCCACTGGTATGTCCCTCAACGATACGCCATACACACGATCATTCTGTTGATTGTAGCTATCCTGTAATTGAAACATTATTTCATCGGAAATAATTATGTCATCGCCCTCGTGCCATGCTAGTATCTCCTTACATTTTTCCACTCTAGCCTTTTTCTGGGCTTCCGTTAATCCGTGAATTGTTTGTTTCTTGTAGGCCTTCAATCCAAAATCATGTCCTAATATACGACTCATTGATCGTCGGGATATTTTCATATCTTTCGCAAGTACTTGCACATTGGGCTTGATTACGCCTAATACGCTCACGAACATTTTTGATTACTTTTTTGACGCGAACAGATGGTTTACGTCCAGGTTTGGGCCTGATTCGTGAAGAACCTGTTTTCTTGAATCGCTTGATGGTCCGCGATATGAACCTTATATTGATATTTAAATGTTTCAGTTTCCTTAATATCGCGCACGGGCGAAATTTTTTCTTGTACAAATCGACAACGAGCTCACGTTTCGCGTCCATTGTTGAAAACAAAACAAAAACGAAAAAATCAAGATAAAGTCTAGAAATCATAAAAACTAATAAATTCTTGATTTAAAAACATATATACACGGTAAAAAAGGTCCATTACGTTAGAAAAAATATAAGATGTACGACTAGGACACTTAATGTGCCCAACCCTTTATAATACAATTATATGAAAAGAAGGGGTCATAAAAAGAATACCCCATCTAACAAGTCCGCCTGCGGCATGGTCCCCAGTATGATGGCGGCGTTACCTCTTTGTATAGTCAGAGAGATTCTCTGTCAGAGGTAAGCGCCAGCTCTAGGGTCTCCCGACGCGTCGATCAGCCGTTTCGACAAGGCCCTCATAAACGTTGTCATGTCAGCTGCCCATGGGCCCAATGTCTCGACTGCAAGCGCCGCAAATTCGTAGTTGCTTAGTAACGACGAGTATTTGCGGCGCTTGATAATTTGGGCCTGGTCAGCTGCAGCGCCAGCCTTTAAGCGGGTCGCCTGGATGTGGGACTGCGCGAAAGTGTCGACACACGTGACGTCCCACACCAGAGCCCTGCCCAGCTTCCACTGAACCAACGTTGCTCCGTCGGGGCGCTTGCCATCGTCACTTGCCAAACCCAAGAGTTCAAGGACTGCAGGCACAGAGGCGGTGGCAAGTGAACGGTGAACCAAATATATTAGGTTAAAGGTCATTAAATTGTGTGAAAAAAATTTTTTTTTTTATCCTGGGATACGGAGTTTGTCATACAAATTTCACACTGGTGAAGTTAAGCGAAAAGCCCATTTTTGAAAATTTATCCATTAATAAATGAACATCGTGCAAAACCGTTTCGGCGTCACCATAATACGGTGAATAGAGACTAAAGTACTATGTGTGACCTTACAAACGGTCCGGTAGTTTTGAATTTTTGATATGTTGTCTAGGATGGTTAGGCAGTGTTTAAAATGCAAAATGCACAATTCCCCCCCCTCCGCGCCCGCCGCCATATTGAAAAAACCGGCACTCTCTTCATATTTTTGCTCATATCTTCCTTTAGGAGCATTTTAGCTAAAAGAAAGCTTCGACAATGTTATAGAGAGTTAAATTTACTACATACTCCATTTTATATTTTTATTCTAGGACAGATAGTTACGGAGATAACCACATTTAAAAAAACGTAAAAAATCGCAATTTCCTACTGAAAAACAAACTTCTGGATTATATCTTCGTTTAGGAGCATTTTAGCTACAACAAAGCTTGGGCAATGTTGTAGAGAATTAAATTTACTATAATTTACATTTCAAATTTTGTTTCAAGGACGGTTAGTTACGGAGATATGCACATTTAAAAATAAGGAATAGTCGAATTTTCCGAAAATTTCTCAAAATTCTTGGTTTAGAACGCTGTCATTCAGTTACGGACTAGTCTAGGACAAATTAAAACATGTAGGAAATATAATTGCTTATAAAACTCATATCCATTTTTACATACATTTTCGGAAAATGTGACTTTATTTTTTACATATCTCCGTAATTATCTGTCCAAGAAATAAAATTTGAAATGTAAATTATAGTAAATTTAATTCTCTACAAAATTGCCCAAGCACTGTTCTAGCTAAAATGCTCCTAAACGAAGATATAATCCAGAAGTTTGTTTTTGAGTTGAAAATTGCAATTTCTTAAGTTTTTTTAAATGTGCATATCTCCGTAACTATCTGTCCTAGAAACAAAATATAAAATGGAAAATGTAGTAAATTTAACTCTCTATAACATTGTCGAAGCTTTCTTCTAGCTAAAATGCTCCTAAAGGAAGATATGAGCAAAAATATGAAGAGAGTGCCGGTTTTTTCAATATGGCGGCGGGCGCGGAGGGGGGGGAATTGTGCATTTTGCATTTTAAACACTGCCTAACCATCCTAGACAACATATCAAAAATTCAAAACTACCGGACCGTTTGTAAGGTCAAAATCCTTTATTCACTGAATTACCACCAACTCCACCAAGTGAGCCATCATCGAGGTACCAGATATTGAATTTAGAATTTAGACTTGAAATTAACGGATGGATGGCTAAACTAAAAATTGCAGGCCCAAGCGGGGCTCCCCCGGTTGACAACCTATGCTCGATGCTATAATTTGTTTTCGAAAGAGTAATTTTGACGGTGCTCCATAGCATTGCCATTAATAAGAGTAGAGCTCTGGTAGCTCTTTTTTTGGCTTCAGTTGACTGAGCACCGCGGTCAACCGAATGCATTATTGACATCAATTTTTAGAAATACTTAATTGTTCGGACGCGTGAGGAACGTGCGTGCAGCGTGCACTACTGCCTCACAGCCGCCCTTGACTCCGAAGCCCACCTGCCGGGGCTTGAATATTGTTGTTAATTTCCCGTGAAATTTCCGGCAGCAGAGTTTCGAAGCCAAGCGCCTAAAAGTGCAGCCAACAGCAATTGGGCGGATGCCGCCATCCTTCTTAGCCAAAGCTACAAGGTTGGCCATACAAGACTGGTGCGATCCCACTGTTCACACGGCCCGAAAGTATTAAGTTTATTAAACTCGTTAGATCTTTAAGGAGAACCGTTCCCCGATCACCCAAGGACGAGGATGTTAAGTCCTTTAGATGCTGGGGGGACAGCCCGTCAAGCCCACCCGCAGAACCGATAGGGAGAGATGCTATGGCCGCCTTGACTGCATCCTCGGATACGTGGACAGTGGGATCAACACGGGTAGGGGGATCTGGTAGTTTGGCGGAGGCAAGAGGGAGCGGGTGTTTCTCCCTTAAAGCGGCATAGGTTTCGGTGGAGTGCACGGCCAGTGCCCTGTTTATCAAAACTTACAAGTCACAAGTTACAGGGAAATTGTTACAAGTTCCGGTAAATTGCGTTTATCAAAAATAATCTACAAGACTTGTAAAATTTCACACTTGTAAATTCTACTTGTAAGTTCTATAATCAAAATACTATGCCGCCATTACATTTTCCCGTCATATTCTGTTTTTTTTTATACGGTCTACTTATACGCATGGTCACACAACAATTAAAAATATTGCAGGCAAAACTTGGTTGAACCCGTAAATAATTTAGGCAGCTGGAAACTTTTCTTGAAGTATTCCAATAGCATTTTCAAAATGTCGCCGAGTCGATTTGTAAGCTCTAAGAAATCTTATGTTAGCTTGATCATTGTCATCAATGACTACATAAGTAATGGGCCATTCCGTACTCACGCGGTCCATTTGTATTAAAGTAATGTCTAGATACCCACAAACTAAAGGCATTCCTTTTAGCAGGTGAAACTTTTGTACCACCTCCTGCATATTAGGTACTCGGCCATTTGACATAATTTTAAACATTACACCATTGACAGCTGCTACAATACTGTGTATTGCGTTGCATAAACTGCCTTTTGTAACACCATGCAGGCATGCATGTCAGAAACAGCATGGTATTGTACTCAGGTGCCTAAACTAACCTAACCAATGTAGGGCAATTTGCAAAATTAATTTTGGTGACAGGGCATGATTTCTGTTTGAATTCCTTTCCAAATTGTTTCCCAAAATGTTGATTAAATGTCCAATTTTTTCAGCCTTTAGGCGAAACCTTTCATTAAATTCATAGGTCATCTCCATATGACCGTAATCAGCGAGAAAACTTTTATATTAATAATAAATTAGATAAAAAATATCTTAATAAGAAAAAAACCGGTCAAGTGCGAGTCGGACTCGCGCAGGGTTCTGTACAAACACTTTCCATCCTTAAGTGGTTAAGTTTGCACCTGGTATGTATAGCGCCCCATACAAATGAGGTGCAAAGTTAACGCAACCAATCCCGTTTGTTGTATGGAAGAGCCCCCCTTAAATATTTATTTTATTTAATTTTTAGTATTTGTTGTTATAGCAGCAATAGAAATACATCATCTGTGAAAATTTCAACTGTCTGGCTATCACCGTTCTTGAGATACAGCCTGGTGACAGACGGACGGACAGCGAAGTCTCAGTAATAGGGTCCCGTTTTTACCCTTTGGGTACGGAATCCTAAAAACTGTCATTTCTTTTTTTTTGGGCAACTTCCTGAGCCTCGTATTTAATGGATCAGAGCTCAGAAGAAGCCTGTTCAAGAGATCTGCATTAGTTACATTTCTGGACATCTTCCTTGGGTGTCGTAATCGGAACCCACACTTTGGCGTAGCACCCTGATTACTTAAAGTAATGAAAGGTTTTGGATTAAATTAGACTTTATTTAGTAAAAGAAGCCTTATATCTAACTAATCAAGATAGACTTAAGATTAGACAACCGTCGACAAAGTACTTACTAAAAGTCGACTAGCATTCCAAATAAACTAAATATAAGGAAATATTTTACTTATGATATAGCAGCCAATTTATCACACTAAAACTCAATATTTAAAATTAATTAATACGTTAAATAATTATACATACCTCGTTTCTGAATATCCATTACAAAAAAAATTACGACATAGAAGTTTTCCCGTAATATGGGTAAAACAACGAGCGGTAATTGCGCGGGTTACTGGTAGCACGAGTCGCGGGAAGAAATAGCCCACTTTTCGATAACAATATCAGAATAAAGGTAGTTAGCAAAATAGATCTTTTTATATTTCTGATTGTTTGGACATAGTAGAAGTCAGAATAATTAGTAATATCAATAAATATGGCATTTCGTTTTTTTATTTTTGTCATATGAAAGAAACCAGTGTGCGGCGGCTTCCACCCGAAAGATATGCTTGTATTGTTCGTTTCTCTACTACTAATGGTGCGGCCTATCCATCTCCATTTGCTTATCGCGATGTTCATATTTATTTATGGGGGCTGGGACATATCCTCCACAGGTCCTCGTTTCGCATTGTATTTGGCCAAATTACGTGGATAATAGACCTCAGGGACATGACGACGAAGACTTGCACTTGTTCGTCAGGCCTTTTGTCACTCTCCACGTCTCGCAGCCAAATAGCAATACAGAGTTGGCCTCGAAGAGCGAAACATGCGTCGTGTGAGCAAATTGAACTCCCAAACAGGCTTTAGCTGGGCAAACGCAGCCTTGGCTTTTTTGATTGTGTTGTCAACATCATCGTCTGTTCCTCCTTGGCAAGTTATTAAACTACCTAGGTACACAAACTTAGAAACAGGGTCTAGGCGTTCTCCTTTCGCAACGCCAGAGTATCCGTTCTGCTAGACTTTCTTCGCATCTCGACTGTTTTCTGTTTGTTGACTCGCAGGGCCATTACTTCGGCTTCTTGAAGGCTCTCAATCTCAAGTATAGCTTCTAGTTGGCGAGATCATCACGATGTCGTCGGCGTAGTCCAGGTCCTCGTTTGTGCTCAATCTTATGCCCCTTGGTATAACGAAGACTTTTCAGAATGGGACAGGACAGGAGGCAACCTTGCTTAAAACCAGTGCAGTTATTTGAATCGGTGTTCCAAGCTCCTTGTCGTGGACTACCCTGCATGTACAGCCCTCGTACGGCGAACGAGCGATGCGAACGATACACGCCGGGATTCTTCGTTGCCTCAAACTTGACCACAGCGCTTTCCACTTCACGGTGTTGAAGGCTTTTTCTAAATCTACGAAGGCTGAGAACAGTTCCGACTGCCATTCGACACATTTTTCTATCATTTTATAATAGGGCTTCATAAAAACACAATGAAAAATCAAATAAATTTATTAAAAGTGAACTATTGATAGACTATTACAGATCATTAAGTATTTTTTGACTACAGACATCATTAATCGAATGAAGACAACAATGAATAAAAAGGAAGTACGTATACTTTCTAGACTAGGCGCCAAAATTGTAATGTGAATGAGATTAATACTTACAGTTATTTATTGTCTCTAAATTTCATATTTAAGTAAATGTAGACCTAATTAAATGCGTACGCGCAATCTCTCCGAACTCGACTGAGCAATAAGATGAATAAGGCACGCTCGCCGAGCGGGCTGGCCAAAATCTCTTCTTAAGCATTCGGTGGCGTGAGGACTTAACTAAGTAGTTACAAAACAACATTTTTGTCAACTTATGTGTTTTTAACATCAAAAGTTTAGATAAAATCGAAATTATGGTTTTTCTCCTTATGATAAAAATATTGTGGTGAAGTTCGAGACGAAGATTTAAAAAACCACAAGTGGTTACTTAAGCATTTTTCTGTCTCTGAATATAAATACTTGTATTTTTTCTTCCTCAAAAACGAAGCGACTTTCCCAAAATTACATGCACTTGTGGTTTTCCAAATCATGACCTATAAGAGATATCCAAATAACTTCTAGCTAGAAAAATCACATTTTTTTTCACTGATTGTGAGGATGGTAAAAAGTCAATTTTGCAAGAAATGTCACTTATGGTTTTTCTCCTTCAGGCGGCAGTTTAGTCATTAACCACACCTGTACGTCTAGCATAACTTTGACACGCGACTCTTTGCCGCGCGAGAACGCTTTCCTTTTAATACTGTGCGAGCAAGACGAAGTGCGAAGCGAAGCGATGTTAAACGACACCCTCTCTCTCTCACTCTTTTTTTTTTGTTTCTTTGCATAAAGACCTCG
Organism: Apotomis betuletana; assembly: GCA_932273695.1. Classification (NCBI taxonomy): domain Eukaryota; kingdom Metazoa; phylum Arthropoda; class Insecta; order Lepidoptera; family Tortricidae; genus Apotomis; species Apotomis betuletana. The sequence continues at coordinate 12,143,144 of OW026298.1, read as the reverse complement.
GCAAGTCTATTAAGGCGTAAATCCATCCTAGAAAATTTTCCATCTACAATAAACAATATTGATAATTAGAAGCAGGCAACTATCTTATTTTAGACAGTGGTACCTACAATATAAAAAAAATGGGTGTCTGAAACAACTTACCTTTTCCCTTTGCGGCTTTTAAACGATGAGGTGGAATTTTTATGCACTATGGGAGGTGAGGAATGGTTCTGGCAGTTGTTTTTAATCTTTTGGGTGAGAGATGTTGATGTACCGTCATCGTGGACGTGAAGGATGCGGAAAGAGAAAAGTAAAAGGTTATGCCAGTCTTCGATCCCATTATTCTCATCTCATTCGTCTAATAAGTGTGATAAATGTGTCGCAGCGGTGATTATCGCACCACGCGGAACTCGTTTTATCACCGGAGTGTTGTTCTTAAGATGACTGAGGTGAAGATGAAATGGTTGGGTGGCGAAAGAAAGGGCATACGGAGGAGAAGTGCATAGATTGTTGGTTGAAGGTACGGCGTTTTGGCTGAGACAGCGACGATGGGTTTTACTTCTATGAATGTTTAGCCCTTTTGTGAATTTGAATGATTTGTTGCATATAATGGCAAGTATGTAAACTAGTCGACGTGCTGCCAGAGGGCTGTGTCACAGATTGCATTCACACAAGATACAAATATACAGAATACAAAACTTATAAATACGCAGAGTGTAAACGGTATAAAAAAAACAGCACTGAAACAGCGTGTGATGGAGAACTTATATAGATCAGGTTCACCGGAGGAAAAACAACACAAAATAAGGCACGCAAAGAAATTGCACTGTTGCAATCCCAAAACCATATATGTACTCGAGCAAGGTCACAGCTATCTTCTCTTCTAAATATTCTGTTTGTAAATATATATCCGGTGTCTTTTTTGGCATCTGTCTTGTCGCCCGGAGCGCTGCGGCGTAGTACGCAGGCCCGCGGTGTCGTCTTCGTGTGCAAAAAAGGACGTACCGGGGTGTTCTATATCCCGTGCTTATTATGGGGAAGTTCGTTTGAGTAAAAATCGACAGTAAATTAATTATAATTAACGAAATGTTACAAAGCTCTTAATAGATTTCGTTGTTGACCCGTTGCTAGGCAAATTCTCAATACATAAATTATAAATAAGTACATCAATGATGTAAAAATCACTACATACCATCAAAAATGGTTTTAATAAGTATTTCAACTTATGTAAGCTATAAGTTTATACTTAGAACACAAAGTTTGAACTTTTTGAATATATGCATAGGTGCCATCGCATATTGCAATAGCTACGGTATTTGCTTCCTTACCAAATAAGGCCTTTGGCAAAGCTAGGTTTTGTCGTAGGACCTCTTCACGCGAAATATGATCAACGCCTAGATGTCTATTCACGAACTCTAACGTTAGGCATTCCCTAGTCAATGCTAGTTTTCGTTCGAGTGACAGGCGTGAGATTTTAAATAGTGTTGTTAATATCTCGTTTGATTCTCCTGTTCTAAGCTTTGTTAAATAAATTCCTAGATCAGTACGCGGATCTTTGCAACTTTGATCAAACTTAGAGTTTCTTCCAAAATTAAATCAAACTGGTGAATAGTGCCAGTCCTGTCTACCAAATATATAAATCAATATTTGTCAACGCGTTTACTGACTCAAAGTCAAATCTCGTACTTTGTGATCTAATCAATTGTCATATCGGTTATTAAGGCAGCATTTAAATATGGTGAAATATGCTATAATGCCTTAAAGAATATTAATTGTGAGAGTCATTGTACTGTCTGTGATATTAGTATACGTAAGGACTGTAAGGAACACAAGTTATTTTTAAATGATATGTATAAAAATATTGTCAATACGTTACAGTCTGCTGCCGCCAGTACCTGCCATCGCCCACAGGCCGGTGCAATACGGAAAAGACAGGTTGCCGGTTGGAATCATCATGTCAGGGAGTCGCATGAGATTGCTAAATTGCATTTCAGGTGTTGGACGGAGGTGGGAAATCCGCCTTCAGGCATGTTTTTTGACAACATGAAAAACAGTCGTAAAGTTTTTAAAAACAAGCTAAAGTGGTGCCAAAGAAACGAAGAGGAAATAAGAATGAATATTTTAACGTTAAGTAGGGCTAAGAATAATTTTACAAAGTTTTGGAAAACAACAAAATCGCTTAAAGGTAAACAAGGGTTGCCTGCCGCAGTCAATAATGTTAGTGATCCTAGGCTTATAGCGGATATGTTTGCTACCCATTTTAAGGTCTCGCCTATGGACGTGGAGCGGAGCGGTGACCCCGCTCGACTCCTCGGTCACATTCACACCTGGTGACGTCGCTAAAGTAGTGAGAATGATGAAGCGTGGAAAGTCGCCGGGACACGATGGTCTCAGCGTCGAGCACATGTTCTACGCCAGCGACGAGCTATTCAGAGTCTTAGCAGACTTTTTAACACCTGTTTAGCATATAGCTACCTTCCTTCTGACATGATGAAGACAGTAGTGGTACCAATTGCAAAAAATAGAACCGGCGACCTGTCCAGTATAAATAATTACAGGCCTATCTCTTTAGGTACAATAATCGGTAAAATACTTGAGAGGCTGTTGCAGCCCGCTCTGGCGAAAAATCTTAGAATTGATCAAGCGCAGTTTGGTTTTCGTCCTGGACTTTCGACAGATTCGGCGATACTAGGACTAAAGTATACTGTGAACTATTATGTGAATAGAGAAACTTCGGTATATGCGTGCTTTCTAGACCTCAGTCGTGCTTTTGATCTCGTCAATTACGAAATACTGTGGAGAAAACTGTCTGCGACCAGTTTATCTCCAGAGGTCACAAACCTGTTGAAGTTCTGGTACGAAAACCAAACTAATTACGTAAAATGGGGCGACTCGCAGTCTAACGACTATAGGTTAGACTGCGGTGTGCGTCAAGGTGGATTAACATCTCCGGACCTTTTTAACTTATACGTCAACGACCTAATCGAGGAGCTGAGGCGTGCCAATGTCGGTTGCCACATTGGTAACGTATGTGTTAACAATCTGAGCTACGCAGACGATATGGTGCTTCTCAGCCCCTCGATTAACGCTCTTGTTAAACTTATTAAGATCTGCGAACAATACGCTAGCGTCCACGGCCTGAAATATAACGCGCTTAAGACGGAAATGCTCGTTTTTAGGTACGGTAAGGGTCCGGATGTGATTCCTACAGTTTATATGAACGGTTCGCCAATTCGGGTTGTAAGGAGCTTCAAGTACCTGGGACATATACTGAGCGAGTACTTACGAGACGACGCTGATATGGAGAGGGAGCGCAGGGCTCTTGCGGTGCGATGTAATATGTTAGCTCGGCGCTTTGCGCGCTGTTCGAGTGACGTCAAAATAACTACAATATAACAATGCCTTTCGTATCCTGCTGAAACTACCACCCTTCTGCAGCGCGAAAGGCATGTTCGCGGACGCGAGAGTCCCTGACTTCTTCGCCATCTTAAGAGAGAGGTCAGCCGCTTTCAGAGAGAGGCTTCGGGCCTCTAAAAACGAAATTTTGTGGCTCATTGGTAATGACTACACCGATGAGTTCAACAAGCATTGGCTCAAATTGCACCGGTCTGGGAATGGGCAGTTGTAATTTAATTTTAAATTGTAACTGTTTTATTTCTATGTTTTAGTCTGTAAGTTTTATTTTTATTTTTATTTTATTTTTATCTCTTAGTCTTTTACATTTTATTTTATTTTATTTTAAATTGTATGTAAGTATGTAACTATGGGTTTTTTGCCTGAAAATAAATGCTTATTATTAATATTATTATGTTGCTTTTTATTTTATTTTTCTCGGCTTTATAATCACCGGTATACTGTTATACACGGGCCTAAGCCAAGTGCGTACCAGTTATTTGTAGATTGTTAAATCCTGCCGCAGTCTGTATTGTTTGCTGAGAAAAGTTCTGTGTGATTGGAGTGGATGGAGCTATTACGGGATGTTCCTGATCGGTTTGCAAAAAATTCCTAACTATCCGACACGTATTAAGGATAACAGCTTTCTGAAGGAGGGTGTATGTAAATGGTGGGAGATTTAGTGTATTCAAAGATTGATGTAACTGCCTTGGTATCACGCCGGTAGCAGAAAGGACAATAGGTACTATGGTTACTTTTTGTAGGTGCCAGATTCGGGTTATTTCGTCTTTCAATTCGATATATTTAGTAAATTTTTCAGCTATTGTAGTTTGTAAATTGTGTGTATTAGGTACAGCTATGTCTATTAAGAAGGCAGTTTTAGTTGTCTTATTTACTAAAGTTATGTCAGGTCTATTGTAGTGTGTCGTTCGGTCAGTCAAAATTGCTCGGTCAAAGTATAATTTAACTGTGGAGTTGTCTAGTACACTCTCAGGCTTATATTTGTAATAGGGTTCTGTAGAGGTTATTAAGTTCAATTGGCGGGCAAGTCTTTGGTGGATAATATTCGCTACTTGGTCATGTCTATGCTTATAATCAGTCTGGGCTATTGATTTACATGAACTTTCTGCCCACCATGCATAACTTCAAGCCTTTGTCGAATGGAACGCGGTTCTTCAAACGTACAATCCTTAAAAATATGTGCGATGGTTTCGGGACAACTATTGCATTTTCTGCATATGTCTCCAGTTACAGATTTTATAATGTATCGTTGATAATTCCTACATTCTATTACCTGGTCTTGGATCGCCACCATGAAGCCTTCGGTCTACGGGAAGAGCTCGCCCCGACTCAGCCACGCGTTCGACGCTTCTTTGTCGACATTGACTTGGCATAAATCCTGGCGATGTCTACCGTGTAGAGACTTACCTCCCCATTCGATGAGTTTTGTTTTTTCATCAGTCAAGCTCTCATTTTTCTGCGTTGTGTTGTCTTGCAGGTTTAATGGTGTAAATTTGTGATCATTTTGAGTGATGGCTCTGTGGACTGTGGAGGATTCCGATTTGGTGAAAAAATATTGTCTCAGGGTTATGATCTGCCTATTATGTAGATTGCTAATATCTATGATACCCCTCCCCCCTTCCTTTCTGGGCAATGTTAACCTTTGTACACATGATCTTGGGTGATGTTTCCGGAACCTGGTCATCGTCGTGTTTACTTTGCGTTGTAGCGCCTTTAGGTCAGCTTTTGTCCAATTAATTATGCCAAAGGAATAAGTCAGAACGGGTATGGCGAATGTGTTTATGGCTTTTACAGTATTGTATGCATAGAGCTGTGATTTTAAGATTGCGTTGAGTCTGTGTTGGAAAGTTAACCTAAGTTTTTGTTTTGTCTCCTTATACTGTATTTGTCTTGCTTGGTTGTACCCTAAATATTTATAAGTTTCTTGTTCATTAAGGGGTTCAATCTGTTCGCCGGATTCTAGAGTGTAGTTGTGTTGGTAAATCTGTCCTGCTCTAACTGAATTTATTCTACATTTGTCTATGCCAAATTCCATGTTAATGTCGTTAGTAAATTCTTCTGTTAGGTTAGACAATCTGTAAAGGTCTATTTCATTGTCAGCATAAAGTTTAAAATCGTCCATGCATAGTAAATGGTTTATGTTTTCAGTCTGTCTGTTTGTGTCTGTGTAGTTTAAGTGATAACCTGCATTGGTAGAGTTTAGTATATTAGAAAGTGGATTCAGAGCGAGGCAGAACCATAACGGGCTAAGTGCATCACCCTGGAATATGCCTCTCTGTATTTTAATTGGATTGGTTTCTACACTTTCAGTCGGCGTCATGAGTTTGAGTCGCGTTGTCCAGTTTGTCATCGTAGTTTTCAACAGACTAATAATTTGTGGATGTATTTTACATATTTCTAAGACTTGCACTAGCCAGGAGTGAGGGACAGAATCGTAAGCTTTCTTATAATATATGTACATAGAGTATAAGTCAGACTTTGTTTTGTTTGCGTGTTTTAGGATTACTGCATCTATAGTTAACTGTTCTTTGCAGCCTTGACTGAACTTACGGCATCCTTTTTGTTGTTCAGCCAGGATGTTGTATTGGGTAATATGTGTGTATATTAATTCAGATATGCAAGATGTCAGAATCTTGTAGAGGGTTTGCAAGCATGTAATGGGTCTATATTTCGCTGGGTTGGTAAGGTCGTCAAGGTCTTTGGGTATCATAAATGTAGTTCCCGATGTCAGATAGGTTGGCATTATATTAGGGTTTTCAATAAATGCATTTAGGAAATTATGGAGGTAGCTATGGATGTAAGTAAATTTTATGTACCAGTAACTGTGAATGTAGTCCGACCCTGTAGATTTCCAGTTATGTAATCGGCTCAAAACTTTTTTAAACGTATCTATGGGAATATGGTCGAAAGTCATATCTTGCACGTTTGCATTATTTTTGTCGATTTCAGCTTTTATCCATTCAGCCTCAGTGTTGTGTTGAATAGGTTGTATTATTATTTAAATAATGGGTAACTTTACAGTTATTAATTAACTGTTCCCAGTTATTACCCTCGAGATGGCCCTGGCAAACCCTTGCATTTTCTGGTATGTACAGCTGGTGCTTGCAAAGCATAATATGTGATCTCACTCTCTCACACTCGACGGAATTCTGATCCGTTCTCTGTGAACACAGTCATTAAAAATACAAAGATTTGCATTGTAAGGCGCTCTCATAAAATCTGGTACATATTTCTATTTCTTCTCTTACTTCGGGCTCATGAATAATGTTGAATTCTTGCTCCCGGATAGAATTTTCTGCTACTTGCCAACATCTAGGGCATGTTCCTTGAATAGAATTGAATTTATTTTCTTTCGAGTGCCCGGCGTGAGATTTTAAATAGACTAGTGTTGTTAATCTCCCGTTAGATTCTCCTGTTCTTAGCTTTGTTAAATAAATTCCTAGGTCAGCACGCGGATCTTTACAACTTTGACCAAACTTGGAGTTCCTGCCAAAATTAAATCAAACTGGTCAATATGCCAGTCCTGTCCACTAAAAATATTAATCAATATTTGTCAACGCTTTTACTGACTCAAAGTCAAATCTCGTATTTTAGGTCTTGTCTCTACTGATCAGCTAGTTTGTCATATCGGTTATTAAGGCAGCATTAAAATAATGGGTAACGTTACAGTTATTAATTTACTGTTCCCAGTTATTACCCTCGAGATGGCCCTGGCAAACCCTTGCATTTTCTGGTATGTACAGCTGGTGCTTGCAAAGCATATGTGATCTCACTCTCTCACACTTGGCAGAATTCTGATCCGTTCTCTGTGAACACAGTCATTAAAAATACAACGGTTTGCACTGTTAGGTACTCTCATCAATTCTGGTATTTCTATTTCTTCTCTTACTTCGGGCTCATAAAAAATGTTGAAATCTTGTTCCCAAACAGCATTTTCTGGTATTTTCCAACATCTATGGCATGTTCCTTGAATAGATTTTTAAACGTACCAAAAATATTTTATTCAGAGACAAGAAAAAGGCAAAGCAAAGTAACAGAGAAAACTTAAACTAAATAGCAACGCAGAAGAAATACGTATGTATAAAACCTTACTCTAAATAACCTAAGTATAGGGTTGGGCAGATTAAGTGTCCTACTTTAAAATATCCGTAAAATTAAAACAACTCTCCAGATTAAAAAAGTATTTATCTATTTAGTTTAAACATAGACCATAAATTATACAATTAATTCATAAGTTCAAATCTCTCTCCATTTGCTTTAATTACCTTACGCATTCTCCCATAGAAGGAATTACACGCGGCACGCAAAACCTCATCTGGAATATCGTCCCATATCTTCTCCAACCGATGCTTGAATGAATTTAAATTCATGCCCTGCGTGCCATCAATCTTACTCAGCATAAATCCCCATATTGAAAAATCCAACGGATTCAATTCGGTTGAAGATGAGGGCCATTCTTGCCACGGTATAAAATCTGTCAAATTCGTTCGACACCAGTCTCGAGTGCGTTTGGCTTTGTGAGATGGGACAGGGGCACTGTCTTGCTGGAAACAAAAATAATCATTTCCATATAACTTTCGGGCATTTTCCAGCAAATGACCCTGCAATACGTTCTGAATATAGTACTCTTGGTTGATTCTGACTCCTCGATCAATGAACAGCAGTGGTAACTTGCCTCTAGGCGATATCGCACCCCACACCATGACAGCAGACGCACTTTGAAATCGTTGTACAGCTTTGTCCACTGGTATGTCCCTCAACGATACGCCATACACACGATCATTCTGTTGATTGTAGCTATCCTGTAATTGAAACATTATTTCATCGGAAATAATTATGTCATCGCCCTCGTGCCATGCTAGTATCTCCTTACATTTTTCCACTCTAGCCTTTTTCTGGGCTTCCGTTAATCCGTGAATTGTTTGTTTCTTGTAGGCCTTCAATCCAAAATCATGTCCTAATATACGACTCATTGATCGTCGGGATATTTTCATATCTTTCGCAAGTACTTGCACATTGGGCTTGATTACGCCTAATACGCTCACGAACATTTTTGATTACTTTTTTGACGCGAACAGATGGTTTACGTCCAGGTTTGGGCCTGATTCGTGAAGAACCTGTTTTCTTGAATCGCTTGATGGTCCGCGATATGAACCTTATATTGATATTTAAATGTTTCAGTTTCCTTAATATCGCGCACGGGCGAATTTTTTTCTTGTACAAATCGACAACGAGCTCACGTTTCGCGTCCATTGTTGAAAACAAAACAAAAACGAAAAAATCAAGATAAAGTCTAGAAATCATAAAAACTAATAAATTCTTGATTTAAAAACATATATACACGGTAAAAAAGGTCCATTACGTTAGAAAAAATATAAGATGTACGACTAGGACACTTAATGTGCCCAACCCTTTATAATACAATTATATGAAAAGAAGGGGTCATAAAAAGAATACCCCATCTAACAAGTCCGCCTGCGGCATGGTCCCCAGTATGATGGCGGCGTTACCTCTTTGTATAGTCAGAGAGATTCTCTGTCAGAGGTAAGCGCCAGCTCTAGGGTCTCCCGACGCGTCGATCAGCCGTTTCGACAAGGCCCTCATAAACGTTGTCATGTCAGCTGCCCATGGGCCCAATGTCTCGACTGCAAGCGCCGCAAATTCGTAGTTGCTTAGTAACGACGAGTATTTGCGGCGCTTGATAATTTGGGCCTGGTCAGCTGCAGCGCCAGCCTTTAAGCGGGTCGCCTGGATGTGGGACTGCGCGAAAGTGTCGACACACGTGACGTCCCACACCAGAGCCCTGCCCAGCTTCCACTGAACCAACGTTGCTCCGTCGGGGCGCTTGCCATCGTCACTTGCCAAACCCAAGAGTTCAAGGACTGCAGGCACAGAGGCGGTGGCAAGTGAACGGTGAACCAAATATATTAGGTTAAAGGTCATTAAATTGTGTGAAAAAAAATTTTTTTTTTATCCTGGGATACGGAGTTTGTCATACAAATTTCACACTGGTGAAGTTAAGCGAAAAGCCCATTTTTGAAAATTTATCCATTAATAAATGAACATCTTGCAAAACCGTTTCGGCGTCACCACCAACTCCACCAAGTGAGCCATCATCGAGGTACCAGATATTGAATTTAGAATTTAGACTTGAAATTAACGGATGGATGGCTAAACTAAAAATTGCAGGCCCAAGCGGGGCTCCCCCGGTTGACAACCTATGCTCGATGCTATAATTTGTTTTCGAAAGAGTAATTTTGACGGTGCTCCATAGCATTGCCATTAATAAGAGTAGAGCTCTGGTAGCTCTTTTTTTGGCTTCAGTTGACTGAGCACCGCGGTCAACCGAATGCATTATTGACATCAATTTTTAGAAATACTTAATTGTTCGGACGCGTGAGGAACGTGCGTGCAGCGTGCACTGCTGCCTCACAGCCGCCCTTGACTCCGAAGCCCACCTGCCGGGGCTTGAATATTGTTGTTAATTTCCCGTGAAATTTCCGGCAGCAGAGTTTCGAAGCCAAGCGCCTAAAAGTGCAGCCAACAGCAATTGGGCGGATGCCGCCATCCTTCTTAGCCAAAGCTACAAGGTTGGCCATACAAGACTGGTGCGATCCCACTGTTCACACGGCCCGAAAGTATTAAGTTTATTAAACTCGTTAGATCTTTAAGGAGAACCGTTCCCCGATCACCCAAGGACGAGGATGTTAAGTCCTTTAGATGCTGGGGGGACAGCCCGTCAAGCCCACCCGCAGAACCGATAGGGAGAGATGCTATGGCCGCCTTGACTGCATCCTCGGATACGTGGACAGTGGGATCAACACGGGTAGGGGGATCTGGTAGTTTGGCGGAGGCAAGAGGGAGCGGGTGTTTCTCCCTTAAAGCGGCATAGGTTTCGGTGGAGTGCACGGCCAGTGCCCTGTTTATCAAAACTTACAAGTCACAAGTTACAGGGAAATTGTTACAAGTTCCGGTAAATTGCGTTTATCAAAAATAATCTACAAGACTTGTAAAATTTCACACTTGTAAATTCTACTTGTAAGTTCTATAATCAAAATACTATGCCGCCATTACATTTTCCCGTCATATTCTGTTTTTTTTTTATACGGTCTACTTATACGCATGGTCACACAACAATTAAAAATATTGCAGGCAAAACTTGGTTGAACCCGTAAATAATTTAGGCAGCTGGAAACTTTTCTTGAAGTATTCCAATAGCATTTTCAAAATGTCGCCGAGTCGATTTGTAAGCTCTAAGAAATCTTATGTTAGCTTGATCATTGTCATCAATGACTACATAAGTAATGGGCCATTCCGTACTCACGCGGTCCATTTGTATTAAAGTAATGTCTAGATACCCACAAACTAAAGGCATTCCTTTTAGCAGGTGAAACTTTTGTACCACCTCCTGCATATTAGGTACTCGGCCATTTGACATAATTTTAAACATTACACCATTGACAGCTGCTACAATACTGTGTATTGCGTTGCATAAACTGCCTTTTGTAACACCATGCAGGCATGCATGTCAGAAACAGCATGGTATTGTACTCAGGTGCCTAAACTAACCTAACCAATGTAGGGCAATTTGCAAAATTAATTTTGGTGACAGGGCATGATTTCTGTTTGAATTCCTTTCCAAATTGTTTCCCAAAATGTTGATTAAATGTCCAATTTTTTCAGCCTTTAGGCGAAACCTTTCATTAAATTCATAGGTCATCTCCATATGACCGTAATCTATTATTGGTCTATATAAGCTCTCGGCTCCGTTATCCTTATATCATCTTCATCGCTTCCACTACCATTTGACCACATTTTAAAAATGAAAATCGAGTTACAAATCGTAGGTTGAATACAGACTAAACTTGTAAAATCGTACGACAGCACAGAGAGTCGCAGGACACTCACAGGATTATTAATGATTTTCTACAACTTGTAACTTACAAGCAACATTTGGATAAACAGAATTACGAATACAAGTGTAAAAATATACTTCTGAAATACAGAAAATCACTTGTAACCCATAATTTACACGTGTTGTTTTGATAAACATAAACTTGTAATAATGATTTTTTTACATGTAAAATGCTTGTAATACAAGGCTTGTAAGTTTTGATAAACAGGGCACAGGTCGTCGTGGGAAAAAAGGAGCTGGGCAGCGGCACTCACATACCCAGTTTATTTTCTACAAATTTTAATTTAGAATAGATGTTGGGGATGCGTGTTACAATGTTGATTGTTTTCGGTTATAGTGGGCGGTACAGATGATACTAGAGAAATTTTATTTTTAATTTGTGTGGTCAGTGAACCTTTGTTTAATTTGTCCCAATTTGAATTTAGTTTTCGTTCGAGTGACCGGCGTGAGATATTAAATAGTGTTGTTAATCTCTCGTTTGATTCTCCTGTTCTTAGCTTTGTTTAATAAATTCCTAGGTCAGCACGCGGATCTTTACAACTTTGACCAAACTTGGAGTTTCTGCCAAAATTAAATCAAACTGGTCAATATGTCAGTCCTGTCTACTAAAACTATGAATCAATATTTGTCAACGCGTTTACTGACTCAAAGTCAAATCTCATACTTTGCGATCTGTTCAGCTAGTTTTTCATATCGGTTATTAAGGCAGCATTAAAATAATGGGTAACATTACAGTTTTTAATTAACTGTTCCCAGTTATTACCCTCGAAATGGCCCTGGTAAACCTTTGCATTTTGCATAGCATATGTGATCACACTCTCTCACACTCGGCGGAATTCTGATCCGTTCTCTGTGAACACAGTCATTAAAAATACAACGATTTGCACTGTTAGGCGCTCTCATAAAATCTGGTATTTATATTTCTTCTCTTACTTCGGGCTCATGAATAATGTTGAAATCTTGCTCCCGAACAGCATTTTCTGCTACTTGCCAACATCTATGGCATGTTCCTTGAGTAGAATTTTATCCCACAGCGATTGGGCGCACGCCGCCATCCATCTTAGTGAGGGCGATTAAAAAGCCCCATCCATAGAGCAGAGCACCGGCGTCGCGTCCTGACAAACATCTCCCAAAAACATAAGATTTACCAGTTTCGTTAAGCTGGTAATTAGGTGGTCACCAGCTACCCCGGTACCATGGCTGGTGAAGTCTATAAGGTGCTGTCAGGAGATGCCGTCTAGACCTGACGCCGATCCATTTGGGAAGGAATTTAGGGCTGCTACTATGTCACGTTCTATGCGACTGCTTGTCTCCGTAGCGCGGAGACAAGCAGTCGGGTCAGAAGGAGAGTCAGCGAAAATAGAGGTGGAACGGCCTGGGGGTGTTTGCTCTGTAGCGCCTTTATGGCCTCCGTCGTGAATTTTTTCTTCAACTTTTCTATACAGATAAATTTTTGAGTGGGGGAGATTTGGAATCTCGGAGTTAACGTGTTGTATTTTATTCTTTGTGTTAGTGAAATATTATTTGAATTATTTACAGAAACATGAAAAATTGTGTAAGTGAACGTCAGACGATCATACCAGGATAATGTGTTATTTTTCCGGCCGCATTTTGTTACAGTGTCAGCCAAGGCCTTGGCTTTTGTAGACCGGGCGCCGCGAGGTATGCGCTTTAGAAGCGGCGTGGAATGTTTTAGTTGGCCAAGGAGAGTATGAAGCGGAATGACATGGTTTGATAGTAATTGTGAGGAGCTGTGTTTTTGGGAATGAGTATGAGGGGCTAAGGTTTTGGGAAATGAGGTCAGAGGGTGCTGATAGGACACGAACCTGGTGCACACGAGCTTGGTGTATGTGGAGGCCTCTTGTGGATGTAAACTGTTTTGGACACACGACACATCACTGCATACGGGTAAGCGACAGATATGCATGGGTATGCATGTTATTTAAAAACACAATTTCACACAACTGTGAAATATGATAAAACTTAATAAGGTATAACTAGATTTGAAGAAAGGTAAATAATTATAAATGTTTGACACAGGTCAAAATTATGGCGTTGACAGTTTGATGTGCGTTGGGCTCATGTGCCTGGTCCATTGCTGTGAGCGACGTAGAAGCCCACCAATAGGGGCTTTGTTGCCCTGGGAGACGTGCAATGTTTGGCACTTTAGAAATGTCGGCGCTCTTATATGTATACACATACACAGAACATAGACACACAACAGGTGTTTTCTTATTTGTCACACGCTGCCCATCACTTGCGATTTGCCAACATAGAAAATTTTGGCAGGGTTCCGCAGCGAATTAAAACTTCTGTTCATTAAAAAAAATATATAATACTGTGGCCACTTTTGACACGTTGTGTTTCGACACATTAGATTAGTCTCTGTATTTAGTTTATGATTTTTTTAATACTAATGGTATATATCCGTGCATGGCGTGAAGAACTTGATAACTCGACTTATACGTTTTTTTTTATTGGCGTAATGGCTTACTACGGCCAAGGTTTTGTAGGAAAAAAATTGACAACTCAATATCTATGATACTTTTGAAGATATAATTGGTACAGAGCAGTTGGTAAAAATAATGGAACGAAGGAAACGGTCGTACGTATTTATATAGATTCCGATAATTTATCTTTAGTCTATCGGAGAAACTGAAAATGTACTTGGATCAGAGCATGCTGCAATCTGAGGCAGTCTTTCTGGAAGGTTTTCTTCTAATACGTGGCGCCGTTGGTGCGAAATGAAGCCATTATGTTTCGTATAGTAATCAGACATAACTTTTTATAACTTAAAATGTTTTCATTTTTTTTTTTAATATTAATTGCCCCTCTATCATCCGTCAACTAATCTTTATTTCGTTTTCTAACAACCAGCACCATTCCAACAAACATAAACTATAATTATGACTGTATATGTTTATTATTACTCGAGAAGGAATTTCAAGACATATCATATCATATATATAGTTTAGCGACGCACACTTGCTTATGATGTATATTATACACTGTATAACCATTTTCAGCGATTGCCGCGATATCGCCATCTCTCGGTCGGAATATGGTTGTGTTAAAACGGCAGAACGTTTCAGCAATAAGTTTAAAATTTAAAATGGTCTAAGATATGTATATGTATACTCGCCTTTAGGTTTGATAATCGCCTAGCCAGTTTCAGTCAAAAACCTTGCCGGTCGTAGACGGAGGGTCGAAGTTGGGAGTACCCGTAACAGTATTCTGGATTCGACCTGGACTTAACTTCGATCATATACAGGATGTTACATTGAACGTAATACAAATTAAGCAATTCCGGCTCAGTTAACGACACAGAACAAAATGCACGAATTGAGTTATTAAAATACGTCGTGATTAACTTTTGCCAGTGTGCTAGCAAAATAAAGAAATTAAAATTTCTTACTGTGGTCACCCATCATGATGACGTCACGTGACGTCACGCTTACCTGACATACCTATTCGTCAAGCTTTGTTATTAGTTATCAGTGTGTCTGTTATAATTCTAACATCAAAAAAAAAATATTAGGAGCACAAGTGATATCTGTTTAAAATAATTTATACCAAAAAGGAAAATTAACAGTGAAGATCAAATGTACAACAACAAGTGTTCGAAATGTCCACCTCCTTCGTAAACACATAGCTCTGCACGTCGTTGAAGATTTCTTTTCACTTTATTGAGTACAAACTCGTTGGTTCTTACTAGCTTTTGAGGTCTTTTGAGCTCACCCCACAAAAAAATCCAGTGGAGTAAGATCTGGGCTACGAGGCGACCATTCCACTGGACCCTCTGCGTCCTATCCATCGTTCGGGGAACTCTTGGTCTAGGTAACTCCGAATCCGCCGGGAAAACTGTGCTGGAGCTCCGTCTTGTTGATAATACATGTTTTGCAAGTTCTGTTCAGGATTTTTTTGCAAAAGCATTTGCAACTCGTTTCTCAAAAAGTCTTCGTATTTATTCCATTTAGGTTCCCTTCAATGAAATAAGGTCCTATGACATAATTTTTGAGTATACCCGCCCAAACATTAACTGAGAAGCGTGTTTGAAACGAGTATCGCCGTGTCACATGAGGATTGATATCACTCCACCAGTGCTCGTTGTGTATGTTAAACAGTCCTACTCAAGTGAAGGTAGCTTCATCTGACCATAAAATGTTAAGGTGTTAACCATACTCTCCAGAGATAATCTGCGAAGACAATATCTTGCACCCGTTGAAAGTGAAATGGGTGTAATCCTTCGGCATTCAACAGTCTCCAGATAAAAATGCGGGTTGTACCAAATCGCGGCGCGGCTTCTCTGGTGCCGGATTCTGGGTGGCGGATAAAATACCTTAGTACTCGTATTCTAAATGCCCCTGAGTATCTTGGATGTCGGCCTCTACCTTGGGCATGAGCTGGGACCTCGAACTGTCCACACTCCACAGTCTCTCAAATTCTGTACACATGTGTTGATCAATTGCCGTGTGGGGATAGGACTCTCTGGGTATCGCTTGTAGAACAGTTCTTGCATCCTGATCGTGCTTTGCGGTGTAAAATAAAGTTCTACCATCATTAATCGCTGAATGTTAGTAAACGGATAAGCAGTAGGAGGCATAATTACTTATAATTATTCTGCGACAATAATGAATTAAACGAAATGTTTGTTTGTTATGACAGATAGCTTCAATAATGTGTCAGAATGGTCAAAATGCATTTATTCATAAAATTATCGGACTAGATAAGCAAAAAGGTAAGTGTTCACTACAAAACTACATTCACTTTTTCACTTAGCTCTCTAAATAGGGTAACCACTATGAGCCCAAAAAAGCAGGAATAATTAAAACAGTGATATTTATTAGTTAACATGACTTTAACAGCACGAGACCTAACTGAGGGTTTTAGCATCAGGGAGATGGGTTTCAAAATTATGACTTGTATTACGTTCAATGTAACACCCTGTATATAGACGTCATCACGAACTAGGCACATCATATTTAATGAAAAACTGGCTTCCGATTTAGGTAAAATAGTTTGTAGTCTTGTGGACTTTGTGTATGTGTTTCAAAAGGGGTACGGATCTGTACTTTTTCAACAAAGTTGTTTCATGCCATCGCACTACTGCCTCTAAAAGGCTTTTAGGATCGGGTGCTGCACTTGCAGATGATATACAAAAATACAAAATACAAAATAATTTATTTGCTAAACAAAAACGCAAGTACATAACATGATATGCCTAGCGGATCCCAAACTAGGCTGAGCCTGTATCTTGGGGTCCAGGAGTGCTATTTGGGAAACAGATAAGTTTAGTGACAAAGACAATCATAAATTAAACTAGGTACTACTATATAACAAGGACTGGAATATTTTAAACCGACACGTCAAACGTCATCAGGTGGTGTTATATGAACATGTGTGAGTGTGCGTGTGAATATCTTTAGCACAGTGCTGGCTAAGTGTGCCCCTGAAATTTTGCGGAATTTACTGCAGAATCTTGTGGAAAACTGCAGGTACAACTATGTTATTATTGCAGGCTATCGAGGCGAAATGATCGACTCCACCTATGGCTGCTCCGCTAGTTGCGCGAAGTCATGACCGGCCCATTATGTTGTCTATTATCCACTTATTCCCACGAAGCTAATTGTTTTATCTCTAATGCGATGCGAACCGCTACAAAATGTAACTCGTTACATAATCACTGAATTTAAGATATCTTTTGAAGAGTGTGCGCAGGAAATGCACGAATGAATTCTGACATCACCTTTTCACCAACTTTGCTTAACCACGCCGACGCATTTCAGGATCACGTAGGGAGATGTTTCTTCAGGTACACACACAGATATCCCCTACACAAGAGGTAATTTATTGGCCATTTTGGGACTTTATAAATGGTTGTTAAGTGGGTAATGTCCAGTGAGGGCGCTAACTACACAAAGGGTCCAACTGTTTAGCATAGGTACCGTGCATAAGTTTTTGTCAAAAAATTCATTTCAGTGACAAGCTTTTTTAGCCGTTTGTGTGAGTAATGTACAGATTACATTTGAATCACTTTTTGAAGTCGATGCGAAACCATGTGGCAGGGGAAATAATTTAGTCACTTGGTACACAGATAATTATGTGGGCACAACTTCCTAGCGTGTGGCTTCCCGTTAAACAGGTGCAGTACCAGTAAGCAATAGCGTTCATGTTGTCCGAATCACGGTCTATGAGAACGTAACAATAATATGTTCCCGCTCTCACATGCCGCGATTGGATGCGGCCTCTGGTGAGATGCATTATTTTGGGTTATATTGTTAGTTGCCAAATCATCTAAGTTGTAATCTTGGTATAACTCAATATGATAGATAGATACCCTTTCGGATATGCTCTGCACAGAAGGATATTGCGAGTTTTATGTGGTAGGTATCGAATGCAAATAAAGTAATTTCGTCTTTGTTTAACAATGGAAAGTGTTCCAAATGCGGCATGTTAGCTTCCATAGGCACAAAATGAACCCTTTGCCTATTAAGGTTCTTTGTCTGGACATAACCCTGTAAAAGATTCGGTGTGTGTACCAGAAGATTTAGTGTGCGTCAGAATGACTGACCAAAATGGCAGATCTATGTTAGACTACCATCAGCATTCACTACCTATTTGCTACTATTTACTACCTATGCTGACATATTTGCTACCTAAATTTAAAAATATATATAGGTATATATAATAAAGTGGGCAGTCATTCTGACGTCAGGATGACTGCCCACAACATTTATTATATGGGGGTTGGACCCTCTTATTTGCAACTTTCTATATACTTTGATTTACTACCAATTTGCTACCTACACATATATTTTTTCCAGATTGTTAAGCCAAAAAATAAAAATGTTATAAGCAAAACATGGAATTTAATTACGAATTGGAGTGTACAACTGTACAGGCTGTACCTCATGAACCGTGATAGTTAGACAGCTGAAATTTTCACAGATGATGTATTTTTGTTGCCGCTATAACAGCAAATACTGAAACACAGAATAAAATAAATATTTAAGGGGGCTCCCATACAACAGACGTGATTTTGCCAGTATCCAATATAAAATGACCCCACACTGCGTACATTTTGCTTAGGAGCACGGCTCTGCTAATATTGGACTTTATAGTTACGGCCCTTTTTAGCGTACATTTTGTACGAAACCCTCGGTGCGCGAGCCCGACTTGTTTAATATTTTCATTTGTTATTGAAGGTACCCGTGAAGGATCCAATTGTCAACTTTTGTTCATGTTAATTTTATAAAATACTTTAATAAAATAACCCCTTATGTTCATCCACGTTACCTATAAATAAATAAATAATAAAAACACTCAATAAGTTCAATGACGGTTGAAACTCACTTGTACCTTGTACTTGTTGTTTGTGGGTTGTAATCCGAAACATGTCGCAAATTGTGACAAGTGAGTATCAACCGTCATTGAACTTATTAAGGCTTAAAATGTCTTACGAGAAGTATAATTAAAATAAACAAAATGTTCTACAAAAGCGGTTTTTATTCATCCGTACCAACAATCACATAAAATTATGTAAGGCTCTTACAATGGGACTTAACACAACAATTTTTCATCAGTCTGATAATGTCATCGACGCGGCTCCGGTTGAAATCAATTAGATTGTCATCTGCTTCCGCTATTTCTGACCAGTCTTGGCCTGGACGTTGATAGTAATTGCAAGCTCTCGTCCCCGGTGAAATATGAAGGTTAAACTTCATTAGCAATCCTGCCCTTAATGAATTGGGAATTGACAGTGGTACCATAGGGCACCCACCAAATACACAATTGTTATGGTCTTCGGGCGTTCTTTTAACTTCTGAAGTAGCACTTTCACTATCGTTTTCATCTTCATCTTCATCTTTTTGGGGTGGCGGACCTAATTCCCCGTTTATTTCAAAGTTAGAAACGCTTCTAAACGACATCCCTAATATAATAATAGCGAATACGTTTACTGCTGTAATGAGAGTGACGAAGAAACGAAAACAATAAAACGACGCAAATATGAGTCATTTATATTACTACCCTCCAGATAAATCTTATAGTTTTAACTATTAAGTACCCTGCAGCTGGACTGATAATAAAACCTATATAAAGCGCACCCAGGAATATTATGATCTTTGTCAAGAGGGCGCTTTTTGGCATGAAATTCCGCAACATGGCGAAGGATCATATATCCCTGGGTGCGCTTGACAACTGATAGTGTGTATCATGGGTTGTTGTTAAAAGCCATTAATGAAAAACGTAGTGTTAGGATTACCCCTAAATGAGATTCTACAGTCTGGCAAAAAAGTCATGAATTTAAAAAGTGGCAACACTATAGTGCCGTCCCTTTCAAATCAATCTAAAAAAAAGGGACGACACGATGGTGTTGCCACTTTTTAATTTTACGAGTTTCTTGTCGGACTATAAATCTAACGCTAAAAATATATGTGCCATATACTATAATTATTTGTGCTATGCTTTATATACCTATATAAACAATTTTATAGACATTGTACCTATATATATTTTTAAATATAGTTTTATTTATTAAAGTCAAAGTGGCCCTGGGGGACTAATAGAGAGTTAATAGTCAACTTAAACAATTCTTTATTATAATTATAATTAGACAATTCCTTATTATTCAACCTAAATGAAAGCTCCTCTCCTCCGCTATCTTATTTTTTAGTATATATAATGCAAAACATTGCCATTTTAAGCCCCTGTGGCAATGAGATTTATAGTGTCCAATACCAATAGGACCGCATGGTGGTATGAATTCTATTACACACAATAGTGTGTAATCAAAGTCTTTCAGCTTCATCGTTGCTACCAAATCAGAAATAAATATCTTTTTATCATCCCTTGGTTCGAACGCAATTATATCTTTTAAATTATAATCGACAGTTTTTGCGCCAGTGCATCCATGCTTTCTGCAAGTTGACATGTTGTATTCCGTCATTATTGATGCCTTTGTAGATTCAAATAATTTCTCTTTATTCAAATCGAGAAGCAGTATACCACATTTCCTTTTTACGTTGTTTGTAGGGCAGTCCACATTTGTACATGATTCTTGTATGTCTGCGCTGTATATATTTTTGTCAATCAAAATTCTTTCAAATATGTCGTCGTTCCAATGCTAAACTAACAAAACTGCAAAATACTAATTTTATAGGAGAGCGATTTTAAGCTGGTAAAAATTTTGTTTATTTTTTTCTCGGTTGTTTTTGTAGTTATAATACTACTGTTTTCACACAATGTTTTGAAAATGCATGTAGTATATTATCAATATGTCAGATATGTATTATTTCATTGGGTTTAGAAATTAAGGCACATTCGCAATTTTGCATCTCCATAGAAAGGAACAAAAAGATAAGATTATTCACCATGGTAAATTTACGAAAGTGCCACTTTCGCAAATTTAAAATCCATTTTTTATTGTTAAGCCGAAGTAAAGTTGCGAAAATGGCACTTTCGTATTTTTCCTATGGAGAATGTGACTGCTTTCCTATTCATTTGCTATCATGGATAGAGTTACGAATCTGTACTTATTTTTGTTTCCAATCATATAATACTATTGTATATTGTTTAAAATGTATCGCACATTTTCTAGAAATAATGTTCAAATAATAAAATGTGACGGCTTCAAGCAAAAGGTATCACTTTGTCACTTACCAAGGGCGCGTTGACGACATTGGTTGGTTAAGCGTGCAAACAAACGCGCTCATGGTAAGCGACAGAGTGTCATGTAGTGAAACAGAAATAATAGTGTTTTATTTATTTATTAGCGTCTTTACATTATATCGTCGATATCGGGCTCTGGTAATCGATCTATTACACCTTCCGAATCGGGGAGACTTTCGTAATAAGAGTGATAATATTTAGGTATCTGATTGTCCTGGCAAAGTTTCAGGAGGTCCTGTTTTTTGGCCTTTGAAATAGGTAGTCTCGCATTATACTTAGGCACAGGTGTGATTGCGGCAGATTTTCCCTTTTTGGATTTTATTTTCATTTCTGTGAACTCCGCGGCATTGTAATCAGTTTTGATGAATATTGACTTAGGATTGTTTTTCCTATATTGGATCCACACCGCGTCATTGAACTTCGACTTTAATGTTACGTTGTTACGTTTCGTCTCCTTTGCAAATTTCACTTCGTTAGGGTTGAAGTTCAGAAACTCGTCATGAACCAAGATATTTACATTAAATGGCCGAGGATTCATTCTAGCTGATCGCATTATTTGGGTCCAGCCATCTGGTGTATAGATTGGTATATTTTTAGATTTTTGTTCAATCTTAGAATGAACCGAGTCGCACTCCATGTGGCTGTGTCCAGATTCATAAAACACATGATCAATCAATTCAATAGTTTGGTGCGTTGTGACAAGGTGTAAAAGCATACAACAGAAATTGAATTTTTTCTGCTGTCCGCCGCAATTGTCTGACATCATTCTAACATGTGTGACACCTTCCTTGTCTAAAATATATTTGTATACGCAAGTTGCAATCTCAATACTGCCACGTTTACCCTCAGTTTCATCCCAAGTATAGCAATCTACATCTTGGTCACCAAACTTATAAAAAGTCAAATTGTAGACTGCTAGCTTCCGGACGTAAAAGAAGGGCCCAGCTGCTCCTTTTGGTGTTTGAAGGACAGCCTCTAGGTCAAAGTTAAATGCCAATGTATTGACGTCGTCTTTTGCTGCTTGCATGTCAGCATTTCGACGTAGATACGCGTCGTCTCTTCGCTTGAGGTGCTTCGAATAATCTTCCGTATTAGAGGTAAATTCTCCATTTTTGTGAGCGATGCATTTTTTACATAGATCTTTTCTTGGGACATGAAATTTCAATTTGTATGTTCGGAATATTTTTCTGTACGTTTCTAAACATGCCGGCACAGTTTCTTTTTCTAAACATCGTTGCTTATAAAGTATATGCATTATTTGTATACTTAGTGAAGCCTCCAAGAATTTGTACTCTGTGCTACTTCTGCAATAATGTGATTCCATGATAGGGAACGCAAATATATGAGATTTTAAATCATTCAACCTTTCAGCGGAAAGTTTGTTAGGTGGGGATTTTCTACCTCTTTTGTCGCCTTCAAGCACACCTTCCAAAGAAATCTTATTCAAAGCTCCTCTAACCAAGCCTTCTGTGATGTTAAGAGTATCTAAGAAAAATTCTCGACACACTTTTACTTGTAAATTTTCCCTTACGGTGAGATAATAAACATTCGTTGATTCTTTACGAGAAGGAAACTTTGTTGTTGAACGTTTCTTTTTATCTCGTTGTATATGTTGAACTATGAATTGCCGTTGCTCTTCTAATGTTTTTAATGATCTAAAAGATTCATAAATACATTTCCGCATAAGTTGTGGCACGTTTTCATCGCACTTATGTGTCGGTTTCGTCACACACCTTGGTTGTTTCATCGGTCTCGCTGCAACGTCTTTACCACTTGAGTTTTTATATGCTTCCCCTCTGAGACGTTTGTCCCTTTGTGCATACCGTTTCCATTTTGCTGGCTGTGATTGACGCCTCTTTTTTGGTGAATTAGAAGTAGATTTATCTATGTTTTCGTGCGGCAAAATGAGATCTGAGAGGGAGACACTCCTTACTTTTTTGGGTTTTTGCGTCTGCGTTAAATCATTCTCAGAAGCTCGACGTTTGCGGAGATTCGAAGCAGATACTTGTAACTCCGGACGGAATGAACTTGATGATTCAGTTTCAATTTCCGTTATGACCTCAATGTCGACATATCTCGTCTGTATTTCATTAATTCGTAACTGTCGTGTTTGCTGAGTTGGAGGGTATTTCAAAGAGGAGATGGGCTTTTCAGTATGAACATGAGCTGTAACTGTAACTCTGTTGGGTAACAAACTGACTCGTCACATGAACTGTCATCAGAATCATCATTTGCAACGAAATCAGGATCTTTAACGCTATCATCACTTAATCCTCCGAATTCGAAAGCGTCAGATTGAGTGAGACTTTCAAACACTTCCATAGTATCAGGTGAAAATAATATCGAACGCGCGGGTGAAGAATGTTCACTGCTGTCGGGAACAATTACATTTTTATGAACTGATGTTATTGGTGTGTATGTTGTTGTATCAGACGTTGCAAGAGAAACATCGAAGTCCTTAACTGAAACGGGACTTGCTTTTTTATTACTTCTGCCAAACATAAAGGTATGTTTATCTATTGGAGTTATCGGTGAGTATATCGGAGCATCAGGTGTTGCGAGGGCTAAGTTTAAGTCCAAAGTTGAATCCGGAGTTGGTACACATATTATTGCGTCATCTGGTTACCTTCGACACGTGTCTCACTTTTCGTCCTCATATACGCCTTATTACTAAGTCTGCGTATCAGAGATTAGGGTTCGTGTTACGTAACGCCGCACCACTGACCGCGACGGCGACGCGTACATTGTATATTTCTCTGGTGCGTAGCATTTTAGAAACGAATGCAGTGGTCTGGGCTCCACATGAGGCCAAATATTGTCTCATGCTGGAACAAGTCCAAAAAAGATTTCTTAGAGATCTGTACAAAAAACTGTATAAGTACTATCCCTACCTATATCCGACGCGGTACCTATTAGGATATTTAGGTTTCGAATCCTTAGAGATGCGTAGATCTATAAGCTTGCTCTTTTTTATATTGAGCATTTTAAGGAATAAGATCGACAGTGTAAGTCTTCTGGAGAAGGTACTTAAGCTAAAAGTGCCCGACGACTACCGCAACAGGCGGCGGGTAGTGCCACTTCTAGCAGTAGCTCCCTCACGTACAATCTGTACCACCACTCGCCCATCCCCCGCGCGACCGCTCTGCTCAACTCGGTACTCGCAGCGTCGCCGCAGTGCGATGTGTTTGTGACAGCGATAGCGCGACTGATGATCGAATGGAAGAGAGTGATAGAAGGACGTTAGCATGGATTTGTGTTTGTGTTAGTTTTAAATATTAGTGTTAGCCTAGATTAAGAATCGATGTAACGCAATGGAGAAATCTGTAATGTTACTCATTTAATGGTTCTAAATAAATAAATAAATAAATCTGCTAATTCTGGAGAACATTCTGGATTCATGATTGGTGCATAATTATCTGTAGTTGAACTGATACTAACTTTGTCCTGATTTACTTGTAGATGTTGTGTTCCATCTGGCATATTATTATCATTGGGTAAGTTCGATCTTTTTCGTTTTTCTCAATTATCATTTAAAGATTCCATTGATAGAAATTCTTTAGGTTCTTTTGATGAAGCTGAAAAAGAAATCATGATTAAATATATACGCATAATGAGTCAAACAATATAATAGGCAATAACATAGTGCCTTTTAGTATTTAAATAAATATTAAATAAAAAAATTACGGGCAACGTCACACAAATCGATCTAGTCCCAAATTAAGCTCAAGGTTTGTGTTATGGGTACTAGACGACGATATACATATTTATATAGATAAATATATATTTAAATACATAGAACAACCATGACACAAGCACAAATATTCGAGTTCATCACCCAAATATTTGCCCTGGCCGGGATTCGAACCCGGGACGGCCGACTCAGTATGTCGCGTATTTTTCTTGTTCCTTTTTCATTTGTTTTTACATAGGCACTTTAGTAACCGGCCGGTTATAAAAAAGCAATGATCACTGTGACGTTTAAGATAAAACAGTAACAATAGAACCCGATCGTACTATTCGTAATCGCTATAAAAAATAAAATAAATACGTTACTATATTTCTGTGAAAACAACTCTCAAGTCTCTCAATTCTCAACGTGTTTCCCCAAGGATTAAGCGTTTATTCGCTAAATAAACTTTTTAAGGAGCCTAGTCTATCAATCGCGTTTGTTTATTATTATATTAGGTTAGAAAACTATATTAAAAACTTACTTTTTGAAGTGTTGTCCTGGTTTTCATTTTCCAACACTTTAAGGAGTATCCTTTTATTCCTCTTCATACTTAGCACATCTATTTTTACGAAGCACACGAAGAAATCTTATTCAATCTCCTAGACAAACAATCGAATCTCAGCTCAATAAACTACTATTTTTATTTACTTCCTAGATTTTATTTTTCAAAAACAAATGGCAAAGGTATTTAAACTTTCAGCCAAATAATCCCCTGCAAAATAGTTTTTTTTTTTCAAAACAGGCTTTAAAATGAAAAAAAAACTATCGTAATCGTTTTATTGTTTTTCATTTTAAAGCACGTTTTACTTCAAATGTGCGACTCAGGCAATTTCCAAAATCGTATGAATTTTATTATTTGTAATAAATTGTCAATTTTTAATTTGCGAAAATGCCTGATTCGCATATTTACTTCAAATACCACCCACTTCAAACGCATTAGTCACAATGACAAACTCACGAAAATGATAAATTCGTAAATTTCTATAGGATACCGCCACAATAGTAAACTTACAAATCTGGCAGATTCGCAAGTTTGCTATAGGCTACTTATGTGAGCAGATCGTAATAGCCACAATAGTAAACTAACGAATCTGGCAGATTCGCAAGTTTGCTATAGGCTACTTATGTGAGCAGATCGTAATAGCCACAATAGTAAACTAACGAATCTGGCAGATTCGCAAGTTTGCTATAGGCTACTTATGTGAGCAGATCGTAATAGCCACAATAGTAAACTAACGAATCTGGCAGATTCGCAAGTTTGCTATAGGCTACTTATGTGAGTATGTCATAATAGCCACCATAGTAAACTAATGAAATATCAGATTCGCAAATTTGCTGTAGGCTATATTATGTGGTTGGGTAATAATTCCAACCAAATCAAATTGATGAATATGTCAGATTCGCAAATTTGCTATTGGTTTTTTAACTGGTTAGTGATAATTATCACCATAAAAAGTAAACGAAAATGTCTGATTCGTTAGTTGACCATAGATGTTTTTCCTTCATCATACTAAAATAAATGCCTTATCTGCATTTTGCAAGTTTACCATGGGGGTAAAAAAATAAAAGTTCAGATTCCCAATAATGTAACTCTGGAACCTTAAAAGATAGAGCTCTATAAATTTGTGACATTGTGCGAGGTTATATTTGGAACACTTTTACATCAAAAACTCAATTTCGACAAAATGGCAGTTATGTTAGTTTAGCATTGGAACGACGATATATGTAATATTACATTCACAAGTGATGTAGGTTTTCCGTCATCGTCAATATTTGTATGATAATATTTTTTCACAATCTCACCACGTT
The DNA here is from genome assembly GCA_932273695.1 of Apotomis betuletana. NCBI lineage: Eukaryota > Metazoa > Arthropoda > Insecta > Lepidoptera > Tortricidae > Apotomis > Apotomis betuletana. The sequence continues at coordinate 12,116,628 of OW026298.1, read as the reverse complement.
GTTTGTTAATATCATTTGTATTCTCATTGGCGGCAATCATCTTTATAAATTTAGAATAGTCATCATCACTATTGCATAAAGTTCTGCTGAATAATAATTTTATTAAAACTTTCGTGAGACATATTTAATTATTGTATTAAGCGGTTTACACTCACGTGAAATTGTCAGAGTTTGCCGCGGCGGTGTACGGGCAGCCGTCCCTGATGAAGGGCTCCATACGAGTTCGAAACATGTCGGGCCGTTCCTGACAATTTCACGTGAGTGTAAACCGCTTAATACAATAATTAAATATGTCTCACGAAAGTTTTAATAAAATTATTCTGCTGAATACATAATTATCAACCACCCCAACAGCAGGTGCGATTGAGTCGAATGCACATGTATTCGAAATTATAATGTCTTTATTTGCAAATCGTGTTAGAACCATTTCTTAACAAAGGTATTTTCTGAGTATTTTTTTTTTCTATTGTGATTTTTTTTCTCCTGTCATCGTTTTTAGCTAATCCTTTCCAATTTTCGATCAAAGAAGGATTCTCAGCAAATATGGACTCTTCTTTTACTGCATCCAAAGTCCTATTCCCTTTTTTATCTCCAGTCTGAGGCAATTTTCTCCGCTTTAGTGTTTTTTTCTCATTGCGTAGATTTAATGAACTATGCGCAGTTTTTAATTCTCCAGAAAAAAAGTCAAGATTTTTCATAATGAATTCATCGCTACGATATCTGTCTGTCTTGGTATTTATTAGGCCTAATAAATACCAAGACCGTGCACAAATGTATTTTTAAGGTTTTAAAAACTCTTTACATTTGAAGATGTAGGATGTACTATTTTCGAATCATACGTCCACATCGTTATGTTTGACCATAGTGGGAGCTGTCTCATTAGTCGAATCAAAGTATTAAGAAATTCGGGAAAAGAGTATAAATTGTCATGCGAATTTCCGTCGTCACCCTCCGTTAGTGTAGTTATAATATTAATTTTTCAGCATCAATGGCGTCATAAAACTATTTAGGCATTTTCGAAACAGATTGGTCTTTGTCAATATTTGTCGGTACATTCTCATCTAATATTGATTTTTCGTTGGAACATTCTGAGACTTTACTCGTGTCTTCCATTTCAATTTCTGATTCATTTGTACATTGAAAAGAAGCCAAACTTTTAAATCTGGTTTTCGCTTCTTCACATCTTGTTTTTTTTCCTTGATTGTCAATTCCATCGAACTTATTTAGACACACTGTTATCATGTCGCATATAATATTAACTTCTAGAAGATATTTCAGATAAAAAAAATACTACTCTGATCTATGTGCTTGAAAGACGGCAAGTTAAAAAGAATCTTTATGAAATGACTTGTGTCTATTCGAATGAAGCATTGATTAGGTGTTTGCTGTTTTGTTTCCAATTTGGTATAAGATTCATTTACGTACTCTTTTGTGGAATCACATTTTGTAAATGCTCTCACTACAACACCGATCAAAGCTGATGAATCATCTAAGACCACCTCGTTTGGAGTCTCATTGTTTAGATTTTTAATCCAAGCATGAAGCCAGTTGTATATAGCATCCATAGTGTGATTATCGGATTACATCTGTGCTATGGGCACGCTACAGTCATTGTAGATGGACGCCATAACGCAAGCATATAAAAATATCGATTTTGTTAAAATGAGCTCAGTATTTATTCGAAAAGGCTTAGATGCTACCGGTGGTATCAATACTTAGTACAGTCCTTTCTTCTTTTTTGTAGTCTTGAAAATATTTTGCTTGATCCAACGTCCAGTAGTAAACTCAAAATGGCAAAACCGGTATAAATCGAATGACATTATTGAATTTTGGGTAATTTAGACAATATCCACAAAGCCATGATTTGATTAGGATCGTAATAGGAGGCTTTACGAGATTCATACTTTATTTGCCTTAAAACACCAACAGTTGGTATATGGGTTGGTTCTAGATCACCATTGTCCATTATTGAATTGGCCAAACGATTTCGAACTGTGATAGCCGAATCATATTTTAGTTCCTCACTAAGTTCCGTAAGTTTAACAGGTGACAGTTTAATTTTCCTTTCACGTAGATCATGTTTGAAATTTTGTTTAATGCCACGTACGGTGCAAACACATCGAGCAATTTTATCAGTAGGCCAATAAATTACAACTTCTATTTTTGCTTGGCATTGCTTACAGGTACCATAACATTTTATATTATTCTCGTATTTGATTGAATAATTAGAAAATATCCAACTACACTCACCACGATCTTTCTTCCATATTTCTTCTCTAAGCTCACCAGCCCACTGGTGCTTCGGCTGTGAAGTCCTGTAGCGAAAATCAGATACAAAAGGCACTTTTGTTCGCTTACTACATTGTGAGATACGTAAAATCTTGTGCCATTGATAAGTATCAATTACGAAATCAATTTTTCCAATCATATGAAGTCTGTGACAATTTCTTCATCACCGCCGTCATTAAAATCAGTTTCAGAAACAGTATCCGATTCAACAGTAAAAAAAAAAGTCGTAATATTTTTTCAATGATTGATATATTGCTTTTGCAGACATTCGATACGATAATAATGGGTCTATATCGGATGGCATACAATTATTAGTCCTATCGTCGTGTCGCATAACGTCTTTTGTCCTAATAACGTTTGGCATACACTTTGTTCCGCATATTTTTGATTGTCCGAAATTGTTGCTCCTATTATCGTTTGTCCTAAATATTATTTGTCCTATCGTTTGATGTGGCTAAGATTCAACTATCGAATGATTGATGTGCATAATTGTAATGTTCCTAATATTTAATGTGCTAAAAATCTTTTGACTACATTTCATTATACCTAAATCTCGAAGATTTTTAAGCAAGCATTCTGACGCTCCGCTCGCTTCGCTCGCTCCGCTATCCATGGTCATAAAACAAACCTAACCTAACCTACAGTTTTTGGTCTTTAACCTAACCTACTAACTGCTAAATTTTAATATACCTCCATGCAGCAAGCAAAGATTCTGACGCTCCACTCGCTTCGCTCGCTCCGCTATCCATGATCATAAAACAAACCTAACCTAACCTACAGTTTTCGGTCTTTAACCTAACCTACTAACTGCTAAATTTTAATATACCTACATGCAGCAAGCAAGCATTCTGACGCTCCACTCGCTCCGCTATCCATGGTCATAAAACAAACCTAACCTAATTCCTACAGTTTTCGGTCTTTAACCTAACCTACTAACTGCTAAATTTAAATATAATTTCGCTCGCTCGTTAGGGACACAGTTCTACCTAACACGCCTCCTCGCTTCGCTCGTCGTCGTACCTAACCTAACCAAAATATGACCTGCCTACGTAACGATTCTGACTTCACGCCTACCATAGTTTAGTTTAGGTGCTGTAATTTTCACTAATATTTTGCATAAAATTAATACTCATAAATTCAAATAACAACCTTCGACGGAAACATCATTTCTCCGAATTTTATTTTGCATATTTTTTTTCTCATATTGTGATTTCACATATTTTTTTATATCAGAACATTCATATGGCAGAATATGAATAAGCATAATATTTACATGTCCGAATAGTTATTTCGAAGAAATTTATATCTCATAATATTTAGATTGCATAAAAATTAAAATTCAAAAGTAGTTCGATTCTATTATGGTCGCAGTTCTAACCTAACCTAACCCATTAAGTTCGGTTCTAACCTAACCTACTTTACTGGCAGCAATTCGGTTCTGTTGTGTTCGCAGTTCTAACCTAACCTAACTCATTAAGTTCGGTTTTAACCTAACCTACTTTACTGGCAGCAGTTCGGTTCTGTTGTGGTCGCAGTTCTAACCTAACCTAACCCATTAAGTTAGGTTTTAACCTAACCTAATTTACTGGCAGTAGTTCGGTTCTGTTGTGGTCGCAGTTGTAACCTAACCTAACCCATTAAGTTCGGTTCTAACCTAACCTACTTTACTGGCAGCAGTTCGGTTCTGTTGTGGTCGCAGTTCTAACCTAACCTAACCCATTAAGTTCTGTTCTAACCTAACCTACTTTACTGGCAGCAGTTCGGTTCTGCTGTGGTCGCAGTTCTAACCTAACCTAACCCATTTAACTGGTATCAGTTTAGTTAATAATCGCCTAATCTAACCTAAAACCTAAACTAAATTCCTAGCACCCGTCTGTTCCGTAAACTATGTCTTTATGCCATAATAAATTCGGCGATATTAATGTTATGCCATATAAAATTATATGAAATAAAAGTAGGTGATACTAGTGTTCTGCCATTTAAAATTATGCTAAATTAATAGTATGCTAACTGACAATTATGATACATATATAAATATGCTAAAGAATCATTCGGCTAAAAATGTTTCGGTGATAGCTGCTATGCAAAATGTATTTCGGACAATCGATATTATGCAAGATAAAGGGAACCCGTAATTTTAGCCAATTTAATAATAGGCAAAATAATTCTTAGGGCAATTCATGTTAGGAATATTATGCTTTAGGTAATTAGATTTTAGAGTTATCAATATTAGGATAAACTTGCTTTAGGACTTTAAATGAGTATGCGAAAAAATTATTAGGACAAACGAGTAGTATGCCATTCAACAGTATGCCAAACATTCTCGGCCAAACATTTTTAGGACAAAAAACATTATGCGATACGACAGGCACCCGATAATAATTGACTAATTTCTTCGAACACTGGATCACATGGTGAAGGAAGGTCATTTTTACTTGCAAAATGCGTTTTAAACTGACAAGTCATTTTCTTTTGATCTTCTAAAGACACTAAACGTTGCCGTCCCCTTTTCATAATAACTCAGTAAATCAGTGCAATGAACGCAATTCAATGACGATTTTATCACTTCAGACAAATAATAAATAATGCAGAAATAATTATTCGCGTTAACAACTTCCGAAAGAGACTGATGATAAAAGCTAGTATTATGTGGGTAGTAGGTATGCTAAAATAGTAAGATCGTTCAGCAATTAAAAATAGTATCAATTTAAAAGTGAACGCATAAAAAACCATTTTACAATAGTTAAACAATAAAAAATGAAAATATTAAACAAGTCGGACCCGCACGTAACTATAAAATCCAGTATTAGCAAAATGTATTTTTTTTTCCTCCCTGATTAAACAGAAGGCATGGTGCCTCCAACTGTATTAGTCCTAATTTGCGGGGGGGTAGAAGACCCCGCACCCGCGGAAAAAACAAAGTGTGTGTGAAAATTAGACCTAAAGTCTGTGTAGTCAAACTGTATAGTGTATGAAGTGTAGGACGAGGAAATTAAAATTACCTCGCCGTGAGTAGTGTATCATATGCGAAGTGTGCAGTCATTATCTTGGAGGCCGTAAAACGACCTTCACAAGAGTCGGGTCACTGTCCAGAGTCGAACTGTCAAAGGGCGACGGGACCAGTGCGTTCCATCTGTCGATGGTTGCAGTGATCTCGTCGTCCGGGTCAGTCAAAGTATGTTTAGCAAAATGTACGCATTGTGGGGTCATTTTATATTGGATACCGGCAAAATCACGTCTGTTGTATGGGAGCCCCCTTAAATATTTATTTTGTTCTGTGTTTTAGTATTGCTGTTATAGCGGCAACAGTAATACATCATCTGTGAAAATTTCAGCTGTCTAACAATCACGGTTCATGAGGTGTGCCTGTACACTCCGATTCGTAATTAAATTCCATGTTTTGCTTTTTTAGTTTTTGCCTTAAAAATCTGGAAAAAATATGTGTAGGTAGCAAATAGGCAGAAAATCATAGTATATATAAAGTTGCAAATAAGGGGGTCCAACCCCCATATAATAAATGTCGGCAGTCATCCTGACGTCAGAATGACTGCCCAATTTATTAAATATATATATATATTTTTAAAACTTAGATACAAATATGTCAACATAGGTTGTGAATGCTGATGGTAGTCTAATATTGATCTACTTTGGTCAGTTTAGTCAGTCATTCTGACGCACACGAAGATTTATCCTGTTGAGGATATCCGCGGCTAATGGATTATCGCTAGCAACGCGGTAATTGTCGTTTATTATAGCGGCCGCTATCCGAAATCGGCGAACATATGCGGCAGAGCCCTATTAAAATAGGTTTTTCTAAGTAATTCAAACGGTTACCTATCATAATCCCGAATTTTTGTTTTCCCGGTTACGTTTCGCCGATTTTCATTTGCCCGAAAGCTATTTATTCCAAAACTATTAATATTTCAAAATAATTATAAAACAAACCTAATTTAACCTAACGGGTTCTTTACAACGACGTTTATAAAATCCTGAAAATATTATGGGTTTCAGGAAAAATTGCTTTCAGCAAATGAAAATTCGGCGAAACGATACAGCGGGGAAACAATATTTCTAAGTTGCGATAGGTTACCAATTTAAAATCATTCTTAAATTTTCCGTTAAACGGCTTCGACTACCAATCTGCATGTCGTCACCACTCGTGACTTATTCGCTTCTTCAGTCGACAATTGAGTGCCGTGTCTATTTTTAGTTGGCGGTATAAAAATTTCGTACTCGTTGAATTCTATATCGTAGATACTGTCTCTAAATCCTCTATCCAGACTAAAAACATCTCACCCAGTGCAACATATTATGCTCATCATCGTTCATTACTTGTCGCATAATTGTCGCATCCGATGTTGTTGCCGAGTATGGCCCTAAAACGTCTAATATTTGTAACTATCGCTACAAACAATAATAAATGGCTTCACTAAGTTTCGGAACTTATGGTGGCTATAGCTTTTCCGTTGAAATAAAAACATCGAACTTTTTTCGACATAACCGTAGATGCCGTCTGCAATCAAGATTAATTTAGAATTTTCTTCATTTCCAAAAATACCTTTTGGAATTAAAAGATTTCTACCCAAACCTTCAAATCTGGACAATTGCCCAAGTCCAAGATGTCGTAGGACATAATCATGTTCTGAGCACTCTGTTGCTAGCTTTAATTTACGTTCGTCCGACGTGACTGATTAAAGAGCGTTGCGAGTCTTTCGTTCGCCTCCCCCGTGCGAATTTTCGTTTTATAGCAACCTAGGGTTGTTCTGGGTTGTCTGTCTCTTTAGTGCTAGTGATGGTGTCTCGTCCAAGATAGTATTGAACTGCTCTAACGCTAAGCCAGTCCAAAAATGCAGTTCAGGGTTATTGAGATTGTTTGATTAAAATCAAATCTAGGCCTGTTGTTGACAGCTTCAACTAGCATATTGTTCATCTCAGATACCAATGCTGAGTTGAAGTAATTTGTAACGTTTACGTTACCTAAGTCGTCAAAATTAGTCGGCAGAGTGTTCTTGGCAAATCCGTGCGCTTGTCGGCACGAAACCCCGGTAATTGCTTAAGAGATATACTTTGAGTGGGGATGGCAGTCTTCTAAGGTCGTCATTGTTACAGTTGCGGTACATACAACTTCGGGAGGAATTGGGCGCTCTGGCATAGTCCCGTACATATATCTCCTGGCGCTCATTTGGGACAACAGCAGGATTATTATCTGGTTCAGGATTTTCGTCAGCATCATTTTCGTGATCCTCAGGCAAAACTGCGTTATTATTAGCCCTTTGCCAACACCTGTGGTACTGCCATCACGTCATTAAATAGCACTTCTATCAGCGCATTTAGTGCTATGTAGGCAGTTAGCTCCGGATCTGTTACGCAATTGCCAACTTTTGAATTTGCCTGCATTTCCCAGTATTAGTATAACTATGTTTGTTTTCACTACTTTGCAACTCATCTATACTGATAGTTACATTTCGCCATCTTTATCAGTTTGCTAACTTTTACCCTTCCTCTCCTCATATATAGATATATAAAAAAATATATAAATATTGGACAACCTCACACAGATCAAACTAGTCCCACAGTAAGCTCTAGTAGGCTTGTGTTATGGACACTAAGACGACGATAAACATACTTAAATAGATAAATACATACTTAATATAAATAACATCCCTGACCCAGGCACAAATATTCGAGTTCATCACTCAAATATTTGCCCTTGCCGGGATTCGAACCCAGGACCGTCGGCTCAGTAGGCAGTTGCTTAACCACTGCGCCAACCACGTCGTCAAATTTGATATATTGAATATGATTTGATTATTTTTGCCACGTAATAAACTTGCCCTTATTTTTTATTCTAACATTGCAATATTATTGTACAGGCGATAGGACACGTGAAACACATATAATTAATACTTACATTTGAATATAGTTTTTGTATTTACATGAGTAATAACAATAATTATGAATATAAAATAATAATAACTAGCGATAATCCTTCGCATTTATATATATATATATTTCAGAACATAGGATACAGTGAAATTTATAATTTCTAGAATATTTTAAAAATATTAATTAGGTATATCTTGCGTGTGATAGATACATATTGATATCCGTTAAATTGCCGTCGGCGTTTGATACTTCCTCCCAGATCGCATCCGTAGTCATATCCGTACTCAGGTGGAATGAACATGCTCTCGTCATCGGGGATATATGCAAATTATATTTGACTAAGAGTTGCCTTCAACATATACGGGACACCATGCAGTTCTATATTAGGGCAACCGCCAAATATAGGTACCGTTCGTCCACTCGGGTGTTCTTCTAAGTACCACAGGTGTATCATTTTCATTTACTGGACGGGTCAGAATGATACCGCTCATCATCAAAATAGATTTATACTTTCATATTAGCTAATGTATTTTTTTTCTCATTTTCCTTTTAAATATGCATTATGTCATGTAACAAGGTTTTTTTACTCTGGAAAAAAATCAACTTTATAGTAAGTCCTCGAGGTTAACTACTATAAAGTTTTGCTGCGATTTCCTTCTTTATTTATTTTTCTACATTATGCGTCATTTCAATAAAATAAATGTGTCATGTTTAAATGGTTGTAACGCGACTGACAGGCCTGTCTTTTGTTTCCTGCCATAACATGAGTGCGGTATTTTTAAACCCCGAGAAAAAAGAGGGGTGTTATAAGTTTAACATGTGTATCTGTGGTAGCCAATCACTTGCTAAACAACGTTTCATAAATATTCATTCTACAAACAACGTTAGACAAATGATGATAAACCGTATCTGTGTATCTGTCTGTGGCATCGTAGCTCCCAAACGGATGGACCAATTTGAGTGCGGTTTTTTTAATCGAAAGGGTTTTCCGTCGAGATGGTTTTAGCTATGTCTGGTGGAAATAGGAATATAAATTGTTTTTTAAATTAAAATAATGTCTTCTTTCAGTAAAATGTTCCATGTACACTATTCAAGGACCTTCCATTCATGTGGCATAGCCGTGGGACGCCCTGTATAATAAATTGCGTGAGACCTCACCTTATTTCATTCAATTTCGGCTGCTTACTAATATTTTATGTCTGATCACCGATTAAATAAAAGTCATTTTGTCTCAACGTGTTTGTAAGCGTAAGGTCTATAAATATGAAAGATATATCAAAGGTGAAGTGAAATCAAAAATAACTATGTCCTTTTTGATATCGGCTGGAGATTTCTGTACTTTCAATAGATGAATAATTGAATATGACCTAGAACTCGTAACAATTGCTTGGCTTAGTCGTTTAGTTACCCTGTTCCCCTGGGGCTGTCACATAAAAGGTGTAGGTAATTGTATTTTATTGTATTCACGTGGTTTAAACCTTCACTATTGTTATAACAAGGTTATTATATTCTAGTCTGTTAAATGAATAGAATTTGTGAAATGTATATTTGTCAAATGACGCAGTTGTGAAAGAGGTTGTTAAATGATGCAGTTGTGAAATGTATATTAAATTCGTCTAATGACCATTTATGAAATGATTGTTTCTGAAAGGCTTTTTTTGTGAAATGGTAGTCAAGCCAACTTATTAATTTAGTATTTTTTGACCAATCAATTTTATTACATGTACTTATGTTCAGTCGTGCCAAAAATTGCAATGATTTGAGCTATTCAGATGGTCTGGTCTACAAGGAATAATTAAGGAAAATTAATGACAATTAATTAGTGTTATTGACTTTGGTTTTTTTTTTACAGTAAGACCTAGTATTAAAACTATTATAAGAACAATATATTTATTGAAATAAAATATAGAAAATAATACAAACATGCGGCAACGCATTACGCACGGCAATGCGGAAGAAAAACAAATAAAGAGGTGGGGCGAAGGGGCAGGTTGGTTGTAAAATCTTGCTTAGTATAGAATTCCTGCTCCGTCTTCGCAATCAAAGGCCTTGGTGTGTCTTCTGGTGCTTCTCACCCTCATGGAGACAGCTGACTGACTTTTGATGAGTATCATTTATTAACACCTCGATGTGAACAAATATCAAATCAAGATTAAAAAACTGTACTTATCTAATAAATCAAATCTTAAAAGTCCTATTTAATTCACTATTCCACTTAAATAAGGTCCATGATGCCGTTTTAGTGATATTTTGTTTAATGCGGGCTAGCAGGTACAATATGTCTGAATATATTGTTGTGGTTGTTTCAAAAGGTTCAATTCACGGACATTTCAACCTCGAAGTCGGTCCGGAAAGGTTCAATTCATAGGCGCGCCACTAACAAGACCGTGTAATTTCGATGCATAGTTGAGCTAGAATCGACCCAAGATTCTCTAATATTTAAGGCACAAAAATAGCCAAACAACTCCGATTGACGGATTGCGGGGATTGCCAGTTTTTATCCAGAATACAAAGTCACAACGTAAAAGCTGATAAAATATCAAAGTTTGAAGCGACGTGAGCTCCACTCAGAAAGTCCACTCTTTGCAAAAAAGTATCATATCGGATGAATGATTTAACTTTTTTGGTATAAAAAGTTTTCGCTTCCGATCGTAACCGTTGCCGCGCTGGCTAAATTAATCGGCCACACCGTTGCTAAAAAATGTGAACGTTGCATTTACGCAGTCAAATACATGTATGAATAATAATTAGCCCTTGTTTTGAATTTATTTCCACCCGTAGACAAATTTTCACATTACATAACACTAAGTCATGTGTTTTACAACTTTAGTTTTTGAATAAAGTAATATTCTACTAACCTGGGGACAACGACAATTGCACATGTGTACAATCAATAGCCCCATTTTCGCGAGGAAATTACGCTATTTTATAAAATTCTGCAGCATTTCTGCGGTGTTCTTCAAAAGAACATGGAAATTGTACATACCTAACTGCGGTATAATGATGCGATAGCATGAGAGACACGGGGCGTACATAAATAAATATACATAAATAAATATCGGACATTATTAATTGGCCTCTTGTTGCATAAAATCTCATGGGAGAAACTGCATTATTTCTGCAACGCACGTGATGGCGCGAGTTTGAAGGACCACTCCTCAAGATGAGGAGATATGTGGGAACAGTAGGGACAAAGGTCCCTATGTGTCCCGAAGGTGAAAAATGTGAATATGGGGCGAAGCCTGCCGTACCTTTATCTCGACGTCGATGGGTTTCGGTGGCGCCGCCGTATGCTGGTTCTGTTCTACTTCCGCACTGCTATTCACTTCATTATATTTTTATTAATTTAAAGGAGCGATTTTTATGTATATTAGGTTTTCGCGACAGATGTCAATTTCGAAAAGTAATTTTTGTTCTTGGTTTTGGCAGGCGTGCGGGTGACATGAATATGAGGTCGAGGTTTTAATGATGTAAGATGAAAGAAGGTGAAATGTTGTTAGATAAAGAGATGGCGGTAACAGCACGCGTGACGTTTGCGTCACGCCTTTTTGATGCATTTGTCTGCGTTTACGGTGCGCCAACGTCTTTTGTCTCGAGTGTGAGTGACAGATTTTTATCACTTATTTATCACGTGACAAAATCAATCATCATAGGCCCGCTGAAATGTTATACGTTCTTCGAGTTTCCGTTCATAGAAGTTCGTCTTAAAATGCATTCCTTCGCACAACCACAATGCGTGGGTGTTTATTGCTTCGCCCATACATATAGCCCGAAGCTTAGCAGCATGTTAATTAATATCAACATACCCATTAGACATTTGTTTCTCGTATCATATATCCACTCAGCCCATAGTTTCACCTTTAAGAGTTGTTTAAAACTTTGGCTGCTAATTATTTTGACTGAAAGTATGTTGGCAGGATAATACTAATACAGTTGTTAAACCAAAACACAGTAATCGGGGTAACTTTGGCCCTTCCGTATAATTTGACCCACACGTAGTGTTCATTGTTTTACTGCTACAGCGCATGTAGATAATGTATTTTAACAGATAAGAGAGTAGATTGTTTGACAAGGGGCTAAAATAAGCCACTATTACCTACACGAAGTGATCATTTGAACAAGCGAAAACAGTGATCGAGGACAAACATATCTGAGTGTCATAATGGCTTTTAGCCACGAGTTAAACACTCTGTTTTTTGCTTCGACTGCGAGAAAATAGACATATTTAAAAATTTAAATGGTTGTCACCATTTGCATGCGCAATAACTCACAGACCCTTTAAACATCAAACGTTTAAGAACGTTTTTAAAATTTTAAATATATTCTTTCGTTATATTTTTAGGATTTATATAAAAATATAATTTTTAGTTTTTGTCGAAACCTTAAAATATGTAATTGATTATTTGGCATTGAATCCTAGTGTCAACCGGGACAAGACTAAAATTGTACAATTTTTAATTATAAAATTGTACTACATTATACGTATTTGGGTAATCATTTGAGGTGTAAGATAAATGTTACAGAAATTATAACACACATTTTGATGTGGTCTGTTTTATTTTGAACATAAGGATATGCACCGATAAGATGCTTTATATTATAAGAGATCGATGAAGTTTATTTTGGTTAAAAAAAGCAAAAATCCAATTTTAACGGTAACAAAAATGATCACTATGACCACGAAAAAGAACATTTTGTTAATTTAAAATCTTATAATTGTACTATTTGAATGAAAATCTGATCATAATGAGAAAACGAATAAGCATTATTTAATTAATCAGGTATCAACAGAAATAGACAATCGACGACTTCAAATTGTGATTTTTGAAACCTTTTCAATACTATCTAGAAATTACTTAATTAAAGTAAGATTAATAACTTCAATTCACAAACCAAAACAGCTTTCAATACCTTCTATATATATATTCCCGTGCAGGTCTAACTACGGTAGACCCGAACGAAATTATGTTACAACGAAACAACACAACAAAATGCTCCTCTAAATGACGAAGTTTTTTTTTTAATATTTAGATAATATATACATTTCACAGGTACATTCAGGGCAAAATAATTCTTGAACCTCTCGCCGGTTAACAAAATTGGCGTCGCACTGGTCATAATTCCTATAACCACTCCTGGAGCAAATGTTGTTGACGGTCAACCATTCTTCATTTAAATCAATTTCTTTTGATGGGAATATAGTCAATGTCTAGTCAAAGTCAAATAGTTCTTTCCGTAAATTTTCTGGCAGGAATAAAAGTAACAATATCGGACATAACGGGCCGGTACTTTTTATGCCGATTACATCAATTTGACGTCACGCTGCAGATGATCCCAACCCAAACAGTTACTAATGATAAGAAGTGGAAAAACTTACTTTATCAGCAAAACTGTATTCATTGTTGTCATCTAAGTAAAAAATAAGATTTTTATTCACTATTTTAGCAATGTTCTCCATTGTAAGGTCTCGTAATGATTTGGGAATTGAATTACTTCCAGCCATCCTTGACCATAACGAAAATATCTAGCAAAACTTCAGGAAAGCGTCAATAAATATGGTACATATTTTTAAATATAGATTAAATATTTTTCACCTAACTGCCAGTTACATAGCGTACGCTAAGTACCAAAAAGTTACAGACAGCCAGTTTGGCTAATTTTGGGCAGTTGAATTGAATTCTGATACCAGTTGCCAGCAATCGACATTGATCAGTTCTCGCTGTCTGAAGAAAATATGTTTTCGAATATCATTTTACGGCGATATTGTTGTCCACCACACCACATATTAAGACTATCAGATGAACTGCTAGATGATCTACGTACACACAAAGTGGGTGATGTCTGTAGCCGTTGTTTGTCGTAATGGGTAAGATTTTTGGGACTTGTGTCAGTAGAATTGTTAGAATGATGTTCTTGGTTTGGGTTGTTGTGGCGATTCAGTAGGCGATTGCAGTGACAGGGAATCCGAAAGCGATTCTGGTGGCAGTAAATTAGAATGGGACAGTAAATTTATCGCATCAGCTAAGGCCCTCTCAGGAATCTTTACTGTTCCCAATTCGTAATGGTAACAATGTTCGTCCGGCTGACACAAATCACAGCTTAGACGTCTGAAACGCAAAATACTCTGATTTTTGCAACTCCACGTGATTTGGTGAACAGATAATGTCCCTTTAAATGTCCGAATTGTATCACCTTCAATACATTTTCTTATTGTTTCAATATTATTATCGTCGACTGGAATAATATGAATTCCAGCACAATTAAGTGTCAAATAGGACACTAAACTTTCAAAATTATTAACATCTTTGCCTAAAGCCGCACCACGATCTGCTGTTCTTTTGAGACATCCACCCACACCATCTGGAGCCCCTTTACCATGACCGGCCTCATTATAGTGCCACATTACAGTCGATATATTCAGTCGCGGACAGATATATGTAACAATCAACTGGAACATTTTCCGGTTGCGATATTGATTACAAGCACCATCACTTAAAATATGAAGAGTGTCTAAACTCGGCACATTTTCGTTGATAAGTTCAAAAAGAGGCGTTAAATGTGCACATACGAATACTGAATCGTGGCATATATTTTCAGATACAGTACAGATTGAGTCTGTTTTCAGATTGTCACCACTTTTTGAATATAATACAACTGTGTGTAAACTTATTTGTGGTTTAGACCCTCCAAAATGTGCTGATTGCACTTCTTTACCATACTTACAACAATAATTCTCGGAAAAATCAATATGGATTAATGCCTCAGTATTTGTCATATTGCTTTTTATATGATGTATAACTTTATACTGATGAATTATATTTGCCACATGGTTCATGAATGGCCCAAGTTTCTCTTCAAGTAATTTTCATAATCATAATCATAATCATTTATTGCTTGAAATAATGGTCACATAGATTTTAAATATAAATTACAGTACATTATTTCACCTTACAGGCATGCAATACACATGGTTGAAAAGTCAGCACAGTCACTAATAATAATAATCCAATGACAATAATACTAGGCACATGCATTACTTTCCATTATAAATTAAGTTCATACAAAAATTACGCACCAAATACTGAAAATATATCTTACAATTTAAATTCTACGGTCTTTCAAGACAACATACCTAGTCATAATGTTAAGTCAAAAAATTATGTCAGTTTTTAGTTGATTACATTTTGAATAAAACTCATCCAATGAATAAAAACATTCTTCGATCAGCAAATTATATAATATTAAATTAAATTTATTATTTGGTAAACATGTCCATGAATTAGGTAATGAATTATATATAGTAATTGCCATATGGTAACAGTTTTTACGGTTAAGGGTTAACCTGCACTTTGGAGGTACCAGTGCTTTTTGTGTGACAGTTCGTTTATTAATGTTACATTGCATATTAAAAAGATCAATATTATTTCTCACGAACTTACACATTTCGAATACATAAAGACTGGGAAGTGTCAAAAGTTTATATTTCTGAAAGAGTGGCTTGCAAGGTTCAGTCCATTTAAAGCCTCCGATCGCTCTTAGGCATTTTTTTTGAGCGACAAAAACCCGCTGAATATTTGATGAGTTGCCCCACAAGATTAGTCCATAACGCAGGGCTGAGCACACATAGCTCGGCTGCCCTACGCAGAAAACAAGCAACTCAATTTTTTCAAAAAATATTTTTTTTTTATTTTTCGGTCCAGTTTCTCAAAATACATCCATCAATCTGACATTTATAAAAAAAATATGTATACTTTTCAAAATACAGATGTTTTTAAAATCCAAGTATCTTTTTTTGAAGGAGTATTCTAAGCTAAAGTCAAGTAAGTATCTTAATTTTAACGTGAAAACGAGTATCTCGCAATGAGATACTTGTAATTCATATAGATTTCTGAGTTACTTGATTTTAGCGTCGAGATTGACATAGGAAACAAAATGTGCAACCATGTCAAAACAAGTATCTCCATAACAAATTTTCTGTCGGGTAGATAATTATGTGTTAAGAATTTGTTAACTACCTTTTTAAATCAAATAATGGACAACTTTAAACCATTGATACAAAGATCAAAGCTCAAAATAAAAATTAAATGCGTAACCTGGTGGAAGAACTTTTTTGTGGTGTGAAGGAGACATTACATGTTTCATTTTAATGAAAAACTTTGCCTGTTTTACTTAATATTTGCCAGTCAAGGATTGCATACAAGAGTTGAGTGTATATCATAAGTGAATAAGTGTAGTATTTATGATGAAGAGACGCAAACAACATATAAAGAACTCAAATTCTAGTCATAGGGTAAAACAATTTATAACGGGTCTATCGCGAGATTCTGTATTTTTTTACCTTCATAATCTAACAAAAAAGGAAGTTTATGCGCAGTTTTAGTTTTTCAATTATTTAGCCTAGGGGTTTTAGCGACCTCGCTATGCCACCCCCGGAATTAAAATTTACATAATAAATACAGACTTACCGTCTCCTATAGCGGAGAAGTTGTGAGTGTTGTGTGTCCGACTGGTGACAATAATTAGTAAACAAATAGATGGTCGTCGAACATTTATCTCCCTACCCATCAATTTTATTAGACTATTTCGTCGACATTAGGTCGACAGTACCAGTAACAACTAGCTGATTCACCAGTACCTACATCTAAGACCACGGCGTGTGCAACCCCGCTGAAACGTTAGATTATGAAGGTAAATAAATAATATCGCGATAGAGCCGTTATAATTTGTGTTAATTATGTGTACAAACCGCGAGAGCATAAAGTTTCAATAAGTCGCATTCTAAATTCAAATTTGTAAAAGATTTCGTTCGAAATTCTTAATTAATTTATTGTCTGCTTAATTTTACTCTGTGAAGAGAATGTACAAATTCGTAAAGTAAAATTTTTGCCCGGTGTTGATCCAAGTATTCTTTTTTTACTATAATATGTTTTTTACAATATTAAATTATACATAAAATAATTCAACTTGGTAACAGTCTCACATAAATTGTTATGTTTTTTGTCAAAAGAGAAATCAATCCTTTTTTTTTCATACAAGGACCTTAATTATGTACAACATATCCAAAGTTTCCTTCTTATGCGATTTTCTCAAAACCACAATCCAAATGGGGTTAAAACATTTTTCAACTGCCACATGTATGTATTTATGTGGATTAATTTCAATAAACAAAACTAATCTGTTAAATTACTTTACTTTTATGATTATGTAAGTTTTATATTTTATTATATCTTGAAAAATGCTATTTATAATGCTATTTATATAGCTTGTATTTAACAAGATACCAAAACTTAGTTCAAGTATCTCGAGATACTTGTTTTTATATGGAAGTCCTTTTAAATTATCTTTCCTCGTTCTAAGCAGAAAACCATTTTTGCATTTTAAAATAAGTGTACCCGCAATAGTGAAGAAATAATTAAAATACGGTGTTAATCTCATGTCATATAATGAAAATGCACTACTTTAAATGCTTCCATTTAATGTTTGAGCCTGTAATGAGGAATAGTTTAGTAAAATCGTTTTTTCGCTCTGCTGTAAAATTTGTCCCAACTGAGTTACTTGAATTCTGTTTAGGGCAGCCGAGCTGTGATAAACAAGTAATGCCGTTTCGGCAGAAGTTACTGTTTTCAGCTTCTTAAGCGCGAATATAAACTTATTTACCCTACTGCAAATCTCATTAACATGTTGCTTCCAATCCAAATATTGATCAACAGTGATGCAGTGATGAATTTAGTTGCCTCATGCTTACTTATTATAATTTTCTTCTTTACTGTCTTCTGGCATAGTTTTTCGGACCCTTTAACGAGTACTCTTACTTTCTTTGTCAGCCACAACCTGATCCTTTGTGACCCAATAAATTGATTATAGTCAACTTTTTTATTTTTACAATGAGGACAACGTCTTTCTAAACAATTTTCTTTCAATGTCCCTGGGCAACAGATAGCTTTCAATAAATCGTTCGGAGAGCTATAATTTATAATGGCAGCATTTTTCATTGCTTTGATTAGATAAGACATATTACAATGAGACGCACACAGGCAAGTATTTAGTTTTTTCTCGGATGGCCTTATCACCCAAAATGGTCTAGATAGACAAAAAAATGTATATGATACTTTCTGTCCCGATTTAGCCACGTATGCTTCGTGAAGATGTTAAAGTGTATCATTAAGCAATCGTACCTGTCTTTTAACCTTTTTTTTTGTTATTGTCTCCTTTTTACCTGCAGTTAGTCGGCTCGACGAGTCTTCTAAATAAAACTCCATTATGCTTTCTCTCAGTTTTTTAATTTTTATTTGTCTCTCTTTTCTTTTATTTTCCTTTTGTTTTGCTGAGGCGGCTGTTTTTTCTTTGATATTCTTCTGCTTTTTCCGTGTTTCTCTCATTCTATAGCTCGCTAGTTTATTTTGTAATAGTTTTACCCTGTTTTTAAGATTGATGTTTTGATTTGAATTTCATGTTTCTACGATTTCGTAGAGCAACATTTTGACCTACGGATGCACGTGAAGAAGACGCTGTAGGTGGTGGTGCTGATATATCAAAGGACAAAGCATTTTCTTGTGTGTTTTCACTAAACTTTGCTACTTTTTATCTATCCCTGTAGAGCTTACTTTGTTGTCTCCATTTTTTTTTTCATAGCTCGTTGTTCACAAGGCGTCATATTTTTTATTGACTTAACTAATCCCTTTTCTTTCCGCTTGT
Source organism: Apotomis betuletana (assembly GCA_932273695.1). Classification (NCBI taxonomy): domain Eukaryota; kingdom Metazoa; phylum Arthropoda; class Insecta; order Lepidoptera; family Tortricidae; genus Apotomis; species Apotomis betuletana. The sequence continues at coordinate 12,097,758 of OW026298.1, read as the reverse complement.
AATATTTTTTCCTAGCTTTTCGCCTTTCGTCTTCCAGGGCAACAGGATTTTTTTTTTTTTTTTCTCATTTATTGCATAACATTTCTTTGTTGCTCCCGTCTCCTTGCTTTCTTTTCGTCTTCGGACAAACTACAAAAGACGGCATAACGGCATAAACGATTACACTGTAAAAAGCAGAAAATTCTATAAAAAGTGTTCTGTATTTTTTCTATTTGTAGGGAAAATCATCTTTTTCGTGGTCTTGGCCCATAGCACCACGAAAATTATGACCACGAAATTGAAAAGTTCTTACTTTTGCGACTCTGCAGTAAATATCCTATAGGTTTGAAGCAAATGAAATCAATATTGAATAACTTAACTGCAAATGACACAGCACCAGTAAAACATTATATTTATTTACTAATACTCACCAAGTCGCAACCGTAACGAAAATGACGCTTGATCTTTAATGCAAATCTAACTTGAACCTTTATTACATTAATTATAAATAAATAATTATCGCTTGCGATAAACATAATACTTCAAATTGACGCAGTCTTATTTTCAAAGTTGCTTATAGTTAAAAAAGGATTTACAGGACAGGTTAGACCTATTTTTTTGCTTAAAATATTACTTAATAAGTGTGGCTACGAAAATGATGGCGTATTTTGGAACAACGGGAAATGTAGAAAAAAATAGTCTTATGAATGTCCTAATTTTTTTATGTTTGCATGCATGCTATATCATATTATGAACATTCAATCCATGTAAAAAAACAGTTAGTTTTTCTATACCTTGTATTTTTTACAATACTACAAAGTACTCAGGGATAATCCAAACCTGACCACGTAACTGACTTTTGTGCAGAAAATTAAAGTTGTTGTGGGAAAAAAGATAAAATAGAATAAAATATATTTTTTAATACAGTTGCTCAAAAAGTGGTACTTTTTGTGGCTGCGTAGCGTGCGAGAAGCTCAATTTCTCGAACTAGTGCTTTTTACTTTTTAGTTCCAAACTATACTTTCGAAACGCAGTAATTTTATATTAGATTTTTTACTTGGAAATTATGAAATTAAAAACGCTTACGAATACTAGGAGTATTTATTTAAAGTATTCATTAATATATAAATGTCGAAAAAATATTAAGAATTTGCATTTTATAGCCTACTCTGTCTTAGGTATCTATGTATGAAATATTTACTTTCCTAAAAATCGTTCTTTGATTTGGCTGAATGATACAAGCATATGCCTAGAAAAAAAAAGTTTAAAAGCAAATCAGCCCGCCCTTTTGAAATAACTTCTAACATTATTTAAACACATTAACGCATATAAATATATAATTTGGTACGAGAAGTTATAAAAAAATATTGAAAATGAGTGATTCAAACATTGATATGACACCACCAGACATTCGTGCTAGAGCAGCAATTGCCAATGACTGTGTTATTCCAGAAAAATCTAAAATCCAATATAATGCCGTCTATGTAAAATTTATCGAGTGGAAAACCTTACATAACGCAAAGTCTTTTTCAGATACTGTTTTGATGGCCTATTTTCAAGAGTCAGACAGCTCTTCCTATCGGCCATCAACATTATGGTCAAAATATTCTATGTTGAAAGCTGTTATAAAGTTAAAACATGACATAGATATAAAAACTTACACCAGATTGACTGCTTTCTTAAAAAGGCAAAGTGCAGGATTTCAGAGTAAAAAATCGAAGGTACTAACAGCTGAACAAATTGAGACGTTTATTAATGAAGCTCCAGATCAGCAACATCTAGCTACAAAGGTATAAACTTAAATATAAATCTAATAAAATATGTACACAATTTAAGTAAATTAACTCCAAAAATAAAGTAGGAAGTTAAAAAAAATAGAATGAAATAAACAATTGCCTTACAATATATAATAAATATGTAACTTTGTTCATAGGTTGCTCTTATATTTGGAGTCTGTGGCGCATGCAGACGCGAAGAGCTCACAAATGTATCAGTAAAAGATATAGAAACACATGGGGACATACTTCTTGTCAAAATACCAAATACAAAAAATAAAATTCCCAGGTCCTTCACTATTGACGGCCCATTTGCAGAAATAGTCAAGAAATATCAGAGTCTGCGGTCTTCTAAGGGCAAAAGTGACCGATTCTTTCAGAATTTTCAAAGAGGAAGGTGCACTGCCCAGGTAATAGGCTTAAACAAGTTTGGGAATATGCCGAGAGATATCGCTCAGTACTTAAATTTGCCTGATGCAAATCTTTACACCGGACATGCATTTAGGAGAACCTCTGCTACAATTACTTGCCGACTCAGGAGCTGACATAACAACTTTGAAGAGGCATGGAGGTTGGCGGTCAAGTAATGTAGCAGAAGGATACATAGAAAACTCCATTGATAACAAATAAAAAATTGGAAAACAAATTGCAAAATCAATTAATGTAAAGTCGCAAGAGTCCACAGAATTTTCGTCATCCACATTCCAATCTGGTCTTAATGTACCTGTTAATACTGAACCTCAACCAGGACCGTCACATGCTAACAACACTTTGGTTACACCCAGCCCTGTTAACCAACCAGGACCGTCACGTGCCAACAACACTTGGATTACACATAGCCCCTCTAACTTTGACCCACAGGAATTATCACAACAGCAGGAACCTGAAAATACACCATGCCTGACTAGTCAGACACTTAATTTACATGGAAGAACTCACAACATAACTATGAACTGCACTAATTGTACCATTAACTATAATTATTACTGAAAATAAAATATTTCTGATATCAACCTTGTTTTAATACAAATATATATTTTTTTTATTCTCATTTAATCACAAAAGCAAGTAATTCTTCTTAGACCTCATTTGATATAGTTGTCTTTTCGTAATGTTAAAAATAATCATCATTTCTTCTAAACATGGTCATCAACGTGGCACTTGAGCAGCAGTTGTAGGTACATAGTAATTGACTGGTTGACTTCCTAGGAGCCGCTTTGAGTGAATATTATCCTTCCGCCAATTTGTTAGGGACCTGCAAAATTTTAATAATTTAGTAACATTTATAGATTTCACCAGCTTCTTGTTCAAAAAAATAACCTTAAACATAACTAATAATGTGATTTAATGTTTCTTTTACCTCTAATTATCATTGATAGTCTTCAAATATTCAAACAATTCATGATATTTTAGTTGTAAACGTGTCCTTGGTCACATGTCGCAGATCACAAATTTGGCACTAAAACTCTTTTTGCATGATCTATTTCTGTTTGTTGATACTGTAATGTCTTGTACTTCTGTTTTGATAATGTTAAAGGTTCTAATTAATGTCGTTTCAGTATTATAATTATCTGCATTGGGCTGTGGCAAGCTAAATATTATCCTTATAAATACTGTCAGTGTCAACTGCCAAGTGTCAATTTAGTTTCTCAACTCGAGGCCGATGGCGCTGATTCCAATAGTATGTTGTCACTGTCAGTGTCATTTGTAAAGTATGGGTTCGTTCAAAAATAACTTCGAAGCAAGCATATTTTATCGCAATGATATATTTATTTATTATTTTTTCGCAATTGCATTAAAAAACGTCGTTTACAACACGTGTGAAATGTCTATTTACTACTCGTACCGAGTCTTGCCACTCGCTTTCAGCTCGTGGCAAGATACCTCGGTACTAGTGGTAAAAAGACATTCTTTTCACACTAGTTGTAAAATGTACTATAGCACAAGTTTCAGTGATAAAATCCTAAGCAACTTAAAAACAATAAACGATATATTTCTAATTTTATAACTGAAAATTTGAGTCTGAACCCAATTGAACCTCTCGAAATAATAACCCATTTCTACGTTGAACAAGTTAATAGTACAACTTCTTAAAGTCACTGTATATAGCTACCTAAACTAGAAACAATCATAAATCATATCGCCGGTCCCTAGTAAAAAAGTCGGATCTGCAAAATGGCGACTTTACAGGAGGAGCGATCAAAGTTTTCCAAACACGTTTTTGTGTATAGATTTGTCAAATTATGGAATATTGTTATGAAATTTGAAATGAGTGATTATTATTCATTACTCTTTAATCCTTAATAATCAAAAATGTAAATAAATGTTAAAAAGTGCCAAAAAACGAACATGTCACATTTTTAAGCGACATTGGATTCAAGCCACCTGTCGGAAGTGCCACATACGACTTTATTTTCTGGGCATGAGCTACTGTTATAAGTTGGATGTGTCACTAACGACATTTTTAATTGGACGTCCTATTTTTATTTTTGTCTCAAGTGCCACTTAAGCCGATAATATTTGGACTATAATGACGACGATGAGATAGTTATGACATATAAAGCTTATTATAAGAAAGTGGATGTAATGAAATAATAAGGCAATATTCTTCAGGAAATACTTTTTATTATCCTTAAATAAAAACTAATAGGTAACACAATCGAAATGGCACAAAATCACTCTGTTGAACAGTATTTACCGTCAAACAATATTAAACTTAACACATATAAGTACTTTTCAAAATGTAATCTTGGAACAACATAAATCAATTTTAATCAACCTTTCCTAAATTAACAAAACGTAAAAAAACATTTATTTTACTGCAACATCTAATCAGTCTCAAAAGTTATGTAACTAATAAAACATCGGATATAAAACGTATTTAAACATTATTACAAAATAAAAATCTTTCCTTTAAACTCTTTAAACTACAATTAGACAACTGTATACCTCTGAAACAAAGAATAATTTAACTTTAAATCTTATTGACTAAATTATTATTAGTAATAGTTAAGTCTTATTCACTCTCACTGCTAGTATTTGTATGAGCAGGCACATTACGTTTTTTCTTTTGACACTTTTCTAGATGCGGTAGTTCCTCATAAAATTTGTGATATTTTTCAGGAATAATACCACTCCTACACAAGTCTACAAGATCTTTGTGCTTGTCGAAACTAACGGGAAGTGGTCCGTCGTACGCATTTATTAGCTGAAACTCCCTGCCAAATCTTTGATTATTACGAGTCGCGCATCTAAGAACCACAATCGTTTTAGAAGGTTGACCGAATTCCTCTTTGTATTCTAGTCTGTCATATTGCTCCTTATTTACTCTCACCTCCCTAAGATGACTCCATGGCACTTTTTCATTAAATGTATTCTTTGACCAGTTTTTACTTTTTAATAAACCTTTTATGTCGTAAAAGTCTTTAGTCATCATTTCGTGTACAATATACGGTTCTCCTTCTGATTTTGCCCAACGAACCAAACAGTACCATTCCTCCGGGACGTAAATCATTTTTCGAGTACTCGCTCTTTCAATAACGGAATGAACGCTATCACCCTCGTTTTGAGTATGACCCTTTTCCAAAAATCGGTGAGTGATAGTAACGTTAAATTCTCGGGCTGCTAGCATGTACAAAGTAAAAACAATGCGATTTCGGTTTTGGCCACTGCAATTATCAGACCAGAAACGAAATTCTTCTACTCCTTTTTCAGCATGCTCTTTTATGAAGCTGTATAAACAACTAGATACTTCATTGGCCCCTCGTTTTGCAATCCCTTCATGCCACATATAGCATTTCGCTGTCTTATCTGCTGCATTGTATACAGTAAAATTAAGGGTCGGTAATTTTCGTTTATAATATAAGATACTCACCTCTCCATGGGGAGTTGTTAATACTTTTTGGAAGTCAAATGTGGCAACCACCAATTTTTTATTTTTTATCGCCTCCTGTTTATCTTCAAGTTTTTGCGACCGAGCTGCTTCCTTTTGTTGTAAATGTGCTTCATGTTTTCTTAGTTCAATATCTGTATGATTATCTTTGGCCGAAAAGCTATGACAGATGTCGCAAATATCTTTCTTTGGTCTATGGATTGCTATATTAAAGTGTTCATTAACTATGTCTCGATACTGCCTCTTAGTTCTTGCTTTATTAGAATACTTATCTAGATCGTCCCATTCGCAATATAGTTTGAACATTCGAGATACACTTTCAATACCATCCAAGTATAATTTTCTGGAATCTTGCCGAATCCTGTGGGAATCCACCAAGGGAAATGATTTCACGTGATCGCACACGCTTCTGACCATCTCGTCGTCTATAACCATTTTTTTGTGATCGTATTTACCTCGCCCATCGGGTTCAATAATGTCATATCCCTGATCTTTTTTCCACGCAGTGCTGATAATTCGTTCACCAGAGGAAATCGTGTTCAAAAACATCGTTTTACACACTTTTACTTTTTTACTTTCTTCATTTGGAAGGTAGTAAATGTAGGTGTATTGACGACCACGTTTAGTTTCTTTAGTAGTTCTTCGAGCTTTTTCATTTCTTTCAGTGTATTTAATCACATATTTCCACTGGAGGGAACGTTCCCCAAGTGACCAAAATTTGTAGAATATTTTCAAACGTTGCTCTTCGGTAAGTATATCAGAGCATTTTAGGCGACATTTTTCACTGCATGGATCTTTTAAAATCTTTTCCTCTATTATCTTCCCATCCGCATTAGTAAAATTTTTACCAGTATTCTTTAACTTTTTTCTTTGTACCACTTGCCAATTCTCCTTATGTGTTTGTCTCTTTTTTCCTTTATCGGTTTTATATGTTTTTTTGCGATTGTTACTTGTAGTAGGAGTATAAGGACTGCCAATAGAGGTAATTGTTGTTGGTGTAGGAGGCTCAGTATCTAGGTATGTGTCATCGATTACATGTGTAGAGCAATTAGAGCAAAACGGGCTGTCGCAATTAACATAACTCGGGTGCATTGGAGAAGGAAGAGGTGTGTCGAATGTATCCTGTTGAATACTTCGAGAATCTAAAACTGATACTACACTATCGCTTTCTGCAGTGTCAGTAATTGTATGAGCTGTAAGATGGTTCGTACTGTCTATTTCTGGAGATTTTTCATGAAAATCTTGCATAATAAGTGGTGTAAAATCAGAGTTGTCTTCTCTCAGCTCTTCTGTAGGAGAAACCGAAGAAAAGGTGATAACTGTAACGTCAGGTACCAGACTAGGTGGTGGATGGGTTGGAACATTAATTTCCGGAGATGAGTCAGCTTTTCTTCCTGGAATTGCTGAAGACCGCATTATTTGTTTACCGGTAACTGGTAGAATGTCTAAGTTGTCCATTAAGTTGTCGCATGAAGACCGCATTATTTGTTTACCGGTAACTGGTAGAATGTCTAAGTTGTCCATTAAGTTGTCGCAGTCACCATATTCATTTTCATCATGAAAAACATCTCCCAATAATTCTTGCAGTTGAATTAATTCTGTCTCAGAGTGTTCTGGAATTGGTGATTCAGCAGCACCTTAGAAAAGAGAATAAAAAACTATAATTATCATGCATAAAACCATAACCTGCCACATACACGTAATATGCAATACTATGACTAAAGCGTAAATTTCTTACTGATAAGTATTAATAATGTTATATCCCCTTAAAATTACCAACGATTGCACTTAAAGTAAAGAAAATATTGTATAATATTCACACAAAACTGTCGTAAGTGTGCCTTATTATTATAAAAAGCTATGTCAGTTCCGTAAAAAAACGTCGGATATATTAGTTACGACTTAAACCAATATGTCATTCGCGTAAAAAAAAGTCGCATGTGTTAGTTACAACATAAGCCATGACTTCATTTCCATATAAAAATGTCGAATGTGTTACTTACGACAGTAGCACTTAAGTTGCTTCCACAAAAAACAGTCGGATGTGGTATATCCGACTTAAACAAATATTGTGAAGACAATTAAAACTGTCGTAACTACCACATTCGACATTATTCCACGGACCGCCAAACTTGCTTATAAAAATAAGCAATAATAGACCCACAAAACATAGCGTTTTAATTGTATCTTAATAAAAATCATAGAACTCATAGTTATGAATGTGTTTATGATTAAATATTAATAAACTCACCTCTTATTTTGAAAACATCGTTGCGTTTCAATTTCACAGCGTTTGGTTTCTTCCTTTTGCCAGGGATATTATCATTATTTCCTGTTGCCAAAACTGACTGCAATATTCGTTTTGACCGGTTACTTGCCATAACGAATATAATACGTGAAAGAAGTACAGTGTTTGTAATGTTGAGCGACGCACGCGCGAAGTGACCGTTCCTCCGTACAACATAGCGGTTACTGCCACATCCGACCGCGTCGCTTCCCCCCTCGCCCCGTAAACACTGTCGCTACGCAACATACGACGTTATTAATGGGACGTTGTACGAGATCCGACATTTTTACATTGAATATCTCAGAAAATTACGTAAAAAGTATACTTTTTAATTGTAATATTAAAAATATAGTGTATTTTAGTGACTTAGACGCAATAAAACAAAAATGTCATTTTTGTAGATACGACTTTTTTACTAGGGACCGGCGAATTGAAAGAGTAAAAAAAATATACTAGCCAGCGCATGTCGACTAATATTACCACAATCGATTTCGCAAAGAAGGCTTACTATTAGGAATGGAAATGTTTATCCTCACGTTTATGACCATAAACATGGTATAATTTATTTTTCACTTCTCTTGCTCTAAAAGTTCGACTTTATGCTGTGCGTAGCCGACATAAAATCGCTTTTTATGCTCTAGAGCATAAAGTAAAATCGTCGTCGAAGACCAAGGCGATCGGTCCAACAGCCACACGAAAAAGGTCCTTAATAAACAGTAAAAAAAAAAAACTTAAAACTTCATACAATAAAACCCGTTCCAGACCTTCTGATCCGATCCGATTTATCGGAAGGAATCGGATAATGTGTATAAGATCCTAACAATTGCACTACACATTATCCGATTTCTTCTGATAAATCGGATCGGATCGGAAGGTCTGGAACAGGATTTAACTCTTTATTTTATTTCGTTTTGTTAGTATTCTAAGACCAAGGCAAAGATACCAACAGCCAAAGTACACAATAAAACTTCTTGAAATAAACTTGTAACTTTTATTTACTATCATTTATTACTTTTTAAACTTACTTTAAATATTTCTCATTGAATTTTAATTAAATTTGTTTTTAAGTATACAATTGATATGTGTATACATGTTTTTTACATGATACAGTTTCATTTCCTCGCAATCGAAGTGAAAAGTAGAGTGTGCAACTCGTCCATAAAACGCATTTTACACTCGACTTTATATTCATATAAACGTCTTGTGTAAAATGATGCGTTTTATGCACTTGTCGTACAATCTACTATTGTGGACATTCGGTAAACGTCGAATCAACATTTTCTTCGAAAATATATTTAAGTTTAGGCTTCTGCAATCCGTAAGAAACCTGTTGAAAGACAATGATAGGTGACATCTATCCAATTATAAAGTTCTAGATTTGTATTGAAAATCAGTTTTGCATTGAGACATCTTAATAGCGTGATGCAGGATCGTCATTTGTTTAGTATGGGCGCGCGGCGCCATGCCAGCCTGGCGCCATCTGTTCGTCGTAAATTCCATTGTCCTCGCATCACGCCGAAACGGCTGGACGAATTTTAACCAATTTTGGTGTAGGGATAGCTGGACATCCAAAGATGATAATAGGATACTTTTTACCCATCTACGGTAAAAAAAAATACGCGGAAGAGGTTGCGGGCGCCTACTAGTGTATTTATTTATATATTGGAAATTTGCTAATTAGTTAAGGAATAAATGACATTTCAACCTAAAAAAGTTACATTAAAAATAATATGAGAACACAATACAAATACGATACTTATCTGGACGGTTAGACCGTCTAGCTTCATACTTAGCAAGAGCACTTGATTATATCTCTAGAATTATTTAATATATATAATCATTTACGAGTACCTGAACAAATGAAGTCCCAAGATGGGTTCAAGTTCAAAAACATGCTCTAGAGGTGGCTATTAGTTAATAGTTTCTAGTTTGAATGAATATTTTATGCAAAGAGATATTTCATAATAGTATTAAAGTAGTGTTGTTATTGTTTATGTTTGTTTAGTTTTAAGTTTGAGTGTACGCCCAAAATGGGCAACTGTCGTCGGACTCTTTTATACCTTTGACATCAGAATGTACACAGTTTAACAATAAATACACTTAAAAAAACTGTCGATCAGTTTTTTTTTTATTTTCTTAAAGGCGGATATATGGGGGACGTAAAACATGAAAAATGTCAACCATTTTGAAACAAACTCGCGAGGTCACGCTGTAACAGTTGACAGCCCACTCCATGGGGCCTATGATGGTTGCGTCTCGAGACAAAATGCGAGTGTGAGTGACAGATGCTTTGTCACTGATTTATCACTTGATAAAAGCACCCATCATAGGCCCGCAGGGTCCCGATATGCTGGCGGCCTTGTTCCGAAGACCGCCTTGTTGCATGTTTGGTAATATTTCGTGTAGTCTCGCCCGCGGAAGTTAATTGGAGATATAAATTGCCTCGATGCACCGATGCGCAATTTAAACTGCCAAGCTCGTTTTTTTTGAGCGTTTTGTACTTAAACAAACGGCACCAAACGAAATAAGAGTTGTATTTTTATTAAAGCAGTAACGTTTACTAGCGTAAACCAAATGTTTAGATTGTAGCGAAAAATTTATGGTTCAGGCCGAGTGTGAAACGGCAGTTCTTACCCCGCCTGAATCGTTATTTTTCAATTTTTTTTGCTTCAATTAAAAATAAGAGTACATAATTATTGTGTTAGTATATTAAACTCAATCTAATATTTTTTAGTCTAAGAAAACTATGGAGCATATAGAATTAGCTTTACCTCTCTCTATTATCGAATTTAAGAATAGGGTCTAATACCTATTGGCTCACACAACGATGCCAGTTAATGGCACCGATAAATATTGTTGTCACTACTTCCTAGAGTAGTCTCTAGGAAGTAGTAGCGACAATATTAATACTACATCTCTGAAAATTTAACTTTATTTTAAAAAATGCTGAAATTTCTAAAAAGAAAATTGTAATAGTTTTAAGTATAATTTGCGAAAAATGACTTACTATAGAGTTTCTTTCGGCTTTCTGCTCAACAGTGGTCTCAAATGCCGGTAGATTCAGATTCAGAAATCTAAGTGTCCTTGTGGCTTACTTACAGAATAAACATCTTGATTTTGATTTTGAAATAGGGTAGATTTGATTGAAGGAGTGCCGCTAAAAGGGTTGTTTACGGTATATTTGTCATTTTGCTTTATGTGCTCTTCATGTTTGAATACATTGAAAACATGAATTCTTATGTCAACACTGGACAATCGTTAACGAATGCGAAGCTATAACACTGATGATACGTATTTAATAGGGCATTTCTACGTGTTCGGGCTTGAAAATGGTTATATTTACCATCGAATATTTCTGAATAAAATCAAGCTAGTCTAACGGTCTGTTTCGTCTGGCGAGCTATGGAAACATTTAATGATTATTCATTAACATGACAAAAAAAAGTAATTACAAAATTAGATGTTCACTGGGTGCGTCCGGTTGCCAGATTTGTTGAAATAAAAAAATCATAACTGGATATTGGGTCTGGATACTATGATTTCATATATGTTCCTATATTTCAGCATTAGTTTATTAATATTGTTTCTATAAATATAATTTATCTGCTATATATATATTTTAAATAAAAACATTTTTTTCGGAACGTCCGAGGATAACGAGTGATTTCAGTGTACATTTTAAAACACGTCCGCACTGTCTTAAAGAAGTATACTAGGAACCCCGCAGCTCGCAAGAAACAAGCTTCAGTTGTGTTCTAACCGCCGCCGCCGAGAATAGACGTCGGCTCATGGCTTGTAGGTAGACTTCGTGAGGGTTCGTTCGTCATTCTGTGGATTTGGTTACGTGTTTTGTTGAGGAACAATTTGTGTTATTCAGTGTTTGTGTGTCTGAAACTATCTCCGAAGGAAAGTAAGTCCGTAATAAATAGTTTGTGTCTATATAATTTTTAGTATTTCTTCATCATCAGCCTGTTTCAGTCCACTGCTGGACATAGGCCTCTCCCATGGCACGCCACTGAGCTCGATTTTCAGCTCTCGTCCTCCAGTTACTACCCGCTGTCCTACGAATGTCGTCGCTCCACCTTGTTACTGGGCGCCCTACACTACGTTTACCGATTCGTGGCCTCCACTCAAGAACTCGTTTGCCCCAGTGGTCATCTGCTCTACGGCAGATATGACCAGCCCACTGCCACTTCAGCTTGCTTATCCGCTGTGCTGTGTCGGTAGCTTTGGTTCTCTGTCGAATTACTTCGTTTCGGATCTAATCCCTATGAGATCGAAAGATCAACATGAAATCATTGGAATTGATTTCCATTGATCGGTGTAATTTTTGACCACTAAAGTCAATAAAAATTGCCACCGCTATCACGTGACTTTGTTAATGCAGCATAGTTCTGACTGTGCTTCTCTTCTTTACAAATTTCGGTGGGTTGTTGGTCGTAAGGCTGGAGCCCTACTGCTGTGCACGCTACGTACGGATACGCTATACACGTTGCCCACGTCCATTGGTCTAGTTGCGTGTGTCGACATTTTCACAGCAACCAATGCACGCACACGTAAACGTGGGTACATTGGTCAGGTGCGTGTGTCCACATTCTCCACTGCGGGCCACGCACATACACGCCCGCACGGATTCGAATATACGATCCCAAGCTAAATCTTTCCGTGTGATGTCCCTATAGGATTCATGGCTCATATCCCACAAACAGGGATAAATTCTCACTTATTTTATAAAAACTTCCAATTTAGATTTTAGCAGTATAATTCAATACGCTCCGGGATACATTCGAGGGCGCGGGGGGGTGACGCTCACCCCTGAGAGGGGGGGAGAGTAGATAAAATTAAACTTGGCTCTATAACCTACATAATCCTGATAGATAAAAGTTGTCCTTTAATTTTGCCAAATTTTCAGCTAATATGGCCAAGAAGTGTGAAGTTTTTGAGATAACTAACCTTTTAGCAGAAAAAAAAGATCAATAATTAAAAATGTTCGTATTTGATAACAGATTGCGCTGATTGTATAAGTGATATCGCTTTTGTGTGTATGAAAGGTTTATAGTAAATTTATTCAGGACTATTTCGTTCCTATACATTTTTTAGTTATGTATCGTACACGGTTTTCTTTTAAAGTGGAAAATACCGCGCTCCGGGACACATTCTAGGGCGCGGGGGGGTGACGCTCGCCCCTGAGAGGGGGGGAGAGTAGATAAAATTAAACTTGGCTCTATAACCTACATATCCTGATAGATAAAAGTTGTCCTTTAATTTTGCCACACCATGCCCAGCAGTGGTGCTCCGGCTTTAGGTTGCTTTCACCGGCATCTCATTGGCATTTTAGTACCTGGTTTGCCCATCTCTTTGAACTGGTGCATCAGGGTATTATGCCTCAACAGCCTGAGACTACAAATATTCCTAAGGATCGTCATTTCAGCGAGCTACATGTCGAAAACTCTGAAGTATTGAGCCTCTGATTTCAGTGATTGTAAAATCATAAATATCTTTAATATCTTACGAACCACTAAGTCTAGAGGAAAGCCTTTCCTACCAATATAAAAAAAAAATTAGGCCGTTTTTATATTAAAGTCACGAATCAAAAATATGAAGAATAAGATTAACCACTGAAGTCAAGCAAAATAGCTCGGCCCGGAGAATCGCCCATTATAGATTTATGAATAGAACCCTGTATGCTGGTATGTAGATAATGAAAACAATTTTAATTTCATGTCTGATACAATTTCGAATATGTAATGAAAAGCACATACATGGAGGATTTCCACGAGGGTCCTTTGCGGAAATATAGCATCGTTTAAGTGATACACAGTCGATTTATAATGATTAGAAACTTAAACAAAGTGAAAAAAAAAACAAAATTCACTCATTTTTAAGTGTGGTGATAACCCTATATTGCAACTGCACATCACGGGAGTGTGGCTCATACTTTCCGAAAATCATTTTTTCTTCGTGGCAATTATTCCGTTCTCATAATTTCCCAGTGTCACTTTTCTCCAGTCACCTTCTTTCTTGGTGGTAATTATTCCGTTCTCATATTTTCCCAGTGCCTTTTTCCCGAATATATAATTTTCCATGGGTATTTAATCATGAAATAGTTTTTTTCCGATCCTCTTATGTTATCTTCTTTTTAAATAACTACGTTAAAAATAACTAGAACCCTTTTTTCAAAAAATATTTATTCTGTTACTGATATTATTTTGTTTAAATGTTAACTCTTTTTTAGGGATATAAAAAAAAAAACTAACCTAACCTAACCCGGCCGAGTCGGATCTGCTCTGAAAACTATAATTAATATAGTAACAAGAAAAATAAGTATCCTAGATATTTAAAAGAATGGAAAGAAAGGGAAGAGAAAAAACCAAACTATTAAAATAGGTGAATGGGGAAAAAAACTACTGAGAAAATTTGGGAACGGAAGAAAATGCCCATAGAAAATAAAATATTAGGAAAAAATTACACTGGAAAATCATGGGAACGGAATAATTGCCACGAAGAAAAAATGATTTTCGGAAAATATGAGCCACACTCCATCACGGCACGATGGCTAGATTAAGGAATCACCGTCGGAAAAATTCGGGATATTTCGTTCATTTCCGAGAGTTGTTGTCATCATACTGGTATGATGTCGTACTGATGAATGACACATAGTGTCTAATAAACCAAATAAAATGCAAAAATATGAATATTAGTTACTTTATTTACATTTTTACATACGGTGTTCAAATGTTCCTCCGTGTCTTAAAATGCACGCTGCAGCCCGTGCCCGAGTATGTTGCACATGCGATAATGTCTGCTCTTCACGATTTTTCCTACGAAGATCGTCAAAGGCAGCAATCAACCTTTGTTTCATTTCGTCCGCAGTATTGCATTCAGTTTTGTACACCGTATCTTTTATACAGCCCCACAGGAAGAAATCTAAACAAGTTAGATTCGGAGATCTCGGCGGCCAGCGGTGCGGCCCAAGCCGGCCTATCCATTGATCCCCAAACTCGTTGTTTAATTTCAGTCGAACTTCTAGTGTAGAATGGGGAGGTACACCATCTTGTTGGAACCAAGTCTGTCTTCTTTCAGCAAGCGGTAACTCATCCAGGTACGTGTCAAGCTCGTCATTTAAAAGAGCCATGTACCCATTTCTGTTAAGAGTTGGAGGCAGAAACACTGGTCCAATAATTGTTTCTCCGTGAATTGCCGCCCAGACGTTAACTGACCAACGATACTGGTGGGCAATCTGTAGGCGAAAGGATTGTCTTCGGCATACACATGTTCGTTCCGTCTATTCGAGTAAACATGCTTTCATCGCTCCTAATTAGATGCCTGATAAAATCACGTTCTTCCACTGTTTTTTGCAATAGCCACCGGCAGTAAGCTTCACGGATAGGGCAGTCTCTGGGCAATAAAGATTGAACCCTCGGAATTTTATAAGGGCCGAGGCGAGCACGTTTAAAAACATTTAGTACTGCGGTATGACTTACTCGTATACCGAAATGTCAACCAGATGATCTCGAGCTTTTTCTTAGATTCCGCTCAAAATACGGCAGTACTCTTTCCTCAAGTCTTTTCTTTCGTCGAATAACGGGTCCCGCACGTTGACCTTTCTGAGCTGTTCGTGGTACAACGGGCTGATTGTTGGCGACACGATCGAAAGCACGCAAAATTGTCCTACGGCCTGTTGGGTGTAGTGCTGGATATGTTTCCCTGTATCTCCGTAAAGTTTCAGCCGCATTATAATTGCAGCTCGCGTATAACATGAGCAAATTTAAATATCCACGTGCTTCTAACAAAGGCGTTTTCACTTAAAGGTAAATCAAATGAAATAAACTTAAATGTCAATTCCATTTCAAACATCATATTTATGATCGATGTTCAATCATGCAAAGAGGTTCGATGGTTGCAAAATAATGCTTTGATTCTATCTCGGCTCGGCGAATAAAAAGACTCCTATGACAACCTAGTCGTTTAGTGCAATATCCGTCAAATATGTTAAGCATTAGATTTTTTGACGATTACCAAAATAAAATAAAATAAACTGACCAAGAGCATGTCGGGCCAACGCTCAGTAATAGGGGTAACAAGGACGGCCTATTGTATGAATTGCTGATCAACCAACGAACAATTTAAATTCTTTTGTAAATAATTTTATAAAGCGAGTTAACGAACTAAAACCTTTTTAATATCAGTTTAGGGGTAGGTAAACAGAGACATTTTATTTATGATGAAAGAGTTTACTATCTTTAATTGTTTATGATGATTGAGTACATTCGAGTGGTTGTCAGTATCAAGGCATGTCATGTGAGTTATTTGTTGTGGTTAGAATTATTAACTAAGAAATTATATAAATACTTCACCAGAAAATTTAATAAGTAGAATAACAGAGACAATCACCTCTGCAAATCCTGCAAAGATTTTTTAGCGTTTCACGCAGACCTAAGAATGGAAAAAGCAACATATTAACGTAATATCCTGATGTCTAAAGATTGTTTACAAGTAAGTTCATTGACCCAGCCACCTGATTAGGGTTGGCACAAAGTAGTTCTTAGTATGAATGTTTAGAAGGCTATAACTTGAAAACGGTAACATACATTTCCATAGTTTCTATGGGGAAATATAGTGCTAAGGTTAAACTATCTGCCAGTTCGTCACCTTCCACCCTGTAAGTATACTAATTGCTAACTTGTTCTAAACACAACTCCTGAATTAATTTAAAGTCATAATTGCATACCCACGTAACATTATTTTTTCCAGCAGTCGACCTAAACATATGCTTCGTTAAATATAACATAAGCAACAGTAATAAAACTCGTTTGTAAATTCGAAATAATATGAGCTGCATAAAGCTGTTGCGACATGTAGTGATTATGTTTATTTATGCTAATGTGCTCAGAACACAAATCGACACGTGCCTGGCTTCTCAATAAGGCTTCACACAGACCTAACCGCGTAACTGTAAGAAGCCGCATCTTACTATGAAATTCGTGTAGAGATACGACCATTTACAGCAGCGCGGCAATACTTTATGCATGTACATATTTAACTACGCAAATGCAATGCGGCGTAGCCGTGGGTCGAGGTGAACGGAGATTGGCTATGACTTAGGTACATGATATTGTTCTATGTATTTAAGTATTTATTTATCTATATAAGTATGTATATCGTCGCCTAGTACCCATAACACAAGCCTTCTTGAGCTTAATTTGGGACTAGGTTGATTTGTGTGAGGTTGTCTGATATTTATTTATTATGATATTGTTATAGGGTAATTTTAGGAAGCGTTTCGCATTTATAATAGGTATTATGAGTAATGTCGAAATTTACAACATAGTATAGTTATATAAGGAAGGATAGCGCAATATGTCATAAAAAACAATAAGCGGCTTTGAAATATCGGCCGTAATCGCAAATTAGTTGGTTTTCCATACCGACATTGGTACGTTTACTTGACGATGACGTCACGGTATTATAGCCATTTGTATAAAAGTTTTTCAGCGCTTCGTAGTATGTAACTTGAACGGTCATTTCTGACTTTTGATCAGTCTAATTGTAGTTAATCCCATATAGACATTTGATACCAATAAAAACTAGGATCGGTTGACATCCTGCAAAAAATTGACATCATGCCTATCAGAAATATAGGTATGGGGTTCTTTGGTTTGTTCATCTATCATCTACCACTGTGGCCTGTTGCGAAGAAGATTAAGATTCTGTATAAAAGTGCAAAAATTGTCGATAAAGCAAATTCATGCTTGCCTAGAATTGCCTATTCACTCTCGAATCGAAGAGATCGAACTTTTTCACAGTCAAAGTTCGTCTGAAGGTCACTACTTTATATCCTTTTTAAAATGACGTTTGGTCCATTTCAGCGGTGCAACAATAACACAAGGTTCTCGATGAATAAAGAGACTATTTAACTATTATTTTCTATAAAAACAAATGTTTTGTACATTAACATTACATTTATTTTCTAAAAACTAGTACATTATGTGTATATATAGAAAATTCATGAATTAATACAAAAAATTATACGTAGTATTCAATTCTCTACCACACGAAGTGTGTTGAATTATTGCTCCAATTACTGCAACGTATACTGCCGGAGGCTGTGTATCATACTGTGGTCCAGCATACAACCTAAATTTACGGTAGGCAGAGGTAACTAACGACAACATTAATTGTCCTCAAATAATCGTCTACCCGCAACGGTGGATACATTTTATTGAGAGATTAGGTACAGTAAACAATTGTAACGGAAATTGACCATAGTATAGAATCAAAACAAGTTAACAAGTTTTTGATTTTTTTTTTGTATATACTGTTACTGCCGGCTGTACTTTTTGCACATTTGTTTTTTTTTCTCATCAAGACAAATCAAATGAGCCCAAACACGCCGTGAAAATCTTATTTAGTATACGCGTAGGAGTCCCTATGGACACGTTCCGATTCTATCAACACAGCGGTTCCATGGTACCATATTATTGCAATTGCACCCTGTCATCGACATACGGGCCTTTTTTATGTTATCTACTGCAATATAAGCGGCATTTAGCGGAGTAGTGCTCTACCCAACTGACCTACCACATTGTTACGTTGATTGCTTGACATCATCACATTAATAATACTACCGTCTGTACATATATTTTTGTTTCAATTTTAGTTGCCTGTCTCTTTCTTTTCAATAATGTGCGAGACAGACGCGCTAAGTCGCGCGACAAATAAAGTTGCAGTAGATAGAAGTACACTAGCCCTGCAGATATCATAAAGAAACGTGGAATTAAATCCCAGCTTATCTGCCATATATCTCGGTTCCGGACTCGGTGAGCCCGGTGCATACTGCAACAGCTAATACCCGATTTCCCTGCAAATACCGAACTTCAAACCGCCTCGCTCAAGTTCGTATCTACCTAGAAAAGCAGGTCCAAAATAACTCTGCACCGCGCGTATTTAAGGTTGAATTTGTAAGTAATACAGGGGTAAATATATTGGTAGTAGGTATATGGGAAATTAAGCTACCCGATATTGGCGCGTCACCGAGCGCGGCGTATGTTACCTATAGGTTGATGAATTTAGCTATGTAACGGAACCCAGTATTGTAAAAAGTTTGGGATAAGCATTAAAGTGCTTTTTCCCAAATATGTTAGGATATGTGTCAACACAAACTTGTGTTCTTTACAAAAGGCATGGAAGTCTCACGTCTCAGGTGCCGCGGGAGGGGTGGAGAAGGACATCGACATGCAGAGAACATGTAATGATATTTCAACTATCATTTCAGACTCTTCGCCTGAAAAGCAACCTAGTTTTGTTTCAATGTAAATTTTTAACATAACATCATCCCGTTTAGTCATTAAAAAAAAACACATAAGCGTCATGGCAGTCGCCCGCTACGCCCATAAATAAACTATATATTATAAAAATATACAGTCTTACTTTTAATACATAACTTTAGTAATATACCTACGTATACATTGATATACCTAACTGTTACTATTAATAAAAAAAATATACTTCTATTATACAATACCTACTTATTAGTAAGACAAAGTCCTGTTTAATTCAATGCGCTTAAACTTTATCCTAGAACCAACTTTAAACATTATTTTGTTGTTACATTATAGTAAATGACGACGAAATTTATTCTTAAAATACAAACGACGAATCGTGGCACGAAGATGGTCACAGCAGCTAGAATTTGCACAGCATACAACCGTTATGACGTATCGAAAATGTAAATGAATGTTTAATGGATGTATCTATTGGAAACAATTTTAAGGAATCGCAGGCGTTGGGTGGGTGTAACTATGAATATATTTATTTATGTTGATAACGTAATTAATCTACAAGATGTGAATATTTAAATGAAAAATGGTATTTGACTAAATTATCAAGATAACAAATAATCAAAGTTTTCATACTCCTTTAAATCTCTTAATTTCAAAATTTTGACATTCAAAATAAAGTTCTTAATTATTTTAATTTCACAAAATCAGTCTTCTATGCACATTGCACATAAATGCCTCTTCATCTTTATCATCCTCTCCAGCATAAGAGCAGTGTGCCCATCGAGAACATTGTTGACAACGAATCCACCCCTCGGTAGACTCTGACCACAAATAACCTCAGTAGATGCATTCAGCTTCGTCTTCATCTTCTAAGGATTTTTTGCTGCCTTTCTTTTTAACATTTTTTTTTCTGTTTAATGGACTTCAAATTTAAATCTTTAGCTACCCCCTTTTTTATTTTAGTCCTGCGGCATTTTTTATGGCTACAAGCTCGTTTTTGTACGGTGATTCTGTAATTATTGCAGTTTTCCCTCGTTGCTTACTAACTCTTTTGCTTGTTCTGTTCTCCTTAGGCACTGGCATTATTTGTTCTGGAGATGTTGCAAAACTTGAGGGCCTAATCAGCGTCAGTGAATACATCTTTGTTTATAGGCTATATACCTGTGGCCCTTAATGCATTAATAGCAGTCGCCATTGTTGCAGCAGATACGAAAGCTTTTCCGAATAGTGCAGCTGTCCGAAATTGTGTTACCACGCGTCCGGGATGGCACCGTAACCAATTTTAGATTTCGCTGGAATAATATGTGCTTATAGGTTTCATAAACGCAACATCCAGCCGTTGGAGTCGGTGCGTGCAGTGAGATGGAAGGCACAATAAAATAACACCATTTTCGCGTGCGCAAATCAATGACTTCTAGAGATTTAACGTGTGTTGCATGGCCGTCTAGCAATAAAAGAGCTGGATCATCTTTGGTAGAATGCGACCATTCAATAAATCTCTTTAGCCAGAGGACAAACAAGGGACCTTGCTACACCCAGATTCGTGACATTCTCCCCAAGACCCAGCTGGTGCCTCATCAAGCAACTCTGGTATTATACGCTTCCTTGGGAATATGAACATTGGTGGCATATAGTTGCCCACTGCGTTGAAGCATTATTCTGCCGTCATGACGAAAAAGGGCACATCTAACATTTTTTGTGAAATTGAGTTACATACATATTCGGAAAGAAAAAAAACGCGCATCTGTCTATATATTTATTTTTAGAATTTTCACAAAAATTTTTAGATGTGCCCTTTTTCGTTATGACGGCAGTATTCATTCATTATCAGGTCATTAGTTTTCCTCTTTCTGCCGAGGTCAGTGTTCCTACCTGCCTTTTACCACAGGTATCAAGGACTTTAGACTGGCTTTTGGGTACTGTGGATACACCTGTCTCGTCAACATTGAAGATTCTTTTGTGGAGTAAGCTTATATTTATCATAAACATTTTCTAAAAGTTGAAAAAAATGTCTACAGCTACTCTATTGAAACCCATAGCTCCAGCTGTTGATGTTGGTTCAGGATTTCTGTAGCTAATATCTTGATGTCTTAAGGAATCCTTATAACCAATCTATACCAGCCAAACCACTCTGGATCAAAATTATGAGGAATTTCAAACGCACGTCACGTGAAGTCAGTCCATGAAACCGTACTTCAATCAGTTTTATGTAATCAATTAGTTCTTTTTCTTGACCTGGAGAAAATACGCTTTGGAAATGGCCCAATTTCTTTTGAAAGATACTGTCGTCTGGATTATCCCGATATTTAGTGACATATCGCTCTAATGTTGTTTGTGGAACATTGTGCATAGTCGCTGCTTTCCTGTAGCCCATTTCTCCAGACACAACACTGTGTACTTTTAATAACCTCCATAGAACATGAGTGCTGTTCAGTCTTCCTCTTGTATGTGCGCACCTTACCTGCTAAAAACGTAAGAAATATATGTATATTAAATTTTAGAAATCTTTAAAACGGCGCAAAGGGGTGTACTTTTTTGTCACTCCAAAAATAGGGCATAGTGGGGTACCCTTCTATATCCCAGGCGTCAAACCCCACTATGCCCCATCCTTTCGCTCAAAATTAAACATCAACTGACGGCACCTTACCTTTGATTCATTGACCTTGAAAATTAGATTCAAATGTATTCAATTCTTTAAAACGGCGCAAAGAGGGGGTACTTTTTTGTCACTCCAAAACTAGGGCATAGTGGGGTACCCTACTATATCCCAGGCGTCAAACCCCACTATGCCCCCATCCTTTCGCTCAAAATTAAACATCAACTGACGACGGCACCTTACCTTTGATTTATTGACCTTGAAAATTAGATTCAAATGTATGTAAAATTTGCCAAAATTAATGGACAACTTTTATCTATCAGTAATTGTACGTTGTAGATCAAAGTTAAATTTTATCTACTCTCTCCCCTCTCCGGTGTCCCGGAGCGCGGTTTGATCTATAACCTACATATCCTGATATTCCTGATACATAAAAGTTGTCCATTACTTTTCCAAATTTTCAGGTACTGAACAATATGTCTACAGTTAAAAAAAAATCATCACATTTGCTCGTAAAATATGGTATTACATGTAGGTGTACTGAAGGACTAAGGCCTATATTGTTCCCGCGGGAGTTATAATTTGTTATAACTCCCGAGGAAGTTATAGTTTTAGTTTTAAAAATATAGTACGCACTCGCAGTTTACTTCAGACTAAGGAGGTTTCAATCCAGCCAAGGTTTTTTGTTGTACGAACACAACTTGCCTACCAGCAAATTTTATTGTGTATTGAATTAATACGGTACACGTAACTGCATTAATATTTATGTTTTACAATTATTTAAGTGTATTATGCAATAATTTTATTAAATTTAATTTTGAATTATCGTTACAATCTGGCAGTATGGCTTGTCATGTTTCTGAACTAAACGCAGTTCTTAGCATTATCTGTGGTAGACGACACAAAAAAAATAAAAAAAGTTATAAAATTATTGGTACTATTTAGTTTTGTAACAAAATTACTGTTCGTATTTAAGTTTTATAATATATTACGGTGTTAATTATTCCTGCATAATATTGTTAATTGTTATTTGTTTAATGATAGTTGGTAAGATTCTGTGTATATGTATTTGTTTTCTGTTTTAAGCTGATGGCCGTTTCGCCAGTGCTTATAGTAAATAAAAAAAAATATGCAGAAAAAAGTTGGTTGTCAATCGTTATCGTTTACTTAGTTTAATGTTTATTTTTGTCTTATGTATTTGTTATTTACTCCCAAATATGATGAAAAATATTGTGTGTATGGCGGGAAGTAAGGGGATTACAAACTCAGGACATTAAAAGCCCTCCGCCTTCGGCGTCGGGCTTCTAATAGACCTTCGTTAGTAATCCCCTACTTACTACCCTTATGACACAATATACTATTCCCTACCAAGATTTAAAAAGAACAACGGAATGGAAGAAATTATTAATAGTATACAATTATACCATAATTCATTTCGTTGCATTTAAAATGTTATAATTTAAGTTATAACCCACCTTGATAATTTAACGTACAATATCAGGCCGTTTAGTAACGTACATAATATGCACTGGTGAGAATCAAGCTAAGAATAGAAAATCCATAAAACAATACGTGCACAAGCAGATTTCTTACTATTGTAGCATTCTCTTAACTCGATATCACTGTAATTTTATTCCTTACTATCAAGAATCTTTGAATAAAGAGCTGTCACGAAGAATGCGCTACTTATTGTGTTTCCAGTCTTCCAAGAATCCAAGTTCCTCAACCTCATATTCCGATACAAACAGTTGCTTGTAAACATGAACTTTGTATGGAATACGAGAGGACTGGTTTTCCAATAGTGCAATGAAGTGAAGACATTGACTAGACAAAGTTAGTGAGTCGATTTCCGGAATGAAGTAATAGAGGCGCTTAGTGGTCATGCAATCCGAGACTCGATTGCAGCCGTAATAGGTTCAAAGTAGAGTAAACGAGGCTAACAGAGCTTTTTTATTTATTTATTATTTCTATTCAGTCTTTTATTCTCAAAACAGTCTTTTGCTTGCGAATCAGTCTTAACACGTTCGCGGACGGGCATTCTATGGCATTCGAATTTTGAGTACCTCTTGTGACGCGCATTCTATAGCAGTCTTTAATCGAGCTTCTTTCCTGAGCGCGAATGCTAAAGAATGCGCTTTGCCATAGTAAAAACGTGTACATTAACATTTAGTGTGAATTTCTCTGCAATCCGGGTACGCTTACTGTCACATTACTTGCTTTTCACACACTGACAAGTTGACATGTGTTGCCGACAATCGTACCCCCCTCTCCCGCACACAGATGCTATAGCATTCTCGGTTATATGAAAATTAGTTCAGTCGCCCGGCGAGTGCGCCGCTGTGTTGACCATCAGTATTTTGAGAATTTTGCGTGTCGACAACATTTCGAAGGATTGTTTTTATCATCGTAAGTAACATTTATTCAAGTATTTTCTTGGATATTTTGATGGGTTGTAATAATTAGCTATATTTACTAACTGTTCATTGCCCTTCAACGAGCTTTGACGATGGTTACAATTTAAAATACAGACATAGATTAGTGTACATGTTTTATATTATACACATACACAGTAAACATAATTGTCAGCAAATATCTTGGAATTATACGTCTCTTGGTTCACCATTCAACTGCTAACATAGTGAAGGGTATTGTAGCTTTATCGCAGTGTAAAAAAGTGCTTTTAATTTGAGTTACATGCCTCCAATGAAGGGTCTCGCTCGAGCCCGACCGCCGACTCGGTGGCGACATACAGACCGCACCACTGACCTATACAGATCTCACCGTCACCGCGTTTACCACCAAAATCATTAGATCAACGATAGGCTCGTCCAATACGAGTTTTTAAGCCCACGACAGTGAGAAGTTACTGAAAATGTTTGAAGAGGTGACTGAGCAGTCACCGGAGGATCAAATTGGCGTTGGAGAGTCAAAAACATCAACCAATGGTCAAGAGAAGAGTCAGAAGAGTAACCGAAGATACCGGTGAATCTGATTAAGACCCATTTCGAAATATAGAGGGGCAGTGAAGTTCCTACGAAGACTATATGCCAAACTCGTCTGGTGCGTCGTCTGAAAGTAACAAGAGATACTCAAATAGAATAGGCGTGAGTGACAAACCCGTTGATAACTATAACTCCTGTAATCAACGCCTATATTCGTTTCGCTATCACATATAAGCGTAGCAGGCAGCTGCTATAACATTCAATGCCATAAATGTACCAAGAGCTAGCTAAGCCATGTGGCAGAACTGCTATGGAAGTATAATGCTATAGCATTTGTTGTCACATAAGGTAGTATAAAAACGTATCATATTTGACGTAACTGGTATAACATTCGACTTGCATAGTGTTCACTGTCACATGTAATTTGTACTCAATCTTACAATTATGACGAAACTGCTCAGTTTCAAATATTCCATACAAAATTTTAGTGTCAAACAGGTGTGTCTTACTGTCCGCGAACGTGTTAAAAGCTAGATGACCGAAGATTCCCTCCGGAAAGGAAGCTGGGGAAGAAGTTTTCACTCCTCAGGCTGAGCGGCCTGAGGGGCACCCGGAACCGGAAGATTTTCTCCGGAACTCTGCGGCTGGAGGAGTGGCCCCTGCATCGCTGGTGGGAGCCCTGTTAAGGTAAGGGTCGGCGGTTTCTGCACCGAAGAGCCGGGTTTCTTCTTTTTCTCCGAGGAGGATTTGGAGGTGGAGGTCCCGGCGGCCTTCCTCTTCTTTTCCTTGGATGCTGGTGTCTGCGCCGAGGATTCCCCGGACTCTTTGGTATCCGTCTGGGAGGGATCCGCCGTCTTTTTTGGCCTTGTACTAATCATACCTTTCATATTTCCGATGAACGGATTTTCTCTTTCAATCTTTTTAACGTCCTTTCTGGCTTGCTTGAGCTCTTCTTCCAACCGCCTTATCTTTGCTCTTCCTCCCCTTGTCCATTTCTCGAGAGCTCCAAGTTTTTCGAAGTTGATAAGACTCATGACTCCTTTGGTCGCAGTCGCGGGGTCCGTCGAGATCAAAGACCACTACACTTGGAATGAATTCCGAGTTTCACTATATGACTGCGATCATGGAAATTATAACGCGTGTTAAATGTTTAATTGGACGAAAGTTTGACATAATAACAGTTTATTGTTTATTGTTTATTTCTCATGTAGGTATACAATGATACACTTATGTTCGTCAATATGTACATCAAATAAATACTTGAAAATTAATTATTGTTCATTACATTATTAATATTAATATTACATTGTTTCCAAATATCTTTATCTGTTATGTAATCTTACACTCTGTAGTACGATTTCTGAGTTAATGTAAATTTAATCACTTTCTTGAACTTATGGTCTGGAAGGTTCGTTATAGTATCAGGTATTTTATTATAAAAATGTATTGATTGCCCAATAAATGATTTTCTAAATTTTGCGAGTCGTATTCGACGTATGGCCAGGCGGGGCGCAATCCGCGATTAACGTTTCCCGCTACAAGTACATGCCGGTGGCCGCATGCATGCGGACTTTTCAGTGGCTGACACGCTCTGTCTCGGAACGCACGTACCTACACGATTTTCGCGCGCGTCTCGCTCACGATTTAGGTACGTCACAAGTGAACGTTCCGCATTCATCTGTTGATACCAGTGTTATATTATAATATAAAGTGTTTAAATGAGTAAAAAGACAGCGAAAAGATATTGTATCGCAGCGGGTTGTAGGAACAATGATCGAAATTGGAATCACGCGTTTTTAGTTCTCCCAACACGTCCGAAGGATGCTGAAAGGTAAGAAAATGAACATAATATATAATAAGTAGTAACTGAATAATAATAAAAAACATATTGCAGGTGTATCTACTTCCATATTTAACACTGGTTACTCAGAACAATTTTAATTGTCAATTGTAGATTATTTGCTGATACCTATTTGTCAATTTAAATTCTAGTAAAATAAGTATGTCTACTACTAAATCAACAATCATAGAGGTTTTTATAATAATATTTAATATCAAGTTTGTAAAATTACTAGTAATGAATAAACGATTGAGTAATAGTTTGATAGGTAAGTATATAAAATATATAAATAATGAGTTAAAAGAAATGTATTGGAAGAGATCCCTTATAGGGATAAGTTCGCCTTCGTACATGTTTTATTTGTTACTAGCGACCCGCCCCGGCTTCGCACGGTGCGTCCGTGCGTATTTTTAAAGATCTAAGCATACATAGGGGCAGACAGGCAGACAGCAGGAAACGACTTTGTTTTATGCTAGGTGTGTAGTGATGAATATAAATAAATAAATAAATATCGGACAACTAAGCAAAAACAAAATGAAGCTCAAGAATTTAATTGCATGGTAACGCATTCGTTGCATTATATTATTATATTATACGTATTAAAATGTTTAAAAACTGTTTTGCCGCCTGGTGGTTTTTTCGTCCAAATTCTGAGATTGATTATTTTATAGTTAAATAATGAAATAATAAATATAATGGCGCCAGGGGGCACGCCGCCTGGTCAAATGTGTCAGCAAGCGCTTGCGGGACGCGACAGGCGATCCACGCGCGGGCAGCTTTCTCGCGCAAAGGTTAGCCATTGCTATCCAGCGCGGGAATGCTGCCTGCGTTTTGGGTACCCCTACCACGGGGTCCCGATCTTTTTTAATGTTATTTAGTTATAGTTCCTATTTAAATGTTTTTATAGACATAATCTTGTACATCTCCTCTATATTATAAAATAAATTATAACATATGATATTAAAAAAAATATAATGTATGAAGAATATAAATATGTTGCTCTCTATGTTGAATGCAAGAAATAAATGGGAAATACATTTTTATTTTTAGTCGTTGACAGCCCTCGCTCTCGGCGACGCGGCAAGCGAGCCAATTCATTTTCACCGTTGGCACGCAGCTTTAACGTTCCGTTTGGCTTGCGCTGGGGACGACGACTTGAGAAGGGCCATAAATCATATTTTTCGGCTAAAAAAAGCGGCTTTTGTAAAGATCAAAGTACCTTCTTTACTTGTACTATTATCTATTCTGTGGTATGGCTAGTTTCTCTTTGTTTCTTGTATTGAACGCATGCAGGTCACAATTTTTTGGCAAGTTTTGATAACTTTTTCTTGCATACATGATTGCTTCGTAAATAAACAATGATGGCAGTGTAATTATGTTGGCTACCGTGGTTTCAAATTGTAAATCGCGCGCACTGCACGTTTTTGAAGAATAAATATTTTGTCGACATTAGCGGATCTTCCCCACTAAGATGCCGTAAGACATCAGACTATGGAAATAGCTGTAATAGACTAACTTGGCTGTATCTTCTTTTTCTCCGAGGAGGAGTCGGAGGTGGAGGTCCCGGCGGCCTTCCTCTTCTTTTCCTTGGAAGCTGGTATCTGCGCCGAGGATTCCCCGGACTCTTTGGTATCCGTCTGGGAGGGATCCGCCGTCTTTTTTGGTCTTGTACTAATCATACCTTTCACATTTCCGATGAACGGATTTTCTCTTTCAATCTTTTTAACGTCCTCTCTGGCTTGCTTGAGCTCTTCTTCCAACCGCCTTATCTTTGCTCTTCCTCCCCTTGTCCATTTCTCGAGAGCTCCAAGTTTTTCGAAGTTGATAAGACTCATGACTCCTTTGGTCGCAGTCGCGGGGTCCGTCGAGATCAAAGACCACTACACTTGGAATGAATTCCGAGTTTCACTATATGACTGCGATCGTGGGAATTATAACGCGTGTTTGATGTTTAATTGGACGAAAGTTTGACATAATAACAGTTTATTGTTTATTTCTCATGTAGGTATACAATGATACACTTATGTTCGTCAATATGTACATCAAATAAATACTTGAAAATTAATTATTGTTCATTAAATACGTGAAAATTAATTAATCGTTAATTACAAATTATTAATATTAATATTACATTGTTTCCAAATATCTTTATCTGTTATGTAATCTGACACTCTGTAGTACGATTTCTGAGTTAATGTAAAGGCCATGCCAGGATAAGCTAAGTGAATCTGCCCCCAGCGAGTTTTGGCTTGTAATTTTTTTTATTGATTTGTCTTTTTATTAGTATCGTTTATGCCAAATTACAGCTACCCAAAGCTTACCGTTTTTCTTAAAAAAAAAAAAAAACGAAATCTGATCTTTCTTCGATATTTTTTTTTCTAGCCGGCCGATTTTGACGTGAGTCACGTATATTGTGCTTATAATAAAGACAATTATATGGTATTAATTTTAATACATAATGCCAAACAAAAACTTGAAAAAAAAAAGTTTTTTTTTTTTTTTAGCATTATCTCGACAGCGACACCTCCAGATTTTTCACCAAAACTAGCCTCTTTAATAAGCTACAAAATGAATGTTTTAACTTTATTTTATTTGTGGTATAACGGGTTGTTTTTTTTAATTGAATTCATCACCATACATTTTCTTTACCCGCTCATTATTAAAATTAATCGATTAAAAACTGTTTAGAGAAACGTGTATGTTTATAATAAACACTGGCCACTTACAAAAAAAAAATTAAAAGTATTGATTCCTTCGGCGCCGGTTATTAACTATTACTTAATGCCATTTCTACAACATTAAAGTTAACTATTACTTATTGACTATTATTAATATTTTGCTATGTACGTACACAACATGATATTCAAGTGACATCTATTGCAATCATTCCGTATTAGATAAACAAGAACATAGTTCACAGCATGTCTGCAAGTAATCAGCGATGTAATATTTGCGCAAAACATACGAATAAAGTCAAGGGCAAAATGAAAATATTATTAACATTAAATGATGTTAAATTTTTTCCAAATATTATCCAAATTCGTTGGACATTGGTGATAAAATATGCGGGCAGTGCAGAGTTAAAGTATATCGGCAACGAACAACTAGATTATTTGAGGAATTTGACTCAAGCGGTTCGATAAGCGAGGCGTACGAAAACGACAATTGTGACAGTGCGTATGAACCTGACTATGATATTGAAAAAGATAGTGAGAAGGTAACTTTGACCATGCAAAGAACCATAAATACCCATAAATATTGTTGCATATGTGGTAATAAAAACAATTTACAAACAATCCCTGACAAGGCCCGGATACAAGCATATACATTGAAAAAAATATACATTCCCCAAGGAAATCGTTGCTGTCGATCACACATCATAAAAGACAGGTTTTTCGAAAATGACTTAAATACTTTAAAGGTATATTCGAATTTATCAGAATTATCTATTACGGACATAACTAAAATCAATCAATTTCTGATAACCAAATCCATATATTAACAGGCCTCAGCTGGGAAAAATAAATCAGTTAAGAGATGGTTTGAAATCAATGCGTGATACATCTAAGAGGACTGTAATGCAAGCTCTAGTGGTTTTCTTTGCAAAGTTGCGGACTGGTGGGTCTGACAGATTAGTTAGTACGATGCTTCAGCTAGAAACATATCAACACGTTTCTGAGTATAGCTCTAGTGTCATAGAAGCATTCGAGAAAGACATTCTTAGTAACTTTGGCTTGCATGCACAAACGCGGCAGTGGCTAATTGAGAATCACACGACCGAAATTGCCAAAAAACTGCACAACACCGATGATCAACTTATATTAATATGTGATGGTACGTATGCTCGACACCAAAAAAGTACAAATAATGACTATCAAAGAAAGTCGTATTTGGGACAGAAAAAACAACCACTGTGTAAACCGTTCACTATCTGCACCACCACTGGATACGTCGTTGACATGCTGGGTCCATTCGAAGCAAATCTAAATGATGCACAAATACTTCGAAACATCATAGATGAGCCTAACGGCTTAAGTACATTGATGCAGCCGGGCGATATATTTGTGTTAGATAGAGGATTCCGTGATGTAGTTGAGTATTTAAAATCTAAAGGTTACGAGGTTTTAATGCCCGCTCTTAAAGGTAAAAAAAAAACAGCTTTCTACCAAAGACGCAAACGAATCAAGGTTTGTTACAAAATTACGCTGGACGGTGGAAGCCACTCACGGAATATTAAAAATGAAATATACGCTGCTGGATTATCTGGACAACAAGTTATTACCAAAAATAAGGAGTTATTATCGCATAGCGTCTTATACTTTGAACTGTTTTGTTGACAGACTGTATTCCGATAAAACTATGACAAACGAGATTTTGGAAAGAATGATAGAAAAGAAAGATGCAGTAAACACATTGGCGACATCGGTGGAAGAAAACGGTTGGCTTCGAAAACGATTACCCTTCTGTAATGTAACTTCGAGGGACGTTATTGATTTTCCGGAACTAAATGAAACCGATTTAAGAATATTGTTTACCGGAACCTATCAACTGGGTCAAGCCGTATCATACTTGGCAGAAATGCTATTAGAAGATGGCTCACTAAACATGCAATACGTTAAAGACCAAACCAATATCTTAAAAATGCAAGTAAGATCTAGACACATTACGAAAAAATGTTAGATGCTTCATAGAATACACGCCCGATAGCAACGAAATAAACGCCATCAAACAGTATTTTTGTGAATGTGCTAACGGCTTACGAACAGTGGGCTGTTGTTCACACGTCGCAGCGATAATTTATTTTCTATCGCATGCAAGATACATTGCAGAAATACCAAAACCCGCGGAAAAATTGGCGAGGTTGTTCTCTTTGAATAATATGGTGGTTGTTATAAATGAGAACAGTGACGAAGATGAGTAGTAAATTGGACCACGAGACCTTATTACCGGTGGCAATAGGTATTATCTGTTATGCTACTGTAGTATTGATGTTTCATATAACTAATAAGTAAGTTGTAAATAGTACGATGTATTAAAAAAAACAGCTAGAAGAGCAAATTGGAAGTAAACACTGTGTATATAAATGTAAATATTATACGTTTTATGAACTAATACAATCTATGATTTTTTTTCAACTATGACATAATAAAACGCAGTAGGTATATTTAAAAAAAATATTTATATAGTTACAACAGTATACACTCGATGTCAAAGCCTGTTTACACTATCAATCTTATTTCATAGCAATAAGGTGAAAAATATAAACATCTCATTGACTTCTATTTTACGTCTAAGTATACTAAAAAAATTAGAAATGCCGATTCTTGCTAGTAATCATATTGGTAACAGATACGCTGCACTACACATCACTATCCTTGTTACGGCAGAACAGTTCATTGGCGCAGATAGGGCAATATAGTACTCGTACTTGTGTTTGAAATTCTTCTTCAGCAGAAAAGTCTTCAGGAGACCAGTACTGCCGACGACAATCCTCACAGAAGCCCGTCGCCACCATTCCCTCCTCCTTTAGTGAGACGGTGTAGTTGGGAAGTTTACAGAAAAACATGTCCACGTATATAGTACGAGGTAACGACAGGCAATACAGCGTGTAACGCATATCTTCAATCTAAAAACATAATAAATAACATTAATATATTTACATAATATAACCACAATAATGTAAATTATTATCTGTTTATTAATTAAGGAATGCCTCGAAAGCATAGAACTACTTGCCTGTTCAAAGTATGACAAATAATTGTTAAAAAAGTCTGTTTTCTCGTCAATAATTTTCATCACAGACTCCATTGCTATATTGTATAGCTTTTTAACGTTTTTTTTAAAGCACTTCTTTATTATTTTGCTGCAATCCATTTTTAACTAAAAGTTTTTTACGATAAATATTTGAAGTTTATGTGAACAACCGGCGCCGAAGGAATCAATACTTTTAATTTTTTTTTTTGTAAGTGGCCAGTGTTTATTATAAACATACACGTTTCTCTAAACAGTTTTTAATCGATTAATTTTAATAATGAGCGGGTAAAGAAAATGTATGGTGATGAATTCAATAAAAAAAAACAACCCGTTATACCACAAATAAAATAAAGTTAAAACATTCATTTTGTAGCTTATTAAAGAGGCTAAATTTGGTGAAAAATCTGGAGGTGTCGCTGTCGAGATAATGCTAAAAAAAAAAAAAAAACTATTTTTTTTTTCAAGTTTTTGTATGGCAATATGTATTAAAATTAATACCATATAATTGTCTTTATTATAAGCACAATATACGTGACTCACGTCAAAATCGGCCGGCTAGAAAAAAAAATATCGAAGAAAGATCAGATTTCGTTTTTTTTTTTTAAAGAAAAACGGTAAGGTTTGGGTAGCTGTAATTTTGGCATAAACGATACTAATAAAAAGACAAATCAAAAAAAAATTACAAGCCAAAACTCGCTGGGGGCAGATTCACTTAGCTTATCCTGGCATGGCCTTTAATCACTTTCTTGAACTTATGGTCTGGAAGGTTCGTTATAGTATCAGGTATTTTATTATAAAAATGTATTGATTGCCCAATAAATGATTTTCTAAATTTTGCAAGTCGTATTCGACGTATGGCTAGTTTCTCTTTGTTTCTTGTATTGAACGCAGGCAGGTCACAATTTTTTGGCAAGATTTGATAACTTTTTCTTGCATACATGATTGCTTCGTAAATAAACAATGATGGCAGTGTAACTATGTTGGCTACCCTAAACAAGTCTCTTAAAGATGTCTGTGGTTTCAAATTGTAAATCGCGCGCACTGCACGTTTTTGAAGAATAAATATTTTGTCGACATTAGCAGATCTTCCCCACAGTAAGATGCCGTAAGTCATCAGACTATGAAAATAGCTGTAATAGACTAACATGGCTGTATCTTCTTTTTCTCCGAGGAGGAGTTGGAGGTGTAGGTCCCGGCGGCCTTCCTCTTCTTTTCCTTGGAAGCTGGTGTCTGCGCCGAGGATTCCCCGGACTCTTTGGTATCCGTCTGGGAGGGATCCGCCGTCTTTTTTGGCCTTGTACTAATCATACCTTTCACATTTCCGATGAACGGATTTTCTCTTTCAATCTTTTTAACGTCCTCTCTGGCTTGCTTGAGCTCTTCTTCCAACCGCCTTATCTTTGCTCTTCCTCCCCTTGTCCATTTCTCGAGAGCTCCAAGTTTTTCGAAGTTGATAAGACTCATGACTCCTTTGGTCGCAGTCGCGGGGTCCGTCGAGATCAAAGACCACTACACTTGGAATGAATTCCGAGTTTCACTATATGACTGCGATCATGGGAATTATAATAACGCGTGTTTGATGTTTAATTGGACGAAAGTTTGACATAATAACAGTTTATTGTTTATTGTTTATTTCTCATGTAGGTATACAATGATACTCGTACACTTATGTTCGTCAATATGTACATCAAATAAATACTTGAAAATTAATTATTGTTCATTAAATACGTGAAAATTAATTATTGTTCATTACATTATTAATATTAATATTAATATTACATTGTTTCCAAATATCTTAATCTGTTATGTAATCTGACACTCTGTAGTACGATTTCTGAGTTAATGTAAATTTAATCACTTTCTTGAACTTATGGTCTGGAAGGTTCGTTATAGTATCAGGTATTTTATTATAAAAATGTATTGATTGCCCAATAAATGATTTTCTAAATTATGCGAGTCGTATTCGACGTATGGCTAGTTTCTCTTTGTTTCTTGTATTGAACGCATGCAGGTCACAATTTTTTGGCAAGTTTTGATAACTTTTTCTTGCATACATGATTGCTTCGTAAATAAACAATGATGGCAGTGTAATTATGTTGGCTACCCTAAACAAGTCTCTTAAAGATGTCTGTGGTTTCAAATTGTAAATCGCGCGCACTGCACGTTTTTGAAGAATAAATATTTTGTCGACATTAGCGGATCTTCCCCACAGTAAGATGCCGTAAGACATCAGACTATGGAAATAGCTGTAATAGACTAACTTGGCTGTATCTTCTTTTTCTCCGAGGAGGAGTCGGAGGTGGAGGTCCCGGCGGCCTTCCTCTTCTTTTCCTTGGAAGCTGGTATCTGCGCCGAGGATTCCCCGGACTCTTTGGTATCCGTCTGGGAGGGATCCGCCGTCTTTTTTGGTCTTGTACTAATCATACCTTTCACATTTCCGATGAACGGATTTTCTCTTTCAATCTTTTTAACGTCCTCTGGCTTGCTTGAGCTCTTCTTCCAACCGCCTTATCTTTGCTCTTCCTCCCCTTGTCCATTTCTCGAGAGCTCCAAGTTTTTCGAAGTTGATAAGACTCATGACTCCTTTGGTCGCAGTCGCGGGGTCCGTCGAGATCAAAGACCACTACACTTGGAATGAATTCCGAGTTTCATAGAGATGGGGAAAAGCGTTACTTTTTGATATCAGTGACTGGCGATCCCGTTCCAAAAATGTCACAGTGAAAAGTCATCGTGACTTTGTCACGCCTGTTACTCGTTTCACTGTATGATATTTATGACCGGTAACGGTCAGTCACGGTGCTGTAATCAACGTTATTTTTTCACACTGTTATTTCAACGTGACTATGTCACGCCTGTTACTCATATCACTTTATGATATTGTCGCTGGTTTTTAACTATAAGAAATGAGGTAGAGATCAGCTAGAGTACATTCTGTTTTTTTTAGTCAATACGTATGTTTTGGCTAATTATTAATATCAAACATCCCGTACCGAAAACCCCTATCAATTTATTTTGTACACTTACTTATATTTACACTAATATTATTTACAAAAACGACACAAATTTCGCCACAATTATCACACCAAAGGTCCAAAAAAAATTTTTATGCAAATAGAAAATTGCAAACGTATTGCACCGAACGAAAGTGAATAATTAGTGAAGGTCAAAAAATGTAAACAAAGTTCGTAGCTATTCGTTTCGGAGCGGCCAAGGTCAGCCCTTGTCTATTATTATTGATAGACTTTAAGAACAGATACGCCACTAAGTGCAGTTTAGTACCTACTTACGGGTGAGTGTTGAGCGAGAAAGCATTGATACCTTTTACGCTATTTCACTCGCTCTCAGGCAGCAGGCGTCAGCCGATTTTCGCTACTTCCGAACTCTCCCGACTGAGCCCGATTAGAGCCGAGTTGAGTCACAGTACTCACGCGCCAGGCGCGCCACGGCACGCTCACGGCGTTTGTCGTGATCGTGATTTGAGTAACAGACTGCGCTAGGAACGGTAGGAACGTATGTGATTTTGTAACGTTGTTACTTTGTGAAAAGTCACAGTGACAACTTTTGACGGCGACTCACTGTGACTTTGTCACCGTGACGTTATTTATTCCCCATGTCTATTCACTATATGACTGCGATCATGGGAATTATAACGCGTGTTTGATGTTTAATTGGACGAAAGTTTGACATAATAACAGTTTATTGTTTATTGTTTATTTCTCATGTAGGTATACAGTGTTCGATTGGCCGCCGCCGCGACTGGTCGTCTCTCCTGATGATGAATCGCGTACCGATTCGAAACATGTCGAGCGTTATTCGACTTCTACGACGTGAGTAAACCCGTTTAAGTATATTAATAGGTATACAATGATACACTTATGTTCGTCAATATGTACATCAAATAAATACTTGAAAATTAATTATTGTTCATTAAATACGTGAAAATTAATTAATCGTTCATTACATTATTAATATTAATATTACATTGTTTCCAAATATCTTTATCTGTTATGTAATCTGACACTCTGTAGTACGATTTCTGAGTTAATGTAAATTTAATCACTTTCTTGAACTTATGGTCTGGAAGGTTCGTTATAGTATCAGATATTTCATTATAAAAATGTATTGATTGCCCAATAAATGATTTTCTAAATTATGCGAGTCGTATTCGACGCATGCAGGTCACAATTTTTTGACAAGTTTTGATAACTTTTTCTTGCATACATGATTGCTTCGTAAATAAACAATGATGGCAGTGTAATTATGTTGGCTACCCTAAACAAGTCTCTTAAAGATGTCTGTGGTTTCAAATTGTAAATCGCGCGCACTGCACGTTTTTGAAGAATAAATATTTTGTCGACATTAGCGGATCTTCCCCACAGTAAGATGCCGTAAGACATCAGACTATGGAAATAGCTGTAATAGACTAACTTGGCTGTATCTTCTTTTTCTCCGAGGAGGAGTCGGAGGTGGAGGTCCCGGCGGCCTTCCTCTTCTTTTCCTTGGAAGCTGGTATCTGCGCCGAGGATTCCCCGGACTCTTTGGTATCCGTCTGGGAGGGATCCGCCGTCTTTTTTGGTCTTGTACTAATCATACCTTTCACATTTCCGATGAACGGATTTTCTCTTTCAATCTTTTTAACGTCCTCTGGCTTGCTTGAGCTCTTCTTCCAACCGCCTTATCTTTGCTCTTCCTCCCCTTGTCCATTTCTCGAGAGCTCCAAGTTTTTCGAAGTTGATAAGACTCATGACTCCTTTGGTCGCAGTCGCGGGGTCCGTCGAGATCAAAGACCACTACACTTGGAATGAATTCCGAGTTTCACTATATGACTGCGATCATGGGAATTATAATAACGCGTGTTTGATGTTTAATTGGACGAAAGTTTGACATAATAACAGTTTATTGTTTATTGTTTATTTCTCATGTAGGTATACAATGATACACTTATGTTCGTCAATATGTACATCAAATAAATACTTGAAAATTAATTATTGTTCATTAAATACGTGAAAATTAATTAATCGTTCATTACATTATTAATATTAATATTCCATTGTTTCCAAATATCTTTATCTGTTATGTAATCTGACACTCTGTAGTACGATTTCTGAGTTAATGTAAATTTAATCACTTTCTTGAACTTATGGTCTGGAAGGTTTGTTATAGTATCAGATATTTTATTATAAAAATGTATTGATTGCCCAATAAATGATTTTCTAAATTTTGCGAGTCGTATTCGACGTATGGCTAGTTTCTCTTTGTTTCTTGTATTGAACGCATGCAGGTCACAATTGTTTGGCAAGTTTTGATAACTTTTTCTTGCATACATGATTGCTTCGTAAATAAACAATGATGGCAGTGTAATTATGTTGGCTACCCTAAACAAGTCTCTTAAAGATGTCTGTGGTTTCATATTGTAAAACGCGCGCACTGCACGTTTTTGAAGAATAAATATTTTGTCGACATTAGCGGATCTTCCCCCCAGTAAGATGCCGTAAGACATCAGACTATGGAAATAGCTGTAATAGCTGTATCTATGTCAGTAATTCGTCTAATTTTTCTAA
This sequence comes from Apotomis betuletana, assembly GCA_932273695.1. Taxonomy (NCBI): domain Eukaryota; kingdom Metazoa; phylum Arthropoda; class Insecta; order Lepidoptera; family Tortricidae; genus Apotomis; species Apotomis betuletana. Next base: position 12,059,850 of record OW026298.1, on the reverse strand, counting down.
TAGCAAAGGTAGCTGAGCATAATTTACCACTCAAAAAAGTGAGGTGTGTTTCCCACTGCAACTTAAAGTCTACAGTCAAGCCAAGAAAAGCTGTGTGGTCTGAAAACTCGATAACGTGTTCCCCTAAGATCAATTTAAGCTTAGGATTTTTGCTCGGCGAACAAGTAGAAAAACGGATACATTTGGTTTTTTTGGGATTCAGAAGCAAATTATTTACTGTAAACCAACGCAAAATTTTTTTGGAAAACAGAATTAATAGTAGTGGCAGCATTTGGGTAATTTCTCTGCACTTTAAACAAAAGAGATGTGTCGTCCGCAAACAAAACCGCATTTGCTAAACCTTCTAGCTCATAAGGCAAATCATTAATGTATGTTAAGAATAAAAGTGGACCCAATATGGACCCTTGAGGGACTCCTATTCTGATAGCAAATTCATCTGAATTACTACCATCAACATCGACACATTGAGTTCTGTTGCTTAAATAAGAGTTAAGGACACCCAAAGACTTTCCCTTAATTCCATAATGCTTCAATTTCGCGAGCAACGTTAGATGGTCCACACAGTCAAAGGCCTTGGATAAGTCGCAAAAAACACCAATGGCATCATGCGAATCCTCCAAGGCATCGAAAATGTATTTCACAAGACTAACTGTGGCATCAGTAGTAGAACGGCCTTTTGTGAAACCAAACTGCTGGGTATGAAAGAGGTTATTGGAGTTGAAGCGAAACAATAACTGATTCAAAATAATCTTCTCAAATACCTTACTCAATGCGGGTAAAATTGAAATAGGTCGAAAATTAGTACGATCTTTGGGGTCCCCGGATTTAAAAAGTGGGATTATTTTGCTACATTTCATAAGGTCGGGGAAACAACCATTATCAACACTCAAATTAAATATCATACTTAACTGAGGAGCTATAATATCAATAACTGTATCGAGTAACTTCACAGATAGCCCAAAAGTATCCTTAGTTCTTTTCATATTCAAGGACTTGTAAGTTTTTATTAGGTTCACTTCAGTGGTATGATGGAATGCAAAAGTAGGACCTTCCGCAACATTCTCCTTTAACATGCGTTCGGCTACGGTAGCACTTGAATCCAGACATTTAGTTGTTTCTACAGGAATGTTTGCGAAAAAGTTCACAAAAGAGTTTGCAACATCATGATCTTTGGTTAGCATCACAACATCAACCACTTACTGTAATTTTGCTCTGCATGATTTTGTTCTGCCCAATTCTTCATTGATAATGGTCCAGGTAGTTTTGATCTTAGTGCTTGAGGATTTGACCCGGTTGCCTATATACATTGACTTGGCTTTTACGCAAACCTTACAGCTTGTGTCCAGCTTTCACGAGTCTTGCTGTAAGTTTGGCCTGACAATTAGTATCAAGAAGACGGAAGCTTTGGCTCAAGTGCAAGTCGCTTAAATTTAATAATAGCTTGATATCAATGCTTGAAAACCTGCATCTTAACACCCGTTCCTGCAAAAGAAAAAAAGAACCTGTTCTGTGGCCAATTCACAGATCTTTCAAGGACGTTCCCGTATACTGTAGCGACAAGCTGGAAATGTTCTCATTGGACTGGTGGGTAAATTATGAAAACATATCAAATATCTGCATTGGCATAGATGTCGTTAAGAAGACAAAGAAGCAATACAATATTCATAATTTGAAACACATATGCGACCAATATCTGAGCAACAAATACGCTGAATCCTACCAAATATACACTGACGGATCGAAGGATGTACATGGCTCTGGTGCTGCTTTTTTTGATGCGCAGTTGGAAATTGGTGTATGTTTCAGGATCGAGACTGAAATTTCTACCATGTCAGTAGAGTTACAGGCCATTGTTGAGGCATTGGCTTACGTGGAATCGATTGAAGCGACTAATATTAGTCATATTCACCGATTCCAAGAGCTCCTTACAGCACATAGTGTAAGGTCCGTTAAGTATGGATAGTCAAATCTTATTGATTGTTGTATTGGTTTTAATAATTCGCACCATTATAATGTCATAAAATATAAAACATAATTTATAATAGCCTTAGACTTGGCAGGTCTAGGCTGTATGCGTGCGATGCACTGGTCTGTGAACTGATGAAGGGAACGATGACAGACGTCAATGTCAGATTTGGCGCGGCGGGAGAAAAGGTGGATGTGATTATTGTGATTTATTGTATTTAATGGATTATGCTGGTATTTGTGAAAAGTGTTATTGATGGGAGTCAATACAAATAGAATTGTTATGAGTGCTTCATGTGGTTTCATTCCTGACCGAGGGATATACGCCAACATCTCAGAAGATGAGATCGAGAGGCAGAAACTAACTGCCTCACTACGCCCACTGGAAAGTAAGCGAATAAATGAGTTATTGGAAAGATGGAAAGGATCGTACGGATATAGATACCTACGGTATGGATCATTACGCTATATGTTTAAATATTATACATTATTCATTTGATAAGGTACGAAGGATGGTTTTTATTATTATTATATTGACGCACTTAATGACTGGTACATATTTTATGGCTATTTCACATTTTATTGGGAGTATTTTAATGAATAGAAGGCTATTTAGTGATGAAATCTGTTGTTGATGCTGTTACTGATAAATACAAATACTTAAACAAGAACATGATAATAATAATAAACATACAACATTTGTAAGAAAATTGATAAATTTCTTGGTATTCAAGCTTGATGAGTAAATACTGAGTAGATTTTATCCTGGTTATTATGATAATGGTTATGGTTTTGCTGCAAACTTCAAACTATCTTGAGATAGTATTTATTTATAACACAGTGGCACAAATTAAGTATTGCCTGAATAATAATGATCTTTACAATGCAGCAGCAATTGTTGAATGACATATTCTTCAATTATTTCAGCATATTTTATATATGCATGTTTACATTTCTGTCTATCATGTAATGGTTTGCAATTTTATTTTTATTTTTGTGCAGTAGTGATTACTGGGAGACATGATTTTGATCTTGGTTTATCAGTGTAAACTTAAGGTGGGTTAAATCATTGAAATTATTTTCTTTTTATGAACTTATGAATAATATTTATTTAACATTTATGGATTTTTGATGATTTTGATTTGGATGATGATATAATATTATGACCCTAGGAAAGATGATATAAAGTAAAATGTTATCTTATGTAATGGTTCAGGTAATAATAAGGATTATATCATTCAACAACCTGCATTTACCTACTTTGCTCTGTTATCATTATGTATACCTACTTGCAATGGAAATTATATACCAGGGATATGGAAAAAAATGAAATAGAGAAGTATAATTGGTGAAAATTATATATTCGACTGGCTAAATCATTGTTATAACCTGCATGCTTGTTAAAATTAAATATTATGGGTAATAATATTATAATATTATTTAACCATATTTTGCATAGTTGCATTTTAAGCAAAAAGGACATTATCTACCAGTCAACTACTGGACAAAGCAGATAATTTGTAGAAAACTTTATTCAAAACAATCATGGCAGTCTCTATGAAATATGCTAATTGAGAAGGAAATAATGAACTAGTTTTGTTTATTTCATTTCTTCAGTTTTTATAATTTTAGAATAATTATAAAAGTAAATTGATATGTTATATATATTACTAAGGCTACCTGTGGAAGTTTCAGACAATTGATGAAGGACTGACGGGACTGGCCCAAGGATAGAGTCAGTACCGTCATGGAAGGAATGTGGATTAACATGGGATGGCTCGAGGATAGGGTCAGTACCATCGTGGAAGCAATATGGATTAAGATGGGATGGCTCGAGGATATGTCATGGAAGGAATATGGATTAAGATGGGATGGCCCGAGGATAGGGTTGGAATGTGAATAGGGAACGGAGGTGGAGGCTTTGGAGGCAGACGAGGGGAAGGTCTGTCACATAGCCAAAACCATGAGCTTTGTCAGGGAAAGGAATAGGGACAGGAGGTGGAAACTATGGAGACAGTCGAGGGGAAGGGCTGTCACATAGCCGAAACCATGAGCTGGGTAGGGGAATGGAATAGGAAAAGGAGGTGTTGGTTATGGAGATAGTCGAGGAGAAGGGCTGTCACATAACCAAGACCATGAGCTGGGTAGGACGCGGTAGACTATGTGCACAGTCGATGGGACAGACTGACACATGGAAATGGAATGCACGAGTATGAAGGTGGTACATCAGGAACAGAGAACCAACAGGAATAATGGAGCTGGAAGGAAAAATGCTTCAGGCTCATAAACGAATCGGACAACAGGCACACAGGTATGTTAAATATATGTCATTATAGTAGGACTCGCTCGCGGCGTTGCGGGCCCAGCGAATAGACCAGGATAAAGGAGGAAGTGGAGTTGTGCAAGAAAGTTGCAGTATATCAATGGAGTGGTTGGCAAAGTTACAATAAGGATTTGTCAATGGGAATTAAAAGTAAGGAATCTGTTACTATTGTATAAGACGAATGTATGAACATTCTAGATTACCCTAACTTAAACCAACTGTAAATACGAATCTTGCATGATAGATTGTATTTTATTTAGTACAACAGAGATGGAATAGCGTAATCAGATATACAGATCGTAGGGCAGGGAGATTGGTTATAGGTTAACGCAGGCCGGTTTGCCGCTACTTGACTTCTTGCTATGCGTCTACTATTTTGCGTGACAGAAATAATCGTCGATACGGAAACTATGCAGCCTCGTTTAGACATAAGTATGAGTTTGTGAGGATGTTTGAATGTTACTTTTACTCAATCACACAACGCAGTAACAGATTTACATGAAAAGGAAGCAGATAGAAATAAAGGAATATACAGATAGGGCGGTATATATAAGCGCGGAAAGAGATAGAGACGATTGGAAGAGGTTGAAAGGGACCCAAAGAGAGATAAAATTTGATAGGGAGGGATAGTGATGGTTAGAATTAAAAGAGCTACTGCTGCGCGTGTACAAGCTAGTACAGTTAGCTAGTAATTGACAAATATTAGGGTGAGTGTACTAGTGACTGACCGGTTGCGAGCGGTAGGTGACCACATTGATATGGCGCCGCCGGAAGGTCTAGTTTTTGTTTTGATTTCCCCCCATTAATAGGTGAAGTACTAATTCATGGTAGGTATATGGTATCCATACTATACTATACTATAATATCCACATTGATATGGCGCCGCCGGAAGGTCTAGTTTTTGTTTTGATTTCCCCCCATTAATAGGTGAAGTACTAATTCATGGTAGGTATATGGTATCCATACTATACTATACTATAATATCATAAACGCGAAAGTGTGTCTGTCTGTCTGTTACCTCTTCACGCTTAAACCGCTGAACCGACTTAGATGAAATTTGGTATGGAGATAGTTTGAGACCCGGGAAAGGACATAGGATACTTTTCATCCCGAATAAATTTAGTGTTCCTTTGGGATGAGCGGGTAACACCGCAGGGCACAGCTAGTATATTATATGGCAAGGAGCAGGGAGTCCGTATAGGTAACTAAGGAGCGGAATTGGCAAAATAATCATGTTGTTATAAGAAAAAAAATAAAAATACCTGTTGGATGTGTAATCATGGGTCTTGTTTGTCTTTGTCTTAAGTTGACTGGATCAGATCGACGTGGACGTTTCTCGATTAAGGTGTGAAGGTAACCACTTATAAAGGCTTTTATTAAGAAATTACTTGATATCACAATAATTAAGACATCAACTGAACGCGCACATACGGCGCAGAGAGATACGGAAAGTATTGGTGATGTATTCAAAAGGTTAACGATAGTCTAGGAGGATTGGTAAATACATTATTTTTATTAATTATTTTAACAATCCTTTTGAGGGGTACCAAAGGAGGTGGAAAATATTTCCTCAACTTATGGAAGTAAGTAGGTGGAGATGGAGATGCAAAATGTTACTTCGAACGACTGGAAAAGAAAGGAATCTAAGCTTGTATCTACTTAACAACCTGTGCAATGTAAGGGGTCAGATTTTGACGGATTAAAATAGAACCAGAACAACCAAAACAGAACACTGGACATCGGATTTTCTGAGGAAGGTACTGGAAGCTGAAAATACCGTCGTTGTTCACACGGTCGAATTGTTACCACTTAGGAGGGTTTGTTGCTAATTTTAGAATAATAATTAAAATATTGGTCACAAATAAATCTGCAACGTGATTATTTGTGTTTTGTAAATCGTGTTATTGTTTGACGGGTATTGACGGGTATATTATAGTGGATAGCACTATTATCACGTCCTAATTATTATATCTACGTACGTGTAGGTTAGAGTGTGTGTATCACACAATAATTTACTCTTCTTTTAGAGATCAGGCTGAGTTAAGAAACATAAAATGCAACCCAGATTTATCTAGGATCACCGCACTCGATTACAACGGGCTTAATTTAGCTGAATTCAACGATTGTTTTTCAAGTAAATAGCCACACAGATCTCGGATCCACCACTGCTGCCGATATGCCGATTAAGTAGTAGAAGCAGATTTATTGATAACACGTTACCAATGATAGTGATACAACATTAAGGTAAATGACAGCGAAGCTCAAAAGTCGTAATAAAATAAATGTTTGGCTCTATAAAAATCTTGCCTAAAGAACTTGTAGAGGAGACTGCAATGATATGATAGAATAACAGAAGTTATTCAATTTTAGATGATACTTTATTACCTAGATGCTTGCCTATTTGGATTGGAAGATTTTAGGTATAATATATATGAAGTGCTATTAATTGATACTTCTAGGTACTGTTACAGACAACACTAGCTTCAAGAGAATTTGTTTAGAGATGCGACCTGTGGACGAGAACAGCTGGAGATCTAACATCCGGACGTGCGAGGACATTTATGCCCGAGCTATAGCGGAGCGGAGACGTTTCGCCCTTTGGTTGGTGAAGTTGACGAATGAAGAAGGATTGATGGAAGTATCTTGCCATTAATCTAATTTCATGTGTAATTTTGAAATCAGATTTAGTATTATTTACAACAAGAATCAAGTAGTTAACTAAATTGACTAACGAATATCTGCAGTTAAATGATTCTCAAGTTTAAATTGTTTATTTAATGCTCACTAATATTTTAAGCTGGTTAGGATCACGAAAGGGTTGGATGGGGTTAGCGCGCGAACTGCTTTTGTAGAGGACTTTTGGGCAGAGTCTGTGTCTAGCAGTGGATATCTTTCGGCTGTTATATGATGATAAATATAATTGGTGTACTAAGACTACAACTATTACAAAAAGTCCAGTTATTTGGACTCAATTATTTTATGGTTATCTGTATTTATGCAACGAAGCTAAGGAGAACCCTGATCATCTTTTAATTTCTATAGACATCGAGAACCTGGACACTGAAGGCGCGCATGGGGAGCGGAAGTGAGGCATTCGACATATGGTGCCGAGGCAAAAGGCGTAACGCGTCGATCCTTGACGAATTGAAGATCGGGTACCGTTTATTGGCAGAACTTGTTAACTTCGATTGCGTGACTGGATGCGAGCCGGGTGGCTTGGAGGAGCGCATCGTGGATTCTCGTGTGGAAAAAAAAGAAGGCGGAGCATCGCCGATTCAATGGAACGATACCGTGAAGGATGCCTGCTAGGAGGCACTGCAGGCGTCAATCCGGAAGGCGAAGAGTCGTGTGGAGTGGAGATCTTTGCTGCAAAGAGTAACGGCTCTAAGTGGTCGCAACCCTTGGTCATCATCATGGAGAGAAGAGAAGAGAAGAAGTGTCTACATTTTAGAAAAGTTAATTAGCTGTTGTTCATATTCTATGGGTGAATCAACTTTTCTTGCTGTTATTCTGTCCCGTGACCCAGGGGACATCACCATGGCAACGAGTGGCAGAAAATAGTTGATTGACCCATGCGAGTGAAAGTTTTGAAAAATGAAGGGATGAATAAGTTTATAATCCAAGAGGGTGTTTTTCAACCTACGCCGTATTGCTGATTTCTTGTTGAACTGATCTGTTTTACTGGTAGCGGCATATTTTTGTAACTGATGTTGGGACTTTGTGAATGTCACTGATGTGAGCGGGGAGCAAACGGGACTAAATATTCCCAAAATTTCAAATAATTTCAAAGGATTCAGAATTTTTGCGAAATAATATTTTGAATCGGGTTAATGACTAATTCTTGACAATTCGCTGCTAACGTTTGATAGTTCAGATATGACATGTGCTCATTATTGCTATATGTATGCTGTTAGAGGCGCCACTGTCCCGGGGCCGGACCGACACTTGTTAGGCTTTAAATAGTATCAATGTACGGTACGTGGATGACTGGGACAATATGGCCATATGGGGCGTTGAGTAACAGATCATAGTTAAGGTATTATTGTAACCCGGACTTTTCATCAGATTATTGTTAGTTTCTTTCTTTTTATAGCGAAGGGACTCGCTGTGTGTTGGATGGCCGAGCTGTAATGTCCATTAAATACCAACCCTTACATAGTCATTATTGTACTTGTTTTAATAGACTGCCTGCAAGTGAAAGTTTAAAAAAATAATAATGAAATAATGAATGTAAATGACATGGATAATATAGACATATTGCGCATTAAGTAACCAAATTTAGTTAAGTTATTATTGTGGCTCGGATCTTTTGTTTACTATGTGAAGAATAGGCATTTTTGTTTATTTATTTTTTATATAGCGAAGGGACTCGCTGTGTTTTGGATGGCCGAGCTGTAAGGTCCGTTAAGTATGGATAGTCAAATCTTATTGATTGTTGTATTGGTTTTAATAATTCGCACCATTATAATGTCATAAAATATAAAACATAATTTATAATAGCCTTAGACTTGGCAGGTCTAGGCTGTATGCGTGCGATGCACTGGTCTGTGAACTGATGAAGGGAACGATGACAGACGTCAATGTCAGATTTGGCGCGGCGGGAGAAAAGGTGGATGTGATTATTGTGATTTATTGTATTTAATGGATTATGCTGGTATTTGTGAAAAGTGTTATTGATGGGAGTCAATACAAATAGAATTGTTATGAGTGCTTCATGTGGTTTCATTCCTGACCGAGGGATATACGCCAACATCAGCTCGATGTACCTCGATGTATCGAGGAACACCGACAGCTTACTTAATTTTAGACCTCATCCGGAGGCATCGGTCCAGAAATAAGAACATCATACTCCAGTGGATTCCTTCTCATATAGGTATCGGCGGGAATGAAGTCGCGGACAAACTGGCTAAGGAGGCATCTTCCGAGGGTACATTGCTGAACGTCACGCCCTTTTACACTGAGGTTCTGAGTAAAATCAGAAAGCACTGCTATGAGTTATGGAAAGAGTTTTTCGATAAGCGATCGCAAGAAAGTGGGATCTGGTATAAGACCATACAACCCGAACCCTTACAGTCTCCTTGGATAGCACATTGTGCTCTGACCCGGCCAGATCTTGTAATAGCGATGAGATTACGCTCCGGACACATCCCTACTAATAAATTCAATTTCTTAATGGGAAAGGCCAATACTCCAAACTGTAGTGAATGCGGTTGTATAGAGGATGTGCATCATGTCTTGGTAGAATGTGTGCGGAGAGGGTCTCAACGCTCAACCTTCAGCATTGGAGATTGTAATGCTGGGTTGGCTAACCCTGATTCAGAAGAAGCCAAAATATTGTATAAGTTTTATAAAAGTTGCGTTCAGTAAATTGTAATATACCATCAGAGAACGTATGAAGCGGCATGATCGTTAAACGACCAAGCTCCTAAAATTAATAGATTAAAAAAAAAAACGGAAGTAATGTCCTTAGACATTCATGGCCGTGAGACACTAACTGTCAAGCTCGGTGAGGATGTGTTGAAACAGGTCGACAGGTTTCGTTACCTAGGGAGCACGGTAACATCCATGTGCGACCTTGATGCCGAGATTAACAGCATGATCGGAGCCGCAGCTGCGGCTTTCGGAAGGCTGGATACCAAGGTTTTTCGCTCCCATGACTTGAAGCTGGCCACAAAGATAGCGATTTATATGGCTGTCGTGCTTCCCAATGTGCTATACTCATCTGAGACGTGGACCGTTTATCGTCGCCATATTCGCACTCTAGATCGGTTTCACTTGAAATGCCTCCGTAAAATTTTAAAGATCAGCTGGTCCGATCGCGTACGGAACACCGAAATTTTGCGGAGGGCCGAAGTAAGCGGAATCGAGGTCTACCTCATGCGACGCCAACTTTGTTGGGGCGGACACGTTTCGAGGATGGCAGAGGGTCGTGTCGCTAAGCACATCTTTTATTCGGAACTTGAGGAGGGCAAGCGAAAGCATGACGGACAACTCCTCAGGTACAAGGATGTGCTTAAGCGCCACATGAAAAACTGCAATATAGACCCGACACAGTGGGAAAAGCTGGCAGCCAACCGCACTAAGTGGAGATCCTTTGTGAAAAAAGAGACCTCCAATTTCGAATCCCGTCGGTGCATCGAACTAGATCTCAGACGGGATGAGCTGAAGGCCCGACCACCTGTGGCAATCAGTTACAATTGTATTGATGGTGTGCTCACGTGTTCATTGTGTGCGCTAGACATGGGGAATAAATAACGTCACGGTGACAAAGTCACAGTGAGTCGCCGTCAAAAGTTGTCACTGTGACTTTTCACAAAGTAACAACGTTACAAAATCACATACGTTCCTACCGTTCCTAGCGCAGTCTGTTACTCAAATCACGATCACGACAAACGCCGTGAGCGTGCCGTGGCGCGCCTGGCGCGTGAGTACTGTGACTCAACTCGGCTCTAATCGGGCTCAGTCGGGAGAGTTCGGAAGTAGCGAAAATCGGCTGACGCCTGCTGCCTGAGAGCGAGTGAAATAGCGTAAAAGGTATCAATGCTTTCTCGCTCAACACTCACCCGTAAGTAGGTACTAAACTGCACTTAGTGGCGTATCTGTTCTTAAAGTCTATCAATAATAATAGACAAGGGCTGACCTTGGCCGCTCCGAAACGAATAGCTACGAACTTTGTTTACATTTTTTGACCTTCACTAATTATTCACTTTCGTTCGGTGCAATACGTTTGCAATTTTCTATTTGCATAAAAATTTTTTTTGGACCTTTGGTGTGATAATTGTGGCGAAATTTGTGTCGTTTTTGTAAATAATATTAGTGTAAATATAAGTTAGTGTACAAAATAAATTGATAGGGGTTTTCGGTACGGGATGTTTGATATTAATAATTAGCCAAAACATACGTATTGACTAAAAAAAACAGAATGTACTCTAGCTGATCTCTACCTCATTTCTTATAGTTAAAAACCAGCGACAATATCATAAAGTGATATGAGTAACAGGCGTGACATAGTCACGTTGAAATAACAGTGTGAAAAAATAACGTTGATTACAGCACCGTGACTGACCGTTACCGGTCATAAATATCATACAGTGAAACGAGTAACAGGCGTGACAAAGTCACGATGACTTTTCACTGTGACATTTTTGGAACGGGATCGCCAGTCACTGATATCAAAAAGTAACGCTTTTCCCCATCTCTAGTGTGCGCGGACCTTTATTAATAAGATTGGGTATGTCAGTTACACAAGAGCACACGAGCGCCACCAACAACGGAAATAAAGCAGTCGCCGTGGCCGAAAACGGCCTAGGAGAGAATGACGCAAACCTTTTTAAACAGCTCAGAGTATTGTTTTACAAATTCAGCTAACGAGTCATTATTACCAAACACGGATTTTAAGTTATATAATTCAACTAGATGGTCTCGACTTACCCGAATACCAGTTGTAGCCCAGTCATTAAACTGTAGTTTCAACTTAGTTTGTACTGTTTTTAAAGGAAAAGTTTCTTCAAAGACTGGTCAGATTATGAAAAAAGTCTGCGTAGTAACCGTTAGGCATTGGATCAGGCCCCGAGCCGTCACAGGGTGACAAGACACCTGTTTGTTTTAGGTTATTACGAAAAGTTTCAATATTTTTATTAGTGATGGGCCTACAGTCATACCTACTTGGACCTTTAATTGTCCTTTATGTTTCCCGAGTAACTTGAATGTGACCAATTGACCTGTATGATCCGATCGTAAACAATTTATTATATGCTTGGATTCGCATTTCGTAGTATAAAAAATGTTATCTATGCAAGTTTTAGAATTAGCAGGCTATCCTGGTTGGATCCTTAAATAAGTGGAAGAGATGAAAACTTTTAAACAAATTAATTAATTTTGAGGATTCAGGCGTATTTTTTAACAGGTCAACGTTAAAATCACCACATACGATTACATGTTTTACACTACGAGTAGCACGTCTTAAAACCTCTTCCATGTTTTTTTCAAAAGTCTCAAAATTACTCGCAGGAGGCCGATATAAACATATTACTAAACAATGCTTCGTGATAATTCAATAATTCGCTCTACCGAGAGGCCACAAATATCAGGTCTATTTATAAACTCGAGATTTTTTTTTATTAAAATAAATGTACCCCCTCTTATTCTGCCCTCACAATCAGAAAAACCATAAGTGACAAGAAGTCAGTTCCGAGATAAATCCAAAAAACTTTGCGCATGTGTTAAATTGCATTAAATACAAAAATCAAAGTCACTTTTTAGGAATTAAAAAAAAAACTATAATAGAATTTTTATGAAATGCATTTTTTTCAGGTATCTATTTATTTAAAATAAATATTTTCAAAAAACTGTTCCTGCTTCGTAAAATAAATAATGAAAAACTTGTGTTACTAAGAATAAATAACACAAGTGCGCTCTTGTGTTTTTTGTGCACGTTTTCCATCTAGGTTGCTAACAAAAAAAACCTCAAGTGGACACATATGCTAGCTTTTCCGGATCAACCAGGAAACTGAAAAAGCATAAGTGGGTAATTGTGTTTTATTTATATACACTCGAGAGCAAAAGTTTCGGGTCACTAGCATTAACTTCAATATCTTGAAAACGAATAAAGCTATCGTATTGAAATAAATTGAACCTTATTGACAATTTAATAATCCTTCATTACACGTATAAAAACTTATTGGTTGGCGGGAAGTAATGGCATTAAAAAAGTTATAAACATAATGATCTCTTTTTTTTCAAATCAGAACTTCTAATTTTCGCAACTGTTTTTGCTTTTGGTTTTGTTCTGTCATAAAATGTATTTATAAGAAGTCTTCCAGGTATCCAATAATCATTATTAAAGTAGTAATTATGTCACTCACACCTGAGGAATGTACGAGAATCGTCACGATCCTGGAAAATGGGAGCAGTCAGCGAGAAACAGCAAGAATAGTCGGTGTATCGTTGTCTACAGTTCAGCGTGTTCGCCAGCGGTTTCTAGAAACTGGTTCGAACCTACGCAGACCAACAATAGGCAGACCCAGGTGTACGACGGCACGGGAAGATCGATATCTAGTCAACTCTATACTGCGAAATCGGTTTCTTACGGGAACAGCACTGACTCATCATTTTTTAGGGCTTGATGGAAGCAACCCTTCTGCTTGGACTGTAAGACGGCGACTTGCTGAAGGTAATTTGAAACCATTTAGACCCGCAAATGGTCCGAAACTCGAGAGGCACCATCGTATAGCAAGACGAATTTATGCACGCGAACACTCGCATTGGACGATTGAAAATTGGTCAAATGTCGTGTTCTCGGACGAATCAAAATTTATTCTGTATACACACGACGGAAGGGCAAAGGTGTACAAAAGACCAGGAGAAAGATTTATGCAAGCCTGTATTGAAGAAAAGGTGGCATACGGTGGTGGTTCGGTACTCGTGTGGGCTGGAATTTCTGCGGAAAGCCGAACAGAGCTTGTACTGATCGAAAACGGTACTCTTAATGGCGTAAGATACGTCGATGAAATCCTCAACGAGCACGTCGGTCCATTTATGGCAAGACTTGGTGAGAATGCCATCTTTATGCACGATAACGCCCGTCCCCACACTGCTCATGTAGTGCAATACTACTTTGATGAGGTGAATATTCGTCCTATGGTGTGGCCAGCACGTAGCCCCGACCTCAACCCGATCGAGCACGCCTGGGACGAGCTCGGACGACGTGTAAGACAACGAGATCCTCCTTTAATTACGCTTCGTGACTTGAAACATGCATTGGTAGAGGAATGGGAGAACATTCCCCAACAGTGTTTCAGAAACTTGGTGTACAGCATGCCGAATCGCATTGCAGCAGTCCAAACAGCACGTGGAGGTAATACCAAATACTAAACTGTGTAAAAACTACTTGTAAATATAAAAAGTTCAATATTTTCAGTTTTGGTTTTGCAAGCAAAATGACGCCATTTTTTATTTATCGTTTTAAACATAATAAAATAAATGGTCAGTAGTAAATGTAATGCATTTTATTTTAGTATAATTAAATGGCTTATTATTTTCGCGGCGACAGAAAAATTAAAGAGCAGCAAACTATTTGCAATTAAAAATAATAACTTGTCAGCGATTAAATATTTTGGCAATCATTTATATTAAATGAGCTTTAAACTAAGGATATTTTAAAATTCAAATAATGGCAGCTACTTTAAGGTAGCAGAAATAATAAACAAGATTACTGAAATCATAGGTGAGGTACTATAAATAATGACTTGGCGACTAATATTAGCAGAAGGATAACAAACTTTATATTAGTGGCAACTACAGGTCTCCATCTAAAAAAGCATTTTGGGCTTTGATTTGCTGGCAGCTTAAATATTAAAATGGGTACTATATAAAAGTAATGGGGAGTTATTTTTTTAGTTTTCGAAACCATAATTTAATGAAAACGGCGATAAGCGTTTTTTAGGTAAAAATGTTTTGCCCATTAAAAACACGCTTATTTTAGTCCGAATCTAGCTAAAACACGCTACGCTAAAATAAGCATTGCATTATCATAAGACTTGCCTCAGAACCGAAGCTGTCAACCCCGATTCCACGTGGTCTTGTCTGCCCTACCCCTAGAGTGTATATAAAAAGCCGGAGGCGCGGAGGGAGAGCAGCCCTCGCCCGCCGTGACAAAGCTCGGGAGCCGTGCGGAGCGGAGCGGCTGAGGCTGGTCGCCGAAGGCGACCAACAAGCCGAAGCTGCGGAACGGAGTACGGGCGACCGTGCTTTGCCACGCAAGGGCGGAAGGGCTGCACTTCCCGCAGCGCCGGAGCTAAGGCAGAGTCTGACACAATATCCAAAAAAATATTGTCGGTTTTAGGAGTCCATATCTCGGTAATTATTAAGTTAAGAAAAAAGTTGTCCATACAAAACACGTTTATTTTAACGTATTCTATACGATAGAATCATAAAAAATAGGTGTCAATATGACATCACAGTCACACCTGACGAAAAATTTACCAAAATCAGAGCCACTAAATAAAACTATAGACCAAAATTATTATTTATACATGCAATTTTCAACTTTGATTAAAGCTCTTAAATTGTCGCACAAAGTATTTTTTTTATGACCTTGATTTATTTTATATGTAATCTCCATTGAACAATTAGAGTAGGCCATTTTCAACTTTTTATCCGCTGTCATGTTTCCGCTTAATTAGTTAATTCAGTCGCCAAAACAATAACTCGATGCTAGTTTATATTGAAACAAAGCCGAAAATTGATTACTTAGTTGCTACTTTTTACTTTAATAGTCTCCGCAATTAGTCGCCAACTTATTATTTTTGCTATCCCCTTTAATTTTTTATAAATCCCTAAATCTGATTAATTTGTCGCCGCGTTAAATACATGCCTAATTAAATTGTCAATAAGGTTCAATTTATTTCAATACGATAGCTTTATTCGTTTTCAAGATATTGAAGTAAATGCTAGTGACCCGAAACTTTTGCTCTCGAGTGTAGTATAATTTATGGTTTCTTTTAAAATAGGGTATCATAAAAACACAATTAATAATCAAATTACTTTATTAATTAAACAAATCAGTAATTTTTAGACATTATTATGAAAGTTATAATCATGTCAGTTTTTTTTTATTTACTACCTATTTTATAAATTTAATCAACATGCTCATAAAAATCAAATTACTTTATTATAACAAAAAAAATATTGATTATGTCCCAAGTTGTACGTTGAGCGATAAAAATTATCTGGTCGCGCCAGGTCATATCCCAAAACACGATTAATAATTTGCTGATCAGGTATCGATATAATTTCAGGGCAGCGCTTTTTACATTTATGGTCCTCGGTAAAAATTACCGGGTGTTCGGATCTTTTAGTATCCAGGTTCTTTGCTGCCCGTTCTTTTAATGTCATTGCGGCTTCTTTTCGTTTTCTAGGTTTACCTGATTTAGTAAAGCTCCCAAATTTTGTACATCCGCAGTTTGCGAAGTAGATGGTTGTGAGTCGGTGTTAGAACTAGCGGAAATAACTTGAGCGTGGTTCAATAACTGAATTCACTGACATCATATCTTGTGAAGTAGACAATTGGGATGCAATGAGCGAACTTGCTAGGGGCATACTGTGTTGTAAAGTATAAAGCTGAGATTCTGTCATTAACTCTGAAATCTCTTCGGAGTCATTATCTGAGGTCGATAAAGGTTCATCAAATGGAACATAGTCTTTATCTTTAACGGAGTCATCTGAATTGTCAAGCACATCATTCTCCTTGTCATAGTCGCCTAAATATGATTGGGACATAAGTTAGTCTTTAATGCATTGAAATCAACAGTTTTCAGATACTCATATGAACTTTCATACTCCATAGGTGGTTCGTAAGTTTCTGGTACAGTAACCTGATGTGACACGGGGTATTGAAAAAACATGTACACACAACCAAAAAGCAAGCATACTCAGCCTTCCCGTAGATGCAATGCACGCAAAAAAAAAAAGATTATCAACATACATAACATACATATAACATAACAGAAATACATTCTAGATCTAGAATAGGTGCGAAGATTGTAATATTGGTATTTATTATACTTACAATTATTTACTCCCGGCACATTTGCAGCTCAACCCTTGGAAATATTTAAGTAACTTCGCAAAGTAAATAACGTATTTTCATGTGCGCGCGCAAACACCTCCGTATAAAAGTAACCTGGCTGGCTCGACTGAGCAAACAGCCTCGCGCGCCTGGCGAGCTGGCTGTCGTTCTTGGGCGGTCGGAGTGGGGACTATACTAACCTAATAAAGCATAACTAGCAACAACATTCTAAGAAATATACCACAAGTTACTCATATTTGAAACTGATACTAAGTAGTAAAATCAAAAGTAACAACTATACTAAGGAGAAAAAACATAACTGGCCACTTGTGGTTTTTCAGTATCCGACATTTGCGACTCATAAATTCTTAACCTAACGAGAAACAACACTTTTATCAACTTATGTGTTTTTACATCATCAATCTGAAAAAAAAATGTAAATGTGTTGTTACTGCTTATGATAAAAAATTTGGGGTCAATCCAAGACAAAAATATAAAAAACCAGAAGTGTTACTTAGCATTTTTCTGCCTATGAATGTATAGTTATGTCTTTTCTTTCTCAAACAGCACGCAGTTTTCCCAAAATTTCATGTACTTGTGGTTGTCTAAATCATGACCTAATAAAGCCTATCCAAAAAATTAAAGGTGGAAATATCACATTTTTTTTTTCCTGATTACGAGGCTGGTATTAACTAAATTTTGACAAAAATGTCACTTATGGTTTTTCTGATTGTGAGGGCAGCATTGCGGACTCCCTGCAGAATGAGCTTTTAATGACATAATCTCTAAAGTTAGAAGTAAACTGTAGATCCTTCAACCATGTTTCAGACAAACATAACGACGCTGGAACGACTAATTGACTAACGTGCATTTATGAAACTTTACAGTAGAACAAAAACAAAATATTTTTTTTGGAAAAAAATTCATAACTTTTTTTTCTTTTTGTTATACGATAAAATGATGTATGGACGAGTAGAAGATAATTGCGGTGAAAATTTAACTATGATTGCTATTTTTTGAAATAACGTGTATTTTAGAAATAAATTGCACGTTAGCCAATCGGCCTCTAATTGCGAAGCGGGAAAAAGGCTTAACTGCCATTTTTAGCATTGCTTTCAGTACGGGTAGTTAACTAAAGTGAGTGTTAACTACAAACATTAAACCACAAAAATGCATAACTAGGCTAGTATTACAAAACTGTAACCGAATAAAAGGCATTACTGAACATTTGCTCCATTAAGAAAGTCATGTATAATATCTTAAGCTACACTTGCACTAAAGTAAAACCTTTCTTTAGTTTTTGTGCCATAATGCAAACTAGAATTAATTGTTAAATTCCCGCTATGGAGTCTTGAATTGAGTTTAATTTCTGCAAATCTTCCATTTATGATTAAAATTCGCTTAATAATAGAACATGGCTTCAATATAGACGGGTAGGATTATATTAAAGGGCTTAAACTCATATAAAAAAATAATTAACTATGATCACGTATGGATATCTCCTGGTTCCATATTGGGTTGCATAAATTTTAAAGCCATAATGCCGGTGTGCATAAGGTGTATAGCCATTAATTGATCCGCATATTTCTTATGACCATAATGTTTTTACGCATAAGTTAGGAATGTCATATAATTTTGGAGCATATCAACCTGATTCATAATCATTAATCGTCATAATGTTCTTATGCATGTGGGATATCAATTTTAAAACAAGCGGAATATATAAAATCTCACTTTTATTAAAATAAAACAATATAAATCCCCAAAACACACTTCATCATTTCCCCGTCCATGACAATCCCCGAAAAAAAAAGCTCTCCTCACTCAAGTTATTTTTTTAAAATAGTAAAAAGTATTTAATCCTACAACTCGGCCATTCTGATGTTGTATGACCCCATACAACCAATTTAACTTACACTTGAAATCAACTTAAAGTACTCAATAACTTAACATTAAAATCATAGCTGAACAAAAACTTTTCGTAAGTAAGATATTAAACTTCAATTGAACCTATATTACAAATGAACCATAGCTTTTAAGTATTAAATAAACTAATTAATAAAATATGTATCTCTCACCAAAACAATACACAAAACTTAGGCATACTTTGCCATTATATTTCTCTTAGTAAAATAAGAAGCTGATTACAACAAATTAAGCCCTACATAAATAAAAAGGAAAAACATCTATTCACTGCACACTGCATTCATATAACATTATAATTTATAAGGAACTTGCATTTCTTTTTACTACCATCTTTTTATTTAATAAAATTCACTGTTTCTCTATAAGAATATAACAATTCTAAATACTAGCATACATTTCTAATACATAGAAATGTCATAAATATAAATCAAATAAAATAGAAAGTACTTTAAAACATGGAAACTATTATTTTAACCTCCTGGCCAAATTTCATCAACAAAGAACCTTTTGCACCATACAATCAGCACTAATATACTTTGCTAAAACATATTTGTTAAAAAAAAAACTGTCATATAACAATATCACAGAACATAATCAATATGTATCAACAATACAGAGAATAGCAAACATACTTAAATTATACCAAATCACTGTGCCACAACATTGCAATTTTAATTACTGTACTGCTTTGTTTTTTTTTTCAAAACAAATTAGCTCGATGAAATGAAAATAAGAATAAAATGTCTATCAGCTTTAATTTTGAATTTAATAACAACATGCAACTCCATATGTCCATGTCAAATAAACTCTCTTACATACAGAACGTCACCATATCTCTGTCATCAATAAATATCATATTCTATTATTATAAAAATGCAAATACAATTAAAAGCTATAACATAATAAACTAACCACAAATGTCCCCTATTATACTAGTATAAATCATCCAACCATCACAAACATAAGCATCATAACATCTTTTTATTTATGTATATTACTCAACATCTGCTTCTTCCTAAATGAAAATTTGATGCAGGAAGCGAATGCATCAACTTATGTCATAAATAACATACAATCAAATAAAAATAAAAACAATGAAAGAAGAAATCAAACATCAATGCTTTATAAAAGTGGATAAAACTATTTGAACCTATAGATAAATTTAATGTCACTAATAAATGTTTTGACCACTTCATACTGGTGTTTAAACTCTTTGTAACAGCAGTCAGACAACATCCACTCCCTAAACTAAAGCCACCTACCTGCTCTTCCTCATGATGCTCCTGAGTAGTCACACAGATGAAACTTATCACAACTGGTATATCAATTGTCAAAATCTTGTCTGTGAGGCTAGGACATTCATCTACTCGTACTAAGTCATAGACCATAACCTTCTCTTGCATTCCATCATCTCCATCATTCACACAACTCACCTGCCACTCAGACATTGAAGATACACTATAGGGAAACTCACCCTCAAAGCAAGGAGTCGCACACACTATACCCTTGTCGAAAACGACTGTAGCTAAATCAAACAACGGCCGACCTAGCATCATTTTAAATGACATCACATTTTCAGGCACAGTATTAAATATCAACTCATAGATACATCCATCTATTTGCAAAAACGTCCTAAATTTACCAACCGAAGACACTTTCACCAAACCAAGTCCTGTAATCATTGTACTGTCCTTAACATACGAAGTTTCATTCAGATAGTAAAATGATTCTGTCGACACTAAATTCTTATCACATCCGGAGTCCACAAAACAGTCAATCTCGACACTACAAACATTTGTTATATTTATATAATTTGAAAACAGTTTACTTTCGTCTTTAATTTCACTATCTTTATTTATAAGAATACACCGGTTGCTTGAGTTTGAAACTTTTTGACAAAGACACTTATAGGTTTGACACTTTTGACAGCAAACGTTCCGTTCATCACCAGCGTCGTTATCGTTCGAGTTGACCGCTTTCATAGACAAAACGTGCGATTGTTGCCGCTCCTCGACCCGCGGTGGCGCTGAGCTTACGACAGCGCTATGTTGTTGCTTCTCGAACTTTTCGATGTGACCGTCACCGTCATTCACCTTTTCATAGTACGCCAATTTTGAACGTTCGCAATCTGGAGCGATATGACCATACAAATTGCATTTATAACATTTTACTCCATTAACGCACGAATTCGCAATATGCCCCTTTTGTCCACATTTATAGCAATGGCGTTCATTTTTTTTCGTCTCGTAGCGCACTGGAGGGATTCGCTTTTCTTTCGATTTTATGCTTTCATAAATAGAGAGTTTCTCCTTCAATGTAGCAAATGTTTTTGCTCCGTATAACATCACCTTATTAATTTCGCTATCAACAATACCATCAATAATATATTCAATGGTCACATAATCTGGAAACTGCCCACGCTTGCCCAATTCCTTCATTATTAACATGTAATCATAACACGACTCATCCTGCTGTTTTATCCGTGACGCCATGATTTCGTGTATCTCCTTTACATTCACATTATCAGGAAACTCTGTCAACAACGCCGTCTTCAACTCTTCGAACGTTTTAAAAATCTTTTCTGACTTTAACCATAACGCCGCAGTACCAGTTAAAGATCTCCGTGCAACCAGCAATTTCTGCGTCGGACTCCACCCGAATATTTCTGCATTTTCATTTATCTCTTCTGCCCATCTGGCAGCTGTGTATGTTTTATCTGTTCCTGAAAATTGGTTCATGGTCTCCTCCACCTGCCATAATGCCCCTTGATCCGCTTCGACTGTAACTACCAGATCTTCTTTTTTTGCCATCTTTACACCTTTTCAACTTTACTACACCTTTAACAATACACCTTCACCTTTGATCACCTTAATACATTTTCTTAAATAATTTTCTTTTTCTTTATTTTCTTTGTCATACTTCTTCAGAGCCTTATAATATTATTTGCTCGCTGCTATACAAAATTCATCCCGGACGAGCCCCCAAATTGTGGGATATCAATTTTAAAACAAGCGGAATATATAAAATCTCACTTTTATTAAAATAAAACAATATAAATCCCCAAAACACACTTCATCATTTCCCCGTCCATGACAATCCCCGAAAAAAAAAAGCTCTCCTCACTCAAGTTATTTTTTTAAAATAGTAAAAAGTATTTAATCCTACATGCATATCGTGCATTGGCGCATAATACTGAAGAACATAAATATCAAGCTCCTAATTTTTTATTTCAACATCAGCCTGATTTTCTGGCAGCAGTTCATTTCTGAGGAGGTCGCAGTTCTTTCAAACCTAATCTAACCTACTTTTCTGGCCGATGTTCGTATTTGTAGGTTCACAACTCTAACCTAACCTAACCTACAACAAAGAGGTCAGGTGTAGAGAAGGATTTCTTAATCGCATGGGGCAGCCACGCTCACCAGTTGATGAGACTGTACATCCTACGTAAGTGTGGATGCCGTGGCTTTTTAAACGCCAAGGATAACTGCCAGGTGTACAGTCTTAGGAAGTATTTCCTAAACAACGAGTGTGCAATTTATCGCGATGTAGCAGCAGTTGACAAACGCCTCACCGCTCTCTCCTTGACAAACGAAAACTGGCGCAGACCAAAGTTGACCACATCGATGACCGCAGGTATGTATGGAAGAGCAGGGAGCTACACGGATGGTTCTACAAGGCCCGGGGCCCGATGTAGATCCGCTCGCGTCAATGAACTGGCTACGCTTTGGTTCGGCTGATTTCTACGGGGAAACCGAAGGTTTTGTCTGTGCAATTGCGGACGAAGTAATGATGATGAACAACTACCGGAGATATATCCTGAAGGACGGTACGGTCGACATTTGTCGGGCATCCCGCCGTCACATCTTGCTAACGGCGAGTGCTTGCACAGACATAACCAAGTAGCCAGGATCATTCACCAGCAATTAGCTCTTCGATACGGTCTTGTGGAGTCAGAGGTGCCATACTACAAGTATGCACCGATGCCAGTTCTCGAGACTGGTCGTGCCACGCTCTAGCTAGTGGGATCGATCTATGACCACAGACAGGACTATATTGTAGCCAACAAGCCTGATATCGTGTTGGTAACTTGGTAGATCGATCCAAGCACCAGACAGTACTCGTCGACATCACCATCCCGCATGACGAGAACCACTTGGGCTTTGCCCCGCTGCACCCTAGGTTAATATAAAGTAAATTTGCTGATTTTCGGTGGTATGGCGGCCATTTAGAACCGTCGGAAAAGTATGGCATGGTGATTTTCGTAAATGGCTGCACGACGATAATTAACTGTGCAAAAATTAGCCTGGTACAAATGGTTGAATTTTTTTATTTTTTATTAACGCATTCGCGTCGGTATGGCGGGCTGTAAGTCACACCGGAGAAGTATGGCATGACGCTACCGCCTACATGTTTTTTATGGGCTATCGGAAAATACTAAAATTTTTGTGATACAAATCGTTTGACACTCGTAATTTATCCGACGAGTTCGACTAAAGCCCACGCGATCGGGCCGCCGGTACCAGCGCTATGACCATCATTTTTCTTTTTGTCATTGCGTACTAAGACCCCTGAAGAACCGCCATACTGTTACAAATGACCAAGAAAATTCTGTCACTATCTCCCGGTCTATATACAGTCTTCGGTGGAAATGTCAGTTCGTGGATTCGTATTAATTTAAGGACTCGGACTTCCTTCAAAATCATACTCAAATAGGAACTAACTTTTCCCGGCCTCTGTAGTTATGTACTATTCATCTCCTCCAATTATTTTTTTTAAATCAGGTAATACTGTTACCCAATCAAGACATACATTTCGTGAGCCTTGTAAAAGTAAGCTCATGTAAAGCACTCGATGTTTATTGGTGACTTATTATAACATCGTTTATCTTTAATCTTTTTCTTTCTTACTTCTTTTATTTTATATTTCTATTTTGTGATAGCATTATCCATACTGCGAGTAAAATTTCCCATTAATATCATGAAAGCGACGGTATGTGTGTATGTTTGTTTCTTCTTCACGATAAAACGGCTGGACGGATATGCGTGCAGTTTAAAACAGAGATATTTTATACCCTAACTTAACAAATAGGCTACTTTTTATCCCAAAAAAAAACATTGTTTCCGTAGGATAGGTTTTAACGGGAGCGAAGCCGCGAGCAAATGCTAGTAACATATTTTTTATCAGAATTTTACATTGGCTAGAATACAAGCCTTAGGACTTTAAAATGTGTTATTCACCATTCCACGTATCTACTCGCCTTAACCTAAGGCAATAAGCTTTCGTTTGAAATTTTGAATGATATGACGTTCTGAATTACTTTCCCGAATATAATTCGAGATTGTATCGGTACAATGCGAATATAACTAACTTTTTAAACCTATTTATTTACATGATGGGATTATATTTGTAAACAACCTTAAAGTCAAATTTAGTTTTATATTTCCAAGAACCGATTCATTTTGTTAATGAATCATTGATTTAGTAAGATCAATAAAAAGACGCACTGTCAGTCAACTCTTCTAAAAGTTGCTAAATAAAAGAAGGACAATATTATAATACACCTAATGAACTATACAATATAAGATATCTTATTTAACCAAGATAAGAGTAACAAAAGTCAAATTTTAGCATTGTATTTTATATAAAATCTGAAAAGGCCGTCCGGACTTGGTGTCAGTAAGACTGCACCGAGCGAAATGTGAAAAAATAGGAAGTTGCCGTTAAGGCGTTAAGTAGACAACGTCAACACTAGTTGTTGAATCCATTTCTAAACTACATATTTAGCACTTCGAAGAATGTGTTAACAAGTTCTCTGTGGAAAAATTATAAGATTATTAATATTTCATCCTAGACAACTATGTAAAGTTGGACTAAAATTGTAAAATCGTAAGCTGGCGTTATAGTAGATTGTACGACATGTGCATAAAACGCATCATTTTACACGAGACGTTTATCCATCCGAGCGAGCTTGCGAGCGAGGATGAATATAAAGTCGAGTGTAAAATGCGTTTTATGGACGAGTTGCACACTCTACTTTTCACTTCGATTGCGAGGAAATGAAACTGTATCATGTAAATAACATATATACACATTGTATATACTTAAAAACATATTTAATTAAAATTCAATGAGAAATATTTAAAGTAATAGTTTAAAAAGTAATAAATGATAATAAATAAAAGTTACAAGTTAATTTCAAGATGTTTTATTGTGTACTTTGGCTGTTGGTATCTTTGCCGTGGTCTTAGAATACTAACAAAACGAAATAAAATAAAGATTTAAAACCCGTTCCAGAGTCCAGACCTTCCGATCCGATCCGATTTGAAGAAATCGGATGTGTAGGGCAATTGTTAGGATCTTATACACTACACATTATCCGATTTCTTCCGAGAAATCGGATCGGATCGAAAGGTCTGGAACGGGTTTTATTGTATGAAGTTTTGTTTTTTTTTTTGCTGTTTATTAAGGACCTTTTTCGTGTGGCTGTTGGACCGATCGCCTTGGTCTTCGACGACGATTTTACTTTATGCTCTAGAGCATAAAAAGCGATTTTATGTCGCCTACGCACAGCATAAAGTCGAACTTTTAGAGCAAGAGAAGTGAAAAGTGTTTTTTTATACTTTAACAATTATTTCATAGTTCAAAAAAAAGATGAATATTTAGATTACAATTTGTCCGCATCAGATATTTCAATTATTGTTTGGTATTAAAGGTCCAGATTTATCAAAAAGTGCTTTTAATTCTCCATACATTTTTACAATGGCGGCCGCGCGCCGATCTAATTACGCATTCCTCGCGCTCTATGGGTCAGTCGCTAACGCTCGGCGCAGTCATAACTTGATGCAAAGCGTTCGCGCTCAAATTTAAATGTCGCGTACAACTAATGAAGTAATATAATTTGTTCCCGTGGGTGAATTGGTTAGAATTCTATGTTAATAGATTACTTTTATGAAAATGAGTTCACTACGCCGACTTGACAATTTTGCGTAAAATTTTGTGGCCTAGAGAACGATTTAAAAATTCAATTGTTTATATAAAATAAAGCTATTGATGAATCTGTTATAAATTAAAACTGTCATTACATTTCATAGTTTTAAACACATTTTCGTTCCCAAAAGTCACTTGTATAATCTTTTCAGGGATTTATAATTTTTTTATTTGTTTCGTATTGCGCTGACATAATCTCTCTCGACAAATCTGTTAGAAAACAATACGGAATGTTAAAACTGTAAAATGCGATGCCCTAGTGCAGAAGAAATTAACTTGAATTTTTTTTTCTAAGATTTACAGAGGTCACTTACAAAAACTTTTTTTATACCTAACGCACACTCAAAATCTGTTAGAAAATGTTCATACCTATTAGTACTCAATCTACTCTAACTGGCTACAAAAAACCACGCACTTGTATTTTATTGAAGTTCAGAACTGTTCCCGTATCGGGCTATATGTGTTTTTATGTCGAACACACTCGAGGGCGCGGGGGGGTGACGCTCACCCGTGAGAGGGGGGGAGAGTAGATAAAATTAAACTTGGCTCTATAACCTATATATCCTGAAAGATAAAAGTTGTCCTTTAATTTTGCAAAATTTTCCATACGTTTCAATCTAATTTTTAATCGACTTCAAAAAAGGAGGGGGTTCTCTTTTCGGTTGTATGTTTTTTTTTTTAATGTTGGTTACCTCAGAACTCCGTCATTTATGAGTCGATATGGAAAATTTTAGGTTCATGAATAGACATCTCAAGGTTGGTCCCATAAAATTTTGGTGAAGATCGGATGACGAGATCCATGAGGAATCGAAGTAATTCCTGAAATTTTATAGGCATTCATAATATTTTTCATATATTTTATAAAACTATTTAAATATTTGCATATGGTAAAAAAAAATTCTTTAACTATAGGCTAAGTTTATTTTAAAAAACAAAGGTATATTAGCTCATTACAGTTCACATTCTTAAATAACTGGAAATTGCTAAAAATGGAGGCCCGAAGGACACTAGGGTAGACCGGGTATGGAAGTCACACGCGTTGGTTGTCACAGCGGCCATAACTGACAACTAAAGGCACGAATCAGTTAACCGACCGGTGTCCAAGGATCGCGAGAGCTAAACCCCCCTCCGTACTTTACCTCAGTCGGCTCCGGTATGTTGTGACGGAGCCACATTCGTTTACTTTTTTCCGCCAGTAAAAGTATTTTTTTGTGCATCTGTGTTAAATCTCATAGGTACACTTTTATTTTGCATATAATATGCTTCTTCGTGTATTGTTCAAGTTGAACTTGTGTATAATCATATTGTTATAAGGTTTTTAGTGGAAACATTCATTTGAATTTATATTGTAAGATTATTTTCTAAAACGTGTTTTGGGGCAGGTTGTCTCAGGTCGACGGGGGCTGGTAGTCACGTGCGACTACCTTATTAGCTGAAAGCGAATCTAGTTTTTGGGTGTTTTTATTAATTATGAATACGTATTTCGTTACTTTCCTGGTCACAGTGACTTACATACATCATTTAAGTTTATATAAGTTACTAGCTGAAAAAAAAAATTGTTTGTGAGATTTTTTTATTAATTACGAATATTTCGTTATTTTCCGTTACAGTAACTTACATAAAACATTTTTATCTTCAACAAGAAAAAAGTTCGTTTGATATAAATGTGTGTATTATGTATATCCCTCTTATTTTCAATATACCTCCACCTATTCGTATACTAAAAAACAAATGGAATTTTAAATTAAAATATCGCCAACATCTTTTAGATTTGCAGAAACTACACACTTAAAATCCCTTATCAACTCATATAACGGGTGATAACAAAAAAATGAGAATTCGTTCAGAGGTGTAAAAAAATACTCGTGTATCTTTTTAGCACAATTTGATATTATTGGAAAATATGTACATAGAAACTATTTACAAAATCATCAATGCACATTAGAATAGGACTCGTGGTCAGCTGTTCCACTCAGTATAGACATGACGTTGGAACAAGACTCTTGGACGGAATTCTTGTCCATTTTCCGCACACATGTTTTAATTATTTATATCAGTTGGGTACAATTTTCAGCTCTCCAATTATTTTTGTATACTAAACTGCTCAAATAACCTAAGAAATCTTCAATCGGCCGACATTGTGCAAGGTTTATGGGGTTTCGGATTTTCGGTACAAATGGTATATTATTAGCGTCTAGGAAACGCGTCGTTTTTTTGGCATAATGCGACGATGCTTTATCCGACCAGAACATATTCTCCATCTGAGTGATGTTTGCGAATAAATGCTATCAGTATTTTTTTCAAGCATTCGCTCTCATACACTTTTTGGTTGACCGCTAAACCACTCGGTTAGAACGACAGTTTCGAAAGACCTTTGTCGGATATAGCCACATAAAGCATAACTTTCTGCTCAAACTTGTGCTTATACTTGTGTTTTATATCGTCTGGTGTTGTAAAATTATTGCTGGTGTAGTATCGGTCATTTCCAGGTATATGTGTTTTACTCAAAGGAAAATAACTTTTATCGTCCAAAATGAATGATTTTCCTTTGTAATTTCGGATCATCCAGCGACACTGTGATATAATAGTCAGTTTTTGCTGTTCAGTGTATTCCGGTGCTCTCACCTTCTTGCGGCATTTCAGACCTATCTTTTTCAAGAACGAACAAGTGCACGGTTGGGAACACTTTATTTTTTCTCGCGGCATCTCGTTGGCTCATAGGATTATTATTGTTAAAAGTGCTATGGTGTAGGTTCATCCTTCTCTTGGTCATTATCTTCGCTGGTCGCCGGCTACCACTTTTGTGATCTATCGTCAAGGATGCAAGAATTCTATAAATAGTGGAGACTAAGTACATACATATTCTTTACTAAAATTATCTACAGTAGACTTTTTCCCCCAGTTATAGTTTGAATTATAAAAATGTTCAACCGTTTTCGCAGCGTTTCTTGTTTCGACACCATTTTGACAAATATTAATGCTTGAAAAACAAAATCAAATGAAGTTTAAGAACCTCAAAAGAAGTAGTAACAACTTCATAAACAAAGTTTTTTGTCTAAGTGAATAGTCTTGTTTTGAGGTCCATAGAAAGTTATTCTCATTTTTTTGTTATCACCCGTTAGGTAACGAAATTGTTTTTATTAAAAAAAAATCTATTCTGGTTTTGTTTTCGTTTATAAAATCGGTTACAGTATCCTTGCTATTACTCATTTTTGTATAATACACGTAAATTCCAGCAATTTCAACTACCCACCACAATCAATCTCACACTTATTTCACTCACACTCATATACACAAGCACTCCCATCCGTAAGCGTTGCAACGGCGAAGTTTTTGTTTTTGTTTTGTAAGGTCCTGGCAGAATACCAGCGAAGTGGCTTGCTGCTTCATTATGCTGAGTCAGCGCCTTTTCTCTGCCACGACACATGGTTTTAAAAATGTGCTATATAATTGTTATATACTTGTACTAGTTTTAAGTAGCATGTTTCGACTGTATTATAATATTTACTGTGTCAAACCATGTAAGTTGTGGAAATGAATAAAGAATTTATCTATCTATCTATTTATAGAATAGTTTGGGATACACTATTTGGTGAGCATTCATCCGTTTTGGCAAGCATGAAGAATTTATTGGTAGCAATTTATCAACATATTTGGTAGGCGTTTAAACACAAGCCTTTAGGTTTACCCATGAGTCAGATTTTTAATTGATTTGGATGTTTGGTTTGTAAGTCAAACAAGTTTCGCATTTGGAAATAAAGTTTGAAATGTCTCTGTACATTCCTGGCCAAAAATATTTCATCTTTATTCTTTGGTATGTTTTAAATATACCAAAGTGTGCACAGGTCGGGGTGGAATGATTTTTGGTGATAATCGGGGTTCTATATTCGAGTGGAACTACTTCCTTCCAATTGTATTCGGATTGGAGTAATGAAGTAGTTTGCGCGTATCTATTATAATTTATTATCAATAATGATGTAATTGGGGGTGGTACATATTAGGATTGATGCTACGTTTAGAATAAATATTATTTTACCAATCGTCATTTGTTTCTGAACTACTGTAGTTAATGATACTTATAGGGACTGAGCGTGATAAAGCATCTGGAACCAGATGGTCTTTACCACGTTTATGTTTTATTTCGAAGTTAAAGGTTGAAAGGCGAATACTCCAGCGAGCTAAGCGTCTAGTAGGATTATCAAGATGCAAAAACCATTGAAGAGCGGAGTGATCCGTATAAATAGTGAACTTGAGACCATTATTAAGGTAGCAACGCCAATGCTCTAAGGATAAGATAATACTGAATAACTCTCTTTCCGAAATTGAGTAATTTTTCTGGGAACCAGTGAGGGATTTACTCATGTAGGCTATGGGTTTTTCAACTCCGTCAACCTCTTGAATGAGCATTGAGCCAATTCCAAAGCTTGAAGCATCACAATGGACTGCGAAGGGCTATGTAAAATCTGGACAAGCGAGAATAGGAGTGGAGACTAGAGCTTCTTTAATGGTTTTGAAGGCATTGTCTGCTTCAGAGGTCAATTTAAAGGGCTTTTTTGGGGGTGCCCGACGTTTCATATAACTTCACTTAATCTATTTTGGTTTGATATACCATTGCTTTGTATAATGTAACGAATGGTATAATATTGTTTTAGATAATTTTCAAATGATCTAATGTAACAAGTGATATGATGGTTTACAGGTATAATTACGTTTAGTATAATGTACATTTACTATATTTATTGGTATAAACCGTATTTATCTTAATGATTACTTGATATAATAAAATTCGTCAATGCTAAAGGTGGTTCCGACTAGATATATTAGGCAGTCACCCCCTATATCACCTTAAGGCAGGTCCGACTTGGCTTAGGTTAGGTACAACGAAGAGCGAAGCGAGGAGGAGTGTTAGGTTGAGCTGCGACCCTAACGAGCGAGCGAAGCGAGCGAGCCGCGCAGGTCCGACTTGGCTTATGATTCCTAACATTACCTATTACACCATAAGGCAGGTCCGACTTGGCTTAGGTTAGGTACGACGACGAGCGAAGCGAGGAGGAGTGTTAGGTTGAACTGCGACCCTAACGAGCGAGCGAAGCGAGCGAGCCGCGCAGGTCCGACTTGGCTTACGATTCCTAACATTACCTATTTCCCTTCGGCCGTCTACAGAACCGGAGTTTCGGAACTGGTTCCGTACGAGGTTTTTAAATTACTTGTATGGAACTGGTTCCGATCAAGTAATTATTATATTTCATCAGCCGTGTACGGAACTCATGAGTAAAGACACAGCGAGCGGACGCAGAAGCGAAAGGACGTCTAAGTTATTTTCATAAAATATTTTGTATGAGTAAACTCTATGTCAGCCTTTGTGTAAAATCCTGGCTGCAATTAGTACGTAAACTTTAAAAAAAAAAAATAAAGAGCTTGATGTCAATCAATCACTACTGTCATTTGCATTGCGATCCTAGAAATATAGGTAACGTCTTAAACTAAGGATGAATTTCATAAAAACTGAAAATGACTTTGTTGACGAAGCTGAGCAACAAGATGATCAACTTGCAAGGATTATCGATATTGGAGGGAGGTGCATCTTTTTCGGATGCAAAATGGAACCGCTTTCGGAACTGGAAAACTTACGAAGGCTTAACTTGCTTCTTACTAAAAACTTATATCTGCCTCCCGGCAGTCAAGTATATCAGCAACATTTGATATTACATGACTGGGACCAACTTCGAGCACGTAATCTTGTCGGAGATTTTCATCGAGAACATGTTCAAGATATATTGGACTTGTATAAACAAGGACTCCAATTGGTAAATTTTACATTGACATCAATTTTTCATTAGTAGGTATTAATGTATGATTTGTCAAAATAAAGAGTTTCAAATAACATGATTTTAATTTAAAACAATAGAGATTTTTTTGTTTTTATTCTTAATTACTTTTTTCTAGAATATCATGTTTTATTACTTACTAGCGACCCACCCTGGCTTCGCTAGAACCAGCTACATGTCACCATATTGACATTGACTGTACTATACAAATTAGTAGGACCAATGCCCATACATAATTATGATTTTCTTGTTACAGTTCTACCGGTAGAACCACGGACAAAAAGAATTGCCCGTGGTACTACCAGTAGGACTACGCGGTAGGACCACGGGCAACAAATGGTCGAAGACTAGTGCAACGGTGAGCACTAGTCATTTTACCTTACTAAGTCAACACGGAGCGGAAAAAACCGTGGGCAAACTCGCTTAGATATAAGTTAACAACTTTAAATTCAACAAAACTTTATTTCTGTTAACTTTGGATACCTACTAAGAGTATATATACTCTGACAATCTATTATTCAATATCCAGAAAATCTAAATGAAAATAACCTTCTAACTTTGCTTATTACCTTAAATATCCGCTTTACTTTTACAATCTTAAAATTTAAAAGCATAAGGGCAAATTAACTCAACGCAGTGGCCTGCTGTAATTAATCCATTATTTAAATCGTTTACTGCACTATTAATTTCCTGGTCTATTTCAAGATAGATTTTTGCCTTCTTTGTGTTTTTTTTTTAATATTAGTCATTTTCGTTTTTACGCATTACATACTGGATACCACTCTTTGTAAATTCCGGTGGCAAGCGTGCAATTCCAGCACATCGTGACACGTGCCGTTGCATCACAGGTGTGGTAATTTTTAATTTTTTGGCTTTTCGAATTAGGCATCGATTGAAATGAAAGTAGCAGAATTTGATTTTAATGCCAGTAAATACTTTGGCTACTGCATTCATTGCAGCCTGTTCATAGTCCATTGTCATTTTTAATGGCTTCCAGTCAGGAAAGACTGATTTGATTAGTCGAAACAGAATCTCATATGTTTCCTGTCTTTTATCAGGTAGCAAACAAAAAATTATCGGAGTCACGGATCTATTTTCCTCGTTATAACCATGGATCGAATATAGCTGCTTGAAAGGCTTTGGGCTGGATTTGAAAGTGCCATCAGACAATATATGTCTGAAGCTTTTAACCACGGATCTCACATTTTCACGACAGAATATAAGAATTCTTTTTCCATCAGTTGCACTATTGTAATCAGCTAGCAGGAAATATTGAAACTTTTTTGGAACTACTACATCACTACATGATGGAAAACGCATCTTGGGTGCACCCAATATTTTGTTTCGGTTATTAATTAAACCTGTTTTTTTTTATTTTCGAAAGGCGGTACTTCCGCCATCAAATGCACGCCCTCATTTTCTAGATTGTATACCATCTCATCGTATTGTTTATGGATAGAATCAAAATTGGAGCCAGTGTTGTCTTTGAGCTTGTCAAGTTCTTTTAATATTTAATTTTGGGCTTGGTTTGGTAAACAGTCCGCATTGTGTGTTTTGGTTTTATCATGGACCACTTCGTTCTTCTTGTTTAAATTAATACTCCCTTTGCAGCCATCATCGTAATTTGAACATAGAAATATAGTGTTACCGTCTGTGTATGTCTTCTTACGATGATATTTCCGACCTTCAAATAATAGAGCAATACCTCCTCTTCGCGTTGAAATAAATTCAATGTCTCTTAAAGGCATTTCAATGACGAGTATAAACAGAAAACACTCCTATTATTTATGTTATAATATAAGCAATAGAACTAAATACTTTCTCAAATAAACATGAATTGATTGCACTACATATCAATATTATAGCTGTCATAAAATCATTTCGCGTACCTATGATGTCTTATTTATTCATCTAACTGGCCAGTTACTTATCATGAAAGCGTTTTACGGAGAAAATACTGCATACCCAGTGACACGGCCTTCATGCCAAACCTTTTTCGGCGAACAAGGTCTTACAGTTATATACAAGTAAATTAAACGCCATGTACAGAACCAGTTCCATAAAAGTAAATTAAAAGCCTCGTAGGGAACCAGTTCCATACAAGTAATTTAAAAGCCTCGTACGGAACCAGTTCCGAAACTCCGGTTCTGTAGACGGCCGAAGGGACCTATTTCACCTTAAGGCAGTATTTATATGAAAACGCTATTATTCTAAATTGTATGTATGTTAAACAAATTTATGGGATAAATATGTTATACGAAAGTAATAATGTAATAAAGTAATAATTATGCATATTGTCAATTATATCATTAAGCCTATTATATCAATCGATAATTAGAGAAAAGCAAAATATAGGAAAAAACCATTATATGAAACGTTACATTATATGAAATAACTTTATATCAATCGATTGTATATCAAGTGTATGTTAGTTTATCTGACATTATATGAAACATTACGGACCGGACCATTTAAGCCGTTGGATAATGGTATCAGATATTAGACGCTGCGTATCGGTAAGTGTATCATAATGGCTGATATTATCAGAAGGTTTATTAACGACAAACGTGTCGATATGCTGATTCGAAAATGATGTTAATGTATGAAGTATGTCTGGAGCTAAGTTGAACATTTTCCACAAATCAATGCTGAGGATGAGAGATTGTTTTACGGAAGGTATGACGTGAGCAGTTATGATTGCTACCTTTTCTTTAAAGAGTACAGGCAATTCTATGGTACCGATGGAGCGTATAGCTTGACCATTAGCAACTGTACCTGTGATCTTATGGTTAAGCTTATAGCCATGAGACAACAATACTTGATGAGAATTATTCCCTAAAATGGTTATGACACTACCACTGTCTAAAAGACCAGAAAGGGTTAAGTTGTTTAATTTAATGTTTATGTCTGGTCTTTCATCGTTAGAATTCCTGTGAATTAAGATGGACGTGGTTTTATATGAAGACATGAATATTCTAATGGTATCTAGCCAAAGATTCCATTCCTGAGTTGTAACTTTTGGGGTATTACTTTTCTCCTTTACGCGTTTTTTGAATGCTTATGACAATTATTACATTTAGGGTAAGTAACATTTTCATTGCCGCAGCGGAAACAAACTATTTTTTTACTGGTACAAGTTTCTAGCAGGTGATCGTTGGTTCGGCAACGAGGGCAGGAGAAACGTAATACTGAACCGGAATGGGGAGTGATAGTATGAATTGGGGGTTGATTTTTGTATGGAAATGGTGGTATATGGGGTGTAGTATGAGTTGATGTATTATAGTTCAAAGTATTCTGTTGATTGCTGAAGTTTTCGTTTTGTTCGAAAATATTATTGCGTACTGAGCTATTACCAGTCAGTAGTACAACTTTCATACCACTTGCAGGATTGAAAAAGCTGATCAATTGAAGATACGTCAGTAGGCAACAGTTTTGAACTATAAATTGGGCTCATATTTCTGCGCAAGATATCTTAGATCGCTCTGAAAGCGGTTCGTGTAATTTGGAAAATAGTGCTTCCATCGCGGAAAAGTACATAATTATTCTCTCGTTTGGTTTTTCTGCTTGCGAGAGTTTATGGTTTG
Source organism: Apotomis betuletana (assembly GCA_932273695.1). Classification (NCBI taxonomy): domain Eukaryota; kingdom Metazoa; phylum Arthropoda; class Insecta; order Lepidoptera; family Tortricidae; genus Apotomis; species Apotomis betuletana. The sequence goes on along the minus strand of OW026298.1, from coordinate 12,024,669 downwards.
AGACAAGTTATTCGCTGGGTGCGCGATGACAGCGTCAAGTAGCGGTTACAATTACGGCGGAATTTTTTTAATGTCTAATGGCTGACTGTCTTTACGAATAGTAAGTAAACAAACAAATAATTTCAATGAAATATCGTAATTTTCTTTCATTTTATTCGATTATGTTAATCTATAGTGTCGATAAAACGTTGACCTTCTTTATTTCCCGTCTAAAATGGCAAAATCAATAACTTTCAGATGTAATTCACACGGACCTTTTCATGGCTGTCTTCACGAGAAGTAAGTTACAAAATAAATACATTTTACCGAAAAACGCATTTCATGCATAATGCAACCGATCATTTATGACTGTATTTTCGTAATAATACCGATTATTTCGATTTTTCAGTTAAACATGACCAAATTAATTATTATAACTGGATTCTGCTCAAACAAACACAATCATCGCTTTCAAATCCAAAACTACAATAAAATGGGAAACAATTACTTTTTGCTCAACATGTCCAAAATGTAAAAGAAAATAAACGCATAAACATGCTACTCCCTACAACATACAAGATATAATATTAAAAATGTTGTTCTATAGGTTATACTAACTTTTTCCTCTTGATAGCGATTATCCATTTAATTCGTTGTTCTCGTTTCCAACTTGCTTGTGGAAATTTATTTATTTAGGGGCAAGTGCTGTACCTGTGGACGGTTTTACCTGTGGACACTACTCATACCAAGAAAACGAATAACCATAGACCAATAGCAATCACTTATTTGAAAAGCATTTTTTTCATATGGCAACACTAGCTAGTCGCCATCTTTAAGGATGGCAGAAACTGAGTGTTTTATGGCTGCCGAAAGTTTTTGTGACAAAAAGTAAGTTTTTTTCCTTCTTTTTAAGTATGTTTAATGCAAAATCTGCAAATGTTACGGGTGTCTTTGCAGTGGCATATTAATTTATGTGGTGTAAACGTTATTTCTACAAGATTTCGTTAGTCGTAGGTAGCATTAATAGTGACCGGTATGAATTCAAAATAAAAACCGCCGAAATTGTACCTGTGGACACCTCCGTAAATGTACCTGTGGACTGTCCATAGGTACAATTATACTGAATGTTCCTGTGGACAGTAAAATTAATATTTTTGTTTTATTTAGTGCGTCGTAGTAAAACTGGGAAAAAAGAGACAAGATATGCCTGGACATTCTGACTTCAGTAAGGAAAGCCATAGAGACGTTTAAAATCCCAAATTCGATAATTTTTAAATACAAAAAAATTCATTACTATCGAAATATTGGTGAAGAAGGCTTAGAACTCCTCAAAAATGATATCAGGAGGATCTTTAGCAATACTGAGGAGCAACAGCTGTAGGATTACTTAACATTATGTTGTTATTGATTTTTGATTATTTTTCATAAAGAAAATGAGGTTTTCCTTAAGAATGTAAAGTGTCAAACGATGATTATGCTAAATCTGCTGACTATGGAGGCTTTTTAAAGTCCCATAATTATACTTGAGATTCTGTTAAGAATATTACATTCCAAGAAGAAAAAAAAGTAATTATGATATGCAGAACAACTTATAATGTTGATTAATTGTATGTTGTTAATTACGTTATTTTAGAAGTTTATTCTGTTTCAAAGAATGTTGTTGATTATTGTCCATACGTAGGTACGTTACCGTCCACAGGTACGTTGTTAGTGTCCATAGGTACAAACAGGAGATGTACCTATGGACAAAATGAGTATTTTTTTATTTTATCTTTTATCCGCCATCTCCGGATAGCTAGCGTAGAAAACATATGTGGACTTTAAAGATTGTTTAACTGTGATTAAAACAAAATATATAATTTATTGGTAATACGCGTAGTTTTGGTATAACAACTGATTAAAGGACAAATTCTGGAAAGTGTCCACAGGTACAGCACTTGCCCCTATGATTACTGTTTTTGAATTTGTGATTACTGTTTTTGCCATTGTTTTTGCAATTAACTACGCTGCAGGTTTCGTGCCGCATATTTATTTATTTTTAGATGCCTTAATTTCGCTGGTAAAAAGTGACAGTTGGCCTGACGAAAGTTCCTTTTTTGGCCACGGCGCGCGCTGCGATCGATTCGTGGTTCCCCCACCACCTACTTCGCACCCAGCGAATTTCGAAATCCCGGATAAATTGGGTTTTAAATGTTTGCCAATCAGTAAGCGTTGATTTTTTAGCTCTATACCAATCTAGAGGGGTTCCCGATAATAAATCAAAAATACAATTATGTAGTTTTTTATGATCGATATTTCGAGCGATTGCGAATTCTTCGACTTTTTGAATGAAATCGCGCGGGCAACCGTCACCTATGTAATTAAATCTTTTGAAGTCCGTTTGACGATTATCGGCAAGGTTTGATAATTTTTGTGCTAATAAATCGAAATTTGTACGGGGTGAATGAGACGAGTTTTAAAAACACCCGAATTTGTGACAAGATATGATGGAATCCTATGGAAACCGCGGATAGTGTAAATGTCTGTAAATGTTTTGAGTATTATTTTGTAATGTGTATTGTAAGTGTAGTGAGACTAACTGGACTACGATACGTTAGCGGTTTAATAATAAAGGGCTCAAGAGCAGGAAGCAGAAAGAAAGTATGATAGATATATGAGGAAGTTTAAAATAGGTGATAGCAATTTGGTAGGTTAAGGTTAGAGAATAATAGTAGTGAATTTAGGCCAAAATAAGCGATCGAATCAGGAAGTGGGTTGATAGAACCTTTCAGAATTAGGAAAAAGACTTATAATGAATTAAAATACAATACTAAATAAAAAAGAAAAAATAAAATCTTGTTGTAGAAGGGTGGGTCCGATCTTGAAGAGGTGATTCCGGGCTTGATAGGTTTCAGGGTATCCAGGGGGCAGGATCCATCCACGTTGGTGCGCCAATTGTCACGTTGAGGACCGGGTGGTGGTAATGTAGGAATGCAGGATCGGAAGAAGAGACAGGAGACAGGGCAGAAGATGGTATTTATTTATATTAATTAAATAAGGCACCTTGTCTTTTATTTAATTATATATAAGTTTCCGACAGAATCCAGCAATTAGAACTTCAGATATCACAGTACAATAGCACAGTTAAACTTTTGGATACATAGAACACTCTTGAGAGGTAAAGCTAAATTATAGACTGATGCTTAAGTATAAGGAATTGAGGATGAGCAGGATTAAAATCGTCTTGTAGGTATTTGATCAGCTCGAAAGCTGAATAGAATGAAGCTTTTTGACATGGAACGGAAATTGGAATTTAGAATAATTTTCAATTTGAATGTCAATTTTTAAGATTGAGTGTGTAACCAGACAGTCCAAAAAGTTATCTAGAACGAGTTGTAACGTAACACGTTACACTTGTTCGCTTGTTCAAGCTTGTTCAGCCAGGTCTTCCATCGGTCATAATGGCTAGACCTGATTTCGTCATCCCAGCCAATGGCATCTCTCCAGACGTCCTGAAGGATTAGTCTTCCCTTAATGGTGGTCGGTAGGAGAAATCCTAAGGGGTCAAAAACGCTCATGATGAGGCGGAGCACTTCTCGCTGACTTGGGCGTTTTTTTCCAGACTGGAATCTTGGCTGACGCTGTGGTCATGCTGAATGCAAAGGTGTCCGCAGTTAACGCCTAGGACTCGTTCGAGTTGCTCCTCTTCGTTATCCGCCAAAAATTTCACTCCTCCAGGTGCAAGCTTATCCTCTGGCAGGTGTCGCAGTAGCTCCTTAGAATTCGACATAAGGTTTCGCATGTTAAAGCCTCCGGATGCATGTATCCTTAGTACGTCGTCCACTATTTTGATCGCCTCGTCTATGGTTTTAATGGACTGGATATAGTCATCGACGTAGTGGTGATTAATTATCGCTTCTACGGATTTCGGGTGAGAGTCTTCAAAGCGACGAGCGTGTTGATTTTTAACGTATTGGGCCGATGCCGGTGAACATGAACATATGGCGCCAAACGTCATGACGTTCATGACGTACTCGCCATCGACCCATAGAAGTCGCTGTGCTTGTCTGTCCTCTTCCCTGATTAGCACTACTGCCACTTCGTGACAGCGGAAGGTGAGCAGTACCCCCAGGGAGGGAGGTCAAGAAGTCAGGCCCGCTTAGAAGTTTGAGCGAAGTCCCTGACACCCTAGCGGCGCAATCGAGAACTATTCGCAACTTGTCAGGTTTGTTAGGATTAAAAACCGCGAAGTGAGGTAGAAACCATGTCTTCCCTGTCCTGACAGCTATGTCTTTGTCATTTAATTTTGAAATATAACCTTTTTCGAGGTTTTCTTTAATTTTATCCGAATAACGCCTTGCAAACTCTGGCAGTCTAGAAATTTTCTTTTTAATGCCGTCAAGACGTTTGATCGCCAAATTGTAGCTGTCAGGCAGGTTAGGTATGTCATCCTTCCAAAGAAGGCCTGTCTCCCACCTGTCACCTACTAATTTTGACGTGTTTTCCAAAATGGCTAAAGCTCTCACGTCGTTTTTCGACCGAGGAACATCGGTATATGGTTTGACACCAAAGCCTCAGTCGAAAACGACTGTCTTATTGCTTCATTGAGCTCATCACAGGCGCATAAATGCAGGACTGTAACGTCATTAGACAAAATCTTAGGACTTTTGCCATGCACTACGTGTCCCAAGCGAGTGAGGGACACGTAGAGTGAGTCCCTGCAGTTATCCTCTGAGAAGAGCTCCGTAGTGAAGGTCTATATTGTCAGTACCTAACAGAAGTAACGGTTGTTCGTCAATGTCGTCAGTCGTCCCTAAGTCGTCAAGAAATCTTTCTATTAAATCATGGTTGCGCCCTAGCCTACCCAAATTATGTTTATACATAGGTAAAGCTAAATTTTTTACAGTATCGACAAAAATATTGTAAGTTTTCAGCCTTCACGCCGCGGATGTTGATGCTGACGCGTTGCGAGCCCTTGGCTGTAGTCTGCATCCTGCATGCTCCCGTGAGGTGGTGCAAGTCCGTCGCGCGGCCGGAGAGTCCAAGGCGGCGCGCGAGTTTTTCGTCCAGGAGACTGATACCCGATCCTTCGTCAAGCATCGCTAGTATGTTCTCCGATCCCAGCGGCCCACTGACCAGCACTGGCGACTATGAGTATGATGTGACTAGTCGGTTGCACGTCGGTGTGAGTGACGACAGCGGTGGCTGATGAGTGCGGTTCGGCGGGCTTCGGCTCGGCGTGCAGCGTCGTATGGTGTAACCTGTTGCAGTGTTCACATTTCTTCTTGTTATGGCAGTCCAGGATTTGGTGTCGAGGTGACATGCATGAGAAGCATAGTTTCCGGGTTGTCACGTACTCCCAGCGAGCGTCCAATGGAGATGCCCAGGAATTTCGGACACTTCTCAATCCCGTGGTTCTCTTCGCACATGACACATTTCTTAGTCGATTTACTTCTCTGTTTACTGTGAACACGGCGGGTCGGGTTAGCACGAGTTTGCTGCGTGGTGAAGCGTAGCGTGCTGTGGGCTCGATGGCACGGGAGCTATGTGAGTGGCCGCGTTCGCTATTTTTATAAGCCATTCGGCCAAAGTTTGCGTGTCTACGCGGTCGTAGTGTCTGTCATAGACGTAAAAACTCCACTGGTATTGCAGAATAGACGGTAATTTTGAAATAATATCCCGAATCAAAGTAATGTTTGACAAATGGCCTGTTTCATCTGTCAGTGACATTGCTGCAACGATGTTTTGTACTGAGGTCGCATAGTCAATGAGGCCGTTTATGTCATCATGTCTTATATTATTGACGGCACAAATTTTTGAAAGCATAATCTCTATGAGGTGATCTTGTCGGCCGAATCTGAGTAGCGTAGAGCAGTAGCGCAGACTAATTGGGCAGACACGGCATCGCGAGCTTTACCTTTCAGGCTCTTCATAAGCCGCGCGATGTTCTCCTCATCACTGTAGTTGCACAACAGGGTGGTTGTCTTAAATTGACTGTAAAAAATCGGCCATTCAAGAATGTCTCCGGCAAAGGGCTTAGCTCTTTGACGGATTGTCTTGCTAGTCGTTTAGTTAGGGTCCCCTCCATCGTGGTCATCGGCGCGGAGTCCTGTCTTATTCGTTCTTTTAATAATCTCGCTTTGAGCTCCAGATGCTCCGCTTCGCGTCGAAGTTCTTGTACGCGGTCAGCAGCGTCGTCCCTCGCAGTCTGTCGTCGTCGGTGACTTGCGGTGGACGAGCAATGGGAAGTATGCGACGGAGCCGGAGATGATGCGCGTGGCAGAGGCCGAGGTGACGGGGTCCGGCTTATTGCCGAAAACATCCGTGACGGGGCGCGGCTGCTCCGTCTGGAACGTGGCGAGGGTGCGCGGCTTTGGCACGCAGAGAGCGGTGACGGCTGTTTGCCCGATGAGCGGTGAGTGCGCGCGGCTACCACGTACGGAGAGCGGTGATGGCGCGCGGCAGTTGCGCGCGGAGCGCGGCGAGGGCGCGCAGATATCACGCCCAGAGCGTGGCGAAGGCACGCGGCTGCTGCGCACGGAACGCGGTCGCGGCGAAGGTGCACGGGTACTGGGGGTGGCGCGCGGTAACGGCTCCAGGGCGGGCGGATCTAGGACTTTCTTTTTACTTCGAGTTTCCATAGGCTGATTTTTAAAGGTTTGAAGGACCATGAACAGTCTTGTCGTGTCGCTGTCATGTCTAATATTGAATTTGAATGTCCGTTCCAAATATCGATGTTAATCAGCCAGTCAGTCAGTTGGTCTACATCAGGTCGCCACGGAGGTTGGAAGCCACGACAGGATTGTACGTTTGATAGTCAGCATACAGTTTTCTACTTACTATTTAGTTTAGAGTTTAATGTGCATATCTCCGTAACTATTTGTCCTAGAAACAAAATATAAAATGAAAAATGTAGTAAATTTAACTCTCTATAACATTGTCGAAGCTTTCTTCTAGCTAAAATGCTCCTAAAGGAAGATATGAGCAAAAATATGAAGAAAGTGCCGGTTTTTTTCAATATGGCGGGGGGGGGGGGGGGGGAATCTACCGGACCGTTTGTAAGGTCAAAATCGAAAATGTTCTTTCTAAAAATGTATAACTTATATGTGTTACTCTTTCATTTAACGTTGCGATGCTATTTTTAAAATTTAAGTCATTTGGCCATTGAGCGAAACATAAATATTCGTACTAGTTAAACGGTGTTACTTTCAATACCATAGACTTCTTATATGTTTTTCTGTAATCTATAAGTATTGAACTATATTCTGTATTTTTTTTTTGACTCACTATTTTAGGTAATAAGGGGTGATCGTGTAAACTACGCAGCTAAAAAGGCAGACGAAGATTCTGCCGGTAACTTAACGTTTCAATAGCAAAACAAATTTTTCGTATTATAACTACATTCAAAAGGAGTTTCACGTTTGGTATGATTTTCTAACTTGCTTTTGTCCAAGGGTATTTAGCGTCGTCGTTCCACTAGTAGTCCGTAAGCCCGCTCCAAGATTGCCTACGTAATATGACATCACGATAAAATTCATGGCACACGGTCGAAAAAGTTGTTCTGAGCGAGAATCAAACAATTATCGCACAGAAAATTGGCCGGAAGATTGAGAAAACCCTTCACTTCCGGTCAAAATTTTAGGGGTGTACTTACGTCATATGACATCATTACGTGACAGATGGCATGATGTAGCCCTTTGATCGTAGAGAGTGTAAACATAAGTCTGCCAGTTCTAAAAGGGCCGGAAGTGCTTGGAATTGGGGTCAAAGATGGTCATCGGATACGTTTACCTACGTTTTGTGGTATCTTGACGAAATTGATAATAAAGGTTTTAAAGTAATAGTGTCTAAAAATAAATAAGTCAGCCAAGACATAAATCTCGGCGAAAGTCCTTCAAAAGTGATTTTTTAGGGTTCCGTAGTCAAACTAGGGACCGTTATAGATTTGCCATGTCCGTCGGTTCGTCTCTCCGTCCGCGGCTTAGCTCCGTGACCATTAGTACTAGAAAGCTAAAATTTGGTATGAGTAGGTTGTGATGTGGGGTTTAGCCACAATCGCATATCCTTCGGCCGTCTAGTCTAGACTTTGGAAGGTTTCCTGAACTAGCTCAGTGGGGATAGTGTAAGGGAGAGGTGAGTGAATAAGAACACGAGTTTTACACTTAACAAATCGGGCTTTTATGCCGTTTATTTATAACAAAACCTAACTAATGTCCTAACGACCTAACTTAGTGTTCTACAGGCACGCGGGCCTCTATACTAAAACCTAACTAGAGTCTTAACGCAGTTCTACAGGCACGCGGGCCTCTACGTGATTGACGCCAGGTTCCCGAAGGAACGGACTAACCGGTATCGGTAGATTACGGACGGGGACGAGTCCAACTCCAGGGCCAATGCGTGATCCACACCGCTCACGTGAGTCAGACTCCAGGATCTAGGTCAGAGCTAGCGCGTAGGGTGAAACACACCGCTCTTGTCCCTAGAGAGGATACCCGTCTAGAGCTGATAATGCGTCGTGCCGCACCGCTCCTAGTCCAGGCCGGAGGACCCCCGTGTGCTACAAAATGCGTAGAAAACGCACCGCACCCACCGGGAGGGGAAGGCACCTGCTACTGTTCGATAGTTAAAGATCACCGGGAAGATCCGCACTATCCGAACGTTAGCAAGCGACTGCCTGCCTGTACTGAGAGCGGGCGGCTTATATAGCCGCCCGGACTACCGTTGGTCATGACGCGCCCTACGTCATCGCTGCACCCCGCTCGGCGCACGTCGGTTGCCTCTGCTCTATGCGCCGCCGGGCGATGGCTCCTGTGTCCAGTGTAGGCGCGTCATATACCCCTCTCTCCTCCGGAGATTTCGACCTGGGGAGAAATCACTGTAAATAAATATGCTCTTGAAAGTGGGAGAGCCGGGACGGGAGTCCAGTCCGGATTAGGGACGATCTACGTGGTCCCTTGTTTTATACCCTTTTTTTTAAAACAATCGGTTATTCTACTTACTATTCTCAATTATTAAAATCAATGTACTTGACTGACTGATCTAGATCTTATCTGTTTATTATTAAACTGAGATCTCGTTCCCCCTTTTTTACTAATTTTCTGGACAGCTACGGGTATTACGGGTTTATTACGGTATATTTTCATATGAATATATTTATATCTATCCGGTTTCCTAATAATTATTCTAGGTATTTATTACTATGTAATATGTATATTTTTAATACATCCCTAATATATTACAATTTAATTATTTTTCTTATTTATATTTTTACATTATCGGTTGCGTTGCGCACAGGCTCATATTAATAATGACATACGGATTTTAATTAAATAAAACTGTAGATCTATATGGGCGTTCATCCCATCCGGGTATCATTTTTGTCTCCAGTCATCCGCCGGTAGATTCTTTTCTATAATTATTTGTTTACTCCATACATTGCGCGCGCGGCGGTTCCGAGCGAAGTTACGCGTATTAGCTACCTAGCCGGTTCTGCGTTGTCAACTCGTCACGTCAGTACGGCGCTGGCCTCCGGCCGCTGCGCACACGTGCGCTTGCGCTCGCTGCGTTATGTATGATTCATAGGTATGCGCGGAGCGTTCGATCGTATATCGTTCTCTTTCTTTCGCCGCGTGTTACCGGTTATCCTTTTCTCTTGCGCTCTTGGAGCGCTCGGACTGCTGCCGAGTTTTGTTATTTTATGATACTCAACGCCTCCGATGTATCTTATCTCGATACCTGCCGTTTTTATGCGCGCACCTGTATCGGCTAACTATTGTTTTTTCTATCCATCTATTGATGGTTTTTATAACTGACACTCGTGTCGTCGTTCATAGCACTAATGAGGTGATTAGTTGATTATATTATTCGCTTTTTCTCTTCCTCAAGCTTACTATTATATTAGTGCGTATTTAATTATTGCTGGATCGGTATTAGGTATTTAAGGTGAGCGGTCGTCGGTGGTTTATTTCCGTTACCTGGTTGAAGTGTATATATATATCCGGTGACTTCCTGTGCGGTATTTTAAATGGACCTTTATAACTCGGTGCGGGTTTTGCGCTGAACCGTTTACTACTATCCGGTTGGACTAGGTCTATTTCCGGTGTCCAATATCTTCTCCGTTTATTGTCGTGGTTCTTTTGCGCTTCGGATGATTTGCTTTGCTGCCGTCGTAGTATTCCGTGTCTCTTATTAAAATTTTTCACTTCTTTTCGTTGTGGCGTGGTAAAAATTTTCCTATCGCCCGGTTGTTGTGACTTTCTTCTATATAATAAAGATGCCGGTGTGTACTTAGTTGACTCCTGTACGGATGCGTTTCTTGCAAAATTATTTTCTGGTAAATACTGGTTCCCTTTTTTACGGTTTTCGGTTATGCGCGTCGATGTCACGGTTCCTGGCATCCTGTTGCTTCGTTCCCGGTTGCAGTTTTTGGAATAGGGGCTAAACTTCCCGTTTTGTTTCCTTATTAAGGCGGTCGGTGACGTATACGGACTATCCAATTTCTGTTTCGGATTCTTAAAATATTTTTGTTTTGCCGGTTCTGTATATTTTAATTTTACCTTATTTTGAACCCCGGTATTGCCTTTCGGGCTATTCTAACCTAAGCCGAATTCTTCATTTATCGCAGCTTTGAGTTGCACTTTCTGGCTGTCGGTTAATTCTGTGTTCTTCCGGTTTTCGCTGCTCGGATTGTTGTCGTGTACCGGAGACGACTCCTCGCGAACTTGGCCTTCTGTAGTGCTTGCCACTTGATCTTGCTGTTCGCTATGCCAGACTATCTTCATCCCAATACGGCGCAAAACGTCCATGCCTATGATGATATTCGTCACTGTGGGTAATACTCGAACCCAGTGTTTAATCCTGGATTGTTTAGCTTCTATGCTAACCAGCGCGCTTTTCGCTATCTGGGACATCGATCCATCGGCGAGAGCTACATTTCGCGGTTTTTCGGCTGTCACGGCTCCGTTCTGTACGCATTTCGCGTATACCTCTTCGTTCACGTATGTATTTGTCGAACCCGTGTCTATCAAACACATGTATCGCTCTCCCATGATCATAGCTTCGATGAACGACCGGTTATCTTCCCTGTATTGTTCGTTTGCCGACCCTAACGACTCTCGCTTCCCCCATGCTTCCTTTTTGCAACAATTCCTGGTGAGGATTCCTAGTCTGCCACATTTACTGCAGAAAAGCTTTTTTCCTCCTCGACATGATCTCGTATCATGTCCCGGTTTTCCACATGACCAGCAACAGGTTTCCATGTCATATCTTGGGTGAATCTTAACAGGTTGCGGCTTTACTTCCATTGTATTGGCGAAATTGCTCCGATTACCCTTAACTTGTGTGCCACTTGATCCCGCTCGGTTATGCCCGGTCCCTCGCGGTTGCCAGTCCTCCCCGGCTCTTGTATAATGTCCCGGTTCATCGCGCTCTTCATTCCCAATCGAAGGTTCGTTCGATGATGCCATTATACCTTCGTATTCTGTGGCCAACTTCAAAAGTCCGGCTAAGTTGCGGTAATCCTGCTTTTGAATATATAATTTGTATTCACGCAACATGTTCTCGTGTATCCGGTGCAAAATTTTGGCCTCCGACAGCTTGCCATACCGCCTTATGAGCGTCTGCAAATCGGTGACGTATTCCACGAACTTCTCCCGGTACTTTTGCTTCCGGGCGATTATTTCGACTATTAGATCCTCCTCATAATTACACGGAAAAAAATACAGTTTGAAGAGCTCTAAGAAATCATCCCATGTCTTCCATGATTTAACATTATTTCTATACCAGAGCAGTGCTTTTCCTTGCAGGATTCTCGGTAGAAGGAGTACAATTTCATCCCACGTTACGTCATTCGCCTCAATCAGTTCCTCAAAACTTTCTAAAAATTCTACCGCGTCGTCGGTGGCTTTAAATGAGATACTCCACTCCTTTACTAACTTGGACACTCTACTGTCCCTAAGCGAGTTCCTCTCATTCCCGGTTTCTGACATTTCTTTTGTCTCTCTTTTACTCGGCGTCTGGAATTCCTCGGCTTCTTTTACGCTCGCCGCTACCAGTTTTCTTATTTGTTCAACGGTTAAGCCTTCCGTACCTATATTTCTCTGCGTAGCCGCGTCTATTAACTCCTCTTTTTTTCAGTTGGTAAATCCACGAGGTGGGCATGTGCAGGCTTTGCGATATTCCCTGGTCCGACGGATATGAAGCGCGAGCGGTGGACGATGAACGGTTTATAATGTGCGGAATGTTGGCGTGTTGGTACTGGACGTAACCCCTATCCTAGGTTACCTAACTCTACTCGGACTACTCGGTGTCGCGATGCCGTTTAATTGATGCGAGTGATGCTGATACTCCCGGTGGTACGTTTAAAACCTAAGTCTAGAATTTTTGGGTAATTCTAACTAAACATTAATTTTTATTCCCAACAGAAAAATAAAAAAAACGGTATCTTTTACGACTCAATACGTCGATACTACGGTAAAACGGTAATGAAAGCAACAACTATATGTTAAAAACGGAACCTAGTGCTTCTAGCTAATCTAGGTAGATCGCGGAGTCTGCACGATTGTCGGTATTCTACTGGATTCTATATTTAAACACGGACCGGTTCGTGGATGCGGCACGAAATTAACTGGAACACTATAAAAACAACCGGTGACTCTAGGACTCAACCTCTATCCTATTCCCTATTTATCCCGAGTTTAAGACTCTTCCGTGAGCTATTTAGTTGGGCGCCAAATGTGATGTGGGGTTTAGCCACAATCGCATATCCTTCGGCCGTCTAGTCTAGACTTTGGAAGGTTTCCTGAACTAGCTCAGTGGGGATAGTGTAAGGGAGAGGTGAGTGAATAAGAACACGAGTTTTACACTTAACAAATCGGGCTTTTATGCCGTTTATTTATAACAAAACCTAACTAATGTCCTAACGACCTAACTTAGTGTTCTACAGGCACGCGGGCCTCTATACTAAAACCTAACTAGAGTCTTAACGCAGTTCTACAGGCACGCGGGCCTCTACGTGATTGACGCCAGGTTCCCGAAGGAACGGACTAACCGGTATCGGTAGATTACGGACGGGGACGAGTCCAACTCCAGGGCCAATGCGTGATCCACACCGCTCACGTGAGTCAGACTCCAGGATCTAGGTCAGAGCTAGCGCGTAGGGTGAAACACACCGCTCTTGTCCCTAGAGAGGATACCCGTCTAGAGCTGATAATGCGTCGTGCCGCACCGCTCCTAGTCCAGGCCGGAGGACCCCCGTGTGCTACAAAATGCGTAGAAAACGCACCGCACCCACCGGGAGGGGAAGGCACCTGCTACTGTTCGATAGTTAAAGATCACCGGGAAGATCCGCACTATCCGAACGTTAGCAAGCGACTGCCTGCCTGTACTGAGAGCGGGCGGCTTATATAGCCGCCCGGACTACCGTTGGTCATGACGCGCCCTACGTCATCGCTGCACCCCGCTCGGCGCACGTCGGTTGCCTCTGCTCTATGCGCCGCCGGGCGATGGCTCCTGTGTCCAGTGTAGGCGCGTCATAAGGTATGTGTATGTATCACGACGACAAAACGGTAAAATAAAAACTAAATAAAAAAAAAATCGGGTCGGTACCTCTCGTATGTATCTCGTACCTCTACACCTAAAGTGGGTGTGAATTTTTTTTCTTTCCAACATTAGTGTGCGGGGTGTCGTTGAATAGGTATTTCGAAGATAATAAGGGTCTCCAAACATTATTTTTTGATAAAGTCAGCAATTTGTAAATATTCGCTCCGAAAATCCAAAAAATAGCGTCCCCTCCCCCCTCTAACTTTTTAACATTAAGTCAAAAAAAATATAGAAAAATTCATGAAAATAATATGACCTATAAGCAGGTAATTTCAATGAAAACTATATTTAATAAAATCGGTTGAGTCGTTTTTGAGTTATCGCAAAATTTCATAATTTTCTTTAAAATGACGTATGTGCCGCGCGGTGTCCTTATACTTCGAACATTACACACACATATTAGTTAAGTGTCATACTGCATTAAAACATTCCGCTCAATCTGCCGCGTATAATCGATAACTTCCAGAAGGTAATAAATAATTACAGTTACTATAGCGTTTACGACCTTTTTATAGAACTTGAAATCTTTCTCGTAATTTAAACCTCGGGATTAGGAGCTCGGGATTTAAGCCCGTATATTGTGAAGGATGGGTCGATAATAATAACAGTATTTAAAGTAGTGCGCGACCAAGTTCTAGGGGAACCAATTCCAATGAGTGCAGGAGTCAAACAGGGTTGCCTTCTGTCGCCGCTGCTCTTCGTAGTCCTGCTCGACGACATCATGCGGAAAGTAACAGAAACACCTAGGGGCATAACATGGAATAAAAGCTCACAGCTGGAGGACCTCAACTACGCAGACGACATAGTGTTGGTTTCGTCTGAGCTGCCCGATTTTCAAATGAAGCTGGACTCGTTACGAGAGGAAGCTCAAGTTCAGGGATTACGAATAAACGCTAGGAAGACAGTCGAAATGCGAGTTCAGTCGTGCGAAAACCGACCCATAAGACTCAATGGGACACCGCTGGAATCTGTCGCAAAGTTCACATATCTCGGCAGCACCGTGACCAACAGCGGTGGTTCCGATGACGACGTCCACGCGAGGATTAGGAAAGCTAAAGGCGCCTTTGCCCGGCTGAAACAGGTCTGGGATTCGAACGTGCTCACCCAGCGGATCACGATTTCCCTCTTCGATTCCATAGTGAAGTCTGTTTTGCTCTTCGGTACGGCTGCGAGACTTGGAAAGAGGCAAAGGGTCTGACGAGCAAGTTACAAGTGTTCGTCAACAAATGCCTTTGATCCATCCTGCACATATTCTGGCCGAACACTATCAGCAACGAAGATCTTTGGAATCGATGCCACCAAATCCCGATCAAGCGAGAAATTGCTCAACGGAAGTGGAAATGGATAGGGCACACCCTCCGAAGACTAGAGGACAACATCGGCAAGGTTGCGTTCACGTGGAGGCCGCGCGGGAGCAGACGACAGGGCCGACCGGCGCGGCGCACACGTGGCAGCGCACCGTTGACGCCGCGTCAGCTGAGTTGGAGTGACGTGGAGCGCGTGGCACAGGACAGGATGGGATGGCGACGTCTCACGAAGGCCCTCTGTATCACTGGGGTACCATAGGACAGCAACAACATTGTGAAGGATGGGCAAGTACGTACCCTACACTGGGCATGGCCCGACAACCTATTCAACGCCACCACACACACTAGTGTTGGAAAGGAAAATTAATTCACCCCCACTTTAGGTGTACGAGATACATACGAGAGGTACCAAACCGAAACATTTTTTTTTTAGTTTTTATTTTACCGTTTTGTCGTCGTGATACATACACATACTCATACCAAATTTTAGCTTTCTAGTACTAATGGTCACGGAGCTAAGCCGCGGACGGAGAGACGAACCAACGGACATGGCAAAACTATAAGGGTTCCTAGTTTGACTACGGAACCCTAAAAAAAATCACTTTTGAAGGATTTCCGGCCAGATATGTCTTGGCAGACTTATTTATTTTTAGACACTATTACATTAAAACATTTATAATCAATTTCGTCAAGATACCACAAAACGTAGGAAAACGTATCCGATGACCATCTTTGACCCCGTCTGCCAAGCACTTCCGGCCATTTTAGAACTGGCAGACTTGTGTTTACACTCTCTACGATTAAAGGGCTACATGATGCCATCTGTCACGTAATGATGTCCCATGACGTGAGTACACCCCTAAAATTTTAACCGGAAGTGAAGGATTTTCTCAAACTTCCGGCCAATTTTCTGTGCGGTAATCGTTTGATTCTCGCTCAGCACAACTTTTTCGACCGTGTGCCATGAATTTTATCGTGATGTCATATTACGTAGGCAATCTTGGAGCGGGCTTACGGACTATAGGTCCTACAAGTATTAACGAAAATGTGTTGAAATATGAACTTACTAAAACATTTTCTTCATACGTTGGTACCTGTTAATAACGTAATGTAAAAATATACTACTAATATACTTGCAACGTGATCAGTACTTGTGTAACATGCCAAGGCGCGTGGTGGCGAAGAGCTCGCTCCGCAAGCACTCTTGCACTAATTGAATTAGTCTGGAGACTACTGCGACCGCGTTAACAGGCTTCGTTTATTAAAGACGCTAGTACGAATTAACTACGAGCGTATAAAATATAAATTGAAAGAAGAAGTGTTGAGAAACCTTACCCGTATTACGAATGCGAAGGTTGATATAATTTAAAGCAACCATCGTATTTTTGTATTAATTGTTTTGATGTTTTTATCCGTTAAGTATTGGTTGGTTCATTAGTTAGTAGATATGGCACATTAGGTGACATTTAAGCATGTCTGCTAGCTAACAATTTCGCCAATCCAGGTTTCGCAGGTTTTCTATTTATTATTTTTATTTGGCGAACACTCTCTAGAACCATATTTATAGTACGGCACCTGAGACCCCACAAGACCGTATCGAAGAGCAAGTTGCTGGTGAATGATCCTGGCTACTTGGTTATTTCAGTACAAGTACTCGCCGTTAGCAAGATGAGAATAACCGGAGATGATATGCCCGAGTATCTCACCGGGACGGCGGCATGCTCAACAAATGTCGACCGTACAGGATATATCTCCGGAATTGCTCGTCATCATTACTTCGTCCACAATTGCACAGACAAAACCATTGGTTTCCCCGAAGAGGTCACCGAAGCGTAGGTACCCAGTTCACCGACGCGAGCAGATCTACATCGGGCCCCGTAAGGGCCTTGTAGAACCGCCCGTGTATCTCCTTGATCTTCCATACGGCCATAAGTAAACTAGGAAGGAAGGAAGTAATCTTGGCCTGACTTAGCGACTTGCCATTACGCAGCTAACGTAGTAAAATAGTATAAACATAATAATGTGAATTTTGTGGCCAAAGAGTTGAATCCGCCAAATTGTCCAAAGCTTCACCCGATTGAATACTATTGGGCTATTATGAACATTTGTTAGCTGTTAGGCCAATACGCTCCTCGTCCAAATTGGATTTCAACACTCATTTCGTCCAAGTCGCATTTCGTCCAGCACGCATTTGGTCTGAAACGTCTACCGTCCAACTCGCGTTTCGTCCAACTCGCGTTTCGTCCAACTCGCATTTCGTCCAACTCGCATTTCGTACAACTCGCATTTCGTACAACACGCAATACGTCAATACGTATTTGGTCCATACAGGTATGCGTTTTGTCCAACAGTCAATTCGTCCAAAACGCATTTCGTCAAACTAGTCTTCCGCGTAAAAAGAAACCCCAGGTCAATTATACCTGGTTGATCCTTTTGCCGTGCCGGGAAAACAACAGCCTTGCCAGAATACTAAAATTTATAAAATATTGCATTCCTTTTATTTGTGTGGTTGCTTTCATTATTTTTTTAATCCGTTTTGTCAAGCACGGCTAATAACTATTTCCACGTGAACGGAGTCGTGGGCACAGCTAGTACATGCATATTTTTGAACACCTAATTTATCTTTATTCTTGAATACATTCTCTTTTGATAAATTAATTTGTGCATTTTAAAACAAAAATTTCTAAAATCGGTTGAGAACTCGCTGAGATCTGCGCATTGTTACAAAGTCCATTCGAGTCAAATCTCTCAATTCAAAACATACAAGTCTTGCTTCAAGGCAAACAAGTCTTCAGCTGAGAAGGTTAGGGCTTCACCTAATAATATATAGACTCAGTTCAAAACCTACATGTCTTGCCTCAAGGCAAACCTCTCTTCAGCTGAGAATATTAAGGATTCACTCAATAATATGTAGTCTTTTTTTATATAATACAAATATCTTCCCTCAAGGCAAACATGTCTTCAGCTGAGAATATTAAGAATTCTTAATCCAAGACAATAATCGTTCACCCCATATACAAGACATTATTTGTCTTGAAATAAGGGGTTCAAATCCAAGACATGAAATTCTTGTTTCAAAAATGATAGTCTTGCAATAAGACAATATAACTGAAACAATATTTTACTTGAATAAAGACAACATTGTTTCCACCTATATAGGAAACAAATCCTGTCTTGACGAAGAGGATTTGTCTTCAATGAAGATACTTTTTTTTTCCGTGTGGTGTTGTGGAGCCGGATGAAATCCCATCGTTTCATTCCAAACGAGACGCACTTTATAGGGCGAAAAAAAAAAGTCTCGAAATAACGAGTTTGTCTTTCAACCGCCTAAGAGACGTCCATATACCCAAAATACTGGCTAACGACTTTTTAGTGAAGGAATTCGGAGAAGATGATAAGATATTAGTGTTTTGTACTAATGAATCTCGAAAATTGCTTGAAAAGTCAACACAGAAACAATTTCACTTTTATGCTGACGGCACCTTTAAAAGGACGGCTAAACCGTTTAGACAGATATTCACTTTGCATCTAGATTTTAAACCATCTGATACAAAATACCAAAATATTATACCGGTCATCTACTGCCTGCTGCCAGATAAAAAACAACAGACATATTATAACAAAGATTGATTACAAGGCCGATTTTGAATTAGCACAATTCAATGCATTGAAAAGCGTGTATCCAAATGTGCATATCAGCGGCTGCTTTTTTCACTATCAGCAGGCCATTATAAAAAAGTGCACATCATTAAACGTGGACCAGACTCTTGTGGGCAGAATCGTCATGAAGCTGGCTTCTTATTTGACACTATTGCCCACCAACTTCCTGATGGACGCTAGGATTGATATAAAGTCAGTTGGTCAAATATGCCAGGACTCCGCAGCGTTCGAAGAATTTTGTAACTATTTTGAAAAGTAGTGGCTCCCTTTTTTTGCAATGCTAGCCGCGTAGCCGATGAGAATCACCGGACAACGAACGCGGTTGAAGGGGGTGGCACAGTCGAATAAACAAGAAAATTCCTGTCAAGCCAAATTTACTCTTGCTGGTCGACATACTTAAGAAAGAAGGGCGACACTTCGATATATTGATCAGAAGGAAAATGCCTATGAGTCGAAAGAAACGATTGCAAGATTTGAAATTCAACGAATTCTTACGCAAAAAACTAAAATTGTTAAGAAAGTGTGAAATAAGCGCCATAGAATTTATTCAAAAAGTTATTAAAAAAAAAACGAATCGGTCCATAAATGACGGATTTCTAGGTGAACTAGTTGTTTAGGTTTAGTTTATTTGAAGGACATCATTTTTTCTTTGCTTAGTGGTTAAGCTGTTTAAGTTTTGGTAATACATTCGATAACTTTATTTGGTGTTTATTCATGCTTTTTTTCATAAGAAATTTATATGTTTATGATAAATCTTTCAAAATCCTTTCTTTGCCTATGTCACAAATCCAGTGACGGTATGTTTTTATGACGGTATGCAATTACCTTCAATACAATACAAAATAAAAAAAAAATCCTCTTTGCACACCTTACACAGAAAACAAGTTCAAAGAAAACAAAAATTATTTTTTTCATAGGTAAGTTAGGTTGTTATTCAATTTTTCATACAAATTATTGGCGTATTGTATTAGGGACTGATGGGTGGTTGAAACGCCACAGAATCACTCTTATTTAGACGATTAATAATTACAGTCTAACGGCGGCGTATCGGATTAACTACATAATAGACGAATCGCGAATTGGGCGAACAGCGTAATAGACCAGTCGCGAATGGACGAACAGCGTAATAGACCAATTGCGTAATGGGCGAACAGCGTAATAGACCAGTCGCGAATAGACGGATAGCGTAATAGACCAATCGCGAAATGGGCGAACAGCGTAATAGACCAGTCGCGAATGGACGAACAGCGTAATAGACCAATCATATCACGGACTAACTGCGTAGTAGACGATCGGCCAAACGCGATTTGGACGAAGAGCGTATTGGCCTAACAGCTAACAAATCTAGCGTTTGATCCTGGAAAAAATATAACGTTGACTATCAAGAACTGCCCTTATATGAATAATGTATCCATAACATTCAATTAAAACTTCTACCGTCATTTATCAGTAGGGTTTGTTTTTATTACTATTAAAATGTTCAATTTGACCATATTGTAGAAAGTTAAGTCAATACAAGTAGTTATTTATTTATCGTATGGCACTTATAATATTAGTCACTGGATAAAAACTTAAACTAGAGATATAGGATCGCTGTTGCTCTACGTCCGTAGGAGTTACCTTAAATAACCCTACACGTGATCCCCGGGTGGTGCTAACAGAGCAACAACTTGGCAGCTGCACTGTCCTCCGGACCTTGCAGTGCTCACTGGATACCTACAAGTAGTTATAATAACATGTGTATGTGTGAAATAAATATAACACCAAAGATTTTGTTTTATTTCCTCCCATATTTGGAGAAAACATGCTTCAGCCGGAATGTAATTTCGTGGATTCGTATTAATTGAAGGAACCATACTCATTCACAAAATGACTTTTCCCGGCCTCAGCAGTAATATACTATATCTCATTTTAAAAAAAATCGTTCAATTGTGAAGCAATCACTTTTTGCTTTATATCTATTTTTTTAACATATAGAGCGCATGCCGAACGTAATGGTTTTTGTTGTCTTTCTGCAAATGGCAATTCTGCAGAATTGCGCTCACCGAATGGAGAGTTTTGTTTGTATAGTGAACAAATAAAACAGGGAAGCACTCTTTGCCATAACACCATTATTTATATTCTCATTCATACTAACTTCTGCGGGAATAAGGCAGGAAAAACGCACAAAATCTTCTATAATTCTTTGTTTATATTATTTACACCTTTTATAGCGTCATTGCTCGTCTTCTATTAAGTCGTTCTAAGGTTTGGCATTTTCAGCATACGTCAAGCCAAACACATTCGTTATTTGATTTGATTCAACCAGTACAAATTCTACACTTCTGTTATACATCCCTAATCAACTATTAGTCCCAGTTCTTTATACAGTAGCGGTAAAAAAGCATCATATATTTAAAAAAAATGGGTTATATTTTACCGGATCAAGGGATAAACGCAAATAAAATTTGTTAAAATCTTAATAGATAGATAACACATATAAAAAAATACGTATTTTATTTTGGTGTACTAACAATAATCATTATATTTGGAACTTCCAAATAATCTCATTTCAGAATAAACGATTTCTTAGATGTTGTATACTCGTATTAGGTAAATATTTTTACATCGCTTTTACTTCAAAGAAGCCTCTGTTATTAAGGAGCATCGGCGCATGACTTACAACGTCTTCGATTTTATACCAATTTTTTCCCCGGTTTTTTAGACTATCTAAGTGTTCCGAGTCGACCAAACCATAGCGAAGCTTCGTATTGGTCATTATCCAAGTCATACGTTTTCCCCGGAAAATATTCCCCTTCATATTTTATGATAGATAACTAATAGCAATATTGGAGCATTCTACTTAAAGGTTCATCATCGGAATCCGAAAATTATTTATTGTATATTGAATTTTTACGAATTCGCTTATATTATTTCCTACCTTGATTCGAATCAGAACATATGCGAAATTTTAGAGTCTGTGTGTTTTTACAGCGCTCTCATTTTCATAGTTAATTAATATACTATCATCTCTTTCGGCGTATAATAATTCTACATCTGTATTTTCAGAAGTCATAGACGCATAATGCCCTAATTTACGAACGCAAAATGTCCTAAACGCAAATTGACCTAAACGCATAATGACCTAATCGCATATTGACCTAAAGTCGCAAAATGTGTGTGTGTGTGTGTGTGTGTGTGTGTGTGTGTGTGTGTGTGTGTGTGTGTGTGTGTGTGTGTGTGTGTGTGTGTGTGTGTGTGTGTGTGTGTGTGTGTGTGTGTGTGTGTGTGTGTGTGTGTGTGTGTGTGTGTGTGTGTGTGTGTGTGTGTGTGTTTTTTTTTTTTTTTTTTTTTTTTTTTTTTTTTTTTTTTTTTTTTTTCCTTACAGGTGCAAAAAAATACATTTACGTATCATAGGATGAGATTACGAGATCGTGATCCCGTATGTCGGACTCGGTCAGGTGTAATTTGGTGTCATAAACCAATACCGACTAAAAACACCACCTCTTTTCTCTAACCACCATCTCCGTGGGACCACCGTTAGGTATTGCTTCTCGGAGAGGGGTATCTAGTCAGACCTATTTCGCCTTGTTATTTTTTACTTCTTTAGGTTTCTTTCACGCTCTTCTCTGCGTAGCTCAATGAGAATCTCTGTTGCATAGGAGCTTGTTGCATTCCAGTTCGACTCCGAAGATAGCATGCATGCTACTATATTTTCTGCGCAGGGTTTCATTCCTATTTCACTTTCCCACTTATTTCGAGCAGTTTCAAAACGCGGGCATGTAAAAAGAACATGTTCGGCATTTTCAACAAGTCCCTGGCAATTAAGGCATTCCGGGGAATCTTCATACTTAAACCGGTGCAAGTATTCTCGGAAGCATCCATGTCCCGATAGCATCTGGGTGAGATAATAATTAATATATCCGTGACTACGATTAATCCATACGTCTATCTGGGGTATCAGCCGATAAGTCCATCTTCCTTTAGCGGAATCATTCCATTTTTTCTGCCATCTATCGACACTGTGTTGCCTTTCTTCCTTTTTTAGCTCCGCTGGGGTTAGGTGTTCTAATTTTTTCCGCTGGTATAAACCTTTTCGTTCCTCAGCTAACACTTCTATAGGCAACATTCCAGCAATAACGCATACAGCATCATCCGACACTGTTCGGAATGCGCTTGCGACTCGTAATGCGCTCCTACGGTAAGTTGATGCAATTTGTCTCCATGCTTCCTGAGACTTTAGCACTTTAGCCCAAATAGGGACGCCATAAGTAAGAACTGACGTGACCACGGAAGAAAGCAGTAGCCGTCGTTTTTGTTTCGGGCCTCCAACGTTAGGCATTAGTTGAGACAGTGTCGATCCAATTCTTGCTGCCTTTTGTCCGACATATTCAGCGTGTGCTTTAAAATTAAGCCTTGCATCGATCATTAATCCCAGGTAGCGAATATATGGCTGTGATGTGAGTTCAAAATCTCCGGCTTTTAGGGTTACAGTCTCTGCTATCTTCCTACTAGTAATCAGAACTGCCTCCGTTTTATGGTTAGCCAGCTCCAATCCAACCTCTTTCATCCACCGTCGGGTTGTGTCGTAGGTTTGGTCAAATGCCCATTCTATTTCCTCCAAATGTTTAGCTACGATAACAACAGCCACATCGTCCGCAAATGCCACTAACTTCGTCTCGGTTGGCAGTTTCAGTTCCAACAGTGCGTTGTACATAACATTCCATAGGAGTGGCCCTAGGACAGAGCCCTGGGGTACTCCTCCTGTGACTAAGTATTCCTCAGGTCCATCTTTCGTGTCATACTTAAGGATACGATCTGAGAAGTAGCTGGCTACGATCTTCTGCAAATATGCTGGTACTTTCATTGTTTTTAGGGCCTCCATAATAACATTCCACTTCGCAGAGTTGAAAGCATTTCTTATGTCTAATGTTACCACTAGGCAGTACTTTTTTGCTCCTCTTTTCCATCTTGCACCAGCGATAGCTTGGTGAGCAGTGTTGACAACCAGGTCGATAGCGTCCAGGGTGGAACGTCCCTTTCGAAATCCATATTGTCCATCCGCAAGGCATGGCTCAACTGCAGTTTCTATCCTCCCATGCAAAATACGTTCTAATACCTTACCTGCAGTGTCCAGCAGGCACAGCGGGCGATATGAAGATGGGTCATCAGTAATTTGTTTGGTTTTAGGCAGAAGTACTAGTCTCTGTTGTTTCCATTTATTTGGAAAACTTCCTTCTTGCAGACAGGTATTATATACATCGAGGAACAGTTCGGGTGCCACTTTAATAGCGGTTTTAAGGGCAATGTTGGGAATGCCATCCAAGCCTGGAGCCTTAGTATTACCTATTCTGTTACAAGCTTGCATCAGTTCCTCGTAAGTAATTGGGGCAACCGGATCATCATGCTCTTTCTGGTCAATGGTAAATGTACACTTTTGCTGTTCGGGGAACAGCACACTGACTATTTTTTTGAGTAATATGGGGCAACTCGGCGATTTCGTTTGCTTGTGTTTCAATCGTGCCATTACTACTTTATAAGGTCTGCCCCATGGATCATTTTCCACTTCTTCTAGTAGCTCGCTCCAGCTTTGGGCCTTACTTTCCTTTATGGCTTTTTCAACTTCAAGCGGGCCTCTTTAAATAGGGTTTCTATTTCCAATGATTTTTTTTTATTTCTATCTCGCTGGAAAAGCCTTCTACGCCGTACGCATTCTTTGCGGAGAGTGGAAATTCTTTCATTCCACCAATACATCGCCGGGAGCTGGTTGCGGTTTCCTTTTCTTGGCATAATGGCATCACACGCCTCACTGACTCTGTTCATAAGTTCATTTGCTTTGTGGTTGGCAGTATTGCTTCTTATGGGGCCGCAATCCAGCGCAATCTGCATCAAATTGGGATCAAAGACCTTTTCCTTCCAGCCGATTGAATTTATTCCCAGCGTACTGGTCGTTTGATTCGGCAGTATTTCCCAGGTTATTGCTCTGTGATCACTAGCAGTATATATATCTGCTACTTGCCAGGACCATATTTTAATTGCCAGCCTGCTGCTTACAAATGTAAGGTCTACGACGGAGCTAGCTTCACCTCTTTCAAAAGTAGCTTTGTTTCCGTGGTTCAGCAGAACCACGTCCAGCGAAGATACTGATTCCAGCAATACCTGCCCTTTTGCATTGGTCTCTTTACTACCCCAATCCACTGCCCATGCATTGAAGTCACCCCCAATGGCAGCAGGAGCGTGATCTTTAATATCTAGACAGAGTTTACCAAGGAAGGTACTAAACTCTTCTAGTGATAGACTAGGCGGTGCATAGCAGCTGTAGAAGTGGATGCCGTTCAGCTCTGTTCTTATGAATCCATTTTCAGCTCGGTTGGTGTTTTGGGGAGCATACATTCCGCACGCCCATATGGCAGCCTTACCACTAGCATCGGTAACCCAAGCATTAGTGTCAAGTGACCTGTATGGTTCTGAAATAAGCACTGCATCAGATTTTAGTTCCCGCACAGTCTGTAGTAGCAAGTCATGTGCAGTTTCGCAATGGTTAAGGTTGATCTGTACTATCTTCATTGTTTCCTGTTGTTTCTTATCATCCGAAGTGCTTCCTTAAAGACCGGACATTTGCTGCTACCAGCAATGTGGCCATAGTCCTCACCCTTCTCTTTGCAAAGCGCACATACGGCTTCTTTCTTGCAGTCCGCTAGTTTGTGGCCTGATTCTCCACATTTCATACAAAGATTTGTACGGTCAACTTTATTACTACATTTACGTGCAATGTGACCGTACTGCCAGCATCTGAAACATTTGACGGGTATCACATTCCTTCTTATTCGGCAGTTCACCCAACCTATCTTAATTTTGCCGTATTCACCAATAACTTTATTTGCCGTTGATGTTTTAAGCCGCACTGTGGCTGTTTGAGTTCCACCGTATCCTTTGCGTAGTTTTTTAATTGCGTCTAGGGATATTTCACAGTCATTCCCCGCTGCTTTTTGTAATGCTTCCAAAACTTCTTGGTTTGTTGTAGTTTCATCAAGGTCTTTTATTTCCACTTCTTCTTCTTGGGTTTTGGTGATGACATCTGCCTCTTCCCCCAGTATCTTCGCAAAATTTTTTTGTAGCTCTGGTGCTTTCTCGTTATTTTCTTTACTCAGTACCATAAGTATGTCTCCCTTAGTTGTTCTTCGAATCTTATCGACATAATCGCGACCCTGATTAGCAGAGGCATCTTGTTTCACTTTTTTAAGGATTTCAGCGTAGTTTTCCTTTTCTTTTGCGCGGATAATTAACGCATCGGGACGCACTGCCTTCTGGGACGGGGACTTCTTCTTCTTTCCTACAGTCTGCCATTCTGCTTCTTTAACTTTAGTAGCTCGTTTATTCTCCATTATTAATGGTTGTGGGACTTCAGTTCTCAATTTTTTAAGCTCTTTGCTTTCCTCCGGTGAAGCACGCTTTTTGCGCTTACCTTTCCGTGATTGTCTACTCGTAGGCGTCATTTTGTCGCCTTCCTCAATATCTGTGTCTTTCACTGTAGTTTCGGAAAGCGACCTCAGCAAGATCGGTGATGTTTGTGCCACTCCTATGGATGTGTAAGGCCGTATTGATTCTAGGCTACACTTCTCCAGCTCACCAGTAAACCTTTTGTAAGACGTACCTAGTGAGGCAACATATCGACGGATTTCTCCATGTACATTCATCTTCCCTTTGATGAATTCCGCTAGTGAATTGATCAGATGCTCATGTCTGTCCAGCAATCTCTTCAATGCTGTTTTGTCATTATTGTCCTCCTGCTGTTCTTCATTTTGTTTTTTTTGTTGTAAGTTTGATTCCATTTTTGTTCCCACGAGAACCTAGGGAAATATAAGTCCACTCCAGCGGAGCCCCGGCTGCTGGAGCAAGGCCACTACTTACACCTGAGGTGGGACCCGGTGCCCCAGGGGAACCGTTTGCGACGCCGTAACCCCGACGCCATGCAGTCCTCGGCACGGTATCTTGACACCTTGACTTGGGGAGTTTTGTCCGCGGGAGCTATTTTATTTCACTCCTACCCTCTGTTCTAAGAACAGCGAGCATCCTCCTATCCGCAGGTGGAGACGCGCCCGGTAGCAGTATCTCCTCTGCCCCGGGAGTGTGTGTGTGTGTGTGTGTGTGTGTGTGTGTGTGTGTGTGTGTGTGTGTGTGTGTGTGTGTGTGTGTGTGTTTGTGAGTGAGTGAGTGAGTGGGTGGGTGAGTGAGTGTTTGTGTGTGTGTGACTGGGTGAGTGAGTGGGTGGGTGAGTGAGTGTTTGTGTGTGTGTGACTGGGTGAGTCAGTGAGTGGGTGAGTAAGTGGGTGGGTGAGTCAGTGATTGGGTGAGTGTGTGTGTGTGTGTTTGTGTGTGAGTGACTGGGTGAGTCAGTGAGTGGGTGAGTGAGTGAGTGGGTGGTTGGGTGGAATCTGGAGGCACGATCAGCTTTATATAAATATAATAGCTCTCATTTTTACAACCATGAGGCTACAACAAGGCGCCGAGTTTAATGACCAATATAACAAACTCGTGTGTTATGTATTTTCTCGTGTTTAGTCGTGAAAAGCACTAATGATTTATTTATTTCTTAATAAAATATAAAACTCCTTAGATTTTTGTTCTGTGATGGGATGCATTTCGTAGGGACAAAGTTAATAATTCTAATCTAAAAAAAAAACCGTCTCATTGTGTGTCCCTTTAATTATTACGTTAATGATTTATAATATCAGGAATGACGTTATAGGGATTCAGAATGAGAGTCCAGTTGAGATGTGTGTAAAGAACATTATTTTAATAGACGTTTTAGTATTAATACAATTAGTGGGTGCTGATGTGGTGCTGATACAAGCATTATTCATTATGATTTGGTACAGTATTATGTTACTGTGAATTACTGAATTGTACTTGTAGCCTCATACTACAGATTAGATGTGTTGAATTTTTCTGTGGTGTGCGTTTATCGCAACAGAAAAATTTGTGTCTCGTGAGTTATTCATCCTTTGGTGGTGTACTGTACGTGTTACCTCGTCTCCCGCTAAAATTGGCGCAAAAATTTGTACCGTCTAATGCTCCAACATTGCCCTCCAGGGTATTTTTGCCCAAAAAGCAACACGTGAACATTTTCATTCGTGGGGTAATCATTTACACATTTATGGCAACACCGCTATTTTTAGTAGAAAATAGGTTATATAGGTGGCCACACTGCGCGTCGCATTAACTCGTAGCCTTACTCAGTAGCTTGTCAGAACTCGTCGAGTGAGGGTATGTTTTTTGCGGGCCAATTCCGGCGGACAATTGAACGCGTATCGTACGAAATGACAAATACAAATGTAATTATGAGCATGTACTTATAAACAAATATGAACTGTAGATTGTTTTTATTTTATTTCTAATAGTAATATCTTAATTTAAACGGAAAGTGTGAAACCGGGCAATGTTACCCTACAATGTCCAGGCTGGCTTAAGCCAACATTGCCCACCTTCGAAAACGACTTAGGGTTGTCACTTCCGAGTTTTTTAACCTACTGTTTTTATGGACAAATTACCTGATGCTTTTGTTATTTCAATCATTTTATAACTTCACAATGTGCATGTGCATGATTAAGCAGACATTTGGCAAAGTTATGTAATATATAACGTGACAGTAAAGTGTTGTGGTATAATGCGAGGAATCCGAAACATTTTAATAAAATAAATACCTTAAATTGTGTTTTATTATGATAAACCACTCATGCCAGATACAAACAGATACCTTCAATGAATGAATGAATGAAATCGTTTATTTCGAGTAACATTGGTGACTCATATTATTTGTTAGTATAAATCTATATCTAGTGTTAATAAAAAATATTACAAAAACTTACACAACATACAAGCTTTTTGACACATGCTGTTCACAGCAGTGTCTTGTGTAAGGACAGTCAAGCCTGTCCCCAATTGAGCGTAGGATGGGGTTGGGGCTGGCCCGCACCCGGCGCACCAGGGATGTGCAGCGTTTGCGCATGGTCGCATAGAAACACCCTCACTCACTCTCTATCACACACATACACACCCACTCACTGACTCACCCAGTAACCCTCACACTCTCTCTCACACACACACACACACGCACACACTCACATACAAGCACCCTCACTCACACACCCTCACTCACTCACACACACACACACACACACACACACACTCACTCACTCACCACTCACTCACTCAACCACTCACTCACCCACTCACTGACACAGCCACACTGACTCACCCAGTAACTCACACACTCTCTCTCTCTCTCTCTCACACACACACACACACACGCCCACTCACAAACACACACACACACACACTCTCTCACCCAATCACTGACTCACCCACCCACTTACTCACCCACTCACTGACTCACCCAGTCACTCACACACACAAACACTCACTCACCCAATCACTGACTCACCCACCCACTCACTCACTCACAAACACACACACACGCACACACACACACACACACACACACACACACACACACACACACACACACACACACACACACACATTTTACGAATTTAGGTCAATATGCGATTAGGTCATTATGCGTTTAGGACATTATGCGATTGGGACATTTTGCGTTTTGCAAATTTTGGGACTTTAGGACATTATGCGTCTAAGGCATTATATGCTCTTAATCTTAAATGCATTTTTAAATAACATGTCAAAAGAAAATATAAAAAGACAATTAAATTAAAATTAAACCTAAATTGATAAAACTAAAGAACTAAAATCTAAAATAAATTAAATTAAGCTAAAATAAATCTACAAAACTGTGCCCCCGCATCGCATGTTCCCGAAGACGCTGGCAGCATTTCCTCGCTGAATCGCAATGCTGATGCGTTGCGCGAGGAAACTGCCAGCTCTTCGGTCACCAGTAAACTCAATGAGCATTTTATCTTAAATTAGGTCCGTAATTAGGGATATTATGTTAATTCCATGTAAATGAAATCAATGAACCTCTTTCATTGATATTGTCTATTTTTCACATATTACAATCCATACTAATATTATAAATGCGAAAGTGTGTCTGTCTGTCTGTTACCTCTTCACGCTTAAACCGCTGAACCGACTTAGATGAAATTTGGTATGGAGATAGTTTGAGACCCGGGAAAGGACATAGGATACTTTTCATCCCGAATACATTTAGTGTTCCCGTGGGATGAGCGGGTAACACCGCGGGGCACGGCTAGTAGTACATAAAAAATAGAAATCTATACCGGATGCACGGTAGTGCTGTGTTGAACGCAACAACGCCGTATGGGCAGTCTGGTGCGTCCGTAGGTACACATAAAATTTTAAGATAGAAGGTAATGGACCTTTGTGACGTTCTTTATTTAACCAAAATTCAAGGCATATAAGAAAGTATCTTATAGCCAAAATGAAAGAAAGCTGAATTACCAGTGGGCCGGCAAAAAGGCATTTGGAATTTTGAAAAAATAGGTAAGCAATTCATACAAACAATTTCAATAAATATAATATACTTAAACATGGCACACTGAAATTCGATAAGTATATATAGACTCTCCACAAGTACAATATAGTTGTGGCTTCTCCTGGCACCAGAGTTGGTGGAAATTACTCTTTTTCGTTGGTGCTTTACTTTCGACGAAAACACAAAAAAAATGTTACACTGACAATACCCCTTAGGCGACGTCCGATCGATGGGACGATGTTTTTTTTATAAAGGGTTTTTGTGGTAGAAGGAAATAATTTTAGTTCTTTAATTACCATAGTCTAATAAAACATGGCCTTCTCTTCCCAGAGTGAGACAAGCCTACGTCACAATAACATTGCCACTTTATTTCAACATAACATGTTATATACACATTATACCTATGGTTAATTATTTAAAATGTTTATTTATTATTTTATCATTTTCATTTATATGTCTTTTATCTTAAATTTAACAACAACACGTCATTTTTATCATCATCAAATTGTCAACACTCACTTCGCCGAATTTCACTTCAAAGTCAAAGTTTCATGTATTTCCATTTCGTCGACAATTCAGTTAGTAGTTAGGACTTTATAGGACATCAATGTATGGGAACCAATATTTTTGTCATTAAAGCATGAGCCGTGGCACATTTGTTACTTAGGTAGACTAGAGTTGAAAACGCCCGGGAGACGAGCGCGGTCGCCCCGCTGGTGGGGAGGGGAGGGGGGGAAGTTACGTTCCGCCGCTCGTTCTTTCGGTCCTCCTATCATCGCACTTATAGAGACTATGGCAAGTTTGGTATCGTTTTCGGATAATTTGAGGACGGCCGATAATTTTCTGGCACATTTACAACATGTTTTCATAGAAAAAAATTGAAATAAAGGCAAAAATCAGAAAATCTTGATAAAAAAAAAATTATTTCTGCAACGAGTACGTGATAATGAGCAACGATTTGGGCATGAAAAAAATATTATTATAAAGCCACATTTATGTAGATTTCAAAAACATATAATTTATTATAACTATTATGAATAACAAATACTAAAAAAAAATTTTTTGAACAGCGGACTCCTCAAAATTTTACTTTATAAAAATAAGGACCCAAAAACAAATGTTATAAAGGTTGGAATATGTAATTTAAGTAGCTTATTGTATATTACGTAGTTTAAAGCTGTATTTACATTTGTAAGCATGTGTATTATATTTTAAATTGCGAATAATATAACCGTTTGATGACTTCAAATGACTGGTTCAAAATAAAACTAACAAGTCACAGATCTGATTAGATACCAAACTTGCCATAGTCTCTATAAATGCGATGATAGGAGGACCGAAAGAACGCGCGGCGGAACGTAACTCCCCCCCCTTCCACTCCCCACCAGCGGGGCGTCCGCGCTCGTCTCCCGGGCGTTTTCAACTCTAGTCCACCTAAGTAACAAGTGCATGGTGTTGTCCTATAAAGTCCTAACTATAGTGGAATGATCATTACAAGTAATTTTAAATCGTGTATTTATATACGGATGATTCATTACATAGTTGTATTATGTCATGGAAAACGTTTTGTGGTTTATTGTTTCAAGTGTTTTTAATTAACATACAAATTATTAAAAGGATTATTATTTAAATCGTCAAATGTATTGACGAAGTTTTATTCCCCACTCGATACAGACCTCCGCGGCTCGCTCACTTCGCGCGCTCGTTAGGGTCGCAGTTCAACAAATTGTATATAATGTATACAGAGATGGGCAAAAGTTAATCGATTAACGATTAAGATTAACCTACTTTATCGCGATTAACGATTAAAACTGACGATTAGTTAATCTAATCATACGAGTTCCGATTAATTTAATCCCGATTAAGTTGATAGTAGATTAATATAGAAGAGAGAGTATATAATAATATGGTAGAGAAGAGAATGCCTTATGGCATTAAGTCCGCCATTTGTACTTTTACTATTGTATTTTGTGCAACAAAGTTTAAATAAGTAAAATAAATCATATCTAGCGATTACATTTTTAATCGATTAATTCGTTTAATTAAATTTCTTTCGATTAATATTAGGAAAAAATGAGGTATTTTTTGTAAGTCTAAGTCTCTACTGAACTATAAAAACCACCTTGTATTACTGTAACAAGTTTATTTCACACAGCACACTATAATGTATTTTCTAGTTTACACATGACAAGACGTAGGTTGTACTTTCGTAAAATGCACAAAATGAGCGTGTTCCAACTTTTAATCGAGAATTAATCGTGAAAGGCTATAGTCGGACTTTCATACGTTTGCGACCTTTGATTGTAGAGAATGTATTTTTTTGTGGTAAGCACCCCTAATGGCGTCTATTATTTTGCCCAAGTTTCAGCTTCTTATGTTTGACAGTTTCTGACTTATGTCACTTATACGATTTTCAGAAATTAATGATTTATCTCATAAACTACCCACACATTTTTTTTGAAATTATTAGTCCATATTCTATAAACTAAGACCCTAAGAAGATTACAGAAAATATTAATATCACTTGTTTAACAAAAAGAAGGAAATAAAGGGAATCTAAAAGCTCAAAAAAATTTTTTTATGTGTTACGAGCTAGCGACACCTACAGTTTTTGTTCATAGAGTGGTTGATTTTCTTGTCTACTACTTGCGTAAGTTTCAACTTTTTGCATTTGGTACTTTATACCTAAAAACTACAATATCTGTGTATATATAGGCATACTGTACATTCTAACAAGACATTTAATGACGCACACAAACTTCCAATTTCTAAGTTAGTTTTCTTATCAATCCTTAGATAAAATTACTGCTGGCCTTCTTCGTTTTTCCAAAATCATTGGCATTTATGATTACTTATGACATAATTAAGAAAACAATATAATGAATGACGTTTATAATTTGCTGACTGCTGCTCGTCACTGCTACACGAAATTGAGTTGACTGATTGTACCTAGTAATTATAGCTGAACACACAAAATGTTGAGCTTCGCAACATCCAAACAACTGTTGCGGACACCCGAGATTGAAGGCATATGTATATTTCCCGGCTGCACCCAAACAGACTTTACCGACGTACCAAACACGGTAAAAATAAATTTTCTGTGCAGATTAAACTTCCTAATATCACCTGGGACGCGTGTTTGCAGTGTACATAGCCGAGTAGGGGAAGATGCTTGGACTGAAGTATTTGTGTCCCACAACAACCGATCAGATTTTGACGCCCGCCATGCACAGAACATTGCTGATTTGCTGCGTTTCTCTCTAGACATGATGCATGGTGCGGTGTCGACAATGGTCTTCAATGTTGTGGAGTAATAAAAATCATTTGTTTGTTTTTTAATCTTGATTTTTTATTTAATTTTTTTCGTAAAAGCATGTTCAAAAACATACCGATGCAATAAAATTATAAATACATGTATATTTTTTAATTATATTAATGAATCTTATATATGTATGGTCTGGCCAGCCAACGAGCGTAGTAAATAACAACAGTATACTATACCTATCCCTTTTTACAAGCTTTTATTTAACTTGCAATGTATGTATGTATGTATGTATGTTTGTTCGGGTGGAACGGTAGTAACACGGGTAACGAAAGGTGTGTGTATATGTCAGTCGCGTTCAGTGCGCCAAGCGACATAGACGCATTGATGAGTAATAAAAATTAAATATTAATTCGACATTAGCGCGGCCCGGCCGCTGCTTGCGAATCGACGCGATGAGTGCCTCCAATCAGAGTCAACCCATCGCGAACGATTTCCTCGCCTTTCTGCAGCAAAAGGAGAAGCTGCAGCTGGAAGGCAAGATGGATGCGGTGACCGCTGTCCAGTTCAGTTCGCGGGCATCGAGTTTCACCGTCGAGGACATCTGTGAAGCGAAGCAGGTGTTGTGCCAGTCCCTTGGGATCTTCGGCACATACGTACCTCACCGAAAAGGGGACGAAACTGGAAAGAAGACCCTTGCGGATATAATGAAGATCCTAAGGGAGAACCAAGATCGGATTCCGGAGTTTGTGGCGACGGGTGCCCCTATACTGTCGTCTCATGTTCCGGATAGTATTGATAATGTTTCTGTCACGTTGACATTGCATTTAAGAAATTATTTATGTTACGAAAGACATGCCTTCGACATGAATAACAGAGCAAAAAGGAGGAATTACGAAAACATAATATATTTTGTATAAAACAATTAAATTGATTATTTCAGTAAGTTTACATCTGAGTGAGTTGTGCCTTACAAAAAATAATAAGAAGAGTTGAATATACAATCATAATTACTAAAATTTTGACTGGAACCACCTTTTTCGTAAGTTTGAAACGGGGTCTTTTATGATTTAATTTAATTTAAATTCGCTGTTCGCTCATCCCTGGTACCTTTCATTCACTGTTGCTAACCGCGTACCAATTTTATTCACTGATGTTAACCGGTTGACCGCGGGATAGTGGTCGAGTTGACTAGTTATGCTACAGAAGGAGAGATATCTGACAACCAAGAGAATGTCATATCATGTCGCTTTCCAAAAAAACCGGCCAAGAGCATGTCGGGCCACGCTCAGTGTAGGGTTCCGTAGTTGCCCATCATTCACAATAGACAAGGTTTAAATTACGAGAAAGATTTCAAGCTCTATAAAAGGTCGTAAACGCCAAAGTAACAGTAATTACTTATTACCTTCTGGAAGTTATCGGTTATACGCGCCAAATTTAGCCAAATGTTTTAATACGGACTTGCACTTTTGACGACGCGTTTGGCTCGGTTTGTAGACCACTGAGTTTGGCCTACTGAGTCGGCGGTCCCGGGTTCGAATCCCGGCCGGGGTAAATATTTGTGCAAATATTTGTTCTTGGGTCATGGATGTCATCTACTAACACTATTGATCCAAGTTGGTCGAAAATAAATGATTTATTATTATTATTCCTGTATGTCGCACCCGCTCACGGGACAATAGTGTCCCGGACCTTTGGGAGGCGTGCACGGAGCCGAAGCCAACGAGCAGAGGCCCTTTCGACAATTTAATGAAATGTAAGGGGTACACCATGCGGATGCTCCCCCTGCCTGTGTCATGGGACGCACACAGAGACAGCACCCGCTAGATGTAAGAACTATTGTGGTTGTATGGAGTCTAAACATGGTACTAGGCTATTACATGAAATGCGATGGAATAACTACTGGGCTATTGTTTGAGACAGCCGGACGTCTACCATGAAAAGTGTCTCATAGCAAAAAAAACTGGTAGACGATGACTCGCCTCCCGCTAGATGGGCCCCCATAAAAAGCGACACATAGAGTGGCCTAAGGGCAACACCAGTGCGGAAGGCTAAGGGCGGAGAGGTGTAATACTGGGCTTTAAACCGAAGCCAACTAACCCCTTACGTTTCCACATCCGCCCCCGAGCCGCAACTCTCGCGACTCCACTCTGTCCGGCCGGTTAAGGCAAGACAGAGGCGGAGGCCCCGACCCATCACCCCCCGTCAGGATCCCCCAGGAGCACTCAGGTACGTGGGGTCGCTACCCCCCAACAGCTCGCCATAAGCTGCCCTGCGTGACTGATTGCGCTGGTAATACCAGCGGGCGATGGGGTCGTCACATCCCTACGCCTTTATTATTATTATTTGTTTCTCATTTTTTGAGTCTCGGGCTCATACGTCCCGGTCTTTTGGAAGGCTTGCGTGGGGATATGGATCCAACACGTAGAGGCCCCTTGGAGAAATTTCCTGTGGCTGTTGCCCTGCTGGGACCCGTTCCTGATCATATCAATAAGATGATACATCCATGAACCGGTCCCAGCAGGTGATTGAACTATTGCATTAAGAGTCCGCAGCAAGCTCGATTCTTCATACAAACGTAGTTACGTCCTTATTTTAATATAACATGTCACATTATCATGAAATTCTCTAAATATAATGAGATAAGATATATCTAGGGCTAAAACTAGTTTATGACTCTTGAAATGTTAATAGAAAGAAAATAGAGCGAGTACAAGTTTTGCATTTTTAGACCCCAGAAAGTTGTTCAGTTTGGCGGCATACTACGACCAAAATATAGTTTAGATTGAAGTCAAAACCTATTTCCGGTGTCGATTAAACTATGCAGTTTGATAAGAAAAAAGATTTATCAAAATTGATCTCGTAGTTTTAAAATGAGAGCGTAACTACGAAAACCTTAAAATAAATTACAAAAAATTGTTGCGAAACTGCAGCGAATTACTCTAGCGCGGGGAACGGTCCGGGGGGGCGGCGGTAAGCACCGCCCTTATCATAGCTACTCCTAGCCAGCCTCGCGCAACTCTCAAGGTAAAAAACGATCGACAACGGCTGTATGAAACGGAGGTGAATTTTTTACCCAAGTTTGAAAGAACGTTGAAACCTACAAAGCATTAGATAATTGGCGACAATCGAATTTAGGCGGGTTGTACTTCAGCCGCCATTTTTGTCCGCCATGCCATGTTAGATGACGTTTCTATTTTGTTGTGTAGTCTGTCACTTCTGTCAAGGTTCTGCGATCTTTTCAAATAATTCAAATTTCACAAATAATCTAATAATTTGCATTCTTTGGGTGTAGTGGTCGTCTAGAAGGTACACAAGACAATCACAATTGCAAAAATGAGTGGATTGAAAAGGAAAAAGTGTGAAATATGCAGAATGAAAACGTGTCGAATGGACGGTCAAAAAAGACTATTCATGGCAAGATTTCCACCGTTCGAAGATCGGTAAGTAAAAAATATACTTAATTACTGCGTGTTATAACCATGTTAATCGTAAGTTTCATTGAAAACTTGGTATTTCGGGTAAAATAATACATACCCTTATACGTATGTAAACAATAGTGCTGTATGTAAGTTTTATCGATAATTTTCATTTGAAGTGAAAAATACCTGGGTAAACACGGAATATCTTTCTTCAAGCAAAAGCCTATTGGTATGTGTACTTATACAAAAGTGTGCACTTGAATACAGCTGTTAAAGCCGTCTCAGATGAGAGGATAAGACATTATTATCACTACTTTTTATGCCAGTTTGAGTTAGATTATGGTCACAGAAATATTTTACGAAAAATCTTCAATGGACTATGAATGGTACGGTTTCATCTGGACAAACAGATTCATTTTTACTCTGTAATTTTCTGTTTACCCTGTATTATTTGTGTTGCAGAACTTCCAACCTGGAGCACAGACTGGAGTGATGAAACGGCTTTTTTCGTCTATGTTTATCAGCAAGCCAAGCAAAGTTTGAACGAAATAAAATTATTTGCACACTTGTTTTTTTTTATGAAGTCAGTAACCTAAAGTAAACCAAATGTTTACATTGAAGCGAAATATTTAATGATTTAAATTACCGGAAAGCCGTTGGAGACGCGGGTGCGAATGCGAACCCCGCCTGAACCATTTTTTTTTAATACCGATATCGATATCGATAATTCGATAATTTGTGTAACATGTGACATCCCTATTTTGTTCTTGATGCATTATGTCATGAGTTGACACTGACACTGATATCATTTGCGGCTTCATATTGGCAGTATGTTTCGCCCCCGTTTCATACTAATGCGAGTTCACGCTTTTTGTATGGCACTCCCGTCTCTTAAAACGTAGTGATTACATACTCTTTGCTCCTAGCGCGCTCTCGCTTTACTGCTAGCGCCCTGTCTTCCTCTAGGTGAAACAACAACATTTTAAAGCGTAAGCGCGCGATCTCAACGCGGAGTTGAGCGGACCTTGCTGCGGACTCTTAATATGGAAAAGAAACCGGGCTATTAAAATGAAGTTTGGATGGACTATTTATGTGGGCTATTGCAGTAGAAAAATGTCACCCGCCGTAACCATCTATGCGACTGTTACCTCTGGCGGGTGGTGACTCGCCCCTCACTTGGTGGGCCCCGTAATTATTATTTTTATTATATTATTATATTATTATATATGTATATATAT
The DNA here is from genome assembly GCA_932273695.1 of Apotomis betuletana. Classification (NCBI taxonomy): domain Eukaryota; kingdom Metazoa; phylum Arthropoda; class Insecta; order Lepidoptera; family Tortricidae; genus Apotomis; species Apotomis betuletana. The sequence continues at coordinate 11,986,774 of OW026298.1, read as the reverse complement.
ATTATGTATATCGTCGTCTAGTACCCATAGTACAAGCTTTGCTTAGTTTGGGACTAGGTCGATTTGTGTATGATTGTCCCTTAATACCTATTTATTTATTTATTTACTTAACTAATATGCGTAACGTTCGAAGTATAAGGACACCGCGCGGCACCTGACGTAGGTTATTTTAAAGAAAATTATAAATTTTTGCGATAACTCAAAAACGGCTCGACCGATTTTATTCAATTTAGTTTTCATTGAAAGTACTGATAAGGCCTCATTTTCATGATTTTTTCCATATTTTTTTGACCCCTGGTTGAAAAGTTTGAGGAGGGGGGGACACTATTTTTTATATTTTCGGAGCGAATAATTTACAAAACTGCAAATTTCATCAAAAAGTAATGTTCGAAGATCCCTATTATTTTTAAAAGACCTATTCAACGACACCCCACACACTAGTGTTGGAACGAAAAAAAAATCACCCCCGCTTTAGGTGTACGGCAGGTACCCGAAAAATATTTTTTTTTTTAGTTTTTATTTTACCGTTTTGTCGGCGTTATACACTCATACCAAATTTCAACTTTCTAGTACTAATGATCACGGAGCTAAGCCGCGGACGGACAGACAGACAGACAGACAGACAGACAGACAGACAGACAGACAGACGGACAGACGGACATGGTGAAACTATAAGGGTTCCTAGTTGACTACGGAACCCTAAAACATCATGGTGCGTTCCATAGAAACCCGTGTTGTTAAGATAAAAGTGAACACACATTTCCTATGAGATCAGTCTAACCATCTGTGATGATGATGAGATCTAGGGCAACTGCACGTTTTATTTTATCTTTAATCTCGGTGTTGACACGCGTGTACTTTGCCATGAATATATTATTACTAATATCATACCTTCGCGAAGGGTCATAACAGTTAAGCTGCGTTTTCACCTAGTGCTCAGAGCAAACATATTGCTCTGAGCAAATGTGTGCTGTTCTGCCGTAGCTCGCCCGAAACAGAAAACATCTGTTTTCATTCAATGAGGAAACGTACAATTGTGTAGTTTCGTTTTCACCGGCGAGCACGGTGGTGATTTGCTTTTGGCTAGTACAGCGTTTGTAATAATTGAATAAAAAAAAAACAGAAGCAAAAAATAATGTATTGGGTGTAAAATTAAATAAAACAGAGAGATACAATAACTGTCGTTCTATTAGCCAAGCTGGGACTTTATTCCGAATATAGACGCTTTCATAATTGCTGCATGAGATTAGTCGAAAATGCCATAAAAAGAAGAATTATATACACGTATCCGCATAGTAATAATACCTCCACGTCTAAAATTGGCTGTTACTCTTCTCTACCTTGCTACTGGTGATTTTTATTCAAGACTGGTCTTATTATTTATGTAGAATTTCAAAAATTGTTTTATCAAAAATCATACCAGAAGTATGTCAAGCAATAAATAATCCTTTAAAATCGCCAATTGCCTGTCGGAAATGTATTTAAAAGAATCGGTTTTCATAGCAACATTTTTGTAGTTTTTGCTTTTTTGATCCCAGAAGCAGACTGAAAAAAGTAGCCATCGGATCCTACTGACTTTTCTAAAAGCCTAACTGCAATAACAGTTAAGCTTACTGACATAAAGCCTAATACAACAACAGTTAGGTTTACTGAAATGTCAGTAGGATTCATTGACATTCTTTTCAGAGATATGATTCCGATAATTTTCAATGAATTGCAACGATTCTTCTTGACTCTATTCCATGGATAAAAGATCCGAGATCCACCGAGCACGTACAACGCCCACTGAATGCACAGATCAACAGCTCGCTCGCCACAGACGTCGTTTACACTAAACGAATGAGTGAGCGAGCAATCGTTCACCTCGTCCAGACGATCATCACTGAAACAAACACGTCCGCTCGCGCAAGTGTTTTCATTTACGCACGAACGAACGATGCAAGTGAAAACGCGGCTTTAGAGACCAGTGTATGCAAAGCTGATTTCAACTATTAAAACTAATAGTGATAAAGGTGCTGTCGTGGCATAGATGACTCTTGCAAAGATCGTTTTTTACATCGTGGTAGATTTAAATGTCCTAATTTGAAATTTAGATTCATATCCGTCTTTAACTTTTGTAGCATCTGTGCTTGCATGCGTTTTTCATTTTTTTATGGAATTTATTTAAGGTATTTTGTAATAATCAAGAATGGTTTGAACCAAAACACCATCAGTATTGTGTTTCTTGCTTTAAATATCCTTGAAGTCGTTATTATTTCTTGCCTTCGACGCCTGCATTCTGTTGAGGTCAAGTTTCGGATCGAACATAAGTAGTGCTTACCCTTTTAGCACAAAGACTTTTTTCAATTACATAGAAGGGTTTAAACGTAGGTACCTATGTCTCTTACATACTTCTAATTGGTACGTTAATACATTAACAATGCACTTCTGTCGTTTTTGTAATCAATTAAATCGGCCTAGTGCGTGTGGTATTTGCGCAAAAAGGGTTCTGTACCACAGAAACACTTTTTTTGTATAGTTCCGATACCGTTTAATTTCGATACCTTAAATATATTTCAATTCTATTGCAAGAATTCTTTTTGTACAACGCCGTATACGAGTGCTCATAAAGTACCTACTCGTAAGTGATAGAAATTTGATTATATTATGATTATGCGCAGCAAGCGCAGCGTAGGACGTCCACCTACAAGATGGACAGATGACCTTATAAAGGTCGCCGGAAGGCGCTGGATGCAGGCCGCTTCCAACCGGTATATATGGAAGTCCAAAGGGGAGGCCTATGTTCAGCAGTGGACGTCCTATGGCTGAGATGATGATGATGATGATTATGCGATTGATTTATGGACCAGAAACATGCCTTTCACATGAAACTGTTATGAAAAAATACATGATGGAGGACTGTAAAACGGTGCTATAAATAGTTGATTAACCGTGTTCCATAAAATTATTGTTTGTGTGAGTAAATGGCAAGTGTGCAGATTTAATGTGGGTCACCGTAGCATGTAAACCTAAATAAGTGAAATTTTAAAATACATCTAGTCGATGATGTAAACAGCCTTTGTTTAGTATTTAGTACATACGTTACAAATTAAAAACTAGAACGGAACTTATTTTCATGAACTAAACAGAGCAATTTTCGTAAGATAAAGCGGAACCAGAGATACCGATTTGGATAGTAGTATTGGTAGCCGAATTTCCGTTTTAGACCAATAAATAGGATTGTGATAATAATTATATTACATAATACGAGACGGTACCCGTGAGCTTCGTCGCGGAAAAAATACGGGTTATGACTTTTTGCTTTCCTGTTAGTCGAGTAAAAAGGTATCCTATAAGCATATGAAGGTGGGTTAGGTACAACACAAGATCCCAAGGCGTAGATTTTGCTAAAACGTTTGGCCAATTTGACATTTGATAATATTATCTGCCTCAAAGCTGAACAGATTGTTATAAATGGTTCACAACTCCGATGGGTAAAATCTTATTTCCACAACCGCTCTCACAATTAAATACTTCTCTTTATCAAACGTTTTAGTGTCCCTCAAGGGATGATTGGACGCGTTGGATGGTTCAAAATTCGTTGTGCTGAGGATTTGAGGACGCCAGTGCGGCGTTCCACAATTCACACAGAAGTCCCTGGGTCCGCTACTTCTTCCAATACCACATCATTGTCCACAGTTTAAGGTCTATGCTCTGCCATTCGCTCCGGGTAGCCTTCCCTCTCGATAAGCGTTACGATTTGGATATCGTTCCGAGTATAATCTTGCTGCCGATTTTGCGTTGTACGAAACATTGCTTCGATCTAAAGCAAGCAAAGTTGTCGTTCAGATCCATAAACAGCACAAATAAAAAACAAATCGGAGTCCAGAGAAAAGCCAAGTCAGTTTAAGAAAACACGAATACGGGAACACAGAGAACACAGGTATCGCACGAAACGCATTTGGCTCGAAAGGCTACGGTTTTCTAATGTTTGACAGAATTTTATTTAAAATAATTTCATATGCCAGAATTTCATTCGCTCGAATTTTTGCTTTGCATGCTAGAACGTTACTTTTTCCATAAAAGTTAATTAAAATAAAAACATATCCCCGAATTTTTACATGACATAGGTAGGTAATACGAGCATGTATGCTAGAAAGTTTATTTTCCATATTTTTGTTTACTTACTGTAATTTTATTTGCCAGAAAATTCAAACGCCATATCAATTACTATAAAACTACCAGAAGGTGGAGGTTTGAACCACCGCTACCGTTTCTCTTTTCGCTTCGCTCGCTCGGCTCGCGCGCTGTTGTGGTCGCAGTTCTAACCTAACCAAAGCCATTTATCTACTTTAATGGTAGCAGTGGGTTCTGGCGGTTCGGCATTTTTTTCTGCTTCATGAATATTATATGTCCTATGTATTAGGGGTCCTCAATACTGCTCCAAAATCCCAAGTTGATTACCCTTGCTTCACACAGTTTGATTATTTTACAACTAAGTAAAATTTATTTGAAGATACCAAATAAAACAAAAACATTTATAATCAACATGAGTTTTATTTTTAAATATTTCTCATCATTCATCAACTACTATTAAAAGAGAAAGGAAGAAAGGTTATTATGTTATTAAAACTATCGTGAGACATCTTTACTAATTATAAAAACGGTATAAACTCACGTAAAAATTGTCAGGAACGGCCCGACATGTTTCGAACTCCTTTGCTACCCCTGATGAAGAGCTCCAAATGAGTTCGAAACATGTCGGGCCGTTCCTGACAATTTTTACGTGAGTTTATACCGTTTTTATAATTAGTAAAGGTTATTATGATTCGAATTTTGACTAAAATTACCTGTATGATACAAATTAAAAGAAATAATTTGAATTAGATTATAATAAAATTGTGTAAAGAATAATTGATTACAAATTCAAGGGTTCCGCATATGTACAAAAGTGATTTGTATGCGCCGTATGCGGTTATATATGTATGGGTCAATAGGGAGAAGTCGGAAACTATCAGAGATAGGGTTCTTTAGATTGCTGATTAACAACTTCATGGTTTGAATCGGAATCCTCTGTCTATCTCCATAATATTCCTTAAAGTATCTACGACCTGCCGATGATAACTACCACAGTTTTTAACTTTTTTCCATTCGGCGGAATTCATTTTGGATGAGTTTTAATGTCTGGAACTTTATATCTACAGAACCAAATGTTTCAAAACAAACATATGTATCAACAGAGTGACGAAAGACGATTAAATATATTTTGACAAGGCGCAATAGGAACAATAAAAAGTTCGTTAGTGGTTTTAAATAAGTGAAAAGAACTGCTTTTGGTTTCAAGAACCTCCTATTGAGACTTAATTATGCGTTGGAGTGGCAATAAGGTAGTTCTTGAATCATTTTTGGTTCCAAAAGGGCCGTAATATTATCTCTTTAGCTACTATTGGTGATATGCTACTCTATTATACTAGTCAGTCAATCAATCATAATATACTATTCATCCAAGAACCAAGCCGCAAGAAAGAACAGAAGGGAACGCCTGATACAAAAGTGACCAGGACTTCGAAACCCAAGAAGAAAGACTAACCCTCTGCAGAGGGTACTTGATGAGATTTATCCCTTCTATAACTCCTGGGACCAAATCGGTCCGCATTGTTACGCGCCTGGCGTAACTCATAGCCAGGCGCCCGGACCTTAGGAATTTTGATTGCCCTTAAAGAGGGCCTATATCTAACTGAAGGAGCACCAGCAGCAACTGGTACGGTGGCTGTCTCAATGTCAGAGTCAAAGTCATACGGGGCAATGTTACTTCTTTTAATACTAATTTATAAATATATACAAGTATGATGAAGACTATCCTAACTTAAGCTAATCTAACCTAAAAGAGCACGCCCTGCATTATACCTGGCTCAAAGGTCCCCATAATACCAGCAGCGTTGCTCCGCTGAATGGCTATGGACACCTGCTGAACCAGATAGGAGCCAGAGCGGGGATCGCAGCCCCTGTCCCTTAGTCGTCTTCTTTTAAGTCTTCTAATGTGAAGTAAACGACGCAGACGGTCTCTTAACTCAACGTCAATCTCTAAATTCTGATTTAGTCTAATGGTGATGGGGTCTGACGCCTGATGTTATTAAAGGGCGAAGCTGAAGGTTTATAATAAACTGCACTCTTGACCAGACGGTTCGGACTCACCTCAGCCCTCTCAAAGAACTTTTTGATAACCTTTTCAAATGGTCAACAACTGAGGGAACCCCCAAATTAGTCTGTTACCAATCTGTTAGTTTACCAGGATACTCGATAGTCGTAGCACATGTTTGAAAAAAGTTTGCACCTCATTCCTAAGTAGCGCCACAAGATTTAGGTGCAAACTTAACTCAATCGAGTGTAGTGGTTACCTATTATTGGTAAAAAAATTAAAGCCCATAATATGGCCGGGGATTTTCTCGACAGATAAATAAAGTTTTCATCAAAATCCGTTCAGCCGTTTTCACGTTATGCGCGGTCAAATAAACAGATAAACAGACAATATTGTATTTATTACTTCTGAACTGAACTGTCTAAACTGAAATCTGAACGGCAGCGAGACGAGAACTTAACTATAATAAAAAGGGTGACAATTCTTCCTTTATAAATAAAAGATAACATCGTGTCGCTACGAATATAAAAGTCGCAATGCGCTGCATCGGGAAAGGATTACGCAAAAGAGCATCACTGCATAAAATGCTGCTGCAATTTTCCTCTTTTTATTTTGTCCCTTTTTACTGAATCGTTTCATGGAAACTGCTCATGTTTTCTATGAATCAGTCTATCCATTACACCAACCCCTAAAAGCCGGCCAAGCGCAAGTAGGACTCGCGCTCGCGAAGGGTTCCGTACTATCAAATAACTAAAATCACGTTTGTTGTATGGAAGCCCAACTTAAATATTTATTTAATTCTGTTTTTAGTATATGTTCTCATAGCGGCAACAGAAATACATTGTTACGGAGATCCTCATTTTATCCGAGGTTAATAAGAATCACGACGAGCTTTCTTCAGAAGTTGATCAGCAAGTTGACTCCGTTGGACAAACCATCATTATCTTAATTTGAATCCTATTACAAGTTTCGTCGGGATAATAAAGTTATATGAAGAACAGAACAGTTTTATGGCATTCAGAAATCCTCGACTTCAAGGAGCAGTCTAATCGACTGGTTGACACCATAGGCTGGCAACTTCGCCTAGCGTATCAGCGTCGCAAAACAGCGAGGAAATGCTGCCAGCATCTTTGGCACGATGCCACGAGTGCCCTTTTAAGTTTTAACTTAGTTTAATGTATTTCAGCGTCTCTGTTTAGTAATAATCGTTTGTATCTGCTTCTACCTAATAACATTTATGTTTTCGATATGTTCGGCAAAACTTTCATAATTGCTTTATAAATATCATTTTTTGAAAGATTATCAATGTTTTTCATATAAAACGAGTCATCTTCCGTAACTTGTGGTAACTATGAAGTTGGCAGGTGAGGGTGAAGCCATATGAGCGTAATTTTTTGAATCGTGAGCCTTGCAATTTTGCTTATATGTGGGAATACAAACACAAATAACAATCTCTTCTGATTTAAAAATTCATCCCATAAAAAATATTTGACATTTTTTCCTTAGGTCTATTTGTCGATGTGGTAGATTTATTTTAAACATACGATGACATCCATTAAATAATTTAATGTATTTAAATAAAACAGTTTAAACGGATTATATCGCGTAAAGTAATTATTGGAGCTAACCTTTACCTTTACAGATACCGTTGTCAAAGGTTGACTGAGAAAAACACATTTTTTTTCTGTCAAAGTTACATTTGTGCAAACTACCCGTTGTATAAATATTCATTTAAAATAAAGGTGTTCATACCAGATGGCCCTAATGTGTAAAGACGAGAAGTGTAAAGACGCATGTGCCAGAAGGGCATTTACAATTTTATTTAAAATATCTACCAGCGGCTTACCTATAAGGCTTACTGAGGAGAAAGAAACCTCGCAGATTGCCTTATTTATTACTATGATATACTTTTAAACAAATACTCTACATATAAATAAATAAATAAATACACGACCTAGTCCCAAATTAAGCTCAAGAAGGCTTGTGTTCTGGGTACTTGACGACGATATACGTATACGATAGATAAATATATACTTAAAAACATAGAACAACCATGATCCAAGCACAAATATTCGAATTCATCACACGAATATTTGCCCTGGCCGGGATTAGAACCCGGGACCGCCGGCTCAGTAGGCAGGTGTCTACAAACCGAGCCAAACGCGTCGTCAAATACTACTTTTAACACTTATTTGTTTTACACCGTTCGAGGCCCAAAGTTTCCAGTCTTGTGACTTGCTTGATCCTTGATAAGATGTACAACGGGATCCCAAGCCGATGGTAATGACAACCATCTTCTCTATTGAAATTGGGATATTTTTTTTCTTTCAATAGCCTCGCCCCTCATTCTGGGAAAATATCGTTTCTCTCTGGCAAGGATGTACAACGGGATCCCAAGCCGATGGTAATGACAACCATCTTCTCTATTGAAATTGGGATATTTTTTTTCTTTCAATAGCCTCGCCCCTCATTCTGGGAAAATATCGTTTCTCTCTGGCAAGGATGTACAACGGGATCCCAAGCCGATGGTAATGACAACCATCTTCTCTATTGAAATTGGGATATTTTTTTTCTTTCAATAGCCTCGCCCCTCATTCTGGGAAAATATCGTTTCTCTCTGGCAAGGATAGAAGATAGTGTTATGAAACTTAATTGAATGGTTTGGTTTGTCCATGACATGCTCGCAGACTGGAGACCTGTTGTCATCGGCCACATACTCCTTAACCCGTGTAGCTGTACTATGTTACGTTTGGTCAATGTATGACAGACCGCACTCGCAGTCCAGCTTGTAAACACGGCCTCAGGTATTGAGACATCTTCTTCATCGGCTTTTAATTTGTTTTAATGGAAGCCCGTTTCAAAATGTTTCCAATCCTATCTTTGACCCCTTTCGCATATGGCAGGACCGCAGGTTTACGCTCGACTGTAGGAGTCTTCACACGGGGTTTCTGGTTGAGGCGTGTTATCTTGAGCCTATTGGCCCACTGCGCACGCTTGGTCGTCACAGATTCCCTTGGCTCTCTGAAACAAAGATTTACTCACTGTAGCATTATTTGGGTCTTGCGAGGATTTCCAATGTTGTAAATTTACTAACTGGCTACAAAGTGATTGTGTGATTTTGATTTGTGTGTTAATGTCATTTATTGAGTTACTACGCTATTCAAATACTGCGCAACATCTGATCGGATTTCATCTGTGCAGTTTGCTGTTCTAGTGCAGTTTGTTAAGCTGCCCTGCGGTGATTGACTGCGCTGGTAATACCAGCGGGCGATGGGGTCGTCACATCCGTCCGCCGCTTATTATTACTATCACCTATATTTATAGTCAATATCTGGTTAGGTTCTTTACAATACAGTTATATCAAAAGTAAAATACAATTAAAAAATACAAAATAAATTAACACATTATAAAAAAAGTGACGCCGGCAGCGGGGCAGGGTCCAGGCTACCGGTGGTTAGGGCTGCAAAGATCTCTAGCCATCCAGCGAGTCTCTTAAGGTGTTTCTCGAGACTCTTCGCTAGAAAACCGTTCGCGAGCGTTGCGCAGTGGTTTGTGTGTCAGAAACAGAGGCAGATCCTGTCCTAGGCTCACGTGACGTTCTCATTAATGGCTTGAGACCATTACATGTGACGTACGGTAACGGCAGCCGTGGTCAGAGCAGGTTGCCCCGTAGGCCCCAAGCAAGCCGGTAACAGTGGCCGCCCTCGTCAAGCAGGTGCAGGTGCGTCAAGCATTCAACCAAAATCAACTAAATTCAAAACATTGTTGTCCGGAATGAGCAGCTCAATCCTTAATTCTTCTTTTGAAATAAATTTTGAATCATATTGAAACTAACTTGACTCGTCGCTGTGGATAATTTTGGCTTTATTATGCGAAAATTACTTGAAATTCTCGGAATATTAAGTCCTGTTTCCTCCTTGTTTACGTAAGTGACATTTACTGATTTTCAACGTCAATTACCGAATTTTGTCGTTGCCAGTAAAATAAATGACCGCAAAATGGCGTGGGTTAAAAAGCTTATTTTTTTTCCATGAGCACGCTTATAGCCTAAGTTGACAAGAAAGCCACGTTAAATATATGAAGACCTCGAATTACATGTGTCGCATGTAGGTTAGGATTTCTATGTAATAATCATAAGTTAGTTCAATCACGTAATATTAAGTAATCAGCTTAGATAATAAGAAAATCATTGTATACAGAGTCGTATTTCTTTTCGCTTATTTTTACTTAATATATAAGGTTAATTGCTCTCACTATTGTGAATAGAATAAGATATGAAGCTTTGGTTGATTAATATGTAAAACCACCATAAATAAATATATAATGAAACACATAGAAAGCTTCATCGAATAGGTTTAATATTGTAAACAATAGAATTTCCAATAAGAATCTTATATGATAACTTTTAATCAAAATATGTTCCATCAATGTATATTATGTATTACGAATGTGTATTTACTGAAATAAAGGGATAATGTTGTTCAGTTTACATTAACACACCTCACCATACACAAACGAGGATAGGGGAACGCCCACTCGTCTAATAGGCTAATTCACGTTTAGTCTAACGCTTAGCATAAATATGGGTGTTCGATTAAATTAATTCATTCTCTCAGCGGCCTCCGATCAAACAACACTTCACAGCAGCATTATGTGAAACTTACGTCACAGTGTTATTATTTTGGGAGCTTCCTATACTACTGAAGTACACCCTTGCCAGTTTAAATTAAAGTCAAGTCCATTAAAATCAAGCTACAGTCCATTACACCCCACAACATGGTTAATCAAAATTGGAATGTATATTTTTGGTTTCGTTTTGTTTTACATCCTCGTTGGTGCACGTGCCAGAACCTCCGGGAGTCGTAAATCCTACTTCCTAACTGAACGTTGATTTGGAAATGGCTCGCATATCCAAGCTTTTTATTACTGTATAAGGCTTCACAGACTACATTTCGCAGTAAAAAGGAAATGATTTAAATTTAAATAAAAAAAATACTATAGTAATTATTTTGACTATGGCGAAGAAGGATACGGACAAAGAAGGTTAATAAATGGTTGTGCAGGTTACCAAAAATAGTCAAGTATCTAACGGTAAGCAAAGTAAGTAGTAGACGAGGTCAGCGCTAGTAAGTGGATACACAAATTAAGTAATAGAAAGTTTTCGAGTATAAAATTGGTGATATTTTCTCACGTACTTCAGTGTTTTAGATTTTGAGGCTGGCTAAATTAAGCATAAGTACTTCGAATAAACGTCTAGGCACAAACTGGAAGTGGCACTCTTCGTCCTACCTGTCGCATTAACGCATAAGTCATAAATGTAATATTAAGAAAAATGTCTAGTGTTTTTCACAAAACGTATTCTAAATATCTACAAAATAAAAAGTACTAGGCATAGTAGGCATAGATACGTAGGCAACGTCAAATGGCCTTATTTATTATCTGTTATAATTACTGTAGTTTTTTAGTATGGAAGAATGTAAGAATAATAATCGGTCCCGCAATTTTGTAGGTACGCGTAAAAAAAATATATACCGTAATCGGGTAAAAAGTATCCTATAACCATCTTTAGATGTCCAGCTATCTCTCAGTAAGACAATTGGTTGTCCAGCCGTTTAGGCGTGATGAGAGGACAAAGAAAATTATGACCAACAGATGGCGCCAGACCGGCATGGCGCCGCGCATACAAAACAAAAGACTATCCTTAATCACGATATAAAGATATTTTCTGAAGCTGTGACCCCTCAATAGAAAACAGATTTTCAATACAAATCTAGAATTTTATAATAGTATAGATAGATAGTATAGACAAGTTGACGTTCCGCTATTAATAGATACTTCAAATCTTGTAACCGCTGGGGATCTTGTCCTGAAGTTGATGCAGCGTGTTGAGTTTGATCCCCTGATGTCTCGAATATCATTGGCGCACTTGGGTGTGGGCCAACATGCACACCTGAAAATGTGTTAATGTTATCTTATTCAGTAGTTGCTTGACACAAAAGTTTTTTGAATAAATCAGAAATTATTTATTTATTTATGTACATTATGCATCGTACACCCCCTTTAGCATAAAGCTCTCTATAGAAGATGTGTAGTAAGCATAGATAGATACTATTAAGTCTTGTTTAAAAATTACTCAATTGAGATTTTTTAAACATTTTCAAGGCATTTTGAAAAAATTGTAATATCTGAATACCCATTTTTGTAATATATTTGGTTAATATGAAGTGTCGGGTTCGCCAACCGTGTCAACCTGTTATTTGGAAAAGTATATTTTTCTTCAAAATGACGATGGCATACTCGTCTATTCGTGTGTGGGAGTATATACATGTTGTCTTCAGTTACTATGGTAGCTCCAATTTTTATTACCCTTGTACAAAATTATTCGATTTCACCAAAACTGGGTATTGGGAAACAATGCGTAGTTATACTTACCAGTAATTCCAAAACACAAGGGAGGAAATTCAAACACTCCTAATAATTATCGCCCTATATCTCTTTTGGGAGCCTTCTCTAATCTTCTTGAGCGTGTTGTAAATACGCGTCTTGTTGATTTCCTCGAGCAAAACAAACTTCTATCTGAGCGTCAATTTGGTTTCCGCAAAGGGAAGTCTACTAAGAACGCGGTAACTATGTTAATAGATACCGCTGTATCTCATCCCGATGGGGGGGCGAAACTGTATCGGAGTCTTTCTTGACTCAGCTAAAGCATTCGATACGGTTTCGATACCCATGCTTCTCAAAAAGCTGGAATCCTTTGGCGTTCGTGGAATCGCGCTAGATTGGTTTGAGAGTTACCTGTCGGACAGGAGTCAGGTCGTTAAAATAGGTGACAGAAGGAGTGATGTAAAGCCTGTGTCTTTTAGCGTACGACAGGGAAGTATTTTGGGACCCACCCTATTTATTGCATATATAAATAGTATCATGTCGCTGGAATCGAAAAAAGTGAAATCCTACGTTACGCCGATGATACAGCGTTATTGTTTCATGGTAACTCTTGGCAGGATGTACGAGATACGGCGACGAAGGGTTTACACAGAGTTGTTGACTGGTTGACACATAATCTTTTAACTGTAAATGCTACTAAAACGCAATTTTTATGTTTTCATAAAACCGCTTGGTTCGTCCAACGGTCTCTATGAAACAAATTAAAATACAAACATCGAACTGCGTTGTCTCTTCTGTAGCTGATGGTTCAAACTGCGATTGCGCATTTATCAGTAGAGTTGCTTCCCTGAAGTACCTAGGCGTTACATAAGATGAAAACCTAAATTTTAAGAAACATATTTCGGTCACATCCAACAGAGTACGTAAATTTATGCACAATGAAATTTTTAAGAAATTGGGCTGACTTGACCTTGTTGAAGGAAGTTTATATTGCTCTCTGTCAGTCTATTATTGATTACTGTATTTTAGCCTGGGGTGGTTGTGCTAAATCTTCTTTGATATGTTTGGAAAGAGCGCATAGGGCGGTATTGAAGGTAGCTTTTACTAAGCCACGATTGTTCCCTACTGAAGAACTTTATAAGAAGAAGAAGATCTTTATAATGAAGCAGAAGTTTTAAGCCTTCGTAAATTGTTTTTGATTCGGGCCATAATCTTCACTCATAAGTCAATTCTACAACATCCATCCTATCCTGACTGGTAAAAGAAAAGAGTTTTTAAGATATCCGCACCAACTGTCAAAACTATGTTCGCAAAACGTTTTAAAAAGTTCTTATTCCCTAATGTTTATAACAACATTATTAAAAATGTAATAATTATAAAAAACGGTTAAACTCGCGTAAAAATTGTCAGGAACGGCCCGACATGTTTCGAACTCATTTGGAGCTCTTCATCAGGGGTAGTTATCCGTGGGTCGCGAGTCGCGTAGCAGCACGGATAGCTACCCCTGATGAAGAGCTCCAAATGAGTTCGAAACATGTCGGGCCGTTCCTGACAATTTTTACGTGAGTTTAAACCGTTTTTTATAATTATTAAAGATGTCTCACGATAGTTTTTATAACATTATCAAAGTATGTGACATAAAGATGCGCCAAATTTTTGTGGCTAAAACGCGAGTACGGGAGCTCTTACTATCATGCAGCTGAAAAAGCTTTGAGTTAAAGCACTGCTCACGTTATTCTCGCTCCTTGCTCACATTACACTACACTCACTGACACTCACACTCACATACAATAAAAAAATAACATATATTGAACATTATTTATTATCACGCCCTAAATGTATTTATCATAGTATTGTTCATTTGTTAGTTTTAATTTCTTCTTCAAGGCATGTCTATAGCCGCATTGTTAATGAACCTGACGTGTATGATACGACTTCCACGATACAGGCTATGCCTAGTGTGGAAGTCACAAATTATGTTAAATGTAGAAACGTTTCTTTTGGTAAAATAAAAATTATATTCACCTAAAAATTTATCTCATTAAGATAAACAATAAAAAAAATACAGTTACAACCCCTTTACTATGCGTTTGGTATTAGTATCTATGGCGTCGCATACAAATAAGGTACGAATTGAGCGTAAACCTGGTATAACTTCCCTTGTGGAACTAAATATAAACCTTGCGGTTTTTGTATATAAAAATACGCATATAAACGACAGAAATTTATTATTTTTTTATAAGACAAGTGTCAAAAGTTCGATTGCCATGTAAAATTCATAATGTTAGTAGTTCCCGTTTTTGCCACGACTCTTCTCTTTCCGCACAGACTCTATATACCGACATGGGCCGTGTCAGTGTCAGCCAACACGTATACTTGTGGGGACAGACGATTAACTACACGAAACTGGACAAGACGCGGCGCAAACTTTCCCTCCCCTAAACGTGTCAGCTGTAACACGCAGAAAATTCCTACGCCAGACGATTTGACCGTCGGCGATCCTGACTGACCTACGGTTTTCGTGATTGAATCCAAAACCCTATAGCGTACACCTCGCGGAGCGTTTGAGGTTTGGAAGCGCGGTCGACCGGGCTGAGTCCTACCGCTTGGTCCTCAGCCATCATCACGCTGCCAAATCATCGACAACTAGCGACCACAAAAAATCTGGGAAGCCAAATAAATGCACGAATTTAAATACAGAGCCACCTGGCGCAAATGTTTAGCTCTGCTGCGCTGATCGTCTTCGGCTTCAATGCTCAGTCTTCACTACGACCCGCTTATACATCTCCACAACGTTCCCTTGAGGCAAGTAATACGGTGTGGAACATGGATCTGTACCTAATATTGTAACTCGGCAGGGAATTTTAAACCTGACGACTATAAAAGACCGTAAGATATTTACACACATGTAGGAACACCGTAACGCAAGTAACTTCCGTCTCTAAAGCCGTTGAAACCGACGTCGCGTTCACCCTTTGCGGAGCTAACCACACAAACTTGGTACCTAAACACACCAACCATCGTCAGTAGATAACGAAATCCATTGCGGCTGTCGGGCAAAGGTCCTATTAAGTTAGTCGAAAGATGATCCATCGGAGCTGCGACAGGACGAAGAAACAATCGCAGACCGCGTGGTTGCGAATTTGCGATTTTGTACGCCTTACAAACCTGATATTCAGAATAAAATCTAGTGATATCACGATACATATTCGGACAATAATACAAATCCCGAGCTTTCAAGTACGTTTTTATAAGTTCAGGGTGTACATTACGAAAACCATTGTGAATTTCAGAAACAGGGTATCTAGTCCTCGATGCGAAGACACCATCGCGAAGAGTAAACGCAGTAAACATTTGAAGATTGTCTCCCTGGTAAATACGTTCGTACCAAGGATCACCGGAAGGATCCGAGTACGATCTTGAGTACGTGGTAAGGCGTCTGGAACTGGAACGACATTTAAAACGCCCTTTTTATGCTCAACTTCGAAGTTATATCGGGAAATCAAGGTTGGCCAACGAGCTAAAGTCCAGTAGGATTATCGAGAGTTGTTAACCATTTAAGAGCGATATGATTTGTCACGATTTAAACATCACCCATAGAGATAACCGCGCAAATCGAATTGATGACAGCAAGAAGCACGTGTTCAGTCGCCCCATAACCGCGTTCGACCTCAGTGAATTAACGAGAATAATAAGCATTTGAATGCTTAACGCCATCAAACTCTTGCGCCAAAACTGACCCTAGTCCAACCTAACAACACACTGAAGGATGAAAGGTTTCGGAAAATAGGGACAAGCTATTAACGGTGATTTCATCGGGGCATCCTTTAGTTTTGAGAAGGCTGTACTAACATTGTCATTCCAATCAATGGGATCAGGCCCTTTATTTTTGCCAATCCGCGCTGTAAGCCCCTCTTACGACGCCATTGTCAATATTCGAAGAAAGTTCATCTACAAACCGTCGATAATAAGAGCACTTGACATCATTGCAGAGGCTTGGCATGTTAATCTCTGATCACCTCAAGTTTCATCAGTTCGGTTTGAAGACCCCACTCATTGACAACAAGATATTAAAATTCAGATTTACAAAACTCATACTTCTTCAAATTGACGGAAAGACCAGCTTCCTTCAACCTATCACGAACCTTGTGAATAAACCGCAGATGACTATCAAAATCGCGGGATACCAGGATCAGATCGTCAACGTAACCAAAGATAAAATCATTGTACTCAGGAGTATACACGAAATTAACGGACGTATGTATGTCAGTTGAGCCTCTGCATTTTTGACGCCGCGTTCGTTAAACCAAAAGGAAGGCGCACTAACTCAAATAAGCCCCTTTGAGGCATGATAAAAGCTGTCTTCTCGCAAATGGCCTTGTCCGCCAACGGGTTCTGCCAAAAGGCACTCCTAAAATCAAGCGAGCACAAACAACTGGGCACACCGAAGGTTATCAAGTACGGGGGCCAAAAGAAATTAGATACCTAAAAATCATAATGTTTATTATTCATTAAAGTTGTCTATTTTTTCTAAGTATTCACCGTGAACACTTATATACTTCAGAAATTTCATAGTTATAAGCTGCCAGGGCATCTTCTTTGCTTTCAAATCGCCTTCCTTTTAATTTGTCTTTGATTTTTGGAAACAGATAAAAATCACATGGTCCTAGGTCAGGTGAATATGGGGGATGAGGCAAAATAGTGAAGTGCTTGGTACTAAAATAGTCCAGTGTTCTAGCAGAAGTGAGCGGGGCTGCGTTGTCATGGTGCCAAAGCAGTTGCTGCGTTCCTGACTTTGGCCGCTTATCACACTAAGCTGATAATACTTTTGGGGCACAAACTGTCACGTACCATTCCGAATCGACTGTTTTTTGGTCTTCTAGTACCACAGTAGCTAAATCTGACACTACCATCCTTCTTGGTAACCATCACTACTGAGGAAGCCCAGGGTGATCGCGACGGTCGAATAACCCCTATCTCTAACATGTTATCGATTTCTTAATTGAGAACCTTAAACTTGACTGGGGACAAATATAGTACAAAATATTTTAGTCTTATCTACTACGCAGGAAAAATCTCAAAATGCAGGTTTTAATATCAATGAGACAAAGACATCTTGTAAGAAGTCATCTTGTAAAGTTGTCCATAAATTTATATTCTGTCATGCGGTCATGTCTAATGTGTGTTCTTTCACGACCTCTACACTCCACACATGTATCATGAGGCCTACCCATGAACATTTGACCTGCACCATAAACCACAAGGTCCTTGTTTTCATTTCCATGCGTGCCAAGTTCTAGGGAACTCATCTCACGCCAATAGGCAGTACCTACGGACAGTAGGCCCCTTCATCTTACGAACATGGTCTTGGAGCTCACCAAGAGTATTTGTTAGCACTTGGATGACCAGTTCTATCATCTGTGAAGATTTCTACTCGTTTTCTGCTAATACAAGGCACAGTTACCACCCAACGGTAGAGCCTGCCGCAGTTGACAAAAAAGAAACCAAATAAATCTGATGAAACGTGTAAGTAACCTGAGGACAATAAAAGAAGATGGTTCGCGGGGCCGAGAACAATATTCTAGAACAGTAACAAGAAAGCAAGTCTGATGTTAATTTCGAAATGTAGTTAGAAAAATCCCATAACCATTCTATTGGATGACAAGCTATCCCTATTCCAAAATTGCTTAAAATCATTCTAGACATTTCGACGTGATGACAAGACGATGACAGTTTTACCAAGGCGCTGAACGGCGGTGCTACCCGCCCATACAAATCTTGCATCACGCTGTCAAGATTTTTCCTGAAATGATATGGCCCTTCTTCTTCCTAATTTTAGAATTAGTAGAAGGTAAGGTAGATATTTAAAGATCATCGGTGCCCGTATCCAATTTTTCAATCATTCATCCATTAACAACATTTTATGCTCACATAGAAAAACAATATTGACAAGTCAAGCGCCAGTTTGTGTTTATTATTTGAGATTAGTAGAAGTGGATTCATTCAGAATTGGCAAGTGTCATCCGCGCCGGGCGGCTAAGTAGGCAGCGAGAGGGTGAGATTGCCTCTTCAGGAAGTGTTGACATCTTCAGAGCCACCTGACTGACTGACCTCTTCTCTCACTTATACTCAAATTGATTTTCAAGTTATTTATCACACCATTGATCTTTCGAGTGCACGCTTAGCAAGAGTGCTATTTAAAAATGGGAAATTGTAACGGGAAGCGGTTTTGCGATTTAGTTCGCATGTTTGGTGTGACGTGTTGACATCTTCAGAACCACCTGACTGACTGACCTCTTCTCTCACTTACATTAAAATTGTCTTTCAAGTTATTCACACCATTGATCCTTCAAATGAACCCTTAACTGGACTACACAATATAAAAATTAATAATTATAACGAAACAAAAACGGAAACAGTTTCGATTTCATATTTCGTACTATTTATGTAGCGTGGAGTGTTGCCTGATTGACCTCTTCTCTCACTTAAACTCAAATTGACTTCCAAGTAATTTATCACTCCGTTGATCTTTGAAGTGACGCTTAGCTGGAGAGCTGTTCAAATATGGAAAATGTTATAATTTTCAGGCAGGAGGTAGTTTAGCGTTTTATGTGTGTGTTTGTATATGTAGCTTGATACGGACACTTGATTTTTATAACTTTTTGATTTGACTTACTTTTTGACGTAGGGTCGCAGGTTTGAGACCAATATTTTTACCTTTTTTTTTGTTTACAACTGATGTGTGCTAGTATGTGTGTTAGGATTGTAAAATAACATCGACAATCCGCCGAAAAGTTTAGTCTACCAATTATCGTGTCTTGTTTGATTCCTATAATTTATTTCACTGTTGATAGGTATAGGTAGACCTTGTTAACTGGCAATGAAATACTATTTAATATATCTAACCTTGACCAGCAGTCTACTGAGGTCCGAGAGTGAAACAGACAATGAAGAAGAAAAATATCTCAGGATCGGCGTATTTTTATTTCATACAACGATTTTACTCCCGTTATAAGGATCTTTTAACTTTGAAAACAAACTCGGCCCTGGAAAGTGAAATGCAATCGTTTTACATTTCACCGAGTCTATTAAGATGAACTAAGCTACAAAACTGCGAGTGAAAGTTTGCGTTAGGAATGTAACGTGAGCATAAACTATTTATTCGTGCATCTGCGGACCTTGTGGTTCGTAACTGTAAATTAGACTACGACAATGTGTAGCGTGTAGGAACGTGTGTGCGTGACTCACCATTCAGTTTAGCTCTTTGGATCACATGGTGATGATGACTTTGGACGATTATAATTATGTTACCTTTTCAAAAAGGTTTAGATTTTTAGGGATCTTTATTAATTATTATTACCTTTAGTTCTATAGAAATGCCAGTCAATTCTTACTACAATAAATTTATTCAATGTTCAGATTTTTTAAATATTTTGGTAGAAATAAAGTGACCTTCGGCAAAGCGGTTAACGAGACATTTCGGTCGAACAAAATTATGGTGAACTTTGCAGACAATCTAGTGCATACGCCCTCGGCGGCGATAGAGTACCGACTCGTTTTTATACAAGCTGCGTTCGATTACCTCTCCTCTCTTTGTCGTCGCACTTATTTTACCTTTGTCTTACAACGGTTTATTTTTTTGCCTTTTGGTTATTAATTAAGTACACGATGATAAGAATCTCAAAAATAACTACTTATTTATTTTAACTATTTTGAAAAACATAAAAAAGTGAGAAATGTAAACAGAATAATATATCTTTACTACAGAATGTTATGAAACACTACTCTCGTAGCGAGTTGTTCCAATATTTAAAATTTAACGTGTCCGCGAGGCAGACCGTGCAATCGAAAATGCTCGACATATACCGCTGGATTGAACATCCGGACAGGTAGAAAGAAACCGCCGCAAACTGTAGATATTTATTTAGCGAGGTGTCGCGCGCAGGTTTGAAGTTTTAATGTGAAGGAGTCCGGTAGTAGTAATTAGGAGGTGAGTGCGCGTCGCAGCGGCTGCGACGACGCGACGGTCGATAGGAGCGACAGGCGGTACCGTCCCGGGTCACGCCTGCCGGATCGATAGTGGCACGGCGGGGGCGGAGTACCCAAACTCGGCATTACTCGCGCCGCCACGGCAGACGAGACACCTAGTCCGCCGCGAGATCGGCGGCAGGCGAGCGCGGCCGGGGCAAGACGCTCCATGCGACCTCCGCTCGCGACATGAGCGGCGCCCGCCCCCGCAGCGCGCCCTTGCTTTTGGCGCTCGCAGCCGCCTTTCTCCCGCAAGCCAACCATGTCGCGTAAGTATACAAGCGATACCCGGCCGAATCACGCTGACGTAAACTTTACTTTATCATAAATCACGGGCCGGCAATAAATAGAAATGCGTTTGATTTACGATTCACTATTTTTTCTAGATTTTTTTTTATTTAAGCGGCTGAGCTTCAGCGGACCTCAATGTCGAAGAAATGTAAATTTTCAATGAAAGCGAAAGTTGGAAACATTATGACACCGCGTCTGGGATGCCCGTGTTGGCAGAGAAAGTTGGATCTGCGGTTTCAGACCCAGGCCATTGATTTTTTCTATTTACGCTTTTATAAACATTCATTTGTTTTTATTCTGGGCTCAAAAATATTATTTGTAGTAGCCGAGGAAATTAACCAGCCAGCTGAGGTGCGCAAATTACAATTAAATTACTTTTATAACGAAATTATTGGCGGCACGAAAAATCATATTGCGAATTTCAATAATTTGCTTATATTACCATGTCTCTTTTAAAACAGTCGTACTTTAAAGAACCTCAATTTATTATCTAGGTACTCGTGATTAATAATATTTCCTTTCACAGATCAACAAGCTTTATTAGTGAAATATCCATCAGTGTAATATTAACCTTACATTATTTGATTGCCCCAAGATCGCTGCTAAAATTGACACTCATACACACAAGTAAGCGTAATGTAGTCCCGGTTTTATCGATTCGCAAAGAGGACTCTGCATTGGAAGCTTTCAATAGATTCGCGTTTTTGGGGGCGTTGTTAGACCTTTCACCCTGCGGTTAATCAAATCTGTTTTCAACATAGAATCCTGAGAGATTCTTCTAATAATTCTAAGTCTGCAATTGTCAACTTCAAAGTCAAATGAATTATTGAAGAAATGAAATCACTGAACCACAATTAATTATTATTTTTCAATCGCCAACCATTTATAACCAAAAATTGTGGACAGACATTTCATTAATTAGCTAAAACCTAGAATAACTTTTTTTGTTTACAAAACACAATCTATAGCTACTCATTAACAATCGTCAAAACGTCACGTGTAACAGTATAATGCATGAAATAAAGAAAATGGCAAATAATCAGCTCCTTCAATACCAAATGTACGTATTCATCATAAAGCACAGCAATATACCTATTTACCATCTCACACAAATAGATCTAGTCCCAAATTAAGCTCAAGAAGACTTATGTTATGGGTACTAGACGACAATATACATACTGATAGTAAAAACATAGAACAACCATGAACTACAAAATATTCGAGTTCATCACACAAATATTTGCCCTGTCCGGGATTAGAACCCGGGACCACCGGCTCAGTAGGCAGGTCTCTACAAACTACGTCAACCGCGTCGTCCTATATATATGGACTTCGATGACAATCTTATCAATCATACGCTGGAATATCATGGTGTCCTACTCACGTCAAAACGGCTAGACAGGTCTTAACCATTTTTCATACAACATGACTTGGTAAAAAAGGCGCGTTTCGAGGACAAGTTGCGGGCACTTTCTAGTAAATAATTGAAAACTCAGGTTCTGTCGTGTTTTCTGTTACTAGGCAGCATTTTCTAGTTTTTCAAGTGTAATCGCACAGAAGCCTGTATTTGCATACACGGTCCACAAAGGCTCGAGTACTCACGCGACGCTGTGTCGCACCGATCACGCGATCTACTACTTAACGATCTGTCAACCGACTTTGTACCAATATTTTAGATTTAAAAATTGCCGGGATTTTGAATATTACAACCCTGACAATGACAGTATCACGTGATGTCAAAGTTAATGTTGTTGAGACAGTTATTCACACCGAGGTGAAAGTAATTTTAAAATCATTATGTACTGTAGATAATTCTAGTCTTATTTGAATATTACCTTCAACCTAGTTTTGTATCTCGATAGAACATATATTTATACAATTAAAAGAGCAAACTGGGAGTTTCGAAGAGCTCTCAGTCGCACATCTTAAAATACTCTCAGAAATTCATTAAATTGTATATACACATTTTATCATCACTCAATATGTGATACGAGCGTTTAAACCACCTAATTCTTCTGTCCGCGATATTTACGAACTGCGTATTAACTGTGACGCCATTTCAGCAATTCCCATCAAAATTGATGTATTGACCAATATTCTGCCCAAAGGTATCAGATGGTTTAACGCTCAAATAAAAACTCGTCGCGCATAATACTCCCAGGGCCCTAATTTCAGACATACTCTCGGAGACATCTCCGAAGTTGTCTCCAACCCGATCCCGTAAAGTTTGCACCTAATTTATAATTTAAATAACATGTTATGCAGCTCAAATCGCAAACATCGTGTTCTAATAACAGTAGCGTTGAAAAACCGGGTTTTTTTTTTAAGTTTTTGATTTTATTTTTTTTATTTTTTTGGGATTTTTAAGAAAGAAACGGATATCTCATTAAGTTTTATTCACTCTTACTCTCATCATATACTTCAATAATTTCTGCAAATTCGCCCGAATAAAAATTTATTTATTAAGCCGTTCTGGCAATAAAAGACCAATTCCTTTCAGCTGCTGCTGGAGAAAATCTGCAATTTAACAGCAATATTTGACAGCAGTTTGGTAGAGCATATTAACCCTTTCTACCAATTCAGCAGGGTTATGTTCTTGACAGTCCTTTGACATTTGTCCAAAAACGTCTTTTTGCCTGATAATCGGCGAATTTTCTGAAAAAAAAAACCGAGTTGAATGGAAAAAAACGAAAAAAATTCCAGACTTTTTCAACGCTAAATAACAGTATAAGGCGATATACCTGCGACATCCCTTTTTGGCGATAACTCACAGTACACTCGGATTGATCGGAAACGCAAAGCCAAAACGCACGCAAACTGCTTGCAAGTATACTGAGTAATCATAGTTCGCAACTCGAGCTAGTTAAATCTGGCGCTAGAACACCGCTCTGAATTCCAACCAGCCAGATAATCCGCCTCAGAAGCCTTTGTCGATACAGCTTTGGTGTGATAACGGCTAAAGGTATCGACATTCAAAGGTTGCCGGTGTAGGCATTCTATAGAACACTGCAGATATTCCAAACGCTAGATAGAATATTCAGTTCACTCGGACGTTCAGTTTCGGTATCTAAGGCTTCAAGAGCTCTAACTTTAGATCTATTCGCTTTCAATGGAATAGTTTGCTTTGGAACGGGCGTGTATCTGCAAACAGAAAGCGCAATGCACATACATCTTCGAAATGGACGAACTAGATCACAGTTCCAAATTGTTGTCCAATTCGAAACCTGAACGTGAAACAATGAAATCTTCGATTTCTCTAAAATGGGCGAAATTAAATCAACGTTTCCAAATGTTTTTGAAGTCAAAACGTGAATTTGAACAATTAGATTAACTTTAAAATAAAATGCTTTGTGATAAAGCTACAGGCTTCATAAAATAAACACATTTCCATTCGTGGTTAACGCCAACGGTTGACAATATGAACGGTAAAAAACGAAATTCAATACTTTGATTACGTGATTGTTCATTTTACTCTCGGTTCAGATATTCCAGCAGTATTTTTTGCTTAACTTGGTTTTGCATCGTTGATTGTGTAAATATTGAAATTCAATATTGACGTCTGAAATAACGAAAAATAGAATGTGTTTTGCAAATAGTGAGCTGATGCCTAGGTGTCTACCTGCCCCGCAGTGTAGCGTCGGTTAAAAACCTTTAATATGCTAGCATCTTATACTTTATATGTTATGTCTATCATGCCGTATATTAAATGTTAAAAGAGCGTGGAAAATTGTTTCGATATGGTGCGTGGGAATTGGTGTCTTGTTGCCAAAATTACAAGGGCAAAAATCGGCAGGCGGCTCACATCCAGGGGCCGCGCTGCGCGTTGGGTTAGCTACGCCCCGACTCCGGGAACGCATCTATTTTTAGATAGCTGGAAAAGGCACCAAGTTCTTAACAAAATACAAATTCCACGCGTCATTTACCTTGCAAATAAATAAAATCTAAATAATGATTACTAAGTGTTTTATTTAAAAACACTATTAAGTGTTCGACATTAAGTTCGACTTAGATAATAATTAGCAGGTTTTGTTTTCGGTAGCAGGAAATCTTTGTTGCGATAAAAGAGAAGTGGTTCGCCTATATCGCGTTTAACGATGGAAATTTCTGTGATTGTAATATTCTCATAATAAGGATATACATAAAAGGACTTTTACTGTTAACGATCGTGCTGGTTATAACGATGTTACTTTATCATCATTTTCTAGTTCTGTGTAATACTTAGTTATCGTAGTAGATTAAATAGTTAAATAAATCGTTTGATCGTTGACGGCAAAGTTTAAGTGCGAGTCGAAGATTTTCCCGTGGATGTTTTTGGCGAGCAAGGCGCGAAAGAGACCCTTCGGCCCCTTGCGCTGTCTCATGGCTCACGAGCGGCCTGCGCCGGTCCCGGCCTACGCCAGCTCCTCATAGGCTCTCCTTTTCGCACATTACAACAAAAACGTGCTCCTTAAATTAATGTAGCGTTATCAGTATACACGTCAATATTATGTTCACGCTACTTATATAACATTTCAGATTAATTTTCAAATTGATACATTGTACAGTAACCACATCATAAATACAGTGAATTGAGTCTGCCGATGCCTATCTCCACCAATTCAAACGTTGAATCGAACTTGCTATTCCCATTCCTATCTTTTAGTAATCGATGTACGGCTACGAAATACGTAGCTATTTCTGCAATCTCGCTCGAATCTCTGAATATATCTACTATTTTGATATTTGAGACACGATGCTTCTCTAATTGTTAGCTGTTTTTTGCATATTAATAGGCGTTCTCGATAATGTGATGCAGCACATTTATGCGGCGACCTATTAAGCACAAAAGCATCTATTAAAACCCTTTAATACAATTAGATAATAGTATCTGTTATTGATCTTTACAAAAATGTGACACAGCAGATTTCTATAACGACCTCTTTTACACAAAATCATTTTAACAAAACGGGTCAGCATTTAGGTAAATTTTATAATGAGAATCAGGTAAACATACGATCCCACCAAAAACATTTTCATGTAAAATGATGCCAAGACGAGACCATAATATGATACGCACTCCCAAAAAGTTATCAGACGTCATGGCGGGGGCTCTAACGTGCCCCCAGATTTAGTTAGGTGAGATCAAACCAGCCGGTAATGTTGCGTGCCAAATTGGACCGGGCCGAATGAACCAAGCGGGATTAACACAGCCTTTCGGCTTCATTTATGCACAATCGCGTGCGCGAAACCGTTATAGCGAAGGTTGTTAGCTTGCCGCCATTTCACCATTTCATACGGTTGGTCAAATGTCCGAATTGTGTCGTTCGTTTTGCCCGCTGGAATGGCCGCGGTACAATGCCGCAGTACGGTGGGGCGCGCTCAGGGAAGCCCTGAACCATTATTACAAACAACTTGCATTTTGTAGTAACGTGGTATAACTTTGGTGTTTTAATAAAGTGGTTAAGTTTATAAGGAAACTTAAGATATTAATAAATAGGATTGAGGCAAATGTAAACAACCTATTCAAGCTCTTAGCCCAGCTTAGACGCCACCCTTGGCGCCCTTCATAGACTTATTCCATTTCTATTTTCCATAATAACTTGCTTCACACCAGATGTTTTCGCCGCCTAGGCAAGTCGTCTCTGAAATTCATTCCTTCTCTCTATTAAATAAGCCCCAAGCTAGGCAATTTTCAAGCGGATTCTACGTAAGCATAGCGACCGCATAATAACTTGAATAGCGTCCATCATGCAGTCTATCATATCTGTGGATTTTGAATGAATGATGCCAGATTTTAACCATTACAAATGGTTTACGAACCTAATAGTATCCTGTTGTATACAAACAGTTATTGAAATCTTAAAAAAATACGCGTTTTTTCGTCATTTCTCATTCAGTGTTAGTTGGAAATCCTAATAAAGTAATAATATTACTACTATACTTAAAAGGGTATATTTGGGACGACCTATTGGCCGAAGGCCGGTCGGCCCAAATATACCCAGCCGTCGGCCCAGGTATCGCTGGATCGGTGTCGTAGAAGCCGATCTGCGTGAACTCCAAGCCGGTAACTGGCGGGAAACGGTGCTAGATCGGGACAAGTGGCGTAAACTCGTGTCGGAGGCCAAGATTAGCTTTGGGTCGCTGAGCCATTAAGTAAGTAAGTAAGTAAACACGCACAAAATAAGTATTTTTTATATTTGTTACCTATAGAGATTTTGGACATTTTCATTTGGATCCTGTATACTTGGATCCCATTCATCTTAAACTTGATATTTTACAATATGATAGATCTTTTGCCACTTACTGTAATTATATAAGCACTTGTATCATAAATGCTCTCAGAACTATTAACCCCATCAAAATGATAAATCTGAAAAAATGATATGATCGCGGTCGGTTATCTAATAAAAGAGATGAGATCTAACTGGAAACTAAGATCAAATAGATTTTACGTTGGTACAAAAAAATACCGAAATGGTCCGAGTAATATTACCCACAGCCAATGTGTAGCCTATCTGCTTTGCGAACTTGGCGGACACACTGCCGTGTGTAGAGTGTAGACCTCTACTCCACACCCACTTGGAATATCTCTGTTTGGATGCCGAAATGCATTAAGTTCGCCATTTGAGCAATAAATAAAATTAAAAACTTGATTGTTACCATCAAAAATGCTCTGAATTTTCTCAAGACGCTTTGGCATTATGTAGGTGTAGTAGATGAGACAACAATGTTCACGCTGCCGACTTTAATTGATAACGCACGAAAACATGTTTTTGATCATAACGAATACGACGTACTCGTATGAGATACATGTGATCACTGATCAACAAACACGCACAATGCAATGTTCGTGTCATTGACATCGAATTTTAGTATGTCGTATTGTCACTATTGTATATTAATCAGACTTATTCTACTTTTAGTCTCTATATGAAACGATTCATCTACACGCAGCTTCTTTTGTACAAATTCAAACGTTTTCTTTTTTATGGATACGGTAATATTATAGTATATTTAATCAAGTTTTATTTGACAGCTTAAACGGACATACATTAGGCATAATTTCCACTTTTCCGAATGCAGCGGCGGCCATTTTGATAACGTCATAACTAAGATTGTCTCTTCGCAGTTTTAGGGATCAGGCAAAACTAAAATGTTATGCTTGTATCCGAAAGCTGACCATTCTGGCCCAGTCACTACAATCTAGTCACTAAATAATATTCTGATGTTCTTTTTCTTTAACTTTTAGACGACAGTCAACAGCCGCTTAAATAAATGACACTTAATCTCATACCATAACGGCCCAAGTCTGAAACCGAGCATTGTTCGTCGATAAAGTAGCTCGTATATAACAACCTCAGCAAACCCGATCAGGACAGCAAACAAGACAGCGAGCGCCTTGATTCGATTGCGCGAGCTGGGCTCCAGTCCACATATTACTGTCTCGGCAAAGTGAGACCTGTTGACAAAATCAATGCTGTTCATGGCGCGGACTTGACTAAATAAGATCCATACGAGTAATCTTTCTTAAATATTATATAAAAGTATTTCGTCTTCCTTAAGGCATTTCGACCTCGTATTATATATATATATATAGTACATTTACCTATGTCGTTGTTGGGATTATTGCCGGTAGACTCAGACATGTAAAAGTGCCCTTGTGGCCTACTTGCAGAATAAAGTTCATTATTTCATTATTATTTCATTATTGAAAAAAATTAAGGTGTGATAAAAAGTTAAATAAATTAAGTTCTCGTCTATGTAATGCACAAATTGTCAATATTAAATTTTTTAACTAGGATTTTTATCGATATTATCAAATAATGGTTAAAAAATGAAATATTATCACATTTCTACAATATTTTCGAAAATATCCCAATTTGTGATTGGACAATTCATTTGAAAAGTTCCTTATTCTAAAAGAGCGTAGGCGACTATTCATTGGTCCCAGTGCAGAAAATCATACAGTCGCACTATTACTAAGGCGGATTTAATCAAATGTTAACAATAGTTTTGGGTTCTGTGATAATGATAATAAATTATGATATTAATACAATATAATACAATACATACAGAACAAATATTTGTTTATTCGAAAACGATAACACTAAAAGCTTACCTTAGGATGTCGATGTCAAGCAAATAATAGATTTACTACATACATACTAAAACATACCTAAATATATTTTTTAAATAAAATTTTGTTTGAATTTACGTTAATAGAGTGGTGTGGTTCAAAAGTATTCTAGTGCAAGCCGAAATAGACTTTGGTTTTTCGTCAAAAGCTAACAAAGGTGCACAAAAGCCTTCTAATATAAAAGTTGAGGAATATACATTCTATGAGCGGATAATTTCTCACATTTTACCAACTGCTTTATTTTATTATGTAGCTATCACAAGACCATGTCTAAAAAATAAACGGATCAATACTACAATAACTCTACAACATATACGGATTTTAAAGCAAAACTAAAATATACTTAGTAAGCGCTCTAAAAAATATGGCAG
Source organism: Apotomis betuletana (assembly GCA_932273695.1). NCBI lineage: Eukaryota > Metazoa > Arthropoda > Insecta > Lepidoptera > Tortricidae > Apotomis > Apotomis betuletana. Next base: position 11,957,466 of record OW026298.1, on the reverse strand, counting down.
ACTTTAGTAAAATAAATTATGCACCAAAAAAAGACGTACGTATGTTGAGTTTCCAGTTAATGGCAATTAGCATTTCTTAATCTAAATTCGACGTCATGTTTTCCTATTACTTGGGGTAAAATTTTCCTATCACTTATAATTTCGCCTTTTCCATAGTGACCCATTTCAAATGCTCGGCGCGCTTAATAATACATATTAGCACGCCATATTCCATTTTACAAAATTGCCATTATTTTATACTTGGCATACTTTACTTAATAACAGGTTACTTATTACTGAATGCATGGTTTGTAACGAAACGTGTTGTGAATATATTATTTTATTGATGTAGTTGTAGATAATGAATCTATTTAGTATACAAATATCATTATAGCAAGTCGTATGATCCAGTCGATTCAATGAAAAAATTACTAATCCGTTAAGTTTCATAAGTTGTTAACTTATTTTACATTGAAAGGAGTGCCGTGCTCAAACACGCCATCTCGTGATTTTATGACGTGCGAGTGTTCACCGGCATTTGTAAAGGTACTGAGGTATTTAACTAATGTGGCCACTGCCACCCGGCAACCTAAAAATAAGTTAAAAATAATAGTCTATGAAGTCAATATTAATGCGCAAAAAGTTCAAGGTAATTTAATTTGTATACATAGAAATTTCACCAATCCAATATTGGACCACGAATATCGTACAAACAAGATCACAAACAAAATGTATGTTTCGATAGTTTCACCTTGCCCCGGTTAAGGTCAACTAAAAGGGAGGAAAGCTGCCTCTGGTTCCAATAATATTCCTTTTATATTTTGCGCTGGCTTGCTGCATTTTATATTTAGTCGAGCTGAGCTTGAACACTAGGTACCTTAACCGATACGAACTAGACTTATGGAAATAGATTGAATCAGTGTTCACTATCAATAAAGACCTGATCTTTTCCACGTCGTGACCCGGCTCCTCTCTATGTACTTTCTATGCTGATGTCCCTTCAAGTGTTCACATATATCATTAGTTAAGCAACTACTGCTACTTTCTCATTAATGAGTCACTTCCCCAAAACAGTCTCTCGGATGAAACGCTGGCAGTAGTTTTTGCTTCAATCTGTCAGACATATACTAAGTGTCAAGTTCAACTGCTCAATGAGGGTCTCTCTAAAACTTGAATGGAAGTGGAGAGTCTATATGTTACAGTACTGACATCTGCATAATTAAATAAGCCAATGCACAGAAGGGCATTCCAGTGCTGAATCAAAACCGCACGCGAAGTGTCCGCCGCAGAAGTGTTAACAGGCTTAGCGCAGACCTTTAGAGTAAAAGAAAACTGGAATTGCTAAACTATACTAAGAATAGGTTGGGAATCGTAATCGCAAAACGCGAATGTGATAAAAAATATTGGGGAAAAATAATATTGGGTAATTGATCTATACAGTCTCGAAAATATCAAAATCAGAGAAAAGTCTGTCACGGTATTTCCAAATTGATTCTGGGATTTGGATATTTTAAACAAACACCGAGATTTAAGAGTAAAGAAAACAGTTACGACACGTGTGCACATAATACAAGTAAATAGCTGCTCACAAGGATGAAAATATAGGTATTCATTGGAAAAAAAAATTAAACAGGGCCGTTGACTGATATGTTATTATATTATAATAGTATAAAAGTGTGTAAAATAGGTGTGGTAGCGAAATGAGTAGTGTGTAATTCGACACGAGTCCATCATCTTTACGAACGTGTATCATACATCGTTTAACTGCGACGCATTGACGGAGGAAATAAAAGATACGTAAATGGCATTAGAAATATGGTACATTGTTGTAGAGGCTGCAAAGTAAGCAATAGATGAACGAGTAAATTTCGAAGGCCGTTCTGCAGGGGTGACCTTCGATAATACGAGTTCACCTATTGGGTCAATTTCAACACAACGAATTTTTTGTATCATTTCGGTGTGATTCTTTATTTTTGATATTTTTAAATACGTAAAAGGGACCCTGAAATCTGAAATAGCTTTCGAGATATTTGAGATCGAATATCTGAACATACAACAAAATGATAAATGTGGTTCACTAATGTTTGACCAAAAGACTATTGACAAATTTAATGATCATTTGACAAACAACGTTTCAACAAATATTCATTAGGCAAACGAGACATTTGACAAAAGTATCATCTTACAAAAACTCACTTAGCAAATGATTAATTTACAAACACTACACTTGGTAAATGTGTTAAATAATAAAAGGTCAATTGACCTATTTCCATTTCACCAAATAATACGTTTCGCAAATTGACAATCAGTCAAAATGTCATTTAACAAAATGACATTTCATAAAAAGTACTCCTTTTTCATACATTATGATTAATTAGTCTGTAATCTGTAGTTGGGTAATTTATTCCGCTATACTATGCTATACAATCTGTATCTACTAATAGAGCAAATTGTACATTTTCCTCAAGTTCCCATTAATGCATCTATCCACTATGCTCTACGATCTAAAATAGTAAAAATAGTAGAGCAAATTGGAGAAAAGAAGTTAGATTTGCTCTAAAAAAAAAACAAACGAAACACTTGTCAAATAATACATTGTACCAAACGTTTTTAGACCAAAAGTAGTTTTGTCTGACAACTCAGTTGTTAAATGATAATTTTGTCAAATTATTATTTATAAAATGTAAATTTAACTTCTGATCATTTGGAGAAATGAGTCATTTGTAAAATTACATGTTGTAAAATAATCAATTGGCGAAACATTTTTTTGTAAAACGTTGTTTGTCAAGTCTAATTTTGCGAAATTACTTTTGGTCAAACGACAGGAGACCGATAAATGTACACTAGGATGATAAAATAAGTGCACCGCAATGAGATTTCGTACACCGGAATGAAAGATAAGTGACAAATTATGAAAGTAAATATTATTATTTCAACAATATCCATGAGAAGTGAAGCTTTCTTGCAGCTATTTTGATGTCATTTAGGTGTCTTCCTCATCTTGGTGGGGTTTAGAGTAATTTTTCTTCACTGGTAACACCGGAATGAAAACGGTGGAATGAGAAACACGGCAAATTTTTAATTCTTAAAAAAAGAGTAAGCCCTGTATTCTAAAACTAATTCAACTCTTGAAATCATGATCATGAGTAATACTTTACATGATGTATAAAAATTTCAAACAACACAGTTAAGAAATAAAAAGCTATAATAAACTCCAAATTGTCATTTTTTTGTCCCCGTGCCACCGCGATAATATACTCACGTTTATACAGGCCAACGTATTGCCACTACACACAACCGCACTCGACGAGCGCCAGAACTTGATTAACTCTCTGAAGTGCGCGGGAGACGGGGGGCGTGCTTAATCAAATTTGGGAAATAAATCGGTTCCAAACATTGTCGGCGGTAATGAGAAAGTTTCTCGGGACAAACGTATACGCACATATTCAAGGGTATACAAAGGAGATATAATATAGGTAATGTGCTGTTTTTGTTAACAATTTATATGGTAATAAAATAAAGGTAACAGATTTTCTTTGTAGTTAGTTGACTTACCAGGCTCAAGAAAGCAACCGATAGGGAGAAGCGGAGAGCTGCTATCAAAAATATTAATCGGCGAAGTCACGAGCTCACGACTCAGCAGTGAGGGACTGACATAGAAGAGAAGAGAAGAGAAGAGAATAGATGACCAAAATTTTATCTAAATTTTTTACAGTTAATTTGCGGCGTTGTGCAGTAAATCCATTTTAATTGACTAAATGATCTCAACATCGACGGTTGTTGTGGGTGCATACTTGAAACGGTAGAAGTAATCTAAAGTAGAACGACATGCTTGAACTGATAATTCAAGTATTATTTCCTTCACCAGAATCAATTCATATATTTTTTTAAATAATGTCAAATCAGTATTTTTCTCCAGAACTAGTTTTAGCTTTTTAAATATAATATGTTTTCCATTTGCACTCACTCAAATTTCATCTCGGTATATGTTTGTATGTTTTTTCGTACTATGGCTAAACTTTCACTGAGAGATAGATTCGAGCGCTGCTATTTATTTAAAGCGTCTGCAAGTACCTGAAGATAGTTAGCTAATTTTCGTACTGCGGAAAGCTTTTTGCTTTTTCAATACACGCTGCGTCAGAATTTCGAAATGTGTCTAAAACGCGTTTTATTTCATCAAAAATCGCGTTTTATTTCATCGTGTTATAGTAACATGCAGCCTCAATCCACGTTCCAAACATTTCTTTGCATATTCTTACTCGTCAAGGTGATTTTCGAAAAACTTTTTTTACATTTGAGATTAATCTGTTCACTCCTGGGAAAAGAAAACGAATTTGATCAGCTACTCTATTAAGACCACGAGTCGAACATATCACATGGACAACAGCAGTGCAAATTATCACACTTATTGTGGTTGGGACCCACAAATACAGATACAGCTTACCACAAATTTTGTCAATTCAAACCGGAAATCTTTTTTTGACTGAGTTCAAATGTCGTTCCAAAGAAACTAACGTTGCACTTAGAGCAATATGTATTTTTGCCTCTAGCCTGTAATTCGGGATAATCTTTTATCCACCACTCCACAAATTCATCACACGTTTTTTTCCTTCGCGGCATTTTCAAAAGCATTTCATAATTATGTTGCGAACACATTTATAATCACTACTAATTAATAGGTATTTAAAAGACAATGTCAGCAGGAAAAGTGACTGAAGAGTTTGACGTTGTAATTGCGTAGTTAATCTTTTTAAGTATTTACTAGTAAGAAAGTCAACTATAGAGGTCTGATATTAGAAATAAAGTTGATACAATTTTAAACTTGTAGGCATAAAAATGTTGTTCGATATAAGTGTCACTTCTGTTATTGCTGATTTGTCAAAATATTTCAGTACTGATAAATAGTTTTTGCGCGCCCGCGATAACGATGTATACTCATAAAAGTCATAATTGACGCATTCTCATTGGTCTCATTGGTCGGTAGCTTTGATTGGTTAATTGTCGTATAAGCAGGCCGAGAAAATTACTCTAAAATATTTTCTAAAAGTCGTATCTTACTATGAAATCCATGTATACATACGCACTGTTACCGTACCGTGCTACATTGTTGTCATGTTGCGAGCTATCATAGATATACAGCTTACAAATGTACAGCAGTTTTCAGCAGGTTACATATAAGCAGTCTTGTGTACTGGATTCAGGTAATCTATGACCATATTTTCGAGCAGTGTCGTGAAATAGTATTTTTCGTTTGATTTAGCCGGTATTCATTGTTGATCTTGAATCTTGAATAAGCTTTCCGGGATACTGATTCTTTACTCGAACTCGAAATTTTTAGCAGATATATATATTCTTTTGTTCTTTAACGTTCATCGTCTCGCAAAAAGCCATGAGCAAGATAAACATTCAACCAAAGATAATATTTACTTAACATTTAATAACAAAATCTATAGTAATTAATAACGCATAATTAAAATAACCTTTAAGATGATACTTGACGAACTTGTAAAAGTTTTCTCATATAAACAATAAATTCTTCTTTTTTAGGGTTCCGTAGTCAACTCGGAACCCTTATAGTTTCGCCATGTCCGTCTGTCCGTCTGTCAGTCTGTCCGTCTGTCCGTCTGACGTAAGTGCCCCGCGGTGTCCTTATGCTTCGAACTTTACACATATTATTAGTTAAGTGTCATACTGTATAAAAAATTTCGCTCAATCTGGCGCGTATAATCGATAACTTCCAGAAGGTAATAAGTGATTACAGTTACTTTGGCGTTTACGACCTTTTTTAGAGCTTCAAATCTTTCTCGTAATTTAAACCTCGGGCTTAAAACCGCTGTCTTAAGCTCGTCTATTGTGAAGGATGGGCAACTACGGAACCCTACACTGAGCGAGGCCCGACATGCTCGTGGCCGGTTTTTAACTCTGTCGTCGGGCTGACGACAAAGTTAAAAAAAGAAGCAGAATCGATCTTTACAACTCCTTAATTGTTTGAGTAATGTGATTGGATAAGAGGTTTGAGATCTTTAGGTACTCCAAGTTCTTTTAGGATCTTACACATTCCCGCCCAGAACCATGCAGTCAAAGGCTATATTCTATGAAACACATAACTACAGGAGTGCTCGTAGCATTTTTGAATATTTGGCGAATGTTAAAAATCTGCTTGCGAGTCCCCTTGTCTCTTGCGAAATTTTACCAATCTAAGAAATGTCGTATCCTTTTGATTATAATATGTAGCATCACTTTACTGGCATGGGAAATAAGCGCTACTATTTTGTAATTGTCGCTTCTTCTTGTAAAGTCAAAGTGGTATTGTGCGGCCACCACGCTTTTATTATGTCCGCTGTTATCTGATCTGAACTGGGAGCCTTTTTATCTTTAAGTGTGTATGTACCTGCCGCAATCTTAGATAGTAGAACGAAACGTTCGTGGTCAAATGAATCCCATGCAATCTCAGTGATTGCAGTCAAATCCTAGAGTGGTGTGTCATCTTTATCCTCAATAATCCGAATTTTTGGTTCGAATTGTTTCAACAGCAGTCTCACTTTTTTAAACAAATCCAATATTTATACTTTTAATGCAGGGTGTCCGATCTATGTCAAATAGATCGCCCACCCTGCATTAACAAAATTATCTTTGTCTCAATCCTTCGCAGTTCGCGGATTGAAATCCTGCCACCCAATTCCTTCCACGGCAATCTTTTAGGGGCCATTTAATTTGTCATGGTCATTTGGGTAGGCATCCCCTCCTCTTTTTTAACCGGCTTCAAAAAAGGAGGGGGTTCTCAATTCGTTTTTTTTTTTAATGTTTGTTACCTCTGAACTCCGTCATTTATGAGTCGATTTGGAAAATTCTTTTTAGGTTCATGAATAGACATCTCCAAGTTAGTCCCATAAAATTTTGGTGAAGATCTGATGAAGAGATCCATGAGAAGAGAATCGAAGGAATTCCTGAAATTTTATAGGCACTCATAATGTTTTTCATATATTTTCCAAAACTATTTAAGTATTTGCATATGGTAGTCATCATCTTCTAATGCTGAGCTAATGATGGAAGGTACAACTCCTTAACGGTTAGGAGTTAGGAGATAATTCAAACGAGATGCATGCCTTCAAGACCTCCCCGATCACCCCGCCATAAGTATTCTATATGAATCACTAAATTAACAAAAAGAGAACCGACTTCAACAAAGGCTGAGTCAAATGTAATCAGTACTTGAACGGGTTATTTTTGGCTTTTTAGTTTTATTGAAGTCGGTTCTTTTTTCGTTAATTTTCTTTTTCATCCAGGTGTGAGACCGGCAACGGTGGATTTAACTTCTTACCTGCCCAGTTTTCAAATTTATTCGAAAATGTAATTAGAATACACCTATATTTTGTTTGCCTTCATAATGCCGCCATGTAACAGCCACGTTTTGCGGTCAGAGTCTAAATTATAAAGCGCCCCGGGGACTTGGTAGTTGTCACAGTGCCCTGTCTAGTTAATTAGTTAGCAGCTCGCTAAATTTAATCTAGACTTCGCACGTTTGACGTTACACGGTGGCATCTAAATATTAATATGTGTTACTCTTAATCGGAACTTCTTAAACACATTGAGTGGACCACATTATTTGACACTCATGTTTATCACCATATGTTTTGTACAGAAGCGTTTTCAAAGCTTCTATCACAGCTGTCCCTTTTATGCATAATGTTCTTCAATTGCTTCACTTACAAACAACAACAACAAGCTAACAATTTCTTATGTTGTTTACTACCTATTAGTGTGACTTCCACAGTTTCAGATCTCACTTCGTTTATTAGTGAAACCACTTTATGTGTTTTTTTTGTGCGACATCTTTTATATTAATAAATGTATTGTAGGGGGTGTTCCTTGAGATTGCAGCCATCCATCTTCCTAGCCTTTGTCCCATTTTTTTTGAGAATGAATTCTCAATCGGGGTCGGCTACCTAAATCCCAAGATGTGGCGTAGGCACTAGTTTTTCCGAAAGCGACTGCCATCCGACCTTCCAACCCAGAGGGGAAACTAGGCCTTATTGGGCTTAGGTGGTTTTCCTCACGATGTTTTCCTTCACCGAAAAGCGACTGGTAAATATCAATGACATTCCGTACATAAGTTCCAAAAAACTCATTGGTACGGGCCGGGTTCGAACTCGCGACCTCCGGATTGAAAGTCGCATGCCCTAACCACTAGGCTACCACCGCTTTTCCTTGAGATTGCAGCGAGAGGTGAAAATAACAACCTCACAAACGATCTATATAGATCATTTATATTATATTAATATAACCTAACTAATATAACCTCACAAACGATCTGTAGATCATTCAAATATATCACAATACATGCTCTTTCGCAAGCTAGGTCGTAAATGCTCCCGTCTAAGTACTGAGAGAGACGACAGACATTGTATCATTTTGAAATCAATGTCATTTCTTTTTAAGAAATATCTACTTGCCAGATCAAAGCTCCTTAAATAATAGACAAAAAAAAAAAAAAAACTACTTGCCAGTGTCTGACATTTACAAAATGTCATAAGGACCAACGAGGGCCTCGCAGTACCTATTTCCTTTAAAAGGAAGGAAATACTCCCTAAGCTTGCACATCTCGCGATTATGGAAGTCCTTGGCATTTAAAAAGCCATGGCCTCCCTCTTACGCGGGATGTACAGTCTCATAAGTGATGAGCGTGGGTGCCTCATGCGGTGTGTAGTGAGCAGCTGACGGACCCTCGTATCCAGGGCGTCCAGTCTGAGTCCACCTTAGTATGCCAAAGGAGTAAGTGAGCAGAGGCATCACCCAAGCGTTGAAGGCGCGCGCCTTATTGCCACCGGACAAAAGACTGTTAAGAGGCCTTATTTCTTTTAAAATGCTGATTGTTTAGACATTTTTCTCTATGATCAAACATGTTTCTTAACATATTATTGATGTTACTACCTAGAACAGGGCTATTGGGATTTATTGGTATATATTTGAAACCTGCAGATTGAATTTTTCATTGATAATTTTTGTTCGAAAAACTACTCGAAATTGTCAAAACTCACGTGGAGAATTCGTTTTTTCAACTTATTTTCGACTGCACGCAATGAAAGCATGAAATAGCTACGTTACTACCTAGAACTCGGGGAAAAGTATTATTCACTACAAAAAGTTGGTTGAAATTATCAATATATGCGTCCTAATATGAAAAAAATTATTTTTTTAAAAGGAATAAGGACTCTTAAGTACTTTTGTCAAGCGACAAAAGAAACGCTCCTTCAACGCCTGCCTAATGTCTCCGTCCGCAATACCCAATGAATATGTCACATTCATTGGGTATTGCGGACGGAGACATTAGGTACGTAAGACCGAGGTACTAGTAGGTTTCAGCTTCACTTAGACCTGAGGGACATTGTCTCAGAAAGTTGTAAGTTCTTGGAATTATTGCTACATAAATTCTATAGTATAATACAACCGCCTGCGCACGTTATACCGACCTAGCAACATTACAAATAAACAGGCAATTCACCCAAATGTTTCGGAGGTACAAGAGAATATGGAAAATAGCTCAAAAACGTAAACTTAGGAAAATAAAGTAATTAGCAAATAATAATTAAGTAATGACAAAAAGTAATGATATCCCATCAAAAACATAAATGTTAAATGAGAGCCAAGTTCAATATCGCGTGCAACGTTGTCGACTTCGCTGACAAAAGAATAGAGATCCATGTGCGTGCCAAGTTCCAAGCTAAAATGTTTAGATACAAGAACATGCAATATACTAAAATAAATGTATATAACAGTTTCTTGTTTCTCAAAATTACTACAATGTTTGCGACTCAATAATTTATATTAATTCTTAAATGATAACAAACAATTATTTACTCAATGCATTTATTTTACTTGGAGTGTATTCAAATTCAAGATTTGACTTGGCTAGTTTTCACCATCAAATTAAATTTTATAAAAGTAACATACTATTATTGTCAAGCTAACAGTATAAGTAACAGGACGTACACTAACTTGCGTACGCACCTTAACGAAAGTAATTATGTTTATGATTAAACAAATATAATATAAACTTGTATGTGAGCGCAAATATGAATATTTCAGTGCATATTTTAAAAAGCAAATTTAGACTAGAGCCTTCGTCTGCCACGCGAAAAATTCCATACGATTCCATTGAAATCGTGTGTCCTATGGGTAGGCATATAAAATAAAAAAAGCAAAAGGCCCCGTTCCAACTTTTCCTTTACATATTTTATCGATATTGTGAAGGAAACGCGCTGTGTTCTGATCGCGTTCTAGTGAGTTTGTAATAAAATCGCGCTGTATAAAAGTTTTGCTGGCTTACAACACAATAGATAAAATGCTGTTTGCGATGTTCTCTTGTCTTTCCGTCGGGACATACATAAAAGAATAGCTGTAGTGTGTTCCATTGACAACTTTGAGCAGAGTTGCACATGTTACGATATGGTTGGACATTTTACCGAATCCGTAGTTCCATGATGTTTAGACAATATCGTTTTGTTAACTTGTCAAAAGTTAAGGTAATGGTTTTTCCACTTATTTCTATTAGGCATTGCCGTTATCTAGGCAAAGCTTGGGCTGGCAAATCGATGGAAAAAACAATTTTATACACTACTCTTACGTTCCTTACTGTAAATGTGCCTTTTTGGAATAAATAGACATATCGTTTTTGTTCTAGATCATAATATTGTTTTAAATAGGTTCCTATCGAATAAAAAAACGGGTAATAAATTAATACTTTTGCTAAATTATAAAAATAGCAAGGGTTCGAAAAACAGGGATAAACCGAAAGTCCGAAAGGGCCCAAAAGTGACCACAACGATGGCAGCATTTCCATGCTTGCTCACGCCACTCGTCTTTTTTCTTTACTAAAATCGGGTAAAAAAAGGATTCTATAACCATCTTTGGACGTTCAACTATCCATGTACCAAAACCAGTTAAAATTCGCCGAACAATTTTCGCGTACAGAAGCACAGTGGTTTCAGCTAGAACAAAACAGCGGTTTCTATGGGGGAGAGTATTATGCTAACACTTAACAATAGATGGCTCTTATATCAAAAAGATGACCCAAATGTATATTTGCTATGGTATCACTACAGTATTTTTTCGTATAGGGGGATAATTTAATTGTTTCGTTTCAAATTACGCAAAATAAATAATCAGTTCTGGTATTTCAGTTAGTTTAAATAAAAAGAAATATTCATTTAAGTATTTTACTGTAATTCGTATTTATATTGTAATAAAATAAAATAAAATTACGGTCATAAAATTTGTTGAAAATTTTAAAGAAACTCTTTAGTTACCGCAAACGAAACGCTAACTTGATATCGTACCAAATGTCATTTTAAAATTTTCGTTTATTTCCGTGAACGTAAAAGTGCTTTCTGTGTTTATTTTCTATTTTTTACGAGGACTTGGCTGCACTTGGACTCCTGATTTCTGCTTGTTGCATTGACCACTTTTTTGTTTCTGGACTCTGATTTGCCCCTGGATTGGATAACTTTCAACCATGACGTCAACAAAAATGTGTGCCGCGTTGTGAAAAAACTTGTAAGTATTCCTTTGCCTTCTAAATAAGTTAACACAACAATCTTCAGTAAAATGAAGATCCTAACAGTTCGTCGAAGTTTTCCTTATAGGTCAAACAGAAATCTAAAATGTTCGTGTTTTTATTTCTCTTTTAAGATGACTTTTATGCTATTATTATGAGCCTAAACTACGTCATTTAATATCTTTACAGGTTCGAATAACGTCATAACCCATTTTTACCTGAACCAAGACACGCAAGCAGACAGATTTTATACTACCAGATTATATGCAAGTGAAAGCACGTAACTACTTTGTAAAAAGGAATAAATCTACTGCATAAATCTAAAATTGTCTTTTAATTTAGTTTTCTCCCCTATTTTGTAAATTATAACGCCATATTATTAATCTTTTACATGAAAAGAATTCAATATGGCGTTATAAAAATAATAAGTGAACAAGGAGAACTGCTATGTAGCTACAGTCGCGTGTCGTGTATAGTTTTGGCCACTTAACGCCGGTGGCGCTGCAATCGAAATCCTTGACTGATGACTCTATTATAAAACATTCAATATACTCTATGTACAGAAGCCACGTTGCGTGCAATAATTTTACGTCAGATGGCCCTGAAACGAAATAAAATTCACTTGAGAAACAAAAACACCTATTTAAAAGAACATTTATTTTCAGTAAACTACAATTTTATAATGCATCTAGTAATACAAGTTCTATTTTTTCTAAATATAAACTTGTCGTGGCGACAGTTGTACTGTAATTTACCTCGACGGCAAAGAACTAGCCTCGGCCGCGTCATTATAAATTCATTCGGAACCGTGGCTTTCAATCGCTCGGTCTGAAGGAGTAATTAGCATAGATTGTGTTTGCCCCACTTACCTGTGAATAATGCACCGCTTCAATATGAAATGTTGTGAGGCGTTTCACAGCATGCATCAATAAGAGGGCTCCTGTGGAATAATATTACACCAGATATTTGAAGTACATTCGGTCGATTCGAACCATTGGAACATTGAACTAAAACTTAAGGGTACAAGACATGTAAAGTTTTTTGAAGCCAATTAAACTAAGTTATAGGTTTCCGATAGTCCTTACCATTATAAGGATTATAAACTGGCTTGAGACTTGTCTGGGCTCTGAAATAAATGATGTGCTGCCTGGTGCGACTCGAAAACTTCTAAACTACCTTCTAATTTTATATGAACCCATCTCGTAACTAAGCAAGAAATTATCCCATCTCTTTACGAAATCTTATTGAATCTATGCTTGAGAGATTGGCGGCAGAGTCGATCGCGGTAGGACATCGATAAAAGTTTTACTTGTTCTTGGTGGTGTTCTTGATGTTTTATCGGCTAAATAGTTGTTTTTGCTATCTAGGTAGGTACTGGGTTTGCAGCTAAATCTGTTATAGATATAGTTTTGATACTCGTATGTAAGTACATAAGTGAGTGTGCTGGTGAGTATTCGGGCGATAAATACGACCACAAGGATATTCATCAGTGTTAACCTTTTTATTTTTTACTTTTCTTACAAACGTTGTATTGGGATTAACATAATAATGTTAACTAGGTATTCATACCGATATAATTATGTATTGTTTTCTCAATGGTCGACCATTTGGTATCGTCTTTGTTGTCTCATTCGTTTTTCAATTACAATTTACAAGAATGGAATTTGTCGTAAAGTTTCGAAATTACCCGGGTTACAATAACTATAACAAAAGAAAAAAAAAGGAAAGTTTACTTCTGAAATTAACTACAAAAATAAGTAGGTATTTCAAGTTTCATACAACAGTTCCCTATTGTGTCTTGCTCACAATAGGAAACTTGTCCCGATTAAGCGTAAGCAAAGGAATAGCGAATACACTGAAACTTGCATTTGAATTCGTTCTTTGTTATGAACTCCAAATATACCACGGACGAAACGAGTTAATTGTTTGTAGTTGCTAGCTAGCTAATTAAATCTTTATCTTAACTTGCCTTTTATATTACAATTGAGGTTCCAAAAGAGTGATAGTAAAAATAATACAGCATTTAGTGGTGGATTTAGTGGCGGGAGGGGGGGGGGGTCGTCCTGGACCACCGCCCGAGCGCTTACTGCTAAGGGCGTTCCTTTAACCAGAATTACGTCGCCTCGGGTGCCCCACGCCGCATAATCGATGACTCGCTTAGGTCACCTGTATTATGGCTAAGGACGGCCCTGACAGAATGCGCCACTTTCCGATACTAATTGCATGAGTGTCAATTATGATGTATCATTTTTATTTATCGCGCGACAAACTCAATCATAATAATCCTGAATTTGAGATGAACGAAATATATGAATACGGGCTCTAATCCCACATATATATTTTTGATACCTCAGAGAGAGCTCCGAACTTTCGATATAGCTAGTACATATTATATAGCCACTTAGCTTAAATGAATAAGGCTTAAGTTCAACTTTTAAGAAAAGCTTAAAATCATTATTAATGGAAAGAATACTTTCCGAAATCGTTTATTCATATACTCAGTAGATTCAAGCAAGTCTCATATTTTGCCAGAAGTGCCTATAATGGCGCTCGTTGATTTAATTTTTAATGTTTTATGATAGTGGGCCTAACGTGAATTAGTTAGCGTAGCGAAGTTGACAAGTTTTAACTTTAAACTTACTTCAATGCTGAGAGTGGGAGATACAGTTAGGTGATGCAGGTTGAATTTCACCGTTTGTAAAGCATTTTATCGGCATGCTCATTTCTGCAATTATGGATAATTATATGATTGCTTGAAGTTGTTTGTCTTGAATCCCGAAGGCAATTCCGATTCTGATCCTTGTTTTTTTTTTTTTTTTTTATTCTACGACGGTGGCAAACAAGCATGCGGCCCGCCTGATGTTAAGCAGTTACCGCCGCCTATGAACGCTTGCAACGCCAGGAGCATCACGCGCGCGTTGCCGACCCTTTAAGAACCTATTTACTCCCCTCTTGAAGAACCGAATACCGCCCCCCGCCCGAATGTAGCCCCCGGGGAAAACCTCGGCAGGGAGCTCATTCCACATGCGAAGCGTTCGCGGTAGGAAGTTCCTCTGGAACCGGACAGTTCTCGACCATTTAGGCTCTAGCATGTGAGGATGAACACCCTGCCGATGGCGAGCAGTGCGGTGGTAGAAGGCAGCCGTGGGCATCATGTCAAACAATTCCTCAGAACACATCCCATTAGAAAGATTGTTTAATCATGATTTAAGTGACTGGCTATATTCCCTTGCGGTATTAATCGTGAGAAAAATATGCTAAAACACTGGGAGAATCAGCGAACGGCCATGCAGCATTTTCAATACTCAATGGAAATGTCAAACTTTTACGACTTATATTTGTGGCTGTTATGGTAGGTACAGTCAACTACAAAGAGAGGTATCCAATTTAAGCTTACAAAAAGATGTATCTCTACGAGTCCTATAATGAACTAGCCATAGAATGTGACAGACATAGTATCCAACGAACCTGACGGAGACATGTATTCGTGTAAACAGCAATAATTATGTATCCTAGTTATATTGCGAAAAAAAAATTATCCCTCGAATGTTCCTATTATTGACATAACTTCGAAACAAAAGACTTTGACGCTTCACGAGTAAAGTACCCTAATGTCATTGCATACATTTATCTCACATTTTACGAGTGATTGTATAATGACTAAAAGAATGACAAGGACAACCTTACCTAAACATACCTACACTATAATATCGTTTTAATGCAAAAATAACTCTATCTGTTAAATTCTTACGCCTCCACTGGTTTACGCTATCACCTTCATTACCATCACCTCTGGAGCAATTATGATTATTTTTTGTATACTTACTTACATATCGAGATAGATTGGACGATAGGACAGCCAGCTCCAAAGAAATATATGCTGTGTAACTAATTTGAATAAATAAATAAATAAAAATATTCACGTTTGGACCATTTTACAATACAAGGTTAAAAGTGAACACATCTCTCCATTGTCGACTGATCAAGGAAAATGCTATTGTTTATCGTGAAAATAAAACTAAAATAAGTGAAGTGAGGTAAGAAAGTCGGATTACTTAAATCCACATTCTTACTTAAAAATTAATAATACTTAAATAAAATATTATTGAAATGTCTTCTCAGGAAACTCTCTTTTAACAACTTTTAAAATCTAGTGTAACTGCCGCGGGCATCAATCACAGATTTTAACCGATCAGGCATTAAACGAACACAGTTTTCACATAAATTATCTCCTCTATTGTAATCCCATAGTTGGAACACGCGATCTTTTAAGTTTTGGGATATTTCTTATATCCGTTGATTTCCAGTTCTGAACCATCAATCCCCATAAGTTTTCGATCGGGTTAATATCTGGGCTTTTCGGTGGTAGTTTAATTAGTTCAAGATCGTCCTGCTCGTCAATCCAAGTTTGGACAATACGTAAATTGTGCATTGAAGAATTATCCTGTATTAAAGTTATTACCACATCTTTTTAAAATACAGGTTTAGCAGTGGGCATTAACACATCTTTCAAAATTTCTTTATAATTCACCGCATTCATTCGTGTTGGGATTTCAATTAATTCCCCAGGTCCAGACGACGCCGTCCAACACTAAAACCCTAAAGTCAATCGACCACTTTGTTGAGTTGGCAGTATATTAGGTTCCTCATAACGGGTATTTTCCAACCTCAAAAGCGATATCCGTCGTAAATCGTAATGCATGTATTCTCAAATAGTGTCGATAAAGAAGAAACTATGCGTATTTGAATTTAGAACCGCCTTTTTTGAATTCTGTTCTAAATTCAAAGTTTCGATAGGTAATAAAAGAGGTTTGTAACTGTACAATCAGAGGAAACATAGCGGGATACATAATTACGTATTGCATTTTAAACGAGTCGATCACAATGTAAGGTTTTGTTGCTACTAGCAATGTCACGAAGCAAGGGTAAGTAATTATGGCATACGAAAAGTTACTTCATTTTGTAAGATAAACATGGATACATCTCTTTGTAGTTGACTGTACTACGAGTATAATGTAGTTGGTACCTAGGTTAGGTACCATACAGCTATTTGAACCCCAAAAAATAAACACAATTGACATTTGAAGAAAAACATATTGTGGTAATAATGGTGGTTCCATTAAGATATCAATAACAAAACTGTAATAACGTTCGACTATATCCGAATAACTACTTAATTGGATGCATTAGCGTTATTGTACGATTACTAATTATTAACACATCAAAATCGCTATAATAGTAATTTATGCAATCGTTGCACAATGAAGGTTCTTAAAGTCGAGTACCGCGTTTAGGTCACGAGGCTTGCCGAGTGGCCTAAGTAAGGTACGAGATTTTAAGACCTAATTGTAACTATTGCATACAATAATTTTTATACGAGCAAAACACAGAAACACATTTTTCCTTTAATTGTCATTCCGCACTATGAATTTTTATTTTTGATGTAACCTTATTCGTTCAACTAAAATTGACCAATTAAAAAAAAACATGATCGCGATGGTTAGCGGGTACCATAGAGTATAGAATTTTGGTACAGGATTAAAAAGTGCGTTATTGTGATTTTGTCTATAAGATAAGATAAGATAAGATATTTATTCAATAATAACTTATTTTACAGTAATAATAACTATAGCCTAAGATATTCTACACTCTAACTTATTAACAATTTCTTAAATAAATAATCATAAACACATTAAATGATAAATTATAGATCGGATACAATAATATTTAATTAGAATGAATACAAGAAAATCAACTTAGAACAATCAGTAACTTCTCTGTATCTTCGTATGACATATTTTGTAGTGCTTCCCGGAGTGTTTTCTTACATTTCGCGTAGCTGAGCGGATATATATCCAGCTTCGTATTAAGCCTACTGTACAGGAGAGGACCCAGCGAAACAAAAAATCTAAAACAGAAGTGACTCCATCGAATAGTTTTAGAGCAAACAATATCCTTGCGCCGTTTATTAGTATACTCAGTGCTATAAGGGATTGCAGCGTGCTGTTTTAGGACCGTGCTTAGTATAAATAGTTGCCGAACGGTTAGTACTTCACAAGACTTATAAAGAAGGTTAGCAGGGTAGAGGAAAGGACGGGAAGTGGAAACCTTTAGAATTGCTCTTTGAGCTCTTTCTAAGTTTAATAATGTAGTTTTGGCCAGACCGCCCCATGAGGAAATGCAGTACGTTAATATCGATTCACATAGGGCAAAATAGACTCGTTTGATTAACTGTGGGTCCGCAAATGAACGCAGTTTATGAAATTATAATTGACATATTAAAGTAAGTGAGTATAAATTCAATTACCCCTCGTGTCGTCAATGTCCTTAAGGACAATCGACAATTTAACGTTTCAACCGTCTCGTCGTGATTATGGTCTCGCAAAGACAACATTTTTGGATATCCAGAAAGTAGACGATGAGGATTCATCGTCCACTTTCTCGAACTACCCGCGCTTGCTCTGTAGCACAGGAAAAATCGCGGCAAAGTAAGTAGGTACATCAATTAAATGTTTTATAACTTTTTCTACTCCAGTACTATTTTCTATAGTTACTAACTCTAATCATCATCATCATCATCATCTCAGCCATAGGACGTCCATAGTGCTGAACATAGGCCTCCCCTTTGGACTTCCATATATACCGGTTGGAAGCGACCTGCATCCAGCGCCTTCCGGCGACCTTTATAAGGTCATCTGTCCATCTTGTAGGTGGACGTCCTACGCTGCGCTTGCTGGTCCGAGGTCTCCACTCGAGCACTTTACGGCCCCATCGGCCATCTGCTCTGCGTGCTATGTGGCCTGCCCATTGCCACTTCAACTTGCTAATCCGGTGAGCTATATCGGTTACTTTAGTTCGTCTACGGATTTCCTCATTTCTGATTCGATCACGTAGAGACACCCCGAGCATAGCCCTCTCCATTGCTCGTTGAGCGACTTTGAGCTTTGAGATGAGGCCGATAGTGAAAGACCACGTTTCGGTGCCGTAAGTCATCACTGGTAACACACATTGGTTGAAGACTTTCGTCTTGAGGCACTGAGGTATGTCGGATGAAAAGACATTGCGTAGTTTCCCGAACGCTGCCCAGCCGAGTTGGATTCGGCGGTTGACCTCTTTCTCGAAGTTGGACCTACCTAATTGGACCACTTGTCCTAGGTAGATGTATGAGTCAACAACTTCGAGTACCGAGTTTTCAACAGAGACTGGGATGGGCACAACCTTGGCATTTGACATGAGTTTCGTCTTGTCCATGTTCATTTTTAAGCCCACCCGTTGAGAAACTCGATTGAGGTCATCGAGCATCATGCTGAGTTCCTCCATCGACTTTACCATGACTACGATGTCGTCGGCAAACCGAAGGTGAGTGATGTATTCGCCATTGATGTTGATGCCAAGTCCTTGCCATTCCAGGAGCTTGAAGGCGTCTTCCATAACGGCCGTAAACAGTTTCGGGGACACAACGTCCCCCTGTCTTACGCCTCTTCTCAATGGAATGGCCTTTGTGCTCTGCTCCTGAACTCGGACCGACATGGTGGCGTTACTATACAAACACTTCAACACTTCAATGTACCGATAGTCAATATGGCATCGCTGAAGTGACTCGAGCACCGCCCATGTTTCCACCGAATCGAAGGCTTTCTCATAGTCCACAAACGCTAAGCATAATGGCAAGTTATACTCTTCAGTCTTCTGTATAACTTGCCGCAGCGGCGTATGTATGTGGTCTATGGTACTATAGCTTCTTCGGAAACCGGCTTGTTCGGGAGGCTGGAAGTCATCAAGTCTATGTTCGAGACGGTTCGTGATGACCCTTGAAAACAACTTATAAACATGGCTTAGAAGCGTGATGGGCCTGTAGTTCTTCAATAGGGTTTTATCACCTTTCTTGAAGAACAGTACCACCTCGCCTCTATTCCATGCTTCAGGCGTTTTGCCCCCGGACAAGACGGAATTAAAGAGCTTCTGGAGGACCTTAAGTACCGGTGTTCCACCCGCTCTCAGAAGCTCTGAGGTGATTCCGTCTTCGCCCGGCGCCTTGTGGTTCTTAAGGTGCTTCAGGGCCATCCTAATCTCGTACAGACTGATGTCCGGGATATCTTCGGTATAATGTCGGGACAGCTTGGCTCTTGGATCGCCTACCAAGCTGTCAACGGGCTTTGCGACTGAAGTGTATAACTGACCATAGAACCTCTCGATGTCGCCTAGAACCTCTGCTTTGGTCGACGCTATGCTGCCATCTTCCCGTTTCAGCTTTGTCAGCTGGCTAACTCTAATATAATGACATAAATTATGAGTCTGTAAAAGTCTATACTCTACTGCCCAAAAAAACACTGCTAAACGATCTTATAATGTCGCCAAAAAAGCATTACTTAGTACCACAGATTACAATATAACCGCTGCATTCACACAATTTGCAATTTAAAAAATAAACTTATTGTACTAATGCATTGCTGCCAACTTAAAAAAATGGTTTTATCCTCTGTACATGGATGTATAGTATAGTGAACGTATACCTTTAGGTATAAGTTCATACTTTTTTGACAGGTGGACGTCAATAAAAAAAAAGTTTATCAGACAATTTTTTTTTAATTTTGTTGGTTCCGAGCGGGAGCATGTAATTATTTTCTTTGTTGTTTATTTGCTATTTATTTATTAAAATGTCGAGTCGTAGTAAACTATTGTATGCAACGTTGTATAAGTAGGTCAAAAAACGCTCGTGGCATCTTTCTAACGATGTTCGCTACGCTCACATCGTAACCCATACTCGCGTTTTTGCCCCCTCTTATACAACTGTTGCATAAAATACTATTATCTTGTCGCTAGAAATGAGAATCTGCTGAGTCCTTGCAAAATTTTGGGGTCTTATCCGTTAGGAGAGGTATGTGCGGGGGCATATTTTAAAAGATGAACTTTTTACAAACTTGGGTAGGAATTGTTATTTTTTATGTAATTTCTCGTACATAATGAATTGAATGAGACCACACACATACGTTATAGGATCAGTATTTTGCAAGATATGAAGGTTATAAAACAAACTTTCATTGAGGTAGCTACTTTGCCGCCAATCTGCCATATTTAGTCCTATTTTCCCTGTAGTACTGTATTACACCGCCAACAATAATATGTGAAAATCATGCACGATCTTGAACGTGAATTATTAATTCTTGTTTGTAGCTCCAATATACTTTTTACGAAAGTGGCTGGCAAACTCAGATTGTTAACAAGGCTAGTGGTTAAGATAATAAATTAATAATAAGTATTAGAGGGTCAATCCCACTCTATAAATATTCGCTCCTGAGGGGATTCGAATCCAGCACTGTAGCTTCGAAGACTCAGAGCTAACTGCTACGTCCATCAGCGTCATATGATATCCTGTTCAATTCGTGGAGAGCCTAGCACCAATATCTTGCTGCCGTGAACCAGAACCCTTATTAATTATTCAGGCGTGCCTAGCGTGACCCTTTTTAAGATAAAGTTCACCGTCTTTAAATAATCATGCTGGAATATATTAGGTGTGTAACTATTTTTTACGATTTCTGGGCGTGTGCCTGGGTTACCCTTTCCCTTACATTGTGGAATAGATCATTACAAGATTCGTTTAAGATATTGTTCAAATTAATTTTGTAGCTTATACCAAATTAGTGTTTAATTACCGGTACGTATTCACTTGGTGAATTAGGGGGAGAAAGGTGTGCACTGTGTATGGTACTTTTGCTTTTGATGCAATAATCTTTTGGAATGGGAAAATGCAAATATAATCGAGATTTTTTTGAGCGTTGAAGCAGATTGTGATTAGCTGAAACTTTCCCCCATGTATTAAATATAATGACTACATTAGAGAAATTATATTATGAAAATCAAACACATTTTTTTTTATAGATTTAGAATTGGCTGAAAGATTGATAAAAGGCCCAAAATATTTAATACAGTTTACAACCAATTTTTATTGACACCACAACGGAAAAGTACACTTCGAACGCTAAAGACAGCAAACACAGCGATGACAATCTATCTATTATTCAGACACCACGAAGTCATTTGTCTTTACACAGTAATATACATTTCATGTACCTACTTATGCTGTGCATTTGAGGCATATTTATTTCCATCAAACAGTTAGGCTCTCAAATGGTTAAAGTTAATTGTCTATTTAATTGTAAATTACAATGCGAAAGATAGAAAAACTAAATACAAATAAAACTGAATTAAAAGCAGCACTGACGCCGTCTGGATGCATCGTCCCCAGCACGATCTCCGCATTCCCTCTTTGAATCGCGAGGCTTAATCTTTGTGCGAAAAAGGAGCACGCTCTGATATCACCCGATACTCCGATAAGCTTTGGGGTATATTTTTTACGTTTTTTTTTGTATCTGACTACCACGGGCCGAGGGTTT
Source organism: Apotomis betuletana (assembly GCA_932273695.1). Taxonomy (NCBI): domain Eukaryota; kingdom Metazoa; phylum Arthropoda; class Insecta; order Lepidoptera; family Tortricidae; genus Apotomis; species Apotomis betuletana. The sequence continues at coordinate 11,935,539 of OW026298.1, read as the reverse complement.
CAACCACTAGTGCCGCAAATCCATAATTTGCATTAGGAAGGCGTATATGCTACGCTTGATGATTTGGGCATCCTCTGCGGCTCTCAAATTTTTAAAACGCTCCCCAAATGCAGTGCTGACAAGAATTTCGTTCCAATAATATAAAATAATTAATATGAGTAAAGTAGGGTGAAGAGCTTTAGCTCTAAGTTAACTATAACCATAATGTTATGTAAACAAATTTTCTTATTTATAAACGCCAACAATGACATTGCTGTGTAGGTTACCTCCTGCATTTACCTATTTGGAAAATCTAATTTTGCAGCTAACTCACATAATTATGATTTTCACAATTCATTCACATGATTAATAAATAAACACTTTCCGATGGAACATATTATCGGTTTTATTAAGACCCGCGTTTCGGTAACACACTTTATATAAATGATATAATTTTGTTAATAAGATACTAGATAATAAGATACTTACACTCATAATAATAACGTGTTTTGTCCACAGGGGCGCCGGTGGGGGTGGCATGTTTGGAGATGTCAATATATCAGCCATCTTGGATTCTTTTAGTATAAGTTACGACAAAAGAGTAAGGCCTAATTATGGAGGTTAGTAATATGCACATCCATATGTACGCAGCTAGAACTCCCAACGGGCGAATAAAAAAGTGGCATGCGTAATTCTTCAATGCGTTTTATGTTGGGTCGTATAAACGCAATTTTATAGTAATACTAGTCGGGAAACATGAGTACACTGGGATAAGACTACGCAGCGAAATAATCAAGCAGTGTGTAGGTGCAGGCGTTTGCTAAAATGTGTGACAGACAGGACTGAAAAATATGTAGAATCGTTAGTGTTACATATTTTTGTGGTCTTTGTTTTGTCAGAGTATTTAAAAGATGACTGCGCCTACCGCGGGCCCTCGGTTTGCATGTCTCGATTTGCTGTCATTAGAAACGGTACAAGTTTAACGTCTAATCTGTTTTTGTTTCTGTGGAGTGTTTTTTGATGCAATAATTCTAATAAATAATCGTTTATCGTTCCATCAACGTTGTATTGCTCGATCTACCTAAAACGTGATTTAACTGAGGTAAAGTAATCATCTAAATTTAAATTCATTTTCTAAATATTAAATATGAACGTGTGACAAATAGTTTCACTTTGTTATTCTTATATTTGGCTATTGAGAGTGCTGTAGCTCAGTTAATCCTGCCTTTGGACGCAAAGAGCTCGATAACAAGTTACACGAAAAAGCGAGTTTCTTTCACGTATTTTCAATACATTAAATAAATACGAAGTAATGAGACATTGGTTTTCGTTATTACCCAATAACTTATTTATTCCTTATTTTCATCGTCCTATTTAATGACTGCTGTGCATTTTATGGAATATATTATTGACATACCCTTAAAAACTAAGAAACCCTGCAAAATATGCCAGATGATGCGTAGGTATATTGTAATGTGATATCAGACTTGTGTATGTTCGGGAATGCACATTTATATGAAATAAAACGTGATCTTAGGGTTCAAACTTCAAATAATTATTTTAATTCGAAATTTTAAGTTGATAAAAGTGAAACGTTATACAATTCGGTGGAAAGGGATAATCTTTAAAGGGCAGTACCTACCTAAATAATAGTAATTTTTGAAACAATTTACTACGCCATCGATATCACATCGGCCTAAAGAGAGCTGAGTACATAAAGTCATACAACATTAGTTGACAAGTAATAGCCATGTTATGAGTCTGTATGTTGTATCGTTTTCAGGACCACCCGTGGAAGTGGGGGTCACCATGTACGTGCTCTCCATCAGCTCTCTATCTGAAGTGAAAATGGTATCTTACTTTCAAAACAATATTAAAGACACAGCGCATTTATAGCAAGATTTGACCCTTAGTACGATCACCAGCATTATACCGATCATCGTAGCACTCGTGTCCACGGTTCGATCAGATAGCGTAGGCGTGCGCGCTCGGCGGGATCCGGCCGTGCTGCCGTCGACTGCAGGCTGGCGGTCGGCAGCCGGCCGCAGCACGGCCGCCCGAGGCCGCCTCACGCAGCCGGCAATCCCCCGCCCTCGCACGCACCCCGCGCCGCGCCCCTCTGCTCCGCCCGCAGGCGATGGGGAACGTCACCGTCCTCTGGTTTGGTTTTCACGGCGCGTGGCGCGCGCGCACTCACGATTGGGCTTGATTGCAGGTCCGCCAGTGGAGGTGGGCGTCACCATGTATGTGCTCTCTATCAGCTCCGTCTCCGAAGTGCTCATGGTACTCGCCCCTGTCAGCTCACGCTTGTCTCGGTCGCTACGGCGCGCGCCGGCCGCGGCGACCGAGCAGCCCCAGACACGAGGCTGCGAGCATGTCCGCGTTTGGTGGAGCAGATCGCCCTTTGTCCGCCCACTTGCTTTCTTATTATGTTGTTTCTAGTTAAAACCCCGTAATTGGTAACTTGAAACACTTTACGTAATGGCATCATAATAAGAAAAGCAATTCGTTATACCTTGAAAGTTTATCCAGTTGTGTGTCCAGCAGTACTCGTAACTCCAAAGTTGCTGCTACAAATCTGATAATAAAATAATGACATCTGTTGATGAGTTAAATTTCTCCGTTCAGACGGTAAAGCGCGGTCATTTTAACGAGTTTTATTATTACGAATTATTGTCGGATGCGGTAATATTAAATAAATAGGATAATAATACTTTTGTTGTCTCGAATACCTACATGCCAATCGTTCACAAAGGAATAATGTTGACGTGTACAATGCAGATGTCGCGGTGCTCAAACAGCGCATAGTCAGCATATATCATGGTTTCTAACAGTTTTCTATCATTATGTTATTGTTTTAATGTCCGAATATTTTATATTTCATGCTCTATGGATTTGCGACGACTGTACAATTCTTGTCGTGACTCATTTTGTAGTTTGTTGTGTTTGTACGTCTATGTGTATCTACTGAACATTACCAGTATTCGTATCTTTTTGGTCTTCAGTAAATTGGAACACCGACTGCATCTCGCTCGTATACTTCATAGACAACAGAAGGAAATTCTTATGAAGTAAGCGTTATCACCTAGTTAGAGACTGCAAACGCCGCTCGCACAGCACAAGCACGCGGCCGCGGAACAAAGTCGGCTTTCCAATGAGTCAAGCTGAATGAGCCCGATAGGCGTGCAGGGTGAAAGACCCCAAAGTGGAAACCAAATCAAGGTTGGGAAGGTCACACTGAGACGTGACCCATGGCCCAGGGGGGAGGTTGCCTAATTAAAAAGTCGCGTTTCAGCGATTGGTGCTCATTAACGAACGTTGAAAATGTTCTTTAAACCTTGTCCAAAGTTTACTCGTGGCAACTTGTATTCGTGCCGGCTTGTTAGCTTCTGAGAGAGGTCTGCCTATATCGAGCCGTGGGTGCCCGCCTGCGCTGCCACCCACTCAACTCGCCCTGTCCTAACCACGTAGCGCACCCACCTACCTGTTCATTCTTAGACTTCACACCATTAATGTCTTTAGGCTTCATATCACTAATACACTCTGTGCACACCTTTATTTAATTATTTTCAAGCTTATCGCTGAATTTTGTCTTTTGAATGTAGTACAGTGTCTTAATACCGAAATTCGATAGTAACTGACGCTATCCGGAGTTTAAGAACCAAGCTCCGGACTTATTGTATTCTACTTTGTACTTAGTCTGCCGACCACGACTCTTCGCAGTATGTACTGAGCGCTGCAAGATGAAATTGTTTCTAAAACAAGCATGCCGGTGTTAGATGTTGATGTAATAGTATTATTGTCATTAAGAATTTAAAATTTCATTTCAATACGATGATGCAACATAGCTCCTACGATACATTCATAAATAATATTAAATGCAAATCCATAACAATGACTTCAATGTAGGAACTATGTATTTTGGTTCATTAATTTATTCCAAAATCCATATTATAATTTGATCATTAAACCTTCTAAATTCATTTGAATCATACAGTAATCTCATCTCATTCGCTTAGTGATAGTTAAGATGATTTCACGTACTAAAGCTGATTCTTATATTTTCAACAGGACTTCACATTGGATTTTTACTTCAGACAGTTTTGGACAGATCCACGATTGGCTTACAAGAAACGACCGGGAGTCGAGACGTTATCAGTAGGATCAGAATTCATAAAGAACATATGGGTTCCAGACACATTCTTTGTAAATGAAAAGCAATCTTATTTTCATATAGCAACCACTAGCAACGAATTCATACGTATCCATCATTCAGGCTCTATTACTAGAAGTATCAGGTAAAATCATAATATCAATGTAATGCTACATATACCTGGAACATATCTAATTACGATCTGTTACCCCATGATCATGCGTTATTTAATTAAATTTCCAGATTAACTATAACAGCATCATGTCCAATGCACCTACAATATTTTCCAATGGATAGACAACTATGTCACATAGAAATTGAGAGTTGTAAGTATCTTGATATTTTTAAAACATAAGATTTTATAAGTCACAGAGTGTGTAATAAGCTAAGAGTGTGTCTAATTATCTTCTGTGCTCCTGTCATAAATGTTATATAACATAATATAACTTATGTAATATAAATGAAAGCACGCTTTTCAATGAGTGTCTGCAATCTTTGTCTATCTTTAAGCGTTAAAATTAAACATTAACTACAAACTGGGTCCATTTGTTTATATTGAAAGAGACTAAAAGAGCGAGGCCTAACGTTCACCGATGATAGAAAAATAATAATATTTTCAAAGCTGTGTTTAATTGTGCCCACCAAAGCAATCCATTAATTTGAGCCTGCCACAATGCAAAAGTATCACTAGGCTTACCGATATTGTGTCGTGATCACTTTCTTGTATCACAGATGCTACACAGGGTACCCTGTGAGCACAAGCGTAATCGTCAACACGTGCCGTGATTCTCGTGTTCTCATAAGTTGGAACGTCTCCTTCTCGCATACAGCACCCGCAGAAGGCAGACTCGTAAATAATAGTAAGCCTTTGTTCTCACGAGCATTATACGAAAGAAATGATACTGAGACATCGATGCTGAGATAGCGGGCCTAAGGAGGCGGGACGGTGGCGGCCCGGGGTCTGCACAACCACGAGGGCCGTGCCGCAGACGGAGGGCGCTGCGCTGGCGACGGCGAGCGCTCGCTCGCGGCCGCGTCACCCACAACCACCGCGTGCGCGCATCTGCCCATCCCGCACCACGCACCCGCACCCGCACACCACACCTCACTGACTGATCGCACCTGCATGACCTTTTATTTTCAAGCTTACTTAAAATCCTCACTCTCATATTCATCTGTTTGTGTCGGGTTCTTATTTTTTGTATTCGTAAGTTTATACAGTAGAACCATACCATTAACGTTTTGGTTTTCTTTCAGTCCCCTTTTTACTAATTAGGTAGAATTAGTAGAATTTATATTTTTCTATCATCCACATCGAGTCGACCCGAGAAGTTTTTAAGTGATAAAGTTAGCTCGGGTCTGCTCGTTTGCGCCTCGCCATATGCGCCCGCGAGTCTCATCTTCGACACCGTTGCGGCCGCGTGGGTGAGGGAAACGCGATGCTACCGCAGCGTAAGTGATAGCGTTTTGTGTGTTTGACATGTCTCCGGAGTCGGATACACTATGAGAGACATTCGATACCATTGGAAAGACGGGCATTCTAGCGTCGGAATGAGCAACGAGGTGCAGCTGCCCCAGTTCCGAGTGCTCGGGCACCGCCAGCGCGCGACAGTAGTCACGCTGACGACAGGTAATATCACATGCCCGTTGTCCCAGCACTGTTTGTTCATCGCTCCGCCACCGCCCCGTCTCCCCCAGCCCGTGTGCAGACGATTGATACCGCGACACTAGCACACACGCTAACACGACATGACTATCGCACGACGAGACCGCGGCAATCCGAGCTCGTGACTCCCCCGCTCTCACCCCGACCGAATGACGGCTCGAGCTCAAAACCCATTGCGATGGGCCTGGGGTTATTTCATGTATGTGTCCGCTGCGCACAGTCGGCTACACCATGCGGGACATCCGATACAAATGGAACGAGGGCCCCAACTCGGTGGGCGTGTCGAGCGAGGTGTCGTTGCCGCAGTTCAAGGTGCTCGGTCATCGCCAACGGGCCATGGAGATCTCCCTCACCACAGGTATTGCGGGGGAATTAACCCATAAATAACAAGTGAAAAGACCACTACCTTAAACACTGGACAAAAACAGTCACGATTCTTTTCACGTCCCGCTTTTGTATCATTGCACAAAAAACACGATAGAGTGGTGTGATTATACTAGTAATGTAATGAACACTCGTCTACTACATGTTAATTCAAGTCACATACAATTTAGTAATATATCCAGTTTAATATTTTAAGAGTAATCAATCAATTCATGGCATTGATATTTGTTCAAGTGTAAAAAGAAACTGGTTATCCGTTACTCACAATTAAAATTATTTGTAACCTACGCGCGTTTTACATTGTTAATATAATATTTGATTTATACTTTCAACAGGAAATTATTCTCGATTGGCATGCGAGATACAATTTGTACGCTCCATGGGGTACTACTTAATTCAGATCTACATTCCTTCTGGTCTGATCGTAATAATCTCGTGGGTGTCGTTCTGGTTGAACCGCAACGCCACGCCGGCGCGCGTGTCGCTGGGCGTAACCACCGTGCTCACCATGACCACGCTCATGTCATCCACAAATGCGGCGTTGCCCAAAATCTCCTACGTCAAATCTATCGACGTCTACCTTGGCACCTGTTTCGTTATGGTCTTCGCCAGTTTATTAGGTACTGTATAAATTTATAATATCTATTTTCACTTGGGAGCGAGAGCGTTTTATTTTTATTTTGAGTTAAAGTATGACGCGCGCTTTCAAGTTCACCAACTGAAAATGTTATTAATTGCGAATGCGAGTTTTTCAAAGTTAATGTTGAGCGAGCACAATACGTATGCATTGCATTTCCTAAGCTTGGCGAATTTTACTGAACTGAAATTGTTATTCACAAAGCAAATGTCTGAAACAATATGACCGCATGCTTTTTATCTTTTCAGAATATGCCACAGTAGGATATATGGCGAAAAGAATACAAATGAGGAAGCAAAGATTTGTAGCAATACAGAAGATAGCGTCCGAAAAGAAACTGCCTGTCGATTGCCCTCCAGTCGGTGACCCGCATACACTCTCAAAAATGGGAACACTAGGAAGGTGTCCACCGGGAAGACCTTCGGTAAGCTGTTCGGTAATACGACTTGCTCCTTTGTTACTCATATTTATAAACAAATTACTGTTTCTTTGTGCCTATAGTAATTTTGCTATATATTTACTTTTAGGAGGTGAGATTCAAAGTGCACGATCCAAAAGCACATTCAAAAGGTGGAACGTTGGAAAACACTATAAATGGTGGAAGAAGCGGGGCAGAAGAAGAAAACCCGGGACCTCCACCACACATTCTCCACCCCGGCAAGGTAACTCATCGCTGCTACATACCTAGCTAATTTAACACTTTCATGGACTTTTTTTCTTTTCATCGAGAAACTTTTATCTTCGCTTAGTTTTTATATAAAGGCAAATACCTTGTGCCGTTTTTGGCTTGAACTTTTTTTATGATATATCTGTTCCGCAGCATGCAATTTTCAAAATGATCCTGTGTCTGTGAACGTGTTAATATAAGACATTGATTATATAGGTTACATATTCTGCATAAACTGAGCGAATACATTGTATCATATACAATGGTGTTTGTCTTTCGTTGTTGCTATGCGAATAGTTAAGAATAGTTCCTTAAGCATTGCCAGCGAACATGCGTTTAGAATGTAAGCTACTTCGACACGCCTTTTATATTGGTTCGTTTAATTTTCAGGATATAAGTAAGCTGCTGGGCATGACGCCCTCCGACATCGACAAGTACTCTCGCATCGTGTTCCCGGTGTGCTTCGTGTGCTTCAACCTGATGTACTGGATCATCTACCTGCACGTGTCCGACGTCGTAGCTGACGATCTGGTTCTTCTGGAAGAGGATAAATAGAGGGGACAGCTTTTATCCACTTATTTTCCCACTTTAATCACACCGAATAATAATTTGAAACGACCCGCACTTGTCCAAAAGATTATGATGATGACGAAACATAGTGCTCTAGATGTTATATTGGTACAACTTAGTAAAGGGTTAGAACGAACGATGCGGCGTAGTAACCATCGATACCTAAACTAATTTCCAAAATGAATTTGTAGATATAACCGCACTATCTAGTTAATAACTATATTTAGTAATGTAATAAAATGTACATAACATGTCTGAGATATAAAATGTGGACGTTTTAATCTAAGGTAATAAATCTCTTTTCTTGGAGTCTGAAGTAGTAACTAAACGACTGAACATTTTAGATAACATGGACAAGACGTGTTTTAGTTTCCGTAGTGATTCAGTGGGTATCGCGATGAATGCGAGGGGGGGGGGGGGCGCGTGCTCGCGCGCCGGCGCCGACTCTGCCCGGGCTGCCAGTTCGATTGTGTAACAGTTCCCTGGTGGTCAGACTCTGTAAATATTAGCTTGCCCAAAGAGTAGGTGTTTATGATAAGGCTTTAGAATTAAATACCTCTATGAAACGAGCCGAGTCACTCAAATCCGGGACAATTTATGGAACACGATGTTCGTTCCGCGTTTTCCAATTTTCTTATTAAGATTTTGACACAGTGCAATTTTTCGAAGTAATTGGGAAAAGTTCCTAAATATTGAGTAGCAAATGGTTGTATGAATTAAAATTAAAACGTGAAATTAAAGTTTCAAATTATTATTTCTGTGGTAAAATGAGTGGAGTACAAAATAATGTATATTAAAATCTGATGCTCAAATTTCTCTGCTTGACTTATTAATTAGTTGTAGTAGAGTTTTGTATGTTATAAAATTACTTAGTTGTTCGTTTATTCTTTGCTATTTCTACATTGTTGTGATAATAATATTAGATGTTTTATGTTTGAATGTAGTGCAAACCAATCCGATTCTCTATTAAATTTATTTTTATTTTCTTTTAATATAAATCTGTAGCTTCGTGTTGTAATTTGTATCATATATGGTAAATGTTTGAAATCAGCAATAATTTAGCTTTTCATTAATAAATGCATGTTGATTTAATGACAATGGAAGAAAATTGATGAATTCAGAGCATAGTTTGGATGTTGTATTGAGCCAAAAACTGCCATGTCAAAAGTCGACTGCATTTTGCGAACGAATACCATCTTTAGATGTTGACAGGTAAATATTCATCATTTGCTTTCAGAACTATATTTATTATTGAAATACTTTTATCATAATACCTTTAGCTCCACCGATGATCTGCATGCGCGAAGTTAGACTGTTCATAGTTATGATAATTCCAGCATGTGTACGCAACCTACCTCTTGCGTCTGTCACTTTGTTTCCACCATGGTGTACCTTTACTTGATAGATAAATATTTATTTCGTTGAAGGAATTGTTGAGAATATATGAATGAATAAGATTTATATATACGATAACACGTTAATTTTTATATTGACATACTTTATAGTGTAGCGTCACGACGATTGTTTTTGATCGCAACTATTACTATTATTATTATAGTGAGGGACATTTTGCAATCAGGGATTTTTACCAGGTCACAGACCAGGGATGTTGTCGAAGGTGAAGGTGTCGTCAGTTAGAACTCGATAGCTATTCATATGACCAGACGCCGGTATCTTTAACAAATAAATAGTCTAGCATAGCTGATACCAATGACATTCAATTTTATTGAAACGTATTGTATTTTTTTTGTGGAGTGATTGATATCCTTGTTTTCAACCTATTTATTCGCTTCCTAGCATGCCAAGCCTACGTGCGCTTAATTATGTCATAGAATGTCTGTAGACTATTTGGAATTATAAATCCAATTAAAACAACTAGCTCTGGAAGTACCCGATGTCCATCAGCATAGTTGATAAAATTGTATGATTTTACTCCTCGAAATGAGGAACTGATTTTGATAATATATTGCATTTTATTTCCAAATATTTTTTACTTCCATAGAATAGGCGCACAGTAGTCTATGCATTGCTTTCCATAATTAGTTGGATTTAGAGGAATATTTAGCTTATCGCTCGCTAGATGTATGCTCTAGTTGCTGGAAGCATTTTGTTGAGCATTGGAGCTGTTGGTGGCGGGGAAGTCGATTTGTGGTGACGCTCGTGTCGAGCATGTCATTCGATCCTGTGTCGAAAATCGTGACGTGTCACACGTGATGATTCCACCTGCGGCTTCCCACCAACAACATTCTTTGGTACCCTCGAATATCTGACAAGCAGGGCTCCTGTCATCAGCTGCGAAATCGCGAGACCATATTATATACACTCGTAGCGGGTTCCATAAGGTGATATTTTTATTTATATAGCTGTTAAAGTTTCTATATGAATTTCATACTCCTAGAATAGCTAACACTGCCGTGTGATCAGATATTTAAGATAGTAAAAGAGTAAGTCAAATTATGTTTTATAAGTTTATACCAAATTGTAGAAATAAATCTGATGTAGGATATGCCTTACGGAACCCTTTCAATATTAGATTTCCACTGATGCAACATGTGCTAAATTTACTTAATTTTAGTCATCCAACAGCTTTTACCGGTTGTTTTCGATTGTTGTCTGACACTCGTACTGCCGCAGTGGGCCAGACCAGTCGCTCGAGGCATCATTTGTTTCTCCCTTTAGCCTGAGGACACTCATCAACAACCGTGTGCTTAAAGTATGCTCGTGCCCATAAATTATTACAAAATCTGAAGATTTTAGGAAAAATATGTAGTATTGTAAATTTTAGATGTCTACTAATTAATATATTGTACTAAATAGGTACGTTTTAGATTATATTTACGTACATTACTACAAGTATATCAAAGGCACTCTGATAATAACGGCACCTCTTAAACTGTATACTCACTTTTTATTTAAATGCAAACCATTTCTAAATTATAATACAGATATTGATAGAGTAAGATTAGGTTCGCTGGTAGACGTTTGAGAGTAGGTACTACGGCGTAGCCTCTGCTTCGTCTCTCCGAAACGAAATTCTAAAATATTTGTCTAGTGATTAGATAATAAGTACGAGACAAATAGTTATAAGGTGATGTATCTTAGATATTATTATATACATAAATATATTATATACAACACTCACATCCACGTTAAAACGTCACAAGTAAGGTAAATTGCAGTAACGTAACTCAATGGTGCCCTCCGCCGCTGTTGTAGCCGGGGCGAAGGCGCCGGGCGGTGTTCCGGGATGGGACTGTTGTTGTCTAGTCTGTTTACACGATGCAGAGTACAAGCGAGCGGGCATGCGCCTGAGCGCGCCCCCGCTCGGACTTTATACCGATAAGTAACGTGACACAGTTCCGAGGTCGATATATTGTATATCGGACATATAAGCGTAACGACTATTTTATGTACGATATAGACATTCAACAAACAATAATTCACCAAGTCCTTGCCTAAACTTAATATAAATATACAATATATTGATCGAGACAGTCATAGCAATATTATTAGGTAATGGGAACGGATGATATATTTAGCATTATCACGTCGTCGTGTAGTAGGTACCTTATATAAAATATGAATTGCTCAGAAATAAATAGGAACACTTCGCCTCATGTATTTACTAAATAAAGTGTGAATAATTAATAATATTGTTTCGTATATAATATAAAACATAGACTACCGAAGCTCATAAAAAAACTATATTTGATGTTAGTAACAGGTTTTTGATTGTTCCTTTGTGTCCGAGTATTTGGAAAAATATATTTACTGCATATATCTCATATTGACTAGCCGGTGTTCATTTGGGGAGTGACTGCTTAAATTATATTAGTTACCTTGGACATATAAATAGATTTTATGTTATTATATATTATTTTGACATGTGAGAAAACGCTAGATTTAAATCATTTTGTAAAGACTGCTGGTCTCTGCGAAAGAGATAGCTTAAGTGTTCAAAGTGATGCTCGTCAAGTCAATTTTATACTGAACATGTACACTATCCATAATTGTATCGAGCGGCCGCAGCCCCTGAGCCGGAACTCCCCAAGTGACAAGTACAAAAGGTCGTGCTTAAGTCAGCCGCAGAACATGCCCAGTACTGTCGAGCCACGACGTGGTGCGCCAAGTCACGAGTGCTAGCATAGTTTCCAGCTGACTGTATTCGAGTCTGATTGAATGTTTCGTTATCGATGTGATTCACGTATGCTTCAAAAGAAATATCAATATTTTCTAAACCATATTATAAAATGTTAAGCGATTAGTTGGTATGTTTAAGTAATTTTATATCAGTTTTGATGAGGATTTCAATATTATAAAATAGTATCAATTAATAGTAATGAAGTTTGTAGAAACGTATTAGTGGTTCGCGTAAAAGAAAACCGGAAAAATGTGCGGCCTTGAAGGTTATTTCGGTCCCTTGTGTTGACGATGGAGCTGCCATAATCTGATATGTCAACATGCGGTCTTGTTCTCCCCGGGCTGAGAATTACTAGTTATTGAAACCATAAATGCGCATTAGGACTTCTAAACATATAGGTATCGTCGATTTGCATAATTAGAGGTAGACCGTCATTTCAGTATGCTACAGATTCAAATTTCAACAAATTACTAAAAATCTATAGAAATAAATCTCAAAGATTGGCTTGAATAGAATAAAGATACATATTTCATACGTAAAATTATTTCTGTGTAAGATTGCCCTCAATAACGTCCGTGGGCTATTCAAAACTATTTCGGGTTCTAAAAAGATACCTCTACTATTGCAGACAAAATGCGAATGTGATACTCCTTAATAAGATATCATACTGAAAATTAGGCATGAACTGTGTACCATGCGAACTCTTCATACATAGGTGTTATAGAGACATGCATGATTCATTCATATCATTTTCAAAGGTGTGGCTGCCATAAGATATTTTACGACTTCACCCGAGGAGGATTTGAACATGTTTTGCCTATTAGTACATTTTTAAATTTAAAGGGGGACGGGGAATATACGAAAAGACCGGATTACTCGTAATGGCACTATTACTGCCGTTTTTTTATAAATTAAATATGAAAAGAAAACCCTCATTTTAAGAGAAAAGTTAAGTTAAAAATTGACTGCGCATAATTTAATTCTTATTTACCGCAACTGTTGAGCAGTTTGAAATTATACTGAATTTGGACGGCGGCGATATACAAAAGCAGTTACAATTGAAATGTTTAAGTATTCAATATCGCCATGAATAAAATCCCAACTTAATATATTACTTGCGTGTTATTAAGGCCAAATTTGAAGAAGACATCTGAACACTTAAGTCGCCATCTGTTGTGTGTACCACAAAGTAGCATTCGAGCTGACTCAGACCGAGACCTCAATACTTATACTACGCAGTAACGGCCCCGCCATGCTATCGGCGCGCGGTAAATGGCAGTGATGACCGGTGGTCATAGGGGGAAATGAGAAACCTTAGCACGTTCTCGGATTCTAACCTAGAGCTCCGGGCCTTTAGGTAGCTCCTATTATGACAATGGTGTACCCGCGATCTATCAAAACTCCTGTTAGTTTGTGGTATCAATTCGGCCCAGTGCAGCGACCGGAGATAGCGATTCTATAAAAATGAAAAGAACGTCCTGGTTTGCTCAAATTACAGTAGCCTTATTATGTTTTCCTGTAATTTTGGATATAATGAAAGTTACTGATTTGATTATAGTAGTCTCCATCGCAACATAAATAACAAAATAATAGCTTAGACAGACTCATACCCGAAAACTCGTGTCTTAAAAACATACAAATAGGTAGTTATATAATTTTCATACGAATATGATAACGACATCTTATAGGGTAGAGAAGTAATTATAAATTTAGTAATCGTCTTTAAACTATGTTCGACGGATTTCACAAACTATACCTTATTTGTACCAAATCACTGACAATCTCACTTTGAACTCTAGATATAAATACCCTCTGCACAATTTTATAATAATATTTTAATTTTGCTACAATTAAGAATGACACGATTGTAGTTTATTTTAGAAATTGTCACTAAAAGTCAGTGCTCACTTTAAATTGTAACCATTTTCATAAAATGCGTACTTAATGTTAAAATTGTATTTCAAATTTAATGTTTCGCACGGTTTTTTGATATAAAGCACGCCTCGTCACCAGGACGCCCGCAGCTCCCCATCTATTTCCACCACAAAGCAAAACTATTTTAATTAAAATCAAAATAAATACCCAAGATCCCATTTAACTCTCGATTAGATAAAAGACGTATGAGTTGTCAACAAATACTAATAACTTAAAAGCTCCGTATTAGACTTTAATAGGAACAAATAGTGAAACAGATAGCAATAATCAAATAATCACATAATTGAATCATTAACACCAATACAAAATTAGACATTAAAGAAATATATAGGGATAAACTATGTAGATTGAAATGTAGTTTTTAATTACAACGATGCTGTAATAAGAATATAAAATTCTAAATCAATAATGAAACGATAGAATGAACAAATGTGCTACCCGTAAAAATAAGTAATTGAAGATGTTGATAATAGTGGCGACGTGCATTCAGTCTAAGAGGCCGGCTTCCGGCTAGGGTACCTGTCAGCGGGGGCTTTATAGCAACGCCCTATGGCGATCCGTCGTCGCAGACATTTTGCAGAATCATGAGGTAGAGTAAAGCTTCAAACTCTAGATTAAATAGACCAGTTGTGCCTGCTGATGTTAAACTCCTGGATTTTTTTACTTCTAATCTACACGCTCGACTGAATCGTTCTGCAAAATTTCCCGCTGGTATAATTGTTGTGATAATGTCCCTCGTTGATTGGACTAATGCGCCTGCGCAATCTCGTCGCAATAGCCCACAATTAAATGAAGGAATAATCCATTCGTACGCTTTATAAAATTACGTGTAGCTCGAAAACTAAGTTGTTTTGTAATTTCCCTCTCCCTTATACTGTATTATTTTCCATAATTATATATCCTCACCATGTGAAATGGGAATGTAAACTTATCAAAATAAAATTTCGTGAAATCAGTTTTATATTTAAAATATTTATTATTACCGACACCATAGTATTTATGTATACTTATGAACGATTAATATTATGTAAAATAATAAAGAAAAAATAAATCATTTTTCAAAGAAGTGTAATCAAATTTTTATTTTACCTTTTACCTCCGATCCTCATATTTCAACAAAACAAGAATTGGATGTCAACCATGTACTTAAATACACATTCTCAAGGCCAATTATTTGTTTTTACTCATAAAGATAACTTTACGTGACGATGACGTCACGGTTTGAACGCCATTTGTTGGTATGGATCGTTTTCAGCGCTCCGTAAAAATGTTGCAAGTTGAAATTTAAAGGTAATTCCTGACATTTAGAGCCATCTAGTCTAATGAACTTTAAAAGAAATTTCTGACATTTGGAGCAATTTAGTCTAATTAGTCCCATACAGACATTTGATCCCAATAAAAAGAGGATCGATTGACAATGACATCCTCAAAATAATTGTAATCGTGACTATTCTATAGGATGAAGTTTATCTGAGCCAACTTCTCTCACTAAAAATACAGTAAAAGAGTGACCCTTCCTTTCATCAAATCATTAAATTACCTACTTGTATTTGAATAAAATGTCAACATCCACATATTTATATCTTCTAACGCAATCGAGGAACCCGGCGGTTTACAATATGCAGGTGAGTAATGCATTGTTATAGTGTCCTCAGTAATAAATTGAACAAGGAAGTGAAAATTAGATTATTAATTGAGTACTTCTGATAATATGATAGAATGACAGCGTTGACGCCTTACATCAATTGCATGTTTTATCTTTTATTGCGATATGCGTATTTAAATCCAAAGTGGTTCAATTATTAGTTGTAACTTAAAAAACTTCAAGAAAATATATCTGTTTCGCATTCTGCAACTTTAACGAAATACAGATTGATTTTAAATTTTTATCCAAAATATGGGCTTTAAATGAAACACGTAAAATACTTTTCTGTTTTTAACAAATAAATTCATATATTAATAAATAAAACAACCGTCTTTTTTAGAGTTCCGTACCTTTTAATGAAAAAAAAAACTACCTTTTCGGAGCCAGCTACAGTTTCATTTCGGAGCTAGCTCCTGAACGGGAATAAAAATTCCCATACGGTAGCTAATCAATTGCAAATTGCACCCAGCAGCACCTATCAGCGATTTTAATTACTTATCAAATTGTAACGAATATAAAATTGATAATGTCAAAAAAGAAAAGGAGTGAAAATGACGTTGCCGATAGAAAAAAAAACTAGCTAAATGGGTGACAATTTTGACTTTACCTATAGATAACTACAATAAGTGCACATTTCATCTATACAATATTACAATATTCCGTATAATCGATCGACCTTAATTTATCGGCCATATTTTGAAGTCTCATTGGTATAAGTTCACCTTAGATAAGTCTATGCATTGTGAAATTGTAGACGATGGAAGTTGAAAGACGAACATTGATAGTGGACAAATACTTCGAAAATCCCTCTTGGTCCGGGTCGAAGATAGCTAAATCGTTAAATTTATCAAAAACCACGCTTTGTCGGGTCTTAGAAAAAAGGATTCCTTGTCTTTCGATAGAAAGGGGCAACTGAACCGGAGATCTGGCACTAGGGACAAGAACTTGGAGAAAAAATTAAAAAAGTGTAAGAAATTAGGGCAATAAACCAGAATCACACATACCTGTGTTAGAATATGATTTATCTCGCAAATAAAAAAAAAGCCGCAGTACTCTCAAGACGTATTCGGCTCCGAGCCGGGTATAAGAGCTATAAAGCCATAAAAACCTCAAACCGAACTATGAAACAGAACAAAACGGCAAAATCACGTGCTCGTCTCTTATACGACCGCATTTTGACAAAATTCAAAGGCTGTCTCTTATTATCTTCTCCTTTGCTTTGTTACACCGTTAAATTTATTACTGAGGACACTATAACAATGCATTACTCACCTGCATATTGTAAACCGCCGGGTTCGTCGATTGCGTTAGAAGATAATTTAAATAAATTACAGTTTATTACTTCTAAAAGAGGAGTTACAGTTAATTAATGGCAGTAAATATTGGCCGAAAAATGTGAACAAAAAAGACCGCCAATCTTTGTGGGTTTGTGGCAGTACACCAGCTCGTAAAGGAAATAACGTATGGGGAATGAAATTTGGACAAAGTTCGATACGCTTTTTAATTAAATGATTTTAACTAAATATGTATTTATTTGTACTTACTGATATAAACACAAAATAAATCAAATTGAATTTAAAAAGAAATTTGGTTCCATCCGGGCTGTTTTTCGACAGTTTTCTGGCACTTTCTTCATGGCCGCCGTATATGTGGATGTTGACATTTTATTCAAATACGTACGGGATTTCTAGCTCATCCATTTCCTTCGTAGTTTTTTTTAATAATGGCTAGATGCTAGATCTGGCTAAAACACTTCATTAGCTCCTCTATGATTTGACCGTATAAAATGACGTACAACTGGCAAACATCGCTCAATGTACCGGTCAGCAGTAACCGCCAAACCAGATTGAAAAAACACAGGCTTGGACATACCACGAGGGCTTATTGCTACCCATAGTAGAACTTTTTTTGGAAACTTTGTGTGTTCTACATATTTCACTGATCATTCGGTCTGGTTTTTAGCCTTTTCAAAATAAAAGTTACCCTGCCATTCATTCCCATCTAGGGTGAAATAGTTCATCATCCATAACGCACTCTATGTCGTTTTTTGCGTAGAATATATTTTTAACCAAAGTTTTAAGTCTTTTCTTTTGAGATAGTTTTTGCTTTTCGGAGACGGTCGGTTTGACTTTTCTTGATCGTTTAACAATGCCCATGTTATTGAGATGCTTTTTCACAGTTTTCCCGTCACAGCCGAATTTATTTCCCAGTTCTCTGTATGATTATCCACACGACCGGCCGTCATTTTCTTTAATTGACTCCTCTTCGAAGAACTACTTAAAGTGTTTACCTTCCCCGAGCCAGATTTTCTAGAAGTTGTTTTTCGCAAGGAATAAGATGACAAAATATTATAAATAGTACTTCTGCTCTCCCCCATTTGCGTGAAATGTTTTACGACCCTTGACTTAGGCCAGTCCGGGTGAATGTCGTCAAATTTACACACATTCTTCCGACGTCTTTCTTCTCGATTTGCCATAATAAATTCAATGAAAACACACACAACCATGAAAATTATGCAAATTACTGACAGATGTACTCGGAAACAAATGACATTCACAAAATTTCAAATTTCTAACTTTTTATGTTTAAGTTATGCCTAAAGAGTTTGTCGAGATTTCATTCCGCATACGTTATTAGACTGGACTCTGACCGAAAAGGTATTGTAAAAAGTACGACAAATATGTTAAAATTAAAATGTAGTACCCCAGAAGAATGCCAAATACCCAGGCAATTTGCCGATTTCATACTCGCTGACTACAGCGACGATGGGAAAAGGGTATTATTGTTTGCTAAAAAGGATGTAAGAAGCCAGATAAGCAAATTTCAACACTTCTTTGCTGATGGTACATTCAAGTCTTGCCCTCCTCCATTTTCACAAATTTACAGTTTGCATGGCTTAAATGAACAATCGCAATGTACAACCCCATTGATTTCTTCATGAACAAGGACGTAAAAACGTATGAAATTTTGCTGAGTTTAATAAAATCGCAAATGCCGGATTGGAATCCCATTAAAATAACTTTAGACTTCGAGAGTTCTGCAATGAAAGCTTTTACTAATATATTTCCAGATATCGTTGTTAAAGGCTGTTGGTTTCACCTGAATAAAAATCTTTGGAAAAAGCAAGAGAGCTAAAACTTAAACAAGATTAGGCCGAAGACATGTAGCACGGTGTGCTTCGTTAGCCTTGTTACCAATGGGTAAGATCTATGAAGGGTTTCAATATATATTAAACAGGACTAAAGCAACAACGGAGATAAAAAAAAAAAAATATTATATCAAACAGTGGATGAAAACTGACGAGTTTATGAAGGTGGTGCTGCGAGGGAGAACAAATTAGGACGATTAATAATTTAGAAGGATGGCATTCAAAAATTAACAGATTCGAAATCTTACATAATGAATCGACATTCTACGATGTAGTTAACACAGACATAAATAATGATTTCATAAAAAACAAAAAACAAGAGAATACGAAGAAATTGACGAATCGATCGATATGGCAATCAATGAGTTGAGAAACGATATAATTACAACAGGTGTATACAGATTATAAGTCCCTTTGTATTTTAGTTTTTTGTATCAGACTCGCACTTGGCCGGTTTTTAATACTGAATAAAGGTTTGGAAGACATAATAGATTTTTATTTTTATTATTTCTAATCATTCTCTCATATGATAGGGTAGCTGGCTCCGAAAGTCAGCTACGAAATGGTAATAGAAAGTCTAATTTCGGAGCCAGCTCCTGAACGGGAATAAAAATTCCCATACGGTAGCTGGCGCCGAAAGCTGGCGCCGAAAGCTGGCTACGAAATGGTCCGAAGGGATTCGCCGTTGCATAAAATATAGTTTTACAAATAGATCATATCACAAAACATTATTTAGCAAATTATTCATTTATTATTCTAGTCATTTAACAAAATAACGATTGATAAAACAACGTTAATAAAATGCATTGTTTGGTAAACATTTCGTTTAATAAATCATCATGGTGGCCATTCATATTGTGTAGTTTTCTACGAGTACAATTATTAACATACTTAATTTTAAACAAAGTTTAATTGTCGTGATGAGCATAGACGTCTTAGTGTTCAGGTTATTGAGATTTTTTAGGTAACATGGCTCAAAAACCGAATACAGTAGGTTAGGTTTGTTTTATGACCACGTATAGCGGAGCGTCAAAATGCTTGTTTAAAAAATGGAACATGAATCAATCTAATTTAGCCTAAAAATTTCAACATTGAATAAAAAATTTTTTTTGAGGTATTGATCTCGGTAAATATCGCTCTGAGAGAAAAAATTTAAAGAACAAAACATGCTTATTTCAGCGTAATCTACAAGATACAATGTAATTTTTTTAAGTCCCACAAACGGGCCCTCCTTGGTACAATCTGACCGAAATAAGTACTTGCCTGTTTAATATTTGGCCCAAGTGTTTCGAGTATTAAACTTCATACCATCCTGCGTTTCGTTCCATAAAGAGTTATTTTTAATATTTTTATGAAATACTAGTTTATTAATTAACGTTTTGCAAAGTAACTGATTTTTAAAACGATTTATTCGTGAAGTAAACTCAAAGTCAAAGTTACTAAATGTATATTTGGCGAGTATTTATTTGTAAAATGAGCATTTTAAGGAATGACAGGCTAGTGAAATGAATAGTTTGTGAATCGTTGTTTGTTAAGTGATTATTTGTAAAAAGTTGTTTAGCAAATGATGATAAACCCTTATTCTACTATGATACTATGAAATACAAACAATAAATGCAAAAGGCAAATCAACAGAGCTGCTTGTTGCTATTATTACATGGTAGGCGTTAAATAATTGAGTCTACCTATTGAAATTTTTTACGGAAAATAATAACACTTGGAAATTACTATTTTTCTATTGGCGTTTTGTCTACTTACACTTACGTTGTGTTTCTGAAAAATTACTAATTCACTAACGAAAATGGAGTGCTTTTGTACAATGATGCTGCTGTCTTCCTTGACGTATCCGTCAATCGCGACACCCTGTCAACCTTGTCAACAGTCTCTCGCGTGTTCAATCCCTATACGTCCCTTATATCAACAGCTGTGTCGGATATCAAGAAATCATTTATTAATTATAATGGAGTTATCAGGGGAAAACATTAAAGATTTTCTGTCACTCATGTCTTTCATGTTTTGTTTGTTAGTATGCAAATAATATGGGCATAATTTGTCTACTAGGCATCAACCCGTTCAGTTGCTCTACCTTAATGTTTAGATTTCTTGTGATTATCTATATATAACGTCTACCTCACTACTACTGAGCTAGCAGTTAGCAGTGGCGATTGAGATATGACACCTTTCAACGCATTTCGTAACTGGAACCGTTTTTAGAACTTGTTGCGACACGGGCTACTGGACATTGTGATAATATTTACCCGTTGTACGAGTATAGCCAGCATCAATAAAATCTTTCCGGTTCATCCGACACTAAACTCAAAATGCACCAGTACTCAATACGATCCAATGTCTAAAAGATCCATTCTCATTACGAATGGAACCCAAATTAACTTATTGCCAAAATGAACCGTTCCCGACTTGCACTCTTCTCAGTATGAACCAATTTCAAATTGATTGAAGCCCATTAAAACCGATACCCAAAAGGCTCCATTCCCAAAATACCCTTAATTTGTAATAGCAAAACACATTATTCCCATAATGATCGATTCACAAAAAGGTCTCAAAGGTATTCAAAGGTCCGCTGTTCAGTGGAGCGACCAGGCGACGATGCGACATAGCTTTTGATCGCAATTACCAGCAACAATACTGGTGCATTTTGAGTTTAGTGTCGGATGAACCGGAAAGAATAAAATAAATTCCATACACCTATTATAGCACATTAGACTTGTATTTCTCCCTACGAGTTGTTCAAACAAACAATGGAACCCAATGGGTATTGTGTGCATTCATATTAAGTATTATTAATAATATTAGGGGACAATTTTACACAAATCGATCTGGTCCAAATTAAGTAATGCTTTTATTATGGGTAATAGACGACGATATACATAATATATAAAAGCATATAAAGATAACGTCCATGACTAAGGAACAAAATATTGGAGTTCATCACACAAATATTTAGGTTCAACGAACTTTATTTTCTCAAAAGAAATTTAACCTTTTATTTCATGAGAAATTACAGTATACAATACCGTCTTCACCATAAGGGCACACGGTGCCCGTGCCCAGGGCCCCCATTCTCAGGGGGCCCCGAAGGCCCGACAATGTCTCTCACACTATAAATAGTCATACTTAGTAAAAATAGTACATTACTGCAGACGCCGGGAAATAAGGGCTTGCCGGCTGAGTAGGTATAGACAATGCTTTTCTCAAACATATGCAATGAAATAAAAAAAATACACCACTCAAAAAAACATAATTCAGCTGTTCAGCCAGTTAATGAACACAGACGCCATGTTTAAAAAAAGTATTTTTAATTTTCCCTCCAATCCCTCTATATTTTTTTTCTTTAATGAGCACGTGTGTAGTGTGCGAATATTAGGGCCATTATACACAACCTGATAATAAGAATCTTAGTTTCTATAAGAAGTAAAATTAAGGCAGAGGATTTTTTTTTATATTGTCTATGGTCTCTGGTGACTTACGTATAGACAGTATTTTCAGTTCGTGTGTACTAGGCATTAACACGGATATTGTTGGTCCGATGGCTGAATGGGTACCTACTAGAAAAAATATAATTATATATCAGCTGTTCATACACACAGACGCCATGTTTACATTAAAATTAAAAACAAATTACTTCCCGGCTTAGGCCTTCAATTTTGTATGAAATTCCTTTACAGTTCTCTCGAATTGTTCCGCCCGAAACTTGACACTTCGAAGCCTGTTCTAACGCACGTTACGACTATATTTCATTGCATGTTTGAGAAAATGTTATTATAATTCGCTTTTTTACTTTCCAAAAGGGCCCCAAATTCTTGTGTGCCCAAGGGCCCCAGCCTAGTTTAAGACGGCCCTGACAGTATATAATAGTGTAAAAGTGAGGATCAAGAGTTAACACTCTAAACAAGACAAATTATTTGTCCAAGCCGAGATTCGAACCCAGGACCGTCGTCGGCTCAGTAGGCAGGTGCACTACAAACTGCCAAAACATCGTCGTCATTGAACTGCGGCTTCAAACTGCAAATATGACACCCTTCTTTTCAAACTAACATTTTGTAGCCGCAATTCATAATGCGCAAAATACCCATTGTTCTTTAGGACAAAGTGAAGTGGATTCCTACTGTTACAGCTCTCACCCGAGACTACCTGAGCAATTTTTTCTAAAGTTGTACACCCCACTTTTTTTAATCTTCGATATTTTGGGTATTTTCTACTCAGAATCACGAGCTCTTTCTATCTAATTAGGAAAATAAAACTGTCCCAAAATATTCATACATTTTTTGTTATTCCATTCCGTTACCGCTGTAGTAGGTTATATGGAAATGGTAACGGAATGGAACGAAAAAACTTGGGACACTTTTTTTCTCCTAATTAGATCGTAAGAGCTCGTGATACTGAGTAGAATATTCCCAAAATATCGAAAAAAAAAAAAAAAGGGGTCAACAACTTTAAAAAAATGGCCCACCTACTGATAATTTCTTGTTGCAGTCATGTTTGCGGCAACGGATTCGAGTGGAGCGAGTGAAGTGTTGCTGGAAGCAGTGCTTTTAGGACTTCCATTGTTCTAAACCTTCGCCAGCGAGTAAGGTCAAAACACATAACCTTGTTTTCTATTTGACCCAAATAGATTGAGGATCAGGTTAAACATACACATGCCGGATGTAAACAAAAACAAAATTTATTTTTGTTATTAATCCATAAATGTACCGATGACAAACAACATTTCCTTTGAAGTGTAAATAAATAACACAAACTCGTTTATAAATGTGAATAATTTAATTAAAAAACACAAGTGTACAGAAGACGAAATATTTAACAAGTAATTTTTATGATTATTAATATCGAGAGAGTAAACGTCTTAAATTTTCAATAAATTAAGTAAGTAACGCTCTATTTAAAATGGATCGATATTGGACGGATATCTAGATTTCAATTTCAACTAATGACAACTATGACAACTTGGCGTTTGTTTGAGCTGACATAATTATAAGAATATGATTAGTAACATCGGGGTACTACTTTGACTCTACTAACTATTAGTATTGAATGAATTAATTCTTTAAAACAACATCACGTGATTCAACTGTCTCTGTATAAGCGTGAGGTGTCGTTTTTAAAAATGTATTAATTAAATAAAATGGGTTTTCATGGGTGGACAAAGTAACCTTGCAGTGTCAAAGTACCCCGTTGTTACGGTAATTATTTAACCGGATACCGGATTTCTATTTTGTACCTGAGAATCAAGGTCATCCAACCTAAAGTATTAATTAGCGGCAGTTTCCAATTCTATGGATATTACATAGTAACATGTACTTTACGTCCCGCTAGTACCTATGAGAAATGTAATGTTTCTCTCTTTAGTGATTGATAGCTTTGATCGGTCTTGCTGTGTTCGTTTCGATTTCGCTTGAACTCGAGGGCTTAGACTGTTCTAATTAATTCCTATTCCTAGGTACAGTTGCCGGCAAACATCTTGAGCATAAGGTTGATTGTGCAGTAGCCGATTTACGTACAGATGTATATGCGCAGATTCGCCATTTTTGTTTGAAAATGTTTGCCGGTAATTATATTTAATTTAGATAAAACATTTAAAACTTTCATGAAATCGAAGTCCAACGCGGAATCTTATTTCTTTCGCATAGAAAGTTAAATTAAGTTCGAATGAAAGAAATTATAACGATAATAGAACCGCGACAGTATAGATGATTTTGGATCTCAGGCACAGATTAGTCCTCCATAATTATGATATTAAGCTTGGAAAAGTTATTTAGCGTCCTAGAATATTAAAAATAATTGTCAGACGAATTCGCTTAATATCTTTTTGTCCTTATATTATGTACATATAATTTTAAAATCCACATCACATTCTACTTAAATCTCACTTACTCAATTGCCTTTCCAAACTCTTTATCAGTAGGAAATGGAAACAACATGGAAATTGTTTACCAAATCACACCAATAAATTCACTTTATATCGATTTGGGAAAACTTCGTGGATGATTCACGTACACGCTTTCATATGGATTGGTTTTCCTCCACTTTCGTATTGTTTCCACATATTGACATAGAGATATTCCAGATCCCGCGCGTAGTGGGCGCAGTCAAATAATGTGCTGTTGAGCCGGGCCGCCGAAACCTTAGCGCGTACATAACGGCGACTGTAATCATTAATAACCTAAATTTAAAATTTAAAATAACCCCGACTGCTGGGCATCATGATGCTCTCATTTAATGATACTAAATCTGAACATAAATACCTACAAAATTTGGAATTCTTAGCATGGATATTGTCTTTGATCTTGTCACTCGTTCAAATTATAGCTGAATATCTTGGAAACTACTGTCCTATTTCCACCAAGCATAGCTAAGAACCAACTGGACGGACATGTCTTTCGATTAAAGAAGACCGCACTCAAATTGGTCCATCCGTTTCGGAGCTACAATGCTACAGACAGACACACAGATAAACAGATACTCATATTAAACTTATAACACCCATATTTTTTAGTCGGGAGTTAAAAACACCATTATTGAATCTCACTAATAGCTCATTCGGATCGCTTGCCCGTTCGGGCCAGGTCTGATATGTTAGAATAATATTTGCAAGGCTAATGCTCATATTAGAATTCATTGTTTAAGGAAGATGACTAGTTACAAAGAAAACGAGTATACTTTCATGTTTTCCTTTAAAAGCACGTTATTGTTTTTATGGCTTTACTTACTATTGGCTGTTTAATCCTAATGTCACTGCAATATCTTCATAATCCTTTTGGCTTTTTGCGATTAATTCAGTGCAGTTCAGTGTTCGTAATTGCGACGCGGCCACTCTGTAAAATTATATCTGGTTAATAAATGAAAATTGAACCCATTAAGCATGCTAATTACATTTCGAGAATGAATCTATCCGCTAATTATGATCTAATAGAGAAACGCGTGCAACATTAATGAGTACCTATTACATATATGAAAATTAGCACTACTCTGTGAAATTAAAGGCACGTTTTTTATTAGAAGGTCATCGATAAAAATCTACGAAAGTTTACGAAACTCGAAAATCTATAAAACTCCAAAACGTTCAATTATTTACATGTACGACTGAAATAGCCTATAAAATAAATTTCCTCTAATCAGCTCACACATCATTTATAACGGCTTGGGCCAAATTTTCGCATGTCTGACTACAACCCCTGAATGCTTTTTATAATTTACTTATATTATACTTTTTGTTTTATAACAGGATCGCTTTAGGGCTTTTCGGAGCACAATCAGTCTTACTGCGTATTTCTTGACAATTAAGTTTTAGATTTATTATTAAAATAGCTAGGTACTCCTTATGACAAAATTATAACGATTATTTTGTTTTCTTTTTATTTATTTTTATTTTATATAATTATATTCATAGGTTCATGTTTGGAAGCCGTACGTCAGGCAGGACACAAAACACTATTAATTGTTTGAAACCAGGTTGAAACTAAAAAAAGCATTCGGCTGCAAAATGCGGTCAGTGGATATCAAGTCCTGATACTTTTTTAAACTGCAGTGACAATTGAAATCTATTATTATTCGCCATTTCTACAATAAAAGTGGTAATATTAGTGCAGTTGGAGTTGCAGGGGGTTTTATCAAAACTACTTCATTACTGGCTATTATCGTGCCTCCACTTTCCGCATACGGTATAATGGAAACAAAAGTCGCCAGACTCTTGGTCTCCTCGTATAACGAATACTCTAAGATCGTCGATCGTCGCTAGAGTCTAAGCTATAAGTATATCGATCGAAAAGACATCATGATATAACTCAAAAGGATTAAATGGCTATTTAGATGTTATTGAGAAGAGTACGTGGACTTGATGAAAACATTTACTATTAGTACGGGAAGTAGTGTCACAACGTGCAAATTTTTGGTATCGGATGAATTCACTTGGCACAGATGTAGTATGGGTGCGTAACGATGGCTATAACAACTTTTGATATAATTTCAGTCGGTATAACGCTCATTTGATATAATTATTGAATGATATAACAACACTTAATATATCAACATTTGATATAATTATTGTTTCATATACTGATCATTTTATCGAATAACATTTAATATAACATTCTTTAAGTATAATGCATATTTCGTCTAATGAATTTATGGTATAACGTTTATTTTATCTAACGTTCAAATGGCATAACGTATAGGGTATAGAGAAATAGGGGGGCGGGGGGCGGAGCCCCCACGGGGGGGGCTTGGGGGGTGAAGCCCCCCGCATTAAAAAAAACTTAAACCGAAAGTTCAATTAGAAACGTAGGTTAGGTTAGGTTAGGATAGAAAAAAAAGAGGAAAAAAAAAGGAAAAAAAGTGGAAAAAAAAAAAGTGAGGTACGAGCACTACACAAAACGAAAGAAAAGTTTGAGTTGGGTAAATAAAACGCAATTCGTTGTTATACCAAATGAACATTATACCATATGAAATTATACCATATAAAATTATACCATATGAAATTATACCAAATGTTGTTATACCAAATGTTGTTATACAAAATGTTGTTATACCTAATGAACATTATACCATATGATGGTTATAGGAAATAAGTGTTATACCAAATAATAAGTATACGAAATAAAAATAGATATTTTGAAATTATACCAAACGTTTATTATATCAAATGAGTCATTATACCAAATGTTGTTATACCAAATATCAAACATACTTATACCATTTATTTTTATATCGATCATTACACACCCAGACCGGGTGCGTAACGATGGCTATAACAACTTTTGATATAATTTCAGTCGGTATAACGCTCATTTGATATAATGATTGAATGATATAACAACACTTAATATACATATCAACATTTGATATAATTATTGTTTCATATACTGATCATTTTATCGAACAACATTTAATATAACATTCTTTAAGTATAATGCATATTTCGTCTAATGAATTTATGGTATAACGTTTATTTTATCTAACGTTCAAATGGCATAACGTATAGGGTATAGAGAAATAGGGGGGCGGGGGCGGAGCCCCCACAGGGGGGCTGGGGGGCGAAGCCCCCCGCATTAAAAAAAACTTAAACCGAAAGTTCAAAAGAAACGTGGGTTAGGTTAGGTTAGGATAGAAAAAAAAAAAGAAAAAGAGGAAAAAAAAAGGAAAAAAGTGGCAAAAAAAAAAACAAAAAAAAAATGGATAGGTACGAGCACTACACAAAACGAAAGAAAACTTTGAGTTAGGTAAATAAAACGCAATTCGCACACCACCATATACCACCTCATATTTATTTTGGGTATTTCGGGTATTTCATTTGATATAATACGTTTAAAGGCTCAATACCCGCTCAAACTGCTCAAACATGAAAGTTAAATTGTAATAGAGTCATGGTTAGGTACGACGACGAGCGAAATTATACCAAATGTTGTTATACCATATGAAATTATACCAAATGTTGTTATACCAAATGTTGTTATACCTAATGAACATTATACCATATGATGGTTATAGGAAATAAGTGTTATACCAAATGATAAGTATACGAAATAAAAATAGATATTTTGAAATTATACCAAACGTTTATTATATCAAATGAGTCATTATACCAAATGTTGTTATACCAAAATTATTATATCAAACATACTTATACCATTTATTTTTATATCGATCATTACACACCCGAATAGACCTAGTCAAGAGCCGGTTTATAATGATATGTGTGAAAGCAGAAGGATTTTTAATTCCAAGCTGAAATGGTGCCAAGACCTTAGGAACAAATAGGGGCAACACCGGATTGCCGAGGGAATGTGTTGCATCGTTAAAATACTGGTACAACAACCAGGTCAATCCAGTGAGATGGGCGGGAGAGGAGTGGAATGAGTATACGCTCCAGTATGGTGTAAGACAGGGCGGCTTGGCTTCGCCTATATTGTTTAATTTGAATGTGGACGAGTTAATTCGTGTTATTTATTTATTTAAACTTTATTGCACAAAACAAAAAGTGTACAAATGGCGGACATAATGACATAAGCCATTCTCTACCAGTCAACCATTGGGCTAAATCTAGGAGCTTACTAGTGAGATGCGGGTTGTCATATTGCTAGGACATGTTTTAACACCATCAGCCATGCGGATAATATGGCACTGCTGGGCCCGTCAGTCGACTTGGTGCGGCAACTTATCGCTATATGTGAGAGGTATGCCGAGCTGCGTGGTCTTAGGTACAACGCTGCCAAAAGTGAGGTCGTCATATTCAAAGCACGCAAATATAACCCAACAACGGAGCCTAGGATTATGCTGTGCCTTTGAAGCGAGTGGATAGGTTTAAGTACCTGGGGCATATACTTACGGACGATGTAACCTTTGACTACGATCTCGAGAGAGAAAGAGAGAGGAGAACTATGTCAGTACGTGCTATGCTTGCCCGCAGATTTGCACAGTATGACAAACAGGTAAAATTGGCGCTATGTAAAGAATACTGTCAGACTTTTTACACGTGCAGTCTGTGGGTGAGATTTACGCATGGGGCATATAACACATTGCGAGTACAGTATAACAACGCCTTAAAGATGTTGTTGAGGTTGCCTATTCACCACTGCAGTGTGTAAATTGCGAAATTAGTTATAGGTATTTATTTAAAGGTTTTTATTTTATTTATGGAGCTAATCGTGTACTAACATGATATTAAGTCTTGTGTGTTACTAACTTACTATGATCGTGATCGTTCATATCTGAAATAAACGATTTTTATTGTTATTTATTTATTACTACCAGTGAGTCGAACTTTGTGTGGGCTTTATAACACGCTATACATAATAAAGTATATATTTTTTTAAAAGCTTGTTAAAAAAAACAACTTAATACTTGCAACAAATTAAGTGAGAATAGACGATAAGAAAAGTTACCAGGCACCGCCGCGTACCATATCCGTTATTTAGATAGATGTATGATAACTATATATAATAAAGTGTAGATTTTTAAAAGCAAGACAAATAATCTTTAAGGTGATTTTTTGGTTTTTGCTTGAAATCCAGCATATTTTGAAAGATACTGATAGTTGAATAAAAAAAAAGCAACCCGATTTTGAGATGTTCAGTAATATTTTCCTTTTTTTCTATCAAACTGCAATTAAATGTCTCTAAAATGATTTCCTCATGCCCGATTTATCGGAAAATTACACCACACTTGGGGTCTTGGGTAAATAGAAGCTGATATGCTGGCGTGTAACTTTGACTGCCCCCCCTTCCTACCCGCCAGGGGGTGGTGGATGGCTACCGGGCTAAATTAGCTTAGTTTTACGTATACTACATCTGTGCCAAATTAATTCATCCGATACCAAAATTTGCACGTTCCATACATTGGGTGACACTACTTCCCGGACTAGTTATACGTAATCGACAGTCAACAAAAAATGCCTTAACTGGGCAGTTTAGACAAAGGCATTGTGCGTCAAAAAAATTACAATGTAAAGTTATCGTTTTTTTTTTTAACCGACTTCAAAAAAGGAGGAGGTTCTCAATTTGAACTATTTTTTTTTTTTTTTTTAATAGTGTTAATGTTGGGAATGAACTGACTGAATGTTTATGTATTTCCATCTTGAGATGTAAAATTTATTTCTGAAGCCGATAAATTTAAATCTTCTTTAAATAAACTAGCCGTTTAGTATTTAAATGTCAAGGTCAACTGAACATAGAACCAGTTTTTGAGTAATTTGTTCTTTTGGAACTCTAATTTTCCAAGAGTTGTCTCGAAATTTCGCAGCCAACGACTAAGGCTCCATAAATTGGGTGACACTACTTCCCGGACTAGTTATACGTAATCGACAGTCAACAAAAAATGCCTTAACCGGGCAGTTTAGACAAAGGCATTGTGCGTCAAAAAAATTACAATGTAAAGTTATCGTTTTTCTTTTTAAATAGTGGTAATGTTGGCAATGAACTGACTGAATGGTGATGTATTTCCATCTTGAGATGTAAAATTTATTTCTGAAACCGATAAATTTAAATCTTCTTTAAATAAACTAGCCGTTTAGTGTTTAAATGTCAAGGTCAACTGAACATAGAACCAGTTTTTGAGTAATTTGTTCTTTTGGAACTCTAATTTTCCAAGAGTTGTCTCGAAATTTCGCGGCCAACGACTAAGGCTAGTATATCTTTCCACGACTTCGCTTGTCGCGCCACTCAGCACCACGCGTCTTGTTCGCACCACATTCAATGAAAAGCGGCAGGTAATATTTGTAGCGCGACAAAGAGTTGGGTGTTGTGCTAGAAATTTAATTTTAGAAATTATGCGAGGGATGCCTTGCATACCAAGATTTTCAAGGCAAACATAGTGATTTTAGATACTAATTGCAAAAGTCTAAAGGAAACGGTATAAACTAAGTTTCACCTTGACGCCAATGTCTCCCCTGGCAGGGTGAGCACCGGCGTACCGGCCCACAACACGTCCATCGCCGTGGTGTGTCCATTACACAGCGGCGTGTCCAGGCACACATCGGCCAGCTGTCCTCGGCGTACGTGCTCCTCTTTACAAGCGATCTTTGTAAAAATTATCCGATGGGGCTCTAAGCCTGGAAAAAAGGGCTTGAATAAAAAAATCTTATGATTGACCACATAAATGAAAACAGACAACATACAGCGTTAGCCTTGTGCGTTCATTCTAATTAACGCATCGCTTTTTTCCCACTTACTTTTTACTAGTAATTATGTTCCCAATAAACACTTCAATTTTTATGTTGCTATATCCATACTAATATTATAAATGCGAAAGTGTGTCTGTCTGTCTGTTTGTCTATTACCTCTTCACGCTTAAACCGCTGAACCGACTTAGATGAAATTTGGTATGGAGATAGTTTGAGACCCGGGGAACGACATAGGATACTTTTCATCCCGAAAAAATTAAGTGTTCCCGTGGGATGAGCGGGTATCACCGCGGGGCACAGCTAGTTCACTATAAATCAGTGTCAGCGTCATTAGAATAAGGGCACAACTAATTCTAAAGGGGATTGACCGAGTCGGTGAAAAGTAAAACATTGGAGCACAAGAATTCGTATTTAGATAACATAGATAAACGACTTATTATGAAAATGCATCCTCTAAGGAAATAAGGAAAAATTATTTATAGAAAAGTTGAAATGTATAATTTTACACCTCAGTAACCTATCGCTTTAATTTCATATCGCGAGCCATGGAAATGTTTGAGACTGATGAGTAGGGTATAAAACAATACGAAAAGTTACCTAAATCTTCTGCAGCTTTCCTTATATTAGGCTCCCCGGCAGCAGGAAAACTTAAAAGCCAAAGAACACTTTTTGGTACCCTCTTCAATATTTGTACCCATATTCTCAAAACACCTGGATCGATTTTATATAATTGATTAAAATTACAATATATAATTGCATCTTTTGGAAGACTGTACTGCATCCTCGAAGTAAATATAACGTCTCTAAGTACCTCTTCACCAGAGGCAACTTTTTTGTTGCTATTATTTATTGAAACGCCATTATAAATACGTATATTATTGATAAATGCCTGAAAAAAAGTATTTTTGAGTCATTTACTCTTTTGTTAATCACACATCATATAAGTATTAAATATAGCATTTTTTACATACCTGCGATTGATGAGGTGTATTCAATATTTCAATTGCATTGTTCGGAATGTGTATCTTGCTCGTTATCACTTCAATAGGCACGAGATTATCTAATGCCTCAAGTTCTTTCGTTTCCTCTACTTGGAAAACAGACTCTACTAAGCTTTCGACAGAATTAATTACTGCAACGTTAGCATCAAAACTCTCTTCATCACTCTTTACTTGAAATCGTTTTTGTAAATGAGGAAACATTTGTTTGTGGTCCCCAATAAAGTAAGTTTGAGACATTAAGGCGAATTTTTCGCTAAAATCTTTGGCTGATGAAATTGGGGAGGAACTTTCATCGGTAATTATGTAATCCATATAATCTGCCCCACTTGTGCCAGGGTATCCCAGCCACATTACTTGTATAGGCGCCGGCCTCAAGGCAAATATTTCATTTCTAGCCCCCTTGGTGTATCCGTTCATGTTGACCAATATATGAATACCATCATCATTTATTTTTTTTGCAGCTTCTATGTTACAAGTCACTGAAGATAAATCAATAAAGTGTTCTGATTCTGCAGTAATTTTACTTCGGAATGTAGTTCCATCATCGCGATTTAAAGCATAGCAAAATATTTCTATCCTCGAAGCATCGTGTAATCCCGGTATCGATTGCATTAAATGTGAAGTGGGATGGTTACCAAAATCACTGCTCACGTAACCAATTTTCAACCTCCCATTCAATGTTTTAGGGAACGGAAAAGTAATTTTTTTCAACATGTTTACTTTGTCAACGTATAAATTGGCATGTCGGGTGGCAATTTCTTTCCTTGTTTCGTTTGACAAAGGATATAAAATGGAATGATGTGGGTGTACAGAAAGTAACTTTTCATTGTTCAATTGATCTTCAACTATTTCTATAATGTTTTGCATTCGCTCGTTATAGTCTTCCCAATTGCAAATTATTTGTAAACAATGGGCTAAGTTACAATAGGCGTCTGGAAAGTTTGGCTTAAGTGTTAAAGCATCTTTGTAAGATTTAATTGCGTTATTTATAATTCCCAGATCTTTGTAAATGCTAGCCAAATTGCAATGAGCGTCGGCAAAAGAAGGGTTGATTTCAATAGCTTTTCTAAAGCAGGCGAGAGCTCCATTTATATCTTGCATTTCTCTTAATGTATTACCCATATTACTGTAGGCATCAGCAAACTTCGGCTGTATATTTATAGCTTGTTTATAATGCAGCAATGCTTCTTTTAGCTTCCCTGTAAATTATACAATCTATTAGTATTAACCGTGATAATAATACGATGTTAACAGTAGTGGTTTCAATGAGAAAATATGATTCACTAATTAGATCTTTCTGTCCTATTAGTTATTAGTTGTTTAGATCGTTATTTAGTACACTTCAAGTAACTTTCGCGTGTGCTAGCAAGTTTCTATAAGTAATTCGATAAGATATAAATCTGCACAGAGTGTAACAAGTACAAAATAATGAGCAATAAATATGACGTGTGAAACATATTCATGAGTGTTACATAGTTAGGTAGATAAAAGCTTGGGCTCCAAAATTTAAGAACGATGCTG
Organism: Apotomis betuletana; assembly: GCA_932273695.1. Lineage (NCBI taxonomy): Eukaryota > Metazoa > Arthropoda > Insecta > Lepidoptera > Tortricidae > Apotomis > Apotomis betuletana. The sequence continues at coordinate 11,901,458 of OW026298.1, read as the reverse complement.
TTACGAAAAACTTGGAAGTTTTCATAAATACACTCGAGTACCTTTTAGATTAATTTAGAAAGTGAAATTGTTTAAAAAAAAAAAGTATTTCCCTAAAAGGTTTTATAGACGTTTTATGTGTATGTATATTAACGAACCTTGTTGTTGTAAGAGCGACGCCAAATTGCTATGAGTGGCTGCAAAATTTGGAAACACGTCTAAGGCTCTTAAATACAACTTAGTCGCCTCTTCAATTCTCCCCTGCTCCCTCTTAACGTTTCCGAGATTGTTTAGAGTGTCGACATGGGAGGGACATAAACGCAAAGCCCTGTTATAGCACTCTTCCGCTTCGGATACGCGGCCTTTCTCTTTCAGGGCATTAGCAAGATTACAGTAGGCATCGGGAAAGTTAGGCTGGAGTTCTATAGCGCGCTTGTAGGTGTCTATTGCGAGGTCTATTAGGCCTTGTTTGTAGTACAAGCAAGCGAGGTTGCCGTGGATAATGCCATTGTTAGGAGTTAGCTTCAAGGACTGGAGATAGACTGCTACCGCTCTGAAAATATACTTTGTTTTCAATATTTTTTATAACAGTATTTATTAAGTTATCTCTTACAAAAAAAAAATGAAGAACCCGAAAACCGGAGTAACATACTACAAAAAATAAAGAAAAAATATTAATTCATAAATTACTAACAAGTTCTAAGTAAGTTTTATTTAATTATCTAGGGAATAACACTCTTAAAAAAACAGTTAGAAACTAATATTGTACACAGTTCGCAGACAAGTTTAACGTACCAAGAAGCTTATTACAAAAAACTTGAAACAACAATGAAATACAAGAAATATTAATAGAAATGTTAACTAAAGTTTTTTTATAAATAAATTGTATAAAACAAATCGAAAAATTCAAAACAAAGTGTGTAAAGTAAAAACAAAAAGAAATAACTGACCTTTTGATTTTATTCTTGAGCCACGTGATACAGCCGTCAAACTCCGCATTTTGATCTAGCCGTGGCGGCGCGATGTTGATGACCGTATACACGACGATGCATTGGTAGTCCATAACAGGGACATATCCTCCGATGGGCAAGGCTGTACTGACGGAGCCGTCGCTCCCGACTCCCGAGTCAGAGCATGACGCGGCGACGACGCGCGCGCTGCCAACTCGGCGTCCACGCAAACCGCGACCTTCGCTCACGTTAATAAACTCAAAATCACAGGCATTTCTGCCACGGTCTATTAAACGCGCGGACACACGCCGATACGCGCGCCATCGATTGCATAAAAATATCGAATCATTTATCCACAATTTGATAACAATTTCATGTTTAAATTTAAATTACTTATCGATAATAAGCTAGTCGCCTACTCATAACAACAGTCAGCTGTTCCCGTCGTCAGCTGTTAGGTCGTATGATTTATATTGGTAGTGTTTACGTTGCGGCATGGAACTGTCGGGCGGGCGTTAAACTATCGAAAAAAGGGGCCACGATGAGACGGTGTGGAGTATCGAAGGACCGCGTAATAAAACTTTTTAAACGGCCGTAAAATGTCTAGGTGGAGTAGTAAAATGTGTGCATGTGGCACGTTAATATCGATTGCCGTGGGAGCGAGCGGCGTGGAGACGCGATGAGCGCCGGGCGCGACTGCGGTGCCCGCCGCTCCACGCTCCGGATCGGCCGCGCTAGGACACGCCTGCATCCAGCCTCGCCTTCAACGCATCTTAGGGACAGCGCCTTACCAAACTCCCAGCCAACTGAAACTTCAAGTAACTTCAGTTGCAATATTTCAACGAAACTGCTGGTCATTGTGGCCTTAACCCAAAAACAGTCTTACGAACGGTACGAGTCGAGGTTTTTGGGTGGATATAATTGCTAATATCGATTATTATAAGTAGTAATTCCTCATAAATAACATGAGACATAATAGAGGGTTTTAAAATATAATAATCGTATACGAATGATCAAAGAAATAGTACATGTTTACAGACAGATAAATTAAAACATAATTACATTAGTCTGCAAACAACCCACTTATATTTGCATTACAGCTAAATCTCTAAACTCTTAAACATCTATAATAATTTCCAACATAGTGTAATTATAATAAAAGAGTAAACTGCATCTTCACCGGATACCTATCACTTTGTCGCATTATATTACACCTATTATTACACCTACATAAACCTTATAATATTATTTTTGTTTCATTGGTTAGGTAGGTACTGACAACGCTGCCCTACGAAAAGCACGACTGCCCTACGAAACAAAGCGGACGCTTCCTGTCATTATTATGATATAATCCTGCCCCATTCACGCAACCTACTGACCTATTTAGGAGGTTTCCCCCAAATTAATTACTTTAAATCTCACTTAGCCTTGCCGTCTCATGAAACCGCCGCCGCCCAACATTAGTATTTAATTCGGGCCGCTGAATTGAAATTGACACAGCAGGTCACGCAACTTTCTGTCTAGCTGCCTTTTAGTGCTTGCCCTTTTACTTTCGCCTTTTAAAATGCTTGTTATTCGAAAGTCGACTTCAAGAAGCCTACTTTAAAATAAATTTTGCTTCATCTGAGCCCAATTCTACGCAGAGTTTCACGAATGGCTCTCCAGCGGAGTGCTTATTTTATGTGTCTCTCACCTTTTAAACTTAATTGTCACGTCAGAGACTACAGTTAGCACTTAGAGTTCGCTTTTCATTTAGATTTTAAGCTACATAACAAACTATTATAGAAGTATTAAATTGAATTGCTAATTTATTTTCTTTGAAAAGCAGAAAAAATGTAAAGCATGATGTAACTATGTTTTCTTTTGTGCCGTGTGGATATTGATTACGCCATTTTACGGTCGCAATATTATTGCAGCCGTATCGCGCCAAGTCTGGTGGATGGATTTTCATCAATTTGGATACATAGATAGTTCAACTTACAAAATTAAAATATTTACTTTAATATTAAAAAGATATACAGGGGTCTACGCGTCTTAAAGTTTCTTAATTCGTGAAGATTCATTCGTTTCTATTATCACCCGTATCCCTTACGCAAACTTTATCTGTAACGGGTCCTCCAGTCTTTGTCCCTTATCGGGGCTATTGTTCCGCCATATGTAGGACGAATTCGTTACACGGCCGGGTAGGGTAGCGTCCCGCGACCCTTCCGGACGAAACTCATATATAATCATATTTATTTCATGGAGGACGGTCGCCACTTTGAGACTGGTGCAAAACAAGAGATTGCCCACTTTTTTTAATGCCCTTTGTTCGGGGGTTTAGTATTTATCTAGTATGGTCTACATTTACACTTAATATATTTCTTACAAATTTTTCAGTATTATATTAGAAACGTGATAATATTTTTGTCTAGTACTAGTATTAAGTTAAATAATGAGTTAAAAAAGGACGGGTTGCACTCCGGGAGTGCCGGCAGAAGTGAAAACTTAAACATCAACGTTGTGCATTTTTGAATATTTTGGATTGGTTAGGGAATAATTTCGCATACATTGTTTTATTTATCAGTATAAAAGTATTTACTATCATGTATGTGGTAAAATACAATATTCATTTATTGTGCTATCGTAGACAAACATGACAATTTATATTACATAATAAATTTAACACTACAGTGCTATTATACATCAAAAAGTTTGTTTCTCAGAAAAATCCACTTTCATCCATAATTTCAACGAATCTTTCACCGTCATCATTACCAGCATCATCATCGCCAATCTCTAAAACTAATATAATAGGTTTAAGGCTGATAAAAAACTAACAATTTTGATTCGAATCTATTTCAATGTCTTATAAAGACCGCATCAATAGTAGTTTAGTATTTCGTTGTGCTAAGATTGCAAACATTAGAAATTTTTAACCAAAATTCATTATTTAAAAATTCAATTAATGGTTGATTTTTATCGTCTGGAAATTTTATGTTGAAATCTTCACTCAAAATAATTGGCAAATCATCAAACCTTTTCCCAATTTTTTACTTCAAGCAGTGCAGATGCGTCATGAGAATAAATAAATAAATGTTCATACAAGAAGTCTCGTATAGCACGCAATGACTTATCTGGAAAAACATGTAAATGGCAACCATAATAATAAACTGATTATCACCAGATTGGCAACGGCTTATACACATATCGCCGATACCAGACACAGTAGCATTAAACTGATGGTGTATTTCGCATGCACATCCATATAAGTTATGCAATAATGAACTTTTGTTTTTTTTTTTGCTACTACTTACTCTGCCATGATGAAATTTCCAGATCGCCCTTGCGTTTTCTTCAGTGACTATGAACAAACTTTCGATACTAGTTACTCTTGATGACGCAACGTACACCAATTCTCTTGAGTGAGAACGATTGTATTCATAAACAATAGCATCGAAAGTACCTCCTTGGGATTAGTGAATTGTCATTGCCAAAGCCGAAATCAGTGGAAAATGTTTTCTTTTTGCAACTATAGTTTTATTTTTGTTAAGTGGTATTGACGATGAATGTACAGAAATTGGAACAGCGTCTGTGTCGATAATTTCATGAAAATTGCTCCAGCCGTTTGAGCGTGAAGAAGTAACAAACATACACTGACACACCTACACACTCTCACATACCTTCGCCTGTTTTTTTCTGTTTTGTTACCTGTTTTTGCACCGCCTACAACTTATCCGCTTTGCGCAAAGGTTGACTGGTATTGATGCCCAATGGCATTAAGTCCGCCTTGTGTGCGTTTTTTTTCTATTGTGCAATAAAGATTTAATAGTATTTTTTTCTCACTGAATTTTAACCTTAACAGTTTAAGTCCGAACTATCCGATTGTATTCTATCTCACTGACACTTGATTTCCATTTTAATTTCTAATATTTATGATTACGCTTCACCATCTGTCACTAAAATTTTGTTGTTCGAAGGCGCCCTTTCTTTGAAACAGACTCTCCATCCGTCTTACGCTTTTTCGATCAGGCTACAGATCTGACGCGAGTTTAAAACTTTTTACCCATCTAAAAAAAGTGCCAGGCGCCGCTTACGAAGATTTCACTTCAAAAACACGTTACGCTGTTGGTTGGTTTATCACGTTTAAATAACCAAATGATGACTAAACGAAACGCAAAATTAACATAAACTTCTATAATGAGGTTAAGGCAAAAATATCGGAATAATATAACGTCATGACATCAAAAATTTTCAATGTTAAAAGCTAATTTTGCCGGCGTTAGCGATCTTTGTCGCTCACTTGCCAACTTTCAAGCGGTTTTGACAGATACGTAACTAGTTATAATTAAATTCAAGAAGCATTGCCAAGGACTGCGGGTTTCATTTACACTGGCATGTGATTGCTTCCGTACTCGTAGTGCTTACTACATGGACGTACTGCGGTATTAGGTCACGCTGCAATCCTATCATTTGCCATCACGTGCTGATTTCTGCAGGATATTTTAAGACTTATGACTTTAAATGATCTATTTCTATTAGTCTATCCGGACTTGCTTAGCTGAGTGCAAATTTTCTTGTCGCCTAACATATCGTCACCTGCCTGTCTGTCTGTCGCACTGTCTAGCTGGAATATGAGTAATACTTGTGGCAACAATTTTAGTTGTTTCACACAATCTTGTTAAAGCTACAGGCGGTCACACCGTTGTGTTGATGGTGCCATTTGGTACTCCATAGTATTCATCTGTAGCAATTTGGTTATTTTGTCGCCTTCGTGGAACGTTGAACCACTAATTCGTTTTTGCTCGCTCAAGATAACGTAGACTTCGCTTTTCTCGTCGTCGTGTGATCTAGACAAGGCAGACATTCTACAAATTTGTCTCAAAATGGACTGAAACGCATTTACCTATAATTACTATCGAGTGTTCACATGTGAAATACAAGTTGCCGGTTTTTCAGACGCTGGAAAAATGGCTTATTACGTTCAATAAAATTCATGTTATCATCAAATACAAAAATAACTATTTTAGACTCTAATAAATAGCAACCGCACCAGAAGCACTTGCTAAAAATTAAATTATTTGATATCTTGGCAACGTGCCTAAACCAATTTCAATCTCCGGACCGAAATGAACCTCGACCAACGGGTTTTGATCGTTCAATAGACATTCAGTATGTTTTAGGTACGTATTCTTTTGAACAATTAACATTATCAGTTTCTGGCGGACGTCCAAGTGATTGAGAAACTATTACGCTGCTTTATTATTTCAATCTTCACTTGATGCAATGGAATTCGACATTTGTGGGTCGTGCTTTCGTTTTCATGTCTGTTAAATATCATGTAAACACTGTGGAATAACTTCAGCTTGTAATTGTGTTTCCGAAAATTATTTGACTAATTAATTGAGCGTGAACGACTTTTTCAGAATATTGTTTGGACTGTCATCAAACAAAAATTTATTGTTAATATTATTGGCCTGTTATTGGCTATACTAAATGTATCTTATCTGTAGATTATTTTTGTATGTTACAAAGCTGTTGGTCTTCTAATAAAGAAAAATAAAAAATAAAATGAAAATATTGGAATTTTATACACGAAATGTTAGTAACCAAAGTTTTTAAAATATACATACATTCATATAATCTGGAATAGACAATTTGAAAACAGTCATTTTTTTTTTCAGCTTCAAAACCTGGCTACGAAATGGGAGTTTAATATTCCCGTTTCGTAGCCAGTTTCCAATTGAGATTATTTTTCCCATTTGGAAGCCAACTTCAAAACCTGGCTACGAAATAGGACTTTAATATTCCCGTTTCGTAGCCAGCTTCCAAGTGGGATTATTTTTCCCATTTGGTAGCCAGCTTCAAAAATTGGCTACAAAATGCGACTTTAATATTCCCATTTCGAAGCCAGCTTCAAATTGGGATTATTTCTCCCATTTCGTAGCCAGCTACCAAATCTGGCTACGAGATGGGACTAACGGCTTTACTTGACCTTGCTATTCCGCGAAAAAGGGCTTATTTCTCGGAAACCTATACATTTACCATCCAGTAATTTAATTGGATTTCCGCAATGTTTTGTTTGTTTTTCTTTTTAAACAGAGAAGTAGGTATGGATGGATGGCTCAAGTAATCTAAAGAATGATATTTATCCGCGAGAGTCATAAGAGCTTATTGTTTTTTATTTTTACCGATAAATAGATGCATCTATTCCGTTTTGTATTTAACTTTAGCTTTCAGTAAAAATGGGGGTGATTAAAGAATATCGGGGCTATTTAAAAATTATAAGTACCATTGCCACCATTATTTATAGTTAGCTTGATCCAGTCAAGTAAACTGGTAATTTACGAATGCATTAAACTGTCACAGATCATGATAATAAGCAAGCACACATATATTTAGGACACAAATTGTTTTGTTTAATGTTTCAAAGTAGCTCCTGCATTTGAAAGTCACACGGACAATGGTATCCAGGCGGCACGCTATTGATATTCGTAGGTTTATTACATTAGGTATGTATAGGTAATTAAGTAAACATTATACAAGTCATAAATTCTCAATTTTACGAAATTTACGAGTGTTATGAAATAAACGCGCCGCATTAATAAAGGAATTAATAGCCGGTTATTTTCATGATCGGGAAGTGAACTTGCATTTGGCCGAGTTCCTAAATTACATGAAACGCGACGCGTTCAAAACAGATTTAACCGCGATAAAAACGTGTAGGTATGCTATATACCGTAGTGTACCGGAAAAAATACAAGTTAGGTATTCTTATAGACGACGCGTTTGGCTCGGTTTGTAGACACCTGCCTACTGAGTCGGCGGTCCCGGGTTCGAATCCCGGCCGGGGCAAATATTTGTGCAAATATTTGTTCTTGGGTCATGGATGTTATCTATATATGTATTTATATATTATGTATATCGTCGTCTAGTACCCATTACAAGCTTTGCTTAGTTTAGGACTAGGTCGATTTGTGTATGATTGTCCTTTAATATTTATTATTATTCTCAAGTTTTCAAATACGAGCAGCCTTCTTCTCATCTGCCACATATCCGGCTATGATTTCACCTGTTCCTTGTCGCCTTTGTCGGAAACGGTATCGTTTGGCAAGTATTAACGGCGCTGGTTGCAAGTGGTTACTTAATAATTGTATCACAAAGTCAAAACTCAGTTCTGAGTGCTTTTTCGGGTTTGACAGGTTGGACAGAACCTCGTACGCCTCGCCCCCCATGATCACAATCAAGATAGGCAACTTAAGCTCGGGTTTCACCTCGTTTACTTTAAAATAAATGTCCAAACGATCGAAATACGGCGACCATGCTCCAGTCTTTAAGTCGAATTCGCTTACCCTTCCGATTGACATATTTTTACCGACTTCCCTTATTTTTCTTAACAAAACAGCTATTATCTGGAACTCCGTTCTATGTATCGCGAGGCTAAAAGTCATCGGACCACGAGGGCCTACCTGCTGAGCACCAATTTGAGACAGCATAAGATCGGACCCATGAAAAAGGTTGGAAGGTAGGTGATATGCCTGGCGAAGGAAAAGATAGAGCATTGGTACATTCTCCGTAACTTCCTTTAATAACACATCCCTCTCCATGGTGTTAAAAGATTTTTAACGTCTAGTTCCACGATAACGTCTGCATTTTGTGGGTCCATAACAAAAACACGTGCGGCGTGTATCGCCGCTTCACATCCCAGACGAGTTTCAAATCCTAATTGATGTGACTGAAGGTAGGAAGCCATGTCTCCTCTCGCCGCACGACATCCAAGCTTAGCTACTAAATCTACAAAACGTGCTCTCCACGGCTATTGGTCTGACTCCTCCCTCATTCTTTTTCTCGTCACTAAATTGTCCACTTCCTAACTTAAAAAATGAATTTGCGACTAGACTCGAAGAGCCAAGTCACATAAAAAAAGAGACAGGAGAGAATACCTTCCACAAAAGCGGAAAGGACTTTAGGTTCTCAATAAGAAAACGGACGGAGTGCCAGCAACAACTTGTAAGGCGACTGTCTCATCACAACCAGAGTCAATGTCGTCAATGTCAGGTGGGACTTTGTTAAGTTTTTTGTAGTGAAGCAGGCGGCGGAAACGATTGACTTGAGGTCAACATCGATTTCCCCTCCCCCCCCAGATATTTGACGTCCTTTTTTCCAAGGAATAAGGACACCCTGGAGAATGATGTCCTTTGCCAATTTATGAGTTTTGGTACTTACTATGTGTAAAGAGAACAGCAGCATTCTTTTCAGCAAATTGGGCATAATGAACTCCAGAAGATCTTGGCAAATCATTTATACATAAAATGAAAAGGATCGGTGACAAAACCGAACCCTGTGGAACACCCGCCTGAATAGGATGACCACTTGAACAAGTACCCTCTACTTTGTATACAAAACTCCTACCAGTGAGAAAGTTCTTTAATGATAGCGACCAGCCTATCCGGCGCACCGGCACTATACAACTTATACAGTAACCCGATGTGCCAGACACAGTCAAAAGCCTTGGCAATGTCTAAAAATACGGCACAAGTAGGGATTTTTCGACGTCAAGTAGTCATCGAATCCAGGATGTCTTCGGTAATTCTGGGCACCAGCTGAACACACAAATGCTCAGCCCTAAAGCCAAACTGTTCGTCTACGAGCAGGCGCTCAGAACTAATCACTTTGAGGAGTCTCGCCCTAACTGCCTTTTTATACAGTTTACCGAACGAGCTAAGCAAAATGTTTTTTTTTTGCGTGGGGGAGAAAATCCTCATTGGATACTGCCAGGCCGGTCCTGACAGCATGCCCGACTCTACTGGGAATGGTGCCCAGTAGCCTACGGACTAAAACCTCCCCCTTTGTATAGTGTTGTGTGTCCAAGAGCGCGGTGCTAACGGTATACACGTTGCTCCTGGTTTGTGATTTGGGTTTGGGCGTTGTGTAGTGTATGTTTGTTGAGTTTACCTACGGTGTGTAGGAGTGGGGTGGGAAATATGTTTTATTGAATCAGTGTTGTTGAAAGATTTTAGATTTTTGACGATGTAGGTATTTTAGAAGACTGTGGAATGATTCAGTGGAAGTTTCTTTAGTTAGTATTGAAGTTAAATCGGTACGGTTGATATTTAGATTTTGACAGGTCATATCGTGATTATGTCGTTTGTGAGCGAAGCGAGGGCAGTTATAAAGTAAGTGTGTAAATGTTTGGGCAGTAACATTGTCACATGGACACGTATCATTATCCTTCACACCTCATCTACCGTGAAAATGTTTTGTCCTCAGAAGTTGGCTGCCAGCAGGGCGATCCTCTCGGGCCGGCATTATTCAGTTTGGCTATTAACCCCATTATTAAAAAATTAAAAGCCAAATTTAATGTTTGGTACTTGGACGACGGAACCCTAGGAGGCGTCCTGGATACTTTAATGTCTGACCTTTTGACCATCAAAACCGAATTTCAATTAATTGGTTTAGAGCTTAACTTTAGCAAGTGTGAACTTTTTGTACAAAACCCAAACTTAAATATACTTCAAGTGAAATCCAAATTTGATCTTCTAGTACCGAACATAAAAATAGTAGACAGATATTCCCTCAGCCTCCTAGGCGCCCCTATTTTCGAAGATTCTTTTCCGAGCTTTATTTCAGAATGTGTTTCGAAATTCAAAAAATACGAAAATCGCCTACTCGAAATTAGTCCTCATTTCGCAATTACTATACTTAAATTCTGCCTTTTTGTCCCAAAATTCACGTATGTACTTCGCTGCTGCCCATTCACTAATTTCCAAATTTTACTAACCCAACTAGATGACTTAATCAAAGCCAACCTGGAATCTATTTTAAATATTCAGCTCAGCGAAGAATCCTGGACCCAAGCATCTCTTCCCATTCGCTTTGCTGGGATAGGGATCCGCAAAATTTCCTCCATATCCGCACCAGCTTTTCTGTCCTCTGCCCACAGCTCGGCAGTTCTCATAGGCAAAATCCTGAAGGCATTCTCTGCCTTAAACTATGAGACTGCGGGCTTATCGGAGGCCAAAAGAGCTTGGTCCATTGCCTGCCCGGGAGAGGACTTCCCAGAAAATTTGAAATCGCAAAGGACCTGGGACGACATCCTATCAAAATTAACATATGACTCCCTCCTAAGTCGAAGTACGGGCTCTGAACGTGCCAGAATTTTGGCAGCGGGCACGAAAGAAGCGGGTCACTGGCTGCACGCTTTCCCCTCTGCCAACACTGGTACGTTTCTAGAGCCCGACACACTCCGCATATCCACCTGCCTGCGACTCGGGGTGCCTATCTGTGCGCCTCACAGATGCTCTTGCGGCAGCGCGGTCGATACACTGGGTCACCATGGCCTCTCTTGCCAGAAAAGTGCAGGCCGCTTCTCGAGACATGCCACTCTGAACGACATTATCCGCCGCTCTCTTGCCACCGTCAACGTGCCGGCGCTACTGGAGCCAACGGGCATCGCCAGGGACGATGGCAAGAGACCGGACGGGGTGTCCCTGGTTCCGTGGAGGCTGGGACGTGTGCTTGTATGGGATGCCACCTGTGTGGACACACTGGCGCTGTCCCACCTTCACGGAACATCGGGTAGAGCGGGCGCGGCTGCTGAGGCGGCCGAAAAACTAAAGAGCACTAAATATAGGGGTCTCGGCCCCGAATACAATTTTGTACCTTTTGGGGTAGAGACCCTAGGTCCATGGGGTCCCAGCGCCCAAAAACTTCACAAGGAGCTCTCTAAAAGGCTTCAAGAGACCACTGGGGACCGGAGAGCTGGCAGCTTCCTCGCACAGCGTATCAGCATAGCTGTTCAGCGAGGAAATGCTGCCAGCATTTTCGGTACCATGCCAAAGGGGAGCAGTTTTTTGAATTTGTTTTAGTTTAGTTAATTTTAGCTTTTTTGTACTATGTAGTTAGTAGTGTTAAGTTTTTATTTTCTGTTACTTTGTTTTTTTATTACCGCTATTAAACTAGAATTAATCATTATCTGTTATTTTAAATCGGTGTAGGTATGTTTTATGGTAACCGTGGTTGCTGATGAATTGAGTGGATGCGAAGGTAAGTAAGTGGCCAGATAGATATTATGATATTAAGTCTTCATGGGTAGGGAAAAGTGTTTTCGTGTAGGCGCAATGATTTTCGTTGTTATAGTAATCAGCCCGTGCGTTAGTTAGCTTAATGTTGTTCTGTTTTTTGATATATGGGTGTAGTCTGGAGATTTTTTAAGATTCGCTGCTACTTTAGCCGCCTCGTCCGCTAGTTTGTTCCCTGCAATAACACAGTGTGCTTTGGTCCAGATAAATACTATGTCTAGTCTGTTTTTTCTGGAATGAATAGATTTATGGATTTGATTAGCAAAATAATTGTAGCTTTAGATATTTCTGTTAAACCGGATTTGCTGTCAGATAGAATAAGTAGCTTTGTGACGTTTGGATAGCTGGAAACGAATTCTATTGAATTGAGTATAGCGAGGAGTTCTGCTTGGTAAACAGAGCAGCAGTCGTGCAGTTTTAGTTTTTTAGTGACGGTAGTGCTGTCAGATTTTTTGATGACAAATGCAGCTCCCACCTTACCGTCATGCTTGCTGCCATCTGTGTAGGCCTGCCAGGTGATGACGTTTGATGTATGTTGCGCCACGACCTCCTCGCCCTCAGCCTCAGAGGTTGCTTCCAGGAATCGGATGGGGATTCTGTGTGAAGGATGTAGAAGGTTTGTCGGTGTGGCGAGTAGCTCGATAGGAAGGTCATTGGGGAGAAATGAGGAGTAACTACGAAGTTTTGTGAGTTCTATATCAGCAGTATATTTAATTTTTTTCGGTAGTGGTGTGAATTTAGCGAGTGTGATGGATAGAGGAGTGCTAACAGTTTTGAATCCATGAATAATCTTTAGGGCAAATAATCTTTGTAATGACATTAACTTTTTGCATATGAATTTATAATTGAGAGATTTATGCCAGATAGATGCGGCGTATGTTATGATGGATGGGTTCAATAACTATCACTCATATTGCTCGTGCTCGTATGTTTTCCGGATGCACCCCCCATGTGGCTCTAAGCAAACTGTTGGGCCTATAGCTATCAGGTCTGTTACATGGTTTACCGGGTTTATGTATTCCAATAACCACCGCCTGTTTCCAGACAGTCGGGAAATGACAATTGGCTAGAGCAGTATTGAAGATGGCCAACAGGATGATAAAAACACTCTCCGGAAGCATTCTTATCAACCTGTTGGAGATACTATCTCTGCCCGGAGCTTTCTTAATTTTAGATATCTTAGTAAAAGAGCTTAGTTCCTAAGATAAGAGGTTCCAAAGGTAGAAAAGAAAGCTGTAAAGAAGCACGTCTATTCACCTCATCATCAAAAAATTTGACTTGATCAGGATCAAAGGGCTCTGCACTCAGTAAACACTGGGCCTCCATATAGTTTGCCAGACACTCAGCCTTCTCTAAATCACTGATGCAGTGCGAATTGCGATCCACTCCATTTTTAGAAAAACAAAGAGGAGGGATATTCGAAACGGTATCCACTTTCAGGGATCTCGCAAGATTCCAGTAAGCCTGGTGACCCAGCGAGATACCCGAAAGCAGAATGTCCCACTTTAAATTATTTTAGAAGAGTATCTGCCTCTTAACTTTTTGCTGGAGTCTGTTAAGAAGAGTTTTATTAGAAGGAGAAGGAAACCTATCGTAGGCTTTTAGCGCTTTATTCTTAACCTTAATCAACTGCTTAAGATAATTTGGAAGTCTCCAATGATTGGGATCATCAGCCGAAACCAATTTGGAACAGTTACTAACCAGATCACCCAAACCATTAGTCAAGGCAATAATAGCATCATTAGTATCTTGCTTGGAATGTAATTGTTTTGGAATGTTGGTTGAAGCGCAAAGCAGAATCCTCCTTAGCTAGCTCCCTACTCAGTTTATGTACTATGTGTAGGACACTGGAACTCAGTAGGTTAACTACCACAGGCACAACCTATGATCAAAGGTAAGTTGATGGTGAACAACAATTGATTTAAGTTGCAGAGAAACACCTTTATGAATCATGATATCCAGAACATCAGGATTTCTCAAAACATCACCAGAAAAATGAGTAGCCTGTAGCCTCTAAAGGAGGCACAACATACATTTTTAAAGAATTAGAAAACTAGGAAGTCTATAACCATTGGAATTAGAGTAATTGCAACCCCAGAACAAATGTTTGGAATTAAGATTCCCTGCCAGAATGACAGAAGAACCTAAATCAAACACAGCACTGAGGTCAGAAAAATTAAGCTCCTTATTTGGAGACAAATAAGCTGAAGCTAAGATTAAAGGTTCATGACCCGTAGGGGCTAACTGACAGAGCGAAACTTCTTAAAATTTCAGAGGCAGTGGATCATCTACTCTCAAAGGTGAACAATGCAACGCTCTTCTCTAATAAATAAGAGTCCCAGGCACTATCACCATGATCATTACTGACCAATTTGTAATTAGCAATATTGGGATTCCTGGACAAGTCAAACATCTAAATTATGCTCCTTAAGAAAAAGGGCTATTTCATTCCTTTTACTCAAAATTCCATTAGCATTAAAAAATGCAAAAGTAAGATGTCTGGGTTTAACCCTGCAAGGCGTACTATCCATGATAAAGTCCCATAAATTTGACAGCTATAATAAGGCCAGAGTATTTATTGACCACAGCTAGCCTACCACCTACAGAAGATGCAGTTTTGAACTCTTGGGCAAACTCACTAACCTGACAAAGGTCTATTTTCTCAGCTACATTTCAATTAATTTATTTATTTAATTAAAAGAATTTACAGTGCATAACCAAAACACTTACACATTAGGATATACACACAATCATTACATTACATTAACTAATTCGTCATTATAAAATAAAATTACTAACAATAAAACCAGAATATAAATTGAAAATTAAAAAGTAAATAGAAATTAGTACAATGTCATAAGATCAAAAACAATAGTAATAATAATAGTCAACATTATTAAAATTACTAACATCGCAAACTAAATATTTGTATAGAATCTTTTTTATCGATTCTTATTTTTTTATGTGGTAATACCACATTTTCCCCCCCACACATCACCACATTTTCACCCCGCTTCGATTGTAGTAGATCGCATTAAATTTTTCTTTCTTAATTTACCTTTGTGTCATTATTTATCGCAAACTAAAGCCAGATCTGAGTCAAGACACACGCGGCTTGCGAGAAAATTTGTATTAAAGTGAGGGCGAGGTTGAACCCGCGAAACACCTGAACTAAACTGGTTGATTTAACTATAAGTCACAGCTGCTAGCAGCACTATTGCTAGCAGCCACCTCACTGTAACTAGGACCAGCATTATTAGGGACCTGTCTAGCAAAACTGACTGAATAGCCCTGTTTATTTACATGAGAAGTATTTACATATTCTGAATTAGTGTAATTGACACGATAATGCCCTACCTGAGTACGAAACCGGTGTCAGTATTATGAATTTGCACAGTTATTTGTCACAATTTTCAGACGGTCGCTAATACCCCGATTAGCAGCACCATAGAGCCCAAAATAGAATCAGAAGCCACCTCAACCTGAGAGCTACTCAAGCGAGTCCCTTGACCAGATAAGGGGACCTAATTAATGTGAGGAGCCAGATCAGACAAAGTCGGGGCCCCGTGGGAGCCAGCACCATCCTGGGAGTCGGACCAGACCCGAACTGCCTCCTCCAATTGAATACCATCCGAGGCCTTATTGAGAGCAGAAGCGTACGTTAACACATGGGGATGAGGATTAGGAGTAAAGTCCAAAGTAGAAATATATCGCCCCCTCCTACCAGATTCCTAGCAAGGAAAAAGCCCTAATCACGGAGATCATTGTTGAAGTTGGCAGATTGCTGCTTATTAGATTTCCTCTGACTAGCTTTGGCACGACGCTTCTTTTTCTCCTTGTTCTGCTTGGGTGCTGCCGGACAATTTCAGAAATTTGCCGGATGGGGACCACCACAGTTGCAGCAAGCAGCAGGACCGCTAGAGGAGTACCTCTTCCTGTCACACTGAGATGTGTGACAGGAAGAGGACACTTAACAAACCTACAGGCAGTTTACAATTGTTATGTGTGTGTCCGTAATATTGTCAATTTTTACACTGTGGAATCCTTCCCGACCTAATGGGAAGTTCAACCCTAATGCCACTAAGGCCGCAGGAAAACTTAAAATAATAAATACCTTTACCAGCAGGAGAATGCTTAAGAGACACTAAGACAGCCGCAGAGGGCTCCCTCCTATCGCCACTGCGCATTCTAGTCACAATCCTGACTGAAAGTTCTGCTCTATCAGATCTTCTAAAAAATAATCATTATCTATTTCAGTAGGAATGCCTTTTATCACAATGTGAAGTAATTTCTCCGAATTATGAGTGTGAAATCCAGCACCCATGATCTCAACCTAGGCCTTATACTGTGTAATATTGGAGGTGGCAATGGCTATACCACCAGGCCAACCCTCCTTCTTCTTATATGGAAAAGCTCTAAAAAGCCGCAGTCGGAGAGCATCCTTTTTCAAAGCCAACCACTTAATAATAATAATAATAATAATAATAATAACGTTTATTCAATGCAAAACCTTATCACTAATGTTCATCCTCTGCCAAACCACAAGGCGGTTTATTGGCAGTTGAGGCTCCATATATTTAACTATTAAGTACATACTTGCTAACTACACTACTCTTCTATACTTAAACTAAATTAAACAGCAGCACAACAGCAACAACAACTTAGCTTTCAGCAGCAACAGCAACTTAGCTTTGTCTTTGAAAACAAGCAGAGGGGGACGCCTCTCCTTCTTCGCCAAATCTGCCTGAACATCCATTACCTCCTCCCCAATCACTAGAGGAGGCAAAGGAGTATCGTGCCTAAGGCGCTTCGATCGAATTGGGGAGGGGACACCCATTGAATCAGCATTTAGCACCCTCTGATTTATTAGATGAGTTAGAAGAACTTTATTCTTCCCCAGGGAACTAGAGGGACTGATGTTACCCCTCTTCCTACTATTCTTAACTGGCTGGAAACCCTCTTCATCACCAAAAGCACCAGAGGCAAATTTCATCTCCGACTCCGACGTAGGGTCAGGTAAAGACACTCCGGGAGGGCCAGTTGAAGATAAGGAAATTGGATTAGTCAGAGGAGGAACGTCCCCCGAGAAATACTTACGAAGTGTGTCTAATTCACTATTTTGCCCTAATAACAACTGAGTATCAGGGGTAGGTTGACCCAAATCAAGATGAGTATCGTTAGTATTATTGGTATTGGAAATACTATAACGACTACTACAATTATACTGAACATCCTCTCTTTCACTTACACCGCCAGAAGTAACTGAGGGCGGACGAGAGCGCGAATAAGAACGTGCCCTAGTAAACACGCGTGGGTCTCTCCGTCTCGGACTAGGATAAGGACTATCAATTGTCTCAGAAGGAGACCGCGGCCTGGAGGGCATACTACACGGACCTAAAGAGGCAGTCTTGTCATATGTAATAGTACAGTCTTTAGAAGTTAATGAAGTTGGGGACGGCCCAAGAGCCGGGGTTTTAGTCAAAGTTTTCGTCAAAATCGCCGCCTTACCTTGATCGTTGGCTCTCTGTTGCTCCTCTCTCGTGAAGGCCAAATATTATTTCATTATGTCCGGATGAGTATGTACAAGAAAGTTCGCCAGGGTAGGACTTCCTTACGCCACTTTCCATTATAAACATGAAAAAGACCAGCAAAAAAGCAAAAGTACCTAGTCTTTAAGTCAAAGCACTAAATTAGTCTTTAAGTCAAACGAAATAAGTCATCCTAAGTATCGAAACGAACTTCACTGCTCTTTCACTTACGAAGTGACCAACATCCTGTGTTCTCTTTGTTTAAGAGTAAACCTTATTTCGTTTGACTTAAAGACAAATTTAGTGTAAAAGTAATTTGTACTTATAACGCCTTACATTTTGAAGTGGCAGTTGTGGCCACAGTTAACAATACAGATAATGAGTATTGTTCATCGGGTACAAAGCTAAGTGGATTCGCTCAAGAAAAAGGATTTTTTCTATATGTGAAATTTAGAGTCATTATCTTGGAGGCCGTAAAACGACCTGCACAAGAGTCGGGTCATTGTCGAACTGTCAAAGGGCGGAGGGACCAGAGCGTTCCATCTCTCTATGGTTACGGTCTCGTCTCGTCTCATTGATTTCGTCGTCCGGGTCAGTCAGTATATGTTTCGGGAGTCGTAAGAATTTGAATTTTGTCTAGAAAGAGGAACGGGCTTTTTGCTACTTGTAGAGGCAGAGGAACCAGAAGGGTCTCCTCTCCCGACTATATAGTCACTATCCATTGCTAGGGCTTCCGAAAGCGAGGTAGTGGTAGTGCCAATGCCAGGATCACCAGGAACAATCCGAACCTCATAGTTGACGATATTATTGATCAAACGATTGTCAAGATGGGGAATGTTCCCAATGAAACGTCTGGCATTGTCCTTAATAAATTTGTTGATCGTAGGAATCGTAATGGACACTAAGATTTGACTGATAGTATAGGCCACGGAGCACCCTGCGAAGCAGTTTACTCTGCACCATCTGCAGAGGCCGGAGAATGGGTTCGTCAATGTGGGCAAAAACCGGACAGGCATAGGTCATTATGGGCCTTATGCAGATGGTGTAGAGCCTGAGCTTATTTTTAACGGAGAGTTTGCTTTGTTTGCTCAGCATACTTAGGGCCCAACCTACTTTAAATAAACAAAGCCTTACCTCTAACAGCCCTCATATAAGGATGGAACGAAAGCTTGGAGTCCAGAATGACCCCCAGGTATTTCACCTGGCGGGTCCAAGGAATAACAACACCCGACATTGAGATAGGCCTTAATTTCTTTTCAAGATTACACTTAGTCGTGGTGAAAATAATTGCTTGACTCTTGTCAGCGTTTGTCTCGATTCTCCAGAGCTTGAACCACCGATCGAGATCAGTGAACTGATAAGGTTTTTTTTTTGTTTTTTGTACCTGTCCAATCATTAGGCTGGTCACTAAAACTGACCACTTCCTAATTTAAAATGAAATGGCGCCGAGACTCGAAGAGTCAAGACGCGGCAGAATAGACAAAAGAGAATGCCTGCCGCAGGAGCGGACAGGACTTTGAGTTCCCAAAATAAACACTAACCCTCAGCGGGTAATTGCTGCACTTCCCCCCTACGGAAGGATCTCGGCCCAAACCGGCCAGCGTTGTTGCGCGCCTGGCGAAGTTCATATCCAGGCATCCGGACCTTAGGCAGTTTGAGAGCCCTCAGAGAAGGTATATCTGATGGAAGGGTTGCCAACAACCACCGGCAAGGCGACTCACTGTGGGACGAAAATCGGGTTCCATAGACATAGAAATCGAAGTTCTCAAATTTAGATTTTTATTGATTGAAATGGGTTTTACTAATAGTAATAATGGTAAAATATTATTATGAGATGACTTTTTTGGAAACTGATGAGTCATAACTTTTTTTCTAAAATAATGTATGGAGCGAGATTAATAAAATCCAATTATCTCTTAAACCGCAAGAGAAACCGTTATATCCTCGCAGATTGGTTTAAAAGTAATTATTTGTGTTTTTTTGGCATAGTTCATGTATATTTTTTTTTAAATCGATATTCCTTTTTTTTATTTTATTTTTTGGTAACTAGATGCATGTTTTTAGGCAATTACAGATAAAGGGTTATTTAAATAACTGCGACGACCGATTCAATTAAATTTTAATAAAAATAAAAAAAAAACAAATAATACAATTTATAGCCAAAGCAAAGTTATTTTAGAGTTTTATAAAAAAAATGTAAAATAATAACTTAGCCTATCTATCATATACAAACAAATAAAAACATTTACAAAATACTTAAAATTACTTAATGATCTATACCAATGTCGGACTCGGAGTCTTACCTAAGGAGGGCAGGTTGTTTCTAGGTGGAACAACAGGTTGGTAGTTAACAGCACTTCTAAGAGTCTCTTAAAGTAGTCCAAGACGGAGGGAACACCTAAATCCGCACGAATTTGAACGTTTCTAACGAAGCCAGGAAGACCAGATATTCTCCTCAGGCATTTATTTTGCAAGACCTGCAACGTCCGGATCCTTGCAGGCGAAGCCTGTGCAAACACAGGGCACGCATAAGCAAAGACCGGAAGAATACAGGTCTTGTATAATGTCAGCTTGTTCTTCCTAGAAAGTTTCGACTTTCTAGAAAGAAGATAGGAGAAGTCTTGATATGCTTGGCAAAGGACAACCTCCTACCAAGGGTGACCCCTAAATATTTGACATCCATCTTCCAGGGAATGGGAACACCCTGAAGGATGATGTCCTTTGCCAACTTGTGTGTTTTGGAACAATGCGTGAAGAGGACAGCGGTACTTTTTTGCGGATTGACATCCATCCTCCATAGCCTGCACCAATGTCCAAGGGCATCAGCAGCAGTCTGGAGACGACGGTGTAAAGTTTGCGCAAGAGAAAAGGATGCATAAATAGCTATTTATGCCCAGTGTGCTGATGCCCAGTTTGCTGATGACACAGCTGTGTCATCAGCAAACTGGGCATCACGAACACCAGGAGATCTCGGTAAGTCATTTATGTATAAAGTAAAAAGGGTCGGCGACAAAACCGCACCCTGTGGGATACCCTGGGGTGGCTTGGTGCCGTTTCCTGCCATATAGGATCTATTACTGTTATTGTCTTCTGACCGATTGACAATAAAACCATTGTAAAATGCTGGTACAGACAAACTAACGAAACTGGGTATGTGTCGACAGTAATTTTTAAAAGACAATTCATTCGAACGCAAAACATATGTGAATTTCTCTACACGAATTGTGTTTTACTTCGCATTGTCGTAAATGTGACACGCGTGCTCCACAACGTAACCGAACCGAACACGTACTGTTGTGGCTGCAGAGATGCGTAATCATCATATGGGAGGCAGTCCAGAGAAAAATCTAAAGAGCCCATTTTTGTAACGGTGTATCCTGAGTCGATCCGCGAGTAGTGCTCGATATTCGTTACAAGACCGTTTGGGAGTAAACCTAGGGCCTCTTCTTCACAGCGAGGGGGTGAATTTGGCTGGAGCGTTTAGTGAAAGGGTGTTTTGTGACATGTGCACTGGCATGGCAATATTCACGAACACTTCTGAAGAGTCGTGCGCTTCTGGCCGAGCAAATGACTGCACTCAGCAGTGAATTTTTCGGTCACTGGCACCCAGTCATTGTAAATATTGCACGCAACCCACGCTGTGGTGTGATATTATCTTGGCATGTGCCTTGTCCACAATATTTACTGAACGTATTTTCACTGAATTCGAGTATTTCGCCCTGTATTTTAATTTCTTTTAGAAATCTATCATCGAAGTAGCTATGGATGGTTTTGTTCTCTTTTTCCACATTTTTTGATTCTGTATAGGTTTTGTCATAAGTCAAATCTTAATTTTCTGATTAACTGGGTGTAATTACCAACATTTTGACCATTTTGTCCTCCTCTACTTCGACTGGTCCGCGCCATAGTGTCACTAGGTCTGGTCATCTGTGATCTGTTAACCTCGCGCTATTTAATACAGTCATATCGTTTTATTTGGCTAAAATTTTCTACGGCTGAATTGCTCGTGCGCACATCTTTCAGTAAATTACTCAACAAAGGCAAGTATGCCATATATTTTGACAAAAAGTTGCATAAAGTGTAGGATCGTAATATTTAACTAACGCGTGACCCGAAAATTTGATCTGTATCTATTTAATGGATTTTGTTGAGTCATTGCACCGAAATTAAGCGAGGTACAGCTTTATTCAAAGCTGATTTTAATAGGGTGGAAAAGTCAAATTCTATATATAAAATTGCAGACAAAAAATTATAAATAAGTTTGGTAGATTTATATTATAAGCTGATTGGAATAGCCTTTTAGATGTACTTTGTCATGCCGATAGTGATACTCCATTTATCAATCTAGAAATAGAGTTAAAATTTTAAATTCTGAATTTGAAGTGTGGAGTTAATGGGCAAATGTTTGGCCGCTAACTTCACACAGGTAAACAGTCACTCATTTGGTCGTAGTGAGCCCATATTGTCATAAGATGGTAAACATAACATATGAATGAAACAACAATCCACCAGCTAGATGTATTTATATTTCGAATATTTTGAACGTTACTGTTAAAATTTAAAACACTTTCGCTGTAACTACAGTCAGTAAACACCTGCCTTTTCATAAATTTGGAAACATGAAAGATATAAACAACAAACGCTACACACGCACTCGTAAAATATGCTGTTAATTTTGTTTAATAACAAGGGCGCTGTATACTAAACATTCATAAATATATGGCATTATATCCTAACAAACATTTATGTATATATATGTATAAGGTACACCAATAAAATGACGATATACGAAGAAACACGAGCACATGTGTCATGTTTTTTAGTACGTTTTCACTTAATGTCCTGAACAATCATTAGTTCAGGTCACTAAGGGTTTGTGTTGTTGTTTTTAAGATGATTGGTAGCTCAAAACTATTCAGAACACAAAGTGAAAACACATCTTCAAACGCTAGACGCCAATTCGACTGAGTATGGCGATGTCTTTAATTTAGCAATATTTCAGAAATATCAATCTCTGCTTTTCGAGCTACATGAGTGATATTGCAAGTTGACATATGAAATAAACATGGTAGCCTTCTGACTTTTTTACTTCAGTAATATGACTCGTCATTCACAATCTTACGTTTATGAATAAATAAATTATTGTGTAAGAAAGTTCGGTTGCTGTGGTCGAAGCATATCATTAAAGTAGAAATGTAGCGAAGAGAACATAATCAGATGTCAGTCACAAAAGTCGTGAGGCTCGATCATTATAACACGGCCAATTACATTCAGAATCAATTCATGCTGGAATAATGGGAAAGGATATAGGGATTTACTACCCGCTACGCGGGGAGAAGAACTTACATCCAGGCAAAAGGCAAGACGTAAAACTTTAGACAAACCGCGGGCGGTAATTAGTTAGGTTCCAGATTGTAATATTTATGGCCCTCGCCTTAGGTTCGAGCCACAAACACCTGCGATCTGGCACATTGAGTAATTCACTGCCCTAGGTATATAATGTACTGTAAGGAATAGCTGCCGACGCAAGGCAAGATTAGATTACCTAAAGATATTTCGCGTAAATAAATCTATAATATATTTCGACAATTTTTATTACTTACTATAACAAAATAAATATCACGTATAGAATCACATGCTATTATAACATTTATAAATATTTATTTTTAAATATATTGTCTTATATGTTGCTTTATTTATTAATTATTACTCCATTAAGCATGAAATTTCTTTGAATAGACCACATATTTTGGCAAAAGTTTTTATACCTTATGATAAGTTAATAATATCAAAGATTACTCCATTGACTGTGAACTGTTTGCCGCAAAAGTTGACCACATCCATGGTTTTATAAAATAAGGTATGCCATTCCGGAATGAAAGGCGAGACTTTTGATGTCATCGTCGTTGGTTGGTTCTGTCAATCCGTTTCTGTGCTTTTTTTTTATATCATAGGGGGCAAACGAGCAAACGTATCGCCTGATGGAAAGCGATTACCGTCGCCCATAAACACCTGCAACACCAGAGGAGTCACAAGTGCTTGCCTACCCGGAGGACGAAGATAGAATGCCTCTATGCTAGTAATTTCACCGGCTATCTTACCCCCACACCGAAACACAACAATGCGAACATTGCTGTTTGGCGGTGGGTTAGCAGGCAAGACGGTAGTAACAATCCGGACGGACCCTGCACGAGGCCCTACTATTCCAATGCCAGTAGTGTATCATAATATTCCCCGATACCCTTGTTACCTGTATGAATCTTATCAAATCGTAAGTATTTTCAATCAATTATTACGACAAAATTAAATGAAGTCAATGAACATGATAATTGTGACTGGCGGCAAACATTTTTTGCTTATATGTAATTATTTTGTTACGATAATATTTTATATAGATAAATTTTATATTAAATAGATTTGTTAAACTAATCAGTGACGTAGAAAGTCTCACCAACCGGAGTGTCATACCTTGTTTTGTTAAACCATGAGCACATCAATAAATAATAACTCAATACGAGTTCGAAACATATCATGCCGTGTCTAAGAGCCTAAGCAAACATAAATGTCCGTTGAAAAGCCCGTAATCTTCATTATTATTTTATTAGTAATGTATCAGGTAAGTTAAATAATATTATTAGGTATAATATTATACGTTGTATGAATAAACACAGACATCGATTACGTTATATTTGATTTACTTATTAACAATGGGAATAAAAATGGCCCCCAACTACAGGAAGGTCAGCAAAACAACTTATTCGACAAAGAAATACTTTGACACCTAATTTACTATAATCAACTGTATTCACTAAAGCGGAAGGTTAGATTTTGATTGCTTGTATTGTTACATCTTTGCCCGCAGGTGTGCTTAAGAGGGTCACAAATGTCTAGAGGCAGTTACATTTACTGAACAACAATATCGGCTCAGTGACGCAAAGATTAAGCTATTTTAATGTAATATTGCCGCAGAATAAATCACAACAGACGATTCACACTTTTGTTTTTCGCAAAAGCCACCGGAGAATTGTATTTTATTAGGGGGGGAAACATTTTTTTATGTCAATGGATCCTATTTTTTATCGGGCGATTAAATATCTGTATAGGAATAAATACATTTAGAGTGTTCTAAGAGTCAGAAATAATTGTTCAAATTCGACATTTCTACGGATCGCTGTAATCGCTCCATACAAATGGCGAGCGTGCCGTTATGTCATCGGCCAGGAAAGGTACTAACAATAATATAATATTAATATATTATTATGCATATATACATAATAATATATTAAATAACTAAACTGCCATTATGAACGTGAAAAGTGCGTTTAAGTACATGATATCATAGGTAATTATTGTTCCGTTGAACTATGACGATTCTGATAACAAATTCGAATTTGCGCACTTTTGGGGCCACATACATAATTATATAACAGTCCTTTTATTTTTAAGTTTTATTTTCTTTATTTCACGACATATCGGGCTTTTTATAATTATAGCATGTTGTATTATTCAACATCAGTCCGACAGCTAACGGAGATGCCACGAATATGCACGACCAGCGGCGTTGCGAGCGAGAGACCCAAGCGCGGCGGCCATACGAGTGAGCGAGACAGACGTACCGCGCACCGCTGTCTATTAGCACGTATGTTTGACTTCATGGCGCGTAGTGAGTCTGGCTTTAAAATAGCTTAATCTTGTCCCTTTTGGTTCATAACATTTGTTGGAATTGACTAAGAACCTGATTATAGTGATTATGATCTGTTGATTATTTGTAAAATTATCTGCTTATACACAAAATACCGTGTTACATAACTAAAATGTCGGTCAACTACAAACCAACGTTAATACTTTTTTGATTAGGCCATAAGTTTGGTAAGCTACTATAACTATGAAGGAAGTAAACAGCGATGACAAATGATCTATTTATCTGGTTTCGGCGACGCCCCGCCGTCGGAGTTGGGGGAGCTCCCGCCGGACGTACTCTGCGGGCTCCTCTCGCTCATCTGTAAAAATAAAGTATTTGACTGTGTTGAAAATAAACTCCAGACTGACAGAATTCGATTTCCGTTTTACACCTGTCTCGCTCGCTCTCGCGCGATAAGAACCTCACAGTTGTCGATCAAACCCGAAACGCAATCTGAGAGATTACGGTCAGTGGAATCAATAAATAAATATTAGGGGACAATCATACACAAATCGACATAGTCCCAAACTAAGCAAAGCTTGTACTATGGGTACTAGACGACGATATACATAATATATAAATACATATATAGATAACATCCATGACCCAAGAACAAATATTCGAGTTCGTCACACACAAATATTTGCCCCGGCCGGGATTCGAACCCGGGACCGCCGGCTCAGTAGCCAGGTGTCTACAAACTGCACCAAACGTGTCGTCAAAACAAAAAAGAAACTAAGAGCCACAATTATATATTATATCTGACAAATACCAAGAAAATAACGTGTTTCTTACGATTGATGACGTAGACAAACAGGAAATAATTGTTTGCGCTTTAATTTTTTGTTTATCTTTCATCATGATGTCCATGATATGACGAATATGTTGAAATAGCTATACCTAAGCATACCAATTATGACACATTTTTTAAAGCTCTCTTCAATTGCAGAGTAGAATATTCTTTTAAATATATCACCAATCACCAAACAACACAAATTAGTGTTAAAAATAGTGAGCGCTGTTGGATTGGTTTGCCAACGAAGCATTGTAAAACGAATACTAATTCAGGAAATAGAATATTGGAGGAGATTGTTAATAAGTTAGTATAAATCAATATATTGTATCATGTTTGGGTCATCGTCAGATTTAGGTGCGCATCTTTCCGGTGGACATTTCATATTCATATTCATATTCATTTATTGCAGTCATGAGTAGGTACATTAGGATGTTTACATATATGGCAGTCAATACATGACGCCCTGTCAGGGCATTGCAATTATCTTAGAAACTAAACTATATTAGATTTTACATAACAGTTTTAAATTAGGTAAATAATTAAGTACAAAAAATAAAAGATTAGTCATGGTATACAGGTCAAGCGAATTAAATACAATTAGAAATAAATAATAAACATTCAAATAAAGATAAAAATAATCAGATGTCGGATACTTAAAACTAGATTGTAAGAATTTAGGTACAAAACTTTAAAGGTTCCTAAGATATAACAATATATTTCATTTGTCAGGTTTTAAAATTATACATATATAAGTCCGTGTAAAATAAAATAAATCAAGTCATTATCTATAAAATAAATCAGTTCGAATACAATGTCAAAAATAAATTATTTATGTATGTCGTAATAAACTTAAAATTTGTCCTTTAAAAAGTCGTTTACAGTGTAATAGCACTTAGTTATTAGTAGATCTTTCAATTTTTTTATAAATGATTTATCTAATTTTTCAGTTTTAATTTCGTTAGGTAACTTATTATATATTTTTATAGCCATCACTAGAGAGCGGATTTCAAGTAGCGATCTCAATATTAACATGGATATGACTGGTATAATTTATTATTTTTACTGCACACAAAAATCATGTAACAGTAACAAAAAAATTAAATCCTTTTTGGAAGCTTTAGTAAATATTGGGCAAAAATTGTGATGATAATAAATAAAAACATCGTTAATTTTTGAAATAGTTTATTTTTTCAAGTTCTTCTTTTTTAATATTTCTTCTGCACAATCCGCAGTAAAAATTTATACTAGGACTAAAAAAAATGAAACATGAAAATAATTCGCTTCCACAATGCTCACAGAACAATTCATTAATTTCGAGGTAATTTATTGGTTCTTCCTCACAAACGAAGTCAAAGCAATAATGATACTCACTTACACTGCATTTTAAGCATACACCGTCGAAAAATACATTTTCTTCTGTTACGTTTACCGTCCACGATGGTAACGATAGTAAAAACAGTTTTATAGTTAAATCTCTTGGCAATTCTAGTTCATAAAACCATTGTTTGCAAATTGCCATCTAAAACAAGAAATCCATAATATTAATGACAGAAGCGAGGGCCTACTTAACAAGGTAAAACTGTTCGGGAGGTGTGAAGCTTTTTCTACTACGGCTTACCTTTTCATCAAAAAAGAACTCGTAATTCGTTCTCTCTCGAAGGAATTTCAGTACTTTATATTTCATTATTGCAGCAATTTTAAACATAGCCAAATTGTATAATTTTTGCATCATTGGATCAGAAGTATTTATGTATGGTCGATGTGAAAATTAATACAGACCTATGTCAGTTTTTTTTGTTTTTCTCTTCTGTCATTCTATGATTTTTAATTATGGAACGTGGTTTTCAACCCAGATGAATAATACCAGACTTTAATGTTACAAAAAGGTTTGTGTAAGTATTTGTATTTTTAACTAACTGTACAGAGGTCAAACATTGGCATAAATAATTTATGAAGCTGCATAATGATAATGGATAATCAAATATCTTTCTAGGTTTTCATTTTTAAAATTGTGACGCGTTTTATCTAAAATCCAAGTATAATCTGAGAATGATCGTTCAACATCAACAGATGTTACAGGAGCATATTTAAAGGAGTTAAAATAGTTTAATGTTGGAGTGTTAGCACTCGGACTAGACATGTTCGTTTCCTTCCCTTCAAAGAGATTTACTATATTTGACAGAGTATTAAAACCAGGATTATTTTTCAGAACCTGATCAAATTTGTTTTGTACTCGGTGTGCAGGTATTCCATTTAAATGAGAAATATAGTGTTTTAGGTCCAGGATTGAATGAACTGCGTCTACAACTGTAAATTGATCTGTCATTCTTTGTTCAAATTTTTTAATAATTGACGGGATTCTGGAATAATTTCCATGAATTTCCGCTAGCTCCGCTAGAGTGGTATGATTTCTGAAACATTGCTTGGAAATCGCTATCGATTCTGCATCATTAGAATTAAGTAGCTCGATCACACTCTTAACTTCCGCAAAGTTATTGTAATAATAGGATACAGCCTCTATCCAAGTACCCCAACGTGTTAATACGGGTTCTGGGGGTAAGGAAATGTTAGGTAGAGAATCGTGAAACAAACGTATGCGTTCCGGAGCCTTTAAAAATACTTTTTTTGTGCTAGATATAAGTCGATCCACATTGGGATAGCATTCTCTAATTAACTCAGCAACTCTGTGTAGACCGTGTGCAAAGCAAGTAACATGTACCATGTTACTATAGGTTTGCTTTAATATTTTTCCAGCTGCTTTCATGTATGCTGCTGCATCTGAAGTAAATAGCAATACTTTAACTTTATTTTCTTCATATTTTTCGCCCCAAAACTCCATTAAACTGTTGTTAATCAGTTTCACTATACTTTGATTATTAGCTCGATCTAATATTTTTGATGCTATTAAATGTGCACGCATTGGAACATCACGATCCATTCCACCAATTAATACGTGGCTTACTTTTTCTCCCCTATCGTTGGTTGTTTCGTCCGTGCTGATCCAAATATTTTTGTTTCGCAATTCTTCAGAAATATTTGACATAACTGATTGGTATAATGGCTCGACGTAGTTTTTTCTTAAAGTGGATTCATTTGGGATTTTAACATTTCGGTATAAGCCGTCAACACATTTCTGTAAAAATGTAGTAAATATCTCGTTACTCATTTTTTTCATAGGAACATTACAGGCAATCATAACCTTTGTTAGTTCCAAGTTGAATTTTTTTTGTAATTCCTGTTTGCTGATATTACCAGATAAACAGCTTTGATGTTTATCTGTTGCAACATGTTTAAGCACATTACATTTTTTTTCGAAATCTAGGAACTGTTCACAACACTTGCTATATAATTCTGTACTATTAAATGTTAATTCGGGAAAGTCTTGTATCCATCGTTCTACAGTGCTTGTTTTAGGCATTATAAAATGCCAATAATGTTACGAATTATTAATAACGATATTTAATAGTAAATGACTCCGAGAGATAAACAATGAGTTATTTCAAGTGCACGTTTTATTATATTAAAGTGACATTGTTGACATAAACCATCATGTAGGTAAATAATAAATAGGAACTATACTATCTTTGAGTTGTATAAAAACTCCTTTATTTAGATTAAAATAATTTTCTTCAAATGTAGTTTGTTGCAAAAATAACATTGTAGTTTGGTGTAATAATAATACATTGTAAGACCTTATACATATAAACAACATGACATGTATTTAAAAAATTGCACTAAGTAGTCATATCCATATTAATATTGAGATCGCTACTTGAAATCCGCTCTCTAGCCATCACGTAGGTGCTCTTTGAGTGCATTTTTATTCGAGACGATGGCAGCATGAGCCGGTTTTTATGTCGAAGAGATTGAGTTGTAGGTACCTAGTTCTTCCCTCGTCTTAAATATTTTTGAGTTTTGTCTTACAAACTTACATATTTCTAAAATATAAATGCACGGTAGCGTGAGTATTTTCAGGTCCTTAAAATATTGTTTGCAAGAAGTAGTGTTATCTTTGTTTACTAAAATTCGGATAAGTTTTTTTTGTAAGGTAAAGAGCGATGGTGCATCGGTACTGTTTCCCCATAGTATTATCCCGTATGTAAACCAGGAGTTTGCGTAGGCGTAGTATGTTGTTAGCGCGGACTGAAAGTTTGTAGTTTTCTTGACTTCACGGAGAGCATATGCAAAGCTAGATATCTTACCGCTTATGTGCCTTATATGTGCTTTCCAGTTAATGTTTTTGTCAATAACTAAACCTAACAATGAAAATTCTGATACAAGCTCTAATTTTAAATTATTATAAATGTAATTAATATTTAGCGGCGCCTTTTGGTAACTATGGAATGTCATTAGTTTCGTTTTATTATAATTTATTTCAAGATTGTGTTCATTCATCCAAGTGGTTGTTTTGTCAAGTACAGTATTAAGTTTTCCAGTAATGTCAGATGGATTATCGCATTTTATAAGTAACGAGATGTCGTCGGCAAACAATACACACATTTCGTCTGTAATTTTAGGTAGGTCGTTTATATATACGAGAAACAATAGACATCCAATCACACTACCTTGCGGGATTGAGCTATTGATTGTTTTGCCATTGGATCGGACGTTCATTATTTCGCTGGTGTTAGGGTCAAAGTACTGGACTTCTGTGATTATGTTCTCTGTCTTTAAGGTATGAGGTAAACCATTTATGGGCTAATCCACGAATTCCTACGCCATACAGCTTGTTTAGCAGTATATCATACTGGACCTTATCATAGGCTTTGGTCATGTCCAATAGAATGCCGAAAGCGTGTTTTTTTGCATTTAGGGTGTTTAGGACCTCCTGAATATATTTATAGACAGTTGACATTTGCGAAATTAAGGATTCCAGGGCCTAATTTTCTGATTGAATTCCTGTGAGAATAAAGAACGTTCCCTCTTCTATAATCCGATGTAATAACAACATAACCTAGATTCTTATAATAAGCTCTTAACTTTTGACCACCGAAGGGACAAAGTTTGTTTTTTGAACTGACAATGACCCGTTTCTGACTGAGTTTCTATTTAACTTATAAGGCCCTGTTTTATTGTCAATGTGATGTCTTAGTTTGGGCATGAACTAAGACGGTTTTCACGTTGAAAAAGCTATACTACTAGGACCAGTGTTTTGTACCCGATGTGTTTATACAGAGATGACTGTGCAAATCAAACACAGTTAAATCTGCCGCCCCACTATCTAATGGTAGTATGTGACCAGTGTGGAAGCTACCTAACTCAGCTAAGATGTTACGAATCGAGTGGGGTGAGGTCGCTAACACGCAAAGAGCTCACTACCCTTCGTGGAGTTGACTGGCTCCACGAGATGTCGCTACTTATGAGCATTTCTGTCTTTCTTTTTCATTAAATACAATTTAACGAATTCTATGTAGCGTTTATTTTGATTGACGTAAAGATTTTTAATGCAACCGCTCTTATTATCTAAAACTAAAGAAAGAAAACACGTTAAAATGATGTATAATTATAAAATTCTAGATTTGTATTGAAAATCAGTTTTTTATGGAGAAGGGTCGTGATTTCAGAAAAAGTCTTAAAAGCGTGATGCAGGATCGTCCTTTGTTTCGTATCGCCACATGTTGTTGGGCATAAATTCCTTTGTCCTATCATCACGCAGAAACGGCTGCACCAAATTTTACCAATTTTGGTACGGATAGCTGGACATCCAAAGATGATTAAAGGATTCTTTTAACACGACTGCGTAATAAAAATATTACGCGTATAATGTAGAAAGAAACACACCAGCTCGAACATGAAAGGTCACCTTTCATTATTTTAGCCACGTCAAGCCGTGACGCTGATTTATACTGATAAAGACTGAAAAAAATATCACAATCCCACAAAAATAAATATTAGTTACATAACTATTCTCTAATTCGTTTATAATGCCAAATTGCAGCTAAGCAATTAAGTTGAATAATGTATTGTTTGGATAAATAAACCAACATATCCGGGCGAACACATCAGATGATGCAAATATTTTGGAGATTTGCATATGTAATGAGTGAGTGTACATTATTGTATTGCAGGTACACGCATAAAGTATAAATTACCAACAGAAGCCATTAGCATTTAAACTTTCATCGCCACGCAATTCGGAATATTCGAATCTTCTGAGCGTTGCTCCGCAGTCAGCACTTCCACGCAGGGTGTAGAGTTTATTCTACGGAACGAAGTATCAACGCCATTTACCTGTAAGCCAGTATGCAACATGTTCGCGATAGTCTCCACGTCGAGCGTTGAGTCGTGCGCCGATATTTTCTTAATGGCGGACGACACGATGCAGATGTCCCCGCGGAGTTCGCGCACTAAAGCCGTGATCTTCTGAGCGTTGCTCAGCACCTCCACGCTCTGGGTGTAAGGGTTGTAGCGCACGCCGAAAGGACGCTGGATGCCTTCAGCAAATGCTCTGAAATTATTGATAATTTTAAGGTCCATATCTCTAAGCAGTTATAGTTCTAAGGTGCCGAATAGATACCAAAGCCAGTGAAATATATCGAACAATAGACTGTTGTCGCGGTGACATACATATTTGCAGTAAATATAATATTCATTCAAATGGAAAACGGACGAATTGCGTATTTTTGGGTACACTTTAATAGGTGAACCAAAAATAGGGCACGATAAAGCACCCGTCTATCGTAATACGAAGATATGTGTCCTCTTCTGAAACAGTTCGTAGATACACTCTTAAGTCTGCTTTAAATTCATAATGAAAAATATCTGACGCTATATTAAAAAAAAACCGGCCAAGAGTTTGTCGGGCCACGCTCAGTGTAGGGTTCCGTAGTTGCCCATTCTTCACAATAGACGGGCTTAAAACAGCGGCTTTAAGCCCGAGGTTTAAATTACGAGAATGATTTCAAGCTCTATAAAAAGGTCGTGAACGCCAAAGTACCTGTAATTACTTATTACCTTCTGGAAGTTATCGATTATACGCGCCAGATTGAGCGAAATGTTTTAATATAGTATGGCACTTAACTAATATGTTCGAAGAAGGTATAAGGAAACTGCGCGGTACTCACGTCATTTTAAAGAAAATTATGAATTTTTGCGATAACTCAAAAACGGCTCGACCGATTTTATTCAATATAATCATTAATTTTTATGAATTTTTCCATAATTTTTGATCCGTGGTTGAAAAGTTAAAGGGGGGACGCTTTTTTCTGGATTTCTGGAGCGAGTATTTACAAAACTGCTGACTTTATCAAAAAATTATGTTTGAAGACCCCTATTATTTTTAAAAGAGCCCCCACAAACTAGTTTTGGAACAAAAAAAACACCCCTACTTTAAGAGGTACCCGAGAAAAAGTTTTTTTTGGATTTACCGTTTATTTTCCTGTTTTGTCGGCGTGATACATATAGTCATACCAAATTTCAGCTTTGTTAGTACTAATGATCACGGAGCTAAGCCGCGGACGGACAGACAGACAGACAGACGGACATGGCGAAACTATAAGGGCTCCTAGTTCACTAAGGAACCCTAAAAATGGATTTCGAAACGTTTGGAAATAAATACAAAATCTGAGTCAAAGCGCTTGTCCTTGGATTCTGTAGCCAATAGGTGTTTGAACTCAGCCACAGAAGACAACAACCCGGAGCCATACACATGGAAGGTTCGTAAAAAATTGCAAGTTATATACTAACCGCATTTTCTCTTTAGCCTCCTCGAAGGAATCAGTATAATAATAGGCGTTCTGGTAAGAAGTGATGATGCAGGTCTCATTGACGGTGATCTCAGGGTCGAAGCGCTTGAGCTTGGACTCTGTGGCCAGCGCGTGTTTCAACTCGGCCACGGAAGATAAAAGCCCGGCGCCATACACGCGGAAGGAGCCGTCTGGTGAGCGGCAAAGACCAAACTCCACGGTGAAAAAGTACAGCTGGAAGCAGAAATGTTTTTCAAGTGTCAGTCTCAGTTTTTACAATTGAGATAAGCGCTATAGCTAAGCAAGACGACGTGCGATGAATGAAACTAATAGCGAGTTACACAAAGGATCCCATGCAATCCTATTGGTGGATTTTTTCCTCGCACGCCACATAGCTCAGCTTT
Source organism: Apotomis betuletana (assembly GCA_932273695.1). Classification (NCBI taxonomy): domain Eukaryota; kingdom Metazoa; phylum Arthropoda; class Insecta; order Lepidoptera; family Tortricidae; genus Apotomis; species Apotomis betuletana. The sequence goes on along the minus strand of OW026298.1, from coordinate 11,867,375 downwards.
ACAGAAAATATAATAATATATTATATTATCAGAAGAATCTGAAATCTCGAGTACCCTTCCCAATTAGTTTGACAAGGTTTTATATATTTTCCTAATTGAAGTTTATGTATAGCATAACTTTTCCTTTTCCCATAAAGGCGGAGATGCCGAAGCCAGGAAGATGGAATACGTAGTTTGAGACGGTATACGATAGTGTGTTCAAACGCGTAATGGGTGGAGCAATAGAGTATCAGGCCTTTTTGGGAAAATATTAACATGGGATAGACTAGTAATATAAGTTCGGGTATTTGATATTTACCTAACATGTTATTATTCATTGATATTTAATTGAACCCTTTACCGTAGCCAGTTTATCGATGTCCTCGTCCGAAGCACCCAAAGATGCGAGTCCCAACTCTTGAGAGAACTGCGCGAACGAAGGATTGGCGAGCAGCGGCATGTGTCCTAGCAGCTCGTGGCAGCAATCTCTAGAAAAATAAAAGGGCTAATTCCTTAAAACGTCACGTTACAATAACGCTAATAAAGATTATTTATTTGTAATGAGTGATGACGTGTCTCGTGGTGCAAGTTCCAAATGACCGGATACAATTTGAACAGCGCCTATCAAAGTAGATAGGGGTTGGAATAAAAGTTTCCTACCACCTATATTTTGACTACTCACTTCAAGCAACGGACGCGGCGATATAGCATTATTGTCTACTTGCTGTGCCCCGCGGTGTTACCCGCTCATCCCACGGGAATACTAAATTTATTCGGGATGAAAAGTATCCTATGTCCTTTCCCGGGTTTCAAACTATCTCCATACCAAATTTCATCTAAGTCGGTTCAGCGGTTTAAGCGTGAAGAGGTAACAGACAGACAGACACACTTTCGCATTTATAATATTAGTATGGATTCATAATCAAACTCAAAACAAAAAAAATATTCTGTAAGTAAGCCACCAGGCCACTCACATATCTGAATCTGAATTTACCGGCATTTTAGTTTCATAATTATGGCATTTTACGGAAAGATTATGCCGATTGCTAACATCGGTTACAGGAAACATTATGTAAATGTAATTCGTAAAAAAAGTAATTTCCAGATAGCGCCGGTTTGCAGAAAACAGTATCATGCAATCAAACAAGTATGTTATTTAGTACTGTAACTTACGGTTCTGGGGTATAAAACGGATCAGAAGAATGACGAATGTATTGAGTGCAGTGGAACACCCGAAAGGCGAGGCCTGAGAGGAAATCACGAGGAGAGAGGTAACCGGCCACCGGGCGAAGCTGAAAGCCAGTCTTCCTCTTCAGGAACGTGCTAACATCCTCCAACTGAAAAGATACACCAACAGGTTTACTATATTAGTTATTCAATTTGTTCACAGTGATACTATAGTAATTAGCGAAAGCTTCACACCGCAAACCTTACTGGTAATGGAGGACATTGACTTTTAACTAACTTCGGGCCAAAATACAATTACAAGGTGAGACTGGTAACTGTGTTTAAATTTTGAATCTTGTTACACGTAAATAAAGCTGATTTTAGATTTATGTATTTCCACAACTTGACGTCCCGTCGTGGCACGATGTCACGTCGCACCACGATGCGATGTGGTATTTTGTAATTATGTTTTGGCCCTTCAGACGCCTGTACTGTATTTTAAAAACTGACCTAATGATTCATTTCTTAAGGACCACATTCGTTTGAACTTGTTCAAAACCTTAAAGACACGGTTAGTAGTTTAGGATTTGAGAGTTATTGTAACTGCTATTAAAAAAAACTGAACTAATAACACATTACAGGATCACATTCGTTTGAACTACGTTCAAAACCCTAAATACTCGGTTAGTGGGTTAGGGTTTGAGAGTTAGGGTAACTGCTAACCGCGGTTAACTGCATGAATACAGTAACCGTATCATTGAGGTTACCACATCATAAGGTTAACAATATGTAAGGGTTTTTAAAACCCACTTCTATAATAACCCCATAAAAACCCCTGTTAGGGTAACCGGTTCCGGCCCCTGATACCGCAGAATATAATATTACTCCCCAAGTGATTCAAGTGTACGATGATTATTTATGTTGTATGGATCTCGTGGATAATTTAAATGGATTGTTGTGTCTAGAGCAAGCATTTACATAATTGTACACAATTCATAATTATTTAACCACGGAAATTGCCTGTCACGATAACAAAACGAAAACGATTCACAAAATTAGTCGTTTGCTGAAATAATGTTTTTAGATACTTAATGAGTCCATGCAATTCGTTTCGTATCAAATGTATGGACTAGCACATCTAGAGGGCATTACTCGTACTCATCAAAGTGAAGTCATTTTGTTTAACTTAGTGATCGTTTGGATTTTACTTTAAAATTTATAAACGTAGCCCGAGATCAACCTAAACACTAACGAGCATTATTGACTGTTTACAATTTCCTACCTTCAGCACAGCCTTCAGTGAAAAGGGAGTGACGCTAAATAAAAGCGGTCTGGGTCGGACTGTAGTGGAATGCAAACACTATTAAAACATGAGGCGACCGCGCCAGGTCACATTGAACTTGACTGGCCCAGTGTCAACCTTTCAACTACGGGCGGGCTATTTTTACACGAGATTCGTCATTGCGATGTGATTGGTTTCTCTCTCTTGATCCCAATTTTCCTTCAATATTTTTCATATCGTAACCTGATTTGACCCCAGTAACACCTGATGGTAAGTGACTACGGGGTCAAAGATGTAGCTCGTGGGTTCAGCAGTAACCACACACTCTTGTCTTGAAGATACCCAAGTTCTAATTTACGGGAAACACACAAGACGGGAGCGAGTTTCAGATTAAGTGCCATTTTACGGGAGACATGTCAATACGCTATTTGATACGAGGATCCCCCGTAAAATAATTATATATCCTTGGGGTCTAGGTCTAGATTAAGACTATTTTTCGCATAATTAGGTATTCAACAAAACAGCCACAAGCCAAAATTTATGCATAGTTAAATTCTCCATGTATCTACCTGAACAAAAAATATGCTCTTTGCACCGGCAATAAAATAATCTGGTATAGTTATTCAACAACGTAGTTTCTCGCGTCCAAACAATAAAAAGCAAAAACTTCGGCGATTTTTGCGAAAATCAAAAGATATAACGTATCGATGGATGTGTACCTATGTATGTCTTTTATCCTGCGTCCCAAGCTAAGACTGTGATATAGGTACTTGTGGCAACTGCCTTACTCTGTGTCCCAAGCCCCTGTAACATACCTGTGGTAAGTTATCTTCCCTGTAGCCGCAGTACTTGACTAACTGCGGCCAGTTCTCGAGGTATTCCTCGCAAGCGTGCATCTGGTACAATTTTTGCAGTTCACGGAAAATAATCCCCCTGTAAATGAACATTTTATTAGTACGGAATACTATTGTAGCAAGTGGGAGCGCTTCACTTATATTTCACTAGATAGAGCTCAGTTAGAGTAATATTTTGCGAGCTACACACAAGAGATATCATAGGTATAGTAAGCTAAAGTGGCAATAGACCAGTCATATTTCGCGCAAAAGCTCCCTCGCACGGCTACCTTCTTACTCAAAGTATTTTAAGGGGATTGTTGCCGCAGATGCTGTATTTTAAGATGGTTGTTATGGTCGCAGCGCAAAATTGGCAATATTGTAGGTATATTTTCGAGAAGTGTTTTTACTGTTAAATAAATGAAATAATGATAAAACTTTTATTCCAGTACCTTAACAATGAATATAAACTACGTTCGCTGAATTCGGTAAAAGTCGCTTCTGCAGCGTAGGCCCTCCCATTTTCCGCCACTGTCTTCTACACGATGATTCTTAATCGGTCATAAGGAGTAGAAAAATATTAATATCCGGCTTAAATTAAACCTAATAGGCGAGGTCTCACGAAATTACCTCACTGTTTAATTAATTAAAAGTTGAAATATAATTAAAAGTAATAACCACTAGATACATGGTCATCCTACATAAATTATTGAAGTACGATACCTACGTCAAGTGTCATCGCTTTGGCGGGATATTTTACGAAATTTTCTACGACTTTGTATAGGTAATGACAATGACCAGTTATAACTCATAAATTATCATTGCCATTAAATTATTGAAAAGGTTGTAAGCTCACAGATACAGATTAGTAATTATCATAGAAATATGAAAGTTTGTTTTCATGTAATTACGACTTTAACGTGACCGCCATCATTTACTGAGTTAGTAAAGTTGGTCACCGAACAAACCTGATCACCGATTAAAAATCATCGTGTATATCCGACCTTTTTTTTTAATGCAGTCTGGCCCAACCCTTTTTCAGAAAACTACATCTTCAAAACTCTAGGTGTCTTAAATTCTGTAATTTTTTAGGTGCATCTGGTTGGATCCAAATTATGTGCCCAGCATAGTTTTATCACAGTATTATCTTTCCAGAATGTCACTTAGTTTAGTTATCATTGTGCTTTGCCCATCAGAAATTCAACTCATCACTTAAATACGAGTATATGGCGTTTGATGATCAATCAATCAAAAGTTAAAATTATGATCACGAGGTTTATTTTGGCATAGAGGACCTTCTGAACCCTATAACATTTTAAGAGTGAAAGCTATCATGTTGTTTTTGTACAAATGCTTCACATCAATTTTCTGAACAAGTACATGTACACCTTTTTGAAAAACGGACAACGGTGTTGCATGTGTTATGTACTCGTTAGTACTCGTTACTACAATTATGTAGAGGTGAATGCAGGTACACCTTCCAACAGGTGGATATCTTTTTGCACTTATTGTTATAAGTGTACATACACTAACTCAGTAGTAGGTTTCCCGACATGATTTGAAATATTTTTTTTCATGCAGTATCCTTTCCTCAAATCGTTACAAAAGATTTAATCTCAATTTGAGGTAAAATTTGTACGAGTGAAACGGTACGTCTCAAAGTGCCTATATTTAAGTCGATGTATTGATTTAGTAACTATATTCCTAAACTTTACTATAACGTCTACTTTGTACGCTGCGTAATAACACATAGTAATAGATATACTTACCATGTTTTAATTTCAACTTCCGTATACTGCACCTTTGGGATCGGTTGACCGCTAATAAAAAGAAAACGAACATTTCAATACAAATCACATCAAACCTACCCTAACATTTTACCTATTTACATACGCTAGAATTAGTATTTAATTTACCTATAAGTACCTCGTTACTTAAAACGGAAATAACAATACAGCTTTTATCAAAAATACTCATGCATGACGAATTAATTTAAGAATACATTATCCATATCCAGTTTAGGCAGTATGCTAATTTTACGTCGTAAAATAGGCACGACCGAGCGATAATCAGCCATTAATTAATTAATAACAGCATATATTATATTCTTAAAAATATGTTTCGACCCAGAAAGATTTTCAAGCATCAATCCCTCGTTCCGCTATCGAGACAAATGGCATGCGACAACGACAATTTCACATACCTACACGTAGCCAGAAAAGCTCAGAATTTTTTGAGTTTCATCACATAATGTAGTTATCAAATTCTAGTTGTAACCTATGAGTAATCGCCACAATTGTAAATAAAAATAGGCACACAAAAGATTTGTAGCATTTGTACTATTAAGATTATAGTGGTAGGTTATAAACTCACTATTTGTAATTGTTGGCAATGGCTGCGAATTGTTCCCGCCGCTTGCGGTACACAGGATCCTTGAAGCCAGGATGATCGGCATCCAGCTCCGACCCGTACATGAGCACATTCTGGGCCCGATCCAGATCCGATATCTTTCGGGGGAACCAAGGCATCTCTCCGAAATCTAAATTTAGTCAAAATTTATAGGATTAAAAATCATAATGAATAAGTTATATCTATATAAATTGGTTTCGTTATTCAATTACCACTCAAGGATTTAGTTCAATCAGATTTGTTCTTATCTTTGATTATACGATGGTTTATGCTTGTGGGCATATAGAAAGTTAAGGATATCTGTAGGCTTAATAATTTCTAAATAGACTCGTACGTATCCGAATAAGCAACGTGCGCTCTTTTGTAACTTCATTATAATAACGTAACACTGCCGTTTCTCTACAACCTTTATTTTTATGCACAGGGTGGACGACTTTAGTTTATGTATCTACGAATAAAAATAAAAAACTTCTTGAATAACTTTGAGAGTTCATTTCAAAAGATATATTTAAATAGGTATGTAACTACTAATTATTTCAACAATTTAATACCCGCTGCATGAATTGTTTTAATTTATAGATTTATTATAGAGCTCTTGGTTGCGAAAAACATTCTTCCTTATCACTGAATATTTTCTGTATCATAAATGCCACCCAAACACGTAAATAAGTAAACAGCTAGTCAAATAAGGATAAATGCAACCCCTAAATATTCGACTACAAAGTATTTCTTAATAAAACTTATCGTTTGTAATATTTACAAACAAAATCAATGGTTTTGAATATTTAGAAATAAAGTTTGGTCTGAGAAAATTTACCTACTCATTTATGTCGGACGTTTCAAATGCGGCCTTAGTCATTTATATAAACTTGTCCAAATAATATCAAGAGCACTTATCAATAGAAATATATTTTTTATATATTTTCAATGAGTCTGATGTGGCGATATAATTTTAACTGTAAAATTTAAATTAGTTTTGCTGATAACCTAACGAGGCATTTATTCAGATTTCTTGGATAATTTACTCGTTTAAAGTAATAACATGTGAAATGAAATGAATACCAAAACTGGCAGCGGCCGAGAGAGGCGTCGGTGGTGGAAAGACCTCGCCAGCTTGGGATTGAATCACTTCAAACTCCTGAACCTCACGTTTCAGCATACGTTTCAACTGCTCCATTCTCCGAGGGTCACACTCCACGTCCACTAGAATATCCGCCTAAAATATTTGGATAAAGCTTAATACACAAAGAGAACCGATAAAAAACTTAAACACCTATACGTATTAAGATAACTCACATCAGCTACTTCAGTGGTTGATTTCCTGGACTCTATATGAAGCACGTTAATACCCAGATCTTGGAAGACGGACAGAACTCGTACTAAACCCCCAACTTGGTTTTTCAACGAGAATATCACTGAGATCCGTTCGCCCTCGACAGGGGGCGGTTGCTGCGGGGCCATACCGATGTTACCCAGCTTTGGGTGATGAGGCATATCCTTCTTCATCTCCCACTCGGAGCCGTTTCGGTACAACCATAATCCGAGAAACCCTTTGCCTGAACCACTCATTATGAAATTAAAACTGTTAGTAATGTTATTAATAAACAGAAGATATTTTTTTAGATGTTTGCTGGAGCCGAGATGCGTCGATGCATTGGTGGAGACAGACTGCGGGTTCCACCCGGGCAGGTCGCCTTATAAAGAGAAGAGGCGCGGGAGACTCGACGGAGGGTGGGTATATTTGATTGGCTGAATCAAGCGTTCGGAGTTACTTGGAAAATGTTCTCTTTTCACGCTATAAAGACGGAGACACACTTAAATGTATCAATGTTTTATTGCTTCGACATCTTATTTGTTCTATAAAGGAGTTACCATCATCAATAATGCAGTAAGTACAAGATTTATTACTTCTCCATATTTTTAACTGTACTTCAACTACTATTACGAGTATGCCTGTTAAACAACAACCTCTGCTTGTTGATTTAATGTATCTCGTGTCGTGTTTTTTCTTTTTCACAACGATTCAGGTGTGCAATAAAGAGTATTTATTTTGTATTTCTAGGTATTATAAAAATGGATAAGGAAAATTTATTTTTAACTGTAAGTATTTTTTTATTGTAAGTGAGGAGGAAATCGAACGATAAAATCATGTTTGCCTTGAAAATTCCCCTCTCGACTTGCCGAAACTAGTTTTCGGGAAAAATCTGAATTAATATTCTAGAATTGCTATATAGTCGGTATAAACTAAGTCATCCACTGATATTTAAATATGTATAACGTGACAATACAGTGCTCGAAGTAGATGTTAGAGGCGCGACTCGTGAGTCGATCTGCGAGCTTGCGCTTAAATATACTAGTTCTTGGTATATAAATTAGAAGGAAAATATTATAGTTTATCTATTTGATAGTTTGTTTCGCTATAACGTGGCAACGGAGCAATTAATGAACGTAACTAGTTAGAATATATCATTGCTCGGATTCAAATGAGCTACTTTTCTGTACGACATTGGTGATTGGTGACGTAGCTATAAGCAAAATATCCGCGGGAGCAAGAACGTTGTCAGAGAAAGTACGTATTCTACACATTTCATTATTTTTATTTATGTGATTAAATCACAGTGCAACAGTATGTGCTTGGCCTCATCCCCAACACCTACAACCGCCCGTGTAAGTATAGACCACGAGGAGGCACTCCTCCGCTGACGGAGTTAAACGGTCCAGTCACTGTATTTATTACCATTGTTTAGCAAAAAGAGCGTTCCCTATCATTCATTATCTAGTAAGGAACCCGGCCGTTTATTCACTTCGCTGCTGGCTACGGTATAAAATTAGACCGGATATATTTTCTGATGCTATGGGTGGCCGGCCTTTGTTTACCAAACTTCTTTGGATGTAGCTTGAATTCAATCTTCATTTGGTACCTTTTTCATGATAGCAGTTGTTTTATCAAAAAAAAATCAAGTGACTCAATGTAACATATTATTTCGTGTAATGATTATATAAATCCTAAGAATTCTGAGTTTATTTAAAGTAGTTCTTTTTACGGCCATATACAACGTAGTTCGGTGAACGGATTTCGACAAATTTTGTTAAACAAGGAGATGGAATCCCTAGATGATTGTAGGATGTTTTTTTATCATTACGGTAAATCAAAAGAGAAGGTTATGACTATTTGGCTCCCCGCGCGAACGAAGTCGGGGTTGTCATCTTCATCGGAAATCATCGAAATAAAGTAAAGTCGAAGTGAATAGACCCCGGAGTGGATCACGGACGAGATGGAATACCGTCAATCGACTCATAATAATCATATAATTTCTTTATTTGTATTCGTCATACATTGTCATAGTTGTGTTTGTGTGCACGAATGCACATTAGCACGAGGAGCATAACAATGACATGGTAGTCTAGTCGCATTGAGAAACAAGTCACTAACCACGACGTGGCGGCTACCCCCACTCTGGCAAGAGCGTGACGTGGAAGGAGTTTTTTAATCTAATAATTTTACGAACTTGGTCGTTGAAAGATCATGCTGCCGTGCTACGGTAAAAGGCGACCTTTTTAAGTAAAGTGACTACTTTCGAGATAATCGCAAAAAACGTGAAATAAAATTCAAAATGTGCGTTAAGGTGTAATGACGTATCAACAATAAATAAGACCACATCGTGCTAATACGGTCTTTTAGTTCGGTAAATTAGTCATCATTCTTATTTTGTCAACAAAACTGTTTCGTGTGCTAAAATAAAATGACGTATCGTTACCAAAAATGAGCCGTATACGGTATTATATAAGTTAGTACCTATGGGGGAAGATGTAACAAAACGTTGTTAGTGAATTTCTAAAACAATAAATATATCGTCACTTTTAAAGTAACGACTTAGCGTCTCAATAATTGACACTATTATACTCGCATTTTTGTATTCAGCTATAGTATATTAGTTTACTGCTGAGTGCAGAGGCTGGAAAAGTCATTTCGTGGATGAGTATGAGGTATGTACAAGTAGGTATAGTGTTTTTCTCCAAATATGCGAGGAAGTAATTTTAAATTTAGGTATCATAGTTAATATCATCAAGTTTCATTTCTCGCCTTAAACTGAAAAAGAGTTGAGATTACTCGGTCAAATTTAATAAAATGTGGCAATGATAATGAAACCATTTACTAAACATTTACTTTGGTTAAATAGAATTTTTTTTAAAGTACGACAATTGTAGAAATAATTTATTTGTTGCAACTTGAAAAATATTTATCAGGTCGAGAAGATGGTAAAGTAATAAATCAATTTAATTTGATTTGGACACAATATTACAATATTTTTACATTTGACGATTGGCTGTACCTATAGTGAATTTCTTTTATGGACTAAAAAGTCGAAACCCGTACAATAATGTACAGCCAGGTAACTTAAAAGACCCTCATTAGTGTATGTTTCTTACTCAATCGTGTTTTATGTAGTTGTAATTTCCGGACGCAATCTATGACGTGACGCGGATATAATGTGTTATAATTACGAAGGATTTTGCCATCTCTTTTTACTACATGGGAACATTTGCGAGCAAGATGCAGGAAAGTAGGCAATTTTAATAACAGAAGATAGAAATGATGTTAAGTACGTCAAATTAAAACAAAGCTGAACAATATAAATATCATACAAATTATTATGTACCAATTAATTTCACTAGAAATTGAAAAAGAAAACATAAGTGATTGCAACGTATACATACCTAATTAAATATTTTGTATTGCTGTACCTAGGTATAAACTAAAGGTATTTATATTTAAACCGTTGCATGTCAGCTGTCAGATGTAGGGAAAGAAAAAAAAACAGAAGCACTAGACTATGCTAACCAAGCTTAGTCTTTTTACTTTTTAAAACACGATTCCTGATTTAAATTAATAAAGACACATTTGATCTGCTCTATTCCGAAATTACGGTTTGTTTTGAGACAGTGTGCGCTATCTTGTATTAGGCATTGTTATCCATAAAAAAACAATGAAACTGTAAAATAGCCCACCATTACTAACTATTGTGCGTATAAATGACATCAAAAATAGAAGTTACTTCAAGTTAGAAGGTATAGTTAATTATAAACGTATGGTAAAACATCTTGTCCAATACTAAATTAAAAGTACAAATCTGTTTTTGTCCAACCTTGTTTGTGGCGGAATTTTACTGAAGTTACTGATAATTTATGCGTCCTAAGGTAATAACAGTATTGAATACATGCAAAAAACAAAGATAACTGACAATCAATTATTTTTTTCTTATTCTACTCGTAATTTGAATGTTGGCGCGCTGTCCCTCCCGCGCACACTTGCCCCCGCGCAGGCGCGCTCGCTGTGGGCTTCGTGTACAAGTTGCGAGCCACGTACTCCATATGTCGGATGTTGGGGCATATACGGGTTTTTACACTAGCATGCATTACTTACGGCTATTTCGGCAATATTTTTCCATAACCATGATTGATATACTAGATATAAAGTACGAGTATCCTAAACACGCTTCTTTAGATTGACAATATGTTACAAATTTATTTTATCTCTCCAAATATCATAAACCCTCCATGATGCGTTCAAGAACCGCACATTATGACCACCATAAAAATAGACTGTTTTGTTAGAACAAATTTCTAATCTGTGAAAATGTTATTATTGCTCAATAATAACATCGATTTCGATAATATTATTTATTCAAATTTCGAACATCTTTGAAAAGCAAAGAAATTTGATTTGACCTCTATTCTAATATCAGTCGAGATGACGTTTAGTTCGAAATAAATTGTCAATTTGCATCGAATTTGACAAATGTCGCACGTAATAAGATATCGAACGATATGATAGTTGGGGCCAACTCTAGTTTGTCTCTGAATTAAAAAAACTATGACAGCTGCCAGAAAACTTCATTACCGCCATTACCGGATAATATTTGTCGTAATGTGCGACTCCTGAATGCATCACGGAGGCCTATGATATGTGGCTAGATAAAGTAGTGTATGTAACTGTACATAATTAGGCATTAAAACACTCGTGTGATGTTATTATGAAACTTGCCTTCGGCGCGTTTCATAAACCCACACTCGTGTTTAATACCCTTCATTATGTACAGTCACATAAACTACTATTAAAGCTTTGATCTTTAAAAATTATAGAATTTAAAGGCAGTAAAATGTGTTCCGTCCGTCCGTCCGTCTGTCACCAGGCTGTATCTCAAGAACGGTGATAGCTAGACAGTTGAAATTTTCACAGATGATGTTTTTCTATTGCCGCTATAACAACAAATACTAAAAATAAAATAAAATAAATATTTAAGGGGACCTTCCATACAACAAACTTACAGATAATGGTACGGAACCCTTCGTGCGTGAGTCCACTCGCACTTGGCCGATATTTTTTTAGACTAGTATCGGTAAATTATCGCCTTTTAAGCTAGTTATATTGTCAAGTTAAGGACATATGCGTTCTTTTTCCTTGCTAACTAGTAACTTGAAAATGAAGCCTCCTATCGAAAAACGGATAAAATAGGTCGACGCAGTTTTTATAAAACGTATATAATAATTTCCGGGGTCCACAGTGGGTGGATAGTGAAACGGCCGTCAGATACGGCGGTTAGCTGCGAATATGTATAATAAGCAATCCCCAACTAAACAGCGGCAGGGCTAGCAGGATGTAGTGGAAAGGTCAGTGGGACGACCTTGCCAAATAAAAGCTGCAATATCCAATGACAGTCCTTTGACATGGCGAGTCAATGGTGACAGTAAATAGGCATTCCTTCGGTGTAAGGCAGCAGTGACATCAGTACTGGCGGGGGCCGAAGATAGCTTATCTGGTAGGGCCTTCGTCCAGATATTAGGAGACGAGCACCCCTCGGTTTCTGAGCTGCGGTGTGAAAGGCAAGAGGGAAATCACCACACTATCTATCCCTAATATAGAGCAATCTATGAAAGTGTACAAAAACGGTTCTTCACATCGGGCTTCCACGATGGAACATGCCGTGGCGGTCCGAGTCCGGCAGAGTCAGGGGCAAGACTGTCTCGGACTCGGTCGCCATCTTGCGAAATCCTTGCAAAATAGGAACGTGGAACGTGAGGACGATGTGAAAAGCTTAGGTATAGATATATTAGGTTTATGCGAAACAAGATGGGAAAATAGTGGGGATTATTGGAGAGACGATTACAGAATCATACACACCGGAGAACAACAAGGTGCTAACGGTACTGCAATAGTTTTGAATAAGAAATGGAGTAATCTAGTAGAAAATACAATACACTTTATTAACAGGATCAAATCAATAAAAATAAAGTCGCAATCAAAAGATCTTTTTATAGTATAAGTCTATATGCCTACTGGTACATACTCTGTCGATGAAATTGAAGATAAATGTACAATAATCTGGACACAGTGATAGAATCAGTGCAAGAGAAGGATAGCCTAATAGTAATGAGTGATTTTAATGCTGTTGTGGGAAAAGTAAAAGAAGAAAATATGATTTTGGACTAGGGAATAGAAACAAAAGGGGCGTCTAGTACAATTCTGCAAAGATAATAGTTTATGTATTTATAATACAATGTTTCAACACCCAAATCGCAGATTGTACACATGGAAAATGCCTGGAGATATTGGAACATACCAAATTGCGACATACCAAATTGCCGCATTGCGACGACTTAGATCCATAGCGTCAAAAGAAGCTGCGTTGTCTGCCTACCATGGCTATGTCTCTGCAATCCTCCGTGATTGACTTATAAATTGGGGGAATAGCACAGATATTCAAAGGGCATTTGTAACCCAAAAAAATGTGTTAAAGCTGTATATGGCAGTGCATATCTTGCCTATTGTAGGCCAATATTCCAGGAGCTTAGAATTCTACCTCTACCCTATCCATATATCCTGGAAGTGCCTAAATTTGTAAAAAGACACCCTCTGATCTTTCCGCGACATGATGAGGTCATTAACAAGAGTAGGCCAAGCAGGAAGCCACTTAAAATATTTAAACCAGCACAAAAACCGAAAGTCTCCTGTTCAAACGCGTACTCTATGGCTATAAAATTATACAACCGTTTGCCAGAGGAATTCCAAAGCCTAACAACAAGTCAATTTGGAAAAAAAATGTTTAGGTGGCTCCTTGAAAAATGTTGAACCCACAAAATATTAGTTAGTAATAGTCAATTGCATGTTAGTAGAAACATGTACACTGACGCAAAGGGATAGAGATAGACTGGACGCCTTTGATATGAAATGTGGTGCTGACGACGAATGGAGAAGATCAGCTGGGCTGAAAAGCGGTCGAACGAGGAGGTGCTCGAGGAAAGGTGTATTTCAAAAGCAATGGAAAACCGAAGAGGAAACATGGTTGGACACTTGCTGCGATACGACGAATATATAAAAACTATAATATAAGGAAAGATTGAAGGGATGAGAGGAAGACCAAGGAGAGCTTACATGGACCAAATAAAAGAGAAGGTGAACGTCGTGTCGTAGCAGTCTGTCAAGGAAAAGGCGCAAGAACGAGATGCATGGAAATTGCTTCACCGACAAGAGCGTAGCTCTTAAATTTATGATGATAATAATTTGGCTTGCTAATTTGGGTTGGCCAACCCAGCATTAAAGGTTCCAGTGAAGGTTGAGCGATGAGACCCTCCGCACACATTCCATCAAGAAATGATGGACTTCCTCTATACTACCGCATTCATTACAGTTTGGAGTATTGGCCTTTCCCGTTCAAAGAAGGAGTATAATTAGTAGTGTCAAGTACATGCTAATTTGTATAAAAATCAAAATCAAACTCGAAAAGTTGTAGTTTAGTAACGGTACATTTTTAAACTTTGAATTGTTTACAATTAGCGACGCGGTGGATTTTTGAACCACGGTTGCCACCAAAATTTTAAACCTAGTTATCATCATTGGTTTCCACTACTGGACATAGGCCTCTCCCAAGACACACCACCATAACCGGTACTATGCCGCCTTCAGCGTCCTCTCAAGAACTCGTCGGCTTCAGCGAGCGTCATTTATACCAGCAATGTGCAAGAAGATGGGAAATTATAATTTTGCGAACAAAATGACAGATTTTCATTTTTAATAATAGATTAATTTAAACGTTAGACTAGCTACCTACGAGTAGTAGCTAACGAGGCATGAATAGGATAAAGTGACGTCACAGTTGGTGACAGTGCATGGGGGCTTTATCTAGTGATGCTTCATAGAATCGAGACTACATAATATATCCATACACGCACACTTGTACCTACTACTATACGCTGACCAAGGTAGAGATGTTTTACTTATAGTATCTTTATCCGGAAAAGACTGGAGACTGAAAGCGCAAAACAGAAAACATGGAAACAGTTGCAGGAGGCCTGTATTGAGAACGGGGCCATGTCTTGAACACAATTTTATTCTACGTTTTTATATAAACTAGAAAATAGCGCCCTTCCTGCCCCACCCGAAATTTGAGACTCCAAGCCACACAAAATATATTTAATAGTGTATTTAAGAAAAAGAATGTATTTTGACTACTTATAGTTAAATATCGAAATAATGAACTTTATTTTGCAAGTAGAAAATAATCGACAGCTGTTCTAGGCCTTTTGTTTTAGGCAAAACATAATAACCAAGATCGCGAAAGATAGAACGTTGGCAAATAAACGTTGAATCGCAAAATCAGAGCCATGCGACGTCTCGGAGGAAATCATATTAAAAGCGCCTCTGAGGAGAGTCATTCATACTCTGTAATATCATAATGGTTCCATTTGTTTGTCATCACTCACATTTTGATGTCTCTATAATATCTATATTTTATGTATATATGTATATAGCATGTAACTAGTCAGTTTAGTTAAGGATCAGACGAACTTACCTTAGTAATAAATCTATCGGTCTTTAGCGATAAGACTGCCCGTTTTCTACCGTTATTTTATTTGTATTGTGTATTTTTCTGTAAACTGTTTTATGTGTGCAATAAAGCATTATTATATTGTATTGTATTGTATTATATTGTCAATTCTAATAATTACAGGAATACCTGGTTGTATTTATAACAAATACACAATACCATTTGAAAAATCATTATCAAATTTGAGTCGCGTACTTATTAATTAAACGTCTGGCTATGAGATCGTAGGACTAGCTATTTAGGCAGTGTGGGCTTTAGACCAAAGAATATACTCAAGAGCTTTAGGCAGCCCGGGTCGCTGGCTCCTAAAGAGCGTTTTTAAAAACAGGACTAGGGTAGGGTCTCACATCATCATATGAATGACTCGCCCAGGGCGCCGGCCCTAGATTTAGGTAAGCAAGTAAAAATTTCCACAAACGGGAAAGTAAAATCAACGGAATGTAAAGTCGCCAATATATTAAAATGTGTGACTTGATTTTAAGTCGAAGTGTTTTTACACTCTGAAAACTATTATTTTTATTTAATACTATTGACGTATAGTATATTAAATATATCGTTAAAAATAATATCAGTTTTGCGACATTACTTTTTTGGGACATGATGCATCAAATGTTTTTTTTTTTATTTTACACCTCGAAATTCTTATTTGTAGTCCTTGGTTACCTACATCGTTTAACGAGACCTTTAAAGATCAAAAGCAAAATAGTCCACTCCATTAATTTCGGAAACGCAGACAAACATTTCGTCTTTGCTAAGATTATTTACCCGCTCTAACCAAAATACTTGGAATAATTTTAATCACTGCCTCCGTTTTCATGAAGTTTTAAGAGAACTCATTGATTCTGAAGTTTCTTTGAACTCGTTTTTAATCCCCAAGACAAAGTTATGGTGAGTTCAGATACTTTTGTCAGTTGTCTTGTGTGGATGACTGGATTTGTCAGGAGAAAATAATTTTACATAATGTAAATTAAACTAACATATGTTTTTATCTCTCTACAGTTGTAGTAGGTAATTTTATCACGCCACAGGGCCGAAACATGAAAAACGTTGACAAACGTGGCACATTATCTCATCCTTCCACGTCATGATGACGCAACGTCATGATGACGCAACGTCATGATGACGCAACGTCATTTGTACGTCGCATGACGTAAATTTTGACGTCAAAACGACGGGATCGCACCCGAACGTGTTTTGACCGGTAATGCCAGGGGTGTTAAGAGGGCGCCGAGCGTTTAATACGGTGAATAGAGACTAAAGTACTATGTGTGACCTTACAAACGGTCCGGTAGTTTTGAATTTTTGATATGTTGTCTAGGATGGTTAGGCAGTGTTTAAAATGCAAAATGCACAATTCCCCCCCCTCCGCCCCCGCCGCCATATTGAAAAAACCGGCACTTTCTTCATATTTTTGCTCATATCTTCCTTTAGGACCATTTTAGCTAAAAGAAAGCTTCCACAATGTTATAGAGAGTTAAATTTAGTACATTCTCCATTTTATATTTTTTTTCTAGGACAGATAGTAACGGAGATATCCACATTTAAAAAAACGTAAAAAATCGCAATTTCCTACTGAAAAACAAACTTCTGGATTATATCTTCGTTTAGGAGCACTTTAGCTACAACAAAGCTTGGGCAATGTTGTAGAGAATTAAATTTACTATAATTTACACTTCAAATTTTGTTTCAAGGACGGTTAGTTACGGAGATATGCACATTTAAAAAACAGGAAAAGTCGAATTTTCCGAAAATTTCTTAAAATTCTTGGTTTAGAACGCTGTCATTCAGTTACGGACTAGTCTAGGACAAATTAAAACATGTAGGAAATATAATTGCTTATAAAACTCATGTCCATTTTTCCATACATTTTCGGAAAATGTGACTTTATTTTTTACATATCTCCGTAATTATCTGTCCTAGAAACAAAATTTGAAATGTTTATTATAGTAAATTTAATTCTCTACAAAATTGCCGAAGCACTGTTCTGGCTTAAATGCTCCTAAACGAAGATATAATCCAGAAGTTTGTTTTTGAGTTGAAAATTGCAATTTCTTAAGTTTTTTTAAATGTGCATATCTCCGTAACTATCTGTCCTAGAAACAAAATATAAAATGGAAAATGTAGTAGATTTAACTCTCTATAACATTGTCCAAGCTTTCTTCTAGCTAAAATGCTCCTAAAGGAAGATATGAGCAAAAATATGAAGAGAGTGCCGGTTTTTTCAATATGGCGGCGGGCGCGGAGGGGGGGGAATTGTGCATTTTGCATTTTAAACACTGCCTAACCATCCTAGACAACATATCAAAAATTCAAAACTACCGGACCGTTTGTAAGGTCAAAATCCTTTATTCACTGAATTAGTTTGCGACTGACCCATAGAGATGAGCCCATTGAAATATTTGATGCGGACAAATTGTATTGTATTGTTGTAGAAAAAATAATAGTATTTACCTTTTAATTATGTTGTCCCGATTTCATAATGTGACAAAATTCTTTGGTGAATAGAACCATACCTTCTTCGTCAGTTGATAATGGATAGTCACCATCTCGAGCTATTTCTGAGCATAGCTTATTGAATCGAATGGGACTTCGCCTAGCAACTCCAAAAATATTCAAAAAGGATGTTTTGTATTTTGTCCATCACTTTCACCCAATAGCCCAGAACTAAACTACTAACTAGATTCCATTCGAGTATTGAATACCTGTAATTCTAATTGTTTTTATTTTTTTTAATTGTCCATATCAATTTTAACGAGTTCTACGCGTACGAAGTCGCGGGCAAAAGCTAGTTTAATGTAATTTTCACGTAAAGCTTAAAATACTTAGTGGCCCCTATTTTGTTTTGACGAGTATATATAAATAGTTGTACACAACTGGTTTTCCAAGCCACATTCGGGCACATGATCGACGCTCGTGAAGGTCATAAAGCCAGCTTCGCCATTGACGGTTACGTCAAGGACATGGTATAATAAAATAATATACTCCGCCTGGTACTCTCTTCCGAGACTTGCGAACCACGTGACTGACACAAGCCTACGTCATAATACTGTTCACAGATTCTCAAACTTTAAAATGTGGGAGAATTTTAACCAACGGTGAAAAATATTTTAACGGCATTAATCTTAAGTTATTCATGTAGAAACATAGGTAGTACAATTAAACAAATCTAACAAAAAATCAAGAGAAACGTTTGAAAAACGAAACCACATTTAATCAATAAACGGTGTTAGACATTAAAAACCATTTTTCGTTTTAATTTTTTCTGGAGTTGTATACTTACTAACGATTTTTTTATTTAATTCTTTATGTATGTATGTATGTCCTCGTTCTGACTAAGCAAAGTATTACAGCGTTATCTATTTGAGGGTATTGTTTTTTGATGTGCTTGTGTACAATATCAGCTAGGCTTTTAAAGATAAATTTATCTTTGCATATTGTCTGCCCATGATATTTTCCATTGTTTGAGCGACTTTTATGAGCTCTTCACACGGATAAATCAATTTCCCCTTCGATATAAAGTTAATCCACTCATAGGAACCACTTCCAGGTTCTAAGTTCCGAGTAAGGTTTTCAAGATTTATGGGAAAGTACCCACTTTCCCATAAATCTTGAAGCGACATAGCCGGCAATGTATTTTAGTTAACAAGCAAACATAGAACTTTAAATTTTATTATTAATAGTAATTATTGTCGATAAGTATGTATACATACCATTTTTACATGCTGTTTTCAGTCCAAAATAGTGAAGCCATTCATTGGCTACGGATTCTATTTTCGGAAACGAATAAAATCTAATTATACTGCCCTTTTCACTCCTACTCTTACAGTTTCGAATAGAACAGCTAACGATTTTCGTAACAAAACATTAATTACCAAGCTTACGACGTGAAAAGTTTGGAAAACGCTGCGATTGGTGAAAGTAAACGAGAAGGAAATAACAATTAACACGCGTTAAACCAGGATGACGGTCAGGGACAAAATGACGGACTGTCAAATGTGACAGCACTATCCTGAGTATCCCGTGATGCTAGTAGTGTAAAGACAATTACCCGAACGTCTGAAATTTATGTCGTGGATCGGCAGATATTGCTAACGAATATTTAATAAAAAAATTGGGCAAGTGCGAGTCCGACTCGCGCATGAAGGGTTCCGTACCATAAAACAAGTTTGTTGTATAGGAGCCCCCCTTAAATATTTATTATATTTTATTTTTAGTATTTGTTGTTATAGCGGCAATAGAAATACATCATCAAAATTTCAACTGTGTAGCTATCACGGCTTATGAGATACAGCCTGGGACAGACGGACGGACGGACGGACGGACGGACGGACAGCGAAGTCTCAGTAATAGGGTCCAGTTTTTACCCTTTGGGTACGGAACCCTAAAAATGACGTGTTGTTGTAAAATATAAATGAAAATTATAAAATTATAAATAAATATTTTAACTAATTAAACATAGTTATAATGTACCCATATAATATAACATGTTATGTTGAAATAAAGAGGCAATGTTATTGTGACGTAGGCTTGTGTCACTCTGGGAAGAGAAGACCATGTTTTACACCGAATACCTAATACTCGAATTTATGTAACTAAAACAACAAATAAAAAAACAAATGTTTTTAAGGTGTTTAAAATGTTAAATTTATTCTACTTTTCCACATAGGTATACTAGTTACATATCTATCTATTACATTTTGAGAGTAGGTACTATCAGTGTCTACATTTACACGTTGTTACTTTTCGAATGACGACGCGGTTGGCGTGGTTTGCAGACACCTGCCTACTGAGCCGGCGGTCCCGGGTTCGAATCCCGGCCGGGGCAAATATTTGTGTGATGAACTCGAATATTTGTTCATGGGTCATGGATGTTATCTATATATGTATTTATATATTATGTAAATCGTCGTCTAGTACCCATAGTACAAGCTTTGCTTAGTTTGGGACTAGGTCGATTTGTGTATGACTGTCCCATACCCATAATATTTATTTATTTTATGTAATGTATCGTCAGAACGGTATGCTACATGTTTCCACGTAAGTGATAAAATAAGAACATTAGCCCGGTGTGGCAATATATATCCTCAAAATTTATTGGTACTAGTACAGTTATCCCTATCAGTACAGTACGGTTACACTCGTTACTCGTCTTTGTCCAGTACGTGTTTGTTTTGTATCCAGATTCCAGATGGTGACAATATTCTACGCAAGTGAGAAAATAAGAACATTTCACTGTGCACCGGTCAACATGCATCCATTCTTTCAAAAATCCGTTTCTTACAATGAAACGGCCTTTTACGGTAGCATGGTGGTATTAGTAATCTCCAGCAGCCGTTGTGTGTTCTGCTCTCGTGCGTGCGGCGGTCGCTCCGCCGAGGATGAGGGCCCAAGCTCCGCAAAGAAGGCCTTAGGGATGCGCAAATAAAAAAATATAATATCGATAATATTCTCTTTGGGTACCGCGGTTGCCACATAATTAAATAAAAATGAGAACAACGGTCTATTTCGCGTAGATATTCGTTGAGTCTCGCTATTTAATTAGCGAAGCGAAACGATGGAAGACTAATAATTTAATAATGTTAAAACACGATACAATCCGTCTAAATTAACTTCATTTACCTGTATGTCGATATTTATCAAATCGATATTTTCAAACGATATCGATATGTACAGAGTAACAAATCTAGATATTTTGATCTAGGTACCATTTTTAGGATTTACAATCTCAAAAGGAAAAAACGGAACCCTTATAGGATCACTTTGTTGTCCGTCCGTCTGTCTGTGAAGACCCTTTAGCTCGGAAACGCGAGGTATCAAGTTGAAATTAATATTCAGGTCTACAGTCCTTTGAAGCTGTCAAAAAATCAAAGTTCTAAGTTAACGTAAAAATAACATAAGGCCGCTTAGGCCGCAAAAATATACACTTCGGCAAGTTATACCGTCTTTTACTATATTCGGGTATAGAGAAAAATCTCAAAACTAGACATTTGTAATTAAATCATATAAAATATAAGTACGTAATCAATCATCGAGATTAAGCAACGGTATTTTGTACGTAAACCTCGGTGGCCGACTCCGTCTCGCTCTTGTCTTGTTTTTTTTTATCCTAGCCTATTAGCCACCATTACAGGCACAGCTATCTGTGACCTACATCAAACGGGCATGCTGCGACTTCGGTGACAAGCGGCAGTGGCGAGCGGTGGCCGCGCGATAAGCGAGACACCGCGTTCGGACCTTTCGCTCCCACCCGTGCCCGCCCGTCGCTACTGTCGCTTATGGTGGCTGTGCCGAAAGGATGAGAGTTTTAAATGTGAAGAGATATTAAGAATAAGAAGTCCGTGGTCGGTGAAAATCGACGACATAATTATATAAATCATCATCATCATATTAGCCGATAGACGTCCACTGCTGGACAAAGACAAATTATATAAATAATTTTCTTAAAAAAATAACGATATCTTATTGTATCGATATTGTGCAACGCCTAAAAGAACTCCGACAGGACGTGCACTACGCGGAAAATCTAATACATACTTTCAAATGAAAGCGTGGCACATATCAATTAAGTCTTAAATTGAAAAGCTCTTTACTTTGATTGGATGTTGTCAGCTGAGGTTTGTGTCTTTCAAACCAGTAGTCAATGTAATTTACTGGTTATTCCCGTTAATGTAAATGTGACAATATTTTGGGTACCTATGATGACAATAAATAGGTACAATTCTATAGGTTTACTGAGTACATTACTAATACGTAGTAAACGCAGATGCAAAATTGAACCCTGTACAGTCTTACATGATCTAAATGATCATCATACGAGTAAAAGGCATAAGTGATAAGGCAGTCCAAATATTCAAAGACTAAAAGTTAATAAATATAGGTACATGAGAAAGACGATTGCCGTCTACACGGGACAACTCCGAAGCTCAGGGATCAGCTGTTTGGAGGTTTATTTCTTAAGGTGGTTGCAGAGATCTCACTTTCATTCAAAGCGTTTGACCAATACACACTTAGACGTTTATGGCTTTAGGTTATTAAACATTCTTAACAAATCTTTAAACAATCTTATTTTAGCCAATGAAATCAGTTTTGCTGTGAATCATACAATTACAAAGTTATTAAAGCTTTAAAACCCGTTGAAATATTATCTATATATGGATGTGTGCGTTACTTTTACGCACATAAAAACGTAAGCGCACGTAAAGATATTCATGAACAGTGCGGTCTGAAATATAATACCACTTTACTTGTGATTTAGGATAATAAATTGAAATAGATGTTTCGATATGAATGCGTAACAGTTTATTTTTAAATGATTATAGCTTTCATTAAACATGTAAACATAATAAGAAACGTTTAGTTTTTAAAAATACCTATTGTGTTCATTTTTTGCTATACCCCAATATTATATCATTCAGAAAAACTTATCTCAAACTCAATAACATCACAAATCAGAATCACAATATTATATCAGAACAAAAACCCAACTAAAATACTATACGCCACATACTTTAAAAATAAGAACTACCAAATATTTGTAATTTCTTCGTATTATTTATTTTGATAATCCAGCCCGTCTAATACAACTAGGATTCACGATTCTTGTCGCGTGAAAGAGATAGGTAATATTTTTCGCGCGAGAAAGAGTTGCGTGTCACAGTTGTGCTAGAGGTGCATCTTTAATTCATCATCAAAATCAAATATCATGCCCGGTTATTTATACTGCGCTTACTATCAAACTGACAGATGATACGCGACTCTATAATGAATGAATCACCCGCACACACTTACAATTAGTGTCTATTTAACACTAATTTAGTGTGCGAACTTGCTGATTTTTCACAAATTGCCAATACATGTGAGAGTAAAACAATTTATGACGTTATATACTACATCAATAAAAGACAAAATACGCGGACTCGCCAGTATACAAATATTACAAATTTTCCTTCACACTAAAGTAACATAATTATGAAATAATAGATAAAAACTTCAAATCTTGCTTCCCAGCGCCATCTAGCGTGCAATGACTAGTTTTGTTTCCTCGGCAACCACCTTAATTTGTCACGCGCCCACAAGGTCACGGACGGTATAATGTTAAGTGAGATTATTTATTTTGTCATAAGGAAAGATTATATAATGTTACGAATTAATCTACATTTTTCCTTAAATTTTGCTCGAGATGTAAACCAAGATGACTCATTTGTTTTCGTCTTCGAATTAGTTAAAGAAAATTAGATTCAAATGTATGGAGGCAAAATTAATGGACATCTTTTATCTATCAGGATAGGTAGGTTATAGACCAAAGTAAAATTGTATCTACTCAACCCCCTCTCCGGGGCGAGCGTCACCCCCCGCGCCCTCGAGTGTGTCCCAGAGCGCGGTATTTTCCATTTAAAAAAAAACCGTGCACGATACATACAAAGTGTGTAGGAACGAAATAATCCTTGATGAATTTACTAAGTATAATTTTTTATCCGGACACACTTTGTTCTATAACCTATATATCCTGATAGATGAAAGTTGTCCATTAATTTTGCCAAATTTTCAGCTAATTTTATTGAAATAAATGGAAGGTTTACGATGAGTCATCTTTGTTATGACAACATTGCCGCTTCTCTGGGCTATAAATAGTCTTTACCTTAATTCCAATTTATATTTATTTCTTTATTTACTTAAAAATTAAGTGCTTCGCAATGCTGTCCGTAACAAATATCTTCGTTAAAAAAGTGAGTAATGCAGATTGAATGGGGAAATCCCGATAATGTGACGTGATGCATTTGATCCGAGTGGTCACAGCGGCGCATATAGCCGAAGGGGAGGCGCGGGCAGCGTGCGCAGCCCTCTGCGCAGCTCGCGCCGGTCGATACCTCCACCGCCGCGCTCCCCGCTCCTACCCAACAATCAGGTGCAAAAGCGACATGGCCGACAGCGAGTTTGAGGAATTTCGGAGAGTTTTCGACAGATTGCCACAACACATAAAGGCCCCCACGCCATTCTACTCGTAAGCGCACTTTTCAATCTCTAGGTATACTAAGCTCGACATTCCGCGTCCCGCGACTAACGCGGCTTATATTCACGTGAGCGGACGGTATGTGCGGCGTAATCAGTGACTCATTATAGGGAACCCCTAAACTTGGAATGTGGTGTTACAGTTTAGTGCCAAATGTGGGTTTGGAAGACGACTCCCCGTCGTCGAAGAGTGACGGGACGCCTGAAGACGAGCGAGGATGCGTAGGCGACAATGACGTGACCGTGCTGCCGCCAGGGACGGCGTCCCCTGGGCCGCCTCCGGAGCTCCCCGAAGCCCAACGCAGCCCGAGACATCAGACCTTCGTTAATGGCGAAAGACGCAGGCGAAAACTCCCCGAAATACCAAAGAACAGAAAATGTAAGTCATCTTTCATCTCCCGTGCATGATGATGTCTGTTTGTTTTCATTGGTCCAAACCAATGGCCGGTTCAATAATGTTACGCTGGCGCTTGCATCGTCCCTATTAATAGATCTTGCACCTGCGCTTTGCGAATGCAATAAGTGGACCCAGCCTTAACCGATCTGCTGTTGCGATTATCCTAAACCTGGACTCTGGAACACGAGATGCAGAACTAAACTTACTCAATGGAGACTTGCGGTTAGTAACTAGACACGGAGTTGTCTTAATGTCACACAGCTGTTCCATTCTGTACTTTGTGTTTCACTTACTAAAGATTTACTTGTCTATTTTTAATTTCACATACACGCTGTGTACCCGATCAAACAAGATGTCACATAAAATATTTTCGCGGAAAGTAGCCAAATCGCAGAATATTTCAAAGAATGCGGTTCATTACAAATGACTTTCAATTTTGCATCAAATTATTTTCTCTTTTTGTTATCATAATCTTTTTCCGTTTTCTCCTCCAGGCATACAAACGTAGATAAATATACGAATCATATACTAATACTTTAGTTAATTATTTAATTAATTTATTTTCTTATTGAGTATTTTTTCTCCACACTTCAGTAAAGAAACATTTTGAATAATTACATTTATACGCTATCTTAATATTGTTTTGAAAGTTATGACGTAGTTGGGAGCGCGAGGCACACTACGCATGCGCCGCACGCGCGGGTCATTACAAACGAAAACAATACATTATACGTCCTCGGAGCACATTTTCATGCCATCACCATACCTCGAACAAATCATGCGGATGACGTCAAACCACTCATAGGTGATTTCAAAAAGTATTTTCATAATCAATTACTACTTATCAATTACCAACCTCTTTAATAAAACGATATCGCCACTTGACATGAGCATAAATAAATAAATAACAGACATCACCTGTGTGCAAAATTAGGTACGTCATTTTTACGTCATCCGCATGATTTGTTCGAGGTATGGGCCATCACTAATTCTGGTAGCTGATTTGTGATTCGAATCACAATGATTAAAAACCTTTCCGAAATAACTCAAATATCAAACTGTATAACCAAAACGTCATGTAGTAGATGATCTTTTTGGCGTTTTTAGGAATAAAATTACTATATAATGTCTATATTTTTTTATGATGAATACTGAAAATTGTCATCGATAGTTTCGCAATAATAATAATAATAAAAACCGGATAAAATGAAATTCGGCAATGAACTTTAATGGTGGAGTTACTAATGAACAACAATTATTTAAATTAAGTAGTATTATTAAATTGACAGGAACCTGGTATAAATGACACATTCTATTTTTAACCCCCGATAACAAAAAGAGGGGTGTTATACACATAGGTTTAACATGTGTATCTGTGTATCTGTCTGTGGCATCGTAGCTCCCAAACGGATGGACCAATTTGAGTGCGGTTTTTTTTATCGAAAGACTTTTCCGTCGAGATGGTTCTTAGCTATGTTTGGTGGAAATACGACCAGTAGTTTCGAAGATATTCAGCTTTAATTGGCACAAGTGAAGCCAAGAATTCCAAGCTTTGATTAAATGTTAAGTTTTATTAGCTTTTTCTATATCACTAACGAAATGAAGGTCTCATGATGGCCATTTAGTTAGTTGTGAATGGATCTCAGTCAATATTAAACCCAAGAATTCGAAATTTTGGTTAAATGTCAAGTTGAATTAGCATTTTCCATATCACTCCCTGAGGGTCTCATGATAACCAACTACTTAGTTTGTAATCAACAATTTAATAAAATCTTGACAGTAAAATAATTTGGTATCTTGGAGCTGAAGATGACCGTTGGAACTCCTAAACAGCACAAGAAAAATCTATGGTGTTTGGGCTCGTCTGATTGGTCTTGATGAGCAATTAACCTTTGTGTAAGAAAGTACAGTTGGTAAAAAACTGAGTACCAGAAAAACTTCTTTGACAAAAAAACTCATATTATGGTTTCTGTTACAGTAGGTACTGAGTCACTGCAGTTTCTAAGTCTTTGCAATTCTGCTAAAGCTGAATTTTCATTAGGACTATTGAACAGTTTTCTTTGATTGAGGTCACAAATAGCAGCACCCTGCAATGTTTTAACGCGATTTAAGACCACACCGTAAGCTTGTCCTTTAACAAAAATACCTACTCTTGCCGAAGTGAAAAAGCGCTTTTAAGGGTTTTTTTTTCTTTTTATATGTTGTCATGTCGGGGGCTTTTAATTTTTTTAATTTTTGTTATATTGTTATATGTATACATCCAGTTTAATGACTAGGAATTATTTGAATTTAGTTAATTTGACAGGAATCTAATTTTATTGTTAATTATTGTTGTATTCTTCTTTTTATTTCTTTCAAATGTTGTCATAGTTTAGTATGGTAATTATATTTGACATCTGATAATTTGAATTAAACAATATGTATGAATAATAATCGTAATTGTGTACACTATCATATTCAATATTTAAATTTGACAACAACGAAATTGAATGAAATGGTACATGTATGGAATTGAATAAGTGTAAAATTGTAACTTGTGTCTTACCTCAATAATCATTCAAACACAATTTATATTGTTCAATGAATAAATGATTTATGACTTATAAATTGTCGCAGTCACGATGGTGAAATGGGGGCTAGGGCTCTATTTTGAAATCGTACAGATGTCAGATGACAACGAGCTCTAATGAACTTATGAAGATAGTCATGAATCATTGGTCGTTCTCATCTGACAACTGTCAAGATGCTGAAATAGCATATTGTTGTTTGTTTTTTTTAGCGCACTTGTCTTTTTATTTTATTCAATGATGTACATCGTATTTTTTTTCATTAATATTATTTATAATATTTCTAGGTTTATCACGGCTTAAAATAAACTTTGCTGTAGGCACTTGGTTCGAAAGAAAATTCAACAAATTTAAGAAAATATAAGGTTCTAAAACCTGAGCCCCCTGTCCCTTCCTTAGAGTAAACCTTCCTATAGAACGTACATAAATATGTATGGGATATCTAAACTTCATGATTTACCGTATTACATATTCCAAGCTTATAAGGTCTCGTACAGTCGCCATCAGATATATCGCAGCATAAAAGGCATTCATAAATATCTGAACGTGTACTGTAACGCCCAGTCAATAAGAGTCGTGTTCAGATATTTATGTGCGCCTAATATGCTGCGATATATCTGAAGGCGACTGTACAATGGAAAAGAGACGGTTCAAGATTTGGTTTCTAAGATGTCGGCTTCACATTTATTTTAGTTGATTTTACCTTTTTCGCACGACCCAAAGCTGCAAGAGAAATTGAGAAGGGATTTTAAATTCTTTCTGTCTGTAGGTATTGGTAAACAAATGGTAACTTGCATTGAATTAATGTTAGGTATCCGGAAAAGTAATGAATCTCTGTTTACAGTCCGTACTCGCAGATCCTAAATATACCTACAAGATCTTTCAACCTCTTGCTGCTATGGAAGCCATTTCACACTTGCACTTCTTAAGATACATAATTAGCTATAACGCTTGACTGATATGTCATAAACCCACAGAAGGGTAACTAGAGAGTCCCTTGTATAGTACTAATAAGTTTGATTATCTTTCAGCAACTATCCTGACATGTGGCCAGCCGGCGTCGCTCGCCGACGAGCTAGGGGCCCTGGCCGGTCCCCTGATCCGACCAGGATGCCAGGGCCGCCCACTCCTGGTGCTCAAATGTGGGTACCTGCTCGACGAGGACTCGAGTCCCGACTCGGAGCGACTGCAGAGTTTGGGCGACGTCGACAGCGGCCACAGTACAGCACACTCGCCTATAGACACTGGACCTAAAAGTTTATCCCCAACACCTCTTCAACAAAATGGTGAGTAGGTAATAGCTAGGTGGTCCATAATTTCCTATCCATGAATTTGTTGGTGTCGTTCGCATTAATATATATACGCTTAGTATTCAAGATCTGTCCTTTTCCTTAGATAGTATTTACGGTTCAAACACTGATTTATTTACGAGTCATCTTGACTGCAGGTCTAAATTATGAAGCAATAACCTTCTCCTGAAGTCAAAATCAAAATGGCTCACATTCTTAGAATCTTTTTAGAGTTCATAGGGTTCGCCTTACCAACGCAGACTAAACTCCCAAAGAAGACCACTAAATTACGTGATATCCAAACAAAAGTTTTCCGTTTCGAACAATCCTTTTAAACTATTGAATTGAATTTTCTATACGCAGTAGGTACAATGGAGCTGTAGATGCGAATACAAATACAAAATTAATGAAGACATATTGTTGTGCACAGAAACCAACATTTCAGTTTCCCCATCATCCAGCTGTAGTATCAGCGGGATCAATTTCGCCGGTAACATGACCACAGTACCACATAGTCAACTGGAAATGCTCGAAGCGACGCACAGAGGCTTACACAAGTTCAACCCGCGGCATCACGACGAAATCGAAGTGGAGATAGGTGACCCCATTTACGTGCAGAAAGAAGCTGAGGATCTGTGGTGCGAAGGTAATATAAACAAGTACACATGGTACAATCCTAGGTAAAATATTTATTGAATAATAACTTATTTTACAGTATTAATGACTATCAGACAATGATCACATTTCGGGGTAATATTGTCGGAGAAGTATGTTTTGATTTTTTATTAAGTTGACGGTTTTCACACTGGTCACGTTATGTTGGAGAGCGCGCTTTTGCTATATAAATATTAAATCTGTCATACAATGTTAAATCTGTCGTAGCGTGTGACCAATGGGAAGACCGCCTTGGATTCATCATAATGCTGGCTAAATAATATGTTCCAGGAGTTAACTTAAGGACAGGACAGCAAGGAATATTTCCATCAGCTTATGCGGTAGACATGGACTACAATGATTTCGATCCAGCAAATGCCAAAGTTAAAAGAGAACGTTACTTATTAGGGTACGTACATATGGGCACCTCTAAAAAAATGTTATAAATATTGTCTAGCTCTTTCGTTTCGTTTGATGCGAGAAAGACGGGATGCTGATGGATGGTGATGCTGACAAGAGAATACGCTGAAAGTTGCTGTAGATCGATTGCACATAAAATCACCTATCAATACTACCTAAGTAGGTAGATACATATTGCACCAAAACGTACCATAAAGTTGAAAAGCAAACTTGAAACTCTGTCCAGACTCCTCCTCCATCCGACTCCGTTTCATTCCTCTAAGAGGTAGTATATTTTATTGGACACAAGGTATATTTTATTAGACTCATCACTGTCTTGTTCCTCAGGTACATGGGGTCAGTAGAAACGCTAGCCCACAAAGGAACGGGTGTCGTTTGTCAGGCAGTCAAGAAGATCGTTGGCGAATGCAGCGGCGAGCCGGGGGCACAACCGTGTATTCTAGAAGTTTCGGATCAGGGTCTACGAATGGTTGACCGATCAAAACCAGAGGTAAGTTCAAATGGTCATGTCTGCATAAATGATACTAAATTCTGAAAATTCTGAGCTAAACCAATCACAAAATTAACACCACCTAATCGTTAACACGGCGCGGGGCGTTATCCTATGATTATAATGATAACAAGCAAGCCTAACTTATTTTTTTGTCTCTCATTTATTGTTTTAGGTTCATTGGCCATCCATATATTGCGGAGTATAGTTGGATAGGTATTTCAAAGAAATAAATCAAAATGGCTCTCGTTCTTAAAATGTTCTAAAGGGTTCTGAATGTTCACCCTAACCTCTAAGTCTAAGCTAAAAGGAGACCTCTATCATCAAACGATATAGCTGATACCGCTGTGTTATTAGCCTTATTACTTTTTATGTGACAAGAAAAAACGGGCCAATCTCTAGGTATCAAGTATGGTTATACCTCTAGAATACCCTGACCCAACCACGCTGAACCAAAATGAGGGCTATTTTCCTCCATCTCGAATTACTTAGCACCTTCTAGTTTTGTCATTTGTTTTCAGAGAGGTAGAAACGGCCCCTGCATCGACTACTTCTACTCCTTAAAGAACGTGTCGTTCTGCGCGTTCCACCCGCGCGACCATCGGTACCTCGGCTTCATCACCAAGCACCCCACGCTCCAGCGGTTCGCTTGTCACGTGTTCCGAGGGCAGGAGTCCACCAGGCCCGTTGCCGAAGCTGTCGGGTAAGCAGGCCACGGCCCCTACATGATTACTTGTACTCCTTAAAGGACGTGTCGTTCTGCGCGTTCTACCCACGCGATCATCGGTACGGTACCTCGGCTTCATCACCAAGCGCCCCTCGCTCCAGCGGTTCATCTGTCATATATTATTCCGGGGACAGGAAATCTTAATCATTTCGATCAGTTGTAGTTAGGTTTATGTAAAACGTAAAAACATATGTTAATTAAGCAAAGGCACTTTTAGTTTTACTGTAGACACTAAACTACGTTTGTCTTACCCTATCTTATTTATAATATACTTTGTTTCTAACAAGTAGGTTTAATTACGCCTCAATTTCGTAAAGTATTTGACTAAATCTCAATTTGACTCCGCATTATCAAAATGACAGAATACCATTACGACTTTTATTGAAAATGTAATATCATTTTATACTGAATTACCAAAAACACCGACTTTAAGATGGAATTAGAAGAAAAAGATTAAGTAAAACTAAAATACCTGACAAACAAAAAAGTCTAAAAATAGATAGAATTGAGTTAATAAAGTAGCCAGCCTAAAGAAGATAAAATTACTGTCATTATATTCATCTGTTATTTTAGGTATTTTGTTATTTAACTCGGTCATTTAGGTTTTCAGTGTCACGGAGAGCATGAAAATGGCAAAGTCTGGCTTGTTAAGAC
The DNA here is from genome assembly GCA_932273695.1 of Apotomis betuletana. Taxonomy (NCBI): domain Eukaryota; kingdom Metazoa; phylum Arthropoda; class Insecta; order Lepidoptera; family Tortricidae; genus Apotomis; species Apotomis betuletana. Next base: position 11,835,611 of record OW026298.1, on the reverse strand, counting down.
TTAAGTATTTTGAGTAAATTTAGACAACTTATCAGTAACAAAGTTTTATGAAATTCAGGCATAATGAACCCTGTTTTCACCTTCATTGTTGTATTAATTTAGGTTGAAGATGGCACCTTGTAGGACCGTGTAAGCAAACTGCACGGGACATTTAGCTTTATTTTATACTTACACTGTACTTTTTCGCAGTCATTGAATAAACGAGACCAAAACTATATCGGTTATTACATTTCTTAATTGTAGTGTCACGCTAATCTTATTATAGTTTTCAAATAATATTGATGCTAACTTTATATGAGTCTAATGCCTGAGATACATAAGTTTCATTTTGTTTATGTATTAACGAAGTTCATTTACTGACACATTTATAATTCTGTTTACAGGCGGGCATTCCAGAGGTTTTATCAGAAATTTATAGAAACTGCATATCCAATCGAGGATATTTACATAGAGTAAAGCTGTATCACCATGCGGTAATGTATAGGCTTCTCAACGTTGCGTTTGTCACGGTTATCCAAGATGGACTGTAGACGCTGTACGTAACTAGTTAGTATATACGTGTTTAAAAACACGCTTCGAGAGTGCTGGATAGGATGGATGTTGGGAATATGGTGCTAACACTTTTTCTCCTGTATAAAGCTGAAAACATGCGTTGATGGTTTAGGCGCTGCGATACGGAGCGCGTCTAACCCATCTACCGATTATGATTGGCCTCATAGAGCAAAGATATGGAATATTTATTTATACTGCATTACTCAGCAAGTTTTTACTGAATATCGTGATATTAAGACTAATGGGGAGAAAATCTGTGAGCACTATGTACAAGTTGATTGTGGCAAATCAACGAAATCTTTAAGCTCGTTGTCGAAAACGCTGTGTCGCATATGAAAAAAGTTTCAAGTATTTTTCAATATCATTTATTTAAGTGTAAAAGAAAACGTATATTTAGAGGCAGGAAAGGATCATCCAAGATGTATTGTAATCACTTAAATTGTTAAATATTTATGTGTATGGTAATTTTGATAAAATTAACTTGATTATACTTCGTTTTGTTTTTATGTCTGTAAAGTACCTATTGGCCATAGTAAAATGCACGGAAAGATCATAACAAAATGTTCCTATAAAGAATTTAAGACCAGCACAGTACTTTACATATAAAAAAACAGACTATAGTATACATTCAAAAGTACTTTTACGCACCGGGATCCTTTATGCAAGTATAGCAAAAAATACACAAAGACGGAAATGTACATAGTACTTACAAGATGGGTAGCGAAATGCCTCACGAAGCAGTTTTTTTTTAAATTAATTTAATGGGCACTGTATATTATTTTACAATTATGTATTTTTGGGAAACTGAACGCTTGATTAACACTCGTATTAAAAAGGAAATTATAGACTCAACAAGACGGAGAGCTAAGAATGCGGTGTTTCATGTTTCACTAAGATGTGTCTACACACAGGTGCTCAATAAATTTATTGAATATTTGAATATTTATATTCGCCATCGCTCAGTCTCGTGGCATCACAGGTATTTACACAAGCTGGAACGAAATTGGAAGCTAAGCAACGTGAAGGTTGTCAAACACTCTAAAATCAGTGTAAATCTAGTCGTATTTATGCCTCGCCACTGTTATATAATATTTCGTATATGATCTGGTACCTAACCCAGGATGTTCAGTAGGTAACCGATTCAAAATCCTTGGGCTTCATCACATCGGCTATGGCATCTCAGGGGCCACGCACCCATGAAAAATAATAGATACGCCAATGCTAATATGATATGTATGCTTACATATAGCTCGAGTAATTTTTGGCCCAATATGTTTAACAAACACATATAACCAACTTACTTATTCCTTACTACATCGATCGGTCACATATGGTCACAAACGTAATTACTTAGCCTCTTAGATATTGCATGTAATACTTATACATTTATTTTAGTTTTACGGCAATTGATATTGAATTTTGCAACAAACATCACAAGGATCTACCAGGTCTTTAGCATAATGTTTATATAATGTCAAAATCTTACTAATCTACATTTTGCTTTAAGGTAGGTATTCAAAAATCAGTCATACACAAATGAGTTATACATAAATACTTATTGAAAACACACCACTTTAGCTACATTACAAACACTTAGATACATAATTATTTATGTGTTCCCTTAAATAACACACGTAACTATACCTTCAAGTGCCATTTTGATCAATATATGCTTAAGTCAAACCGGGCAGAACTGTTTAAATGGAACAGCCTTTAATCCATTAAACTATCTTGAGGGGTTACAGCTCTCATGGAATCTTTCATTTACCTTTTTGCGACGTTGCAAACATTCCGTAAAACGCATAACAACATCTTGTTTATTGTTTCCGTGCGTGCCCCGCTTGTAGCTTGCATGCGTGTAGTCTTAGTGAGCACGTACAGAACACTGTTTTTCGATAACCGCCTAGACAACAAACATCACAAGAGTCTACCAAGCGTATCCATAGCATCACTATAGAGTGACAAGTATTATGAATTAAACATTGAATCTGAAAGAGTACAATAAATATTTTGTTACTTGATGTCTCTCGTTTGTAAGGAGCCAGCTGTTAGCCAGTTGTTAATTTTATTTAGTAAATCAAAGTCGTTGTACATATAAGACTTTGTAACGCGCATCAAAAGTAATAATAGGTTTAAGTAGAAATAATTGCAAATAGCTTACTTAGCAGTATAATGTGCATACCAATAGTAACCGGAGTAGTGGTCGTAGGTTACGGCCGTAGATGTACCTATGCTATATAGAGCAAAGTCAATGTACATATAGGACTTTGACACATTTAAGTAATGTAAAGGAGTAGTAACTTAGATGTCAAGTCAAGATAAGGTGAGAATAATCATACCCTTAATTCAAAACCAAATCAGAATTAACGCATCAGTCATCAATCAAAATTATACAATACCTATTAAACCTAGTCTTCGTAATTTCGATAAACCAATACAACATTTTTTGATAAATTTAGTTTTCATCCAAGCGTGCAATCTGAAACCTTTTTTTTTACTATTTTATCCTATTCTTATTCATTTTTAAAATACCTGGCATGAATTTAATAAAAAAAAATACTGCTCAAAATAATAAAAGCCTCTAGAATTTTGCACACTTTCAAATTCTACGTAACTCTACATCTTTATTATACAATATTCTACATAACAGTGCACTACGTAATTTAAAATCCCTTGATTTTTTTTAAAGCTTTTATTTTTTACTAACGCTCATGCGCTATAAAACGAGTTTAAAATCTGAATTTAAATAAACGTGGCACTTTTATTATTTTGAGCAGTATACAATATTTAAAATTATTTGATTCTGGTAGTAAGTAGAAATTCATTATGGACTAAAAATGCAAATATACATCCCACTACAGCACTTGACTTACCAAGTACATAAACCATAATATTTATACCTATATCGAGTCAAATAAAGTGTGATACCCCACGTATATCTTTAAAATAGTTTCAGCTTCATGTCAACTGTATCTATGTACGAGCATGTATTGATAGTGACACTGATAAGATGAACTACTTGAAAGTTACGTTTGCTGTGCCCATATTTGTTCTGAACCGAGCTTTCATGAATAATCTGTAAGTCAAAAGGATCTTAATTGGCATAGCGCGATTGTTATTAGAGCATACTGTGTAGTCTGTGTAGTATGAATCAATCAGTGAATATATGATAGCAACGTTCCTCCACAAATCAGTGATACTCGTATAAATTAAACCCGGCAAATTAACACACGCATAGGATACTCGTAAGCACCGTACTTAATGCGCCTGTGGTAATATTATTGATATTTATATAGAACTACTACCCAAACGAGTTTACTAACACAGTTCATTTTGACACCTGCGCCCCTAAAATGGTTGTGTTTATCGCGCTATAGGTAAATGATAAAACATCCGTCACTGTAACACTATTCACATTTGTGAAGACAAAATACTGAAGTTTTGTTCATAAACTAATGTTTGATAAACATTAACGCGACCATTATAGGAAGGCTGGCGTGTCGCGTACAAAATAAGTACAAGTACATAAGAAATATATAATAAACCAAGATGATGCCTTATAGTTATTGTCATAATTTAATGCATTGATAGGTGTAGCCATTTCGTGACTAAATTCAGCTTCAACCACGAGCGTTGCTTTTTAGACTTTTTAGACATACCTATATGTTTCATCTCCTTACAAAGATATTAAAAAAGTTATTCAGTGTAAACAAACAAATTATCTTTTTTTTTCGAGATTGTAACCTTTCACAAACAATAAGAAGAATATATTTAAATTATTACTGTATACTTTTTAAGAAGTCGTTTTTCCAGTCTTACCCTAATATAAAAAATAGAATTCTTATTAATATTCATCTATATATTTAAAAAGCACTTAAACAACTAAGTACTTAACAATTTTATTATTAGTACATGTTTAGCATCATTCACGCATTTATAATTATATTTGTATCCTTTATACATTTGACTGCCTGTTACAACATTTCGTTATATATCAATTAATGAATTAGGATTATCCTAAATTCAAATAATTTATTCACATCGTCAATCACGACTATCGCCAGAGTCAAGATCAAATAACTAACTTTTATTCATAAATTTTTAATCATAAAATTAATTTCAAAATCTTATTTCGGTATACCTACTAGTGCTTACTTTACTGTAGGTAATATATGGGCACAACACCTGTCTTTACGCAAGCAAATTATTGTTTGCAAGCCGCAAACAAATCGTAAGTCTACCATAAAATAGCCTTTAATTGTAAGTATTTTAAGGCAAGTTCAGAAAAAAAGAGTACTAAATTACTAAATTAGGAATAAGAATCATGAAAATTGTACGTTTGTGTGAAGGTAGATAAAAAAAAAAGATTTTGGCGTAAGTTTGGTGTGTAGAGATAATAAAACGAGTTAGGGATCAAAATTGTATATATAATATCTCAAAAAAAAAAATTCAATGGTATTGAGTAGGTTCGTAATTAGTAGGGAATAAATATATAATAGGTATAGGTATAGGCATAGGTAGTAAGGTGGTGCATTTCTTTTTAAATTTCTAACGGGCACAGTTGAAAAAAGGTGCCGTTTAGTGCCATTAATGGATACATATTTTTATTAATTTTTATATTTCCGTTTTATTGCCACCGGATTAGGTACTCCAGAAAAAACTTCCTAATGTATGGAGCACTAAAAAAAATGGCCTTGTATATTATTATTTTTTGTTGTATTTCGTTTGCGATGCCCTGCTTATTATACTCAGAATAAAAATACATTAAAATATTGGGCCCAATTTAAAATAATAAAACCAGACTTCATAACGCTCATTTAATATGGGCATTTCTATACTAACTTAAAAATAGATCCGGAGGCAAAAGATCCACATCAATTACAATGCAATTTTGGTATTTAGTTTATATTATCATGAGTTACATTTTTTTTTCTATGCCTAAAGAAATAAAAGTATTAATTTTTTTCCCATACAAAAGTGACCCACCCTAATAGGTAGTATAATATAATTATATTAATCGCTTTGTTATAATAATAATATATGTTTATTCGCACTACTAAAACAGATGAAGATCAGATGTAAAACTGCACATTTTTGTTAATTTTACGAGCTCACAAATTGTTTCATTTTATTGGAGATGCGACGCCCGCATTGTGCCTTGTAGATTAAAATCGAGAAATAATTTTCATTTAAATGGACAGTACGTGCGCAAGCGACGATGGGATGCTCGCGATGACGTCACTATCGCTATAAATATTATTGGCTGGTGGTCTGGATACTGCAGCATTTTGTGATTCCAATATGTCGTAACGTTGCCTAAGAAATGTGTCCAAACCACGTATATTCTATCATTATTCGATTTTCAGTCATTCAGATTTAGTTATCCACTGAGAACAAACACGTGTTATTAGTTTTGTATGAATGTTAATTTATGAGTTTCAGTTTTAGAACTTAAACAGGTCATCACATATTGTGAAATCATTATCCATTATTTGAGGTAATTAGGATAGACACTTCAAATAAGGCAAATCAATCAGTTGCTTTTGGATTCCAACTATAGGTTACTATAAAAAATAACTCCCGAAATAACATTGGGTAGGTATGTTTATCAACAAGCCGCGTGACCACACGCCCGTCTTCGCTTCGGTCTATTTTAGACATTCCCTTAGTAACTGATGGCAGAACACAAACGATTTCCAGATGACCCGGAATTTTGTGCACACCGCATACTTTTCGATATATTTTTACTCTCGCATTGGTATTTTGTAACTACTTATTGACAAGTCTTGTCCTTATCTTATTTCATTATCTTGTTGTTTACAAAATCGCAACCTTTCGAGCTTTTGGATAACATATATTACACGTCAATTTTTTTTACGTTTTTGTCCTATATTCTTCGATTAATGTTTAATCGGGATGCACGTATGAGAAATACACTTTATTACTTAATAGTCACATCACTAATTAAACCCGCGATACACCGCTGGTGAAAATAATTCACTTTGGTATTATAGTCATCTCGGTTGCTGTAATACGGTTGTTATAATACTACAAAAAACTCAGAGGTTGCCCCCCATGAGGACTGCTGGTGTGGTTAATTATTTGTCATTCGAGTACGTGACCTAACACCATAACTGTGAGACCAATAATTTGTCAAAAACTAATAACAACGGATATTCCACCAGCTTGTAACGTGTTGCGTTACAACTCGTTCTAGATAACTTTTTGGACAGTCTGGTTACACACTCGATCTTAAAAATTGTCATTCAAATTCAAAATTATTCTAAATTCCACACTTGTCCGTTCCATGTCAAAAAACTTCATTCTATTTAGAGCTTTCGAGCTGATCAGATACCTACAAAACGATTTTAATCCTGCTCATCCTCAATTCCTTATACTTAAGCATCAGTCTATAATTTAGCTTTACCTCACAAGAGTGTTCTATGTATCCAAAAGTTTAATTGTGCTATTGTGCTGTGATATCTGAAGTTCTAATTGCTGGATTCTGTCGGATACAAATATATAATTAAATAAAAGACAAGGCACGTAAACGTAAGTTTCCCATGTATTTCATAACCGTTATCATGTCAATATCTCTTAATTTAAATCTAGGAACTTAAGTCTGAATCTGCTTGTTCGCAGGTGCCTTTATTAATTAATATTAATAAATACCATCTTCTGCCCTGTCTCCTGTCTCTTCTTCCGTTCCTGCCCTCCTACATTACCATCACCCGGTCCTCAACGTGACAATTGGCGCCTGGCGCCCGAACAGGGACGGCAGCTTAAATAGCATTAATTTATTTCCTTTTCAAACTAGCTTTATTATCTGAGCTTTTTTCGGGACAATATTTTAGAATAGATCATCTTTACAACCATGGAAACATAATCATTGATATTTCAGTTGAAATATTTAATTATCATCATGATAGTAGGTTAGTCTACTCAATAGATGACGTAACTGTGATAGGAGCTGGACCAAATGCAAGTAAGCCTATGATGGTCGAAATCTTCACTTACCAAATTATAATAAAGGGACACACTCAGACTTTAAACCATTACAGGCCAGAGACATGTTAATGGTACACCATGAATTGCAAGCTCACATTGCAGTTGCGTTATCTATTAGAGGCCTTTGATAGATTAACTAACCGATGTTCAATTAGTAAACAACTTCAATCACAGACGTACATATTATAAGGACAGGGCCAACGGGGCGCGCGGAATGTTCCAGCGCAACTGCCCTAAATACCAGTAAAAATACCGAAAAGGTTACATCTACTGAACTAGGTAAACTTCGTACAGTAGTTTTTGCAGCATTTGACGACGCAACAGGCATTTCAGTGATAATTGTAAAAACAAGTTACACCCGGACATTCCGCTGCCGACTGACGTGGCGTTGGTATTACTGTATTTAGTTAGGGCCGGTGCGCTAAAACATTCCGCGCGCTCGTTGGCTGTCCTTATAATTTGTACGTCTATGACTTAATAATAACTAGCTGACCCGGCAAACTTTGTACCGCCTGAAAGTCGATAAATGTAGAGATAGCTTTTACTATTAATCCCTCGGGAACGTGATAAAAAGTATCCTTTGTCCTTCTCCTGGTTCTAAGCTACCTCCCCACCAATTTTCAGCCAAATCAATTCAGCCGTTCTTGAGTTATAAATAGTGTAACTAACACGACTTTCTTTTATATATATAGATAGAAGAAGATACAATAAAGTTCAGTAAGTGATTCCAAGTACGAGATGCAAAATACTTTTCGATTCATGTGACACAAATAGTTACAAGAATGCATAAAAAAGATTTCTGGTTCGTTTACAGTAATTTCTGCTTGACTGTATTGACAGTACAAGACATCATGGTTGGGATTTTGGGGTATTAAATACTGGATTAAAGGTTCCAATTCACTAAACATTCAAGTTCATTGACAATACTAATCTCTCGTGGATAGGGCTTAGCCTAGTTAGAATATTTTTTGCTCAACCTACTTCTCTTTGTAACTTAGAATTACTTATATGTATTTGTATATGTATAATAACTTCGACAACCAGAACAAGTAGTTGAAAAAAGTTGAATTGTAAATGCTTATTTAAAAGAAATATATATATTTAGAGAAATAAGCAGATAAGATAAGTACATAATACAAACAACAGCTAGCTGTAAGTTTTGCAAACAAGATAATTAATAATAATTTAAGATAATCAATGTAGGTAGAACCGTTTGTGACCATTTAATTGGGTGTATAAATTTACATTTACATAATAATTTTATATATATTATTTGTACGTCAGAACGATTTAACGCTATAAGCTATAACAAACAAAAATATAATCACTATATAAATTGTAGTAAAAAAACATTCCTTTAGGTTTAAATAGTTTTCCTACTTTACGTATAAGGTTTCTACCTAATTCAAGTTCTCTGAGACGAAAGTAAACATTTGAAATATTGCCGTGAAAAACGAAATAAAACACTCGTTTAATTCCGGTTCCTAAACCGGCGAAAATTGTGATGTCATTTCCGATTTTAATCTAATAAAACCGGTTTTCATCCGTTATTTGATTTAGTTTTTTTGTAATTTGAATAATCAACCTAGTGAATGCCTCTTCAAATTTCAATAAATAGGTACCAGATGGAATTTTATGAAAAAAAAATTAAAGAATTAACTTTATCGAAATAATTATTGACTCTATGGGTTAATTGTTTATGTAGTTACTTTGTGAAACCGTCTCACGGAGAAGAACGAATTAAGTAAATAATTTATTTCCATGACATTCAAATAGACGTTGCTATATATAACTAGTTTATGTATTATTTGTTATACAAATATTAATATTTGTAATACCCATAGCATTTAATATTTAAAACGATTACCACAGTTAATCATTAAGTAATTCAAATCGTAAATTGAATTGGTTACATTTACATTAAAATTTTCATAATGTTGGATAAACTTTAAAGCACTAAATAATCTCACACATGGAAATAGAAGTAGTTTGTTCATAAATAAATAAAAGTAAATATCTAAAAGTATAGCCGTACTAATTTAAGTTTCCGTTTAATTTATATATATTGTTAATGTAAATAATACATAAATAAAATGCTACTGTAGATTTAAAAGCTTGCATTATATTATAATATAATATCCAATAAACAAGTAACTTGTGCTTTTTGCTAAACGTATTTTTTAATGGGTATAGTTATCAAGTATTGCAATATCTTAAATTATTAGTATTTAGTGCAATCTGCATGATTAGTAATAATTATAGGTAATAATTATCTATTAAGTATTATTCCATCACGTCGATTGAAACAATAAACAAGACAGTGTTTGATACAACATATCCCATCCAAATATACCATACCAGTGATTACAATCTTTTGTAATACTCGTAGAGTATCTTTAGTTGTTATGGAAATAAATGTGACGTCATTCCCTGTTTTGAGGTTAAGTTTTTGTTTTACAAACATCAATTTCCAAATTGAGTAAAACTACCTATTACAGGGATTAATTTGCCTGACAAGCTATGTAGTTTTTATGTTATCTATTAGTTTAATAAAAATATATATGTAAAAAAGAATATCTTTATTCCATTTTATGAGAACCATAGAAACGTGCGACCAAATGGTATCATCATACGCAAGTTCTTAGAGCCTGTGCAACATTTCTGACCTTCAGAATTAAACTTTTTGTTTGGCGAAATAAAGTATTATAACAGTGGACGATAGTATTATGTAAACGTCAACGTTAACTTAATTATTAAGTGAAAAAATCAAGAGTTCAGGTTTCCCAAATCAAATTAATTTACACATTTAGTTTACACGCTACACGCGAAAAAGGCGCAGGTAGGTTTTAAAGTTTGGCAACGCCACGTGACAGTTTTCAGATATCAATTCGATCGATCTGTCGCAAGGTACAAACTCGTAAAACTATATAAATACAAATAAATATTTCAAATTTTTTCACATAACATTTTGTGAAACTTACAATATTTTTTTTAAAACAACCATGTGACAATTTCTAAAGAGAATCGGCCTTGTCCGTTATGCGAGTACTTAAATAATGTTTCTGAAAGGTAATCGGAATTGCATCCCATTCGTATGACATTGTGACTATTGCAGTTTATTATTTTGCTTTATTTCGCTTGTTTCTTTATTTCTTACTTGGAGTGACCTGTAATTTCGCATTTTAATCTAGTATTATTTCATAAGTTCAAAGTGACTCTAATTACATCACATCATGATATCAGTAATTAACACAAATCGGGCATTTCTCTATCCACCATGCAAAGGACTTAAAATAAGAAAAATAATGAAAATATGAGAATCTCAAATACTGTGATATGAGACAGCTGGAATTTTGTGTAAATACGATACCATAGGTATTAGTTTATTGTATTTAATTTTACTGCGTAATATAGTATTATTTGTTTTGCTGACTGATTGGACACCTGAAGTATTACTTAGCTGACAGCAATTGAGTGGCTATTTCACTTGTTTTGCAATGGCTTTGGCCATTTATAATAAATGTATACCTATTTATAGTTATATTTTATGGTGTATCTTGACTGTTACTCATGGTTGCTGTATGAATGTAACTTAAGTAAAAACCTGTTCAGTTGAGATGTAATATTTTTTGGTTATATTATATTATAAATACGCTGCCTGTAAAAGGGCACGATATTTTATCGGGAAATAGGGCTTAATAAACATAACCTACTTAAAAGTTCGTTTACTCTAAAAAGTACTTAAGTTGCAAATAATAAAATAACAAATTATAGCCTGTAATCGCTAAGAAAGGCTTGACTTGTTAAGACTTGTATTAATATGTATTTGTAGTCCGCATCTGCTCGCGGCCTCCGAGTAAGCGAAATTTATTTATCTATCTTCTCTTTCTCTGAATAAACGTGGTGTGATTTGCCCTTTTTCGCAGCCGTTGATATTACAATAAAGCACACGTGCGAACTAACTATTTCTGAACCAAGTTCGTCTTTTTATGTATCAATGTCCGATATTTATCTATTTATTATTATAATAATATGCCTATATAAAAACAAAACTGCTATAATTGTGTACTGATTTTCTACCACTGTAAGTTAAACTGAAGTATAATAGGTATATTTAGGTTCCATTGTAGCACAGAATTAAGTTTTGGCGCTGATTTTATTGTAATTGTGTACCTAACTTTCAATGAAAATTTGTTCTGCTTATTAACAGCTATTTATTTTTGAGTATACTTAATTTTTTGAATGAAGTTTATTTTCTTGGTCACTGTTTTGTTTTTATAATTGAACCACAATTCAGTAAAATATGTAGTCTATTTATATTTGTCTCTCGCATATTAGGCAAAATGACACTACCACTCCATTTAAGTAAGATGACCTAATACAATAAAACCTAAAAAATACTCGTAGTGTCCAAAGAAGATATGTATCATTCTGACAATTTTAGAGTCTGGCTACTATTCGCACGCTACCTCTGCCCATATTAATATGCACTATAATTATAAATGCATTTATATATTATGCAAATTGAGAGTGGAATGGTCGTGAATATCGAATTAGAGGGAATGTTCCAGCGTATTATATTTATTCGGCTAACTTTCAGTAGCTAGACTCTATCGACTCACTACTTGAATAATGTATATTTAATACCATTTTGATTTAAGACTAAATCTAAATAATATAATTTAACTATAAATTTAAAGACAAGACATTACTTTAAAGGTATGAAATGCTCCACAGAGGTAGCTACAATATTAGTAATTTGACGTAATATCATTAAAGGAATACCTATTATGTATAAAATATATCTGGCTTTATATCGATGAAATTACAATAATATAGTTATTTCTGTGAAGAATCTTATTGATAATGACTACTTACTGATATTTCGGCCTAGTTACTGCTTACCAGTGTAAGTTGGTCGTCGTCTTCGGATATCGGATTGTCGGAACCAAAAACTGCTTGTCAAATTGTTTTATGTGGCATTTAGTGAGATGCATGTTGTGTAAGCATTATCGATATTTTTTCACACAAATAGGTACCTTTGTTTAAGATGAACTCGGAACGATAGATTCCTGTTTAAATGATGTTTGTTTCATTTATTGAATTTTATTTCTTTTAATGTTAAGTTTGTAACTTTATTGAGAATAAAATCTAAGTATTCTTGCTTACCGACACTGATGCCCATTGCCTCCGAAACACCAGCAAATCACTAGATCGACAATAACGCATAAAATACAAATAATTTGACAGTTTCGAAGCATAATCTTAAAAAGTAACAAAGCTGAACAGCGCTGTGACTCGTGTATTAAGCTAGAATGTTATTTATTTTTTCATGAACGTCATTGCATAATCGACTTTACATAATTATATGTAAACATTTGAAGAGAATAAGGAACTTCATTTTCATGTTTCACTAAAATTTGAGTTGTTTTCTCTCAATTTGTTTGTCAAAACCTGGGTGTGATTCAGCAGAGCCAGCATTGAAGCATTACGTATAAAACTGCTCTTTTTCTAAACATCTACAAGCTACAACAAGTACGGTCAGCATAAAATTTTACTACTGGCTTATGTCAAATGGCATGCCAAAATTGAGAGCCATTGGCAGCCATGGGTGACAGAACGGCGAACAGACGGTCTGCACGTGATTTTTTGATGCCGGCGATGTGGTCGGGCCTGCTGTTTCCTGCCTCAATGCTGCCTAGTGAATTTCACTATTACCCACATATAACTTAGATCAGAAGCAAGTCGTACTAGCTGTGTAGTAGAGACTGTGAGGAATCTATACAGACGTCCACCCAACGCTATCACTCAACCCGCATTGAGTCGCCACCACTAAATAATTATCAAATTATCAACGTTTTATCAACGTTATTAACGTGTCTGTCGGGGATTCTTTCATCTTCATAGTAAGTACCCTTAGCTAGAAGAGAATAGAAACGGAAATATTTCTTTTTAATTTTATCTGTAAGCAGTTTACCTACGATTAAACGAAATACATTGTTTTGAAACTAAAATTTTGTTTCAGTAACTATCAGTTCCAACGGGATACTAGTTGGCAATTCCCGATTGTCGCAACCCTAGCCTCCAATTACCAACATTTCATTTTTTTACCCAGGCTTTTCTAAGATCTTGTCTAAGATGGTAAGGGAGTGTTTAAAATGCAAAATGCACAATCCCCCCCCATCCGCCATATTGAAAAAACCGGCACTTTCTTCAGATTTTTGCTTATATTCCTTTAGAAGCATTTTTAAGAGTTTAATTTACTATAATTTACATTTTACATTTTGTTTCTAGACACAGATACTTAAGATACTGAACAGATAGTTACGGAGATCTGCACATTTAAAAAAATGTGAAAAATTTCAATTTCCAACTCAAAAACAAACTTCTGGTTTATATTTTCGTTTAGGAGCATTTTAGCTAGAAAAAAGCTTGGGCAATGTTAAAGAGAATTAAATTTACTATAATTTACATTTCAAATTTTGTTTTTTAAATGTGTATATCTCCGTAACTATCTGTCTTTTAAACAAAATTTAAAATGTAAATTATAGTAAATTTAATCGTCTACAACATTGTCTTAACTCTTTTCTAGCTAAAATGCTCCTAAACGAAGGTATAAGCCAAAATCTGCAGAAATTGCCGGTTTTTTTCAATATGGCGGCGGGCGCGGATGAGGGGGAATTGTGCATTTTGCATTTTAAACACTCACTGACCATCCTAGACAACATATCAAAAATTCAAAACTACCGGACCGTTTGTAAGGTCATACCCCTTTATTCATTGGATTAAGTAGTTGGTCACAGCGCAGAAAATCTTAGTCGGACTATTACTAAGTAAGGCGGAATTAGTATGGAAATTGTAGCACTGTTCTTTTCGTCTGAAATTTTTTCACAAGGTGACAACATGAAGAGGGCCGGTTCTTAAATAATGCTGTTTTCACATGTTTGAATATTTAAAAAAATTGTCGGTATAATCAAATAAAAATAATAGTTTTGGGTTCTGTGATAATAAATTAATGATTTAAAAATTTTTTAGACATTCCATATTAAATTTTAGTGATGTCATTTGCCATACTTTAGTACATACTAGGTATAACGTTAGCTGTTTGTATAACTATGTAAGAAATCACTTACGCTCTTTTTAATGTGTTTTATTATTTTTATGGCTTTTTACTCTAACGCCGCCACCGGACAAACTATACAGTAGGCATCAAACTTTCGATAGCACGGTAGGACTTTAGAGAGCTAATATGGAGCCAATATTAAAATTAGAATACAATTGATACTCATACGCATACTCATAAGTGTATTTCATTCGCAATATTAGTTTTATAGTCAAGGATAAAATCAGAAGGATAATTATACAAAGACTTGTTGTTTTTTTCGTCATAATAAAATGCGTAAATATTTGCGTCGTTTTCCATGTTTTCTGGAGTAAATTGGGTTCTATATATTATTAATCGAGCTTCATGTGATGACTAGGAAATGCATGATATTGACAATAAATATCGTTAAATCTAGGAGTTTGTAATACTGTACAAACTTTTTATTTAAAATTTTAGTCATTTAATGCTTGGGAATGTAACCACAACAAATCATAAAGGCAGTTTGGAATGAAATAGATAAATGAGTATGAGTATGAATTGTATTTTAATGTTAATATCGGCTCCATAGCTCCCTAAAGTCCTACCGTGCTAACGAAAGTCCGATGCCTACATATCAGCATTTTGTCGTTTGTAAAAGAGGCTCACCTGTAACGCTACGTTTCGGTGATGCTGTTGCTCACTTACTCCTATGACGTCCTAAGGTAGACAGTCCTAAGGCTTAATTAGGTACACCCCATGAATAGGTGGGTCTAGGGTACGGGTCTACGGCGGTACGGGGTGACACTAGATGTGTGTAGCGAGGGATGCGTTTTTGATAACTAATAGATCAGGTGCGCTGAGCGAGGATGAATAAATGTAGTTATAACATTGGTTAACAAAAACACATACCCTCGCTAAACATCTCTGGTGGAAACGCGTGTAAGGTTGCGTTTCCACTGCATGCTGTATACATATATTTACATACATACTGTACAATAGTGAAAATCACGTCAGTAAGGTAAGGTGGGATAAGACTATCACCGCGAGAAGACTGCCACTAACTACCTATTTTGGCTCAGCTACCCAAACAGGATCTTAGCCTCCGAAACGAGAGCACGCCACTTGTCCCGATCCTGCGCAGTTTCTCGCCAGTTTTCTTACCCCATTAGACAATAAACTATGTTAGTCTTATCCCACGTTACCTTATTTAGGAAGTAAGTATTAAAATAGTTACATTACATGTTAGACGTTGAATACGTATAACATGAATATAAATAAAATAACAAGTAAAATTGTAAGACGATATAATAATAAAAACATGCTTACAAACACCCTATTAGCTAAAATGTTGAACTACAAGTTATTTAAAAGCTTGTACTGATTTTCATTTTGACATACTTTAGCGGAGTCAAGGAGACTGTGCATTGCGACCGAAGATTCCCAGTGTAACAGTACGGCGCTATATATTTTTTATAGAACATGAACTGACTATGTATTAATTGATTAATTCAGTGGACGCGAGCATGGCCTTCTCGTTATACCTACTATCACTCTTTCGTTTCCGAACTCCATTTCGAGTATTAAACTCTAGGCCATTTTTTCCTTTGATAATTTAATTTCCACTACAGTTGTAATACTTGGAGAGCGTGATGGTGCCGTCGCTTTGTACATTTGCATAAGTGAACTGTCAGAATCACTGTCCAGCTCCGCATTTCCTTTATTCATTAGCGGCAAATGATTACAATCAACTTCCTCCTGAAATAGACAATGAATGTGTTAAAAATTAAACTTTTAATTCTTTGCTCTGCGCCACGGCAACATTTTGTCCAATGACCATACTCCGATAGAGCGTTCTAACGTTCATATACACATAAAGAACACATTTCTTTGTTCATACATACTTGACGTCTTTGACGGAGTACAGGATTGGATTAATTACCGTACAGTGATACTATACTATTATAAAATATAATTAAAAGTCAGTTTTATATGGAGAAGGGTCATTATTTCGGGTCACAGGCAGACGCATGCCGACATTTTTTTTAAGGTGCGTTTCGAAGGCATTAATCCCTTCAGCCAATAATATTGCCAACTATCAAATAGTCAATTTAGGAAATATTTTGGTAAAACCATGACAAAGAAAAATTAAAGGCATGCAATTTGTAGATCCTAAAGCAAGAACAATCTTAAATAAATTCTAAGCCAAAATGCATACCCATATTACATGAATTTAATTTGTAATGAATCTTTGTAAATAAACGTACTCCTGCTGGAGTAGCCAGTTCAGTGCCCGAATAAAAAAAAATACTACATTAGATTAACAGTACCAACTTACATCCAAACCCATACATCCATGGTAACACTCCCTGTGGTCTATGGCCGCGTCGTACCTTCGTCGGCGTCTGCGATCCCTGGCGTCAGGGGGTCCGTATTTCTTAGTGCTTCGAAACGCTCCGCTCAAATTCTGCATAAATTGAAAATACATATGAAGGGCTAAGTCAAATTTACAAAACAGAACAGTACAAATAATTTTATTGAGGTTGTGAAGTACATATATATGTAAAGTTGGTATTCAGCCAGTTTTATCCCATTAAACTGGGATAAAACTGTAGTAGCCGTAGACAAAAAAAAACTAAGTATTTCGAAAAAATACAATGTAAGAAAAA
Organism: Apotomis betuletana; assembly: GCA_932273695.1. NCBI lineage: Eukaryota > Metazoa > Arthropoda > Insecta > Lepidoptera > Tortricidae > Apotomis > Apotomis betuletana. The sequence continues at coordinate 11,818,301 of OW026298.1, read as the reverse complement.
GATAATGTAACTTTGACAGAGAAAAACTCCCTCGCCGCAAAGAGCTATCGCCTCGGGTGGCCGCCCCAATACGAACGATGGCTACGAAATACAATTTAATTGTGTCGTAAAATAAATATTTCTCACATTGATTGATACATAATGGATTATTGTCCTCAATTGTAATCCAAACGCGACCAGAGCCGATAACGTGAACCATCCCAAACCGGAACTAAATATAATTACGTCTTTCTCTATTGCAATCTCATATATTTGAAATCCAAATGCCGTCTGAAAGAAATGCATTTTTAGCTATCAGGAGGAAACATAAGGTAAGTGTGGAAGTCAGAAACCCAAAACATAAAATTCTGACTGAAAATAAGGTTAGCTACACACTGCCGTGATACAGTAAAAAGTCGTATCTTTCCTTTTATCACACTACGGCAGCCCAGAAAAAGACATTGGCGACCCCCTCAAAGGATTACGATTAGCGGCTGCGCGGTGATGAAACAAAATCATAGCGATATGAATAGTGATGTGCCGTTTCCGAGAATTTCCAGAAACTTTCCTCATTTTGTATGAGAAATGTTCTCGAGAACGTTCTTTCTCCATACAAATCGGGAAACGTTCCCGAGAACGGCACATCTATAGATATGAAGCATACCACGAGCCGCCGTGCCGTGTGCGTTCGCCGCACGTGCCACATGCGTTTAATTCCACGTCGCACCTCTCGCCGCGCCGCTAAGACCGATTGGGGTACGTCTCCATTGGAGCGGAGCGGAGCGGAGACGTGCTGGATCGACCAATCACAAAAGTGAAGTGGAGCTGAGATATAGATTTCAACTGAGGTTGGTCTATTCCGCACGTCTCCGCTCCGCTCAGCTTAAGTGGAGACGCACCCTTATGGCCGGGCCGTAAAGGGTGTGTCTTGACTGACGCACAGCTGCATTTCTAGCACAACTGTGACAAGCGACTCCATCGGTGTCCTATCACAACTCCGATACATTGCTTCCCATCTGTAACGTTTCGCCATCATTTTTTCGAAAGTGTTTTTTTTTTCTGAACCCCGTAATATTTTCAGGATTTTATAAACATCGTATTAAAGAATCCATTAGGTTAGGTTAGGTTCGCTTTATAATTATTCTGAAATTTTAAAAGTTTTGGAAAAAAATGGCTTTCTGACAAATGAAAATTTGGCGAAACCTTACAGATGAGAAACAAAAATTTGTTTGTCAGGCTCGCTCGCATTAGGTGGTCGCTGATGGGAATTGAAATATACAGCGGATTGAAATAATAAACTCGGTGGCAATTTTGTGATCTGCATGCCGTGGATCTATTAAATCCTTCAAGTATTTAACCAAATCACTGTTTTTACCGTTTAACTGAGACATATATATTTAATATACTGCTCAAATATGTAAATATGAGGGACACGTAAGCGATATTAATAAATAAATATCAAAAGACAATCTTACACAAATCGATCTAGCCTCAAACTAATCAATGCGGGTACTCTAGACGACGATATCGGTATACATAATATAGATAACATCTATGACCCAGGAACACAGGATCAATTCGAATTGATTCAAACCCAGGACCGTTCAGCGCAATTTCTTTTCAGCAAGATTTAGCGCAATTTCTTTTCAAATCTATTGTAATTTTTACTGTTTAGTTTTGTAAATAAGTGTATGTAATTCACACCGTAACGTTGTAATAATATAAGCTTGTTTCTATGGCTCTAATGAAGTGACTATACTTGACTCACTAATAAAAAAACAGGTAGAAAAGTCCATGATAAAACCCAGAACCTCGTTGGGCTAAATCCAAGCCAAAAGTTTACATCTGTGCAGAACTTCCGAACACCATACACCCACATTATAATGGCCATCTTCAAACCCCCTAAGTATAAATACGCGGCAGTAAATCCATTGAATAGTCCAGCTTTGAACTTTTGCATATTATCATCCATCTATAAAGTAGAAAATAAAACCGTCATCAATATTTCCAGCACACCAGTCAAAAAAATATTATTCGTATTGAAAATTATGAGGCTTTGCCTTTCGTTGCGTGAAATGCACGCCGTTGATGAAACGCATGGTATAAGAAAAAAAGGTATGGCCACAGACAACCCCTACTAGACGGAGCATGTAAGGCGACCCGCGCGCACCAACGATATGGTACGGCAGAACATTAAAGTATCAACACGGCGGCCACCGTTTAGTTGCGTCCTTGTTTATGAGGTCTCTCTACACCACTTAACACTACAATTTACCATGTTATTTATTTAATTTCTTGTTTCGTTCACGTACGCATGGATGATAAACAAGGACGCAACTAAACGGTATCTATATATATAGGAACAAATATTCGAGTTCATCACACAAATATTTTGCCTTGGCTGGGATTCGAACCCAGGACCACCGGCTCAGTAGGCAGGTGTTTACAAACTGCGCCAAACGCGTCGTCAAAAGTTCATTGTGCATTTTATGCATTACGATTCTCATGTTCTTTTATTTAGTCGTAATAATAGATTTTTTTAAACAATCAAGATTGTATGAGCTTCATATAGGTAACATAGGAATCGGGGAGTATTATGATATACTATTGGCAACACAGAAACGGATTGACAGAACCAACCAACCAATCCCTTATGAACAGCTCACCAAACGCTCAATTTACCACATTCTCAGCTCACCTAATTCTCATCTCACCATGCTCTCACCTGACCACATTCTCATCCCGTCACATGCTCAGTTCACCAAATTCTCATCTCACCACACTTGCAGCCCACCGCACTCGCATCTCACCACATTCTTAGCTTACCAAATTCTCATCTCACCATACTCGCAGACATCTCACCATACTAGATCGTATGTTCATGACTCTGACTGTACATTTATGATAATTCTGTGAACTGAGTGCATGGTGAGATGATAATATGGTGAGCTGAGAATATGGTGAGATGAGGGTTTGGTGAACTGAGCATGTGACGGGATGAGAATGTGGTCAGCTGAGAGCATGGTGAGATGAGAATTAGGTGAACTGAGAATGTGGTGAATTGAGAGTTTGGTGAGCTGCTCATAAGGGCAACCAATCATAGCGTGATGACTACAAAAGTCTCGCCTGTCAGTCCGGAGTGCCAAACCATATTTTCCTATACCATGATGAAACGCTACTTCCACGGTACGGGACGTTACCAGACTGGTGCGTACAGGCAGTTTCCTATAAGTTGGTTTTTGTAACATATTGTCAACATATTTGTAGATTCCGCGTAGGGGGAAAGTGCTATGAAAGGGACAGGTTATGAATGGGACAGATTCAATTTACCGCGGCAGAAACCAAGTAGTAGGTATATTTTTGTTTTCTGCATTTTGGCAACACTGACCCATAGACAATATCAATGTCAAGATTCAATTTACCGCGGCAAAACCAAGTAGTAGATTTTTGACAATATTGTCTTTGGGTCAGTGTTGCCAAAATGCAGAAAACAAAAATCTACTACTTGGTCTGCCGCGGTAAATTGAATTTGTCCCATTCATAACATGTCCCTTTCACAGCACTTTCCCTCTACGCATGACTCTTGTATACTTATTTTTTACCCTAAACATATATGATTCCATCGGTATAAAATTGTCATACCAGTACAATCGGTGTAGATAAACAAAATCCAAAAAGGCAAAGTAGGCCTGTGATATAAGTGATCTTTATCGATGGGAAAGCGCCATGGATCATTCTCGATGTTATTATCGTATATAACATCTGAAATTTTAAAATAATTATGAAAATAACACAAAACTCTTAATGTTAGTGAACTGGGATATTATATCTTACTAACATAACATAAGTAAAACAGACTTTTTTATTAAATAGACCCATTTTTTATCTCGACAGCAAAACGGAGCTTAGATGTTTAACCCTAGCTCCACACTTTCGCGAAGTTGACCGCGGCGAAGTTGGCCGAAACAGTATGCCTTTCTGCATCGAAGTGCCTCTCCAGTCTCCACACTATTCTATTCGCCCAACCTCGGTCAACTTCGCGAGTGTAGAGCCGGGGTAACATATAAATACAGGGTGATTTTTTAGTTATGAATGGGTGTGCTAGGAGTTAATGAGGAGGGTCGCGCCGAGCAATTTTTACTATGGGGTTGATTACGAAACCGTATATCCTATACTTTCGAGTAATTAGCTCTTAACTTTCTGGATACCATCGTTAATAAAAATTGCCCAGTGTGATCATCAATTTGTATCGTTTAATGTATTATTTGACATAAAACACAAACTCACCAAATAAGGACATAAAGTCAGAATCAAATGCATGTATAAATATATGATAATCAACTTCTGCCCATATAGAAACTCCGTACCATACGGCAGTAAGACGAATAAAACATAATGCCATGTCTTACTATTTCGCGTAACATTACCCAAGTCTATACATTGAGTCACTCCCAGCAATAGAATCATTGCAATCATAGACCGCATGAAGGCAAAAACTATGAAGCACACAGTAAATAGCAGTACAGCATTGTCAACCATTGTGTAGGGGGAGGTACATCCAAAATCGTAGACACCGATCATTCCCACGCCGTAAACCACTCCGACATCATATATTGCGCTAATCTGAAATAAATTACGACTATTTTAAGAGTTTTGCTAACTTTCTATTTTCACGACTAAATGAAACTCATTCACATAACTCTCCTTTTTTGTTTACCACAGTCAAGTAAAAAGTATCCTATTACCTTCTTTTGATATCTAACTATCCCAGTAAAATTGGTTGCAATTCAACTTTAACTTGTTTTTAAAATTGTGTACAGTGCGTAAGCTGTCAGAATGCTATTCGAGTTTTATGCCTGTCTTGCTCGCTCTTACGCGATCTAGATAAAAATCTCACAGTTTTCACCCAAACCAAGCGAAATAACTCGTGGACTGTAATAGTATAGACGATTGGGCTGGCTACAGAACACGTGTTAAGTTAGGTGGATATAACTTCAAGAAAAGAGACAATCGGATCCCGCTATAGCTTGGCAAATTCATTCGTGACACTCGCTTTGTCTGCGGGACGGGAGACGATGACTGCAGAGAGGGCGAGAGGAACGGTGCGCGCGGTAGGCAATGCTCCTGTGATGGGAGTGTCAGGAACGACTTTATCAAGCAAATAATTGGTTGGGAATCGTTAAAGAAACTAAACGTGAGTCGTTTGAAATCCAAGCCAAAGGGTTTTTAGTCACAAGCGACACTAGTAAAAACTTTTTACTAGTGTCGCTTGTGACTTATTTAGGTTACAGACAGAACAGAAACGGGAAATTAGTAAAATATCTATTTAAAAAGAAAAAGAGCACCCACTATTTATCAAAGTTCGCTTTGTTTAAGTTTGTATCCTACAACATACGTTGGGATATTTCTATACAGGGTGGAACATTTCTAAAGACTGGGCTGACAGGATAGTGTCATCTGAGTGATCTACAATCGACCTATTTTAAATCTGAAGCTGGATTTAAAAGTAAAAAAAAACATCAAAATAAAATATTTTTCACGACACTGCCCGAAAATGTGGTTATGAATCTGAATCCAGTACACAAAACTATGTGTTCATCTGTAAACTGTTTATCTATGATAGCTCCCATCACGACAAAAATGTAGCACGTTACGGTAACAGTTCGTATCTACACATGACTTTCATAGTTAGATACGACTTTTTAGAAAATATTTCAGAGTAATTTTCTCGGCCTTCTTAAACGACAATTTAACCAATCAAAGTTAATCGTCTGCTGCATGTCAAATTAAATTAACCAATGAGAATGCAATATAACACTTACTCTCGCGGTTTGAACACATAATTAAAACTTATTGAACCGGGTCTATCGCAATCAATGAGAATGCGTTATTATGCGTTATTTCTGAGGTATTTTTTTTCTTTTTCTTAAGTAAGATAAGACGCTTTAGGTTTACTTTTTAATAAGTTTTCGTAAAAAAGATTTTACCCTGAAAATCCTGAAAATTTTTATTTTAAAGTTCGTTATGGGGCGTTAAACAATTTCCTAATTTCAACAATTACTTATTTTTCAACTAATAAACAGTTTTCAACAAATAAACATTTTAAATTATATACACCCTGTGTTTGTTCAATTGCTTTAACTTCGACATAGTGCTAAGAACATTAACGTAAACTCATACCCTAAACCCTTTAATGACATTCGAAAAAAGAAACTTTTTTGGTATCCCATACAAAGTTATTCAATATTTAGTTGGTGGCTAGAGTTAGGCAATAATTAGAGTCAACTTGTCATTTTAACGTCACTGATAAAACTTCATCGATGACAGAATTTAGAGCTCGTTAAAATCTTAGCTCGGTGGAATGCATGTGGTAGGTCTTGGGTTCAAACCCCGGTAATGAAGTTTCTTTTTGTATTTATTTTTGCTTATTGGCAGTGAAAGTTTAATTTTTTGTGCTATTTTTTATTTCAGAAGAATGTGCGATGTGTTAAATCCATTTTTTTGAATTTACTTTGATTTTAATTCTCTGCGGTTATGGTATAGTCACAAATGAAATTAATTAAAGTTTGAGTATTGGCCTAATAAAATAAAATGATCTCCTTTATCAGTATTTAATACTCAATATTTACATTAAACCAAAATAATAATTTACTACAACTTGTTTTCAAAGTGCCCGCTATTATTCTCCAAACAAATATTCAATCGAAATCGTATTTCGCGATTTAGGTTGACAGGAACAGGAGTGGCACTCATGGCATCGGCTTCTTCCTGAATTCGTTGCAGTAGGTCTTCCCTCGAAGCCACAGGTTTGGAGTAGACTTTTCTTTTAAAGTACCCCAGACATTAACGTCTAAGGGTGTTAGTTCCGGAGATCTGGCGGGCCACGCAAGAGTTTGACTGCCGCGTCCAATCCAACGCCCAGTAAAGTGCACATCCAAATACTGTCTAAAACGGCCAGCAAAATGCGGTTGTCATGCTGGATCCAATGTATCCGCAGTGTTTCCAATGGAATATTATCGAAATAATCCAAATTATGCAAGTTCTTATTGGAATATTGACGTCGGTACTCCCTTACTGCTTCCGCCGCATTTCCATTGCAGAAACCGTAAACAAAGTGCATATTGGCTTTTTCTTCGGTCGTATAATTTATCCGTGGCATCACCAAGGAAGTGAACACAATTATTTCATTAAATAAGTTTCTGTCAAAAATTTCATTTTAGTGACAAGCTTTTAAAGCCGACTGTACTTTTCTTTAGATATCCATCAAATGCTCACTGAGACGATTTTAAAGAAACTCGGTAGTATTGCTTTTTCTATTATAGATTTCCTATGGCCACCTTCCGGCTCCATCATCATATCAGCCCCATGGTATCATGCGTATCATCAAAGTTATGTAAGCATGCAAAATTTTAGCTCAATGGGTTGACGATATATGCTTCAAAATTGAGTTGCACGATTCCACCCGAACAAACATACTTACATACATACATGCATACAATGCAAGTTAAATAAAAGCTTGTAAAATTAAGTACGTAACAACAATAATAAATAAGTATTGTCAATTTGACGTGACACATGCGAGTCAAGTGAGAGCAAAATCAAAAAGAACTTATTTATTTAGACCTTGTCGTACATAAGGAACACTGAAAACTCTTTTCTTTACATACGAACCAGCAGAAAATAGTCTTTGGTTATAAGAAGATTTTACACTGGTTAAACTGTGATTAGTGATTAAATTTGGATTTTAAATAATTTGAAAACGGTGCGAGTTAGGAACTTAGTTTCTTTGAGTATTTGACTCAATAAGACGTAAAGAATTTACCCTTAAAGTTAAAGCAATTGAACAAAAACACGCTGTATATTGTTTTTTTTTTTATTTGGTTGAAAAGCCTAGACTAAAGCCATCCATATTTAAAAAAAGAAATGTATTGTTAGTAAATATTAAATATGGGTTTTGTGATGTGATTAATTTAATAATATTTAAACCCTTAATACAAAGATCAAAGCTTAAAGAAAAATTTAAAAAGGAGCTACCTGGTGGAAGAGACCGGGAATCGAACCCGGTACCTCTGGATTACCGGTCCAGCGCGTTAACCACTTCACTACCCTAGCTCCAGGTAGATCTGACGATTTTTTCCCTATGTCGATCTTTGCATTGTTTATTTGAAAGGTTTTTATACCTTAGCGACCTCTATGTGAATACGTTCATATTCACATCTTACCGCACCACTTTACAGCGGTGAACGAGCAAGCGAGAGAGGGCGCTGTTAGTTTAATAAATTTATTAAACATGTAATGTCTCATTTTTTTCTATGTAGGTACACCACTTTTTCTATTTAAAACCTTCATACAAAAGATCAAAGCTTAAAGAAAAATTGAAAAAGGAACTACCTGGTGGAAGAGTTCGGGAATCGAACCCGGTACCTCTGGATTACCGGTCCAGCGCGTTAACCACTTCGCTACCCTAGCTCCAGGTAGACCTGACGAATTTATCCTTGTTGTTGTGTACCTACCCACATTTAAAAAAATGAAACATTACATGTTTCATTTTATAATTTAATAATGTTCACATTGACACACACGTATTATTAATACCTACCTTTCAGTGTAGAATGTTTCGTAGGGTTGTTTACCTGAGTGTAACCTAGACTAAATGTTATTTAGTTGAATGTGAGGTTAATTTGAATTGTTTTGTTATTTCTTCATAACTGGGTTGAACATCGCCGTTACGTCGTTTTAATCTGGGGGCACAATCAGCTTTATGTATATAATGGCCCTCATTTTTACAACAATGAGGCTGCAACAAGGCGCCGAGTTTAATGACCAATATAAAAAACTCATATTTTAATGTATTTCTTAACAGTAGTCCTGAAAAGCAGCTCTGTTCAGTCTCGGCTGAAAGTGCAATAGATGAACTCGTATTATCAAAGGCCGACGGGGGATTTACTCGTTCATCTATTGCTTACTTTACAGCCTCTACAACAATGTATTATTAGTATCAGTGACAACCCTACTAATTGAAAGGTTTTATTTAAATTTTAAATGACACCTGTCTTTAACTTAAGCGATGTTTAAAGGATGCTAGTGTTAATATGTGCAGATTTTTACACTAATGTTTAACAAACTGTATCTCAAAAATGGATAGAAATAGAAATATTAACATAGTCCATAGTGAAAAATGAAGTACTCAGTCTGAACAATTCCCTGTTTGCTTAAAAGTCTTTAGATCTGTTCCAACCCTGTACAACATTTCCACCTGTCAGGCTAGTTCGCTTAATCATGGTGATTACAGATATGGAAATCATTGGGAGAGCTTCAGCGGTGGATGAATATAACAGAAAAACATTTAAATACCTACTCACAATTGAGCCATTTACATGAGCGTGCATCAATTGTACAAACGCTGTCTTTCCTTGATCAGTGGTTATTGCCAAAAAAGTCAATACCAAAAAGCAGAATGCAAATTTTAAGCAAAGTATATATTTGTAAAACTGAAACAATTTACATCATTAAATTAAATACTGACAATACACAAAATGTATGATTTTAAATGTCATAGAAAAGATAGTCAAGTTTATTATTAAGATTAAGGATATTATTAACGTTGGATAAAAGGTTTTACTTATGTTATATGTATCGATACCGATGAACTATATATTGGCATCGCGCTGCACCCGACAATTAAACCGTAGATATGCAATAGAGCAGTGGTGGGCAAAAAGTAATTAAACTACTAATTACCAATTACAATTACAAAAAGTAATTGCAGTTTATATTAGCAATTAAATGTAATTGTAATTAATTAATTGTAATTTGAATTACAAATTACATTTCACAATTAATTACTTATTCGATTACAAATTACTTCTGTTTCATAATAGGTATATTTTTGAACGCGTTTATTTTTCGAATTAGCCTAAAAAATCTGATTAATTTTATTCGTAAAAATATTACATTACTACAGAGGCCGGGAAACAAAACCCAGGTAGATAGGATAGAGGCTAGCAACCCCATTTCCCGCCGAGAAATGTATAGTGCTTTTCTCAAACACGTAATGAATAAAAAAATCTCCAAAAAATAAAGTAAATAATTCTAGAGACATTATAAGTAAACTACCAAAAAATATAAGTAACACGTATTAACAATATTTGTATAGTCAAATAGGCAAATTATAATTAATAGGATTAGTTAATGACGTGTTATTTGTTATGTTCATGTCGATATTACATAAATAAAGTTGCAAAATATACCAAATCGTTGTTTTTAATAACCATAGTGGCAGAACGTCATAGTAAACGGAAAAGCAAATATTGCTGTTTTTTTTTAAATGCTGATCTTGACGATGCTATATCACAAATTTATGTGGAATAGAAATTAAAAAGGAGCCAACAACATGCCGCGGCCTGGGCCTCCAATTTTATAAGGAACATAACATCAATAATATTTCATTGCATGTTTGAGAAAACTATTTTATTTTATCTATTTACCATTTAGCCTTCAGGTAATCAGATGTGATATTCATTTTGATCTGTCGTAGAAATGTCGTCAAATAACCTGTCCAGGATATTTGTAGCAAAGGCATTTTTAATATATTTTCTAATATACTAAATTCATTTATCAGCTCGGTGAAGATCGATTTAGCTTCGGATCTTCTACTATAATTAGGTACAATTACAAGTTACATAGTAATTTCCATTGCTAGTTGCATTATAATTTTATTAAAACTTTCGTTAGACATATTTAATTAATGTATTATAGTTCGTTTTCTATTGGGAAACAGTATGAAATTTTGGAGTACAGCAATGCCATTTGGCACGGGTATTATACACGTCTACCTGAGCCCAAAACACCCGGTAGCCGGACTGAACACCGCGTCAGAAGGGGGGAGGGGGGGTTCAAAATACAGTGCTCCCGTCGTTCAGAAAAAAAAATCTGGCGGATTAGTTTGGACCTTTAAGTCAAGTTTGGTGGCGTTATCCGGTAATAAGATGATGCCCGATTCATTACCTGTGCCAGTTTTTTAGGGTCCCGTAGCAAAATATGACGCAATCCTTAAAATAACAAACTTTCAGTACTAACAAAATGTAAACAAACCCTTATATTTTCATACTTTTTGTATTAAACTTGGTATATAAAAATACTATCCAAAAGCCAATTTAATACAAATTCTTAAAACATTAACAATAAATATAAATTTGTCTATTTTTAATGAAAAATTAAATATTGAAAGTACTGCAACGTTCGACAGCGCAGCGTAGGGAACGGAAAAAAGACCCGAATACTAAAGTAAAATAAGTATTACTAACAAAAGAAACCAGTCAAGTGCGAGTCGAACTCGCGCATCGAGCGTTCCCTACAAATTTTAACCTTTCTCATCCCATCTTAAGTGGTAGGACCCGGTTAAGTTAAGTTTGCACCTGGTACGTATGGCCCTGCATACAAATGAGGTATATTTATATTTCGCCACTCTCAAGAGAATCAAAGTATATAGGGTACTTTCCGTTGACCTAGAACTATGAAATTTAGCAACCAATGTCGTCTTATACCACCAGTACAGGTAATTATCTGAAAACTATACATTTCTAATTAAAACATTAAAAAAATGTGCTTTCAAAAGTTATATGAGGACTACCCATTTGGATTAAGTTTACACCTCATTTGTATGCGGGGCCATACGTACCAGGTGCAAACTTAGCTTAACCGGGTCCTACCACTTAAGATGGGATGAGAAAGGTTAAAATTTGTAGGGAACGTTCGATGCGCGAGTTCGACTCGCACTTGACTGGTTTTTTTTGTTAGTAATACTTATTTTACTTTAGTATTCGGGTCTTTTTGCCGTTCCCTACGCTGCGCTGTCGAACGTTGCAGTACTTTCAATATTTAATTTTTCATTAAAAATAGACAAATTTATATTTATTGTTAATGTTTTAAGAATTTGTATTAAATTGGCTTTTGGATAGTATTTTTATATACCAAGTTTAATACAAAAAATATGAAAATATTAGGGTTTGTTTACATTTTGTTAGTACTGAAAGTTTATTATTTTAAGGATTGCGTCATATTTTGCTACGGGACCCTAAAAAACTGGCACAGGTAATGAATCGGGCATCATCTTATTACCGGATAACGCCACCAAACTTGACTTAAAGGTCCAAACTAATCCGCCAGATTTTTTTTTCTGAACGACGGGAGCACTGTATTTTGAACCCGCCCTCCCCCCTTCTGACGCGGTGTTCAGTCCGGCTACCGGGTGTTTTGGGCTCAGGTAGACGTGTATAATACCCGTGCCAAATGACATTGCTGTACTCAAAATTGTATACCTCTCCATACAAGCATTCCAAATAGAAAACGGACTATTAAGCGGTTTACACTCACGTGAAATTGTCAGGAACGGCCCGACATGTTTCGAACTCGTATGGAGCTCTTCATCAGGGACGGCCGCCCGTACACCGCCGCGGCAACCTCGTCGTTGCTGATACTTTGATCGACGTTCCGCTAAGAGCGCGCGCGCCGGGGCCGGCGCGGGGGCGGGGGGGTGCTTGCAAGCTCGCAACTTGTCCGTCCAGCACTCCAACGTCACTTTTGTCATCAATAGACATTACGCACACTTGACTAATGGTGTCCACGGGATTGTCTAAACGCACAATATGTTTCGCCGCCGGAAGCACAGGCTACCATGCTGGAGGTAAAACCCAACCGCCGTCTCTATTAAAATTCGGGCGCCATCCGTTCTCTATAGCTTCGTGTACCTTACGTTGTATAAAACGTTTCTCACGTACCAACACTCTTGCTTTATCGAAACGGACCAAATGAGACGCACCGGCTTCGACGACATGTTCAGCGACCGCGGAATTATTCGTGTCCAGCTTCCGTACACTGCGTATGTGCTCAGACAACCTTGCAGACACATTACGTCCCGTCTCCCCGATGTACGCCTTGCCACACTCACAGGCTATTTCATATACGCCCGGGCTACCGAACGGATCTTTAGGTGACTGCAACAAACTGCCTTACCTTAGTCAACGGACGGAACCAGGTTCTAATACTGTATCGGCGGCGCAACATGTGTCCGATGGTATCCGTCACCCCTTTAATAATTATAAGGCAAGTACGCAGGTGCTCTCTCCACAGTCTGCGGTCGTTGCGCTGCACTCGGGTTCGCTACACGCTAACTATGTCTCCACTTGTATCCATTGCTCTCCAATACTTGTCGCACATGCGCCAACTCTTCATTCACGTACTGCGGATCGCATAAACGCAGAGCCCTATTAATGAGCGCCCGCGGTACTGACGACAAGTGTGTGCTGGATGGTGATGTGAATCAGCCTGCAGGTATCGATCAGTGTGCGTGGATTTGCGGTACACCGTATGACTCAGCCGTCCTTCCGGCATGCGTTTCACCAGCACGTCCAAAAATGGAAGCGCTCCATTGGAATTTTTCGCGATGGTGAACTGTATCTTCGTGTGTATCGCATTCAGATAGTTCAGAAGTGGCTCTACATCATGTTCCGCAATCACCGCAAAAACGTATATAACATAGCGCCACCACCGTCTAGGCCTAAAACGGCAGCCCTCGGCAAACATGTCGGGCCGTTCCTGACAATTTCACGTGAGTGTAAACCGCTTAATACAATAGTTCAGTTACAAGTAATTGAAATTACTTTCAATTAAATTAACTGTAATTGGATTAAATGTTATGTAAGTAATTTGTAATTAAATTACAAAAAGTAATTAATTACGCCCAACACTGCAATAGAGAGGTCTGTATAGTAGTTTAGTCTAGCTTAGTCGTATTTTAGCTAAAAAAAATACGCTTTTCCAAATTTACGATCCGTATTCCCCTCTTTTCTGGAATCATATTTAGAAAAAGTTTGTGATATAGGCATGCATATACAGACAGCCTTGATTTTACACATCAAATTAAAAAGAAGATAAAAGACAGGAATTAGGGGACTAAATGGTATGGGAAAATGCGGCGCGTCTACTCTCTTCAATATACGAAAATATTTTTTAAACTGATATTTAAATTTTGCATTAGGTACTTAAGATTATAAAGTTTCAGAAATTGAATGAATTAATACGTGTGCGTTTGAGTCGAGTTTCATGTCAATTCCATGCTGCGTTTGTGTTAACGTGCCATTTAAGTTTCAAACCCAAGTGTGACACGTGCACGAAATTATGTATAAAAGTATAAAAGACATAGTGGAATGGACATACCTTTAATGCGACACTGTCAGATATACTCGCAAGACAAAAATTAAGTATCCATATAACTGCAGTGGCAAATAATCTCCACGTTACCAGCCCTCTGTTTAAACTACTGAATTGTCTCCTGTGATATAAAAATATAATTAATTCTAGTTTATTTCATAAATATAGTTTACATAATAAATATACTTTATGATATGAATATATTCATATATTTAAATACAATGTTTAATAATGCGTCAGTCAGTCAGAGAGGATGTGTCCACATTGGGAATGTGGCCGAAGTGGGAATGTGGTCGAACTGGGAATGTGGTCGAACTGGGAATGTGGTCGAACTGGGAATGTGGTCGAACTGGGAATGTGGTCGAACTGGGAATGTACACAAGATAAAAAGTGGGTGAATAGGGACGAACTAAGATATTGGGCAAATGGAGTTCTGGACAAAGTGAACCTAAACAGTTCTAATGAAAATCAAGAGCTCCATACTTTTGGCCAAGGCGGGGAGTGCCCTGAGGAATTGTTTGCTACCGCATCTTTCCGCCATCACTTAGTTGGCAGCTATAACTGTGCGTTTTTCTAGAAATTTCCTGCATTATGGAATTAATTGTCGCTTGTGGTATTTGCAGCCGTTATTACGACATTCAAACCTTCAAGATAAGAGCTCACTCCCGCCTGAAAAACCGGCAAAGCACTTGTGACTCCGCTGGTATTGCAAGTGTCTATGGGCGACGGTAATCGCCTTCGATCAGGTGATCCGTTTGCTCGTTTCAAAGGTTATATAAGTATATGTCAAAAACTTGATACTCACGTGTAATATACATGTACAGATGTGACATTTAACGGTACGCGGTCTCTCATAAGGTGACTAGAACATCGCCGCAGGATAGCGTCCGTATCAAGGCACTGTGAGCTCGTGAAGTTTTCCGGACACACCGACCACGGCGGTGTCGCCGACAAGCTGGCCGACAAGAATCGCACACCATCTCCTACGTATCTTATATACTGCGAAAAACTATTATTACATTAGATGAAAACAAAACACCGGTTCACGCAGTCGATTGAAACAGCGGTTAGTCTAAAAATGTGTATGCTGTTTATAAAATTAAATGTTAATGCCACCTCTCCTGATGCAATCTTCTTGTACGCGAGCGAAGAAAAACAAGTTGTCAGGTAGCTTGGAAATTGGCATGCTTGTTGGTGAACTTTAACAGTTATTCCTGAGTTTTAGAGCACTCTAAATGAATTTAACCCATAAAGACATTTTGATCCCAACAAAACAAAATATTAGTTGACATCTTTGAAAAAATATTTGCACGCCTATAACGTCAACTTTCCACTAGAACTGTGTCATTCTAACTACAGTAGTCTACCTCAATTATCCGACCCTCAAGTAGTTTCACCATGACTTACGTTTATACGAACGTTGGTTCGAAAGATACATTGCTGGCTGCCACCGCCGTAGATTGGTTAAACATCGACAATACTGATCGTTTCCATAACATTTTACAAAACAATAAAACCCAATCACCCGAACAATTTATTCTCTTGGAACTATTTTTAGTGGATATAAAGAATATACACTTAATTAATTGAACCTAATTCATTATTCTAAACCCTTACCAGTAGGGCAAATAAAGTACTTTGCATTATTAGAGGTAATGTTAGGTTTCTTAAGACTGGACTTAAATTTTTATCAGGATCCAAACGTCTCGTGTATTGTCTTATGAATACATCCACACTCATATATGTCATTCCAACTATTAGAGCCGTGGCTGTAAAATTAAGTAGGGTTACTGAAATCAAAACACAGATTAAAAATTATACTAGTCGTATTATAAAATTTCATTAATTAAATTATATGAACTAGATGTCATCGAACTGTTGTCAAGTTCTTACCATCTTGTTGGTAGATAATGCTAAATAGGTCAAAACTAGCTGGGTGCGATGAAAGTGCGAACATTATGTATAACAAATTTCTTATGCTCGTCCATCGAAAATGGTACGAGCTATCCAATGCCTGTAATAAAAATAATCCACTCCATTATACATTAATGTAGGAACGGAACATAAGGTGATCGGGTGAAACGGAACGCAAGTGTGAGTGAAGGATGGGGAGAGGTGCGAAAGGAACAGGTTCCGTCCGTAGCTGCCCATCCTTCTCAATAGACGGGCATAAAACATCGATTTTAAGCCCGAGGTTTAAAATACGAGATAGATTTCAAGCTCTATACAAAGGTCGTAAACGCCAAAGTAACTGTAATTACTTATTCTTCTGGATGTTATCGATTATACGCGCCAGATTGAGCGGAATGTTTTAATGCAGTATGGCACTCAACTATTATGTGTAACGTTCGACGTATAAGGACACCGTGTGGCACTTACGTCATTTTAAAGAACATTATGAAGTTTTGCGATAACACAAAAACGGCTCGACCGATTTTACTCAACATAGTTTTCACTGAAAGTGAATTACCATAATTTTTTAGACCCGTGGTTGAAAAGTTAGAAGGGGGACGGGGGAGGGGGGGGGGGGACGCTATTTTTTGGATTACCGAAGCGAATATTTACAAAACTACTGATTTTATTAATTTATACTTATTAAAACTTATGTGTTCAAACCGCGAGAGTATAAAGTGTTATACTGATTTTATTGTTTGGAGATCCCTATTATTTTTAAAAGACCCATCAATGACACCCCACTCACTTAAACACCGTTAGGTGTACGAGAGGTACCCAAGAAAAGTTTTTTTTTAGTTCTTAATTTACCGTTTTGTCGACGTGACACATACACATACTCATACCAAATTTCAGCTTTCTAGTACAAAATGATCACAGAGCTAAGCCGCGGACGGACAGACGGACAGACGGACATGGCGAAACTAAGAGTTCCTAGTTGACTACGGCACCCTAAAAATTGATAAATTAATTTTTTGGAGTTTATATTAAACCAAGTGAATAAAATAAGGTGTTTTATTGAGGAAAGAAGGAGTCCTACATTAATAAAATACTCTATTCCCTATTACTTCTTATACAATTCTTATAAAGTTCAAATTTCAGGAAAATACTTAATAGCGCGATGCAAGACCGTCTTTTGTGTAGTCAGGCGCCATATGTTGGTCATTTCTTTGTTCTTTCATATCGCTGGACAAATTTTAATCATTTTGGTACGGGGATAGGGGACTTGCAAAGATGGTTGAATGATGGGTGATGCTATGTCGCGCGATGAGACTCGTGAATCATAGTTGTGCTAGGCGGGCTCTGCTCTGTATAGTATGTCTTCCGCATATTATAATTCATAACCACACTTTATGCTTGACTGTAGTTGGGTAAAAAAAATCTATTGTTCAGTTTTCCACTTCCCCCACTTACCCAACCTGACCGTGTGGCAGGAGGATACTTTTTAGTAAACAATTTATGACTCGCTATACCGTGTGTACTACGAAACAGTAAAATAGGCAATGAAAAGGAAATTTCTTAAATAACATTAAGTCTTCATCTAGTCGTTTAATTCCTTCTTCTTCAAATTATTAAATATTGTACTTACATCATCGTTGAAAATTTTGCTTCCCGAATAACTAGTAGGCATTTTACAAATATAATTCAGAGTACACCATACAGGGCTCCTTATAAGTATCAACAGGTTTCTTAAATATTAACAAGTTCCTTAAAATAGGTAAATAACGTTTAATTTTATATTATATGTCGAGAATGTTTATACATGTCTGACGTGAGGGCACATACGTGACACATAGCAAAGATAATATAATTTATATTATAAAAATGTAGATAAAAGAGAACGGCATGGATGCTACACACTAAGGAGGTATTAAACTTTTAGTTCACTATGGATTCGACACGGATCGTCATAGATTTTGGTATTAGACCATCATTGTGACTGAGAAAATATGGAGTGTAAAAGGGAGGAGCGGAATCTCCATACATCCTAAAGTGTCCGCTGAAAGGTGTTAAATTGGTGGCGCTACGGTGGCTGAAAGTTTCTGGCTAGCCAAATAATGTTGACAGATATTTCTTTGTGCTATCACCAATTGTCTTATGTATTTTTTTTGGTGATGGATTAATATTATGGATTATGGTATTATTGAGCTAGGTCTTATTTACTACATTTAATTTTTCGCCTTGTATATGGTTAGAAAGTGTAAACATATGTTTGTCGTTGACTGTACTGTACATAGTGGTAGAAATTATGTGAGCTGACTATAAGTGCACGTCAACATATATTTACCTTATTTCCTTAGGTACCTTGTGCAAAAAAATACTTAAATATTTTCTAGTATCAAAACTATAATTCCTACTACACAAAGGGTGACCAGATTTTTTAATTTTCCCGCCAAAACTTTGAGTAATATTTCTTTAGCCAGACTATAGTAACGATTTAATCAATTACTTAAGAGGCCTTATTCCTTTTAAAATTTTTTTTTTTCATATTATGACGAATATATTGATAATTTCAACAAACTTTTTGAAGTGAATCATACTTTTTCCCGAGTTCTAGGTAGTAACGTAGCTATTTCATGCTTTCATTGCGTGCAGTCGAAAATAAGTTGAAAAAACGAATTTTCCACGTGAATTTTGTCAATTTCGAGTAGTTTTTCGAACAAAAATTATCAATGAAAAATTCAAACTGTAGGTTTCAAATATATACCAATAAATCCCAATAGCCCTGTTCTAGGTAGTAACATCAATAATATGTTAAGAAACATGTTTGATCATAGAGAAAAATGTCTAAACAATCAGCATTTTAAAAGGAATAAGGCCTCTTAATTATGTTTTTTTTCTGTATATACTTAAAGGAGCTAAGTTCGAATTATTCTGGCCCTAAAATAAAATGTTCAACTTGAGACAGTTCACTCCGACTAAAACTTATTTTTTTATACTTTCTTGCTGTTGGAAGGTCGTGATAATGTGGGGAATGGATGTTGGACCCAGCAGTGGAATTTAGAAGTTGTAAGAACTCAGTAAACCAAATCAGTATTCCAATGAATAGCAATAAAATAAGCACAAAACAAGATAGATAATGTTTTCTATTTGACTTTTATATTAAGACAATCACAAGACAGATGACAGCATATATTTTAAAAATTAAAAACTTACCGCCGGTCTTAGCATCGAAATGCGAGAGGTTGTACCACTTGCACCTAAACACCTTCTCTCGATGTGTAGACCTAGGATTTTCACCAGCTGTTCAAGTCTGGGTCTAGCTAGTGGCTTTGTGAAGATGTCTGCCAGCTGTAGCTCAGTGCTGATCCTCTTCACAGTGAGACTTCCATTCGCCACTAATTAACGTACAAAGAAATGACGAATTCGTGTGTGCTTTCTCTTCCGGCCTCGCTGGCTGCGACTGTTTCAGCTTCCGTTGTTAAAATTGCAACGCTTTGCTGTCTCTGGCTGAGCCATGATACTGCTTCACCAGCATATAGGCATAGAACTCCGGTAGTAGATCTTCCTGTCGCAATATACCCACCGTGGTCAGCGTCACTATAACATTCTAGTTTCTCCTGTATAATATTCCCATGTCTGAAGTATACTGCAAATAGCGAAGAATGCGCTTCAGCCTCACGCAATCTACTTGAGTTGGGTTTTCTAGGCTTCTAGAGACCACACTCACGGCGTAAGCAATATCTGGCCTAGTATCAACCATCAGATATGCGAGCGCACCAACCACTTGTCTGTAGTTACTAAGAAAGAAGTCTTCAACCTTCTCTGGCTTTTAACTACATCATATTTTACTATTGGAGTGGTCACAGGTCTGCACTCTTGCATTCCAAACCGCTTCAAAATTCATTACGAATGTCTTCTGCTTTGTCTTCATAAGAATCGAACCCTTTCCTAACACTTCTATTATTTTTCCATCAGCGGTGGTCACCATGTGCGGTTCTTGGAAATGCTCGAAATGCTACAGGTCACTACTCATTGTAACATGGTGCGTGGCGCCATTGTCAACGTGACACTCATCCCGATCCGTATTACAATCTGTGACATTTGCTAACACAGCCATCATGTTGGTCATACCAGATTTGCGACTTCGTTCCTTCTTGGGACAGTCCTTCTTGAAGTGTCCGACTTCCTCGCAGCCATGGCATTTGAAGGTTTTGGTTTTCTTCATGGTCTTTTGCTGTTTACTACCAGTGCTTCACCAGAGGATCTTGAACGCATCCAACCTTACATAACATAATTACAACCTTAAGATAAATAAATACACACATAATTACAAACGTCAAGGTCATTGCCCACTTCTTTAAAAAATTATACCTCGAAAAATAAACACGATAGGCAAGTGTGGGAAATGAGTGGGAATATAATCTTAGGCTTTAAAATAATGTAAAGTTATTATTATATTACTATAAAACGAAGGTGCACAAAACTGAGCAAAAATCCCACACTGTCCTTGGGTCAGAACCTCATAGTGTCCTCCAAATCAAATAACATAGACCTGAAGGTGCACTATATACGTAAGGCATAAGTTATTATAAACATTACGCACTAACACATTGAAGGCATGACAGCGGATTTGTTGACGGAGGCGCTACCAGGACTGCTAATCTGGGACTGCCGCATTAGTGCTGGGAAGAAAAGTGTCATCAAAAGAATGAAGTGTATCATTAAAAGCATGGTGCAACACTATATCAGCTAGTTACGAAAAAAGCTCCTTAGATACTGATCGTTAATGTAAAGGATAAAATGGTGAAAATATATTATAATGTTTTCTTGTTTAGTGCATACCTAGTGAAAAGTAGATTAAAACCAACTGCTTAAGTGAAATCGTTTATTCTTTCAACTGCCACTCCGCCCAACGCAAACCCAGTCAAATGAAAACTATGTTATTATTTCCGCAGAACGGTGATACGATACGCTGCAGTCCAAACTACTGCACGCCGAAATGATTGGTGCGGTGATACGGCACGGCTAGCGTGGACGCGTTTCTTCGCGTGACGTCGCAAATGGAGTTCATACACCGTGATCGCGGCGGTGCTACGCGACAGAGATCAGATACGGCGAAATGATACAGGCGCGGTCACTGGAGATATTGCTCCTTATATTCACTCCATAGTGTAACGAAAAGTTTATATTGCTTCGTCTAAGAGTTGCCTTGTTACTCAGACCAATGATCTATAGACTTGACAACCAAATAATAATACCACTACAGAATGAGATGGTCATATACAAATTATAACAAGAGTGACAGAGAGAAGTATATTATTTTTTGTCTCTTTCATAGTTTCACTTTTCCACCGCTGCCACAATCGAGTTTGTGGCAAACAAATAAGTACGTGACATGTAATGCATGCATGTTCTTTATCTATTTGATCCCTAATAATACGGTGAATAGAGACTAAAGTAATATGTGTGACCTTACAAACGGTCCGGTAGTTTTGAATTTTTGATATGTTGTCTAGGATGGTTAGTCAGTGCTTAAAATGCAAAATGCACAATTCCCCCGCTCCGCGCCCGCCGCCATATTGAAAAAACCGGCACTTTCTTCATCTTTTTGCTCATATCTTCCTTTAGGAGCATTTTAGCTAGAAGAAAGCTTCGACAATGTTATAGAGAGTTAAATTTACTACATTCTCCATTTTATATTTTTTTTCTAGGACAGATAGTTACGGATATATCCACATTTAAAAAAACGCAAAAAATCGCAATTTCCTACTGAAATACAAACTTCTGGATTATATCTTCGTTTAGGAGCATTTTAGCTACAACAAAGCTTGGGCAATGTTGTAGAGAATTAAATTTACTATAATTTACACTTCAAATTTTGTTTCAAGGACGGTTAGTTACGGAGATATGCACATTTAAAAAACAGGAAAAGTCGAATTTTCCAAAAAAAACTCAAAATTCTTGGTTTAGAACGCTCAGATTCAGTTACGGACTAGTCTAGGACAAATTAAAACATGTAGGAAATATAATTACTTATAAAACTCATGTCCATTTTTACATACATTTTCGGAAAATGTGACTGTATTTTTTACATATCTCCGTAATTATCTGTCCTAGAAACAAAATTTGAAATGTAAATTATAGTAAATTTAATTCTCTACAAAATTGCCCAAGCAGTGTTCTAGCTAAAATGCTCCTAAACGAAGATATAATCCAGAAGTTTGTTTTTGAGTTGGAAATTGCAATTTCTTAAGTTTTTTAAATGTGCATATCTCCGTAACTATTTGTCCTAGAAACAGAATATAAAATGGAAAATGTAGTAAATTTAACTCTCTATAACATTGTCCAAGCTTTCTTCTAGCTAAAATGCTCCTAAAGGAAGATATGAGCAAAAAGATGAAGAAAGTGCCGGTTTTTTCAATATGGCGGCGGGCGCGGAGGGGGGGGAATTGTGCATTTTGCATTTTAAACACTGACTAACCATCCTAGACAACATAACTACCGGACCGTTTGTAAGGTCAAAATCCTTTATTCACTGAATTATAAACCATGTCGGTACAGTAGGCTCTTCTTTAGTTTGAGCTGACAGAACTTGGGACGGATTTTTCACACATTCTTCTTTTGAACTTGCCAGAATAACGTCTTCGCATATAGAATCGACTTTCAGTTCATTAGTATCAGTAGTTTCGTTTTCGTTTTCATCCCATATTTTGCTTTGAAGTCGCATTTAGCAGATTCACAATTCGACCCTTGTCCTATAAATTTTTAAACTAACCGTGATTAAATCAGCAATAATCTGTTTTACTTCATTAAAGCTCTGCTTGTTTTTAATATACAAAAGACACTTTAAGTAAAATGATCGCATGCGATTATCTACGTGGAGAAAACAAGATAAATTAGCCAATATTTTTACGAAGTGACTAGTATCAATTCTGATGTAGCATTCTTGCGGCGATTTAATATATTGGTTTAATTTATTATAAGACGCTTTTATATAGTCTTTAGTTGTCTCATGACCAGTAAAAGCCTTTACAGCCGCTTCTATTATCGCAGAGCTATCATCTGTAATAACCTCATTAGGAGGAGTTTTTTTCCTGATCCATGTGTGTAACCAAGTGTAAATTGTATTCATTGTTTGCGATTCAGAGAGCATTTGTGTGATAGGTACACTTCTGCCAATTCTAATATCGTACATCACTGCACTATAAAGAAAAATGTGTTTAGTAATAGTAATGTGAGGTGTAGGTCCGGATTCTTTTAGGATACTTCCGGTAGCGTCTATACTTACGATCACTCGATTATTTTTTGAATTATTCTCAAAATGCGATTCTTGACCTAGTGACCCATATAATAAATAAAATGGGTAAAGATAAATTTGCCTGATGATTTCACTGTAAGGTTCAATCTGCGTCATACTCCATAAAGATAGAACCGGATTAGAGTCATAGCGCTCATTGCTGTTATGGTCGTATTTTATCTGCCTCAAACATCCAACCGTTGGTAAGTGTGATGATTCTGGATCACCTGTAGACATATATCATTATACATATAATATCATTGGCCATTTTTTTTCTGACCGATAATCGCAGTTTCATGTTTGAGATCTTCACATATAACGTGTGATTTTTTTTTATTGGCAGGTTTATGAGGTACAGTTTAGGTACAGTTTATTGATATGTGTTCCAGAACATAGGTCCCACACGTTGGGGCGATACATGGGCGATACACGACTATGCGCGTTAAGCTGACGTCAGAACGGCGTGTCTGTGTCACTATCCATTTAACGTTTAATTGCTTGAGGTACAGTTTTTTTTCACATAGGTACAGTTTAGTACAGTTTAGGTACAGTTATTTTGTGCAAATTTTGTGACTATTCAGACACCTCTCACGCCATCCTGACAGACACCTACATAGAGCTTTGGGATGTAGAAGTTATTTGACAGAAAGTGAGTGAATATATCAAAGAATTCATCACTTGTTCTGCACCCATTGCAGAGGCGCTGGGCTGGACATCCTACAAGGAGAAAAACAAATGTTATATGGTCTATTGATACCATGCCTAATGGCGCTGCAAAAACTGCGGAGCCTACAAAACTGTGAGTAACGATATTGCAAGAATTTAGCAAATACATAATATCTCCAAGGTGTCGAAAACCGGTTCGAAAAGTTTATCGTTTTTTTGTCATCGAGGAGCGAAAATGCAGCATTGGCCACATTATCTTATCCACGCTTTAAATAAAAATTAATCGTTCACGTGCATTGATAATTATGACCAAGCAAAAATTAACGTCTTTAAAAACGCTTTGGTCATAGAAATGTCCCAGCAGGATAGCATCGAAGAACCCGAGCGGGATCAAATCAAATCATCCCTTAGTAGTACTGGGATGGGCAAATTTCATTTTAAATGAGAATAAGAATGAACGGCTAGACGTCATTCACATTCAAATTATGATTTATTCTAGAGCGCGTCATTCTGAACGGCGTGAAATATACCTAATAAATTAAGAATTCGTCATTCTGATTCTGAATGAGTTAGTTTGTTAGAGCTCCATTTAAAATAACGTTTTATTTGATTGGCGATCTTGATTAAAAGTGATTGTTTAGTATAAATATTTTTTTATGCATTCTACTTTAGTTATTGAAAAGTCGAAATTAAACGGGAGTGTGCCACAAGGTCGGCAGCGGAGTGATTGGAAAGATTTGGAAAGATGGATAAGTACCTACGACGACATGGAAATGTGGTCCTAGAAACGCTTTCTGAAGATAGGAAGGGTCGCTTTCGCACGAACAACTCGATCCTCAAAAAGAAATCGACATTATAAATTTGTGCCTATAATATTTGAAGAGTTGTTTCGATTCCTCCCGTATCTCGTAGTCAATATTTAACCAAAATGATATGGGACCATACTGGAAGACCCTCTGTTTATTTCAAACATAAAAATAAGTTTCCATATCGGTTTATAAAAGACGAAGATGTAAAAATCATACAGTACTTCCTCTTTTTGAAGAAGGTTAAAATATATTATAATCAAACAATTTTATTTCAAATAATCAATCACAGATTGATTTTATTGAATCAGGATTAAATTAGTTTCACTCAATTTCTTCTGCTTTAATTTATTGTAAAACTCGCCATTCTAAATAACCTATTCTTGAATGACGGTCAGTTGATTCATTCTTGCGGTGCGTCATTTAAAATGATGATTTGTTATTGAATGCCCAACTGCTCAAGTTAGTACTGGCGTGGCGTGGCGTGCCCACTCAGTGCGTTTTTTTAGTGCGATGTGATCTTTTTTCTTCCTTTCTTTCTTTCATTAATTGAAATAAAAGGATTTAATTATTTTCAATAATTGAAATACAAGGCTTTTTTAGCGCATTGATTCAAAATATAAACAATTAAACTTGTAATGTCTATCTTTCAGGTCGTGATGATATATACAAATCAAATTGGTTTGCATACGAGTGTTTCGAGTTTTGACCAACAGGCATGACCCTGGCATAACTCGTTAGACTCTAGTTGAAAGGACCGTTGTAATTATGTTTTTTACAAGTTCTTTTTTAACTTGCAATGTTTGTGTGTATGCTCTGGTGGAATCTTACAAGTTAAATTTGACCCACTTCCCAGTTTTGGATTGACCTACTATTTAGTAGGCATCTACTACCCGTGGTGTTCATCATCATCAGGTCAGCTTGATGGTGTTACAATATTGTATCACCTTTTAACTAATACTAATAATATAACTATACTTATTTTATTTTTTTATAAATTGTTTTTTGATATTATAACCGGGAGAGCAGGGGCGATGATGAGAAACACTGGAGTCACTACTTACGACTTTATTAACTACTTGAGATACAATGAATATCGCGCCTAATACCGTTCAGTGAGTCCCAGCCTGGGGTGGGAGCACAATAATAACACGCCGCATATTCCTAAATAATGTTCCCATAAGTACATCTTTTTACTTAAAATAATGTGCGACAGTCCAAAATGTCGACAGGCATGTAAAAAAAATGTGAAGGTTATTTTGGATCAATTACTTATATGATAGTGATAACAGTGTGACAAAAACACGGTCATAAATGTAATAAGTATTCATACCTCGGGGTTTTCGGTACGGGAATGTTTGATATTAATTAGCCAAAGTACGTATTGACTAAAAAACAGAATGTCCTCTAACTGATTCCAACCTCATTTCTTATAGTTAAAAACCAGCTAGAGCACCGCGACAATATCATAAGGTGATATGAGTAACAGGCGTGACATAGTCACGTTGAAATAACAGTGTGAAAAAAATAACGTCAATTACAGCACCGTGACTGACCGTGACCAGTCATAAATATCATACAGTGAAACGAGTAACAGGCGTGACAAAGTCACGATGACTTTTCACTGTGACATTTTTGGAACGGGATCGCCAGTCACTGATATCAAAAAGTAACGCTTTTCCCCATGTCTAGAGCACACTCAACCAGTATTAAGTAGTCCAACACTAACGATGCTAGAATGTCTCAACTAGACGTGGGCGTTATTTCACGTCACTAGTTACAGTAACTAGTTATGCGACATGTAACCGAAGCACTAGTTTCGCGTCAAATAACAAGTAGTGATTTTTGTAAATGCGTTATTTTATTATTACTGCTATCTGTGAGTCGAGTAATCGAGCGAGAGAGAACTCACCTTCTGCACCGGCCACAGCCAGCCGAGCGAGCGAGATGTAGATAATATGTGATGTAGGTTTCGTGTGTAATTGTTGTATCGGTATGGTGGTAGCTGGTGTTGGTAGAGCTATTTCTGCAAACAATCACAGTAGCAGAATAAAATAACCAGTTACAAAAATCACTAGTTATGAAACAGGTGACAGCGACCGAGTCACTGGTTTCGTTACGTTTCTTGAAAACGACGTAACGCGACCCACGTCTAGTCTCAACAGGTGAAAGCATATGGGTAGCATGCGAAAGGTTAGTTCCTAGCAGGCAAGTATAAATCAGCGTTTACACAGGGTCCGGGCCATTAAAATAAGGGAACACTTCGATAGCGCGATCTAACTCAATCCCAGCGCCATCTATCCGTACGGCGTGGAGACTCCCGCAGCACTAGCGCCATCCGGTGATGAATAGCTCTGGCGTAGTATGCCGTAATACTGGTTACCAACGACATCTATACGTGTCTTGGGTAATTAAAGGTTGGTTGTATTATAATATTCATTTTGCCAGGCTACTGTTCCATTTGTAATAAAATGTCTGGCTAGATGGTGACGTATTTCCTAAGCATTAGTTGTTGCTCTGCGTGGCATTGCTGCAATTGGCAATAACGATCTTGGTTCCGGTTTCATTCTCCATCTTCCTTGTACTATCTCTCCATTATTGTTCACCATATCAAAACTGCTAGTTGGTGCAAAGCGTTGACTATTTGCTGGAGTCCTCCGTAGATAGTAATTGTATAAATGAATTGTTGCCAAGACAACTTTTGTTTCATTTTCAGGTTCCAATAATATAGGTTTTCTTAATACTCTATCTATACACTGAACTTAACACTCCGAATATCGTTGGTTATTTCCGGAGAAAATCCCGTTTCGTTCCAAACGGCTCGCTTTTTTTGGGATTTTTACGGAAAAAAACCATGAAATTTTCCGCATCAATTTTTCCGAAAAAAATAAACAAAAAAAAATACGATTTAAGGGTTTTGGTCGTTTATTTTTCTTAATACTGGTGGGCAAGTGAATGATTATAGACTTACTTTGTCACTGACTCGGTGTCAGATGTACTTACCTAATAGTACAACAAGGTAGAAAATCGCGTCAGATTGCCCAAGATCTCAATACCAATGTTTTCGGGCCAGTATTCGGAATGGGTTAGTTTCCGAGATCTCTTTGTTTCCCTCATTATTTGAAAAGTCATCTAACAGGAGAACAATTGTTGAGACATGTCCCGATTACTCAAGAGAATTATAACGCCAGTTGGGAGCAATTGGAGAGTCGGTACAACAACAAAAAATACCTGTCAAATTGTATCCTCAAGAGACTGCTAAGCCAGCGTAATTTGGCTACTGAATCTGCAAGCGCACTCAAAGAACTGTCAGATACAACCAACGAGTGTCTTCAGGCGTTGAAGAATCTAGGCATAGACATCAAGAGTCGGGACATCATAATTGTTTATTTAATGTGTTTAAAGTTGGATGGTGACTCGCGGACACAATGGACAATGGGAACTCAAATAGTGGTGGTCGTTGATTCAACGAACTAGTTGATTAAACCGTCTATCATTCGTCAACGAACGAAACGTTACGAATGAACGCTTCAACTAGTTGACGCCGTCAACGAGTTCACGTTCGAAACGAAATGTCGCAAGCGCTGCTAGCGCTTGTATCGTTCATCGTTGATTTAACTTCTTGCGAGTGCGACGCACATATCTTAGAAATGGCGTGAGTAAACGAGACACAGAATGCACTGCGGCAACGCAAGGTCACGGTCACGTGATACAACTGAACGAATAGAAACAAACTTACAGTGTTTGGAGACAAAAACATACTTAGGCACGTAATAAAGAGCTTATGCTATTGATGAAGAGACTATTATTGCTAAATCCATGCGCAATGGCTAACGATCTATGTTGGTTTTGTTCGATTCACCATTTCACCGGTTTGTTTACGTTTTTAGTTTTAACTTATAACGAGTGTTTATGCGTTTGATAGAGTTTGTTGGCCGTAATTTCGTATTTGTTAATAAGATTAAGCGTTGTAATTGTTGAGTTCGTATATCGATGAAGATTTATATTGGCCGCTTAGACTTCTTAGATTTATGTTTCATAATAAAAGTATGTCAATGTAGAACATATCGTCGTCTTGTCAAGTTACTATGTGGTTGTAAACAATAAAATATATATTATAATAAATGTGCATTTAAAACAAAGTCTTTCGTCTATAAACTATCATGGTAGCAGATCGCTAGGTGTGGAAAACGTGTGGAAAACCAAGTAAGTGGATATAATAATTAAAAATGAATAATATCGTAATTCCAATTTTTGACGGAACAGATTATTCGAAATGGAAAATCCGTTTAATGAAATTTCTTCAATTTAAAAAATGTAAAAATGTTGCTATACGATTAAAATTGGAAACTGAGGATGCAGCAACATGGAATGAGATGGATATTCAAGCGACAAACTATATATACAGCGCGATTACAAATCAGCAGCTAGAATATATCAGCGATTTAGACTCGACATATAAAATAATTGCGAAATTCGACGAAATGTATTTAAAACAATCCACAGCGCTACAAATCGTGTGTAGAAACAATTTAGAAAATATTAAACTAGCGAAATATACAGACGTCAACATATTTTTTGACGAATTCGAACGATGTGTCAACGATTTAAAAAAGGCAGGCGCTACGATTACAAAAAGCGAAAAATTAAATTATATGCTAAAAGCATTACCAGGCGAATATAGTTATATCGGCGACTTAATTGATGTATTACCGGAAAATGAACGGACAGTCGAATACTTGAAAAGTAAAATTCGTATGAAAAATATAATGAAAAAAGAAGAAGATATACCGGATAATACAAACGCATTCAAAGCAAATTTTGAGAATAAACCAACTTGTTTTACTTGTGGTAAACCTGGACACGTGCAAAGAGATTGTTGGCACGGAAGCCGTGGTCGTGGACGCGGATATCAAGGATCAAGTCGTGGTCGTGGACGTGGCCGCTATAATTTCGGACAAACTAGAGGCAGAGGAAACTATGTTCAAAGAAATAATAATAATGATTATGGCAGAAACAGCTTCCACACATCTATTGTAAATAATTCGACAGTAACAAAAGATGATAATGAAGTAAAACCGGGACAGATAAATTGGTTACTCGACAGTGGATGTACTGATCACATAATTAATACCGACGAATATTTTGACAGATTTGTAACATTAAAAGAACCAATAAAAGTCAAAGTTGGAGATGGAAGAATACTGAAAGCGACGAAGGTGGGAACTATTATCACATACTTTCCGGTCTATGCAATTAAACAAAAAGTAGAAATAAATAATGTATTCTATGTAAAAGAGATGAAAGCAAATTTATTAAGTTACTCGAAGATTACCGACAATCATACAATAATTTCTAAAGGATATTTAACGAAGATATACAATTTCAACAATGAATTGATTGCTATTGCAAAAAAGGATGAAAGACTTTATAAAATAACGAGTTTTGTTTCAAAAGGAATTTATGCAAATGCTTTAAACAGTAAAATGACGAATAAAGAAAGACTTCATAGAATATTTGGACATGTAAATTTTAACTATCTTGACTTTATGTGCAAAAAACGACTATTGGAGGGAATGCCTGAAGAATTAGAAGAAGATTACATGAGATGTGCCATATGTATAGAAAACAAGATGCACAACGTACCATTTGAGAATAACAGAACAAAAGCAGAGGATATACTGGAAATTGTACACACTGATATTAATGGGCCGCACAGGACAACTGGACACGCAGGAGAAAAATATTTTCTGACATTTATTGATGATTACAGCAAGTTAGCAAAAGTTTATTGCATCAAATCTAAGGAACAAGTGTATGAATGCTTCGAAGAATATGTAAATGAATTACAAAACATGACGGGCAAAGTAATAAAAGAATTAAGATGTGACAATGGAAAGGAATATATAAACCATCGTATTTTACGATTTGCGAGACAAAAGGGCATAATGATTAAACCATGCCCAGCCTACGTACACGAATTAAATGGTACAGCTGAGAGGTACAACAGATCGATAATGGATATGGCACGATGCCTGTTAGCAGAAGCAAAAGTTGATAGACTTTTTTGGCCAGAAGCTATAAAAACGGCTGCTTATTTAAAAAACCGAATATTGACGAATACACCAGAGAGAAAGACACCGTATGAATTATTCTTTCAAAAGAAACCATCAGCCAAATATTTGAGAATGTATGGTAGTAATGTTTATGTTAGAGTACCTGAAGCAAGAAGACATTCGAAGTGGGATAGAAAGGCAGAAATGGGCATCTTGTTGGGATATACAGATGTCGGATACAGAGTACTTATTAATAATAGAATAGTTGTGGCGAGACACGTTGATATAATTGAAAAGGATGTTAAGCTTATAGCTTCTGAAACTGACGACGAAGAAATTAGAGCTGATGAAGAAAAGTGGGAAGATGT
This sequence comes from Apotomis betuletana, assembly GCA_932273695.1. Classification (NCBI taxonomy): domain Eukaryota; kingdom Metazoa; phylum Arthropoda; class Insecta; order Lepidoptera; family Tortricidae; genus Apotomis; species Apotomis betuletana. The sequence goes on along the minus strand of OW026298.1, from coordinate 11,787,022 downwards.
TGTAGATGAAATGGATATGGAAGAAAAACTGAATGAAGAAATTGCACATGAAATTAATGATGATGAAGATGAAATAAATGATGGAACGAGAAAGTCTAAGAGACAGATCAAAGCACCAGTTCGATTTGATCAAGAATTTAGCTACTACTGTATTAGTGTTAATTACTGTGATGCCATGATTCCAGATACATTTCAGGAGGCGACTACTAGCGATGAGGCTGATTATTGGAAAGAGGCAATGGATAGAGAGATGAATAGTCTTGTGAAGAATAATACATGGACGCTAGTGAGTGCACCACAGGATAAAAAGGTACTTGATGTTAAATGGGTGTACAAGAAGAAATCTGCAGAGCTTTATAAAGCCAGGTTAGTGGTTAGAGGTTTTCAACAAACGGACAATGTCGATGACACTTATTCACCAGTAGCGAGTATGCAAACTTTAAAGCTACTTCTATCATATTGTTGTCAATTCAAATTAAGTATACATCAAATGGATGTAGAGACAGCTTTTTTAAATGGCAAAGTTTTATCAGAAGTGTATGTCAAACAACCACTTGGCTATGAAGATGGTACTGATAAAGTGTATAAATTATATAAATCTTTATATGGTTTAAAAGAAAGCCCGCGAGCTTGGTACGAATGTTTTAATGAATTTGTAACGACTATAGGCTTTAGAAGAAGTAAATACGACTATTGTTTGTATGTTAATAGTGATGAGAATTGTCCAACTTATATACTAGTTCATGTTGATGATTTGTTAAATGCTTGCAAAATGTTCTTTAGTTAATTTATGTGTTTGTGCTTATACAATATAAATCTTAGGAGGCGTGTTGAGTTCGTATATCGATGAAGATTTATATTGGCCGCTTAGACTTCTTAGATTTATGTTTCATAATAAAAGTATGTCAATGTAGAACATATCGTCGTCTTGTCAAGTTACTATGTGGTTGTAAACAATAAAATATATATTATAATAAATGTGCATTTAAAACAAAGTCTTTCGTCTATAAACTATCAGTAATGCCGGAGAAAAACAGTTGTTTGAGCTAAGTGTGTGTAAATAGTGATTTTGGACAAAACTGTAAATATAATTTTAGATTCGTAACGATAAAAAAGACGCTTATAGACTTCTGCGTGTGTTTTTAAATACCTAAGTTCTGTGAGTGTGTATTAAAACAGTCTTGTAAATAAACTTGTGAATATTGACATTCGTAGTGTGAAGATAGACAGTGAAATAATTGTGTAAATAAATTGGTACCTTACAACAATAATCGTAGATTTAGGTAGGTTTAAGAAAATCCAAAAAAAATGTCTTCTCGCAGAAATACTAATGCTAGCATTCTCTGGCATGATTTCGAAAAATCGAATGGCAGTGAATTCAAAGCAATTTGTAATGTGTGGAAAGACAGCATTAGTTATAGATCGACTACAGCTAATTTGAAGAGTCATTTAAAAAGGAAGCATGTTTCCATTTACTTGTCAATATATGGCATGTCTGATGCACCAGGGCCATCTTTTTCTGGGTTTGGATCTAGACTTGAACAGTTTCAGCAACCGAATGGAATTGGAAATGAAATGCCAGTGGCAGGAACGAGTGGCACAATAGTGGTGGGAACGAGTGGCACAATAGTGGCAGGAACGAGTGGCACAATAGTGTCAGAAACGGGTGCTAGTGCCATGCAAGTGGCAGGCACTAGTGGTACGCGGACTGACTTTGCTGTTGGAGCTAGCTGCGCCGGATTAGGACCTAGTGCACCGAAACGACAAAAAATACTGGACAATTATGTTGCAAAAAAAATTAGCAAAGAGCAAAAGAAAGCCATTGACCTTGATATTATGGATATGATTATAGACGGCTTTCATCCATTCTCTTTAGTCGAAGAAAGGGCATTTAAAAAAGTAATAAAGTGGATTCCGGGCTATACTCTACCGTCACGAAAAACAGTATCAGGATCTCTGTTACAAGAACTATATACTAAAACGTATGACAGAATGACAGCCGGAACATCGAATGACATGCCATCTGTGTGCCTTACTTTCGACCTTTGGTCATCCAGAGTAACAGAATCTTACATTGGAGTTACCGGACACTATATCGACTGCAATCTAGTTGCCAAAACCATACTTTTAGGGTGTTGTCATTTTAGTGGCCCTCACACGGCAGCCAATATTGCCCAGGAAATTAAGCGAATACTCACAGAGTGGAAACTTACAGACAAAGTGAATTTTGCTGTCTCCGACAACGCCGCAAACGTCACTAAAGCTGTAAAGGACTATTTGGGCCTAAGGCACTACGGGTGTTACGCCCATTCGTTAAATCTAATTGTCACGGATGCTCTGCAAATACTCTCAGAAAATCTAGAAAAAGTAAAAAAAAAACTGTGGGACATTTTAGAAGAAGTACACTGTCATCTGAAAAGTTACACAAATATCAAGCACAGCAAGGCAAAGAAGCTAAACGCCTAATACAAGATGTTGAGACCAGGTGGAACTCAACTTATTACATGTTACTTCGATTTGTGGAACTGGAAGAAGCTGTACGTGCCACAGTTGGACTAGTGGGCGCAAATTTACCTGTGATATGTAACGAAGAGTGGGCTATTTTTGCACAGCTGTGTGTTGTTCTGAAGCCGTTTGAAGAGATCACTAGCCTTTTAAGTGGAGAAAAATATCTAACAGGTAGCATGGTGATTGTCATCACGAGGTGTCTCAAGGAATCTTGTGATAAATTATTAGCCAAGGACGACTTAGGCCCGATCGTTAAAGATGTTGTGGTTTTATTAAAACACGGTCTAAATGAACGGTTCAAGAAAGTGGAACAGAGCAACACCTTCGCGTTGTGCACATTTTTGGATCCGCGATTCAAGATGCAGTCTTTCTCGGATGTTAACGAAGCAAAGAAAGCTAAGGAAACCGTGAGGACTATGGTGGCTGAAGTAATCCGAGACCGCGAGTCCATGCAGGAAACAGTAGCGCAAGAAAATGTGGCCACTCCTGAAGATGAACTCAATCCTTGGGCTATATTCGATTCCATAGTGAGTCAAACGCCAAACCAAGGAACGCCGCTTTCCCGAGCCATCAAAGAAGTATATATGTACTTAGCCGACGATATATTGCCACGAAAAAATGCCCAGGGAAATTGGAATTGCCCCTTAGAGTGGTGGAAGAATCACAGGCATGTGTACCATAATTTGGTACAAATATTTATAAAAAAATGTAATATAGTCGCCACATCTGTGCCGTGTGAGCGAATGTTTTCAAAAACGGGAAACATAATTACCGAGAGACGAGCACGCTTAACGACAGATAAAGTGGAAAAAATTATGTTTCTAAACGTAAATCTGGATGAAAATCGTTTTCATAACGTGTAACGTGTATATGGTGTATGTAAATATTGTTAAATAATGTAAATAGCAAATGAAAATGTATATAAAATCAGATGATCTTCTAAATACGCCTGAGGTTTTTTCAACTAAACACTTTTATATTTCTATGCATAGTTTTATTGACAATTCATATTATTTTATCTCAGCCAGCCCTAAGCCTGGAAAAGTATGAAGGGAAGATCATATGATAAGTGAATATCATTGCAACTTGTTTTTAATTTGGTGTGTACTTAATACTTAATATGAGAAACACTAAACGGTTGAACGCTATCAACGGCTTTATCTTTAAGTTAGAGTAAGAAACTAGTTGACAAATTAACTAGTTTGTCAACTAGTTGACGGTTTCTACGTTAACGTTTCGTTTCGTTGATGCGAAAACCGTCAACGACCCACCACTAAACTCAAATCAAGCGAATCGGGTAATGAGTTAATTTAAAAAGTTTTTGAAAACACTCTTTCGGGCTCTAGAGTTCATAGATCCCAAGGTTTCCCGACTCAATAATAATGTGCACGAACATAACAATGCCCCAACACATTCAAAGGTTCATCATGTTGTGAACCTATCTTGTGCCTATTGTTCTGAAGCCCATACCTACTACCAGTCATTGTAAACAGTTCTCAAAAATCAATGCTGACGCTCGTCGTGGTTTTGTCCAGTCACACAACCTATGCTATAACTGCCTAAAGTCTGTACTTTCAGGTATTTAAAAGAATGTAAACAAACCATTAAAAGGGTTATTTATAAGGTAACGTTTGTTCCATAATTTTTAGGGTTCTGTACCCAAAGGGTAAAAACGGGACCCTATTACTGAGACTTCGCTGTCCGTCCGTCCGTCCGTCCGTCTGTCACCAGGCTGTATCTCAACAACGGTGATAGCTAGACAGTTGAAATTTTCACAGATGATGTATTTCTATTGCCGCTATAACAACAAATACTAAAAATAAAATAAAATAAATATTTAAGGGGGGCTCCCATACAACAAACTTGTTATAGATTAGGTATATATATGTATAGGTACGGAACCCTTCATGCGCGAGTCGGGCTCGCACTTGCCCAATTTTTATTAAATTATAAGAATAGATAATAGAAACCCACAGGTTTAAAGTAGCAACACCTTACCTTACGTGATTTTTAACTAGGCTGCATTATACTGGAAGTAGCACGACTAAAATAGAAAGCCATAGGTTTAAAGTACCAACACATACCTTACGTGATTTTTGACTTTGTCGGTTTGACATTCGCCATTGCTTGCTGTCATATTGATGATACACGTGCGAAATTTGTTTTTCAAAGCTCCCGTTTTTAGGGTTCCGTACCCAAAGGGTAAAAACGGGACCCTATTACTGAGACTTCGCTGTCCGTCCGTCCGTCTGTCACCAGGCTGTATCTCAAGAACGGTGATAGCTAGACAGTTGAAATTTTCACAGATGATGTATTTCTATTGCCGCTATAACAACAAAATATTAGAAATAAAGTAAAATAAATATTTAAGGGGGGCTCGCATACAACAAACTTGTTATAGATATATGGTTCGGAACCCTTCATGCGCGAGTCAAACTCGCACTAGGCGATTTTTATGTTAATTTACGTTAGTTTTATTCTGGCTTTAAATGGTGCACTACCACTGGATCTGTCAAATTTGACGGCTCCGGCTTGTTTAAAAAATTTTAAATACCTAAAAGTACAGACTATAGTGTTTAGTACACTAAGTTTTTTCTTGTCGTCAATCCCATAGATGCCGAATCTGTCACAGGAAACATCATTCCTTACTACACCCCAAAAATGACACACCAACAACTGAGTCTCAAGAAAAATCTCACCCAGTTGTAGTATATGTAGTTTTACCAGCAGTCACATCTCACTCATCATTTCAGGAGGTCAATGATGAGTCCGGTAGGAATATCAAAACCCATATTTCGAAAACTCATGGTCAGGTTTTATTACCAACGGCTCTTGTACCAGGGGCATTTCACTCAGTACTTTACAGATTTCATACATTAAAACTTGCGTGCGTTTTATACGAAACCCGCTCGATAGATGGAGCAAAATTCAATATTTGAATTAGTGTTATTAAAATGAAATCTGTTTTTATGTTATTATTTTATCCATAAATAAACATAATAATAAAAACATAATTATAAGTTATTGTGAAAGATTATGAAGCATTATTTTAATTTATCATTACAGGCAACATTACGGCTTAAGATTAGATCCCCGTTCCATTCCACTCATTTATTTTTTAGATTTCACCTATTATATTTTAAGCAGTTATATGATGATTGTCACAAAAATTTAATATCCGCAAAAAAAATGGAGAATGATAAATGCGTATTTTTTTAAATGTAAAAAAACAATAGAAGAAAGAAAACTCAAAGACTACTTAGTTAATACAATTCGGTGTAGAGGAACGCGTAGCGTAGTGCTGTTTGACAGTTTACTTTATATGGATTATGGACAAGTTTGTTTTCGGCTGTGCTTTACGGATATTACCTATATTAGCGAATCTGCTCTACGTTGTTGACCTTTACGCTAACTTGGATTCCGACGACAGAAGTTCCAGGAAGGATTTCGATCCCGGCTTTGTGTAATGGATCACGATTGCCTCGTTTTAAACTATTTTAAAGTAAAAAATGTTGTGTGTCTACCTGCGGTAAGCGTTTGTTCTAATTATGTTCCCCAAAATTAAGGAAATAAAAATAATTAATTATAATTGTGTCTTTTTTATACCTTCCTACAAGCATAACTAGTTTTAAAGTCCACTTATTATGTTAAGTGTGAGATGAATCATATATAATATGTATTGAAAGTACCTATACCTACAGTACAGTGCATATAGCGATTGCTATGTCTATACATATGTACATGACACAGATAACTCGAGACTCGCTCAATAGATGGCGCTAGTACACAAAGGAAGCTGATGACTCTATATATAATTTACTCTATGTCTTGTACAGGCCACGTCGAAATCTGGCAAAATCATAACACTCAGGTGCTTACTCGACCAAGGTTCACAGGCTTCGGTAATCACGGAGTCTGCAGTCCAGCAGTTAGGACTTTGGAGGATGACGCACAAAAGCACTATATCAGGTTTAGGGAGTGACAAGAGCGCTACAACAGCCTCTAAGTCCATCGTTAGCTTAACGATTCAATCACTCCTTAATCAGTCGTTTGAGTTGGAAGTCAATGCTTTTGTGCTAAACAAGCTGACATCGGTTCTGCCAGAAAGAAGAGTCGATGTACAGTCATGGTCAGAGTTAGCAAATCTCAAATTAGCAGATCCTTTATTTAATTAACCAAATAAGGTCGACTTGCTTCTAGGAGCAGATATCTATGGTATGATATTGCTAGAAGGAGTCATGAATAGATCACTGGGCGCTCTAAAAGCCCAAAATACACCTGTTTTAACCGTGGTACCACGGGTAATTTTTTTTCCCGTATTTTCCCCTTAGTCCCCACTGCTCCAGTATTAAGTTATCTTTTTGAATACGAAACTTTCCGTGGGCCCACGGGTCATACCTCGCAAAAAAAACACGTAGTTCCACTGCAATAGATATGTCAATATAGAGTACGGAATTCGTGATCATGGACGTTTTAAAGAAATAACGACTCATAACGATTAAGTAGAATTATACCCAACACTACAGATTCCTGATGCAGATTCCCAATTCTACAGATTCCCAATACAACAGATTCTCAACACTACAGATTTCTGACCCTGCAGATTCCCAATTCTACAGATTCCCAATACAACAGATTCCCAACACTACAGATTCCCAATACAACAGATTCCTAACCCTACAGATTCCCAATACAACAGATTCCTGACCCTGCAGATTCCCAATTCTACAGATTCACTAAGGTTTGATTCTTAATTAAAAATAAATTATCAACCATCCCCAGTCTTCCCTACAAATTTTCAATTAAAACAACAGTTTAATTCGAATAACCTTTTTATATCAGAATATTTAACCTAAAAACTATCTCTTCTGTAACAAAATTCATTTTAATTTTATTGCATCTGTATTTTTACATACAAATAGTTTACGTAATTTCTTAAAACTATCTTATTCAAAAACAAAACAATCTTCCATGCCGAATAGAAATACCTAGTTAGTAGACAGCCATTAACCGTTTTATACAGTCTTTGACATTTATTTGCTCTGTTACGCAATCTTCTATACATTTTTTTTATTTGAGTGTTCTGTTGAATGTCAGTTGACTTGCGTTTTTTGGCAGGTAAGTGTAATTGGCTTTGTACTATTCTACGATTTTGGTATGTGGCTTCTTTTTTAACTCTAAACTTTTTTTAACTTTTTGACTTTCTAAAGCCAGAGGTGTACTAAAAATTTGAATTTTGTTCAACTTTGCACCATCATAAACCAAAAAATCTTTTTTGAAATCTCGTGGTATTTGCACGTCCTTAATGTTTTCAACAGTTGCTTTAGTAATATTTAGGGATCAGTACTTTGCTCGATACATTGAACTTTTGCAAGAAGAAAACTCCGGGAATAAAATGTTATTGTCCTTGTATTAGGGTGACTCTAGTTCACCTTCGAAGATTTGCTGAACCGGAACCATAGATTCACTTACCTTTTCTTTGCAACCGTTCATAAATTTTACTCTCAGACGTTTTTTAGAAAGAAAGAAAGAAAGAAAGAAATATTTATTTGCAAACACACGAACACAGTAGTAGTACAAAAAAAAACAAAAACATTCAGAGATTTGAGCCGTGTGCTAGCAAAAAGGGCCAGGCTCAGCATGTGCTGCAGTTAAAATACTACTAAAACTAAAACTTACAATTCATCTTACCTAGTAATGTATGTATAATATTATTAGTACAAATTAAATTACTTTAATATGAGGCACACGTACAAAAATAAATACAATTTTTATCTTTGATTGCTAAGAAAATAAGAAAATAGTAGACACGCCGCTCAGGTGCACTGAGACTAGCTTTTTAGCTTCAGATGTATCTGAAAAACATGCATGAACTCCTTTACGCAGAATTTCATTATTCGCACTCATAGTGACAGATGCACTGCATTGATTTATTTTTGACACTGAAGTAATATTTGTTAAAGCCAATAATCAAAACTCTTTTTCCTCTTTCACCAATCACAAAAGATAATTCATCGTTTTCATCCATTTTCCACCTTATATAGAACTGCAACTTTAATGCATAGATAAGAGTGTATTACTGGTAATAGATAGCTAACTTCACGTCTTTTTCGGTCCAAAATATGAGTACTGCGATGCTACGGTAAAAAGGTCGTATCTTTGTATGGATTTCATAGTAAGATACGTTTTTTTTCGTAGCATTGCAGACTGTAGTAACTAAAGTAGCCGCTCGAGGGCGCTTTACGTCACGCTTCTATATTAGTTACTACTAATAATCTCTCCAAAATTTAAACAATAATCGTAAGTAAATTTTCCTTGTAAAATATTTAATTTCCTAATCCACATTATGATTTTTAATAGATTGAATAATAGAAACAAGTAAATGACTAAACTGTTTTATTTTTCAAGCAATTAATAACAAATAACTGGAGTAAAGATGTTACTAAGATTAGCGTTGAATCTAAAATAGACACTATATCGTGGGGTCAAAAATGTAAGCCCGATTTCAAAGATCTTCATCTCGGCGGGAGACAGCGGCGGCGATAAACACGGAGCTCTTAATATTGTCATTGTTTGCCACACTTGTAGTTTATATAGGATACACTGCACTGCAATTGGTGGTCACAATTTCTTTCTGCTGAAAAATGCACTAAACCCGCGGAGGATTAAACTGAATTCAAAGATTGGCAATCATTTGAAATCACAGATGAATAATATGTAAATCTATTTGAAATTAACAATTTATTTACATGTCAAAGATTGACAAGAAAAATTTCATTGTTGCCAGTAACGTGTTAAATATATTACTTCTATCGTGTCAACATCTTTATAATTATGAAAAAAGAAATGTTTACGGGGAAAAATTATCGAAAGTGGTAGTTACTGTGTACTATAAACATTATAACAATATTTTGAGTTATAATAGTAATAGTTTTAAAGGTAATATTAAAAATATTTTTCTCCTAAATATATGTAGTTTTATGTACTAGCAACAAAGCTTCAAGCTTGTCTATGGGTTGTCTATGGTTTGTCTACAGATCTACAGAGCCATCTAGGCGACACGAAAGAGAACGGTGTTATAACGAATATGTTAATAAAAGTATGTGTGGGATGGCGTTAAAATCAAGGCCCTCGCGCTTTGTTCTGAGATATCATAGCATGCTTTAATGTACTAGATACCGAAACATGCAACTTCGTATGATATCTGAATGACATTGCATTGACGCGACACTCAAGATAAATAATAAAATATAAATCGTAAGTGTCGGCCAGTATACTTCATGCAATAGAGAACAGAGCAAAAAGAATGTATGTTAAATTATATAATATTATTGCTTGAAAATTATGACGTTTGTGTATGTAGCAGTAAAACATATAAATAAATATTGCTTATTATTTGTCGAATGTCTAGTTTATATTGATGCTATATTTTTTCTTGTACTACGATAATCGTATGGTCAAGGCAAAAAACTCGTACCATGTAAATAAGGCTTTACAGTTGGGAATTTGTAGTATTGGCAAGAGCGGCTGTAGCCTAGCGGTAAATCATGTGACTTCTGAACAAGAGGTCGTAGGTTCGATCCCCGGCTCGTACCACTGGGTTTCCTAAAAACTCATGTACGAAATATCATTTGTTATTTACAATAGCTTTTCGGTGAAGGAAAACATCGTGAGGAAACCGGTCTAATCCTATCAAGGTGTAGTTCTCCCTTTGGGTGAGAGGTCAGATGGCAGTCGCTTTCGTAAAACTAGGTCTACGCCAATTCTTAGGATTTAGATGTCAAAGCGGACCTTGGGTTCTTTAGGAACACGACCGGGAAAAACGCTAGGAGGACACCATTTGTAGTTTTGGGAATCTGCAGGGTTACGAATCTGTTGTATTTGAAACCTGTAGTATCGGCAGGGTTAGGAATCTTTAGTATTGGGTCTGCAGGAATCTGCAGGGTTAGGAATCTTTAGTATTGGGAATGTGTAGAATTGAGAATCTGTAAAATAGGGAATCTGTAAAATAGGGAATCTGTAAAATAGGGAATCTGTAGAATTGGGAATCTGTAGAACTGAGAATCTGTAAAATAGGGAATCTGTAGAATTGGGAATCCGTAAAAGAAATTTGTAAAATTGGGAACAATTCATTAATAGGTTTATATAAACAGAAATACAAACTTTCTGAATAGTTAACGTCTAGTCATAGTCACCCTCTATTGTCATATGAATTTCAGTTTTCACTACTTTTCTAGTATCACTTGACACCTCGTATTGACAACTAAATAGACTGTCAATGATTATAACAAGGAATATACAGTAGTATCTAGTGATTCCGAAAGGCAAAATGGCAGAATTTCATGGTTCACGCCCGCTAAGATGATTATTATAGATATTAGTTGGAGATATAAATAAGTGCATTTTCGGAGGTTGCACGTCAACGAATTTACTTTCGCCCCGTAACTTACAAAAATCCATGCTTTTGTGTAAATTTAACTTTTATTTACCTCCGGACGCTAGAATATGCCGTGATCATATTGATGCCGGTCCAGAAGATTGGGAAATCCTTGTGGATGCTGATAATACAAGAGAGGATTTCAATGAAATTCACTCTCAAGATATTGTATGTATATTATAATACTGTTTGATCTAGATACAAATTTTCAACCCCTTTTTCACCACCTTCAGGGCTGAATTTTCAAAAACGCTGAAATGAGTTTTCTTATCTTTTAATAAAATACCTTTTTACAAAGTTCCTAATTCCTAACTTAAAAAACAACTTATACCCGATAAAACCTTTCATCCTCTTTTTAACCCCCTTAGGGGTAGAATTTTCCAAAACGCTGAAATTACTTTTCTTGTATTCTAATTATATGCCTTTAAAATCCCGCAATCCAAAAAAATTTTGATCTTCATACAAATTTTTAACCCCCTTTTCACCACCTTCGGGGCTGAATTTTCAAAAACGCTGAAAACACTTCTTGTATTTTTATAATATGCTTTTATATAAAGTTTCAAGTTCCGCACACAAAAAATTTTTTGATCGTCATACATACTTTCAACCCCTTTTTAACCCTTTTAGGGGATGAATTTTCAAAAACACTGAAATTAGTTTTTTTTTTATTTTATTATAATACCTTTTAACGAAGTTTCAAGTTCCTAGCTTAAAATTAAATTTGAACCCCAAGACATACTTTCATCCCCCTTTTAACCCCCTTAGAGGTTGAATTTTTAAAAACGATCGATTTTGCACATATTGCGACCTGCACATTTTACGATTTGCACATATTGCGACCTGCACATTTTACGATTTTCACATATAGCGATCTGCACATTTTACGATTTGCATATATTGCGATCTGCACATTTTACGATTTGCACATATTGTGACCTGCACATTTTACGATTTTCACATATTGCGCCCTGCACCTTCTGCGATTTGCATTAGTGCACATTTTGCGACTTGCACATTTGCCTATGGATCCCATTTATCCTTTATACCTTTCCGTAACTCGTTTGCACGCTTTCGAAATTATTGCATACCTCCTCTTTACATTTATTTATTGTGACAAACACGCTGACAGAGATCCGCTTACAGCTGCACTTACTTCGATTCACACATCTCCAACTTGTTGTTCCAGATTCGTTGGGTACATTTAAGTTATACCGGTACCCTGATTTTATTAAAGTTATATTTCCCTTTTGATTTTTTGTAAATGATATAATTATTATCATCAGAATTATCCATCGTGAAACGCAATTTTCTTGTTCAACTAACATCTTTCTACAGAACAGTTTTGAGAAGCGACGTTTAAAAAAAAAAATCTTCAAGTAATCAATGCTTGTCATTTTATCGTTGAGCAAAGATTTCACATATTGTATGTTTTGTCAAAATGTCGGTTTTTTGGTAGCGCCAGAGAACTTTTTCTAATTTGGGTATCCAAATATTTTGCTTCTGCTTCTTTGTTTAATGTACTAAGTACTTATACATATAAAGATATATTTTCGTTTTATGAAGTAAAAATGTAGCCTAGTTCTAATAATGTTCTACATAATATATTTTAGGTTTAACAACTGTTGAGGGATGCGTCAATAAAACTACGCTGTCGGATCTAGACTGACTGCTTTATTTCATAGTTTACCCTCATGCATATAACACTATATTGAAACTACCCACAACCCCCTTTTTTACTTTATGCAATATACATATGAAATCTATAAAACGGAAAGTTAATAAACATGACATTATTTCCATAATTATATTTAGTATGTATAACATAATTTTATTAAACAAATATATTCACTAATAACATTAATAAAAGCGACAATACACATACAATTCGATCGCTTTTCCATACCATCCCATATGCAACCGTCAACTCATCACGATATCCCCAATACGGCCTTACTAATTCGTCTACTTCTTGCTTGTGCGTGGGCCAACCCTCTGTAAGTAATACAGTGAAACCTGGATAACTGGGACTTGAAGGGACCAGCAAATTTGTCTCACTTAAAGAGGTATTCCACTTACCCAGTGTCTCAGATATACAGGTATAGATTAATGTCTGTCCCATTTAGATAGGGTTCCATTAATAGAGGTAAAAAAGAGGATATTCCAGTTATAAAGGTGCGATTATTAAATAAAATAGGTAGGTAGGTGGTGTATTTCATAATGATTATACATGAATTATAATCGTTGGAAGAAATAAAAAGGTACCTCATAAACAAAAAATATTAACACTTTTTTATAAACAGTACAAAAATACAAATTAAATAAATCTGACAATATTGTCCTCTTTTAGGGGTCAGCTATTAAGATATTATTTTTAATTAATGTAAATTTAATCTTAGGTATAATGTTGATATTTCAACATTGGTCTGTAAAAGAATAGTGCTTTTACTGTCTCGCGTTTTGAAATAAAATGAAGTCCCAGTTAGAGAGGTAATGGATTGACATTATCGCAGTTATAGAGGTCGAAATCTTTAAATTTAAAGATAACCATTTATTAAAAGTATTTAACTTAAAATTTAGTCTCAATAATAGAGGTTAAATACGCCCGCTGTCTCAGTTATGGAGGTAATTATAAAGACATAATCGAAAAAACTAATCCCAGTTATAGAGGTCTGTTTTGTCCCACTAACAGAGGTAATTCAGTGGTAAAGTGTGGGGACAGCAGCATGAGTTCCAGCTATGGAGGTTTCTCACTTATCCAGGTCCCACTTATCCAAGTTTCACTGTATATTTTAACAAAACCTGCAGCTCTCGGTCATCCTGCGTTGACTTTTGTATTTGTACGAAGTGCGAATCGATAAGCGGATTGTTGACGAGCACGGCGCACACCTGTGCACGCGCGTCCAGCTGATCGCGCGGCACCGCGCTCGGTGTACTCGCCGGGTCCACCGCGCGGGACAGCGTGTCCGCAATATATTAGTACATTACGGCAGAGACCAGTAAGTAAGCCATACTGGCCGAGTAGGAATTAGACGGACCGAGCCGTAGGCGAGGTCCGGATATAATACGAGGCCAGGATGGCTCTTACGGTCGAAGCAAGTATAGTGCTTTTCTCAAAAATTAAACAAGAAAATTAGATTAAAATTATATTTTATAGGTGACATTCATATTCGGCCATTTTCCAATGAATATTTTTGTTATATCCCATTTTTATTATTACACATTGTGATATTCGTCGTCGCAGGCACCATTAACTCCCACGATAACAACCTATAACAAAAATAATTATGAGTTTATACTTGGATAAAAGATATAGTTATATCGTTATCAAATAGTGGCAGCATTTATTTACCTTCATCGCCAAACTGTTTATCATCTAGAGCTTGATTTAAGAACTTTTCTATATTTTGCTGCTGAATATTTGTGATTTCTTTCCTTTGTAGCCATCCGATTGTCTCAAAAAGATTGTTGAATAATTCAGACCTTATCACACATTGTCTGACCAACTATTAACTTGATTTTCTTCCTTCCATTTAATGAATCTCCTGTATTTTTTTATATCTCCTTGGATTTAGTCGGAAGTAAATTATTTTAGCTAACTCTGCCTCCGCTTTTAAGTATGGAGGAGTGCCGTCTATTCGGAATCAGACTCGTCTGAACTCATTTTTGCTGAATTATTGTAATAGATCACACAAACAAATTTGAAATTTTTGTCTTTTAATTTAAATCCCGCCTTAAAATCTTTTTTTATAAATACTGCGTTTAATTATTTGCACTGTCTTACAAATCTAAGTCTTAAAGATAAAATTTAATTATTGTATAACATTGTTGTATTTTCTAACTAATTTTCATATCATAAAGCTTACCTTCAATTTTAACTCCGAGGTTTTTTCTAAACGACACAAAAAAGGAAGGAATTCCGAAATATCATTGTCATTTTACACAGCACAATTATGAACTAAACGCTGCATACAAACTTCCGCACTAAACCTAGTCGCTACTTTTTTTTTTTTTAAATATGCAACTTGAGTTACGTTTATACTGCCAATAGTGCTAACCTCTTTTTATTTTACATTTGCTCTTAGTGTAAATTGCAAGTGTATACTGCAATGTCGTCTCTTTCTATTTAATCTATGAAAAAGGGACGCCACTTTTTAATTTCTACAATTTGCTCTCGCACTGTACTTATAATTAAAACAATTTGTGGAATGCATCCTTTTTACATTTATATACGACCTCATCGCCTTCACATCCTTAGTTTTTTTATAGGTCGATGACGATGTAAATCGTGTTTCGATATTCAAATATCTTGATACGTAATAGGAATTACATACTTACTTACTGGACAAATATTGATTCCAAATTTAAAATCTCGCTGTTTACTGGACACTTCTAAAAAGTCTTCGGTATGTTCCACTTACTGTAGTCTATCTAGCGATGGTAAGGCAACATTTATGCAAATGCAAATCATATCACCATAATTATAATAAGCAAATAATAAACGTCATTCATTCATTCATTATATTTTGTTTTTAATTATGTCATGATCATAAAAGTCTATGATTTTGAAAAAAATTGGGCAAGTGCGAGCCCGACTCGCGCATGAAGGGTTCCGTACCTATACATATATATAATTTATAACAAGTTTGTTGTATGGGAACCCCCCTTAAATATTTATTTTATTTTATTTTTAGTATTTGTTGTTATAGCGGCAATAGAAATACATCATCTGTGAAAATTTCAACTGTCTAGCTATCACCGTTGTTGAGATACAGCCTGGTGACAGACGGACGGACGGACGGATGGACGGACGGACGGACGGACGGACAGCGAAGTCTCAGTAATAGGGTCCCGTTTTTACCCTTTGGGTACGGAACCCTAAAAAGGAAGAAGGATTTAGCCATGATAATGGGCAGTAGTAATAGGGGAAATAAAAAAAATCCATCTTACTACCAGAGCAGTTAGTGGTAACACGGGCAAAAAAAACTCCCGTGTTACTACTGGTAGTAAGATGGGTTGTAACAAGGGTAACGAAGGGTTCAGACCATTGAAGCGGCTTTTAATTTAAACCGACTTTAATTTCGAGACCATAGAGTTCATAGTTCAATCACGTTATTCAATCTGGTCAACCTAGGTGTACCACGGCAAAAAAAACCTGCCCGTGGTTCACCTAGGTGGACCATGGTGTACGACACAAATTCGACGTAAGACTGGGATAACAAAATCGATATTCAGTGTTGTAAGAGCGAGATCAACTGAATGTCAACATTTACCAGAATCAACTAAGGAAGGTCCTAAGCGAAGGTGGAGGGTAAAGTATGTTTCGTTGCTACGCTTGCATCTTGACAACTCAATTACTCTGTCATAACGCATGTTTGTCACCAACGCTACCAAGAGGCTTTGAGAAAAAGTGTTAGAAGAAGCGTAATCTATAGGTTAGTTAATCCGCGTCATCAGCCTACATACGTTCCGGCAATTATCGAGGGCAACAAATATATTGGTCGCAATTTTTTTTTAGGGTCAATATATTTGTTGCTCTCGATAATTGCCGGAAAGTATGTATATAAAACACCAATAAAAAAAATTACTTGCACCAAAATAAGATAGCCTAAAATTACAATGGTTCTACCTATTTTAGTCATGATTCCACTTCTAATTGTATTCGAGCCCCAACTTTAGTGAATGTGCACCAAATTCAGACGACCAAATTATTGCGATATTAGCACGTAATTTATACCACTATTATTGTTTTAAAATGTAGGCACACTACCAAATATAGTATATTAATGCCAAATTAAGTAGGTCTCGGGTTCTCTCCGATTCCCTGGACAACAAACTGCGAGTTCCGGGCGCACCCGACGTGATTCCCAAATGAGTTGTGAGCTGCGGATACCTATAAACTTAGCGAAGCGTCAAAACCGAACTGCTACCAGCAAAGTAGATTAATGGGTTAGGTTATATTAAAACTGCGACCTCAACAGCGCACGAGCCGAGCGTACCGCGGCAGCGGTCAGCGAAGCGCCAGAACCGAACAGGCGAATTGAGGATCGGTGCCGAAGAAAGACAAATGTGCCGAAGAAAGACAAATGTGTCAAGTGTATTAAATATGCTGATTTAACTAAAATAAATGCAATTGATGAGAAAACCATGGCAGAAAAAGAAAAACATGATGTTAAAAGGGAAATGAAACAATCGGTTCGTTTCATAAAAATATTAGACTCAAAGATAAATTGACGATTTGTGTATCTTTTGACATGCAAAAAGTTCGTTATAAGCCAATGGGTGAAAATATGCTGTTGTTCTATTAGAGAGAATATGCCGTTTATAATTTAACTTTCTATGGAAGTGTGACCAGAAATGGTTATTGTTACACATGGGGCGAAACGGAAGGGAAGAGAGGAGCTAACGAAGTCGCTACGATATGGATAAAATATATACAAGAATTAGATGCACGCAATGAAGCACAAAATGTTTTGCTTTATTGTAATTCGTGTCCGGGGCAAAACAAAAATAGAACGGTTCTGGCAGCATTACATTATATTTTACAAAAGTGCATCAATATTGTAACAATACAGATTAATTATCTTTTACCTCGTCACACAATCATGCCCGTAGACTCGATGCATGCTGTGATAGAAAACAGCTTGACAACCACAATTTGGGCTCCATCTCAATGGGCCACAGTTTTTCAATTAGCCATAAAAAGTTTTGGACCATATAATGTAACGGTCTTTGACCATGAGGATTTTCTCAGAGTAGATAAATTTGGTGATAAATATTTTAACGGGAATTTATGTGGCAAAATTAGTAATAAGGTAACTATGAAAAAAAATGATAAAGAAATTAAAGTTAAATACTCTATGCACCCAGAATCTCCGACTGAAATAGTAGAAGTCGTCGGAAATTCAAAACAACTATCGCAAGCATATAAGTAAAAAAAAATGCAGATTTAATGGAATTATGTAAAAAATATATAATACCGAAGCAGTACCATGCCGAATACAAAAACATGCATGGGAAAAACATACCAGAGGTCCTGGTGGAAACCGACGAAGAAGATGAGTACTACTTGGAAGATTAATTTGTGTATGATTAAAAACCTAAATTTGATTTCTTAAATAAACATTATATTAAACCCCTATTTTATTTTCGATTCTACCCGTCTATATTGAAGCCATGTGTTGTCATCGCCCTCGTGCCATGCTATCATGCTTTTTCTGGGCTTCCGTTAATCCGTGAATTTTTTGTTTCTTGTAGGCCTTCAATCCAAGATCATGTCGTAATATACGACTCATTGATCGTCGGGATATTTTCATATCTTTCGCGAGTTTACTTGCACTTTGGGCTGGATTACGCCTAATACGCTCACGAACATTTTTGATTACTTTTTTGACGCGAACAGATGGTTTACGTCCAGGTTTGGGCCAGATTCGTGAAGAACCTGTTTCCTTGAATCGCTTGATGGTCCGCGATATTTAAATGTTTCAGTTTCTTTAATATCTCACACGGGCGAAATTTTTTCTTGTGCAAATCGACAACGAGCTCACGTTTCGCGTCCATTGTTGAAAACAAAACAAAAACGAAAAAAATCAAGATAAAGTCTAGAAATCATAAAAACGAATAAATTCTTTGTTTAAAAATTATATACACGGTAAAAAAAGGTCAATTACATTAGAAAAAAAAAAGATGTACGACTAGGACACTTAATGTGCCCAACCCTGTATTTTCTCTGTGAAGGTATTAGGGAATGCAATACCCGGTCATTTTTGTTACCCGACCTTGATTTTCAAAACCCGGGTACCCGGGTAGTACCCGGGCTTAAACAAGAAGTCGACGGTCCCTACGTAAATTATCGAAACTAAAATTTAGTGTTTTTTTTTAATTAGCTAATCGGTTTTTATTACGCTATATATTTATACTAAGCAAAGAAATTCTACAAAAATCATGTATTTTACGGAAATATTTAGTCGTAAAACATCGTAAATAGATTAATTTTCAAAGTATTGTATCGAAAGTTTAGATTCTAGTATTTACGCGGTAACGAGTGAGGTGCGAAAGAGACGAAACTACCACTCTCGCTAGTTTACGCCGGGCTGGCGTCAGTGAGCTCCGTGCGACCGCAGCGGCGACATGTTTGTTCTTGAAAGTAGCATTCCTCATTTCATTTTAATTAAATTTGACAATAACAATGAGTTACTCAAAACTTTCTACTTCGAGAAGCAGGAAAATGATAGATTTAGTAAAACTGGGAACTTCCAATCAGCGAGTTACTGAGAATGTAACACCCAGGGCTGGTAAGTTTAAGCATTTGTACGTTTTATTTTAATATCTTAAATATTTAGCACTTATTTATTAGAATTCTATGCGAGACAATGTTATTTTAATTTTAAACCTTATTTTTATAACAAAAACAACGTAAATCATCGAAATTGACAGATTCGATATTATACTTCTGAACTAAAATTTATTATTGT
Organism: Apotomis betuletana; assembly: GCA_932273695.1. Classification (NCBI taxonomy): domain Eukaryota; kingdom Metazoa; phylum Arthropoda; class Insecta; order Lepidoptera; family Tortricidae; genus Apotomis; species Apotomis betuletana. The sequence continues at coordinate 11,767,606 of OW026298.1, read as the reverse complement.
ATCGAAAGTGGTAATTTCGATTTTTTACGTTGATATTAATTTGACAAAGCATATCGAATTTGGCACTTTTATTTATTTACTATGGAATTAAAGTTTAGCAATGAATTGAAACTGTTAGTTTAGATATTTTACGTGTTACGATAGTATCTATGGTTGTCATGTACCTATGACATATAGAAATTAACAAGATGTCTATATTCTTGCTCGTCTTACAATAAACGTCTTTAATATCTTTCTTTACTTTCTCTCACCATCTCAAGACCTTAATATGGTGTCAGGTGTATATCGATTGTCGGAAAATTCATCATCACGTTGGTGAATTTCAAATTGTTACTGTTTTAACGAAAAATGTCGGATCCAGCAACTTCTAATGATTCCGCTCCTGTCAAAGAGCCTACAATGTCACCATCGGGAATAAAATCTAAGCAAATGGGTAATGTAAGTAGCCTAGAACCGTTAAATACAAACGGAAATAACATGCCACAAATTTGGAAAAACTTCAAAACGAAATTCCTGATATATTTGCGAGCCTATAATTTGGTAGAAGAGAGCGAACAACGAAAAGTCGCCATATTTTTACATCATGTCGGCAACGAAGCTTTAAACGTATTTTACAGCTTTGACGTAGATATGGATAAAATCACGTTGAGCGAGCTGATGGCACTATTTGAAAATTATTATAGGCCAAAAATAAATATCACGATGGAACGTCATAAATTGTTCAACCGTCGCCAATATCCTGATGAAGATATAGATCCCACCAAAAACATTTCATGTAAAATTGGCTGCCAAGACTCACATGCTCATGACGCTTTCGCTGTAAAAAAGTGGTCAGATCCCTCGAAAAGCCAAGCCCCTAAGCCCTGAGTTTACTAATCCTACACCTTGGCTTCAAAAGTATGGCTTGGCCGTTTCATAGAGTAACGTAAATAAGTCCACAGAACCGTCTGGCCCATACGGTATCAAGAAATTAAGTTTATGTCTTCATGATAAAATATATTAAACTTAATTCCTTACCATATAGGCCGGACAGTCCGTTAAACTTATTTACGGTACTTTATGAAACGGCCAAGCCATACTTTTGAAGCCAAGGTGTAGGATTAGTAAACTCAGGGCTTAGGGGCTTGGCTTTTCGAGGGATCTGACCACTTTTTTACAGCGAAAGCGTCATGAGCATGTGAGTCTTGGCAGCCAATTTTACATGAAATGTTTTTGGTGGGATCTCATTTCTTTTTGTAAGGTAATTTTTAATTTATATGTTTTTTTTTGTTCTGAAGTGTTTCTAAGTAAGTATAATATAATTATAGTATAGTATAATAATTGTGTATTTAAGAAATACTTACGTTTAGCCCCATATATATATATATATATATATATATATATATATATATATATATTATATACACTTTTATCCCCCATTATGGAAAGCCCATACAAACTTTCATCCCCTTATTTTAAGGGTGGGGGGTGATTTTCTTAAAATCCTAGAATGTGTATTTTATTTATAACAATGAGCCCAATAGGTATAAATTTTCAGACCTCTAGTATCAAAATTTGCGAAAGTCTCATACAAACTTTCATCCCCTAGTTTAAGGGGTTGGGGGGTAAAAGTTCCAAGTTTCAGAATTATTCTATTGTTTGTGTACTAAACCTAGCTTACATACCAAATTTCAGCTTTCTAGGTCAACAGGAAGTACCCCAGAGGTTTTGATACATAAGTGAGTGAGTGGCAAAATCGGCGTATTTTAGGTACCAATAAAACCTAAAGTATAAAAGCTAGATCAATGAAATTTAGTACATTTCATATGTTCCCTAACTGCATCTTAACCTGTGAATTTGGGCGCTCTGGTGTTAACTGGGACGAAACTATGAGGGTTTGAAAATGAGACGAAACGGTTCGAGAAAAGGTAGGTAGTGCCCCGCCTCTTTTTTTTTCGTCTTGGCGGGGGCACTACCGTGCCCCCAGATTCCTATGCGACTGATCTGAAAAATATAGGGCTCTCGTGTAATTTTGACAAGCTACGCGATGAACTTGTCAGAGATATTTTTAGCTGGAACTTAAATAAATCAAACCAGTATATCAAAGAAAAGATACTTCAAGAAGCTCCTAAATCTCTAGATGAAGCAATCAACTTAGCGAAGTTGGTAGAACTGTCCAGGATCCAAGCAAAGGAACTGTCAACCAACGACACTGCGAATATTTTTTCAGCGGAAAGACACATCAGCAGGAGTCAATATAAGTCACATAGAGCCGCGTCACCACCGAAGTCCAGGAATGCTTCTCCGTACACTGTCTCTTCTCGTTCGGGTACACCGTCTCGTCTCAACAGCCCGTCGTCGTACAGAAGCTCCTCCGACAAGTCACGTTCCGGTACGCCATCACGGAGATACAGCTCGCCAGGACCATCTTCGTCTTCACAGCGATCATGCGGAAACTGTGGTCAAGTACACCGCTATCGCTGCCCTGCGGGTAATGTCAAATGTCGAATCTGTCAAAGGCAAAGTCATTACAGTAAGTACTGTCGTAGACAAAACATATCAGCGATATTTGCTGAAGATAGTCCCGACAAAGACATTTTTTTGTTCTTCGGATCTATTGAATGCAATAGTATTATCGAAAATAAGCCGTGGACTATAAACCTTTGTATACACGACATCCCATTAACCTTCTTGATCGACTCAGGAGCTGATACAAATATCATGTCTTATTGTGATTTTCAAAAGTTAAGACTGCCGTCGCATATAATAAAGAAAAGTAGTTTCAAATTGTCAACCTTAACCGGTCATGTCATTCCTACAGTGGGTCAATGCGAATTGGAATGTGTATACAATGGTTCAAGTCATAGAATACCATTTTATATCGCGAATATACAATGTCAAAATATAATAGGTAGAGGTACGTCCGAAAAATTACACTTGATAAAACGAGTACATAAGGTAAATTTTGGTGATAGCCAAAACCAAATGCCAACGAATTTATTTGATCAGTACAAACATGTTTTTGAAGGTATAGGTTGTATAAAAAATTTTGAATGCCATTTGGTGTTAAAACCCGATGTCGAACCTAGTATTGATGCATGCCGGAAAATACCTTTTAAAATACAACAGAAATTTCAAGAACAACTGATAAAATTAGAGTCACAAGGCATCATTACCAGGGTTGACGAACCAACTGCATGGGTTAATTCTATTGTTGTAGTCTCAAAACCCGATGGAAGCTTAAGAATATGCTTAGACCCAAGAAAATTAAATAAGGCTATTTTAAGGTCACATTTCGCGTTCCCTAACATCGATGAGATTAAGTCAGATTTGTCTGGTTCACATTTCTTTACCAAATTAGATGCCAGATCTGGTTTCTGGATGTTGAAACTGGATGAAGAGTCGTCTAAACTATGTACATTCATAACGCCTCAGGGAAGATACCGGTTTCTCCGTCTACCATTCGGAATCAACGCTGCACCAGAAATTTTTCATGGTGAAATGGTCAGGAGGTTCGGAGATATCAAGGGCCTAAAGATAATGATGGATGATTTTTTGATTTATGGAAGAACGAAGTCTGAACATGATTTAAGACTGAAACAGGTTCTAGAACGTGCGGATCAAATAGGTCTTAAATTTAATAAGGAAAAGTCCGTTCTGTGTGTGTCTGAAGTCAAATATTTAGGGTTCATTTTTAACCAAGATGGAGTATCGGTCGATCCATCTAAAGTCGAAGCTATCTGCAAGATGTCAAGCCCTACCAATGTCACTGAACTGCAGCGCTTTCTAGGGATGATTAATTTCTTAGGCGCCTTTATTGAGAATATGTCGATGAAAACAACACATATTAGAAAGTTGTTGAATAAAAATACGGCATGGTATTGGTCTGACACACACGAGAAAGAGTTCGTTGAGTTAAAAAAATGTATAAGCTCAGCACCCGTTTTAACTTATTTTGACGAAAATAAGCAATTAATAATGTCAGTCGATAGTTCTAAAGATGCAATGGGAGCAGTCATAATGCATGATAGGAATCCCATAGCGTATGCGTCCGCGTCTCTCACTAGTGCTCAACAAAATTATTCACAAATTGAGAAAGAGCTACTTTCAATTTTGTTTGGGTGTACTAAGTTTCACCAGTATGTGTATGGCAATAAAGTGTTAGTCGAGACAGATCATAAACCAATTGTGAATATATTTAACAAGTCGTTATATGATATACCACCGCGCTTGCAAAGAATTATGCTAAGGTTACAGCCATACGATCTTACTGTCACATATAAGCCTGGTAGATATCTATATGTCGCAGATACGTTGTCCCGTGCTGCTTTGCCTGAAAATTCATTGACTGACTTGGATAAGGACATAGATCTTCATGTCAATCTGCTTGTTGCTAATTTGTCCCTTAGTACAAAAAACCAGAAAGAGATAGAAGATGCTACTTCTTCATGTCAGGTCATGAACAAGTTAAAGTCATATTGTGTGAATGGATGGCCTCACAATAATAAAAATATAGAGGCAGAAGTCAAACCTTATTTTCCTGTCAAAGATGATATTCATTGTACCAATGGAATATTGTTCATGTCGAATAGGGTCATTGTACCACAGGTACTGCGCAGAAAGTACTTGTCATTACTTCATGTTGGTCATCAAGGTACAAATTCATGTCAAAGATTAGCTAGAAGTTCAATTTACTGGCCAAATATAAATAACGATATTCAGAATTACGTAGGTAAATGCGAAATTTGTCTTGCGTATAGGAGGAATAACTCAAATGAAAGTCTGTTGCCTCACGAGTTCAAATTCTTGCCGTGGAATAAAGTAGCTATTGATTTCTTTGAGTTTCATAAAACTACATATTTGATTGTGGTTGATTATTTCTCAAAGTATGTAGAAATAGCAAAATGCTCAAGAAATACTAGTGAAGTGGTAATTACTCATTTAAAATCAATTTTCGCTCGACACGGTATTCCTGCCACATTAATGTCTGATAATGGCCCTCCTATGAATTCTAAAGCTTTCCAAGATTTCATGGCAGAGTGGAATATAGAGCATAAAACGTCTAGTCCGTATCTAAGTAGGTCAAATGGTCTAGTTGAACGTACAGTTGGCATAATAAAAAACATGCTAAAGAAATGTAAGGCAGATAATTCTGACCCATATTTGGCACTGTTACAATACAGAAACACTGCTAAAGACAGTCAATTCTCTCCAGCTGAATTATTGATGTCCAGATCACTACGTACTAAGCTACCATCTATGGAAAAAGACCTTAAACCAAAAATGTGTGACTATAATGCTTTAAAGAAGTATGATGATTTTAGAGTTGAGAAGATGACTAATTATTATAATAGAAATGTTAAAGACTTGAAGCAGTTAGACACAGGTACTCCAGTAATGTTTAAGAAACATCCCGATTCAACCTGGATTCCGGGTGTAGTGGATAAAGTGTGTCCGGAACCTAGGTCTTACATAGTTAACAATTCAGATGGGGCTTATAGACGAAACAGACAGCATATTTTAGAACGGCCTATTTTCATAGACCCATCGTCTGTTTATAGCCCGTCTAATCCTTGTAGTTCTAATAAAAGTACTGATAATGATGTTGTGAATGTTGAACATCGTTCTCAAGAAAATGTGGTGTTTGACCCTCACAAGATATACACGCGTTCAGGTCGTGAGGTTAAGAAACCTAAACGTTTTGATTGTTGCTTACTGGCTAACTACTGTTTTTAATCGATTTTTTTTTATAATTTTAATATTGTTTACAGTCATCCCTTCTTATTTTATGTTCGTTTGAAAAGTAATTTAAGTTTGTTTACATCCATTACTGACGGATGTCATTTATACCTTTGTCAAATATGACAGTGTTTCGTTTTACGTAGGTATCGTAAAGTTTACTGTATAGAGGTTGTAACATAATTTTAAATTAGTGTTTATAATATTGATTTGTATGTAGGTACAGTCGGCGTAGTATTTTCTTTCCTTCGGAGGGAGATGTTACGATAGTATCTATGGTTGTCATGTACCTATGACATATAGAAATTAACAAGATGTCTATATTCTTGCTCGTCTTACAATAAACGTCTTTAATATCTTTCTTTACTTTCTCTCACCATCTCAAGACCTTAATATTACGTTGGAATAATGTTCTATTTTTCTTGTTTTCGATGTATTTCGTGAGCAGAATTTCGCATGTTTGAAGTAAATACACGAATATTGTACATTTTTTAATGGTCTGTAACCATTTCAGAATCTCCATTACCCGCTTCCTGCACATTTGGAGCGTCAGAATGGGCGGCTTTAGAAGGAATAATAAATAGATGACGAATTATCAAGAGACACTACCTGGCCGTCGACAAGTTTGCTAGAAATGCGCTTCACAGATCACCCAGTAATCAAGGATCTTGTATTTTAGACAGTTATGATAATACACCTGTACCCTCCCCTATACAAGATTTTGAAATTACAGCACAAATCCAAAATTCTGAGCCAGATGTCGACCTAATTAATTTTTCTTCGCCATCTACACAACAACTTCAAACTGAACCGGAACAACAAATTCGTAACGAACCCTCTACTACCAACAGTGAAAACATACAATGTACGCCAATTAATAGCCCTATGCCAATCGCTAGTGTCTCATCACCATTGGCGTATTTAGGGGGGTGGCCGGGTGGACCGTGCCCACCCCAATATGGTCTAGTGCCCACCCCAGGATTTTGGGTACTGGACCCATATAAAGTCAGGACTTCATCTCATAGACCATGGCCAGGCGCCACCCAGGCCCCCCCTGAAAAATAATCTTAGATACGCCAATGCTCATCACTTGTAAAAATCTCAGAATGTGACTCTCCAAGCACAAGTATTGACTTAAATAAAAAAAGAAAGGTTACATATAAGACAAATCCAGGCAGAAAAAGAAAACGCTGCGAAGAAAATTGGATAGATAACAAAAGAAAAAAGCTATCAAATTCCGGTCAAGAATATACTTCCAGAAATGGTACTGTCAAACCAGAAAAACAATTAGGCCCAGTCTGCCCGGAAACGTGTAAACTCAAATGTTATGAAAAGTTCGACCCTGAAATCCGCCAAAATATTCTAACCCAGTTTTGGAAACTAGCAGATCATGCAAAGCAGTGGGAGTATATAAATAAATTTAGCGAAAGAAAGAATAAGAAAAGCGTGACAGTCGAGGGTCCTTCTCAGCGTAATTTCACAACAAAATATTATCTTCCTCTGCCGTCTGGTGACAATCGACAAGATTCATCATTTGAACCCGTACATGTTTGTCTCAAAACTTTTCTGAATACCTTGTGTATCACTGACCAAATAGTACGTACTGCTCATTCAAAATTAATTAAAGAAGGAGTTACTTTATCCGATAACAGAGGAAAGCACCCAAACCATCCAGTAGTACAATCCGATGAAATGGTAAAGAGTGTTTGTGATCATGTCGCTTCGTTTCAGCCCATCGAATCGCATTACATACGGAAAGACTCCGATAAACTCTTTTTTGATAATGATTTAAGCATGAACAAGATGTTTTCTCTTTACAAAGAATGGGACCAACTAAAAAACTATGATAACCCAGCTCTTACAGTACGACAGTACACCGACATAGTAAATGAAAACATGAACATTGCATTTCATATTCCAAAGAAAGACTTATGTGATGTATGCCATAAATTTTCAAATATTAAAAACCCAACTGAAATTGAAAATGTCGCTCAGTCAAAACATGTAGATAACAAGGCAGTAGCTCGGGAATTTAAGCAGAAAGACAAGGAATTAGCTCAAAGTAGTCCTGAAGTTACGTGTGCTACGTTCGATTTTCAAAAAATATTAAATTCTCCTCATGGAGATATTAATTTGCTTTATTACAAGAGAACACTGTCGGTCTACAATTTTACAGTTTTTGACGCCGGTGAAAAGGAAGGGTTCTGCTATATGTGGACACAATGCACAGGTAAAAGAGGAGAAAACGAGGTAAGCAGTTGCTTGGCATTGTTTATGAAGCCGCTTATTGAGAAAGGCACCAAGACGTTTCTATTTTGGTCCGTAATTATTAAGACTGATTGTAACGTAAATGTGATTTTAGAATAATTGCAATATAATTTAAGAAAGAAGTCAATCAATATTTGATTTAAATATATTGGATTTCAAATTTTCTCACTGGACACTATAGCGAAAGTGGTTATACCAACGCCATTTTTCCACGTACATAATCGAAATTGGCAGTTTCGCCAGGAAATATAGTTCCATATCCGGTGTAAAAAAAAGAAACTGACAGTTTCGTTAAAAAAATCTTAATCGAATCTGACGTAAAAAATCGAAAGTAAATGTTTCGATGTGAAGCGTGGTACTAACTAATAACGGCGTATACCATCGGAAGTCAAATTTCTGTAAAATTTGAAAGTATTTATTAAAAAGAGCATAATATTAGTAAAGAGCTTAATCAATTTAGTTAATTCAGTGTCACTGAACAAACCTTAACTTAATTCTTTGAGAGATACGTTCGAATCAAACTTTAGAACGACGTACTGAAAAGTACGTAAAATAACTTTCGATGATTTACGTAGGGACCGTCGAAGTATCAAATATTTCATGGTTTTCAAAAGCACGTTTGATTACGATTCCAGACTTTGAATCTTGCAAACTGCTGGACCAGCTGCTGACCAGGGCCGCCTTCAACCACAACGGACAGATCTTCGCGTATGCCGTCGGTTATGATTGGTCTAATGGTCACGAGCACTTCAACCCAGCCAAGAAGCCATTCATCTACCTCCGAGCATGCTACGAAGACCTCAAGCCGCGCACCAACTGATTCCAGTTATCGCCCTTCCGGACCTGCTGGTCTAGCCCGACGTTGTGGTAGACAGCGGACGTTTTTTAACCTTGTGAACGCCAAAGACGACTGAGGCTGATAGCGGAGAATGGCTTCATTGATGCCAACGTCGGCCACAGCCGTCTAAATTTCAATTATCAAAAACTTTGTTATTCTAAGCGCTACAAGTATTTTACAATCCCTGTTAGTTTTGGAGCTCTGTCTTATTTTATTGCTGTGGCGTCATGTACCGCTTGGCGTTCAAAAGGGTAAACGTTAAATGCTAAGCGTTCAGAGAACGCGCATTGTCAGTTATCACGTTTTGAATTGTTTGGGTGTACCAGTAGCGATTTGTGTATCGTAGTTTATTCGAAGCTCTGAGATCAAATTATGTACAATGGGCACAAGTGATAAACGACCAGGCGCCCATATCACGAAGCTACAAGTTTCAAATTAAAAGCGGAAGTTCCTTTTCATCTTCTTATATTAGAAAGAGACTTCCGCTTCAACTTTTATAACTTGTAGCTTCGTTAAATGGGCCCCTGATGCTTGTAATAGTAGCTACGTATACGAATACGAATTCGTGTGTACAAAATGGCTGGGGCAGCATGTTATAAGGGAACTTCCTATTCATAACTGGTTCATTTTTATAGGATCGAATGAACCAAAGGGTCAGATGAACTACAGTGGAATTGGATGAACCATGGGATGCGATTAACCATGATGGGGTGGGACCACATTAAGCGACTGTAAAGGAGCTATTACACCGAGACGTGACGTTGTGTAGACACTGGCGCATGGTGAGCTTCGAGATTTCTACACACATTCAGCTACGCACCGTTTGTGTATTTTGAGTAGTGGTGTGATGGTTTCCTAAGTTGCCACTGTACAGTCAAATGCAAAAACATCTAAGACATAAACTTATTCGTAAATTGTCTGCAAAAAAACTTCATTCATTCCTTATTTATGAGCATTCGTCACTAAAATATTTTTGCAGATGACTTTAGAGTAAAACAATTCCGGTACAATCCCGAGCCTTGAGTCATTATTGAGTTATTGCAACACTTTTTTTTTTTGTTACTAGCCTGTGTTTATGTCCCACTGCTGGGCAAAGGCCTCTCCCTCAGATTTCCACAGGTCCCTGTTTAGTGCCTGTTCCGGGAAGTTGCTGAGAAATGCGTCTAGGTCATCCTGCCATCTCCGTCTGCGTCGTCCATCTTTGGGCACCCACTTAGTGGCTATACTGGCCTATCTTTCTGGATGCGTACGGCAAACGTGGCCTGCCCAATCCCACTTCCGCCTGGCTGTTTTGCTACCTACGTCAGCTATGCGTCCTTCCGGTGCATTAGCACCTAAGCTCATTTTACCCTTTTACACAGTAATACCCAGTGTCAAAAACACATATTGTCATATAAACATAAATTCAAAATAGCCTAATTAATAGGTAAATACCAGAGTCCCAAAAAACACTTAAACCAAAACGGCTTTATCTTGATTATATGCGACTCCCGTGATCACCTAATGTCATAAAAGTTGAAGCTCAAAACAAATTAATCTCTCAATACACTCGTCCTAAAATACACCATTCTCCAAATAAAATAATCTCCAAACACGCTAGTCTCAAAATACCCTAAATTTTTTGGTCCTGATTCCTAAGTCCTAACTTTACAATATTAGGTAACTGGGTACCGAAAAAATTTACTAATAGTGAGGCGTGCAAGCCTTTTACGGTAGCTATTTTGGCTAAACCGTGTACCGTAAAATGGTGTGAGTAGGGATTGCGAGGGCGGTTGGGTCATGAATGGGGAGAGTAGAGACGATAGAGGGGTGAGTTGGTGTTTTTAGACCAAGGTTGTCTGTGAGCTCTCCGTCGACAACCAATGTTTTTTGTGTATCTGACGTAGCTGGCTTCTTAGTACTTTGGCAGTATGAGCTGTCAATGGCGCGAAATAAATTTTAATATTTTTTACACCTACTTTACTGGCGGTACCCTAAAATCTGTTACCTATTTTTTCCTGCGAATAAGGAACGTTATTCCTACTCATAGAAAAATATTCAAACACTTCGAAAATGTTTACCCATTCCCCATTCAAGCAATTTTCCCACCTCGTCCAATTGCTATCCCTCCTAACCTCAACTACGGGGTGAGGTGGGATTTCCTACTACTATGCGTTTATCAACACACCAAATGATCATTGACAAACTAAAATTCATACAACCGGAACATTTTTATGAAAATAAATCAATGTTCAACATTAAAAAAAATATATCCAGGTTTAAACTTCGGTTTTGTCCCTACTCACCCCATTTTACGTTATCTTTAGATAACTTTATAGGTACTAATTTCATAAATATACAATAATCATCTGTTGCATTTACATTAAATAAAAATATTTAAGAGGACCTTATTTGAGAAAATTAAACTAAATGGTGTATTTGTGAAATTATTTATTTAATAACTAAAATCACTTACTAAGTTAACTTTAAAAAGATTTTTTGAATGAAAAACTGAACGAAACTGAAACAAAATAGGTATCTCCCATCGGTTAAAAAAAAAGTGATCAAATTTCTACACGATCTGTTTGTTTTTCGTTTTTTTGCTTTAACGCAATCCCTTTTTTAAAATAGTCACAGTTTTTAAAAATGTGATTGCGTCTATATAGCCTACGTACAGCTCTGTCAATAAATTTCGATATTTATTATGGAAAACAATATCGCTTCGGCGTGTACTAGCTCCACTAAAAAGAGCATTTTTGATACGAGTGTCTTGGTATCTTGACTCTCTTTTTAATCGGTAAAGAAAGCGAATCAGAGTAGGTTTATGCGGCATGCGGATATTTAATCGTCGGTGCCAACCCTCTACAGGATTATTGCTTCTATGTTTTTCATGACTGCAACTGATTATTTCAGGTCCTAATTTCAGCCATTGTTTTCCATATATCTTTTAAACAGCAACAGTTCATTTTTGATTTGTACTTCACTCAATATGGACACCCAACAATCGTTTATTTCATCTGCAGGTAATAATGGCAAATTGGCACACATTCGTAATATATTTCGGCCGTCTTCGGTCGCACTCGCATCAATGTTCAATGCCTGGCCCTTTTTCCAGACTGCTCGATTAAAGTGATAGTAGCAGCCGGTTAATTTGCAATCTGGGAAAACCGAGCGACAGGCGTTTACCTTTGCCAATTCATAGTCAGATTTAAATTTGTGTATGTTTACACCCATTTTCTCTCGTAGTAATGTAAATAGTCTATTATAAATTCTTTCGGTTTTGTCAGGAAGCAATGCGAATACAACAGGTACAACATTCGTTGATTTGCTGTTTAAGCTGACATCAGCATGAATGCTGTATATTTGATAGAATGGTTTCGGAACCCTTCTAAAAGTCCCGTCACCAAAAAATTGTATTTTCTCATTAGAAGCCGTGTTGCGTAAAAACTGTTTACTTCTTTCGCTTGCAAATATCAAAATTTTGTCTTCTCTTCCATTTTCTACAACCAAAAAAGAAGTATTTCTGGAATATGAACATCTTCTAGGCGAGTGAATTCGATGTTTTTCTGGCCCAAAAACTTGTGTCTTGCCCTGTTCAACGAATATTTTTTTTTGTTCATATGAGCACATTATCATCTTCTATTTCTGCCAATTTGTCTTCAAATATCTTCTTTATAGGCGTCATCTTCTTACACACTTCTGTCTTACAATTATATATAAATATATCTCGGACATTTTGATCATGGTGACTTTTGCAAACGTGCGCACTTTCCTTCAAGACTGTGTCTTTGTCTTTATTCAGCGTTATTGATGCATAGCAATATTCGCTACGATTGACGCATTTCCAGTTGTTACTTTCGTTTTTATTTGTGTGGCTAAAATTATATTTATGCCCGTCGTAGAGCAAACAGGGGTACCCTTTTTGATTCTCAATAAATGTAAACTTGCTCGTACTCGCCATTGCGACGTTTGAGAAAATTGTGGAGCATGACAGCAAGACCTATTTCTTTATTTACCTTTAGTGACACTTCATTTATAAGTGGCCTGTGAGTTGCCTTATATCCGTCATTAATGCTGAAGGTTCTATTTTACTGCATTTATTTCAACTTGTCAAGACTATCCACTACACAGACGCATTTAGAGTATTTTGGGATCAACGTGTTTTAAGACTATTGTATTTTAAGAATGGTGTATTTTAAGACTATTATATTATGGGAATAGCTCGTTTTGAGCTTCAGCTTTTATAACAGTAGGTGATCTCGGTAGTAGTAGATAATAGAGATATGTTCGTTTTGAATTTAATGTTTTAGTGTTTTTTGGGACTCTGGTATTTAGAGACTAGGCTATAAAAAAGGGTAATTTGAGCTTAGGTGCTAATGCACCGGAAGGCCGTATTAGACATATTTTTTTTGTAGTCTAATTATTACGATACGGGCATGTTGACGTATCTGAGAAAAGAAAACGGGGAATGGATGATATTTTTCAGAAAGCTAGATTTTACAAAAAAGTTACAGGTTTTTCTAGAGCATTAAAAAAATAAAAATGCAACTGGCAATTTGCACTGATCATATCAAGTCGTGCCCGATTTGAACTACGTGACTACGTGAGGTAGTGTAATCTGTCACCCTTTATTCTATATTCAGAATTAGTTTGACTACTTATTTTCCGGTTAGTTATACTTATTATGGTTCTGTTCAACATTGCATATTGTGAATATGTGATGTAAATTAGTAATGTACATTAAATAAGTTGAAATTGTAATTTGTAAGTCAATAAAATGTTAATGTACCAAAAAAAAAAAGAAATTTCGTTTTAGAAATAGCATTTGGAGAAAGGGAAAAAGTCTTCAGCTTATAAAGAATAAGAGGACTCGACGGATTATTGCATTGTGCTCAGTTTTACCCTTACTTCAAAGGGACAAAGTAGAATCGGGATAAAATTACATTCAAGAATTTATTGACAGCAGTGACAAGAAAATATCTTTACGAGTATCATACATAAATAAGTTTTGGATGAAAGATGAGGAATTCATCAATTCTTGGTGTGTCTTTGGTGAAACGCACCGTACAAACAACTTTATAGAAGGGTGGTATATGAAAAATAACAACGAATATAGAAGGAAGAAGGCCACTTTATTGAAAATATTAAAAGTTTTTAAAGATGATGCCGCTTTGTATGGTGTGATGCGAACTCAAATTGAAAATGGGGTTTCCCCATTTAAAAGCAGACCAAGAGAGAGCATTCAGAGAGATCAGCACATTCAAAATACCCAAATAAAGTACCTATGAAGTAAAGGGATAAACATCCCAATATTCTAGTGAAGATTTAAGTTTAACTCCACACACACGAGTCATCTACTCGCCACCGAAATACCTACGTACTGAAGTACCTACCTACCCTGGTTTTTAGGGTTCCGTATCCAAAGGGTAAAAAGGGTAGGGTCTCAGTAATATATTACTGAGACTACGCGGTCCGTCCGTCCGTCCGTCTGTCACCAGGCTGTATCTCAAGAACGGTGATAGCTAGACAGTTGAAATTTTCACAGATGATGTATTTCTATTGCCGCTATAACAACAAATACTAAAAATAAAATAAAATAAATATTTAAGGGGGCTCCCATACAACAAACTTGTTATAGATTATGGCACGGAGCCCTTCATGCGCGAGTCGGACTCGCACTTGCCCAATTTTTTTATATATCTGTTAACCTACCTATTAGGCATATTTTACATAACTACCTAAGCCTATCTATAAGATTAAAAAGTAGGCACTCCTTGCGTATTTTGATTTCGGGAAATAAGGTCTAATAATTTAACTAATATAAATGATGTATACCTAACATAACATAATATTTATATATCAAGTAGGAATGGAATCGAATTTTTCCTTATGCTTTGTGTGTCGATCTTTGCGTTGTTTATTTGAAAGGCTTTTTACAATATATACAATTTTTTGTAAATAAATACACCAAGTTACGTATTATTTTTTTTTATTGTTGAATTAAGGATAGATTGGCTTATTTGGTGAAGGATGTATGGGTATGTTGTTGGGACTTTAAATTTAAATGCATGTTCGTTTGTGTTATGTTACAGCTTGTGGTATTGGTAACATTGCAAAATGGATAGATTTTTAACAAAATCCAATAAAAGGCCTGCCGCTGATGATACCAACAGTCAGAGTCAGAGTCAACAATCAATAATTGAGCCTTGCTCGTCTAATGTAAACAATGTCGAGTCTGACGCCCAACCAATATCAAAAAAACGGACGAGTCAACAATCAATAATTGAGCCTTGCTCGTCTAATGTAAACAATGTCGAGTCTGACGCCCAACCAACATCAAAAAAACGGAAAATTACCTTTTGTGACGCTTGGTTAAATGATATAAAACTTAGCTCCTGGTTGACCAAGAAGCAGGTTGAGCAAGAAATCAGGCCTTTATGTAGAGTATGTGAAATTACACTCCCTTTACACAAACCTGCATTAATACGACACGGCGAATCAAAAAGACATATAAATTTGGCATCACAAATTCAAAAAAATAAAAAAATAAAAGAAGCGTGGCGAACAAAATTCCAAAATAGTCAAGAAAAAGTAAGGCGTGCTGAGATAAAGCTGTCAGCTTTCTTGGCTGCTCACAACCTTCCTTTTTCTATCATGGACAACCTGACGCCACTTCTAGCTGACGTTTTCCCCGACTCTAGCATTGCCAAGGAACTAAAATTAGGAAGAACAAAAGCCACAGCCTTGGTAAAAAACACATTGGCGCCAGAGTTTGAGGCTCAACTTAATGATGAATTGAAAGGCCCTACAGACTTTTATTCCGTTATCATGGACGAGACCACAGACTGCAGCGTAAAAAAACAGTGCGCTTATACCGTAATTTATTACACAAAAGATAACTCTGTTAGGACAACGTTTTTGGACATGAAGGAGGCTGCGTCTAGTTCAGCAGAGGACTTGTTTCAATGTTTGGTCAAAACATTATCCGATAGAAACATTCCTCTCGACAATTTAGTAGGATTTTCGTCGGACACGACAAATTCTATGTTTGGCGAATTTAATTCTATGTTTACGCGGCTCAAGGAACAAATTCCATCAATCGTATGTGTGAAATGCAGTTGCCATTTGATACACTTAGCAGCATCGAAAGCCTGCCTTAAGCTGCCGAAGTCAGTCGAAGACCTGCTAAGAAACATCGGAGCTTATTTCAGCCGAAGTTCTGCGAAAATTAAAAAACTTCAAGAAATGCAAGAGTTTTTTCAAGTGGAAATTCACAAAATTTTGTCGGTGGCTACTACCAGATGGCTGTCCGTCAAACAGTGCGTGGATAGAGTACTGGAACAGTATGACGTCTTAATAAACTACTTCAGAGTGGCAGCAATCGAAGACCCTTCTAGAATAAACGACGAAATAAATAATTCGCTTAATAATAAATTCTCGAAGATATATTTTGAATTCCTGTCATATGCCCTGGGATTACTAACGGAATTTAACAAGTTGTTCCAATCAGAGTCGCCGCTTTTGTACAAATTGAAGCCATCCGTAAACGATCTTGTACAAACTGTTGCGATTAACTACATGCAGCTAAGCTCATGCAAAAATAAATCATTGGAAACAATAGAGTACAATAATCCTAGACATTTTTTGCCATTAATAGATGTCTACTTGGGTGTCGCTGCTCAGGAGTCTTTATCAGATATTAAAAAAGAAGCCAATCCTCCCCAAGAATCTGACATACAACAGTTCCTAAAATCTCGTTTGGCATTCTATATAGAACTCCTGAAACAAATAACACAACGATTTGATTTCTCAGACCCGATTTTCAAAATTATTGATGTAGTAGATCCCAAAAAAGCGCAATCAAGCTTGCAAAGATTGACCCCGATACTCGATAGGTTTCCCAGCCTGAAAGGAAACGGTCTCATTAACGTCCAAGCCTTAGAGCAAGAATGGAGGGACCATGCACTGCTGGTGCTGGATGAACACGGCCTAACGACCTCAATAACTGTGGAGGAGTATTGGAGAAATATTTTCAAAATTAAAAATGTGGCCGGCGAATAAAAGTTCCCCAATTTAAAAATTGTAATATCACTACAGTAGTGATAACTCCTGACTCTACCTTTCTCTAACGCATCTGTGGAAAGAGTATTTAGTGCCTTAAAACGAAACAAAACCGACGATCGTAATAAGCTCAACACGAACACAATAGCTGCTTTAATGAAAACATCCCATGGAATCAAAAATGCTGGCGGATGTATTAAATTTGAACCATCAAGAAAAGTGTTGAGGGATAAGATAGTTTATGACTAATAATTCTACTAACATCTACTAATTTACATTTAGACTATGTTTGTAAGGTGCTTTATGTATTTATTTTTACAAATTGGTAATTTGCATGCTCTAAACACGACGCCGGTACGCAACTTGATGTAGTGTTTGAATTGAATGATTAAATTTTTTTGTTTCATAAAATACGTTTGTTACGTGTTTTTTACGCTTCTTCATATTGTTTTCTTTTTTTGTAAGATTCTTGATGGGAATGTTTTTAATTTTTGTCTTCGGACATTATTTTTGACACTGTCGTGGTAGCTAATTAATAAAGTAGTGCTGTTAAATAACAATTATCACTTAATGCCACTTTTGAAAATATCGGCAAACAGTCAACTTGCTTATTATTTTTCTTTCAGTTAAGAAAGTTGATTCTTATTATTTTAATTAAAGGCGACCATACGGAGCCCTAATACTGTCGCTATGTACAATGTACATACGCTACGCTGCAGCTGCACGTCTATAGGTAAGACACTTGGATTTTTTCGTGTATCTTAGTAAGTTAGAAGTTAAGAGAGTTAAATGATTTGATTTTGATTTGTTAATGAACAGGTCTAAAATAGAGCTAGTTGATTTATTTTTAGGGTTCCTACTGCAAAAGGAAAAAACGGAACCCTTGTAAGATCAGTTTGTTGTCCGTCCGTCCCTCTGTCTGTCAATAAGACCCTTTCTCTCGGGAACGCGCGAAGATATCGACTTAGGTCTACAGTTTTTTGAAGCTGTGAAAAGATCAAACTTCTATGTTAACGCAAAAAGAAGATACGACTGATTATGCTATAATAAAACGTTTGTTTCGACACTCTCCAATTGTATACGGTATTTTCCGTTGACCTAGAACTATGAAATTTGGCAAGTAATACCGTCTCATACATGTATAGAGTAAATCTAAAAACTATAGGTACATTTGTAATTAAATCATAAAAACCTGAATTATTTACAATATGTACCTACAAATTTGTACGGAACCCTCGGTAGACGAGTACAACTCGCAATTTTCATTTTTAATGTGCACCTCCCCTCCCATACGTTTTCAGCCCCAGATTTGACTGCGTACTCAAAAGTTAAAATGCGTACTATTTTTACAGCCTGTGCGTATCGGAACGTAAAATCCTTCTGGCAACACTGGTAGAGAATGAATTCTTAATCGGGGTCGGCTACCTAAATCCCAAGATTTGGCGTAGGCACTAGTTTTTACGCAAGCGACTGCCATCTGACCTTCCAACCCAGAGGGGAAACTAGGCCTTATTGGGCTTAGGCGGTTTCCTCACGATGTTTTCCTTCACCGAAAAGCGAGTGGTAAATATCAAATGACATTCCGTACATAAGTTCCGAGAAACTCATTGGTACGGGCCGGGTTCGAACGCGCAACCTCCGGATTGAAAGTCGCATGCCCTAACCACTAGGCTACCACCGCTTAAACAGGACTAAGGCAACAACGGAGAAAAAATAAATTTAATTTATATTTTTTCAAACAGTGGATGAGAAATGACGAGTTTATGAAGGTGGTGCTGTGAGGGAGAAAAATTAAGGACGATTAATAATTTAGAAGGATGGCATTCATAAAATAACAGATTCGTTGGTCGCAAAAATCCAACCTTTACGGAAATTTTAAAAATCTTACGTAATGAATCGATATTCTACAATGTAGCTAACGCAGACATAAATAATGATTTCATAAAAAACAAAAAAACAAGAGAATACGAAGAAATCAATTGACGAATCGATCGATATGGCAATAAATGGTTTGAATAACGATATAATTACAACAGTCCCATTGTATTTTAGTTACCTATTGTATTTTAGTTTTTTGTATCAGACTCGCACTTGGCCGGTTTTTAATACTGAATAAAGGTTTGGAAGACATAATAGATTTTTATTATTGCTAATCATTCTCTCATATGATAGGGTAGCTGGCTCCGAAAGTCAGCTACGAAATGGTAAAAGAAAGTCTCATTTCGGAGCCAGCTCCTGAACGGGAATAAAAATTCCCATACGGTAGCTGGCTCCGAAAGCTGGTCCGAAGGGCAAAATATGTATGACAAAAGTAAAGAACAGAATATTATGTTATTTCAAAAAAAGTATGCTTTATTAAATAAAGCTTGAACACGCCAAAACGTGGGCACTTATATTAATAAATTATAAACAATGTAAACTATGATTCAAGATTTTTTTATCGTGTTTATATACAATGTTAATGTACATTTTAAAAATAAAAACATATGTTTAATTTAGCTTTGAAACGCCATCATGCGTACTTTGCGTCGAATGCGGCTCATAAGGGTTTGCACAGCAGTATCGGTGTACTTTTTGCTGGCCCAAGTCCGTTTTTTTTTGCAACTCCGCAGCTGATTTAACCCGTCCGCCTTTCTTTTTTTAAATCCATTTCATTATGGACCAGTATTCTTCGATAGGCCTAAGTTCAGGACAATTTGGAAAATTGGACTCTATGGGTACCACAGCAACAGCATTCTGTTCATACCATTTCGTCACTTCTTTAGAATAGTGTCAGCTCGCAAGATCAGGCCAAAATAATTGTTGTGAGTTATGACTTCTTAAAAAAGGTAAAACGCTCTTTGGCAAACTTTTTTTTTTTGTATATTTTACCATCTACTGTCTCTGTTGTGATGACCGAACGACTTCGTTTGCCACAACTACAACTAGCTGGCCATAACATGAACTTTTTTGGAAATTTCGACAGCATTTTCTTTTTGCAATCTTCTGGAGCGTTGTTTCGATTCTTACACGTGTAAAATTCTTGCCCAGGTATCTGTTTGAAGTCTGGTTTAATGTACGTTTCGTCATGTAATACAACGCATTAAAATTTTGGAAAAAAATCGTCGTACAATTTTCGTACCCTTCGTTTTGCGGATAAATTCTGCTTAGCATCGCAATTAGGTGCAGCTTCGGCCTTGTACGATCTTAATTCGGCCCTTGACTTAACTTTCTGGGTGTAAGATTGCGACATTTGTACCTTTTTTGTGACATCACGTGATGATAACTTCGGATCTGCTGAAAAAAGCTGCATTACTCGGGCTTCCTTTTTTTTGTATTTTACTCCTTGCTTTCCTCCACTACCTGGCTTCCGTTCTGACGTTAAACGCTCCCGAAGTTTAGTTAGTATTTATCAACTCTTTTACCACTTATAATTTGTATATTGTAAATATGTTATTTTTTTGTTTATTTGAAAATAAACTGTTAAACACAGGAATGGGAAGCTATCATAATATTTTTTATTCATCATACTATGAAATTAATGAAATTAGTACTAAATCGTTTGTATACTATGCGAATAAAAAAATATAAGCACTTATGTGTGCCCACGTTTTGGCGTGTTCAAGCTTTACAAACTCTACTTTTTTAGAAAGATCTCTTTCAATTACTATTGCTATGCTATTTTATAAATTTTATTTCATTTGCCCATTGAGCGAAATATAAATATTCGTACTGGTTAAACGGTGTTACTTTTAATACCATAGACTTCTTATATATTAATCTGTAATCTAATATAGGTATAGAACTATTTTCTGTTTTTTTTTGGATGTGCGGGGAAATCGTCAATTTTCGCCTATTTTCATAAATAACTTCAAAACTGTTTAATTTATGAAAAATATATATCTGAGATGTTCATAATGTACACTTTCATTTGATATGTCACACGATATAGTTTGCATTTTTTTTCTAATTTACCCCCTAAAATTGTTCCCCATGTTTAAAATTAATTGATTTACGTTACGTTACGTTACGTTACACGTCCATGTTTGGGTCATCAATTTACATATGTGTACTGTACCAAATTTCAACTCAATCGGTTAAGTAGTTTTGAAGAAAATTGGCTACGACAGACGAACGGACAGACACAGACACACGAGTGGTCCTACTACAATGCTTCCGTTTTATATGTTAAGAGCGGGTACACCAGCGTTGCCAGAGCTACGGAAAAATCCGGAGATCTACGGATTTTAGGCCTCGTGCCCAAACCTACGGAAATTATTGGTGAATCTACGGAATTTCAGATTACTTTCATTTATTACCAAAAGTACAAATACAAATACTCTTTATTGCACACCTCCAACATCAAGGAATATACAACACAACATGAGATACATTAAAATAACAGGCAGAGGTAAACAACAGGCGGTCTTATCGCTAAATAGCGATCTCTTCCAGACAACCTAAAAGTAGTACTTTTTCTGCGAATAATGAATGGTAACCCTGGCTGAAACATTTCATTTTCTTACTAGCTCAAAACGTTGAATAGACTACGGGAGAAGGCGTGCAAAGATATTAGGTTTTTACTGTTTTTCCACCTACGTTTTTGTAGAAGTTACTAACTTTTAATACGATTTTTAAACTTCAGTATAGTGAAATGAAGCATTGGAAAAAAGTCTGTAGAACTACGGATTTTTCAAGCGACGATCTACGGAATTCTACAGATTTTTTCGTCTCACCCTACAGATTTTTTCATTGGGCGCTCGCGTACACACACCGCGTTCAGCAAGGCGTTCAGCTAGAGCTACTCTACATGAAGGGGGGGGGGGTGACGCTAAAATATTACTTTTCGTAAGAATGTCAATATTGATATCCTATTTTTATTCAATTTATTTAGTAGCACGGCATAGGATTTGTTAAATTGTATATCTTGGTGCTTCAGATTCTTTTTCAGTTTATTAAATATGCCTTTGTATATTCTACTGTCGCAGAAATTTGGTTTTTTTCTTAAATTATACAAGAACCTGTAGAAATTTGGGGTTTTTGGAATGTTTGATTTTAATCGCCGGTGCCAAGCTTCCAAGTTCCAATGCATTCGTCGTACGGTGCCGGTTTCCGGTACAACTTAATGTCGCTGGTGACTTTTTAGGGTACTATTGCCGATGGTTATATTCGGTGAAGTCTGTCATGGGACCTTGCTGACTTTGATTGCCGAAAATCAGAGAACACGCCTAATCGATCCTGCCCAGTGTTGCCAGATGCCGGAATACGAAATGCGGGAGCTGGGCTTTTAAAACGCGGATTTTTAAATGAAAAGGCGGATTCGCAGAATTTTTTGTCGTTCGTTCGATGTTTTGAATCTACCACCTTTTTCCCACGAGCAAGATGTATGATGGATGTATATTTTAAAAAAGCGGATCCGCGTTAGCTTAACGCGGATAGCGGGGCCAGTGGCAAAAACGCGGGGTAAAAAGCGGAAAAGAGGGGTGTCTGGCAACACTGATCCTGCCTGCTGGTAATAGTGGTACGAGTGATATTAGCCGGGTCATTTTTCGGCCCTGTGAGGTAGACGTCACGTTCTTTTGATTTCTTCCATATGGCTTTAGTGTAGTGATAGATGCAGCCCGAGATTTTGACATCTGGAAACACCATCTGTACTGCGTTCATCTGTGCTAGTTCGAAGTCACATTTATAGCTATTAATGTTGATTTGAAATGTATCCTTTATAAGTTGAAAAAACCGTTTATAGGTTATCGGTAGTGATCCGAAAATTATCGGAACTATATTGGTAGTCGCGATGTCCGAACCAACGTCTATGTGTAGAACAAACAACTCATAGAATGGCCTCGGAACTACGTAAAAAGTAGAATCAGCAAAATAAGTGCCCGTGTATGCTTTTACGATATTTTTCGATAATGTTGTAGCCAATTTTATTTTATTCTCTCGCCCATCTTCTATAACCGCCATTTAGTTATTCAAACTTTCCGGTATGTTAACGTCTTTTAAATTGGAGCATGTCAAATTTATCTAGATACGTTTAAAAAGGTTTTTCTTGCATTATAACATCAATTTTTCATAGAAGCGAAGGGTGGCACTTCCATTGCATATTCGGGTCCTTTATTCATCATCTCAAAATTTTCTTCGAATATATGCTGGACTGGCCGGAAATCCAAACACACATCTTTTTTGTAACATTAAAAAAGATCGGGACCCCGTGGTAGGGTACCCAAAACGCAGGCAGCATTCCCGCGCTGGATAGCAATGGCTAACCTTTGCGCGAGAAAGCTGCCCGCGCGTGGATCGCCTGTCGCTTCCCGCAAGCGCTTGCTGACACATTTGACCAGGCGGCGCGCGGCGTGCCCCCTGGCCCCACGAGCCGAGTGTCTCGACGCCAAACGCCACAAACTCGTACTGGGCGCCGAGACAACTATCTTTTTTGTCAACTGAGAAATCAATTTCCTTTTTTCACACTTTGTGTTTTTCGGCGAATGACTTTATTTTTCATGTCATTTATAGTTAAACGGGCATTGCAAAGATCGCGATTACAACAACGCTATAAAGGTGTGCCATTTAGGTTTTGCACATTTAGAGTGTACCCATTAAATAATAATAATGTGCGTGTGTATGTGTGTGTGTGTGTGTGTGTGTGTGAGGTGCGAGTGTGAGTGTGTGTAGAGAGAGAGTGTGTGTGTGTGTAGAGAGAGAGTGTGTTGTGTAGGGGGGATAGTTACAGAGGTACGGAGATTACATATTCGAGAAATTTGACGTATGTAGACTACACATTTGGAGAATAAGACGTACGGAGATTACACATTCCGGGAATGGACGTCCGGCGACTAGACATTCAGGGAAATAGACGACATTAACCAAACCGTTCCGCTTGTAAATTAAATTAACCCATTATAACCTAGCGGTGCAGTTTGGCACCCAATTCTAGGCGTTTAGAAATTCCCGCCATTCGCGCTTTACGAACAGTAAAGTCCGGCGGTTTGCTATTCTTTCGGTGCTAGAGCGACACAACTACCTGTTTCAATGCTTACTTTTAACTGTTGTACTTGCTGAGGCCGGCACGAGCGACACAAAGTTAGCGTTTTGAAATTATTGCAAAAAATGGATTTCATTCTGCGGTAAGTGGGTCAAAATATTTATATTTCTAAAAATCTATCACTTAAATGTATTTTTTTGTATACCTTCATAGTTGTGTGACTAGATTATATTGTAATATAATTCAGTTTTGTTTGCGTATTGGATTTATCGCCCTTCAAAATTTACGGGTGCCGTCTGGCACCTCTAGGCCGATCTGTAGTATATTCCAATAATGGGTGGAGTGTGTCTCTTTGGTTTCTAAATGGGTAATAGGTATTTATTTGTCTAGATAGGGGTTGTACACTTCATGAGGCACTAGCCCTGCTCGAAGAAGATGAGGATATCGAGCCGCGGTAGTTACCTATATATTGAACCTCCAGAACCTGCAATCGACTCTGAGCAAGATACGGGCGACGAAGAAGGGGGTGGTTTTATAAATAATCTCACAGGTCGGCAACTCAATGTTGGGTGCGAAGTGGTGATGGCGTCTACATCTCTGTCACCACGTGTCACACGCTCCAGTAGTCCGGAAATACGCGGGCGGCATCAGATGTACAACCTGAAGCCGGGTCGTTTCGGACGTTGTCTCGTGGGTCACGTGCCTCACCAGGCCGCTCTTCTTCACATCGTGGAATAGGTAGTTGAATTCGTGGAGAAAGTTGCAAAAGTCAACCTATAATGATCTCCACAATTCTTCAATTCAATTCATTGACACAATTCCGAAGCAGAATAACTACCACCAATCAAGAACAAAATAGTCTAAAGCAGTCATGAGTCATGAAAATGGGTTGATGAGGATTTAGTTCAGGAGCCACCCATGTTTCCTGTAGTAGATTTGAACTCACTTGGAGGAAAGTCACCTACGGAGATTCTGGACTTTGGGAGAAAGTATCAACAACCTTTGCTATGCAACAAATGTGGCGGAGGGCTGTAATTATTAGTTTAACGTTAGTGTTTAGGACAAAAAAAAATATGTAAGCCTTAAATAAAGAGGTCAAGAAAATGCGTTTCTTATTTATAAATTCCAACGTTATTCAAAATATTCATAATTTCATAAACAAACGGTAATAATATTTAGCTAATAAAAAGTTAATACATACTTAATAGAGAGACGTAAAGCTTACGTATTGGCCTAGCGATAGCGGTGCCGTATACGGCACCCATTGTTTTTTCCAAAACGAATAAATCAAATTAACTTTTAAGAATCAAAAACAACTCAGGGACCCTTAGACAACAATATATCAAAATATTACCAATTTCTAAGACCATAAAATAATTCAGGTCATAATGGGTTAACATATAAAACACGGCACTAGTTCTGGTATGGTATCAAAATATCCATGCCTGGCGTGAAGAACTTGATAACTCGACTTATACGTTTTTTTTTTATTGGCGTAATGGCTTTCTACGGCCAAGGTTTTGTAGGAAAAAAATTGACAACTCGATATCTATGATACTTTTGAAGATATGGCCTGTGACATCATATTGATATCTCGATATTTAGCGGATTTTATTTAACAAAACGAGATATCAGCGCGATGAGGCACAAAAAATATTGCATATCAACTTATCAACGTATTCTCAAAAAAAAAAAAGCGTTCGTAACTTGACAAATCAAGATATTAGAATGAAGACAAGCACACTTTAACGATAACAAATGAATATATCGTTTTATCTCATTATACACAACTACCGTAAATTAATATGTCGATTTATCATTTTCAGGTTGATGGACACAGCAAATAATAAGTTGACATAATTATTATTATATTATTATTATTATATTAAGCCAGTAATATCCCACTGCTGGGCAAAGGCCTCCCGCTTTTCTTTTTTTTGACATAATTAATTATTCATAATTTATCGAAATGTATATTTCGATTTGTCAAGTTATTCTCACATCTGAGGTGTACTCTGGTACAAAGGAAAACACTGATAACTGTACATTTGTGAACATAATATAAACCTTAGTACAACGTGTTAAGGTCCATGGGGTATAGTTAACAGTGTCTTCGTATTGCAGTAAAACTGCAATGTATATTTTTAAATTTTTGTGTTCATTTTTAACTGTAATGTTACCATAAGTTTTAATACCTGTTATACACTTTTTGTGAATCAGTTGGTATCAGGCCATCGAAATTTGATTAAACGAAATTGACAAATCGAAGATTTAAAAGATTGATGGTTAAAAAAATAAAGAAAAAATTGATTTTTGGAGAGATTCTAGAGAAAAGTCAGAGGGATTGACGTCTGTGAATGAAAAAGGATATTAATTTTTTTGACCTTGCGAGAGCTATAATTTTGGATGGAACCTGACAGTTATATTACAGTGGAATGCTAATATTTTCCATATCGTGAAGTGCCACATACGCTCGGAGTTTTCGTCTAAAGGACGTGAGCACAAAGGTTAATTTTGACTGATTCTTGGACCAAGGAGCGCCTGCAAATTTAATAACAACTGGATTTATAGCGAGGTATTCTCTACCCTTTCTTTCGTTGGAGGAACGTTCCCCATTAAACCAACCATCAAGGAAGTGATTACCAACTGTGCCAAGACTTACTCCTATAGACTCTATTTTGTAGCTGTGCATCATCTTTTACGATTATCCTATAGTGTGTGTTAGGTTAGATATCTATTTCATAGTATTTTTAAGTTGACTGTCGGTTTTTGTATCTAAAAATCTTTTCGAAATTCTAAAAGCCCGTTAGTCGGCCTATTCTTCCATCGAATTATTAATTTGGTTAGGATATCTGTTTAATTTCGGTTATAATAAGATTATAATAAACGTCACAGAAATCCATAAACGGTTTTAATTCTCCATTCCTCAAAATTCTACGTGTTTGGTTACAACAGACGGCCTATAGGGCACTGTTGCAACCAACTATAGCAGTTCTCTTTTCTTTTTTTTTTATGTGCTATAAATTGGCGCCCGAAGGTAAGATAAATATTATAAATTTATCATATATTTTTGTATTTATAGATATATATATTTTTTTCTTAACTGTGTGGGTGGTCGACACTCTGTGTCTAATAATCATATGTTTGCAGAAGCGTCTTTTTTTTAGTCTCTTGTCAACGACGTGTGTTGTGGAGCCCGTAGTACCAATCATTTATCCAGCCTGGGATTGGAGAGCACCGACATACCCCTTCTATACGGCCCAGCAGATTCATTTCGAAATAATATTTGTATTGTTAAATTCTTTTCTCAATGAAAGTGCTTGCTAACATCCTTTTTGTGCTGTGACTTTTATTTCCCTACCGAAATATACTTACCCTATTTGTTTTAATCAATAGTTAAATAGTTTTAGTTAGGACCTGTAGTGCTGTTAGGCCAGCGTGCCAGGGAATCAAGGTAAGTCGCAAGAAGCTTTAATAACATAGTTCGGAGTAGTCATGTCTGTTACGGAGGATGTCGCGATCGAAGAGACTCCGAGGAGTCCTACGGTACCGATGCCAAGACCAAGGCGTTTGTCCGTTAACCCATCCGAGGATAGCGATGTCATCCGTGACAACATTCCGCCTAGCGCTACCGCTTCTCCTGCACCTAGTCCGGCTCTGCGTGTCGTCTGCAAAGACGTGTCATTAGCTAAATGGAATGTGAAGTTTTCTGGTTCAGAATGTGTTCGCGAATTCTTTCTCGCATTAGAAGAGGAGAGAGACGCACGTAGCCTTCCATCAAGCTAAATATAGCTTGATGGAAGGCTACGTGCGCAGATTTCACGAGGTTCTGGCGGGTTCTGCTTTAAAATATTTTAGGACGATAAGAACACCTGAACTTTCATATTCTGAATTTAGCCCGATACGGGAACAGTTCTGAACTTCAATAAAATACAAGTGCGTGATTTTTTGTAGTCAGTTAGAGTAGATTGAGTACTAATGGGTATGAACATTTTCTAACGGATTTTGAGTGTGCGTTAGGTATAAAAAAAGTTTTCGTAAGCGACCTCTGTAAATCTTAGAAAAAAAAATTCAAGTGCATTTCTTCTGCACTAGGGCATCGCATTTAACAGTTTTAACATTTCGTATTGTTGTCTAACAGATTTGTCGAGAGATTATGTCAGCGCGATACGAAACGAATGAAAAAATTATAAATCCCTGAAAAGATTATACAAGTGACTTTTGGCAACGAAGATGTGTTTAGAACTATGAAATGTAATGACAGTTTTAATTTATAACAGATTTATCAATAGCTTTATTTTATATAAAAGATTTAATTTTTAAATCGTTCTCTAGGCCACAAAATTTTACGCAAAATTGTCAAGTCGGCGTAGTGAACTCATTTTCATAAAAGTAATCTATAACATAGAATTCTAACAAATTCACCCACGGGAACCAGTTATATTACTTTATTAGTTATACGCGACATTTAAATTTGAGCGCGAACGCTTTGCATCAAGTTAAGACTGCGCCGAACGTTAGCGACTGACCCATAGAGCGCGAGGAATGCGTATTTATTTAGATCAGCGCGCGGCCGCCATTGTAAAAATGTAATATGGACAGTTAAAATATTTTTTTGATAAATCTGGACCTTTAATACCAAGCAATAATTGAAATATCTGATGCGGACAAATTGTAATGTAAACATTCATCTTTCAGAAAGACAACCTTCATTAACAAAATGAATCGGTTCTTGGAAATATAAATTTGACTTTAAGGTTGTTTACAAATATTATCCCATCATCTAAATAAATAGGTTTGAGAAGTTTGTTCTATTCACATTGCACCAATACAATCTCGAATTATATTCGGGTAAGTAATTCCAAACGTCATGTCATTCATAATTTCAAACAAGAGCTTTATTGCCTTAGGTTAAGGCGAGTAGATACGTGAAATGGTGAATAATACATTTTAAGTCCTAAGGCTTGTAATCTAGCCAATGTAAAATTTTGATAAAAATATGTTACTAGCATTTGCTCGCGGCTTCGCCTGCGTT
The DNA here is from genome assembly GCA_932273695.1 of Apotomis betuletana. NCBI lineage: Eukaryota > Metazoa > Arthropoda > Insecta > Lepidoptera > Tortricidae > Apotomis > Apotomis betuletana. The sequence continues at coordinate 11,738,746 of OW026298.1, read as the reverse complement.
AAAACCTATGTATACACTATCCTACGGGAACGATGTTTTATTTTGTCAGGATAATAAGTAGCCTATTTGTTAAGTTAGGGTATAGACTATCTCTGTTTCAAATTGCATACATATCCGTTTAGCTGTTTTATCGTGAAAAATAAACAAACATACACACATACTGTCACTTTTTATAATATTAAAGGGAAATTTTACTCGCAGTACGGATACTGTTATCACAATATAGTTGTATCTTTTAAATCTATAAATAGTATTTTAGATTGCAAACTCCCGTGAGGCTCCATATGAAACGGGTTCCCTCACGTCATTTAAGTCGAAAAAAAAATTAAAAAAGGAAATAAAAGAAGTAAGAAACAAACAAAAAGAAAAACGATTGTATAGTCACTAATAAAGCATCGAGTACTATTTACTTTTACAAGTCTCACGAAATGTATGTCTTGATTTGGTAGCGATAAAAAAACTGGAGGAGATAAATAGTACATAACTGCAGAGGCCGGGAAAAGTCAGTTCGTGTTTGAGTATGATTTTGGAGGAAGTCCGAGTTAAATCAGCAACTTCTAAACGCACGATTTTTTTTTAGAAACCATACCCTATTTATCATTCGGAGAAGATCACAAGTCCAAAAGAACTTTTATATTGATTTGGACGGAATCATTTCTGTTTTTTTTTATTTGCCTACGTTTGGTATACTTATTAACTTACTCTAATTACTCAATCGTGTGGTATTATTTCCCGGCCACGGCCAACAATGTTATTTTATTTCATTAACGTATTAATACGATATCGAAGGATTGCGCGGTCTATTTTTACTACATTAATGGGAAAATTTCCAAGCAAGTCGGAGAAAAGTATGTTTCGATACTGTGACTTTCAAAAAGCTGTACGTTCAACATACAGATATTAAATTTTTATGTTTTTTTTAGAGTATAAATAGGTAAGGATATTTATTAATCAGCAATATACATGTTTTGTTGAAACTGTTTTACTTACCGATTTTTATTAAAGCTTTTTAATTAAGTTATACGGTCGGTTGATCTCCATTCGTCACTCGTAGGGCTTGCAATATCGGAAAGGTTTTCCAATTTTGAAATTAACTGATATTGGCACTCAATTCCGGAATTCCAGAACTGGTTCCGGAATTGACTTACCATACCAAAGTAAACAAAAAACGAATTTTAACATTTTTTTTACTATTAAAGGCGGAAATCGATATACTGATTAGACGTTTCCGAGGTCGAGAAATTTAACAAGGCTTTTTGTCTTTATTTAACTTTATTGTATAAAACAAAAGTCAAGTACAAATGTTGAATTTAATGCCAAATGGCATTTTCCACCTTTCAACCATTGGACCAATGCAAAGGTACTTCAAGTGGGTGTAGCTGTAGAGTAGAAATTGAATCGTTCTGAGAGTTTTGAAGATACAAGTGAATACAAATTAAGCTAGTTATGCTTAAACAAACTTACCATCCCTAAAATATCTCTTATTACTGTCTAGAAACTACATCAAATAGAGTCGTTTAAATTCCGGAATATTAGACAATACGAAATCTGGAATATTAGATAATAATGAGCTTGCTCAATTTCGGAATTGTAATATCGGAGAAATCAACCGGAATTTCGGTTTTTCGAAATACCGGAATTCCGGAATGCAAATAGGCACTTCAGTCACGCACAACAAGAACGCATGAAGCAGTATGAGTTTTACCATCGAAGTATCGTTCCAGGGGCGCGCGGTCAGTGGGGAGAATAACGTTAGTCTCCACCCAAATCGCCTTAAGAAAGCCATACTCGCCTTAAGAAACACATTGATTTTGCATTCAGATTTTCACTCCCCAAAAATGGTATTGGTGAAAATTATTAAAATAGTAGATTGTTTGATAAGGGGCTAAAATTAGCCATGGTCACACGAAGTGATTATTTGGACGTGCGAACAAAGTAAGCGAGGACAAATATAACCTAAGTGTCATAATGGCTTTTAGCCATGTGTTAATATCGCTTTTCACTGCGACTGCGACTGCGACTGCGAGGAAATGAAAAATAATTTAAAAAATTAAATTGTTGTGTCAGATCACAACCCGGCATACAATTTTTGCCAGAGCCCATAAACAATTGAAAGATTACGAAAATGCCTTGGACCTAACGTTATCTTTGTAATTTTTCCAATTTGAACTGGAGTGTATATGAATATGAGTGTATATCATTCTTTTCAAATATATAAACTTATTTTGTCATTTAATACTACAAATATAATATAATACGAAATATTTAAGATTTTCTTACTGTACAAGTCAATAAAAACCTATCTTATGGCCTTTTTTATGCGGAATGGTAAAATTACCATTTTGATGTATCAATTTAAGCAAAAAACCATAACTATGATGTTTTAATTAATTTACAATAAAACTCATTGGGTTGCGCCACACGTACTTGTTGTGCGAGTGACGAATGGAGATCAACCGACCGTATAACTTGTTTAAAGGCATTTTAAAAAGGACAAGTAAAATAATCAGTTTCAACAAAAAAAAAAAATATTATATTGCTGATTACTTAATATCATCACCCATTTATATTATATAATAAAAATATTGAACGTACAGGCCTCGACGGAAATGTCAGTTCGTGGATTCGTATTAATTGAAGGACTCGGACTTCCTCCAAAATCATACTCAAACATGAACTGACTTTTCCAGGCCTCTGCAGTTATGTACTATTTATTTCCTCCAGTTTTTTTATCGTTACCAAATCAAGACATACATTTCGTGAGACTTGTAAAAGTAAATAGCACTCGATGCTTTATTAGTGACTATACAATCGTTTTTCTTTTTGTTTGTTTCTTACTTCTTTTATTTCCTTTTTTAATTTTTTTTTCGACTTAAATGACGTGAGGGAACCCGTTTCATATGGAGCCTCACGGGAGTTTGCAATCTAAAATACTATTTATAGATTTAAAAGATACAACTATATTGTGATAACAGTATCCGTACGGCGAGTAAAATTTCCCTTTAATATTATAAAAAGTGACAGTATGTGTGTATGTTTGTTTATTTTTCACGATAAAACAACTAAACGGATATGTATGCAATTTGAAACAGAGATAGTCTATACCCTAACTTAACAAATAGGCTACTTATTATCCTGACAAAATAAAACATCGTTCCCGTAGGATAGTGTATACATAGGTTTTAACGCAGGCGAAGCCGCGAGCAAATGCTAGTAACATATTTTTATCATAATTTTACATTGGCTAGATTACAAGCCTTAGGACTTAAAATGTATTATTCACCATTTCACGTATCTACTCGCCTTAACCTAAGGCAATAAAGCTCTTGTTTGAAATTATGAATGACATGACGTTTGGAATTACTTACCCGAATATAATTCGAGATTGTATTGGTGCAATGTGAATAGAACTAACTTCTCAAACCTATTTATTTAGATGATGGGATAATATTTGTAAACAACCTTAAAGTCAAATTTATATTTCCAAGAACCGATTCATTTTGTTAATGAAGGTTATCTTTCTGAAAGATGAATGTTTACATTACAATTTGTCCGCATCAGATATTTCAATTATTGCTTGGTATTAAAGGTCCAGATTTATCAAAAAAATATTTTAACTGTCCATATTACATTTTTACAATGGCGGCCGCGCGCTGATCTAAATAAATACGCATTCCTCGCGCTCTATGGGTCAGTCGCTAACGTTCGGCGCAGTCTTAACTTGATGCAAAGCGTTCGCGCTCAAATTTAAATGTGGCGTATAACTAATAAAGTAATATAACTGGTTCCCGTGGGTAAATTGGTTAGAATTCTATGTTATAGATTACTTTTATGAAAATGAGTTCACTACGCCGACTAGACAATTTTGCGTAAAATTTTGTGACCTAGAGAACGATTTAAAAATTCAATCGTTTATATAAAATAAAGCTATTGATAAATCTGTTATAAATTAAAACTGTCATTACATTTCATAGTTCTAAACACATTTTCGTTGCCAAAAGTCACTTGTATAATCTTTTCAGGGATTTATAATTTTTTCATTTGTTTCGTATCGCGCTGACATAATCTCTCGACAAATCTGTTAGACAACAATACGAAATGTTAAAACTGTAAAATGCGATGCCCTAGTGCAGAAGAAATGCACTTGAATTTTTTTTTCTAAGATTTACAGAGGTCGCTTACAAAAACTTTTTTTATACCTAACGCATACTCAAAATCCGTTAGAAAATGTTCATACCCATTAGTACTCAATATAAATTTGCTGATAAAAGAAAAAAAACGTACAATGCGAATTATTTTAGTTTAAGGTGTAATTATACCCTTCCCGTATCGGGCTAATTAAAGGCAGCTTTTTTTCAAACATTCGATGCGATCGATTATGATTTTAAAACAGAGAGGTACCTCCGCGAACGTAAACAAAGGGTGAATGAATCAGTTCGTGATTTTATTATTAACGTACGCGATTTAAACTCAAAATTAGAAAATCCGATTAAGGAACACGATTTGTTCAACATTATTAAATACAATTTACATTCGCGTTATCATCCGTGCTTGGCTACTAATCTAGTTTTTGATATTGACACTCTACTGTCAGTTACAACCAACTTCGAAGCCTTTCAACCGAAAATATCACAGCATAGGGTAGTTGCTCCTGTCGCCGACTGTTTCTTTTCATCCTGCCCGAAATGTGGCGAGGCTGGTCATTCGTATCGTCTTTGTCCTAATATACCTGGAGCAGTTTGTTTTAAATGCCATCAACCTGGTACGACGACGCGTTTTTGTCCAAAATGTAACCCGAAACCATCTGGTTCAAAAAACTAGCTTATACCGGTACTCCAGTTGACCATTCGGTGTTACCGGTTATTTCTTTAGAGTCTTCCGATAATAGACTGTTTATTGAAATGAACATTAGTGGTTCGAAAGTTAGGGGTCTCCTAGATTCTGGCGCACAAAAATGTCATTGGTCAGCAGGGACTGTCTATTAAAGCTGAATAGATCTTTTAATACTAGCAACCGACCTGTTGCAGTTTCGGCCAACAATTCGCCGATTAATATTTTAGGCACTACTGTTCTTCCAATTGCTTTCAATGGTGCTTTGGTTGACCATCAATTTTTGGTAGCGGATCGTATGACGTCTGACATCATACTTGGAATTGAGTTTTGGAATAAATTTGGCTTGACATCTTTACTTACTTCCGCCTTTGATAGGAAAGTAGACGGCAAACTATTTTTGCCACAATCCACTGAGAATTTTAGGTCATCTTGCGTATACGAGGCTAGATATGTACACGCGCGCGAAAGTCTTTCGGTTGAGCAAGAGGTCCGTCTCCAACGCGTTATTGGTAGATTTGAGGAGATTTCAGCCGACAAAGTTGGGCTCGGTAGAACGTCTTGGTTGTCGCATAAGATTGTTACCAATGGTCCTCCAATTCGTCAGCGATATTATCCATTGTCACCCGCGAAGCTGGCGATTCTCAATGAAGAGATAGATAAGATGCTCGAGCAGGGAGTTATTAGACCTTCACGTTCGCCCTGGGCCAGTCCGGTTGTTATGGTAACCAAGAAGGATGGTTCGGTTCGTTTTTGCGTGGACAGCCGGAAACTCAATAGTGTTACTGTTCGCGATTCGTATCCTCTGCCACGTATCCAAGACATTCTCGATAATCTCCGGGGAGCCAGGTTTATGACTTCTCTTGATCTACGGAGTGCCTTTTGGCAGATCCCTCTAGCTGATAAAGATAGTATTGAGAAAACTGCATTTATAGTTCCTCAAAGGGGCCTATTCGAATTCGTTCGCATGCCATTTGGTTTGACAAATGCTGCTTCAGAGATGCAGAGGCTGACGGATATGATTGTCAATCATGAGTTCTCCAATTTCTCGGAAGATTGTGTTTTTGGGTATGTTGACGATTTGATCCTTATTTCACGCGATTTTGATAGCCATTTACGCCTAATCGAGAAGGTTTGTGACCGACTGAAGGAAGCTGGTTTGACAGTTAATTTAAAAAAATGAGAATTTTGTAAGTCGAAATTGAGATATTTAGGCTATATTGTTAACGAGAAAGGTCTCCAAACTGATCCCAAAAAGCTTGAGGCGATAAGAGAATATCCTGTACCATCAACCGCCAAGTCATTGCGGGCATTTATTGGTATATGTTCTTACTATAGGAGGTTCGTACCAAATTTTTCCTCCATTATTGCTCCTTTAACAGCTTTAATTGGTAAACGGAAAGGACGAGATCCAATTGATTGGAACTGTGATTCGCAGTCGGCTTTTCAACAATTAAAAGAAAAGTTGCTTAATTCTCCTGTGGTCGCATGTCCCGACTTTTCAAAACCATTCCTCTTGCAGACAGACGCTTCATCAGTTGGTCTTGGCTCTGTTCTGAGTCAACGTATCGATGGAGAAGAGCGTCCAATCGCTTTTTATTCTCGGCTATTTACCAAGGCTGAGAAAAATTATAGTACCACGGAAAGAGAATTACTTTCTATTTTAGAATCTCTTAAACATTTTCGGTGTTATTTAGATGGTATGAAATTCACGATTATTACTGATCATATGGCTTTAAAGTGGTTAATGACTCTAAACAACCCATCAGGTCGTTTGGCGCGTTGGGCGATTTATATTTCCCAGTTTAATTATGAAATTGAGCATCGGCCAGGTTCCTTAAATACTGTACCAGATGCTTTATCTAGGGTTTGCGTTAATCTTGTTACGTTCGATCAGGGTCCAGATGCTACCGACGATGCGTGGTATAAACGTGTCTATACTGGGGTCCGCGATACTCCTCAGATGTTCCAAGCGTACTCCATACAAGACGGTGTTTTGCTTCGCCGCGTAGTGGCTGATAACCCATTGGTAAATAACCAATGGCGTATAGTTTTACCAGCTGAGAAGGTAACGGACGCTATTTGGGAACTGCATCGTGATTTCCCTGCTGTTCATCCGGGGGTCATGAAAACCTATTTAAAAGCTCGTTCTATTTATTACTGGAGTAACATGTACCGTGACGTTGTTCGTATACTCCAAGAGTGTCAGACTTGTAAAGCGCATAAGATTTCAAATACACAACCCCGTGGGCAGATGTTGCATCCAAAAGATGTAGCTGCTCCGATGCAACTCCTAGCAGTAGACCTAATTGGGCCACTTCCTGTCGCTTATTATGGTTTCCGATACATATTTTCAGTTGTTGACGTTTTTTCGAAATATATTTGGCTCAGTAGTCTCAAGAAAGCTGACGCTCGAACTATATCGTCGATTCTTGAGAATTATATATTTTTACGCGATGGTGTTCCTCGTAATATTCTGTGTGACAACGCTTCGGTTTTCAGAAGTCATGAATTTGTCAATTTCTTATCTAGTTATGGGATTCCTAGGCCATTATATATTCCTTTGTATTCTCCCCAGGTAAATACTGTTGAGAGGTATAACCAAAGCGTATTGACCGCTCTGAGTATTTTAGTCGAGAACGACCAAAGAACTTGGGCGCGAATGTTGCCTAAAGTAGCATTATACTTGAACTCATGCGTTAATTTGGCAACAGGTTTTACTCCAAATTTTATCATGTTTGGTCGTGAGGTTATTACTAGCCCTCATAGCCTAGGAAGTCAGACTCGTTCAACGGATTTGGTTGCGAGTCGGGCTGATTATGCGACGAGGCTTCAGACGTTGTCTTCCATTTATGATAAGGTAGCGGATTCCTTGACCCGCGCTTTCTTGCGAAATTCCCGCGCTTATAATAGTCGTAGACAAATAGTAACCTTACATCCCAACGATATTGTCTGGAGGCGTAATTTTGTACGTTCTTCTGCACAAGAGTATTTTTGTGGCAAATTAGCTCCTAGATTCGTTAAGTGTCGGGTTGTTCGTGCTGTATCCCAGCAGGTGTACGAATTAGCTGATTGCTACTCTCCTCACATTGGGATTTATCATATCAAAGATATTTTGAAATAATTTTGGGTAAGTGTCCACATAATAGTTCATTTACCCTATTTCTATTTGGTTTCATTGCTTAAACCTCTATAAATCTTGTATATATTTCAATTCCATTCGGTTTCATTAGCTTCGCTTAGCATCGACCCGCTTCGTGTGTCTTTAATTCGAAACATTCCGATTGTGTTCGATTCCCTACGATTTAATTCGATTCGAATAATTTCTACTTGTTCAGTTCAATTAATAAAATAATATCATTTTCCTTTGTGGTTCGTTGTTTGGAACGTTTACCCTAATTGTTTTAAAGAGTTTGTTGCATGTGACACCGATAAACTTTGTAAATATTATAAAATAAACTCCTTAGTAAAAAAAAACAAAGAGTCTATCGCATACGTGGCGAGTAAACTCCTTAGGTTTGTTAGGTTAGTTAGGTTATTAGACTCTATGGTTATAACGCACGTTACCTTTTTTTGTGGCGTTATAGACCTATTGTCAGTTCATTATATTTGACAATTTGTCAACTTTGACAATCCTCTGTTTACGTCTGAGCTACGTAATTATTTTTATTATAAATTAGCATATTACGCGTGTAAATAAATAATAAAAGAAGCTAAAAGTGTAAAAAATAATCTTTAGGTTATTTAGGCTAGTGTCGGATCCTGGAACTCGCGAGTGTAACCTCGATAGCAGTTAGATGAAGAGCGCGCACGACGTCTAATTTCTTTTGATGGTAGCTGGTAAGTAGAAAGGGCCGGTAATTTAAAAGTTTCTTAGGATTATTAGTAGTTATAGTTTAGTATGTTTTAGTAGTTAAATATGGACATGCGCGGTTTCTTTTCACGTCGCTGTTTTCCGTGTTTTAATCGCGTTCCTTTTTTAAGCGGTTTATTGATTTTTGTGACGTTTGTTTCCAAAATTTATTAGTACTACAGTACTTTGATTTTATGTACTCCAGGGGAGCTCAACCTTTTCTCATTATTAAGTTTTTTTGCACTTTGATTTTATGTAATCCAGGGAGCTCAACCTTTTCTCATAATTTAAGATTTTTTTGTATTTCTTTATTCTGTAATGATGACAATAATTTCTTTTTTTGTACTTGGTGGATGCTGCAGTAAAACTGCAATGTATATTTTTAAATTTTTGTGTTCATTTTTAACTGTAATGTTACCATAAGTTTTAATACCTGTTATACACTTTTTGTGAATCAGTTGGTATCAGGCCATCGAAATTTGATTAAACGAAATTGACAAATCGAAGATTTAAAAGATTGATGGTTAAAAAAAGAAAGAAAAAATTGATTTTTGGAGAGATTCTAGAGAAAAGTCAGAGGGATTGACGTCTGTGAATGAAAAAGGATATTAATTTTTTTGACCTTGCGAGAGCTATAATTTTGGATGGAACCTGACAGTTATATTACAGTGGAATGCTAATATTTTCCATATCGTGAAGTGCCACATACGCTCGGAGTTTTCGTCTAAAGGACGTGAGCACAAAGGTTAATTTTGACTGATTCTTGGACCAAGGAGCGCCTGCAAATTTAATAACAACTGGATTTATAGCGAGGTATTCTCTACCCTTTCTTTCGTTGGAGGAACGTTCCCCATTAAACCAACCATCAAGGAAGTGATTACCAACTGTGCCAAGACTTACTCCTATAGACTCTATTTTGTAGCTGTGCATCATCTTTTACGATTATCCTATAGTGTGTGTTAGGTTAGATATCTATTTCATAGTATTTTTAAGTTGACTGTCGGTTTTTGTATCTAAAAATCTTTTCGAAATTCTAAAAGCCCGTTAGTCGGCCTATTCTTCCATCGAATTATTAATTTGGTTAGGATATCTGTTTAATTTCGGTTATAAGATTATAATAAACGTCACAGAAATCCATAAACGGTTTTAATTCTCCATTCCTCAAAATTCTACGTGTTTGGTTACAACAGACGGCCTATAGGGCACTGTTGCAACCAACTATAGCAGTTCTCTTTTTTTTTTTTTTTTATGTGCTATAGTATGTATCATTCACATTACCGGTACCTTGTCAACCATCGACCAGTTTTATTTATTGGATCAGAATGTTGCCAGTTAAAAATAAGATAAATTCATCTAGTTTTTCTGTAGAATAAGTGCTTTTGCATTACTGAATTAAAGACGAATCATTTACTACAATTTATTCAATATTTTTATAACTTTTAATTTTATTTTCTTCGGGTTTCGTGACTAAAATAAAACAATTCAAACGGATTGTATCATATTTATTCATTGTTTGTACCTTTCTGACGTATTTGGCACCGAAAATTTGTGTTTTTCTCATCAAAAATAGTTGCCGAAACGTCAGGCGACTCAAACAACGAACACACGCGATATAATCCATTTAAATCGCCTTATATAAACAAAACAGTTGTATAGAAACGATAGAATTGTTTAATTGATACCCTATATTCTATGGTGAATATGTTGATAAGTCTAATATCTCACAAAATACAATGATTCTACCAAAATAAGTAAGATAATTGAAAAGTTTGCATAAAATTACCCTTAAATCAATTTAGACATTTCAATTATACAGAAAAACTGATTTTTAGGGATTAAATTAAAAAACATTTTCACCAATTTGGGCACTAATGTATGGGGAATAACTTGATAAGTCGATGGTGAACTTGATAAGTCGATGGTGAATATGTTGATAAGTCTAATATCTCACAAAATACAATGTTTCTACCAAAATAAGTAAAATAATTGAAAAGTTTGCATAAAATTACCTATAAATCAATTTAGACGTTTCAGTTACTATGAAAAACTGATTTTTAGGAATTAAATTAAAAATCATTTTCACCAATTTGGGCACTAATGTATGGGAATTAACTTGATAAGTCGTTGGTACCTATGTTGATAAGTCTTATATCACAGAAAATAAGAGGATTTTACTAGAATACGTAAGGTAAATGAAAAGATCGCGGAAAATTATCCATAAATCAAGCTTTAAGCACGAGTTAAAGATGAAAATGGATTTTGGAGAAAATGTCAAACTTTAAAATCGACGCCCTGAACAATTGCCATTTTGGACTTATCAAGTTCTTCACGCCATGCACGGATATATTCATGTCTTCATAAGCTATTATCCAGAAATTTTCTGCGGGCAATTTGCGTCTCTGGCAACATGCGTCTAAACGTTGACTCTGATTACCTCAGTAGGCAGTTATGCTAGTACTTCAGAAATGTGTCACTATTGAGAAATTTCGGGAACATTCGTATATTGTATTGTTGCCGAATAAATGTCATGTCCTAAAGAATCATTCAGTTTGCCTCTAACCTCATCGCTAATCGCTAGTATAGTTTGACCCGTGAACTAAAGGCAACAGTTTGTAATCGTCGGTCAAAATACTTCGGGCCACTCGTCACTTCGGCTTTGACGTAGGTACCATAATAGCGTCACCTCTGATTACGAACTTTTATTACTGTTTCTAAGCTCAAATTAAACTATCGACAAGCTGGAAGGCGTATTTCTGAATTCCTATTCAGTAATTATATGATTTATTTGCAGAACGATTTATGACAATTCCAATGAAAGGTTCCGTACTTCTTTAGTTATTTGCCGTGGGACATGTAGTTCACTGAGTGGATTAGATTATCAATATTATTATCACTAATAACTTGGGCAGATAGATACATCCAAAAAATTACATTTGGTGAACTGGAACTGCTGAAGAAAACCAAGGTGGGCACTAGAACTCCGTAAAATAAGTATTTCTCCAGAACGCGAACGATCACTAAACTAAATTTCCTGTAGGTGGATTTTTATAATAATTTAACTAAATAAACAGACAGGCTAAAATTTGCATAATGTCATAATGCTCGTTTGGTACAGAGATGGATTTCTGACCACAGAGATGAGCTGAGTCGTATAAAAATGGCTGCTAAGAGCCCCGATCTCAACCCCATAGAAAATGTATGGGGTAAAATGGTGCAAGAGTGGGACGGAAGCCAGTGTCGCACCCAAAATGCTTTAAGACGCCGCGCTTTCCACGTATGGGCACGTATGGGAGTCTTTTCGAGGGCAAATCTTATGTGAAAACCTGGTTGGTTCTATGCGAAGACGGCTACAGAATGTATTAAATGCAGAAGGAGGTTATACGAGGTACTAACGTCTTCACAGATTGAAGAACGTAAATTTTTAATTTACGGGTACCTAGTTAACTAGCAATTAAAAGGACTTAAGTGGCATTATTTTGGACTTTGCGAGCTGCAAACCAACGTCCGACAACAAAACTATGGCCAGTTTATAAACATTCTCAATAATCTTCGAGTAGGCGAGTTGAGTATGGAACAGTATGAGATTTTGATTGAAATAAGTCTTGTGCCCTTGGTTGGTGATTTTACCGACGGCAAAGCTGTGCGTATTTTTCCGACAGTCAAACTTGTTCATACCTATAATGACAAAATAGTAGAGGCAATGGCTAGAACGTTCAAAATGTATACTTTAAATTCACTGGATGAATCAACAGAAGCTGCCACTTATGGGCAAAAACCGAACCAGGTTTCTATTCTACAAGATCCAAACAGTTCGGGTGGTTTACTTAGTTCCATAAAAATTGCAGTTGGTGCTAGGGTCATGTTGCGTATGAACATGAAAGTTTCGGAAGGATTAGTAAACGGAACGGACTTCGCCGAGATCAGTTGGAAGAACGCGAACTTCCGAAGACCATCTTTATAGAATTTGACGATAAATCAATTGGAAGGAGTTTTAAAGATGCTAACGGATGGGTTCCAATCCGACCTCAAAGTTTAACCTTCGAAGGTCTTAGAGGATATGGCAACATTGAAAGAGTAATGTTTCCCATTATTTTAAGCTGGGCTGTTACAGTCCATAAATTACAAGGGACCACCGTGGAAAAAGCTATATTTTATTTAGGCAAGAGTATTTTTGCTAAAGGACAAGCTTACGTGACCTTCAGTCGCGTTAAGAGTTTGCAGGGTTTTGCTATTTCTGACCTCAATCAAAGGAAATCGTTTAAGTCCTAATGACAAACAGCTTTAGCAGAATTGCAAAGACTTAGAAACAGGGACACAGTACTTTGACAGAAATTATATCTTTGTTTTGTCACAAAAATATTTATGAGACTCACTTTTATTACCGACTGTACTTTCTTACACAAACGTTAAGCGTCTTGACCATACAGACGAGCCCAAACACGATGGGTGTATCCGGTGCTGTTTAGGAGTTCCTTCGGCCACCTTCAGCTCCAAGATACCAAATTTCAAGGGGCGTTCAATAAAAAGTGAGAATGAGATACAAACTCTTTCAATATTAGGAAATTAAATACTGGCCGGTAAAGTTAATCTATCTAGCTGATTGCTATGAAAACAAAACTCAACTGCTTTTTGTTTAAAAAAAAATACGGCCATTTCTTTGCAATGCTATTGAGTACGTTAGTGAAAATGGAGAAAATTGAACTTCGCACCGTTATCAAATACTTGTTTGAAAAAATTCTACGGACCAAGTCAATTTAGATTTGCTTTAGGGACACTTTAGGGTCTAATGCTCCTCCGTATTCGACAGTCTCACGTTGGTGCGCCGAATTTAGACGTGGAAGAACATCGACCATGGACTGGACGACCCCCGCTCCGGACGCCCTACTACAGCAGTAACTGAAGAAATTGTGAAAAAAGTCGAAAACTTAGTTTTGGCGGATAGTCGTGTCACGGTTCGTTTTATTGCTGAAAATGTAAAGATTTCAACTGGGAGCGTGCATAATATTTACATGAACGCTTGGGTATGAAAAAGGTATCTGCGCGTTGGGTACCAAGAATGCTTACTGACACGCAAAAACAAACTAGAGTTGAGATTTGTCAAGAAGCTTTGGACCTCATACAGCAAGACCGGGAACTTTTTCTGGCGCGATTTATAACAATGGACGAGACATGGCTCCACCATTAGGACCCTGAAACGAAACTGCAGTCTATGACATGGAAAAGGCCATCATCTCCAACTCCGAAGAGATTCAAGGTGGGCCCATCTGCCGGTAAGGTCATGGGCTCTGTTTTTTGGGATGATAAAGGGGTAGTAATGATTGAGTATCTCGAGCATGGAGCCACTATTGCGGGCACTTTATATGCTAAACAAATAGCAACATTGCGCAATGAGATCCGCGAAAAACGGCGAGGTAAACTCTCAAAAGTTGTGCTCTTCCACCAGGACAATGCCCCGGCACACAAGTCCGCCGTTGCAATGGCTGCAATTCGTAATGCTGGGTTCGATATCCTTGAGCATCCTCCGTATTCACCGGATCTCGCCCCCAGTGATTTCTACCTATTTCCGAGATTGAAAGAATACCTGAGGCCAGAAATTTGAAGACGACGACGCGGTAGTCGCTGCAGTACAAGATTTTTTAAGTACTCAAGATGAGACCTTTTTTAAAAATGGAATTTTAAGTTTAGGAAAAAGATATACTAAGTGTATTATGCTAAAAGGTGACTACGTCGAAAAATAAAATGACATTTAATAAAAGTTGTTTATAACATACTCATTCTCACTTTTTATTGAACGCCCCTCGTATTGTACTGTCAAAAATTAAGTAAAACTCACAGTGGGCATATAGAAAATGCTAATAAAACTTAACATTTACCCCAAATTTGGAATTATTGGTCTCAATATTAGATGAGATCCATTCACAACTAGCTGGTCATCATAAGACTCTCATTTAGCGAATAATAGAGAAAATGCTAATAAAACTTAACGTTTAACCAAACTTTGGAATTCTTGGCTTTAATAGTGGCTAAGACCCATTCACAACTAGCTGGTCATCATGAGAACCTCATTAAGTAAGTGATATAGAAAATGCTAATAAAACTTAAAATTTAACCGAAATTTGAAATTCTTGGCTTCAATATTGGATGAGATCCATTCACAACTAGCTGATCATCATGAGACCCTCATTTAGTGAGTGATATGGAAAATGTTAATAAAACTTAACATTTAACCAAAATTTTGAATTCTTGGCTTCAATATTGGCTGAGATCTTGTCACTTGTTCAGATTAAAGCTGAATATCTTGGAAACTACTGATCCTATTTCCACCAAACATAGCTAAGAACCATCTCGCCAGACAAGTATTTCAATTAAAAAAAACCGCACTCAAATTGGTCCATGCGTTTGGGAGCTACGATACCACAGACAGACACACAGATACACATGTTAAACTTATAACACCCCTCTTTTTTCGTCGGAGGTTAAAAAAGATATGTTACGACCAGAGATCGTTATCAACGTGCAGAATTGGTGGCAAAGTATGGTTGACAAAAAAACAAATACTCAAGTATTTTAAATATTATTATATTTCACAAATTATAACATTTATATACATATTTACTATCACTTCTGCAATTATGCTGAATAAATTACTAAAATTTGATCAACAGATTTTGCCGTCAGTCGTTCACGACGATTGCAAAAAGACAATTTTCCATAAGTAAATGACCTTTCGACGTTGACAGAAGTCAAAATATTGCACGCAACTTTTATTGACGCCCTCCGGCATTTTGATGGGATTTCGACTTTATATGCTTATTTATATTGTATTTTTTATTTTTAATATTGACATTACAAATTGTACATCGCGTGCCTACATCCGTCGTTATAATATCCGGATGTTGTGTTAACTCCATACTGTGAATGTAAATACTTTTACCATAATGTGCACTTTGCTAAGACTCCACTTGAAATACTTGATTATCATCAACTCGAGATACGACGTGTCTTTATTTAGAATAAAATAAACACTTCGCGTAATGTTATGGAATGTTCAGCTGCAGTTATATGTTTATGTATGACAAATTAATGTCATTTTGACGTATATTGTTTTAAAAATATTTAGGGCGGAAAAGGTTTTGTACAGTGTAGATTTATTATCTAGAGATTGTAATCCTATGTAGGCAAGTATTTGTTTTATAATGATTGTGTAAAACTAGAAAATAAATAAGTGAATAGGTATTCGCTTTTTCTGTCAACCATACACTTTGCCACGAAAATTGCACGTTGATAACGATCACTGGTTACGACGCTGCTATTTAGAAGAAATTTTCTGCAAACGCAGCGAACGGAAGCTGCATCCCTGAAAGACGTAAAAGTTCCGGAAATATTGGAAAATATTTTTTTGCTATGCGATGATGGCACAGACAACAAAATATTAATATTTTGTTCAAAGTTTATGAGATTTGCCGTAAAGAAAGTTGAAGATAAACTATTCTTTATTGACGGCACCTACGTCTACATACGTAGACACAATTTGGAAAATTGGTTTAGCGTTCGTGTGAAGGTGCCGTCAATAAAGAATAGTTTATCTTGCACATACGTGCATGGTGATTTGCACAGTACCAGCGATTCGGTAAATGTGGTGGGAGTGATATATGCCCTACTACCTGATAAATTGCAATGTACCTACGAACGGTTTTTGAACTCTTGAAATTAAGAATTCCATAAACAAAGTATTTTCGCAAACATATAGATCAGGGTGCTATTTTCACCTGTATAAAGCTGTATGAAAAAAAGCTGAAGCTTTGAAGGTCGATGAAAACAAGGAGTCAAGAGACATAATCGGAATTTGTGCAAATGTTCCTCTTTTACCTGCAGCGTACTACACTGAATGTTGGTTGTGTATTAAACAAGCGTATTGTTGCACACCCTTTGAATTTTTAAAAAGGATTACTACTAGAAGAAGATTTAAATATTGATAATAACCACGTGTTTTCATTAAGTAATTGGAGTGGGAAATGGGGCTTGAGTGGTTTGGGAGTGTGTTTGGGTGTGTAGACGAAGTTGCAATTATACTAGCCAACTCTCACTCCATGGACTTCATTAAGTAGAAATGTTAAATTCAAGAAGTAAATAATATTTGTTTTACTTTACGAAATTAAAACACTATAAAAAACATTTTGTGATATGCATATATGGATATAATTTTTATAGCACAGTCATTTTAGGGTTTCACCATCGGAATGAGAGATAAACTCGTATGCAGCTTCATTTGGCGTTCTAAAAGTAGTCTCAAAAGTCTCGTAATATCTCGTGTTTGCGTCCTGAATTATATATTTAAGAATATACCTACATCCGCAGGAGCGGATGTTTAGCTTAAAATAACCGCATCCGCGGATACGAAAAAATGTGCATCCGTAACATCCCTGTGCGATATTGAAAATCTACGGCATTGTGCATTGATTGATTCACGGCACAATATCGTACCTACTGTGGTATGAATCACGATTGCCGGTAATAATAAACTTAAATAGATGGCATATACAAAGGAAATAGTGAGCAAGGCCTCCTGTGCCTTGGGCATCCGATCCATCGGGGCATGCATTCCAGGCAAATGGACATACCTAAGAGAAACTAGACATTCCAGGAAAAGGGACATACGAGGAACATACATTCCAGGCAAATGAACTTTCAAGCAACTGGACATTCCTGGAAAATATTATTCAAAGAACTGGACATTCCAGGCAAATCGACATTCAAGCAACTTGACATTCCAGGCAAATGGACATTCAAGGAAGTGGACATTTGAAGCCAGAATCCATATTTGTACGAGGAGGTTAAAAAACAGAATTTGAATTCCACGGTTTTTATTCATTTATTCATTATTATACGTAACATCTTTACATCTTACTATTTTTATTATTGAAAAATAATAAATAACACTACCGCCAACCTACTTTTTCCTTCCACAAATACCGGCAATGATATATAAAGGAGGGACAGCACCGCTGTTCAAAAGTTGTTGACACACCGTAAACGCACGAAAAAGACATGACGCTAATGACACGGTACCGCGCAATATGCAATGTCAAGCTTCAGTGTGGACTATCATTTGTTCTAATACGTTATATAACCTAAAACAAACAATTCACTGGTTAAGTTATCAAAAGGTAAATTAATTGGCCATCTCCATCTCGATGTGCCACTGCTGTGAAACCAGGAAGATCTGACGGAAAAAACAATCGAGGCTGTTAAATGAGAGCCCTTTGTTTCCTAGAAACTTATTTCGTCGAATGTATAATTTCGCCGAAAAATCGTTTCGCTGATTTTTTATTCCTGAGGTTAGGTTTGTTTTATAACAATCTCAAATGCTTTCTACTAAATGAGTTTTTGTCGTAATTAAACATTTGAGCCCTTTTAAATAATATGTTGTATACAAAACGAAATAGGTACCAGCATGTAATAAATAATATATAGCTCTTAAGATTAGAACCTGACAATTGATTTAAAAGTTCAGCCATATAACAGAAATGTGTTCTTAATACTAAACTGGCCACAATTTTATTATAGTTCGACAGATTGTTAGAGGTGTTGCCGTAGTAGAGCTAGTTGCATTCACTGTTGTAAGTTTAACACATTCTTCAGAACTTTCTCATTACTACGCACACATACTAAAATAATAAAACAATAATTAAATTGTATCACTAACCCTTACTCACGCACACTTAAAAACCCAAAATATGACTAATAGGTAGTCGACTTTGTAAATGTTACCACAATGTTAATTGTCGGGTGAAGATGCAAAGACTTCAGTCTCTTAGTATCAAATTTGCTTGTAATTCAAACCAAATACGAATACAAAATAGCCTTATTTTCCTAAAACATGGCGAAATGTTTAACGTACCTACAAATAGTTGATAACCGTCAGAATCTGAACCGATTATTTTAAAACAGTTTTATAAACCGACATAATAATATCCTCACACCGTTTGGCAGAAGGGGAAATAGTACGAAAGGCGTTTCCAGTAGTATATGCTCTAAGTGCAGCGCATAGGGCGGCAGATTTTAATACTCGTAATGTCATAGTCGTTGTGCGTTATTAATTATTATCAGGGATCGTAAATGCGAGCAAAATCGATTGAAATGACGTATTGACAACCATTGACGACACTTCAATGAATTTTGCTCGCATTTTACGAACCCTGGTTTTATAGTCAGTGGTTATCTTACTTAGCCGACACGATGAAGAATGTTATAGGTATGTTACATACCCAATTATACTGGTAAGGTTGCTCAAGTCGTACCCCTTAAGGAAATAATGCTGTAATATTAATGTCATACAACTTAAACAAAATATTTTCTATGTATGGAACCTTTATTTAGTTACCTTTCAATCAACATTCATAGAAATTTAAAAAGCTCTTAGCAATATAGATATTTTAACGATTATTACAAACGTACCTTCGGTACGATTAAGGCACCTAGTCGCCCAATTCGTACCACCTATAGCCTAAGTCGTACTTAGAATAAGGCTTCAGTGAAGACATTATAAACTATATAGAAAACGTTCAGGTAATAACAAGAGATCACATTAAAAAAAACAACAACTACAAACAATTCAGTCTGAATCTCTCAGATCAACTTAAAATGTGTTTCTTTGGTTAATAGTCACAAGAATCAGTCATAGTGATCTACAAAGTAAACTAAACATAAATGAAAATTATATACTTTCTAACATAAAAAAATGAGCTTAGGAAATAATTATGGTTGAACACAGATATATCCAAAAAAATCTTTTTACTGTGCTTTCGACACCAGCACATAGGTTATGTACCCAACCTTTACATTTCTTTCATACATTGAATCATGTTCTCTTGTCTACAAGCGTCATTAAATCCAATTTCACCGTTCCGATGTTTCTCTAAAGCTTCGTTCATATCTTCCTGCTTCTAGCTATTATACTTTCTCTTTTCCATATTAACTGCCTAGTAAAAAAAACTAGTAAATTAAACACAACATTTTCTAAATACCTAAGTCGTACCGGTACGAGTAAAGAATTCTCCACAGGTACGACTTAAGCAGCAAGGTATACTAAGTTTCAAAACAAAATTACTGGTATAACCTAAAAACATTCTACCGTTTGAATGTGCCTAAACGACGGACAGATTATCATTAAAAATAGATGTAATCACAAAAATAAATTGAATATTACACTCCTTTTATAAAAAGCTTACAAATGGGCTTAACATTTTATTGAAAACTGTGTTAAAAACTCACTTTTGATTATTTTTGCTCCGCAAGACCGGCCGGCCGTCCAATTGTTTTCACATGCTCGCTCAACCATTTAGGTCAGTTTCACGTCACTAGATGGCACTTTTTATAGGAAACGGCTGGGATATCATCAGGGTACGACTTAGGCGGTAGTACGACTTGAGCAACCTTACCCTACAAAACTGAGGTATTTACCTCAGTTGTTAAAATACGCCCTGTGCATTATACTGCATTTTCTAAACCGCACCGTTTTTTTTTCGGAAGTGTGAAAACCGCCTATAACTAGCTATTGTAGACATTTACTATTTAACAAAGACGTCAACTAGTTACCTACCCATGTAATTATCTTATCATTGTCATCATTGCTTTGTAGGTACACGGTGAGCAAGAAATATATTCAACTTTTTTTTATTCATACACTGACTACTGATTAGCTCTCAGTATCACCTGAAGGTAATTGACTAGGAGGTCGAGGATGTATTGCTGTGAACCGCCTATTTACTCTTGTCTTGAAGAGATTTTATTAAAAAAGGATATATGTACTCACAATGGGAGCGAGTTCCATTCCTTAGCGATACGCAATAGAAATGATGAAGCAAATCTCGTCGTGAGATTATTTACATAACAGAATGTGGTAATCACTAATCAATCATATTGACCAACGACAACCTAACAGTGTTAATAATATTCTATCTACGTTCGGTAACCTTCCTCAAATCAAATCTACACATCGTCCTGTCGTGGTATAAACATTGCGGAATAAGGTCTCGGAGCAGCTATCAAGCCTATGACTGGTTCGTCGCTGGGAAAGACTCCGTTGACGCACTGGATCTTGAACTTCTGCATGATTCCCACGAAGGTTAAGAAGACAAACGAGCGCGCCAGAACATCGCCAGGGCACCTCCTGCGACCTGGACATAATACAATTTAATAATCAATAAATTTTAGACAGGCCAAATGCCATTAGCACTTTTATGTACGCAACGCGAGCGCCCACCGTATTGAAAAGTACTTAAAAATATAGTGGATTTTGTTTGGTTATTAAAAACATTCTAATTTTTTTTTAAATCATTGCAGTGGCGGAGGCGCAAGGAACCCGCCGCGTATGCACTGCGAAGACGTCACGGCTAGCTGGCTACTCAACGGCTCAGCGGTTTAACAAAACTGGCTTTAACTGTATAAGTAAGTTAACGAGAATCAACGGACCTTTACAACCATTACTTTTATTTCAAATGACATCAAACCAACCAGGGCCATGACCTACCTAACCCAAAAGTGTAGATGTGCTCAGCATTCTTCAATGCACCATGCTCATCAATGAATCTCTCGGGCTTGAATTCATGAGGATCGTTGAAGATCTCCGTATCGAAATACAGGTCCCCGACTGATATCAATACAGTAGTCTCCTTTGGTATCATGTACTCGTCTACAATAGTGTCGCTAAGAACTCTTCTTGGCCCCATCAACGGCACTATCGTGTAACATCTTTGCACTTCGAGCAGAAAAGCCGATGTGTAAACAAGCCTGAAAAAAAAAACTAAATTAAGTACTAACTATTAGCTCTCAAAACATCAAGCCAATCTGAGCACTTTACTATACTTTATCCGGATAGGTATTAATTTAATTTTAACAAATCATAAATTTATCAGGCCAATATTGGTTGCTAAATTTTGTATGTAATAATATTACTTTAATAAAAAGTAGAATATTTATTTGACTTTAATATATCAGGTTATAGAATAAACCATACGATACCCGATACGATACATTAATTTAATAATAATTTCAATATGCCAACAAATATTTCACAATCTCTGCACAATAAAGAACCTCAAAACCTAGGAATCTGCACCCTTTATTTTTCAAATAACATGACACTTGACACTTCTCGTGTATTCGTTTTAGGAATGTATACTGTACTTTCCGAAAATAGTTTTTTCCTAGTGGCGATTAATACCAATCGCATATTTTTCCACTTTTTATTTTCTCAATAGCGTCCTTTTCTGAAGGGATAACCTAACCATTCTCATATTTTCCCAGTTATTTATTTTCAGCAGCGTATTTTTTCAACAGGATTTTATTTCTTTCAGGACTATATTTATTTTTCAAAAATGGGATATTCTAATCAGACGTGATGGACGCACATTTCCCGGCCCTTAAAATTCACGAAGGTTTGTTCGAAATTTCTGCAGAGGCACCAAACATTCCAGCCATTAAAAACTTTAATGAATATATGTTATTGCAATGGATACAGATCGAAATGATACATATTGTATCGTGATTTCAGCACAGGCACCGGACTAATAACGTGACCGAGAGTTGGCACAAAAAAATAAATAAATTAGAAAACATTCTAATATATTATTAGTTCTGTCTGAACTGAAGGACGAAGCACAAGCAGTTGATTTCAGGGTGCTTCAAAATGATGTTCGCCCCGATGTATTTCGCAAAAGGCCAAAGAAATATATTGATATAGATACAAAAATAGACAAAATTGTCCATAATTATTTAGAAGGAAAATGCGATACTATAAAACCGATTACGCTTTTATCATACTTAAAGTATAAGTAATAAATAAAAGCCATATTGTTACCAAACCGAGTACAGTCAGTGTCACGTTCACCAAATAGTTGAAAACTTCCAGAATACGCCGCAGTATGACGCTATATGACGCTGACTGTACTCTACACTTTCGAAATTTTTGAATTAAGAGTAAGTTTAAGGTAATCGTTCATATGTTTATCGTTTGTTTGACAAAGTTGTCGGTATGATTAAGTTTATGCACAAGCGTGATTTTATTTTATTTAAGTTATATTAAATAGAAAATGTGTTATTGATTATGTGTATGCACAAGCGTGGTTTTATTTTAAGTTATAATAAATAGAAAATGTGTTCTAGTTTTATTTTTACGCATAGAACGGAATACAATACAACCTGTTTGGAGATCGATATGCACTTATACACAAGCATTCTGTACGTATATAGCCTATTTTGAACATTTTTCATACTGACGGACGTGACAAAACTATGAGGGTTTAGGTTTTGCCATTAATACCACGAGTACCTACCTAAAAAGGAGACCATTGAGAGACTTGTACATATTGACTAACGGCCTTTATAACATCTGGACATTATGACATCTTGGTCATTGAGAGACTTGTACATATTGACTAACGGCCTTTATAACATCTGGACATTATGACATCTTGGTCATTGAGAGACTTGTACATATTGACTAACGGCCTTTATAACATCTGGACATTATGACATCTTGGTCATTGAGAGACTTGTACATATTGACTAGCGGCCTTTATAACATCTGGACATTATGACATCTTGGTCATTGAGAGACTTGTACATATTGACTAACGGCCTTTATAACATCTGGACATTATGACATCTTGGTCATTGAGAGACTTGTATATATTGACTAACGGCCTTTATAACATCTGGACATTATGACATCTTGGACATTCTGACATTTGGCCCAACATACCCCGGAGTGAAAAGTTACACTAACCCAAGTGGAACTTCGTTGTGGCGTTGCTATAAGCGGAATTTGTGTAGTGCGTCGGTCACCTTAAATTAAACCATAATAATACTCAAATAGTCAGGCAAAATTTACACGCCTTTTTTCAACAGGCTATATTCAAATATGTACAAGTGAAGTCCTTCTGCAGTATGCAAAAGAAAGAGTTTGCAGGAATATGGACTCATTAGATAAAAAATAATTATGAACATAGCATATAAATTGCATGCCAATTCCCGAACACAACTATTCATGCACGCCCGGATGAATCGGTGAAATTCAGCTTACTTAGGGTACGAAGATCCTATTTGAAGACGAAAAAACTAGAGATCCCACAAAGAGACGTAAAATTCCAAAATGATAGACCTCAAGTTTTTAGTTGCTGAGTATGGTAATGATGAAAAAATATTCGCTTTTTGTAGCTAATCTTGCATCAAGAATATAAAACATATGCTCGCGAAGACCACCTTTTTCCACCTTCTTTTACTTTTAAACGCTTCCCATTTAACCACTTGTTTACCGTTCATGTGGACCTGAACAGCGATGAAGGTAGTACCAACATAGTGCCGGTATTGTACGGCTTGCTACCGAATAAACGCCATCCAGGCATAGTATACTGTACTGTTCACAACAATAAGAGATGGTATCGGTGCACGGATTGAAAAGTTCAAGTGTGATTACGAATTGGGGTTGATAAATGCAGTCACGAGTGTGTTCTCTTTGGTTCAGATAAGTATCTGTTTGTTTTTATCATTACAACCGAGCAATTTGGAAGTACTTACGCCAAAGAACACAAACTTACGGATACGCGTGAAGGCCTTCAAGTTGCAAAGTTAACGTCAATTCTACCATTTGTCACGGCGGATCGAATGGATGAAGCATGGTTGGTCGTGAAGGATTTGTGTCCAGCATTGAACATAAATAATAATTCCCTATTTTTTATATATGCATACAAATTCTACTCAACTGAGTAGTAAAGGGCCCCGGCCCTAAAGTATGGAAAATGTGGTTTCAGTTAAATGTCCTGGTATTTTGATAGTTTGTAGACGCTTTGCTCGCTTCGCTCGCTCGATCAATTATCCGCACTTTAGGCTTCCAACGTTCCAACCTCATTTTGCAACGATACCTCATCTCATTAGACAATTTACATGAAGTGAGCAGTTCAACTTTTTTCACTCATTTATGATAGTTTGAATACATCATCAATTCTTCGTACAACCTAGTCGTTTTGCAACTATGACGTTTTTACCTACATTACATATAAGTACATTTTGCAACTAAGACATTATACTATTAAGACCTTTTGCTAACCTTGTCCTAATACAATCAAGACCATTTAAAAATTAGTCATTCTGCCTACTTGTACATGTTACAACCTAGACGTTTTGCTAAGTAAGTATTTTTCAGACTAAGACCATTTTCTCACCATAACATTTGACGTTCCGCAGACTAGGGCAAAACACAACTTAGACCTTCTGAACCGAACCCGGTGCGTTAAGCCAAGACAATATCTGTATATTGTCTATTGGCTTAACTCTTTCTGTCTGTACAGAAAGTCAATATACCAATAAAATTAGATTTTCATCAGAAAGAGTCATGATCATAAGTAAAACATACTGACCACTGGGAATTAAGACACTAGTATCGCTTTTAGCACAAACTGTAATTCGCATCTCTTTTGCTAGCTATAATTATTGCCTGCCTTTTTCTTGTATTCAGTGCGAGCAAGAAGGGTGCAATGTCGCTGCAAGATGTGCTAGCCATGCAGGTATTTTGTACACCTACCCGTCTAGCACAACTATACTTCGCGACTCTTGTCGCGCGAGATAGAGCTACCCGGCACTCTCTCGCATTACAGCACAGAAAGAGACCGGTAATTATCTTGCTTGAGAAATAGTCGCGGGTGCAGGTTTACATAATAAACCTCGTGTAATTTAAAATGATGTAATGCCGTAATTTTTATCTACATAATCTTTTGAAACAGAAATCACATATAGTCTGATTACCAGATTCAATAAGGTACAGCATGATTGAAACATGCATGAAAGCAAACCTTATTATAGGTTGATCCAAGAAACCTGGCGCAAATGGGTTGATTGAGTGAATAATACGACTTACCAGTACCTTTACCATGAGTTTACAGTGACAATACTCGCTACTTCGCTAGCAACGGCGTAAAGGATTGGTATGGAGAATTGTTGATCTATAAAGTAACCGCTAGGGGCGCTGTACTATTCTCCATACAAATTAATTATGCTGTCGCTAGCGAGTACGGTCAGTTTAACTCTGGTAATTGGTAAGGGTTGTGGTACAGGTCTTGTGAATTGGCCTATATTACCGGAAGGACTGCATACACAAAGGAATGCTAAATTACTTGTGACTATCCGTCCAGCTTGGTATGTTGCTCCCGATAACTCGATGGATCTCCTCGTAGATCTTCTCTTGCATGTGCTGGTTTCTGAGTACCGAAAGGAAGATAAATTCCAACATGTTACTTGTGGTTTGTGATCCCGCGATGAACATGTCCAGGCATACCACCTTTAATTGATCATCTGGAATAAAAACAATGGTTTTAACAAGCAAAAACAAAGCAAATAGATTGAGTTTTTAACTTTTGAAGGGCTAGGAGAAAAACTGGATGTCTTTTTTTTTCAAATTGATTGAAATTGGAAACAAACGAGAACGAAACCTCGATTTTTCTATGTTTACGTAAAGTTTGGACCTCATTTGTATCCCACACCATTATTACATGCTAATCATAGCATACTGCTAAATAAACGGATGAGTATAGAATAGAATAGAATAGAACTTTATTGCTTTCATGAAGTTTTACATTCTATATACACAGGATAGTGAATATTTAAACTAATTAGAGTACTTCATAATCGTAAAATCTAAACAGAATATTAAGAAGCGACGCAAACTGATTGTATGGGACAATTAAGTCGCCTTATTCTTTTGAAAATTTATTTATTTCATATTATGAGTCATAATGACAAATATATTAATAATTTCAACCAACTTTTTGGTGTGAATAATACTTTTCCACGAGTTCTAGGTCGTAACATAGTTATTTCATGCTTTAATTGCGTGCAGTCGAAAATAAGTTGAAGAAACTCGTTTTCCGCGTGAATTTTGATAATTTAGAGTTGTTTTTGAAACAAAAATTATCAATGAAACATTCAAGCTGTAGGTTTCAAATGTATACCTACCAATAAATTCCAATAGCCCTGTTCTAGGTAGTAACATCAATAATATGTTGAGAAACATGTTTGATCATAGAGAAAAATGTCTAAAACGATCAGCATTTTACAAGGAATAAGGCCGCTTAACGGTGGTAGTTTAATAATATACAAAAGAGAAATTGTTCTTCTTACCCGTAAATGTTTCTTTGTTTTTTATCATTTCGTTCAAGAACGAATAAATGAAGTCGTTTCCACTAGCAGCGTTGTTTTTGTGCTTTAGAATTGCTTCCTGAAAATAAAAGAAACGTTTAAACATTATCAACTATTACATAAGAAAAATATCGAATGTTGTTTGCTTGTTTTTTTTGGTATATTTAATATTTATGAGGTCGAAAGAGGGACATTTAGAAAATGTCAGGCACGTGAAGCCATTATTTTCATACTTCTAAGAAAGTTTGGAAGTCTTTAACAGCGCAATAATGCAGCAGCGTGACGCCTGCCGTACAACGCCATCTCTTGGTAAATTTTTCTTTGTCCTCTCATCACGCCGAAACGGCCGCACGGATTTTAACTAAATATAGTACTTACAGTACTACTTTAAGAGATAACACTCTCAAATCCAAACCAGATAGACAAGAGAAAAGCACACACTTAAAATGTATGCATTGCTGTGCATTGACGCACTGGTTCATAATGAGAAGGGACTACAGTAAAGAAAACCTAGATAAATTTATTTACTACTTACAACACCTAAGCTTCAACAGTACCTATATGTTTGTATAGAATCTTTTTATCGATTCATAATTTTTTATGTGGTAATACCACATTTTTTTATTTTTATAAATAATGACACAAAGGTAAATTAAGAAAGAAAAATTGAATGCGATCTACTACAATCGAAGCGGGGTTTGAACCCGCGAACTCTGCGTTTCCGGCGCATACCTATAGTACCTATATGGCCAATAACCCAAACGACGCCTACAATTATTTTATTGAAGATTTTAAACTCTTCCACGACCTATGTTTTCCCATGAAGAAAATAAAAATAACTTTAACAAAAAAATCTAAATGGAACAGTAGAGGTATACGGGTCTGCTCTAAACGCAAGAGACAACTTTTATGGAAATATCGAACTTCTGCTGAAGTAAGAGACAGAAATGCATTTAAAATTTACTCGCAACGCTTGAAAAAGATTGTGAAATTAACTCAAAGAGCCCAAAATGACTATAGTATAAAAACCTCACTAAACAAAGTCTACTACTACTACATGGCAAATCATAAATAATGTCAAGAATAATTTCCCAAAAGAAAATATATCACGATTCCTCAACAAATTGCACATGAATTTAATAACTATTTTGTAGACGTTGTAGAAAATAAGGAAAAAGACAATATGCACTTTGACGACGTAACCCAAACAAACAATAACTTTAGTAGCGGTACCAATAAATATATAAGTAATAAAAAAAAAAACATTATTTATGGCTCCAACAACTCCAAAAGACATTTATAAAATAATTAATTCATTAAAAAATACAAACAGTGTAGGCTACGATAGCGCTGATCCCTGCTATTTCTAAAATTATGGAAAAAGTAATCTACAAAGGTCTTTATAATTTTTTTGAAATTAATCTCTTATTAGCAAAGGAGCAAAAAAGGGTTTAGAAAAAGTAAATCTATTAATATGGCTATATTCGATTTGGTCAAAACAGTACTAGCTAATATGAATGAAAGACTGCCTGTATCTGCATTGTACATGGACATGACCAAGGCTTTTGATTTTGTTCACCATGAAACACTTCTGTATAAATTGGATAAATATGGAGTCAGAGGAAATATTTTAGAGCTAATCAGATCCTAATCCAAGTAATAGAAAACAGATAACACAGATCACAAATATTAATCCTAAATCAAAGACAGAAACGACACACTCATCAAACTTCAGGATAAATAAGTTTGGCGTTCCTCAAGGGAGTATCCTAGGCCCCTTGCTATTTCTCATTTATATTAATGATCTCCCAAAATTCACTAAACACCCGATGGTTTTATTTGCCGATGATAGCACAATCATATTCACAGATACGCAACCTGATACTTTAGAGATAGAGAGAGAAATAAATACAACCCTACGATCAACCATCGACTGGCTCGAAAAAACAATCTTAGGGCTAATTTATCCAAAACTCATATAATTAATTTTAAGCAGAGGAGTAAAAATCAACAACCCCCTAAAGTTACTACAAGGATCTCAATATTACGGAGGTTGATAATACAAGGTTTTTAGGTTTAGTCGTAGATGAAAAATTAACTTGGAAATGTCAAGTCGATAATGTTTGCCAAAAACTGAGTCGTTACTCCTACGCATTGTATATGCTTCGTAAAATCGTAAACCAATCAGCAGTGCTGACTGCATACCACGCATACGTCTCTTCAACACTAAGGTATGGTGTGATTTTCTGGGGTAACTCCACCGACCGTGAAAGTGTCTTTCGAGCACAGAAAAAGTGTCTAAGGGCGGTATGTGGGCTGCGGCCTACAGAATCATGTAAAACTTTTGAAATTGCTTTATTCGTTCAATCGAATCCAGACCAATTTAAATGTTTTAGTAGTCAAAGATTACAAAATAAGCTATTTGCTGCGCCATCTAAAACGGCACATCTATCAAAAAGTGTCGTCGGAATGGCCCCGAAAATATATAACAAAATTCCAAGCACTATAAGGGACATGGAAAATATATTAGTTTTAAAAGTAAATTTTAGAAAGTTTTTAATAGAAAAAGCATTTTATTCAATTAATGAGTAATTAGATAATTGTAATCATAACTTGCTGGTCCGAGGTCTCCACTCGAGCACTTTACGGCCCCATCGGCCATCTGCTCTGCGTGCTATGTGGCCTGCCCATTGCCACTTCAACTTGCTAATCCGGTGAGCTATATCGGTCACTTTAGTTCGTCTACGGATTTCCTCATTTCTGATTCGATCACGTAGAGACACCCCGAGCATAGCCCTCTCCATTGCTCGTTGAGCGACTTTGAGCTTTGAGATGAGCGCAGCGTAGGACGTCCACCTACAAGATGGACAGATGACCTTATAAAGGTCGCCGGAAGGCGCTGGATGCAGGTCGCTTCCAACCGGTATATATGGAAGTCCAAAGGGGAGTCCTATGTTCAGCAGTGGACGTCCTATGGCTGAGATGATGATGATGATGAATCATAACTAGCCGTAAGATTATATCGTCGACCGTAGGTTCAATTGGGGTAAGGGACAAAATACGATTTTTCAGGAGAGGCTGACAAAGTTTTTTTTTTAACTAAATTGTTCATAACTTTTTTTGTAGGGAACCTTTTTTGGGCCTGATTTCATACATAATCTTGTATTTTAGTGTTCTGTCTATCTATGTAGTGCTCGTTTTAATAATTTAGATATTATAGAAAATGACATGTCCCTTACACCAACTTATTTCGCTGCTTGTGTCCCCTACAGACAGAGTATTCTGTAGTCTCGTCCCTTACCTTAAATTGACCTATTCATTGTATCCACTATATTGATGAAAAAATGGCGTAAGAACTAGTTGAGATAATGTGTGAAAGAAAAAATAACGTAAAGGGTTCGTTGTAAAAATAAATAAGTACATACCTTTGACGTAAGGCGTATCTTAACACCGGAAACCCTTAAAACATTAATGTAAGAGGTATATAAATGTATTGAAACCGTGTGAGCATTTTTTGAGTGTCCGTTACATGCAATATTTGTATCGTTACACGTAACGTTTCTATCGAGTGGAATAACCCATATTTTAATTTATGATAATTTTTTTATTATATTCACATTAATTATATCTCAGCCTCTATGATCGAATACTGAAATAAACAACCAATGTAATTTATACAGTAAAATTATTAAAAGTTTAGGGCGTTTGTTGAACGATAAAAGTTACAAAATTAAATACAATTCAGAAAAAAACATTTTACAGTTGTACTTTTTTAGGAGTCCTGTTAGATAACATAGTAGTTGCTCACAATTCAGTGCCTCCAGTTAATAAGGGATAACTCAAATACGGCACTTTTCAGAAGAGACAAAAAACAATTTTTCAATAGTAGATATTTAGAACTTGAACTTTTTAAGATTTTTTATACAAGCTATAGTGTTAGGCTTTCATTTTATAAATAAAGAACTAGTGCATACATATGTGTACCCTATAAATGTTTTTTTTGTAGTTATAGCTTTTGTTCGCGAGTATTTAAAGACATAGGTACTAACTCAATTTATTTGCACCAATTTTATCCTTATGAACGACGTGCATAAACGAAAGAATACGACTTGTACCTGTGTGAACGACATGCATAAACGAAACGAAACGATTTATTCTATTATTGATTATGGTATTTTATAAATTATTCTACTTGGCAAACTTAAAACTTGTTACCTAAGGAGTCAAATGAGGCTGTATAATAAAATGACCATAAGAGTAATGTACTTGACAAACATCAATGAAATGAAAAGTTCTTGTTTATAGCTATGAAATATAATCAATATCAACATCAATGTCAGTCAATGAATAGCAAGAGCTCTAGTTAGATCCTTTGATTTCTCAACACTTATCGGTAGCGGAATTTCAGATAATGACTATTAAAGTGTGTCATACTTAGGAATGCCTTTAAATTGACAGTGAAAATTTTCCTTTGCAATTCATGAAGTACCGAGACGATTTTAAGAAGCCCAAACTCAGTAGGATTACCTTATCGTTATCTATAAAGTTTTACCCATGTCGACTAACCGGCATTTCAACTCAGCTAGTCCTCGGAAAGTCAATCTAATCTTCCTTGAGATATTTTTAAACATACAATGTGTAAAGTTAATTAAATACTTTTAATAAAAATCGTGTTAATAGCTCCTCCAGTATTCCATTGGTTATTGCTTTTTTCGACAATCTTAGCCCACTTTTTTAAAATATCCGCTTAACAAAACACTTCACGGGTAGAATAACAATCACGAGCTGTCGACAAAGAGTTAAGTACTTACTGTCGTTCAGAGACGCCGAACTGACGAATTATACCTAATAACATAAATAGACACTTACATTTCTCGGTGGATTAATTACTAAATTCTAAATTTTCTTACCTAATTTATTTGAATACCTTCATTTATCGTGAAAGTTTGCATGTAAATAAGTCAAACTACGCTAGTAGTTTCAATGATTTAGTAAAGCCAAAAATTAACATCCAGTTTACACAGATACCCGTATAAACAAAGGTTATAAAACTGATGAAGGTGTTTTTAGGGTTCCGTACCCAAAGGGTAAAAACGGGACCCCTTTACTGAGACTTCGCTGTCCGTCCGTCCGTCCGTCCGTCTGTCACCAGGCTGTATCTCAAGAACGGTGATAGCTAGACAGTTTAAACTTTCACAGATGATGTATTTCTATTGCCGCTATAACAACAAATACTAAAAATTAAATAAAATAAATATTTAAGGGGGCTCCCATACAACAAACTTGTTATAGATTATGGTACGGAACCCTTCATGCGCGAGTCGGACTCGCACTTGCCCAATTTTATTGCAACGTAGCACTTTCTTTATTGTCAATAGATTAAAATAATATGAAGTTAGATGTGTTTGTATATAAAGGTAACAGGGATAAGTAATTCATTGATTCTCACGAGAAAATTAGCGTAACGGACACGGAATCTAAACATAAATCGGATCAAACCTAAATATCGTCTTAACTAAATTGGTGTAAGGTTCACACTGTTAAAAATATAAGATGGCAAATTGGGGTAAGGAGCATTTTTTTCAAAGCTCGTGCAATCATTTTAAGGTATGGGTGTTATTTATTCATGAGTAAAAAAAAAGCATTAGTGTAAAAGCCAGTTTCATAAGATTGTCTTCAAAAATAAGTCATGTAAAGGTAATTCCTTAATTGGAAAGACCTTTACCTTATTCAAAGTGGATTGGTGGCAGTAGTTACCTTATTTGATGTTGCTTTATTAAAATAAAAAACAGATACATGGTTTTTGTGGGTCAGATTTGATTTTGAACTCATAAAAATCAGTAGTGTAAGGAACACTTTTTTCAAGCTAGATTTTTTTAATATACACCATTCGATAGAGCGGAAAATTCTGAACAAAACTGTATATTCAACTCATTTTGCGTATTTTGTCCCTTACCCCAATTGAACCTACGGCCGACGATATAATAATATTGCATGTGGAATTTATGGGTGATTCTTATTCTCATGTATTTTTTTGTGATTTGTAAGAATCACATGTATATTTTGTTTAAATCAGTAATCTATGTATGCCTTTGTTGAGCAAATATCCTCTACTATTATCTTTTATTAACACTTTTATCTTAAAATATTTAGAAATATATTTAAAAAAATAATGTTTGCCCAAAATGTCACGTCCATGCCGTGTGATATCTCCCGATTTTCTAATAAACTATTTTTTTCTGCTACAATATCACGCAATTTTGACAAATGTTATACGAATGATGCAAAGCTAATAAATGTCTGATAACATTATTTAAAAGTTGTAAAAGTATAATGTAACGGTTTCTGATTCAGAACATCATAAAGTTTGTGATGATTCTTTTTTGTCACAGCCATGTTGATTGTTGAAATACCTGTAACTCGGTAGACAATTATATTTGAAGCTAGCAGCCCTATTTAGGTTTTTTAAGAACGGCAACACTACCTTCTTGTCAGTTCTGCTTATGACAAAGTGCGGTGAATTTAGAGCAAAAATATTTTTTTGGATTTATTATAAAAAAGGACAACCTTAGTACGTCAAGACCGTGGATGAGTTTTAAATGTAAGTACTACTGTTATGTTATTGATATTAATATAAATTGTACCTCAGAAATTACAGAATAAGGACATTGTTTAAAATTGGCGATACAACGCAAATTGTTCCGTTATGTCGCACACGTTCAAAATTTGTCACGACCATAGATAGATCTAAATGTCACGACCACAGAATTTTTCAGACCTCGGTTGTGACATGTAATGCATGGTTGTGACAGTCTTGTAGTATATTTGAATAATTTAATAATTTTGTTTGCAAAGTTGGGTTATCAATTTGTTGTATTTTTTCCGCAGATGCCACCAAAGAAAAATAAATTAAATATCGAAGCAAAACTAAAAGAAAAGCGGGAATATAAAAGAGAAAGACGTGCGAAAATAAAGGCAGATCCCGTCAAATATGAAGAGGCGAAAGAAAAAGAGAGAGCGCGACGTCAGCGGAGAAAGAAGCAAAAAAAAATTTTATTGATTAAAGATTTACCACGTCGTGATCAAAACGCGCAACGCAAGGAATGGCGTGAACGCACCAGAAGAAGTCGAGAGCTAAAAAAATGCAGAGCACGTGGACAACAACTAATCGGAGAGAATACTCCTTCTGATTTAGACGTAAATGAAGTCCAGGCGCCTAACCCTACAATTGCACAACGTGATGGAACTCCATTATCCATCACTTCTCGAGACAGCACAATGAGTAGGCAACGGCGCCAAGCTTTGACACAACGGAAAGAGAAAAGTAAATTAACGAATATTTTAATTAAAAAACAGAGAGCATATATAGATAAACAGAAAAAAACAATCCACGCTCTGCATGCCAAGATTAACAGGTTAATGGAAAAGTTCTCACAAATACCTGTCGCTGCCAAGAAAAAACAAAGGGTTATAAAAAAGAATTGGTTTCATCGCAAATTATCCGTACAAAAGTTCTTAGAAAGTGATGAGAATTCTATGATCAGCCCTGGTCTAAAAGACACGATAACAAGACATAAAATAAAGAAACAAAAACGATTTATCACGGACAGCATGGAGAACCTGTACAAAAAGTACAATGCTACTTCAAACAACATCTTGCGTGTCAGTTACGCAAGTTTTTGTCGCTTGCGTCCCTTCTGGATTGTTAAGGCAAAATTAACAGACCGCGATACATGCTTGTGTGTACTCCATGAAAATTATAAAATGATGCTGAACAAATTGAAAGCCTTGAAAATCATACAAAGTGGAGACAATAATATAATACAAAATGTCGTATGTGACATTAATTCATACAACTGCATGAGTCGTAAATGCTTGCAGTGTCTTAATAAAACTCCTAACTTCCAGACATTCGAAAACGAAGAAATATATTATCACCAATGGATAAGCCAAACTGAAGAACGAAATATAAAAGGAAGCCTCAAAGCGATCAGAAGAACAATTAAATGTAGACTTACAACTGACAAAAAGGGCCTTGTAGAAAAGTTTTTAGACATTTTTCCAAAATTCCTCATACATACATTCAATATACGTAACCAATATAAAGCTAGTACTCAAATCAAGGACAGTTTAGCAGCAGATGAAATACTTGTAAGGATTGATTTTTCGGAAAATTTCGGTTGCAAATATTACTCAGAAATCCAATCAGTACATTTTGGGGCGTCCCGACAACAAGTGTCAATGCACACAGGAGTTTTATATTATTCATCGGAGGGCACTGGACAAATAGATAACATACCCTTCTGTTCGGTTTCTGCCTGCCTGCGCCATGATGCAGCCGCCGTGTATGCTCATCTGAAGGCAGCATTACAACATTTGATTGCAGGTCAAAATATTAAGGTGCTGCACGTCGTTAGCGATGGCCCTAGCAGTCAATACAAAAATAAAAATAATTTTTATCTTTTTACCCAGCACCTTGTTCGTGAATTAAATATAACTGCAGCTACATGGAACTTCACTGAAACAGCACACGGCAAAGGACCTGCAGATGGTGTGGGTGCGGCTCTAAAAGGGGCTGCTAATAATCATATCCTCAAAGGAAATGATGTACCGGACTATGAAACTTTTGTCCAAGTTGTCAAAACTCACTGCAACGTTTTGCTATATGAAGTAAGTGAACAGGATATCATAGACGCAGAAGAATTGCTGAAAACTTCGACTAAGATCCTAAACATACCAGGAACGAAGAAAATGCACCAGCTGACGTGGAGTGTGGAAGAGCCTACTTTTCTAAATATGAGAGAACTTTCTTGCACCACCTGTGGAATAAAGGAGAAATGTGCCCATCATCCTAATGCAAGACGTCAAATAATAAGATTGATCCCAGAAATCGATGCAGGATTATCTAATTCTGATCTAGTTGAGTCTGTGATTGATAAAAATTCTTCAGCGGCAAATATGTCGATTTTGAAAGAAGGAACGTGGGTAATTGCCAAATTTACTGGAAAGAAAAAACAAGTGGCCCTATTTGTCGGCCAAATTATTAGTCTAAATAGTGACAACCCTGAGGAGCCCTATTATGCTAAATTCACTAAGAAAAAATATCAGAACGTAATGTCCGGAGACACCATCTTTACTTGGAAAAATAACGATTTTGCAGATCTAAGTGCTGAGGATGTTGTTGCTGTTTTGCCATCACCCACTCTCAGTAGGCGTGGAGAACTAATTTTCAAATTTGACTTTTCTTTACTTGATCATCCTATAATGTAGACATACACTTTTCTACACACTGTTAAGTACAGATTTTCTAAAAATTATCCCAGATCAAATGCTGCAAAAGGTGAAGGGTTATATATTATTTCGTAGGAAGATAAAAAAATGTGATTGTTATTATTAGAACTTACTTCTAACTTCCTACATCAAATGTTTATTAGTACTTTATTATATTAAAATGTGATGTTTTGTTTTTTAAATATAATTGAATCTTTAGTTACGTTATCGAGCAAATGTGATTTATATGCTTGTTCTAAATACTTTACTTGTCTTGATAGAGAAAAAATATTAGCACAGGAAAACCAACCTGTCCTGATTAAGGTTATAAATTACAAATATATTATTACACAGTAAGAATAGTATCAGTGTAATAAAAAACAGTAGGATGTAATTTGTGATATTATGAGAAGTAAGACTTTCAATATTTACCGGTATTTAATTGATCGCGATTGTAATAGTTATTGTTAGCAATATAGATATTCCAAATGAAAACTCTTGATTATACAAACTGTGTTTTATTTATCCATTGACTTATTTAAAAGTAAGTTCAAACAAGGTATTATTATTATTATTTGACACAACTACTTGATCTTCGATGAAATTGTCACACCCATGATATACAGTGTCACAACCATGCTTAGGGATGTCACAACCATAGGCACCACACGTCACAGCCGTGTACACATGCATTATTTTTAATCACTTGCAGAGGGTTTTAAGCTTGTCCATATGAACCAAAAATTAGTCTTTGGTGTGTACTCTTAATATACACCGCAATATATCGAAGAAAAAAATATTTTTTTATTTGTGAATATTTTAAAACTATATGAGAATCACCCTTATATTGAATAACAATAGTAACTTAGTAATATCGAATAATGATAATAACACCTATGTTTGACAAATAAACATTTTGAATTTGAATTTGAATTTAAAAAAAGTGCATGCATCACAGAGAATCATAATATCATGTTCGAAATTCAAATTCCTTTTGCACACTAGCGGATAAAATATACTTTTGCACACAGATTTGGCGCTATAAACGGAGGTTTTCCAAGCGAGTGAGACGAAAATAACCATTGCTTTTAGTTTAAAATGTTATCTTTAATGGTTTACATTTTACTAAAAATAGTCTACCGCTACTGGTTTTAGCAAGGCCTTATAGCGAAAGGAAAGCGACGAGAAATGTGTCCCATGAGTAAATAAATTGGAATTTACAATACAATACAACAATACTTTATTGCACACCAACAAGAAAAATATTACATGAGAATTTATTTTTGTTATTAAAGTATGTCTTCGTTCTTAGCTATAATTCAAGTTAATTTGTTGTTTCCCGATATATATTTTTCCTGATTGAATTTACGCACCATTAAGGTAACCTAATTATTAAAAATCTTTGATTTGTGATATATATTTTTCACAAAACTATTGCAGCTTATGTCCTTAAACATAAACATTATTTCACATACTTCTAAACACGGGCATACGCATAACAGCACAGTGAATAAAAATATCAAGATCAAATTATATGACCTTGATCGTAGAATTAATAATCACACACATGTTTTGTATCTTGTTTGTTTTTTACGCATTATGTCAACTAGTAGCTCTGCTCTGTAAGGACATTTAGAATATATGCCCAGCTAGGAAAATAGCCGAAAAAAATACCAAAATGAAGGCGCCTAAAAGCGCCCTTGGTTTACTCCCAAGTAAATCATTTACGGCGAACCGCGACGTCACTATTCAAAATCACTAAAACTGCAAAACGGCAAGGACAAAATAAAATAATTAAATAAATGTTTTTTGCGTCATACGATCCCTATTCCCAATGACATAGTGGGTTTCTGACTTTACATAGTGGCTTATATCAACATTATTTGTCCATGATGTACAAAGAAAGAAAATACATGCATACCTCAATAATGGTGGAAATTTGTATGTTAATCCTGTTTATCAGCGCGTAGCCGCTCGCTTCGGGAAAGAAAAACCTGCACCAAGGAAACTGGTTCAACCAACCGCCGGCCATGGAGAAAGCCTTCGACCGAGCGGACAAGAGCTCTAGCAGTAACTTGAGACGATCTTCTTCGATGGATTCCCCTGAAAATTTACACCATTTTGCATAATAAACTTATATAAGCTACGCCGCGCGATGTTACCCGCTTATCCTATGGGAACACTACATTTTTTCGGGATAAAAGTAGCCTAAGTGTTAATCCAGAGTGTCAACTACCTTCCTACCAAAATTTATCAAAATTGGTCCTGTCGTTTGAGCGTGAAGAAGTAACAAACATACATATCAACACACTCATTAAATTAGAACCATTAGATTCGGACCCACATTCACCAACCTGTTGAATGGATCAAAATAATTTTCTATACAATTTCGTATATTAACAGATATATAGCGGATTGGTTGGCTTAATATATTTTAGAAATTAAATTTTTTATTAGTTACATTTTCTTCTTTAGCAGAATAATTTTTCAAGAATACACTAATTTATCCTATTCCAAACTAAGCATTATTTGTACAATGACTAGGTAATATTATGATGATTTATATTATAGTACAGTCAACACTCACACACACACACACACAGCTTACAGTTTCAGTATACAATTTGACATATAAATCAGTAGCAAAATTCAATTATTGTTCGAAAGTTAAAATCTTGTCAAAATTTTAATTTTGTTAATCAACATGCGATAAAAATTATGATACGGAAATCAAACCCTGTTGCATAACAACTTTCACCGCAATCCATAAAATAGTTTTAGGTAGGTATTAGGGTATTCCGGCTACTGTTACAACAGTTTGATTTCACTGAGTGATACAATCGGGGATCGAACGCATGAGTGTCTGCAGTGCGTTACCGGCAAGTGAGCTTTTCTGGCTGCCTGCCTACAGGAGCGGAGCAGAACTGTGTAAAATGGACCAATCAGGCTGTACAAAGACGCAGCCTGATTGGATCATTTTGTCCGCTCCGCGTCAGTATGGTAAAAAAAAACGTAATTCCTGATCTTAACCATAATCCCAAATCAAAAGCAAATCCCAATTTAATTGAAAACAAAAATTCCTTTCACATTTAGTTGCTACAATGTAAATTTATATGAATCCAATTAGCCCGCATTTTTTACCATCTAATTAAAACAGTCCAATCTTACCTGCCACATACTTCCATAAAACATTCATGACGGCTGCAGCAAGGAAACCTTTAGGGCTGATTGGTTTATTATTATTATTGTGTATATAATCAACAAGTCTGCCCATTTCTTGCTGAATCTCTTTTTCCATGGCCGCTTTGCCGAAGCCGACGTTTTTGAGATGTTTGACGGCAAACTTTCTGTGTTCATTCCATAACGGACCGTCCGCTGATGTTATGCCTGAAAATTATTAAAAGTAACTTCAGACAAAACCAAATCTTATTGTATAAAAAACATATGGGTGATATTGCTTTACGAATAACAAAAAAAAGAACCGACTTCAGTAAAACTAAAAAGCCAACAATAACCCGTTCAAGTACAGATTACATTTGACTCACCCTTCGAAGTCGATCCCAAACCACTCAGTTCTTATATTTATATATTATAGTTTACGCGAGGTTTGGCACCGACTTCGAAGGGTGAGTTAAATGTAATCTGTACTTGAACGGGTTATTGTTGGCTTTTTAGTTTTACTGAAGTCGGTTCTTTTTTTTGTTAAAATTTTTTTTTTTTTTGCTTTTTAGTGATTCGTATGTGTGTTCATCATCAGTTTCCTTACACCAAATCCTATTTACTGAATGTAAATTCTTGACTTTATCAATAAATTACCGAAAGCGCCGTATATGTCCCTATAACATTTGAAGAGTTCCCTCGATTTCTCCAAGATTCCATCATCAGATCCCGACTTAGTGCCAACGGGACCAACTCGGAGTTATACACTTTCGATAAAAAAAAAAATTGAAAATCGGTTCACGATTCTCGGAGATATCGAGTAACATACATAGAAAAAAAAATAAAAAATAGTTCGAATTGAGAACCTCCTCCTTTTTTGAAGTCGGTTAAAAAAGTTATTCATCGCTGTTGCTTGGTTTCACTAAGCTCCTCGAACAATTAGGTCACAGTAAATTTACACCTGTTGAAGTCAACGCGATTTTAAGTTATTCCCGACAAACAAAATAACCTTATCAAATAAAATCTATAAGGACTAAAGTATCATAGTTGTTTTAAAATGGCATTCATTACAACAACGTACCTTTTAACGGCTTTTTATAAGACGATTTGGCTAAAATTGCGTTTATTCTTATAATTTGGTTATGTAAACGTTAATAGAACCAATTAATATGGCTACAGTAAGGGTTAAATTTTTTATCTTCTTATAGCAGCTAGCTACATTGCGTTTTAGCTGTATAATATTGAAAGCCTTGTAAAGGCGTTTTATATGACCAATCATTCTTATAAAAGTAATGCACAAGGTACCTACGAGTATAAAGCTTTTCGGCTCATAGGAGCTTTTTATAAGATGTTTACCCAACGAATGAATTATAGCATTTTATATAGTCTTAATAAGAATTAAAGCAATCCATATTCACTCATATAATACTAATAAGGGCTATGTTCTCTATAGTGTTATATTAAAAGGTTTTATATGACACGTGGTTATGGATCGATTTATAATTACGTAGTTTTAACAGTGAACATTTAAAAATATGAATTCAAAAGACTGGAAGAAGTACAAGAGGAGTGGTGGTTATAGGAGAAAAGTAAAAATGGGTTACGCCTAATACTTCTGTAAAGCTACAAAATGAACAATCTGGTACCGAGGTAGCAGCCTGTGGTTCCGTAGAAGATTATTTTATGGAACATGAGAGTGAGCAGGAAAGCACTGAGGAATACTCGTACATTTGTAGCGGCAGTGACAGTGATACAGACATATCGTTAAATGAAGAATTGAAGAATATTGATATTCGTAGTGATATTAGAGACTGGGCAGTGAAATTTAATATTTCCCATAGCGCTTTAAGTGACTTATTAAAAATAATGCATAACGTAATGCCACATAAAAGGAAATCATCTTACACACGAGTTTCGTACAAAACTTTACTATGCATGTACGAGAAAATAGAAAATACTTTCATACTCACAATAGTACATTACATCAGAGGCCGGGAAAATGAGGATTTCCGGCCAAGTAGGTATATACGGCCGAGCGAGCGTGCGAGCGAGGCCGGATAGTGATACGAGGCCGGGAATCCGTTTTCACGACGAGGCATGTATAGTGCTTTTCTCAAACATACAATTAGGAAAATAAAAAAATATACTTCAAAGAATAACACTTAATATTGTTTGTCCGATATTTTCCGAATTTGACCGAATTTTAAAAATCCGATTTCAGATTCTGACTCAGGAGCCCCAAAAACCCCCGGATACCGAATTTCAGCCTCCTAGGACCAATTTGAAATTTTCTCCATACAAATCGTTTTTTTTCGACATTTTCCGAATTTGACCGAATTTTCGGACAAGATTTCAGATTCATATTTTTGAGCCCCGAGAGCCCCCGAATCCGAATTTGACCGAATTTTAAAAATCCGATTTCAGATTCTGACTCAGGAGCCCCAAAAACCCCCGGATACCGAATTTCAGTCTCCTAGGACCAATTTGAAATTTTCTCCATACAAATCGTTTTTTTTTCGATATTTTCCGAATTTGACCGAATTTTCGGACAAGATTTCAGATTCATATTTTTGAGCCCCGAGAGCCCCCCGATACCGAGTTTTAGCCGCCTAGCACCAATTTGAAATTTTGAAAAAAAAAAGTCGCCATCTTGAATTTTTTTTTTCACAAGTGTCTAACAACCAACCTTTAAAAACAAAACCTGCTTTTTGTCAAACCAGCCAGCTGTGTGAATGACCTTGTTGTTGAAACCAAAAAAAAGTTACTTTGCAGGCCTAGGCCTGAAAAGCAGTATGAAATCCCTTTACAGTCCTCTCGAGTTGTTGCGCCCAAAAACCGATACTTCCGAGCCTATTATATAAATTTTGTTTCGGTGTTTTTGGAAATGTCGTGGATAAAGTCCATATGTAGGTAAGTACACGCTGCTGTCCACTAGGTTTTGTCGTAAATAATACTTGAAAGAATGTAAGCAAAAAGCTAGGTATTAGTGGCCAAACTAAAGCGTGTTATTATGTTTTTAGATTCATCTGGCGCGCTCTGCGGCCCCGTGATGAGGTCGACGGTGAGTTGCCTATTCAATTCAATTCAATTCAATTCCGGAGTGCCTTACTACCCTATTCTCTTCATTGACATAACATGTGTAGTGTGTAGCGGATCACGCACACACTCATCTCTCCTTTCCTATATTATCCATCCACTTACTTACTTTATCTCGTCCACTGAGACAAAGTTCTCCAGACAAGCGAAGCGGTTGGAGAGCTCGAGTTGAAAGCTCTCGGGGTTTTGAATATGGGCCCGAGTAGGTCGGAGCGTAGACTTCATCAGACTGGACCTTTCCAGTTTAACATTGATATTCAGTGTGCCTCTTACGATTCGATGATCACTGCCGGTCTTTACCCTATTGATCACAGACACATCACTGAAAATCCGTTTCTTGTCGGTCATGATGAAGTCAATCTCGTTTCTCGTGGAACCATCGGGACTTATCCAGGTCCATTTCCTGTGAGGCGGCTTCTGGAAGAAAGAGTTCATCATGAAGAGTTCCTCTTTCTCCAGAAAGTCGGCCAGCCTCTGTCCCCTAGGGTTCCGTTGCCCGTATCCAAATTGCCCCACTCTCAACTCATCACCGCTGTTCTTGCCCAACTTTGCATTGAAGTCCCCCAAAACAACAGGGGTAGGGGTAGGGGTTGGGGTACACACTAATAATGGATAATTTTTATAATTCTCCATTATTAGCGCGGTACCTCAAATCCCAAAAGACAGATTGCTTTGGGACACTACGGGTCAATCGGGAGTTTGTTCCCGAAGCAATTAAGTCGTTTGCTAAAACGGAGATGCGGGTGGGCGAAATAGTCCAGTCCTATTCGAAAGACATAAGTGTCATGTTGTGGCGTGACACCAATGTAGTGGCCATGATTTCTACTTTCCACGAAGGCGAAGTGGGTGGAAAAGAGAAATATGGCCGCTACAAATATAAGCCTCGAATAGTTCTGGACTATAATCTTTCAATGAGCGGCGTAGATAGAAAAGACCAGTTGCTATCGGCGCACCCCATTGAAAGGTCAAGGAACATGGCCTGGTACAAAAAAGTGTTTCGTCGGCTTTTAAATGTGACAATACATAATGCATTCGTCATATTTAAAAGCCGAAACACTAATATCACGAATCGGGCGTTTCGGCGACGCTTGGCCGATGAAATAATTGCAGCGTATTTGCCACCTCGGGTGCAATGCGATCCAGTTGTGAAAATAAAAGCGATTTTGCAGTGCCCCGGTGGACAAAATCGACCCATACTACAGGGCAATCATTTCGTCGGCCAAGGCCCATCAAAGAACGCTCGATGCGTATGGTGCCATAAATCTCGCTCGAAATATATCTGTAAGCAATGTGATGTGGCACTCTGCTTAGAGATATGTTTCGAGGAGTATCACACGAAATATTAGGTGCAGGATTTGACTAACAATATTATGTTTAAAATGACCACTTGGTGAGTTTCTTTTGGCGTTTCTTTTCAGCAGTGGCCTCCTCTTGAGAAATGCTGGTAGAATCAGACATGTCAAAGTGCCCGCTTGGCCTACTTACAGAATAAAAAGCATTTTGCTCATTTTAGGTACATAATGTAATCATGCTCAAGCACGGACTTCAATGTAACTAGTGCTAAATGTACGTACTTCGCGTGCTAAATTGATCAAAAGGTAGTTTCGTTTTGTTCGTTTAGCCTATATTCGATTCGAAAACAACGACGTTTTTGAATGTCAACAGATATCTAGAAAAGTAACTGTTTTTTTTTATTTAACTGTAAACAGTGTTCAGGAAAATCTGGCCCATAATAATGAAGTAATTCGATTTTATAAAATCACAGTAAGTAGCAAAAAAGTGATTAGGTTTGATG
The DNA here is from genome assembly GCA_932273695.1 of Apotomis betuletana. Lineage (NCBI taxonomy): Eukaryota > Metazoa > Arthropoda > Insecta > Lepidoptera > Tortricidae > Apotomis > Apotomis betuletana. Next base: position 11,694,551 of record OW026298.1, on the reverse strand, counting down.
AAAACGTCATATAAAACTGGTGTTCGTATGTCTTTAGTCTTACTTACTCTGCTTCATACTGTCCTCACCTTTAACAGGAATAGCAAATATTACCTTGTGTGTAACCTATATTGTTTAATCCAGTTCTAAACTATAATTATATTTAGCACTTCGAAGAATGTGTTAACAACTTCTGCGTGGAAAAATTATAAGATAATTAATATTTTACCCTACAAAACTAAGTGAAGTTGGACGAAAAATGTTAAATCGTAAGCAGGCGTTAAAGTGTTTTTTATAACAATAGAAATTTATTCTGATTTTCATTTAAAAAAAAGATGCATGTTTACATTACAATTTGTCCGCATGAAGTATTTCAATTATTGTTTGGTAATAAAGGTCCAGATTGATCAAAAAGTGCTTTAAATTCTCCTTACATTTTTATTATGGCGCCCGCGCGCCGATCTAAATACGCATTCCCCGCGCTCTATGGTTCAGTCGCTAACGCTCGGTGCAGTCTTAACTTAACATAGCTGACCAGAAGTATACGAGGATGCGCCATATTGCGGAATTTCACTGGAACGAATTTCTGACACTGGCAATGATTTTATGATTGTTTGTCAACAATGTCAATGTCATTCTTGGTGGTTTCTTCAAAGGACAAATATTTAAAATTAACTGTAGAAAATGCCGAAAACCATTCGCAGTCGTGAACGTAACATGAGTGTACACGTGTTTACTACTCGAAAAACAGTCAGGAAAAGAGTGCATTCCATTCAATGATATTACGAGGTTAACGTAGTGGAACTGACAGGTATTTAAAGTAATGTCATTATAGTGGGTTGCATTTGGTTGCAAAATTGTTGCCATATAAATCTTATAAATAGCGCCCTCTTGACAATCCTCATATATTTCTGGTCAGGCTTTACTCATTTATAATGTTAACCTGTAATATAAAATATAAATTTTATTTTACAAGTTTACATTATTAAAAGTCTTTTAATAAAATGTTGTTCAGTTTGAGGGGCGGAATCTATGTTTTAATTTATTGCACCTATTACAGGGCCCACCTGGTATATATATCTTTTTCATTTATTGATGAAAAGAACCTTTATGCATAAGTACATACCGGTTCTATAAGAACAAATACTTAGTACCTCGTCAGTAACAATAATGTGTATGTAATTTTATTTTGTGTCGCTTCGATCACAGATCGCTTTTTAGCGATAAGATCGCCTATTGTTTGCCTCTATTGTAATGTTAAGTGTCATCTGTATTTGTATTTCTTTCTTCTTGAGGTGTGCAATAAAGAGTAGGTATTCTATTCTATAAATTACATTAATTTCAAACAAAAAGTGTTTCTTGTGTACTACTCATTTCATTTTACAGGTCTCTGCCCAATACCATGACCATACTATACAATACAAAGACACATACTTTCGTTTTCATATTATTATTTTTTATTATATTAACAAAAAAATCATTCACAACAATTTATTATAATCGTCGGTCACACTAAGAAATTTGTCTGCCCATTCCTCATTCAAGAACACAATGCAAACCACATAAGATCATTTTTTTTACTACATTATAGCAAGTATTCTACAACCATGCGTCATAACATAACTTTATTTAATTACATCGTCGAACAGGAAAAGACACGTAAATAAAATAATCAAAATTAGGTAAAACATAATGACAATTGAAAAAAGTGTATGCCCAATTTTATTAAACACTGCGTAGGTACACCTGTCCGAGCGCACACTGCGCGGGGCGCGCGCGTTATGCTCCGACCCTAATCATCCACGGCGGCCATTTTTTTTATGATGGCTGCCAGTCCGAACCGGCGCTCGCCCACGTGTTGTGGCAATTTTTGACCGGGTTTGTTTATTTACATTCAAATCAGTGTTATTCTGTGTATGAATGGTTTTCTTTTGTGTAATATGGTTTTATAGTTATATACTGTGATTTAAAATGTGAAATATAAGGTGATAATGTGGTTTTGTGTTGTGTTGATTGGCAAAAGAAACAGAACGTCCGTGGTTCGTATTACCTTTTTGTTGTTTTTATCTGCAGAACAGTAATTGAAAGGATAATAGGCAAATATGTTCATTCTAATTTAAGATTATTAGTTGCTTCTTCTTATTAGAACTATATTTCAGTTCTTACGTTTCTAAATTATCCAAAAATAAATCGTGAATCAACGAAATAATTTTGCTCCGTCCTACGTATTTCAAGCGGCACATGTCTAAAATGAAATGATGTTTATTATAGAATTTTATATGAACCCTAATACAGTATTTGATATCAAATTAAAGAAAAACTAATCTTCTTTTTTTTACAATCAAATAAAAAGGGTGTTATTGCTTTCGTTTTTTTTATTTTAATACATTTCTACTTGAAGCCGTCAACTTTATGTGTGTATCAATTTTACGATTTTTTTTATAATTATTTTTACTATAACGATCCATACAACAAGTAACGGAATTAGATTCTTTGTTTCATTGGCTTTTTTGTGTAAAAATTACATAGCAAATGGTTCACTAGAAGCCAAGTTATAAATTTTTTAACAAAACACTGCATCGCGTGGAAATTCGCACAAAATCGCGAAGCAATTTACGCTACCGTTTTTTAAAACCAAAAGCAACTGAGTGGTTATGAAAAAATCATTAAACTATCACGAGTTACGGACAGTACTGTTAGTGTTACAGGAAAGTTACTGGAAAATTTCACAATAGTTTACAAGAATATTTCAATTATAAAATTACTTAGAGGAAATTTTGAGTTATGTAGATTTTCCATTTGTAAAGTTTCGTATTTATGGAAACTTATCATCGGTACGGGAGTGTTAGGTCGTACAGGAGCCGCCCTCTTTGTTCTGTTTTACCTATATAATATATTTTTTATCTATTGTAATAATTGACATATTGCAACGTTTCATATATCAAACACACTTGTTGTAACTCGTTTTCTGAAACTATTAAGAGACCTTATTCCCTTTAAATTCCATATTACGACAAATATATTTATAATTTCAATCAACTTTTTAAATACATTTCCCTGAGTTCTAGAAAGTGACATAGCTAGTCATGGGTCTTGCGTGCAGTCAAAAATAAGTTGTAAAAGCTAACTTTGTCTATATCGAGTAGTTTTTAAAACAAAAATTACCAATAAAATCTTCAAACTGTAGGTTTCAAATATATACCAATAAATTGCAATAGCTCTGTTCTAGGTGATATCATTGATGTTAAGAAACATGTTTGATCATAGAGAAAAATGTCTAAAACAATCAGGAATTATGAACGGATAAAGCCTAACATAGTGTCTAACATTACCTATCGTAATATAACCTAACTCGTCTAACTATTAACAAGTTGATTTACTTGAAAGGCAATAAAGAAGAAAACGCGTTATATCAAACGTTACATTATATGAAACGTTACATTTGTTCAAAAAACGTTATGCCTAACGTCGGGCATCCATTTTCTGTAACTCACAGTTTGGGAACTCTTGGGTTAATGTACATACAAGGGAAAATTGTTTTTTTTTTTTTTAATGCTACTGAATAAGTTTATATGCGTACAACTATAATGATGCTAGCCAAAAAAAAAGATGCTTGACATGCATGACCTATATCGTTAATATCTTGTGTATGCAAAATATTCCATGCAATAATTAATAGTAGACTTGAGTGGATTTTGGAAAGGAATAACGAGTTTTCTGAAAATACCATGGGATTTAGAAAAAGTAAATCATGTTTGGACAACTTAAGTGTAGTGGTTTCAAGAATTCAGGTCGGTTTTTCAAAAGGTTTATCAACCATGGGTTGCTTTTTAGATATTGACAGTGCCTATAATAATGTTGAAAACACGGTACTTATCTCGATCCTAGACTCATTGAAAGTAGGACGTAGGTTATGCAACTATATTTGGAATTTTCTAAAAGACAGGAATTTAAAGATCCAATTAGACAATAATCAAGTATTAGAAAGAAACACTAGTCGGGGATTAGCGCAGGGGGACCCGTTATCACCAATTTTATTTAATATAGTAACAATGAAGATCTGCAAGGTTCTTGAAAAAGAGATATTTATTTCTCAATATGCCGACGATTTTGCTATTTACTGTCACTGTAATAATGCCGCAGATGGAGAACTAAAAATACAACAGGCTTTAAATAAAATAAACTCGTTGTTGTTGGGCTTAGGGTTAGAGATTTCGCCAAATAAAACCAAAATATGTCATTTTAAAAGGGGCTTCAGGAGAGATAATATCAACATTCAAATTAATAATTTACCGTTGCAAGTCGTGGACGCCGTTAAATACTTGGGACTTTGGTTGGATCGAGGCTTACGATGGGGCAAACACATCAATGAAATCAATGAAAAAGTTCTCAAATACATAAATGTTTTTAAAGTGTTGGCAGGCTCTGGGTGGGGGGTTCATCAACTTCATTTGAAACGTTTATATATTGCAATGATAAGAAGTCGAATAGATTACGCAAGTTTCTTATACGGGAATAGCGCTTCAACACATCTGTCCAAGTTAGATAAGCTACAAAACGCTTGTTTACGAATTATCGGAGGATTTACGAAAAGTACGCCTATACATGTTATGGAATCTGAATTGACCTTGCCACCCTTATCAGTACGGAGAGAATACCTCGCTGGTAAAATATGGTTGAAATCTAAATCGTTTAGTGGTAATAAATTAATAGAAATTTTGCCTGATCTCACAGATTCATTTCATAACCCATACTGGCGATACAAAAAAAAACCTTTGCTTGGACTTATGCACGATAAACTTAATCACGTGTCAATTTTCTCAAGTAAACAGTTAGAAATGTTTACACTGGATACCTGGGTTACTAATATAAACTTAAGTAAATGCTTAAAAACAACTGTGGATAACATAGACAAAGCGAAGCGTAAGTACAACGGTTCTCAGTTAGTATCAATATGCTCCTCAATGCTTAGAGATAACTACCGCGATTATTATAAAATCTACACGGACGGGTCAAAGACAAGTACTGGTAATGGAGCCGCTTTTTTGGATTGGGAGACTGGAGATTCGGTAAGATTGCAGATCAAGGATAACATATCTATAATGACAATTGAAATGATTGCAATCGTCGAAGCCCTGTCGTACATTGTAAGCGTTAACCACAGTAGTTTTGTCATTCTAACGGACTCCAAAAGTACCCTGCAACATCTGATCCGTTGTACTTACGTATTTAGGGGCATTCCACTGGCGTATTCTATTATTAGATTGCTCTTGCAATTGCGCACCTCAAATAAAAAGGTGGTAATTCAATGGATTCCTTCACATTCCGGTATCACGGGGAACGAGGAAGTGGATCGACTGGCCAGGGAGGCAGCCGTAACGGGTGACACATTCCATAGTGTACCATGGTTTACTGACGTATTATTTAGGGTCAGAGATATGTGCTTCCAAAATTGGTCGGAATATTTTGATGAAAGGTCCCGTACAAAAGGCATATGGTACAAAACTATCCAGCCCTCACTCCCCCGGTCTCCGTGGTTTAGTTTATGTAAAATAGGTAGGGAAGACTTAATAATCGCTTTTCGACTTCGCTCCGGCCATATCCCATTGAATAGTTATGCATACATGATGCGAAAAAGTGACTCGCCTAATTGTAATGAATGTGGGGTAGTGGAAGATGTGTATCACGTGACAATGGAATGTGGCCGGGGCGAAGCGCAGCGACGTCTCCTCAACTTAAGAACGTACGATCTCGGTAGAATAAATTGCATCCTCGCGTCTCCTTCCTCGGAGGAGGCTCAGCTTGTGTACAGTCTAGTTAAGCATGTAATAAAAATAAGGAATGTTTAGAGTATGAGAGCCACGATGAGGGTGGCATATGTAAAACCCTCTATAAATAATAAAAGAATAAAAAAAAAAAAAAAAAAAAAAACAAGTTTCCGTAGAAACACATAATTTTACCTTCCCTATTTTATTGTAAAACTGCTACTTTTTTAAATATAACTTTAAATAATACATTTATATTGATTACAATAATTTGATTAACTTACCCGTTAAATAACTCTCAGTGGTTCAAAGGGAAGAAGAAATGAAGATTAAAAAAATGGTAACTTCCATATCAGGGTCGACTGGACAGTGACAGGACGCCCGGCGCTGCGGGGAGAGCAGCCTTTTTGCTCCGCGTGACAAAGCACGGTCGCCTGTGCACCGCTCCGCTGTAGGCGACCAGCGTCAGTTCTGTGTCGGCATTGACACACGTACGCGTCCTAACCAACGAGAGCCTTACATTCGGACTTTCCCGGCTTTATAGTATTTCTATAACCTTTGAAGTGCTTTAGTTCGTAAACTATCTAGTTAATGAAAAAACTTGAATCAACAAAAGATGCTTAGTTTTGCATTTTTTGTAAGATTCAGTAAGAAAAAACAAAGGTTGTATTGGTGAAATTTATTCGTCGTAAAATTTCCAAGTCCCTGGCTCGTTAATAAACCTATAGCCGAACGCGCAACTTTGGACCGCTCTAATTCTTAAACGGGTAAGTTAATGAAATAATTGTAATCAATAATAGATACTTATTTTAATACAAAAACAGCAAATGAGCGAAACACAGAAAAAAAATTAAAGTAGCAAAATCGGCCCTCTCTTTGATATACCTCCAACCCAATATTAAATACAAACAAACATTAAAAAAAAGCAAAACACCGGAATTAGTCTCATATCATTCTTAAAACATTAGTAGGAACAAGTTACAAAATGTACCAAACGCGCTCGTAGCGCGCCTGGTGTGAGCATGCCTTACGACGTCTGAGTAAGACGTGAGCTATATTGCTTTTGGTAGCTACAGTTACCACCGCACGGCTCGTACTCACAATTTTCCGTTACTTGTTTCTTTCGTTAATCCTGTGTAAATATGTCACAGATGTTAATGATTATATGTTTATAATTGAAACTTAATATTTAAACTATTTTAATCACTAAGTATTACGACAGGAATAATACTTATCGTCTAAAATTATGGCCGTAGAAATCGGGAATCACCGAAAAAATGTCTGTTCAACTACTTTGTAATAAGATAGTAATTCGGAAGTATTGATTGGAACTGAAATATATGTTTTATTTGGTAGTTCGATTAACACTGAATCGTTTGATATACAATTATAATAGTAAAAGAGTAATGGGAATACTTACGGCATTTTTAAAACACTGAGCACTTTTTCAGAATTCTACTTTTACACTACGTTGAAAACGACAGCTGTTTAAAAATATTTTTGTTCTATCATGTTGGCTAATATTTTTTATCTACGCACATATCATTAGTGCTCTAAAATGCGTTCAGAAACCGTAGGAAATGACCAGCATTACTACAACCAGTTTTACTATGAGAACTTTTTTATCTGTGGCAGTAGGTAAAATCAGTACTGTAATGTTATAACAGTATCAATTTTTGTAAGGTTATGAGTTTAAATTTGGAACAGCTGTCAAAACTAAAGTAGGTCTCTATTCTAGTATCCATAGATATTAATATTGTTATCGATACGAAACGTCAATTCAGTATGTTTTTTTATAAAAACCGCACGACATTTGATCTCGAGTGACATGAGAATATGGATACATTCGTTTGTATATGATTTAGAAAAAAAAAACATTCGTCTTGACGGAGGTTCGAATTGCCGCCATTATTGTTGTCATTTGTTTGTTGGTTCTTTGCTGTTACGAAAGTATAATTTTGATACGTTTATTGTAATTCACATTTTAGTTGAAAATATTGTTTCAATGTGAATTACAACTATTACAATAAATAATCTGTTTATGTATTTGTTCAGATTTATTTCTTACTGCATTAGTATATGTCGTTTTTAGATATTTTACAGGTAGCACTAGTGGTGCCGGTCATTTCCTTATGGCTTCTGAACCCATCTTAGAGTACTTATGATATGTGTGTAGATAAAGTAGTGTATACAACTGTACATAATTAGGCCTTAAAACACTCGTGTGATCCTATTATGAAACTCGCTGACGCTCGTTTCATAAAACCACACTCGTGTTTTAATGCCTCTCATTATGTATCAGTTGCATAAACTACTATTCTCCGCATTGCCATGTTATTTGTCTATGCTTTAAACATCGTTTAAACCGCTCCCAAACCGCCTTCAACAGATAAAAAATCAAAATTTGTATATTGGTCGTCTGGTAGCTCTGGAGGCAGTATGGCCTATGGTCATAGCCTGTCCGGAAGGACGAATCTTAAAAAAAAAATCTGGTAGCTCTGGCTACCAGAAGCAATTTGTAGGTGAAGAAAGTTGGTAGCTCTAGTTACCAAGAGCAAGTGAGTGGTTATAAGGAACGCAAAGACAATATTTCATTGCATGTTTGAGAAAAGACTGTTTTGGCATTGGAATAAAGTGTTTTGATTTGATTTATCGAACAAGACAAGAGGCCGTTGTTATAATTTTTTACTTATTCAATAACGTTTTACGGGCTTAAATGCACCGGAAGATCAGCGCTGGCTCTCGAGCTAGCATCTTGCTGAGGTGGGACCTTTTCGTGACACAGCCATAAAAATAGTTGCTTATTGTTTTATTTCATTTTCTTTTAATGTCTGTCACACCATGTATGTAATTATGTTTTATGTCTCGCCACGAATAAATGTATTTCTTTCTTTCTTTCTTTTCTTTCTAAATTTATTGATTCGTCCTTTATAACGGCATTATTTCAGCAGATTTTCATAAAAAAACTTTGAAATAAACTAGTAATTATTAAAAAAATGGCGGGGTTATTTGTAAACCGCGCTTGACATCTACTACTGCGCATGTGCAAAAGCATTTTTTTAATATTCGTCTTATGTCAAAATGGCACAAGCGCGTGTACATTCAGCCAAATGTATTTAATGAATAACGATTTAAAGTTCGTTTATTAATGAAATTTTATATCTAATGTAATTAATGACGTGTTAAATGAATGAATTAATGAAGTATTTGGTTTTATTGTACTTTTATATGTAATATCAATCGGTATTTGACTAATTTATCAAACTTTTTTAAATATTAAATTTATACTTACTCGTCCGATTAATAATGAGTGTCAATGTTTATTTAGAAATATTGTTACTATTTAAATTACGGATTACAATATTCGCATTCATCTGCAATAAAGTGGTCGTATATCAAATACGCTTTACAATTTTGACAGAAAATGAAAGTGAATTGTTGCAAAACTTCTATAATATATTCACGACGTATGACAAAGTGTAATGGTAAATTTGGATTAGTCGGATATCTACAATTATAACATTTCTTACTTAGTTACTTAGTAGATAAGGGATTTCAGAACTTGTGAGAAAGGAACCCTAACGACATATAAAATGGCGAATCTTATGCAACACCTATTGCTAATGAAAGATTTTTAATCTCATAGAGTATTTGTAGATGATGTGCAAATTTCTTTCGCTCTTATAATGGCCTTTTATAAAACACGACTAAATAATTAACCACATTTTCAGAACGAAACCGCAATAATACAAAGGCGCGTTGATAACAATCACGTTTTATACCATAATCTATCACAAATTTAAATTCTCACACAGTTTTCACTATAAATTTGCATTTTTCGGGTACTCTAACATAGAATAAAAAAATAACTTACCGTTTAGGTACTAATTATCATGAAGATGTTGACTATTTATTTTTCGTCAAACTATTACAAAAAAGAAAAAAAACTTAATGCACAGTCATAAACATACAGTTATAAGAGCCAAATACCTTATTAGGGGCATTTGTTCTGCCGTTATGAATTTTACGCCCTTAAATCGGACCATAACAAAACGCGTATAACGACGATCGCCCTTATAAACGCTTTAAATATAGTTCTTATAAGTATATTAACCTTTTTAGTGCATTTTCCATGCCATTATAAGTTTGACTACCTTGTTGCTTGTCACAATAAAGCACTTACGAGATAAATAAAGCAAATAATAAAGCAACTATAAGTTGAGTATAAGGTTATTGTACTTATTTATAATTTGTGCCCAATTCCACCCTTATTAGCGATAATATGGCCTTTACAAGAATATTATTTTTGGCTTTATAATATAAGCCACTACAAGAGGATTTTTTGTTTGTTGGGTTGTCACTGTCGTTCTTGAGTTACTATTTGACGCCAATAGTCCGTCCCTGGACGAATTTATCAAGTACCCCCGCTGTCCCGCACCAAAACTCCCAACAGGACGCCGAGTTCTTCAAATACATTTAGGTAAGTGCGCCAAACCAAATGCCCCAATAGCCAAAACATCCATTTCAACCTTTTCAACCCGGCTTCGGTTACAAAAGCAGCTGTGAAACAGGGGTCAAGCATGACGCTCCTCTAAATAGCCCTGAAGGCTAGCTTCAGGTTCAAGATGGCAATGTTACATCACTCCCTCAAACTTTGCCTCAAACAATGTCTATTACGGACTTTTAGATACGAAGTGTTTACGTTAATCCTTTTTATTATTATTACAATCTTTATAAAAGTGTCATTATAATTTAATTTTTGTCATTGTCTTGTCGAAATGAATGCGTCAAACATATTCTTGGTGGAAGTAAATTGTTAATGGTAGATGAAAATAATATTACCATTTAGAATGATTTGCCTACTATAGCATAGTCAGTAGTCACACAATAGACTAATAGGAAAAATTGACAATTCGAAATCAGAATTCCACACTCACTGAAGTAATTCAGCTAGGTTTAGACAAACATTTATGGTGTATAGTCAGACCCTGATGTACAATGTGAACATCACTGTCAAAAAGAAATGTCTTACACGCACAGACAACCCCCACTAGACGGAGCATGTAAGGCGACCCGCGCGCACCAACGATATGGTACGGCAGAACATTAAAGTATCAACACGGCGGCCACCGTTTAGTTGCGTCCTTGTTTATGATCCATGCGTACGTCAACGAAAAAAGAAATTAAATAAATAACATGGTAAATTGTAGTGTTAAGTGGTGTAGAGAGACCTCATAAACATGGACGCAACTAAACGGTGGCCGCCGTGTTGGTACTTTAATGTTTTGTCGTACCATATCGTTGGTGCGCGCGGGTCGCCTTACATGTGCCTTACATGCTCCGTCTAGTGGGGGTGGTCTGTGCTTACACGTGATGTGACTGTGAGTCGCATTTAGTCGCAAGTAATGTAAGGCTTAATATGTAATACGTTGCGAATGAAACAAGAAACATACCCATTCTCTTCCCAAAACATCGTAATCTTATAAAAAAACTATTTGGTCTGCCTTCGAATTCTGGTTCTAAGAGTACTTGACGTATATTCTTGTTTCCGTACACGACCACCACTAATTCACTTCCCAACTTGAGACCTAGTACTTGGGTATCATATTCTTTGGACATCTGTGATAAAGCTTTCCATTGCGAACCGTACTCTATGCTCATTTTTTGAACGATTGTGCTGCATCCAACAAATGGCAGCCATTTTGGACCTGAAACAAAAAGTGACAGTGAGTCCCTGGCCAGTTATTTTATTACATCGCTACCAGTACTACAATATTTACTCCTAACGTGTAAGCTGCCACAGTATTAGTACACAGTCAACCTGCAAAGTTTTTCTGTGAGATTTAATTGTACTCAATACATTGCCACAATTTGAACAAGACAGGATGACGCTCCTACTGTAGACCCATTAGTCATTGTCATTACTCAAACTCACTTTTGTCGAAGTAATATGGCTTTGACTGGCGTTTCCGCTTGCCAAATTGTGGTAAAACCCTACACACCACACACCAATTGAAAAGGGAAACGCCATGGCTTACAGTAGCATGACATAAAGTGGAGCAAGAAAGAACGAAGTGGCGATATATTCTTTGATCATCGACGAAATCCTAAAGACACATCTAAAACTGCAAGAGTTTAAAAGTAACAAATCAAATCTCTTATTTGGAGGGTTAAAGAAGCAGGCAGGAGCCTACTTGTGACGTCAGTTTTCCTTTTGCAAATTGACAGTAAATATGGGGTAACAGGAGTTTTTTTGAAGTGCCCAGTCATTTACGATTGGCAAAGACGACAACTACAGAATTGGAGCTGTTGTGATCATTCACGGGAGAATTTGCAGATGATGTCGAGGTTGGCTTATGTCCCACCGTTAAACAAGTTGACGAGCAAAACAGAAAAATTACCGCTGCCAGTGCATTAACCGACTATAAGAACAAAACCGAATGTACAAGATACACGCGTCCATCTTTAGCGCCCTTGATTATTACACTACTATTACAGTGTGCATAAAATTTATTTGCACGTATCTTATTAATCCTGCGAACTTCCAATTAGAGTTAATCGAAACGACTCGACTGTTCCCGCCCTCAAGTTATTAGTGAACCGTGCCACGCATTCTCAATCAAGGAAGCACCTTTAACTCCGAGTACATTTCACCGCTAGTTTATGTTTTATTCCATGTCTATTAGTAAGCAGACTATCTATTCAGGGAAACAAACAATGCGCAGTAAATATTTGCCCTGGCCGGGATTCTAACCCGGGACCGCCGGCTCAGTAGGCGTTTAATTTTTATTAGTATCTTATTTTTAAACAGTAGTCGACAGTCGTTGTCTCTTTCCTTGTCGTGGATGTTGTGACGTAGTTCGGTTGCCTTAGTAACTGCTGATATGAAAAACACTGCTGTTCAATTTGGTCTCTATATTTTTTTCTCTCCAATAAATGTTTTTTACATTTAAAAAGTGCGTTCGTGCTTTCATCCGTATCTTCACAGATGTGTCAACATATTTGTGATCTTAAAATAATGAATTAAACTAATCGCGTCGTTTTCAAGTTTTTAGTGATTGTTTTGTAAACCTTTTTTTTTATTTAAGATCAGGTGAGTTTTGATGCAACCCGTAGGCCAAACTGGTGTTAGCATGTCGACCCATATATGTACCCTCTGCCAAAAAATCTTTCACTACTACTAAAGGCCTGAACATACATTTCTCTAAATCACATTATAAATTGCATAGTCAGAATCCCCAAAGTCCTTTACCCCGCCTTCTTCATCTGCTACCAGTCAATGCTAGCTGTCCCATTTCATCTTCCAATCAGTAGTTTAAAAAACAATATTTCCATAGTCAAAAGAATACCTCGTGAGGCCAGAATTACCATCGCCTTGCATTTTTCAAACGTAATAGAAAAAAATATCTTTAAGTCGATATCCTGGAAAATAGCGTCCATTATGTTTTAAACCTTTTCAAATGATTGGCTGTCCTCTGCTAAAACTGCTATATCATCTGCATATCTAATAAATGTAATAACACAAAAACAACATAAATAAACCATTTAATATACGTAAAAGCCAGGCCCTAAGCCTAACATTTTCACATGCCGTCAAACGTACGTGGCACTTTCGAGCGTGACAATTCTGGGCCGGTATACATCAAATTAATTTACCGTCCAGACTTGTCAAAACATGCTTCATCAAAGCCTTCGAGAAAAGCCCTCAGAGACAGAGCTGACTTTAAGTAGTAAGTACCTAAAAGGAAAATAAGGTCCTATTACAAATATAATTTAAATCCCATCAAAAATATAACATGTAAAAAGTCTCGCAACAGCAATCTTCTATCGCAAAAAGTTGTGAGATACAATATAAAACCAAGTCGGTTAATTTATTCAGTACCTATCAAAGTGACCCATTATCTGACAACATTGACATAAATTTTCACCGACACACTTAACTAAAAACATATTACCATGACAGTTGTAGCGCCCGCATTAATATTACACATCTTTGTTATAAATGTAATTGACCCTTCGTGCGCAAGTCCGGCTCGCAGTAGGCCGGTCCTTTTAATTGTTTCTTTTTATAGAATATGTGTATACAACGTCCTCCAATTGATACTAAATTACCTCCAAAATAGATACGATTAAAGAAGTTTTCAAGTAATTAGAGAGAATTAACAAGAGACTTATAAATATGATTTTTAAATGACACTGCTACATACTGAACTAACACGATGAAGGTAATTCAGAAGTAAGAGAAGATACGACAGCAAACTGTATGATTGAAAGAGATGCCTGTCCTATCGCATAACGTTCTTGGTCCTAAAAAATATTGGCCGATAATGTTTGGCTTACTGTTACGTAATGTATGGCATACTACTTTTGCGCATATGTACTTCTTTAAAGTCCTAAAGCATGTTTGCTCTAATATTGATAACTCGAAAATCGAATTACCTAAAAGGTGATATTCCTAATATCGTAAGAATTATTTTACCTATCAATTACAGCACCTAAACTAAACTATGGTAGGTGTGAAGTCAGAATCTTTACGTATTCTAGGAACCTTAAGGCAGGTCAGACTTAAGTTAGGTACGACGACGAGTTTTTTATCTCTCTCGCTTTAGCGCATTGCATACTAGGAACATCACAATTATGCACATTAATCATTCAACAATATCGGCATTTAAAAATATGCGGAACAAAGTTTATGCCACACGTTATTCGGACAAAAGACGTTAATGCGACACAACAATAGTACTAGCAATTATTGTATGCCATCCGATATAGACCTGATTGAAAGGTATAGTTACACTCTTGGTAAACTATGAAACTGCTGCAAGCTTAATCTCGCAGACAAAGTTCTGTATCCAGCTATATTTATCGAAGGAAAATAAGATGATAAAGAGGTGCGTTTTTTGAAAATAAGTTTTGACAATTGGTATAATTTTGGCTACTACTAAGCACAATATGTAGTAGTTAAACTAGTTGAGGATAGTACACTACCTAAGTATATTTATACGTTAACGATTTTTGCCTTGTATGAAATGAAGTGCATGGTGAATAAGAAATATCGACTAACTATTGGACTATATTCGTGGACGAATGACTTATATTTATCTATTAAAGAATCAAGCGGATTCCTTCTGGCTTGTTCCATGATATATTTAGTCCAATCAACGGCCACTTCGCATTTAATTGAAGTAGGTATGTACTAAACATGATACATATTGTAGTACCTAAAGTAGGTAGTTATATAGGGCTTGCTAATTCAGGTCAGACACTACATACACTATTATATATTTTTGTCTTGACCAGTGCTTTTACATATCAAAAGCGATTTACACTTTACAATGTACAAAGTAGTATCACCTGATACAGTATCGATCGTAACTATCGCTAGAACTAAATTCTGTAGCAACTGAAGGTCACTTTACATTAGTGAGTATTTTTTGGTGTCTAATTCTTCTGTCGCTAGTAGGTATTTATATAGAAGTCTTACCTCATTCCTAGTATTCATATATATATTTTATTAGTATAACATTAAAATAAAGTTATATTTTTACGCATTATTAATGGGGCTAGCAATATTAATATTCCAAACTGTCCTTGCATTAATTTTTTTTTTTTTTGGGTTTTTTATATGATTATGCCAAGTGTGAAGTATTTTTGAGAAAACCATATATAATAGCTACAAACTCAACAATCTAGTATCATTTATGAAATTAATATGAAATACCATGTTAATGATTTGTTAAAATAAGGAAAAAATATATTTGATTTTAACTAATAATTAGCTACAAAAATCAAAACTTTATTTCTACATTATTACATTACGTGAGTTCAATCGCCAGTCAGTTTTCCTGGACCTTGCTAAAGCTTTTGACACGGTTTCCACTTCCATCCTTCTGCACAAGCTCGAAGCATTAGGCATTAGAGGCACACAGCTTAAACTATTTGCACATTATCTACAAGGACGCTCACAGTGCACAAAAATAGTCAATTTTGTGAGTTCTGATCGTGAAAATACCCCTTTTGGGATCCCCCAGGGGAGTATAATCGGTCCTACCCTATTTCTGATTTATATAAATGACCTCTGTAATTTGACAATCAAAAATGGTAAAATTATTTCATACGCTGACGACACTGCCCTTCTTTTTTCTGGTAAATCTTCAGAAGAAGTTTATGATTACGCGCAACGTGGTTTTAACGAGGTCAACAAATGGCTTCAGCATCATTTACTAACATTGAACTCAGAAAAAACACATTACATAAGATTTTCCATGAGGAAATCAACCGCGTCTGTGTCTGACCATTCCCTGTATGCGCACAACTGTAAGAATCCCTCTGACGATCAATGTCTATGTCCATCTATAGCTATAACTAATAAATTAAAGTACCTAGGAATTCTAATAGACGAGTCTCTTTCCTTTAGATATCATATCGAAGCTTTATGCAGCAGAGTCCGTAAATTAATATTTATTTTTAAAAAACTACGTTCTATCGCGGACTCACAATTAATCAAAAAAGTGTACTTTGCGCTATGTCAATCGGTGTTAAGTTACTGCATTGCTACCTGGGGTGGCGCTGCCAAAACAACTCTGCTGAATTTAGAAAGAGCACAAAGAGCAATTCTCAAGGTCTCCACTTTCCGTCCTTTTCGTTTTCCTACTAACCTCTTATACAAATCATGTGAAATTCTGACAGTTCGTCAACTATATATCTTGAACACAGTCCTAAAACAACATTCCATTACAACCCTGACTATACTAACAAGCGACGTAAAGACTTTGTTTGCCCAACTATCCATTGCAGACATGCATTCTCTTCAAGATTTTTTCAATTCCTAGGCCCACTGCTATATAACCGACTTAATGCGAAGTTAGATTTTGTCCCGCTTACTTACGTGATCTGTAAGAAAACACTTAAGGTCGCCCTGCAAAACCTGTCTTATGACGATACAGAGAAGTTATTAACTGTATTAAAGTGAGTGATTTAACTATTTTTTAATTATAGTTTATACACTTTTTACTTTAAGGACGCATAAATGTTGTTTCCTACGGAACCCATTGTATATATTTTTTTAATTTATTAACATAAGCATTCAATAGTGTTTAAATTTTTGCATATGAATAAGTTGTCATTGTTTGTCCTTTTCTCAGCCTGAAACACAGGATTATCCTAGTTCAGGCGCGTAGTATTATCGTCTAGTTATAAGTCTGTTTAGTCCGTAGTCATCACAGCTGTAATATGTTTTTTGAATAAATTTATTTTATTTTATTATTTTTAGTTTGTAAATAAAATAATAATAATAATAAACGCCATTATCGCACCTATGTATGTAGTTTTATTCGAAAAATACTATCAAAAAACAAATAATTTAGTATAAAAATAAAGGAACATTTAATAGAAATTAATTATTTTTGGTCCTATCGCGTTTGTTTTCTTTAACTTAGATTTTGTATTTGGCTCAGCAGCAGGAAGGATTTATTGGGAATCGGCATGTTCAAATGAACACATGCATGACATTACGCCAAAATAGTTGTTTCCATGACGTAGAGCACTTTTAGGTTATAACGCTCAATAACATTCCTGTAGCTAACTAATTATTCACGACACATTGACACCACGACAGACAACAAAAAACACATACAGTTTTTGTAATCGTTATGTAACCTCGAATAATACAAAATAATTAAGAACTGATTATTGTTATGAAATAACGAAATGGCGAATAGAATCATGAATTTTGGCGTTACTCACGTACCTGGTGGGTATTTCTTTGGTTTAGTTATTGTTTGAAGTATGTATCCTGTCAGAAATGTCACTAAAATAGCTAAAAGGAGTGCTGTAATCATTTTGTAAGCGCGCGCGTCCTAGGTGCGCGTGCTGCAGTGATCGATGTTGCGAAGGGAACACGACCGCGCCGCGACTGGCGATCGACTGCACTCTTCTCACTCACATT
The DNA here is from genome assembly GCA_932273695.1 of Apotomis betuletana. Lineage (NCBI taxonomy): Eukaryota > Metazoa > Arthropoda > Insecta > Lepidoptera > Tortricidae > Apotomis > Apotomis betuletana. Next base: position 11,676,860 of record OW026298.1, on the reverse strand, counting down.
CCCTTTACATTTGCTGCACACAAGACACGACGTCGACGTTACACGGAGCGCCCGTCCTTGTCGTGATTTTTAAATTTCTAAGTATAGGTAAGTACTTTGTCCGGAGTATTGTGTTGATTTTTATCTGCTTCTTAAGTGGAGCGGTCTATTACTGGTCATAGATAAACATTGGTCTTAAACAGTAAAAATACCTACACAATATAATGTATTTTCCTAGCTCAAGCGACATTCGTATGCATTCTAAATTTTCAGACCACACGAATACTTTTGCATTAATTTCGCAAGAAATAAGGAAATAGCCGGATAATTAATGGTTAATACTATGTACGTGATAAAAAAGACTTGGTCAAAAATACACAATAAATACTTAAATCTTCAAAACCTGTACCAAATTTAGAGCTAGAACAATCGTATGAATTCCAGAATTTTTACATCACATATCACTATCACCACATAGTATAAAACAAAGTCACTTCCTGCTGTCGGTCCCTATGTATGCTTAGATCTTTAAAACTATGCAACGGTTTTTGATGCGGTTTTTTTTTATATATAGAGTGATTCAAGAGGAAGGTTTATATGCATTATATAGCATGCACACGTGTGATGCCGGGGCGGGTCGCTAGTATGGACCATAATCGCCTTAAGATTTCTAATAAGAACCGTTGTTCCTACGTTAGGGATCACATTTCTCTAAGTTGATCGGTTGGTCACCCAAGCGCTAACACTTATCTAACTAATCTGCATTATATAAGTGTTAGCGCGCAGGTCACAGGACATCTTAATAGACCCTGACTAAACCTGCGACTTAATTGCGTGATTAGGAAAATTGTGCCAATTAGTACCACCATGCCGCGATTTGTGCCGTATCGTTGCAGCTCGTCTAACACAACTACGCTTCGGGAGTCTTGTCGCGCGACATAGCATCGCTTGTCACTCTCTTACAGTACTGTACAGAAAGAGATAGGTAATTACATCTAGCGCGAGAAAGAGTCGCGTGTCACAGTTGTGCTAGAGGTGCTGGTTTTACATAGGTATACCTATGGTGGTGTGTAGGTATAGGTATACCTAGAGGTGGTGGTCGGACCGCGAAGCATATCGGTCAGTACCAGTAGGTATACACACTTTCTTAAAACACCAGCGTATGTCAGATATTGTTTTGAATACCTATAATTTACCCTTATTTTGCAAGCCACTATGATAAAATGAATTCTAGTAATACCTTAGAAGATTCGTTAGAGCATATTTCCTCTGCTAATAGGTTAAATAATATCATAATCTGCTTCAGTAACTCATGCAAAAATTGTAGGCATCATGAGAATATGCTATAAACGTAACATACTGATGAACAAACTTCGGTTACAATTGAGCGATCATCCGCTTCTAACTAAGGTTGTAGTCAAATGCCCCTCAATTAGCAGTGGACGGAAAGTTATTATAGGCGTCAAGTGGAGAGATGTCTAATTATACCGTCATAGTTTACCGCGGATTGCGCAATAATTACGAAAATTTGGTGATGGCTCATCACATACTAGGCTAGACAACGCAAAAATAGTTAATGACGCCACAATCACAATCCGTAAACAAATCCTTGGATAGATACGAGTATTAATAGATAAATATTTTTTCACAATTATGCTATGAAATATTGCATTTTGCCACTACGGCCAAAAAAACTAAGCTATGTTTATAGTTGTAATTACATAAAATCATCAATTATATAAAACAAATAAAATCTTACTTATGATAAACATAACTTTTTTTTTAATTGATGATTTTATGTAATTACAACTATAAACATAGCTACCTAAATAAGTTTTAATGTTCATTTCAAACAATTCAAATTTGTTTTTATAGGTACTAAACTCGAGACTTTTTTAATCTGATCACATTTGAAAAACAATTCAGACTTTTTATCACATCTGATCAGATCAAACTAGTGTTCCAAAGGACTCGAGCCCTAAGGCTGGCCTATATTTTGACGCCTAGAGGGCTAAAAACCTATTAAGCTCTTTAGCCCCCAAGCCACCAGCCTAGACTCTCAGAGATCGTAACCTTATTAAAAGGCTATAAGTTTAAAGGGCTAAAACTGCTAATAAACCTTGTAGAAATAAAAAGACAAAAAAATATTTTGGCCTAAAATATATTTAGGCTTATGAAAAAGATTTAATAAACTCGGCGCTCTATTGGTGGGGTGTTTTTTCACATAAATTATATAACTTTTGCATTTGGAACAGGCAAAAAGGCGCCAATAAAATACGTTTTTCATAAGGGGGAGCCCGTTTATTTTTTTAACTTTAAGAATTTTTGTAATAGGCAGCAGACTGATTTTGACGAATATGTTACGTATCATTCACATTAATTTTCACCTCACTAGCTAGCAAATTGAGATATTTTGTATATGTATAAATAAATAGGTAAGCAGATTTCTTTTTATCGCAATACTCGTTGCAATTGTATAAGTTAAGGTATTTAGATATTTGGTTTCAGCCCTAGTAATTGGAGTTAATTTTGTTTTCTGACATATCTACCGCCATGTTCACTCAATTTACTCTGCTACGAGAAATTCGTGTTGCTAACCTATATATTTTATTCCTCAATTCAAGCAGGTACAAACGCCGCACTTAATAAATACATCATCACTATGAGCTGGACAAATATTAAATTGTATGTAGTTACATAGTTTTCTTTTATAAATATTTTGGTATTGAACTGCTATTTATTACTTCCGTTTTATTTCCTCGCAAGTGTGATGAAAAACGTCGTACGTGACTTTGGTGTCAAGTCATTACAAACTCGTGTCATTAAAGCCCTCGGCGGTTTGGCTTTGGGCTTCTAATAGACACTCGTTTTGCATTGCGACTGCATTTATGAAAGTTAAAGAATTTTACAAATACTAATTCGCTTTTAGAATTTACAATGATAGCCTAGGTTTAAAAAAAGCTACAGCCTTTAAAAAGGCCTAAAGTCCTTAAAATGCTAACATAAAAAAAACCTATAGGCTTTTTTTAAGACTAAGGCCTTATTAAAATCACTAGCTCTTCGAAACTCATTTCATCAAGCCAGCTCTAAAAAGAGCTCGTGAGGTTTAAATCCACACACATATATTTGCTGCAAGTGCGCGTCGGTACATCGATGTGCGCTGTTTACTTAAGTTTATGTTTTATGTACAGCAACTATTTGTGAGTTCCTGTAATTGGCTCTGTATTTCTATTTAAGTTTCTATATTTAGTGTATTAGCTGTTGGTTCTCCTAAAATAAATAATAATAAAAAAAAACTAGATCAAACCGTTTAGGTTCACTTCGTCCACATTCTCATTTCGTTCACATACTTCGTCCAAAATCCCACTTCGCCAAGATTCCCATTTCATCCATATTCCCATATCGTCCCTTTTCCACTTCGTCCTCATTCCCACTTAGTCAACATTACCATTTCGTCCACATTCCCAAATCGTCCACATCCGTACTCTTTCGCTTTAGGAATGTACAATTTGCGTTTAGGGCGAAACGTGCGCAAAGCGGAACGCAAAGTGCGTTCGTAAATTAGATCTTTACGCGTCGGAGGGTATCGGATAGCAAATATTGTAAGTAGGCATTTTTTATGATTTTACGTCCATGGGAATGTGGACGAGTTGGGAATGTGGACAATACGGGAATGCGGACGAAATGGGAATGTGGACGACTTGGAAATGTGGAAGAGTTGGGAATTTAGACTAAATAGGAAGTGGACGATTTGGGAATTTAATGTGGACGAGGTGGGAATGTGGACGAAATAGGAATGTTGACAATATGGGAATAGGGGCAAAGTGAACCAAAACGGATCAAACGTCAGCATTCGTACGTCTTCTACTTCTTTATCTTGTCCTTATCCCACATTAGGTGGGGTCGGATCTCTTTATCCTACGGCGCCAAGATGATCTATCTTGGGTTGTCGGGTCGGGTAATTGGGCTTTCTTCATAAGCTTGGCCATACCACGTCAAAGGGGGCCGTCCTCTTCATTTCTTGCCCTCAGGGATAGCCATCGCCCTTTGAACCACGTGGTCGTTATCCCTCCGCATGACATGGCCATACAACCTTAAGCGGGTTTCCGTAAGCTTTTCCGCATTCGTATGTGCCAAAAGAAAATATTAAACAAAGGTTTCGACATTAGGTGGTCAAATTGTAAATTTTCATTGTTTGTATATTTTTATACAAGTGCATATTGAGATTGAGAAAACCACTATACATACCTCGGCGTGAAAAAGCATTGCCAGCCATGCATACCCAGCCTACCTCGCATTGTTCGGCCGGCTATACCTACTCGGCAAGGAAACCCCAGTTTCCCGGTTACATTACGTGGGTGTTATAATATTTAGACTCGCAACAAGCGGAAGAATGGGAAGTCGAAGAATTAATAAGGATAAATGCCTGACCACTTCTTCCCGAGCAAGAGATTCCAGGATGGCAAAGATTCATATTATTATGGCATAGCATACAGACAATCTGATGCTGATGGACATCCAAATTTATAAAATACCTAGAATTATTGGAATTTTATCCCTAGCACCCATGGGGTCACATTTTAATAAGATATGGCAGAAGGCATCACGTAAATCGCGAAAATAAGAAGGACACGTTCACACACCGTGTTTGGGCTCCATCACACTAGATGCCCGAAAAGAGCGGATATTAAGCTGACCTCAGCTGTGTGCCTGAAAGTAAAGTATCATTGAATTTTATCAAAGGAATTTTAAAAGGGAAAACGATTCAGCGAAAGCTGTCTAACAAAGCATAATGTTATATGTCACAATTTAATCAGTAATAGGGTCCCGTTTTTACCCTTTGGGTACAGAACCCTAAAAAAGGACATAATAGTGTTGATTACAACATGAAGGAACATAATTTGTAGTTTATGATTTGAACTTGAGGGTAGATGCCTTTCCGTCAAGAGTCCGTCACGACGACGGTCAAATTGTGAAGTTGGAGTGGAATTGTGTTACTTATTTGCATGTTTATTTAGTTTAAAAATCACTTTTAAAAGGTTACGGTCGCTTACGCCACTTGTTTATTGAAGGCGTTAAATTAAAACTTTCTACGACAAATGTAGTGCCAAATGTTTACGCAATTATGAAAAACAGAAAGGAGGATCAGGAAACATGATTACTTAATCAGGAAAAATCACAGGCACCGGATTGGTCTCCGATCGAATTCCATACTGATCGCCAGCCGTGAATGCCCGAAAATGATGTGGAGCAACAATGTGACCACCTTCAGGGGAGCTGACCGCGAACTCGCCCAAGCCGTACGAGCCATCGATCGAGACGAGCTTACCCGCTTCGGCACTCCTCGGCAGATAGAATGGAAATTTATTACTTCTTTATTGAGGCTGCTGGGAGCGAATGGTTAGATCCGTGAAGACTGCACTGAAGGCTAACCTCAATACCAGGATTCCCAGGGAGGACACCCTTGCTGCTCTGCTGGCAGAGGCGGAAGCAATCGTGAACGGCAGGCCGCTTACCTAAGTTCCCCTAGATCTCAATGACGACCTACCACTTACGCCTAATGACTTCCTAATGCCCATGACAGACCGGACAGGAATGACTGCAACTTACAGAACCTTCAACGACGGGGACCTCCTGCGACGGTCGTGGCGGGAGCCTCATTAATTTTTATATCTTGAGTTAATTTAATTAATAGAAACGCAAAAAGTAATCGTGTACTGACACGATTGCGTATTAAATGCATAAGTATTTTTTTGATATTCTTAAGAATAGCATCGGCGTAGACTTAAATACAAATGAGAGAAAACAAGCAGAAATAGAAAAAGACAATATAATAATAAATACGCAACTTCAGTTAATTCATGGGCAAATTGAAATTGGGCATTTTTTGGAAATTCTACGTTAAGTGGATTCTACGTTTTTGTTCGGTTTTGCAATAGAAGATGCTTGTTTTATTTTAGTTTATGTATGTTATGTTTAATTACATGCTCAAACACCTAATAACCTGGTCTCCTTGATTACGAGTCTCATATCTCAAATGTTTGTTAGTAGCGAGATGCCAACTATCGGCCTTCGTAGACTTTTATACGTTTTAATACAATTTGTAACATAACGCCTATTTTGTAAAACCTCCAAACACTTCTTTATTGAGGCTGCTGGGAGCGAATGGTTAGATCCGTGAAGACTGCACTGAAGGCTACCCTCAATACCAGGATTCCCAGGGAGGACACCCTTGCTGCTCTGCTGGCAGAGGCGGAAGCAATCGTGAACGGCAGGCCGCTTACCTAAGTTCCCCTAGATCTCAATGACGACCTACCACTTACGCCTAATGACTTCCTAATGCCCATGACAGACCGGACAGGAATGACTGCAACTTACAGAACCTTCAACGACGGGGACCTCCTGCGACGGTCGTGGCGGGAGCCTCAGTAATTTTTATATCTTGAGTTAATTTAATTAATAGAAACGCAAAAAGTAATCGTGTACTGACACGATTGCGTATTAAACGCATAAGTATTTTTTTTATATTTTTAAGAATAGCATCGGCGTAGACTTAAATACAAATGAGAGAAAACAAGCAGAAATAGAAAAAGACAATATAATAATAAATACGCAACTTCAGTTAATTCATGGGCAAATTGAATTTGGGCATTTTTTGGAAATTCTACGTTAAGTGGATTCTACGTTTTTGTTCGGTTTTGCAATAGAAGATGCTTATTTTATTTTAGTTTATGTATGTTATGTTTAATTACATGCTCAAACACCTAATAACCGGGTCTCCTTGATTACGAGTCTCATATCTCAAATGTTTGTTAGTAGCGAGATGCCAACTATCGGCCTTCGTAGACTTTTATACGTTTTAATACAATTTGTAACATAACGCCTATTTTGTAAAACCTCCAAAGACGTAATCGCTACATTTTACAAGTAAAAATTATAAAGTCTACTAAGAGCGATAGTAGGCATCATCTCGCTACTAAATCGGTTTCCCTATGCCTGGTTACCCAACGTTCACACTGTACCTTCTCATTTGTATGATCCACCGTCACACTGATTATTTTAAAATAGGTCAGTATGAAAGCTGGGAAAGTAATTTCCCTACCCTAACACTGGTGTGAAGGCTCAGTGTGAAGGTGGGTCGGACGGGCGCTTGCCGTGGTCTGACCTGGCTTGACACGGCCTGACATGACTAAGCCACGGCAGTGGGAAGCCCCTCAGCTTTTGAGTATCGGCAGAAGTCCAATACTGGAGGTGGGGATGTCGTGGCTTCCAACCTCCGTGGCGACCTGACGTAGACCAACTGACTGACTGGCTGATTGACATCGAAATTTGGAACGGACATTCAAATTCAAAAATTAGACATGACAGCGACACCAGCCACCACCATCAGTTCTCGACAGACAGACGACCAGACGGTTCAAAAAGTTGTTTCAAGATTCACTTAATTTTAGTACATTCTTATTTACTATTTAGTCGCAGCATAGACAGTATTTAGGACTGAAATAATACGGAGGAGAGTGAATTCGTGGAATTCCTGGCGTTTCCTTTAACCAATTAACTGCAAATATCACCGATAAGCAATAAGTCTACAATGTGAAGCATTGTTCACCTGACTACTATCGGAGACGGAATTGTCTCTTACAATAGCGCGTCAAAGATGGATTCTCGACAATTAGGTGCCCGTGTTTCTAAGGTTAATTTAATATACGAGGGTAAATCAAAAAGTTCTTAGAATAAGGGTGAAAAACAAAATAAAATTGTTTTTCTATCTTTTATTTTTCTACATTGTCTCCTTGTTATTCTATACACTTTAAGTACTGTTTTAATTTTTTTTTTATTCCATCATAAAATAAGATTTTCCTTGGGACTCGAAAAACTCCTCTACAGCACCCACTATAGCATTATCATCTCGGAATTTTATTCCGCGGATGTGCTTTTAATTTCGGGAATATGTGAAAATGATTTCCTAGTCATAGTCCGGAGAATATGGCGGGTGGTCGAACAGCTTGAAGCCAGCTTGGCGGATCGCAGTGATTGCCAATTGTGAGCGATGAGCTGGGCCGTTGTCGTGGTGAAACAGTGCGCCTGTAGACCATTTTCCCCGGCGATTTTCTATGATCACTTGCCGCACTTTCGGGATTAATTCTTTATAATAGGGACCTGTAATAGTTTTTCCTTTCGGCAGGTAGTCAATAAACAGGATTCCTTCCGCATCCTAGAATATAGATTCCCTAATTTTGCCCGCCGTCGGAAAATCTCGAAATTTTTTATCAGCTGAAGAAGATGGTCGTTTCCAGGACATGCTTTGTTTTTTTGCTTCGGGATCAAAATGGTGGAGCCATGTTTCGTCCAGGGTTACAAATCGGCGATAAAACGCATCCGGGTCACGTTCGATGATTTCGAGATTCCGCTTCGAAACCTCCACACGCTGTTCTTTGTTTACCTCAGTTAACATTCGCGGAACCCATCTTAGCGAAACTTTTTTAAACCCCAAAACGTCCATCAATATTGATTGCACGCTGTCAAAAGAAATGTGTAGGATCTCTGCTAACTGTTTGATGCTAATTCTTCTATCTTCTAATAGCAATTTTTTGATTCTCGCCACGTTGTCATCAGTAACAGAGGTGGAAGGCTGGCCGGAGCGAAGGTCATCTTCACACTTGGGCCTACCTCTATTAAATTCGGCAACCCAGCAAGCAACCGTGGAATATGGTACAGCATTAGTACCTATAGTCTGCTGAATATCCAAATGAATTTCCTTAGTGGACATTTTTTTCAAACACAGATACTTAATCACGGCACGTTACTCATTTTTGTCCATTATGACAGATTTTGAGCGATTTGCTTCACAAAATAATTAATTATGTGTTATTGGTATACGTAATCAAAAAAAAATGTCGTCATATTATGTCGTAAGGATAGCTAAAATAAAATAAAAATAAACTACATTTAAAAAGGTTTTACCACCATGCTGTTCTAAGAACTTTTTGATTCGCCCTCGTAAGGTGTTTGTTGGTCAAGTTCTCTACTTTGGCCGAGTGATGCAATGAGTACATTGGTAGTATTTCTGTGTGAGTTAGTACTTACAATACAAATATGGATCAAAGACAGAGCCTAATATTTTATTTTATAATCGCCTACTTTAATCTGTGAATTATAATTTCAAGGACAAAATCACAACAACGCACTTTTTAATCCTGTAATACCCAAATTATATTCCATCGCGATCATGTTTTTTTTTAATAGGTCAGTTTTAGTTGAACGAAAAAGGTTAGGTACATCAAAAATAAAAATTCATAGTGGGGAATGACGATTAAAGTAAAAATTATTTTCTGTGTTTTGCTCGTATAAAAAGTATTGTATGCAATAGGTACACAATTAGGTCTTAAAATCAATAACCTTACTTAGGCCACTTATATTAAAGTACCTGGGTGAATCAACTTTTTTGTGTTGTTTACTCTGTCCCCGTTGTCCAAGTGACATCTTCATACAAAATGCTTAGGTTGTCCGAGGGAAAATTTTTGCGTAACCATAGCAACAAGGTGCACTTAAAAGTTGATTCACCCACCTATTAGGCTTGAGGATAGAATTCACGATTAAAATCTGGCGAAGGTACTATAAGATAATAATATGACTCAAATGAAAAGATGATTCGTATTATCAGATCTCAAAGAATGTTCTTATGTACATAGTGAAAAAAAAAAGTTCGTATTTATACACAGTCTAAAAAAAATACAATAACTTTTCGGCAGTGACAATAAGGTATTTCCAAATGAAACATTTATATTTTTTGTTTTGTGGCATATATACATATTATTAAAAATAACATGTAACTATTTGTATAGTAACTATTAAATAGCTGTTTTCAATCATGCCTTCTATCTCACTATTTAAAGTTTGAAAATTTTGTCGTTAGCACACTTGCATTACCTTATCTCAATTTGTTATAATGTTATAACCTAGACTTCTCAGTATTTCTGTATTTTCTGTAATTAATGGATGACTGTTATTGGCCTTCTAATCGTCGAGCCGTTGACAATAATTAGAGCTGCAGAAAACATTGAAAAAATGTATTTTTAATAGATGCGAGAACATTGAATCGCTGCAGGAAATACCTAATACGATAAGAATAAAACTTCTATGCGATTTCGATTTCTATATTCCTCGGCATACACGTGTGTGCCGGGAGCATTTAGAAGCAGGTGCCTGGGAGGAGTTGGTTGTAGCACCCGACGTTGCACAAGATTTTAATAGAATGCATACTCAAGACATAGTAAACCTTATGAGACAAGCGTTGCTGAAAATTAATGGTATTGCCTCATCTTTTCTTTTTTATTCTTAGCTTGTTATGTAAGAACCTAACAGTACTGTTACGGACAGCTAGGCGAATGTAGAATAAATAAATAAATAATATATTTGTAAACGATTAGCTAAAATTAGAATTAAGACGAAATAAATAATATATTCCTTAATTTCCTAAATGCCCAAAAAAGCGGCAATACTATGTGTATAACACTTATTTTTCCTAAGAAACATTCACTGTAAGAGAGCTCCCAAGTACTATGTAAAATAGTTAAAAGACCACGACGTCTTAAAGTAAACAAGTGTGACTCATCCTGGTAACTTTCCACTCGCAGCGCGAGACAAAGGAATCATGTTTGTTTACGTTGGATGTAAAACTTAAGGATAAAAATTAGAATATCCTGAAACTTTGTATTAATGTTCCTCATGAACGTATAAGTAAAATCACTTAACATTATACCGGCCGCAACTTGCTGCGAGCATGGCAAACAAAGAAATAACACGACGCGCCGAGCGCGGCGCGATATGAGGGACAAGAAAGGTGTAGATCTCGACCCGTGTGAGCGAGACGGCCTCTGAGTCGAGACAAAGAAATCGTATAAATTTTATATCACTGTAATTAAGCGGGAGCTCTCACATGAAAATCATAAATGTGATTATGTTCTATAAACGAACCTCCATGTTATTCATAAGTTGAATTTAAGATAACTATTGTAATTTAGCAGAAAATCAGTAAAAAGTAACAGAGCGGGCGTCCCTCTAAGACATGTAACAAATCAAATAAAAGGGCGCCCATTTTTCCACAAATTTGTAGTACAACTTCAGTCAACATCGAGTCATCACTCTGTTACTCAAGTGCGTAGATCAGCGATCCGCTAGTACTTCCGTCCAGTCTCTTACTCCTGTGTATACCATCTTGTTAGTTAGTAGTACGTAGTGCAATCAGTGTTAGATAAAGGACTACATTAGTTAAGATTTAGTTTAAATTTCGCGTTTTAATTTGTGTTAATTTTGTGTGTTAAATTTAATTGTGCTCCGATCTTTAATTGTGTTAATTTGTTTTCGTGTTAAATATATATCGTTTTCGTTTACCCTTGTGTTTCTTTCATCGTTCTACAACTGAGCTGTCGTAGATGTCAATGTTGGGACCCGGCCGACGAGGCATTCCTAACAAGTACATTGTAACAAATTGTTAATTAATAATATGTGAAGGCAAATATATAACAGTTACGAGCATTTAGCAGTATTTTATTTATTTCAAAAGAAAACAAAGAAGTAAAATTCACATACACCATCAAAGAATATTGAAGATTTAAGTTTCTATTATATTCATTAAGAGTTTGTTTCTGACTATTCCTCCTACCCTCGTACGAAACTAGTGTCGGAAAAAAACATAAAAGTTGTCGCTTGAATCCAGTTACGAAAGAATTACTAGGCTTCGTTTGAGTAAAAAAAAGACTTTCGTTGTAACTAGTGTCGTGCAAAGTAGATTATTTCTTCTGCCGCAATTGGTTACGAACCTGCGGTTAAGATTAAGTTTTAAGTGTTCATATACCTAAGTGTTTTTTTACTATTAAATTTGTATTTGAAGATTTAATTTCACCTTTTCAGTTTAACTGAATCTCATACCCAATTGCATGTTTGAGTAAACTCTTATTATTCAGAAAAGTACCAGGAGACCAGACATGTATAGGAGGTTCTGGTTGTAAAAATGGAAAAAAAAGTTTTGTTTGATAACTGGTTATGAAACAGTGAAAAAAAATCCATATTCATAACTGGTTATGAAATCTTGGTTATGAACGTGGATAAAGGGAAAAAAATAATTTTAGAAATAGCTTCACATAGTGATGAACTGTTTCAATTTAAGCAATTTTTTTTATATTGAATATATATACAAATACCCAACGGAGACTCCAAGTTGTTCGATGAATAAACATCGAATAGGTAACGAATTTTCTTGAAGGTTGGAACTTGATGCACTCACTAGGTGCACAAAGTGAATAAAGGATACTATTAGTATAATTGAATCACCCAGGTGAATTAAGCTAAGTGTTTCAAGTATACTACAGGGACCTTCCGACTTTGCTTACAAATGTTTCCATGTTTCACAAAGAATAAAAACAACACCTTAATATAATCCCAGTCTCCACCCCCCTTAAACCCCACTCAAAAAAGCATGATCTATTTAGAAACGTCGAAGAAAAAGGTACGATGGGGACGGACCTTAAAGGCGCTTCGCGGCCTATATTTTCATGACACCATAGAACAACAAATAAACAAATACACAACACACCGGAGACCATAACCGTACTACAGAACAAACCCCAGGCCCTTCCACCTTCGTCTTCGCCGATCTTCCTTCTGACCAGACTACTTGTCTCCGTGACACAGAACGAGACATATTAGTAGCACAGCCCTCATCATCTTGGCATGATGATGGCTGCTGTTTCGTTTTGACATTCAGACCATTCTCACTTTCTTTCCAAAAGGATTAGTGTCGGGTCTAGACAGCACCTTATAGATTTGTTCCCGATTTGTCGGATTCCTGTTTCGTCGTATTCCCGTTTCGTCGGATAAAACGAATGGCCTGACTTGCTACTGGCGACTCGTTCTGCATGATTGGACTGTATAATACTTGAGACTGGGTTGCACAATAAAAAGATACTGTTTCTTTCTTCATAAGGTGAACTGGAGCGAGATGAGAGCTGGGCGACGCTTGCTGTGACACTGACCCACTTTTTGCGCCCGCCATCTTTATTCCGTCCTTGATAGACCGAATCAGAGTTATAAGATGTACGGGGGCGTGGTTTATTCGCGCTTGCGCTCATCTAGCTTATTTCACGAATTTATTTATAAAATATTCATGTTTATTAATGGTACATACAAAATGTTTACATATGTATTTCAGTTAGTCAGATCTCAAAAATGGGGAATAATAAGTCATGTTATTAAGCGTTTATTTATTATTATACCTTCATCTTATATCTATACCTGAGATCTGACAACTTTTATGATTATCACAAAATATTTTGGCTATGCGTATTGGATTCTAATTGGAACTACGATATTTTCCCTTCGTTACGTAAGCGGCATGAAATGTAGGTCAACAACATTCAAGGTTACTTTCATGGCTTACGTAAATAAGAGATACGAAAGGAGATAAAGAAATAGCCAGTTTTTGCCTATGGTTAGGAAGTGGTTCACCTAAGCTAATTTGATAATCATCTTTAATAATATAATGTGATTTTACTTAATACTATAACTATTCTCTGATTGAGTAATTCACCTAATTAAACACCTTAAAAATAATTATAATATAAAACAGTTGCATACATAATAACGATGCCCGGAAGTAATAATATTACACAATAGCTATTGTCCTTTATCTGGACAAAAAGGGTAAGTAATTACACAATATTACGTCATTACGTTATCTCGTTATATAATCATGTAAAAATGGGTCATCGTTATCTTAACCTATATTAAGCAATTATAACTATTTATTTATATTGTAAGGGTCTGTATTCAACATTCCCCCCAACGTGTGCGAACACCATAAACTAATGTGTGTGAATTACGATGAGACGAGAGGCTGGGCGGCGTATTAATCCTGCTGTCGTTCTTATCTCGGTTACACGAACTCTGCCATCTGGTCCGGGATAGATTTTTACGACCTCGCCTCTCGGCCATGAACCTCTGGGCATAGTGCCATCTGCGATTATAACGATGTCGCCGATTTTCACGTTACTAGCTGGGGCGTTCTTGACTACTCGTGGACGTAGAGATTGTCGATATTCTTTCACCCATCGATTCCAAAAAGAGTCTGCTAGTACTTGCGCTGCTTTCCACGACTTTTCGTTTAGTGTAATGTCGCTGAAAGACCCGAATGGTGACATGGCGTTTGACCGGCCCAATAAAAAGTGGTTGGGGTCAATGCCTCTTGTTTACTGCACGGCATTACGGGTATCAGGGGGCGCGAGTTGACAACATGCTCGGCCTCTAAAAGCAGTGTGTGCAAGACTTCTTCTGACGGCGATCTCTCCTTCAAAGTAACACGCAAAGCGGTTTTCACCGACCCGACTAATCTCTCCCAGGCACCTCCGGCCGATGGGTTCCCGGGCGGTATTCGTTTGAAAATTATCTGCTTGTTTTCTAAGTAGGCTCGCATCTCGGTGTCGATCGACTCTGCAGCATCTTTTATCTCTCTCTCGCTGCCGATAAAATTTGTACCATTGTCCGAGTAGAACACTGTCGGAGTGCCGCGTCTAGCCATCATGCGGCGTAATGCTAGTATCATCGAAGATGCAGATAGGGATGCTGCGAGTTCTAAGTGTACTGCTCTTGTGGTTAAGCAAGTAAATAAGACTCCCCATCTCTTTTCTCTCCTCCTCCCGATGGTTATGTGCATGGGGCCGAAGTAATCGCAAGCTGTCGCCGTGAACGCCGGTTGATTAACTGCGAGCCTTTCTGGCGGTATGTCACCGAGAGGTATGTTCGGAGTCTTTCCTTTATACACTCGACACCATTGACATGTGTGAGCTATGTACCTCAAAGCGCTTCTCAGTCCTACTATATGAAACGATTTCTGCAACTCGTTCATAACAGTAGCGTGATTGCCATGATTAAAAATAGCGTGGTAGTGTGCTATAATTAATTTCGTGAATGACTCTTTGGCATGTAGGACTGGGATACTCTCGCTTCTGTCGATTCGCCCGTCGAGTAGTAATGTGCCGTGTCTGTCGATCTTTACTGCTAGTCTGTGTAACGTTGATTTCTTAGGGATTGGCCGCCCAGCCTTAAGACGCTCGATGTCCTCGGAGAACGACTCGTACTGGCTTCGCTTTAAGAGCAATAGTTCGGCGATTTTAATGTGTTCGTTATTTACATTTTTGTCAACGTTACATTTTAACAATTTAGCCTTAAACATTTGGGCGGCTAGCAGGATACGAGCAGTGACGCGTAACAGGCGCAAGTACTTCGAGTACTTGTTTACGTCCGGTAAGTGAGCAAATTTATCGCGCCTAGTTACGACTAAAACCTTTTTTGCAATTCGTTCCTCACACGCGTCTGACGTTTCGGCGGACGCGCATCCATCAGTCGGCCATTTATCTGTATCCAATCTGATAAATTCGGGTCCGTGGAACCATCTATGATTTTTATCGAAATTTATAGGTACGTTTCTAGTCGCGTCGTCGCTGACGTTCAGCGCGGTTGGCACCCAGTGCCATTCACTGGGCAGCGTGCTGTCCTCGATTTCTGACAGACGATGCGCGACGAATGACTTGAACGTCCTAGGGTCTGACTTGATCCAGGCTAGCACAGTTTTCGAATCTGTCCAGTAATGACAACTCGTTACGTTGTAACTAGTCTCCTTTTTAACCGATTGAGCTAGTCTACAACCTAAGACTGCCGCCTGCAGTTCTAGCCTAGGTATGCTAATTTTCTTTAATGGCGTTACTCGAGCCTTCGCGGCTACCAACGTTGAGTGTTTCTCGCCTTTTTCGTCTGACCCTACCATGTACACAGCGGTTGCGTAGACTGTCTCGCTACTATCGCAGAACGTGTGTAAAACTACCTGCCTAGTTGGGGCTATGACGTAACGCTGTATCTCTAAGTTACGTAACTTATTTACGTTTTCTATGAACGAACGCCATTTCTCGTTTAGCTCCGGTGATATGCATTGATCCCAATCTATACCTAGACGCCACATGTCTTGAACTAATGTCTTGCCCGCAATGCTGACGGGCGAGACGAGACCGTTCGGGTCGAACAGACCCATTACTCCGCTAGTTACTTGGCGTTTCGTAGGTATTTTTTGGCCCTCTACTATCTCCGGAGGTAAGTTTCGAAAGTTTACATTGAAACCTATCGTGTCGCGAGAATTATGCCATAACATTCCTAATGTTCGTTCATAGTCGCACTTTCCTAACAGCGTAGTCTCGTCCTTTTTGACGTTCACTACGTCGCCTAGTACCTCGGGGTCGTTTGACGCCCACCCACACAACTCAAAGGACGCCTCCTTGAATACCTTACTCATGTCGGTTACTAAACGCTTTGCCTCCTGCCTGTCATCGAAACTAGCTAACAGGTCATCGACGTAGAAGCTATTTATAGTTTTTTCATATACGAGTGGGTATTGCTTCGCGTGACTCTCTGCGTTTCTGTTCTTAACGAATATCGCTGTTGTTGGGCTTGAAGAGCCGCCGAAAAAGAGATTTTTCATGCGATATTCTTGGACTGGGCCTTGTCTATCATCTCCCCTCCACAGAAACATCAGTGAGTTACGGTCAGCTTCAATGATTCGTATCTGCAAAAACATCTCGCGAATGTCCGAAATAACGGCAATACGACCCTCTCTAAACCTTATAAGGACACCGAATAACGACTGAAGTAAGTCCGGCCCTGTTAACAGAGCGTCGTTCAGACTAACACCGTTATACTTGCAAGCTGCGTCAAAAACAACTCGAACACGTTGTTTTTGCGGATGTTTTACCGCAAAATGCGGTAAGTACGACGTTCGCGAGGATGACGAGACGCTTTCTACTTTCTCCGCGTAATCTTTGTCTAATAAATTTTGTATTTGTTTAGAATACTCGACCCGTAACGCCGCGTCTTTATCTAATTTTCTTTCTAAACTATACAACCGGTTGAGCGCCTGTTGCTTATTGTTAGGCAAAATCACATCATCACTCGCCCAGAGAAGTCCTATTTCGTAGCGGCGCTCATCTGGTATTTTAGCGCATGTCGCGTTTAGGATGTCTAATGCGCGCTGATTGGGGTCCGATTTAGGTATTCGCGGCTCTATACCTAACGATTCTATGCTAAAATGTTGCTTTATTAAGTCATACATGTCCTGTTCGTTACTACACCTCGCGTGATTTACATAACCTACCAGAGACCTGGGTATAGACATTGAACCGTGTACGCTAAACCCTAATCGACCCTCACTAGCTATCAGCTGCGATTTATTACCGCTTAGAACATTTTGTGTCACTAATAAGTGCCAATTGTCCTGGCCTATTAATAGTTTAGGCGTGCCTTCATCATAGCACAATTGATCACTTATAGGTAACAGGTGTGGGCAACTATCGATCAACTCTTTATTTACGCGTTGAGTACCTAAGTTCAAACTATCAATCGTACATACATTTATTTTCTCAATGTTTCTACGATATTTGCCCTGTATTGTTAGTTCTAAACGGTATGACTCGCTTTCGTTTATTACGCATCCGCCAACCCCTTCGATAAGGAGTTTCTCAGTCGCGCCGAGCGGAGCGATTCTTTCGGCTACACTGCGCTCCAAAATTGTTAAGCTACTGCCGTCATCTTGTAGACATAAGATTTCCTGCGATCCTAACGGGCCGCTAATAATAGCGGGTACTATCTTTAAATAAGTTGCTGGCCGCCTTACGTGATTAATCCTAGCTACATTATTCGGCGCGGGGGTGTCCCGTGACACTCCGTGTAATAACTTATTGTGACCTGCCTCACAGCCTCCGTGTCCACACGGCACGTACGCACACCTGTACGGCTTTTTATGAGCGAAATTTAAGCATCTAAAACACAGTTTAAACTCCTTAGCCTTTGCCCAGCGATCATCTACGGATAATTTAATAAAATCCGCGCACTTAGCTACCGTATGATCGCCGTTGCAAATGGTGCATTTTTTATTCGAATTTTCGCGAGTCTGTGCCGGTGCGTGCTGTGTGGATTTTTTCGGCTTGTTTTGCGGTCTACTATTTACCTGAGCTACCGTGTGCCTAGGTTTATCGACATTTTTCCTACTATTTACGACTCTATGGGTGTTAACGCTGTGATTGACGTCTGATCCTACACTATCCCTGCTTAGCGATCGAGACGATGACCTAGACCTACGCCGGGCTAACCTAGTTGTGTGAACCGGGTTACGTTGTTGTCGCGTTATCGGCCTACGAGTTAAACCCGAAGCTCTACTGGTGTCGTTTAAAAATGTCGATAATGCTACTAGAGTAGGTATAGAGGAGTTCGCCACGCGATATTTGTTCCAATCGTACCGCAAAATGGGATTTAGCTTCTCGACTAACCTACCTACTAGTTCGGGGGCTAACAAGTACTGATCCTGTTTCAACGCCTTGATACATGAAACTACATTAGCTACCTGTCCCGCGAATGAGATAATATTGGCGCAATCTTCGGTCAATTTAGGCAAACGTTTGACCTCCTCGATTTCGGCTAAAATGATAGCCTCAGGATTGCCGAACTGCAATTCTAACAAATCCATTATCTCATTCGGGTCCGATACTGTATACAAAATTGATTTTACCGCGTTCCTCGCGTCGCCTCGCAAGCTACGCCGTATTCTAGCTACATTCATGACGTCTGTGAATAGCGACTCGGTGTCTAAATATTCGGCTTTAAAGGGGATCCACTCTGTGAGTGCCCCAGAGAAATGCGATAGCTCCGGTACGTTCCGTTGTATAATTGGTGCATTTTTACGAGTAACCGCGGCCTCTATCCTGCGTGACATTAACTCAAGATCCTTGTTCTGAAACTGATCGTACGTGATCTCATTACGCGGCTCCCTAATGCGCACCCCGGGCAAATTAGTGACGTTTTGTTGTTGAATCCAACCCTCTACACGAGAATTCCTATCACAGTCCCGCGACGTGTTGCTACTAGACCTAGCTGCCTCTAGCCTGGCGATTTCTAGTCTAGTCTGAGCTTCCGCCGATACTGCCCTAGCCTGGATCAACTCCGCCTTCCTTAATTCTAATTCTGCCATAAGCACAGAGATGCTTGCATTATCCGTGGCTGGAGGAGCCTCTTTTTGCGCGTGAGTTACGTTTTTTGGCGTTAATGTTTCCTGACTCGCGGTGGCCTTTGCCTTTGCGTCACTGCTCGTATTTTTATTTGCACTTTCAACGTCCTTGTCCCAAGTGTTCGTTTCGTTCGAAGTAGTCAACCCCGACGGCGGGGTGCCGGTAACCGACATGTTGACTGGAGACACCGAAGGTGTTCGCTTTCCCGAGCGCAAAACCCTTACGTTAATCTCCGGTACGGACATTAACACTTAAACAAACAAAATAAACGAAACGAATCAACTTGAACGCACTGACATTGATCACAATTAAAACAATTATAAAACAAAAACACTTCTTTAAACACGGAACTAATCAAACAATTCAAATTAAACACAATTATTACGCGAATTTTTAAACACAATTATTTACGCGAAATCAAAAACACAGTTATTTGCGCGAAAATTTAAACACAATTATTTACGCGAAATTAAAAAACACAATTTACACATTTATACACAAAACACAAAAACACTTATCCGACCGTATATTCCCTAATGAACCACTTCCTAACAACCTAGCATCGGGTCCAGCTCCCTGATAAGCTGGCTCCGTGCGACCTACTGGGCCCTGTGGCCTAACTGGACACACTATGTGGGGAATCCAGCTAGGACTTGGGGAAGTGTGGAACCGTATTCACGGCCGGACTGTACGATCCACCACCGTGGAAAGGTGAGCGCGTCCGAGAACTCACGAAGTACGACACTCTGTGGGTTTAACACCGCAAGGTCCACTGCCGCTTGTTTTGCAACTGACCCAACCAGTTTTCACTTGAGAATTAGCTGGACACCAGGTGCGCTCGCGCATTCTCTTTTGAAATTAGGGGGTTCGGTGCATGAGTGTCTACAGAGCGCCGCCCAGTACTCTACAGATCAATAGCTGAACACATTTAAGTGAACCGCTCACGTTCGTTAAGAGTACCGACAAGGCTCGACCGTCACTCAGTCTGTGTCGCAGTAAAGGGCTGCCTGCGCTCGAAAGCACTAGCCTGCACGATTACAAAACGACGACTGCAATTTCAACTTTCACTAGTGTTACTTGTTGAAATGCAGCATAACCGCAACTAAAGTTGCGGTCCGAATTTCTCTGTTAGACAGAGACCACTTGTGAGTGTCGCGAAAATTCGCAAAACACTTGGCGATTGACGTAATTGTTGCGTTGATTCTTGATCCGGCTACTCGAAGGGACCATTAAAACGAATGGTCTCACGGGATCTTGATCCGGCTGCTCGAAGGACCATTAAAACGAATGGCCTGACTTGCTACTGGCGACTCGTTCTGCATGATTGGACTGTATAATACTTGAGACTGGGTTGCACAATAAAAAGATACTGTTTCTTTCTTCATAAGGTGAACTGGAGCGAGATGAGAGCTGGGCGACGCTTGCTGTGACACTGACCCACTTTTTGCGCCCGCCATCTTTATTCCGTCCTTGATAGACCGAATCAGAGTTATAAGATGTACGGGGGCGTGGTTTATTCGCGCTTGCGCTCATCTAGCTTATTTCACGAATTTATTTATAAAATATTCATGTTTATTAATGGTACATACAAAATGTTTACATATGTATTTCAGTTAGTCAGATCTCAAAAATGGGGAATAATAAGTCATGTTATTAAGCGTTTATTTATTATTATACCTTCATCTTATATCTATACCTGAGATCTGACAACTTTTATGATTATCACAAAATATTTTGGCTATGCGTATTGGATTCTAATTGGAACTACGATATTTTCCCTTCGTTACGTAAGCGGCATGAAATGTAGGTCAACAACATTCAAGGTTACTTTCATGGCTTACGTAAATAAGAGATACGAAAGGAGATAAAGAAATAGCCAGTTTTTGCCTATGGTTAGGAAGTGGTTCACCTAAGCTAATTTGATAATCATCTTTAATAATATAATGTGATTTTACTTAATACTATAACTATTCTCTGATTGAGTAATTCACCTAATTAAACACCTTAAAAATAATTATAATATAAAACAGTTGCATACATAATAACGATGCCCGGAAGTAATAATATTACACAATAGCTATTGTCCTTTATCTGGACAAAAAGGGTAAGTAATTACACAATATTACGTCATTACGTTATCTCGTTATATAATCATGTAAAAATGGGTCATCGTTATCTTAACCTATATTAAGCAATTATAACTATTTATTTATATTGTAAGGGTCTGTATTCAACATCGGAATTATTTATATAAAATCATTACAAATAATGGACCATTATTTATCCACCTTCCCGAAGAGCATGATGGTGGTTATTTAAACGGTGAAATGCTTCCGGATTACACAAACTAGCTTCTTGAAGACAACTTTGTAACTACACGGAGAACATATACATATACAATATATTTAGTTCTACATATACATATAAGTAGGTACCGGGTGTCCCACGACTAAGAGACATGAAGGGAAAGTGATCTAAATATTGAAGAGCCAGTGTTTTAACGTAAGAAAACATATTTTTTTCATAAAATAATAAGTACAGTCACCGTTAAAAGTACCTAAGTTATCACTTTGGAACCATATATCGCTTTAACGTGAGGTTCCAACTACCATAGGAAGTTGTCAAACATCTGAAAGCGATACCTAAAGTACAAAAACGATCATTGACTTTTGACGCTCACTGTACTGTATTCAGGGAGAATTTCTTTTTTCGTATTTTGTATGAAAATACGCAAGGTCAAATCAGTTTTAGAGCTTTAATTTTTGTAATACACAATGTTACTTTCATTTAAGATACTGTGTTACTTATACGTTTATCCGTTTGATTTCCTCTTTCTATTGGCAACATAAAAATTCACGGTGGTTTTTTTTTCACATTTGAGTCGGTTCGGTTCCCAGGCGCCAAAAGTAATTTTTCGTAAATCTTTGAATGCAGTATTGTAAACAAGTTTTTAATCCTTATTTTTCAAGACACAAATGGCGCAATTCATTAGACGTTGCTTAACTCACCTGTTACATTTATAGAATAACACATACCTACTCGAGAATATACGAAACCCTATACCATAAATATGGAAAGAAAAACCGCCGCAATTTACATCCCCTCACAAAAAATTTAACCGACAATTTCCACAACCTTTTTGCACTCCGCGTTACCCAAAATTTACACTTAGAGTGACAAGAAAGGCGTTTCGGGTTAAATAATTGTATTGTATAGGAGTTTGGAATATACAGTGTGTTACCACAATAAGTGTTTTTTTTAATGGGGTAAAGAAACGTTCCTCCCTAACTTAACCATGCATGGCCCTATTTAATGAATAAACTAAAATTCAGACTTCATAAATCTAATAAAATTCAATTTGCCAGTAATGTATATTCATAACTGTAGGTACGGTAAATTCTATTGATTGCACCGACTACATATTTTTGTTTAACTCAGTAATTGGCTGGTAGAGAATGCCTTAAGGTTTAGATTAAGTCCGCCGTTTGTACCTTTTAATATTGGTCAGTAAAGTTTAAATAAATAAATATACAAGAAAGTATAAACGTCAGCCCCTCATACTTTATTTATTACGACAAAATTCTTACTTTTATGCCCTGCATTTATTTACTTCAGAAGTGAAATTTTGCTGTTAATTCACGTAATTCCAATTTGTTGCAACTTTCTAACATACGAACTATTGCTAATTAAGGGGGCTATTCTATTAATAATTTACGGGGCTATTAGGCTATAGATACAACTTCGGTAAGAAAAACAAAGGTGGTTCGACGAATTGGAAGTGCTCTAATAGATCTGTCTGCTCGACATACATTACTTTAAATAAAGATGACAAGGTAATCAGAGAGTCAAGACACATGTGCAAACCAGAATTCATGAAGAGGTCGAGGGTCACTTTAATGATTTGAAACGCAAGGTGCACACGCGACTGCGACTTCAAAAAATTTTACACTGTGCGAGTATGATAAAAACTCGTCTAGCAAAAGATGTTCAAAAATATCACCAAGAACGAAAATAGTAAATGATTTTATTGATAAAAATATCACAGTCATTGAATGTTTAAATAGGCTTTGTTTAATAATATAACACTAATATGGCATGTGTGTAAAAAATATCTTTTATTAAAACGCATTTATTGTAAAAAAATGTTTTCATTTTTAAAACGTAAGTGGTAATTGCATAGTTTCATTCGATAATAAAAATCCGACGAATCAGGAATACGATCAATCAGGAATACGACGAAGCAGGAATACGACGAATCGGGAACAAATCACCTTATAGACCTCACCAATCATGGCACAGGGGTAGTTGGTGAGCACCTCATTACCAGCATAACGAAGTTAGTGAATCTTGTGGAGATGTTTGTCAGGACGTGACGCCGTAGCTCTAAGGGCCAAATTAATCACCCTCACCAAGAAAGATGGCGGCCGGCGGTCGGTCTTAGTTATATTTCCCGAGAACCTCCATTAAATTCTGAATCATGCAGAACCCCTCCACTCACCAATCATGAAATTAGAGTGAAAGAGTAAGTGAATATACATAGTACTTACTCTTTCACTCTAATACGTGAGTGCGTCCTAAAAGGTGAGTAGGTAATTAGGTACCTACTATTATTAAATTGTCCCTAACGTTAACTGTATTTTTTTCTGGGTACGCTACATTCTTTGTTTTACTTATGACATTTTAAATTTAGGACTTACTTATTTACAAAATTTTGTCTAAAAACATTCACTTCTTTTTATCAGTCGAGATGTCGTCAAGAGAAAAATCATTCGCGAATTAGTTTTGCGAGAATTTTCTATAAATCCCAATGTATTTAAGTACTTCAGAGCTTGCGAAATCGTGTAATACAAGTGAAGAACAGTACAAAGGACCTAAAAAAAACAAGGTGGAGTGGAACTATTGAAAGAAAGCAGCGAGATGGTCATCCAACATGAAGATGGAAAAAAAACAATGAAATCAAAGGTTCGCAAACTGTTTGATCGGAATCCGGCCGTCTCTTCTCGAGATGTGTCCAATAAAATTGGTACAAGTCAAACAAATGTACAAAATATTTGAACGGAGTGTGGTCCTATTTCTACTTATATATAAAGTCCCTAAGAGAACGATGGAAAAGTATAATCGAGCAATTAAACGGGCTAGATTACTGGTACACCTTCTTGTTGGTCCAAAAAACAGGTTGCTTATTATTGATGACGAAACGCATGTCAGCCTGATTTCAAATCAATACCTACCAGAAAACCAATATTTTTCTTTCATAACGTCTCGGGTCTGCATGTATCAGAAAGTCATTCCAACGGAGAAATTCGTCAAGAAGTTCCTCGTGTGGTACCTAGGCGATATGAGCGAGATGCGGGATGACAAGTTCGCCTTTTGTAACCACTGGCACAATTAATACGGATATTCACTTATACCTATTATATAGGTATACCATTCCGAATACTTAAAAATCTGCTTATAAAAAAGCACACTTTCGACACTGTTCGTTGTCACTGTTTGTCGCAAGCTGTGGAGTGGATAAACTGAATTCTGTCCTTGTATTGCCGAAGGATCCGAATGCGCCAAATTGCCCAGAACTACGGCCGATAGAAAAATATTGGGCCAAGACTAAAAGAAAGCTGCGGAAAACCACATAATTTACCAGATTTCAAAAGAAAGTGGATGAAATGGATTAATATCAGAAATGAATCCGTGCAAAATTCTATAACTCGCGTCAAGTCAAGTGAGAACCGAGAATTATCTCGTCGTAACTACTTTGGAGAAACTATACAATTGAGTTAGCTGATCTATTTTATCATACAATTTCTTATAATAAAGATCTTGGAGTTCAAGAATGATACTTCTTTTCAATTCAAAAGTACCTACTCACCTCACCTTTTCCTTTTCAATACATTGACGTAATAGAAATACCTCAATGTTCCAATCTGTCAACATTGTCAACAATCAACATCCTTCCCTCCCACTGATTAAACCCTGTTTTGCATTAAAGAGAGAACACTAAGAAATTAATTAAAATTGAAAAAAATATATATAACCGTTTAGTCTATGGATGGACGGTGTGACCATGACCATATTTGTAACAGTTTTTTACTATATTGGTAGAGTTGGTTTTGTAATTTGGAAATATAGTATTAATTTACGGCTTATTATTTTCGCGGCGACAGAAAAATTAAAGAGCAGCAAACTATTTGCAACTAAAATAATAACTTGTCAGCGATTAAATATTTTGGCAATCATTTATATTAAATGAGCTTTAAACTAAGGATATTTTAAAATTCAAATAATGGCAGCTACTTTAAGGTAGCAGAAATAATAAACAAGATTACTGAAAGAAATCATAGGCGAGGTACTATAAATAATGACTTGGCGACTAATATTAGCAGAAGATCCGACTCGGCCGGGTTAGGTTAGGTTGGTTTTTTTTTTAATATCCCTAAAAAGCGCTCCTTTTATTTTTTTTATGACCTTGATTTATTTTATATGCAATCTCCATTGAACAATTAGAGTAGGCCATTTTCAACTTTTTATCCGCTGTCATGTTTCCGCTTAATTAGTTAATTCAGTAGCCAAAACTCGATGCTAGTTTATATTGAAACAAAGCCGAAAATTGATTTCTTAGCTGCTACTTTTTACTTTATTAGTCTCCGCAATTAGTCGCCAACTTATTATTTTTGCTACCCCCTTTAATTTTTTATAAATCCCTAAATCAGATTAATTTGTCGCCGCGTTAAATACATGCCTTAATTTACTAGCAAACGAAAAAAATTATAACTTGAAGAAGTTACCCCGAAGCAGAGATTGGTATTATTCGATGTTTATTTATCCGTATGATTATTTAAATGAGTTCACGATTTTTGTTTGCAAATAATTTTATTTATCAACGGGTTAATCAATTGACAGCTTTTCAAATGATGAAAAATTTATTCGTTATAACGATTACGGAGATGTCACGACTACCATCATGCCACAACTTTGCGCGACTGTGGTAGCAGTAGCGGTGTGCGGTACGTGTGTCTTGTTCATTGTATGGCCGCCTAGCTCGCTCTCGCTTAACCACTCGCCGTGCTGCTTGTCGCGCATCGTCGTGGCATCTCCGTTTTGGTGGCAAGCGGCACGGCGGCCATACGAGTGAGCGAGACACACGTACCGCGCATCGCTGCCGCTCGCTGCTAAGACCGAAGTCGTGGCCGGGCCGTGGCCATGGCGGTGCGAGTGAGCGAGAAAAACCGTGAGGGCACACGGGCTGCAGTGAGCAAGCGGGACGGTGATTGCGATGCTCAGGAGCTCGCAGTGGCCAACCGGCATTGGCACTATAGGCAGAGCGAATCCCACTGCGAAGACAAATTCTCTGTTCCTCTCGAGCTTGTATGTAAGTATACGGAAATGAAGTGTTATGTGCAAATTAAGTGTTTCACTCTTTTATTACCAAGTATTATGATTTTCTGATATTCATAAATAATCCCACTAATAGTTTGAATAATTTTTATGTACTTATTCGTTATTCGTCATTCGAATTAATTTTGCCAATCTCTGCTCTGTAATTCAGTCTCGATCATTTTAATAAAATTACAATACGAATCTTGAATTTTCGAAGCTTTCTTACGTTGGGCCTGGCCACACTGTGTATCAATCTGTATGTTGTTTGTACCGTATTTTATTTTGTTTCTGACGTTCCTGTCTTGTCTGTGGTCACTTGTTAAATTCAATGTCAATGTTACTTAACTCATTAAAGTGATATTTTCCTCTTTGATTGGATTCGTTATCATTATTATCGCTATGTGATACAGCGCAGCGTGGAACCACATAAACACATTAGCATTAAATGCGCTCTAGCGAATTGAATAGCCTCCAAGACAGGATTTCGTTATTATTATCTGTTCAGTCGTGTTAGAATTTATTGATGTGATAAGCGTCGCGCCCGCTTAGATAAGCTGGTACTGTTGTATCATCCAATTTAATTAATCTATCTCGTGTCGTAATTCTTCAGCGATAGAAGTCTGCCGCGTGAAAGATGACAGAATATGGAAAATTTGGCCCTCTCGTTGGCGCCATTGACGAGGGCACCTCTAGCGCGCGATTTATTATTTTCAAAGCCAACTCTACAGAGGTTGTCGCATTTCACCAAAAATCTTTGGATCAGCATTTCCCTCAGGAAGGATGGGTGGAACAGGATCCGATGGCTATCCTCGAAGTTGTCACGACATGCATCGAAAAAGCAGTTGAGAAATTGCATGAAATGGGTGGATCAACAAAGGTATGTTTAAATGTTCCTTCTTTTTTATTTTTTTAACACGTTGATGAACACTACTTTTAACTAACCGCTGCTAAGCCTTTTCAGCGAATGCCTATAGGTGTACTGCCCCGCAACGTGGTAAGAGATAAAAAATACAAACTATTTTAATGATCAAAGTAATGTGTGTTCCTCCTATAGTTATTATTTTTAGCGGGACATGGGCTGTTATCCTTTTGCTGGGTAGTATTTGGTTCAACAAGTCTCCAAAGCAATTCAGAGGTGTAATGCTGCTGGGATTATGGGAACTATTTAACGGGGTGCATTGCAGGGTAGGGTGTTTTAAGTTGGGGAGTTTTGACAAAGTGTGTTGTGGATGTAACCTTGTTTATTATTACATAGAAACTGTCTTTTAGTCTGCAATTAACTATTTTCTGCATAATATTAAGAATATTTCAGCAAACTTATAATACCCCAGGTGCTTTAATTGTGGTTGTGTACTATAAGGCTTATGCACAGTTTTAATTTGATCTGGCAATCCATTCCACAGGCTGCATGTGGCCCATGCCAATGCCCTTCAATGCCGTTTTTTTGCCGCAATGCGACTGTTGTTTAAGAAATTTGGCCTACCGTAACTTCATTTGCCAATATGTGGCACCTGGAGTTGAAAATTTTTAAGTCATTGTTTTACGTTCAATGTTTCTTTATTATTAGTTTGTTGACTTTTAAGGTGATATTAAATATTTGCAGGACATTGTAGCAGTTGGAGTCACAAATCAGCGGGAGACTACAATTGTATGGGACCGGAACACTGGCAAGCCGCTATATAATGCTATTGTATGGCTGGACATGAGGACAACGGCCACTATAGACAAGCTTCTTGATACCGTTCCCAATAAAACCAGAAATCAGAACTATCTTAAGGTAAGGTTGCACCTTAATTACATTAATAATATTTAATATTAATATGAGCCTTTGTCTACAGTCATTGACTGTCTTGCTTTTCAGCATAGGCCTCCCGAAGATTTTTCCAAGCCAATCTGTCTCTTGCTGTTCTCATCCATGTTGTTCCTGCTATTTTCTTTATGTCGTCTTCCCACCTCCGGTATTGACCACCTTGTTTTCTTTTCTTGTACCTAGGACACCACTCCATCACATCTTTAGCCCATTTCTCCCTATTGGTTCTTATAAGATGGCCTGTCCAGTTCCATTTCAGTTTTTTGATACATTTTTTTATGTCAGCAACTTTTGTTCTTTTTCTTATGGTTTTGAGTCAAACCTCGTCTTGTAGCTTAATATTAAGAATACTTCTCTCCATACTGTGTTGACATGTTTGTAGAGCTTTAGTATTTTGGTCTGTTAGACTCTGTCTGGCAGCCATATGTCATACTCGGTAGAATGCACCTATCAAATACCTTTCTTTTAGTTTTTAATTGAATTACAGGGTTTTCATAATTTCCTTAAAGGACCAGTATCTCTTCCAAGCGATAGTCCTATTATTGATTTCTTGTGTTGTGAGATCGTTTGGTGATATTATTTGTCCTAGATATGTATACTCTTCCACATATTCTATCAAGCTATCATTTCCTTCCATTTTCCAGCATATTCAGAAAGTAGGATGAGATCATCAGCAAAACGTAGATGGTTTAATAAGACTCCATTAATTTTTATACCATACTCGTTCCATTCCAGATGTCTGAATACATGTTCGAGAACAGCAGAAAATAATTTGCGTGACAAGGGGTCTTCCTGTCTTAATTACATATTAGGTTTTGAATTTGTTAACATGTGTGTTTGAGGAGTCCATTGTCCACCCTAATGTAATAGTAAGAAAGTAACAATGATATTTTTGTATTAACTTTTGCAAATAACTCATATTTAATATGACTTACTCAATTCCTGCATTGTTACTTAATCAGGCTATAAAAAACATATAGCCCAAATAATCAAAAGTTTTTAGATAGCAGAGATTTATTTATTTATTTAAACTTTATTGCACAGCTCAATCTAGTGTAAATGGCGGACTTAATGCCACAAGGTATTCCCTACCAGTCAACCATAGGGCTTAACAGAAACATTGAGTTGCTGCAGGGTCTACGAGGATAATGTCCGGAGACAATAAAAAAAAACAATTTTAGGAATACATATAATGTATACATACTTAAACTTACACAAATACAAAATGTTATAATCAACATACATATAGATTAATGTACCCAGTGTGAAAACATCATACCAATAATTCATCTTGAAACAAAAGATTGTTGGTCAGAAGTAATTTTTTGCACTACACTCAGAAAAAACTATTGTTAAAATCACAAAAAAACGTTGTTAAATAGGAGCCGACAGGGTTGAGTTGTTAGCGCAACAACCTTAATTTTGCGAAAAAATATTGTGAAAACAACAAAGTTAAAGTGTCTACTTTGTGAATTATGACCTTGCGAATTTCACAAGTTCATGTTTTTCACAATTTTACTCTGTCGGCTCCTATTTAACAACGTTAACTTTGTGAAAATATAACCTTGCGAATTTCACAAGGTCATGTTTTTCACAATTTTACTCTGTCGGCTCCTATTTAACAACGTTAACTTTGTGAAATATAACCTTGCGAATTTCACAAGGTCAGGTTTGGCTCCTGCTTCGCAATGTTGACTTTGTTGGCGCAGCAACTTTAACTGTGTGAAATTTAGCAGAGTAATATTGCGAAACTAGCAACGTTGACGTTGCTAGTTCCGCAGTGTAATATTGCGGGAATAGCAACGCTGACGTTGCTAGTTCCGCAGTGTAATATTGCGGGAATAGCAACGCTGACGTTGCTAGTTCCGCAGTGTAATATTGCGGGAATAGCAATGCTGACGTTGCTAGTTCCGCAGTGTAATATTGCGGGAATAGCAATGCTGACGTTGCTAGTTTCGCAGTGTAATATTGCGGGAATAGCAACGCTGACGTTGCTAGTTCCGCAGTGTAATATTGCGGGAATAGCAACGCTGACGTTGCTAGTTCCGCAGTGTAATATTGCGGGAATAGCAACGCTGACGTTGCTAGTTTCGCAGTGTAATATTGCGGGAATAGCAACGCTGACGTTGCTAGTTCCGCAGAGTAATATTGCGGGAATAGCAACGCTGACGTTGCTAGTTCCGCAATGTAATATTGCGGGAATAGCAACGCTGACGTTGCTAGTTCCGCAGTGTAATATTGCGGGAATAGCAATGCTGACGTTGCTAGTTCCGCAGTGTAATATTGCGGGAATAGCAACGCTGACGTTGCTAGTTTCGCAGTGTAATATTGCGGGAATAGCAACGCTGACGTTGCTAGTTCCGCAGAGTAATATTGCGGGAATAGCAACGCTGACGTTGCTAGTTCCGCAGAGTAATATTGCGGGAATAGCAACGCTGACGTTGCTAGTTCCGCAATGTAATATTGCGGGAATAGCAACGCTGACGTTGCTAGTTCCGCAGTGTAATATTGCGGGAATAGCAATGCTGACGTTGCTAGTTCCGCAGTGTAATATTGCGGGAATAGCAACGCTGACGTTGCTAGTTCCGCAGTGTAATATTGCGCAGTACAATATTACACTGCGTAGCTAGCAACGTCAGTATTGCTATTCCCGCAATATTACACTGCGGAACTAGCAACGTTAGCATTGCTATCCCCGCAATATTACACTGCGGAGCTAGCAACGTCAGCATTGCTATCCCCGCAATATTACACTGCAGAGCTAGCAACGTCAGCATTGCTATCCCCGCAATATTACACTGCAGAGCTAGCAAAGTATAATATTGCGGGGGGAACGACAATAGCTACCTAAAAAATACAATAAATAATATTTAAACTGACGTTTATTAATCAAAAACATTTGCATATGTCCATGAGAATAGAATAAAAATCTTAACCACTAAATACAAATTATTCAGATAATAGTGGCAAACTATAAATTAACATATATGATAATTCAAAGTTAAGGGTACGACGCAATCATTCTTAATAAGTGCAAACTTAAGGAAACAATTTTAATGCATGTAGTTTATGTAGTAAATTATATTTTTATTTCCTATATAGGTATTTCCAAACATTTGGGTTATTGATTCGTAACCAAAAAATTGTGTGCGTGTGGATTGAGTGAGCACCCTTCAAAAATGAAAAAAAATGTGCTGATCATTTAGTAAAAGTTCCAAAACAATTGTAAAACTAATTGATGAATTTGTAAAACGATAAATAAAAAGAATACATTCACTAACGTATGCTCAATCAGTTCTCACAAACAACCAACGAAATCTGTGAATGTGTTTATTTAACATATAATATTTATATCCTAATTTTTATTTTAAAATACAGTCCACTTTTTAGATCACACTCCACTTCTTAAAATACAATCTAAAAAGTGGACTGTATCTTAGATTGTATTTTAAAATGAAATTTCAATATCTTTAAAAGCAGACAACGAATATGACATTTTAGATGGTGGATATTTAGTAAAAAAAATTACTAAAAGTTGAACTACTTTGTAGTTTCCTAGATACTAAAAATCTTAAGATATTTACATTTTTAACTTACGAATAATGTGTGGACTGAGTGAGTACTTACAAACATGTATTATCCAAAAATCTGCCACGTTAGCGGTTTGTTTTGTATTTTACAAATTCCCATATGAGTTTTACTAAACTATATACATATATAGAAGTTTCAATCTGCAGTATTTCCATCAGAAATCGGGTTTTCGAAAGTGTGCAGATTGAGTGAGCATACGAAATAATTTGTAAAACTTTAAATACGTAACCAGGTGATCTACAAATTATTACCTACCTTAAGCATATTTTTTTCTAAAAATTAGGATATAAATATTATATGTTAAATAAACACATTCACAGATTTCGTTGGTTGTTTGTGAGAACTGAGTGAGCATACGTTAATGAATGTATTCTTTTTATTTATCGTTTTACAAATTCATCAATTAGTTTTACAATTGTTTTAGAACTTTTACTAAATGATCAGCACATTTTTTTTCATTTTTGAAGGGTGCTCACTCAATCCACACGCACACAAAAAATTACATTACGGTTCCGCAGAAGATTACAATTTCGATTATTATAGGTTTTAAAATTGTATATCATTGATAGAAGTGATATTAGCTATTTTTCTTATTAACAAAATTATGTACGAATGCTGTTTATTGTGTACAAATTAAAAGTGAATGTTAATGATTAGTGATTTTATTTATATTAATTAATTCCGCTTGGCTGTTCGTGACTTTTTCCTTGGTCTCTACTGTTTAATAAAAAAATTGGAACGTCAGTATTTTCAAAAAAATATCGTAGTGGTAGGTACATCGCCGAACCATTATTTTCAATACGTATACAATAACAGCATTCGTACGTCAATTTTCATAAGAAAAACGTAGTGCCCATTAAAAATGTAACAACATAAATTGTGACATTAAATAAAACATTAAATTTTTAGACTTTGACTTTGAATATATTTTTTTATCATATGACGACTCCATGGATTGGACGACAACCACGGCGAGCATTGAAAAGTCCCAAGCCTAGTAATAACTATTACTACAAATAATTAATTTTTACCTAGCCACAAACAACACACTCGTGACGTACGAAAGGATCTTAAATCCCCCACTCACTTGCTTCGAAATTCGAGTTAAACTCTATTTATATAATAAAATAAGAGCGTTGACAAATATGTAATATGATACTCGGTAAGATTAATGTTATGCGCAATTGCGCATTTTACGTTCGTTTAGAGGCTACCCATTTAGATATACATGCCCAGGTAACCTAGTTATACAAATATATGAATCTTACGCGTCATAACTACAAATATGACTAAGATTCAGACCAAAGAATCACTAGTAAAGGGTACCTTGGCATCATTGGAGACCGCGTGGCCATCGCTGGAAACCAATGCATCTAGGCCTACGGTAAACTTAACCTAAAGCTGTTCAGTACGAACACTAACCTAAAACTAACTCTACCTACCTAATACTTAAGTACCTATAGTCAGAGAATATAGTACATCCGAGTTAAATATATACTTTTTATATAAATATAAAATAATTTAATGGTAGTTACCTACAGGACATACTCTGCTATAACTTAATTAAAAATTGCCTAGGAGGCCACCAAACAGTATGATCCTGTACTAACGCCAGAAAAACCCTAACTCGAGAACTCGATAAAAAGACATTTTGTGATTGATGGAGTAAGTTTTCCAGAGGAATTGGTCTCAGAATCTACGATCGGTTTCATATTTATTTATTGTTTTTAGATATATTTTTTCAAACACTCGACGTGATATTTGCACAGTTTTTTTTATAAATAGCTACATTTTTACTTTGTTCTACATAGATTAATAAGAAAAATCATAAAGTTAGCTGTCTATGTCATTTTTTTTGTTATGTTCTTACCAATATAGATATCAGTAAGTATAGTTTTCGTGTGAATACATGTGGTAAAAGTAAAAACCTATATTTAAAATCTGAAACCCGCAACACACTGTTCTTCTCAGTTTGATTAATTAAATCGGTTTACTAAGTACGATATGATACTCAGGAAGATTAATGTTATGCCCAATGACTACACAGTTGCATACGAACGGATATTGCATTGTCTCTTGATCAACGTATATGGGTGATGATTGTAATGAGTCCAGTACATTATAAGCATGATAATGAGTATCTAATCCTATTGTTTGTAAAGGCTTAGCCTTTAAAATAATCTTAGACACCCCATCAACATATATGTCATCAACTTTGGAAAAATAAATGTTTTCTTCATTAATAGCAGTAACTATTACAGAATTTACTTGGTAACGCTCTGAACACTTTGCAGCCCAACTGACTTTATATAACTTTGTAATATCTGACCATTGCATTTGATCGAAAATCTGTTTACATTCACTAACTGGTACTTCTGCTTGGCCCCCAAACGAAAGAGGCGAACGAACAGTTTCTTTGAAGAATATGTCATTTAACATCAACTGATGCTTTCGAGCTACGGTCAGTGTCATGTTAATTCGGTTATTTGTTGATTTTGCAGCTAGCTTGTTGAAGCGATGTTTAGCTTCATAGCGCATTGAAGACAGAAATCTCAAGGGACCAAAACGTAACATTGCCGAATGATAGTGTAGTAAATTGTGAAATTTAGGCTTAAGACTTTGGTTAAACAGTGTGATGTACATTTCGCAAAAGTCAGCGATCATATACTTAAAATAGTCGATTTGCTCAGATACAAAACGGGGTGACATGATAAAATCTAGAACAGTCATTAATTGAACATACAGTTGCCAATATTTATTATCTCTTGGAATGAAATCACCAAACATTACACCAAAATACTTGCAAAATGTGTACATTTCGGCAGCATTTAAACGTATATTGCCATTTCGTAAATTGGACATGGCCATCGTGACGGGTTTATCTTTTTTATCGGGACCGTATTGAAATGAGGATATTTTGTTATTAATTATATCAATTGTGAGATATTTCATTTTGTCTACAAAAACCACAAGTAAAGAGCACATGACGTATTTCGCACAGCCTTCGTGCATGTCATGCATTACATCAAAACCCATTTGCGCAAATAAATTAAAATTTTCTATGTCGAGCCATATACATTTTTCTTTGACGCCTGTTCGAGATGAATCATTAGTTTTTAAATCTTCCAGATAATTTGACTCAGTCCTTAAGAGAGATTCATCTTCATAAACCTGATTTGCCAAGACTTTTTTCTCTACTTTACATGTTCTACAAGGAAAATTGCATGAAAAGCTTTCAATAAATCCTAAAACGCTATGCAAGCCCAAATTATCTCCTAAAATTAATGCCAATTCAAAGTAAATTGTGCCCTTGAAATCTGGCAAATCAAAAACTATTCCATGCTTACATAAATAATTAAACTGGTCGATCAGGGGCTGAAATATTATGCGATTCCCAAATTCCACTCTGTCAGTGGAATGATAGAGTAAGACTAAAAATATGTTACCTAACAGAGAGGCACAATAGTACGGCAGGCAAGGAAGAGAAATGTATGCGGCTCCTAGTTTGTGCACACCACTATGGCTACCCAAAGGGTTCAATGTCTCGAAATCGTCAATTTGTAAAAATATGGGCATGACTATCTTGTCTCCATGATTTTTCTGTCTCCAAAATGAACCATGCATAAAATGCTCTATACTTTTTGACGTGTCATGAGCCATCAGTCTTTTCATAGCATCAATGGTCTCATGAAGTATGTTAGGCAACGAAAAAAATCTGTGCAACACATCTCTAATAGGTATTTTATGGGCTACGCACTCTACTGCTTGGTAATAAGTTTTACCTTTTTTTTTTACGTAATCAAATCGTCGCCCTACAGTATAAGGCTCAGGATTAACCAAAGTACCCTTTATTTCAAAGAACTGATGTCGTTTATAAGTTGAACTAAATATCTCTAGATCGGTTGTCAGTTTTGCTACGGCAGAGCTAGATGTCACTGGTAACAGAGGTCTAATTGATAAAGTGAACATGTTGTAAATACCGCTATAAACTGTATCTATCACATTATTCGGCAAATGAGGATTACTATACAGGGATGAGAAAAGTTGAGCTAAAGTGTCGCTTAGCGGCGGTGTATTTTGTTTGCTATTACTCTGTATAGTACTATTATTTTCTTTAATTTGAAATTCGGTCGCGGTACATACATTATTTAATGGATCATTATTTACATCAGGAGAGGTCTCTTGTTCAATAGCAAAATCCGGTACACTTGATGAACTACTTGAAGCCTGATGTAACATAGAAGAATCTAAATGTTGTTTCAAATAATGCCGCCTAAATGAATTGTAGAGTTGATAAGTTCTCCCGCAACCCATGCTTGGACAAATATAACATTTTCCTGGATGATAGAATGTAAAATGGGTTTGAAATTGCTTCATTTGAACAAAAGACCTTTTACATATTACACACAGTATTACCATCGTGCCTGTTAGAAACAGAAGCAAGTAAATCTAGCATAGGAGTGCCTTCAGTGTCAAACTTGCTCTTCATTACATATATACTTCTTTGGATAAACATCCAGACTGGGGCACAATCTTTTGAATATGGTAAGTCTATTGCCCATAGAATTTTAAATGTATATGAAACAGCTTTACAAATACTGGTAAATGTGTATCTGATGTCTTCAGAGATTAACAAATCATACTGCGTAACATCCTGCCAGCTAGCCCCAACAGCAACCAAATGTGGAAGAACAGGCAATTTTTTTTCCTGCAATGAGGCCTTCCGTTTACAAAAGTGGCTTTGAAGGTCCGATGTAGATGGTACCAAGCTTAAAAACGCGTTGCTTACTTCCAGCCTCGAAGGATTCCAAGTTTTTCTGATGCCTTTCACGGGAATAGTATGCATCTGTTTCAGCAACAGGGGAACTGCTAGAAAAGCCGCAATGTTCGCTTGTTCCTCTCCCGCTGCAAAAATAAGTAATTCTTAATGTGGGTAAAGTTTCTGTTTGGTAAAATTCGCCATCTACAATATCTGTACTTTTCCTCTGTTAATAATTCGAAGAGATACAATAAGATTAAAATCAGTTAACGATTCGGCTTTTCTCGGGTATCATCGCCTCAATCCGGAGACGGAAATGACACGAAATACATTACCGCGATGTCTTTTAGTAGTTCAAGAAGATTAGATTGAACTGTATGGAAAATTTGGCAAAATTAAAGGACAACTTTTATCTATCAGGATATGTAGGTTATAAGAGCCAAGTTTAATTTTATCTACTCTCCCCCTCTCTCTGGGGAGAGCGTCACCCCCCCGCGCCCTCGAATGTGTCCCGGAGCGCGGTATTTTCCACTTTAAAAGAAAACCGTGTACGATAGATATATACAAAGTGTACGAGTATAGGAACGAAATAATCCTGAATAAATTTACTATAAACCTTTCATACATACAAAAGCGAATAATATATAATAATATCACTTATACAGTCAGCGCAATCTGTTATCAAATACTAAAGTTTTTAATTATTGATCTTTTTTTTCTGCTAAAAGGTTAGTTATCTCAAAAACTTCACACTTTTCGGCCAAAACATGTATGACAAAAGTAAATAATAGAAAATGATATTTCTAAAAATGTATAATTTATTTCTGTTACTCTTTCATTTACCGTTGCAATGCTATTTTTAAAATTTAAGCCATTTGGCCATTATGCAAAATATAAATATTCGTACTAGTTAAACGGTGTTACTACTTAATACCATAGACGTCTTATATGTTTTTCTGTAATCTACAAGTATTGAACTATATTCTGTATTTTTAATTTTTTTTAGACTTACTGTTTTAGGAAATAAGGGATGTGTGGTGACATCGTCAAGTTTTGCTCATTTTCGTAAATAACTTAAAAACCGTTTAATTTACAATTATGAAATATATATATTTGAGATGTTCATAATGTACCCTTTCATTTGATATGTCACACGATATACTTTGCAATTTTTTTCAAGTGTGAAGTTTTTGAGATAACTAACCTTTTAGCAGAAAAAAAAGATTAATAATTAAAAACGTATTTGATAACAGATTGCGCTGATTGTATAAGTGATATCACTTTTGTATGTATGAAAGGTTTATGGTAAATTTATTCAGGATTATTTCGTTCGTATACTCGTACAGTTTGTATCTATCGTACACGGTTTTCTTTTAAAGTGGAAAATACCGCGCTTCGGAACACATTCGAGGGCACGAGGGGGGTGACGCTCACCCCTGAGAGGGGGGGAGAGTAGATAAAATTAAACTTGGCTATATAGGTAACCTACATATCCTGATAGATAAAAGTTGTCATTTAATTTTGCCAAATTTTCAGCTAATTTTATTGTATTATAGGTAGCATTCAATTTGAAGTATCATAAACGCAATGTATATAGCACCTGCCAAGATGACATTACTAACCGGTAGACCTAAGAAATTTATTATGCAGAAGCGACATGAATTTGAACATTCATTATTTATTAAAGCTATACTTGTATACAATATATAAAAAAAATACTGTTTGATGTAAGTAACAGTACCTACGATATTACTATTTATTTATTAATTAATAATAATCAATTTAAGTAAAAAAATTAAAAACCGATTTCAACCGATTTTTGTTGATATTTCATTAACTGCTTGACCGATTTTGATAAAATTTACATGGGACCATCTCGGAAGTATACCCTATCAAATACAAAAAGAATTTTGTGAATCGGTCATATCTGTTAATTGATTACTCTATGTGAGAGATGAAGGATTCACGACAATTACCGTGGTTGGCCGAATCGTTAACTGATTTTAATCGTACTGTAAGTACTTTATTTTATAGGAAAGCTTTGATGGACAGTTGTTTTACTTATTGAAGGAGTTTATATTTATATTGCAGTGCCCTACAGCGTTTCATAGCTGAACAAATAAAATATTTATACTGCATTTACAGATAGAGGCAATAAATACACTGATATCTGCTAAGAAAAAACGATAACTTACATGTTGCAAGATCCAAAACACTTTCAATAGAAGTGTCAGCTCGTGTTAGCTGTTGAGCCTTCTCATCTAGTAATGATAGCAGGCGACCTTTCACTACCGGGAAATTTTCTTCGAACTTTCCTTCTGTTTCCGGGTATATTTTGTCAAAGTCACTGGCCAGCTGAAAATAAGCAAAAATTAAACATTTGTTCTTCAATTAGAACTTGAAACCAAGAATTTTGTTATTCATCAATCATCAATATCTAATGATATCATAATCTTACAACGAGAAATGTTGCTAATGTATATGAGTATTTAAAATAAAACCAAATCAAAAACCCGACTGCATAATATATAGAAATAATTAGTCTTAAGGAATTTAATTTACAATGCTGAATGGTTAACGCAGTAGAGCGTGCCAAATCATTAAACATGCATACGTACATTGCAAAACCTTTGGGCAGTTGGGTATGAAAACAACTTAACTCAAAATGATGACCTGGTGTTATAACGGAGATCATGAACATTGATTAGTTATTATCTTTGACTCACCAATTCATAACCCCAAGGACATTGCAGTGCTGGGAAGATGTTCAAATAACTAATATGGTCGCCTTCTTGCAGTGCAGCCATGCGTTCTTGTAGACAGTTGTTCCATTTTGTTTCTACTAATTCTCTCGGTGAAGAGGAGTGCTTTAACCACTGCACAGTATCTTTTACAGATTCTTCATTGGTACTTATTATTTGAAAAGAGTCAGGAAAAGGTCTAACCCGTGCAGGAGATTTTACAGCAGATTTTTTCCTCTTCTTTTGTTCTTCGCTGCTGTCGCTGCTCTTGTCGCTACTGCTGTTACGGCTTCTACTGCGGCAGCGGTTCTCAGCATTCAACTTCCTTCTTACTGTGATTAACCGGTTTACTATCAAGCCACTCGCTTGAATAGCTTTTCCATCTACGAGTCGAAAAGGATTATAATAGACCCCCTTTGATTCACCTGGGAAAAGCTTTATAATTTCTGATGTCCACAACTCCCAGGTTTCTTTTCTTATTGGATCTGTGTTTTCTTTCAATTTCCGCACCTCAGCCTCAACAATAAGGGCCGTTAGTACCTTTCGGTCACTAGAGGATAAGACCTTTTTATTGAGGAGAGGTTTCCCAATACTAGTGCTCTCTAAAATTTGTTTAAGAAATCCGCCAGTAATAGTTCCTATGAATTTGCCTGCATCTATAAATTGTAAGTCGTCACAATTGATGTCCCATTCCTGAAAATCAAGTAAGCACTGAGTGACGAAAGAGCTAGAAATCAGCGGGCATATGATGGTTGTGCTTATCACGTGATAAATAAGTGACAAAGCATCTGTCACTCACACTAGCATTTTGTCAATATGTGAAGGATGCTTTGTCACTTATTTATCGCGTGATAAAAGCAACCATCATAGGCCTGCAGGTCATGTGGTTATTTAGGCACAATCATAATATTTATTTAATTAAAATTTATATCTAGGGACTCACAATAGTCCCAAACTATGATGACGATATAAATAATAAAATAGTTACATAGATATATACTTAAATAATACATAGAAAACACCCAAGACTCAGGAACAAATACTGGTGTTTATCACATGTGCATTTGTCTACGCAACTTGGCTAACCGCTTGTTATTTAAAAACAGTAGAGTAACATAAATGAACATCTAACAAAACCATGATACATCTTTAATACAGAGTATAGATAAATATTATCATAATTACCAATAGATCAGTTGATGTTGTTGCAACAACAGATGTTCGGCTACTTGATGGAATTGCGAAGGATTCTTGCTTTTGAAGTGGAACTATAACTTGCTGTATATCTGCATCCCTCGGATCATTTATAATTTTTCTCTGTAAAGAAAAAATAAACTTAGCGGTGACTTAATTAACCATAAGGCGT
This sequence comes from Apotomis betuletana, assembly GCA_932273695.1. Classification (NCBI taxonomy): domain Eukaryota; kingdom Metazoa; phylum Arthropoda; class Insecta; order Lepidoptera; family Tortricidae; genus Apotomis; species Apotomis betuletana. Next base: position 11,636,140 of record OW026298.1, on the reverse strand, counting down.
TTTAACCAGAGATGTGCAAGGATGCGTAGCGAGACGTGTTTTTGTTAACCAATGAAATAACTTTATATGCTTATCCTCGCTCAGCACATTTGATTCTATTGGTTAGCAAAAACACATCCCTCATACTCGCTATGCATTCTCCCACTGGTGAAAATGCAGCCTTTTACCCGTTAACATAATAATAATATTTTGAGTGTTGACACATGGACAATAAAAAAATTGGGCAAGTGCGAGTCCGACTCGCGCATGAAGGGTTCCGTACCTATATCTATATATATATATAATCTATAACAAGTTTGTTGTATGGGAGCCCCCCTTAAATATTTATTTTATTTTATTTTTAGTATTTGTTGTTATAGCGGCAATAGAAATACATCATCTGTGAAAATTTCAACTGTCTAGCTATCACCGTTCTTGAGATACAGCCTGGTGACAGACGGACGGACGGACAGCGAAGTCTCAGTAATAGGGTCCCGTTTGTACCCTTTGGGTACGGAACCCTAAAAATTAAGTAGTGTATGCAACTACATATTAATATGAATATGAAAATGTATTAAATTACACTCGTGTCAATATTATGTACATTTGGCTGCGCCTCATGTTTTTAAATTCGTGCTCCCTTCCCCCCCCCCCCCCCCCCATTATATTTAAGGCCCAGGCACTCCAGCACCGTAAGCGACACCTGCACGTGCGAGATGCTGCAAACGTACACGCACACGTAACGCAATCGGTAGGTATGCCATGTCTGAAGGGCAATGGACAGTGGGTATTATGAACAAAAAAATTAAGCTGCTCACGCGTTCTCTCTCTCGATCTAACGCCATGCGCAGTTTTCCTTTTTGAACTATTGCCGGCACCAATATTGACAGCTCATGGTCATTCGCATTTAGCAAAAAATCAAGATCCGCGCCCTGATCTATAAGCATATAAATAAATAATAAGTGCTACATAAATGTACGCATTCCATTTAATTCAACCACAATTTCTGCTCGTGCACTGTCATGGCGGTAAAAATGCCATGCCCGCAATATTTTTGGTAAGATTTATGAGCATGGTTTCAGTAATGGATGTTATTTTTCTATGTGGCTTCAAAGGGCCATATTTTTATTACAACATGTACTTTCGATGATTTTCAGAAGGAAAAAGTAAAAAGCCATTACGAGGCGTAATGTCTACAAAAATAAATCACCATTTCAATGCAAAATAACCTAAAAACTTTGAGTTCCACTAGTGATACTTTATTGGGATAAAACACATATCAATTTAATTCGATTAGCAACGAAAAATTACTAATTTCATCACTAGTAACCATTTAGAACTAAAATACATTATAACCACAATTATAACTTACCATTTAGCGAACCATAAAGGTGTATCAAATCACAGTTAAGTAGGAGCATACTTAAGTCGTCCATCCTTTTAATATATTTTTTCAAACACCATTCGTTTGATTTCTTGACTTTAAAAAAACAATAAATATTTTTAAAACAAAACTTTCGCTTTAATGTTTCGCGTGCTATTTCGTTCGCGACAATTACACTGCGCATCCTACGAATGTTGCCACTGAAATGAACGATTCTTTTGAGTTTTGGGAATTTAACAAAGTCAACATCACTATTTTAACAAAGTTCACATTGTGTTTTTAACCATGCTGATATTATCTCGCAATGTAAAAGTTGTGAAATTATCAAGTTGAAATTTTTTTCCCTTGTGAATTCCGCAATACTAACATTGCGGCTTAAACAATCAAATGCCTTTCTTAGAATCAGTGTTGCCAGATGAGATTTTTAAGAAACAGTAGAAATTAAAAAATAAAATCAGTAGATTGAGAAAAAAATCCTAAAAGTTTATATTTCTAATATTAAAAGTCGTTACGTTAGTCATTTCATGCATTAGAAACACACAAACACCACAGTTACCAACCTGGGGCGCAATTCCGAAAAACGAAATTCGAAAATTTCGTTGTCAAATGCTATTCCCATCTCTTTCACCCTATATTAGAGAGAAAGAGACGGGTATACCGTTCGACAGCGAAATTTTCTAATTTCGTTTTTCGGAGTAACGCCCCTGATATGATTACACACTGCATTTCACAGATTACTAATATTTGACGGTAAGGTGACAGATTAACATTCATAAAGTCCTACACACGCAACTGAACGATTAAGTCGGTCGATTAAATCTATGGGATATCAACACCGCCGCCGGAGAACCAATGGCCGATTTCCTGTCAATAATAATAATGTGATGCTTGACTTGATCAGATCGGCCAGCATTTCTAGTCGTCTGGCAGATATTTTTAGAAATGGCGCTGATAAAAAGGACTTTTAAATAATAATAATAATGAAAATCAGGTAGATTTACTGCTTTATCAGTAGATCTGGCATCACTGCTTAGAATTCCGTTTTAGGGTAAAGGCAGTAAGTACCAAAAATAGTACCTATATTATTGTTGAACAAAATCGCCGGCAAGGCTTTTTTTTTTATTTTTGACTGTTTATGAACTATGCACCTCACGTGCTGATTTTCCTGATTTCATATCCCACGTAAAGCCTGACCACAAATATATGAGGATTTGTCAAGAGAGCGATATTTATAAGATTGAAATGGCAACAATTTTGAAACCAATCGCAACCGCATTATATTGACATTAGTTTAAATACCTGTCAGTTCCTGAACTGACAGGTATTTAAACGCTCGTACCTCGCTTGTGAATAAAAATGACACTTAGAGCAGGCTACAAGGGGATGTTCGTTTGCAAAAATAGCGGACCTCAATCTGACTTCTGATATATATTGTATAGAACCCAGACATCCTACAAACGAATGTTGCCAACCAGTTTTGTGGTCCCCCTCCCCCCGACCCGGCAATTAAAAATGCCATACAATTTTTTTTTTTAAAGTCATCAAGCCATGCCGTGTTGGGTATCAAATGAAAGGGCTTATTGAGTAGATCACGAATATATAGCACACTATAACATTTCTTACACTTTCTCTAAGATTTTTTTGAAATTTTACTAAAATGCTCCATTTTCGAGTTAACTTTAAACCACTATAGATTGAAAACTAATGAATATATTTTTATAATTATTACTTTTTATAACTAACAATAGTCCATTGTTTACGCTCCAACAGTTCATACAGTGAAAAAGTTGCACGGGGGAGCGGGGGGAGCAATCAAAGATGGCGAGTTTCGATATTTCAAAATGACTGACTGTTGAGTTTCTTTCGGCGTTTCTTCTCAACAGTGGTCTCCTCTTGTGAAATGCCGGTAGACTCAGACATGTAAAAGTGCCCTTGTGGCCTACTTGCAGAATAAAGTTCATTATTTCAATATATTTCTTAAAATTTCGGACTCTCAACCGTTTGATTTTGTTACAAGTTTTTACAATTCTTCACTGTACGAACTATTGGTGCGTAAACAGTGGACTATTGTTAGTTATTAAAAATTATAATTATAAAAATATATTCATTAGTTTTCAATCTATAGTGGTTTAAAGTTAACTCGAAAATGGAGCATTTTAGTAAAATTTCAAAAAAATCTTAGAGAAAGTGTAAGAAATGTTATAGTGTGCTATATATTCGTGATCTACTCAATAAGCCCTTTCATTTGATACCCCACACGGCATGGCTTGATGACTTTTAAAAAAAATATTGTATGGCATTTTTAATTGCCGGGGTGGGGGGAGGGGGACCACAAAACTGGTTGGCAACATTCGTTTGTAGGATGTCTGGGATCTATACAATATATATCAGAAGTCAGATTGAGGTCCGCTATTTTTGCAAACGAACATCCCCTTGTAGCCTGCTCTAACTCATGTTCAATAAACTCCCCCTCAATGTGTGACTATTTTTTGGATAAAGTTAATTCATTTCACTTTCACTTTGTAAAATTTAGACTGTCTGTTAAATTTATTTATTATTAGATTAGGTGATAACGCAAATTAATAATTTAAGTGGTACTTTTATTAGGCTTGGGAATTTTCACTGGTCGCCGTGGTTGTCCAATCCATGGAGTCGTCATATGATAAAAAAATATATTCAAAGTCAGTCTAAAAATGTAATGTTTTATTAAATGTCATAATTTATGTTGTTACATTTTTAATGGGCACGTTATAATAGTTTGCAATTAATTTTATCATAAATCTATCGGTAATTTCATATTATACTTGGTGGTCACAAATTATGCATCCTTTTTGATAGGTACTTACTTGTGTTGTGACAGACTACTCGTATACTGACAAGTGACAACTTTTCGCAACTTAAAATTAGGAACATTTTGAGTACTTTATAAATTGTACTTTGTTTCATGCAATATTGCAATTAACGAGAAACAAACATAGATCTAAATAAAAAACGTTTATATTTCCGGTCTTCTTCTGGTGATTTTGGCTGTTGACATGCCCTATTATGATGGACTTTTTGAGTCTTAGGTTAGTGTATTTACAACAAACATTTTTTTGCAGCTTTGAAATATTGATCACATAGAGAACAACACATACAAGACTTTTCGTCATCATATTTTAAAAACTCCTCATATGGCTCTAACCAGAGCTCAATTTCGCCAGGCACAAAATTATTCATTTTAAATTAAACTAGTAATTATTGTAACGGTCTTCAATCAAAAGTGACAATTTATAAAGTAGGTACTCAAAATGTTTCTTAATTTTAAGTTGCGAAAAGTTGTCAGTACGAGTAGTCTGTCACAACACAAGTAAGTACCTATCAAAAAGGATGCATAATTTGTGACCACTATGTATAATATGAAATTACCGATAGATTTATTGTAAAATTAATTGCAAACTACATATTATAACGTGCCCCTTACAAATGTAACAACATAAATTATGACATTTAATAATACATTAAATTTTTAGACTTTGACTTTGAATATATTTTATTATCATATGACGACTCCATGGTTTGGGCAACCACGGCGAGCAGTGAAAAGTCCCAAGCCTACTTATTATATTAAATGTAAACCAAAAATATTATTAGAGAACTTCTAATGATTGATTACAGTCGATTTCATTTACATCGGGATCAATTTAAACGCTCACGAAAATGGCTTTTATACCCCAAAACTATATTCCAAATAAAATGAATTGCCTCCATATAAATTAAACCCACTCTATACAGTGCTCCCCATATAAATCATTTTGTATTCCAAAATCGATATAGGTACATTACACCAGAATAATTTTATGTTGAGTCCGTAAATCTTTTTGCTACCCAAAATGGATTTTTTGCTCACCAAATATTGTTTTCATAAAATATCAAAATTATTACCAAAAATATCTTTTTGCTTGGCAAAATGGATTTTTTGCTCACCAAATATTGTTGTCATAAATTAGTGTTTCAGCTAGGTAACCATCTAATCCTGATCACCTTTCAGAGCAGATCCGACTCGGCCGGGTTAGGTTAGGTTAGTTTTTTTTTATATCCCTAAAAAACGCTCCATAATGTGCGGTAGTCATTATTAGCTATGCCATATCAATTTGAAATTTTCTCCATACAAATCTTTTTTTTTTTATATTTTCCGAATTTGACCGAATTTTCGGACAAGATTTCAGATTCATATTTTTGAGCCCCGAGAGCCCCCCGATACCGAGTTTTAGCCGCCTAGCACCAATTTGAAATTTTGAATCGTTTTTTTTTTTTCGATATTTTCCGAATTTGACCGAATTTTCGGACAAGATTTCAGATTCATATTTTTGAGCCCCGAGAGCCCCCCGATACCGAGTTTTAGCCGCCTAGCACCAATTTGAAATTTTGGTGAAAAAAACCATTTTGGTGAGCATTTTAGTTTTTTGCCTCAGCAAAAATGACTAAAATGGAAGTAATAATATAAAATATTGGTGACATCCATTTGACAATAATATAGATTATTTGGTCTGAAATTAACTTCAACGGTGTTCATATATTTTTATAGCATGTAAGAAAAAGAATTATTTGCTTTATTTATAGAATAGTTTGGGATACACTATTTGGTGAGCATTCATCCGTTTTGGCAAGCATTATTTTTTTTTTTTTTTTTTTTTTTTTTTTTTCTTTATTGGCACACTATACTACGATTTCTAATTCAAGACCAAAAAAACTACCACAAGGTTGCCACTACAATAAAATATTTTTACAATAATAAATTTATTTTTATTTTTTAAACACGCTAGGATAATTTATTTATTGGTAACTTTAACTCTATGTTTTAACAAAATAACTAGGAATACTTATTATTACATAATTACGAGAGGAGATAATAAAAACTTAAACATCGGGGATTTTTGGTACAAAATCTGGTATTGTACTTGTAACATTGTCCATTTGGCGCAAGCCAATAATCAAACTCAGATGTCATTTAAATGTTGTCAATTTTGACTGTGACGTATCTGTCGTAGTTTTTTTGGTCTTGAATTAGAAATCGTAGTATAAACAGATAACATTCATTTCAAAAAATAAAGATACAAAGGACAGGCATTACAGATAAATGTCATCCAAAATAAGCATGCACATCATGATTTTAACAATATAAGTACATTGAAAAATATCCTAAAATAAAAATTATTATAAATGTAATATTATTATGATGCCTAAACTGTTTAATTTAACATTTTATTTAAATACTTTATACATATTGAGCATTTTGAGATAGAATAACAAAACATTCAAAGATGTGTAAACAGAGATGGCGTTTAACGCGAAAGCAATTCTACAATCTGCCTCCTCCATTAAGAATTTATTGGTAGTAATTTATCAACATATTTGGTAGGCGTTTAATCATATTTGGTAGGCGTTTAAACACAAGCCATTAAATAATACTTTAACAATATTTTAAGATAAATTGCCAAAATATAACTAAACTTAAAATTAGACTAGTCTGCATAATAAGTACGTCTTTATTTCTAAAATCAATAAAAAGATACAAAATAAATATTAAGGGAGAATTTTAGGTACACAAATCGACCTAGTCCCAAATTAAGCAAAGCTTGTACTGTGGGTAATAGATGATGATAATACACAATATATAAATAGGTACATATATAGATACACAAATATTTGCCTCGGCCGGGATTCGAACCCAGGACCGTTGGCTCAGTAGGCAGCTGCACTACAAACTGCGCCAACCGTATCGTCGAATTATAAAATCGTCGAACAAAATGCCTCGTGTGCGAACCTGGACACGCTTTCATATAGATGAAGGTAGCTTAATTGCGATTCCTATTAGAGGGGATAGAAAAGAGTGCCATGTTTTAGTAGTTGTATTGATATACCATACATTTGGCAAAATGCCGTCGTGGCGTCAGTCGCACAGTGAAAAGGTTGAAACAAAACATCCTATTATTGGATTTTTTTACCCTTGTAACACCCGCAAACATTATAAATCAACTTAACAGAGTTCTATTTTGTTATTTTCACAAAGGCTCTTGAAGTTGCTAATATCACAAGGTACAAATCAGTGAGGTGGTGAACATTGTGAATCCCCAAACTTTAGCCTTGTGGATCCCGCAGAGTTCTATTTTGTTATTTTGACAAAGGCTCTTGAAGTTGCTAACGTCACAAAGTAAAACACAATGTGGCAGCGGACGTTGCGAATCGCACAAGCTTGAACTGTGAAGATTTCGCAGAGTTATCCTTTGTTATTTTGACAAAGGCTCTTGAAGTTGCTAACGTCACAAAGTAAAACACAATGTGGCAGCGGACGTTGCGAACCGCACAAGCTTGAACTGTGACGATTTCGCAGAGTTATCCTTTGTTATTTTGACAAGGGCTCTTGAAGTTGCTAACGTCACAAAGTAAAACACAATGTGGCAGCGGACGTTGCGAACCGCACAAGCTTGAACTGTGACGATTTCGCAGAGTTATCCTTTGTTATTTTGACAAGGGCTCTTGAAGTTGCTAACGTCACAAAGTAAAACACAATGTGGCAGCGGACGTTGCGAACCGCACAAGCTTGAACTGTGAAGATTTCGCAGAGTTATCCTTTGTTATTTTGACAAAGGCTCTTGAAGTTGCTAACGTCACAAAGTAAAACACAATGTGGCAGCGGACGTTGCGAACCGCACAATCTTGAACTGTGAAGATTTCGCAGAGTTATCCTTTGTTATTTTGACAAAGGCTCTTGAAGTTGCTAACGTCACAAAGTAAAACACAATGTGGCAGCGGACGTTGCGAACCGCACAAGCTTGAACTGTGAAGATTTCGCAGAGTTATCCTTTGTTATTTTGACAAAGGGTCTTGAAGTTGCTAAAGTCACAAAGTAAAACACAATGTGGCAGCGGACGTTGCGAATCGCACAAGCTTGAACTGTGAAGATTTCGCAGAGTTATCCTTTGCTATTTTGACAAAGGCTCTTGAAGTTGTTAACGTCACAAAGTAAAACACAATGTGGCAGCGGACGTTGCGAACCGCACAAGCTTGAACTGTGAAGATTTCGCAGAGTTACCCTTTGTTATTTTGACAAAGGCTCTTAATGTTGCTAATATCACAATGTACAAATCAGTGGGGTGGTGAACATTGTGAACCCCCAAACTTTAGCCTTGTGGATCCCGCAGAGTTCTATTTTGTTATTTTGACAAAGGCTCTTGAAGTTGCTAACGTCACAAAGTAAAACACAATGTGGCAGCGAACGTTGCGAACCGCACAAGCTTGAACTGTGAAGATTTCGCAGAGTTATCCTTTGTTATTTTGACAAAGGTCCTCGAAGTTGCTAAAACCACAACTCACAATTTAAACGTTGTACAATTAGCAAAGCCAAAGTATGTTAATTTCGCATTTTTTATTTTGCTATTTTGACAAGGTATCGAAAAATTGATAGTTTAACAACATTTTTATTGTTAGTTTCGCAATTTTTGCGCGTCACAAAATTAAGGTTGCTGCGCTAACAAAGGCTAGGTTGTCAATGTCTCAAATTAGTTTTGTTGTTTTATCAATAATTTGTTAACAACGTAAAACTGCAGCCTTGTCTCCGGATTTTTCTCTGAGTGTAGGATCTTTGAATGCAGGTTTCGAAATTCTTATTATGTTCTGTTCAGTCCATATTTTATCTATCATTATTTATTTGATTTTATTTGTGTGATGAAATCGAATATTTGTGCGATGAAATCTAATATTTGTGCCTGGGTCATGGATGTTATTTGTATTTAACATCTTGACCGCCCAGCTCATTGAAAGAAAACTGTGTCCCAGACGCCAAGCTGGCAGCAGATAGTATGGCATTGTATAGCGGCATATGACGTGGTGGCACCTGGGGCACAGCTTTCCGTCGACGTGGTTTGCCTTCTTTGGCGCTCAAATGGTTAAGTATGTATTTATTGATATAAGTATGTTTATCGCCGTCTAGTGTCCATAACACAAGCCTACTAGACCTTGTGGGACTAGATTGATTTGTGTGAGGTTGTCAGATATTTATTTATCCATGCTGATTTGTGTCTGATTTATCCATTCATATATGGTCATTACTGACTGCTTCTTTACTTATCTACTCTCCCAAATTGTCAGTAGCAAATGGTTCAAAATTATCTACAGTGGACTGTTACTTTTACGAAGTGAATAATGCTTGTTGAAATGATACTTTGAGTTTCCTTCTACTTAGCTGTTTTTCTGCTAACGGGATAATCTAGTTACTCACTGTCATAGAACTCTTTTGCACTTAGTCATTTAAATTACTCGAGTCATGTAAAGTGTTGCAACAGTATTTTTATATTGCAACAACTATTTTCCTTAATGTACAATTGCACAATAACAGATATGATATGCACAAATGATTTGACGCCTACTGTAATATAAATATTATGGGACAATCAGATTATCAGCCGTGTCATTGATTATCATCATCATCATCCTCCTAGCCTTTGTCCCATTTATTGAGAATGAATTCTCAATCGGGGTCGGCTACCTAAATCCCAAGATGTGGCGTAGGCACTAGTTTTTACGCAAGCGACTGCCATCTGACCTTCCAACCCAGAGGGGAAACTAGGCCTTATTGGGCTTAGGTGGTTTCCTCACGATGTTTTCCTTCACCGAAAAGCGAGTGGTAAATATTAAATGACATTCCGTACATAAGTTCCGAAAAACTCATTGGTACGGGCCGGGTTCGAACCCGCGACCTCCGGATTGAAAGTCGCATGCCCTAACCACTAGGCTACCACCGCTTCTTCATTGTCATCGTCATTGATTATAACACGGCTAAGAGTAACAAGATGAACAGCCACAATCTGAATGATGTTGTGTCTTGAATCTTTTTCTCTCTGATGCTATTAATCATATTTGTGTTCATAACTGCAGTTCAATATTTATTTTTTAGCCTCTCTGTGGTTTGCCGCTATCGCCATACTTCAGTGCTGTGAAATTAAGATGGCTCATTGATAATGTGGATTCTGTAAAGCAGGCCATGAAGAATGGCACTTGTTGCTTCGGTACTGTGGATACATGGATCATTTGGAATTTAACTGGTACGTTTTATAAAATTGCAAACACTTACCCATGGGCCATTCGTAATGTCTTAACTTTTCTGTTAGGATTACTTAGTTAACATTAAAATTTGTATGAATATTTCAAATTTTCATAAGAATGTTATTAAAACTCTTTGAAAATTCAACTTTAATTGAATACATGTAAGAAATTTAAAGATGCGTCGCCTTATTAACCATATTATATCTTACGTGTCAATAAAAGGTCCCGTTGTTCAGGTTCCCATAAGGACGCGTCGGTATTGGTATAAGATGCAAACAAATTTTGTCTTGGAAACCCGAACAATATATCTATCTATATATGTGACAGACCATATACATAACCCATGTTTTGAAAAGGAAACACAACTTGATTATATACAACAAACATCTTGACAAGCTGAGAACTTCCTCGCTTTTCGACTTCAATTTCAGTTAGGTATTATATATATTTTTTTATATTACTAAAAGGCGCCCGCAAATTAGTTTGCGTATTTAAAAGTAATCAACAACCATCTTTAAATGTCCTATCTGACCTATTTGACCCTATCCCTGTAACAAAATTGGTTAAAATCCTACCAGCCGTTTCGGCGTGATGTCGCGAAAAAGGAAATTTTACCAACTGGTGGCGATGTACGGTTAACGTCACGCTTCTGAATCGCGCTATCAACATTTTCCTGTAAATAATGACGCCTCTACATACAAAACTGATTCTCAAACAATTTTAGAATTTTACAATAAGTAGTATAGAAGTTATAACTATTGTATATGTATTTCTTGTATCATGTACAGTCACGGACTTTAATTGATGAGCCACTTGCCACTGTTTATATGTTTTGTACAGGTATACAGTATACATACGTAGAGTCTAAAGGCTTTTGTTTACTTAAAAAAATTAACTATTTATTTTTACGCGAATCTATCTATCACTGGAAAATATTTGAAACAAACTATGTAACTAATTTATCGTATTGGTGTATTTTGACCGAAGGTTGCCAAAATTTACTATGGCATAAATCCATACTAATATTATAAATGCGAAAGTGTGTCTGTCTGTCTGTCTGTCTGTCTGTCTGTCTGTTACCTCTTCACGCTTAAACCGCTGAACCGACTTAGATTAAATTTGGTATGGAGATAGTTTGAGACCCGGGAAAGGACATAGGATACTTTTCATCCCGAATAAATTTAGTGTTCCCGTGGGATGAGCGGGTAACACCGCGGGGCACAGCTAGTTTACTATATGTGGTTGGTTTTTTAGCAAATAAAACATGTATCTTTCTATGCAAATTGTTATTCAAAACCATTGTTCTGAATAAAAATTTGCATAGAAAAATTGATGTTGACGTCATTATATTAAAAAACGTGATTTTTTACGGTCACGACGGCCACGTTCACTAATAATAAAAAAGAAACATCATTTTTAACCGACTTCAAAAAAGGAGGAGGTTCTCAATTCGAACTAATTTTTTTTTTTTTTTTTTTCTATGTATGTTACTTGATATCTCCAAGAATCGTGAACCAATTTTCAATTATTTTTTTTTAATCGAAAGGGTATAACTCCGAGTTGGTCCCGTTGGCACTAAGTCGGGATCTGATGATGGAATCTTGGAGAAATCGAGGGAACTCTTCAAATGTTATAGGGACATGTACGGCGCTTTCGGTAATTTATTGATAAAATCAAGAATTTACATTCAGTAAATAGGATTTGGTGTAAGGAAACTGATGATGAACACACATACGAATCACTAAAAAGCAAAAAAAAAAAAAGATTTTAACAAAAAAAAGAACCGACTTCAGTAAAACTAAAAAGCCAACAATAACCCGTTCAAGTACAGATTAAATTTGACTCACCCTTCGAAGTCGGTGCCAAACCTCGCGTAAACTATAATAGATCTCAATTACAATTTAAGTTAGATAAGTGTAAAAATACACGTTTTTTGTTATTTCTTTATTATAAATTTTAATCTTAGTATTATGTATTCCTCTTAGATAAGTTTAACATTTAAGTTTAGTATGTACCCATAAATGAAAGATGTGCATGGTAGTCATAGAAATGTAAATTTAGTACAGTCTATTTATAACTACATCCTATTATGTTAATGACAATTTACATTTTGTAACCTTGCCGAATAAATAAATAATAAATAATATAAATATAAGAACTGAGTGGTTTGGGATCGACTTCGAAGGGTGAGTCAAATGTAATCTGTACTTGAACGGGTTATTGTTGGCTTTTTAGTTTTACTGAAGTCGGTTCTTTTTTTTGTTAAAAATTTTTATTGCTCGTTACACACCCTAATAAAATTACGATTCTATCCTTGGATCCTATTGATCTAAAAGCAAATTTTCAATAATAAAGGTTTTTTTATTGTCGTTTCTGTTTATTTTACTTTACCTATTGCATGGCACTTCGGGCACAGCTTATTGTTATGATTTTGAGTGAAAAAGAAGAATTAGGGATAAGGCCTTATTTTTTTTTGGAAACTTATCGATAAGAGTATGTACATTATTATATTGCAGGAGGACCCAACGGCGGAAAACACGTTACTGATGTATCAAACGCTTCGCGTACTATGCTCATGAACATCGAAAACCTGAAGTGGGACCCATTATTAATGAAGTTTTTCGAAATAACAAACTCTGTCCTACCAGAAATTAAGTCCAGTTCAGAGGTAGTGTAAATCTCAATCAATTATAGCTTGTGCCTAAATTCGATTTATTAAGCTTACAATTCAAAACGAATAAGTACACAAATGTGTACAGACGTATAACGTACCTACGTAAAATTATGTCATTATCATTATAATTTGAAAACCTTTGTGACTGCCTCGGGATTCGGGAAACCCTGATGATGATGAGTCTTTTTCAACCGACTCCAATAATTAAAGTTGTTTACTACACGGTATAGAACATTAAATACTTAACGCTCGAATGTCTTCAATTAATATTTCAGGTATACGGTTACATCTCTGATGGTCCACTTAAGAGCATTCCAATAGCAGGCTGCCTCGGAGACCAACAAGCCGCGCTAGTGGGACAAATGTGCCTGCAAAGAGGCCAAGCCAAAGCTACATACGGCACAGGCTGTTTCGTACTCTACAATACGGGTGAAATCCGAGTGAATTCCAGTAGGGGGCTGCTCACGACTGTGGCGTTTCAATTAGGAAGCAAAAACCCACCCGTCTACGCGTTAGAAGGTTCGGTTAGTTACCGTTCTCAACTCATTAATGAATAATGACAAACACACACAGTATGCCTGTTAGATTGTATTGTAGATTGCGTTGACACTTTTGTCATGATAATCTTCAAATAAATGAAGTAAATTATATCAAAATGTATATTTCAAAACGACAAATCACAAGTATGCACTACATTTCTACGGGCATACTGTACAGTCTAGGAAATTAAAACACGTACTTTTTTCGCTCTTATCACAATGGAAAAAGGGTAAAAAAGGTACGCTTATCAGATTGCTTTACTGTACTTTAGTTTATGCTGCTGGTAATTTTCAAATATATGGCAAGTTGTTGGTAAATCGTACTATACATTGGTTTTATCAGCAGTTTATCAAATAAAAAAAAATAGCTTATGTGTTAATCTAGGGTGTCAGCTACCTTCACACCGATTTTTATCCAAATTGGGCCAGTCGTTTGAGCGTGAAATAGTAACAAACCTACAAACGTACTCACAAAGTCTCGACTTTATGTTATTAGTGTGGTAACTATTTGTTATTGAATTTTCAGGTTGCTATTGCGGGCGCAGCGTTGGGATGGTTGAAAGATAATATAGGATTGATGGAAAGTGCTAAGGAGTCTCAGGAACTCGCCGAGAAAGCTTCTGAGAATGGTAGCGTTGTGTTCGTACCTGCGTTCAGTGGGCTGTATGCGCCCTATTGGAGGCAAGATGCTAGAGGGTAAGTCCTCATTGTTTCTGAAATAAGCGATGAGGTTTCAAGAAATTTCAATAGAATCACAAATAACTATTTGCATGAGTGCCGTATGTAACACTCACTACTTAATTCGAACCATATGGTCCATTATTAAAAAAAATTAAAGTCTTACCACTTCCGTGCATGTACATTAAACAGATGTGCATTTTCGTAAGAGTAAATCCTGCATATTTTGAAAACCACAGCACTTTTAATACAAGATCTACAAGGAATACTGTGTACTAATAACTTAGCTATGTTTGGTAAAAATACCCGCAACCGTTTTCAGTAGGTATATTCAGCTTTGATTGGAATAAGTGACAGGATCTCAGCCAGAATTGAAGCTGAGAATTCCAAAGTTTGTTGTTGTGTTAAGTTTAGTAGCATATTTATATGAGGACCTCATGATGACCAGCTACTTGCATCAGGGTTTTTACAATTTTGGATTTAGGTTATTGTTAATGTCGCACCCTTTCACGGGACAATGGTGTCCCGAACCTTTGGGAGGCGTGCACGGAGCCGAAGCCAACGAGCAGAGGCCCTTTCGACAATTTAATGAAATGTAAGGGGTACACCATGCGGATGCTCCCCCTGCCTGTGTCATGGGACGCACACAGAGACAGCACCCGCTAGATGTAAGAACTATTGTGGTTGTATGGAGTCTAAATATGGTACTAGGCTATTACATGAAATGCGGTGGACTAACTACTGGGCTATTGTTTGAGACAGCCGGACGTCTACCAAGAAAAGTGTCTCATAGCAAAAGTTAATGTTATTATTACTGTCTAGAATAATATTATTATGGTACCTACCATTCTTAGCAAAACAACTTACATTGGAGGCTGTTTTGCTAAGAATGGTACCAGACATTAAATTACAATACATATGAAAAGAACTACGCAGGTTAGGAATCAATTTCTGTAAAACCCATTTCTTAAAATTGTATTTATTTATTGAATGATGCTATTTCGTAATCTTTGTTATACCTGGAGCGCAAGAACAACGATGTACTCTTTCCACGTTGAAATGGCTTTCGATACACATCTATATCTAAGATAGATCTTTGTATACAGGTCTGTGCCCTAGGTTAATTTTTGATCTGCCAACATTGTTCGTGATTAAGAGAAGTATATATTTAGGTAAACAATAGGCATAATTTTCTCCCTGACATTTCTTTCCACAAAATCACGTTTTATCCAAACCACAATGGTAGTTTATATGTTGTGGTTTAGTTAAAAAGTTAAATCTCATATACTGTGCAACAGTAAGCGTAGGGTAGGGTCCCTACACATCCGGTAATATCATCGAAAATCTGGGGGCACGGCAGTGCCCCCGCCAATATTTTTTTCGCTAAACGGTTAGCAGGATTATTAAAGATGGTAAATACTTGTTTTCACATTTATGTATGTATGTAAACACTTTATTGTACAAGAAATACACATTACAAAAGAATAAGCATGTACAAAGGCGAACTTATCCCTTTAAGGGATCTCTTCCAGTTAACCTTTGAGTAAATGAGTGCTAAACACAAAATAAATGTAAATGGTAGACAAACCATGCAACATACACAATTTAATAAAACACAATTTACAATAATTCACAATTTAATAAAATTCATGAATTTTAATGTCTTGGCACATTTGTTGAAGTCGTCAATATATTTTACTAGACGTGCCCTCGGCTTCGCTCGCGTAAATGAAGTGTACTTTCTTTCTATTTGTAACACTTGAATTATGTAATGTAGTTTTCTCAATAAATATAATGAAAGAAGGTAATTGCATTTTCAAATTAATATTCAATTTATTTCATGAACACAATAAATTATTACAAATTCATTTTTCTTCGTCATATTTGTATTTCCGAAATAAAATTAATGATAACTAAAAGGGATTCAACACATTTTATATTTGTAAACATGGACTCCAGAGTAATACGTTTTATATCCCTGTTAAGTGGCGGAGCATCATCGTCACTTTCGAAAACGAATGCTATCTCATTTGAAGCTGGAACATTATAGCGTCTTTCATCACTACCTGGTAATGTTTTGAAAATGAGGGTAAGCGGTATCACGGGGTTACCTGTTGATACGTATTGTCTCTGAACCTCATGTATCTTTTTTTGATACATGAGGTTGAGACTTTGCCAAAACATTATGTTGTAAGAAAAAATCTGACAGAGTAGTCATAGTATATGTGAGACAGTTTCAGTTACTTGAATTTTTCATTCTCTCAGTCACTGCGTCACATACATCTAAAATATTATACAACTGCATATTTGGGTTGTGATGATGGTTCGGGGTACAGACCTTTCGACGTAATGTGGTATACTTGGCCATGTATTAAACAATAGAGTCCCTTAACTGACACCGGAGCAAGGTGTGCTCCCATAGATGCGAATGCTAATGATAATGAGCTATTATATGATCTTATATTCGTTTTAAAGTTATTTGCAACAGTGTAGGTGTCAGTTAATAGCTGTTTTTAACACTTCAGGATACGGATGCCGCTCCAATTTAATTTTACCTTTATGCCGGCTTTGTCATTACCAAATTCCGATTTAAAAATTTTGTGAATTACAAATTTTGCATTTGACATCCATGGGTCCTAAATAAAATTCGAGTACCAAAAAGTTTGTAGTTTGTAGCACTAAAGCTCCTGATGTTTGTAATGTTTACATTTATGAAAGCAGGCAAAACAGACCGAACGGACGGAAAAAGCTCCGTCTGTTCTGCCTGCTTTTCGTTTGTTTTTTCGGTTTGCTTTATTATAAATATACGTTCTTCTTTTTTTGTTAATCAGCGATCTTGTCATGGTAGTATCATTCTTAGGCTAGTCCGGTTTCATCGGTGATCATTGAGCTCAATTTATTTTTTATCCATGTCAGCCCCGACCATAATTTGCATTTTGTCCTCATTAATGGGCAGTGCCGTTTCAGTAACAGAGAAATCCGTGAGATAAGAATCCTCCAATATTATCGCATCGCATTCTACGCACCGAGATTCAGAGCAATGAGTCCATTGCCTTGCAATATTTTTTTTCTTGCAGGATGGGTATGTGTTTTGTTACCGTAGGGACCTCCGCGACATCCAGTGACAGTGTCTGCCGAAGCCGTGGTGGTCAATCTGAATAAAACCGTGATGGTCAATCAATCAGAATTACAATCAATACAAATTAACAACATGATCACTTAATACTTACAATTCTTGGCATTTAAATATCACATTTTGCTTCTTCCGTAATTATTATTATTAATCCGGTATTCCGTAATCAATATCCCAGTTTGCTTATTGCGTAAATATTACGGCGGCTCGAAGCTTGTGCCAGTATATATTTTTTTTGTTTTATAACCAATGCATGACTCCGTGTTAAATAAGACTTATTAAAATAAAATATTCAAAATAAAACATGAGATGAAATGAATCTATTTGCGCAGATTGATTGGCGCGCTTGAACCTAACCCATAATAGCGAGAAGAACCGAAGATTGCCGAAAATGGCTGACGGTCGCGAAATAAAGAGTTTTATGAAGATTTCTTCAGCCGATTGTGAAGGAAATACGTAGTGAAAACGGTAGTTTTTACGCTCTTGTTCTATTCTCATATTTAGACAATAGATTTGAATCGTTTTTTCTGCGGATACGTGCGTCGTATTGGAGAAACATGGTCTAAAAGATCGTGGAATTTTGTAAGGCGCCATCTCGCTTCCTCCCTTGTGTGTTATCACGTTCTGGCATATTCGATTTTATTATATAGATTTTTTTTTGAGTGTGTCGCGTTATTTTTCGATTTATTTTTTGCAGACACCTGCTGTCTTGTAAGTGTGGCTGTTTTCTTAATGTCAGTCCATTTTTTGAGATTATCGAGCCACTAGCCATCCTCCTTCCTTTCCTCTTCTCCTTTTCGCTTCTATATCTGCAATGAGGTTTATGAAAAGACACGAATCAAGATGTATACCTGTCTTTTCATAGCCCTTATATTTCTTACCAAAAATTTGTTTTTTTATAAAAAATATATTATTTTAGGAAATGTCTGCTTACTTACACCTTTTATCTGGTTTCCAAGCAGGAATTTGGTACTTGTCTTTAATAAAATATGTGTACAAGCAAGGACATTTACTCACGGTCCTTTTTCGCTCTTGTAACAATGCTAATAAAATAAGAGACAAAAAAAACGCGTTTCAGTTTCCTTTACTGTTCATATTTGTTTTTGTTCTTATTGGGTTGAACGGCAAAAATATAGAAGTTGTGTAGTATTCGTTCATCAAAACCGTGTATTGTTACCGTGTATTACGAGTATGTTTGTATGTGCGTGGACCGCAATAATATACCAATATTTATATTTTTTGTTTTCACATCATCATTTTACGATTACCTGATTTTAAATCCTTACTTTCGTTGATAAAGTCACAAAGTAACTGCTTATCGAACTTAGGTAATAACCTCAGTGTACTTATAAAGCGTATTCTGTTGCCACCATTGCCACTATTGTTCTTTAAACATCATTATGTACATAATATAAACCGTGCTATATAACTTTCGTATTCTTTTGATTAGGGATTGAGTCAATAATACAGCCAGTTTTCTGTTTGAGATTTGTTACGACTTATGAAATTTGCTCTTAGGTACTAAGAGCAAATTTAGGCTCTTAGGCCTATATATGTCTCTGTTTGACCTTGTGGTTGACTGGGAGAGAATGCCTCATGGCATTAAGTCCGCCATTTGTACTTTTACTTTTGTATTTTGTGCAATAAAGTTTAATAAATAAATAAATATGTCGCAGATGAAGTTAATGAGAGAATTTATTTAGGCAATGTTGTGCGTTGCTCGAAGCGCGTCATACGCTTCGACCAACGTACATACAGTATAACAATATCGTACACTATGACTTTGTTATTGTCAACCAATGAGATTGAAATTTTTACTGAAAATCCCGCTTGCTTGCCTAATTATCTCCTATTGTTGGTAGAAATTAGAGTCAGTGGTTCACCGGAACACTTTCGCGTAAACATGTGCCTCGCATAACATAGCCCATCGTGGGCGATCGTCGCGCCGTATCACAATTGTCGGTTTGCGCTGTATTGTCGTTTAATAAAGCGATGTGTAATTTATAACTTGATTTTTGAAATTTATCTCCCCGCCAGACACACCAACAGGATATCAGGGCACCACCAAGAGGACCCTTGCACTTTAAAGGTTCATACCTCTCCTCTGAATCTATCTAGGTATTTTATTAACGAAGTAAGTGAAGTAATGTAGTGAACCGGTACACGTTAGAGTTGGGCTGTCGCCAGCGAGTCCGCGGGAGGCGTCCCGACTCTAACCAACCAAAACTTTTTTTTTTCATTACATTAATGATATAATGTTTAATTTTATTACAGCGATATCCATTGTTAGAATAAAATAGGGAAGGTAATTGATATATTTAAAAAATAATTTCCTGATATTTATACATATATTTCAAAAACAATCTGACACCTGTCTTTCAATCAGATACAAATAGAGCATGGAATAGCGGAGCTGTTTCTAATACCGATATTTTCCCCGATATTGAAGTCTCAAATACCGGTTTTCCGGTATTTCGATATTTTTAGATATTTAACCATGTAAAACATCAAAAATTTTAAGGAAAACTTGGTTAAATGCGTTGAAATGTGTTTATTTGGGGAATTTGTAGATAAAAATAATAGTCATTTTTAATCATTTATTTAGTATTAAATGAAGCTTTCACGTTCATCATTCATGTTTACACATAACATAACCGATACAAAACCAAAATAATATCTAACAAAAAAAAAACAAACAAACATTGTTGCAAATGTATTGTTACTATAAAAACTCTCACGGCTTCAATCTCAAAAACTATATTTATAAAGTGTCGTCTTTAAAAGACGATCTTATTTTGCTGCCGGTGTAGGCAGCAGAAGAAAACGCTCGTTCCGATTCTACACTTGTTGGTGGTATAGTTAATAACACCTTGTACGCCTTTTCCAAATAAAAACCTCGGGTTCCACCATGCTCAAATAGAGCCATCTCAATTTGTATTAGCTTTCGTTTATCTTGATAATTATCTGAAATATCGCTGCAGTAACCATCACCATCACCATTGGTTACATTTTGTCCTCCATTTCGAGTGCGTGTATTTGCAATTTTTTAAAGGTTTATCGATTTCCTTCTCTAGTTCTGCAGCAAGATATTTACTTTGTTCGAATAGCGAAAATGTCGAAATACCGATATTGGGAAAAGACTAAATCGATATTTCAATATCGGAATTTTGGTCCTATATTCCGGTTTCTCAATATTATCGAATACCTACACCTACCGGTATCCATGCTCATACAAGTTAAATAAAAACCTTGGTTTTTTACTTGGTTATAAGATGATCTAATTTTGTAGCTGGTATTTTACGCTAAAAAACGAAAAGGAACAGTTATTGTCTTAACAAACTAAGTAGTTGTTGGTGTTTTTTTCTTTTGTTTGTTCTGCGAGTTTTTTCAATAACTCCAGTTTTTTTTATAAAAAATCGGATGCCAATAAGCAACAATAAGCTATTTTGATCTCTTGTTTTCACATAAATGCATAGATATATTTTCTGATTCGAATTCCAACCTTCGGCAAAATTTATGGTTCTATATTGCTCTTCTTCGCAACTCCATACTGTGCGAAATTCGGATCGATTGATCCAGTTTCTCATCATGTAATGGTTGAATGACTTTATGTATTGATTACTGGGCCTCCTGCTCAAAATATATTCCCATCCGTCATCAATTTTATCTATTGGTGGCTGCCTTTCGTTTTAAGGCTTTATAAACATGATTAAAGCAGCTTTAAATTTCTACTCTAGGAAATATTGCTTTTAATGCATTTCTAGCTGCATTTTCAAAGTTAAAATTACATTTTTCTGGGTTTTATTTTAGTATTTGGGCTTTCAGAAGTTGAAATAGTTTTGTTTTGCTTTTTATTGGTACCTACGTAAAGCATACACCAGTGACAGGTACGACAGTGTTGGCTATTTATTCGTTGCTGATGAAATCGCCATAAATCACAAAAATTTTGCATAAAAGGCAAAGGACAGCTTTTGAACGTGCCATCGGCAAAATATAAATAACTTTTGGTCGCTTTCATATTTTTTCTGGCTTATTTAGATGCAAATATTAATATTTTATCTTCATCATTATAATTAATGGGGAATCGGCCCCAGACGTCAAAACGGCAATCATAATGACGTTTGGGGCCGATTTATCATACAAAATGTTACAAGATTAGTATCGACAGTCGCTACATCACTACCATTATCATTTGACACGCACTTTGCACTATCAACACATTGTTCTTTGTTATTCTTTACACATTCAGAGGCTTAAAATATTTATTTCCTTTGATAGGAAGTGCTTTATCTACACTTTCTCTCTGGTCTCTGGAATGTTCTTCGTCCAATATTTTAATCTCGAGCGTCTCCGGATCTGGTAACATATCTCTAGACTTTATGGCACATCTAAAGTTATCAAAACTACAGTAGCATGGTTTTGGCATCTCCAGTCTCCCATACTCTCGCCTCTCCAGGCTCCGCAGGTTTTACGATACTACCGTCAACGTAACCCCAGGCCAGGCGTCATTTCTCACTAATATCGCGTCTAGGTACTTGGATTTGCCTGGTTTCATAATTACTCTGATCGAGTTGTTCAATTTACACAGTACTCATGACTACTTACGATTAATAATGTATGTCCTTTTTACACTAAATACGATCCTGGATCGTCAAGGCGCCCATAACCACTGTGGCGGGGATATATTTGTATAGCAGTATCATATAATTTCTAGTAATGTCTATTATAGGAGTTTATTACTCATAAACAGTATAGCTGCCGGCAAACTTTTAGAGCATAACCTTGACTGCGCAGAAAATTTCAGTGCGACATGATTGTAGCGTCATATAGGTATATTTCCATTGATAATTATGTTTATGTTATGGAATTTAGGTATCATGTATTTTCGCGACTGCGCGGTCAACACGAATATCAATATAATTTCTGCAAATTTTCGATAATGAATGACTTTTGAGTAAAATCGTTGTTGGAATTTTTGTATTTATCTCGAAAATTTGTGTTATAACTCGCTGTGTAAATAAATTTCAGGGTGATCTGTGGGATTACTGAGGACACCAATTCGTCGCACATCATCAAAGCTGCACTGGAGGCAGTTTGCTACCAAGTGAGGGACATCTTGGACGCTATGAATGAGGACTGTGGAATACCGCTGCAATTATTGAAGGTTTATATTTTTTTCACAAATTATAATGATCAAAAATTTTGTCGTCTCACCTTTAACGCGGTTTGCACTATGGTGTTTTTTTTCATGTTGTTGTTTTGGCCGAGGAGTTGTTAATATGTAGTAGTTTATGCAACTGTTACATAACGAGAGTTCTTAAACACGAGTGTGGTTTTATGAAACGAGCCGAAGGTGAGTTTCATAATAGGATCACACGAATGTTTTAAGACCTAATTTTGCATAAACTACTTTATCAACACACATATTCACCATCATTAATATCATTATCATAGATTTTCTCTTATGAAGATATGAAACACTCAGTACGCCAGTCAGTCAGCGGAGCAGAGGGACAAATGAGGCGTCCTTGCGCCGCGGTGGGTGTGGTCACCTTAAGAGTATCATATTTGATACTATATAGATATCGCAATTTTATGGACTAACATATCTGATTTTGGTCGCTGCCAATTAATGTATGTTCTTACCTGTATCTGAACTTGTTATAGCATAGCATTATAGCAATTTGGGCGCGGATAAAATACTAGAATACGTAGTCGGTCTCTAAGTTCTGTCACAAATGAAAATAATAATAAAAACAAAAGTACCAATCACTGTAAATAACTATATACCAATTTAAAGTACATTTAATAAAGAATTAAAATTACTTAAAATTATTCAAAATTACCTCCCTTGTTTTTAATGCCGGCCTTTAATCACCGCGGCCAGTCGTCTATCGACACGCACGCACCATTTTCATATCTATTTCAGCGCCTGTTTTTCTTAAAAATTACTTCAGGCTCTTCAAATTTTTATGGGGTTTAGCACAGACCTTCCCCTCTACGTACGCCTGGGACCACGGCACGTGAAACCGTGTTGAAACGTCAGGCAATGAAGGTAAATCAAAATATCGCGATAGACCCGGTTCAATAAGTTTTAATTATGTGTTCAAACCGCGAGAGTATAAAGTGTTATATTCCCCTCTAAGACCAGCCAAATTTTATAGTCCAAAGTATTAAGGTCCGGACTGGAGGAAGGCCAATCTTCGTGTCTTATAGTCGATTTTTTGACGGTCAAACCAGGCTTGAGTGGTCTTGGCTTTGTGTGCTGGCGCAGAATCCTGCTGGAACGCAAAATTATGTCCTGAAAATAGCGTGTTGGGTAGATCTTTGACAAGCTTATCCAAAACCTTCTCTTGGTACACTTTCGCATTAGTTTTGACCCCTTTTTCGCAAAAATGAACCTCAGTTGGCCCGTAATAAGATACACCCAACCAGACCATCACTGATAATGGATGATGTCCATGTTGCACCCGCGGAACTCTTTTTCCTGCTTCTTCAGAGCTCCTAGCGTACACTCTATCATTCTGTTTATTGTAATTCTCTTCAATATCGAAAATCTTTTCGTCTGTAAAGAGGAAATCACGGTGTCCATTTTTCGCGTACCGCTCTAACAACTTTCGGGATCTTTTAAGCCTTATTGTTTTTAGACAGGCATTAAGTAAGTGCCCACTCTTTTTTTGTATGCTCGTAGACTAAGATCTTCGTTTACAAACTTTTTGTCGGTTTTTCTACTGACACCCATCTGCAAAGCCACCAACTTCTGTTTTCGGACAGGATTTCTTGCTGTGCACGCTTTTATCGCTTTGATAACTGCTGGTGTTCGTACGGAGCGAGGCCGGCCAATTATTTTCTTGTCCTCAACACTAGAGACTTCATTGTACCTATCAATAGTACGGTACACAAACCCAAGCGTTATATTTAAATTTTTGAGCAACTTGAAATGGTACTTGGCGAGTGCGACAGCGGTGCAATGCTAAAACAGTATTCGGTTTTCTTTCTATGTCCACTCCATCGTGAGAAATTGCTGTGAATTACTGTTTTTTGTTTTAAAATAATTGTCAAACATCCAAAAATTTAATTCAATATTTTTTTCTTAAAATCACGTTCTTAATTTAAAAATAATGTGCCAGTGACAGAACTTTGTGACCGACTACGTAATAGTATACAAGGTGTTTCCAATAACAGGAGCAATAAATTAAAATAAGTAATCAGTTATTAAGTCCAAGTGGTTTTAATAAATTAAAATGAAAAAAAAAAACTGTTATTTTCTGACATAATTAATCGAACCAGCAATGTATAGCCGCCACGCTGGGCAACCATTAATTCACTATCGTGTTTAGTGGGAATACTTCGGTGAACGTGACAGAAACGTAAATCACATATGTCATCAAAAAGGATGCTAGAGTTCTACAAAGATTACGCTAAGTATTATTTATGCATAAATACTCGATAGATAACTGATAAGAATGCGACTAAACAAATAGACACAACAGACTTACGTACCTGTTTAGAAAGTAACTTTAAAAACGTTAACTAGGTACCTAAAATAATTATAAACAAGAATAGAATACATGTTTATTCAGCCCAAACCATACACGGCTTACTTTTTTACTGATGTGTAGGTACAGTAGCGATCATAAGTATTTTGACAAATGAAAATCTTCAAATAAGTTTATGAAAACAGTAAATATTTAATTATTACTTGTTAGTACGTTAAGTAAGCCTGTTTAGGCATATTTTTTTGGATTTTATTCTTAAGAGTAAAAACAACCATAAAAGAAAAACTTATAATTCACGAATCTGGTCGCTCAAAAGTACTTTGACACGTATATCAAATTCCCTAGTCTAAGTGGTAAGATTGCTAAATAAAAAACTTCTTCAATATTTGGTCGCAAATCCTTTAGCCTTCCGAACAGCAGCACATCGAGCCGGCATCGAATCAACTAACTTCTGTATTCGTTCGTAAGGTATGTTCTCCCACTCTGTCTTAAGAGCTTGGAAAAAAGCCTCTTTGTTAGAGTAATTTCTGCGTCTTACTCTGCGGTCCAGTTCTTCCCATAAATGCTCTATCGGATTAAGATCGGCACTTTGACTCGGCCATTCAAAAACCTTCACTTTTTTCCGTTTCAGGAAAGCTTGGATATGTTTGGATTTGTGCTTAGGGTCGTTATCGTGCTGAAATACCCAGCGAGGTGGCATATTCTCTCTGGCATAAGGTATCATGTGTGTATTAAGTATATTTTCGTACACAAAGCGATCCATTATCCCGTCAATTCTTACGAGAGGGCCGACTTCGTGGCGTGAAAAACATCCCCAAACCATAACATTACCACCACCATGCTTTACTGTGGGTACCTGGTATCGCACATCGTGACGTTTATCGTGGGGACGTCGTACATACTTAATGCCATCCGATGACATCAAATTAAATTTGCTCTCGTCACTCCATAATATTTTTGACCATTCACTACTTGTCCACGATTTGTGACGAAGAGCGAACGCTAATCGTGATGTCTTATTCTTTGCCGAAATATGCGGCTTTTGAGATGGACGACGGCCGTGTAACCCCTGCTCTATAAGACGTCGTTTAACAGTAGAAACATGGATATCTATATTGTAGTTTTCTTTTAATTCATCTTTGATCGTCACTGCCGATTTACGCGGGTCTTCGGCGGACAGCTTTTTAATTACGTGATCCGTTGTTGAAGTGGTTTTTCGAGGACGACCGCTTCTAGGCTTATTGTCCACACTGTTTCGAGCCTTGAATAATTTATTCCATACACTAATTAGCTGCCGTGACACTCCAAACGTCCTGGAAACTTCAGCTTGCGACTTGCCCTTTTTGAGTGCCGCTGCAACAGCTTGTTTGAAATCATTTGAATATTCTTTTAGTTTTGGCATATTTAGGAAACACTACTAATATACTTATTTATGGAATAGGTATCCTGTAATGGCCCGTCCGTAATTGCAATGGAACGAAAACTATTGTCAAAATACTTTTGATCTTGCGAATTGCTTTTTTTTGTGGCCAGATTCTTAAAGTAGTAATAAAAGTGAAACTTTTTGCTTGTTTCGATAAGGTTTTAGGCTGTTAATTACTTTCAAATTAGTTTGACTGAGATAGCTTATATGTTTCATAAAATATCACAACTTATATTGTTGTCAAAATACTTATGATCGCTACTGTACTTATGTTCTATTAGTTATTCTTGTACCAGCAGTTTGAAGGCATGCTTCATGATGTGCGCCAATCAGTTGTTTTGAAGCCAGGAGAAGGGCTCTTGAAGGCGAATATGTTTTGTCGATAATAGCGAATTACAGGACACTTTGGACACGTGCTGTACAGGCTGCCGCTCTGGTTATTGCATATTATCTGCACATTATTTACAATGTCGGCTCTTAGCCAAGTGATGGTGGATGGTTATCGTAAACAAAGCACTTAAACCTTGGCTTAGGTTTCCTTCTTGGCTTTAGTGCAATTAAGTAACGTCACACAATAACGTAAAAACAATTCACATCATCGTAATTTGTAATCTTTTTGTAATACTTATTGGACAACTTTTGACTCGATGTGACATTGTCAATGTAATCATAACACTAAAATTTTGAGAGTCCTGTCACGTGAGCGTTGTGAAAAACGGACTCCGACTATGATCGTAGGAAAGAACCGGAAACCACGACTATTTCCGAACTTTATTTACCAATATTTACCTTTATTTGTATTTCGATGTACTTCATTTAGATCACGTTGCCGTATGGTGTAAAATGCCAGAGTAATTCGATCTTTTAGCATTTCTACATTTTCTACTTCGGCGGAATATACGTCGTTTTTGATAGCTCCCCATAAAAAGAAGTCCAAACATGTTAAATCGGGTGATCTCGGCGGCCATCGCTTTGGACCGAATCGTCCGATCCATCGAATTCCGAATATTTCGGTCAACTTATCACGGACTTCCACAACGGAATGAGCAGGGGCTCCGTCGAGCTGGAAACATGTCACATTTTTCACATTTTCGGGCAGATTGTTGTCATACGGTAGTAAAGTGCCATTTATCAATTGTAAAAAACGGACTATTCAAAGTACCATCAATAAATACCGGACCAATTATTGCATTTCCGTGAACAGCTGCCTAGACGCTAACAGAGAACCGATATTGGTGAGCTGTCTGTCACATTAGACGGGGGTTTTCCGTACTCCAATAATGTGTATTTTTTGGATTCCATAGTCCATTGTTAGTGAACGTTGATTCGTCCGTCCAAATAAGATTTTGTGCGAATGTTATATCGCGTCTGTTCCCATGGCACTGAGCCATAAACCACTCACAATAAACTTGCCGCACTATGTAATCTCGCTGCAACAAAGCCTGTACTTTTAAAAAATTTCATGGATGCTTCTTCTTCTTTTTTAGTACTTTGTAAACAATACTGTTGTTGACACCAAATACTAGGCCCGCTCTCCTGGTGCTGGTAGTTGGACGTTCACGGAAGTGCTGAAGAAGCCGCCGTTCCAGTGCCAGTCTGACGTTGAATACTGCAGCAGGCCCTTGTGCCGGCTGCGCTCCGCCGACTATGGGCTGATTGTCCCGCTGCAGAGCGTTCACAATGACGCGGCCGTTCGCAGGTCGCAGGATGCATCCGGTTAGGATAACGTTCCCGGTATAAATTAAGAGCTCGAACAGCATTGCCTCTCGCTTCTCCGTACAACAAAATCATGTCACATAATTCTCGGGCATCGTAATTAATTCGAACCATTTTTTATCGACATTGACAATTTAATTGTCAAAATCAAAACATTTCTTCTTAAATTATCATAATGAATTGAACAAAAAGTTATGACTGATAGATTTTTACAATTTTGAGGACACATTTAAAAGAAATAACCAAAAGTCGGGTGCCATTTTGTGTATCTTACAAATGAAAATAGTTCCTAGCACACCTGGATAAGACCTAATCTCGATTGTTTTAAGATTATTTCTGAAGTAGCATCCCGGGTTCCACGACACTAAACTACCGTTGAGCGATCATATCGCGATAGTCGGCATCCCATTGACTGTTAAATTAACTTTAATTGCTATTTTCTCGAAATCTAAGAACTTTGGAAAATTAAGTTAATGTTATTAAATGAGTACTAATTATCTAAGGAACCTTCGTTTTAATTTAATGCTCCTGTTACAGGAAACACCCTGTATATCTCAGGTATTGATAAAAAATCACGAGTGTGTAAATAAAAAAACGGAGTTTTGGTGTTAAAATCGTGACAGAATAAGTATTTTTTATTATAATTGCGAGCCATAATCTCTGTCCAAAGTAGTTGCCAGCCCTCTGATCATCCCAACCGTAGACCTTGGCACCTGGTCCCCACGAAGGACGGCTGTGCTTTTGCTTGTTTTTCCACTTTGATGTTTTCAATGTCTAAGTTTTTATTTTTTGTTGTTTATTTTTTATCATCTTTGACCGCCCTGTATTATGAGATGGCTGATGAAATTGGACGTACAGGGTTGGGTAGATAAAGAGTCCTAGTTTAACGTAGCCATAATATGAAAAGAAAACTTAAAATTTCAATATTAAAGTCTCTCTCCTTTAAACTGTATTTTACGCATTCTACCATAGAATGAGTTGCACGCCGCACGCACTACCTCATCTGGTATATCGTCCCATATCTTGATCAACCGATGCTTGAATTAATTTTAATTCATTCTCTATGTACTCCCAATTCAGCAATGAGCATGTATCCCCATATAGAAAACGGATTCAAGTCTGGTGAAGAAAGATGCCATTCTTGCCACGGTAATAAAATCTGTCAAATTTGTTGGACACCAGTCTTGTGTAGTTACGTTTAGGTTTGTGAGAAGGGACACTGTCTTGTAGAAAGCGACAATATATAGTCATCCCCATACAACTTACGCATATGACACGTTCAGAATATAACTATCTAGGTTAGTTTTTACTCCCCGATCAATGACTAGCAGTGGTAGTTTGACCCTGGTAATATGGCACCCCATACCACAGCCGACGCACCTTGAAACCGCTGTACGGCTATTTGTCTACTGGAATATCCCTCAATAAAGCACTGTAAACACGATCACTTTGTTAATTGTGGCTATCTTGCAATTGAAACATTATTTCGTCGGAAAAAAATATTTCATCGCCCCGCTTGCTAAGATATCAAGTCCCTGCATTTTTTCACTCTGTTTTTTTCGGGGCTTTTGTTAATCCAAGAATTTCAAGTTTTTTCTACGCCTTCAATCCAAGATCATGTCGTAATATACGACTCATTGATCGTCGGAATATTTCCATATCTGAGCAGTCTGGTCGTCTGTCCGTCGAGAACTAAGCGTATTTTGTCGTGGTTGGTGTCAGGTCACCACGGAAGTTGGAAGCCACGACATCCCTACCTCCAGTATTGGACGTCTGCCAATACTCAAGAGCTGAGGGGGTTCCCACCGCCGTGGCTTAGACGTCTCAGGCCAGGTCATTTAGGAAAGTGTAATGGCCGCATAACTGCGGTGCCACGTAGATGGGACAGCGCGGGAGTATCGGCATACGCGTCTCAAACTAAGGGCCGTCCCATCTTCCATGGCACGACGAGTAATATTGGACTGACAACTATCCCCCTTAATAATTAAAAAATAATATGTGAAAATCGTGAAGAAAATGCGTTCCTTTGGAAAATCAAGATACATAGCGTGATTGAGTGTCGAATGTAGTCAATGATTGTCGTTTGTAGATGTTGTAATAAATAAATACAAAAATGAAAACACATGGCTTCTGCCCCCATTTTTTTTGCGTAGTTTCGTTATTCGCCTTATCTGGATTGGATTCCCATTCTACAGTGCTGGTTGCCGTTTGATCAGCGCTTGTACAGACGCCAGATATGCATAAAGCGTTATGCATATCTGGCGTCTGACATAAACCCGATTTTGGTAGATTGGAAACATCAGGATTTTAGATTTTAGTTCCAGTGACCTAGTACAGAGGGCAGGTATACGGGGAGCGAAATACTGTATAATATTGACCACTTCAATTTTGAGCTGCGCAATTATCAATCCACAAATCGATGAATTTAATATGTAAATGAAAGGCGCTGAGAATATCTTCCTTTTTGCGGCCAGACATTGCTTCATGCCACAACTCAGCAGCTGGAAACCAATTGGATTTTCCTAGCGGTACATTCATTTAAAACAATTAATCAGAGACAAGGTAATTTGCTTGAACTTATCAATTCTTGGCAACAGTCAATTCTGTTTGAAATGTTCTTATTTTCTAATTGTTTCCAAGATGCCTTTGAAGCTACCATAAAATTGGTCAAATACGTATTAAAAATGTTGTGACATTTTCTGTCTTTCTGGTCCAATGTGGTATGTTGTTGCACGCCGTTGGTTACCACGACACGACGTCGTAACGTTAAGCCGGGTACTCATTAGCGAGCCGTAACCGTAACATGCGTGATACAGTTACGAGGTTCTAGTGTGTACGTGTGTTACAGTTTAGGCGCACGACGTCGCCCGAACGCTGTCACCGAGCGTACTCATTTTGCGAGCTGTAACTGTAACCAAACAGATACAGTAACGAGGTTCTAGTGTGTACGCGTGTTACGGCTCAAGATCATGACGTCGCCGGAACGCTTTCGCCGAGCGTACTCATTTAGCGAGCTGTAACTGTAACCACACAGATACAGTAACGAGGTTCTAGTGTGTACGAGAAGGCCGATTATTCGCAGTTTTTGTTTGTAACTCCACGGTGTCGGAAAAAGTGGCTCTCGCTTATGCAGCATACAAAACTTATAGATGATCATAATTAATGGCCACGAAGATGGTGGATTCATAGAATGTATCGGGAAAGAAGTGAGTTTCATCTTGAAGAATCAAGAAATTAGTGGTCATTATAAAAATTTCACGAGAATGAGTGCAATTGATTCTGAATATCTAATGAATATATAGCTGGTTCGCAGCGGCTAGTAACAACCTCTTTGGCGTCCACGAGCGCCCAGCGAGCGCCCTTTGATTCGCGGCAAAAACCGACAACCGTCGGCTCGCTGCGAGTCGCTCGTGTAGCGTTCGTTGCAGGCTCGCGAACCACGTACACACTATGTTTTTGGTAACAGTAAGGGCGCGTGTACACGGTGCCGCCTCCGCGCCGACACTGCACCGCCGCCGCACGGGCTCGTGTACACGGTGCCGCCTCCGCGCCGACACCGCACCGCCACCGCGCCGACACCGCGCCGACACCGCACCGCCTCCGCACCGACACCGCACCGCCGCCGCTTTTAAACTTTTCCGCTTATCTTTATATATTTCCAAATGTTGTCCCATAGCACTTCTCTTTCCTCTACTAAACATATAAACAATTCGTAATCAAAAAAAATCAAGATAGTTTACTAAGTAAAGTTTAGTAAGCACGTGCACGTTCTTAAGCGACCGGTAATGAAATAAATAACAAAATGGCATCGGGAGGCGCGGCGGCGGCGGCGCGGCGGCGGCGGCGCGGCGGCGGCGTGGCGGCGACGGGGGGCTCGCGTCTCGTATACATAGCGCGAGGGTGCGGCGGCGTTGCGGCGGCGGTGCGGCGGCGGCGCGGTGGCGGGCTTTACGCGTCTCGTGTACATAGCGCGGTAGTGCGGCGGCGGTGCGGTTTCGGCGCGGAGGCGGCACCGTGTTCTCGCGCCCTAACGGTTACAGTTACGTGCAACGTTACAGGTTCAGAAATGAGTACGTTGTAACGTCGGCTCGCTGCAAGCCGCACGCGTACCGCTCGCAGCAGGTTTGCGAACCACGTACAAATTATGTTTTTTTGGTTACAGTACCTGCAACGGTTACAGTTACAGCTCGCTAATGAGTACCCGGCTTTACACGACTCAGCAACGTTACACGACGCCGCAACGTTGTCGTCGTAACGTCGTAACGCCTTGTGTGTTGTATCTCGCTACTCGGTAATTCTATTTTATTTTCACCGGTACAGTACTTTTATCTCACGAGCGCGGGTGAGCCATGTTTGTGTGAGTAGATGTACATGGACATTGGCTCTGTGTGGGTGAGCTCGGGAGTGCTCAGTGCCGGCCCAGCCGCACACAGAGCCAATGTGCATGTACATACTCACCTACAACGAGAGCCAAAGTGACTCGAACAAAATGTAGTTTGTCTTTCATAGCCAGTGGCGTGCACAGAGTTTTACGGTAGGGTAGACACAAAATTTTGAGAAATTAATAACTTACCAAAAATACTGCGTGCCAGTTTTTATTTCTTCGTTTTATCGATTTACTGATGTTGAATTTCATTTGCCACCTCAAATATCCAGAAATTGATTGATATTATAGACATATTGTCAATTTGCGGATATCCAAAGTGGCCTTTCGGCGATCCAGTACACATTCGTCACTAGCACAAAAACGCCCTTACATGGTTTCAGTTCACTTTCGGCACTAGTGACGAATATGTACTTCAATGCATTTTTTGTGCGTTTTGGTCACTGCGCGTTGGGTAATAGTTTCGTCAGTTGCATAAGACAGTCTCATTTTAAGGCTTTCTTAACAAACTTATTTATAATAAGTCAGGAACTTTTTGTTTTCTTTCTTGGTTGGTAGTATGTACCAATATGTATGTAAGTATATATTTGTCTGTATTATCGAATGAAAAATATATGTAAATTTTTAATGTTTATTTAACCATAACAAAAACTAAACTGACGATATACTTCTTGTAAATAAACACCTAATTAACTAATACTACAAACATTGTAACTGTTTTATTTATTTTTCCACACCATGCTCAGCTTTTTTAAGCATGTTTTAATGGTTATTTTACCATTTTCCAATAATTTCATTATACGTCTTCTCTTTTTTTGGACATCTACATCAATTATTCTTCTATTTTTTGCCTTTAACTTGCTTCCTTGTATTTTTATTATAGCGATATCGTTTATTTGCATTTAATTTTATTACGTGCACTTGGTGGCAGATAAAAACTGTGTTGTGATAGCATCATCGCTTTCTGCAAATACGGGATCGGGAACAACTGTACCGCGTAGCATCCGGCGAAAACGCATTGATTGATGTTCACTATTGCCCTTTTCAACGCAGGCGAAGTGTAATTACTGTTAAATTCAAAATACTCATGTTTTTTAAATCGAAAGCACAACATGCAGGATAATATGTTATACTCTGAATTGGTAGTAAATCAACAGACTGATCTATTGACAGATGTCATTAAATATAAAAAAGTAAATATAATTAATAGCTAGGTAAGGTACTCATAGCAAAGAGGAATTTATGCTTTGAAACCATTATTAAAACTTTCCTCCGCAGGCTCGTACTAAATGTGACGATAGTGTACTGGTCCTACTATTCAGTTCGTTTTCGTCAGTAGTAACAAAAACGCACAAAAATTTTATTTAAGTACACATTCGTCACTGGTAGCGAAAGTGGACTAAAAATATATAATTGCATTTTGTCAAGGTGACGAATGTGTACTGGATCCTTTCGGCGCGTTTTATACAAATATTACAACACTGAAGCAATATACCTATACAAAAAATATATACAACTTATGTACAGTCGCGGAACGAAAAGGTTGACCACCTTAAGATCTGTTTTTGCTTGCTCAGTATAAGTTATCAGTAACTCCTTTATCAACCGAGTAGGTATGACACATTCCGTCATAATGAATGTCATTTCACTACATGGGCCAGGTTCACTATAAGAATGGACCTCTTTGCTTTTTGGAAATCTGAATTAAAATTAAACTATTTCTTTCTTTCATTCTTCAGTAATTTTAGGAAGGAGTAAATGAAATGAAATGAAATGAAATAATTTATTCCAGAATTCGAGATTCCATAATAATAATTACAATTATATAAATTAAAATTAAAACACAAAATACAATTTACAATTTACAAATACACATTGACATATTACCTACACATAATTAGCCACGGGTTACCCCGGCCCCGTGACCACAGGCTTATGGTAGCCTCTCCAGCGCTCGTGGAGCGGACTGGCATCCCACTCTCTCGCCACCGCGAGTAGGGTGTTGGAGGAGGCGTAGATGGCCTTTCTGGCGTTCGCACTCCTCGTGCGCAGCAGCGCGGCCCAGCCCGGCGCGCGCCCCTCGGCGAACATGGCGCTGGCGCTGCACCAGCGCGGCAGCCGGAACATTGCGCGCCACGCGTTATTGTACTGCACTCGCATGTCGCTCAGCGCGGCGCAGGTGTACCTAGACCACAGTTCTACTGTGTAGACGCTAGTGCAATATGAGAGGAAAAGTTGCCTCTTGACGCCCTCACTGCATTTGGCGAACCTCCTGGCTAGCATATTGGCTCGCACCGCTATGGCTCGTCTTTGCCTCCCAATGTCCTTATCGTCCTTCATACTGGACAGTAGAATGTGGCCTAAGTATTTTACTTCCTCTACTCGACGCAACTGCTTTCCGTTCAGCAGCAGTGGAGGTATTGCGGACGGTTTGTTGGCAGCTTCCATGAGCATATACTCCGACTTGTCAGGGTTGTATGCCATGTTGTGCTGATGGGCGTACTTCTCGCATTCGGCCAGTAGTTCCCGCATAGCCGCTATGGATGGTGCGAGCAACACCATGTCGTCGGCATACGACAAGTGGTTTGTCATGGTGCCATTAATGGAGCAGCCCACTTCGGTCCGGGTCAGGGCCTCTGACAGTCCATCCATGTAAACATTGAACAGCGCCGGCGACATGCTGCCTCCCTGTCTTACGCCGCAATTCAAGCCGGCAGCTGCAGAAAGTGTTCCCTTCCATCGCACGAAGTTTCTTTGCTGAGAATACCACTTATCGAGCAGATTAACAACAGGTCTGGGGGTTTCTCTTGCTCGCAACTTTGCCCATAGAAGTTGGTGATCCACTCTGTCGAAAGCCTTGCTCAAGTCCAGGAAACAGGCGTATACGGATGTTTTCCTGGATTTATAGTACCCCACAATCTGCTTGAATGCATAGATAGCCGAGGTTGTTGAGACATTGCTCTTGAAACCGAACTGGTTATCAGCACTGCTAAGAGATGGACCCGCTAGCTGGTGAAGCACCCTCTCCAGTAATCTCGCGATCATGTTCGCAAGAGCAATAGGGCGGTAATTGCTTGCACTCGCAACATTTTTCCTCCTATTTTTACAAATAGGTACGATTACAGTGTCCGTTAGCTCCCGCGGTAAATGGCCCGTCTTGAGCATTGCTGTAAACAGAGGAGCTAACATGTACAGTACAGCAACGCCGCCATATTTTACATGTTCGATCGTCAGTCCATCTAATCCAGGAGATTTTCCGCCCGACGTTTGTTTGACAATTTTAGCAAGCTCTGTTATAGTAAAGAGGACCGCAAATTATCGAATGTTGGTTTTAGGAGCAGAACGTTCAAATTCATTTTGAAATAATATTTTAATCACGCTTTAATAATTTAATTGACTTAGAAATGTAAAACTTGCCGTGCATCAAACCACACAGAAATCAAACGAATTAATTAAACGCTAGTAAAATATATTTCAACAAAACAAACAAAATGAAAATATGTCGATTTAGTAGAGGATCCCTTTAAGAACGACCTTCACCGAGATGTTTATTTGATTAAATGTATTTTATATTTAATTTAATATGTCAATAAATATATTGCATATGGGTTGCCTAACAAATTTTAGTCCAGGGTATGTTTAATTAATGATTAAAAAAAAACATTTTTAAACATTTGATTATTAGATAAATTCTATACCAATCGAAAGTATGAAGCCCATAGAATATGCAAACGTTAGGTTGCCTATTCTTTTCCCGTCACAACTATCGGGTAGCCAGGTTTAAACTGGTAAATCTATACTAGCATTTTGCAACGGTCTGATTATTGAATTGAAATTAAATAACATTAAAGATTATTTTATTATGAACACGGTGGTATAGGGTTGCCTGCGAAAAATCAGTCCAGAATTCCGGTTGTCGAATTTTGAAAAGTAAAATATTGCAGCGAGTGAATGTGTGCGACTGAGAGGTCCCAACCAAAACCATCCCATACGATAGAAGAGGACACAGCATAGCAGCTGTTTGAAATCCGCCCATTTAAAAAAAGAGAGTGCGCATGCTATTTGTGAATGAAAAGGATAGCGATAGACTCGTATATGCTGTGCATTATTTTGGAGTAGATGGTCGCTATAGATACAATAAAATGCATGGTATAATAATATACTCCGCCTGGTACTCTCTTCCGAGACTCGCGAACCACGTGACTGACACAAGCCTACGTCATCATGGTGTTCAGAGATTCTCATACTTTTAAATGTTGGAGAATTTTAACCAACGGTGAAAAGTGTTTAAAAGGCATTAATTTTAAGTGATTCAAGTAGAAACATAGGTAGTAGAATAAAACAAATGTAATGTATCTAATCTTTCGGAGTTTTTTCTCAACAGTGGTCACCTCTTGTGAAATGTCGATAGACTCAGACATGTAAAAGTGCCCTTGTGGCCTACTTGCAGAATAAAGATCATTATTTCATTAATTAATTGATAAAAAAAAAGTGGAATAACTATTTCTCTATTTTAATAATAAACTACTTCAAAATAATGCACAGCATATACGAGTCTATCGCTATGTTTTCATTTTCAAGTACAAATATCATGCGCACTCTCTTTTTTTAAATGGGCGGACTTCAAACAGCTGCTATGCTGTGTCCTCTTCTATCGTATGGGATGGTTTTGGTTGGGACCTCTCAGTTGCACACATTCACTCGCTGCAATATTTTACTTTTATAAATTCGACAACCGGAATTCTGGACTGATTTTTCGCAGGCAACCCTATACCACCGTGTTCATAATAAAATAATCTTTAATGTTATTTAATTTCAATAGGCTAGTTGACCCAGTTTTGAAATATATTGGAAATGGTTAATAATGATCTTACTAGCTCTAAAAAAAATCTCTTGTATTTTTCTGAAAGCTAGAAAGCTAAATTTTATCAATTGAAAATTAGAAATTTCATAAACAGTCAAAAACGCCGTCCGCCATTTTTCCCTTTCGCTAATCTGTGGCGTGTCGTAGTATTACCTGTAAATATTCGAAATTCGACCGTCGTATAATGCCATTCCGCTCACTCCAAATATACTTTGACAGGAGATCGAGAGGGACGGCACTATTCGAAGTCGTCAAAGTAGACTTTCAGTTTTGTTTACATGACCAATGACGTCACTATCATAAGCGAAAATGGCGGACAGCGTTTTAAGCATTTCAAAATACAGATTAAAAACCATATTTTCAAATTAAATTTTTTCAGCCATCTTTCACTTTTATGAATTGAAAAATATATATTTAGGTTTCCTTTGCTAAATACTATACGGAATAAACATTAGTTTATTATAATTTGACATGAGTCAACTAGCCTATTCAATAATCAGACCGTTGCAAAATGCTAGTATAGATTTACCAGTTTAAACCTGGCTACCCGATAGTTGTGACGTAGACTGGTAGTTCAAATCAGAATTTTCAAGTCTAACGGCATTTTGTGAGCCATTTTGGCAACATGACTTTTTCGAAGTAAAAAAGCCTGCTGAATTCGATTCTGGATGTTGCCAAGCCGAATTTTGCCCCCCTCCCCCCTTTTCCCCCCTTTTTACCTCAAAATATGTCCCTAATCACGGTTTTTACGATTTTATACAAAAAGTATTACAGCTAGAAAAAAAATGTCAAACACAAGAATGATCTCTATAAAATTTCCTATAACATGGTGTATAAATTTTTTTAGTAGGCCTTATGGTTTGTGAGCAATATCTTCCCGAACTTCATAGACTGGTAGAAAATTCTAAATATCGGCTTCCTTTACCGTGCTAACGGCATTTTGGGATCCATTTTGGCAACATGACTTTTCCGATGTAAAAAAGCCTGCTGAATTCGGTTCTGAATGTTGCCAAGCCGAATTTTGCCCCCCTCCCCCCCTTTCCCCCCCTTTTTGACCTCAAAATATGTCCCTAATCACGATTTTTACGGTTTTATACAAAAAAAAATACAGCTAGAAAAAAAATGTCACAGACAAGAATGATCTCTATAAAATTTCCTATAACATGGTGTATATTTTTTTTTAGTAGGCCTTATGGTTTGTGAGCAATATCTTCCCGAACTTCATTATTTAAAAAAAAATTGATGAACTTGGTCGAGGCAGTGAAATACACTTATTTGGGGATAATTGGTTTCGCACAGGATCCAGCCGCTCTGCAGCTCTTGAAGCTGACATCCAGTTGGCATGCTGCTTATTATATGTCAAGACTTACGAGGCTTTCAGTCATAAGCAGCCGTCAGATTTACACCCAGAACTGTATCCAAGTCGGGCTAAAAGCGACGTAGAAAATAAAAATGCTTTACTTCTGACCATGAAGTCATCCAAAATGCTCACTTATACGCCAGATTCTCCAGAAACGGGCCTTAGAAATGCCGTTACCCAGGATCTTGCAGCAGAAAACAATAAAGTGTCACTTCTCACTGCTAAGCAGCTCCTTAAAAATTACTCAATACCTTCAAACTAGGTTGGGCTCGCAGTTTTTATCCCGCGAACGCGCGAGCGGGACTAGTGTCGTCGTAGTGCGAGGATTTGCAGACGAGACTAAGGTTCAAGCGTCACCAACTGAGGTCGATACCTCAACATACGTGCTATTCATGAGGAAACCGACACTCGACATGTGCTCCTCACTGTGCATAGCCCACCCAGAAGACTGGTTATTAGTGTTGTTGTTGCTTATGATTCATCATCATGACAAAATTACGGGATTGCTTTAGAACGTTAGAATATTCTGGCGTTTTACTCAGGCACTGGCGATTCGAACGGCTTTATTGCAGGTAACAAAATAATTAAATTGATCATTTGCGTTTCTAAAACATTTACCTAGACACTCCTTTGATTAAAAGTATTCCGTTTTCCGTTATCGAAAGCACTGTGAACTACTCAATGAGATAGACATACACCCCATGGCACCACTCCAGCGCCTGATCGTTTTTGCCCCCCACATCAGACGCAAATATGGTAGATTTTGAACGACCTGCCTTGTACAGGTCTTGAAGGTCGGACCTTAGTTCATTTTGAACTTTGCGTTGTAGCTTGTAGACCTGCAGTCCTGCACCCCTAGCACAACTGTCGCAAACGGCCATTTCTGGCGCGAGATAATTGCCTGTCTCTTTCTGTGCAGTAATGTAAGAGGGTGACGGGTAGCGCTATGTCGCGCGACAAGAGTAGCAAAGCATAGTAGTGCTAGACGGGCTGCTGTTGGTGAGCCTTTCGGAAACAAACTTCGTTACTTAGTGTGAGCCAAGCTGCTTAGCAGTGTGAATTGACACTTTATTTTTTTCTGTTCCAAGATCCCGGGTAACTGCATTTCTAAGGCACATTTCTGGAGAATCTGGCGTAGAACTGAGCACTTCGAAGGACTTCATGTTCAGAAGCAAAGCATTTTTATTTTCTACGGCCCTTTTAGCCCGACTTGGGTACGGTTCTGCGTGTAAATCTGACGACTGCTTATGACTGAAAGTCTCGTGAATCTTGACAGATAATAAACAGCATGCCAACTGGATGTCAGCGTCAAGCGCTGCAGAGCGGCTGGGTCCTGTGCGATACCAATTATCCTAAAATACGTGCATTTCACTGCCTCGACCAAGTTTATCAATTTTTAAAAAAATAATGAAATCCGGGAAGATATTGCTCACAAACCATAAGGCCTACTAAAAAAAATTATACACCATGTTATAGGAAATTTTATAGAGATCATTCTTGTTTTTGTCATTTTTTTCTAGCTGTAAAACTTTTAGTATAAAACCGTAAAAATCGTGATTAGGGACATATTTTGAGGTCAAAAAGGGGGGAAAAGGGGGGAGGGGGGCAAAATTCGGCTTGGCAACATTCAGAACCGAATTCAGCAGGCTTTTTTACATCGGAAATGTCATGTTGCCAAAATGGATCCCAAAATGCCGTTAGCACGGTAAAGGAAGCCGATATTTAGAATTTTCTACCAGTCTATGAAGTTCGGGAAGATATTGCTCACAAACCATAAGGCCTACTAAAAAAGTTTGTACACCATGTTATAGGAAATTTTATAGAGATCATTCTTGTCTTTGACATTTTTTTTCTAGCTGTAATACTTTTTGTATAAAACCGTAAAAACCGTGATTAGGGACATATTTTGAGGTAAAAAGGGGGGAAAGGGGGGGGAGGGGGGCAAAATTCGGCTTGGCAACATCCAGAATCGAATTCAGCAGGCTTTTTTACTTCGAAAAAGTCATGTTGCCAAAATGGCTCACAAAATGCCGTTAGGACGGTAAAGGAAGCCGATATTTGGATTTTTCTACCAGTCTAACGGGAAAAGAATAGGCAACCTAACGTTTGCATATTCTATGGGCTTCATACTTTCGATTGGTATAGAATTTATCTAATAATCAAATGTTTAAAAAAAATTTTTTTTTATTCATTAATTAAACATACCCTGGACTAAAATTTGTTAGGCAACCCATATGCAATATATTTATTGACATATTAAATTAAATATAAAATACATTTCATCAATTAAACATCTCGGTGAAGGTCGTTCTTAAAGGGATCTTAGACTAATTGGGATTTATTAATACCACACATCTTAACTGAAAATAAAGAATAACTGAATAAGTAGCGTTTAATAGAGATGTAACCACCACGAGCATCAATAACAATTTGTAATCGATTTCTCATGGAACCCACAAGGCGGGAGATCATTTGGCAGTAGTTTTCTTTGGCTTCTTTGTTTCTTTCGTTTCTGTTCTCCCAACGCTGCACCATTAAACCCGAAATCGGCTCTTTGTGCAGCACTAAGGAAGGGGCGGCGACCAGAATTATGGCGATGATCTATCAGTTCACCTTTAGCATATTTTCGAATCAAGAATCTCACAGTATGCCTGATTAAACTTAGGTTTCGCGATATTTCACTAATAGTGAAGCCATCTTCATGTTGATCAATAAAGCCGCTCTTTCTTGAATATTTAAATTTCTCGGCATTTTAAAATGTTAACATGAATACATGAAATAGCAATGATGACATTGACAGGAACT
Source organism: Apotomis betuletana (assembly GCA_932273695.1). Lineage (NCBI taxonomy): Eukaryota > Metazoa > Arthropoda > Insecta > Lepidoptera > Tortricidae > Apotomis > Apotomis betuletana. The sequence continues at coordinate 11,594,618 of OW026298.1, read as the reverse complement.
GTTATTAATCATTACAAGCGAAGAGGATGTAATCATTAGATTTATCAAACCTGCACACAGCGTCAGAAAGATCAATTTAATAAAAAGGTTTTAGTTCAACTATTGATACTCAAGGAATGTTCGCCTAAGTAAGATTGAACTGACCATCTCCTTCTGTAGTGGTATTATTGGGTTGGGATCATAACGACTACATTGTCAAAACGACCAAATCATCATAAGGTCCAGATCTCTAAAGGACCATCTCTTTAGAAAGCCCATATCTCCGAATGACTAGATAGCAAAACGACTACTTCTTGAGAAGACCACATCGTTAATAGTCCACATATCACAAAGACCAGGGAGCAAAACGACTAGTTCGTGAAAAGACTATTTCGTTAATAGACAACATCTCAATAAGACGAGGTAGCAAAACGACTTACTGAATTTGTGTCAATGCAAGTACAGTTTATTGCATATTTTTTATTCATAACATAAAAGCGCAGAAAAGCAGTAAATTAAAATACACTTTATTCATTAATTAATATTAACTTACAGTTAAATAAATTATACTTTTATATTCTTAATTTTACGTAAATGGTAACCGTTACGACCCAATTAATAACTAATATACAAACAAAAATTAAACATACCTAACCTAACACAAAGTATTACACAGTTGACAATGGCTTCTCATTTAGAACTTTAAATTATATTTTATACAGGAAATATTATCTAAAAACTCGAATGCGTCGAGGTCTCCTTCCATAAGTGCTTTGAGCTCTATTTTATATTTTCGGTCGAACAAAATGTCTTTTTTTTTTCGGTTTGCCTTATTAAATAATACTTTTCGTATTTTTAAATGCTGAAACTCGGACTCTTTTTTTAGTGTTGATAGAAATAAAATCAACGTAGGCCTGTACTGCATCCGAGCGTTTAGGCGGCGATGCCATGCCTCCAACGCATTAGTTGTCCTGTGCCTTTGGTTACATGAAGATATTAATATGGGGTTCTTCATCCAAAACTTTTCAAAATATACTTTGAATTTTTCAAAATTATCGATATCCGAAATGTGTCTTGTAATAGATTGCCATGCAATGTCTATTAAATGTGCAGGTACAAGTGGTAAATTCGCTATCATTCTAATAATTTTGTTACCCTTAGGTGATGATGTCAGGTCCATGTCAGCAGCTTTCTTCCAAATACTTTTGTTGTAGTGATAATAGCATCCTGTAAGCGTTGCATTTACGAAAACAGCTTTAAAAGCGTTGATTTGGGCCAGCTCAAAATCGCATTTGTATTTTCTAATGTTTGCACCCAGCACATCGCGTATTAATATAAACATTGCGTGATATGTGCTTTCACATTTGTTAGGCAACAAAGCAAACACGATAGGTACAACGTTGGTAGAGTTTTCGCAGCTCTCTGAATCTACACTTACGGTATAAAGTTGATAGAAGGGCTGAGGGACCCTTTTAAACGTGCCGTCACCGAAAAAGTATTTACCCTGGTCAGCGTAGCATTTTAAAATGTTTCGGTTTGCTTGAGAACAAAACAAAAAGATCTTATTTTCTCTATCGAGGTCATATTCTGCCACTAAAAAGTCACTTTGTATCATCTCTGGAATTTCAACATCGATTGACTTTGAAAATTCAGTTCTTTTCACATTCAAAAAATTACGTCTAGTTCGACGTAACGCATCTTTTACAGACGTGAAACACGGCAATTGATCTTCGGAAATCCCGTTTTCATCGACATGTTCAATTACAGCTTTTTCGAAATTCTTTTTTATAGATTTCATATTTTTGCAAACGTTAACCTTTGCTTTGTCGACTATTATATCCCTTATAATATTTTCATGATCTGCCTCACACAAATGCTGACTCTCGCGGAGCACTGCAGTCTTCTCCTTATTTATTGTGATGGATGCACTGCACTCCTCGCGTTTATTACACCTCCAAAAAGATGTTCCATTTTGATTATTTGATACAAAATTATACCTGTGATCTCTATATAACACTGCTGGCTTATTTTTGTTACTTTTGACAAATGTTATTAGGTTTATATCCATTTTCCACACAATAATTATTCATATACATGAATAAGAAAACCTCACTTCAAAATTCGCTGTCACTCATATTTATTAATAAAGTTTCAAGTGGCCAGGGATGTTATAAACTAGACGAAATCTGTTGGTTAAAAATTACATTACAAAATTATTAAAAATAAATAAATAGTTAGGTACATTACAATATGAAATAAATAGGCATGATTATACCATCATTTTGCTATCTAGTCGTTTTGCTACCTCGTCTTATTGAGATGTTGTCTATTAACGAAATAGTCTTTTCACGAACTAGTCGTTTTGCTCCCTGGTCTTTGTGATATGTGGACTATTAACGATGTGGTCTTCTCAAGAAGTAGTCGTTTTGCTATCTAGTCATTCGGAGATATGGGCTTTCTAAAGAGATGGTCCTTTAGAGATCTGGACCTTATGATGATTTGGTCGTTTTGACAATGTAGTCGTTATGATCCCAACCCGTATTATTATTTGTTTGTCAAGTCTATAGATAATGGGTCTGAGGCGTAAATTAATCAGTTTGAAAACTGGTCAACCTTTTCATTCCGCGACTCAATATACAACGTGTTTTTATTGATTTGCGTTAACTTCGACATAATGCTTGGTACGTTTAAATAGACTATCTTGTTAATCAGATTTAATTAAATTCGAAAAAAAAAAATGTTTTACCTGTTCATACAAACTAATTAAATATTGAGTTGATGACCATTATAAAGGCCACTTTTGAGTTAGAGAAAGTTAGTGTTAGATTCCTGCTCTTGTAAATTGTGCCTCGTCCATCCACAATATTTTCTTGATCAGTCGTGGATCTTGTGTTGATAGTTCGTTAATTCTTTGGCAGAATGCGATACGCGAATAATTGTCCTGTGGCAAAAGACCTTGCACTTTTCGATAATAGTATGGATGAAGACCATACCGCTCCCACAATCTCCAAACTTTGGAATGAGGCACATTGAAAATACTCCCCACACGCCGTGAAGACAAAGTCGGATTCTCTATGATTAAGTTCATAACGCCGATCTCATCCTCAACGCTCAAATTTTCAACTCGTTCATGAGGAGCCGACCGCAGACCTACTTCACTGAATTGTCTATGCACCTGCAACAGAAATAAAAGCGATAAGAATCGTACGTAGGTACTTGAAAAAAAAAATTAGTAAGCAATAGGATATGGCAAACAATAAAATACTTGCATTGATGAATGTATGAGGATGAGGGGTTCGCCGATTAGGATATCGGCGACTGTACTCTCGTGCCGCTTCTGCAGCATTGCCATTGCCGAGCCCGTAAATAAAGTGCATATTAGCCACCTCGTCGGGCCGATAATTAAACCGGGGCATAATGAATAAAACACACCACACACAAATTTATTATTGATAAAATCAATACCAATCATACCATAACAAACTATTGTCACATTGGTTTGACATAAAGTACATCGTTAAACGAACTCCTTAACTTTGAAATGTTTCTGATGTTTTGACCTTCTTTTCGGGTATGTGTAAGAACTGAAAACTCTTTATTTGAACCTAATGAAAATCAAATTATATTTGATTCTGGATTAAGAAAACTTTACACTGGTTTAACGTACTTAAGTGAGAGAATTAAGGTTTTGAATATTTTAATAACGGTACGAATTAGGATATTAGTTTCTTGGAGAAATTAACTTAATTAGATCTAGAGAATGTGCCCGCGAAGTTAAGTTAACGCAAATAAAAAAAAAATACGTTGTATACATCACATTCAGGATTCATTCATTCATTCATTTTTTGTTGGTGGTTTGAGTGTTTTTTATGATTTATTTTATTATTTATATATGTATTAAATCTACCTGTCTTTCTGTAGGAATACTTGGAGTATGGAGTCGTCAAAGTTGGGAACGCATTTCATTTGTGTAAGCAGGGTTTTTTCAACCAAAATCAGGGAGAGGTCTGTAAGCCGCTGCTGACTTTGGGTATTTTGCAAATACGTATGTATGCGTTTTAATGACGGGAATGACCTGTCAGTTGAAGCCCTGCTTGCGGGAACAGTAACATTTAACTTCGCTAAACGCAGCACTTCTGGATAAACTGTACTTAGGCTTTTTCGTGGAAATGTTCTATAATCTCGTATATATGCTAACATTTGCGAATTCGGCGGTTTTATATACACATTTAAGCTCATTAATTCATTAATGAGGCGGTCCAAGTTGAAATTGAAGGACTTGTTTAAACATCTACAAATTGTGCTACTAATTCCACTGGAAAGTTGTCGTTATATTTGCTGAAATTTTCGGACGGCTTTTTTATGTTTTGGTAAAAGTCGCGACATTAGTTAGAAATATTGTCTATTATTTCAATAAAAATCCTTTTGAAATTTTAAGTTTTGGATCCGCTACATTTTGTTTTCGTTTCGGTGGTGCCGTTATTTTTTTACGCATTCGAAACTATATTCAATCCTTGACCGAAATGATTCCAAACGCCTTAATTTTTTGTGGTGCAGTAGACTACATCCGAAGTTTTTTTTGTAAAATATCGTACAGTATATCGGTTTCTGCAAATATATCGTTGAAGACGTGGAGTAAGAATCTAAATTCAAATTCTTTTAGACTGCATCAATGACGAAACTTGACTTAATGTTTCGCCATCCCACGAGCTTTCATTTTCAGCCATATCTTCAAATAAGTCAATGAACTGTTGATAAGAACTGAAGATTACAATTTTGATAAAATTGGCAATTTTTTTGTATCAGCCTGTTTATTGTAGTGATTTTGTCTCTTGGTGCTATTTACTGAAGAAATTAGCTATTGTTTTGATAATGTGAAAGAACCGTTTAGTCTCCGGCATGCGTTCGCAGGACTTTGAAAGGACCAGATTCAGAACTCCAGTGTAATGGCGCTCAATGTTTTTGCGGTGCGGTCAGAACTTACGTCAATATACCTATTTAATCAATCGATCACACACTTCGGATTCATGATAATATCTTATAAACAGTACTAGTTGCTCTTTTCCACTTACTTCAGGTGTTTCATCGACCATCACAGCAACAAAATCGGTAGCAGATATTTGCCGTTTTATTGTTTCAATCATCTCAGACGCTATAGGTACTGGATAAGGATATCAAGTCGTTTTGAATGCGATTTGATAATCCCGTAAACGAACTGACTGAACTTTCTAAAACTCCGTCGTATTTAGCAAGCAAATCGGCCATCTCTAAATAATTCCCTCTATTAACTGACGAAGCAGATTCGTCATGTCCACGAAAAGAAAGTTCATGTATTCCCAAAAAAAAAATATGTCAATAGGACGCTGAAAAATATTTCGGTTCCGATCAACTTTCGCGTTACGCCTGTCGATGTCTATTTGTAATTGAGAATTTAAACGCATCTCAATACGACTTTTGCCAAAGGTGAGATACTTTAGAGCAGCTGCTAAGTGTTTTTCAGATTGCTCGTGTTTTTTGGCTGCCGTTGAAAAATTATGGACGTCGTTGTATCCGGCATCGTTCCACACAGTTTTATTACCGACCGCAAACAACAAACACGGAAAACAAAACAACCGACTGATGTGTGAGCAACCTGTTAGCCAATAATACGTATCATCATACTGCTGTATACTGAATTTCCTATGTACTTTGCCTTTAATTTGTACCATTTCCAAATCTGGTGTACACCGGCCTCTCTCCATTAATAGTTTTTTTTATCACAAAATGAAAGTTTTGAACAGAAATCGTTTGTGATTTTTTGAACACACACAGTCACACACCACTACAATCCTCACAATTAAAATTATCCATTTTCACACAACTTCTAAGAATTCACTAAAAACTACACAAACATTTATTACTACCGATAAGATGCTTTTTCTGGTGTGTGGCGATATTTTTCCCAAAAAATATTATTCCTAGGCGTAAACTTTTCGTTCGTAAAATTTACCAGTCTTCATTATTTTCTTTAGCTTAATTCGCCAAAGATTATTTTGCCAATATATTTTTCCGTATAGCGATTATTCTCTTCGCATGTTTTACCAATATTTTATTCTGAAAATAGCTTAGTTTTCTATCGATAATTTTCTTAGGTATATTATTTTTCGTTGTTCTGCTATTTTCTTTGTCGCACATTTTAATATATTTCCTTGCATTAGTTGTGAAAATCACTAAGTTTAGTCTTGGCAGAAAATGCAATAGATATAGGTACTGGTATTATTTAATTTGGTATTTTGAAATTTACTCGTTCTTCTCTTGCTTACTTTCGAGCCTCTACAACAATGTACTATTATTTATCGAAATTTCACGAGAATCCGCTGAGAAATGTGACATCGAATAGCTGGACATCAGACGGACAGCCGCCCGACTTACGATATCATGCTTGCTGAAGCTGAAACAAAGACGCTTCGCACGTTTTGCTCACTCGGTCGACTATATGCTACTTGATATATGATAAAGAAAAGCAATGGAAAAAGAAATGCAGGAATGATTGCATTGCAAGAAACGTCAGTTTCTTGGCATATCTTGAATCCAAACTCAAACTTAAAACAGCAAATTGGTTTCGAACGAATGTGTATTAAAAAATAACTATAAATAAAACAAACACATTTCTCTTAAGAGGCCTTATTCCTTTTAAAATGTATTTTTTTCATGTTATGACAAGTATATTGATAATTTCAACCATTTTTTTAAGTCAATAATACTTTCCCCCGAGTTCTAGGTAGTAACATCGCTATTTCATGCTTTTATTGAGTGCACTCGGCTGTCAAGGACGCGACGACGCGGTGCGCAGAGCGGAGGCCACGTATAATATTCAAATATTAAACACATGCTTTTGTAATGGGCGTGTGTTGTGCTGTGTACGGTTGTTTAAGCTCTATAAACAACAAAAATAAAAGAAAGTTCTACAGATTCCCATTGGATGAATCAAGACAAGTATACATACCCAGTTATTTTCAGTGTTTTATGTTTTAGTAGAAAACCAACTTACAATAGGTACTTACTTATGTTTAGTATTTTTTTTGCCCTATCCGTTTTCGACCTGAACCTATCAGATCACACTGAAAACAACACAATATATATATATACTAGCATTAACCCGCGGCTTCGCCCGCGTTCCTATACAATATACATTATGCTACGGGAACGATGCTCTTTTTTTAGGTAAAAAATTAGGCTATTTGTCAAGTTAGGGTATTATCTGCTTATCCCTCATGCATATCCGTCTAGCCGTTTTATTGTTGAAAAGCTTGAATGCATTTAATACGGCTGCAGGAAGTTTCCCGATGACTACTCCTCCAGTCCCGCCGCGCCGCCCGCACTGGCCTTGACGACAATCGAGATGGCACCAAATACAAATTTAAACATCTATTAGGTTTAAGTTTAAGTCGTAACTCTCATATTCTTGCTCTTCTTTATAGTATACTTTTTCATCCTGCAACTCCCCGCTATCTCAAAGAGTGTTTCACTTATCTCACTTCTGCTCGATCTGCCCAAAATTTGCTCCTTGCCGTACCTTCTTGCGTCTCAAAATTTTATAATAATTCGTTTACTTTTAAAGCTGTCTGCTTATGGAACTCCTTGCCTGTTAGCTTAAGACGCGATAATCTCTTGTTTCTTTCAAAGCTCAACTGAAAGAACACTATCTATCCCTGTCATAATTCGTATTTTATTCAAATGGTCCTATTATCTGTTGGCTGAAGGTATGTATGTATTTATGTATTAATTTTTTATTATATTTATGTTTTTATTTGTTTTTTATGTATATATTATTATTATTATTATCCGATTTTTGCACCGCCTAATAACAAAATCTTATTATTTCAAGTTCTCCACTACCCAAAGGTTGTCTGGAAGAGATCGCTCTTTAGCGATAAGACCGCCTGTTGTTTACCTCTAATTGTAATGTCTTGCATTGTATTTCTCCTGTATATTTTATGAGGTGTGCAATAAAGAGGACTTGTAGGCTTACTAATTTATTGTTAGAAATACTCCTGTGAAGTTTCGAATATAAATAGTCTAATCTTGTTTCCCCATACAAACTTTGGATCTCTCTTTATCATCCCCTTTAGAAATATCGTTTATTAGTGCACCCCTAGACCTTATAAGGAACCTACGTTCCAAATTTGGACTCTTTAGAATCAGCGGTTTTGGGCTGTGCGTTTAAAAACGACACCCATATTTTTAGACATTATTTAGAAATTTCTACCCCATCGCGCCCTAACATGAGAGATGGTATTACACGTCTGCCACGTTGAATTTTAAAATCATTCTTTATTTTAGTAATCAGCGACCCGATAATCCATAGAAACCAACTCCTCCCTCTTCCCTCTTCCCTCTTCCGGGATACAGGGTACCTACCAAGTTATCTAATCTTGTTTCCCCATACAAACTTTGAATCCCCATTTCACCCCCTTAGGGGGTGAATTTTGAAAAATCCTTTCTTAGTGCACCCCTACACCTTATAAGGAACCTACGTGCCAAATTTGGACACTCTAGAACCAGCGGTTTAGTATTTAGACATATCAACCCCATTTCACCCCAACAGGGGTGATGGTAATTCACGTCCGCCACGTTGAATTTTAAAATCGTTGCGGTTTTCGTAATCAGCGAGCCGATAAACCATAAAAACAATACCCATGTTGATTTTCAGACTTTGTCACCACATTTCTCCCTTTTAAGGGTAGAATTTTCAAAAAACCTGAAACACGTGTTTACTCATTTATCGTTAGAAATACTCCTGTGAAGTTTCGAATAAAATAGTCTAACTAATCTTGTTTCCCCATACAAACTTTGGACCCCCATTTTACCCCTTTAGGGGGTGAATTTTGAAAAATCCTTTCTTAGTGCACCCCTACACCTTATAAGGAACCTACGTGCCAAATTTGGACTCTCTAGAACCAGCGGTTTAGTATTTAGACATTTCAACCCCATTTCACCCCAACAGGGAAGATGATAATTCACGTTCCGCCACGTTGGATTTTAAAATCGTTGAGGTTTTCGAAATCAGCGACCCGATAAACCATAAAAACAATACCCATGTTGATTTTCAGACTTTGTCACCACATTTCTCCCTTTTAGGGGTTGAATTTTCAAAAAACCTAAAACACGTGTTTACTCATTTATTGTTAGAAATACTCCTGTGAAGTTTCAAATAAAATAGTCTAACTAATCTTGTTTCCCCATACAAACTTTGGACCCCCATTTCACCCCTTTAGGGGGTGAATTTTGAAAAATCCTTTCTTAGTGCACCCCTACACCTTATAAGGAACCTACGTGCCAAATTTGGACTCTCTAGAACCAGCCGTTTGGGCTGTGCGTTGATATGTCAGTCAGTCAGTCAGTCAGTCAGTCAGTCAGTCAGTTTCTTCTTTTATATATTTAGATAGATGAACAAAAAATCATGTTTTCAATTTACGTAATATTTTGACGGCCTGAATTTCCTTACAAAAATTTAGTTACTTCGTTTATACTGATTCAAAATAGGAAACTATTTGTATAAATCGAGCTTCGATACCCACCTTACAGCGTAATATGTATGATTCTTATTTCTTCCTAATTCACGCAATGAGTTTTTAGTCATTGAGGTTATCGAATTTGAACGCGGGCGGAATTAGAAATCGTAGTTTAACATTAGTTTAATTATAAGCAGTGCACACAAAATTAATTCGACGCCGCTATTACAAGGTCATCTCATATTGCTGCACATTGTGTTCCCGACTCGTGCGTTCAAAATGGCGGCAACCCTAGCATGTCTTATCTCACTCACACAAGCATGGTACGCGTTCACCTACACGAGCTTAGACTGTGTGCGTAGCAACGCGTTTCTTTCATACATTTGATCGCCACTGTCCGAGGTGTGGTACAAGTGTAACAGGGAGGGCAGGGTTCTAATCTATTCGACGAAGCAGCTCAGATAATTGTGATAGAACTTCACGTAAGGTAAGTTCGTTTAATCATCAATTTAAAGTGATTTAAATATGCGAGTACGTGTGAACTGGCGGAGCACTGTAACTGTGAATGATGTTACCAGGCCGGTGGTGTAAGATATCATACCACCCTCTTTATTATTATTTTTAGTTTTTGTTTTTTTTTAATTCTCTCAAATTTCAGTGTGTATTGGCGACACGGTACGTGCTACTAGGGGAGCGGGGGGCTTGTTGTAACTATTTTTGGAAAAAAGCGTATAAAACCGAAACTATACAACGAATTTTGAGTGTAAAAGAATATCTTAAGAGATTATTTATCTATCTGGTTTCTCAGTAATTAATATTTGAAAAATCTATAATAATATTTAATCAAGAGTAATTTAAAAAAAAATGTCGTGTGTTACAACTTACCCCGTATTTGGGGCTTTTTGTAACAGTAATGGGGTACGTAGTAACAATAAAGATATTTTTTTGATTTGCTAGTAATTATTGCCGTTTCACAGAATTATTACACTTAAAATAGGTAATAAGTAATTTACATTACACTTAAAATTGTAACAGCACATTGATATGCCAACTTTCTGACCTCCAATGGCAGCAGTCCAAAATATATGTCCGCACATGTCAATAAATATGCAGATATATTTTTTTCTACTTCGCTTGAGAACACCTGCCTAGATTTAACGTAGCCAACTGACGGTGACGGGTCTTTTTTCTTTTTAGTCACATATCTGTATAGTGAGACATGGCACAGATCGAATATTTGAGCTGCTTTTTTGATGCTGGCCTTATTTTCTAAAACTTCAATAGCAGCCAACTCCCGGAGTAGCCCGGTTAGTTTTCCTTTTATAGGTTCTCATTCTGGACTAAACCATGTTTATATAAATATATATGAAAATAATAAAAGCAACAATCGCATTATATACAAACATTAATCGGGGTAAGTTGTAACATGTTACATTTAGCCCCACAATTTTGTTACACGTTGCCCCATGGTGTCCTTTTTAAGATAAACTACGATTACGAAAAAAATACACATATTCACCAAAAACACGATCTATATAATTAAACCCTAGTCATCCTCCTAGCCTTTGTCCCATTTTTTGAGAATGAATTCTCAATCGGGGTCGGCTACCTAAATCCCAAGATGTGGCGTAGGCACTAGTTTTTACGAAAGCGACTGCCATCTGACCTTCCAACCCAGAGGGGAAACTAGGCCTTATTGGGCTTAGGTGGTTTCCTCACGATGTTTTCCTTCACCGAAAAGCGAGTGGTAAATATCAAATACATTCCGTACATAAGTTCCGAAAAACTCATTGGTACGGGCCGGGTTCGAACCCGCGACCACCGGATTGAAAGTCGCATGCCCTAACCACTAGGCTACCATCGCTTAAACCCTAGTAAATTATCTAATTTTTTTTTATAAAGACACATAATAATCTTTGAAAACATGGCCAAAAAACAAAAAATTACGAGTGAGATTTTTTCCAATATCTGACGGAATCGGCGCGCATGCACACGTCCTCTCTCTGCGCCTTCCGACGGGTCACTGGCGGTTCCCGGGTAATAGATCACCTTATAAGGATTGTATAAAGTCGAAAATTGTGTAATAAAATGTCCGTTAAGTAGGTAAAAATTGGGTGTTACTTCTTACCCCTGCTACAACTAGCCCCTAGCTCCCCTACATGTGTTTATTTCTAATCTAGAAGACGAAGCAGCGAAGATAATAAAGATAAAAAAGTATAAAGGTTGAACACGCCAAAACTTGGGCATGAGATGAAGTCCAATTTCTGAATTTTTCATGCTGCGGTATTTCCCAATTTCCGTTTTTTTACGGAATCGTTTATGACCAAATTATCAATTTTACAAATTCCGAATTTTCCACATTCTTTTTATTCCTGATTCTGAATTTTCCAATTTGTGATATTTTACACATTTATTTTTTTTCCTGTTCGATTTTTGTCATATTCAGATTTTTCCGCATTACTAAATTCACATATTATCATTTTGTACGCATGCGTGTTAGTCCATAATACATGTTTTGTATAGTAATCAATGAAGTTATAAGGGCAATAGGATCATCACGATCAAAACACTATTTTCCACGTGTTTTTTTTCATTACTTTATTTTAAAGGGAAATAATAAAGGTTTTTTCTTTATTTTATTAATGTTACTTTTACAATTATAGATTGTGCTAACTAGTTTTTTTCGAACAAGTAAGTACAGAGGAAAACAAAAATAGGTAGGTTTTTTTAATATGTAAAATAACTAAGGCAATCATTCTTCTGTAATTATATATGTATTAGATTTCTTATATATATATAGATATACCTATACTTATACTTTTTTTCCATTATACGATTACTTGAACCAACATAATTTTTGCAAACATTCTTCAACCGATATTAAACCTTTCAGTAAATCTTCGATAATTTTTTGTATTTTTACGTCTTTTTTTATGTATTTCGATCGCCTTTTTTTCGGTTCAGCAAAAATTTGCTCATTTCTTACTTTCTTTGCGTAAAACTTAGCTTCGGACTTCAAAAATTGTATGTAATAGAAAAGGTTGCTCTTGCCGACCTTTTGGTTTAGACGACAGTGCCAACCTTCCAAGGCGTTCGTGGTTCTATGTCGCTCATTAGAACAACACCACATACTTCTGCAAATCTTGGTCATCCAATTTTTGTTGAAATATGATACAAATTTTTCCGTTGCGACATCCTCTATCCCTTCGTTTAGAATTTACAGCCAAGCTTCGGGTATATAATCAACGGGCAAAAGGGCTAAATTTGACGTAAGTCTTACAATTCGCCTGTGTTGTTTATCTTCCAGCATGCCTAATTTGTCAGCATTTTTCCATATAGCTTTAGAGAAATGAAAATAGCATCCCTTCACACGTACATCTGGAAAAACAGTCTTAACGGCGTTGATGATTGCAGTTTCCCAATCGCTTTTGAACAAAGATATTTTTACGTTAAATCTGTCTCTCAAGATGCGAAATACTTCTTCGTAAGTCGATTCTTTTTTGTTTGGTAGCAAACAGAAAAATATGGGAACTATAGAAGTAACTGCGCTAGTACTTCCGACGTCAACGTGAATCGAAAATAATTGCTCAAATGGTTTAGGAACGCTGCGAAAAGTCCCATCGGCGAGATATAATTCAAACTTCTTTGCTAACTGTAAGCAAGTGGGAGTTCCAAATATAAACATTTTGTTTTCTCCTTCTCCTTGGTATAGAAGGAAATCTTTTTTCAAGATATCAGGAATTTCTACCTCTTCCGTTGATTTGAATGTACATTTATTTACGTTGTAAATCTCTTTGCGTGCTGAGTACAACGGGTCCTTTATAGACGAAAACGGTGGCACTTCCGTGTTATTGCTGGAATCTGAATCGTTGTCCAATGTTGCCATACTGTCTTCGTATATTTTAGGAATTGATCCCCATTCAGTACGGCAACGTTTCTTGCAGGAATCGAGGGCTAGTGCAATTTTGTTTTTAGAGAAGTCAGGTATGCACGAATGAGGACTTTCTCGCAATATCGCAGTATTTCCGGAATTCATAGTCACAGTTGCATTACAACGTAGGCCCTTGCAGGCACAGCGCCATACATGTGTGCCGTTTTTATTTGTGGTATGAAAGTGATATTGGTAACCGGCCCTTAAAAGTTTATTTTTACCTTTTTTTCCTACTTCCACAAAACTAAACTCCACTTCCCCTGAACTCGTAGAAGCCATAATTCATCAATTTTTGTAAGATAAAATACACAAACCGTAATGTCGCACTCAAACAATATGAATTATGAATTATGTCATTTAGTTGACATTCATTTTATCATCTGTAGGTTATGGATTTATGAGAAGAGTTTGTACTTAATTAAACAGAATAAATTAAGACAGTACAACAGAAGTAAAAGTTGTATAATTTAAAATAATATAATAATGTTTTGATCGTGATGATCCTATTGCCCTTATAACTTCATTGATTACTATACAAAACATGTATTATGGACTAACACGCATGCGTACAAAATGATAATATGTGAATTTAGTAATGCGGAAAAATCTGAATATGACAAAAATCGAACAGGAAAAAAAATAAATGTGTAAAATATCACAAATTGGAAAATTCAGAATCAGGAATAAAAAGAATGTGGAAAATTCGGAATTTGTAAAATTGATAATTTGGTCATAAACGATTCCGTAAAAAAACGGAAATTGGGAAATACCGCAGCATGAAAAATTCAGAAATTGGACTTCATCTCTGCCACCATTTATGCTACGTTAAAATTAAAGATATGTATACTTTTTTGATGCCATTTTAATCGTAAAAAAGTAAACTATATAACAATGACAGTTGTTTTTATGAAAGGTGTATATCTATCAAGATGTCGAACCGGCAACTCCAACTATTTACGCGAACTAATTTTGCTCGAACACACACAAAATCCAACGCTCAGCTACAGGAATGTGGCAAAAAGGTTAAAATGTCCACAATCCACTGTTTGTTCCGTATTAAAGAGGTTTCGGGAACGCTTAACTATAGAAAGAAAGCCAGGAAGTGGTGGGCTGCAGGGCGTAAAGCATAAAAAAAGGAGGAACGCATCTTAAAGATATTTGCCTCAAATTGTATGTTATCATCTCGCGATGTGGCAAAAAAAGTGAACATGTCCCAATCATATGTACAAAAAGTGAAACGTAGAGCAGGATTAAGAAGTTTTAAAGCACAGGCGGCACCAGATCGGAATGCGAGACAGAATTTATCTGCAAAAACACGATCAAGAACACTATGAAAAATATTTAACGAAATTTGACTGCGTTGTGATGGACGACGAAACTTACATTAAAGCGGATTTTAAACAAATTCCTGGACAAGAGTTTTACACCAGCAAAAACCGCACAGACGCTCCTGAGGATTGTAAAACAAAAAAACGATCAAAGTTTCCAAAAAAATACCTTCTTTGGCAGGCAATTTGTAGTTGCGGGAAAAGAAGCAGCTCGTTTATAACTACCGGAACAATAAATGGCACTATCTATCAAAAAGAGTGCTTACAAAAGCGGCTACTGCCATTTATAAAGAAGCACGACTCTCAACCGTTGTTTTGGCCAGATCTAGCCAGTTGCCATTACGCTGGACCCGTGAAGGAGTGGTACAAAGCAAACGGGGTGGCAGTGGAACGAAAGTCAGCAATCCGCCAAACTGTCCAGAACTCCGGCCCATCGAGGAGTATTGGAGCATAATGAAAGGAATTCTTAAAAAGAGAGGCGGAGAGGTGAAATCCGTGGCTGAGCTGAAAAAAATGCGGACTTGGGCGACCAAGAGGTATCCCGACGTGAAGGTGCAGTCTCTTATGAGGCGTGTTCGAGGAAAAGTACGATCGATGGCTTACTCGTCAAGAAATCTTGACTAAACGTTATTGTCATTTAAAATACATTAAATTTACTTATATTTAAAGTAAACGTCTTATGATTATTTATTAAATATTTTCTATGATATCAATTTTAGTGTGCCCAAGTTTTGGCGTGTTCAACCTTTATTTCAGAATATTTTTTTTTATTAACTATTCTGAAAATCAATTCGTTTATTGATGATTGGGTTAAATAGGAACTGTTATTTGGCGTGTTTTTCTACTCTACAAATTAACGATAAATGTTCTATTTTTAGTTTGAGATGAGGTGGACATTAATGTATGACAGTATTTGCAAAGAATTTGGTCCTTACCCTTAGAAGCGGCGCGCGTCCACATCCGCCTGCGCCTCGTAATCGGACATGCGGAGGAGCCGCGCGCTGCGGTGCTCCTCGGATTCTTTGCTGAGGCGCCGCGCCTCTCTATCCGCCTTTGCGCGGAGAAAAGCGCGGCGCCTCCGCGCGCGGCTGCGCTCTTCTACGGCCGCGTTGTGGCGGACCGCGGCGAACGCCTGCTGCAGCGTTTGCCTGGCAAAAAAATAAAAAAAAAATTTAAAATCGGTTCACGATTCTCGGAGATATCGAGAAACATAAATAGAAAAAAAAATAAAAAAAAATTTAGTTCGAATTGAGAACCTCCTCCTTTTTTGAAGTCGGTTAAAAATAGCACTTAGTCATGGATTGTCGTGTCATGTGCTTACATATCTGGCAGGGGTTCGCCGGCCGGCTGCGACGACAGCGCCTCCTCCGCCACTATCTCCATGGCCTCCGCCTGCAACCCAAACAGGGAGGTCAGGGCCTGCGAATTATGTATATGAACCATTCAGTACACAATGTTTTTAAGTACACAGTAAATAAATGAATATCAGACGACGATGTACCTACATAATCCATAAATAAATAAATAAAAAAATTAAATAAAAAAGCCTTTTATTAATCCATTGGCAAATTTACATTAACAATTGTGATATATGCAATTTTAGTCCGATGTGCCTGCCAACTGGACCCCTCTTTGGGTGAAGGCCTCCTCCAAAGATTTCCACTCGTCACGATTTTTTGCCAGGTTTAACCAATTTCTTGATGCAATGGTCTCTATTTCGTCCTTCCACCTTGCTTTTGGACGGCCTCTGTTTCTGTGCCCATGAGGTCCGCCCCACATAGTCACGATCTTCGTCCACCTGTTGTCAGTGAAGCGTGCTACGTGACCCGCCCACCTCCATTTCAGACCTCGTGCGAAGGACAAGGCGTCTATCACGCCAGTCTGTTTTCTGATTTTTCTGTGGCGGACTCTGTCCTTCAATTTGATTTTTAGTAGGCTGCGTTCCAAAGCTCTTTGACAAGATGTTAGCTTTCTGTTGGTTGTTGAATCAAATATCCAAGTTTGGCAACCATATGTGAGGCAGGGTAAGAGGCATGAGTCCATTACTTTCTTTTTTAATTTTAAGTCCATGTTAGATTTCATAACTTCTTTATAGCCCCAAAACTTTTTCCATGTGATTGATATACGCCTGTCTATTTCTTCTAAGTTATTATTTTTGCGAAAGGATACTTGCTTGCCGAGATAAATATATTCTTCTACATAATCTATCAAGTTATTATTTATTAGAATGGGCGTTCTGTGGTGATTTGACATGACCTTCGTTTTTGAGAGGTTCATTTCCAGGCCGACGCTTGAGCTTGCGTTATCAAGTTCTGACATCATGGATTGGAGCTCAATGGGGCTCTCTGAAAACAACACAATGTCGTCTGCAAAGCATAGATGGTGGAGGCGCTCTCTGCCAATTCGTAACCCTTTTTTATCCCAAGATAGATTTTTCATAGTGTTTTGGAGGACTGATATGAATAATTTAGGTGACAGTGGATCGCCCTGTCTAACTCCTCTGTTTATTTCTATTTTTTGTCCTAAACTATCTAACTTAATTTTGCTAGTACTGTTATCGTAGATGTTTTTAATGATTCTGATGTATTTGCTATTTACATTTTGTTCGTGGAGAGCTTTCCAGATGCTTTGATGTGATATGGAGTCAAAAGCCTTTTTATAGTCGATGAAAGCTAGATATAATGGTCTGTGAAATTCGTAATATTTTTCAACTATTTGTTCCAATACTTGTATGTGGTCAGCAGTGCTGAACGATTTTCTAAACCCAGCTTGCTCTCTCGGTTGATGTTTTTCTATGTCGCGGTCAATTATTTCCAGTATGCAGTTTGCAAAGAGTTTGTACAAACATGGCATTGTACTTATGGGTCTGTAATTCCCTACGTCTGTCGGGTCTCCTTTCTTGTACAACAGTATTATTTCAGATTCTGTCCATGTCTTTGGAACTTTTTCTTCATCAAGAATCTTGTTAAATAAAAACGTTAGAGGGTAAGGATAACTGTTTTTGCTAATTTTATGGCTTCATTTGATATTTCATCGGTGCCAGGACTTATGTCGTCTTTTAGTTTCTCTAATTTACTTAGGATGTCGATCTCATTAAAGTATAGTATCTCTATGTCTTGATTTGGTGCAGTTAAAGTTTCTATATGTTTATGGTACAAGTCCTTAGGGGCGCTATATAGCCGTCGATAGAATTCTGTGGCAGTGTTTATTACCTCTGCTCGAGTTTGTCCTTGTTTAGGAGCGTTCGCATTCAATGATGGTATCCATTGCTTTGTAGTATTTAGCTCTTTTATAGCCTTTTTTAGACTTCCGGACGATATTAGATGTCTCTTAAATATACATTCCTTATGATCTTTATCTTTTTAATCTCTTTTTTAGTTGTTTTGAATAAAAAAGTAAGTCTAGCTTTTTCGTTGTGACTTAGGTGTTGTTTGTGAAGTAGTTGACTTCTCTCTTTCATTAAGTTTAAGGTGTAATCTGTAAGTATTTTTGGTTTTTGACGGAAACTATTGTTTTTATTTTTGTTTAAAGAAGTTTTAATTGTGGTTTCAATCTTTTTGTAGTATGTATTAATTCAATAATATTAGCTGAAAATTTGGCAAAATTTTATCTATCAGGATATGTAGGTTATAGAGCCAAGTTTAATTTTATCTACTCTCCCCCCCTCTCAGGGGTGAGCGTCACCCCCCCGCGCCCTCGAATGTGTCCCGGAGCGCGGTATTTTCCACTTTAAAAGAAAACCGTTTACGGTACATACAAAGTGTAAAGGAACGAAATAATTCTGAATAAATTTACTATAAACCTTTCATACATACAAAAGCGATAGCACTTATACAATCAGCGCAATCTGTTATCAAATACTAACGTTTCTAATTATTGATCTTTTTTTTCTGCTAAAAGGTTAGTTATCTCAAAAACTTCACACTTCTCGGCCAAAACATGTAAGACAAAAGTAAAGAATAGAAAATGTTCTTTCTAAAAATGTATAATTTATTTATGTTACTCTTTCATTTACCGTTGCATTGCTATTTTTAAAATTTAAGTCATTTGGCCATTATGCGAAATATAAATATTCGTACTAGTTAAACGGTGTTACTTTCAATACCATTGACTTCTTATATATTTTTCTGTAATCTACAGGTATTGAACTATATCCTGTATTTTTTTATTTTTTTTAGACTTACTATTTATGGAAATAAGGGATGTGTGGGGAAATCGTCAAGTTTTGCTCATTTTCGTAAATGACTTCAAAACCGTTTAATTTAGAATTATATAATACATATATTTGAGATGTTCATAATGTACCCTTTCATTTGATATGTCACACGATATACGATTATAGTAGGATCCTTCGTGTGTCTGTATCAGTCCGTCCGTTTGTCATAGCCAATTTGCTCCGAAACTACTGGACCGATTGAGTTGAAATTTGGTACACGCATGTAAATTGATGACCCAAACATGGACGTGTAACGTAACGTAACGCACATAAATAAATTTTGACATGAGGGCCAGTTTTAGGGGGCAAAATGGAAAAAAAAATGGCATAGTATATCGTGTGACATATCAAATGAAAGGGTATATTATGAACATCTCAAATATATGTATTATATAATTGTAAATTAAACGGTTTTGAAGTTATTTACGAAAATGAGCAAAACTTGACGATTTCCCCACACATCCCTTATTTCCTAAAATAGTAGGTCTAAAAAAAAAAGCAAAATACAGGATATAGTTCAATATTTGTAGATTACAGAAAAACATATAAGAAGTCTATGGAATTGCAAGTAACACCGTTTAACTAGTACGAATATTTATATTTCGCATAATGGCCAAATGACTTAAATTTTAAAAATAGCATTGCAACGGTAAATTAAAGAGTAACAGAAATAAATGATACATTTTTAGAAAGAACATTTTCCATTCTTTACTTTTGTCATACATATTTTGGCCGAGAAGTGTGCAGTTTTTGAGATAACTAACCTTTTAGCAGAAAAAAAAGATCAATAATTAAAAACGTTAGTATTTGGTAACAGATTGCGCTGATTGTATAAGTGCTACCGCTTTTGTATGTATGAAAGGCTAATAGTAAATTTATTCAGGATTATTTCGTTCCTATACACTTTGTATGTATCGTACACGGTTTTCTTTTAAAGTGGAAAATACCGCGCTCCGGGACACATTCGTGGTCGCGGGGGGGTGACGCTCACCCCTGAGAGGGGGGGAGAGTAGATAAAATTAAACTTGGCTCCATAACCTACATATCCTGATAAATAAAAGTTGTCCTTTAATTTTGCCAAATTTTCCATATATTGCAATCTAATTTTCTTGGATTATATTGACATCTAGAGTTTAGTTTTCTTTTTCAGAGAGGTCACGTACGGCGTTTTTTAAGTTGGAGATGTACTCTGATTGTTCTTCAATTGTTTTTAATTGGTTTTTTGGTTTAGTGAAGTTTCTCCTACTTAATAATCCATATTAATTTTATAAATGCGAAAGTGTGTCTGTCTGTCTGTTACCTCTTCACGCTTAAACCGCAATCAGGGACATACTTTCCCATCGACGAGCAAGGCGGTCAAAAAGTTAAACAGCCCAATAGGCCGTCCAAGTATTACGTAAACATCTACAAGGAATATGGGACAATTTAATGGGTCTAGGATAGGTAGGATAAAATTGAGCGTACGTATTACTTGAACTGCCCCCGCCGTCCTCTCTCTTCTGACATAACTTTACTAATTTGGTCCAACTGTGACAGCAGTATCGTCTAGACCAGTGTTTTCCAAACTTTTTGTTTTCACGCCCCGTAACGACCCTCAAAATTCCTTCGTGACCCCCTAAAACCCAGTTTGTTTGATTAAACTTAGAACCCAACTCTTATTTAACAGATTTGGAACGCACCCGTCTATCATTCAATAAGTCATGCGTATGCTTTTTGGAACGCAACCTACCTATATCTATCAGAAATTCAGAAGGTAGTTGACTTTTTAGCAAAAAATATAAAAAATGTAATATATAAAAAAAACACATTTTATAAGTACCTAGGTAATAAACATGTCTAAGAATGATTCCTGTTATATTAAAATGTGCATGCTTGAAAAAATCTGCATTCCTTGTAGTCACGAGACTTTCTCGGTGCTGATCGTTGCGACCCCCTGGATATATGACGCGACCCACAGTTTGAAAAACACTGGTCTAGACATCTTCCTGTAGTACTCTCCATTTTCTGAGTATACCTAAGAAGAATATTTAATGAGTTTTCTGATATCGATAAGTCTCCAAACGGTGCCATCGTCTGTTAACACAATTAATATAAACATAATATAAATATTATGGGACAATCATACACAAAACTGTTGATGTAGTGAAATGAATAGCCGAACACGAGTTACATTATTATTAATTCAATTCAATTTTTTATATAAAAAAAAATGGCTACTGCCCATTGGGTCAATTCTGCCAGTGTCAAAGTTGACGAATGTTGTACGGATTATTTTATATTTGTTGTAGCTCAACCTACGACATGTTAATTCGCTAGTCAATCGAAGACAGAAGGCTAGTGTCGAGGAATATATATCTATGGTGGCTGACACGCATATACAACCTCAACACTCCCCCTCAAGATTAACTTATCTTAATTAATCTTGGATTATTAAAACATACATTAACACATTATGACATATAGCAAATAAACAAATCATTAACTATCTCATTCAATTATAACACATAAATCACATAATAGAGCATTCTCTCTCACTCTATAGTAGTCGTACCTAAATTCTTAAATTAACTTTCTAATACATGTTATATAAAATATCTATGTTCTATAGTGTTTATTGTAAAATCTTTAGTTTGTTAAGGAAAAAGTTATGTTTAATTACACCTAAAGATTTCGTAAAAATATCTGCAACGTTCTCGTTGGTAGACACATACGAAATTGAGAATACATTCTTTGTAAAGTTGTCTTTAATAAAATGATATTTGATATCAATGTGTTTGGTTCTTTTACTATTTTCGTTGCACTCAATCATGTTAATAGTACTTTGATTATCCACCAGTAAATGCGTTTTTATGTCACTACATCCAAAACTACAAAGTATACCTTTTAAGGGTACAAATTTATTTCAAGAAAATAGGAAAAACAAAGAAACAGTAAATAAAAAACTTAAACACTACTAACAACTATGTAATGTACAAAAAGCTAAAATTAAAATAAACTAAAACAAATTCAAAAAATTACTCCCCTGCGGCAAGGTAGGTACCGAATATTTAAAGTTCTGAGGTACTTGAGGTGGCCGTGGCTGCTGCCACATACTCCGCCTCTGCTGAAGATAAAGCAACGGTCTGCTGCTTCTTCGTGAACTAGGTACGATACTAAATTACCGGGTGAAAATCAGAAGCGTCTCAGCCGCTACCTCAGGTTTCGTTACGATTTCCGTCTAATTTCGTAACGAAACTGAGATACCAGTTGAAGCGTTTCTGATTTTCACCTGAAAAATACAACAACCACTCACGATTCTTCTATCCTGTTCCGGCATAACTGTAAGCACTGTAATTTTTAAATTTATACCTAAATTACTGGTACTGTGATATAAAAAATAAAAAAAAAAATAGCAAATATCACATATATCTAGCAATTTTGAAATAATTCAAAATTAATTGACTTAAACGTTAAGCCGAAAAGTCGCGAATGGCAGCTCGACTCGAGTTGTTTGAATTTAGAAGTTTCTGTTTTTTTTTTCTGGGATTTATGGCTGTTTTGTCTCGTCCAAGGAGCTTAAATGTATAGTCATAGATTAAGAAATAGGGAAGATGCAGATATAGTATTTATCAATATTTTGTGGCTAAAATGTAAAGTGGTTATGCTTTAAAACCCTAATTCCCATTATTTTACCAAGCAACGGTAGCAGCTCATTGAAAAGCTATTTGCCGTAATCTCCTTTGCCCAATTAAAAAAAATAAACTGTCAAATGTGACTCCAGGAAATCTCCACAGACTAATAACGCTGTATGAGAGTTGTGCGTCTGATACGTAGTATCTCTTATTATTATTGTGCAGTCGAATATAAGTTGAAAAAAACTAATTTTCCGCGAGAATTTTGTCAATTTCGAGTAGTTTTTGAAACAAAAATTATCAATGAAAAATTAAAACTAGGTTTCAAATATATGCCAATAAATCCCAATAGCCCTGTTCTAGGTAGGTAGTAACATCAATAATATATAATATGTTATGGAACACGTTTGATCATAGAGAAAAGTGTCTAAAACAATCTGCATTTTAAAAGGAATAAGGCCTCTTAAATTAATTACACGCTTACATGTGATATGAAAAGAATATATTTCTAGTGTCAGGAAAACGAAAACGAAAATTCAGTCGATCAGTACATAATTTCCACATTGAGAACAGTTATTTTGGTTCATTCCTTCAGGCTCCATTTGTCCACATTCTATCCTATTTCGTTCAAACACAGAGGCGTCTCATCAACTGGTATGTTTTTTAGGGTTCCGTACCCAAAGGGTAAAAACGGGACCCTATTACTGAGACTTCGCTGTCCGTCCGTCCATCCGTCCGTCCGTCCGTCCGTCCGTCCGTCCGTCCGTCTGTCACCAGGCTGTATCTCAAGAACGGTGATAGCTAGACACTTGAAATTTTCACAGATGATGTATTTCTATTGCCGCTATAACAACAAATACTAAAAATGAAATAAAATAAATATTTAAGGGGGGCTCCCATACAAAAAACTTGTTATACCTATATATACATATATATAGGTACGGAACCCTTCATGCGCGAGTCGGACTCGCACTTGCCCAATTTTATTTATGTATGTGACGAGTTGGAAATGTGGAAGAAGTGAAAGTGAAGGAATGATCCGAAATAATTAATGTTATGCGCCGATTTATTTACGATATGAACAAATGAAGTATTAATATTAATACTGTAAGTAAGATAAAAGGGCAACTGTTTTCTTCATGTCGTATAAACCCTCTAAATAATTATGTACCTAGTGCTTGTTCAATTTTCAGATCTTTTTTTTATTTACCAACAAGAAACATACATAAAATACAAATTTAAGTAATTTCTCGCCAAACTGTAACGTTTATTGGCGAGACGCGCTCAATTTTAACAAAACAACTTAGCGTATCTTATCACCAGAATAAGCAATGACGAGATATCTCGTTCTCGACAACAACTTTCACAGTTGAGGTGTCCGATTGTAATATAGGGTAGGATGAGTTCTTGCAACCTGCTGACATCATGTTTTTGAGAAGGAAATCCCTAAGCTTTGATTTTAACAGTGTTTTTCTTAATTTTGGTTCTTGTCTTAGCAAATCTATTTTATTAAATATTTTTGGTACTAGGTATTTGGACATTCTTTCACCATAATAGTTTTTTACTTTTGGTTGAACGTATTTTTTTTGTTTTACACTTCTAGTTTCATATCTCTTATTCAATGAAATATATTGCAATTCTCTTGCAATATATTTCTTATTTCTTAGGCGAAAGGCGTCAGGGCGTACTTGGTTCTGTAGTACCGTAAAATTTACTGCCTCAGCTTCAGGCTTAAGTTCTGAGATGCATAGCAATAAGTTGCTCTTTTTTTTGTATATTATTGATTTTTTTGTGCCAGCTTTCAGTCACGTTATTTGTACGGTGTATAGCGTCAAAACATGATAAAATGTGTATCATGTCGACCTTGATCCACTGTGATTTCATATATTTATTTAATTCGTCAACCTGCGCTATGTTTGGTGACTCCGACAAAACAGTTAGCCAAGCTTCGTGTATTTTTAGTGCCGAAAAATGAGCCAAACTGCCGGAAAGTGATTCCCATTTTCTCACCGTTTTTATAAATGGCTTGTGAGTAATGAAAAAACAGCCTTTTATTTCAGCACTTGGGTAAATTTCTTTTATGGAGTTAATTACTCCACTTTCAAAATCGACTTTGAAAGTTTTTGGTTGTGAGTTTGGAATATGTTCCTTAATACAGTTCAACATTCTAGTGTATGTGTCCTGCAATTTATTTGGTAGCAGTGCGAAAATGCAAGGGACCACCTTCGTTAATTCTGAATTGGACCCTATGTCCGCGTGAAACGTATCAGCTGAGTGTAAGGTTTTGGCACAACTTTGAATGTACCATCTGAAAAATAGCTTGTGCAATTTGGAAGCACTCCTTCGCCTTAGAGGTAATAAAAACCGGTCAAGTGCTAGTCGGACTCGCGCACCGAGGGTTCCGCACAAACACTCCATCCTTAAGTATTTAAGTTAAGTTTGCACCTGGTATGTATAGCGCTCCATACAAATGAGGTGCAAAGTTAACGCAACCAATCCCGTTTGTTGTATGGGAGCCCCCTTAAATATTTATTTTATTTTATTTTTAGTATTTGTTGTTATAGCGGCAACAGAAATACATCATCTGTGAAAATTTCAACTGTCTAGCTATCACCGTTCTTGAGATACAGCCTGGTGACAGACGGACGGACGGACGGACAGCGAAGTCTCAGTAATAGGGTCCCGTTTTTACCCTTTGAGTACGGAACCCTAAAAATGAGAATATCATCATCTTTGACACATACTTTATGGCTATACTTTCAGGAATAGAAACATTATCACAGTATTGAAACACTGCGGCGGGCGTTGCACAAAATATCTTTATTTTTGTAGAACGTCGGCAGCTTGTCGACATATTATTATTCTTCATGCATATATTGTCGCATTTCCTCTTTATATAGCTGCGGAATAGGCCTATAATCTTTAGTGACTTGTTTTTTTTTTATTTGATTATGCTTTCTTCTATGTCAATAGATTGATAGTCGGGTACGAATGTATGTTCCGTTTCTCTTATTATTTGCCTTTCCTTTGGATCCAACGCTACACAACCACTACAGACTCCATTTTTGTCGCAGTCCCAAACGGATGTACGAGATTTTTCATTTAGCCTTTTCAAATGTCTTTTCAAGTGTATACGGCCTGACTTAACTAAAATCCTTCCGCCATGACTGCTCTCCAAAAAAAACGGAAATCAAGCTGCGAACTTGATGAAGGTAAATTTTCATTCTCGTTGCAAGACTGCATATTTTCAGAATCACAAAGCTATTGCCGAAAATAAGGAATGAACATTTTGAAGTAATTGTAAATGTCACCATTGAAAAGCAGATTTTTAATAACTAGTTCTTGTGCTTGTAGTAAAACCTGTATCGTCCTATCTGAAGTGGTTGTTCACGAGACTTTAGATTGAGTTTTCACATTTTGTTAAGATGTAAGGTAAACCCAAACTTACATTTATATACCCAGTAGTAGAATAAACATAAACAGTATAGGTACACATACAGCTAAATAAAGTAATGATCGCAAAAAAATGGTAAGGTATGAATGCAATGTACATAAATGTTAATTCAAAGCACAATATGTTTTCGAAGAGTAGGAGTCAGGAAAAAAAAAACACTAAACTTCGTATTTAAAAAAAAAAGCCGTCCGAATCAAAAATATAGCTAAAAACCATCTCGACAGACTAGGCTTTTGATAAAAAAAGCACTCAATCGGACTATCCGTTTGGGAGCTACGATGGCACAGACAGACATACAGATACACAGATAAGAACCTACACATGTTTCGGGGATAAATTTCCATGAATGCTGAATTTTTTTTTCTTACTTTGTAATGAAAAACTGATACTTACACGAAATATATTATCATTCTCGCTCAAAGAAGCTCAAATTCCTCATACAAACATTCACTATCCAATTTTCCCATAACCCCTTATGAAGTTTTCCAAAATTCTAAAATCAGTTTCTCGTTTTTAGATGGTAAATCTGTGTAGGTATGTATACTAGGTTTTTTACCTCTTATTTAAAAATTATCAATTCGAACCCCTTAGGAGATGAATTTTGAAATATCAAGGGATATTGCTTGCCTGTATTGTATATTTGACCTATTCTAGGAATTTAATGTTACGAGGTTCAATAGCTTTGGCTCCACTTTGATGAGTGAGTCAGTCAGTCAGTCACTAAAGAATTTTTCCTTTTTATGTATAGTATAGATGATCCATTTAATACAAATAAGATTAATTTATATATATATAAAATATAATATAATAAAGTTTGCGGTTGAACTTGCTATCGGTACGATTTTTCTTTCGTACCGGTAACTTCAAAATCTTGCCGTCCTTACATGACATGTTGCATGTTGCTTTGTGCCTTACCTCAACTCTCGTGGATATACCTACACTCGAGAGCAAAAGTTTCGGGTCACTAGCATTTATCTTGAAAACGAATAAAGCTAACGTATAGAAATTAATTGAACCTTATTGACAATTTAATGTTACTAAAATAAAATGCATTACATTTACTACTGACCATTTATTTTATTATGTTTAAAACGACAAATTAAAATTGGCGTCATTTTGCTTGCAAAACCAAAACTGAAAATATTGAACTTTTTATATTTACAAGTAGTTTTTACACAGTTTAGTACTTGGTATTACCCCCACTTGCTGTTTGGACTGCTGCAATGCGATTCGGCATGCTGTACACCAAGTTTCTGAAACACTGTTGGGGAATGTTCTCCCATTCCTCTACCAATGCATGTTTCAAGTCACGAAGCGTAATTAAAGGAGGATCTCGTTGTCTTACACGTCGTCCGAGCTCGTCCCAGGCGTGCTCGATCGGGTTGAGGTCGGGGCTACGTGCTGGCCACACCATAGGACGAATATTCACCTCATCAAAGTAGTATTGCACTACATGAGCAGTGTGGGGACGGGCGTTATCGTGCATAAAGATGGCATTCTCACCAAGTCTTGCCATAAATGGACCGACGTGCTCGTTAAGGATTTCATCCACGATCGATCTTCCCGTGCCGTCGTACACCTGGGTCTGCCTGTTGTTGGTCTGCGTAGGTTCGAACCAGTTTCTAGAAACCGCTGGCGAACACGCTGAACTGTAGACAACGATACACCGACTATTCTTGCTGTTTCTCGCTGACTGCTCCCATTTTCCAGGATCGTGTGGATTCTCGTACATTCCTCAGGTGTGAGTGACATAATTACTACTTTAATAATGATTATTGGATACCTGGAAGACTTCTTATAAATACATTTTATGACAGAACAAAAACAAAAGCAAAAACAGTTGCGAAAATTAGAAGTTCTGATTTGAAAAAAAGAGATCATTATGTTTATAACGTTTTTAATGCCATTACTTCCCGCCAACCAATAAGTTTTTATACGTGTAATGAAGGATTATTAAATTGTCAATAAGGTTCAATTTATTTCAATGCGAGTTTTATTCGTTTTCAAGATATTGAAGTAAATGCTAGTGACCCGAAACTTTTGCTCTCGAGTGTATAAAAGTATAGCTGGACCTAACACCTTGAGCCCTGTTTGACAGACTGATAACAGTCTTGGTGAAAAAATTTACCAAAATAAAGGACAATGAGTAATTTTGGTCCATATCCTCAATACTTATGAAACCTATGCCAAATGATAGCTTCAATGCTATCATTTATTTCATACTATGACAGTTAAGTCGAAGTCGCGGGCCAACATGGTCTTTTTTGTATAATCTACCTACCTACAATATTAAATATCTACAATTAAATCGACTAGATGAAGTGCCGGTGGATTAAAACCCACTAGTCTACCTTGGCCTAAGAACCACAATTTATTTATTTATTTATTGATACAATCACCACAAATTACAATATTATTTGAAACAGATACATATTTGTTTAACATTGGCCAATTACGGATTTACATTAGTATACAGACTTATCACTAGCAAATAAAAACTAACGTTGCAATATAGAAACAATATAGAAATAACATGAGCACAGCTTCCTATAGAGCGTCTACCCGTAAGGCATGTGCAATAATATTGCAATATCGCTTCTAGGCCCATTTGGTCACGGTTTATTAAGACATATATGTATAATATGTCTTTGCTCGTACGTGGCGTGACTGAACTCGGCCTCTAAGCAGCCACACGTTATTTTGGAAAATATTGCATTGTTGCAAGTCTGGAAAATGATTCTCTCTGTATATTTCTATGGTATAGAGACCATTATCTCGTATACCATGGGCACTTTAGTATGGAGTCTGGTCCATATCCTCAATACTTATGAAATCTATGCCAAATGTCTAAATAAAAAAATTCAAAAATGATAGCTTCAATGCTATCATTTATTTCATACTATGGCCGCCAAGTCGAAATCGCGAGCCAACATGTTTTTTTTTGCGAGGTATGGTTATTATACATGGGTGGGGGGGCTCGTGACGTCATAACTCTTTAATGTATAAACTGTACAGTACGATTATTTCCACCTTGGCACTAGGGATGACTCGGTTTAAATCGTAAAGGTTCGTGTTTTCACATAGAGTATATCCGTGCATGGCGTTAAGAACTTGATCTCGACTTATACGTTTTTTTTTATTGGCATAATGGCTTTCTACGGCCAAGGTTTTGTAGGAAAAAAAATTCAACTCGATATCTATGATACTTCTGAAGATATGGCCTGTGACATGATATTATTATCTCGATATTTAGCGGCTTTTATTTAACAAAACGAGATATCAGCGCGATGAGGCACACAAATATTGTATTTATCATCTTATCAACGTATTCTCAAAAACCAAAAAAGCGTGACAAATTTGACAAAACAAGATATTAAAATGACGACAAGCACACTACACATTTTAATGATAACAAATGAATATAGTGTGGGCTCGATGCGTGCGTAGCTCTCTGTAGTTCGCGTGTTGCGTTGCGTGCGCAGCAACTGCGTGCACTTGGCGTGACAGGGGTGCTGAGCACGCGCACGTACACGTGAACTGCAGAGAGCTGCGCACGTATCCGGCATGGCTTGGCCTTAAAGGATAAGGAGCAATTTGATTGTAATCTTTAATGATATTGAACTTTTTGTTTAGGAATAAAAAAATGACAATGTTCGCCGTAAAGCTAATCGTAATCACTATACTATTATTTGTAGGTAAAATAATAAATAAATAAATAAAAATAAATCAAACTTCGTATTGTGCTCTCCTTCTTGCAAACCGGAAAGTTGGAACATAATCAAAATCATTAAATGAAGAAATATTCTTATTTCGAATCTTATGACTTTTAAATTAAACTTATAGATATCTTTCTAGCTGAATTTCTTATTCAGTTTATATTTTAAAAATATAACTTTACGTATAAATTGACTTGTTGTAAGCCTGTTTCCCTCCAGCCTGTTTAAATACTTAATGTAAGCTTGATCAAACAAAATATCGTCCAATTTTTGGTTTTTCTTAAGTTTTGAAAATAAGCTTTGATATATTTTGTAATCTTTAGGCCCATGTCTACAGATTCCCAATTCTACAGATTCTCATGTCTACAGATTCCCATTTCTACAGATTATCATGTCTACAGATTCCCAATTCTACAGATTCTCATGTCTACAGATTCCCATTTCTACAGATTCCCAATTCTACAGA
This sequence comes from Apotomis betuletana, assembly GCA_932273695.1. Lineage (NCBI taxonomy): Eukaryota > Metazoa > Arthropoda > Insecta > Lepidoptera > Tortricidae > Apotomis > Apotomis betuletana. The sequence goes on along the minus strand of OW026298.1, from coordinate 11,564,423 downwards.
TTCCCAATTCTACAGATTCCCATTTCTACAGATTCCCAATTCTACAGATTCCCAATTCTACAGATTCCCAATTCTACAGATTATCATGTGTACAGATTCCCAATTCTACAGATTCTCATGTCTACAGATTCTCATGTCTACAGATTCCCATTTCTACAGATTCTCATGTCTACAGATTCCCAATTCTACAAATTCTCATGTCTACAGATTCCCATTTCTACAGATTCTCATGTTCATGTCTACAGATTCCCAATTCTACAGATTCACACCTTAACAGTAACATATTTCTACAGATTCTTAATTAAACAGATTCCGAACAATATAGACAGATTCTCAGCTGTACCAATTCTTTATTCAGATTCTTAACTCTACAGAGTACCATTCTTAAAAATAACCAAATTTTGCTTACTCTTGTCTTGCAGCAAAGAGCTTTATTATTCTTCTTATTTCTTATTAAAGTAGAGTTGTTAGTCCGCTGTTTTCTAACATAATTGTGCGCATCGGGTTACAAGCATGAAATTTCTACCACAGATAGAGTGTTCCACGGTGATTATTTTCAGATGTGGAGGGAAGTCAGATTCGTCCCCTGTGAGGCGGGAGAATGGAGTGAATAGGGCCAGGTATCCCTCTTTTCTTTCTTTATTGCTGGTCAGTTAAGTCTACCAGGACGTGTTTGGTATCGTTTCCGTGTAAAACAAATATCAGAAATTAATTTTTTATGTTATTTTTGTATAGTTCTATATAAAAAGTTTTTTTTTCAGTGAAGTAAATTAGTTCAATTTCGTGAACATTTTCAAATTATTATTATTATTTTAAGAAGCTTATTTAATCTAGTTTCTAAAAATATATGCATGTTGGGCACTTCTCATACAAACAGTAGCTAAAAATATATCTTTACGTCGGCGTAACCAACGTAAATCTCCGAACGCATCCTATTTCGCTTCATTAAATACATTAAATAATGATTATTAACATGCTTTTACATATAATATTTACTATATACGTCCTAGAAAAACAAATTAATGGAATTAAAACAATTTTTTTTTGCTAATGTATCACGAGCACACGGGCTAATCTCAACATCAACAATTTATTTAAGTTACCTACTGTTTGTATAAAGAGTGTTCAATATGTATATATTTTTAGAAACTAGATTAAATTTGCTATTTTGCTATATTTTTGTTAGTTGTAAATATTCAGGAAATATAACTAATTTATCTCCCTGAATAAAAAAAACTTGTTGTGATTTTTACAATTTTGGAAATACAACCATATTTTTATATGGTACTATGAATAAATAACATGAAAAATTAATTGCTGATATCTGTTTTACACGAAAACGACACCACACAAGTCCTAGTAGCGTTATTTGATCAGTAATATAAAAAGAAAAAGAGGACTCCTTTGTCCTATTCACCCCGCTTTTCCGCCGCACAGGGGACCAATCTGACTTCCCTCTACATCTGAAAATAATCACCGCAGAATACTCTATCTGTGTTAAAAATTTCGTGGTTGTATCCCGATGTACACAATTTCGCAACTTAGTCAAATGTACTAGAACACGCAGGCTAAGCTTAACATCAACATTTTTTTCAAGGTACTTTTTGTATGAGACGTGCCCAATATGTATACATTTTTAAAAACAAGAATAAATTTGCTGTTTAGTATTTTTATTTAAATTGTATATATTCAGGATAGAACTAATTTATCGTTCTGAATAAAAAAACTTGTTGTGATTTTTACCTTTTCGGCAATAAACCCAAATTTTTCTATGAAACTATTCTTAAATAACATAAAAAATTAATAGCTGATATCTATTTTACACGAAAACGATGTCGCACAAGCCCTAACAGCCTTAACTGATCAGTAATAAAAAAAAGAAAAAGAGCAGTACTTGGTCCTCTTCACCCCGCTCTCCCACCACACAGGGGACGAATCTGACTTCCCTCCACATCTGAAATTAAATCTTTAAAACCTTAAATCTTTAAAACTACGCAACGGATTTTGATGCGTTTTTTTTAATAGATAGAGTGATTCAAGAGGAAGGTTTATATGTATAATACATGCATAATTTATCAGCATTGCACCCGTGCGAAGCCGGGGCGGGTCGCTAGTATTGTATAATATTGAACGGCTACCACCGCTCGAACGATTTCTCGAGAGATCTCGGCTCATCGTGTTGTCATCTTCCGCCCCATGGTTACAAAAGTAAAAGTAAAGTAAAAAGAATTTTATTGGCACACACAAAAGAATTACATACAATTAGTAGTATGGCATGACACTACCGCCTACATGTTTTTTATGGGCTATCGGAAAATACTAAAAATTTTGTGGTACAAATCGTTTGACACTCGTAATTTATCCGACGAGTTCGACTAACGCCCACGCGATTGGGCCGCCGGTACCAGCGCTATGACCATTATTTTTATTTTTGTCATTGCGTACTAAGACCCCTGAAGAACCGCCATACTGTTACAAATGACCAAGTAAATTCTGTCACTATCTCCCGGTCTATTAGATATATTTGAAACCGAAATACTATAATTATAAGACAAAAACAATTTCGTGGAAATACTGAGATTTCAATTCACCGGAATTGGTTTGTAGAAACAAACATTTTTAAAATCACAGAATAAAAATTAAAAAATAGTTAACGTTTTTTACCTTATTTTCCTAACACATAATTAACACAAAAGCAAAAAAAAAAAATTTTTTTACAAAAAAAAGAACCGACTTCAGTAAAACTAAAAAGCCAACAATAACCCGTTCAAGTACAGATTACATTTGACTCACCCTTCGAAGTCGATCCCAAACCACTCAGTTCTTATATTTATATATTATAGTTTACGCGAGGTTTGGCACCGACTTCGAAGGGTGAGTCAAATGTAATCTGTACTTGAACGGGTTATTGTTGGCTTTTTAGTTTTACTGAAGTCGGTTCTTTTTTTTGTAAAAAATTTTTTTTTTTTGCTTTTTAGTGATTCGTATGTGTGTTCATCATCGGTTTCCTTACACCAAATCCTATTTACTGAATGTAAATTCTTGACTTTATCAATAAATTACCGAAAGCGCCGTACATGTCCCTATAACATTTGAAGAGTTCCCTCGATTTCTCCAAGATTCCATCATCAGATCCCGACTTAGTGCCAACGGGACCAACTCGGAGTTATACCCTTTCGATTACAAAAAAAAAATTAAAATCGGTTCACGATTCTCGGAGATATCGAGTAACATACATAAAAAAAAAAAAAAAAAAATTAGTTCGAATTGAGAACCTCCTCCTTTTTTGAAGTCGGTTAAAAATAAAGTGTAGCGTTACTTAAATAATCATACTTTATTACAATAAAAACAACGACATCTAATAGAAATTTTCTTTACTTCTACTATAATTTCTAGAGTAAATATGTATTTATGTCGTATATTAATTAAATAAATTGTTTCAAACTATAATTGTAAAATAAAGCAACAATGACATATGGTATTCTAATAAACGATTACTTTTTTTATTGTTATTTAAAATCTTTTTTTGCCCTAACTACCATTAAATCTTTCAAAAGATTCGGACAGACGTCGCTCCTCAGAGGATGAAGGACAAATTTCAAGGAGGAGAATAATCTCTCGACAGAAACTTGTGTCGCTGGCGCTGATAGCACTGTTTTGGCTACTTATGCGAAAACTGACCAATTGGACGACTTGTAAGATATTGAGTAACTAACGCTTAGCATCCATGATGCTTCAAAACAATACTAATCCCTTCTCTTTCTTATTTTTATCTTAAGTTATTGTTAAACAGCACGTTGCACGCGTAAAAATAAAATGCTGCAAGTCGAACTCTCTTTTGATCTTATATCGATGGTTTTTTTTACTGTTATCAGGTATGACGTTGTCGGCAAAGCTGCCGATTGTTCTTCGATTTAAAAAAAACCTTAGTAAGAAAAGTATAGTTATAATTACATAGTATTATTTTTAAGCAGCAGAACAATCACATCAAATTATCAACTAATTAAAAACATCAGTAGGTATAGGAGAAACGTATAAAAAGTGAAAATTAAGTACTTATTATCTAATAAACAACACCCACATTGGCTTAAAATTCATAAAACGGTAAAACGTCAACGTCCTGCCAACCCCGCTCAGCTAGAACGATCCATCAAAGTTAAGTTCCAAAGCCTAACGCGATATGGTTTAGAGTTAACTCCGATACAAAACCCTATCGCGTTAGGGTTTCAGGCTTAACTCTATTGAGGTTGCAGTTAACCTAGGGTTAACATAGGGTTACCAAATGATAAGGTAACCACCTTATGTTATGGTTAACAAATTGTTAAGGTTACCTTATCAATAGGCTTAACTTTAAAGAAGGGTTTTCCGGTCCCTGCTCACGACATAGTTTCAAAATACTTTAAATCATTCGCATACTCATCTTCTATATTATTATACAATTCTGATATTGTACTGAAAGTCAGTTTTCTATGGAGACGGGGTCATTATTTCAGGGGACAATGCAGCAGCGCCAACTTTCTATGGCTGTTACTTTAAATGTACCGTCGAAATAAAATAATGTATTTTATTTGTATTTGGTAGTGAATTCTGTACGAAAGTATTTTATATAATTATTACCTCGTACATGTGTGACGTACTTATCGATACCGTTTCAGCCCTCAAAATGTACCTATTAGGGTCTATCAAGTAAGTGTCGAATTAAAAAAAATATTATTGATAAATTCACATAAAATGTTTGTTTCTACAAACCAATTCCGGTGAATTGAAATCTCAGTATTTCCACGAAATTGTTTTTGTCTTATAATTATAGTATTTCGGTTTCAAATATATCTAATAGACCGGGAGATAGTGACAGAATTTACTTGGTCATTTGTAACAGTATGGCGGTTCTTCAGGGGTCTTAGTACGCAATGACAAAAATAAAAATAATGGTCATAGCGCTGGTACTGGCGGCCCAATCGCGTGGGCGTTAGTCGAACTCGTCGGATAAATTACGAGTGTCAAACGATTTGTACCACAAAATTTTTAGTATTTTCCGATAGCCCATAAAAAACATGTAGGCGGTAGTGTCATGCCATACTTCTCCGGTGTGACTTACAGCCCGCCATACCGACGCGAATGCGTTAATAAAAAATAAAAAAAATCAACCATTTGTAGCAGGCTAATTTTTGGACAGTTAATTATCGTCGTGCAGCCATTTACGAAAATCACCATGTCATACTTTTCCGACGGTTCTAAATGGCCGCCATACCGCCGAAAATCAGCAAATTTATTTTTTTCGCCAAACGATTTGTAACAGTATTGCATTTGGATTTTGGAAAGTATTTGATAAAATGTGACCGTTATTATATTTGCCATACATACTTCTAGTAGGGGGAAAAAGTGCTGCCATACTTGAAAAACTTATTTATTCGACACGTTTCAATAATACGACTGTACAATACGTAAAATATTTTTTTACTGCATGGGATCATTATATTCTGTTTGTTTGGATACAATTCTACCTACAAACAATTATTCCGGATTGTAACCATGGGGCGGACGCCTGTGAGACTTGAGCCAAGACGTAAAAAAAAAATGAAAAAATTTGACGATTTGTACCAGTATGGCATTTGGATTTTTGGAAATTATATGATGCAATGGGACCATTATTATATTTGCCATGCTTCTATTAGAGGGAAAATACTTGAAAAACTTGATTTTTCAACGGGTTTTCAAGGTGCAAGACATAAAATCATTTGTTACAGTATGGCATCATTGTATTCGGTTTGTTTGGATGAAATTCTACCTAAAAATAATTATCCCATACTGTTTTATTAAAGCTTGCTTATACTACGAAATTAAGTTCTTAATATAATTAACTAGTTTGTAATGTAACTTTACTTTTAAAATTTAACTTCTGCAATGATCCAAATAATATATATATAAGTACAAATTGGTTGCCCAAGATACAGGCTGCGCCTAGTTTGGGAACCCCTGAATAAGTTATGCCATTACATTTCCGCTATGTGCATGCATTTACTTCATGTTATTGTTATTTTGTATGTAATTCTTTTGTGTGTGCCAATAAAATTCTTTTTACTTTACTTTTACTTTTGTAACCATGGGGCGGAAGATGACAACACGATGAGCCGAGATCTCTCGAGAAATCGTTCGAGCGGTGGTAGCCGTTCAATATTATACAATACTAGCGACCCGCCCCGGCTTCGCACGGGTGCAATGCTGATAAATTATGCATGTATTATACATATAAACCTTCCTCTTGAATCACTCTATCTATTAAAAAAAAACGCATCAAAATCCGTTGCGTAGTTTTAAAGATTTAAGCATACAAAGGGACATAAGGACGTAGTATTGATAAACATCTGATTATAAGTCAAGATTGCCGCCACCTAGATCTTTGAAATTTTGTATCTATATTCGTTGAACCTCAAACTTACAGGAAAAATTAGTGCCATACAAATCGTTCAAAATACGAATAAAATCTTACAATAAAAAAAAATATACACATTCGCCACCTCCAACAGGTATGGCATTATCACACTTCTATTTATCATCATTCAGGAGCTGTTGAAAAAAAAATTAGGGTGGTACAAATCGTTTGGCGTAAAAGTATGGCATATTGATTTTCGTAAATGGCTGCACGACGATGATTAACTGTGCAAAAATTAGCCTGGTTACAAATGGTTGAATTGTGTTTTTTTAATTAACGTATTGGCGTCGGTATGGCGGGCTGTAAGTCACACCGGAGAAGTATGGCATGACACTACCGCCTACATGTTTTTTATGGGCTATCGGAAAATACTAAAAATTTTGTGGTACAAATCGTTTGACACTCGTAATTTATCCGACTAGTTCGACTAACGCCCACGCGATTGGGCCGCCGGTACCAGCGCTATGACCATCATTTTTCTTTTTGTCATTGCGTACTAAGACCCCTGAAGAACCGCCATACTGTTACAAATGACCAAGTAAATTGTGTCACTATCTCCCGGCCTATAAGAACAAACGACACCTACTTACATGTTGTAACCGACACGTACGAATTCAAACAAATAATTGCACATATTTTGGACGAAATATATATTCCTGCGTGTCGATTGCATGTTGTTTCTCTTTTAGTACTTCTCCATCACAGTATTGTGACATGAAATTTGGAAATTCCAAGTATAGCATCCACTTTTTCCATAGGTATTTTTGGGCCACTATGGTGTCTATTTCTGCCTGTGATATATATATAATTAGGATTCCGTACCTCAAAAGCAAAAATCGGAACCCTTATAATATCACTTTTTGTCCGTCCGTCAGTACGCCCTTCTGTCAAGACTATTTATCTCGGGAACGCGTTCATTGGCATTCTTATAACCTTAAACCTTGTCATCGACATTCCCTCTTTGATTTGACATGTAGAACTGTAAACCTAATAATTTTTTGAAATCCGCTTTCACGTATGTTTCGTCGTCCATCAAAATGCAACCAAACTGCGTCAAATATATTGTAAGTACTTATACAATTTTCGAGGCCGAGTTTTACATAAGTACTTTATCTTTTGTAGCATCGGTATTAGGAACCTCAGATGCTTTATAATTATGATCGTAAGCCTGCATTCTGTTTTATTTTTTGGACATACGATTTCTATACATTACATCTCCTGGCGACATCCCGATCAGAAAGGGTTGGATTTTTCTTGAAGTGCTCGATGATTTTTTCTCCTTGAATTTATCAACAAGACCGCGTTTTCTACCCAAGCCACTTTTTCTCGAAACAGACAATCTCGACTGATAATTAGCCAATACTTTTGCACGGTTGATTTAGGAACTTCTAATAATTTTTTAACTTTACTTGCGATATACCTACCAGTATTGGTTGTAAGTGTACACGATTTTTTTATGGATATCCAGTTGGCGAGAGGACATTATATTAATGTTACTAAGAGCGTAGCCTTGTTTTCATGGAAAAGCGGCCTTTCCACGAAATGTTAACAGTATTTTTTTTATTAAGAGCCCTCATGACAAGTATTATTTTATATTAACTGTATTAGTTTCAGCTTCCTATCTCTGTTATTTTCTGAGATATGATTTTATAAACTTTTCCTATAATAAAAAAAATCCCACACTGGCTAATGCGATAAACTTTTAGCACGGTAATCTCTATATAGATACTCACATATCCTAGAAAAAGAAATATTTTCATTTCTGTTAGTAATCGTGAACATTTAACCCTATTCCCCATAGTTAAAAAAAAGAGTAAAAGTAATATTGATATTACTTTATTACATATTCGCTATTTGCCGTCTTAGTTAAAATATTCTTTTATAATATTGCGACGTTTCTGTAGCGTCACCTGATAGAGTGCCACGTTGTCTTGTGCTTCATCGTTTACGGGATCTTCTAAGACTTCGTCGATCTCCTCCCATTTCCATCCTGATAACATAAAAAAATTAAAGTAGGTGCCGAAGCGAGTTGACTATAGACTATAGTAATTCGGCAAACATGTTTTGCCATAGTACCATTGATGGTACAATTTGATGGTACCACGGTTAAGGAACGCGCACTTTGGCTTGCACTACTTATACCGAATATCAGGACGACATGCAAAATATTTTATAATTATATACGAGGGTAAATCAAAAAGTTCTTAGAATAAGGGTGGAAACAAAAAAACATTGGATTTTTATTTTTCTACATTGTCTCCTTGTTATTCTATGCACATTAAGTATTGTTTAAAATTTTTTTTATGCCTTCATAAAATAAGATTTTCATTGGGACTCGAAAAACTCCTCTACAGCACCCACTATGGCATTATCATCTCAGAATTTAATTCCGCGGATGTGCTCTTTTAATTTCGGGAATATGTGAAACTGACTAGGAGCCTAGTCCGGAGAATATGGCGGGTGGTCGAACAGCTTGAAGCCAGCTTGGCGGATCGCAGTGAGTGCCAATTGTGAGCGATGAGCTGGGCCGTTTTCGTGGTGAAACAGTACGCCTGTAGGCCATTTTCCCCGGCGATTTTTTATGATCACTTGCTGCACTTTCGAGATTAATTCTTTATAATAGGAACCTGCAATAGTTTTTCCTTTCGGCAGGTAGTCAATAAACAGGATTCCTTCCGCATTCTAGAATATAGATTCCCTAATTTTGCCCGCCGTCGGAGAATCTCTAAACTTTTTATCAGCTGGAGAAGATGGTCGTTTCCAGGACATGCTTTGTTTTTTTGCTTCGGGATCAAAATGGTGGAGCCATGTTTCGTCCAGGGTTACAAATCGGCGATAAAACGCATCCAGGTCACGTTTGATGATTTCGAGATTCCGCTTCGAAACCTCCGCACGCTGTTCTTTGTTTACCTCAGTTAACATTCGCGGAACCCATTTTAGCGAAACTTTTTGAACCCCAAAACGTCCGTCAATATTGATTGCACGCTGTCAAAAGAAATGTGTAGGATCTCTGCTAACTGTTTGATGCTAATTCTTCTATCTTCCAATACCAATTTTTCGATTCTCGCCACGTTGTCATCAGTAACAGAGGTGGAAGGCCGGCCGGAGCGAAGGTAATTTTCACACTTGAGCCTACCTCTCTTAAATTCGGCAACCCAGTAAGCAACAGTGGAATATGGTGCAGCATTAGTACCTATAGTGTGCTGAATATCCAAATGAATTTCCTTAGTGGACATTTTTTGCAAACACAGATACTGTATCACGGCACGTAACTCATTTTTGTCCATTATGACAGATTTTGAGCGATTTGCTTCACAAAATAATAATTATGTGTTATTGCTATACGTAATCAAATAAAATTTGACGTCATATTATGTCGTAAGGATAGCTAAAATAAAATAAAAATAAACTACATTTAAAAAGGTTTTACCACCATGCTGTTCTAAGAACTTTTTAATTCACCCTCGTAGTTACTATTTACTTCATTTTAAGATATAAATACTTGTAACTATTTATTATTAACCTCTGGTTTCGTATGCGGCCGAAGGGACATTACCGGCCGAATGTAACGTTTATTATATTTCGAAACGATTGTAACTTACACTTTTGGTGACAAAATAACGTAGAATTAATTAAATGTATTAAAGCTGTTAGCAGTTTTAATGTAGACTGCTAAAACCCACAGAATATGATTTGTAACTCTTAACCTCTAGCACATTAGTACAAATCATACTAACTACCATGCAGTGCTACCAGGTAAGGGAAGTATCCCTTAACAATCCCTGAAATAGTTACATTTTTGGTAAAAAAGGCAAAAAAATATATAATCACGAAATTCTTGTCGTTTAGGGAAATGGTCGAACAAGGAATATAGGTAGTGGCTGCCGTGGCCAAAAGCAAGAAGAATGGTATTTCCTTGTACACTGCTGGTATTTAATATACGAATAATAACGAAGAGAAAAGATAATAACCACTAAGCTGATTTTTTATGTGACAAAAATGTTTTACTTCCAGGTTGACGGAGGCATGACATCAAACTCGCTAGTCATGCAAATGCAGGCAGATCTGATCGGTATCAACGTCATCAGAGCCGGTTTCACAGAGAGCACAGCACTGGGCGCGGCTCAAGTAGCATATTGGGGGGTGGATAGCAGTAAACCAGTCACACCCATACCCATGTCCGATGGTACTACCTACTTTCCGTGTATCTCAGACGATGAACGTGACATGCGCTACAAGCAATGGAAAATGGCTGTGGAGAGGTCTTTAGGATGGGAACAAAATTAATATCTAAACATATGATTGTGATAATTAATTCATTGTTCGTGTATTAATTGTAAGTAGACCTATATATATATGAGTATTGCCTTATAGTCATAGTAATAATAAAGAAAGGTTCAACGAATTAAACATGGTTAAATATTAATTATAATCGGCTTGTAAACTTAAGTATAAAGTTGTTTTCTATAAGGTTTTGGGTGGGATTGGGAAGTAAGCACCTATATAATGTATGCAAATAATAGTAGGTAAAAATCAAGGTGAAAATCTTTTTTAAAGTAAAACATGTATAAAGAACAATGAATTCATAATCCACTCTGTTGCCAATTTATCATATCATATATTTACCGTAGGTAACAAAAAATAAATTATTCCGCAAATTCTTTATTTAATAGTAAAAAACGACTTAAGCATGTTGTATACGTAGATGTGGAATATATATTACATACGAATATTAAGTCCTAAAGTTTACTTTAAATATTTAGAACATGTGATCGTTTTTTTCTATAGACAACACATCTCGCATTAAATACCTATGTCCACCGTATTTAATATTTAAGTAAAAATAATCCGTGCTGATGTTCATAAAAGTTAGTAAATACTATTATTATTAAAGAAAATAACTAACTATATTATGCGCAAACCCTGGGGATGAAGCGCTACTCCGGAGTTCATTAGTAAAGTATAATAAATGCAATAGATAATAAAAAAATACTAAGAGAAATATTGACGAAATGAGAGGGCGGCCTTTGCCCAGCAGTGGGACAATATAGGCTCTTAATAATAATAATAATTCCCATCTTGCTAACGGCGAGTACTTGCACAGACATAACCAAGTAGCCAAGATCATTCACCAGCAACTTGCTCTTCGATACGGTCTTGTGGGGTCTGAGGTGCCGTACTATAAGTACGCACCGATGCCAGTTCTCGAAAATGGTCGTGCCACGCTCTATTGGGATCGATCTATCATCACGGACAGGACTATTGTAGCCAATAAGACTGATATCGTGTTGGTAGATCGATCCAATCGCCAGGCAGTGCTCGTCGACATTACCATCCCCCATGACGAGAACCTCGTGAAGGCCGAGAAGGACAAACTCAGCAAGTACCTTGACTTGGCTCACGAGGTGACCGCCATGTGGGATGTTGACTCGACGATCATTGTTCCGATAGTCGTTTCGGCGAACGGTCTTATAGCGAAGAGTCTCGACAAACATCTTAAGAGACTCTCGCTAGATGGCTGGATCAAGGGTCAGATACAGAAGGCAGTACTCCTGGACACGGCGCGCATTGTCAGGAGGTTCCTCTCTTTGCAGCCCTAACCACCGGTAGCCTGGGCCCTGCCCCGCTGCCGACGGCACCCTAGGTTAGGTTTTTTATAATGTATTTATATTTTGTAACTTGTTTATTGTATTTTACTTTTTATATAAATTTATTGTAAAAAACCTAATCTAAGCTATAAAATGAATAAAGGAGATAATAATAAGTGAAATATGTCAAAAGCCAGCTGGGACATGAAAGACGTAGTTAAAAAAGGGAGAAATCAATATGAAGAGAAATAACATAGACAGTCACTTATGCTATTAACTAATCTCTCAAAATTAATATTATACTTAAACGGTGAGGAAAAAGGTAAGTAAGTAAGTTATGTAAGGAATATAAAGACATACTCCGTTATCCTTCACCAATCAAGTTAAACCTAAATTTCGCATAGACACACGCACACAGAAATCTGAATTCATAATGAATTACTTCGTCGCTACACATTAATAATGAATGTGTAGTTGTAATTTGGGGAAACTCTGTTCATATTAATCAAACCTGTATAGCCCAGAAATAATGCGTTAGAGCAATTACAAATATTTCTTCATACGCATCATGTAAAAGTTCGTTTATCCAACTCTGCTGGCTTATGGTGTACTCAATGTAATATTACATTTTCGAGGGCTGTATGTTTGTAAAACAACACACTAATTTGTTTAAGTAGAAAATGTATATTGTTATAGCCTAAAAAGCGTTGCTCCGGCCAAGGGATAGTGGCGCTACAAACAGACAGACATTCACTGACTTTCAACGTCAGATACCAAAAATTTGTCGTTGCCAACAAAATATATTAGTACCACTAAAAATCCGCATTATGGCGTGGGTTGAAAAACACCCCGTGGGGCTATAAATTTCATACTGGTAACCGGACATACTGGTAGTTCCCAAAATACATACGAGAATGAAGATAATTATTTACTATTAAGGATTATAATTGTGACTTACTCAAGTCCTACAGTCTGTTTTATATTATAACAAACATTTGACACATCACAGGACCCATATAACGTAAATCTGCGCGACATATTGAACTTCATAAAAAAAACAAGCAATGACATAGGGATTTTTCAAGTATCTATAAACGTTTTTCACTTTCTATTTGATACAATTGAGTTCATGTTATATTTTTTCTTATCACGGTTTTGAAGTATTTAACGATAATAAATCATTACTCAAACAGTTACGTACTACGTCTTTTTTTTTATCTGTGTTGTGACTAAATCTTGCGTTTCGATTCATGTGCTATTTCTGTAAATTGGTAGAAATCGATTAAATCGATAAGTTTATAACCTAAAGAAAGAACAATAAAACCAACTATTACTTTACATAGAAAGCTCCAGTAAGTCCGGCGGCTCGTAGCTCAAAAAAATATTGATTTACACAAAATAAACAAAAATATATTCGGGTTTGAAAAAAAGTTCGTCGATAAAATCGATTTGATCAACCATTCATAATCGTTAGATTTGGCAAACAATATGTCTTTGCTACATCACTACAAACATCAACAGAGAACTCTCAAATGTTTGTTATAATATCAAACAGACTGTAAATAGATATGCGAAATTTTATATTTGAAGACCAATATTCACTATACCTATCGCACTATATTTATTTAAAATATAAATAAAGTAAATATAACATATATTTCATTTCTATTTAAGTCAAATGTGTAATATAGGCCGGAGAATAAAACGTTGTTATTAATAATAAGATAAGCAGATAACGGTAATTATTGTGCAGTGCGTTGCCTCAAGACAAAAGGTACTTATATGTAGTTACATAAATGTGCTTACACTTGCCGACTAAGAAATAGACCTGGCGGGGAAACTCCGGAGTTTCTAACTCGAAGTTCGTGTCAGGTCATGCCGCCAGCAATCCCCGAATGAACGCGAGGGCTAAGTTCGAATTTTAGATACCCTCATTCTTCTCATGATTGCACACACACAAATTGCACAATCGTTACTGATGTTTAAACTTAAGTAAGCTTTGGGTGATTGATCGAGTCACGGCTGATGCAAACGGACAACATTTGAACTGTTTATTGCAAAGCAGCTTCACAGTTGGAATGCAGTGACCCCTACTGGGTTCAGTTCAGAAACTGTCCGTCTATATAGGCCATTAGAAGGAATTGTAATTATTCAAATTGAAATAGGTACAGATGGTAATTATTACAAAGCGAAAAGGGTGATAATGATAAAAAAATATATAGAAGCCTAGTTATTGCTTCGTTTTTCATTCTTAGACTTGTTCTTAGTCGTAAGAATATTTTTATGTACATAATAATTTATTTTATTAGACGCATTTTGTCTATTTACAATACCTATAAATTTTATTTGGGTCATTCGTTGTTTATATTATTAAATAAAAGACATCTTTTCTAGACTGCGTGTTTTATTTCGACATAGTACTAATAATAAACTGCGAACTAACCCCTCACAGATTACGGTTCTTTATTTTTTTTATGTTACTATTTTACTCTTGTAAGATTTCTTGATTAAAGGGTCCTTATCCGTTCTAAAATGCGGATTGGTTTTTGTCATTTTTCTCCATGATCAAACATGTTTCTTAACATGTTACTACTTAGAACCAGGGCCGTTGCGATTTATTGGTATAAAAAGGAAACCTACAGTTTAAATTGTTCATTGATAATTTTCGTTTCAAAAACTACTCGAAATGAAGAAAATTCACGCTGATTCAAACTGGGTTTTCAACTTAATCTCGACTACACGCAATGAAAGCATAAAATAGCTATGTTACTTTCTAGAACTCTGGAAAAAGTACCTATTATTCAATGCAAAAAAAGTTTGTTGAAATTATCAATATATTTGTCATAATATGAAATACTAGTTTTTAAAAGGAATAAGGCCTGTTAAGTATAATATTTTTTATTTCTATTCTGTACATGTAGTTGTGCTTTTATATATATATATACACGATGATTTTTAATCGGTGATCAGGAGTAGAAAAATATTAATATCCAGCTAAAATTAAACCTAATAGGCGAGGTCTCATGCAATTACCTCACTGTTTATTTAATTAAAAGTTGAAACATAATTAAAACTAACAACCACTAGATACACGGTCATCCTACGTAAATTTATTAAAGTACGATACCTACGTCAAGTGTCATCGCTTTGGCGGGAAATTTTACGAAATTTCCTACGACTTTGTATAGGTAATGACAATGACAAGTTATTACTCATAAATTGACATTGCCATTTAATTATTTAAAAGGTTGTAAGCTTACAGATACAGATTAGAAGGGTGACAAGGAATTTAAGACAAAATTGGTATTTTATATAAAAATTATCATAGAAAAATAAAAGTTGGTTTTCATGTAATTACGACTTCAACGTGACCGCCATCATTTACTGAGTTAGAAAAGTTGGTACCTGATCACCGATTAAAAATCATCGTGTAAATATATATATATATATATATATATATTTATAGTTAAAAGCATTTAATTTATTCAATAAAGTGGATACAATACAAATAAGTAGGTACAATAAATTGTCATAAAAAATTGTGCTTTTATAATTGCTGAGCAGTTATTACCCACTGTTCAACTATTATTAGTTGAGCCGTTGGTATTTAGAATAAATTTTAGTTTCTTTCCGATATTATTGTTCAACTATTATTAGTTGAGCCGTTGGTATTTAGAATAAATTTTAGTTTCTTTCCGATATTATCAAACAAGGGTTAAAAATGTAATATTACCATATTTATATACATTTTCGAAAATATCCCATTTTGGGGTTGAAAAATTCTTATGAAATGTTCCTCATTTCCTAAAAGAGCGTAGGCGACCAGTAATTGAACATGGCGCAGAAAATCATACTGTCGGACTATTTACTAAGAAGGATTTAGTATGGACATTGTACGACTGTATTTTTTTGTGTTGTGACTGTCAATTTGACTAAAATGTGACATGTAGAGAGCCAATTAATAGATAACGCAGCTTTCACATTTATTTAATATTTTTGATATTTCAAAACTAGTCTGATGTATAATCAAATAAAAATAATAGTTTTGGGTTCTATGATAATCAATTAATGAAATTACTGAACACTATAAAAATGTTGTCAATGGAAGGCATGTTGATGAAAACAATATGACTAACTGCACTATGCCTACCAAAAACTCGAATCCGCCGAAAAGTGTCAGTTATGTTGTTTTTATTAAATATCCCATCAATTGACTCGATAATTTATATCGTTAATTCTTAATTACATATTTGATTAGGTTGAACTAGTTTATTTGCTATACTGTAATAAACATCATTTCATTTACTCCCCAAACTACCCTATGGTCACGTGATCACGGCAAGAGTCCGGAGTCTTATTTTATCATCTGCCGTTATTCGAAATTCGCTCCATCTACAGGTTTATTTTCCAGTATGTAAGATATCATCATGAGGCACCTTCCGTATTGAAAACAGCCTGTGATTGGAATACTAGAAGCATGTGATTCAATGTTCAGTTCACCCAGTGACTCCACTCGGACAACGGGCGTCTGTTGCCAAATAATGAAAGCTTAGGATATATCACTGCGTCCTTTCCCAGAATCAGTTTACGTTAAGTTTGCACCTGGTAACTATGGGGTCAGATACAAATAAGGCCCAAACTGGTACGGGGTACCCTAGTAACCGGCTTAATACAAGTCGAGGTTTTTTTCTCGTCTGTTTCCTCCTCCAAAACTTAACCAATCTTTACGAAATTTTAGGAAGTAAATGGGAAGGAAATGTTCCGTGTCGGACCGTTTCGATTCTTGCGCAAATGATTAAAGAATTTGTATACTAGACGGCCGTTTGCGGCGGAATTTTGGCGAAAACCAGACGCCTAGTAGGTACACAAATTTCATAATGAGTAGCGCAAAAATCCAACACAGAACAATTCGTTCCCATTCAGGTGCTAAAATTTCGTAAAGATTGGTTAAGTTTTGGAGGAGGAAGCAGACGAGAGCGAAACCTCGATTTGTGTGGAAAAATGAGCACATTGGCGTTGAAGAGATTGTATTCATTTTGCAAGAGCTACCTGTATTGGCTGTGTTTTATAAGGGGCATGGTTAAAAGATTTATTTATTCCGATTCCACGTCGATTTATGAGAGGCCGTTGTTCCGCTTCACCTTCCTGTTATTTACGTTTCCATTCAACGACGCTCGCAGGAGTCCGCCACAATTAACATTCCTATGCCTGATACTCTGCGTGAGATTTGATGATGGGATCCATGAGGAATTGCCTAAAGGTCTATCGTTTAATCCGTTTTGTAGTTTTAAAGATCTAAGCATACATAGGGAATTAGGGACAGACAGACAGAAGCGACTTTGTTTTATACTATCAGTGAAGTTATATTTATATCAATTGGATAACAAGACACAAATCTGCCAAGTATTACCGCTATAGACGTCTGGTCAAAAAAATGACAAAAAAGAATCACAAATCACTTTAAACGCATCACATTATATATATACTAGCTGTGCCCCGCGGTGTTACCCGCTCATCCCACGGGAACACTAAATTTATTCGGGATAAAATGTATCCTATGTCCTTTCCCGGTTCTCAAACTATCTCTATACCAAATTTCATCTAAGTCGGTTCAGCGGTTTAAGCGTGAAGAGGTCACAGACAGACAGACACACTTTCGCATTTATAATATTAGTATGGATTATATTATATATATATATATGATTATATTAGCTTTCGGACTGTTGGTCCCACTGCTAGTTTCTGAAATCCGAATAAATATTGCGATTAACAAAAAGTCTCTAAATTACTTTCGGTTTTGGAAGATGATGACTGTATCCATTAACAAAATAACTATAGCCAATAAGGGTAACAAGCGGGGAAATTTGCAGAAAGAGAAGAATATATTTATATTGAAGGGTGCGTAACGATGGCTATAACATCTTTTGATATAATTTCAGTCGGTATAACGCTCATTTGATTTAATGATTGAATGATATAACAACACTTAATATATCAACATTTGATATAATTATTGTTTCATATACTGATCATTTTATCGAATAACATTTAATATAACATTCTTTTAGTATAATGCATATTTCGTCTAATGAATTTATGGTATAACGTTTATTTTATCTAACGTTCAAATGACATAACGTATAGGGTATAGAGAAATAGGGGGGCAGGGGCGGAGCCCCCACAGGGGGGCTCGGGGGGCGAAGCCCCCCGCATTAACAAAAAACTTAAACCGAAAGTTCAAGAGAAACGTAGGTTAGGTTAGGTTAGGATAGAAAAAAAAAGGAAAAAAAGGGAAAAAAATGAAAAAAAGTGGCAAAAAAAAAAAATAAAAAAAAAAATGGGATATAATACGTTTAAAGGCTCAATGCCCGCTCAAACTGCTCAAACATGAAAGTTAAATTGTAATAGTCATGGTTAGGTACGACGACGAGATACCAAATGTTGTTATACCATATGAAATTATACCAAATGTTGTTATACCAAATGAACATTATACCATATGAAATTATACCATATGAAATTATACCATATGAAATTATACCATATGAAATTATACCATATGAAATTATACCATATGAAATTATACCAAATGTTGTTATACCAAATGTTGTTATACCATATGATGGTTATAGGAAATAAGTTTTATACCATATGATAAGTATACGAAATAAAAATAGATATTTTGAAATTATACCAAACGTTTATTATATCAAATGAGTCATTATACCAAATGTTGTTATATCAAACATACTTATACCATTTATTTTTATATCGATCATTACACACCCTATATTGAATGCCCAAATGAAGTTGATACACTAAGAAATAACAGTTGGTCAATTTTTAGACCAAGTTCGATAACACTTCAGATATCTATCTGCTTTATTTAGATTTGTATACACGTGTAATTTTTTTTAATTATCTGAATAAAAATACAGAAGTAGTAATCATCTATTATTTATTACATAACAAAATTCTCTTCTGACACTTACATTAATTTACTGCACTGCAAATCTACTGTACTTTATGGACAATAGTGTTGAATATTATCATTATTCAAACATATAAGTAACGCCAGATTAAGCACAAGTACCTAAAGGTAACTTCATAATCCGTACGATATCAGCTGCGTGGTGCCTGTTGAAATCCAATCCAACAAATTGACTTCTGCATCGGCTATTTCAGACCAATCTTGCCCCGCATGAAGATGGTATTCACAGGCTCTCGTATGCGGTGAAATATACCTAAAGGTTGTATTTATGAAGTAATATGGCTTTTAACATGTCAGGAATTGCTTTTGTAAGCATGGGACATCCTCCAAAAGTACAATTATTGTACTCCGGAGTTCGTCTAATGCTATAATATTCCATTGTGTAATTGTTTACTGGTAGGTTAATTTGAAAATGTGCAAAATGCACGGTACTGAATTGCTTTATTGCAAGATCGGAAATAGTAGACGGTTTGACAGGCAAGAGGAACAATAATCAGAAAAAAGTACATTAAATGTCAACTTATTTGATACCAACTATTTTATACCGTAGAGGTTTAAGTCAAATATGGCCAGTGGGGCCACTTGTCCAAAAAAGTACTGTCTAAAACTAATATTGTTGGTTCCACTTCGTAAATGGGTCCACGAGTACTTAAAAATCCTGCTGGACCCACTGGTGGAAACTAGCAGTGGGACCAACAGTCCGAAAGGATATATGAAGACTAAGTATATCTGAAATAAATATTATCTAAATTATTTCATGTGATTTTGGGCTAGGTTTTTGTTTTATTTGTTATATGGTGCGATTAAATCTCCATTTAGTCATAAGTATTTTCCGGTCCTTGTGGTGGTCTTCAGCTACTTGTATCTTAAATCTGCTTTGCTTATATTAGTAAATAAAAGAAATAATCATTCGGCCCATTTTTATCGGGAACAAGAATTGAATAAACATCCTGCGTAGCTTTCATTAACCCGCACCTACCTTTATCGACCATTGTCGTTTAATTGCTGCTATCTGTAATATTTATTGTCCATTTCGGTATTTTCGGGCCATTACGAAACCAAAATTACCAATTGAAACGACCATTACCATACCAGTTTCCACGCTAGAACCTGGTCAAATAAACACTTCACTCGATAAATTGTTACCGAATTCTTGTCCCGTAACTTAAATGATAGTAAAAAAAAGTATTCTCTCACAAATATGTATATTTTCAATATCCAGACTAAAGTTAGTTTATGACTATAGATACATTTGAATTTTGAAAGACATCTCTATTAAATATGCATTTAAGTCACAGTGTGCTTCTCCTGGCCTCTGGATGGAATAAATAAATCAATAATATAATAACATTAAAATAATGAAAAACAAATTAATTACTTTAATACTTTCTTTTTTAATGATTATTAAGCCCATAGTTTTTATTACAATATATTAATGACGTTGGTCTATTCATTAGGTAATGTACTTTCGATATGACATTTTAGTTGGATGATTACACTTACTTAGACATCGTAAAACTAATAAAGCAAGGCCAATGTGTTGTAAGATCAGGAAAACGCATAAAATCGTAAATATACGTCTTACAGCGCCTAACGTTTTCTTAGTAGTTTGACATTTTGAAATGTATTTTTGTCTCATTAATCTAAGTCAGGAAAAAATATTTACCATTTTATATCGTACAAGTTAATAAAAAATTGGGCAAGTGCGAGCCCGACTCGCGCATGAAGGGTTCCGTACCTATACATATATATAATCTATAACAAGTTTGTTGTATGGGAGCCCCCCTTAAATATTTATTTAATTTTATTTTTAGTATTGTTGTTATAGCGGCAATCGAAATACATCATCTGTGAAAATTTCAGCTGTCTAGCTATCACCGTTGTTGAGATACAGCCTGGTGACAGACGGACGGACGGACGGACGGACGGCGAAGTCTCAGTAATAGGGTCCCGTTTTTTCCCTTTGGGTACGGAACCCTAAAAACGGACCTCTATGGTCCATTTTTTTATTCGGAATACTACAATTTAAATTTCATTATTTGTATTTAAAAGAAATGATTTATTAATTTAATTTAAAATCCATAACTATGTTGTATTAATTAATGTACAATAAATATTTACAATATTTATATAGTTGTAATTTTAGTATTCCGAATAAAAAAATAAACTAGGTACAGGTTTGTTTTTAATTATCTTGTTACATTTTTTTACTGAGCTGGCCGCTAACAAGATTTCTTCTTAATTTTCATAGAAATTATTATAATAAGTACCATTTTAGCCCCGCTTCATGAAGCTTAAAGCGTACTTTTTGAGCAGGAGAAGAAACACATAATGTACCTATGGGAATATAAATGGCAATAGATGCGTATATGCCTACAGTATTAAACCCGACGTGAACAAATTAGGCTCGTTACAAAGGAGACATTCGATCGTACAAATGTTTGAACAGTCAACCTAGTTCAGCCGCTAATGGAAAAAGATAATGCAGATCGCGTAGATCGAAGCCAATGTCGGTGTGTACATTTGCCTTTAATGTCATATGATTAAACATGAACTGAGGAGTTTATCAAATTTTGGCACGCGTTTGCTCGGGGCGTTAGGTGTTTACCGACCGCGCATGCAGCCGCTGCTCTCAGATAGAGCCGTCAACGTGACGCTGCGACAACACTGACTGATTGCTCGATAAACACGCAGTAACAGCTTTTATTAAAACGACTACAGCCTCGGAGTTAGTGACATTATGACTACTCAATCACTATGACCCGCTTGATCGTGAAATCGAAGGCTATGTAACATATTTATTGGGACAGACATCGGTATAAAAATTATACTGCGTATACTTGTGAGTATATAGCCAAAATTTAGTATACATCAAATGGAGATCGTCAAGTCCCAGCAAATTGGTATGGAGCATCTTCAGTGCTCAACGAACTTTGTGTATCACTGTATCATTCCGGAGGTTTTGGCTCTATAATGTAGTGAGCCATAGGTACTCAGGTATAGCCATTTAAACTCCGAAAAAATAATAAATTTATATTTGGGCAATACTGTTAAAAAAAACCGGCCAAGTGCGAGTCTGACTCGCGCACCGAGGGTTCCGTACAAACTTTGACTTATCCTATCTTATTTGGCCTGGTTGAGTTAAGTTTGCACCTGAAATGTATGGCGCCGCATACAAACGAGGTGTAAAATTAACGCAACCGAGTTCTCCAAATATGATGTTTGAAAAGGACTATATTTTTTTATTACAAATGTGTAGTTTTCAGATTTTTATAAGTATTTGTAGTATGTGACGACATTATCATAGTTCTAGGTCATCGGGAAGCTACCCTATCATTTTGATTCCCTTGAGTGTCGAAATGTACGTTTTTTTCCACATAAACGGCCGTAAGTATCTTTTTTTCACGTCAACGTAGAATGTTGATTTTTTAACCGTAGACTTAAGTAGGTATATGGTTTAAATTTCAACTCGATGCGTTCTCGAGATAAAGGGGACAGACAGATGGACGGACGGACAACAAAGTGATCCTATAAGGGTTCAGTTTTTTTCAATTGAAGTACGGAACCCTAAAAAGGAACTATAAAACCATTAAATTTATATCATCTAATTTATATGAAAACTGCACATTTGTATATAATCCAGGTCTGCCCTATAATTTCGGAAAGCCGTTGACTAATAAGCAATTGTTGAATCGAATCGTAGATTATGCACAGGGGCCTGTGCGCCGAGGCAGTGGATGTCACGCATTGCGGCTCATGGGAAGCGAGGGAGCGAGGATCGGACTGTATTACGGATTTAGACGTCGATCTGCGAAGGTTGATGCTCTGGATGAGATAATTTAGGCACGTTCATTTGCATTCAGGCCTAGCCTGACAGATCGACGGGAGATCAGTTGCGACTGTCGACATTTCGGCAAATTTACAGGATGTTATATTACAAAATTGCATTGAGTGATTTAAATTAAGTTATCTTTATAGTGTTCTGATACACCATACACCCATATATCTTATACCTTTAAACGAGCATTTTTTGTATATTTATAGATTTATTTCTGTGATCTCGGAAACGGCTCTAACGATTTCGCTGAAATTTGGTTTATGGGGGTTTTTGGGGTAAACAATCGATCTAGATTAGTTTTATGTTTGGGAAAACGCATATTTTCAAGTTTTCATGCGTTTTTCTTTCAACGCAGAATATGGTCGCTAATTTCGTCCTGCCGGCCACAGTCCGTCTGGTTTAGCGGGTTAAGACGCGGATGGCAAGAAACGAATGTTACGGGTTGAAATGCTGCTCGGTGACTTATTTTTGATTTTTTTTTTATGTTAAATTTTATATATATTTTTTTTTTATTGTTTTTAGACAAGTTTAAAAAAATGTAGTTAATGTTTGAGATAACAATATATATTTCTCATAAATATGTCTAACATTTACCTATACTGATTACGTGAATAAGATTTATGCTTTCGAGTTTTTATTTTATTGAGACTTATGAAGCAATAGTAAAAATTAAAAAAAAAACTAAAAATTTACCGATACCACCGATACAAATTTTAAACACAGTTTCTCGGGTATTTTTTGTGACGCCTTTATCACCTAAACACCACCATATTACAATTAATAGTAATAACCGAGCAAAGCTCGGTCGCCCAGGTACTAGTAATTTTAAGTACATATAGGTAGGTGGTAGGGTATGGCTATATTACTAACAATTAAGTAATAAGTGCTTGTAGGTACTGTAACAACTAGGTACATAACAGCATCGATTATGATATCGAAATGGCGCTATAATTCGAACATTTAATCGTATCGATGAATAAAATTCATTGTGTAAGTATTTCAGATTAAAAAAATACATGTGTGGGTGACACTGTAAAAAGTTGTTTTCCTTCATTTTCTATGTTGGTCGTCATCACCGACGGCTTTTGAACTCATTTCAAGGGGTCCCGGGTCGCGGGGGATTAACGCGTTATGACATTTTTCTTATAATCTGATGCAGTCTGCCAAAATTAAGGATTTTGTTTTGTTTTCGCCGATTCAGGTACGAAACCCTAAAAAGTGAAAATTTAAGTGATGGTTGACGTTGGCTTATGAATCATATAACTTGATCAATCGATGATAAATTCGACTGATAGTTCAAAGTTGGTTCACCGAAGGATATTCACAAGTTAATGACATAATAAGTTGTTGGCCTAGGAACGAAATTGGTTGTTTGTAGTTAGGTATATGTTATGATGAAAAATCGACTGATAGCCCGTCGGTACACCGAAGCGATATTCGCAAGTCAATGACAAGAGCTCACATGGGCCCGCAAGATGCGGCATTTCCCCACTCCGCCATCCGTCAGGCTGTCGTGTGAGCGCCGCTACACGGCTATGCACTTAGCTTCACGCCAACCATACATGTGTCTATGGCGATGAGGGGCTAAGTTGCTACTTGTTAATAGTTATGAAGGGGCCGAGCCGAGTGGTCATCCCGCAACAGACACCCAATTATGAGAGACATCATGATAGATGCGTGGCTGTTATAATGCGTTCGCCGTGTGCCGGAATTGACCTGTTAATTGCTCATGCATTTTTGGTACCTAGTCATTTTAAATGCATTTAATAATCAATTATTTATTGTAAAATTATGTGCATAGTATAATAGAAGTCTCGGAACTGGAGTCCAAGTGAATGATTAATTGATGATGATGACGCACACAACTACACTCGATAACAAATATTCCGGATACTAACATGAAATTTATTTTTCCGAAAACCAATTCATCTACCTTATTATTAAAATAAATTATATTTCAAGCTAAACCAAAAAGCAAAAAACGAACAAGTTATGAATTCATTTAACTTATCTTAAACATAATATGTAAAAAAATCCTAGTTACTGAAAAAGATTCAAGAAAAGATTTATCTTGACCTAATGACCACTGACAATGAGACAAACCAAAAGGTATGTAGGTATACCCTTTCAAACAAAATAATGTCATTTTCCAATTCGGTCCGAATCTCTTCAAATTCTCTTCGGGGAACATAGGGTTAGTGATCCGGAATGTTTGCTGTCGAATGTAGTTGCAGTTAAGTTACCAAAAATCTAATTGCATACGAACAAAGAAATGGATGAATTAAGGAGTAATTTCAGTATACAACTGATCACATACATTTCCCGAAAGTTGGTACCTAATACGACAGACGGACGGACGATGGGACCGACGAGTTTCTGAAAGGCAGCCGCGTTCATGTGACGACATTTAGTAGTTAGTAGTTTTAAAGTTTTAGTTGAAAAAAGACGTACATAGTCTTGCACTCTTTTAAAATGAGATATATAACAATATAACAGCATAAATGACGATGATCGATATTTATTTTATCGTAATATGTGACTTTGATATTGACAATTAAACTTAACATAAATATTTTAAATAAATACCACGAAATGTGCCCGTTATCCCCGAAATATATATTTCAAATTATATTAATTAAAACTCTTTGCACTTGTAAATACTTATATTGAAAAATAACGTATATAGGTTTAAACTTTTTTTATACTCGCGTACTTTAATCTGTCAATTATAATTTCACAGACAAAATCACAATAACGCACTTTTCAATCCTGTAACAAAATTCTATACTATATTGTACTCGCTACAGAACTTTAATATTCATAAGACATCACTTCTCTCTACTTAACTCTTATAATTACAAAAAGAGAACATCAGCATATTTGATAAAAAAAAAGCATGCTATAAGATTTAACCAATTATAATTGAATTGACGATTAAAGTAAAAAATGTTTTTCTGTGTTTTGCTTGTTTAAAAAGTATGTATGCAATAGTTACACAATGAGGTCTTAAAATCTCGTACCTTACTTAGGCTACTCGGCAAGCCTCGTGACCTAAACGCGGTACTCGACTTTAAGAACCTTCATTGTGCAACGATTGCATAAAATCTATTAACTATTGTGACAGAATACGCTTCTTTTATTTACGGAGAGTTAACTTGGACTTTGACACTTTAATTGAATCCAACAGCGGCGTGTTAATTCAGAGACAAATGTGCCGTTGCATAAATTTTCGCTCTATCGCCCTCCCGTTTCACCCTTTCTCTGTTATAATTAAAGAATAAGCTGCACCAAGGTCGCTTTTCAACTTAATATCTCGTAAAACCGTTGTCGAGGCAATTAGAGACATACCTACTACAAAATATTAAAAGTTCCCCTCAGTGAAATGTGTCGCCAGCATCGCCGCGCCATTCGTCATGCGCCGTGTCCTACAATCATACGCACGCTTTATGATCCACTTTAAATTTTGCGTTACGCATTAATATATCGCGAACAACCACTCCCTCTTCTGCTATAGGAATTGATCGTCACGTTTTAAAGTACTTTGTATATTCGTGTTAGTATTCGTAGTAACACGTTGATGAGCTAGTAACATATATTCACTATTTAACCAAAAATAAACCGATTCAATAAAAATATTTTTTTAAACCAGGAGAATGCCCCTTCGGCCGCCATGCTACTGTAGTTCGCAACTAGTTGCGATGAGATAATGCTTGACCTTTGTTGGCAAATAGTTGCGAAAGAGAATGTTTTTTTCTTAATACGCAACTAGTTACCAACTAAGAATATTTTTAACATTATAGTTGTGTCAATATTTCGTTCATTCTTTATACGCAACCGGACTGAAGAATTCACTTGAGCGGTAATAAATAATGCTCGGATAATTTCTCTTGCACATTAGAACAGTCAGAAACTTGGGTAATATTTTTGACTATTGCAATTCCCCTTTGCCATGTATTTCATGAATAACGTGAAACACTAAATGGGCGCAATTTGTACAATTAGTATACTGAAAAACTGAAAATAAGTACTCGACTGCGGGCCATGACGGTCTATCCGTCTCTTAAAACAACCGTAATATTTTATGAAAATCCATAACGCCCGTGGGTCTAGAATCTTGTGCGACCCTACTCCCGGGTACATGTGATGAAAGGATAATAATTAGTACTTGTGTTTGCCCTTTTTTAAGACATGACTCGAACTGTGTTAGTGCTGGTTAGCCCTCACTACCAGTAGTCGGACTTTGTGTGGGAGTATAATAACCCGCTAATGGGATTATCTACGCGCCACAGGAGTAATTTGGGGACGTGTTGCGTTTGCCCGCGACATCGCCTACGTAGCATTAGTAACTACTAACTATACAATCATACTTCCCCATCCTTTTCCGGTATAAAAACTACGATGTTCTTCACATTCCATACCAAAAACTCATCGCTAGGAATAATTAAATAAAATAATCGATCTACTTGTTTTAGTTCCACTTAGATTTTTTCTCTTTTTATGTTTTTCTGTCAGGTATATAGTTAAATTACCAAATCATCATCACCATCATGATCACCATCGTCATCATCATCACCACCATCACCATAATCATCACAATCATCATCATCACCATTATCATTACCACCGTCATCATATAACCATGGCTTTTTTAAATTATCATCAAAAATCAGACTTTAATTCATGTACATAGGTAGGAACATAATTATGTAAATATTTATATAAATAGGTTAGGTTTCTAATCTTTTCATACCGCCCTGCGCTGTGTAACTTAAATCTTTTTTTGTCACATTAAATCTAATATAATCCTGGGGATCATTACATTTAATTGGGAATGCTCATATATTTATGAACTTTACTGTACATCATCTGAATGAACACGTTTTATTTTCATGCAGGCTCACACTGGATACATTCTCTCTCTGGTTAGAGGAGTGGACAACCATTCCCAAGTCATTTATGTGCTGTGCAGACCAGCAGTCTGGTGTCGTAGCCAGCCAATCGATTTTGCTAAGTACTGAAACAATTTCCAAGAATTTAAGAACAACTTCTATTCTCCAAGTTTTGTTTGGAAATATCGGAATACAACAAATTCATTGAAGTGTGGCCAAAGATTTAAATTAAATCGGTTTGATCAATTTCACTTTGAGTACAAGTAGCAGTATTCATGGTATTAATGGTAATTTGCACTATCAATCGACTATTCCGCCAACAACCAAAAGAAACGAAACGAAAAAAATATATGTAGAGGTAAAGAGAACACTCTCTGTGTATTTTAATAGTAGGTTGTCTAACAAGGGGCTAAAATAAGCCATTACGACACGAAGTGATTATTTAGACGTGCGAACAAAGTCGGCAAAGACAAATCTAACCTGAGTGTCATAATGGGTTTAAGCAACGTGTTTTTCCATTTTTAACTGCAGTATACCTACGATTGTATAATTCCTTCCACCTGTCAATTATAATTTAAAAAAGCACGCTGCTGTTCACTGATTGGTTAAAATTACTTGTCAAAAAATTTAACCAATGTTTTTTTATAGGTTAGTTTTATATGAACGAAAACAGTTCCATGAAATAAAAATTCATGATGGGAAATGATGATTAGAGTAAAAAATGTTTTTCTGTGTTTTGCTCGTATAAAAAGTATTGTATGCAATAGTTACACAATTAGGTCTTAAAAATCTCGTACCTTACTTAGGCCACTCAGCAAGCCTCGTGACCTAAACGGGGTACTCGACTTTAAGAAACTGCGTTGTGCAACGATTGCATAAAATAGGTACTATTATACCAAAATATTAAAATACTTAAACGGGTTTACTCACATCGTAGAAGTCGAATATCGCTCGACATCTTCTCTATTGAAATTGGGATATTTTTTGATTTTAATAGCTTCGCGGAACATTCTGGGAAAATATCGTTTCTCTCTGGTACCTAAGGATTGAAGTATTATCAAACTTAATTGAATATTAGTTTGGTTTGTCCATGACATGCTCGCAGACTGCAACGGTATCTAAAGCTACCGAAACGTCAGGGTGGCTCGAATAATTAATGTACGCGATATAATCCCTTTAAACTGTTTTATTTAAATGTGTGACAGTTGCGGAAACTGAAGAAAATATTGTTGTATTAAAATTACGAATAAAAAAAAATCTACAGGAGCTGCAGAATCTTATTGGTTTGTTTTTAATTATCTGCATTTTAGCCGATCTGATCAGGTTGGTTTGTTTTTAATTATCTGTACATAGTATACGTCCGCTAACAAGATTTCTTTTTTTTTTCTATAGAACTTAATATATATGTTTTCCATTTAAACACTAGTGGCTACCCCGCGTCACGAAGCAAAGATAACGTACTTTTTGAGCAGGAGAAGTGAAAAATAAAATTTATATTTTGATGGTTACGGAACGAAACGGATTTGATGGTCCTCGTGAACGAATTATGCGTTTTTACTGTGTAAAGGCTTAAATATGATTTAAAGCAACTACTCTAGTCTGCCCCTTATTTGGAAGTCGCAAACATGGATTTGCCTTGCCCACATGAGAGGAGGCCTGTGCGCAGCAGGGGATGGTATATTTTGAATTCGTCATATTGTTTGGTTTTACTTTCTGATACCATTGGATGAAAGAAAAAAAACTTCTGATCAGGCGACAGATTACAATATAGGACATTTATTTCCCTGCAGCCGTGGGTAAAGTAAGTACTGTAAGGAACTTATTGGTGGAGCGGAGCTGGCAGATAAGATTTTATATAAAAAATCTATTTGAATATTCGAATTAGGGCCGTCTCTGTCACTCACCATAAAAGCCGGGCATTCGGGATTGAACTCTGAAACTGTATTGAAGTCTTATAAAATATTTCAAGAAGTCCTGATATTTATTTAACCACCACTGAGCGGCCCCTCGTTACAGTACATACATTTAAAAATGTATTCACTTAATAGTTTCTAAGGTTTAATATCGTTGAAATATATATTTTTGCGTGGATATGACATACTGTCACAATTTTCATTGCGGAATTGGGGTGTACTGTTTTTTTGCAATACCGATAATTCGAATATGACTGACGAGCAATTGGTTTTATGAGCCAATTCTAGTTGTTTTATTATTTTATAAAATAAATACTCCCCCGTTTTTTACTTAACCTTCAATGACCGGCATTTTACTACGTCACCGTAGTCTGGAAGGTGGTGTTATCTGTGGCTACCCCAATACCCCGTCCAAATTATACTAACGGTTTTTTAGGGTTCCGTACCCAAAGGGTAAAAACGGGACCCTATTACTGAGACTTCGCTGTCCGTCCGTCCGTCCGTCCGTCTGTCACCAGGCTGTATCTCAACAACGGTGATAGCTAGACAGTTGAAATTTTCTCAGATGATGTATTTCTATTGCCGCTATAACAACAAATACTAAAAATAAAATAAAATAAATATTTAATGGGGGCTCCCATACAACAAACTTGTTAAAGATTATATATATGTATGGGTACGGAACCCTTCATGCGCGAGTCCTGCACCTGCCTCGCACTTGCCCAATTTTTATAACTATTATCTTACTACTACTATACTGCCTTTTCTTTCAATAATCAATATAATCTTTCATATTATAATGTTGAAGTTGTGAGTCAAACATTCAAATATATTTTAAATAGAATAGAATAGAAAGAATAGAATAGTTTATTTAATAACAGAAAATTATTACATACAGTATCAATATCCGTTAAATACCAAACTAGGCTAAGCCTGTATCTTGGCACACAAGTTGGTTTACAGATAACACACAGGTTGATAACTGGTTACACTAAGAACTTGAACATAATATTATAGTAAAAACTATTGATATAAAAAATTGGGCAAGTGCGAGCCCGACTCGCGCATGAAGGGTTCCGTACCTATACATATATATATATATATATATATAATCTATAACAAGTTTGTTGTATGGGAGCCCCCCTTAAATATTTATTTTATTTTATTTTTAGTATTTGTTGTTATAGCGGCAATAGAAATACATCATCTGTGAAAATTTCAACTGTCTAGCTATCACCGTTGTTGAGATACAGCCTGGTGACAGACGGACGGACGGACGGACGGACGGACGGACGGACAGCGAAGTCTCAGTAATAGGGTCCCGTTTTTACCCTTTGGGTACGGAACCCTAAAAAAGAGGAAAACAATTTGCTCATTACATTTAAATTTACAAAACTATTGAATTGCAAAAAGAGGAAATCAATTTGCACATTAAGTTTAAAATTTAAGAAAGAAAAAAAAATTATAATAGTTACGAGCTGTCATGCTGCACGGTATTGAAAGGAAAGTGACAGCTAGTATGTGTCGCGCAACAAAGAGTCCCGTGTCACAGTGCTAGAGGTGCAGATATTATTGGCGGCCAATTACGGAATTCGTGCTGAGAAATGGGCAACTGATAGGTACTTTTTCTTCGTCTTTTTCATGTATGATAGATAGATTAGATAAATAGTTGAGGTTTCTTCATCTACGGCTACATTTGCCTATAAATAAATCTGCCTGCAAATCCTCATCAAATGCACTTCTTTTCCTAGAACTTTCCTATTAACTTCTCCTACTACGGCATTGCCAAGTGCTCGATCCTACTAATGTAATGTCTGGGATATTAGATTAGTAGGATGCCAATCAACGTTTCAATTGCTGGCGGATATCCTGGGAGCCCAACCCTATGTATACTAAGAAACAAATATATGGACTTCAAATACAAGCTTCACCATTACTGCAAATCGGATTTCCACTGTTAAGTGCGATCCGGTCAAGTGTGTTACCGTTGGAAAACTGTTTTACGTACTTTAAATAAAGACTATATTTTTTATGATTTAATTACAAATGTATAGTAATGGTTATTGTTATTTTCTTATACTTGTAGTATAAGACGGTATTACTTACTACTAAGAAACAAATATTATGGACTTCAAATACAAACTTTACCATTACTGCAAATCGGATTTCCACTGTTAATATTATAAAAATCCGGTCAAGTGCGAGTCGGACTCGCGCACCGAGGGTTTCGTACGAACTACAAAAGCACTGCCTATTGGTCTCACGAAAAGATAAATTATATTGAGCGACTAACTTAATGTTACCGTTGGAAAACTGTTTTACGTACTTTGAATAAAGACTTTATTTTTTATGATTTAATTACAAATGTATAGTTATGGTTATTGTTATTTTCTTATACTTGTAGTATAAGACGGTATTAATTGCCAAATTTTATAGTTCTAGGTCCAGGGAAAATACCCTAGATATGAATTTTGATTCCCTTGAGAGTTTCGAAATATACGTTTTTTGCGGCATAACTTAGAAGTTGAATTTTTTCACAGCTTCAAGAGACTGTAGACTTGAGTAGGTAGGTATATGGTTTTAATTTTAACTCGATACCTCTACGCGTTCCCGAGATAATGTGTCTTGAAAGACAGTCAGACTATGTTTGAATATTCTTGTAAATTAGTATTCCGAATAAAAAAAACTACAGTAACTGCAGATGGTACTTGGTTTGTTTTTAATTATCTGCACATTTTGGCCGATCTAAACAAGGTAGTTTGTTTTTAATTATCCGCATTTTAGTCCCGCTTCAGGAAGATAAAATAATGTATTTTTTGAGCAGGAGAAGTGAAATATAAAATATATATTTGATGGTACGGAACCTTGAGCCCGTCTCACACTTAGCCAGTATTGGTTACTTAGATCATTTTTTTTTTAACTGAATTGGCCTCTATCGTGCTACGCAAATCTTACATCCAGTCCCCAAAAAGGGAGACCGTTCTGACCCATCTAATTACCGTCCCATTGCCGTAACCTCAGTGTTGTGCAAAGTTATGGAGCGGATCATCAACGACCAACTGATCCGATACCTTGAAGATCACTCCCTAATTAATGATCGTCAGTATGGCTTCAGACCGAAACGATCAACGGGCGTTCTTCTAGCGTATGTGACACACCTCTGGGCGGAGGCTATTGATAAACACGGCGAGGCTTTGGCTATCAGCCTTGACATTGCCAAAGCTTTCAATCGGGTCTGGCATAAAGCACTTCTTTCCAAGCTTCCTTCGTACGGTCTGCCCATACAGCTGTGTAGAATCTACACTGTAGATGGATTGCTGACTTCCTGCATGAGCGTAGAATCCGCGTCCTCGTCGAAGGGTGCGCTTCGCGGTTCATGAAAGTGAATGCTGGCGTCCCACACAGCTCTGTTTTATCGCCCACCCTCTTTCTTCTGCATATCAAGGATATGCTACCATTAGGGAACATTCATTGCTATGCGGATGATAGTACGGTCCATGGTCGATATATTGGTCGGCCGGGAGCTTGTAGGGCGGAAATCAGCGCAAAACTGTAAAGCAATAAAGAAAGAAAAGAGGTATAATTGGGCCTATTCACTCCGCTTTCCCGTCGCACTGGGGACGAATCTTACTTCCCTCCACTTCTGAAAATAATCACCGCAGAATACTCTATCTGTGGTAGAAATTTTGTGGTTGTATGCCGATGCACACAATTTTGCGACTTAGCAAAATGTACTAGAGCACGCAGGCTAAGCTTAACATCAACATTTTTTTCAAGGTACTTTTTGTATCAGATGTGCCCAATATGTGTACATATTTAAAATCAAGATTAAATTTGCTATTTAGTGATATTTTTTTAAATTGTTAATATTGAGGGTATATAACTATTTTATCGTTCAGAATAAAAAAACTTGTTGTGATTTTTAACTTTTCGGCAATATACTTACATTTTTATACCAAACTATACATAAATAACATAAAAACTGAATTGCTGATATCTGTTTTACACGAAAACGACGCCGCACAAGCCATAATAGCCTTAACTGATCAGTAATAATAAAAATAAAATTAAAAATTTAAAAAGCCCCCGACATGACAACCTGTAAAAAGAAAGAAATAAATAAAATCTACGAAATGTGCCTTTACAATGAACAGTAGAAAAAGAATCCAAGCTTCGTTGCGTTCGGGGGACCGCTAAGTACCTAAGTGAAATGAAATATATTTTTCAACGGAAAATTGTAAGTACCTATGCATTTATTTGGGGCTTCCCACTTTAGGATTTTCAGTACATTGCATTTCATTTAGTTACTTAGCGGTCCCCCGACGCAACGAAGCTTGGATTATTTTTCTACTGTTCATTGTAAAGGCACATTTCGTAGATTTTATTTATTTCTTTCTTTTTACAGGTTGTCATGACGGGGGTTTTTTAAATTTTTAATTTTATTTTTATTTCATATTTTTTAAACAAACAGAAGTTTCGTCCCGGAATTTTCTACATTTAACACTGTTTTGGTTTTACACCATTTAACGTCCATAGTTTCCAGTCTTTCCTCGAGCTTGATCCTTGACTATGTGTAGGTACAACAGGATCTCAAGCCAGTGGTAACGAACGCCGTCTTCTCTAAGATTGAAATTAGGATATATTATGATTTAAATTAGCCTTAAGCAACATTCTCGGAAAAATCGTTAAAGTTAAACTATTTAACGCTTATAATGACAAAATGGCTAAGTTATTAGCCAAGACAATCAAGATATATATTTTAAATTCACTGGATGAGTTGAAACAACCTGTTACTTATGGCCTAAAACAGAACCAGGTTTCCATTCTACAGGATCCAAATAGTAGGTACGGGTGGCCTACTTAGCTCCATAAAAATTGCAGTTGATGCTAGATAACTTGACTTAGTTTTGAAAGACCTAATCATCGATATCGATCACCATGGGATAAACCGATAAAAACAATTACATCCCCATTTTTTTTACGTGTAGGGCAGGTATACAAAAAAAATGTTTTTGAAAATTTATTCTACCACTATGTCTCTGAGCTAAGCTGTAGACAGACGGACGGACGGAGATAGTGAAACTATAAGGGTTCCTTGTTGACTACAGAATCCTAAAAAGCTGTTATTTATTCACTTAGGCAAGAGTACTTTTGCTAAAGCTTACGTGTCCTTTAGTCGTGTTAAAATCTTGGAGGGTGTTGCTATTTGTGACCTCAATCAAAGCAACCTGTTCAATAGTCCTAATGAAAATGCAGCTTTAGGAGAATTGCAAAACTTAGAAACAGTAACCCAGTATTGTGACAGAAAATAAAAATGTTTTTCCGAGACTCGGTTTTATTATTGACTGTACTTTCTTACACAAACGTTAAATGATCATTAAGAACAACCGGCCAGCAACGAGCCCAAACACCATGGGGTTATTCTGTGCTATTAAGGAGTTCCTACGGCCATCTTCAGCTCCATGGTACCAAATTATTGTACAATTCAAATTTTATGTAACCAACATTTGTAATTTTTGGCTTAGATCCTTTCACAACTAGATGGCAGGGCCGTATTTACCCATAGGCCCACACCCGGGCGTAGGAGCCCAGCCAGTCTAGGGACCCAATCCCAGACGCAGGAATTGTACCATAATAATGTTCTCCTTATAGGGGAGGGGGCCCCAAATGCCAAGTGCCTAGGGGCCCTGGCCCTCTTAGTCCAGCCCTGCTAGATGATTATCATGCGATCTTTACTTAGTGAGTGATAAGGAAAATGCTAATAAAACTTAACATTTATCCAGCGTTTGGAATTATTGGCTTCAATGTTGGCTGAGATCCATTAACAACTACCTGGTCATCATGAGACCTTCATTTAGTAAGTGATTTTATTTCTTCTTTTTTGTTTTCTCTTTTTGGTTGTTGTTCCTTGTAAGATTTTGTTGTTTATCCTATGCAGAAGTTTAGTCTAGTGTAGTAAGTATTAAAATGTTCATGTTGTGTGTGCTTAGTGAGAGCGTTTTAGGAAGTAAGTGCATGCCTATATGTATACTTTAAACCATGATTGTTTTTGTTACACATTTACTTCTGTTGTTTCTCCAATAAATAAATAAATAAATAAATAGATATAGAAAATGCTAATAATACTTAACATTCAACCAAAATTTGGAATCCTTGGCTTCAATGTTGGCTGAGATCCATTAATAACTAGCTGGTCATCATGAGACCTTCATTTAGTGAGTGATATAGAAAATGCTAATAATACTTAACATTTAACCGAAATTTGGAATCCTTGGCTTCAATGTTGGCTGAGATCTATTAACAACTATCTGGTCATCATGAGACCTTCATTTAGTAAGTGATGTAGAAAATGCTAATAATACTTAACATTTAACCAAAATATGGAATCCTTGGCTTCAATATTGGCTGAGATCCATTAACAACTACCTGGTCATCATGAGACCCTCAATTAGTGAGTCATATAGAAAATGCTAGTAAAACTTAACATTTAGGCAATATTTCGAATTATTGACTTCAATATTGGCCGAGATCTTGTCACTTGTTCCAATTAAAGCTGAATATCTTGGAAACTACTGGTCCTACTTCCACCAAACATAGCTAAGAACCATCTCGACGGAAAAGTCTTTCGATTAAAAAAAACCGCACTTTAATTGGTCCATCCGCTTGGGCGCTACGATGGCGCAGACAGATACACAGATACACAGATACACAGATACACATGTTAAACTTATAACACCCCTCTTTTTTTCGTCGGGGGTTAAAAAAAAGAAAAAGGGCAGTACTTGGTCCTATTTACCCCGCTCTCTCGCCACGCAGGGGATGAATCTGACTTTCCTCCACATCAGAAAATAATCACCGTGGAACGCTCTATGTGTGGTACAAATTTCATGCTTGTAACCCGATGCGCACAGTTTCGCGGCTTAGCAACTCTACTAGTGTCAAACAGCATAGATTTAATTTTTAATTCGCGACTAGTGAACAATAATGAAATTGGCTGTGTGGTGCCTTTTCATTCTTCGATGAAATTGCTCAATCAAAAACAAAGAAAAACTGTTTAATAATATACGGCCGGCTAAATTAAGATAGACCCTTAATGAAACGTCATATACGGGAGGTGTGTGTTCTTTGATCAATCGTGTAGTACTTCTTTCTGCCCGCTGCGACAGGCTAAACAGCTGAAATATATTTTTTTATTTTTCTTCTAGTGGCTGAATGGGTATCGGACCAACAATATCTGCGTTAAGGCCTATTACACACGAACTGATATTAAGAATACAAATCTGTATGATTCAATGTGTTGATGAATAAATTTAAAATACTGTCTATAGGTTATGTAAGTCACCAGAGACCATAGACAATTTATTTTTTATTAAAGCAGTAACGTCAGCTAACGTAATCTAAATGTTCGCTTCATTTGTAAACACCATAGACAATATTAAAAATCCTCTGCCTTTATTTTATTTATTATAGAAAGTAATATTCTTATTATCAGGTTGTGTATAATGGCCCTAATATTCGAACACTACACACGTGGACGACTTCCGAAAAAAAAATATGGAGGGATTAGAGGGAAAATTAAAAATACTTTTTTTTAAACATGGCGTCTGTGTTCATCAACTGGCTGAACAGCTGAATTATGTTTTTTTGAGTGGTGTATTTTTTTATTTCATTGCATATGTTTGAGAAAAGCACTATACATGCCTTAGCCGTGAAATGGGCTTGCCGGCTTCGTATCACTATCCGGCCTCCCTTACGAGGACAATAAAATTAAATATACACTGATGTCTGTCCTAAATATAACCCCAGGAAATAAAGTTAGCCCATTTCACATTTGAAAATAATGAAACATGATAATTTTACCGATAAAACAAAAAATAAATGCTCATTTTATAAAAGAAAGTATTAAAAGGTGATATGGAATCCTTGCATCGTTACCTGACCGTACAAAAGCCGACATAGGTATATAGGTTCATTAGTCCACTGGCGGCGGAGCAACACTCGTAAAAATGAAAAAGGGAGAAAAGGGATTTTATAAAGCCGAGCCCAATTTGAGTTCAATGAGCCGAGAATCAGTAATGGTAAACGCTCGGAGAGGGCTTAGAAGGATATCTAAAGCAAACAATTACGCTTAGCAATATAAATAAGTGCTTACACTGGAACATTAGAGATCCCTAACTACATCAGTAGGGTTTAGTTACATTGTGGCTGTGTAAGTGATTGCTTTCTAGCAAAACAAAAGATTGTGTGGCGTATATTTCAGTTTCCAATATTTCTTAAGCTTTCATTTTGTCGATGTACACTGAGAAGAGCGTATTTTTCTCTATCAATGTTACATTTGAGCTAACTACCTACATCTATAACTCTATAACCTAAATTAAAACTAAAGGTGTATTATACGTGAAACGTGGGCCTGATTCATAAAGAAGGGCATAATATTTTTTATGATTTTCTGCCTGATAAAAAAATTCACTACATGGCCAAGGCACCACGGGCGGTAATTCGTAAAGCCCCAGATCGCATATTTATGGGATCGCATATATACAACCACCTGCGATCTGAAACATTCACGGATCCACCGCTCTAGGTATTTAATGTACTAATATTATGTACCAGAAGGGCATTCTTTCAATTTAATCAATCTTCCAGCATTCTACGTGGTTCTACTAACAAAAAAAAGGCCGCAAATAAAACTCCCAGACTGCCTGTAATACTATAAACACAAAAAGTTATATAAATAATCTTTGGATCTATGAGACTGAAGAGAATATATATCAAGTGTATCATGGCTTGCTTAGCAATTCCATCTTGGAATTTCAAAACTTTTAATTTGCGTTTTCTGAATCTGGTCTCGTGGTCATGACTGTTGTAACCATTTCAGTAAATTAATACCGTGATAACGTAAAATTCGCATTACTCTTCGTTGACTATCATTGCTGCAAAGTGTACAATAGAAAACAGCAATGTTCAATTTCCCAACGCTGTAATATGATTGCAACACGTCGCCTCATCTATAATGTGCATACAAATGTGGCAGGGACACGCGAATATACGGTAGAGGCCACACTGACTAGACTAGCACATCCTTATGATAAGGAGAGAGGAGGAACGTACACATGTACGCCCGTGTGACTACCCTTCGCGCCAACACATGTAAGTGGATGCTGACGGTTTCACTCCTATTCACGAGTCTTACCGAATACCTGGCTGAAAACCGTAGCCTTGTCTCATTCGGGCTTGCTTGGTGCGGATGAAATAGAGGAAAAATCGAATCCGAAATCTAACTGAAGACTGTTTCGATAAGATTGCTTTATTCGAATTCGGCGCCGTTGACACTTTCGCGTAGGTATTTACATGAGACGAGTGAGATTTTTGTATATGATGTAAAGAGAGGCTTCGCTGTGAGCGCTGGTAACCGGGAAAATTTTGTCTGACAACTACCACAATCACTACTTACATTATATACGTAAGTTGATAGATACGTTTCGCATTGAACTGTGAAAGATTATGTCACATTAGAATTATCTTTGATTAAACAGCGATATAAGTATATTAGTTTCAATTGGTTATAACGGATAATTATGCCGCAAGCTACTTGTCACAATGATTGAAAAGTTTTTGTATTAACACGTTGATTAACGACTGTTACTTATATGAAAAGAAACCCGTCATGATAATTCATGTCACTCTGTTTGTACACGGCCGTCGTTCAACAATGCACGACGGGGGCAAAAGGGGTGATATTAAACTCAAAATCAATGCCGACTCCATTGTATGCACAACACGTCGGTACGAGGGGGAAGTTATGTCTTTTGCTTATACTAATAACACCACCTAAAAGGGTGGTTCGTTTCTCCGGCACCTAAACTTTGTATGTTAATATAAATACTCATGTAGGTCTCCTTGCGAACACGAGAAATTCAATGTACATTAAATGGATATTATTACATAGGCAGCCCCGAACCGGAATTATTTGTTCGTTTGTTCGAGGGCTTGTTACTTTGGGAACGAATTTATTGCTTTAGAAACGGTAACCCTAATAATTTGGTAAGACGCCGTTTAGA
Organism: Apotomis betuletana; assembly: GCA_932273695.1. Taxonomy (NCBI): domain Eukaryota; kingdom Metazoa; phylum Arthropoda; class Insecta; order Lepidoptera; family Tortricidae; genus Apotomis; species Apotomis betuletana. The sequence continues at coordinate 11,524,710 of OW026298.1, read as the reverse complement.
ACGCAGAAACATAATAATTTATACGTAGGTAAGCAATGAAAGGTAAGTATGGTTTCTAATGTTATTAAAGTAGTGCTGCATTTTATTAGTACATTTTATGTATTATAAATATTGTGTGTAAGTCATGTTAGCAGATACCTACGGAGCTAGGTTAGTAAAGAAACCTAATCGAATAAAGTGCGTCCATTTTGGAAATGAAAACATGCCTAATCCACTATTATTTAACTCAACCGTCTCATCAATATACGTACTTGAATAAAGCTATTGTTTGAACACAACGGAGGAATGTAGCAAAAAGGAAGTTTCCCGTGGCGGGATCGTTACAAAACCGCCCCATTTTCATTAAACGGGGCCTAGCCGGTGTCGGGTCAACTTTGAACAAATAGAGAGCGACAAACAACGACTTTAGGCATTCACTGGAAGTTCATTACTTTGGCCCGTTACGCTTACTCGATATTCTGTTGGTGCTGTAATGTACTTAATTGTAATTCAGTTTGAGGCTGCTTGGCTGGCTATCAATTCTGAGAGAAACAGGGAATCAGTTTTTTTTTTTGGAAAACGCTCATGTTATCTACATTCCTATTTTACACATAGAACTTATTACATAATACAAACATAACTTTAAAATAATAGTATATATTATATTCATTAATATATATATATATAGATAAGGTATTTAGGTACTCTATCCAAAACGTGGGATTTATTATACCAACGCAAGGTAGGTGCTGATATTTAAACATGTTATTTAAGTCCCATTTTATCACGGTTTAATCTTAGCTTAATAACCAACTAAATAAATAACTAACAATGAAATGAAATCTATTGATATGAATGACACGACGAATATATAAAGATTATAATAGAAGGAAAGATTGTAGGGAGGAGAAAAAGAGGAAGACCTAGGAGAGCTTACACGGACCAACAGAAGGAGAAGGTGAACGTCGTGACCAGGCTGTCAAGGAGAAAGCGCAAGAACGAGATGCATGGAAATTGCTGCACCGACAAAAGCGTAGCTCTTCAATTTATGATGATGATGATGTAGTTCACATAACACTACAGGAAGTTGGTATCTTGGAACATATAATAGATTTTCCTCGCGCGAATGAAGCTGTCCTTGTAAGTCTACATAAAAAATTGGTAACTCGTAATTTTTCGAAATGACAATCGCTCACAAAATCGTGATATAATTGCACCCAATTTATTTGTCAAAACTAAGATATGAATACGAAAGATGACAACGACGCGCCTCTTACATCCGGTGGGATTTACTAAATAGCATTAATGTCCTATCCAAAATTACCTGCTTTGAACTGTTTGTCAATAGCATAATCCGTAAACACCAAACTGTTAAAATCCGCTCTTTGACGGTGGAGAGTTAGCCGAGTTTACTCAGGTGTTACCCTTTCATAATAACCAAGTTAATGTTGAGCCTCTTGATGTCATTTCTTTATATCTACATCCTTTATGTGAACGGTGACAGCCCACATGGCGTTCCTAAATTGATATCGCAGTCCCAAATTGGATCGCATAATAGTATTTTTTTTTTTATAAAACATAATTCCATTTACCTGCATGCACACGAAATTTATCTTGTCAGTTCAAATTAAACGTAACCAATGATTTGGTAGGAATAAGTACTGAAAGGTGAATATCAAGGGACATGGGACAGGAACTTTTGACGAGCACGTAATGTAATATTTCATTCCTATTTGTGGGAACGCGAACGCCGCGCGATAAAATTATAACAGAGCGTGAAACATCGCCCCGCTAAAACCCCACAGGCTTACTAAGTCAACTCGACTGTAAAAAAATACTTTACGTTCACAGCTTTTGTCCTTTTATTCATATTTAATCTCCAGAGCGTCTACAAAAAACAATGATTTCACGGTACAGCATTAACGCATGTAGGCATAACAGAGCGAGCCCAACCCAAAGTAAACACAAGACCATATATTAAAATGTTGTCAATCCTATTTACAGACATTTTACTCTGTGTTTATCTTATAAATCTATTGTGTGCATGGCGGTCGAAATTGTAGGATTTTGTGTCAATATTGACAGGCGGCGGGTTTGGTGCATTTAACAAGTCCCACCGGGCGGATATAGTGCGCGGCTGCGGCCGCCGCCCAGAGATGGCGCTACGGGTCTCACGGAACCGATTACCACATCAATACTCAGCTATTGATGAAACTTTCTTTGAACGTGTAACAAACGTTTTTAAAGAGCGTTGCCAGTAGGAGGAGATTACATTTTGCCATTCTATAGAACTATCGTGTTTCAGCAACATAAACAATAACCACGTTAACAATTAAAAATATGGTTGTAACAAAAACAAAATTCAAATGTTTCCGCTAGCAAGTGTACAAAAGTTTGGGTTAATTTTCATTGAATAATTAATTTTACTACCATTACTATTTAATACCAAGGCACTCTTAATCTGAAGGCATATTCTGTAAATACACAATGTGAGTGCAATTAAAATTTACATAAATGTAACTTGACAAAAGGAGTAACTAACCTCTGTTGGGACAAGTCAAAAAATTTTGGTGTTTTAAGTTGTGATAAAGATTCATGATTGCGAATAAGTATTTTGTAAAACATTACAAAACGATGACAAAATATAACTATCAGGGACCCCTTTTACTCCTTTGACCCGACAAACGTTTTCACATGATAGATTTTTTATTTCGTCGACGTTTTTTTCCATGAAACCATTTTCATCGTCATAGTAAGATGCCCTTAGGTATTTTACAGTCCCAAACAAGAAGATAACCTAAATACTACTTCAAATCAACATACTAATGTGGCTGTAGCCGACCTAATCCCTTCTCAATTGTGAATTCTTAGCTTCTATATTTACTTGCTTTTATTTCCACCAAACATAGCTATGAACCATCTCGGCGAACCGTTTCGATAAAAACCGTACTCAAATCTATCTGTTGGAGAGCCAACTATTTAGGTATGATGACACAGACACAAACTTTTGTATAACACCCCTCTTTTTTTTAAATCTAGGGTTAAAAAGAAGCCATCTATGAAACGGCTGTGTATAAAACAAAAAAATTACCTACAGTCATATGAAAAACTTTAAGCATATTATTATTCTAAACTCCAACTTAAATACAATTCGCTAGTCATTGAAGTAGCCGTCATACTTAACTCCAAAGTATAACACAAAGGCTTAATCAAACGGCGTGAATCCACACATAACGACATAGGTATTTAAACGCTTCATAAATTGAACGTGGCTTGAACAAAGAGTTGTTCAGTAAAAATGTCGACGGGCATAATGCGAGTCGGGATGTCATTAGCGAAAGGCCTTTCTAATGCCTAACTGTGCGCCGCCTTCCACTTCCATTGTCGCCTCGAATAATGAGCAACTAACGATTAAGCTTCTGCACTGCGTCCTACGAAAAAATGTCTTTTTTAAACCGCCGAACAACATTTAGAGCATCATTAAAATCAGTTTATTGAAGAAAGCGTCGCTCGCTTTGTTAACAGTTAGGTTTGCTTTTTTAACTCGCTATTTATGCAGAATACTGTTTGAATCTCAATCGATTCTATGTTTTTTACTTTAAATTGATATTTTACGTATTTTTTCTGTTTTGTAATTAACAAATCTATAGTATATCTTTACAAAATGTAGCATAAGTTTTTCCTAATTCTGAACTCTTTGTAAGTATTACTTGCGACGTAATTATTTACTTAAACGGATATTTACTAAAAATCCGGGATAAATATGCGCTAACAACTCGCATTCATCCGCAACGCATACATCTCTCTAGGTGCCAGCAATTATGTAGTAATTATTTAACTTGACAGTAATGAAAGTCGACGCCCGTTAGTCCTCAATGTACTATTTTTACTCAGTTTTTTCAAACAGACACAAATAGCTTTATTCAAAGAGCAAGTTCCAAAACGTTTCAGAGCTCCGGTGTGGGCTTACCAAGCAAACGTACCCTCCTGTTTGCATTCGTGTGATGTATCAGCGCCGGCGGATCAGTCTCGTCACATCTCAGTGAGGTCATCCCCTTTATAAACAGTGCTGGCAAACATTGTTGGGATTGCTTTTCAAAAAGTCAGCAAATGGCATGTCTGCTGACCTAAGAGCCGTGTTTGGGGCTTATTGAAGTTTTCGTTTGATCACCCGATTCACTTGGGATATTGTTTATTCTGCGAAATTCAATTACGATAAAATGTTTAACTTTACAATATCAGTTAGCTAGTAATTTATGTCTTGAAGTATTTACCATACCTATACCTATCATTAAAATGGGTGTTATAGTTACGTTATTGTAATATTTAGATATATTACAATTACACTCGTATGTATATGTTTTCGGACTGATATTATACTCCAATAATAATGGCAGTAGGTAGGTAAGTACAGTTTCCCAAAACGAGTGAATGGTTTTATAAGGAACAATACTGTTATCTCGAACAACACCATTTGCTGTACAAAAGGTTACAGTAACTTAAAAAAAAAAACGGCCAAGTGAGAGTCGGACTCGCGCACCGAGGGTTCCGTAAAACACTTAATCCCATCTTAACTGGCTGGGTTAAGTTAAGTTTGCACCTTGAATGTATGGGGCTGGATACAAATGAGGTGCAAAGTTAACGCAAGCTATCAAGTTTGTTGCGTTTAAATACTTATTTATTTAAATATTTATTTTATACTGTTTTTAGTATTTGTTGTTGTAGCAGCAACAGATATACATCATCTGTGAAAACTTCAACTATCTAGCTATTACGGTTCATGAATTACAGCCTAGTGACAGACAGACAGACAGACGGACAGTCTTAGTAATAGGATTCCGTTTTTTTACCCTTTGGGTACGGAACCCTAAAAATTAAGTATTGAGTTACTTATACCACCGTAACTCTCAATTCTGCACCAAATGACCTAAACAAATTAGCGGTCGATAAATAAAAAATATTAGTTTAAAACGAATTATTGGAAAAAAATTGCTTATAAGTAGTAGGCGTCAGTGTTCATATTTTCGTAATTTACTCGAAATGTTTAAAATTCTACTAGTTACCGTCACCGCCATTTTAAGCAAATGACATCCGGTATTTTGTCAAAATGTGTAAGAACTAGTTTTATGCCCAATCACTTCATTTCATTATAGGAACTGGGATTCCTTGGATCACCACTCATGTGATATTGAAGTCAAATGGTTGCAGCTACTTCTGCACAATGAAATTGTACCATATTCCGTTGGCAGAGTGACCTAAACTAAAATCCACAGACCTACGGACTAAATTGACAAATGACTGACAGGTAAAATGATACCAGGAACAGCAAAATAAAAATAGTGAAGGGTATATGTCGATAACAATATATCGACAAGTTGTAAAGTACAAGTAACAGACTAGTTTAAATCAGAGGTACACATTTTGGTTTGTTTGATTTTCGAGGTAGTGGATGGATAAAATTCGTTTTTACCCACTAGTTTTAAAGCATAAAAAGGTTTCCAAGCTTAAATATATAAATATTCTACTGTCGGACTTCGGTTGTCAGACTATATTACATATACAACAAACTTAACGGAAATAATTGAAAATCGCAATACAATTTACCTTTGCAGTTTGGGCCTCGTTTTTTTCAATAAACATATGCACTTTTTAACGTATTGCCGCAAAAGTAAATTCGTCCACCTTATCTTTGAACGTTAATTTTGGACCGGGTTTCAGAGGCGAAGTAAACTTCTCTTGTTCTTTGTATTCCTTCAAAACTTTAAAAACTGAACTTGTCGAAATACCTAGAATTTCGGATGTTTTCATGACACACTCGTTTTTATTGACATGAATGTCCTCTGGGATATCTTGTTCGTCCTGCAATCTGTCTACCATCTTATTATAAATATAAACGTAAACTCGATGAATCGTCTTTTTTTCAGTTTCACTAATAGATTTTTTTCTCCTTTTTGTCGGAGGTGAACATTTTGATGAACATGGTTCTGGTCCCGAATCTTGCGAATCCATAACAACACCTAACAATTTCAATAAACAATGATAACGTATACCGTTAGATACATAAAAGTAGTTTGTAAACAGCGGTCAACTATTTCTGAAAATACCCGATTTTTTTTGTTAAAATATGGGCCACATTGTTGGGAATTTGAAAATAAAGAACAATAATTTTATTAATTCATTTAATTAAATGTATGTATTCAATAAACTATCAATTATCATAAATATATAATTTTCATGTACATTATTGCTGGTTTGACATAAAAAATTTACCTCTAATTAGGGGTCTACAGACCTTTTGATCTGTCAAAATCACTGGAAAAAGTTGGTATATAGATTAGCCGATCAAATTGCCAATTTGATTGTCCCGTCTGGGTGGACCTTAAACCTACGATGGAACAATAATTTTAATATCGATGAGAACGACACTGGCCAAACTGTGGCAACATTTGTTAATACTTACTTGTCAATTTGGTCCGTAGGTCTGTGGATTTTACTTTTAATACAAGTCTTGGCCTCCGATACGAGACACACCACTTTGTAGTTTCTGCTTTAATTCTTAATTTGTGTTCATAGCTCTTCCTTCTCCAAATCACTTTAGCGATAACTTGAACAACTAACACAACACTTACCTAATATTTAAAGTACTTAAATATTAAATTTAAATACTTCAATAGGGAACAAATGCTGTCCTTTTTAACAAAATATTGGCTATTAAGCAGGGCAATAAATAATTCTCACTCGTATTTCGTTCAAAATATTGTGTATGCTACAGACACTCATATTTAAATGTGACATATAAGATATCTTTATAATGTTACTTATAAATAGTTTGACGCCTACCGCTACTGAAATAAGTACAATATTAATAACTCGTAAAGCTAACGCAATTGCTAATGACTACTTGGAAGGCTATTCGGTATAATGAATTTGATGGTGATTTGTAGGTACACCTAAATACAAATGAAGCTACAGTAGCGACAAAAAAAAATCATAGCATATACAATTTTAATTTTAACATGGACAGGCCAATATAATGGATAACGAATATAAAAAGATATATATAAGTATTTTAGTTAAGTTCCAATTTTTATTATATTTGTAACTTTATTTCAAGTTCCAAACTATCACTGAATGTCAAATTTCTTGAAAAACAGGCACAACGTCAATGACGTTTTTGTAAATATGTATAACTATAATACGGATAGAAAATTAGATATTTTGTAATCGAAATGGCAGGTTACTATTGAAATGAAAATAAAAAATACTATTGTGTTCTATAAAACCTTTTATGACTGTAAAAGTGTGGCATTTTTCATACAAAATACACAGATATGATGGATTTTTGCCACTACTGTATAAGCGTATAAGAGAAGGGAAACTACAAGATATCCCGTTGCATTGGGTATTTGCAGTCGAATGCAATGCAATCGACTTCTGAATTGATTATTCAGTTTGTATAGAGTTGTTTTCTGTAAACTACCTATTGAAACTGAAGGGAATCACAGTGTTTATTTTTCTACAATAGTTGGATGTTGTGTGTTTTAAAGCATGGAAATTAACTAAAACTATTCGAAAGTGAGTTTATAACTCCATTGCAATTCTTCGAATTCTGTCACTGCTTCATTGTTTAATAACAAATAATTCATTGTTAAAATGATTAACCTCTGCACTTTTAGCATTTTTAACCGACTTTTTATGATCTGCTAAAGTCAGAATTTATGTAATAACTCATATATCACTAAGAAACATAGCATTGTGTTTCATTGTTTTTTTTTGTATCTAATTTCATTGAACTGATGTGGTCGTCAATAGTTGTCATACGTCATTTCAAACGATTTTGCTCGCATTTTACGTTCCCTGGTAAAACGCGTTACTGTATAAATTCTAATCCAGAGACATATCTACTTAATTACAATCTTATTCTCCCACTGACACTACTTTTCGCAATTTACGACGACGCATAAAATATGATACGTGTGTAATTGAACGTGTCTCGGGTGAAATGTCCATGTTTGCGAACCACTCCGCTTTTGTAATGACAAACCTAACACAAACTGAGCGTCGCGATACGACATTAAAGATTGCAAAACCCTCTGTGTGACTTCGTGTGATTTACTGGCTTCGCAGGATTTAGACACGCCACACTGCTGGCTAGCGGTGTAGCGTTACTGCCCTCCCCCTGTCGTTCTGTATTGGATCACGGCGAGCCAACACGTCAGTGTCGTCAGTTAATGAAGTTGGGATTTTTGATTTAAATTTATATTCATTCTAGATAACTACATTTAAAGATTTGAATAGTTTTCATTACTTCTTATTTGATTGAAATACGTAGAAGTACCTATTAATTATATTAATTCTGTGATAGGAAGCGAAGTTCTGTATGAATAACGTATTAAAAATTTATACACCCCTGACACTAAAGCTGGTCATCGACACGAGACCCTCATTCAATGAGTGCGAGTGATATAGAGAATGATACTAAAACTGAACATAACTACAATATACAATTATAAATACCTACAAATCATCTATTTGTGCACAATAGGGTCGAGGTACACACATAATGTAATTATGCTAGATGATGGTACATATGAATTAGTCCAGCTATGTTCTGCCTCAAGGGATACAAAATCTTATAACTAACATACTCATTGTTGTAGATTAGTGTTATCATTTAAGTATTCGTTGACTGAATAGGAAGTGTTTTGAGCCAGAAATCTATTAAAAGCCCGCTTAACTTCTAATACAGTTTCTTGTTCCTTAATATTAAAAGGAAGAGCTTAAATTATTAGCTGAGATCGTCACTTGTTCCAATTCAAGTTGTATATCTTGGATAAATAGATTGGTCAATCCGTTTGGGAGCTATGATGCCACTGACAGACACAGAGTTACACAAATACACAGATACCTACACATTTTAAACTTATGACCTCTCGTTTTCCTTCGGGGATCAAAAACCAAGACGATGTCATTTTACCATAAGACCATACCATGAGTGGTGTAGTCGAACAACCCATTATCGCGACACGAGCGACATTAAAGATGGCAACATCCTTTGTGTACCTTTCTTCGTGTGGTATACTGACTTCGCAGGATTTAGCCACGCCAAGTTGTAGCGTTACTACCTTCCCTACCGCTCTGTATTGGATCACGGCTACCAACACGACGTCAGTTAATGACCTTGGGATATTAAAACGTAACGTACCTTTAAACTCTGACAAAAAGAGGATCCGTATATCTGTATGTCTGTTGAAGCTCCCACGGTTGCTCCGATTTGAATGAGGTTTTTTTTTAATCGTAAGCTATTTGTCTGTCGAGATGGTTCTTAGCTATGCTTGGTAGTGTCGGACTCGGGGGTTTTTAAAATTTTGTATTTGGTTTATCGTAACAGTAATCAGTAACCGAACATACTGTTGAGAAAGGCGCAATTTTTCTAAAATTTGTCTGTATTTAATTGATATTCGTGTTAATAGGTAAGTATTCGGTAACAAGGACAATTTGAATTTAAAACCAAGACTATATCATGTTACCATACTATCATCACATCAAAGATTGCAAAACCCTACAGGTGACTTCGTGTGATTTACTGAATTCGCAAGATTTAGACACACCACAACGCTGGCTAGCGATGTATGGTTAATGCATCCCCCTGCCGCACTAAAATGTTTTTGAAGTTACCTTAATACCATTCACCCACCAGATGGTATTCGGATTCAACAGAATCCTACGTAAGGAGCCTGCCTTGAAAATTAAATCTACAGAGAAAAATGGCAATTGTAGCAACGTTCCCAATTGACGTTATGGAAAGTCAACTTAAAGTACTTAACATAAATACATATATAGTGTATATCTTGTCTTGCTTGACGCTCGCATTACATTAAGAGCGAAAATAATTAACATTTTAATAACATAATCTTAGTACAGTGCGACACAAAAGAGTAGAAAATAAATGAGGGCGCCACTTCCTTCGCAACTGTCACATTTTTGACGTAAAGTGCTTGTTACCATATTGGTAACAATTTTGTATGAAAATTTTTAGTTCCTTTTTCATCCGTTTTCTACTCTTTTGTGTCGGGCTGTACAGATTCCTGTAACAAAAAGTAGTTTGGTTTATTAAGTTCATTTAGAATAAATTACCATCCAATGAGAAAGAAAACAAGTGAAAATTCATTTATTGATCCCGGACTCGCCTCACTTGAATGGCGAGGACTAAGTTAGTTTTTTTTCTTTTTAACACGGACCAACTCGAAGCGTGTTCGCTCGGTAGCTATCGTAAAGGCGCGTAGAGATCGACGCCGATAATTGAAGAAACGTTACGACTGCTGAATCTTAACACCGATTTAAAACTTCGACGGATAAATTAAAAGAATTCGATTCGGGATTGTTTTTCCCTTCGCCTCACTGCCTCCGATTTTGCAGATAAGCTTGTTGTGCGCACACTTTATGTTCTGATTGCAAGTCGGTACCTGTGTAAAAGGCAACATGTGCTGACTTTGGCTGTATTTTAAATTAATAGTAGTTACGATATTCAATTCATTATTTGGGAAATATCGCTATTATTTGGATTGGCATTCAAAAAAGCACGTTTACAACCTAGAACAAACATAAGTATTAACTAGCCGCTCTGAGCTCCAGACCTCGCGAGTCTGTTTCAGAATGGGTGAAATATGATATTTATTACGTTTTCAAGCCGAAATGATCGACAAATAATCTATATAAGTACTTAATTATCAAGCCTTACACAAAAAAGGATCTACCAAGACTTGCGGCAATTATAGAACCATCGCGTTGATCTCCCATGCAAGTAAAATCCTCTTACATATAATTAATCAGCGGTTCAACCATTTCCTCAAGATCCAGATACCCCAAGAACAAGCTGGCTTTGTGAAAGGAAAGGGCACAAGAGAGCAGCTTCTTAACATTCGCCAAGTCATCGAGAAGAGCAGGGAATTTAATTGCCCAGTCGTATTGTGTTTTATAGACTACACTAAGGCCTTTGACTGCGTGCAATGGGACAAGTTGTGGACTGTGTTACGCGAGATGGGGACTCCTGAGCATTTGATTGGCTTGATTCGAAACCTATATGTTGAGAACCGCTCTTATGTCAAAATCGGCACCGATTGTTCCAATGTGTTCGAAACAAAGATGGGAGTGCGTCAGGGCTGCATATTATCCCCAGCCCTTTTCAATATATATGGGGAGTTTATAATCCGCAGGGTGCTCGAAACTTGGGACAAGGGATTTCCGATAGGAGGAAAGCGGATATCGAACCTCAGATATGCCGATGACACGGTTATTTTAGCAACGTCTGTGGAAGATATCCAGGAGCTGTTTGGGAGACTCGAGACGGAGAGCAACCGCATGGGTCTCGCAGTAAACAGGAGTAAGACGAAGCTAATGGTAGTAGACCGTGCCGAAAAACTGCCCTGTACAATTAACATCATCCCAGGGGTTGACATCGTAGACCACTACGTTTATTTAGGCGCACTGATTTGTCATGATGGCAGCTGCGTACCGGAGATAAAGAGGCGTATTGGTATGGCTAAGGACGCGATGACCCGACTGAATGTCATCTGGAAGAAGAGAGGTATAACCATCACCACCAAGACCCGGCTAGTACGCGCTCTAGTATTCCCCATATTTCTCTATGGCGTAGAAACATGGACGATTCGAGCTCGAGAAAGGCAAAGGATCGATGCATTCGAGATGTGGTGCTGGAGGCGTATGCTGAGGATACCCTGGACCGCCATGCGCACCAATGTGTCGATCCTTTCCCAGCTTCGTGTCCAAACCCGCCTATCCACAATCTGCCAGCAGCGTATATTGACCTATTTCGGCCACATAATGAGGAGGGAAGATGAAAGCCTTGAAAAGCTGATCATTGTTGGGAACACGGAGGGCAAACGAGCCCGGGGACGGTCCCCAACCAGATGGACCGATCAAGTGAAGGGCCCTTCCTCAGCCAAGTTTTGCTCGGTCATCAGAGATGCGATGAACAGGCACCGGTGGAGGCAGATCATAAAAACTAGGTGTAGAGCATCTATATCCACCGATGACCACGATCCTCAGTCATGAGGGAGCGACCACAGAGAGAGAGATCAAGCCTGCTCACAAGTCCACGAGAATCGGTTGAGTAATAAGACCTGTAGGCGAGAACAGCCGGAATTCTGATCAACTGGACATCCCAACAAATGGACCGATAAATTTGCCTAAGCAAAAACGGAGCCGTTTCGCTCGCTCTGTCAGTATTAGTGCAGGTACTCTCTTATAACAGTACCTACCCTACTCTGGATGAGTCGTCAAGTACCTCTTTTAGTCATCATCACTATGTTTTTCGGTCGCATACCCTAATTTTGGGGCTTGAATGACCCGAGAGAAATGTCACTTTAGCAAAGCTCTGTATTTATCATTAAAATGCAACTTGTCCATGGAATTCCAATAACAAAAATCCAAATATCTCACTATATGATATGTCCGTGACATGTTCAATCCCCAACACACCGGTCATAGGCCTTACTAATGTCAGATAACTCCAACATAACAACTACCGCCATCATAATTTGAACGAAGAAACACGATTCATCTTTTCTAGTCATTTAGTGTTATCGTTAGCGACTCTATAGACTTTTATAATGAAGTATGGGCGTTTATCACGAAACAATTCAATGGGCATTATTCGTAGCCACGACCTAATGTCCCGAGTAGCCAAAAAATGGAATAAGCCTGTTATAAAAGCGAGGGAGCACCGGCCCGGACAATAATTCACAAAAATTGTGAGCAGTTAACGTCCTCCGTGGCCTGAGAGCGACATAATCATCCGCGAAACTAAATTTAATGCTAATAGCACTTGTTAAAATAAAACCTCGGCAGGGTTGGGTGCTTAGTGGCATTATTTAAAGTGATTTTAATTATGTTGAGAGCAGATGACAGTGGAGTTCCCTCCTCTTCATTGTACGCCAGCCGCTCGTAGGCGCCGGGGGCCTGTTCTGTTCCTCTTTAAGGGACTTACTCGTATGTACGGCTGCGTTAATATGATCGCCACGCAGTTTTATACAACGCCTGTGCGAGGGCAGGAATTTACATTACAAAGGATACTAAATTGGAAATATAAGTAGATATTTCATATAAGTTTTATGTGAAACTTCTATAACTTGCGAATTTTTAATGTATGATATAATTATTTAAAATTTAGCTGCCGTCTCCTACTAACTTAAAATTGAGTGACGTATTTATAAATCACTTTTTAATTATGTATTTTTGTATTTGCAGTCCGTAACGTCAGTATATTCAATATAACTCACTTTTCTAGAATTATTTATTTAGATTCTAGTTCTATTTTTTTAGCCTTAATTTTAATTTAATTGTCCAATGTTGCAAATTGTTTCGCTGAAAAAAAAACATATCCATTGATAAAAAATAATATGACTCATTCCCATCACATCTAGGTACTTCAACAAAAATCTTTTTTTCCATCTTCGTTTATTTTTGATTATCTTTGTGCTTTTGAAGCTGTAATTCAATGCTGTTAGGGCGATTAGTCTTGGGACGGGAATCGGTAAAAGACTTTCTTCTTGTCGTAGGCAAATTAAAAGTTCCAAGGGTTGAATTTTCACTAGCAAGTGTTGTACGAAGTTGCTTGATTAGTTTATACAGAATGTTAGATCTGATTTTGAAATAATCCTGTAATTTATTTAAGTTTTACATTTATTCACTATAAGATGCCGACAATTACTTCCGCGGAACACTCTCGAATAAAAAGTATCCTATAACCATCTTTCACCTAACATCGTTTGTCCTAAAACCACTTGCCCGAACTGTTTTGTCTTACTGGGCATTAGCCCTAACGATCAATTGCCATAACAATCCTTTTCCATAACGTAATGGTTGTCCTAAAACTAATTTGTTCGAAACATCAATACGGAACTATCAATATCTCTAATATTTTTAGCAATATTCCTCGCAAGCCCTAAAATCATTTTATTTTTAAAGTCCGCGCCCTTTTTGCTACCACCGAACTGCTACCAGTAAAGTCGTTTAAAGGGTTAAGTTAGGTTAGAACTGCAACCACAACAGTAGTCGAGCCGAGCGATTAAAACTTAGGGCATATGAGTGTTAGGACAAGTCATCTTTATGACATAAAACGTTAGGGAATGCAAAAATAGGTTAAAAAACGTTAGGGATTCAGATATAGAGCCGAAATTTTCATACAAACTTGAAGGCCTAATCCGAGAAGTATTTTTGAAGTGAAGACTTCTTTAGCGGCGCTTGGCACTTTTTTTAGATGGGTAAAAAATGTTAAAACTCGCGTCAGATCCGTAGCCTGATCGAAAAAGCGTAAGATTGTTAATTGTGACATTTTCATTTCTAAATAATGTATATACAATTGGTAACCTAGCAAGAGAGAAGCCTATGTCCAGCAGTGGACTGAAACAGGCTGATGATGATGATGATGATGATGATGATGAACCTAGCAACCGTGTCTGTTTCAAAGAAAAGGGGGCCTTCGAACAACAAAATGTTGTAAGTGACAGATGGTGAAACGTAATCATAAACTTACATTAGTAAGAAATGGAGATTAAAATAGAAATCAAGTGTCAGTGAGATAGAATAAAATCGGATAGTTCGGACTTAAAATTAACAAATTCAGTGAGGAAAAATACTTCTAATATTATTAAAGTTTTATATTATGGACCAAAAGTGCTATAGGGAAGGGAGAAACTTATCATATGTTTTATTTATTTATTTAATCTTTATTACACAATTGAAAAAAAAAACGCACACAAGGCGGACTTAATGCCATTGGGCATCAATACCAGTCAACCTTTGAGCAAAGCAGATAATCTGTAGGCGGGTCATTGTCAGATTTAGGTGCGCGTCTTTCCGGTGGACATTTGAGAAATTAAGGATTCCAGTGCCTAATTTTCTGATTAAATGCCTGTGAGAACAAAGAACGTTCCATCTTCTATAATCCCACCTAAACCTAAATTCATACAAACTCTTAACTTTTGACCACCGAAGGGACAAATTTTGTTTTTTGAACTGACAATGGCCCAGGCGGTGAAGAAACAGGTTTTATTTATCTCACTAATATTATAAAGGCAAACGTTTGCGAGTGTGTGTGGGTGTGTATGAGTGTATGTTTGTTACTTCTTCACGCTCTAACGGCAGGACCAATTTTCAAGAATTTCGGTACCGTCGAAGGCTGCAACTTTACCAACATGCTACAATATTGCCTTTTTTGCAAATACTTATTTTTCTACCAAACCGTTATCTATTTTTTACTTCTAAAAATGGTAGAAATGACATTGTTTAGCTGGCAACCCATTTTAATATTTTTTGTTGTAGCAACACTGGTCGTTTTGGACTCAGTCGGCGTCAACGCCTTAAAAGCGGCCACGTGTTTTTTCGGTGTGTCCAAAACTTTTGTAATTGCAGTGAAAATACGAGGTATAGCTGCTTGCAGAGTATTTGTATGGTAAGTAATAACGCTCTTTTCGTTGTTTATCGTACTTATGCTTGTAAATATGCTCACATAAGGCTAGAACGACGATAGGCAATGTTGTGAAAGGTTTCTTAGAACATCCAGGCCCCAACATTGCCTAGGCTAGGGTTGTCACCACTTCGTTTATTACCCACTTCCATAAGCAGAATCGCTTTAGTCATTAAAATTAGTCAAGTAGGTATACCTTACCTGATTAACTGCCTCATTTCATTTCCCAATTCAAGCTGAAAATCTTTGTGGATTATGAACCGTACGAACATTTGACGCGTTTTGCAAAAAAAAAATTATCTTTATTTAAGGAGCTTGTCACAATTACACGTGTGCGCCGATTTTAAAATGATCGGCGGCGGCGGCGTGAAATCGGATTATAGACTGCTAGCTCTGTCGCACATTATTTGAGCGAAAGAGATGCAGATACGAAATTTTCAGTCATTCGGTTTTCGAAATAGAGGCCCAGATTTGAATAATTTAGTTGCTGCATTCATAATTCCCCATTTTATATATTGATCATATATTTGACTATATTTTAATTCTGAAGGTACAAAAAAAATGGGAAAGAAAAGCAGGCGGAAGTCCGGAGCGCGACGGTACGCAGACTACGACGAAGAAACGCTAAAACTAGCCGTGGATTTAGTAAAATCAAAAGCGCTTACGTCTTACGATGCCGAAAGACATTTTGGGATTCCACGACGCACAATATTAAACCATGCCAGAAATAAACATGAAAAGGCTGTCGGTCGACCAACCGCGCTGTCAGTAGAAGATGAAAAACATATCGCTGATGTACTAGAACTTACCGGAAGGTTTGGTTGTCCCTTGTCAATGTTAGATTTACGCATAGTAGTACATAATTACATACAAAAAAGTGGAAGGAATCACCTTTTCAACAGAAAAATGCCCGGAGAACGTTGGGTTCGTGATTTTCTGGAGCGACACAAATTTTCGCTGCGAGCTACACAAAATATCAAACGTAGTCGAGCAGCTAAATCGGTTGATGAGATTTCCACGTATTTTGACCATCTGCAAACATCGATTAAGGATATTCCTAGTCAAAATATTCTTAACTTTGATGAGACCAATTTAAGTGATGATCCTGGATCTTCGAAAGCGGCTTTTAAACGTGGGACTAAACACCCTGAGCGTGTGTTAAATTCCAGTAAAACCTCTATTTCGATCATGTTCAGCATAACAGCCGACGGCGAATGCTTACCTCCGTACGTGGTATATAAAGCTGAACATTTGTGGACCCAGTGGTGTAAGAATGGACCACCAAATGCAAGATATAATCGAACAAAATCGGGTTGGTTCGATATGGCCTGTTTCGATGACTGGTTCAAGACTATTGTCTTACCTTGGGCAAATTCGCGCGAAGGGCAGAAAGTTATAATCGGAGATAATTTGTCATCTCATCTGAGTGCTGAAGTTATACAATTATGCGGAGAGAATAACATTAATTTAGTATTTTTACCGCCAAATTCAACACACTTAACCCAGCCCCTTGATGTTGCATTTTTCGGTCCAATGAAGAGATCATGGCGTAAAATCTTACTCGACTACAAAACGGCAAACAAAAATGTCTCGACGTTAAATAAGACACATTTTCCGGAGCTACTTAAACAGCTTCTGGTGGAAATAAATATGTCCAGCTCCAAAACTATTTGCAGCGGTTTTGCCGCATGTGGCATATTTCCGTATGATCCAACTAGAGTGATCGGTAAAATACCAGCTACAACAGTTGAAGAAACTAATCAATTTGATGTGTGTCTTTTACAATATTTAGAACAAAACAGAACACCCATTCCTCAGACCAAAACAAAAAACAATAAAAAATTAGCAGTAGTACCTGGAAAATCAGTTTCCACGGAAGATTTTAACCAGTTCATAAAAGGTAAAGGCAAAGGCAAAACAACAGTTAAAGACAAATATCAAATATTACCGGAACCGAAATCATTAAAAAGCCTATGCACTGATTTTGTGAACAAATTAATTTTTGGAGAAGTCAGTGATCGACCCATTAAATCAGGAAAAAGAACTTCAAAGAAAACCACGCTTAAGTCAATCCGCCTATTGGGTCATGCGTCTCACCATGCCGCTAAAGAAAATACCCCATTCACAGCTGTAAATTATCGTGACTTACCACAGTGCCTGCAAATGCAAGAAATAATTAATGATGATAACTGCGAGGCACCAAAATCCAAAATAACAATATTACAAGACGTGAAGGTTATGCCAGGTCCATCGGGTATCAAGTCTAAAGGAGTCAAAAACCAAAATGTTCGAAGTAAAAATATCAAGCCTAAAATATCTACTGACTTTGCGGCATTAAACACTAAAATAATACTTACAAAAAAAGTGAAAAAGCTGCAATCAATTAAACCCATAGTACATATGAAGAAAGAAACAACAAGGGAAGATCACAAGGGAAACGCATTAACAAAGAATAGAAAGAGAAGAGCGGTACGGCATTCGACATCAAGTACAAGCATTTCTGACGACATGAGTGTACATAGCGACTCTAGTATCATGAACATCTCTGAAATTGATTCTGATGACGATTTACCACTTTCTCGTGTAACAAACTTATTGTCACCGAATATAGATACAAATAAAGGTACTAACATCTCAGACACGCCTACTTTGAAAAATGGCGATGATCACATTTCAGTCCCATGCGAAGTTAATTCAGAATACTTGTCGCTTTTTGGCCACAATGACCCAGAACTACTACGCACGTATACGTCTACGAACACCTCAGATATTCCTAATTCTGAGGGTTTATGCAATGCGCTGTCTGGGATGAATAACTGTCCGGAACTTGAATACACGCTCACAAAACGCTCACTTGATGATTCACGTAGCCCTATAAAGTCCTGTTATTCGTCTGGGGAAACAAACAATGAAATATCCCAATGTGAGACTACTTCACCGAAAGATTCACAGTTAGTTTCAATTATCGAACCCAATGATAAAGTTTTGGTGAGGTATTATACCAATTCATGGAAATACTATATTGGTGTTGTGACAACTATAAATAACGATGACACATTTGAAATATCATTTTACAAAACGATGCGTACTAAAGGCGAGTTAAAATTTAAAAAGCCTCGTAGGCTAGACAGAGATATAGTGCCAAGAGAATCAATAATAAAGGTTATTGAGTTGTCTAAAACTTCCGACAAACCTGAAGTGTTTCACTTGCTTAATCAAGATGATGCTACATATATCTAAGCAATTGTAAGAGGTTGTATACTAAACAGTCAGTACCATTTTACTCGTTTGTTTTATGCCTATGGCTGATTAGTTATTACGATCGACGTTTTGATCTTTTTGACTTGATATTTTAATAGACTTTAATTACGTCTTAATTTGTTAGCAAACTTTTTAAGAATGGCTCTTTTAACTGTCTGATAATGATTAGGTATTATTAAATGTATGAGACTGTAAAATAAGGCTGATTATCTTTTTGTTGTTACGTTAACATTTCAGCTGTCTAAAAATGATTACTGAAAGATATTAAGGTAGTTATATTAGGTAGGTGATATTAACAGTATAAGACTGTAATGTGAGACTATGGCTGATTAAGTGTTAGATTTTGATAATTGCAATTTAAAGTTATATGGTGAGAATTTATAAGCCGTTACCGTTTTGTTGTTAGTTTAACTGTTAAGCTGTCTAAAACTTATTAAAGATATAAGGTTGTATAAGACTGTGACTGTGATTAAATATTGGATTTTGATAATTATAACGTAAAGTTCTATAATGAGAATTATAAACCGTTACCATTTTGTTGTTATATTAACTTATTAGCTGTATAAAAATGATTACAGTCAGACATTAGGTAACTGTCATTTTAATAATATACGACTGTAAAGTAAGACAATGACTGATTAAGTATTAGTTTTTGATAGTTGCAATTTAAAGTTGAGAATTTAGAAGCCGTTACCGTTTTGTTGTTAGTTTAACTTTTTAGCTGTATAAAAATGATTACAGATAGACATTAGGTAAGGGTCACTTTAATAATATACCACTGTAAAGTAAGACAATGACTGATTAAGTATTAGTTTTTGATAGTTGCAATTTAAAGTTGAGAATTTAGAAGCCGTTACCGTTTTGTTATTAGTTTAACTTTTTAGCTGTATAAAAATGATTACAGATAGACATTAGGTAAGTGTCACTTTAATAATATGAGACTGTAAAGTAAGACTATGACTGATTAAGTAGTAGTTTTTGATAATTGCAATTTAAAGTTGAGAATTTATAAGCCGTTACCGTTTGTTGTTAGTTTAACTGTTTAGCTGTCTAAAACTTATTAAAGTTATAAGGTTAATAACAGTATAAGACTGTGACTGTGAATTAAATATTGGATTTTGATAATTATAATGTAAAGTTCTATAACGAGAATTATAAACCGTTACCGTTTTGTAGTTAGGTTAACTTCTTAGCTGTATAAAAAATATTAAAGGTACCTATAAGGTAGGTGTTATTAAAAATACAAGACTGTAGCTGATTTGATTCCTTACGTTGATTATATGAAACATTTATAAAAAAAAAACAGTTTCTTTTAATATATACCTACTTACATTACCAACTACTCATATATTCATATCTTGTTGTTATATTTGTGTATTGAAATACACACACAGTATTCCAAAAACCCTTCGGACCGGACATTTTTAACTGACCCCGCAGATTGACGTACTTAGTTATACTAGTCCGGTTTTTGGAATACTGTGACATGGTAAGAAAATATAGCAAGATATAAAATTAAGTTATTTTCTTAGCAGTTTTCAAAATACAGTTTATGCCACACCTGGCCAAAAGCGAGTTTTTCCGCACGCTGCGCGTGCGGAAAAGCGCACTTTTTAGCCAGGCGCAGATATAAAATTATGTACACTACACGTGCCGTAAAACAGAAAGCCCTCTATCGCGTATTTATGACCCTCGCCTGCGGCTCGGGCCCCAAACATCTGCGATTTCGTTCTTTCTTTGTTTTACAGCACTAGTTGTGTAATGTACTATTTCCTAACTTGTTTTATTATTTGGCACAACCCTAGCTACGCTTTAAACTTGTATGGACTTGCTGCAGAACACGCCACAACTTTGCCTACGTTGCGAAAAAAATGCTTAAATAGCAGTTTAGTGATTTCTAATGACATCTTGGAATTGATTTAACGGTTGTTAATTTAAAAATATACGTTTTTTTTTAATACTCCATATGTTACCACAGATAATCCACTAGGCAATGTTGCAACTTCTGGCCACAACTTTGCCTACAACTTTGAGAGCTTCTACAAGCAAAACTAAGAGTGTTTGAAGTATTTTGAACCGTTATGTATGTGTATTTAGGTCTAGATTGGCTTAACAGGGATGGCAAAAGCACAGATAACGTATAATAAAAGGGTAATGTAAAAAATACATGAATTTCCGTGCAAAGTTGCAGCATTTGACGGTATGGAGGTAGCTATGACACCCTGGATTGAGAGGCTACATTTTAACACCGGGTAACACCGCGGGGCACAGCTAGTATTTGTAATATGTTGATACTTTATAGCGTTAACCTACGAGTATATATACGCGCGACAAATTTTAGCGACATTTTTGAGGGAAATCGTTTCTTTTTTTATAATACATTAACACAATGCGCGCGTGACTCATTGGTTCTTGATATTAGGAGCATCAATTTGTGATACTGACCACATTGGTTTATACAGTGCTTTGCTAATCGAGTGTAAAAACGTGTATTACCTACATATAAAATCATGAAAAACACGATACCAAACAAATAATTTCAAATGAAAATAAATGAAATAAAATAATAATAAATAATCTTCGTTTTTCAGAAAAACAAAAGAAAAACAGGATTAAAATAGCACAACGAAAACAAAACTACTATTGATGCGGTCTAAGACATTTAAATAGATTCGAATCAATATTGTTCGTTTCTTACTTCAGCTACCATAAACCTATTATATCAGTTTTAGAGATTGGCTATATGATGATGCTGGTAATGATGATGGTGAAAGATTCGTTGAAATTATGGATGAAAGTTGATTTTTCTGAGAAATAAACTTTTGTATGTAAAATAATTATAATAGTTCTGTAGTGTTAAATTTTTATGTAATATAAATTGTCATGTTTGTCTACGATAGCGCAATAAATGAATATTGTATTTTACCGTATTCCCTAACCATTCCAAAATATTCAAAAATGCACAACGCTGATGTTCAAGTTTTCACTTCTGCCGGCACTCCCGGAGTGCAACCCGTCCTTTTTTTATATGTGTTTGAGAAAAGTACTGTACATGCGTAGCCGTCTAAAATCTATACCTACTCACCCGGCAAGCTCTTCTTTCACGGCGTCTGCAGTAATGTACTATAATGTAGTACAACAAAAACCAAACGACTAAAGCGAACAGCAGCCTGAAGTTTTCTTTGATATGACCCGCCTTTGCTGAGGCTGCGTTTGCGACACTTGGATTTATTTACAACGCTCGAGTGAAGTTTTTGGAGACTTTTTTTATTGGTGTGTGTCTTTCATTACTCAGTCAATTCATCAGATATCTTCGGCGTCGTAGCATGCATCTAAATAATAAGGCAGTGAAATGATTTGTTTTATGTTTGTCATGGACCCATGGTTATACATATTATGTACTTATAGGTACTTACTAGCTTTGTAGGAAACCATAAGTACAATATCATGTGGTCTGGGTCAGGGTCGATTAATTGGTTATTCAAGTTTCATAAAGGTTAATATAAAAAGTCATCAATAGATAAGTCATCTTCCGCAAATGACACGTCCCGACCACGGCCTCGCTAGTAAATAGCGTATAAAACGATCATTCGAAAATGAAAATGAAAATGAAAATGAAAAATTTATTCATAACATCGATACATGTCTGTTTGTTTGTTTATATGTTTCATTATTATTTACTAATTATATTAATTATATCATCAATATGCATAATATACATTCCATTGTTAATAAACACGCCATATACATATATTTATTTTTTAATTATTTCAGATATGTTGTATATTTGTGCTTCAAGCAGCCATTTTTTC
This sequence comes from Apotomis betuletana, assembly GCA_932273695.1. Classification (NCBI taxonomy): domain Eukaryota; kingdom Metazoa; phylum Arthropoda; class Insecta; order Lepidoptera; family Tortricidae; genus Apotomis; species Apotomis betuletana. Next base: position 11,502,168 of record OW026298.1, on the reverse strand, counting down.
AATCTATTTTTGAAGGTTTGTAAGGAAGGTGCATCTCTGATACTGTCCGGTAGCTGGTTATATATCAAAGGACCGAGAAAGTAAGCGGACTGTTCTGTTTTGGCTAGCCTGTGGGGCACGGGGGCGTAGCGGCCTGCGTTCTTATTGCTACGCAGGCAGTATTTTCTGTTTGCCTGCTTTGTCGCAAACTCCTCACTGTTTGCGTATGTGAATATGGCCACCTGTTGGATCAGTACACAAGGTAGTGTTAGTATGCTGTACTGTCTAAAGTAATCGCGAGCAGAAACGTCGTCAGGAACACCTGCTATCGCTCGAACGGCTCGTTTTTGCATTACAAAAACCCTATGCCAGTCCGCCGCTCCGGCCCAGATTTCCGTGCCATACGATCATAAGAGCGTGCACTGTCGCGAAGTAACAGCTCCTGACGACGTCCCTGGTCGCAGTACTAGCGAGACGTCTCAACGCGTAGCACGCGCTGCCCAGCTTGGCGCACAGCTGGTCAATGTGCGTATCCCACCGCAGCCGACTGTCTATTGAGAAGCCTAGGAGCTTTGTTTCAGGTACTTGCTTTACTGCTTCGTCACCGGCGCATGTCCTCAACGGCTGGGTCACGTGACCATTTAGGCTGAAATTCATACAGAAAGTCTTACTCCTGTTGAGGGCTAAATCGTTAGCATAGAACCACTGGGTTAGTTGGTTAAGTGTGCTGTTCACGTTCGCTTCCAGCTGTTGATGAGAAGCGTCCGTGACAACAGCTGTTACGTCATCCGCGTACATGTATATATTGCAACCCTTCACGGCCAGTGGAAGGTCGTTCAGAAGTATACTGAAAAGTGTGTTCGAGAGGCATGATCCTTGAGGTACCCCAAGCAAGCATTTCATTTCCTCAGACTTGACACGGCCACCGTCACCTACGACCACTTGGCATCTGTCTGACATAAAAGACATTAGTAATTCCAGAGCTGGGCCACGAACTCCATAGTGTCCTAATTTCTGTGCGATAAGGCGGTGATTAGCGGTATCAAAAGCGCGCGAGAGGTCGCAGCACACCATTGCTACCTGTAGCCCGGCCTCGCGCGCGCTCAGCACCTGCCATACCACTTCACGCACTAGATCGGTTGTCGATCGCCCGTGGCGGTATGCGAATTGCCTATCGGAAAGGGTAGATTGTGGTATCCAGAAAGACAGCAGTCGATTGTTAAGTCCGACTTCTAACTAATTTTCTTCTTTCATCATTTTTTCATTCTTTCATAAAGCCAAAAAACGCCGGCCAGCTACATACGGACTTTGCCTGGTCTCTAGTTATAGGATTTGCGTGTTTATTCTTGATCACAAGTATCACTACTAAAATCATTTCTCGATATTTAACTTTTATGCAGTAAACACTTACCTACACTCAAAGCTCTTCTAATAACTAAGAGTACCTAATCGTTATGCGTTTACGCCAGTACGTATACCTCCACTCCGGCATTTAAATAAGATTAAAACAATCCCAATTCATACCGCCGTTTTATGTCAGTAAGGTTAGATATATAAGAGCAGTAAAACGTCCATCCACACGTTGCGGCTTTTACCAATGCACTATCTATAATTAAACAATGGGCCTGACCCACGCCCCGTTACAACCCAACAGCCGACGTTTAACACATTCGGATAATCTCACTAAATCGCTTTAATCTCAACTTGGGACGAACCTTAATTCAATTCCACGTTAATTTACTTATTTGAAAACGAGAGCACCCGCGATACAGTTATCAGGGCCGGCCCGGGGAATTAGGGTTTGAGGATGATAGGGATAATCTTTTTACGAATAAATGATTATAGTGAGACCCCGCGCTTAACGGTCCAGCCGTTAAAGTTGTTTGTTTTTATGATTAGGTTAGCCCGGAAGAGCTTGCTCTATATACTGATACTGTACGCAATGATTGGGCTTTCGTAATCATTGTCATTTAACTAAATTAGCAGTGGGCGTGGCACATTCCTCATTAACCGACAGCCGCTTGGGGTAGAAAGGTTTACGGGTGGCGACAGTACTGGAAGACGCAACGTGTGTCAGGCCCTTACAGTTTGAAAATTCAAATAGTTCCCAAGTACCACACATGCTGTATAAGCACTTATACAGCTGAAATAAGCTGAATAAGCTTCGTGGATCCGAACTTCCTTTGATATTGAATAACACCGTGTATTAAAAGGTTTTTGATTTTAGTTTATTTTATTTAACTGACCCCAATCTACCAATACACAAAAAGGAAACAGTAACGCTTTAGCTCTATTTTTTATTTAATATGTATGTTCGTTTTTTGCGCATCTCTGGGCTACAGTTGCCTGGAAATAAATTAATTCAATTTCCCGTTACAGATTAGAAAAAAATCTGCAAAATTAGCAATGTACGAAGCCTTACTACTTTCCATTAAAAAAAATCTACTAACCATTAGTAAAGGAATTAGGATCGATCTATTATCACGGCCCAGACTACTGTTTTCTCAGAGCTAGATATCGTGTTGGTTATTTGAACCAAGCGTCAGGCAGTGCTCGTCGATATCACCAATTCACCACCCCCCGTGAAGACAGAGAAGGACAAACTCAGCAAGCTGCAAGACTTGGATCACGAGGTGACCGATCATTGTCCCGATATGGTCGGTCCAGTGAACAGTTTTATAACGTAGTCGATCGACAAATATCTTAAGAAACGTCAAAATTCAAATATTCGAATATCTCCGGGGAAAAAATCGAATAATTAGAGTATCTCCGAATAAAAATTCGAATATTGTAAAATACTCAAATATTTCGAAGCCCTAGTCAGTAATCAGGTTCCTTACAAAGGTGGACCGACGATCTCGTGGAAGTCAGTCTGAGTGAGATGATGATGATGAATCATTATACGAGTAATTGTAAGCATTTCTATTTGTAAAACATTACTTTTAAAGTCAAAGAAATAGCCTGAATCAATATCAATTTGTCAAACGATAATCGCAAGCAGCATTCACATACAATCAGTGACATCAGTAGGTTTAGATTTATGAAGGAAAATCAAAGTTCGGACTAACCGTAGGCGGCGAGTCGACTTTGGTAAACTGATATTTATCTACGAACATCTATTTTGTTAATGCAGCATTCAAATTTAAGAGAGGTGACGTTGATAAAATAAATTATTATGATTAGGTACGTGTGTCTAGTGGTACTTTAAACTAATTTTAATACATAATGAATTAGTGTTACGAAAACGATTTACTTAAGTAAACCTACTTACCTGTTTTGTCGGTTTTATAAACACTATTTAATAACAACAGACTTACCTATACGTGCACTTTTATTATGTACGCTGCGCGTTTGGTTTACAAATTACTTTTAATATTTGCATTAGCCCCCTGTAATCTATAATACCTACCTACGATAAATTAAAAGAACAATGCATCAAAGCTCTTATGTATCTGTTAGTTAAGAAAAGATAAATCTCAGTATTTGAATCGGCAGATAGGTGAAGCTGGTTGGAACGGTGGGTATTTTTAGGTTACGTCAGATCGGTCTGTCTGCCGCAGATATGCTGCCGTGTCTCACTGACGTTAACAAATTACATCGACTGTCGACTTTTTGAAACAATATACAGTTGGCGTTTAACTTATCTCCGGACTTTTCGTCTCGTGTAGATAAAGTGTTGTAATACTAAAATGTCATTATACTTAGAGCACAGTACTCGTAAGTCACATACAATGCGCGACTATACACCTTAACTGATATCCAAGCACCTAACTCTATACGGAGTAAAGTTCTAAATGGAACGTTTGGCTAGCCAAGTGTTTATGTCGCATTGTATGGAGCTGTAGATAATATTTCTCGGCGACCCTCGGCGGGCGTATCGTTTTAGTTAGTATCACAGTTACCGAAGCGATTTGTTACGTTATCTCAGTTACTTTGTTTGAGGTTGATAGGTTAACGTTAAGGTATCGTTGCTGGGATCTACCTATAAGTCGCTGCGTTGCTCTCAAACTAAATGCCGGCTGATGGAGTCGATAATTAATTTTGTACTAATAATTATTAAGTGGAGCTTAATTACAGAGGTTGCATTGTGAACAATGTGATATTTAGCCAGCGATTCAGGCGAAGGTGCGAAGCCCGCTGTGCGCCCCGGCCGGCGCGGCATGTTTGGTCTGTGAGAGTCATTAGTACCGAGGCGTCTGCAACCTATGTACTGCTTAATTAGACGACACTGGTTACCGAGCACATAATTACGGACCCACCTGCTACCAGTTCGGCTATTTGTACGTTTCCGTAAAGTACATATAATAACCACAATTCTGAAAGCGTGATTAAACGATCCCCTTGAAACGTGAATGACGGAATTCGAAAAATCAACATTAAAATCGACCGCCGCTTTGTTGGTAGTGTGTATAATTTTGAATAGGATTAACGTTACTAATCTGACAGAAGTCTACGCGAGATAGCATCGCGGACATCTCGGTTCTTCATATAACATATTGCCTTTTTAGACAAACGGTACGACACAGCCCACGTTCCCTAACAATCGGTGGGCCGTCTTAAAAAACTAATCACACGACGTTTTTTATTAGTCGTTGGGAGTGAAGTTAGAAGTGATTTGTCCAGGGCAATCTATCATTCGAGGCACTATGGGAATAATTAGTGTCAGCGAGCGCATCCGGACAGAGTGCGCGCCAACAATGAGCCCCGTGACGCACCATTCAAACAAACCATTAATAATTTTGAACGCTAGTTTTTCTTAGACGGATTCACTCTTGTAAATAAATGGTACAGCGGATTCTTAACTACCTACTTACGGATACATTTTTTACCGAGCGGAGCCGTTAGGTGAGGTACGCGCGCCGCTGTTTCATGCTTAGGAAACGCCAATTCAGTCGACACTTCTATGACGAACGAAAACCTCACCTGACTCGAGACCGGCGGCAGCTAAGCATACAAAGAGGTAACTATTTAAGTGATTTAACTTGGCAAACATACATACGACGCTAAGGTTGAACATTAAGTTGAAATGCGCGGTAAAGCAAAAACCGTCACGGTCGCACACCACGTTTTATAGGAACTTAACCGGTGTGAATGACCTCAGTTTCGTTTCGAGATATGTTTTAATACGCATTTTAATAAAGCTTGTATTGTTTAGGCTGCCGGAATACATTAAACTTTATGTCGTTGTAAGCGACTGTAGCGAGCGGGCGGCGCAGGGCAATGTTCATAAGAGCAATTAACTGTGTTGCTACATTCACTACTGACGTATTGCATTGTAGGTACTGTAGTTGTTCATGATAACGCTTTCAAATTCCCGTCATATCCTTCTGTATGTCGTTGTAATCACGAAATCCGTTCACGACGACGAGTTCCGTCTCATTAACACATGTTTTGCAACCAATATTTTAATAAGCAATAAATCAATGAATCGATCAAATGCAACTTTCATCGTTTGTCCGCATGTTCAACGAAATCGCCTCGGCAAGGGTAAGAATTACCCATTAATTAGGTACAAAACTTAACAGCGACGACACCATGCGCGACCCATAAAGAGCTCCATTAAAACGTTTTAAAACTAAACAACAATGGCGATCGACCTCAGACAGAACTGGACGCGCATTCTCAGCGTAATAAAGAGTCCGTTCATAATTAGCGCTGCTTATTTAATATAATGTCTAAAACGTGATAATAAGGAAGTAATGTAAGCAAGATCGTTATAATAAAAATAGAGATTTCTTTATGTGTACAATTAAGTGGGCGAGCGTGTATTAATTACTTTACAGCAGCTGTTAACGTGTATGAAATACAGCTAGGTCCGCCGCGGGGAGCCGTGTCGTAATTTGGCTCTTAATATAACGTTCATCATATCAAGTTATTTTTTTTTAAGAAATAATCAAGATTATTAAGTTCGCTGTCTAATAAGTTTTGACGTATTTTGTTTACATGTATATGTAGGTACTTGTAGTAGACGGAATACATTCGCACAGTTCTTAGCCGGAATACAACCAACAGTAAGTAATACTTATTTGAAAACTGTGGACTGGTAGAGAATGCCTAAAGGCAGTAAGTCCACCGTTTGTATTTTTTTTGTATTGTGCAATAAAGTTTAAGTAAATAAATGCGTTTTCTTCTTTGGGTTTCGCGACAACCACCTCGGAACTGTATTTTATTGGTTGTTTGTGTATATGCAACGCAATTGGTTGATTTCAATCAAAATCTCTTACGAGTACCGTTCACGAAATGTTGACGACCGAAATTGCATGTTTCATTACTTCCAGTTCCAGGTGACCTAGAAAATTGAAATTTGGCATCCAGCTAGGCAATTGTGTGTAGGTACCTATACAAAAAAATATATTGATATTTTCCATACGAAAAGTAGAAATATATATAACACTATTATAGCCTAACTATATTAACAGCTAGCACCACCTTTCGAACTTGTAAACTTAGAGTGAAGATGGGAAATGGGGGAAAGGCTGAAATGGTGTAAATGTCAAAAGGGTTAAATGGTCAAAATTATGAAATTGAGAAATAGTGAAATAAGGAAAGAGGGGAAGGGAAAGAAGGAACGGGAGAAAGGGGAAAGTAATGAAACGAGTGAGTGGGACCTTTGTCGCGTCACCGTTTTTATGATTATTAAAGACGTCTCACGATAGTTCTTTTTTATACGGAAAAAAGCTGTATATCACGCTGTTAGATGTACATACTTGTAGTTTCATAAAATGTAGGGAATTGATAGGGGTTGCACCAAAAGGCCATCGATTGATCACACAATATTGAATTTATTTTACACAGTATGATTATAGAATATTTTATAACCGACTACGCTCTAGCAAATAAGAGAGTTATCTCATGCCCCAATCTACGTATTCGTGCTTATTCCAAATTGGAAGGATAAAACATCACCTATATTTCCATCGTTTCATATAAATACTTTTGTTATTAAAGATTCGCGATACCTACTTAGAATCTATGGCATGAGTATTATAAATGTTATTTCTGCTTTGAGGTGGATATCAAAGTTGCAATGAAATCCGGTCGGGTTTTTCGGTACCAATCATTGGCGCGATTAAACAGAAGGAGACACGGATCTGTCGACAGATTTAATGAGGCGACCAAACAACGCCCTCTCAGAAATCTTTCACCTGAATATTAGCTCTTTGAGTAAAAATAAATCCTTCCGTTTCTCGGAACAACAACAGTGTCAATTCGACTCGCCTTAGAGCAAAGATTATATTTGTCATCGGCGTTAGCATTAACGTTCGCTGGTTGTGGGTTACTGAAGACTCCCACACCGAACAGATGTTTTGTCATCACGCCTCTCGTACTAGACTTTTTCCCCGAGGAAAAAAATTACTTACACAGAAGACGCCTGTCTACTATTTATAGAGCTGTCATCTCAGCTTAAAGACCTAATGAGGCGTTTCTAATAACGTTCCGGAGCTCATTCGGTTCCCTGTTTGTTCACGTAATTACTATCCACACGCCCCGGCCTGTCCGTCGTGCTTTAAACACTTAAGGGGAAACGCTTTTACCTTTGCAAAGAGCGATGCCGTTCAAATTTAGGGTCTACTTTAACACAGGTGATGAATACTTGATACGTTAACAAGTAAAATATATGTGATGCAAAGGTGATAGGGGAAGTGAGTGAATCTTTTTTATATAATTTCAAGTGCGACGTGTTGTTAAACTTTACTACTGTTACTTAAAGCGTAGATAATATTTGTTTTGTCAACTACTTTAAGTTCAATCAATAGTTATTTGTTATGCAAGGCTGCAAAGTTGTTATTTGGCGCGAGTGTTGAAATTGAAAGCTGAGCGTAGCGATTCTGAACGTGATATTGTATGTGTACTCGTATTTTTTAATAAAGACGTATCCAAACTTGCGGGTGAATTTTAGCCGACCTCACCAGATCGCCCTTTATTAGCGTGCGCTGATTGGTTATTCGAAAATTGATCGACTGATGAAATCAGCCACGCGTTGTAGGAGTTTTAAATATAATAATTTACATGGACCACAGAGAATCAAAAGCATTGTGTTCGAAATTCAAATGACTATTGCACGCAGATTTCGCGCTATAAACGGAGGTTTTCCGAGCGAGTGAGGTGAAAATAATTTTAGCGTTCTAAAAAAATACATCAAATATGTATAAATTGTATGTGTTTTAGTGTATCCAAACATTTTTGTCAACAACGAATAAAGATATCAAGTTAAATTTTATTTAATACATTCTTAGTGTCCCTCGAAAGTGATACTGTAATTAAGCTCCCGGGTCGACACAATCAAATCGTGTTGTTATTTATGTGACAAATTAAAACCTAAGGAAAGTTCATGAAATTCATCAGTGCTATTTAAAGGCACAAAATCTAGTAAGTTTATTTAATTCTTAGTTCTGTCATATATTTCTTGCGATAGATAAAAGCGGAACTAACTGTGCTTGCAAAATTCTCAGGTATTCTTTCAAGAGTAAATTTTGGTTCTTCTCATAGAATATTGGATTTTCTTTAAGTTACTACCTACTCATAACACAGCTTTAATCTTGCATAGCAGAACAATTTGGAGAACGTTAATGATCACTTGATCAGTAGGTATCGTTCGAGGATCCGCTGCTGAGATGGTTAGGGAAATAAAAGTGGGCATCCGGATCGAGAAAGCCATCAACGGAAACAAGTCACCGTGGAGGACATTTGCCGGGCCCGCCGCGGCGGCGGATTGGAGAAATATTCCGGCATTAGTCCGCGCCACCTGCCAGTTCACATTCAACCTCCGGAATTTTTCAGTATTCCCGATGCAAAGTTTCTCGTTAATATGCAAATTAAAAGTTATCTGCACGGATGCGCGGATTTAGGGTCACTTTCGAACGCAAAGTGCGCATAATGAAAATTGGAAGTTCACGCCCTGTTTCTATTCCGACCCGTGTAACGATTTAGCATAATTATGAGGATTATAATATCACTGTTTCTCTTTTTCATATGATGATGTCTAATGTTTAATTAAAATAAATAAGCAGTTAAGCATAATTTAATGTTATTCGCGGACGTTAAGATATGTAACTGTTTTTGGTTTTTGATTTACAATGTGTGCTTTTGGGGCTTACTGTTGCGTGTTGCTGTCAATTTGTCTGCCAGGGCTAGTATATATGTCGCGACTTTATGCGCGACACGCATCGCTCTTCTTGCCTGCCCACACGTTATTCAATAAAGAGAGGATGATTATCGCGCGACAGAGTCGTGTGTCAAAGTTATTCTAATGGTGATGGACTACAACATTAATTAAATAAAAAAATTGCCAGTTAATGAACACAGACGCCATGTTTAAATAAAATACTTTCCCGATCAGGCCTTTAAATTTTGTATGAAATTCCTTTACAGTTCTCTCGAGTTGTTCTGACCGAAACGTGATACTTCGAAGCCTGTTATAACGCACGCACGGTATGACGACATTTCATTGCATGTTTGAGAAAAGTACATATATCTTCTTTTCAATAAATTTTTGTCTGCTACACAGTATTACCTATATTATGTACAAAACAAATAACATTAACAAAAAATACCTACATTCTCAATTGTTCAATACACAATACTAGTCTTTATTTCTGATTTTCATTTTTTTTTTTTATTTGAGTAATTCTATCGTTGACTTCTACGACTTCCATTTGAGCACTCCTTTGCTCTTAATTTTTCTACGTCCTTTCTCATTTGTGTTTTCAGGACCACCAGAAATTGAATTATGTTGGGTTTTGGTCTAAGAAGTTTATTTACCTTGTTGTGCCAACCTTCTATGGCATTGTTTGTGCAGTTTAGTAAAACCCGTGGCCTGTTAGACCCTGTAGCGGTGGAGTGGTCGACCGAACCCGTGAGCTGAGTAGACCCTGTAGCGGTAGACAGTGGTCAACTGAACCCGTGGGCTGGCAAATGGAATATTTAGAACTAAGAGAAGTAAGTAAAGGCCTAGGAACTTACTGAGCATAGCACTCCTGTGAGCGGATAACTGAGACCTCAGCCGTGGTAAGACGGGCGCATCACGAAGGCTGTCACGTGATACACTCTCGCCCTCTCTTATTAGATTTGTTTCCTATATGTTTGAACATTTCCGGAATTTTCTCTACGATTCCACATCCTACCATGCGGATCAAATTGAATGATTACTACGTCATGCAACTGAGGAAATATTCAAAGCGACCCAGCCCTCTGCAGTAAACTGGGAACTCCTTTTTTTAAGTCTGTATAAAATATGTCAAAGTGAGTAAAGTTTAATTTAAAGTAAAGAAATTCTCAGCCTTCAGTTCAGTACTTATATATACCTATTATTCATATTACATAATGGTACGTATATATCGTACTTATTCACTTAGTATAAACTGACACTGGCAATACCCGTTATGACTATAATTCGGTGAACAACGGACAGAGCACGCACTGGGTTGTTGCTGTTTGTCTAGAGTTCTGTTAAAGGAGATATTCGTTAGGGACTATTATAAAATTGTGAAATTGAAATGTCGTACAATATAATTAACAAAACTATTTAACTGTTTGAGGGTCACTTTTTAATTTTTTGTATGGTCAAATCGGTACGACAATTTCTGTTAAACCAAAAAGTATGATTTACCCGATTAGGGCTTAACATTACCTACTTCCAAGGGCGAAAAGAAACCACTTGTCTTGCCCGTTTCTGGTTTCAATAATAGCCTCACTTGCTTCGATATTCGAGTTGAACTCTATTTATATAATAAAATAAGAGCGTTGACAGGTATATACCTGTAGTTACCAAAAGTAATTGGCCCTTATCTTATCTTATCTTATTATGGGGGTCCTTACGGATACACTTCGACCCAATGGGATCTTTTGTGTAGTTACCCCTTGTTGCACCTACTCAAAGGATTGTTCCACCACCTCCATATATCGGATGATGGAACCAGTTGGTAGTGCCTGGAATTCCTTCGGTTCTGGGTAACCAATACCCAATTCCTTCATTCTAAGTCTGGCGAGGGCATGACATCCACACAGTATGTGCTTCATTGTCTCTGCCTCCTCGCCACACATTCTACAATTTGTATTGTCAGACAGTCCCAACTTGGCCAATAGTCCTTTGACCCCAAAGTGACCAGTAAACACCCCCGTTATGATACGGAGCTGTCTTTTGCTGTACTTCCATAATTTCTTGGTCCAGCCTGATTCTATACATTCCATGAATAGCTTTGAGTGCCTCAAGCCTGCCATTTTCCTCCACTCTTGTTGGTGCTGGTTTTTGGCATTGTCCTTGATGGCTGTTGCTATGGTTCCCTGCGAGAGACCCACACATGGTTCAGGTCCTATGAAATTTGTCTCAGACCCTTTTCTAGCAAGTTCATCTGCAATTTCATTACCGATGAAGCCTTCATGCCCTGGGATCCATACCAGTTGCACCTTATTGTGCAAATTGAGCTTGTTCAAAGCTAGGACGCCATTATACACAAGTCTAGAATCCGCTTTAGGTGCATCTAGCGCTTTAAGTGCCGCTTGACTGTCACTGAGTATGTAGATGTGCTTCCCTCTGTTCTCCTGGGCGCAGGCGATTATAGCGTATGTCTCCGCTTGGAAGACAGTCGCATAACCTCCCATACTTGTACTTGCATTGAAGTCGTTTGCATGAATGCCTGCTCCCGTACCTGATCCCATTTTTGATCCATCAGTGTACCAAATAATGTCCTCACCATCTGCTGTAGGTGGCTCGCGACCCTCGGCCCATTCCGCCCTCGTTGGAACTTGTACCTTGAAGTTCCTATTGAATACAAACTTAGGCTGCATTTTATCGCAGCTCATGGCTGTTATTCTGTCAAGAAAATTGTTGCTTTCCATGTTAGTGTGCTTAGTCTTCGGCGTGCAGTAACTCCACAGGTCCATTGTTTTTAACCCGTGCAGTGATTTGCGCGCTTCGGACTGTATCACTATATGTAGCGGTTGTAGATCTAGCAATATTTCTAGCGCCGCGGTTGGCGTAGTTCTAAACGCCCCTGTTATAGCCATGCACGCCGTTCTTTGCACCTTCGTTAAGGCGTCTCTGCATGTGCTCCTCAACGTCCTTGGCCACCACACGAGGCTGCCATATAGGATGATCGGTCGTACTATCATGGTATAAATCCACTTTAGGACTTAATCCTCACGTCATACCATACGCTGATCTACACATCCCAAATACTCTGAGAGCCTTTGTTATGGTGTGATCGACATGCTTTTTCCTATTGAGTTCCTTATCTAGTTAGTATGACACCGAGATATTTCACCTACTTACGACCCTAGTCAATTACTTTTGGTAATTGATGACAGTATTTGATGACAACTCAAATCAGCTGCTCTTTATGAAATGTCAAAAACGATATGTTAGTATGAAGTTGCTATGAAGATACTGGCATGTGACTTCTTAAAAATCAGTAATCAAAACTAGTCTTCTTTTTAGTTTCTGTCAAAAAGTTAGTGGTAGTTTAGTTGGTTCTGTATATTTTTGACGGTGTGTTTATTGGTTTCAATAATATAATTTATGTTCACTACTTATAGTTAAAAATATCGTTTACATTCGTAAGTCACGTAAGTGCATTAAATTAAATTGTACGTTCAATAAATAAATTGTACGTTAAATAAATACGTTCAAACTGTAAAACTATTCTCAAGAGTATAGTGTACGAGTAGCACTAGTACCCTACCATATTGTTCTTAGTCTCCATGAAATAAAAATAATAGTAAAATATTCTCTAGAAGGTTGACTATTATGACGCTAGTGATAAAATTGAACGTACCCACTTCTATTTATGATCGTCAAAGATTAAATCATTTATGCATGGCGCTTAATAATTCAGCTTGCATTCCGATTCCGAGAGATTAAGCACAATGCTTCCTATTAGTTTTTATTATTTTTATTATTATGTCCCACCGCGGGGCAAAATTTCAGGCAAAATTTTGATTTTTGAAAACGTTTTTTTGACAAGATATTTTAGTATTTCATAGACCGAGCGGGCACAGCGTGGTTCAGTTTCGCCAATTTTTATATGATTTTATAATTCGTATGTGCGGATGTTCGGATTTCCGGTTATTCTCGCTTACAGTAGGTTCGAAAAGTATTTTTTGTCGAGTCAGTTTTTTGAAATTTTCAAAATGGTGGAGATATGGAGGTCAATATGTCAGGTCTACAGCGCACAGAGCCCAGGTCCACTACTAGTATTATACAGGGTGCTCGTCAGGAATCCAAATAATTTTACCAGCATAATCCTGAGATCGTAAGGAGTAAAAAATGTTACATGAAGTCTCAATACAATTTTTTACTTTTTGATGTTTTCATACACAATAAATAGATATCTATAACTTCACCAGTAAAACAATGACAATCCTAAAGGATGAGCTGGCAGTCTGTATTTGTTATCTCTTTTCATTAGAAGAGGCAATACAATTTCTTAAAACCTTAAAAGAGATCATAAAGTTTCCTTGTCAGGTTAAACTGTTTCAAAGCAGGATTTACGTAAAAGTGCGATCAGAACTCTTTAGTCATGATTTATAGATATATACTTTTCACACATTAGGCGTATTTCCGCTGCGTTAGCAATCTCAGCATTATTGCCAACCTCGTTCGATTAAGAAGTCGTAGTTGTGCACTAAAGGAATTTGAATGTTTAGATGGTTGTTACTATTTTCCGATGCGACGCAACTGATGACGAACCGAAAGGGGTTAATCTTAAGGGGTTCGATCTGGAGATCTTGGAGGCCACTGTATTTTATTTGAGACCCTTGACCGATCCAACGATATGGAAACTCTTGGCCTAGGTAATCCCGAACAATGCGAGGATTCCCAGACTGCGTGCGTGTTTTCTTCTGTCCACATATGAAACTTATGAGAATTGAATATTCCCTTCCTTGTGAATTCCCTTCATCAGTCCATAAAATCTTTTTTAAGGAAATTAGGATCCTGTACAAGTTTTTCATTTATTCTCTGACAATACACAACCGACGAAACCACTGAAACTGACGCGTGTGAAGCATTACCCTGCTCCGTGGCTTACACCGGATATTAAATCGCTTATGGCTAAAAGGGACCGAGCACGCGTCAAAGCTCGGCAAAACAGTGACTACCAACAGGCATATATCTCTTTACGAAACCGCTGTAATAAGATCTGTAGAGATGCCAGACGCCGCCATATCCACAACTACATCGAGGATTGTCCCCCGACTAAGCTGTGGAAATTTCTCAGGTCATTGGGTGTGGGCAAAGCTCAACAAAGTTCCTCTTGCGTTCTTGATCTTGACGCCATCAATATTCACTTTAGTACTTCTCCGGTTACTCTCCACCCTTCTATTAAACAATCTACATTATCTCTTCTTGCTAATACGCCACACCCCGATTCATCTCCCTTTGAGCTTGGTAGCATTTCTCCGCAAGAGACACTTGCCTATCTGAAATCTATTAAGACGAAGGCCATTGGTGAAGATAGCCTTAGTATAGACATGCTTATGCTCGTCGCGGAATCCATTGCTCCGATTATTTCTAGTATATTAAATTTCTCATTTTCCTCGGGCACATTTCCTTCATGTTGGAAACTTGCCCATGTAATTCCCCTTCCCAAAAAACCTAATCCTACTGATTTTTCACAATATCGCCCCATTTCCATACTCCCAGTTTTGTCTAAAATTATTGAACATTTTGTAAATCGCCGACTCCTTTCACATCTTAATAGGTATTCATTGCTTTACCCATTTCAATCCGGATTCCACCCCGGGCATAGCACAGTTACTGCTCTGGTTAATGTCACTGATGACATCCGTCTTAATATAGAACACAAAAAACTCACCGTACTTGTCCTTCTCGATTTTAGTAGTGCTTTCAATACCGTAGATTTTGACATCCTCCTCGGTATCCTTCGTACACTTAACACGTTCACTGCGAAACAGGTCATTTTGACCCTGTTCTGAACTTTCGCCTGGTGCGGCGTTCCAAATACGCGACTTTGCACTGGTGCGAAGGCCATAAAGTTGTGATATTATTCGTCATTTTACAATCTACCCGACAACATATAAATTAATTATAATTATGGGGACCGAAGAGCTGGCAGCTTCCTCGCTCAACGTATCAGCATAGCTGTTCAGCGAGGAAATGCTGCCAGCATTTTCGGTACCATGCCGCAGGGGAGTAACTTTTTGAATTTGTTTTAGTTTATTTTAATTTTAGGTTTTTCGTACATAGTTGTTAGTAGTATTTAAGCTTTTTCTTTACTGTTTCTTTGTTTTTCCTTTTTTGAAATAAATAAGTCTAATAACCAGTATAAGTATAAAAGCCGGTCTAGTCTTAATTAATTAACAGGTCACGTATGACCTGTTCGCACCAGATTAAAACTTTTGTTATTCACTGCGGAACAGGGCATATATGACCTGTTGTGTAGGGCCTTGTACAGCACTGCACGTAAGTGCAGAGTGCATTAGTGTTGTTACCATAACAGGGTAACAACACGCACGTTTGTTTCTGTTTATACGTAAACATTGAATGCTATTAAAATGCGGTCTCGTAGAATGTTGGACAAAATTTTTAAGAATCTGGAACAAAGACAAACTTCGCATATTGCAACATGATTCAGTTAGAACCTCCTCCACGTCCCCGAGTGGCAGTCAACCATCGTCGGCGGTTCATGTAAGTGCGGAGAACGAAATTGAAATACCCTCAAACGCATCACAAAAATGACGTATTTACATGAGCCCTTCATCTGGTTGAACATGTAACAAATGTAAAAAAAAAGTAATACATTGTTTCGATATATTTATTTGGTTTATCTTTCCCTTCACTACTGAATCATCGACATTTTTATCTGTGCCAGTCCTGGCTGTGCGTTACAAGTCAATTTTGACCTGTTAATTAATTCGTCTATAAAATCTCAACGAACAGTCATCAACTTCGGCGAAGGCAGTATAAGGTAGACTCATTATTAGACTAAACATTGTTATAATTAAATTTCATATATATGTATCTAGTAAAGACATTTTAGGTAAAATATAGAACCCTTCTTACAGGCTGTAATTGACTTGTACCGCACAGCCAGAAAGTTCAATACAGGACTCTCATGGGTTGTAAAGCACTGAGCGCGAGTTTACAAAATGAAGCTTCGCATTGAACGTGTTGTGTCTCACTCATCCCTATCTTGGTTTCACGACTACCTATTTGGTCCACGCCAGCGGGTTAGGGTCGACGACAAACTGTCGGAATGGCGTGAAATTTCCGCTGGTGTCCCTCAGGGGGGCGTCCTCTCTCCATTTCTCTTCTCAATATTTATTGGTGGGATCACCGAGTGTTTAAGATCCTCGTTCCATCTTTATGCAGATGACCTGCAGATTCATGCAGCGGCTAGTATCGAGGATATGCCGTCGCTTATTAATATGATCAATGCGGATTTGGAGTCTATTTACAGCTGGGCAAATAACTTCGGGTTAAACATAAACGCAAAAAAGTCGCAAGCAATTGTTATTGGTAGTACTCACTTTGTAAATAAAGTATCTGAAATGGTGGTACCTGATATTCTTTTTGGTGGGATCCCTATCCCCCTTTCCTCTACAGTTAGAAATTTGGGTATCACCATGGACCAGACGCTTTCGTGGGCACCGCACATAGCACAAGTTAGCCAGAAGCTCTTTGCATCTCTCCACTCTTTAAGGCGCCTGCAGAACTTTCTGCCAATTTCCACCAAGATTACTCTTGCCAGATCTCTCTTGCTCCCTCTACTAGACTACGGTGATATTGCTCGACTGGATCTTAAGGAGGAACTACTTGACAAGCTTGAACGCCTACAAAATGTGTGTATCAGGTATATATTTGGATTGCGAAAATATGACCACATCTCTTCCTTTTGAGCGCAGCTGGGTTGGCTACCGATTCGTCGGCGTAGAGACGTGCATGTCCTTTCATTGCTCTTTAATGTCCTGTTTAATCCTACTTCTCCTCCTTACCTTAGTGAAAGATTTTCGTATATGGCTGATGGCAGTGGTCAACGCTTGCGGTCTAGCGCCAATCTCACTCTGGCTGTACCGTCTAATAAGACGCGTACCTATAGCAAGTCTTTCACGGTAAGCGCAGTGAAGTTGTGGAATGAGTTGCCTTTGTCCCTTAGGAAGTCTCCATCTGTTGCATCACTTAAGATTAACTTGAAGAAATTGTGGCTGTCCGATGACGTGTGAATTCATTGAATACTATATTTATTTACGCATTTATATGTATTGTATGTAGATATATATATAATATACTTATATCTTATAAATAGTATAAATATATGTGTATTATTACTTACTTAGTTTATGTACTTATTATAGTTTTATTAAGTATAATATAGATATCTTGGTTGTACGCAGTGTAGTTTGCCTATTTTCTTCGAATACCCATTCCTTCAATTGCTCAAAGGTTAACTGGAAGACATCCCTAATAGGGATAAGTTCGCCTTTGTACATATTTCATTTGTTATCAATGTATTTATAACCAGTTGTTGTGTACAATAAAGCGTTTACATACATTCATACATACACAACCCTTGAAAGTCCATCGTTATCGAGGAGGCCTTGAACTTTTCTGTGTTTGAAACACCTCCGCACAGCCATCTTATCAACTCCGCACATCATACCTAGACGGCGAGTTGACAGCGTAGGATCTTCAGTAATTAAATTCAGCACCCTGTCTTCATTTGCGGTATTCATTTCCACAGCTCGCTCGTAATTATTTGGCCGAACGCCTATTTCCCTTAGCTGTCGATACAAAGCCGCAAACGTAGAATGATATGGCACTCGCTGATTGGGGAATCCGATCCAACGATCTGGAAACTCTTGGCCTAGGTAATCTCGAACAATGTGAGGATTCCCAGACTGCGTGCTTGTTTTCTTCTGTCCACATGTGAAAGTTATGAGAATTAAATATTCCCTTCCTTGTGAATTCCCTTCATCAGTCCATAAAATCTTTTTAAGGAAATTAGGATCCCGTACAAGTTTTTCATTTATTCTCTGACAATACACAACCCTTAAAAGTCCATCGTTATCGAGGAGGCCTTGAACTTTTCTGTGTTTGAAACACCTCCACACAGCCATCTTATCAACTCCGCACATCATGCCTAGACGGCGAGTTGACAGCGTAGGATCTTCAGTAATTAAATTCAGCACCCTGTCTTCATTTGCGGTATTCATTTCCACAGCTCGCTCGTAATTATTTGGCCGAACTCCTATTTCCCTTAGCTGTCGATACAAAGCCGCAAACGTAGAATGATATGGTACTCGCTGATTGGGGAATCCGATCCAACGATCTGGAAACTCTTGGCCTAGGTAATCTCGAACAATGTGACGATTCCCAGACTGCGTGCTTGTTTTCTTCTGTCCACATATGAAAATTATGAGAATTGAATATTCCCTTTCTTGTGAATTGGGCTTCATCAGTCCATAAAATCTTTTTAAGGAAATTAGGATCCTGAACAAGTTTTTCATTTATTCTCTGACAATACACAACCCTTGAAAATCCATCGTTGCGGTATTCATTTCCACAGCTCGCTCGTAATTATTTGGCCGAATTCCGCTTTCCCTTTGCTGTCGATACAAAGCCGCAAACGTAGAATGATATTGCACTCGCCGATTGGGGAATCTTCTTCGGTACTCATCAGCGGCCCGCACAGAGTTAAATTGCACAGACCATCTGTAAAAATTATATCTGCGACAGCGACGTGGTCTGGCGGGAATGTATTTAGCATTGTAGGTGAAAACAATATATGTTTTTGCAATGCAATTAAAAATGTGTATATTTTTAGTGTTGGTAAATGATAGCCGTAAGCTGAAAAATAATATTTTCGCATCAGGAAAACTCTGATCAGCATGTGGACGCTGCACAAACTGGTTTTGTCAAATTTTCTGTACCTATCTGTTCTGGCAGTCTGTATAAAAATTTAACTTGTGATCGGACAACTCGAACAGAAGTTTGCCATTTGACTCTTCTTCCTTTTCTTTTAGCATCTTTTTTTGTGATTGCGCCAATTACGTACTCCTATGATATACTTAAGCAATCCTCTAGCGCACCTCACATATTGCAACATAAGGCGTTCTGACGGCGATTCTCGACTGTGTGCCATAATGGCCAGCATGTTACTCCTCAACCAGTGCAATGGGCCCGCAAGGAAAAAAAAGTCATGTCGGCGATGTACTTACCTACAAGATGCAACCCCAGACAGAACTGGTAATAATAACGGACATATGAATGCCATTTTGATTGCCACTGTTCGAGATTGATCCCTTTAACCTGTTAATTATTACTATTTATGTGATTACAATATTGATCTATACAGAGAGATTAATTAAATGCCATCGAATGGACTTTTAAGGAGGCTGTGCATTTGATTTGTCATGCGCTTGTAAAAAAAAGTTTTTTGATAAAAACTTACCAAGTGGAATAAATTGCTCCGATAATATATGATTGTTTATTTTAGCATTATGCACTATTGTAAGACTTCAGTAGATATGTAGTGGGCAAACAGCGGTGGATCACGAGGCCTGCAATAAATCACCACTCGATCCCGTGCGTGCTGCCAAAGACCGGCATGGGCCACTTGTGCGGGTTCCATTGAGCCTATTAATCGATTGTCCTTAATGTTCCGATTCTTTGCGAGTCGGCGACCAAAGGCTAACCCGCAGATGCGACACGAGAGTCGAGTGACTTTTGACGCGTCTGCGTGTCGTTATACGGAGATAGATGCCACGACATTGCGCGATCAGCGGCGCGGCGAGCGGCGGAGCGAGAGATCCGAGCGCGCCGATCATACGAGTGAGCGAGACACACGTACCGCGCACCGCTGCCGCTGTCACGCAATGTTGTGGCATCTCCAATAGGCTCCACTGTTAATGATCTTTACATATCGCTGGCTCAATGTTTGACTTTTGACGAGTTCCAATTTGAACATTGTCATAACTGTGATTCATAAGTCATAATGCTGTTAAGTCTAACTACCCTGAAAATGTATCACTGTAATATTGGGCTAGCGATATGTTTATATAGCGCAAGGTATCAGAGCTAAAGACAACATTATTAAAAGCATAATTCCGTAATACATATTTTTATACTTTCGCAATGGGCTCTTTTTACCTTGAAATGACAACATGTCAATGGCATTTAATGCACACGGAGCAGTAGCAATAAACATCAATCTGCCATGTGACCGTTATTATAAACATGCATTTAAAATTATATGTGAATCCATTAGAGCCTTAGGCATCAAGTCAACGTTTGTCACTAACATCAATCCGAGATGTCATCACTATATTTCTACTTAAGCGATATGCGTTTGACCATTAATGTAACAACATTTTCTTTTTCATTGAGTTGAATACTTATTTTTGCTAGGTATATTATTTAACTTAGTTTTTCGGGGTAGAAATGTAGCTACCCAGTGAAATTGTAGGCATACAAGTGTAAACGATGAGGCAATATTTATTTATTTTCATCAGGTGCATTTTGAGTGAGCAACCGATGCGAGCATCAGCTTGGCCAAAAAGTTTATCATATGTCCGGATGTTAGGATGTCCGTTTGTCTAGATTTCCTGCTATCGGTCGTATTTTTCAACCAATCCTTGTAATGTTTGTGAGCAGGTTCTATTGGTATGAAGAATTTCTTTGACGAGTCAGTTTCAAATTTTTCAAAATGGCGGTCTTGAAAACTTAAAAGTAAAATTTCAGACATTTTGCAAACGTGTTTTGAGTACTAATTGTCACTTGCCAAAGAAAAATATTTTATGCAAGATTTTGATTTTTAAGTAAATGCCTCGTCTTTACCCCTACACACTAACATTCAAAGAATGGATAATGTTATTTTTATATTTTACATCGCGAAGTACAGGAATTATTTCAATTAATAACTTGTAAGCTTCGATTGACGTAACAAACGTAAATAACGACGAGTGAAAGATACGGCAGTTATTTATTGAATTTGCGGTAACCATTAAATAATCACACGTATAATATTTATTTCGGGCCAGGAAGTGTTGTAAAGTCAACTTTATTGTACGTTTCATCGTCAATTATCAAATGCGGGTTTTTTTGTGCGTTTAATTCGTATAGTTTTCGAGCACTGCTTTTTTTTTTACAGAACGCTGCTTTTCAGTAAATTTAGCGGTTTTGATTTTCTTGCGTGTTTGCATACAAGCACGTGTTTTAGCTCGTTGCACCATGTATGCATTTCTTCCACATTTTTTCGCGATATCTCTGACGGACATGCTTCGATTTCGTCGACTGCAACCGATGATCTTTTTATTAAGCCTTGGGTCGCTTGGACCATGAGGTCTTCCGCTTCGAGGCTTCTCTTCAACAGATAAGGTGCTAAAACAGTTTTCCAGTACGAAATCCACAGAGCTTCGGGGTAGATTTAGGCCCTTGGCGATCAAACTTGTTGGACGTTGCGGATTTTCACGCCATTTGGAAACGATCACTTCAATTACAGCAGTTAGGTTTCTACAGTTTTTTTTTCGGTACACCCTTTATGTCAATGCTAATGTTGTTAAGTTTGAATTGCAGAATCTATTTAATTACTCCTGTTACAGGCCACACCATCGGGTACAATACTCTTACTTTGAGATGCGTTAAATTCGAAATGGCGCATATCACCAAAGTATATCACTACATAGTATAAAACAAAGTCGCTTCCTGATGTCTGTCTGTCTGTCCCTATGTATGCTTAGATCTTTAAAACTACGCATTTTGATGTGTTTCTTTTAAATAGATAGAGTGATTCAAGAGGATTGTTTATACGTATAGGTAATACATGCATAATGTATCAGCATTGCACCCGGGCGAAGGCGGGGCGGGCCGCTAGTTGTAAATATTATCATAAGTATATCCTTAGAATAGTCATCTCATCAGTTCGAATAGCAAACATTGCGGTTTAATGACAGGAAAGGCCAGTATAATAGATAAATACTTCAAAGATTGCTTATTTGACGGTATATCAAAGACGGTCGAAGCGCCCACCTAGAAGGGCCTATGATTGTTGCGTTTGTCACGTGATAAATAAGTGACAAACCATCTGTCACTTACACTCGCATCTTGTCAAAACGTCACGGATGCTTTGTCACGGATTATTTGTTGATTTATCGCGTGATAAAAGCAACCGTCATAGGCCCGCGATGTAGAAAGACATAAAATACAGCATCGCCAATGTAAGTTCGCTCTTCGTTCGGCAACAAAGTAAGTAACATGTCAATCAAAGCCATTCCATTAATAAACATCTAATCGCACTTGATAATAGCATGGCCTCATCGTAATTCTAAGTGTTTTAATTATTGCTTACAAATTAAGTTGTATATCTGAAACTAAATAACAAAGAAATAATGTTATGGTTTTAATTCATGAGCGCTCTAAATATGCCAACGGCGGGCTTCAGCGCTGATTGAGTCCCGCATTAATTATATTATAAATAAATCCCATGAAAAAAGTCAACAATTGTTTATTTGAAATTCCAACAAAATAACATTTAGTCGGTATGACAAAACCAACGCTGGTCAGGATTGTTGGCGGAATACTAATATGGCTTAAAGAAGAAATAAAGAATCGCATAATGCTGTGTCGTATTTGTAATATGGACATCGATAAATCATAGGGAACCGACCACAATCGTTCCGATGACATGGTATGTCCACAAAAAATAATACAAGCCATCATTCAGATGCTCCGTAGTATTGGGTGGGAGTTCGTTCCTCTGTAGGGTTGACCAGACTAAACCTGCTGATGTCAAACTAATACGTCGTCAGTAGTTAATAAGTATTTACTGGACGTATCCGTTATGCGTCTACTACCAATCTATACCTGTGTAAAATGTATTTTTTTTTTCCAAGGTACAAGTAGGCAAGCAATATACTTCAATCCTTACAGTTGACAAGTGAAGAATAATAATATTGTGCCTATCCATTTCTGTTTTGGAAGAGATCAAAACCACATCAATTTTATGTCTTACAAGGAGTTAATGAAAAAATTTAAAATATATTTCTTACAAAACTGAGCTAAAAAGCATTGCTTACTTTATTTGTGATAGCAAAAACGTATTTTATATCGTCGTATCCACTTTAAAACCCCTTAAAGTACAAGCTGACCACGGAAAACCTCAGGTGATCGGTAAAATATTGAACAGAACTTCCTTATAAAATATAAAAACTCGGGAAGGATTTGAGAAAAACAACTTTCAAGGGTAATAGGGAATGGCAGTTAAAAGAAGATCCCGTCACGCCATATACAGTGGTTTACGAGTATGTATGTGGCAAATAACCATCCAAGATTGAGAAGAGGCTTGTCTATTACATTCACTACTTTAATACTCTTGCCCGAATCGATACCCACAAACGAACCCCACCGCTGTCGTTGTAAACATTTAGCCGATAATCTAGGCCACCTTGGCCACTCATGAGCCTCATGTAACCTGAGCCTAAGCAGCGCACAGGCTGTATAAGCACTTATACAGCCTTTATACAGCTTAAATTAGAGTTATAATAACTATATAAGCTCTTATAAAAATTCTTCTGTGAGTGCAAGTAGAGCCGGCGGGCCTTCGTAACGCTAAGGTAACTGCAGCACAACGGTTTAGCTAGTAACGACGTGCCTTGGTGTTGGGTCGGCCATTAGTATTGTACGCTACTGGAATAGACACTCTTGCGCCATCCTATATTCCAGATATCAAAGTAAGACTCAAACGTAGCCTTTGCAGTAGTTACCTATTTGTCGCGTTATTGGGTAGAAGCTCTGGGCTATAGAGGCCAAGTGATAGAATTATCGATGAGCATTATAGTGGCAACCAGTGACCAAAGGGCCACTGTTTCGCCACCCAGCGTGGAAATGCAATTCAATTAAGAGTTTTTTTTTTATAGTTTACTTCTAGTAAACTCTAGTTTATAATTAGGTCTAGTTATTCTTATGAGCTTTATTGATTGTTTTCTTTTTCTTACTTGCATATGTATTTTGGAAAAAATCTGGAACAATTAACTTGTTGGTGTACTTGTCAAATGAAAATGAAATACACTTATATTCTAACCCAGTATAAAAGATTTAATATATTGAACAAACGAATTTTATAATTTCCATTGACTCTTTTGCCATCCTTAGGGATCACGACTCCGCCGGCCACAGCCGATATACAATTTTGTTCTACCTAAATGTTAATATGATGAGTCTCGTCTCTAATTTATTTACCTATTGTATCGGAGAGGGGACAAGAGAAATTTAATGTTATCATAACAGGAATCGATTACGTTCGCGACATATTATTGATCGTGTGAAATGGGCTGTATCAGATTGTCACATGAATAGTAATTAAGAAATAATTCGACTTTGATTTAGTTTGTAAAAACAGTAGACATCTACGATGCAAGTTCTATTGAAAATACGAAAGTCACACACTTACACTAATAAAATAAAACGGAATTGAAAGTAAAATATACGGTAAGTATTAAGTAATTAACCAATACGAATAAAATATGTATGAAAGGGGAATTATTTGATGGTGAGCTTACTTAAACAGATGTATTTTGCTTATTTTTGTGACAAGCTTTTATAGCCGACTGTACTTTTCTTTGAATATCCATCAATTGCTCACTGATACGATTTTAAAGAGCCCAAACTCGGTAGGATTGCTTTATCTATTACAGAGATCCTAGGGATTACCTAGATCCACCTCCACCATCATCAGACCAGCACCATGGTACTAATTATATTTTTCTTAAAGTATTTTTGGTGTGCAATTAAGCGTTATTGTATTGTATCATGAAACATACCTTACATTATTACGTACATTGCAAGTTAAATAAAAGCTTGTTAAAATAGACGGTGCATTGTGTAGACGGTGGCGTGTCCACCTCATACAGTGGCTTAGTATTAGGCGAAGTTACATTAGGGATTAAATTAGGATTCTGCTTTAGTATTTGGCACCGCATGCGAATTCTCTGTAAAAAACATGTTTTATGATAAGGCCCAAATATCAAATTACATTGCATTCTATATATTTATAAACAGGTGTAACATGTAGTAACAAACTGTAGTAACACCTACCTGAGATCAAAGTGTACTCTAATCCAATAATTTAAAAGAACAGTAACGTTTCAAAGTATGCATACATTCCCTTGACGACCCCGACTCATTGTTCGTGTCTAAAAAAAAAGCAAAACACCAACCAAGATGGAGATGTCCAATATTTTAGATGGCATAGCAGTCGCCGCTACGAAATCAGGATTCCTGCTTAAAGGATCGACCTAAACTCAAAATGAAAAACGGCTATAAACCAATTTGGCTTAAGTCTTTATTACCATGCGCCGCAGGAAACAGTATCGGATGTTCGAACAACGTTTTAGTAACCAAGTATGCAATAGATAACCATGTTTTATGCTAATCTTATAAACAGAAACATAACTTACAAATTTTCGAGAGCTATCGGCTCGGATTTGACTCGACAAAAAAATGGGATATAAGTATAAAGTATCTCCGGAGCAGGGAATTATGGGCAATCAGTGCGTAGATTGTTACGTTTACTTTTGCCCGTCATCGGCTATTAAGTTTTCTTTGTTGTAGAAACATGTTGGACTATTTACACAACACGGGCTCTGAGAGAGCTTTTGTAAAAATAACTTGAGACTTTTTTCCAGCCGTCCCTGTCGGTCAGCACATATCGCTCTCACGATTTTCAATGAAATGTTCAAGTCATTTGGTTGTGTGACGTTAGAATTTGCTTTTAATATATGAATCGTTTCGATAGCTTTATTATGGGAGTTGAACGACGGCGATATGGACGGTAAAAGATACAACAAAGCGAGCATCACGAGGTGACAATGAGTGGTGATTGCCTCGTGAGACTGTAATTGAAATGGGAAGTAAATAGTTCGACATGACGCACCGGACAAAAATGTTGATTGGCCTTGGGAACGTCTTGTTAGGAACACCGAGGTATCTACATAATAAAGCAATCACACACGGTTTTTTAAGAAAGCTAAACAATGGATAACCTAGTGCAAATTTCATGCGAATGCATTCATTTTGAACTGTTTTTCGTGTCAGGATTGAAGCATGTTTTGTGACTGTATTAATAGATAGTGGGGGTATATTAACAGAATATTTGCACGATCACAGTTAATGTAGGTATATAGAGCTTTTTTTTATCAAGTCACCATGAGGGTTTTCTAGCGTGAGATTTCGTTGTGAGTCATTTTTGTAACATATGATTTAACTTAGCATGATGTATTTCATCCAGTGTCGTAGTCTAGCAACAACAAGTCTAAAAATATCATCCCTACGGTATTGATCCTTGCCAACGACGGAGTGAATTTGCTGTGGTTTTTTTGACGGAGAAATACGTTGGACATATTAAGAAATGGGCTCGTGCACATAAAAACATCCTATACCTCAGATATATATAGTAAGGAGTAGCATACATCTAAATACATGTGCAAATTTTTTAAACTTATAGAGGTATTTAGTGAAATAACTTATCGTAAGCTAAGCTAACTTATAAATTTGATTTACTTACCTAAATACATATTTTCATTCTATAAATTAGCCACCGGGAACATATACTTCAGTGAACTAGTGTTGGTACCTGTCTTAGGTTCTTGAGCTCGTTGTAAACCAATCTCTATCGTAGGTACATTACCTAAATTATGTTATCTACCTTACCTAAATTATATTACATTACCTCTTACTCAGCGACAGTAAGCAATCCTCATAAGGTTAGAATACAGCTGTATATTGATAAAATTACAAATTTCCCTGAAAATGGGTTGCGGCGGTCGAAACGAGGAAGAGTAGGCAGTTGATTGAATGTAAACTTTTAGTTTATAAATTATATTTCAATGTTTAAATATCGATTGAGCTGTTTATGTGGTTTGTACCAAAAAAAAACTGTTCAACAATAACTTAACCTCATCTAGTATCATAGCCCCGAAATAACAGGAAAAAGGCTATGCTCGTTTCAGAATCGGTGTTCGAGGTTCTGCAGCTTTTCCTGAACTATGGCTAAACTTGAGGATGTGAGTGAATTTCTTAATTTTCTAACGTACAACGGAAGGTAAGTTCTGCCGCTGATATCGACTGGTTTAATGTATTGTCTTATTTTGCCACAGACAGGAAAGAACTGTTGCCCGCAGTATTTCGGGACATTCAAGAAAATAGCGTTCACGCATCTAAAAGGCCCTCTGGTGTGGGTGTATGAATCTGGTCGTGGTGTATCGCTTACCATAAAGCGATCCGGCTACTTATTTTCTTCCCATATCAAAACATATTAAAACAAGTATAGTCTGGAGTTTGTCTATAACCGCCATGGTTGATGACAAGGGCCTATATCTCCTATGTCCAGTTATGGAATGTACTGTAAGCTATATGAAAATAAAATCAGATCAAAATACCTAACAGCCGCAATAAAACTGGAAAAGTTTATTCAAATGTGGGACAATTTTGAGAATAAAAACAAACAGTTTTATACGAGGGGCGTCTGAAAAGTTCTAAGCCTAAGGTATTTCGAGGTTATATATGCGTTTATGATACTGGCCACTAGAAAGGCCATTTAAAAACAAATTATTAAAAAATAACATGTCACGTTTTTATTATTCTGTTTCGAGATATTCAACGGAAAAGTACATCATGTGTGAATTACCAACGAATATTACGAAAATTGAGCACCGTGCTGTAATTAAATTCCTTACAAAAAGTGACAAATCACCGCAGTGTATTTTTGAGGAAATGGCTATTATTTACGGTGATTCTGGGCCTTCTTATGCCACAGTCAAAAAGTGGAGTCGCTTATTTAAACTCGGACGGGAATCGATCGAAGACGACCCCCGCTCAGGGCGGCCAATATCGGTAGTGACCGAAGAAAACGTAGCAAAAGTCAAAAAGCTGGTATTAGAAGATAGAAGAATTAAGGTTTGGCAAATAGCTGAGGTCTTAGGTATTAGTAAAGAAAGAGTCGGAGAAATTTTACATGAACATTTGTACATGAGTAAAGTCAGTGCTCGTTGGGTACCGAAAATGCTAACGGCCTTCGATAAAGTACGTCGTGTGGAAACTTCTCGGGCGTTTTTAGAATTGTGCGAAGATGATTTAGATGAAGTTTGTTCCCGAATAGTAACTGTTGATGAAACATGGATCAGACAGTATGATCCGGAGTGTAAGTCTGAGTCGATGCAGTGGATTGAAAAGGGTGAAAGGCCGCCGAAGAAATTTAAAGTGCAAAAGTCGGCCTCTAAGTTAATGGCTACGGTATTTTGGGATTGTGATGGCATTCTTTTAATCGATTATTTAGAAAAAGGCTCTACGATAAACGGAACTTATTATGCAAATCTAATAAGACAGGTGCGACAAGCCATAGTTGGGAAAAGGCGGGGTAAACTAAGGAAAGGCATTTTGTTTTTGCAAGACAACGCACCCGTTCACACCGCTAATGTTGCGAGGCGTGCTCTGAAGGAAGTTGGTTTTGACGAAATTGACCACCCACCCTACAGCCCAGATCTAGCCCCAAGCGAATATTTTCTATTCAATAATTTGAAGAAAGAGTTGAGGGGAAAGCGATTTAGAAGTGACGAAGAGATGAAGGCGGCTGTACAGGAGCATTTTGAAGGGCAAAATGAAGATTATTTTTTTAATGGCCTAAAAGCACTGTATAAAAAATGTAAAAAATGCATTGATTTAGGAGGAGACTATATTGAAAAATAAACACGAGTTCATTTGTGTAAATTGTTTTTTTCTATCTTAGGCTTAGAACTTTTCAGACGCCCCTCGTATAAGTAGCACTTAATAATACTTGTGAACATCAAAGGAGTTTTATTCGTTGTTTTCATCACCAAATTTGATTGTTGAATGTCATATTCATTAAACTCACATCATTTGAAAGGTCGGCTTTAAATTAAAGAGCTTGGAATGTTTTTTATTATTGTTTATTGAGTAATCTCTTCATATCCGTTGGGTTTTCTGAATATTTTTTATACAACTTCTCTGAATAGATGAAAGAGGAGCTGTCGGCATTTTGTCTCGTCTTTTCATCTTACGCGGATCCAGCGCGCGATTCCAGGAGATATAATTTTATACATTTTAACAATCTCATTTAACATAAAGTGTTAAATCTCTCAATGAGCAATACGATAAAAAAGTCGAGAAGCTCGATTGCCGGTGGATGAAAGCAATCGGGTTCTCATGAACGCTATTATAATTCCGTAGAGTTCCTTACGACAATGTCACAGGCTGCTTCACACTATTTGTTTATTTAGAGTGTGGTCGCCTTTCATCTAGTATACGTGAGCAAATAATGAATGTAAGACACGGCCGCCAGGGTTGCAAGCGTCGACTCATATATTCTGGCAGATCATAAGTCATGACAAATAAATTTACCCACGGATTAATGTTGGCGTGAAAAGGTTTTTTATACATTCAGATTATAACTTTGTGCGTCGTTAAAATAAATAATTCATGGAAAGAAAAATAACATATGTGACTAAGTGGTCAAAATAGAGCAACATATGAGTCGTTTTCAAAAAACATGTACTAAGTTAATTATATTGCAACAAAGCTTAATATATTCCTTTCTGTAACGCAAGTTACCCTTGTCAATTTATGACTAACTTTCGTGCCAGAAAGGACGCGATGTAGTTTTTTTTAACTATGTACAATTTTATTAGAAGCGATCATACGTATTGCATCTTATTCATCACCCATCAGCTGTCCAATCGTCAAAAATGTGTCAATTCAATACATCGATGACTCATTTCCTTTTTAGCTGATCTTGAACAGAACCGAATCCTTAACCGATGGTACTTAATTTCTTGTATTACAATCATAATAAAACAAGCTGTGTAGTGAATTGTAGGATATCTAAAATTATACTGTAAGATTCATAATAAATTGTAAATCGGTACGCCCGTTACGGGTAGCCGTTGAAACTTACATAAATTATTCATCGGCTCTTGAATTGACACAGTTATACAATATAGTATTATACTATTCAAATAAATTATTTAAACGTTTACTCACTTTACTTAATAGAACCTTATCCCTAAAGCCAATTCATAAACAATGAGCGAAGATGTCCTCGGCAACCCTAGCCGGTGACGTCACGCCGGACACGGCACATCAAAGCACTCAACTTCAATGATTTATGTACCAATCCGCTGCGCCCCAATTACAGCCACGTAAAATTTCGTGCGTTTCCATAATAAAGAGTTCACCACCATGGCCTTTTGATGTCTAATTAGATGGCTAGATGAGCCGGTACAGTGGAGAGCTGTAATCGATTGATTTATACGGGTTTGTTCCTCTTGTGTCCCGTGAGTTTACCTTATTCGTGGCGTTTAATTCGTCAGTCACAATATCTGAACCTTGCTATATTTGATGTTTGATACGTTTGATATCTAATGTATTCGATTGATTTCTTGTTCACCATTTATAATTGTATGCCTAACAAAATTAAGTAATTAATATCGGAGTCTCCTTGCGTGATCGATTCAAAAAAGAGAAGATTCGCAAGAGAACCAAGGTTGTAGATATAGCTCAGACAGTCTCCAAACTTATGTGACAGTGGGCGGGCCACATTGCTCGTAGAACCGATGGCCGTTGGGGCAGGTTCTTTTGTGGCGGGCCCGTACCGAAAATGCCCCAACAAGGTGAGCCGACGACCTGATTGGGATCGCGGGAAGCATTTGGATACGGGCAGCGCAGGACCGATCGTTGTGGATGCCTTTGTCCAGCAGTGGACGTCTATCAGCTGATATATTATGATGACGAAGATATCGATGAGTATACCAACCAGGGCTATTACGGTTACGATCAGGTAGCGCAGATCGATAGTGTAGTTTATTTTTTTTCTAACCTGACCTAAGTTGATGCATGCTATAAAACATTTTTAAGCAGTACTTTTTGCAGTGGCTTAGCATATCACTTCCTCAATATTACAGGGTCTCTTATTTCACATTTAACGAATTGAAATTTGAAAATTGTCATAAGAACAAAAGTTCTAATTTTACAAAGATTAGCGGCAGATGACAAGAAACTATCTCAAGAAATCTCAGGGCAAGCCGAAGCAGATTTGGCTTATTTCTGTTTTAAGACCTTTATGCCCACACGCCCTTACACAAGCAAGCCGATGGGTATCGAGTTCTATGGGTAATGGCCACTGCAGTACATTGTAAATGTAGATCTAAGGTTTCCGGGATTTATGTAGAGCCCTTTAATATTAAGCCAGCAATGTGTTATTCGTCCTTCAGCGCTAAGTCGTAAGAGGAACACATCTAACTGCTTGTAGAATGAACCAAAGCATGCGGATTCTTGTAGACTTGGCTCAGGAACAACTAGAAACTAATTTTATGATGACCGCGTATGTTGATTTCCTTTAACGAGAGCATGGCGAGTATCGTACTAATTAGTATGTTAGTGCCGTAAATTATAATTAGTGACATTCTAAGTTTTCGTGAATGTATTCCCAGTTATGTGTATAATGAGACCACACGAACCACTAGTATCGGGTGTCGATGCGACTTATAAGAAGGCTTAAAGTCAACCAGAGAGCAATGAAGTGGGCTGAACTGTAGTTACCCCGCGATACCGAATCAGGAATGAAGAGATCCATAGAAAGCAAAAGCAAAGTAACCGATACCTTAGCTCGAAAGAACGGATAACATTAATTAATTTTTTAGCCAGCCTTTTATTAACGTGTTTCTATTAGCTTCACTAGTAATTAACTTTGTTAGTTTGTAACAAACGAAACTTGGAAGTAGATAAATTTCAACCTACTTCTTGTAATTGCTGTATGGAATTGAAACTTTGCATGTATATGCAGTCGCTCTTAGATTTGTGTATATTTTCGTTCAAACTCTGAACGAGCTTGGAACACACAAGAAAGCGAAACTGGTATGGATTCCAGGGTATTAGGGCTTCGGTAATGAAATTGGAGATGAACTAGCGAGAAGGGATCTGCAGAAAATCTTGTGGGACCGAACCATGTGTGGCTCACAGGGATCCATAAGAACAGCCATCAAGGACCATGCCAAAAACCAACAACAGTGAAAGAAAGTGACAGGTTTGGGGCACTCAAAGCATGGAAAGCATAAATCAGACTGGACCAGTAAATTATGAGAATACAGCAAAAAAACAGCTCAGGATCATAAAGGGGGTGGTTACAGGTCACTTCGGGGAATGTTATCAATATCAATACTATCAATAGTTTATATAGTTTTTACATATAAATTTATATTATATTTGTCTAATCATTAACCTATTTTCGTAAAGGTAAGTACGCAAGTTAGCGTACGTCCTGTTACTTATACTGTTTTAGCTTGATAAAAATACTATGTTACTTTTATAAAATATTGTCAGTTTGTAAAAACTAGCCAAGTCAAATCTTGATATTGAATTAGACCCCAAGTAAAATAAATGCATTGAGTATGTCGCATGTCCTTCTTATATCTAAAAAATTTGGCGCCCATATAGATCCCAATTTTTTTGCCGGCGAAGTCGACAACGTTGCACGCGATATTGAACTTGGCTCTCATTTAACATTTATGTTTTTCATAGGATATATGTTTAAGATCTAATAGTAAGGTGTTTCCCTGATCTTACAATTATCTATGCCCGCTAGGAATATCATAGTTAGTAAAAAAAAAAGTTGTAAACTAAAAAAATCAGTACCTAAGCTATTTGCGCATGGTGACAATTTGAATTATTAAGTATTTTATTTGCTTTCTCGCAGTTGAAGTGAAAAGCAGAGTGTGTTGAACAAGTGAACTAAATGCCATTGAGTCACTCAGGTTAAACATATCGACGGTGGAAAGGAGAAACCCCTTAAGCGACATTTTCAATGAATTTGAGTTATATATGTCGTTGGAATCAGCTTTTTTTTCTGCGTCTTTTAAGCCGGGTTACGTAGCGATCTGATGACTTTGATGTCGGTTAAGGTAGCTTATAAATAGTGGACCGATTTCAAAACAACCAGTTATGCGACACATAATTTGATTTAAATTTGAACTACGTCACTTAAACTACTCACAATTTTATACGTGATCGCTTAAAGTGTTTTTGAAAATGGCTTGAATTTGTAGCAATGGCGTTAAAGTTTTTATTACAAACACAAATTATATAAGGTTAGGTGCTTAATCGTGTCTTCTGGAATTATGAACAACAAATGCTGTCGGTTAATTGATTGTCACAAAATTTACGACAGTATTTGCTCCTTCAAGCGACACGTTGAATTTTGAGCATTTATGTCGCTTAATGTATTCGTTAAAACTTGCTTTAGTTGTTTAAGTGAAAGATCTAAAATGTATCCTGTGGCTTGAATTATCGGTTTTACCTGTCAATCGTCGCTTCAGTGAACCGTTTTTAGTGTAATATACCTGTGAATGGCGTTTTTATAAACACGAAGTAACCAGTCGGTCGCTTCAGTCGGCAGCGAACATTGTGGGGAGGCGGTTGTCTCGCTATTTGCCGTCGCAGACTACTTTAAAAAAAAGTTCTACGTTTTCGTTAGTGTCTATTTTTAATGTAAACTTTACTACTATAATTTAAAGATTACATATATCACTTAGATTACAAAGTTGTCTAATTCAAGACTGATTTTATAGATAATTGATCTCTTTAAGCCTGATAAGAAGTAATAAGACATTAGCTATGATAAAAGAACTTATTTATTAAGTTATGTTGATTTGTATCCCTGCCTTTAAAGTTTAATATAAACAAAATTATGTATGCCATTACTAGTATTAGTGTTATTATAATAAATTACTAAGACTGATAGTAAAATAGGAAAAACACAAGAATAGTTAAAGAAAGTGGAAACTTGAAATTTAAATAAACATTATCGTTTTTTTTTCTGTTTTTATTTATTTATTCATGTTTACCCGGTACATTCCTGTTTTTTTCCCGGTTTTGGGTTACTAGGTACCCATTTAAGATGATTTAACAATAATTGGGTTTATATTGTATTTAAAATATATAATTGATTATAATAGTTGCATAACACATTTCCAGACCACAAAATCTCTTTAATAATCATGAGAAAATGTTTTCCTCACTATAGTTGCTTAAAGTAATATTTCGTATGATATAAAAGGTCGTTTAATTGTTTTTTTCTAGTATCTGCCTAAAAATTGCAATGTCGCTTAGAGGGTTTCTCTGGGTTTTTTTTCAGGTCAATTTAAATTAAGCGACATTTATATCAGAAGATTCTAAGTTTTTTTAAGTAACGTTAATATTGGTGGATAGGTATTACAATTTAATAAAATATGTCCATAGAACTGAAGTCTCTAAAACGACTAGAAAAAAAGTTACGATTTTTTTTAAGAAACTTTATACTTTTAAACGCTCTCCTGTAAAGTTAGCAAAATGTCGCTTAAGGGGTTTCTCCTTTCCACCGTCGATATTATCCAAAAAATCACTTCGTGTCACAATGGCTTATTAGGCCCTTGTCAAACAATCTATTATGCGATCCGAGGCGAATGCCAGAATGATCTTCGCTCTTACGCTGCTTTGATATTCCAGGATCTTTTAACTGGCTTAAACCGATTCCAAGCGAATTAAATGTGGGTAAACTAACCAACATCGCCCCAGACCCAAAACGCATCTCACGAATTTGATGATATCCTTCGCGAGTTCTTAGAATACCTTCAGGTTGGAGTGAAAACAGAGATCAGTACCCTTGCCATGAGTTGACGTGACCGTACTCGCTTGTGACTGCGTACGCGATGTGTATGGAGAATAGTACAGCGCCCCTAGCGGTCACTTTGGAGAACTACAATTCTTCAGATGCAGTGCGGTCGCTGTAAGCTCATGGTAAGGGTTCAGGGAGGTCAAAACTCCACCGTATTTAAGAGCGAGCGAGACAGGTAAACCCAAATTCTTTTAGAACAGCACAAGGACAGTAACGCCATATTAAGTCCAATACGGCCAAGCGGATTATGTTCCTAAAGTGTGACAAATAAAAAGCAATTGTAATATTTCTGTATTAAATTTTATTGCATCTATTCACACACCTTCAAGGGGTAGGATTTCAATGAGATTGAAGCTAACAAAACATAGTTTATATAGCCTTACTGGAGAACTTATATTGCCTTGAAACTATAACATATTAGTAATAGGACCTCACTTAAACAACAGTAACGACTTGATTTTGATGTTTTACAAGTAAGTGTCAATTGCACTGTGATACCCAGACTATTCTTATTTTTGTGCACACTGTCACTGTATACACACGTATTTTACTCTTTCTTAAATTTGTCTTAATATAAAACCCTAATTTTCCATTAATTTACTCATTACAACACATAAAATCAATGGCAATTTGGTTTATTTTCGAACGAGAAAGTATATTACATCCACGAAGTGATCGGTGCACAGAAATGAAAATAGCCTCACTTAAAGGATTTTATTTAACATAATATCATGACCACATCATCCAAAAATTACGGATTGCAAATCTATCCAAAAGGTTACTTGATACATCGAAGGTACTTCTATGGGCAACAAACGAACTTTTCTAAGTAAATGTGTTAAAAAAACAATATAACATATAGGTAGCTGTAAAGATGTATACAGAAGAACATTCATTTGACTGGATCAACCAATCAATGAGTCCCATTATGACCCAAAGCTACTCGGCTTAGAGAAATATTTCGTTGTTTATGTAATTACTAATGTTCAGGGTTCACATAGAGTCATCTGCGGGTAATGTTATTTACATCAAAGATACATTCTAATACAGAAAATTTATTGCGTTTACCTCTCTTAAATATTCCGTTATTATTAATACAATATATACTTACAACAGTGACATTATGTACAAAACTATAGACTCAATTTTGGACTTTCAGTCTCTACTTTTAAAATATTTTACAGTGTTAAGGAAATAAAACGAGGACACAACTATACATCCATCGATCAACTTTCATACAATAATACAAGGCCATCTTAGACGTATGTAAATTCAAGTTACTTCGGAGAGACAAAATTCTAGTTATTTCGAACGGAATACTTGTGCAGGACTAGCGCGGCGCGGCGCCGCTGTCCGGCGGCTGGCGGGCACGCCTGTCCGACGGCTGGCGGGCACGCCTGTCCGACGGCTGGCGGGCACGCCTGTCCGGCGGCTGGCGGGCACGCCTGTCCGACGTCCACGCTTCGGGTACTCCATTATTTACAGCATCGGGCCTGCCGGCGCGTACGCTGTTCACCGCACTAGTCCTCCTAATGTCTAAACTCTTCACTAAATATGTACCTACAGTATGTTAAAATATTTACGACACTCTAATGACAAATGAAACGTCATCGATAATGCAATTTCATTTATGTTTAACATAGACGATCATAGTCTTCTGACTAGAAATGAATTACACAGATTTCGAAAATTCTCAATAAATCTGGTACTGGTAGTTATTTAAAAACTTATAATAGAAAGTTATAGCTACTGACCTCGTAAAATAAATAGTTAAAATGTGATGTTAGCTTTACCTAAACACTATTAAACAATAGACATAAAGTGGACGTAATTAGGCACTAAAATATAGATAAGGAGAAAAATTTGAAAAATAATAATTTACACTCTACATAGATACAAATAAAAGTCTAAAAACAGTGTTCTTTTATCTATAAGAAAACGTAACACATGTTAATACATATTCTTGAATTAAAGATCACTTTGTTTAACCACCTCCGAATATAAATACATCAACGTATTTGTTGCAAGGTCCAACTGGTTAGCACCTAGTATTGTCGGTCAGTCGGCCCGGCGCGGCGCGTGGAGTCGGCCGGCGGCCCTCCGCTCCACTATCACATTATTAAGCTTCTCTACCGGTGCACATTAATTATTATCATGTATAATGTATGTATACATATTTATAACATTATTCTAAAGATTTATTTACAGGTGAGAAGGCCCTCGCGTGGTTGCGTGGCGACCGACGGCACGGCGGCGCGGGCGGCGGTCGCGACCGGCGGGTCGTGGTTATTGTCGGTGCGCCAGCGGCGGACGGGGGGCCGGCGGTCAGGCACGGGGCGGCGGCGGGTCGGCCAGCGAGGACGTGGAGGAGGACGAGGGCGAGGGCGCGGGCGGCGCGGGCGCCGGGGCCGCCAGGGCCAGTGACCGCGAATACTCGAGGAGGGCCACATCGGCCGGCGTCGCAGGCGGATACAGGCCGCGGTATAGGTCTGGTCGTCCGTAGGGATGTGCTAGCCGCGCAGCCGCCGCCGCTGCTGACTGGTAAAACGCCGACGCGGACGGCGGCGGAGGGGGCGCGTCGCCGTCTTTACTCGCCATGTCCGCCAGGGACCATATTCGCGGCTTAGCAGAGGCGGGCGTGCTGCCGGGAGGAGCCCGCGAGGGCAAATGCTGGTAAGCCGGGTGCAGCGGCCGCTCGTACGGCTCCGGGGACTCGGGCCCGCTGTCGTGGCGCGACTCCGACCACTCCGACTCCGTCCTCTGTCCTAGCATATCCAACCTTTGCTGCGGCCGGTCACCGTCCTCGCTCGAACCGGTTCCAGAATCCTTCCCATCTATAACAAAATTAATGTTTTCATTTCCAAATACTACCAAACACGTAACTTTTCCCACATTTCGCCGAGCAATTGGAATATAACGTGGGGCCGATTCAGTATTTCGATACGTACCTAGTACATCCTTGCCATCGGTGCTCTTGTGGTCATCGTCGTCATTGTTATTGTCATCGTCGTCGACCCTATTCCGCGGCTCCCACGTCATCTTGTTCTCCTTCTTGAGGCGGCGGCGCGCGTTCGCGAACCACGTGGAGACCTGCGTGAGCGTCATTTTGGTGATGATCGCGAGCATGATCTTCTCGCCTTTCGTCGGGTATGGGTTCTTTTTGTGCTCGTTCAGCCACGCCTTGAGAGTGCTCGTCGTTTCTCGTGTCGCATTTTTTCTTCGGGCTCCGTTCAGATCCATGCCGTATCTGTTAACAAAAAAACAATAACGAATTAAAGTCAAAGTATAATCTGATTATGTCGTAATGGAATTATGACCGTCACCAATCTCCAGTAAGAAGACAAGCAGGCAAATTTTCATCCCGGTCGAGGTGCTTAAATTTTTATGGGAACAATCAAGCGTAAACGGCGGAGTCTGATTTGGGCGAGATTTAAGATAACAGGGCTCTCGACCGCCGGGCGGGACCCTCGGCGCGCTGCCCAATGAAAGCACCAGCATAATAATTGAAATCGCGATAAGCCATCGACTGCTGCGCCAGCGCTAAGCCCGGCTTATCTTAGACACCGCCAGCACGCTTGCTGGGCCGAGCGCCCTTATTTGAATTGCCCTATCTTTATTACCATGCAATTTTCGTATCGTGCGCTGACTGTTGTAAGTAATATAAATAGATTAATTCATAATCGTTAAGTCGACGAAAGCTAAGATTATAACGATAATTTATTAGTTAAAGCAGTCTAGTAATTTAATTTATTAGATTAAATATAATGTTTGGGAGAAACGTATGCAACAAAAGTAGACTTTCAAACAGTCTGTAATATTGAAGTATGATGATTGCTGGAGATAGGGTTCTTCATGAAAAGTCCATTATTCAGGTTGGTTATGATATATTGTCTTATCAAAGATTGTTAAGTAAAGAACCTTAAAATTAGTGTTATACATGGGTTTTTATTATTAAGATTTGTCCACTCAAGCAATATATGTTTATGTTGTTGTAAACAACTAAGTTACTGTAAAACTGTAACTGAGGCATACACTACAATATCATAGAACCGAATTCATATAAACTACGC
Source organism: Apotomis betuletana (assembly GCA_932273695.1). Lineage (NCBI taxonomy): Eukaryota > Metazoa > Arthropoda > Insecta > Lepidoptera > Tortricidae > Apotomis > Apotomis betuletana. Next base: position 11,463,446 of record OW026298.1, on the reverse strand, counting down.
ACCTACATGTTATTACTTTATTTTATTACTACAAGTTTGTAGTTACAAAAACAAAGCCTCTCCCAAACTCAATTTCACAAACTCGAGTTTATTATAGCCGCACATTGTTTCCAATTTTATAACATTTTTGTTGTGGAGCGCAGCGTACTGCCGACTCCATATGCTGCCAATGCAACAGTCGGAAATAGAGTGGGGTGGAAACTAGGGATGAGTTGTATGGGAAATTAATAAAACTGTCACTTAAATCGTATAAGTGACGGGTATCGCCCCTTATCGCTTTATCCGGCGTTCCGTTATGAGTCTTATCCCTCCCACCTACGGCTCAGAACTGCGACCAAGGATGTGCTCGTCCTATCCATTGTTAAGCTCGTTGTTGACTTAATAATACTCTACACCCCGATCGAATAAAATCTTCATAAATAAACATAAACATATAACGTTCTTCTAAATCGCGACGTTGTGTAGCGTCTCACGTCGCGTCATTAGGTGGCGTCTGGAGTGCCAATACCCCTGCGGCACTACGAAAGAGTTGAGCGATAGAAAGTTAGCTCGCGTTAAATGATAATCTGACCGTAAAACAACGCTTTAAGGCGACATAAATTTAATGACGTTCGTGTCGGAACGGGCCCCATGAATGAACTAACATCCATAGAATTGAAGTGACAATACGAAAGTGGAGCGACGCCGAGCTTAGGCGTATTCCACAAACAAAAAACCTTCATTTATCCACGGCGTGCCACTTTCACAGCATCCGCGCTAGCGGGGGATACCGCCGCAAAGCGCGCATTTTTTTATTATTTTGCTTCCCCCGGCGCGGCGCCCGTCGCTGCGGCTTCCCCTTCTCACCCTCACTCCTCCTTCAATTAAATCCCTATCTAGCCCACCACCTCATGTTTCCTACTTAAACTCATAAAAATGAGATAAACACAAAAATGTTGTTGGTACCTAGAGTTGTTGTTATTAAACCTATTGCATTCGCGGTTAATTTTGACGTTTAAATTAATCTTTTTATGATTTTAATCGCGGGAGGCAAGGGAGCGAGTAGATGTAATCGTCATGAAACGCTTCAGCCGAGCCGTTTCATAAAAACGCCAATCCTCTTATCTCCCTTTCGTAAAAAGCGGGGTTTGTGGTTAACGCAGTAAAAGTGTAGCTACACGGCACCAGTAGCGGGTTCTTACAGACGGTAAATACTCCAGAACTCTAACGAAACAAATAATTAATGTATTCTCAAAACACGAGCAAGCCACTGAATTAGCTGTAAGATTTCACTAGCTTTGCTTGTAAAATAGGGCTTTGTTTAGTAACTGTTTAACTTAAAGAGTATTATTTAAAATATCACTTGCGCCTTACAGAGGAATGAAAAGAATATTTCGATAATTAAGAGGCACAGTATGGGACAAATAACTAAGAAGGTGTAGTGTAATTGTATACTCGGTCTTAAATATGAGTGATCATGCCGCCAGGGGAGTGACGCAGGTTAAAGGCTTCGGCATATAATGTTACTACACTTCGATTTAACCAATGACACCGTCGAACGTATAGAGTTACCCGGTGCGATATTTTGAGAGGTAATAGATGTACACCGTTTTCCTTACACGCCAGTAGGTTGAACAACAAATTAATCTATGGACTAGAAGTTTAGAAAAAGTTGACACGGCGACAGGTTTTGTGTTAAAACGACTTGGGACAGTGTCATATGAGTGAGGATCGTGTTACTGGTAAACTCGTTCCTTCACGCACTGACACGTAGCGACAAATTGTGATAATGCGTCTAACGGAGTTTGTCAATGAAGATCTAACATATGTGGGCAATATCAAATGATAAAGAGTGCCTTTTTGCCTAAGCGCCTATATAAGAAGTCTTTGAACAAACCTAAGTTCCTATACCCAAAGTACTCGAACTTGATTTCAAGTCGTGAAACATGGTATGCCTACATGAAAAAATAAACCAACAAACATCGCCTTTCATGCTACAAGTAAATTACCATGTTCGTAAAAATGATATAAGATAAAGCTAATTATTTTGCTTCGTAATATAGGAATGGGCGCACGCAACGACCAATCTCGGTGTTATGGACGAAGTTTTAAAAGGTACGATACAGGCCCTAAATATTGGTGGGTAGATAGGGCGGTGGGGCGCGGCACGCCAAAAACACATTATGAGCGGGCACAGCGCCATTACGGCCAACCGCACGCGGCGCGTTAGCGATACCCGCCACCTGAACATGCTAGCTGGCGACTAATTGGTCAGCCCCATGCATAAAAACCCTTATAGAACAACTACGGGGGAGTCACATGTTTCCGCCTAAAACGTAAATAAACCCCAAAAAAATTGAGGCAAGTTTTGAAATAATTTGGATTTTGTAGGTTCGTCAGGGTATAAGGGCGTGTTGTCTGTGCCCTAGGCGGCCAAGCGTGCGCCGCCGTTTCCGACCGAACCGCCATCTTTGTTTTCCAGAAAAGGGTAGCTATTCTAATGGACAATGATGAATTGCTCTATATTGATTGATTTACGTCTCTGTCTAAACAAATATTATAACTCACTCAACTAAATAGTCAAATACTTAAAATGCAGTGTAGTTATTTAAAACACCGCTTTGCATGGATTCTTGTAAAGTCTCTAACTCCAGCTTAACTACCTATAGACAGTGGGCACAGATAAGATGTCGCAAAGACTCCACCTGAATAGGTAACTACTTGAATTATATTAAGTATTTAGAATAACTAACAATGTTTTGCCAAGTATTGAAAAGTAAGGTCTAAATTGAAATACTATATATCGCCTATCATTTTGAATCACGCAAAATTGTGAATAATAAATCGCGAAAGAACAAAGAATCAGTAACAACGGTAATGTTGTTCAGTCAATCTAAAAGCAGCTAAATGAAGAAAACAAGACATAAATTGTCGTCGTTATCAGTGGCAAATTATTTTTCTGTTAAAGTTGTTACTTGACCCGACCGACGTCGTAGCGTCGATAACGTAATAGTGGCCATGTATGTCGACCGCACAGTAAATTAATTCAAGTAACAATATGTCTTTGTACGTGTTTACTGGCTGTAAAGCAGCTGCTTTGCTGTAGCTAACGTAATCTGTACAGAAACGCGAACGAAGGTGGCGCGGGTCGCGACGGATCGATCATGCACGTCAAAAACTAACATTTAATTGCACATATTTATCTACGGTTAAATCTTAGACTTGGTAAACAATGAAATAACAGTAGCTTTATCCAATATAAGGTCTTTGTTTCTCATTCACAAGGGCCAAAAAACGCTTATTTGATTACATTTACATTCTCAAAGTTACAGGAAGAAAAGCTAAAAATTCTCATTGCATTAGCCGTCTATTGTTATCCGGATTAAAGATAAAAGCAATCTATCATATCAGGCTTTATTAATTCGATCACATTTATAACGAGCCGCGCCACTCCGCTATATTGACTTATTCCTTCTTCACTTACACTAGGAACTCTACAAAGTCGCAGCAAATATTCGATAACATACGCATATTATCGAATTTAGATTGAATTTATATATGTATTATCGATATGGTTTATGCTCCGAAAAATATCAATATTATAACTATTACTTTTATTTCATTAAAGTTGTCCTACTACATTACTTTTTAACAATATAACATAAACATAATCTGATAAGAACCGTGTAAGACCCAACTGCAATATGAAACTGTAGTGACCTTTCCACGTTTCGTGCAAATACTAAAGAAGCCTATGATTGAAGTTGTACTTATATAAAACGTTTAAAAAAAATAACAATCAACATTCTTATATGAGACAGAAGTACAGGAGACGCAATTATTATGATAAGCTCTTGTTTTGCACAACTCGAAGAACTAAGTGCGGTCACGCAAGTTCCCGATGTAAACATTAAAGATAATAAGATATTCGAAAGTATATTTTGTTTATGGGTACTAGGTAGTTGGCAGCTGAATATTTACGATGTGCGCCAGCAATCACAACACGTGTTCTTCGTGTGCGATATTTGAAGCAATTACTTATCAATTAATGTTCCACAGTTTAAATTCTATTTGTTTGTGACCAACAGACAGAGTTCATCTCGGAAGATGTCAAGAGATGTTATTTATCAAGCGCCAGTCGGCAGCGGGCGGGAGTGCAATACGCGAGGCGCGGGAGCGGGTGCGCCGGCGCCGACTACGCCGATACCAGGACCTCACAAGTCGTCTGATGTGGAGCATAAACTAGTGAAAATTAAGTGTTGCGGCCACCGTTGCTCTGCTATCTCGGGTCACGTCTCATTTTATTGCTGACATATTATTAATATCACTGAGAACATTGAATTTTATGCCTGGGAGGCATTGTTTCGCAACACGGACCAAAGTGAATTGTGCAACTTGTTTCATCAGCACGTAATCAATGATTGATTGTAGCGTCGTTAAAATTAAATAAATGGTACAAAACTATGAGCTTTGACATCGGTTCATAGCGAAAATTGTGGATCCCGTTCCGATTTACATAATCTAACAAATAGGAAGCACAGCTATTTTACGTTCGTAGTATTTTCTGGGAAATTTAAGTACAAGTTAACAATTACCATTTAATTACAGTAAATCAATAGTCATATAGTAAAAATTGTTCAGCTTCTGGCGTTATCAAGTCCAACTGCTATTTTAAATAAAACAATCGAATGTGATTATATCGCGGATATTCATTATTTAAGCCTCCCTAACGTTTCAATTACTTTACTGTTAGGTACCGTTGACAAAGGGTTGAATTACAAATTGTTTTATTTAAAAGTGTAAATCTCACGGAAACCGAAAGAAAATATGTTTTTTTTTTATCTGGCCTGTTTGTGTGTGTTCCACTGCTGGGCATAGGCCTCCCGTCTTTCTCGCCAGTCGTCTCGCTGAAGAGCAAGTTCCCCCTAACGTTCTCAACGTTCCAAACGTTCTCAAATGCGTACATCCCGCCATCTCCGATTCGGTCTGCCTCTGCACCGATACCCATCCTGCGGTATCCACTCAGTGGATAGTTTGGCCCAGGCGTTCCGGATGCATTCTGCAGACGTGTCCTACCCAGTCCCACTTGAGCTTGGCGGCCTTGACACCCACATCTGCAATGCCTGTTTTGGAGCGCAGTTCGGTGTTTCTGATACGATCGGTCCTACGAACTCTACGTATGCTGCGCTCCATCGCTCGCTGGCAAACCTTGAGTCGCGACTTCTGAGCTTCCGTTAATGACCAAGTTTGGGCGCCGTAGGTTAGGATAGGAAGGATACACATGTCGACGACTTTGCGCTTCAGAGTCAATGGAAGGTTCCCCTTCATTAGCGGCTTCATGGACCAGAAGCTCTTTTAGGCATTTTCGATGCGTCGGTCGATTTCTTTAGTCTGCCTGTTTTCTTTTATCTGGCCCAAGTATAGGTACAAACTCGTCGACATATTGTATATCTTCCCCATCTACCTTTACCCTACGTTTCACGCTATTGGTCATTAACTGCGTCTTTGCCCTGTTCATTTTGAGTCCGACTTCAAGACTTGCCGTACTCAGTTTATGCAACATTTGCTGTAGATGGGGTGCCGTGGGAGAATAAGACGATGTCATCTGCAAAACGTAAATTGGTTAGCTTTTTGCCACCTATATCGATGCACACTGTCTCCCAAGACGTCGCCAGCTTTTGGAAGATCTCTTCTAGGCAACTTGTGAACAGCTGTTTCAACGCGAAATTTAGGGCCGGGAGCATGCAGGTTGATACTTGCTGTACTTTATTGGTATATTGATCCAATGAGTTCGATGTAGGTGTTTTCAATATCTTGTTGACGCATGGCGGAAAATACAGCGGAGTGCTTGACACTGTCAAACGCCTTGCTGTAATCCACAAATGCGAGGTAAAGTGGTTTGTTGAACTCATTGGACTTCTCTATTATTTGGTTTAGCGTGTGGAGGTGGTCGGTAGTGGAAAAGTTGGGTCGGAAACCGGCTTGTTCCGGGGGTTGACGTTTGTCCAGCAGTGAGGCAATTCGGTTTTCTATTACTTTTATAAATAGCTTATAAATGTGTGAAATTAACCTAATTGGTCTGTAATTTTCAATATCTGATTTATCGCCCTTTTTATGGAGGAGGATTATATTTGAGTGACAAAAGTCTTGAGGAAAGAAAATATTATCTTCACAATTTCCTTAATAAATTTATTCAAAGCACATACCACTCATTATATTACAAATAAAATCCAGTACAGTTTGTTTAAAATTTATACAAAAATGTGATGTGATCTCGCCCCTTATTACACATTTATTTAGTGCTAGATGTAACAATTCACCGGTACGATTAACAACCTGAGCAAACTCTTCTAAATATATCGAGACAAAAATGGCCGCTTGACCTATCTTTTTGTATACAGTTTGAATAACTAAATGTCAGTGCCAAATCCCGACGATGTCATTTATAGACTGAATATAACCATAATAGGCTAGTCTTTGTGCCTATCTAATAGGGCATCTGGGCATAACCTTTGTCCTCCGTAACAGGTGGTCTGCGATCTAGCAGGCAGGCGACAATAGGCGGCCGACCAATACATGACCTAACTGGTAGTTTACAACGGAGCATGGCATAACTCAAGATTCGCAAGGAACCACTAATGGCAGTTGAAGGGAAACTTTGCCGGGCAAACGTCAGTAAATATTTTATAATTTATTGATATGTGCGAATAGTAAGAGATAGAATTAAAGGTAATTTTCTTTATATCTACACCTATTTAATCTCGTCTGTCGGATTGTTCTGTTGATTTGGACTGATTGACTATTCTGGAAATTATTAGTATGTTACTTGTGTTTATATCTCACGTGCAATACGTGCATATATCGTAATCCATGGAAAGCATAGGTTTGTGAAAGTATAAATCAGTTTGCTTAAGCATAGCTATAAACACAAATACAGATATTCTATTTCCAAAAACGGCAGCGTGGTCACAGCTGTAGATAACTAAAGCATATACGAAAGCGACAAAAGATTTGGTCATATATAAAAAAAAAACATTAATAGGGTCCAAGGGTAAGATCAGAATGAAAATTGAAAAAAATATATAACTGTAAGTGCAGTAATAAAATACCAATTTTTATTACTGCAGTTACAATTATTATTACATATTTATTTGGAACTTCCAAATACCTAGTGCTGAATGTGAAATAATAGTAAAACGCATATTTTTTTTTAAATCCGCACAGCGTCAGCGGTGATTTATTTACTATTTTCACGGAAAAAATAGACGATTTATTTGCAAAAAGTGAAAGGGCAGGTTAGTTATTCTGTTCTAAAATCTTTTGCTATGGTGAAATTGTAGCAGATTATTGTAGATGAAAAGTATAAGTTTTACATAAATGGTAAACAAAGATTTAAATTTAGGTATGTACCTAATATATTATTAAAAATTAAAACAATGCGGTATCCTGCGCGATCTGAACTAGCCTAGAGCTTGTATCTTAGGACTGTAAGAACCGTTTGAGTTGTGTTGTTAAATGAAATATTTTTCATCGAAACGAATGACATCAGTGCCATACATTGAAGGCGACGAGTCTCGTGCGCGGCTGACCGATAGGAAAAAGGAAAGAGGAAGCGGCCAATGCGTCTAGAATGAAATTAGCTTGTCGGTCAATTACTCCAGGGCAGGCCTGGGTTACTAATGGCGCGCGAGCGCTACCTGAATACGGCATGTCTCATTGGCATGCGTCCGCGCGTACCCTTTATTGTTCTATAGATCGGTAATACACGGGAGGACTGGCATTTTGTGCTGTAAATCGTTGTCTATACACGTATCTTCGATTAACTGTGCGCGGCGGCACGGTGTCAGGACAAGTCGCGGTCCGATGACATCATGTCCGGAACGCTGACTGGCCACACATGAACGCGAACTGAGTAGGTTTACTATTGGACGAAATAAAAGCGCGGATGAACATTTTAATTTTTTTTCTTCCCATAAAAAAAAAACATTTTTACATGATCGCCGGTGGACTCGTCATAGCCGAAGTATCCTTACAATGTTCATTGAAGGTTTTTCGCGAAAAAAAATGTAGTGGAATAGGACATTTAAAAGCCACAGAGTAATCATTTTCTTTTATTTTTTTTTGTTGCCCGGTGTTAGTTTGTTAGGCCATTTCAACTTTTTTGTTAGGTACTCTGAAAGCGTACAGCATTCAAGAGGGTTATTATATAAAAAAAAAACTTTTATTCGTAAACTTCGATTGTCAAATGATTGGATACCTGTTGACTACCTATCGTTGCGATCGCCGATGACGCATCGCCCTTCGGACTTTTAACGAATAGCCACGTTATTTACCTAGATAATTGCGAGTTAATGTAGTTTATGCAGAAATTCTCGCCTACATAATTACTTTGATAGCACTTAACCGACGACATCGCGTTAAATAATTACGAAGACCTACATAACTCGGTACCTGTAGATTTTTATTTTTTACTCCTCCGCCGTCTCGGAACCAATTCGATCGTTTAGAAGCTTTGAAATGCAGAATCAGTATATGTAAAGTAATATCGTTTTATTTCAGTACCCATACGGTTTATAAATACTCGGTATTTAGTGTTATAAGGCAGTTGAGAATTAAAGAACAAACTGGGACATGCACTGACAAAAATAATGAGTTGGCTTTTGGAATTTATTATCAGTTTATTTACATCGTACTACTAGGCTGCTTCGTTCGAATAGGCGGAAATAGTGCACTAAAAGCCGTTTTTTGCATGAGCATAGTTGGGTAAAATCTTATAAGTATAAGTATCCTTAAGAGGGTATCACTGCTAATTTGTAGACCAAAAATGGTTAAAATCTGTTCAGATACAGAAGGGCTACTTCCAATATTGACTTCGAAGTTTGTACCGTGAAATTCCTCACGATGTCATGTCAAACAATATTTGAATGAGCCCGGCACGATACGACAATCGAATATGTCTCCTGGCTATATGGCGTGATATGTATCCGATAGTCCTATCAACTGCTGTCAATATCAAACTCTCCTTATTCAAGCTCTTGTTCTGCCCGTATTTGATTATGCTGATATGTGTTATTCAAATATCACTCGGGCTTCATTGAATCGTTTGGATAGGGTTCTTAATAACTGTATTAGATTCATTTTTGGACTTCGTAAATATGACCACATATCTGATTTTCGCCGTCAACTTAATTGGCTTCCCATTCGTGATTGATCCAGCTGCGCCCGAGTATCTTAGATGTAAATTTCAGTTTGTATATGGTCGACCCGGTTGCGTCCTTCGCACTTCTCGTAAACTCATGCTCATTGTCCCTCCTCATCGCACCGGTTTTATGTCAAACTCTTTCACTGTTCAGGCTATACGGCTTTGGAACGATCTTCCACTTTCTATCAGGCAAGCACAAACAAAACAAGCCTTCAAGCACGTCATGTTGCGCAAGCATCTCACTAGTAAGCTCCTAGACTGACTGTCGGTTGTGATGTTTTGCACTGGTTACAAGAAATAATGTCTATGTAAGTATATTGTATTGCATATTTGTGTATGTTTATTTATTATGTTTATTATATTATTGATGTATAATAAGTTTCTCTCTTAGTATAATGTTGATAGTTAACAGGCCCTGCACCATAAAATGTTTCTGTTTAGCCCAATGGTTGACAGGTAGAGAATGCTTTATGGCATTAAGTTCGCCATTTGTACACTTTTTGTTTTGTGCAATAAAGTTTAAATAAAGAAATAATAAATAAATCCTCATACATTAAACAAAATATATTTCGCGCTGTAAGATTTTCTTGGAACCGTGACCCCATAACGGATCGGCAACCGATCTTACAAAAAAAGTGGATAGTATAGGTTGCTGTGTGACATTGAGGACAATGAGCTGATTTGATTTCCACGGAATTAGTTGACAGATAATATTTGCACCTGACTGCCCCATGTGTTTAGTAAGTCATGGAGGTGATAGAAACGGTATATAGTTCATCTATTAATTTCTAAATGCACGTACAACTTAATACTTTCTAATAGTGCAATAAGATTTCATAATAGTGCAGAAATGTTTCATAATACCTACACACACACATATATATATTTACTTTATAATTATAGCATATCGAAAACTTAGGTTTGACACGCGTTGCTTGTAGATTATTCCGATTTTAAGCGTGACATATTCAGTAGTGGTGTAGGTATTGTTAACAAAGAAAACGCTTGTTTTAAACACCATGAACGCATACACGGTATATCAAAGTTGTAATCTAGTTTTGTTTGCTGCTGAGCAATATTTTGTTGTTAGTTAAATCATCTGATACACGTACATCTCTCGACGAGAGAATAAAGCCTGCCACTTGAAATGATAAGCAGATTGATAAATACGAAACCTTCCGAATCCCGAACGTACCAAAAAGGCACGAAGCGCGCGTCAATATTTCGAAGGCAAACAAGCCGTCAGGCGCCGTGTCATATTGGGAAGTTATAACCATTAAAAGAATACAATCGCAATTTCTTCCTGTCGTAAATAAAGTTAGGCCGGTATGAGTAATCGTTACTTTGTGTGCACAATATCGGCCGCGGGGCCAAATAGATTGGGACGTGCCGGGCATCTTGACTCTCTCGCATTACCACCGCTTCGACGAAATTCGTCTACTCGTATATGGTGTGGGTAGTTGAATTTTCCGTTTGTAATTATGTCGGCTCGGAGCGGAAGTGTCCAGGTTGGTTGTTACACCGGTCACGACGCGCCGGGTGACGGTTGACGCCCGGCTAACGGGCTTGCCGACTATGGCGCGCCGCCGGGGACCGCCCGACTCCATTAAATTCGTTAGCCCCGGAAAAGATAAACTTATCTTTGTACAATTGTTTACCTTCGATCATTATACGGCACTATTTTGTTTTAATTACCATACGATAGACGTCCATACGCCATGTTGCGAAAACATTGATGTTGCAGACTCTTATTTTTGAACTTTATGGTGTGGTGTAATATATAAAAAATAATGTGACGGTGTCAAGTTTGACTTGTAAAAAGTTAGTTTTTGTGATTGAAAATATTGTACTCCGAGATAATTAACGTGTTTTCTTCATCTGGCGACCGTGACGGCTTCGGTCGGAAGGGAAGGTTTGGATAATCTTGTTTACGTGTGCTGTATACCGCGCTGTGCATCTGGAATTGACGAAATCGTTGTCGACAGAGGCGTTTCTTATGGCATTACGAAGATATATAGCAAGGCGTGGGAGAATCGATACGATTTACACGGATAATGGAACTAATTTTCACGGAGCCGATAACCTCCTAAAAACGCTGAACTGGGAAGAGATAGCGTCGTACTCCAGCGTCCGGAACATAAAGTGGAAGTTTAATCCACCGGCAGCACCTTGGTGGGGCGGATGGTGGGAGCGCTTGATCAGGTCGCTTAAAGAACTTCTTTGACGAAACTTGGGGCAGCGAACGGTCAGCTACGAAGAGCTGCTAACTGTGCTTTGTGACTGTGAAGCCGTAATAAATGCACGGCCTCTAACGTACATCGCAGATGACACTGATAAGTTAAAACCGCTAACACCAGCACATTTTTTGCACGGGATTTCTTCCAGTGAAACTCCTGACTTAGATCAGCTCGATAGTAACTCATTGAATAGACGTGTAAGGTATTTACATAAAGTAAGAGAAGATCTTCGAGAGCGTTTTAAGAATGAGTATTTAGGGATGCTCATACAGAAGGGTAAGGAGAAGGACTCTTGTATAAAGGTAGGCGATGTTGTATTGGTAGAGACAGACGCAAAGCGTATAAAGTGGCCTTTAGGAGTTATACTAGAATGCAAGGCAATGCAAGAGTTGCAAGAATAAGAACTGCGGATGGCGAGTACACCCGAGCTTATCAACGTTTGTATCCACTGGAAGTGCAACCTGGTGAAGTTCTGTAGTAGTTTTGGGTCTTCACCCCAAAGGTGGGAGGATGTGGCAGACTCTTATTTTTGAACTTTATGGTGTGGTGTAATATATAAAAAATAATGTGACGGTGTCAAGTTTGACTTGTAAAAAGTTAGTTTTTGTGATTATATTGTACTCCGAGATAATTAACGTGTTTTCTTCAATTAAATTAAATTAGTAGTGTGACATTTACCATGTCACATTTAGCTATATTAATTGAGTGTTGTAAATGAACTCTATAGAATTAATACTACCGATCATTGAGTGAAAATGAGTTAAACTATTACATTCGTTTGGCATGAATGTCATTCTTAATTAAACTTCATTTAGTATAATTATGAATGAGGCGTAACAAATGCGATACGCGCTAGTTACAAGTGTAATCGATGTATTTTTAATCCTACGGCAAACATAAAATACCGATACTCTAGCACCATCGTAGTGTTATTTAGGTATATGTACATATTTAATTATGAGTTAGTGAGGATCTTAAGTACCTAGTTATAAGCTCTTTATTCTCTTGTAAGTCGAGAATGAATAGTGATCTCACTTGTGATAGTTTTTCATTTAAATATTTTAGACGAATATTTTGAATAAAGAATTTCTTCTACAATTTTTTTTTCAAGAATTTAAATTACCGGATTTTAACCGCTCGGTATGCGAGCATATTGCTATTATTTTACATTTAGTTTTCATTTCGCACTCCTGAGCTAAGGCGCGGACAGACAGACGTGGCAAAACTGAAACTAAAAAAAAACAAATTCAATGTGGCGCGGAGACATTGCCTTCACTGGGTTTGTAGGTACTCCCACACAAAGTCCGACTCACTGGTAGTGAGGGCTAACCAGCTCTGATACAGTTCAAGGCATGCTTATAAAAACAAAAACATAGTGGTGTTAAAATCATAAAAATCTCATTATGACACTCCTAAAACTGTCAAAAATCCTTCAAGAAGATGAACTGTGTGAAACAATTACTCTAAGAGCAAGTCAATCATTGCGCACTTTAAACTGTCTAAGTGACCCACTAGAGCCGTGTAAGAACATCCAATGTGTCCGTAGAGTTCACAGTAACGTGGGAACTTATTTCCCAGTGTTCCCAGTAGAGGGTGGCACTTGGGCGATGAGGGTTTGTTTGCGAGGTGCAATGTTCGTCGCTAATTGTCGGAGAAGCGCCGCTTTATTATAACAGATGAAGATGGACCGACACAATTTTACAAGCCTTTGTTGGGGGGGCTTTGTTGGTAATTAAGGCTTTTAAATATGTTTGAACTGAGTGTTTGCCTCTTGACTCTTGACCGTCGCGTTTACGAAGGTCTCGTGTAAATGTTCCCGAGAAAGGTGACAGGTGGGAATTATTTATGTTACAATTGCGGGAGATTATACTGCTTTTGTCACTGGAATACGCGTAGCTAGGTATTTCTAGGTGGCCACATTGTTGTTTTAGATCTTTTCAGTTCGGCTTAGTGTTTCTCATCACGAAATAATGTGTAAACCAGACCGCCTGACTGCACGCCTTAAAAAACGAAAATAACAATAAAGGAAAAGAAGATCGTCATCATAGTTCAACGATAAAGCTCCTTGAAAGTTATTCTCTCAATTTTATAAACTATTGCTAAAGCAGGCATTTCTCTAATCGGGTCAGTTTCATAAATAACCATTACTTAAGTCTCCTTATCCGTTCAAAAATGCTGATTGTTTTGGACATTTTTCTCTATAATTACACGTGTTTCTTAACATATTATCAATTAACATTTATCACTTAAAGCCTGACCAGAAATATATGAGGATGCGCCATATTGCGGTATTTCACTGGAACTAATTTCTTACACTGGCAATGATTTTATGATGGTTTGTCAACAATGTCAATGTCAATGGTGGTGTTTTCTTTAGAAGACAAACATATAAAACTATCTAAAGAAAATGCCGAAAACCATTCACAGTCGTAAATGTAAGATTATAAAGGAAGCGTTCATGTATTTACTACACGAAAAACAGTCAGGAAAAGAGTGCATTCCATTACCTAAATTATATTACGAGGTTAACCTAGTGGAACTGACAGGTATTTAAAACTAATGTCATTCATTATAGTAGGTTGCGATTGGTTGCAAAATTGTTGCCATATAAATCTTATAAATAGCGCCCTCTTGACAATCCTCATATATTTCCGGTCAGGCTTTAACATATTTTCATTGATCAATTTTGTTTCGAAAACTACTCGAAATTGACGCAGAAATGTTTTTTTTTTTTTACTTATTTTCGACTGCATGCAATGAAAGCATGGAATAGCTACGTTACTTTCTAGAACTCAGGGATAAGTATTATTCACATCATAAAGTGGAAATTATCAATATATTTGTTATAATATAAAAAAAAATATTTTAAGGAATAAGGCCTCTTAACCCTCGACAACATTAGAGCTGTTTAATAATAGCACCGGTTAATCTGCTTCAGTAAATAGATAACCAATATACCTGGGCCATTGGGTATATTGGGCTATATCGAATGACAGCAGATGTCACAATGGGTCCCGGTGACAAAGCGATGCATTTTGATACAATCCACTTGACGTTTGGTCATATTGTTCTACAGTGACGAGAGTACCTGCGTCAAATAGGCAGATCAAGAGGCGTAGGTGTATACCCCATATGGACTTAAAAATTTATAGAGGGAATTTAGGAAAGCTAAATTTGCAACACAATTATTGTACGTTTTAATTTATAATATGGAGAATTCTGATGAAAGTTACTTCAATATTGATCGCTTTAAATTGTATTTTTAGGATTGTGTAGATTAATTTGTTTTTACGATTGTGTTAGCGTCAATAACCTATACTATATACATACGCCGTATAGGCATATTATATATTAATAACTTTCTGCTGTCTAGTGGTTGAAAAAATTACTTGATGAAATATAATCATGCAACATATTTATAAGTTCTAAACCACTTAATAATTGACCTTTTCAATATCCCTAAGTCACATTTTCACGCCGTCAAACATTAACTTTTTTCCCATTCGAGTTATTTAATTAAATTGACTAAATTACCATAATCGTCTTCTACCGTGTACGTATGATATTTATAAACCGATAAACATTTTGATACCCACCCCTGACAAGTGAGGTGTTTGGGCCCGAAAATAGTTAATTACACTCATCGACGGTCCGTTTTGGAGTGTGTATAGTAAATATCACTACGGATTGTTGGCCGGAGTGATTAAGGTGTGAGATAGGTATCGGGCGGCACCGGCAGGGCTGCGCAACAAACCCGGGTTCAAATAAGCGAAACAAAGTAAATTAACTTTATAACATACGCGTAAACTTCCTAAAATACTACTTGGTATCGATGAATTGTCTTTTTTTATTGTAAATTTCACGTTTCTGTAACATTTTTATATAACTTTATTTTTGTTTGTTTAATTTATGTCAGTAGCAGAGATTTATTGTAATATAACCCGATTCATTTTGTTATTTCATTACTAATCCAGTAATCGGTTACTAATGTTCGTGAATATCAGTCAAGTACCAGAACATATATTACCCTAAGGAAACGATATCTTTTCTTCGTGTCGTGTTTTTGTTATAATGTGGAGTAACTATGGCGCGGTTGTTTCCTGTAGAGTCGTGAGCATATTAATATAATAATAAGTGCATCAAGCCTATCTTGGAAAATTTCAACTCTCAGTAGGTATTTGAATAAACTTTTTTCCTAACAATTTTTTAATTTAAACATGTTATTTATAACTGCCAAATGTAAGGAATGTTCCTTATATTTAGCAAGTAATTTCAAACATTGACTTCATTAATTACGTATTAGAGATTCGTCTTCACAGACGGTTTATGTGTTGCTCATAATACTTATTCCGTTAGTAATTGAACCTGATTAAGTCTGTCCAAGTCATTCATTTTACTGGAAAAATATTTTATTTTAATAAATCAAAGAACTTGCTAAATTTATCCCTTTAGATGAGCTGTTATCTTTAATAAAGATATTACTTTAAGATATTGTTATGAAATACACAACTACGTCCGCGTAAGTCTAATTTTTTCTTGACCATCATCGAATAAAAAGTATCCTATAACCATTTTTAGAGACAGAGTTATCCTTATACCTACTTATTGGAGGAGTGACAACCCTAGAAGGCGGCCAACCCACACCTGCCGATCGTCGCCGAACCCTGCATTACCTCGTTATTAGTCCGAAGACGCGCCCCAACACATATTTTATGACGTTTTAATTGTGTTATTTAACGCTTGTTATTTTTTTCAACAGCTTACTTAGGGTCGGGCTTAAAAATGTAGAGGTAAGTGATAGATACGTTTTCTCGACCTATGTAAGTGTCCACATTATTAGCACCCGTATCTAAAACATAGGTACATACAAATTTCACCCGTTTCTCGATCGGAGGAGTTTGTGAGGTTTATGGGGGTTTTGATATGAGGAGATGGGATAACGTAAAAAAATACAAATTTTAGCAATAACTAACTAGCTCACAGTGTATTTTGGTATCAAAAATGTTTCATTAATCGACGACCTTTGCGTGATCAACGACACTACTGTGAATAAATGGAAACTCTAGGAAGGAGAGAACGATCGATATTAAGTATGGCTGCTTACTATAGTGATAAGTTCAAGCGTCTTATATACTTTTATAACGCCTCAAATAGGTAATATTATTAATCCATCCATATCCATACTAATATTATAAATGCGAAAGTGTGTCTGTCTGTCTGTCTGTCTGTCTGTCTGTCTGTATGTTACCTCTTCACGCTTAAACGGCTTCGATTTTGATGAAATTTGGCATGGAGATAGTTTAAGATCCGAGGAAGGACATAGGATAGTTTTCATCCTGGAAATTATCCCTAAAAAGATTTTAAAGTGAGTAAGTAATTCATGATGACATTGATGACCCTGTCGAAAATGTAATTATTAGACCAAAAGCACAATTGCTCTTAGATTTGCTTAGGCGCTCTTAATAATTTATTAATTAAGGTGATTAGGCGGATTAGTAACGCCAAAATGAATATTAAAACTTTTTTTATGGAAAAAGCAATGCAGCACAAATATCAAGAATTTAGAAATACAATGAGCTGCTAAAGTTGCTCAACTGAGTTATGCCCCAGTAATACCTATACACTAATTCAGGGATCGGACTTTCTTTCGCACGGTAGGACTAATGGAGAACTATGGAGCCGATATTAACATTAAAATACAATTCATACTCATACTCACACTCACTCATCTATTTCATTCCAATCTGCCTTTGTGGTTATTATGGTTAACATTACCAAGCATTAAATGACTAAAATTATGAATATTTTTTTTTTTTACAATATTTCATAATTCCTAATTTAACTTAATTTATTGTCAATATCATGAACTTTCTAATTATAAATGAATATTCCATCAATATAGATTCCAATTTACTCCAGAAAACATGGATAAAGTTGCAAATATTTATGTATTTTATGGTGGCTAAAAAAACAATGCCTACACAAATCAGGTCTCTGTATATTCTTCTGACTTTATCCTTGACTATAAAATTAAAATTGCGAATGAAATACACTTATGAGTATGAGTATGAATAGTATTTTAATGTTAATATCGGCTCCATAGCTTTCCATATTTAGTCCTACCGTGCGAAAGAAAGTCCATGGTAATTATATTTAGATAAAGACGCAGAGCCAAAGTAGAAAAAAAACGCATCTAATCCAAACAGACAAGAGAAGCAGATAATAAAACCTAGGAATTTAAGCACGCTTAAAAACTGTATGCAAGACATAATTTGTATGGAGTTGTGCTTTATAAAAAAATTAATAACATTATTTTTATCTGGGTAACCCGTTAAAAACTAGCCTCATCTAATCGAATATCCTCAAATATTTTGGAGCGCAGTTCATATTTAAATAGCCAGATCAGCATGACAAAAGAAGTCAGCCAGATCGTAGAATGGTTTCATACATATAAGATGTACCTACTTATAGTATGGCGCGGGAGTCTTATTAAAATGATCAGAACAGCGAAATAAAAAAAATAGAAAATGGTAGGTCGTAATTGTATTTTGCATAAGATTTGTATAAATCGTCATCATATCAGCCGATAGATGTGGACTACTGGACAAAGGCCTGCCCCCAAAGTTCTCCACAACGATCGGTCTTGCGCCGACCTCATCCAATTTCTGCCCGCAATCCTAACCAGATTGTCGGTCCACCTAGTTGGGAACCTTCCCACGCTGCGTCCTCCGGTCCGCCGTCGACGCTCAAGAACCTTTCTGTCCCAACGGCCATCGATTCTACGAGCAATGCCCCGCCCACTGCTATTGAAGTTTGGCGACTGTCTGAGCTATATCTATAGATACTTGTAAACAACCTTCTATACAACCTTGCTTCTCTTGCGTGTCTCATCATTTCGGATAAATAGTGATACTTTAAAAACTATACAATATAAATATAACTATATGGGTAACTTACTAACATTTGTGTGTAAAACTTAGCCGCTCTAATCCACACATTACGGAGGGGAGTTCTGGTTTAAGGTATTCAGTCGCGGAGTGCATGCGTCGTTAATCTTTATTCAGTGAAGACGGCGCACTGCAGCGGCAATTAAAAACAAATAAATCACCCCCATCGATCCCGCTCCTTAATGAGCTCTTAATAAACTAATATTTATTTTGAAGCTTCAACTGGTTTCACAGGTCACATACCCATTAAATGCATAGGTACGTACGATTATGCCAGGTTGAGAAACAGTTTATTTTATCGACCTGTAAAGTAAGTCCTACAGGCAGGGGTATGTTTCTTTTCTATTGTAAACAAGTTATCATCGCAATTGTACATAATTAAATTCTATATTAAATCCTGAAATTATATTTTGGTGAAATTTGCTGTTTTTCTATGAATGTTATTATTTAGCTCAGTTGAAAACCTCTAAATTAAAATATCTAGACATTAGTTTATCTGCGGGAGTGTATGAAATACGTTAACTAAACCTACTTACCCTACCTGGTATATTATCAGTATTCCAATTAAATTTACTTTGATCTATAGCTAATGATATTTTATGGCTATAGATGGCATTTTGACGACGCGTTTGGCTCGGTTTGTAGACACCCTACCTACTGAGTCGGCGGTCCCGGGTTCGAATCCCGGCCGGGACAAATATTTGTGCAAAATATTTGTTCTTGGGTCATGGATGTTATCTATATATGTATTTATATATTATGTATATCGCCGTCTAGTACCCATAGTACAAGCTTTGCTTAGTTTGGGACTAGGTCGATTTGTGTATGATTGTCCCTTAATTTATTTTTTTATTTTTTTAGTTACCATTTCAAACTCTAGCTTAGTTTCAAATTACTTGGAACACATTGACGGCCAGTTCATTTTTAAATTAGTTTATCTTAAAGTATAAACATCTAAGTATTGAAAATAAAATCTGACATGGTGAGGAGAGAATAAACAATATATTAAATGTAACATAAAAAACTAATTTATGGGTAATAAAAACTAATGATAACTAATAGTCAAAGATAAAAAAGGTGAACAATAGTGTTACAATTAAGGTGACGCTACAGAAAAAAGTCAGCAATAACGTCTAATTCCCTGCAAAAAGCATATGCGGGGCAACCTGCTCGTTCACTGTCTGTCACATTATACGCGATCATTGATTACAAGTTAATGGGTAACGAGTCATTACTAATGACTAATGTATCGTAGTCATCGTAGATGTTTCCTTTCCACTATTGACATGGAACATAATAGGGGTAAAGACTGATGTTGAATTATACAACATACTATACGTATAATTATATAAAAAAGCTCAACATGTCAAAGAAAACATACACAATAGCTTTGATATATTTGACTTCAAAGGTACACAATTTTATAACAATTTACTCTGTAATATAAAAGCAAAATTTGTCATTGTTACAAGAATCCTCATAATTCAACAAAACAATAATGGTTTAGCAGCCGAGTTTTCAATGCTCCGTAGGATAGGAATATAGAACTTTAACAGTAATTTCTGACTGTAAGAACACTATAAATGTATTTAGTCTCATATAGACATTTAATAAAAAAATAGGATCGATTGACATCATTTAATGCTTCTTCTAATTATGCTATTGTTATAGTAGCAAAAGCATGGGAATATTTCATAAATGCTCTATACCAAACCTGTCATGGGACTAAAATTTACAGGACTAGCACATTTTACGGCGTCTTCAATTGTCACGTGACTTAGCATCGATCGTCTTGCTCGCACGGAATTATAAAGAAAGAGTCAGGCAATGCTTGTCGCGCGAGTGTCGCGTGTCACAGTCATGCTGGAAGTGCTGGATATGGTGTGGTCTAAAAAGATAAAAGACCACACTTTTAAATTAATGAGTAAATTTTTCGAGTAGCTAAGCCCAATGGTACCTAATATGTATTTCCTAGTTTTTCGAAGCTTCGTTCCCGGAGGTAAATAAATGTCTTCTAATATATGTTATTTCGTGTAAATAGATTTTTTTTATGATTAAAATTGTGATATTAGGAGATGAAATTAATTATTCCGTTTATTTATTACCTTTAGTGTTGGACATTGTTAGTTATTATTACTTACATTTTTTATTTTGACGATCATGATTTATGAATACTTATCTTTGACGATAATGCAAATGTATACCGTTGTTTTCACAAGAAATAAAATAATCTACACTAACCTAAACTTTTAAAAAATATTGACATTTCAGCTGACTTTGTACCACACCCTGATATTTTGTCATTAAAAGTAATTTGACAGTAATAACCTAGTTGACATAAGTGACATCACTTACTTTATGAATTAAATAAGAAAATAAATTTACTGTAGGCCAAAATGAAAGTATAAAAAAAACTAAACTCTGTGGTCTGTGGCAGTGATTAAAGTTATTATATTAGTTCAGTTATTATTGGTGTTTTCTTTACGTCCGGAAAAAAATATCCTATAACCATCTTTGGATGTCCAGCCATCCTCGTACTAAAGTTGGTGAAAATCTGTTCGGCCGTTTTGGCGTGGTGAGCGGTTAGACATTTTGACTAAGAGATGGCGCTGTACAGCTGGTGCCACCGCGCACTCATACCAAATAGGAATAGATCCCCTCCATAGAAAAAGTATTTCAATACACTTGTAGAGTTTTAAAGCGGTATATCTTCAGTTGATAGATAATGCCAATGTATATGTTTCTAAGAAATAAGAAAAAATATGCACTCTAAAAACGCTATATTGCACAGATAACAAATATGACAAACAAATATTATATCATCGATATATTAGCGCATCATTACGCTTGTTACCTACATTTCACAAAGATTATCGGAAAAACATGTAACAAAGCTCTAACATGCCGATAAACTAATATAGTGCTACCGGAGCGAAAATTATCATTTGAATTGTTTAATGAGGCTTTTATGACTAATGTTTGTATTTAAGGTATTTAAACAGTGTCATATTAATTTTTTCACGACACTTCTCGAAATGTGACTATACATTACCTGAATCCAGTACATATTATTATATGTGTCACATGGATCATGGACTCTTCAAGGGTGTTGCATAATCTTAAAAGTGAGCTTACTTAAGCAGACATATATTATTGGTTTATAAAAAATATATATGTACGAGTATATAAGAGTCTTATGGAATGTACTTAACTAAAATTCCATTAATAAAACATATGATAATTAAAAACAAATTCAAATTTAAAAACATCTAATAACGAGCGACCTCATACAGTTCTTCTACTATGTAAAATCATTTGTGTGCTAGGAATGACTTTAACTAAAAAGTTAGTTATGTTATTACTAAGTTAGTCAGCAACGTATATTTGGTCGCTTGCTTCTTTTTTATTATGGTCCCGGGATTTGATTATACAGTACCTATTTAACTGCTGCATAATGTGGGCTATTCCGAAAAACATATATGGTTAGAATGGGTAATGTAAGTTTATATTGGAATCTTTTATTTTGCTGTTTTTTGAACACGTGTATGTTTTTACCCACAAAAAAACATAATTCGATTAATATATACCTAGGCATGGTAGCGTAAGGATACCGAGATCCATAAAATGCGGTTTGCAACTTTCTCCATTTGGTTTGATATACCCACTAATATACGCATACACTTTTTTGCATCACGAATACATGTGCATTACTGCAGTTATGGTTAATAATTTAAGACATTTATACCCATATAATAAATTCACTTAAAATGAGAACATAGAATCACCTATTTGGTGGCCCTACATTATAATCCAATATCGTAACTACGAATGCACATAGGCGAAGTAGGCTGAGAGTGCTGCAGAAAAGTTCGTAGTTTTACGTAATGTACCTAATATGTAGTACGAGTACGTACATGACTCTAAATATTTTGGTCTTAACATTTGAAATCAGGGTTTTATGCAATTTTTGCACGCGAATTCGTTGCAAAAGGCTCGTTTAAACATATTGTAAAATTGTCATTTTGTCTGACTCTTAGGTTTCCAGTTAAACACAGTTACATAATTGTTTGACTACACCGGTGCTCGAAAAAATGGTGATGGTGCTTGGTGCAAAAGTCTCATTTCAATTATTTTTCACACCTACATTTGTTTGCGTAAACGCATCATCGTCAGCGTGTTTTGAGCAGCGATGAGGAGTGTATGCGTTAAAACATTACGGATAATACGTCACTGCGTATAGCCGGTATGATTATGTTTTTGCCACTTAGCGCTCAGCGCTGCCGCTGGTCGCGGAAAATTGAGGCTGGGCTGGGCTTGAGCAGCGGTTTGCTTTGGTCCCTTCTTAACTCTATGAAGAAGTCACTATGCAATTTATATTATTGCCAGAGGCCAGTTTACCCGACGTCCGAAGCATGTACTATCAGACCCGGACGACTATTGATCACGGAAACCATCCGAGCAGTAGTCACAACGAACTCTTCAAACAGCACGCCAGCGTAATCCCCGCCGGCGGGCTACAACCGCATCATAGTTCGCGTTATTCTCTCAGTCACAGTCTGACTCTCTTTCCCTTCTCCTCCCGCCCTAAGTCAGACTCACCGGGTTCAGTCAATTTACGACGCAGTCCATGCGCGTAGAGCGCCCTCGTCAACACCACTCAATCACTTCTGTGGTGCGCAGACGTTCCCGTTACTGGGTTTGTACTCCCACATGAAGTCTGACACACTGGTAGTGATACAGTGCATTAAAGAAACGCAATTTAGTATGTCGTTGATTAAAATTATGTACTTTGAATTGGGCTTAAACCTTTCACATTTGGGATACTTAGGTAATATTTTCCACTTTTAATTAGGATGTTATCGAAGCTATTCTGTAGGCGATACTAGTAGTGTTGGTGATACTAGTAGGAAACTATTGAATAAACAAATTAATAAACAAGTGGAATTGTTTAACACTACATTGTGTGATACATCATATTGATTATAAATTAATATCTGTTTATCTATACTATACAACTGTTTTTCCACATCAAGCATCGCCAATTCTCGCCAGCTATTACTTATCTACGAAAAACCAAATATTCTTTACAATCTGAAAGTAATGAATCTTTGATTGTGATCTAAAGATAATTATAACTTACTGAAACAAATGTATATGGGGCATATTGCGGCGATTGCGCATGCACACTCGTAGGTACGCGGCAACCGTCCCAATATCTGATACAACATTCATATCTCATAAACTCATGTTTTGTTACCTTTTCAATTCACCGCTATCAGCTTACCTACACAAACGTCCTGTCTACACCAACTAACATATAAATACGCGCACTGATTAACTACTATATCAATCGTAATAATAATGATAAAGCCTTTCCTTATCGCTTTTACATGTTCCGTTTGAAATTCAGATTCCTTCGATATTTCCACGAACCAAAAACAAGCGATGTTAAAGACACCGATCCCTAGAGGCGTAAGCGTAATGCTGGCAGTTTAAAAAGTAATCGTTTTTATCGGCAAGCGTATATATGGTCGTATCTATCCCGACGTGCAGGCCTCTGTTTTCAAAGTACCGCCATAAAACAAGCAAACGCGATTTGGTGCCGGATTCTGGCCCTACGTAGCGGGATAAAGAGAATAACACGTGAGCCGGACACGTGAAGTGACAGTGGACGGCCCCGGGTCGCTCGAACGCGTCTGCACTCATTTGCTCCTTTTTCATAGATTTGGACGTTTATCCTGTCGATAATGCACATGGTCGGCGACGTATGTACGTATGGTGAGAGTTCAATACCGGCCCGCCGTCCGTCCGCGAAGCCCGGTGGCAGCCTGCTCAAAAATTAATTATGCCGAGCTCCAAACTCTCCAATACTGTCACCGGGAGTTAGAAATCTGGGGAGTCCCGGGAGCATAGTGCATTTTAGATTGAATGGACAGATTCGTGAATAGTACACGATCAACTACTCTCTCGGTACTAACTATGCTGTCATGGATTGTGACTTCGTTACATTGCGTGCATAGATAGATGAACTCACCCGTTGAAAGGGTATCCGGCGAAGGCGGCGTCGTAGGGGTGGTAGACTGTGGGGTACGGCCAGCTCGCAGCACTAGCCGCTAAGTTTTCCTTCAATTCGATGCCCGCAGCCTGTAAGAATAACATATCATTAGAACGCCTATTGCTCCATCTTGTTTAAAGGATTATCTTATACCTACAGACACGCTACATAAAAAATCTAAATTAAATATTTACATTTGCGCTTTGAACACAAAAGCCTAATTGAGCTGGTTTAGAGTCCGAAGTGAATCTATTATAACACCGTTTCCGGTAGCGTTAGCGCGATCCATTACGGGTCCTCGGCGGATTGATTCTCTGATCGATCGCTTAAAGTTCTCGTCTTAACTATTATACGAGCTAATGGGCCCAGATACGAGATGAGAGCATCAATCATCCTCCGAGACAAACGCACCTTTTTAGAGTTCCGTCACTTGGTTATGCTCTTTTAATTTTAAACGGGGTTGACTATGAAATCTCTTCAATATTTTAACTTGAAGTAGCTATTTTCTAAACATTCGTGTTGCATATAATTATCTTTGACACAGTAAATAATTAGGTATGTACCTAGTACCTACATGCACTAATTTTCCAAATACATACGTACTTATCAGAACATTTTAATCGTCATTACAGATATCGAGGTCACTAAACCATAGGTAATAGTTATGTATATATAATATATTTTCTTTAAAATAACAACATGTATGAATAAACTTTAATTGGTACAAGTTATCAAAGAAATTGCGTAAAAACTCTGAGAGTCAAAAAAACAGGGTCCAAAAATTTATAGCGCGGCATTAAAATAACTCAGGAGCGATTCTTAATGCGGTCAGCCAGGATAAATCTATCAAAAGATTTTGTTGTCCAACAACTTCATTGGTGGCCGAATCGAAAATCCGATAATAAATTTTACTCAAGTACGACAGCGTAATCCAGGCGCTCTGTCGCTCTTTGTTGCTTAGACTTCTCTGATATAATTCCAGTTTTCTGTTACTACAAATAATCGGACTAAGCCGTGACGCGATTCTGCAGTTCGGATTTATTGTACGGCCTGTTGTGCGGTTTGGCTGTTTCGCCGATTTATGGAAATCAACCACCGGGACGTTTGCACACTTATTGCAACAAGGTATTGGAAAAATGCTTTATTTTAATTATGCAACATGTATGAAGACTATTATAAAGATACCACTAAATGTAGGTCTTTTTATATATCTTGGACTAAATGCAAGTCCTAGCTCACAAGACTGATTTCACTATACAAATATTTCAACATAAGGAAATTAAAGAAATACACTTTAAGTCAAGTTGATTCTTCATAATGGTATGTATGGTTTGTTATCTGAACCTATAGGTTCATATACAGTTTTTTATTTAGTTTCTTACTTATTTCCAATAGCTACTTTCATATTTCAAACACTTTTTACCTAACATACCGACACGTATCGTGACGTGTTCGTCATCGTAAATAAGTAAACTGATAAAAAGGAACAACTTGGTTATTAACATTAAAAAATAATGAGTGCCATAAACCCATTTACATTGGTACGGTGAACTTTATTTTTATGGAACAGAAATGTATAATCCGTCCAATGATTCAATGGACACGCAAAGGCAGGAACAGGCATAAACGAAAACTTGAGTAGAATTCCTGGTCCGGTGGGAAAAATATAATATAGGTATATGTATATAGAAACAATTTTTACGTTTTTAGTAGTGTGTGATTATTGTATTTTGTTTTCACTGTATTTGCACATGATAAGAAAATTTCAATATCGACAGGAATAAAAAAGGTGTTGACCAATTTCCATTCAAAACTTCTTGTTTAAACAATTTTCCACGAGGAATATTAAGCTGTGTTCATAAATATCGAAACTTTAATTTATAGTTGTTTACAGTGTTCAACGGGCTTACAAAGATGGCATAGAAACCACTTTATAATCTGACAACAAATTCAACACTACAAAAACAGGCCATAAAAACACAGCATTAGGATCTGCCCTTTAGAGTAAAAAATGAATTGTAGACAAAATAAAAGACTTTAGAAAAAAGAGGAGGCAGGATCCCATTGAAGACGCACAGAGCGGGCAAGTTAACACTTTCGCCGATGATATACGATCATATCTCCATGAATGATTGAATCATCTGACGGGACACGTTCACGGCCCACCTTTTAACACCTTCCTCCAAAAGTTTTACTACGCGCCATATATTACGTACCGTGGCTACTTTTATGTTGTTATGATCATTATCATTCAAAGTCACTACCCACACACGCTCCGAGCCGAATAACGCCAGCGGTGGTGCTAGCCTTTTAACACGTTATAGGACAGTGAATCAACCCCCATGACACCTTACAATTACGACTTTTTTCTGTCGGGCAACTTTTAGGTAAAGTTACTACCGTATTGAGGTCCTTATGCTCTCTAAATAAATTTATTTCGTATTACAAATATTTGCAAAGTTTGCTTTAACAAATTACATTCTTTCCATATTTTACAAACCAATAAAAACTTTAAAAATTAAAAACAAGTCTTAATCTGTGATAAAGGAATCGTCGAACATATAAAGTCGTTAAATCCGGACGAAGCAGAATACATCTTTTTATGAAATAACGGACAAAAAGATCATACATCATCGGATTACGATTCTAATTTATACGTGAGCTTTATAAGGTACACATCTTTGTCCACGCGGTGGTACTTAGCGCGACGAATGTCGAGACCGTCCAAAAAACCAACTATTTTGACATTCGAGCCTTATTATTCCTGAGTAAGGCCTTTTGTTGCAGGTGTCAAGAGAGAAATGAATGATAATCAGTAAGCTGCTGCGCTTTAGATCCTAATAACCTCACTGAATTAGATGATATCTCGTTCTCGAGGTATTAGGCTTCTTTGAACATAATTATTTTAAGTCGTAGTTAATCAGATTTGGACAAAATTACAGCTTTATTGGATTATTAGACGAAGCCCGGATTTATTGGAAAGCCGATCGGCGCTCTACTGAATATTACAACTTAGATTGATTTAATATAAAAAAATAGGTCAACATTGGTTTTAGATACTTACCGAGTATTAGAAATTCTCATATTTCCTAGGGTGTTACAAATTGACATATTTTATTCTACAGAACATTTACGTCTGTACTTAACGATTTTTAGATAAGTAATTGCAATATTGTATTTTTTTTCGCTACTCTAATTTCAAATGATGCGATAGCGGATACAGATATGACGAGCCCTTTTTCATTTAGATTTCCTATTGACTATTTAACGTGTAATATTTGAATGAGATACCATGTCTTTTGTCAACACAGTGATGACAATAACATGGATAATGAAAAGAAGTGATTTTAATACATAAATTTACGGTCGAGGGTCAAATGCACTACCTACTTTGTAATTATTTCCTAGGATAGGTACGGTATACGGAAAATCTTTAAGATATTTTATGCGTTATATAACCGATGTTGGTGAGACTTCGGGATAAGAAATGTGTGTTCATACTTAAATAGGTAATTATTTTACGGAGTCAAGTGGAGCGTACTCCGTGGTTATGCCACACAGTTGTTGTACTGTATTAAGTGCAATCGCTTCCTTAAGCCGGGTCTAGAAGGGCTATACGTGTAGGTACGTAATAGTTTACTATTATTTCACAATACCTAAATGTTTGCCAAACAATCATTTCACAAACAAATTATTTCAGTAACTCTTTATATCACAAGTGGTCATTTGACATTGACAAATATACATTTAACAAGTGCATCATTTCACAAACTCTTCATATCACAAATGGTAATTTGACAAATATACATTTCACAACTGTATCATTTTACAAGGTCTTTTATGTCACAAATGATATTAAAAAAAATTGAAATTAGTTTTACTTTTTAAAATTAATCGTTATACAATTTTACAAATAAATAAATTTTGAAAAAAAAACAGAAATATATAAATTATGATTTGTCAAAAAACTAAGTATATACTTACGCAACAAAACGCAAGGCCGTTTAATAGATATTGCTTTATTTTTTATTTAATTAAAATAGTAGATAATTTTAATTTATACCGTGTCGTAATGTTAGGCAATGAAGTTAAATAAAAAACATTGCGATACTAACCTTACCTAACATAACCTAACCTAACATAACATAACATAACATAACCTAACCTAAGTAAGCAATGTTCAATTGTGGAGAAGTGACATTGGTAAGATTTGACTACGGCATGAAAACGTAACCAACTTCTTATGAACCTGGGTTAGGTCAATAATAAGCATACACCCTCGTATGTATTGACTTTCATTATTCTCATTACATTAATAACTTTAAGAAATAATATATATTATTATAATATGTTGTCGTTCTTGTACCTACATCATGAGTCAAATTTTCGTTGACTTAAATAATGCATTTTTAAAGTGTTTGTTAAGTGATGATTTGTCATGTAATGTACCTTCGCTAGTACAAATCTTAGTAGCTACCTGCTCATCCGCCGCAGTAATTCATAGATGATGACAAGAAAGTGTTCGTTTGTAAAGATATTCTGTCCGTCGTGATGTAATATTACTACAAAAAAAAAGAATATAAAAATAAAATGCTCTGGGACCTTCTAATAATTTACCTATTTCAATCAAGATATCCGCTATGTCTTTAAACTAGCAATGTATGAAAATACTACTTTTAATGAACATACCCTTGATCTCTTTTTTTAATGGATGTGCTTCGGATTGAAACTTGTACCTAATCATCTTCTATGTGCATTTTGTACGATTCAAATTATTTTTTTGTCGTGTTTTACGTCCCTATTTAATATGTTTTCTGCTGGCGTTAGCTAACGTTTGTCTATGTCGGTATGTTTTGAGCCATTTTGCCGAACCTCCACTTGTGGGGTTTCGAGGTTAATCTTCCTTGTTTGAGGTAGTTCTCCACTCATTATCCGTCAGACCGCTTAACGCGTCTTAAACTAATTGCCTTTTGGTAAAAGTTTTATGTGTTTGTAATGAAATTATGTTACTGCTTTTTTAACGGTTATATCTTCAAGTCGATTGAGTTAAATGAAGATTATTACTCGATAATACAATTCACTGTCATATTACTAAAGTTAGTCATATGATAGTGAAGTAGAATGCAGCATTTGGTTTTCATTTGTCTTTTATATTTTTATAAAGCCGTAATTTTTTAAGTTTTTGTTTTTATATTTTGTGGTTTTCTATTTTTGTGGTTTGTATTATGTGGTGGTTTTCTATTTTTCGTAATAATCTTCATTAATTTCAGGTTTCCTAAAATTTACTTTATGAATGAATGCTACCAGGATTTTTTTCAACTCTAAAGCTATGCTATTGCAGCTATGGTTATCTTAACTATACTAAGTAAAAACTGCCAATAATTAAGTAATAGAGTCTGGCTAGCCAAATAATGTTGACAGATATTTCCTTGTGGTATCACCAATTGTCTATGATTTAAACAATTCAGTAGGTGGGTCCTCTATAAATAATTTTGATACTTTATGTACTAGTTCTAATTCCAACATTCCGATGGAGTTGAAATTTGGCATAGTACTACATAATGTATTTTTTTTGATGATGGATTAATATATGGTATTATCGAGCTAGGTCTTATTTACATTATATTTAATTTTTCGCCTTGTATAATGGTTACAAAGTGTAAACATATTTGTTTGTCGTTGACTGTACTGTACATAATGGTAGAAATTATGTGAGCTGACTTTGAGTGCACGTCTACATATATTTGACTTATTTACTTATTTCCTTAGGTACCATATGTGTGAAGAGAAAATTAAAAATATTTTCTAGTAGTTAGGTATCAAAACTATAATTACTACTACACAAAGTGTGACTAGCCGCAATATTTATAAATTTCCCGCCTAAAATTCGAGTATTATTTCATAAGCCAGACTATAGCTTGCATTACCTGCTGAAGCGAAAGGTAGTGTTAATGATAATGCTCGAACTATTATAATTAGTTAAAGGTTATAGTTACACAAATCGAACCTCTAAAGTTTAAATCGCATTTATATAATTAATTTATGCAACAAAATAATCGGATAAAATGGTACTACTTACCACAACAAATCCAGCGCATGTTGGCTAATTTGAGTAATATAATATATTGTCTATTATTATGTACATATTTTATAATCTAGTTCATAACTGTACCTAATATGGTATCGTTTACGCTGACACGTTAGTAAATTCACATCTCTGTAGCAAATAATATCTAAGCGAGCATAAATTAATAGTAAAGTGGGCGCCCAGCGAGTTACTACATATTTAATTATACTGTCTTTAGTTTACTCGCTAGAACGTACTTAGGTATAATGTGACGCTGATGCGGTACTTATTTGCATACGCGGTATTTAGATGATCTCAATAGTTACTAGTTCGTGATATCATTAGGGGAGCCGCTAGTGCCGGCATTCGGTCCACTCCACTGAACACTGACGGAAACATGTTCTCCCACGGCGACTTTTAATCCATTGATACTCTGCAGTAGGATGCTCGGATGTTTGATACTTAAAATCATTAATCAGACCAGCTTTACGGCGCTCGTCCCAATAAAGTAGCCTTTTTAACTTAACGTAAGCGTTTAATCATGATCAGAGAGTAATTCATTAAAACTATAATAGAAATTAATATGTTTGACAAGTTAGCTGAGAACATTATAGTAGGTACCTAAAAAAACCGGACCAGTGCGAGTCGGACTCACCCACCGAGTGTCCCGTACAAATGTATACCGTTGCTCAACCTCCATCACTGATATACGTATTTCAAATAAATACTATACTTATGCTGATTTAATGTCAAAAGTATAGTTTTAATATTTTTCCCTATACTTGTAGTAGGTATAACACGCTATTACTTGGCAAATTTCGTAGTTGGAATGATATTAGTGAATGGAATTTACCCCATTAAATTATGATTCCCTTGAGATTGTCGAAATTTATACGTTTTTTGCAGACTGACGGCTGCTGTATCTTATTTTAATTTTTTCACAACCTCAGGGGACTTGTAGACCAGAGCATATGGTTTTAATATCAACTCGATACCTCCACGTGTTCCCGAGATAAAGGGTTATCAGTGACGGACGGACTGACGAAAGGACAACAAAGTGATCCAATAAGGGTTACGATTTTTTTGAGGTACGGAACCTTAAAACTGAATAATTTAGGCACTATGTTGATAATTTTTGAATGGATTTGATGTGATTAAGCTGCTGTATGGTGGTTGTGGTTAACGTAAGTAAAATTGCAATACGCGGCGTTTGATCATCGTGAGGTACTACTCCATTTCAGGGTAAACCCTTTGAACCCTAAGAACATTTTAAGAATCTATGCTTGACCTGTGAAGAGCAAATAATAAATAATACTTACATGCCTTTCTGAACAAGACAAGCGCGTTGATATATAATATTTATTTATCTATGTTTTATCAAATATGTCTTGTTCTAAAAGAGTGTAAGATATCTAGTTTGAGCTAAACTACAACCAAAGTCATAGCCAGTTGCCAACAAGAAACAGAAATATACTAACGGCGTTAGAGTAGAAAGGCGGTTGATCGGCGGCTAAGGCGGGGAAGTAGGCGGCCATGCCGGCCGCGGTGGCGGCGGCTGCGTCCGAGTAAGGCGCGCTGTACATGCTCAGGGGCACGCCCGACGCCAGCCTCTGGTAGTTCAGGAACTCGTACTGGCAGGAGCACACCGTCTGGCCGGTTATAGGGTCCTGGAAGATGGGCCGTCCGGTGTCGCAGCAGCGCGGCGCGGCGGGCGCGGGCGAGCCGGGCCGCGCCGCGCCGCCCGCGCCGCCGCTCATCCCGGCCGTCGCCGGCGGCGGACTGTTGGAGGCTGTCGATATGGTGCTCTGTAAGTTGTAAATTTTGAAATGCCTTTATGGCGCGTTTCCACATTCGCTGTTGCAAAACAAAACACACACATACAAGAATTAATGGAGGCCTCCGAACGCACAGCGACAATCGCACGAGCAGATGTTACATTAAACATTGACACGGGAGTGGTATGCTAACTTGGTTACGTGCAGATCTATTGTGACCCGACGGTGCGAACTTATTGGTGAGCGCATAGACAATGCGATTAGCATAGCTTGCGATGATGGATAGTAAATGCGAATTAAATGTGAGTATGCAAAGGGGACGTAACTGGGCGTGCCGCTCACGTCGTCAGGCGACCCTCTACCCTTTTCTATTATTGTGTGACAAAATTAGATTAGACGTGGAAGCAAAACTAATATCCTTTGAGGAATTCATATTTAATAACAATAGGCTATTATTGTTGTAATAGATTTATTCGCCGGTCTACCTGAATCGATATCGCGGCCGCAGAATAAACATCCGGCGGTAGTCCTGGGCACAATGCCGCCGCCTTTATCCACTGTGCAGACTCGTACGCGGATAAATAGCTTTCTAAATATTTGTCATTCGAATGAAAAATGGTCCCGGCTGTCCGATATTTTATTGTAAGTTCAATGGGATTAGGAACCGAGAAATGCCACCCGACCGCTTATGATACAACGCTCTGTCAATTTATATGAAAGAAAATCGTAATTAATACGTCTTTTGTGTCCTGTCCTGTTATTATGTTTCCGGGATTTATTGTCGTTTGGAAATAAATTTTGTCATTGTAAACTTGGGGTAACAGGATATCGCTTCGATGTGATAGTGTAAGTGAAGGTTTAGTAAGTCAAAGAGGCATTGTTTCTTATTGTACAGACGCGGTTGACTGCGAGGGTGGACTAGGCTAAGCGCGACAGTATGGCTTCACTCGTTCCCTAAGCGCTCCGCCGCCCACTACTGCCATTCGCTAAAACTTTTCCTGTTCTACACAGTATACAGCCTAAACACAAGTTTACCCACTCATATCACACGGAGGCTAAAAACATTTGTTGTGTTCAGGGAATTATAGAGGTAATCCTGAAGCCGTTCAATGACGAATCCCTGAATTACCTACATAACATACCCTGCATTACATAGTTGTTTAATCCTTGCTCGCTAACAGTGTACATGACGGGTTCTATGGCTCCGGTTCGAATCTGGAATGCGGCTCGTTCGACCCAATGGCCATGCGAATAGTGATCATATCGATCCGCAACGGGGATGTGGCTGAAAACGACGCCGGTGCTTAAAAGGGATTCAATCCATTCAAACGATACGAGTACCTATCTATCTGTCGAATGGAACGACATAATTTCTGTAGTACTTGATCCTGTTTACCGCGCGGTGGCCATTGTGATTGCTGCGTGTGTACCAATTTCATTGTCTGTCGATTGTTGTTCTAGTTGATTGAATCGAATGATTCGTGTTCGGATGTCGGCAAAATTTTAGATTTCGGAGCAAGGTAATTTTTATGCTAATACAGACGGCGTAAAGATTAAACTTACGGGCGTAGAAAGACATTCCTATTCTCGACAGTCGCATACGGATTTCACTTAACGTGTACGATACAAATAAATATTATCACATTACTAATGAACTGTTTTTCGAAATTGATAACTAAATATACAAGCATGCGTATGCTAAATATTTAACATTTAAACACAGATTTTATGTAAGCACACAGTGAAATATGAAATGCATACTTATAAAATTGTACATGATTAATATCAGGAACATAACATTCATTTTGTATTTCCTGTATGAATGTTATTCCTCGATTGTAGTAGATTCATAAGAAATCGGGAATCGTTTTAGCCAGTTAGCAGGCCTGATTATCTAGACACGATTAATTAATGTAAGTATTGTTAAGTGAAACGGTCGGATACCGCGACTGGCTTAAGTATTGGTTGCGCACTTATAGGTGCTTATTAGATAAAGAACACAAAAAAGTTGTCATCATATCCTTTTCAAATATCGGTCGCTTCGAGGATTAAAGTGCCGCTGCGCCTTATCAACGGCAGACATCTTTTAAAAAACAAACACGAGAAGTATTCTCTTTTTGTCGTATTTTTTATCGTAACCCGCAGGATGTGTTAGAGTCGTTAAGCCCTTTTAAGTGTTAAACCATGTAACTGAATATTTGAGCTTATAAGGGACCGATCTATTTGTTAAATAATGTAAAAAATGTTAATCTTAGA
This sequence comes from Apotomis betuletana, assembly GCA_932273695.1. Lineage (NCBI taxonomy): Eukaryota > Metazoa > Arthropoda > Insecta > Lepidoptera > Tortricidae > Apotomis > Apotomis betuletana. The sequence goes on along the minus strand of OW026298.1, from coordinate 11,428,928 downwards.
GAAATCGGACCCAATGACATGAATTTCTTTAAAGACATCAACCGGGCAAAAAATATCGATGACATGTCGCCCGGTCGACTAACCGTGGTGACGCTGAGCGGGGCAGGTACCACTGTTTTTTCACTAGGTTCGCCAGACGTCATTAAAGTATTCAGTTTACAGTAAGTCTTTTGTTACTAATATAAAGTGAGTTCGCATCGAGGCCGTGGCCAGTGGATTATCTCCCCGTACATTTAAATCGAGTCCGTGACTTTATCCCAACCGTATTTATTAGTATAAAATTTGCGAACTAATGCAACTGCAAAAACTCAATAACCATAACACTATCTATGCAAAGACAGTAGAAGAAACGCCCAAAAAGCGCCATGAAGAATATTTTTTTAAAGTAAAACGTTTCTTAACATTGAAAAAAGTTGCATATTATGTAAAAATATGTCACTAGTGTGTTCACTTTGTTCATAGACATACCGTTTTAATGGTGAACACACACGCTACGAATCCTTAAGCGATAAAGCAATACAGTACGGCTATGTTAAACTAGAACAGTTAACTCTCAGAATTGTCGGAATGCCAGTCCTCTTAATCTGCGATGATACGGCTAATGAAAAAGCATGACATTTTGATGGAACTGATGATAAACAGCACATCACGGCAGCACGCTCCTCTTGAGAAAACTCGCGCTCATTCCGGGTGTCGTTCCTATTTTTTCATATCCCCACTGATTTATTACCGGCTCGATTTTATAATAATTTGTTCAACAACCTGTGCTCAGAAATGCTAATTAATGATCATATTTAATTGGTATATCTATCTATTGTTACGCTTTCTTGCGAATCATGGTTCCGTTATTTGAATAATAAAACGAATGCCATGACATAAAATGTGTAAAGTAACTATATTAACTGGTCTAAGAACGTAGGCCCTTAATGAGAGTATCCGCATAATATTGGTCAAGGAGCCTGTAAAAAGTTATGTTGAAGAATGATTCTTTGATTTCATCTAGTGATAGTAGAAGTACGTTTTAAATAGGATTGGATGGAAGCGTAACAGGCTTTCATTTATGGCTTGACGTCACTACTCCATACACCACATCCAAACGCAAACGCCTATTGATGTTTATTTAATAACGTCAGCTTTATAAATCGATATTGCATAGAGATGCGAAATACATATAAAATAGACTTGATTAAACTTACACTATTTTCACACATTGTTATACACCCTTCCAGATCATGGACGTAAAATCACGACCGAAACTTCGCACTAATGAAATAAATTTCCAATGCGAACCGCTAAGGAATGGAACTCGCCCCCATCGTGTGTATTTCCAGAAAATTATAATTTAGGTCTTTTCAAGGTAAGGGTGAATAAGCTATTACTGAACCGGCGAGCTACATCCTCGACCCCGTAGTCACTTTCCATCAGGTGATACTGAGGTCAATCGCCGGTCAGCTTGTGAATAAAAAGAAAATAACCAGATTAAATATTTGTCAATTCATCCCTCAAGTTAGCATATTTAGACATCACATCAGACACTGACTGTTGACAATAATTTAGTAATTAGATACCTGCACAAAATGCTAATGTCGTCGCCTTTCTTTATCTAAACGCTGAAGGGTACTGCATTGGCGTAGGTATACATCGGGTTTATTAAGCTAAGCTGTTTTGGGACGGTCCATCAGCGTCCGATAACGGCCCCCTGGATTAGCGCCAAGCAGCCTGACACGCGGATCCTGACCAATAGCCAAGCGAAATGTCTATCTATCTTCTACCTTGTCAGCCCACCACCCTGGCAGTGCACCATACCTTAACCGGTAAATTTAGGTTGAATGCCGAAGCGGTCTCAAACAGCATACCGTCGTATCATTGATACTCAAACTGACACTAATTGTTGTCAAATCTTCGCGAAAGGAATTTGAGTTTATTGGGATACTGAAAATATTATCAGCAAAAGGCAACCATGATCTAGTTATAGGAGTTGCATTTTTTTTCTCCAAATCAACGTCGTTCGAATAACAACTGGTGAGAAAAGCACTCACTATAAAATATAGGCATTGCATGTCCCTTATTATGAAGAAATACGAGTAGTAGCTATAGTATTTTTTGTCAAGGTATAGGCATACATAGTAATTTTTAAACAGATCGAATAAGTTCATTAAATATGAGGAATAAAAATCAATTAGTCATTTCATACTACTAATTTGAAGTGCTTAAGGAGCATGTAGACATATCTCTATATTTTTTACTATTAATACAAAGATAGGTGAAATTGACCAACTTTATTATTTTGTAAGAGCAACGGGAAGTAACCGGGTTTTCCATCTCAAGTGTTAAAAAATTAAATCAGGTTAACAAATGATAATATGTAGCTGTACGTTTTAATTTCGTAAAATACTCCTAAATTAGGGGTCCTAATAGGGTTACATTTATGGATTTATCAGTAATCGTTATGCATATCAAACTAACTAAACTAGAAATTACGAAGAGATCAATTTTTAAAATATATGATTTGATTGACTATGAAGTTTATTATGTAATATAAGAATGTATCACAGCAATAAAGTACGCTTAAATACTAGAAAGACAAACCGAAGCTTTCACGAAACCATAGTAATAAAAAGACTACATTCATATAATTTGTCGAACTGATGCGATTTTAACGTCAACAGTGGCAATTACACAAAACGGACATATAAATAAAAATATAGAACAGTTTTATTAGCTTTCGACATCCATTCATATGTGTAGGCGCAGCAGCAATCTGTCATTCCCTAGCATTAGCGAATGCCGTGCGATCTGTCTTTTATAGTATACACTGACGTGCCGGCCGGGTTTGCGTGAATAGGAAAACACTAATTAATTAACTGAGCATTCGTTTTTTTCCAATGTGATTCCAACGATCTTAGATAAGTGCGGTTGGTGCAGCCGCGCGTGATTCTTCTATGTCCGACATGTGACTTTCGCGGGAGATAATCCTTGCGGGTATTCTCATAATGAAGTGTCAGTCAACCCGCTGCCGTTAAACCCGTGCGTGCACCTTTCGTGAGTATCTGAGATCGATTGTTTTCCATCAAAACTTATTTACATAAAATTGTGACTTTAATTGGACAATTACACGAGTGTCTATTTCGACCGCATCCTGTCGAGATATCCGCGGCGATAACGCGGGAATTGGCCCACCCTCGAAATGCATAATGCCTTAAAGAAATTCACACCTTCCCTAATGAAGGTAGAATTAGGGAAGAATAAATATTGAAAGCGAACCGCCGGCCTTATTCTAATGCCCGCGAAGTAATGTGAAGATAAATACGTAATAATGGTGTATAATGATAATGAATGCATATTAATATCATAAAAGTTGTCCGCTGGCCTCGTTCGCGGCCGCCGGCGCATCTACAGGCGGTAGCCGAACACAAAAAAATATATTTATTCATTCCCCTCCCTGTGGAGGTTATCTTAAAATTTATTCATCATTTAATCTGAATGCAGGTTGTGTGGGAATGTTAGTGATTTTTGTGTATAATTTTATTATGTGAACGTACTTTTCAAAAAGGCTATTTTTTTATGAATTTAAACTATATACTTATTTTTTGTTTCATTCTTAAACTTAGCATTGACGTGGTAGAAGTACATTTTAATAACTATATAAAACAAATTATTTCTAAAGAAAAAGTTGTTAATGAACGAGAAACCAAATAAGAACTAAATGGTAGTATTAGTATTTGTATCTAATTAGAATACAAAATTGGCATTTCTCTGATAAGAACAGTATGATTTCAACTCAAACCCATTCACTAATGTCGTTTCCAATACAGTTACATAGTTAATGCATTAATTTGGGTAACTGAGACGCTTGTTTTTCGGACTCAACGAGCGCTATTCAGTTTTCGTTCACGTCTTCGAATCGTTCAATGCAGGCACAAACAGACAAAGCATATCAATAAGAATTATGATGTCCATTGCGATTTCGTTCTCATACGGAATGTAATATCTAATTAGTATTATATTAGAATCATCTTCGGCAAACCGCTTTTTTCTGTATAACTTATAAGGCATAGGTATGGATTTAGGAATATAAACAATATATAGCACTGCGCTAGTTCATATTTGCTCAGCAGCGCCCTCTTATGTAAGAACAAGATCAAAAAATAAGTGAACACTCTATATTTCGTCTTCATTACACAGTACGAATGAAACAGAAAAGGTATAAAACGTGTCGGCTATTCATAATAGACCTTATCGCACGGTGATCTGTTAGCAATGTGGGTAAAATATACTTGAATTGTTTTTTATCGTATTATTAATTTAATTATAAGCCTTAAATATTCTTGTTAAAGGGCTGGCGTTAATCTTTGTGTATTTTAATGGAAGACTACAGTTAGGAAACAGTGTGAATTAAATATTTTAGTAAGCATAATCATCTGACATGTGTCAAGTGCTTATTCTCTCGTAACATCGGTGTTTAAGATTCATTCTGCATATAAATAAAATAGCCAATTAATGTTAATACATACCTATGTTAAAATGCTGCTTAAAAAAATTATTTATGATTTGTACCTACTTTCAAGCAACATTATTAAAAAGAAATCATTTTTGAGTTGTCGCGCAACTCGTTAACAGTCGCGAATATGCAGGTACTCATTTTAATATTATAATACCTACACATCACATGTAGGTACCTAGATAATTCAATATACAAGTGCTTCACCTTGGACATTCCCAGTCACATTATTGCAAATATACTTTACAAATTATCCGCAGCTAATTTGTAGTTGGCGTACGCGCTAAACCGGATTATTATCGTCATATTCGCCTTGTTCATTTTTCGTCCTGTCGTGTTCGCTTTAGGTCACCATGCGCGGTAAGCATCGAGTTAACGCGCATCGATAATTTTCTGACATGAAAAAGTCGAGTCATGCTTTTCTAGCACTTCTAGCTCCGTATTAAGCTGGGTATCATGCTACTTTTTTGTGTTAATACCTGTAATGACTGCAAATTTAATAGGCTAAGGAGTTAGTTAAGCATGCAAAGTTCTTATTCACATTGCACGTTTTAAATGGCAACACGGTTTGCCGGTTTTTCAATATCGAATCGCCGCTTATTTGGTTAGTTTATGGCTCTGTCGAAATATATTATGTCGCTCGAAATATTATTATGCACTTCAAACGGTGATTGGAGTTAAAGTTTCAACACGTGATTTCGCTGCGGTCCGCCGTCGACTTATTACAGTGTTTCATTCAAACAACTCATTCATAAAATTGCAACTCTTTTGCGTCCGAGCGAGGCAGCAGCCGGTCGCGCTCCATCGCCCACACAAATGCGGCCTTTTACCGCCACCTTTTAATTTTTATCGCTTTCGGAAAAAATATGTGTTTGAGTTTAATTTATCTTGACGGCATCGACCCGATTTGTGCGTCTTCAATTATTGCCGGCATCACGACCGTTGATTTCGCTAATGAAGTTGTTTCAGATTGTTCTTCGAGATTTATGACCTAATGCTAAGAACAAACATATGCTTGTGCTAGCCGTCGCTTTCTAATAATAACTGGAACTTTATAGTGCTTAATACCCCTTCGGGCGATCCAAACATTCCGACACTCATAAACGCCAAAATAGACTGGTGTTCATAATCACGGCGAGAACTATATTCGCAACTAAAGTTGCGTTTGCATCTGACGCTAATGTGATTTTAACTTTTCGGCAGCTCGTAACTTAAATGTGTTCGATATTTTAATTAGTCTACATTTATATATGTTTGAAAATTCACTTTAAACCTCCTAACCTACTTCAAGACATAGCATCCTCGCGTTTATGCCACTAAGCATGCAGATCCGTGGCCGATCTCACCCAGTTCTTGCATTGCAAACTCGATGTCTGAGGGTGTCCACTATGCCTGCGAAACCGTTTCAAGTTTGCTAAACGAGTAATAGGATCCAGTCGTGGAAAAACCGTAACTTTATTACAAAATTTTTTCTAAACTAGATATTTACCAATATGAATGGCGGATTATAATCGGATGGCGGATTGTAGTAGTTTTGAAATGTTATATTATATGTAGCTACATATATATATATTAGGCTGCGAAAGTCCGAATCTATGCTCTCGCTGGTTAGGACGCGTGCCGACACAGAGCACCCTAGAGTGTTACCCTTATTCATCAACAAAGTATTGGAAGCCAAATAAAGCTAATAAACACTTAGTAAAAATACGTTCAATATAATTTGTGCAGCGTATTTCATTTAATGAACTTGCAACATGCCAAATGAAACCTCACCTACTGGGCTCGAGTACATCGCACCATCCTCTTCATATTAATCAGTCGCCCGGGCGATCTTTATCACTGCTCGAGTGGCCGCGTTTATCAATTATTTATGAAAGGTGAAATAAAATTGCCCGTGTCGTACCGGGGCATTGAAATTTGAATTATCGATTATTACGTGTGCCATTAAATCGGTGGCGACTCACAACATCCCGTTTCCTTCGAGGCTTTATTACCGGCCTGTCGCTCCTTAATCGATGACTGTGTTACCAAAATAACCTCATGTTACCACCTTTGCATTTTATACTTGCCCGGCATTATCGATTTTAAGTCTTGCGGAACCACACTTTAAACCGTTTTGAGTTGTTGTGGTTTGACTTTGTGTCTTACTTATATGCATACCTGTGCTAACTCGGGGCACTGATACTAAAGTAATGTAGTAAAATATGTAATCGACATAGCGTTTTATAGTAATCGAGAACTTTCAATGAGACATGTGTTGATATATCGACATCCTTTTTATTGATATCAAAACCCTAGATCGTGCCCTGAGTTAGCACAGGTATGCTTGTATAGTATTATATTGGAATATTGGATTTACATATTTTTGGATTTTTCGTCTCATCTAAACAACCACTTCAACATACATTTTTAGTACCACAATAAGTCCCACGGTACACAGCATGACACAGGTATGAAATTATGTATGTAAACATAACACCCGAGTACCACCTGAATTCAGAATACTAACTCTTATGTTTAATAGAATTTAAGTAATATGTAAGTATACAATTTAAAATTTTATATAATTTTGGCTCCGTCTACCTACATATGATATATAATTATTTACGCCTACAAATAGTTCTGCATGTAGAACTTATATCCCGTTATATGGTATTAAGTTAGCTCTTGACTTGATATATGTCGGATATTCTTTTTTTGGCTATGTGATAAGCATCTGCCTTGAACGACTGGTTAGCCCTCTCAAGGCCAAGCTTGGCGAAGGAGCGCAAACCCACAAACGAGAATGTCTCCGCGTCACAGAAGTGTAGGTACGTACTCCGTGGGGCTGAGAACACACCAAAGTTGCCAATTTTGTAAACTACTTACACGATTTTTTTACGCTGATTAACTTTCATCATGTAATGTGACTTAGGGCATTAATTCGCTAATTAAATGTGCGTTCTACAATACTTACATATTTTGTTGTTTTGCGGCGGATTAGTCATTCGGGCTTTCCTATGTGCGATGTACGTTACAAGCTCCTATCTAACATGACCTAAGTGACCGTGCATACTTTAGGTCAGTTTTCACTATCCGTAGCACTGCTAAGTAATAATGTGCATACGCGTAAAATACAAAACTTATGCAGTAAGTCATATTCTATCCTCAAAGTGTCCTAAAAATAATCAATGATGCACATAGGTAAAGGTTTATTTATCATGCATTGTATTTTATATCATATATTGCATAAGTTAAGAAAGTTGTTTGTTGTCACCAGTAGGGGTGAATAAACCACTAAGTAGTTGCATTTGCACATAACTAAATCTAAAAATATTCGTTTGAAAAGTTGTTATACCACTACATATCAGTTGTCTAACCAATTATTTCACCTGATGAAGGTGAGATATTTCTGGAGGCATTTACAGGATATTGTTGATGTAAATAACGCATGAGACACACAGTCGAGAAAACAGTCGAGCAGACGATGACCCTATTTTCATTAACAACTATTACAAAACTGTGAAAACGATACGTCGCGATGGTACCTACATAGTAGATAGTTACAAAAAAGTGCAGAGCCTCTTTGGAGGACACTGAATCGAAAAATATTTTTCATATTTAAATAAAACAATTTGAACGGATTAATCGCGTATATTAATTATTTGAGCCTCCCTGACGTTTCCGTTTATCCGTTTAATTTTTTTTTAGTTCAATGTGTGACAGTCGCGGAAACCGAAGAAAATATTAATATTTTTTGTATGTAAATGTGTCTTTGCGGCTTCAAGCGCCAAAGATGCACTCCTCGTGTAGATACACGTGTATACACGAGTAACTAACGTTAACAGGTGCTTATAGAATTATTTTGATTTTATTACTTTAAAATGAAAAGCATATTATGCGTTTTTATTCACCGGGCGAACGTTGATCTTATAATTAAACTAGAAGGCGTCCTTCTAGTTTAATTATAAGATTAACGGATGGGGCGAGCCGTGAGTCTCTTGCGAGCGAGCGGCGAGGTGTGAACTAATGGTACGTACGCACCTCATCCGTCGCGACGTCGCCCACGTCGTAATTGTCCTACATGTGTACCTATTTTAAGTTCATATAATAAACTTCCACGGCGGTGCGGTGTCTGATTAGGGGCGCGACTGACAGATCTGTGGTCTCGACGTGGCTCAATAGCTGTTTATTGTGTATTACAGCCGCCGAGTGTTGACTTCGGGAGTTCGTAACGTTTGTCAGCTCGCGGCCAACTCGATCATAAATAAGTACGCACGGAATTAGAGTGTACACATAAACCGGTCTATTGTACAGTTCAGAGTCATTATTGGCACGTAAATAGGTATAAGCGGACGGGACGGGCTCGGTTGTCATCGCGCGAGTCGCATACCTCCTCGGACGTCCTCTGCCCAGCACATACTTGCGTGTGCCTTACGCCGTATAAATACTCCGTCCCTTAGAATTCGCAGCATCCGCGTATGTAACTGCTAAACACGATCTTTTCGTTCCCGCATTTGAACGCGAATATCTTATTATAAGCGAAATGTCGCGGGTCCATCCTCATCAGCGCGATTTGAATTAATCTCTATTGTAACGTGAAAAGATTCATTATTAATAGTGTGTTAGTGCAAGGGCTCTTAATATGGACGGTGAGTGTCGTACATACATTACACACACGCGCGAGAAGCCGGTTGCGGCGGTGCTGGTGTGGGTAACACTATCACAATCCGTTGCCGTATACGTAACGAGAGACTACAAAATATTACTAACCGCGTGAACGGCACTCCCTTCGTTTCGGAGAAATTAATTAAAGTTTCCGAGAAGCGAGCGTCTCATTCACCTAAGTATCTGATTAGGGAGAGCCGGCTGCGGCACCGATGCGATCTTAGGTGTCGGGTGTTCGGTGTCGCGCGCTGCTCTTTATCTCCGAAACAATAGCTACGTGTGATTAAGTTACTCATTGGAACCTTCCTTGGGGGCTTGTTTTACAACTGTGTCATTGCTGCCGTGAAATAGAATGGACAATAGATTTTAAACCATCTATCGAGCTAACACCAAACCCTATATCTACGTGCATTCTTATTTAATATAAGTACTAATGACATAAAGAAAATTGAACACGACATTCTTCACGCTGGCAGCTCATATTCTAAACCCATATCATATAACTTAACTCTACAAAAGAAACTTGCTCAACTCATTATAAAGAACAATAGCTCACCATACGAACGGTTACTTATTCATGGTACTTTATTAAAGTTGAAAAAAGAGCACCACCAATCGTTAAATTACGATTCGGAACAAAAAGGGGTCAGTTGAGAATCAACGGTCGACTGGGAACTGCAAAAATGACGAAGATTGTTCAAGGCTCATTATGAAGTTAAATGAACGATGTGTGGTTTTGTTGCCGGTTACGTGTCCCGCGCCCGAGCACGCGTGTTGGCCCTAGGAGCTGCCCAGTGGAAAAAGGGCCTAAACATAATCTAGCCTCGTGCAATTGTACTACCTTGCAACTTGTACGGCGTCCGAGACCTAGTCCGCATAAATTAAGAATAACTTGACTATATAGGATCGCCAAACCGAAATTAGTTATTTGACTGAATTAAACACTTTTTTTGTTACCATACTTATGAATTGCGTCTTTTTGAATTTTTTAATAATAATTGTGTCACGTTATACAAAATAGTGCTCGTTAAATATCATATAAAACTCTTTAGAACGGAATCAATCAAGTGTTAATTTTGTTCACATTCTGTTCTACCCTTCAATTTAGCGCGCGGTGTAAAGTCGCGCACAAAATATTAATCTGGAACTCGACACTTGGTAAGCAAGCCTGACGAGTCGTATGACCCAAATAAAAACAACTTTGTCACCTTTTGTTCCAGCTTGTTTCGTAAATGAAAATACAGTGCCCTTACCATGAGTTAACGTGACCGTATTCGCTAGCGACAGCGTAAATGATTTGTATGGAGATACAGCGCCCCTGGCGGTTACTTTGTAGAACTACAATTCTCCATGCAAATCCTTTACGCAGTCGCTAGCGATTACTGTCACTGTAAACTCATGGTAAGGGTACAGCTCGGCGAAAAGTCGTATTTAGCATTTGAAAATGTGACAAAATAAATAGACTGGTTAACTGACGGATCTAATCAGCTATTTTCAGATGTTAAAACGATTCGCTAGTATTCATTAGGTACATCGTAATATCACAAGTTTTAAATGGCTTACCTATTCATTAGGTACATCGTAATATCACAAGTTTTAAATGGCTTACCTTTTGAGTTAATCTTGATTTTGAATAAATATGAAAATATGACTTTAACGCCGATTTATTACAAACTGGTTTTATAACTGAAAGGTACATCGTAATATCACAAGTTTTAAATGGCTTACCTTTTGAGTTAATCTTGATTTTGAATAAATATGAAAATATGACTTTAACGCCGATTTATTACAAACTGGTTTTATAACTGATTTTTTTTATTACTTACTTTTTTTTATCTTATTGTTCCAAAATATAATACCTAATCATCAATGTCTAAAATAACTAGTTAATTATGTAAATTTAAGTGACGGTTATATTATAGATTTCGTTTCGAGTATCCCTTTTTAACTCATTCCAGGAAATATTTTTAAGTTATCATTCGATAGGCAATATAATGCTTTTTTTGGTTAGGTTTGGACTTTATAATGTTGATAAAAATTATGAACAAAATATAACTACTAGCGTTGTCCCTGATTATTTCCTCTAAGAAGCCTTTCTCTAGAATAACTGACTAAAACAATGACGTATCGTCAAATAGAGGACTTTGAAGAGGTATTTATTCCTCCCTTATTCCCAAACTAGTCGGAAATGAGATGTATCAAATGCAAGTAATGCAACACCATCTGTCAGTGGAATTTTCGATATAACAGCACTGTAAAGCGTACGAATAACAACAAAATGTCTGCCTAGCGACGCCATTTTGTTAACATAAAACATGTTTTTCACAAGGGGTGGCCGAATAATAAGCTTGCTTAGTAACCGTGTTGTTCTATATATTAGAAAGTCACAATAAAGCTTTAAAAATATTGCATTCGTAAGGTCACCCCTCCGTTAAAAACGTATTTGTTAGGTATTTAATTCACATAGATACCGTTTATTATATATTACAACAGATAGGTGGTAATCGGTGTAATTACGTATATAACAAAAATATTTTCGTATCACTAACGAACCTATCTACAAGTATTGCTTAAAGACACATAGTATTATAATGTACTTTGGGTGTAAACTACTGTTGCCTAGTCTAACATGGCAGTAGTTAAGTTTTATTACAACTGTAGGTATACCATGTGAGTCCTGTAACAGAAGCAAAAAATTAAAACATAGATTTTACTCGTCAAACTGATCAACACCTGTTCAGAAACTTAAAAAAAAATACTGTTTTCATAAGTTCAATATTTTAAACAAAGTAAATAGCATTTTCAATGTACGCCGTCCAACATTGACATCGCCTTAGCATTGACATAGCTGTCACTTTACTAAATATCAAATGTTTCGCAATACCAATAAACTTCATTTTTCAGTTTTACATTATAAATGAGGTATTTTTAAAAGTTGTTTAATAAGTGTTGTTCAGTTTGAGGGGTAGAATCTATGTTTTAATTTATTGCTCCTGTTACAGGCCCCACCTGGTATAAATATGTACATACAAAAGTCATATGTATTACAATGATGTAATTTATAAACTCAGTTTTACAGTCGGCAAGACAATGTCTACCTAATTTACTTATTACTTTATTTTATAAAGTTACCAACAAACTCTTAAACAATAAATGACCTAGTACCATTTGGATTTTACTTTACACATCGTTTGTTGATATGGATAAACTTTCCCTACATTATTTACTTATAATAACCATAAATAGGTTCCTACCTTCGTACGTACTAGCTAATGAAAAACATGATTCAGTTCGGCAGTGGTTATCAAATTTATTTACTAAAATCAACTGAAAAAGTCCACGTTATTATGTTACTTTTTATTATGGATCGAATAAACTTGCTAACAAAACATCTCTCGTTCAATAAGACCTTTGACTTTGCAGTGAAGCATGTTCGTATATGGTTGTTTCATGACACATTTAATTGGGTCCGCGGACGGACTGCGCTCGCGCCAGTCGCGCCTGCGTAGAACGCTATTAAGCGTTTACTGCCCATTCTTATACTTAATTGCTATTTAAATAAAATTGAAACGCTCACGTCGGGAATCCCTGCATTCCGCATAACGCCTATAAGGATAAGTTTATTTCACGCAAAATTTGTAATAAGAACTATTCAGATAAAAATACAAAGACAATGGCGACATTATCATAAAAATAATCGAAATGGTAAATTTATATGTTATATAAGCACGCTTCGACGAAACCGTTTTAGTTTGTCTTGTGAACTGACGTAGCACAACTTATTTTTCAGTGTGCATAGAGCAATTTTAATAGCAGCTTTGGTATAGTAAATATTTTAATTAACAAAACCGATTAAAAAAAAATCAATTGTATAATAAATATGTAAATATTTATAATAGTAACATTTCAAATGAAATCGGCTACTTAATTGTCAGAAATGACTGATTTATGTAAACCTTGAAATGTAAATAATTTGACTTGTAACTGTTGTTATCAATAAATAATTGAATTGAATTAAATTGAATAAACACATTTATGACAGCTGAGAGGAATCTTGAATCTTGAATCTTGTGATGCAATTGGACTGTCCTTCTAAATCGGAGTCCTCGAGCCTCGAACTGGTCCATAGCCACCAGTCAATGCCAGCCCAGGAATGGGCCCAGGCGTGTATTCACACATGCAAATATGTGTTCGAAATCAACGTTCCGGAATTTCTCCCACGTCTCGTCCCCTGCGTCCAGAGCTATAGATACTTTATTACGTTATAACAGAGAATTGAGAAGTTAAAGATCAAGAAAATATTGTATTGTCAGTTTTCGAGGCGAAAGCTCGGAAATAATGAGGATAATCCCCTTTGTTAAGGGAGTGCGTCCCTCGCATGGAACCTTCTTATCACCGAGATAGTGAAAGTAGATCGTGCACGCACTCGCCCCGGGCATTATCTTTATTAACATTCGACTACTACTCACTTAGGATTTCACCGTTTTAATTATGGCCTCCTAAACTAAGTAATTGACAGATAAGTCTGACGAGTCCTATATTAATTCGACAGCCGTGAAATTTAATAAACTGTTATCACACGGCAAATACGGGTGAACGGCGGTTCTAATAATTTGCCAATAAATTAAACACTCAAAGATAATGTGGGAACGATTCGGGAATAATGAATTTATTGGTTGGTGGATTTTCGCACGGCTGGGCCCGACGCGGTTGGCATTTTTGCGCGCCATTCAACTGCTCGCTGCTTCGAAATCGGCTGCGCGGGATTACGACCGTTCAAAGGCATTTCTGCTCTCGATTTAGGTACAATACTGTGGTCTGCAGCCTTGAGGCTGGATACGCTAATTTGACTGAGACTTGGTGCGCTGACGCATAAGAACCCGAGAAAGTACGGATCTGTAAATAGTAGTCATCGCGCTCAAAACTTTCTGTCCTGAAATGTCTCGCTTCTTACTTTATCGAGTTCGCAGGAAATGTTCTGCGTAAGTGGACACAAAATCGTTAATCGGTTCTTAGTCAGCTACTTTCCTATCTGTAAAAAAAAGCATTCGACGAGGTGTGAAGGCTCGGCTTTTGGGGTAAACTTATGAAATTCCTATGTTTCAAAGAAACAGTACCTATTATCGATAGTTAACGCATTATGGAAATCACCACCGATTGGTCCTAACTATATGGAGACCATTTTACTCATTTGCTACCTACCTAGACTACGTCTAGCTAGCCCAGCATTTGACTGGTCTATAACAGGCGTGCGGACAATTTTTTTTTCAAGGATGTCAATAGATTCTATTTTTTATTGGGATCAAATGTCTATATTTATGTTCATGGTTGTCATACAATTATTCTTTTGTTTTGTTAAATTATGAGGATTCTAAAAAAAAAATGAAAATTTCATTTGTGTTAAAGAAATAAATCATAAACGTACCTTTGAACTCACATATTTAAAAACAAAATGTTGTTTTTAATTTTTTTACTTGTTTCATGACATATTGAACTAATTTTATTCATATCACTACACTATGTTGTAAAATTAAACATCAGTCGCATCCTCTATTGTAGTAAATAGCTTTTATATATTTCCTCTACAGTAGGACATCGGCTGTGTATGTACAGTCGAGTTCATTTACATCTACACACTTACGAGATTAAAAATATCTGAACACGACCCTATTGTCAGGAGCATAAAATCGTGTTCAGATATTTTTGTTCTCGTAAGTGTGCAGATGTAAATGAACTCGACTGTACAATACAATACAAAATGCTTTATTTCACACCAAAAACATTTTACAAATTAAACAAAGATACAATCATTTTAATAACGGTAAACAACAGGCGGTGTTATCGCTAATGAGCGATCTCTTCCAGACAATCTTTGGGATTTGGGTTTGGTACATTCACCAATTATAAAAACAAGAAAACTTATTTAATATTTTCTTCGGTTTCCGCGACTGTCACACATTTAAATAAAACAATTTAAACGGATTATATCGCGTATATTAATTATTTGAGCCTCCCTGACGTTTCAGTACCTTTACAGATACCGTTGTCAAAGGTTGACTGAGAAAAACACAATTTTTCTCTGTCAAAGTTACATTTGTGCAAACTACCCATTTTGTAAATATTAATTTAAAATAAAGGTGTTCATACATGCCAGATGGGCCTAATGTGTAAAGACAGTTACACATGTGCCAGAAGGGCATTTATTATTTTATTTAAAATATCTACCAGCGGTTCACTAGGAAACCCTGGGCCTCGAACGGTGTAAAACAAATTAGTGTTAAAAGTAGTATATGTAGAGTTTTTGTTTAAAAGTATTTCATAATAATAAATAAGGCAATCTGGGAGTTTTCTTTGGCGGTTCTTTCTCCTCAGTAAGCCTTTAGTGAACCGCTGGTAGATATTTTAAATAAAATAATAAATGCCCTTCTGGCACATGTGTAACTGTCTTTACACATTAGGCCCATCTGGCATGTATGAACACCTTTATTTTAAATTAATATTTACAAAATGGGTAGTTTGCACAAATGTAACTTTGACAGAGAAAAATTGTGTTTTTCTCAGTCAACCTTTGACAACGGTATCTGTAAAGGTACTGAAACGTCAGGGAGGCTCAAATAATTAATATACGCGATATAATCCGTTTAAATTGTTTTATTTAAAAGAAAACTTATTATTCAAGAAATATTTAAGTAAGTACGCTACGCTCAATGTTTATTATTTTTAATTGTAATATTTGCTGCAAAAGTTGGAAGTTCAAGTTGTAGTCTAAAGTTTCATTTTAAATGTTTATAGAATAATTACAAAAGGAGCTTGATAGAAGAGATTTTGTACATGAGACTTAAGAAAAATTAATGTGTTTTGTTGACATTTGTACAGTATGGTCTAGACTATAATAAATGAAAAATATATGGATATTTATTTTATTTTAACATTTCATCTACCTACCTATTTAGTACTTTAAAAAACCAATATAGTCGCGAAATCGCAGAACATCTTCTTTTTCGATTGTTGAATGATTATTTCAATTTAGTCATCTTTTTATTGATTTTTCAATTATTATTTTTATTTTAATAAAATAATGATCAACAATGCAAAAATAAAAGACAAGTAGCTATTTAGGTTTATACAAAAACGTTGGGTTTCGTTAGTAACAACAACCATTCTTTATTTTAAACGATACCTATAAATTATTTTAATTATATGATTTTTTATAAAGTGTGTTATTAAATTTAATGTTCATCTGTGTTTCATAATTATTAAATCCGTTATTTACAATAACGATTGAAATTATATGTATTTATTTATTTTATTACTCATACCTATACATTTTCTATATCTCTGTCATATTCGTATGTAAGTAAAGTTGTTCCTGCATTTATTCTTCAAATGACCAACCGACACATTGACGTCCTATAGATATTGCTACAACAAACACTACCGAAAAACCTACGAGTACCTACCCAATAAAAAGATTATGAAATGCGAAAAGTATTGTACGCCTATACAATTAACAAGAGAAAATACGTACCAAATAAGATTTTTATCTGTGGTGCAGTAAAATTCCTACCTTTATCTATTTGGTATTTCCTCATTTAAGAGACCTTATAAATTTCAAAATGTATTTTTTTCATATTATGTCAAATTTATTTTATAGTGATTGTTTTGTTTTATTTATTTTATATGCTTACTTTTCTCTGAGTTTTAAATAGTAACATAGCTTTTTCATGCTTTCATTGCATGCAGTCGAAATAAGTTGGAAAAGCCAGTTTTTTTGTGTGAATTTAGTCAATTCGAGCAGTTATTAAACAAAAATTATCAATGAAATAGTATATACCAATAACTCGCAATCGCTCTGTTATAACTAGTAACATTGTTAATATGTTAAGAAACCTGTTATATCATAGAAAAAAAATGTCTAAAACAATCAGCATTTTGAAACGGATAAGGGCTTGTGCAAATATCACGCGAGGTTCTTTATGTACAGTGAACGGACTACTACTAAAGAAAATCTACCACTTGAGCAGATAGCCTTTCTCGGTTTCGTTAGAAATAAATCTTCACTTGTTAAATATTTCAAAGTAGTAAGTCTATTTTACGAAATACTGGCGAGCAAAAAATACACGTGAGCTTGTCAGGGGAAGGGGGGGGTAGCAAAGGACCTCACCAAATATCACCCGGGTCAAAAAGTTGCCGAAAAAACCTCGCGTGATTTGT
This sequence comes from Apotomis betuletana, assembly GCA_932273695.1. Taxonomy (NCBI): domain Eukaryota; kingdom Metazoa; phylum Arthropoda; class Insecta; order Lepidoptera; family Tortricidae; genus Apotomis; species Apotomis betuletana. The sequence continues at coordinate 11,411,566 of OW026298.1, read as the reverse complement.
GCACAAGCCCTCAGGACCCTTTACCTATATTCTATGCAAATGGTTTAAAATAATAACTTGAACTTTCCGTTTACTTTTTTTGCATTGATTTCTGAAAACTGTTCTTTTGTTAGGCATGACATTTCTACAAAGCTAAAAAACTAAAATGTATTTAAGAAAATAAAAAAACAACATTTTTTAATGCTTTTTATGCCAATGATTACAAATAATACATCTTGCTAAATATATTTATACGAGTAGCTACTCTAAGCTTGTTTGCCCAAAAAAGTGATTTTTAGGTACCTACATTTTGTATCGTTATATTTTATTGTTTCATGTTTTTGTGAAAATTGCTAAGAACATGTTTAGCATTCTGTGTATAATTATATTAGGGATATTATTAATGGCACAGCAAAGAAATAATGGCCTATCAATTTATTTTCATCAATTATATACTTTTTACATCAAATTAATTATTGCACAGCAAATAAAATGAATGCCTAGCAAAAATTGTACTGCAGATAATTAGAAAATACACATCAGCACGACATTACTTTTCATCTTTTTAAAGAACCCAGTAGGTTAGGTTAGGTTTGTTTCATAATTATTGTGAAAAATAAACAGTTTTTGAAAAAAATGGCTTTCGGACAAATGAAAATTTGGCGAAACGTTACAGATGGGAAACAAAAATTAGTGTTTCAGATAGGTAACCATCTAATCCTGATCACCTTTCAGAGCAGATCCGACTCGGCTGGGTTAGGTTAGTTTTTTTATATCCCTAAAAAACGCTCCATAATGTGCGGTAGTCATTATTAGCTGTGCATTACTTAAATATGCTTTACTTTTAAATAAATAGATGCACACCACAAATATAAATTGTAGTATATTTAGTAACATTTAGAGTGCAATATTTGCTGTGCAGTCAATCAAATTAAATATCATTATTATCTTCCTACATGTCCTACAAACTGTATGAAAACTTCCATTTACATTCCAGTAACGAAAATTTATACATTTCATTTGGAAGTTTTTATACATTTCATAGACACATCGGTAAATTGTGTTTTTCATCCACAAAATGGATAAACACTGAGCACTTACCAATTTTCACTACATAAACTAATTATTTATTTTCATATATATATTCATATAATAAATAATACATTTTATTAAGTATAAATAGTCGTGACATTTTTAAGTCTCTTACTTACAAATGTCAGGACTATACCTCTATACCTCTTAGAAAATGATAATACAATTTAGTGTTACATTTGAAGTCCATTTGCTATAAAAAATATCAAAAAGTTACCATCTTGGGTGTTAAAAAGTCACAATTCATATTATGATCTTTTACTATAATTGAATGATATATGAGTATTGTGATTTATTTTACGAAAACTGGTCGAATACAGATATCTCGCTGATCTGGAACCTTTTTTTTTTGTTTATGGGGTAGCCACCGGGAGGTCTCTAAAAAAATTGGTAATATACTTCGTTTCAAGGGCAGTTTTGGGAGGCAATTGATTATTCTTATTTATGTCAACCACTCTGTAAGTAGCTCAATAGGAACTATAATTGTATTATTTCAGAAGGGTCAATAAACTTTTATAAGTTTTCGCTTTCCTTCACCTTATTTATTTAGGCGTTGCAATTTTATAGTTAAAAAAATAAATAAGAGGATTGCAATGGTTTTAAATCTCCGTTTTGAATACCTCTATAGATTTAAACGTTGTTAGGAATTTTCGACGTTATGTCATCTATCTTGACTGGACTACATGCGAATAGTATAGTATAGCCACTAGATTGCTTTTGGTAACTACGGCTACCTGTCACCGCTCTTATTTTATTATATAAATAGTGTCCAACTCAAAATTCGAAGCAATTGAGTGGCTATTAGTTGATTCACCTAGGAACTACTGTCGTATCCCAGATTCAGTAACCTGAACTAATAATTGATAACAACTAATTTGCGTTGCAGCGCCATCCAATATGCAACTTAGTTATAAATGTACCACGACAAGCGCAAAACTACAACGGAAAAACATTGCTCCACGTCCACGTTTGTCTAAGAGAATATGAAACATGCCATAAGCTTCCCTGTATTTTTTTTTCATATTTATAGAGAATTTTCAACAGTATAAACAAACAAAACTCGTAGTATGCTCTGTATTTATATAAGTATAATTATATTCTTATAACAAGGATTTTTTTAATTCCGATTTTTTTAGTGACTGTAACAAAAATATAAATTGTCGCGTGTCCGTATTAGTTAGACAATTTTATGTTCCATATTAGAATAATACAATTGCCTGCTTTTAATTTGTATCTATTGTTGATTCACTACGTTTACGTTGGAAGTATATGTTTTTTGTACATGTAAGAATGACCTTTCTCAGTTTTTACTTGTAATATACTTGATTCATTAAGATATATTATGTTGGCCGTATCCCGATGGTTCGTATAACTCCAATTAACGATTGGTACAAGTAAGTTGCGTTGCACTGCCATCCATCACTTCTGCCACTCGGCTTGTTGCGTTAATCGCCGTACATTGTATGGCAGTAATTGTTTATCAAATGTGAAAATTCACAATTGTTCCGTTTGTGGTTGGATCGCGTGTCATTTTTTACATTGAATTTTCCCGTGTATAGGCTCAAGTTGGATATAAATGATTATATTTTTAAAATTTGTAAGTCTTGATTACCTACATCAATATTAAAGTACATATTTATATATTTTTTATTATACAAATGGTAGACCAAATACTAGGTACAGGGTATTTTCTAACAGTAAACCTTTTACGTAATGTGTGTAAAACAAGAAAAAAAAACAAATAATGGTCAAGAATCTCCACTTAGACGCGCTCTAATAAGTAGATAGGTATGGGTACTTATGGGGAATGTTTAAAGAAACCATAGTGGTTGGTTGTATTCGATTCTTTTAAGTTTATTTTATTATAAAATATGTAGCAATTATAGGAAGAAAAGCTGATAAACACAAAAAGGTACCTAAAAATTAAAACAAAACTCAATTCTATTTAAAACGCCGATTGAAATCCTTAAGTGTTTCTTCTAATTTGAATTTCTCACAAATTTATAATGATACTTTTACTGGAAAGCAAAGTGATGACTTCGGCCCGACCCATCTGCGCGGCGCGGGTTGATAGTTTAATTGCTTCCTACGACAAATTGACATCGCTGATGTTTAGAGATCGTTTACGGTTATGAAATTTACTGACAAAAAAATATATGATGGATAAATAAAAACGTGCGTAGGTATTAAAGAAAATAAACACAGCGGATGGATTCAATATGTCAAATTGAGAATTAATTTAGATAATTTACCGTTATGTTATCTGTAGCTGTTTACCGTAAAACCTTAATTTTAATAAGGATTGTACTGTTAAGAGGATACATTTGTAGCTGATTTGATAACAAAAATAAATACCTACATTGTTAGTCGGTGCTTCATCAATCAGAAAATCAGTGTGTTTACTCACTTCGCTAATTAAATGCTGTGATCAATTTCTAATACATCAACACTTGTAAAATTAAACTTAATATTGTTGAAAGATAGTTTATTCATACGCATGTCGAAGACACATAATTTAGTGATATCTCGCCGGTGTGTAGAATCCAATTGTCATTATTCTTCTTGGTTAATTACTAATTGGATGTTTCTAACCTACTAATTAAGGCAAACAGAATAAAATAACAACTTGTTTGACAATGATGGATACAGAAGAAAATTTGTTACGTTATACGAGATGGATTTATATTTAAAATAATACTGTTTTTGTAAATGAACAATTGTAAACGGTTATAAAATTTGCAAGTCACAGCATAGGACGTGTCTAAATTTGACTTCTAATAAAAACATTTTTTATTTTTTGAAAACGCAGTTACAAGTGCCAAGCGGAAAATAAGTAGGTACAAGCGTCAAAAATTGAGCGGTTGGGATGTCTGTTATCGGGATTTCTCGTTTCTATTTCTCTTGAGTGTTACGAATCTGATCTGATAAAACCAATCTCCGAGTAAAAACATCATGTACTTATCATTGACCATTACACCCAGTTGGACGAACTTATAAATATATGAATAAATAAGAATTGTAAAAAAAAAAATATTAAGTCGGATTAGAAGTTGCAGCTTTTGTAACCATGTCAGCATACCTACCACAACAGACGGTTTATTATGAAACATAATTTAACCAAGACCAAGATCGCTCAGCTAGGAGTTGAATCAAGAAACTTTTGTGTGAGACATAACTTTCGGAAACAAGTTCAATTTTAAGTTGCGAAATAACTTTACCTGATTGGGCGGAGATCCTCGGAAGGCGAATTGGGACGTCATTTTTCACTGTAATTTTTGTAAGTTTCAACAATAAAAAATCCACGTATGTAAGTTAGCGGGTGCCACTGTCCGAACACTGCACTGAGCGGGTTGGTTGGCTCGGCCGAGCCTGCGAGCCGGGCCGGTGCATCCGGCGACGCAGCTGGAGAGGCCGGGGGCCGGATCGATGAGCGTCACGAGTACGAGCGGAGCGGTCCGCGTGGGCACGGGCGCGTGGGGCGCGCGCGGCGACAACGTGTAATGCGGTAGCTGCCCGCCAGGTGATAGTAATTGGCGCCGCGATCTCGCTCTGCCGTCGGCCGTCCCTCTCGGCGCGCACACGCACACTGGTCTCTGTGTGCGTGCACCTCACCGCTCCTTCTTTTCACGCTGGCGTCGCCGTTTGACCCCGCGCGCTACGACGCTCTCGATTTTTGCGGTGCGGTGGGTGGCGCCCGCCGAGGGGCGGCCCGGAGTGGGGCCGCGGCGGTGGGGGTAGATGCACTCCTTTTTTAAAGCTTCTCTTTCTTTTCTCGTATTTTCTATGTTGGTATTGGTAAGAAGCGGTCTCTTTTATTTTATTTTATACATATTTATTGTGATAATTAACAGTGACGATGCACACGACGAGCTAGTCGGTCGAAGCGTCGACTTAATGATAGCTTTGCATTTGATTAAAGGTAACCACGACATTTGTAATTTTTATTTTTTCCGATTGCCGAGTCGGATAGTTGTGGAGGCGAGACGCGGGCATGTGTGGCGAGGCCACATTAGAACATTACTCGCGCTCCTGAAAGCGGGGCAATTTAATCTTGCCTTCCCGAAATTACATAAGTACTTATAAACAATGATATCTCCGTGTGATGAGCGGTAAATCTGTTTTAAGCGCTGCAACCGCTGAGGATTAAGCGGCTATCTCATAAATGCCACTAGTTGTTGTATAATAATATGATGAAGTCGTTGAAGCTTTCTTGTGATTCGACCGATATGGGAGGTAATCAGTGAGATAGCGGCTCCACTTAGATATGATGGCTCGAGATACTACGAGTTTATTGACCGAGTTCGTACTCACTACTCAGACTTGGTAGTTTGAGTGGAAATTCTACAATACAACTACCGCTGCCAAAGTAGGTAACCTCAATTTAATATAACAACACAGCAAACAAATAGGCCTCAGAAAGGCTCAAGCGGTCGAAGAAGTAATTAAGATTATGATGTTTACATACACCGCGACTACCGCACACAACCGCCGGTCAATCTATGACACCGCAGATTATCAAAATAAAAAGCGCAACGTTCCCAATCGATCTGTTCCCCTCTTCTTTCTTATCGCGCGAATATTTCACACTGCACGCATACCGACCGAAAAAACTCGCACACATATAAAATATTCAAACGGTATAACATAAAATAAATTATCTTAGGTGAGTATGAGAGTGTTTGCGTGGCCCCCTCCCCTGGGCGGGTCGGCGGCGACCAATGGAGCCGAGCGTCGCGCGCCGCTCCGCGCACACTCGCGCCGCGGCCGCCGCGCGGGTCGCATGCGTCGAGGCACTATGCTCTCCTACCTTGAATACTGCCACACTATACAATATTCGTAGTCTTTAATAGAATATACAAAATATTTGGCAAATTTTAAATTGGTTCCGCTTTAACATGAATACCTACCTGTTAATAAAATCTGTAGTTACTCTATAACAGAAACAAGAAAATAGGTGCCTTTATTAGTAGCAGTTAGTTACGATGGTTGATTTTGCGTTATATTATAAAATAAAGGAGGGAGATAAATTAACGCATTCGCTACCGCGTAGCGCTACGGGCTACGCTCGTAGCCGATAACATGGGAAAAACCGTATGTAGCGAAAACTTACTACGAGCAGAGCGCCCGGCTACCGGGTTGTTGGTGTCGAAAGTGTTAAAGAAATATGTTTCGACATGTACTTATAGAAAATCTTATGAAATTACAATGAATAAAACCAACGAAATTAAGCTAAATTAAATCTAAACCTAAGCTATATCCCCTAAGTCGTAAATTATAGAATAAACCGGCCAAGTGCGAGTCGGACTCGCGCACGAAGGGTTCCGTACGATCAAATAAATTGTTATATTACGTATTTGAAATTTCTTGACATTATTTTTCTTAATTATCTATTGAATTATGACTTGCTGAATTTGTTTATTTTGTTTATTATGTTGACGATCACCGTATAGATTCATGTAAATTGACTATGTGTAATTTATAATGTATCCCTATATGTGTGAAATAAATATAATCTAATCTAATCTAATAAAAAAACGGCAAAAATATCAGATTTGTTATACTTACTTATTGGATCTCTTAAATATCTATTTTATTCTGTTTTTAGTACTTATTTGTTGTTATAACGGCATTAGAAATACATCATCTGTAAAAATTTCAACTGTCTAGCTACCACGGTTCATGAGATACAGCCTGGTGACAGACAGACAGACGGACAGTGGAGGCTTAGTAATAAGGTCCCGTTTTTACCCTTTGGGTACGAAACCCTAGTAATAATTTCTACTCACTGAATAAGTAACTGTCTGTCTGTATTTTTTTGACATACATTTCTTCAGTCAGTTCTGATATTAAATATATCTTAATGATACCTAGGTATATAATTTTTTAAATCGTTTGATATTTTTTGTTGTTGTCCTGTTGGTTCTTGCCGTTCTTGCAGCAGTTTAAAAATAATGAAAAGTTTATTTTGCTTTGTATATAAGTATCTATACAACGCAAAATAAACTTTTCATTCTTTTTGATTAACGCGTACCTGATACGTACTTATAGATTAAATTATGCAAAAAAAAATATTAGTTAAGGTCAGGTGGGGTAAAAGAAACACACGGGCGAAGTGGAACACTTTGAAATGTTTTCTATATATACTTAATGGCTTCAATAAACATTAAACTATCTGTCGCTGCAGTTGACTGCAGCGACATTTATTTATTCTTTACCTACAACTGTTTCGAAAAATCGGATTTCACCTCACACATTGTGATTTATTTTGAGTGTTTCCCATACCCCAATATGTTTCTCTTACCCCACCTGACCTTTATTGACAATTGAGACTTCAAGAGATTATTAACTAGTGTATTTTTAATGCAATAATTAAATATTCTATGCTTATGCAATTGTATAGTTTTTTTTTAATGTACATGCATATAAAATATGGGTTTACTTTTAAGGAGTAAGGTGAGTGTGGGGGAGAATCGATAGGAATGTGGAGAGGTGAGAGTGTTGTGTTGAATGAAAGTGTTGAGTGAGATTGGGGACCTCGTGAGCCCACAGTGCCCAGTAGGAAAAAGGGGCCTGGGAATACGATGAAAAGCTAGAGGTAAGCAATTGAAGAAAAAATTAAGTTTACAAATATTTAGGTACATTTATATTTCATCTTTCCCGTCATAGGTAAAGTAAATCTCAAGATACGAATATTTGTCACATCTAGACCTAGGAAACGGTATATAATCAAAAATAACATATAATTATTTACACAAAACACCTCATACAAGTTACAAAAGATGAAAGGGGTAAGATGAAAAATAGACGAGTACTCGTAGGTTACGGTTACATAAACACTTTAACAAATTAACTCCCGACAGGCGTCCACGCACTTTGAGCGCCGACTTACGACTTGCGAATGACCGGCGGTGGATCGTAACAAAATAGCGGGCTAAATAATGATCAGCACTAAAATATACTACACTTATATTTGGGAATTTGAGATGACTTTTTGTCTTTCCCCTTTTTCATTTTCCCCCTGCTTACCTTACCCGTTTTCATTATAAGTCAGTGACTTCTAATTATACCTAATAGGTATCTACGTAAAGCAGACAATATACGTACCTACGTCATTTGACAAATATAAATTTTACAACCTCATCATTTCAGAGACTTCATATCACAAATGGTCATTTGACAAATATACATTTTACAACCTGATCATTTCAGAGACTCTTCGTATCAACAATGGTCAATTGACAAATAATACCTAATTACATTTCACAACCTTATCATTCATAAGCTCTTCATATCAAAAAATATAATTTAATTGGATTAATTTCCTACCAATCCTACTAATTTAAATAAATCGTAGTATTCGGTCATAGCTTGTTAGGTACCTAATATCATACAAGCCTAACCTAACCTACTTCTTATTTTCCTAACCTAACCTATGTTTTAGTTGACCTCCATTATTCACATTATACATCACGAACTTTAAGAAGTTGTTAACTTAGTTTACCTACTTAGTGATAATTTTGTGATATGACGATCTGTCAAGTAATAGTAGATTGTTACCTAACCTAGGGTAGAAAGTGACCCATTGCACCCAAGATATTTCTGCCAATAGTTCGAGGGTGAAATGGGTAATTCACCCGAGTTAAACACTCTTCTTTTCATTTCGACTGCGAGGAAAATAAAAAACTACACGCACATAATATATGTCATAAGTGAGTTTCATTCTTCTTATGCAAACTTTCATTCTTCTTTTTTTAATAGATAAAAAAAAGGTAAGATATACCTACGTACCGCCAACATTTAAAAAGTTATAAAAAAAAACAATCCAATGGTTTCAATTTTATTTTTGAAATAAATGTACGATCTATCAATAAATAAATATTCGACAACCTCACACAAATCGATCTAGTCCCAAATTAAGCTCAAGGCTTGTATTATGGGTACTAGATGACGATATACGTACTTATATAGATAAATATATACTTAAATACATAGAACAACCATGACCCAAGCACAATTATATGTATGTATTATGAATATAAAGCAAATTTATATTTAATAATTAGATATAAATAAATTAAGCTTGCATCTAACCTTTGGAGACCTTTTTTCAATGGCCACTTACCTACCACGGCCGTAGATTGTACCTAATTTAGTTGGTCACGACGTGCATCTAGAAGGCAATTATACTTGACTCCGTGGCAATAAAAAAAAATTACTTTCCACCCTAGGGATGGAAAAGCTTTTTTCCACCCGGCTATCTACTCATGAAAATGACACATTCCGAACAGGAGAGATGAAAATACTTTTTGTGATAAACAGTTTATGAAACAATGTTTTGTTAGTAGTGGAGTTGTTAATAGTGGAGTTGTCAAACCTTGTTTGTGAAATGATTAAATAAATGAATAATAGGGAACTTGTACGAAAATTACATTTCATATTAAAAATGGCCATAAGTTCTGGCCGTTCTTCGTACAGTCACGGGCGTTGATTAAACCAACTCTTTATTTTTTTTTAATTATTTTATGTAATTTGTTTTTTTTTTTTACATAAATCAGTTTCGACTAGTTTCGAGACATCCAAAGAGCTCCATTTTCAACGGCTTGTCTATATATTGCCTATTGTCTGGCACCGAGTGATTTAAGCTACCGAGTACCTACCTACTGCCCTTGAAGAAAAACTACAGGATAAATTAAGTAAATGCGCTACGGCTTGCTCGAAACTACGGTCAAAGAAACACACGGCACCTTTTTAGGGTTCCGTAGTCAACTAGGAACCCTTATAGTTTCGCCATGTCCGTCTGTCCGTCCCCGGCTTAACTAACTCCGTGATCATTAGTACTAGAAAGGTGAAATTTGGTATCAGTATGTGTATGTATCACGCCGACAAAACGGCAAAATAAAAACAAAAAATATATTTTTTTACGGCTACCTCCTGTAGGTACACCTAAAGTGGGGGTGACTTGGTTTTTTCGTTCCAACTCTAGTGCGTGGGGTGTCGTTGAATAGGTCTTTTAAAAATAATAGGGGTCTGTAAACATAATTTTTTGATAAAGTCAGCAGTTTTGTAAATAAGTATTCGCTACGAAAATAAAAAAAAATAGTGTCCCCCCCCCTCTAACTTTTCAACCACGGGTCAAAAAATTATGGAAAAATTTATGAAAATGAGGCCTTGTAAGTACTTTCAATAAAAACTATATTGAATAAAATCGGTTGAGCCGTTTTTGAGTTATCGCAAAAATTCATAATTTTCTTTAAAATGTCGTAAGTGCCGCGCGGTGTCCCTGCACTTCGAACGTTACACATATTGGTTAAGTGCCATACTATATTAAAATATTTCGCTCAATCTGGCGCGTATAATCGATAACTTCCAGAAGGTAATAAGTAATTACTATTACTTTGGCGTTTACGACCTTTTTATAGGGCTTGAAATCTTTCTCGTAATTTAAATCTTTCTCGTAATTTTTGTCTATTGTGAAGGATGGGCAACTACGGAACCCTACACTGAGCGTGGCCCGACATGCTCTTGGCCGGTTTTTCGATCTTGTTACATATAGTACATACAGTTTCCTTCACTGTGTTTTTCACTCCACGCCACAGGTAAGCATCAGTTTATATTATTAAATTTAATTGAAAGATAGGTATTGCTAATACTCGTCCAGATTCCAATGACAGATTTGAGAGGACTTAAAGACTTCCATAACTTTACTCGAAACTCAAATCTGGGGGGTATTCGACCAATTTTAGAGAGATGATGGAGATCTCTCCATTTCATCGCCATCCGTCACTTTTGACGTGTGCCTACTTGACTAGTGGCGATATCCCTAGAATATCGCAACTTCGTAAATTCGGACGCGCTAAATTTTCGTTTCCTTTGTATGTGACGGCATAAATAACAGGCGCATACTTTAAATTGACCGCGTAGTGCGTGAAATTAATCCGTTACGTTTCATTCAGAACAGAAATTCTTATGCATGAATACCATTTTTGACATTCATTATCGCCTTCGTATTTCCCAATTTGAGATGAGATATGTCAATTTAAAGCTCATCGCATTTTAATGACAGTTCAACGGCGATATAACAGTTATCTAATAGAGATGTGACGTTTGGCGTTCACTCAAACGGCATTCTCGAATTGGGCCCCTGTTTTTTCAAGAGTGTTACAAGGGGTTGTGCCTGTTGTGGTTGAAATTAAATGAAGACACTGCCATTAAAATCACAACACTGGTTTTGACAAGAGTTTCGTTATACTGGTAAGTACCTCATGGTAGTAGACCAACATTACAGGCAGCGAAGCGCCCGCAATTCTTCCACCGACCGTGCCTACTCCACACGCTCCATCTAATAATCCATTGTTCGGCATTTTATGCCGAGAATAGCGCATATTTCAAACAAACGGACCTATAATTCATCCCGCAACAGATGTCTCCCAGTGCCGCTCCTATGAGATTGCGCTAAATACTTTTTGCTAATTTTAAGAGCTGCCAAATGTTTACAATCTCGTTTTATCCTTTGATGTCCCCTTTAGTAACTGCCACGTGTGACCGCCGACTCCATAACGTCACAGTATAATAACCTAAACGACAGATTGAAATAAAATGGGAAGACGCATCGGCATCTTAAAAGGCTCGCGTAAGAAAATAAAAAGAAAGTGTGCGTTATTTGTTTTAGTCAAATGAGTTTCTGAGGTCGGCTCTCATACATATCGAGTTCGTGGAAGGCTTTATTAGCGTTGCACCTACCTCAAAGACACATCGCATTTAAATATCACACTGAAAGCGTCAATCTACATACGTCCTATTGAGCAAATCCTAAAAGTGATTTATACTGAGTCCCTATTCGATTGAAGCAGATTACAAATAATGAATAAAATTGCATACGAAATGAGTAGACCTCACGGCCCGTGGGTGTTGTTTGCGCGGGGAGGGGGCGGGCTTATTGCCTAGCTAGCTGCGCCTCGCGATGTCGCGCGTAGAACTTCATATCGTTTGATTTTGATGTATGCACCGCTCGCGTTGCTAAACTTTCGTTGATCATTATTTCTCGGAGGAATTCATATTGAGTTTGATGGTTTGACTAGATCAGATTTCAGAGCGTGATTTGTTTTTTAATTACTTATCGGTTTAACTTTTTAGACTAGGTTGGGTAGGGTTGTACTCGTAGACGTACAGTTTCTGGAAGGGAGAGGACAAGTTTGTCGGCGTAAGAAAAAAGAAGCGAGAAGCAGGAATGAGTCCGGGCGGGCGGCTTCCGGGCGCGGGTAGGGCGCCGCTAGTGTAGCGGGAGGCCGCGCCATAGACCGAGGCAATGTGAGACAGTACCACTCAACTCTAAGAAAAGTACGCACCGAAGCACATTTCACTCCTGATTCACATTCGCATTTAGAAAATATAACATGCTAACACTGATAAATTAAAGTAAATCTGATGAAACGTTAACGAGAAAGCAAGTCTGCTCAAACACTGAAAAAAATAGCCAGTGGAGCCTACTGAAATTACAGTAAGCGTAACCGTTATTGCAGTTAGGTTTACTGAAATGTCAGTAGGCTCCACTGGCTATTTTCTTCAGTGAACTTTTAAGTAACCTGAAAAGATAGTGAACAAAAATAGCATAGTGCTCGCATTAAGTGTCCGTTTTAAGGTTTTGTGTTTTCTTAACACAAAACCTTAATTAAAACGGACACAAAAAAACAGGTTTGAAATGTGCCCGTCTACCACAACCAGGCTTCGCGACTTGACGCGCCACATAACATTGCCCATCATTAGTGCTGCGAAGAACGAGATAGGTAATATTTCTCGCGCGAGAAAGAGTCACGTGTCACGGTTGTACTAGAGGTGGTGGTATTGCAGGTATCCATGGACGAAGGCAATCGCTTACTATCAAACGATCTGTCCGCTCATTGACCTACTCCTATAAGTATCAAAAAAAAATATAGGTACAGTGAAACATAGATCCTCCACCTTTTTTGAAGTCGTTTATGGTCTCTTAAAAGTTGTACATACTCTCTTTTGCAAAGAAATACAACAAGTATGTCTTTCTAAAATCGTTCTCTTAATTGCTGAAGGTCTTAAATTGTTTTGGTGTCTTCGGCTACCAGTTCTCTCCATTCTGTCTTTTCCTCACGGTGTTGTGATTCGACATTTGTATCAAGTACTATAAGGAGAAGTGCCCGCAAACTTTGTCCACGCAGAAAAAATGCATCGTATTTTTTTCGCTCCCCGTAATCGGGTAAAATGTATCCTATTAACCATCTACCAAATCACGGATATTACGTCCACATATTGGCCGTAATATCCGTGATATAACTGATACATCGCCCATATGGCTAAGCCTCAATATCAATCGTATGAGACACTAGCTCTACAATTTCTCGGTGACGGATTAATTCGTCGTTAGCGTTCCAAAACATAATTTTAGTAACTGCACAAAAAAAGTATTGAACAGCCTGCTTTTCACAGCATAAGTTTTTTTCACACCGAACTGTGAAGAATGCCAATTCTATTATCGCTATGGCCCGGGCCGCTCACCGAGCACGCTGTTTGCGGACACGGCGCGCGGGCACAGAGTGGAGGGATGGTCATTTAGTGGGAGCCCCCCTCCGTGTCTGCACAGACTGATTAAACGATCTGCTGTCTGTGTCGAGACTTGTTTGTTTTGCTCCTCTCATCGATTCCACTCCGCTTAAGTGTTTGAGTGAGATTTTCTTTATACTAATGTATTGGGAAAACGCAGCGTTCGGTTCCTGCCTGTACCCCAGTTACATTTTTATGTAGCGAGCCTGTCTAGAATAGCGCTTTTTTCTGTTAATTACAACTCATTATGTTTTTATCACCTTTGAGCATCCTCTAGGCGTCTAATTAGATTTTTTTATAACTTCTGCACAAAGGAGCCGCATCCGAAAGTGAATTGTAATGTGTCTTTTTGCGGCTTCGTTGTTCATGTACAAAGCCTGACGGAGGCATCGTTTTGAACGTAGTTGACAGATTTGACGGAGTTGATTGTACTTAAAAATCAACATTCCGTGGGAGTCAGAATAATTGAATATTTAAGAGAAGCGTCTGCATAGGTGTTATTGATAACGTTAGTTCGTCCTAAGCTGCTCCTGAAAGCTAACTTCCGATGACACCAAAATAGATCTCTCTTCGGTTGAAAATTGGACTACGTAAAATACTCGGTAAAGGCAGCACAGATCGAAGTTCGGTACGCTCTATCGCATTCAAACTCAAACTGCTATCTCGGTTAATCTATCACTTAAAGAAAAACTACATTCATTCCTACTCGTCATTTACATTTGCGGCTTGAGTAGATAATATGTATGTGATCCCACGTAGTTCTTGTAATTTAATTGGTTTAGATTCCGCTGTTAGACTAACTAGCATAGAATCGGGAACGTAGCTTTGAAGAATTTTAAAATGGTTCCTACGCGCTGATGACGGTCACCGTAGATTTTTATGTTGGTATAAGTTATAAATCTTCGATGATTTTCGTTGGTTATAGTTTGGAAAGGAAAGTCTTTTGGAGAACATTTTTTATGAAGGGGCTGAATCTCATTCGATTCTGTCCCACTCATTTGTTCCTTCTATAGAACTCACAAAATGCTACCTCGTTTGATAACCGGCCTAAACAGTTTGACGCTTTATATTTGCCCACGCGAGCATTTAAACTGTGGGCAGTACAATAAAATGAACACTTTACTGCTTCGCTGCTGCACAAGTGTGAATAGTTGATTGGGATTAGAATGTCTTCGGCACGTAAAGCCTTTTAGAATTGTGCGAACATCGATCACAAAGATAAAATGACTAATCAATTTGCTAGTACCTATAGATGTTACTGAAACGAGTCATTAAGTTTCAATTGGATATTAGTGTACTTCGTCTTTGTGTGTGGACATTTAAAAACGACTCGCTGATTTAGGTTTCCTAATTTACCATCATATTGGACCCACGTTCAGAGTACAAGCTATTGGAGTATTTTTAGCATTTGATAAATGAGGCAAACAACATCAGACGGGTCGCTTGAAGGTAAGCGATTAGCATCGCTCATGGTCCCTGCAACACGAGAGAAGTTACAAGTGCATTGCCGGCCTTTCGGATGGGATGGGTGAGTAGGTATCCTTTTGTTTGAAGGTTTGTCGGTCCTATTTGTCCGGAAATATCGCTACAATACATTCCATAGTTTGGCTGTGCGAGGCAGGAAATTGCTGCAGAAACGCCCAGTTAACGGCTGCCAACCGTTTAAATGGTGAGGATGGAAATGCTGTCGCACAAAGCGATGACGGAAGCGGCAGAGATCTAGGCAAAGAATTCTTCGGAGCACTCTGCCCGTTAATTAGGTACTTAGATAAAGTTTTCAATATGAACACGCTTCTGCACAAAAAGCCCATTTAACAAGGGATTAAGTAGTGGCTGTAACAAAATGTAGGTTAATCAAAATATCGTACCGTAAAACGTTCCTACTTTGCACATAAATTGGCTCCACTTTTACCAAAAGTATTTTATTTGTGGGGTATAATTTATTTACATTATTATAGATTAAGGTCATAGAACCACTCTTTGCCTTTGATATAATAATGAAATTGGTGCACTACAGCCATAATCTATTTTTTTTAAGTCAAATTTGGAGCAAAGTAGTTCCTTTGAAGCGGAAAACTTTGCTCCGTTATGCCCTTGCCTTGGTTTTGGTCACTTTTTTTAACGGAATAATAAAAGCCATAGCAATTATTACATTGTATTATTGAGGAAAGGTTAGGGATGCAAAAAATCATCAGTCTTATTTTTTTATTGAGATCAATTGAAATAAACTTTTTGTTATTAGAGAAAATGCTTAAATATTATAAAAAATCAACATAAAACGTATTTTACTTCGAAAATTAATATAAGCTATTATACTTTCTTGAAGTAAAAAAATAATCACAAGGTTTCATATTAAAAATAGTTTTTCTTCGTATGAAATAATCAACACTGAACTTAGAACGTAACATCAAGGTAAGTATTACCTAATTGCGCTTTTATAAAGTTATCTAAATATAATCAGGATTGTTTGTTTTTCTGGCTTTAATTCGATTAATTATTGTTTTTCAAGGTATATTGTACAGCTCGGCTGCTTTTCTCTGAGTCAAACGGCGGTTTTCCACGGTCAAGAGACATTCTTCCAACTTCTCTTTGCTGTAGGACTTATAATGCCTTTTCCCGTATTTTCTTGGCATAGTTAACCTGAATAAAACACCAAAAAGTAAATAAATGTGTACTAAGGTATTACTTTGCTCCATGAGCATTTTATCCCCAAAATCCGGTGCAAAATAAACCCAATTTTGAAAATTGCGTGTCCTGACTAAATTAATAAAGCAAATCAAGTAATATTTTTGTCCACAGCTATTTGATAAAATGCCAAAACAAACGTTACTGGGTCCATCAATAGATTTCCGAGATGCAGACAGATTTTTTCAAACGAAAAAAATCGTTGTGCACACGCCTTTTCAAGTTTTGATAAGTTTTCTCAAAACTTTTGATATTTTGAGAATCAACGTTAATGGGTGTTGCTATATTAAATATTGTGTAAGCTATAGACACTTTTTAAATTTTCCAAATCCGCGACGGCTTTCGTTAAGGAGCATCTAAAGTTTTATTTTTATTTGGAGCAATGTTACCACCTAAGCAGCAAGGTAGGAACGTTTTACGGTATGTAATTGGGTAATGATAAGAATTTGGATTAATCGATACTTACCCTGATTTCATCTTGTTTAAAATTGATATCTAAGTAAAAGTACCTATCCTCAATCAACTACTCAATTAAATATACGGAGAAGTGCAAAAATATGTGTAAAGGGTAACGGAAGATTTATGTAAACTACATAAATCTTTAATAAACATCAAATTTCAATAGTATGTAATGACAACACATGTATGTTGGTATGCACATTCACCTTCGTAATTAAACTGTATGAAGTTCAATCAACGATCCAACTGACAAACGTCTAGTCTAGTTTTCTATTATGCGTAGCTAGGTCGCCAGCCAGCTAAATCTATAGTTAATTTTACTTATTCATGACATTACATATGTATTGTGTCGCAGTCACCTGGTTGAATCTGCTATTTGATTGAATGACTAGCGCGTTCATTGAATGACAACATTCAATTGAATGACTAGGCCGAACGTTGATTGATCAAGCGTCACTCAACGTCCAACTAGTTACCGGATTGTAACATAGCCCTTTGAACAGAGTAGACGTGAAATCAGTCTGGTGATTGAAATGCTAAATGACGTTCAGTCAAGACGTTGAACGTTATATTAAACAACTTGACAAGTTGTCCTTTAGTCATTCAATTGAATGTTGTCATTCAATGAACGCGCTAGTCATTCAATCAAATAGCAGATTCAACCAGATGACTGCGACATATGTATATCCTAAAATAAAATTCGGTTAAATTTTCCCGACAAAATTTTTCCATTGACTGCGTTACTTTTCCAATATTTTGTTACACAGAGCTATCCCAAAATACGATGGTGTTAAAAAGATTTTTAAAAAGTTTAATACAGTATCAAGCAATGCCGCAGTTGGTTCTAAAGTGTTTTCTATATTTAAAAAAAATATGTAGTTAGTTTTTAATTCCGATTTTTACATGCAATCGTTAGCCGAATTCTAGTAAGTACAATCATTGTTTACAATACATCAGATATTTATCAGTCAAATTGTGTGAAGTACACTAACTAGTATCAGTGTTCAGTGTACATAAAGAAAAGAAATAAAATATATCATAGTGACGTCATCATGTCGTGTTGTCGAATTAGTAGTTTTTGTAGAATAAGTAATTAATAACCTTCAAATGCTTTCAATGATAACTTGAATGATAGAACTTTTTCAATGATATTTCATGCATTTCAGCGGTCGTCATTGTCATTCTTGCCGTGCGGCTGATGTTTCACCACACGATGCGTCACCATTTTTCGCCATCTTTCCTGCTGGACTCATGGACGGGATCGCCTACCGCGCCTTTTACTTGGCCGGTTCATTTCATGGGTGATCTTCCTCGTGGTGTAGTGCCCTCGGCTTTTTCTTCCACGACAAGGCTTTAGTAGAGAGAATGTGTGAGTCTGTACTTGAACTACCTAATAGACGATGTTTGATTCTAAGTTCTTAGAGTATTGAGAAATATTTGTGCGAAACTCGGTCCACGATACCCCAAACATTCTTCTCTAGCACCACATCTCCATATCGATTTAATATTAAGCATTTTATACTTCTCAATGTCTTGCGGGGTTCACGTCTCGACAGCGTGGAGAAAATTTACAACTGTCTGAACTAGCCGGATCTTAGTGATCTTGGTGAGGTTTTCGTTTTTCCAAATCTTACACAACTCGTCCACGCTCCTGATCTAGTTATCGCCATACGTCCCCTTATTTTATATATGTATCCACCGCCATTCGAGATTAACGCTCCAAGCTAGAGGTGGGAGTGTGCTATGTCTCAGCCCACAATTCTAGTGACTTCTGATTCTGGCGGGTTTATGTTGGTCCGCTCGAATATCTTTAATTCTTCTGCGGTTAATCTTTAGTCAAAATTCAAGGCACACCCTTCATTTTCAGAAGTAATTCCTCCATATGGTTATGATACAAGCAAATAGCGTGATATCGTCGGCGTATCGAAGGTTAGAGATTCTGTCTCCTTCGATTGGCATACCACGTGTTATATTTTCAATGTAAGTATTAAAGCAGTGGCCGTTAGGGCAGAAAGGTTCTTGAGTGGCGACCGCTGATTGGAAGACGCAGCATAGGAAGGCCCCCAAGAACTGGTAAGGATCGCGGACAGAAATTGGATGAGGGCGGCGCAAGACCAATCGTTGTGGAGAACTTTGGGGGAGACTTTTGTCCAGCAGTGGACGTCTATTGGCTGATATAATGATGATAATGATGAAGCATTAAAAAGGAGTTGCGATATAATCCAGGCCTGGCGGACTCATGCACTATTAGGATGGAAGTTCTTTGAAAAGACGTCGTTGGTTCGTACTAAAGCTGTTATTTTCTTGCCACTGCATGCTTATTCGATAGGTAATTAAAATAACAAAGCTTTTCTCTGAAATGACTAACACACTTCCCTAGTTATATTTAGTGGTTGCCTGTCAATGCCTGCAATCGACCTCGTAACTAAACTAGTACCTAAGTACGTCAATCCAAACAATACTTGTTTATAACAAAGTGAAATTATACATTAAAATTAAACGACTACAGTCGGATTAATAACAATGCAAATATTCATAATTTTCATAGTTGGCAATTCAAATGAGCATTTAGTTATACCGGGTCGCGACCTCGTCGGCTAACTGCGACGGCCGGAACATTGTTCGTGGCAATCACATTTATCACTCCATTTTAAAATGCCCCCACAAATACTATGAATATATTTGAAACAACTGTTTGACACCATTGGATTTATTTTGTTTGTCATCGGTAACACCCGAAGCCGCGCGCGGTGTGTTAGTGTTTCACAATTTTAATGCTATTTCGTTTTATGTTTTTTGATCCGTTACTTTCGATATCTGGCTGTGAGCGTGCTGGCAAAAATGGATTTGTCAAAACGGTTTATAATCTGAAACTGTTTTTGTTTCACCACCATATTTATATATGTTACAGATGTCTTGACATTTTTAATGTAGATAAATGTATGTAGAACAATCTTGATATATGTGTTACACTATGGATCTAAATCTACATATTTAACTAAATATAATGCTAAATAGATAAAAATAAACAGTTAAAACTAGCTTCAGGCAGGTGGTTAGGTTGTAGGGTGCCCAACAGGCTGGCCGCATTACCATGCTGGATAGCTAACGCTATTCTAACAATGATCTCGATATTGGTCAAAGACATAATCTATATATATATTACGCGAGGCCGATTTTTGTACATCCCATCAGATCTACAGTTATGGTCCGATTTTGATAAATGATATGTCATTAGATTCGTCTCATGCTGGAGAGGTGCATAAAACTCTTGGATTTTTAATTTTTTCCTGAATAAGTACTGAAAAATGGATTTGAAAAAACTACTGTGCGCTAACCACGTGACATTCACCACGTGACCTGTGATCCCTATTTTGACATATGATGACCAAATAATAATAAGCATGATTTGCTTACAAACCTGTAGTAAGTTGTTCAGCATGATGAAATATTATTTTTGAGTCGGCAACATAATATCCGCAACACTTAAAACATGTACGAATATGCAAAAATAATTTTACAGTTTGTTGACAATGAATGACAGTAACCATATCCTGACAACTTTTACCTAATGTATTTTTTATTGGGGGCTATTATGTCAATGATCTAAATTGCCAGGTTGTTTTTCTTTTTAAAATGTTGATATGAAAACTTTTTTCACATACCTGTTAAAAATGTGGAGGAAAAAGCCGGTTAAGTGTGAGTTGGGCTGGTGCTCGCAAGACTAGAAAAACTGACCGTCATTCAAGAATAGATTATTTTTATAGGCGAGTTTTACAATAAATCAAAGCAGAAAAAATGTAGTAAAACTAATTTAAACGTCATTCAAATAAGTAAATTTATATTTGTATAGAATCTTTTTATCGATTCTATATTTTTTATGTGGTAATACCACATTTTTATTTTTATAAATAATGACACAAAGGTAAATTAAGAAAGAAAAATTGAATGCGATCTACTACAGTTACCCCGCTTCGATTGTAGTAGATCGCATTCAATTTTTCTTTCTTAATTTACCTTTGTGTCATTATTTATAAAAGTAAATTTATGATATATTATTATAAATATGATTATATAAGTCCTTCAAAAAAATAATTCCTAGGAAAATGGCATGAGTTATGGTAAATTAAATGGTATTTTACAAGAAAAACATAGTCCTTCCGCTTGAGTTGCATGTCGACGGGATGGGAAATGTGGTCGAGTTGAGAATATGGACTGGACGACTTGACAATGTAGCTAAGTTGGGAATGTATCTACATTGGTAATATGGATGAGTTGGTAAAATGGACGAGTTGGAAATGTGGTCGAGTTGAGAATATGGACGAGTTGGCAATGAAGACGACTTGGTAATACGGACGAGTTGGTGATATGGAAGATTTGGCAATAAAGACGAGCTGATAATAAGGACAAGTTGGTATTGTAGACGAATTGGGTGTATCGTCGAGTTGGGAATATGGACGAGTTGGAAATGTGGACGACTTGGAATTGTGGACGAGTTGGGCCTATGGACAAGTTGGAAATGTGGACGAGTTGTATTTGTGGACGAGTTAGCTATATGGACGAGTTGGTAATGTGGACGACTTGGCATTGTGGACGAGGTGGGAATATGGACGAGTTGGAAATGTGGACGAGTTGGCATTGTGGACGAGCAAGTAATATGGACGCGTTGGCATTGTGTTGTGGATGAGTTGGGAACATAAATGAGTTGGTAACGAAGACGAGTTGGTAATACGGACGAGTTGATAATATGGACGAGATTGGCAATAAAGACGAGTTGGGTGTATGGACGAGTAGGAAATGTGGACGAATTAGCAATATGGATGAGTTGGCATTGTGAACGAGTTGGGAATATGGATGAGTTGGCAATAAAGACGAGTTGGTAATATGGACGAGTTGGCATTGTAGATGAGTTGGGTTTATGGACGAGTGGGCAATGTGGACGATTTGGCATTTTGTACGACTTGGGAATGTGGACGAGTTGGAAATATGGACGAGTTGGAAATATGGACGAGTTGGAAATGTAGACGAGTTGTATTTGTGAACGTGTTGGCATTGTGGATGAGTAAGCAATATGGACGCGTTGGAATTGTGGACGAGTTGGGTATATGGACGAGTTAGCAATATGGTTGAGTTGGCATTGTGGACAAATTGGGAATATGGACGAGTTGCCAATGGAGACGAATTGGTAATATAGACGAGTTGGCGATGCAGATGAGTTGGGCGTATGAACGAGTTGGCAATGTGGACGTGTTGGGTGTGTGGACAAGTTGGCATTGTGACCCAGATGGGAATATAGACGAGCTGATATTGTGGACCCTAACATGCGAAACTTGATGGTAGAAATAACCTACATATGATGCAAATTTCAAAAAATTGACGCTCTCAAGAATAAATCATATTTGAATTAATGACGTCTGGCTGATCATTCTTATTCTCATTCAAAATAAAATTTGACAAATTCTGCTGTCAACAAAACAAATTGATTTTATAAAGCTTCCGTTTTTACCGATTTTGGTAAGGAACCCTAAAATTAGGTTTATATCATAGACTTGAGAGTATAGATAGCATCTCCCTCACTCTTCTGTCAGACGCTATTTAAATGAGAGGAAAGACGAAAGTTTGAATTTGGAATTCGGGTATTAGGCCTTCAGCTCTAAATTTATTGAAAAAAATATGTCTTAATATTCTTTTTTCAAACATTTTTAGCTGTTTTATATACTTATTGGATTTTATTTATTACACATATTTGACACATTTTTTTTGATTTTTTTTTTTATGGTGGAGTACCTATTGTTGCTCAATTATTTATTTAGATTAGTAAAAAGGGTTTGATTAAGTATTACCTAGCGTAATAATTTCAAACACAATATGTAATTGTTATTGAATAAATGATTGATGATGATGACATGGCAGCACCCATATTAAGAAAATTAGCACGATCTATTGAATTTCATTAAAAAAAACAAGCATTGATAATAGTGGGTTTTCGTGTATCTATAAACGTTTTATACCTACTCTCTATTTCGTACAATTGAGTTTATGTAACATTTTTTATTATCACTATTTTTAAGTATTTACGATTATAAATCAATACATAAACAGTTACGCACTACATGATTTCCTTTTTAAAACCTGCGTAGTGAGTGCCCAAATCTGTCGTTTCGTATCACGTGCTATTTCTGGAAATTGATAGAAATCGATCAAATCGATAAATTAATGTCCTGAAGAAAGAACAACAAATTATATTCTACCAATCTTATGTTCGGTCCTATGAAAATATGTCAATTATTTTTTAAGATATGGGATTATTTTTATGAATATTTTTTTTCAATAAATCGATTAATATGCATTTTATTTGTGAAACAGATCAGCAGATCACATGTCATTAATGCACAAGTTATTCTTACAAAAGTTGAAAAAGTTGTCACGATGAAGCTGGCAGTTGGCTATCAGGCCTGGCTCTAGCCTGGCATGTTTTACAGTTTTTAAAACATCATTTTAACGTGTTTTTTTACAGTATTTATTCTTCGTTCGCCAAAAACTTCTTATCGATAAAGTAGTTATTTTCTGTAACACTACCGGATTTCCATATTCTAGCGGCGGTTCGACGCCGCAACGGGCCTCTAGTATTACTTAATGCTCAATTTCAATATGCTCTGTCAGTTATCTATTAACGGATGATACTAGCCAACATTCGTAAGCAGCCATTACGATTACATAACAACACGAAGTTTCTTTCTCAAACCCGAATCTCATTCTCAGTGATCACGGACTGTATACTCGTAAGTAGTTGCTGAAGTTCAAACCGCTGAACAAATTATTTTGAAACACATTAAGAAAGAACTCTCGATGTATATGCAATAGACTCTTTATACTTCTTGACTGCTTAAAGGGGTATTGAAATAGACCATACTAAAATATTTACAAACGTTTACTTGTACCAAAATTGAACTTATTCGTGTATCAATCAATATACCCAAAATGGAATTTAAAATTCTAGACACCATGTCCAAATCATTGAGGTTATTCAAAAGGCCAGTTTTAATACTTTTAATATGCATTTAAAGGCTTTAATTGACTACGTTAGGTTGTGATAATTTGTGAAAATCGTGTTAGTTTAAATCAGTGAACTCGTCTGGATAATTACGTCAAAAACAATTCGATTTTAGAAGCTCTTGGTGCTCATTGACCCTTCACTGCTATTGTACTGTGTCAAAATTAGTTATTCCGTCTCTAATTAAATATGTATAAACTTGTTATTCGGTTATGTTAATCATGTTTTGGAACATACAATCAAAGCTAATTTAAATTTCGGACACCATTGTTCGACAAACGAAAGAAATTATTATTTAACAACGGAACATTACACGTGTCCATGGACGGTGTTTTTAGTAGAATTACTTTTGAACAAGTAATGATTTACAACTAGATGTAATGATCTCTTCCGAGTAGACGAGGCAGGGATTGATTTCTGTCGCTTATTTAAGCCATCGCTCTACGCGACAAAATTCCCATTCTCGTGACTTAGATGGTTGGTTCATGGTTTTTCCAGATATTGCCTCGCACAACTAAACTGTGGAATGAACTGTTGCTCGCTGTATTTCCGAACAGATGCGACATTCAAGCATTCAAGAAAAGAGCGTACTCCCAACTGAAAGGCCGGCAAAGCAACTCCTCTGGTGTTGCAGGTCTCCATGGGCGACGGTATCGCTTACTTAACCGTTCGCTCATTTGGCTATCACAAAAAACATCTCGAGCTGCACAGACTGGACTAACCGACCTAGATACATGAGTAATGCTAGTATCTATATGTACTTAACTATAAAAAAATGAAATAAGAAATGAATAAATTTGTACTTTCATCTAGTTATACAAACAGACGAGTCTACCTTTTTTTTAACCTACACGTGTCTCCCAGGCCTTTTAGGTAAAGACCCTCTTTTCCGCCAGTCTTCTCGGCGAAGTAGGTATATGCTGAAATGCTATGATAAAGCTGAGATATATAAATAATATGATACATATATAATAAATTAAGGATATAGCAAGGCTTCATTGAATTAAATTGGGACCCCGATAAGTCAACTACGTCATCATTTTATAACTTAGCAAAAAATGTCACGCCATGCATCGTTAAACGGAATACGGGGACGCTGTAAAAAATCAACCTTTCTGGCAATTTATGAACGCTTTTAGCAAAAGGTTTGCTGTTTACAAGACGTCTTTTATTTAAATCTTAATTTACGATTCCTCGTTTAACAACTTAAAGATAAGCCTTCCAGAGTCTCATAGCACGAGATGAAAAAGCGGACACATTAAAATGGTCTAAACGGAAACTGTACAAGGATCATAGCTATCTAAATTAATCACGGAAGGGTCGCCTTTAAGTTTTTTTCATATCTTTCCGAGTCCATTCATTGAATGATTCCACTGATATGGATACGATGGCCGTACGGTATCACAGTACCCCTTGATATAAAAACTGATAGGTATAAAAAGAATAGACAAATGTTCTTCGATGACTGTACTAGGCCCGTCCTTAGTCTGACAGTTTTGTTAACAGCCTTGATAACAGTTGCTATATCTGGTTTATAAATTGTCTCAGTTTTGGGATCACATCCAGTAGGAATTTTCGTAAAAGGTTGAAGTCGAATGGATCATTAATTGTTACGATTTACTTACTTGCGTTTGTCTATTTCTTCGATATCATTCGAATTTCGAAACACCCAGCGTTACGTAATTCTAAGCTCAGCTCAGAGTAAGCATTTAAAAACAAACAAACATTGAATTACTCAAACTAAATAAAAACGTTTAAAAATATATTTTCTGGGTAGATTGGTTATGATATCTCTTAGTCTGACAGTTTTGTTAACAGCCTTGATAACAGTTGCTATACCTGGTTTATAAATCTGTGGCTCTAGTGAAA
Organism: Apotomis betuletana; assembly: GCA_932273695.1. Lineage (NCBI taxonomy): Eukaryota > Metazoa > Arthropoda > Insecta > Lepidoptera > Tortricidae > Apotomis > Apotomis betuletana. Next base: position 11,385,858 of record OW026298.1, on the reverse strand, counting down.
AGGGGTTAAAGTGCACTTATGACCTTTTTGCGTTATATACACCAAAATTCACAAAAAAAATTGTGCATCTTTTGGTGTAATCGGAGCTTAGTTATCTTTTAAAATGACAAAGTTAGGATTGTGCCAAATGGTACATCTGGTGAATTATGTCGTGAAATATGGTGCAACTAAAGTTAACAATGAACAATTTGGGGTTTTGTTTGTGGAGAACGATTTAAGTTCATTTGTCTCTTTTGACTCATCCTGTGTTAAACGATCGATGTTTACTTATACCTTTTTACAAAACAAGATTACATACCTTATAGAATATAAATCGACTTTAATCTGTATTCACGACTTAATGTTAAACATTACTGATATAAGTCGAATTGTATCTTTTAAGAAATCTGGTACTTAATGATCAATGTTTACTTGTACCGATTTGCACGAGAAATTTACCCATAATTCATAAAAATAAATCGAAATTAATCCATAGTCACGAATAATTATTTAGTATTTATTGGTGTATATAGACTTATACTGGTGAGATATATCATTTTACACCACGATTATTACTTGTATCAAAAAGTTCTTTATAAAAAGTCTCTTCGCTGTGGGTTATTTTAAGTACACTTGAGTCTAATCGATCATCCTATTATAAAATTTGGGTCACCAGTATGTAGAATGACCTACAGTAGTGCTGTGGGTATTTTTTCAAGTTATTGTACTTGCAATATACCTATGTAACTGTGTTTGTTCGGGTGGGATCTTGCAATTCAATTTTGAAGCAGAATATTTGCAACCGATTGAGCTAAAATCTTTCCCAAGTACCTACTACCTACTTAACATGACAATACAATAATATGGTACTATGGGGCTGGTCTGATGATGAAGCCACCCATAGGATTAAAAGTATTTTTTTAGTTTGTTACACAGAATGGCAGGCCGATCTTGAATCGATCGAATGCTCAAACTTGTCGAGGAGAAAGGTGGCAACAATTTCGTCGACTCTATTAGCACTCCAGAAAAAGGCAGATCGTAGTGCTCACTGATTCTAACTCAAAAAAATTACAAGAATCGAAAGAAACCGGAACGGCAGAAGAAGCAGAGCAACTTTCGTTTTGGGACAAAGTTGGTCAAGGACGAAAAGGATAGCCTAGAAAAAGTGACAAAGAGAGAATAAACATAGGGAGGAAAGGAAAAAGATGAGACATTTTGGTAAATAGTATGAAAGCCAAAAAAAATAAAGAGAGTTTAAGATGCTAGGAAATTGTAAAATGAAATGCGCAATAAATATACAAGAAGAACTCAGAAAAAAATATTTGAGAGTTAATTGGGCTTTAGGAGAATGTAAAAAAGGGTTCAGTTCATTGCTAGGTAATTTAATGGACGCAACAACAAAGAATAGACAGTTTGCAAATTATTTAAAAATAAAGACAGAGTGTCATCGCATTTGCAGAGGCTGCTACTGCGATAACCATTTGACGAAACATCAAAGTTTGTTCAAGGAGTAACTGACAAACTTAAAATCAGTGAAGAACTTGTCCTAGATTCAGCGAGATGGATTATGCTGAGTACCACCAAAATAAGTAAAAGTTGATTGAAAGCCGTCGAGAAACATATTTCATTATTCCCTGTATATATGAAAGACTTAACAGCGGTCCAATACGGTTATCGGTAAAAAAACAGTTTTTTGTTGAATTTAATAAACCCGAGTGTAAGATCTTTTACGAAAATTTGTTATGTTCTGGGGATGTTGTAGATTCCTATCCTTTGGCGCCAACAGAGCACAGGCAAGAATTGAAATTATACAAGCTGACACCCAAAATGTGATACATGTTATTTTCCGTGTCTAAATATTCACAATTGCGATAAAATTTTAGTACTAAGGTCTCATACGTAGTTTTTGTAATTGTAAGTCAACTGGAAAAACTAAATTTTGTACTTATCTCGTTTTAGGTATATCATCTTGTATTGCTTAATATGTTTTTATTTTAGACGATTGATTGAGGAAAGTCCAAATTTAGTTAAAAACTATGAGAATACATAGTTGTATATGCTAATTTTGACATTTTTGTAATAATGAATCAATAAAAATAAAGATCTTTTATTGCCAACTGCACCGCAAAAAATGGATATAACTTTTAAAAAACCATTGGTAAAAGTGTGTTCGTATTACAGTACACCTAAATTAATTGCGTGCAAAAAGGTAAAAGTTTATTTTCTTAGGATTGTCTGAAATAAAGCTCTTAAATGATAGGTTTCGTTTAGTCAGGTATTTCTTATTTAGGGTGTTCATGTATTTTTCCTTTATAAAAGGAGATAACTTCAAATAAACCGAACAGCATGTCCATTTTCACTTTCTAAAATAAGGGTGAAAATTGGTATAAGTTCAGTTATATTCCGGGGTAGTGTAAATATTATGGGTGAAAAAGGGTACAAAGTCAGTTATGTCCTTAAGAACACTTTTTGGCACGGATATAAGTCACATTTTTTTTTATCCGTTAACTTTGGAGAAGTAAGAATATTAGGTACCCCGTGAAAGAGGATTTTTTAAGTATTAAAACTGCATTTAAAGTTTATTTGTAAGTATAGCGGTTGAAGTACAGTGATCAAAAGTCTGAATAAATTTAAGCCGCAACGGTTTTTTGAGTCTCCTGTAAAGTAGTGTTTTTCGAGTTTAACCCCTTTTCACTAGAGCCACAGAAATTGTCTCAGTTTTGGGATCACATCCAGTAGGAATTTTCGTTAAAAGGTTGAAGTCGAATAGATCATAAATTGTTACGATTTACTTACTTGCGTTTGTCTATTTCTTCGATCTCATTCGAATTTCGAAACACCCAGACCCAGCGTTACGTAATTCTAAGCTCAGAGTAAGCATTTAAAAAACAAACAAACATTGAATTACTCAAACTAAATAAAAACGTTTAAAATATATTTTCTGGGTAGATTGGTTATGATATCTCTTTTACTGTACCCTTACCCTAATCTTTTGATGAAACCAAAATAACCGAGCCTCGGCTCCTCCGAAACTTGTATACAAAATAAACCTATTAAAATATTCTTATGCTATATGTATGTGAGGACGGGGCAGGGATACGCACTAGATCTTCTTAAAGTCTTTTATTTACATTATATACATCTTGAATAATCATTCAATCTTCTGACACTTTCCGTCATACATCAAATCCAAATTCCTTATTTCATTATGTTCAAACTAGCATTTCGTCTATCAGCCAGCTCCTTATACTCTGCCAGTACCAATCCCACATGTAATAGCCCAAAAACGAGAAGCGTGCGTTACTGAGCTACCACCATATTAGCATCAATTTTTTGGCATGAAAGCAAGATAATTTTCCTGGATTGTGTGCTCATCTTACTGGTTTATGCTGCCTACGACGACAAATTAACTTTTTTTTAATGTCCGTTGAAGGATATCCACTAGTCTGCTTGTGATATCCATATGTTCTTTAGGCAATATCTTAACGATATGGTCTATAAATCGCCCATACGGCTACGTGTCAATGCCAATTGACAGATCCCGTAAGCAGTATGTTTCATGAAGTATGCAACAGGTATTCCACATCAGATGGCTCTGCCAATATCAGTAAGGTTAGCCAGTATCTGCCATTATCAGTAGGGCACCGTTGGTTCCTTGTCTTTGCCATTGCCATTTGGGCTCCCCTTTCGCTTACCTACCATCAAGCAAAGAGAGAGCCACTATGTCGTTCCGATGTAAAAAAGGTTGTAAATTATATCACTGGCGGTCATTTTTATCTTAAGGTTACCAACTAAGGATGAGATTCAGAAGAATTTATCCGCCGTTAGAAACACGGCAATAGCGGCGGACATTAACAGGGATTTAAGGTCCGACTTGTTGAATACTAAAACTACTACATCCATAAAAGCCACGACAGACATTTGGTCGACGACGTTAACGATAACACAAACTTACCAAGACTTCATTATCTTCGAATCCTAACAGTACACCACGTAACCAAAGAGTGTTAGTATTAAACATCATTCAGGCAATCTTATCTTGAAGGACAGTCTCCTGTTCCCGACCCCCGGTTTATTGGTCGCCGTTTATTATCAAGATAACTTATCTGTGAAGAGCCAATTAAATTTGAAAACAAAGGTAACATAATAAGGCGCCAGAGTAAAACAGGCGCGGAGTGGGGGGGTCACTGGCACTGGACTAAGATTAAAGGTGTGCAGAAGCGGAACTGTATGCAATGTATTAATTAACACCGATGATATGTTAATTTATCAAGGTGCAAAGCAGAGCACAATGTTGCAGTAATTCATTCTAATCATTAATAAACCTTTTTAAGCTGACTATATGAACGTCAAGAACGATCGTCACGATATGGCATTTGCAGTACGAAACAGCAACGACAATGTGAAAGTAATATAAATAAAAAAATTAATAACTGGTTTCCCATTTTAATACACAAATATCGTTATAAGTATTGTTGTTACAATAACAGTATTAATATAGAAAACCTGTAAACGATTGCAATTTAGGGATTCTACAATTTCTCATGATAAAACCGGGCAATGCTGTACCTCCTTATAAGAAGGTGCCAATGTCCGATCTCCCCGGATAATAAACCTACTTTTTTTACAGCATAACTAACTATAATTTTTAAATATCAGCAAAGACTCATGGTAATATTATGATAATGTCAGCGTGAAAAGTAGCTGACAGTATGCAATTTGACATAAGCCAGTAGTATATAAGTAATCCTTTTCCTTTTTGTTTTGAACGAAGATATCACCGCCACTGAACACTTCAAATAAAACTGCACACTGCGACTTTTTCTAATGAATACATATATACATGACAGTGCAAGGGAATGACAATTTGTCAGTAGGTATATCATGGAACCAATAAAATTAAATAAAAAACCAACTCTTAAAAATAGTTACAAAGCCAGAAATTGTTAGCGGTGCTTGTTAAACGAGGGCAGACATTGTGACAAGCTATGCAAACACTGCGTGCACTTAGTACTTACTCAGTGTCGCTTCTATACGTCTTTATTCTTCCGGTTGCGTAGGCGATCTTTTGTCGTTCATAGGGCCTCGGGTACATGGTGTGGAGACGGCTCGCATGCGTGTGCGCATTCACCTCCAGACGTCTACATTTTACTATAGCCGCTATGCTGTTTTATAAATTATTATATAGGAAATCGTACTTAAACGTGTTACTATTTTTAAATTAATGCTCATTATATTAGTTCGTTTAGGGTTTATAGATTAGTTTTCTTTTCACATAAAATATTAATACAGGATAAAAAAAAAGAGTAAGTAATTTCCCCGGCCAAAATTGTAGTAGGCTGGAGGTTGAACATAACTTATAGAAAATCCGTCTCCATATTAGATAAATATTCCCGCAGCGCCTCAATCGGCCCACTTTATTGCCCTTATTTCTTCCAAACACAGACACAAAGAACTGTGTTTATAGCTAATGATACTTAGGTGTGTATTTTAACACAAGACTCCGGCCTCCAAAAGAAACGCGTAAAAAATATTCTACACGATATTATAAGGATTCGACTGCTGTACATCGACTCCAGATTCTCTTTGGTGGCGCCTATTTTTTGTTTACATTTTTTAGTCGCACATTCGGCTGAGAGTTGGCAGCGTAATAAAATGGCAACAGTAAGAAATTTAACAGCCACTTTCGGGTAGAATATTCGACGATAAAATGTCCGCCTAAGCGGCCGTGGGAGAATCCATCCAGTTTTCTAGATTTTTTCGGCGTTTTATTAACCAACGTAATAAATAACGTGAAGCGGCCCCGATTGTCTTTTAAAACCTGATTAAATTTGATAGCCCGGGAAATTCCAGACGTCAACAGTTTAAAAGTAGGGAGGAGTAACTGCCGAGGAGAGTCGACGAGCGACGGCGCGTACGAGTACGTGCAACTTACAATGAGCCCGCTTAAGTAGGCACGGCAAGTGCTTTAGTCAGGCTATCGGAGGAGTTTTACGGCAATAATAAAAAATGAAACCCAACACAGACATAAAACTGAAACAAAAATACAGTAAAACAAAATTAGGGTAACAAGTCGAACTCTTGCTTTGACTTACTTTACTATGTCACGCAATGAAATGACATCGACTCAGCGGCGGCCATTACGATTGTTCTGGGAGCGGCCTAATCAATGGCACTATAAAACGTAACTACTAATAAATAAGAAGTATTTATCTAAACAGGAACTAGTATCGCGCGACTCAAATGCAGGTAATGGCTTACTGTTTCACTATCTCGTACCCCCAACAAAGCTCCGTCGTGTCGCGACAAACGACAAAGCATCGCTTTGAGATTAACTCAATCAATTTAAGATAAAACTGTGATCCTACTGTTTTCTTGTGTGGCCTCCGAAGATACGTACCGGACAATATCCGCTTTCTAATGATTATAACGAATGTATCTTTGTCATGTTTCGGAGGAGGAATGGTCATCAATTTAATTCAATTTAAGCACTTAACTTATAACGTCGTTTTTTGAGCAAGCGCTCCGTATAAATTTGAATGGAGCTCGTATTAAAACGAAAAATTCGTAAGAAAAACCCCTTGTCATGAAAACCTTGTTTAGTTGTCACTATATCTATATTACTCTGAACTCTGAAGCGATTTAATCATTAACTCTAGTGCCAATCCTTAATTAGTTAATTAATTGCGACTTATTTTTATTGAATATTGACTTTTATGCGTCATTTGCACGAATATGCAATGCATCTCATGAATCAGCAGCATCAAGTATTCGTAGCTACGTTTGCTGGGAATTGCGTTCGCCACGACTAGCCGTGTCGGGTTCACGCCGCCGCTGTAAATTGAATGTCAATTTGAATACGCTCTCCAAACTTAGCAATGGGTTGAATAAATGAGATATGTGTGCCCATATGACCAGTGAAAAAGGCAGCAGCTAACGAACAATCTTGATTAGACTACACAATGCCTTAGCGCCTGGTCCATTAGTGAAAGAGTAGGTGTCACGATTCTCGGTCTCGCACGCCTTTCATTATTTATTCCGACTTTCGACACCGCACCGGGTTTATGGAGTACAAACAAATGAACGTTTGTGTACGTCGGATAAATAGGCAGGTGAGAATTTTATGACGGCGCGTGATGAGTCTAATATTTTATGCTGCTTTTCGGACATTGTGCAATGGATGGATGTTTTCTATTGTAGAAAAAATATTTTTATTAATAAAGGTATTACAAGTCATAAACTTGTGATATTATTTAAACACACAATTAACTTACAACACATATAGATAGTTACATATGTGTATTTTATTCAATTATAACTGGGGACGGCAATTGAAAGTGTTTGTAAAGAAAGTGCATGATACTGAAAAGCATGTACAGACCTACGAAAAAGAAAAATTAATCTGGTTATGTGAATAATATCTTAATAGAAGTCAATTGGGTTGGGTCATTAGAAATCTCCGTGCATGTATTGTACGATAGATAAAAGTATACTCAATCTGTACCTCAGATAGCTTCCTAAATACAGCCCTAAGATACATTATTCTGCTATAGAAAAGAGGTGTGTGTATATAATAACGTTTCATTACAAAAATTACACTTTAATGCGTTATTTTTAACTGAGTAGTTTTATAGAAACTACCTGTACCTATCTAACATTCTGGGAAAAGTCAGGTAATAATAGTACGGAACTATACAAAGACTTCTATATATAATACAATATTAATATAACGATAAGAAGTCCCGATCTCTACAATGATATGGACGTTCTTCAATGTCTCTTAAACGTGAATCTACAATCAATGCACGCTGACTACAATTTACGAGTATTATTTAATTCATAAACTCATTTTCATCTCAGGTTCTTGCGAACCTCCCTAAGAACCTGAGATGGAAATGAATAAAATAATAAAAGATAGATATAATAAATAAACTTAGGTTTAAGAGAATGTGGCATTGCCCCTAATTATCCGATAATGATGGCACATACTTGCATCTACGCATAATTATGATGATAAAGATAAAAATATATAAAGGTGCCGACCGATGCCAGGCCCAAAAATTCAACGGGTGTTTTTTTGTTGTTATTATTGTATATTTTAATTGTTTAATTGATACAGAATGCACTGATAAGGCTGCAATATACATCTAAATGAGCAAGCGCGGCGGTTGCAAGTAATTTCCTTTCCCAATCCACGCGTTTCTGAAGACAATGCCGCCTAAACTGTTTAATTTACATCGGGAACAGCCGTGCAAAAAGGCTAAAGCGGTGACATGCGCGGACACACCAGCGGCCAGCGGCGCGGGCGCGGTCGCCGCGCCGCCGCAAAAAGGACGAATCATTAGAAGGCGCCACACGAGATCCCATTTAAAAGTATGAGAATATTTTCACAAAAAGCCTCACATTCAACTCCCGGCACATTCATTTTATGAGAACAATGAGTGATTTTTGTATTTTTCTTTAATTCTATGTCGATTTTATCCGCGGCAGCGTCGAAGCGAGCCTCTGTGGTTGTCGCCTCGTTCCGTCTTCGACTTTTTGCTATGGGTTTGCGCGGGCGGCGGCGGGCGATGGTTTTGTTCCCGCGGAGGCGCTACGCCCCCGCCCCGCTCCGCTCCCCCGCGCGCGGCGCCACAGCCGCCACATTTCACGCCGCCCTCCAGCGCCCGGCCAGCCTGGCCACCGGAGGCTGCATTGTCAATCGCTTTAACGAGCGCATTCAATGTATACCACTATGTTTAAATAAAATTATCCACATCCCAGGCGCCATTGCGAAACCAGAATGTTCATCAAAACCGACAATGGCCGCTCACCGCGCCGAAGCGTTTCTCGAGCTTCAAATTATTATTGATAGTTTAGATCGTGAGTCATCTCTATCACAGAAGCCGGTAATTGCATTATTTATTTAAGAACGGAAACTTAAATGAGTGGCGTGGAGAGGTCTAGTCGTCTGTTTGTGTTATTTTATTTCTATTAGATGTATGACGGGTGCGCGTTACATCTCGACGTGACGGGATAATGGTGCGGAGACAATGGACTTTAAGACTTGTTTATTGACTGGATGGAGTTGTTTTGAAGTCGAGTGCAGGAGCGGAGGCGGCGCGCGGAGAGCCAATGATCGGCGGTGGGAGGGCCGCGGGCGCCGGTCGAGTCGCGCCGATGCGTCGAACAACTCACGGATGCTGCTCTTCCGATGCGCACTCGCATGGCCATCGAGCATCCTTTAATCCTCGACCACTCCCATGATTGAGATGTTAATATTCGATCTCTATATAATTTTACTGTACGCATTGTGCGCTCGTAAAGTTAGTAGGCAACATAATTACCACACAAATGAACTAGTTTTATTAAAGGTATAAAAGCGTACATTGCAATTAGACTCACTTCAGTTACTTGCCCGCTGACCATTAGGAGTGCTGAACAAATCTTTTTATCTGTGTAATTGTAATTTTGCTTGGTTATTCAACTTTTCTAAGGAGGTTGCTAATTAGAGATAGGCAGCGAACACGTGTGTCGTTGTTGTGCGATTTTACATTAAACGAGTTAATTATTCTACGTTGGGTACGAATTAATATGATAATACTCGTATTAGTTTACACTGGTTGCCTCCTTTTTGTTACTAACACTATTCAAGAAAACAATTAAATAATAGAGACATAATCATCATCATCATATCAACCAATAGATGATACTGCTGGACAAAGGCGTTCCTCAAAGTTCTCCACAACGATCGGTCTTGCGACGCCTTCATCCAATTTCTGCCCGCGATCCTAACTAGGTCGTTGGTCACTTAAGAACCATTCTGCCCCAACGGCCATCGGTTTGGCGGCACTTAAGTTTGGCGACTGTCTGACCTATAACTACTTTCTGTTATCTTGCCTATCTCATCATTTCGGATTCGATCCCGCAATGTAACTCCGAGCATAGCTCGCTCCATTGCCCTTTGAGTAACTTTGAGTCTTCTTATGAGCCCCATTGTGAGCGACCAAGTTTCAGTGCCGTATGTCATCACTAACAACACAAATTGGTTAAAAACTCGTCGTTTCGTCTTAAAACACTGCGGTATTTGCGACGAGAATATATTCCGCAGCTTCCCGAACGCAGCCCATTTGACGAGTGACCTCTTTTCGAAATTCGACCTACCCTACTGGATTATTTGTCCCAGGGATCTGCCTGTCTACAGTTTCGAGCGTAAAGTCTCTAAATTTAAGTAGATTGGGTGCCACATAGGAGTTAAACATAATTTTCGTTTTATGCACGTTCATTTTAAGACCCACTTGTTGCGGGACTACTGACATCGTTGAGCATTTTGCCTTCCAGGGTCCTAGCCATGACCACAATTATCATCGGCAAAGCGGAGTTACTGACTAGGTCAATTAAATATATTTAGCCTTATGAAATAACTATACATAATATATTAAATCATGCTCGTGTCGTACTCACATATTTTCCTACTAAGGTAGTTATGATTATGACCTGTATACCTACATACAACTGTCTAACACACACAACACAGAAATACCTAAGACCCGGAGAGAATGCGAGACTTCGTCATTTGGGTCACAGAAGTCAACAATTATAGAATATCCTTCTCTATATAAATAATATTCTTCTTATTCTTTAATCCTATTAATAGTATGTTTCTTAATTTAATTTGTTTTTCTTTTAGTTTGTATCTATAATATAATTTGTTATTAATTGCATGGTATACTTGGCTGCTAAATGGATGTTTTTGTACGCCAACTGGCAAAACATAGTGTTACTTTATATTTTTATTTCGCCTATATTCACCTATGTTTTACAAAATAAAACACTTTGAATTTGACTTTGAATAGGTATAAGATTTGTTAAGAACCTCTCCTCGATACGTGTCCAACTCGAGGCGGTCAGCTCGTATTTAATTGATATAAATTTTCAGTAACATTTATTTTGTAGGAACACTGTCTAGTATAATCCACTCCATTTGTCTCGCGGTTATGAAAGCGCCCAGTCAATTCGATAGAAAATGTTCATATTAATCATAATTCCAATTTTGCCCTAAGCTACTTTGACCACTAAAGCGCTACCTATACTGGTCTATTGATAACTCTGTGTCTCTTTTTCATATATTTTTAATACATAATCTTGGCAAGCTATTTCAATCTTTATCTATAAGTGTCACAGGCAACATTATGAAGGACGAAACGGACACAGGGAGGCAAAGAAGAGCCATAGTAGTGAGAACCAAGCCAGGAGGTTCGTCAAATTCAGCGAAACGTCAAAAGGCAAATCATCCTCATCTGCACGAGCGTCTACGCAGTAAAATTGTGGTTATAGTACATCTATGCCGTGCTGAGAGACATGCTGACTGAAGTACTGTTGCAGTGCCAGCGCCATGTTTACCGAGGGACGCGCGCCAGGAGGAGTGCTACAGCCAGAAAAAAGGTCATTTACTCCTCCTCCAACACACTGCTCCTGGCGGTGAGAGATCGGGATGCGTGTCCACTCTACGAGCTATCAGCCTGTCGTCGCAGAGTCGAGGTAACCCGTGGTGGCTAACTAGGCAGTCTTGTGTTGTAGTGTGCACCTATTTCTAATTGTAATGTTACGGAATATGGAAATTGATAAATCTGTAATAAATTATATTCGTTAAATTCTTGGGTGTGAAGCCGGCATCAAATTGCAATTTCTCATCCTATATTGAGTCCTGCCTGCACTCAAAATGCGGCTAAATAATTGGGAATTCTAACAGAGTCCAAAACTTTTCATCTGGACTGCCAAATTTTTTATAAAGTATACGTTATATGGAGTTTGAATTGATAAAGCATGAGTCCGTTCTTGTATCGAGTATTGCAGGCACATGTGAGAAGGCTCAAATAAGTACCAGTTCGCCACATATCACGTAGTCCAGTGTAAAGTTGAGATATTATTAAGTATTAAGCGATGAAGTGCTGTATTAACCAAAACCCAACTTCATAGCAGCATCGGTGTAAGAGTGTAGAGCTTCCCAAACTGATCTGATATCAACTCTTCACTACCGCGCTTCTATAAGTAGGTGCAGGTCACCCGTACCTTTTTATCTCACAAGGCATTCTGTACCTCTAGCATAACTGTGATACGCGACTCTTTCTCGCGCGACATATTTACCTATGGGCGAATTCACACGTACCACAACCACACGACAACCACAACCACACCACGTGGTCGGGCGCATATTTTGTATGTTTAATAAATAGTACAATTCACACGTAACCACAACCACACCACATTTTAACGCTGCGACGTGGTGTGGTTGTGGTACGTGTGAAACAACCCTATTTCGTTCTATGCGGTACTGTGAGGCGTTGGTCTGCAACAAACGCCGTAGGTCGCGTCCGGCGTTTGCTGAACGTAGACGCCGGACGCGGCCTACGCAGCGCACATCGCGCATGGTCACTCAGGGACGCGGCTTCCAACGCAAACTGCGATCAGTTTTTCGGACGTGAAGTGATTGAAATATGGATCAACAGACAATTTTAAGAGTCCTTCTTGAGGAGGACGAGGATGATGATAGATCGCATAAAATTTTTCGTTCATAATTTACCTTTATGTCAATATTTACTTTCAATACATTGTTTCTATAAACTTTATCACTAGCGTCAAATTAAATTCTGTTTAATTTAACAGATTCAGTTAATAACTCGTCCTGTTTCTTTGAAAATTTCATCATCTTCGTACAAAAACGCGGCGTCCGTGACGCCAGTATGCTCCGAAATGACTGCGTAGGCGGCGTACGACCTATGGACGCCGCGCACGGCGTTCGTGCGCCGCGTTTGGCGTCTGAAAGAGACCACTATAGTGCATTTCCATAGTAAGCATTCGTACGTCGCGTACAGCGTCACGCCGGACGCGACCTACGGTGTTTGTTGCAGACCAACGCCTGAGAGAGTGGTGCTGACGCTAAATCGCGCGACAAGAGTCGCGAACCATAGTTGTGCTAGACGGGCTGGTTGTACATCATCTTGCGAACGGCCAGAATCTAGAATCCCCTGTCTGCTTTAGTAGTTTCGGCCAAGTGGTCGGTTTTAAGTATAACAGGGGTGTTTTTAGGACCAAGGTGCATAGGCATCTTTCGTTTGCGTGCGTATCACCGTAGGGTGCATCAAAGCTTACGATAAGACAAGATTGTAGCCAAGATCAATCCCAATCCCAAGTAAGTTAAACATATGTATTTACATATATGCGAAACTTTGTTTCGTTTAAATTGTTTGTTTATCAGTTTGTTGGTTAGTCATTTAACAATTGATGAAACGGCGAATTGACGAAATTTATGAGATAATGGGCTGGAGACTTGAATTTGACACGTTTTTTTACGCAGAAATGCACGGCTTTCTAATTATACATAGGTATAAGACATTTAGTTAAGGCCTAGGCAAAAACTAATAGCGTAACTAAAAAAGCAAAATGGTCTTTGAAAAAATGTACATTATGTTATTTTAAGCAGTCGTGTAAAAATAAAAATACGCGATGGGTGAAGAGTTTTTCGCATATCGCATACATCAAACATCATACAGAAGTTTTTCATTGGGATAGCCTACGCTATTGACATTTTTTCTATAATAAAATGCATACCGGACTAAAGTTATCCACAATCCATTCCAAGCATATCATAAAAGTATTTTATACCTATCTGGTAATTCTGTAATGTGGTAGAACAAGACCGCCTATACTTAATACATTAACTTTAACGAATAGCCAGTGTTTAATTAACAACTGGCATTCAGAGGCAGCTCTGAGTACGGCCCTACTTCTAAACAATAATGTCTGTCACGACTTATAATTTTGCTAGTTTTAACTGTAAAAGTGTAAAACGCGCCGTTGACAGCATTAGGGATTTATGTCAGTCGGCGGACATCATAGCCCTACAGGAGACGTGGCTATTGCCGGATGAAATACCATACCTCAACGATATTGACAGAGATTTCTGTGCTACGGGAACATCTGCAATTGACACGGCGGAGGGGGTGCTGAGCGGGCGCCCGTACGGTGGTGTCGGCTTATTGTGGAGAAGTGCAGTTTTTTACAACGTGTCAGTGATACAGTGTAATAATCCTCGTTTGTGCGCAATCAAAGTAATCACAAATGACAGGCCGCTAATTGTTATAAGTATTTATATGCCAACGAACAATAAGGATAATCTGATGGATTTTACGGACTGCCTTGGAGCGGTGAGTGGTATTATTAGTGAATATGGAATAGAATCGGTCTACATAATGGGTGACTTTAACGCACATCCCCATGAACTTTTCTTCGATGAATTAATGAACTATTGCCTAGAACAGAGATGGTGTTGTGCCGACGTTCAAAAGTTAGGTGTTTCATCGGATACGTATACATACATAAGCGATGTTTACCAATGCAGGCGCTGGTTGGATCACTTTGTAGTAACGCAGGCGGCATTAGTCTCTGTGCGTAATGTACATGTGAAACATAATGTTACTTGGTCTGACCATTTCCCGATTGTGTTAGAAGTTGATTTAAGTACGATAACACCTAGAGTACAGAATGAAACTTTGATTTATAATCGATCTGTTATGTGGGGAAATAGAACAGCTGAGCAGATATCTCGTTACAGTATAGAATGTCGAGATAAATTAAAGCTTATTGATTTCCCGGTGGAATTACGATCTTGTGCTGACGTTTACTGTGATATAGTGTCTCATAGAAGTGTCTTAGACCGTCTTTACTGTGACATTGTAACTGCTATCACAAAAGCCGCGATTGTAAGCTTAGGAAATCCTAAGCCAAATAATAAAAATAAGAGCCAGGTAACTGGCTGGAATAAACATGTAGGAGAAGCATATGCGGTGGCTAGACAGAAATTTCATACGTGGATCCTGCACGGGAAACCTAAAATAGGTTTTCTTTTTAATGAAATGAGTGAAAGTCGGAAGATTTTCAAATCACGATTGAAATGGTGTCAGGATCATCAGCAACAGATAGAAATGGACAAAATTGCCTCACACCATGCAAAGAAAGATTTTCGTTCTTTCTGGAAGGAATCGAATAAAATGAAATTTCAGTCTGGCCTCCCAGTAAGCGTAAACGGCCAAACTAGTAACAAAGACATCGCTAACCTCTTCAAAAATCACTTCTTCGTTAAATCTCCCTTAAACTTGGTGCCAGAGGAGTTGGCCAATGCTGAGACCAACGTCGAGGTAGTTAGACCTGGATTTGCGGCCAGAGACGTGGAAAAGGCCATTAAATCCATATCTGGAGGTAAATCCCCGGGTCATGATGGACTCAGCATTGAGCACCTCCAGCACGCTGGGCCACATATAACAAGACTGTTAGCGTTGTTCTTCACACTATGTGTAAGGCATTCTTACCTGCCGGATGATTTAATGAGAACCATTGTTGTGCCTATAGTCAAAAATAAAACAGGCGATCTATCGGATACAAACAACTATAGGCCAATATCTCTCGCAACGGTTATTGCTAAGGTGTTTGACAGTTTGCTTAACTCACAGCTTCAGGAGTACGTACAATTAAGCCAAAACCAGTTTGGCTTCCGCCCGAGGCTATCTACGGAAAGTGCAATCCTGTGTCTTAAGCACACTGTCAAATACTACGTAGACAGGAATACACCCGTTTATGCTTGCTTCCTTGATCTGTCTAAGGCATTTGACCTGGTTTCCTATGACATAATGTGGAGTAAGCTCAAGGATGCTAAACTTCCACCTGAAACAATACGTATCTTCAGATACTGGTATGGAAATCAGGTCAATGCCGTTAGATGGGCGGATACTCTGTCCGATCCTTATAAACTAGAGTGTGGGGTAAGGCAGGGAGGACTATGCTCTCCTACATTGTTTAATTTATACATTAATGGTCTTCTTGAGACGCTCAGCAGAATACATGTTGGCTGTCACATTGACGATATATGCGTCAACAACATAAGCTATGCCGACGACATGGTTCTGCTGAGTGCCTCAGTGTGTGGCCTAAGAAAACTGTTGCGGGTTTGTGAAAATTATGTACAGAGTCATGGATTGAAATACAACGTGGCAAAAAGTCAGTATATGGTCTTTGAGGTCGGACGTAATCGGACAGTAGAGGTACCACGCATAGACCTTTATGGTATGCCTCTAGACAGGGTCGATGCTTTTAAATATCTGGGCCATTTAGTAACGTGGGACCTCAAAGACGATACTGACATAGAACGAGAACGGAGGGCCCTGTCGATCAGAGCGAACATGATTGCCCGCAAGTTCAGGCGTTGTTCGAGGGAGGTGAAGATAACCTTGTTCAGGGCTTACTGCACTTCCCTCTACACGTGCAGTCTGTGGTTGCGGTACACGCAAAGGGCCTACGGGGCTCTCCGGGTTCAGTTCAATAACGCGTTCCGGGTGGTTGTGGGGCTGCCTCGCTTCTGTAGCGCATCAGGGATGTTTGCGGAAGCCAGAGTAGATTGCTTCTACGCTACTATGCGCAAGAGGGCCGCATCCCTGGTGCGCCGGGTGCGCGGTAGTCCCAACAACATCCTGAGAATGATCGGGGATAGGATCGATTCTCCATATTTATTGAATTGCGACAAATTGCACGTCCCCAGTGTACATAAAACAAATTAAATGTTTCTAACAATTAGTTTTAAGTCTTACTAACAACATATGAGTGTAACTTACTTGAAATAAACATATTATTATTATTATTATTATTATTATTGTACGTACACGGTATGAATTATAATTTATAACCAGCAGGCTATAAAAACTGTCGTCGGATATCGACGAAACATAAATAAGGCGAGTAGCGCAACATCGCCGATCGCTGATTACCCTCGCGTGACTAACCCCTATTTGTACGATCATTGTCTTAGTCTGCATCCTCACACGAGCGAAACAGCGGACCGGAATTATCCCGAAATAATTACTCATTGATTTGATTAGGGTTTTATTTGGTTTATGATATCACCATGGAAACGACATGTTTTCAGATATTGGTGCCGTGACCAGGTAATTAAAGATACTTTCGAAAAGTTAGCTATATGTAGGTACTTTATTCAATTATAGGTCCGAATCTACGCAATGGTCTACAAACGAATGACTCATTGATTTGATTAGGGTTATATTCAAATTACATAACCATGGCAACGATATGGTGTTTTCAAATGAATACTTGTGCACATCTTTGTGCCGTGACCGGGGTCATTGCAGATTTTTGTGATTTTGGTAATAGCTGCATATTTAGCATAACCATGACACGCGACTCTTTGTCGCGCGACATATACTACCTGTCACATTCCTTTCAATACGGTACGAGCAGAACAGATGATGCTAAGTCTCGCGACTAGCGAAGTCGCGGCAAGATATGCTAGCCCTGCTGGAAGAATGTAGAACAGATAAAAGGAAAGAAAGACGTAAGCAAGCCATATCCCCAATACTGTGGAATCTATCCACTATGCTCTACGATCTGTATCTACTAATAGAGCAAATTGTACATTTTCCCCCAGTTTGCTCTACGAGTTTTACGGATAGAGCAAATTGAACTGTATTTTTCCAATTTGCTATACTAGTTCTAACGATAGAGCAAATTGGAGGAAAGCAGCTCGATTTACCCTATTAGTTGGGAAAGTAGAGCAAACCTAACTTTTTCTCTCCAATTTTCTCTACAATTTCTTTTTTTTTTTTTATTCTATGGTATTAATTTCAACCCGATCCTTAATAATTCGGCTGTTTGGTTCTGGCGCTTCGCCGACCGCTACCGCGGTACGCTCGCTTTGCTCGCTCGGCTCGCGTGCTGTTGTGGTCGCAGTTCTAACATAACCTAACCCATCAATTTCGACTTAAGTATATGGTATTAATTTTAACCCGATCCTTAATTCGGCTGTTTGGTCCTGGCGCTTCGCCGACCGCTACCGCGGTACGCTCGCTTCGCTCGCTCGGTTCGCACGCTGTTGTTAACCTAACCCATTAATTAATCTATCCACTATGCTCTACGATCTAAAATAGTAAAAATAGTTGAGCAAATTGGAGAGAAAAAGTTAGGTTTGCTCTACTTTCCCAACTAATAGGGTAAATCGAACTGTTTTCCTCCAATTTGCTCTATCGTTAGAACTAGTATAGCAAATTGGAAAAATACAGTTCAATATGTTCTATCCGTAAAACTCGTAGAGCAAACTGGAAGAAATTGTACAATTTGCTCTATTAGTAGATACAGATCGTAGAGCATAGTGGATAGACTCACACTGTGCTGAAAAGTTTTCACTGTGATGACAATAAGCACCAAAACACTAAGGTAAGTTATTACAGCTTTCTTGAATAAATAGAACCATGGTAATAATTATTTTCTTATTGCTACACTTAAAACATAAATATTTATTTCCGTACGTGTATTCAAGTGGAGTCAAAAAACTCCAAGGAATTCTTCGCACACGTAGAAACATCAAATTATAAACGGAAATGTTCACGTGTTAAGTCTTATTCTTCGTATGAGTTCTAGCTTTTATTCAATCATCGTACCAATAATATTACTATTTAGGTAAGTTCATGTTATAAATTTCTATATGGTATAGGACACTAAACTTATGTATGCTTACTTCTTAATAATCTGTCAATGTACTCATTTTCATAGCTTTTAAAAGAAATTAAATTTTTGCTTCAGCGTAGTTGGTTAAAAAGTAGCTTCTTATAAACAGTATTATTTTTGAAACGTCAACTACAACTACACCTGTGTTGAACACGCCAGCTGTTTTTGACATATGTCTTTAAGATATTGATGTACATTTTTCGTGACGTTTTTGGGCATACTTTGAATTATGACATTTAACACAAATGTAGACTATAAGCAACGATGACTGAAATATTATGAGTAATGCCACAGCCACACTTTCCAAGTTTCTCAATATCATACAAGAATAATTGGTAGTCGAATTATGGCTAATGAAACTATGATTATTACCAGCATACAACATATTATTTATTCTATCCTCAATAGGCGTGCGGACAAATTTTATTGAGGATGTCATTCGATTCTATTTTTTATTGTCGATCAAATGTCTATATAGGACTACCTTCACTTAGACTGCTCTAAAATTCAGAAATCACCGTCTCACGCTCCATACCTAAATTTGGCCTACCTATATAATGATGTCATTTTCCATTTTCACCGTGAAAAAGTGCGTTTAAGTTCATGGTTGTTGTACAATTATTGTTTTGTTAAATTATGAGGATTCTAAAAACAATTCCAAAATTTCTTTTCGGTAAAAAAAAAAAATCATACAATTTTCGTACCTATGCGGTCACATATTTAAAAAAATAGTTCTTTGTTTTTATTTGTTCTTTGTATCATGACATATTGAGCTAATTTTATTCATATAGTCCATATAGGTAACTACACTATGTTGTATAATTCAACATCAGTCGCATCCCCTATTGAACTAGTTACAACTTCTGATGACACTATTAATTTGGATACTCATTGCATTTAAAAATATAAAATATTAAGTGTTGGTTTTAGGTCTCTGTACTTAAAATTCGAGTACCTATGTCACTTCATAACCAACATTAAAGACAAAAGATGCTGTTACATTTAGATGTTACAGTTTGCAGATCTTTCAAAGTATAATACGTAGTATAATACGTTGATAGATATTAAATGGAAATTGGCAAATCCAGAAGTATAGTTCAAGTAAAAATATGAAAATCTCTTCATCATTATCCGAAGGTATCTAAATTTTAACTGAACAACAGAATACCAGCAATGCTAATTATGTTCCAGACGGTACCACCGCGCAAAGCGCTACCTCACTTTATTATCTATTATAATATTTTATGCCTAGAACCAAGGAATAATATTTCAGCATGTGTCAGAATATAAATTTATAATTAGTGCACCTCTCGTATTGTTTTTGATAAAAATACATAATGACTTTCCCACTCGGCGTCTCGTTATCGTTTCGTTGAAAGCATAAGGGCGTATGTGTGTATGTGTTTGGCAGAGTCATGTGTCATTGTGATCCGATGGTGCTTTATGTTACGGCGAGCCCAGTTAATGAGTGGCACAGGACTCAGTCGTGTCGGTGCGCTCAACAATTCCTCATTTATTTCTGCACTTTGAATGCGTAAAGGTTGAAGCGCCACTTTACGATTGGAATTGAAAAAGCCAAAGTGAGGAAAAGAAACCTTACATATGTCCAGGGATTATTTCCTTCCTTCAATATTTGTTTAACTAGGACTTTTTTAATGTCTATTTGGCAAAACCGATTCTTCACTAAATAGACGGTAAAAAAATACAACAATCAGCGATCAAGTAGGATGCACTAAGCAAAATAAGGTAAGGATAACGTGTTTAGTTTACAGTATTGAACAAATAAGCTCCCATTTGTATTTTTATAGCGCTAAGCGCTATTTGGACAGAAATTATCGTGTTACGTTTATTAAATTTAAATTTTTTACGAGTTATTTATAAGATATAAAAATGTTTAATTTCCAAACCGGCACTCAAGCTCTTATGACTCCAAGCTAAAGATTTTATATGTGATTTTTATTTAATTTATTCGGTGTGAGAGAAGTGTAGGCCTCGATGCCTGTACCGATACGATAATCTCGACTTACAGGATGTTTGTGCCGATTTAATTGGCCCAGAGATGTGCG
Organism: Apotomis betuletana; assembly: GCA_932273695.1. NCBI lineage: Eukaryota > Metazoa > Arthropoda > Insecta > Lepidoptera > Tortricidae > Apotomis > Apotomis betuletana. The sequence continues at coordinate 11,365,267 of OW026298.1, read as the reverse complement.
GTGTTTTGCGCCTACCTTACCCGAGCACTGCTTCATGCTTCCTACACGACCCACAGAAACAAAAAGCCATAACTGAATCTATTTCTTAAATAATAAAAGCCCTTTTAGATGTGAAATGCGTTCAACGAGGTCTTGATTTTCTGATAAGGTATTAAAGCCAGTTGATGGAAAATTTACTTCAGAACAGTTTTCTTTTTATCGATTAACAGGTGTCATTAAAATGATGATTGTTGGTGCACGAGGTCGTTGAAACCTGATGACGTTGACGGTAATAGTACATTGTTGTAGAGGCTGTAAAGTAAGCAATAGATTAACGAGTAAAATTCTCGAAATAGTACGAGTTAATCTATTGCACTTTCAGCCGAGACTAAACATAGTGCTTTTCACGACACGAGGAAATATATTATAATATAATACGAGGTTTTCATATTGGTCATTAAACTCGGCATCTTGTTGCAGCCTCATTGTTGTAAAAATCAGGGCTATTATAAACATAGAGCTGATCGTGCCCCCAGATTCAAACGACATGAAGACGATTTTCAACCCAGTTATGAAGAAATAACAAAAATATTCAAACTTACCTCACTTTCAACTTAATTTAGACATTTAAATATTAATTAGTCTAGGTTACACTCAGCACGTCTAGCGTAACTTTGACACGCGACTCATGTCGCGCGAGATAGCATCATCCGTTACTATCTCATAGTACTGTACAGATAGAGACAGGTAGTATATCCCGCGCGAGAAAGAGTCGCGTGTCAAAGTTATGCTGGCCGTGCAGGTATACAACCCTACGATACATTATACACTGAAGGGTCACTGTAACGGCAGATACGCAATATTAACATACGTTCCTAATATTACATAATATTTCGTGAGTCAATGTGAACATTATTAAATTAATCACATTATCACATTACAAAACCGATTTTAATATTTACTAAACAATACATTTTGTTTTTTTTTTTTATATGGCCGGCTGCTTCGTAGCGCATGCGTCATCGCAATCGAGTCATAGCTTTTCAGCCGAATAAAAAAAATATATGAACTCAATATTTATATAGGTAATTAAAAGTGTTTATTTTTCGAAAACTGTTTATTTGATGAGAAATTAGTAATTGTAGAAATTAGGAAATTGTTTTACGCCCCATAACTAATTTTAAAATATAAATGTTCATGATTTTCAGAGTAAAACCTTGTTTAACAAAAACTTATTAAAAAGTAAACCTGAGGAGTATTATCTTACTTAAGAAAATAAACTCGTTTGTGGGTATAAATAAGTTTAAGAAAAAAATACACCTCATAAATGACGCATTCTCATTGGTCAATTTCATTTGACATGCAGCAGACGATTAAGCTTTGATTGGTTAAATTGTCGTTTAAGCCGGCCGAGAAAATTAGTCTAAAATATTTTCTAAAAAGTCGTATCTTACTATGAAATTCAAGTGTAGATACGAACTGTTACCGTAAGGTCCAACATTGTTGTCGTGTTGGGAGCTAAAATAGATATACAGTTTACAAATGAACATAATATATATAAGCAGTTTTGTGTACTGGATTCAGGTAATCTATAACCACATTTTCGAGCAGTGTCGTGAAAAGATCCTTAGACAGAACCTGAATAAAATAATAAAAAAACATTAAAAGATGTTAAACAAGTTACTCATGTTTAATTATTCAGGTATTTAATTATTATTTTTTGCACAAAATGCAAAAGTGACAGTACGAATGGCGGGCTTAGTGCGTTTGCGTCAGTCAACGTACATATGTATAATTCAGGGCCTTTTTATATAATGAACTTTGAGAAAAAATATCAAAATGATAAAATATGATATACATACATACATATGTATAGTTACTTATATTAGACGAGATGTACCTAGCGTAAATATTAAGTGTTGAGTAATTCTGTACCTGTAACTAAAGATAAAATAAAATAAGAAAAATGCAAATTTCCAATAGGCTTTGAGTATGAGCAGTTCATGGTCCGACAGTACTTTAAACAAGTAGGAAATAAAAACCTTATACAAGCCTCGGTGCTATTAAATAGTCTTAAAAATTCTGATGAAATATAAAAATTATGTATATATCTGGCTATAAAATAAAGGGTTATTCAGTGACTTCAAGTGAGTGGTGACCTCCGACAGGAGTTTGTCTCATTCTTGCAATATTGCGATTGTGACTTGATGACATCTGTACCCTTACCATGAGTTAACGTGACCGTACTCGCTAGCAACAGCGTAAGCGATTTGTATCGAGAATAGTGCAGCGCCCCTAGCGGTTACTTTGTAGAACTACAATTCTCCATATAAATCGTTTATGCAGTCGCTAGCGAGTACAGTCACTATAAATGGTATTAAGGGTACTGGTTCACGATACCTGGGACGATCGACAAGCATTCGCCCTATTTGTTAACCCAAAAACAGCCATATGGAGGCTGAGCCAGCTGAGACGGCGGGTTTTCATTCCTGTAACATTAGGCGTAGTTAGCACCTCCTAAATTTGGACATTATTTGGGATTTTGAAACTTCCATCCACTTAAACCATTAATATAAAGATCAAACCTTAAAGAAAAATTGAAATGGTGGAAGAGACCGGGAATCGAACCCGGCACCTCTGGATTGCCGGTCCAGCGCGTTAACCTTTCCGCCACCCTAACTCCCAAGCCACCTGTCGAATTTTTGTCGCGGAGACATTCCTTTTAATAGGTTGTTGTGTCCCACAGGAAGTCCCGCCCAGCCTGTTTCTGTTCAAGTCACGCCTAAAAAAATATCGTTTAAAAGTGAATCGTAACAGTTAAACAAAAATAATTAGTGTTTAAATTCAATTGCTTAGACAACACAGCTAAAATTAAAGAATAAACCCCAGGAAATCTTATAAAGAAGTCGTGAAAGGTGGTCGTGGCCTTTACTGTTTCTGAAGGGACATGCGCCGGCGCATCGACATCGGCGACATCTATCGGTGCCACTAGGAAGTACGACTAGAAAAACGTGCACTGCCTGCGAAAAGCCTGCTCTTTGTTTTTTTTTACAGGCTTTTGTTTCCGGATGGGATAAGTAATGAAGGGCCAATTTCACTATGCTCTATTATTTATGAACGGCTCAATATGGATGGAAATTTTAATTTTGTCAGTTACCAGCGGTGCAATTACTAGTATTTTAAAACTCATATATTATAACTAGAGTATGTATAAAAAAATCCATGGAAGTCATCATCCCTATTAATTAAGCCAGAAATTATGAAACTCAATGAATGATCATAGATTTTATCTAAATATGTTTTCTAAAACGGCCGCAGCTGGCAACAACGCCTTAGGAAATGATATGTTAACCTTTACATAAACCTTCCTCATAAATTATGGCAAAAACTATACACATAAATGATGTAAGCTATCTTGATATAATTTTATATAACTTGAACTAATCTTAGCCGCTAGCCTTCAAACTGTAGACGTTAGTTTTAGCCCGTTAAGTATTCTAATTCATATTATTTACCGATGTATAGTCTTGAGTTTAAATAGAAATGGATTTCGAATATCCAAAGCGCTAGTTTTTGTATTTTATGCTGTAGTTTTACTTGGATATTTAACATTAATACCATTTTGCTTTATTTTGAGAATAAGTACCTACAGTCGTGTCTTTTTCAAAAAAACTATTACAGAACGGTTTTTACGAAAATGACAAAGAAAAACTGTCTGTAGTGTTTCATTCTGTGTTGCTAATAACTAGTGTGCGAGCGCATCTTGCCCATCTTGGACACTTCTTCTTTATATGGTCATAGGTACCTACGTTGTGTGTGATGCGCTGAATTCAGAGTAAAGTTCGTAAGTTTTACTTGAGAACCTCATTTCGACAATCTTGTTGGTTGCCTATCTGAAACACTGATTTTTGTTTCCCATCTATGTAGTTTTGCCAAATTTTCATTTGTCTGAAAGCCATTATTTCCAAAACTGTATTTTTAGGGTTCCGTACCTCAAAAGGAAAAAACGGAACCCTTATAGGATCACTTTGTTGTCCGTCTGTCCGTCCGTCCGTCCGTCTGTCAAGACCCTTTTTCTCAGGAACGCGTGGAGGTATGAAGCTGAAATTTATATCAATTACTCAGGTCTACTGTCCCTTGAAGCTGTGAAAAAATCAAACTTCTAAGCCAACGCAATCAAAAGATACAGCCGTTTATGCCGCAAATTTTCGACACTTGCAAGGGAATCAAAACCTACAGGGTGCTTCCCGTGAACTCAGAATCTTGAAATTTGGTACGAAGCAACGTCTTATAGCATAGATAAGGAAAAATTACGAAAACCATAAATTTTTAGTTACATCACATAATATATATTTTTTTAATAATTTTAAACTTACTACCCATTTCCTCATAAACGCGTAGAGGTATTAAATTGATTTGGTTTGTACGGAACCCTCGGTGCGCGAGTCCGACTCGCACTTGGCCGGTTTTTTTTTTCAGAATAATTACAAAACAAACCTCATCATATCAGCCTATAGACGTCCACTGCTGGACTAAGGCCTCCCCCAAAGTTCTCCACAACGATCCATCTTGCGCCGCCCTCATCCAATTTCTACCTGCGATCTTAACCAGGTCGTCAGTCCACCTTGTTGGAGGCCTTCCAACGCTGCGTCTTCCGGCCCGCGGTCGCCACTCAAGAACCTTTCTGCCCCAAAACAAACCTAACCTAACCTAATTGTTTCTTTAAAACGATTATAAAATCGTTTATAAAATCCTAATAATGAAAATTTGGTGAAAAGTTACAGATGGGAAACAATGTTCCAGAGTTGAGATAGGATACCGACTTGTTACTCAAATTAAAGGACGTCAGCGCCATCTAGCGTTCACAACTTTGGTGGCTCTGTCAAAAGTGTTAAGTAATGGACGCAACAAAATTAAGGTAAAAAGTTGAAAATATTGATTATACGAGTAGAGCACCTAAAAAGTACAAAATCTGTTGGTTTTTAATGTGAAACACATTTGGTTCTTAGCTTTATTGAAGAAAGTAATTATTATACCTATGTGTGTTTAGTATTATTATGTCAATTTACTTCTTTGTTGTTTCCTTACAAATTAAAGGAAATAAATAATGTTTTATTATGTTTGTTTCCAGATAATTGAAAAAATACTACTATTTTCAAAATTGGCATCCAAAGCATCGGTCAGAACATAAGGTTTCAGCCTCAAAACGAGAGTAAAGGGAAGCTGTTAGTTTTGGCACATTAATAAACAAACGATAGGTAAGTAACATTTACAAAATATTATAAGTAATTCTACATTTCATATTTTTTTATCATTCTATCATAATATTATTATTGCACTAAATAGATAAAAAATATGTCCAGTTTAATACACTTATTTCATTCTTTTAGCAACAGCGATACAATTCATTTTCTGATCTTGTTTCCAACTCGGTGTAGGAAAGCATAACATTTGCAATTGCTGTTTCGTCCTGTATTATTGCAGTTTATCGCACAACACCTATCGTCACCCATTTTATTTCAGTTTATTATTTTATAGTAGAAAACGTAAGCATTATAACTGAAAAGTATGACGTTTGACAGAAACAGAGAGGCCACATCAAGCGCTGCGATCATTTTCGCTTTCCCTACGCGACCTCTGCACCCGGCCAATTGGATAACTTTTGAAAATGTTACGCAGTGTAGAGCTAAGAAAATTGAGTCACGTACCTTTTTCGCTCTTGTCACAACGACAATATGGGACATAAGTTTCCTTAAATGTGCCTAATTGGCAAAAGCCTCGAGCTGCCATTCTCGGCTTAATAATAATAACTGTACCTAATAATAATTGACATATGGCATTCAATTCGTTCAATCTATTTATTCTGTGTACGAAATCTGTCCGAAATCTCCTATATACACCTATATTAGCGATAGCATTTATTACGGGAAAGAATATTTTTTAAACGAAACAAAAGTATCTAGCTAAATCCGCTGTCCTCCAGATCACGGCCCTTTGGCAGGGTACCCATGATGCCGGCTACATCCCCCCGCTAAATAGCCAAGCTAATCCTTTGGCCGAGAAATGGGCCGGCTTTGTGGTCCGAAGACCATTCTGACAGTTTTTGTTGTAATTAAATAATTAAAACAGAATTTATTTAAATTTAAATATCATCAACAAAAGATAGATGCTTTAGAAATGTGGTGTTGGAGACGAATGCTGGGAATATCATGGACAGAATTTCGGACCAATGCCTCCATCCGTGAAGAACTCCGCATCAAGCAGCATCTGTCCGCTTTGGTCCAGTCACGTATTCTCAAATTTTTCGGCCACGTTTCAAGGCGAAACAATGACTCCATAGAGCGTCTCGTTGTCCAGGGCAAAGTGGAGGGAACCAGATCACGTGGAAGATCACCCATGCGATGGACCGACCAGATCAAATTGGCTGTGGGCGGGCCTTTGCATGAGTGCACCAGAATGTCTGTGAATCGCGAGAAATGGCGTAAAACCATACAGCGAACAATATCTGCCTCTAATAGTACTACGAGTTGATCACGACCGCTCTGTAAAGAGTGAAACGACTAAGAAGAAGAAGATCATCAACTACTTAATAAAATATGTCACTGTTAACTTAATGCAGCTAAAACAGCAAAAATTGTCATTGTATATCACGGCCATGTACCTACGATATGTCAGATACATCATCCATCGTGTATCATGGCGATCATATTAGCGTTTTAACCGTCTCGTTACTATGTCCGCAATATTGACCTATTGGGATGCCAACAATGTTAAATTTTACAGCATACTGTATTTAAATTAATAAAATTTGCTAAATATGTCATAATACCAAGAAAAAAAGCCTTTTTTTTGGAAATTGTGACTTTCTTAGTTACACAAATTTTATGATTTTTTTATAATCCAAAATATTTTTTGTATTTTATTAGGCGTGACAAAATGGTTTGCGGAGTTTAAGGAGTAATTTGGTTATACGTATAACTTAAAGGCACTTTTTCACGTTGCAAATGGCCAATCAATCTACAATTTCACGGGGTAGGAAGTATTGGTATACGCCGGAGATTATTAAAAACATAGAGCTTAAATACTTCAATCTAAAGAAATTTAAAAGCACTGGCCTGGAATATAATCGTGAATTATTTAGGTATTACCGCAGCCACGTCAAAGAGTTAATAGATGTTCAGTACGCAAAATATTTACAGAACATTGAGCAAAATATTTGTCACGACAGCAGAGCTTTCTGGAAATTTGTTAAAGACCAGCGTAGCGATCGTTGGCGGTGTTGCGAGTACCAGTATAAGAATAAGGTTGTATCTGGCAGGGAAGCAGCTGATGCATTTGCAGATTATTTTAATTCCGTTTTTCATTCAGATATTCCTCTCCTTGACGTCGAGGATGCCGAAAATTGTGCCAGAACAGACGTGGGTCTATTGAGTGTGCGCATTGAACACGTAACGGCTGCAGAGTTGAAGAGGGCGATTTGCCGCCTTAAACCGTTTTCGTCACCTGGTCCGGATGCTGTACCTTCTTATGTGGTGAAGGACTGTTTCTCGGCCTTAGAAACCCCTCTATTGTATATCTATAACCTATGCTTAAGAACTGGTGTCTACCCAGCAAAATGGAAGCTGTCTAATGTAACACCGGTACCCAAAAAAAAATGTCTACTGATGTGGCGATGTTCAGACCAATAGCGGTGCTTTCAGTATTTGGTAAGGTTTTTGAAACCGTTATAAGTCGCTCCATTTTCCAGCAGGTTGGCATGTGTTTGGATGATGCTCAACATGGATTTCGCTCAGCCCGTTCAACTACGACTAACCAGTTGCGTTTTGTTGATTATGTAGCGGCGCAAATGGACGCAGGGTGTCAGGTTGATGCTGCATTTTTTGATTTTCAGAAAGCGTTTGATCTCGTTGATAACGATATTCTTCTGCGGAAGCTTTCTAAATTGGGTTTTGTTAGGAATCTTCTAAGATTTTTCGCCGACTATTTTAGGGACCGTAGGCAATATGTTCAGCTGTTGTCACACGAGTCAGAAGAATATTATACACGTTCTGGTGTCAGCCAGGGGAGCAGGCTCGGACCACTTCTTTTTCTTCTTATGATAAACGAGCTCCCTCAGGTGCTGTCAACATCGAATTGTCTCATGTTTGCAGACGATTTAAAATTGTTCCATTCAGTCTCGGATGCCAGTGATTGTAAAACTTTACAAGATGATATTAGAGCAGTTGCTAGATGGAGTAAAGCGAATAAGTTGCCTTTCAACACCTCTAAATGTCAAGTGATCACATTCTCTAGGTCGTCGGAGCCAATCACGGCAATCTATACCCTTAATGGTATTAATCTTGCAAGAGTTGACAGCATCAAGGATCTAGGCTTGGAGCTAGATACCAGGCTCGATTTCCATAAACATATTATGACAACCTGTAAGAGTGCAAGTAAGACTATGGGCTTCATAATACGAGTAGCCTCACAATTTAAAAATCCTGGTGTTGTTGTCGGACTATACAATGCCTACGTACGCTCTAAATTGGAATACAATTCGGTTGTCTGGGATCCCTGGCAAACAAGGTACGTAGTTATGCTTGAGAGGGTGCAGAGGCAGTTCTGTAGATTTATCTACAGGAAAGTGTACGGATATTACCCTCTGCTGTATCCATCTAAATTTGTCTTGGGCATGGTGGGATGTAATACACTAGAGTATAGACGTAAGCGAAATCTTCTTATTCTGTATAGTAAGATCCTAAAGAATGAGATAGATATTCCAGTGGTACTTGAATCTATGCGTCTTTTTGTGCCAATGAATTATATGCGTATAGGTGTCCGGCGCCGGCTTCAGTTATTTGTGCTTCCGGAAGGCACGCGCACGCGCCACGCCCGCAACTCTCCTACACCTCGAGCACTCGGTTTGCTCAATACTCTTTTGAAAGAAGTCTAGGATGCCGATGTGCTCACTGACAAATGGTCCATATTAATAAAATATTTTGACATTTTTTTAAATAATTATTTGCTGTAATTTATGTGATGTACCTATACTTAGTTGACTTGTATCTATTTTCTTTTTATTAAGGATCGCAATGTTCGTAAATTTTTAATTTTAATTCTAATTGTGTATGTATGTGTATTATTTTGCTGAATGTATGTGACTTATTTGTGTAACTAACATTGTGGGTGCTTTGGGTATACTGTAAACCCACAATGTACTGTATTATAAATAAATAAATAAATAAATAAATAAAGGCACGTAATCAACCCATAACATACGAGTATAATGACGTCACGAGTAGGTAGTCATTTGTAATTGACGGTCATTTCTGACTTTTAGAGCAGTCTAAATGTAGTTAGTCCATTACAAACATTTGATCCTAAAAAAAATTCTTTGTGATGCTTTTTTATAAAAGTAATCAACCTAATTTTGATAAGAATTGTAAAAATCCGCGACTTCTACAAGACAACCGATAATGGCGACTCAGTTCATACGGAGGTCGTCGATATTACGGACATATTAATGAGGCGGTTAAAACTCTCAAATAATCACCCATCAATGCTTGCCGTATTAGGTCTCTGCACTTGTAAAAATATTATATACCTAATGTTTCATAAATATACGGATCACGGAATCGTTTGAAAGTAACCGCAATGCACATAATCATCATAAAAACAATTTAGCCATCCGCTCGGAGTTATATTAAACGAAGCGTTAATATAACTAATAATTATAATAATAACATGTTTAAATTATTATTTATTAATAAAATATCCATAAGTGCGGATAACTTTAGCAAGCGTAGTAAGTTGTAGCCCATCAAAAACATAAATGTTAAATGAGAGCCAAGTTCAATATCGTGTGCAACGTTGTCGACTTCGCCGACAAAAGAATTGAGATCTATATGGGCGCCAAGTTCTTTGCCCTAAATTTTTTAGATACAAGGACATGCGACATACAATGCATTTATTTTACTTGGGGTGTCAATATCAAGACTTGACTTGGCTAGTTTTTACATATATATTCTCTAATCATTAATCTGTTTTCGTAAAGGTAAGTACGCAAGTTAGTGTACGTCCTGTTACTGATACTGTTAGCTTGATAATAATACTATGTTACTTTTATAAAATTTAGTGAGTTTGTGTGCCTGTGCGTGTGCGTGTGTGTGTGTGTGCAAATCGGTTAATAAATGACGGAGTTCTGAGGCAAGAAGCATAAATAATAATAATAATTATAAAAGTAAAAAAAACACTGTTTTCGATTTTTTTATGTGTACACACACAATTACCAAGCTGAATGCCAAATTTCACCTTTCTACGTGTGTTAGGTTTTGATTACTAGTCACTGAGTCAGTCAGTGAGTGGTAAAAATGCTGTTTTTTGGACTTTTATATCTCAATAACTATTTGTCCTATATTTATGAAATTTGGGGTTCTAGTTGTTCTAAAGGATCTTAATACATAAACCAAATTTCATGTTTTTATGTTAAATATATTTGTAGTTATTGAGGGGTCAAAAGTGGCTCCAAACGGTTAGTGTAATAACACAGGGTTGCTTCTCGCCAGTTCCTGGGGTGAACTTGGCTGGACACGCTGCCGCGTGTCTAGATGTTACGAGTAATTCAACAGTGAGCCTTAGTTTGTAATTCAAGCCTTAATTGAAGTCATTTTAAAAGTTGACATTTGTGGCGATGTATAAGATGAAAGAAGCTCTGTAATTTTTATTTTATTAGCTTATTTTGTAGTTTATTTTAAGAGAGCCATACAACAGACGTGATCGGATGCGTTAACTTTGCATTTCATTTTTAGCCGACGCCATTAATACCAGGTGCTTAACTTAACCCGGCCAGTTTAGATGGGATAAGTGTTAGTACGGAACCCTCGGTGCGCGAATCCTACTCGCACTTGGCCAATTTTTGTTTAATTAGATTAGCTGTTCATATTTAAGTTCTATATTACGTACTGTTTATGATCTAATGCATCTTTAATTGCAGGTGTGCCTATATCACATGACTAGAAGTGGGCGGAAAGCGTTTCAGCAAAAACATGACATGTTATGTTGTAAGTTAGAGCGATAATGGTAGGTACGTATTTAAATTTCCTTGACTGTAACTTCTTGTGTTTTTTTTCATTGTTCATCACGTTTTTTTTCTTCTTCGTAATTTCACGTCGTCGATAGCTGGTATGCAACTACTACATAATTATAGGCATTATATTATAATACGAATATAGGTTATCTTAATAAGATCAATCAAGTGTTATACTGCGAAATTATGTGCAATCATATTCATGAGTTTATCAAGACGCATATTAATTACGTACGTCATAAACAATCTATTCAGAAACAATAGAATATAAAAAGCATTGTAATTATTGTAACTTATAATATTTTATCGTCTAATCTTAATTATTGTAACTTATAATAATTTATCGTTTACTCTTAATAGTATGAAACTAAGAAAAAAAAATTTTCGTCAAATATTTAAATTGTTTTAAAAGGCAAAAATTAAAAGTCTAGTATCGATATCGATTTAGGTAATAATATAATTATTAGACTAACACTGCAATTAGGGTGGTCTATCTTTGTATGGAGAAAGAAAAAGTGTACTCAATCTTGGCTCCACATGGCCCTTTTCGTTCGGTTGTCAAGCAATAATCATCAGACCAAATTACACAAACAAGAGATGATAATAAGGATTTTTTAACTTAATTGCTTTAAATAGTTAACAAAAATTGCCAATTTGAAAAATACTCGAGGTCCATACATTACATAATAACCATGGTGGGACAGTGTTCCATACTATTTTCTATTCCAAAATTGGTATATTGATACTATTGATAGCAACCTCTTAATGTAATTGGATTGATTTGAAAATTCGTGTGTATCATCTTAGTGGGTTTTGGACAAAAAAGAACCTTGTGGAGAAATAATATCCAAAACTTTTTTTTTTGGACCACCCTAACTGCAATACCTTCAATTGTCGATTAAATTCATTCAGTTTATTTTGTCCTTATCGAGATATTATGAAGTAGCTGAAAGTGATAACTAACTTGTTCAGTACCGAACTCCGAACTCATATTGATTAACTACTTACTGATATGCTAAATGCACTCAATGCTCCAATATATTTTATGGTCGTAGGTACGATTAGGGCATTGTTTTTAAAGTGTAGGTACATACTTAAGTACAAATATAATTTTGTTATATAATAATTTTTATGTTATATTATTATCAACACATACATCTTCGCATAATGTTAACGCACTGTCCCTAAACGGATATTCAATTAGGGTACACTATGTACATAAAAACGAAAAACTTAATTCCGATACGGACGTTCGCAAGATACCCTAACATTATCCTGCTCGCTTCGCTCGTCGTCGTAGCTAACCATGTCTCTATTACAATTTTACTTCTTTTTAGCAGTTTGAGTGTATAGGTACTAAGTCTTAAATCATATTATATCAAATGATTATTTTAACATATGGCATTATAAGATATGCAGTTATGTATCATTCGTTTATATATCCCATGATCGTTATATTGACCAATATTATACTTAATACCAAGAAGTGCCCGCAAATTCCGCGTATTTTTTTCTTTACCGAAGACGGATAAAAGTATCCTTCAACCATCTTGCGATGTCCAGCTATCCCTAAACCAAAATTGTTTAAGTTTTTAGGATACTGATTGTTTTAGATATTTTCCTCTATGACCAAACATGTTTCTTTACATATTATTCATGTTACTACCTAGAACAGGGCTATTGGGATTTATTGGTATATATATTTGAAACCTACAGTTTGATTTCCTCATTGATAATTTTTGTTTCAAAAATTTACTCGAAATTGAAAAAAAATTCACGCGGACTGCACGCAATAAAAGCATGTGAAATAGCTATATTACTATCTAGAACTCGGGGAAACTGTTATTCACTCCTAAAAGTTGGTTGAAATTATCAATATATTTGTCATAATATCAAAAAAATATATTTTAAAAGGAATAAGGCCTTTTAATAATTTGGCCAGCCGTGTCGGCGTAATGCGACGACAATGGAAACTATGAAAACAAATGGCTCCAGGGGGGGTATTCGACCAATTTTAGAGATATAATGGAGATCTCTCCTTTTCATCGCCATCCGTCACTTTTGACGTGTGCCTACTTGACAAGTGGCGATATCCCCAGAACATCGCAACTTCGTCAATTCGGACGCGCAAAATTTTCGTTTCCTTTGTATGTGACGGCATAAATAACAGGCGCATACTTTAAATTGACCGCGTAGTACGTGAAATGAGTCCGTTACGTTTCGTTCAAAACAGAAATTTATATACATGAGTAACATTTTTGACAATCATTATCGCCTTCGTATTTCCAAAATTGAGATGAGATATGTCACTTTTAAGCTCATCGCATTTTAATGACAGTTCAACGGCGATATAACTGTTATCTAATGGAGATTTGACGTTTGGCGATATCTCCAACGGCATTCTCGAATTGGGCCCCAGGTTGGCACGGCGCCGCGCGCTCATACAAAACAAATGACAATCCAGCATCACGCTATTAAGATTTTTCCTGAAATCATGACCCCTCTCCATAGAGAGAATTTTATATTAGTATAGATGTTGTTATAGCGACCGTTTCGCACCCCTGTTTCGCTCTTGTCACAATGAGAATGAGGATCAAAAAGGCGCGTTTCAGTTTCTTCTACCGTATATTATGCGGTTTTAAATGCTATTTTAACTATATTCTTATGTAATAATATTTCATGAATAATGAACAAAACCAACTTCGATATTGACAGAGGAATCTGCACTTGAACGAGCACTACGTGTGAAGCTTGCCCCATAACACTTGGTCAAGTGGCTGATAAAAAATAACTTAATAAATAATAATCACTATGGTTGACGGAACCATAACGATGACAGAGTAAGTACGTGGCGTGGGAATCTTTATTGGTCCATACTCTAACATGGTATGACTCATGCATATCTTAACTTGATGCGTTACAAACTATATTGCAATGACTAGCTCCTATAGTGTGAATACTTATTTGTATTTGAGTTGGCTTGGGTTGAAAGCTATGGTTTATATTTACATGGCAAAATTGAACCGTGTGAGCCGATGATACGCCGAAATTCCTGTTGCCACTTTGTAAATGAAACAGTTTCTGTATATACAGGGTGATCACTGATCAATCGAAATGGCTGAGTAGGTACAAGTGACAAACAGAACTATAACTCGTACTATAATAGATAGGGAAAGTTCTTAGGAAACATTGGGTCGATTATAGATTTCATAAAAACTGATTTTTTTTTACAATCTCATACGTAGCCGGGTACTCACAGAATCGACTATAATAATAAATACAATATGCTATTACATACAGAATTTTCACCAGGTTAGATTCCCGGTTATGCATGAGAATCAAATAAAATTGAAACCATTTTCATTAAATCTAAAATCGACGCCATGGTAGCTTGACCTCTCCATTCTGACTAATCGCCCTGTATAATTTCATTTATAAATAATAGACTCTCCTTTTCTGCGACTTTGTTCGCGCGGGAATGAAAAAAGGTTATACACGGTGATCAGTCCAAACGGGTCAGTATTTGAGAAGTCAGATACTATGAGAGATAGCGAAATCCGTTCTAAGGAACCATGGCGTAGATATTAGATTTGATAAAAGTGCCATTATTTTTTCTAAGTTTTTTATAAAAACAAAAACTAACTTGGTCAAAAAGTGATCGCATGTCGTATTTGTTATTCAAGTTAATCCTGTGAAACCAGTCACTTATGTGTAAAATTAAAAAAAAAAAACAAAACAGATAATGCAGTTTTTATTAAATCTAAAATCGACGTTATGGTTCCTTAGAACAGATTTCCCTATCTATTACAGTTTCACAGTTACAGTAATATAAGTACCTCGTTTTTGCTTTACTAATGTTCGGGTGAATAGTAGGTATCCTGTAAAATGTAACCATAAAAGTGTGGATAGGCAGCTAACTGTATACCAACAGTACTTGAAATCCGTCTAGCTCTTTAATCAGAATTTGGCAACAAAACACAGGCAAATTATTTAAATACAAACTAAAATAAAAAAAAATTGTTTAGTATCCTCCAAACAGCATACACTTATTTTTTAAATATTTTTAATGTACAGACAGATTTCTTTATAAGTAGTTACTATACCTATTATAGCTATTATTATCGTATGGCTTTGTTTTCAGTCAAAGTATGTACAAGTAAATATAGCTTAGGATGTTCAACATCATCACCATATCAGCCGAAAATCGCTCAGGTATTGCTTATTTTACCAGTAATTAGTAGTAAGTATACACTTTTCTCCTCACAGTATAATCATAATCGAAACCAATAAAACTTGAATGATCAGATTAGATTCATCCGTGTGCCATTCAGTTGCAAACAAGGCTCTCCCATTCATTGTGGACGCCAAAAAAAGCAAATCTAGCAACAATGGTGAAATATCGGAAACAGTCGAACGTCACCTTTAGAAATCAGATTAAACGTTGACAAAGCGTTGAACTTGGCAACCCCTTGCATTATGACGCGATCTCGAAAATTATGGCCGCCCTAGGGTTGCCTTGCCACCGATCGATATTTGCCAATCACGAATTTTAGATACAATCACCGTCTAATCTATAAGCTAAATGAGGTGATTTAATAAACCAGTATACTTTGTCTGTACTATTAATTTTCAATTACAACGTTCCTAAATAGTCGCACGCCGCGAAAATTGCAGTAAGTGTAATTTAAACAGCTAATTTTCAGCCCATAATTTTTGAAGTGATGGTTAAAATTGCGTCCTTTTTTGGCAACCCTATTCCCGCGCCCCTGCACATAACTCAGCAATGATCCTTCCATATTGGACGTCCGGGACAATGGATCGGACAACACGCATTTGAGCGCCGCAAACTCGGCGATCCCGCGTAAATCATTGGCATAGCGGAAGTGCGTGGAGTCTATCGTCTCTGGACATTTCCACTAAAGCCCGATACACATGATGGAGTATTGCACGCTGGCAACTTTACCCCTGATTTCAGCCGCGCGGCCAAAACGCCGTTTGGACATTGCTGACTGCTGAGGTATGGGATAGCGAAGCTACTGAATTGATGATTTCAGCTTTTATGTTCGATTGTCTTTTAAAATGTATCTACTAATTTGATAGAAATATTTGATTATCTACTAATTGAAGGAAACGGGAGAAATAAAACCTCAAAAATTTGTCTATTATTTGAATTGATTGGTATTTGGTAATGTTTGGTAATTTAATGGTTACTAAAATGGAATCATATTTAAACATGCATAAATTAGCACATATTTACGTTCAGGGATTACTATCACTCATGAAATAGAAAGTTGCTCCTTTACTACACATGTAAAGAAATAAATTTAAAGTATAAAACATTACCTAGAAATCACTGTCTACATATCCGTGCCTTTCCATTGTCTTTGCAAAGGGAGTTCGTCAAACGTTCGAGAACAGCGTAACAGTAAACTGTCCGATGACCGTCAATGTTTAGCCGTTAGCTAGCTCCGCCATCTGCCGGGCTAACGGCCATGTATCACGGGGTTTATAGATAAATTAAATGCCAACACATCCCGCAGGAGCAGCCCAGGCGCGCTAGGAATGCCCAAATAATTTTTTTGATAAATGCACCGGAAGCCGAACCTATTACGTGACACTGCCCCCGTTCCGACTTGCGCCTCTCAGTTATTGTTTTTCCCAAAAAGAATTTGGACAATTCTATGGTCTCGGCCGACGGCAGATGGGTAGCGGTCCTTTGAATCGATAAGATCGTTATCAGCTAGCTGTAATAGGTCAGTTTTGTGTCGGAATTAATCAAGCGTCAAAGGGCTGCCTATAATGGAGCACCGAACGTGTCGTATTTCTTCCTAATTAATGGATTTGCTTGCGACGTTTTGTTTTTCTCACAAAAGGCACCGCCAGAAAGTATCTAATTGGTCTAAAAAACTAACCCGTTTTGAAAGCACATGTCCACGGCACTATTAAGACAGACATCGGAATTAGCATTATCTAGTACCGGGTTTGTAACATCGGGGTGGATGTGCGTGCGGCGTCGGTATAAAGAAATATTAATATCGGCGAGACTATAAACAAGCCATAGACGATGATAATTCAGAGGCATAAAACAAAGCGGTATCTACGATCGCAGGCAACCCGCGGAGGGTCTAGTGTGAAATGTGTTTTCAGAGACACCGTTTAGCCCCATAACTGCGTGACTGTCGTACGAATTATGCATTTCGGAGACGTCGATTTTATTACTGCGTCAATAAACCACTGTATACAGGAGTTTAATGTCCTACTCGTATAATTTCCGATTGGATCCTGCCACGATACATCACCGTTTGACACGGAATACGCTTACAACACGACAACACGGCTACTTTATTTTCGCTAAACGAAGTGAACTATTGGATGTAGTTTCCCTTGAAAATTATGCGGCTATAAATATGATTGGATGAGTCGCCGATTACGTTAACAGTAAGGACCCGAGTTGCTTATTTAGGTCTGCAATGTGTACTGCTATGCGCGTTCTTTTGTTTCTTTCTTGAACGTGTGTTGTGTAGTATTTTTAACCCCCGACGAAAAAAGAGGGGTGTTATAAGTGTAACATGTGTGTCTGTGTAGGTATCTGTGTATCTGTATGTCTGGGTACCTGTGTGTCTGTCTGTGTAAGTTTTAGTAGCATTTTCTATACCACCCACTAAATTAAGGTCTCATGATGACCAGTTAGTTGTGAATGGATCTCAGCCAATATTGAAGCCAAGACATCAAAATTTTGGTTAAATGTTAAGTTTTATTAGCATTTTCCATATCACTCAATAAATGAAGGTCTCATGATAACTTTAACTATCTAGTCGTGAAAGGATCTCAGCCAAGAGTTCCAAATGTTGGTTAAATGATAAGTTTTTGGCATAAGATTGGCTACGGCTTCTTACGATATGTTGAGCTCATTAAACCACGTTTTACAAAAATAAAACCCTAGTTCTCGTTTATGATGGGCGGCTGAAATTAGAAACCTAAATTGGACGCGGAAAACGCATCAGCATATTCATTTACTAACACATCTGTGGAAAATGGGAGCGAGCCTGCAGATTGATCCGTGAGGCGGCGGGGTGTTTATAACGGATTATTTGAGCAGAATTTGACGAGTAGAAGAGGCTGGTAAAATACTAAATGGATTTGACGAATATTTACAGTTTTAAGGGTAGGCTATGCAACGCTAAAACGAGCGTAGCAAACGGAGAACGTCTCTAGCCGAAGGTTTCACGTTGGAAGCGAAGGATCTAGCTTCGAAATGCGATAAGAGACACCAAAATGAGAGAAGCGTTGGTTCACTAATTCACAAAAATGACAGGAGAAGTTCACAAACTCATTAAAATGAGAGAAGAGTTGTTTTACTAACATACCAAAATGAAAGGAAGATTGTATTACCAACTCAATCAACTAACGACCTTTTATTGAAAATACCCTAAAGACGGTAGGTACAGTTTAAAAGGGTAGGTAAGATATTTTTTAAGACAGTCAAATCGTATATTTTTTTCCAATAATCCTTGCACGATCTATCTACAACCTGCAGCTCTTTAATTTGGGTGCGTAACGATGGCTATAACAATTTTTGATATAACTTCAGTCGCTATAACGCTCATTTGATATAATTATTGAATGTTATAACAACACTTAATATATTAACATTTGATATAATTATTGTTTCATATACTGATCATTTTATGAAATAACATTTAATTTAACATTATTTTAGTATAATGCATATTTCTTCTAATGAATTGATGGTATAACGTTTATTTTATCTAACGTTTCAATGGCATAACGTTTGTTGATATAATGTATTTAAGTTGTTAGGGCATAGAGAAATGGTGGGGCAGGGGGGCTCGGGGGGCGAAGCCCCCGCTTTAAAAAAAACCTTAAACCAAAAGTTCAATTAGAAACGGAGGTTAGGTTAGAAAAAAAAAAGGTTTGAACTGCATCCCCCAGAAAAAATGGACTGCTACCATAAAAGTAGGTTAGGTTAGGTTTGAACTGCATCCCCTAGAAAAAATACAAAATATACCACCTCATATTTATTTCATATGATTTGCATACCAAATGAACATTATACCATATGATGGTTATAGGAAATAATTGTTCTACCAAATAATAAATATACGAAATAAAAATAGAAATTTTATAATTATACCAAACGTTTATTATATAAAATGAGAAATTATATCTAATGTTGTTATATCCAACATACTTATACCATTTATTTTTATATCGATCATTACACACCCCTTTAATTTTTCGTCACCATGGTTTTTTCCAATATACAGGGTGTTTGGTACATCGTTTGCCAAATTAAAATGGGGGATAGAAGGGGTAATTTGCTACCTCCTACGGGCTCTAAAAAAAAATCTTAGGCCCACGGATCATTTAATGACTTTTTTTTTGGAAAATCCTAGAGAACGTTTCATTGCTCGCACAATACCGAGCAAGAATGGTGATGCAAAGTGGCGCGACAAATGAAGTGGCAAGATGCCCCTCCTCATCATCATTTGACTGACCTCATGACTACTGAGTCGCCTTGTATACTTATATAATGCATCCGTTCTACAGACATTTACTTACAGAGCACTTCACTCACTAAGACTCGGCTCATTTCACAACCGCTGCTTATTCATTACTGCTCCGACCAACATTCATAAGTTTAAATAATAAACGGGCCCTACTTAGGCAGCCGTATTGAAACTGTTTAGTGAACTTTAAAAAAACCGGCCAAGTGCGAGTCGGACTCGCGCACCGAGGGTTCCGTACAAACACTTTCCATCCCTAAGTGCAGGTTAAGTTAAGTTTGCACCTGGTATGTATAGCGCCCCATATAAATTAGGTGCAAAGTTAGGTATGTTAGAAAAACTACTTACTAGATCTCGTTCAAAACAATTTTCGTTGGTAGTTTTTATAGTAATGTACATCATGTTTTTTTTAGATTTTTCATTTTCTTATTTTAGGAGTTAGAGGGGGGGGGGGGGGCAACTTTTTTCCACTTTGGAAGCGTCTGTCACGCAAACTATTCGGTTTAGAAACGGAACCCTAAAAAGAGGCTCGAGTTGTTTTTTTTTCCGCAGGAACGAAGTTGCAAATATTTTAAAGTGTGACACTTCGTCCATAAACAGTTACTCATATCACTTAATACAAAATATGTGATATGATTGCGTAATACCAATGATATCAAAACCAAATTGATTTCGCTCGAATACGCGAGTTAACACGAGCTCCATTCTCGACGCGGCATCGGCATATCTGAAATATTGCGATCAAATACCAAGACGCCCGAAATCTATGGGGTGTGACGCCCGCGCCCCGAACACCGTAAGAGATTTTGTTCCGACTCAAAAAATGATATAGTCCGGACCTTATATTGAACGGGAAATAAATCCTACCTATACTTTCTTTAAGTGCCAATAAAAGTTGGAGTAAATCATAAAAGTATCACTCCTCGAGAAACGTCTATAACAAGTGTGTTATTGCGGAATAATTCAGTAGCGGGGGTGGTGTGAAGGATGGCTCCCTCAGCGGCGGGCGTGGCACGACCTGAGAATCCCAGTCCTTTATCGAAGCCTTCAATTATTTATCGGACCCATGTCTACTTTTCATTTTACTCCTTTCCCCGGTAAAGCTTTCAGTGGTGGAAAATAAACATGTCGCCCGCGAGGGAATCGGCTTTACATCTTGTGACTACAAACTGTTGGCTCCAGTGCCCATTGACAGTGACAAATGGCGTTTGCTTATTAATTACAAACACTGGAGCCATTTCGCATCGAAAATATTAAATAATCCGATATTGAATCTCGGATGAGTTGGGAATTAAAGGTTTGATATGAAAGTTATAATTAATACGCATCGAAGTTTGCCCGCTGAAACGCACTGTGATACAAAGGAAATTTGTGCGGATCAAATCTTCTGAAATCTTAGTATATTATAGTTAAGCTTCACAACTAATGCGTAACGCGTAATTCCTTCGGACACTTTATAAATAGATTATAGCACTTAAGCTTCATGCTTTTGTTGTTTTAGAATACTCAAATTGCGCTTTAAGCAAGCAGCCCAAAACATTAATTACTAATAAATCAAAAGTGTAATTTATTATTACTGTTTGCTATAAAAAATAGTATCATTACGTTAGCGGTAGAGGAAACATAAAAATTATATTATCTTTTCACGTGTTTGCCCGATTCTTCGTTTACTGCCTAGTAAATATTGTGAATTGTGGTTGACGGACGTAAAATGTCATTACTTATTTATTTTAATAACGGCCATTAAGCATAAATACACCTTTATCTCAATATAGTAGCTTAATTTAACGAACGCGGTATAAGTATTTGGGAAGTACTTTACAGTAAGAACTTTATTTTGAATAGAATTCTACACAGTTTCTCTATAAGATGTAAACGTAATCAAAAACTAGTAATCTTCCGTAAAACATAAGCCATATTTCACAGTGACTATAATTCTCATTCTCACTCCCCAAAATTCGTATTTAAGGTGACATAAAAACACAAGTTTCTATGAGCACCAAAATCGGATACGTCTTTTTTCCACCGAACGAAAATAGAATGTCGTAGAGTGCTCGCCCAAGCTAAACACTACGTTCGAATAGTGGTTCGAGGCGGTGACATCGAGGTTGCGAGGCTGTGGCTAGTTATGGAGCAAAAAGCTATGATAATGACAGAGTCCATTGCGAAGGGCGAGCCGCCGTACGCGCGGCGAATAACGATGTCATTCGTAGACGTATGAAACGCGTAGAGGGACTTTGAGGCATAACATAACCTTCGTTTCCAAGTTGACAGCTATATTGTAGGCTGACGATGCATAAAAAAAAATTAGAATACGTATTGTTAACGGATATAAATTTCCTCAAACAATAGAGTCACAGTTTTTTTTTTTCTTTTCAATTAACAAATTCGAATCTAACCTCGTTCAAAGTATAAGCGAATAATAACCTATACGATAAAGAGGTTAAATATCATGTAGTAAAGACTGATATGAAATTTTAGAATTTACTTTGTAATGATGTGACATGATTTGTTAATCACATAAAACATACGACTCGTCTGTAGATCTGTACCGTTTCATGATGCAGATTCAGCTTTACATTTTTTATGATGTTTGAAAACGATATAATTATAATATAAAAGACAAACGTATGTTTATTTTGACCCTAGAATTAACAGCTTTAGAGATGAAACCCTTCGATGAAATCTCATTCGGACAAGCGTAAATAACTTCAGATCCGTCTATACTTTCCTGGGGCTGTGTGCTAGTTCGGACACCCCCAGCAACCTCTGTGGCAGCGGCGACACGCCGACACGAACTACCCGCTGACTGATCTGCCCAGGGAAATATGGACAGTTGAAGCGTATTAGGCTAAAATAAAGTTTTATAGGGATGACGGTAGTCGTGTTAATGGATAGACCAACGGTTTTTGCTGACGTGTGTCATGGCGGGGAAGTAGCTGTAACAGCGTGTAGAGGACAATGTGCCTACGGATCTCATTTAAAATGGAGACATACCTAACCGTGCTTTTTTCTGTTATCTGGGGGCACGGCGGTGCCTCCGCCAAGATGAGCAAACGCGCGCGCCGGCACGCCCGTACCGTCCTTTCTTCGAAGCCATTCAGAACATTTTCGCATTCATATTTACTAAAACAACTTGAGTTGAGACGGTAAAATATCACCCTTAATTTTCCTTTTACTCCATGTCAATATTAGACTTTTATAATTGGCGTAGCAAAGCCCTTAAACCCTGCATATAAGTAATAGTATTTTTGAATGATCATAGTAACGTTATTAAATTACAATTTCAATATGGTTAAGTCGCATACTTATTTACACCTAGGGAAACCAACAACGGTTTTTTTGTCATAATCTATACTGATACCTGGAGCGTAATTGATCACCGTATTAATTATGAAAGCTCAAGCCACGAATGTTATGCAATATTCATACAATTTACGAAATAATATTTCGCAATTGATAGCTCGTAATGGAAACATACTGAAACATCCTTCAATACTCTTCAATCATTTATATTTCGTCCAATCACGTCGTTCGGAATTCCGACTCTAAGGATTCTTCGTAACTAGGAAACATTCATACCTGCTTCTTACAAGAACAAAAAGTAAATGACACATTTTAATCAGAACCGCTAGATCAGGGTGCCGTCGACATAATTTTCTTGAAAGTTCGCCAAAGAAAATCTCCCATTTACTCGCCCCAATCTTTGGGCGAGTTCCCAGCTTTTTAAAATTTTATTTAAACTTTATAGAATAAGTGTCCCCTCGAAAGGGCTGATATTGTGAAGCCATCTGTGACGGAACCCAGCACGGCATCGAAAAGACATATTTTTAGATTTGCCTCGTAAATTGTTTCGATTGAATCTATTGAGGAAATAGAGTATTATCCCTGAGTGCGGCTGTTTATTACGATCGCAGGGCGGAGGGGTCCGCTCGTGGAAAAACTATTAGCGGGGTGATGTGTTTGTATTCGATTGGAATAAGTTTCAATTCAAATATTGTTTCTATAAATAAGTTGTAGCGCAGCAGTAAGATTTTGCCTGCTTTTCCTTGCATGCCTTAATTACTGTTTATTGTTTTTTTTGACACACTGCCATGAAATTAAATCAAGACATTTTTATGGTACTGTAACGCCCAGTCAATAAGAGTCGTGTTCACATATTTATTGAAGCCTTATATGCTGCGATATATCTGATGGCGACTGTACAACTATTGTTAGAACTTAACTGTATCTACTTGGTAAATGAACAACATGTGTCACGAATCACAGAAATGTTCGTATTCGGCAAAATTCGTACTTTGTAAAGGCATCATTAATAAACTAGTGGCTCTGAGAGATTGTTTCGAAATTGGTGAAAATCGTATATTTTTAACGTTTGAACCCATATATCCATCATGTTTATAAATTTCGGAAACTGAATGGACCAAAAATATCGAACCTACTCACAAAAATCTGATAAGCTAGAGGTGTTTCGGCCAGAGGTCACATTTCTCGACCGAGCTCTCGCTGAGTACAGTCGGAAAGCGATTTGCTTTAATTTCTAATGCGAACCGCTAAGGAATGAATCGCTTCGATCGTGTGTATTTCCAGAAAATTATAATTTTGGTCTCCTCAAGGTAAGAGTGAATAGGCTTTTACTGAACCAAGGAGTACATCCTCGACCCCGCAGTCACTTACCATCAAGTGATACTGAGGTCAACCGCCGGTCAGTTTGTGAATAAAAAAATACAAAAAGCATCTGGACATCCATACGAAAGAAATTTCAGCCATGCTGAAACGGTGATGCTTCGCTTTCTCGGCCAAGAACAGGAAAATTGGTTTCGAAAAACACATGGAATCGACGAAGTATTCGTATTAAGCAGTATAGCGATTTTTAATATCTCTGCTGGTGCAATATCTGCTGGTGTAACAGGTCGTTAGGTTTTTATAATAATGATTCGTTGTCGTTGTCGAGTCGCAGATTGGACAGGACATGTTCACGCTTAGGGCAGTTTATTTATACTGTCTGTATAAATACAGTAATTACTGCAGCATTTAGAGACTGAAGCATGCTTATTCCGTGCATTTTAAATGGAAAGGGCATAATGCCGAGTGGACACATTCCTATTTACACACAACATATCAACATCTTCCTGTCACAGTAGATAAACAGCATGTTTGTAGGGTATAACTTAAAGTTATTCTCTGTAAATACTACATAGGTACCTGATTTTTTTTTATGACTGAATATGAAATGTCCTACAGGGTAGTGGGCGTATCTATAGATACTATTTATTATAAAGTTCTAGATATGTATTGAAAATCAGTTTCCTTTGGAGAGATACTTTTTAACTGACTTCGGCAAAGAAAAAGAAAATCGCGGCTGAAATTGGGGGTTCCTTCTAGTTTGAAATAACTCTTACTCGCGAAACAAGTACCTACGTTAGACATTTTCGTTTAATTTTTGAGCGAGCCGCGCCAGTGCCATAAAAAACAGAACGTACAACGTAAATTTTATACGACTATTTGAACAGATTCTGGCTACTATCAACATAAAGAGTGGCAATTTCATTCAAAACAGCAAAACCAGAACTAAATGTTTTCAGATATTAAAATGTTCTTTACGGAATTTCGAAAACATTTTCACAAGTTTGAGAATGTTTTATGGGCAATTGGTCGCCAAAATTAACTCCGCTATAAAATTGTTTTGTAAACTAATCTACGTGGGAGTATTGCGGTGAATTGAACAGCTTAACCACAAAATAAACAGTATGCCTCAACGCAAATATACATACAAATAAAATTTATGTGAAACAGTAACCGCAAATGAATAAGCAAACATTTAGCATAAGTTTTTACGATTAACGACGACGCAGTAGGCTCAATGCTAGCTGTTTACCAAGCTGACAGTTTTAGGTTCGTATCCCGACTCGGGCGAATGATTGAGTGTCGAATTTAAATGTTTGTTCCCGAGTTATGGATGTTTTCTGTGTCTGTACTTATAAATATCGTCGTCTAGTAGCCATACCCATAATACAAGCATTATTTAGTTTGGGACTAGATCGATTTTGGTAATATATATTATCGTCCCCAATTATGTATCTCTGTTGGTAAGTGGCATGTGCCGAAGACTCGGTTATTTTCTTAGTACTTTTTATACATGAGTGTAACTCACCGCTTGTTAGTGTAACGATATCATAAATCCGACGAGTATTTCGGCCGAGACAAGCCCAATAAACTCCAGACTTTAACTCGACGTAACCAATTTAAAAATTATATCCGTGTTTATTAACGCGACAATAAATTAATTTACTTCCATAATATAGAACGACGCTATAAAAAGTGTCTGTCACCATAATTTTGAACACAGATTGCAGCGCTAACGCGTCATTTTAAAGCAAGGGGTATGGAGTATGGACCCCTTCTGCTCTGGATTCGACACGCGCAGATCGTCAAATGGAAGTTTAATTTTTTAAAATTGGATTTTTATTGCGCTTTGAATCGGAATAAAATGTGGCAACAGTGCGGGGGTGTTGGAGTGGCCAGTTAGCTAATTAAGGCCTGTGTCGCTCCCAACGCAATGAGTTTTGCGCGAAATCCTTGAGTACAAATGAGCTGCTGTTTTTATTCGCAATGTTCACATTGAGTGAGTTTCTGATGAAAAGCGTTGTTTGTACTGTCTCATGATATGAGGAAATGCCCGGGCCGCAGCAATATTGCTGAGATTTTCGTCATGCTTTATCTTAGGCAAAGCGATGATAATATACATGTATTGATACTGATGCGCGCCTCTAATGTAAACGCAAGAATTAATTATTTCTAAGTTTGCAACACATTAGACACACTACGACCAATTATGTGAATTTTATATTCAAACAACTCTATTTTAAGAGGGCCAAAAGACAGCCCAAACATACGATCACGTTCCAAAATCAATGCGTTGTTCGTTCTTGTCTTTTATGATAAAACTATTTCAGTTGCAGTGCGGCTTGCTTGACACGAGTCAGTATTGAGTTGAAAATGTTTGAATAGAACTTCACACCATGTTAGACTTAGAAGTTAAGTGCAAACGAAGTTTAATTGTTACAAATGCAGCAATTTTACATAAACACAAAGCCTACTCGTTAATAGACGATGAAGTTCCTAATTGATTTTTGATCCGACTTTGTTCAAGCGAAATTGGTGCGCGTTCGTTACCAGTCGTAGCGGTACACACAATTGTCGACGTATGTCCTGATGTTCGGAATTTCGGATATCCGGCTGTTCTCGAATACAGATCACATTTCACAAACAATTTTCATGAAATTGAAAACTATAATGGATTCTTACTGTCGATTCTGTTTTTCGAATTTAAAAAAATGTGGGGCATGGGGGTTCTAGCGTAAAAAAAATCAGCCATTACGAAAAAACTATACTGTAACCAAATATAATGTCAATTCGGTCGGTATGATGCTGATGCTACCACACTCCACGATCACGACCAACTGCGTCTAGTCACATTTTACGCAACAACCAATAAAATACAGTCCTTAGACGGCTATGCGAAGCTCAGAAGGATATCTTCTGTAGTATTTTATTGTGTGCTAGTAATTTTGTTAGTTTATTCGAAATTAGTCTTGTGAAGACTAACTTTATCTACTAATTAATATGAATATCGCAGCGTTTTGAAGCAAAAATAAAGCCAGACCACACGATGAAGTTCCTAACTCAATGCTTCGTCCGTTCCTGTCTGTTAATTAGCAAGTTTCAGTTCGTGTGCGGCTTGCTTTACACGAGTCAGTGTTGAGTTGAAAATGTTTGGAAATACTTAAACTTTTAACGCGAGGGCTGGATTAAAATACCCGGATGGATTCATGGAATCTAACTATATGGTTACTGCATTGAAAACTTAATTAAGATCATTTTCAATGTACTTTATCTATTTATGTTCAATTCTAAACAAAGGAGCCTGGCTTAAGTAAAAAAATTGCATCTATATTACAAAATGATAGTTCAGCTGGTTCGTTGGGCCATGTTTCTCTATGTATACAAAGTGGACAATGGATTGAAGACTATATGTTTAAATGTGGCTAAGGTACTTTGCCCATATTATAAAAGGAAAAGTGTTTTTGTCGTTAGCAAAATCAATGCGATACATCGGTTTGTTACGTAATGGGCCAATTTTTATTTAGTTGTCGATTTATTTATTTTTCATTCGAGCTACGTACTAAATTTTAGTGCAAAGTACGAAGTTTAGTTTTACGTTTACCGTTACCTACTTACATTTTGTGTTACTCAATGGAACAAATGTAGGACATAGCGTCAAATTTTGTTTTACCGTGATAAAAATAACCTACTTTACGAACTCACCATGTTCGATTGAAATCAGAGAAAAAAAGAAGTCGACAACATAATAAAAATTCGCCCAAATATTAATTGGCAAGTTTCAGTTCGTATGCGGCGTGCTTTATACACGAATCAGTGTAGAGATGAAAATGTCTAGAAATGGTTAAACTTTTAACGCGAAGGCTGGATTTAAGTAAGCAGATCGATTCCAGGATTTAATTATGTTGGTTACTGAACAATTGAATACTTATTTAACCCCAGTTTTAACGGGCGGTACCTACCTATATATTAAAGTGTAAGTAATTTAGAAACAAAGAAGTCTGGTAGAAGCTACTATCCATATTACAAATGCAAAAATTTTAAATCAGCTGCTTTGTCTGGCCGTGTTTCGGTACACGCCTAAGTTTGTAACTGATTTAAGACTGCGCCGAGCGTTAGCGACTGAACCATAGAGCGCGGGGAATGCGTATTTAGATCGGCGCGCGGCCGCCATAGTAAAAATATATGCAGAATTAAAAGCACTTTTTGATAACCCTGGACCTTTGATACCAAACAATAATTAAAATATTTGATGCGGACAAATTGTAATGTGACAATTCATCGTCTTTTTGAACTGAAAATCAGAATAGATTTCCATTGTTAAAGTATAAAAAAACACTTAACGCCTGCTTACGATTTTACAATTTTCGTCCAACTTTACTTAGTTTTCTAGGGTAAAATATTAATAATCTTATAATTTTTCCACGGAGTTGTTAACACATTCTTCGAAGTGCTAAATATACAGTTTAGAAATGGATTAAACAACTAGTGTTGACGTTGTATACGCGACGCGCCATTCGTACAGCGCCATCTGTTGGTAAAAATATCTTTGTCCCATTATCACGCCCAAACACATGGTCGGATTTTAACCAAGTTTGATACAAGGATAGACATCCAAAGATTATGAAACTTTTTATCCGACTGTGTCTTCTAGTTTCAATTAAATATTCGTTTTAGTGACAATTGCTTCGTTTTGGTCTGAAATTAAAAATCAGGTTCATCATAGATTACCTACTTACTATAAATAACTGAGAATGTTCTATTGGGACGGGAAGTGTCCCATCCTTTAACCACTTTTCGCGCTTGTTAACAAATAATTCATACGGAATACGGAATTAACACACCGGTAATTGGTCTTAGAATACGTAACACGAGGAATCCCTCTTGGTCGGCAATTATGTTATTAACTCATTATGCAGGGGGTTTCTGGCGGTTATACGTGCGTGATAGATGGTTGATCGGGATAGCCTACCCTGTGATTAGCTTCATACACCACGTCATAGCAATTTTAAGTTCTTGTACGTTTGTTATAGGTTCATTGGCATTTTCTTTGACTTATTGGGGTATTTTATAGTTTTGATTTAACATATGTTGTTCACGTGGAAAGGATGGGTGAGGATCGAGCTGTGAAGAGAGCATATACAGGACGTCCTCGCGGGAAACGTCCAGTCAGACGGTCCCGATACCGGTGGGGTGACCAAGTCATCAAAGAATTGATTGAACTTCATCAGCCAGAATGGCGGGCGGTAGCTCAAGATAGAAGAAGATGGCGTTCTCTCGTGTCAGAGGCTAAGCTCGACTTTGGGTCGTTGAGTCGGCGCAGTAAGTAAGGAAGTAAGATGTTGTTCACACTGTGTTTACGATATAACAGTGTACGGCGTCTGAGGATTCGCAATGCATTATTTTTAGGTAGGGTGAAACTTCTCAACCCGAAAAACATTTCAGCAGGAACAAGCACTATATTATGCTTTCTGTGGCAATATTCATCTTAGGTTATAAGGGTCAAAAGAGCAAAAGGACCAAACGTCGCATATAAAAGCAAACTAATTGTCGCATACAAAGGTACTCATAAATAAACAAAAATAAACAAAACGTCATGACTGCAAGATAGAAGAGCTTCTGAAAAAATAACAAGGTCAATTTTACAAGGCGGCGTCATTTCTTAGCCAATTTATGCCGGAATATCATTGTGTCATAACTCATTAAGCCGAAATGGTTGTATAATTTTAACAATTTCGATATAGGGGTAGGACTGTTAGGGAAGGTTATAAGATAAGTTCACCACACTACGCTGAAGCAAAATAAAAACATTTACGCCTCGCCTATTTCACTTCAGCGAACAAAGTTGCGAACTTCTAGTTATACTCGTATATTTTGTGTTATAGCAAGCTGTCCAGGATTTACCGACACCTGTGCCGGTAAAGTGGTTAGTAGTTAATGGCTCGGGCCATTATACATGTGGTCGGAACGTGTTATTTTCGTATTCCATTCCGAATAATATGAGGTGTTCTGTACTTTCAATCGCTTTAAAGACGCTTGTATCGTAGTTCACGATACAAAAAAAATAAAAGATTTGTTCATAGTAGCCCAAATGTTAGCTGCTAGTTACATAAATCGAAAGACTGACAAACTGAGGGCTACTATTAGTAAGCAAAATAGTTAGGTATGTAAAATTAGCATAATTTTGGTCACCACTAAGCACAGTTTGGCTATTTCTCAAGTAGTTAACTATTTAAGTAGTTGAGCTGTTTATATTTTTCAGTGTATATTGTTCCAAAGGCATTCTATTTAAACATTAAACTCCTTCACGTTGTTTTACATTACACAAGTATTTTACATTAGATGACCTATCTATGATGGCCATTTTTTTCACTCGTTAGATAAATGACAAATCACCCCTCAATTTATGATACCTAAGCATGTGAGTGCGAGAAAATGCAACAAAAAAAGTACACGAGCTATATGAGGCAGCCCCGTATAAAATGTCAATTTCAAGTAATGATAATGTAAAATATTTTGATTGGTCGCACCAGTTGGCTGGACTTCTTCGTGCACGTTCGTACTGATTTAAATATTGAGTCAATCTTTAGTAATATATTATTTTCAGAAACTGAAACACTATGTAATAATGAATTACACTTACAGTTGTTTATCGTCAAAA
This sequence comes from Apotomis betuletana, assembly GCA_932273695.1. NCBI lineage: Eukaryota > Metazoa > Arthropoda > Insecta > Lepidoptera > Tortricidae > Apotomis > Apotomis betuletana. Next base: position 11,334,411 of record OW026298.1, on the reverse strand, counting down.
CTATGATATCGTTAGCGTTAAACCCAACTTTTTTATAGGTAGTGTAAGAAAGAAGCTCACAGTGGGAACAATAACCGAGCGAGACAGGGCGAAGCGTCGGCGTCTACAAGCCGCGAGTTAATCGCCGCGAGACACCCGACGTCACAGTGCCGCCGGTGCGGCGTGGGTCACTCTAGTGTTTAGTGTATGACAGTAGCTCTTATCTTCTTATCTTATCTTATTAGAAAGGGGTCCTTGCGGATACACTTCGACCCAATGGGATCTTTCGTGTAGTTACCCCCATCGCGCCTACTCAAAGGATTGTTCTACCACCTTCATATATCAGATGATGGAACCAGTTGGTAGTGCCTGGAATTCCTTCGGTTCTGGGTAACCAATACCGAATTCCTTCATTCTGAGTCCGGCGAGGGCATGACATCCACACAGTATGTGCTTCATTGTCTCTGCCTCCTCGCCACACATTCTACAATCTGTATTGTCAGACAGTCCCAACTTGGCCAATAGTCCTTTGACCCCAAAGTGACCAGTGAACACCCCCGTTATGATTCGGAGCTGTCTTTTGCTGTATTTCCATAATTTCTTGGTCCAGCCTGATTCTATACATTCCATGAATAGCTTTGAGTGCCTCAAGCCTGCCATTTTCCTCCACTCTTGTTGGTGCTGGTTTTTGGCATAGTCCTTGATGGCTGTAGAGTAGAGTAGTGGGAACAATCCCCGAGCGAGACAGAGCGAAGCCGCGGCGTTTACAAGCCGCGAATTATTCGCTGCTAGACACCCGAGGCACATTATATTAAGAGTACTAACGTACCCGAGGTCACAGTGCCGCCGGTGCGGCGTGGGTCATTTGAATGTTTAGTGTATGACAGTAGCTCACACTGGGAACAATCCCCGAGCGAGACAGAGCGAAGCCGCGGCGTTTACAAGCCGCGAATTATTCGCTGCTAGACACCCGACGCCACAGTGCCGCCGGTGCGGCGTGGGTCATTCTAGTGTTTAGTGTATGACAGTAGCTCACACTGGGAACAATCCCCGAGGGAGACAGGGCTAAGCTGCGGCGTTTACAAGCCGCGAAATATTCGCTGCCAGTTACCCGACGACGTGGCAGTGCCGCCGGCGTAGCGTGGGTCATTCTAGTGTTTAGTGTATAACAGTAGCTCACAATGGGAACAATCCCCGAGCGAGACAGAGAGAAGCCGCGGTTTTTACAAGCCGCGAATTCTTCGCTGCTAGACACCCGACGTCTAGGGTAGGAACACCAGTGCCGTACGGTAGTGATTGGAGGAGAGTTGAAGATCGAGCTCAGTCGCGTGGCATTGGAAGCCCTATCCTGCAGTGGACTGATGCAAACTGATGAGAGCATCTGGTTTAGTCAAAATGTACCAAATCCTTCTGAGTAACAATAATGAAAGTGACACAAATTATAAGGGCTCTAACGCGATATTTCTTTTTTACCTTCATACTTAGTCTAACGTTTCGGCGGGATTGCACACGCCGCGGTCTCAGATGTACATCTGAAGGTAAATAAGAAATATCGCGTTAGACCCGTTATAGTTTGTGTTAATTATGAGTACAAACCGCGAGAGTATAAAGTGTCATAATAATGAAAGTGAACAACAAATGCATTATTTATATCGGATGAAGTGATTAATAGACACCAAAAATCATTTAGCTCTGTAATGCTAACAGCTAGATTAAACTAAATAACTGGAAGTTAAGAAAATGTCACGAACCGCCAACTATATCTCCGCGCAGTTGCCAATGCGTTTCATAAGCACTATAGTGTTAACCAAACCCCACTACCTCGCCTCAGGTTAAACTTAATACTTACTTCAAACTTTCACAGCTACGTGATTGCGAATCTGAAAACTACGCTTCGGCGTGCTGGTAATACATATGTGCCACCAAAATTTATCTCACTGAGAGACCTTAAGGTAAGGTGGATAAAGTAGTGATTGGCTTCAGTTGACGTTTGAGTCGACTACGGATTAGTTGTTAAGTGAAACAAGGTTCAAGTGTGCTGTCGGGTGCCTGTCATAGTATTTGTAGGAATATTATTTGGTTCAGTACGAAACTGTAGATACTAGAAGATAATTGGCGTGACGGCGACTTTTTGAGGATATAAATCGATCCTTTTTTATGTTTAGGACTAACTACACTAGGACTCAAAATTATTGTTTCGTTTACTTGTGAGGATTCTAAATTTGCTTTTGGATTAAAAAAAACGGCCAACTGCGAGTCTGACTCGCGCACCGGGAGTTCCGTATAAACACTTACCCCATCTTAAGTGGCCGGGTTAAGTTAAGTTTGCACTTGGTATGTATGGCACCGGATACAAATCAGGTGCAAAAGTAACGCGACCGATCACGTTTATTGTATGGGAACCCCACATAAATATTTATTTTATTTTATTCTGTTTTTAGTATTTGTTGTTATAAATTTGTGTGAAAATTTCAACTCACGGCTCATGAGATACAGGTTGTTGACAGACATACAGACGGACGGACAGTGGAGTCTTAAAGTAATAGGGACCCTTAAAAATTAAACTTTCGCGTACTTACCCTCGAAGTCCCATTATTATTTTTTCTTTAATACGTGACATATTGAGCTAATATTGTGCATATAACCAATATAACTACAGTATGTTGTTTATTTCAACATCAGTCATCATTCGTATTGACGGTTTGAGCGCCAATTCGGTAGAAGTTGATTTTATATATCGTCAATATCAGATCATAATCACGGTAATGCATCCATTTATGCCATTCGAGTCACATTAAGTGGCATTCACAAGTTAACATTTTAGAGACGTTATGGTAAAAGTAGAATATTTCTCTCCTTTAATTTATAAGGGGATATTATTAAATGCACATCTGTATAATTTTTCAGCACACTAGGTAACTCCACTAATTAACTGAATGCATACCAGAAAAACGAATGCTGTGCAAAAAAACAATTGATTAACTGAACATGTCCTACAAAAAAAACTTAAACATCTTACAAAACGAGATGACCTTTTTAACCGAATTCACACCAAAAATACTGACTTGCACACTAATTATCCTCGCACTGCACACTAAGATCCGACTCGGCCGGGTTAGGCTAGGTTAGCTTTTTTTTTATATCCAGTAAAATAGTTTTGCAAATGCCTTTAAATAGTATATTGAATTCGAATTATTTAGTGTGCATAATTAGTGTGCAAGTCAGTATTTTTGGTGAAACTTTCAAATATTTTGATCGAAAAAAGGGAATATACAGATATCGATTTAAATACATGCCATTTATAAGTACTTCAGCGATATGATGCGCAATTTTGAATTTTCATAATAATCACTATAGAGCAATGTCTTTCTCATTTACAGGAATATTTTTATATAAGAAATAAATTGGCATTACGGTATTTAAGGTAAAAATTGAATAGCGTCATAGCTCATAAAATTATCTTTACAAGGAATAAAGGGACTAAGTACAGCCAGCCGTGAAAGTGGTCTGCCAATTTAGGACCTTAATTAATACTCATGATATGGAGTCGAAAATTGGCATAATATTTTTTTTGGATGACTCTACCGAGATCTCGGATAGACGTCAATATGAGACATCAAGTTGAGGCCCAATATTTTAAAATGTACGGTCTCAAACCAAATATAATTATTACCAAAGCGCACACTCAGCATTCCAGTTCCTTTCCATATCGTCTGTTGACAAACAAAACTCATTAAGTAACAAGTACCTACTACTAACTTACTAAATGACTTGACAATTAAGGCTCAGACTGAAATGAACACTTTCAGTCGCCAGGTAAAAAACTACTACTCAGTAAAACCTTATATAGTATAAAAGAATACATGAATAATAAATACTAATGACAATTTAAGTGTATACCTAATAATAATAAATATGTAGGTACAGTTCCTAATGTCTCTAAAATAAAAATATTGTTTTTGTTAATAATAAATAAATATTGAGCATATGTTAAGTGGGTAGATAATTGTTAATCTCAATAATTATGTAAGTACCTGACTGTTAATAATTTGCCTTTATTTAATATTGTTTAAAGTTTTAAATTTAATATTGTAAAATCATGACGATCTCAAATGTTAGCATATTTTCTATTTTGTAAACTATGTAAATCTATTGAGAAATAAAGAAATCTGAATCTGAATCTTAAAACAAAGCTCGTATCTCTCTCTCTGTTTCATAATTATTTTTCATATTTCTCACTACCCTAAGGTTGTCTGGAAGAGATCGCTTTTTAGCGATAAGACCGCCTGTTGTTACCTACTGATTTGTTTTTTGCAATTTCTTTGTGTAATCTTTATTTATATTTAGTGGTGCACAATAAAGAGTATTATTATTATTATTATTATTATTATTATTATCTCATTGTCAATCTACTTACTAGATACGAGTTATTGAAGAGCAGTGACAGAAATGTTAGTGAGTTTTGGTTCTAACCCGGCGATAATATTACGACTATAGGTACCGCGTACCGCGTCAATTCGCGTTCAACCGCCGATTCATTATCATAGCAACTCGTTTAGTATCAAACTGTTTAAATATTAAGCACTTCATTGTTAAAAGGTGTATGGTGCAAACAATGCAGAGACAAAGATTAAGACTTTTCTCAGAAGGCATAGCCAAGTGGCAAGTTGCAAAGTCGTTCATATGTCATATACTCGTAAAACTTCTACAATACTTGTAAACACGCCTCAGCGGCCTATTTAAAGAATAAAGTTTGAATTTCGGGTGAAGGGTGGAATATTCGGCTTAACGCGTTCGAGATTTATAAAGTAGTTGAACGAAAAACGTTGTCGATTTTTAATAAGGCAGTAACGTTTGCTAGCGTAAACGAAATGTTTACCTATGTATATAGCAGCGAAAAATAAATTAAAAAACCGGCCAAGTGCGAGTCTGACTCGCGCACCGAGGGTTCCGTACAAACTTTCACTTATCCCATCTTAATTGGCCTGGTTGAGTTAAGTTTGCACCTGAAATGTATAGCGCCGCATAAGCAAAGTTAACGCAACCGATCTCTCCAAATATAATGTTTGAAAAGGACTATGTTTTTTTATGATTTTATCACAAATGTATAGTTTTCAGATTGTTATAAGTATTTGTAGTATGTGACGATATTACTTGCCAAATTTCATAGTTCTAGGTCATAGGGAAGTACCCTATCATTTTTGATTCCCTTGAGAGTGTCAAGTGTCGTTTTTTGCGACATTAACGGCCGTATCTTTTTTTCACGTTAACGTAGAAGTTAGAGTTTCAAGGGACCGTAGACTTAAGTACTATATGGTTTTAAATTTCAACTCGATACCTCCACGCGTTCTCGAGATAAAGGGTCTTGACAGACAGACAGACGGACGTACAACAAAGTGATCCTATAAGGGTTCCGCTTTTTCCGATTGAGGTACGGAACCCTAAAAAATGCTTTGCAGCAGGGTTTGAGGCGTGAGGCGTGAACTTTTAAAAATTTTCGCTTCTATATAAACATTTAAAAACATCTGATAATGTGTGTCCTAGTATGAAAAAGTGGCTTGTGCGCATAGTTGTAATAAGCGAAGTGTTACATCGCTAAAACGGAAATCTACTTGTGATATTCCGCACATATGTTAGTTGCAATGTTGAATCCAACCCCAGATTACAACTTAAGTATAAAGTATAATGAGCTGCAAAATTGTAAGGCCCATTTATGAATGAATTCATTCATAAATGGGACATGCATTTGTGCAGCCCATAGGACATGGGTACTTAAAGTATTAGCAACTTACAAAACGAACTGGTCCCTAGTATTAAGCTTTGTTTAACAAATATTCTAGGTAATTTCACTGACATTTGCCCTTACCGGGATTCTAACCCGGGGCCGTCAGCTCCGTAGAGAGCCACCCGATACACTAAATCTCATCATAACCTTAATTTAAAACACTCCCGCTATACCAAGTATCTTGTCATCATGAGACTCTTTTTTTGACAAACGTAGCTATGAACCACCGGATTGAGTCACGCTTTCTAATAACAAGAACCACATTGACATCAGTCCTCGTTTAAGAGCTACGATGCCACAGACAGACACTCAGATATAGGGTTAACTTATAAAACCCCTCTTATTACATCGGGGGTTGAAAATAAAGTAGAAAATGCCCGCGGCGTACCAAAGGTTTTAATTATTATGATGACGATGACACCTCTCTCGCCGACTCAACTCAATCCACAAGAAGCACGGATTTTAATATAACGAACTATTAGCATTCGTGCATACTGGGAGGGCTTTTAATAAAACTACGGCACCAACTCCGGCAAATTGCTTTAAGCTGGGCGGCGGTTAACAAGCAGCGCGGTGCAGTTCCGTCGAGCTCACTCTTAAGGGCAAGCCTTCTTAATATCTTATTCACTACTCAGCTAGCGAAACGTCTCCATTGTAGCTTGGCCTAAATTTCTTTCTACTCCTTTTTGTCTAGGGAAACGTCCATGGAAGCATAACCTCACGTCTTACCTAGTTTAAGAGTTTGAGTAACGGCGTAATCGTTTCCTGGTTTTCGGTGTTCTACAATGATTTTTTATCACGGAAAGTGTGCTCTGGAATATAGACATCACGATCTAATGCTCCCCTTGCCTTTTCATCCCGAGTTGTCTAGGCTTACTGCAGGTCATCAATTGCATCTCGTGGCTATATCATTTTGTCGCACAAAGCGTTTTAATTCTGCTTACATTTATCTTGCGGACAGCCTTAATTTGAATTTCCTTCTTTCTCTTGTGGAACGTTAAAGATGTATAGAAGTAGAAATGAAACGGACTAAATCCTACACCTATATACATATTATGGCATCTCAAAAACCTATTACTATACCTAATTATCATTAAAACATAATGTAACGTTGTCGTCGTACGTCGTCTCAATAGAACACATATCAAGGTATTCATTTAATTTATTAATGTATTGTAAGTACATATGTTCATTGATTGGTACAGTTATTGTGGATGGTTATGTATGAGTTATCGTCGACATTGACAACAGTAATCATCCGTTAGTATTAACTTTCGTCCAAAATAACATTTTTGTGACAACATTTTATCGCTGATCGTTGACTGTATTGTATTTGAACATCCATTAACACTCATGAAGATGAATCTAAAGACCCTAAACTAAGCAGGTTTGCCTTAGTTTGTTAGAGAGTAACCATCAGGTACCATCATCTTATATTGTCACCGAACGTACATGTGTATACTAAATTCTAGCTCCATCGGATACCAGGAACTGGTTGGTTTGCAAAAGATTAACTTGCATAATACCTTACATGCGAACATTGCCAGTTAAATAAAAGTCTGTAATTACTAATATAAAATAGTTAATTTAGATCTAACTTGCCTGAATTCTCCTATTTTAAAGTTAAAGGGAACTCGCATGTTACTCCTTACTCACCCTCTTCTTATTAATAACACGAATATGGCAACAATTATTAAAATAAATCAACATTCATCTGAAAAACCTTTTGTTAACGAGAACATTGTTCCCTTTGTCCGTTCATATCAGCCGACGTTCACAAACACTTGAAAAACGTCCAATTAGTAAACTGCGCCTTAAATGCTGGAGGGCCGATGAGAGGTTGCGAACAAAACTGTGCGGCGGTGGAATAGAGCAAGCTATGCACTTCGCAGGTACTAGGGCTGGCCGTGTGTACCGCTTTGTACTATACTTGTAAACATTCTTGTACCAAGTTATAAAAAAACGTATGGTCTCGAATAAATCAAGTACGTGATTATTACTGAATTAGGTACCTACTTAACTGAATAGATGTGGCGCAGAAAATTTGATAATTTTAGGGTCATTGTTGAGGTGAAATTTGTAAGTTAATGTGTAATTACATCAATCGTTCTGATTGTGGCCTGTATGGCTGATTGCAGAAAGATAATGAAATGAAATAATTTTTCATTGGATGAGAGGTTGTAAACAAAACTTTACGGCGGTGGATTAAAGGAAGATATGCGCTTCGCAGGTGCTAGGGCTGGGCGTGCGTACCGCCTTATACCTACTTAATACGGTGAATAGAGACTAAAGTACTATGTGTGACCTTACAAACGGTCCGGTAGTTTTGAATTTTTGATATGTTGTCTAGGATGGTTAGTCAGTGCTTAAAATGCAAAATGCACAATTCCCCCCCCCCCCCCCCTCCGCGCCCGCCGCCATATTGAAAAAACCGGCACTTTCTTCATATTTTCGCTCATATCTTCCTTTAGGAGCATTTTAGATAGAAGAAAGCTTAGACAATGTTATAGAGAGTTAAATTTACTACTTTTTCCATTTTATATTTTTTTTCGAGGACAGATAGTTACGGAGATATCCACATTTAAAAAAAACGTAAAAATCGCAATTTCCTACTGAAAAACAAACTTCTGGATTATATCTTCGTTTAGGAGCATTTTAGCTACAACGAAGCTTGGGCAATGTTGTAGAGAATTAAATTTACTATAATTTACACTTCAAATTTTGTTTCAAGGACGGTTAGTTACGGAGATATGCACATTTAAAAGACAGGAAAAGTCGAAATTTCCGAAAATTTCTCAAAATTCTTGGTTTAGAACGCTGTCATTCAGTTACGGACTAGTCTAGGACAAATTAAAACATCTAGGAAATATAATTGCTTATAAAACTCATGTCCATTTTTACATACATTTTCGGAAAATGTGACTTTATTTTTTTCATATCTCCGTAATTATCTGTCCTAGAAACAAAATTTGAAATGTAAATTATAGTAAATTTAATTCTCTACAAAATTGCTCAAGCACTGTTCTAGCTAAAATGCTCCTAAACGAAGATATAATCCAGAAGTTTGTTTTTGAGTTAGAAATTGCAATTTCTTAAGTTTTTTTAAATGTGCATATCTCCGTAACTATCTGTCCTAGAAACAGAATATAAAATGGAAAATGTAGTAAATTTAACTCTCTATAACATTGTCGAAGCTTTCTTGTAGCTAAAATGCTCCTAAAGGAAGATATGAGCAAAAATATGAAGAGTGCCGGTTTTTTCAATATGGCGGCGGGCGCGGAGGGGGGGGGGGGGGGGGAATTGTGCATTTTGCATTTTAAACACTGCCTAACCATCCTAGACAACATATCAAAAATTCAAAACTACCGGACCGTTTGTAAGGTCAAAACCCTTTATTCACTGAATTATACTATACTATAATAAGTAAGCATTTAGTATAATTAAAATAACATAATATATTGAATGGTCGCGGCAATATGCCGCATAAAAGACCTTGTTGAAGGCCTTCTCGCGCTGTCTTCCGTAGTCCCAACAGCCATCGGTTTTCCGAGCAATGTATTGAGATGTTTTATCCAAAATAGTTTGTTCCTTAATGTGGGACTGCCCCTTTTCACCAATTATGCATAGGCCTTAGGGTTCAAGGTGTCACTGGAATTTTAACAGAAGCTAACTTGCCAATTATATCCTTTCCCTCGAAATGCAGCTTTTGCGACTCCTTTCTGTCGGTCGGTTACGGCGAGCCAGACATACGGCCCTGATCCAAAACAGGGTTCCCCAGGAGCACTCAGGCAGGCCACAGACTGTTATGCCTACGTCATCATAATTTTAGTACCCAAGTTATTACTTTGTACCAACCTCGTATCTCGTAATGTGGTACGGTAGATACCGCTTCACAGACCGGTACATATTCCACCATCCCGGCACAGAGGTAAACAGCAATCTCATACGAACAATACTCTTAAGTAACTTCCCTACAGCACAATAGTTTCGCTCGCTGCGGATTCGGGCGTGCTGCATGTTGCTGCTACTTGATGGATTTACTGTATTTACTCTCATTTTAGAGAGTAGTGTGATTTTTGAATGGATCCCCATTAAAGAATAGAATATAATTTAGTACTGCACATCTCAACGAGAAATAAATACAAACACAGATAGAATAACAATAGAGGTAAACAACAGGCAGTCTTATCGCTAAACATCGATATCTTCCAGACAACCATTGGATAACGGATGTGTGTAATAACTTTACCCTACTAAATATGTACATATGTAAACGCGTTAAATGTTACAGATAAAACAGGTACTTACTGTAGAGTTATGTACCTACATAAATTACATGTAAAAAAACTAGCTTATTCCTTAAAGAGATTTCTATGAGTTGACCTTGCGTATGAGCGATAAGACATGAGGGATGAAATTGATATCTCCCCGTACAAGACAGGATACTTACGAGTATAGGTACTTTTAATTATTTCAACATCAAATAAGGTGTATGCATGTATGTAAACACTTTATTGTACACAGCAACTGGTTATAATTACATTCAACACAAATAAAACATTTACAAAAGCGAACTTATCACTATTAGGGATCTATCATCATATCATCACATTCATCACACAGGCCACTCAGGCGATTTTGAGAACATCTCCAACGCGGCAGCTGTCTACCTGAAACGGGAAAAATTCTAATTATAGGTTTTCTCTCTTGCTAAACAATTTGATTGTTTTTTACTGATCCAGTGGTTTGTAATGCCATACGATAAATAAATCCAGTTAACCTATGAGCAATTGAAGGAAAAGGCATTCGTAGAAAATAGGCAAACTACACAGGAGTTGTTGGATAACTCCATATATTTTTGGATTTGGAAGACGACAATATAATGAACGACGAAAATCAATATTCACCACCAAAAGTGTCTTTTTTACTAAAAACCAAAACTATTATATTATATTTTTTATTATACCGACTATTTTATAAATAGTAAAAACAGCGATATGTGAAAACAGCATCATCTAAGAATCGGTCCTTTAAATGACCTCACCTTGTGGAAAATTGTATTTATTTATTTATCAAAACACACAACACACAAAAATAACAGTGATACAATTTCCATACTAAATCCGCCTTAGTAATATTCCGACTGTAAGATTTTGTGCGCTGTGACTTATCGCTTACGCTCTTTTAGGATGAGTCAAATGAATTGTTCAATCACAAACTGGAATATTTTCGAAAATGTGGTAAGATTTTACTTTTTATCCTGGCCTGGTAAAAACAATGAAATGTTGAGATATGTAATTATATTCTACGTATATTCTATGCGAGAAATATTGCAAAACTCCAACAAAAACATCTTTTTTTGTATCTCTTTTATTTAAAAACTGGTATGGTCCGACATCTGTAGGTTAGGCAAGCCGAGCCGGGGCAAAAATGGATTATTTTTTCTCTAGGAGCGATAGAGAAAGCTGCTAAAATGAATCAGTTTCCGTATTAGGTACTCTCATTCCCAGTCGCACTAGAATTCTGTATGCTTTTTTCTTTGCTCTAGTCAATACGGCTGTTACTTTAAAATGCTTCCCAACTTATTAGCAATTTAGGTGTCTAGCTAGATGATGGCTGAAATTAGCTAGCGTGAAGGACTTATAATGCAACTGTTACGTACATATTCCATCTTTGAAGCCTCATTTCTGTGAAGCTGCTGGACGGATTTTAACTATTTTTGGTATACTTTATATTATTTTGTTAAATTCAAATAACAGATGATATGTTAGACTGCAATCAAAAGTTAACTTATAGTGGTGATATTTCAACCATACATATAATACATAAGTATCAGTCGTTAGAAATATGGAATTAAAGCTTGGAGTGATGTACGGAATTTATGGATCTCGTTCTCAAAGTTCAATTGCCAACATTTCATATTTTTAAGCATACAATTTTATTACTTTTCTGTATTCCGCTCAAAAAGAGTACGTTTCGCGGATAGGTCGAAGACTACATCTGTAGTAGATTTCGGTTATTTTATATTTATATGCATAAAGAAAAGTGAGCACTATGGTTAGTCTCGGCAGAAAGTGCAATAGATGAACTCGTATTATCTTCGAAATGTACTCGTTCATCTATTGCTTACTTTGCAGCCTTCATAACAATGTACTATACATGTAGGCTGTAAACTTTGATTAGGCAAGAGACATCTTTAGTTTAATCGATTCTGTATCCGCCGCGAGAGGTTTGGTTTACTTATAAATATTATCCTCCATGCTCCGTTTTCCTAGAATCTGTAAGTAACACGCCATCACATATTTTATACAATTAAGCACGAAGCTTAAAAGGATGGATCGCATCCGGAACACCGATCTGCCTTCTAATACCTACGTATCTGACTATCCCAGCTGGGCAGGGCCGGTCACGTCGGGCACATACACCCAGAAAGGTGCAGTGGAGCCATGATAGGTGCCACGAAATGCGGCCTATACGAAGATGGTGTGACGACGTGGACGTATTTCATAGCTACTTGAAGGCGCTCAAGTGAGTCACGTACGAGGGAAGAGGACTTAATAACAGCTTTTATATCTGGAAAAAATGCCCTCACCTGAAGCTAATATGATGAAGTTAAGTCAGAGGAGTTCAGAGGTTTGAGTTGAACTTTCCCGAAATACAGATTTATCGATAAAAACGGTGTTGGGGTCTAATGAAAATATTTTACGTCACCTTAGGAAGTAAGCGGGATTTTCTGCCCGCTACGCGGAGGGAAAATCTCATTTCCTGGCCATGGCAAGGCGTAAAGCTTTAGACAAACCACGGATTAACCAGCGCTAATTCGTAAAGCACCTGATCGCATATAATCACCCTCGATTTGGGCTAAAAACGTAAAAATTGACACGACTATGTTGTAGGTATACAACACAGAGGTCGATTTACCCGACGTCTGAAGCATGTACTATCTGACCCGGACGATGAGATCACGGAAACCATCCAAGCGATGGTCGCCGCGGAGTCTTCGAATGGTGCCTCGGCGTAATCCCCGCCGGCGGGGTCCTTAGTTCGCGGTTTTCTCTGAGTCATAGCCCGACCTTCTTTCATTTCTCCTCCCGCCCTAAGTTAGGCTGACCCAGTTCAGTCTTTTCACGTGGAGACAATCCCATACAAAGTCCGACTTACTGCTTGGTAGTGAGGGCTAAACAGCCCTGATACAGTTCAAGTCATCATTAAAAAATAATAAATAGTCCAACCATTTCAAAAAAATGTTCTCGAGGACTTCAGCTCACAGAGCCTCTAGTCTTAAATCTATTTAACAGTGCCTTCTAGTAGATGCGTTATCACTCTCCCTCTAGAGTTCATTCATCAAAACAAATCCAAAGACACAATCAGCTATTATTCAATAAATACTTATTTGATTTATCCAAAGCTATTTAAATATATCTCCGTACCCCTGTAGGTTCGTTACTGAGTGATCCGATCACAGTTTTGTAGTAAAGATTATGTTCTAAAGAAACTCCCATCCGGTCTTAGGACGGACTGATACACACGAGATTTCTTCGAAATGAACGCGCGTCTTAAGATCACGAATCGTATTATGTACTTACGTACGTTAGATGAAATTATGTATAACGCAATTTTCCTATAAACCGGCTAAACTGATTACACTATTCGATTTTTAAGATGTTTTCTTAGTAAAAGTTTTCAAACACAAAACCTCAGATTTGTTCACGAATCCGTTCTCAGAAACATCAATTTCAAGTTTGTGTTTTCGCTTGGGCGTGTAAAATTCGTTAATGCATGTTTCCATGTTGGTGGTCATTATCATTATGCGAAAAAACTCAGAACATAATTTGCCTTTTTTCCGAGTAAATATAGCTATAATTCGGACAATTCGAGGCCGGAAACGCGAGTAAGTGTTTTTTTTAGTAATACAAAGTTAATGTTGTAGTGGAATATCCTGGGTCGCGTTGGTAGCTCACTCGCGATGTGTATTGGTCGACACCGGTCCTCCGATGTCCGACATGTCGCTCCTATCTGTTTCGATGCATTTGTCGTTTAAACACCAACCTGTAATAAATCAGGCACACAATTCCCCGTGCCCAAAAGAACGAATTCAACCACCGACGGCAAGGAGATTCGAGGTCTAGTTATCACAGTTGAAAGTTGATAATCGCTTGAAAGGATTCAGCAGTTGATACTAAGTCAATCGAGCTAATTTGAGCCTATCTCAAGTCCACTACGGACACTCTTCATTCAATACTTTAAATGAGATTCTTATCCCACGTCCTTAAATAGATTAGTAGATTAATGATGTCTGTAATAATTAATAATGGATCGTGAATTTTACAACTACAATAAAAGCGGGACGGTCAACGTCGTAAACCTTGCCGTGCAGTTTGTTGTTTTGAATCCTTTAGCTTTATGATCCGTCAATACCTTCCATGTTATTTACCCTGTCTTAATTACCTGGCCGTCCCAGTTTTATTGCTCTTCATTTTTACGTATGTCCTGTGTCTTGACTTTGCCCGTGACTGTTAAGTACCTATATTTAATTATGTGTGTTAATTCGTAAGATTAGCGTCAACAATGCCTGAAATAATACTTATTGATTTCATTGAATTGAATAAAACATAGCTCTTTGCTGAGTTCAGCTAACTTTTAATCAACTTCTATAAGATATTGCGGGTATTTTGTTTGTGTCGGTATATTAACAAAAATATTGAGAAACATAGCATAGTAAACTACTCTTCCTTTAGAAACCGATTCCCGCCGGCTCATCTATTTTACGGTATTCTAGCGGCTGTATTTTATTGCTATAAATAAGATAAGGTTATAACGTATCCTATCGTTAAAAAGAATACGTAATAACATTATGACATTCAATATTTTTGCGAATAAAGTAGTCAGGTTTGACACCACGCTGTCAGTAGGTATGAATGCTAAATGTCCCGAGGTTTTCGGTGCAAAATGATTTGACGCCTACCTGTCGGCCTAGTGTTAATTTATTTGTGCACCTAAACCCCCGGGGTATAAAACTACATACTTGCTAATAGTGAAATGGGAATCTTTTTGTTCTTGAGAACAGTTTGCTTTAGATTGAAGTAAATTCTTTATTACAGATGTCAATGAAATATGTATTAATATTTCTTCTTTGTAATGTTGTTAATGTAAGTTTTACCTTACATTAATAATAGTATAATTTTCTTAGAAAAAAAACTAGAGTTAGGTACTCAGTCAAGTAAGAATATCGCAATAATAATTTCGCGATTCCAACGGTTGGTACCTGTTAATTAATGGTTGTCTACCTCTCTGAACCCGAAGTTTATGTTTGCACCCACTTATCTTTTTATCGGCTTAATTGTATCCTTTACAAGAATCATCGAGATTGATCTAATCATATAAGTCAGTAAAATAACGAACAGGCTCGAGCGCAACTCGGTCAACGAACAAGCTTTAAAAAGTTAAGCCCTTTTTTGAAGGTAAAAAAAAAAGAAATGCCCCTAATTGATGCGTCGTCTTTGTTTAGTTTAATTCTAACATGCTTTTCCCATTAAAGTGGTCAGGAATCGGGCTGTGTAGGAGATAAGGCCGACTCTTTACTCCTTACACGTTATAATAGGTATTATGAGGCTGGGCCCGGCTATACTACGCTTTTAACTGAAGTTTAAACCGCGTTCCGAATCACTTACGTTACGTAGGTACCTATATACATATACATATATACTGAGTAACCTTTTGTAAAATATCTTAAATAACATTAACTATTTCACACCTATTTTAGATATTTGTACTTAATACAAAAGTAACATTTTGCACACATCATCCCTAAATTAGCTTTTCAGTGTGGTTTTAATTTTAATATATAAATTAATATCTTAATAAGGATAATAAGAATGGATATGTTACCTTTTTTATTTTAATTTGGCGAAGTACAGTACCGGAAGCCGTCCCTAATTGATTTTTCAGTATAAAAGTCTCTAGTCTGTAACATGTAGAAACTACCTGAACATTGATATGCGTAATATGCGTATCAAATGATGTAGGGCGATACAGTTTTAGTTCAAAATGTCTGTGTCAGATTTTGCTAACGAAATCCTCCCAGAGCTCACGTCACTCCATTCCTAAATAAGGCTGGTCTACTAAACACGGAGGCTCCTCGAGCTTGTGGCTTCTCTCGTGCTTGAAGTCATAAGCAAAAACAGCTTCGATATCTCTACTCTAAACTTTTTTCAAGAGCAGCTTGAAAGGCAAGCACTCTGGTGCGTATATGCACGCATCGTGGCATGGCAAGGTTTCGTGGCAGCTTTCGGTATGCAGCTACGAAACGGGCGGTTACCTTAGCCGGATTTGTCGAGCGGTCGATCCCGTAGAGGGAGTTAGGGATGAACTGTCATCAATTATGCACAGCAACTATACAATCGTTAAACATCGACCAGTGGTTCTATTTGGATATATTTTTGAATGAATGTATTTTTTTTACAGAAAAACACACACACTCGTAGAATTAAAGTTTTATATCGCTGATATCTTTTTTAATGTTTTTTTTAAGGGTACAATGTTTTCAAGATGAATAATATATTTTCTTCTTTTATATATATTTGTATCTTTTAAACAAGATGTACTGGCTACAGCGAAGTCCAAAAGTGATCAAGCATATCGCCTTTTTTCTTCGTAGCAAAATTTAACTCATTCAGCGTAACGTAAATTGCGTTTAACTATGTATAATCAAACTCTGGTTAGACCAGCGGCGCACCGGGCGGGCAGGTTGTGAAGACAACTCGGCACCTTTTGTGAGTTTTATGGATAATCTTCGCTTTACTTGTATTAACATGCGAGGTGTATCCGGTCGCTCCCCTCCACTTATCACCCGGTCAATGCTCGATAATTTTATTACAGGAGTTTTGTCAAATTACTTGTGTCTTCAAATTAAATTAAACGATACTTGTCTCTTTGATATGAAGCTTTAATTTATATCGGGTTTCGAGTTTTGATTCTGATAGTTAGTTGATTTATGCTATGTGGATAGGAGTAGGTGCGTGATTGAATATTGGGATTGGGATGACGTTTACACTTTGGTGCGGTACTTACATATATAGTATAGGTACCTTCTTTGCACAATTCTAAAATTGAATTATAATCTTTTGTTAATATATTTTTAACAAAAAAAGAACCGACTTCAAAAAACTGAAAAGCCAAAAATAACCCGATCATGTACAGATCACATTTGAATCACCTTTTGAAGTCGGTGCCAAACAACTCAATTATTACTATGAAAACAGATGCCGCGCAAGTTTACATGAGGTTTGACACCGACTTCAAAAGGTGATTCAAATGTAATCTGGACGGGTGTTAACTAATTTTGGTACAGGGTTAGCTGGGCATCCAAAGATGGTTATAGGATAGGTACTTTTTACCCGACTACGTTGAAGAATAAGGAAGGTTACGCGGACGAAGTTATACAAATAAAATGTATTTGAATTATACTTAACAGGAAGATGATTATAGATAGCATACAAGACAAAACATCACACGTCATTCAAAATTTCAATCTGTTAACGTACTGTAGTAAATTGCTTTGTGACTAGGTAGGTAACTATCTGTCCTAGAAACAAATTTTAAAATGTAAAATATTAGTAAATTTAACTCTACAACATTGTCTAAGGTTTTTTCTAGCTAAAATGCTTCTAAACGAAGATATTTATAAGCAAAAATCTGAATAAAGAGCCGATTTTTTCAGGCGGCGGGTGCCGAGAGGTAGCAATTGTGCATGTTGCATTTTAGACACTCAGTAACCACCTTATATAACATGTCAAAAATTCAAAACTACCGGACCGTTTGTAAGGTAAAACCCCTTTATTCACTGGTTCAAGTAGGCGTCAAGTCATTCGTGCACCGAAAACCCAGGGTAGAGGGAAAGATATGCAGGAGAGGAAAAACTGTCTTTATATATGTATATATATAATATGTTCAATAGAAAACAGCGACTCAATCAGTGGAAAAAAAGATATGCAGGAGAGGAAAAACAGTCTTTATATATGTATATATATATAAATATAATATGTTCAATAGAAAACAGAAACTCAATCAGTCGTTTGACAGCCATAATGTGTGTGTGTGTGTGTGTGTGTGTGTGTGTGTGTGTGTGTGTGTGTGTGTGTGTGTGTGTGTGTGTATATGTATATTGACACACATGTGTATTGTGTAAGTATGCATATGTGCACGCACCTATCAATATGTGTGCGTATGTATATGTATATATATGTTTATATTGTGTGTGCTCTTGTGTAGTGCACACTGGTCGTCGATCGCTAAGAACGATTAAATTGTAATATTAATAAGTGGTGAACGGTGTTGGTCACACATATATTTAAAAACTGTTTTAAAACGCTTAGGTATAACGCAATTGTGATGACTGTTTGTTTACCCAAATAAATGAAAAAAATAATAATAATAATAATAATTTCTTTAACTCTTCCTTCAACGACGCTACGGACAGGGTCCGCTCTTTCTTCAATTAAGTGGTTTACCATTCTGTTATCAAGTCGTATAAACAAATGCTAATCCATCCTATTCCGCAATGAAACATCCACCGCCGTCTCAATTACATACAAGAAGGGTATGGAACACAAGGAGGGCCTCGGCACACAGACCCCCTCACGAATGACACTGTAAACAAAAGTATCATATAAGTTTATTAATTACAAGGCCCCTCGGCACGAGCCTCCATGAATATTAATTATAGGATACCGAAAAGCTTTGGAACGCTCAACGAGGGAAACTTTTACAAAGAGCTTTTATTATTTAAAGAAGTACCGTCGTTGCTGTGAAATGCATTATACTCGACAACGGTGTACAGTTCAAAAGGAGCTCTAGACTGTTAAGTTTGGTTCGGTTTTGTGTTGTCAGGGGTGTCATTTATCATAACATGATAAGAAAGTGGCGGAAGAAAGTCAATAGAGTAGGTGCTTGAGGGTAAGCTTTACATAGCGCTGGGCCCGCCTCGCGAACAAATAACTGCGAAGACTGTTTCATTTGTAAGTTTTTGGCTTAAATTTAAATTATTTGAATGAATTTATATGCTCCATTGTTGTAATGGTGTTAGTGATTTGGAGTTTATGTAGTCTATCACGCGTTTTTACTGAGTAGGTAATTAAAGTTTAACCCTAATAGGGTAAAAACGAGTAGTTTTCCATGATGTGCGTAAACATATGTATCCACTTTTTAAAAAATCTGGAGACTCTGTGAGCGCGGTATACTCGCAAGTGATGTCCAAAATAATTGAATTTAGCATTTGATTTACGTTTTTTACAATTTTGGAAAATTTCGGACATCTGGATTGACAAAAAATCTACATACATAATTAACGAATCTAATCTAACTCACAAAAAACTTTAAATACGGAAACCCGGACATCCAAACCTACGGACAAACAAAAGAATTTAAGGCCAAGGTAAAACGAAGACGCTTTGTTCACTTCGCTCGCTCGATCAATTAAAGTGCCTGATAGCTAGGGAACAGGCAGTGTATTTTAAGTAGTTTGCGAGAGACTTGAGCGTACATTTATTTATATTTTTTCGTGCTCGGGTAAGTTAAGTTTGCGCCTGATGATATATTTGGCGTCGTATACTATAAATGCAAACTTAATGCGACCGGATTGGCCAAGTGACGGTACACTAGATATCTCGCCACTTCGGAGATCTCTTCAAAATATCATAGAAATGTACATATATAGAAATTAGGGCCCTGATTTAAAAAAAATGTGTCTTTAAATGCAATGGGTTTATGTCATTAAAACTAATATAGTTATCAAGAATCTTCAGTAATTGGAGCAACATTGAAACCTGTTTTACATAGTAACTGGCAAAGCCCTTAATATCGATGGACTGGTATTTACACCTAAATATGCCTGAGCTGATTTTAAATATTAAATTGTGATTCAGCAGGAGGATATTACCATAGATACGTATTTGTACATATCGGCCCCAATGCATTCACGGCAGGAATAGCCGTAAGTCGGCAATTATTGGAGCGTTTAACCGCCGTGACCGCGATATTGGCCAATTCATAGAAGCAACCAACATCATTTTGATAAGAATCTATAAAATCTGCGTCTTCTATAAGACAACCGAAAATGGCGCCACAGTTCATACGGAGTGCGTCTATATTGTGGTCACGGTAATGACTAATGAGGCGGTTAAAAGGGACAAAAGATCACCTAAGTATATAGTACGTACCTATCTATTGTACTTTTACTCCTAAATATGTCTATATATAGTAAACTATTAACTTCTTACTTTCTTACTTACTACTACGACCCGAAGTGGATCTTTACTTAACTTCTAATATTTATTAAAAAAAATCGTAAATACGTTGGCGTCATTATTTTAAAAACTGGTTCTTCTAACTACATTGTCTACATGGCATAGGACAGAGATGAATTAAACACTGCGTTTGTTAGTGTTGCGCAGAAAAAATGCAAAATATGTGAACCATGGAAATGTTACGAAAAAATCGCAGTGACGCAAAAAACTGGATTTGGTGGATTGCCATAGATTTTTGGTTTGCGTGCATTGTGAAAAGTCGTTCTGAAATTTGTGGCTGATTGTTTTTGGCGTGTTTTTAGGGTTCCGTGCCTCAATCAACAAACACTTGACTATGTTTTCCGCCTACCTCTATATCCATCTGCCGAGACCTTTTTCTCAGCAACGAGTGGAGATATCAAGGCCAACGCCCTGAGATGACTACTCCTTCGAATAGTGAAAAATTCTTATTTTCCATGTACCTATAATCAATCGTCCGATTTATTAGCTAGCAGCTAACATTTGGACTACTGATAACAAATATTTTTCTCAGCGTGCATACAATCAGTGGGCAATGTGCATATAGTAACTTGCGATCAATAGAACTCAAAAAATGGAATCCGGTAGCTCCAATAGCTCACGTGTTCGTTTTGTTTTCCTCAATTTATTTAAATAACGCGAGATATAAAAGAATAATATTGGTTGTAATGGGCTTCGCCCGCGGGCGACGTGCATACAAAATCCAAAGTCACTTGAAAGAATCCACTCCCGCTCTCAGAAGCCACGACCTCAGGGCAGACCTTTTGTAAAAATGTGAACCTTTTATGTTTCGAGTGAAGACTATTTATAACCAGATACAAGAAATGGTGTAGCACATGTTGGTGAAAATCAAAAGAGAAACTTTGCAAATATATTTAGTACCCTTAGTACTAAATACAAGCGTTTACAAACTTTCTTTGAATGTTATTTAACATTCGGCGCGATGACTGCCTGCAGTCATACTACTCTTACTCATCGTTTGTAACTACATTCGGTGAGTTGGTAATTAAGTCTTCTAAATAACGTTTTTCATTTTAAGGCGTTGTCATTTGAACTGATTTTAATTTTAAGTCAAAAAGTTTGTACCAAATTAAGACGTCAATTAAAGTTCAATATATTTTTCCTATTTTGCTACCAATTTTCTTTGTGATTTCCAATACGTTGATTTTAGATTTATATACAAAATTATAAGCATAACAGAACCTTAATTATCAAACACAGCCATAATATAAGATTACTAAACTATAAAATTGATATAAAATTATTTTAAAAAAAATTACCTATATGAAATAACTAAAATAATTGGTAAAAAATATATCGGACTTTAATTGACGTCTTAATTTAGTACAAAGTTTTTGAGAAATGCTCTGAAAGTGAAGAAAAGATAAAATTTTACAGATCTTTGAAGAAAGTTTATCTACTCGTACTTACTCAAAATAAACAATACGTACACAAAATAAAAAAGAAACAATTTAAATTATTTTGTAATTTTGTGTAGAGGTTGATTGATTTTAAATATGATATGACCGAATTATACATTTTGTGATTTAAAACTATTGTTATTAAATAAGCAACTAATTACATATAATTTACAATACTATTCGAATATGCTATATAGCACCCGAAAATCACCCTGAATAAGAAAATACAAATTATTTTTAGGTACCACCTAATAATATCGTCAAAAAAATAATCAGATGACTCGCCAAAAAAAAATAAAAGCCTCAAAAACGTTTGTAACATCAGAACCAAAATGAGCATACAACAAAATATTCTAAAACCGTCCCACCACCATCCTAAATCCACATAGTGCTTAAAACGTTCTGGCGTCAAGTTATTATTTAGAGTAATTATTTAATTAACACCATGTCAGCCTTACTCACTTAAACGAGTTTGGGACGACAAGGTATTAAGTAGCAGGCTAATGTTAACAAGAGCGTACGCGTTATTGTGAGCGCCGGGACCCCCTGTGGCCATATTTACGTCCTTTATGCCCAACTTTTGGCACATACACCCAAGTCACAGTGAAAACAGGCACAGAAGGCCCGTTTCATACATGTGTAAAGCTTGAACGGATCTCTAAGACCTGAAGAAGAATCTAACTTTAGATGCTTATTGACCATAATATTTCATTTATACGAGGTACTTCAATGTGTAACAACGAAGTGATTTAAATGCTTCTTAAGATATATCTAAAATACGCTTTAAATGCGCTTTATTGGGATGTTGACACGATTTATGAGTTTATATTGTAGTATTTTTTTTTTAACTCGTGGAATCATCAAAAATGCTTAATTATGGTTCACAACTTATAATAACGTCTTACTTATTTAAATCCTATCGCCTTATAAATATATCCACTCAACCATCTATAAGCCGCATAAAAAGGTCACCTTCGTGGTATACGATTTTTTTCTACAGTTGACTGAAATAGATATAGCTCGGCAAGAAAGAAAAGGCGTAACTAAAACAATAGGTAATAAAAAACAATGAAAACCATGAATTGTAATTTATATCAATCTTTTTCAAAGCCTATAACTGTTCGCTTGTTATGAGGTTGAGATCATCATAATTCAACACAATCCATTACCTACACTTTATAGTCATGAATATGGGATGCCGCGCTATATAATTTCGTATAGTAAACTGTTCAAACTGTAATGTTTTTATATACAGTAGAGTACATTATAAAATTAATTATAATACATATAACAACACTATACGGATTGAGTTTCGTCTATTTTTAACCATATAACATAATATAAAGAGTTACGCCATAAGTAGTACTATGAGTATTGAAGCGCTGTTTGAAATTGAAACTTAGACTCGCACCATCCCACTCATTTAAATATATATTGATAGGACAACGAGCATTAACGATAAGAGTTCTAATTTTTAATTTTCGAGCAGCCCTCCAGACTTTTTTCGTTAATTCGCGTATGGTATATTCGATTTGTAGTGCTCCTGCTGTATTTATTTATCGTATGCCCAAACTATGGCTGTTAACAATGTTACTTCTTACCCCTCGCTTTATGTCATTAGTTGCACGAATTCATATACGCATAATGTGTTTGTTTTCTTAAGTCAACTTTTTTTCGTTCCGTATTTAATCATTGTGGGAAAGTAATATTGTGACTGGATGTTTTTAATTTATTGACATAATACAGTTTTATTGCAGATGAGTATAAAAGGAAGCTTTGTGTGATAGCAAATGCGTCGGGATCGCTTGGAATTAAATATAAAACCATTGTTAATGTCACAAATCAATTTGAGGTGATTACATCGTTACGTAATTCATCCCGTAAAAATGGCAAAGCGATTGGTTGATTTAGTATTAATTCCACGGATGTTTAACTACTGCTATAATATTGACGTGGTTATCTTACGTAGCGGCAAACAATCTATCAATTTCAAAAAAATATAATTCAAGATTAATTGAATCCAAGGAAAAGAAATCCCAATAAAATTAGCCAACGTAAAACATGACAAAAAAATAACGTGAGCTTTGTAAATTTGCTTTTAACGGTTGTGGCAATGTTAATCATACATACTTATGGGAACAGTACATAAACTCGAGCAAAATGTTTCGTTGCATCGGAGACTTACACTGAGACACTTGAGGCATAGCAATCTTTTGTGGACGGCCCGTTATGAAATAATACAAAGACTTAATTAAAAAACTGCATATATAGATGTTGCTTTCCGTATGAAATATCACATAAGGATCATACATATAATCTGTCGAAAAAACAATAAAAAATGTTACTATTTTCCATATTTTCTCGTAATTTGTATCTGTTTTTTATTTGTTTTTTCCTCTACCCTAAGGTTGTCTGAAAGAGATCGCTCTGTAAGCGTCTTATCGCTTATCTGCGCATCTATCGTCTAGGTACCATTGTTAAATTAAGGAGCCAGTTGTAATTTTCTTTTTTGTTGTTCTACCTGTAATTCTACTTGCACACCAACCTATTATAATAAAGTATTCATGGCAATATATGGAATATGTGTATATGTATGTATATATTAGTTGGCTGATTTGTGTTTGTTTTACTCCTTTTGTACATAATCTGTCATCCTGCACCGACCACATATTTCTGTTTAACCCAGTGGTTGAATGGTAGAGAATGCCTTAAGGCACTAAGTCCGCCATTTGTACTATTTAATATTGTGCAGTAAAGGTTAAATAAATAAACCATTTCTCATTGTATTGTAATATTACCATCGTTTAAACTGCAGTAACTCCGACGGCGTCACTCCGCCCGTAACTTTAAATTCATAACTTTTAATTAACCGGAATGCTAACACAATTTAGAGGCTTTATGGTCGTATCAAATTTTCCGAAACGGACCGTTCGGGCTCGTAAAATGTGAGAATGATTACAAATTTTAAAACAAAGCATTGTAACGCGGAATTTAGTGCTCCGAACAGCTGGCGCGGCGCTTAACGGAGTCTTTAGGGCTCGTTCGGCTCGGAATGGCTCGTCACAGGCTCGCTTCGAGCACTCGCTGCTCGTTTGTCGTACAAATGGAACAGATGCTGGCTCCTAGTTCGACGGAGTCTTGCGATATCTCAATCCAAATGTGAGAATGATTACACATTTTAAAAGAAAGCATTGTAACGCGGAATGTAGCTGGCGCTTAAGGGAGTCTTTAGGGCTCGTTCGGCTCGGAATGGCTCGTCACAGGCTCGCTTCGAGCACTCGCTGCTCGTTTGTCGTACAAATGGAACAGATGCTAGCTCCTAGTTCGACGGAGTCTTGCGATATCTCAATCCAAATGTGAGAATGATTACACATTTTAAAATAAAGCATTGTAACGCGGAATGTAGTGGTCTGAGCAGCTGGCGCGGCGCTTAAGGGAGTCTTTAGGGCTCGTTCGGCTCGGAATGGCTCGTCGCAGGCTCGCTTCGAGCACTCGCTGCTCGTTTGTCGTACAAATGGAACAGATGCTAGCTCCTAGTTCGACGGAGTCTTGCGATATTTCAATCCAAATGTGAGAATGATTACACATTTTAAAACAAAGCATTGTAACGCGGAATTTAGTGCTCCGAACAGCCGGCGCGGCGCTTAAGGGAGTCTTTAGGGCTCTTTCGGCTCGGAATGGCTCGTCACAGGCTCGCTTCGAGCACTCGCTGCTCGTTTGTCGTACAAACGGAACAGATGCTTATAGTTCGACGGAGTCTTGCGATAACGCCAATTTAGAAATCTTGCCTAACATGGCATTAAATGCAAAATATATATGCCATTCAAGACAAGCTAACATTTCAAATAGAAATCGTATCAGAAGTTATTGCTCGCATGTGTTAATTGCACTTTAGCGGTATGACTCGTCATTTAATTTAACACCTAAAAAAAGAGTATATTTGTCTCGACGTGAAAGAAAAGGACGGAAAAGAAAATTACATAATGGTTCTACGGTAATCATCGATAACTTGGAGCGAAGGAAAAACCAAAAAGCTTGGCACGGTATTGACAAGCACTAAGAAAACAATATAATTTCAAAAAATAGACAAACAATAAATATAAACAATATAAAACCTCAACGCACAATAATAGAGAATATGGCTAAAGTAGAAATATAAAGATGTCGGATATCTCAGTGTACCTATACGTAACGTCGAATTTGATCCCTGGCGTTGCTCCGCCCCCGCTCCGCAGCCAGCTCAGCGTGTACCGACTCGCAATTAGACTGAAATATTACCGGGTAACGATTTGATTTGCGCTTGTTTTAAACATGCGTTGTTATTGTTAATATTATGCGGGGTTGGCTCCGTGATAGTTCAGCTAGCCACGAAGCTGGCGGTCCTGGGTTCGAATTCCGGAAGGGCAAATATTTGTATGATGGGTTAGTTGTATGAGCATGGTCGTTTTCTATGTATATTAAAGACCAGTGTTCAAGTAATGTCTAATTTTGAGAAAGAAAGATTCTGCTGTTATCTTTCTATGCCGAAAATTCTTAATAGCCATGGTACATAGTGTAAAAGGAACTTAAAAAAAAAGAAATAATTTAGCTACTTTACGAGGAATGTCTTAGCTTTGTTCTGAATAAACTTATTTGAACCGACTTCAAAAAGCAGGAAGTTATCAAGTCGGTTGTATATTTTTAATGATTGTTACCTCAGACCTCCATCATTTATAAACCAATATCAAAAAATATTTTTTTGATCGAGTAGGCATCTCCAAGTTCGCCATAAAATTTAAGAATCGACGGAATTTCTCAAGTATTATATTTATGATGATTTCAGTGTTTTTTGTTGAAATACAATTTCTTCTCGTTGAAGCAAATCTATTTTTGTTAAGATGCAGTCCTTAAAATAGGATTTTTAAAGTATATAATACTTACTATACCATACACGTTAGGCACCATCTTGGCTGAAAATGTGTACGAGCATGAAAGCATGATGCAAGTACATTATTAGTAACCATAACCACCACAGTAGATATACAAAGTCAGTGTTACAAAATTACAAGTAGATCAAGACCAACAGAGAGGAAACATCTAAATGGTAAAGTAACTTCTGAAATCGCGTTGGCATAAAACGCACAAACAAATGACGACAACGGCTGTCACGTCAAATCCTACAAAACCATCCCTCCTCGGTCGCAACAAAGAGCGAATCGCGAAAACTGCGTCGACCAAATTTCAGACATTAATCCGTAGATCCTAAGGTTTGTTCAATCAAATAAGTTCTCGTCTTATAATTTAAGCACCGCATTTACATTCGAACTAGATTCATCCTGGTGCCGACGGCGGCCAAAAATTTTAATAACTGAATAACTTTGCAACTTCGTCTCGTCAAATATAATAGCAAAGTTGAAAGTAATAAGACAAGATTTTATGCATAACAAGGGGAGCCCTTCGAGGGTGAGAAGGGGGGCGGGGGGGTTAGCACTTGTCCGTGCCTAGACAGAAATGAAACGTCAGGCCTTATGAAGACGAACAACTTCGCCTTAACAGATATAAATCTCATTTTCATTCTGAGAAGGCTTTTTTAATGCAGTTTAGGTTAATTTTAATTTATGTTGCTTAAGTAATTGGTTGAATGGTTTGCTTGTGGTCCAGTTAGCGGCCATAGCTGTTTAAGCTGTATTATGGTATGGTATTTGATTGTAAGTGGCGAGTGGTTAGACTAACATTAGCTGTTGTCGCGTGTTGTACTGGTAGTCTGAGAACCTTGTCGGTATCGCGAATGTGTATGACATCTGAAGACATGTACCCGTACAGTGAGCATGTTATGTGAGCTTATCTAGGTAGTTATGTTATGACTGCCTGCACCGAAATTTACTTCAATAATGCTTGGAGAAGGTCGAAACTGTTTTATAACTAAGATTTTCCCGCAACTTAACAACGATATCTTGGTTGTTTTTTGAGAACTGTACATTTTATCGGAAAAATAGCTTTCAGTCCAAATACTATTTTTTTTAGAAAAAAAAGAAATAGCAAGTGGTTGGTTTGTTGCTGCCTTACAACAGACCTAACATATAAACTGACTTCAATACTAGGATAATAATTACATTTGGGTATATCCTTATGTATGTGAAATGAAATACATATCATCATCATGATTCCCTTGCCTTTTTGGGATTAAATAAAAATGTAATGAAACACATATATAAAAGAGAAAAACGTCTACTAATATTTACATAGATTTTTATTTTATTAATTCTTAATCAAATTGAAAAGTAAAACAGAGCCACGGGTATATAAAGACGTAGTTAAAATAAAAAACGCCAACATCTGTACCTCCCGATTTACATACAACAAGGAAATATATTAAAAACCTGTCAGTGCGATCTTAGACACAGTTGGGGCCGTCATTGACACCCGGCGGTGATTAGGGGAAAAAGGGCTGGATATAATTACTTTATATATAACCCCCTGTGAATAATTACCCCGGGATCAATTAAAAGGAAACCCAGAATTAAAACCCTGTTAATGAGGCGGCAAATTTTTATTTCTGCGATATTCGGGGTTTGTTGGTCTGTTCTGGGGGAATTGTGGTTCTGACTTCGTATACGACTGACTGTATGGACATTGATGTTGAATATTGAGATAGAGAACTTGGCCATGTCTATAGATAGATATCTACATAGTTTATAGTGAATATCCAACACGAGTATGATATATCCACAGGGAAAATTGGTTATCAAAATTGCTTAGTTTTCCAAGTGTTTAATTTCGCTTAAATAAGTCTTATACTTATTATGAAAACGTACACTTTTCATAACTTTTTAAAACAATTTAATCTACACAACATCCTACACAACGGTTTAAATAAATATCTGGATTTTATTATTGTTGTTTATTTATTTCGGTCCTAAAACTGATAATTAAATCAGTCTATAATATGCGTTCTTTAACGGCCTACTTTTCTGGTTACGAATGTTACTAGTCTCGTCGATAATATTATCAAATACGTTAACTGAAACTAAAACCGCATCTACTTTGCATCAATAAGCAAACATATTTTGAACGTTAATATAATTCAAAAGTACTCTTACCAATATAAGTTACGAGACAAATTTATGTTAAAATGAAACAGCGCAGACAGGGCTATGAGACTCGTTAGTAATTGACATAATTCCAGTGTCCACGTTGTCTAAAACGTACATTTATCAATAGCTTTTTGCGTGGAGAAAAAATATTAGTGTATTGAGATGGAACGCCATGATGACTGGTTTGTCATAGCATCTCTCGCGAGTCGTTTAACATTTTTTTCCACTTCCTACTCCGCCGCGCATATGGCGAACTAAATTATGTTACCTACGTCTAAACGACAGCAAAATAAAAATGTCCAAACATTTGTATACATTAAATAAATTTATCATCCCGTTTCGTTTATACGAGCAGTGAAAGGAAGCTGGCACACATGGGGAGTCTTCAAATCCCAAATGCATTATTTTTTCATATGAACCTCGCTAATACGATAGTGGCTGCTACAATCGGATGAATGTTCGCGCCGCGTGAAATCACTACTTTTGTGATGAAAGAACGGAGCGTGGGACGTTCAGAACACGTGTATGTGGGTCCCAAACACGTGACGATACCTGTCAAAATATGACGAGTCCTATAGAAGAACAGATGTCATTGTTGGAGCTAATCTAATTCGGAGTCGTCGAGCGTGAAAGTGTTGCGATTAACACATTTTCGCAACGAATTATTGGGAGGCTGTCAGCTTGCGTAAGCTGTGACAGGAGAGTGGCAGGCGGTGGGGTGCGAGCGGGACCTTGCTAGATGCGTGCGTGGATCTAACAGATAGCAACATCAAATCTCTAACGGTATTGACTGATCTATTCATTCCAGCTTTCGTTGCGCCCATATTATATTTTCCAACGAACTGTGAAATACTAAATAACAATGAACTCGTATCTGCTATTGAATCATATCGAGAGAGAGTAATAACGGTTCATAATTATGAATTATTCATATACCTTTCATAATTATGAATTATTCTCATGTCATGATAAGTAAGATCTTCTTTAAACTTAGTAGCTCATGCAAAGAAACTTACATCAAAACCTGAATTCCAATCCGTCTCGTGTTTGAGAGCTGTGATGTCACAAAATGACCTATATAAATATTACAAAAATAGCACCCCCCTTCTTATGTACGTATAAGGCTAATAAAACAAGTATTGCTAATATCCCTGATTCTCCCCCCAATACCTCCCAAATACGCGCAGATTTAACAGTGATTTCTCTCAGCATCCGAAATGACTAATTTAAACCATAACGCTTACCAATTGAATACAGACAGAGAATACACTTGTCTTGCGTCGAGAGCACATTTGGTTCAGATGTTCCTCCCCGATACATTTGTAAAATAGAGATACGGCTACTTAGTAAAATTAGAGGGTGGGGGAGAAATGTCACACAAAAGTTATTTAGATGTTTACGCGTGCATCGTTGCATTAAATAAGCTAGGAATACGCGGGGGGCGACGGGGCACAATGGACCCACACCGGGCTATCTCACCCTGTGCACTTTTATGCCAAATGTTTACTTCACTGTCCCTTAAAACCAACGGCAAATACTTCTAAACTATACTCTATATCTATTGTGATGTGGTTCCTCGTGAGTGTGTAGTATTATGTTAGTTAGGAGGTACTAGAAGTAAGCAGTGAATATTGGCAATCATAGTCGTTGACATTAGTTTTTGTTGAGCGTTGAACACTGTTCATTTGTTAGTTTGCGGTAAAAGTTCTTCATATGAATAAAAAACAGATCGGTTTTTATTAAATTTGTAAAATTTGTGTGTTCACATGGAGAAAGTTAACATTTGAATAGTTTCAGACAAGGCGTAGAAGATATTAGACTAGATAGTTTAAAATACAAGAACTAATTGATTGTTTATTTAGTTATATTACTTACTTACATAGGTCAGTGGGAGTAAAAGATAGTATATCAATGTCAACATACTTTTTAGTTAGGGGTATTTTCGGCATTGAAACTATTGAAAGTCGGCATTGAAACTATGGGAAGTGAACGGTCGTAGGCAATAAAGGGGGTGAAATGTAAGGAAAGGCATAGGGACCAATGATACCACGAATAGAACATACCTATTCGTGATATCATTGTAAAATTACAAACGATATGTATTCATATATCCAATTACATTCATATTTCGGTGGACGAATATACATTAATGTGCTTGTTTTCATTATGCAATACCAGCGGGCCTTAACCCCTGACTTACTACGCTTCAGAACTCTGTGTAAGTAAGTAAGTACAAATTTATTTTCCGGCAGCTACTTAAACACACATTGACCTGATCGGCGAAGGTGAGAGGTGCAAGAGGGGCGGGGCTGACACGAGGATCTAATGCCGAGATAATGCCTCGACAGCAGAGTTAATTGCAAGCAGTGCACCACACTCAGGCGTCGGGGGCCTTCCCCTGGGACCCGCTTCCCCCTCAAACGACCTCTTAATCATTCACTCCATCTGCGACGCCGCGCTAAAATACGCATGAAATTTATATGACCCACTCCAAAAAAATCGCACTACCTTTACCCAATTGTTGGGACAAAAGCAGCCACCAACGCAGACTTAGCACCCCGCGGCGCGATTTATGAATAGAATAATGCCAGTCCACACAAAACGCTCGCACCATCCATCAATGTACTCCGAAATGTTTCATTAGTAAACATTAAGATGTTTGCTTACATGTCCGAATGTTGTTGGACGTAATATGCCCGAGTTCCGTGAAACGAGGTATGAAGTAAAATATTGTCAGTTTGGACGCATGCAGTACAATATAAGACGTAATCGACGCGGGAGGCGTCGGTCACTGCTCCATGAGACCTCATTTACAATTATTTGCTTAGTAGGTCGTTTTATCGACGAGCTAAGGACTACATTTGCTTGTTAAATGAATATGAGTAACGAATAACCGATGCTCACCCACACTAAGGACAGGTAGGCACCTATGTGAACCGCGAAATGACCATTGTCTGACAAAAAGAGACGTCCACTCGAAATTTGATGTCGATTGTACTGAATGTGTGTCATGTCCATAAATCTAACGGTTGACAAAAGTATTGTAATAGCGTTTGAAAAACATTTTGATCGCATCGTCGTTGATATTGAATGTTTACAATTGAATTTCATAAAAGTAGTTTTGCTTTAAATTTCACGTCATCTTGGTGGCATTGAAAGTCAAAGTCAATTCAATGAAATAATAATTTATTGATAAATCATACGTTATTATTATATGACATAAAAGTGTTATTTTCGATAAATACATTCTACACTGCTTTGTGTATTTAGCAACATTGAAATAATATAATATATACTAAAACTAATTTCAAAGTTATTAATGCGTGACATGTAGGTAATTGTACAAAATTAAATAAGGTTATCAATTAAACAAAATCTAATGTAACCTTGGACGTGTTATAGTTATAACTATACCCCGGGGTCAAAGGTGCAGGAATGATATGACGTATACTTTCGGTCTGCACCGAAAATCCCGGGGTAATAACGCCTGCGTTGAAAAGAAACGAGCACCAAGTTGCGTGGCTCCTTGCCAAGCGTAAACTCATAGGCGCTTACCTATTCCATTGCTACATGAATTAAACGTGCAAACTGTACTCTTATAGCGATTAACAAAAAACAATAATAGTATGATCTAACCAAATCGTACATGCGCATAAAAATAATGAACAGAAAAAGACAACCGGTCCGGTCCTTACGACAGTCCCATAAAATGTTTCGACGAGGACTAAATGAAGGTAAAAAGTAAAAAACCTCGTCACTTTTCGCATAGCGGCTAACCTCCGGAAATAGCGCGACAGCCAAGTTTCGGATATTTTTATTATTATTACCGAAATAAGGCCAATTTGATTCCTATGACGCTAGAAATTGTTTACGCAATAATTTACATTAATGTTGTCTTTGTTCAGTTGTCTAATTAGTTATACAACATTGCGCATTATAAAAACGTAGGTACAAATGGCGGACTCATTTACACGAGGCATTCTCTACCAGACAACTATAAGGCCAAACAGAAAAATTATTGGCGCGGAATTAGTGTACAACAAAACGTGTATGCACACATTGGAACTGTTCAAACAAAAGTACATTAATTATATTGTTAAATATATATATATATATACACCTATATATATATATATATATATATATATGGGGTACCTGCAACTAAAATGTCCTAGGCTTGATTAGAACTTTAGTGTTAGAGTAGAGGCTTAGAGTTTAAATTGGTTAACGATACCTATACAAATTGGATTAATCCTTCGGCAAAAACAAATGGAACGTTACGGAGCTGAGGTCTAATTCGATTGACATTGATACATAGCTATTTGAGCGATGTATCGACCATCGAGCAGTGTAGCCATGATACTGACAATATATTTCGATAGTTGGTACCTATTCGGGCTTCCTTTAGTGACATTGGCAAGATGGGTTTAAAAATCATTGAAATACCCCCTTATTATATTTACCCCCTTGTACAGTATCCAGCATTTATAGATACTCAGGTACTTATATTACATTTACCTAAATAACTAATATATAAAATATCTGCGTTTCGTCTTCTATGCCCCTCACTCTATATCTTTCCCAAGTTTTACGTATATTGCAGTTTGGTCCTTCGTTTGTTTGTTTGTTTACTGCCAATAGCCATTGTGTTTATCCTGCTTTCAAGTGCAAAAAATCACAACGTATTCACCTAATACGGGATCCAGTTTTAACCGATTCCTGACGCAGTTGGTTAAAAATGGATCACTCACAGTCCGCCAAGCATCCTCTAAAACGTATAAAAATAATTAAAAGCTCATTATTTAATCTCCGTTCATATGTTTTGCTTAATAATTAACATCACATGTGGTTGTATGTAGTGATAGTGGCATGATCGATGGTGGGGCAAGGACACCCACACTAGAGACGCCAGCGAACGACTGTTCCTGGAAGTGACTTGCTGTGACCCCTGCGGTTATGTCCACTGTGCTGACAGATTTGTGGCAAAAAATTGGAGCATTGGAACATGAAGATGTGACACTATATTTGTTTACTTGGAATACTTTTGGAGAATCATAGTGTTTTTTGCCGAGCTGAGTTGTTTTTGTATCGGTTGATATGTTTTTTTTTATTCATGCTTCGTTACCTTCTTTTTGTGAACTGCATACATGCATGGGTGGGACCATTCAATGCATGAAAAAATACGCAAATATGTAAAACGGATTAGCGCAAATTAACTGGCACTTTATTATATCGTGGGTTAGCAAAGCCATATTATTATTTTAATTAATATGGATTTCCGCAAAGCAACGCGTGATTCAATTAAGTAATTAGGTATATTTTTTGTGACATTAAAAAAAATATGATATTATTCTTAGTGCGATTTTATGTTATTTTCTTAGATAGGTATATCTCATAATCTCAACCCAATAAACCATAGTTTGTTCGCATGATTTTTTTTATCGTAAATTTTTCGTCAACTGTTGGTTTTTAAGTAATTTTGCAGAGTGTCCGAGCAGCCTTACAGATTTACTTTTAGGTACGTGCGGAAATTTGATTTCTTCTGGATTAAAAATGAGCCACATAGTTTATCTGTTCTAAATCATTTGAAAACCACATTATGGTCCGAACTGTGGGCTTGCTGAATATCTGCCGCATCCAGACCAATCTTATCCCTTGCTCTCCGTGCTTAATGAAACACTCATCTCGATACATCATTGATCGTGGCCGATAGGCGCGCCTGTGTCATGTCATGTTTACTAGATGTGACATGAAGGCTTGATGCTCACCCAAAACTCATTACTTAGAGGAATTAATGGTGACATTTCGCGTATGTTACCCATTTTAAGGAATAAGGGTATGTAGTCACTAAATTGTTATAAAATAAATAAACAAACAAGACAAAATACATCAGATAATATCAGATAATATTCCAATCGATCTATTCCCAAAATAAGCACTAGTAGGCTCGTGTTATAGGTACTAGACTGCTATGTACCTATATGCATGTTACTTAAATATAATAAAAATAACGTCTGTGACCAAGGAACAAATATTCGAGCTCATGACTAATATATTTGCCCTTGCCGCACCAACCGACTTGCCGGAATACATTGAAAAACGACTACCTATCAATCTATGTAAATAAGCATCTAGCTAGAGTTAAACCGCCTTTGAACTGAAAACACTTTATGTTCACCCAATATTAAAGATTCACTGTAAATAAATAACTAATATTATACTGAACTTCATCAACTGAAGGTTTATTTTATTAGAACTATCTCAAATTTTGTTACATAATCTTATAAGTATTGGCAAGCAAAAAAATTTACGATATTCATAAGGACTAAAGACCACACAATGACTCAAAATGTCCTAAATTATTATTCATGACTTTAATTAACTATAACTTGAAATCGATTGTGGAATAAAACATTTTTATTATACAAATGCATTATTTTGCTAACCGTATTATTTAACGATCGTCTACTTATGAAACATTAAAAATTAAAACTGTTCGCGGGTGTACCTATAACGCTTTTCATAATCCAGTACTCCAAATGGCTTTAATAATACCCCCTTTTCACCGCTGCCCGGCCTTTTCAGTGTTTTAATGTTAATTAACTGTCCGTACTTGATGCTAACCCAATCAAGGGTGGCTACAAAACTAAGCTATATAGAGAATGTAGGCAGTAGCGTTCGATCAAATCTTTTTGAGACAAAACCGGAGTAGATTTGGTTTATTTCATTATATCAGAGAACAATATTCCCAAATTCCTTAAATATAAACCAATAAATCAGAGATTGCTATCAACTCTAATAGGAAAAAGTTTTATCTATTTGCCATACAAATTCAATATCACACTGTGGAAATGTCTTTTTTTTGTTATTAGAACTCGTAGTTCCATGTATTTATTTTAAATGAAAAATTAGCTCCAAGTTAATTTCTAAGAAAATGTGCAACACACACAAAATAAGGCTTTAGGTACCTACTCTTATTCACGACTGGAACTTTTATTTATCATGTAGGTACACTGCAAAAGTGTACGCAATGAGTTCAGCAATATATCCAGTAAGTAGTGTGAGACGAAGGAGAAGCTATTACTCGGCATGGTATCACAATGTAAGAGCGAACAAAACTGCAATATGCTTCAGTCAAAAATAGACAGAGGGTCGTATTTGAGAACAAATTGATGCTACATGCCACGTTTGTACAAAGATGTTATTAAAGATGCAGAAGTAGGGACAGCAGGTGTGCAGTAGTGTAGCGTCTAAATCATCATAATAATATATTCGTCACCCAAAAAATGTCCACTCGACATAGACTTCCATTAAAGAACGCCATCATAGCAGGTCACTCGCGGCATTCAGCGGATTCCAGCGGTCTTCAGTATAATTATCTGTACTATCACTCATCATCACTTCACACACTCATAACATCACTCCAGATCCCAACGGCCGTTCTTGTATACGAGCAATGCTCATTGTCACTTCAGTATTGCAATTCTTCGAAATATGTCATTCATTTGGGTATCTATTCTACTGAACTTGAAGAAATCATGAGCCAAAAGCTGCAACAGCTTTATCAAAGATTGACGCCACGCCTCACCTTAGGTAGTAGTGATATGGATCTGCAATTATTCAACAGGGTTTTATCATCTTTTTTAAGAAGATCGTGCTACTATTCCATAGTTATCAGTTAGGCGTTCTCCCAATTAATACTGGATCAATCAAACTGCTTCTAAATTGCTCTTATGACCGGTTATCTCCCCGCGTTATACTGTTTTTAGACTGCTCGAGAGCCATTCTAATCTCGTACAAGCTGTATTCGGGGATGTTTTCGGTGGAGTGCCGGTTTGATCTAGGTGTTGGATCGCTATCTAGATTGAGATCAGGATGGGACGTGTATAGCTCAAGCGTTAATTAGTCATTCCTGATTGGATTCCTGCGTATAGGAAAACAATAAATGACGGCCGTTTTCTTGAAAACCACTCTTTTTTTAGCTGTCTAAAACCGTAGGAATACAAAATACCGCCAAATTTCTTCCTTATTCTCCATCGTATATTAGGAACTCCTAAACACATTAGGAACTTAACAGAACTTGCCTTAAATTATACTTGCTTACATCTACTTTGAAATCACCGAGAGTATAAGCATGTCACACAATTCGCAATGCATAAATTATGATTTGAAAGATGGTTCATGTCTCTCCATTGGTACTCCATGTTGCATAAACACTTAACAAATACATACTGGAGCTAGGGTGGCGAAATGGTTAACGCGCTGGGCCGGCAATCCAGAGGTACCGGGTTCGATTCCCGGTCTCTTCCCCCAGGTAGCTCCTTTTTCAATTTTTCTTTAAGCTTTGATCTTTGTATTTAATGCTCATATAAAAATTGTGGTGTACCTACCCACATAAAAAAAAATGAGACATTATATGTTTCATAAATTTATAAATACATCTTGTCAAAGTCACTACTTTAACAAATTGTATTTTCTAGAGGTAATTTATAATTATGCCCTCGCTAAAAGTCATATATGGGACATTGGACATATTTCATAAAAAAACGTCTAATTTAATAGTCACGAAAATAGAACATTAGTATCAAATGTCACCAAAGCTGGTATAACGAAAAAGGAGCTTATGAAGTATTCAAGCTCAGAGATCCATGTAAGTATCGTTTAATAGATATCTGTCGCCATATCTCATCCGACAGTGACCAATAAAGCTTAATACACACATACAACATTCCAAAAATTCATGAAATATATCTTAAAAATACCTTATAGTGATTATAGCACACTTATAATCATCAATCTTGATGTACATTATAATTTATAATGGTGTACGGGCGTAGTATAAATAAATTTGGAGTATTGAAAAGTCCGAAGTTGTGATCAATAAATAACAACATGACGGTACAAACAAACAGCCTCCCGCCGGCCGGGGCGCGTGCCAAGGATTAGTCGTATTTTCATATCAAAGGCCCTGCTCAGTTTTATGAATTACTTCTATTTCGACTGCTTACTGACTAAAACTCGTATCTTACTCAACTCTGACACCGAAAACCCAACATTAAGTCATATTGAATAAAGATATAAATTTAAAAATTATTTGAAGAGATGTGAGCTTGTAAAAACAGCTCAGAATTTGGGTTCAGCGTAATGTCTCTCTTTATTTGACGGGTCTGCGTGGGAGAATTGAATTTGTTGCACTTTTCATTTAATCGCATTAGGGAAATTCATAACTTTATTCTTTGTGTCTTTTATGGCGCGGCGACAATGCAAAGATTATTCCAATTTAAGACGTTTGTTTGCTTTTATACGTTCTCGGATTTTGTACAATCTGTGTTACTTATATTAGTCTCCGTCTGATATTTTCTTTATTACCTTTTTTCATTAAATTATATATTTTCTACATTTTCTTGTTAAGCATCGTAAAAGACGTCGAGGTTGTCCTTTTTTTAGTCAGTAAAATAACCACTTTTCGATATAAAATGTTTTAAAGAGGCGGTTATAGTTGCACTATTTATAGCACTTTGAGTACTTATGGAAACTATAAAAATATGATTCGACTTTCTACTTCTACTAGAGATGATATTCAGATGAATATATTGTATTCTGATGAGCATTAAATCAGAAATATCAATGAATTTGCTACAAATGACGGAGCGAGCAAACAATATGTCAAATTTATTAATAAATATCAATAAAAATTTAAATAAAAATTGAATACGTTAAATGGTTAAGATTTCCGATCTGATTCCGTGATAGACCAAGATATATAGTAAATTGAAGATTTTTCAAACCTCCGTCGAAAGAACTATAAAGTCGAGATATCGCTTGACGGAGGACATCGCAATAATTCTTAGATTTAGGGTCAGGATCTGGCTTTTTGTTTTCTAAATAGCCGCCCTTGTGTCCCGTATAACCATATTCCAATTATCCGCACATCAATCCAAAGCCTGTCTCTGTCAGTCCGGTACTCGCCGGTTCCATGACTTTAGTGAGACCAATATTTGTATTTTTTAAAACGTTTTGATTTATTCTTACCCATAACGTCACGGTACGTAATGCGATTCTGCTTATTTTAGCCCAATTAGCATGTTGGTATGTTTCTTATATGGCCGTCATAAAACCGAAATATTACCAAATTGGGGAAATAATACCATATGGCTACAATGAAGATATCGCTAATATTCTCTGACTAGAGCCCGCATGGCTATTATAACTCAGATATATATTATTGCCAAATTAGGTGGTATCAGATTTGAGAACAAACTCTACTGTTTGCCTTCAAGAGGTGCATTTGATGTCGATAGATACGTCACATCTATATTCTGATCCAAAATCGATACTCAGCCTGCCTCAGACTTGACTTGGAGTCAGGGTAGGTACTCGGTTCTATGAATTTATAATATCCAACATTGATCTCCGTATATTTAGTACATTTTCATTTACGGCTCATCAGGTCACGGTAAGGAAGTATTGCGCTATATTGCTCGCTATATCGCTATTTTAAGTTAAAGATATCATCACAAAGCTTTGTGGAATTAGCGCCTAGAATAGCCGAGATTTCATTAAATAAATATCGATATCGCAATGCCTCGTAAAGTTTAAGCCAAGCTTTGCTTTTTTGTCTCTGAGAAGCACCTGGTGTTGATAGATACGTCACATCCATATTCCGATGATCCGGACGTCGATTCACAGCCAGACTTATTCAGAGACTCTCAGGGTACTATTGGCCGGTTCCAAAAATTGACTGTCCAACATTTGTCTCAGTATTTTCAGTACGTTTTTAATTATCCTCACGCATTTTTAGGTCACAGTAAGTAATGGGTGGTAATGCTAATACGATATTTCTAAATCAGAATCAGAACATCCAAGCTCCATAGAAACAATGCCTAGATATGAACATATTTTACAGTAGAAGGGCACCTTCTAGTATAAAACTTCGTCTGCGCTAAAAAATGGCGTGTATGATTCTTTGTTTCTCCATAGTCGGCTAAAAATTATCCTGTAACCATCTCGGGATGCTCATCCACTTGTGTACCAAGAAATAACCAAATCGATCCAGCCGTTTAGGCATGATGAGAAGACAAAGTTGAATTTTTACAATTTTGTAATATTTTATGTCTGTGACATAATATTATTGTCAAGTTAGGTGTGGATGTGCGTTGTGGAATTTTCGTCAAATTAGCGGCGGCGTGCTTATATGACCGTTATATAATGCCAATAAATAATTGCTAAATAAAGTGGACATAGTAAGAATTATTTGGGCTTAGTTATAATTATTTTAATATATACCCAGCTACGTCTCTCATATGGCCGGCCTTCGTATA
This sequence comes from Apotomis betuletana, assembly GCA_932273695.1. Taxonomy (NCBI): domain Eukaryota; kingdom Metazoa; phylum Arthropoda; class Insecta; order Lepidoptera; family Tortricidae; genus Apotomis; species Apotomis betuletana. Next base: position 11,294,511 of record OW026298.1, on the reverse strand, counting down.
GTCAGGATACTGGGGATATAGCCGAAATGAGGATGTCGTAATACTTTTTTTGTCTCCAAGAGGGGCATCTGGTGTCGATAGATACGTCACATCTATGTTCCGATGATCCGCAAATCGATACTCCACCAGGCTCAGCCACAGGCTCAGGGCACTAGTCGCCGGTTCCATGAATTTTGTTTAACCAACTCAGTATTTTTTTAGTACGTTTTGATTTATCCTCACCCATTAGGTCACGGTAAGTAATGCGGGCCGGCGCGCGCGGCGGGGCGCCCGATCCGCTCGCATAGATAGCGAAGACACGTGTTGTCAACTTGTACGCTCTCAAAATACCGTATATTTGATAAATTTTACATTTAACATTAGTATGATATCGAGATAATGACGCCGTTTTATTTGGAGGTGTCAGTTAATAAAGTCGGAGCGGGCCATTCTGTGGGATCCGATTTTTTATACGGTATTCCGAGATTATCTGAGTACATTTCTACTGTATTATATAGTATATCGTCACTATTATGTCTACTTCAGCGATATGCGTAATTGGACGCGGTTGTGCAGATTTTTCTGGAGCTGGCTATTTTGGGTTAGAATACTGGCAAGGGCAGTCAGGCCATTTTATATGTCATTTTTAGATCAGATATTTTTGAAAATGGCTGAATTTTTGATAATACTGAATCGCGAGCCTGCTAGATGATAAAGTAATCCAAAATGTTCTTACAAATTTCGATCTTCCAGTCCGTTTGCAAGATATTTAAGTGAATAATTATGGAAAAGTAACGGATTCGAAATAAAAAATATAAGGGTACATTTTTCCTCTTACCAAAAACTAACTTTTTTTTTTTTATTAGCCTATATTGGTGTCCCACTGCAGGGCAAAGGCCTCTCCTCTCGATTTCCACAACTCCCTGTTTGATGCTATTACTGGCCAATCATTTAGGAACGCGTCCAGATCGTCCCGCCATCTCCGTCTTGGCCTGCCACGTCGTCGCCGCCCATCATGCGGCACCCATTGCGTTATTTGATTAGCCCATCTGTCTGGGTGCATGCGGCATACGTGGCCTGCCCAGATATAAAGTGGGACTGGGCAGGCCACGTATGCCGCAAAAACTAACTTATGATAAATTAAAATAAAAGCAAAAAATCTTATAAAATTATGACATTTTAAAAAGCTATCAACATTAACTACAACTTTCTATATAATAATATGGTCAAAATAAATATTTGTGTGAGCAGGCATTTTTTCTTGTAAGATGGATGTTATCTATGGACTTAGGTACTACTCTGGCTCAGTGACCCAAAGAGGACCTTGGCCTCTGTTCTAAGACCTTTACTGTACCTATTGACTCACTGGGGAAAATAATCTTAACCAAAACAGATTATTTCATACTCAATTGATGGGCGGAAAATTCAAATCCGCCAGGACTGACACAAATATTGTTATATATATAATAACATGAATTTTAATTCTTGTGTGAGTGTTCCGACTGACAAGTTATGGATTTTAAAATTTTGGCCGCAAGGTGTTTTGTTCCGGTGTTTTCCCGATCGACTACGGACTTGCGTAACACATTGCAGAAAAAAAAGCCTAGTTGTTTAGTCCTGTTTGTATTTAATATGTATGTTAGTTTCGACGAGGAGGAAACGAAAGCCTACATAACAGAGAAGTCGTCAGGTGCCACGAACATTTCATAAACAACCAGAACATATCAACAGATATAAACAAAGCCCACTTGTCACCCGACGTAAGCGTTTTTGTTAGTCGTGCATTTTTATAACAAGAGTTTTTGTTGTGAGGCGATGTAGGAAGGAAGCCGCGGCGGGGGGTCGGTCTCCTGGGGCATGCGTACACAAAACATTTCGTGATCCATAAAGACAAAAGGAAAATTAAAATCTGTAAAACTCTCGGGTGGACTGCGTGCGTTCCAAGCCGTACACTCCGGGATCTTCGTAGGGATAGCTTACTATTGTCAACTTTCTACACGTCGCTAAACTATTCTTGAAGCCATTGATGCTATGTTCAATCTTAAATTCTAACGGAAATGTTTATGTTTTGCTCACTCACAGACATTAAATATTTTATAAGAATCTACAAAGTCGATACTTGTAAAGCAAATGCACTTTTCTAATACTTTAAACTTTATAAGTGTAGATGAGAAACACAACAAAGGACAATAACATCAACTATTTACAAGACTAATTTGCTTTCTGCTAAATATAATGTCAAACTCCGACAAAATGAATTGTCCACTTAACTTGGCCACCAAATGTATCCAGCACGGCGGGAAAGTAGTCCTGAGTGCTCTCCTCTCGTGTCTATAATAAAGTATTTACATATTATTATTCATGAAAACAAATGTCCTTTGAATGGTTTTTGAATTTTGTTGACTTAATACAAAGTGCTTTGCGAACGCTGCCCATTCTGTCGGCGACATCGCATAATGGATGGCTGCGATGTTCGTATTTTGCGCAAATGTTTTTCTTATTTAGCGGTATCACGAAATGTATCTTCGTGAGGTATAGGCCAGGGAATGTTATCGGATATGTCTTCTTCCATTAGGTCGTGGGTTGTTCGGGAAAGAGTTTCGGGTGAGCTATAATGATGAGGTTTATGCAACTTGTATTCTGCAAACGAGGTCCGCAAAGATGCGGTCGGGCCGTGGCTGCCCGCGTCCGGAAATCAATGGTAAGTATAATAATAAAGAGCTGGGCGAGAAAGCGGCCGCTCGCTGCGTGATAGATGCTCCACGGGCGAGCGACAAAAAAATAACAAAATCGACTTAGCAAACATGTTTAATAAAATGAATGACTCGCTCGTATATCTTCACCTGCTTAGTATGACATAAATTATAATAATATTATGTTGTACACGTTCAAGGAGTCCCAACAAATTCTTATTCACTAGAAAATAAGACGTTTCACAAAAAATATTGCCCGGGTTAGTGAGACGAGTTCGAAACGGAATAAACGATGAAATTCCTCTAATGCCCTGCTGGACGCGCCCCTTTGTGTGCGCTTACATGACTAATGCCTTGTGAAATTGAACTATTGACGCACATATTTCGAGAAAATCTTCATATCGAAGAATGAGACATTCCTCATAACTGAGGCGAAGGTATGGAATTCGGGCCGGGTCCTTCTTAATACCTATTGGGCTCAGTTAAACATTTGGAGATCACTCCGGCCAAACTATGTTTAATTGAATTCCTTAAGCAAGAATACTGAATCCTGCGGATATCGCGGCTTGACTTTCTGCACTTCCCCCATATAGCTAAATATTTGGACAACGCGCCCGTATAGATTTTGATAACGCGCGTGTAGATAATACCTACTGAGCAACCCTTGAACGAACCCTTTATTCTCAAATGATCCAGCATTGACGGGAGAGGAATAGGGCTCAATCCAACAGTAGCTTTTACACACTCGACCCGAATTGTTTCTTTTCCTTGTCAAGGAAAATTTTTACACATATTAAGTAGCAATTTTTTTATCATCAATTTCGTACGGTAGGCCTTTGCGTGTCACGTTTTATTCATTCCATAATGCTAACTGCCATTACAATAAATCTTGCTACTATACTCCGCAATAACTCGGTGCATTGCGTTTTTATTTCGCGGTGATTTAGTTCACATCATCGATTTGATCCAGTGGCGTTAAAATTGAGAGACTCTGAGACGGAGGGCGCGCCCCTTCTCTCCCCCAACAAAATTACCTAGCCAGGCTGCACGTAATTAGCGCTAAACAATATTTAGCGGCGATTAACCCTATAAAATCTTATTAGATTAGAAGGGTTGTAAAAATCAATTAGAACGCCGTCCTACGTAACCGCACAGCGCGTACGAGGAATTTCTCTTTTTATTATCAATTAGATGGGTTTATGTGTGGTGTGGAGAGTAGGTGAGGATTAGGCAAGTGCGTGTCTGCGGCGAGCGACGGCGGCTTAGCCTCGGGGGACGCCCTGACCCTCGCGACACGATGACAGCTGCCTTTGTCATGCCCGCACTCGAATTTTATACCACAAAATTGACAGCTACGTAACACCGTAACTCACCGATCGAACAACTTGTTACCGAGCTTGTTGCTCACAATAAAGTATGAGCTGGTTGTAGCGGGCTCTCGGCGCGGCGGGGTCCAATTTATGTTGTTTCATATGTTGTCTGCTTTTGTTAATGTGAAAATTAAATCAAACACGTCGGCACCATATTTTTTGTTTATTGCTTAATCCTTTTGCGATACAGTGAACGTTGGCTACAGAGTGGGATTGCTATATTAGTGATATTAACAATTTCGAACTTACTTAGGTAATTCAATAAAAAAGTTACGTTTCATATTTATTTTGAAGTAGGTGCATGTACTTGCTTAACTTAACAATATAGATCACAAATCACAAATAGTGTAGGTATTCATAATCCAACGTAGGTATTGAGAGTAACCGAGTTCCACTAAAATAAACCGCATCTCCAATTATTTAGAAGAATCAGTTACTTAAGTTAATTTACTAACAACATTTATCAATAGCAGACAACTCATTGTAAAAAACTGGTCCTTCGACAAATTAACAGATGCCTGGGATTATATGCAATTGTTTTTAAGTAACTTGCTAACTTATTATTTTCATTCTATCCACTAAAACCCTTTGTCAGATTATGGAATCGATAAGATAATACCATTCAATCACAGAAGTTTCGACCAATCATGGCGACGAGAGGACCATAATTTAATAATAACCCATAGCGTACATTGTACGTATTAACCAAATAAATGTAACTGTTTACTTCGCATTACTACAAAAAACGATTGCGTTCATTCCAACTCCTCAAGGCAGCTCAATTAGCCCGCAGTTTGAAGATCATCTCACACACAAGGGCATGACTGAATCTCCAATCAGATCCAAGTCTGAAGGACGGGAACTTGGGGCCCTCCGGCGTGTAGGAATGTCTGATTGATTCCCGGCTCCACCGTGGAAGTATGCTGAAGTTGGACCAGATTCAACTTCACTCAGATTCAAACGGAATTGATAATGAGATAGATCTTTGTTCCCGGTTTTGATTGAACACGTCTGGCCGCTGAGATAGCGAGACTATTAAAAATTTTAAAGTGAGCCGGATTTGGTGGAGCTATTGTTTTTTTGCTGACTTCTTTATAATTTGGCCCAGTTTCCTATTATTAAACTTCTAGAGATGGCGACAACTGATATTCTACTTATTCCAAGTTTTCGGTTACTGTGAAAATTAACTCCTGAGGACAAAACAGGGACGTTATAAGTATACCGTGTGTATCTGTCTATTTGTCGCTTTGTATAGATCCTAGATACACCGCATAGTGAAACAAAAAGGTGTTCTTTAACGGTAGATTATGACCCTTAACCCTGAGGGTGAGGTGGTGATGAAACTTTGTATGAAAACGTTGGATAATCCCTGCAAATGATGTTGTATGGATAACCGGAAAATTATTAATCTCGTTAACTACTTACAGTCATTAGGTATGCATGTAGATATCGTAGGCGCAGGCAGATCTTTCGGCTGATGATGTATGATATTTGTTTGTTTCAAATCTTGCAAGTCGAGTTTCAGTTATAGTCAGATTGACTTTCGCATCGCATACCTATGGGGACAAAAGTATCTAAGTATACTTTGTAACAATTTAAGTTAACGTACGTTGTTTCATGTGTTTGTTGTGAATATATTAATGGATTTTTATCGGGGTTTAATACACAGTAAATTTTTTCCGATCAATCCAGAACTGAATATAAATATTAGCGACAAATAATATCAAATGATAACTGAAATTGATGTAATCTGGATTGATGTAATGATATTAAAGTAGGTAATCTAGGTATAATAAAAATAAATTAAGAATTAATTAAAAGTGTGTGTCTTATATCGTAATCTGAAAAATTTCGGTGACAGAGATAAGTCGTCGTTTAAAAGTAAATTGCGCATAACGCTAAAGTAGACATATAATGATGACATAATAGTTATATCGTACTGGAAATGTTTGCGAACGATAATAAACCCCAGGGCTTATTGACCCGCTTTAATGTCAATCGTTGTTTCGGGCAGAGTCAAATTAGAATGCCATTACGTAATTCACCGTCCGGCCAAAATTGGTGTATCAGGTCATCAAAAAAGGTCGGTGTATACGGAGAAGGGGCCTGGAATCCCGACCGGCGATCAATGCATCGATAGCCGATACTGTCGCATCTGGTAGCCGCCAGTTTGTTATCGGTGACAAAGCCTATTTATCGAAGTCACTGAGATTTATCGATGACTATTCTACTCAATAACATGACGTCTAACACGTTATGTCACTATAAATAATTATCTCGGACATTTAACTAATATAATTTATTAATATGCGTTCTGTGACACATTTAATGTTTTTATTGGGACAAATTAGACAAATACGCTCGGTGATTTGTTATATCGATGATAATATTAATGGTACGTTTTAATCATCAAATATGAGATAATCATAATATTCTTAATAGAGTCTTAATTCAGTGATAATTTCGAGTTTAATTTGAATATTGAACGTAAATATTTCGATGATCGATCGTGCACTACTTAATAAATAATAGCTAGCGGGTTGCGAGTTCGGGTCTTAGTTCCCTCTAATTGTGGACGAAAGATTGATAGCCCGACGGTAATCACCGCGGATACGGAACATTAGGAGGTGGAACATTTTAAACATGCCAAAACCTCATAATAACGCATAAATTGTATACAAAAATCTGTTTGGTGTTGTAATAAATAAAACAGGAGGTCGGAGCCGATGGCCATGCATACAGCGGGCTCTTACGCAATAGTTTGATTTATTGGTTTCGGCAAGGTGCAAGAAATTCTAACGGCCCTTCCCTCCGAGCGTGATAGAATTTTGCCTTCGCAATTTCCTCATATATGTGAAAAACTATTCGCAGCCCGCGGTGATAAATGTTGGGGCACCTATGAATAAATTTGCCTGTCGGTATAATGCGGAAATCTGGAGTGATTAGGGCGACGGCAGGTGAGGGCCAGCTGAGGTTCGAAGCCTTAATCGCTCATTTTGTACTTAGCGTTGTTGCTGTACAAGTCACCTTTAGGAGACGGGATTCGCAATTTTTCCGCATATTTAATAATACCGCGCGTCATTGAGAAAATCTATCGAAATCGGTTTGTGACGTGGTTCGGAACTCTGTTGGAATACAGTCAGAGGCGTGGAGATATAAAATACAGTAAGGGCAAGTTAAGGGTAAACTATAAGTTTGTACTTTTACAAATTCCTAGCGTAGTGCGAGTATTTTTTTATTCAATGTAGATATTACCCGTACATGTGGGACTCGTGGGAGTCGTGATTTGATTTAAATGACGAAATTCGTGGAATCTAACCTAAGTAGGTATAACACTTACAACAATAATATATAAAAAAGAGAAGAAGAGAGGAAGAGATCGCTTTTTAGCGATAAGACCGCCTGTTGTTTACCGTTATTTATAAATTGTATTTGTCTTGTTTCCTTTTGTAAACTTTTATTGGTGTGCAATAAAGTATTGTATTATTATTATTATTATATATACACCTAAATTCATTATTCTTTGAAATAGAAGAACAAGAAGAATGGTATTAGATGTGTAAGGACATCATGTAAGTACTCAAAGTTACTAATAAATATCTTGAAAAAAAAATGTTTATGCGTTTATATTATAACAATATTTAATAAATAAGACCAGTTGAAAGCCATTACATACATATCTCACTTATTCCGACTTACTTTGCTGCTGGTACATACGATGCCAATTAATAAAATATATCACCGCGAATGACCCTTTATTCGGCCAATATGTTCGCAATCGCCCACCAATTCGAATTGCCGTGTTCACCTAATAAATTTTACAAGCGTATCTGAAAAACCCGTGCAATAAGAGAAACTGGATGAGACGAGAACAATGGCGGAATAACATTCGCTGGGCAACGACGCTGGGAATCTAAATATTTATTTGAATTACTGTAGGGTGCGGCCGCGGGCCGGTTCAACCAGGTTTACCGCGGGCCCTCATTGAATGTTATAACATTCCGAAACGTTAACGCGCGCGTTATGCAGAATGCGCTTAAAGTATACCATTGAAGTTTACGATGGCGTTTGTACTGAGTAGTTTTGAATTATATTGACCTTTGATACTATCATAGAAAATAACTCTAACATTACTTTTCAATGTCTAATATTATATATCTAGAAATTATTACGACGTCCTATAAATTGTTGGTATGCTTTTAGGAGATTTATTCTCAAGCCAATCTTTTACACAACTTTACTTTTTTACAATACAAATATTTAATAATGTTACAATCATTTTACGGCTGTCAATTGTACAGAAGCTGACTACTAATGCCATCTATCGGCAGGCCAATGCAATAACAGCACCCGAGTGCAGCTAACGTAGCGCATCGTCAATGCAACTGTCGTTCGCTCCTACCGTACAAGATAGTTCTGGATAGTTTGAAGAGACATCTCTTTGACGAGTATACTTTACGTGTTTGTCACGTATGTATCACAATAATAGGTATGTTTTTATATTGTTTGCATAAGCGTCACTGACGAAGGAATGTAACGTGGGCAAGGGCATTGGTCACCTTATCAGAAAATAATACGTATGATTATAGGTATGGACTATATTAATAATTATGTTGTTTTATCATAGTACCTACGGTGAAATTTGTTTTCATATTTTAGATGGCTAACTAGCAGCTTTAACAAGTCCGCCAAGAAATGTAACATAATATATTGATATTACACCGTAGTTGGATTCTGTATAAAACGTAACAGTAAACTTTAGAAACGATATATTATTATTAAACCTTATGTTTTGGTATATCTAGCGGATGAAATGAAAGTACCTACACACTTTGATCCTGGCATACAAGTGCTGGCGCTAATAGGTAGGTACTTTACTATTTTTAATGCTAGTTCTTTCCACCCAACTAAATTCATCATCATTTCAGCCATCGGACATCCACTGCCGGACACAGGCCTCCTCAATATACTTCCACATGGGTAGGATAGAAGCGACCCGCAACTTTAACAAGCCAAAGTTTAACCATGTCGTCCGACCACCTTGCGACCGACCGTGCTACACTGCACTTCCCGAATAAAATATCGTATCAAAATTACTCAATCATTATAATTATGCTAGTTCGCTGTGTTGAGTGACGTTTAATTATTTGACCGTAAGTACGGGCTGACTCATCGCTCAAATGACTACCTATAAGATATAAATAAATAAAATTTACAATGATTTATTGCCACAAGAATGAGAATATATTATACAGATTTAAGCTACATACTACAATATCGGCAAGTGGCAACAGGCTCAGCGTATGGTGCATACTTAGTGATGTATTTTAAGGGCCATTTTTATATTGTCATATTACACCCCACTTTTTTAGATTTTGGATAGAAAAAAAATGTTCACATATTTTTTCATTAAATTTCGTTACCATCTTCATAAAACCTACTATAGCGGTAACGTAATGGACAGACATAAAAAATATATGAACATTTTGGGACATTTTTTTTCCTATTTAGATCGAAAGAGAAAAAAATACCTAAAATACCCAAAATCTAAAACAAGTGGATTGTACAACAAAATAAAAAATGCCTCTTGTACAAAAGTTTCTAATAAGCTTTAAACTTAAAGTGTTCGAATACGATAAACTTTTGCGGCCATAATTGATAAATCAATAATAACCGAATCAGGTCCTAGTTATGTAATTAATTTGGTTTCTAGCCTTGGCGCCTAGTGCACATAAATGGTCATTGTAATACTTTACAACGGCTAGTTATTTCCGAGCCGTTATTTTACTAGACCGCTAGCCTTACCTAACCATAACAGGATCTTTACAACTCCAGTTAATTAAATATAGAGTTAAACAAACAATTTTATTGCTCGCCAATCATGCGCAATCCAATGGTAGCCTTTCTCAAATCGTATCACATACACAGATGCATTGAAAAAGTAACCTAGTATAATATAACAAAAGATCTCGAATCGAATTGGAAGTAATGAAAGATGCGATCTTGAGAAAGTACGCTGCGATCCTGTCTTCTCTTCATGCGTACAGTCATTCAAATATACCAACATCAGATATTGAAGGCGACTTTATTGTTATGAACACAAGGTTTTATTCATATATAATTTAGTACTCACGGACGTAACCGAGTGGACCTATAAAACCGCCGATTGGTTCCGTACGTTATTAGCCGTTATTTGTTGTCTATGCCTATTGCTGTTTTACGATCCGTGGAGGTTTATTGCGGTTTCAATTGCCGTAGTGACGGATTTGATTAACTATTGCAATCGCAGCATTATTGTTTGTCACTATATGAGCAAGGTTTAGGGTCTATAAAATACGGCGTGCTCACAAGGCCAATGAAGTGACTGTACAAGAATGAATATAAATATAGTGTAACGAAAATGAATACATATAATATAATTAATATATATAAAATATATAATATAGTACTGCTCTGCGGTGTTACACGCTCATTCCACGGGAACACAATTTTTTTTTGGGAGAAAAAGTATCCGACGTGTAAGGGCGTGGCCACATGTCCACGACACGGCGTCGTAAACGTAAAACGACACGGTGTCGCGTCGGAGCGTGACACATTATCCACCGTGCGAATATACGTTGCCGCGTCGTGAAAACACACGACACGGCGTCGTAAACGTAAAACGACGTTGTGTCGCGTCGGAGCGCGACACATTATCCACCGTGCGAATATACGTTGCCGCGTCGTGAAAACACACGACACGGCGTCGTAAACGTAAAACGACGCTGTGTCGCGTCGGAGCGCGACACATTATCCACCGTGCGAATATACGTAATTCTTACCTTATTGTTAATCCCAACATCTCCAGAGGTCGAACTGGTTTCCTAAATATTATTATTATTATTTATTTATTTATTATACAACAAAGATTACATATAATCTAAAGCCCTGCGAAACTGTTATGACAGTTTGTCTACAGGAAGACATTTTGCCTTTTTAAACGAGGCGATATTTTCCATAATAGTTCTTCAAAACTTGACACAGACATTCTAAAATAATCATAAAACTTGTAATCACTTATTTTTAAAGCCTCGTACCTACTTCCTTTTGAAATGACTGCCATCATGGTTCATAATAGAAAGATATGGATTTATCCAACATTTTCGTTTCTTCTACTTTTTCTTCATGCTTCTTCTTAAAAGCAACAAGAGCAGAATACGTGTGATAGGATCCATGTCGAATTGTAAACTGATCGCAAAATATTTTGAACATGTACGAGAAGCTGCGGCGTCGTAATCGAACGTGGCACCGCACCGTGCATCTACTCAACACAGAAAACACAGCAAAGTTAATCTGCCCGGCGCGCGGCGCGACCTGCAGTGCCCGGTGCAGCATGTGTTTTCACGACGCGGCAACGTATATTCGCACGGTGGATAATGTGTCGCGCTCCGACGCGACACCGTGTCGTTTTACGTTTACGACGCCGTGTCGTGGACATGTGGCCACGCCCTTAATCTAGGGTGTTAGCTACCGCCATACCAAAATTTATCAAAATTGGATCAGCCGTTTAAGCGTGAAGAAGTAACAAACATACAAACACATAAACACACAAACATACTCACAAACTTTCGCCTTTATGATATCAGTTTGATTAGTATGATAGATGATTATTCAACGTTTCACTGAAAATGATCTGTCTAACTTTGTATTGTATGAAAAGGAGCGCGTGAGTAGAATTATACAGGGTGTAACCGACAGCGTACCGAAAACGAAAACCGTAGTTTTAGACCATAATCACGAACTGAAAACGAGTGTTCATTTTCTCGGAAAACTCAAGGATAAGATTTTCCAAAATAAATTATAAAACTCGACGCGCAATGTATTGCGTCTAATTCTCTCGGGTGCAGACGGGAGGGGAGCACGCGGCGAGCGACCGGTCCAGGCGCTTCCCACTCCACTCACGCGTCAGCGCAAAACATACCGTTACGCCAATACGCATCGAATGACATGAATGAATGCAACCACAAAAACAACGCAACAACAGATCACAACTAGTGTACTACCTAACACCAATAACAACTGACTGATAAATTAAAACAGTCTAACAAGATTATTTTCATTCAAGCAAGTAAAGCAAATAAAATGTGCGGGTAGGTAAACATTAAGAATGCGTCCGACCGGAGCGGCCTGCGCGAGCACACTGGCCTGGCGGATCAATGACCGGCCAGTACCGTTATCTTTCCCACTCCACCCGCTCTGTGTTGTACCGTAAAGCTTACATAATACTGTTTGTGATACATTGTGTGTTTTGCGGAAAATGCTATTTTCATGCGATTTTTCATGAAAAATTGTTACCGGTAGAGTTCGATTAACGGAAAAATAAAGAAAAAATGAAAACTCGCGAGGAAAATTTGTGAATTTTCTCAAAGAAATTTCCACGATTTTCCAGCCCAGAATAATGGTCTGAAGCCATGGTTTCAGTTTTCGGTACACCGTCGGTTACACCCATTTTTATTGTAGCTAGTATGTAGCTGACCGCTAGCAAGTTTTTTTATATAAATTATTATAATGGTTTCTAATTAAAACCCTAGGTCTATAACAACCATTTAACCTCGCTTCGTGAAGCTAAAATGACGTACTTTTTGAGCAGGAGATAAGTTTTTTTAAATATTTAATTGACTATAGATACATAGCTAATAAAATTATATCGTCACATATTTTTAGATTAGGACTCAATTTTTTTCAATTAGTCACCTACTTCCTAGAATTTAGAACCGCGATATGCTACCAAAAGCCCTAATCCAAACCCTATACATAAGATATCTACGGGATCAAACTTTGCCAAAACACTCTGTGTACGTAATTATATGGCCAGAAAAGCGTATATCGAATAATATGTAATACATATCTTCTAATATGTAGTACATGTTGAGTGATCCCATCGTTTTAGGTCCGGTCTGCGGTTGACTGCGGACTTCAAAGTGTCCGAGGGATTCCTACAGAATAAATAATTTCACACTCAAATACCCACGTTATGTGTTCAGTTATGTATTTATACTGTGTGTGCAAAATCCACGTGCAGTAAATGATCTCACCTGAAGTAGGATGGGCTACTAGGTCCCGTAAACCGCGCCAGTACCCTACGCACCAGCGTACACCTGGGTGCTCGATATCGTCTACCATCGTTGTTCGAGCAAAATTGTACTCCAGTCGTAGCAGCGCACAGGCGTCTAAGAGATCGTCTCGTCACACCCTACACTCATTTATTTTCACAAACAACCAATAGAAACAGGTTTACAGGTTCCGTAGCCATTACCTTTTGATCCAAAATGAGGGTTATTTATTAGTAATTAAGTGTGACATTTTATAAAGGATACCTTTAGTAGATCAATCGCTGATCTAACGAATTATAATGTATGTCATTACGATACAGTAAAATAACGCATATCGCTAAAATACAACTATGGCAAGATGAAAGATCTCCAACGCCGATTTGAGAACCTTTGAGTACGGAACTCTAAATATTTGATGATGGTTATTTTTAATTAAAATATTTCGTTTATTTTTATGGACTTATTGCCCCCATTTATATCCAAATGTAATGATAAATGCAATGATCTTGTTCAGTCGTATATGACAGCGCCTGGCGCCAGTGATCATCGACTGGCTGTTAATAAAAAAACGCCCATTCAGGTCAAAGTCTACACAATAAAGCAACCGACAGGATTCGCATAAAATTTATTATGAAAACAATATTTAGATAACGAAGACTTTTAATTACATTCGATTTTAATTACTATAATTAACTAAACCGAATGCCTATATCGAGTGGCACTCTCAAAGTTGAAAAACGCGGTTCTTTTATTACGTTTTAAGCATTGTTTAAGAGTTAAGAGAGGGGAGGACCCTCCCGACTTTTACCGACTCATTATCGACTTTTTTCCCCATTTTGTTTGTAAATTCTTAAAGATTCAGACGTTTACTGGTAAACTGATTTAGGGCTGCTTGAAGTTATTATTATGAAACCGACCTTAGGTAATCTTAAATTTATTATATTACTACAAGGGTAGAAGCACCATAACATCGTTGGCGAAGGGACGAAATAATCACGATATTTTTTGTTTCACAGTAGTCCGCTAAAAAGTGCTTTATTTTATTTCTAATATACCCACATACATTTCATTATTGCACTTACCAAGCTTTGTTAGGGAAATGAAAGGGTTGGGAAATATAAGTAGTCCATAATGATATTAGACATCTGTAACACTTACAGATGTCTTGATGTACATAATTGTAAATATAATTGTCAATATTTATTTTTAATCTGGCTTTTTTCCGATATACCTATACAAATAAAACACAAAAAAAATATACACCAATTAATGATAAAAAGAAATCCTTTTTATAAATACTTAGTCCTAACTGCGGCTACAAACTGCTACTTTGAGAACGAAAGGTCTCATAAGATAAGTGCAGTTTGTGGCCGCAGTTCATTATGCGAACAAGACGTATTGGGTCCCATTGTTTGTTAGAAGCGAAATCGGCAGTCATATGGTCTGTGTCTATTTGGTTCTATTCTGGTATGTCTTATTTAGTAAACAAAGTTAACATCAAAATTGACATTTAATGCCAAAACTAGGTGTTTTCTCGCAAGGACGAATAGTCTGTAGGTATGGTTTGCTTTTGATCCTGATTTCCTCTTTTTAATTCTTAGGTGCTTACCTTAAAGCTTGACGTAATTAGTGATTTTTACTGGTGAAACACCAGAACACAGGAGCTAAAGAAAGGCAAAACAGCCGTACTAATATTTTAAAAGACCCACACACTTGATTTTGCCGCAAAATTGATATACCTACTTCGCAACCTTACTTATAAGACGAGTGTGACACTTTAGTTTAGTACTACAGTTTCGGTGAATTTTATTTTACTCACGCTGTTTTTACACACGTAATTAAGTTCAGTTTTTAGGTTTTAAATAATCAAGTAATTTCCTAAGTATGTCCTAAAACCCAATTACCTACATTGTTTTGCTTGTTTTGTTGTTTTTGCATTTAATGCATTAACCTCCTGACGACCAGCATTCATAATTTGTCAATTTAATTTTAGCCTTATGACACATAGTTGACAGTTAACTATTCATTGTAGTTTATGTACTATGTGTAGGACGCGGGAAGTCAGGAGGTTAAGACGTTTTGTTCTATTCTATGTAACTCTCAGGTAAAATAGGGACGTTTTCAAGCACTTCGTTTCTTTTTAATAGGCTCCACATTTTATTGCATTTTTATACCAATAATCTGTCAAGGCGTCATTGTTGCTAAGCAGCACAGTGGACCCTTACCTTAAAATAAGAAGCTAAACTAGTTTAACTAAGGTCAGGTGAGGTAAGGCACATGGGGAGAGTGGAAGACTGTAGAATATTTTCTATATTATAGCTTTAATAGACATAAAATGACCAACTACAGTGACATTTATTTATTTTTTACCTAGATCTGTTTCTAAAAATCGGATTCATTACACATACTGTGATTTATTTTAAGTGTTTCCCTTACCCCAATGTGTTTCTCTTACCCAACGTGACCTTACTTGAGAAATAGCCAAATTGTGCTGAGAAAGTAGTAACCAAAATTATGCTAATTTTCCAAAACTTATTTTGGTTACCAGCAGCCCTCAGTTTGTCATTCTCCGAATTATGTAACTAGCAGCTAACATTTGGGCTACTGCTACCAATTATTTTTTGCAGCGTATGACTGCAAAAGTTAACTATAAATTCTTCTTCCTATTATACATGTATAATACAACATCTATCTACCACTAACGTGATCTCAGAAGAGATACATATCATTGCCGAAATAAGAATATGGTTAATCTGAAAAGTCCTACGTTTAACCGAAATTCCACACTATTTGTCGAAAAGACAAATATTTCACAAGTTTTTTGTTCTTAAATATTCATCAAGCAAAGGTTTTGATGCTTCAGTCTTGCACTGACTGCATCCATAGATATGTCCAATTATTTATGCGGTCAATTGAACATGCAGGTAAATTTTTCACTCTTGTCAAGTGGCTTAACAAGGCAATAAAGGTCCTCGGTGTTAAATAAAAGATTAGGACTCTATGTCTGTACGAGACGTACCTCAGACCCCCTATGAGTTTAACCAAGGCTGAGGGCCCCGGGGGCCCCGGAAAACCGCTTCTTCTAACTCTTTAGTAACTGAGCCACTACTCATCACAATAAGGTTGTCAAGTCCACAGAATCGGAGCTGAGAGAAATAACCAATCAAATTGCGTCATTGTGAAGCCTAAATGAAGTGTATTTCGATGTAAGGAATGTGATTTGTCCATCTTACTCATATCCGGCCTTATTCCTTTTAAAAACATTTTTTTTCATATGATGACAAATACCTATATTGATAATTTCAACCATCTTTTTGAAGTGAATAGTACTTTTCCCCGAGTTCTAGGTAACATAGCTATTTCATGCTTTCATTGCGTGCAGTCGAAAAAAAGATGAAAAACGAATATTCCGCGTGAATTTTGTCAATTTCGAGTAGTGTTTGAAACAAAAATTATCAATGAAAAATTCGAACTGTAGGTTTCAAATATATACCAATGAATCCCAATAGGCCTGTTCTAGGGCGTAACATCAATAATATGTTATGAAACATGTTTGATCATAGGAAAAATGTCTAAAACAATCAGCATTTTAAAGGAATAAGGCCTCTTAAGCGCTAAAATATGATGCATTTCAGTTCTCTTTACAGTAGGCAGTGATATAAAGGCAAGGATTTCACTATTATCAGTCACGTGTGTATATCCTCATGCTTAAATTTGTATTTAGTGGTTTACACTCACGTGAAACCGTCACGATCGGCCCGACATGTTGATGACATGGAGCGTCAATCCAGGAATCAGTGATAGCATTCCCTGATGAAGAGCTCCATACTAGTTCGAAACGAGTCGAGCCGTTCCTGACAATTTTGAGTGTAAACCGCTTAGTACAATAATTAAATATGTCTCACAAAAGTTCTGATAATATTTTTTATGCTTGTTCTCTCAGCAGTCCATCATCATCTCAACCGCAGTCAAGTCAAAAGCAGTGACAAGGCATTAAGATTTTTCTTGGTAAACCACAGTAGGTACAGTTGCCGGCAAACTTCTTGAGCATAACCTTGACTGCGCAGATCCACCATTTTTGTTCGAAAAGTTTGCCGGCAACTATACTGGAATGTCTGGTAGGTAATGGGGATCTAGGGAATGTCACATCTAATCAGTTAGCAGCTATAGTAGCTGATCAAGCCAAGTGTTTTTTGGAACATTCATTAATACTTCGGCTGAGATGTCGACTCTGGCAGATCATAATATACTTATTAAGTATGTAGGTAGCGGGTAACATGTATAAACTCCACGATTTAAAGCCACTCCACAAAATTTAAAAACTAATAAGCTTATTTATAGGACCGGTATGTATACCAATATAAAGGTCCTATTAAAAAAAATGCTTATGAATGAAGTTAGTTATATACTGGGGATATTTACATAACAAAGAGTTTCATGTCCTTGCTATAAACAAAAATCCAGTACTTAACTCCGTGTTTGATTAAATTGCATGTTAGATTAGGGTCAGTCGTACAAAAGATCTGTGACGCGGGATCTAAAAATGAAAGTTTATCTTTGAAATAAAGATTTAATTACAATCATTACATAATGTTACTCATAATAATAATTAATAGGTATATAATATTCTATAAATAACTATATAGAACATTTATTATTAAGCGAATGTATTCGATTTGGTCACGTTGAAATTTGTTTACTATCTGCGTTGTGTTGAAGCCTCCGACCTAATTTAAAAATAAATTTATCAGAGACCCTTCAACGTACGTGCTATAAATCAAATACGTTCAATTGTCCCCTTTACAATAAAAGAAAATCTCGATATATAAATAACCATTTCTTTAGTAATTACTAATGTTTTAATAAGATGAACCTCAGTTTGGTTGGTTTGGTGTCGGATTAATGTCCAATTATTTACATATCGAGTAAACTCTTTGTTTGCGCTGTTTCACTTGGGAAATCGAAAGCTTTTACATTATGGTATGACGCGATTACATACTGTTTTAAAAATATGTCATACAATTTAATTACACTGTTGACGTGCACATGGTTTATCGTGTTACAGTTTAGACATTTGCAGATGCATACATACTACAAAAATAAACCACGATATTCTTGCAAAAACAGCCACAATCAAACAGAAACTTGAACAGAGTGTTGGATTTGAATGCATATTGTGCACTGATTGGTGTAATTTATTTAAATTAAAATGCAATGTCTCAATTAGGTGCTCATGAAATACAAGTTTTCTTTCAGAGCAATATAACCTCTGGGATTTAAATCTAAAGGTTACCGTAGCAATTAGAAACGGTACGATTTAGTTGGAAGTAAATTAATAACTGTCTCGATAATTTTTAATCAGCTGTGACATGAATAAAAGTGTGTGTCACGCTAGAAGCATGCAGCAAGTTAGCTCCTTAGCGGGACAATCGATTCGTCATAAGATGATACATTAATTTCTCCCATTTTATTGTACCTATAAAACGGACGATTACAATTTGAAATACAACACACATTACGTTGACCGAGAGATCCCCAGTGACCGCAAACAATATTTAAAAATAAACCGTGATTCTGAATATATTTACAAGGTAGGTATACTAATAATACTTTTAAACAATATTTATAAAGATCATTCCGAGTGTCATCAACAACATCGAATGTGGCGAAACCATACTAATTACTTTGTACACTTTTCGAGAAACTAAAAATAGAAAATCTACAAAACATTTTATATACAAGGACAACAACAATAACCGAACCGATGGTTGTTTATCGATTATTAATATAGTTCTTTTTAACAAAAATAAACAATAGTTTACGATATAGGGTACGAAACCAAACTATGCTTCCCTTACTGCCTACGTACTGAGCGTACACTATCTTATGACCTAGTAAAAGTACTGTCTGGCACCTGAACTAATCAATAACTTATTGCTTTGAAATTACATTTAGACAAATGAAGGTTGGAAGAACTTAGAAAAATAACAGTTTCAGCGCCGTCATACAGCAAACCGCCCAAGTCCGCAGGGCCGCGGCGCCGAGCCTTGTCTATACAAATAATTTAGTTTTACTTCCATAATACTCTTAAATCTATAAAAATACTGAGCAATATTGATTTCGTACAGTGATTCGTTTTAAGTACAAAGTAGGACGAGTCGACAATCTAGATTAAAACTCAAGTAACAAAATTAAATATCATAAGATACAATTCTGTGCATTTACGAATTTAAATTACACTATTCAATGTAGATACAAATGAACGTACCAAACGGATTGGTTACAAATTTCAATAGGTCGACGAACATCATTCATATTTGAGCCTAAGTAAGAGCTAGCTATCCATCGTGTTCAAGATCCCATGATGTGTCAGGGATTCAAACACTGAACCACTGCCTTGAGGGTGAGACGCGGCGCAGCGACCCACTTCACTTGCTTTACCTGCAACAACAACAGGAAACACAAATTAATAAGCACATCCCGTCCACACCAACGTATACGTCCAAATAAAAAAGTTAGCTTTAAAAGAATAGCGGTATTTAAATTAACAAAAAAAAAGGTTCCGATAGCCGTTCCGATTCTATCGCGGTGTCGCCCAGCCGGCCCGCCGCTGCGCTCACACATATCAACCGAAAAAGAAAAAAAAACCAAAGCAATCGAGATGAGGTGACGAAACGTTCAGTCTCATTATCTGAGAATTTATTAACGAATCGCTCGGACCGGAAAACCGAAATGTGAAAGAAATAAAAATTCGACCTCGGCTGCGGTCATCTAAGGTTTGTACGGCGTCAATGAAAAAAGAAGTCAAACGGGTTGTCCGCGACCTGGCACTGAATGGACGCGGAGAGGACCCGAGGTTTAAGAGATAAGGGGAAAGATTGGAGGTTAAAAAAAAGTAAAGCGGCTTTAATGCGAAGGTAGTGTTGTGAATGAAGAGGATCCATTGAGATTCCTCGCCCACGCGGTATCGGCGCGGGCGCACAGCAGCGCTGCTGACGCCGCCATAAACAATACTTATTGTACCTATTACATTAACGTTTTTTGTCTTAGGCGGAACAATCCGATGCTGTTTTATTTAAATTAGGTGTAGTGAATGGAATTAGAGCTGGGTGTGTCGTGGATCAAAGACTTATGGATGATTTTATTTCCTACTAACTGATGAATAATGCATGCCGATTCTGACATTATATTTTGTTTGTTTAAGCGTCAGTGTCCATTCATATGGTGTACGAAGAAGTTATGCTTTTCTTTTATAATGTGTGTATTTATGAATGATTATAATAATATCGGATACTCGTTAATAATAAATTTTTAAACGATTACTGCATTGTGTATAAAATCCCCTCGGTAGCCAAATCAGAATAACAAATAATAATTTGAAACTAAAAGGTAGGTATGTTATTTAGGTCTAAAGCAAAAACTGTCGATTTCGCCTTCTTTTTGGGACTACTTTAAAGGAATGCCGCGATAAGGAGTTATTTTCGCATCACGGAATTCGAGGCACAAAAAGGCGTGAAAACCAAAATAATACAAAAGGTTATAGAAGTGAATTTGTGAGCGTTTGGCTAAAACAGAATTCCTTGCGAAGCCGTCTTGGGCGGCAGCGGATGCGGTTGGATTTATTGTAATGAGCGTGGATGCCGCGGACTCTTCTTAGAAAACCTTTGACATCTCTTAGAAAAATGCGACGTCGCCCGCTCCAAAACTAGGGAGAATTCGTATTCACACGCTCACTCCAGCTGAGAATGAATCGGATAATCTATGTTGATATCGCCTTGTGTTTTGTTTGATGAATTATTGATTATTGATGTCGCTTTGAGAACTTGCGTAAGATTTAGATCTTACTGTCAACAACGATCATTATTAAAACAGAATATTGGTAGAGTTGACATAGCTTTAAATTGTGTTGTGTTCGGTCTCACAACATTGTGGAGGTAGTTTTGGATACTTACAATTTCCTGCATTAATCAAGGCTTTATGATTTTTAATTTCACAAACCAGATTCAAATCTTGCGAAAATGAAATCTAATCAGTCACGTTATGAGTTCAAATGGCAGCTAATTTGGGCAGGTCAGCGTGCGTAGGAGGACGGTATACGGTGCGTCTCTGTGACACTGACAAATGACGCAAGATTGCAATCTCGCCGCCCTCGTGCCATGTCGCCCTTCCGCTTCGAGCCGACTCCATTGTTTTCAATTACCGACATGACACCCCGGCGCGAGTCTCTGCTACTAAAACCACGACTCTGTTTATAGCTTTCGCGATATCTCCACCGCGATCATCCATTTACGAGGGCGTACCTCATCTACATCTATCCAACGCTCGCGACGCCGCGTCCGCTCATCAATTTGAATCAATCTGAAACTCACCGCCGGTGGAGCGGCCCGCTTTCAGACGGCCGGCACGAAACCGTTGGGGTGTTGGAGCGAGCTGGAATAGGAAACATTCACTCTTTTCACGTGATGTACTCAACTCAGGGAAGTTAATTCACCTACTATTGTACCGAGTGTTTATCGTGTGAGTGTGTGTGCGAAGATAAAGAGGAATAATCACCTTTTATAAAAGGGCTTGAACGCGGCCGAGCCTTCGTTGTGATGGGGCTGGTTGGGCTGGTGGTTGGCGGGGTGGTGGGTGTTGTGATAGGGGTCGCGCTGTGGCGACTGTTGGTGGCGCGGGAAGCAGTAGCCAGCGCCGCCGCCGCTGCCGAGCGGGTTGGCCACGCTGGGCACCTTCATGTTGGGCGGGGTCTGCGGCGGCGTGTCAGTCTGCACATCGGGGAAGGCGGCGGGGTGCACGCAGGGGTGCTGCGCGCCGTACTGGCCGGGAAAGCCGCCGTACCGGCCATAGGAGCCGGTGGCAGGGCTGGCGGCGGCCGTGGCGGGCAGCGCGAACCCGTTGGAGCTCCCGTCGGCGCCACGCTCGGGCCCCACGCCGTACGCGTGCTGCGGCCACGGCTGCGCTGCCGGCGGCGGCGTCTTGCATGCCGCCGTATCAGCCAGCGACCATATCTTCGGCTTCGATGCGGGTATCGGCACGCCGCAGTCGGACCCTCGTTTCGCCTCCTCTTTTATCCCATATCCGAGCAGCTGGTGATGCATCCCCTGCAGAAGCTCGTCGCCCTTCCTCTCCTCATCTGTAAAAAAAGAACAACAACGATCACGTATCATATTCAATCAAAACGCGAGCGATCTACCTATTGCAATCAGATTAGTCGCCAAAGCCCTATCACTAATGCTACGACAGTAAAAGCAGCTTATAAAATGTTTATATTCCATATAAAATCGATGCGATTCGGATTGGACGTGACCGTTACACCCGGGACGTAAGTTTTAGCTCGTAAGAAGCGGCCCTCCCTTCAGAAAAGTCGTGTGAAAATACGTTTGGCGTGCAGTGACCCATTCGTTAAGTGGTTATCCGATTAGCGAAGTGAAAATACCACTTTGGGGCGCGAGCGAGGGCCGCGGGGCGCGCCGCCCGCCACTCCGTATTTAAGAAGAGCATTTATTTCGCATTTCCCTTGAGCCCTGCGGCTCTCTTACAGTTCGCCCGGACAATTAATGGTCAACATTGCTTCTTCTTACTTTGATTTTTAACAGCGACCCATGTTTACTTTTCGAAAGTTGCATCTCTAAAGATTTACGCTCGATTTTAAATTTATTTTTATGTTTACCTTTTTCTGTTTGTAGGTAATTGAATGTTCGCTTGAAATGGTTTATTTTGTGTTTCGAGTTGAAAATCGTTGTTATCGTACAATTACACGGAAACGGTTATTCAGCAGAATTTTATAAGGCTGTAAGTATTATCATAATGCCATTTCCCGTTGTAAAGCGGGTTTGGACGGCAGGCCTAATGAAATTCAGAGGCGCCGCGGAGGGCGCGACCGCTCGACTCCATTCTCTTTATTCCATTTAATGCTGACTGCTCCTAGCTTTTAAGAGGGGTTATCCGCGTGCCCCTCACTAGGGATAAATAGGGACGCCACTGATACTCCGCGCGAAGATATTTATCCGGCAAATTGTTTAAATTTTCATTGTATTAATGTAATAAAAGCCCGCAACGACCCGAGATAAGTGAAAATTGGACGATTTCATCATGTTTTATTTTGGCAATATGTTGAATGTTATTTAAGAAGGCGCTAGTTAACAAATTGAAGGGGCCGTTTAATGAGAACGATCTGTTAATTTATTTTAATTTTGTGGAATATAAACAGATTCAATCTACAGCGCCCATAGACGAAAAGAAATGTAAATAGACTTTTTGGTTTTATCTATGCTCTTAGAGGAACTTACATACTTTTTACTTTCTATAATAAGATAATGACTATAATGAGAATAAACAAGATATATCTTGTTTATTCTCGTCTATTAAGTAGTAAACAAAAAGTACACCACTGTTATTGGTTTTTACATAAGTTCCGTACGCTTTTTTCTATTTATTTTTGGTTCGTCTCTCGTGTTCAGATTTCTCAAATTATCTAAAAACGGACTACCTACATATAAAAATAGTCCTTGGATAGTCCTTCAGAGAGTGAAACCTCGTTTACCTCACAATCCACACGCTAGAACTAACTGGAGTAGGTAAACCGATACACGCACCTTATCAATTAGCCCGGGCGATTTCAGGTTATCCGTTATAAATATTTATCGAACGCTGAATGCGTTCAACGCTGTTCCCAGATATGCAAAATAGTTAGATGTATCTTAGCGCAGCACCGCGGGCGGCGCGGAAGCCCGAGTGGTATTTCCCTTTAGTCACCGCGGGCGAAGTGAGACGCAATAAAAAGGCGTCTGAGGGGGCTCAGCCCTTACCCTGCACTTTGCAACTGAGGTCACTGCAATTTATTAGATCTCGTCGCCGCCCGCGCTTGCCACTTGTTTGTATTACTTCTGTAGCTTTCCATTAACGCGCCGGATTAATATTTTGTTTGCGATGCGTGTGCTTACGACAAAAATTAACATTTATTGGTGGGGTCCGAAGGTTTTATTCATGAGTGGCTTAGCGCGGGATAGTTCTGATGTTTGTTTACCGACGGCGCTGGGGTTGGCGTGTGAAAGCTTCTATATTGGCTTTGTTTGCCGTGACTTAAAATGATATATTACACGTCGCGAACATTGACATTTAAGTAGAATGGCTATGCATGTTGAGTGAGAAGCGTTATGGTTTATTTGCTCGATGGCGTGCCCGGGGATTCGGCTAAGCGGTATAAAAGTTTCTGTTTTAGTAATATCCTATGGGGTTTCCGTTGTTTGTTCGCAGATTTACTTGTTTCGCGAATCGTTCCAACTGTACAGTCAGTATCAAATTGTTCCTAAATCGAAATATATCGTCATACATCTCTATTTAACGGGGAAAAGGAATAAGTAGAGCAATTTAAATGTTACAGACTATTTTGCGATAACTGTAGGTACATTATATGTTATTGTCCGTGCTCGATTCGAAGTTTTGTCCTACCTATATCTTACTTAACATACGTATATTGTTAAGTATTTAAGAATACGTAGATATTTGTATGGCTTTGAGTCTACTACTAGTACTATCGATTGGGGTTAAATTGATCTTAATGAAATCCATTATAATATAAACATGTTGAAATATTAACAATGTTGGTCCCCATTGATCAAAGTAACTCATCGGTATTTAAAAAACTCAATAATTTATACCTGCGTATAATTCCATCCGAAATCTTAATGTAGTGTACAGTCAATCATACGCTCTGTGCCAGGGGTGTCACTAATGGCGTGTTTCTACACTGATACTAATGCAGTTACTTTAACATTACCCTGCAGGCCGGGAGCTGAAGTTTGGCTGATCCAATCACGAAGGGTTGACTGACGACTTTGTAATAACTACTTAAAGTAGATAGAATAGAAACAAAATTCATTAATTTTGGAATGATTTTGAACGGGTTCATAAGATTTTATTATTAAGGTTAGCAACCCTATAAAAATATAAACATGAAAAACCAATACGTTTTTTATAAATGATCTTGGTGAAGTGAATCCCCGCGGGACAAAGAAACTGACGTATGCAAAATACACGAATATATATATCTACATACACAATATTGTATCCGAAATCCTAAATGTAGTGAACAGGCAATCATACGCTCGTTGCGCCAGGGGTGTCACTAATGGCGTGTTTCTGCAGTGATACTAATGCAGTTACTTAAACATTAGCCTGCAGGCCGGGGGCTGACGTCTGGCTGATCACGAAGGGCTGACTATAGCGACTGTTACATATATTTATAGTAGCATTTTGAATAAAAAGAAATATTTCAAGGCATTCGTAATATTTTACCCTGATAAAGGTAGGATAATTGCCAGAATTTTTGCTACGATGACACTGGAGTTTCTGATGTAATTTTCTATGATATGGTATCTTTTGAGTATAGTTTTATTTCATTTTCAAATTGAAAACAGAGTGGAAATCAATAAGAATCAACTCTGACTTGAAAAAAACGTGTAAAAATTCAAAGACGTTGTTTGGTTCATATGGCTTAATGGATTCAAACCGCGTCGTCCCGACATGGTAGGTACATATTTAGGTAACTAACCCCAGAGCCAGGGACTTTTTTTTTCGTAATGTATCGTCTCAAGATCATTATGCTAGCCCTGCACTAGGCATAAGACACTCCGGCCCCCCGTTGGTACGAGGAGTAATCCTGCACAATTCTTCGGTTCCTCCGCCATTTAAAGGGGACACAAGACATTGTTACGACCCAGTCAGGATCCACAATATATTAATATTTTTTCATGTTAGCGCGCATAATGCTAACCCGGCACTAGGCATCAGGCACTCCACGGCACTCCGTGGCACTTGTACACTTTGGCACTCCGGCCCCCCGTCGGGGCGCGTGGCGTAATCCTGCACAATGCTTCGGTTCTATTGCCATTTAGAGGGGACACAAATGCTCAACTGTTTTAATTTGTGCTTTTATGTTTATAAAGTCTACGCAACTTCATTTTTCCTACACATTTTTAGGTTCCCCTCCGTTAGCCCGAAAAACTTTCATCCTAATTTCATTGGCCCTAATTTTGGTAACCCTAAAATCTCTAACCCGATTTTTCATTCATCCTAATTAATGAATAGCCCTAATTTCAGGATTCCGAATTTTCATAATACCTAATTACTTCATACCGACTTCTCACTAGCCCTAATTTGCACTTAGCCGATTTTTTTAGACTACTAATATAATACCTAATAATGCTAAAACCTAAATTTTATTAAACCTATTTATCTATAAACCTAAGGCGAGGGCTGCTCTCTCTCCGCGCCTCCGGTTTTGGAATAACACTAGGTTAGGACAGGCTAGACCACGTGGAGTCGGAATTGCCATAGACTCAGGATGTACATGGGAATCTTTTGACGCTCCGCTCGCTTCGCTCGCTCCGCTTTTCATTGTCACAATAGAAACCTAGCCTAACCTACAGTTTTCGGGGTTCAGCCAATTCGATATTTGTCCAAATCCGTATTTTCTGTTTTAATGTAAAAATAGGTTTAATAATCTTTAGTACTCTTAGACATTTAGTGTCAGTAATGATTAAGTCTAATAATCATTAGGTGTGGTAATTATTAGGTTATTTCATATTAGTATTGTTGACAATTAGTTCAAATCATTATTAGAGTATTGGATTATTAGGTTAGTAACAACTAATTAGGGTATAAAAATTAGGTGAAATGACATTAGGGCTAATGAAAATTAGAGCTAACGTTGATAGGTGTAATAATATTAGCACTTGCGTTATTAGGTCAAGTAGGGGAGTACCACATTTTTAATATGTGTTAAGAGGCCTTATTCCTTTTAAAATGCTGATTGTTTTAGACATTTTTCTCTATGATCAAACATGTTTCTTAACATATTATTGATGTTACTACCTAGAACAGGGCTATTGGGATTTATTGGTATATATTTGAAACCTACAGTTTGAATTTTTCATTGATATTTTCTGTTTCAAAAACTACTCGAAATTGACAAAATTCACGCGGAAAATGAGTTTTTTCAACTTATTTTCGACTGCACGCAATGAAAGCATTAAATAGCTATGTTACTTCCTAGAACTCGAGGAAAAGTATTATTCACTTCAAAAAGTTGGTTGAAATTATCAATATATTTGTCATAATATGAAAAACAATTTTAAAAGGAATAAGGCCTCTTTCTTATGGCTACGTAGTTTTTAGGGTTTGATATTATTTTGTATTTGTAATTGTGATTGTGATACCTATATAATTTAAATAGAATGTTAATAATATAATGTTAGGTCTAAAACTGTATTTGCATGTTCATGTACTTGAGGCAAATAAACGATTTGGATTTGGATTTGGCTTTGGATATTTTTTGATAAAGTCAGCAGTCAGAAAATAAAAAAATAGCGTCCCCCCCCCCCTCTAACTTTCAACCACGGGTCAAAAAATTACGGCAAAAACATTAAAATGAGGCCTTATAAGTACTTTCAATGAAAACTATATTGAACAAAATCGGTCGAGCCGTTTTTGAGTTATCGCAAAATTTCATAATTTTCTTAAAATTACCTAAGTTGACTTCCAGAAGGTATTAAGTAATGACAGTTACTTTGGCGTTTACGACTTTTTATTAGAGCTTGAAATCTTTGTCGTAACTTGTGAAGGATGAGGAATTACGGAACCCTACACTGAACGTGGCCCGACATGCTCTTGGCCGGTTTTTTCATTCACATTTTTATTAAGTGTTAAGAGGCCTTATTCCTTTTACAATCCTGATTGTTTTAGACATTTTTCTCTATGTTCAAACATGTTTCTTAACATATTATTGATGTTACTACCTAGAACAGGGCTATTGGGATTTATTGGTATATATTTGAAACCTACAGTTTTTATTTCATTGATAATTTCTGTTTCAAAAACTAGTCGAAGTTGACAAGATTCACGCGGAAAATTAGTTCTTTTTACTTATTTTCGACTGCACGCAATGGAAGCATGAAATAGCTATGTTACTACCTAGAACTTGGGGAAAAGTATTATTCACTTCAAAAAGTTGGTTGAAATTATCGATATATTTGTCATAATATGAAAAACAATTTTAAAAGGAATAAGGCCGCTTAAGGCTACGTAGTTTTTTTATTAAATAACGTGTGTATGTAGGTATCTCAGTAACTGTAAGTTACTTCTATTTCGATTTAGAAGGGCCTTTGTTAAAACGATTTCGGTTTGGTTTTTGAATACCACGTTTGGTGACTGAATCGGATTATTAGCTGTTTTCTAGGTCTACAGGGATTTTTATCGTTTCAGCGGTTATTTGCCATATTTAAATTTAAAACCTTCGGAAAAAAGGTGTAAATAAATTATCGACGTGGTAGACTGTACAATAGGGGTGTAGACCGATGTCGAATTATACAACGTATTATAATTATACAAATAAAAGAGCTCAATATGTCATGATATAAAGAAAAAAATAACAAAAGCATTGACTTCGTATACGCAAATTTTATAGATTTTTTTAAAGTCCAAAAGAAAATTTGATTTTTTTATCAGAATCCTCATAATTCGATAAAACAATAAGTGTAAAACAACCATGTACTTACTAAGAGGCCTTATTCCTTTTAAAATGCTGATTGTTTAGACATTTTTCTCTATGATCAAACATGTTTCTTAACATATTATTGATGTTACTACCTAGAACAGGGCTATTAGGATTTATTGGTATATATTTGAAACCTACAGTTTGAAATTTTCATTGATAATTTTTGTTTCAAAAACTACTCGAAATTGACAAAATTCACGCGGAAAATTAGTTTTTTTAACTTATTTTCGACTGCACGCAATGAAAGCTATCTCAGTAACAGTAAGTTACTTCTATTTCGATTTAGAATGGCTTTTGTAAAAACGGTTTCGGTTTGGATTTTGAAGACCATGGTGACTGAATCGGAGTTTTTTAGATTTGGTTAGCTATTTAAATATTATTAGCTGTTTTCTAGGTCTACCGGGATTTTTATCGTTTCAGCGGTTATTTGCCATATTTTAATTTAAAACCTTCGGAAAAAAGGTGTAAATAAATTATCGACGTGGTAGACTGTACAATAGGGGTGTAGACCGATGTCGAATTATACAACATGTTATAATTATGCAGATAAAAGAGCTCAATATGTCATGATGTAACAATTTAGTTATTTTTCCATACTTGTATTGTTTTTTTCCTGGATGATGACGTCACGGCACGCTCTCCATTTGTATGGAGCGTTTTCGTAACAGTAATTTCTGACTCTTAGAGCACGCTTAATGTATTAAGAATAATGTATTAAGTCCTACATAGACATCTGATCCCCATAAAAAAATAGATCAAAGAACATCTTAGAAAAAAATCTTAATCGTGTCTAATGTTGTGCCCAAAAACTTAATTTCAGTAGTAGGTATATCATCTCCTCAGATCATAGATCATCTCATATCTTATTATCTGATATCTTAGTCTCTGAATAAGTCTTTTAATTCGATTCATTCAGCCTTATTGGCATTATAAATTATAACACCGATAAATTATATCCAATTTCTCAACTGTTGACGTCATCCCCTCAAGGTGTTTGTGAATGTTTATTGTAGGTATATTTCAATCATTTGCTTGTTAATTCCGTAATTTGAAAGTTCTCTAAATTAATTCACGTAAGTACTAAGAAAAGCGTGCTTAAATAATTTATTTTGTCATTTCGTTACTATTACTATTACTTCAACGTGTCCGCCATCAATTACTGAGTTAGAAAAGTTGGTACCTGATCACCGATTAAAAATCATCGTGTATAAGTATGTATATATCGACGTCCAGTACCCGTAAGTCCCATAACACATAAGCCTTCTAGAGGTTACTCCACAGTAAGCTCCCACGACAATATCGATTTGTGTGAGGCTGTAAAATATTTATTATTATTTATATTTTACGTTGCCGACCGAATACACACACATAAAATACCATCCAATAACACATCTTGATTTATTTATGAAATAATTTAGATTTCAATTAATAGGTATCCTTTCACTGTTACCTAACGTAAGGATCATTATTTTGTATTACAAAAATTTTCAGTGAAACATTAAAATTGGTTTTTAATCCTCTGAATAATTATAAGTACTATAGGTTTAGTTTTTACAAATAATTACGAGTTATTTATTCTAACCGATGTTTCGTAATTATATGTTAAATTATCTCTTCGGAAAATACGACCTATTCGTGAGATACACAGATTATTTGACTCGAATAGGTCCCATATATACCCGAATAGGGAATTATCTAAAATATTTGTATCGTTATTAAGGTAATGTTTAATGTTGGTTCTCCAGAGTATATCATGATGTTGTTGTTATAAACTCAGCCCAATCCAATTTTCACTCGACCGTTTCACCCCAGTTACACTCGACTTTCTAAACCCAAAGTTGATCCCTATAAAGTGGCAAAACTCATAACTTTTCTCTGTCAACAGCATCCATTTTCTACCGCGTGTCCTTTTATTAACTCCACGCGGATGCAGCGTCGGTTTCAATTGTTGAAAGGTCGCATGTGTATTAGATGTTCTAATGTTGTTAGGTCTTTTTAAGTATAGGGGTGGGCATTAAAACCACGAATCGTGCGCTTCTGTCCACAATAGGCGCGTTCATTAGGCGACATACGCGGCGCGTTACGCGTGACACCCCTCCATTACCGCCGCTATGAAAACACTCTCCCGAAACCATCTTTATTGTTACAATGCCCACTTACTTATGTTGTCGACAGCCGAGACTAAAGAGCGGTAGCGTGGGACTTTTGCACGACTGCTAATGACTACATATAAACATAAACACAAAAGAAAATGTAGGAAATGCGACGACAAAGACCGTCGAGCCGTATTCAATTGGAACACATTATAAATCCCCGAAACCGTACTTACTTACCTACGTTCCAGCGGAATATCCTCATAAAAGAAACGATCCACGAAGTCGACAAATCCTTTGACAAGAGCACGAACTAGGGCAGATCGTTGTACAAGGCGAGCGCGACCTCCGAGCGTCGCCCCGGTGTTCCGACGAACGGAAGAAACGTTATATGAAATTTGGACCTTGGCGCCGCCCACTTTACTACGAATAGGAAATCCGGGACCGAGGAGCGGTTACGCACAGTTACACGCCTGGGACCCCCCCCCCCCCCTCCCGCCGCCATCTCCCCACCCCCGCTCGCCTCCTTCCGGATCTCACTCACCCTCCGGCCCTCAGCGTTAAGCCAATTCACTGGACGATTTATACACCGACGAAATTAAAGCAATTTTAAACGGTTAACAACACCGGTGCAATTCGAACATGAAATAGCACGCACTACCCACACCGGCACAAAATTAGCGTAGTGCAATAATTCATTATAATTCGCAGCGGCAATTCGACAAAACAATCGTACGGACATGAAGCATTTCGCATCGCAGTCATTGAAACAGTCATATTATTACAAACACGCACGATATATTGGGCACTTAATTTAGTATAATAAATATAAATCAACATCCGGCAGTGAATTCATTGTTTAAGGCCACCCAAATTTTGTTTGGAAAGCAAAGGTTTGATAGATTTATTGGGTGGCCCGCTGAAGTCGACTCTCGGATGCGCCGGGGTCCACGTGAGCGTACCTTTGTGGGGTTTGATTTTGTCGTCCGGGTCGTCTTTGTCCTTTTCGTCGTCCGAGAGCATGGTGTCGTCATCGTCGTCGGTTTTGTTCTTGGGCTCCCACGTCATCTTGTTCTCCTTCTTGAGCCGGCGGCGCGCGTTCGCGAACCACGTGGAGACCTGCGTGAGCGTCATCTTGGTGATGATCGCGAGCATGATCTTCTCGCCTTTCGTCGGGTACGGGTTCTTTTTGTGCTCGTTCAGCCACGCCTTGAGCGTCGCAGTCGACTCCCTCGTGGCATTTT
This sequence comes from Apotomis betuletana, assembly GCA_932273695.1. Taxonomy (NCBI): domain Eukaryota; kingdom Metazoa; phylum Arthropoda; class Insecta; order Lepidoptera; family Tortricidae; genus Apotomis; species Apotomis betuletana. Next base: position 11,262,484 of record OW026298.1, on the reverse strand, counting down.
TCCGCCTCGCGGCTAAATCGTACCCCGCTCCGTATCTGTCGACAAACACAAATTTATCCACATACCTAACGGGAAAATAACGACTTAATACGCTTCCGGCCTTACATGTACGCATAGAAATAAACAAACAGGTTTGTTGAACCACGTTTTCATGAGAGCCTGTTTGTAAATAGCACAGAATATACCCTGTCTAATTAAAAAACCTTTTAGTGTTGAAATTAAAGTAAAAATATTTACACAAATTAATGAAATAGACGATAATGGTCCATCTGTCAGTACAAAACAACATCTAACGTCAAGTTAACGGCGGGATAGGTATATAAATTTTAAATATTATTACGTGGGGCTTCACAATTATGAACGCTATACGTACTTGTAAACTGTAAGTCACGGTGAATGCGCCGCTGTTCACAACGAGCTATAAAGTGGCATTTAAATTCGTAACAGATAGGCATTTTATTTGAGGCAATAGATTTCTCGTAACGGCAGCAAAAATAAAGCTATCGGGCATGAAACGAAACGCTCGATACAGTTTTTAGGGCCTACGTTCCCATTTGCATCCACATTCTAAACGTATTTGTGGCGGCATTTCCCCCTGGCGACTCTTATTCGTACCTGACTTAGATTTTCTGCGCCGACATGACAAAGGCGCGGTCTGAGGGGCCCAATAAATAGGTTTCGCACGTGAAAATAGTTAAAAAATGAGCAGGGATCAGGGAGGGATCCAGGGGAAACTCGGCATTGGAAGTAAAGTTTAAAGTTACACGCGATGGAGGTCCCCGATTCAGGAGGCATGACGTGATGTGATTTGCAAAAGTGAAGGCATTTTGTACTACTACTAGATAGGTACTCTTCGCAGGCTAGTGCGCTGGTTTATAGAACGTAATAAAGGTAAGGTAAGATACGGCATCTATAAGCAGGTTTGTATATTTAAATAAACAGTGCTTTAGTTCGCGACTTTTCCACTAGTATTTTAAATACGTAGATAACTAAACTACATAATTACTATTTCCCAATGAAGAAAATTAGTCTGAGAGATTAGAATTTTATTTATGGTAAGTTTGTGGATCTTGGATTTGATAATGAGCGCTCATGGTAGGTAAACGAGGCTGCCGCATGTAGGATTATTTTGATAGCCACAATACATGGACGAAGTCGGCGGCACTAGTATAAAGTAATGAAATACGCCTTAAAAAGATGTAAGTACCTACTCGTACGTACTGTAAGAATAACATGAAGTACCTTAAGAGCTCAAATTTATTTAAACTAATTTACTGCTTCTCTGGTAATTATTCCAATTCCGACAAAACTTATTTCAAATTGTAGTTCCTCTTGGAAATGCTCCTAGCGTCTTTGGGACCATGCCAAAGGGGTCCGATTTTTTAATTATTTTTTATATGAAATTCACTAATTTTTAGTTTGTTAAGTTATTAATTTATAAATTTATGAAATAAATATGTAATGTTTCTCATTAATTTACAACAAACAATTTTTTATCATAGGTACAATTTTCTTTTTAATGTGCGATTAATTTCAAAACTACTGACAAAGTTCGTTCCCGCCAACAGAGAGGGCGGGCCGATGCATCTGCAACTGCAGGGCGTGCAGCGCAGGCGTGGGCGTGCCATCGATCGCGGCGCCATCTTGACGAACCTTTTAAAACAATCCTTTTTAGGGTTCCGTACCCAAGGGCCAACGGGATCCCACTGCTAAGCCTGTCTGTCCGTCTGTTACAAAGATGTATTTTTGTAACCGTTAAGTAGGTAGACTTGATATTTTCTCATAATCTTGTTGTAGCAGTTATAGTACAAATAAAAAACAATCCCATTTAAAAAATAAATATTTTCTACGTTTTTTGCTCTATTTTATCCGCTCTGCTTTGCTGTATTTTTGCTCTATGTTACAGTGACAGGGCTAACACTTATCGAATAATGTATGTAACACGGCTGCAACAAACAAAAATAAAAAGGTTACAAATTAAAGGGGCTTCTCATACAAATAACCTGTTTAATTTGAAGGTGTCGACTCGCACTTGGCCGGTTTTTTAAATCCTTTTTATTCCATTTAATACGTGTCAAAGGCGCATCACATGTAAATCCGCTAAAACCGAACCGCATTAGTTGGAACACGAATAAGCTCTTGAGAAACGGTGGTTTGCGACGACAAGGCGTCGCGTCGGGGCGCTCAGCGTTCATCGCTGTACAAACCTACACGATCTAGGGATAACGTCGGTGTAATTGTTTCACCTAAGCGATTGTATATACGTACTTTATACGTATAATTTATTATTTCCTACATTAATTTTATTGACATTACTAGGTGGCGCCGGCAACTTCGTGGGCGTATTTTTTGTTTACCGTAGACGGATTAAAAGTATTCTATAGCCATATTTGGATGTCCAGCCCCTATCCCAAAATTTGTCCAGCCGTTTCGGCGTGATGCGAGGACAATGGAAATTATGCCCATCAGATGGCACCAGACTGGCATGGCTCCGCGCGCCCATTTAAAACAAAAGACGATCCTGCATCACGCTATCAAGATTTTTCCTGAAATCATAACCTCCACATAGGAAAGGGATTTTCAATACAAATATACAATTGTATAATAGTATAGATAATAATTAATTATAGCAAATAATTGAATATGGAATATATAATCCAAGAAAATTAGATTGCAATATATGGAAAATTTGGCAAAATGAAAGGACAACTTTTATCTATCAGGATATGTAGGTTATAGAGCCAAGTTTAATTTTATCTACTCTCCCCCCCTCTCAGGGGTGAGCGTCACCCCCCCGCGCCCTCGAATGTGTCCCGGAGCGCGGTATTTTCCACTTTAAAAGAAAACCGTGTACGATACATACAAAGTGTATAGGAACGAAATAATCCTGAATAAATTTACTATAAACCTTTTATACATACAAAAGCGATATCACTTATAACATCGGCGCAATCTGTTACCAAATACTAACGTTTTTAATTATTGATCTTTTTTTTCTGCTAAAAGGTTAGTTATCTCAAAAATTGCACACTTCTCGGCCAAAATATGTATGACAAAAGTAAAGAATGGACAATTTTCTTTCTAAAAATGTATAATTTATTTCTGTTTCTCTTTAATTTACCGTTGCAATGCTATTTTTAAAATTTTTGTCATTTGGGCATTATGCGAAATATAAATATTCGTACTAGTTAAACGGTGTTACTTGCAATACCATAGACTTCTTATATGTTTTTCTGTAATCTACAAGTATTGAACTATATTCTGTATTTTTTTTTTTTTTTTAGCCTCACTATTTCAGAAAATAAGGGGTGTGTGGGGAAATCGTCAAGTTTTGCTCATTTTCGTAAATAACTTCAAAACCGTTTAATTTAGAATTATATAATACATATATTTGAGATGTTCATAATGTACCCTTTCATTTGATATGTCACACGATATACTATGCCATTTTTTTTTCTATTTTGCCCCCTAAACTGGCCCTCATGTCAAAATTTATTTATTTGCGTTACGTTATGTTACACGTCCATGTTTGGGTCAACAATTTACATACGTGTACAAAATTTCAACTCAATCGGTCCAGTAGTTTCGGAGCAAATTGGCTATGACCGACGGACGGACTGACACAGACACACGAGGGATCCTACTATAATCATAGCGAATTTTCTCCGAAACTACTGGACCGATTGAGTTGAAATTTAGTACACGTATGTAAATTGATGACCCAAATATGGAAATGTAACGTAACGTAAAGTAAATCAAGTAATTTGAAACATGGGGGCCAGATTTAAGGGGTAAATTAGAAAAAAAATAGCAAAGTATATCGTGTGACATATCAAATGAAAGAGTACATTATGAATATCTCAAATATATATATTTAATAATTCAAAATTAAACGGTTTGAAGTTATTTACGAAAACGAGCAAAACTTGACGATTTCCCCACACACCCCTTATTTCCTTAAATAGTAAGTCTAAAAAAAATTAAAAAATACAGGATATAGTTCAATACTTGTAGATTACAGAAAAACATATAAGAAGTCTATGGTATTGCAAGTAACACCGTTTAACTAGTACGAATATTTATATTTCGCATAATGGCCAAATGACTTAAATTTTAAAAATAGCATTGCAACGGTAAATTAAAGAGTAACAGAAATAAATTATACATTTTTAGAAAGAAAATTGTCCATTCTTTACTTTTGTCATACATATTTTGGCCGAGAAGTGTGCAGTTTTTGAGATAACTAACCTTTTAGCAGAAAAAAAAGATCAATAATTAAAAACGTTAGTATTTGGTAACAGATTGCGCTGATTGTATAAGTGCTATCGCTTTTGTATGTATGAAAGGTTTATAGGAAATTTATTCAGGATTATTTCGTTCCTATACACTTTGTATGTATCGTACACGGTTTTCTTTTAAAGTGGAAAATACCGCGCTCCGGGACACATTCGAGGGCGCGGGGGGGTGACGCTCACCCCTGAGAGGGGGGGAGAGTAGATAAAATTAAACTTGGCTCTATAACCTACATATCCTGATAGATAAAAGTTGTCCTTTCATTTTGCCAAATTTTTAGCTAATCTTACTGAATTAATAGGCAATATTTTAAATACAGAGTTTTAAGCCGTCATCCAGCGATCGCTGCCTGAATTGTAATAAACATTTCTTTCTTACTTGACCATAAACATATTTTAAAATGTATATTACTAGTATACATGGTAGATAGATACCAGATTTAGGTACTTCTACCGCTTATGTCAGTTCATCATACAACATTCAGCGCTGAAGCGGCTGCCGGCGCGTCCCGTAAGCTTTCTAATTAATTTAGGTAGTCCACTTACTACGCCCGCCCTCTTTGAACACGTGCACCGTCGAAAGAACAACGTCACATGTAATTACAACGCAGCGGTTGTAGCCAGCCGCATACGTCGTTGCCAAGGCGACATGCACTCTCCGAATATGTTAATACTTTCATGACCGGAAATACTTTGTAGAAACGTTAATTTGGAGACGAAAACATAAAACCGACGGCGCTCTTTGAGTTATGCGTTATATTCGGCCGCCGACTAATGCCAGGATTAATACGTTGTGACGTTTCCTGCTCGATTTCTCCAAATCTACCGAAACTTAAGTGACGCTCCCAAATACGTGACCCGCCATTTATAAATAGTCACCGCTCGTGACAACTCATTTTAAAACGCAAATGTATCATTGTGGAACGTTATAGGAACTTTTATTACGTTTACACAATAAGTCAACTGAGGCTGCATATTTATGTGACACGATCTAAAATGTCGACGTTTGTTTTTCATTTTTACTGCGTAACTTCCCAGATAAAACGGTCGTTGCAGAGTAACATTAACGAAATTTATTCGTAGCCATAGAGGCAGTATAATTTAGTTAAACTGCTTAATAACAAGGAGGCTATCAATACGCTATAAACGAGCCGAATCGACACGCGGAGCGAGTCGTCAGGGCGCCAGCAGCGCACAACCAAAACATCGGTACCGAGTCCCGCGTATTCAATTCGCGGTATCGGGGTTTTTACGATCTGCCCACTTGGGGGAATTGTGGCCTCTACGTGCCCACCCCCGTAAAGCGTAGCGCTATGTACAGTACGTCCGCGTAAATAAGTAATACACCCCCTCTTCCCAACGGGAGGCTCGGGACGAATTAGAATTAGGATTCGTAACACGAGTGCGCGCCGAGTAGACGCTTTAGAAACGAGATTGTTGCGTTTATTTTCTTGTTGTATCGCTTTCCGTACGTATCTTTTGTGGAACTTATGCTTTTATAGGGCGCGTGTTTGCGGCCTTTTTGTTTTACACCGAGGTTTTAACTGATATTGGAATTTCCAATTGTATTTTACACGTACTTGTACCTATATGGGTACTGATTAGCCGTCGAGATATAGGGTATAATTATAACAACAATGGTTATCTAACAGGCGCAATGTTGATGGACGTGATTAGTCATTAAATAGATGATTGCAATTACGTCCACTACTCCACACAAGGACGTAACGTGTTATTTAAACAAGCTTTTGACAAGCTTTTATTGCCGATTGCCATTTTTCTTTGAGGGTCCGCCAACTACTCACTGAGACGATATTAAAGAGCCCAAACTCATTAGAGCGTTCCTATGAGCACCTATTGGCTCCATCATATTGTTGTATTGTTATTGAAGTTATGCAGGTACACCAAATTTCAGCTCAATCAAACTTACTTGCAAGATTTGATTAGAGACACCGGGACAGGTGAAAGAAAGTAAAAGCTTGTAAAATATAATACTAAAGGAATAAACACATTGAAATCCTAATATATATCCTACAGAAAAGAAATATGAAATTTTACGAAAATAGAGGCAACGCTTGTAGATTTGTCAGGACTTGTACAGAAAACATTTCCATCCACTTAAGTTCCCTGCTTGACAATTTATTAATAACAAGGTGTATCAGTTTTCTATTTCTTTGTAGTCTAGGCATTACAATTTTATTTACGTTTGATTCTTGTCGGTGCTGTTCTCTCCAATCCTTTTTTTACAAGTTCTTTGACTTCGCAATACGACACGATGTCTACCCCCTTTATCTTGTATTTTCTGCTCCATTATTTTCAAAGTCTAGTGTCGGTCTACCAGACACCGTAAGTAGCCATTGAGTCGTAGGTTAATATACGCAAGACTGTCATAGAAACTAGACGCCTAATGGGTATGTACCTACTGGTCTCTAATTATACTGATTCGTCTCGGACGACAGGTCAAATTGCCAAGTTAACTCATGTCGCAGCTCACAATTCAATATTATAATTACATGATACATTTTTAATTCTATGTATGGAAAATATTACTGAAATATTGTAAATCACTCCGCTAATCACTGTTTTTTGCAGATTTAAGAATGAACTCTCGCCGTACCTACATTGTGTAACTTGATGAAGTATTAACCCTAATAGTAATAGATCGAATAACAACTGATGAAACAATTACTAATCTTAAATACCGGTAACGATTCCTGTTAATTTAAACTTCTAGATAGTCACGCATTAGTCATTAACTAGTGGAGATAACTTCTGTCTGGTAATTTTCGGTTATGAAATAGGATAATGTGAAAACATTTTTGTGTCTTGCTAATATGATGGTAGTAGTAAAATTATGAACTCACCAACAGTAACTACTAACGCCCCGTAATAAAAGTCGAAGTCGCGAAATTTACGAAGATCATTCTAAACCTACAATCCCACGTATCGTTAGCACGCCCTTTGCAAGGTATATTTGAAAAGCAACAGCCCAGATCAGTCCTACACAAATAATTCCCATAGAACGCCCGCTCGCTTGAGAGTAATTTCCTGCTTATTTTGATCTCAATGGTGCGGCACAAGTGTTCCCTCTTTTCTCTAATTTTTGTACGTTTTCTGTACTCCACTCTTATGTTAAAAATAGCTGAGTAATTTTTCATTTCGGCGCTCGGCAGGCGTGGCAGATTACAGGCTGTTCGAAATAATACGCCGAGCCAACGGTACTTAACTGAAGCGGGCCTACAGTCAGCCAAGTTTTGTTGCTTATGTACGCTTTTCACCGTACCCGTTCCTTTGTGCTCCTCCTATTTATTCGGCCCCGCTAACTTATTGCGGCCCGGAACGTTTTATGAGACTCTTGTGAAGTTTTTCTTTTGAAATGAATATGCAACAATTTTGTTGGCAACCGTGTTGGTAATTACGTGGTTTGCAACTGAATGAATATTGTTTGTTGATGCAGTTGATCGTTTTACGGAAATGGTATAATGAGTCGCGTTTTTATGGTTGTGAGCGATGTTTTCACGCTCGGCGTTTTTAGTTCGATTTGTTATTGTAAATGGCGTAGGTCGACGTTTACTGCGCGCGTGAGTGATGGACGCGTAGATCACCCTGTGCGCCTGCTCCCGCGCAGCGGACAATTGCGCCCGCGATATATCACCGAGTATTTCCGTGCGCGTCCCAACACCGCTATCGCTGCGTCTTTTTTACGCATAAAAACTAATGTCTCCTCTAATTATTTTTAGATTATAACGCCCCGCCGCCATATATTAAGTCGAGCGGAGCCGGATTGTCAGCATAACTCTCCTTTGATGTATCATGATTTGTTTTTATTTTCAGGCAGTTTTAACGTGATTCATGGAGGGATAAATCTCTAGATCGCCGTGAAACTTCTGCTTGATTGATGCTTGCATATAGTACATTGTTATGACAGTCTTATGACGGCCGTTCGAAATTTATATAAATTAGGCACGTTGGCGGTTGAGTATAAATAAAGTAGCGTCTGGCACGCCCCGCTCGTCGGGGCTGACGGGTTGATAAGTTTGCCCAAAACGTCAACGCAACGTGTCCGATCTCGTTTCAAAGAAAAACTGTGAATTAATCAGCCACTATCGCGGAATGGATATATCGTTTCTCCCTGTCTCTCCCGTGTGACGGGTTTGTGCGGGACAGGGAGGGACGCCGGGAGTGGTTACGGGGGCATTTGTCCCTCACACGCACTGCCATACACGGCTGTACACGCCGCTGAAGCAAATGGGAAAAGGATTATGGTAACCAGTTTTAAGTGCCAAAAAAGTTGTAGGCAAATTGCGGAATGTTTTTGCAATGCTGTGGTAACGTTCCTAGAAAATATGGTACAGACAGAGGCTGCCTGTGTGGCCGGTGGTTCACCTGTTGTGCAATTATTGGTGCTTTTGTGGGACTACTTACTTAAAAATGGCACTGGCCTTGCTGTGATCTTTTCACGTATCTCAATACGCCCGCATTCCCGGGATGCACACGTATTGTTGCTATATTCGTTTATTACCAGCTGACACTTAAACGGTTCAATCTATTTTCGTAAATAGACCCGTCTACTGAGAATCACGGTAATTATACAGCGTCATAGAGGGACTTTTTAAGAATTTTTTTTACCAGATGGTTTGTTTACATTTCTGGTTTATTTTCAAGTGTCATTTAGAGTAAACTTATAAATGATAAAGAATCGGCTATTGATAGCGGTTTATTTACGTTTTTGATACTGATGCTTTTTTTTATTATGTTCTTAATTAGATGAATTTAGCATCGTACCTTGTGTTTTCATGGCAATAATGTTATTTTTGAAGTCAAATGGCGTTAAAAGATGACAGACTTCGAAATTTCGTAACAAACGACAACGACGACCGAAACGTAACTAAGCCTTATCCATTGACGAATAAGATTTTTCCAAGGAAAAGCTATCAGATTATTTCTTATCTGTGAAATTCTTGAAACAAATGAACGGGTACAACTCGAGAGTAGTAAATTCATACCTATTTAACTTGTAATTAAACCGTAACCCGACCTGTCTATGTGTCGTACAGACATCACAAGTTTCGCCGCTTGTAAACTGTGTTGGTTGTCAAGAGTTTGACGGTGCATTCAAACTTTTAGTCCGCAACTTACTAGAGTGTGAAGTTATCTCTATAACATTAGTCCGTGTCAAAACGGCGAGATCAAACGAAATCCTACACCGGAGATACTATTACATTCTAGAATACAACCGTTTCAAGAATTTCACCCGCCGCTAAAAACAAACGGTGTCATATACCGACTATAATGCCCACTTTATAGTTCTTAAAATCAGTGTTAACTAAGTCAGAAGATTGAAACGAAAAATAAAATTTCGTTCTCAAGGGACGCGGCTTTTAGTACGGACATGTGCGCGGCACAACACGTCGTAACAAAAGACGGATATCAATGCATTAATATTATTACAAACTGTCACTCAGTGACAACGTGGCTCAACAGACAGGAGGGTTACAATTGCACAACACAACAAAATTTATTAAAGTCAAAGCGAGCAACACACACGAGCCTTCGCACAGCAATCTTTTAGAGAGATAAGTCTGGGAAGTGTTATGTTAATCCTAGCGCGGCGCGGGCTTTATCTAAAGTGGCGCTGGCAATGGACCTTTGGGGTCCCGTGGGCCCTGGGGACTTACCCGTAGGCCGCGAGCGTCGGGTCGTAGGGGTAGTAGCCACCGGAGGGCTGAAGGCCCGCGGACGTCCACGCCGACATCTCGCCCCCGCCCTCCTTCAGTGCGTAAGGGTTGCTCTGAAACACCGCACGACATAATAAACAAACATGCTGACACACACGAGTATTCGTAGCTCACTTACAGTTACATCTTAGTTTACCTCGGGCGCAGTTATAACAATCGGCCGATGTATATACAACTATGTACATATTTTAAATTTTGTACCTACTGACAAATGTTTTTCTCAGAAATCGAAGTTGCTTAGTAAATTTATTAGATAAAACTAACCTCACCTACTGGAGGGTTAAAACGATAAAAAAATGTTTTAAAATGAAACAGTTGTGATGAGTAAGTAGTAATGCCATAAGGAAATATACCTACATTTCAAACCATCTCAGTCTCTAGTACTTCTTTCATTAAGGTACCGATGCTTAAGAGAGTAGGGTTTCATATAAGATAAGACTACTTATCTAAATGTTGAGAACTCATTCAATAAGTGGATAAAAAACGTTAATTAAGTGAAAAGCCATTGTAAACGGAGCCTCGGAGTAATCTTTTTAAACCGTCGTCAGCTAATGCTCGGGCTCTCACATGACTAAGCGTGTGTAAGCAGATAAATCTCGCCTAATACCTCTCAGTCAATCGGCCTTACAAATACGGCTCCAATTTAATTAAAGTTAACTTCATAAAAGGGCATAAACGCAGGAACAACAATAAAACTCCCTAGTGTACGGGCTGACATATCACTGGAGTATTTTGCATAATGTATGAAGTAAGGGGAAAACTATTAAGGCCCACGCACCCTCCGAGTCTGATAGTTGTTTAACAGCGCTCGAGTGAGGGCCCAAGTCCCTCTGTACCCTCTATTCGCATACATTAGACGCGACTAAATTAAAAGTGTGAACGATTCAGCGTCCCCTGTCTTTGGCCCCCTGTGAAAAGTGCGATAATAAAATGAAAAGTATTATGATACTCCCATATGGAGCGCTGGTTGGGAGATAACTGAATAAAACAGCTTATTTTCCCCCTCTTTTGGATAACGGATACTAGTGGAGGCCTATTTACAAACAATGGCACTAAGTGATGCTCGCGTTTTAACATAACTTGCCTATGTCATATACATTTTATGGGCTAAAAAAGTCCTGAAACTTTTAGCCAACAATTTTTTACTCTATTTAAAGTCGGCGTGTATTTAAAATAGTACGTTTGCGCGAGACCGCTTAAGTTCATTGTGCGTTTTACAATATAACAATTAGGTGTAATTTAAAAGCGTGGAACAGTTTTTGTTCTTAAACACAGTATTCGGGAACACGAAACCAGGCACTTTTACTAACTCCGAAGGTTGAAATAATTGCAGAAAACAAGCCCAATATTTTAGCACCTTCGTACCATCTGTCGCTTCTGCAAAAATTATTTCACCTCGGGCATAAAGCGAGTGGAAAATTGATCCTATACCACTTACACTTTTAAGTAAAAATAATAGCATTTATAATGTACTTTGATTTCTTTTAAATACCTTAAAATATGCGCCCAGTAATCTAACGTAATAATATATAATTATTTACTTCACAGTACTTTTATTTATGATCTAACTCGGCTATAGGCAGGGTAGATAGTGAACTTATAAATAAAATATTTATACTCTATTGTAAATGTCTAAAAATTTGTTTAATAGTCTGGATTTCAGAATAATTTACCAATGTTTTATATATGCAGTGTTTACGGCGTCATCTATTGTTCAGAATATCTTTATGCACTCACCACGCCAAATCAGCTGGATAGCGGGACATCTCAACTTGGTTATAGGATACTTTTTACTCGACTATGTTAATATAGAGGGTCGCGGACGAAGTTTGCGTGCACCTTGTAGTAATCATTTACAATATACAGGGTGGCCCATTTAAATCGGTCTGTATGGGAGAGTCTGAAACTATAAGACATACGAAGATCTATTCTTAGGAACCATGTCATCGATTTTAATAACAAGAAAAACTGCATTCATACATTAAAAAAAACCTTTACTCATCTCGGGAATTGAACCCGGACGTTTTGAAAAATAACACGAAAGTTAAATAATGTTATTAATTACTTAGATATCAATTGTGTAAGTTTTAAGCAGTCAAATTTACTATGAAACATGATGTCTAAAATGAATAAAATGCATTGTTTTCATAATCTTTAAATTATTTAATTTTTTCAATACAATATATCGGCGGTGGTCATTTCGAACACTTACTAAAATAAATTAAAGAATATGAAAACAATGCATTGTATTAATTTATTCATTTGTAATAAGACCTAAACAATTGGTATCTAAGTAGAAATAATTTTAGTTTTATTTTTCAAATCGTCCGGGTTCGATTCCCGAGCTGAGTACAGTTTTTTTTTTAAAGTATGAATGCAGTTTTTCATGTTATTAAAATCGATGACATGGTTCCTAAGAACAGATCTTCGTGTGTCGTTTAGTTTCAGATTTTCCCATACAGACCGATCTAAATGGGCCACCCTGTATATCCTCGGCCTAATGGATACACTTCACATCGATTCATCTGTAAAGGGAATTAACTCAAAATTGCTAATTGAGTCATTTTCAAAAAAGATGTACATAATTAAAGGCTTAATAAAAACAAAATTACGATCGCTTCTTTTGTGTTACGAAAATTACTCGTACAAAAGATATGGGTAACTATCGTTACTCAATTAGGTAATTCCATTATTGATTCACAAGAGATATCTGTTATAGTATATACTGTCAAATAAAATTAACTCAGTTACTTAATATAATAAACTGCACACCACGCTTAGATTTTTATACCCACTTGACAAATAATGTAAGCAAATTAAATAACGAATAGTATTTCAGGTAAACCTAGCATATCCCTCGGTAAGGACGCGAACGCTTATTAGCATTTTAAATGAGGTGTTAGTAACCCATTGTAAGGTAATAGCTTAATTATTGCTCTAGGTCGTTAATAGTACTTGTTAGTTCAGCGCTCGCGCAGGACAAATTGACTAAGGACTAGATTTGCATACATTTTTAATGGTCGCGCTTCGAATATCAATTCGATGTTATTTCATGTATACTTTGAATAAAGTATAAGGGATATTTACTGTTTCAGATAAATTAGTCTTTGTCATAAATAATATTCACATTATGGAGGAGGGACTTACTGCATACCAAACTACAGAAAAAGGAAGTTATTCACGTTTAGCCACAACATTACTCTTAATAATTTACCCGGTCTTTAGTCACTCATAAAAATGTTGATGTGATACATAAAGGTATGTTCATTTAGCATAATTAGTTAACTAGCTAGCTGTTTGAAATGTAACTACAGGTTGTTTTAGATAAGAAAACCCATACATAAGCCTTAATGTTCGGAATATCTTATATTTATAGGTATCTACTAAATGTTTAACCGGATTCAAAAAAGTGAAACAGAGAATTTCACTTTGTCACATTTTAGGTGTTTGGAAAAATGTTTCTTACTTGTTGGTTGCTTATTGAATTTCAATTTCAGTTTTACCTTTTTCCTTGCTTAGTTTATTGTTAATACTCGAATATTGAATTAATATGTTGTTTATAATTGTACAGCTACGCGAATTAAGCAAGATGTTTTTCCCAAATTTACAAGACTAAAGAAAAATATAAGAAGCGATGCTGTAATCATTCACTTTGTGCACGTAACCCCAAAAGCGCATTGTCGATTACCACCCCCCAGTAGCAGTGACAAATTTGCGTCGCCAACTCTTTGGTGATGCCGGAGATAAAAATTACGCCTCCGGACCTGCGAGTGGCATTCGAGATTTATGACCGGGAGTTTTGTACGTCAAGAATGTTCTAGGCATCTCTCACTGTAGCTGTTACCTATGAAGTACTTAAGAACGTTCGGGATTTGTTCGTCTACATTATCTATACTATTATAAAATTCTGTATTTGTATTGAAAATTATTTTTCTATGGAGACGGGTCATGATCATGATTTCAGGAAAAATAGTTTGATTCAGAATCGTCTTTTGTTTTGTATGGGCGCGCGGTACAATGCAAGTCTGGCGCCATTTGTTGGGCATAATTTACTTTGTCCTAGCGTCACGCAGTAACTGCTGGACGAATTTTAACCAATATTGGTACACGGATAATTGGACATCTAAGTATGGCCTATATAGCCTATAGCTTATAGGATACATTTTAGCCGATAGTATAAAAAAATTACGCGTACGAATGGAAATATTTTATCATTTAATATATCACATTTTACTCTATTTTATACATTGATTCAACCCCATATTCTTATCAATCCAATGTGGAAGTATTTGGCTGACATAAATACATTTAAAGTTTACTTATCTACGTACTAGTAGGTATGTGTGGGTCACTAGTGAACCGCCTCGGCTTTGCACGGGTATAATAACAGAACTAACATAAAACTTTAATGAATATATACACCTGAATTTTCCTCATGAATTTATTTCTTAATAGGTGAAAACCACTGTTCAGATTTTATCACCTATACATAAACATTTAAGATATACATTTTTATCTATTAAACGAAACTTTTCTGCAATTAAAATGGCATCGAATTTAGACTCGAGGCAATATCTATTATAACAGTAGGACCAAACATTACTAAAGTGTGTACACTGAACAAGTTGAGCAGATATTTACCTTCACACAAACTTCAGTAAAGGACGAGGGGGTATTAACTTTTACCCCCTAAAAACAAAGTTTTCTTCAAGTTAAAAAACATTGCTAAAATCTCAAGTATTAGTTTTAATAACAGTCATCAGTCAAGATTTCCACGGAACCCTAAAAACGCGTCTTAGGGGTTGAGGAGGCTAACCAAGAGTGATGATTGTCTCGCCCCCAGCATTAACAGCCACGCGGCGTACTACCTACCCTACCTATAATGTATACGCAGTATTATGATGTATGTTCGCGACTATCAACTGTGATGGAGATACAGACGCGTATTATGTTGGAAAATTGTTATTTAGATGTTTTTATTTCTTACTAGAACCTGCCTGCAACTTCGTCGCCTCCTTTTTTCTTTACCTTACCTGGTAAAAAGTATTATATCTCCATATTTGGATGTCCAGCTATTTCTGTACTAAAATTGGTTAAAATCCATTCAACCCTGATGAGAGGACAAAGAAGGTTTTAGCAAAAGATGGCGTTGCCGTGCCGCTAGAGGGCTGGCGCCAAACTGCTGCGACGCGCTATTACGATTTTTCCTGAAATAATTAATGATCCCGCTCCATTGAAAACGGATTTTCAAAACAATTTGGGAATTTTATAATATGTAGTATAGGTGTTCGGCTGCGTTTATTTTGTTGTAGAGTTAAACGGTGTGTGAGGAGAAACCCACCTATCAGATGATTTAGCGTTGCTCGATGTAGCTCCCTATTGATGAATTCCTTCCTAACACTTAGCTACCTAACTTAGTCACCTACCTGCAGTACCTACCTATAATATATGCGTAGTATTATGATATATGCCCGCGACTACCAACTGTGATGCAAATTCAGTTTCGTAATTTCCCCCCACTTAATTTCAAGGGTTTTATTTTAGGCTGTGTTGCCTCCATCGAGATTTCCTGTAGTAGTTTAGTAGCTTCTATTTAAAGTATTCCACGAAGCTAAAGGGTGTGATAGGATAACCCACCAATAAGACAACTTAACGTTGCTTGCTTGTTGATTTTTTCCGCCTAGAGAAGGTAGGCATACCTAATTTATTATTAGAATTATACTACAAACAAACCAAGACACGCATAACACATGTTATATTCATCCCCTTACATTCATACCAATATTAAATAAAGTAAGATATTTATTTTAAATCGCTTACAACAACGAAATTGAAGAGAAACTAAATTGACACTTTTGGATTTACCGTATTATTATTAGAGTGGATTGTCAAAAATGCCAAGAGTGGTCGAAAAAAGAGCAGATGCGTTCGGAACAGATAAGCCGCAAGGGTAGAAAGGTGCCAATGTTGATATTACATCGAGTGCCCATTGGACGGGACTTATATAGGTACGTAAAAAACGTATCTATCTGACATTTACAAATAACGAATGCAGGATGAATTGAAAATGCATGAGTCCAGTAAAGTAAAACTGAATATTACCTCATTATTAGAGAGATACTTCCAACTGCAAACTTCTCACAATCCTATCACGATCGCGCTAATTAGTTCTATTTTTGAATATTTTTTGTCATGCTAATTAAATACCTGACATGATATCTTCTAATTGTATGCAATTGTCTATTCTATATTCAATTGTTCGTGATCGAGGAATTTGAATTTGTTCAAATAATAACCAGTATAATGTCTACTTTCGCGAAAAATTACAATATGGCAGTGTAATTAAGCAAAAATAGCCGATGTAATTATAGTCAACAATTCCGTGGCATCGCACAAATGGATAAATGTGGATGACAGTCGAATTGAACACCCAATTTTACTCTTGGCTTATTTTAATCTCATATTAATCTTCCACACCTCGCATTATATGAGCTATGACCGCTTTCCTAAAATCGATGATCATTTTACATTTTCATTTATAAATTCATTCATTGTAAAGATAATATAAATAGCTTTTCTCCTACTTCTTTATGATGTTAATACCACTAAACCCTTTTCCAGTGGGTCTATAACGGAAAGCCATACTTGATCCACAAATACCCCGTATTTTCACGCCAGAATAGCTAATTACAATATATGTGCTGTTAATTAACCGGTTTAACTATCCCAGTTAATAAACAATCTTTTATTCGCACTTAACGCGTCCAAATCATTCATTAAATCCAAAATAGCTATCCAACGTCATATATCGTTATTCTATTTCATTTCAAAAAGGAACTTTAAGTCCAAATAACAAAGTCACTGTTACTATTAATCTCGTAAGATATCGAAATCCGTTCCCCTTTTCCGTGACACTGTTTCTAACAAGGTATTAATCAATTCTCCACAGGGTTCGCGAGTCAGTGCAGATAGACTCATTACAGGGCCCCAAATAAATATAAACAGAGGCAAAGGGGCTGCCCCCACTATTTAACCGTATTCACACGCGCGAGAAGATCCATAAATAAAAGCCAACTAGACGACCCTAGCCGCGAAAAGCGGAGGGTTCCGTAAAAAACAAAAACATTTCCGAGTTTAATCAAGAATTCACTACGTACTTACTGCGTATCGTCGATCGTTTTACGGTGCGCCGTGGTGCATTGCTGCGCCTTCTGCTTTTGTTATGCTGTGTTGTGATTTGTTTTACATTGCAGAAAATTTTAAAACATAAAAGATTAATTTTGGCGTTGCACATAGGTGATGATGACTTCCCAGTGACGCTCCTGCCCGTTACCCATTTCAACAAAAAAATATTTTGTAATTAAACTCAATATTTAATCACAATTTGAATGTTGCACCTATTTTTAATATAATTTTGTTACGAAAAGATAACATACTTACAGCATATCCTTACGAAACCCACAGATTAAGAAAATGATTGCAAACTTATACTTAATTATTTTGAGGAAGATGTTCTTTCGTGGAAAGGAAACTACTATCATATTATCTTGTCAGTAGTTATCTAAGACTTTGGTAAACCGGATAATATCATTTATTTTTTAATTTAGATTGATAACCCCCAACAGAGTACAGAGTTTTGCAATTCCAATCTTGTACCGCGCACGCGAAATGAACCCTTTTAATCCTCTCCAGTTAATGGCTTCGGGATTAATCTATGCCCGTTTGAATCGAACCCTAAAAGAGTGATCGGTGGTTCATAAATAAGGCTCGTTTATTTCATTGCATTAACTGGTGATAAGTTATTTGACGGTTCATAAATTTTTGCCCCGTCGAGTGGGAGCCGCTTATTGGCCGAGCCGCAGGCGAGGCGCCTGGGTGCCCCGTTCGGCTGCCAAATCGACTGCACTCCATCATCTCGCAGCCCGGCTTGCTGGCTACTGTTCGCAGTTAAAGGCTCGATACTTGGGTGTCGTGTAGTGCCATTTTCTGCTTCATAAACTGTGTGTGTTCGGGGCCAAGTTTGGTGATCGGATTATGATGTGTGGCCCGTTACGGTGAGGAGAGATAGGCGGCTTGGCGCCTTCGTTGCAGAGCCAACTAACCACTATCATCAAGCTACGGTTGTAACTTGCCCATTTGAATATTATTACACTAGCAAAACTAAAAATAATAAAGCAATTAGGACGTGCATAAATAGTAGTATGTTTTTCTGTTTTTGTTCCGTACATTGTTTTATGTTGCTGAATTGATATATATTCATAGGTATGCCTGTTGATTATTTAATTGGAATGGTATATATCTAAACCATACATTTCTTGCAATAGTAATTGCTTATTAAAACATACAGTGAATAGGTACACATAATTTTGCACGTTTTTCAGCCGGTTCTTATTGTTTCCCAATACTGTAAATTTTCGGGTACAACTACTACTTAATTAAAATAGTATAATTATTTACTTTTAATAACAATACCTATATGTCGAATGCTATAAAATTATACGCCTACCAACGTTGAAATATTCAGTAAACGCGAAAATTGTTTGTTTGCATTAAGGCAAGGTCTCATAGCAAAACATCGTTACTTGTGCTCAATTTACATACAGTGCAGCACAATACAATATTCATACAATAAAAATAGCGACACTACGGAGCCGAGTACTAGCAAAATCCGAAAGTGAATTGTAGCAAGTGGAAAAAATGATGATTCTAAGTGGATAAAAGTGTGCCTGCAAACGAAAAAGTCATTTCATGCCGTGCGGCGGAGCCCGTGGGCTATTATCGAGTTTGTGTATGGGTATTAAGGGTCGTATTTGTAAAGCAACAGACAACGTGGCTAAGTTCAATAAAGCTTTCCCCCAAAATAAGCCATAAAATGAGCGGGGCCCGGCCGCGCCCGCCATACCTACACCGCTGTTCCAATTATTTGTTTGTGGAAGCACAATAATTTTATTTTACGTTTTATTTAACATTTATTTCGTTACGGCAATTTCACGGGTATCAAAGAATTGCTAGATTGTGATTTAAACGGAATTGGTTATTTTCCACTTGGCAGAACGTTGGTACTGGTATCGAGCTGATATTATTTTATTAGGCATGATATTGTGTTCGTAATCAATGCAGCACTACCAACACGCGTTATTAAAATGCAAATGATTACTCATAATTGCAATTTGCTGGCAGTTATTCTTGATAAAATGCGTTTTGAACATTTACTCTGGGTTATTATTTTATTTGCTGTTATCGCAAATTATGTGAATTGCCATTGAGTCAATCGAATCGGAATTTGAATAACTGTATAGGTATTAAATAACAAGGCAAAAATAAACATTTTCTTACAACGACAACGCCTTTAAATTTAAGCTATAAACGTGAATTAGCATGTCTTTAATTGAATGCGATCAGGCTCGGTAGGTATCTATAAGTAAATAAACAATAAACGCGGTCTAACAAGTCACGGGGAGCAGACAGTGCGGTCACGTTTAAGTGCCGAAGTCAGTCGATGGAGCTCGTAACTCGATGATCGTAAACAGCAATGATATCAATTAGAGGCCGGCCCGATAAACCTCCACTTTAATTAGGAGAACAAACAACAGACGGTCCTTAATGAGCCGTGTGGGGGAAAGGTAATTAGGGGGATCAATTATTGAGCCTCTGTGATTGATTCGGCGCGTCTCGCCCAGACCGAAAGCCTCGCCACGACTTCACACTGTTACCTATATGTTAATGAATCCATCAAACTTTTACACGACCGAACGGTATAAACAAAAATTAATAAGTCAAATTGAATACAGCCCATAAGAGTTTCCGGGGTGGTCGTATAACGCATTTATCTGATGCCCCGCTAATAGCTTAGGGTAGAATGCAGCTGTGAAGCTTGACGTATAAATTACTTATAAAATAGGGACATTAAAAACCATTTAGAGCAATAACTATTCTACAATGAACATTGTAATAAATAAAGTGAATAATTTATATGTATTATTTTGATACTGGAATGGAGAGGTGTCAGTTAATGGGGAGGAGGGAGGAGGACAAAGCGCCCCCGGAGCGCTTTTGTCGCGGTGCCCTGGCCGTGACATCTGTCCGTTCTACAATAACCCGCAAAAAACTCGCAACTTACCAACTGTGAAGCAGTTCTACGATTCGCAAACGAATGCACATCCAAACGGGCCTATGGGCAATAGAGCGAGCGACGCTCGCGCGCCGTTTTGACAGGACCAGATAGATGCGCAAACGTCTGTATTCAGATCATTGTTGCCGTTGACGTATCATTTATTCTCAAAACTGGAGCCAACTCCCGGTGGTCGCGCGATTACGGAACGGTGTCACAATATTATAAACGGCTTTAACTTTTCATAAGTTTGCCCTTTTTTTCTAGTCGTATTGCAAAAACTTGATGGGTTTAGCAATAAGCCTGTTTACAGAGATGCAGCTTTTGTTATTTTTCTTTTATTCCCATTAAACGCGGATTGACATGTTTCGTTATTTGTCAGTTCGTAGGTGCTTTGGATAAAGTTAACGTAATTATTTGACCACTTTAAATATTGACATATTACTTGGTAGGTATATTTTTGATATTTATTTTTCACCAGTCCTATTCACGTAAACCTGATGATTTTATTAGATAATTGAACAATGCTTGATTCTTGCCAATTTCGACAGACTATTCTTAAAAAGAAAGTCGGATTTTTAAAGGAATCAGGCAACTATGCAAATTACGCCTGCGAGAGAAACGTTTCGTGGATCTATACATGGTGCACATTAAAAAAAAGCAAATTCAAATTACGTTAATAACTTGAAAAATAAAACAGTAAGTTAATGTATTTCATATTAAAACCCTTTTGAAATATGTATTGTCATTAAGTGAGTTAATCTCAATATGAGGTCGAGAGGGAGCGCGGCGCCTAATCGCCTTACTAGATAACATAATTAACTTGTTACTTCATTACAGAGATTGGATTTGCCTTATCAGTACGTCTACTTACTACGTACAGACACTCTGTAGAAGAAACTACTTATGTATAAATAATGATTTAAAAGATCTTCAGGTGATCGATCGGAATGGGTCAGTAGATGTCAGAAACTATTAGAGATAGGGAAATCTGTTCTTATAAATTGCATAATTTTTTTTACAGTTAAGTACAACTTCTGGTACTCATAGGATCATATAGGTGCGATTACTTACAGAATTTTACCAAGTTCTATTCCCGGTTCTGTATGAGAGCAAAAAAATAGAAAGCTATTTTTACTACAGCTGAATAAAATCTACGCCTCTCTTAATTTCTGGCTTCTAGATAGATACTGGTCCATTTGGATTGATCACCCCGTATAGTTCGTGTCTACGAAGCTTTTTACAATCCCAGATTTATAGCTATACCTACAGTATGTGTGTACCTATAACTAAGGTATTTAGCAGTACTTGCTGCCAAAAGGAGTTTAGGTTAGGTATCAACTTGAAGTTGTTTATTCAATAATTCCCATTTATAAAGAATAATGTTCAACTCGATTCAATATTTCTTTTAGATATTCGTATGTATTCCATACATACGACTTTATTAAATACCTTATAATCTAACATACCTACATAATGTAATAATAAACTTATAAAATATTATTTTGAAATTGTAACTTAATTGTCACACATCGAGCGGTAATTAAGCTATAAATAATGACTCGGCTTATAAAGTTTTTGTTTTATTGTCTTGACCCAAAGTAATAGCGGACTTCCTGTGCGGTTTGTCACTAATTTATCACCATTTGACCGCTTATTCAGCTTGTTTTGTGTATTCGCGTTATAGCGGTGGTAGTAAAACTTTTAATTAACCTCTCTGCGTTCATTAGTCTGATTACAAAGGATTGGCATATAATTCGCGTTTTATGGTAAATATGACTAGTACAGAATTGTTAACTTAGAAACGCAATCATTTATGTACTGGTTTATCATAATGGCAACGGAGACGATGGTGGCATCAACTAAATACTTAGACTCCATTTTAAATGACTCGTCAGAAACTGCCCGAAATAGGGAAAATTGGAAGCAGAGAGGTGAGACCTTTGCCCGGCAGTAACATTACGTGCTAATATGAATAATAATATTAATTAACGTCTCTCAGCATTTGCATTTTGCCCAAAAATCCAATCAAAGTTCACCGAAAAGAGAAAGAGGCTGATATGAACTCTCTTATTAAATTTTAACTAATAATATTATCATAACTAAATCGTATCTGCTTATTTTAGCCTTACAAAATAGAAGACCGCACTATCACCCGTTACCTCTAAAACGGTACCCTAAACTCAAATTGAAATATAAAACAATATATCTAGTTAAAACTATCTCATGTTTCATCGGCACCATATTTTTTATTCAACTAATGCTTTGCGCCGGGCGAGCCGAGCGGACAAAAATTACACTTAGCATCACGTTTTTTTCACTTCCGGTCAGATAACGAACTGAATAAGCACCTTTATGCTGTTAAATGGTCACACGACGTGTTTATAGAACCACTGATGCATATTAGATATTAATTTAAAGGACTTTGTATCCAAAATTACGTCGAGCTCAAGTTTCAAATTAGAAAACGAAACTTAGTAGAACATACACTTATTTTTACTTGAGACAAATTCAGGATGGCATTCTGTTGGTAATATTTCACATTAATAAAGGTATTGTACATGTACAGAGGTTTTTGCCGATTCCCTGGAAGTTTTAAAAATAATTCATACGTAAAGAAAAATATCAATAAATTAGCCAAACTGTTCCATTACAACTTTTCATGGTTTTTAGGGTTCCGTACCCAAAAAGTGTGACCCTATTACTAAGACTCCACTGTCCGTCCGTCTGTCTGTCACCAGGCTGTACCTCATGAAACGTAATAACCTGTTGTCACTATAACAACACGTACTAAAAATAGAATATAATAAATATTTAAGTGGGGCTTCCATACAACAAACATCGGTTGCGTTAACTTTGCACTTCATTTGTATCCGCCGCCATACATACCAGGTGCAAACTTAACGTAATCTACGTATATTTTGTACGGAACCCTCGGTGCGCGAGTCCGACTCGTACTTGACAGGTTTTCATGTAAAAGCACATAATCTTTGATTGTATTTATTTTGTAAAACTCACATTTAAACTACATCAGGCCCGGAGTTTAATGTTGCAAATCATTTGGTGAATTCAGGGTTATAAATGTCGGGCCCCAATGGCCTCGCATAATTGTTCCTTATTTAATTTACCACCCAACCCAATCGCGTGTTGTTAACAACAGGCTGTATAAAAAATGCCTACATTTAACTTAAGTGTCATCTTTTAAGAGAAAAAAGGATTAAAATAAAAACAAGCCTTTTATAAAGTTTCAAGTTCTAAGACCATATAGATCCTTACACCTTATCGAAACAAAACCTCGATACTTAAAAGATACTCGTGTTACAATAATACGTCACATTAGCAAATACAAATACAAATATCAAAATACATTTATTGAAAAAACATTACATAATGCACAGAGAGGTACGGTTAAATTCTATACTTAATAAACAAATCAATTCAAAATTTGCATAACCTGAACTTGGGTTCCCCCTGTGTTTCAGGCAAATGTCTGGGATGTAATATTTGTTTCCAACTTAGATATGAACACGGATAAAAGACATAATGCTCTCTATTAATTTCCCAAAAGGCAATTTGGTGGTCAGTAGCTCGGGCACCGGTCCCGGCACTAACCAAGCATTAGCACACTTCCTCCAGACGCGTTCAGAACTCTCAAGATTGATCGCGAATGCCTCAGCACGGAACCGTCACAATATCCTCCAGTTCCGGCCCAGACAAAGGGTCATAACTAACACATTTCCTCTAACCGCCGAGACCGCTGAGTAACGCCACCCAGACGTATGACCCCGCAAATGATCGAGTGAATTATCGCATCAGCGCGGTCAAGATACGGCCCATGATAGTGTTGGAAGTGTATTCAAACAATAGTAAATACATTTAGCCGGGGTATTGTTTGATTTATAGTGGAAGCGTGTAGGTAATTTATAAGAGTGCCGGACGGGGGGCAGCCGCGACGGGAGTCCGGGAAATCGGGGAAAAGCCGGAGATTTATTAGCAGCGGGCCAGCGGCTGACCGCGGCACTGTTTGCCCAGTCATTAAAGTCGGCAAGTAAACGCTTAGTGCGAAGATGAGTATATTTGCGGAGCAATTAACGCTTTCGAGGTGAGACGAGGGTTGGAACGCGATTGTTTATAAAACGTCATTGTCACCGATAGAGTTGCGCCGTATCGATTTGCAAACACGCAATACAGTCCGCTAAGTCGTCCATCGAGCACTTAGACGGTATCACCGCGCCGGTAGATAATGCACACAGGAGTGAGCCTACGTCACTATCGGAGTGTCAACACGGGTGTCAATCACGATGAGGCGGTGCCTTACAACATTTTATCACTTGTCACATAATCTAAGTATAACGAATTTGTGTCAAATCGCCGATGTACCTACTGATAAGCCCACCCATTTTGGTCGGCTCATCGGATCCATTGCCTAATAACACATATATATGTATACTTCCACGAGATACGCTATGATTACAAAAAATTACATATGTAAGTCTGTGGGTTATGAATTTATCAGTATGTTTCGTGTTTTACTGACTCGATGCCTATGACGGGGTCGCGTCAATAAAAACATGTTGAGATTTCGGAAAATATAGGTAATAGGTATATTTGTTTTACAATTATTTAATTATTTATAATTAGTTATTACTTGTTTACTAGTGGTAATACCTATGTATAAACATTGAATCGTGGGCTTGTTTTCGGTACAATAACTTTTCTCATTTAGACGCATATGATTAGTATTGATTTTAATGTCTGAGTCTCGCATGAGTTTTACCCCATTCCTATGTCTATTTTAATATAAATATACCTACATACCTATAATTTTACCTACAAAACCTTATTTTTCCCGAAGCCAAAGAAAATAAGTTTCTGTCGAACATTTCATTATTGTGTCAATTTTACCTATCACTGAGTTTCTAGGGACACCTTCCGGGTCCCTCATCAGACCAGCCCCATGGTGCCATCAAAGTTAAGAAGGTATGCAAAGTTTTAGCTCAATCGGTTAAAGATATCTGCTTCAAAATTGAGTTGCAAGATTCCACCCGAACAAACATGGTTGACATAATTATAGTTACATACATTGCAAATTAAATAAAAGCTTGTATTATATTAACCAAATCATAGAACTTCACGATAAACTAAATACGTTAATTAAATAATTTCTATGGGAACCTTAGATTTGTTTGTTGTACTAATCCTCCTCTCCTAAGGCTCCCATAGAAATTATTTTATCAATTAAATATTGCAAATATCATATCATAGTAGGTATTATTCCATACTCTAAAATCCGCACATGCGATAATGTTTCCGTGAAGCGGCGTTTAGTTCTTTATTAGTACGAATACATCCATTATGATATTATTTATTATCATATATACACTCTTATCTATGAAAAGATATCTTATCCATTTATAGAATACCGATAAATACCAACACATTCACCGGCCCATCATGGCCGTCTATAGAACATGTATCTACTCGTAGACTAATATATGGATTATCTTCCGGCGCTTCGAACTCTATAGACAAAGTAGTAAGATCGCAATCTATGATTTTATTTATAAACATAATTTCGCTTTCCCATACTAAACTAATTAGAAGAGAAATAAAATATAACACGACCATTATTCAGAAAGTGAGGTTGCTGCGCTGCGACTAATTGATCGGCAATAGAGTAATGGTAAGTCTACAAGTGTTCCCAGCTATATTTACCATGCGCCACGTGCAATGTCACCGATCAGACGTTTTACGAAGTGTCCGAAACCACATTTACGATCCACCGCGCAGCAATTTCCGTTAAGCGAAATGCTTTTTGCGTATTCATGATTCAATAAGCTTAAACTAGATGTTTATACCTGATTAGAGCACTTTTTATGGAGTCATTCCTCAAGCAGCATGTGGCCACGTTAACACAAGTTCGTATTTCCGTTATAATTATTCCCATGATGTAGTGCGGCGATAAAATAATACATATTTAGTTTATGCTTGCATTTTAAATATAGCGGATTGAAACTTACTTTGAAGTATATGGAGCTTATTGGGAACAGGTGCTGCTCCGATTTGTTTCACGGAAGGAATTTGACGGAATATGGACATCATTTAGCTTTTTAGAGGCATTGAACTCATTCTATCTTCATCCTCCGGGTAGGCAAACACTTGTGACTCCTCTGGTGTTGCAGGTGTTTATGGGCGACGGTAATCGCTTTCCATCAGGCGATACGTTTGCTCGTTTGCCCCCTATGACATTAAAAAAAAAAAAAAAAACTAACATGCGCACTATGCACAATATAAAATGACTACGGAACCCTAAAAAGAAACAACAACAACCAGATGGCAGGCAAATACATCCTGGGAACATTTGAAAAGAAATGTCAATGAAAGAAATTTCTGGTCGTTAATAATAGGAAAGGATGAGTCTGCCGACCTACTAAGTAGACTATCAGTCATCATATCAGCCGAAAGACATCCACTGCTGGAAAAAGCTCCAAGGTTCTCCACAACAACCGGTCGTGCCCTCATCCATCGACTTCCGCGACTCTGATCAAATCGTCGGTTCACCTTGCTATATAAAATAATATGCACTATAGTAAGTAACAATAAGCTATCTAGACATTTCGACTATTTAGTATCTGAACAAGTCCGGACATTGCCTGCAACCTATTGAAACCTACTGATTGGGTCGACGGCTATTTTACCTTCATTTGTTAACAAGATAAAAAAAAATATTAAGTCATTAGTGACAGTAATTATGAGCATGATCAGATATTAAACGGCCTGCAATAATGTGGAGAGGAAACTCCATGGTGACTGGTGTTTACGTAATTAAAATTGTACGGATAGACTGATGACATACTTTAGGTTCTATGAAATATTTTTTTATTGGATATATTATTATCTACATGTTGCCTACAGCCATTCCATACTAATATTATAAATGCGAAAGTGTGTCTGTCTGTCTGTTACCTCTTCACGCTTCAACCGCTGAACCGACTTAGATGAAATTTGGTATGGAGATAGTTTGACACCCGGGAAAGGACATAGGATACTTTTCATTCCGATTAAATTTAGTGTTCCCGTGGGATGAGCGGGTAACACCGCGGGGCACAGCTAGTGTTGTAATATATAATAGTTGATTTAGCTTTGCCATGCTTAGTGTTTTGACATTTTAGTAAAACATTATTATAGCGACACGGTACTTAATCGCGTTAAAAAAAACAACGTTTATTTAATTACCTCGACGTTTCGAGCGTGATGCTAAGTACATGGTATCGAGCACTGAAGAGGTAAGAGGGAAGGAGGGAGATGAAGAGGCTGATAATAAAGACCAAGTGCGGGTAGTTCGAAATACTCGCGCTACAAGAAGACGTTGATACTCGCCTCTTCTCATCAGTCCCTTCGAGACCATGGACGTGACATCACGTTCGAAACGTCGAGGTAATTAAATATACACTTTCTTCGGTTTCAGATATTAATTGTCAGGGTGGCTCAAATATTGAAATTGTTTAAGGGCCGATTGTTCAATCACCAGATTAAACACCTGTCAGATAAATGTTGGCTGTCACTTTTCTTTTATATGACGGGAGAAAAGGATAGCAATAATTTTAACTGGCAGATAAATTTATCTGCTGGTGATTGAACAATCGGCCCTAAATTGTTTTATTTAAATCAACACATTTAAACGCGATTAAGTTCCGTTTTCTATAGTAATGGTATGCTAAAATGTCAAAACACTAAGCAAATCAGTTAATCAACTACATATTATAACATGTATATCCAATAAAAAATATGGATACTTATACCTCACTACGGCGAAGCAAAAAGAGGGTAATGACTTTTCTGCGCGGTAGAAGACTGACGTCTAGGCGTGATAGTTCCAAAAACGGTAGCTGTACTGACAATAGTGGTAGCAACAGTGGATCGTACTTTGGTAATTAGGTCGAAGTTAATGCGGTGACTAATGAACAAACCGGGAACAAGCCGACCACCCACGGGGAGTAGACGGCTTAATAAGACCCTCATTAACACCTTAATGGCTATTCTCAATTCGCCTGATTCCACTCCAGATTTGTTTATTTTTTCCTTCTCGGTCCAGCTCGTCGCCCGCGCATATCCCGTCTCGCTCCATCGCCCTCCCTTATTGAATTTCTGCTCTCCTTTTTCTAAACTTATTCTCTTTGACTTAAGATTAGTGACTTATTTAAATTGGCATTTTGTTACGTTTTTACAGTCGGCCTGGGCCATTGCTCGTTTTTTCTCTGCTTATCTAACTTTTAATTTAATCGCGATGTCTAATGAAACGGCTGTGAAACTTTTTTTTTTTTCAATTGTCTTTTAGATGAGGATCGTATCCGTTTAGTTTAAACAGTTCAAGTCGGTTCGTACCTGACGATTTTGTTTATTCAAATGTATCAAAGGGAAAGTATAATTCTAATGTTTTAATGATAGCTTCGGGCGAGACCTAGGCGTTTTGCATGTTTAATATAGCTTCGCAAAATGGTTGACTTGAACCTAATGCCACACGCGAGACCAAATATTTTCACGCCATGCTTCATCGTTTGACGGACATTAATCATTTTGCTCGTATTTTAGACTGAACATCCGAGAATGATTAAGTTTTCAATGTTCACCATCCATATGTTTGCGACGCATATCGTCTATGTGCCCATGCGAGCATATGGAACGCATTGAACGGATTTCACTATTAAGCGTATTTCATACATTCATATCTAGAAAACTAATTAATATGATGAAACTAAGTAGAGGGATTTTGTGCACTAGGACATAATAAACTTCTTTCGAGCTTCATTCCAATGTACGTTTGCACCTGTTTCGACTAATCGTTAACCAACAATTAAATTAACTTTTAACTAGCTCTTTAATGATAAAAGTATACCTACCGAGAGCCATTGGTCTCTGTACTGTAAGGTCACGGAAGATAGCAAAAAATCCAAATTAATTATAAAAAAAACTATATAAAGTCAGATGATAAACTGTCATAATTACTTGTTATTCCTAACATAAAAACCGATGTAAATAAACATAAAAGGCGTTTTCACGAGTAGCAGTTAATTTGGAATGTCGCCGTCATATGTCTATCAGACGGCTATAACGCAATATGGGGGTGGGATGCTCCAAGATTTCCGTTCGCAATAAAGCCAGCACATGCCGACGAAAGATATTAAGCCTCCTCACAATTTGCCAGAACTTTATTAAAACGAGATTACACTACTGTTCGGTCCGCCTATAACACGAGAATAAAGCCCGATTTACATACTTGTGATGCTACACGTTTATTACTCACTTTATTTTAAGTATTGTGATTATATTGAATTAAGTCGCTTTATGAAAAAACATAACAACTTATGTTTTGTATTCAAGCCTTCGTTTTAGTACTTATCGTATACTTTTGATCTTTTTAACAGAGTCGCACTTGGGAAAATATTATCTACCCCGCGAAGTAGGTACGCGCCAACGGACGGAACAGGATTATCGGTCGTATCATAAAATTTGATTGTCCCAACCGAAGAAGAAACATTACATTTTAACCGAGGCTAGTACCTACAAGGGAATGTTTTAATAAAAAAAAGTGTTAAATCCTTTATTATTTTTCATGGCGCGATATCACCGAGTTCGTACCCAATAAAAACGTATGACGCTTTTTATTAAAAACCCGAATGGGAAATGTGTTAATTTCACTGTTGCGTACCATTGACAACATTGAAACCTCAGATTTAACGCCACCGCACAAACAACCCGCTTTTATTGATTATCAAAAGCGCACAATAGATAAAAGATGGCGCTGGGGGTATTGTTAGTGGGTCGCAGCGACGGCGCCACCGGAGTCGCGAGCGTACAAAAATGGCAGTTGCATATTTTTTCCACGCAATACCGTGCCCTTCCAAAAGAAAGGAAGCCCTATACCTGTGTTTTTAAAGACCAAGTTCGTGATAATACAAAGTTAGACATAGGCAGCCACAAAACAGGCACCGTCGTATTTGTGGTAGAGCATCGTCATTGTTCGCTAAATTGTCGCTTGCACGGAACAGGCTCGTCGTGAGTTAGGTACGAGCACAGAGCACACAATGACAGTACATACATTTAAACACCTGTTATTAAACATGCATGCAGGGTCACCCGTAGCTACGGACTCGTTAAATACAATGACAGATAGAGATCAGAACCACGATTTGGGATGCATCCACAATTACCGACACGAGCTGCCAGATGATATTATAATTACCGAGTTGAACGAACTCTTTATTCCGCATTTAAATATGAGTTCAGGAATAATTTCGGGGTTTAACATCCTATCTACGCCGCGATCTGCAAAAACCTTAAAGCTACATCATCGCAGTATGTAAACCGCGACGAGAAACACTAAAACAAAGAAGTGAACTAAAATCGTAAATGGAGCCAAGCGTCATGCTCGGTGAAAACTTCCGTTATGAACGCTACACTGCAAGATTACACGCCACAAAACTTCCTCTTAGCACTTGACAAAAACGGATCATGTTTTGTTCAATAGGA
This sequence comes from Apotomis betuletana, assembly GCA_932273695.1. Lineage (NCBI taxonomy): Eukaryota > Metazoa > Arthropoda > Insecta > Lepidoptera > Tortricidae > Apotomis > Apotomis betuletana. The sequence goes on along the minus strand of OW026298.1, from coordinate 11,231,813 downwards.
TTTTATGGGTTTAACAGATTTCATATGAGCCTCGCGCCGCCGAATTCCGATCGGATAACACGAAAAGCTTTAAGTCGATCCCTAAAAAATCTGCGACCAGTTTCTAAGTGATTAAAAATATTTCGAGTTCCGATTTCCAAGTGCACAATCGATTCCTCGGACGGTTATAGATCCTTATAGGGATTACAGCGGCCGCATGCGACGACCGCCCATTTGTCCCCCTTGCACCAAACAAGGTGTTAAACTGAACAGTAGCGAAAGCCATTCTTTGCGCAACCACAAATTGGATTCAGTTCGTAACATACTTCATAATAAAGCGCGCTCTTGATATAATTTACTGGCATTCAAATCTCGAAATGAGAAGGAGAAATGTACGCGACATTTGACATTTGAGCATGGAGTTGAGATGTCATTTAAAACTTAACTGAGATAAACGTAATTGGTATAATAATGGCGGTTGTTTTTTTGGTTGCGTTACGTTTTAAATATTAATGTTTCGTGACAGGGCGGCGACGCGCGCTGCGAGGTGTCGGTGGTTTTCTGGCACGGCGCGTTCGGACCGGTTCTCCGGTGCTCTCCTCGCCAGAAAAGCCAAACACGTTGTACCGAGAGCGATAAACCCGGCCTCCTATGCGGACCAACTGCAAACGACCCATTCGTAACAATTTGCACAGTATAGGCCGCGAATAAGATTTGATGTTCACGCGATCAGATATAACTGCGTGCCGAGGCAAACTAAATATAGATTAATCTAGCTTACTTGACGTGATTAAGATCTCGGTTAAAAATGTTGGAGATCTTAATAACGTTTTGAGTACATACCAATGGTGAATAGAACGCGGAGCTGTCGACGCCGATGCTGGGGTAGGGGTTCTGGTCGGTGGAGGGGTAGGGCGTTCCGTAGACGCCGACGGCTGCACTGGAGAGCCTGGGGTAGGACGAGAGCGCCAGCCTGGCTCCGTCGTACTGGCAGGAGCAGACAGTCTGTCCGGAGACGGGGTCGGTGATGATGGGACGCGGGGTGTCGCAGCAAGAGGCGGCGGGGGTGCTGGCGTGGCTGCCGGCGCCAGGGGAGAGCGCACCGCCGGCCACTGCGGACCCGCCAGGGGACAGCGGCGGCGCGGAGTTGGAGCCCCCGTCCGGCGAAGTCGCCGCGCCGCCCGCGCCCGCCCCGCTGCTGCCCACAAGCAACTGCAATGAACAACAACGCACATACTGAGAACTAACCACTTCACGCAAGAAAATATAATTTCAAACATGCATCATCGACAATACTTTGGAAAATTCTTGCATCTTAAACCGTATAAAAGCGCAATGAGAGCATGATAAAAGTTAGGGACTACGATTTTAATTGGGGCAAAAGCTTTTTGCAAAGTTGTTGTTGCATTATAATAATAAGTAGATAAATTATAACTGCGTGTTTAGTAAACACTGTTTACTCGTATCCACATAAAGGGTGCGAGTAGGTTAATCTATTTCAGCAAAGTCACCACTTTCTTGACTGATTACAATCTGTATACAATGTATTACTCGTACTGGCTGTACGCGGAATAAACAGGTAAATATCCTTTCCCAAAACATTGTACAACATATTTCTCGAGACGAGTATTCCTACCTATAAAAATATCTACATAGCAAGAGCATAATGACAGTCTTAATAATGTATAATCATAGTTATATATTAGAAAGCCACGGCGTACAATAATTTCGGTTAGAAGTGTTATTGGACGCCCACACTGCGATTGTCACTTCATATTCGGCGGCACCCGTTGACTGAAATAATGTTATGTTATGAGCAGAAAATAACGAATACTGCACGGGGCAGGAATGTGCTGATTGTTTCCTGGAAAACGAGTCCGATGAAATTCGGAAAAATATACTCGTATTTTAAATTACATTTCTGCGTTTCTCATGGTAATTGGATTTAGCTGTACCGTAAAACAGTTTCGATTTCGAACTTCTAAGAGAGTTCTAACTCTCTTAGAAGTTTGAAAATATCAAGATTGTAATACAAAACAAGATTTACTTGTACGTTTAATTAGGCATAAGCACCTTACATTAAGATCCTTGTCATTGCTTGATGACAATAATGGCCTGATGAGCATTTGGCGGGAACTTGTAAAATCATTGTTCACCATTGATATTAAAGGCAACAAAAGTTGTTGCAACTTGTAGTTATAAGGCTGTAAGTCACCTAAAATTGCGTTTTTCGATAAAAAGGTTCATCTCTCTCCCTCTTATTTATTTAATATTGATTGATCTTCTGTCAGTAAAAAAGAAATACGACTCCAATGTCTCCAACGCGTAAATCAAGCACGTTCTGCATGTGTGTTCGAAATTTTCAGAACGTGAAGTAGTTGATGCCTTATCATGCTTATTCTTGCACTTGTCTTGTATATTTCGGATTCCACATGACGTTGGGAGAAATCAAATTTTGTCGGTGCATAGGTCATCGCAAAAATACTCGCTAGCCGGAACTCAGTATCTAATTTCACTGCTTACTAATTTACAATGTAATATCACAATTTCATTAACCTAGGATTAATGCCTGACGAGCGATAAAAAACAAAATCAACTACTTACAACTTCGCAACTTGGTCCGCGTAAACATCTTTTTTATCGTGGTCGGGTGAAAAGTATCCTATTATCCCTGTACTAAATTGTTTAAAGATCTAACCGTTTCAGAGCAAATAATTTAGTTTTAATAATTAATTAGAGAAAGAATTTGAATTGTAATCCATGCTCATACGTAACAAAAGAAAACATGAATCGCCTTATAATCATGATCTCTTCTCAATATCCCTGGCCGCCAGTGGTTTTCAACAAAATTTAATAATAGTGTAAATCTTTTAATAAGTCCTTTCCAGCCACATACGCTAAGGGCACTTTGAAGTTCCGGTCTACAAAGTACAGGTACAAATAAGCTTAGTACTTAATTATATTAGCTAATGCCCCATAACGCACGCCGTTTAAGAAATACAAATGGTCGGCAAAAGATCAAAGACTCGAGAAGTGGTTTCGAGGACGTCAACAGATTTTGGTCAACAGCGCAAGATTGACTTCGAAATAATAGAATAAGTTACTATGCACACAAAACCCCACTTCACCCACTAACTTGAGAGACTTGAACTTGTTTTCTTTTAACAGAGCGAGAAGACTTTAAAAGGGCTCTTTGTCTTGTATTAGCGACAATATGGCTGGAAAAGTCAATATCTGAATAGGTTAAAATATACTTCGCTTTAAGTTAGGTATTTTTGAAAGTAGCTTAGAATTTTCCCTTTAAGTTGACCATACCGTAAATAAGAAACGTCATTTCTTATATTTTTTTTACCGTATGTAATTTTTTACATGGTGCAGTGTACTGCAAAAAATAAATTACTCAACTAGTTGAGAAATAGCCAAATTGTGCTTAGTAGTTACCAAAACTATGCTAATTATACACATAATACAACTTAAACCTAGTCAGCGCTCGAAAGTGTGGTTAGCCATGGGCTAAGTTTCCTCTGTAAACGTCAAGCTCACAAGCAACACGTCTCTATGATTGGTTCGTAGACACGCCCACTTAAAATCAAAAGCGGCTTGATCTTTCGCTAATTTGTTGTATGAAGAATCTCGTTCGAGGCGTATTTATTCTAAGCTTATAACAAACTAAAATATACAATCAAGGGCCTAGTTTATTTGAAATTTACAGGTCACCATTTGTACGAAGTATATTAAACCTGACTTTGGGTTAAGAGGCCTTATTCCTTTTAAAATGCTGATTGTTTTAGATATTTTCTCTATGATCAAACATGTTTCTTAACATATCATTGATGTTACTACCTAGAACAGGGCTATTGGGATTTAATGGTATATATTTAAAATCTACAGTTTGAATTTTTCATTGATAATTTATGTTTCAAAAATGAAACGTAATGAAAGCATGAAATAGCTATATGTTACTACCTAGAACTCGGGGAAAAGTATTATTCACTTCAAAAAGATGGTTGAATTTATCAATATATTTGTCATAATATGAAAAAAATAAAATTTAAAAGGAATAAGGCCTCTTAAGTTTTGGAGGAGGAAACAGACGAGAACGAAACCTTGATTTGTATGGAAAAATAAGCAGTGGGATTTCCACTTAAGCGACATTGACAATTTGAGGCTTAAAGGTAAATTGCGCACATCGCTAAAGTGACGAAATATTGAATTATGCCCCTGTATTAACTAAATTGTTTTCGTCGTTGGGCCGAATATTTACGATGGTAGTACCTACCAGCCTACGCAAGTTTAGTTCTAAAATCGAATGTAAAGTTTACTTTGACCTTTTCTTCAACGGCTTGGTCCGTTAAACCTACTTTACAAGAGTTCGTAATGTAACTTGGGTGCGTAAGGTCCTCGTAAACGAGATCCCCTAAACTATTCAATTACCAGCATATGTAAGTTTGTCAGTCGGGAAACCCGATTCTGCGCAGCGACGCGCATCATTCGACGCCGGGCTACGATTACCAACGCCCGTCCCGTTTGTGTACCTACACATCGCTATCGCATCGCGTGCGTTCCTGTAATTAGTTATATCCAACGATAACGTGTTCACTATGTGTCATTATGGCCGCGACACTGATATTTACAACTATACAAGTCTAATCGGTCTGTCGGTAGACACCGCTCGCTCCCCACCCCACTAGGAGAGCTCGTTAGGGTTTAGGCATCGTACGACCAATCCAATACAACCTTTATTAGCAACAAAAACACGACGGAAAATGTTTCGTGTAGTGTCAAATCAGATTCTGTCGGCCTATCGTGAGCTAGATATCGTGTTCCAACATTATTATTAATACGTGATTGTCTTTGTTTGAAACCGCTATCTATGTGACACTGACAATTTGCCGAGGTACATCTAGCTATTGAACAGCTTAGTTGGAACCATTACAACGCTATCAGTACCTACACGTACATTATTACATAGTATGCTAATGACACGTGATACGGAACGGCCGTACTTAACGATAACTGTTGGAAAGCAAAAAAATGTTGTTTTAACTTTTTACTAAGCAAGCATTCACGTTAATGCTGTCTCTAGCTATATGAGAAAATGTTTACACTCAACTGCGTTTAAGCGGTTAGACAGCAGATAACTTCGATTACAACACGCAAGGTTTAAGTTATTTTATAATGAAAACTGCGTTGCATTTTATTGAGCTGCAACCGACCGCAAACTTGACTGAGCAATAAAATCTATTAAAGGGCAATGAAATTGCGAGGGAATCTATAACAATAACAAAGCATCTGATCCACGGCGCCGAGGGTTGATCAAATCAAATACAACCGATATTATATCAATGTGTACCGAGGGGTCCCCGCTTCGCTAGTTAGGTCAACAAAACTTCTAATAAAAACTACTTGGACGTAAAGCTATCCCAGTTAGATGACAGTGCAAACACTTCGTAACGAATCCAGAGATTTCTATTACCCTTAAATTAAAAAAAAAGCTTTAGTAATTTAGACCAATCTGTCAAATGAAGAGTGTTCAGCAAAGAGAGGGGCTCTTCGGGAGGATTAATAATGTTTTATGTGGGAGGATAGTTCGAAATGGGGTTCGTAAAGATATTTCTGTTGGAAAAGTGAGTGTCAGCTTTCGTCCCTATAGAGTTCTGGAGGACTTTAATCAACGTAAGATGGAATAGTTTGTCACACGGAGCCCACGGAGGATGGACACATATTGTTTGCGCCTTGAATCCTTATAAAAATGTTCACGTTATGAAAGCAAATATCGGTGATAATCTTATATAGTCTTGAAAAAGGATTATGGAACAAGTTTGCAATATTAGTAGCTAAGTATTTTTAAAAGTAAGTCCCTTTTATAATGCCTACGTACGAGTATTATCACATCCAGCTACGCCGACTGTTAGACTATGAAATATATTGCCAGAATATGCAAATTGTGACACTTAATGTCTTCTTATGTTTGTTTGGGACAGTTAAGTTGCTATAAAATTAATGTTCGTGATAATTAAAATAAAAATAGTCTGAGTTCAGACCGATAACGGTCATAGTTGTCAAATAAATTAGCGGCCACATGTAAAGTTTGATGAATAGTTCGCGGGCGTAGGCTCGTAGATTTAGTGGGCGGAAAATGCGATTTTTGTGCCTAAGTTTCGTTCATTTTAAAAATGATTAATTTAATAGGTTTTTAAGGTCTTTTTTCATTGAATTGGATATCTTAACTTATTGTATCACATATTTGAGTGTAAGTTTACAATGTATTTAATAATATTTGATTGTAACTACCTACAACTACGTACCTACTTTCAAATTTTATGAATGTAAACAAAGGACCATGGGCAAATTTGTATGGAGGCTGGACCAAGAACCAACAGAGATAAGAGTTAGGTTATTAGATAGGTATTAACATAGGCTTAATTTTTTACTATGGGCACCAAGCTGGATTCCATTGCAGATCTGAGATATTCGTGTTTGTAGTTAAGATGTGGCAAAAATTGGAACTAAAAAATACATACATTAAAACCAGTTCCACATAGATAGTAGCGACAGTGTAGTAATACAACGCTAAAATTATTTTAAATGGACGATATCGTATGTTAAGCTTGTAGTATTAATGGTACCTTTTTATTACAAGTAATAATCCTCATATTATGCGTGTAGAAGTGTGTAATTATAGTTATTTTTCAAGTTTACTCAAATTATAGTTCTTCTATTGCCCACTAGATGTCATTAGTACTGTTATGTGTACATTGTAATGCAACAATTCTTTATTACACATCAACAAAAAATACAATACAGAAAAGACCATTAATATAAAATGATGCGCAGAATATTCTGCAGTTATTTGATAGTTTTAAGAGACTGATATCGCTGGCGCAGTGACATCTGGTGCAGAGTAGATCACGCTACCTTCTTTCAAAATGTGGTTTTTACACGTCAGTCTCGCTATAGCATTAAAAAAAAAACATCGGAAACCATAGTCTGTGAAATACATTTAAAAAACAAACGTCATTGACATTTTGACACCGTTGAAAAATCCACTGTCATTTAATTCTTTGAAAGTAAAAAAATAGTAATTCTTCCGACTGACTAAGCCAATCATTCACGGTAAAGCATGGTAAGTTGATGGAAATACGTCTACGGAGCAACATCATCATCTCGGATTCGATTTCTATGGTATGATATTTAGATGAAGTTCTGCCCTTGAATGAAGTTCTGCTTGTAAACTGTGTTGTGTTTCCAGTTGTATGGAACTCGGATGAACCTTCGGCTGTGAAGTCAGTGAGCTTAGGTTCAATCCCTGGTGGTTTAGTACTCGGATGAAACTCTGCCTGTGAAGATGGTGAGCTCAGGTTCAATTCCTGATGGTATAGTTCTCGAATGAATCTCTCCCTGTGAAGACAAAGAGCCCAGGTTCAATCCCTGGTGAAATAATACTCAGATGAAGTTCTCCATGTGAATACATTGAGCCTACGTTCGATCCCTGGTGAAATAATACTCAGATAAAGCTCTCCCTGTGAACTCAGTGAGTCCAGGTTCGATCCCTGGTGAAATAATACTCATATAAAGCTCTCCCTGTGAACAGGGAGTCCAGGTTCGATTCCTGGTGAAATAATACTCATATGAAGCTCTCCATGTGAACACAGTGTGTTCAGGTTCCATCCCTGGTGAAATAATACTCATACTCATATGAAGCTCTCCATGTGAACACAGTGTGTTCAGGTTCCATCCCTGGTGAAATAATACTCATTTGAAGTTCTGCATGTGAAGACAGTGAGTCCAGGTTCGATCCCTGATGAAATAATACTCGTATAAAGCTCTCCCTGTGAACAGGGAGTCCAGGTTCGACCCCTGGTGAAATAATACTCATATAAAGCTTTCCCTGTGAACAGGGAGTCCAGGTTCGACCCCTGGTGAAATAATACTCGTATAAAGCTCTCCCTGTGAACAGGGAGTCCAGGTTCGATTCCTGGTGAAATAATACTCGTATGAAGTTCTGCCTGTGAAGACAGTGAGCCCCAGGTTCGATTCCTGATGGTATAATACTTGGATGAAGCCTTGTCTGTGAAAAAATTTAGCCCAGGTTCGATTCCTGGTGGTGTAATACTCAAACGAAACTTTGCCTGTGAAATCAGTTGGCTCAGGTTTGAGTCCTAGTTCCATATTATGATATATTATGACTTACTTGTCCATATAAAAATATGATATTAAAATTAATACTACGTTTATTAGACTAAATGAATAATATAATAATATATATAATAATCCCTAATGTTACTATTTTATTTATGACTAACTCATGAACTAATGATGGGTGCCAGGAGGGACTTTTCATAATTCTTCGGGACCCTTCTTATCCAAGCGGCCACCACTGCAGCGACTAGCGACAAATGATCTTCAGTTGTTTAAAAAAGTGTAGACCAATTTTACGTGTACTCTACGATAACGAATCCGTAATCTGTATAAGTAATATCGGAAGTCCCGGGCTCGAAACTCCACCCTCTTGCTTGGTAGTCGAAACTACGATCCACTATAAGGGCAGTTGGTTTTTTATAGTGATAATATAACTTTCAGTATTGATTTTGTAGACTGTCCGTCTGTCCGTATGTCCGTCCGTCCGTCTGTCCGTCTGTCCGCCTGTCCGCCTGTCCATCTGTCCGTCTGTCCGTCTGTCCGTCTGTCCGTCTGTCCGTCTGTTCGTCTGTCCGTCTGTCCGTCTGTCCGTCTGTCCGTCTGCCCGTCTGTCCGTCTGTCCGTCTGTCCGTCTGTCCGTCTGTCCGTCTGTCCGTCTGTCCGTCTGTCCGTCTGTCCGTCTGTCCGTCTGTCCGTCTGTCCGTCTGTCCGTCTGTCCGTCTGTCCGTCTGTCCGTCTGTCCGTCTGTCCGTCTGTGCGTCTGTGCGTCTGTCCGTCTGTGCGTCTGTCAGTCACCAGGCTGTATCTCATGAACCGTGATAGCTAGTGTCGGAATTTTATAAAATAAATATTAAAGTAGGGCTCCCGTATACAAAAAAACGTGAACAGTTGCGTTGACTTTGCACCCCACTTGTTTGCGGCGCTATACATACCAGGTGCAAACTTAACTAACCAGGCCAGATAAGATGGGAAGTGTTTGCACGGAACCCTCGGTGCGCGAGTCCGACTCGCACTTGCCCGGTTTTTCATCTTAAGTTGTTGCTATAGGTAAGGCTATTTGGAGGTCAGCAATCCGAAAAGGTTTCTTTTTATACAGATACAGATTTTTATTGGTAAAATTAATACATTTTACATGTCATAATTTGTTATGTTTGTATATTTGTATCATTGTCCATTCATCACGCCTAAACAGCTGAATCAATTTTAACAATTTTTGGACAGGTGGCTAGGTATTCACGGATGGTTAATGGACATATTTTACCGAACTACAGATAAACATAATAGGTATATGAGAAGAAGGTTATAATTATGACTTTTTCTTTCGGACTGAAGAAGTTCATTGCAGAACTGTATTACCTGCTAGAAATATGAATATAATTAGTAATTACGATAAAAGCAGGACATAGTAATTGAATAGGAAGCAGGCCATAATCGTGACACATTAATTTTTGAGAATGCTTTCAGAAGTATACAAACCCAGACCCTGAAGCGCAAGTCTCTTGGGCCGTCGGCGGCCAACGCCCCAAGAACGCGGTGACGCGCTCGCAGCTGGCCACAGAAGAAGGGAAGGTTTCGCAACTTCTTGATTCTCTTCAAGCGTTGATTGATAATGTTAAATAAAGGCTATAACCTCGCAATTAATAACGTTACCCTATCCCTGCTTAAAAAGAAGGTTATTTTAGGTTCGCGAAGCGGCGCTAATGTGGTAGCTTTTAGCCTTTATGATTTAAATGCACTCCTTTGACCGGATGCGTGGTCGTCCCGATCTGTTCGTGACGCGCGAGGTGGCCGCGATGCCTGCTGATGTGCTACTGCTCATCAGCGGAGAAGATAGAAATCTTGCTGTATTTGCCAGTCGCGTTAGCTATTGTGTTGAGGTAATTCGTTTGTTAGATCATGCGGAATGCCACAGATCACCGGAATTCAGGTGATAATTACGTTACCACTTTTTTTATTATTTTACCCCTATTGAGATGGATATAGATGGATGGCTAGACTATGCCGTCCGGTACGAGGCTAGAGGTCAATCTAAGCTAGAAATTCTAGTCGATATCCTCTGCACATGAAATTGACCTCTAGGCTCGTTTCGGTATAATTCCTGAGCCAACTGCTACGTCGCACGTTGCAGTGGCTGCAGGCACTAGACGTCCGGTCAGGATTATGTGGACGTTGTCGCAGAAAGTAGACCTGCGAATTCTAAGTCAGCGCCGCATAATAAAAAACATTCATCGTCTACTGCACCAAAAATTGTTTCATGCGTTGTGGGTTTGCAATCGTATAACCAAATTCATTGTGACAATTTCATGAAATTGACACGATGACAGATGGAAATTCATAAATGTCTGTCATCGATGACTTAGTAGGTTAGCATAGATTGAGTTTGTCTAGAACTACAAATATATATGAGATACTATTACAGCACGACCACAGCGGATTTTTTTCCTTCCGGTGCATTCGCACCTAAGCTCAAATTACCCTTTTACACAGTACAACCCAATGTCAAAAACACAAATTGTCGTATAAACATAATATCAAAATAGCCTAGTCTCTAAATACCAGAGTCCCAACATACACTAAAACCTTAAAACCAAAACGAACATAACTCCATTATGTACTACTACCGAGATCACCTAATGTCATAAAAGCTGAAGCTCAAAACGAGCTATTCCCATAATATACTAGTCTTAAAATACACCATTCTTAAAATACAATAGTCTCAAAACACGCTAATCCCAAAATACTCTAAATGCGTCTGTGTAGTCGATATTTTTTTCGAAGTGTCTGAATATTGTTCTATGAGTAGGAATAACGTTCCTTATTAGCAGGAAAAATAACAGATTTTTAGGTACCGCCAGTAAATTATAAAAAAAAAAAAAAAAATTATTTCGCGCCATTGACATCTCATACTGCCAAAGTACTAAGAAGCCGTCCAGCTACGTCAGATACACAAAAAAAACATTGGTTGTCGACGGAGAGTTCACAGAAAACCTTGGTCTAACCACACCAACTCACCCCTCTATCATCTCTACTCTCCCCATTCATGACCCAACTGCCGTCGCAATCCCTACTCATCCCCATTTTGCGGTACACGGTTTAGCCAAAATAATAACATAAAAGGCTTTCGTTTTAGTCTGCCACGCCTCACTATTAGTACCTTTTTTTGGTAACTACCTAATATTGTAGAGTTAGGACTTAGGAGTCAGGACCAAAAATATTTAGGGTATTTTGAGACTAGCGTGTTTGGAGATTATGTTATTTGGAGAATGGTGTATTTTAGTGCGAGTGTATTGAGAGATTCATTTGTTTTGAGCTTCAACCTTTATGACATTAGGTGATCACGAGAGTCGCACATAATCAAGATAAAGTCGTTTTGGTTTTAGTTTTTTTTGGGACTCTCGTATTTAGAAATTGGGCTATTTTGAATTTATGTTCATATGACAATTTGTGTTTTTGACATTGGGTTGTACTGTGTAAAAGGGTAATTTGAGCTTAGGTGCGAATGCACCGGAAGGTTTTTTTTTGTGATACGAATTCATTAAAATAGTTTGAGATACATGTACATTTTAGCCGACTTTCAAAAAAAAAGGATGGTTCTCAATTCGACTATTTTTTTTACGTTTATGACCTCAGAACTTTCGAATGGGTGAACCGATTTTGATGATTCTTTTTTATTTGAAAGCTGTTGCTGCCCGTGTGGTCTCATATCAATTTGGTCCAGTTCTGATAAAAGCATCTATGAGAAAATCATATAAGTCTTATTGTATGTTCCATTTCGCTCATTGAAGTCGGTTATTTTTTTGTGTAAAAGTGATTCTGATTATAATTGAATCACTCAAAATCAAAAAAATACAATTTTTAACTAAAAAGAACCGACTTCTAAAAACTGTAAAGCCAAAAATAGCCCCTTCATGTTCAGATTGCATTCGAATCATCTTTTGAAGTCGGTGCCAAACCTCACGTATACTTCATTATCGAACAAATATACAATACCACTTTATTGCACACCAATAAAAGTTTACAAAAGACAAATACAATTTATAAATAACGGTACTAAAATATACTTCTTCTTCTTTATATACTTCTTGGGCTTTATGCGCGGCATCTGTTTTCATAGTAATAAATAATTGAGTGGTTTGACACCGACTTAAAAAAAGTGATTCAAATGTAATCTGTACATGAAGGGGTTATTTTTGGCTTTACAGTTTTTTTTTTAAGTTGGTTCTTTTTTGTTAAAATTTTTGCATAAACTGATTATACCTTTATACCTAGTTTCGTCATTCACCACAACGACTGTGCCAACAGTCGTAGGTAGGTACTACCTAGCACGTTCACGAATCATTTGAAAGCCAAGAATATTTAAATGTCAATCAAAGGGAAAATGTCAATTGAAAATGCTAAAAAAATTATTGTACTCTAGGTAACATAGATTTTTACTGCAATAACACTACTAGTATCACAACACAATAGCGCCCTTTGGGTCCACAGTATCCACTGTATCAAACCGTCCACTGTGTCAGATCATCCACTTTGTCAGAACGTCCACTGTGTTAGAACGTCCACTGTGTCAGATCGTTCACTGTATCAAAACGTCCACTGTCTCAATGTCCACTGTGTCAAAACGTCCACTGTGTCAGAACGTCCACTGTACCAAAATGTCCAGTGTATCAAAACGTCCACTATCTTAGAATGCCCACTGTGTCAAAATGACCACTATATCAAATATCTCACTTAATCTTAATACCCACTCTATTTAGAAATGAGTTTAAGAAGGCTTCGAAATAAAAAAAATACTATCAGTTTGCTACCGCGCTGCAATATGTCATTCTGAGTAGAGTATACATTTACCGACAAAGTTACAGAAATAAAACGTAGGTAGTATGTGTAGGTTGGACTATTTGGTAGATAATATGGTGACCCTTTCGGCAAAGTGTACCTTTTTATAGAGATGACCTATCGATACAGTCGACAATTTGATAGAGTGGACAATTTGGTAGAGTGGACATTTTAAATTGGACGTTCTGATACAGTGGACGTTCTGATACAGTGGACGGTCTGACATAGTGTACGTTCTGACACAGGGGACGTTTTGACAGTGGACGTTTTGACGCAGTGGACGTTCTGATACAGTGGACGTTCTGATACAGTGGACGGTCTGACATAGTGTACATTCTGACACAGGGGACGTTTTGACATAGTGTACGTTCCGACACAGTGGACGTTCTGACACGGTGGACGTTTTGATACGGTGGACGTTTTGATACAGTGGACACTATGGACCCAAAGGAATAGCGCTTGTAATTGTAGATTTTTCGACGTCTTTTGTTGTGAAACAAGTTCTTTTAGAATTTTTACGCATTATTTTTGACTTTTATCATTGACATCTTCTCAGATTACCTACCAACAAATCGCGTGGTCGTGCCAGGAAGTGAGTAACAAGAAACTATAACGACTGTACCAGAATGACAAAAGTATTAGAGTACAATAAATGCAAAAATATAATCATTTTAACGATTTTTTATTATTACCGTAACAGAAGTAAAAAATCTTATTTATGCTGTATAGTTACAACACGTATTACCTTTATAATTATGTATGACCATAATGACCAGTTCCCCTTCCCAAAGCGACCATTTCCCGGATTTTCCACTCCCATGAAGACCAATTCCCAAGACGACAACTTGATAAAACGACCATTTCTGGAATTTACCACTGCCATAATGACCACTACTCGGAATAAAAGCTAAAAATTATGTGTCTTATTGTGCTGCCGAATTTAGTAGGCACCAAGACAGTGAGCGGGGCAGTACACCGCTATGCACATGTACTAAATTACCTATTAACCTTTATACTGTTTTCAAGTAAGCATTCGTTATTTTTTGTGTACAAAAAAACTTTTTTGGTAATTAGTTTGGTAATAAATAGGTAATTTTTTTTAACTCAAATAACACCATATTGGTTGACCTGTTTAGTATTAGATAATATAAGATCTATATATACGAGTGGGTATACGACACAAATGGCTAGCAATAAACTAGTTTAATCCGTAGAAACACATTTTTATAACCCCTAAATCTTCTATCCTACACCCGTTTTTTCGTGGGAAAGTAGTCGTTCCGGAAACTTTGCTTTAATGTCAATATAAGAAGTGGTCATTCCGGGGAGCGGCTTTCTGGGAATAGGTCGGTTTAGGAAGTGGTTATCTTTTACCATCTTTTTATGCATTTTTTTGCTTTTTATTTTACGCTTATGTAAATATACCAGTATCTTGGAACCTGCTCTTTTCTTTTTATTTCCATCATTGACAAGTAGGTTATCTGGTGCAGTGGTTGCAACATGAGAATTTCTAACTATACCTAATCTGCGAAAGAGTCGGGTACATGTTCCAGTTTAGGACTTCAAAAGCTACTTGGTAATGAATTAAAAGGGGTTAGTATAATTTCGTCTAAACAATAGCTGCCCGAAACAGCAAGTGGTCTAAAAATTGGGCAAGTGCGAGTCCGACTCGCGCATGAAGGGTTCCGTACCTATACATATATATAATCTATAACAAGTTTGTTGTATGGGAGCCCCCCTTAAATATTTATTTTATTTTGTTTTTAGTATTTGTTGTTATAGCGGCAATAGAAATACATCATCTGTGAAAATTTCAACTGTCTAGCTATCACCGTTGTTGAGATACAGCCTGGTGACAGACGGACGGACGGACGGACGGACGGACGGACGGACAGCGAAGTCTCAGTAATAGGGTCCCGTTTTTACCCTTTGGGTACGGAACCCTAAAAACAAACTGCGATCTCGTCTGCCTAGTATTCTGTTTAAAATCCCGCTTGGTCTAAATATGCAGCAGTATTTGTTCCTTAGACCTCTTCCCCGAAAATCATAACTTGGAGCTTCCAGTTGAGAGACGATATGCATTTTCTTAGGAAACATGCTCTTTCTTTGATTTCATAGTAACTTTTCGTCAGGTGAAGTCTAGGTAAAATACTTGCTTACTTTGCATGAAAATTATCACCAAATGAACTCCTTAAAATGCTGTAAATGATAATTGATTACTGATCAATCATCATGAAGATGCGCACGGATTATTACGAGCATTGTAAGAATCAAGCTTTTCCCTCGCTGAACAATTGATTTAGAATACACATGAGAAATAATAAAAATGCATTTATTATATATTTGGTAGTTACAATGGAAATTAATACACGTCGCACCAAATGTAGATATCAAAACTATATTCACTATTCGCTCTTACCTTACCCATATAGTATAATCAAGAGATAAAATAATAAACAAGTATATACACTTACCTTCCACTTTCCTTTTGAAACCTACCTATATTAACTTTTTTTGGTATTTCCAAGCGTGTATCAGCGACGGTATGGACACAGCATTATTGACATGTAATTAGTTCCGCTACTCACCATTTCAAGAAAAAACTGTCAAGAATAATGACAATAACGAGTTTTGCTATTCCATACTAGAGGGCATAAGTACCAATAAAAAAATAGCTTTTAATGTGATTAAAACTTTGATTTGGATAGCATAATATAATATTCATGTATTTATATAATAAACTAACTGATTTGCGTCAACTTTAAGCCCATTTAGCGTTGTAATATAATTCTGGCGCCACTATCTACGCACTGGTCACTGTGCAGTATGAGTTAGTTAGTACCAATTTCCGCCACATGTCCCTATTTCAAACAGGAATATCTCAGCTCTGCAATGGAATCCAGCCTGGTGCCCATAATAAAAAATGAAGTATATTTAAATATATATCTAATGATTTAACTCTCATCTCTGTTGGTTCTTGGTCCAATTTGCCCATTGTCCTTTACTAGTAGTAAAATCGTAGGAACAAGGCAATTGTAAAAAATAAAAACTAAATTCATATTACTGAGTAATACTAAAATCCACATAAGAACTTAATTAACTTTGGAATATTAAATCATCAAAGTTCAAACGCCAGCCGATTATTCTGCAGCCATGACAGTGGGAGTGGTCTCATTGTATATTCGTCTAGTAGGTAAATCTTTCGAATTGGACGGCAGCTACATCACAGGTATAGTCAGGACGCTTTCAGTCCGCTATCAATATTTGATGAGTTTCGGACACCGGCCGCCGTCCCCTCGCCTAACGGCCCCGACTACTGTCATAGTGTGATCTATATAGAAACCAATCCGACAGCTACACGCCGGCTAACTCACTCCAAATCACAGCATTAATATTACATTACGGGCTAGTTCTATTTTCCTTTTTAGAAACTCAATCTGAAACAATACCTACTTGCAAAACAACCGAGTTATTAGATAGACATTATCTATACCAACGTAATTTACATTTTAATTGTGCGCATAAAAAATACGCTTATAAACGTACATTAAAACTTCCAGATCGTAATTGAAAAACATTAGCTACCTGTAATTTGGAATCTGCATTTGAATATAAAGACCGTTCCAGAGTTGGAATGCGCCATCATAAAACCGACCAGCGGACAGTAAAGGCGTAGTAATGTGTTTATTTTAAAAGCACAGTTAAAAGGCATAAAGATGATCTCATAATTTCCATTACATTAGCAAAGGCATTATCCCGGCTCGAAGGCTGGCCGGTCGCTCCAATTTCGCTTCCAACGGGATATGTTAAAGAGGACATTATAATAATTAGATTGTTATCAGATGTTATTATATGAATTTTCCTAAATTATAAGAGGGAACGAGTAAGATAAGTCGATGATATCGTGACGACGGTAGGCATAGATTACGGGCCCGCCGGAGGCAAGTAATCGGACGCACAAATTTTGGTCCTTTAGAGAGGCACGCCATACAAATCGATAACCGATCATTATAATGATTGGCCAGTAAACGCCATTCTTGTTCTCTTTGCCCCGGCTTGACGAACGGGAGTCGTGTATTAATTTGAGACGAGGCGGCAAACGTAGCAGCCTGCTTATTTAACTTCAATTATGCGGAACATGAGCGTAATGTTTTCTTCTAACATGAAAAACGAATTCAGATGTTTCTTTATCAATCTCAGCCGCTAATCTTACAGTAGCCATGCTTGTGGTGATGTTAAGGGTAAGATTGTCGAGGAAATGTATGCTAGAATATAAGCTAGGTGTGCGCAACTTCGGCTAAGTAAAACTTTTTTTTTAGTCGGGTGAAAAGTATCGGAATCTTTGGATGTTCAGCTATCTCGGTACTAAAATTGCTTAAAAGCGTGTTGAGAGTAGCGCTGTTTAGATTTTTCTTGTACGTAATAATGATCTCTCTGCATAAAATATTTAATGAGACACAATGAACAACCAAGCACTCTTGCCTACATAGGTCGTAGACGTACTCATTTGTGGTTAAAAATACTTAGTGTTCCTACAAGAAACTATCTTAATTTCTGTTTTGTGCCATCATCATCTAATACATCGTCATTTTCATATGCCATTGTCTGTTCACCGAGAACTGGACATAGGCCTCTCCCACACACGCCATTAGACAATTTTTTTTTATTGCAGCCTCGTTTAACTACTTCTGGGTGCCACGCAAAGTTTGCCAAGACGCAGTCTGCATAACACGTCTTCGTGGATGTGACAGGCTGCCACTTAAGAGGAAATACCACTGGTCATTTTCCATAAACCAATCTTAACAAAATTTTGAAAAAGGAATGAGAAGGAAACGTTCGGTAAGTATCGGACCGTTTCAATATTTACGCTTATTATTATAAAATTTGTGTATTCAGCGTCTATTTTAGAATTTCGCCTAGTAAGTACACAAATTGTTTCATTCCTATACAGTTTCGAACATTTTGTTACGATTGGTTTAGTTTTGTAGGAGGAAACAGTCGAGAGCGAAATCTCGATTTGTGTAACCCGTTAAGACCTCATTTTTATACGTCACCATTACATGGTGCAAACTTACGTAAACTGTCAGTATAGAAACATGAGCAGTGTTAAAAAAATCAAAATACAAGAATTATTTCTTACAAGGATAAGATCATCATCATCATCATCATCATCTCAGCCATAGGACGTCCACTGCTGAACATAGGCCTCCCCTTTGGACTTCCATATATACCGGTTGGAAGCGACCTAAGGATAAGATAGTTACAAATAATTGTTCAGCGGTTACCTAAAGTTGGCTATGTAGGTATGTACCTAAAGGGTCAAAAGTGGCACCAAGTGGTTCGTTTAATATTACACTCGGCGCTGGCTACCCAGTTCCTTTGCTTGAACTTGGCTTGACACGCTGCCGCGTGTCTAGATTTATATTATCTGAATATATTTTTTTAGGTACATTATTATTATTTTTAAGTTTAATGTTATGTCGTGTTTAATGTTATGTTATGTGTGTGTCGTTTTATTATTAGCGTATTTTTAAAATAATACGTGAATCTAAACTAGGTATTTAAATATCTGTAAGAACCCCTCTACAGGTGAAGGCCTCCTCCAAAGATAGCCAAACCTCTCTTGATTGGGCTGTTGACACCAGTTCTGACCAGCCGTTTTTCTGATCTTGTCTTCCCATGTAGCAAAAGGTCTTCCTTTTTTCTTTTGCCTTGGAGGCGTTGCCATGTTGTGATGAGCAGTGTTATATGCTCTTAATTGAACCGATTTAGTTTCTGGTTTCCAAATTTGTCGACTACAATGTACTACCATATTGAACTATTTGGAAGCGTGTTGTTGCGCGTTACCATGACATGTGTCCATGGCGCAAGTGAGAGTGAGTGGAAAACTGCAACATTACCCGCGATCAGAAAAACGCTCGTTTCTAAACGCAATGCAATCGAAGCGTTAAATATTTTTTAGCGCTAACGAAGCTTTAATTACTGTCAGTTGGTACGCTTTATACTTAACGGTCAAATCACGTAATTAGACATTTTGCACTTAACAAAAAAAGACGCTTAAGACGGTATCTCATGTTAGAGTCGTAATGCTGTCTATGTTAGCGGTTTAGAAGATATAAAGAAGACATTAATACAAGTGGTTCTGTCAGCTGTAGGTATACCTTGTGAGTTTCTTTTGGAATTACTGAAAGTATCTTTTTTTATATACCCCATATCTTCACAATTTTGAAACATTTCGAATAACTGAATCGACGATATAAAATTCTATATAAAACATTTCATGAGAGTCGTTTGAGAAATGCGACCCCTAGGCGAGAACAGCCGGAAAGCTTCACGAAATCCAAACAGCTGGACATACGAATGCATTTTGGGCCAAGCTGAAACGGAGAAATTCGCTCGCTCGGTCTACTATACTCTCTCTAAAGTGCCTAAATAAATGCAGGAGGTGACAGCATAGAGAAAGATTTGGTTTCGAAACATATTTAGCCGTTCCTGAGACATAACCGTGAGCCAACCCGACATTTTCAACAGTATGAACCTAAATAAACATGACTACAAAAACATAAGTAATTTCAATTCACGAAAACACGTCTTACACACCTTTAGGGCTTTACATAGATTAAAATATTATGTATGCTTGTCCACCGTGGACGTTAACACTTTACATAAGTGATATTGACCAATTACGTTTACTAATTGATTGATTAATAAGATAACGTCTAAAGAAACCGTGTTGCGTATCATTACAAACACGGTTCAACTAAAAATTTATGCACAATACTTATATCCATAGCTCGGATTTATCATCGCAAAACAAGAGTTAAGAAAAAAAAATATGGAAATACACAAACTTTTGGCCAAATTTGGGTCGCGTTTATAAATATAAATTATATTTATAAACCAATTTTGGCCAAAAGTTTGTGAGTAATACCATTATTTATTTTAATAACTCTTGTTTCGCGATGATTAGTTCGAGCTATGCTTATATCTCAAGGATTTTCCCTTACTTAGCACAGGACAAGGAAAACTTATTTTAAGGCTTCTAGTTCATATTATAACGAATGATATTTAATAATAATAAGTATAGACCAACAGGGGGTTTTACAACCTACGCCATATTGCGGATTTTTAGTGGAACTAATTTATTTTACTGACAACGACACTAGTAACTGACGTTGAAAGTCGGTGAATGTCACTGATGTAAAAAAGAGGAAACTATAATGAATATTCCGCAAATTTCAAGTATTTTTTGCATAATAAAGCCAAAACTATCCACAGTGATGAAAGTCAAGTTCTGTTCAATAGGATTCAGTATTTATTTCGCAAGAATAACGAAGGATTGAGCAGGATTCGCGTTAAACAAGGTTTTGGGTTTGGTTAATGACAAATCCTTGACAAACGGCAATTGATGTTTAATAATGCAATAATATGACGTAGGTATGAACATTATTGCCATATGAAAGCTTTGTTAGGCTATGGAATAGATAGATCATTAACGCTCCAAAAGTGAAGCCCTTACTAAGAGTCAATTGAACACTATGGCAACGCTTTAGTTGACCTCTGGAAAGGAACATATGTATATGTGTCAAGTTTCTAGTACCTAACGGTGTGACTTTGGCTCCAAAATACCGTCGTGCATAAATGCAAAAAAAAAAACGTAAAAAGAACACGGGATCTCATATCACAAGTAAGGTACCTACCTAATTGATATCATTTGATTTTCTCGGTCTTAACATTTAATTTTTCAAATATAACGCCAAAATCAGGTAAAATGTCCTGATACTTGTAACTTTTCATATCCAAGCAAATATAAAAACTAAAACGATCATACTGAAGGATTAGGTAATGAAAAGGCCTCACACCGGCCTTTAACAAATGTTATAGACTTATAGTGTATCAAAATATTATTGTTGAATACACAAAGGGAGGTTCCATCGTCAGGTTTCTGTCGCCGTTATTACACCTATCATAAATATAAATCCTTGTCGTCTTACAAGTCCCGAACAAAGCAAACCGGTACAAAGCGCCGCCGTCACTTAAGACCTTTTTATCGCCCAACCGATACAAAATCAAGCCCTTAGAACGTAAGCGCCGTGAGTCTTCAGATATTTTTCTGCTTGAAAATATGTAGGAGACGGCGCTACGTTAACAGAGTAATAAAATACAGCGACACCACTAGATACAAATCCACGTTCGTTTATAGGTCTTGAATTTGCAGTTTGGTTTGATATTCGAACAGTGCAAGAATAATTTTAAACCCACGGTCGGCTGTTAATGTTTGGAAAAGTTGTATCTTTAATTTATCATTTTGTAAAAACAAAAAAATAAAGTTGAAACGTAAATTAAAGAAAACACGTTATGCTTCATTTAAATCCACACGAGGCGTTAAGAGGCCTTATTCCTTTTTTTTTCATATTATGACAAATATACCTACCTACTGATAATTTCAGCCAACTTTTTGAAGTGGATAATACTTTTCCCCGAGTTCTAGGTACATAGCTATTTCATGCTTTCATTGCGTGCAGTCGAAAATAAGTTGAAAAAAAAAAAAACTATTTTCTGCGTGAATTTTGTCCATTTCGAGTACTTACCTAGTTTTTGAAACAAAAATTATAAATAAAAAATTCAAACTGTAGGTCTCAAATATATACCAATAAATCCCAATAGGCCAGTTCTAGAGGTAGTAACATCAATAATATGTTAAGAAACATGTTTGATCATTGAGAAAAATGTCTAAAAACAACAATCAGCATTTTAAAAGGAAGAAGGCCTCCTAAATAAAGAAAATTGCATTGAAATCGGCCTAAAAATACGTACCTTACTAAAACTAAACCCCACAAATCGATGTTTGAGACGATTTATAATATGTTAAGAAAAATTATCTATGTTTGCGAAAAAGCTAACCTAGAAGATTTCTAAACCTTAGCAAGCGAAACAAAAAGAACACTTTAACAATATTCTTTCACCGAGGATCATGTGCCAAATAAATAAATATCGGACAACCTCACACAAATCAATCTAGCCCCAAATTAAGCTCAACAGGGCTAGCATATCTTGCCGTGACTTCGCTTGTCGCGCGACACAGCTTCACCTGTCTTGCTCATACGGAATGGAAAGGAAAGTGACAGGTAGTGTCGCGCGTCAAGGAGTCGCGTGTCACAGTTATGCTAGACGTGCAAGAAGGCTTGTGTTATGGGTTATGGGTACTAGACGACGATATACGTACTTATATAGATAAATAAATATACTTAAATACATAGAACAACCATGACACAAGCACAAATATTCGAGTTCATCACACAAATATTTGCCCTGGCCGGGATTCGAACCCGGGACCGCTGGCTCAGTAGGCAGGTGTCTACAAACCGAGCCAAACGCGTCGCCAAATGTGTACCTACCTTAAAAAATGACGCAAAATCGTATAGTTCCGCATTTATATATAAAGCCAAATGGGGTCGTTTAAAATTGTAATCAGGTGCGTGAGGCAGCACGAGGACGAGACGGGATCGATCGCGTGGCGCGCCGTCACGACGGATCGATAGTCACGATGACGTGACGCGTGACGCGAGCGACACGCCGGCGACACGGAATTAGAGATGCGCGCGCCTCCGCGCCCTGCGTTTCGATAAAATATAACCCCAACACGATTACGTCGTATTAAGTAAACGGTCGATAATAACATATGACGTTTTTCGATTGATGTACAATATCAATCGCGCCCGCAATTAATAGTTATTTAACGCCACCCATTCAATTATCTCGCGGATTGCATCGATAATTCCAATGGCCGAATTCCCAGTAGTTAATAGTGACCGGGCAACTTCATTTATGGTCGCGACACTGCCCAATCGCCGGGATCGGACATTAATTCTGCAACGTTCGAATCCGACCGAGCGTAAAAGTAGGTATGTTAATGTAGCCGACAGTACCTAGGGTATTAATAAAGTTAACGAATAAAAAACACTATCAGCTATCACATTTAATTACCATCTCATCCCATTATATTGCGATGCCTCGGTTAATGTTGCCATTGAGATTGCGAAGGCTCCTTCATTTTTAAGCTTCCCTACCAAATTAGGCGCAAATAGCCCTCTCATTGTGGTAACTGGTATCATTAAACCTTCGCTTTACTAGATAATAAATTCCTGACCAAGGTATTGAGGAGAAATCGATATATGAATTGTGTTAAAAACAATTATGAAGCTCCACGACCCGATTTACTAGATTCTTTTGCGGAACAACAAGAAATGTGCGTGTTTTATCGTAAAACGCAAGAAATGAAGTTCAATTAAACGTTAAGATGTCGTTACTATATGAGGCGGGGAAGCTTACCTTTTTCAAGTGTGTGTAAATAAAATAAACTCACTCGTATATGAAGTCGTGGAGACTCTATGTGTGTCGCGTACATCGTTTGTTAGTAAAATGGGCGAGGAATAATCGCGACAAAATCAATCCGCAGCCACAGAGGCAATCGGGCGAAACGTGGCAATTTAGGAGCCGTGTTCCATGTTAAATTATCGACAAGTTTAATAACAAGCATAAAGCCAATAGCAATAATCGGACTGCAAATTAAGTGCGGGGTTAGAGTGGGCACGGAGAAAAACAGTAAAAGCGGCGACGCGTGGAAGGTCGGGCGGTACCTACCGGGTAGGCGCTACCCGGCTACCGGGTAGGCCGGGAGCCGGCGGCTGTCGGACGTATAAATAACATTTAGCGGGTACCGGCGACTCGGATTATGAGGTCGCACGACTCAATTAAACTGTGCTACCGGCCCGGGCTTTTGCTGTGGACTTTTGCCGTGACCTCCCATCGGATTTGCAGATAAATGGGCCCACTTTACGCACAACGTTGCCGTTTGCACGATATTCGGTTGAATTAATGATAATGACGCTACAGCGGTGTATGGGTTTGGTTAGTTTTTGATGGCGGGCAGGACAATAATTGTGCGTGAATTGTACACATCCGAATCATCCTTTCCTTTTAATGACATACAATTACGTTTCATGAATAATTGACAGTAAAGTGATAGTTTGAAAATTTCTGAGTACGTAGTGTAAGAAATAATCCCATCAAAAACATAAATGTAAAGAAAATGCCAAGTTTGTAAACGGTTTCGCTAATAAAAGAAGTGATATCTAACTGAAAACCATATTTTTAAAGCTCCTTCTATGTTACTTCTTGTTATGCATTAAGTTCTTCAATTGCTTATAATGATTTTTTATGTTATTTGCTATTTATTGGTCTGTGACAAGTTATTCCACCAAAAAATAGTGAACGATTAAGCGATAAAAGTGTTCTTATTGAAATCATGGACTCGTTTAATAGCAGATATGACTCCCTAAATTGCAAATATGTAGGTCAAATAGATTTAAATTTATTGGGGGGTATACAGAGGCCCGATATAGTTCGAGTTATATTAGTAGGTACACACGTACGGTCGGTGTGTCGCCTTTTTGCTTCGCATACTTGGCGGAATAACTGCCGTTTCTCTAGATAGATATATTATAAAATCAACTCAATCATCAACAGTGTCATCGCTAGGTAAACTATTGTTTAAGTAGTATCAAGCAATATTATTGATATCACCAAATACTTAATAGATCTATAACCTTTAGACATCTACTAACGCTTTAATAATCGGTGCGTTCCTGGAAATAAATTTAAAAACATGAGGTCCGCGGTGGCAGGTGGAAGAAACAATTAGTGCGACTTTAATGATTTTCGTTTAAAATATATAGCAGTATAATCGTCTTTCGATACTGATGATAACATAATTTCAGAGTCAGGTGATACTTCTACAAACCGGACATTCTACTAATAACATAAATACCGCGTTAGTAACCTTTACAAGCTTTTACTTAGCACTTCCATGCAACAAATTTAATGCATGACAAATACGACAATGCGTATTTAAACTTTCTTGCAACAAAAGAAATTAGCTGCTAATATTGTTTCTACTATAATGTTTGGCAATATGTTTTTTCGAGAACGTATAACCCTGAATCCTTAATTACCTATATTAAGAAGTAAGGATACTGTAATAGTTAAGTATTATTTACGAATAAAATACTGACTGTTGAATTTAATTCGGCGTTTCTTCTCAACAGTGTCCTACTCTTATATAAAATGCCAGTAGACTCAGATACGTAAAAGTGCCCTTGTGACTTACTTAGATAATAAAGTTATTAAGTACATAATTCTCGATTCAGGGGCTTGGGGGTCAGGAACATCGTGCTGTCTACCCGGCTTTACAAATATATGGTTAGGCATAGCGTTGCCAATGTTTTCCCCGTTAATGGAATGGATTTACTCCCACTGGTGAATGCATGAAGTTGAAATGCCAATTGCGTAATCTGCATAAACCCAGATGTGCCCCACTCCCTTCAGCCAATCTATTTTAAACTCTGACGTCCACTTTCAACCCTGCGTTGAAACATCAGTTGCGTTCTATGGAAGCACAGCATAAATTATTGCAGATGGTTTTCTTTTTTGATATTCCGCCTGTTATTGTATTTTAGTATAGAATACAATATTCTTTATTGCACACCTCAACAGGAAATATATATTTTATTAGTTGTTTGTGTCGAATGAGATGCAATTGGTATTTGGTGTGGTAACACGGCTGTCTAACGCGCTCAACTGGCGCTACGATCGCGTGCCGAATCGCCGAACAAAGTGGAAGGCGTAGCTCCACCACTATTCACTACTGTAGTGTACTCGTACCTATAGTTGAAGTTGCGTGAACATGCCAATTGCGTAATCTGCATCAACTACATGCCCACCACCTTCAGCCAATATATTGTCATCGTGACATCCATATCCAACCCTCTGCGTAATTGGCGTGTAGAGATTTTTTTTTGAGGATGTCAATCGATTCTATTTTGTATTGGGATCAAACGTCTATGGGACTAACTTAGACTTAGACTGCACTGCAAAGTCAGAAATAAACGTCAAAGTTCAACATTCCTAACAGAACGCTAAATAAACGCTCCATACAAATTACCTACATTGTGACGTCATTCTGTTGGCTACAAACCAATATTTGTATGTAGACTATAAGTAATTTGCCATTATCTCCGTCAAAAGTGCGCTTAAGTTCATAGCTGTCATTGAATTATTGTTTTGTTAAATTATGAAGATTCTGAAAACTATGTCACTTTTGGTTTAAAAACTTCATAAAATATGCCACAAAGATTTTTTCATTTTTTATTTATGTGTTTCATGACATATGGAGCAAATTTTATTCATATAACTACATTATGTTGTATAATTGAACATAATTCAACACCCTATTATTTAAGCCTCAAATGCGTTGAAAATGCCGCCTGAGATTGTATTTTGGTGGAGCGGCGAGGGATGGTCAGGAATGAGACACCATACTCAAATCTTCCGCTCCCACCTATGACCGTTGCTCGGCGAATTCGTTAGCTAGCTACGATCGCGTGCCAAATTACAAAACTAAAGCGGAAGACGGAGCAGAGCAACCTCGCTATTAGCCCACGTCCCACCCGACGCGTAGTGAGCCAGGCTGTACTCCGATTAACAGCTGGTTTTATTTGTGTTAATTGAATTATTAATAAACACGTGAGACATGACAAAACAACAGGCTGAAATTATTGAGTTTTTCATTCGTCTTTATCGAAGAGACTTTTTAGACAGAATTCTTATGTTTGTCGTATCTTTGTTTTCTTCCTCTTGTCTTTTATAGTGCGTCAGTGATGTACGAAACGAAAATATTTATTTGTTTTACAAATTTTGTACAAAGTATTAAAGTTGGGATACCTGTGTCAAGAGACCCCGTTCTTCAATTAATGTGTTTAGTTTTGAGTGACTTTATTTTGATAACTTGTATTACCTACTGGGGTATTAGATAATATAAAGTTTTTATCTACCTACCACATTTTCTAAACTCATTTGACCATTGCTAATAGGTTAGAGTACTTAGTTTACTTCAGATAGTTACTTACTACCTACTGAAAATCTGCGCTGTACATTTTCACCTCCTACCGAATGGTGTCCGATTTTAATGCAATTCAATTTACTTAATTCAATTCCTAAATTATGATTTGTTTTTTAGGGTTCCGTACCTCAATCGGCAAAAACGGATCCCTTAAAGCACCACTTTTATTGTCTGTCTGTCCCTCTGTTTCTCAGGAACGCCTGGAGCTGAAATGATTGCTTCCCCATGGAAGCGTGAAAAAATCAAAGGTCAACCAATACGCTTGTAAGGGAATCTAAACCTATAGGGTATTTCCCGCTGACCTAGAACAGGACCTAGAAAAAGAAAAGGTCCATAAACCGTAAATCTGTATGTAATGTAGCTTACAATAAATATATCTTTTTGTGATCACAAATTTATTAAGCTAACCCTGACCTATGCATTGGGGACAACAGTTTTCCAACGGCAAAGTAAAGTTTATCGCTCAGTACATATCTTTTCGGTACGGCGCAGCCACAACTTTGTGCGACCTTAGGCAGCAGCAGCGGTGATCGTTGGCGGCAACAACAACACGTCGATGAAGCATGCCATGAACCACCGCGCGCGGTGCCGTTCTAGCGGTTTTTGAAAGCAAGAAGAAAAAAAGAAAGAAAATTTATTTCGCCGCAATTATTATCACATATTATAACATAAAAATTATAAGTATTGTGCGAAAAAGGAGTCCACTCAGAACATTGCCGAACCACGGGGGTGATTTGACTGCTGGTATTATGTGGATCCACAAGTTGAGCGAAACAGGACTGCACGTTATACACTCATATTCCCATTGATCCAAAACTAAGTGAACAAATAGATTATAATACATTTATATAATTATTATAAGTAGGCAATTTATGTTCATCTCACAAAACCTTGACTAAAACTAACACATTTTAACTTTACAAAAAAAAAATTAACAAAAAGAACCGACTTCAGTAATACTAAAAAGCCAATAATAACCCGTTCAAGTACAGATTACATTTGACTCACCCTTTGAAATCGATCCCAAACCACTCAGTTGTTTTATTATATTTATATTATATTAAAGTTTACGTGAGGTTTGGCACCGACTTCAAAGGGTGAGTCAAATGTAATCTGTAGTTGAAACGGGTTATTTTTGACTTTTTAGTTTTACTGAAGTCGGTTTCTTTTTTTTGTTAAAATTTTTATATATTTTCATATAAAATACTTATGGCGGGGTGATCAGGGAGGTCTTGAAGGCATTCATCTCGTTTGATCGCATTTATCTCCTAACTCCTAACCGTTAAGGAGTTGTACCTTCCATCATCAGTTCAGCATTGGAAGATGATGACTGCCATATGCAAATACTTAAATGGTTTTATAAAATATATGAAAAAATTATGAGTGCCTATAAAATTTCAGGAATTCCTTCGATTCCTCACGGATCTCGTCATCCGATCTTCACCAAAATTTTATGGGACCAACCTTGAGATGTCTATTCATGAACCTAAAAAGAATTTTCCAAATCGACTCATAAATGACGGAGTTATGAGGTAACAAACATTAAAAAAACAAAAAAACATACAACCGAACTGAGAACCCCTCCCTTTTTTGAAGTCGGTTAAAAACGGCAATCAAACTGTGACAGAATATAACCCGTCCTGGAACACGAAAGGCTTACTGTGCGGGATCAAGCTGCTGGTCTAACAAATATAATTTTAAACGTTTCTTGAAAATAAATATAGAAGATTATATTTTTGCTGAGTGATTCGGGGCGCGGCAGGAACAAGTGTATCGGTGACTAGGAGAAGATTCACGCGGACGGATCGCATGGTGTAACGTGGCATGATTACCGCCCGCGCACCACCCGCCGCGCCGCTCGCCGCTAGGAACCCTCGGTGCGCGCGACTCGCACTTAGCCAGCTTTTTAGGATTCCGTAGTCAACTAGGAACCCTTATAGTTTCGCCATGTCCGTCCGCGGCTTAGCTCCGTCATAATTAGTAGGTACTAGAAAGCTGAAATTTGGTATGACTATGTGTATGTATTACGCCGACAAAACGGTAAAAAAAAAACAAAACAATTTTTTTTTCGGGTACCTCTAATACCTAAAGTGGGGGTGATTTTATTTTTTCAATTCAACACTAGCGTGTGGGGTGTCGTTGAATAGGTCTTTTAAAAATAATAGGGGTCTTGAAACATTATTTTTTGATAAAGTCAGCAGTTTGTAAATATTCGCTTCGAAAATTTAAAAAAATAGCGTCTCCCCCCCTCTAACTTTTCAACCAAAAATTCATAAAAATGCAGCTTTATAAGTACTTTCAATGAAAACTATATTGAACAAAATCGGTCGAGCCGTTTTTGAGTTATCGCAAAATTTCATCATTTTCTTTAAAATGACGTAAGTGCCGCGCGGTGTTCTTATACTTCGAACGTTACACATCACATAAAAGTGCCATACTAAATTAAAACATTCCGCTCAATCTGGCGCGTATAATCGATAACTTCCAGAAGGTAATAAGTAATTAGAACCACTATGGCGTTTACGACCTTTTTATAGAGCTTGAAAACGGTGGTTTTAAGCCCGTCTATTGTGAATTTGTGAAGGATGGGCAACTACCGGCACCCTACACTGAGCGTGGCCAGACATGCTCTTGGCCGGTTTTATTTATCGTCCTCCGGTTTGGCGCTGAATATTTTTTTAAGGTCTTAAACAGAACCATAAGATTCTAAAGAATGTCGACTCATTTGCATGAAGTATCTAATTAGTCTATAAAAAAACAAATTGCTAATTACATCACAACACTCGTCTTGAACTTAGACATGTATGTGGAGCAAAAGTAATAATATAAACTTCGTTTTTATATTTTTTCCTGCAACTTGGAATACGTTTATCAGTCATTCGTTATCATTATCTACGCTGTGTGCAGGCATATGGTTACTTAATCACATGTGCTGATATTGAGGCAAAAGTAATATACCTAAATAATAATTTGTATACCACAGGTGTTATTTCATATATATATAATTAGAAATCGGTAAGGTACCTGAGGTAATTGCGACTATATAGGTAAATGCGACTTGTGATGACATCATAGAAGCTCAAGATTTTAAGACCACCTAGGTATACTGCCTAAAGTTTGTGACTATTAATATAATTATAAAGTGTTACATCTCTATGATATTTATTAACAAAAGACGCATTTGCCTCTTTATCGCAATTCGCTCAGGTGACCTTACCCACGTTACCTTTAAACGTTTAGTTAAACCCCCCAAATAATCTGATACGTTTTTAGATACCTACTTTTTATTAAATCGAAAACTATTTGGTGTTCAGTATTATGCTTCTCAGTTTCGAGAGATTTGGTCACAGTATCGAGCCAGAAATTGATTTCAATTGGCATCGTCTATTAAATTGCTGTAATATTGTATGTAATAAAGTTATGGTAATATGGAAAAACATAATATACTCATTAGGAATTTCATTACATCTCGCTTATTTTTTCAAGGAAACGATGGGACGGTTTAACTTAAGTAGATACCTACCTATAATGTCCTCATTGATTTAAGTTAAGATATGTTTGGATGTAGTTAATTCGTTTTAAGGGCCTTTTAAAGCAAGTCTTCATTGTCTTAAATTGACCATCAAAAATGGGAAAAGTCGTGAAAAGACTCACAGATTGGGGCAAGTGCGTGGTGGACGTTCACAAATATTGCTCATAACTGGCGTATTGGCTGACAAGCGTCAGAAACGGTGCCTTCTTAGTGCCTGCCGGGTTGAACACTCATTAATTCCTTGAAGTTTTGGAAACTATCGTCAGATTGGAGACAGGGAAAGACTAGGGAATGTCTGTTGTTAAGGTAAAGACAGAAGTGGCCAAAAACGACATCAAGGCGGCGCAGAAAGAAGAAGCATGATGAAGATCTTAACAAAACAATGTGTTATATTTTCCCTAGTAAAGGAACTGCGGCAGCAGCAGAACAATCAGTTACAAATCCCGCGATTTGAGTAACTGAACTAAAAAAGAAAATTGGCTCTTTTTGTTTCAGTATTTATTCCATTCCAGCCATAGGTCGTAGGCTATTAAAGTGCAACTTGACGTCGATCCCGCCACGGCCGACTGCGATCGGTCAATTAGACGGAAAATTGCTTCAGGACAGCGGCCATTGTTCCGATTCCAATTTTACACCCGTACGGCAAT
Organism: Apotomis betuletana; assembly: GCA_932273695.1. Classification (NCBI taxonomy): domain Eukaryota; kingdom Metazoa; phylum Arthropoda; class Insecta; order Lepidoptera; family Tortricidae; genus Apotomis; species Apotomis betuletana. The sequence goes on along the minus strand of OW026298.1, from coordinate 11,200,720 downwards.
AAAGTACGAAATGTTACGCGTCGACAGACGTGATTATTTACCCGGTAGCAATTTGTGTGATTAATAATATAGTTCAGTTTTTGTTAGTATTACAACTGTTTTAGAAATGTTTGGTATAATAATTCAGTTTAGATAGGTACATAAATAAATATATAGGTACTACGAAATTGGCTGACAATACTGACAGACTGCCGTGTTTGAATATAAAAATCAAATTATGTCTTTACGACGGCAAAAAGCGTAAACGCCAATGAATTCCCTTGGCGTTTACAATGTTTACGCTTTTGGCCGTCGATATGTCTATATCATAGTATATTGAGAAATTTTACAGGGAAAAAATCTTCCTGGCCAAGGCAAGACGTATAACTTTTGACAAACCACGGGCGGTAATTCGCAAAGCCGCAGATCGCATATTTATGGTCCTCACCTTCGCTTCGGGCTACAAACATCTGCGATCTGGCACATTCACGAATTCACCGACCTAGGTATTATTTGTAGGCAAATATTTGTGTGATGAACTCGAATATTTGTGCTTGGGTCATGGTTGTTCTATGTATTTAGGTATATATTTATCTATATAAGTGTATATCGTCGTCTAAGTAGTACCCATAACACAAGCCTTCTTGAGCTTAATTTGGGACTAGATCGATTTATGTAAGGTTGTCTGATATTTATTTATTTATTAAGTACTATAAGTACGACATTATTTTGGTTACCCACAGATGGTCATATAATATTTTTAACCGACTATACGCAACAAAAGAAGTTCAGTTATATAATATACATGCATTCACTTGTATCTTGGATGGTCTCCAAACGATTAATTTTCTATTCTACACCCACTTGAAGCATCTCTGTTTGGCCCTATGGTTGACTGGTAGAGAATGCCATTAGACATTAAGTTCGCCATTTGTACTGACTTTTGTTTTGTGCAATAAAGTTTAAATAAAAGAAAGCTACCATGCCTTATTTTTTTCCATTGTGAACGACGACGTTACGGGCTCATTTTAGTCTAGACTCTTGTAGAAATAACTTCACTGGATTCACCATGAAGATAAATCTTAATAGTGCGAACAAGATTCGCTAAATGGATCATTCTCGAAGTTGTGGACTAATTATAAGTACTTAACATTCAGGTATTTTACATTTATTAATCCTATTTGCTTCTAAACTGTCTAATTTAACTGTAGGTAACATTTAAAGGAATACGTTTTTTCATGAAATATTATAAGGCCTCATTTGTGAGTATACAATTACTAACTAAATATAAGTATATGTATATTGTATTTTAAACTACATTTGATTTTACACTGGGTCACAACTTTTACATATTTTTCTTTTTATTGAAATTTCCTTTTCACCTTCTTAGTAGGTAGGTATATGTCCTCCTCAACTTTCTACCGAATTCGGAACCCGCGGCCAGGGTGCCAGATAATTCTGATTTGGTCGTTTTTTCTCGACATTTTGTACGACTATATCCATATCCAGGCATATATCCATATTCAGGCATATATATACATATATAGGTAATAAGAATATATCTTGGCAAAGAACAAAATCACCCGAAAAATACAAAATAATATGTATATCGGTATGACATAATAACTTTATTTTGATGATGATGAAAAAAGCAAGAAAGGAAGCATTTTGATTCAGTAACAATAATTTCTCCCAACTCTAATTGAATCTTCCCAACATTATAATAAATTGCCCAGATTTTTTAAAGGACGGATGGTGAAAGGAAATAAAAAATAGCTATAGTGAATATAACAATTTAACTTAGGGATGAACATTGAAAATGCAAGATAATTGTGTAAATATTTTATTGCTAGCTTTCATTCCAAAATGCGTTCCTGAAAAAACAGAAGAAAATGTTAGTTCTGTATTCAGAGAACATGTTATATACTAACAATTTCGCATAGCGAAGTAGGTATGTTTTGTTGGAAGATAAATTACATAACATATTTAAATAAATAAATATCAGACTACCTCACACAAATCGACCTAGCCTCAAATTAAACTCAAGAAGGCTTGTGTTATATGGGTTAGACGACGATATACATACTTATATAGATAATATAGACTTAGGGTCGATTGTTCAATCACCAGATAAAACATATCTGTCAGATAAATGTTGGCAGTCACTTTTCTTTTATATGACGGGAGAAAAGGATAGCAATAATTTTAACTGGCAGATAAATTTATCTGTTGATTGAACAATCGGCCGTTAAATACATATATATATTTTTTTTACATAAAATTGTAAGAAAAATATACATATGTGCCTGCTGTGGATATAGTCTAAAGTAATTTGCTAATTTTCTTTTTATTAACTCCAACAAATTGTATGTCCATCATTTTAGTTCTTACATTATAACGTAGGTACGTTACGCCATGTGTAGGTATTTACACAGTATGTGTATGTGAGATTCGTGGGTTTATTAGAGTTGTGGGGTTTCATGGTTAGGGTAAAAGATGTTAAAATGCAATAAGGTTTATAGTCAAGGAACACTGCAGGCCGGATAACAGCTACGATTGTCTATAAATGCGAAGTTGCCTTTTTTTGTTGAATTTTTTTTGCCTATACTCTCTACATAAAGAAATAACTTTTATGAATGCGTGTAACTATATAATATTAATTTCAATGCAGTTTTCGAAGAAATGTTAAATCGGTACTGTTTTATACCATCTTTTAAACAGCTAATTAAGCCATTGAAAAATCTCTATCTGTTAAACAACGCTTTATTTTTACGCATTGAAGGTGGCTTGAAGTGATAAATCCATAATTGATAATTTAGTCGCTACAAGCTTGTAAATTGCAAATTTCATACTATCACCGATACTATTTTTATTTTTATTTCTACTCACATTTTTCGTAAGCCATTTGCAACTGTAAACTTTGTTAAGATTAAAGATGTGTCACACTAAAACGTATAATGGCGGGATAAGTTTAATGTTTAGCTATTTGTCTACCTGCCGGTTATCTGATCGTGTGCAGGCGCCATATGGCTGTCCCGATAGGAATCGATCGTCTATGCGGGCATCGGATTTTAACGATTATAGCCGTCTAAATAGGGACACAAAAAATGACACAATTTTGTCCCCAAAGTTTTTTCACGATAACGGACCTAGCCTGCTCGCAGTATTTGTCGTGCATGTTGCAACCAAGGAAGAAATGTTTATTAAGTATTTTTATTGTATGTATAATTTAACAAAATATTTCGCCAACATTGAAGGCATTTTAAAATAAGCAGCGAAGTGTAGTCGATTGAAAACTTATTTGACAACTATTTTGATGTTTAACAGTATCAACTACACATAGTATCTGGTCATTTGCCCCTCCAGTACCTTCGGCATAACTTTGACACACGAATCTTTGTCTTTCGATAAATACTAACCTGTCACTTTCATTTCAATACAGAAAGAATTGCTTTCAATAGATAAAGGTCAATATTTTAAACAAAATAATTATACCTGTCGTACGATAAATGAAGACCATACAATTTGAACCACTTTTCCGTCATGTTAATTGATTCTTCCATCCTGTATAACTTATCTTTTGATATTATCTATAGAAATATTTCTTTATTTTTATCTTCTTCTACAAAATGCTTATTTTTCAATTGATTAGTTTGTCAGCTGATTCTAAACATATACAGAAAATTATATGTTTGGGAAATCAAACATTTGTGAAAATAGTTTTGGAAACTTAATTAATTGTGTTATTGTATGTTTTCCGCACGCATATAAATGTTTTACGTGAGCCGTCGGGAGCTTGAAGTAGCCATCTACATTAAATAGGTATAGACTATAGGCTTATACATCTAAAATTCTAAAATGAAATGTCTACATGGAATTAAATGTGTTTTACCAAAAATTGCTCAAATGCTACATCGATTGTTTTTATTATTCTCTAAATCTATCTTGGTATATCTAAATGAATAACTGAATGCATCTCTCGATCATTGTTTAAATATGTTTGTAAATTACTCGTATGTAGTTTATTTTCCTTTACCCGCCTACGAAAGAGAAAATAAATGAAAATATTATGATAAAGCTGAACATTTTCTGTTATGTAATTATAAAAATACATTGGTACGTAACGTGTAGGTACATAGCGTCGGGTAATTTATAAATTGAGTCGATAGACATACTTTCTTTTTTGTTTTCGAAGTTTGAAAATAATAAATATGAAACATTTGTATATACATATAAATAAATATAAATACAGCTAATCATTGGAAGAACATACCACTTACTAATTAAAAATAAAATTATCGTTCTGTTATGTCTTCCTTTGGTGGTACAGTCGCCATCAGATATATCGCAGCATATAAGGCGTTCATAAATATCTGAACACGACTCTTATTGACTAGGCGTTACAGTGCATGTTCAAATATTTATGAAAGCCTTATATGCTGCGATATATCTGATTGCGACTGTACTAGTATATATACCTACCTAGAACTGAGAATGTATACTTCTATACTAGGTATAAAAAATATTTCATATTCACTTTTACGATATGATCTAGATAATGGCACATTATTGCTATTTATAAAACATATATTTTATCCCCGGTTTTCCTAAGTGACTAACGTATATTAAGAGGCCTTATTCCTTTTAAAATTTATTTTTTTCATATTATGACAAATATATTGATAATTTCAAACAAATTTTTGAAATGAATAATACTTTTCCCCGAGTTCTAGGTAGTAACGTAGCTATTTCATGCTTTTATTGCGTGCAGTCGAAAATAAGTTGAAAAAACCAATTATTCGCGTGAATTTTGTCAATTTCGAGTAGTTTTTGAAACAAAAATAATCAATGAAAAATTCAAACTATAGGTTTCAAATATATATCAATAAACCCCAATAGCCCTGTTCTAGGAAACATGTTTGATAATAGAGAAAAATGACAAAAGCAATCAGCATTTTAAAAGGAATAAGGCCTCTTAAGTACCTTTTCTTCTTCACTTTTATCGGTTTAAAAGTACCTAAGTATTAAGTAAAAATCGTTGCTTATCCAACCGTCAACCAAACTTAGAGAAAATTAGTTGTGATTTAGGCTATACCCCATTTCACTTGTTTTTCTGTATTTATTATAAAATGTATTTGTGAAATCTATACCTACTCAGTTTGTGAACCGTTTTTTTTTATGCATTATTTGAATCATCTAAGTGTTATAAGGACATTATTGCAACGTTAAAAATATTAGGATTTTTAGGAACATAGGTACTTAATATTGTTTTTAATAAATAATGATATTTTATTGGTTTCTGAATTGGTTATAAGGCCAAATTTCATCATGCGCTGTTAGTGGATTAACATTATATGTGTATAACATACTAAGTGGGGTTGGTGAAAATGGGCTTACCTAGGGGCTAGGAAAAGATACTCACAAATCTTAACCACACGACCACCACGACGGCCATTTTATTTCGCTACTTGAGACACCATTGTATTCAATAATGTTTTAGAATCTAACTACTTAGCTACAGAAGAATTATGTTTTCAAATTTGACAAATAACGGTAAACAAGAAGTACCTAATCATTTCCAACTGGAATCTCGCCAACCATTTTCTAATTGGTATTGTTGTTCTTATTAGATACATTTTACGATTGGGCTCCGGCAACTGGAGAAAAAGAAATGAATAACATATACGACGACGCATTTGGCATAATGGTAGTAAAGCTTGGCGCCAATTCGAGTGTACTTTAAGATATCACCAAATAAGCGATGTCTCAGGTATATTCCAGGTGTAGTACATTTAATGTCAATTAGCCATGTATGCAATTCGAGGTGCATGAATTGACATTTCACCCGCTCAAGTAATCTGATCTCTGGCGTCATATGTAAACGAAGCGAAAACTTAACGCGACCATGTGGACGAAGTGGTGATATTATATAAACGTGAAAAAATGAAATTTATTTTAGATTTTAGTTGTAGTTTTATTTTTTTAGGCTTAATTTAAATTTAATTGTCCAATGTTATTTAATTTAATATAACAGAGACGTGTAAGAAGTTAGGGCTCTACAGTTGAGTGATGAAAACGAGATTTGTTCCTGGGCCAGGGCTGTTCCCTGTATTCGAGTATATTTGTTATGAATTTCGTCGTATTCCTAGTACTGCTTAGTTTGGGGCAAGAGTGCAAGACCGATTTGTGTAAGATTGTTCCTAATATTGATCTTATTTATTTACACGGATGATTAAACTACAATATGCAAAGTTGCGAACCGCATTGATATTTAATGATTCAATCATAATCCTATAAGAATATACATCCCGGGTCATGTATTTTAAGCTGCTTATAAGAGCGATAATTTAAACGTAATGTTTATATGAAAGCAAAAAAATAAAAATATAGGCAAGTGCGAGTCCGACTCGCGTATGAAGGGTTCCGTACCATAATCTATAACAAGTTTGTTGTATGGGAGCCCCCCTTAGATATTTATTTTATTTCATTTTTATTATTTGTTGTTAAAGCGGCAACAGAAATACATCATCAGTGAAAATTTCTACTGTCTAGCTATCACCGTTCTTGAGATACAGCCTGGTGACAGACGGACGGACGGACGGACGGACGGACAGCGAAGTCTCAGTAGGTAATAGGGTCCCGTTTTTACCCTTTGGGTACGAAACCCTAAAAAATATATGCTTTGAGTGGGATTTGAACCCAGGTCTCCACGGAACTCCGGGCCAGACCGATGAATTTCCAATTATTACCTATTCTATAATAACCAGTTGCTCCATTTTTCGTAAAAAGAATACGTTTTGAAAAAAAAAAGTAAGATAGTAAACACGATTTGTATAATTTTTCACATAGTTAGGTATAATTTTATCAATATTATAAGATTCCTTAAATATACAATATAGGTACCTTTATTAAAGATGCGTTGCGATATGTGCTAATTCCATTGGAGCGTTGCGATTATCTTCCGTTTAGTTAGTTAATATATTTCGAATAAACATGATGTAATTTTTTTTGATGAGGTCAATCGATCCTATTTTTTATCGGGATCAAATATCTATAGGTATGGGGCGGGCTAGCTACACTTAGACTGCTGGAAGACTTAGAAATAACATTTAAAGTTCGATATTCGTACAGAGCGCTAGAAACGCTGCATATATTATAAATGGCTACAACAGAGACGTGACAATCATTCTATGCTGGGTATCTAACAATACTTTGCATGGAGAAAATAAGTAATTAGAAATTTTGGCGTTGAAAAAGTGTACCTGCAATTATGGTTTTGTTACAAGTTTTTATTTAATTTGTAATGTTACATATCGTTGGGGATAGGACATACCGCGTAAATAACAGCTGTCGATAAAGTTCTCATTTCAATAAAATACTTAGCATTTGTTTGAATATTGGTTCGTATCTACACTTGTTAATTAAGCGGTATAGCACTATCCCCGACGATATGTAGGTACCTACTCGTATGGAACTTATGTTTGTTCGGGTGGAATCTTGCAACCCAATTTTGAAGCAGATATCTTCAACCGATTCGAGCTATAATTTTGCATACCTTAAGTAGGTAGGTGCTTTGATGGCAATACAATAATATGGTACCACGGGACTATAGTCTGATGATGGAGCCGGAAGGTGGCCTAGAAACTGTAATAGATAATAATCCTACCGAGTATGGGGTCTTTAGAATTGTCTCTGTGAGCAATTGAAGGATGTTCAAAGAAAAGCACAGTCGTCTATAAAAGCTTGTCACAATAATGAAATTATTGAGGATCTTGAAAATAATGTTTGGCATGCTTTCTGCAATAAAAAATAACTTTAAATTTGCTTATCCTTGAAGTCTTATACATACAGACATATTATTGGGTTATTTTAATTCATACCATCATCTCTTTTGCCCATTTTGGCTATTCGAGCTGAATTCGTTGTACCTATGCATTAAAAAACATTGACAGTTGTTTTTATATACATGCATAGGTAAGTACAATTGATTTATTAGATTGTGGTTTAATTATAATCTTGGTGTCTCATTATCCGAGGTAAATTATTATATAGCTAATGCATCTAGTATATAAGTTAAATAAATAAAAAATAAAGTAAATAAAAATAAGTATACCTATTTGTTATTATCGTTGATAGGTTGCCACACCGTTTATCATTAATTAATTGCGATTACTCATATTCTGAGAATAGTACCTACAAAAATAAATAGTTTATTAATTATTATAATAAAAAAAATAAAAAAATAAAAAATGATTTATTGCCACCAGAACAACAAAAATACATGACATAATTAGTACTACATTGTCGAAGACACTGGTAACTATACCTACATTTGTAAACGAATATAAACCTTATTTCAACGTGGTGATATCTATGGAAGTAATACGTTGTTACATGTATATAGGGAACTATCTTTCCATAGGTAGGTTGGTACATATAAGTTGGCACAAACGATATGAGAACAACATTTATTCATCATCATCATTTCAGCCATAGGACGTCCACTGCTGGACACAGGCCTCCTCAATTGACTTCCACATGGGCCGGATAGAAGCGACCCGCATCCAGCGTGTCCCCGCAACCCTGACCAGGTCATCCGACCACCTTGCGGGTGGCCGTGCTACGCTGCGCTTGCCGGTACGTGGTCTCCACTCGAGAACCTTTCTGCCCCAACGGCCATCGGTTCTTCGAGCTATGTGCCCATTTATTACCAGTCTAAAAAAAACTCGTATGAAGTTTGATATGCTATTATTAGGTAGGTACTTACAAAACGTATAACAAGTAAACTTTGTTATAGTAAATATAATAAAGAGAGTTATGATTTACTGGCACACCCGTGTTCCTATAACAGTTATATTATTTAAGAAGCATGTAAATAAATAACAATTATGATACATCACACTATTATTATAAAGCCGAAACGTTTGTGTGTGTGTGTGTATATATGTTTGATACTTATTCACGGTGAAACGGCTGGACCAATTTTGATAAAATTCGGTATAGAAGTAGCCGACAACCAGGATTAACACATGGGCTACTTTTTATTCCAAACGCGGGTAAGCCTGCGAAGCGTTGCTAGTTATAAAATAAATTGGGCAAGTGCGAGCCCGACTCGCGCATGAAGGGTTCCGTACCTATACATATATATAATCTATAACAAGTTTGTTGTATGAGAGCCCCCCTTAAATATTTATTTTATTTTATTTTTAGTATTTGTTGTTATAGCGGCAATAGAAATACATCATCTGTGAAAATTTCAACTGTCTAGCTATCACCGTTGTTGAGATACAGCCTGGTGACAGACGGACGGACGGACGGACGGCGAAGTCTCAGTAATAGGGTCCCGTTTTTACCCTTTGGGTACGGAACCCTAAAAAGCAACTTAAAATAGTGTGTTTCGATTCAAATTTTCGTGATTAAAGGTGTCTAAGAGCATCCACATCGTAAATTGACAGAGGACCATCGTTTATATTACAAAATAAAAAATAACTTAGGTAAGACTTAAATAACCATCAATACATATTGGTTGTCACGTTAATTAACTTATGAAACGATTATATTTATATAGGTAAATGCGGCTTAGGTAGTTTTTACTGCTATTTCCTTTACTTACTAGCACAAGTATGTACACATACAAAATACTTAACCGTACATTTTCTAATAAGTTAATGATTTTTCTGCAGTAGGTACTAATTTCTAAGTTCTAACTTAGTTATTGTGGATAGGAATCTAATGAATTTCTATGAACAGATAGGCTTTTATAATTGTGTATATGTCACATAATTCATATAGGTGCCTATTCTTATTTGAAAAAATATTTAATAACATAATTACATAAAAATGTATAGTAATATATAATAAAATAGCATTTTAGTAGGTACAATTCCGTTTTTGTTCTACAATAGGTACACTTACTACTTTAACAGTTGTGTTTGAAACTGAATTGAATAGATTAAATGGGCATAAAACTATAACCTCAAAGCTGATTATGATCTTAAACAGAAAAAGAGATCTGTATTTGCATTGATAAAATGATGTGGAAGTCAATAATGCTGTATATTAACTTCTAGGTAGGTAACAAAGCAACTAACCTGCGAGGCGGGCGGGTATGAGTAGCCAAACTGAGCGTACGCTGCCATCGGGACGATCATATGGGCGGTTTCACACAAAACACTGTCTCTCAAAGTCTTAAAAACACGGACGTTTTCCTACAAATATTGAATTATAATTAAGTAAATGTATCACAGGTTGTTTGCGCCGCGGTTGCGCGTTGCGTCGCCATCGCTTCGCGTCGCTTCGTGTGCGAGCGGCCTAAAGCCTTGCGCGCGCGCTCCGATCTCGACACAGACTGGCGCGCGCCCGACATGATACGCCCCTCCGCCGAAGGACACGACCAATTAAACCCCTCCTTCTGGGCGGGGTTTGGTAAAACCCACCAATGGAAAAGCGAGTTTTCTATCCCTTTCGAAACGCCGAACGGAAAGGAGGGTTTTCATTGGATGGTTTCATCCCCTCCACTTTGAAAGTAACGCCTATTTTAAGGCGCTGCCTTCGTCCGGGTGAGACGGGGGAAAAAAGCGTTAGTATAGGCTCGGCGGGAACATGTTTATGGGTCTCGAGCAGACAGGCCGAGCCGGTGTAGTCGGAGCAAACAAATCTCTAGTGGCAAAAAATGGCTTGACCGTGGACAAGTTGTTTCATTATGCCGCGCCTCGTCAGATTTACGCGCTCGACCACCCCGGGATAAATAAATCTATGATCGGGTATAATTGTTCACGAATGCATTTATTCAGTGTAGGACATTTGTTGTAGTACATTTATAGATTTGCGTTAGAGTAAGGACAATTTTAAACAGGGAAAAATCCAGGGTAAATAAATGTACCTTTGGTCGAGTAAAGGTTTACGAATGCTCTGATTCAATGTAGGATATTACTTATGTAGTTGCGTTAGAAAAAATTGTGTCCCTAATGGAAAAATTAATTTAGGTAGGTATGATCGAGTATAATTGTTGTCGAATGTAGGTAAGTTACTGATTTAGCGTATGACAATTTCTTGTAAAGCATTCTTAAATTTGCGCTATCAAAATGGCATTTTAACACAGGTAAATATTCCAGTGTAAAAACTACGTAATGTCAGACAATTTAACGGACACGAGTAATCCATAGGAACAAAATGCGTATAATAACAACGCTTGTAAGTAGGTAGGTATACATAAATACCTAGTATGTAAAACTTTTTTATTAATAACTAGAGTAGCTATACTAAATTTCAAGCGTAACAAACGAGAACATATACCTACACATGTAAGTATTTATATATCCCACATAGAGCTGAAACACACCATTCTGTGGGTTTAGTTCATGCAACCACTAATTTTGAAACTTCAACAACCCCTAACGAAAACCATACAAGGCAGTTCCAATCTTATCCACACGTTCTAAGGTTGGTGTTCGATCGGCAGAGATGTATTGCGGGCGTTCAAAGTTATTGAACACATTTGCGAAGTAAATTCGGTTTTCAGCACTCGTGCTTTTACTAAACAAAATAGGGTAGGTATTCTTTAAGGTTGTGTGGGATTTTGTGTGCTACGGGTTTCTCTATTGAGTCATGTAGGGACCTGGGTACCTATACTAACATGCTTATACAATATTTAAGTTTAATTACTAGATCTTTGTATTCATGGTTTATATATAAACTAGCTACCTATAGATAAACATTTTAATTATTTTTATTTCAAAACATAATTACCTATATTTCGAAATGTGAATAAGATGGGTAATAAATTAACACCACATTTATGGATTCATTCATTGACAATCGTATCGTATCAAAATAGACCTTATTTTTACAACTTTTTTTTTGTAGGTAAAGTGTTATAATCCAGTAAATAAAGGGGAACATTTTACCTTACAAACTATATTGACTAGGATGGTTAGTTAGTGTTTAAAATGCAAAATGCACAATCCCCCCTCCTCCGCGCCCGCCGCCATATTGAAAAAACTGGCATTGTTTCAGATTTTTGCTTATTCCTTCGTTTAGGAGCATATTAGCTAGACTAGAAAAGAGCTTAGACAATGTTGTAGAGAAATAAATTGAAAATAAATAACATTTTAAATTTTGTTTTAAGGACAGATAGTTACCTACGGAGATATGGACATTAAAAAAAATTAAAAAAATTGCATTTTCAAGTAGTAGGTGTATTAAACTTCTGGCTTACCTATATCTTCGTTTCGGGGCATTTTAACTAGAAAAGAGCTTAGACAATGTTGTATATAATTCAATTAAATTTACTATAATTTACATTTCAAACGTTATTTCTAGAACAGATAATGACGGTGATATCCACATTTAAAAAATTACGGAGATATGCATTGTAAAAAGTCGCATTTTCCGGAAAATTTTCAAAGTTCCGGCTTTAGGACTTTGTAATTTAGTTGATGGTACAACGAAACCCTAAAAACCCTTCATTACTGGAGCAGGAGATATTCAAGGACCCTGCTGCTAACCCCCCTAAGAAATTTCAGCAGCTGGAGAGAAAATATTAGTATCCGAGTAGGATGGCAGAAGGGAACAGTCCATGAACCTCTCCTGCTCCAGTCTCAGTAGTTCCTATTCAGTATTTTCTATTCACCAAACCGTTACAGATATAGAAACGATTCATACTTATTTGTATCCTTTAATGTGATCAGGCTTAGACTAACTATTCAACATTTAATATTTCTCGGCTTTCACCCCTTGTTTCGGTTATTTTCTTTAGAATGAGCTGGGTTGCGCAATCAAGCGCGTGGTTACGCGTTCGCTTCTACCATGGTGTAGATATACCTAGTGTAGATGCATTTTATAAAGTACACAAAAATCGCACAGCCCAAGGGCGCGGTAACCCAAACGGGTTACCGCGCTGCGTGATAGTAGGTAGGTACTTGGAAACTAGAAACACCTGTGATGAAAACCAACGACTAGAAAATAACGCAGAAAAAAAGCACTTCCTTGCATTAAGCTTCAAGCCCGATTCCTTAAAACGAGGAAATATAATAACGGAGTATTGCATCTCTCTCAAGGTTCCCATAGTCCCGATTTTAAAGTTAGGTAATACCAAAAATTAGGATGATATTTCGATTTTTAAACGATGATGTTTCTTTTATGGATAGTGAGATTAAAGAGGAGTGGTTTGAGCAAATTGGTCTCCTGAACAGGGAGGTATTGTACAACTGGTTTGATGGAGTTGTACATTTGGTACAGAAAAGCAAATGAAAACAGTATATTTTTACAATACACGAAACAGTAGGTATAGTCAATGCGAAGAGATGTAAAAAAAGGTTACCTATCATAATCAGAATTTTCATTTTCCCGAAATTTCGAATGCCCGTATTTTTATTTGCCCGAATGCTATTCTTTCCAAAAAATATTTCAAAATAATTATAAAACAAACCTAACCTAACCTAACGAGTTCTTTACAACAACGTTTATAAAGTTCTGAAAATATTAATTGTTTTGGAATAAATAACTTTCGGGCAAATGGAAATTCGGGCATATGAAATTTCGGGCAAATGAAAATTCGGGATTATGATAGGTTACCGTAAAAAAACGACTTTATAAATGTACACTCTTTGTAATCGCCTGTACAAGTCATGATGGATAAAAACCAGTAAAAAGAACCCCGTACTTTTGGCCCAATCCACTCTACACCCTTAACCTTACCAAACAGGTGATTTTGAACTACGGGCCTAATTTACATAAAAAATACGTGATAATTGTCTGTCAGTTCATCATTGATCAACCCTTTTTATCTTCAGGCTTATCTATACCCTTTATTAATGTTTGATTAGAGTTTTATAACCCAATTCAATGTATTTATTAGGGTTAAAATTACTACCCAAATTATTTTTAACAGAAAACTGTACCTGCAACGTGTGTGTAAAGGGACTATGATGTGAGAAGCGATTTTAGTTTTCAGAGTAAACGAAGTTTGTTCTACAAGATTTGCATCATATGCAATTGAAGGGGTGTTTACAAAAACAACATACTAACTAGGTTGGTTGACACATACTGTCAATAGAAATGTTTCGTTAAAAGTGTCAACCAGTCTAGTCAGTTATGTTATTTTTGTAAACACCCCTTCAATTATTATCCTAATCTGAAGAACCATCAAAAACCCTGACATTCTTCATCATGCTTCACAAACTTAAAAATGCAAAATTGTCATAAAAAAGACGAATAGTGTCGTACGAATAGACTGGAACTTTGTAAATTAAATACTATTTTCTTATAGATAGATAAATATCAGTGGCTTCGCGTCTACAGAACTCGATTCCCAACGGCTTGCCCGCTTCAGGATGATCGAGCACCATATTGCATATTGCTACTAAAAAAAATAAGCCAAATTTATCCCGGCTTGCATTGACTTTTTGTCTGACGCCACGGCACTGATAATATATTTGAGGAATGATATTTTGAGATATACAAGTAACACAATTTAAATAGCCATGATAACAATTTTAAGAGTAGCAGTGTTTTAGGTTCCTAATATCTACGTTGCTATCTAGCTGTCTTGTAACTCTGTCTAATAATGAAAATTATAGATACGAACAGTGATTTTAGATAAAGTATCAAGCTGTTTAATAAACAATAAAGGCACAACGACCTCACAATGCGAATAATAAAAAGGGCACTAAAACTTTATGAGGTCAGCTGACATTTGAGTTTCTGGTAGACACGTATTCTGAGCTTCGTTTTATTCGTCGCCTTACGACCCTGTAAAACGAACTGGTCGCTTAGATATTCACTGGTGAATGAATTCTATTTCTATTCGAAATCCATTTGAATAGTAGATAATATCAGTTTCCTGAAGGCAAAAGATAATAAACAAGTGATCCTTCCAATTGATACTGAGCGACTTATGCGATGTTGGTATCGCTCATACCACGTAGAGTCATGTGGATGTGGGTCATTGCCAGATTTAGGTGCGCGTCTTTGCGGTGGACATTTGCGAAATTAAGGATACCAGGGCCTAATTTTCTGATTAAATGCCTGTGAGAATAAAGAACGTTCCCTCTTCTATAATCCGATGTAATAGCAACATAACCACAGAATAGATAATAGTACAAGTACAGAAGGCACACTGCTTTGATCTTTACAAAAGCCGCTTTTTTTAGCCATAAAAATATGTTTTATGGCCCTTCTAAAGTCGTCGTCCCCAGCGCAAGCCAAACGGAACGTTAAAGCTGCGTGCCAACGGTGAAAATGAATTGTCTCGCTTGCCGCGTCGCCGAGAGCGAGGGCTGCCAACGACTAAAAATAAAAATGTATTTCCCATTCAATTCATTTATTTCTGGCATTCAATATAGAGAGCAATATATTTATATTCTTCATAAATTATATTTATTATTTCATTATTTAACTATAAAATAATCAATCTCAGAATTTGGACGAATTGAATCCACCACCAGGCCGCAAAACATTTTAGCCTTATTTTTAAACATTTTAATATGTATAATATAATAAAATAAATAATGCAACGAATGCGTTACCTTAACATGCAGTTAAATTCTTGAGCTTAATTTTGTTTTTGCTTAGTTGTCCGATATTTATTTATTTATTTATTCATATATATTCATCACTACATACCTAGTATAAAACAAAGTCGTTTCTTGCTGTCTGTCTGCCCCTATGTATGCTTAGATTTTTAAAAATACGCACGGACGCACCGTGCGAAGCCGGGGCGGGTCGCTTGTAACAAATAAAACATGTACAAAGGCGAACTTATCCCTATTAGGGATCTCTTCCAATACATTTATTGTACCTTATTATTTATATACTTTATATACTTACCTATCAAACTATCACTCAATCGTTTATTCATTACTGGTAATTTTACAAACGTGATATCAAATATTATTATAAAAACCTCTGTGATTGTTGATTTAGTAGTAGACATACTTATTTTACTAGAATTTAAATTGACAAATAGCAGCAAATAATCAATTCAAAATTACATAAGTACTTAAAAATTAAAATTGTTCTGAGTATTACCAGTGTTAAATATGGAAGTAACCTGCAATATGTTTTTTATTATTATTCAGTAACTAATTATTATATATTATGTTCATTTTCTTACCTTTCGGCATCCTTCGGACATGTAGGGAGAGCGAAAAATGCGTGATTCCAATTTCGATCATTGTTCCTACAACCCGCTGCGATACAATATCTTTTCGCTGTCTTTTTACTCATTTAAACACTATTATAATATAACACTGGTATCAACAGATGAATGCGGAACGTTCACTTGCGATGTAAATCGTGAGCGCGCGAAAATCGTGTAGGTACGTGCGTTCCGAGACAGAGCGTGTCAGCCACTGAATAGTCCGCATGCATGTGGCCACCGGCATGTACTTGTAGCGGGAAACGTTAATCGCGGAGTGCGCCCCGCCTGACATAACCTAGATTCATACAAGCTCTTAACTTTTGACCAAAGAAGGGACAAATTTTGTTTTTTGAACTGAACATGACCCATGTGGGAGAAGTGTATGGAATGGGTAAGAAACCATGGAGTCTCATGCTCGAAGAGTACTAGTGGACTAACCCGCCACTCCTGCCTCATCATCCCCCGGGCCCTGCCTGCCCGCATCCAGCCTGGCGCGTGACGCGTGACGATAGCAAGACGGGATGAGCCTCGTCCCCTGGGGACAGAGACGGCCATTGATATGGGACGCTACATGTGTGGATACCCCAGCACCGACCTATCTTAGGCACGACGACGTTGAGGGGAGGCTGTTGCGGCAGAAGCAGCCAAGCGTCTCAAGTGCTCGGCTTTCAGCGACAGCTACGTGTTTGCGGCGTTTGCCGAGGAGAAAGAACCTTAGAGATCGAGAGCAGCAAAGCCTTTCAGAAAACAAAGGTTATCCCTATCCAGTTCTCCGGTGATCGTAGGACTGGCTCTTTTCTCGCCCAACGCATTGGCATCCAGCGTGGTGATGCGAACGGCCTTATGGGCAACCTGCCCGTTGGCAGCGATTTACGGGATATGTACAATATAGTTTAGGTTCCAATAGGATAAGTTAGATTTTGGATAAAGATTATTACAAACGTTTCTCTGCCTAGTCGCCGAATAATGTCATTTCGTAGAAAGCAACCTAATCCTACCTAAACTGTATGAAAAATGTATGACTTCAGAGGAAAAAAAGCTCGGCAAAGAGAACATTTGCTGATATGAAATATTAGGCAAAAAATAATTCGTCGAAAACAGGACATCCGTCTGGTAATTTCTACCAAAAAAAAATAGTAATAGCTATCACTCGCACTTGCCATACAAATTCATGCGGGTTTGTCTCGTCTATGGAAAAACGCCTTTATTCTCGGGAAAAACTTACGATAAGTATGTTTTAAAAGAAACTGAAAACTATTCGCATTGCTACGGTCACTAGAGATCTGCAGAGGGTATTTTTTTGCAGTTTTCAAAGTTTTCTCCAGTGTTCCCTACATAAGCAAACGCCGGATTTATCTCTTTAAAAAGGAAGGTCGTGGACCTTTTTACCAGTCATTCTAACCTGGTAGGGCTAGTAGAAATAGCACATCAACCCGAACGGGAATAGCATTCCCTGCCACGTGGAGAAAGTATGCGCAAAGTATCATCGGAGTTTTCTATAAGTTCATAACTATAGCGGTGCGAGTAGGTACTTTTTTCTTGTGAGTCTTTTTGAATATGGTGTAGGCACCCGTTCTTAACTTTACTGACAAAATACGACATTTCAAGAGATATGTGAAGTGGCGATATAATCCCAACCCGGTCGCGTTAAGTTTGCGTCTCATTTATATATCACGCCACAGATTTTCCCCGACGCCCGTAATTTGACCGGGTATTAGTAATTTGAAATGTCACTTTATGCAGGGCCAATCACAAACATAGCGTTTTAGGTAATGACAGTTAAATGAACTGAGCACTCGAATTAGTGCCCTGTATTTATACAAGCATAATACTATCCATTACTATCAATAGAAACTTTATCGCCTTATAGACCAAAAAAGACACTGAATAAAGTACCTTTCAGTGGATAAGCAACACTATTAATTAAAAGTAATGGTAAAAAACCAGCGAACTTCTTTCTGTTCACAGGCTCACCGTTTTCATTTTGCCGTAAAACAAAAGGTATAGTTAGTAATACAAGTACACTAATGACCCTTCATATTTTAACTTCATGAGTTTTGTTACGGTTAGCGAGTTTCGCCTCAGGTCAGGACTAGCATAGATAGTGTTATTAAATATAAACTTTATAATAAGACTAGGGCCCTTCCTCGTATGATTGTTAATTACCTAATTAATATACTCGCATATATTAAGTACAGTCTGAAAAATTGGGTTGTATAGAAGAATATGTGTAGTGATATCAAATACTTTCTTCGTTTTTTTTTCGTGTACTTGTGTCATGCATTTTTTTCTTTCGTGCTATCTCAACTTATTTCGGCTGGGGTATTGCACACCTAACCTAAATATATTTAAAAAAAACACATGCTACTATCATCTTACAACCACACAACTAAGTAGGTAAGTTGTATGACAGTTGTATTGCGTTAGTAGATTTATATGTTACCCCGTATGACGCGCTTCCCGCTTGTACAGAATTTCTCGTATCACGTATAAGACCATTAAAATTCTAATGTAAGAATACGACGTATGGAAACAGAACCCTTTCTGACTACTCGTACCCCAACTCTTCTTGACTAAAATCTAGCACTATTAGTACTAAAACAGAGAACAGAGACTATTTTGATTTGTCTGTCTATGATATCATAAAAGACGCATGATTACTGTGATGTAATAAGCGCGACTGACCTTATTTTGATAATCAAACTATAGGATAAAATTCCCTATGATTAGCACACAACGGTACCAGATTTGTTACCAATTCTTGTAGGATTGTCGCCTCTACTGCCTTAGAATAGAGTAGAAGGATCCCATAATTGAAGAGGTGCTGACAATAGGGTAGTTTCCAATACATGTTTTTGTATGTATTGTATTGTTAGTTTTCAATCTCTATCGATGCTAGGAAAATAATTGACATGCTTACTTAAAACCATTACAATAATAAATACCTAGTGTATCTATATATTCGGGATAATAAATACCTAGCATCTAGGATATTTTTAAGCGAGACAAAGTTGGCATGTTTAAGTAAACGCGTTAATTGAATTTTCATTATGTTGTCATTAACCCAAAAGGCCAAAACAGACATCTGCCGTCTGTGTCTGGCACTCTCTGAACGGAAAATTAAACGCATTGTTATATGCATTAAAAGATCTCAAAAACATGATTTAAAATAAAAGTGGCTTCACTAATTGCGTATACATCTCCAATATCAACATCCGATCAATCGCCTGAACAGATTCCTGGCACGCTCCTAGTCAACAAGGACTTTAATACATCGCCTTAAACCCCCTTTTCAAAAGCCACAAAACCAGGGATGGCGCCAAGACATCTGTCATCATTAATAACAAGCAATTTGAGACAATTCTGCATTTTTGGAATATATGGGTGAGCCCAGGCGTCGCTCGCGGCAGGAAGCACAAAAACTCACACTAAATAAAACTAGTGGTTGACATGTTGAGTTTTTGCCTTACTAATTACGTACAACGGAGTGCGTGTAGAAATACTGGCTAAATTAAAGGAACGACGTAAATGACAAATGTTTCCTTATAAAATGGTTCGTTTCGGTTCTGCGCGCGGAGCTGTAGTGTAGTGGTGCGTTTGCGTGAACGGCCGACGAACGTTAGCCGTAAATGCTAGCAGTTTAGATATTTATGAACATGTGTACGTAATTAATTTTTACGATGGATCAGATAACGGAGTCGGTGGAGCGATACGCTTGTCGCTTGTCTCAGTAAAGGTTAATTAACCTTGAATTAGCGTAGGTTTTAAGGTTCTACTGAGAATCTGAAGACGCGGGGTGACGGTCGCGACCCTCACCTCACTCACAATAGATGACGACTACCGCCGAAGTGTAAACACAGTTTGAGGACAATTACAATTCGACACCGTTTTTTGACCCGCTTGAACGACACTCGCTTTTAAAATTGTAAAATATCGATTCAAACGACGCGAGTATCAAATCAACCGTAAGGTGAACACATTAAACTCAAAATTCGTCTAACCATCTTAGTCTGTTAGTACATTTTATTTAAATGAAACATTTTGGAATATTTTTCGTCTATAGACAGCTTTTTTGCTGCTGGTCACAATTTTTTAGCTCAACATTGTCTCGGGTTGTTGAAAATGTATTCTTCTGATCTACATAGGTACCTACGTAAAAGATACGTACGTACGTTTAAAAAAAGGATCACTACACGTAATAAAAACAGCAGACATCTCGTAGACTTATGTCATTGATTCTTTCGCTAATAAGGATAAATGAAATTGCAAAAAAAGTGAAGATATTTTTTTCCATGACCATGTAGTATTTTTTTCAAGTAAAATATATACTGTTCCTTCCTACTAGCCATGCATAACCAGAAATGCAGCGTGTCAAAGTTACCATCGTGAAAACACCAACATATGAATTATCCACCGATTTCCAACTAGTTCGGTTCGGAGGTCAATACTGCCGTGCCAAACATAACACCAGTAACTCACAAGATAAAACCTTTTTATTGTAACATTCAATAATGTTACAATAAAAAGGTTTTATCTTAGTTTACGAGTCTCAATTAAGATACGAGCTTTTTCTGTAAACTTTCAATGTGAGTTGCCTACTGCTGTTATATGCAGTTATTCTTAGCACGGCGGAATAGACAAGTTCGTCGCCAAATTTGAACCTTTCTGGAATTTTTCAAATTCAACATAGGTGTAAAAACCTTTCAAATAAACAATGCAAAGATCGACACACGAAGCATAAGGAAAAATTCTAAAGGTTGGTTGGAGTTCGGGTAGGTAGCGAAGTGGTTAACGCACTGGACCGGCAATCCAGAGGTACCGGGTTCGATACCCGGTCTCGTCCCCCAGCTAACTCATTTCAATTTTTCTTTTAGCTTTGATATCTTTGTATCAATAGTTTATAATTCAACATATTGAGGTATACTTAAGTGATGTAAAACCATCATAATTAATCATATACTAAGGAGATTCTCCTTGAATGAACTACCTTACTAAGGTATTATGTTACCCAATCGCCCTAGTGTTGTTTATTTGTTAACATGCAAACTTCAATATGTTTTGCCATGTCAATAACTTAAGAAGTCAGCAAACGTATCAAAAACAAGGTGCTAACAAGATTGCAAAATATTCTAATGTTACACGCGAAACAACGAATGAACTTTTGATTTGACGCCAAAAATACATTTAATGATATTGAAATATAGATTTCTATTTTAGTTAGGTACTTACACGAGTGCTTGTACCAAACAACTTTTTTAGAATTTAAAAAAGTTAAGGCTTGATTTTTGATAAGATAACCCTTTGATTCAATGCTACCATAGAGCAAGTTTTCCAAATTAGTTAAGAGGCTATATTAAAATTATGCCCAGATGCAGGACAATTCTAAACATTATTTTTTTATCATTGATGCTTCTATGATGACTTACATAAAGAAAAAATGCAAACCCTGTAAATATTTGGATAAACATAAAGAAGAACGAAATTTAGACGTAGTTAGCCATACAAAACGAGAAAAAAAACTAACTATTGGAAAAAGTTCCGTGGCGACCAAAATTAACGTTACAATACGGAACTTTAAGAGGATATAACATAGCTCCTTTTCCCTTACTATCAGTTTACGTTAAGTTAGCACCTAGTAACTATGGCGTTGCATACAAATGAGGTCCAAACTTAACGTAACCGGGTTATACAAATCGAGGTTTGGTTCTCGTCTGTTTTCTTCTCCAAAACTTAACCAATCTGTACAAAATTTTAGGAACAGAATAAAAAAGAAATGTTCCGTGTTGGACAATTTAGATTTTTGAGTTGTTAATTGTCTGAAGGAAGCCGAAAACCGAACAAACTGGAAACAGCTAGTACACAATACAACGAAAAGCGTTCAGGGACATGTCTTCAGCTATGAAGTATACGACCAAGAAGAAGAACTGTCGATGGTTATTGTCGTAACACAATGGACACTGACATTGATAAAAAAAAACGCTCAGAGTTAAGGTTGTAAACATTTTGGTTTTCACCCATGTAATTTATTTTTATATTATAGTCTAGTGAGCACCAGACTTAGGTAATCGCACGGTAATCGTCTTAACGCTTGTAGAACTTCTAGTATTTCGTGTTATACTAGTCGAGTGCGATAACAAAGTTCTCTCTTTGTCTCATTATTATTGTGTTTATCTATACGTACAGTGGAAGCAATAAAGACTTTCTGCACGATTGTATAACGAGTGTCAACAACACTTAGCGTCATTATTATAATGTAATGGAAAAAAAAAAATTTCTCCACTGCAATATAAGCAGGACTCGAACTTGCAACCCTACGTTTCCTGCGTAGTGCTCTCCCACCTGAGCTATCACATCGCAGGTTCGAGGAGTGGATCACTTTTCATTTTTCTTTCATAAATAATTTTTGTGTCAATATTTATAATTAAATGAATTCTTATCAAATATTCATGTTTAAACACTGCAAATTTTGAGTTACTATGCGATAGGCCTATACCTACAAAGTACCCACGACTATATGCAAAGTAAATAAGTAAATGCGAGATGTCCATCAGGCAGGTGCCAGCCCACATTTCCCTGACCAGTGACCACCATAAACCAAATATTCCATAAATATGTAATGCGAAACAACCGCCGACCCGCATGGATCCAACAATTTTATTACTGGCTAGTTTTTCCGTGACCCGCAATTTTTACCTTATACTGTGCATTGAATATATTGTTACCTTTAGTGATTGTCTGTCTAAAATCACTGTTTATTCTTTTTTTTTGTAGCAAATTCTAAGGAATTTCTACACAGTATTTTTAGGTGTAATATTATATACTTAGGGTAAATATCCGATTAGTAGGCACTGTGATAACTGCAAAGCTACCAATCCAACAATAGGGGTGTTTAGTGTTTGCCATAACCAATGGAGCCCACTGGGTGTAGGTATAGTAATTGTGTGTGTGCAATGAAGATATTTTACAAAAAAATATAAATTTTCATTTGGAGTGAAGTTGACAGAAACAAGAAAGTATTCTATATTTTTTTGTATACCTATATATTAGTGGCATCGTAACGAGTATGATATAAGGGCAAACCGGCACTCATTTAGTATTCATAAATATATAAATATGGTTCTCAAACCTCTTAAAGAGGCAACCCAGTGAGAACCGAGTTCACTGATTGAGGTATGTTCCAGTGCCAACACTAAATTGAATTTCACCAATTGCCATTTCAAAATCTTAAATGATTCGCAGTAGAAGTTAAAAACACGCAATATACATTTTCCTTGTCTTGACAAAAAGTTACGAAATAAATACTACTTCTTGGAAAACATTAACTTCTTAGTACATACACAATAGAAATCTATGCCGTTGTAAAACTGTATGAGTCTAATAAAATTACATTACACATTTAAACATAAATATTTTTAAATTACAAGAAGGTGCCCGTGAATTTCGTACGCGTGTAAAAAAAAAGTAGGTTTTGACATTTTGGTAGAGCAAAGATTACCTAGCTATAGCTAAGATTATCTAGCTAACAGGGGGTTTTCAACCCACGGCATATTGCGGATTTTTAGTGGTACTAATTTATTTTACTGACTACGACAAATTTTTGGCAACTGACGTCGAAAGTCAGTAAATGACACTGATGTAATCAAAGAAAAGACAAGACTTAAATTCCGTAAATTTTAAGTTATTTTTGCATAATAAAGCCAAAACTATCCACAGTGATGAAAGACAAGTTTTTTCAATAGGATTATTTATTTCGCAAGAAGAACGAAGGATTGAGCAGCATTCCGGTTAACAATGTTTGAATTTGGTGACAAATGCTTGCCAAATCGCTATTTACGTTTGATAATGCAATTATATGATACGTATGCACATTATTGCCATATGAAAGCTGTTTGTGGCGCCACTATTCCTGGGCCGGACCGACACTAGTTAGGCTATAGGTCTTCGCACACTATAACAACTCAACGGCGACTCGACTCTATGCCAAATATTGAAATTTAAGCCCTATGTCATATTAACTAGGTTTAATTTCGACGATGCACCGACGCGTCGTCCACTCGTCGTCCACTACTAATATCATTTTTTGAAATTAAACCTAGTGAATATGACATAGGGCTTAAATTTCTATATTTGGCATAGAATCGAGTCGCCGTTGAGTTGTTATAATGTGCGACGACCTTATACCGGTGTAACAGAAATAATTGAAATGAATCTAGCTGTTAAGGTATAATGAAAAATCAAAGAGATATACAATCCAAAGAAAATATTACAATTTTATATTACCTACCCAGTAAAGAAGAGGTTATTTAAAGGAGAGTTTTAAATGGAATAGGCGTAACTTTTCGAGTTTTAAAAGGGTTGTGCATAGCGTAATACACCGGTTACTGAGTGTCCAAAGATCTAAAGGTTATTTAATACTTTTTACCCGACAGCGCTTTAGGGTTAAGAGGGTTATGACCTTTTCCGCCTCAAACAAAGCCTTCAAGTTATTTTTAAAACTACCAAATTAAGAATGGAAGCTATATTCTATAAATACCCCGTCACCTTGTAACCAATGTTGAGATAAAATCTGACTAGGTATCTAGTTTGTTTTTACTGTTCAACAAATATTGCATTGTCATCTCTGCCGGATACAAAGCCAATCGAGTCTACTGGAAACTACGTGAATGAAATTTAAAGTGAATTTGGTTGATACATATCTCGCATATCCTCTGATCTGACAATAAACGAAACAACCACCAAGTTGGCATAGTCAGATAAAATTATTGCAACATGATTAGGTTAGAACGATATTAACTGTTCCCAATAGAGCTGGTTCCAAATTAGGCAAAGCAGATACATACTATTATAGGATTAAGTAGTTACTTAGAATTTAATCTGACCAGATTTAACTAAATAATAAACCACAAAACACGTTCGACGTCATTGAGGTAAGTAAACGAGGCAACACATTCAGTCTATTGGTCATTGTAAAGTTTTAAAATCATCCAGAACGAAACCATCGCCACCATGATGCTCGTAACCCAAAATAAAATAAAGCTAATATGTACGTAAAACAAGCCACATACAACGATTAAAAAAAACTAATTCAGTCTATTGTGCACTGCAAACCGTCTAAATCTGTTATGGAACAAAAAGCGTCTGCGGCACGGGCCAGCCAATTCAGCCCGTGCCCAAGCTAAGAAGTGTAGAAGTACGTTGAACTTTAGTATATAACCAGGCACGCACTAAACAATGACGAAAGAAGTAGGTAAAACGACAGTCCCAACTCGCCATCACTGAGGTAAGGAAACACAGCAACAAATTCAGTCTATTGTGCTGTGCACTGTAAACCGTCAAAATCTATTATGGAACAAAAACCGTCGGCGGCGATGCCCGGCGGCCAATTCAGTCCGTGCCTATCCTACAGCCCGATTCAATTAACAGTACAAGGCTCGAGTGTAATAAATTCTCTAAACAATCAGAATTCGAGGCCTGTAATATGTCGGCTTGCATACGCATTGCGGATGGGCAGGCTTAATCAACGGAGTGTCCCGGGTGGACATGTGTTCGAGTTGGGTCGGATACCTGAATTTAGATCTAATATTTGCGTTGAGGTTATGTTAATACGAATGAGGTTTAGGGTGATGTGGAGTTTTTGGAATCTACTGGAACTCTTATACTGTTTATTGGATGGACTTTTAAGCATCGACAATTGCACATGTCATTGAAATATATTTGCAATTGAATACTTTTTGAATTGATAAGTTGCATATATTGCTGTAGTTAATAGCAACCTCATTTAAAAATATTTGGGATAACTTTACACAAATCGACACGGTTTGAAATTAAGCGAAGCCTGTCATTAACTTAGTCGAAACATGACAGAAGAGACTAAAGAAAGTTTGGAGTTACGGGCTTTACCTAGTCAATAAAGAACTTAACAGCTTAATGCACTAAATTTATTTTTCTAATGGGCGTATTTTCCATTCCATGTTGTTTCCAACTCAAGTTATTTTCCGAAACCTACCATTTTTCCGGATACCTATTATTTTAATCATTGTGTAGAAATCCGACACATTGTAAAAGTTCTAAAAACTAACTGTCTTCAGAAAAAACCGGTAAAAGAAACTTTTTAACAAATAGTCGGCAAACCCTTCTATTGTTACTTATTTAATACACTGTATATTTTCTTAATACCTATCCAAAGTCAAATAAACAAATTGCAAAAGCTGATATACTAATTTATTCCATACATCCAACGCAGCGGAGCACCCGCTGGGAAAATAATGATTTTTTAATTGTACCATTTCCGCATTTACTAATGACAAATACTTACATACGAGAACTGAATGTGTTATCTATCGGTCATAAAACTCCACGACGGGACTCATTAATATGTATCAGGTTAACGCTCATTATCTAAGAACAAAACACTATTTTCTTCATTGTTTAAATCTTGTAGTCATTAATCAAATAAAATGTAACAAGCTATGCGATGACCCACATTTTAAGTGATGTAACAAATGTTTGTTTGATTAATAGCAAATGCAGAATAAAGACGGATACAATGCAACATTTTCAATTCGCGCACAAAGGCCGAATGGTTACTTTAATAAATTTAGTTACATAATTATCATAGATATAATAAAATAATCACTACAATCCCGGCAAGGGCAAATATTTGTGTGACGAACCAGGGTATATTTTTATACTACGATGGTAGCAAACAAGCATGCGGCCCGCCTGATGTGAAGCAGTTACCGCCGCCTATGGACGCTTGCGATGCCAGGAGCATCACACGCGAGTTGCCAGTCCTTTAAGAACCGCATACGGTAGCCCCCGGGGAAAACCTCGGCAGGAAGCTCATTCCACATCGGAGCGTTCGCGGTAAGAAATTCCTCTGGAACCGCACAGTTCTCGACCATTTAGGCTCCAGTGTGTGAGAATGAACACCCTGCCGATGGCGAGCAGTACGATTGGTAGAAAGTAGCCGTGGGCATCATGTCAAACAATTCCTCACAACACATCCCATTATACAGACGGTAGAACACACGCAAGGAGGCAAGTGTTCAAATAAAACAATTAAAACTGATTATAATTATCGCGTATTTTAAGTTGAGCCATGACATAATTAATATGCGATATAATCCTTTAAAATTGCTTTATTGAAATGTGTTACAATCGCGGAAGCCGAAGAAATTTTAGGATTTTGTTTTGGGTGTTTGGGATGTTTTCTAAATAGTTACATAAGTAAGTATATAATTTATTACGTATATCGTCGTCTAGTACTCATAGTACAAACATTGCTTAGTTTAGGGCTAAATCGATTTGTTTTAGATAAAGAAAGAAAAAAGTGTGAGTCATCGAGTAGCTGTCAAATTGTGGTTATTTGCATTGTAAGCTATGTAAACTAGAAGGTGGCACCGGTGGTGGTCTGCGTGGCACTTTTTTACCGTAGTTTTTGGATCAGCTGGAGATCCATACCATTGGTTAAATTAAATATGTCCAGCCGGTTTCGCGAGATGAAAGAACAAAGAAATTATGATCATTAGATGGCGCCAGATTGGCATGGTGCCGCGCACCCATACAAAACAGAACAAAAACCCGTATAGCGCTATTTAAAAAAACTAAAATCGTGACCTGCCTCTTTTTGAAATAAGAATTTGAATTTTCAATACATATCGAGAATTCAATAATAGTATGACGCTAATATTTAACCCTAAAAAGGCCTCTGATAAAATCATTGGCAATGTCGGTGTCGTCGAGTTCTCTACATTTAAGATACTAACTATTTCTAATGGCAGTATTTTCTAAGTATATTATAGAATACATTACAATTAATGTTTGCCATTGAAACACCCTACAATTACTGATGTGTAAGTTCTTGCAGTTTGAAAGCTAGTTGAATAGTAATCGAGTACGTAATACATGCCAATGTAATAAAATTAGCCAGTAAACATTAAAAAAGTAACGACATTATTAAAAACTGGTAAGTGGTATACCCGTATTTTTTTCGTGTCATGCCAATTGGACTATAAGAAACATCGCACAAAAACACAAGTTTTTAAGTTGTGTGTTAATGACTCCAGTCCTCGGTCTACTCCGGCCACTTGAAAACGGATAAGATTCAAGTGCGAAAAGCATATATAATACATGGTTCAATTCTAAACCTAGTAATAAGAGGTGTTTGGAATAACGATGTAGGAACTTCAGGAAGTGATACAAGGGACTGTTTCTGATGGAAGCAAAAGTTTGAAGAGTTTCATGTAAATTTTTCTTACGGATTGAAAAAAATCAGAAAAACTCAATGAAGAAAAAACTGACACAGATCGGTTTAAGACATATAGTGTTGAAACTCTTCCAAATAGTACCCTGTATCACTTCTTAAAGTTCCTACTGCATCGTTACATCTCCAAACAGTCATTTATTTAATTGGAATTTAAGATTTATATCAAAACAAATTTGACTTTACTATCTTTGTATCAGATACAATAAATAGTGTCCATTCAGGTTATCAAATTTACATACTGAAATGTAGTTTTCGGTATACCGGGCACAAAATTGCATTTTCTATATTTTTAATTTATCTTTTTCGAATAACATTAAAACTAGTAACTACTATGCTAGTAACTAGTAAAACGGCACACTCTTGTATAATATAATATATTGAGAATGCTCACCGAATACCCTAGATTAGGCTTACTTTCAATTATTAAGAAGATTAGACTAATAAAATAGTTCATCAGCGATCAGTAAGTGGAACGGATCTCTAAAAATGGTCCTTCAAGAGCCGGATACGACCGGAAGTAACCCTCGCTCGGTTTCAGTTACACGTGTCTCCATGTTTACCGACCCGCCTTATCTACTTGAAACGCATTTTTTATACTAAATTAATGCATTCTCGACTTTTCTATATCACGCGATTCTTGTAATTAACAAATGAATAATTAAGATGTGTTTTTGTTGTATTGAAGTGTCGATAAGCTGGTTGTATTGGCATTTTAAGGTTTTTATTGTAGTTCTCTATGCATAAGTGCTTTTAAACTGGAGCCGTGTAACCGTTCAGTTTCCTTTCTCTGCGAGTGTTAATGCAAATGATATGTAGTTTTTCTTTTGTATTCACACAATCACACGAGTTTTTTTCTGGCTATATTGCAAACTCTAATGTTTTACCTCTAAACTACAACCAATATATGCGTAGGGTAAATAACCCCTTAATTATCACCGTGCCAAGCGTTGCTACCGACGTAATTGCAAGGCTGCCGACAAGAGGACTGCTTAACCCTACATGAATAAAAACCTAAATCCTAATTTAATATCCCATGAATCCTACAGATTTAGCATACATTGCACGCACATAAGAAAATTTAAAATCAAAAACGTACAGTAACGAGCACTTAAACAGGATAGTTGCGACATAAACGGTTTCTCATGTTATTAAACAGTTCCAAATTTGAATCTATTGCTCGTGCTCCTTGTTTCCACCCTAAACTCCACACCACATAATCCTCGCCTTCGTACGCGATCGATCAGCTAATAATACAGTCACAGCGAACAGGCAGGTACATGGATACAATCAGGGACACGTGGCGCCTCTCCCACAGGGTCTGTGACATGCAAATGCATTCGAGTTCGTCTTAGAAAGCTCTTAGTCGTACGAGTAGGTATAGTCGGGAACATCGATATAGACGCCGTTGAATATCACTTGCATTTCAAATTTACATTCTGAGAATTGTTTTTATGAATGCATTTTCGTTTGTGGATAAGATTTTTAAATTTTGTTACGGATTCGATTCGGGTTTTGGATTTGGTTTTGATTTTATTGATTTGGTACTTATGAAGTAAAATAATGCACGAAAATGTTTAAGAAATTAAGTCTTAATAGATTTACGATTTTTTTAATTTTATATGTTGTATGATCTTATATTGTAATAAAAACGTAAGTTTGTGGGTGAGTAGGTATGTATGTTTGTTATTTCTTCAGTCCGAAATGATTGGAAGGGTTTGCATGAGAACAGAGTAGTTAACACCTTAAAACAAAAGTAAG
Organism: Apotomis betuletana; assembly: GCA_932273695.1. Classification (NCBI taxonomy): domain Eukaryota; kingdom Metazoa; phylum Arthropoda; class Insecta; order Lepidoptera; family Tortricidae; genus Apotomis; species Apotomis betuletana. The sequence continues at coordinate 11,170,574 of OW026298.1, read as the reverse complement.
CTCCTTTTTATTCCGAGAAAAAGCATTATTCCCGTACGTTAGTTTGCCCACCCAGATTTCAAAGAAATTGACTTACTGTGTGTACCATAAGTAGTCGGATGACCAGGCGAGTGTAGAGTGTAGCAATGAAACCTCAAATACACCAACATACAGAAAAAAATATGTTTTTCACTAATGGAAATTTAACTTCGTTTTGTAAAACTTAAGGATCGATATAAATACAAATATTTAGTTTTCACGGTTTTAAAATATTTTATGCTTAATATATATACCTAAAGTAAAGGTGAATCCTAGATTCAAGCGCAATAATACTTATGTGCAGTTTAAAATTGGTAAACGGCATTTTACTTTAACTCAGAATACAAATAAGCGCCGTTATTAGTAACTATGATTGCATGTTTTAGAAACAGAACAATTCGAAGTTTATAGAATCAGGGTACAGCAGACTTATTAACTCGGGGTATTTATTCCAGCATAGGACTGTGTACGTATATCCTTTGAGGGTGCGTGAACACACAAGGAATGTAATCTACTGTTGTTTGTGTATGTAGGCACCTTACACAAGTATCGGTAACTAAAGGTCGTGTATAAGCTGGCGTTGACATTGCCGTGTAATATCTACGAGTACCTATGGTACTGGGGCAGATAACCCAATAAAAATAGATTTCCTGTGAGATGTTGCGTTTATTGATATAATATATACATATAAATAATAAATAAATAAATATCAGACAACCTCACACAAATCGATCTAGTCCCAAATTAAGTTCAAGAAGGCTTGTGTTATGGTTACTAGACGACGATATACACATACTTATATAGATAAATATATACTTGAATACATAGAACAACCATGACCCAAGCACAAATATTCGAGTTCATCATACAAATATCTGCCCCGGCCGGGATTCGAACCCGGGACCGCTGACATATATATATATATATATATACTAGCTACGCCGCGCGATGTTACTCGCTCATCCCACGGGAACACTATTCTTCGGGATAAAAAGTAACTTATGTGTTTATCCAGGGTGTCAGCTACCTTCACACCAAAATTTATCAAAATTGGTCCAGCCGTTTGAGCGTGAAAAAGTAACAAACATACACATAAACACACTCACAAACTTTCGCCTTTATAATATTAGTAGTGTGTTAAGTGATAACACTATATTTTTCATTAATGTCGTATTGTTACCAGTTCTATCCTCCCACATTCGGAGAGCAAATGCCTGAGTTTACTGATAAATAAATAATAAATAAATAAATATTAAGGGAAAGTCTTACACAAATCGACCTAGTTCCAAACTAAGCAAAGCTTGTACTTACTATGGGTACTAGGCGAAGATGTACATAACATATAAATACATAATATAGATAAAGGTATGCTTTAAGGTTTCTAAGGTTGATTCCTCACACAAATATTTGTCCCGGCGGGGATGCGAACGCAGGACCGCTAAGCTGGCTCATTAGGCAGGTGCAGTACCTACTACTAACTGCGCTCACCGCGTAGACGTCACCTACATGAAAACAATAACATATAAGCGTCGACGTCATAACTCTTTTTTGAAGTCGGTTGAGAACTATTTCTCTCTAGAAATAATTAAATGGTTTTAATTATAGATAAGTTATATTTAAACCTATTAGTTAGCTATAAACTTTGAATCAAAATCCAAGCATATTGAACACAATCTTAAAGTAACTTATTCATAGATTCACGAATCCGATACATTGCAAAGGGAAAACGATTTCCAAACAGACTGTTTTTTTCTAACAGTTGGGTTAACTTTCCCTGGGGGGAACTTAAAGCTGAACCTTCGGTCCCGTCTTCAGACAACAGCGGGTACAAGTTCGGATAACTGTTCTCTAAATATATTCCATGTTGCGAATAAGATTATAATATTAAGGAGGCTGGGTCGCCGGGTTGGCGCCTAATGTTTAGCGAAATTATAATTGGAGATCTGTCTCACGAGTGACAGGTGTATCTGAAGTTGACACTTATTTTAAAGTCTAAAACTTTGCTTAAACTAGCAAGACAATTGAGAGATTCAAGCGGTACTGGAATTGCATATTATTTTTAAAAATTATTCTTTCAATGGACTGCATGAAAATAAACGCCAGTAAACTCAGTTCTTATCACAACAATCAAGATGCGATTTACCGGAATAGTAAAGGAAGTTTTATTTTGTAGCTATAAATGTATTTTCAAGAGGACTGTGAAACCGATTAATTTCCAATAAACAATAATATACGAAGACTGACGAAGAATGAAAAAAAAAACCTAACTAAGTACACAAAAAACTATGAATACTAAAATGAAAATATTTCGGTTAACCTTTTTAGCCTCTCTCAGTAGTCTCAGCACATTGTCACAGCTAGCGGTAGATTTGAGATGAATCGGGATTGTAAAATTCAATCAGACTGGAATATTTTATTCAATAATATCACTTAAAAAGAACTTATAAAACCGCATCGGAATTAACCCAATGTCATAATTTATTGGGCGAACGACACGTCAAACGCCCGCCCTTAGTGAAACACAGCGTATTTACGTTTGAGAGAGGACACGAAAGTGACCATGCTTCATTCAGTAAAGGACTGGTTCTGTTTGGGACCGTCCTCATCTCTCGTTATCTCAGTTCATTCATTACCATCTAGTTTTATAAGAGTCGACGTCCCTGGAACATATCACGCCTCCATTTTTTGTCACACCACTTAATTATCTGGATTTATATCAAGATAAAATCGACTCTCTAAGAGATAAAAAAGGATTTTTGTAAAAACAAAAGGTAAGTTTGAATTTGAAATGCGTTTTAGGGACCATACCTATATTGGAGGCACCTTTTTACACGTCGAAGTGTAGAATGCTCCATTGGGTTTTACATTTTTTATTCAAGTCACTGCATAATAATGCAACATAAGTAAAATAATCTATGCGTTTTTGTAGTTTCATACGAAGTTTTTAGTAAATTTAAAGCTTACGTAAAAATATAAAAATCGATCCTATTTTTGTTATTAATCCGTTATATCAAGTTAAATTGCTAACGGGTATCGCTGGATTTATCTTACTTATATTTGATTAAATATTAAGGTTCTTATGATAAAAATGTTGTGTTAATACTAAAAGTTTAAGTAACGATGAAAAATCTATCCTTTCTCATGTAAATATCTTTGTCGACACGATCTGAATGTTCCGTGTAAGTTGTTTAATTATTAGTTAAGTTTATTGAGCCGGTTATCGTGATGTCCTGTCGGATGCGATTCGTGCGATATCAATGCAGGAGTGAATGGGATGCTTAAATGAAAAAGTAACAAGCTTCATATATCCTAAAGCTTCATGTCTTACGGTAACAGGTAACCTACTTACACTCATAAGTGTTACAGATATTTACCTGTTTTTTTGTAGCTAACTAAAGTGTTTGCGTTTGTCAATTAGAGTTAAACAAATATAGAATATTTACCTATGGCATAGTTAATTAAAGAACGGATGAAGCTGAAGATGGAATTATTTTTAGTTGTGATGTTACGGCTCAATAAAAATGTGTATTTCAATATGACACAATTAAATTATTGAAATTTCGAATGTTGTTTTGGATATTAGATTTCAAGAATTCAAAATTATTTTCATGGGAACTTAAAATGCTAGGACACGATCCTAAAAGGAAGAGGTTCTCAACTCGGTTGTATATTTTTTATTTACTTTTTATATTTGTTGCCTCAGAATGCCGGCATTTAAGAACCATTTTTTTCTTGCAACCAGGCAAACTCCAAGTTAGTTCCATTAAATTTTGTTGAAGATCTGATGACGAAAGCTATGAGGAATCGAGGGAACTATACCTACTTACTCAAATATTATAGTTTTTTTATAACAACTCGTTCAATAGTTATCGGCTATCGGAACTACCATTTCTTCTGTGGTTGAGCATGGTAATCATTTTCATTTATTTGAATGGAATATTGATTCTGATCATTTATATTTCTGTCATCCTAATCCACATGTAGCATGAAGATGTGGATCTTAGAAGTAGGAGGCTAAATTCATCGTTTCTAATGCCATCTCTTTGAAATATCGCCATTATATGCCTACCTTACCCAAGTGTACCTTGCCTTTGAATTCCAACTCAAATGGGTTTACTCCAATTAAATTGTCACAAACATTTGTCGCACAGCGAAGCGACTGTAATACTAACAAAAACTATGTTTTGATCAAAATGTATTCACATTTTGCGCATTATTTCAATCATTTCCTCTAACCAAAAAAGGCCCGATGAGCTCACCATTCCGCGTCGCCGCTCGCAATTTTATGCGTTTAAGTGCATTTTTCGAGTTGCATCCTTTGTTGTGGTTGTGGGCTTTAGTTTTAGTTAATTACTTACGCGGACGGCCCGCCGCTGGTGGCCGCGACACAAAGCGGGTCGATGCCTTCGATAACGAACTCAGTTTTTATCTTCTTATTTTAACGCTTTTAATTAGTTAGGAAAATATTCTCAAATAAATGCCTGCAGCCAAGCTTGAGTTAAGGACTGGCTTTGACCGGTGTGCGCCCGAGGGCCCAGTAATGGGCAAGAGCCTCCGTTACTTCGATTGGCTCCTGTATTGCCGATAGCGTGCCTACAACAATAATTACTTTGAGCGTGGATTTTAATGATTTTCTTTAGGCCCGTTTGGAGTGCCCTGTAGCGTGTAGGTTAGATGTTATTGAGCGGCAAAGGAGAGGGTGACTATTTGAGCGTTTTAATTGTTTGATTTCTCTGTAGTTACTTCGTAGCGCAAGAGATGGATTCATAAAATATCCATAATTTTGACACGTATATTAATAAAGGGACGAATGTTTTATTATTTATCTATCCCGTGATAAACGTGACTATCAGTGCAATGTTGACCATTCTTAATACACTCTGATGGTATTTCCGCGTGTCTTATAGAGTCGCGGCCTATTAGTTACAGTTGTTTTTTAAATGGACAAAATTACGGCCAGAGGATTAAGTGAAATAACTAATTACCTACCTGCGAAAGGCCTCGATCCGTCTAAGCTGTATAATAATTCTTGTTATATTATCATATAACTACACAAACCTACTTAATAAACTTGTCGTCAACATGTTAAGAAGCATGTTATTATTATTATTATTATAAAAACCCGACAGCACAAAACATTACAATTCATCTGCTCTCTCTTATTTTTTTATTATATACCTACTAACAGTTGTGAATATTACAATATACTTAAATTTATTTATCTATCCAAATATCATAAACCCTCCATGATGCGTTCAAGAACCGCACATTATGACCACCATAAAAATAGACTGTTTTGTTTGAACAAATTTCTTATCTGTAGAAATGTTGTTATTGCTAAATAATAACATCGATTTCGATAATATTATTCATTAAAATTTCGAAAATCATTGAAAAACAAAAAAAAATATTTGACCTCTACTCTAATATCAGTCGAAATGACGTTTAGTCCGAAATGAATTGTCAATTTGCAACTTGTCAGTCAATTGTCAATTTGGGGCCGACTCTAGTTCGTCTCTGAATTGAAAAAAAACTATGACAGCTGCCAGAAAACTTCATTACCGCCATTACCGGGTGAAATTTGTCATAATGTGCGGCTCCTGAATGCATCATGGAGGCTTATGATATATGTGGCTAGATAAAGTAGTGTATGTAACTGTACATAATTAGGCATTAAAACACTCGTGTGATGTTATTATGAAACTTGCCTTCGGCTCGTTTCATAAACCCATACTCGTGTTTAATACCCTTCATTATGTACAGTCACATAAACTACTATTAGGAATCATTGGCTGTGAATAGAATAGAATACAATAGTCTTTATTATATCTTGATATTTCTAAATTGGGGAATTCGTTAAATTTCGTCGTATTAGAGTTTTTACTGTTGCTTGCGGTAAAAACGATCGCACTCTGCGTAGTAACGCAATGGGTAATAATTAATAATTAATTAATTAAAATGAATAACGGTCGGGTTAAGGGGTCGAGGTGTCGATGGAGAGACGGTCACGTCGTCCGTCCAGATAAGGATCAGTCTGATAACGTGTAACAAGCCTGACGTCCGCGTACACTCGCGTATACAACGTTCTAATGCGAACAAAGTTTCCTGGGACGATCAAATATTAGTTTATGCAACGGTTACATAATGAGATACCTTAAAACACGAGTGTGATTTTATTATTTAACTCGCCTTCGGCTCGTTTCAATGTAGTTGATTTATAGGGCTCTATAGCTTAGAAAAACTGATCCCTTATAGGATCCCTTCTTTGTCTGTTCGTCTTTCGGTCTATCCAAACGGGAGAATCAAGACCCATATTATAATATTTTATATAGGGTACTTTTCCGTTGACGAATGTCATACAGTATAAAAAATTGAGTGTATAAGAGAACTTAAAGTGATTAAGGGAATGGGCGACGCCTAGTCAAATAGTGAAATCACGTCAATATGTCCAATCTGTCTGGGAACTGATTTTATTGATTATTTTTGCCGTAGGTACTGATGGGATTGGCCGTTACAGCTAGTGGAAGTGCATGGACTCAAGCGGAAGGCAGAGTCAAGCAGCAAAGTGTGCTCCGGTGCTTAGGTTAAATAGGTAGCTCGACTCACGGTGACATGATGCAATCCAAAGCGATAACACATCGTCACAATTGTAAGTATTGTTTTGCGGTCAAAGGATTCCTGTACGCAATTAAGTATCTGTCTGTTACTAAGATAATTATAAAGCCGATGCTATTGTTTGATCTCTGCAGAATATTTAAGTAGCTGTTCCCATAAGTACTTAATTACCTACTAAACAGTGATAATGACCACCATAACAGTTCTGTGGACGCCTGTACCTCCACTTACAGTTGATTGTAAACAACTTTTAAAAAACTCCGTCCCCTTTTATCTTTGTAGCAGGTACTAATTATATGTTATTATTTAATACAATGTTATTACCTAGTACGGCAGACTCCTTTTAAACGAGCGAGATAGTACACTGGTTAAACAAGGTGAATACAGTATAAAGAAAATTAACCTGTGTATCGTTTTGTTCCGTTCGGCAATTCGAAACAAACGGAAATTTTAAGCTGTGGTTTGATTGTTGGCTGAGAATACCCGATTCATATATTATTCATGAGTTTTAATTATAAACGTATCCAACTGACGCTGTACTATAATAATTAACGTGCTATTATTATCTGTGTTGGAATAAGTGGTTGCCTAGTTATTACATTGTTATTTAGATGTGGACCGATACCTCGTTATACTGCGTCTGAATTCGACAAGTCTAATGACATCTGTCCCAGATCTCGCTGACATATATGTTTACTTTAGTGATCTGCTTTATTCGTACCTATCTAACTATAATCATATTTTTCTGGTTGAGATGGGAAACTTTATTATTATAGAAGTATAAGTACGAATGGAATAAAATCTAAGGTTAAAGGATAGGATCGAGAACTAGTTTAATATAGATTTTTTATACATTAGCTATAAGTACGTCTAGGTCTACTATTTCGTCAATGTCACTTAATGCAACTCGAATAGCTAAAGTTGGAAATCCATTATATTAATTGATAGATCCAGACGTTACTTTTCTGAATTCCGTATTAAATTACTGAATAAAATAATTCTTTTACCTCTGGTTCTGTAAACATGACTGGGATTATTATAGGAAAACGGGACTTACTTAATCGCGTTAATAGGTAAAGGTGTTGATTTGAAGATATTACGAAGGCTCGAAGGGACCAGGACCTGAGACCATGGTCGTTACATGGTCGTCACGTGCGAAACGTCGAGGTCATTAAATAAACCCCATTTTGAACGCGATGAAGTCCCGTTTTGCTAAAATGAAGTGTGAAAATCGTGAAAGTTTAAATCAATAACACGGCCGAGATATTGCAAAATATGTGATATCGCATAGCTCCGCCGAATCCGGATCGATCGCCATTGACAAGTAAATTTCCGTACCTGAAGAGCATAAAACACTGCAACTCCTCCTGTTGAGAACCAAAACGCTGTAAGTGCTATGTTAAATACATGAACTCACAGCGTTTTTTTTTCTCAGGTGGGAAGGCACTTACAGTTTTATGCCTCTCAAGTACCTACGGATTTTTAAACCGACCACCGGCGGGATAGATCGCGTTCGCCGATGCCTTGCATTGAATTCGAGATAAGAGTGGTTGGCGAGTGTTTTTGTTTATTTACACAGTCTGTAATCATAATCAGTATAATCTCTCGTGATGGTATGTTAGCAATTATATTGTACTTTTATAAAACGGGCTGCCTAAACGCTCATTTTCATAATAGGTACCCAACTAGCAAAAGTAAGTACTATAAAAGTCCATAGAACGTTTCCAGAAACACTAATTAGTGTTTCATACATGTCCTATAACGTTGATGTAAACGTTTACCCAGGCAGGTTTTGGCACAGTTACATCGCAATTTCGTGACATAACAGTGTTATAGTGGCTCCTTACATCACATTTTAGTGCTATAGTTATACTAAAACAGCGACGTGTAACACTTTTTAAGGTTTTAACAGTGATTGTTGAGCCATCTACATCACAAAAAAGTTACAGAAAAGTAATCAGAGTTCTGTTAATGGACTTTTCAGTCCTATATTAGAGATCAGGGAGCTATTATAGTTCATTCGTAAAGTTGATAAATAAAAAACAGAAAAACAGACTCCTTGGTAAGTAAATTGATTGAACTACACATTTAAAACATAATGGCTGCTCACTGTTTGTGAAATTAGTGTTATTGTCTTAGACTCCCATTTTTACTTGCGATTGAAGATTTACGTACAAAGTATACTAGTATTATAAACAAAATTTTCATGCGCCCCTTAATTATTAATATTTATGAAATTAAAATCACGAAAATATATAAATTTCGCGATCGCTGGTATAAAAATGTCTTCGTGCTTACTATAGGCTTACTATATAACATCTATCAGGTCAGTCATTTGCCGCCATGACAAAAATAGGGTTCCTTGACACCTGTTAAACCAAAATGTCTGTCTTGTTCTAAAAAAACACTTTAAATTTCTACTATTGGACATTTTGGCTGATTATAAGTGGTCAAATGCTACTTTTATATATCAGAAAGGCCCATTAAAAGTATTTCAAACTCTTTAATTCAACTATGAGACGTAACAGTTACCAAAACAATGATTTCAATACTTTTTAGTGTTTTAACAGTGTCCTCGGGGCAACTATAGTATCTGTCCTATGGTAGCTATTTGGAAATCTTTATTTCACAAATCCGATACATAACAGTGTTAAAGAAATCAATAATAGTACATTATTATCCTATAATAGTATTCTTTTAACAATTATAGTACTTGCACTATAATACTCATTTGGAAGCGACAATAACACATATTTGCCTTAAAACGGTAATATATGTTCCTTTAATAGGACAAGGAAGCTCTTTAGTGGTATAACGGAATCATTTATAGTGCAGCGTTAAAGGCACGATTTAGGACTGTAATGTAAACGTTTACATCACTATTAAACAGTACTAAAGTGCTGTATAATATTATACAGTTATATATTAGTTAGCATAAGTTGCTTTTATAAAACACATGGTCATAACAAAAACCTTAATGCATTTGTCGTTATGATCTCGATAATGATCTGTCAGCGTCAATTACAAATTAAAATAAGTAGCTTCTAAGATACGAGAACACATTGTAGTTGATGAGTCGTTTTCAAAAACATGAACTTTATGTAACAAAAGTTAACCATAAGTTTTTATGACTAACTTTCGTTACACATAGGACGCTATTTGTAGCTTTGGCTTTATTAAGCCTTAAACTATGCACAATTTTATCGAAAACGACTCTGATATTAAGCATATTGAGGCTTAGTAAAAACAAAACTTAGGTAATTGATTCCTTTGTGAGAGGAAAGTTACCCGTTTTTTTATGAATAACTTTCATTGCACAAAGGATTCACGAAAGCACGCGACTGATAATTTTGTTTTTATACCTATTTTTTTTTAGACAACCGGGTCATATTAATTAGTTGTTTTCAAAAAAACAAATAATACTCGGCAGACCAAAAATTATTTAAACTTTTATACAAACAATTATTGTTATGAGATGAAAAAAACGATATGACTTATTCATCCAAGCGTATTAAGTTCTTGGGCACCAACTAATCAATACATGTAATAAACACAATATAAAATATCAAAAATTGTTAAGTAATCAAATGGATAATAATACACGCCTGATAAATACACCCTAAACCCAACGATCACGTTTATTTCCCTTATACATCAATGCAAATAAAACAATGAATAAAACAGCACTGTTCAAACTTATAGCGTTTCACAAAATAATGAATCCATTAACTTCGGTGACAGTTGGTACATAGTCGAGTAATTATCTCTTAAAAGGGATGCTGGACTATACGGAACATACAACACAGAAGAGCGTAAGATACTAAGGACTAACTGTCGCTTACGGCTTTTTGTTAGTGGTAATAAAGCAGCGCAGGTTGGGAGAAAGTTTACGGTCCTGTCCGTAATAATAGTTTTCAGTGCTGATTTAGTGTGTAAATTTCGGGTTTATTATGATTGACGTGTTTTGTTTCATTTGACAATGTCTAGGTGAGTGGCGTAAAGATGAGCTTATACTCAACGCTAAACACACTTGTTACTGTAGAGCCTTAGCACTGGCGATTTGCAAGCGAGTTCACCACGACTATATCATATCACACACTCAGCGAACTCATTCACAAAGCTGGGGTTTGCCATCATGGCTTCCCCAGCATGGGAAGCACTTCCAGGCTGCTAGGACTTCCAGTGCGGAATTGAGGTAGCAGCTAATCAACGCGCGCTCGTGGTGAAATCGTTGTGGGCTTGCCTCGCTTTCAACTCGCGCGGATGAGCGCGCAGTTTGCTAAGCCTCTAAAGCACACCAGGGCGCTCGGCTCCGCCTTTCGTCCCAATACAATTTGGTTATCAAGCGTCTTCAAAAAGGAAAACAGAGAACTCTTCGTAGTCTTTTCTTCTGCGGTTAGGTACAACCCGGAGACACAAGGGCGAATATATGTAGTGATTCAATTTCTGTATACAAACGCATTTTTTTTTAGATAGTGTGTCCAACTGCTGGACAAAGGCCTCCGCTCTCTCGCATCACTCGTCTCTATTGGCTGCATATTCTCTGTAGTCGTTCCACCATCTGCTTTTCGGTCTGCCTCTGCTCCGATAACCTTGCGGTGTCCATTCGGTAATGATTCAGACCCATCGTTTCGATGATTGTGCCGCAAACATGTTAAACCCAGTGAGCCAAACAGAAATTATAATATGAAAATAATAGGGAATCTGCCAGACAAAATATTAAACAGCGTAAAAGCAAAATATTGCATTGTGACATGCTACATGCTCGCGTACAACCTTTTCATCGAGTTTAACGTGGAATTAAAGGTACAGATACAGAGGTAGACAACGAAACGAAGAAATGCATTGAAGTGGTAAAGGAAAACAAAAGAAAGAAATGAAAGGAGCAAAGAAACAGATGCTGAACGATAAGTCAATGAAAAAATTTTGAGAACATTATTGTAATAAAAGATGAAACTAAAAGAGGAATTATTAAATAGTTCCAACCTGGTCTTGTTATTATTGTTGTTCTATCTTCTTATTCTAATACAACAGATGTTCTACATAATATGACAACTATTATGATTTATTAAGCGATATATTCTATTTACCCAGAGCCGACGTGATTGTAGTTATGTAAGTACGAGTAGCAAAAAGGATATCATTGACTGCGATATGGCCATCGACATCGCTCAAATTGCTATATCTAAATGTCAATCGAATTAGGCCGCAGGTTTCCTGTTTTGACAGGCTGCCAACACGAACGTCGCAACGAAAACGCAGTAGTGCCTTTAACGTTATTGTTACTTATTACCTTTTATCGCGGGACGGCCTACGTCGGGAGTCAGATAATATCGACGCTAAGTGGGGTTGCCCGCCGAAAGGTTACGAGATACAATAACGGAAATTTCTTTCAAGTTACAAGCCCTTATTTTTTTCTGACAATTTCTTCGCAACTTTGTTCACGAATTGTCTCAAAGATGGTGTATTTAAAAGGAATCGTACATATACAGACGCACTGGTTTATTTATAATAGGTACTATTCTGTTCTGTTCTGTTTTTCTTCTAAAAGCTATTACGTCAAATATTATAATCAAATCAAATTATAATTTCAAATCATCTCACCAGTTGGTTTATCTGTTTTTATTATAACTGCCACGCGAAATAAAATCCATGCTATTTAGATAAAACTGAGCTTGTCGTAGGTAATTATTAGGTTCTATAGACAGTGTTTACTGTTTACACAAAAAATTACAGCTACTTTATTGTTGAAATGATTGATAACGGAAAATAAGATATTAACTCTCAATTAGGCATGCCGAAATTTTTTTTGACGATCGATTGTATTTTTTATTGCGATCAATTGTCTTGTCTATATGCGACTTACTACAAAAAAAAGTCAGAAATGCCGTCAATATTCCTACGGAGCGCTAAAAACGCTCCATACAAATGGCCACCTAATCGTGAAGTTATTATAATATGTTATGGGTACAAATATAGTGTATGAAGACAATGAGTAATTTGGCATTCTATCCGTGATAAAGCGCGTTTAAGTTCATGGCTGTTCTATTATTGTTTTGTTAAATAATGAGGATTCGGAAAACAATTTCTAAATTTCTTTAGGATTATATAAAAAACATACTTAAAATTTGCGTAACTTTCTAGTCACATATAAAAAAAAATGTTTTCTTTGTTTCATGACATTACTATTGAGCTAATTTGATTCATATAACTACCGTATGCTGTAAAACTTAACATCAGTCGCAATCCCTATGAAATGGGATGATTATAAAACATCATAAAGTACGAAGCAAATTAAAATAGAAGGGAGAAATGTATCAAACTGCCTGTAATCATAATATTAAATGAGAATGGAGCCGTCAATTGATTGAATTATTAACACGACTTCATTCAGTAGGTAATTTGCACTACATTTAGATTGTCACGTACACCTTAATGCAATTAAAGAAGGCTTATATATCTGAAATAAAATTGAATGGTTCTTTGTGAATATGATAGCCACTGAGTAGACAGGGGGCGGCACTGACACCTCGGTTTCCGGTCGTATATGTCAATTACAATGCAATTTGCAATACCACTAAATGACTAATGTCTCAACCTCGTATGGTATTCATTCGTTCTTGTCTCGTTTTCTTTTGGTCGCGTAATAGAGTTTAAATGTAACTTTCTAGTCATTAGAGGACTTTAATTTGCCTTTCATTGGTGTCAACGATTATAGACTCATTTGTGTCTGGTTGGGCTCATTTTCAGTAATAGCTGCGATGAATATATTAGGTATACACGTTAGAAGTTATATTTAAGTTAATCGATTGATTATTTATATAGATTTATTACATATCTATGCTTTTACTCGTATTAACGCGTAAAAGAGTACTCAGTCATCCATTTTTAAATAGCCGCACAAATCTTTTGCGAGCTCACACAAGAACACTTTTTGTGAGTAGGAAGGCTCCCGAGTTTTACACAAAAAAAATGTGTATAGTTTTTCTCTGTATACAAATTATGTCACTTGCTCGTTTATGCGTTTATTACGTCTCATGTCGCGCGATACCGGTATCAATATCCCTTTCAATTACTACCGAATAAAAAGAGATAGGTGGTATTGGTCGCCACAAGCAGTCGACACGTAAGAGCCCAGGATCTTTTATCCGGAACAACTAGTTACCACTAAAACGATTCCTAGAGTACAAGCAATTAACAAACGCTGCCCCCTAATGACATATGCCTACCTACATGCTGAACACGAATTGTTTCATGTCGTCCGTATTTACAATAGTAAAAACTCCTGAGCAGCTATCTAGCTATATTTGGATATGTTAAATTGGCCATAAAACGTATAGTGGAACAGGACTGACAGTGTTCTTGGAAGTGTAAACGGTCTGTAAGTACAGTCAGATGCTTAATTTTGTTTTGTTGAAAAGTTTCTAAAGCACTGTCTGTAAAAAACGTAGGTACCTAATGGCACAAAGTCTGTGGTGATTTGATTCTCCTTCGACTACTGCGAGTCGGACTCGCCCACCGATGATTCCGTACAAAATACCATTTCTTAACGTTACTAATGTATGGTTTTTAGATTCTTTCCTATACTTATAGTATACAATACAATACAATACAATAATTCTTTATTGCACACCAACAAGAAAAATGTTACAATTGAAACTTTAATTTATAAATGGTAGACAATAGGCGGTCTTATCGCTAAAGAGCGATCTCTTCCAGACAACCTTTGGGTAGAAGAATAAGTAAAAATAAACAATGAAAGAGTAGGAGGTGAGATAAAAAATCAGCAACATAAATAACATAAAGTATAAGTCATACACATACTTAAATAAATATATATAAAGATAAACATACATACATAAACATACAAGCCATTATAACTCTTTGAGTGATGTTTCGGATATGCCAGATTTGTATGACCGGCTGCATTGTACTTTTGCCTCATGTAATAAACAATTTAATGTAGTCCACATTAACGCTCAGAGTGTGCCGGCGCATTATTCGGATTTATTGGCAACCTTTAGCTCGTGTAACATCGATGCAATCCTCATTTCCGAATCGTGGCTTAAGCCGTCATTACCATCCACCCTCTATCCCCTGCCGGGGTACCGTCTCATACGCAATGACAGGGCAGGCACTAATGATAGCGGATCTGGTGTCCTCCGGGGAGGTGGTGTTGCAATTTACTTAAAAGGTGATCTTGCTTGCCAAGTGGTCGCAGAGTCACCAAATCTCTCGTTGAACTCTCCCGAATATCTCTTTTTGGATGTGTCCTTACATCACTCTAAAGTTCTCCTTGGTGTTTTTTATAGCCCATCCTCTCAGGTCAATTATTTTGATACTCTGGAGAGAACATTGGTTGACCTTAGCCCGCAGTTTGATCACCGGATAATCATGGGTGATTTCAACACCTGCCTTCTAAAAGAAGATCACCGTTCACGTAAACTTCAGTCACTTGCGACTTCCCTTAATCTGAATATTCTGCCTCTTGGTCCCACCCACTTCCCACACAATGGCCCACCTTCTCTTTTAGATCTAATAATGACTTCTTCTTCCGACTTAGTCTCCTCTCATGGTAATTTTAATGCTGCTGCTTTCTCCTGTCATGATTTGATCTTTGCTTCATTCAAAATTCGTCCTCCTAAGCAGAGACATAAAATTATATTACGCCGTAACCTTCGTGACATTGATCTGCAGGCGTTTCATGAAGACCTTTACAATGCGGACTGGCGTAGCATCGAACTTTTCAACAATATTGATCATAAGTTGGAGGCTTTCAATGCCATATTGCTTGCGATTTATGATAAGCATGCTCCGTTAAAGCCAATGCGCGTTAAGCATCTTCCTGCGCCTTGGCTAACATCTGCCATAAAGTCGTTAATGGCAAAACGGAATAGAGCTCGCATTAAACTAAGATCTCATTTTTCGGAGGACAATCGTCTGGCTTATATCGCGCTGCGTAATCGATGCAACAGAGCTTGCCGTGACGCAAGGAGGGAATATATTCACAACTCTATCGATGATTGCCCTCCGGCTAAGCTCTGGAAATTCTTAAAGTCACTTGGGGTGGGCAAAGCTTCACAATGTTCTGCCGGTGTTCTTGATCTAGACGCCGCTAATCAACATTTCAGTACGTCTCCGGTTACTCTAGATACTTGTGTTAAACAACTTACTCTTTCTTCCCTTGCTAATACCCAACACCCCGACTCACCTACCTTTGAGCTGGGTAGCATTTCACCGCAAGTAGTTCTTGCAATTCTCAAAACTATTAAGACGAAAGCTATCGGTGAAGATAGGCTTAGCTTGGATATGCTCATGCGCGTGGCGGACCATATTGCTCCCATCCTCTCGGACATCATCAATTATTCCTTTACCTCTGGAACCTTTCCCTCTATTTGGAAATATGCTCAGGTTATCCCACTTCCCAAAACCTCTAATCCATCCAACTTGTCCCAATACCGTCCAATATCTATTCTCCCCGTATTGTCCAAAATTATAGAGCATTTCGTCAATCGTCGCCTCCTATCACACCTCAACAGGAACAATTTGTTAAATCCTTTCCAATCTGGTTTCCGTCCTGGGCATAGCACCTCCACAGCTTTGGTTAAAGTCACCGATGACATTCGCTTTAATATCGAAAACAAAAAACTCACTTTTCTTGTTTTATTGGACTTCAGCAGTGCCTTCAATACTGTAGATTATGATATTCTTTTAGGAATCCTTCAGACGCTTAATTTATCCCATGACGCCTTAGCGTGGTTCAGGGAGTACCTTTTCGGAAGGCGCCAGCGTGTTAGAGTTGACGACCAGTTCTCTGAGTGGTGTGACCTTTCCGCTGGTGTCCCGCAGGGAGGTGTGCTCTCGCCACTTCTTTTTTCAATTTTTATTGATGGCATTACAAGGTCACTGAAGTCGAATTATCATCTTTACGCGGATGACTTACAAATTTATGCTTCAGCTAGCATAGAAGAATTTCCTTCGTTGGTTGATATAATCAATGGAGATTTAGAATCCATTCGTGTGTGGGCATCTAATTACGGGTTAAAAATTAATGCAAAGAAGTCGCAGGCGATTGTCATTGGAAGTCCCCACTTTGTTAACAAAATATCAGACCAGTTGCTACCAGATATACTTTTTGATGGTATAACGATACCCCTCGCCTCAACTGTTAAAAATCTGGGTATCATTATGGATCAGACACTGTCGTGGTCAGCGCACATATCCGAGATTAGCAGGAGATTATTTGCGTCACTTCATTCTCTGAAGCGTCTGCAGAACTTCCTACCATTTCACACAAAAATTACTCTCGCACGTTCGCTTTTGCTTCCTCTTCTTGATTATGGTGACATTGCTTTCCTGGACCTTAAGGAGGAGCTGCTTGACAAGCTTGAGCGTCTTCAAAATGTGTGCATAAGATTTATTTTTGGTCTAAGAAAGTTTGATCATGTCTCTCATTACCGTGCACAGCTCGGCTGGCTTCCGATCCGCCGTCGTAGAGATGTGCATGTCCTGTCATTGCTCTACAATGTATTATTCAACCCGGCTTCACCTCTCTACCTTTCCGAAAGATTTAACTATATGGCGTCTGGCAGTGCACACCGCCTGCGTTCGAGTGTCAGTCTCGCTCTTGCCTTTCCGCCCAGTAAATCGCGCACTTATCGGAAATCTTTCACAGTCCACTCAGTTAAATTATGGAACGCGTTGCCGGTATCCGTGAGGCAGTCACAATCCGTGGCATTGCTTAAGGAGAACTTAAAAAAGTTATGGCTTTTAGATCCCTGATCTCGTCGAAGTTAATTGATTAGAGTGATTACTTCATATATATGATATTTATTTATTTATTTATATTATGATATATATGTAATTATATCTATATGTATTATATTTTAGAATTACACATATTTTATTATATTAAGACTTAGTCCTTAGTGTATCTGTGCATACTAACTTGTTCGTTTGTCTATCTTCTTGGATATCCCATTATTTTCTCATTTTCTCAAAGGTTAACTGGAAGAGATCCCTTATAGGGATAAGTTCGCCTTTGTACATGTTTTATTTTTATCTTTTGAAGTTTTGTGAATTGTTTTTGTGTACAATAAAGTGATTACATACATATATACAAATAATATACATATATATAATATAGGCAAAAATACACATATACACAAGAAAAATAATAAAAACAACACAGCTGATACCCAACTTAGCTAAGAAAATTACCAATAGCACACAATAAGCTATGGGAGCGACAAGTAGTAATCTTTTAATTTAATCTTAAAAACAGATAGTGATTTAGCCTTCTTCAGATCCAATGGAAGAGAATTCCACAATAGAATGGCTTTAAATGTAAAAGAATTCGAATAAAATTTAGACTTTGCAGCCGGAACAGAGAGTAAATAATTTTGAGCGCATCTAACTGATAACAGGTAACTAAAACGATCTTTAAGGTAGCGGGGAGTTGCAGGGTTAAAAAGAATACTATAGAGAAGAGACAGAATATGAAAGTTTCGACGAAGGCGGATAGGGAGCCACTTGAGTTGTGAACGAAAACTAGAGACATGGTCATACTTGCGTAACCCAAATATGAACCTAATGCAGACGTTTTGAATACGCTCAAGTTTGTTAAGTTGCTCCTCCGAGAGGTCAACATAGGAAACATCGGCAATCCAAAATAGAGAGGAGTAAATTTTGAGCAAGGGTAATTTTAGTAGCGATGGGAAGAAAATTACGAAGCCTCCGCAGTGAAGCCACTGAGGCAAACACCTTCCTACTAACCTCGCTGAGCTGAGGCACCCAAGAAAGAGTGCGATCCATGATAATACCTAAGTTTTTAACTTGCAGAGAGAAAGGAATCAGAACGCCATCGAACTGAATAGGTGGCAAGTTTGCAAAGTCGACTTTGGCGATCATCTTAGAGCTGCCAATGATAATAACTTGCGACTTAGCAGGATTTACTTTTAAACCATAGCCTCTACTCCATTCCAAAATGCGCTCTAAATCACAATTCGTTGAGCATATGACCGATGGCAGATCACCAAGCATACCCTGAGAATATATTTGAAGATCGTCGGCATAAAGGTGATAAAAAGAAGATAAGTTACGAGTAATGGAATTAATGAAAATAGAAAATAACAATGGAGACAACACGCCACCCTGCGGAACGCCGGCCAACGTGCTGCACCAAGAAGAACGGGAAGTACCCACCTTTATACGTTGCCGACGGCCGGTAAGATAACTATGAAACCAATCAATAACCGCAGGAGATATGTTAAGAGAACGTAGTATCGCCAGTAGAATATCAAAATCTACTGTGTTAAACGCGTTACTAAAATCAAGCAGCGTCAGTACCGTCAGTTTCCGGTCACACATACCTGACCGAATATCGTCTGTAACTTTTACGAGAGCAGTAGCCGTGCTATGACCTGATCTGAAACCAGACTGGTAAGGATTAAAGAGATCATTACGATTAAGAAAAGAAGTGAGTATAAGACGGTTTTATTTACCAAATTTCTTAGTTCTAGGTCATTGGAATTAACTATTAATTTAAATTCCCTTGAGAGTTTCGAATTACGACTTTTTTTGTCGCGTAAACGTGACGTATCTTTTTTTTACGTTAACTTAGAAGTTTGAGTTTTTCACAGCTTCATGGATTTGTAGACTTGAGTATATGGTTTAAATTTCAACTCGATACCTTTACGCGTTCCCGAGAAAGATATGGACGGACGGATGGACAACTAAGAAGTGATCCTATAATGGTTCAGTTTTTTTCCTTTTGAAGTACGGAAACGGTACCTTAAAAATGTAGTAGGCTTTTCAACAATAGACATACCACATTGAATTATTAATTCTGTTAAATAATTCTATCAATATAATATATCAATTAAATCAGTTAATCAACACTTCTGATTCGTAATTAACTGTTCCAGTGTGCCACGTGTGAAGAACAAATAATCGATGAAGCGATAAAAAAAACCCGGCATACCTATAAATAAGTTGATTGGCTTCAATCGGATGAATCAATTTTATTCATTCATAGCTCGTCTGTTTCGGATCATCCGTTATGAACCACCCTAAGTTGCACAAATGTTGTAGAAGAGCTTATACAGCCCTTACACAGCTGAAATAAGTCGTATACGGGCAGTATTAAGCTCCTATATATGCAGCCTGTGCTACATGGGACGATACTACACCCGTGAACGCTCAGGCTGTGGAATGAGTTCCCTGCCTAGGTTTTTCCGAGAAACTACGGACTACGAATATGGAGTTTTCAAAAAGGACTGTACAGATTTTCAAAGAGACGTCAATACGCATGCCACACGCGAATCCCCTGAATTTGCAAGCGTACAATGAGCTGCAAAATTGCATGGCACATTTATGAATGAATTCAGTCATAAATGGCTCATGCCATGGTATAAGAAAATAAGATATGGCACTCTGGCAAGTCAGCTTTTCTACGACACTAATTATAGTTGCCGCTTTATGGTAACAAATTATAAGGAAAATAATGTTTGTTCCAGTCTTACAAAAACAAATATTATTCACTTATGCATGACAGTTCTCTAACGAAATTTTATAATTTCGCAATATTTGATTTAAAACACTCACGATTTTATGAAATTCATACAGGTAACAAGGGAATCGGGGAGCATTTATGATACACCACTGGCAACACAGAAACGGATTGACAGAACCGTTCAACCAATCATAGCGTGAGTCTCACCTGTCATTTCGGAGTGCGAAACCTTATTTTCCTATACCATGGGCCATGCATTTGTGCAGCCCATAGTACTTACATAGGCAGCGGTAACTGCTATCATTAACCAGGGGCCCTATGATAGTTGCTTTTATCATGCGATAAATAAGTGATAAAGCATCCGTCACGTTTGCACATAATGCGAGTGTGAGTGACAGATGCTTTGTCACTTATTTATCCAGTGATAAACGCAACCATCATAGGCCCTCAGGTACGTGTTCATACGCGTTGTTGGCTGTTGGTATTAAAAAATGCAAACTTAGAGACTTGCAGATGACAGAGACGTTAAACTTTTATCAATTTTTTTACGCCTGGAATCAAAGAAAATCACTCATTGTGTACCATAGTTAACCTTTATCAATATTAGAAATGGGTTGATTTTGGTTATTTGCGTGCCTCGTAGCTATTGCTTAATGTGAATGAACGACACTGAACGTGGAATCTGTTACCTCGACTACACGCAGAAGTTAAATAATTAATAAAATTTTCATGAATTAAGGTTAAAGGTGTGCCGATGTTTACACACGCCGTACACGTTTGATTGAAGTGTCTATGGTACTAAAGATGCTTCGTAAATAAATAACTATTGTTTAATTCTTACACATACATGTAATTCTTCACTTTTCTAGCTAAACCAGTGGTTAACTGATAGAGAATGCCTTAAGGGATTTTGTAATTTGCAATAAAGTTTAAACAAATTATTTAACATCTATGTAGGTACATGCTATTACAGTGATGTATTTTATTAATATGAACCTGTAAGTATAAAACCATCACTTATAATAAGTATTTCGCAGAAATTTTCTTCACTTGAAAGGGGAAACATAACTTTTTATGTTTGGTGTATCCTGGTGGGTTAGGGCAGGTTAGGTTACGTTTATTTCATGACATTTCAGAAAAGTTAATGGTTTCAGTAGAATAATTATTGTGCAAAATTAGCATTATGTGAAACATTACGTTCGGTGAAACTGTTTACTGTGAAACATTATTAAACCGTCTACATGTTCACTACAAATTAAAAAAGTTTGGGAACCCCTGATCTTCACAAAACCGCAAGAGATAAATCAATTTCAAACATAGTTTCACTCCGGCGGAGATTTATTCACGCAGAGGCGTAATTTATGTTAAGATGTCACTTCAATAATAGGTAATTATTAGTGAATTTAGTTTTTTGGGTTATTTGCTTTACCGAGACCGTATTGCTGATACAATAGTCTGAGTCGGTGCAGTGATTGTGAAACTGGGGCGTAATTCGACCAATTTTAGAGAGATGATGGAGGTCTCTCCATTTCATCGCCATCCGTCACTTTTGACGTGTCCCTACTTGACAAGTGGCGATATCCCTAGAACATCGCAACTTCGTCAATCCAGTCGCGCTTAATTTACGTTTAATTTGTATGTGATGGCAGGCGCATACTTTAACTTGACCGTGTAGTGCGTGAAATTAGTGAGTTACGTTTCGTCCAACAGAAATTCATATGCATGAAAAGCATTTTTGACAATCATTGTCGCCTTCGTATTTCCAAAATTGAGATGAGATATGTCACTTGAAGTTCATCGCATTTTAATGACAGTTCAAAGGCGATATCACTGTTATCTAATAGAGTTTTGACGTTTTGCGATCTCTCAAAAGGCATTCTCGAATTATGTATATCGTATTTCAGGGATGGCGAATGTTAGTTTTTCTAAGTGTATATCGTTCTAAAAAATATTAAGGATATTTGCTAGAGGCTCTGTGAGCTGTAGACCTTACGATATTTTTTAGTTTGGCTAAAATGTGGTTTTTTTTATGTTTTAAACCTCCATAACTTGGCCATATCGAAAAATTAGGCTGAAAAATGCGACTCATAGCCGAGAACAGCCGGAAATCTGAACATCGAAACATCCGGATATACGAAAGAAATTGCTGAAAAGCTGAAACAGAGACGCAATAACGTGTCATTTTTATATTGCTTTTATTTAATTTTAACCAAAAAGTATTTTTTGCGTACTCGAATTTAATTAGTCATATATATGCTATAACATATGTACTTATAGCTTCATAATTTCTACTCTTTATTTGTTAAGCTTAATGAAACAGGATATTTTAAAAGATGAGCAAATTAAAACTAAAACATCTAAAGTCTGTTTACAATTAAATATATTTAGCTAAACACTGTATAATAAATGACAATCTGTTTGTAGTTTTGTACTCGTATTGCATGGAACTAAGTGTAAAAAAAAAGCATGAGTCAGGTTTTCAATCAATTCAATTATTTTTGGTATCTATTGGCTTGGCTGATGGTCCTTTAATATCGTGTTATTTCCAGATGTGAAATCAGAAATAAAGTACTGAAAACTGTGAGTCATTACGCTGCCTCTATCTAAACTGTTTACAAAAAAAAAATACGGGGTGAATTAAGATTTGCACCTGCTCGCTTCTCAGTTCTACAGATAAAAAACACAAATGGGCAAATCATTAAGATACCATGATACCATGTACAACTGCACTGGAATCCTACGTACATAAGTCCCACTCACACTCAACCGGTACCTATCTGTTTTTTTTTTCAATCCGTCTATACAATTAATCTCGCGTAAACGGCTAAGTAAACCACATAGATCTTTTCTTTTATGTAAGTAATAAACTCTCTCACCGCGTACTGTAAGGTAACGTACATTCGTTTAGGAATCCTAAGACCCGTTATGCACACGACTGGTACGTTTATCCGGCATTTGTATGAAACGGGTGGCGGTATTATTATAATAGACAATTGACCAAATCTGTCCAGCCGCATAAACATTTTGAGACTGCATCGATATTTTGGCAAATGTTTGGTAGAAGGTATACCGGAGAATAGTTATACCTATGAGTTAAAGTGGGTCCGTTTAAGCCTTTTTCATCTCCGCTACCGAAAGTACCTACAGTGCGTGAGCTGTCAGAATGCGATTGGCTTTTTATACCTGTCCCACTCGCTCTTACGCGATCCAGATAAGAACCTCTCAGTTTTTACCCGAACCTGAATCGCAATATGAGAACTGAGGGACTGTACTTTGATGTTGTTTTGAAATTCGAAATTGACAACTCACTGTCCCGTTACAGAGTATCCCCGCAAATTCTAACACGCACACAAAAATGATATTTAACTAGTATTATAAATTAAGTATCGGAGGATAATAATTTTTCAGTAGGTACAGATTTTTTTATTAATGCTGAGAATACTTAAGAATTTTATCGGTCATCATAAGTATAGAAGTGCGAGCACACCCTGCGCATATTATTCCATTGTTCAATAAATTATTCGAATGGTTTCCTTTCCCATAAACACAAGATCACTAACTTATAAAATATAATCGAAAATTAATATTACTAAAAACAAGTTTTAATTTCTTATTAATAAAAAGAGTAGAAAATAAGGTTAGAAATATCGGTGACTCGGTATTAAAGTGTATTTTGTTTTTGCTTTGACTTTAACTTTTTTTCGTAGATCCGCATCAATAAATTGTTGTTACAAAAGGGCTTCTCCGATGTTCGAAATTCGACAATCGTATAGTGCCGTTCCTCTTGTTCGGATGACCAGAGCATCGGAGTAGCTTCTGCTTATTATGATTAATGATTAGTTATGCTTTCACATTATGAAGAATCTGAAAAAATGCGATTTGTAAATGCCGCTTACGATTACAACTACTAAAGCATCATTCGAATTTTCTACGTTTTTTGAGCTCAAACTGAAGTAAGCTGTCATGTAACGTAAATTTAATTGGTATCTTTCCTATTTCAAATTCGCGTAACTATTGATGTAAACCGTACAAAAAGCGTACTAATCATAGTTACACGTTGAACGTTTGTAAACCGTCAGTGTACGAAGCAAGCGTATTATTAAAACTAGAAGGCGCGTGCGACTTCGTTCGGGGGGGAAACGTAATCCACTTTATAGCTTTGACGTAGTCGGGTAAAAAAATTCCTTAAAGATTTTTTTTTGTGAATTTTATGTTAATGTTTTACATATACTTGGCAGCTACTATTATAAAATTGTAAAACTAGAGTTTTCCGTAGGTAAATTGAAGATCTTATCTAAATAAACTGACCCTTGCTCTATCTATCGTATAGAAATGGATGAAGTTCACGTGGAAATACAATTGGTATCTTACAACTGTTCTGACGATGGAGACGGAAGATAAACCCAACGTGTTTGGATAAATTTGATTGACAACTTACCCGACTACGCAGAAGTAAAAAGTTTACCACTTTTTCTTCCGGCGGACGAATTTCGCGAGCACCTTCTAGTAGTATAACCCTAGCTCGGTCGAAGTATGGGTTTCCGCAGCGAAGTGCCCCTCCACACTACAGTAGGTACTTTTATCTCACGAGCGCGGGTGAGCCATGATTGTGTGAGTATATTGTGTGAGCTCGGGAGCGCTCAGTGCCGGCTCACCCACACAGAGCCAATGTGCATGTACATCTACTCACACAATCATGGCTCACCCGCGCTCGTGAGATAAAAGTACTGTACCATATTTACTTAACCTCGGCCAACTTCGCGAGTAGTGGGGAGCCGCCAATATGCTGTCATCTGTTTTCACACACTTTATTATAAAGGTCAAATAAAAATGACGTTGAATAAATAAGTGATTGGAGTGCGAAGGAAACATTGGACAATTCAATTAGAATTAAGCCTAAAAAAATAAAACTAAAGAACTAAAATCTGAAATAAATTAAATTAAGCTAAAATAAATCTAGAAAACTGTGCCCCCACGGCATGGCCCCGAAGACGCTGGCAGCATTTCCTCGCTGAATCGCAATGCTGATGCGTAATTTTTTTTTACATAATATTTTATGTTATATATGATGATGATAACTATAATAAGTTATTAATTCTAACGGATCTGCCGGTTTATGCAAAAACCAGTGTGAACTGCACCTGTTTGCCTTTAATACAGTATCATAGCGTGCGTACGCGCTACATTTGAAGACCCCAGATCCAAAGACCCCAGATCCAAAATGATAATTATCCACATATTCTGGAAAGGACTTTGGACCGTATGTATATAATTATAAGGCAAGTTATGGTTCCAACTGTTTCTTTTACTATTGCCGTTTTATTTATGAACAGTTTATAAATCGGCAGGTGTCTATCATACTATATTATATTTTAATACAAAATATTTATTTTTTAAGCGTTGTGTTCATACACACCTCTTGTCATACATGTAATAATGTAGGTTGATACTGACCGCTTTGGTGTTGTGAGCCTAAGTTATCTTCATACAAAAGTTTGTTAAACATTTTAGTAGGGAAATACAAATCAAAGCTGTTTTTTTATGAACTGTCAAAACGCGTAGACAGTGAAATTTCAAAGAAAAGTGTGTAGGTAATGTTATTACGCTGTATTGTTCGTATAGGGCCACCTCATTTTTTATTTATTGGTCATTTTAAAATCTTCAAAGGCGTAACGTTTAAATGTTTACCGATGGTATACAACATTACCTTGGTCTACAAGGATTAAGTGAGACAAATAAAAACTACTAATACTGTTTAATTTACCTAACTAATACCTAGTAGACCATGTTCATACCTTCTGAATTTTAACAAACGTCACTTTAAAGACTTAAAAATTATATCTAAAAAATAATACGACGTTTAAAGAATTCTAATCCAGTCAATAAAGGGATTTTACCTTGCAAACGGTCCGGTAGTTTTGAATTTTTGATATGTTGTCTAGGATGGTTAGTGAGTGTTTTAAAATGCAAAATGCGCAATTCCCCCTCCTCCGCCCCTGCCGCCATATTGGAAAAACCGGCAATTTTTTCACTTGCTTATATCTTGGTTTAGGAGCATTTTAACTAGAAGAGAGCTTAGACCATGTTGCAGTGAATTAAAATTAATAAAAATAACATTTTAAATTTTATTTCAAGGACAGATAGTTACGGAGATATGCACATTTTTTTAAGAAAACGGAATTTCCAGTTGTTTATCAAACTTCTGGCGTAGTTATATCTTCGTTTAGGAGCATTTTAGCAGAGAAAAAAGCTTAGACCAATGTTGTAGAGAATTAAATTTACTATAATTTACACGTCATATTTTGTTTTAAAGACATAATTAGGGAAATATGCACATTAAAAATCACTCACTAACCGTCCTAGATAACATATCAAAAATTCAAAACTACCGGTAGTTTTAAAATTACTATTGGGAAATAATGTAATATAAATACCTCTTAAAAAACTAAATGATCCCAAATTCGTTAAAAGAAATCACTTAAAAGGCTTTTTAATATAAATACCTACATAATTACCTATTTAATGTGTAGAATCTGTCCCTAATCTTATGAAATAAAACCTAAACCATTTAACCTGGCAACTTGTGTTTGTCCACCGATTTTTTTCAAATAAAACTACCTTAGACCATATTGATTAAGCTATACTTAGAACGAGGAACTTTTCGAATTGATTTTTTCGAAAATATACTGGTTAAATTTCATTTTTTTTTTCTTTATTTCCAGGCTAAAAAAAATTAAAACATCGTGACCCGGGTTTAAAGTTCTTAAATATGGAATAAACGTCTATTAATAACGACATTAATAACCAAAGCGAGCTTAAGAAACCGCCAAACATTGTACTTAATTAGTCATTTAAGCCCACTTAATGGTTTTATCTAACGACTACCAATTAATCGTCTTGTCCGGATATTAATTTTTAATCAATATTTATAAAGCCGTATGATGGGGTGTGAATAGTCGACGTAGAATTTCATATTGAGAAATGTTATCCGTTTGATGATCGGTCGAAGATAAAGTCCAATTAAAACAATTCTATCAAAACATTTTGTGTCAGGTCATTGCACCTGCTTTCGTCATAATTTATTCATAAGGCTGACGCACGGCACTGGTCTGGTCATTCAAACTTAAAATCGTCGCTTAAGCTTAAGCAATGTGTCATGGCAATTTTTTTTGTAAAGTTTTACTAAATCACAATTATTTTGTCTTAAGTCAAACCGAACATTTTCAATTCTTGTATTTATATTTAAAATACTTACGCAGCTACGTACTTAGTAATTAATTTGACGTTGATAGATGATAATTTTTATACATTTCTCGAACTGAAATGGTAATATATCTGAATTTTCAGATATTGCTTAATGGCAATTATCGGAAAACTGCGTTGTGGAATTATGTATAACATTATAGATGCCAACTACACCACCATACATTGTCATAATACCCCTCATGCAACGCAGCGATCGATTAGAACTAACCTCGCAGCTAAAAGCTATTCAGCTATCAAAACAGAACGAATAGATATCTAGTACATACACATATCATTACACGCGTCAGTCAAATGTGAACTACAGTGTATTAACAAAAAGTCCAGTGTTGTGACGTGCCGAGTCCACATAGCTATTAAAAGCGGAAAGTCGTAACCGCCAACTGAATTCATTGGCAGTAACAGCGTTTCAACTTTTTGCCAACGATGTATTGCCAACCTGACCAACCGCAAGTTGATGGGAAGCCCGATAGTGACTCGATGGCTGGTTTACACACGCATTGTTCGTGACAACATTAGGTTACATATGTATACGTTATAACGGGCTTAGGATAAACACACGCGTCTATTAAAAAAAAAAAACGGTCGTCGGTCGATTCATAAAAAACACACAAAAAATATTTGAACCATGGCTCTTTATTTCTGAAAATAATTCCATGTCAAATGAAACTGACGAAGTTTAACGGTTTTCTAACAGGCTTTAGCACCATAATACTTATCACATTCATACGCTGAGGCAGATTAAGTACAGAAAACCGAGGAGTATAATTATTAGCCACTGCGCTTGGCATTTGCTGACTATGGGAAAGCCTTTCATGTGATCGAAATGTTGGCAAATAGTCGGTCGGTTTATCCAGATGACAAACGCTTTGTATCAGAATGCCAACATTTTGGTCCGACTCTAAGATCAGAGTTCTAAAACTATTTCCAAACGGTTCTCTGCTGTATTGGAAGATGTTTTCAAAGTCTTGGGCGGGAAAGGATTTAGCATCGATGTTATTATCGTTGGATATGTAAAACGGGCAATCTCAAGTTCTGGTAAATTGGTGTCATGATTTTTATTATTAATTTCGGACATGCATATCATTCCCATGAATAAAATGACATATACGTGCACATCATTTCATTCATTAAAAATAATAGCACGATGGATAAGGCCATATTATCGGCCATAAGCTCTCATTTAACACCAGGGCAGTAAGCAATGGAGTGATCAGCTGTGTTTACTGAAATTAGCCTCCCGTAAATTAATACCGGTTCTCCTGTCTTCGATCAAACTACGTAGAAAACACTTGTATAATAATAATTAGCCAAGTATATAATTTTCGTCGTTCGTCAAGCGCCTCGGGTCCGAAGCACGCATTAATTAGACCAAAGTCTCCGGAAGTACGTCGCGTGCTTCCATCGGACCGATAGCTTGAATTATTTATACTTTTAATATTGTAATTATCATATAACAACACGTGTTTTACGCTCAAGAGAATAAAGACGCGTTTTGAGTGCGGTCTGAAGCGGCTGCTGCCTTATTATCATTTGTGTTATTATATAAAATGTTATAATAACGTTTACCACGGAAAGGTTAGCTCGATAAGAAGATAACGTTTGCTGTCAGCGTTCTATAATGAGCGTTCGAACGTTGGTGACGCGTCGGCCGAATGTTAATTTCTTTGGCGGCATCGGCAGCACGCAATGTACGAATTCTTTTACAATTTGTACTCGTTAGTTGAACTTGACGATCTTGTGATAGGAACTGTTAGTGGTCGGGTTATAATTCAGACGCTTAATAACGTGTACCTAATTGGGTAAGTGGAATTGTCGACCGTTTGGTAAATCTCAACTCTCAAGCCTATTTATTTCTGTCCGGTGCGTGAACGGTTAATTCCCAAGATAAACCAAATATTCTTTTTTTTTTTTTTTATTCTTGTTCCTTGTAATAATATATCTACTGTTATTAAATATCTGTATAGTAATGGCCGCGCGCCCGCACCTAACAGTGTTGGAAAATCGCTGAATTACCTAACAACTAGAAAGAGACGACTTACTAGAAAAAAGAGGTCATAATTGTACATTTTGTTACTTTATACTTTCGCGGTTTGTACACATAATTAACACAAAATAAGGAATATCGCGAAAGACCCGTTGTATGTAATTTGTGTTAATTTTGTTATAGTTAGGTTGCTGACATACTCAATATACTCATCTCCGCTATAACCCAACTTCTCCAGTCGCATTAAAACTGGCTCTCAGCTTCAGATTGTTAATTAGAATTAACTTCAGAACTGGCAATCGGATTGTCTAATTTATTTTAACCTGTAATCTGGAACATTAGTTGTAGGTACTCGTACGTGTATTTCACAAGTCTTGTTATATCAGGGGAGAACTAGGCGTGGTAGCATGCGGGATTTTAGAAAAACGGTTTCGTTAATAACTAAGAATACATAAATTGAATGATAATAAATATATGACCTAAATAATGGAAGTTACATACTTTTGAGCTAAATGCAAACCTTCTTTCAACTGTGACGCGGCGGGTTTTAAAAGAACGGAAAGGTCAAAATTTGGCTAAAAGCAAAATTAATATTATACACGAAAATGGCTTTATAAAAAGCAATATATTCGTTACAATTGCAAGACAGGTTTCAGAAAGAAGCTATTCGCTGGAAATATTTTAACTACAGCAGGCCTATATGCTATGGTCAAGAAATAAATTTAAAAAATAAGCAGGTCTATGATTCTGGCGTTTAGTAGGTACGCAATAAATAGGTAAATGACAAAGCATCCATCACTGTCGCACTCGCATATTAGTTTGAAAATGACAGTTGCGTTGTAAATTGTTTTCTACTTATTGCGTCTTGCGTCAAAAATACAACAATTTAAGCCCCAGAATAAAAAAAAACACGGTATATGTAGGTGTCGTAGGATGATTTGAGAAATATAATTTTCACAAAAATTCAAAAGATATTGAGAAAGTTGTATTAATCCGACAATTATAATGTAATGAAATAGAATACGGGTAGTTATTTTTTTCATAATCATCCTACGACATAACCATAATCGCGTGAAAAGCTAAACTTAGAGTGAAAGCCGTTAAGTATTGTTTGTTTGGTAACAAACAGATGATGCGTGTAATGTGAAACCATATTCCACTCAAGCGCAGCCGCGGGA
This sequence comes from Apotomis betuletana, assembly GCA_932273695.1. Lineage (NCBI taxonomy): Eukaryota > Metazoa > Arthropoda > Insecta > Lepidoptera > Tortricidae > Apotomis > Apotomis betuletana. The sequence continues at coordinate 11,140,000 of OW026298.1, read as the reverse complement.
AAAACTTTTCGCTAGTAAGTGATTACCCATTTTGAATGTAACACAGGCCTGTTAGGAGATAATTGCACGCGAATCATAATGGATACCTTTTGAAACTAAACGAAGAGAATAAAGGTGCTGCTCCACAAGACAGGCGAGGCGAGACCAAAAATATCTTATGTCAAGCAAGTCCACGCTAGCTCGTGTATTCGTATTGCTCGTCTATTTATGTTTCAAGAGGTGGATCAATCTCAGTGATATCCACTTGGTCACTTCACCTTTTTTCACATCCATGGCATGGATGTGAAAAAAGGTGAAGTGAAGCATCCAGCGCCATCTGCCCACGATTTGCAAAATTAACCATTGCAGTTTTTTATACGCATTTTAATACATCTCGACTCTTCGATGGAAAAGCATCTTCCAGCGAAGACTAAGCAGGTGTCCCCTTCAGGCAACCGTCTCCACCACGCAAGTTGTTTTACTGTTGCACAGTACTATTTTGTGGTGGAGTGGATAAATTCGCATATTATACTTATTAAAATTGAGGACATCGAATTCTACAAATTATACTAACGGGGGAAATAACATAAGGAATATGTATAGGTATATCTGGTAAAAGAAAGCGCGAAAATCCTCGAATAAAAAAAATGCTACAAAATCTACAGGGATTGAAAATTGGATTTTCGGTTTTCATTGCTAAGTTTTTGATCATTAAAATTTGGACGGCTGTGCCAGTGGAGCAATGTTCCACTGTCAACCACAGCCGTACTTGGCGTTCAAAAGCTTAAATGAACAGTGGTAAAAAACGTACCTACTACTCCTAATACCATCGTCCAGTGTTTCCATTTTACGTCCCGGCCAGGAAACGGGATCTTTGCACGCTTGTATTTTGTTTTTGTATACGTTCATGAATTACGTATTCCACTGCTCACAAAATCGATTATCGCAATTACGACAGGTGCTTTATATTTTTTTAGAGGCCCTTGTATGAGCCGTTTAGTACCTGGGTCTCCTTTGTCATTTCGATGTTAATTTAATACGTCAATCGACTTTTTAGTACAGTTGTAGATAATATCTTGAGCAAATTTGTTGCCAAACACAAATCTAGATTCAAAGATGACTTTTTTCTGCCTAATTGCTGTTAGAATACTCAAATTTCATACAAAATTATATTTCAAAACTAAGACTAAGCATTTTTATATTATGTTTGTAAGTGAAACCATAAAATAGCCTAAACGTTTGCGCCTTATAGTATTTACAGCGTCGAATGTAATTAAAGCGCAAAGTTAACCGGGTTGGCAAAATAGCAGCTTTTCGGAGATTCTTCATCTGATCAGACTCTTGATCTTGATGATATAATATAATAGCTGTGCCCCGCGGTGTTACCCGCTCATCCCACGGGAACACTAAATTTATTCGGGATGAAAAGTATCCTATGTCCTTTCCCGGGTCTCAAACTATCTCCATACCAAATTTCATGTAAGTCGGTTCAGCGGTTTAAGCGTGAAGAGGTAACAGACAGACAGACACACTTTCAAATTTATAATATTAGTATGGATTAGTATGGATGGAATAAGGGTCCAGATTAGAATCAACGAGGAAGATTTCTAATTCTGTAATCATATTGTACATCTCTCTAATATCTCGGAGAGTTCTCCAAAGTGGAGCTATGCTTCCACAAAACAAATGAATGAATACATGTATTCATTCATTTAGTCGCCTTTTTTAGTCGAGTTTTAGTCGCCTGCTAATCATTACACCATCACCCTTTGGACGACGTAACAATACCCTAATATAATCAAACGCAATAATAAAACATAACAATACCTTACACATTAACTGTTAAGCCGTACCTACAGTTCAATTATAAGATTACAGAATAGTATGGAGGAATATTTTTCGATGGTCATGATTTCAGGAAAAAACTCAAAAGCGCGATACAGTGTAATTTTCTTGTGTTTCGGAATATCATTAATTACCTATAGCAACATTCCTTACAAGATTTCTCATAAAAATATATTTTCCGCTTCATCAGGGCAAAATGACAATAATCTCTAATCCAAATGGTAAGTAAATACGTAGGTACCTACTACGTATTTACTTACCATTTGGATCAGAGATAGATGTTGTTATAAGTATATTTTTTTCCTTTTTTTTTATCTGCATGACCACGGTACTTTTTTTACTTTGCTTGGTATACAGATAAATTCCCGGGTGATTTCTAGTGCTAAATAGTAAATTTATATTTATATATATATATACAGTCCTCCTTAATAATATAAAAGGACGTGAAACATTCATTTAAAAAAAGTAGAACCCTTTAGTGAGGTCGAAATGATCCAGCGCTCCGTATTGTTTATTAATGTTTAAATATCGTTATGATGTGCATAAAATTTATTCGGCCTTTGCCCAACCAAGTGTGGCACAGCTGCGAAGTATAGAATTACATTAAAACTACCGGTTCTTTAAAACAATGCGGGTACTCGGTTATCGGCTGACCATTAGTACACGTGTCGTGTCCGGTGGACACCTGAACTCTTCTACTGGCTGTTCTCACGGACCTCATTAGATCCCATCGCGAAACACTTAAGAAACGTTTAAAAACCATTCCGGTGTAGTGAAATGGAGCAAGCTTGCTTTGCATTAGTCGTAATTTACGGGTGGACGATGTAAGTACGAGTATGGTATCACAACGAACGAGCGTGAAAATCGAATTCGTCGGTTTCCTGTTCTTACAAAGTAGGTATACAGGGTGGGCCATTTAACTCGGTCAGTATGGGCAAGTTTAAAACTTCCAAAGATCTGTTATTAGAAATCATGTCATAGATTTTAGTGATAAGGAAACTTAAGGAGGCTTTCAAACGTCGGCGTCCTACCTGCGTCTTGTTAGCGTCGCTGCGGCGGATAGCGCACAACGCAACGCATGTCCCCATGAACTGGTAACGCTCTCCTGAGCAGGCACGCTGTGCAGACGCGGACAAAACGCTGGCAAGACGCCGTATCTACGCTACGCGAACGTTGCGTCGCCGTTGTGCGAACGCTGTCAGGACATCGATGCTCAAAGATGCTAGTGTAGGTTGTCTCTAAATTGTACCAAACACGAAACGTTCAAAATCTTTCAGCAATTGAAAATTAACGGTAAACAAACTTTTGCGAGTATAAATGCATAACCAGTGTCGTAGATGTTCCTCTTCTATTCCATGAATATATATGGTATGTGGTCACTGGTCAATATACCTACCGCTGATTTGTACAAAACACTATGAGTCTAAGTAGATGCATAGTGTTTTACTACAACTGCAAATTAGTGGTAAGTACTCCCCTTTGGTGAATTTTTACCCTAAATTCATAACTTGGATCTCTGCAAGTCGAGAGTTGGCCTCTAAAGGTTTCAGCCCACGAAATAAATAATTACGAAACATTCATCATATCAGCGTAAATACGTCCACTGCCTGACAAAGGCCTCTACCAAGGCTCTCCATAACGACTAGTTCTGTACCGCCCTCATCCAATCATCATTTTATTTCGTCAGCGTCGGGGGTTAAAAATTGTCAAGAACGGCCTGATATGATTCGAACTCTTAGAGAGTTTTTCAACAGGGACCGTACAGCCCCGCGGTCTTCAAATCACATTTGAGTGATTTGCTAACATGTGTGGCTATTCCTGGCAATTTTTAAATGAGTTTTTAAACGTTGATAATAATTATTAACTTTAGGGTGTTTAAATTTCAATACGCAAAACGAAATTGATACTATTTCTAAATCCCTGTTGATGTAAGGAGAAGAAATTCACGCATTTTCCTTTTTATTACACTTCCAGTATGAACTCATGTACCTACATAGGGGTTTGAAGTCAGAGATACCAACTAATTCGTACGACGTTTACTTCCTTGAAAGCAGCCACCGGAATCTATAAATTAAGGTATCGGGAGTAACTTTCTCGTTTTCAGCGATGTAAACCAAACACATCAAATTACACCCTCAATTGCGACGACCATTAACGACTTTTTCAAATTAGACTGCTGTAGGTACGTAACTGTCAAAAAGGCAAACCTGTTATTTACGAAATGACAAGTTACGTTCGATAATAACGTGGAGCGGACCAAGATGTTATCTTTTGTTTTATCCACTTAAATAGGACTTGTGACGATGTTTGTGGGATATGGACATGGACGATATTAATTTCGAAATGTTTTAAGCATATTTTTTTTATTGATAATGGTTGAAACATGGACCTGGGCCATACATAACGCTAAATGTTTATGACAAATTGTTCATAAATTCGACTTAGTCATAATTCCTTTTAGGTAACATAACTTTACTGAAGGTATTCCACGTGTAATTAGGTTTGAGTTTTATAATGATTTGGTATTTTTTCTTTCCAATGTATTAGTAATAAATATAAGTGATACTTATTAGATAACATATTAGGGTTAGTTATTTAATGATCATTAATACTGAACGCAGCGGAATAAACGAAAAAAAATTTTTTTTTTTTTTAACGACAGATTTAAACATAATTTTGACGTAAACACCGTTGCCGTTCTCGGCTTGCGTGCAGATATTTAGAAACTGATGTAGAAACTGGATATATGGGTGAGTACTTTATTACCACTATCCATTAACTAATATCTGCACAAATCGTGGTTTCGCAGTGTGTATTAAAGATCCATAATTGTATGTTGGGGGCAATAGGATATGTAAAGTTTTTGAAGAAAGTTAAATTATATTTTTTTCCGATAGTCATGCTATAAGGATCAACAAGCCGCAGCTCTTAACTTTTCCTTGACATGGTCGATAGTTGACAGTTTTGTCTACGTCAACTCAATGGAATTAAGTGTCAACTATCGATCGGTATTTTTTTTTAATAACAATTTAAGCTAAGATCAAAGAGCTGCCGTTTGTAGATCCTTATACTTATCAAGGACTATCTAAAAATGTATAATTAAAAATACTTAAATAACTTTTTTATACTCTATTGCAAAAACATAAATGATGCTATTTGGAAAGATGCTGATATAATTCCCTTGCCTAAAAAGTCCAATCCTACTTTTTCTGACTACCGTCCCATTTCTATTCTTCCTTTCTTATCCAAAGTCCTTGAGCGCTTGGTGTTTCAGCAGCTTTCACCTTTCCTTAATCGTAATGATCTCCTGAATCCTTACCAGTCTGGTTTCAGATCTGGTCATAGCACGACTACTGCTCTGATAAAAATTACGGATGATATTCGGTTAGGTATGAGTGAGCGGAAGTTGACGGTGCTGACGTTGCTCGATTTTAGCAACGCGTTTAATACCGTAGATTTTGACATATTATTGGCGATATTACGTTCTCTTAACATATCTCCTGCGGTTATTGATTGGTTTCATAGCTATCTAACTGGTCGTCGGCAGCGTATAAAGGTGGATACTTCCCGTTCTTCTTGGTGCAATACGTTGACCGGCGTTCCGCAGGGCGGCGTGTTATCTCCATTGTTGTTTTCCATTTTTATTAATTCCATTACTAGTAACTTATCTTCTTTTTATCACCTTTATGCCGATGATCTTCAAATATATTCGCAAGGTGTGCTCGGTGATCTACCATCGGTCATATCCTCGACAAATCGTGATTTGGAGCGTATTTCAGACTGGAGCAGTAGCTACGGTTTGAAAATCAACCCTGACAAGACTCAAGTTATAATCATTGGTAGCCCTAAGATGATCGCAAAAATTGACTTTATAAACCTCCCACCTATTTTGTTCAATGGCATTGTGATTCCTTTCTCTCATCAGGTTAAAAACCTGGGTGTTATTATGGATCGCACATTTTCTTGGGTGTATGGCGCCGCACTACGAGCGACGGACATCCCTAGCGTCGCCATAACAACATGAAAAGCAGAACCGTCAATCACTTCATATTTTCCTCTCGACGCGGCCGTTGCTTAATTTAATTTATTATTGTAATATCTTCTTTTCCTTTAGTAAACGTATTGTATTTCGAATGTCGCATTTAATTGCAGTAGATTAGCGTACCACAACAAACACGCTAAATTGGTGACCCGCGACGATTAGTTAACAATTATGTCGGAATACGAATCGACGGAGGATACGACACAAGGAGCCGCCGGCCCGGCACAAGAGAGGACAGGATCTGTGGAGCGAGTTACTGTGAGGCTGCCGCCATTCTGGGCGGACGACGCCGAGGTTTGGTTTGCCCAGGTCGAGGCGCAATTCGCAATATCGGGCATAAAAACCGACTCAACCAAGTATTTTCAAATTATCCGTGAACTAGATCCTAAAACAGCCAAGGAAGTCCGTGACATCATCACAAATCCCCCGGAAAAAAACAAATACGAAATTTTGAAAAAACAACTGATAAATAGACTGTCAATGTCAAAAGAAAATAAAAGACGGCAGTTGCTGCAGCATGAGGAATTGGGCGACCGGAAACCAAGCCAATTCCTTCGTCATCTTCGAGGATTGGCTGGCGACAGCATCAGCGACGACTTTCTTCGCAGTCTATGGTCGTGTCGTCTACCTACGCACGTGCAGGCCATTATTGCCTCACAAACTACGGCTTCATTGGACGACATCGCTGTCCTGGCTGATCAAATTATTGACGCAACACCTAATTCTTTCTTTCAGCAAGTTGCAAGCACAAGCTCCTTTGACGACATGTTGAAGAGGATGGAGCAGTCTATTACGGCGCGCATTCAAAGCGAGTTGACGCAACAAATCGCGCAGTTGAGCGCCGGCTGCAGCAGCGGATATCGGCAGGCACGTTTCAACAGGAACAGGTCGCGCAGTCGCAGCAGGTCCAAATCACACGGTCGGTATCAAGCCATCAAAGAAGGTATGTGCTGGTATCATAGCAATTTTAGTTCGAAGGCAAGAAAATGCATTCCGCCGTGTAACTTCAAACAGGAAAACTAGTACGACAGTCCATCGCGGCGGCAGCAGACTGTCACGCCACAACCAGCCGCCTATTTATAACGGACAGTGTAAGCAAAATTCAATATCTTATTGATACCGGTTCGGACCTCTGCGTTCTGCCGCGCCGATTCATGCCCAAATGTAAGTCGCCTGACAGCTATGCACTCACAGCAGCGAATGGTTCCATCATCCATACCTATGGCATTCTCAAGCAGAAATTGAACCTAGGTTTGCGAAGGGACTTCAGTTGGAACTTTGTCGTAGCAAATGTAGACAAGCCAATTATAGGCGCAGATTTCCTTGCTCATTATGGTCTAGTTGTTGACTGCAAACACAGAAGGCTAATTGACAGCGTGACTTCCCTCACAACAGCGGGACAACTCAAGCATTGCGACCAAACCAGCGTGAAAGCTATATCAGGTGACAGCGAGTACCACCGGTTGCTCGCGGAATATCCCAGTTTGACGAAACCATCTGGATTGCCGCGAGAGGTAAAGCATTCAACTGTACACTACATCCGAACTACTCCAGGTCCTCCAGCATTTTGTAGGCCACGCCGTCTAGCTCCCGATCGGCTGAAGATTGCGAAGGAGCAGTTTGAAGAAATGCTTCATGATGGCGTAGCACGACGATCCGATTCACCGTGGGCGTCGGCACTGCATCTTGTGCCCAAGAAAGGAAATGGTTGGCGGCCGTGCGGGGATTACCGCGCGCTCAATGCACGCACTATCCCTGACAGATATCCCGTTCGCCATATAGAGGACTACGCCCATCGTCTTGCAGGTAGCAAAATTTTCTCAAAAATAGATTTAGTCAAAGCCTACAACCAAATTCCTGTTTACTCGGATGACATTTGCAAGACAGCTGTCACTACACCATTCGGAATGGTCGAATTCCCTTTCATGCCCTTTGGTCTCCGGAATGCAGCTCAAACTTTCCAGAGATTCCTGGATGAGGTCCTCAGAGACCTGGACTTCGTCTACTCATACATCGATGACGTACTCATTTACTCCAAAGATGCCAAACAGCATTTAGAACATCTACGGCAAGTTTTCGACAGATTTCATGAGTATGGTATGCTCATCAACGAGTCCAAGTGTAGTTTCGGACAGAAAGAGATCACATTCCTCGGATACACGGTCTCTGAAGATGGCACACGTCCCATTGACGATAAGGTAAAAACAGTGCAGGAATTCCCGCCACCAAAGACTGTCGGTGGGCTACGCAGATTTCTCGGCATGCTGAACTTCTACAGGAGATTTATTCCTCACGCTGCCGAAGCACAAGCACCTCTTCACGACATGCTATCAGGACCTAAAATCAAAAGCACCACTCCACTTACTTGGACTGAAAAACAGTTGGAAGCATTTCAAAATTGTAAGTCTGGTCTCGCAAAATCAACTCTACTGGCTCATCCCATTATAGACGCACCACTAGCCCTTGTGACAGATGCTTCTGGTACGTCAGTGGCTTCAGTGCTTCAACAATTAGTCGACGAACAATGGCAACCGCTTGCTTTCTTCTCTAAGAAGATGTCACGGCAACAGACACAGTACAGCGCATACGATCGGGAGTTGCTGGCTATTTACGAAAGTGTCAAACATTTCCGGTACATGGTAGAAGGCAGACATTTTGTGATATACACAGACCACAAACCAATCACCTTCGCCTTCCAACAAAAAGACAGGAAATGTTCTCCGAGACAATTTAATTACCTTGATTTCATTTCGCAGTTTACCAGCGACATCAGGCACATCTCGGGGAAAGACAACATTACCGCTGATACGCTCTCCCGCATCGAAGCAATTGCCGTGCCTCCAGACTTCGAAGCAATCGCACAAGCGCAGCAGAATGACGCAGAGTTGCAAGATCTTATTGCCAAGCGATCTTCGTCACTGAAGTTGGAAAGAGTGCCCGTGCCAGGTACCAATGTTTATTTATATTGCGATACCTCTCAAGCACGGCCCCGACCCTTCATTACCAAGGAGCACCGACGAAGGATATTCGACGCAGTACACGGCATGAGCCATTCAGGTACTAGGTCAACTACTAAACTGGTAACGGAAAGATTCGTATGGCCCTCCGTACGCAAAGATTGCGGTACCTGGGTACGTACGTGCGCATCATGTCAACGCGCCAAGGTGCAACGTCACACATCTTCTCCGCTTGGAAACTTCAAGCTGCCGGAAGACCGATTCAGTCACGTTCATATTGATCTGGTCGGTCCTATGCCACCTTCATCAAACTTTCGTTACCTCTTCACAGCCATTGATAGATACACTCGCTGGCCAGAGGTGAAGCCACTTTCTGACATCACAGCGGAAACTGTAGCTCAAGCGTTCTATGAAACATGGATATCTCGATTTGGTTGTCCACAAACTGTAACAACCGATCAAGGACGTCAATTTACCTCACGTATGTTCAAGGTTTTGACGGAGCTTTGCGGAACCCAGCTGCGACACACAACGGCCTACCATCCCCAGGCCAACGCCATGGTCGAGCGTCTGCATCGGACTTTGAAAGCAGCCATCATGGCCCACAACAACAACACGTGGACGGACGTGCTGCCGATCGTACTTCTTGGCATAAGAAGTGCGTGGAAAGAAGACTTGCAGTGCTCAGCTGCAGAGATGGTGTACGGTGAGCCATTGCGCATCCCGGGTGAGTTCTTTCATACTCCTAACTCACGCACACTGCAGCCTGACGATTTCGTTGCACAGCTAAAACGTCATATGTCGCATCTCAAGCCTGTTCCCGCATCTAGACACGGAAATAAGTCTGTCTTTGTACACAAGGACTTAAGTTCATGCACCCATGTTTTCCTAAGAAAGGATACACTGCGTGGATCGTTAGAGGCCCCATACACTGGCCCACACCGCATCCTAAGTAGAACGGACAAGACTGTCACTGTAGACTTACTCAGAGGACCAGTGACTGTCTCAGTTGATCGTGTCAAGCCTGCTTATGTTCAGAACGACTCAGCTTCATCTACAACAATTAGCTCTAAACCTAAAGCTGTCGTTCCTGTTAGAACCACTCGTTCTGGTCGAAAAGTCACTTTCCCTTCTCACTTTCAGGCAGGACTTTGAGACTCCCAGGGGGGTCCTATGGCGCCGCACTACGAGCGACGGACATCCCTAGCGTCGCCATAACAACATGAAAAGCAGAACCGTCAATCACTTCATATTTTCCTCTCGACGCGGCCGTTGCTTAATTTAATTTATTATTGTAATATCTTCTTTTCCTTTAGTAAACGTATTGTATTTCGAATGTCGCATTTAATTGCAGTAGATTAGCGTACCACAACAAACACGCTAAAGGTGCCTCAGCTTGGTGAGGTTAGTAGGAAGGTGTTTGCCGCAGTAGGTTCTCTGAGGAGGCTTCACAATTTCCTACCCATTGCTACTAAAATTACGCTTGCTCAGACTTTACTCCTCTCTATTTTAGATTACGCTGATATTTCCTATATTGACCTTTCCGAGGAGCAGCTTAACAAACTTGAGCGTATTCAAAACATCTGCATTAGGTTCATATTTGGGTTACGCAAGTATGACCATGTTTCCAGTTTCCGTTCACAACTCAAGTGGCTCCCTATCCGTCTTCGTCGTAACTTTCACACACTTTCACTTCTCTATAATATTCTTTTTAACCCTGCAACTCCCCGCTACCTTAAAGATCGTTTTAGTTACCTCAAATCTGCAAGATCCGCTCAAAATTGTATACTCACTGTTCCAGCATCGAAGTCAAAATTTTATTCTAATTCTTTTACTGTGCAAGCTATTTTACTGTGGAACTCGCTTCCGCTGGATCTAAGGCAAGCTAAAACTTTGGCAATTTTTAAACATAAACTAAAAGATCACTATTTGTCTCTACCGTAGCCTAATCCTTTTATAATTCTATGCTGTCGTTTTTCATTATAAGTCTAATGTTAGCTGTGATACTCTTTTCATTCTTCCCTTTTGTATGTATGTATGTTTATGTATGTTTATATATATAGATACTTATTTGTGTAAGTGTATGACCTATCTGTCTAATATTTTGTATGTATAATTTACTTGAAGTTCTTATCTCACCACCTACTATTTTCTGTTTAATTTTGTTTTCTCCGCTACCCAAAGGTTGTCTGGAAGAGATCGCTCTTTAGCGATAAAATCGCCTATTGTCTACCATTGTTTAATTTAAGATTTCTCATGTAATATTTTTCTTGTTGGTGTGCGATAAAGTGTTGTTGTATTGTATTGTATGATGGTAGTTATAACCAATATTGTATTTTTACTAAAATGACAAAAAATTCCGATTAAAACCTTGCTTAGCATTTCTCTTCTTTATAGAAAAATACGCGATTATCACAGTCGTAATGTATTAAATATATTATCTGTCATTCACATAAAAAAAATATTCTACAGATATTAAATTTTATTGGCGATTCTAAATGAATTTTTATTTTATTTATTTTTTATTGGGAACTTTACAATTTTCTTAAATCTAAATATAATATATTGTCCCACAAAACCAGTGGCTGGTTTTGCGCAAAATGCTAACAGTTTTCTTATGCTACTTAAATTGAGACGAACTAATTAAAGTGACTGACTATTTATTGGCTACTTAAATTTTTGGTCTTATATAGTTATTATGTCCTGAATTTTCACTTACAACTATACTATTATAAAATTCTAATATTGTATTGAAAATCAGTTTTCTATTACATGGGGTCATTATTTTTTGGAAAAATCTTAACTGTTAGATGCAATATTTTTTAATAAGCGCGGCGCAAGGCGTACAGCGCCATCTTATGGTAAAAAAATATTTGTTTGCTCATCACGTCGAAACGGCTGTACGAATTTTAACCAGTTTTGGGTAGCTAGACATCCAAAGATGGTTACAGGATACTGTTTACCCGACTACGGTAAACAAATCAGTTTTCTACTACAAATTAACAATGTCGAGTGATCAGGGAACAAAGATTCACCCCGGAGTATTCGTACTCGAGTGTATTTGTATTAAAAATATATCCTGCTCGCTCTATCGTAGTGAGTTTCATGGAAGCGCAAGCGTGCCATGTGGCACGTTGCCCGCTGCCGCCAGAGTGTAAAGTATTGGTCACAATCTTCGTGGACAGTAAAGGGCCTATGAAAGTATGAAATGCCTACGCAAAGATGGCTGGAGCATATAGGAAAACCGGCCAAAAGCATGTCGGGATACGGGCACGCTCAGTGTAGGGTTCCGTAGTTGGGCAACTTTACAATAGACGGGCTTTTTAAATTACTTAATTACTTACTTACTACGCTGACTCAACGGCCCAAAGTGGACCTTGGCCTCCGACACCAGTGAACGCCATCCTCTTCTATCTTTTCTTTTATCTTTTCGCTTTTTAAATTACGACAAAGATTTCAAGCTCTATAAAAAGGTCGTAAATGCCAAAGTAACTGTAATTACTTATTACCTTCTGGAAGTTATCGATTATACGCGCCAGATTGAGCGAAATGTTTCAATACAGTATGGCACTTAACTAATATCTGTAACGTTCGAAGTATCGGCGTAATACATACACATACTCATACCAAATTTCAGGTTTCTAGTACTAATAATAATAATAATAAGGCGTAGGGATGTGACGACCCCATCGCCCGCTGGTATTACCAGCGCAATCAGTCACGCAGGGCAGCTTATGGCGAGCTGTTGGGAGGTAGCGACCCCACGTACCTGAGTGCTCCTGGGGGATCCTGTCGGGGGGTGATGGGTCAGGACCTCCGCCTCTGTCTTGCCTTAACCGGCCGGCCAGAGTGGAGTCGCGAGAGTTGCGGCTCGGGGGTGGATGTGGAAACGTAAGGGGTTAGTTGGCTTCGGTTTAAAGCCCAGTATTACACCTCTCCGCCCTTAGCCTTCCGCACCGGTGTTGCCCTTAGGCCACTCTATGTGTCGCTATTTTATGGGGGCCCATCTAGCGGGAGGCGAGTCATCGTCTACCAGTTTTTTTTTGCTATGAGACACTTTTCTTGGTAGACGTCCGGCTGTCTCAAACAATAGCCCAGTAGTTAGTCCATCGCATTTCATGTAATAGCCTAGTATGTACCATGTTTAGACTCCATACAACCACAATAGTTCTTACATCTAGCGGGTGCTGTCTCTGTGTGCGTCCCATGACACAGGCAGGGGGAGCATCCGCATGGTGTACCCATTACATTTCATTAAATTGTCGAAAGGGCCTCTGCTCGTTGGCTTCGGCTCCGTGCACGCCTCCCAAAGGTCCGGGACACTATTGTCCCGTGAGCGGGTGCGACATACAGGAATAATAATAATAATAATGAGGGTCAGATACAGAAGGCGGTACTCCTGGACACGGCGCGCATTGTCAGGAGGTTCCTCTCTTTACAGCCCTAACCACCGGTAGCCTGGACCCTGCCCCGCTGCCGGCGGCACCCTAGGTTAGGTCTTTTTATAATGTATTTATGTTTTGTAATTACTTTATTGTATTTTACTTTTTATATAAATTTATTGTAAAGAAATCTAACCTAAGAATGCAATTGAATAAAGGAGATAATAATAATAATTCGTTTATTTCAGGCATCAAAGGCCCATAGATAAATACCTTACAATCTAACATACATATTAAATATTAAAATAACTAGGTCACGATGTGTTGAGTTGAGTCCATGGTGTTGGATAGCCGACCGCGGAAACGCCGGAATAAAACACCTTTCGGCCAAAATTCTTCCTTCATGAAGGTCGTTAGTTGGTCAGCTGGAACCCCCAACACATAAGAATTAAAATTCACTTTGTGGCGAGACTCCAACTTCACGACCCTCAGGATAATTCCGGTCTTCACACGTACATACTCTACGATCTCCTCGGCCTTCGTAGAGTAATGTAGACGGGACACATACAATTTCTAACTAATGATCACGGAGCTAAGCCGCGGACGGATAGACCGACAGGCAGACAGACAGACAGACTAAAAACTATAAGAAACTGTGACTAGGTGTTCCTAGTTGACTACGGAACCCTAAAAACGAGGGACATAAATATAACTTGTACTTTAATAGCATAGGGTAAGTGACCCGTGTTATTGGACCGCGAAGGAAGGTATATCTTGTTTCACGTTTTTAAGAAGATGTAAGAAAAAAGTCGGAAGTAGCGCTAGTTTCGCAGTCGCCTCAATGATGTTTTAACACCTAATTTTTAACCCCCGACGAAAAAAAGAGGGGTGTTATAAGTTTAACATGTGTATCTAACACAGTGAATAAAGGATTTTGACCTTACAAACGGTCCGGTAGTTTTGAATTTTTGATATGTTGTCTAGGATGGTTAGTGAATGTTTAATTGCAAAATGCACAATTCCCCCCCCTCCGCGCCCGCCGCCATATTGAAAAAACCGGGAACTTCTTCACATTTTTGCTTAATTCTTTGTCTAGGAGCACTTGAGCTAGATAAAAGCTTAGACAATGTTGAAGAGGATAAAATTTACTATAATTTACATTTTAAATTTTGTTTCAAAAACTGATAGTTACAGAGATATGCACATTTAAAAAAACGTAAAAAATCGCAATTTCCAACTCAAAAACTAACTTCTGGATTATATCTTCGTTTAGGAGCATTTTAGCTAGAACAGTGCTTGGGCAATTTTGTAGAGAATTAAATTTAATATAATTTGCATTTCAAATTTTGTTTCTAGGACAGATAATTACGGAGATATGTAAAAAATAAAGTCACATTTTCCGAAAATGTATGTAAAAATGGACATGAGTTTTATAAGCAATTATATTTCCTACATGTTTTAATTTGTCCTAGACTAGTCCGTAACTGAATGACAGCGTTCTAAACCAAGAGTTTTGAGAAATTTTAGGAAAATTCTACTTTTCCTGTTTTTTAAATGTGCATATCTCCGTAACTAACCGTCCTTGAAACAAAATTTGAAGTGTAAATTATAGTAAATTTAATTCTCTACAACATTGCCCAAGCTTTGTTGTAGCTAAAATGCTCCTAAACGAAGATATAATCCAGAAGTTTGTTTTTCAGTAGGAAATTGCGATTTTTTACGTTTTTTTAAATGTAGATATCTCCGTAACTATCTGTCCTAGAAAAAAAATATAAAATGGAGAATGTAGTAAATTTAACTCTCTATAACATTGTCGAAGCTTTCTTCTAGCTAAAATGCTCCTAAAGGAAGATATGAGTAAAAATATGAAGAAAGTGCCGGTTTTTTCAATATGGCGGCGGGCGCGGAGGGGGGGGAATTGTGCATTTTTTATTTAAACACTGACTACCCATCCTAGACAACATATCAAAAATTCAAAACTACCGGACCGTTTGTAAGGTCACACATAGTACTTTAGTCTCTATTCACCGTATTAATCTGTGTATCTGTGTATCTGTGTATCTGTGTATCTGTGTGTCTGTCTGTGGCATCGTAGCGCCCAAGCGGATGGACCAATTTAAGTGCGGTTTTTTTAATCGAAAGACTTTTCCGTCGAGATGGTTCTTAGCTATGTTTGGTGGAAGTAGGACCAGTAGTTTCCAAGATATTCAGCTTTAATTGGAACAAGTGACAAGATCTCAGCCAATATTGAAGCCAAGGATTCCAAATTTTGGTTAAATGTTAAGTATGATTAGCATTTTCTATATCACTCACTAAATGAGGATCTCATGATGACCAGGTAGTTGTTAATGGATCTCAGGCAATATTGAAGCCAAGGATTCCAAATTTTGGTTAAATGTTAAGTATTATTAGCATTTTCTATATCACTTACTAAATTAAGGTCTCATGATGACCAGGTAGTTGTGCATGGATCTCAGCCAATGTTGAAGCCAAGGATTTCAAATTTTGGTTAAATGTTAAGTATGATTAGCGTTTTCTATATCACTTACTAAATTAAGGTCTCATGATGATCAGCTAGTTGTTAATGGATCTCAGCCAATATTGAAGCTAAGGATTCCAAATTTTGGTTAAATGTTAAGTATTATTAGCATTTTCTATATCACTTACTAAATTAAGGTCTCATGATGACCAGGTAGTTGTTAATGGATCTCAGCCAATGTTGAAGCCAAGGATTTCAAATTTTGGTTAAATGTTAAGTATTATTAGCATTTTCTATATCACTTACTAAATTAAGGTCTCATGATGACCAGGTAGTTGTTAATGGATCTCAGTCAATATTGAAGCAAATAATTCCAAACGCTGGATAAATGTTGTTTTATTAGCATTTTCCTTATCACTCACTAAGTGAAGATCTCATGATAATCATCTAGCAGGGCTGGACTAAGCGGGCCAGGGCTCCTAGGCACTTGGAATTTGGGGCCCCCTCCCCTATAAGGAGAACATTATTATGGTACAAGTCCTGCGTCTGGGACTGGGTTCCTAGACTAGCTGGGCCCCTAGCCCCGGGCCTTGTGGGCCTAGGGGTAAATACGGCCCTGCCATCTAGTTGTGAAAGGATCTAAGCCAAGAATTTCAAATGTTGGTTAAAACTTAAGTTTTATTAGCGTAATCAACAATTTAATAAAATTTTGACAGTACAATAATTTGGTACCATGCAGCTGAAGATGGCCGCAGGAATTCCTTAACAGCACAGAATAAAGCCATGGTGTTTGGGCTCGTCTGATTGTTCTTGATGAGCAATTAAAGTTTGTGTAAGAAAGTACAGTCGATATTAAACCGAGTATCAGAAAAACTTTTTTAATTTGTGTCACAATACTGGGTCACTGTTTCTAAGTTTTGCAATTCTACTAAAGCTGAATTGTCATTAGGACTATTGAACAGGTTCCTTTGATTGAGGTCACAAATAGCAACACCTTGCAAGATTTTAACGCGACTAAAGGACACGTAAGCTTTAGCAAAAGTACTCGCCTAAGTGAATAACAGCTTTTTAGGATTCTGTAGTCAACAAGGAACCCTTATAGTTTCACCATGTCCGTCCGTCCATCTGTCTACGGCTTAGCAGAGAGACATAGTGGTAGAATAAATTTTTAAAAACTATTTTTTGTGTACCTGCCCCCTACATGTAAAAAAGTGGGGATGTAATTTTTTTTAACGGTTTATCCCATGGTGTGGGTTATCGATGATTAGGTCTTTCAAAACTAAGTCAAGTTACCTAGCATCTACTACAATTTTTATGGAGCTAAGGAAGCCACCCGTACTATTAGGATCCTGTAGAATGGAAACCTGGTTCTGTTTTAGGCCATAAGTAGCAGGTTCTTTCAACTCATCCAGTGCATTTAAAGTATATATTTTGATTGTCTTGGCTAATAACTTAGCCATTTTGTCATTATAAGCATTAACTAATTTGACTTTAACGATTTTTTCCCAGAATGTTGCTAAAGGCTAATTTCAATCTTAGAGAAGACGGCTTTCGTTACCACAGGCTTGGGATCCTGTTGTCGTACACATAGTCAAGGATCAAGCTCAAGAAAGACTGGAAACTATGGAACTTAAACGGTGTAAAACCAAAAAAAGTGTTAAATGTAGAAAATTCCGGAAAAAACTTCTGTTTGTTTCTTCTTGGTCGTATACTTCATAGCTGAAGGTCGTGTCCCTGAAAGCTTTTCGTGGTATTGTGTACTAGCTGTTTCCAATTTGTTCGGTTTTCGGCTTCCTTCAGGGCAGAGGTAACCGGAAGACCAGTGATTTCGGTCACTTGGTCACACCATCGACGCGGGGATCTACCGCGGGGTCTTCTTCCTTCCACTTTGCCCACTATCACTAGCCTGTCAAGGCTGTCGGTATTCCGGCGAGCAACATGACCAAAATACCCAAGTATCCTTTGGTAGCACATGGTCGACAGTCTGGTTTTCACCCTCAGTTGTGCTAGGATGGATTTGTTGGTCCTCATGGCTGTCCATGGTATCCTGAGCATCCTCCGCCAACACCACATTTCAAAGGCATCTATTTTTCTTCTGTCTATGGCGCGGATTGTCCACGACTCTGAACCGTAGAGAAAGATTGAGAAGATCAAAGTTCGGACTAGTCTCATCTTGGTGACATTGGAGATATTTCTGGCTTGCCATATCCGTGTCATTTTGCTCATTGCAGCTTTGGCCATCTGAGTCCTCCTTTTGATCTCTCGCTCACTTCCACCCTGATCAGTTAGTAGGGATCCGAGGTAGACAAACTCGCTGACGACTTCCAAATCAGAGATTTCTCCTGTCCGAGCGAACTGGCCGGACCTGTCAACTATCATGACTTTTGTCTTTGCTTTGTTGATGGTTAGCCCAACCAGCCCACTCTCAACCTCCACTCTATGGAATATCTCTGCCAGTTCCTTCTCCGATGTAGCAAAAAGTGTGGTGTCGTCTGCGTATCTCAGATTGCTAATCATTATGCCACCAACAGAGATGCCTCCATCCCATCCTTCTAAGGCTTTCCTCATTATATATTCACCATAAATGTTAAACAGGATGGGAGAGAGAATACATCCCTGCCTTACCCCTTTCTTTGTCTTGAAAGTTCCAGAGACTACGTCGTTAACCCTCACCATGGACTTTCCATCTTGATAGAGACTGGCAATCAACATTACAAGGTGTTTAGGTACGCCCATCTCCAGTAATATGGACCACATGCAATCCCACCTTACGCAGTCAAACGCTTTCGAGTAGTCGATGAAGCACATGAGGATAGGGGTATTGAACTCCCGACTCTTTTCTATTATTTGCCTCATATTAACAATTTGTTCAATTGTTCCTCGTCCCTTCACGAAACCCGCCTGCTCACTAGGTATCTGCCATTGAAGAAAAGATTGCAATCGGCCATTTATGACGTAGAGCATTATCTTGCTGGCATGTGATATAAGTGCCACCGTTCGATAGTTATCACACTTTCTTGTTGACCCTTTTTTATGTAATGGAATCAGCAATGATTCTTTCCAGTCACAGGGCCATTTGCCAGTTCTCCACACCTGATTGCACAGGTCAAGCATTATTTTGACTCCTGGGTCCCCCATCTGCTTAAGTTCTTCAGCGAAAATATTGTCTCTGCCGGCTGATTTGTTCGTCTTTAACTTAGTTAACGCACCTCTAATTTCCGATTCAAGAATATTAGGTTCAATGTTGTAGCTGTCTGTAGTTGGGATTTCCGAAGGGTGCGCAGTGGAGTCGGCGTACAAGCTTTCACAATATGATCTCCATCGCTCGGTTACCAGACCGACCTCAGTTAAAAGTTTACTCTCAGCATTTTCTATAGCCCATGTCTTCGGCTTGAATTCTCTGGTAAGACCCTTGATCTTTAGAAAAAGGTCCTTGGACTGGTATTTTTGTGAATGCTCCTCTATATCTTGACAAATTGAGTTTAGGTAGTCATTATAGTCCCTGCGACACAGCCGCTGAACGCGTGACGATAGTTTCCGGTAATCTGAGTGGTCTGAACCACATGCTCCTCTAAGTAGGTTCTTCCTTTCTTTTATAGCACTCCATGTTTCCTCAGTTATCCATAATTTCTTCGGTGTATCCTTATTAGGTCTCTGACATTCTATTCGTGCTGAAGATATAAGCTGTTTCACTTTGTTCCAACTGTCCTCGACGTCGTCGCTTTGCTCAATAGTGAAGCCGACTGCTTTGGACTCGAAACACTCGGCGAAGGCTTTCAGCTCTCTTTTGTCAGGTTTCCTTTGCGGGGGTTGACTATTCCTCTTACAATTTTTTAGTTTTAGGCAAATTTCCGCTACCAGAAGTTTATGGTCGCTACCACAGTCTGCTCCAGGGTAGGTTTTTGTGCTCCTGATGCATGATCTCCACCTTCTGCCGATTGCAATGTAATCTATCTGGTTGCGTGCTCGATCACCCGGCATCATCCACGTATATAGCCGCCTAGGGTGGTTTTCAAAACAGGTGTTCATAATTGTAAGAGAGTTCTCCGCACAGAATTGCAGCCATCTCTCCCCCCTATCATTCCTTTCGCCCAGGCCATACTTGCCAACTACATCTCTGAGGTGATTATCTTTTAGCGTACTTCCCACTTTGGCATTAAGATCTCCGATCAACAATGTCACGTCCCTTTTCGGCAGATTTCCCAGAGTATCTTCGACTTGGTTGTAAAATGTGTCGATTTCCACATCTGCAGAGGTTGAAGTAGGTGCGTATACTACCACAAGATTAACACGACATGGTTTTGAGTTCAACTTTACCGTCAATATTCTGTCACTCACTGGATTATATCCCAGAACCGATTTGTTGACTTCAGGTGATACAGACAATGCTACTCCATTTCTGCTCTCCTTGTCTGGCCCCGAAAAGTAGACAGTATGTCCAGCGGGAGTGGTATAGAATCCGGATCCTCTCATATGGGTCTCGGTGATCCCTAGTATACTTAGGTTGTAATGTTTCTGTTCTTTGTCAATTATCTCCTTCTTTCCTGGTTGGATCATACCCCGAACATTCCATGTTCCCAGCTTTATCTTCTTGCGAAGTAGGACCTCTTCTTGCGAAAAAACCCCCGACATAACCTGTAAAAAGGAAGAAATAAAATCTACGAAATGTGCCTTTACAATGAACAGTAGAAAAAGAATCCAAGCTTCGTTGCGTCGGGGGACCGCTAAGTAAATGAAATGCAATGTACTTAAAATCGTAAAGTGGGAAGCCCCAAATAAATGCATACTTACAATTTTGCGTTGAAAAATATATTTCATTTCACTTAGGTTAGGTACTTAGCGGTCCCCCGAACGCAACGAAGCTTGGATTCTTTTTCTACTGTTCATTGTAAAGGCACATTTCGTAGATTTTATTTCTTCCTTTTTACAGGTTATGTCGGGGGTTTTTTAAATTTTAAATTTTATTTTTATTTCATTATATTTGTTCTTCATAATGTGTTGATGACTGAATGTAAAAAGAGTGTTAAGTAAATAACTTTTTTTACAAACACGTTTTTTAAGTAAAGTATTTTATGAAAATATAAGTAATATTATACATTCGTGTAAATAATATTTTTTTTTCGACACAAAACACCAAATACCTATCTCATTTTTATTGAAAAAAAACATGTATTTCAGGCTTCCAGCGCGATTAGAGGACAAAGAAATTTTGACCAACAAATGGCACCAGACTGGTATGCCATCGCGCGCCCATACAAAACACTTTTGTTTCTACAACGATCCTACATCGCGCTATTAAGATTTCCTGAAATGATGAGCCCGTCTCCATAGAAAACTATGAGAGAATTTTATTTACAATGCATGTGCTCGAAAAGAGCGTATTCTAGGCATTCAAACTGTGCGGAAAGTACTACTTTTCCACACTAGTGCTTTTTACTTTTAATTTTTTTTTTTAATTTCTAGCCGTATCTGACAGCCTGGGTTGTCTATTGTTTGACCGAAATTTATATGCAATAATATTGATTTGCTCGAATTTCACTTACCCGAATTTCATTTGCCCGAATGTTTCGTTTCCTAGAAAAATCATTTGACATAGTATTTTGGAGTAGTAGGGCCTCGTGCAGGGCCCGTCCGGATTGTTACTACCGTCTTGCCTGCTAACCCACCGCCAAACAGCAATGTTCGCATTGTTGTGTTCCGGTGTGGGGGTAAGATAGCCGGTGAAATTACTAGCATAGAGGCATTCCATCTTCGTCCTCCGGGTAGGCAAGCACTTGTGACTCCTCTGGTGTTGCAGGTGTTTATGGGCGACGGTAATCGCTTTCCATCAGGCGATACGTTTGCTCGTTTGCCCCCTATGACATAAAAAAAAAAAAAAAAAAAAAACATACTCTTGTATTCCCGAATATTATATGCCATAATGATACGTAATGCCATAAGTATTGTTTTCCATAGTATTAAGTGCCATAATATTGTTTGATAGAATATTTAAACGCCATACTAAATATTGTTTCTGTGCGAATCCAACCTGGCTATGCATTTGACATTGTCTAAAATTGTGTTTTTTTTCTAGTCATTTCTAGCATTTTGATGTAATAATCGTCTATTTACAATGTACACATGCAAGCAAGCATTTTGACTATAAATATATTGTGGCCACGTATGTACATCTAGACACTATGTACTACATGGTCACAAATTCACAATACAAACCTAACCTAAAGTTTTCGGTTATGGTCCTTTTATCGTAGTTCTTCTAAAACTGTAAATTAGGCTAGGATTTGTATTTTGAAGCAAACATTCTGACGCTCCGCTCGCTTAGCTATACGGGTCACAACACAAACCTAACCTAACCTATAGTTTTCGGTTTTAAATATTAGATCCATGTACTATTTGGTAGCAGTTCTTCTAAAACTATTTAGGTTAGATTGTAAATTAGGAAACTGTAAATTAGATTAGTATTTGTATTTTGAAGCAAACATTCTGACGCTCCGCTATACGGGTCACAAAACAAACCTAACCTAACCTATAGTTTTCGGTTTTAGATCCATGTACTATTTGGTAGCAGTTCTTCTAAAACTAGGTTAGATTGTAAATTAGGAAACTGTAAATTAGATTAGGATTTGTATTTTGAAGCAAACATTCTGACGCTCCGCTCGCTTCGCTCGCTCCGCTATACGGGGCACAAAACAAACCTAACCTAACCTATAGTTTTCGGTTTTAGATCCATGTACTATTTGGTAGCAGTTCTTCTAAAACTATGTAGATTAGATTGGGTTTGTATTTTGACGCTCCGCTATACGGGGTCATAAAACAAACCTAACCTAACCTACAGATGTTGGTTTTCGACCTATGTTCCATTTGGATAGCATATGAAATTATAGCATGTGACAATTATGGATTACAATCTTTATGGAAAATGTGATTATTGGAATTAATATTATGGGAAACAAAGATTCGGGCATAGGATTAATATGGCAAACAATGATTATGGGAAACATAATTATAAGAAACAAGATTCGGACAATTGAATATTATGGCAGACGAAATTCGGGCATATGAAATTCGGGCAAGTGAAGGTATACCATAAAAGTAAAATAAAACCAATATTTCATTAATTAATTCATTTAACACGTCATTAATTACATTAGATATAAAGTTTGATTAATAAACGAACTTTAAATCGTTATTCATTAAATCAATTTGGCTGAATGTACACGCGCTTGTGCCATTTTGACATAAGACGAATATTAAAAAAATATTTTTGCACATGCGCAGTAGTAGATATGTCGAGCGCGGTTTACAAATTATAACTCCGCCATTTTTTATTGATGTCTAGTTTATTTTGAAGTTGTTTTGTGCAAATCTGCTGAAATAATGGCGAGATAAAGGGACGAATCATGGGTTTAAACCCGTAAAATGTTATTGAAGAAGTAAAAAATGTGAACGACGGCTTCTTGTTGGATAAATCAAATCAAAACACTTTTTTTCCAATGTAAACAGTCTTTGTGAGTATTAAAGTATTTTCTATTTTCTCGTACATGCATAGTAAAGTTTTGTACGGAACTCGTGTGTAAGATGATTTCCGACTCGTGTTTGTTTAATCACACTCGTCTGAAATCACCTAGGTACCTTCCACACTTGTATCGTAAATAACTATTTCTCTATCGAGATTTGTATGTTCTTTGCCAAATGCGCGTAAATCCAGTATGATAAATAAACGGCCAGTTGTATCAACAAATGTAACGGCCGATTAACATTAAGAAATGGCGCTGACAGCTGTCATGTCATAGAGAACTGTCAATTAACCCGTACTTCAGATTTTTATGTACCTACATAACTTACCGTAACTGGTCCTAAAAAGCATGAGAACTATTTTTAGGATTTCAATCAATTTTATTTTATGTTGGGATCAAAATGTCTACCTATACGTGACTAACTGCAATTAGAGTGGTATATAAAACTTATAAGTCATAAATAATAGTCCAATTCGACATTCCCACTGAGCAGTACCTAAATGGTAAGAAAATGCGTGAAGTATTGTATTTCCAAGTATTCTGAGTTTTTGCAGTAGGTATGTTGTAAAATTTAACATTTAAATCAATTACTTATATTACACAAAACCTTTTGGCAAAGTCGAGTCCAAATTCGAGTGATTATTAGTAATTAAATATTAGTCACAATTTACACCAGGGCTCAATGCAAAGATCGTTACTGCCATATTCGCCATTTGACCGATGTACTTATCGGACATACCTATGACACTTTTTGTTTTGGTACCTTTTTTGCGTTGACCAGTTTGCAATATTTAGGTAAATAGACCAGAAGAGTGCAGCTTGGCTGGGCAGCATTTGGAAAGCTGCGTCACATCTTCGAGTCACCCTAGCCACAATGCCTGAAGACCAAGGTATTCAATCAGTGCGTCCTGCCGGTCATGACATACGGAGCCGAGACGGTGGAACCTGACAGTGAAACTAGCCCACCGACTACACGTCACACAGCGAGCTATGGAAAGGGATATGCTCGGAATCTCGTTAAGGGACAAAGTCCGGAACGAGATTATCCGACAAAAAACCAAAGTCACTGACGTAGTTCAGAAGTGTAGCAGACTGAAGTGGCAGTGGGCTGGTCACATCTGTCGCAGAACCGATGATCGGTGGAGTAGACGGGTTCTCGAGTGGAGACCACGACTCGGCAAGCGTAGTGTAGGACGCCCTCCGGCCAGATGGACCGACGACCTGAAAAAAGTGGCTGGTGGTGACTGGATGGCGAAAACGGGAGATCGGGCCATGTGGCGAACCCTGGGGGAGGCTTACGTCCAGCATGATGATGATGACGATGATGAGGTAAATAGAGCAAATTGCGAATACCTACATAATAATAGTGATATTTCTTATTATTATTTCAGTCAGATCACATTAAAACGTAGAATTTAGATTCAGAGTCCTATGATAGTACCCAAATCAATTACCCCTATTCCCAGTTCGCCGAATGGTAATCTTTGGGACACTTCACAAAATGTGATAAATTTCTAATTATAAATTACTTGAGTGCGAAGTTTTTGTACGTAAAAATGTGTTAAATATTTTGATCAGGCTTAAAAATACGTGAATGCGATATCAACGCCATTACAAGGCTTTATTTTTGAATTATCAAATGAAGTGTCCCGGGGATCAACATTCGCCGACCACCTCTGATATAAGTTATTTTGTTACTATTGTATGACTTACAGAAAACACATAACGTACATTTTATACGTATTTCAAATAGTTTTTAAGTTCAAATATTTAAGGCGGCGTATCGTAAGTTTTTTAAATAGTTTTGAAGAAAGTTTTTGGAACTTTTCAGAACACTCTGTAGCTCCAGGGATCGTAGTAGTTTATGTTGAGACTGTTTCTATACTAGAACTAGAACAGCTAAGCGGTGTGTGAGAAAAATATCAACCAATAGGATTACTCAGCTACGCTCGGGGCAGCTCGCTATTGGTAAATTTTATTCTCGTAGCTTAGAGCTAGTGGATTGCCTTATTTTGTATCTTGTCGCTTTATCATCGTTAATCAATCGACAATCGAAATTATCTAAAGATTTACGACGACACGGTATTAAATGTATGTGCAAGTTAATGGTACCTAATGTATTGATCGTAAAGAATACTCGTCGCTTGCCATATATTATATTATAGCTATTGTACGAGTAGAGTAAAATATATTATCCATTATCCGAGTCACACAGTGATGGTACAAAATATTTTGTGTTTTACTTGAGTGCTTTTTGCAGTTGATTTTTAACCCCCGGCGAATGAGGGGTGTTTGTATGAGATTTTCATGTGTGTTGCGTATTTAAGTCTGGCTGGGGTATCGTTGCTAGTTGATTTGTCAAAGATTTCCAGTGGCCCAATCCGGCTGATATCGACATATTATAATTATAGTCGTTTGTACAGAGCGTGAGCTGTCACTGTCAGAATACGCTTCGCGTTTTATATGTCTAATTCGCTCTTATGTGATCCAGATAAGAACCTCTCAGTTTTCACCCAAACCCGAATCACAATCAGAGCTCATGGATGTTGAAACAGCCGTGATATGGCCGGTATATTGCTATTTGCTTTAAAGTGACACTGATAAGTTGTCACTTGAAGACAATTAGAGTTCATCGCTAAAGTAAATATACATATTATATAATCGTAATACTTCCGACAGATGTCATGTCGTACGTCAAATTAAGCTCATGGCTAAGGTTGCCCGTCCACTGAACTGAAGCGGAGAAAATGAACCAACTCTGCTCCTCTCCAGTGAACTGGCAGCCTTAAATGGGGACTCGAAGTTAGCATCCGAAGTATAAAGAATGATGTTTTCAAATACGGTACCTTGTATGAATAGGGTCAACGACTTGGGCTTTAGATTTTCCGGATTACGTAAACGAGTCGATTAAATAAAATATGCACCTAAAAGTGGAGATTAAGGGCTTGAATTAAAAACAGAACTTGAATTTTTTACTTGTTTTTTTTTAATGAAAGTTACTCATATAAGTAATTTTGTTTGACTAATTTTCATTACCCAAGGGACGCGATCATGTCCTAATGAAATATCTGGAAAGAATTTGAAGTTAGTTACGGAAAAGTGTTAGAAGTAAAGAATGGCTTTGAGTACAGAATGGTGCGGTCGTGATTTTTTTCATGGCTTGGCGGATTGTTGAATGGGTAATGAAATGACTATGTTCAGGACTTTTTTTAGCCAAACTGCCTCGAATCTTATAAGTATTTTGTTTACGCCTAGACGATACAGCAGAAATGAAAGCTGCGAGATAATTCTTCTTTATTTCGAACAGGACTTTCAACCTTTTTATAATTTCTACTCTACGTAGACGCAAAATATCTATGTTATCTTGTACCACAAGTCCATTCAGGAAATGATTTTAAGAAATGTCGATTATTTGTGTGCAAATGTCGTAAAACTGGGTGTGATAGCATTTTTATAATGGTCAGACTTAAGTTTAGCTACTATTTCGTCCGCCTTTACTGTTAACTGTTCCTGTCTTTGATTATTCGCGCGCTTCCCAAGGGACGCGTGTTCTACAGTTTGCAAATCTATGAGCAGCGATTAATAGAAGTAAGTGATTGGTTGATGTCTTTCGGGTGTCCTATCGCTTGTATCAAGAAAAGGCAACTATATGAATGTAGTCAGGAAAACGTTATGTAACATGACGTTTTCCTGACTACATTTTAGGATTAATTTTAAAATTATAACGATGTGCAAATGTTGGGCACCCTAGTACTTAACCTCTCGTATGTGTCTGATAAGGATCCTGACCACATACTATGGCCGTCCTTTTTTTTTAAAGGATTTTTTTACTCATTGCTCAAATGGCGCTTGAACGCGCGTTTTTTTTAAATCTCACATACGAAAGGTTAATTAAATGAACTTATGATTTGTGGTGAAAAGTGTGGCCAAGTCATGTTAAAGTTTGCAAAGAGTTCTTAGTATACCTACTGTAAGGATATTTTTCTTCTTTTTGCTCGTAATTTAATATCGATACTTACTAGACGATAATATAAAGCTAGAATGTAAAAAGAGTGTTAAGTAAATAACTTTTTTTACAAACACGTTTTTTAAGTAAAGTATTTTATGAAAATATAAGTAATATTATACATTCGTGTAAATAATATTTTTTTTTCGACACAAAACACCAAATACCTATCTCATTTTTATTGAAAAAAAACATGTATTTCAGGCTTCCAGCGCGATTAGAGGACAAAGAAATTTTGACCAACAAATGGCACCAGACTGGTATGCCATCGCGCGCCCATACAAAACACTTTTGTTTCTACAACGATCCTACATCGCGCTATTAAGATTTCCTGAAATGATGAGCCCGTCTCCATAGAAAACTATGAGAGAATTTTATTTACAATGCATGTGCTCGAAAAGAGCGTATTCTAGGCATTCAAACTGTGCGGAAAGTACTACTTTTCCACACTAGTGCTTTTTACTTTTAATTTTTTTTTTTAATTTCTAGCCGTATCTGACAGCCTGGGTTGTCTATTGTTTGACCGAAATTTATATGCAATAATATTGATTTGCTCGAATTTCACTTACCCGAATTTCATTTGCCCGAATGTTTCGTTTCCTAGAAAAATCATTTGACATAGTATTTTGGAGTAGTAGGGCCTCGTGCAGGGCCCGTCCGGATTGTTACTACCGTCTTGCCTGCTAACCCACCGCCAAACAGCAATGTTCGCATTGTTGTGTTCCGGTGTGGGGGTAAGATAGCCGGTGAAATTACTAGCATAGAGGCATTCCATCTTCGTCCTCCGGGTAGGCAAGCACTTGTGACTCCTCTGGTGTTGCAGGTGTTTATGGGCGACGGTAATCGCTTTCCATCAGGCGATACGTTTGCTCGTTTGCCCCCTATGACATAAAAAAAAAAAAAAAAAAAAAACATACTCTTGTATTCCCGAATATTATATGCCATAATGATACGTAATGCCATAAGTATTGTTTTCCATAGTATTAAGTGCCATAATATTGTTTGATAGAATATTTAAACGCCATACTAAATATTGTTTCTGTGCGAATCCAACCTGGCTATGCATTTGACATTGTCTAAAATTGTGTTTTTTTTCTAGTCATTTCTAGCATTTTGATGTAATAATCGTCTATTTACAATGTACACATGCAAGCAAGCATTTTGACTATAAATATATTGTGGCCACGTATGTACATCTAGACACTATGTACTACATGGTCACAAATTCACAATACAAACCTAACCTAAAGTTTTCGGTTATGGTCCTTTTATCGTAGTTCTTCTAAAACTGTAAATTAGGCTAGGATTTGTATTTTGAAGCAAACATTCTGACGCTCCGCTCGCTTAGCTATACGGGTCACAACACAAACCTAACCTAACCTATAGTTTTCGGTTTTAAATATTAGATCCATGTACTATTTGGTAGCAGTTCTTCTAAAACTATTTAGGTTAGATTGTAAATTAGGAAACTGTAAATTAGATTAGTATTTGTATTTTGAAGCAAACATTCTGACGCTCCGCTATACGGGTCACAAAACAAACCTAACCTAACCTATAGTTTTCGGTTTTAGATCCATGTACTATTTGGTAGCAGTTCTTCTAAAACTAGGTTAGATTGTAAATTAGGAAACTGTAAATTAGATTAGGATTTGTATTTTGAAGCAAACATTCTGACGCTCCGCTCGCTTCGCTCGCTCCGCTATACGGGGCACAAAACAAACCTAACCTAACCTATAGTTTTCGGTTTTAGATCCATGTACTATTTGGTAGCAGTTCTTCTAAAACTATGTAGATTAGATTGGGTTTGTATTTTGACGCTCCGCTATACGGGGTCATAAAACAAACCTAACCTAACCTACAGATGTTGGTTTTCGACCTATGTTCCATTTGGATAGCATATGAAATTATAGCATGTGACAATTATGGATTACAATCTTTATGGAAAATGTGATTATTGGAATTAATATTATGGGAAACAAAGATTCGGGCATAGGATTAATATGGCAAACAATGATTATGGGAAACATAATTATAAGAAACAAGATTCGGACAATTGAATATTATGGCAGACGAAATTCGGGCATATGAAATTCGGGCAAGTGAAGGTATACCATAAAAGTAAAATAAAACCAATATTTCATTAATTAATTCATTTAACACGTCATTAATTACATTAGATATAAAGTTTGATTAATAAACGAACTTTAAATCGTTATTCATTAAATCAATTTGGCTGAATGTACACGCGCTTGTGCCATTTTGACATAAGACGAATATTAAAAAAATATTTTTGCACATGCGCAGTAGTAGATATGTCGAGCGCGGTTTACAAATTATAACTCCGCCATTTTTTATTGATGTCTAGTTTATTTTGAAGTTGTTTTGTGCAAATCTGCTGAAATAATGGCGAGATAAAGGGACGAATCATGGGTTTAAACCCGTAAAATGTTATTGAAGAAGTAAAAAATGTGAACGACGGCTTCTTGTTGGATAAATCAAATCAAAACACTTTTTTTCCAATGTAAACAGTCTTTGTGAGTATTAAAGTATTTTCTATTTTCTCGTACATGCATAGTAAAGTTTTGTACGGAACTCGTGTGTAAGATGATTTCCGACTCGTGTTTGTTTAATCACACTCGTCTGAAATCACCTAGGTACCTTCCACACTTGTATCGTAAATAACTATTTCTCTATCGAGATTTGTATGTTCTTTGCCAAATGCGCGTAAATCCAGTATGATAAATAAACGGCCAGTTGTATCAACAAATGTAACGGCCGATTAACATTAAGAAATGGCGCTGACAGCTGTCATGTCATAGAGAACTGTCAATTAACCCGTACTTCAGATTTTTATGTACCTACATAACTTACCGTAACTGGTCCTAAAAAGCATGAGAACTATTTTTAGGATTTCAATCAATTTTATTTTATGTTGGGATCAAAATGTCTACCTATACGTGACTAACTGCAATTAGAGTGGTATATAAAACTTATAAGTCATAAATAATAGTCCAATTCGACATTCCCACTGAGCAGTACCTAAATGGTAAGAAAATGCGTGAAGTATTGTATTTCCAAGTATTCTGAGTTTTTGCAGTAGGTATGTTGTAAAATTTAACATTTAAATCAATTACTTATATTACACAAAACCTTTTGGCAAAGTCGAGTCCAAATTCGAGTGATTATTAGTAATTAAATATTAGTCACAATTTACACCAGGGCTCAATGCAAAGATCGTTACTGCCATATTCGCCATTTGACCGATGTACTTATCGGACATACCTATGACACTTTTTGTTTTGGTACCTTTTTTGCGTTGACCAGTTTGCAATATTTAGGTAAATAGACCAGAAGAGTGCAGCTTGGCTGGGCAGCATTTGGAAAGCTGCGTCACATCTTCGAGTCACCCTAGCCACAATGCCTGAAGACCAAGGTATTCAATCAGTGCGTCCTGCCGGTCATGACATACGGAGCCGAGACGGTGGAACCTGACAGTGAAACTAGCCCACCGACTACACGTCACACAGCGAGCTATGGAAAGGGATATGCTCGGAATCTCGTTAAGGGACAAAGTCCGGAACGAGATTATCCGACAAAAAACCAAAGTCACTGACGTAGTTCAGAAGTGTAGCAGACTGAAGTGGCAGTGGGCTGGTCACATCTGTCGCAGAACCGATGATCGGTGGAGTAGACGGGTTCTCGAGTGGAGACCACGACTCGGCAAGCGTAGTGTAGGACGCCCTCCGGCCAGATGGACCGACGACCTGAAAAAAGTGGCTGGTGGTGACTGGATGGCGAAAACGGGAGATCGGGCCATGTGGCGAACCCTGGGGGAGGCTTACGTCCAGCATGATGATGATGACGATGATGAGGTAAATAGAGCAAATTGCGAATACCTACATAATAATAGTGATATTTCTTATTATTATTTCAGTCAGATCACATTAAAACGTAGAATTTAGATTCAGAGTCCTATGATAGTACCCAAATCAATTACCCCTATTCCCAGTTCGCCGAATGGTAATCTTTGGGACACTTCACAAAATGTGATAAATTTCTAATTATAAATTACTTGAGTGCGAAGTTTTTGTACGTAAAAATGTGTTAAATATTTTGATCAGGCTTAAAAATACGTGAATGCGATATCAACGCCATTACAAGGCTTTATTTTTGAATTATCAAATGAAGTGTCCCGGGGATCAACATTCGCCGACCACCTCTGATATAAGTTATTTTGTTACTATTGTATGACTTACAGAAAACACATAACGTACATTTTATACGTATTTCAAATAGTTTTTAAGTTCAAATATTTAAGGCGGCGTATCGTAAGTTTTTTAAATAGTTTTGAAGAAAGTTTTTGGAACTTTTCAGAACACTCTGTAGCTCCAGGGATCGTAGTAGTTTATGTTGAGACTGTTTCTATACTAGAACTAGAACAGCTAAGCGGTGTGTGAGAAAAATATCAACCAATAGGATTACTCAGCTACGCTCGGGGCAGCTCGCTATTGGTAAATTTTATTCTCGTAGCTTAGAGCTAGTGGATTGCCTTATTTTGTATCTTGTCGCTTTATCATCGTTAATCAATCGACAATCGAAATTATCTAAAGATTTACGACGACACGGTATTAAATGTATGTGCAAGTTAATGGTACCTAATGTATTGATCGTAAAGAATACTCGTCGCTTGCCATATATTATATTATAGCTATTGTACGAGTAGAGTAAAATATATTATCCATTATCCGAGTCACACAGTGATGGTACAAAATATTTTGTGTTTTACTTGAGTGCTTTTTGCAGTTGATTTTTAACCCCCGGCGAATGAGGGGTGTTTGTATGAGATTTTCATGTGTGTTGCGTATTTAAGTCTGGCTGGGGTATCGTTGCTAGTTGATTTGTCAAAGATTTCCAGTGGCCCAATCCGGCTGATATCGACATATTATAATTATAGTCGTTTGTACAGAGCGTGAGCTGTCACTGTCAGAATACGCTTCGCGTTTTATATGTCTAATTCGCTCTTATGTGATCCAGATAAGAACCTCTCAGTTTTCACCCAAACCCGAATCACAATCAGAGCTCATGGATGTTGAAACAGCCGTGATATGGCCGGTATATTGCTATTTGCTTTAAAGTGACACTGATAAGTTGTCACTTGAAGACAATTAGAGTTCATCGCTAAAGTAAATATACATATTATATAATCGTAATACTTCCGACAGATGTCATGTCGTACGTCAAATTAAGCTCATGGCTAAGGTTGCCCGTCCACTGAACTGAAGCGGAGAAAATGAACCAACTCTGCTCCTCTCCAGTGAACTGGCAGCCTTAAATGGGGACTCGAAGTTAGCATCCGAAGTATAAAGAATGATGTTTTCAAATACGGTACCTTGTATGAATAGGGTCAACGACTTGGGCTTTAGATTTTCCGGATTACGTAAACGAGTCGATTAAATAAAATATGCACCTAAAAGTGGAGATTAAGGGCTTGAATTAAAAACAGAACTTGAATTTTTTACTTGTTTTTTTTTAATGAAAGTTACTCATATAAGTAATTTTGTTTGACTAATTTTCATTACCCAAGGGACGCGATCATGTCCTAATGAAATATCTGGAAAGAATTTGAAGTTAGTTACGGAAAAGTGTTAGAAGTAAAGAATGGCTTTGAGTACAGAATGGTGCGGTCGTGATTTTTTTCATGGCTTGGCGGATTGTTGAATGGGTAATGAAATGACTATGTTCAGGACTTTTTTTAGCCAAACTGCCTCGAATCTTATAAGTATTTTGTTTACGCCTAGACGATACAGCAGAAATGAAAGCTGCGAGATAATTCTTCTTTATTTCGAACAGGACTTTCAACCTTTTTATAATTTCTACTCTACGTAGACGCAAAATATCTATGTTATCTTGTACCACAAGTCCATTCAGGAAATGATTTTAAGAAATGTCGATTATTTGTGTGCAAATGTCGTAAAACTGGGTGTGATAGCATTTTTATAATGGTCAGACTTAAGTTTAGCTACTATTTCGTCCGCCTTTACTGTTAACTGTTCCTGTCTTTGATTATTCGCGCGCTTCCCAAGGGACGCGTGTTCTACAGTTTGCAAATCTATGAGCAGCGATTAATAGAAGTAAGTGATTGGTTGATGTCTTTCGGGTGTCCTATCGCTTGTATCAAGAAAAGGCAACTATATGAATGTAGTCAGGAAAACGTTATGTAACATGACGTTTTCCTGACTACATTTTAGGATTAATTTTAAAATTATAACGATGTGCAAATGTTGGGCACCCTAGTACTTAACCTCTCGTATGTGTCTGATAAGGATCCTGACCACATACTATGGCCGTCCTTTTTTTTTAAAGGATTTTTTTACTCATTGCTCAAATGGCGCTTGAACGCGCGTTTTTTTTAAATCTCACATACGAAAGGTTAATTAAATGAACTTATGATTTGTGGTGAAAAGTGTGGCCAAGTCATGTTAAAGTTTGCAAAGAGTTCTTAGTATACCTACTGTAAGGATATTTTTCTTCTTTTTGCTCGTAATTTAATATCGATACTTACTAGACGATAATATAAAGCTAGAATGTAAAAAGAGTGTTAAGTAAATAACTTTTTTTACAAACACGTTTTTTAAGTAAAGTATTTTATGAAAATATAAGTAATATTATACATTCGTGTAAATAATATTTTTTTTTCGACACAAAACACCAAATACCTATCTCATTTTTATTGAAAAAAAACATGTATTTCAGGCTTCCAGCGCGATTAGAGGACAAAGAAATTTTGACCAACAAATGGCACCAGACTGGTATGCCATCGCGCGCCCATACAAAACACTTTTGTTTCTACAACGATCCTACATCGCGCTATTAAGATTTCCTGAAATGATGAGCCCGTCTCCATAGAAAACTATGAGAGAATTTTATTTACAATGCATGTGCTCGAAAAGAGCGTATTCTAGGCATTCAAACTGTGCGGAAAGTACTACTTTTCCACACTAGTGCTTTTTACTTTTAATTTTTTTTTTTAATTTCTAGCCGTATCTGACAGCCTGGGTTGTCTATTGTTTGACCGAAATTTATATGCAATAATATTGATTTGCTCGAATTTCACTTACCCGAATTTCATTTGCCCGAATGTTTCGTTTCCTAGAAAAATCATTTGACATAGTATTTTGGAGTAGTAGGGCCTCGTGCAGGGCCCGTCCGGATTGTTACTACCGTCTTGCCTGCTAACCCACCGCCAAACAGCAATGTTCGCATTGTTGTGTTCCGGTGTGGGGGTAAGATAGCCGGTGAAATTACTAGCATAGAGGCATTCCATCTTCGTCCTCCGGGTAGGCAAGCACTTGTGACTCCTCTGGTGTTGCAGGTGTTTATGGGCGACGGTAATCGCTTTCCATCAGGCGATACGTTTGCTCGTTTGCCCCCTATGACATAAAAAAAAAAAAAAAAAAAAAACATACTCTTGTATTCCCGAATATTATATGCCATAATGATACGTAATGCCATAAGTATTGTTTTCCATAGTATTAAGTGCCATAATATTGTTTGATAGAATATTTAAACGCCATACTAAATATTGTTTCTGTGCGAATCCAACCTGGCTATGCATTTGACATTGTCTAAAATTGTGTTTTTTTTCTAGTCATTTCTAGCATTTTGATGTAATAATCGTCTATTTACAATGTACACATGCAAGCAAGCATTTTGACTATAAATATATTGTGGCCACGTATGTACATCTAGACACTATGTACTACATGGTCACAAATTCACAATACAAACCTAACCTAAAGTTTTCGGTTATGGTCCTTTTATCGTAGTTCTTCTAAAACTGTAAATTAGGCTAGGATTTGTATTTTGAAGCAAACATTCTGACGCTCCGCTCGCTTAGCTATACGGGTCACAACACAAACCTAACCTAACCTATAGTTTTCGGTTTTAAATATTAGATCCATGTACTATTTGGTAGCAGTTCTTCTAAAACTATTTAGGTTAGATTGTAAATTAGGAAACTGTAAATTAGATTAGTATTTGTATTTTGAAGCAAACATTCTGACGCTCCGCTATACGGGTCACAAAACAAACCTAACCTAACCTATAGTTTTCGGTTTTAGATCCATGTACTATTTGGTAGCAGTTCTTCTAAAACTAGGTTAGATTGTAAATTAGGAAACTGTAAATTAGATTAGGATTTGTATTTTGAAG
The DNA here is from genome assembly GCA_932273695.1 of Apotomis betuletana. Taxonomy (NCBI): domain Eukaryota; kingdom Metazoa; phylum Arthropoda; class Insecta; order Lepidoptera; family Tortricidae; genus Apotomis; species Apotomis betuletana. Next base: position 11,104,582 of record OW026298.1, on the reverse strand, counting down.
CAAACATTCTGACGCTCCGCTCGCTTCGCTCGCTCCGCTATACGGGGCACAAAACAAACCTAACCTAACCTATAGTTTTCGGTTTTAGATCCATGTACTATTTGGTAGCAGTTCTTCTAAAACTATGTAGATTAGATTGGGTTTGTATTTTGACGCTCCGCTATACGGGGTCATAAAACAAACCTAACCTAACCTACAGATGTTGGTTTTCGACCTATGTTCCATTTGGATAGCATATGAAATTATAGCATGTGACAATTATGGATTACAATCTTTATGGAAAATGTGATTATTGGAATTAATATTATGGGAAACAAAGATTCGGGCATAGGATTAATATGGCAAACAATGATTATGGGAAACATAATTATAAGAAACAAGATTCGGACAATTGAATATTATGGCAGACGAAATTCGGGCATATGAAATTCGGGCAAGTGAAGGTATACCATAAAAGTAAAATAAAACCAATATTTCATTAATTAATTCATTTAACACGTCATTAATTACATTAGATATAAAGTTTGATTAATAAACGAACTTTAAATCGTTATTCATTAAATCAATTTGGCTGAATGTACACGCGCTTGTGCCATTTTGACATAAGACGAATATTAAAAAAATATTTTTGCACATGCGCAGTAGTAGATATGTCGAGCGCGGTTTACAAATTATAACTCCGCCATTTTTTATTGATGTCTAGTTTATTTTGAAGTTGTTTTGTGCAAATCTGCTGAAATAATGGCGAGATAAAGGGACGAATCATGGGTTTAAACCCGTAAAATGTTATTGAAGAAGTAAAAAATGTGAACGACGGCTTCTTGTTGGATAAATCAAATCAAAACACTTTTTTTCCAATGTAAACAGTCTTTGTGAGTATTAAAGTATTTTCTATTTTCTCGTACATGCATAGTAAAGTTTTGTACGGAACTCGTGTGTAAGATGATTTCCGACTCGTGTTTGTTTAATCACACTCGTCTGAAATCACCTAGGTACCTTCCACACTTGTATCGTAAATAACTATTTCTCTATCGAGATTTGTATGTTCTTTGCCAAATGCGCGTAAATCCAGTATGATAAATAAACGGCCAGTTGTATCAACAAATGTAACGGCCGATTAACATTAAGAAATGGCGCTGACAGCTGTCATGTCATAGAGAACTGTCAATTAACCCGTACTTCAGATTTTTATGTACCTACATAACTTACCGTAACTGGTCCTAAAAAGCATGAGAACTATTTTTAGGATTTCAATCAATTTTATTTTATGTTGGGATCAAAATGTCTACCTATACGTGACTAACTGCAATTAGAGTGGTATATAAAACTTATAAGTCATAAATAATAGTCCAATTCGACATTCCCACTGAGCAGTACCTAAATGGTAAGAAAATGCGTGAAGTATTGTATTTCCAAGTATTCTGAGTTTTTGCAGTAGGTATGTTGTAAAATTTAACATTTAAATCAATTACTTATATTACACAAAACCTTTTGGCAAAGTCGAGTCCAAATTCGAGTGATTATTAGTAATTAAATATTAGTCACAATTTACACCAGGGCTCAATGCAAAGATCGTTACTGCCATATTCGCCATTTGACCGATGTACTTATCGGACATACCTATGACACTTTTTGTTTTGGTACCTTTTTTGCGTTGACCAGTTTGCAATATTTAGGTAAATAGACCAGAAGAGTGCAGCTTGGCTGGGCAGCATTTGGAAAGCTGCGTCACATCTTCGAGTCACCCTAGCCACAATGCCTGAAGACCAAGGTATTCAATCAGTGCGTCCTGCCGGTCATGACATACGGAGCCGAGACGGTGGAACCTGACAGTGAAACTAGCCCACCGACTACACGTCACACAGCGAGCTATGGAAAGGGATATGCTCGGAATCTCGTTAAGGGACAAAGTCCGGAACGAGATTATCCGACAAAAAACCAAAGTCACTGACGTAGTTCAGAAGTGTAGCAGACTGAAGTGGCAGTGGGCTGGTCACATCTGTCGCAGAACCGATGATCGGTGGAGTAGACGGGTTCTCGAGTGGAGACCACGACTCGGCAAGCGTAGTGTAGGACGCCCTCCGGCCAGATGGACCGACGACCTGAAAAAAGTGGCTGGTGGTGACTGGATGGCGAAAACGGGAGATCGGGCCATGTGGCGAACCCTGGGGGAGGCTTACGTCCAGCATGATGATGATGACGATGATGAGGTAAATAGAGCAAATTGCGAATACCTACATAATAATAGTGATATTTCTTATTATTATTTCAGTCAGATCACATTAAAACGTAGAATTTAGATTCAGAGTCCTATGATAGTACCCAAATCAATTACCCCTATTCCCAGTTCGCCGAATGGTAATCTTTGGGACACTTCACAAAATGTGATAAATTTCTAATTATAAATTACTTGAGTGCGAAGTTTTTGTACGTAAAAATGTGTTAAATATTTTGATCAGGCTTAAAAATACGTGAATGCGATATCAACGCCATTACAAGGCTTTATTTTTGAATTATCAAATGAAGTGTCCCGGGGATCAACATTCGCCGACCACCTCTGATATAAGTTATTTTGTTACTATTGTATGACTTACAGAAAACACATAACGTACATTTTATACGTATTTCAAATAGTTTTTAAGTTCAAATATTTAAGGCGGCGTATCGTAAGTTTTTTAAATAGTTTTGAAGAAAGTTTTTGGAACTTTTCAGAACACTCTGTAGCTCCAGGGATCGTAGTAGTTTATGTTGAGACTGTTTCTATACTAGAACTAGAACAGCTAAGCGGTGTGTGAGAAAAATATCAACCAATAGGATTACTCAGCTACGCTCGGGGCAGCTCGCTATTGGTAAATTTTATTCTCGTAGCTTAGAGCTAGTGGATTGCCTTATTTTGTATCTTGTCGCTTTATCATCGTTAATCAATCGACAATCGAAATTATCTAAAGATTTACGACGACACGGTATTAAATGTATGTGCAAGTTAATGGTACCTAATGTATTGATCGTAAAGAATACTCGTCGCTTGCCATATATTATATTATAGCTATTGTACGAGTAGAGTAAAATATATTATCCATTATCCGAGTCACACAGTGATGGTACAAAATATTTTGTGTTTTACTTGAGTGCTTTTTGCAGTTGATTTTTAACCCCCGGCGAATGAGGGGTGTTTGTATGAGATTTTCATGTGTGTTGCGTATTTAAGTCTGGCTGGGGTATCGTTGCTAGTTGATTTGTCAAAGATTTCCAGTGGCCCAATCCGGCTGATATCGACATATTATAATTATAGTCGTTTGTACAGAGCGTGAGCTGTCACTGTCAGAATACGCTTCGCGTTTTATATGTCTAATTCGCTCTTATGTGATCCAGATAAGAACCTCTCAGTTTTCACCCAAACCCGAATCACAATCAGAGCTCATGGATGTTGAAACAGCCGTGATATGGCCGGTATATTGCTATTTGCTTTAAAGTGACACTGATAAGTTGTCACTTGAAGACAATTAGAGTTCATCGCTAAAGTAAATATACATATTATATAATCGTAATACTTCCGACAGATGTCATGTCGTACGTCAAATTAAGCTCATGGCTAAGGTTGCCCGTCCACTGAACTGAAGCGGAGAAAATGAACCAACTCTGCTCCTCTCCAGTGAACTGGCAGCCTTAAATGGGGACTCGAAGTTAGCATCCGAAGTATAAAGAATGATGTTTTCAAATACGGTACCTTGTATGAATAGGGTCAACGACTTGGGCTTTAGATTTTCCGGATTACGTAAACGAGTCGATTAAATAAAATATGCACCTAAAAGTGGAGATTAAGGGCTTGAATTAAAAACAGAACTTGAATTTTTTACTTGTTTTTTTTTAATGAAAGTTACTCATATAAGTAATTTTGTTTGACTAATTTTCATTACCCAAGGGACGCGATCATGTCCTAATGAAATATCTGGAAAGAATTTGAAGTTAGTTACGGAAAAGTGTTAGAAGTAAAGAATGGCTTTGAGTACAGAATGGTGCGGTCGTGATTTTTTTCATGGCTTGGCGGATTGTTGAATGGGTAATGAAATGACTATGTTCAGGACTTTTTTTAGCCAAACTGCCTCGAATCTTATAAGTATTTTGTTTACGCCTAGACGATACAGCAGAAATGAAAGCTGCGAGATAATTCTTCTTTATTTCGAACAGGACTTTCAACCTTTTTATAATTTCTACTCTACGTAGACGCAAAATATCTATGTTATCTTGTACCACAAGTCCATTCAGGAAATGATTTTAAGAAATGTCGATTATTTGTGTGCAAATGTCGTAAAACTGGGTGTGATAGCATTTTTATAATGGTCAGACTTAAGTTTAGCTACTATTTCGTCCGCCTTTACTGTTAACTGTTCCTGTCTTTGATTATTCGCGCGCTTCCCAAGGGACGCGTGTTCTACAGTTTGCAAATCTATGAGCAGCGATTAATAGAAGTAAGTGATTGGTTGATGTCTTTCGGGTGTCCTATCGCTTGTATCAAGAAAAGGCAACTATATGAATGTAGTCAGGAAAACGTTATGTAACATGACGTTTTCCTGACTACATTTTAGGATTAATTTTAAAATTATAACGATGTGCAAATGTTGGGCACCCTAGTACTTAACCTCTCGTATGTGTCTGATAAGGATCCTGACCACATACTATGGCCGTCCTTTTTTTTTAAAGGATTTTTTTACTCATTGCTCAAATGGCGCTTGAACGCGCGTTTTTTTTAAATCTCACATACGAAAGGTTAATTAAATGAACTTATGATTTGTGGTGAAAAGTGTGGCCAAGTCATGTTAAAGTTTGCAAAGAGTTCTTAGTATACCTACTGTAAGGATATTTTTCTTCTTTTTGCTCGTAATTTACGAGTATTTTGCGCAAGTGGGTGGTTAGTAATTTACTTACGTGAAATATTTCGCAACAAGCATACAAGTTTTAGATTTTTTTAGTATGTAGGTAAATACTTATCTTAAGTCCTTAAGGTACGTGAAAAAACCTACGTATACAAGCATTTTGGGAAACTTTTGAACTGTTAATAACTTGCGCTGAAACTCGTAGCGGCTAGGTATGTTCGTCGTTCTGAAAAAGTTATACTTATCACTTACGTCTTGTTGGTTAAAGAAGTCGTCCTGGGCATCCTCGCTGGGGCAACCCATGTCCTGCAGCAGCGGCGTCACGTGCCGCTCCCAGTCATCCATTATTACGACTATACAGCTACTAGACCGACTATCACAGCTCACAAACAAATTCAGTCATTCTAGCTGACACTAGCATCACATTCGCGCCAAAAACTTCCGAGACAAGTGGCGGGAAAAGTGCGATCGCACGACACCCGGTTGATACGGAGCGAGAGAGAAAAAACAGGTATCACGTGCCCGTTCGAAAAACGCAAGAGAAAAGTGTGTGTTGGAGTCAGTGTGGCGAGGCGCGCGTTCCCGGCCGCCCGTCGACGCGACCGGACCAGGAGTGCGTGGCGGCCGCCTGGCCGCACGCCCTCTGCGACGCCGCCTCGCGGCCCTCCTACTCCCACACCCGTCCTCTGCATCTATCCGTCCTTGTCGCACACGCTGCACGCCTCCCATGGGCGGCCGATTTCCCGCTTTCGGCCGCAACATGGCCGTACCTCTCGCGGCCCAGCTGCAAACATGAACCATCACCGTCGAGAAAACACCATGCTGCATTTTCATGGCAAACAACCGGCCGAGCCACCGACTAAGAGGACGTTTATGAAAACTTTTTTCAAAACACTTACGATAAAGTATAGCTATTTAACTACATGCACACATATGGATTACACTCATTTACTAACAAAAATAAGCTACATATTATAAACATAATTTAACTGTATAGCAAATTAAGACATTAATTTTCCTCTACACGTGTCAATTTTCACCGGCTATTTACCCAAAACTACGACAAAGTTTGCTAGCACTCCGTACTGACCGGTATAAAACATCATGAATACTATAACACTTCCAAACTATCCTCTGATCAATCCTAACCCAAAACTTAACAGTTTAACACATTAGCAAGTTTGGTCATTATTAAAAGTGCAGCGAGCGTTAACATAGTTAAACACTTACGGCGACCGAAGTTTCTGAAAACCGTACAAGCGGCCAATTAAAAGTTAAATGTCTAATTCTTGTTAGACTCGGGAAGTCCGCAACTAGTAGGTAGGTACTCACTAAATTGAAACTTCTTCAATGTTAGGTGGGATATAATGCGGAACTGTTTACATAATTACAAAGTTTGTTACCTAATTTGCTGGTCCTCACACAATAACGATGCCCAAAAAACAAAGCATTAAATAAATTATCTCTTTATTGCACATGTGCACAAACATGACTAGAAATTAAACATTCCTAAACAGCGATCTCTTTTATGATAACCTTTGGGCGGTGTGAGATTATATCAAGTGGATGGTACAACGCAGTTACGAATTGAAGTTGGTATACATGATGATGATGATGATGTCCTCTTCATCGGGTCCGATGACAGTGACTTCAAGTAGTAGGGTTCGTAGCACTCCGATGACGATGGGCGCGGATATGACTTGCAAAACCCAATTTGCTGGTAAATATCCGATCACACCATCCGATCGTATCAAGTGTTGGAGGGTGCGAGGAAGAGATCAAGAGACGTTGCGCCATCACGAGATCTGCCGTGGGGAAGTTAGATAAGATTTGGAAGGACAGGCGAATAACCAGGAATACCAAGGTCCGACTAATGAAATGTCTTGTCTTTCCAATATTTCTCTACGGAGCAGAGACGTGGATCCTAAGGTTAAAAGATCGTCGTAAAATTGATGCACTAGGAATTTGATGCTGGAGGCGTATGCTGAAAATTCCTTGGACCACTTTTCGCACAAACGTATCCATCTTAAGGGAGTTAAGAATACATGAGAGGCTTTCGTCGACTGTACAATTGCGAATTCTAAAATTCTTTGGACATATCTCTCTAAACCAGCAATCCATGGAGCATTTAGTGGTGCAAGGACAGATTGAGGGCAAAAGGTCTAGAGGGTGATCCCCAACCCGATGGACGGATCTGATAAAGACAGTGACAGACACCAGCATTTCAGAGTGCTCTCGAAATGCTGCTAATAGAGTAAAGTGGAGACAAATTGCGAAGGCCGCCACCCGACCCGAGAGGACCGCGGACGAAGATCACCCGTGTAGGTACAAACACATCATCATCGAGACCACGACCACTCTGACAAGAGCGAGACGACTAGAAAGAAGAAGAGATCCGATCACAACGCGCGCAGTGGAGCTCACCACGGTCATTGCAGGTGTAAGCAGCGCGCCTTGCGCTCTTGACGTTTAAAATCCAGCGCTCGGGGATGTGCGTCTTCAAACTCCTTTACTGTAACATGGACAGTGGAACGCCTTACATCCGTAGATATACATTATAACAAAGTTCAAACTAGAAGTAGTGAAAATGCCTAAACTTACTCACAGACATAGTTATGTACCCACATAATTAGCTACTTGAGTAATTAGCTTGGTAAGTATAAGATAAGTATATCTCAACTTCGAAACATTACCTTCCGTAAAGTTGGGCCGTCATTTGACCAGTAGAAACCGATAATTTTATCAGAAATAAATTCGTTAATATTTTTTGTATGCACAGTTTCGGATAAAAGATAACAGTCAGACTATTGAATTTAGCGAAATGTCGATAGTGGGAAATATATTTTATCATTAGGCTTGACAAAATGACAGATTCACGCCGATCTTCAAATAAAATTAAGAAAAATTTTTTGGAAAACCTACCACGTATTAGGAAGCTCATTGGAAAAACCTACATAAAAATGCACCTTTGGTGAAAAACCGAAGGTGGATAATATGTCGCCGGTTAATATAAGTACAGTCCAAAATAGGCGACTGTCTGGGGGTCTCACCATAAAAGGGTCACCCCTAGACGAATTCCGTCACATCAATAGAGCAGTGTTGCTAAATGAAAAAACAGAAAATGCCTAAGCGGCCGGAAAATAACGGGCTTTCAAACGAATACCTACGGGGTGAAGCAAGTCATGAAACGAGTAAATACTAACAGTGCCACAGTTTTCAATCTACTTTCAAAAGACGATGTTCCCAATTCGAGGCGAAATTTTTTTATAACCTCATACCTCAGATCAGGCGGTTATTTAATTATGTACGTACCATTTTTGAAAATTATACTTTTGTTTGAATAATGTATGATATGTGGTGATGGTGATGTGGTCCCAGTTTGTCATAGAATTGAGATGTGATGGAAGCCATGTAGAATCAGCGGCACTCATCTTGTTTTGTAAATATATAAATGACGTGCCATTTAGTAGTTAGTTTTCCAACTGCGAAACTTTGCAATCACCAAAATATAGGGGTATCAAGTTTATTTTAAAATAAACACATACAATATAATATTTACAATACTAAAAATATATATTTTATTGTACAGTCACTACAGATGTACGGTTTAAGGACCTTTTAAGGGCTATAAATAGTGCTGCTTCATGTGATTGCTTCTTGCAAATTTCCTTTTTTTTATTTCTTTATATCTTTTAATTGCGTTGACTGAAGTTTGATTTATTCACGGCTCTAAGGGGTAGCAGATTTGTTTGATATTAATTTCAAGTTGACACCACCTCCACATGTTTCTTAGGAAAAATTCTTAACCTTCAGATGGACAAACAGAAAGACAGACACCAAAATGATCCATGGATTCCATTTTTGCCCATTGTGTTACAGAATCCTAAAAATACTCCATTATGTAAAACACTGATGATTTTTCTTGCTTGCAGAAAGAAGAAAGATATATTTACCCTGAGTCCTGTTTATTTCTTTTAAGGTTTATTGTTTTAATTTTCATAGAAAGGGTAAAGGAAGACATTTTAAAGTAACTTAAATTTAATAGGTTGCAATTATTTCTGGAAAAAGTTACAGATATTCTTATAGCGTTAAAAAGATTAAGATGTTTTTTCCCGCCCTGTACAGGCATCACAACTAGAGATGCGCCGTTTCCGAAAATTTCAGAAAAAAATCCTCATTTTGCATGAGTAATGAGGAGTTTCCGAAAATTTTCGGAACCGGCACATCACTGATCACGTTCTTACAACCTTGACACTGGCAGAATTGGGGTATCCCAAAAAAAATTACCCCCTCTTTTTATATTTTTATTCGATGAAATAGGCCATTTTATAATACCTATTTCATTAACTCTTCATTAGAATAAGTAGTTATTTTTTTATTAATTATTTTAAGAAGCTCACAAGATGACGTCACGAATTCCGCGCGTGTTTGAGGATAGTAAAAAAACGCTATTCAGCGCACTCTTCTTTGTATTTTTTACTATTTCGCTGGTAAACCTACGCATTTCTGAAATTGTGACTTTGGCCATGAAATTCCCAAAAAAAAAATTCAATATCTTGTCAAAGAACTGTCAGGTAGTTTGTAAATAACCAACAAAAAATGTAATTGTTTTCAAGTTTGTTTTCATTATTTTACTACAAGTTATATGTGCTGCTTTTCGATAGCTCTGTCTTAATTTTGGACTTATTTTTCACGCCAGGCTAGTCTCCATGGCTATGCTTTGACCGTACCAACAAATATTTGACTTGGAGACGATAAAATTATTTGTGTGATACTAGATAAAATGGAAATAACAGTCCTAAAACCTAAAAATTCAACATCCCAACAAGCTTCATGGAGCAGATTATTGTTAATACTTTAAAACCACAGACCATAAGAATACTATAGACTGGGTATTGGGCGGGGCACGCATAACCGAGCTTTAGCCCAAATCGCCAAATACATGTCAACGTGATGTCAACAGTCACTTAGTTACCGTACGAACGTGCTTGAGTAATTATATGCCAAAAAATTAGAAATATGCCGAATTGTGCCATTATAATCGTCACAGGCGAGATCTGCATACTCAAAAAGATACCTGATACAGTTTAATTTCACTGGGAAGTAATAAAATTCGGTATTTTGTAATGTTTCGTAAAATATTGCAGTGTATATTATGACAATTATACATTACTAGCTTGACATGGCAACTATTCACGCAACATCTTTAGGAGCACGCAATGTATACGTCCGTCTGACAATTTAGTGCGGGGAACAAGTCTAAACCACAAATTGCCGATATTCTGTATGGAGGTTTTAATGTGAGCCACTCGTGTTTCATACTAACTTGTCCATTTTAATAATACTAGGTCGATGTAGAGTCAGCCACCGGCTAAGCTTGCACCAAAGATTGGAGCGGAGTTTTTTTTTTTCGAAATTTTCTCTTCGTCACGACCTAGCGAAATTTAATTTGTGCATTTTAAAACAAAAATTTCTAAAATCGGTTGAGAACTCGCTGAGATCTGCGCATTGTTACGAAGTCCATTCGAGTCGATCCATGGGAGCTTCGCTCGCTCCGCTCCAATAATTTACACTTTATCACCTTGTTTTTTAGGGTTCCATACCTCAATCGGAAAGAACGAAAATCTTATAGGATCACTTTGTTGTCCGTCCGTCCGTCTGTCTATCTGTTTGTCTGTCTAGACAGTCAACGCGTGGAGGTATCGAGTTGAAATTAACACTATATGTATATATACTCAGGTCTAGGGTCCCTTAGAGCTGTGAAAAAAAATCAAGCTTCTACGTTAACGTGAAAAAAAATTACGGCCGTTTATGTCGCCAAAAACGTACATTTCGACACTCTCAAGGAAATCAAAGTGATAGGGTACTTCCCGATGACCTAGAACTATGAACTTTGGCAAGTACTACAAATAGGTACTTATAAAAATCTGAAATCGCCACATACTTACTACAAATACTAATAAAAATCTTAAAAAATATAGTTTTTTTTTCAAACATCAAGTCCACCTTTTGTACGATACGTTTTCTTTTGTGAATATAATAAAGATTAATTAAATAAATAAATAGGTAAATCATATTTGGAGAACTTGGTTGCGTTAAGTTTGATTCAAATTCAAATTCGTTTATTGCAAGAACATAGTAATAAATTAGGTGATACAGGTATATACAGTGTTGCTTATTTTCTACCAAAAAGGCATGCAAACAAAATACTTGATTGTTACATATTTCAATTTGTTACTTATGTCAATAATAATTACTAAAACTCAGAATTTGCAGATTAAATTACATTAATTATTACATAATTTTTATAAGTATTTGCACCTCGTTTGTATGCCATGTTTGTGCGCCACACATTTCAGATGCAAACTTAACTCAACCAGGCCAATTAAGATGGGATAAGTGAAAGTTTGTACGGAACCCTCGGTGCGCGAGTCAGAATCGCACCCGGCCGGTTTTTTTTTTTATTCAGATAAGTAATTTTATTACCTACAGCGAAATCAATAGCAGTGGGTGACAAAATCATTACATTAAAACAGTATTATTGTTTTGCTAATCCACAATATAATAATGTGCTAGTCAGTTCGTCGTCAACTGACTTGGCGCAGTTTTTATGCACCTGCCTGCTGAGCCGGCGGTCCTTCGTTCGAATCTCGGCAAGGGCAAATATTTCTGTGATGAACTCGAATATTTTGTTCCTGGGTTATGGATGTTAATTTTATGTATGTATTTATATATATTGTTTATATTATCGTCTAGTAAGTATCGATATTAAAAGCATTGCTTAGTATAAGGTCAGGGCGAGTTGTGTACGATTGTCCCTTAATTATTTTGTTTACATTTTATATGATATAAAATAAATAAATCTACTCCGTTTATAATTTACCTACTACCTGTCCCAAATGTTTTAAGGTGATGTTTTTATTATTCATAATCACTAATTCACAATATGTAAACATTTTGAACGATAGAAAGATTGAGATGACGCTTCCATTTGATTTCGTCGCCAAAAATTAAAAGGTCTGATAATTTAATTTACGACCATACAAAATGAATATTTTCAACATGCATTATATTATAAACCTATACATATTATTATTTTATCGATATCGACTATTTTGATTTGATCACGCCCTTAACCTTTAGAATCAGTAGATGCATACCGCTGGCTGAGCATACATGACATTTTCTGGGTCGTTAAAATTAAACCCCGTGTTACAAGGATAAGGTTCAATATTAAATGTTTTATGATTGTAACATAAAACCTTGTGATATTTTGCCAGCGTTAATATCAAAAGTGACACTACTGAATTGACGAAAGTAGAAATCAATTTCTTGTCAATTCGAGACTTTGTCGTACTGAATCATAAAGTTACATTTGCCTTTTATTTTATTTCTATTTAAGTTATAATAAAAATAAATGCATTGTCTGATATGCATATAAGGGCTAAAATTCTCGATACTTTGATCGTTGTAGTGTATGACCACGAAAATCGCACACATTAGCTCAGCCAATGTCAACTCACTTCTGTTTGTTGTAAAACCTTATTTTTATACGAATATAATTGTGTGCGTGTAAAAGTCGGCTACAGCGGTGCTAGAACAAACTGCGCTGAATGCCATCTCCATATACTCCGTGTTTAAAACAGTCAAAGGATCCACTATGCAGAATTATGTTTAAGGACGAAAATATTGCCGTCAAGATTCCTACTTTCTAGAAGGAATATCGCATCACGTCTAACAACATTATAGATAGAAAACTTGCTAGTAAATGGATCCGGAAGATTAAATTGACAAAAATGTACAAACTACTAAGTGTGAATTACATCATAATTTTATTTCATTTCTATATATGAAGTAAAGTATTTTTTGGATTATTTATATTTGCTGTAACTTTATTGTATGTATAATGTAGCAGAAAAAATTAAACTCATGATATTATAACAGTTTTTTTCATTGAAAGTAAATGAATCTTTGTGACATTTTCAAGAAAAAAGTACCACTTGTCTACCTGACCATATGGACACGTTGATTCGTTATCGGTTTACAGGTGCGACCGCAATGCTGCTCAAAAAACAGTGTGTTTACGTAGTCGCGTGTCATATCTGTACCATTTCCATAAACTATATAAAACACAATTTTTAAGATGATCTTAAAATGTGAAAAGTGTGTTATCATAATTATTATTGTAAAATTCTACACCCCAAAATTTAATGAATAAATTTTGGGAGTCCTTCTACCACCCCGAACTTTATCTCTTCTTCAGGCAAAGTGTAAGTAAATTGATTGCCTAATACTGCTATCACTGCACAGCAACAATGGCATTCTTCGATCGAACCTTCCTGTCCTCTTATATGTTCATGCTGGCTTTAAGGTTTGGGTGTGGCACGGAAAACCTAGATTAGGTTTAGTATTTGACGAAATGCGTGAAAGTAAGAGAATCTTCAGGTCACGGTTAAAGTGGTGCCAAAACAATGAGGAGCAAATTAAATTGGATATTATAAGTAAGCACCACTACAAACGAGATTTCCGAGCTTTTTGGAAGGGGCTTGTGCACAAATCACGTGAGGTTTTTTCGGCTACTTTTTGACCCCCCCCTCCCCCCTGGTGATATTTGGTGAGGTTCTTTGCTAACCCCCCCCCTCCCCCTCACTACCTCACGTGTATTTTTTTTCCGCCAAAATTTCGAAAAATAGACTCGCTATTTTGAAGTATTTAACAAGTGAAGATTTATTTTTTAACAAAACCGAGAAAAAATATCGATTTTTTCTTAGTTCGTTCACTATAGAAAAATACACGTGAGGTCTCCTTATACCCCCCCTCCCCCCACGTGATATTTCGTGATTTTTTCGTGACCCCCCCCCTCCCCCTATTGAACCTCACGTGATTTGTGCACAAGCCCAAGGCCACGGACAAACTCAAATGCAAACCCGGCCTCCCAGTGAGTGTCGACGGTATCAGCGACCGAAAGGATATCGCTGAAATGTTTAAAAATCATTTTGCTGTTAAATCTCCATTGGGACCATCACAGTCAGAGGTGCCATGTACGGGGTCGCGTGATCAGGAGATAAGGACCAAATTTACAGCGAAGGACATTAATAAAGCAATTAAATGTATATCAAGGGGCAAGTCTCCTGGCCACGACGGCCTTTGTATAGAGCACCTTCAACATGCCGGTCCACACTTGCCGAGAGTACTTGCGATGCTGTATACATTTTGCATAGGCCATTCGTACCTACCTGCTGACATGATGAAAACGGTGGTGGTGCCGATAGTGAAAAATAAAACGGGTGATATTAGCGATAAGTCCAACTGTAGGCCAATCTCTCTGGCTACCATAGTAGCCAAGGTGTTTGATAGTGTGCTTAATCTCCAAATTGAACCGTATCTTAAATTGCACGATAATCAATTTGGTTTTAAACCGGGTTTATCGACGGAAAGTGCGATTTTGGGTTTAAAGCATACTATCAAATACTACACAGATCGACAAACAAATGTGTACGCATGCTACCTGGATTTATCAAGGGCATTCGATTTGGTAAGTTATGACATCCTCTGGCAAAAACTTAATGACATTCACGTGCCACCTGAATTAAATAATATCTTTAAATTCTGGTACAAAAACCAATCGAATGTTGTCAAATGGGCAGGCGGACGCATACAGGCTGGAGTGCGGAGTGAGGCAGGGGGGGTTGACCTCGCCCAAGCTCTTCAACCTGTATGTAAACGGACTGATAGAGGAGCTCAGCAGCACCTATGTCGGGTGTCATATAGATGGGGTATGCGTAAATAATCTTAGCTACGCGGACGATATGGTGCTGCTGAGCGCCTCTCCGTGTGGCATAGCGAAATTGATCGGCATCTGTGAGCGATATGCTGGTAGCCACGGTTTGCTTTACAATGTAAAGAAAAGTGAGTGTATGGTCTTTAAGGGCAGAAATAAATGCACGCCAGATGTCCCGCCCATAAAGCTAAATGGCAAGGTGCTTAAAGTAGTGTCACAATTTAAATATCTGGGACATATTATCACTTCTGACCTTAAAGACGATACCGACATTGAGCGGGAACGAAGAGCGCTGTCTGTGAGAGCCAACATGATCGCCCGTCGGTTCGCTAAATGTTCCAAAGAAGCGAAGATTACTCTTTTCCGAGCCTATTGTACATCCCTGTATACAAGCGGACTGTGGGCGAATTACACGCTAAGACAGTACAGTGCTCTTAGAGTGCAATTTAACAATGCGTTCAGGGTGCTGATGGGGCTGCTACGATACGGCAGTGCATCGGGAATGTTCGCAGAAGCGCAAGTGGATTGTTTTCACACGACTATGCGCAAGCGATGTACATCCCTGGTGCGCAGGATTCGGGCCAGCGCCAACAGCGTCCTGGAGATGATTGCCGAGCGCTTAGACTGTGTTTATGTAAACCATTGTTGTATGATGCACATAAACACAGCCGTTATATATAATTATAATTAAATATGTTACTAACAGTAGTTTATAAGTACTTATTTAATTTCATTACTAACAAAACTGATCCATGTTGGTCGAGAAATAAATGATTTGAATTTGAATTTAAACTGTCTGCAAGGTGGTGAGAGTTGCGGTTGCTCTTTTGGGTGGGTGTTGAATCTATAAAAATTCTTGTAGTGTAGTGGATCTGATCGGAATCCATGTCTCTGAAAGTATCGAAGGTCGTGCACGATTAAGATCTTCTTGGGATCCAAGATAGGTACCATCAAAGTTTTGGTATTGGTGATACGCCTTCATCTAAAAAAAAAACACGTGTCTGAATTTTAAATAAAAATATAAAACAAACCTCGAATGTTTTGAGACGATTACCTTCTTATTAAATCAGCATTTTTAATAACCACCGATGCATTTCTCCTTCAAAGCTCAAGTCGATGCATTCACGCAGTCTTTGTTAATCGCAGTTCATTGACAAGAAACATAAACAGTATAGGTAGAATCGCTTGAACTATTCCTTGAGAATAGTCTGCATCCTAATTGCTTATAACCGATATTATTTTTATTTCCACTCATCGTCTCGTCAGCGTTTAATTAATTAAACTCTTTCTTTTGTTGAACGTAAGTTACACTTACAAGTTAAGAGACGATGTAAATATTATTTATTAATCCTGGAATGGCAGCACCTGGTTTTTGCCAATGTCAGTTTTTAATAAATAATCTGATTCACTTTATAAAGAATAATAAACCATTCGTGTATATTATGTTCAATACCATTTCTAGAAAATCCCGATGTAAAATATTGAAAATGTAAATAATAAATAATAATAATAATAAAAATATCATTTATTTTCACCTCACAAAGGACATACAAAAACAGTTTGACAACTAGTTGGTAAACATGAAAGTGGTACAACGTATCCTTTGTGAGGGACTGGAGTCTGAACTAGGTATTGAAAACCTGTAATACAGATCTCCAGGCCCTCACCCTGGAAAGCAACACAATTTAGTAAAATCTAGTAGATACCCGTTTTGCACTTATGGAAACTTATGAGGTAGATAAATGAAGTAACTATAAAAAGCTTTAGTAGAAAACTTACAATAAAAATTTGGAAAAAAGCAATGAATAAGGCACGCGCATTTGCGCTTTTGCATGCGTGCGCGTGTGTGTGTGTGTGTGTGTGTGTGTGTGTGTGTGTGTGTGTGTGTGTGTGTGTGTGTGTGTGTGTGTGTGTGTGTGTGTGTCTGTGTGTGTGTGTGTGTGTGTTTGTGTGTGTGTGTGTGTGTGTGTGTGAGAGAGGGTGGCAGAAAGTGGGTTACCGAAACTCGAGGAGATCCTCGAGCTCATTATATGTTAATGTGACCAACCATTTTGTAATTTTTGACTTGCATTCTTTTAATGTGGCACTGTAGATAAAAATTATTTTATTGATACGGTTATATAGTTTCGGACTCAGATAGAAGAATTGCCGTCCAGACAAAACCATACGGTGAGTGTTAATTGTACAGATGAGGTCAATGCGACGTTTGTTTTTGACTAGATCCTGATTGAAGGGTAACATTTTGTGTTTCCTTATAATAATCTGTCTAATGAATAGAGCTCTGACTGTAAGAACATTACAGTCACGATAAAGGTCAGTGGTGGGGTATAAAAAGGGCTTACTTGTCATAACCTTCAGGACTGCTCGTTGTGCCCTTTCTAATCTTAGGAACAAAGTCTTGCAAGCCCCGCCCCAGGCACTAATACAGTATGTTAATAGTGACTGCGCAAGTGCAAAATACACTGTCTTTAGGGAATGTATGTTTAACACTGCTCTCAGATTTTTAAAGACATATATAAGTTTCCTCATTTTTAGGATTAGGTTTTCAATGTGTAGGTGCCATCGCAAATTGCAATCGAGAGTTACTCCTTAATATTTGATATTTTGAACGTGGGAAAGAGCAGGACATGTGCAGGGGTTGTCTATGTTTAAATTAGGATACTGATTAGGTCGAGGCTGGGCTAGAGGAGCAGATGGGCAAGTATGAACATATATTTTGAATGACCCCAGGTCAGGCTGAAGTGCAGTTGTAGGAGAGAAGGTAAGAAAATTTGATTTATTTACGTTTAAGGTCAGTAAATTAGCTGTTAACCATTTAGCTATATGACGAAGCGCGTTTTCAGTTGCTTTGAGGGCAGCGTCCCAGCTTTCACCCTTAATTATAAGAGCTGTATCATCGGCGTAAGTGATAATTTGACAGTGGTCAAGCCGAAGTGTGCACAGATCATTTATGTAGATTAAGAAAAGGGTAGGTCCTAGGACACTACCCTGGGGGACCCCGTAATCAAGTTGTGTTTCAGTGCTTATTATTTGATCAATAACAACACATTGAGTGCGTCCTGTCAAGTAATTTTTAAAAATTTCCAAGGCTACACCTCTGATACCCATCGCAGACATCTTCGAAAGTAAAATAGGGACAGATACTGTGTCAAACGCTTTAGACAAGTCTAAGAAGACGCCAATAGTTTTCTGTTTGTCTTCTAAGTTTTTTACAATATTGTCTATCAGCATAACTACGGCGTCCTCTGTAGATTTACCACTTCTGAATCCAAATTGATTGGGGGCCAGGATGTTATTTTTATTTAGGAAGTTAATCAAGCGATTATTTAAAAGTTTTTCAAAAATTTTAGAAATGCTAGTGAGGACTGAAATTGGGCGAAAATTGCTAACATTGTTTTTACTGCCACTTTTGAAAATCGGGTGAACAAGAGCTTTTTTGAACACAGTAGGGAAGCTACCGGTAGAAATGCACAGATTAAAGATATATGTCAGGACAGGAACAAGTTTATTCCGAGAAGCCTTTAATACAGAGGTTGGTATACTATCGTGGCCAACCGAGCAATGATTTTTAAGGTCAAGAATAATTCGCTCCACTTCTGCGTCATCAACTGGAAGAATTACCATAGAGTCCCTCGCGTTGTCGAGACCATAATTTACATAGGTTTTAGACATATTCACGTAGTTACTAGCGCTGGTTATACTCTGAGCGAGCGAGTTGCCAATACCAGCAAAGAAAACATTTACGCGGTCAACCGACGACCGAGCATCTGCACAGAGAGACAGGAGTTCACGGGAAGATTTTTTATTATGTTGAATATTAGCAACTTTCTTAATGGCGTTCCAGGTGTCCTTTGGTTTACCTTTAGCATTCTCAATTAGTTGTTTATCATAAGCCAATTTAACTCTCTTTAAAAGGTTATTGCAATAGTTTCTATAGCGTTGATAAGTTTTTTTTAGTTGTCATTGTTACTGTCAGACGAAATATTTACCGGTCCAAACATACAATCTGCGACAAATTGTGTTCAATTTAGCTTCAATTGCCAGTGCCAATCAAGTATTTAAAAGATACTTGAATGTTTGACTTAGAATATCAACATTATAACATTAAAGGATTATAATGATTCTTGAAAGAAAGGACAGTTTAGTAGTAGTAAGATAATAATTATAAACCCGTTAGTATAATTTGGACCGAGCATTTGGGTAACCACAGATAACACCACCTCTATCTTTCCATACTACGGTGACGTAGTAAAACCCCGGTTACTGAAGGTCAAGTGAAAAATTGGGTAGTATCTTTTTTACGAAATTTTTGTAATTTTTTTCAATAACTAGAAATGGTTCAGAAAGAACCCAGCTCGTCAGTCATAATCGAATTAACGGTTTCGAAAAAAAACGGTACACCCCAATTGTCCCAATGGACAGTAGCCATTTATTTATAAAAATTGAATTGAATTCTTTATTTATGTAATGACAAGTTATTACTCATAAATTGTAATTGCCATTCAAGAAGCTTATATTGTAAGACAACAGGAGTGCGAACTCAGAATAAGTGTTCACACAAAATTAAATCTTAGTGTAAATACATAAAGTATATTTTACAGGTGAAGGGGTCACGGTCAGACAGAGACAGCTCGCAAATAGGTAGTGTGTCCCTTTCTAATATTGCCAGTCATGAAAAATAGTAATAATTAGTAGTTTTCAAATAAAATGGTAGTTATTAGTAGTTTACATTTTTCTTTAAATTAACACTATTCACTTCAAATAATTAAATATTTTATTCGCTAAACTTTCTTACGCGTCACCAAAGAAACTAACGAAAAAATTATGAACGTTTTACAATCCGTTAGTATATAAAAATAATTTTATGTTAGGGCAGGATAAAACCTTTAAATTTAAAATCTTATTAATATAATTGAAAACTGTCAGCATTTTTGACAGTGCTTAATGGTATCTTTTCTGATTATTTAAAAAATTACATACTTATAATTGCATCATGGTAACTGGAATTAAAGGTTGCAAAAGGAAATCTTTTGGTGGCTGTAGTATATTTTTTCAGGTAATATATGGTATCGTATATTAATATGATAGCATGTCAAACTTTGATAAAGTACTAATAGAGTGACAATGAATTTACAAAATTACCGGATAATTCCGATCTATGTTTTACTTCGAGAATTATTCGTACTAAAAACAATCTGAGCATTGCACTATTGCAGTAATGTCGTTATTAATATACTACGATAATCCTTCGCTATCTAAGGGTGGTTAATAGGCGTCAAAATTTCAAAATGGTCGTAGCGAGCTGAAATTTGGTATGTAGGGGGCTTTGGGCCCCCTGATTCCAAAAAACTTTTTTTTCTAGCAAAAAAAAAATGTATGGGGAATTTTTTAAGAGGCGCGTATCTCGTAAACGGTTGGCTGAGGTGGGAGGTGCTCGACCAAATGTCATAGGGGGCCTCCACCCGAGTAAAGTCGTGAAAAAAAAAATCGAAATGGCGACTTTTTTTTTCTAAATTTCAAATTGGTGCTAGGGAGCTGAAACTCGGTATCGGAGGGCATTTGGGACTCACAAATATGAATCTGGAATTGGTGTTCAAAAATTCGGTCAAATTCGGAAAATATCGGAAAAACAAGATTTGTATGGAGAAATTTTCAAATTGGTCCGAGGAGGCTGAAATTCGGTATCAGGCCGTTTTAGGGGCCCCCAAGTAGAAATCTGAAATCGAATTTTAAAAATTCGGTCAAATTTAGAAAATATCGGACAACAAACTTTAATATTTTAGTTCGACCGAGGGCCGCAGGCTTAAGGGCGAACGTCCCCCACGAGCCCGCAGGCCGAGCTCCGTGTAGCACCAAAGGTGCGCAGCGTCCCAGAGATGGCGTAGCGCGCGAGCCCAAGGGCCCGCAGGGTGAGCCCACCTAGAACATTGCTACCCGCATAAGTAATCGTAGTTGTAGTAGCAATCGTAGAACCGAAGATAGGAGATAACTCGAGATGTATGCCTTTAAGACCTCCCAGATCACCCCGCCATAAGTATTTTATATGAATCACTAGAAACAAAAAAATATACTTATATAATATAAAAATATAATAAATGAGTGGTTTGGCATCGTCTTCAAAACGTGATTCAAACGCAATCTGTACTTAAATGGGTTATTTTTAGCTTTTTAGTTTATGTTGAAGTTTGGTAAAGCTTGCCGAGAGATTCTTGGTCATATTGGAATCTTTTGTATGATTTTTTTGAAGTCTCCATGTTCTAAAACAAGAAAAATCAAAAATAAATATCGTAGTTCATTCACTGGTTTTTGAAAACCAATTAATGAACTAACTGTCATTGCGGTAGTTCATTCACTGGTTTTTGAAAACCAATTAATGAACTAACTGACATTGCGGTAGTTCATTCACTGGTTTTTGAAAACCAATTAATTAACTAACTGTCATTGCGGTAGTTCATTCAATAAACTGTTAAAAATTGAATATTTAAAGTTTTGTTCGAACACTGGCTGTTTGTCAGATAATACATTTCTATCAAAATCATAGAAAACCAAATCTTATAACTACTAACAAAACGTCAGATATTGGACAAACAATATATCACGCGATTCCAGTGAATGAACCCCCGGTTCGTTCATTGGATTTAAGCTATTTTGGTTTCTAGTTATAGAACACTGGATTACAAGCCACTTTTTGAAAATAAATCACTACACATTAATAGCACTAACAATACCTTACGGCTTAAAAAAACACGCACTGTACATGGCAGATGCACAGGACACACGTAGTGACACATTAAACACAACATAGCTTACCTTAATCCTTATTACACCTCCATATAAAAAAAAACAGCAGCCGCATGCCCACTTTACACCGTCGCCATTTTGACACTGATGCGTAGGAGTTGAAGTAACTGCTACCAGAAATTGTCAAATAATGTTGCTAACCGAAAAAAAATATATCACGCGCGGTAGGAAGGTACAGAAATCGAGCACTTACCCTACTTAGTAACCGTTAGTACAGTAGTAAAAAGTCTTGCGTAGTCTTGCGTAAAACAGAGTTATACAGGTAGTTTATAAAATAACGGTATACCTACAGTTTTACCTCCCTAATTAATTTATGGTACCCTACAAATAACCACTTTTTTATATCCTCATAAATGTGTTCATGTCCACGTTCATCAGAATATGTTTTTTGTTTGTTTTGTTTTTAAGTATGACTTAACGAAGTTTGTCATTTATTAAATCAAATTAACAGTTACGGGATTGCTGCGTTCTGTTAAAATAACAGGAGCCAAAAGTGTGTTATTGCTGGCATAGTAGCTAACATTCACTATATTTATTTATGAGTTTCCATAGGTAAGGTGCTTTGGGGTAAAGTCAAAAATGGGGATAAGTCGAAAATCACCCATATCTACTAAACTGGGAACAATTACTACGCTTGCAACGCTTGTCAAGACGCCATGTTTATCTGCTCCCCCGCTTCAGTTCACTTCGTGTCGCTAGTCGTGAGCGCACGTGTGTTTCGGTCGATTAAATAAAAATAGTGCGATTTAGTGCCTTATGAGGACTTTTGAAATTACCCCATACCACATAACTCGGGAACCTGCTAAGTTAAATCATTGTTCGTTTGTTTTTACGTTACATTGTCATTTTTGTCGTAATAGTGAGTACAGCATAACGGTCTATCTGTAGTTTAAAAAAGCAATCAAATTTATCCCACGGGTGAAATTCGAAAAAAATTACTTTCGAAAAAACCCCAAACTAGGTTTTCCAGTCCATTATCAGGGTAAGACTAATGTTTTCTTTATAAATGAGTTATTGAATTCTCTAAATGCAAATTTCTAGATTATTAAACATAAAAGAAACATTATTTTATAAAAAAAACAGTGATGACGATGACTGATCACAGCGCGGGGAAATTCGAAAATAATTTGTGATTGAAACAAAAAAAAATGTTCTTTACCGTGAATCAGCGGGATTTTTTGAGGGGGTAAATTAGAACTAAAAAGAAATATGATTCTTAAACTCATATTGCATAAAAACCATTTCTAAAACCTTCGAAATTACCCAACTTGCTTTCGAAATTACCCACTCCTTAAAAAATGGTACTTATTCAAAATATTTTATTTTTTATTTACTTTTATTTCCAAATTCAAGCAACATATTACAACGCTATTTTCACAAAGCGTTAATGAATATATCCAATTTCGTAAAGATCTCATTACTTGGAAGGAATGCTTCTTAGGTTCTTACTTACGAGCCCAAACCCTAACAAACTCTACACTCGCCTAAAAATATGTCAATATACCCCAAAGCACCTTATATAAAATAAATTCTAGCTACAGTGCCAGCCAATATACATTTTTAGAAGATTTTTTGTCATTTTTTTTTTATAAATATCGGACAACCTCACACAAATCAATCTAGTCCCAAATTAAGCTCAAGAAGGCTTGTGTTATACTAGACGACGATATACGTACTTATATAGATAAATATATACTTAAATACATAGAACAACCATGACCCAAGCACAAATATTCGAGTTCATCATACAAATATTTGCCCCGGCCGGGATTCGAACCCGGGACCGCCGGCTCAGTAGGCAGGTGTCTACAAACCGAGCCAAACTTGTAATAAAATGGAGTCAGGATGAGTCCCTCTTTATTGCTAAATATTTGGTTACCCCAGCAGAGTGGGACAAACTGCCCCCTTGGTGGTTTTCTCACTTGGCTCGTTCGAACGAAGCAATGAGCAGTCCAGGTATACGCTAGTATATGCTAGGTCCATGATTCAAACGTACTATATATATGTACATATGATTTTAGCCGGCCAGACCAGATCGCCCTTTATTAGCGTGCGTTGATTGGTTATTCGAAGATTTATCGACTGATGAAATCAGTCACGCGTTGAAGGAGTCTTAAATATAAAAAATTTACATGCACCACAGAGAATCAAAATCATCGTGTTCGAAATTCAAATGACTTTTGCACGCTAGCGGATAAAATAGACTTTTGCACGCAGATTTCGCCCTATAAACGGAGGTTTTCCGAGCGAGTGAGGTGAAAAATAAATAATTAAAAGATAAAACTTACTGTGGTAAAATTATGTCGATGCTTGGAACGGAACGTTTAGCTTACTCTCGCATTAACGGGTTGACGTTGACGGTTAACAAACACGTCCTTTTGCCTTTCGTTCATTGCCGCGATTGTTATTGGCCAATCAAAGCCAAGCGTGTAACAGAAATGTCGTATTTTATTGGCTGAATATCAGTATGAAAATACCGTCCAGCATCGTGACTTACTTAGGGCAGCCAAGCAAAGTCAAAGTTGTTTGACATTTGTAGTTTTGGGAGAAGTTATATTGTTATCTAAAACATATCATATTTATTATTAACATAATGTCGGCCCCAACAGAATTAAGTTTTGACGAAATACTAAAATTCATGTTAGCACATAATGGAAAAGTGACTAATTACGAGTTGGTGAAACATTTCAAATTGTTTCTTATGAATCCAGACATGCGAGGTACGTAAACAACAAAACTTTACCTGTATTGTTTTCGTACAACTTGTAATATGTGACTAATATTTTTAGATGAAGCAAGGAACACTTTCAAGAAACACGTGAATGCTCTGGCTATAATAAAGAACCAGAATAATGAGAAATGGCTATTACTTAAAAAGAAATATATGCCGAATAACAGTAAAAAAGAAGAGGGAGGTGTCGTAGCTAGTGATAGTACATCTGAAGCTGAGAGCATCGTCAAGCCTGTGCCATACCAGCCACCACCTCCATTGCAACTCAACCAAGACTTCAGCATTCTGAACAATTTGATTCAAACCAATAATGCTACTCCAATCAGTGAGACACCATCGTCATTCCATCAAAGTGAATCTAACATCTCCTCCCCTCTCCATCAAAGTGAATCTAACATCAGCTTAACATTGCCAAGTGATACTTCTCCTGAGGACGTCCCACCCAAACTACACCCCAGACGCAGGTCCTCTGATAAGGCAGCTGAAAAGAAAATTGCCCCTATAGTTCCTTTAGAAAGGACATTGTCAACACCTAATGACGATGCCGTGCTGCCAGAGGCTGAGGCATTGTCTCCTATCACCACATCTAAAAGTGAAAGTATGCTGGTTGACAATGAACAAAAGATATCTGTAAAGGAACGGAAGCAGATGTTCAATAGAATGGCCTCCGAGGGAGACATGCTGAAACATCAAGTGAGCGGAAACTTAAGTGCACAGGTGAGTTAAATATATATAAACATTTTAACTTTGTTTTTAAACTGTCTCGTACATAACCTGTTCGCAGACAGTAAGTGTCAATGTGTGTAATAGGAAACAAAAACCAAAAATAGATACTATCGTCTACATCTGTGAGAGTGTTAGCCCTGTCCTGACATTTAGAACCTATGTTTGTGTATATCATGCAATTTTGTAGGCTTATGCCAAAATGAATAAACAAAGATGCTTATAGGAACCTTTTTATCTGATATATTAAAGTAAAAGAGAGAACTATTATTTCTATCCCACAAAAACAAAGATAGGCACTGCAAAGTGCAAATGTTGTTTTAAATAAATACATTATAGGACTAGCCAAATTTCTTATACAATAATCACACCTAATTAATTCAGTTGCAAGAGTGCATGGATAGGCATTAACTGTACAAATGAATTACATCTGACCATAGTTTTGCAGAAAGTGACCAGAATTGTTTTTAGTAACGTGAAAAGTGACCAAACTCATTGATTGATTAAGACTGGACCAAAAATGTACACTTACTGGTCGCTTTCTGCATAACTATAGTCATCTTTATTTACTTTTGATATAAATTTACTATAAAGAACCTTAGCTAAGATTTAAAACAAATAAAGTTGATAATAATAATAACATTTGTTATCGTCATCACTGATAATCTTTCATCAATAAATTAAGTGCAATGATAATTGTATTGGTCATTGAGAAGTTGTTAATCAGTTTACCTTATCTTTATTGGAATGTATCTTAATTCTCTCTAACCTAGTTGTTTGTGCTACCCAACTTTGTGCGCAATGGAAGGCACAGATCTAGTGAATAAAGCTATGTTAGCGTATTTTATCGGAAAACCTTGTTTATTATACTTTTGATTTCAATGTTTTCATCAATGTTAAATAGGTAAATATTCAATGGCAGAACATTATTGACTAAAACCTATACCTGCTATTATAATAATAATAATAAGCCTCATTTATTCCTTAATAAACGTTACATTTTGAATTTATAGAATTTACATTATTTATTTATTTTTATATTAATATTATTTGAAACATAATATATAACATAATTGATTTGATATAAATCATTTTGATAATATAAATTTTAATTTAATTCTTATTCTATTCAATATTCGATTACTATACATGCAAAAAATTATAATTATTTATTTATTTATTTTTTTCATTAAGGACCTCTCTTTACTGAGTAAAGGCCTCCTCCATTTTCCTCCACATGCTTCTGTCTGAAGCCTTTTCTTCCCAGTTATTCCCTGCTGCTTTCAGTATCTCATCGAGCCATCTCTCCATCGGTCTACCTATATTTCTCTTGCCTAATGGGCCTTTCCATGTGGTTATCTTTTTTGTCCATTTCTCACCGTCCATACGTGCGATATGTCCGGCCCACTTCCACTTTAGTTTCCTGCAGTGTTGTAAAGCGTCTATTCAATATTCGATTACTATACATGCAAAAAATTATAATTATTTATTTATTTATTTTTTTCATTAAGGACCTCTCTTTACTGAGTAAAGGCCTCCTCCATTTTCCTCCACATGCTTCTGTCTGAAGCCTTTTCTTCCCAGTTATTCCCTGCTGCTTT
This sequence comes from Apotomis betuletana, assembly GCA_932273695.1. Lineage (NCBI taxonomy): Eukaryota > Metazoa > Arthropoda > Insecta > Lepidoptera > Tortricidae > Apotomis > Apotomis betuletana. The sequence goes on along the minus strand of OW026298.1, from coordinate 11,078,071 downwards.
CAGTATCTCATCGAGCCATCTCTCCATCGGTCTACCTATATTTCTCTTGCCTAATGGGCCTTTCCATGTGGTTATCTTTTTTGTCCATTTCTCACCGTCCATACGTGCGATATGTCCGGCCCACTTCCACTTTAGTTTCCTGCAGTGTTGTAAAGCGTCTATAACTTTAGTTGTGTTTCTTATGTCTGCATTTGTCCTTTTATGTTTTAATTTAAGTTTCAGAACGCTCCGTTCCATGGCTCTTTGGGTTGTTAAGATCTTATTTTTGGTGTGATTGTTGAATATCCATGTTTGTGATGCGTAAGAAAGAGATGGCAAGATACAGGAGTCCAGGACTTTTTTCTTCATTCTCACCGGAATATTTGATTTAAGAACTTCCTTTAGGCTCCAAAAACTTGTTCCAAGCCATGTTTATCCGCCTAGTTAGTTCATCTCGGTGTCTAGTTTTCTCTCAATACCTGCTATTATAAGAGTCTAATTGTATTGAAAATCAGTTTTCTATGGGAAGGCGTTATGTCATGAATCATCATAATAGCGCGGTGCAGGAGTGGTATGGACATGCGGTACCAGCCTTACAGCATCATCCGTTGGTATAAATTTCTTTGTCCTCTCATGACGCCGAAACAGCCAAAAATGCTTAATAGGATGTTTTTACTCGTCTACAGCGGAAAAAAGTTTTACATGGACTCAGTTGGCTAAGAGCTTGTGCACAAATCACGTGAGGTTCAATAGGGGGGAGGGGGATTCACGAAAAAATCTCGATATATCACGTTGGGGGAGGGGTATAAGGAGACCTCACGTGTATTTTTCCACAGTAAACGAACTAAGAAAAAATCGATAGTTTTTTCTCGGTTTTGTTAAAAATAAGTCTTCACTTGTTAAATACTTCAAAATAGCGAGTCTATTTTATGAAATTTTGGCGGACAATAAAATACACGTGAGGTAGTGAGTAGGAATGTTGAACTTTGACGGTCATTTCTTACTTTTAGAGCAGTTTAAGTGTAGTCAGTCCCATATAGACATTTGATCACAATAAAAAATAGTATCGATTGACATCCTCAAAAAAAATTAGTCAACATGTCTATTGCCTCGAACAAAACTGGACCCATCTCCTTTATTACTGGATTAAGAGTTGTCTCCATTGAAATGAGGCGGAACGTAGGGTTACGTAGGGTTACGGGTTAGCAAAGAACCTCACCAAATATCACCAGGGGGAGGGGGGGGTCAAAAAGTAGCCGAAAAAAGCTCACGTGATTTGTGCACAAGCCCTAAGAAGTTAATTCTCAAATTATCTTAATTTATTTCGCAAACTGTAAAATAGCCACTAGGTCATGCATCAAGTATTAAGTATGGGATCCATTGATGTAACGTCATGTTTTCATATCCTAAGAATTATATTAGCGTTTTTAGGGTTCTGTACCTAATAAGAAAAAACGGAACCCTTATAAGAGCAGTTTGTTGTCCGTCCGGACGGTCGGTCCGTCTTTCGAGACTCTTTATCGAGCGAGCGAGGTATCGAGTTGAAATTAAGACCATATAATCAGGTCAACAGGCCCTAGAAGCTGTAAAAAAAAACAAACTTATAAGTTAATGTAAAAATAGATACGGCCGTTTATGCCGCAAAAAACGGATATTTCGTCACTCAAGGAATCAAATTCTATAGAGTACTGTCCGTTGGCCTAGAACTTCTGGCAAGTAACAGTATTCTACTACCAGTATTGGGAAAAATCTGTAATCTATACATTTTTGATTAAATAAAAATAAAAAATTGGGCAAGTGCGAGTCAGACTCGCGCATGAAGGGTTCCGTACCATAATCTATAACAAGTTTGTTGTATGGGAGCCCCCCTTAAAAATTTATTTTATTTTATTTATAGTATTTGTTGTTATAGCGGCATGCAATAGAAATACATCATCTGTGAAAATTTCAACTGTCTAGCTATCACCGTTCTTGAGATACAGCCTGGTGACAGACGGACGGACGGACAGCGAAGTCTCAGTAATAGGGAACCGTTTTTACCCTTTGGGTACGGAACCTTAAAAAAATGTCCTTTTCGAAAATCATATTTGGAGAACCCAGTTGCGTTAACTTTGTATCCGGCGCCATACATACGAGGTGCAGTGAGGACTGAACTCGGGCAGTTAATATGGGATAAGTGTTTGAACGGAACTCTCGGTGTGCGAGTCAGACTTGGCCGCACTTGGCCGGTTTTTTTATATGTGTAGTATAGGCGACAAGCACATACAGCCGATTGGAAACAGTGATACAAGGCTGTGTACAGACTGTCGCACCGCAGATGAGACGCCTGTGGACATGCACAGTGTCCTTCCCTAATGGCTTCCCTACACAATGGTCAATGACGGTCGATTTAAAAAGTCGCCATCGTCACCGCTATCATGGGTTGCTTTCTACACAATCGTGTCTGGTCATTTACTGACTGTAGTCTGTTCAAGATAAACGTCGAAGCGTTATCACTGCTGCTGCTATCTATTTGCTCAGTCAAAGTATAATCATTATCGGAATATTAATCAAGCTAGATCGTCAAAAGAAGATTAAAGAAAAGAAGGTGGTGGATGTCGCGTCAACACTAATTACTCGATCTCTGCCGTGCGACTCATTAACGGGCGATTGTGTGGACACACGCACGATCATCGGTACGAATTCCACTGATGTACCAACAATTTACCGATTACTCACGATTACAGGCGATGATGGTCACTGACACGATTATGCTCTCCACACAATCGTGCGTGCCTATACTCGCCCATCATGGGTCATTGTGTAGAGGAGCCATTGCGTAATCGTGCTCTACAACTACTGGGGAAACACATCACGTGCCCAGAAGAGATCAAAGGGTATAGCAGGATAGCCTAAGAAAAAGTGCCCCCAGCGTTTTTGGGTCGAAACTATAATCAAACGATGGCTTGTAATGAGGTAATACCCTGCACAAAGTTTCATCTCTCTGATACCCCCTGGGGGTGAAAAACACCCGATTAACCCCAAAACTGTTTTATTTATTTTTTCCTAAACTATGAAAGTGACGAATTTCAAATTTTGTACAAATATGAATGAGATGAAAAGCTATATTTAAAAAAATATGACCCTCCTAACCATTTAAATTCTTGTAAAAAAAAGTAAAATAAAAAAATAATCACCCTGTATAACAAGTTCGGCTCTTGGTACACACACCATTTTTTTTCCAAATATGAATCAATTTATATTCTACATCATACAAAAGTTTCATCGACCTAGCCCAGAAGGAACATTACGAAATTAATATGAATCGGCTCTTTGGTGCCTACTATTCATTTAACTCCTACTAAGAGCCTTGCGTTATTTTTTATTAATAAACAATGGCCTGCGATCGGACCGTTGTTTGCGTCCGATTAAAAAATTTTAAAATCGAACGCGGGCAGTAACGCGGCCGCGGGCAGTGTTTTTTAGGGTTCCGTAGTCAACTAAGAACCCTTATAGTTTCGCCATGTCCGTCTGTCTGTCTGTCTATTTCTGCGCGGTACAAATTACCACTTCGCTACGAAATTGAAAGCAACTCTTTTACGTGAATCTTAACCTTTGTTTGTATGGTGAAGACTAAACTACAAAGTGGTCAAACCCATTTGCATTTTTGAACAAACCCCCTCTTTTGACCCTCCTAACCATTTAAATTATTGTAAAAAAAAAAAAATAATAATAATCAACCTGTATAACAAGTTCGGCTCTTGGTAAACACACCATTTTTTTTCCAAGTATGAACCAGTTTATATTCTACATCATACATAAGTTTCATCGACCTAGCCCAGAAGGAACATTGCGAAAATAAAATGAATGTACTATTTAGTAGGCACTACTCATTATATTATGCTTAATGCGCAACGTCTCGGTCCTGCAACCATATAATTAAAAACAAAACCGGCCAAGACCATGTCGGGGCCGGCTCAGTGTAGGGTCCCGTAGTTGCCCATCTTTCACAATAGACGGGCTTAAAATAGCGGTTTTAAGCCCGAGCTTTAAATTACGAGAAATATTTCAAACTCTATAAAAAGGTCGTTAACGCCAAAGTAACTGTAATTACTTATTACCTTCTTGAAGTTATCGGTTATACGCGCCAGATTGAGCGAATGTTTTAATACAGTATGGCACTTAACTAACATGTGTAACGTTCGAAGTATAAGGACACCGCGCGGCACTTACGTCATTTTAAAGAAAATTATGATATTCTGCGATAACTCAAAAACGGCTCGACCGATTTTATTCTATAATTTTCATCGGAAGTGCTTATGAGGTCAAATTTTTACGAAATTTTTCATAATTTTTGAAACGTGGTTGAAAAGTTAGAGGGGGGACGCTATTTTTTGGATTTCTATAGCGAATATTTATAAAACTTCTGACTTTATCAAAAAATGATGTTCAAAGACCCCTATTATTAACCGACTTCAAAAAAGGAGGAGGTTCTCAATTCGAACTAATTTTTTTTTTGTTTTAATACCTATTCAACGAAACCCCACACACTAGTTGAAACGAAAAAAAAATCACCCCCACTTTAGGGGAAAAGCGGTACCCGAAAAAAAGTTTTTCTTTTTATTTTTATTTTACCGTTTTGTCGGCGTTTTACATACACATACTCATACCAAATTAGAGCTTTCTAGTACTTTAATGTAATGATAACGGAGCTAAGCCGCGGACAGATAGACAGACAGACAGACAGACAGACGGACATGGCGAAACTATAAGGGTTCCTAGTTGACTACGGAACCCTAAAAAACACTGCCCGCGGCCACGTTACCGCCCGTGTTCGATTTTCAAATTTTTTAATCGGACACAAACAGCGGTCTGATCGCAGGCCATTGTTTATTAATAAAAAATAATGCAAGGCTCTTAGTAGGAGTTAAATGAATAGTAGGCCCCAAAGAGCCAATTCATATTAATTTCGTAATGTTCCTTCTGGGCTAGGTCGATGAAACTTTTGTATGATGTAGAATATTAATTGATTCATATTTGGAAAAAAAATGGTGTGTGTACCAAGAGCCGAACTTGTTATACAGGTTGATTATTTTTTTTTTTTACTTTTTTTTACAAGAATTTAAATGGTTAGGAGGGTCATATTTTTAAAAATATAGCTAAGACTAAAGTCTCATTAATATTTGTACAAAATTTGAAATTCGTCACTTTCATAGTTTAGGAAAAAATAAATAAAACAGTTTTGGGGTTAATCGGGTGTTTTTCACCCCCAGGGGGTAACAGAGGGATGAAACTTTGTGCAGGGTATTACCTCCTTAAAAGCCATCGTCTGATTATAGTTTCGACCCAAAAACGCTGGGGGCACTTTTTCTTAGGCTATCCTGCTATACCCTTTCTCGGAGTCAAGCAAGCATCCGAACTTAGAATAAATACGCCTAGAAATCTAGTCAGCGCTTCAAAGTGAAGCCAGTTTTGGTAAGCCACGGCCTGTCGTGGGCTTGATTTTGTTCGTTTACGCATCTGTCATAACGTCAGTATCACAAGCAAAGAAGTCTCTATGATTGGTTCGTAGACACGCACACATAAAACCAAAACCGGCTAAATCTTTCGCAAATTTGTTGTATGAAGACTCTCGTTCTAGGCGTATTTATTCTAAGCATTAGCCTGAAATAATTACTACTAGAATAATAATAATATATGTATTATAGGGGACGAATTTAAATATAAAATTGCAATTACCCTCTGTCCCGTAGGATCCACCATTGGCGTGAGTGGATCCTGTGATACTTGTCGAACACATCTAATATAGTGCGAATTCCTTTTCTTAAGCGAATCCCATTAGCTTTGTACCCGATGAACAATACTCATTATCTGTATTGTTAACTGTGGCCACAACTGCCACTTCAAAATGTAAGGTGTTATAAGTGCAAATTACTTTTACACTAAATTAGTCTTTAAGTCAAACGAAATAAGGTTTACTCTTAAACAAAGAGAACACAGATGTTGGTCACTTCGTAAGTGAAAGAGCAGTGAAGCTCGTTTCGATGCTTAGGATGACGAACGCAATTAACGAAGTGACCAACATCTGTGTTCTCTTTGTTTAAGAGTAAACCTTATTTCGTTTGACTTAAAGACTAATTTAGTGTAAAAGTAATTTGCACTTATAACGCCTTACATTTTGAAGTGGCAGTTGTGGCCACAGTTAACAATACAGATAATGAGTATTGTTCATCGGGTACAAAGCTAAGTGGATTCGCTCAAGAAAAAGGATTATTTCTATACATCTCTTAATATGGTCCACCTGTAGATCGAACAGAATTGAGGGAGTTTGGTAAGACCCACTACTGGTTTCAATGGTGACGTAATTTATATATAGACTCCACTGGAAAAAAGTTATCTTCAGTTGTAGACAAAAATAAATTAAAACATTAATTTTATAAGCATATACGCACACGCATTTCTATTCTATTATTATTTTTTTAAATGGCAATCGGTCACAGTTAAGCGACCATTACTGCCAATGTCTCGTTGCCAATCCAACACGGCGACAATGCCTTAATAATTGATAAGTGCCATGTATCAACAAGTTTTTTTTTAAATTGGGTTTCGAAGGCAGAGAGCCCTTCAGCCAAAAATTAAGCTTTGTCATGCATGATGAATATTCAAAAAACTATTTCGGAAAAATCATGGCGAATCCTTGTAGCAAAGACTATCGGAATAAGATATCATTTAACTGTCTTCCAAAAACTGTACCTACTTACCCTATTCTCGGCGCGGCGTCGTATTGTAGAGAAATACCATCAAACACCTTTCCTTTTTAGAGTTCCGTACCCAAGGGGTAAAAACGGGACCCTATTAGGGAGACTTCGCTGTACGTCCGTCCGTCCGTCCGTCTGTCACCAGGCTGTATCTCAAGAACGGTGATAGCTAGACAGTTGAAATTTTCACAGATGATGTATTTCTATTGCAGCTTTAACAACAAATACTAAAAATAAAATAAAATAAAATAAATATTTAAGGGGGGCTCCCATACAACAAACTTATTATAGATTATGGTACGGAACCCTTCATGCGCGAGTCGGACTCGCACTTGCCCAATTTTTTGTCGTTTCTCTCACTGTGACCGCAAACTAAATCGCGTTTTAATTATGATGCTTGTTAGAGCATCATTTTGTCATAAAAAGCCACAAATACTGTTTACTTAGATAATTATTGCTTTGGGGTCTAAATAATTACAAAAATTTGAGGACCGATCGCCTGCGGTGAAGGTAGCACCTGTTCGAGTGGACTCCAATACCATCGTCGCAGTCTAAAAGGGCTTAAGTGTGATAAGATTTCCGTACACTTAAGCCTTTTTACAAGTGCAAGGTTGATTAACTAATATTTTGACCCTTAACTTTGGGTATTCAAAGCCAACGTGACGTTAACACAAATTGTAATTATTTATACTCACTATTTGGTATGAGTGAGTTCAAAGAATGTACTCTTAAAGAATGTAATTTATGCGGAAATGTGTTTAAAGTAGGTATGATCTAAAACGTTTTCATACAAACTTGTACAGTAGTAGGCTATTGATTGTTTTTTTATTGTTTGTGTACTTACATTATGTTGCATATAAAAGTATAATGGGCGTAAATTGAAAAATAAATACTAGGGCAAATATTTGTGTGATAAACTCGAATGTTTGTTAAGTAAGTAAGTTGTTAAGTTAAATAAATAAAAATAAAAAAAATATTAAAGATATGGTATGGTAAGCCATTATTTCACAAAAGTTCAACTTTTCAAATTTGTGACACAGGGCCCTAATTCTATATAATATCTATCTGATGATTTATGAAGCCGCGATATATCTGGTCAACACTACGCCAACCCGGCCGTGTCAAGTTTGCGCCTCATTTATATGCGACGCTATACCTAGCTATAAGACGCCAACTTAACTTGACCGGATAATAACGTGAAATTACCTACACTTCTTGCAACCAGAATTGATTATATCACATTTAAAGGCGATATACCCGAGTCATCGACTATTTGGGTATATCTCAAATATCACTCGAATTAGCGTCCAGTCCTATGAATACATAATGCTGTGTTATCTATTCTAATGCAAATTGAATATTAAAATATTTCGGACTAGTTCCCTATACCGTCAACACCTGGCTCACCTAATTGAATTGTTTAGCCCTCGACCGACAAAATGATGGCCAAATTGATTGTTATCTATAATATGTTCTCATTATTGCCCGAGGACTGAAAACTGCCAATTAATATTGCGATGAAGGCCTTTATTCTGGTTTTGTGTTGTATAAACTTGTGTTAAAATCTTTGTGCGCTAATTTTTATCGCATAGTATTATATAGAAATGGAAGAAAAAGTAATTGCCCCCTTTTTTGCTGATCCGCAGTCGGGTAAAAAGTACCATATAACTAGGAAATTACCCAGCTACTTACCAGGATACAAAAAATGCTGAAATCTGTCCAGTTGTTTAGGCGCGATGAGGCCACAAAGACACACACTTACAAACGGACAAATTCTTCAAAGAAAAATATGCTTTGATCACCAAATAGCCCATTTTACTTGCTTTTTAGAAAATATATACTTATACACATTACATTTTTTGTGATGAAAACTACGTAATTTCAAATCACAAATTTATATTTTCCCTTATTTATCAAGGTCTACATTATTGAAGAGTCTTGGCATGAAAAGTTAATATTTTTTGTGTAGTATACATACTACATATAATATTATTATGTTTTTTTTTTCTTTCTCTTATACGTAGGTATAAGTACCTCTTCCTACATAGTGTAAAACAGTCAACTGCTGAGAAATGTCAATCCCTGGCATTTTATCTAATTAGTTTTATTACAGTGAGAGTTTAACTGAAGTGTTAGATGTAATATAATTTTATATAATTTTTAATGTGCAGTAATGTATGTACTTGGTGAATAATTTCTCGGCCTTACATTGCTCTTCCATACATAATATTTAATATAACACAGTGAAAAATTGCGAAACATCATAATAAACATCACGCTATGGCTATATTGGCATAATGCTTCACTACACCCGAAGGGCACATTTAAAAAAGTAACTGGAGGGATATTTTGGGCAAAAAAAAATATAATAATAATTTCGAGTCATCCGGAGTACCCCTTACACGGGGGATGCGTAATTGGGCGAAGTTGACAACGAGGACATCATATAATCATAAACAGTATATTGACTGACGTAAAAAATCCGAGGTAAATTTTAATGTTAGCTAGAAGGCGCAATTTCGTTCTCGTGAAGAAGAAAATAGTTATACCTAACCTAACCGTTTTCGTTTTAATGTAGTGACCTAAAAAAATTATATTCCTCTACCCATATTCTACTAAAAATTGTTGCAATTGGTTCGATTGCCTTTATAATTCGTAACTTGGTGAGCTGTCTTAGTAAGGACCATGATGTTCCGTTGCGTAAAATTTTAGGTAAAAGGGTCGATTGCAAAAACGAATTAAGATTCGGCGAGAATTCAATAACAGGGTCTTAACTCGTGTAGCGAAGTGTCCAGGTGCGTTGTACTGATATGATACGTACACACACGTGACAAATGTTAACTATTCAAGCGCCACATTGGTTGCAAAAACCGCTCCCTCTCTCACGTGCGGTTCGCTCTCTCAATCGTATACACTTACGCCGAGTTCGCTAAGGTCATAAAGAACCTTTTATACTTGTACCTACTAGTATTCATTCTGTAACAGTGATTGGGACCACATCCTCCGTATTAGTCGCTCCCATGAAGTCAAGATACTGCTTATATTTCAATCGCAACGCGGGAAACAAAAGCTTAACGACGAATATTCTGGGTAGTACGCCACTCGGCAAATGGACTTCGCGAATGCTTTGTACCACATACACCTCATTGTGTGCTATTACGTAAATGAGTCACATAATCACTAGGAAAGAATAGGAAGTTTTGATTGTTAAATTTCTGCTAGCTCTATGTTTTAAACTATAATTTCAACGTACATTATCACGCATTGTTAATCTCCGACGCAAAAAGAGGTGTGCTAAAAGTTTGACCACTGTATCAGTGTGTCATGCTCGTAGCTCTTTAACGAGTGGACTAATTTAGATGCGATTTTTTTATTTTAATGCGTGTTTTCCTGCGGTAGTTTTTAATATGTTTGACAGAAATCTGTCCAGTCGTTTGAAAATCATGTGGAAATAAAAGCAGGCATACTTAGTATATAAATGGCGCACTTTATGCCATGAGGCATTTACCTTTTTTAGATGCTCATCGGTTTAGAGCTCTATTGACCTGACTCTTTTTTAGAACGTTCTCGATTTAGTGCAGGTATGACTAGATCTTCGTGCATTTCCGAACCCGTCATTTCCACAATACGAACTAAATTATAAAATGAAGTTAACAAACATGTTTAAAATCAGTTAACGAACAAATAGTTACACAAAAAATTAAGTATATGTAAGAATAAGTATTCAACTAATCTGACAAAGCTATGGCGCAATAAAATTTTCTTATCAACGGTTGGTTACGGTTGACAAACTGCGCGACCCGCCATCGACATCGGACTAAGTGTAAGAAATGTAATGCAACTCCATTTTGTTATCCATTATATTTGACAGTTGCAGTGTGGTTGCCAGTGCTAGGTTATTAAAATCGTCCTCTCACGTTACGTTACTTAAAATAAGATATTTAATGTAGATCACGGTTTGTTATTAATGTCTCAGATCGTAAGATCGCATCCAATGTCCTCGCTATCAGAGTTGATATTTGGTTATTCTTCTTCCTTTGTGAATGGAAATAAGATTCAAACTTAGATACCAAACAGCCCTTATTGTATTTACTATCGTTCCTAAGCTACTGTTTGTTAATATCGTTATTCACAGTGCATGTATACCCAACATCGCTCGTGACTCGCGGTCGATTGTCGCTCAATAATTACTGTCGTGTGTCCGAGCCGCACGTGCGGCATTAAACACCTAAAAAAGGTCATTCGTGCCTCCAGCACCACGCCGCGAGTCCAGTTTCTTTATAATGCAATATGACTTGCCTACTAATGGCCTTTACTAACTTCCCAGAAAATCAAGGTGGCCAAGCTACCTTAATCTCCCCTTGAGTATGTGCTAAACTCGAAATCCAATTCGCTTTTAGTGGCTAAGCACTCTGTAAACCTTTTTATTATACCAGTCGTACGAACGCGTTTAATTTTAGGCTTCACTTGCCCCATTAGAGTGGAATTCCTACATTGACGGCTTCACGGAAATCGTAGATCTCACATTTGTCTGAAACACAAGCTAATTCAATTGCGTTAGCCATGAGTCATAAATCCTTCAAGAAGGTAGCGAAAATAAGCTTCGTTTTAAGTATACGCCAGCAACGTTTTGTATAAACGTATTCTAGTAGTTGTTATACGCGATGCGGAGATAAGTTATCACGGTCTGCTGCGAGTTGGCAGGAAAATATGACCGATTTCATTGTTCCCTCTGCCATTCGGCCTGAGAATCACTAACCGGCATCAACGCGGATACCATACTTAACGAGCCTTGTCGAATTGATGGAAAATAAGGACGGATGAATTAACACAGAGCTATTGAAAGATAAAAGTGGGTATTATATGCGTCAATACGGTAAACGCTAAGACAATTGAATGTTTCTTGCAGTACGGCGCTGAGGAATGAGTACTTAAGGCGTAATCGCTTGTTAGATCTGTTTCACGCAGCTTTGTTTGCCGGTTTTAGTGGATAATAGAACTTGCAACAGTTTTTCTGTATGTTAACGTTTGGAGGTAATTAGTCAGTTTTGGAATCTACTTCAGATCTCGGCGTTATGAGGTTAACATAATTGAAGTTATACGTTATACTTTCCTTAGTCATCTTAGGTAAAAATCTCTTGGTTACTGTCCTTAGTATAATCTAACGAAAATTCTCATGATTACTAGGTAGGTATACTTTTCAATCCATGGAAAATATTTGTACATCTTAACTTTGGCCTTACGATACGATTCATCCGATATTCGATAATCATACATTATTTTATATTTAGTCCACAAATTAAAAACCGATAAACATTATCAACCGTTCCAATCCACCGCTGTTTACTAGTTATATCTTGGAGTCCAATGTCCTGTTACGCTTCCAAAACAAAAAGTACACCTTTTGTTTCTCCGAAACTCCAGGGTCCGTAATAAAGTCAAGCCATTACAGTCCCTCAAAAGCCATATCTTAGTTAAAGAGTCATATAGATATAAGTCGTTTCTCAGCAGCGTTGGTCCGTTGTTTAATATACAGCGTCACCACCATGAGTGTAAGGCCTCAGTGGACGCTAGAGTTGAGCTAGCAGCTGGGCGGTGTTCGGACTTCATGTTAAATAAATGCAATCGCTGCATGCGACTTCAGTGCACGCTGTTCACTTTGTTTGCCGCTCGCCTGCCCTGCTTAACGCCCCGCTTCGCACGTCAACATAGGTACCAAAGCATCAAGTTAAACAAATACTATCAATGCAAGCGTTCTAAGTGCACGCTGCTCTGTCTATTGCCGCTGACCCTCCAGGCTGTCCGTCTCGCCGAACGCTCCGCTTCGAGCGTCCACTCACACCGTACACTAATGTGGCTCGGATCACCCTGATGCGTAAAGGCGTCCCGGAGCGACTCAGCACGAACCCAAAGCCACATGGCGCCTGCCCTCAACTCCCTTATGCTAGAATATCAATATCTTTTGAAGATTACATCAGATACCTAAATAACTGGATGATTCATTTCTGCAACGGTACGGGATTACGGGAACAAATAAAAGTGCGTGCGGTTTATTGTATTGTTACTTCACAGTCGGTTAATGGCATGAATCGAGGCTGGCTTGAATGCGATTGTTTCTGCTGCCACTGTCTATCGGGAACTAGGGTCAGTTGGGTAAATTGGGTCCAAAGATCCAAATTCGGCTTTTGAATGTATGATAAACAAAAATACATAAGTAGGTATACATTATAAATAAATATCGCACAATCTTACACAAATTGACCATAGTCCTAAATTAAACAGATGCCCTGAAGTAGATGACGAGAAACATACTTAGGTATATAACCTACTTATATACCTATAAAATTAATATGTATATTAAATGACGACAACCTCACACAAATCAATCTAGTCCTACAGCAAGCTCTAGAGTAAGCTTGTGTTATGGACCCTAGACGACGATATACTTACTTACATATATGTATCCATACATACATAAATAGGTACATAGAAAAAACATGATCCAGGAATAAAATAAATGTTCGAGTTTATCACACAAATATTTGCCTTTGCCGGAATTCGATCCCAGAACCGCATGCATCCAATTCAATTACTTTCTTGAACTAAATTTTCAGCTATGTAGAAACTACTATATTTTACTGGGTTTTATATAGAAGGAAACGTATTTTTACTCCCTTTTAAAATATTCACGCCGTCACTTTAAATCAGACTCATTTTAACTGGATGTTTATTTCATGACTGATATTACAAAATTTTAATTTCCTCTGCTGTTTTAAAACATTTTTTGTAAATGCTCTAGGACTGGTCAAATCTCAAATATTTTACGGTGAAATAGCTAACTGCCAAGTCCCAGTATAAGTTAAGAGGCACTAAACGAAAATTACACCTTAATTATTCGTAACGATTTTTACTATACAAGCGTGTATGTTATTGCATAATAATTATTTTTATTTGGATTCGTTTAGTCTGTTACCTACTTAAGATCTCGATAGATAATGACTAGTGTGGACTGTTAATTAAATACTAACTGGTCCATAAAAAAAAAAAAAACAAAAAACAAATAAATGTTATGCTGCGTTTTATACGCAAGGGATTAGGGCTTTCAAGTCATAATTCGAGCGTTTGTTCTCAAGCACTTTAATACAGCTTTTTGTCGGAATGCTTGTATTTTTTTTTACTCCAAAATCTCAGATCTAATAAATGGAAATGCCATATAAATCTACAGGCACTCCACTATCCTTTGTCCTTTTAGTATGCAACTAATCAACAAGTACGAAGTTCGTGTAAACCCGGCTTAACACGCTTCGCAATGGCAACATTATCGATTACATCGAGGTAATTTACCCTATTTGGCCGCGTAATAAAAGTCGCGTGATCAACAATTCTTTCGATAGTTAAATTGTCGTTACGAACAATCCGGCAACGTACAAACTTAATCTTGTTATTAAATCAAACACATCACATTAAGGATGTTATCTTGTCAATATCGAAGTCCCTAACAGTGAGGCTATAGTGTAGACATAAATATATAACGACAGGTGGTAGAGTGGCCATGCTGCGAAGCGCACGCCCAACGCTCCGGCGATCAAAATCTTAAATCGGCCACTTAACCACTCAAAAATGAACTGTATTTAATCTTGCTTACGGTATTTAATTAGTTATCTTTATTCATAAAGATAGGTCGTTTTGAATGAGGAGTCAATCGCAACGCTGGTCTGAAGACGGGAGAATTCGAATTTATTGACCATTAATTCAAAATATTATTTTCACAATATAAGTACTCATTTATTAATTTTGAAATATTAGGTTCCGATTAATTTATATGTGTCGTTAAGATATTTATTATGTATGTAAATATCATCTTTATTTATAAGCATAACCTTTTGTTTCCAGTTGTCGAGTGCGGTGATGTACCTACTTCATTTAATAAATTGAGCGCTGTGCTGTGAATGAGTTTTATTCCATTAAAGAAATATAAAACTCTTAATGGCCGCTACAACCATTCAATTATGTTCCACTCAAAATGCAATATAAAATATAGGCCCCAATTATATAATATACTAAACTTGTGTTATTGTTATTGCTACATATTACAAAGATTAAACCAAAATGGAATGAGAAACTGAAGTCGGGCTTTTAGATAAAAAACCCTAGCCTTATTCTGTTGTAGGTATAATTATAATTCATGGTTGCGCACGCATTATGCGTGTGTGCGTGACTTTTGCCATACGTGACAGGGATTTAAATGGGTTATGCAGGTTGTGCGGTGCACATGTAATGTCCAACGTACAAAAACTTGAGTTATTCGTACTTTTTGATACAGTTTTACTTCTAGGCTAAGTTGTGGCTCCTGCCACATAAATATTTAGGGTACGTTCAGATGACGAGCAATCTACGCGCGTTTACAACTTTAAGGCGTAATCCATGCTTACGCGCGTTTTTGTATGTCGTCGAAAACACGCGTTAGGAAAACGCGCGTTGATGGTTTGCCATCTGTACGTAAATACCCTAATGGTCTGCTGTAAAGGGGGTGTGGTTGGTGTCTTTAGCGGCTTTCATGGTGAGACTACATGGCTTAGAAAAAGACAAAAACATAATATTATTCGGTGGCACCTATCCCAAAGTGCACATGACGGTCACCGACCGCGTTTGTTTTAATAGATATATTCCGTAATCCAACAGTTAGCTGAAGGCAATAATACGTAAGTGAGCGAATAAACTTTTTGGTCTACATTTTTGACTTTCACGCCAGAGACAATCCCCGGTGTACTCAATAACTAATACCTTTAATATTTTCTGTTTATTAGGTTTCACAGTTGGGACATAGAATGTTTAAACTTTAAACGTAAACCATACATTTAAATGAATTTTATAACGAAATTAGCGACAGATTGGTTGATTCATAATAATTCGCCCAATCGCCATAAGCATGGGAAAATTAAGTCCTGAGTAGCAACTGTCTCTGGAAAGCCAGTATTTTACGGCGGTTAAATAGTTTGATTTGATACATTGTTAACGTGTTTTTCTCATCTTTTCAGAATATCGACGAAGAAGACAGAGTTTCAGTAAGTATAAAGATTTCTATAACAGCTCCTTTGCCTATGTCCGAAGCTTTTACCTATATAAGTACCTTTAAAGGTTGATTTAGACGTATCCAGTTGCTGGCGGCAGTTTCACTGGTTTACGCTGACAGGATACTGGCACCATTGTAAAAAAGAGAAATATATATATTCAGTCTAAATCTGCCTTAACAAACAGTAACTTGATATTAATCGCATTATCTACATTATTATATTTTGGTACACAGTTGGATCCCAAGAATGAGACAGATCCCTTGGACTCGAAGCAGAAACAGTGGATACTATGCGCTGCTAGAGGCGAGTACCACGCATTGGCGAAGATGTGTAAGGAGAACCCTAAACTTGTCAAAACTAAGGTAAGGGAGCTTAGATTGTGTATGTTAGAATTTATATGTATATATAAGTTCATGAGGCGGCGATTCTGCTCCAGGACCTGCCGTCTTTGTGATGTGATCCGACCACCTAGCTTGCGGTCTTTGAATGCTTCTACCATCCGTTCGAGGTCTCCAGTGCCACCAGTGTAACGTTTGCTGACTCCATCAGTTAACGTCTCTGCGACACAATTATGACACCGATACCGATATTTTTTTGATATGATGTAGTTTTATGCTGCATTCCCACTAGAGCACTAGAACTAAGCTATTCGATAACCGGAGTATCAAATGCAGCAATAGCAAACTATACAACGTGACGCTAAGACTATAATTATAGTCCTTTTGTTTTTTTTTTCTCGGACATCATTTAGCTACGCTGTGTAGGTATAGTACTCTATGCTACTATATCGAGGAACAAATATGTATATCTAGCTAAAAAAAGGTAAATAATATACACGAATTGCACGTTTCAAGTTGTCTGTTCTGGTTCTTTATTAATACTATCTTTATTTCTGTTACGTAGGTACTAAACTAAAGGATTAAGTAAGGACGTTTAACTATCACGGTTTATAGTTGTTAGTTACCGGGCAGATAATATACGTTGATGTACGAGTAGGTACAAATCATTTGGCATATACATACAGTCACCGATGTACATTACTGCCGCTGTGTGCGTGTGAGCATGAACTGAAATGATACATTTACATTTATAAAGCATGCAATTGAAGTATAACTGTGTTGACGTAATAGGTACATAATGGAGAGAGGACTAAGCAGTAGGCTACGCCTTTATCGCGGGAACCAAAATTGCAATTCAATGTCCTGTAATATTAACTTGTTACATTACTAATGTAACAAGTTAATATTCATTTTCATCATTTTCAAAAGGTAAATGAAAGCTTTGAAGAATTGAATAACAATGAAACTGTAACTGACACGTGAAAATTTGTATGGCTTTATCGTACATCATTAGAAAGAGGACAAACAAGAGATGTTTTTTAAACAATTTCAAGAGCATGGTTTTTTGTAGTTTTTTTTTAATGGTTATCAAAGTTTTAGTTTCATTGAATTTTTACATCTTGAAAAACGTTTCTGGGTCAAAAAAAAAATAACTTGACCCGACTTGTTAGTATGTTAGGCACAGAAACTTTTTGTAATTTAAGTTTAAAACGAGTCGTGTTATAGGAATTTCCAAAAAAAGTCAAAGAAATGCCATAAAAAAAACCGTGGGCCTAAGATTTTTTTAGGGACCGTGAGGTAGCAAATGACCCCTTCTATCCCCCATTTTAATTTTGCAAACGATGTACCAAACACCCTGTAGATTTAGAAGCCAAGATATTCACCGAAACGGCTACCAAAAGCAGTATGAACTCTGGGAACACGCAATCTAAAAACACGTTTGCACATTATTAAGTCGAGTATCTCTGCATGTGTCTATTCATCAAACTAAAATGTTTTTTCTTTTTTTGTTTTTACGTTGCTAAACGCCAGACCATCAACATCTCTTCAGCATCTCTTGGTGATGCCTCGTAGAGAGGCAAGACACGTGTCGAGTTTTGTACTTTTGGTGGCGGTCTGTTATACTTGTGTAAGTATTTGAGTTTATTTTCGGTGGGATGGGGAAAACATACGCAAGTTAGTATAACGGGTTAGCATAGCCTAGTCCGTTATTATATTTGATAGTATACTTATTGATTGACACTCACAATAAGCCCTTTCACACGGAACACTTCGCTAAACATTTTTCATTTTCATTAATGTTCCCTAGAAGAAACCATCAAAAACATAATTTTATTTACTTTATGCGCCCTTGTTTGGATCGAATAATTCTCCTTAGTGTGTCTCGTCGGTTCAGAGCATAATGGCTATAGCCGAGCCTACTATACACGAGATTCTGTAAGAGTTCAGTTATAAAATTCTGAGGTGCGGAACCCTGCTACCAGTTTTTTTTTTCATGTACCATATCTTAGCGGACGTCATCGATCATTATACGAAAGCCTTCTCTGATTTGGCACTCTGCTGCTGAATGGCATTCCCTTACCTAATACTGATCCACTTCTTGATATTACACCATTTAGTTCAGTGCGTTTGATTTACAATTTCGGCATATTTAGAAGTGACTGCCACAAGAAGAAGGCATTCTTCTTGTGGCAGTCACTTCTATTCTCCTTTTCAATTAGCGGAATTCCATGTAAGTTTTTTTACCAACGTAATCTTTAGCATTATTTTACATCCACCAACACTATAATAACATAATTAAACGTTACATATTTAAGTGTTTGTTAAACACGTTAAGTTCGTGTCCGCAGAAGGTCCGTCTAACCCTTGGCGCTTCCGGGCCGTTTCGTGGCGTTTTTGTGGTTCGCATTCCAAGAGGTATCGCTAATTTAACAGGAAACCATTTAAACTTTTTCTCAACATTATCTCAGAATCCTATCATCAAAATATTCACAGGCACTATTCTAGAAATCAAATTACTGGTGCGGTTTGAACACTTACGACTAACAAAAAACTATAATTACCACTAAATTAGTGTAAATAATTTACAATTAAATGTACGTGAGAGTGAATTAGAAGGTGCCGATCCTCTTTTTTGCTTTCCGTAATCGAGTAAAATGCAATGAACGCTGAATATCTTGGAAACTACTGGTCCTATTTCCACCAAACATAGCTCAGAACCATCGCCACGAACGAGTCTTTCGATAAAAAAACTGCATTAAAATTGATCCATACGTTTGGGAGCTATGATGTCACAGACAGACACACAGATACACATGTAAATGTTATAGCGCCCCTCTTTTGTAGTCGGGGGTTAAATATAAATATTATATACTTACTTATAATAATTTCGCTTCCTACTTACATAATTGTCACTAAAATAGACGGAGCTTGACCTTTTCCTTATTTTTTCACTAGGAAGTATAAGATCTTTTATTGAAAAACAAATTGATTAAACGTAGATACTTCTTCAATATTTAAACAAAATGACTTACATACAAACATCTCAGTTATATATGTTTAATCGTAACTCAAACGCGTAACAGGTGAAACAAAAACAACCCAAAAAATCCCTGCGATTTTTTTGTATAAAATCAGGGATATGCAGGAATTTCACGAGAGAAAAAAATATGACAAACGATAACGGATGTGGTTGGCCCACGTCCTTGCGTTTTTAGTTAGTTAGTTAGCGCCAAGTGAGAGCACATGTCCAAAAGGTGTGTTTCTAATTGGGCCCGATGCGATGGCGCCGCTCCCCGCCGCATGCTATCTTGACACATCTCCGGACGTGGTCCCTTGTTTTATTTTTACGAGCCATCTCTCAAGCCCAGACTTTTTTCTACGCCATTGTGTTTACTCTGTTACCGGTCGTGCACTTGATATATAGACGTCATATAAATCGAGAGCTTGCTAATTCCGAGTGCTCCGCTGATTTATACACACACAATTACTAAATTACAATAGTCGAGTATTTTAAACGAGGACGTGTCGTAATTATTTTTTACGACTATTATCCGATGCTAACGTAATATGCAGTTGAATATACACATTCGTTTGATCGAGCCAAGACTTGAGATGTCATTACCGAGTACCTACATATTACATTACTTTTATTGAATACGCAATAAAAGAGGTAATGATAGCCTTCTCTTTTATTGATTCGTTGTAAATCAAGTCCCGCAATCGGATTTAAATTTTATTGGCATCCTCTCGTCGGTATGTTAACAGAAACTAATTAAGGATTATTTAAGGTTGGATTGTGTCTGGAAGCTGGCGACAGGTTCGCGTACCTAACGAAATATGTCTTCGGCGGTAAACTTTCGATACATTGCTTCAATTTGTTAAAATGAATATGTCTCAGCTGTTCTACAGCACATAACACGTGCTTCAGAATGTAGAACAAGGGTTATTTTCATTTTCTTCCATCCGCCTCGCGAGCTAATAAAGCAACAGTAAATATTGTCAGACAATATGTAACATGTGTTTGCTACTGTGCCTTGCCGGTTGACATTTGTCGCCTTCCTCTAAAAAACACTTTGATGCTTATTTTCGTATTCGCTGGCCCCGATGATAGAATCATCGATTTGTAGAAATATCTCAGTGTGTGGGGTACTTATTTTTTTTATACGGCTTACTGCTCTTTGAAACGGGCCACTTAAATATGTCATCGTAGCTTCCTATTTAGATGAGCACCGCTTTAATATTCGTACATTAATAACACTCTCTTGATGATAAGTTGAAATAAATTAATAACATTTTTTAACACATCACGACGTTTCCGTTATCGCCTTGGTCATTGTAAGTGATTATTTTGATGTTGGAATTAAGATCAATCTTTTCATTTATTTTATAATTGTGACGGTTTGGGTAATATAATTCGATGTGTAAAATATCATCTCCTTTTATTTATCTTCCGTCCGCTAGAAAGTAACAGTAATTGAATTGAAATTTATTTTTGTCGTGTGTAGTTCAAATGTTTTAAGATATTTAAATTAAAAATACAACTAAACGTATAAATAACTATTAAACATTCTTGTTTGTTCAGATACGCATCGGGGTGGGATCTTTAATTTAACTATCACCGGTGGCATCGACTACAAACCTCTTATCGGCAATATTTTTTTGCCGACGCTCTCTGATGGTTTTAACAATAAGTCTTCTCATTTTACAAACTTAGATAACATTGATTGGAGATAAACATCCTTTTTTATACGCATACCTTGTATTTGTGACTCAAATGATTATACTTATATGTGTCTTTTAGTTAAATTTGCTTTGGTTAGTTTTGTCATAATTTACTTTTTATAATATAAAATCAGGAATATATCTCATGGATACGCTTCGAAAATATGATTTGGTGTTTGCTGTCGAGTGTGTAGGGCACTTTGTCCATACCGACACGTGTCAAATAGGTACATATAATACTCATAGATGTGTTTTATGAATAGTGAGAGACAAGAAAGTAAACACTCTTTTATTAAAGGTATTATTTCGTTCACTTCTTTTTTTACATTTAATTTCTTGAGGTACGTCTTCTGGATAATATGCATCTTTATGTCTGAGATCTAGCGAGATACCTACAGAAGATCTACTTGCGTGTGGTAGTTTAGAATCTGGTTTAATATTTTAATTCGTCCCTAACGATCGTGTAATTGTGTTGATAAAGATTTGTTTACCCAATAAAACGGCCGGCATTATTACAGCTGATTTACGATCAACCGATTTCATTCTGGGAGGAGCATTCGGTATACAATAAAATCCAATTCATTCGATGGTTTCCCACAGTGGTATTTATTTAATCTTTTATGATTATTGACTTAGGTCTTAGTAGGCGTATCGGGAGTGTGCGAAGTGACTTTTACAATAATTGGTGACGTATTTAAGCAGTAATTTTGAATTATTTAATCAAGTATTTTACCTGGTAATGTTGTGCACTACTCGTATTTAAAATAACCTTTACATGTGCTTTTTCTTTTGGGAAAAGTAACATCGAGTTTTTCCGGTGTCACTTTCTCTCTAGGTTTGCTTCTATGCTGAAGCTCTATGGCATTTTTTTATGAAATGCATTTGCATTTGTCATGCATTTTTTTTTCGTTTCAAGAGTTACGATTGTACAAGGAAAAGAAATTGATTGGTTTTTGGTGCAACGAATTAATTGGTTAATTATGCTGTTTTCAATAGAATCTTACCAGAGATGGAGAAAGTAAATGGTAGTTTCTCTAAAGGTGTGACCGCTTCTTAAATCCGAATAAACTTGTTAAATAGGTACTAATGGGCCTGTGAGCTGCAGAAATGGCTGAAGCTTTAATTTTTTATGTTTTTAACGCCCTTATCTCCGTCGTTCTGAAAATATCGAACAACCGAATCGAAAATAATATCTACATACTTATTGAACCCACTCACAAATTTTGAGAAATACGAGCTAGGAGACATCAGCCGGAAATCTAGACTACGGAACTTCTGAACATCTGGACATACTAAAGATTTTTTTCCCAAGCTGAAACGGAGACGCTTCGCTCGCTCGGTCAATTACCATAATAAAAATATAAATAGAGCTGAAGACTAAGAAGTCTGTGACAAGCTTAAAAACGTTTTTCCTCGCACCCAATGTAATATTTCACATAAGTATATCTTGTAACTCTATAGTGAGGTTTAAATTTAAAATTATCCGCATATCTTTACTAACCATGTTCTATTCACTTGGTCCGATTGAATCCAAAATAAGTACACTGTATAAGTAAATCTTACGACAATGTAATGAGCATAATACCCGTCATTCCTTTTTTTTTTACAAAAACTTCTCTCCAGTACCTCTAGCATAACTATGACCCGCGACTCTCTCTCGCGCGAAATATATTACCTATCTTTCTGTACAGTACTGTGAGAGAGTGTCGGGTAACGCTAAGATGCGCGACTAGAGTCGCGAAGCATAGTTGTGCTAGATCTTCCTCAAGTATAAGTGTTTACCTACATGCATTTTCTTTTTTCTTACTCTGTTGAGAAGGGTCCAATCTCTGCTGAGCAAGGGTCAAGGTAACGTCCTCGTACTCAGTAAAATTTAATTGAACGTCATTAGCTCAGCGCCATTCATCTTAATTGAGCGTTGTTTGCGTATGATAACTCTTTTTGTGTTAATGATCTGATCGTTTCACAATACATTGACAAGGGCCGCTCTAATTGGTTCTAACTTGGGTGCAATTACAACCTTTTTTTATGCCCATGGCGCCGGGTTCCTATTTCATAGTAAAAAGTGCTTTGGGTCCGTTAAGACGGATGCGCTTGGGGTATCTATGGTTGATACGCCTTAATGCTTTTCCGTTGCGGAAATATTTTTAAACAGACGTATAATATTTCGGTTGCACGCGCTATTAACGCCAAGTCGACGATGGGAGTGTCGTTGCGGAAAGCAATTTAAATCTGATTTATACAGCCGTCGCGTCGCTGACATCTTTCACTCTTAAATATGACAGGGGTTTTCTTAATGATTTATTCGAGACATGATTCACGCGCGCTTATATTGACCAATTATTTGTCGTATTTAGCATTCTCGGGCTTGATATATTTGGTCAGTTATTTAGTGCGTTCTAGGAATAGGGTGTAACGAAATATTTACAGAAACTGGCGCGTTGTCGAATTGTGGAGTCTGTATCTGGGATATTTAAGAGCAGACGTACCTATATGTATGTGATTATATGCACACTGCTAAACAACTGTTACTGTCGGCGGCTAATTATACGAACTTTTAAAGCAGTTTTTATTAAGCTTACGGTCTTACTCGTATTTTCGTGTAGCAAGATCTTGTAGGTACAATTTGCAATCTTATTGAGCAGATTTTATCATAATCTTAATAAGTAACTAATCTTTAAACGATACAAAAGAAGAACCCACGATCGATTTATAGGTAACCCATAACGAAATCGTTTTACTTTTTCTAAACATGCCAATATTTTGCGATCAGCCGATTATTATAATAACACAGGTACTAGGTAATAGATAGGTACAGTATGCAGGGCACGCCATAGTGAAGTTTAGTAACATGGGGACGTAGCTGAATAAGTAGTAACTTTTGTCTTTGTATCCTTAACATCCATTAATAAATAAAGCCAATGAGCGTTCCGCCATTGCTCTATATTATGGGCACTAAATACAAAAGGCAAAAGACTTACAGTGCCAAACATTGGCAATATTTTGCCAAGATTGACACAATTACTTATAACAATGCCTCGAAATGAGGTTGAACGTGCCAACGGATTAAGTATCCCCAACAATTCCTACGAAAAGGCAATTCAACGAAGAATGCCAAGAACGAATAGAAATGCGTAGATATTGCGTGCCAGCGCTTTGTATAACTTGATACATTTTAAAAATTCAGCTCTGAGTGAGGTATAACGATTTTCACTAATTATTAGAACCTACATAACGGATTTCAGATTTAAATCTACATTTTAAATATATGTTGTAAATGTTAGTTTGCGTGTTCGAGTCGGGGCGAGAACACAATCTGTGTTATTTAGGTGTCAGTTACATAGAACGTGGCATTGTATTTAAAAATCGATACATAGCTCATTCTACGTAGCCGCTTATTATGAATATGAATGTGTCTTGTATGTTTTCAGTTTTTGACTCTTCTAGCGGCCGATTTTATATAAAGATTTGATATGTCCAAAGGGGGTTTATATTTTATGTCTCAGTTAAACACCATGTCAATGTCCCCCGAATTAGACCCTAATCATACTACTAACGTAGATACCTACCTAAACGGTCTATTTAACATAAATATTACCGTTGAAAAAGTTAGTATACATATACCAAATAAAGCTATTTAACGTAAGTACATCACAGTTGACATTAACAAAATATCAGATCCCGCCGCAACATATTTCCTTATTTTTTTTACAGTAAAATATGCTCGCGTGATGCCAGCCGGCGTTAGAACAAAAGCGGTAATATTTAAGTGCAAACTACTTAGTGTGACACATAACACGTTCAGAAATCGATTCTCTGGGGCGACTCGTTCGTTCCGCTCGCTTGTTACCTCTGTGTAGTGATGCACAACCGACTTTTGCTTTATTTGTGTTCTTTTGATGTTTGCTGGCGCCTGTTTGTTATTAAATGTATACTTCGGTTTTTCTATTAAACTATTATTATTACGAACCCCGATGGCTGATGAGATAATGGATGAGCAATGCTGCGTTTATGCTGTCCGTAATTATAAAATTTGCGGTGAATCCTAGGGTGTTTCTGTATATAAACCTAAGGTTTGGAGACTAGGGATTGAATTAAGTCTTGTTTAAGTCGGTCAGTTGTCTTAGACTTACTGAATCAAGCCAACAAAATGTGATTCGTTAATCTACATTGTATAAGGCTTAAAACTATTGGTGTGGTTATTTCTCCTAGTAAAAGAAACAGTATATATAATTAAGTGAATAAAGGATTTTGACCTTACAAACGGTCCGGTAGTTTTGAATTTTTGATATGTTGTCTAGGATGGTTAGTCAGTGTTTAAAATGCAAAATGCACAATTCCCCCCCCCTCCGCGCCCGCCGCCATATTGAAAAAACCGGCACTTTCTTCATATTTTTGCTCATATCTTCCTTTAGGAGCATTTTAGCTAGAAGAAAGCTTCGACAATGTTATAGAGAGTTAAATTTACTACATTTTCCATTTTATATTTTGTTTCTAGGACAGATAGTTACGGAGATATGCACATTTAAAAAAACTTAAGAAATTGCAATTTTCAACTCAAAAACAAACTTCTGGATTATATCTTCGTTTAGGAGCATTTTAGCTAGAACAGTGCTTGGGCAATTTTGTAGAGAATTAAATTTATTATAATTTACATTTCAAATTTTGTTTCTAGGACAGATAATTACGGAGATATGTAAAAAATAAAGTTACATTTTCCGAAAATGTATGTAAAAATGGACATGAGTTTTATGAGCAATTATATTTCCTACATGTTTTAATTTGTCCTAGACAAGTCCCTAACTGAATGACAGCGTTCTAAACCAAGAATATATAGAAATTTTCGGAAAATTCGACTTTTCCTGTTTTTTAACTGTGCATATCTCCGTAACTAACCGTCCTTGAAACAAAATTTGAAGTGTAAATTATAGTAAATTTAATTCTCTACAACATTGCCCAAGCTTTGTTGTAGCTAAAATGCTTCTAAACGAAGATATAATCCAGAAGTTTGTTTTTCAGTAGGAAATTGGGATTTTTTACGTTTTTTTAAATGTAGATATCTCCGTAACTATCTGTCCTAGAAAAACAATGTAAAATGGAAAATGTAGTAAATTTAACTCTCTATAACATTGTGGAAGCTTTCTTCTAGCTAAAATGCTCCTAACGGAAGATATGAGCAAAAATATGAAGAAAGTGCCGGTTTTTTCAATATGGCGGCGGGCGCGGAGGGGGGGGAATTGTGCATTTTGCATTTTAAACACTGACTAACCATCCTAGACAACATATCAAAAATTCAAAACTACCGGACCGTTTGTAAGGTCACACATAGTACTTTAGTCTCTATTCACCGTATTAATAGTAAACACTTGACTTTTAGAAATCGTGGACACCGTGAACAGTTTCTCTACTATATGACAATTTTAGCGAATTTCTTTATTCGCCGTCCAATGACATATTTTCAAGGTCACTTAACGCAACTAAAATATATACATATGTAGCTATATCGCTGAAGTGGCTATAATGTTAATGTCATTCGACTTAAGCTTCTACGATTAAAATCGAGTTATATGTCGATTTCATTATCGGCTACGTTGTTTGTCGCCTAGAAAGTTTCGAACCCCCTATTATTTATTAGAGTTGAATTTGGGAAAGTCCATTCTTAGTGCGCCCATCCCTGTTTAAGAAACTTCGAAATGAAATGTTCACGTAATAGACATGTTGACTAATTCTTTTTGAGGATGTCAATCGATTCAATTTTTTATTGTGATCAAATGTCTATATGAGACTGACTACACTTAAAGGGTTATTCCCGCCTGTTACCACCAATTTGTTACCACTGGTAACAGCTGGGATTATTTTTCCCACCTTTTACCACTGGGAACTACTGGGAATACGAATTCTCAGCTGTTACCACTCAAATTAATTGGTGGTAACTACTGGGATTTTTTTTTCCCACCTGTTCCCAGTGGTAACAATTGGGAAAAGAAATCCCAGTAGTTACCACCAATTAATTTTAGTGGTAACAGCTGAGAATTCGTATTCCCAGTAGTTTCCGCTGGAAAAAGGTGGGAAAAATAATCCCAGTAGTGACCACCATCACCAAACTATTTATAATTTTTAATATTCCCAAAAATGTTTCATATTACTGAAATTAGCAAAAATACATACTTATCTAATATTATTGCGGTACATCTTAAAGTGGGACAAAAATCATCTTTCATAGACATAGAAGTCGAAGTTTTTCGGATTTCGTTCTTTTTCTGTTTAAAACGGATTTGACTAGCTGTTTTTTTATTATCCGAGTTATGCTAAATGAACGTTTTATTAGATATTATTATTATTACGCTGTGCTAAGCTATTCTAAAGTGATTGGATGAATAGATAGACTGATATGCAAGTATCGGAAAACCTGTCTTAAGACTTAAAGCTATTCAAGTGGTAACCATAATAATCAACTGTTTAACCATAATATGATAGGGCTTCTCCAATGTTATATATATATAATAGCAATGGGGTTACCGTACTGAAATGGTCAGTGAGATACAGCCTGGTGACAGACAGACGGACGGACAGTGAAGTCTTAGTAGGTAATAGGGTCCCGTTTTTACGCTTTGGCTATGGAACCCTAAAAACTGATTTTTTTTTTAGGAAAAAAAAATGGTAATACTTCACCAACAGATAACATATCATTGATATGAATCAGAAACAGCGTTGGAGATAGCACGGAGCCTTGTGGGACGCCAGCATTTATAACCATGTGTTTAGAGCAGCTGCCGTCAACTACGGCTTTTATGCTTCTATTGGTTAAAAAGCTGGCGATCCATTTGCACAAGCCCTTGGGTAGTCCGTAAGATGGCAGCTTCGACAGAAGACCACGGTGCCAGACCCGATCGAATGCCTTGGCTATATCTAGGCTAACTGCCAAGGCCTCACCTTGACTCTCAACTCTCAATGGCTGATGCCCATCGGTGTGTAAGATACACTAAAAGATCACCAGTGCAGCGACCGTGGCGAAAGCCGTATTGATGGTCGCTGATCAGATCGTGCTCTTCCAGATATCTTAGGAGCTTCGTGTTGATTACACGCTCCATCACCTTTGAAAGAAGGGAGGTAATAGCTATAGGCCTATAGTTCGATGGGTCTGATCTGTCCCCTTTTTTAGGCACAGGATGCACGTGGGCAGTCTTCCATGAAGACGGAACTTGCGTTTTTCGGTAAGAACGCGCGTTAACACAGGGCACAGCTCGGGAGCACACTGCTTGAGCACCACTGCTGGTATGCCGTCCGGCCCACTCGACTTATGGATGTCTAGACTAAGCAACTCCCTTCGAACATCCTTTTGAGAAAAGGTAATTTCCGACATGGAGTAACCGCAACACGGGATGATAGGTGGCATGGTGCTCCCGTCATCATCCAAAGTTGAGTTCAAGGCAAAGATATTACCAAGTAAATCGACTTTCTCTTTAGCGCTATGGGCTAGATTGCTATTGGCATTTCGCAGAGGTGGTAGGGACGACCGACAAAAGTTTCCTTCGGCAGCTTTGGCCAGCGACCAAAAGGCACGACTTCCAGACGGATAGCCTACGAGTCGCTCACCAATTCTGCCGACGAATTCAAATTTAGCTCTGGCAATTACTCGTTTACTGTTCCTCGAGGCAGCATTTAGTTTGCGTTTGGCATCAGAGATGTTTGGGTCCTTATTATTACGGGCCGTGGTCCAAGCCTCGTACGCGGCTTGCCTTAGAAGTCTGGCTTCCTTGAATGGCCGATTAAACCACGGCTGTTTTTTTGCGCCTGCAGCCACTAGTGAGTTAGGAATGAAATATTCCATACCCACCAGAATCGTCTCGGCGACGGTGGCTGAGCAGGTGTCAGGATCTTCTGATGCAAAACAAAGCTGCCTTCACGGGTACGATGCGTAGAATTCACGCGATCCATCCCAATCTGCTGACTTATACTGCCACATACGGCGCTGACTGAGTGGCCGAGGAGTTTCAGGCCGCGCGCATGGCACATCAGTCCGGACGAGACAGTGGTCGGATGAACCGAGTGGCGCGTTCACTGAGATAGAATATCCGTCCGGGTGTGTGGTCAGCAGTAGGTCCAGTAAAGAGCTTGTGTGATTCTCAATATCTGGTATTCTCGTTGGAGAATCAACCAGTTGTGAGAGTTCATAGGCCAGGGCAAACTCAAAAGCAGACCTACTCGCGAAATCAGTGGACTGAGACTTAAGGAAGTCAATGTGGTGAGCATTAAAGTCTCCTATAATCACCAACTCCGCGGTGGGATACTGCTCAAGAACTTTATCGGTCGTCAACTGCAGATGCTCAAAAATCCGAGCTGTTTCCTTATCACCGCTGTGAGACATGTATAGGCACGCGTAGATACGGGTGTGGCCACCATAATCGACGCGCACTCACAGCACTGACAGGTCCCCGTCTTCATAGCAGTGGAGACGGCAGCAACAGATATCCTCCCGGACGTACATACATACGCCGGCATGTCTCGAGAACTTGTGTTCGATCTTGTAGCCGGGATAAAGTAGGTACGATGTATCGGCAGGGCAAGATATCTGTGTTTCCGTGAGAAATAGTAGGGTCGGCTGAGCAGCCTCTAGATGCTGATGGACTGAATTTAAGTTAGAGTGAAGTCCCCTGACATTGCAAAAATCCACTTTTGTGGAGAGGGATGCCGCTGATAAAACACGTTTTCTGTTTTTCTTTCTTGCCATTGGGAGATAATGTTAGGTTCAAAGGGATTCACCGCCTTGACAGCTCTGGGGACAAAAACTGCGGTACAGATCGACCAAAAGCCGGCACAGGTGGTGCGACTTGTCAGCGCGGCGTACGGAAGGGCCCCCGGTCCCCTCCCTGTTGCATCAGCCGGGTCCACCCCGGTCTCCTTCACCGGCACGACTGCTACACCAGGGAATTTTTCGCGAGGTTGGCGTTTCAGCCTCCCAGGGCGGAGATTAAGTACTCCCTGGGTTCGGGAACCCTACTGACCTGCGGGCCGCCAGCGGTCAGCCGTTTCACCGGGTCTCCCTGATCGCCGCGCCATCATTTCGCGCCTATACCGACTAATTGTCGTATTATTGCTACCACCGGTCCCCCGCTGTCAACACGACGAATCCCTGGGAGCTATGGCAACCTTACTCACTGCAGAAACACAACACTACACAGAAGTGTAGTGTAGTATTTGGCTGCGGTCTTCTATAAGGTGGAGGCACTTCCCCAGACGGGCTGCTCCAGGTTAGAATGGGACGGTTAATCTCGTTGTGCTCTACCTCTCTTAACAGCTAAACTGAATGCCGCATTTATTGTTATAATTGACAGGCGTTGTTTTCAAAGTAATCTATGCGACTTCTTATCTCTGTTATCGTAGAGCAAAAATGTAGTCAATAGCCTTTAGGCTTTTCCAATATGCTATCTGAGTGGCAGATGCACGGCAAGACGCGTCATGCGAGCAATTCATGAAGCGTGGTATTTACCATTGTTTAAGGGTTAACTAAAATTCAATGGCAGTTGCGGCGACAAAACTGAATACCGCATTCATTGTTAATATTTACCGGCATTGTTATCTATTTGACTACTTATCTATGTTACGGGGTACGAGACCTAGGAGCGAAAATATTGTTTCTTTTTATTTACCAGTATGCGATATCATATCAATGGCGGCAAATATAAGCCTTTTATTGTTTATTGCTTCGAGTGTTCATCTAGCCGCATAGGTCAAATAGGCAATTGGTACAAATAACAACACAAGCTTTTTAGCAACCGCGCTGGCGAACGCTCCCCACGGTAACATAACAAGTATGGGGTGCGTCTCATTTCACAGAAAAACAATTAACATATTTTCATATGACCGAGCATACGTTTGGTAGAATTTTCAGATTGTATAACATCGTGTATATATTATATAAACGTTGCTTTTTTCAAGACTTGATTTGTTAATCCGTGTAACCATATTTGGGTTATCCCATTGCCATCAAGACGTTACCCTATCATATGGCAAACCAAATAAAAACAAAAAAAAAGATTACTTAGACGTATATTTTTATGAAAGTCGATTATGTCCCACAGTATCGTGTCGTATTGCAGTAATATTTGATTCGTATTTTTGCTAATTTCACTATTTTGAAAACATTTTATTCCTAAAATTTAAATTATAAATAATTTGGTGGTAACTAATGGGTTTCTTTTCCCATCTTTTACTAGGGGGTAACAACTGGGAAAAAAAATCCCAGTAGTTGCCACCAATAAATTTTAGTGGTAACAGCTGAGAATTTGTATTCCCAGTAGTTCCCACTGGTAAAAGGTGGGGAAAAAAAATCCCAGCTGTTACCAGTGGTAACAAATTGGTGGTAACATGTGGGAATTTTATTCCCAGTAGTTACCCCCTGGTAAAAGGTGGGAAAAAAAATCCCAACAGTTACCAGTGGTAACAAATTGGTGGTAACAGGTGGGAATAACCCCACTTAAACTGCTCTAAAAGTCAGAAATGACCGTCAAAGTTCAACATTCCTACGTAGCGCTAAAAACGCTCCATACAATTGGCGTCCAGGCTAGTGACGTCACCGGCCGGTATAGGTACCAATAAGTGTGTGGAGAAATTAAGAAATTGGCCATTTTCACCGTGAAAAAGTGCGTTTAAGTATGAACTGGTTGTTATACAATTATTGTTTTGTAAAATTATGAGGATTCTGAAAACACAACAAAATTTCTTTTGGATTAAAAAAATATATTATAAAATTTGCGTACCTTTGAACATACTTCCAATAAGATTTATTTTTCTGGATTTATTTTCTTTGTTTCGTGATATATTTAGCTAATCTTATTCATTAAACTACAGTACGCTGTAGAATTCAACATCAGTCAACATGTCTATTGTTTTATTTGTAGGTTAAGGAGTTGACCCATGTGTGATTGCACATCTAAAAATAAGCGGCCGCAATTGCTTAACATCAGACGGGACGCATGCTTGTTTGTCACAGTCGTAGTATAAAAAAACAAAGAATTACTCCAAAATCAACAGGGATTGAAAAATACTAGTAGCGGTTAGAATAACGAAAGATTATGATTTTTTGTGTAAATTTTTCGCCATACGATAAATAATTAATGATCATTGATATTTGGACGGGATTGACGTCTTTGGTTTGCTGTCTTTGGCGCTCAAAAGGTTAAAGGAATCCTATTTTGACTGTGCTGTAGTTATCTAATGCATTATATTATTACGGTTGTCTGTTGTATATCGCTAAAGAAGAAAAATAAGTTATTTTACACTTTCAAAAGAAGGAAACCGATACTGAATATTCATGCTTACTTATTTTGTTTCATGTCGTCTGGTTCATTTCCGTCAAAATCTGTGTAAAAGTCCAAACACCTATTTAAAGTCTAGTACCTAGTCATGTTTACCACAGGTTAGAACGATTAAACAGGACAACAAATTCAATCTAATAATTCGAGGTCGCTGATATCGAATCTACTCACTCTTTTTTGCAGCTTCAGTATTTGAGATATAGCTTCTACGTTCATATCGAGTTCTCTAAGGACGCTTCCTAATCTGAATGCATAGACGCTCAATGTAGGGTTTTATTTTATTTTATTTAAATCAACAGTTTTTTTACAAAGTTTTAAATGTTATATTGCCACTTTTGGATACCCGGGAGATTTATGTAATAGTGGCAAAAAAAATGACTTTGACAGTTAAATACCTACCCCTGAACAATCCCGATTTCATAAGCTTAATGTCTAAAATTGAGCAAAATGCATAACCATGCATTAATACGCGCATGCGTTTATTTGGGTCATTTAAAATTTCTTAGACAGTAAAAAGATGTTGAATACGTTGGCCATGTTAAAGGGATGTCGTCTGAGTTGAATCCAATGTCGAAAATAGAGAAGTAGGTACATACTGCACAGCCATTTCGATTGATTCCCTGGCAATATAGACTTGAGTGAGGAACAGGGTGAAGGATTCCCTCAGGACATCCGGACTATGGAAGAACGGTTCCAGGGTAGCTGGGTACCTACATATGATGGGCCACATATGATGACAGTTTTTTTCTGGAGTATTCAGCATTTCGGGATAACATTTTATCACTGTGTCATATGATATGATAGTCTGTGGTAGGGCAGACATAAGATGGCGGACGCCGATTATATGGGACATGCAAAGTACTCGTGTGTTTTATTTATTACAAACTTCAGTGCATAGTCAGTCTACCTAATACTAAACATGGTGTCAGGTGTGGGGTCATTTAAAAAGGGGGAAGAGGTAGTTATTCAAGATATTAATAAAAGTAAATGTTGGTATCCAGGAAAAATAATAGAGGAAGCAAAGGGACCCAGATCTTTCATTGTTAAAAACAATAAAGGTATTTTGGTGAGAAGAAATGAAAAGCATATTAAACCAAGTAAAAATAAGTATATTGTTCAAAATAATTATATGCTGGACTTTCCTGAGTTGAATCAAACTATAGATAGGAGCAATGAGTTTGTGCATGCACCTGTTCATAGTCCAGGACCACCAGTTGTTACCAGGTCAGGCAGGTCCGTGAAAAGACCGGCTTACTTAAGTGATTTTGACTTAAATTAGTTGTTAGTAATGTAAGGCTGATTGTATGTATATCATAAGCGGGGGATGTGTCATATGATATGATAGTCTGTGGTAGGGCAGACATAAGATGGCGGACGCCGATTATATGGGACATGCAAAGTACTCGTGTGTTTTATTTATTACAAACTTCAGTGCATAGTCAGTCTACCTAATACTAAACAATCACTCAATAATAGTAGGAAATCATATAAAATAAAAGTCCGGAGTAAATAGTTTTTCTGTACGCCGAGATGGTGTTATCATTCATAAACTAGAGCTTGATACACAAAAACTAACTGCTTATTTGAAATCAGTGACAAAAATGATTCCAGGGTCATATTAAATACTAATTCCAAGCAACAAACATGCTGTGTGGTTGTGTTATGTATTATCATCCGCATTGTTCGTTTTTGGTATCAGAAATGAATGTGTGAATAAGTTAATAGTTGCATGATTTTAGAAAGATTTTCTGCATTCATATTCGTGATTATTTGATACATTGTTTGCCACTACTACAGATACATGCACAGTCAAGGGCATTGAAACACGTACTACACTACGTGCAGTACGTGAGCTGTCAAAATGGAGTTCGCTTTTTATTCCTGTCTCCCTCGCTCTTACGCGATCCAGATAAGAACCTTTCTGTTTTCATCCGAACCCGAATCGCTAGAGTGACAATACGGGTAAAGTACGCGTTTCATTTTCCTTTACTGCACCAGAAACTTGCAACTAATGAAGAAGACTTGTAATTAGTTATTAACTACAGAAGAGATGAAAGCACATATTAATTAATCTAGGCTCGTTTCCTTACAGATTGTATTAAATACTTTTTTTGAAGATAGTTATGTCAAAAAGCCATTTTTAATAACACTTTTAGTTTGGCACGGTCTAACTGCTTCTATTTCGTTTTTGCTAATTATAATAATATCCACTGGGCAAAACTACCTTTAAGTTGTCTGTTTAGTGTATATTTTTGAAATGGTTTGTGTAATGCTCGCTGCCTATTAATTTATTTGTGTAATGGCTGAATGTATAATATTTATATTGACTTCAGGAAACTCCTCTGCTAAATGATCTGCGAACCGAGCACAAGGGTTTCGGCGAGAATCTGGATTATGTGGTATTTAGTTTGTGGTGTGTGGTAGTGTTTGTTACGTACACGGTTTGAGTTGTATCTAACGTCTTTATACTTGATTCTAACGTCAATTATAATTAACGTCGATAAAAGCCTATAAAAGGTTTGCTTCGTCGTGTCCGAAAATAAATATAATGGGAATTGAAAATTCGTAAATTAAATTCGGAATTTTCACTCCTTAATGAATGGATAATTGGGGTTATTTTCAGGCATGTATTCATTTTGCCTTGCTCAATAGTCGTGAAAAAATAATGTCGCATGTGATTTACTGTGTTTACCTTCGGTCCAATTTATAATAATAATAACCATCTGTACCATATACGCATTACTAGCGTAGATATAGTTCTGGCTTAATATTACTCTATTTTACAAATGGGGATACATTTCATACATCATTCATGTAAAAATTCAACCGAAATCATTTTTGTAGACTAGAGAAAACTGCGCACCGTCATTAAGGGCTTTATCACACTTGCGATTTGCAAGCGAATTGTATGGAGGCGATCACGCAGCGAGTTCGCCGCAACGCTTATTTGTATGGAAAACTCGCTCGCAAATCGCAAGTGTGATAAGGCCCTAGATCGTGATCAATTTCCATATGCGCAACTCATAACGGAAGAGCGTTAGTAAATCCGTAGATAACCTCCGATACTTATCTCGGGCACCACAAAAAATAATAGAGGACTCTGTCGACCCGACCCTGTACGACACGCATAAACAATGGCTCGACGGATGGGTCAAATGAGGCGCGGCGACTCGGGTTGCAGCGGCCTGGCGCCAGATCACGTTGCACTCACACTTACAGGGCATTTTTGATAATCTGGGGCCAAATTTTTACAACTAGTCCATTGAATAAAAAGTTCTAGAGTGCGTGAGTTAGTAACGTAAGATGTTTCTTCGGAAACATGTCAAGAGTCCCTAGGTAATAAACATACTAAAACCCCGGGACACTAGGAGGAGCCCCGGAGTGGGGGGAGGGGGGGAAAGGGTCCATTTTTTCATTTTTCGCTTAAATCTCAAAAACGGTACATGTTAGAGAAAAACTTTCAAGGAAAAGTTGAAAGGCCATAAAATTATCTACAAGTTGTACCTAAATAATTTTTTCCTATATCCTACCGTTTCTGAGTTACACGCAGTAAAAAATGATTTTGGCTCAAACAATTTCCCCATACTACATACCCATGTTTATCACATCAATCGATCAAAAAATATTTCTTTCTTCCAAAAAACTCAAATGTGCAACTTGTGACCGGTACTGATAGATTGCTCTTAATTAGGTCTATAATTGGTAAAGTAAACACATTCCTCCATGGAAGCCTTTAGGAGGAATCGATTGTCAAAATATTATATTAGGGTAGTTTGAGTTACTGAACTTGATCTTTTTATTTTTTCTTCCAAAAAAACTCAAAAGTGCAACTTGTGACCGGTACAGATAGATTGCTCATAATTAGGTCTATCATTGATAGAAATACCAGATTCCACCACGGAGGCGTTTACGGGGAATTGAATTTTATTAGGGTAGTTACGATACTTGAACTTTTATTTTTTTATTTTTCCAAAAAGCTCAAAAGTGCAACTTGTGACCGGTACTGATAGATTGCTCTTAATTAGGTCTATCATTGGTAAAAAAAACACATTCCTCCATGGAAGCCTTTAGGAGGAATTGATTGTCAAAATATTATATTAGGGTAGTTTTTAGTAGTTTTTCACCTTTCATGGGATGTAGCTCGAAAACGGCTGCGAATAGAAAAAAAATATTTAGGTACAACTTGTAGATAATTTTATGGCCTTTCAACTTTTCCTTGAAAGTTTTTCTCTAACATGTACCGTTTTTGAGATTTAAGCGAAAAATGAAAAAATGGACCCTTTCCCCCCCTCCCCCCACCCCGGGGCTCCTCCTAGTGTCCCGGGGTTTTAGTATGTTTATTACCTAGGGACTCTTGACATGTTTCCGAAGAAACATCTTACGTTACTAACTCACGCACTCTAGACCCCCCTTGGAGGGACTCATTCAATGGACTAAACCTATATATACTTTGTAAATATATACTGTATAATGTTATTAAAACTATCGTGAGACATCTTTACTAATTATAAAAACGGTATAAACTCACGTAAAAATTGTCAGGAACGGCCCGACATGTTTCGAACTCAGTTGGAGCTCTTCATCCGTGCTGCTACGCGACTCGCGATCCACTGCACTTTTAAACGCGATATTGCGTCGGTAGTCTCGTAAAATTCTCACCAGTAATTGGTTGTTTACCTTTTCAAAAAATAAATCGTAATCCCGTATGCACTTTAACACATTGATACGCGCAAATTTCGGCACAACACCACTATCACGGCACTAACACGTATTGAAAGCCACATTCGAGTTTGTTACGTTTTATTCTCAGAGCCGCGAAACGTTTCACTCGCGTTTGCCATACCTCACCGTAAAGGTTAGCAATAATGTTATTAAAACTATCGTGAGACATCTTTACTAATTATAAAAATGGTATAAACTCACGTAAAAATTGTCAGGAACGGCCCGACATGTTTCGTATATCGAAATCGTAATATACTGTACTTATACTAAATTATTTCAATAGTTTTTCTACAAAGTATATATTATTTAATAAAGTATATACTTTGTAGAAAAACAATTAAACTTTTAATTGGGAAGCGCCAGATCACGTTGCACTCACACTTACGGGGCATTTTTGATAATCTGGGGCCAAAATTTTACAACCTATATCCATTTATTACAACCTATGTTAAATCCCTGACCATTGCTGGGAATAGGGCTCTTATTATCGCAATAAGCAGTTAAATTGCGACAATATGATACCTGTGAAAAGTTATTCTTAATTCATTTCGACTTTCACTTGTCCTTGCCGTATCACTAATTATTAACTTCAGACAAAATGTTGTCTAAGGTTTGAGTTGATTCCTGGAATTTATATCAAGTTTCTATGTGATTGTCACTTAAGCCCCGAGTGTCGTATTCCAGTTTGGTAAATTTTAGTCTAAGTTAAGCTTTAGGGGTGTTTTGTATCCCAGCAGATCAAAACAGCTCCATTTTATGAAATGTAATAATGCCGGAATAACATGAAATTGATTACAGAAACAAGAATTGTTACGTGACCGAGCTGTACGGTCAAATAGCTTCCATTTATTTGTGTTTGGCTTAATTTAATATATTCAAATAAGCAAACATTACTGCTGTTGATTTGCAGTCCCGGAAAATATGTGAATGCAGGACCGGGATTTTCCGTACTGCCATAGTAAATATGCATATTCTTGAACACTATTCTGAACGGTTATAAATCCATATCGATTAATTTATATTGACATTAAGTATAGCCTAACAAGACAGTGACGGTCCGGCCCAGGGATAGTGCAGCAAAAAATAGCTTTCATATGGCAATAAAGAGCATATCCACTCAATTGCTTCAAATTTTTGGTTTAACTCTATTTATATAATAAAATAAGAGCGATGATAGGTAGCCGTAGTTACCAAAAGCAAGAGAGCAAGTCAAATATTTGCATTATTAAACGTTACTAGCAATTTGTCAAGGATTTGTCATTAACCAAATTAAAAAAATATTTACTGGAATGCTCCTCAATCCTTCGTTCGTCTTGCGAAATAAATACTGAATCCCATTGAAACAAACTTGTCTATCATCACTGGATAGTTTCTTTATTATGCAAAAAATACTTGACATATGCGGAATGTCTAGTCCTGTTTCCTCTTTGTTTACATCAGTGACATACGCCAACTTTCAACGTCAGTTACTAAAAAAAATTCGTAAAGAAATCAAAACCAGTAAAGAAATTTAGTAACACTAAAAATCCGCAATATGGCGTGAGCTGAAAAACACCCTGTGTGGCTATTTAAGTAACTTATTCACGTAACTTTTATATATGAAAATTAACTCTACCTATAACTACTGTTTTGGAAATGTAAGCGTTAGCAACTTTCTTAGATACAATTTGTAACTATATCCATAATTAACTAAATATAATATCTGCACCATTATAATGTCCGAAATTTAAGGACTGTTACTTTATTAGAGCTGTGCTTTCTCAAGATGCCGTTGTGTTAAGCATACATTAAAAATAATACGAGACTTATGTGTCCCAGACCTTGCTAAAGTGGCGCCAACTACAACAGGTCGGTGGAACGGAACTTTGTATTAACATTGACAGTAGTCTTGGATTATTTATTGGTCCATGCTATTAGATATCTGACTTAATATTCTTTTTAATTCTTATCGTTGTGAATAACTCGAATGAATCCTAGGGTAGTACCTAATGAAATTGTTCAAACAATTTTAAATAGACAAACATAAATGGTTAATAAATTCGATGACGGCCCGTCCACTAATATTTATCTGATCGAATGCGTCAAAACTTGCAATTGTATTGTATTGACCAAATTCGACCTTTACGAACAATAAGTTGATGATCTGTGGCTATAACGGGGGGTCCGAACCAGCGCCCAGCGCAGAGCGTGTAGTCCAGTCAACGACGACTATAGGTACGCCTGCCAACTAGCTTTTAATTCTGAAATGATTATTTTTATGCTAGTTTAGCAAGCATTTATCTCCAATCTCAGCCGTTGGTACGTGGCAATATCACATGATTACATAGTGCCTTTAGTGATTGAAATTATATTATACAAAGAAAAGACTTTTGTCGCCCTAATGAGGATGAAAAATACATGTTTCTAATCAACCCAGTGGTTGACTGGTAGAGAATGCCTAAAGGCATAATTATATATTTCTGCCATTTGTAGGTACCTATTTTTTAATATTGCAATAAAGTTTAAAAAATGAAATAAATGCTGAGGTTGATCGCTTTATGCAAGACGTTGATATATCAACAACATAAGGCCAGAGAGGTTAGGGTAGAACCCCCAAATCCACGAAAATGGTGAAGATGATGCATTCTCCCTGCACACTGCGACCACTGCGTATGTAAAATACCGTGTAGGCGACTTTCCTGCGGTGGTCCAGCTACCAGACACCTGCTGGCAGTATTCAGTATATTTTGTGTATCTCTAGTTAATTGTTATTAGGTGTCAAACTGGTTCAAACAGTTCAGGGGGTGAGACTTACTTACTTCGGATCAGAGATTAAAAATTTCGTTTTTCGGCTTGAATTAAGTTTAACTAAATGGGGACTATCTCAAGTCCAAAATAACATTCGAAACCGTAAATCGAGATTCGTAAAGGGTTTCCTACCAACAAATAACTAACAACATCAGCAACTCTCTCATTTAGAGAAATATTCTTACAAATTACGGGAGGAATTTTTCCTAGTATCATTGCCCTCACGCGTCAGACTAACAGCATAAGGCACTTGCGTCTGAGTGGAGTGCAAGTCACTCCCACAATAAGTGATTTCTAACACGATGAGTCAGCATTATTGTAATAGTTGTTTGTTTAGTTCTACCTTACTCGTGTATCGAGCTAATCATATATGCCCATAGTTTTGTTTTTATACGGCCATTTCATTATAGACTTCATGGGCGTGTGATGTTGGACGCAATCAAATTTGAAAGGAGACAGGATGGCATTCGTGCCGGTTTAGTAATTTGGTTCTGGCGCCATGGGTGCCTCTGATTGATAGATTAGGTTTAAGTATTTAAAGGTGGTTATGATTTTGCACGCAGCTTAACTAGGAAGATGTACTCAATTAACCGTAATTGACTGCGATATTACTTGGTTTAGGAAGTTTAGCTGTGATGCTTGTATTTCTTGAACAACAGGGAAAAGACTTACCTTTATTTTTATTTATTCGTATGGCAGGATTGTACGTCGAATACAGCTTAGCTTATACCTATATTAAGTTTGAGACTCATTAGCCATTTGATGGCATCGTCGTTGAGGTTGATCAGGTCTTCGGCGGAGCCTCCAGTGTAGCGGATTAGAGGACACTCTTCGATAATGTGCTGAATAGATTGCACTTCGGCACCGCAGTCGCAAGCAGGAGAGGCAGCCCAACCACAGCGATGCCTGTATTGGGCACAGCGGCCGTGGCCAGTTCGGAGTCTGTTCAGTGTGCACCAATCACGTCTTGGGAGTTCGACTCCGTATATTTTGTCACCGGGGACTATCGCTGAGCCCAGCTTGCCTGTCATCAGGGAACTCCAAGACCGCAACCATTCCTGCCTGACGTTGAAATCTCCTTCGGGCCAAGACACTGAAGCTTATTCGTAAATGTTTTAATGTCATATACCTACATATAAATACATACACATTACATTAGGTACATAACAATACATCACACATCGATACCTCCTACGTATACTGATGCAACTGACATTTTTTGCGATTTCCGTTTTTTTGCATATTTAGGATCAAAATACTTATATCTACATGCTATAAAATTTTCATGACAAAATCACTGCTAGTTTTCGAAATAAAGTGACGTATACTGATACAACTAACACCGTTTTTTAATTTAGAACATCGTATACTGAGATAAGTCACTTGTACCACTGTACGCAGTACACCTATCAAGTACAAGTGGCAGTTATCTCAGTATGCTTGCTCGTCATCGTTGCGGACGTAAGATGTCCCACTATGCGCGACGGACAGTCGATGCGGCCTACGTCTTTTCTACCTACTACGTATCAAATTAGGCTTACTTTTGGTTATGATACAGTTTTCTCCAATCAGTACCGATGGTTGTTTGGAGTACTATGATAGCCATATGTCGCCATTACCTACAGTAAACCAGAGTCACCACTAGGGCTGCCATCCGACCGGGTTACCCCGGATTTGTCCTAGTTTGAAGCCGTCCGGGGGCCGTCCGGGGGCCGTCCGGGGTTTAATGTCAATAAAAATAAAGCAATTATTTTTTTATTTTATTAATGGGGGAAATCCAAGTTACGCCAAATGTCCGGGATTTTAAGTCTTTGTCCGTATTCGGTGAATTTAGAGATGGCAGCTGCTTAGTTGGCACGACAGGCAATTGTAAAGTAAAATAGCAAAAAAGATGTCGGTAACTTACGTGTAATTTAAAAAAATATTTGGATCAACGAACAAAGAAAGTAAAAATCTAATCATGAGTTTAAATAAAAAAATAAATACGGGAAAAACAAGCTAAGAAAACAAATAATAAACATATAAGACAAAAATTACGTTAAATTTTAGTGTCTGAACGGTTTTTTTTTAAATAATTAATACATTTTATGGGAATGGTCCCTTACACGAATCGACCCAGTGTTCCAAGCAAAGTAAAGTTTGTACTATGGGTACAAGACGACGATAATATATATACATACTTTATAAAGTACATGTAGAGATAACATCCATGACCAGGAATAAATATTCAAGTTCATCACACACATTTTTGCTGGCGGCTGTTTGGATTTGATTGAAATGTATAATTTGTACAAGGAGTCGTTTAATTCTACCAAATACGAAGCACAAGCTTAGTCTGTTCGACAATACCGTGATATTTTCAGTCAAAATATTAAGTTGACGCTTGTCACATTTACGAGAATTTGAAAACACCTACTGAAAAACAAACATCCAAACACATTGGCACATGGAGGACAGAGACTTGAAAT
Organism: Apotomis betuletana; assembly: GCA_932273695.1. Lineage (NCBI taxonomy): Eukaryota > Metazoa > Arthropoda > Insecta > Lepidoptera > Tortricidae > Apotomis > Apotomis betuletana. The sequence continues at coordinate 11,035,923 of OW026298.1, read as the reverse complement.
AAATAGGAAAAAAACTCAAACTTAACAAAAAAATGCGACTGCTGTATTCGACCTTCAAAAACCTTGTCATCTCCTCACGGTAATATAAGCATGTTTTATTACAATAAAAACTTAAACTGTATAATTCACAGCATTTGGTTTGGGAATGCTACTTGTTAGGTACTGTTGACATGACTAAATGACAAATTATTTGACTTAATTAAATTAATACTTCAAGATGATGTAGATGAATTCAGGTTTTGGCCTGACAATTCTGATGGACAAAATAGGAACCGGAATCTACTTTATATAAATATTAAAACGGTAATAATGTTGATAATACCGCTGTAACAAAGACAAAAACACCATTCCCTAAATGCGGGCTGTGATTTTAATTACCTTTTAAATAAACGTAATTTTAGTGTAAATTTGCTTTATTTATTGTCTTTCAAACGTAATTTGCTTAAATATCCTAAATACCAACCTCTGAACTTACTATATTGGACATAACATACAAAATAACCTTAACAGTATACTGGTACATAACGTAATGATTCAGGCGTATACTGGTACAAGTGACAAATCAGATGAAACTAACCGATCAGATCCATCCAAACACGAGCTATGAGTTTGTTTATATATCTAATAAATGATACATGTCCATAATAGGCATAATAATAATATAATTATCCATATTCATCTAATCATAGTTTACGACGTATACTGGATCAAGTGGTAGTTGTATCAGTATACCAAAAACTTAGAACTAGTAAATTTCACGTATACTGGTATAACTACCTTTTTTACTAAAAGTACAATTAATTTTGAAATAGTAAATATGTAGATTTAAGGAAAATATATTCATTAAAAGTATTTGAAATTTTCATTACATTATTTCAACGTATGAGTTAGTTATGGCACTTCATACCTTTGAACAGCCCTCCTGTAAAATCGTGATATTGCACTTGTATCAGTATACGTAGGAGGTATCGACATTATAATAGAAGTGTTCTGCCGCGCTCGCATAGCCGCGAGTTCGCTTGTCGTGTGCGCGTGACATATCGTCAACCCGTCCCTGTCGCTCTGTATAGTATGGTAAAATACCCCTGAAACGATTTGCAATAAGGTTTTAAATAATTCAAGTGATAATCGGGTGACAGAATACTGCTTAAAAAGGACGCAGGGCAAGTAAAATAAATATCTAAAGATTATGTACTCGGGTTTATAAGATTACGAGAACTTTCCTTACCTTACTGTTTGCCAAGTTCTCAACGAAATCACTCTCGCCGTCGCCTGGCGAGCTCCTATAACGAGATCTATTGTCATATAGCGGCGACCGTCAGTACAAAGTCGTATGCCATAGGGCTTATATCCACATGCATTGTACGTTTAGGGGTAAATACCGATTGGTCCCGTATTCCAACCCGACGGTATTGTACTCGAGTGGGGCTCGGTTTGTTATTGCAAAACACGAAAGCATGCTAATTGAAATTCAGCATGAAAGGGATAATGAGGGTGGGTCTGTCTACGACTAGTCAGCTACTGAAGATCACATGACAAACTAATACCAATTCGAGACGAGTGTGAGGCATTAAGTATTTACTTAGAGTAGGTATTTGCGAAGCTGCATCGACTCCTTTGAATTGGATCTTAATCGAAATTTCAAAAATGCTTCGTACTAAATTTAACTCCTAACAATACTTGAAGAGTGTTGGTATTTTTTTTAATCTACGAAAGCATAAGCAAACTTCTGCTCGAATTGAGTGAAGCGGTGTTTACGTACATTAAATAATAAATAAAATTTAATATTGCTGTGGATACTAAAGATTCGTGAAGTATAATATAATATTGATTATTTACCTTTACTCATCATTGATTTGGCTCTTGTCGGTGGAACGACACAATTCAAGATCTGTTTGACTCTAAGACACTTTGTTTTAGTTAGTCATAGAAGTTTTTATGAGACCATACCACATAAAGATAATTCGTAAAATGTACACCTGTACGATCTTATCCCATTGTCCCGCGCCATTTAAATCTCCCAGCTAATTTGATAAAGCAACGAAAACATCTCGTTTGTTAACCAACAATATCTTTAGCCGTCGAATTTTAATTTGCCAAAATTGGGAGTTGTACGTAGATGGTTGCGCAATTTACGAAGCCCGGCCGGGGAGGGAGGCCTCACTGCCATGGCACATTAATTAACTGGGGAATCTACATACGGCGCCGCAACTACGTACTGGTGGTAAGAGAGTAGATTTACGACTCGTTCGACCACCGTCTATCGGATGAACTAATTGCACGGTGGAGCTATTGTTTCTAAACAGCGTTAGGCCGTTTGTTAGAAACGGGAATCGTTCGTATTGGTGTGCTTTTATAGGTGATCTTTTGAGTATTTAAGTGTTCGTTTGTGGGACTCGGAGGTGTCGCCTTTTTAACCTCGTGTTTTTTATTTACCGTTGTATCAGATGAACTAATTGTACGGCAGAGCTATTGTTTCTAAACAGCGTTAGGCCGTTTGTTAGGAACGAGTATCGTTCGTATTGGTGTGATTTTATACGTGATCCTTCGAAGATTTAAGTGTTCGTTTGTGGGACTCGGTTGTGTCGACATTTTAACCTCGAGTTTTTATTTACCGCTATAACTCAGTTATAATTAACTAACACAGGTTGAACTAATTTTTCGGTTTTTTATTCTTAAGGCTAGGCCGTTTGTGGCGAACGGGAATCGTTCGTGTTGGTGTGCTTTTGTAGGTGATCCTTTGAGGATTTCAGCGTTCATGTGTGGACTCAGAGGTGTCGTCTTTTTAATCTAGTGCTTTTTTTACCGCACTGTATTTGATTAATTAAATGCACGGCGGAGCTTTAGTTTCTACACAGCGCTAGGTCATCTGTCAGAAACGAGAATTTTTCATATTGGTGTAGGTGATCTTATCAAGATGTTTGCTCCTCGTTGTTGCTTTGACTGTTCGTTTGAAGGACTCGGGTGTCGGGTGCGTCGCCTTTTTAACCTCATGTTTCTTTTAATTAAACATCCGATACACGGATATCGGATGGATCGATTGCATAGTAGAGCGATTGCTCATTTCATTTAATTTCATTTCAAAGTAGAATATAACGTGGATTGAGCGGTTTAGCCGCGTGTGAGCGTTTTCGCGTGGGCTCGAGCATGTCGTCGCCGCGCCCGCGGGGGACAAGCCTCGCTCGAGCCCCAAGCGAACTGTGTGTAGAGGGATATATACCGGTTTTGCACATTTCGGCAACTATTATACAGTTATGTAACCGTGGTACGTTACTAGATTGAAAATATGATTTTTAAGCAAAATATTACCAAAATCCAGCGGTTTAGCCGTATGTGGGCGTTTTTGCGTGGGCTCAAGCCGCGGCAAGCTGCGCTCGCGCCCCAAGCGAACTGTGGAGAGGAATATAAGTACCGATTTTATAAATTTCTGCAACTATTATACAGTTATGTGACCGTGGTATGTTACTAGATTGAGGATTTTATTGAAAATATGTTTTTTAAGCGTAATTTTACTATTCTTTCAGCGGTTTAGTCGCATGTGGGCGTTTTCGCGTGGGCTCGAGCATGTCGCCGCTCGCTGCGCCCGCGGGCGACAAGCCGCGCTCGCGTCTTAAGCGAACTGTGGAGACGGATGTACCGGTTTTATACATTCCGGCAGCTTGGTCCGAGAATCGATTGATATTATACTGAAGCCGAGTTACTATTTTTAAACTGTGGAACGTCACAAATTTATACCGTGTCGAGTGTACAGTGCCATTGCTAAATAGGCAACTAGCCGAGTGTTTGATCGTCATCATCATTATATTCTCTACATGACGGGGCTGTATGAATTCATCAGTCATCACTTAACTGAATTTTATGATTATACCTTTTTTAACTGACATTTATTACATTGGAGCATTTCCTGCTATCTTTTCTTTACTGTTTGTACAGTGTTTTCTTCATGTACTACCATATTGTAATGTACGGCACATTCGTTTTGTTTTATAGAATTCACTATTTTATTTACTTTGTAGAGTAAAATAGTAAACAGAATTGAGATGTTAGGTAATTTGACCGAAACTACTACCAGCGAAAAAGACTTAATCTTAATACACGTTAAAGGTTACATAATATTTAGCGGTTAAACGCATATTCACATTCGTCGCTAGATGTGTGCTTGGCTCGCTCGCATGTCGCCGCACGCCCGCGGGCGGACAAGCCACGCTCGCGGCGCAAGCGAACAACTGCCGGCTCGCCGGTATTCACCGGTTTTATATTTTGGCAACTTGGTTCGAGAATATTGATTTTTTGTACGCACGTAGTTCTGCGATCAAACTGTATACATCACTTGCACAAATCAAGGGTTATTCCCACCTGTTACCACCAATTTGTTACCACTGGTAACAGCTGGGATTATTTTTCCCACCTTTTACCACTGGGAACTACTGGGAATACGAATTCTCAGCTGTTACCACTAAAATTAATTGGTGGTAACTACTGGGATTTTTTTTTCTCACCTGTTCCCAGTGGTAACAATTGGGAAAAAAAATCCCAGTAGTTACCACCAATTAATTTTAGTGGTAACAGCTGAGAATTCGTATTCCCAGTAGTTCCCAGTGGTAAAAGGTGGGAAAAATAATCCCAGTAGTGACCACCATCATCAAACTATTTATAATTTTTGATATTCCCAAAAATGTTTCATATATACTGAAATTAGCAAAAATACATACTTATCTAATATTATTGCGGTACATCTTAAAGTGGGACAAAAATCAGCTTTCATAAACATAGAAGTGGAAGTTTTTCGGACTTCGTTTTTTTCTGTTTGAAACGGATTTGACTAGCAGTTTTTTTATTATCCGAGTTATTCTAAATAAACGTTTTATTGGGTATTATTTATTATTATTACTACTACTACTACGTACGCGTGGAACTTGATAAAAGGGATTATTAAAAGCGCCTAAGCAAATGTAAGAGCAATTGTGCTTTTGGTCTAATAATTACTTTTCCTACAGGGTCACCGCACCCCAACAGAAATGTTCACTCACTTTTCAATCTTTTTAGGTATAATTTCCAGGATGAAAACTATCCTATGTCCTTCCTCGCATCTTAAACTATCTCTATGCCAAATTTCATCAAAATCGATTCAGCGGTTTAAGCGTAACGAGGTAACAGACAGACAGACACACTTTCGCATTTATAATATTAGTATGGATTAGAATGGTTCCCCTCCGTTAGCCCGAAAAACTTTCATCCTAATTTCATTGGCCCTAATTTTGGTAACCCTAAAATCACTTACCCGAATTTTCATTCATCCTAATTAATGAATAGCCCTAATTTCAGGATTCCGAATTTTCATAATACCTAATTACTTCATACCGAATTCTCACTAGCCCTAATTTACACTTAGCCGATTTTTTTAGGCTACTAATATTATAATACCTAATAATGCTAAAACCTAAATTTTATTAAACCTATTTATCTATAAACCTAAGGCGAGGGCTGCTCTCCCTCCGCGCCTCCGGTTTTGGAATAACACTAGGGTAGGACAGGCAAGACCACGTGGAGTCGGAATTGTCATAGACTCAGGATGTACATGGGAATCTTTTGACGCTCCGCTCGCTTCGCTCGCTCCGCTATACATTGTCACAATAGAAACCTAACCTAACCTACAGTTTTCGGGGTTCAGCCAATTCGATATTTGTCCAAATCCGTATTTTCTGTTTTAACGTAAAAATAGGTTTAATAATCTTTAGTACTCTTGACATTTAGTGTCAGTAATGATTAGGTCTAATAATCATTAGGTGTGGTAATTATTAGGTTATTTCATATTAGTATTGTTGACAATTATTACAAATCATTATTAGAGTATTGGATTATTAGGTCTAACAACTAATTAGGGTATAAAAATTAGGTGAAATGACATTAGGGCTAATGAAAATTAGAGCTAACGTTGATAGGTGTAATAATATTAGCACTTGCGTTATTAGGTCAAGTAGGGGAGTACCGATTAGAATGGATAAACAGCATTTAATTGACATGAACATAAAGGTAAAAAGTACCTATCCGGATTCATTCTTATTTTAGTTTTATAATTTTAAGGTTAATGTGTACAATATAAACAGCATTTAACTGACAAATATGAAGGCAACGTACCGGCAAAGTACCTATTTGGATTCATTCTTATTTTATTTTTATTGACAGGCGTTGTTTTCAAAGTAATCTATGCGACTTCTTATCTCTGTTATCGTAGAGCAAAAATGTAGTCAATAGCCTTTAGGCTTTTCCAATATGCTATCTCAGTGGTGGATGCACGGCAAGACGCGTCACGCGAGCAATTCATGAAGCGTGGTATTTACCATTGTTTAAGGATTAACTAAAATTCAATGGCAGTTGCGGCGGCAAAACTGAATACCGCATTCATCGTTAATATTTATCGGCATTGTTATCTATTTATTTATTTATTTATTTATTGGACCTTCAACAATAAGTACACTTTTACACTTTTATATACAATTACAGATTTAAAACTAAGTATCTTATTACTTACAGAAGGACACCGCATGCACTAATTAGCAGTAATAATTATAACTAACTTATAATTAAGATAAATTGTTACTTGCTCTTTATTGTAACTTTAACTAAACTTATATTATAAAATACACTTAAATTAAAATTGTATAGACAATCTACTGTATTTTGCCTACATTTCCTTAACGAGAGCAGCCTTTATGCAAGAGATTGATGAGAAGTTGAGATCAATACAGTGCTGGAACTCCCTATATATAGAAAACATGCGCGAGAGCGGACAGTGTCGTTTGAGATTGGTGCGACAGTTAGCTGAGCCAAAGAGTCTTAAGTTACCTGGCCTAGGCATTTTAGACGGAACATGAAAATTTATTTTTAGCAGTAAATCAGGACAGTTTAGACTACCGGTGACAATTCTTTTTAGGAAAATTAAATCCATCATACGCCTTCTTGCCGACAGCGATCCTATTTTAAAATATTTGAGACGTGCGTGATAACTTTTAAGTTCCTTATTTTTCTTACAACTGTATGTTAAACTTGATATAAATCTTTTCTGGACTTTTTCAATTCTATTTATGTTAACATTATAACACGGGGACCAAACTACGCTGCAATATTCTAAATTACTCCTAACCAAGGCATTATACATAATAATTTTCGTGTCAGTTTTTCTAAAATTCTTGCACTCTCTTAATACAAAACCTAACAGTCGCGAAGCTTTTAAGACAATCTCATCAATATGTTCATTAAATTTTAACTTACTATCGAAATTAACTCCAAGGTCCCTTATGCTCATGACCTCCTCAAGCGTTTCATTATTCAAACCGTACACAGAGGGCACAATGTTTTTGTTCTTTGTAAATTTTATATGCTTACATTTCTTTACATTAAGACACATTTTATTCATTACACACCATTCTGAAAGCCTATTGAGGTCGTTTTGAAATGCCACCGTATCAGAAAATGATTTGATCTATTTGACTACTTATCTATGTTACGGGGTACGAGACCTAGGAGCGAAAATATAGTTTCTTTTTATTTACCAGTATGCGATATCATATCAATGGCGGCAAATATAAGCCTTTTATTGTTTATTGCTTCGAGTGTTCATCTAGCCGCATAGGTCAAATAGGCAATTGGCACAAATAACAACACAAGCTTTTTAGCAACCGCGCTGGCCAACGCTCCCCACAGTAACATAACAAGTATGTATGTTCTACGCCAAATACTTAATGTTGTATAGGGCCTGTGTCGCGTAATTTATATTTTGATATTGCTAAGCAGGTAAGCCGAATATATTCTGTTATGCAATAGTAAGTTTAATAATACATTACGTAAGGATCACAATTGTTACAACACGTTCAAAACCCTATTTAATTTGAGGTCAGTGGTAAGTCGAATTTACTCTACCGATACGGTTATCCTATCATTGAGGTTAGCATACTCGTATCATAAGGTTACCAATACGTAAGGATTATAAAAAAACCATTTCTAAAATAAGCCCTTGGGAAACCCTTTTTATGGAAGCAGTTCTGGTCTTAGCTGATATGTTTTTTTTTTCAGAATATTTCCGCAAAGTTAGCCGTTAAATACTCGCAGTACTGTTTATTGGTTTTACAACACTAAGTTTAAAGTCCCGTAGTACTGCCCATGTCTCGACGGAATCAAAGGCCTTCTCATAGTCCACAAACGCTAAGCAGAGTGGCAGATTATACTCTTCGGTTTTCTGTATAACTTGCCGCAGCGTGTGTATGTGGTCTATGGTACTGAAGCCTTTTCGAAACCCGGCTTGTTTGGGAGGCTGGAATTCATCGAACCTGCTTGAGAGACGATTCGTGATGACCCTAGAAAAGAGCTTGTAGACATGGCTCAGAAGCGAGATGGGTCTATACTTCTTGAGCAGTGTTTTATCACCTTTCTTAAAGAAAAGCACCACCACACTCCTGTTCCATGCCTCTGGCGTGATGCCCTCGAGCAATACGGAATTGAAGAGCTTCTGAAGGACCTTAAGTACCGGTGTTCCACCCGCTTTCAGAAGCTCTGAAGTGATTCCGTCATCACCCGGTGCCTTGTTATTCTTGAGCTGTTTTAGGGCCATTCTAATCTCGTACAGGCTGATGTCCGGGATATCTTCGGTATAGTGCCGGGTCAGTTTGGCTCCCGGGTCTTTGGCCAAGTTATCAATAGGTTTGGCAACTGAGGTATATAACTTCCCATAGAACCTTTCGATCTCCCTCAACACCTCTGGCTTCGTCGACGCTACACTGCCGCCTTCTGTCTTCAGCTTCGTTAACTGGCTTTGGCCCATAGACAGGTCCCTGGCAAACACTTTGGAGCCCGAGTTCCGCTCTATCGTTTTTTAGGGTTCCGTACCCAAAGGGTAAAAACGGGACCCTATTACTGAGACTTCGCTGTCCGTCCGTCCGTCCGCCCGTCCGTCCGTCCGTCCGTCCGTCCGTCTGTCACCAGGCTGTATCTCAAGAACGGTGATAGCTAGACAGTTGAAATTTTCACAGATGATGTATTTCTATTGCCGCTATAACAACAAATACTAAAATTCAAATAAAATAAATATTTAAGGGGGGCTCCCATACAACAAACTTGTTATAGATTATGTATATATATATATAGGTACGGAACCCTTCATGCGCGAGTCGGACTCGCACTTGCCCAATTTTTTAATATGGTTGGTATTAAAGTAACGGATATCGTGTCGCATGGACCTATGGATCTGTCTATTGAGCTGCCTGTATGCTTCAGCGTCATCAGAAGTCTGCAGCGTCATTAAGCGTCGTTCAGCCATGAGGTTGAGGGTATGATCGAATAGTTTTTGGGGTCTATCTTTGCGGCGGGGTCTGAAAAATTTCTTCCCCACCTCGTGGACAGTTTCTACCAACCTATTATTTATATCGTCCACGGCAACGCAATCATCCAGGCAAGCGAAGCGATTTGTTAACTCCAGCTGAAAGTCTTCGGGGTTTTGTATGTGGGCTGTAGTTGGTCGGAGCGTATACTTCATTAGGCGAGACCTTTCTAGGCGGACATTTATATTCAATGTGCCTCTTACCATTCGGTGATCGCTACCGGTTTTCACCCTGTTGATCACTGAGACATCATTGAATATTTGCCTCTTTGTGGCCAGAATGAAGTCTATCTCATTTCTCGTGGAACCGTCGGGACTCATCCAGGTCCATTTTCTCTGAGGCGGCTTCTTGAAGGAGTTCATCATGAAGAGTCCTTCCTTCTCCAGAAATTCGGCCAGCCTCTGGCCCTTTCGGTTCCGTTGCCCATATCCAAATTGCCCCACTCTCAGCTCGTTATCGCCTCTCATACCCAGCTTTGCGTTGAAGTCTCCCATAACAACAGTGAAGTGCGATTTGGAAACATGCCCTACTGACGTCCTCATACATGGCCTCCACCTCCTCATCCGGGTGCGTCGAGGTCGGCGCGTATACTTGAATAACCTTCAACGAATATCTTTTAGATACTCTGAGTATCAGGTATGCAACCCTGCTCGACACACTCGAAATTGTCACTATGTTGTTAACGAGAGACTTGTGGACGATAAACCCGACACCACCCTGGGACTGCTGGTCGCCCTCCCGGTAGTACAGCAGGTTACCGGATTTCAGGGCTATCGTGTCCTCTCCCTCTCTTCGGACTTCAGATAACCCCATGATATCCCAGCGCATCCCGCTGACCTCCTTTTCCAGCTCTGTGACTTTTTCGTCCGTCCTCAGCGTGCGCGTGTTGTAGGTGATAGCCTACGTCGGTTGTCCGTACTATCGTTAGCCGAGGTCGTCGTTTGACGGTGGAGCCCCACCAATGCTAATTTTACTTCTACTTTTGTCTTATTTTTCCCAATTTATAATTATACGATATACTTTAAAAGCGTCCGTACTTATAAAAATAAATGTATTAGTAAATTAATCTTCTAGCTATCCGTGGTTGTGTTTTTAAAATTATATTATATATAAACGTTGCTTTTTTCAAGACTTGATTTGTTAATTCGTGTAACCATATTTGGGTTATCCCATTGCCATCAAGACGTTACCCTATCATATGGCAAACCAAATAAAAACAAAAAAAAAAACAGATTACTTAGACGTCTATGTTTATGAAAGTCGATTTTGTCCCACAGTATCGTGTCGTCTTGCAGTAATTTTAGATACGTATTTTTGCTAATTTCACTATTTTGAAAACATTTTATTCCCAAAATTAAAATTATAAATAATTTGGTGGTAACTAATGGGATTCTTTTCCCATCTTTTACTAGGGGGTAACAACTGGGAAGAAAAATCCCAGTAGTTACCACCAATTAATTTTAGTGGTAACAGCTGAGAATTTGTATTCCCAGTAGTTTCCACTGGTAAAAGGTGGGAAAAAAAATCCCAGCTGTTACCAGTGGTAACAAATTGGTGGTAACATGTGGGAATTTTATTACCAGTAGTTACCCCCTGGTAAAAGGTGGGAAAAAAAATCCCAACAGTTACCAGTGGTAACAAATTGGTGGTAACAGGCGGGAATAACCCCAAATCAATGCGTCTCAACATTCATGATACAGGACAGCTAAAGTTGAGATCTCTTCTGGCAAACCTTTTCCCCGAGTAATGTCCTCGCATTGTCGCAAGCGAATTTTGGAAATCCCTTTAATGCAGTTTTTTTTTTCATTTAAGAAATAAAGTAATGATTCCGTTATGTAAAAATGAGGTCGAATTGAGAACCTCCTCCTTTTTTGAAGTCGGTTAAAAATGAGCTAGCTTAAGGATTCATGGCAGCTTTCCTTCAGGGGCCCATCAATTTTTCCGTACTGTATATATATATAGTGTAATTGTTCGCATATGACAATTCGAGCGCTGTCATCGTATCGTATTTGTCGCTGTGCATTGTTGTCATTGTTGTTTTTATATTGTGGATTTTCAGACATAAGAGTCGTATTTTGTTTTTTCGTCGAGAGCCATGCATTTTCCGGCAAAATGTATGTTACTCTCTAGCCCATATTGTACCTATCTGTACATAGATAAATCGCGCCGACTTTTTTCTTTATTGCGGCTATCCTATTCGTTTTGTAAATAGTCTAAAAATGGCGTATTATTAGAGATTTTACTTATTATTACTATTTTAATATCTTGAGGAGTTTTTATGAATATTCCTACATTATTTGTTCTTAATGAGGTAGGTACTTTTAATTTGTTTTTCCTTAGACGACGCTAATGCACTTTTACATTATTCTAAGTATTATTAGTTCTCTCTAACACATTCAGTTTACTTAGGCGTACGATCCTTAAATCATGAAATAGTTGTATGACAGTTCTATGCATTTTTGAAGATACGTAAACATGCTTCTCGTTCATGTACCTACCTTAGGGTGTCCCTTATTTTTCGACCTAATTTTTTTTTACCCTCTAAATTTGTAAGATATGTACTAAAATGCTCCCAAAATGAAAATTAGCTTGATCTACGAACGGGAACCCGTGCCGACTTGCAGGTGAATCTTGTCCATACAAACTGCTTGGACCGCTCGGCGCGTACTGTTACAACCCTAATTTACCTTCTGCGTAGCTGGAAGTCTCCATATTCCTAAGTTTATTATACAAACAATATTTGCGTCCGTACAATTCTTTATTTCTTCATAAAGTAAAACTAACATGACAAGCAACATCAAATATCATCAAAGACAAAGTAGTCGATAGCATAAAACCTTATCACCCCCCCGCAATTCTAATTCACCCCGGAATAAGAATTGTCACAATCATAAAGTAAGAAACAAACTAACAACTATATCTATAACTAAAGTTAAACATTGAAAAATAAATAAATAATAAAACAAGCAAGACAAAATACTAACCGCTCAGTATAAGGAGTGATAGTGGTCTTCACTCTAACTCCTTCCCCCCTCAATGTTAAACTTTATTTGTTTTAAATGACCTATACTACATAATAAAATGTAAATGAACATTATACCTCATAATAATTATGACAACACTTTTGGCATACAAATAAACTCAATTAAAACCTAGTTTCTCTACAAAATAATTATGTTTCTGTTTTCCTAAGGCTTTTGTTAAAATGTCTGCAATATTTTCATTCGTGTTTACATACTTTACAATTACTAATCGTTTGCTAATCAAATCTTTAATAAAATGATATTTAATATCAATATGCTTTGACCTCTTACTGTTTTCATTTGACTCCATCAGTTTGATAGCGCTTTGATTATCTACAAGTAACGTTGAGTTTGAAAGACAGTTAAAATCTTGTAGCAACCCCTTTAAACAAACTAACTCTGCACACGCTAGAGCTGCAGCTATATATTCAGCTTCGGCTGTTGATAAGGCGACAACGTTTTGTTTTTTACAGAACCAGGCTAACAAATTATTGCCATAGAAGACTACAGAACCACTCATACTTTTTCTGTCTATTTTGTCGCCTGCCCAGTCAGCATCGGTATAGGCAATCAAGGGACAACTACTATCCTGTTTGTATACCAAACATTTTGATTTGGTGTGTTTTAGATATCGCAAAACGCGTTTCGCTGCTTGCCACAGTGACATAGTTGGCTTATCCAAAAATCTACTCAAAAAGGATACTGCGAAGCAAATATCTGGCCTACTTGAAGTAGCTAAGTATAAAAGGCAACCTATGAGCTCACGATATGGTATATCCAAGGTGATACTTTCATTGGCATCAGTAGTGAAATTTACCTCCATTGGTGTCTCTGCCCCTTTACAATCTGTCATATTAAATTTATCAAGCAATCTATTTATTGCTGATTCTTGAGAAATCGAGATTGATTCTGAGGTTCTCACAATATCCAATCCTAAGTACGCACTCACCTCTCCAAGGTCCTTCACATTAAATTCCAATTTTAAATATTCATGTGCTTTATTTAGGTTTGTTGCACTTTTAGACATTAAAATGATATCATCAACATACACTAATAAAAATACATCTTCCAAAATATATAAACAAAAATCATGTTTTGATTGTAAAAATCCTTTATCAACTAAAAATCCATGAAGTCTTTCGTTCCAGAATTTAGGTGCTTGTTTTAACCCATACAGAGATCTTTTTAGTTTTAAATGTATGCCTTTTCCAACTTTAACTCCTAACGGTGGTTTTATATAAACGTCTTCCTTTAAGAACCCGTTTAAAAAAGCCGTTGGAACGTCTAATTGTTTCATGTACATGTCATTTTGTATAGCTTGGCTGAGCATCATACGAATTGTAGGCATACGAGCTACTGGTGAATACACATTAAATAATGTTTCTTCTTGAAACCCTTTCGCCACTAATCGGGCCTTTTTTGTACCATCCTTTTTAGTAGTGAATACCCATTTGGTATCTATAGCCTTTTTATCTTTCGGCAATTCTGATTCTTCCCATGTTTCCAATGATTCCAGCGAATTTAATTCTTTGTCTATTGCGTCTTGCCACTCTTGACCTCTTTCAACAGCTTCTTTGTAAGAACCCGGATCACCCGTACACAAACAGTAGGCGACATGTGTTTCATAATCTTCCAATCTTTTCGGAGGTTTAATAATTCTGCCACTTCTTGTTCTTGTCACATGCTCATTTCTAACATCTTGTCCCTCATTTATGTTCTCTTCAGCACAATCTTCAAACATTTCTTCTGGTTCTATAATTTTCTCATCAACATTCTTATTATCAATGATTACCTCTTCTCTATTTCCATTATCTTGTTCAGGCTCAGTAATCCCATCAGTATGTATGGGATTTGTTTCTGAAATACTTAACTCTTAGCCACTCTCGTTCGTTATCAGTCTGCTCACTTTCTTTGTAAAGAATATCATTTTCATCGAATCTCACATCTCGTGACACAATTATTTTGTTATTTCTAGGATCCCATAAACTATATCCTGTTCTGCTGTATCCTACCATCCTACACTCACGTGCTCTCTCCGAAAGTTTATCATGTTTAGGTAAGATATATGCCCACGCCTTTGCACCAAATGCACGAAGTTTGTTTAAGTCTCTTGTCCCATACATCATTTCACAAGGAGTCTTGAAATTAATAGCCATAGACGTACAACGGTTCAACTGATAAGCTGCACATTTTACTGCTTCACCCCACAAAGTCTTTGGCAGCATAGTTTCAATAAGCATAGTCCTTGCTTTGTTATACAAACTTCGATTCATTCTCTCTGCAACGCCATTACTAGCTGGTGAATATGGTAAACTATATTCCAAAACTATTCCCTTCTGATCACAAAATTGACGGAGTTTATTGCAAGTGTATTCACCTCCATTATCACACCTAATCCTCTTAACATTTTTCTCAAATTCGTTTTCGTATCGATGGATATAGGTGATAATATTTTGTGCTGCCTCTGATTTCCTTTTTAGCAAGAAAACTACACAAAAGTGTGAAAAATCATCTATTATAGTTTGAAAATAAACTTCACCCTCAATTGTTGGAATGTTGGATGGACCCGCTATATCACTGTGTAACAGTTCTAACACCTGACGTGACCTAGGTTGCTCTAACCGTTTGAATGGTAACCGTGTTGCCTTACCTTTCATACACGCGTTACATACGTTGTTGTTTAGTGGTAGCTGTAGCCTTTGTAAAATTTTAGAGCTGGTGTGTCCTAAACGTCTGTGCCACAACATGCCATCTGCTGAATGTATAGCCGCGACTACTTCCTCCGTTATAATTTTACCCTGCAAAATATAAAGTTTGCCATTATTATATGCCCATATAATGGACCCATTAAAAAATACAATTTTTGCGTATTCATTCCTAAACATGATTTCATTTGGTTTTTCTAGCAGCTTCCGTACAGATAGAAGATTATATGCTAACTTTGCTACTATAAGTCCTTCGACAGTAAACTTAACATTACCACATTTAATCGGTAAACTGCCACTTTGATATGCAATCAATTTTTCACCATTAGCTGTGTTAATTTGTACGGGATGTGCTAAGGTTTTTATATTTGTCAAAAATGGTGTATAAATATCAGATATAAAATTTTGTGATGCACCAGAATCCACTACAAAAGAAATTGATTGATCAAATGATGCGTTACAAGTCAAGTTGCATTCTTCATCAATCATACAGCCCACTTCCTCTATAGTCTCTTCATGAGCTATAATTACATCGTCCCTTGATGTGTGTGCTCTATTCACACCTCGAGCACGTCCCTGAATTCTGCCACGACCCCTTCTATACAATTCGCCACCTCGGACAGGAGCACCACGTTGGGAAGTGTAATACTGCCTGTTATGAATATTTTTGCGGCAATATATTGCTTTGTGCCCCTTTTCATTACAATTCCAGCATTCTATGTTAAAAGCGTTGTCCTGATTCTTACTTACATCATCTAATCTGATTTCCGCGTCAAGTAAAGCCCTTTTTGTCTTTTCTAAAGTTAAATTTTCGTTCATCGTTTCTAAAGCTGTTGTCACATTGTTATATTTTCCCGGTAATGCGAGTAGTAAATGTACCACTTTGTCTGACTCGTCCATCTTAGACATGCCATCGATATCGCTTATTAGCTTGTCAAATTTCAGAAAGAAATCTTGCAATTTCTCACTATCGTCGCATCTCAATTCTATTAATTTCTTTTTTAAATTGTATTTATTCATTACACTTCTTCGATTGAAAATATTTTCTAAAGCGTTTATCATTTGTTTGGCACTTTTGCACCCTTTGACAATTTCTAGAAAGTTATCGCCTATGCACTGTACTATTAGTGATCTCGCTTCTGCATCCTTCTTCTTTTCTTCCACCTTTACATCGTCACAGGCCAATATATCGCTAAGGCCCTTCTCCTCCAACAACAACTCCAATCGAAATTTCCAATTACTAAAATTATTTCCATCTTCTAGACGGTATATAACGTTCTGTATTTTTGCTTGAGCCATCTTTAATTTTGAAGCCTTCTGCTCCAACGATAAACCGTCGTTTTAATAAAATTTTACGTAAAACATGAAGTTGTCAAAAAAATATATTATCGAAAATTTTCTCAATTTCTATCCAAATCACTGAAAATTAGGAATATGGGGGAACCCATAACCTGTTACAACCCTAATTTACCTTCTGCGTAGCTGGAAGTCTCCATATTCCTAAGTTTATTATACAAACAATATTTGCGTCCGTACAATTCTTTATTTCTTCATAAAGTAAAACTAACATGACAAGCAACATCAAATATCATCAAAGACAAAGTAGTCGATAGCATAAAACCTTATCACGTACCGCGTAATTACTTAATATAGTGACAGTTAATTTTATCTGAGACGTATTAGTTTGGTTTTGTAAAATAGATAATGAATTAAGAAGTTCCAAGAAGGATATTTTCTTAGTTGGTTAAAAATAAAACATCAGATAACAGGTTCGAAATTGCCTTCAAATAGGCAGGTATTAGCAGTTTTGTTTTATAATAGAATAGAATAGAATACTCTTTATTGCACACCTCAAGAAGAAAGAAATACAAATACAAATAGCACTTATGACTACAATGGAGGTAAAAAATAGGTGATCTTATCGCTAAAAAGCTATCTCTTCCAGGCAACCTGTAATATTCGCGAGGTGAAATTAAAAGTAAACGAAGGTGCTAATCTTGCAATTCGCCAGTGTATTATCTTTTAGGACAAAGCTAGAAATTAACTGGCACATTATTATATCGTGAATTAGCAAAGCAATATTATTATTTTAGTACCTAACTGTGTTGAGAGGCTTGTAGACCCTTACCAAGCTCGTCGTGACCTACAAAAAAAATTTAAGGAGTGCAAACGTTCACAAACGTCGGGAGCAACATTTTCAAAACAACTTGGACAACTTGTTTCATATCGCACATGCCGATGCTCTTCAAACGATAAAAGATAGAGTAAGTATTTTTAGAGCAACAGAGAGAACCGGGGCGTCAGGGGTGTTTAGCTGCAGTCGACCAAAAATTGGCAGAAAAGGAAGAGCGAGCCCGCCAACGGAAGATAGATAAAGAGAAAAGAAGACTAAAAAACACATCCATCGCTGAACCTTCCTCGTCATGTGATTATTCGCTGACTCAGAGATTGATGATTTTGTGTCCACAAAGAGCAAAAATTTGTTTACACGCTTGCAAATTGACAATAGGTTTTTGCGTGTTTCTATTTTATTCACGCCCGAAAATTATGCCTATTTGAATGCTAAATCTTAAATCTCAACCCTTAAAGCTGTAAACGATTCAGTAGAAAGGGCAGTTAAGCTGATGCAAGACTTTTACGGATTGATAACGGCGGACGAAGAGCAGAAACAATTTCTACTACGTTGTGTTTAGGAACACAGAAAACTTTATCCTGATTGTAAAAAAGCTACTCTGCGAAATAAGTATTTCAAGCGAGATACTAATAACAGAGTATAATACAGTATATTATGATGATTAATAAGTTGATTTCTGCTTATTTTCCTATTTCTTTCGGTCGTTGGGGAATAAATCCGAATTATTAGTATATTTGCCTACTAAAATAACATACAAAACTTTGAAGCTAAGTCGGCACGGGTTCCCGTTATCACAGATTGCTGAAATTTTGCAAGTATGTTTGCTTTAGCATTTCAAAAAAAATTGCGGGGTATGCGTTTCAAAAAAATACAAAAAAAATTTTTTGCTCATATAAGGGACACCCTAACCTACCTACTAATCTAAATCAACGTAACAAAAAATTGATTTTTTATTTGCTGAAATATCTGTTTGTGATTAGTTATGTAAAGCAATTCGTCTTATTACACTAAAAGTGGTGAAAGACACGAAGCTACAAATTAAACTGGGTGGGCGTCTCATGTAGTTAACATTCTAAATTTATCGCTGCCATCTAAATCCGTGTTTGATGCACAAACTGCACATATCTGCTAATCCTTGGAAATGAATGGTGCAGCCGTTCATGTAATTCACTTTCATCTGATCTATACCTAACTGTACCGTATACGAAAATAATTTGCGCGTAGATGCGGCAGTCAAAGCTCGCGGTTCTGCGCTAAGCCAGTACAATTCGTTTGCGGCGGCTATGGGCGGCTTGTAAATCAAAGGGATTCTACACAATTAAGCTCATAATTAATGTAAATACTCCCTTATTTATAGACCCACTCATTCTTAAAATTGCTCCCGTCTTTGATAAGGCGACCCTAAGAGGACATGACTAACACATGTTACATGTTAATGTCGAGATAATAGGGATGTTTTGGACTTGAAATTTAAAAGCTCAGTCGAGATTACTGAGGTAACATATTACCTATTTAATTACCTAAACAATAAATAAAAAACGGAACTGGAGGGACGCAGTTTATTAAAAGTGTAGTTCGTATTCGAGAAATATGTTTCCTTCGAAATGATAATCAAAACTAGACAGGAAGCGCATATTTCATAAGAGTAAAAATTATGTTATGCGACACTGATTTACAACTTGTGAGTGCCATATTTTTTGTTAATGCATTTAATGACACCGGGAGCGACTCCTCATGAAAGCCCCTATGCGCGCTCTAAATTATGTGCGCGGCGCGGCCGCTATCTCTGTATTAATTTGTTTATATTAGAGACGTTCACTTGCGCAGTCAATCACGATTGTCGTCAACCACCCAATACCCGATTAGTTTGAGAAAGATCTGAACCGCGTTTTGGTTATTTCTGTACAATTGAAGCTTTTAAATTTAGTGTCACCGCGGTTCTCCGGAGACGCTCGAAGCATTTGTCTGGGATTATTTATCTCCCGCCCGGCGGAGTGTATCATCCGCCCGCTATTGTGGCAATCGATCAGCCCGCAGTGGCTAAATTGATTATTTATTCAGGCTCAGTTAAATTTTCGAAACAACCGCGATATTTGTAGACCGACGGCAGGAAGCTGTTAAATACTTATTAAAATGTTAAGCGTAAAGTGTCCTGTCATCTCGCTCGCTAAGATTTTGAATTTATAGCCGTCATAACAGTTGTTCGTCTTCGGCATATTTTGAAGCTAAACGTGAGTTTTAAAATTCTGTTTCAATATTTCTGTAACGTATCACACAAATAGCCCTCTGTTCTCTCATTGTTTTACATAAATTTAATTAACTGTTCATATTTTCTCTCATTATAATTCGGCAAGCTATTTACGTGCACTAACAATGCCAACAAATAATGAACAACGTCGGGCGCCCGCAATATCGCGGGGATGATTTTACAAAACGCGGTTAGAACCAAAATACGAGCAACGTGTCCCTTTATAATTATTATACTCGAAGATACTCCCGTGTTTTACACAGCCCGGGAGAGGGCACGGCCGCATGACCTCCCGGGGCAACAGGGGATAAGTACACACCGCACTCGGGTGGAAATATAAAACATGTTCATTATTTTAAGGCTAATTGGGAGCCCGCTTGCAGCGTAGTAGGTGCGATCCCGCAGCCCGCCCACGGCAGTACCAAATTTGTGCGAATATAACGGCCTCATTACGCTATAAATGCGCGCATATAGACACTGTTTCTGCATTAAGCTGAAGTACTACATGTGCTTTTTCAGTATATCTTAATATACGTAGCGGGCCTGATTCAACCGACGATGTATTTGGGTTTGAAATTTCACTCAAATATCTCTAGTTATCTAAGTTAAGCATTAACAAGTAGTGAATCGCTTTAAATCGGGACGAGTTTCCAGCGGTTTTTATGACGGTATTTTCCCTCGGTAAACCCTTATTTATAAATACTTTCTTTCAAATAATTAAGTAAATAAGCGAGCAAGTTTAGAATTTATTTATTCCCGTCTTTGATGGTCTCGCTCGAGGCGTATACGTTATTGTGAAACTTTTATATTTTGTTGCAGATTGGGAGTTGTTTTACTGAAAAACTTCTCTTTTTAGAATAAAATACAAAAGAACTTTACCGAGTACAACCCTTGCGTTAAGATTGGGTGCTCTTTACGAAGCCAAAAGTTTTAATTAATTAAAATTAAAAGGGACGAATTGCGAAATCTTTTACAGCCTCGTGTTTTTGTGTATTTACTTATCAATAAACTGTGCTCACTGTCCTAATCTTTTTACTGTAGAACCATTCGGGCGGGTTTTTAACGAACACTCTTTTTTAAGAAGGATGTATTACATATTTCAGTCTATTTCTCTGCGATGGAATCGCCTTTATAAAAATTTTGATTAAAACACTGAATGTTCAATATTCCTGTCATGTTGAACTGCTATCGCAGAATTTGATGCAATTACGACTATGTTAATTTCGCCGCATCGGTAGCTTTTTGTTATAATTTTTCCATTCATTTATACTTATTGCAAATTGAAATCGTCACAATAGGTAGCATGATAACTGACTGAATGGGATTTCAGCTCGGCGTTATCTTCAGGAGGAAGTAACAATCCTCGTCACTAATTGAAATCAGTGAACCCTTTGGGGACATGTAAACTAAGTCACAACCATTAAAATATGCTCCCTTCCAATTTCGGTTCATATTCAAAGCAAGGACTTGGTGTAGTCACAGTGCACGTATTAAAGTCAGTAAATTGTTTGACTGGATTTATGCCAAATCGAAACAAGTGTCAGTGGTACTCCCCCGCGATGGGTCCCGTAGGTACCACCGTTAGGTTTTTTTGAAGTTTTATCATTTGCTAGAAATACAAGCTTTATGAAAATAACTGTTTAAAAGCTTAATGCAAATCGTCTTTTAAAACGTGTTTTGAGTGGGGCATCTCTACATTTTTTCGTGAATTGTTTTAAGAAGGAGTCTACTAATAAAGTTTGCGTGGTATCAATGATGACGATTGTACGAATTAGATTTACTGGATATGTTTCAACTGGGTTATGGTCAAGTACAGTCTGCGCGTTATCCTTATACTATTGTACTAAACACCTGGCATCCCGATGGCAATGGTCCTAAAGCTGCACAAATTACGCACGTTTTAAAGACACTAACGTCAATTATGACGTTTGTACGAATTCCATTAACTGGATATATTTCAACTGTGCTATATAGTCGAGTAGACTGAACGTTAGCAGCGCGGAACCAAGGGCCGATAGTTAATCACTATTCGCATCTGTGATGAAGTGTGGCTCGATTGTAATTACTTCGTGTGTTGATTTAAGCTTTATCACGAGGCGGAGGGGTCTGCCGGCCCGGCAACGGAATATTGAATTTATTCCTCCAGAGATACTTTATACAATTACTGGTCAGAGTGGAGGTGCCGCCACGGGAACCTATTAAAATATGGGAGATAAGATCGAATTTTTAGTGCGGACGAGGTGGGCTGGGCGCGTCGTAGGCCGAGAGGCGAACACCTAAATCCTTCGATTTGGCATTATTTAGGCCATGTTCAGATGACAAGCTCTCAACGTGCGTTTCTCCATACATAATCGCGCGTTGACATGTGTACGGCCTAAATAAAATTTATGTAGTTGTAAACGCATGTTAGCAAAACGCGCGTTGAGCGCTTGTCATCTGAACATGGTCTTATTCTAAGTTTTTGTGTAAATCATTAACAACGAAATACATATGCATTAACACTTTCGCAACCAGATATAAAATTTAACCCTACTCCAGAAACCGAGAGCCCGCTAGGTGGGTAGCTCTTTAAGCAAAAATACGTGACCGGCATCTGAGCAATGATTACGAGTGCCTACCAGGCGGGTTCCTGGTAGCGAAAGTGTTAAGGAAGATCTTTCACCTGGCAGGTGACAATGATCTAATGATTCCGTTATGTATGCCACCATTGTACCTAATCATTTTCAGAATACTAGTATTAAATAAATAACAAACCAACAGTCATTTCAGAGCCAGAAAAATAAAAAATAAAATGTTTGTGTGTTTTTATTGTATTTATTAAAATCCTGATTGATATTTATCGCAGTTTTTAAAATATTATGAGTGTGAAATAGAGAAAACGGACATAGCGAAACTATAAAGATTGCCAGTTTGAGTAGGTATGGAACCCTTCTAAAACGGCAAATATTCACATTTGCCCTAAATAAATATAATACGGCCTGTTATATTGTATTGATTCACCTATAACCCCATCAATAAAAAAAATGCAATCAAAGCAATCAACGCGCTGAAACTAGAAGTAAGTAGAAGAACTATAGAAGTAGTAATGTTTTTGGTTGCGGCTTCTTTCATGATAGCGAAAAAAAACTAGAGGCCGAAGGACATCTTCCACTGAGAAAGAAAAAGACGTAGGCTTCTTTATGAAATCCTAAAACGATTTCTACATTATTATTATTTGTTATACAGCCTGTTCTGCCCCACTGCTGAGCAAAGGCCTCGCTCTGTTTATTCCACTCGTCAGTGTCCGCAATGTCCGTCTACCGCGACGCAGAAACCTATTCGTTCGGATTCTTAATTTCTTCATTATCTCAATGTAAATCATTTTATTGGAACGTTCTGTTACAAATTATAAAATGTATAACTCGTAACAAGCCTGCCTCTTGGCCTATTATACGAGTAAACAAGGCTGGATACCGGCTTCCTCGCGCTCTCGCATATATTCTTATATCTACAATTGTTTCTAATTATGAATTGATCAAACATTCAATTGGATTTTGTTTGTAATTAACTCGAAATGTTTGTTCTTATTTGTAATTTGTTATTTAATTGGCTTCTGATCAGTTATCGAAGTGTTTTAGGAGCACGTTCTTGTTAACTTATTGAGCTTCGAAGTATATAAAACATTTGACAGTGGAGTTAGACTTTGGACGTATACGAGTTAAATATTTGATAGGTAATGTAAATATTGTAGTGCTTAACATTATCCTAATACTAAGGTGACTCCTTGAACCTTAATTCTTAGTACTAGAGATGACTATAATAGGATGTTAATATCAAGTTGATATTAATATCCTATTATAGTCATCTCTAGTTATTAGACTTCTAGTTGATATTATCAACTAGAAGTAAATAGTTGCTCCTTTTTCCTGAAGAAGCCGTTAAAATATGGCGTTAAACATTGGGTGATTAACCTTAGTTCTTTCCTAAGATATTAGTAGATTTATGCTAATGTACCAAACCGTGTACCTACGATACCGCACAAAGGGTTTATTAAATAAACAATATGAGTTTTTTTTACAATTTTTTCTAAGTTCATCTACGAAATACGAAAGCACTTGTTTACAGTAAAATTCACCACTGCAGATTAAACAGTAATGTGCTCAGTTTTAATTATTCGTCCGTTTATACGTAGAGTTTCAACGTATAATAACAAGAAATGCTTACATTAATGAGAACACGATACGAGTTCAGCGCAAACCAAGTCAGAGGAACAGAATTCTTCTGTCGCCGCTCAGCTATAAACACTAAACGACTGGGAGGCGGGCAGACGGAGTGACTAACTGCCTTAGGCTTCCATCTGCGTAATATACGGCGGAGGCTGAATATAGTTTTTAATTAGGATCGCCTACCGGCTCCGGGTTCTATTTGTTTAACAAAACGCAACGGAAAGCGAGATGGACCGATAACCGCTATCACGAATGTTTGACTCGTCTTATTTGCGAATCAGCCGTTAGGAAGATTTACGCGCCTGCCGCCGGTCGGGTTAAGTGCCGCGATCAATTGACTAAATAGATAGAATTAACCGCGCGGAGAAAGGACCTGAATAATTTTCATTACCGCTGTCTACTTAAAGTCTACCATCCACAGCCTCCAGATATATACGCCAAATTTGCATTTTTAGGCATAAAAGGCGAATTTAACTCCCCTGTTCTCTTCTCTATTTGTTGTAGGAGGGAAGTTGGGAAGTCATGTGCGCCATAATAAGATTAATGGTGTAGCCGTCATCGCAAATTAAAGTTCTCTTCAAGATTTTAATAAGGTCTTTGTTAAACAAAAGTTTTCAATTTATGCAAATTGCCAAGTTTGCGAGATGTTCTAGAAGCGTCAGCACTCGGCCGATTATCGTGCCGCGCATCTTGTTATGCGATTGAATAATGAATTGTAATCAAAACACAAATCGATAACTGATGGGGGTTTAGAAAAAGAATGCGACTGCGACTTAAGGCGCCAGCTCGCCCGGCCGAGCCGGACTCAGCCCAATCTGTAAGTTTCAATTAAGCCTTACCTATCTTCGCTACCGCCGTTGAATTGGCCCAATGAACAACTCGTTTTGCATAAATGCCCGCCAGCTGTTTACAATAATCGATGATATGTTTTTACGAGTTACATTTTCAATTTATTGATATTCATTCTTGGTCGGACAATTTATTTGTATCGATGTTTAAGACTTCTGTTTGTTTTTATAGCGGCGTGTTGACGGTTTTACGACGGCCGCGCGGCGCTCGTTGATATATCGGCGATTCGCTAATTATTTCATTAGGATTTTCTCTAAACACACTTACCTGCATACAGCCTATTTCAAAAAGTGCCGTTTCATTCATGACTCCTCGATAATGTAAACAAACGTGGCGAAGGAAGAATACAATGGAATAAAAGGAATAAAAAGTGGAGTTAAGAGGGACTTATTGTTTCCTCTGTTCGGCGCCCATTCTGATTTGTAAGTTGTTTTGTTGGGTCCAAATCCTGTTGAAACGTAACCTCTGGAGGCAATGACTCCGGATAGGCGCAACTAACCGAAGACAGCGAGTTGGGAACAGTTTTTCACGGGACGCAAGATAAGTGCATTTGCTTGTCGCTACAAGGCGCGCCGTGGCGATCGCATCGCAGCCCGGCTCAATGGGCGTCCGTTCTTTATTTATATAACACGTTGCTGTAATTAACTATAGTAAAAAGAAATATAGCTTGATTTATTCCTTATTGTATTTTTGTTCTTGCCGTTTTTGGGCAATGAATTGTTTTGTCTGACTGTTTTTTACTTCTGCATGATAAATTTTACATACATATGTAGTTTACATGCTCACGGTGTTCTTCGTGTGTAAGATCTTTGACATTTTACTCCATGTACCTTTGTTTTCGTTAAATACCTGCAACGATATACCTAAAAATACAAAACGTTTCTCGTTTAAAATCAAGTTCGGTATATTCGTATCAGCGCATTTGTTAGACATCTCCAGAATAGTTAAAATGCAACACGTCGTTGTCAATATCGAGGAGCGTTCGTTTACGAGCAACACTCGGGCACGCCGCGCCGATTGTCAATCAAAAGGTTAAGAATTCCAGACGCCAAGAATAATTCGTCGGTTGCTTTTCGCCATTAAGTCATATAAATCTTCGTTCGGTTTGTCTTCGTGCGGTTAATTTATGACCGTTCAAAAATCCCCGATCGCATTCCGCCTCTCCGCTGCAATGTTCCGAATACCAATAAAATCGAACCTAATGATCCCCTCTTCGCCGCAAACGCACTTTTTAGCATTTTAACTGCACACATCTCTGTAAATACAATTTGTCATCGCAAATAAAATATATTGCATCCTCTCCTCTCTTTTGATGGATGATAAGTGTATATCATTTAATCAAGAGCTATTAAAAGTTGTCACTCTACAGGAAAAACTACTAGGGAAAGACCGATAAATTATAACGAGTTCATAAATAAGTTAGCATGTACCGATATAGTTACATAATGTAACATCTCAAGCGAAGCGGATTAGCACGACTAACACGATAATGCCGAAACAAACAAATAGAATGGCGAGGGAACGAAACGAAAATTGAACGGAGCGTTGATGAAATAAGAGAATTTAGGAGTATAACGTGAGGAATGAGACATCGACGCAAGAGTGCAGAGGCGGTGGAGCAGCTGACACCTGTCATCACGCTATTTATTAGCCGCTCCGAAATAAAGTTACGCGCAGACAAAACGAACACACAACACTCTATTAACGACATCCTCGGGTGCCCGCCTAACAGCTTCGCAGATACCGACAACCATACTCCAAATTCACTTAAAAATTATACCCCCCAATTGTTCGAATACTTTGTAATTATAAGGCTTTAGTGCACAATTAAAACCGCTATCAGTTTTACGACGGCTGATGAACGGTTCTTTTAAACGTTTTTATATTTGTAATTGCCATGCTGAGCGTCTTAATCTAGAAAGATTTGTGGCTTATCAGCGTGGTCGATTCATAAAATCAATTAACGTTTATTGAATTCGGTATTTAAGGGGTGTCGTTAAATTCTAAATTAAAATGCTTAATTGCTGTTGCAAGTAGATATCTCATTAGTTTTGGAGCATTAAGCGCTTCGCGGTCGCGTTTGTCTCATTTGTCAAATTCAACCAGAAACGGACCCGTTTTTTTGTATAACACAATGTCGACGGTTTCAAAATACGCATAGAGTAATGTTAATGTATTCGTCTTGTTGATTTATTATTCTAGTTTTGAATGTAAGTGATGCCACACGCAAAAGAGATGACAATATCCCAGAGTGCGAGTCGGTGTCCCGTCGTACAGTTTCCATGAACACATTGCTCAGTAATAGGTGGTCAGAACACGCTCTTAAGTTCTAAACAGTACGGTCTCGTACATATATTTTGGACACGTGGGGCCTTTGATATACTGACGCTGACTGTACTTGCAGTGTTCTAGCGCTTAATAACTGTCGACGAACGTTTGCGTCACTGCCTCAGCTCTGCTTTCGATAATAAATTACCTCTTATTTTAGAAATCCTCATTCAACACACTTCTAACCGTATGAGTGTATCATTTGCACATATTTTTCTAAATATCTGTGACCAATTAATTATTTCTTGTCGAAACCTTTCACGATTGAGATTAATTGAAGTTTTCTTTTTTTTTTACTTTCGTCGAAGAAAGCCCAAAAGAAGCAAATAGAGTGATTTATTGTAACGACAAATTAATATAATACAAGAACCATGTTCTTTTTTCATAGTGTTTTTTTGCTTAAAGTGATACGGACGCAGTGCACTTGCCTTTTCTATGTATCATAGGTTACTTGTTCGAAAATGTTCTTTACTTTTTTCTTTGTGTGGTGGTAAGGGTTTTAATAATTTCACCTACCTACATGTTTGTTTTAGGTAAATATCAAGTAAAATTTATTTTTAACAGAAAAAAATCATTTTAAAGTCACTTTATTACCTATCTATTAAGTATATAAAGAATTCAACAATTACTATATAATAATATTAATCAAAAGCATATATCTTTATGCCATCTTTTTATACACATTTGAGCACTAATTCACAAAAACGCCTTGCGAAAGGTCAAACATATTTTAGTCGCAAAATGAACACTAGGCCAAGTTGATTTATCGAATAGAGGTGAATTATCGGCAGAGGCTGGGCGTTCGGTCGCCATCATTACGGGCCTCATCTTTGTACACGCATGGACCCACTGATGGGATATTAAGGTTATTACCAAGCGAAATTGGCCCAACAACCGCTGAGGAAGCTAAAGCTACCCGAGACCTATTAGCGGTATTACATATTTCATATGATCCACCATCGCCGACGATTATGGGTGTATTAATACGCCGTCGGGCCGTCTCCCGATCATGGGAATATGCACAGCCGCGAGTTTTATCTACGTTTTTTACAGTTTAGTTGGTAATTCGGCCCTTACGAGAACGCTGAACATTATGGGTGCCTACTATTCGGAGTTTTTAATGGTTCGTATTATGTTTTCTTTTACGTTGAGCGTGAGAGCGGCAGTTTTGGGGTTGTTTCAATGAGTATCCGTGCTGCTTTCCTTATTTATAAGATCCTATTATTTATTAATAACTTTAGGTTACTAATATTTGTAAAATTGCAGAATGTTATTTTAGTAAAAAATTTCAATCGTCACAAATCTCTGCATCTCTGGTGACAACGGAGGATAACTTTAGGAGTCGCCACGGGCTTGAAATTATTAATGTCACTGGGAACTGTCACGATTATAACCCCGGCTCCACACTGCCCCGAAGTTGACCGAGGCGAAGTCGGCCGAAGTATGAGTTTCTGCAGCGAAGTGTCCCACCACACCATCGTATTCTCCCAACTTCGGTCAACTTTGCGAGTTGTTGATGAATATATAATAGTCTAAGATCCCGATAATATGTCAATAAATATATTGCATATGGGTTGACTAAAATTTGTTAGGCAACCCATATGCAATATATTTATTGACGTATTAAATTAAATATAAAATACATCTCATCAAATAATCATCTCGGTGAAGGTCGTTAAATTCTATAGCGGTATCCTCTACTATTAAATGAATATTTCACACAAATAAATAAAGTCATGATAAATTGATGTGATAATCCTAAAACAATATAGATTTTTCATACACTTGTTAAACAATATATGGCCCTAGACGTTAATTAACTTAATTAATTAATGTAATTTGTGTTGTTTTGTGTTATGAAATAAATATTAATTTAGAAAGCGAATTAATTAATAACGTGCCAAATTGTGTAGGGTTAGCTACTTTAGCGATGTGCTCTGTTGTCAAAGGCAACTTGGAAATAAGTGCCGTCACATGGCCGATGCAATGCTGAAATGGCTATTAACACATATTTGTGTAGGTAATCAGATTAATTATAAAAAAAAATATATTACGTATTTAATAATTGCTATATCAATAAAATGAAACCCCAGTCTTTTACCCATCTCGTTATTTTTTCCTTGCACTGATTCTCAAAGGTCAGCGTACCTACTACACTTCGGCAGCTGCACAATTTTATGAAACATTTACCAATTTTATTAATGTAATCGTGAGATTATAGCTCGCCAGTGTAATTTTCACGAGAAGTGTAACCTTAATAACAATAAGCGCTAATGCAAGCTACATAATTGGAGCACTGAAATTTGGACTAAAATGCACCATAGCCTTTAATGGAACACTGACCGCCAGCATTCTCAACCTCATATTTATTTTTACGTATTATTCAAATGTATACTTTATTGTCTACGTTATACGGTTTTTGATAGGTGTAAGGAATGGATTGAGATACGAGGTTTCGAATGAGAGCAGTCGATATTGATGTTAAGTAATGACGGAGACGCAAACTAATCGATTTTGTTGTGTGAGCCTTACTTAAATACGTTTTCTTATTGTTCCAGGATCCCTTTACGGTAAGTTTGGAAATCTTCATATTAAAGTACCTACTACATAATTTCATAAAAACTTATGATTTTTTTTATTTCTTATTTCGCCTATTTGACCGGCATATTAAGCAGCGTAAAAACTCAACTATGATCAATAATATTTGCCGCTTCCATCTTACCGCCCGCAAAAAAAAAAAACGAATATGTTGCATTTATGCATATTTGCAATTTAAGAGCTTTGATTAAAACAAAATTTACGGGCTTTTATTAAAACAAAACTTAATTGATTCCTTTGTGTGACGAAAGTTACCCATACATTTTGTATGACTAACTTTCATCACACTAAAGGAAGCGATCGTGATTTTTTGTCAACTAAGCTTTTTTAACTATGTACAATTTTTTTGCAATCGACCCATACCTACTATGCCTGCGCTAATTATTAATTTGAATAATTAAGTAAATTAAATGCGATCATAAACTTATATATTGAGATCAAATAATATCCTACCTTATTCTGCGAAAACACATAACATTTTATTCGTACGTATGTGCATATTTTAAATAATAATAAATAAATAAATAAATATCAGACAACCAAAATTATAAAAATACTTATGAGTGTATTTTAATAATAATAAAATTATGTAATTTGTGTCTTTGTATTTTTCCCGGACCTGCTGACATCGCCTGCGAAACACTACAGGGCGTAAGTATTAATAATATCCAACACATATTCTTTTTATTTTTTATATATTTCATGAATCATGACCATACCCCGGGGTTTCCGGTGCACGAATGATTAGACGCCTAATGTCGGCCTAGTGTTGAAGGATGAATCAACTTTTTCTTGTTGTTATTCTGTCCCGTCACCCAGGGGACACTGGTGATTAAACTTCTTAGAAAAGTGTTGATAATTTATAATACAAGAGATAGTCTAAATAGGAATGGACTTAAAACTACTGCAATAACAAAGTTTTTGTTCAATATTGCGGCCGAAAATCGTAGTTTTAAAGAGTCACCCAGGGGACATCACCATGTCAACAAGCAACAGAAAAAAAATTGATTGACCCTTAAACCCCGCGGTATGATCATGACCTATAACATTCTATCATTGAATGCGTATTTAGATATAGTGCTTTTTAACGTCATAGACAGATGCACTTTTGGTTGACCTATAAATACATTAAGTAGGTATTAATAAACGTGGTCCTTTTTTAGAGAAGCAGCCATGGTCGTGTGAAATCTGTACCTACTCTAAAAATATTGTTTTACAAATAGCCGACAAAAAAAAGAAACATAGTCAATATCACTCTTAGTAGTCGCCTGTGCTGTGCCACCGTAGAACCTTACCATGATAACGTGACTTTCACTAGAGTTTGAGTAATTGAGTAAGGACGGTATAAACAGTAGTCTCACGATACGATAGTACCTGGACGTCTAGCACAACTGTGACACGCGACTCTTTCTCGCGTGAGAAATATTACCTATCTCTTTCTTCCCTGTACTGTGAGAGAGTGACGGGCAAGGCTATGTCGAGCGACAAGAGTCGCGTAGCGCAGATGGGTGAAGACCAGAAAGTTTGCTAACTTAACTCATTTAATTAAAATTTGTATAATTTTTTCCCTTGTACGACGACTAATTAACCATTGAATAATGTAGGTACCTTAAGGTACTGTTGAGGTTCATTATTGTCTCGTTAATTTTTGTCGCACAACGAAACTTTTTCCGATCGCTTTTTTTCTAAGGCTAACTACGCCTAAATTACGTCCATATTTTTGGTCCTTACCCAGTTGTGTAATACCGGCTGGACTGTCAGTGCTACGACACTCGTACAAGGCCACGCACAAGGAAGTGACGTCATGACTCCGCCGGTGGGGTAAAACTCAGAAGGGTTGTCTTAAGCACCGCTTTCATCTTACCGCGCGAAAAACTTGGACATGGCAGTATTACATAATTATATGTTTTTTCAATGGAATCGGCGGTAAACAGGTTAGCAAAACGAGTAACCGAAACAAAGATCAGATCAGAACACGTCTCGCAACCTCAATCACCAGTCAACACAACTGCATACCAACACATAGACATCTTAAGTGTATCTAATCTGATTGACACATATATCACTTCGCTGTCAGGCTATATACCAACTAATCTACATACTCAGGTTGACACGACAATAATTAGTCGTGTTGAAGACGCATCGCCTCGCGTACACTAATTGACGTACATGCAAACGCAATCAATATGACGCGCCGACGGATGTTGCTAGAGGCACCGCGTCCTGCACTCTCAACAGAGCCCAACGGCTTTGTTCACAATTAATTCAGGGCAGGTTATGTAAAAAACACGTGCCTGTAAACCATTGGTATGTAGTATTCTCTATCTCTAGAGTACAATCCGAACCGGTTAAATATTTTGGAAAGTTAAATAAAATGGTTAATAACAAAGTGAACGCCGCAACGGAAGAGACTGAAGCACCTCTAGCCAACTGTGACACACGACTCCGTCTCGCGGAGATATATTTTCACAGTACTGTGGGAGAGTGATGGGCGATGCTATGTCGCGCGACAAGAGTCGCGTAACCAAGTTGTGCTAGACGGGCTGATCTAAAAATGTTGGAGCGACAGTGGAGGAAAGTCTTAGGAAGGCGGAAGTTTACCAGCTGGAATAACTTCGCCAGGCACCGTGACAAATGGAGGATTGTCGTAGAAGAGGCCAAAATCCGGACAGGGTTTAGCACCACTGGACGTGACTCAGAGACAACCCACACTACCGGTGTCGTCGCGTTCCCCTACAGAATGTACGCTGCGTCGACGCCGCCCTGACTCGGCTTAGTATTTGATGTGAATGTAATCCTGATTACCAGCTCTAAAATGAGCCTAAAACATACCTGACCGAAAAGTGCGGGTTATAGTTTACCATACCGTTGTTCTTACATTTAGCTAACCATGTACGGACCAAGAGAGACGCATAAACATGAATATAATAATATGCTCAAACGATGTTCTAGGCTTGTATCAGTAGGGTGTATCAGTAACAAAAACAATTTAATTTACGAATGTGCCATGAAAGGAAGAAAACAGTACCTTTCACATTTTATTGGTTAACTAGAGACAGATGCTTTAAATCCAGGATTAAACGCTTATATGGTCACGCCAGAGAGTCCAGAACTATAAATATATTCATAAGACGTAGTACCAAGGTTTTAAACTGATCAAAGGCACAGTTAAAGGTACGTCGATCCGACTTAATTTTTACGGTTTTGGCGCGATTTAAAACATTTTATTTGCCTTCCAAATGTATGTCCATTTGCCTAGTACAAGTAACTTAACACCGTCAAGTGTACTTATTTTATGGTCCGTCACCGAACACAAAATTGCTTTTTAAAGTCACGAAATAAAATGACCTTTAACAATTTACACGTTAAAGTGGACGGAAGTGGAATAAGTTTATTGACTCCCTAAAAGTGATGTAGGAAGGTACAGCTCAATTTATGTCAGGGGTTTCGGAAAACAACAAAAATCATTTAAAATGTATGGTAATGTGTGTGTGACACTGACTGAAAATTTAGTCGGTGGTATTTCTAGCTCCGAAAATATTAAGTCATAAGTGTAATTTTATTACCTGTTTTAATAAAATGATTGAAATTAAGAAGACTACTTCGTTATTTGACTGGTATGGAAAATCATTTAATTTTATTTAATTTACCCTATCAATCGCTGAAAACCCATGAAATCGGACCCAGGTTTATTTATCCACATCGTTAAAGAATTACTGTAATAACCTGTTTACATTTTGATTAGCGATAAGTGCGAATTGATACAATTCCTACTTGCGTTTAGGAGCAAATGTATGAACTCGCTCTAATCACTAATAAAAATGTAAACAGGCGACAAAAATTAGGTACTGACTAAAAATCTGTCTTAAGTAGTCTTATACAACGATTCTCAGTCGCCAATAGCATGTCATCTTGGGCAAGCCAGATAAAATTTTACTCAGTTAGTCTGAGCAAAAAGTACCAAGGAACTCAAAAACCTTGTATTAAGTAAGCTGGATTCTAAATACGTCAAGGTACTAGCTGAAACTGAAACTTAATACCTATAGTTTATTTATATATAGTTTGAGTGATGCCCGGTATCCGTAATCAAACTTCCGCATATCTATGATTGTAAAACACAAATATGACAGAAGCTCGTTGATTGACCATTCTGTACCGCTATTAGCAACAACTCCTGAGTGTCAAAATTAGGGTCAATAGAATGATAGATCGCTTTAATAGTAATGAATGTTACGTACTAGGTACATGATAGTTTTTAGCACAATCACTGCCGGACCATGACCTTTAACGACAAATTGTATAGACGTGAATACACATGTTTGTTAATGAGGAGATATAATACTCAAACACTAGAAACAACGAGAAAAAAAACGGATACTTACATGTTGTTGTATGGGATGTTTATACGAAGTGTTACTATTTAATTTGCGTTTAATAGTACTTACTTAGCTTAATCTGCCCGAATGACTGCATGAAACTGGACTTCTTACCCCATTAGTGGGGTCGCAAGTTAATTTTCGTGCGTACTCTTGAATGAGCATTGTAGTACCTACTAGTAATAAATATCGCATTGTGCTAATCGTATTCATGTCAGTCTGCATAGTTTTACACGACTTTTCAGTTTATTTAGTACAACCCGAGACCTTGATAGATGAGACGGTAGAAATCTGTCAAAATTGCGACAAAGCGATTATCGAAATCTGGCCCTGTATTACAGACATAATACTTTAGATTTGGGAGAATTTAACGGACCGGTACTTTATATGTTGAATATAACGAAAAAGGTTTTTAAAAAACGCCTATTTCAGTTAAAATCAAATCCATCTTTAATGATAAAGTCAACCATTTGAAGGAAACAGCAAGATTTATACGGGGCAAATTATAAAGCTTTGCTTTGTGCGCCGACCACGTAATCCCGTTTTAAATTTATTAGGCTAACCGACAATAAATTAGTAATTCGCTCGCTGGGTCACCCGGAAACGTGGACTTAATAAGGTTTTTAAGGACTCCAAGGACCTTAATATTGTAGATCCCTTGTTCAGGCGACATTATTTTTAATAAATATTAATAAGGTTTTTATTAAGTTATTCAAATATTGATGTTTTTTTTTCCATGTTCGTGTCTGATGGTGTCGACGCATGCGACCGCAGTATGTAAGTATAGTCAGTTATTTATTGCACCAATATTCACGGTTGTAGTTATGAATAAACATAAGTAATCGTAATGCCTAATGTATAACTCGACTATCTTAATTATGCAAATGACCAGAGGACTTATGCCGCGTTAATCAATTTGATCACCGCTTCATTCAGTTGCGATGATCTTTTCTATTAATTTTGCTTAGTTGACCATATATTTAAGGGCATGCATACATGTACTTCTGAGCCAATAAAACATGTATCTACACGTACCTTTAAAATGAATAATGAAACTTGTAGGTACTCTTTTTATTTGGCCTTGGTTGGGTATTGCGGATTTAGGAAAGTCTAGAAACATCTGCAAACGTATAAACAACACAAACAGTTGGTTACGGAAAACACGGTCCGAAAATGCCTCCATCAATATTGACGTTGTCCGCGCGGGCGCGTAGGTAGATACGTGGAAAATGGTGCCCGCACCAGCTCTCTGTGAGCGGCAAATTAACAGCGCTTCCCTCGGGGCCAATATTTCTTTGGGCGACGTCGAACCCGGGACCGCCCGCCACTAACTACCCCACTGAATCAGCTACGATCACGCCTACATCTTGTACATACGCCGATTGGTACGTACCCCCAGATAAAGTAATATATATCCCGACGCTTAACTGCTGACTGTAACCGTGGCCGACGAGGCATTCTGCGAGGAATCGTTGCTAAGGATTTAATGCTCGATTCCGAGTTGGAACTATAATCCCATCCGTTACGAAGGGTAGTTGGATTATTTTGTACGCCGTAAACCGTTTTTCCCCCGATCTCTAAATTACTTAAGCGATGTCAACATAAATAACTTGTCCGTCTCCGCTTTAACCGCTCGCCCCGCCTAAACAGTTGTTAAACTTAATCCTAAGCTATCAAAACACCACGCCGGTTCCTTGAAATTATGCTTTACTAACAAAAACGCTTTTAAAAATTAAAATGACCAATGATGATAGCAAGGTAATTCCTATAACTATGCTAATAACACCTACCTTCACCAAAATATAATCTTTAATCTGGATGCAAATCATCCTAATACGTTCCGATTATAGAGCTATAATTTCGGCATTATATTGTCCATCAAAGTGTTTTACATATATAAAATAAAACCCTGGCAATCAAGTAATTTGTTTCTCGACCTACTAAACTCGTTCGTGATGGGAGTTGTGTTTTCGCTTAGATTTTTATATTTTGCTTAACATTTTAGTATCGTTTTAAAAATAACATATTCGACGCTCTAATTACGTGGAGGTTTTTATTATACAGTAGGACGTTTATTTTAATAAAAACTCAAGCAGGTAGATTACTGTTGTTGTACATTTATTGCTTATTATTGGTAAAGCGAACGATTGTGTGTTACAGACTGCAATGCATTGGGCCTGCAAGCGTGGTGACGAAAATTTAGTGAAATTGCTAGCGGGGACCGCCCGGCAAGTCGTCTATGAGCGTTCGGTCAGTATTTATTACACGTTTTCATTACCTAAAGTTAACATTTAGCCTTTCATGTTTAAAATCCTAAATTGACCGCCTCTTGTAAATTAGATGCTCCAGAGTCCATTCAAGTCTGACGTAAATGCAACAAAAAACATTAGCCTAATAAGGAGAGTAATGTTCTTTGGATGTTCGAAAGGCTGTGAGTGGAATCCTATGAAAGCCGCGTGGGGCAAAAAAATGTTTAGATTCAGTCACGTGTTCGCATTCTATTTTATTTATGTGACGATGTGACTGTGGACAACTTGTCCATTAATGGTTTCAATGGAATAAGTATATTTTACGAAGTTAAAAATAACTTATAAAAGGCTAGAGATTGTATAATGAGCAATTCTTAATACGATGCCTTTTTTTTACAATATATAAATAATTAAATCAATTAAAAATAAAAGAAAAAGCCGGGAGTGGTTTTGACATATATAAACCCGTCTAAAAATTATAAAAGAAGGGACATCGTCTCGATAGAAACCTCTAGACTGTTTTTCGTCGAATGTAATTAGGTTCAATGACCTCGATGCCTTTAAACTGTGAAGCAAATATGTGATATATAATATAATATGAAATATAGCTTTTTTCGTACCGGTCATATCATAACCACCGGTGCGTTTCCAGTCTTCCACCAATACCTGCAAGAGGGGCATTTCTAAAGTTTTCATATAATTTTTACTGATACCTTTTATTTATTAGGAAAATCACATCATCACTACATATTATAAAACAAAGTCGCTAGTTGCTGTCTGTCCCTATGTATGCTTAGATCTTTAAAAGTACGCAACGGATTTTGATGCAAATTTTTTTATAGATAGAGTGATTCAAGAGTAGTTAAGTTTTATATGTATAATACATGCATAATATGGCGTTGCACCCGTGCGAAGCCGGGGCGGATCGCTAGTTAATATTATAAAGGTGAACGTTTGTGAGTGTGTTTATGTGTATGTTTGTTACTTCTTCACGCTCAAACGGCTGGACCAATTTTGATAAATCGTATGAATTCCCGTGGGATGACCGGGTAACACCACGTGGCGTAGCTAGTTATATAATATGTCAAACCAACATACAAGCGGACTATGTAAAACATTATCTGAAATAAATTGTATTAAGTTTCCAGAATCAAGCGAGAACGAAGACCGGTAAACGGTACATTCAGTTACAAGGATTATCATCATTTTGGTGTACATAGTGTGTATATTATATAGTAGTAATAATTTTTTAGGCCGAGTCGAAGTGACTGACTACAATAGCTTTCATTCCATTATGCAGTGTGTCCACAAACTGCTACCTTAAAGGCGCCTTTAAGTCGAAGGTAATAAGACTTATAATGGTACACGGCGAGCATACGTATAGGCTAGATTCGGAATTCAAAAAACGAGGGGACGGATTTGCATGAAATTCGGAATAGATAGCTTATACCCTAACTGTCGCCGCAGCTTAGTGCAGATGTTTTATAATTACAAATATCTTTATTTATCTATATTATATTTTTATCTATATTATAAAATACAAATATCTTTATTTTGCTTAAACACGTTAAAGTATTTATCTTTTAAAACCTATTTAAGTTCGTTGCACCGCCCACTACTTATCTGCATTGCCCGATGGTTGACTGGTAAAGAATGCCCAATGGCATTAAGTCAGCCTTTTGTACGATTTGCTTTTCATTTGTGCAATAAAGATTAAATAAATAAACACTTTAACACGAATAAAGCCGCGGGCAAAGATGGTTCGCAATATATTACTTCCATGGTTCGGTAGTGACAAGCAAAGAAGTGCGTGAGTGCACGAAAATGAGAATAACCTCAGTGATGAGCTCTCATTCAACAGACTGCGTGCGTGTCTATAGCCAGTGGCAAAATTACAGCCACTATAAGTTTGTTCTACTATAAAGTGTAATGTTCAATCAAATGATTAACAACTGGGGGGTCTTTCGGTTTACGGTATACTTAAATTGTCGTTACCTTTTTTCATGTGGTGCTTGGTGGGCGTCAACACAGAATGGGGTAAGTTCGCACTTTATTGCCCTACTCTCTACTTAACTAGTCGTACATTCGAGGAAAGTGCCTGTAAATGAAATGCTATGAGTTAATAGATTTTAAAGTATAAACCACGAAGCCGTATATACAGGGTGGAACATTTGTAAAGACTGAGCTGACAGGATAGTGTCATCTGAGTGATCTACAATCGACCTAATATAATTGTAAAGGTGGATTTAAAAGTAAAAAAAAGGTAATCAAAATAAAATATTTGAATATCAGTGTCGACCCTACTTCAAAGCTTCGATTTACATTTTAAATTGACACCTGTCTTTAACTCAAGCTATGTTCAAAAAAAGCTAGGGTTGATATGTGCAGATTTTTATACTAATGTTTAAAAAACTGTATCTCAAAAATGGATAGAAATACCTATTTACTTAGTTCATTGGTAAAAAATGAAGTACTCAGTCTGAACAATTCCCTGTTTGCTTAAAAGTCCTTCGATCTTGTTCCACCCTTTATATATTTTAAAAACTTTTATAAAATTAGTTCGTATGCCATTAAGACCAATCGACTGATGTCTTCGCGATGCCTTGCGTGTTGCTTTAGAGACTTTTCCTTTCCGTCATCGTTATTTTTTTATTTTAATTAAATAGGTATTAACTTTGCTTAATTAGAGTTTAGTTATATCTAAAATAGAATAAATTTGGATTTATTTGTTTTAAATAATAAATCAGTTATCTACATATGTTTTATGTCGGAGACTTACGTACCTAACGTAAAAACCCGACCATCATAAATTCAACTGACGTAAGAGAAAGAAAAAAAAAACAGTAGTAATTTCATTCTAGCTGTTTCTTGTGCGTATCAATGACCATTTTCTCTTTAAACATTTCCAAGACTTGTTATCTGTGTGACGTTTATCTGAACTTTAAGACGTCGAATCCACTCTACTCGTATCTCGTATTCCCTTTATGTATTAAAATATTCTTGAGTGAAACTATCTCCTTACACCTGTCGCTGTTATATGACTGAGTTCAGTAAGATCCGAGTTTAATATCGAATCCAATATAAATACGGGGGGATACGAAGGGAGCAGATGGTATACGCGTATATATAAGCTTATCGCAAACGCAATGTTCGTTAAATACTCGTAGTTGATGGAAAACTCGTATACCAACGTCACCCTAGGCCATAAGTGTGATTTTTCTGCCCTCCGGGGAAAAAAAACTTACTTCCTGGCCAAGGAAAGACGTAAGACTATACAAACCATGGGTGGCAATTCGTAAAACCCCAGATTGCATATTTACGGACAAACACCTGCGGCCTGGGGCGTCCACGAATTCACCGCTCTAGGTAGGTAGGTATGGTAATACGAATTATAAACGACTACAAAAATAGAAACATCGATGCATCGAATGAACCGAATAGGTTGAACCAAAACCGAATACATATCGATAGCGGACTAATGGGAAATATGCTCATTTTTTGTATTGTTTAGGAGTTTATTTTTTCAAGGAGTTTATTTTATCAAGGAGTTTATTGTTAGTATAATAGCCAATAAATATAACTACGTAAAGACTGTACACGATAAAATCGGGCCACTTTGTCTC
Source organism: Apotomis betuletana (assembly GCA_932273695.1). NCBI lineage: Eukaryota > Metazoa > Arthropoda > Insecta > Lepidoptera > Tortricidae > Apotomis > Apotomis betuletana. The sequence continues at coordinate 10,996,211 of OW026298.1, read as the reverse complement.
TCGTCTAACTTTTTCAATTAATGTCATATGTATATACTTGAAATTTTGTTATGTTATCCTATGGAAACCAATGCAAATATTTCAATTACTTCTACGGATTATAATGCAATAATTTTAAATATGTCCTCAAAAAAAGAAAGCTTTCGTAATATAATTGTTTCCGAGCACTTTCTCAGTCTGCAGTTGTCGCATCGGAAACTCCCAAAAAAATTAAATATCGGTAAGTCAACCGTATCTGATGTCTTGAAACGCTTTCAAGAGAGGATGATGACTACTAGGAAAGCTGGCAGCGCGAAAAAAGCGGCTCTGTTGATACAAATAAGGAAAGAAATGTTATTAAGATATTCCAGCAAAATCCGAACCTGTAGGTACGAGCCGTTGCAAAAAAAATGAAATGTCTGTATCGTATGTCCAAAAAGTGAAAACTAAACCCAGTCTGAAGACTTTTAAGGTACAAGTAGCCCCAAATCTCCGAGAAAAAGAAAACCAGTCCGCTAAAACTAGAGCTTGCAAACTATAGGGGCAAATTTTAACGAAAAACGATTGCGTCGTAATGGACCATGAAACTCATGTCCTTGCTGGCTATAAGCAGTAACCTGGTCAATAGTTCTATGCAGCATCAGATAAAGCAAGTATTCCTGATAAATCTCAGAAGAAAAAAAAGTATACGTTCCTTTTTTTTTTTAGTTTTGCAAGCCTTGTGCGCATGCGGTCGAAAAAGCTAAAGTTTTATAACAACGGGCCTATAAAACCAAAACTTTTACGTAAAAGAGTCTTTTCAAAAACGTCTTTTGCGGTTTATATTGAAGTCATACAAAGCCTGTTGCATTTTGGCCTGATTTTGCTTCCTGTCACTATGCAAATACAGCAGTGGCATGGTACAAACGCAACAGCGTGGCAATAGTGCCTAAATGAATGAACCCACCAAAGCGCCCTGAACTCTGGCCGATCGAGACATATTGGGGTCTAGTGAAGGGGCACTTAAAAAAAAGCAACAAGGAAACAATATATGTGACCAAATGCAAAAAGCAGTGGCGTTCAGTAACCAAATTTGTATCTGTGACCACTGTGCAAAAGTTTATTATGGGAGTGAAACAAAAAGTCTGAAAATACAGCAGATTCCTATTTGAAGCCTAAAAAAAAAAATTAACATTTACCTTCTTGTTTTAATACTGTAGGGACAGTTGAATGTGGCCAGATTTTATCGTGTACAGTCTTTATTACCTATGCACTTATTAATACATTTTTATTTTGACAGGGATATACACCACTGCATATTGCAATGCAGTTTCGACATGAAAACCTCTTCAGGCTGCTTGTAGAAGCTTACGGTAAGTATTTTTTTAAATGAAAATTCCGTTAGGGTTACCCGGACAACAGTGGGGAGGCCCGTGTTGTGTTACAATTTGATTAGATATGTTAACATTTAGTGTCAGCTCTGCAAATCGGGGCGCTTTAGCTGACAAGCTTAGCACAGGCTCACGATGAAAGCTGGTTCCAGGCTAACCTCGAAAGGCTTAAAAAAATTAAACTTGTAATGTCTGATTATTTATAATGTGGGTACACCACATTTTTTTTATATTGAACCACTACTGTAAAGTAGCGTGGTAAGATGTGCATATTAGCGTATCACATAAAGGGCGCGTAGGTGTAAAGCCTTATAATAAACAATGCAAAGATCGACACACAAAGCACAAGGAAAAATCGAAAGGTTATCCGGTGTTAGGTTGGTGGAGAGGTTAAGACGTTGGACCGGTAATCCAGAGGTATCGGGTTCGATTCCCTGCCTCTTCCGCCAGGTTACTTAGTTAAATTTTTCTTTGTGCTGTGTATCAATGGTTCAAAGGGAGAGTTGTTTCACCAACTCAATCAGCTAGCGTCCCCCATTGAAATCCAATCTTGCTGTCGTCACTATTGCTATCGCATTGGACTCTTTAGCCATTTTAAACATTGTCATAAGAACATAATAAAAATATGAAGCTAAAGATGTGAAGGCCTATGATGATTATGGTTTAAGCAGACTAACAGAAGGAACTTCCTACCGCGAACGCTTCGCATGTGGAATGACCTCCCTGCCGAGGTTTTCCCCGGGGGCTACAGTATGCGGTTCTTCAAGAGGGGAGTAAATAGGTTCTTAAAGGGTCGGCAACGCGCGCGTGATGCTCCTGGCGCTGCAATTGTTCATAGGCGGCGGTAACTGCTTAACATCAGGCGGGCCGCATGCTTGTTGCCACCGTCGTAGTATAAATAAAAAATAAAAAATCTAAATTAAATCTGCATCTTCTAAGGGAAAATAGGTAGATTACGCATTTAGCGTACTTGCAGTTGGAATGTTGGAATGGAATACAGTCCGTCTGTTCAAATCATTACATTTGCAAATGCTTCCTCATGTGACATTAGCACCGTTTTCAAATCAATCACATACGTGCAAATGCGAAGTATTCCAAGGGAACGTGACGGCACCTTTAACTCGTTGACGGAAAACTATACGGATCGGAGAATAAACTAAATGTCCTGTCGTCTGGGCCCAGTCTGTTCTATAACGTGATTTGCTGCCGTGCTTCGTCGAAGTGAATAGGCATCATGACGACAATATTTTTTGTCGATGGCATACGTTCCTATTGTTTATTGGAATCAAATATCTGAATGGGACTAACTATACGTACAGTTAGACTGCTCTATTCTTGCTATTTATTTTTCCTTCATTTATTTACTGGTGAGATAAAGAACACATGTCTATAGAAACTTCAAATTCAGCATAAGCATACAATTCCAGTATTTCTTTTATGTCTGTTCTCCGATAAGTACTAACAATGACCGTTCGACGATAATTTAAACCGCTTCCAACGAAATATTCCTTGTTTTAATCATCGTGCAACCCTTGATATCTGTAAACTTTTTTTATTATTAAGTTTTCAATGTGATTTCAGTGTCCAAACTTGACGAAATCGTAAAATTTTCCGGGTTATTTTTGTCAATTCAAAGTTGAGTTTATAAAGGGCGTTATGTAAAATTTAATTTTACTAATAATAGCTGTTTACTTCAAGGCGATACGCATATATTTTATTTAATGAATTCAATAAAAACAATAGATCCTGACCCAACAATTTTTTTATACTCGCGTACTGTAGGTAATTTATCTTATGATTTCACAGACAACATCTCAACAACGCTCTTTAAAACTGTACCAAAATTATATACTCTGTGTGGTACCCGCTACTGAACTTTAATATTACATAAGTCAAGTTTCTTCTCAACTCAAATGAATTTCAAAAAGAGAACATCAGCACATTTGATAAAAAAAAATATGATTGGTCGAAATTACTTGTCAAAAAAATTTACCAATCTCGAGGCACCCGCCATGACCATAGAAAGTCAGTTTTCAATGCATTTATTAATCAATGCATTTTTAATAAACCTTATTTTGCACTACGCCAAAGCAAACGATATAGGTACTTCAATTGACAAATCAGCCAATAGTGTTGGGATTGGGAAATTAACCCAGATAGCCCGACCAGGTGTTATTATAACACCGCTCATTTTTTTTAATAATTTACTCTAATGCTTGTTGCGATTTCAGATATCGCAAAATTTACCCAGTGTCCAAAAAGTTCGTTTAGGTGAAAGTGGGTTAATTCTTTATTGTCAAGTGATGATTTGTGATAATCGTAATCTATTATGCTATTTATGATGATATGTCAGGCAAATAATTTGTGTAATCTTTTGAAATCGCTAAGTTTACACAATGCTCTGTAACCACTAATTCATCAAATCTGAAGCAACAATTTTTGTTAAAGTATATGAGCTTCAAACACACGAAACGGAATTATTTCTTCCTCATTAACGACATCTTGCAACAAACAGTAGAACTACCTCAAATTATACTTACAACTCTGCCCTATTGAGTACAAGGCTTGGACCAAGTTTTTGTAGTTTTCGTCTAGATGGCGCTCTAGAAACTCGGTTTCAACACATCGTGCAGCCCAAACCGCCTCAGCCATTTAGAGGTTCCGATGTTGTTGCCTAGATGGCATGACGAATTAATACAAAAAAAAAATACTAAAATGAGAAAGGGCAGCGTGTTTGGAAGGGCTTTTTGTAAATTTTAGTACCTAAAGGATATCTTTTACCCTTCTATGAAGGGTGTTATCGGGGTTATTAGCTTGATTAATGACCTAAAATTGTTAAATTCTTTATTATGGTAATAACTATTCCTATCAGACGATCTGTCACCTGCAGGCTACCTGTAGCGTGTTCCTATGCATTTCGTGTTACCAGTGCAATTTATCATATTTCCGGCTTTTTAACACTATTTGTTACACAATTCACTAGTCTAGACTTACCACACTAATACCTCCCATTTCGTCTCCGGGTGCTGCCTCGCGCGGACGTTCTGTGTAAAAGTGACAATTAATGTGCGCAGTTGAAGCTAATTAGTCCTGACGTAAGTTTTTCATTGTTAGCTAGGCTTAGCAGTATAAGGGGCGCGATGAGCGCTTAAATATGTTGAGTTTTGGATGACCATGACTAGATGGCGTAGTGACGCCCGGGATTTGTGCGGCCCCACAGCTTGCCTCTGACCTTTACAGCAGTAACTTCGGTCACAGCGCTAAACAGATGTTCCTCTTATTGCACTGTCGTAAGATACATTTTGTTTGGTCGTATTTTTGGTAGTTACGTCATTTATTTAATTTGTTTATTGAAAATGCAGCACGGCGGCAGCAGGGCTGTTTGGTGTTCTGGATAGATGAATGTACCTACTACCTGCGTTAGTGCTGCGCCGATTGCTTATTAACAGTAGGTACCTTTATCGAAACCTAAAATTTTTCGACTTAAAATAGTATAGGTAGTAGAAGTATATTCTTACAGAAAGTGTAAATATGTGACGTTTCAGTCTAATATATGCACCTGATATCACAGCAATTTATTCTCTTTAATTCTTGATAGTTAAATGCTTCAGCTACTTAGGTATGTTTATGAGTATACATTAAACGTGCTTTTTCGCTTACCCTCTCTTTATGTGGGTTAGTAGGACTTCTAAGTTTAAACATTTCCTAAACTTTCCTAAAACGTACGTATCACATTTTTTTTTTTTTTACGTTTTCTAGTCTTGTTTTTATGTGACTCTTTAAAATTAAGGCGTCGATGGGACAAATTTACATTTCTCCAGATATGTGGTTTATTTTCTCAAAGAAAACCAAGTTATATAACCAAAACATGGACGATACTATTATTTTAAAAGTATATGTGCAAAGCGATTGCGTTGTTTCTGGTCTTCGTGACACTCACTGGACACGACGTTAAAAATGTTTTTTTATCTCATCCAAATCAACCTACTGGGCTAACATATCTTGCCGCGACTTCCCTTGTCGCGCGACTCGGCGTCATCTGCCTTGCTCGCACGGTATTAAAAGAAAAGTGACAGGTAGTATTTGTAGCGTGACAAAGAGTTGCGTGTCAACGTTGTGTCTTGGGCACTAGAAGACGACATAAAACTTAATAGGTAAACATAGAAAACATTCACGAGAAGGGATCGCAAAATGCGAGCAAAAATCAGTGACGAGTTGTCAATGAATTTTGCTCGCATTTTACGAACCCTGTTCATGACTCAAGACGAACTAGGTATTATAGTATCGATGATTCATCATAAAATTTGAGTCGTGGCGCAACACTATCTTAGTGCATGCGTATAAGGTCTAAATAATTACTAAATCGATAGAGCGGTACCCGGGCTGCATAGTCTAGCTTCTGCATCTGGTGGCCGGCCGGTGCAAACCTATAAATTTTATCGCTGCCAACCGTACGATCAATAAGTAAGTACCTTTTTCCTTCACTTGCTTTATATTTATTTGTTGTCATGTATTCTATTTATTTGTGTCTTGTGTTTACTGAAGCGAACAATTTCGACGATTTTCGTCGCCTCCGCCGCCGCCTTCGGAAAAACCTTGACTGGCAGGCTAATCCTTTGTTTCTTTATATACCGCATGCTTAATTAGTAAAAATATTATTTTCTCAAACATGCAATGAAATATCGTCGTAACGTGCGTTAGAACAGGCTTCGAAGTGTCAAGTTTCGGGCGGAACAATTCGAGAGAACTGTAAAGGAATTTCATACAAAATTGAAGGCCTAAGCCGGGAAGTAATTTGTTTTTAATTTTAATGTAAACATGGCGTCTGTGTGTATGAACAGCTGATATATATATTTTTTCTAGTAGCTACCCATTCAGCCATCGGACCAACAATATCCGTGTTAATGCCTAGTACACACGAACTGAAAATACCGTCTATACGTAAGTCACCAGAGACCATAGACAATATTAAAAATCCTCTGCCTCTATTTTACTTATTATAGAAACTAAGATTCTTATTATCAGGTTGTGTATAATGGCCCTAATATTCGCACACTACACACGTGGACTTATTAAAGAAAAAAAATATAGAGAATTGGAGGGAAAATTAAAAATACTTTTTTTAAACATGGCGTCTGTGCTCATGAACTGGCTGAACAGCTGAATTATGTTTTTTTGAGTGGTGTATTTTTTAATTTCATTGCATATGTTTGAGAAAAGCACTATACATGCCTTAGCCGTGAAAAGGGCTTGCCGGCTTCGTATCACTAGACGTCTATACCTACTCAGCCGGCAAGCCCTTATTTCCCGGCGTCTGCAGTAATGTACTATTCCTTAGCTCTGCTATAAATATCAATTCACAATTAGTGTTATATTATTACTATTTTAAACATCTGAACACTGCCTTACGATAGTTTATTTTAACAAAATCAGCAGCGAAATTTTATGTGTTGATTGAAGTTTTACTATTATGTTATCTGAACCAGGAATTTATTTGCTGCACAGGATGACGGCGCCCACATATTACAGAAAAATAATGCCGGAAACCGAACGCCCCGTACATTATAAATAACACAATGTCAATTTACAGGAACAGTGACCGTCCACATTAAAAAAATATATACAAAACTCGACTTTGGCACGAGTTGCACTGGTACCGATGTTTGCGTATCACAGTTCGTCACCTGTTCATCGTTTGTTTTATTATTATTATTTTGATGTCTTTTATTTAAAGTATTGACATCCCCTAGTGCTTTATTTCTCTTTATAATATAGTTTTATTCTGATATTCTGTGCTATTCATTTTGATTCTGCAGCGAATTGCTTACATGTACTACATGTAATTGACACATAATTCGCCAAATGTTTAAAGGCATAGCGAAGTAGGTATCTTGTTCTAATCCAAGTCGATTAAGGCCGTTCCCTGAGCCAGATTTGCAAAAATACCCCAAAAATTATCCTATTTTTCTACGAAACGTTGATATTAGTAAACGAGGGAAAAATATATATCATTCTTGATTATATTATCTTTAATAACACAGCATTCGATACACGATTCATAACACTTCGCTCGATACAATTAATTCCCAAAGTAACCTCCAATTCGAATTTTTACTCCAACTTTACTTGTTTTTTTTCTACGTGACACTATGAAACAAAAAAAGGAGAAAAATCAATCATAACTAAAATAGTAATTTTACAGCTTCCGAATTTCAATAATTGAAGCCAATATTTTTAAAATAAATAATCATCGACAAATTCTTACGAAAAAAGATATCGCCTTACGACCCGCAAGCTCTGTCTCCGTCACTCTTTTGAAATGTGACTGTGATGTGACAGGGACGGGTGGCCTGAGGAGGGGCTCGGGGTTCTGGCTCAGGGAACGGCCTTAAGTGTTATATTTATAGCGTTAAATCATTTCATTTCAAACATTGAGGCGTTTACCGTAGAGGTATGTTTAACGTCTTCAGAGTAAACCAGCGTAGGTAGATACTACAGATTGAGAACGCGTTAAAATTAGATACTAAATTATCCTTTGTATTTACAGCTCGATTTAAAGATGCCTGTGGACGATATACCTGTAATGGCGGCCATTTGCCAAATAGTATACGCGGCAGTCTGCTCCTGATCCTGGCGGACCATCCTGAACCCAGTGGAAACGTTCTGCCTGTTCTCACAGCTCATTTGGACTCGCTACGCCTCCTACCCCCACTTGACGAGAGTAAGCCTACTGGCGTTCACTCAGAAAACTATGAGAGGACTCGAAGACGTTGGATGTAGGGATTATGTTATAGTACAGCCGAATGGAGATCCTAATTGCGACGCCTGCTGCGTACAAGAGTTGCCGTTTAAAGGGGTAGACGTTATTTACGCTGTTCCTGCCTTAGAGGATTGGATTTGCATAGAATGCTCGGGGCTACTTTATCGGTTGGATCCTGATTTTCATGCTAATGGAATCGAGTCATTCGTGCGAGTATTCGAAAACGTTGAAATTCCTCCACAATAATGTTCTTAATAACTACCTATATTTTCTATTAATAAAGATGTACCTAAGAAAATACGAATATTGTTTTCCTACCATTAATGTTTCCAGGGAGTTAGAATGCTCTCACTTGCTTTGCTTTATAGTAAAAGCCTATGGCAATGGCATGGCAGTGTGTCTTTCATATCTGATGTTAAAATAGCTCATATAAATTGTAAAGTCACCAAAGTTAAGCATATAGACTATTATTAACCATTATCATTACTAATCAAGTAATCGGATTTCAGTATGAGTAAGCTTTTGATTTGAAAAGGGTCAAATTAAAATTTATAGTCGTATTTTTTATGAAGTAAAATGTTGAAAAGTGTTGAAGTAGTTAACATGAACTATGAAGTAATAGATTTATTTTCTTTGTCTGCTATGCTCTGTTCAAAATATATTTTTTTATAATTTCGTTTCATGTTGTAATAAAGAGCCTGGTTTGAATGCTGCGGGATTGTGCCTCTAGGAAATTGGACAATAATTTGTGTGTGGTCCAACCCCTGCGTTACACACGCGCCGATATCTGGACCACATGTACTAGCCTCTCTCTCTCACCATGACCATCTGTGTAAGCACAGTATTTGCACTGTAGGCATACATGCATCAACTAGAGTATTCCTTACGAATCTCTACGGGTCTAGAAAGTCACCTAGTCGTACATTGTAACTTTAATTAATTCACGATTAATTCAATGTAGCTGAACGTCTTATTCAGACACTGCGTTTAGATTTCAATAAAAAAGAAAATGTCTAATTAAATTACGCTATAGAAACCTTTAAATTAAAGAAATGCGTGTCGTTGTGAATCAAAACGTTTGTATTAGGGCTAAGGCTAATCCCGGGATTATCGTACAAAGATCCCTGGGGATCTCGTACAAAAATTATGAGATTGCAATCTTTGTACGGGTTGACTTACTGCATTAGTCTTGATACTGTGGTAGCTGCATCGATGAGTGTGTACATCCGGAATTAAACCATCGACAATCAATATCCTGCAGGTAGCAATGATATTGCACAGTTGGCATTATCTACGCTCTAGAAAATCAGCTTAGCGCACAAGGACGAGAAGTAAAATTAACGAAGAACCGTCGCAAGAGACGCACCGGTTCGTCTGTTTCTAAATAAATTAATACCTATACTTTATATAAGAGTGATACATGACTAAAAGTATTATTGAAAATTTTGTAAATTGTGTGAGTTGAATACAAGTATCCTATATCAAATTAACTTTATATTTACCTGCCTAAAGAATGAGACCTTTAATAATTAAGAAAAATAAAAACGTTGAGCAATACAAATTAAGTAAATGTTTTATTGCACAAAAGATAAATGGTATTCTTCAAGGTTTGTAATTAAATGGTCACCTGGCCTATTACAATCCCAAAAACACGAAAACCTGAACAATAAGGGCCGGTACAGACGGACAGCATTTCAACTGCAACCCAGCTGCAAAGTGGCAGTTCCAGGGCAGTTCAGATGCAGTTGGTGTAAATGCATCAAAACTGCAAACCGATAGAAAAAAAAAACATCGATTTTTTAGATTTTCATTAATCCCGCATTGCATCAGTAAGGCTAACATATCTTGCCGCTTCGCTTGTCGCCCGACTCAGCATCACCTGTCTTGCTCGCACGGCTCGCACCTGTATTGAAAGGAGAGTGATAGCTAGTATTTCTCGCGCGACAAAGACTCGCGTGTCACAGTTATACTAGAGGTTCAGGGAGGGTATTCGACCAATTTTAGAGATATAATGGAGATCTCTCCTTTTCATCGCCATCCGTCACTTTTGACGTGTGCCTACTTGACAAGTGGCGATATCCCTAGAATATCGCAACTTCGCCAATTCGGACGCGCTACATTTTCGTTTCCCTTGTATGTGACGGCATAAATAACAGGCGCATACTTTAAATTGACCGCGTAGTGCGTGAAATTAGTCCGTTACGTTTCATTCAAAACAGAAATTCATATGCATGAATAACATTTTTGACAATCATTATCGCCTTCGTATTTGCAAAATTGAGATGAGATATGTCAATTTAAAGCTCATCGCATTTTAATGACAGTTCAACGGCGATATAACAGTTATCTAATAGAGATGTGACGTTTGGCGTTCACTCAAACGGCATTCTCGAATTGGGCCCCTGGACTTTGTATCCATAGTCGACGCATTCTTCTTCACGCAGGCAGTGTATGACTTCACACAAACTTTATGAGTTTATCATTAGGATAACAGTAATCATTGTGTTATTTTTTTTAAACTTATTTTCCAGATGCGGACCCCAACGCCAGAGATTGGTCTGGTCGCAAACCCAGGCAGTACCTGGTGAATATGGACACATCGTTGTCTCCAGGATCATATAGAAGTAAGTCTTGAATTGCAGTTTTATTATGTACAGTCTGAACTTGAAATACATTGGATTAAATAAAGCAGCGGTCAACAACCCGCGGTATAAAGGTAAATTATAGTAATTGGTAATTTATTCAAGTGTGCAGCCTAATACCGAGGCTGTCCCCTTCACTTGGTTATGTATGCAGGCATCGCCTGCTACAGTTTGCTATAAAATTTCGTCGAAAAATGGAGAATAAAGTAGCATGTATGTAGGTATATTCTCGAAATCTTCTAATTCGTACAGTGTTGTCACAATTTTGGCACATGGTGGAACAGGATGCAGAAATTAGTAGGAATTGGTAGAATTTGAAATAAATATAGGTAGATCTACCAACACTCTGGGTCCGTTGTCAATAATTAACAATGCGTAAACAGTGTTTAAGTGTTTACAATAAATTGATATATACTGTCAGCTGTCAGTCACATCTCTCACACACATATATTCAAACTTAAAGCATTCCGTTTTAAGTGATGAAACAAGATAGGCTCTATGGACAACAGGCTACATTCTATAGTAAGTGAGTAACGTTTCGTTCCGCGCGTTGAGAGTTAATTGTTTACGATCGTAAAAATTTTAAAAATAGGTAGTTTTGATGCTGAGGATGGTAGATAGGTGGAACGGAGTCAAACTAGGTAAATCTACTGAAAAGTTAGTAGAAAAGAATAGAATAGAATACTCTTTATTGCACACCTCAGGAAGAAAGAAATACAAATACAGATAACAATTATCATTACAATAGAAGGAAACAATAGGCGGTCTTATCGCTAAAAGCGATCTCTTCCAGGCAACCTTTGGGTAGCGGATTAATATAAGTGAAAGTAGTAGATGTGGAAACCCTGAATAAGTACCTAATAGGTCGCTCCACGTAAACAAAAACGATCTTCCTACGCAGTACAAATGACTACTGCGTAATAAGTTTGACAGCGCCTTTTTATGTGATTTAGATGAAATAATATTTCCTGACCATTGTTAAAAGACTTACCTATCATAAAAATAGTCAACAGTTTCACTAAGTATAATTTGCAGAAGCCAATACGTTCGATATGAAACGGACGGTCGCCTCTCCACCGGTGTTAAGAATCAACCACCCAGTTCATACGATGTCAAGTAAGATTTGAAAAATATTAGTGGGTCTTCATTTTCACTGCACTTTGTTCGTTTCTTACACCTTTACCTTTGACTGTGTTTGATTAGGAAGGTATGATCAAGGGATTTTTTTACGAGTATAATGCGATGTTCAGTTTAGATGGACACTTATAAACAGGCTTCGGACTTTCATAGCACGGCAGATGTTAGAGTAGAGAGCTACAAAGCTGACTTTAACATTAAAATGTAATTCATACTTATAGGTACTCATTATTGTCATGAATGAATTCATTCCAAAACTTCCAAGTATTAAATGATTAAAATTATAAATAAAATAAAATTTCTGTAATGTAACAAAATTCGTAGACTTAACCATTTTAATAGGCTAGTTGACTCATGTCGAATTGTAATAAACTAATGTTTATTCCGTATAGTATTTAGCAAAGGAAACCTAAATATATATTTTTCAATTCATAAAAGTGAAAGATGGCTGAAAAAATTTAATTTGAAAATATGGTTTTTAATCTGTATTTTGAAATGCTTAAAACGCTGTCCGCCATTTTCGCTTATGATAGTGACGTCATTGGTCATGTAAACAAAACTGAAAGTCTACTTTGACGACTTCGAATAGTGCCGTCCCTCTGGATCTCCTGTCAAAGTATATTGGAGTGAGCGGAATGGCATTATACGACGGTCGAATTTCGAATATTTACAGGTAATACTACGACACGCCACAGATTAGCGAAAGGGAAAAATGGCGGACGGCGTTTTTGACTGTTTATGAAATTTCTAATTTTCAATTGATAAAATTTAGCTTTCTAGCTTTCAGAAAAATACAAGACATTTTTTTTAGAGCTAGTAAGATCATTATTAACCATTTCCAATATATTTCGAAACTGGGTCAACTAGCCTATTGACGACCCCATGCTTTTTCGAGGTCCAGCTGGATATGTGATCAATAGAGAGCCCAATTTACTTTGGAAAACTTGGAAAAAGTCTCACTTATTTGCGTATTTTATGATGAACATAAAGAAATGCCTATCCAAATCGGAATTTTAAATATTCATGAAGGCCTCCTCGAAACGACTGATCGATGCTTCAAGAGACCCCAGAGTTGGCGCTTACCTCTGCCAGAGAATCTCTCTGATTATACAAATACAAAGAGGTAACGCCGACAGCATACTGGGATAATGCTGCAGGCGGACCTTTTAGATGGGGTGTTCTTATTATGACCCTTTTTTATTTTATATTATTGTATTATAGGTTATTTAGAGTAAGGTTTCATACATACCTTTTTCTTCCATTTGTTAAAATGTATAATCTTGTCATATGGGTGAAAAAAAAACTTCTAACTTTGGTTATAAATTAAAATTGTGAATTAAATATATAGGTACTCATATGCTTATGAGTATTAAATTACAATTTAATGTTAATGTCAGCTCCATAGACCTCTAACGTCCTAACGTAATGCTATGAGCAGTCCAGAAGCCACGGCCTATAAAACAAATGGGTTTTTTATTTTTTTTTGCAACCGTTTATTTAACTTTAATAGGAGTATGTACACCGTTTGTATGTTATGTAGTTGTTTAAAAAAAAATCAAATCATGTTTTAGCCCCTTACTGGTCTTCCGATTGAGCTGTTTAAAGTAAGTTCGGTAGAAATAAAAATATTTCGATACCGTAGATCTGATATTACGATGGAGCCGGATGATGACCAGATAATGGCGTACGGGCTAGTTTGTTTCGTACTTTTAAACACAAATGATGACGACTGTCTGATGATGAAGCTGGAAGGTTACCACTGGTACTCCATGACATACCTATAATACGACCTACTAAGACAGTTGGGTTTGGGCTCGTATTGAGTCCTTTTGAGCACTTTCTATTACAAATTATAACGAGTATCGGAAGGTTACCACAGAAGCTCCATTACAAGAAGTGCTAAGATACCTAATCAGGTGTGGACTCGTTTATTTCGAAAAAATGATAAGTACACGTAATGACAAGCATCTGAATATGAAACCGGGAAATTACCATTCCAACTCATACCTTCAAAATCAATTCCTTGGTTGCACCCATAGCAAACACAGCCTTAAGGTTTTCTTAATGTGTTCACTGGTATTTGGTTTGTACGACACGAATAACAGATCCACTATTCAAAATAATACCCATTTTTAGGTCTTTTCGTTTTAAATAATTTCCACGACGTTTTTGTGAACTACCTTTGTACCTACTCGTATTTGTCTTATCTAACCGTGTAAATAGCCGATAACCAACCTATGCCCATTTTTGTATCGTGAGACGTGTTCGTAAACCTCTGGTTTCCTAGGACAGCGGTGTCACATAGAGGCCGTCTCCATACTTCGTACTTAGTTCGTACTAGTACGAAGTATGGAGACGGCCGCTATAATACGGCACCGCTGTCCTGGTAAACCCGAGCTTAAATCATTGTTTGTGCTGTCACATTTGTTAATCTTTTGTCCTCGAATGTTTAACCTCTGTCAATGAGATTAAAGAATACAAAATTTACTGAATTTTCGTGAATTAATTGTGTTTTTTAATTGTTCCAAACATTATTTTTCTGAGTTACAATTACAACGTCTCTTCCACCTTGCACGTAAAACATATTGCTACTCATAATAGCGCAATGCCATTATAAGTAGCTCCCTCCCCCGAATATTACACCCGTAAGTTAGTATGATGGCGCATTTCGTTTTTGAGTGCGAGTCGAATGATAAATTAAAGTTATACCAAAGTGCGCTTGTCATTTCAGAAAAGGAAGGCTTTCTTCGTATTGGTTCTCTGAACGTTCGCGTTAAGAAGACTACCGAAGCATTCAGTAATTTCTTGGGCGTCGGTGCTACTCGTTCATCGGCCTACATTCCTAAATCAGCCAGGGACCGGCATATGGACCATCGCCGCTCTGAGGACGGCGAGCTACACAAAACTTGGGGATCTGCTGATAACATCCAGGTAGGTTTAGGTTTATTTACTCGTATGTACCAAAATAACGACGATAAAAGATCAACGACGGGCTAGTGGAAACTGTCCACACGGTAGGGTCTAAGTTTTTCAGACCCCGCCGTAAAGATAGACCTCAGAAATTGTCTGATCGAACCTTAAACCTCATGGCTGAACGACGCTCGCTACAGTTGCAGTCTCCCGATGACGCGAGGTCATATAGGCAGCTTAATAGACGTATATCGAAGTCCTTGCGACATGATCTGCGGCTCTTTAATACGAACCGTGTTAAAGAGACCATTGAGCAGAACAAAGGCTCCAAAGTGTTCGCAAAGGACAAGTCTATTGGACAAAGCCAGCTGACCAAGCTGAAACAGGAAGATGGCAGCATAGCGTCGACCAAAGCAGAGGTTCTAGGCGAGATCGAGAGGTTCTATGGTCAGTTATACACTTCAGTCGCAAAGCCCGTTGACAGCTTGGTAGGCGATCCAAGAGCCAAGCTGTCCCGACATTATACCGAAGATATCCCGGACATCAGTCTGTACGAGATTAGGATGGCCCTGAAGCACCTTAAGAACAACAAGGCGCCGGGCGAAGACGGAATCACCTCAGAGCTTCTGAGAGCGGGTGGAACACCGGTACTTAAGGTCCTCCAGAAGCTCTTTAATTCCGTCTTGTCGGAGGGCAAAACGCCTGAAGCATGGAATAGAGGCGAGGTGGTACTGTTCTTCAAGAAAGGTGATAAAACCCTATTGAAGAACTACAGGCCCATCACGCTTCTAAGCCATGTTTAAGTTGTTTTCAAGGGTCATCACGAACCGTCTCGAACATAGACTTGATGACTTCCAGCCTCCCGAACAAGCCGGTTTCCGAAGAAGCTATAGTACCATAGACCACATACATACGCTGCGACAAGTTATACAGAAGACTGAAGAGTATAACTTGCCATTATGCTTAGCGTTTGTGGACTATGAGAAAGCCTTCGATTCGGTGGAAACATGGGCGGTGCTCGAGTCACTTCAGCGATGCCATATTGACTATCGGTACATTGAAGTGTTGAAGTGTTTGTATAGTAACGCCACCATGTCGGTCCGAGTTCAGGAGCAGAGCACAAAGGCCATTCCATTGAGAAGAGGCGTAAGACAGGGGGACGTTGTGTCCCCGAAACTGTTTACGGCCGTTATGGAAGACGCCTTCAAGCTCCTGGAATGGCAAGGACTTGGCATCAACATCAATGGCGAATACATCACTCACCTTCGGTTTGCCGACGACATCGTAGTCATGGCAAAGTCGATGGAGGAACTCAGCATGATGCTCGATGACCTCAATCGAGTTTCTCAACGGGTGGGCTTAAAAATGAACATGGACAAGACGAAACTCATGTCAAATGCCAAGGTTGTGCCCATCCCAGTCTCTGTTGAAAACTCGGTACTCGAAGTTGTTGACTCATACATCTACCTAGGACAAGTGGTCCAATTAGGTAGGTCCAACTTCGAGAATGAGGTCAACCGCCGAATCCAACTCGGCTGGGCAGCGTTCGGGAAACTACGCAATGTCTTTTCATCCGACATACCTCAGTGCCTCAAGACGAAAGTCTTCAACCAATGTGTGTTACCAGTGATGACTTACGGCACCGAAACGTGGTCTTTCACTATCGGCCTCATCTCAAAGCTCAAAGTCGCTCAACGAGCAATGGAGAGGGCTATGCTCGGGGTGTCTCTACGTGATCGAATCAGAAATGACGAAATCCGTAGACGAACTAAAGTGACCGATATAGCTCACCGGATTAGCAAGTTGAAGTGGCAATGGGCAGGCCACATAGCACGCAGAGCAGATGGCCGATGGGGCCGTAAAGTGCTCGAGTGGAGACCTCGGACCAGCAAGCGCAGCGTAGGACGTCCACCTACAAGATGGACAGATGACCTTATAAAGGTCGCCGGAAGGCGCTGGATGCAGGTCGCTTCCAACCGGTATATATGGAAGTCCAAAGGGAAGGCCTATGTTCAGCAGTGGACGTCCTATGGCTGAGATGATGATGATGATGATGACCAAAATAACAGTTATTTTCACTTCGGTTCTTAAAACATGAGCGTTAAGAAGATAACCGAAGCATTCAGTAATACATAAGCACCTAAATCAACACGAGACAGGCCCATGGATCGTCGCTCAAATGACGCCAAGCTGCACAAAACTTAGAGTTCTGCTGATAACATTCAGGTGATTCAGGTAGGTTTTATATTTGAATGTCTATACGAGCGCGTACATACCACAGAACGACAGAACGTTCAATTACTTCTTTGGAGTTGGCACGACTTGAACGTTGGTCTTTATATCCATGGAGAGCTACTCAAAACTTGCAAATCGGCTCACACATAACATTCAGATAAACAACCGCGTTCTTGTGAGGTCGGAGAGTCGCACAAATATCGCACAAGTTTGTGTATAGAAACCATTCTTCCGATACTTATGTAATGCGTTTGTAAAGTATGAAATACAATACAATACAACAATACTTTATTGCACACTAACAAGAAAAGTATTACATGAGAAATCTTAAATTAAACAATGGTAGACAATAGGCGGTCTTATCGCTAAAGAGCGATCTCTTCCAAACAACCTTTGGGCAGCGGAGAAAACAAAATTAAACAGAAAACAGTAGGTGAGATAAAAAAAATTAAGTAATTTGAGAAGTAATAAATAAATGTCATACAAAATATTAAAGACAGATAGGTCATACACATACCTACACAAATAAGTATATATATAAACATACATAAACGTACATACATACAAAAAGGAAGAATGAAAAGAATATCACAGCTAACATTAGACTTATAATGAAAAACGACAGCATATAATTATATAATTATATAATTATATAAGGACTAGGCTACGCACAGTCTTTTAATAGAAAAGAAATAATGTCCGACTGTGCTAAAGAAAATCATAAGCCTGCAATGTTTTCTAGTCCGGACGAAAAGAGAAGGAGTTCTACTTTTTAGCTGAAGCTTAATATACGTCAAAAGAAATGTTTCACGGCATTTTTCAGGTTTAGTCATGCGGAAATATTGCCCAGGCCGATTTTCCCAATCATTACATATAACGTCTTCGTGTACTTACAAGTATCCTTGTTTGTGTTATTTCAGAAGGATGACAAACTAATGCCTCCCCCCACGAACAGCGGCAAAGTGAGGCGACGCGGGGCCACCGGCCGGCGTGGGCTGGGCGCCCACAGCCGAAGCACGCCGACCACTCCTGACCAGGTAGGTGTACGTGTACATACTTACTGTAGGTACATAGTATAGGTTGGTGTATAAGTACAGCGGGCAAGTTTGAGGTACAACTGTTTTGTTGAGGTACAAGTTTTTCGGACAAACGATACTTTTACTAAATGTGAAACGGTATGGTATCAAGAAAAATGTACGAAACCTGTCATCGGACAAACGATAATAATTCGAATAGTTTTCGGACAAATGAAATTCGGTCCATGATTTTTAGTGTTTGAGATAGGTTACCTCCGCTCTCACCTATGGCTAGCCACTCCGCTGGTCGCACGAAGTCGTAGCCGAGGCGTAATATGCACCATCTAATTCATTATTTCATCATACTTACAGCCACGGGCGCGTATCAACAGCAGCGAAACCGGCGACTCTGACTCTGATTCGGCTGCCGGGTTCCACTCCGCGTGGAGGGCGGCGCGCGCCTCTAACTATACCTAGCCGATTATCCTCGTTTTATGTTACATTCTGTTCTGGCTTTATTTTTATAATTACATTTACTACTGCATATCACAAGATAAGAGGAGGAAAGAAGAAAGGGAACTGGGATTGAAAAAGGTACCTTAAATAGCTGCATTAATCACTGCTACCGTCGGTTATTTACAATACAACGTGTAATCGTATCAATCAGTGTGTAATCGCCATGTGTTAATAAATAAATGTATCGTAAATGACCGACGATAGGTACTGTTTTTTTTTATTTAGCGTTTCATAGTTTCATCTCGTACCATCGCGTAGCGTACGCTGTGTCTATATACCCTACTATAATACCACAAATGCATGGACTTCAACAATTTTATAAAGTATGGTACAGATGTTTTCAAACGTTTTACAGTTGTATCTCGTACCATAGCGTAGCGTACGCTATTTGTACGCTTACTGCTGAACAAAAAGTTGTGCCATGAATGAACTAGATGGCGATCGGCGCGCCCTATAGCCTTCAGACGATATCAGAACAAATCTTGCAATTATCTATGTATATTGCCAAGTAAGCGTCTAGGGTATGTATACAGAATGTGTACTTTCTTAGACGTCCGCCAGGGTCAATAGCCACGAGTAGCGTTGGCTTAACTAAAAGAATGATAGAGATATTTTTTGATATTTTCCAAAAAAGTGACTTTACAAACACTTTTTTGGAAAACATCCTATACAGAACATTTAACATAGTTCATCGCGTTATTAATGTAAGCGTCTTGTCAGCTTCGTAATTTTCTTTAGTTAGTTATTTCGTTAGTAGGTGGATTTCCGTGTCAGAATTTATTACTGACTTATTTGTGATGAATTATTGATTATAATTGATTTCTTAATATAGACAATCTAAAAATTTCTTGCAGATTATATTTCAACTATTATTTTTCATGTAATTCCGAGATGATTATTTACTAATACAATGAATTTTGGGATTTTCCTTATTGTTATTGATATTTTATTATAGGTTTCCATAGCGATATTTTACTAAGTACTTTTTTTTTTTTGTAAAAGCTATTTTCACCAGAAATTTTGAATTTACCCTAATGTAGCGCAATTTACCTAATACCTACCTTTGTATGCGTTGAGCTCACTGTGAGGATCGACACAGTTTATTTTTCAAAGTAGTTGGTCTGTTACTACTAATATTTAATGTTATTAATGAATTTTAACATCTTAGACATAAGTAATTGTTATAAGTAAATATATCGACTAGTGGTGTGGTTTTAAATCATTCGCTGACAGGGGGCGTGGCCTAAGAACAAACTTGTATGACGGTGAACGCACAATGCGTTGCTGGCAGTGAATGTGTTAAGCTTCTATGAGGATAAGCCAAAGTAAGTTTAACTTACTTTTCCTTCTATACCATTAAAACGAGCTTGAATATATCAATCAAGGGCCTTTCAGTTTTTTACAGACTATACAAACAGTGCCAGGAAAACAACGGTTTCCATGGCTATGCAAGCCAATACGCCGTCTCACGCGACCACAGGCTTGGTAGGTGTAATTCCGCGTCCACAATACAATACAATACAAGTACTCTTTATTGCACACCTCATAAAATATACAGGAGAAATACAATGCAAGAAATTACAATTAGAGGTAAACGAAGAGATCGCTCTTTAGCGATAAGATCGCCTGTCTTATCGCTAAAGAGCGATCTCTTCCAGACAACCTTTGGGTAGTGGAGAACTTGAAAAAATAAGATTTTGTTATTAGGCGGTGCAAAAATCGGAAAATTATAATAATATATACATAAAAAACAAATAAATACATAAATATAATAAACAATACATACATAAATACATACATATGTACATTCAGCCAACAGGTAATACGACCATTTGAGAATATCCGACATGAGCCAAATAAGTCCAAATTTAAAAAATGCTTAAAAAAGCATCTGTTACTGACACTTGAATGACAAAGTTGTGTATTCAAAGTGTCACTCAAATGTTTAGCAGTAAATAAACTTTATTGAAATTATTATATAGAGACTCACACCTGCAGACAAACTGTACAAACAGTTTTGCAGGGAACTGTATATATTTAAGTTGTATACTTTAATTAATAAACAACAATAATAAAAAAATAAAAAATAAAATACGAATTATGAAAGGGATAGATAATGTTCTTTCAGTTGAGTTTTGAAAGAAACAAGAGATTTAGCGCGCCTTAAGCTCACAGGCAAGGAGTTCCACAAACAGACAGCTTTAAAAGTAAACGAATTATTATAAAATTTTGAGACGGAAGAAGGTACGGCAAGGAGCAAATTTTGGGCAGATCGAGCAGAAGTGAGATAAGTGAAACGCTCCTTGAGATAGCGGGGAGTTGCAGGATGAGAAAGTATATTAAAAAGAAGAGCAAGAATATGAGAGTTACGACGAAAACGGATTGGGAGCCACTTGAGCTGAGAACGGAAACTAGATACATGGTCATATTTGCGTAACCCAAATATGAACCGAATGCCAACATTTTGAATGCGCTCAAGCTTATTAAGTTGCTTTTTTTTTATGTCATAGGAGGCAAACGAGCAAACGTATCGCCTGATGGAAAGCGATTACCGTCGCCCATAAACACCTGAAACACCAGAGGTGTCACAAGTGCTTGCCTACCCGGAGGACGAAGATAGAATGCCTCTATGCTAGTAATTTCACCGGCTATC
Source organism: Apotomis betuletana (assembly GCA_932273695.1). Taxonomy (NCBI): domain Eukaryota; kingdom Metazoa; phylum Arthropoda; class Insecta; order Lepidoptera; family Tortricidae; genus Apotomis; species Apotomis betuletana. The sequence goes on along the minus strand of OW026298.1, from coordinate 10,974,993 downwards.
TTACCCCCACACCGGAACACAACAATGCGAACATTGCTGTTTGGCGGTGGGTTAGCAGGCAAGACGGTAGTAATAATCCGGACGGACCCTGCACGAGGCCCTACTACTCCAAAAACCCCCGAGGCCCTACTGCTCCTCTGTAAGATCGAGATAGGAGATGTCAGCGTAGTCCAGAATAGGGAGAAGTAACGTTTGAGCCAACGCAATTTTAGTGGCAATGGGGAGAAAGTTACGCAGCCGTCGCAAAGAAGCTACTGCAGCAAACATCTTCCTGCTAACCTCACACATTTGTGGCACCCAAGATAAAGAACTGTCCATTAAAACGCCAAGATTTTTGACCTGGTTAGAATATGGTATTACAATCCCATTAAAAATAATCGGTGGGAGTTTTAAAAAGTCAATCCTAGATACCATCTGACTACTGCCAATGATGATGCTTGCGTTTTCGCTGGATTCACTTTCAGACCGTAACTGCTACTCCAGTCTAAAATACGTAACAAGTAATTGTTCGTAGTGTCGATGGCAGCGGGGAGATCACCAAGTACGCCTTGCGTGTAAATTTGAAGATCATCGGCATAAAGGTGATAATAAGATGAAAGGTTTTGAGTAATGGAATTTATAAAGATCGAAAACAATAGTGGAGACAGTACACCGCCTTGCGGAACGCCTGCCGATATACTGCACCAGGAAGTACGAGAGGACTCCATCTTTATTATTTGCCGACGACCGCTTAAGTAACTACGAAACCAGTCCATCACTGCAGGAGATATGTTAAGAGAACGTAAGATGGCGAGCATTATGTCAAAATCCACAGAATTAAACGCATTGCTGAAATCTAAGAGGGTTAAAACCGTTAACTTCCGGTTATTCATGCCCATTCGAATATCATCTGTGATTTTAACAAGCGCAGTGGTGGTACTATGACCAGGACGAAAACCAGATTGAACCTGGTTCAAGAGGTCGTTCTGGTTCAAAAAAGAATTTATTTGTATGTGCACTAGTTTTTCCATGACTTTGGATAGAAAAGGGAGAATGGATATTGGACGGTAATCAGAAAAAGAAGAAGGATTGGACTTTTTGGGTAAAGGGATGATATCTGCATCCTTCCATAGTGAAGGGAATACGCTAGAGGAAATTAAAAAATTAAAGATGCCGGTAATAACGGGAGTAAGCAGGTCGAGAAGAGGAAGTATCATGTTGCGACTAATACAATCAGCACCGACTGCATTTGAACTGATGCTCAGTACGTTCTTCTTAACATCACTGTCAGAGAAAGGACGAATAGAGAAAGGAGGAAAATCAGGAGTTGGAAATGTTGAAAGATAGTTAAGGGTATTCCCCTTAACAGGGCCATCAAATAAGGCAGATGCTGAGAAACACATGCTTGGCAAACAACGGCAAACCTACAGGACGCAGTTATTTGTTATAGTGATCACGATGTAGTTCCGTCTCACTCTAACGTATAACTGCGTCATGTAAGTTGGTCTGCACGCGGTGAGAAAGGAACCGCTTTAAGTCAGACTGACTCGGTACAGTCTATTCACGACGCACTCCAGTGCGCCCGCGTCACCCTCCACAAATTACTCCTGTGGTGCGGAGACAATCCCATAAGCAGGTTATACTCCCACACAAAGTCCGACTACTGGTAGTGAGGGCTAACCAGCCCTTATACAGTTCAAGTCATGTTTAAAAAAACGGTGAACCGAGCTTATGTCTTTTCGCATGTTTGGTTGCTACTTTCCTGAACGATGCCTCATCTAAGGGTAACCCAACACACTAAGAGACAACACAGTTAAATATACCATGATACAGGAAAATCGATAGCAATCAAATTCTGTGACCACCACGCCACTGTAGTTTACTCAAGGCTCACAAACAATGTTTACAATCAAAGAACATTGATGAATGTTTTACCTTTAGCGATAGATTCCAGCTGCTTTTTCGCCGTTATATTTAGTGTAGTTTGATGCAATGTTATATTATAATATAAGTAACAATCACAATTGAGATAATCTTGAAACAGCGTAGTTACAGCCGCGAAATGATAAGCTTCGTAACGTCATCACATAAAGTGAAAAAGTGACCAACCTTATCATTTCCCCTACTATACAAACCATACCGTAATACTACCCAACTATAGTTTAGTCCACACAATAACTAACTGGTCCTAATTATCTCAAAAATTATCCGTTACTTGTAATATGTGACAACAGGCGAGTAGGCCTTTTTTTGTTGTTGAGGATGTTACGATCCTATTTTTTTATTGGCATCAAATATCTATATGGGACTAAATACATTTAGAGTGCTCTAAGAGTCAATTTTCAGTTTGACCGTGAAATAGTGCGTTGAAGTGCAACCATGTAGGTTGTCATACAATTATTATTTTGTTGAATTATACGGATTTTGATAACTTCAAATTTGTTTTTAGACTTAAAACAAAAACCTTTAACTATTTACAATTTTATTTAAAACAACCTATATTTCAGAGTTTTCTTGCAATTAGGTATTATTATATTTGGAACTTCCGTAGTACTGAATGTGAAATGATGAAAAAACACGTATTTAAAAAAAAAAAAAACGCATGTCGACTACTTTGATTTAAATAACCATAGACGATAAGCTAAAAGTGAAATGACATGTTAGTATTAGGGTCGTACACCTTTTACGATGGTAAAAGTCGTTCATATTTCATAGAAAAAAACACGGATTTGATAGTTTTTTTTTTGCCGCCACTGCATCTTTAATAGAAATTAATGAGTTTTGCTTTGGACCATAGCTTGGTGATTGGACTATAGTGGGATGATTGGACTAAAGGCGGGTAGATTTTCGGTATCTTACATTTTGTTCTAATATAAATGTGAACTCATCGATGTTATTGTTATAACTTTTTTGGCCCCATCAAACCCCATGTAGAACGTAGAAATCTATATTTGTTATGTGTTTTACTAGCATTTAAAGTTATTCTAGTTAACTATGTGTATTGATGGATTGTTGTTGAACTGTTTAGTAATTATTTCAACCGACTCTTACTAACACATATTGTATCTAGTTTGCTGTCTAAAATCTAGGTATAATTGATTTCAATATGCAAATATTGTTTATACAGCAGCCAAATTTTAAGAATTCAGTGTAATCTTGATCTTGTTTTTTTAATGAGAGTCATTCGAAGTGAAGTTTTTTATTTTAATAAACACACCCTGGAGTTAACTGTGCACGAATACTGTCGGCTTAGTGTTTCATTAGCTAGACGACGCGGTTGGCTCGGTTTGTAGAGACCTGCCTACTGAGCCGACGGTCCCGGGTTCGAATCCCGGCCGGGGGCTAATATTTGAGTGATTAACTCGAATATTTGTGCTTGGGTCATGGTTGTTCTATGTATTTAAGTATATATTTATCTATATTGAGTATGTATATCGTCGTCTAGTACCGATAACACAAGCCTGCTTGAGCCTAATTTGGGACTAGATCGATTTGTGTGAGGTTGTCTAATATTTATTTATTATGTATTTTTATTTATTTATTAGTGCACCGTAAACCCCGCGGTATGTTAATAACATAATACTGTAGTGTTGATGTGTTAAACGATAATATATTACTAAATACGCGGATGTAATATTCGTAATAAAGTGACTGGTGAGTCCCTCATAAAGTTATAAATGTAAGTTAATTGGTTCTGTGTATCATTTCCATACAATTTATTTATATTATCGTTTTCTATGCAAAATAGGCGCATTGTAAGACGTCGAGTTGCGGAAAACTAGCCCGCGATAACATACCACACATCGGTAACTCGTGGCACTTAGTTAGCACTTGACAGTTTCTAACAGACTAGTGATGTGACAATGTTCTTCCTATACCAGTCGAGAAAAAGTAACCACTAAAAAAAGGAATTTTAATAATTTAATATATGACATTCGTGATAAAGAAATTAATATTATTTTGTTCTAAATTTTCACAAGTCAGCCTACGTCTTCTACTTGAAAACTTCCACTTTGTGTAAGAAAACGATCTTTCCACCTCCACTGACGTGATGGGTAAAAAAAGCATGTTGTTGTAAAGTTATAGCGTATTTTTATTGATATTCTCTTTGATTTCAACTTCTTTATTTTGTAATAAGTTATTGATAATACTCGTAATAATTATTGCAAGGAAATTAATGACAATATCATTGGCATTGATGTTTTTAAACTAGTTATCAAACCTACTTCGTCATATGTTAAGACCATGTAGGTAATATTAATATATTATTTTATCTTATCTGAAAAGGCACTTAGAAAACGTGTCTCATCACTAATCTTTTAAGTGCTACCTAAATGCCACGAGTTACCGATGTGTGCTGCTATAACCTATAGAATAGATTATCGTTAAAGTTTCTAACTCCATCCTACAACAAAATGACGTCACAAACATATATTATGTAGTTATTGTTCCAAAAGCACAATTTTGAAACTGTGATATCCAGTAGTTCTTGTGAACTGGGAATGACCTAGTTGTTTACTTTAAAAGGAATTGATGACCAACCCTATCATATAAGGTAAAAAATGTGTTCGTAATAAAAAAAAACATAAGGAAATGTCCTCTTGTATGTTGTGGTGTATATAGTCGCAGACTTTTAATCATGAAATAAGCAGCAATCTTACACACAAAAAATAACCGACTAAAATTTACTCTAAATCAATAAAATAAAAAATTAATCTTCAAAATCGATTCAAAATTGGCGGAATGATCGCGTAACATACAAAATATACAGTCGATTTGAGAACCTCCTTTTATGAATTGGACTGAAAAGTAATAACATTTATATAAAGTTACTTTCAAACTGAAAAAAAAAATAGATCATTTGACAATAATTATAGTACTCTGTCCGATTGAAAGTAACGTAAGGCTCTGTATCCGTTCAAAAATCCTGATTGTTTTAGACATTTTACTTTATGATCAAACATGTGTCTTAACATATTATCAACATTAACATGTTACTACTTAGAACAGGGCTATTGAAATTTATTGGTGTATATTTTAAACCTACAGGTAGAATTTTTCAGAGATAATTTTTGTTCCAAAAACTACTCGCAATTGACAAAATTCAGGCAGAAAACTGTTTTTTTTTTAGGGTTCCGTACCCAAAGGGTAAAAACGGGATCCTATTACTGAGACTTCGCTGTCCGTCCGTCTGTCACCAGGCTGTATCTCAAGAACGGTGATAGCTAGACAGTTGAAATTTTCACAGATGACGTATTTCTGTTGCCGCTATAGCAACAAATACTTTTCATGATAAAACAATAATAATTGGGGGGCTCCCATACAAAAATAGGGCTTTTTGCATGATATTTTGTCCAACGGGCATTTTCTCATGACTATAGGTAGACAGTTGAAATTTTCACAGAATGTATATTTTTGTTAGGTACCGCTATAATAACGAATAATAAAAAAAAAATATATAAAAATTTAAGGAGGACCCCTTACAAAGAACGTGTTTTTTGTTCAATATTGGTACGGAACCCTTCGTGCGCGAGTCCGACTCGCACTTGGCCGGTTTTTTCAACTTATTTTCTACTGCACGCAATGAACGTGTTTTTTGTTCAATATTGGTACGGAACCCTTCGTGCGCGAGTCCGACTCGCACTTGGCCGGTTTTTTCAACTTATTTTCTACTGCACGCAATGAAAGCATGAAATAGCTATGTTTCTTTATAGAACTCAGGGAAGAGTATCATTCACTTAAAAAGTTGTTTGAAAATATCAATATATTTGTCATAATATGAAAAAAAAAAAAAATTAAAAGGAAGAAGGCCTCCTAATATTTCAAATTCAAACTTAACAATTGCTATGGTGATAGCACTAAATAATTATGGGTAAGCGGTCAAGTTGCGGAATTTTTGACTGTCACATGAATTTAAAGTCCGTGACTATACATGTATCTGTGTGTAGTTAGGACACATCGATTTCCTATATCGAACATCGATTCGCACACTTTACCCACACATGAAAGAAAGACATACTTATTTGTACTGAAACATATATTTCGATGATATGGAGAAAGAAGGGAAGAATGAGCCTACCCATATTTTTACACCATAAAGTACCCGCGCCTCATAAATAAATGCCAAATTTAAACGCACAATTTGTATTTTGTTTTGAGTAGGGTGTTGATAGTGACTAATGTATTGTCACTTTTTTTTATTGTAAAATTAGGTTTTTTATGTAAGGCCAGGATGTAAGGGTTTATATTAAATGTCAATAAAATAATGTCAATGTGTAGTGTGATTGTTGTAGTCACTATGTAAATGTGTAGACGATCAAATCGTTTAGTATTATTGTTTTATTTCAGACATTCCAATACGATGCTTTAAAATTTCCTTGTTTTTTTTAAACCTATTTGGAATATTACAAAACAGGTAGGTAATAGTTAAAACAATGTAACCTGTTTTAACTATTACCTACCTGTCCCGTTATGTGTGAGGTCACCTGAGGCTATTGCGACTGTCAAAGCCTTTTGATTTTATCATAGAAATGCAACACTTAATGACACTCAAAAACATTCATTTCAAAAACTACTCTAAATTGACAAAATTCACGCAGAAAACTGTTCATTTAGGGTTCCGTAGTCAACTAGAAACCCCTATAGTTTCGCCATGTCCGTCTGTCCGTCCACGGCTTAGCTCAGTGATCATTAAGTACTAGAAAGCTGAAATTTGCTATGAGTAACTATGTGTACGTAACTATCACGCCGACACAACGGTAAAATAAAAACTAAAATAATACTTTTTCGGGTACCGGGTAGTGAAGGTGAATTTTTTTTTCGTTCCAAAATTAATGTGAGGGGTGTCGTTGAATAGTTCTTTTAAAAATAACAGGGGTCTCCAAACATAATTTTTTGATAAAGTCAGCAGTTTTGTAAATATTCGCTACCCTACACTGAGCGTGGCCCGACATGCTCTTCGCCGGTATTTTCAACGTATTTTCGACTGCAAGCAATGAAAGCATGAAATAGCTATGTTACTTTCTAGAACTTAGGGAAAAGGAATTATTCACTTCAAAAATTTGGTTGAAATTATCAATATATTTGTCATAATATGAAATAATAAAATTTAAAAGGAATAAGGCCTACACAGCGCCAAATAGTGGCAGTAAGGGGAAGTGTGTTCTTGTGTCGTCTTACAAAATAGCCTCGGTGACCTTAATAGAATCCTGAAAAAATACTTTTTTACACCTCACGTGGTTGGATTATTTCATATTTAATTATATAAATATAGATTATATTACATGTTAATCTATCATAAAGTTCCCATGTGTTTGTATAAACTTTAATTTTTACAAAAAAAACCTTAGAGTAACAGCCACAGCGCAGCGTAGGTTATTGTTTATATTTCAGACCTTCCAATGTGATGCTTTAAATTTAACCCGAACTTTATATTGAATATATTTGGAATATTGCAAAACATGATATGTTGTTTTATTTGTTACTTAATATACATTAGAATATCCGCAATCCGCGTACCTAACCCTTTCTTCATTAGCGCAGGCGGGTGAAAAATACCCAATCATATATATTGTTTTTTATGGGATATATTGTGTCACTAAGTTCATCACGGCTCCTGTCATGCATAAACATCTTCAATTGCTTAAAATTATTTGTTATGGTGTTACTCTGACTTGGAGAGAAATTTAATAAAATCTTGCAAAATCGCACTAAGTATTGAGCTTTGAAAGAACTTGTTTATCGGTTACATGGTCACTTCGTCAAGGAGGATTCACTCCGCGTCGCGAGTCACGAAATATACCTACAAATTTCGGGTGACAATTGTGACCCGGCCCGCCCATCGCTCCGCCTTTATTCGGCTAGGGTCTGCACGTTCGAAGTGGAGCCAACGCAGCAATTATATTTTTATTATTTATATATTTTTATGATTATTTATTATTTTTAACCGACTTTTAAAACGAAAAGATTCAGTGTTCGTCGGTATGGTTTTTTTTGTTACCGATTTTCTCCGTAAAATGTAAACCGATTTAATAAAAATGTTTTATTAATAAGAGTATACAACTACGGTTTTCCCACTGTCATTATGTTAGGATCTGATGATGGCACTTACCTACTAGATCTCAGGATTGGTTCAAACATGTGTTTTGGTTTTCGTTTTTCTACCCACCTCAATTAACATTTAGAGCCAGTATCATAAAATTCACTTGAATGATGGATGCTAGAAATATCCACTGGATCTCAAGATTGTTTTAACGCAGACATGTGCGGTTTTCACATGTCAATTCACCTTAATGAACATTTAGACCCAGTTTCATAAAATTGATCTGATGATGGATCATGGAAGTGCCTACTGCTCATCAAAGTGAATCGGAATGCGAAAACTGCACATGTCTGCGTTGAATCAGTCCTGAGATCTAGTAGGCACTTCCAGGATCCATCATCTGGTCAATTTCATAATACTGGATCTTAATTAAGCAGTGTAGTGCTATGCGCGATCATAAACGGTCGTGCCGCAGTGCACAGTACGAATTGCCCAATTCGCGAATCGTGCAGTTTTAATCGCTGCCCGCATTGTCACTATGGCCTCCTCGCGAGAGTCGCAGGTCATAGTTAACGAATTATTAGCATTTATACAAAATGCCATCAGCACCATGGACGCGGACAGCATCGCGCAGATCTGCAAGTCAAGCTTCCAGGAGGAGGACATTTGCAGTGGCAAGGCGCTGCTCTACGAGACGCTCGGCAAGACTGCCGAGATGCCACCCCGCCGAAGGGATGGAGGCGTGAAGAGTCTCAAGGACATCATCTCGCTATTCCAGGCGACCCGTTCGAGCGACGTGCCTTCGTTCGTGGCGAAGCAGCTGCACCGGCTGCCCCCCGTTACGTTCGACCACGTCGATGTCACCAGGCTGCTGAAGGATATTATGTTCCTGAAGAAGAGCCTGACCGAAGTCCAGACTAAGTTAGAGGTATCCAATAATACCATAACTGATCTGCGTTCTGAGGTAGTATTACTACGTAACGCTATTTCAGAATGTAGGTCAAACGATGCCTCGAACATAGTCGCACGTCACGGCGCGCGGAATGCATCCGTCAGCGACATCGCTGTTGCTGATGTAGCGGATTTCGTCGCGTCGCCGGTTGACCCGGCGCCGCTCACCCCGCGCCCCGCCGATCACCCGCCTGCTATAGTAGTGAAGGCGAGTACGTCACGTGTAAGCACTGTGACCCCTCAACGTGCTTATGCTGAGATCGCCGCAAATAGTCCCGCTGTTTCAAGATCTAAGCAGCGGGCATCAAAAGGGGTGCAGAACCGGTGTGAACCCGTTCACAAGGATCTGCCGAAACCGGCTCCTCGGGAGTCAAAATGTGACAAGGATGGCTTCATCAAGGTGGAAAGGAGGAAGAAGCCGGCTTGCCGAAATCAGTGCGGTACCGCACCGACTGGGCCCAAACACCTGCTGCGTCCCGCCCTGCCGACGACGCAATTGTATGTGTCCCGTCTACATTACTCTACGAAGGCCGAGGAGATCGTAGAGTATGTACGTGTGAAGACCGGAATTATCCTGAGGGTCGTGAAGTTGGAGTCTCGCCACAAAGTGAATTTTAATTCTTATGTGTTGGGGGTTCCAGCTGACCAACTAACGACCTTCATGAAGGAAGAATTTTGGCCGAAAGGTGTTTTATTCCGGCGTTTCCGCGGTCGGCTATCCAACACCATGGACTCAACTCAACACATCGTGACCTAGTTATTTTAATATTTAATATGTATGTTAGATTGTAAGGTATTTATCTATGGGCCATTGATGCCTGAAATAAACCAATTATTATTATTATATTAATGCTAATCAAGGTGGTTTGAAAACCGAAAAATGCACGTCTTTACGTTAAACTAAACCAAAGATTCAGTAGGCACTCTTAGAGCCCATCATCATAAAGATCGCGCTGTTCCGTCTTATGTTGGACGTATTTATTAAAAACGAGAACAAATACCCAGAAGTAGTGTGAATTGTGAGTGCGTAATTTTTGTAGTAACGTGTGTGTTTTAATTAGTGGATTTTAAGTCCAGTAAGTGTGAATTGTGAGTGCGCAATTTCTGTAATAGGTAAAGTGTGTTTTAATTTGTGCCTTTTCTATCGAATACGAACCCCACGCTCGTAACAATATTATAAAATTCTAACAAGCGAAGGTTAGCCCGATACTTCCGATGCACCACATAGGTACTAGTCAGGAGTAAGGTCGACGCTGCTTAGTTCGTTATTATTATAAAGTTCTAAAATTGTATTGTAAATCAGTATACTATGAAGAGGTCATTATTTAAGAGGGCGCCGAGCGTTAGCGACTGAACCATAGAGCGCGGGGAATGCGTATTTAGATCGGCGGCGCGCGGCCGCCATAGTAAAAATGTATGGAGAATTAAAAGCACTTTTTGATAAATCTGGACCTCTAATACCAAACAATAATTGAAATATTTGATGCGGACAAATTGTAATGTAAACATTCTTCTTTTTTTTGAACTGAAAATCAGAATAGATTTCCATTGTTAAAGTATAAAAAAACACTTAACGCCTGCTTACAATTTTACAATTTTCGTCCAACTTTACTTAGTTTGCTAGGGTAAAATATTAATAATCTTATAATTTTATTCTGTTTCCACGGAGAAGTTGCTAATACATTCTTCGAAGTGCTAAATATATAGTTTAGAAATGGATTAAACAACTAGTGTTGACGTTATCTACTTAACGGCAACTGCCTATTTTTTCACATTTCGCTCGGTGGAGTCTTAAGGACCACGCTCGCTTCGCACTAGTACGAAGTATGGAGACGGCGGCCATATGACGGCACCGCTATCCTCGGAACCGAGATTAAGGGTGCGTCTCCACTGAAGTGGAGCGGAGGGAGACGTGCGGAATATACCAATTTATTTATTTATCTATTTATTTATACTTTATTGCACAAAATACATAAGTAAAAGTACAAATGGCGGACTTAATGCCATGAGGCATTCTGTACCAGTCAACCACAAGGTCAAACAGACATTATTGGTGCGGGAAGGGTGTACAACAATACGTGTATACACACGATGCAAATGTCGAAACAAAAAAAACACTAGTTACGTTGATAAATACATATTTATGGATATATACTCGTATTTATACTACCTATATATAATATGAGTATGAATATTGTTAATATATATTAGGGAGTTTCATATTTCAAAAAGTTTGATTTTCATGTGACTTTGCTCAAATCCTTGATCGCACTTACCTAAAAGGCCTCTGTGCCAAATTTCAGCTTAATTGAACATTATTTAGAGGTTGCGCAACATTGTGGAATTTAAGAAATACGTAAATTTTTGAGCAATATTCAAATAAGGTATTTAGCATTTTTGGGTTATTAAATTTAAAAAAACTTATCTGGCATAAAAAAGCGATAACGTACAACAAATTCAACGTTCAGTAAAGCTTCTTCTAATGAATTTCTATAAACATAGGCTCTTTCAAAGAAAAGTATAGTTTTAGTATACACTCATTATGACAAAAAAAATAATGAAAATAATATCATACAATTATATGTCAAGATCTGGTAAGAACTTAAAGAAGAAAGGATGTGCAATATTTCTGTATAGAAAGAAAAACACAAAAGTACATTTTTCAGTTTAATTTTTGAGTGCAAGTACGATACGCGGATTGCTCATAATATAGAGCCATTATCACTTTGGGACATGAAGAATATGTTATTTTTAACCCCCGACGAAAAAAGAGGGGTGTTATAAGTTTAACATGTGTATCTGTGTATCTGTGTATCTGTGTATCTGTGTATCTGTGTATCTGTGTATCTGTGTGTCTGTCTGTGGCATCGTAGCGCCCAAGCGGATGGACCAATTTAAGTGCGGTTTTTTTTAATCGAAAGACTTTTCCGTCGAGATGGTTCTTAGCTATGTTTGGTGGAAATAGGACCAGTAGTTTCCAAGATATTCAGCTTTAATTGGAACAAGTGACGAGATCTCGGCCAATAATGAAATCAATAATTCGAAATATTGGCTAAATGTTAAGTTTTATTAGCATTTTTTATACGACTCACTAATTGAGGGTCTCATGATGACCAGGTAGTTGTTAATGGATCTCAGCCAATATTGAAGCTAAGGATTCCAAATTTTGGTTAAATGTTAAGTTGTTTTAGCATTTTTTATATCACTCAATAAATGAAGGTCTTATGTTGACCAGCTAGTTGTTAATGGATCTCAGCCAATATTGAAGCCAAGAATTCCAAATTTTGGATAAATGATAAGTTTTATTAGCATTTTCTATATCACTCAATAAATGAAGGTCTCATGATGACCAGCTAGTTGTTAATGGATTTCAGCTAATATTGAAGCCAAGGATTCCAAATTTTGGTTAAATGTGAAGTATTATTAGCATTTTCTATATGACTTACTAAATGAAGGTCTCATGATGACCAGCTAGTTGTTGATGGATCTCAGCCCATATTGAAACTAAGGATTCCAAATTTTGGTTAAATGTTAAGTATTATTAGCATTTTCTATATCACTCAATAAATGAAGGTCCCACGATGACCAGCTAGTTGTTAATGGATTTCAGCCAATATTGAAGCCAAGGATTCAAAGTTTTGGTTAAATGTTAAGTATCATTTAGCTATTTCTATATCACTCAATAAATGAAGGTCTCATGATGACCAGCTAGTTGTGAAAGGATCTAAGCCAAGAATTTCTAATGTTGGTTAAATGTTAAGTTTTATTAGCATAATCAACAGATTAATAAATTTTTGACAGTACAATAATTTGGTACCTTGGAGCTGAAGATGGCGTAGGAACTCCTAAACAGCACAAGATAAACCCATGGTGTTTAGGCTCGTCTGATTGTTCTTGATGAGCAATTAACATTTGTGTAAGAAAGTACAGTCAATAATAAAACCGAGTCCCAAAAAAAACTCATTATGATTTTGTCACAGTACTGGGTCACTATTTTTAACTTTCGGAATTCTGCTAAAGCTGAATTGTTATTAGGACTATTGAACAGGTTCCTTTGATTGAGGTCACAAATAGCAACACCCTGCAAGATTTTAACGCGACTAAATGACACATAAGCTTTAGCAAAAGTACTCTTGCCTAAGTGAATAACAGCTTTTTAGGAGTTTGTAGTTTGTGTCAGTCTGTCCACAGCTTAGCTCAGAGACTGGTTGAATACATTTTTAAAAACAATTTTTTGTGTACTTTCCCTACACGTATCAATAGTGGGGATGTTTATCCCATGGTGTGGGGTATCGATGATTAGGTCTCTCAAAACTTAGTCAAGTTACCTAGCACCAACTGCAATTTTTATGGAGCTAAGTAAGCTACCCGTACCGTATTTGGATCCTGTAGAATAGAAACCTGGTTCTGTTTTAGGCCATAAGTAGCAGGTTCTTGCGACTCATGCAGTGCATTTAAAGTATATATTTTGATTGTCTTGGCTGATAACTTCGCCATTTTGCCATTATAAGCATTAACTAGTCTGACTTTAACGATTTTTTACAGAATTTTGCTTAAGGCTATTGAAATCAAAATATATCCTAACTTCAATCTTAGAGAAGACGGCATTCATTACCACTGGCTTGGGATCCTGTTGTACCTACACATAATCAAGGATCAAGCTCGACGAAAGATTGGAAACCCTGGACCTTAAACGGTGTAAAACAAAAATAGTGTCAAAAGAAGAAAATTCCGGGACGAAACTTCTGTTTGTTTAAAAAATATGAAATAAAAATAAAATTAAAAATTTAAAAAACCCCCGACATGACAACCAATAAAAAGAAAGAAATAAAATCTACGAAATGTGCCTATACAATGAACAGTAGAAAAATAATCCAAGCTTCGTTGCGTCGGGGGACCGCTAAGTAGGTAGTAAGTAAATGAAATGCAATGTACTGAAAATCGTAAAGTGGGAAGCCCAAATGCATACAATATGCAATTCTGCGTTGAAAAATATATTTCATTTCATTTAGGTACTTAGCGGTCCCCCGAACGCAACGAAGCTTGGATTCTTTTTCTACTGTTCATTGTATAGGCACATTTCGTAGATTTTATTTCTTTCTTTTTATTGGTTGTCATGTCGGGGGTTTTTTAAATTTTTAATTTTATTTTTATTGTATAGTATGCTATACTAAAATGCATTACATATTGATAAACAACAGCAAATTATATAAATACATATATTTTCAGGCTTCTTAACTTTTTATTTTTTGTGTATATGTTCAGAGCTCCAAAACTCTACGATTTTGCTTTTTTGTATGTTATTTTATTCTATATTTTTGTAAAATATGATGTAATTTATCTCTCATCGTATTAAAAATACTAGACTTCTTCTATATTCTAAGTGATATCGAAAGCGCTGATGTATCTGCTCTAGAAAGCGTTTGCTGTATTTTTTCCCTTTTTTAACCCCCGACGAAAAAAGAGGGGTGTTATAAGTTTAACATGTGTATCTGTGTATCTGTGTATCTGTGTATCTGTCTGTGGCATCGTAGCGCCCAAGCGGATGGACCAATTTAAGTGCGATTTTTTTTAATTAAAAGACTTTTCCGTCGAGATGGTTCTTAGCTATGTTTGGTTGAAATAGGACCAGTAGTTTCCAAGATATTCAGCTTTAATTGGAACAAGTGACAAGATCTCAGCCAATATTGAAGTCAATAATTCGAAATATTGGCTAAAAGTTAAGTTTAATGAGCATTTTCTATATGACTCACTAATTGAAGGTCTCATGATGACCAGCTAGTTGTTGATGGATCTCAGCCAATATTGGAGCTAAGGATTCCAAATTTTGGTTAAATGTTAAGTATTATTAGCATTTTCTATATCATTTACTAAATGAAGGTCTCATGATGACCAGGTAGTTGAAAATGGATTTCAGCCAATATTGAAGCTAAGGATTCCAAATTTTGGTTAAATGTTATAAATATTATTAGCATTTTCAATATCATTTACTAAATTAAGGTCTCATGATGACCAGGTAGTTGATAATGGATTTCAGCCTATATTGAAGCTAAGGATTCCAAATTTTGGTTATATGTTAACTATCATTAGCATTTTCTATATCACTTAATAAATTAAGGTCTCATGATGACCAGCTAGTTGTAAATGGATTTCAGCCAATATTGAAGCCAAGGATTTCAAAGATTTGGTTAAATGTTAAGTTTTATTAGCATTTTCTATCATATCACTCACTAAATGAAGATCTCATGATAACCATCTAGTTGTGAAAGGATCTAAGCCAAGAATTTCAAATGTTGGTTAAATGTTAAATTTTAATAGCGTAATCAACAATTTAATAAAATTTTGACAGTACAATAATTTGGTACCTTGGAGCTGGAGATGGCCGTAGGAACTCCTAAACAGCAAAAGATAAACCCATGGTGTTTGGGCTCGTCTGATTGTTCTTGATGAGCAATTAACGTTTGTGTAAGAAAGTACAGTCGATAGTAGAACCGAGTCTCAGAAAAACTTTTTTGACAAAAAAACTCATATTATAATTTCTGTCACTGTTTCTAAGTTTCGCAATTCTGCTAAAACTGAATCGTCGTTAGGACTATTGAACAGGTTCCTTTGATTGAGGTCACAAATAGCAACACCCTGCAAGATTTTATCGCGACTAAAGGACACGTAAGCTTTAGCAAAAGTACTCTTGCTCAAGTGAATAACCGCTTTTTAGGATTCTGTAGTCAACAAGGAATCCTTATAGTTTCACCATGTCCGTCCGTCCGTCTGTATGTCTGTCCGCAGCTTTGTTCACAGACATAGTGGTAGAATAAATTTTTAAAAACTTTTTTTTTGTACCTTCCCTACACGTAAAAAAAGTGGGGATGTAATTATTTTTATCGGTTTAAACCCTATGGTGTGGGGTATCGATGATTAGGTCACTAAGTCAAGTTACCTAGCACCAACTGCAATTTTTATGGTGCTAAGTAAGCCACCTGTACTATTTGGATCAGGTAGAATAGAAACCTGGTTCTGTTTTAGGCCACAAGTAACAGGTTCTTTCGTCTCATCCAGTGCATTGACTTTAACGTTTTTTTCCCAGGATGTTGCTTACCTTTTTTTTTAACTTCATTTAGCTTCTTTATTGATGTCACTTTTAGCATGTACTCGTACATGCATGTATGTGTGGGTGTGTTGTGTGCACGCACATACATGCATGTATACCTTGGTCGCACCCGCAAGTATGACAATGTGGTTCAGAGTGAGAAAAGGGACGGCCTGAAAACCAGCGCTGCGCAGACGCCTGTCTGTCGCAGCACATGCTGAGTCCGCTCCTTTTGTCACACGGAATAATTTGGGTGGACAATGTACTGACAATGCTGTTCTTGTGCAATCCATGTACCTACCTATTTTTTTTTTGGTGTGGCAATAAATGTTTCTTTCTTTCTTTCTTACCTATAACGAATCGTTATATAACGAAACGATATTGAAATCAAAATATATCCTAATTTCAATCTTAGAGAAGACGGCTTTCGTTACCACTGGCTTGGGATCCTGTTGTAATAATAACAATAATAAGGTGAGGTGCCGTACTATAAGTACGCACCGATGCCAGTTCTTGAGAATGGTCGTGCCACGCTCTATTGGGATCGATCTATCATCACGGACAGGACTATTGTAGCCAATAAGCCTGACATCGTTTTGGTAGATCGATCCAAGCGCCAGGCAGTGCTCGTCGACATCACCATCCCCCATGACGAGAACCTCGTGAAGGCCGAGAAGGACAAACTCAGCAAGTACCTTGACTTGGCTCACGAGGTGACCGCCATGTGGGATGTTGACTCGACGATCATTGTCCCGATAGTCGTTTCGGCGAACGGTCTTATAGCGAAGAGTCTCGACAAACATCTTAAGAGACTCTCGCTAGATGGCTGGATCAAGGGCCAGATACAGAAGGCGGTACTCCTGGACACGGCGCGCATCGTCAGGAGGTTCCTCTCTCTGCAGCCCTAACCACCGGTAGCCTGGGCCCCGCCCCGCTGCCGGCGGCACCCTTATAATGTATTTATATTTTGTTATTACCTTGTTGTATTTTACTTTTTCTATAAATTTATTGTAAAAAAACTTAACCTAAGAAATTAAATGAATATACGAAACAATAATAAAGCCCAGTATTACACATCTCCGCCCTTAGCAATCCGCACCGATGTTGCCTTTAGGCCACTCTATGTGTCGCTATTTATAGGGGCCCATCTAGCGGGAGGCGAGTCATCGTCTACCAGTCCCATTTTTGCTAAGAGACACTTTTGCTGGTAGACCCCCGATACTCAACCCATAGCCCAATTAGCCAGTCCTCCATTTCATCCCCATAGCCCAATTTGTATTTAGATTCCATGTCTCCATCATAGTTCTTGCACCTAGCGGGCGCTGTCTATGTGTGCGTCCCATGACACGGATAGGGACAGCATCCGCTCGATGAAGGTACACCTTACATTTTATTAAATTTTCGAAAGGGCCTCTACCAACGGACTTCGGCTCCGCGCACGCCTCCCAAAGGTCCGGGACACTATTGTCCCGCGAGCGGGTGCGACATACAGGAATAATAATAATCACTGGAAACCCTGGACCTTAAACGATGTAAAACAAAAATTGTGTTAAAAGAAGAAAATTCCGGGACGAAACTTCTGTTCGTTTAAAAAATATGAAATAAAAATAAAATTAAAAATTAAAAAACCCCCGACATGACTACCTATAAAAAGAAATAAATAAAATCTACGAAATGTGCCTTTACAATGAACAGTAGAAAAAGAATCCAAGCTTCGTTGCGTCGGGGGACCGCTAAGTAAATGAAATGCTATGTACTGAAAATCGTAAGTGAGAAGCCCAAATGCATAGGTACTTGCAATTTTGCTTTGAAAAATATTTTTAATTTCATTTAGGTAGGTACTTAGCGGTCCCCCGAACGCAAAGAAGCTTGGATTCTTTTTCTACTGTTCATTGTAAAGGCACATTTCGTAGATTTTATTTCTTTCTTTTTATAGGTAGTCATGTCGGGGGATTTTTAAATTTTTAATTTAATTTTTCTATAAATGGTAAAATTACACGTTTCTCTTGAAGGCCCTGACTTTATAGAAATTGAATAATAGTTTAATTACTTACATTTAAACTTCTCTACGGGTAATATTCTTTACTTCCAAACAGAGATATTTATGATTAACATCTTATAAAATATAAAATCAGTACTTCAGAAATATTACGAATTTTAACATTTGTTGTAAAAGTGGTCAGTTTGCGCAACCTCTAAACGTCCTCAAATTTTCTTGAAATTTGGAACAAATATTTACTTTATTATACAGACTCGATCCCCAAGCAAAGTCATAAAAAATACACAGTTTATTTTTTTCCATACAAAGATGAAACACCCTAATATATATATCGGGTACCTGCTGTTAAATGACTACGACGAGATTTAATGTTGAAGATTCAGACCAATCACCTCAGTTGAAATCTGAATCTCTAGCCTTCACCTTTGTGATTGGTCGATTCCGCACGTCTCCGCTCCGCTCCGCTCCAGTCCCCCCAACGCAACGAGATCCTTCCTACGAGTGTGACATATTAACATACTCGTACTCAAACTATGAATACTCGTATCTTTATATTTTTTCGTCAGTGGGGAGAAAATCTCACTTCCTGGCCAAGGCAAGTCGTAAAACTTTAGACAAACCACGGGCGGTAATTCGTAAGCCCAGATCGCATATTTATGACACAAACACCTGCGATCGGGGACTCACGAATTTACCGCCCAGTAGGTTAGGCTATAACTGTACGTAATGTGCCTTTAACCCTCTCCGTACATACTTCCTTTTCGAATACCAACTTTTCTCTCTTGTTTAATTTTTCAACTGTTTCATTTATCTTTCTCCAATATGAAAAACTCTTCCAAATATTGTTTTTGATCCTTTTTAGGGTTCCGTACCTCAATCGGAAAAAAACGGAACCCTTATAGGATCTCTTTGTTGTCCGTCCGTCCGTCTCTCTGTTTGTCAAGACGCTTAATCTCGAGAACGCGAGAAATTAACACCATATATACTCAGGTGTACCTAAAGCTGTGAAAAAATCAAACTTCTACGTTAACGTGAAAAAAAGATACGGCCGTTTATGTCGCAAAAAACGTACATTTCGACACTCAAGGGAATCAAAATGATAGGGTACTTCCCGATGACCCAGGACTATGAAATTTGCCAAGTAATATCGTCACATACTACAAATACTTATAAAAATCTGAAACTATACAATCGTAATAAAATCATAAAAAATATAGTCGTTTTCAAACACCATATTTGGAGAACTCGGTTGCGTTAAGTTTGCACCTAGTTTGTATGCGGCGCGATACATTTCAGGTGCAAAATTAACTCAACCAGGCCAATTAAGATGGGATAAGTGAAAGTACGGAACCCTCGGTGCGCGAGTCAGACTTGCACTTGGCCGGCTATTTTTTAGAACCTAGGCTAGGTTTGTTTTATAAAAGTACGAATTACGAACGGAATAATGGAGAAATTATGCAGTATGGGATACATAATAAGCTTAATTGATTAGTTAACCGCATTAAGTATGTACTTCAAAGGTTCATTAACGCTAATTGCTATCCTAATAGGGATGACGACGTTAGCTCAATATGTCACGGAACAGAAAATCCCACCAAAAACATTCCATGTAAAATTGGCGGCCAAGACTCACATGCTCATAACGCTTTTCCTGTAAAAAAGTTACAGATCCCAGGAAAAGCCAAGCCCCTAAGCCCTGAGTTTGGTTTCAAAAGTATGGCTTGGCCGTTTCACAGAGTACCGTAAATAAGTCCAACGGACCGTCTGGCCCATATGCTACGGAATTAAGTCCCATCCCCCCCTAGTTTAAGGAGTTGAGGGGTAAAAGTTCCAAGTTTTAGAATTATTTTGTTGTTTGTTTACTAATACTTAGCTGACATACCAAATTTCAACTTTCTAGGTCATCGGGAACTACCCCAGAGGTTTTGATACGTGAGTGTATAAGTACCAATAAATCCTAAAGTATAAAAGCTTGATCAATTAAATTTAGTACAATTTGGGCGCTCCGGTGTTAACTGGGACGAAACTATGAGGGTTTGAAAATGAGACGAAACTGTTCGAGAAAAGGTAGGTAGTGCCCCGCGTCTTTTTTAGGGTTCCGTACCCAAAGGGTAAAAACAGGACCCTATTACTGAGAGTTCGCTGTCCGTCCGTCCGTCTGTCACCAGGCTGTATCTCAAGAACGGTGATAGCTAGACATTTAAAATTTTCACAGATGATGTACTTCTATTGCCGCTATAACAACAAATACTAAAAATAAAATAAATAAATATTTAAGGGAGACTCCCATACAACAAAACTTGTTATAGATTATGGTACGGAACCCTTCATGCGCGAGTCGGACTCGCACTTGCCCAATCTTTGTTCGTCTTGGCGGGGGCACAGCCGTGCCCCCAGATAAATTACCTAAGTAAACCACAAATATATTTTTTATACATTAATTTAATATTTTTTATTTTAATCCAAATAGTTTTTTTAAAGTGTTTTCAGAATCCTCATAACTTAAAAAAACAATAATTATATGATACTTACTTAATTTTAAATTTACCAGACTTAAAAGAAAAACTCCCATGGACCTACAAGACGGATAAAGAAAATTGAGGCACTTGTCACTGGACTGCTAGCCTCTCAAGACTAATTCAAATACCCACTTAACAATTTGCTGAATGTTATAAAGAACAGATTGCAATGAATAAATACATAAAAAAAAATATGATACTTAAACTCAGATTTCTAATTCAAGACCAAAAAAACTACGACAGTTACGTCACTGTCAAAATTGACAACATTTAAATGACATCTGAGTTTGTTTCTTGGCTTGCACCAAATGCACAATGTTACAAGTACAATACCAGATTTTGTACCAACAATCTCCGATGTTTAAGTTTTTATTATTTCCTCTCGTAATTCTGTAATAATAAATATTTCTAGTTATTTTGTTAAAACGTAGAGTTAAAGTTACCGATAAATAAATTATCTTAGCGTGTTTAAAAAAGAAAAAGGAATTTACTATTGTAAAAATATTTTACTGTAGTGGCAACCTTGTGGTAGTTTTTTTGGTCTTGAATTAGAAATCGTAGTATAGTTTAACAAAACAATAATTCACTGTGGATTCTTCTGAATTTTTCTTGGATATATAAATTTATGTTGTAGTCAAACATTGAGGCTCCGGTGCTCCTAGATTTGGTCTGACATCAAATCTCAGTCGAACTCCAAATCAATAGCTTTGACTAACGATGTTTTTTCTAGTCCTAGGCGATACTAATTTAGACAGTCACACGCCGAGATTTAATGAAATCGGGGATACTAATAAAAATATAAAGAACCTTTTTATACAAATAATAGGTACCTAGCCATAGTCTAATATTTTAGCAATACTTGTAGTGTGTATCCTATTCCGATATAAATTCATAAAGGAATATATAATTGTAGTTTATTAAACGTCATTAGCGATTTCTGAAGGATTTGTCATCAACCGAATTTAAATCATTGTTTACCGGAATGCTGCTCAATCCTTCGTTCTTGCGACATAAATACTTAATCCTATTGAAAAAACTTGACTTTCATCACTGCGGATAGTTTTGGGCTCTATTATGTAAAGATTACTTGAAAACGGAATATGTAGTTCAGTTTCCTCTTTGTTCACATCGGTGACATTCACCGACTTTCAACTTCAGGTACCAACAATTGGTCGTTGCCAGTAATAGTACATTACGGCAGAGATCAGTAAGTGAGCCATACTGGCCGAGTAGGAATTAGACGGACCGAGCCGTAGGCGAGGTCCGGATATAATACGAGGCCAGGATGGCTCTTACGGTCGAAGCAAGTATAGTGCTTTTCTCAAAAATTAAATTAGAAAATTAGATTAAAATTATATTTTATAGGTGACATTCATATTCGGCCATTTTCCAATGAATATTTTTGTTATATCCCATTTTTATTATTACACATTGTGATATTCGTCGTCGCAGGCACCATTAACTCCCATGACAAAAATAATTATGAGTTTATCGTTATCGAATAGTGGCAGCATTTATTTACCTTTATCGCCAAACTGTTTATCATCTAGAGCTTGATTTAAGAACTTTTCTATATTTTGCTGCTGAATATTTGTGATTTCTTTCCTTTGTAGCCATCCGATTGTCTCAGAAAGATTGTTGAAATATTCAGACCTTCACACATTATCTGACCAACTATTAACTTGATTTTCTTCCTTCCATTTAATGAATCTCTTGTATTTTTTTATATCTCCTTGGATTTAGTCGGAAGTAAATTATTTTAGCTCAGTTGTCAACCAAGGCGGTTGTCAAATTAAATTACGCCCAATTTTAATTTTAATTTATTTAAATTTGTATATCTTTCATTGTAAATTTAGGTGAAATATACGTAACAATTATCCGTATTTTCATATGAGTACGCGTAGCCGCGGATCGCCCTTTTTAAGTGCTGACAGAAGTGAAATGTTGTCGCCATCGGAGGGTGAGGGTGAAAATTCTGCAGAGGATGTCGATAATATAGAGTGGGACAACATGTTGCATAATGCGTCGGAAGGTGTTGGTGCACCTGCAGTCCAGGAGAGTGTGGGTGAAAATCGACGTATTGGCGTAAAACGAGTCTGTGGAGGCGAGCAAAGCAGTGAGTGTGAGGAGAGCTTTGAAACTGTGATTGGTAAGCGGCAAAAGCGTTTAAGAAAGGGTGTGACTGCGAGCACGGGCGCTGTAACTGATCCCAGTCACGTCGGTAACAGTAATGAGTTTGAAGTAGCTATTACTTCGAATAAGGTATTACCTAAACAAATTGCCATGGCAAAGTTATTGCGAGCTGAAGGTATTGAAGGTGTACTTAAAGTTAAATTTAAAGGAGCATATAAGGTGTTGATACAGTTTTCACTTAAGTCGCAAGCAGAAAAGTTATTGGGTTGCAAAACATTTAATAACGATGATTTTAAGTCTCAGTGGTCTAATCAGATCAATGGTTGCTTTGGAATCGTGAGGCAAGTAGATGAAGATATTGAGGAAGACGAATTATTGAAGGAGTTTAATGTAGCGCAAGAGGTTTCGGCGCTACGACGATTAAATCGGTTGAACGATGAAGGTCAGTGGGTGAAAAGTCAAGTGATTCGTCTTTGCTTCAAAGGTACCTGTTTGCCTGAATTCGTATTCGCTTACGGGTGTCGTTTTGAAGTGAGTCCGTTTATATTTCCCGTAACTCAATGCTCAGGTTGTTGGAAATTTGGACACCGTTTACGAGCGTGCCCAACTAAGAAAATTATTTGTCCGAAGTGTGGAAAATACCATCCTTGTTGTGACACAGAAACGTACACGTGCATAAATTGCAAAGGCTCCCATATGGCACTCAGTAAACTTTGCCCCATGTATAGAAAAGAAAAACAGTTGAGAAAAATAATGAGCGACAATAATTGCACATATAAAAATGCTTTAGACTTATACCAAGGTGAAAAAGGATTGACTCAACAAATCGGTTTAATTGAAGAAACGCAGCGAGTCACTGTTGATAGTAGCCAGAATTATACGTCATATAGAGATGCGCTTCTCTCTAATGTACAGGACACAACAGAAGTCATAGAGGGAAACAAGAAACAGACAGCGTGCTTTTCTCCCCCTCCCTTGATATCTCCACGGATCAGGATGATGCCTAAACAAAAACCGAAAAAGATTGAACAGAAGCGAAAGGACGAATTTTATGATTTTCCAGAGCCATCAAATATACCTTGTAACCATGATCAAAGAGATGAGGACGAGGAAAGGGAGCAACGAAAAAATAGATCAATGAGATTCCGAGAGCTGTTTAAAAAGCTCAAAGATATTTGCCTTTCCACGTCGTCATTTGAATGTAAAGTTAAGTTAGTTGTTACTTGTCTAGTTGACCAAATTTTTTCTGTTGTTGTTGATATATTCAAAGGTGGTGACATATTTAATTTATTATCGTTTTTCAATAATGGCAAGTAGGCATAAAGATTTTGTTTTAAATTTAGTTCAGTGGAATGCACAAAGTTTGAGGCCGAAATTGGTAGAGTTTGATCTTCTATTGGCGCAAGAGAAAGTTCATATTGCGTTAGTGTCAGAGAGCTGGCTAGAGCCAGGGTCTCATTTAAGTATCAGTGGGTATAATGTGTTTAGAAAAGACAGAGATGATGCATATGGCGGTGTATGTTTGATTGTTCATAAATCGATAAAAGCGCGATTACAGGTAGTCAATGTGCCAAATGTAGGCATAGAATGTATAGCTGTAAACCTTTTAAATTGTAATTTATTGCAGAACGTTATCTTAGTGTACTGTCCACCAAACGTAAGAACCACGCAAGCCGACTGGGATAACATTTTTTCACTGTTTTCAACGAGGTGTTTAGTTGCTGGTGACTTTAATGCTCACCACACAAATTGGTGCAGTAACAGCGATTCAAGGGGGTCTCGGATCTTTGATGCTGCATTAGAGGCAGGATATGTGTCAATTAATAATAGGCAAGCTACACGAGTAAAGTTGGTAAACGGTAGACTACAGCAGACATCGCCAGATATCTCTTTTGTCTCTACAGATATAGCCGTTAGTTTTAGCTGGAATATACTTAGTGAAAATTTAGGTAGTGATCATTTAATAATTAAGATTAAGATTAATTACCAAGAACACGTTACTATGTATAAAAAACTAAACTTCAAGTTAGCTAATTGGGACTTGTACCGGGAATATTTAGAGCACTATTTAAATTGTCCGGGAGAGGTTTCGGATGTACAAGACCAATATGACAACTTTATTAGGCATCTTAATTTAGCCTCAGAGAAAAGTGTTCCTACTGTAAAATGTTGTCCTTATCCTAACACTAATTTCAAACCCAAACCATATTGGAACCCCGCTTTATCGGAATTGGTAGCAAGTCGTAGGCTCGCATTGAGCGTCTTTAGGCGAAACCCTACGCCACATAATCTCAATATTTTAGAAACCAAAATGGCAGAGGCAAAGAAAGCGATATCCAGTGCTAGGAGAGATAGTTGGCAAAAATACTGTAGTAGCGTTGATGAGTCAACAACAGTTTCTGAGATGTGGCAACGTATGAGATGGATAAAAGGTTTCAGAAAGACTAGTTACAACTTCTCGGAAGAAGAAAAGATGGGTATGTTAAATAACCTTGCCCCAGATTATGTTTTATCGCCAACGCCTGAGTGTTTTTCCACTAATGCATTGTTGGAATCAAATTTCTCAATTCAAGAACTGAGCAATTGTTTAAAAAAGAAAGATACCGCGCCTGGAGATGATGGTATCACCTATTCCATGATATACCATCTCCCCGGGAAAGGCAAACGGTATCTTTTAGATTTATACAATCTCATCTTAAGAACTGGCTATATTCCCATTCAGTGGCGTGAGATAAAAGTGGTCCCTATTCCTAAACCAGACAGTAATCCTAACTCGGCTCCAAAGATCAGGCCCATATCATTAATCTCTTGTTTATGCAAAACGTTCCATCTCTTGTTGGTTAAAAGGCTCGAATGGTTTGTGGAATCGCACGGTATTTTGGCTCCGTGTACGACGGGTTTCAGGAGAGGCCAGTCGTCATTAGACAGTTTGACGCGTGTCGTCTCTCACATACAAATAGGCTTCACATCAAATATACCAACGCTTGCTTGCTTCCTGGATATTGAGGGTGCTTATAATAACGTTTTAGTTGATAAGCTCATTTATATGTTGGATGATCTAGGTGTAGGTAAGCGAGTTTGCAATTACTTGTGGAATTTTCTAAGCGATAGGGTTCTTAAGATACAAGATAATCCTGGCAGCCACACTATTTTAGTGAGGCATACAAGTAAGGGCCTAGCGCAGGGTGATCCTTTGTCTCCACTATTGTTTAATATAGTTACGTCGAAATTGTGCCAGGAAATAACAAACGTTCAAATCTGTCAGTATGCTGATGACTTCATCTTATATAAAAGTAATAGAAATATATTAGAAAGTTGTGGCGAACTTCAAAGAGCGCTAAATTCCTTCGTGTCGATACTGGGTTCTTTAGGTTTAGAGTTGTCGGAGCAAAAATCTAAATACTGTATTTTTAGTAGGGGGCATAGGCGACAATATGTGGATTTAAAAATTAATAATGTTGGTTTAGCGCCCGTCGAGTTTTATAAATACTTAGGTCTTTGGCTAGATAGATCACTTAGATGGACCAATCACATAAATGAAATTGTAGTTAAAATACAGAGGAGTCTTAATGTTTTAAAAGTGCTAGCTGGTAAATCGTGGGGTCTTCATCCGAAACATTTGCGTAGGATTTACATTGCGATAATTAGAAGCAGGGTAGATTATGCTAGTTTTTTATATGACAGCAGTGCAAAATCAAATATTTATAAATTAGATAAAGTACAAAATCAGGCGTTAAGGATTATTGGCGGATTTATACGGAGTACTCCCATTCACGCTATGGAGAGCGAGGTTTGCATCCCACCATTATTTTTAAGGAGAAGGTTTCTTGCAATTAAATATCGTTTAAAAGTTCTTTCTGTGTCAAATAATGAAACGAACGTACTCCTGGATAATTTAGTTTTGCTCAAACAGAATAGATATTGGTTGAATAAAAAGATACCCCTTCTTACAACTGCCACATCTGACGTCGTAGATGAGAATGTATTCTCATCCGAGCGGCTTCAGATGTTTTCTCTCAATATATGGTTATCCAATATTGATGTGGATAATTTGGTTTTCTCTGATTTAGAATGTATAACAGAATCTAAAAAGGCTTATGAGCAAAATTGTCTTCGTGTTAATGTTCTTGTTGAATTACGTCAAAAGTATAAAGATTGCTACATTTTGTATACAGATGGCTCCATGGATGCTTCTGGACGGGGTGCAGCTTTCTATGATCCGATAGATCCTTCATGCAACCAGGAGAATTATATGTTTAAAGTTTTAGGTGATGTGTGTATAATGACTGTTGAACTGGTTGCAATCTCAAGTGCATTGTCATATGTTTTAAAAAAGAACTTTAAAAATGTGGTGATCTGTACCGATAGTAAAAGTGCGCTACAACATATTACTCGATCTGTTCGCGGTGAAAGGGGTGTGCCGACAGTTTATGAAATTTTAGAAAAGGTAATTCTTTTAAAACAAAGTAATATTACTATACGGTTGCAATGGGTTCCATCACACATTGGTTTGAGGGGAAATGAAAAGGCGGATCAGCTGGCAAAAGCGGGCATAACGGATGGAAGTATTGTTGTTGTAGCGCCCTGTTATCTTGAAATAGTTAATAAATATAGGAATAAATGTTATACACTGTGGAAGGAGTACTTCGATCAAAGGTCTAGAGACAAAGGGATATGGTACAAATGTATACAGAGCGAGCCTCCGCGGATACCGTGGTTTCAGAATGTTGACTTAAGCCGTAAACATGTTGTGACTGCGCATAGGCTGCGAACTGGTCATGTACCACTCAATAAGTTTCGATGTCTCATGAGAATAATTGATTCACCTAATTGTGATATCTGTGGCACTATAGAAGACGCCCAGCACTTGTTGATGGAGTGCCGGCGCAATCGTGCCCAGAGAGATGCGCTGATAGCGTCAGCCAACCTAAACCCATATGATATCGGAGCTTTTATGCAGTTGCTGACAAATCCATCGTCAGACTATGCACTTATGGTGTATAGGTTGGCTCACATTGTGTAAACTGTTTCTTTTTTAAGTAGGTTAATAGTTTATCTTTTAGTTTAGTTGTACTTTATATTTTGTTGACGATGTAAGTAGTCTCTGTTTTTATAGGACCGATATGTACAGTAGTATAAAGGTCCTTAATAAATAAATTAAAAAAAAAAAAAAAATTATTTTAGCTAACTCTGCCTCCGCTTTTAAGTATGGAGGAGTGCCGTCTATTCGGAATCAGACTCGTCTGAACTCATTTTTGCTGAATTATTGTAATAGATCACACAAACAAATTTGAAATTTTTGTCTTTTAATTTAAATCCCGCCTTAATTTCTTTTTTTATAAATACTGCGTTTAATTATTTGCACTGTCTTACAAATCTAAGCCTTAAAGATAAAATTTAATTATTGTTATACATTGTTGTATTTTCTAACTAATTTTCATACCATAAAGCTTACCTTAAATTTTAACTCCGAGGTTTTTTCTAAAAAGGAAGGAATTCCGAAATATCATTGTCATATTACACAGCACAATTATGAACTAAACGCTGCATACAAACTTCCGCACTAAAACCTTGTCGCTACTTTTTTTTTTTATATGCATCTTGAGTTACGTTTATACTGCCAATAGTACTAACCTCTTTTTATTTTACATTTGCTCTTAGTGTAAATTGCAAGTGTATACTGCAATGTCGTCTCTTTCTATTTAATATGATTTAATCTATGAAAAAGGGACGCCACTTTTTAATTTCTACAATTTGCTCTCGCACTGTACTTATAATTAAAACAATTTGTGGAATGCATCCTTTTTACATTTATATACGACCTCATCGCCTTCATATCCTTAGTTTTTTTATAGGTCGGTGACGATGTAAATCGTGTTTCGATATTCAAATATCTTGATACGTAATAGGAATTACATACTTACTTACTGGACAAATATTGATTCCAAATTTAAAATCTCGCTGTTTACTGGACACTTCTAAAAAGTCTTCGGTATGTTCCACTTACTGTAGTCTATCTAGCGATGGTAAGGCAACTTTACATGCAATTTTTGAGAAAAATAATTTAGTAGCACAAAAAATCCGCAATAAGGCGTGGGTTGTAAAACACCGTTGCGCTATAGTTCTTGTATTTGTTTTCATGTGGTGCTCAATAAATAATATTACTATCCATCCATACTAATATTATAAATGCGAAAGTGTGTCTGTCTGAACCGATTTTGATGACATTTGGCATGGAGATAGTTTAAGATCCGAGGAAGGACATAGGATAGTTTTCATCCTGGAAATTATCCCTAAAAAGATTGAAAAGTGAGTAAGTAATTCATGATGACATTGATGACGCTGTAGAAAATGTAATGATTAGACCAAAAGCACAATTGCTCTTACATTTGCTTAGGCGCTTTTAATAATCCCTTTTATTAATTAAGGTGATTAGGTGGATATCTATCGTGTTGTACGAGGTTGCTTCCATACTTTCAAGTTCCACGCGGACGTAGTCGCGGGCAAAAGCTAGTTACCTTATATTACTATTACTATGACGTTCGTATGACATTTATTTGTTAAATTTCGTTTTTTTTTTTTCGCCAACTAGGTTACTCATCTCTGTTACATTTTGCTTTCTCCGTTACCCAAGGGTTCCAGACGGAAGCGATCGCTCTTTAGTTATAAGATTGAGCATTGGTTGGTTTAAGGTTTCTATCGTAGGTATTATTTTTCTTGTTGGTGTGCAATAAAGCATTTTTGTAGAGTATTATAATTAAAATTTATTACGTACCTAATTATGAAGTTCTAGGTAATTCGTAGGTCAGCGATGAGTTGTATAATAAACCTGTAATTAAAATTTTCAGTCAAGTGCACACAAATTGCATTAATTAGTGCTGAAAATCGTCAGAAAAGCCGCACATTTCATCAAACGCAATTAAGCATAAAAACATCAAATAGGTACCAATTATGTTTATTAAATTCCGTTAAAATCAGTGAGTTAAGATTAACAAACAAGTGTAACGGTAATTACGGTTCAATTGATCCTCATACTTTTTTAATAAATTGAATTTTAAACAATCTTGGAGATTTTCGAGATCGTTCTATTTATTCTAGTGTTTGAGAGGTTCATTTGTTTGTAATAACTCAGTAACAATTCATTAAGTATTCTTCCGTATTACGAAGTTTCCATAATAGTCGTCGTCTCTTCCGTAACGAGTTATGTCATTCTACTGATTCTACTCCACAACTGTGAATCAAATTAGTACTTTCTTAGGTAGTTACCTAAGTCAGTACCTAAGTGCCAGTTGGCACAAACGTACAGTTAGCTGCGTAAAGTATCTAAGTAATAATGTAGGTACTTTATAAATATCATAGCATGGACTATATTGTAATAGGGATGGGTACATTTAAATCGGAACGCATCAATACTTAAATACTTTTGCAGCGGAGTGTATTAGCAATATACTAACATAGACTAATAATTGAACATACATGGCAAAAAAATAGTCAATGTTACAATATTTTATTTAGTTTAACCTGTCCTGGGGGGCTATAATTATCCCGTATAGGGCCATTTATCATGTTATAAAAGCAACCATCATAGGCTCCCGTTTTTTTGGTCCGTTGTCTGTGTGGCCTTTGGTCGATATGTTTGTAATCAGATTTTGTAACTGAAATAGGGTTACCACAATACACTTTTTAACCATGATAAAGATTAATTTAAAAGCTGCAGTTTGTAGCATACCTACAGCAAGGGCTATCGAAAAAATAATAGTGTTCCAAAAATTGTACCTACCCTATTATTGCAATTCGACGCAGTTCTTGTTTCAAACCTAGCTCAGACGTGAGCCTCTTCAATAATCTAATTTTGGGGTTTTGAATGCAACAGTTGTATTTATGTAGGTACCCATCAGGAGTATACACTCGTGAGGTCCTATGTACCTCTCAATGCACAAGGTAACACTTATAAAACCCAGACAGTTTGTGCTATACGTGTGCCTAAACGCGTAGTGTACATTACGATGTACAAGATTCATTCAATGGATACTGTCTAGATCCAGAGCATCTTGAAAATAATTAAAAAGGTCCTAGTTGAGATCTTTAAAAAAGACAAGTCTTTGGCCTTACGAGTCTAGGTATCAGAAAAGTACGAACTTTTGAGGGTGTTTCTCCGAGCGATTCAACCGCGCGGTTTTATCGCCATTCGGTTCACATGATTATTACCATGTTATTACCAGATTGGAAGAATAAGATATTTTAACTGTGATCAAACTTGAATAAAGTGTCATTCGGGTTTATAAGAAAATTAAAAGGACTTTTAACCATCATCTGACCCAACAAATATCGAGATAAGCCGTCACGCTCATAGGCGAGCCCTTAGCCTCTTAACGGCGTATTTTTTTGCTATACTTATATCGATAAAGAGGCCTATATTAATCTTAATTATCCTTAAGCTGCGTGACGACACGTATGCGTCATGTGTCTACGCGGAGTATTCGCTACAAAGCGGAAAAACGCTGCTACGAGCTACGGCGTAGCATATACGTAGCGTTGCCGGCTCTCGAAAGGATTACTTCCTTAGCTTACTTCTTCCGCTGATCTCGTACAGTTGAAAGACTCGGGCCTATCATTTACCAAAAAAAAAATGCATAAGTATATTTATTTAGTCTGGTCATATCCGTCCGTTAGTCAGAAAATCTGTGCAAAACGGCGTCTTATCCTTCATTATATTTCAGAACGCAGGCCAAAGTATACTGGTCACATTGTCATCTCACAATAAAACTGAAATTTTGTGTGTGTATGTTTGTTACTTTTTCACGCCGAAACGGCTGGACGAAATTTCGTGTAATTAGGAACCAAGCTAGTTCATACCCTAATTTAATACATACATTTTATACTGAACATGGTTCTCGTGGGATAGCCTAAGGCAAAAGCCAGTTTAACACCAAGATAAGACGGAGTTCTATAATTATGAATATTTTGATAATAGATCTATCAAGTTTTAGTGGCTCTGCCATCCGAATTTCCCACGTTTTGTGAATAAATAAGATAGCTGTTCGTCTGTCTATCACGTGCATTGTACCCATTAACTATGCGATATGCAAATGACCTGTTTAGTTTCAAAAGTAAAGACTAACAAAGCTAAAAGACAAGATGTATCTTATGTAAAAAAAAACGGCCAAGTGCGAATCGGCCTCGCGCACCGAGGGTTCCGTGCAAATTTGATATGCATTTCAATTTAATACCTATCCTACCTCTACGTGTTCACGAAGAAAGGGGTCGTAAGTTTAAAATTATTAAATATATTTATATTATAATATGATGTAACTAAAAATGTATGCTTTTCGAAATTTTTCCTATATCTGTGCTATAAGACGTTGCTTCATACCAAATTTCAAGATTCTGAGTTCACGGGAAGTCCCTATAGGTTTTGATTCCCTTGCGAGTGTCGAAAATTTGCAGCTTAAACGGCTGTATCTTTTGATTGCGTTGGCTTAGAAGTTTGTTTTTTTTTTCACAGCTCCAGGGGACAGTAGACTTAACTATTTGACATGAAATTCACTTGATGAGACAGGCGGACAACAAAGTGATCCTATAAGGGTTCCGTTTTTTTCCTTTTGAGGTACGGAACCCTAAAAAACATCTCAGCATTGCAACGTCGTTTATTAACAAATAAATGTGAAACATCTTGCGCATTTCATCAAATTTGCTACGATCCCGATTGTCCTAATCGGCCGTGTGCGATTTTCCGCAGGAAAACTTGTATTCATTGTCATGTATTTAGGCGCGGGGGACGCGGCAGACTGTCCGCTTCAAATTCACATGATGTCGCTATCAAACCGGGCTTTATTGTTCGAACCTAAGGTTGGGTTTAGGGGAGGTTCGGGACGACCGGCGCCTAGCCTCCGCTTTATCTGGCAGATGCTCCCCTTCTCTCGTGGGAGGAAGTCGCGTCGCGTTTGCTCTGACACTGTCCCAACACGTGAACATGTGCTACAAACTAATTACACAAGCAAATACCAAATAACATTACTAAAGTGACGTAGTTTGTGGATATTTCCTTGGTAAGTTTCTATTAGTTTCGCACCAGGTTTCAATAAAAGCTGATAAGTGATAAAATTATAGCCATAAAAATTCTTGGCAGATAGAAATTGCTCGAAGTACCCATCAAGTGGATAGCCGAGTATTAAACTTGAATTTGTTCTACATACTTATGCTGCGGCTATTATGGTTCATAAAATTAGACTTGAGATTGGACGGGAAAAATGCATTTTGTGCCAAATTATCACATTTTCCTAAAGGATTCGTTGTAGGAATGTGAATTGTTTATATGTTCGCAAAAAGATTAAAAACAGGTTAATTTCCCGAAATAATTCATAGGAGCTTATTTTGAAATATAGCTCAATAGCGCTCACTAATTAATTGGTGATTAGCATGGATGAAAACGAAATCTGTCGCTAATAAATAGGAAATCATCCCATTTATTCAATTGATGATCGTTTCATTATAATATTTTATCTTTTGTTTATATGTGAGCGCTACTTAGCCAGAACAAAAATCCTAAGAAATAATTCACAACGCAAAATACTTAATGTATAGTTTTTTGAAAATACTTAATTACTTCCCCTTTTAGATATTAGTAAATTAAAAATTATGTTGTAGTTTTCATTTATTATATTTGTGTTACAAAAATTAGATCCCTGTAACGGGAATGCATTAGATTCTACCTATAACTATAATAGGGAAATCATATATTCCCATCACCACTAAAATAACATTTCATTTAGATAGCCGGTACATGCGTCAATTGTATTCGGAAAAACATTTTCAATACCAATTGATTAGTAACTATTTACAAAAACGAGTAACTTTATACGTATAACGAAAACGCATAAAACAAAGTAAAAAAAACAAAATAACGTAAGTTACACAATTTCAATAAAAAATACGAGAAAGATAGCGCGTCGTTAAGTATAAATAAGTAGGTATTGTATTTCGGTCCGATTTTAACTGTGATTCGTTTTCATACTAGGAGTCGTAAATGTAATATAATATAATTTCGAAGGTGTAAATTCAACTGGAAATTTCAATTCGTCGGAGATAATGTTTGTCCCTATCCGTAACTCATTTGTTGTCGCTCTTAGTACAAAACCTTTCCTTAATGATCTCAAGTATTTTCAACTTTCAACTGACTTAAAAAAACAGGGGCTTCTTAATACAGTTCAATTTTTAAAGTTACATCAAAATTCCGTCATTTATAAACCGAAATGTTTTTTTCTTGTTCTAAGTTAGACAACTTCAAGTTGGTCCGATAACATTTTGGTGATGAATATCTGATGACAAAATCCATGACGATCGTAGGAGACGGTTTTTATTATTTGCTAAGTTATTATTTCAAATTCGTTAGATGGCGATGTAGGCTACATAAAAGAGAAAAATACAGTGAAACATAGAACGTCCTCCTTTTTTGGAAGTAGGTTAAAAATTGACACATGTCTTCTCTAACTATGAGGACATAACTAATAGGTACATAACATAACGGGTTTAGTGAGGAAAGGCGTAAATTGTATTTCCCATCCTGCATCATTTTCCAACCGTAACCGTAAAATTTAACAAAACCCACAACGAATACGCAAAATATACAAATAAAAAGGCTATGTTCCAGAAATGAAATATGAATACTTTTGAAATATGAAAACAGTTAGGAAAAATCACGGCACAGTTTTATTTTTGCATTGCGATGATTTGTATGAGCTTTGGTTATCACCGCCTTATATCTCAATCCTAACAAAAACTTACAAAAGTTGCTCATTGTGGTTTAATTAGTTAATAGATCTTCCCGCTTGGAAAGAATTGAGCTGTCAATGAATGTAAATTACGCGGGGCCAGCTGGCAATTTAATTGGACCAAATGGAATTCCAATTCAGTCTGCCTCGGCTTATCACAACTTATTAGTTATAATACTGGAAACAATTTTATCAGTTAATAAGATAAATTCATTTTGAGTCCGTGTCGGATAGATTACGCGATAAATCAATAACAATAAACTCGTCACGTCACGTTGTCTCGTAAAGTATCATTTGTATCTTATGAGCATAAATCTAGTCAGATGATATAAGCATTTTTAAGAAAACAAGTACTCTATAAATCAAATATGGCAAAATATTACTCTTACTTACATCTTCATGTAAAAATTGTGACATTGAAAGAATGTTCTAAATAAAAACTACCCAAATATAATCCAATCACCCAACTATGACCCAAAACAAAACTCATTATAACTATCGAGATCCATAT
Organism: Apotomis betuletana; assembly: GCA_932273695.1. Lineage (NCBI taxonomy): Eukaryota > Metazoa > Arthropoda > Insecta > Lepidoptera > Tortricidae > Apotomis > Apotomis betuletana. Next base: position 10,940,002 of record OW026298.1, on the reverse strand, counting down.
TCTATCAGTGATTGTATACGTTTCTATTTAAATTAGTTTAATTAAGTTGTTTATCTTAAAGTAAACTCGTAATAATTGTCATATATTAACTGTTATTTTTCGAGTTAATTTGGACCATACACCATAGTTGTCTAGTTTTACAGAACCTCATTTCTCGTTATGAACGATTTCTGATGACAACAGAATATTAAAATACTATAAATTACACGACAGGGTCGCAATGTAAATTATCAGGTTACATATATTAGCTATTGAACTCGCTTCATATATTTTTCTTATCACAGAATTGGCTCTAACATTTACCCATTAAAAAACCATCGAGGCCCTAAATGTGTACATAATGTGAAGTCAGCACACGTACGCAATTCTAAGACACGGGATACTAATGATCTACCGTTATACCGAGATGTTTTCTGAATGAAACTCTAAAAAAGAACTTATGATAAGTTTATGTTATTGTGGTAGTAAAACATCATGATTTTTCGTAAAGAATCATTAATATGAAAAGCTAATAAGAATAAGGTGATCAAATCGCTAATTCGACGAAGCTTTTGGTGGATTTTTATTGGAGATATATTTGCTTTTTACACTCATATAAAATCGTGTGAATTCATATTTTATGAATAAGAAAATGTCATTACGGTTGGTAGTCGCTAAAGTAGAAACATTACGACAATATTTCAGATGTTTTCATTAATACTCATGAAATTTTGTGATATAGGTACATACCTAGGTTCGTTAATTAAATCGTTTTTTTCACTGTCGATTAAGTTTTTTTAACGACGGGGAATTTCAGTCATTTAAAAAAAAGATCGCGAGGAACTCTTATAGGATCACTTTAATGTCCGTCTGTCTGTCCATCGGTCAACCCCCCTTTTTTCAAACACCCCTTTTTGCCTAAAAATGACAAATACTGAGGTCGAACAGCCTTGGAGCGGATGGAAATCTAACTTCTAAGTCAACGCAATTGAAAGATAAATATTCAGAATTTGTTGGCGTTGGCAAGGGAATCATAACATAACCTATAAGGTTCTTCCTGTTGATCTAGAATCATGAAATTTGGTGAGCAGCAACATTATGCAAACCTTCTACACGTGCCCGAGCTAGACTCTCATTTTACCGGCTTTCTTTGGTGAATCGTAGTTGCTGGGTTTCCCTTCTATTATATGTAGTAGATAATGTGGGCTCATTGTAATTTTTGTTCTAAGGCTGCGGTGCGTCGATTTCTCATTTGTTGATATTCAGTAAGGAAAAACTCACTATTTTTGCCTGGACACCATCGAAATGAATTGATGGACTACGAAGTCCCTCAGTATTGATACGTTATGAAAGCGTAGAGGCCGGCGAAATGAGAATATTTTCTCAAACTCTCTCGTTTGATGATCGGCATAATTTTTTCAACTATCACACAAAACCCCAGATAATATAAATTCCCATAACTACTATTTTACTGTTCATACAATGTTCCTTAATGATTCTAACTAATTAGGTATCTAGGAGCACGGCAGCACTCCTGTCATGTCGAAAAATTACCCTGGTTGGGTTACCGTACTAAATCGTGCAAGGCGGCAAAAAACATCGTCAAATTTTCATAAGCTATAGAAATTTTTTTTTTTTTTTGTCTAAGAATGAGGGGTTTATTTGTACCTCTAAAAATAAACAGGAAAGACGATTGGATCCCTGAGTTCCGCTCTTTTCACGAAAAATCATGCAGCGAAAAAAGCACCAATACATACATAGAAGCTTACGTGATTACTGATTATAGGTATTACTTTATTTTCTTATTTATTTGATAAATAGCCATATAGTAATTGATAGTGCAATCGTAAGTAAATAACCCACTAGCCATAAGTTACTATAGAGCTCTCACTTGTTTCTTGAATAGGATTGTAAGATTTGTATTTTTAGTGTTAAGGAAAAAAAAGACTGCCAACATAAAAAATATGCAACAGTAACATAATAATTTCATTGCGTAGGCCAAAAAACATCTGCTCGCAAAATATAGTTTCAAACAACTCACGGGTTTTGAGGGTCCGGTACATTTAACATTGGGCGACATCAAAGCAACATTTGATTCCTATTTTTTGCATACAGCGTAAAAGATTGGGCATTTCACTATCAAAGTTTTGCACTTTCTATTTATGTAGAAACGGCACACTGGATTAAAAAAAAATGTATACAAATATTATGTGTCTCAATAAAGCTGATGATGCAGTCTCAATAAAGCTGACGTTGTGACAGGCTGCGAAAGGTTTTTAATTGATAGGTATAGAAGCTCACAAACTCCTATATCAATTGTTTTTTGTGGAAAATTAATATAAATACACAGTAGCGGAAAAACAAAGATCGACACTTTTGAACCTTAATACGTCGCTTAAAGTTGAAAAGTGACGAATCTTTTCGTTCCCCAACCATACCGAACTCCATTGTTACAACTAAAACGGGGCTTGTTGATACCTGAGCAGTTTCGGGTATTAACATGTGTTCTAGCAATTCGGTTTATCGAACTACCCGCATTTGGTAAAAACAAATCACGGCCGCAAGAAAGTCGCGAACCGATTAAACTAAATGTTTAAACCCCCATTCCAATCTTCTTATTATAGAGTGTAACCTGTGTTAGTTAAATCAATATGTAACTAGCTGACTCCCGCATCTTCGCTCGCATTAATAGTGTATTATATTATTACATACCTAAGGCGGTGACTTCCAGTCCACGATCGTAGGTGTTTGTAGCCTGAACCGAAGGTGAGGGCCATAAATATGCGATCTAGAAATTTACGAATTACTAATATATAATTTGTCTAAAGTTTCACGTCTTGCCTTGGCCAGGAATTGAGATTTTCGCAGCAGTAAAACCCACCTTACTATTTGATTCAAAATTTCATGCATTTCCATCCCGCCATCTTGGCGTGGAGAGGTTACAAACATACTTACACACAAATTTTCGCTTTTATAATATTAGTGGGATTAATATAGAGTTGTTACCGATACATTGTATGGGTACATAAAACATTCAATTTGTATAACAATACATTGATTTTCAAAATGTTTCACAAATCGCCGATATTTATGATAAAATAGCAGCTCCCGTGTACACAGAAGCTTTGAACGGCAAACTGACTATAACATGATGTAACGACAGGAATGTGTTAAATTAAACATTCTTCCACGCAACTCTCACACACTGAACATTGCAGGTTTACATTTAATTTTACACCGATGATCGAATGATCAAACTAAGTAGGTAATAGCCTAACAGGGCGTTTTTTCAACGCACACCATAAATATTGCGGAATTTTGGTGGGACTAATTTATTTTACTAGCAACAACAAATTTTTGGTAACTGACGTTGAAAGTCGGTGAATGTCACTGATTAAACAAAGAGGAAACAGGACTAAATATTCCGAACATTACAAATTATTGTTACAGAATAAAGCCAAAACTACCCGTAGTGATGAAAATCGTTTTTTTTTTCAATAGGATTCAGTATTTATTTCGCAATAAGAACGAAGGATTGTGCTGCAATTCGGTAAACAATGTTGGTTCATGACAAATCGCTACTGACGGTTGCAAAAATATATGACGTATGCACATTAGTGCCATATGGAAGCTGTTTGTAGCGCCACTTGTTAAGCTATAAAATAAACAGTTTCCGTTTTAAGTGACGTAGGTTACTTTGATAAAACTAATTTTCACTAACTAATTCCGTCAACGGTCATTTCATCATCATCGGTAATAGTACATTACTGCTGACTATGGGAAAGAGGGGTTTGCCGAGTGAGTAGGTATGTATAGACGGATATTGATACGAAGCCGGCAAGCCCTTTTCACGGCTAAGGCATTGTAAAGTGCTTTTCTCAAACATGTGCAATGCAATAAAAAATACACCTCTCGTAAATAATATAATTCAACTGTTTAGCCTGACAACGAGCACAGACGCCATGTTAAAAAAAAAACCCGGCCCAGTCCTTTAAATTTTTGTATGAGTCCTTTACAGTTCTCTCGAATATTTCCGTGATACTTCGATGCCTGTTAACGCACGTTATGACGACATTTCAAAAAGAAATTAAACCTATTTAGCTCTCTACTTCCTCGCAGTGCTTGATACTGAGTTTGATTTTATAATTAAATAAACAAGAACTTCGTTTAGAAATTAGAAATAATCCGCAATTAGAAATACGTGATCAATCTTATCATTATTTTTACCCAACTACAGTAAAACTAAAGAAATTAAGTTGCGAGTGCCTTACCATTATATAAGTGACATTTTGGTCTTAAAACTTTAATCCAAGTGTCGTGTCGAGTTTGATTTAAAATTACTCGATTTTCACGCATTATTAACAAAACGTCCCTTCGAGAACGTAAGAGAACCTTATTCCTTTTAAAATGCGAATTGTTTTTGAATTTTTTCTTTATCAAACATGTTTCTTAACATATTATTCATGTTACACCCTATTGGAATTTATTGATATATATAACTGAATTTATCATTGATATTTTTTGTTACAAAAACTAATTCGTTTCTTAAATTGAAATTGAAAAAATTCACGCGGAAAATCGGTTTTTTCAACTTATTTTCGAAGTTAACACCTAGAACTTGGGGAAAAGTATTATTCACTTCAAAAAGTTGGTTGAAATGATCAATAATCGTCATAATATGTTAAAAATAATTATTAAATGGAATAAGGCCTCGTAACATCACGTTTGAAACGTCGTTACGGTTGAATTAGATAAGCATTTTTGAACGCGGTTAAGTCCGTTTTGTTATAATAAAGAATTTGATAATGATAAAGTATAGAGAATGTGCATTAACTATAGGGGCACTAACTATTGCTAAGAAAGATTCAGTTTGGCGGCAACAGTTGGCAAGTACCTTTGTTATGCACGAGAATTGTAGGTTGCAGCACTATCAATGTCAATGCTACCCTAGTTCCACACTAAATACTCGCCAAGTTGGCCGAGGTTGGGCGATAGTGTGGACCAGGTACTTCGCTGCAGAAACTCATAATTCCTAGGCCAACCTCGCGAGGAGTGTGAAGCCGCAATCAAGGTCAAAGATTCGGGTTGTCACCAGTTGATAGCGTCTTATGCACGTTCCCTATGTTGCTAAATTAACATCTGCCTTGTTAATTTAAATTTGACGATGCATGTGACGCAGTTTGTAGACACATGCCTACTGAGCCGGCGGTCCTGGGTTCGAACCCCGGCCGGGGCAAATATTTGTGTGATGAACTCGAATATTTGTTCCTGGGTCATGGATGTAATCTACATATGTATTTATATATTATGTATATCGTCGTCTAGTACCCATAGTACAAGCTTTGCTTAGTTTGGGACTAGGTCTATTTGAGTAAGATTGTCACTTTATTTTTTATTGGCATGTATTTAAATCGATATCTGTATATTCCCTTTTTTCGATCAAAATATTTGAAAGTTTCACCAAAAATACTGACTTGCACATTAATTATGCACACTAAATAATGCGAATTCAATATACAATTTAAAGGTATTTGCAAAACTGTTTTACTGGATATAAAAAAAAAACTAACCTAACCTAACCCGGCCGAGTCGGATCTTAGTGTGCAGTGCGAGGATAATTAGTGTGCAAGTACGAACCATATTTTTGGTGTGAATTCGGTTACAAAGGTCATCTCGTTTTGTATGATGTTTAAGTTTTTTTGTAGGACATGTTCAGTTAATCAATTGTTTTTTTTTGCACAGCATTTGTTATTCTGGTATGCATTCAGTTAATTAGTGGAGTTACCTAGTGTGCTGAAAAATTATATGTACAGATGTGCATTTAATAATATCCCATATTTATTTATTATTATTTATTTATTTATTATTATTATTGAATTCATAATCCAGTAGTACGAACCATGCCGTCACAGTGTTGGTAGCACGTCTAGACTAACTGATTGAGAGCGAAAAACATTTGGCTTTCGCTTGAAAAGGTTTCACGACGCAGAATCCCTTTATTGTGTGATCGGGACACAGTTACAAATGTGAATGTACGTGGAAACTAGAAAATGGGAAAACTTTTCCAACATTGCACCCGTGAACGTGACTTTTTCATTTTTTAACTTCCGACGAAAAATGGAGGTGTCATGTTTAACGAGTGTATCGATTTATGCGGCAAGTCTGTTGTTGGGATAGTATAGTTTTAACGCCTTTTACTTATAAACGGATGATCCTATTTTGATTTTGCTGTTCTTATTTATATGAACTAAGAGCGAAATCCTTTCATACGAAAATCATGAATAATTAATAGTTTTTTTTTTATCCCGATAGTAAAATTCTATGAAATTAATCATTCCACGAGACATTTGTCGTCGGAATAGAATCGTTTGTTCGGGGTGTAATAAATAATATTTAATATATCCGTACGTTATTTTGTGTAACTTTCAACGTTACTTTATAGATTATTAAATACTTTATAGATTATGTAATGAATTATTAAATTAGACACGTACGTACTAACACGTACACATGTGTCTGCTTGATTGCAGCGTACGAGTATAATTACAATAATTAAAGATAGCTTGTGCATCTAACACCGTTTGATCTCATAAGGAAAACAAATATATACATATTGAACGTTATAGTGGTTATACATCTACACGTCGTGAAGTGGTGGACATTTTCTAACGATTCCGATGGTAATAGAATACTTTTTAATAATTATAATAACGATTTAAACTCACATAAAAATTGTCAGAATCGGCCCGACATTTTCGAGCTCATATGGAGCTCTTATTCAGGGACAGCTATCGGTGCTGCTACGCGACTAACGTTCACTGGTTTGCGTTGGCCTCGCCGCCCTCAGCGCCTGCGCAGATAGCGCGGCGGGATGCTTTTTTAACCGACTACGATAAAGAAAAATGTTTGACGCGGATGATTTTCGCGAACCTTCTAGTTTACTTATGACGAATAAGAATAAGTAGTAAAAGAATGTAACTATTATCTAAAAACAAACTGTATTATTTGCCTAACAAGTGTCGGTCCTCCCCCGGAATAGTGTCTACAAACAGCTTTCTGAATATGGTATTAATCTGCATGACGTCATATATTTGCATTACTAAACGTCAGTAGCGATTTGCCAAGGATTTGTCATCAAACAAATTCAAAATATTGTTTACCGGATTGCTGCTCAATCCTTCGTTCTTTATTGCGAAATACTAACAGAATCATTTAAAAAAAATGACTTTCTTTACTGTAGATGGTTTTAGCTTTAATTAATACAATAAAATACTTGAAATTTTAAAACCAGTCCATGCCTATCGAGCCGAATCTCCGGAGGAGACTTGAGCCAATGACAAACTTACCCTCAAACTAAATAATTGATGGTCCGCGAAAGAAATATGAAAACATCCTCTTCCATTAATCTACGAAGTATTCCGGATTTTTTGCCTACTTTTCAAACTTTTCGACGGAAAAACAGATTCTTTTTACGGCGCCTGAGTGTAGTTAGCGGCGCACGGACGGTCTTTTTATAAGTTTATCATCCTTAACGCCATTTATTAGTTGGTGGTGACGTGTCCCATTATTTTCGTTTCAAAGACGCAAATACTCGTAAATACGCACAGACCTATCTAAAATATATCTCAAAGTTCTCAAACAGACTTACATCTTAAGATATAGGTATGAGCTCATATGTAGCACCAGTGTAGATCAACTTTACTGTACTATATTTTTGGATTGATTGGAACCTTTGGTCCTATTTAGCTGCCCGTGAATCCCTAAAAAGTAGTTGATCTTACGTGTTAAGTCTCATACGTTTTGAATATGTTAAGCACTGTTATCCTTGCAAAAAAATCAGCATAGGAATCCAATTTATTATTTCCAAGTCAATCAAAACAACTCAATTTGTGCGAACGCTCTAAGACGGCAGGTAAATCCCGATAAAACAAAGGCAAAAGTAGAACAAATGGACATTGCTGGACGGCTCACTATCACGCTCTAAAAGGGAGTATGTGTAGTTGGAACTTGTATAAAGTTGCGTCTATAAGAGTTTGACACTTAAGATCATTTGGCTGACGCACGTGTCTGAGTGATTTCGAACCGCGCTCTTAGTCGAATGAGACAAAGCTGCGAACCTCTCAGAACTAGGTACATGTAAGTAGATATAAGAGTATACATATACAGCCGTCCGTGCCTAAAGGGTCCTTATGGCAGGTATTCAGTTAGGCATAGATCCTATATCTGCGTTAAATAAGCAATCTAATACAAAAAATAAACTTAACCCTAGGTCCCATACAATTTTTTTAAGCATCAAACCTACACATGCCAAAATTGCACTTTTGAGAAATCGTTAACATAAGTTTGAAACTCATTTTAAGTATGTTCCCGTGGGAAGGAACATAGACAATGATTAATAATTTGTACCTCAAGGGGTTTTCTTTGAAACTCATTTAATATTTTTTTAATTTGACTTCTAGATCCTGAAAAATCAGCCTTTGATTAGAGCCAGTCGCTTATACGAACGAAATTAGGAAAAAAATATGTTTAGTATATGTATATAATAAATTTATTAAAAAAACATTCGAATTAAGTGGTAAAACAACTTAAAAACCTAAAACCTACACTAACCTAACTCTAGCCAAGGTCGGTCATTGGCGGAAATGATCCCAAGATACTGGCGGCGTTTCCCCGCTGCACAGCAATACTGAGCCTTTGTCCGAGAAACGCGCCAGCTCTGGGATCACAGGTAGTATATAATATACGTCTATCCATATATTTTACTATTCTGCATTGTTGGACGGTTGCTACGCTACCTAGTTGTTGTTATCGTAAGACTGTACAATACAATCAACCGTCAACCATCTGAATAAAATATGTATATCATAAATACTACTGCGACCCTGATTTAACCATCAGGTCATGGCCCAGAGCGCCAAATTTTCTGTTCCTAAATTGAACGGGCTTGAGGATTACTCGTCATGGAAATTTGCAATAAAAATGTTACTAATTTGAGAAAAATGTTTCAAATTTACGTCAACGCTACCTAAAACAGATGATTCTGGAGAACATGAGAAGGATCAAGAGGGTTGGGGTATAGCAAAGGGGGCCCCATTTTAGGACAGAAATTTTTTACACTTTTTTTTTATTTGCTGTTTTTAGGCTTAAAATTAGATTGAATCGTGAAGATTAAACTAAAGTAAGCATGTTTTGTTATTTTAACTTTCTTTCCCAGATCAATATTTACCGAGATATTGAGGTTCAATTCAAACATTACTCATTTTAATGGGATCCGAGACATAATAACAAATTTCGGAGACGAGTAATTTATGTCAATATAACACCTTATTTTTATTTACGGATCCTATAAAACGTGTTAAAATAAGCATGTTTTGTAAGTATAATTTTTTGGCTCAGATTAATATTTACCGAGATATAGAAGTTTTTTAGGTAAAAAATTTCATTGGTCCGATGTTATATTGACACAATTTTTTTATGATGTTATCGTATAAAATACGCTAAAATAACCGTGTTTTTTTCCGGCATATTTTTTCTAAATTTGATAATTATCGAGATAAAAAGATTAATGGGTTAGGTTAGGTTAGTTATGACCACATCGCGCGAGCCGAGCGAGCGGAGCGAGCGTGCCGCGGCAGCGGTCGGCGAAGCGCCAGAACCGAATCGCCAACTTTTTTTAGCTATTGAAAAATAATTACTGAGAGAAAAAGTTTAAAGAATAAGGGCGATTGTGCACTACAATGAATTTTACTGTCCGTCAGTCCGATTTTTTACGGTCCGTTATGGCATGAAAAAAACGGTAGGGGCGATTGTGCACTACAATGAATTTTACTGTCCGGCAGTCCGAGTTTTCATGGTCGATATGGCATGAAAAAAACGGTTTTAGCTTGTGCACTTGTCCGTCTTTTTACTCGCAGGTGCGGCGCAGTTTTTGGTTACCTCTCTCTTTGAAACTACACGCCACGCAATCGTAATTTCACTAAGAATGATGGATGAGTTTGTTATGATTTTTGCTATACCGCTTAAGCACATGGATCAAGAGGCGACGCGGCTGGCGCAGTGGTTAAGCAACTGCCTACTGAGCCGGCGGTCCTGGGTTCGAATCCCGGCAAGGGCAAATATTTGTGTGATGAGCTCGAATATTTGTGCCTGGGTCATGGATGTTATTTGTATTTAAGTATGTATATTTATCTATATAAGTATGTTTATCGTCGTCTAGTGTCCATGACACAAGCCTACTACTAGAGCTTACTGTGGGACTAGATTGATTTGTGTGAGGTTGTCCGATATTTATTTATTTATTTATTATTTATTTATTTAAGAGGCAAGGTACAAAATTTAGGCTGGGTGTACCACCAAATTAAATGCTTGCAGTAACGTTAAGGTAAGTTTATACAGTATTTGTACAATGAGTGAGCGAGTGAGTTGTTTAGTGAGTATAGGCACAGGGCGGACACTGCCTACTAAAAACTGAACTTGAATGTCAGTGTCAATGTGTGTGTGTAACACGCATAGGGCTGCCTCAGACGCATTGCAACCACTAGTTGGTGTTTTAGTTGCACATAAATATGACATAATAAAGATAGAAAATTATCACAACCACACGACAACTGTAGTGGTGGTGATGGTGATAGTGGTGATGATGATGCTGGTGATGGTGCTGGTGGTGATGGTGGTGGTGGTGGTGGTGATGAAGGTGGTGGTGATGATGGTGGTGGTGGTGATGATGATGGTGGTGTTGGTGGTGCTGGTGGTGATAGGGGTGGTGGTGGTGGTGATGAAGGTGGTGGTGATGATGGTAGTGGTGGTGGTGGTGGTGATGAAGGTGGTGGTGATGATGGTGGTAGTGGTGGTGATGGTGGTAGTGGTGACGGTGGTGGTGGTGGTGATGATGATGGTGGTGTTGGTGGTAGTGGTGGTGATGGTGGTGGTGGTGATGATGATGGTGGTGTTGGTGGTAGTGGTGGTGATGGTGGTGGTAGTGGTAACGGTGGTGGTGGTGGTGGTGATGAAGGTGGTGGTGATGATGTTGGTGGTGGTGGTGGTGGAAAAAAACGGTCCGGAAAGGGGAAAAGTAAAATGTCGGATGGTAAAATTACGTATAGTGCACAAACTACTATATACATTTAATGGCGTGCCATATCGGACCGTAAAAAATCGGACTGTCGGACAGTAAAATTCATTGTAGTGCACAATCGCCCTAAAACATGTTTATTTTGCGGAGACCGTTTATGAAAGGTTTCATTGAAGACGGTCATAAGCAAAAAGTTTGTTGAACGGAAGAGTAAATGATGTTTTATTGTCAATGTCATTTAAACGTTCAAAGATTGATAGATGTTTATATTTTAAAATATATATATTTTTATATGTCTGTATATTAGACGGCTTTATCGTATTTTGTAAAAGATATTCGTGCAAAGATGGAATTGCAGGACGGCTTAAGGAAATACTTCCAAATGAAGAATTTAGTGGAAGCTCGGCAATATCTCTACATGAGTGGAGTGAACGGAGTACAGAAGGTACGTTTTTCTTACTTCAGAGGAAGTTTATTGATGCTTTACTTAATGGACCATGGTATGGATCAGTGTAAACCAGCGAAAACCCGGCTTGAACTGGATCTACGTAATGTTTTGGCAGAGAGGGGTGGTTATGGTAATGAACTGAACCGCCAAGAACAACTGCGATACCAGTCCTTGGTAGATGATTTGTATTTCGAAATTAGAATGGAAACTTTGATCATTAATTTATTAAAGGTTGACAGTGACTGGGCCGCCGACCGATAGAAAGTCATATTCAGGATACAATATGTTTGAACTTGGACCAAATTTGATATCCTGGGAGTGCAGAAAGCAATACTGTGTGGCTTTATATCCAACAGAAGCCGAATATGTTGTGCTATCTGAAGCATCCAAGGAAGCTGTATACCTACAGAGGTTAGTCAGCTATATTGTCAAAAATATGGGCACAACGAGCGTCAAGCTGTTTGTGAACAATCAGAGTGCCGCGTAACGTTGGCTAATAATCCTGTTTCTCACCGACGGACGAAAGATATTGACAATTGGTATAACTTCGTTCGTCAATGCATTAATGATTAGTTGATTCAGCTACAGTATGATTCGACTGAAGATAACATAGCTGATATCTTGACTAAGCCATTGCCCCGTGTTAAGTTTGAAAGGTGTGTGTCTGGTTTAGGTTTAGTTTGGACTGCTTGATGCTGTATGCTGTATGAGATTAGGATGTTGAATGGTTGCTTGAGAGGAAGTGTTGGACGGTTGCTACGCTACCTAGTTGTTGTTATCGTAAGACTGTACAATCAACCGTCAACCATCTGAATAAAATATCATAAAATACTACTGCGACTCTGATTTAACCATCATGCATAAAACAAGAAACTGATAATTTTGAAGTATTTTATTAAAACGCCAATATCTCCGTATCTAGAAACCGCCATAAGGACTCTTTTCTTATGGATTGCCACATATAACTTATATGTAGGTATATATATTATATATGTATGTTCCAGCTGCGTGACGTCTATTATAGAACCCTATTCCCACCGGGTCAGGCTGAATGAACACCATTAATTATTACTACTGAAGAAAAATAAAACAAAATTTAACCTGGCTTGCCCTACGTTTTTGTTTGACGTCACGCTACTAATATTTAAATAGGTTAGGTTTACATATAGATTGTTTTTTATAAGTTGCACCTACTAATATTGGCAGTGATTTGAAGATATTGATAACTTTAACTCTTATCTACAACTATTGTAATTGACCGAGCTAGCAAATCGAGCGAAGCGTCTCCGTTTCAGGTCCAATATTATTTCGTATGTCCGGATTTTGGGATGTCCAGATGCTTTCGGGCTGTTCTTCGTATCGCATTTCTTAACCTACGAGGGGCGTCTGAAAAGTTCTAAGCCTAAGGTATTTCGAGGTTATATATGCGTTTATGATACTGGCCACTAGAAAGGCCATTTAAAAACAAATTATTAAAAAATAACATGTCACGTTTTTATTATTCTGTTTCGAGATATTCAACGGAAAAGTACATCATGTGTGAATTACCAACGAATATTACGAAAATTGAGCACCGTGCTGTAATTAAATTCCTTACAAAAAGTGACAAATCACCGCAGTGTATTTTTGAGGAAATGGCTATTATTTACGGTGATTCTGGGCCTTCTTATGCCACAGTCAAAAAGTGGAGTCGCTTATTTAAACTCGGACGGGAATCGATCGAAGACGACCCCCGCTCAGGGCGGCCAATATCGGTAGTGACCGAAGAAAACGTAGCAAAAGTCAAAAAGCTGGTATTAGAAGATAGAAGAATTAAGGTTTGGCAAATAGCTGAGGTCTTAGGTATTAGTAAAGAAAGAGTCGGAGAAATTTTACATGAACATTTGTACATGAGTAAAGTCAGTGCTCGTTGGGTACCGAAAATGCTAACGGCCTTCGATAAAGTACGTCGTGTGGAAACTTCTCGGGCGTTTTTAGAATTGTGCGAAGATGATTTAGATGAAGTTTGTTCCCGAATAGTAACTGTTGATGAAACATGGATCAGACAGTATGATCCGGAGTGTAAGTCTGAGTCGATGCAGTGGATTGAAAAGGGTGAAAGGCCGCCGAAGAAATTTAAAGTGCAAAAGTCGGCCTCTAAGTTAATGGCTACGGTATTTTGGGATTGTGATGGCATTCTTTTAATCGATTATTTAGAAAAAGGCTCTACGATAAACGGAACTTATTATGCAAATCTAATAAGACAGGTGCGACAAGCCATAGTTGAGAAAAGGCGGGGTAAACTAAGGAAAGGCATTTTGTTTTTGCAAGACAACGCACCCGTTCACACCGCTAATGTTGCGAGGCGTGCTCTGAAGGAAGTTGGTTTTGACGAAATTGACCACCCACCCTACAGCCCAGATCTAGCCCCAAGCGATTATTTTCTATTCAATAATTTGAAGAAAGAGTTGAGGGGAAAGCGATTTAGAAGTGACGAAGAGATGAAGGCGGCTGTACAGGAGCATTTTGAAGGGCAAAATGAAGATTATTTTTTTAATGGCCTAAAAGCACTGTATCAAAAATGTAAAAAATGCATTGATTTAGGAGGAGACTATATTGAAAAATAAACACGAGTTCATTTGTGTAAATTGTTTTTTTCTATCTTAGGCTTAGAACTTTTCAGACGCCCCTCGTATACCTACTCATGAAATTTAGGTTCTATAAGTATATTGCCTTCTGTAACACAGGTTTTCTCCTAGCTCAGAAAGCAGGGACGTTTACTGATTGTTTTTATTCTTTTTGTCAATAAATTATCTTCATCTTTATACAGATTTATTTTGTCGAAATGGTTCGCCATTATGAGATGAGGCTTGTAAACGTAAATAAGATTCAAGATTTTCATAAAATGTCGCGAAGTACAGCTCACAGAATCATGTTTCTGTTCAGTAATCGTCAATAATCTAGGTAGACACGTTTAGTCTACCTAAATACACATGAATGCTGTGAATAATGTTTTGATCCGTGATTTAGTAATGCGTGATAATCGCTCGGGAAGCACGAATATCCACGATAAGAAGCATATACGTCAATCTCCGACTCATGCATGTTTCACTATGTAAAATAGATGTCAAGTTGATGCTTAGCTCCGTTGCACTGTTCAACCAACCGACAAAACAACAAGTCTCTTTAATACCTTCCTCCCCTTCCAGCCCACGTAGGCCACGTCACCCCGTCTCTCTCATACAGCACTGGATAGAAAGTGATATTGTTATCATTTCAAGTCAAGCAGAGGTCGTGCCAACGTCATCATCATCATCATCATCTCAGCCATAGGACGTCCACTGCTGAACATAGGCCTCCCCTTTGGACTTCCATATATACCGGTTGGAAGCGACGTGCATCCAGCGCCTTCCGGCGACCTTTATAAGGTCATCTGTCCATCTTGTAGGTGGACGTCCTACGCTGCGCTTGCTGGTCCGAGGTCTCCACTCGAGCACTTTACGGCTTACGTGCCAACGTAGTGATTACATACTCTTTGGTCGTGCCGTCGATTCTCACTTGGACGTCATTCGATTGCATCTTTTGGCTTCATATTTGTTTTTAGCATTAAAAAATTAAGATGAACTATTATGATATTAAAATTATCTCGATGGTTCGGCAAAATTTCTTTACGCGAAATCCTTTTTCGCTGAATCTTCTTTTCGCCAAATGATCTTTTCGCATTAACTTTTTAATACTGAAAACCTACTTTATTGGCAGCAGTTATCTTTTGTTCGGGATCGCAGTTCTAACCTAACCTAACCTAACCTACTTTTCTGGCAGCAGTTAGAGGTTGAATTTGCAGCTAAGCCGGTCCGCGCGGAGAGAGCGTTGGCTTGCAGTGTTTGGTTGGCCGCCGCCGCGACTCATCGGAGCTCCTGATGATGAATCGCGTACCGATTCGAAAATGTCTTGCAATATACGGCTTAATGTCTTGCAATATATGGATTTTAATATTATAAGGATTAATATTCGGACTATGAGATGTTAGTGAGTTTGAAAACTGTACTGTGGTATGTAGAACAACGATGCGATGTCGTGTCTTATAATTACGTTTTGACCCTAAAGCACTACAATAGCTTATTTGATTTCGTAATGTTCGATTGACTTGGAACAGTTTTGGCGTCTTGTGTAAGTTGAGCCAGTACCGTTTTATATTGTTTATCGCGCAGCAGTTTATTTACCAAGGAAAATAGGGCCACTGTAGCGACGTTTGATCTTTTATAGCCGCCACACACCGAGAACAAGTGATGCTAACGCGTTATTACTACAGTTAAAGTATACTAAACACTACACCAGCACCTCTAGGTATAATTGAGACATGCGATTCTTTCTCAAGCGACCATTATTGCCTCTTTTCTTTGTGTACTCCCATATAGCCATTTTTGGTAGCCGTGACGAAAATTGTCGACACATTTGTGTAGACACAGACTGATTCTAGTAACACGTTTGGTCGCTGCTGCGACTTTGTTACGTCACCACGACTTAAAATGGGGAAGAGTCGACACAGTAACTTTTGGTCTCACAGTTTCGTCGCGGTGTGGTAACAGTGTTCCCAGTTTGAAACCAGTCATCACAGAAATCATTCGAACATTCACTCATTTTGACAGAAGTCGTTGAATTTTTTCGTAATAGTGAACTTCATTTTCAAGTGATTAAATAAAATAAGAAGAGACGCCATTGCAAAAAAGTTTGACAACGTAAGTATTTGCTATTACTGTTTAACTTGTTTATATGGTTTTAAATAAGTTCAAATCTCAGTGGGGAAATAAATTCTTCGTATAATTTTTCATACTTGTTGAAATATATTAACGGGCCACTATATAATCATAATTTAGTCAATTTAGCGAAATTCATGGTAGTGTATATATTGCAATTATTTAAATAAGTCTATAACATTTAACGAGCTCCGAAGCTTGCATGGACAGAATAATATATTTTAGCAATAACAATAATACATAAAAAGCAAGAATAAACTATATAACTCGTTGAATTGATATAAATGTGTTTTTGTGGCGGAAAAACATTGCAGTCACAAGTGGTCACACAGTTACTAGATTGTGTCGACATGTGTCGACGTGAAACTTAAAGTAGTAACACAGTTACTGAAATCACAAAATGGTTCCATGTAATTTTTTGTTTACAGAGATTCTCAAAGTTTCACGGACACCCAAAACAATGCCGTTTTCCGTGGTTTTAACGGAGGAAAACTCTAGAAAATTAATATCTTTGGTACCCAGTAACTGGATTAAGGGCAGTGTTCTTTTTTGGCCAAATATACGCAAAACGGCAGAGATTGAACGATTGAGAAGGGAAGAAAAACAACCTTCCGAGGACTGGAAAAAAATAAAATGTAAAGTTAAAGCACACGGAATAGAAACCTTTGCAGAAGGGATTAAAATTGAAAATTTGTATGCGTCTTTTGAAGATACGGAGGATGAGGAGAGGTAAGTTTTATTTGACTTGATACCTACCTACATTAATGTTAGATCGCCCGATGGTCTGTCCTGCTGTCTGACCTCATACATCTCTAAGAAAGCTTTTGAGACCTTTTACATCTGAGGAATTTATACCTATTAGTAATCAACCCTTAAACACCTACCACCCGTACCTCAGACACTGTTAAATTTAACCCTTAAATTGGCAAGACATAAAAATTTAAAAATATGGTTTTATATATATTTAACAAACTTTATTATCGTATCAGAGATCTTAGAAAAATATTTAAAAAAATCTAGAGTTGTCAGGTTTTTGGAAAAACTAAGTACACTGCCAATTTATCAATAGTAATGACTTCTTTACGAACGGCCCGACATGTTTCGAACTCATTTGGAGCTCTTAGCACGGATAGCTATATACCGCTGATGAAGAGCTCCAAATGAGTTCGAAACATGTCGGGCCGTTCCTGACAATTTTTACGTGAGTTTAAACCGTTATTTATCATTATTAATAAGCAATTTATAAAAAATAAAAAAACATTCTTTTGTGTGAAATTGACGAAAGCAGTTTCTTTATTTTTCACAAAGCAGGTGGCTGCAGAAAGTTAGGTTCATTTTCAGAGGCAGACCCGATCCGAACATGCATTTAATGTTGGTACCAAAGCCAGGATTTTGTGAAAACGTGTTTTTTTTAAGCACTGCACAAAAATAAACAAGAATACGATATAACAAAACATAAAAAACACAAAAAAGACAATAAATGCATCCCAAAAAACAAAAAAAAACCATTGCTATGAAATTGGCAATGTACACTGTGGTTACCGTTTACTATTGAGGTAAATTTATTGTTCAATTGGCAACGGTAGCCACAGTGTACATAATGATTTATAAGCCTTTAATGTTTTAATTCCGTAAAGTACATACAAAAAAACTACTTGATTCCATTCCTTGGATTATCAGAATAAATATAAACACACAAAATGCATTCCTTACATAATAAAATATAGCAAAATGTTATCAAAACTTACCCGAGGTGGCGACAAGTGTTTCCGCGTCGATCTCATTTTGACATTGACAAGTTTCTAAGTTGCTAGTATAAATATTTTTTTCTGCCAATCACAGTAAATAATGTTGCTGATTTTTGTTATTAGTTCCTTGAATATAATCCTGTACCGATGTCAGTATTTTACATAAGTGAGTGTACACTGTAGCTACCGTTGTCAATTTAAGGGTTAAAATTGTTAATATTATCAAAGTATGCGCATCGGACAAACGTCTGTGTCCTTGAATACCTTTACCCTCGCCTCCCAGTCACAGTGCCGCCTAAACGCTCGACGGGTTCGGATGTATTTGCGTTTAGATGTGCGTAAACTGCCTCTGACGGGTAGTTGGTGCTAACGTAATTTTGTCAGACGTTTCTTAGACTAGACGGCCGGTAAGTGGTTATGTGATTATATTTGCTTAAAATTTGTTAATTATGGTAATCCACAGAATCCGCTTTTTATTATAAGTACACCAAAGAGCAATGAAGAAATAGTTGTTTATGTGACAGGTACATAATGAGGGGCATTAGTACATGAGCGTGCTTTTAATAAACGAGCCGAAGGCGAGTTTTATAATAATATCACACGAGTGTTTTAATGCCTAATTGTAATTGTGTACCGTCACATACATAACATTATCTACATTCATATATTAAATCCTCTTTTATGTAAAAATGTAGGCAAACGAACAGACGGATCGCCTGATGGTAAGCGATCACCGTCGCCCATAGACATCTGCAACACCAGAGGAGTCGCAAATGCGTTGCCGGCCTTTCAGATCGGTTAAAATATTATAGGGAAGTTATGATATGGATGTAGATAAAGTACATTTTGTACATTGTTGTTTTATTTTTACAGATATAATAAAAATCGTGCAATTAAAAGGAAGCACCCTACTTTCAAAGCAATAACAAATGATTTATTGGATATGAATTCTTATTTTAAAATGACAAATACTAGCCAAAATATTAATGCGAATGCTGAATCTGAAGCACCTAATTTACATATAACTGAAAACAGCTGTGAAATGAACCCTGAGCATCAGAATCCTAGCAGACACATTAATGCAAATGCTGGATCCGAAGCACCTATTATACATATAACCGAAAACGGCGGTGAAATAAACCCTGAACATCAGAATCTTAGCAGACACATTAATGCAAATGCTGGATCCGAAGCATCTATTATCCATATAACCGAAAACGGCGGTGAAATTAACCCTGAACATCAGAATCCTAGCAGACACATTAATGCAAATGCTGGATCCGACTTATCTATTATAAGCGAAAACTGTATTGAAATGAACGAACCCGAACATCAGAATGATGAAAATCTAATAACTATCGGTTTAGCTGAACTGAATAACCTGATAGCAGAAAATAGTGCCTTGGTAAAAGAAAATCAAATGCTAAAAGAATCTTCGCAACAGTTTCAAACCCGTAAGTATTTTTATTGTATAGTAAGCTTCTACGGGATTCAAACTATCTCTGTACCAAATTTCATCTAAATCGGTTCAGCGGTTTAAGCGTAAAGAGGTAATAGACAGACAAAGACATTTTCGCATTTATAATATTAGTATAGATTAAAAATACAACTACTAATAGTATCGTTATTCCGAAATAAGCTGCACAAGTCGAAAAAGATCTGCAATAGCATTGTGCTCAAACAATAGCATATTTATAACATGAAAGAGGCAGATCCGCGCACCTGATGGAAAGTGGAGTCTGAGTTTATTTTTATTATTATTTTAGTTGAACAACAAACGCAGAGAGGGTTTGCAGTGATTCAAGTTCAACTAGACAAGTTATTTGAACTTATGCAAAATCAAACGCGCAATCATGAGACTGTGATTTCTAATTTACTTAATGAAGAAGAAATAATAGCCCAAAAGAATGTTCAGTTTCCACTAAAGTCGAAGGAAGAACTAGATATATTAGAAAACCAACTAGACACGGACTTCCACAAAGCTTTGGTAGGTATACTACAAATAATACTATGCTAATTGTGATAAATATTATATCTGGCTTGGCTGAAGGATTTTATTTTAATTTTCTTGCTAAAGGTTAGGCCATTTTATTGCTTCTTGTTCTTGTTACACATTCTGAACTAATATCAGTTGTTCAGCTTGAACCACACACAATGGCTTTGTTAAACTGTTTACATAACGTGAGTCCAAAAACAGAATTCCCTCTTAAATATTCACATTTCATGTTTCATTGCAGGTCAAACATTTTTCAAAAGTTTGCGGAACCAGTGGAAAATTGAAAGTTGGAAAAATAGGGTTACTATTAGTAAAACATATGTTCACCGACGAGCTTCTTAACCAACTCACATGGAAAGGGATCAAAGGGTGCACAAAAGTACCTTTTTTATCATACATTAAGATAAGAAACCTGTTTTTTCAAATTATACATCTAGCAGACAACTCATGCTCTGCAAAAGACACAGATGCACTTTTACAGAACAGTGCCATAAAGCACAGTGGCCAACGCATCAAACGCAAATCGTAAGTACGACTGACTTTTTATTTTCTATCCATTTTGACTCCCCAGTGTCTCTTTAAATGCACATATTTTTTGTCTGTTCTATTACTATATAAATGACTTAACGGTTTTATTACACACTGTATACAGGTAATTATTTAAACTGTAAGCGTAAAATTACGGTTTCAAATAATTAATTATAAAACTTGTTTTATCTTAGGTGTGACATGAAGAAAATTATGCCCAAGAAAAAGAAGATTGAATTCAAGGAAAATAAAGCAATCGGTACGTTATATACAAAGTTAATTTATTTGATTTTAATTTTCTTACACAAATAAAACCAATTAAATGTAAGGTTGCTCTTTAACAGATAATACGTCAGACACAAGACCTTGTTCCTCTGATGAATTAAAAAAAGTGACTGTCCTCGCCGATGTGAATATAACTGAAGAAAAGGAAAATAAAGCAATCGGTACGGTATATACAAAGTTAATTTATTTAATTTAATTTTTCTTCCACAAATATAACCAATTAAATGTAAGGTTGCACTTTAACAGATAATTCGTCAGACACAAGACATTGCTCCACCGATGAATCAAGAAAAGTGACTGTCCTCTCCGATGTGAAAATAACAAACAAGATCATGGATTCAAAACATGAGACCAAAATGTTGAACATAAGCTATGATAACTTGCCTAGCTCTCCAGTTTTTAAACAAAAAGATGAGTGTAGCAATAGCACTTCAAAAATCAGTTTCAAGCTTTAAATCCAAAAGAATGTAAATTGGATTGGTTACTTCCCAATCATACACATCTGGCCACGCGTGTACAGGCAGTACTAGCAGTTAACGTTAGTGGAATGCCCAGGTGATGCCTAGATCCCTTTTCGACGTTTTTTATTTAACATGTATGCTAATAGTGTTGATTTTTTTCTTAATGTTTTTTTTACCTCATGAGTATGGGCATTTGGATGTTTTAAATGGGTTGACTGAATGTTATAAGTTAAAAATTCTGTAACTCGTTTTTTTCATTAATTGTAAAGGAAGGAAAACTTTGTTCTTCAACTTTCCTTACTAACACAGTTTGCTTCTTATTTTAAAATAGCAAGCTAAAGATATATGCCATTTTACATACACAAAAGGATTTTTTGTTAGTTTTATGTTAGTTTGAAATCGAATAGAAAGTTTTTCATATTAAACAACAAAGGCCTTTGCCACACTGGATGCGTTCTGCGGTCTGCAGTCAGTTTGACCTGACGCATTATGTATGAACAAATTCAATTTTGACCTGACCGCCGACCGCATCCAGTGTGGCATAGGCCAAAATGTCGTCTTCACCGTCTTTTCTTTAAGACCTAATTAATTTCAAGAAATGAGAACTCATACCAGACCTTAGTAATGATATTTTAGCCTACCGTGTACCTGTTCAAAGTTTCATATTAATAAATACAGCATATCTTTTTTTAAATAAGAATGAAACTGCGTTTGTAGGTTATAGATTTTGAGTCCCGTCGAGCTTTCGGGCAACTCTTAATACTTGTAGCTAATTCAATTAGATTTAGGACGTAGTCTAAGTTTTAAATATGTACATTGTACCTATGTTATATAAGTACCTACCGAAAATAAATGAGCACGCTTACGCGCTTGTCAATAAAGTCGCGTAAGTACACATTTTTGTCGCTTTGCGTGCATCGATATTATTGACCTTGGCTGTACGTGGCTGTACCGATTTAAGTGAATAATTACGACCAAGATTTATGTGATTATTGTTGTTATTTTAGAATTTTTAAGTTTTTCTTTAATTTATTTAAACTATTTTCACCCCCAATGTTGTTAATATTGGAAAAAATACCATTTGTGTGCTGCAAACCATAGATATGAGTTTACATTTAACATCTTGTAAATCGTATTCCTTTAATTCGTCGGTTTCGTAAGTGAGCGGCGTTGCATATATATTGATATGTGAAGATTTGAATGGTAGGTCAAAAAAATTACATTTGTTTTTTATATTTCTTCCAAAGATTTTTATTTTTTCCTCAACACAAGTAGCGAATTTCATCTCTATGATACTATTATCGGTTGTTAAAAACCACTTGTCTTTAATGTTTTTCGATAACAAGTAATGTTCACTAATCTTGACAGTAGCAAATACTTTTTCACCTGTTTCCAGTAAGTTTTCGTATTTGACTACAGGACATGACTGTTTGCATTTGTAGTCTTCATTTAACTTTGTTAGTTCCTGTATGCGATTCGCTACTTGCGCCAATGGTTGATTGCCTTTTCGTAGTAGTTTTTTAATTCTAAATAGCATACTTTCAAATGGATATGCGCTTAGAGAAGGTAGAGAACCGAACCTTTTGACATCATTTACAACATGACATAAGTTATGAATATTGCTACTCACAGAGTCTTGACCGTAAATTTCTGCAAACCTTTCAATGTAATCAACATACAGTTTTTCACTTACGTGACGGTAAGGTATATAGGCATCAGAATAACAAATTGTAGTGGCACAGAACAATGTTAAGAAATGTTGATATACTTCCAACGATAAATGTTGTTTTAGCACTACTGGCCCAAAATATAACAAAAAGTTCTTGAATTCTGTGCCTTTCCAAAAGTGAATGGAATCTAATTCCCTAAGTCTTCCTTGGTGGATTTCAGATGGTGTAGTTGATTTGATTTCTATAAGCTCCCTTGACACATCCTGGATTTCTCTTGCTGACCATTTAGTTTGAAAATTAAAACTGCCACTTGTCCATCCCAGTAAACATCTCTTCATAACGCCCAAATCTAATAAATGAAGAGCATCTGCAATCGTGAAATCGTTAATCAGATCAATAGGTAAATCTTCTACTGCGCTCTTTTCTTTGTGGTGATCCGGATCTAATCGATTTCTGAAAGAATGATCGGTACGCAAAGGCATGTCCGTTCTGGGAAAACTCATGTGACGACCTCTTCTATCATACTCTCCAATAACTGTACATTTCATACATCCATGGTAACTGTTAAATCCCACAGTACCTTTGATAAAACACCTTGCCGGCGTGTCACATATGAAGCAACGGATTTTTACAGTAACAATTTGCCCTTGAATTGTTAATCCATCTTGAAGTAATTTTAAGAGCTCGCTTACAAATGGACGCATGAATAACTCTAAGGGCGGTTTTTTATTCCCAAAAAATATTGCTATAACTATAGGAGCAATACTTATGCCGTCTATTCTGCACAAGATAGGCCAAAATTCGTTTTTAGTGCTTCTCGCGATAGGCAAACCATCTATGTTAAATGTCAAAGATATGCAGGTCGGTAATACTGAAATGTTTTGTGACAATACATCTTTTAGAGAATTTTCTAAGCCATTGTACCAATATTCTCCATTTGCCATTGGAACTATATTGTTACTTCTTGGTGTTTTTAATAAAGCTCTACTATCAGTTGGTAAAATATCCTTCAATTTCGTATTTGGATTCTCTCGCAATATACGAAGTAATTCATTCAAGGCATTATGATGGATTTGGTACTTAAGTGCCCATTGTTGAATTTGATCTCTTATATTTATAGAATCCATTTCACTGTCAGAATCAGACGATCCATAGTCGAGCGTATCTGCATCACAGTATTCGGGGCCTGTATGCGGCATTTCATTGACATCACAAATATTAGGAGGGCTGTCAACAGTATCAAGGTGCAAGAAATTTGACATTTCGGAACAAGGTACTTCGGCATTAGGTGTTTTGGCACTAAAGTCATCGTCACCAAAAATTATGGTATTTTTATCTTCATTGCCAGTCGCTGAAGACGATGTGTTTGTTAAATGACCTGAAAGAATAATTAAAAGCACCTAAGTTTCTGTCAAAAAAATCAGTTCTACGACAAGCTTTTCTTACTGACTGTACTTTTGCATAATCATAAACTGCATGTCAAGAGAAATTAAACGAGCCTAAACTCGATGGGTTTATCACGTTTAGTTTAAAAGTTCCTATGGCCACCTTCCGCCTTCATAATACCAGCTTGATGGTACCATACAATAATACATTGTATTGTCCGTCACCGAAGTTACATAAGTACCTATGCCAAATTTCAGCTCAATCTGACCATGGGAAGCGGGTGAAAATCTAACTGCAAGATTTGACCCACACATACATACATACAGGACAAGTTAAATAAAAGCATGTAATTAAATGTGTCATGTTCCTTAAATTTTATTATTAAACTCATCAACCACCAAGTGTAAAATATTCAAAAACTACTACCAATTTAAGTGTGTGTAATTACGTAAAATTTTATATGTCGTAGAATTTCGTGATCACCATATTCTATTATCTAACAATTATTTATTTGAAAAAGTACTTACTTGAGGTTTTGTTTTGTACATTCTTTAATTTTGCAACTTTTCTGTAGAAATTCGATGAGAGTCTGTATGGTTTTGGTTTATTCCTTTCGTTTGGCTCACACATGATTGAACACAATTATTTGATTAGGTTATCACATGAAATGGCAAGCTATTTTATTTTACTTATAATATAAAGTACATGCTATGTGGACAGTTCGAGAACCTTTGGATTTCATGAAGCTTTTTTGTTGTCATTTCCCGTTACAAGTTCAGAAACATTGACGTAACGTTACTACACTTCGCGTATGCTTTATTTTTATTGTTTATAATGTGGTTACGGAGTTACCACACTGTTACTACACATTATTCCTAGTTTGTACACTAGTCGCAAACTAAACGCAAAGTGTATAGAAATGTGTAGACATAAATGTTTCCGTTATGCGTGGACACAGCGACAACACACAGTTACTAGTGGTTTAGTGGTCGCATTGTGTATTAACTGTATCTACACGTAGAAACCAAAACCCACCGCAGTCGCAATGTGCCGTAGCAGTTACGAAACTATTGTGACTTGTAACTGCTTTGAAAATTCTGCGACCGAAAATGGCTATATGGGCTGCGCGTGACAAGCGAACTCGCGCGAAGTTAGGGTGTCTTTCCACCAGTGATGATGCGAAAGCTTCCCGTTTGCGTGAGTGCTATGCCATAATTATGGACCAATAATAAATGAATAAAATAAATAAATGTTCTTTATTTCAGGTAATCAGACGCATATCAACATATTACAATAATACAGTAAAATAAAATAAAAAACGTGTAAAAATAAAAAATAAAACTGAACATAAAACAAATTATCTGCTTAGCCCAATGGTTGACTCGTAGAGAATGCCCTATGGCATTAAGTCCGCCTTTTGTACGATAAGTTCTTTCTTTTGTGCAATAAAGATTAAATAAATAAATAAAAAATAAAGTAAAACTGGACATTCATTTTTTATTATTATCACGGCGCACGGTCAGCCAGCACTTCAAAATCTGGCAGTCTAGGCGTTCGGACTGGGTCTGAGGATCTCATTCTCAGATGAGAGAATGCGGGGCCTGAAAGACGCTATGCGTGACCTCACTATGGCGAAGAAATCAGGAACATGCTTGATGCACTACAGTACCGAGGCAGTTTCATCAGAATGCGAAAAGCATCATTGGATTGTGGTACTCATAGCACGTCTCGTGTAGTTGACCCAGAGCTGACATGTGTAGAAGCATTGACAGTATGCCCTAAACAATGAATATGATTGGTGGATATCAAACTGCACATTCATAAGCAACGTGTCTCTGGTGGAATGGCATCCTTACTCTCACCCGGCTGGTGCTAAACATTTTTTTTTTATCAGACCTCACACCTATCATCCTTGTCCCAAATTATCCTCTTCTTGAGGCTTGTGTTATGGGTACTAGACGACGATATACATACTTATCGAGATAAATAAATACTTAAATACATAGAACAGCCTTAGATCACTTACTTAGACGTTTCTTATAAAGTTATGACTTATCATTCTATTTAAGACGTCGAGTAGGTAATGCAAAACTAAAGCAATTTTCGATTTATTTTTTATTACCTTAAAGCTGACAAATTTTCGGTAATTGCAAGTCAGGGGCTTTGGGGACAACTACAAAACGAAAAAATGTATACAGTAGTTCCTACACTCATGCGTTTACTAAAAATATATCTGATTTATAAGATTAAAAATAAACGTATTATGTTATTTATTACCCCTTAAAAGTAGAGAAATTAAGAAGATTCTGAAAACAATATCAAAATGTCTTTAGGATGAAAAAAGAAACACAAAATTTGCGTACCTTTGAAATGTGACTTCAATTTAAAAAAATATTATATACTTTCATTGGATTTTTTATTCATAAAACTACAGTAGGTATATGTAGAATTTAACATTATCTCAAACCTGATAACTTCTTGACGGATTCGCTAAGAGCAATAAAATTATCGTGAAGACAGCTTATCCACTCAGAGACCAATATCCTGCCCTCACCTTCAGCCAGGTCGGTAATTTCCGAATCACCTGGCGTCGCCTTTAATTGATCATTTTTTGCAAGAAGCTCACGTAGACGAGATGATGCGGATACCTAGGGCCTAGGAAATGAGGTTGTCTACTGAACTAGGTAGCGATTCCGCATCTGAATTCCGGTATTGGCAAATATTTATTCTATAAGCACTGAGTGTTTTAGTCTTGAGCGTTTATATTTTCAATTAAAAATCATGCAGGCATAGTATCTACCTATTTAAAATAATAGAATATAATGCTTTTTAGTTCTTAATGTTAAAGCGCTACATTAGGCACGTAGATATTTCGGACAGACGGAGTTATCGTTACAAATTTAATGAAGAATTTAGCCTTTCATTTAAAAAATCGAATACTTTTACTTTTAAAAACCTAACGAGCGTAGCGAGCGAGGCGTCTCCATTTGAGCTTGGCCTAAAATTATTTCATACGTTTATGTAGATCATAAAATATATAGTAGTCATACATTTATGTTTACGTTTTTGTTTGAATAATTTGATACTGTCATTAGTTTTGCTGAAAAGTAGAAAAAAAAACTTGTTAATGACCTCTCGTTTTTTTTAAGTAGAATCATTTATTGTGAAAATATACTTTAATTTACTAACCTATGTAACTTTTTGAGTTAAATTAGTGGTTCTGACCTGATATAGCTAAACAAAATGAAGGATTTCAACTACATGCATCTTCCCTATTGTTAGTGTTTTGTATCTGTAACTGTAAGCCGATCGATTGTAAACACGTTCGCTACCTTGGTTTGTAGCAAAAAAAGCTTTGTGCTTCGCACATCCGCGACAAAGCCTTTGTAATCAAATATGACTGAGTCCAAAGCAAACTAGTTAGTTTGATTTAGCGTTTCCCAACAATGTGAATCTATACATCTCCTTTACGTGTACCAATGTAATTAGATATAACATAAATGTAAATGTTTACAATGAAGTGAAAAATTTAAAAGTTTAATGGTTCAGAACAAAATAGTTAACATAAATATAATTGATGGTTTTAAGTATTATTTACGAAAAAATGACTTACTGTTGAGTTTCTTTCGGCTTTCTGCTCAACAGCGGTCTCCTCTAGGCTAGGGAAATGCCGGTAGATTTACAATCTAACTTGTAAAAGTGCCCATATAGCCTACTTACTGAAAAAGAAGTGTAGTCAGTCACAATCAGTGACAAATTCCTATTGAAATGAACAGGTATTATTATCGTTATAAACACTGAGTAGCTCTAATTGATTATTTGCTCAATTTTATTTAGGCGTTTTATTAGCGTGCGAGGATGGATGACAACTGCATGGAAATCCGTTCAGTAGTTTTTAAGAAACATTGCGGCGGACTTTGTTTTATAAAAAATGCGGGGAGATTATTTAAGCATTCTTTGTACACTGCTAGCCAACTTGGTTACTTTGTTAACAAAAGTTGAACGGTGTGGGTACTCTCATAGAGAAAAAAAATAAAGAAGTTTTTACGGGGTGCTTGATGTACCTACCTAATACATGATCTCACTAATCTTATAATTCAGTGAATAAAGGATTTTGACCTTACAAACGGTCCGGTAGTTTTGAATTTATGATATGTTGTCTAGGATGGTTAGTCAGTGTTTAAAATGCAAAATGCACAATTCCCCCCACTACGCGCCCGCCGCCATATTGAAAAAACCGGCACTCTCTTCATATTTTTGCTCATATCTTCCTTTAGGAGCATTTTAGCTAGAAGAAAGCTTCGACAATGTTATAGAGAGTTAAATTTACTACATTTTCCATTTTATATTTTGTTTCTAGGACAGATAGTTACGGAGATATGCACATTTAAAAAAGCTTAAGAAATTGCAATTTCCAACTCAAAAACAAACTTCTGGATTATCTTCGTTTAGGAGCATTTTAGCTAAAACAGTGCTTGAGCAATTTTGTAGAGAATTAAATTTACTATAATTTACATTTCAAATTTTGTTTCTAGGATAGATAATTACGGAGATTCTTCTTAGCTGCGTTTGGGAAAAATACTTATAGTAGTAAAGTGGGATAAAACTAGGGCTTGCGGTCGTGTCCCTGTTTCGTGTACCCGTAGCCGGATCTACGTTGCCAAGTAACACGGCAACGGAGATCTGGACCGTCCGGCACGTGTAATTAGGATACGTGTAATTAAGATACGTAACTCCGTGTTACACGGAGATGCGCTTCTTAAGTGACTTAATTACAGGCGGATCCGATACGTCCGTGACGTTGTCGGTTTGACACAAGCTTTCGTAGCCGACGTAGATCCGTAGCCGAACGCAGACACGGATACGTATCTTTGACGTGTCCGTGTAGTGCGGGATTTTAGTACCGCCCGTGCTAAGAACACGGAGCTACAGTTCCGCATATAACACGGATATCAGAAGCCATAGATAAAACCGGGTGGTAGTAGCAGTACCTACCCGGTTTTGACCGAGTGTCTTTGCAAATTTTCTTTAATGTGTTTGACTGTTTGTAGGTATAATTGTCAAAGAAAATGCCTCGCAATTAAAAAAATTATAAAAACTAACAATCTTGGACTGACAAAGCTATGCCTATAACAAATGCCATCCATGTATACCTAACCGGCTTTGTTCTAGGCATGGGACAACACGGTAAAAAGATAAGATTGGGAAATTTATCGTTTGTGCTACGTGTGATAATAAAAAGGATGATCTCATTTAATACATTTTGTAGTTATTTAAGTTCATTAAACAAAGACTACCGGAGTTTAAAGATTTCTTTCTTTTAATATTTTGCTCATCGTCCTGGTTTTACCTCCCTAGTGAGGTAATGATAGTGAAACATATTATAAATATATAATCTTATGCGTTAGTGTTTGTATATTAGTGAAGTTCCTAAAATCATTAGGGGTTTATTGTCTAGATTAAAGAAATCTGTCCGAAATGATTAACATACCCTTGACTTATCCGTCAATTTATACTTACTCATAAACAGGGATCGTCACTGGTTGTCACATGTCATTTCAATCGATTTTGCTCGCATTTTACGATCCCTGTTCATATAGAAGTGGGTTATTATCTCAACATACCCGGTCTCCGATGGGTGGCAAAACTGACATAAGATACTGACCCGTAATGCGAGATTTTCAATCCTTTGTTTAAACAAAGGTATTGTGAAGGTATTATTATTATTATTCCTTTATTTATTTCGTATCTTAGGTTAGGTTTTTACAATATATGTATATAAAAAGTAAAGTACAATAAAGAAATTACAAAATATATAAACACATTATAAAAAACCTAACCTAGGGTGCCGCCGGCAGCGGGGCAGGGCCCAGGCTACCGGTGGTTAGGGCTGCAGAGAGAGGAACCTCCTGACAATGCGCGCCGTGTCCAGGAGTACCGCCTTCTGTATCTGGCCCTTGATCCAGCCATCTAGCGAGAGTCTCTTAAGATGTTTGTCGAGACTCTTCGCTATAAGACCGTTCGCCGAAACGACTATCGGGATAATGATCGTCGAGTCAACATCCCACATGGCGGTCACCTCGTGAGCCAAGTCAAGGTACTTGCTGAGTTTGTCCTTCTCGGCTTTCACGAGGTTCTCGTCATGTGGGATGGTGATGTTGACGAGCACTGCCTGGCGCTTGGATCGATCTACCAACACGATATCAGGCTTATTGGCTACAATAGTCCTGTCTGTGATGATAGATCGATCCCAATAGAGCGTGGCACGACCATTCTCGAGAACTGGCATCGGTGCGTACTTATAGTACGGCACCTCAGACCCCACAAGACCGTATCGAAGAGCAAGTTGCTGGTGAATGATCCTGGCTACTTGGTTATGTCTGTGCAA
This sequence comes from Apotomis betuletana, assembly GCA_932273695.1. Classification (NCBI taxonomy): domain Eukaryota; kingdom Metazoa; phylum Arthropoda; class Insecta; order Lepidoptera; family Tortricidae; genus Apotomis; species Apotomis betuletana. Next base: position 10,909,306 of record OW026298.1, on the reverse strand, counting down.
GTACTCGCCGTTAGCAAGATGAGAACAACCGGAGATTATATGCCTGAGTGACTCGCCGGGACGGCGGCATGCCCGACAAATGTCGACCGTACCGTCCTTCAGGATATATCTCCGGTAATTGTTCGTCATCATTACTTCGTCCGCAATTGCACAGACAAAACCTTCGGTTTCCCCGAAGAGATCCCCGAAGCGTAGCCAGTTCACCGACGCGAGCAGATCTACATCTGGCCCCGTGAGGGTCTTGTAGAACCGCCCGTGTAGCTCCTTGCTCTTCCATACAGCCCTGCGGTCATCGGTGCTAAGCATCTTTGGTCTGCGCCAGTTCTCGTTTGCTAAGGAGAGAGAGGTGAGGCCTTTGTCAACTGCTACTACATCGCGATGAATCCCACACTCGTTGTTTAGGAAATACTCCCTAAGACTGCACACCTCGCGGTTATGGAGGTCCTTGGCGTTTAAAAAGCCACGGCCTCCACACTTACGCGGGATGTACAGTCTCATAACTGACGAGCGTGGGTGCCTCATGCGGTGTGTAGTGAGCAGCTGACGGACCCTCGTATCCAGGGCGTCCAGCTCAGTCTGAGTCCACTTTAGTATGCCAAAGGAGTAAGTGAGCAGAGGCATCACCCAAGCGTTGAAGACGCGCGCCTTATTGCCACCGGACAAAAGACTGTTAAGTACTTTTGTCAAACGACAAAAGAAACGCTCCTTCAACGCCTGTCTAATGTCTCCGTCCGCAATACCCAATGACTGTGACATACCAAGGTACTTGTAGGTTTCAACTTCGGAGATAGACCTGAGGGACATTGTCTCAGAAAGCTGTAAGTTCGCGGAATTTACGACTTTCCCCCGCTGTACATACATGACCGCACACTTGTCTACACCAAACTCCATTTTGATGGCGCTACTGAAGGCTTCAGTTACTTCCAGTAGTTATTATTATTATTATTCCTGTATGTCGCACCCGCTCACGGGACAATAGTGTCCCGGACCTTTGGGAGGCGTGCACGGAGCCGAAGCCAACGAGCAGAGGCCCTTTCGACAATTTAATGAAATGTAAGGGGTACACCATGCGGATGCTCCCCCTGCCTGTGTCATGGGACGCACACAGAGACAGCACCCGCAAGATGTAAGAACTATTGTGGTTATATGGAGTCTAAATATGGTACTAGGCTATTACATGAAATGCGATGGACTAACTACTGGGCTATTGTTTGAGACAGCCGGACGTCTACCAATAAAAGTGTCTCATAGCAAAAAAAACTGGTAGACGATGACTCGCCTCCCGCTAGTTGGGCCCCCATAAAAAGCGACACATAGAGTGGCCTAAGGGCAACACCAGTGCGGAAGGCTAAGGGCGGAGAGGTGTAATACTGGGCTTTAAACCGCAGCCAACTAACCCCTTACGTTTCCACATCCGCCCCCGAGCCGAAACTCTCGCGACTCCACTCTGCCCGGCCGGTTAAGGCAAGACAGAGGCGGAGGCCCCGACCCATCACCCCCCATCAGGACCCCCAGGAGCACTCAGGTACGTGGGGTCGCTACCCCCCAACAACTCGCCATAAGCTGCCCTGCGGTGACTGACTGCGCTGGTAAAACCAGCGGGCGATGGGGTCGTCACATCCCTACGCCTATTATTATTATTATTATGTATTATACATGCCTTAATGGATGTTAGATTCACAGGCTATTGCGATCCTCTTTATATATTCGACGCGTTAAGCATAATGTTAAGTACAATATAACTTTTCTGACATTTTGCCACCATACCTACCCATATAAATACGTTATGCGGTGTTTCCTTAAAATACCTAAAAACCTAATAACAATAGATAAAAACAACAATTCATTATTTTTATTAAAAAACATGCATACCTTTAATATTAATTTCATAAATTAATATCAAACTTAATTAGAGTCATTTGAACTCTATCATGTTGACCGACCGGATCTGGAAAAAGATAAAATATTGCGCAAAAATATATGCACTAATATAAATCTGTAAATAATTGAAAAAGGTACTTGCCTCTTAATTAATCAATATTTTTTTATGACACACATAATATCTCATTATTTTTCAATCGAACCCGGTACCTCTGGATTACCGCACACGCTGGACCGGTAATCCAGAGGTTCGGGTTCGATTCCCGGTATCTTTCACCAGGTTACACATTTCAGTTTTTCTTTGTGCTTTGATCTTTGTATCAATGGATGAATTTATGAATTTATGAGAGAATATTTACGGTATCAAGTCTCTTAAATGCGTACTATAAGTAACCAAAGCCTGATGATAACAAAGACGCAAATAACTTCTTAACTGTGTCTTAATCTATTTTTTTTTGTTAAAAATAGGACAGAGTTTAGAAAACATGCACGCCCCGCCTGGCGATAATTCGAGTTACATTAAAAAGGTTCTTTCTTCGAATGGCCACTTAATATTCTTGTCAATTGCTGTTTAATGACATTCTCGTTTAAATGTATCGCACGCAACCCCACCTTCACTTGATTCCACTATAGTCTGTTCTTTTAACTGCATAGTATTATGCCATACGAGTTGTTTGGGAGCAAAAAATTGTCTATTCCTTGCACTTACAAAAACAACATAAAAAACCATTCAGTATTCATCTCATTTTGCACCTTTAAATAATAAAAGTTAAAACGAATCGTATCGTTCGCGATGAAAAGTTTATTTGTAAAGACAAATATATAAATAATAACATTTGCTACGAAACTAATATGGATATAAAAAGAGAAACAGAACACTTACATTCTTAACCTTGTTCTTAGCATCCCGTCTCGAAGTCTAGTCTCATTCAGTGTTCCATAAAGAAAAGCTATCGATACGTCGAACTGACCAAGCGAAAGTTTTTCATGTGCAACAATACTTAGTAAAGCTCGTATTGTGCTTGTCTTTGCAACTGGACTAAAAGTTTTGTTTGTGAAAATCCTCGTATTAACCACAAGACGGGTTGTATTTATCTACGGAACCCTCCAGGTCTGTATTCATTTTGAAAAGCCACTTACTTGACGTAGCTTTTCTTCCTTCGGGTAGGTGTACCATTTCCCATGTCTCATTTTCCTTGAGAGAATTGATCTCATTGTCCACCGCTTATCGCCATTCATTAGAATCCTTGCATGCCGTTGCTTATTTTTACGTACTTTGTTTTTGTCCAACATTCATCACTTATCGAGTTAACGTTGAAGAAAACGTTGCAGATGTAGTATTTGTATCTGGCTAGTGGTTTAATATTTGAGCGAATTCGTAGCGCCTTCCTGCCTTCCTTCTCGATTTCCGATGCGAAAATTTACACAAGTCATCCCGTTCTTCTATGAAGGTTAAGTTATTATTATTACCACCGCGTATATTTCATGGAAAAAGAAGTAAAATAACTTGTAATGAACAGTATTCACTACCTGCATTTCATCAGATGCTAACTAGTACTACGCTCCGTCATTAGAAATAAATAATACACACTTGAAGTTCGATTGAAGTAAACACTCGATGCTATACGATTTATAACGCAAACATTGTATTTACATTTGGCTGTATGATACGCAACCGTTTAGTTGATTTCTGGGAGTCATCAGTAATAGATACTGGGTTCGTTGCATCGTACTCGGGGTGTTGGAATTGTTTACAAGGTTGGGTACCTATTCGCAGTCACCATAGGTGCACATGAAATAATCTTAGTCTCATTACTGCTTATTCGATTATTGTAACGTGTGAGAGCGAGAGGTTTCCGAGGGTGAATGTTTCGGTCCGGTGTTTTCATATCGCTCGCCCCGCTGCGCGCGGAGATGCACAAGATACCACTCCGAGAAACAAACGCGTGGCGGCCACACCGTCGGCGTGTTGAAACGGTTCATCAGGGTTTCAGGTATAACTATAACAAAGGATGAATGCCTTGCTGAACGTATGGTACGTTATTCAACATAATATTCCGTGCTCTTCACAATTTTGCTTAAGAATTTTGTCAATTGTTCTAGAGTTAAACCACCGTTTGACTCTACTGTTGCGTCCGGAAGGAAAGACCAAGCCGTACCTATATATTTTAATGGTTCAACTGTCTTATATCTCGTCGCCATCTTTACCAGATCCGACGATTACCCCGTGCGTCCATGTTTGCGTTTGTTCTTTTTATTTGTGACATTACATCTTCGGATTGTACAGATATGAAATCATTCTGTAAAGAAACTATATCATCATTAATTGTAGGTATGTGCGGCGTCGGTCGCCGATTTAGTGGCCATACACGACGGTGTACTTGTGCTGGGTCGGTTGCATTCTTAAGTCGTGCATTGCGATAAGGTATTTGTTTCGCGAGTTTTATCAGTGCATCGCTTACGAGCAACAAGCGCTTCACCTCTAGCACAACTGTGACACGCGACTCTTTCTCGCGTGAGAAATATTGCCTATCTCTTTCTTCGCTGTACAATGAGAAAGGGATGAAACGCAAAAAGTCGCGAAACTTAGTTGTGCTAAACAGGCAGAACTAACTTTGTACAAGCGGCCGCTTGGAGAGGCGTCGCGTTATAAGGTCTAATGTGAATCTGATGTGGGTAGTTTTCTTACTAGTTCCTAACTATTACCTTTTCGGAAGAATCTTACATACTTTGTTGAATATCGTAGGCAAATTTTGTAAATGACACGTTAAATATTGAGTAAATATATTCGTAAGTATTTGGTAGTTGATAGGGCATTGCTCGTAGAACCGACAACCGTTGGTGTGGAAAGGTACTTGAGAGGCAACCTTTAGAAAAGCCCACACTGTGTAGATCTCCGATGATACGAAACACACTATCGGAGAGTTGTATATTAGTCTCTTTAGTGGATACTAGGTCACTTATACCTACACCCTGAATTATCAAGGGCAAAGAATTTGGAGCAAAAACAAAACAGTATGCGTGCCCTTCAAACTTCGGCGCGGCCTTTACGACCTCACTGCGACTATTCCTATCCAAACAAAAAAATTACATTAAAGGCGAATACTTGCGGTGAGTCGGCTCCCTTTCGTGTAAAGTGGACGAATCAGACTAAATGCCTTCCACATCTCAAATGTATCATCTTGAATAGAGCCGTCTCGGTAGCCATTTTATTTCTACCCCAAAACGCACAACTATTTGCGTACACAATTATTTATATTTCGCGTACCTACCCAACAAAATATGTACTGATGTAGTAAAGTAATGCATGTTTGTATTACTTTGTTACACTGAAGTGACATTGGTCACCTCCTTACATTTTAGGATGCTCTCTTACCGCGGACATTCCCCTGTAATGTAACAAAAACCGTCATGAAATAATCATTTGCTTTTTGTTACAATGCGCACAAAGACGCTTTATTGCCTAAAATCGTATTGGCACAAGGTAGATAATAAAATAACACGTAAATGTAAATACCACAATATCGGTTGTCATACATATATCAAATTTCTGTGCAATTTTTTAGGGTTCCGTAGTCAACTAGGAATCCTTATAGTTTCTCCATGTCCGTCTGTCCGTCTGTCCGTCCGCGGCTTAGCTCCGTGATCATTAATACTAGAAAACTGAAATTTGGTTTGAGTATGTGTATATATATCACACCGACAAAATAGTAAAATAAAAACTATTTTTTTTTTCGGGTACCTCTAAAGGTACCTCGGGTACTTAAAGAGGGGTGATTTTTTTTTTCGTTTCAACACTTGTGTGCGTATTGTCGTTGAATAGGTCTTTTAAAAATAATAGGGGTCTCCAAACATTATTTTTTGATAAAGTTAGCAGTTTTGTAAATATTCGCTCCGAAAATAAAAAAAATTGCGTCCCCCCCTCTAACTTTTCAACCACTGGTCAAAAAATTATGGATAAATTCATGAAAATGAGGCTTTATGCAATGAAAACTATATTCAACAAAATCGGTCGAGCCGTTTTGGGTTATCGCAAAATTTCATAATTTTCTTAAAAGGACGTAACTTGACTTCGCAGAAGGTAATAAGTAACTACAGTTACTTTGGCGTTTATGACCTTTTGATAGAGCTTGAAATCTTTCTCGTAACTTAAGTCTATTGTGAAGGATGAGCAACTACGGAACCTTACACTGAGCGTGGCCCGACATGCTCTTGGTCGGTTTTATTTCTACATTTGTTTTAGGAAATAGTGATTTTATTGGTGTGATGGATATGATGCCAAATTGGCGGTTTCGGGTTGAATTATCGGTTATGAAAAGAAATCCTACATTGGAGAGTATATTTACTAAACATTTCGAATTTCCGGATGAAACTAAGTGAGTACGATATAATTAATGTACTTCTAACAAAGCCAGGGCGCTAATTCGACACAAGCTTTGCGATACTTCAATATACAGACTTTATCACAGCCTTAGCATACTGGCGATTTACGGACGTATTGAAAGCGAGGCGATCGTGCAAAGAATCAGTTGCGACCGCGCCGCGAGTTCGCCGCAAGGGCGCTATATCGATCAATCATCGAACTCGCTGTGCGCTCGCGGGGAAATCGTAGCGCGCTCGCGGAGATATCGCTGCGCGCTCGCAGAGAAATCGCTGCGCGCTCGCGGAGAAATCGTAGCGCGCTCGCGGAGTAATCACTGCGCGTTCGCGGAAAAATTGTAGCGTGCTGGCGGATAAATCGTAGCGCGCTCGCGCAGAAATCGTTGCATGCTCGCACTGCTCGTGGCGAATTTTTTATTATTATTTATTTATTTATTAGGAACTACAATTTCCTTAAATCTAGGTAGATTGTCCCACAAAACCAGTAGCTGGTTTGACTGTAGGATCTTTGTGGAATCTCTAGTTTAGGTACAAGATATGTATTACGGTAGCATTACGGTAGCAGTGTGAAAAAGTGTTTTTTTAACATTCTTTTGAACTTGTTTTTGTTTGGCTCTCGTCGTATTTCCTCCGGTAAACTATTGATTAGGTACGGGATGCGTTTTTTTAGGGTTCTATCCCCAAAGTAATTGTTTACCCTTGGTACCAATAGTTTACCGGAAGTCATAGACTTGGTGTTATGGATATGTTGTACAGGTTGGATTATGGATGCTTCTGAGCTATACTCTTGGCGGCTATGGTTATTTATGGCAAGAAGTTATTTATGTTTTAAGCTAACCGGTAAAATATTGCAAATTTTAAAGAGTTCTTTATAGTCAGATCTACATTTATTTTTAGTTTTGTTGTTTACTAGGAGTTTCAAGAATCTTAATTGAATGTTTTCTAATTTATCTATATTAGTCTTAGTTGTGAGTCCATAGCTGTCAAGAGCATAGCCCAAAATAGAGTCTACTAGTGACATGTACAAACATCTAAGGGTGCTCACCGGTACTCTATAGCTTAAATATACGAATTTGCCTAAAAGAAGTCTAAATTTTTCATGAATTGGTTGCGCGCTCGCCTCGCCTGCAAATCGCCATTCGTCAGTATGCTAAACTGTGTCCATTTTTGCTTTTCGATATAATAAATAAACATTGATTTTATCCTGTCGTCATCATCTCTTAACCGATATAAATATTTCAACTTTTTGAATTGCATCTATCTCTACCCGTTGGCACCCGTTGGTGCAATTTAACCACATTGTAGTCTATTTTACACAGCTTTGGTGCGTGTGGCATTTGTCATCTCAGTACATTTTCATCGAATTTAGTTTATAAAATGTACTGAGATGACAAATGTTACACGCTTGAATAATCATACCTTTCGATTTCCTGAATAAGTCTAAATTACTATGATTAAGTATGTTCCTCATTTAATAAGTGTAATAGAAAATAGATTTCCTGAAAAAGATAAAATTTCTTCGTTTCATGAATAAGTCAGTAGGTATTTCACTTACTTACCTACTCCCAACCCGCCGGGAAGGTCTAATCCATATCATTAGCGGAAAACGACGTATGTACAATGAAACTCTTGTTAAGAAAAGCCTTTGTATTACCGACGGTAAAAATTTACACCAGCCTTCCAAATTTTGGAATTTTGTTAAGAATATTAACATAGGTTCCGGTAGTGCGTTAAAATTTATCAGTTTATCATTCAGACGCCGATAAATTATTTTGTTAGGAAAATTTTCAGGCAAAATAAGAATGGAATAAATACTTAAGAGCTTCTTCTTTTTCCACTAATCGACTCATGTGACGGGCAGCGTCACTAAACATAAATCTGCACTTTAAACGAGGTATGCCGAAAAGCCTAATAACAAATAGACAAATACTTTACTGGCTAAAAGTGAATTGTCACTGTGATACGAGCAATCTTCATAAGATGTTAGCTTTCGGTTGTGACGAAAGTCCTTCTGATTTCTGAATGATTATACTTTAATATTTAACAAGATACCTTATAACCCGTAAGCCGCTTACATATAAAATATGTAATTATTTTACTTTGGTAGTATTCGAATAAATGCTCGATTCCACGGGAAATTAAGAATCGAAACGTTTATTATAAAGTATTTATAAACTACATGAATAGGTACGCCTGAATACCATCAATTGAAGAGAGTTTAATGCGTCGTTTCAAACCAAAATATTTGGAAATGAATTCGTTTTCCTCTTCTAGCTTTATCCAATGTTAGTAAGGGTCAGGGTGCCTATGATGGTTACGTTTATGACGTGATAAATAAGTGACAAAGCATCTGTCACTCACACTCTCAATATGTCAAAACGTGACGGATGCTTTGTCACTTATTTATCGCGTGATAAAAGCAACCATCATTGGCCGCAGGGCGCTAATTATACTTTGAGGTACCACCAAATTATTGAACTCTCAGGTATGTCTCCTATCACTGTCATTAGAACGTGATGTTTACGATTCGAACTGCATAAAGTGATATATAACACGTTGCTACCCGGTCAAGTTAAGTTTGTACCTGATATCTATGGCGTAGCATTTAAATATGGCACAAACTTAAAACGAACAGATTGGCATAGTGGTGATATACTACTTAGGTATAACGCCACTTCCGCGATCTCTCCGAGATATCAATATATATATGAAATTGGGGCCTAGGCTCTTCTAATCGTCGCTTTTCGACATCATGATTGCACTATACACAGCTGCGCTCAGCCTTCTACCTTCATTCTTTCGAAATCGGCGCGCGCTCGTAGCCAATCGTAGCGGCTCACACGCGTCGTTCAGTCCTGTCGCTTCGTCCCACGACCAACTGCATCGCACAATCAATGAATTCAGTTCTTAGACGGTTTTTGCGAAGATCAAAGGAAATAAGCTTATGTAGTTCCTAATTTAAATTTTAGTGGTGAGTGTCCGCTCGCTTATCGCTCGTTATTGGCCACCCAAATGTGTAGCTTTTCCGGAATCCGTAGTTGTAACTCAATTTGAGGGTCATAATGTCTTTAGGCCTACACGCGAGAGCTTAATAAGCGTCGATGGTATTTCGAGAGCTAGTCATAAAGTGCGTTATGCGCAAATGGGCTGAAACTACCTAATCTTAACTTTTATCCTTGATGCTCACTTTGTTAACAAATTAAAAAGTCAGAGCAAGCGCATAGTCGCATAAAGTCTGTACTTTTCGATATTCGATATAGTTCGTGCACATACCCCGCTGACGCACTAAGCGCTAGCCCAATATGACAGGGTTCTATGTTACATTTTCAGGGTAGTCAAAATTAGACTTAATGTCATTATTTGACAATATTCTAATTTGAACTCGTCAAAAGTCAAAGCAAGTTCCATTATCAGCCTTAATCGGGAAACGAATAGATCGTAAGAGGCTTATTTAGATTTGTGCTCGACTTGACCTACTTACTGTAGGTATGAGTATATCTACAATAGCAATATTAAAGTGGTGAGTGGTATGAAAGTACCGCCACAATGACATAATATGGCGATAAGCGAAATGATGTATTTCATACAATTCTTCTAGAATTCATCACAATATTGATAAATACTTCATCCGTTCAACAGTCCACTAATGCTGTTGTTGCCGTGGCCTCAATTCAAAAATGCAAGCCTACGCAAAATTATACTTGGCTTTATATAAAAGAGTTCAAAATCAAACGACGGCACAGCAAGCTAGACTAGCACCCCTACCACGAGTTAACGTGACCGCACTCGCTAGCGATAGCGTAAACAATTTGTATGGAGAGTACCTACAGCGCTCCTAGCGGTTACTTTTTAGAACTACAATTCTCCATACAAACCGTTTACGTAATCGCTAGCGTGTACGGTCACTGTAAACTCATGGTAAGGGTATAGATACCGTCCGTTGTTACCGTATCGTGTTAATATCAAATCCAGATTATATCAATATAAATCTTAATCAGTTGCCTTAAGGTTTTGTATTTCACAGATAATATTTGGTGAAGTAGTCACGTCATCGCGAATATAGCGCCGCGTTGCCCAGGAGCCTACAGTTGTATGAGAATTGTGTCTGCGATGGTTTTATTACTTTTTGGATTTAGGAGGTTGATTTTGTTATCAGGTTATATATACGGTTATTAAAATAGATCAATCAATCAAGCGTACTCGTACTATCGGAGTCCACTCGGGAGCTTGCTTATCAGCATAAATGTGCTTGCCAATTTGTTTCAAGATCCACTGAGTTTATATACGTAGATTACTGGGATTTACACGACACAGTATACAGTACGATATAAAGCCTGACCACAAATATATGAGGATGCGGCATGTTGCGGAATTGCACTGGAACAAATTTCTTACACTGGCAATGATTTTATGATTGTTTGTCAACAATGTCAATGGCATTGGTGGTGGTTTGTTTACATTTATTTAAAAGACAAAATGCCGAACGCCATTCACATTCGTGAGCGTAATATTATAAATAAAGTGTTTACGTGTTTACTACACGAAAAACAGTCAGGAAAAGAGAGCATTCCATTAAATGATATTACAATGTTAACATCGGAACTGACAGGTATTTTAACGAATGTCACATTATAGTACGGTTGCGATAAATTGGTTGTTGTTGAGTGACTGTAATGAATATGTAACTCTTAATTTATTATTATCAAATTAACTAGAGTAGGATAAAAATATCTCTAAACCGCGAAATTTCTTATTTTGATATTCTGTGTTTGAGGTGCTTCTTATTATTAGGTACGAAACAGTAAATGTCATAACAACTAGTCTGGAAAGCCTATGTACTGTAGGAACTAACTTTATGAACTGTAGAAAAATCTAACGTTACTTTATTTCAATGATCTTCAACAAGTAGAAAGAAAATAATGAAAGTAAACATGTCATAGAAAACTAGTTTAACAAAATTGTTGCATTATAAAACTTATAAATAGCGCCCTCTTGACAATCAATATTTGTGGTCAGGCTTTGCATACACTAGTAAGGATTGTAAAGCCAGCAGAAGTGGAATTCACAAGATCATACACATTGCCCGGTTTTAGTATTTCATCCTTGAGCATAATTAGCACATAAAGTAGTGCTGGGGTGCGACCTTTTCGAGGCATAACCATAATTATAGTTCATGTTTATTTATAATTATGTAATTATATGTTATGTTCACGAATAAATTTAAGTATTTCTTTCTATCATTGTTTCTTTCTGGTAAGAGTTCTAGAATAAGATCAAAACAAATCTTGACAAGAAGGTAGACATAATCACGTTGAACCTCTGCTAAACGCAAGCCCAGACCGATAAAACAGAACTAAAGTTTACTTCGAACTATTGATAGACATTTACTTCAACTAAATCTGTAGGTACCTACTGCTGTCAAAACCAGGTGACAAGATCACGAAACCAAGTAATTAGGTGTAACTGACCAAGTAAGTGTTGAGTTACAAATTAAACGTCTCCATAAAAATGCAACGACATAGTAAAACGGTACTTTACGCCATAATCGATAGTCGGCCTTTGGAAGGCCCCTATTATGAGAATACGAATATAGAATACTAATGGCATTAACAAATTCGCTTTCCATGGAGGTTGCTTCATGGGAGACATATTAAAATCGTCATTTCACAATGTTTAGAATCGGATACCGCACCATGGTACTATTTTCATCTAAACCGTTAAGAAGTGGAAGTGATGAACCTATGGTGTTATGTTGAGGTTAATGTACAGAAAAAGTACTTCTTACCTAATTTGTAATAATTTTAAATCCGCATAATATGACTGAAGATCTTTCTTTTCTTCATCTCCAAAGGGAGGGACCTCAAGTTAAGTATTAAACTAACTTCAAACGTTTTATTTGTCAACGAACTATATATTATTAAGTATGCTTGAATACGGCCAAAATTATCGTCAGTTTAAATGTTTTTTTTTTTTTTTATTTAAATGAAAAGAAAAAAATACTTCCAACCGTATCATTTTAGTTCATTCCTCTAAAGTTCAACACTCATATCGTAAAATAAATGGACAACAAAAAAATTATATAAGGATGTTGTTATAGACCAATCGAATTGGATTTTTTCGATGAATTAATTCGGAAATCGTTTTAATGCCTTCATTTGGTCCTAAATCCAAGTTTGCGCAATTTTTTTTCTTTTCCACACTGGTGTGTAGGGTGTCGTTGAATAGGCCTTGTAAAAATAATAGGGGTCTTCTAACATTATTTTTTGATAGTCAGCAGTTTTGTAAATATTCGCTCCAAAAACAAAAAAAATTGTGTCCGCCCCCCTCTAACTTTTCAACCACGGGTCAAAAAATATCGGAAAAAATCATGTTAATGAGGCCTTATAAGTACTTTCAACGAAAACTATATCGAACAAAATCGGTCGAGCCGTTTTTGAGTTATCCCCAAATTTCATATTTTTCCTTTAAAAGGTCGTAAGTTGACTTCCAGAAGGTAATAAGTGATTACAGTTTCTAGGGCATTTACGACCTTTTTATAGAGCTTAAAATCTTTCTTAACGTAAACCTCGGGCTTAAAACAGCAGTTTATTGTGAAGGATGAGCAACTACGGAACCCTACACTGAGCGTGGCCCGACATGCTCTGGGCCGGTTTTTTCTTCGTCCGTTAGCTTACCGCTTTGGTCATAAAGCGTGGCGGTACCACCGTCTCGCTACTACGATTTTGCCCTTACAAAGACGAGCCGAGCACTCAGCTGGTGCGCAGACAACTAGCAATCTTGGTGAGACTCAAATGGGCCGGTCTTGCTTCTTCTGTGATACCGTAATAATTAGGGGAAACTGTGGGTTTAAAATTAACAGTCTTATGTAAAAAAAAATATACCTAAGTCCCAGTCTAAAAGTAGTAGTTTAGTAACGGTATGTTTATAACTTTGACTTCGAATTTGTTTACAATTAACGACACCGTGGAATTTTTTAAACGTGGCTGCCACCAAAATCCAAACCCAAAATCCAAACATCATCACTACATATTATAAAACAAAGTTGCTTCCTACTGTCTGTCTGTCTGTCTCTATGTATGCTTTGATCTTTAAAACTACAATATCGGATTATGATGCAGTTTTTTCTCAATAGATAGAGTGATTAAAGAGGAAGGTTTATATGGTTAATACGTGCACAATATAGCATTGCGCTCGTGCAAAGCCGGGGCGGGTCGCTAGTCCAATATAATCTCTAGTACGTATTAATAAATCTCATTATTATTATCTTAGAACCATGTGTACAATAATAAAATTAAAATTAAGACTGACACCTAGTCTTGAGCACAGCTGCTCATGTATAGTAATAACCCCTAAGATCCCAGACTATATATGCATTATTCCAGCAACGCGACAAGTTCATTATAATTTTTCTAGTATAATAATAATGGGAGACCTAAACCTACTGAAATGCGTGATGGATTTTCGTGGTAAATTGGTATTGCCACACACTCACACCTGCGAATAAGAAACGTTCGAAGCGACACGCCAGGGGATCCCAACTCAGCCATGTTGAGATTTTATTGGGACTCATAACCTTTGGCATAGATAACGAAATGTCGGTAACATTACCAAAGACTGGATTTCAACCGTCTTACATTATGTAGGTATGTATAAAATTTACGGCTACGTGCAAGGTCAATATTTGGATAGGCCTGAATCGTAATCGATTTCTACGTGAATAGTACTTATCAAAAAAACCCTGAAAAGTTTGTTGCGGTTAGTGAAATAAAAAGATTATGGCAAAAGAAAATTATGGTAAGTGATACATTTATGGCAAATGAAATTGGGGCAAGTGAAGGTATCTGAAGATAGAGATATGGCTATTGCTCGTACCATTGTTATGATTTACGAAATATGAAACATATTTTTTTTAAACTTAAAACATAAAACATCAAAAGATACCCAACGGGCCCAAAGTAGGCTAGATATATGAATTATTCGATACAAACCCTCACTCATGTTTTAAAATTCAAATTCATAGAAGACCGGATTTCGTAATTATCTACCCAAGCCGCGACTTTCACACACGAAAAGCGGCAGCGGCGGTAAGCGCCGATCGGCAAAAACAAAAATCATACTAATGTAATAAATAATGTTGACAGATATTTCCTTGTGGTATGTGTTTCCTTGTCTATGATTTAAACAATTTAGTAGGTGGGTCCTCCATAAATAATTTTGATACTTTATGTACTATTAGAAAAGGAAGCCTACTTGCAGCTAAAATATCAAGCTCCGTCAGGAAGAAACTGGTGAAGGTCTACATCTGGAGTATAGAGCCCTCTACGGCTGCGAAACGTGGACCATGACCCAAAGAGACAGAGAGAGATTGGAAGCGTTCGAAATGTGGTGTTGGAGGAGGATGGAAAAGATCAGTTGGACAGAAAAGAAAAGTAATCTGGAAATTTAATTATAGTTAACGAAAAAAGATCTTTATTGAAAATAATTTAGAACAGGAGAGGAAAAATGTTAGGTCATCTCTTGCGTCACGATAATTAACATGAAGACTATAATAGAAGGAAAAATAGAAGGGAAAAGGAAGACCGAGAAGGACATATGGAGCAAATAAAAGAAAAAATAAATGTTTCATTGTATGAAGACGTAAAAGAGAAGGCGGAATTTAGAATAAGCTGGAAATTACTCCACCGATAAGAGCTTAGCTCGTAAATATATGATGATGATGTACTATTTCTAACATACCGATTGAGTTGAAATTTGGCATAGTACTTATGTAATTTTTTTTGGTGATGGATTAATAATATGGATTATGGGTATTATCGAGCTAGGTCTTAGTTACACTATATTAAATTTTTCGCCTTGTATATAGTTAGAACGTATAAACATATGTGTTTGTCGTTGACTGTAAGCTGTAGGTACATAGTTGTAGAAATTATGTGAGCTGACTATGAGTGCACGTCAAGATATATTTTTTAACTTATTTCCTTAGGTACCTTACGTGTGCATAGAAAATCAAAAATATTTTCTAGTAAGTATCAAAACTATATTTCCTACTACAACGTACATTTATTACTCCCCTACCAGAAGTCGTTTCTAGATTCGCAAAGAGACTCGGTACCTACAAGTACTTATCCATATATAAGAGAGTAAACGGTGTATGTGACATTAAAACTTGTTCCATAAGAGAGGTCAAAATTAAAACTCAAAATTGGTTAAGAACCTTGAATTACCGTGAGACGGAAAAACTTATAACATCCCCACCCATATAACACCCACCCCCCTCACGTACCTACACACACACACACTCTAATACACACACATACACTTGTACTTGAGCGTACCTTTCTGCTTGGAACACCCCGGGTTCTTTAGTCTTTAAGTTTTATTACTTCGTTATTTGGTAACGGGCATGTTTTAGAAGTTAATACTAGCTTAGTTACATTCAATTAATTAATAATTGCTACACATAAAGTAAATATTTAATAACTTCTTGTCAAAACTGTGTAATTCTTTAGCGCCAGATAAACTGAAATTGTCAAACGTAAAATTGTGTCAACCTACGAGACAGGCTGAGCCTAGTGTAGGGGACACGGCTACTTCTGCTGCACTGCCGTGTTAAGCCAAACTCACGTATCTTGAGTTACAGTAGTTTAGGTTAACCGGGCTTAATCGATTCGAAATAGTATCTTTTATATATACTTTAAAGATTTTTAATTTTTACCCTCAATTTTCGTAGATAATTGACTTGGCAAACTCCTGTAACTTCGATTTTCAACTGTGGATTTATGCGCATTGCTGTATTTTTAGTTACCACAAATACGCTTAACAATCGCGATACGTTTGAGTTTTGTCAATTTGCGGTAACTTTCATTACTTACATGAATTTGTCGAAACCACACTAGTATGAACCTGTCGCGAAATAATGACAATCAATCTACAGGCATAAATGCTGCTTAGAAACAGGATCTTTTGAAATTATGTAAAAGTAAGCCTGATGATCGACGTACTTTTTTTGAAAATTTGCCTTTAAATGATATAATGATTGAAATAGTGAATCCTATTAGTTTTTACAAAAGTACACCAAATATGGTTGAATATATATGTGATAGATGTTTATTTTAAACTAAATTAGATATTGCATAATTGAGGAGGTTCCTGGAGGTTTACTGACCAAAATATTTTAGTTTTATGTCTCAAAGACAAGTGATAACAATTATTAAGTTAGGTACAAGATACTGTAATGATTAAAAGATTTTTTCTACAAATGAGACTTTTCTTTAGTGTTACGTCAGATTTATTCGAAGCATCACTAAGATACTGGAGATCAGCATAACCGTTGGGCTTCCGCCTGAGTGAAGGCTGAGGGCATATTAACGTATCTGTAGATAACATATTTTGCGTAACTTAAAATGTATGCAATTTTAGACCGTCATTATTTTTAATTTTAGATAATTAAATCATATAAATGCTGTAATAGTTGAAATTTGACATGTCATTAGTTATTGTTATTTTTATTCACATAAAAAAATTAGAAAAAAAAACATCCATAATTTAGTGAGTTATGATAAGTTTCTTGTCTGAAACATTAACAGCGTTTTTCTCGAAATGGCCATTTCTAAGATACATGAGATTGGTTTAATAGGGCAGTGCTGAGGTGTAAACATTACCAAACAGTGTTCATTGATATCTTATTTCCTAACTATATGGTAATGGTAATTCATCTGTAAAAATGTCACTGTATCCTAATAAACTATTTGAATTTGAATTTTAATTTGAATTACTACACACAGTGTGACCAGCCGAAGACTTTTTAAATTTCCCGCCATTCGCTAAGACTAAAATCATGCCACAATCACCTCAATCGGCGTTACGTGAAGTAATCGGAGCAAAGATTACTACACTTACTTACTCCAAGTCCAGTCAAGCATATAGGTACTTTAACTATAATATTTGAACAATATGCTGTAATCGTGAGTTACAGTAATCGCGATGGAACGATTGTTTTGATTAATAGAATAAATTACTGGCACACGGAGTAGCTCCTTACTGGTGTATTTTTCCTCGTAGGCCGCTACGCAGCTCAGCTCTAGTGAAAAAGCAGCCTTATTTATTTGGGCATAAATAACGTCTGTAACGATTACATTGATTATTTTCCCATTCATTTTGTTTTTCTAAGTAAGTACCTATATAGAAGAAAGCCTAGTATTTTGCCAATGACAGTAAATAGGCAACAAAAAAGGTAAATAATATTTTCTTCGGTTTCCGCGACTGTCACACATTTAAATAAAACAATTTAAACGGATTATATCGCGTATATTAATTATTTGAGCCTCCCTGACGTTTCAGTACCTTTACAGATACCGTTGTCAAAGGTTGACTGAGAAAAACACAATTTTTCTCTGTCAAAGTTACATTTGTGCAAACTACCCATTTTGTAAATATTAATTTAAAATAAAGGTGTTCATACATGCCAGATGGGCCTAATGTGTAAAGACAGTTACACATGTGCCAGAAGGGCATTTATTATTTTATTTAAAATATCTACCAGCGGTTCACTAAAGGCTTACTGAGGAGAAAGAACCGCCAAAGAAAACTCCCAGATTGCCTTATATAAAAAAAGGTAAAGGTAAAGCAAAAGGATCATTATTATAAGGAAAACAAACACCTACGTGACTCATTTACGAATGATAATAAAAGGATTTGATGTAATTTTCTAAATAAGGCTGTTTATAAGCCTTATTTAGAATAATTACATCAAATAAAATCATCATCCCGCTGTCAACTAATGGTTACGTTTATCGCGCGATAAATAAGTGACAAAGCATCTGTCACTCACACTCGCATTTTGTCAAAACGTGACGGATGCTTTGTCACTTATTTATCGCGCAATAAAAGCAACCATCATAAGCCCAATGAAATGTTCATGTCCTCAGCGCCGGTCCATACTTAATATTGAAGGGGTTAATACATAACGCTTCGAAAACAGCCACTCCTTTATTAACACGGCATGAATTTGTGTTTACATACAGGTAAACCCTAAGGTTTACTCGAGTGACGGCTGGCATTCCGTGAAAATAACTGGAACACAAATCGTGAACCTATTTTTACAAGCTTTTATTTAACTTGCATTGTATATGTATGTACCTATGTTAAAGTATGTTTGCTCAATTTGCTGTTGTATGCTCAATTTTGAAGCAGATATCGTCAACCGATTTAGTTGAAATTTTGCATACTTACTTAACTTTGATGACAATACAATAATATGGTACCATGGGGCTGATCTGATGATGGAGCCGGAAGGTGGCCATAGGAACTCTATAATAGAAAAAGCAATCCTACCGAGCTTGGGCTTTTTAGAATCGTCTCAGTGAGCATTTGATGGATATCCAAAGAAAAGTACATCATCATCATCATAATCTCAGCCATAGGACGTCCACTGCTGAACATAGGCCTCCCCTTTGGACTTCCATATATACCGGTTGGAAGCGACCTGCATCCAGCGCCTTCCGGCGACCTTTATAAGGTCATCTGTCCATCTTGTAGGTGGACGTCCTACGCTGCGCTTGCTGGTCCGAGGTCTCCACTCGAGCACTTTACGGCCCCATCAGCCATCTGCTCTGCGTGCTATGTGGCCTGCCCATTGCCACTTCAACTTGCTAATCCGGTGAGCTATATCGGTCACTTTAGTTCGTCTACGGATTTCCTCATTTCTGATTCGATCACGTAGAGACACCCCGAGCATAGCCCTCTCCATTGCTCGTTGAGCGACTTTGAGCTTTGAGATGAGGCCGATAGTGAAAGACCACGTTTCGGTGCCGTAAGTCATCACTGGTAACACACATTGGTTGAAGACTTTCGTCTTGAGGCACTGAGGTATGTCGGATGAAAAGACATTGCGTAGTTTCCCGAACGCTGCCCAGCCGAGTTGGATTCGGCGGTTGACCTCTTTCTCGAAGTTGGACCTACCTAATTGGACCACTTGTCCTAGGTAGATGTATGAGTCAACAACTTCGAGTACCGAGTTTTCAACAGAGACTGGGATAGGCACAACCTTGGCATTTGACATGAGTTTCGTCTTGTCCATGTTCATTTTTAAGCCCACCCGTTGAGAAACTCGATTGAGGTCATCGAGCATCATGCTGAGTTCCTCCATCGACTTTGCCATGACTACGATGTCGTCGGCAAACCGAAGGTGAGTGATGTATTCGCCATTGATGTTGATGCCAAGTCCTTGCCATTCCAGGAGCTTGAAGGCGTCTTCCATAACGGCCGTAAACAGTTTCGGGGACACAACGTCCCCCTGTCTTACGCCTCTTCTCAATGGAATGGCCTTTGTGCTCTGCTCCTGAACTCGGACCGACATGGTGGCGTTACTATACAAACACTTCAACACTTCAATGTACCGATAGTCAATATGGCATCGCTGAAGTGACTCGAGCACCGCCCATGTTTCCACCGAATCGAAGGCTTTCTCATAGTCCACAAACGCTAAGCATAATGGCAAGTTATACTCTTCAGTCTTCTGTATAACTTGCCGCAGCGTATGTATGTGGTCTATGGTACTATAGCTTCTTCGGAAATCGGCTTGTTCGGGAGGCTGGAAGTCATCAAGTCTATGTTCGAGACGGTTCGTGATGACCCTTGAAAACAACTTATAAACATGGCTTAGAAGCGTGATGGGCCTGTAGTTCTTCAATAGGGTTTTATCACCTTTCTTGAAGAACAGTACCACCTCGCCTCTATTCCATGCTTCAGGCGTTTTGCCCTCGGACAAGACGGAATTAAAGAGCTTCTGGAGGACCTTAAGTACCGGTGTTCCACCCGCTCTCAGAAGCTCTGAGGTGATTCCGTCTTCGCCCGGCGCCTTGTTGTTCTTAAGGTGCTTCAGGGCCATCCTAATCTCGTACAGACTGATGTCCGGGATATCTTCGGTATAATGTCGGGACAGCTTGGCTCTTGGATCGCCTACCAAGCTGTCAACGGGCTTTGCGACTGAAGTGTATAACTGACCATAGAACCTCTCGATCTCGCCTAGAACCTCTGCTTTGGTCGACGCTATGCTGCCATCTTCCCGTTTCAGCTTGGTCAGCTGGCTTTGTCCAATAGACTTGTCCTTTGCGAACACTTTGGAGCCTTTGTTCTGCTCAATGGTCTCTTTAACACGGTTCGTATTAAAGAGCCGCAGATCATGTCGCAAGGACTTCGATATACGTCTATTAAGCTGCCTATATGACCTCGCGTCATCGGGAGACTGCAACTGTAGCGAGCGTCGTTCAGCCATGAAGGTTTAAGGTTCGAGGTCTATCTTTACGGCGGGGTCTGAAAAACTTAGACCCTACCGTGTGGACAGTTTCCACTAGCCCGTCGCTGATCTCGTCCACTGAGACAAAGGTCTCCAGACAAGCGAAGCGGTTGGAGAGCTCGAGTTGAAAGCTCTCGGGGTTTTGAATATGGGCCCGAGTAGGTCGGAGCGTAGACTTCATCAGACTGGACCTTTCCAGTTTAACATTGATATTCAGTGTGCCTCTTACGATTCGATGATCACTGCCGGTCTTTACCCTATTGATCACAGACACATCACTGAAAATCCGTTTCTTGTCGGTCATGATGAAGTCAATCTCGTTTCTCGTGGAACCATCGGGACTTATCCAGGTCCATTTCCTGTGAGGCGGCTTCTGGAAGAAAGAGTTCATCATGAAGAGTTCTTCTTTCTCCAGAAAGTCGGCCAGCCTCTGTCCCCTAGGGTTCCGTTGCCCGTATCCAAATTGCCCCACTCTCAACTCATCACCGCTGTTCTTGCCCAACTTTGCATTGAAGTCCCCCATAACAACAGTGAAGTAGGTTTTGGAAGTATGTATGGCCCTACTTACGTCCTCATACATAACCTCTACTTCCTCATCAGAATGTGACGAGGTCGGTGCGTATACCTGAATGACCTTCAACGAATATCTTTTGGATATTCTGAGTATTAGGTATGCCACCCTGCTCGACACACTGTCGATGGTAGTTATGTTGTTAACGAGGGACCTGTGAACGAGAAACCCGACACCGCCTTGGGACTGTTGGGCGCCCTCCCGGTAGTAGAGCACGTTACCAGACTTGAGGGTTACGGTGTCCTCCCCCTCTCTACGGACTTCGCATAATCCTACAATGTCCCAGTGTAACCTGCTCAGTTCCTCTTCCAACTCGCAAATCTTTTCATCAGTCCTCATTGTGCGTATGTTGTGTGTTACCAGGGCCAGTCGTCGTGGGGATGGGTAGTCGGATTTCGTCCGGGGATTCTTAGCACCCCCTGCTCCGCCATTACCTTGGCCGCTACCCACGCCAGGGATAGCGGAGCTGCCGGAGACTGGGGGCCTGGTATTAATGTGACTTATCATTAAGGGGGGTTTTGCCATACGCGCCACGCTTGGCAGGCGGGTTGGCGCGCGCAGTTTTTTTTTTTTTTTAAGGTCTCTGGAAGACGCTGCTGCCCATCTCCCGGTATATTATTATTCCCTTAGCAGGCTTCTACTGCAACCACGGGACGAAATGGTGGGGGACAATTCTAAGGCCGGTCACCCCACGGCATAAAGCGGCAAGAAAAATACAGTCGGCTATAAAATACGGCAAGAAAAGTACAGTCGGCTATAAAAGCTTGTTACTAAAATGTCATTTTTGACAGAAACTTATTATACCGCGTGAGCGTCTTAGGTTGCCGGTAAACAGAAGCGGAGCGAACAAAATAAACCAATCAGGCTGCGTCTTTGTGAAGCCCGAAAGAAGGGCATTTAAGAGGCCTTATCCCTTTAAATTTTTTTTCTATTATGACCAATTTATTGATAATACGGTATTTGATGACAGCTCAAATCAGCTACTCTTTATGAAATGTTAAAAACGATATGTTAGTATGAAGCTTCTATGATGATACAGGCATGTGACGTCATAAAAAACAGTAGTTAAAACACGTCTTCTTTTCATGAAATTAAAAATAGTATAATGTCCATAAGTTAGTGATAGCTTATTTGGTTCCGCTTATTTTTTAATGTGTGTTTAGTGGTTTCAATGACACAATTTATAATCACTATAGTCGAATGCCGTATTTCAACCAACTTTTGGAATTGAATAATACTTTTCCCCGAGTTCTAGGTAGTTACATAGCTATTTCATGCTTTCATTTGCGAGCAGTCGAAAATAAGTTATCATAGTTATTATAGAATATTGTCAATTTTGAGGAGTTTTTGAAACAAAAATTATCAATGAAAAATTCAAAATGTTAGTTTCAAATGTATAGCAATAAATCCCAATAGCCCTGTTCTAGGAAGTAATGTAAGAAAAAAATGTCTAAAACAATCCGCATTTTAAAAGGAATAAGGCCTCTTAAATCTGAGGAATGCGATTGGCGCATTTTCCACGGCTCCGTTGTCTGACACGTGTGAGCACTTAGCCAAATTTTCAAGGAAAAACTTATCAGACGGGTGTTGACTGATGTTGAATTATATGCCATGTAGTTATATAAATATAATTTGCTTCATGTGTCACGAAACATTGAAAAAAAATAATAAATATAATTTTTGTAAATATGTGACTTCAAAGGTACCAACGCAAATTATATAAGTAATATTTTTTATAATCCAATAAAATCTTTTTAAATTGTTTTCAGAATTCTCATTATTTACCATTTTTAGGGTTCCGTACCCAAAGGGTAAAAACGGGACCCTATTACTGAGACTTCGCTGTCCGTCCGTCCGTCCGTCCGTCCGTCTGTCACCAGGCTGTATCTCAGCAACGGTGATAGCTAAACAGTTGAAATTTTCACAGATGATGTATTTCTATTGCCGCTATAACGACACATGCTAAAAATAAAATAAATATTTAAGGGGGCTCCCATACAACAAACTTGTTATAGATTATATATATGTATAGGTACGGAACCCTTCATGCGCGAGTCGGGCTCGCACTTGCCCAATTTTTATTTATGATGGCCATGAACTTAAACGCATTTTTTCACGGTGAAAATGACAAATTACTTGTTGTCTCCATACACATATTGATACCCAACCCACGGAATGACATCACAATGTAGGTGTAATTTGTATGGAGCGTTTTTAGCGCTCTGTAGGAATGTTGAACTTTGACGGTCATTTCTGACTTCTAGAGCCATCTTAGTGTATAGAAATTTGATGCTAATAAAAAATAAAATCGATAGTCGTCCTAAAAAAAAACCTATTCTACGTTGTTCACATTTACCGCTTGCGACACAAGAATAGTTTTATAAGTTTTGGATTAGAAGAGAATATTGTGAACTAACAATAACTTTTCACAAAAGGTAAGTAACCGACTTCAATGACCGAAATGGGTACATATTTTGTTTATTGTTGATTATCTCAAAGAGCGCTGAATCAGTTTCGATAAAATTTATATGTGCCTACCTCTGGGGGCCTATGATGGTTGCGTTTATCACGAGATAAATAAGTGACAAAACATCTGTCACTCACACACGCATTTTGTGAAAACGTGGATGCTTTGTTACTTATTTAATTTTATCGCGTGGTAAAAGCAACCATCATAGACCCGCAGAAGCGGTCTACCAAACAAAAGGAGAATCATTAAAATCGATTCGTAATCATCAAAAAACCATACAGTAGAGTTGAGAACCTCCTAATTTTTTGAAGTCGGTTGATAAGTAGCGGGAATATGGGGAGCGGGTATACACACTAATCTAATATCACACTGTCACACTAATAGGTAATTATCTAATATAATGGCGAAGTTTGTGAGTGTGTATGTTTGTTACTTCTTCCAGCTCAAATGGCTGGACCAATTTTGAGAAATTTTGGTATCACGGTACATACACATAGGACTAACAGATAGGCATTGGCGTATTTAGGGGGGTGGCCGGGTGGGCCGTGCCCACCCCAATATGGTCTAGTGCCCACCCCAGAATTTTGAGTTACCCATAGAAATTCATGACTTCAACTCACAGGCCATGACCAGGCTCCACCCAGGCCCCACCTGAAAAATAATCTTAGATACGCCAATGCAGATAGGCTACTTTTTATCCCGAAAAAATTTTGTGTTCCCGTGGGAAGAGTGGGTAACATCGCGTGGCGCAGCTAGTTTTAAAAAAGCAAACAATTTGGAGCCCAGAATGAATGCCCTCTCTATGGTTATGAACTTCTAGTTTTAGTCTGACTTACTGTTGAGTTTCTCTCGGATCTCTTCTCAACATCGGTCTCCTCTTGTGACATTTGGACATGTGAAAGTGCGCCCTTGTGGCCTACTTACAGAATGAACGTTTTGATTTTGATTTTGATAAATTGAGATATTCTGTTGCAGGCTCATCCAATGTTACAAGACCATGTGGGCCTACATCATAGCTGCGGCCCGCGGCGACTCCCGGCAGGCCGTGCAGGCCCGGAATTCGAATAGCGAGGACTTCAACTTCTCGTAAGTATATTAGAAAGAAAGAAAGAAAGAAAGAAAGAAAGAAAGAAACATTTATTGCCACACCTAAAAAAAAATAGGTACATAGATTGAACAATAAAAACATTGTCATTATATTGTCCACCCAAATTATTCCGTGTGACAAAAGGAGCGGACTCAGCATGTGCTGCGACAGACAGGCGTCTGCGCAGCGCTGATTTTCAGGCCGTATTACCCTAGCTTTACAGCATTCCATCCGCAGCGAAGTGCCGAACCAACCTCGGCCAATTTTGCGAGTAGTGTAGAGCCGCATTACACTACATGAAAAAAGACTTTGGACGAGTTTCGTACACTGGACATTGAAATTGCACATTTACTTTAGCCATCCGTCTTCTCCTTCCAATACCGTGCGAACAGGACGGGCGATGTTGAGCCAAACGTCAAATTTAAAACCCATACTGTGCTAGAGAGATGGGTAATGTTATCAGTACTTAGCAATGAAGTTGCATCAAAGTACTCATGGTAAGCACAAAAAAGATGTATAGCAATAATTACAACACAAAAAGTTAAAAAGGGAATGAGACGAAAAAAGGAAATGCTTTTTACTACTTACCATCCGGGAATCTTATTTTCACCATAAAAGTACAGCTCTCTCTGAAGTGGCATCTCCTTGTTCCGCTGTCTTCGTTCATGTACGGTTCTCTTCTTCAATCCGTTTCTATAGGTACAGTCGCCATCAGATATATCGCAGCATATAAGGCGTTCATAAATATCTGAACACGACGCTTATTGACTGGGCGTTACAGTACAAGTTCAGATATTTATGAACGCCTTATATGCTGCGGTATTTTTGATGGCGATTGTACGTGGGCGTTATTTTTTAAATTTTTACACACTCATATCAAATTCTCAGGTACCGCGACGGCAAGGTGTTCATGGTGTCCACAGCGAGTGAGAACCCTGGACCTTCCGGCGTCAACACCCGGGACCTCTGCAAGAGTTCCCCGACCAACTCCAACAAGTCGGTGGCTCCTGCACAGAACCTTAAACTTGAAGAAGATGGGATTGAGACATGTGATGATGTAAGTATTTAAAACTTTGAGAAACATGAGGCATATTTATAACTATAGTCTGAAACGGTTTACACTCACGTGAAATTATCAGGAACGGCCCGACATGTTTCTTCATCAGGAATTGCTACCCGGCGCGGCAACTTTGTCCTGATGAAGAGCTCTATACTAGTTCGAAACATGTGGGCCGTTCCTGACTAGGTACTTAACGTGAGTTTAAACCGCTTAATACAATAAGTAAAGTAAGCGTAGTATTTATTTATATTGTACATTGTTTAGGTATATGTAGGTTACCAAACTTTTTCAGTTAGTCGAAATAGGTCACAATGATACTGAAGAAGAGGTACAGATGGGAGATGTTTCCTTACAGCTCAGAATTTGGCAATCTCTGGATTGCACACTACAATATTTGCCCACAGTTTTTTACGAGACCAAATAAATATATTAAACCCTTTCCTGAAGATCTAAGTTACCCTAATTTTATGTTTGGGTATCTAGCAGAACGTCTTAATGAAATTATTTAATACGTCAAGGCAGTTGTTGAATCATCCGTACGTTTAGGTAATATACATATGATGAATAAAATTAAACCTCTCCATAATCTTAGATTCACTGTCTTAATCTTTATCTTAGAGACCTAAAAACACACGGCAAAGCTTCTAGTCATATCTGTTAAAGAGACTATTAAAGCGAAGTTATAACACCTCTCTTCTCGCGCTATGTGTTTAGCCAATAAAGAAACGATATAAAGTAAACACGTTGTCTATGGCGAAAGAAACTCAACAAGTAATGTGCATTGTACATGTGAACGTTCGTTCACCCTGCTGCCCCACCTGTGGATTCTAGCGAGACCCTGGAGACACGTCCACTGACGACTAACCTATGGTATTATGCTATATTAAACTATGCTATAATAAGTATTGTATAATCACACTAATATTATAAAGGCGAAAGTTTGTGAGTGTGTTTATGTGTATGTTTGTTATTTCTTCACGCTCAAACGGCGGGACCAATTTTGACCAATTTTGGTACCAAGGTAGCTGACACCCTGGATAGATACATAGGCTACTTTTTATCCCGAAAAATTTAGTGTTCCCGTGGGATGAGCGGGTAACACCGCGCGGCGCAGCTAGTAAGGGATAAAAAATAAAGTTATTAATATTTACCGAGCGACTCTGTTTCAGTTTCGGTAATATTCCTTTCATTTGTCCGGATGTTTGCATGTCCGGATTTTTGGATCTCCGGCTGTTCTCGCCTACAGGCCACATTTCGGAACCGATTTTCATGAAATTTTGTGAGTAGGTAGGTTGATAAGTATATAAGTACCTAGATTTATTTTGTCGAGGTGGGGATCCAAGTTTTTGAAAATGGCGGAGATATGGGGGAAGAGAGGGGAAAAAAATCAATTTCTGCCATTTTATAACAATTTCGGGGTCTAGAGCTCACAGAGCCACTATACAGAGATACTATAAACTATCAAAACAATGTTTATAATTGTTTATAATTCTATATATCTTTTAAATGATAGCGTTTATGTTTCATTCACTTTAAGGGTTATAGAGATTTAAAGGCCGCCGTTAAATGGTATTCTTTTCCTGACTTCCCAAACCATTAACTCTTGTACTGTCCATAGGGATAATACAAGAGTAATGTGGTTTGGGACATCAGGCAAACAGATGTAACTTATACTTATTTATTTTATTTTATTATACAGCTCTTAAATAAATATTTGACAGTTTCTACATCGCTTTTGAGCTTGTGCACAAATCACTCGAGGTTCGATAGGGGTGAGGGGGGGTTAAAAATAAAACTTCACTTTTAAAATACTTCAAAATAGGTAGCGATTCTATATTACGAAATTCTAACGGAAAAAAATACACGTGAGGTTGTGCTGCCCTCATTCAATTTCTGCCCGTGATTCTAATCAGGTCATCGGTCCAGAGGAAGAGGTAGGCGGTAGGCATGAGTCTCCTAAAATAGCATAACAGACCTATTCAAGCCTATTACAGGACCGCACGATGTCTTGTAGACTCGCACTTCCGTATATCTGTAGAATGCGAACAGGATTGGAAGGATAACCTGAATGCATGGGAAATCACAGATAACCTAGCATTTTATCACTGGCTAGAGGAGCCATGTTTCCTAATCCTATTTACTTCAAGGCCAAACTTGAGTGTGGTGGCTCTGCAGCGGGAAATTCTAGAAATAGAAACAGGCCTATTTTACTTTAGCAAAAAATTTGGGCGCTGGGATATATTAGGGGTATATATAGACATTTTTGCGTATATCTCTGTGACGACTAGGTATGCATACATGCAGATATAATAAATAGTAAAATAATATTCGGACTCTTAAGGTAGCGTAATATATTTCATTATTTTTAAACCTAAAATATGCCATTTGTACAAAAAATTACAACAGCATATTTCAGTAATGTTTTGATGCTGATTGATGACGATAATGTTATATTCTGAGCGACTTTTCTTGCATCTAAGTTCAGCATCCAATCTTTAAGAAAACACCAAACTTAATACAATGTTGCAGCACCCACTAAACTTAATTTACTTAGCGCGCACAAATTGCAAACATGGCTATAGATCGAGAGACATAGAAACATCATCAAGTTAATGCACTAACTTTTAAAGGGGCAATTAGAGGTATTATGTTTGGCAGCAATCAGTATTTACCCTGTTTACTTTCGAAAACTCCTGTCTCTGTTCTGTTAGTTTGAAAGTGGGCTTTGTTTTAGTACGCCCGGGGTCGATTTTAGGGTGTACGTTGATGGTGATGCGAGGTTAGAGGATAGAGGGGTCGTTTTACAATGGAAGGTACGGTGACCAAGTCATAAACGTGACAACGTATCGGGAAGGCGGTAGTCATGTTCATCGTCTATTGTTTCAATGTCCTCCGATCCGAGCACGCACGTCTCAATTTTCGGCTCATTCCTCTTAGCACTAGTTGCTTCAAACTCAGTATCCTCAATGGACATTCATGTGATTATTAATTGGAACGAAAGTGTTATCTGAATTCTTTTAATTGAAGTTCGTGTTAAGCTATCGTGCAAGCCCGCAATCATTTGATACCGATCTTTACTTAGTCGGACTCTTAACGGCTCTATTCATTTGGAGATCGGGGAGGTCAGGGAGGTGACATGACGCGATGAAGTATAGAGGAATTTAGAAGTTGTGCAAGGAAATATTGAATTCGAATATGAGTCCAGTGTTTACGGTACAGAAAATTCGTCTGGGAAATAGCATGGGGCCGGTAAGTACCTTTAATTAAGGTGATAAATAGTGTGTATTACTTTTTTCATAAATAGTGTGCAAATAATTATTTCGTTTATATTTAATAAGTAGATATAATTAATTTATTTGTGTACTTGAAAAATACGTCTAATTATAAATATATATTAATATATCTTAAAACTGTATTTAGATATATTTTCTGATTGTAGATATTTATTTCTAATGAAGTTTTACTAACCATAAAATTTTATTTCAAACTACGAAAAATAAATAAATAACCAAAATTATGTTAAGTTTGTTATAATTGTTATACGACAACGCGGTTGGCGCAGTCTGTTGTGCAATTGCTTACTGAGCCAGCGAACCTGGGTTCGAATCCCGACACGGCAGATATTTGTGTGATGAACTCGAATGTTTGTTCCTGGGTCATGGATGTTATCTATAATATGTATTTATGTTTTATGTATATCGTCGTCTAGACCTAAGTAGGTACAGGCTTAGCTTAGTTTGGGCCAGGTCGATTTGTGTATTATTGTCCCTTAATATTTATTAATTATAATATTATAAAACATAAACCTATTGGAGGAGCATTGATTCTTCAGTGGATTTATCTATAGGTAAATGAATAAATATAGGAGAACCTCACACTAATCAATGTATACGAGTAACTGTGGTTCTATATTTCAAAATCTGACACAATATTACATAATTTTTACCGAGCAGCTAAAAACCTAAGCCCGACATTGACATTCAGGACATCTCCTCACCGATCGGTACATTAAGTCCTTAAGGTGGGCGGCGACGGCGGGTACTTATTCGATACTCTTCATTTTCTTGTATATCCTATTATTTTTGTCCACCTTTTATTTCTTAGTTATACTATTTTTATCCCGAATAAAGCTAGAAACAAAAACATTCCACTTGGAAGTTCGATTTTGGAATTCAACCTTTTAAATGACAAGGCCTACATTTTATGTTTGAATACTTACCTACATTGTTCGTTTGGTATATGTAGGTATAGTCAAGATAGTTAAGGTGACGCACACAACAACATGTCATGTAATAAAAATGGATTGTTTTGATGTAAGTATATAAAAAAAGATTGCTACACAAAATTTCCTCACACAATTTCGTGACGTTTTCTTGACGTCCATTTTTTTTTAATGTACTTACATCAAGACAATCCATTTAACTCGATATATATTAAGTCCAAAGTAAAAAAAGTGTAATAAACCAGTTTATGAATGTATTAAATTATACGATGACTTACTTTTTGTATTAAAATTGCGTCAGGAAATATTTTTTTTAAACGTTTTTCATCAAGGGATAATTTCTTTTCAAGAAAGTAAACAACTTTTTGAGAAACACTCAGATGTGTGTGCCATTTACCTCAACTCTCGTGACAATATCTGTAGGTACTTGAGTATCGATTTTTAGCTATTCGATAATTTGACAAGTTTTCATTTGATTTTAAATATCATTGCACTATTACCTCTTGTCTCTACCTATTCCAATAATGATATAATGAACTGCACTGACTCTCTTTAGAATTCACTTCTTTTTCAATATGGTGATTTTATGAATAATAAGAACGTACCACTTATTTCATATTTTGTGCTTTGAATACATTTGCGTTAAAATTTGAATTCTGTTAAATTTTCCGTGTCCAACATTCAATACAAATTGACTGGATATAGCACAAATGTATTTTCACCCGACATTAATATGGCCGTCTTAACAAGTTATTTGTGACACGTTAAAAGCCCCTGTTAAGCCTATTAGTATTAAAGCGTTGATACCATTAAATGGCCGCACTCATTGTCATAATTTATAGCTAAGAACACTTCCAATGAAGTTACCTTCGTATCGAATATACATACGTAAATACCGTTTTTGGCACACAAACATCACCCCTGTTGCATTCCTTCCCGTTAGTGAGTTAGTACTCCCACACAAAATCCGACTCACTGGTAGTACAAAAGGCTAAACCAGCCAAGATACAGTTCAAGGCATGCTTAAAAAAAAGGCACATATAAACGTTCGACTGATGACACGTCTCTTTCGCCAGGGGTTAAAAACATCGCAAAACTTGGAGTTTAAATCAATTTAACGTGAGCCTTTTCGTTAAGTGCCTACTCTTTATATTAATGAAGCTAATTCTTGGAGATTACTTAGATTACGTGTCTCGTCGCGTCGCAAAATCGATACAATATTTCCCTTAGAACGGATAGTCGCAGAAAAAATGTCACGTCAGTAGTTAGGCTTCAAACAAAGAGCAATGCGCTTGCATTCAAAATTATAGTTCGACCCGCTTGGGATTACGTAATTCGAAAGTTTATATTTAATTCCATTGTGGCAAATATATCGTTAGAGTAAAGTATCTGTTCATGATATTATATCTATAGTAATGGCCGTCCAAATTTCTTCCAAATCGGGTATTACACGTTATTTGTTTCATAGAGTAGATTTAATTTTAAGGTAGACCAGAAACTTCTCCATATCATTAGCTTTTCTCAATGATCAATTCATTGTATTTGGTGGCAATTTCCTTATTATTACATCGTACTTAATTCAAAACTTTAATATTAACCCCTTGTATGCTTAGGCACTTGATCAGTGCGGGACATTTGAACTTTCTGTTAAAATATCAATTAGTTGATTACTGTTCTTCTTTTACTTTTTTTTAGTTTCAATTAGATAAGCAAATCTTTGATATAACATACAAGGGTTTAAACCAGCAAATATAAATTAATCATACATTTTGGTGGAGGTATTCCATAGCGATTAATTTATCATGGTTTCCGAAAAAAAATGTAAGTAATTTTGTATGACGTAGATAAATCAAGTAGGTACATAAATAATATTTCGAATTCTACCTACTGGAGTGATTTTCAAAAAATATGTACATAGTCAAAGGCTTAATAAAAACAAAATTACGATTTCATAATATATGGGTAACTATCGTAACACAAAGGAATCAATTAAGTTTTGTTTTAATTAAAACCCTTAACTATGTAAATATATTTTGAAAATGACTCATTGATAAAATCATGCTCACTGAAACTACTACTTTAAGATAAGTTTCTGATATTGATACTTCTGTGGCTTAACCTCGAAATGAGGGGAGGAATGAGGGTTATTAATTGTGACAGTTAATAGCCTGGCCAAATGAAATGTTCGTGTCTTACTTCCGAAGAGTCAAACAACCCGGTCAATGCTCGTTTGTGTGCTCACCAGGTGGCGCCCCTGGCAATTAGAGCTCAGACATAGACATACCCTAGGTAGTACTACATATAAATTTATGAAACATGTAATCTCATAAAAAAATTGGGCAAGTGCGAGCCCGACTCGCGCATGAAGGGTTCCGTACCTATACATATATATAATCTATAACAAGTTTGTTGTATGGGAGCCCCCTTAAATATTTATTTTATTTTTAGTATGTGTCGTTATAGCGGCAATAGAAATACATCATCTGTGAAAATTTCAACTGTTTAGCTATCACCGTTGCTGAGATACAGCCTGGTGACAGACGGACGGACGGACGGACGGACGGACAGCGAAGTCTCAGTAATAGGGTCCCGTTTTACCCTTTGGGTACGGAACCCTAAAAAGGTCTAATGTGTAAAACCTTCCAAATAAACAATTCAAAGACCGACACACGAAAGCATAAGGAATAACTCGAAAGGTTATTTAGCGTTAGGGTGCTGGAGAGGCTAACACACTGGACCGATAATCCAGAGATACCGGGTTCGACACCCGTACTCTTCCGCCAGGTTACGCATTTCAATTTTTCTTTGTGCTTTGATCTTTGTATCAGTGGTTTAATATCTTAATACTGTATGATGTATAATTTTGATTAACAAATCCATACTAATATTATAAATGCGAAAGTGTGTCTGTCTGTCTGTTACCTCTTCACGCTTAAATCGCTGAATCGATGTTGATGAAATTTGGCATAGAGATAGTTTAAGATCCGAGGAAGGACATAGGATAGTTTTCATCCTGGAAATTATACCTAAAAAGATTGAAAAGTGAGTGAACGTTTCTGTTGGGGTGCGGTGACCCTGTAGGAAATGTAATTATTAGACCAAAAGCACAATTGCTCTTACATTTGCTTAGGCGTTTTTAATAATCCCTTTTATCAAGTTCCACGCGTACGTAGTCGCGGGCAAAAGCTAGTACGTATCTAAATACCTACACTGATATTTGATTGAGTTGTTCTTAAGGTTTTTTTGATTCTTAGATACAAAATCACACATCACATTTTTTTTTTTTAGTTTTACCGTTTAGTCTCATTATAAGTTTTCTCCACTACATACCTCACTTTACATTAGAAAGATGTAACAATATTGTGTTTTAGACTGTTCCTCCACCATAATATCAAAGAACTTGTAACTGGATAAAACCGGAATGCCCAGCATAGCTAGTAAGAGGTATTTTACTGGTCTAGCAAAATATTGAATTTCTAGTTCAATATCTGAATTTCGAATTCATTATTTTGCCAGGGCTTAGGGTTTGAATAGGATATTCAATATTTTGCTTGGGCTTGAATTACTTAGAGACTAGAATTTCTAAAAAAATAACTTCGCTTATCGAAAAAGAGTATATTCATTACAGTCAGAAGGAAAACATCATTACCGTAACGGTCGAACAGAGAGAGATATCGCGAAAGTAGACACGTTACTCTCAATAGTCGAATTAGTAAAGTAGGTAATTGGCGGTGGTCGTTGATAACCTATATTTTCGTTTTTTATTAACTATGCTCTATGTATTAAGTCATTAATCATAATCAAATAAGTATCACGTGATCTAGTGCAAATTAAAAATGTAATTAGAATTAGTTACGCACCAATAACATTAGTTTAGAAATGAAATGGGTCCTAATTTTATTACAGATATTATGTGTTTAGTTCGTTGAAATTCTACCGGGGAAATGGTGACGTCACATGCACATAATAAATGACTATGTTGCTAAGGCCTTATCCACACTAAAGGCAAGACGGGGACACTATACGCGGCGAGTGGCTCAAGTCATGAAACAAAACAGAGCGCACCATTTAGAATGTATAAAAAAAAACTGTATTTTTTTTATTATTCAAAACATGTTATAGAGTAATGGTTTTAAAATTGGCAAATTCAATAGCTTTTTTTTAATTCACTCAAATTTGACGGGACTACTGAATGTATAAAACTTTAACCCTGCCAGAGATTTTTCGATGGGTGCGTTTATTATTAGCTCGTACGATCAATTTTGGCTGCATGATGGGTGCGTTTATTAATAGCTCGTATGACTGGTGCTGTGTCATTTATTTATTGCAAAAAAACGCGATCCCACAGGACATAGTAATAAATTCAATAGAGGTAAACAGCAGGCGGTCTTATCGCTAAAGAGCAATCCCTTCCAAACAATCTAAAAACGTCCAATTAAGTCCAAATCTACATTTGTAAATTACAAAAATTATTTCAAGTTTCTAATTACCTACTTAAACTGTTTTATCTTATACAAGCAACCTCTACTTTATATCGTGTCATGAAAATATTTTAGAGACACTTTCACTTCAAGTGCGCTCGGTGTGTACTCGCCTTTACACCGATATCGTTTCGTTGTTACGCAGTATGCTTGAAGAGTGGCTCATTAGTAACTAACTTTATTATTATGATGTCCACGTGCACGTTTCATGGCCTAGATGCGGTAATTAGTGAATCGTTACCTCAGGGCCATGCTCTGGTCCATATTTTCGCGGTATGTTCGACATATCCCGAACCGGTCAAGGTTGATTTACAGTTTGTATTGGGATTTTGCAGTCGAGGACGAGTGCATTCTACACTGAATGGAGCTCTTCTAATCCTATACTTTCCCTACATTACACGCCCGTATTTAACTACGCAACCCTATTGCAGATTACTGATGAACATAATTATAAGGCATATACTTTGTTAGAATCATTAACAAATGAGGACGTGGAAGTGTTTATAGGTACTCGAGGACAGAGATAGAAAGTATTAATAGGTACTAGGAGGTGCCTGCAACTTCGTCCGCGTGCTTTTTTTATTTACTGTACACGGATAATAATTATACTATAACCATCTTTGGATGACCTGCTATCCCTGTACCAAAATAGGTTAAAATCTGTCCAGCCGTTTCAGCGTAATGCGAGGACAAAAAAAAATTACCAACAGTTGGCGCCAGGCTGGCATGGCGCCGCGCGCTAATACAAAACAAAGGATCCTGCATCACGTTATTAAGATTTTTTGAAGCAACACGCTATTGAAGGCATCTGGACAACCGGACATCCAAGCATCCGGACATACAAAAGTATTATTGGTTAAAAGCTGAATCGGAAACACTTCGCTCGCTCAGTCGATAAAATCTCATGTTACATTATACGTACGCAGAGTAATCCGGGTATTGTACTTAATTTCTTCACAAAAAAGCCTCTTCTTCGAGAGTAAAAGCCATATTTTACCATAGGGAAAGTTCGAGGAATATGATGTACTCATCAGCATTTCAGCAAATTTAATTATGATAGAATTTCATTAGGTATTTCATGTACCTACACTAATACTGAATATATTTTCAGAAAGACCGGGCCTATACAAATTATATTAGTACTAGAAGGTAGGCAACTTCATGGCGTCCGCGTATTTTTCTTTCTTTACCGTAGACGAATAAAAAGTATCCTAGAGCCATCTGTGGATGTCCTGCTATCCCTGTAACATAAAGTCTTAAATTTCGAGTACCTAGTTTTTGAAACATAAATTATCAATGAAAGATTCAAACTGTAGGTTTCAAATATATACCAATAAATCCCAATAGCCCTGTTCTAGGTAGTGAACATCAATGATATGTTAAGAAACATGTTTGATCATAGAGAAAATGTCTAAAACAATCAGCATTTTAAAAGGAATAAGGCCTCTTAAATACGTGGTCTACCTGGTTTTACATGTAAACCTGTGGGTAGTATTTGTTGCGCGATTAAGAGGCCTTATTCCTGACGAATCCCTTCCAGAACTTAGCATTTTTGCGTTCGTCCGACTCGGAATCGATATAATTTTCAATGTTAAGAATAAAAAAAGTGTCCTAAATTGGAAATTGCACATCGTAATCCGAACACTGATAATTAAAAATGTAATCAAATATTAAAGTTAAATTTTAACCTACTTCTAATTGGCGTATCAAATTTGCAAAACTGCACGAATTTGTACTATATTCACGTGATATTACAATAATTTGGGATCTTGTATCTGATCTGATAATGGAGGTAGATAAAAATAATACGGAGTTTTTCTCTAGAATACCTTCAACTTTCGAATTAAAGACGGCTAACCGATTCCTGAGAATTTACAAAGTTTCCCGACTGAAAATTAAACAGTTTTAAAGGGAAGGCCGGAAATTGCTTAACGATTCAATCTTTTAAGACGCTGAAAATATTGAAGAGAATTTAGCGTGTGTCAACATTTTGAAATATTGGATTTAAAATTATATTTAAGCCTTATTTATAAAGCACGAGTGCTGGGAATAATAAATTGATAAAACCCAATATTTGATACTGTAATTCTAATAGTTGACGCCCTGTTTGCTATCTACCTATTACTATGAATTAAGGTTGAAGAAGCCATCTACTGGGACAGTGTCTAAAGCTACACACGCACGTGACTAAAACAACCAGGTCTCTGCCAGGCAGGTGGGTAAACAACATTTTATACCACATCGTTAGATGTAATATATGAAACAGGTTTACTCACGTCATCATATATGTCGAATATCGCTCGAGAGATTCGAATCGGGTCGCGATCCTCAGGAGCGGTTCTCCTCGCGTTATCCCGCCTCAGTCGCTGCGGCCAGATAACATCAACAATAAGTTGATCTATTCTTTAAAATATCTATCCCGGTAGTGTCACCACATTACATGACATGTCAGTCACAGTTGGTAACTTTGTTACCGGTTTGATGGGCGCACTCAGTGAATTATGGAATTAATCTGCCGCCTGCGGGTCATTAGGCTCACCGCTAACACGCTGTAACGCTATCTGTGTAATAGCGGGCAAGTAGGGAAGGAATACTTTTTTTATCAGTTATATTATAAACAATGACTCTTCTTTTTGCTTAGCCGTAGTCGGGTTCGGGTAGTAAAAACCGTATTTAACCGACTTCAAAAAAAGTTATCAGTTTTACTTTACCTGTAAGTATTTATGTCCCTGTAATTATGTATGTATGTTTTACCGCGATTATCTTGCGTTTGGCAGGTTTCAGAAAAGTATTTTTTACACTTAGGAGACGGTTTTGGTGTTAACTGACTTCAAAAAGGAGGTTCTCAGTTTGACCCGTATGTTTGTCCACGATTATAAAGTTGTTTATGTACTTGCGTCTGATAGTCATCATCTCCCTATGTTGTTTATCTATTTGTGCCTGATAGTCATCTCCCTATGCTGAGCTGATGATCGAAGGTATAACTTCTTAACGGTTAGGAGCAAGTGGGTAATTCAAAGGAGATGCATGCAAACAAGACCTCCATGATCACCCCGCTATATGTATTTTATTAAAATCAATAAAATAAAATAAATACAAAAAAGAACCGACTTCAAAACAAACTGAAGAGCCATAAATAACCCGTTCATGTCCAGATTACATTTGAATCACCATTTGAAATTGGATAGATGAAATGATTATCCTACTATGTTATTTATAAAAATAAGGGCTCTATCTATACAAGTTTTGGTTCATTCCAGTTATCATCTTCTAAAATGGATAATAAAACTGAAATCAATATGTTTGTAAACAGATATTCAGTTACCTCCTATTGTGTTTAGAACTAAGAGCCTAGACTTAGAATATAATTTTATTAGCTAACAAAACAAAGTGTTGCTTTCGCGTTGTATTAAGAGGCTTTATTCCTTTTAAAATGCTGATTGTTTTAGACATTTTACTACCTAGAACAAGGCTATTGGGATTTATTGGTATATATTTGAAATCTACAGTTTGAATTTCTCAATGAACATTTTTTTTTCAATAACTATTCGAAATTTACGGACCACGTATCTCGCATGCCGGACGACCTGTGGGCTAAAATTACCACGGAGTGGGTCCCACAAAACAGCATCCGGCGTCGTGGTAGACCCCGAAGGAGATGGCGAGACGAACTTGACGCCTTTCACCGAGACTGGTGGGAGATTGCTCGGGACAGGGACGCGTGGAAGAATGAGAGTGAGGCCTTTGCCCAGCAGTGAGACAATATAGGCTCTTAAATAAAATAAATCATAATTAAATAGTAGTTTTTTCACCTTTTTTTCGACTGCACGCAATGTAAGCATGAAATAGCTATGTTACTACCTAGAACTCGGGGAAAAGTATTATTCACTTCAAAAAGATGGTTGAAACTATCAATATACTTGTCATAAATGAAAAAAATAAATAAAAGTAATATGGCCTCTTAAAGAAAAGCTCCTGGAATAGATATCTATTGTGAATCATGTAATGTCTCATTATTTTAATGTGGATACACCACAATCTTTTAAAATATTTAACCATTGATACAAAGAATACAGTATCTTCCGCTAGGTTATCCATTTAAATTTTCTATCTTTGTATGAATGGGTTCAATATTATGATGTCTTTTGTTTGTAAAATTTCGTTGTGCCAGAGGTTCCTTAAATTTAGTTTTTACGTACAATAAACTAACTGCGTGATATTTTCAAGACTTTACAGAAGTCAATACAATGATGATAACGTTATGCTTAGTTTTGCATATTTTCATTTTAAATGCGTACAAGAATAATTTGACCAAGCTAGTGAAACGTTTCCGTTTTTCTTAAACAGAAATTGTATGTCCGTTTAATACGGATGATCAGTTGTTAGAGGTGTGTCGTTCGCGAGTGAGTGATTATATAGCCTATTTCTATATATCGCCTGGTGAAAACCAAAACGCCCTAAAATTTCCGTCACTACTGTTCAAAACCTCGTATCTAGTCTGTAGATTGATACTGAGATACGAGCTTTGTTTTAAGTAGGACAGTAGAACAGACGATATTATATAGCCTATTTCTGTGAATCCTTTTCACATATCTGAACCTACATACTAACCGGCAGTGAGGGAGGAGGGAAGCACATATGAGTCTAACATTAATGTTTCATAACGCATCTCTTGACAATTTGATTAAGTAGGTAATATATATTAGTCGACCGGTAACGATCTAGATGTCTTAATTAATTTTCCAGCACCTCGATATAACTTTATCCTGCTGAAAGTTGTTCTTCAAGTAATAATATTTCCAACGCAATAAATACTGGAGTTGAAAGGTAAATTTAACCCTGGCAAAGCTTTCAAAAGTGTTGCGTGAATGTTGTTACGTTCAACTAGTTGTCTATCGTATTTACAAAATGTGTGATCACATTTCCTTCGTATTCCATATGTACGTGTTATTTATTCGTTAGGATTACAAATCTCTCACATGGCTCTTCAAAGTTTCTAGCTTGATATTCACGTCCACATTCACAGCCACCTGACTGGACCATTATACCTACTTACCTGTGATCTAATACAGATCAACCACTCATTTAAGTGCCTAATTATAACGGACGTACAAGACGAATTGTATTGTTGACGAGGAATTATTCGGATTGATCCCTGCCGCATCTTTCCGCCATAGTTCTATGCGACAATTCTTTCATCCCCACCACTTAGATAGTTGGCAGTCGACAACTGTGCGTTTTTCTAGAAATTACCTGCCTCGCACGACTGCATTGTGGAATGAATCGAAAAGAGCGTACATCCATCCTACCTGTAAGGCCGGTAACGCACTTGTGACTCCTCTGGTGTTTATTTTATTTTATTTATTTACAATGTATGCAAACGGGTAGGTACGTATTACAATCCCGAAAATTCATAATACCTACAGTTGAAATACCAATGGTCAAAATACCGAAAGTACAAAAAGCGGATATTCGATATACCGAAGCTCAAATACCTATTTTCAAAAGATGGAAAGTTTTAAATCTCCAAATTTTAGAATCCCGAAAGTTTTAAATATCGAAATTGTATAATCCCGAAAGTCAAGAAGCCCTTTAAAAGTGGCACGACACTAAACTAATCTGACTTTTTTGTGGAACCGATCTGCTCCGGCGCTGCGGGATGTGCAGCCCCTCCGCCCTAGTGTAAGAAAGTGCGGCAACTACGCTCGCGGCTCGCTTGGTGCCCGCACTTTCTTACCGCGGCCGAGGGCTGCCCTCCCTCCGCGCCTCCGGGCTTTTATATACACTCTAGGGGTAGGGCAGACAAGACCACGTGGAATCGGGGTTGACAACTTCGGTTCAGTGGCAAGTCGATAGGAAAGACAAATGAGTCCGGGAAAAGTGGGAAATTATGACACTAAATACTCGATATCATGATACAATATTCTGTCATGGACTGCCAACTGAACCGAACTTGTCTGGAACCTAAGCTGTCAACCCCGATTCCACGTGGTCTTGTCTGCCCTACCCTTAGAGTGTATATAAAAGCCCGGAGCAGATCGGTTCCACAGAAAAATTCGCTCACAGTAAGTATAGTAGTAGGCAAGTAGGTTACCTAATTTAGGTTAATATTATTTGTATAACATAAACATTAGAATATGTGACTACACATGACGTTGCCAACAGGTACAATACTATATAGCATACATAAAAAGCAAATGCAGATACTAAACATATAAGAGTAATTACCCAATTACAGGCAAACACAACATGAGTTATAAACAAAAATTCACTTACGATAATATCTGACATTAGGTTCCGATAGGTAACATAGAAAAAATATATAAATGAAAATCTTTAATGTTACAATATTCACAGAGTGTTGCTGTTGTTGTTGTCTATGGGCGACGGTAATTGCTTTCAGGTGATCCATTTGCGCGTTTGCACCCTACTATGATATAAAAAAGACGCGGTTACAGCTGCCTGCCACATAAGCGCCAGGAGAGAAAATGAACGAATCAGGCTCCGTCTTTGTGAAGCCCGAAAGAAGAGCATTTAAATCTGATAAATGTGATTAGTCAATTTTACACATCACCGCTCCGCTTCGCTTCTGTGGATAGGCACTACACACAAATGACACTCCATATTATGAGTTTTCATGTTGTACGAATAAAACATGCAGGAAACACGCGATCAAAAACAGAAAGCGGAGCCAAGTACCATGGTGCGCGCCGATCCGAAGCTTAAGAGGGCGCCGAGCGTTAGCGACTGAACCATAGAGCGCGGGGAATGCGTATTTAGATCGGCGCGCGGCCGCCATAGTAAAAATGTATGGAGAATTAAAAGCACTTTTTGATAAATCTGGACCTCTAATACCAAACAATAATTGAAATATTTGATGCGGGCAAATTGTAATGTAAACATTCATCTTTTTTTTTAACTGAAAATCAGAATAGATTTCCATTGTTAAAGTATAAAAAAACATTTAACGCCTGCTTCTTTTCGCTCGGTGTCGTCTTAAAACGCGCGACTAAAAATGCGTAGCGCGCAATTATGCGAATAATAATGAAACCGTGAAATAAATTCTGAATCCATATAATTGACGTCCAATTGCCCCGAGCCAACATTTCGGTGTCACCCCTCAACACAGATATCAAAGCTTATCGAACCCTGTATCGCTCTTGTACATTATTTCGTGATATGGACCTTGTTACATATACCTATACAGCTCTCTTTACAGCGCAAGATTTAGAAAAATAAGAGGAGTCATAAATAGGATCTTATTTATAACTTTAAGCACCGCTATGTGCCTATGTCAATAACATGCGTGGAATGAGGTTCTAACATAATAATATTCATATAGCATTCAACATATAATTATATGTTCATCTTAAAGTATGGTCCGAAGCCTTTTCAACATTTTTTCACCTGGTCTTCTTTATTTCTACAAGCAGTTATAATAAGTATTAACAAAATACTAACTGATGGAATATTCAGTTATGACCTCACGTAGAAATTGTGTGAAGACTAAAAAGATTTTATTTTCGTGTTCTGTAAGCATGCACCTTTTATATGTTAGCCTCTTACATACCATACTTTAAAGAACGTTCTTCAATTGTCAGCAGGTGGTCCCTGAAGTTGCCCGCGTCGGCTGGCTCCGCCGTCAACTCTCGCGCATCTCCCGCTCCGTCCGCTGCCGCCTCAGCCGCGAGGGTCGTCCTAAGCCGCCAGACTGGTTCTTGGACAAGTACTCCGCGCAGGCCTTCCAAGACCCCCAGGAAAAGTTCGAGGCCAAGAGATCGAAGCTATTGTGTGGTCTGAAGCTGGTGATTGACCCGACGCAAACAGGCCACTATCGTGTAAGTTACTTTTATTTGTTCTATTACCTAAGTATTGTGGGGTCAAGGCCACGGGAGCTATTCGACTGGTTCCTGAACAAGTACTCCGCTTCACTTACGTACCTTTCCGTACGTTATCTTCGTACGAGGCTAGAGATCCAAGCTCCTCTGCGACCAGATTTTGGTGTTTGAACCGTCAAACCCAGGACATTATCGTGTAAGTGCGTATAACATCTATGTTGTACTCTCTCAGTACGTCCGATGCTGCTTCAGCCGCGTGGCCCGGGCCACCAGGGTGATTCCTGAACAAGTGGTCGTAGCCCACGCGTATTAAAAGTATGCAGGGAAGAGATAGAAACTCCTCTGTGGTCTAAAAGTGCTAGTGTTTTATACGACCAGGGCATTATCGAGTGAGCTACTTTTGTTGGAACTAAGGCTGCCTCAAGCTCCCGACTAGTTCCGGAACAAGTATACCTACTCCTCCCAGGCCACATCCCCAAGATAATTATGAGGCCAAGAGATGGAAACCAGTGTTTGATCCGACGCAACCAGGAGCCAGAAAATAATTACATGAGTTATTTTATATGTACCAACGTACTCGTATCTGCCTACCCTACAAAGGCTGCCTTAAACTCTCCGATTGGTTCCCAGGCCAAATATGTTGCTCAGACGGTAAAAGTATGACTTTATCGCCAAAGCTCTTACGGCAAAATCGTTACTGAACAAACTCCTTAATAAACTGGTGTATCGACTTGATGAACTCCATGCTCTAAGCCTCGTGGGAAAACTACAACCACTCAATTTACGTGCGGAGAAACGTGCGATTGCAGTGTTTTGACCAGTTGAGTGAGG
Source organism: Apotomis betuletana (assembly GCA_932273695.1). Classification (NCBI taxonomy): domain Eukaryota; kingdom Metazoa; phylum Arthropoda; class Insecta; order Lepidoptera; family Tortricidae; genus Apotomis; species Apotomis betuletana. The sequence goes on along the minus strand of OW026298.1, from coordinate 10,866,189 downwards.
ATAAACACCTCACCGGTAGGCGAGCGCTGTGACGCTTTTACTTTGGATAAAAATAAAGAGAGATGGACTCGCTGCCACTACAATAACAATATCCCTCCTTTTGCTATCATACTGACGTATTATTCCACTTACGGGTACGTATGCGACGGCCGGGTGACTGGAGATTTCTATATCCACCAATGGTAAAAAGCTCTTTTTTCTAAACTCATATTTCATTCCTTATTATCGTCTGAGCGTCATGGACCAAATTGTATCGTATTACATTACCACGTACATCAATCGATCGACGAAAGAATACAGTGTGAACTTTCAAAGCCAATTATTGTAACACAGAAGGAAATCCACAATAAGCTAGGATACATACCTAAATGAAAATGTGTTGCAATAGCAGAGATTGACAACAATCTACCAGATTTTTTTTACAAGATTTTGGTACTCCCAAACTAAATCTGTATAATGACTTGGTCGTTCCTAGTAACTACTACAACTAGTAGAAATAATAGCATATGTTAGACGACATAGTACACAGGAAGTGGTTTGCCGTTCGTAAGGCAAACACACCATACAATAATTCAGCACTTTAGAACCTTGTAATTATAACCTTTACACGACAAACTAATCAATTTTAGCTTGAATTAGAACAGAGTTTTCAGTCTTTTGTAGAGGTTACGCAAAGAAATATGGACACTAAAATATTTTTTTTTGGTTACGCTGGGGTTCTTTATAATTTTATGTTAATTAATTACCAATGGTGGCGTGGCGCCGAATGTATTCTATCGTAAGCTGGACCTGAGTTCCCTAGGTTTAAAAAGCTTTTTTTTAAAGCACCAGTACAAAGTTTTGTATTGGTCGGTGTAAGGTTTTCAAATAGGGAAGCCAGTGGGAGTAGAGTACTAAGGACGGCCATCGCCGTCCTTATCTACTTACGTACCTAATTTCATCGTCATCATCATTCCCTTATCCCTTTTATTAGGGGTCGGCGAAGCAAGTTCTCTTCCTCCATTCTTCCCTAGCACTCGTTATCTCGTCGTTTACTCCCTTCTTATTCATATCAATCTTTCACCCAATCCATCTTTTCTTTGGTCTTCTTCTAGTATTACTTGTTATGGACGGTTTTGGCCTGGAAGCTGCACTTTGTGATGGAAGCAAGCCGTTTTGCACAGTGATAATATAGACCAAAATAAACGATTTCACTCGAGGCGAAATTAGTTTCACCCCTTAGGAACAGAGATGGCGCCACTTATTCCAAAAAAGTTTAAAAAATTCTAAATCCTGAACGGATACTCCGATTTTGACGTAAGAGGTGCCAATCGGCAGATAATTACCCAATTTAACATGAAAAAAATTTAAATCACGTAGAAAATAATTTTGGATACCTAAGAAATAATATTTTCTGAAAAAAATATTTAAAATTTGTGATTTTTGGAATTTTACTCGTAAAAATGTATGTACATGGTACTTTTTTTATTTATTTATATTAATACACAACTAATTTTACATTTACAAAAAAAAACCGCATATCATTAGCTCGTATAATTCCAAAGTTATTGAAGAATACAGACATGGCGCCGCTGGGTCAAAAAATCTTACAAAAAATCTAAAACCTCAACGGATATTCCGATTTTGATAATTAAGGTGGTAATCGACAGATAATTACTTAAATTAGTTTAAAAAAATAAAATAAAAATTCAAATAGGCAAAAAGTAATAATATATCCAAAAAAAAACATACATTTTAAAAAAATATATATTTTTTGGGGCTTTAATGTAATTTCATATAAAAAAAAATATGAATATGGCTTTATTTTACTTATGTATATTATAACACTATTAGGTAATTGATCGTTTAATAAAAAACCGCATATCGAGAACTTGTACAGTTCCAACGGTATTGAAGATTTTACTATAGGGTGCCGGTGCGATGTTGCCGCCGCACGTGCAACTTATGTACATGTATATAGAAAAGTATTCTCCCGTTTCGAAGGTACTGATTACCCTGAAAATATAACCACAATTGAAAGTACAAATCATAATCATCCCAAGTAGCACACAACACACTTATATTCCTTGTACAGCTTAAATTAGAGTTTTAACGGGTGAATAGGCTCTTATACAACCAGTTTGCTAATATCACAAGTATATTCTGCCTATTTTCACTAAACTGTGTATTGTAACGTGCATGTTAGGCCGTTGCATCGGCTGCAACAACGCATTTTTCCATAGCTCGATTTGCACCCATACTAACTGTTCTATTGTGGATCGCACCTGCAACCTGCTTCCAACACCATTCCATTCCCAAAAAGAAAGGACTTGGGACAGGATATATCCAAATTAAGACGTTTATTTCACATTTGGCTCGCTTGAAACGCTACACGCAGAACATGTTGTTCAAAGACAGCTGAAGTAGTCGGCGAAAGGCTTGTCGCCAGCTCTGTGAAAGCATCGAAGCATTCAAATTGCAGTCGTCAGTGCAACGGTATACTAGTAGCAGTTTACAAAACAGTTATTACTTTAAGTAATGAAATGATGACTGCACTTCAAGGATTTCACAGAGTATGACAAGACGTCTAATTTTAATACAATAAGAAAAGAGAACTGTTTTAAAACTTGCATGTTATACCCTGAAATAACTACTGCTTTTGCAAGTAACATCGCTCTATAGAAATTCTCTCTCGATACGTAACGCGGCTCATGTGAAACGATTACTTAGGGCCATTTTTTTTTTTTAGGGTGTGTTTACATAATTAATGTCATTCATTATTATAACAAAACAGGATTTAACCGAGTTCAAAAATGTTTATTTACCGCAATTAAGTCCCGTTTTATTATTTTAATATTATGTGTGAAAATCGTGTAAGATTCAATCACTATATTAATGTCATTAATTGGTTCTCAATTAATCGTAACGTTGTTGGTCCCAGATTCACATGCAGGCTATACGATGCTCCAACAGAGCATATATTATTACTGTTAATGCGATTCGAAAAGATCTGTTTAAACTAAAAAACACTAAACTAAACAAGCTTGTGAGATACCTTCCATCTATTTCAGCTGCCATTGAATACCGTTTAATGCAAACCAAATGTGGGTTCACGGTTTAATTTGGAAATATCGAGTCCCAAGTCCTTCTTTTTGGGAATGAAACGGCATCAAAGGTAGGTGGGGTCCACAATAGTTGAAGGTTAGTTCAATTTGGAAACTCCTTGAACATTATGGATACGAATTGGGCTGTGGCATAATGCGTTGTTGTTTTTTTTATGATGCGACGGCCTAACTTGCACGTTACAATGCAAAGCCTGCAAAGACTAAAGTGAAAATAAAACGTAAAGTAAGTAAAATGTTGATTCAGAAATGCTATTTAGCATCTAATATACTTGTGATATTAGCAAACAGGTTGTATAAGAGCCTATTCACCCGTTAAAACTCTAATTTAAGCTGTACAAGGGATATAAGTGTGTTGTGTGCTACTTGGGATGATTATTATTTGTACTTTCAATTGTGGTTATATTTTCAGGGTAATCGGTACCTTCGAAACGGGAGAATACTTTTCTATATACATGTACATAAGTTGCACGTGCGGCGGCAACATCGCACCGGCACCCTATAGTAAAATCTTCAATACCGTTGGAACTGTACAAGTTCTCGATATGCGGTTTTTTATTAAACGATCAATTACCTAATAGTGTTATAATATACATAAGTAAAATAAAGCCATATTCATATTTTTTTTTTATATGAAATTACATAAAAGCACCAAAAAAAAATATTTTTTTTCAAAATGTATGTTTTTTTTGGAAATATTATTACTTTTTGCCTATTTGAATATTTATTTAATTTTTTTAAACTAATTTAAGTAATTATCTGTCGATTACCACCTTAATTATCAAAATCGGAATATCCGTTGAGGTTTTAGATTTTTTGTAAGATTTTTTGACCCAGCGGCGCCATGTCTGTATTCTTCAATAACTTTGGAATTATACGAGCTAATGATATGCGGTTTTTTTTGTAAATGTAAAATTAGTTGTGTATTAATATAAATAAATAAAAAAAGTACCATGTACATACATTTTTACGAGTAAAATTCCAAAAATCACAAATTTTAAATATTTTTTTCAGAAAATATTATTTCTTAGGTATCCAAAATTATTTTCTACGTGATTTAAATTTTTTTCATGTTAAATTGGGTAATTATCTGCTGATTGGCACCTCTTACGTCAAAATCGGAGTATCCGTTCAGGATTTAGAATTTTTTAAACTTTTTTTGAATAAGTGGCGCCATCTCTGTTCCTAAGGGGTGAAACTAATTTCGCCTCGAGTGAAATCGTTTATTTTGGTCTATATTATCACTGTGCAAAACGGCTTGCTTCCATCACAGAGTGCAGCTTTTTTTCATAACAAATAGGACTATTCTTCTTCTATATCCGTCATATACCATCATACATTCATGGATACCTACCTAATTTATGGTAAAAAAATGTTTGTGACTTCGGTTTCAGGTTAGGGTCAGGAAATGAATTCCCTAACGCCATTTCCGCAAATTATCTTTGGTAATCCTTCATTGAGGAATTTTAATCGATGTATGTATTCAAGCAGCCATCCCTAAATAACTGCATACCGCTTGTTTCTCTCATATAGTACGTGTTTTGTGTGCTAATTCCATTTACACTGTTTATCACTCATTTACTCTAAGGTTAACTGATAGAGATCTTAAATTGTATGTGAGAATTTAAAATGTATGTAAGTACAAATAATAAATAAATAAATAATAAATAAATATCAGACAACCTCACACAAATCAACCTAGTCCCAAATTAAGCTCAAGAAGGCTTGTGTTATGGGTACTAGGCGACGATATACATACTTATATAGATAAATAAATACTTAAATACATAGAACATCCATGACCCAGGCACAAATATTCGTGTTCATCACACAAATATTTGCCCTTGCCGGGATTCGAACCCGGGACCGTCGGCTCAGTAGGCAGTTGCTTAACCACCGCGCCAACCGCGTCGTCAAATGTATTTCATGTTTCGTGTACAATAAAGTGTTTACATACATAAATACATATATCAAAGATCGCAAAGATCAACAACTTGTAAGCATACTGATTTAAATTTAAATCAAGCTACAAATCGATTTGCTCGAGCCTTCTGAGGCATGATGTGCTATTGAATTGCTTATAAAGCGTAGGAAAAGCTATAGAGAATAATAAAGCAAACTACCAGCCGCCAGTCATATATTTTTTTGCGTCATCGTCTCATGTTTTAGCGGACTCGTGGTATAATGGTATATGAAGATAACGTTCTTACTTAGTACGACTTCCGTCGGTATAATATATATTTGTGTGTGTATATATCGATACCTTAGTTTATGTACACTCGTATAGCCCAAATAAGTGGCGGTTTTTCGCCATCGGACATTGCGAAAACATGGATTAATCTGATCGAAACTTTTCTTTTTCTCTAAATTGACAGAGCCCCGGTCTCGCAGGGCTCCCACTTGAGTCTGTCCTTCGGGCATTTCAAGATACCTCACGAACCTAACCTATTGTATCATTCACCATTGTCTTAGGTATTATCCATGTTATCGCAATATCCCTAGAATTTTCGCGATACTACGATGTATTTAATCATCCTACTAAATAATTATGTAAACACAAAACTGTATTTAGGCAAGTAATAGTGGTATTTAAAGGCATGGTGTTAGCCTTTAAAGATTAGGTAGTTTTACCTAACCTATCCTACCCAAACTTTGTAATAGATATTTTGCTCGCCGTTTTAAGGTTCTGTCACCCATAAATCTCACCTTTGTTAAATGTATAACGTAGTCGCATCACCCCCATATAATCATGCATTATATTATTCCGTGGAGAACGCAGAATGTGTTCGTAATATTTATGTAAATGACTCGTTTGCGTTGACATACGCCTCCTCACGTATAAATACTTCTATAAATAATTATCTGGTAAAATATTGTATAAAAGCTGTGTATGCGGGCTTGCTTTGGGAGAGTACTTGGATTTAAGGCTGCCTTTTTGAAGTTGAGCGGAGGATATGAACTAATCAGGCTGCGTGTTTGTGAAGTCCAAAGTGCATTTAAATCTGAGGAAAATAATTGGTCAGTTTTACATAGCTCCGCTCCGCCCCGCTCCAGTGAACAGGCAGCTTAACAAAGGCTATAAGTAATCAATGCCTAACAAAGCTTAGAAAAACATAGAACTTCTATAAATAGGAAAATTATATTGAACTTTAATTTTGAGTTAATTTTGTACAAACGTTTTGAAAAAATTAATTTAAATAATTCGTATAGGTAATTGAGAATTTTCTTGATCGTTACTCATGGTCATGGACATGATCGTACCAATAAAAGATTAAACAAAAAAAACATATATTGTCAGATTCCGCTGGCTTCCAGATAGTCTGTTACTTCCATATATCTTCCCGGTGACTACGTTCATGTGAATTTATCAACTTTCTGATTGTCCCATATTAAAAAGGTAAAATCAATCTATTAAAAAAAAAACACGCCATCTAAGGAACGAATGTTTCAAACACGTTCAGAATTTTCCGTTCAGTTATGCACTAGCCGTTAATCGTTACGTCTGTCACGGAAATAGGATCGTGATTCGTGGCATTGCGTTGGGAGCACTATACTTGTGACGTCATTAATCGTACTGATAAGATAATTATAATTGACCACCTAGTCGGTGTTACACATAAGTACAATACAATACAATAAAATACAACAATACTTTATTGCACACCAACAAGAAAAATATTACATGAGAAATATTAAATTAAACAATGTTAGACAATAGGCGGTCTTATCGCTAAAGAGCGGTCTCTTCCAGACAACCTTTGGGTAGCGGAGAAAACAAAACATAGGGTTATTTGTCGTCTGTTTTATAAAAACGTATTCTGCCGTCTCCTACTTGCAATTGCCCAAACTTCATTATCAAAACATATTTAGGTACCAAGTGGTACCAGGTGTTTTTTCTACATAAGTAATAGGTAATGCAGTATATATTTGGAATCAACTTATGAAGCCCTTTCATTAGACACCCCACATGAAAAGATTCAGAACATAAAATGTCAAAATGCCACACAATAAATGACGTCGTAACTCCTTCCTGCACTTAAATTCAAGATGGTTTTCCTTCTTAAAATGTTTTTAATGCTCAAAAGGTTCATTCTGCCAAAGGAAACCTTCTGATCAATAAATGCCGTAAATTTCGACTATAGCCAATCCAATGGTGAATGTTACTAACATAAAACATATTGAATCCGATCTTTCGCAAGTGTATAGTTAAATGTATTCCTTATCTCCTCGCTCATTTCGGAAGTATGCATCAAATTACGTTATATGGCTCAATTTCGAATATTGTGTCCATGGATATAGTAAAATAAATAAGTAAAATTAATGTAAATGAAGCTCTCATAAAAGTTCAATAACGTAAACAAAATTAATAATTACATTTAATAAACTATTACTAAAAACAAAGTTACCTGACATGGTTATCATAACGATCTAAAATCCACAATTAAAACATGAAAAAAACAACAACAAAAAACATCAACTGGCTTCAAACTCGACGTTTAATCATCAATAATAGTTAATCATCACATGAAATATTTTTTTTATATTATCGACTTTGGACTTTGAAGCGGTGGTAGCCTAGTGGTTAGGGCATGCGACTTTCAATCCGGAGGTCGCGGGTTCGAACCCGGCCCGTACCAATGAGTTTTTCGGAACTTATGTACGGAATGTCCGTTGATATTTACCACTCGCTTTTCGGTGAAGGAAAACATCGTGAGGAAACCACCTAAGCCCAATAAGGCCTAGTTTCCCCTCTGGGTTGTAAGGTCAGATGGCAGTCGCTTGCGTAAAAACTAGTGCCTACGCCACATCTTGGGATTTAGGTAGCCGACCCCGATTGAGAATTCATTCTCAAAAAAAATGGGACAAAGGCTAGGAGGATGATGATTATCGACTTTGGACCTAAGTGTTCCTCAAAAATTATGAGTGAATTAACAAAAAAAATACTACAATCGAATCGAGATGGTCTCACGCACGCAGAAGGGGTTCCTTGGAAATGATAAAAAAGGAAAGGTTTACTTTAATCAATGCCATCAACTTATTTTTTTTTTTAATAACAGCGACGAATAAATTATTATGCTTAGTCCATAAACGTACTTATATAATAGAATATGTGCGACGAGCCCGTTAGAACAGATACTTAATTAGCTTTCCCATTAATTATCAGGCCTCCGCTTTAAAAATTTAATAGCCTTCGCAAACAGGAACACCTGATACCCTGTCCACACGATTTACTTTCCTGTACCACCTTTTGCGGCCTTCTAATTCGTCACGATAAAATGTGACGTCAAGGTATTAAGTTTTACCACAGAATAGATAATAGCACAAGTATAGAAGGCACACTACTTTGATCTTTACAAAAGCCGCTTCTTTTTGCCGAAAAAATATGATTTATGGCCCTTCTAAAGTCGTCGTCTCCAGCGCAAGCCAAACGGAACGTTGAGGCTGTGTGATAACGGTGAAAATGAATTGGCTCACTTGCCGCGTCGACGCTAGCTAGCGAGGGTTATCAACGATTAAATAAAATTATAATGTATTGTCCATTTATCTCTTGTATTCAATATAGAGAGCAAATTATATTATGTATACATTATATATATTATTTCATTATTTATTTTACTATAAAATAATAAATTTCATAATTTACACAAATTGAATCCACCACCAGGCCACATTTTATTGGCGTTGCTGCAAACCACTGCAATACAAAATCTTGTTGTTTTGTTTTAAACACTAGTATAATAATAATAGGTACGTATAAAAAAGAATAATGCAACGTAACAAATAGAAAATAGCGATAGTACCTACCTACGGCGTGATGGTGCGATGAAGTAATAACAAAAATAAAGATTTTGTTTACAAAAGACGATAACATGATACATTACAAATAGTTAACTTCTAAAAACTGTGTTGCCGTCTTTAAATTGGTGGCTGTTAAATTTAATAGTGGTAGGTATATATCCGAATTCGAGCAAATGCCTGCATCCCGCTACGATGCAATATTTTTAGCTATCTTTTTATTAATTTAAACACTAGTATAAAAAGACAAATGTGGCACGTTCACTTGCAACGTAAATCGGGAGAGCGTGAGCGCGCGAGCAGCGCACGCGTGCGTTCCAAGACAAAGCGTGGCAGCCATTGAATGCCCCATAGAAGGGGCGAATGGCGACCGGCACGTACTTGTAGCGGGGAACGTAAATCGCGGAGTGCTCCGCGCCTGGTTTTACTAGCGCTTGTGCAACCGGATTATGATATAATTTGGTGTAGAACAGCCAGATATTTAAGTGGCCTTCCCACTAATTCCCAGGCTTTCGCTTTGTTTAAAAAAATTGATAGCCTTCGCAAACAGGAACACCTGGGGCCTGGGGGCCTATGATGATGGTTGCGTTTATCCCTTGATAAATAAGTGACAAAGCATCTGTAACTCACAATCACATTTTTTCAAAACGTGACGGATGCTTTGTCACTTAGTTATCGCCTGATAAAAGCAACCATCATAGGCCCGCTGATAACCTGTCCACACGATTTGCTACACTGGACCACCTTTTTAGACATTTTTATTTGTCACGGCAAAATATGAATTCACGGTAATATTAAGTTTAAGTAGCGACTGTGCAACCGGATTATGGTTTGGTGTAGATCCGATACATATTTAAGTAGCCTTCCCAAGTGCATATATTACTGCTCCTTTTCCCAGACTCAGTTTATGTTAAGTTTGCACCTAGTAACTATGGCGTCGGATACAAATGAGGTCCAAACTTAACGTAACAGGCTTATACAAATCGGTTTCGTTCTCGTCTGTTTCAAAACTTAACCAATCTTTACGAAGTTTTAGGAACTAAATGGTCGTAAGTTATGTGTCGGACCGTTTCGATTTTTGTGCAAATGATTATTGAATTTGAGTACTCGGCGGCCGTTTGCGGCGGAATTTTGGCCAAAACAGACCCCTGGTACACAAAGGACATTGGGTACTTTACTATGGAAAAATTCCCCACGGCGGACAAAGCTGAAACATACCTCAATTGAAAGCTTTTAACTTCTAGTTTTACTAAGTAAAGGGGCATTATTGTGGCGTATGGGAATACCGAAATATAATTACATTAATAATTCAGGTACGGTGATCGTATTATTTTAATACTGTACTGTATGTAAATGTTTACTAGTACTGTATATAAATATATTTTGTGTTATTTGATGACTAGCTTGGTATAGATAGCAGTTGAAGTGCCAGACTCATAGAGATTGTGGATTATAGTCTTGTCAAGTTAGAGTACGCGCACATTTTGGGCGGGCTGCTACGGGCCGGCCCGCAGCGCAGAAATCGGTCTCGAGTATTTTATATGAACTATTGCACACTGAGGCGGGCCGCGTGAGGTGAACTCGTTGAAAAGTGTTCCCGAGCATCTCTCCTGAGGTGTACGTCCTGTCCTCATTTATTCCCTGTAGGTTACGTAGTGTATAGTGTGACAAGGACACGGCGAGGATCGCGCAAGACGTCAATCCAGACTACGACTTTGACTGTTAGTATTCTGTTTCCATCGTTTTCCCCATGGATCCCGTAACCCTTCTCCGCTAAGCGGCCTGTTCCGAGGACCACAAGGAAGCCATCGAATCTGTGGCTGGCTTAGTTTTACGCTTTTTCAAGCATGAAAAAGGGCTAAGCAAGAGTTTCTCTGACTTCTCGGTGGCTGATGCGTTCGGGTCGCTGAGTGTGCCGGAAAAGTCACAGAACTTATCGTCTCCCACGGCCCCTCTGGCTCCGGTTGCAACTGAGGTAATCGAAGCCCCTAAGGCTCCGTCTCCCCCGGCGGCAGAGCAGAAGGCTCCTAAAAAGACCAAGACTCCTAAGGCCTCCAAGCCCCCAGCGCCCCCTGTCTCTAAGGCAGCCCCGGCGCCGTTCAAGACGTGAAGCCCCCAGTAAATTTGGCCGCGCCCGCCCCAGTCACCCTCTCGGCCCCTAAGGCCAAGACGGATTCTGACGTTCGGAAATCCCGTTCCCACACCCCCAAAGGTGCAGGAAAGGTAATCCGGAGCCCGACCCTCAGTGTTAACCCCGCCTTCGGGACGTTAGCAGAGGTCCAAAGCCTCAAAGAGCCCCTAGTTATCCCCCTCGAGCAAATCCCCTTAGACCGCGTAACGCCAAGGCGCGACGCGGACAAGATGGAAACAGAATTTCAGGTCGCAATGCCTCGGAAGGAAAAGCGCAAGCGCGCGCGTGCTTCCTCCGAGGAAAGGAAGTCTGCAAAAAAAAATACAGGTACCTTCCGCCTTCAGCGGACGTAGCCCCCCCCCCCGATATTTGTAGAAATAGTATTATGATTACTTTGGACAAAAGTTTTTACATAAAATTCCCTACAAACTTGGTCATATTCATTTTTAATCTACGATCAATACTTTGGGAGCTACAGGGTGTGTAAGTTAACAAAAATATTAAAAAGTAGTTGTTCAAGAAAACGTAGTTTTTTCGTAGTTGCCCATCATAACACTTGTGTTGTGCAGTTGAGAAATTCCCGTTACCGGCTAATTCTCATTTGGGAATATTCCAAGAAAATTCCCATTGTTATCAGGTTTATTTTATGATACCGGCTCTAATTGCTCATCAAGATAAGTTCAAATTCGAAAACCGCACATGTCTACGTTGAACGTATCTTGAGATCCGATCCATTACGGGCTTCCAGGGTCCATCATCAGGTAAATTTAATGATATTCACTTTAAGTGGTGATTCAGGATGAATTTAAAAGCGAAAACGGTTTGCTGGTATTCAATTAATTAGCTTTAAACTAAATAACAAAGGAATGGATCCACCAAGCTCGTATATTCCCGGGAACAATGGGAATTTACTTGGATTATTCCCAAATGGGAATTTACCGGTAACAGGAATTTCTCAACTATACAACGTTGCAACACGTTCGCGTGTTATGATGAGCAACTACGAAAAAACTACGTTTTCTTGAACGACCATTTTTTGATATTTCCGTTAACTTTAACACCCTGTAGCTCCCAAAGTATTGATCGTAGAGTAAAAATGAATAGACCAAATTTGTAGGGAATTTTATGTGAAAACTTTTGTCCGAAGTAATCATAATGCTATTTCTACAATAATTTGAGATATGAGCGAAAATCAGAAAAAAGGTACCTTCAACCCCCTCCTACTCCCTTAGCACAGCCCCCACCCTCGAGGACTTTTAGTATGTTCATCTAGACACCATAAGGTAACATAACTGTACCAATTTTCAAAACTACACGAATTATTTCTCCTGATTGCCCATATTCGGCTTAATTTGCTTGAGCTATTACGAGTTGGTTAGGAATGATTGGTTGGATAGTCCCTTCGGAGGGACCGCGATCTTCTACCGCCGATGTCTGCACGTAGTTGCCCTCTCTCTCCCGCCTCTTATTCAGTTGGAGGCATCTGTCTGTCGTATTTCGTTAGAAGGTCACGACCCGATAACGATTGCGTCAGTCTATCTGTCTATTAGTTATGGGAATAAAAAATACACAGTGGTAAAGCCCGTAACATTATCTAAAAACTTTAATTGGTTTTGTTTGTGTCCGCTAGTGGGGAAGAAAAAAGTGGTCCTTTCATAAAAAGGAGCGCATAAATGGAAACGGTCCGATACAGAAAATATCCTTCCCATTCACTTTTTGAAATTTCGTAAGGAATGGCTAAGTTTTGGAAAAGGAAACAGACGAGAACGTGACCTCAATTTGTATGTAAAAGTTAGCAGTGGTATTTCTTTTTAATTGTCAGGCATTACTTTCTGTTGGTCCTCCTTCAAGAAAGAAGGCCACAGTCTGCATCTTCACTAAATTACACAACATTGTCCACAGTGGCTGGCCCTGGTGTCGCTGGCGATCCTGTACAACGTGGTGTTCGTGATCGGGCGCGCTGTCTTCTGGGAGCTGGACGCCATCACGCACGCTTGGTTCGTGCTGGATTACCTCTGCGACGCCATCTATGTGATCGACACTGTGGTTCATGTGCATGAAGGTGGGGATTTTTATAATACGATAGTGCGTCGGGGATGGAATACGTTTGTGCCATATCCAACAAATTTCGATACAAATGTGGATGTGGTACATTCGAATCTCAACCGAGGATAGACTAATAAACGTGCCCCCTCATCCTTGTCAGGAAAAGGCGAGGCTCATTTTTTGAAAGTCTGATTAGCCTTGTTCCGCTCCTCTTCCAGTATTTGCATTGACGCGAAGTGGAGGTTTAAAGTACTGTGATTGGTTAATTCGCAGTCCACTCATTTCCGCTCCGCTCATCGCTATATACTGTAGCGGAGTCGAGATTAGGATCACTGTGATTGCGTAACTTACGGTCTGATCCTCTAGTCATAGTCAGAAACACGCCGTGCTGAACCTAATCCACTAAGTTCAATGAACTCGTGTTGCACTTGCTGTACTTTAAATTCTGCACGGCAGATTAACGCATCCTAATGCAACATAATATATATAATGCTAATCGTCGTATCGTTTGTGTTTGGCGCCTAAAGTTCGAAGTATATTTGAATTTTAGAACGGTTATTTACATTTTTATCGGTAAAATTTCTCAGCAACCGAGCAGTCAGAGCCTTTAGTGTATGTCCATCGTGTCCATGGCAGTTCTCACACTGGTACTGCTGCGTGCATTTGCGGACGACAGTAATAATTGGCCCCACGGAGATACGGAGTCAATGTGTTGAATCTAACGGTAGTCACTATTATACACAGTCACATACAAATAGCCAGTACATATTAAAAACCGGCCAAGAGCATCTCGGGCCACGCTCTGTGTAGGGTTCCGTAGTTGCCCATCCTTCGCAATAGACAATAGATTTAAATTACGAGAAAGATTTCAAGCTGTATAAAAAGGTCGGAAACGCCATAGCAAGTGTAATTACTTATTACCTTCTAAAAGTTATCGATTATACGCGCCAGATTGAGTGAAATGTTTCAATGCAGTATGGCACTTAACTAATATGTGTAACGTTCGAAGTATAGGGACTCCGCGCGGCACTTACGTCATTTTAAAGAAAATTATGAAATTTTGCGATAACTCAAAAACGGCTCGACCGATTTTATTCAATATAGTTTTCATTGAAAGTATAAGGCCTCATTTTCATGAATTTTTCCATATTTTTTTATCGCGTGGTTGAAAAGTTAAGGGGGGGACGCAATTTTTTGGATTTTCGGAGCGAATATTTACAAAACTGCTGACTATCAAAAAATAATCTTTGGAGACCCCTATTATTTTTAAAAGACCTATTCAACGCCACACACTAGTATTGGAACGAATAAAAAATTCACCCCCACTTTAGGTGTAGGTACGAGAGGTACCCGAAAAAAGGTTTTTGTTAGTTTTTATTTTACCGTTTTGTCGGCGTGATAAATACACATACTCATACCAAATTTCAGCTTTCTAGTACTAATACTAATGATCACGGAGCTAAGCCGCGGACGGACGGACAGACGAACAGACGCCCATGGCGAAATTATAAGGGTTCCTAGTTGACTACGGAACCCTAAAAACCGCAGACCGATCACCGCCTAAGGTCTACGGTGTTGATGACATTAAACTAAGTTAAATTTGTCGTGACATGACTCGCGAATAACCGTTATGTAAATCATATACTTACGTAGCTAAATTCAACCTTACGGCAGAGCTTAAAATAATCTCAATGTCTGGAATTACTTATTATGATTTTGCTAGTTTCACTTTACCTTGCTTTGTTATTCATAAATGGCTAATTACGCCTACGCCTGCTGTTTTTTAATATTTGACAGATAATCCATTTAGGTACAACTAACAAAGCTTGGTAAAACTGTGGCTAATGTTTCGCAAATAAGCAGCAAGTATTTTTTATATCTGTGCGACTAATGCTAAGCGAATGTATTTAATCTTTAATATGCTCAGATGGAGTACGTTCCATTAGGAACCTATATATATATTTTTTTTTGTTATTTTCATAGCTTGCGGGCCCGAAGGGCCCTTTGCACTGCTGTACACTGTCGAAACCGAAAATTGACTTAACCTAACTTAACAACTAAAAACTAACCTACTATCTGGAGTCTCAAGAGTCTAAGGAACCTATAGCCCAACAGGATGTTTTTCAAGCCACATCATGTTGCGGATTTTTTGTGGTACTAATTTATTTTACTGGTAACGACAAATTTTTGGTAACTGACGTTGAAAGTCGGTGAATTTCACTCAAGTAAAATTATTTTTTAAAAATAAGCAATTTTATTTTTATTTCTAGTGTTAAAACTGTGGACATCGGAATTTTTTGTAAATGAATCTAGGTTTCTAATAACATACATAATACTCTCATAGATATATTGGGACGCTACAGTTAAGATGTTTATATCTTTGAAAATGTCTCTTAAGGAGTCACGAGAATTTAGGTTATATATCGAACGAATGGCTCTTTTTTGTAGCACAAATATAGTCTGAATGTCAGCTGCTTTGCCCCAAACCAGAATACCATATGACATGACACTATGAAAATAACTATGATAAACTAAACGAGCTGTATCAACATTACTCAATTGTCTGATTTTCCTAACGGCGTACGCCGCTGAACTTAATTTACCTGCAAGCACTGCTATATGTGGACTCCATTGCAAATTACTGTCCAATGTTATACCTAAGAATAATGCCTTATTCACTATTTCTAAACATTCACCATTTAGTAATATAGTAGAATCTACCGCCGTAACATTCGGTAAAGCAAATCTAACACATTTAGTCTTCTTGGCATTTAATAGAAGATTATTAGTAGTAAACCAGTTAAGTACTTTCTCTAGTGTGCCATTAATTTCCGCATAGTCGGTTGATTTCCGGTGAACCTTGAAAATTAATGATGTATCGTCAGCAAATAGTACTATATTACAAAGATTATCTACTATAGATGGTAAGTCATTTATATAAACCAAAAATAGAAATGGACCTAAAATAGAGCCCTGTGGCACTCCTAGCTTAACTATAGCTCCATTGGACTGGGTTCCATTTACATCCACTGTTTGCATTCTATCACTGAGATATGAAGACATAAGGCTTAAAGCATTTGAAGACAGACCATAATGTTCTAATTTCAAAATGAGTGTTCCAGGATGAACGCAGTCGAATGCCTTAGAAAGGTCGCAGAAGATCCCAATTGCATCACAAGATTCCTCCCAGCTGTCATAAATGTGTTTAATAAGTACAGATGCTGCATCAGTCGTGGAACGTCCCCTTGTGAAACCGAACTGTTTACTAGAGAGTAATTTATTTCTATTGAAGTGTCCTAGTAGATCTTTCAACATTAATTTTTCGAAAACTTTACTTAAAACAGGTAGTATAGATATCGGACGGAAATTAGTCAGATCACTCAAATCACCCGATTTAAAAAGAGGTATGACTTTACTAATTTTCATAAGATTTGGGAAAACTCCCTCTGCTATGCAACTATTGTAAATCAAAGCTAGGTAAGGCGCAATTGAATCTATGATATGATTAATTATTTTTACTGATGCTCCCCATAAATCCTCTGTTTTCTTTAAATTGAGTGATTTAAATGTTTTAATAACATCTACTGTATTTACTGGACTAAATTGAAACTCAACATCACATTTCTTACAATTAGCACAAAGTAAGGTATGGGCTTCGGATGCAGATGATTTTAAACATTTTGTGGTATTAACTGCAATGTTGGAAAAATAATCCTCGAATGCCGAGGCAACATCATGATTTGACATAGTCTGCCCGTTTTCTCTGACAATGTTGACTTGGCAATTGCGAGTTTTAGATTTACCAGTTTCTCTGTTAATAACATTCCAAATAGTTTTTACTTTGTTGTCCGACATTTTGACTTTAGAACTAATATAATTTGCTTTTGCGGCTATGCACACTTGCTTAAACAATTTTGAATAGTTCTTAACATAGTTTAAAAAATCTGCGTCCTTGTTCACTTCCTTCTCTGCATACAGTTCATAAAGCCTGGTTCTGCTTCTATGAATACCTACAGTAGCCCATTCACTAAACTTTGTTTTTGTAGTCGACCCAGAAATAGTTTTCTTTTTGAAATGTGTATTAAATTGATCCATTATTATGCCAAATAAATCTTTGTAAGTACTATTTAAGTCATTACATGAAAGAGGTAACATACAAAGATCATTATGAATTTCATTTTTGAATGATTCCAAACGATAACTAGTTATGGGTCTGCATGTTATAGTTTGTGGTTGTAGTGTTTCCTGTAAAGTGTTAGGAAAAGAAGCTTTCTGCCCTCTATGATCTGAATTAAAACACTTAAATATTTCCTTTTCTAAGTAATCACAATCACAAAAAATATTATCTAAACAGGTTTTACTAGTTACACCTACCCGGGTAGGCTCCAGGAACATATTGACCAAATGAAAAGATTTGAACAAACTTAACAGCTTAACAGTATCACTGGTCATTTCAAGTAAATTAACATTAAAGTCTCCACAAACTATAACATGTTTTTTACCTTTACATGCTATTTTTAAAATAGAGCATAGAGGAAACAAGACTAAATATTCATTTACTTTTTTCCTTTCATTTGGAACTAATATTTAGAATCTAATTATAGAGCTGCAACTACCATGCCATTCATAAAGACGTGTACAACAAATGTTTTTTTTTTTGCTGCATGTTGTAACAATCCGTGCTTCTTATAAAGGTGCTTTTCACCAGCGAGACAAACCACGACCACGATATGAAATCTCGCTAGTTTATTTCCACCATGAAATTCCATTATATCATCATATTGCTAATCCTTGTCAACCCATAGGTACTATTTCCACTGAAGATGCACTAGGAGAGAATTGTTTTAGCCATACAGATCATCCGAAATGTCGTCTCGCCTCGCCCTCTCCTCGCTGGTGGAAAACAGCTTAATACTAGTTAATACTTAGGCCAAGCGACCTGACCTAATTTTTAACTTTTAACAAACATGTTTGCACGCCCTTATTGTGACGATGGGGTGTTTAATATCTAGTAGAGAGGGTAGAGGTAGGGGAGTATTACCCATATTTGTACTACTTTATTATCAAGCGTAGGTAAAAGGAACGAACATACTCCACCAGTGGACTGAAACAGGCTGATGATGATGATACTGTAGTTAAATATATTCATAAATATAGCTACCTACATATATCATTAAATACAAAAAGGAACTTTGAAATATGTATGAGACTTCAAAGGTACGCTTTCTCTTTTATTTTTAATAATGAGTTTTAGAACATGCGATGGACCTACATATATGTGTTTTTTGGCGTGAGAGGTAGGCATATCCAATGATGGGGTACTTTAAAATAGTTATTTCTGCAACAAGAGAGCGAAATTGTTTTCAATTGCGAGTGTTGATTTTTGAACGCGATTTAGTCCGTTTTATTACAATTAAATCGAACTCTAACGCTAATTTCTGACTTTTAGAGCAGTCTAAGTGTAGTTATATAATATAGACAACACTACACTACATTTGTAAACTTTTGGCATCGTACTTATATTCTGGTGGTTAAGTTTTTTTTCTGACGCTTGTCTAATTTTTTTTACCTGAAGAGCAAGTTAAATCCGACAAAATACGATGGAAAAACATTGTTCACTACATCTGTGTAAAATTCAATCCTGTTGCCACGAATCTTAAAAAAAATCCATTGAATTTTGTAGTAATACCATTCAGAAACTAGTAGAAGTAGACGATGAACCGCCACATAACAATCTTACGATCATATTCGACATCACACATAGGCTCAAGACTGGAGTGGGTTCACAAATCAACAAATTTGACACCGCGGGGCGCGGCCGACGTCATCAAATTTAGCTAACGCGTGGATAAACATTTGCCCGAGCTCTGTTGCTTTTTCCGCGCAAATATTGCAGTGCGTACTGGTCTGTGGGCGATCCAACTCTTTGGCGGACATCTTTGTAGTTAGTGTTAAGTACTAATAATGCCTCTGCAGTAAGGGCCAAAACAATAAGAGACATCGTGTCACGTTGCGACTTCGTGAGATTAATAAAATAAAAGGTTAAAAAACTTAAACCCGACTACGGAGATACAAACTAAAAAGTTAAAAACAAGGTAGAAAAATCGGGTATCATCGCCTTATTCCACAAGACAAGTCATTTGACATGTTAAATGTTCTTGTATATTTTTCTCTACTGAAATCTTCTGTAAGTTAACAACAATAACATTATAATTTAATTCAAATGCCGTAGTCGTGCGTTGTGGCATTAACTACTAACTTTAGTTTTCTTAGTTTTTTAATAACATGGTACCTATTTTGTGAAAAAACCTACCTATAATGTCAAGTTATCGAGAATAAAACGGACGCACAGCATTATTACACGGTTACACATCGTTATCATATTGATATTAAAAGAAGAGTTTTACAAGACTTATTTTAAGTACTTACTCAATCAGATGATGATGGCGATCTACCTAAAACTACGGAAATTTCGTTGTATAGTTGCAGTTTTTTTTTAATAGTCGACAACGCACGACTACGGCATTTGAATTAAATTATAATGTTATTGTTGTTAACTAACAGAAGATTTCAGTAGAGAAAAATATACAAGAACATTTAACATGTCAAATGACTTGTCTTGTGGAATAAGGCGATGATACCCGATTTTTCTACCTTGTTTTTAACTTTTTAGTTTGTATCTCCGTAGTCGGGTTTAAGTTTTTTAACCTTTTATTTTATTTCAATATTTTCAGTTTTTACATGTGATGGAGTAAAGAATATGTAAATGCATATGTAAGCTTAAAAAATGTCGCTGTATCGCTACATCCTCCTTTGAAGTCTGTTAAAAATGTGGCCTATGTCACACAATATACTCAGTCATCAAAATCTGTCGAGTTGGAACATACTTAACATACCTAAATACTCTTCCCTTCGACTTTAAGAGTACCCAAGGTCGGGCAAAACTAAGAATAATTTATACGCAATCGTTGAATACCAACGTCGAATTTCAGCTATCGAGACCACCCAGTACCTCTATCGTATTGTGGACCGGTAGACGACTGAAACCTTATGATAGAAAACAAACGATAAAAAAAGAACAATTTCATACACCTCTTATTAGTAGAGTTGCTAAGCCGCGAAATTGTGCGCATCGGGTTACAAGCATGAAATTTTTACCACACATAGAGCGTTCCACGGTGATTATTTTCAGATGTGGAGGGAAGTCAGATTCGTCCCCTGTGTGGTGGGAGAGCGGGATAAAGAGGACCAAGTACTGCTCTTTTTCTTTTTTTTATTACTGATCAGTTAAGGCTATTAAGGCTTGTGCAGCATCGTTTACGTGTAAAATAGATATCAGCTATTAATTTTTCATGTAATTTAAGAATAGTTTCATATAAAAATTTGGGTTTATTGTCGAAAAGGTAAAAATCACAACAAGTTTTTTTTATTCAGAACGATAAATTAGTTATCTATCCTGAATATTTACAATTTAAAAAAATATTACTAAACAGCAAATTTAATCTTGTTTTAAAAAATGTATACAATATATTGGGCACATCTGATACAAAAAGTACCTTGAAAAAAATTTTGATGTTAAGCTTAGCCTGCGTGTTCTAGTACATTTTGCTAAGTCGCGAAATTGCGTACATCGGGATACAACCACGAAATTTCTACCACAGATAGAGTATTCTGCGGTGATTATATTCAGATGTGGAGGGAAGTCAGATTCGTCCCCTGTGCGGCGGAAAAGCGGGGTGAATAGGACAAAGGAGTCCTCTTTTTCTTTTATATTACTGATCAGATAACGCTACTAGGACTTGTGTGGTGTTGTTTTCGTCTAAAACAGATATTAGGAATTCATTTTTCATGTTATTTATTCATAGTACCATATAAAAATATGGTTGTATTTCCAAAATTGTAAAAATCACAACAAGTTTTTTTTATTTAGGGAGATAAATTAGTTATATTTCCTGAATATTTAGAACTAACAAAAATATTGCAGAACAGCAAATTTTATCTAGTTTCTAAAAATATATACATATTGGGCACTCTTCATACAAACTGTAACTTAAATAAATTCTTGAAGTTGAGAAATATTTTGTTTTAATTACATTAATTTGTTTTTCTAGGACGTATATAGTAAATATTATATGTAAAAGCATGTTAATAATCATTATTTAATGTATTTAATGAAGCGAAATAGGATGCGTTCGGAGATTTACGTTGATTACGCCGACGTAAAGATATATTTTAAGCTACTGTTTGTATGAGAAGTGCCCAACATGCATATATGTTTAGAAACCAGATTAAATGAGCTTTTTGAAATAATAATAATAATTTGAAAATGATCACGAAATTGAACTAATTTACCTCACTGAATAAAAAAAACTTGTTGTGATTTTTACCTTTTCGGCCATTACACCCATATTGTTATATAGAACTATACAAAAATAACATAAAAAATGAATTTCTGATAATTGTTTTACACGGAAACGATACCAAACACGTCCTAGTAGACTTAACTGACCAGCAATAAAGAAAGAAAAGAGGGATACTTGGCCGTATTCCCTCCGCTCTCCCGCCTCACAGGGGACGAATCTGACTTCCCTCCACATCTGAAAATAATCACCGTGGAACACTCTATCTGTGGTAGAAATTTAATGCTTGTAACCCGGTGCGCACAATTATGTTAGAAAACAGCGGACTAACAACTCTACTATATACCTATTTTTACGCTAAAAGAGATTATTCCTTTGTTTTTTTTTTTTGCGCCACTATCCAAGGGCAAAACCGCAACTTGTTAGGATGAAGATAAAGTTGATTCTGGATTTATTTATTTCCACAATACGACGTCCGTCGCAACGTCGTCGGTACCATGTCGCGCCGTACCACGATCCGATGTCATGTCTTACAGTTGGGTCATTATATTTAGCGTTTCACCCGCCTCACTTTCGTGGACATAATTATTTTGGAAGAATTGGGCGTAGATTTTGATGCCATTTTCGGATATTTGTTAGATGTCCGGTAAACTTAGATAGGTACCTAACCAGAAACGAAATCGCAATTTGCAGCCATTTCTACAAAAATGTGACCACGAAAGTGATTCGGAACAAACGCTCGAATAACCCAGTTGGGTCATTGAAAGGCTTTTGGACGCCAAAAACAGCTGCGGCCGACAGTGGAAAAATGTTCTACTGACGCAAATGTAAGCCACAGCCGTCCAAATATCAATGATCAAAAGCTTTGTAAATCAAACCGCTACAAGTATTCATCAATCCCTGTTGCTTTTGGAGCACTTTTTTATTTCTTTGCTGGGGCGTCAGGGGCACGGTGAATTGCTTTATCGTTTGGCATTAAAAAGGTTAACGTAGGTATACCATAAAAAAACATAAAGAAGATATTTTACAACGAAAAAAGACAAAAGAGCCTTTCAATGTGGCCAGATTTGTGTGGGTCAAAATGTCGATTCGCCACTATAACAGATCGGTTTTGCAACAAAAAAACGAATATATAGTTGACTTGTAGAGAATGCCTTATGTCATTCAGTCCATTTGTACTTTTACGTTTATATTCTGTGCAATAAAGTTTTTATAAATAACTAAATATATTTAGATACAATCTTCTTTGTAGGTATGTCTGTCTAGATAAATAATGTCTTTTAAAGTACTACACTCTATGATGTGGGTTATAAATGTTATAATATAATGGCTTATTATTTTCGCGGCGACAGAAAAATTAAAGAGCAGCAAACTATTTGCAACTAAAATAATAACTTGTGAGCGATTAAATATTTTGGCAATCATTTATATTAAATGAGCTTTAAACTAAGGATATTTTAAAATTCAAATAATGGCAGCTACTTTAAGGTAGCAGAAATAATAAACAAGATTACTGAAATCATAGGCGAGGTACTATAAATAATGACTTTGCGACTAATATTAGCAGAAGGATAACAAACTTTATATTAGTGGCAACTACAGGTCTCCATCTAAAAAAGCATTTTGGGCTTTGATTTGCTGGCAGCTTAAATATTAAAATGGGTACTATATAAAAGTAATGGGGAGTTATTTTTTTAGTTTTCGAAACCATAATTTAATGAAAACGGCGATAAGCTTAATATTTACTCAGATTAACATTTACCGAGATATTGAAGTTTTTTAGGTAAAAATGTTTTGCCCATACAAAACACGCTTATTTTAGTCCTAATCTAGCTAAAACACGCTACGCTAAAATAAGCATTGCATTATCATAAGACTTGCCTCAGAACCGAAGCTGTCAACCCCGATTCCAGGTGGTCTTGTCTGCCCTACCCCTAGAGTGTATATAAAAAGCCGGAGGCGCGGAGGGAGAGCAGCCCTCGCCCGCTGTGACAAAGCTCGGGAGCCGTGTGGAGCGGAGCGGTTGAGGCTGGTCGCCGAAGGAGACCAACAAGCCGAAGCTGCGGAGCGGAGTACGGGCGACCGTGCTTTGCCACGCAAGGGCGGAAGGGCTGCAATTCCCGCAGCGCCGGAGCTAAGGCAGAGTCTGACACAATATCCAAAAAATATTGTCGGTTTAGGAGTCCATATCTCGGTAATTATTAAGTTTAGAAAAAAGTTGTCCATACAAAACACGTTAATTTTAACGTATTCTATACGATAGAATCAGAGCCACTAAATAAAACTATAGACCAAAATTATTATTTATACACGCAATTTTCAACTTTGATTAAAGCTCTTAAAGTGTCGCACGAAGTATTTTTTTATGACCTTGATTTATTTTATATGCAATCTCCATTGAACAATTAGAGTAGGTCATTTTCAACTTTTTATCCGCTGTCATGTTTCCGCTTAATTAGTTAATTCAGTCGCCAAAACAATAACTCGATGCTAGTTTATATTGAAACAAAGCCGAAAATTGATTACTTAGCTGCTACTTTTTACTTTATACTAGTCTCCGCAATTAGTCGCCAACTTATTATTTTTGCTACGCCCTTTAATTTTTTATAAATCCCTAAATCAGATTAATTTGTCGCCGCGTTAAATACATGCCTAATATAATCATGCCTTATTCTAAGTTCTTGCTATTGCGAAATATTTATGTACCTATCAGTATTTGCTATCTTCGCGTGGAGAGATCCTAAAGGGCTAAATATGACTATGACACCAAACCTATCCTGTGTAGAGATGTACCGTCCTCGTGAATGTTTCCCGATTTGTATGAAGAGAGAACGTTCTCGGGAAAAAATCCCATAAAATGAGGAAAGTTCCCAGAAATACTCGAGAACGGCACATCAGTAATCCTGTGATTAATCATCAGTTTTGTAACTACTGGGTAACTCATTGTCCACCGGAATTTCTCACGCAAAATGCTCAATTGCGGGTAACAAACTTACGGAATCCCCCTCTTACGCTTATGTGGGAGTAATCGTCGTAAAGACGGTCAATATTTGAAATATGTTTTTGACGTCACCCTAGCTAGGCCGTCGTGGCCAAGGCAAGACGTATTACTTTAGTCAAGCCACGGGCGGTAATTCGCAAAGCCCTAGATCGCATATTTACAAACACCTGCGATCTGGGACATTCAAGATTTCACCGACCTAGATATTATGTAATTTACTATTCCGTATTGCTTGCGAAACATACTAGGTATACTTAGATATATGTAGGTACAGCTAGTAAGAGCAGCGTTTGAACGGTTTGGTTAAGAGGCCTTAATCCTTAAAAAAAAAACGTATAATGACAACTATATTGATAATTTCAACCAACTTTAAGAAGTGAATAATACTTTTCCCCGAGTACTAGGTAGTAACATAGCTATTTTATGCTTTCATTGCGTGCAGTCGAAAATAAGTTGAAAAAAACTAATTTTCCATGTGAATTTTGACAATTTCGAGTAGTTTTTGAAACAAAAATTATCAAATAAAAATTCAAACTGTAGGTTTCAAATATATAGCAATAAATCCCAATAGGTAGTAACATCAATAATATGTTAAGAAACATGTTTGATCATAGAGAAACATGTCTAAAACAATCAGTATTTTAAAAGGGATAAGGCCTCTTAAAACCGTAAATTTATATTTGAATACCATGTGAATTTATTGTATCTATTTCAGGTGGGTATTCTAGATCGGCGAAGTTTTTATAACGGCTTCTTTTTCAGGGTATCTAGAAGAAGGACTCATGGTGAAAGAAGCTTCTATGCTCAGGAAACACTACCTTAAG
Source organism: Apotomis betuletana (assembly GCA_932273695.1). Classification (NCBI taxonomy): domain Eukaryota; kingdom Metazoa; phylum Arthropoda; class Insecta; order Lepidoptera; family Tortricidae; genus Apotomis; species Apotomis betuletana. Next base: position 10,840,930 of record OW026298.1, on the reverse strand, counting down.
ACGGATGCATGGCGTTACGACCTAATATCTCTGCTACCCACGGACATAGCCTACTACTGGTGGAAACCTGGCTCTTGCGACTATGTTAGTAAACATATTTATTGTATTACTTATCTTTCCCCAAAATGACATAAGATTATGAAATAGATAATTAATTAACGCTTCTAGCGGGCCTAACTATGATAGTTGCTTTTATCAAAAATAAATAAGTGACATTCCTAGTCATTCGCCAAGTTTTGACAAAATGCGAGTGTGAGTGACAGATGCTTTGTCACTTATTTATAAAGTGATAAAAGCAACCAGCTTAGGTAAAAAGTAATTATTTTATCACACATGTATATTGCAATAAGTTTATAAATGAAAAAATAATAAGCTTAGGATGTGATACTTTCATATTGATTTTCGTTAAATTTACTCTACACTGAATCAAAAGTACCAAATGTGATAACGAACGACACGCCTGTAGTCCACATTATTTAACATCGTTATTACAGAAATGTCAATATTGTTTCTGTTCCAGAATCGCTTACCGTGCCCTGTTATTGTGCGGCTGAATCGGCTATTTCGCCTTCCTCGAATGTGGGAGTGGTTTGACCGCACCGAGACCGCCACCAGCTATCCAAACGCGTTCAGAATCTGCAAGGTCAATGCTAAAACATCACACATTCTGAATTTTACTCACCTACTAACACAATTTTAACTTGTATCGCAATTTCAGGTTGTGATGGCGATTCTGGTACTAATTCACTGGAATGCATGCCTTTACTTTGCCATAAGCTACGCTATTGGCTTTGGCACCGATAATTGGGTCTACAACATAACCGGCGGACGAAACGAAACCTTAGCGCATCAATACATTTACAGCTTTTATTGGTCGACGTTGACTCTAACTACTATCGGAGAAACGCCGCAGCCAGAAATCGACCCAGAGTATTTGTTTGTCGTAGCGGACTTCCTAGCCGGCGTATTAATTTTCGCAACGATTGTGGGTAACATTGGTTCGATGATATCGAACATGAACGTGGCCCGAGTTGAATTTCAAAACAAAATGGACGGCGTGAAACAGTACATGGCATTCAGAAAAGTAAGCGGCGAACTCGAAGCAAGAGTCATTCGTTGGTTTGCCTACACCTGGGCTCAGAGCGGCGCGCTTGACGAGGAAAACGTCTTGTCTTCATTGCCTGACAAACTCAAAGCCGAAATAGCTATTCGCGTCCATTTAGAGACGTTGCGCCAAGTCCGAATATTTCAAGACTGCGAGCCCGGTCTTCTTGAAGCTCTAGTATTGAAACTGAGGCTGCAAGTCTTCAGCCCCGGCGATTATATTTGCCGCAAAGGAGACGTTGGAAAAGAGATGTACATCGTAAAACGTGGTCGACTTCAAGTAGTAGCTGATGATGGTAAAACTGTCCTTGCCTCTTTAACTGCTGGTTCTGTGTTTGGAGAAGTCAGCGTTTTGGATATCGTAGGCAACCGCACTGGCAATCGCAGGACAGCCAACGTTCGTGCTTTGGGTTATTCTGACTTGTTTTGCCTGGCCAAAAGAGATCTTTGGGAGGCCTTAGGTGACTATCCTGACGCTCGTACTACTCTTACCGAACGTGGGTGCCAACTTTTGCGCAAGGTATTGTTACTCCAAAACCTAATAAATTATATTTGTAGATATAAAAAACCAAAGCTCATAAATTAATCTTTTCAGGATGGTCTACTTGACGAGCAAGTTTTCCAAAAGGCGCAAACAACTCAATTAAGCTTGGAAGAAACAGTCAGTCAATTGGAAACCACCGTTGAAATACTCAATAACCGACTAGAAGGATTGCTGACTGATATTGGAGAGGAACAGGCGAAAATAAAACAAAAGCTCAATCAAATTGAAATGAGGTGTGTGATTTTCTCAATTAATTTAAATTACTCATAACATTGCGGCTTATAGCGCATAGCGATGGTATATTTTTTAAGTTGCAATGCGAGTTATATGTGCGTAGAGTTTAACAGAAGATGAATGAGTAATGTTATTTCAGGGTCATAATCACTGATGGGGATCTAACGGACGATGAGGACAGGACTTCATCCGACGGGTCTGAAATTAGGAGCGAGATTGCGAGGTTCTCCGACAGTTTGGACTGCAGTGAACTGGCACTGAGCACTCCAGGCACGTCGATGATGTTCCTGGGTAGGCCCATGCCGGGCCGAGAGCGCGGCCACTCCCTGTGCGTGGAGAGGACGCCCAGTCTCGTCCACCTGCCTACCGCGCCACGAAGCAAATCACTCCGCCTCAAAAAACCGGCCAAAGAATACTCACACTAAAGCCAAATCAAAATGATTCCATAAATTCTGATTAACGTATTATTTCAAATCTATATGATTACCAAAAACAATTTTCAATTACCTACATTAACAATTTAAAACTACGTTATTTTTGATACCTTCGGAGGGTTTTATAACTATAAGGGTTTTGAATATTGAAATTTTTTGGAAATCTATGACGATGGGTATTCTAAGTAAGTACCACGTACATTTGGAACGCCTTGATTTCGGAAACGCACGTAAAACGACGTTTATTTTAAATATAATTTTGAAAAAAAAATTATGAAAATTAGTGTCAATGGGATGTGGCTTTAAATAGTAAGATGGAATTAAATTGTTTATGAAACAATTTAAATGAACGGTATATTTTAAAGTAGGAGAATGTAAGAATTTCAATGTTGTGTTAGGAAACTCAAAATGTTAGTATTTATTAAATTATATATTAAATTGTAGTACATATAATATACTTAGATAATGTAACAAATTCGACCATCTCACAGTCAAGCGGTAGTATTTTTTGTACGCAACATTTGTGATATATGTTGCGATTATGGATTATTAAGATATCAACTTCGCACACTTGTAAGTATAATTTTAATAAAATATTTTGATACTCACTAAGATTACTAATATTTCTAATGAGTTTGTCAGCTCTACTAGTTTTAATTTGCATGTAACTTCTTATGGTTTGGTAGTTTTATGTTATTTTAATATCTTTCACTCTTATATGCAAATCTGGTAATATTAAACTTAATAGGAATATCAATTTACCTTACCTAACCCTAACCTAAAATAAATATCGGACAACCTCACACAAATCGATCTAATCCCACAGTAAACTATTAAAATTGTGTTATGGGCACTAGACGACGATAAACACACTGATATAGATATATACATACTTAAATACAAATAACATCCATGACCCATGCAGCACAAATATTCGAGTTCATCATGCATATATTTGCCTTTGCCGGAAATCGAATCCAGGACCGCCCGGTCAGTAGGGAGCTGCTTTACCACTGCGCCACCCGCGTCGTCAAACCTATGTTATGTATGTAACTTTTAATTTCTTGTTCTATTACTATTGAACAAATGTGTTGGTTGGTTGGTCGATATTTGGGCGCCATTCCTGACTTTTATCATAATTCATTACATACCTGTTCCCTTGAAACCTTAGTGGGATTATTCAGGGACAAACAGTACATCTGTCTCGCTCGATCTTGTGGGATTGAATGTGCAACTCCCTTTTTCACTCAAACCCACCCGATGGCTATTCTAATAGCTCACGGAACGTAACCATAGCATATGCATATGAATCACGACATGTTCTTCAACAATTCGCTACCGCGTAGCGCTACGGGCTACGTTCGTAGCCGATAACATGGGAAAACCGTATGTAGCGAAAACTTACCAAGAGCAGAGCGCCCGGCTACCGGGTTGTTGGTGGCGAAAGTGTTAAATTTTCCCAAAGGTGTTTTTCAGCCCACGCCATACTGCGGATTTTTAGTAGTACTAATTTGTAAGAATATGAAATAAGGTGGGTACACCAAGATTATTTTAAAAATGGTACCTACTAATTTATTTTACTGGTAACGATAATTTTTTGGTAACTGACGTTGAAAGTCAGTGAATGTCACTGATGTAAACAATGGGGAAATATGACTAAATATTCTAGTCCATTGAATGAGTCCCTCCAAGGGGGGTCTAGAGTGCGTGAGTTAGTAACGTAAGATGTTTCTTCGGAAACATGTCAAGAGTTCCTAGGTAATAAACATACTAAAACCCCGGGACACTAGGAGGAGCCCCGGAGTGGGGGGAGGGGGGGAAAGGGTCCATTTTTTCATTTTTCGCTTAAATCTCAAAAACGGTACATGTTAGAGAAAAACTTTCAAGGAAAAGTTGAAAGGCCATAAAATTATCTACAAGTTGTACCTAAATATTTTTTTCTATTCGCAGCCGTTTTCGAGCTACATCCCATGAAAGGTGAAAAATTCGAATTCAAGTTGCGTAACTACCCTAATATAATATTTTGACAATCAATTCCTCCTAAAGGCTTCCATGGAGGAATGTGTTTTTTTTACCAATGATAGACCTAATTAAGAGCAATCTATCAGTACCGGTCACAAGTTGCACTTTTGAGCTTTTTGGAAGAAAAAAATAAAAAGTTCAAGTATCGTAACTACCCTAATAAAATTCAATTCCCCGTAAACGCCTCCGTGGTGGAATGTGGTATTTTTATCAATGATAGACCTAATTATGAGCAATCTATCTGTACCGGTCACAAGTTGCACTTTTGAGTATTTTTGGAAGAAAAAATAAAAAGATCAAGTTCAGTAACTCAAACTACCCTAATATAATATTTTGACAATCGATTCCTCCTAAAGGCTTCCATGGAGGAATGTGTTTACTTTACCAATTATAGACCTAATTAAGAGCAATCTATCAGTACCGGTCACAAGTTGCACATTTGAGTTTTTTGGAAGAAAGAAATATTTTTTGATCGATTGATGTGATAAACATGGGTATGTAGTATGGGGAAATTGTTTGAGCCAAAATCATTTTTTACTGCGTGTAACTCAGAAACGGTAGGATATAGGAAAAAAATATTTAGGTACAACTTGTAGATAATTTTATGGCCTTTCAACTTTTCCTTGAAAGTTTTTCTCTAACATGTACCGTTTTTGAGATTTAAGCGAAAAATGAAAATATGGACCCTTTCCCCCCCTCCCCCCACTCCGGGGCTCCTCCTAGTGTCCCGGGGTTTTAGTATGTTTATTACCTAGGGACTCTTGACATGTTTCCGAAGAAACATCTTACGTTACTAACTCACGCACTCTAGAACTTTTTATTCAATGGACTATTCCGAAAATTTCAAAATTTTCCTATAATAAAGCTTAAACTATCCACCGTGATTAAAGCCTTAAGTTATTTCAATAGGATTCAGTATTTTTTAGAAGAACGAAGGATTGAGCAGCATTTCGGTAAACAATTTTTTGAATTTGGTTAGCAACAAATTCTTGACAAATCGTTTCTGACGTTTAATAAATTAACGCAAATCTATAACGTATGCTGCTGATTACTCAGACCAATTATCTATAGACTTGACAACCAAATAATAATACCACTACAGAAGGAGATGGTCATATACAAATTATAACAAGAGTGACAGAGAGAAGTATATTATTTTTTGTATTTTTCTTAGTTTCACTTTTCCACCGCTGCCACAATCGAGTTTGTGGCAAACAAATAAGTACACGTGACATGTAAAAATGATCCGCCCAAATTACGTATAGTTGCCGAGAAACTTCTTGAGCCTAACCTTGACTGCGCAGTAGCCGATTTACGTACAAATATGCATGCGCAGATCCGCCATTTTGGGTCAAGAAGTTTCTCGGCATCTGTAGGTTGTTTATGATAAGCTGTCAGTCATATTTAAATGTGTTCTTAATTTAGCTGCATAACAATCATGTTAGGGATACCAGATTAAAATATCATAAATTTAGGGGTATTAAATCGTAGTTCTATTCTAATAACAACAAAAAAACAAATATTGTGAAGATTAAATGAGGATGTCGGTTCCACGTCTTAGAATCGCCAACGGAAATAATTCAATATAATATGTATTAATAAATAAACATTAAGGGACTATGTTACACAAATCAAGCTTGTACTATGGGTACTAGATGACGATATACATAATAATATAAATACATATATCGATAGCATCATCATAACATATATTCGAGTTTGTCGCACAAATATTTGCCTTGGCCGGGATTTGAACCCAGGACCGCCCGCTCAGTAGTATTATTTGTATATAAAAATTGAAATATCGGTAACATCTGAATGTGTTTCATTTCTGATTTCTCATCTAACCTTAAACCCCATCCTCATTTTTAGTGATAAGATGTTCCAAAAGCTATGTATTATATGGAGCCACAATGATGCAAAAATGGCATGTCAGTAATATAAAATTATGGGGAAATTTGAATCAACATGGCCACCCCGAATATATGACGTATTCTATGTCTGTCCCTTACGGGTGTACGCTGACGTCAAGTCTATAGATCATTGGTCTGAGGCTGATTATTACCATCCATATGACAGCTGTTTTCAGCGCCACTATCTCTGGGCTGGAACGACACTTGTTAGAATATAATTTAATCATCTGGCACCGAAATCACATCAAGAAAAATCAGTCATTCCCCAAACCAATTGATTGGCTTCCTATCAGCTGAGTACCTCTCGAACGAACGATATCATTGTACTAGTTATTCAGATTACAGTACCTAGATATATTAACTTAGTTTATTAAAATAGTGTCAAAACTTTTTGTCTATGGTATTCCAATTTTTAATATACTATATTATGAATGTTTTATATTATAAATGTTTTAATATATAAAAAAATAATTGCAGCAAACTTTGTAAGGTATTATTATATTGTCGAAACCGAATCTAAACATTTCGTTTCAAACGTGCTACGTTACCTTAGACTAAGTTCTTTATAAATGTAACCTAATTTTATGCTAAAATTAGGATAATGACATGAGAGTGAAAAAAGCAAAATGATATTTAGACACTATTATTGTTACGGCGTTGGAAATATCAAAATTTTATGGAAAAAACTGATGGTAATTTTGAAATAAATATTAAACAACGGCGATTAAGATTTTTAATATCCCTTATTTATTTTTACATGTGTATTCTTTAACATTTCGATACATCGTAACTACTTAAGTAAATCAACAAAGTAACATAACCAGTCGTTGCCAAGCGATTCGAGCTCATCCACCGACCATTTAACGATTATCGACATAAACATGAAAGAACGAATCAAACTGAAAACAGATCTGAGAATTCTTTAGTAACATCTCACTATAATAGACACCTAGTACTCGTTATCAGAAGCAATTTGTTAATCTGTACATCCAATCCAAAGCTACGAAAATATTCTTGACATAGGAGATCTAACATGAAAACCATCTTGATTTCATGAAATATGCACTACAATCAAAATAACTTCTGTACTGATCGGGATTACATTCAGGGGCCCTAGTGAAAACGTGTATTAGTCGAATACTAACCAGAAACAAAAGGTTATATAAGTCATACCTATCTCTATTGTGAGTCTTAAGCTCCTTTTCTCCTAGATTAAATCTGACTTATACCCCTTTTCAATAGGGCTACAGAATTAAGCTATAGTATGCTTAGACACTGATCAAGGCAGAATAAATATAAGTAAAACATTTTATTTTAGACTTCAAGAAAAAATGTCAAGTACCTACACCTGATAAGTGTCTCTGCATTACATATTAGGCTAAGCATTCATTCTCAAAATACCATATTCCCGTAACTACACACATATTATCGACATAACAGACTCATCATACATAGGAAAATCACATTATTATCACACCAAATATAATAATTCTCAGAACGACTTGGTTTACTTACAATCCTAATTCGTCACCTCAACATATATAATATATATTATATATATGTCACTTTCCTATCTAGTCCATATTCCAACCAAAAAAAAGGGATAAATCAACTTTTTCTTGCTGTTATTCTGTCCCGTGTCTCAGGGGAAATTAGTGATTAAACTTGTAAGAAAAGTATTGATAATTTATATTACTGGTATTTTCAGGAGATAGTCTACATAGGATTGGACTAAACTGCTTAAATTACAAAGCTTTTGCTAAATATAACCACGGAAAATCGTAGTTTTAAAAAGTAGCCCCGGGGGACATCACCATGGCAACGAGTGGGAGAAAATAGTTGATTGACCCATAGGCACAATGCTAACTCGTTAACATTGCTACATCGACCACGGTGCTAACTCGTCTACATTATTTCGACCACAGTTTCAACTTGTTCACATTCAAATTTTGACACAGATTCATTTGATATGTTACAACTTTACAAGTAACATCATTTGAAACTGAAAGAGTTGGGACTGGGGAGTGGGGACCAAAATGTAACACTCGTCTATATAGGAATGTACACTGTGGAATGTAGATGAAATGGGATAATGGCGATATAAGAATGCGGACGAATTAAGAAGGTGACGATTTAGGAATTGTATGCCGCCAACATGGCATTGTCGCATTTAATAAGGTAATGAAATAGGACGATGTCGTCCTGAGCCAAATAAACACTGACAATCTTTTATAACCGGCCGAAAGGTATTTTAGGAAATATTCAATTCTACACTATTGATATTCGGGAAACCATGAACCAATGTTTCCTTTTTAAATGTTTAGTAGGTATTGGCAGTATTGAGTTTTTGGTACCTGATGTTACAAAAGTGTTATACCATCAGAATGTAAAAAAAGTGCAACTGCTATTTTTCCAAACAAAATACTTAAATTGGCTAAACAAAAAACCTGATGAAAGAAATCTTCACAGCTTTCTCGCAAGGTTAATTTTAGAAGATTATAACAGTGAATATAATTTTCAGTTCTCATAAATTTAGCTTACAAAAATTTAATACAAATACATCCGAAATACATATATTTTCAAAAACAGCGAATCACATCACTTAAGCACTTCACATTTACTTAATTAGATAATAAAGTTAAATATTAATCCTAGAACATTCATAAAAATATCGACTTATTTTATCATTTGGTAACTAAAATTCGTAATATCTCGTAACCGAAAAACTACTAGGCAAACATGGCCCAACGAACCAGCACCAACAAGGTGTGGTTCTATCAGGGGGCGTCTCTACTGAACCGGAGCGGAGCGGAGACGAGCGGAATAGACCAATCACCTAAGTTGAAATCTGCATCTCAGCATCGCTTCACTTTTATGATTGGTCGATTTTCATTTTCCTTAGGCTGCTTGTCCACTTAAGCGGAGCAGAGAAAATTAACAAGTCATGCTGCGTCTTTCTGAAACCCATAAGTGCATTTAAATCTGAGAAATGTAATTGGTTCATTTTACACATCTCCGCTACGCTCGCCCCATACGACAAGAAGACTTAGGAGGCCTTATTCTGTTTAAAATGCTGATTGTTTTAGACATTTTTCTCTATGATCGAACACGTTTCTTAACATATTTATTGATGTAACTGCCTAGAACATGGCTATTGGGATTTATTGGTAAATATTTGAAACCTACAGTTTGAATTTTTAATTGATAATTTTTGTTTCAAAAACTATTCGAAATTGACAAAATTTCAATTTAAATTTTAATTTTTTCGACTGCCCGCAATGAATGTATGAAATAGCTATGTCACTACCAAGAACTCGGGGAAAAATATTATTCACTTCAAAAAGTTGGTTGAAATTATCTATATATTTGTCATAATATGAAAAAAAAAAAGGAATAAGGCCTCTTAAGCATTTTCACACTGACCACGTGGTACGATAAGGCGTGGTATGCGCTTGCACTATAAGAACAAATCTGCGTGGTCAGATGGTAGGTACAGTTTGGTATCGAGGAAGTTTCATTTGCAAATCGTAAATACTACGCGACAGTATTAAAAACCACCTTACGTAACAGGGATAAAGTTTCATAACCTGGAACAGGGATAAGGACAGGTTTACGAATAAAAGTAGTTACACAGAGTTTTAGTTCCTCACTTTGTAATTTGGATCGAGTTTTAGTTACCAAACAGGTTTACGCCTAAAATCGACGGTCATAGAGAACATTCAATGTCACGTCATTATTAACAATAGACATGATAACATAATTTCACAAACATAAAACAGGATCAAACTGGAATTGATTGAAGAGATTAATTTGTTGGGTTCCGTAACAAATACAAAACCATTTTGGATGGTTGTGTTTCTTTGGCATTTTTGAGAGAAGTTTTTCAATATAATTTAGGCCCCGTGTAAACGCTGCCTCGTTATTCTTTATAACAATAATAATAAAGAAGAGAACACTTTAAAAAAAAATTTGAAACTAAGTAAACATGTTGATTATTCCACCAATCTTGTTAAATGGACGATTAGACCTCGGTGCAGCTTATGAATTATGATGAAAACTGACTACCTATGTCATCTTTTCAGGGCAGATTGTCTTTAAATCATAATCAAAACGCACTCCGAAGAAACGTTGAACGAAAGGTTGATTTTGGACCTTGTAAGTTAAGTCGATTATTTGTTACTGTCACTGGCCATCTTAGGGCCTTATCACACTTGCGATTTTCGAGCGTATTTTCTATACAAATAAGCGACGCGGCGAACACGCTGCGCGATCGCCTTCATACAAAATACGCTCGCAAATCGCAAGTGTGATAAGGCTCTTATAGATAGTCTTCTCGAGAAAATGTCGTTGTACTAAAATAAAACATTAACATATTCATTATATTGTGCATTTAAACGCTGAATTTAATTAACAATTCGTTCCGAAGGACTTGGTAAATGAGAAACCGAATCTCCGTTAAATTAAAGGCCATTAAAAGGAGATAGGTACACTTAAATAAAGCATTGAAAGATTTTTTTGCGTAAAACACGCCTCGTTTTCACGGAGTTTATGACTAACCTTTGGTCAAATATATTAAACCTGTTTTAACATTAAGTAGAAAATTCACACGTTTTATAAAGGTGGGAAAGCTATATCTGTAATTTTATGTCCAGACATAATTATTAAAACAAATTTATTTTAGTTATTAAAATAAGAAGTTAACACTAATAATTAATGAATTCCATAACGAAAAGAATACATAGTTATAATTATGACACAGTTGACATATTAAATAGAATAATCCCTTATCTGTTTTCTTTTTAGTTTAAATGCACGTTTAACGTATTTTTTATATACACGTCATCCTTTTCAACTACATAATATATTACAAATAAAAAAATTATTCATTCTGTGAAATTACCTACCCCTTTACTTGTAAGTTAATTGATGATGGCAACAATTATTCAATGCTTCATGGGCAGCATGGGAACTGCTAGTAGTGTGACTGTACCCATAAACTTTGCTCAAACACATTTATGTAAGAATATAGGGCACTGATGCTTTATTTTAATTTGAATTTTACCACGCCTGGACATGTAGAAGTTAAAAATATAAAACAACGGCTAACAATTGAATATATACTTCAACTCCACGAAACAACAGAAACTCTATATGAAATCATTTTCAAAAACCTTAGTAGTTAAGTGTGGAGAAGCTTGTACACTTACTTATTGATATAAAACTTAAGGAATACGCCGGCATGTAATGGTACTATTATGTCTTACTGAGTAGTACAGGATATGGTATTTCAAATATTATCAGTTTCGATGGGACGATATGCAATGGGCGCATTCCTTAATTTTTATACCCAGAGCGCTTCGTATAATGTGAAAATTCAATTTGAAACACGTGTGTGTTTAAAACAAATGTTTTTTTTCTCCATGCAGACTTACATAGTGAACGCTACGTCGTTGACAATTTTTGTACTACGACTTTGTGTATCTAGCAGTTGATTGATTAACTTAATTAGGGCAGATTTATACAGTCCTTATTTAAAATAAGCACAAAAATAAGGTATATATTTATTTTGCATCAACACCCATATAAAAACATCACCCAATAAAGGCACGAACATAGCTGGACGTATGTCTCTTACTGAATACTATATACAAATATGAAATATGATGTAACGATGCCATCAAAAAAATAATGAATGATGAAGAAATTAAATTAAATGAAATGCTCATGGCTAGAGACCAGTAAGGTGAGGAGAAAAGGGGCACCAGAGGGGCTAGTGCTTCTACGCTAAAACCAAAGACTATATATGGTATATTAACATGTACATTTGCGCAACCTTCAATCCCTCTTAAGCTTTCTAACCTCACATGACCTTACAAAGAACATGCTGGGTAAATATGGAAAAGTTTGAATTGGACACAACACTATGTAAAATTTTATATTACAGCAAAGGGGTAAGATATATTTTGTGGGTTTCTCTCGTCATCTGTAGGTACGCCTACATGAAGCACTTGGAGAATGGCGCCGCGTTGGATATGAGAGTCGACGATGCTTCTTCTTTTACACCGACCGCTGGAAATTTATATAATTTATATAATTGACTATTTATATTTACATTTAAGAGAATAGCGAACGACAATGAACTCTTTCTTGGCGTAATTCATTTTCACATACTATCAAGTATCCAGATAAATAAATAAAATACGGTCTGAATAGGTTTTAGTAACATTTGCAGTGATGATTATAATATACGTACAGTTTTGCCTCATGGTATATGTATGTAATTAATTCAAAGCTAACTAAGTTGGCCACAAAACAAGTGCCTTAAACTCATAGATGGACACATGAAAAACGTTAAATTTCTATTAGACTTAGTAAGGTCAGGTGGGACAAATGCGGCTATGAAATGAAATGCTTATGCGCAAAAATATCAAAACCAATGAATATGAGAAAATAATGGGTGTCTTTGAAACCACGTTTTAGTTAAAATTAGCAATCAGTTAGGAGCGTCATAATCATAACCCAATTTCTAACAGCAAGCATATTTTTTAGTTTTGTTTTTCTTATGGGTACACCTTATTCTATAATATTCTTGGAAAAAGATGCAGGATGTCCAACTCCAGCTATCTGTTTCCTTGAGAACGAGAAACTTTAGACGTCCGATGACGACGTAATATCAATGCAGTTAGCGTCATATTGGCACTTATGATATTTATAGCGTTGACTTAAGGCGCACTTGCCCCTCCTGCGGGCCTATGATGCTTACTTTTATCACGCGATAAATAAGTGACAAAACATCCGTTACGTTTTGACAAAATGCGAGTGTGAGTTTCAGATGCTTTGTCACTTATTTATTCCGTGATAAATTATGTATGTATTTTTCGGTTGAAGTTTGTCTCTGACAACTTGAACATGACGAATTGTGTTCTTGTTAGTTCTTCAAACGGTACCTTCTGGCCAAAAGGTAAAGCGGGAGCCCGCATCCGACGATGTCACAGCCTCGTGCCGTCGTGTCGGGGAGTAGTTGCTAGATGCCACGTAGCCGGGGTTTGGACTGGGAGATCCTCCTGCAGACCAGAATAAGTAAAATCGTATTATTCGCTGCAGGTTAAACAAAGGTCCTGTTAGTGTTTTTATCTCTAGGACACTTTCAGGAACATATACGTTAGGACTGTTTGGTAACCACAGATTAGGAATGGTCAATAAGTAGATAACTTTAGACTGGTCGATCATGGCTATTGGTGCAGTTGATCGTGACAAGGTAAAAAATATTATAAGTGTGAAGGTTGCGTGCGTAGCAGAACAGTACTCGGAAACTGTAGGTCTTCGGTCAAATCAAGTTGACCACCCCTGGCATAGATAGAGCACTTTTGTTTTCTATTATGTTTACTCAAGAGTAAATTCAATTAAAAAAAGAAAAATACCACCAAAGTTCGTAATAAGAGCAGCAGTACCCTGTCAAGTCGGAAAAATTATACCCTCGGTCAGGTTTCCTTGCCATGCCCGTATACGGCGGGTAAAAACATTTTCATCTTTATGTTTTTAAGCTACAGAATAATCTGTAACTTTTCCCTGGGAATGAGAGGTGGTTATTCCTAGATATAAATGAAAATAGAAGCTTTTTTTATTTATCCATCCCGCATTGAAGCGCTTCCATTTCAGCTTGGCCCAATATTTTTTCGTTTGTCCAGATGCTCACATGTTCGGCTGTTCACGCCTACAGGTCGTATTTCTCATTAAATGTTGTAGGTAGGTTCAGCAATTATACACTTTTTATACGATTCAGTTTTCCTACAATTCTCAAAATTGCAACGATATGGGGGTCGAAAAACTAAAAAAATAAAAAAATCTGCTAATTCAAAACAAGCTCGCGAAGTGTCAGGTACAACGCACATAGCCAATATGTCAATCATTTTATCAATTTTACTCGGATAATTCCCCTGAGTCAAAGAATATATATACTACTGAGTACAAAAGAGCATGAAGAGAACGAGGTAAACGAACGAAGATACAAGCCCTTTAATGATATTTGCCTCGAACATGGCTGGCGTGTTCGAATCGCGTCAAAGCAAATAGGATGAGTCCCATAATTATGGCGATGGTGATCGCGCTGCTAAAAGCTAGCTAAGCTCGTTTGCTGTTTTGGTGCACTTTTATACAGAATGATGAAGCTACGATGGAGTCCGGAACATCCAAAAATGAATTTGTTCGACATTATTATTCCTAATTTTCACAATGCCGATATGTAATCGCTAAACCACACAATATATTCGTAATTATTTTTTTATTCTACCTAGATAAATGTTACCCCAAAAGACACGTATTTTCTCAAACGTGACTTTCGGAAGCTTTAACTCCGCACGGAGTATAATTGAACTATCTGTTGCTTATTTCAAATAGCTTTGTTCTCCTGCATTTTCTGGATTACATATAGTACTATATTATTGTATTGATCACTTTATTACTGTATATGAGGTGATATGAGTGCGTTATTTTGTTGTATATTTTGAATATAAACAAAATTTTGTTATAATTATTGTTTGCATGCTTATTATTATTACGCCGAATTTGGAGATGTACTACCTAACAATATTTTTTATATTAGGTATACCACCTAATTTGTACCCATTTCTGCAAATAAACACTATCATTTATCATTTGCATTTCTTTTGTTAATTAATTTTAGTGTGCAATATTTTTGTATTGTATTGTACATTCCACAGAGGTCGAGGTCGCGAAAGAGGCCATTGCCAGACTAGTAGTTATAGGTGTCTGGGAAAGAATACGAGTCAATCAGTTCAGTTAGTGTTTTTAACCACTGAAAAAAAAACCAAGGACTAAGTTTCACACATTTATACCATTGTGCCATCGTAGTTCCCCAACGGATAAACCGATTTGAGTAGGTATTTATCATATTTTGAAATTAAAATTCTTGTCTGTTGAGATGGCGTTAAAGATTGATTAACATAAAAGTAGTTGAACGACGCGGTTGGCGCAGTTTGTAGTGCACCTGCCTAAAATCCCGTAATTTACTTAGGCCACTCGGCAAGCCTCGTGACCAAAACGCGGTATTCGACTTTAAGAACCTTCATTGTGCAACGTTTGCATAAAATATTATTATTTTAGTAGACGTAAGTATACCACTTATCAAATGATGTATCATAATGACATTAATGACATTTCGCCATCCGTTCGTGAAGAAGACAAATCTGTTACATTACTTCATATAGGTTACATTATGCGCACCCGCGACCTGGGGGGGTATTCGACCAATTTTAGAGATATAATGGAGATCTCTCCTTTTCATCGCCATCCGTCACTTTTGACGTGTGCCTACTTGACAAGTGGCGATATCCCCAGAACATCGCAACTTCGTCAATTCGGACGCGCAAAATTTTCGTTTCCTTTGTATGTGACGGCATAAATAACAGGCGCATACTTTAAATTGACCGCGTAGTACGTGAAATGAGTCCGTTACGTTTCGTTCAAAACAGAAATTTATATACATGAGTAACATTTTTGACAATCATTATCGCCTTCGTATTTCCAAAATTGAGATGAGATATGTCACTTTTAAGCTCATCGCATTTTAATGACAGTTCAACGGCGATATAACTGTTATCTAATGGAGATTTGACGTTTGGCGATATCTCCAACGGCATTCTCGAATTGGGCCCCTGTTAAACGATATCGTCTAGGATCACGTTCGTATGAGTCGTTCACGTCTAGTATCAGTACCCTTACCATGAGCCATGAGTTAACGTGACCGTACTCGCTGGCGACAGACTTAACGGTTTGTATGGACAGCGCCCCCAGCGGTTACTTTTTAGGGTTCCGTAGTCAACTAGGTACCCTTATAGTTTCGCCATGTCCGTCTGTCCGTCTGTCCGTCCGCGGCATAGCTCCGTGAGCATTGGTACTAGAAAGCTGAAATTTGGTATGGGTATTTGTATGTATAACGCCGACAAAACGGTTAAATAAAAACTAAAAAAATAACTTTTTTTCAGGTACCTCTCGAACACCTAAAGTGGGGGTGCTCATGGTAAGGGCTTATAGAGTCCATATGTTAAGGCGACGGGTAATGCGAAACTAGCGCCACTTTCCAATTTTTTCTTATACCTTCATAATCTGATATTTTTTTAGAAATAGCTGAAGTCTAGGAGCTAGCAAAACACCTTTAATATGTATTAAATCACTATATACAATTTGTTCACTGTAGTTACTAAAGAACAAGAAATTGTGTATAATGATTTAATAAACACTAAAGGTGTTTTTCCAGCTCCTAATATCTTGCAATTACTGAAAATTGATCTGGTTTGGAAGATATAATAAAAATTCGTAAGCGGCGCTCATTACCCGTCCCCTTAAGGATTAAAACCAATATTCAAATACGTGAGGTCACATATTTAATAATTATTTTTTTAATTTCATAAAGACATCGGGAAACTAAACATATAGTGGTGAATTTTCGGAAGAGTGACATAAAAAAGACGAATTTGAAACAAATGACACAAAACAGTTTGCAATTTAGGATTGTACCTACATAGATTACAAATAAAACCTTGTTTTTTTTTTCAGGCAGTCCTCAACATCTATTTTTTTCAGTTCTCGATCCATGATCATTAAATCAGTAGGTAATAGTTTTCTATGGAGATGAGTCACTATTTCAGGAAAATTATATACAGGTCAATGCAAGATTTGTATACTGTACGCCGGACTGTACGCCGTACAGTCAACTTCCACGTAATATTATATATTTAACATACAAAACGAGTCTACTCACCCCGTAATTCGTATATAAGTGGCTCGACATCTTTCGAATCGGTACGCGATTGATCATCAGGAGGCTACGATCAGTCGCGGTGTTTTGTAAGTAAAATAGCTGGACATCCAAACGATATATGACGACGCGTTTGGCTCGGTTTGTAGACACCTGCCTACTGAGTCGGCGGTCCCGGGTTCGAATCCCGGCCGGGGCAAATATTTGTTCTTTGGTCATGGATGTTTTCTATATATGTATTTATTGGAGCGGAGCGAGCGAAGCGAGCGAAGCTCCCATGGATCGAGTCGAATGGACTTTGTAACAATGCGCAGATCTCAGCGAGTTCTCAACCGATTTTAGAAATTTTTGTTTTAAAATGCACAAATTAAATTTCGCTAGGTCGTGACGAAGAGAAAATTTCGAAAAAATAAAAAAAACTCCGCTCCAGTCTATGGTGCAAGCTTAGCCGGTGGCTGACTCTGCATCGACCTAGTATATTATGTATATCGTCGTCTAGTACCCTTAGTACAAGCTTTGCTTAGTTTGGGACTAGGTCGATTTGTGTATGATTGTCCCTTAATATTTATTTATTTATTTAAAATCTATAAAATGATCATAAGACCTGTCGTAATGTATGGATCAGAGTGTTGGGCAACGAAAGTGACGGATGAAAGAACAATGCACGCAGCCGAGATGAGAATGTTGAGATGGATGTGTGGAGTGACGAGGAAAGATCGGATTAGAAATGAGTACATACGAGGAAGTTTGAAAGTAGCACCTGTGACGGACAAAATGAGGAGCAGTAGGTTAGCGTGGTACGGGCATGTAATGAGGAGGGATGAACGTCATATTGGTAAAAGTATGTTAGGGATGAATGTCGAAGGACGAAGAGCGATAGGTAGGCCAAGAAAGCGATGGATGGATTGTGTGAGAGAGGACATGAGAAAGAAAGGAGTAAGCGCTGAAATAACGAATAATAGAGATGAATGGAAGAAGAAAACATGTTGTGCCGACCCTACATAAGTGGGATAAGGGCAGGGAGATGATGATTTATTTATTTATACTTTTTAAGCGTCTATAGAAAAAATCGCATACGAAGTGGCGCGCGCTTTCTAGTATGAGCATACAAATAAAAACGCTATCGAAATGTTTAGTCGCATTGGAAACTTAGGTCTTCCATTATAACTCGTGCCGGTTCGCTCCGCAGAGCAGAGTACTAAAATGATCCGCAGCTTTACTGGCTTTACTCTTAGTAGAGGATCCCGATATAGAACGACCTTCACCGAGATGTTTATTTGATGAAATGTATTTTATATTTAATTTAATATGTCAATAAATATATTGCATATGGGTTGCCTAACAAAATTTTAGTCCAGGGTATGTTTTGTTAAAAAAAAAAAAAATAAGATTTCACCGGTTTGATTATTAGATAAATTCATAATAAAATAATCTTAATTTTATTTAATTTCAATTCAATAATCAGACCGTTGCAAAATGCTAGTAGGTATAGATTTACCTGTTTATACCCGGCGACCCGATAGTTGTGACGGGAAACGAATAGGCAACCTAACGTTTGCATATTCTATGGGCTTCATACTTTCGATTGGTATACTTTCGATATGGAATTTACCTATCTAATATTAATCAAAACGGTGAAATGTTTTAATTTTTTTTTTCAATTATTAATTAAACATACCCTGGACTAAAATTTGTTAGGCAACCCATATGCAATATATTTAATGACATATTAAATTAAATATAAAATACATTTCATCAAATAAACATCTCGGTGAAGGTCGTTCTATATCGGGATCTTAGACTATCTAGGTACTGTTTTTAAAAACAAACATCCTTAAAGGATTTAGAGTAGACTACTAACTTGCATTGAACTTGATGCATTAAAGCCATGCAATCATTCGACCCCGGCGGGCAGAGGAAATGAAGATGCCCTTTACACACTCTAATTGATTTGTGCTCAGCTCAGTGCAATAGGGTGTGTATGTGTATGTGTATGTACAGGGGCGGAAGGGTTGAACAGTGTCGTAGTGGATTAGTAATTAACAATTCTACTTTAATTACTAGGAGGTTCCTATGACTGCATTCGCGCGGGGAATGATGAATGGAAAGAAGGTTAGAACACTTGACTTTACTGTAACTAATAAGTATGGATCATTTACAAAAAAATATTGGCTGTTGACTTATCTCTTGGCTTCCTTTTCATCAGGGGTCTCCTCGTGGAAAATGTCGGTAGACTCAATTATTCACAAAGCATTATTACCATAGTCATAACTATCTGCTAACTAATCTAACCCAGTCCCTCTGACAGGTCCTGTAGAGGAGCCGGCCCCCAATATTGCGAAGAGGTATTATTAAGGCTTTATCTTTGTCCGCTTCTGACTGTACTAAGTTCCTGAAGAATACCTAGTTTAATCCATGAACTTGAGCTCTGGGGCATTGAAGCCATGCAATTATTCGACGCCGGCGAGCAGAGGAAATGAAGACGCACTTTACTCTAATTGATTTGTGCTCAGTTCAGTGCAATAGGGTGTGCACTGTACCCGCGGGGGTGGATGGGTTGAACAGTGTCGTATTGGATTGTAATTAACATTTAATTTCATTTACTAGAAAGCGCTAGCGATTTTTTTCGCGCGGGGGAAAAGATACTGAATTCATTTTTTGGTAATATAGTTTGTTTTTTTTGAAGAGGCACCCTTACAATAATATTATTATGAATCATTCTGCAAAATTCGCGTATAATATAAAGGAAAACGATTTAATAATAGATATTTATATTAGTTGTGTAGTTTGTTTTTGTGTTACAATAATATATGTGTTTGTCATAATCATTTTTGTTATATTACAGGTGAAGCACCCTAATAGGGTATTAGGTTCAGTATAACTTACGAAACAATTACGGACTAATTCACGTAATTTCCGCTTTCTTCTCAACAGCGGAAAATGCAGGTAGAGTCGGACTGGTAAAAATAACTTTGTGGCCTAATTACAGAACAACTGTATTTCATTTATTTATTTAATTTACCATAGATATTCATGAAAATCTGGGGATCAAACAGTCCGTGTCCAGGCAATAGGCATTAATAGGGGCTCCGCAAGTGAACCGCGAACCATAAATCTGCGATGAACGTTAAAGCGACAGAATTTTAACGCGACAAATGATAAACCGAAAAATAAATACTTTACTGCGACAATTTTTTTGCCGACGGCCAAAAGTTCGAAGTGCGACAATCGAAGTATCATTTTGTCGTGTTTAATTCTGTCGCACTAACGTACATTGCAGATTAAATATGGCAGTTCATTGCGGAGTCAAAGTCGAAAATTGATAGCATGATAGTGCAGTGCAGGCTACAAGGAGATGTTCGTTTGCAAAAATAGCGGACCTCAATCTGACTTCTGATATATATTGTATAGATCCCAGACATCCTACAAACAAATGTTGCCAACCAGTTTTGTGGTCCCCCTCCCCCCACCCCGGCAATTAAAAATGGCATACAAATTAAAAAAAAAGTCATCAAGCCATGCCGTGTGGGGTATCAAATGGAAGGGCTTATTGAGTAGATCACGAATATAATAGCACAGTATAACATTTCTTACACTTTCTCTAAGATTTTTTTGAAATTTTACTAAAATGCTCCATTTTCGAGTTAACTTTAAACCACTATAGATTGAAAACTAATGAATATATTTTTATAATTATTATTTTTAATAATTAACTAAAGTAAAGAATTGTAAAAACTTGTAACGAAATCAAACTGTTGAGTCCGAAATTTTAAGAAATATATTGAAATATCGAAACTCGCCATCTTTGATTGCTCCTCCCGCTCCCCCGTGCAACTTTTTCACTGTACGAACTATTTGGTGCGTAAACAATGGACTATTGCTAGTTATTAAAAATAATAATCATAAAAATATATTCATTAGTTTTCAATCTATAGTGGTTTAAAGTTAACTCGAAAATGGAGCATTTTAGTAAAATTTCAAAAAAATCTTAGAGAAAGTGTAAGAAATGTTATAGTGTGCTATATATATATTCGTGATCTACTCAATAAGCCCTTCCATTTGATACCCCACACGGCATGGCTTAATAACTTTTTTTTTTAAGTTGTATGCCATTTTTAATTGCCGGGGTGGGGGGAGGGGGACCACAAAACTGTTTGGCAACATTTGTTTGTAGGATGTCTGGGATCTATACAATATATATCAGAAGTCAGATTGAGGTCCGCAATTTTTGCAAACGAAACTCCACTGAGAGTCCAGTCTATGACGAATTACTTACTGGCACATAAATAAAACTCGGCCATATAATTATTTTTTTATTGCTTAACAGTTCAACCAAAAATCAACAAAAGAATAAACATCTAAACCAACAAATGTTTGAACATATGAATATAAAACTACCTATTTAGTCTTCATTGTATATTTTATTTTTCAAAAATCTACAAGAAACTACACGACCACCGGTTCATAAATATTTAATATAATAATCTTCAATGTATTTCAAAAACGTTAATAAACTTTTTCTTTATTTGAAGTGTAGTGTAGCCAATAATAAGGGTAAGTACGATCTTACATTAATCCGCCAAATATTATTAAAAGTGAGTTTCTATAACTAAAATGCTACGTTTATAGCTAGTAGATAGGTATTTACAGTTTGCCAACATCTACAAGCCTCTTCAGAAGCGTTTTCCCAAATATTATCATGAAAACATTTCACGGTCTGAATAGTTGTCGCACCTTATTTTGATAATGGACTAGTGATATCAAGGTCGACCGAAGTTGGTCAAAGCCGTCTACTACAACAATCAAATTTTTTGCAGTTCAATTTTCTTTGGCATTGACTCGCAATGCCATCTAGCAAAAGTTTTCCGAACTAATGAAAAGAGTGAACTAGGCAAGGATTGGAAACAAGCAGGGTAATGCATTCAACTATTTGAATGTTCCGAAGGATAGCGCATAGATGGCGCTCGAATAAAAGCTTTAGTAGCCTAGTATGAAATGGGGAATGGATGAAATTTTTAAAAGATTTGAAGCCGCGCGACTCATCGTACCTGTCTTGCTCGCACGGTATTGTAAGGGAGGTGACTGGTGGTAGTATTTGTCACGCGATACAGAGTTGCGAGTCACAATTATGCTAGACGTGCAGCTATATATGGGGTAAAATCCGTCCAGCCATTTCACCGTGATGAGCGGGCAAAGTAATGTTTACCAACCAATAATGATGCATAGGTAATGGCTGGCGCCGCACGCCCATACAAGATACAATATATATTAAGATTTTCCCTGAAATAATAACCACTCTATATAGAAAACTAATTATAAATACAATTTTACAAATTTATAAGAGTATAGATAATTATGAGGCACTGCCTTTCAATATTGATGGCTATGTATCGAGAACTTAACGACGATAATACAAATATTATAAGGACTTGGATCTTGGGTACTGTACTCAAAAAGTAAAGTAACTTGAATCCCTCTATAGTATAAATCGAGGGAAAGCGAGGAAGAGGAAGGCCAAGACGAAATCACATTGAAGAAATAAAAGAAAAGTTTAAAGTAGAAGTGAAGGAGAAAACCCAAGAAAGAAACGGCTGGCGATTGCTACACCGACAAGAGCGCAGCTCTTAAATTGAGGAAGAAGATAAGCGCTTACGCAGCGTGTGTGCTACTTGAGCGCTCGGCGAGTACCCGCCTTACGAGTGGGGCTTGACGAGCCATGGATATTAAGCTGCCCCCCCCCCCCATACATCTAGACTGGCCCCGAGTACAAAGGGGATAGAGAAGTATAGCTACCTTCAGACCAGTAGGGGAACCTGGGAACGCTGTCGGAGGAAGTGACGACGTCATGGTGTCGGCTCGGCGAGAACCCGCCTGAGGAGTGCGCGTAGCCGGGCCCGGGGCTCGGTGACCCATCTGTAATGACAAAATAATACTACAGATACCGGGAAAAAGAGATTTCCTGACGAGTTGAAATACCGGTCGGGTCGGATGTAGCGAAACTGGTTAGGAATACGAGCTGCCAATCTTTTTTCACGGCGGGGTACATACATGCACGCATCTTTCTTGATTATATGCATTGAAATATAAATATATAAACGCCATAATGTTATGTCACAAATTGATATTGAAACAGAAGGAGGTCGCTTTATACAGCGTGTATATTTGATATAACCGCAAACTTTACGGGGTCTTAGTATAGGCATTTATATATATATTGATCTGTAAATTATAAAAAAATCTCGAACTTTTTTTTCCATATAAAATAATTGACATTGTCTGAAAGATAAGTTATATAGTATAATGCAAAACTTACCCAATGAAGTAACGCCGCCGATGGCGTTATAATTCATTGACATTGTCTGCATCGGTTGCAAAGGATTCTGGATCTGAAACAAAAAAGACGAAGGTATTAAAAAACAGAGCAGAATAGATAAGAACAGCAGAGTTGGGATCGCAGCTTTTTTTAACTAGATAAAATTAATCATGATCGCAATAAGATAACCGAGCCTAATTCGACGACAGCTACCTATGCATAATCTCATCACATAACTGAGATATTTATACATAGCTTTTTGCACTCCGAGCTGCATTGACAAGTTGATCTTTATAAGAAGATTTCGCTCAATAAATACAGATATAACTCACCATCTTGAAATTTAAGCCAATCGAAATATAGTTTATTCATTTAAATGAGGATAAAATGTCATAATGGTTAATTCGAATAGAACTCGACCCTAAACTAGACATATAGTGGCGGGATCTGGGACACATATTATGCCTGAATTGGGCTGTCATAAAATAGCATATAGTACAAATTTATGACGTGGCAATGGCCCTAGTATACCGACGCTCTAAGTGCCCATTTGCAAGCATGCAGTTTTACGGCTTTTTGATACGCTACTTAAATTTTAATCTGAATTTAATTACAGAAATCAAATTGGCCTCTTAACATGCATTCTGTAACTGGAGCCTAACATTTATGATTATGTCACGTTGTAAACTCGCTACGCTATAGGTATCTATCTATGTCGAACTGATTTTGGCCATGGCAACCAGTTAGACCCCTAATTCTGTTTTTCCACAAGAGATAATACAATGAACTGCGTAGTCTGAGTAGCTATGTTTGATATCCAGATATCTACGAGTATAGTTTACATCCAATAACGCTCGAATAGCTTGACGTTGGCGGAAACGGGTTTAGCGAAGCTGATTTTTATAGAGAAGGATGCGAGCTAAGAGTAGGAGCTATGCCAGCTGAGAGTAGCGCTGCAGGACACCATCGCAAGTGCAGACTTCTGGCCGAAGGGTGTCGTGTTTTGGCAGTTCCGGGGCAATCTGCCGAATTCTACACCAGGTCAGACGCAACAGAGCCACGCCGTTATGTCGCCTTAATAACTAGTTTCAAGCTACGTTTGAATAATAAAAAAATTAAGGGCAACCCTGAGCCAGGGGTTTGTGTATGGTGTAGGTACTACGTAGCACATCGGATCGCGCATTTTCCTCGCACACTTAGTTGACGCAACGCATCTTTATAACTTAGAGATGTGCCGTTCTCAAGAACGTTTCCCTATTTTTATGAGGAAGTAACGTTCTTGAGAACAATTCCCCTACAAATCGACTGGTTTTGGTGAAAATGATCACATAGATTCGTAGACTAGCGTTGACTCAAGTCAAAAACCAGCCTTATTAGGAGAAACATACCAGTCAGTACCCTTAGCATGGCTTATCGTGACTGCACTCGCTAGCGACAGCGTAAACGATTAGTGTGGAGAATATTACGGTGCCCCTGGCGGTTACTTTGTATAACTACAAACCTTTTACGCAGTCGCTAGTGAGTACAGTCACTGTAAACTCATGGTAAGGGTACAGAAAAAAGCACAAACTTTACATTACCTGTCCCTGCAGCTGATGAGGCGCGAACGGGTTGATGGATACTGGCGAGGACTGGTGGGGCAGCGCGCTGTGGGGCGAGCACACCGGGGGGCTGCGACCCACGCCGCCGCAGGCGCCGCCGTAGCCTAGCCCGGCGCTCGGTGGCGTCAGCCAAGCACTGGAACACACCAAGCTGCGCGGTTAATCACGCCCATCGAAAGCAAAAACTATACTTTGAAACCATTAATACAAAGGTCAAAGCTTAAAGAAAAATTGAAAAAGGAGCTACCTGGTGGAAGAGACCGGCCATCGAACCCGGTACCTCTGGATTAACGGTCCAGCGCGTTAACCAATTCGCTACCCTAGCTCCAGGTAGACCTGACGAATATTTCCTTAATGCTTTGTGTATCGATATTTGCATTGTTTATTTGAAAGGTTTTTACACCTTAGCGACCTCTATGACCTGATCTTTGTATTAGGTAATGGTTTAAATGAAAATTGCGGTGTACCCACATTAAGAAATGAGACATTATACATGTTTTATAAATTTATACCAATTTTCTTTACATTAAAGGTACTTTACAAAAAGTATACATTTTCAAATAGAAAAGGATTTTCCCAAATCAACGCAATCGTCTTCGAGTAATCGAGTAAACCGTCATCATTAAGAAACTCTAAAAACCAGTGCTATAATGAAATAGATGGCTATACCTATAACGAAACAAGAACAGTACCTACAGTTCGCTACCGTTGTTAAGATTCGCCAAATCGCCACTCTCCATTAAATACATTTTAGTCAGAAAGTACACGTCTTAATAAATTGAGGCCATTGCCTTTATTTTTATAACAAATCCACCTGTATGTTATCTAATGTCATATCGATGTTTACTAATATCGACAATAAGTGAACCCATACGGAAACGGGAACTACAATTACACATATCAATTATATGTACTTAATTAATCACATTTGTTTTGTAAACACGAGAATAAGAAACGTAAATATTTATTATAATTAAAGTGTAATTATAATTATGTGTCACGTCGTCGTTTACTCGTAGATTTATTGAGCAATATGTTACTTAATCGATTGTTATTTCATTTTCACTTGTTTTTGGGGTTCCGTGGGCAAATTAGGATCCCTGTGAAACTATCCACTTGCGTGTCTCACCTACTCTATGGAGTCTGGTGGTAAACTCCCTAATGGAGGAACTCAACAGTGGTCCTATCTATACGGTAGGATATGCAGATGATCTGGTGATTCTCGTAAATGGGAAATTTCCCAGTACGGTATCAGCAATTATGAGTGAAGCACTGAGGAAAGTGGAGAAATGGTGTAACAATCACCAATTATCCATTAACCCAGGCAAAACGGTGGTAATACCATTCACGAGGAAGAGGATTCTTAAGGACATGCAGGAACTAAAACTGTATGGACAGGTACTCGAAATGTCCAGTGAGGTGAAATATCTCGGTGTCATACTAGATAAGGAACTCAATTGGAAAAAGCATGTCGATCATACCATAACAAAGGCTCTCAGAGTATTTGGGATGTGTAGATCAGCGTATGGTAAGACGTGGGGATTAAGCCCAAAGGTACTAAAGTGGATTTATACCATGATGGTACGACCGATCATCCTATATGGCAGCCTCGTATGGTGGCCAAGGACGTTGAGGAGCACATGCAGAGACGCCTTGACGAAGGTGCAAAGAACGGCGTGCATGGCTATAACAGGGGCGTTTAGAACTACGCCAACCGCGGCGCTAGAAATATTGCTAGATCTACCACCGCTACATATAGTGATACAGTCCGAAGCGCGCAAATCACTGCACAGGTTAAAAACAATGGACCTGTGGAGTTACTGCACGCCGAAGACTAAGCACACTAACATGGAAAGCAACAATTTTCTTGACAGAATAACAACCATGAGCTGCGATAAAATGCAGCCTAAGTTTGTATTCAATAGGAACTTCAAGGTACAAGTTCCAACGAGGGCGGAATGGGCCGAGGGTCGCGAGCCACCTACAGCAGGACATTATTTGGTACACTGATGGATCAAAAATGGGATCAGGTACGGGAGCAGGCATTCATGCAAACGACTTCAATGCAAGTACAAGTATGGGAGGTTATGCGACTGTCTTCCAAGCGGAGCCATACGCTATAATCGCCTGTACCCAGGAGAACATAGATAGACTTACCAGAGGGAAGCACATCTACATACTCAGTGACAGTCAAGCGGCACTTAAAGCGCTAGGTGCGCCTAAAGTGGATTCTAGACTTGTGTATAATGGCGTCCTAGCTTTGAACAAGCTTGGAAGGCACAATAAGGTGCAACTGGTATGGATCCCAGGGCATGAAGGCTTTATCGGTAATGAAATTAGAATAGAATAGAATAGAATAGTTTATCCCCCCGGACGGCCCCTGGACGGCCTCCAAACTAGGACAAATCCGGGGAAACCTGGACGGATGGCAGCCCTAGCTGTACCTAGTGGTTCCTGCGGAATCCTATACTGGACACAGCCCGACATGCACGTGGCTGTTATTTCCTGATTACGTACTTATACTGCATCGATAAGGGCCTTATCACACTTGCGATTTGCGAGCGAATTTTGCATGAAGGCGATCACGCAGCGAGTTCGCCGCGACGCTTATTTGTATAGAAAACTCGCTCGCGAATCGCAAGTGTGATAAGGTCCTAAGAGTTTAGTTGCGAAAAGCCTGTTACTTTGAACCCGTTATCTGAATAGCATCTACAATGCAACTTACGTATCGTATCTGGAATAAGACTGTGGGTGATACGGCGAGCTAGCTCCAAAGTAGTTCCTCCCACCCAAAGGCAACGGTTGCATGTGCGGAGGCACATGTTGCCCGACATGGGTGACGTGGTACCCATCTCCGAATATCGCCTTCGAATACGGTGTAGCCCTGGAAGGCCTCTTCATTCGGCGCCGACGCCTGTAGTTTCCGTTCTCGAACATATCGCCGCAGTGGGGATCTAAAACAACACTTCACTCACACAAAGATCCATATAATTGTCACTTTAACTCGCTAGCAGTTCGCATTGGACAATAGATGAGATGAATGAACGCGTTATGATACATTCGCAATGCGTACATCCTAGATATTTTGAACAAAACTATGATCTAAACTAGGGGATTTAATCCATGCAACATATTTTTGCTGCTCAAGACTTAAATCGCAAAAAGCACACGTATACAACACATTTTCTTACCAAGGGTCCAATAGTTTCCTTTCCTCTCGCCCCCGCCTTCCCTCGGGACTTTGATGAAGCAATCGTTCAAACTCAGGTTGTGCCTTATGGAATTTTGCCAGCCCTTTTTGTTCTTCTCGAAGAACGGGAACTCCTTGGTGATGTAAGCGTAGATCTCGCTGAGCGTAGCCCGTTTGGATTGACTGCTGTGTATGGCCATGGTGATGAGGGCGACGTAAGAGTATGGCGGTTTGGTGAGGGTCTGCGATGTGGTTGTTGACTGGGGTTTCATCTCAGAACGGCCGGGACTAGCGGGAGTCGCCGGCTTAGGCTTGCTTTTTGGTTCGCTGCTGTAAAGTTTGATACTTAGCTAAATATAAATATGAACCTTACCAAAACATAATTAAAAGACACGTTTTTTACATAGAAAACTACCGTGAGTGTCAGACATATTAAAATACAAAACGGGTTTACTCACGTCGAATATCATTCGACATGAATCGATTCGCTACGCCTTTGTCATTATCAGGGGGAGCCGGGCAATATTCGACTGCTAAGACGTCCACCACTAGTAACGAACAACGTGTCTTTTAAAATACCCCCTAAACCCCTTTGCATTTTAAACGACACGTTATTCTTTCTATAGTTATTTTTTTCGTGAACTTGTGAAGTTAGGAATAGAATGATTTGATTATTCTTTTATAGAGCTCGCATGATGTCATGATGTCTTTGTATGGTAGTTGGTAGCATTATTCAGCAGATAGTTCATTCGACTTATGACTGAGCAACACTGCGTCGTGCGAAAAAAATGTGTCAGCTTTAAAAAATGGTAGATACATACGAAAAAAGACAGGTGTTAGAAGTTTAACATGGTTATTTGTGTGTCTGTCAGTGGCATCGTAGCTCCGAAACGGAGGGAATAATTTGAGTCCAGATGGTTCTTATAGACCGGGAGATAGTGACAGAATTTTCTTGGTCATTTGTAACAGTATGGCGGTTCTTCATATTAACATTAACTTTTAGACTATTCTTACTTGGGCCAGCTGCTTCGATTGCATTAACGCATTCAGTGCGTTAAGTGACCTCTTATTTTCAACTGAATCCTATAATAGTAGTTTATCCAACAGACATTTTTGACATAAATTAAGCTATTTCACTTTGTTACTAATAGACCGGGAGATAGTGACAGAATTTTCTTGGTCATTTGTAACAGTATGGCGGTTCTTCAGGGGTCTTAGTACGCAATGACAAAAAGAAAAATGATGGTCATAGCGCTGGTACCGGCGGCCCGATCGCGTGGGCGTTAGTCGAACTCGTCGGATAAATTACGAGTGTCAAACGATTTGTATCACAAAAATTTTAGTATTTTCCGATAGCCCGTAAAAAAACATGTAGGCGGTAGTGTCATGCCATACTTCTCCGGTGTGACTTACAGCCCGCCATACCGACGCGAATGCGTTAATAAAAAATAAAAAATTCAACCATTTGTACCAGGCTAATTTTTGCACAGTTAATTATCGTCGTGCAGCCATTTACGAAAATCACCATGCCATACTTTTCCGACGGTTCTAAATGGTCGCCATACCAACGAAAATCAGCATATTTTTTTTTTTCGCCAAACGATTTGTACCACCCTAAAATTTTTTTTCAACAGCTCCTGAATGATGATAAATAGAAGTGTGATAATGCCATACCTGTGGGAGGTGGCGAATGTGTATAATATTTTTTTTTTATTGTAAGATTTTATTCCTATTTTGAACGATTTGTAACAGTATGGCACTAATTTTTCCTGTAAGTTTGAGGTTCAACGAATATAAATACAAAATTTCAAAGATCTAGGTGGCGGCAATCTTGAATTATAGTCAGATGTTTATATCGTATAATATTGAACGGCTACCATCGCTCGAACGATTTCTCGAGAGATCTCGGCTCATCGTGTTGTGAGACACAATGTCTGGCAACGCAGGTATTACGGCAGCTGCTTGTCAGACGACCCACAACTACATAGCAATAATTGGAGTTCTATGTATTAGAATAAGTCGACCGTTATAGTGTGCCCATGTTGCATGCAAGATGAACAGGAAAAAGATGAATAAGAGAAAGATGAAGGCGGCGAAGGTAAATATTTAAGAAATTAATTTTATGTTAACGATTTGCGATTATGTATTGCGCTTGTGTGAAAAAATTAAATGATTTGTAGATACTGATGCAGTAAGCAGCGACGAGGACGACGAAAACGAGTTGGAGCATGCCGGGGATTTCGGCTTAGATGACCTCGAAAGTCTGTAAATCTTTCGGAATAAACTGCATTAATATTGATATTGCATATAAATTTTTTTCACATGTACGGTGTAATTTTCCCAAACCATCCTTTTTTTTCAAGTTTCGAAAATTTGAAATGCCATACTGTAACAATTTGGTCCAATTTTTTTATTAATTTATATCTTGCTCGAGTGTGACAATCTTCCGCCCCATGGTTACAGTATGGGATAATTATTTTTAGGTAGAATTTCATCCAAACGAACCAAATACAATGATGCCATACCGTAACAAATGATTTTATGTCTTGCACCTTGAAAACCCGTTGTAAAATCAAGTTTTTCAAGTATGTTGCCCCTTTTTCCCCTCTATTAGAAGTATGGCAAATATAATAATGGTCCCATTGCATCATATAATTTCCAAAAATCCAAATGCCATACTGGTACAAACAGTCAATTTTTTTTTTTTTTTTGGTTTACGTCTTGGCTCAAGTCTCACAGTCGTCCGCCCCATGGTTACAATCCGGAATAATTTTTTGTAGGTAGAATTGTATCCAAACAAACAGAATATAATGATCCCATGCTGTAAAAAAATATTTTACGTATTGTACAGTCGTATTTTTGAAACGTGTCGAATAAATAAGTTTTTCAAGTATGGCAGCACTTTTCCCCCCTACTAGAAGTATGGCAAATATGATAACGGTCACATTTTATCAAATACTTTCCAAAAATCCAAATGCAATACTGTTACAAATCGTTTGGCGAAAAAAAAAAATTGCTGATTTTCGGCGGTATGGCGGCCATTTAGAACCGTCGGAAAAGTATGGCATGGTGATTTTCGTAAATGGCTGCACGGCGATAATTAACTGTGCAAAAATTAGCCTGGTACAAATGGTTGAATTTTTATATTTTTAATTAACGCATTCGCGTCCGTATGGCGGGCTGTAAGTCACACCGGAGAAGTATGGCATGACACTACCGCCTACATGTTTTTATGGGCTATCGGAAAATACTAAAATTTTTGTGGTACAAATCGTTTGACACTCGTAATTTATCCGACGAGTTCAACTAACGCCCACGCGATTGGGCCGCCGGTACCAGCGCTATGACCATCATTTTTCTTTTTGTCATTGCGTACTAAGACCCCTGAAGAACCGCCATACTGTTACAAATGACCAAGAAAATTCTGTCACTATCTCCCGGTCTATTAGTTATGTTGAATTTTAGACGCATTTGCTATATCACTTATTGAATGAGGTCTCATGATGAGCAACTACCTGCGCCGTGGGTGTTTTAAATTTTTAATTTAGGTTATTGAAATCAAGAAAAACTGTAGGTAATGTACTTACCTATTATTGGTACTGGCATTATCCTCCCTAGAGAGCGGTTGTAAGTTGATCGTCTGATACACACGAGACAATTCCTCATCGCCTTTCATGCTTTGAGAATTCGAAGTGTCGGGTCCATTGTTGTCTTGAAGACAGAGTCGGTTTTCATATGGAGAGGACCCTGTAACAAAATTTAAATTATAACATATATATGCTGTATTAGGATAATAAAAATTACTAGAAAACTGTCACAACCGTAGTGCGTTGAGGGTTGTATTACATTCTTTTTGACATCCTGGAGTATCAAACCATATGACAGGACTGTAGGATTTTCCCCGATGGTTGGGTATCTGGTTTACAAGTCGTTTCAAGAAAAAGAAATCTTATACATTTGTATAAATTAATCATTTCTGGGAAATAAACACACGAGACGATTTACACACCTTATGCTTCGGGTCGAACGGGTGCTCACACAGATCATCAACAGAAAATATGACAACTCAACCCGTTGCGATTATCTTATCTATAGGTCAGATGTGCTAAGACATCGTGCAATATTTGGGTCAAATATATCTATACTATGTATTATAAAATTGTATTAAAATACAGTTTTCTGTGGAGAGGGGTCATTATTTCGGGAAAAATCCTAACTCTGTCTCGCAGAGCCATCTGTTGGTAACATTTTCTTTGTCCTCTCATAACGCTGAAACGGTTGGATATAATTTAACCAATTTTGGCACAGGAACAGCAGAAAGATGATTATAGGACGTTATTTGTCCAACTACGGTAAAGTTTGTGCAGAAAAAGAAGTTGCAGGCACCTTTTAGTATTTAAAACCATAAAGTCAAAAAGATGAAGTCATATTTTAAAAGTTTGTTAGTGTAGATGGTACACTTGAAAAACTTGACAGAGAGTGTCCCCGTCTAGGTGTGACTTGCTTATTTACAAACAAAAGAAATATTATGTTTAACTAAACGAAGGCGTCTTCCTACATTTTCGTTCATTTGTAAATAATAAAGTACACACTGAAAGGGTAAAGACCCGGAATTGTAAGTATCAAAGCAATAAAAAGTCTAATAGATCCCTTAACAATATAAAGTTCTCAGCGTAACTAAACAGACAGATCATTAATGTTCAAATCCATAAAATATTTTATTAAGATGAACCTACTCGTAACTATAAGTTAAAGCCTTTACTTTTAATTGTGAGTCAAAGTGTTATATGGTAGAAAACAATAGTCGAAACCCGAATAATTTTAATGTTACTACGGCAATATTACACGCCACTACCTACCTAATCAACCTATATCGGTTTCCCCAAATAGAATTCTCTGAACCGCGCGGAAAAACTAAAGTGGGGTTTATTGTTATAATGTGTTGTTACATGAGTTGAGATTTAGCCAATCTCCACGTACGCCCGGCCGAATACGGGTTTCTGAGAATCGTCGTTGTAGCATAGCCAAGTAAATACAGTTGCCGAGAAACTTCTTGACCCAAAATGGCGGATCTACGCATGCATATTTGTACGTAAATCGGCTACTGCGCAGTCAAGGTTAGGCTCAAGAAGTTTCTCGGCATCTGTACATACACCGCCCCTCTGAGCATGCGTGATTCTGCATTAGTAAGAACATGGACTGAAATCAAGAACTGCTACTGTGATGGGTAATGTTTGCGACAGAAACCTCAGTGAAGTGCCGTTTTAATCAAAGGACACTTCGCTGGAGGTATCGCATTCAAATTAAAACCTTAACTGTATGAAGCTTTAACGTAGGTATGTTACTAACCTTAATTTTAAATGTTCTCTGTATTTTACTAACAATCTATTGATCACTGATCTGAAATAAATAATTTGAATTTACTGTCCCTTTAAGCTGTGAAAAAATCAAACTTCTAAATTAACGTATAAGAAAGATACGGGCGTTTATGCCGCAAAAGACTTATATTTCGACACTCTCAAGGGAATCAACATTTATCTGATATTTTCCGATTATCTAGAACTACGAGTATAAAATTCGGCAACTAATACCGTCTAACCTTCTTATAGGTATCTACTATAAGTATAGGGAAAATTCTTAAAACTATACATTTGTTATCAAATGTTCAAAAATAAAGTACCTAATTACTTTAAAAAATAAAGTCTTTTCCTTATCCAAAGGTATAAAACTATACGAAATCCTCGGTATGCGAGTCCGACTCACAATTGTCCGGTTTATTTTAATATGTTGTAAGAATGAATTAGAGCTGTGTTCATCATATTTTGCAGCTTACATATACTTCGTTTTATATTTCAGTGAAAGCAAATTAAATCTACTTCATGTTATTTCTAATAACTTTTGTCATACTCGTATGATGAGCCGTTTCGCTAATATTTTGATGCGGAAGGAAACAAAACGTAAAAAAGTCCCGAATCTTCCCACTTTTTGCGTGATGCGGAGCGAGCACAAGCTTTTCGTAGTTAAAAATTGGATAAACACTGCCCTAACATCAGTAAGGTAGAGATCACTCTACAACATATCAAAAATCCACAACTACATCGTGCTTTGCAATTTTAGCCTTTTTGGGTGTCGATTACTACAGGGCTATTTGCAACAGGTCGATGGAGCGTAAAAGAATTTGATATTCAATTATTGGTCTATGGTTAAAAGTCAGATTGAGCCTTTTAGGTCCTATGCATACCGCGTTTTTCTAAAACGCAGTCCACGCGCTTTTGTATCGATATCGATACAGGCGCGAGTCAGACGCAGCATGTAGACCTTTGCACACCTACATTCCATTAAGTAATGCTTTTGTATCAATTCAGACGCGATTTAATCGCGTGCTTAACGCGCTTTTTGTCGATACATACATGCTGGCCAATTGCGTTTTTTGAGCAGAAACTCCTCAATAGCGGCAGCACTTGTTACATGAATGAAAAAGCTGTAAATAAAAAGTAAATAAAAGAAATGAAATAATCGGTGTTATTGACTGCACCCATTCATAATCAGAAGGTTATGTGGCCACTACACAACCGCGATCCGAAAATGAAAAGGACATAAACAAAAATATTTTATTAGTATGTCATGTTAAACTTTCCAAACTTCTTTCGATTCTTAAATCGGAAATGCACGCTATACATAGGTATAATGAAGAGTCCTCAACTGTAACTGAAATGCGTGGATATCGTACGTAGCTCCGCGCCCGCACCCGTGCTTCACCTGTGGAACGGTAAAAAGAAGCGCAGGTGTGCGCATGCGTGTAAACGCGTGTTTGTGTTGCTACAAACACAGGCACACAGATGCAAACCGTGGAATGAAAAAATAAGAACCAATAAACTGAATAGCCTAAAATAACCTGTTCATGTCACCTTTTGAAGTCGGTGCAAAAAAAAACAGATTTATTGATATTCCTTCGATCTGACGAAGCGCATCGTTTTCTTGTACCCTCATAACTTGGGTTTGGATTATACCAGATAAACAAAATTCTCGAGATATGCTGTAACCGACTTATTAGACATATAAAGTTTAAATTGCATTGCTCTTATACTTTAGATATTATTACATCTAAAAAATCCTGATTCACTGATGATCATCAAAATTCTTAAGGTACTTCCTAATGTCCTAGAAAGCTGACATTTGGTATTTAAGCTAGTATTAGTACACAAACAACAAGAAAATTCTAAAACTTGGAACTTTTCTCCCCCAACCCCTTAAACTAGTAGATGGACATTTGTATCAGACTTCAGCAAATTTTGACGCTAGAAGTCTGAAAATGTATATAGTGATCCTTGTTCTCAATAATAATAATAAATAATGCAATAAAATAACCATGTAACCAACAACAAAAATATATTTTCATAAGCATCTTACAAAAAGAAGTGCAATCCCACCAATGTTTTCATTAAAATATTTTCATGTAAAATGATGCCAAGTCGAGACCATATGACTCGCTTTGTCAAAAAGTTATCAGATCTCATGTAGAGCCAAACTTCTGACTTTACACACCCTAACTCTACAAGGCCTAACTTCACAAAATACACATTAGTCAAAATATGTGGCTTAGCCGTTTCGTTACTACAAGAACTATTGTATACTTAACAGAAAAATAATGAACAGTGGATACATTTTTCACCAAGCCAAGCCAGGCCAAGCCGTAAATTTTGTGAAGTTTCAGAAAGAAGGGCGTGAAGAGTCACAGCTTGACTCTACATGAGACCTGAGGGTCTATGATGATTCAACTTATTTTCGACTGCACGAAATGAAAGCATGAAATAGCTATGTTACTACTTAGAACTCGGGGAAAAGTATCACTTCAAAAAGTTGGTTGAAATTATCAATGTATGAAAAAAATAAGTTTGATAACGAATTTATTTATTTATTCAAATTAGTTACACAGCATTACAGTTATTAAACCAAGGCACTATGAACCACAAAATCACATTTTAAAAAAACCTAAATCTAGTTTGGTTTAGGCGACGTAACAGCGTGACGTAATAAGGCCTCTTAAACAGAAGTGAGGTAAGAAAGAATTCCCTAGACTTCGTTGCCTGCATTACCGACAAAACTGGCTATGGAGCTTCAGAAAGGGATGAATATAACAACTATGTTAGTGAAGTAATTAATCAGGTGTTACTATTAAACAGAGGTGAGGTAGGTAAGAATTCCCCAGACATCATTGCCCGCATATCGGAATCGTGTGGCTGCGAACGTCGTCGGGCATTGTGTCGCACATAGAACAATGCATATTTATAAAACATTAAAAGCCAGCGTATCGGTCGTGAAATTAATAACAAATAACAATCGTGAAACGTTCGGGAGTGAAGAATTACACGGAGCTGAATAACTTTGCAGGGTGAAGAGATCGAGCTAAAATTTGATATTTAACAATAAGCGAATTGTCTCAACAAACACCTCACTCTCGCTATATGGCTGGATCAAGCGTCGGATTTTAAAAGTGGCACTCCTTGACACGTCGCCATCATCACGAGGTACCTCTATGGCCTTAACCACCGGTAGCCATGAGACTTGCCCCGCTGCCGGCAGCACCCATAGGTTATGTATAATGTAGTCTGTTTATAATGTGTAAATGTTAGTTTATTTATATACTTTTTACATCAATTTTGTTATAACCTGGAGAAAATAAAAAATCATGTGGGTACAACGATATAGATAAAAATAAATGCGAATTGTATGCGCCGAAGTGAAAGCCGCGTCTCTGAAATTATCGGAATTGCGTCATCATTTTCCTTAGACCATAATACTGCTTGTAACTCACTTCGCATCATTTTCCTTAGACCATAATACCGCTTGTAGCTCACTTCGCATCATTTTCGCTAAACCATGATACCGCTCGTAGCTCACTTCGCATCATACTTGTGAACTGTGATTCTGGATCCACACTGAGACAAATAGGTTAAGTCTGTAATACATAGAAATATAAACTCTGATATTAACTAGCTACCATAACCGGCAAAAATCGAAAGTAAATTTGTAATTTTGGTGGGATTACAAGAAATTTGTAATGCAAATTGTGTAGACTAAGCTTTGGTTGATTATTCAATTGATTAATTTACTTTAGTTGATTTCTAGGGTTCCGTGCCACAATTAGTAAAAACTAAATTTATATTTATATGTCACATTGTCGTTTATCTATCATAATTTTACATATCAACATACTTATATTACAGCTTATGCATATTATATTTATATGTGAGGTAACGAACCGGTTAAGGGTGTGAACTCAGTTGGGTCATTGTCAGATTTAGGTGCGTGTCTTTCCGGTGGACATTTGCGAAATTAAGGATTCCAGGGCCTAATTTTCTGATTAAATACCTGTGAGAATAAAGAACGTTCCCTCTACTATAATCCGATGTAATAGCAACATAACCTAGATTCATACTATACATTCAAGAGGTTGTAACCTCTTAACTTTTGACCACCGAAGGGACGAATTTTGTTTTTTGTACTGACAATGACCCAGTTACCTACTTAAAAAATCATCGATAAAGTAAATCGCGTCTAGTTTGTATATCCACGGTAAAATGTATGCTAAATACGTAGTGTAAGATTTAGCCATACTATACTATTTACAATGTTTTAAAGATAGGTAGGAACTTAATTAAACACCATTAGTGATCAAAGATTTAGCTTCTGGCTTACTTTTTTATATTGAAATTGTCTATTTGCTTGACGGAAGATTATGTTATGAATTTTTTCTCCTTATCCGTTCAAAAAAGATGATTGTTTTAGACATTTTTCTCTATGACCAATCATGTATGTTAACATACTACCTAGAACAGGGCCATTGCGATTGATTGGTTTACATTTGAAACCTACAGTTTGAATTTTTCATTGTCCATTTTTGTTTCAAAAACTACTCGAAATTGACAAAATTCACGCAGAAAACTGTTTTTCTTTTTCAACTTATTTTTGGTTGCACGCAATGAAATCATGAAATAGCTACGTTTTCTAGCACTCAGGGAAAAGTATTATTCACTTCAAAAAAGTTGATTGAAATTATCAATATATTTGTCATAATATAAAAAAAAACACAGTAGGTATGTACCTATAGGTACATAATTATACTATAATCTACAGGCAGACACAGAAATCCATGTCTTATTTAGTCCATTGATATCGTTTGTTAACCTTTCCACATATTTTTATCTGAAGTTTTCCGTATTGTCATATAATAATTGGCTTAATCACTAAATAACCTGTAAGCAGGTATATTCGTCATCGATACAAAATATCAGTAAAACTTAAGCGTAATGTGATATTATTCGATTCTTCCAATACTAACGCCTAGGGCGGAAACCTAATATTTTCCTTCAATTAGAAGAAATTATATCTTT
This sequence comes from Apotomis betuletana, assembly GCA_932273695.1. Lineage (NCBI taxonomy): Eukaryota > Metazoa > Arthropoda > Insecta > Lepidoptera > Tortricidae > Apotomis > Apotomis betuletana. Next base: position 10,802,404 of record OW026298.1, on the reverse strand, counting down.
TGCAAGACTCGGGGCGATCGCTAATTACCAAACACTTTGAAGACGAAGGGAAAAAGACGGTGGCATTGGTAGGGCGGGCGAGTAGGGGTGTAAGGGTGAAAAGCCAAATTTTATTCAACAAGAGGAGTAAATAATGTATTTAACTTTAGAGGTACATTGCTATCAAACATAACACTACCTGTTCCAAACTCAAACCCTAAACCTTGCGGAAAATCATAATATTTTGTAGTGTTTACTTTATTCTGATTTGAATAAAAATTGGTTAGTTTATGCGATATCCATCCTTTTGTGCAGGTAACCATAATTTCTCGATATGAACAGAATTTTACATGACAACTCATTGATGGGTAGGTATTTAGAATCCAATAAGTAGGATATCGTAAGTCAATGGAAGTTTTGCAATGACTATGTTAAAGGAATAATAAATAAACTTCACTACCCAAAGGTTGTCTGGAAGAGATCGCTTTTTAGCCATAAGACCGCCTGTTGTCTACCGTTATTTATAAATTGTATTTGTCTTGTTTCCTTTTGTAAACTTTTATTGCAATGTGCAATAAAGTATTGTATTATTATTATTATTATAAATTCTAAATTAATAATCGATGCAACTTAAATGTAACCACTGTAGATCATTGTACCCTTTCAGGAGTTATAGGAATTATTCTGAGAAGAAGGGAAGTGAATTTGAATTCTTATGTGTTGAGAATTCCAACGGAAAGCAAGTGTTCCAATCCCGGGATATTTTAGTACGGACCATCAAGTGAATTTCATGAACGAAACATTTTGGCCGGAAGGTGTTTTATTCCGGCGTTTCCTGGGTCCGCTACAAAACACCATGGACTTGCGTAACACATCGTAAAAAATGTGAATAGTCGTCCTATAGTTATGTCTATTATTTCCTTTATGTATATTAGCTTTAAGGTCTATGGACCACAGTTTCCTGAAATAAGTGATTTCGTTTCATTGAGCGTCAAATTCGAGTTCACTGATTTTACACCCTAAAAACCAAATCTGTCAAATGGTCGACATTTACAGTTGGTGTTATCATCGTACTGGGCCCGTAAATTGTGAGTGTTGTACCGGTTGTTTATTACTACTTAGTGGCTCTGTACCTTTACCATGAGTTTACAGTGACAGTACCTAATCGCTAGCGACTGCGTAAAGGATTTGTACGGAGAATAGCAGTTCTAGAAAGTAACCACTAGAGGCGCTGAACTGTTCTCATTACTAATCATTTGCGCCATCGCTAGCGAGTACGGTCACGTTAACTCATGGTAAGGCTAGCCCTTTTTATATTGAATTGACATAAAGTTCTACGAAATTAGTTAATATATTTCATGAGACTGTTGAGAAATGCGAGCTCTACCCAAGTAACACGCATAGTTTGTATAACACTTGAATAAGGTAATGTCAATTACTCTTAAAGCTGAATACATTTCCTATATTAGGGCTGTATACGACCTTATACAGACCTTAAAAGTACCTAAGTAAGTTCACATTTCTGCTTAGGAGCAATAACGGTGGTAAAAAGGGTAACACGAGTTATAAGGGGTGAATACCAACTGACTAAGAGAGCACTAGTTACCTTATAGGTTATAGGTTAACGCGGGCTAGTTTTCCGCAACTCGACGTCTTACATTGCGCCTATTTTGCGTGATAGTTACCTTATATTCAGAATTTTATTCACATGTGCACCTTTATTAATCTTTTAAACATACAAAGGCTGCCACTGTATTATGAGTAACTATTGTTACTGAACATTGACAAACAGTAAAATATTCGTTCGATTCAGCGCACAGGTGATGGTGACTTATTGTGTCTAATGCGAGATCCGCTAGAAATCCAGACATCCAGACATACGAAATAATTTTAAGCCAAGCTGAATTAGTCTGGCACTAAGTACTTATGCTAATCTACGGCAAAGGCGTGTTTGAGTAGTGAAATAAGACCCGTAGCGCTGCATTACTATAAAGCATTTCAACACAAAAATAAAATAATGCTTAATCTTGACTGTAGTATAATACGAGTAACCTACCCTGCACTCAAAACATTAATCATTCCATTACCAAGATTAACTCACCTATGTTACGTGAATGTTTGAAAAAGGTTTCACGTGCGCCGATAGACTTATCTAAGTATAACAACGATCGGGCGTCATCTGGGCAGTACTCCAATCGACAATACATGCGTAACTTACCTAGAACCTTGCGTTACTAAACTTTATTGTTTGAGAGAACAATTACCTTTTGTACTTATACAGTGGGGTATCGGAACCATTATCAGTGGCAGTGTTAAGTAACGCCGAGGCTCAGGTTCGACTATTTAACTTAAGTCACAGGCCCATAACCAGTTTTTATTAAGTCTTTGTTCACTAGGTGGAAAAGAGGATTATTAAACGTTTAGCGCGCTATGAGGAAAACTAGAAGCTTGTTGTAGTTGGCGCCACCTGAATTTTTCGTGTCAGTAGCTAAAATTGGCTTTTATTCTATTTTTATATATATACAGGATGTTTTTTGTGTCATGGAGCAGGAGTGAACGGGGTACTGGGGAGGGTCACACTGAGCAACTTTCACTATAGGGACAACCACGAAATCTCGGAATAAAATCTCCTAATTAAGAGTTAATTGATAGATATGTATCACTTAATAGTTAATTGATGGTATATTTTTCCGAGATTTCGTGGTTGTGACCCTCCCCAGTACCCCGTTCACTCCTGCTGCTCCATGACCCAAAAAACACCCTGTATATCGATCATAATATATACCTATCGTATATGTATTTTAACACGATCATCTGTCCATATGGGACCTACTGCAATCATTATGGCATAAAAGTTGGAAATTATAGTTATTGGTATTACTTCGGAACGATGGATTATAGGATTTGATGAGAAGAAGTGACTTGCGAAATGAGAGAGATACTTGTCTACTTAAAACTAATATCTGCAGCTCTTATCTAAGTATTTATATGTTTTCCCTATTTCATTATTCCCTGAAATCTCCTCACAAGCATAAAAAGATGTCCAACTTGCGTGTCTTATCGCTCACGCATATCAATCGGACTTCTCCGTACCCCTGTGGTGACGTCAGCGGGCGGTCGCGTGCTCTTAACCTCTGTGCTCCTGGTCCATCGTTGGACACGTAATCCAATAAAAATACCCCCCATACAACACACATTTAAATGAGAATGGTGTTTTTATTGAAAACTGAATTATGGCTCTAATTGACAACATTTAAAATAGTGTTAAGTTTAAACTTATTTCATTACTTTATTATCACAGAACACTATTATATTATATTTAGTGGGTTATACGGACTTCTTTTGAAAATATTAAAAAAAGGTGAAAGCAGCGTCGTCTAAGAATCAGCACTCAAAATGACGTTGCCTTGTGGAAAAATGACAGTCGCAAACTACAAAAGGAACACACTAAATCCGTTTTCTGTTAATAGCCCGACTGTAAGATTTTCTGCGCTGTGACATTATTTGTCGTCTACTCTTTTTTAGAATGAGAAGCTTTGCTAATGGATTTTTAATCCTAAATTGGGATATTTTCGGAAATAAAAATTGGGCAATATTTAGTTTTTTATCCTTTATTTGATTATAATCGGAGAAAAGCCTGGTTATAAAAATGAAAAGTTGTCAATTCGGCTGGGCTTTGCGATATCAATAGAGCAACAACAACAAGGCATATTAACCATAATATCGGAAAAATATAAATTATTATTCCTAATCGAGCTAAATTTTCAGCCTACCAATCCCTATCGTCCTTCAATCGCCGTATATACGAGTATATACAGTCTTATATCGTGACTCGTAATATACGTCTAAAATGCAGTGATAGTTACATGACAACCAAGTCTAATTAGTGATGCGAGATTATATTGCATCCTCCCAAATAATGCGAACATTTGTCGATGCAATATCCAAACAATGTTCGGTAACAACCAAATTCCACACTTGAACTAGATAATTCGACAATCATCATCATCACTCGCATCGCATTGGCCGTCGCGTAATAGGTATCACGTTATGGAAATGCAACATGAAATGTAAATGAATGATAACGCCTCCATAAACGTAATTATCGACGCACACAGCTTAAATCGATTTCTTTCGATGTCTAATCGATTTAGGTGTAATGTTCGCACCCGGTCTTAAGCCAAGAAAGTGCAGGGTGCTGTAATTCTAATCAAGGCAAATTTAACTTTAAGCCGGCGATGAAAGGTGGAGAAAGAATCGTGTCGATGAGATGTGTTGGACACGGTCGTATTTGTACTGGATTCGCTCCGGGTGGGTTTACGACTGAAATCGAAGGCGGTGCATTGTTTTACAGCATTCTACCCAATATCTATTGTGAGTGGGTTCGCGTAGTGCTATTTGTATAGTGCTAATGATTATTTTAGCCCGTAGAGTTTTATTACTACTGTCTGTCAAAATATAGATAAATATTTATTTGATCGCTTCACATTAGACAAATAAACAAATTCATAACTGAACGTATGCTACTCATATTCCTTTTAGAAATCTAGAATCTAATCGTTTTTCTGTTGTTTTATTCAAGATTTTAATATGACCCGATATTACTAGCCATATGTGCTGGATGTGATTTTTCCCCGTTCACCCATCTATTTAGTTGTGATTAACTGCTTAAAAACTCGAATAATGAAAATTGTCTCTTTATTCATACTTTAGAAGCGTATGTTTGTTGTAGAGCCAGCATCAAAAGTATGGCTATAAATTTTAGTATTTATTTATTTAATCGCATGGAAGGGTTATACCTACGTCGAATACAGCTTATATGTATTATATATTGAGACTCAATTTTAGTATAGAATCTGACATATTTACGGTAGTAAAAGTGGCAGATACTTTGATGCTGAATGTATAGGGCCTGATTTAATTGAGATTGACTGCTATTTGAGCGATCTATCAACCATTATCACGGAAAAAATGTATCCCTGAAGCCATCATAATATTAGCCGACTGCTGGACAAAGGCTTCCCCCAAAGTTATCTAACTAGGTCGTCGGTCCACCCTGTTAGAGACCTTCACACGCTGCGTCTGCCGGTACGCGGTTGCCACTCAAGAACCTTTCTCCCCTTTAGCCCCGCACACTACCACTTTGGCAACTGTTTGAGCTATATCTACAACTTTGGTTCTTTAGCGTATTTCATCATTATTTCAGATTCGATCACGCAAGGAGACCCCGACCATAGGTCATATATCTTGTAACCATGTATACCTACCTCTAATATAATTTAGTGAGTTGTTTCATGATGTCATACAGCCGGAGAAGGCTAACATAAAGTAAACAATAGGAATAGGAACACATACCTATACGACGTTCGACGTACATTTGAACATGTGCATCCGATACATTGTAAAACGTATTCAAAGCAAATCGTGGTAAGTACATCACGTTTCGAATTAGTTTCGACGGTAATTGTTATTATTGTGAATATTATACTGGTTAATATTATTTATGTAAATCAGTTCGTTTAAGAACCGTGTGTAGAAACAATAATAAAGCCAATCTTGCTGTTACTTTATAGCTACAAGAAGGACAAAAGAGAGTAAGCTCATAATGGAACGTAAAATATTGTAAACGGTTTTAGAAAAAATGAAGATTGGGGATGCAAGACAAAAAGACTAACGGACCCAAATGCCTGTGTCTTGTCCAGACTATGATTAAGCGGTATCACGTCTCGTAAGTGGGCAAGCCGGTGAGAATCGGGTTGTATGGATGCCACGCCAGCAATAATGTTCCATTAAAAACTAAATAAATAGTATTTTTAATAAGTAGCCTTTTGTGTTTTCGAAAATTATTGACAGTGGGCTGTGACGTCTTTTGACGGATTAGCTCAATGGATGAAGATATTAATCTGATGCTTGTTTCAAGTGGACGAATGAACCCACTGATATTCTTTGTCGTCCCTTTGCCCCCTCCTGCATTGAAATCTACCGACCAACGGGAGTGTGTAGTAGGTAGCCATGTATCGCGTATATTGCTACCAAAATAACTATTTAAACTGTTTAAATCACTTGATTTAAACGATTTAAGTATAGCAAACGGATCGTGGACAATAAGTTTTTATCGCACACAGCCGCGAACAACAAAATCTCATTGTTCGCGCCGCGTTTCGCACAGGTTCACGCACGAATATAATAAGGTCCATGAATTAAAGGTATACTTGAACAGCTTTGAGGAATAAGGGAAAATAATATTTTACAATGCATGTGCTTGAAAAGAGCGTTTTCTAGGCAATAAAAGTGTGGGTAAAGTAACTACTATGCCGCACTAGTATTTTTTTTATTCCATTTTTTTTTTTTATGTGTTTGATACGCAAAGAGGTTTTATTGATTTAAGAAAGTGATCAATTAGTCAAAATATACCGATTATTATTATATTTAAAATTACAATAAAACCAATACTTCATTAAACACGTTATTATTGCATTAGGTACTCGTAGATATAGAATTTGACAAATAAACAATTTTTTTATACATTAAACTTTTTTACATTATATTTTTTACAATACATACTTGTTCATTAAATACATTTGGCTGAATGTACACACGCTCGTGCCATTTTGACATAGGACAAATAATAAAAAAATGCTCTTTGCACATATCCGCAATAGTAGAGCGCGATCTACAAATAACCCCGCCATTTTTGTTCATGTCTTGTTTATTTCGAAGTCGATCTGTGCAAATCTTAAAAATAATATCGAAATCAAGTGACGAATCAAAAACCCGGAAAATTTTATTCAAGAAGTAAAACCTTTTAACAACAGCCTCTTACTGGATAAATCAAAAGCACAATACTTTCTCCTTAAATACAAAAAGTAATTGTAAATAATTAAGTATTTTTTTCCTGTTACATTTAGTATAAAACGCGTGTTTTAGATGATTTCCGACTCGCGTTTATTTATTCAAAATTACACTCGTCTCAAATCACCCACCACTACTCACTACACTTGTATCATAAATAACTAATTCCGTAGGCAGTGCTCGCAAATATAAAAGGAGAAAAATACGTATAGTAATCTATTATTAGATCTTTATGGACATCTAAAGGAGCGTTTTCTCTTAGTGTTTTGAACAATTCTGAGCGAGTAATCATCAGTGCTATGAATAAATGTTGTAAAATCACAATTTTTAGAGTAAATACGGGCAGTGAAGTACCTATCTAATCATTTCAAGTTATTTAGACCGCGTGTAAAATAAAAATGCTCCAGACTCTGTCAACTTAAGACAGTTTTTTTTTAAGATGAAATGTGTGTCTGTTGGCTAGTTGTTTACGCAAGACCGTTATAACACAAACGGCCTAACATTCATTTTACTTTGAATTAAGCAATATACTGAGATTCGACGTATTTCGAATTTCCGACTTCGGAGTATAAATCCGACTCGACCGAAGTTAGCCACGTTATTTACGACGTTGCCACCGTATTGTTCTCAGGTTGATTGGCGATATTAAAAGTGTCAACCGACGGTGCCGGAAACGCATTGATAGATTTAATCGCGTGCACTAAAATAACGTGCATTTGATTCGATATTGCAAAGTCATTATTGCCGTCCGGTCGGCACTAAAAAGCGGTGGCTATTTTAAGGGCGCTCAGATCCTTGAAAGTCGAATTATAAGTCTGATTTACGTCACTTGACGATTTGAACGAGAAAGAGGCGTCTGTGTACAGTCAGCTGAAAAAAACTGTATTTAATTTTTCCATGTATGAGGGAGGTTATTCCATCCTATCTATAAACAAAAATAAACTGAAGAGTCACCCGTTTCAGTTATCACACTCAGGAGTAGCTTCGGAATACATAACAAACGAATCCAACAATCATCTATTATATAACAATATTTGCAGAAAGGAGAATGACGAAAAAAACGCCTTACAAACGCTGAATATTCGCTGGTGTGTAAATACGCGGCTAAGGTGGTACGCAGCTGGTATTTTTTTTTAAACATGACTTGAACTGTATCAGGGCTGTTCAGCCCTCACTACCGGTGAGTCGGACTATGCGTGGGAGTATAAATCGCTAATGGGATTATCGCCGCGCCACAGGAGTGATACGCAACTCGTAGTGAGCCCTTCTTGGTATGACGTCATGAAGTTAAGATCAGTACCTGGGTGATGTAGGTCCACCGAGCAGAGACCAGAGCTTGGCGCCAGGGTATAGGCAGGCTCGTCCTTGGGCTTCAGGAGCTCGTGCGAGGACACCGTGTGCACCGTCAATTCCTGTTAACAAAAAAACAAATTTGTAACATCACTAGAATGTACTCGCAACTTCCATTCGCGTATTCTTACCGTATAGTCGGAGAAAAAGTATCCTATAACCATCTAAGGATGTCCAGCTATCCCTATAGCGAAACTGGTTAAAATTTGTCCAGCCGTTTCGGCGTGATGCGAGGACAAAGGAAATTATGAAAACAGATGGCGCCAGACTGGCATGGGGCCGCGCGTCCATTCAAAACAAATGACGATCCTGCATCACGCTATTAAGATTTTTCCTGAAATCATGACCCTCTCCATAGTATACTGATTTACTTACAATACAAATCCAGAATTTTATAATAGTTTATATAGTATAGACTAGAATGTACTCGTCAGCGTAATTTTTTTGTAGTGTAGTCGGGGTAAAAGTTTCCTATAACCATCTTTGGATTTGAAATCCGTCAAGCCGTTTTGGCGTGCTGTGCGGTAAAAAATGTTTACCAACAGATATGTAGGTATGGCTGTTGCCCCGCGCCCGTTCAAATTCTGCTGCGCGCAATTAAGAGGCCTTATTCCTTTTAAAATACTGATTGTTTTAGATATTTTTCTCTATGATAAAACATGTTTCTTAACATATTATTGATGTTACTACCTAGAACAGGGCTATTGGGATTTATTGGTATATATTTGAAACCAACGGTTTGAATTTTTCATGAATAATTTTTGTTTCGAAAACTACTCGAAATCTACAAAATTCACGCGGAAAATTCGTTTTTTCGACTTATTTTCGACTGTACGCAATGAAAGCATGAAATAGCTGTGTTACTACCTTACTACCTAGAACTCGGGGACAAGAATTATTCGCTTCAAAAAGTTGGTTGAAATTATCAATGTATTTGTCATAATACGAAAAAAATAAATTTTAAAAGGAATAAGGCCTCTTAAGATTTTTCCTATATTAATATTTTTGAGTACTCTTAATATTCTCGTATCTCTTAACTGGGTTGATATTGAAATACGATCCTGATTTCAAGTAGATTCGTTTCATTTGCGCGATTTACGATCTCTGAAGTTTACGCATATAAAGACTTTTTACACTTAGATTTTTAAATATAAAATTTAATCCCAAGAATCAGTGTAAAAAGAAACAATGTTGGTTGTTTTTTATTTAACGTTATTTAATGTATTCTTATTACCATCGAATCTGTAAATAAAATCAAAAAGTAAATAAACAAAACAAATACGAATGAATAAGTAAGGCTAAATACGAACAACTGAAAAATCTACGTTTTAATTGAATTACGTACTTAAACAGAAAAAAAAAAATAACGGTACTGGATTGATAAATATAAAATATCGTGTTGAAAAACTAATAAAATAAGTAGGTATTGACATAAAAAAAGTGAAATGTAATTTCGATTGATCACTCTTATAACCAAGAATAGCTCTTACGGTGTATTTTTTAGCAACGAGCACGCTACGTCACTCTTTTCACGGCCTACTAGTTCTAAGTTTAAGCTGAATAGGTACTAACACTCGGTTAATGTTAATACACTAAAATCAACAACGACTGGATAAACATCCCAACGTCCGCCTAAAAATAATTTACGACAAAAAACTATAAGAAAAATTCTACTAAAGAAATTAGCATCTATCGAACGCGCACGCGTCAACGATATTTTTCTCATGTTAATATTAAATCGAATCCCTGCGACATGACCAATAAATATCGTGGGTCTATTTTTAAGCGCGCTTTCTCCAATGCTGAATGAACGGAGTCCACCCTCCTCCGTAATGCTGAGTGGATGTTACGCCACGAACGCGGTGCAAGTTGGAGGACGCAGCGAATAATTCTTTTGTTTTTCTTTTTTTTTCCATGGCCCACCCGCATTGAGTTGCTATGTAACTCAAAATTAAAAAAAATGTGATGACGGTATTTGATGTCAGCTCAAATCAGCTACTCTTTATGAAATGTCAATAGTTATTTGTGCAACAAGAGAGCAAAGTTGTTTTTTGTTACGAGTGCTGATTTTGAGTCCTGAGCAAGCGAAGGATTCTACGTTTGAATCACGAGCGTAGCGAGTGATTCTATGTCAGAATCCTGAGTGTAGAGAGGGACTCAACAGCATGAGATGCAAAAAACTTTGCTCTCTTGTAGCACACACAACTTTTCACCTCATCAGCGAGAACATATTCGACATTTTGTCCTTTTTTCCAACGTATGTTTATATTCTTTGTTGCTGATTTCAATAATATTATTAATCAGAAAATAGATAAGTGCTGCTTAAAAAGGAATAACAATATAATTTAATTGAAATTATGATCAACCAACCAACACGGTTATTGTCATTATTTGATCAAATTGGAAGATTTAGCAGATACATGACGTGTTTATTTTTAAATACATATTATATTACGAGATTTTGTTTTTAAATTGATTAATATTTTTACTCGTAAAACACCAAACAAAATAAATGCAAAAGAAAATAACAATTACGATATGATCTCGATATTTTTTAAGGTAGGTACGTTTCGAATATGCATATATGATAGGTAAATGGTGAAATTATTATATTTACAATAAGTAATAAGTTGAAAAATCTTATTTTATTTGAGCAATCATCTATGTTTTATATAAAAGGCACAATAATTTTAATATTCGGTCGTTAAATAAAAATATAATAAAGAAAAAAATATACGATGCACATAAAACTTTTTCGGGTGTTTTTAATGTTTTTTTTGGTATAACGCGTATCCGAACGCGTGTTCTCAATCGAGGTCGGAATCGATAATATATAGGTAATATATATTCGATATGTTTCTATCTCTCTCTTTTATATACATATATGAATTTTATAATTGACCTTTGGCTGAAGAATGACAATTCGTGGTCAGATATTGAAAAAATTAAAAAGCTACTTTCTACTCACGCTCGAAACAAAATCGCATTTTGTTCACTGTTATCTGACAGCAAAATCGCCATGTTTGAGCTGGTGAGGTGAAAATACGTTTTGTTAGTATGAAGTTCCTATGAAGATACTGACTTGTAACGTCATAAAGTCAAAACACGTCTTTTGCGTGTCAAATTTGAAGTAGAGCAAACAAGAGACAGACAGGAATTTTAGAAATTGACGATTTTGAATTCTTAAAATTACATCGCTTACTGAATCTATATGACTAAAGTAATAAAATGTGATAATATTCAACACTAATCTAATACAAAAAAAAATGATAACCGAGTAGTAGACTATAAAGGAAGTTTGGTATTTGCGCTGGTCGACGCCCGCCGCTTCCCCTTGTACCAAAGAGTTAGCTTTTTGACAGTGTCAGCTATATCCAAACTGATTTGTTCGCAGCAGCTGCGCGAGCGCACCTATTAACCGCTGATACATGTTTGTCAGCCGGCTATTAGCGAGAAAGAGATAAAAATCCAAAATCACCTATAAAAGAGCGAGATCGATCCATTTCTCCGATTCACGACCGATATTTATTTTACTGCATCGTGACACACGAGAAAAATTCTTGTAACGAAAATTGGAATCGGAGTATATAAATGCGACATTTTTGCTGGCAGGCCATTTTTCTTATGCTATATAAAGATAGATTGGTCAAGGAATGTTACATTTTTTATGACACAGTAGTTTCTTATTTAACCCAATAAACATAATTACGTCGGAAACATACACGTTTTACGACACGGTTTTCGCTTAGAAGTATTTATTGAACCTATCTAGAAGCTATCAATATCAATTAGTATAATCAACGCACCTGTGTTCCGTCGCGGATAGATCCTTCGTCGCGCTCATAGGTTAGCTGGAACAATATAATTAAGACATTTATTATGTGTCGGTGTTCAGAAAAAATATGTTCTTGGCCGCGTATCAACCTCAATTATTTGTCAACACAGCATTAGTTTATCAACATTTCATAATGCGGTGATTTCTTACGGCTCCGCGCCCGCCGATTGGGCCCCATAAATATCTTCATAACAAAACAGATGCCAAACAACGAAACGTAACAATAACAACAAGTACCATGGATTCCCCTGTGATGGACTGCACGATAAAATGCAAATAGGAATCATTTGTTTGTGGATAAAAAATAAATATAACCAGATACAAGAAAAACTCGACATAGTGACGAAGACTCAGTGGATCGCGGGTGGATTAAACAAAAATAGCTCCGTAATTAATGGGCATTTCGAAGCCCACAGTCTCCAAACGAGCGCATTTCAAGAATACCAACACATGATAATAAAATTATCGAATATTATACTTAAATTATTTTCAGAGGCAAAGTAAATCGCTTGCCCGGGCCAGATTTACAAAATTGCGTCAACTGATTCGGGCATTAATTATAAAGTTTTCAGTTAAGTATATATCATATCATAATCAGTGCTTTTTTTGTTTTATTTTTGTTAGTAAGTTTCGGATAGTTAAACCTTTATAATGGGTGCAATGGTGTGATGTATCACTTAAAAGAAGAGTTTGTTGTGAATCCGCAGTTGATGATAATGGTGTTTTGACAGATGGACGACGTATCAACGCCGTGCGCCGCGACAGATTATGATGGATACTAGCGCTGTCCGATTTGCGGACGAATGGATCTATTTAGTGAGCTATCAACACGTCAATTTAGTATAACGATTTATCCAAGCCTGGTAATTTTCGGTTTTACTACTAAAAAACAAATCGGAATGAAAATGCTCCTTTTAACCACTATGACAGACATTTTACTTCTTGTGTGTATTATACAAGTACAATACAATACAAGTACTCTTTATTGCACACCTCATAAAACATACAGGAGAAATACAATGAGGTACCATTTTGCAAGAAATTACAATTAGAGGTAAACAACAGACGGTCTTATCGCTTAGGAGCGATCTCTTCCAGACAACCTTTGGTTAGTGGAGAACTTAAAAAAATATTTTGTTAATAGGCGGTGCAAAAATAAAATGCAAATATACACGAAAAATAAATAAATGCATAAATATAATAAGCAATAAATACATACATACATAAATACATACATACATTCAGCCGAAAAATAATAATAGGACCAGTTGAATAAAATGCGAATTATGAAAGGGATAGATAATGATCTTTCAGGTAAGCTTTGAAAGTAACAAGAGATTTAGCGCGCCTTAAGCTCACAGGCAAGGAGTTCCACAAACAGACAGCTTTAAAAGTTTACGAATTATTATAAAACTTTGAGACAGAAGAAGGTACGGAAAGGAGTAGGGCACGTCGAGCAGAAGTGAGATAAGTGAAACGTTCCTTGAGGTAGCGGGGAGTTGCAGGGTGAAAAAGGATACTATAAAGAAGAGCAAGAATATGAGAGTTACGACGAAAACTATTATGTATTGATATAATATTTGAAAAAAAAAACAACCGTATATTTTCTGCCTTTATTTAAAAATCCAATTCCAGCTTATTGTCTAGGAAAAAAAAACGCATGAGTGGATTTATCATTGTACGAGCACGCTAATAGGCATGATAATATTTTTGAGGATGTCAATCGATCCTAATTTTTATAGGGATTAAATATCTGTATGGGACTAACTACACCTAGACTGCTCTGAAAGTCAGAACTGACCGTTAAAGTTTGACTTTCCTACGCAATTCCTACGGAGCGCTGAAAACGCACCATACAAAATGGCGTCCAGACCGTGAGGTCATTGTCGAGTAAAGGTACCAATACCAATATCTGTATGGAAAAACAACTTATTTGACATTCTGGGCGTGAAAATTGCGTTTAAGTACAGTACGATTAAAATCAGTTAACACTTCGGCTTTTCTCGGGTATCATCGCCTAAATCCGGAGACGGAAATGACACGAAATACATTACCGCGATTTCTTTTAAGTAGCATTCAATTTGAAGTATCATAAACGCACCTGCCAAGATGACATTACTAACCGGTAGACCTAAGAAATTTATTATGCAGAAGCGACATGAATTTTAACATTCTTGTAGGTATAGGTACAATATATAAAAAACATATATGTATAAGTCAATATTTTACTGTTTGATGTAAGTAGTACCTACGATATTACGTCGGATTAATAATTAATAATATTCACCAAATAAAAAAATTAAAAAACCGATTTCAACCGATTTTTGTTGATATTTCATAAACTGCTTGACCGATTTTGATAAAATTTACATGGGACCATCTCGGAAGTATACCCTATCAAATACAAAAAGAATTTTGTAAATCGGTCATATCTGTAAATTGATAACTCTATGTGAGAGATGAGGGATTCACGACAATTACCGAGGGTGGCCGAAGTGTTAACTGATTTTAATCGTACTGTACAAGGTTGTCATACAATTATTGTTTTAAACCTTCATATTTCAAAGTCCCTCAATATATTTTTTATTTCTTGAGTTATTTTTATTGATATAATCCTTATTGTAGCCATACTTGTCATATGATTTTACTTTTAATAGTTGGGATGACGACTGATGTTAAATTCCACAGCATACTGATATAGAATAAAATTACCTCTATATGTCATCAAACAAAGAAAAAAGCCTAAAAACATATAAGGATATATTTTTAAATATTTCATTTCAAAGGTACGCAACTTATATGATTATTAACCCAAATAAATTTTGAACTCGTTTTCAGTTCTCATAAATAACTTAACGATACAATATTTGTATGACAACCATAAACTGGCAAAATTCTTATTGTCTACATACAAGTATTGGTACACCTACCCATAACATAATTATAATGACGTCACGATTAAGTATCCATTTGCATGGAGCGTTTTTAGCGCTCCGTTGGAATGTTGAACTTTGACGGTAATTTCAGACTTTTGGAGCAGTCTAAGTGGAAGTCCCAATATTTGATTTGATCCCAATAAAAAGTAGAATCGATTGATATCCTCAAATTTTTTTTTATTAAAAAATTTAATAAACTTGAACTTAAATCGCAGATGTAACAAAGTCGTTGCCATCCGATATAAACACGTATCTCAATCATTATTCGTTATCATAGTAAGGTCAGTGAGGTGACTCTTTGTTTTACCAAGGGTATATGTTGCTTGATAAGGCCCGTTCATTACGAGATTTGCGAAATATGCTAACTGACCTTAAAGATTTGCTGAATCAAGATCGGAGCAGTGTAAACAATCTAATCTTAATTATCTGTGAAGGCGGTTCCGGCCACAAATTACTTCTCCGAAAGTATCCTCGTAGGTTTTACTAACAATGTAAGAGATGTCAAGAAACACTCGTAAGAGGCCTTATTCCTTTTAAAATGCTGACTGTTTTAGACATTTTCTCTATGATCATGATCAAACATGTTTCTTAACATATCATTGACGTTACTACCTAGAACAGGGGTATTGGGATTTATTGGTATATATTGAAACCTACAGTTTGAATTTATCAAAGATCATTTTTGTTTCAAAAACTACTCGAAATTTACAAAATTCACACGGAAAATTATTTTTTTCACCTTGCTTTCGACTACCTACGCGCAATGAAAACATGAAATGGCTATGTTACTACCTAGACCTCGGCGAAAAGTATTATTCACTTCAAAAAGATGGTTGAAATTATCAATATATTTGTCATAATATGAATTAAATAAATTTTAAAAGGAATACGGCCCCGGTAACTACGATTGGATTCAATAAGAAGAACGCTGTCAAACTCATTGCGCCGCAGTAGTCATTTATAGGTATTCGATTTCTGGTAGCACGTTTGAGAGCTATGGAGCCGATATCAACATGAAAATGTAATTCATACTTAATGCCGCCAGCATCTTCGGCACTATGCCGCAGGGGCCATTTTTAGATTTAGTTTAATTTTAGTGTGTTCTTGTTTATTTTAATTTTTAGGTTTAGTTTTATTGTACTTTGATTAATAGGAATTAAATATATCTAATATTAATATTCATACTCAGAAATATGTACATTTGATTTGCAATTATAATTTTATAGTCAATGATAAAATCGGAACAATATACAAAGACCTGATTTGTGAAGGCATTGTTTTAATTTGTCATCATAAAGTAGTTTTCGTCCATGTTTTCTGGAGTGAATTGGGGTTTATATTCATCGAATTGTTGAAAGTTATGACAAGAAAATGCATGGAATCTAGGAGTTTGTAATATTGAAGTAATTGGATCCATAGCTCTATAACGTCCGACCACGTTATCTGAAATCCGATGCATAATAGTCATACATACTGAGATATGTTAGAGACCGCTCTTTTTACGTGATATTAGGTATGTACTATGGGCTGCAGAAATGCATGGTTCATTTATGAATGAATTCATTCATAAATGGGCCATGCAATTCTGCAGCTCATTGTACATCAGTGGTGGCGTGAAGCATAACTATCTCCTGGCAATCCGGTACCGATTCACTTTACTTTCTTCCATAAACAATGAGCAAGCCGGTGAGAATCGGGTTCTACTGGTATACAAAGAAGACTGTTATTTTATCTATTGGAGTATTTAAGTGTGATGTGCATGGAGGGGGGGGTACGGGGTACAGTGAACGACTTTAACATTCGTCACGATAAAAATAACTCAAGTGGAGAGGAGTGGGTATCAATTAGGGGAAGATTGGCACCATTCGTACACTTTTTACATTCCGGTTTTTGTAATTTTTATTTTTAAAGATAGATTCGTCCATTGGCCTCTATAATATAGCAGATACATTTAGCTTCCTAATTAAAAAGTTAGAAGTCGCCTACTTTTACAACAAACGAGTAGATCGACTTTTAGTAGAAGCTGTCAAATGTCCGAATCTACCCCACTCAAGGGGCACATTCGTACACGGGTCGGGGAACATTCAGACAGTGTGAGATAACTTCGTACATGTTAAATAAAACAGCAATTATAATATCAAAAATAGTTAAAATGGTCTTTAAAAACAAGTCAATACCCGCCAATCCCATTGGCGGATATTTCCGATTCAATTCTTTGGCGTAATCATAAGACAGCTTTCTGACTTTTGAGCCCGCAATGCATTTTCGAAAATTTTCAATATATTCGATCAATTGTGACTCTATTTCGTTAGAAAACTCTTTTTCGTATAATTCCGAACTATTTTTGCTAATTTTCTGAAATAAAAAGAAACATGTTAATAGGAGGTACATGCATGACGTATATGAATGTGCCCCAGGTGTAGGCGTACGAACCTGCCCCGAAGGTCAAAAATAAAATATTGGTAACTACACAAAATTCATGAAGAGAAATACACAAAATATGTACTTTATCATGGAAATGATAGTATTTACTTACTGTTGATCAACAAAGTTTTCAGATTTACCGCTTCATTTAAGCACGATACATCCGAGAACATCGACGATAAATTTATCTAAAGGGTGCGAAAACAAATAACGCCCTCTCGTGGCGCTCTTGATAACCGCACTGACAGCTAACTTCGTGGTCCACCGGGCGCCGTCAGCGCCTACCCACACACACAAACCCGTAATAAATATATTGTCCTGATAAGCTGTAATAGTGACTGTATGAAGCTGCCCCGTGTACGAATGGTGCCAATCTTCCCCTATAATTGTCTAAATGTTTATTCCTCTTTAGTCATATATTGTTCATAATTCTTGAACATATCCTATTATTTAGGTTACGTTAGGTTTGTCTTATATTAGGTATAACAATCTCAAATAGTATTTTAATAGGTTTGACACTTAAACTACGAAATGAAAGTATATTTACTCCTATGGTAATACTTTATACCACTTAGTGGAATCGCAAGAGGCATACATCCACGCACCTAGTGGATGAAAGAAGGGTTTCCGACAAAAACACTTTTCTTCTACCTATGATACCCATGCTCTTTAATATTTCACTTCGTCAATTTTTATTAAGTACTTTTTGTTATATAATAAATTAATACCTAATACACATGTTATGAAAATCTTACGGGTAACGGTTCAAGAAAATACCTAATAAAATAACACCGCTTGTAATGTGGCTCTGCTTGATATTTTACTGTATGTGTTTTGTTACATTGATAGTTAATTTCCACTACCGTGCATAAGTTTGAGCAGGGATCCCAAAATGTTCTCTGCGGCGCGCTAAAATGTTACAAACTAGGCTCCAGTTTACTCTTAGTCAGAAACTATACATAAATAACATATAATACTTACAAAAGAGGTAAGTGTGCTACGAATTGATAATAGGCGTGTAGACCAGTTTTATTTTAAGGATGTCAATCGATTCTATTTTTTATCGGGATCAATTGTCTGTACATATAATATGGGACTAACTTAAGTGTAGTAAGTTTCATATAGTCAAAGTTCAACATTTCTACAGGCCACAAAACACGCTCCATACAAATAGCTACCTACATTGTGACGTCAATCTGTGGGTTAGGTACCAATATTTGTATGGAGACATTTGCCATTTCTCCGAGAAAAAGTGCGTTTAAGTTCATGGTTGTCATACAATTATTGTTATGTTAAGTGATGGGGATTTTTAAACAAATTTCAAATTTTCTTTTAGTTAAAAAAAAAAAGATAAAATTTGCGTGGTACCTTTAGATTTAATTTATTTATTTCATAATATAAAAATTCAGTATAAATTACGCTAAGACAATTTACATGCTTTTATACTATGATCGTCATAAAGATAAAAATGAGAATTTAATAATAGTAAAAAACATAACAATTTATTGAACAAAAGATATTTACATGTCATAATCATAATGCAGTTAAATAATATAAGAATATCTCCTTAAGGGATTGTCAAAACTATAAAAATACCAACTACCAGCAACAATATTTATACACGGTGTGAAATACAACAATTCTTATATGTTACTCTACGTGTAATAATAAGTCACATACTTAAAAAAATATATTGTTTTTTCGTTGTTTCTTGACATTTGGAGCGAATTTTAATCATATATCTAGGTACAGTATGTTATATAATTCAACACCAGTCAACAACCCTATTAGTGATAAAGAACCTCGAGTTAGAGACCAACAGACACGATAGTGACAGTAAGTCGGGTTCCGCTTACAGGCTTTGGAACCCTAAAAACTGTACAAAAGTTAATCGGTACGTGAAATAAGCCCATTGTGTATACAAACGAATTACCCTCTCCACTTTCCGTCTCCGACCTTGTTTCGCGACCAATTTTATGAAGCATGCAACAGGTTACATTAAAAATGTACGTATTATAATTGAAGTTCGCGCTACACGGTCGGCTGAAATCGTTGGCGATTTGGTGGTTTGTCCACTGGCACCATAATCTACGTAGTATGTATTCGTAGTTAGTGCAGTATCCGGAGTTAATAATAATAAAGCCATTTAAGCCAAAGTAATTGAACATGCAAATATCCGTTTGGTAAGAAACAGTTTTGAATTTTGTTTACTTTAAACAGAATGTAGCGGTTTTATAATATATCAAGCAAACATTATTAATCCATAATTAAACAATAATGCATCTATGATTAAATAATAAAATTTAAATTAGTGGGTTTCATTTCATCAAAGAAAACTAATTTCTCAGATATACGTCCTCTAGACCAGTGTTTCCTAACCTGTGGTCCGCGGACCCCGGGGTCCGCGAGCATATGTATGGGGGTCCGCAGACTTATCTATGGACTATTTAACAATCATAAATAAATGCCACCAAAAGTCTCGTAATCGCTACGCGCGCCGTGCTATTTATAGCTGTTTTTTTAATTAAGGGGGTCCTTAAAAGTGTGCTTGATTTCCTAAGGGGTCCGTGGACAAAAAAGGTTAAGAAACGCTGCTCTAGACATTGCTTCGTTGAAAGCTAATTAAGTTGGGATAGTCTAAAAAAAGCGCGGCATTTCACAAAAATATAAAAGAAATAAAATAAATTAATACGTTTTTCTCCGTTACCTAGAAAACAGAACATAATGAAAACTGTACATCTATGAACCTTGCAAACACGACAACAATGTACACGCTATGATAATAGGTCGTAAGGATACACGGAAACCATTCCGCGCGTGACCGCACTCATCAACTCCCTAGTCTTAGCACAATCTGAATGTGATATGTTTGCGAATGGGATAGCGAGACTGATGGTTGATTGCAAGAGAATGCTAGAGAGAGAGAGCAAGATAAACAGTTATAGTTGTATGTTAGATAGGTTTTAGTTAAAGAACTATTAAGCTTAAGAATCCTTATATAACTGTCGTATTACCTATATTTTATATGATTCTATAAATAAAATGGATATTGCAGTAAGATATTCCTATTTAAAATAGAGGGTTGCGTGGCCAAACCCGATACGTTCAGAATAAAATATCCGTGAAATAAGCTGTACCCGTATGTAGTGTGCATAGAGTTCTTATTTGTAAGACCAATATTTTCGACTTGTTCGGTTTGACCAACCCTAGATATTTTTGAATATTTTTCTTGGCGTGCTTAAACAACAATTGCACCAGTCAAGACTAATTGTCTGCCGTATTTCAAATAAAATTGCCCAATGAGAATGCGCCATTTATGAGGTTATATGTTTTTACTATACACTCAATTATAGAAAACCCTTAAATTTTTTTAATATTGATTAAACTCTGCAGTACCTATCAACTTTTTAAGCTTCCCGTCCCACTCACTGCACTGCACTTGCTGAACTACCTACGGCTCAGTGTAGCTCAGCTTATAATTATATTAACAGGTTAACCTTAAACTACAGCCACGGAAGCAACTCAGTAGCCAAGCCGCCTAGTGCGAGTACTCGCAATGATATTTACCTACTCATAGGTAATTATTTTCAACTGGCTGTCGCTCCGAGGCTATCTAGTGTGCGGCAGCTTTATTTTTTGATATATATTTTTACTACTAAAGTACCAAGAACCGTAGGCGGCGGTAACATTACTGCTTAACATCAGGTGGGCCGCATGCTTGTTAGTCACCGCCGCAGTATAAAAAAAACTGGGGAGTGAAACGTCAATATTGTGATTCGAGTAAATCATTAAAATGTTGTTTCCCACGCATTAGTCGTGAAAAAAACTATGTTTAGTCTCGGCGAAAAGTGCAATAGATGAACTCGTAACTCCTTCATCAGGTAACAATATTCACTCTACGATGACGTCACAGTTTGGAGGATATTTTTATGGAGCTCACAGCGCTCCGCGGAAATCTTGATAAGTATAGTTGCGCATTTCTCAAAAAGTATGTTCACGATTAAGACAGAAAATTCAAGTCCGATATGTTTTCCTATTTCGTTACCAATTATTTTAGTAATTTTATATCAATGTTATGGCTATTTTAGATAATTAAGGTTCTGTTTTGCTTATACTTTTTTAAATAATTATATATAATCTGATACCTATCAATGTATTGGAAATCACAAAGAAATTGGTAACATAATAGGAAAATTATATTGGACTTTAGTTTTCTGTCTTAATTGTAATTTTTTTTTGAGAAATGCTTCAGTTAGTCCCTCCCAATGTCAATAAAAATTGAATGGATTGTCATCCTCAGAAATCATGCCTATTATTTTAAGGTTTTATTTAATTTGGTAAGTTTATACCCAGTTTTTGATTTACCTAAATAAATGTGTACCTACTATTATTACTGCTCTATTTCTTCTTATTTTGCAGCATAACCCCTTTCTTTCTAAATATAAAACGCACGCTGTTTTGGCTACCCCATTGCATGTGATACGTGGGTATGTATGACTTAAGAAATGTACGAAGCAACACCGCGTGCTTATTTCTCATTTCACGAACTAATTGAACCAGTGCTCCCGATAACGTTTTTTTATTCACCCACAAATGATTTCAAACCATACAAGTATAAGATTTAAACTTGCTTAAACCCTTCGGTGGTGGTTGACGCTTGAGTAAAGTATACATACCTATGTGAAAAATTGCAAGCGGCCACCCACGAGGCTGCCCTGGCATTGCATACTGAGAATATTTTGTTTCAAAACAATGGTGATTTATTCGCTCAAAACTTCGATTACCGTTTGATTAATACACAACTAGGACCTTAATAGGCTACTTTCTAGGCAAATCAAATAAGTTTATTTTATGAATTACTCTTGAAAATATGTGAAACACACTATGTTGTCTCTGTCTGGAATAGTCAAATTGTCTCCTTTTATTTTGATTTTGATAATTTTATAATATTGATTAGACAAATTAGCATTCTTGACATACCTACGATTATATGTGTAACGCGTAAAGTCAATTTATATTGACTTTTAAATTATTATTAGCTACATATATAATTTTTAGGGCTAGAGCCCTAGAGCCTAGAGCTAGAGACATTTGGGTTATTTCTATAATGTGTTTCAGTTTTTAAACTAAGCAATACAATGCCTCAAGTTTTTAACCTAAGCTTATGACCAATAGCAAAAAACGTCGGATTGAAATAAGCATCAGTGCATATGTCCATGAGAAAGATGGACTGAAAACGCCTGGAGAAGCAATTGGTCCATGAAACCCCTGATGCAGGGTGACCTCCCCTTATCGCCAAAACGGAGGCCCATGGACATGTGCATCCTTACAGTTCTCACCTACGGTGCCCAGAAGGATAGCAAGTGTTGTCACATACAATTTTGTCAAAACGGTAGAACAGGACGCAGAACTTAGTAGAAATTGGTAGAATTTGAAATGGGAAATAGGTAGACCTACCACCACTCTGGTTCAGTACGTTTTTAATGATTAACTATTTGTAAACAGTGTTTAAGTGCTGAAAATCGCGGCATTTTTTTGCCTCGCCAAGGAAATTGCCGTCAAATACACTGTCAGCTGTCATTTGCCAAAAATATTGCCGCGAAATATACTGTCAGCTGTCAGTGTCAACTGTCAAGTTCCGTTTTAAGCGATGAACTTTGGCTCTGTGGACAACAGCCTACATTTAACAGTAAGTGAGTCACATTTCGTTCTCATCATCATCATCATCATCTCAGCCATAGGACGTCCACTGCTGAACATAGGCCTCCCCTTTGGACTTCCATATATACCGGTTGGAAGCGACCTGCATCCAGCGCCTTCCGGCGACCTTTATAAGGTCATCTGTCCATCTTGTAAGTGGACGTCCTACGCTGCGCTTGCTGGTCCGAGGTCTCCACTCGAGCACTTTTCGGCCCCATCGGCCATCTGCCCTGCGTGCTATGTGGCCTGCCCATTGCCACTTCAACTTGCTAATCCAGTGAGCTATATCGGTCACTTTAGTTCGTCTACGGATTTCCTCATTTCTGATTCGATCACGTAGAGACACCCCGAGCATAGCCCTCTCCATTGCTCGCTGAGCGACTTTGAGCTTTGAGATGAGGCCGATAGTGAAAGACCACGTTTCGGTGCCGTAAGTCATCACTGGTAACACACATTGGTTGAAGACTTTCGTCTTGAGGCACTGAGGTATGTCGGACGAAAAGACATTGCGTAGTTTCCCGAACGCTGCCCAGCCGAGTTGGATTCGGCGGTTGACCTCTTTCTCGAAGTTGGACCTACCTAATTGGACCACTTGTCCTAGGTAGATGTATGAGTCAACAACTTCGAGTACCGAGTTTTCAACAGAGACTGGAATGGGCACAACCTTGGCATTTGACATGAGTTTCGTCTTGTCCATGTTCATTTTTAAGCCCACCCGTTGAGAAACTCGATTGAGGTCATCGAGCATCATGCTGAGTTCCTCCATCGACTTTGCCATGACTACGATGTCGTCGGCAAACCGAAGGTGAGTGATGTATTCGCCATTGATGTTGATGCCAAGTCCTTGCCATTCCAGGAGCTTGAAGGCGTCTTCCATAACGGCCGTAAACAGTTTCGGGGAAATAACGTCCCCCTGTCTTACGCCTCTTCTCAATGGAATGGCCTTTGTGCTCTGCTCCTGAACTCGGACCGACATGGTGGCGTTACTATACATTTCGTTCTACTCGTTGAGAATTGTTTACGATTGTAAAATTAGGTAGATTTGATGCTGAGGGTGGTAGATAGGTAGAACGGAGGTAAAATAGGTAGATCTACTGAAAAGTTAGTAGATGTGACAACACTTCAGCATAAAATAGAAGGATAGGAATTTTAGGCTGCTTGTCCACAGAAGCGAAGTGGGGCGGTGGTATGTGGGGTGCGTCTCCACTGACGCGGAGCGGAGACGTGCGGAATCGACCAATCACAAAACTGAAGCGGAGATAATAATAATAAATAATAATAATAAAAAATCTTTATTGCCACAAACTTAATCTAGACATTAACATAAAACAAAAAAAAAAGAAGTGGTTACTTAATCGCTATTTAAAAATGCTACGATTAAAAATTTTGAAGAAATTGTTAAATAATAATAATAATAATAAATTGGTTATTTTAAGTTAGGGCAATGGGTCCCAATCTCAGCTTGTGCTGGGCTAGGTTGCCCCGCGCTGGTTTTCAGACTGGTCCCTTGGGGCCGGTTGCAGCTAATCTCACATCTGAGTATACTGTGTATTTAAAAGAGGAGTTTACTGTATAAATGTCTTACTCGGTTGAACTTAACATAATGTATGTGTGCCTGTATTTGGGTGTGTATGAGTTAGTGTGTGTTGTGTGACTAGAGTTTGTATTATGTATATATATATATCTACTGCATATTTAATTGTATATAATATATATATTCATTGTCCTGTCGTTTCAGAGGGAGATGAGATACAGATATCAACTCAGGTCTATATCAGGTCTGTTCTGCACGTCTCCAATCTGCCTCGCTTTAATTGAAACGCTCCGTATAATGAACCAATCCCATTTCTCAGGTGTAAATGCATTTTTTCGGGCTTTTCTCCGCTCCGGTTAAGAGGATAGGCAGCCTTAAACATCATTTAGGAGTAAAAAATATTTACCTACTGTTAATATTTTTTTTATATTATAAAGAAAAATTGTTGCGGCGCCCATGTGGCCAATTTTTAAAAGAATCCTTGATTTTTGATTATTACACAAAAATAGTATCAGAATGTAGGTATTTTAACATTTATAACCCAACCGGGGGTTTTTCAACCCACGCTATATTGCGGATTTTGAGTGGTACTAATTTATTTTACTGATAACGATATTTTTTTGGTAACTGACGTTAAAAGTCAGTAAATGTAACTGATGTAAACAAAGAGGAAACAAGACTAAACATTCCACAAATTTCAAGTAATTTATGTATAATAAAGCCTAAACTATCCACAGTGATGAAAGTCAAGTTTTTTTCAATAGTTTTCACTATTTATTTCACAAGAAGAAAGAAGGATTGAGCAGCATTCCGGTAAACAATATTTTCAATTTGGTTTATGACAAATCCTTGACAAATCGCTAGTGACGTTTACTAGTGCCAATATATGACGTACGCTCATTATTGCCTTATGAAAGCTGTTTGTAGCGCCACTATCCCCGGCCGGTCCGACACTTGTTAGGCTAAATAAGATTGAATAATGATAAATTGATAATTTCTTACTTATCTCCTAAATTGCGGTTTAAATGCACGCCGCAGGAGTCTTCCGTGCCGATTCTGCTGACGCGGCAGCCATCTTTGATTTCGTCACATTAACATTGGCATCATTTACATTATTACACTTTACTTTTATTGAGGTTACGCGTTGCGACAGAAATATGACTTGTGTCTATTGTAATATATAAATCGACTTCATAATAATTAAGCGATATTTCCTTTGTAAGGACGATTTTACAAAACACAACGGATACAGAGATTCATTGCGTAGCATTTATGACTCAGATGATGGAAGCGACTGTACACCATAGTGATTTAGATCACATTGCCGTACCATATCATATCCTTTCAATAGATGAATTGAACATAGTACACTTATGTACGTTAAGTTGGTATACTTAGTACTTATAATTAAGTGTATAGGTTTGTTTTTATTTTATATATTATATTGCACTGATTCTTTAAAATTACCTTTATTTAACTGATCTTTTTTTTTAAGCTGTAATAAACTCGCCTCAGCGCAAGTTGGATAAACAAAAAACATTGCGCGTTCGTGAGGTGCAATTCTATGTAAGAGATTTCGAAAGTAGAAATTCTATTTTTGGTTCTTTTTACATTTCTATCGACTTCAAAAATGAAAATTGTTTCAAGTAGAGCTTGCGAATCTGCAATTGGTGGGTATGACCGGTATAGATATTATGTTAACTTTTTCTATTATTTCAATTTGGCGTAGGTATAATACATATTTCAATTTATTCGTTTGACATTTTAATGAACATTTGCACGCTTGCATGAAATTTTGATACATGAAACGTAATGTACCGCAATATCCTTTAACCCTTAAATGCATGATGATGTATGATGTATATTTACACGTTACTGAAATGACACAAGTCAAAATCTGAATATTGTCAATAAAGACCTTGTCAAGATTGTCCCGAAATTTCAAACTGACGTGGATTTTATTGCTAATTACGTCATTTCAGAAATAAAATTAGTGTAATTGTATGCATTTAAGGGTTAAAAATACTGTGTATATTAAAATAAATAATTACTATTTTCTGATCAGATAAGCAAGCTTCTCTACACGAATTCCTAAGAAAATGTCATTGTGAGTTCATGTTTACAGGACATCTTAGAAACCAAATAAATATGATTAAATTTATTTTTATTTTTATTTTTTTACTGCGCTTGTCTTTTATATGAGTAAAGGATCGATCACACCGACGCTTCTTGAGAATGTATAGTATACATTACGTATCTCGGCGTGTCCGTGTTATTCGTGTTTTTTAACCCCCGTTGCCAGAAGCGGGGTGACAACTGTGTGTCTGTCTGTGGCATCGTAGCGCTTAACCGGATTTACTGATTTCAATGCGGTTTTTTTATTTGACTTGTGTTTTCCTACAGCGGTTCTTAGCTAAGATGGACAAAAAATCTGTCTGGCGTTTTGAAAATCACGTAGAAATGAAAGCAGTCGTATCCAACATAAGTTAGTTTTTTTTAATGGATTATTTAATTATTGTATGAAAAAATATATACCACCTAAAGTATAATAAATGGACTTATTAATATAAATGTAAAACACAAAAAAAGATTAAAACTAACTTATGCAATATGTTTTGTTCGCGACGTAGGCCGTAGACTCAGGCAAATGGGAGTAGACCCCGCTCGGAGTCGTTCCTGGCACAAAGGCTTTCCAAGTTTCCATTGCGATCCAGCGTGGAAATGCTGCGAGCGTTATGGGCACCTTTGGACCAGAAACGACAGGGAGCGGTGTTTTTTGAACATTGTTATGCTTATAATTTTCTATCAATTGAGTATAAGTTATTAAATATAAATAGTACAATAATGTACTTATGACAGTTTATAATTTCCTTATATACATATAATAAGGCATTCCAAACTTATAAATAGAATATTTACATATCTAAAATAATTAAGAATATGTAAAAACTGTTCCCCTGCGGCATGGTCCCGAAGACATAGTAATTATTATTAATAAGTTTTTTTATTTATTATATTATCATCATAATACAACGGTTGCGTTTTACGGTGCGTCAACTTCTTTGGAGCACAAAATGTGGTGGCTCCCTTATAGGCGGACATTAATCACTATACAAGAATCTCTTTCGTCATCACCACACTGTGACTATTCCGTTTGTTTACATTTAACATCCAATGTTTACATATCATTGGTTATATTACAGGTTAAGTTTAATTAGTTATACGGTAATCACGTGTAGCGGTAATAAACGTGTATTAAAACTGATCGAGTTTACAAATTTTACCAAATTATTTAATGCAAAGCTCTATGCGGTGCTATTGATGATGAATGTTAATACTTGAACTAGAATTATGTGGGTAAATTATGGTTCGAATTATAATTCATAATATTGTCATGGACACTAAGTATAATAGTATTTTGTGCTAGAAGATAGGTACTTGGAAAAAGAAGTCGCCCCTGGTGTGCTAAAAAAATTAGGGAAAGTGACTTTTTTTACATTCAATTATTACAAGCCAGTTATGATAATGATAAACCTTTAGTTAAAAAATAAATAAAAATGTTTTACTATCGGTTAAAAGATGACAACAAAAAAAAGCATACGGGTCAATTTGTAATTAACATAATAGTTTACAAATGGTAAACCCTCCATTTTTAGAGTTCCGTACCTCAAACGGAAAAAAACGGAACCCTTATAGGATCACTTTGTTGTCCGTCCCTTCTGTCTGTATGTCAAGACTCTTTATCTCGAGAACGCGTGGAGGTATCGAGTTGAAATTAACACCATATACTCAAGTCTACGGTCCCTTAAAGCTGTCAAAAATCAAACTTCTACGTTAACGTGAAAAAAAGATACGGCCGTTTATGTCGCAATAAAACGTACATTTCGACACTTAGTTTTAGTTGTCAACAGACGATAGGGCGCGTGGTCTAATAGGAATGCGACGACCCCGCTGCGTCGGCATTCGCTGAAGCATTTTGACGTAACACGATACGTCGATAGCGTAAATTGTTGCCAGCGAGAGCGGGCACTTAAAAACTGCAATACATTTCGCATTTGTCACACAAGGCGTCTCGGGTTGCTGACATTTGAGACGTCGGCGTGCAGCTGACGCACGGGTCAGCAATACCTGAGCGTTCGGTACTCCATCTCTCGATACGTGTCAATGTTAGCTGTACCTATGGTATATAGGTTGTTGATTAGACTTGTGATGTACCTTTGCCATTTGTGTATCTCTCGGCTATGTGCGCAGTGCATTGTATGGGTACACTGACACTGATAATGATTAACTGAGAGAAATGAGAAATGTTTGATATTCTCTATAATAATTTTGTCATTTCGCGCACAAGCACATAGCCAAAACAGGGTGAAGCATATCAATGGATTTGTAAAGGCACCACGCTTAAATTATTTTACGAGACCTACTATAGAGTTTCTTTTCATCATTTCATTTACAAAAAACTATTTTGTCAAATCTAATTTACAAAAAGTAGTTTCCGATATTTGGACTAGTAGTATATACTTCTGGACAAATTTTCTAGTGAGTACTACCCAGTTACCATTCGCATTTGGAGTGGTATACTCCTTAGGCACGAGGAGGTCGGAGGAGGAGAGACTATAAAAATCATACCCGGGGTTTTGGGTGCACTAATAACTTGACGCCTACTGTCGACGCTACGGGCTCGCATAAAAATTCCTGTGGTGCACTCACCTTCCTATAAATATATAAATACACATTAAGGGACCACGTAAGGGACAATCTTACAGGAATCGACCTAGTCCCAAACCAAGCAATGCTGTACTATGGGTACTAGACGACAGACATATCGCATAACTTTCAGTACCCTTACCATATGTTAACGTGACCGTACACACTAGCGACAGCGTAAATAAATTGTATGGAGAATAGTACAGCGGCCCTAGCGGTTACTTTGTACAACTACAATTCTCCATACAGATCATTTACGCAAACGCTAGCGAGTGCGGTCACTGTAAACTCATGGTCACTCAGTACCCTTGTACTGACGATATTACAAATATTACGAACGGAAAAGTTTAAAACCATTCGAAATACCCGGTAAACGTTGAAGCTGACCATATAAATACTTCAAACCTCTTGAAGTTGGAACAAAAAGCATTTTATCAGACGTCTACAAGTTGATGATGGACGAGTGTAAAACAATACGCTTTGTTGAAACGAACTCGGAACTCCTGTTCGACTTTCAGGGTTCCGTACAAGAACCCTGCCTGAACCATTTTAGTACATTACATACCTAGGGCGTACTCGTGAATGTCCCAGATCGTAGGTGTTTGTGGCCCGAACCGAAGGCGAGGGCCATAAATATGCGATCTGGGGCTTTACAAATTACCGCCCGTGGTTTGTCTAAAGTTTTACGTTTTGCCTTGGCCAGGAAGTGAGATTTTCTTCCCGCGTAGCTAGTTCGCAAGCTAGCAGACGTTACTGTTCTAATAAAAACAAATTCCTTACAAGACGTTTGTATTATTAGGATTTACATTTTTTAACCCCATTACATAAAACTTCATTTCACAACGCTGGTTAGATTCATTCACAGAATCGATGACCGCTACGGGCTCAGAGCCACAAGAAGTGATAGGAATGAAGTTGCTGAATCCTTCTAGTTCCTTAATTATATTCTTGAATATCCTATAGCCTTTGCATAACTGTTTAGTGGACGCCGGTCATCATCATTCCCTTGCCCTTATCCCATTTATTTGGATTCGACACAGCATGTTTTCTTCCTCCATTCTTCCCTATTACTCGTCATCTCGTCGTTTACTTCCTTCTTATTCATATCATATTTCACACAATCCATCCATATTTTCTTTGGTCTTGCTCTTCTTTTGTATCCGTCCACACTTATGCTTAACGCTTTCTCGTTACGTGCCTTTCCTCTGTTTGCATCACGTGCCCTTACCATGACAGTCGATTAGCTCACAGCTTCTCCCTAATTGAACACCTCACCGGTCATCATATCAGTAGTAGTCACTGCTGGACAAAGGCCTGCCCCAAAATTCTCCACAACGATCGATCTTGCGCCGCCCTCATCCAATTTCTACCCGCTATCTTAACCAAGTCGTCGGTCCACCTTGTTGGAGGCCTTCCAACGCTGCGTATCGGAATCCGCGGACACCGCTCAAGAACCTTTCTGCCCCAACGGCCATCGATTCTACGAGCAATGTGCCCCGCCCACTGCCACTTAAGTTTGGCGACTGACTGTGCTTTATCTACAACCTTGGTTCTCTTGCGTATCTCATCATTTCGGATTTTCCGCAAGGAAATTCCGAGCATAGCTCGCTCCATTCCCCTTTGAGTTACTTTGAGTTAATTATTATATTGCAATACCTCACCGGTATTGCAATATAATTAACAGGTAATACAATACCCCAGGTTAGCACGCATACCTATACAAGTTACAGATATAGCCCAATCGATGGACTCGTCATCATTGTCTCGCCAACTTTTGGTTTGATACCTCTTTATGCATAAATATCGATATCAATCAACCTAATAATTAATTTATTTTTGGTTGGTTGATTTATTGATAGCTTCGTTTTTTTGACTTTCTTATTTTATCTCATTAAGTCATTACGCTAACTGAGATGCCACGACAGCGGCGGCAGCGCCGCGCGGTACGTGTGTCCCGCTCACTCGTATGATCACCGCGCTCGGATCTCCGTAATAGTAATAGCTGCAACATTTATAGCAGTGCACACGCGTTGGTCTGTAGCGTCGCCACGGCCCGAGATCAATCGCGGCGCGGTTACAGAAGCAACAAATAAACAGGTCGCACAGGCCGCCTTTGCGATGATCAAAAAATATATTTGTATATAAACAAAACGATATATTTGTATTCGTGACATTTTGCATAGCAATAGGCTAACCTAGAATAAGACTAAGTGCAGAGCTTATAATGACGCTTTCAGCAGTATTTCATAGGTTGTATTTCTAAGCTATATGACCAAATCCGACCGTTTTCAATCGACCTATTCGACGCGGCGATTCAATGATGTGTTTGTAAAGAGATTCTATCTGGTTCGCACGGCTCCTGAATCTCTCTGTCGTGTATTTCCATTCAGAAAGGTCAATGCCTAAATCTTTTATATAAAACTTAGCCAATAATTGCGAAACAAATATCCGATATAAAGGCACCTCGCTGAATTCGAGAAAAATAAGAATCTCATATCAGAACCCTTCCACAAACTGGCTTATTCATTCCGGAATGTTCTTGGGACTGCAATATTTTATCAAACCTTACGTATCGGTGATCGACAGCACTATCAATCGAGAAAAGGCCTAACTGCATACTAAGCCCGTCAACGCATAAGACTTTTTATTAATTCAGTTTTAAACAAAGCGTTCTGTTAAAACCGAACTTTGGTTAGGCGTGTGAATGAATAACGAGTACCTGTCCACTCGAAACAATAAGATAACAAAAGCTCTACACTATATGTGACTTAAGTCGTTATTGTTTCTAGCACTGAAATAATATAGCGGCCTGTAACTGCGTGAGAACCGAAAAGGCCTACGTGTGTAAAAATGTAGCTCACTAAAGCCATTATGGAATTAAGTGTCGGAGTAATATTGCACGTTTCCTGTAGTTGTATACGCACTTTGAAATTTATGATTAGAAGCGTCAAGTTACTCTTAGGACGTCGATTGAAGTTTAGCGACAGTGTATCAGTGAGTGGGTCAAACATCGGTGGCTGTCACGCGTACCGAGGCAATTTTGGAGGATGTAATAGAAGTTGCCTAATATTGAATTTTATAATATACTTCAGTTACATTAAAAGTAACGAAACGGCAGATTATCTTAAAAAGGTGAGAGTACGCGTTGATCGATATTTGGATCTGGACGATAGATCGGCAATGTTAATAACTAGGCCACTGTTTAGCCACGTCTGTCATTAGGGTACACTAGGGTGGTCCACAGTTCTATGGAGAAAAAAAAAGGACATCTTAGCTCGACACGGCTAATTTTGTTTTGTAATCAAAATTAATTTGGAAATGATTTACTAGTCGCTCAAACGTGAGACACATTTCTGATGTTCATATAAATTGCATTTTAAAAACAAAACCGAAAATGATTACTAAAGAGTATTATCATTATCACTCAATCGCTTGCGATAGTTGACGATAATGACATATTTATAAATTTTCAATGTCCTTTGCCCACATATAAAGCTCGTTGGAAGCTGTTCCATACTATTTTCTAAGATACGAAAATTTTGGTGGGTTTTGGACATAAAAGAACCCTGTGGAGAACTAATAACCAACCTAGGGTACACCGTATCGGCCTGCTACGACTTCGCGCCACAAGCGGTTTTTTTTTGTTTTCCTTACCTTGCGGGTCCTAAGGGACCCTTTGCACTGGTTGATCCTGTCACGGTGCGTTCTTTAGGACACACCGCCGCAAAGAGACTTAATCTAACAACCTTACTTAAACCTATACATCCCCTTTCCCAGAGTAGCGGAGCGGCAAGCGGCGGCTAGAGGAGTGAGCGAGACACCGCGCTAAGACCTCCCGCTGCCACTTATGGCCGCCACTCCAGCCGGGTCATAATAACCTCGCTTAAGCAGACTTTTCTGTTGACGATCATAGGTACATTAGCGAACGTTAGAGAAACCTAAATTTGTACCCATGGTATAAAAATTTGTGTACAGATTCTGTTTTTACTTTCAAGTTTTACAGTACAGTTAGGAAAAATTAATTCGGATTCAGCGTAGAACGGTTTTTTTTACAGATAATATACTTATGCGTCGGCTATTTCGATTTACGCTAGTTTGTCTCGCCTCACCTCGTTGGTGAAAAAGCATCTTTTCACATCTCTTGCCCGAAAAGTTGAAGTGACGTCATTTTAGCTAAGCAGTGTTCGAAAGTGGTCGATTTAGTCCTTAGGGTTTAAATGGAAAGCATAATTAATAATTTCTATGAAAATTAAGAAAAACCTTATAAGCGGCCAGCTAGTCTAGATGCGGAAAATTAAATTGTCTCGCACGCAGCCCTTAAATAAATAAAACGCGTAAGAAACGCTGGGTGCATTTCGGCGTCTTATGCGATTCTTAGGCGTGTCTCTGATCTTACAATTGGCAATTCCCGTTAATGATAGTTTAAAAAACCAGTGAGTGTTTGCGCATGTTGACATCGCGATTTTAATTGTTTTTTTTTCTCGTAGTCGAGGCGAAATGCAGTGTGACATGTGGCTAAAAGTCATCATGAGAGAGCAATATTTGGGCCTGGCCACATCACCACGGCACGGCGCCATCACCGTGAAACGGCGAGGCGTCATGGCTTTTTCAGATGTCAGCGTAAATGATGATATGGCCAGGCCTTTTGTTCTCGCTCACTTCGTGTGATGATGGCTTATTTTAGCCCTTTGTCAAAGAAATAAATATTCTTGTAGGTACAGGTTATAGTGAGAGTAGGTACGGCACCTTAGAGATGGCCTGCCTTTGCAAAAAGCAATCAACTAAGTAGTCAGTCCATCTCATCACAAGGACTCGACCAATAAAACTGGAAAACAAACACGAATAGTGATAGTGTACAATCTTAAGGCGCACTGGATTAATCTACGAATGCACTAAAGCGTAATGTAGATGAGCCCAGAGTATAATTAGTAATGAGTCACTTTGAGCACGAGGTTGCTAAGGCATATCACGCTAGATGCTCGCAAGAGCAGTTTGTAGGTCAAAAAAGGTGACGATAGGAAAGAAAGCGTCATTTATTATATTATAAACTCTAAAAAGAGTAATTTAAAAACAATGTTCTGTCATGCTTTCCGGGCTTAAATAACAGCACATTTTCTTTTTTTTCTATTAATGTAACGCCATCTATGTGTTGGATCATGCTAAAACATGGGTGTCTAATTTTGACTTTTTTACTTGCTTTGACTTGCTTATGGTAAAGAAAATGGGAGAGACGTGTACGAAGTTGTACCTTCTAATATATTTTATTATAAGAAAAATAGCGGGCGGTATTGTACGCTCCCTTTTTGAAAAATTGGCTATTAGGCTGCACACCTACTGTGTACGAGGCTGGTTTGTTAAGTCAGTGATTAAAAAAAAAACACTTTTTCACAAACGAACTTATTTATTCTAATTTTAACTCTTTGTTTACTGGCTATTATTACTTCTTTTTTTATACTGGGAGAATAAAAAAGAAATCGAGTCCTTATTAGATCGGGAAATGGTTGGCAAATGGAGATAGTGAATTCCGTGTGCTAATTAAACATTACTTTTTACGTGGTAGAGAATTTGTTTTGGACGTGTCACCACCAATGGTGCAGAACGCTCTCGAAGGCCGATTGAATTGACCACTGATAACATCGTTAATGAAATCCAAGATATTGTTATGTTATGGATGACCGTCGAGTGAAGATACGTAAGATAGCCGAGACTGTACGCATTTCATCTGAACGAGTTTTTCGTATCTCACTTAATATTTTATGTATGAAAAATCTTTCCGCAAGATGGGTGCCGCGTTTGCTGACAGCCGACCTAACGACATCGCATGAGAAATTCCGACCAATTCTTAGCCAAATTGAAGAGCAATCCTAATGAATGTTTTCGTCGATTCGTGACGAAAAATGTGTCAAAACATTGATGTTTGGTATGAGTCAAAACTTCGTCTCTGGCGTATCAGTCAAAACTTCTGCCAACGAACGGGCCTCGAAGGAAGCGAAAACAGTTAATTTGGCAGGTAAAGTAATGGCCACTGTCTTTGGGTCAGCCAAGGGGTTGTTTTTATCGATTAATTGGAGAAAGGTAAAACAATACCTGGCGTTTATTATGTTGCTTTGTAGGAAATAAAATAACCCAGAAGTGGTGACGGCCACATCTGTCAAAGGAGAAAATACTGTTTCATCTTGACAATGCCCGTACACTCGTCGGCAGTCGCCACAGCCAAATTAGTAGAATTGTGTTATGATTATGAAGATGATCGTATGTGTAAGTATCTGGCCTTGCAGTCAGTCAGTTCTGCGGTGTGAAGCGTAGCGTCAGTAATATGAAATACTGCCACACCCATCCTATTCTCCAATTTTGGAACGGTGTGATTTTTTTATTCCCAAACATGAAGAAAATGCTCGGTGAGAAAAGATTTTCATCGAATAAGGAAGTCATAGCTGAAACTGAAGCTTTATCACATTGCCGGAGGCCCTTGTTTTTTAGGGTTAAACAAAATATATTTTTTCGAGGAGTTACAAAATCTGGAACATTGTTGGACGAAATGCATCGAATTGGACAGAGATTTATAAGAAAATAAGTATTTTTTTAACTAAAAGTGACCGACTTATCAAACCGCCCTCGTATAATAGGTATAAATAATTCAATAAACTAACCTAACCTATGATTACATCAATTAATATTAAATATCTAGTATTAGTAATACATAAAATAGTATTGAAAAACTAAAAAAAAATGGAGACTGGTAATTATATCCGGAAAAATCTTAACAGCGCGATTCGTATAGGCGCCTGGCGCCGACCTTACAGCGCCATCTGTTGGAGCAAAAGTGTTTGTCCTCTCATCACG
This sequence comes from Apotomis betuletana, assembly GCA_932273695.1. Taxonomy (NCBI): domain Eukaryota; kingdom Metazoa; phylum Arthropoda; class Insecta; order Lepidoptera; family Tortricidae; genus Apotomis; species Apotomis betuletana. The sequence goes on along the minus strand of OW026298.1, from coordinate 10,766,244 downwards.
TCGAAACGGCTGCAAGGATTTTAAGAAATTTTGCTTTAAGAATAGACATCCAAAGATATAGGACACTTTTTACCCGACAACGGTATAAATAAACCAATATGTTATATTGCTTTCCGCTTCTGTAACTATGCATAGGGTGCAGGCTAGAAAATAGCGCTGTGCAGTTGACCCAGCTCGCAGCATACGCTGAGCCTATGGCGCATAATTCTGTAGTGTAGGTATATGTACTATAAAAATAAATAAATAAAATAAATAAATATCGGACAACCTCACACACATCGTTCTAGTCCCAAATTAAGCTCGAGAAGGCTTGTGTTATGGGTACTAGACGACGATATACGTACTTATATAGATAAATATACACGTACTTACCTAATACATAGAAGAACCATGACCCAAGCACAAATATTTTCCCTGGCCGGGATTCCAACCCGGGACCGCCGGCGCAGTAGGCAGGTGTCTACACACTGCGCCCAACGCGTCATCAACTGCATACTGCTGTTATGTGATGTTATCTTGTTGTTGTGGTCATACATCATTTATTATTTTACAATGCATGTGCTCGAAAAGAGCGTATTCTAGGCATTCAAACTGTGCGGAAAGTACTACTTTTCCACACTAGTGTTTTTTACTTTTCAATTTTTTTTTAATTTCTAGCCGTATCCGACAGACTGACACAAAGAGGTTTTATTATTTACAAAAAGTTTGATAAATAAGTCAAATACCGATTATTATCACGTATAAAAGTACAATAAAACCAATATTTCATTAATTAATTCATTTAACACGTCATTAGTTACATTAGATATCAAATTTGATTAATAAACGAACTTTAAATCATTATTCATTAAATAAATTTGGCTGAATGTACACGCGCTTGTGGCATTTTGACATAAGACGAATATTAAAAAATACTTTTGCACATGCGCAGTAGTAGATATGTCGCGCGCGGTTTACAAAAAACTCCGCCATTTTTTATTGATGTCTAGTTTATTTTGAAGTTGTTTTGTGCAAATCTGCTGAAATAATGGCGAGATAAAGGGGCGAATCATGAATTTAAACCCGTAAAATGTTATTGAAGAAGTAAAACGTGTGAACGACGGCTTCTTGTTGGATAAATCAAATCAAAACACTTTTTTTCCAATGTAAACAGTCTTTGTGAGTATTAAAGTATTTTCTATTTTCTCGTACATGCATAGTAAAGTTTTGTACGGAACTCGTGTGTCAGATGATTTCCGACTCGTGTTTGTTTAATCACTCGCTCGTACCTCGCTCGTGACTAAAAATCACACTCGTCTGAAATCACCTACCTTCCACACTTGAATCGTAAATAACTATTATTAGGTACTTTATTTATTTAAAAACTTTTACAATGACGAAGTTGCGGGCACCTACTAGTATTACGTGGTATTACGTATCATCAAGAAATGAAATGAAATAATTTATTCAGTAAGTAGGCCACAAGGGCACTTTTACAAGTCAGATTGAGAGTCTACCGGCATTTCGCAAGAGGAGACCGCTGTTGAGAAGAAAGCCGAAAGAAACTCAACAGTAAGTCATTTTTTCGTAAATAATACTTAAAAACTAATACAATTATATTATAACTAGGGAATTGAAACATATATGTTAGAGGAGATGTACAAGTTTCTCCAAATCAATGTTTACACTAAAAATTATATAAAATAAAGTGATTTTTTCAGAGATGTAGAAGGTCTCTAGGCGTCGTGAGCTTGTATTTTGTTTGCTTTCACAGCCATCGTAACATTTTTTACTAGCCTATAATCGTGTCCCACTGCTGTTAAATACCTGGGGCCCTATGATGGTTGCGTTTATCACGTAATAAATAAGTGACAAAGAATCTGTCACTCACAGTCGCATTTTTTCAAAACGTTACGGATGCTTTGTCACTTATTTATCGCGTGATAAAGCAACCATCATAGGAGGTCATACCTTTACACTAGATATTTACAAAAGATTTCTTAGAATGAAAACCAATTTTATGAATATGACTCATCTCTGAACTTTGCACCCTATACAGTAAATAAACGTGAAAATAGTTGCTTTAACAGATCAAATGTTAAGTTAATTAGTTACTAATGTTATTGAACGAAACGATCGATCGTAGTGAACCGCAGAATATAATTAAATTCATAGTGGTCTAACTGACGGTTGGCATTCTTAATTCCGATCCTGTCCAATGCACTATTCAGGTAATTACAAATTATTCTATGCTATTATACAAATTCTAAAATTGTATCGAAATTCAGTTTTCTATTGATTTCAGGAAAAATCTTAAGAGACCTATCACTGCTCATTTCCCCATACTGTCAGTCTACGTTAAGGTTGAACCTGTTAACTGTGGCGTCGGATACAAATGAGGTCCAAACTTAACGTAACCTGGTCATCAAATCAAGGTTTCGATCTCATAACTTAACCAATCAAAACTAAATTTTGAGGAGCTCGAGTTGTATGGAAAAACTAGCAATAGTATTTCCGCTTAATAGCGCGATGCAGGATATTATATAATATATGGGGCTTCTATACGGGCCATATTTTACTGCAATTTGTGGCCGGCAACTATGGCCGTCCCTCTCTGACACCCTACGCTAGAGCAAGATGCAAATAATGGCCGGCCACAAATTGCAGCAAAACATGCCCCTTTATAATAATATTAAAAAAAATACCGGATAATCACACTGAAATGGCTTCAACTTGGTTGGTAACGTGATAATTTATCTCAGGATAAAACATTCGTCTTCGATTTCATCCTATCACGGTAAAATAGCTAAAAGGATGTTCATGTTATTTTTATACTGTGAACTATAAACCCTACAAAACCGAATTACAGTATACATACGAATTATCTACGTTGCGGAATCACCTACGAAATGATAGGTTTATTATGCACTTACTGGTACAAGAAAAAAATATTGTTAAAGCATACCTAAAGTTGTTATAAAGTGAAGAATTGTCTTGTGGCAGTGGCTTGATTTTTAAAACTGGCAGCATTTATGTGTTTAAAACATTGCTGTGCAGGTACATTACTGTGTCATTGGTTGACCTGGATGCTAAAATTGTTTCATCATTATAATTTTTACCCGCTTAGCAGTAAATAACTGTTATCTTACGGTCAATCTGTTGTTCGGCCCACGATGAACCCAAGTCAGGGACGGCAGATAAAGCTGATTCCGGGCCTATAACTAGAATTTTCGTATACACTCATGTCAACTTGAACAATAATATGCTCTTTTACGGCTAATTGCCGAAAACATCAAATAATTTTTGTTTATTTTTACTTTATTTTATTATTTCGGGTAGTACCTGACAGACTGACTATCCTCGCAAGCTGAATGATGCAGATACATTGGCCTTAGTTGATATCTTAAAAAAAAAAACTTTTATTCTGGGACGTTTCGTGTTATTTGTGCCATACATTATGTACGATTGTGGCCATACTAACCTAGTGGTTCTCAAAGACTTTGACCGATCGGAGCACTTTTACGCTTCATGATAATGTTAATGTTGATATTTTGTTTTCCACTCCCGTAATTATGTTATGTTGCTGTTAGTTTAAAAGTAAACAAAATTCAGATTAATTCGGTTATTACCCACCGGCGTCAAGACTTGGTTTAGTAAGCCACACGGTTCGAATATACATATGTATTAATTCAATATACATAATACTTACGTAACCGAAGGTTTGTTTTTATCGTGTATTTTAATTAAAACATATAATTTAAGTGGTGATGCTTATTTTGTTGTTTAAAACACGTGTGAGATAACAGTCCTGTGGAAGAGAAGAAATTCTGTGCTGTGAAATATAATTCATTCTACGGATTTAGAAACACCATACTATTACTGATTTGTAGCCCCTGATGAAAAAAAATTATGCACATTATGTGTCTGTCTGTGGCATAATAGCGCCCATTCGCGTGAACCGACATGAGTGCAGTTATTTTTTAAATTAAAAACCTTGTGATGGTTCTTAGCTATGTTTGGTGGAAATAAATGCAGTTGTCTCCAAGATATTCAGCTGTTATTGAAACAAGTGATACGATCTCGGTAAATTTTCTAACTTCTCAGGTAGCAAATAGGGTGTATAATAGCTTATAAAGCTATTATAACTCTAATTCAAGCTATATAAAGGCTGTATATGTGCTACTTGGGTAAGAATTCCAAATTTTGTAGTTTCGTTCAGTTTTAGTAGCATTTCCTATAGCACTCATTAAATGAGGATCTCATAATGACCAGCTGACAAAAATGCTCTGATGTGAATCAAGTTCGTTAAAATAAGGCCGTCGTGCCATGTTACTGCATACAAGAGTTTTATTCTGTATTTGTTGACGTTGGCAAGGAATTCTAAACGTACCTATATGGTACTTCCCGTTGACCTCGAATCCCTAAATTTGGCACGAAAACAACATCATCATACATCATACAATGAAATAAATATTTTTGTGATTAAAAACTTATTTGCAGTTGGTAAATTAACCTTGACCTAAGTCGATGTATGCGGACATTAGTTTTCCAACAGCAAAGTTAAGTTTATCGCTAAGTACAAATTATCTTTTCTATAGAGCAGTTAGCTGTGCTTTCATAGTTGGTACGGAACCCTCGATGCGCGAGCCCGTCTCGCACTTGACTGGGTATATAGGTATTTCTAATAGCTTCAGTGTCAATTCATATCATTAGTTGCAAGAATAAAAGTCAAGACAACAAGGTCGGTGATATAACGAGTGACGAGTGTGATAAGCTGTTTTGATAATATAATATGTATGTACTTGTACATGACGACTAACGTCATCGAATGCAGTCCGTAATTAGTTATGAAAGTTAAGTATTATTGTTTATGAACAGTTATTTGTATGAAATGAATATATATTTTGCATACAAAAATCAGTTCATTGATAAAAACGGACTGGTTGGGTTTTTGTGACGGATGGTTAAGTATGTTTCCCCTTGTTTTCGCCTATGACTAAGAGTATGAAAACTACAGATGTCATTACCGTATCTTTCAAAGCAAAAAAGTCTGCCAAAAACTGAGGGGCGAGGTAACATACAAATGCCAAACTCTCTATTACACCTACTCTAAAATACCAAAAATCGTCACACTTGCGCACACTGCAAGACACTAAATATGACTAACAGGTAGTCGAATTTATAAGTGTTTACGCAAGGTTCATTATCGGATAAATATCTCACAAATGTCAAAAGTCATTCGCATAGTATCATATTTACTTGCTTGTAATTGTAACAAAATATGAAGACAGTAGTCCTTATTTATACCTGAAATACGGCTAAATGTCAAACATCAAAACAGCCGCCAACCATCAGAATCTATACCAATAATAAATGCTTAGGTAAATTTTGTATTCGAAGCTTGTTTGCCGATTTCAATTAAAACGTTTATTGTAAATGTAATGATATTGCTAATTATGGTTTTTTAAGGAGCTTCTTTTCCACTGAAAACGATGATCAAAATGCGTGAAATCGATTTTTGAAATCTAAATATATAAATGCTAGTGTCCTGATTGACTGACTGACTAACTGACTCATCAACGCAGAGCCAAACCTACAAATGCTAGAGTTGAAATTTGCACACTAGGTTGTATTTAACTATTTATAACGTTTACAAGAGATAAGAAGCGATTTTGAAAAATTCAACCCCTAAGGGAGTTAAAAAGGGGATGAAAGGTTGTATAGGGTTCAAGTTTTTTTAAGCTAGGAGTCAGAAAGTTTTTAAAAAGGTATTTTATTGAAAAACGAGAAAACTTATTTGAGCGTTTTTGAAAATGTATTCCCTAAAAGGGTTAGAAAGGGGTTGAAAGTTTGAATCCATTATTACAAATTCTTTGAAACTTTTTGTAAAGGCGTATATAAGAATAACAAAATAACATTAATTTAACGTTATTAAAAATTCAAAGGGGTTAAGAGGGGGATGGAAGTTTGTCTTTGCGTTTAATTGTTATTTTAAGCTTGGAACTTAAACCTTCGTAAAAACTAAAAAGGTATTAAAATAAAATGGAAGAAAACTAATTTCAGCGTTTTTGAAAATTCATCCCTGAACACTTTCACGTGCCCCATTAGCACAGGTATGCCCAGAAGGTTAAATTGTACCAAAGGCTTTTGGTTAGTATTTCTATAAAGGCGCCATACCGTGTCGTATGCATAAAACACAGCCCATCGAAATTGACGCTTAAAAAACGGGTGTAGTTGTGAAAGTAAAAATTATTTGAAGGCATGAAACCGGGCGTAGGATTACCATTCCGCGACCGATCGCGTCGAATTCGATCCCGACGACATTCACGAGAACCAATAACTACACAGTACCGTAAAACACTCTGCAATGCGATAACTCAAGTGAATTTACTGGTGAAGCCAAATATGAGTACACGAAATATTAAGACGCCTTATTACTTTTAAAATTATTTTTTTCGTATTACGAAGTGAATAATACTTTTCCCCGAGTTCTAGGTAGTAATAGTAACATAGCTATTTCATGTTTTTATTGCGTGCAGTCGAAAATAAGATGAAAAATCTATTTTTCCGCGTGAAATTTGACAATTTCGAGTACTTTTTGAAACAAAAATTAGCAATGAAAAATTCAAACTGTAGGTTTCAAATATATACCAATAAATCCCAATAGCCCTGTTCTAGGTTGTAACATCAATAATATGTTCAGAAACATGTTTGGTCATAGAGAAAAATGAAAACAATCACCATTTTAAAAGGAATACGGCCTCTTAAAGTTATACTGAAACTAATTTCTTCAGGGAAGTCGCGAGATTTAACAGTGGTACGGTAAAGACAACGCGGATTTAGGTGCCACCTTTTAGTGTGATGATTTAACACTAGACCGGCAGTAGTCAAATCTGATTTGACACCTAGTGTTAAATCATCCGTGCACCTAAATCCCCGGGATATGTTTATCACACACTAAACGGTGGCACCTATGTCCGCTTATATTAAGCGGGTGGGCGGCTTCCTTGGGACGCTCCGCACCTTCGGTGCTACGCGGAGCTCGGCCTGCGGCCTCGCATTAAGTTACTTCAACTTATATTAAGCGGGTGGGCGGCTTCCTTGGGACGCTCCGCACCTTCGGTGCTACGCGGAGCTCGGCCTGCGGCCTCCCATTAAGTTACTTCAACTTATATTAAGCGGGTGGGCGGCTTCCTTGGGACGCTCCGCACCTTCGGTGCTACGCGGAGCTCGGCCTGCGGCCTCCCATTAAGTTACTTCAACTTATATTAAGCGGGTGGGCGGCTTCCTTGGGACGCTCCGCACCTTCGGTGCTACGCGGAGCTCGGCCTGCGGCCTCGCATTAAGTTACTTCAAAAAAATCATCCGTCTTTACATAGTCTTTACAGTAAGTCGGGTAAAAAGTATCCTATAACAAACTATCCCTGTACCGAAATTGGTAAAATTAGTCAGCTTTCGTGGTGAGGGTACAGAGGAAGTCTAACCAACATTCGCATCGCGCTATTCAGTTTTTTTTCTAAAGTCATAACCTCTCTTCATAGAAAATTGCGTTCTATAGTATTATTTTGTATACAATAGCATTGAAGACATTGTATTGTAACTACTTACTGAATCAGAGTTAGCTCCAGTACATCTAGCATAAGTAACACCCGACTCTTTGACGCGCAAACGAATACTCCCTGTCACTTTCCTTTCAATACCGTCCGAGAAAGACGGGTGATGCTGAGTCGCGCGACAAGCGAAGTCGCGGCAAGATATGCTAGCCCTGTACCACCACTAGCTCAACTGGATGTATATATGCATTAGGGAACCAACCGGCACAGAAAGTCCTTATTATATTGAACCCTCTCACTGTAACATGAAATACAAACACGTAGGTATTGTGAGTTGGTTCCATTTTGCATAAATACGTCCAACTATGACACGCGACTCCTTTTCGCGTGACAAATTATTATCCGTCCCTTTCCTTTCAATACAATTCCGAAAGACAGATATGTCGGGCGACCAGCGAATTCGCCGGGCAGGTTAGTGGCGAATGATACACAGTACCACTGTACTTAGTATTGCATAGCTGTCAAGTCTCTTTGCCATGCAACAAATAGGGATGACGAGTGATTATCAATAGGGGTGAACGTTAAATTCTACAGCATATTGTTGATATATGAATAAAATTAGCTCAATACATAACATATGTCATGAAACAAAGAAAAAATATCCAAGATAAATTATAAGTATAAATAATTATTTCCGATTGAAATATTCATGAACAATTTAATATAATGTGATTGGATAATAAGTAAGACATTTGCATGCCAGATATTTTTGGCGAGATATGTTCACTCTTGTAAAATTTTATACCATCTCATGTCGATGTCGTCTCATGTCTCAAGCAAATAAATTTCATTTTATTTCATTTAAGTTTTGAATGTGACTTCAAAGGTTCGCAAATTTCATGATTTTTATTTATAATCCAAAATAAATTTTGATATTATTTTCGGACCCTCATAATTTAACAAAACGATAATTGTATGACAACCTAGTCACAATTAGGTGGTCATTTCCATGGAGCTTTTTAGCGCTCCATAGGAATGTTGAGCTTTAACGGTTATTTCTGACTTTTATAGCAGTCTTTACTATTTATTTCATCATAACAAAATATATAAATGGACAATATAACAATAAATTAAATTAAACAATAAAACTAATAACTAAACCTAAATATTATCTAATCAAAAAGCCCGCCCCGAATCGTTCCCGGTGCAAAAGTGCCCAACACGCTCGCCGCGTTACCGCGCTGAACCGCGATGGACAGCCTCTGCACTATCATGCTACGTTAAAAGGACGTATCTTACTATGACATCCATATAAAGATACGGCCTTTTACCGTAACACGGCAGTGCACCAAGAACGACTCGGAACGGGTGTCATGGCCTCTCTCTCGTAACCGACACCCCACTTCCCTCAGGAACTTTAGTGCATCGGAGCTCCAAACACCGGTAGTTTCCACCGCGAAAGCATAAAAGATGGATTAAATTAAGATTAAAGATTAAATTAAGATTTAATTAAGCATTTAACATAAGCAGTCTTAGTGTTTATATTAGTTAGTCCCAGTGAGAAGGGATCGATGGACATCCTCACAAAAAAATTCGTCATGCCTATTATACGAGTAATGTAAGATGATGATTGATGAATTGATGATGCCATGACTATGAATTTGTGGCCGCTTGTTGTATTGCAATAATGATGTTTTTGTGAAGCAGTGAGCGCCCTAGCCGATTACAGCTATGATAACCTGCACTTTGGTGAGTCAATGTCATATTGATTATTACAAAAAATATTTACCTATTTCATTTCGGTGGTCGGGTGATAAACGTGACTTTAAGAATAGGTACCTACATACTTCTATATTTACTATTAATTATTGATTTGTATTGAAAATCAGTATTCTGTAGATGTCATGATTACAAGAATAGTCCTAATAGCGCGATGCAGGATATTTTATAATTATGTATGAGCACGCGGCGCCATATGTCAGTCCGATATTTATTTATTTATATTATTTAGTCCATCGCCATCTGTTGGTCATCATTTAATTGTCCCCTCAACACGCCGCAGCCTGGCTGCACGAATTTTAACCAAATTTGTTCCAGGGATAGGTAGCTGCGTATCCCTAAATGGTGATACTTTTTACCCGACTACGGAAAAGCAAAAAAAGAGGGTTAGGAGACTTCTTCCACGCGGACGAAGGTCGCGGGCATCTTGTATAGATTTAAATGTTGAACTTCCTGCTTGCTTTAAAAATCAGATTTTAAGGATTCTTGCATTGTTCCTATCTCTCCTGTATGTTTTCTGAGATGTGCAATAAAGAGTACTTGTATTGTATTGTATTGTATTGTATCTGAAAATTTAGAAACGCAAAAGCAGCAGCGTTTGTACCGGTTCATACATGGGCGAGAGAACGTACCTACTTTCATTTCTTCTAGTTATTTAAATCTAAGATGAATATACACATAAATCTTTAGAATACTTTACATAAATCTTAAGCGTTTTAAAAATATTCATCCATTTCCCATTGAAAAATATCTACATTTATGAGTGGAAGGTTTAGCCTAAACTTAAGCTAGGATATCATAGCATCGAGATCCCGAGTATTAAAAGCAAACGGGAATCAGAACTCCTAAAGCGGCGTTACATCATATTTGTTTATTAGGGTTCCGTACCCAAAGGGTAAAAACGGGACCCTATTACTGAGACTTCGCTGTCCGTCCGTCCGTCTGTCACCAGGCTGTATCTCAAGAACGGTGATAGCTAGACAGTTTAAATTTTCACAGATGATGTATTTCTATTGCCGCTATAACAACAAATACTAAAAATAAAATAAAATAAATATTTAAGGGGGGCCCCCATACAACAAACTTGTTATAGATTATATATATGTATAGGTATGGAACCCTTCATGCGCGAGTCGGACTCGCACTTGCCCAATTTTTTTATACTGAGATGGAGAAACATCTCTAGGGAAAAAAACACGTCAAACGAAAAAAATAAAATTCTTGAAGTTCATAAAAAACTACCAACCTACAAGGAAAATAGAAGCTTGGAAAAACAGTATTAGGTAATTATAATTTTAATCGCTGATGATGATGTAATTGTAATGATTTCAGGAAAATTTAACAAACTCCCGCGCGGCTAGTTTTCTGTCAAGAAGATTTTAAAACCATTCGAATACAAACTTTAGATTATTTTTTTTCTTATCAGGAAAAAAGAATTTAAATTCCTAATTTATGCATATACTGATATTACATATCTGAAAACATAAACATATGGTTTCTTTATAGAACGGCCCAAACTACCGGTATTTCAGAGAAAGTGAATATAAAAAACCTATTCCAATGCACCTCTATGTGATCACTGTTCAAAGCGCACTCGAAATGCTTATCAGTGTGGCCATTTACAAGCTTACTGTCCGTGACCGTGAGACCTAAGAATGACATTTACCAAATTATATAATAGGTACGTACACATTTTAAATACTATTTAAATATGTTTGGATGAATCTTGCTTACGCCTTTTTCTGATACGACCACAGATACGACGAACATTAAAAAAAGCTATCGGCCCACACGCATTACATTACTCTTAGTAGTAGTTAGTAGTCTTGAGTGCGCATTTAAAATAAGCCTACCTTTTTTATTAATGGCTTGTAAAATTACTTTAATTTGGAGTAGATCTAAGGAAATTTGATAAAAGTGGCGAGTTCAAGTAAAGAATCATATTATCGGAACATCTTATTTAAAAAGCACTAAATGATACAACAGCGTCTTAACGGCTATTCATAAGGAAAAATACTGTCTCTATAAAGCAAATAGGTATTATTTCCTCGCAAAATGCACAACAAAACGTTGTGTGATACACGTGCGTAAAGACCATTCTGAATAAAAATGGCACTCTTTTGAAATCACCTACTTTAGACAATAATTAAAATAACTAACGTGAGTTATTAAGACAGTAAAACAACAGTATCGCATACGTCGCTAATCGAAGTAGGCAATTCGTCAGCGTTTTCTTTTCGTTACTGTTATCTCATCACATATTGTTGCAGATGATATTTAAGGTCATGTTAATGATTGGCATTTCATTAATCCAAGACACCCCGGAGTCTAATTCTAGTTTGATCGCAGTTATAGCGTCTTGTTCATCCGTTGTGTTAATGGTCATGATCATGAGACAACTATCAACTGCGTGTTTCTAATGGAGATTTGCTCGAGTATCATTCTATAACTCGAATAACATTCATAGAGCTCACGGACTGTATGTTCTAAGTCCATTCGCTGTTAGACAATAGACTGACTCACCGTCGCGTGCACATGGGGATGGGAGTAGAGTTGCATTCTGCGGGCGTCGACGTAGGCGAGATCATTCATGACGTAGGCCGGGTAGGGATTCAGGGCGACATCGTCGCAACCGTCGTTTAGCTCCTCCCCATCCGTCGTGCGGGCCACTGTCATAAAAAACATGGTCAATTTAACCTGCGATGGTTTTACTACGCGTTTTGTATTCGGGTGACAGTGCCAAAAATTACGACTATGAGGCCTTATTCCTTTTATAATTTATTTTTTAACCCACGACGAAAAAAAGAGGGGTGTTATTTACATATTATGACAAATATATTGATTATTTCAACTAACTTTTTGAAGTGGATACTACTATTACTACTTTTCCCCGAGACCACGAGTTCTAGGTAGTAACATAGATATATTTTATGTTTTCATTGCGTGTTGTCGAAAATAAGTTGAAACAAACTAATTTTCCGCGTGAATTTTGTCAAATTCGAGTAGTTTTTAAAACGAAAAATATTTTAAAATACAAAGTGTAGGTTTCAAATATATACTCATACCAATAAATTCCAATAGCCCTGTTCTAGGTAGTAACATCAATATATGTTAAGACTGCGCCGAGCGAAATGTGAAAAATAGGCAGTTTCCGTTAAGTAGACAACGTCAACACTAATTGTTTAATCCGTTTCTAAACTATATATTTAGCACTTCGAAGAATGTGTTAACAACTTCTCCGTAGAAAAATTACAAGATTATTAATATCTTACCCAGAAAACTAAGTAAAGTTGGACGAAAACTGTAAAATCGTAAGCAAGCGTTAAGTGTTTTTTTATACTTTAACAATGGAAATCTATTCTGATTTTCATAAAAAAAAAGATGAATGTTTACATTAAAATTTGTCCACATCTAATATTTCAATTATTGTTTGTTATTAAAGGTCCAGATTTATAAAAAAGAGCTTTTAATTCTCCATACGTTTTTACTATGGCGGCCGCGCGCCGATCTAAATACGCATTCCCCGCGCTCTATGGTTCAGTCGCTAACGCTCGGCGCAGTCTTAAGAAAAATGTTAGATCATAGAGAAACATGTCGAAAACAATCAGCATTTTAAAAGGAATAAGGCCTCTTAATAATATAATCATTAATCAGTTAGCGTATCTAAATATTCACTATTCAGTCTTCATAAGTGATCCAATCATGATGGCGGTGGTGGAGTAGAACTACCACCAGACAAGACTGGTGAATCGTATAAAATGCCGAGGGATTTTAATAGCATTAGGTGTCAATTTCATTCGAATATCAGCAATCGGTCAACTACCTACTCACTTGTTGATTCATGTGATTACAAATATGCCAGTCATGTAATCTCAAGGAAGTTTTGCTACCCACCATATACCCTGGACCCACTGTCCCTTTATCCTATCTCTACACTACTCGCTAAGTTTGACCAAAGTTGGGCGATTATGATAGTGCGGGCCGGAGAGGTACTTCGCTCCGGAATCTCTGTAGAGCCTAGGGTTAAGCTCGTCGTCTCGTCAGTTGACTTCACAATAATCAAAAGACAAGCTGGTTATGGTGGGGGGGGGGAGCTGATCTTTTACGCCCCCGAGCCTCCGCTCTAAAAAGACAGACGCATAAAAATCAACAAAAATACCTATTATTCGATTATAAATGGAAACGTTTGCGCCGGCACATCTCTACACGTGGCTGTTTTTTAAGCGACCGAGACAGATATAAAATGCGATTATACACTATTATGTTGTTTTGAATTACTTATTGAACTTTAGCAAAGTTAATTGGCGTGGTTGGAGAGTAGGTACTTATTGCTGGGTTGCCTTTGCTAAAATAGTCGAGAACATTAACGGAATAATATAGTTACAGTTACAGCGTGGGGAGTCGTCCAACAAGATGGACCGATGTCCAGCAGTGGACATCTATAGGCTGATATTATGATGATAGTTACACAGAAACGATGCTATGCAACAAGTTTTCCACTCGTAATTATTTATTTAGGTCATAATATATCTTTGACCGAGTTTTCGTTATGCAATGATTAAAAATTTAGCACATGTTCTGTTATTTGTGTATAAGTCAGCGTATGGTAGTAAGTGTTGAAGTCAGCAAAAATGTAGCTAAGCGTACATATTAATATTAATGGCTAGTGATTTTTATAACATAACTATACAGAAGGTATAAATATTTCTTGAAAAAATTGAGTGCTCTCCAAAGAAAAATGATTTTCGATTCGATTTGAGTCTTTTAAGTACAGATATATGGCAATCCGATGACAATTTATCAAATTTACATAAATATTTAATTTACGTACATATTTATATTTGCCATTAAACTCATTAAAGTATATTTGGACCCCGTTAAATATATTTTTTTCGGGAAACCGTATAGCTATTTAGTACCTACAACGTAGGGACTTAATTTTACATGGATCGTGGCGTTTGTCGTTACCAATTTTCTCGTTTTGAATTAAAAAAATAGGTTATTCCGACAGAATCCTGATTACTATTGCATTTAAGTATGTAGTGTAATCCATATGTAAATCAATATTGCTCAAGATTCCGATTCGGAATAACCAAAATAATTGCTTTTTATATATTGGCATAAAAACGACAGGCATAAATACAACTTACTTTTCACCATAACGATTAAATAAATAAAATACACTGTTTCTGAGGTGCCTCTGACCTCAGAAACATCAATTTAACCGACAGGAGCTTTGTCGTTATGTCCAATACAGTTACAGAAGCCTTTTATATAGTACATTACTAAATAGGCCGGAAAAATGGGAATTACCTGCCGAGTAGGTATAGCCGAGCAAAGCGGGGCCGGCTAGGGATACGCGGCTGACAATCCTTTTTCACACTGAAATATGTAACTACGTATACCTAGTGCTTTTCTCAAATATGAGATGAATAAAAAAATAAAGAAAAACATCGAACAATGGAATCAAATCACAACAATAAAAAAATTACCACAAAATCTAAACTTTAATGTATTCGTTCTATTTACACACGTGAATATTCTTAAATGTCTTCCAGACCCCGGTATCCCATCTAACCAGATCAGATAAAAAATGCCTTTTTTTCGTCGAAACGCGCGTCCTCTGCAAATTTAAGAAACGTCGTCTACAGAGGCCCAAAATCTTTGTACGCGACGTTTTTAAAACGTGCAGTGAACACGCGTCGTTAGAAGCCCAGCTCGTCTAGCACAACTATGGTTCGCGATTCATGTTGCGCGACATAGCATCACCCGTCGCTCTTGCACAGTGCTGTACAGAAAAAGATAGGTAGTATATCTCGCGTGACACAGTTGTGCTAGAGGTGCAGTAGACCCAAATCGAGCGACAAGCGAAAGGTAGCTAGTTGCGCTAGCCTCGTAAGTCCTAAGATTAATTTTAAATTATTGATTTTGAACCTATATAGCCCCTCGCATGCGATATCAAAAATGTATTATAGGTATACGATACGATACTATACGAGAGGGTAACATGCTCGGTGACAGTACAGGCGTTCCGTGGTTTAACAACACTTTATTGACAGTACCGTAAGCGACAGTGTTCCCAAAATCGGGGTTTAAAACTTAATTTCACTTTGTACTATATCACGGCTGACGATCTCTTTTTACAAGAAGGATTCGGTGCATCAGTTCCTCCCGCTTTGACGCAGAATTGGAGCACTGGATCGCTGTGATTTTTTCAGAGTAAGTAAATATCATCCGGAGATTGAAATAGGCTGCTCTATGACGTAATATTGATGGTTCTCGAATAATTAAAACTGGATTGTGGGTGATTATTTAAGCGTCTTAACCGCCTGGTTCTTTTGGCCGCATGACTGATGATTGCCTTAACTATGGCGCCATTTTTGGTTGTACCTACTCTCAAAGTCACGGATTTTTACAATTCTTAGCAAAATTATGTTGATTGCTTTTATGTATTGGCTAAAAGCCAATAATCCAGTGAAATCAGACTTTTGGGTTAAAATGGTTTGGGGACTTCGCTCTTTTATGCAAAAATTACCGAGAAAAAAATAACCCTAAAATAGGTCAATTTCAAAACTAGACGATTCGGAAACCAGACAAGGGTAAAATTTTCATTGTTTTGTTCGGTGGTGCGAAATGGCTTTTTACCAAATTTTTATTATAAACTTTAAATAGGAATAGGTAATCGTTCTAAATCCAATTCAAACATTTACGAAAAAGCCGTTTGTATTGCAAACCAACATTTTAACCATAACAAAAGAGTACACCTAGAACTATTGGCAATTGAATTATCTCATAAAAGTGAAGTATATTTCAGATGTTTTTTTCGTGGTGTTGCTTGTATGGAATGTGACTAATGTACGAGCGATTTTATGTTTATTCATGTAACTTACGTTTTTAACCCCGCTGCAAAAGAAATTTCGAAAATCTGACACCTATTTGCTTTTATTAATTAATCTGTAATTAATTAACATCATATCGTTAGTGAGTCAATAAAACAAAGTAAGGACTATTATATACATTACTGTTTAATTTATCTCTTTGGTTAAGAAAAAGTCCGTCGCGTTTGTTTACGCCTCTTTGATAGTAGGGCGTTTTCAAAAATAGTTGATTAAAAAAAAATTGGTTACTCAGAATTTTGAGCACTATTGATTCCTACAAGTAAGAGAAAACAAATGTGAAAGTTTTCCGATTCCACTTATGCTCCTTTTTTAAGCACATTTCTATGCAAGTAGGTAACATAATTGTAAATAAAAACTTTGTATGAACATTCTAGGAGACTTATCTTCTCCTATGGAATCAAACGTGCTCAGAATTTTGAGTCAGAATAACCTATATATCTGTAAATTCAAAAAAATACAAGAAAACAAACAACAATTATCGAACACGCTCAAGTATCAAAGGCGAAAACGACTCATTATATAAATTTGCTGGACTTTTTTTTAATCAATAGACATAAATTATTAAATAGTAACGTCTGACACTGTCCTTACTTGTTCTATTGATTGTAAGTACCTACTTTAACATATCAGTACATAAGGCAACAACTTATACGAAATCAACATAAAACAAAAGTTAGTTACAGTGAAGTTTGACTTCTAACAGTACGTTAAGATTTTGATTAGAGTATTGTATTTTATAATCAGAGTAAGCTTTTACGACTACCGTTACTAACATTTGTTTACCAAAACACAGTTGTAAGTCTAAGCAATAAACGACTATTTTACAGTGCGTAAATCTTAGTTAACAAGCTATAAAATTTTACCGCCCACCAAAAGTCCGACTGCCTACTAATCTATCTACTACTATATTACTCACCCACTTTTTATAAATTTAGTTTCTGCTGCTCAACAGTCCGTGAAAGTTCCCAACATCCTTGTTCACAGATTCGAAAGTTTATTAAACAGTTCACAGTTTAAGCGTAATTTTTTCAATAAGTTTTTGTATCGCGATAGTATTGGGCGGGCGGTCGCGCCGCTCGATGCGCGCTATACGACTGTACCGGCTATGGGCGACCGACGAACTGACTTCGACTACGGATTCGGACTACGCGCGACGTCCAAATCTCAACGACTCACTGAAGCTGAAAACTATGTCATAACTTAGTAAAAAAAGTCTAACTTTGAAACTTTACATCGATATCGTACCTAAGGATCGCGTAATGGTAATTATTCGTCACGAAAATCGTAAGAGTTTTCGTAAGGAAAATGAAATCTTGTACGGTCATCGGAGGGGCAAGACGCTGTCCCATTGGCTGAACTAAACCGCGCGACGCCAATGGCGTAAGAAGGAGGAGCCTTACAACCGCTTTGAAATTCGGCGAGGAAAGGGTCCTCCCTAATTTCCGTCTTTTTGGCTTAGAACATTATAGGAAAATTATGCCTTGCCAGGCCTTATGTCGTCAATAGGAATAAGAATAGACTTAATTACTAGGGATGGGACTTTTGGTAGGATACCGTAGTTTTATAATCCGCGGAGTCGCTAATTGTAAAAAATTATAAAGTAAATGTCTAAAAATATATATAGTAGAGTAGTAAAGTCAACTCATTTTAAAACAGCACAGAGGTAATTAATTACAAAGGTTAAAAAAAGACAAAAATATACTTTTAAAACAAAAATCACTTCAAAGCTAAGCGTATCTTTGCCGCCCGTACCCGTAATATCTAGATGGAGAAAATTTTAAAGTCGTCCTTAAAATAGTGATATTTTTTTACTACTAAAATTAGCTAAGGGGTAATGGAACAGCATAAATCATTAGTCATTTATATTTTGACTTTGACATACTTAAAAAAATTGCAATTAGCGACTCCGTGGATTTTAGAACCACTAAAAGTCTAACTAAGCCTATTAATTACTTCCACAATTATTAAAAATCAATACTTAATCCTATTCTAAAAATAAATGTAGTAATGATAGTGGTTCGTGCCATTTGCATATTAAAAACTACATAAGTAGGTAAAAAACCCTTAAAGTCAAAATAAATAAGAAACCCAGGTTCAAACCTCGGTGACGTTAAAAATAGTCAAAAAATCTGTTTAAATATAAAATACAAAAATATAGGCTATAGGTACATCGTGAAATGAAGGGTTGAAAAGGTGGATGTGCATTCACTTTACACCAGGGGAAAAATTACAGAAAGTTAACGTTTTAAGGTGATTAAGTAATGCAGAGCCTCCAAACTAGGCTGTGCCGGTATCTCGAGGTCCTATTTGTTTTAATTAATAATAATAAACCTTAATTAAAACGACAACGAAAATAAAATACGGATGTGAAATTCTTCTTGAATAAGTTTTTTAATCACAGTACTTAATCAGTACCTAATCACAAATATTATAAAGACGAATATATGTTTGCGAATATGTTTGTATGATCGTTACTTCTTCTAGCTCAAACGGCTGGACTAAAAAGTGTTTAATATTAACGCGGTTCAGATAAATATGAGTTTGGTACATGTGTATTGTACGGTTTGGTGCAGGTAATTATACCTAAGAAGATTCGTTAAAACGAATTTTCGCATACACTGTTATCCGAATTAGGAATCTGGAAGGTCCGTGTTGCCCTGTAACACGGATATCAGGGAACCCATAGTTAAAACAATGAGCGTACGAGCAGTACGAGTAAATCACATCTAATTAACCATTTACTGGTTATTAAGCAATAATATATGGGTTCGAATCCCGGCCAGGGCAAATATTTGTGTGATGGTCTCGTATATTTGTGGGTCATGGTTGTTCTATGTATTTAAGTATATATTTATCTTTATAAGTACATATAACATAACATAACTTCGAGAAAGAGGTCAACCGCCGAATCCAACTCGGCTGGGCAGCGTTCGGTAAACTACGCAATGTCTTTTCGTCCGACATACCTCAGTGCCTCAAGACGAAAGTCTTCAACCAATGTGTGTTACCAGTGATGACTTACGGCACCGAAACGTGGTCTTTCACTATCGGCCTCATCTCAAAGCTCAAAGTCGCTCAACGTGCAATGGAGAGGGCTCTGCTCGGGGTGTCTCTACGTGATCGAATCAGAAATGAGGAAATCCGTAGACGAACTAAAGTGACCGATATAGCTCACCGGATTAGCAAGTTGAAGTGGCAATGGGCAGGCCACATAGCACGCAGAGCAGATGGCCGATGGGGCCGAAAAGTGCTCGAGTGGAGACCTCGGACCAGCAAGCGCAGCGTAGGACGTCCACCTACAAGGTGGACAGATGACCTTATAAAGGTCGCCGGAAGGCGCTGGATGCAGGTCGCTTCCAACCGGTATATATGGAAGTCCAAAGGGGAGGCCTATGTTCAGCAGTGGACGTCCTATGGCTGAGATGATGATGATGATGATGAAGTACATATATCGTCGTCTAGTACCCATAACACAAGCCTTCTTGAGCTTAATTTGGGACTAGATCGATTTGTGTGAGGTTGTCCGATATTTATTATTATTTATTTAGGTATATGTACCCTAATTAATTTTACTTATTGTTATTTTTAGCTCATCATTGGTAAACCTTCCAAGTTAAATTGACTACAACTTTCGGAGTAGGTATATACTTAGCATTAAGATACCTATACACTTAACAACGAATAGCAGCGGCAGACGTCTTACATCAAACGACGTAGTACATTTATAAATTTTTCGTTTGCTGGAACCGTGGGGGTCAATGTTGTGCGACTCTTAGTAATTAGTGTTAATGTATTAGAAATCAAAGCTCGTTAATAAAACACATTATATTTGTGTATAACCTAAGTAGCTAAATGTAAAAATAAAACATCGATGAAATTTTGTAAAATCACGAATCTTTAGTAATTACCCTGGCAAGATTATTAAGTGTCGGGCATTATTAACAGCGTTGGCGATCTGATCCCGTTCATTGTTACAAAATTATAAACTAGAATTCATCTAGCAGACCTTCAGTAACGTATTTTACATGAAATGCTTTTGGTGGGATCTCAAAACTGAAAAATAAACAATACAAGTAAAAACACACACATTTATATACTTTTCACTTCTCATGCTCTAAAAGCTCGACTTTATGCTGTGCGTAGGCGACATAAAGTCGTTTTTTATGCTCTAGAGCATAAAGTAAAATCGTCGTCGAAGACCAAGGTGATCGGTCCAACAGCCACACGATAAAAGGTCCTTAATAAACAGATAAAAAATACTTTAAACTTCATAGAATAAACTCTTTATTTTATTTCGTTTCGTTAGTATTCTAAGACCAAGGCAAAGATACCAACAGCCAAAATACACAATAAAACTTCTTGAAATAAACTTGTAATTTTTATTTACTATCATTTATTACTGTTTAAATTATTACTTTAAACATTTCTCATTGCTCTAATGTAACTTTAAATTTTAATTAAATTTGTTTTTAAGTATAATAATTTACATGATGCAGTTTCATTTCCTCGCAATCGAAGAGAAAAGTAGAGTGTGCAACTCGTCCATAAACGCATTTTACACTCGACTTTATATTCATCCTCGCTCGCAAGCTCGCTCGGATGGATAAACGTCTCGTGTAAAATGGTGCGTTTTATGCACTTGTTGTACAATCTACTATTTTATACAACAATTAACTACCAGAAGGCTCAAATATACCTATTTAAATTATTCATTGGTTACTCACATCACTTAAGGCTAGCGAAGGCCACATACACGTTTTAATTGTCATTTATTTCATCAAGTACAGAGTACACCACAGCATCACATCACAAAACCACTGATCAACTACTGTTGTAGGCGTTGTAGTATGTGCACAGTAAGCTGCCGTGCTATTAAGATAGCTCCACTCCATGGGCGTCGCCAAGGTGGAGCAGCCAATAATATGTCCAGTCACTTGACTTGTCTGATTGATCACTCTTGCACATCAAAACTCAAATAAATTCATAAGTAATCATTCCAATCTTCACAAAATGCTTGTAATATGCAAGGGAGAGTTGAAGGCTGGGTTAGGGGCTAGAGGGAGATCGCCAGTGTGTCGGCTACCGTCAGTAAAGCTCACGGAACGGAAAGTGACTCTACGAAACGAGTGGTGACGTGTCTCACACTGACAGGTAACACTTTGAAGAGACTGAGTGTACCGAAGAAAAAAAACTGGTCCATAAAACATAGGTGCTTAAAAATAGATCTACTCCAGTGACTCTGTAAAATGAAGACTTCGCGAGTTTGTTACGAAAAACTTTTTTTTTACTAGCCTTCAATTGTGTCCCACTGCTGGGCAAAGGCCTTCCCTCTCTTGCGCCACTCGTCTCTATTGGCTGCATGCTCCCTCCACTCGTTACTAAATGCATCCAGGCCATCCCGCCATCTTCCTTTCGGTCTGCCTCTGCTCCGGTAACCTTGCAGTGTCCAGTCGGTTAATTATATTAGGTATACTTAGGTTATTTGACGACGCGGTTGGCGCAGTTTGCAGACACCTGCCTACTGAGCCGGTGGTCCCGGGTTTGAATCCCGGCCGGGGCAAGTATTTGTGTGATGAACTCGAATATTTGTTCTTGGGTCATGGATGTTATCTATATATGTATTTATATATTATGTATATCGTCGTCTAGTACTCATAGTACCTACAAGCTTTGCTTAGTTTGGGACTAGGTTGATTTGTGTATGATTGTCCCATAATATTTATTAATTAATTTATTTATTTATTTAGAGTAAGGTTTTATACATACGTATTTCTTCTGCGTTGCTATTTAGTTTAAGTTTTCTTTGTTACTTTGCTTTCCCTTTTTCTTGTCCCTGAATAAAATATTTCTATAATCGACATAAAATATTCTGTATACTTATAGAGCCTACTAACATAATTTCATGAAAATCGGTTGAGAAATGCGACCGGTAGGCCGATGCAGCCGGAAATCTGGATAACTGGATATCCGACCATCCAAACATCCGGACATAAGAAGGAATGTTTGGCCAAGTTGTAACGGAGAATGCTTCGCTCGCTCGGTTGATGAACCTTTGTGATTATAATGTAGGAGCAGCCTCGAGTCTTTACTCGTCGCGTCGAGTGGATCTTCGGCTCGTGGCAACATCTCTCGATCGCGTGACTCGTGATTTTCCGCACTTGCATCAAAATGTATTGAATGATTGTCTTTCGAACGTCATTGCTAACGAAAAATTTCGCCCTCGCTGAGCTCGCGTTTTCATCTGGCTTTATTTTGACCCTGCCTCTCGAAAAATTTCGCGCTCGCTATGCTCGCGTTTTCATTCCAAAAATTTCCCTTCCCTTCCAAAAACCTATAAACCGAAATACACTTTCTATATTTACGTGCATGGTGAAGCTTCCTATCCTCTAGCAAGGCTGTACCATAATTACTTTTCCTCACTCTGCATTTATATTATCTTTTAATTCGAACTGGAAAACGCACGCAACAAGGTACACTTGTACAGATAATTTTGTGCGGATGTGGATAGCGCCATATCGGTCATCGTGAAGATTCTCGGAGAAGGCTTTTGAACAGCAGTGGAGGACATTCAGGTAAAATGCTCAGACCAAGAAAAATGAATTGTTCTTTTAAAAATGATGAGTATTAGGCGTTCATACCCTTACCATGAGTTAACGTGAACGTACTCGCTACCGACAGCGTAAACGTCTTGTATGGAGAATAGTACAGCGCCCCTGGCGGTTACTTTGTAGAACTACAATTCTCCATACAACTCGTTCACGCAGTCGCTAGCGATTACAGTCACTGTAAGGGTCATCATTTCAGCCATAGGACGTTCACTGCTGGACACAGGCCTCCTCAATTGACTTCCACATGGGCCGGATAGAAGCGACCCGTATCCAGCGAGCCCCCGCAACCCTGATCAGGTCATCCGACCACCTTGCGGGTGGCCTTCCTACGCTGCGCTTGCCGGTACGTGGTCTCGACTCGAGAACCTTTCTGCCCCAACGGCCATCGGTTCTTCGAGCTATGTGCCCTGCCCATTGCCACTTCAGTTTGCTAACCCTGTTTGCTATGTCGGTGACGTTAGTTCGTCTACGAAGCTCATCATTCCTGATTCGATCACGTAGAGAGATCCCGAGCATAGCCCTTTCCATAGCTCGCTGAGTGACTCTGAGCTTCCTTAAAAGGCCCATAGTTAGAGAACACGTCTCGGCTCCGGTATCACCGTAACTCCGGTAACTCCGGTCATCACCGGTAATACGCACTGGTTAAAGACTTTTTGTCTTCAAGCACTGAGGTATCTTGGACGAGAAGACACTTCGCAGTTTCCCGAACGCTGCCCATGGTAAAGGTACCAAACACCATTGTGAGGTTGCCATTTAAGTATATTACGAATAGGATTCCCCATTATGAAACGCCTCTTTATAATGAGCATGAACTGCGACTGGGAAAAAATGAAACAAAAAATATTTATATAATCCTTCATATTTTGCATTAATTGGTAGTGGTTGGTTGTGTTAATTAAATCTTAATACAAATTCTGACACTAGTAACTATCATCTGAATTATGATCTCAAAACTAATCGGGTCCGTATGATATACCTACCTACTCTTGGTAGGTACTTATTTTAAAACAATATCACACTAAAGTTCTCATAATGGCTCTCGATCTGCTTTTTCAACAAACTTAAAAATAAGAGGTTCTTGATTCGACTGTATGTTTCTTTTTTATTGTATGATAAGAGATCATCCCGCTAATTATGACTCGGTTTTGATTGATTCTTTTTTTGTTTGGAAGAGCATACTTCATAGGTGGTCCCATATAAATTTTATCGAAAAAGATATAGCGGTTTTTGAGAAAATTAACAAAAAACTCGTTTTGCTCATTGAAGTCGGTTATTTTTTGTGAAGAAATGATTGTAAACCGATGATTTGTGTAAGGTGGTTTTCATCAGATCACGCGGTACGTACCTACGCACGTCGCGAAGCGTTCAACATTGTATGCAGTGAAGGCACAGTGCAGATATCTCCATTTGTATATTAAAACACGTCCGGTACAACGTACAACACACTGCAGTCTTCGACCGCCGCGCATATTTTTTTTCATAGCCACGTAAATACGTACCTCGTAATAAGTATGTATTAAGTGATCCCTCACTAACTCCTACACAAGTCGTCGAACGGGTCGGAGGTAATGTCACTACGAGTTATTATTGTTTTTGTGAAGTCGTTAAATAAAACATCGCATATCTGCTTAAAATATGTTTCTGGACTTCTGCAGTTGGCTGTGTCGCTGCACCCGCCGATCCCCTTAAACCTGAAAACAAAATAAATACTGCTAATTACTACGATGCTACTTACTTTGCTACTTAACTTTAAAGGTTTAACATAAACTTATGTGGCGCTAATTGAAACCATTTAAGTTTCGTGTAAAGTACCCATACAAAATACTGTTTTCAGCATCATAGGGCACAAGTATAGACCTGTAGGGTTACTACGTAAATCGAATCACGATCGCAATCCGCATTTACCTTAATGTTGCTCGTTTACAATGAATTATCTTTACAAAATTAAAGTAAAAAATCTACACTTAGCTATTTATCTGTTACATACATCGTTTGCTAAATTAAAATGAGGGATAGAATGGTTCATTTGCTACCTCCTACGGCCCCTAAAAAAATCTTAGGCCCATGGATTTTTTTATGAAATTGATTTAATTTTTTTAAATATTGTACGGTTCCAAATCTCATCAAAAATCAAAATTACCAACAAGTCGGTTCTAGTTATTTTTTATTTTATTTAATATTACACCTTGCGATAAAAAAAAAGTCAGGTCTAGCCACTGAAATTATTTGTAATTCAAGTTTAAACAAGTCGTTCTCTAGGCTTATTCAAAAATATTAAAATAAATATCATAAAAAAATCCGTGAGCCTAAAAAAAATTGTAGGGGCCGTAGGAGGTAGCAAATGACCCCTTCTATATCCCCCATATTATATTTGGCAAACAAAAAAAAACAATAGTTACTTACTGTTAATGTTTCTAAAATACTGTTTATTTTCCTTCTCAGACCTAAATATACTTTAGATCTTGTAAAAAAAGTTGACAACCCTATTCCTATATCGCATTGTTTTTGTCGTTGTTGAATTCGTTGATCGACGAATCGTCGATGTGACCGTTTGTGCCGATAAAAACTGTAGACACAAAAAAGTCAGACATCTGTGGTACTTATTTTTATTGATCAAAAGCAATTCCACAATAAGATTTACTAAGTATCCTATCCGTCTTTGAGTCCAGTGTGAGTCTAGGAAAACCAACATAAGCAGAGCTATTTAGGCCTACTTAATGACCGCAAAGAAAAAACATCTTTGAAATGGAAGAAGTCCATAGTTTTGGCCATGGTCGGACAAAAGCTTTTTTCTGAGTTCACAAAGTAAACGTCTCCCCAACTACTTTCTTGTAATAAAGATTGTATGAATGAAGCATTATTTTATTATATAAATTTCCCGCCAATCGATATTCTCACAAACTTTTAATTTACTTTTCTAAAATGTTTAGTATTGCTAGTTGTAAAAAAAACTACATGTCTATGTTTATTAGGTAAATCACGCACGTTCAGATTTCCATTAAAACATCCCAATATTTTATCATCCTTTTATTTTTATTGTAGAATCAAACCCTATTATTTATTTGTTAAATTACTATCCCGATTTCTACAGTTAATATGAGTTTAATCCTATTAGAATTTGCAAACTGTATTCGTGTCACCGCCTTTATTTTAAGCATAGACAGTAGAGTAAGGTAACCACCTGACCTGACTGACAGTGACATCTGTCACATTGTTACAGAGAATGTTTGCACTGTGTTTGCACGCGCTCTCACTTGAAACAGAAACACCGACGACGGCCGGTGCAAGTCACATATAATACATATTTTACTTAACAATTAATTAAAACATTACTCTTAGTGAATCATCTATATATAGAGTTGCGAGGTTAGTTGCTACATAACAACCGCTGTTGTTAAATAAACTTTTTTTACAGTGGTCACGCCGTCTAGCTTCTTTTTCTCAGAAAACCATCTCAGATTTGCATGCCTTTACCTTGTCCTTGGTGGTTTGTTTGTGCTATAACCTCTGAATGCGATTTGAATCTCGTTCCATACATTTGAATATTTGTGTGTGAAATAAGCGTCTGTTTCAGTTCAAATGCTGACATCAAACATGAAAGTTAACAAAAAGTTGTTACCTATAAAAGGACATTATTTTCTGTTCAATGCAGGTGAGTAATTTGTTAATTATAACTTTCTAATATTCTCTGATTAGATGTCTTTAGTACTTTTAGATTTTATGTTTACTTAAAGATTTTATGAATTGAAACTGCTACAGTGCCCTTATCTAAATCCATAAAATAAGTTCTTGAGGCAAAACCAGTGAATGAAAAACTTTTCTTAAAAAACGGTAACAAAATTGTTTAGTTGCAATATCTTGCTTATAATTACCTGATTTTGTATTCTGTAAAATATATCAATAACAATTGTATGCTTTTACCAGCAAAAGGCCACGCCACAAAATGTTGAAGCATTGGTGTTTACCGCAAATCCATTTCTTTTTTCTTGTCATCAATTAAATCAAAAGTAAAAAATGATATATATACCAAAAGCGTAAATCTTAATTTGAACTTCTGTAATCAACATAGTTTCAAAATAAATTATGATAACTAAATTGGTGAATTGTGTTTAATGGTACACAAGGAAAAACTATTCAAAAATTTCACTACCTATTGAATTCAATTGTAATGTGAATATTTACCTAGTAACAAAAGTAATTCAGTATATGTAGTGTCACAAGTCCAGCACTTTCCTCCCACATTTTCTCTCAACCCATATGGCTCCAAAATGCGATTCAAAGATAATACATAAAGAAAAGTTTATATTATTTAATCTTATTTTTTTTTAGTACACTATCAGTATGTTGAAATTTCCATTAATCTGCTAGTTATTAATAGTGCCAGATTATGAGACTACTGTATTTATGACACAAGCATTTTCTTGGCACTAGTAAAGAGATTTCAATAAAGTTTTCTAAATTAAATGCCTGACCCTAGTGCACAAATGCAACCGGTAAATCTTTGTCGGTCAGCGAAATGTCTACTGTCTTTCAAAACGGAGAAATCATGATCTCAGTTTGGTGTGAGTGCAACAATCTGAACAGTAATTTTCACCAGTCCGGACCATCAGCCCTATTCTGACAAGGCTGATGGACTGAACTGATGCCAATGTGTTACCACTGTCATAAAAAATGTTGCAGCAAGTTGGGCTGGTCAAAATAGAGAACTACGTTATTTGTATTATGAATTTTTTTGGTTGATTCTATAAGCGTTTCAACCGTAAATATCAAAGCAATGTACCATAACATGCTTTAAATTAGATCAAGTATAGTAAGAAGTACGGTCACAGTATATTATTGTATGAAAGTTTGCAGCTTGGTGTAGTTCATACGTTTAATATTTTTGACAGCAGACTGACGGCGGCTGAACCCCTGTAGAATTACCCTTTAATGTCATAACACAAATTCCATTTGGTCAAGAGGAGACGGCTCAATAAATAAATAAACAATAAATATGAAGGGACAATCTTACACAAACCAACTAAGTTCCAAACTAAACAATGCTTCTACTATGGGTACTAGATGATATACATAATATACAAATTACATCCATGACCCAGGAACAAATATTCGAGTTCATCACACAAATATTTATCCTTGCCGGGATTCGAACCCAAGGTCGGCTCAGTAGGTAGGCATTTGCATCACAAACTGCGGCAACTGTGTCTTCAAAATTCTGCGAGACTTTGGCTCTGCCTTCCACTTTTGTATGCGCTACAGATGCGAGTAGGTATAGTTTTTCGTAGTTGTGCATACGCGCCGCTAACCAGTAAAATACAGTTCTCACATGGGTTTTTGTAAAGATTTGTATGGTAAACCTTTTATAATCTCACTGTTGTGATAATCATAATTGAATAAACTGGCAACCGTTTTTGGCATATAATTCATTGATAAGTAATTAACTTATCTTTATTGCATAATTTGTCATAAGTACATTGCTTATCTATTTGATTATAAAATAAATGTGGAACAGAACAAGACTGTCCTACTTTAATACATTTTGATATCATTAGATTAATAACTACTCATGACTTGAAGTGTGAGGCTAAATGAGCATAATTTCTTAATTGTGGGTTCCTAAAAGTAAGATGTCTGATTTCAGTTGCATTCTCTTTTTAATACTGAAGTCCTCTTTCTTTGTGCCACGTGTCAATTCCAGATGTTTTTCAGCATATTGATTTTTTGAGCAGAGGCACTAATATCCATAGAATTCAATCACAAATAAATACCTTATAAATAAATAAATAAATATTATGGGAAAATCATACACAAATCGACCTAGTCCCAAACTAACCAAAGCGTGTACAGTCGCCATCAGATATATCGCAGCATATAAAGCGTTCATAAATATCTGAATATTTACTGTAACGTCCAGTCAATAAGAGTCGTGTTCGGTTTTGGGCTTCACAAAGACGTAGCCTGATTGGTCAATATTCTCCGCTCCGTTTCAGCGGACAGACGTAGCTAGGCTAGCAAATATTTTTGATTCAAACAAAATATGCTATTAATCACAACCTATTGCTATAAGCTAGTACGCGCTCTAGTATTCCTCGTATGACTGTATGGCGTAGAAACATGGACGATTCGAGCTCGAGAAAGGCAAAGGATCGATGCATTCGAGATGTGGTGCTGGTCCGCCATGCGCACCCATGTATCGATCCTTTCACAGCTTCGTGTCCAAACCCGCCTATCCACAATCTGCCAGCAGCGTATATTGACCTAGTTCGGCCACATAATGAGGAGGGAAGATGAAAGCCTTGAAAAGCTGATCATTGTTAGGAACACGGATGGCAAACGAGCCCGGGGACGACGGTCCCCAACCAGATGAACCGATCAAGTGAGGGCCCTTCCTCAACCAAGTTTTGCTCGGTCATCAGAGACGCGATGAACAGGCACCGGTGGAGGCAGATCATAAAAACTAGATGTAGAGCATCCACATCCACCAACGACCACGATCCTCAATTCCTCAGTCATGAGGGATCGACCACCGAGAGGAGATTGCTATAAGCAACATAGCAAACACGTGTTACGTTTATGTAATTGTAATAAATTTGTTTTACATTGTGCTAGCTGTGCATAAGCTAACGCATGTACCTACCTATTATAAGTGGGGCTAGAACAAGTAATGAATTATGTAAGTCAGCATATAATACTAGTTACACACTGAACAAACAGATGCAACGAAAAAAATCTTAAACTCTAATAATTTCTTGTAAACTCATATAAAATTGGGTACTTTCCGTTCTATAGAATAATTAAGTGTGTAACATACATTGATGGGAAAGGATTCCGTGTTCTAAAGGTGCTCCTCACTGCGAGCATTCGCCAGTTACCTATGTAACAAAAAACAAATGCGAGGTGTTATATTACAGGCAGAAGAGAGCGACAAATTTAGTTATTTATGCTCTAAAATGAAACATTGGGGGCAAAAGGCTGGGAGTGGGCCTGGCCATGGCCTAGGAGATGAAACCATGAATTCCTAACGGTAACCCAAAATCCTGGGGTGGGCACTAGACCATACTGGGGTGGGCACGGCCCACCCGGCCACCCCCCTATATACGCCAATGGCCAAGTAGGAGGTACCCTTTAGCATGCGTGCGGAATCAACGAATCGCAAAAGCAAAGCGGAACCCCAAGATTTAATATTTATTGCTCCGTTTTATTTATATTACAGGTACCGCGCCGCTGGTCCCGTATCTGTCCACATACGCCCGTCAGCTGGGCTTCTCGTCGGCCACCGTCGGGCTGATCTACACAATCCTGCCAATATTTGGACTAATTGCAAAACCTCTTTTTGGAGTTATTGCTGATAGGTCAGTATTTAAGTCGTACTCAGGCGAAATGTGTTACCATGATGTAGTTAGTACCTTTTTGATAATTCTTCTACTGCTTTGAAGTTCAAATGAAAAGATCGTTTATTATTTTATGACAAGATATTTTTAGATTTCTTTTCAACGAAAGCAAAATACTGATGAAGTTTTAATTTGAAACTTCCAAGCAACTCTTGACAAATATCCAATTAGAGATGTGACGTTTCCTAAAATTTCAGGAGACTTTCCTCATTTTGTATGAGTTATGGAAAATTTTGCAGAAACTTTCGGAAGCAGCACATCACTACATACAGTCATATTGCTGATTTTTGGGCTGTTTTTAACCTTCCAGTCTCTTAAATCCACTATTAGGTATACCTTATACCTATCAGAAAGACATCCACCGATTTCTTTTACAAGACTTTTAGTTACCTCTAAGTTGGCACTGTACACCAGGATGTACGAACTCTTTGACCATCTTTTTCTATTTTTTTTCGAACGAGAATTGACTGCTGCTATGCAACCTTAACGAGACTTGAACTATCGACCTTCGTTTTTTTTTGTCAATTTAAGCATCGATTAAGGGGGTTTATCGATATGCCAACCCCTGTCTGTCACTTTTGATATAACGATGTCTGCTCTTACTATTGTGAGCCATACTCAATACAATAAATGTAGGTGAGTGACAAACGATAGTATGCCATCTATTGATCCCAGACACCTTATTTCTTGGACTTTATCATAATACTCCATACTCTCTGATACCGTCACTAGCCGGTGGTCGTTATTAACAATCGGCATTGTGCCTTTTTGCTGAGAACGTCGCTATTTAATGTATCGTATCGTATGACGAGTAGGGTTAGAAATTTGATCTGATGTGTCAAATTTATTGAAGATAAAGAACCGCCGCAAAGTCATAGTGAGTTGAGTCGCTAGTATCAGGATTATATAGACTATAATTTAAAACAGAACTTGGCAGGCAATGTCTTGGCCACACGCTTAAGCATACCTATTGAAATTATGCAGTACAAGAAAATACTTAATTGCCTTTAATTTAGGTATTAAGTTAATTCCAGACGAAAACGCTCGTGGCCCATCGAGATTCGTTAACCTTGCGAATGATAGACACAAAATATATCAATAAAAATCATCAGATAAATAAATAGATATCAAGTGTCAGATAATATAACATTCGGAATCGATAAAAATATTGTATAAAAGTATATCGATATCAAATTGATAGCGGTAACTAAATTTGCGGCTTTGCAAAGTGAAAGTCAACTTTAAGGCTGCCCTTACATTAGAGCTCCGCACTTAAGCTATCAGCGAAAAGTCTACATAAGTACTGTCTTTACCTCATTTCTTCTTTATTTGACGACGCGGTTGGCGCAGTTTGCAGACACCTGCCTACTGAGCCGGCGGTCCTGGGTTTGAATCCCGGCCGGGGCAAATATTTGTGCGATGAACTCGAATATTTGTTCTTGGGTCATGGATGTTATCTATATATGTATTTATATATTATGTATATCGTCGAGTACCCATAGTACAAGCTTTGCTTAGTTTGGGACTAGGTCGATTTCTGTATGATGGTCCCATAATATTTATTTATTTATTATATGCCGCTTAGTCGGACGACCAAATGTCTCGTCTGGATGTAGATTCTAATAACCAAAACTCGTAAGTAACAAATACCTACTTAAAACAAAGCTCGTATCTCGGTCTCAATCTAGTTATAGTACGGCTCTTCCCAGGTGAATTTTTCGCTTCGAGCCCTAATCTTTCAAACAATGGCCATTGTCTCTATTATCACAAAGCCGCTAGCTACCGTTTGCCACGTGCCACTATAACATTCATATTAAAAACAAACGGTATCGTCATAGTATTAAGGTTCAAATCAAAATAATATGAATGCTGTATTTCGTCGGGGTGGTCTATTGTCCTACACTAACAAAACGCAATATCTAGAATATCAGTGACATTAAATTTGAACCTTAATAATATGACGATACCGTTTGTTTTTAATATGAATGTTATAGTGGCACGTGGCAAACGGTAGCTAGCGGCTTTGCGATAATAGAGACAATGGCCATTATTTGAAAGATTAGGGCTCGAAGCGAAAAATTCACCTGGGAAGAGCCGTACTATACTAGATACGAGGTTTTGAAGAGGAATGACAGATATTTTAGTGTTTTGGTTATCACCAGGCGATATTTATGTGTAGTAGTGCAGCCTCCTTTCCCGGGGAGTATTACCCACAAGGGGAATTATGGGTACGGGTATTATGAAATATTATCGGGATTGACACGTAATTGTTGGATATTATTGTTTAAGCACTCTGTCCGTTATCGGTTATAATAGCTTATTTAAATATATTAAATTCGTTTGGCCTTTTACAGTAAAATGGCTTTATCTAATATGTCTGGTGGTATTTACTAAAATGGTGGTCCTTTTGTAATGTTTAATGGCTGAAAAATAGACAGATGTCGCCCGTAAGCGTAACTTGAAAAAAAAAATTTACGATAATGATAGGCAATCTTATTACTACAAGTAAGAACGTTTAATATTCGCTTTTCGCCTTTGTAAGCCAACGAAATCAGCATATCCAATTTCATAGTGTGTGGATATTACTTAATTAATGTAATCTGTGTAATCTTATGTTCCGCAAAACGTAAGCTTCAATAGTAAGACATAAAGTTGTCTTTTCAGCACAAGAGGCATACTAGCTTGCGACAGGAACTGCGTCGTTCTTTTTTACCAGTAATGAACCTGCTCCAAACACAGAAGCTCACTTAACCAAAATAGAGTATTTTTATTTGTTTTAAATGTAAATTATCATTACAATATGTTACTTGGCCCGTGGATTTCTATTATTACTCGTTTTCTCAAAATTTGCAGGACATGGTGGTTACTTACACCTCCATTGCGCATGTTCAGTATCGGTAAAAAAAAGACCTAACTTGCACGTAGCTCAAGTTAATCCAGCCGCTTTACTAGCGAATGTTTATCTTATGTTTTATCATAATCTTTTAAGTCCTTTTTAGATACTATTGTATTGTGTTTATGTCGCTTTCACTAAAAAAGACTTAACTGACGGCTTTGTTTCTGTAATTTATTCCCGTTTGATCAAGAGAGATATAATTTATTTCAAACATACCCAATAGACAATGCGAAAGTAAATACATAACGAAACCTGGGACGAACAGTTGTTCTAGTTGATGAACTGATAAGAGTACGTAGTTTTATGTAAACTTAATGCCTTGCCTAGCGAATGGATCATCGAGAAAGTATTAATTTTATATACATATATATACATGAAGAGTACAGTCAGCATCAGTAGCATCACATAGTAAACAGTCCAAGTTGCTAAATAATCCAAATATATCGTACATAACACATCCTTACTGTTATGAAAGTAATGGTATGTTCCGATGTATCTGACTGCTTTAGTCACTTTGCTATTTGATTCCGACTAGAGCTTCCAATACCGGGATTTTTGTATGGGTAATCCCTTGATCCCGAGATTGTCCATACAAATAATTCCGGTGTCGCCGTCTGCAGCGGCTTAGGCTGCCGTGACAGTGGAGTGGAACGGAGATGTGTAAAGTGGACCAATAACAACCTCAGATTTAAACGCACTTCTTTTGGGCTTCACAAAGACGAAGCGTGATTGGTTCATTTTCTCCGCTCCGCTATGGACAGGCGACCTTAGGAACCACCAGAGATGTGTAGCGAGAAATGTGTTTTTGTTGTTAATCAATAGAATCGGCTGCGCTGAGCGAGCATGAGTAAATGAAGTTATTCCATTGGTTAAGAAAAACACATCCCTCGCTGCACATCTCGTGTGGAAACGCAGCCTTAGTTGAACGAGACTTTATTTAGACATACACATACTAGAGTGGATGGCCATCTTTGTATGAAAAAAAAGTGTACTTAATCTTGGCTCAACATGGCTTTTTTCGTTCGGTCATCAAGCAATAATCATCATACCAAATTACAATTAATTTGGAGATGATATACTAGTCACTATTATTTGATCAAAATTTCTAATGTTCATACAAAGTGCATTTTAGAAACAAGAGATGATAATAAGGAATTTTTAACTTAATCGCTTTCCATAGTAAACAAAAAATGCCAAAAGTATTTGAGGTTCATACATTACACATAAACGTGGTTGGACAGTGTTCCATACTATTATCTATACCAAAATTAGTATATTGATAGCGACCTCTAAATGTCATTCGATTAATGTGAAAATTGGTGTATATCATTTTTGTGAGTTACGGACAAAAAATAACCTTGTGGAGAAATAATATCCAAAACTTTATTTTTTGGACCACCCTAACACATACTTTAATTATATGAACCAAACCAATGCTTTTGTCTCTTACAGATTTAAGATACAGAAGTCAATATTCATATTTTTTCAAATAGTAACAATAGTGGCCTTCGCGGCCATATACCTAGTACCTGAGTCAGGTAGCAATGTAACGGTTGAGCTTGACTGTGACAACGGTGCATCTGTCCTGAGGAGTTGCTTCCACGAGGAATATGAGATGGACCAGTGCAAAATAAACGCGCTCGAAGGCCAGACCGGGACGGCGGCGTGTAAAGTAAGAAACTTGTTTTGATATTTGTAAAACAATAAGCTTAAATATAATTTACGAATGTTTTAATAGAATCTTTTTTTATCGATTCTATTTTTATGTGGAAATAGGTACCACATTTTTACTTAAACGTATCGTCGCAGGTTCGAGTCCTGCTTAGATTGTATATAAAAAAAATTTTTTTGCATACAAAACTTAATTTGTTTCTTTGTCTAACGAAAATTACATATCTTTTGTATGACTTACTTTCGTTACACAAAAAAAAAATTAACCATAGTTTAACAAAATAAGAATGTCATTATGTTATGCTACAACAAAAAAAAATGCCCACAGATGACTTGTGACATGTCGTCACCGAGGATGTGGCAGACCGTCTGTGAACACTGGCACATACCGCAGTACTGCTTCAGTGCAACGGAGAGCATAAATTACACAGCGTATGTCACTGGCTCCACAGTAAGAGACGGCTGTGCTTATATAGCGGCTAGCAACGTTTCGCTTGATGGTAAGTTACTGAAGGTTATCTTCCGTAATGCTTCAGTATTACTGAGGGCACCGTCTGTGAACACTGGTACATACCGAATACTGCTTCAGTAATACTGAGCTTAAATTACACAGCGTATGTCACTGGCTCCACAGTAAGAGACGGCTGTGCTTATATAGCGGCTAGCAACGTTTCGCTTGATGGTAAGTTACTGAAGGTTCCGTAATGCTTCAGTATTACTGAGGGCACCGTCTGTGAACACTGGTAACATACCGAATACTGCTTCAGTAATACTGAGCTTAAATTACACAGCGTATGTCACTGGCTCCACAGTAAGAGATGGCTGTGTTTATATAGCGGCTAGCAACGTTTCGCTTGATGGTAAGTTACTGAAGGTTATCTTCCGTAATGCTTCAGTATTACTGAGGGCACCGTCTGTGACCACTGGTGCATACCGTAGTACGGTACGGCTTCAGTACTACTGAGCTTAAATTATACAGCGTATGTCACTGGCTCCGCAGTAACAACACCTGTGCATAAAAAGCGGCTAGCAACGTATCGCTTGATGGTATAAGTTCCTTAGGATTAACTTTCATCGTGCTTCAGTATGACTGAAGGCAAGTATTGAGTATGGTTTATGTCACTGGCCGAGATATAGCTGCAAGTACTTTTTACTCAACTGCTAACAACATAGCATCGCTTGGTGGTAAGTTACTTAGGATTAGGATACTTAGTAGCTTCAGTATTACTGAAAGAAAATACTGTAGAATTTACGTTACCAGCTAGCTAGTAGCTACAATTAATTTCCGGAGTATTCAGTACTGATTAGTGATTACAAATACTAATTCAACAATTAGAATTAAATACCTACCAAAGAAGATAAATAGATACATATAGTCCGTAAGCCCGCTCCAAGATTGCCTACGTAACATGACATCACGATAAAATGCATGGCACACGGTCGAAAAAGTTGTGCTGAGCGAGAATCAAACGATAATCGCACAGAAAATTGGCCGGAAGTTTGAGAAAATCCTTCACTTCCGGTCAAAATTTTAGGGGTGTACTTACGTCATGTGACATCATTACGTGACAGATGGCATCATGTAGCCCTTTAATCGTCGAGAGTGTCAACATAAGTCTGCCAGTTCTAAAATGGCCGGAAGTGCTTGGCAGACGAGGTCAAAGATGGTCATCGGGTACGTTTTCCTACGTTTTGTGGTATCTTGACGAAATTGATTATAAATGTTTTAAAGTAATAGTGTCTCTAAAAATAAAAAAGTCTACAAGACATCTGGCCGGAAGTCCTTCAAAAGTGATTTTTATTAGGGTTCCGTAGTCAAACTAGGAACCCTTATGTATTTGCCATGTCCGTCGGTTCGTCTCTCCGTCCGCGGCTTAGCTCCGTGACCTAGTACTAGAAAGCTAAAATTTGGTATGAGCATGTGTATGTATCACGACGACAAAACGGTGAAATAAAAACTAAAAAAAAAAAAATCGGATATGTACCTCTCGTATCGTACACCTAAAGTGGGGGTGAATTTATTTTTCTTTCCAACACTAGTGTGTGGGGTGGCATTGAATAGGTATTTTGAAGATAATAGGGGTCTCCAAACATTATTTTTTATAAAGTCAGCAGTTTTATTAATATTCGCTCCGAAAATCCAAAAAAATCGGTTCAGTCGTTTTTGAGTTACCGCAAAATTTCATAATTTTCTGTAAAATGACGTAAGTGCCGCGCGGTGTCCTTATACTTCGAACATTACACATATTAGTTAAGTGCCATACTGCATTAAAACATTCCGCTCAATCTGGCGCGTATAATCGATAACTTCGAGAAGGTAATAAGTAATTACAGTGACTATAGTTTACGACCTTTTTATAGAACTTGAAATCTTTCTCGTAATTTAAACCTCGGGATTTAAGCCCGTCTATTGTGAAGGATGGGTCCCTACATAATGGCAGTATTTGCAAAGTAGTGCACGACCAAGTTCTAGAGGAACCAATTCCAATGAGTGCAGGAGTCAAACAGGGTTGCCTCCTGTCGCCGCTGCTCTTCATAGTCCTGCTCGACGACATCATGCGGAAAGTAACAGAAACAGCTAGGGGCATAACATGGAATAAAAGCTCACGCCTGGAGGACCTCAACTACGCAGACGACATAGTGTTGGTTTCGTCTTCACTGCCCGATTTAGGGATTAGGTTTAGGGATTACGAATAAACGCTAGGAAGACCGTCGAAATGCAAGTTCAGTCGTGCGAAAACCGACCCATAAGACTCAATAGGACACCGCTGGAATCTATCGCAAAGTTCACATATCTCGGCAGCACCGTGACCAACAGCGGTGGTTCCGATGACGACGTTGACGCGAGGATTAGGAAAGTTAAAGGCGCCTATGCCCAGCTGAAACAGGTCTGGGATTCGAACGTGCTCACCCGGCGGATCAAGATTTCCCTCTTCGATTCCATAGCGAAGTCTGTTTTGCTCTTAGGCTGCAAGACTTGAAAAGAGACAAGGGTCTGACGAGCAAGTTACAAGTGTTCATCAACAAATGCCTTAGATCCATCCTGCGCAAGTTCTGGCCGAAACTATCAGCAACGAAGATCTTTGCAATCGATGCCACCAAATCCCGATCAAGCGATAAATCGCTCAACGGGAGTGGAAGTGGATAGGCCCTCCGAAGACAACACCAGAGGACAACATCGGCAAGGTTGCGTTCACGTGGAGGCCGCGCGGGAGCAGACGACAGGGCCGACCGGCGCATACGTGCACCGTCGACACTGAGCTGCGGGCGGCCGGGCTGAGTTGGAGTGACGCGGAGCGCGAGGCACAGGACAGGAGCGGATGGCGACGTCTCACGAAGGCCCTCTGTACCACTGGGGTACCATGGGACAGCAACAACATTATGAAGGATGGGCAAGTACAGACCCTACACTGAGCGTGGCCCGACAACCTATTCAACGCCACCCCACACACTAGTGTTGGAAAGAAAAATAAATTCACCCCCACTAAGTACGATACGAGACCGGTACCTATCCAAAAAAAATATTTTTTTAGTTTTTATTTTACCGTTTTGTCGTCGTGATACATACACATACTCATACCAAATTTTAGCTTTCTAGTACTAATGGTCACTTAGCTAAGCCGCGGACGGAGAGACGAACCGACGGACATGGCAAATATATAAG
Source organism: Apotomis betuletana (assembly GCA_932273695.1). NCBI lineage: Eukaryota > Metazoa > Arthropoda > Insecta > Lepidoptera > Tortricidae > Apotomis > Apotomis betuletana. The sequence goes on along the minus strand of OW026298.1, from coordinate 10,727,804 downwards.
GGTTCCTAGTTTGACTACGGAACCCTAATAAAAATCACTTTTGAAGAACTTCCGGCCAGATATGTCTTGTAGACTTTTTTTATTTTTAGAGACACTATTACTTTAAAACATTTATAATCAATTTCGTCAAGATACCACAAAACGTAGGAAAACGTACCCGATGACCATCTTTGACCTCGTCTGCCAAGCACTTCCGGCCATTTTAGAACTGGCAGACTTATGTTGACACTCTCGACGATTAAAGGGCTACATGATGCCATCTGTCACGTAATGATGTCACATGACGTAAGTACACCCCTAAAATTTCGACCGGAAGTGAAGGATTTTCTCAAACTTCCGGCCAATTTTCTGTGCGATAATCGTTTGATTCTCGCTCAGCACAACTTTTTCGACCGTGTGCCATGCATTTTATCGTGATGTCATGTTACGTAGGCAATCTTGGAGCGGGCTTACGGACTAATAGTACGTAGCGGACCGGCTAAAATTCTGCGATAAATTACTTGAGTATTAGGTCTTTCAAACTGCTTCCGTTCATATGGGCTCATAACGTACCGATCGATGGTAAGTTACTAGAATGTTCCATACTGTTTCAGTATCACTGAGTGTTTAGTAGTTCGTCAAATAGCCTCATCGCTCAGAAGCTAACGAAACACAATGGCTTTGTACTAAACAATGCTATTGTTTGGCTGTTACTGACTGATTGACGAGTAGAGCGCGTACCAAAATAAGATTAAAATTACATTGACATTACATTAAAGTCTCATTAATCCGTCACTATTAAAGACTAGAGTGTGCCGGATTATAATATGTATATTTCGTGTAAATAGCATCCTTGTTGTCTATCATCACTAGACCTTAGACGTGTGGTTAGTGTTTCACAAAATAATAACATCGACAATCCTGTTATCGATAAGTACCACTTCAACGTCATAGAGGAATACATATATGTAGTAGCTATTCGGAAATTTATAAGTAGGTGGCAAAATAGTAACACGCGTTTCATTTCATTCCTCTAATGAATACCAACGTAATACGCATTACATTTATTTTCCTTATACATAGAAAAAAAAATACAAATGACTGTCACTTCTTTCGCATTAGGGCGGTCGCCCACGGCGACTTTTTATAGCGATGCAGTAGCGATGCCGTCGCGCGTTCGCATAGATACAGTCGCAATGCGGTCGCTAGCTGTGTGCCCTCGCCCACTAACCCGATTCAGTCGCGATATCGTCGCGCTTCTGTCGCGATGCAAACGCGATTCAGTTCTCCAATCTCCACTACCGCGCCACCCTCCCTCCGTTCCCTCCCCGATGTCGTCCGACACGGTCGCGCGTTTGCATCGATACAGTCGCGATGCTGTAGCGCGTTAGTAGTGTGTTGGCATCGCTTCCGTAGCGCGTTGCAAATGCGTCTAACGCGTGTTAGTTGCGATGCTGTCGCGCATTTCGTAAACGCGCGACAGTATCGCTACAAAAAGTCGCCGTGGGCGACCGCCCTTACACATTAAGCAAAGCAAATACTTACAAAAGTCTGCAGTTTAAAAATATGCCGCCCAGAAAAACGCCTCGAGAAGAGGGGATGAAATCATGTACCTATTGATTGTAAATTTACCGGAAATCGAATTCCGTGGTTTAACTTTATTTTGCACCAAATGCGAAGTAAACATGCCCTTATAACTAATAAAATATCGATAAACTAAGTATCAGAAGGAAGTCACTAAGCGTTGCATCGTTCGTGTCAGAAAAATCTCTAGGTGTAATCATTACCATCGACGCCTTATAATGTATATAATATCTTTAACTGTTTCCAGGGAACTTTTACACCCCACACTGCCGAATCGGCGGCGACTATGTAGACATTAACGAGCCTTGTAGCTTGCAATGTGACAACTCTAAGTTATCCGGTTTGATAGGCAGCCACGCGGCGAACATGACATGCGAAAATGATACACTAAACTACAAGCTTTGCGTTAACGACTCTTCCTTAGAATCGCTGCCTAAACAGATTATCAGTGAATGTCAGGTAAGATATGTCATTTTCTGTATAAAGTTTCGACGGTTTTGGGCGGATTGGACCGTGATTTGACCAATCAGAATGATTGCACTGACTTAGAGTGGAGATATGGAGTATTGTCGCTGGTCGAATCCGGTCCGGTCGGTTCCGCGTCTGTGGCAACACACCCTTTCGTCTTGACTTAGATTCTCATGAGTTTAAATGCTCCTAAAGGAAGATATGAGCAAAAATATGAAGAACGTGCCGGTTTTTTCAATATGGCGGCGGCCGCGGAAGGGGGAATTGTGCATTTTGCATTTTAAACACTGACTAACCATCCTAGACAACATATAAAAAATTCAAAATTACCGGACCGTTTGTAAGGTCGAACTCCTTTATTTACTGAATTAATTAAAGTTAGGTAGATAACTTTACTAAATGTCTGGCTGTTTAAATTAAGATTCTTAAATGTATTGTTATGTTGGTGTTTTATGGAGTGACATATTCGCACTAGCGAAAAAGCTTTTCAAATAAAGAGAAAATTAAATCTTAAACCTTTTGAGCGCCAAAGACGGCAACTCACGTCGACGGAAAGCCGTGCCCCAGACGTCACGACGTCATTTGCCGCTATGCAATGTCATACTATCTACTGTCAGCATGGCGTGTGTCCAGTTACCTACTACCTCAGCGGTCGAAAGACTACACTCCGGATTTTAATTAGGCGAACTAACTTGACAGCTCAAAGTGTTGTCAGGAATAGAAAAAAAATATAGTGATTGGTTTATGTCGATACAAATATGTCGATATAACCTTAACAATACATCCATAGACACTTAATTATGTTGTAATACGGTTTATATTCGTTTAAAAATGTACAATTATCAGTGTATTCGATAGTACTATGGAACTGTCAAGAAAACAAAAAGGCGGACAGCGTTCTTAGCGATGTCCTAAAATAAAGTTCGTTCGATGTAAGTATTTTAATAGCAACCGTTTTTTTTTATTATTGATTCGTGTAATAAAATTATTAGTTCGATTTCAAACACAATAATTCAAAATTTACGAAATACGTACCTAATGTCTACTTTTTTAATGCTGTTTAACTAAACCTCTGGTAGGAACTGGTTTTTTTTAATTATCGATATTAACAACACTAGCGAAACTGTGGCAACATTCGTGTGCAATGAACTGTCAAGTTAGTTCGTCTAATTAAAATCCGGAGTTTAAATAAAATTTCAAAGTTTCGTATATATTTCCCTAAAACGTTTCAGGCATTCTGCAACCTAGACTCAGCAACGCCCTGGCGCCTCATGGAGATATGCGAGGGCTGGCACGCCGACTCGGCCGACTCCTGTCGTCCGAAGACCAAGGCAGGGGAAGAATTGCCGACCAGCCTCTCGTTTACGGGCTACGTGTCTCTTGCGACTGCGGAGCGCGAGCACAACTGCGTTTACGTTGGGCTTAAGAACATTTCTATACCGGATGGTGATTATTTTACAGTCGAACTCTTTTGTGCGTCCGCACGCTTGCCAAGCCTACAGGACACAGTTATATGTTAGAGTGAGCACGATGTGGTGCCATCTAACTTAAACGGCATGGACACAGTTATATGTTAGTACACGGTGTGGTGCCATCTAACTTAAACGGCATGGACACAGTTATATGTTAGAGTGAGCACGATGTGTTGCCATCTAACTTAAACGGCATTAATCTTCGGTTTAGTGTTCAGATATTTTTTATTATATTTTTCTTCAGAAGTTTAAAAACTCGGTTTTTATCTTTTTTTGGATCCAGTTGTGGTCTAAGTACAAGAAAGTGCTATCGTAAGGGTTAATCATCATTCCAGATATAATTTCTTATACTAAGCATTTTTAAGTCATCAAGATCCCACTTTTTCATAATGGTAGCTTATCCTGAATATGTAGATGAAACGAAGTAGGTATTAATCGTGTTTTTTACACGACAAACAAACATCTAATTAGTAATATTAATTATCCCTTACATACAGCTAAAATTAATAAAGAAACGTCAGATATGATATAGGCGTTCGAGCGAGACGCGTTTAGTTATTTTTCAAAACGTCCCGTTCTCATACACTAATCTCATCCGCACCGGGCACATGTAGGTTTTAAGCCTGACCAGAAATATATGAGGATGCGCCATATTGCATAATTTCACTGGAACTAATTTCTTACCCTGGCAATGATTTTATGATGGTTTGTCAACAACGTCAATGTCATTCGTGGTGGTTCCTTTAAAAGACAAATATTTAAAATTATCCAAAGAAAATGCCGAACACCATTCACTGTCGTGAACGTTAGATCATAAATAAAGTGTACACGTGTTTACTAATCGAAAAACACTCAGGGAAAGAGTACGTTCCATTAAATGATATTACGAGGTTAACATAGTGGAACTGACAGGTATTTAAACTAATGTCATTATAGTGGGTTGCGATTGGTTGCAAAATTGTTGCCATATAAATCTTATAAATAGCGCCCTCTTGACGATCCTCATATATTTCTGCTCTTGCTTTAGTTGTAAAACTTAGCGCTTAATTGCTTATATTTGCCGTGTATTTCTATTAATGAAACTTAAGCATTATAATAGAGATTGTTTGTTAATTGGCTTCTTTGTGATTTGATATGCTAACTAAAATAATTACGGTTTCCTTCCATTCGTTTACAGGTGATTCGGAATCGGTACATTATCCGTACTGCGTCTCAAACGAGTTATTCCAGACTTCATGTGAGATTACCTGCGATAACGCTCTGGTAAGACAACACATTTATTGTACCACTTTAGGAGGTGCCCGCAACTTTGTCCGCGTATTTTTTTCATTACATTACGTTTTCTCATACCATGCTTCATACTTAGTTTTCATGTATTCTTGTTTTATCAACAGTTAAACGAGGTTTTCCAAGAAGCATCGGACAGTAAGAACACTGCCACGCAATACACTGCCGAGTTTTGGATGTTCTTCGTCCTTATGATACTCAGCTGGGTGGGAATGGCGGTGGTCGTCACATTTGCTGATGCCATTTGTTTCAACTTGCTTGGTGAGTACGAACGTTTTCCACGTCCATTTTCTGTACATCGCTTTTTCGAAAATATTTATCTACCGAAAAGTTCGTAACGCCAACAAAATCTACAGATTCGAGAGACTTAAAACGAAGCTTCCAAAAAGCTGCTATATATTAAACAAGGAGGATTTTTTTTCTTTACCGAAGACGGATAAAAAGTGTCCTATTCGCTGGGTGCGAAGTAGGTGGTGGGGGAACCACGAATCGATCGCAGCGCGCGCCGTGGCCAAAAAAGGTACTTTCGTCAGGCCAACTGTAACTTTTTACTAGCGAAATTAAGGCATCTTTATTGCAAAAACAATGGCAAAAACAGTAATCATAAATAAATAAATTCCCACAAGCAAGTTGGAAACGAGAACAACGAATTAAATGGATAATCGCTATCAAGAGGAAAAAGTTAGTATAACCTATAGAACAACATTTTTAATATTATATCTTGTATGTTGCAGGGAGTAGCATGTTTATGCGTTTATTTTCTTTTACATTTTGGACATGTTGAGCAAAAACGAATTGTTTCCCATTTTATTGTAGTTTGGGATTTGAAAGCGATGTTATGTTTGATTGAGCAGAATCCAGTTATAGTGTGAATTACATCTGAAAGTTATTGATTTTGCCATTTTAGACGGGAAATAAAGAAGGTATCGACACTATTGATTAATATAATCGAATAAAATGAAAGAAAATTACGATATTTCATAAAAAATATTTGTTTGTTTACTTACTATTCGTAAAGACAGTCAGCCAATTGACATTAAAAAGTCCGCCGTAATTGTAACCGCTAGTTGACGCTGTCATCGCGCACCCAGCGAATAACCATCTTTGGGTGTCCAGCTACCCCTGTGCCAAAATTGGTTAAAATTTGTACAGCCGTGTGTGTCGGCGTGATGCGAGGACAAAGAAAATTGTGAAAACAGATGGCGCTAGGTTCGCATGATGCCGCGTGCCCATACAAAGAAATGACGATCCTGCATCGCACTTTCCTGAAATCATGATGACCCATAGAAAAATGATTTTCAATACAAATGTAGAATTTTATAATAGTATAGATATAAAACTGATATAATTTGCTTTTTTAAGTTCGTAAATTACCGCCATATTATCGTGTAGTAAAATTTACGGCGAGCTATATATTACGTCCATATAATTTATATAGTAGAGTACTATATAAATATAAATAAAGTCGTAGATGAGCAGCACTCTCGGTATCGCAATGTCGGTTTCAATAAATATGCCTGCACTTGACTTTTTAATTTCTTACCTTCTCCACGTTTTAAGGCTCCTTATAGTCCTTATATTTGAAATCTACAGTTCGAATTATTCATTGATAATTTATGTTTTAAAAACTACTTGAAATAGGCAAAATCCGTGCCGAAATCTGTTTTTTTTCAACTTATTTTCGACTGCACACAATGAAATAGCTATACTATCTAGAACTCAGGGAAAGATATTATTCACTTTAAAAAGTTGGTTGAATTTATCGATATATATGGGTGGATCAACTTTTTCTTGCTGTTATTCTGTTCGTGACCCAGGGGATAATAGTGATTACATTTCTATGAAAAGTTTTGATGATTGGTATTACTGGTATTGTCAGGAGATACGATAAGATAGATCTACATAAGAATGGGCTTATAACTGCTTAAATTACAAAGTTTTTGCTAAATATAACCACGGAAAATCGTAGTTTTAAAAAGTGACCCAGGGGCATCACCATGGCAACGAGTGGCGTAAAATAGTTGATTGACCCATTTACAATATGAAATAACGCCTCTCAATATTTTGTTTATATTTCAGGCGCAAAAGTGTCACAATACGGCAAGCAACGTCTTTGGGGCTCGGTCGGCTGGGGTATATTCTCTCTGCTCACTGGTGTCCTCATCGACGTATTCAGTGATGGCACGTACAAGAACTACGCGGTCGCCTTTGTACTTATGTTTGTGTTCATGCTCGGTGACGTAATCGTCTCCTGCTTCGTGAAGGTATACTTACTGTTATAATATTGTGTAATGTGTTATTGCATTATTTAGTTAAAAACACAGACAACCCCCACTAGACGGAGCATGTAAGGCGACCCGTAGGCGACCCGCGCGCACCAACGATATGGTACGGCAGAACATTAAATTATCAACACGGCGGCCACCGTTTAGTTGCGTCCTTGTTTATGATCCATGCGTACTTCAACGAAAAAAGAAATTATAGTAGATTGTTCAACAAGGGACTAAAACAAGCCATAATGACACGAGATGTTTTAGCCACCCGAGCTAAGCGAGGGTGGCTAATAGTTCGAGTGTCATTATGGTTGTTTAGTCTCGCGTTAAACACTCTACTTTTCACTTTGAATGCGAGGAAAAGAAACGACGTTCAATATAAAATTACAATATTTATTATAACAAAGTTTCTTACAATTACGTAGTACCTACAGTCGTTAATCCAACCTCAGAAAAATTCAAAGGGCAATTTGTACAATTCTTTACATTTAAATTCCCCTGAAAATTAAGCTGGCTCGGCGTGGTTTGTATTTGAGAAGTAAGTTCAATATTTTCACTCGAAATCGAAGTAAAAGTTGGAGAGAATGGAGAGTATAGTAGAGACGCAGACCTTTCCTCAAAAAAGCTGCCGATAGTTATTTCATTAGGCTCATTCTCATCCCACGATGTTGATGGGCGTGGGTAAAATGTTGTTTGTGATTTCTACTTTGAGGATACTTTAATTCCTTCAATATATTCCTTCGATAAATATTGTATTTATTTGGATTGACTCTTCTATACACATAGCCTTCAGCTTTAATTCTTCTTCACTGGAAGATGATGATTACTTATTTTGTCCGTAATTGATAGTGACACAATTAATTGGTCTAATTGGTGATTACAATTCAAGTTTAATACGAGTAATGGTAATTATCATTCAAAATTCTAATAGAAAATTAAAATGTTCCATGTTTTGTTTTCTTTTTTTTTTAAAGTGACGTTTTAAATGCTTGCATATTTAGCCAACAGATTCAAACTTAAAAACTATTTTATTTAAGACTAATATGGACTTACGGACCATGGATGATAAAATTAATTCATCTTTAAATACATTCGCATTCCTAATAATTAATCGTGTTTCATGAAATATAATCTTTTATTTCTATATTTTTGAGCAGTTGTAATTTTGAGGTTATTTTCACGCACCAAAAAGTTTGTATTTCGCTGAAAATGGCTACAAACCTCCATTCACAAACATCGTGATTGGCTGTTTAGGGGTTTCTAAAGTAAATTAAAACAATTTTACTTTAATCCCTAGAGATTAATAAGGAACTTTAGTCCCGATATGCAGAGACTAAAGTAACATTTTAAGAGCATGAGAAGTGAAAAATAAATAACATGGTAAATTGTAGTGTTAAGTGGTGTAGAGAGACATGCTCCGTCTAGTGGGGGTTGTCTCTGGTTAAAACATTCACTGCCACCAACGTATGCGTTTACCTTTCCTAGGCCACGCCTGGCAGTGAATGCGTTTGGGTGTGTATAAGTTATGGTATCAAAACTGGGGCTCCATCGACTGGGACTTTTCCCTGCTCACTGGCGCCCTCATCGATGTATTCAGTGATGGAACGTACAATATTAACTATGTGGTCGCTACATTAGTACAAATATGTGGCTAGTACGTACCTAATTTCTCTTGTAGAAAAACCAAGTAAAGTCTGTGCCATGCTACTGAAACTCAAGAAAGAAGAGCAGGATACATAGTAAATAAATAGTAAAGTGTTGCAAAGACATTTAACGAAACTCTAGAGAGGGACAAGGTACAATTTTCTTGAGGCAAACATTAGAATTGATGCTTTACAGCACGATCACAGGGTATTTTATTTCTATTTGGGCTGGCACTGGTACTGGTGGACAATGTCCAAAAACTATCAAAATCCTCCTTTATCGTGCTTTATATCTCATCGTTACAATATGTTTTTCATGTACTTCTGATTTTCAGATCGAGTCAACAAAAATGTCCGTCAGCATCCTAGCTGACGTCGGATCGCTGCTATCGTCTGTACCTACTGTGATATTTTTCCTCTGGACGATAGCCGTCGGTCTCTGCACTGGGCTTCTGTGGCAGTTCCTGTTCTGGCATTTAGAAGACATTTCGAAGGTGAACTGTGACAGCTGGGACTACATCAAGACTTTACAAGGGTTGGTCAGCGCTATTCAGACGTTCGCTGGCGAGATTCCTTTTATGTTCGTGTCTGGTGAGTGGTCAAAGCTTCAACATTCATAGTATTCTGACCCACTGTGATATCTTCCTCCGGAAAGTTGTCAGACTGCGTCGGGCTGCTATGTTCTTATTCTGACATTTAGAAGACATATCGATGGTCAACTTTGAGTATATCAAGGCTTTACAAGGGTTGGTTAGCTCTATTCAAACATTTGCTGGCGAGTTACCGTTCATATTCGTGTCTAGTAACTCTAATAAGTGGTCTCAAATCTTCAACATTCTTACAGATATTGTGCATAATGCCTTTTCTTTGCCTGAAGTCAACTGTGACTGCATCAAAATTTTGCAACGGCTGATCAGCCCTATTCAAACGTTTCATTTGTGTCCGTTAAGTGGTCAAATCCACCATGTACTCAAGCATTACTACTGATAAAGCATGACGTCAGAGATTCAAGAAAAATTACAAAAGTTTTCACATGGAAAGTTCTCGATGATATCACAAGGAATTTTGGAACATGGAAGCATTCTTTGGGTCAATCAACTTTTTTCTGTTGCTTGTTGACATGGCGATGTCCCCTGGGTTAATGTTGTAATTGTAGCAGTTATAAGCCCATTCTTATTTACAATATCTCTTGAAAATACCGATATTATAAATTATCAACACTTTTCTAAGAAATTTAATCACCATTGTCTCCTGGGTGACGGGACAGTAACAACAAGAAAAAGTTGATCCACCCCTTTAAATTGTTGTAATACGCTCCAAATCAAGTCTTTAATCCTCCACAGGATACATCCTGAAGCGCCTAGGCCACGTGAACATGATGAGTCTAGTGCTTTTCGCTTTCGGCGTGCGGTTTATCCTGTATTCCTGGCTGACGAATGCATGGTGGGTCCTGCCAATTGAGATGCTACAGGGGATCACCTTCGGCATGTTCTATCCCACCATGGCGTCTTATGCCAAGGTGGTTTCGCCCCCCGGCACTGAGACTACTGTTCAGGTATTTTTATTAGTATATAAATACTGTTCAGGTAACTAAAACACCAGCGGGGCTTGCATATCTTGCCCCGACTTAGTATGTCGCGCGACTCAGCTACACCTGTCTTGCTCGCGCGGTATTGAAATGAGAGTGACAGTATACGTCGCGCGACAACAAGTGGCCTGCCCCCGGCACTGAGACTACTGTTCAGGTAACTAAAACACCAGCGGGGCTTGCATATCTTGCCCCGACTTAGTATGTCGCGCGACTCAGCTACACCTGTCTTGCTCACACGGTATTGAAATGAGAGTGACAGTATACGTCGCGCGACAACAAGTGGCCTGTCATAGACGTGTTGATGTCAATATTAATACCTACTCGCAGCTTCCAGAAAGATCTTGGGAACATTACATACGGAGTGCTTACGTGAAGATAGTGATCACCAGCGTTTACACTTACCTGTACGCTTGCGGTGCCGCTTAATTTCCCGCACTAACTGCTCGTTGGTTGGTCAAAACTACTAGGTCGATGCAGAGTCAGCCACCGGCTAAGCTTGCACCATAGATTGGAGCGGAGTTTTTTTTCTTTTTTTTTTTTAGAAATTTTCTCTTCGTCACGACCTAGCGAAATTTAATTTGTGCATTTTAAAACAAACATTTCTAAAATCGGTTGAGAACTCGCTGAGATCTACGCATTGTTACAAAGTCCATTCGAGTCGATCCATGGGAGCTTCGCTCGCTCCGCTCCAATTATGCTTTAAAATACACTTAGCCACGTACAATGAAAACGCAAAAACATGAGGTCGTGTCGTGGCACGATGTGGTCCTATGTCGTGTTACATTCGACGTTGTGTGGTGAGATTGCGACATGCATCGTTAATATCAAGGCACGATCTCACAGCGCCTCACGACGTGACGTACCATTTAATTGTGTTAGGCTCATAGTTGTTGTGGTAACTAAACGCAGTTGCTTGACAGCCGGCTCTCTCTCGCTGGGTGACCGTGTCTGTGCATATCATGTACTTCCCAAACAATAAATAAATAATTATAAAGAGCCATCACCAGCAGTTACTAAACTCGGTTTTTTGTTTTTCTAATTCAAGACCAAAAAAACTACGACAGATACGTCACTGTCAAAGTTGTCAAAATTTAAATGACATCTGAGCTTGTAATTTATTGCACCAAATGTTTTGAATACCTCAAGTGTTACAAGTACAATACCCAGATTTTGTACCAAAAATCTCCGATGTTTAAGTTTTTATTATCTCCTCTCGTATTTATGTAATAATAAATATATCTTATTATTTTGTTAAAACATAGAGTTCAAGTTATCAATTAATAAATTATCTTAGTGTCCAAAAAATAATAAGGATTTTACCAATATTTTATTGAAAAACTAGTGCCTACGCCACATCTTGGGGTTTACGTAGCCGACCCCGATTGAGAATTCATTCTCAAAAAAATGGGACAAAGGCTAGGCGGATGATGACCAATATTTTATTGTAGTGGTAACATTTTGGTAGTTTTTTTGGTCTTGAATTAGAAATCGTAGTATACAGTTGTGATGCAAGCAATTAGTATTGATCGATAGCCTAAATTTCCCCGTTTTAAAACTATTGTTTCTATTCCATGATAACTTTCATATGATTTATGCCACAGGGCTTAGTGGGCGCAGTATTCGAGGGTGTCGGCACGTCGCTGGGCAGCTTCATTGGCGGCCGCCTTTACGAAACCTACGGTGGCTGGAACACCTTCCAGTGGTTCGGCATCAGCTCGCTGGTCTTCTGCGTCATCCACGTGTTGGTGCAGTTCCTCGTGAAGGACAAGGTCCCTGTGGGACTCTCGCAAGGTAAAGAGGATGAATCGGAATAGTTTTGTTATCCTGAAACATATTTTACCTTTTGAGCGCTAAAGTCGGCTGTGGCCGTCAACAAAAAATCGTGCCCCTGACGCCACGTCGGCCACAGCCGTCCAAATTTCAATGATCAAAAACTTTGTAATTCTAACCGCTACAAGTATTTTTCAATCCCTGTTGATTTTGGGGCACATCTTTTTTTTTTTTACTCTGGCGTCAGTGGCACGGTAAATTGCTAGACCGCTTGGCGGTCAATAGGTTAAATTACAGTGCCCATACCATGAGTTTACAGTGACAGTACTCGATAGCGAGTACGGTCACGTTAAATCGTGTAAGAGCACAGAATGGCTACGTGATTTTAACAAGAAAAGTACTTTGAAACTTAGACGGACATTTGAATTAAAAAAAAATTGGGCAAGCGCGAGTCCGACTCGCGCATGAAGGGTTCCGTACCTATATATATGTATATATAATCTATAACAAGTTTGTTGTATGGGAGCCCCCCTTAAATATTTATTTTATTTTATTTTTAGTATTTGTTGTTATAGCGGCAATAGAAATACATCATCTGTGAAAGTTTCAACTGTCTAGCTATCACCGTTCTTGAGATACAGCCTGGTGACAGACGGACGGACGGACGGACGGACGGACGGACGGATGGACGGACGGACGGACAGCGAAGTCTCAGTAATAGGGTCCCGTTTTTACCCTTTGGGTACGGAACCCTAACAAGGTTACCTTCTTGAAGTAGAAGAAACTTGGTGCGCAGTGTGGCAAGCGATGGAATTGGCTCGTGATTGAGATTCTCGGAATAAACCGAAACATTTCGTATTGAACAACGAGAACTGTAATAGTTTTCTAATTTACTTAATATTATTGTATTTGTTTTGACTTTGACACAAGTCTACAAACGAAGCACGAATGTCAGTCAGCATAATTATGTCGGGCCACATAGTGCAACGACGCTATGTAGAATAACACTTGCAGAATAATAATGTACATTTGCGTTATTTTCGTGCCTTTTGTCTGAAATTATCACACGATCTAAAATATGTGTTTAGCTACTTCTGCTGCTGACTGTATTGACTTATTCCTTTTTTTTATAAGTAGGTTAAGAATTACATGTTATTTGTTATATTTCTGTCACTGTACGTAACGTAGGATAGATTAGGATAGGGATCAATGAATTATGTTTCTTAATCTTGCCGACAAAATACTCTGGCGAAACCAAACTGTCAGTAACAGACCAAAGTCTTTAAAACGCTCTCTAAAAGAGGCAAATTTTGTGAATTATATATACATTTTACGAGACAGCGGGCTTAAAGTTACCCAGTGCATTACTTAAGAGTTTTGTTTTTCTTATGGTATGTCAGCAGAAATATAACTATGTCAACCGAGAGCTGAAATAATCAACGAAAGGTTCATGTAATAAATACGGTTATTTGCATTGGTTAAAGATTTATTAATCCTTCTAGTTTAAAAAAGACATATATTAACGGTCAATTTAGCGACAGTCTTATAATGCTTTACTGACATTTCATGCAATTACTTATTAGTTTAGTTGATTAGTGGACCAGATTTAAGCTATTGATAAATGTATTTTTACAGTTCGACTAAGTGTTTATAAAAAACCTTTTATACAATTATTTAGAAAAATATAATCTTAATTATAATCAGAAAAAAAGACAAATATCAGATATATCATAGGATATATTAGCATTGTTCGTCTTGTCGAGGAGCTAATAAATATGAAATCCAAAATGTACTATTCAAATTACAAAAAAAAAACTTAACTGTAATTTTGAACACTGCTTAGATTAATCCCGATGTTGGGAAGCAATCACAATATTTGTATATTTATATTATAGCAAAAACGAATTTGTAGACTGTAGGAGATCGGCTGTGTTTTTTTATTTCTGTAAACTTTATTTTGTTCTCGTTTTATTTTTGAAATACTTGGGATATGCTTACTTTTTGTGTGTTGTGTGTCACAATGCAGTTTCCAATTAACAAAATCCGATACTTCAAACGTTCCGTTGGGTTTTTGGTTATTTCTTTTTTCACTTTCGTTATTATCTGTTCTTGACCCAGTGCTGTGATAAATAATTTTTATCTATTGTTTTTTTTTCTCCTTTCGAAGGTCTTTTTGTTGATTTTGCTTTCTTTTTTATCCGTTTGTGTTGACTTATAAAACGTTATATCTACGTTTCGTACTTGTCACGTAAACGGTTATCCTGTTAACGTAATGTGATAAAAATATTGTGGTGTTGCAATTCGGTATAGGTACCGTTCGGCTAAATGGGTATATATATTTGGTAATATGCAAATTAAATGTTTTTAGCCCTAAAACATTTTTCTAAAGCAAATACTGGCAATTGTCTTCTACTTGTAAATATGCATGTTCCTATAGTCTGGCTACTTAAATATTACTCGAAGTTTGGCGAGAAATTTAAAAAAAATCTGCGGCTGGTCACACTTTGTGTAGTAGGAATTATAGTTTTGATACTAGAAAATATTTTTGATTTTCTATGCACACGTAAGGTACCCAAGGAAATAAATTAAATATGTTGACGTGCACTGATAGTCAGTTCACATGATTTCTACCACTATGTACAGTACAGTTAACGACAAACACATGTTTACACTTTCTAACCATAGACAAGGCGAAAAATTAAATGTAGTGTAAATAAGACCTATTACTCGATAATACCATATTAATCCATCACCAAAAAAATTACATAAGTACTATGCCACATTTCAACTAGATCGGAATGTTAGAACTAGTCGATAAAGTATCATAAGTATATATAGAGGACCCACCTACTAAATTGTTTGAATCATAGACAATTGGTGATACCACAAGCACAGAATAAAGACACTACAGAAGCCGCACTCTTTTGTTATTTGCCGCTTTTGCAAAAGCATTAGCCTACTCGTATCTGATTGGCCATTTTTAATGACGTACGACGCTGTTGGTTCTTGCTTCTTTGGGGCGTGTCATACTCCTAGGGTTGCCTACATTAGCAAAACGGAAACTACTCTGTGTTTGTAATTATTTTAAAGCTACTTTTAACAACATACGTTCAAAATAAGAGGGACCTAGCGCGATCTTTATAATGATGGGCTCTAAGAGTGCCTACTGGATCTTTGGATTGGTTTAACGTAAACATGTGCAGTTTTTTGCTTTTCGAACCATTTTGATTAGCACTAAGATCCAGTATTATAAAATTGACCGGATTTTGTATCCTGGAAGTGCTTACTAGATCTCAGGACTGGTTCAACGCAGTCACGTGCAGTTTTCGTATTCTGATTCACTTTGATGAGCAAGTAGAGAATGTGTTTATATTATGTAAATGCATTTTTTTCATTTTTATTTTAGCCTTTGGAAGTTTGTAGACAGAAACATTTTTATTTATTTTATTATCGGTTTTACACCCGTTTACATAACATTTAATTTTTATGCACACTTGACATCAATGATTGATGCAATCGACGACGATCAATGACAATATGGTTTATATTTGTATACATAGAAATAAGCCCGTTTCTAGCGGCCCTTTATGTTCTGGGATTATTACATTTTGTTTGTTCGATATTT
The DNA here is from genome assembly GCA_932273695.1 of Apotomis betuletana. Taxonomy (NCBI): domain Eukaryota; kingdom Metazoa; phylum Arthropoda; class Insecta; order Lepidoptera; family Tortricidae; genus Apotomis; species Apotomis betuletana. The sequence continues at coordinate 10,712,112 of OW026298.1, read as the reverse complement.
TCCGAAGTTGAGTGAATTTTGAAAATCTAATTTCATATTCTGACTCGGATGACCCAAAAGCCTCCCGATACCGAGTTTTAACCCCCTAGGACTAACTTGAAATTTTCAAAAAAAAAGTCCCCATTTTGATTTTTTTTTTCACGACTGTTCGAGCACCCCCTACCCATTTCCAGCCGTTTACGAGATACGGGACCCTTAAAAAAAAATCTCAATACAAATCTTGTTGTTTCGATATTTTCCGACTTTGACTGAATTTTTTTGGACACCAATTTCAGATTCATATTTGTGAGCCCCAAATGCCCCCCGATACCGAGTTTCAGCCCCCTAGCACCAATTTGAAATTTTGAAAATAAAAGCCATTCGCCATTTTGAATTTAATTTGGTTCGCTAATTTTCACATTCATGAGCGAAGTCGAACAAGACACGGCGCGCACCTTGTGCGCTAAACGCAGCAATACGGTCTAAATCTGTTTGTTCGTGTACACGTTAGTTTGTGGACACGTCCACACGCGCATTGCGTTTGTAGTAGTGTACCTATCGCAGCGCGGTTGTATGAAGCTTAGTCTCTATTCCGTTTCTTTACTCATGTGGAACCAGTCCTGAGATCCAGTAGGTACATGGTCCATCATCAGGTCAATTTTATGATACTGAGTCCAAATGTTCATTGTGGTGAATCGAAATGTAAAAACCACACTTGTCTACGTTGAACTAGTCCCGAGATCTAGTAAATAAGTTCCATCATCAGATCATGATTTAATGGCTATGGGAAAACCGTAGCAGTAACCGTATTCTCTTACTAATAAAAAATATATATATTTACACTTTACGGAGATAATCGGTGAACTTACGTTCAAAACGATTCAATGTAGCGAACACTGAATCTCTTCCTTTTTAAAGTCGGTTAAAAATAATAAAAAATCACAATAATATGTAAATAATACAAATGTAATCGATGCGTTGTCTTCGCTTCGAACGTGCCGACCCTAGCCGAATAAGGGCGGGACGATGGGCGGGCTGGGGCACAATTGTGACCCGAAATTAGTAGGTATAGTTTTTGACACTTCAGCGGAGTGAAACCCGCTTGCCACAAGGAAATATCTGTCAACATTATTTGGCTAGCCAGACTCTAATTAGTAACAAATATTTTTTTATCATGTAATTAACAATCAACATTTATGAAATAAAGCAACTTTTACCCATTTCTAGTATTCCAATGGTAATAATCGGGCTTAAAACTATTATTTTGCTTACTACCAACAAAGTCGATCGGTGCTCAGAGCTCTTCGTCGTCGTTTTCGTGGTACTTATACTCGAAGATAGCTACATAAATGTGTTTTATTTTTCCGCGCTAATAAAACCTTCTTCAGTAAATATGTACTTAGTTTTGAATTTAGTACTTAGTATCTTTTTCTATACATTCAGTATGAATTTAATGTCAGAATAGATATTGTTTTTAAACGAATAATACTGAACATTAGATGGAACTATATTGTCCGTATAGCGGTAGTAATATTTGAAGTATTTTTGAATGTCTGATTAATGTAACTATATTGTTTATTATTGATTGACATCTTTGACAACTTATTTATTACTGTTTCGAAGCATTTTTCTGAACGAATGTTTTAACAATTATGTTATTCAATGTATTCTTATAATTTTTCTAGTATTTTGTATAACAATTATAAGTATTCGATAGCATGATAAAACTTATAATGAAGTTGTGCCAGTAAGTTCCTCCTAGATCCAGTATTACAACGATAGTACTTTAAGTGTAATTTAATAAAATGTATCCGGTATCAAGAGATTTGTGTTTGATTTATTATCCTCTTTTATAATTGCGAACATTATTGTTTTAAACCTCTTTCGCGAGTTTCAAGAGTGTTTTAAGTGGTCTATGCTTTAGGTGTTCATTTTTGTAATGTGTATCTAGTTTAGACTTCAGTCTGGACGAGTACAGGCAGCAGAAATTTTGATGACTATTTTCGATTAACAAAAAGCAAGTACATTCCAAATTATTCAAAAATGTTTAAAATATGTTACGCAAACCGTATATTACAAGTGTGAATATAGAGAAACTTTACGTACATAGAATGTCAAGTGGTTATAAATTTCGTTGATTATATTACTCTTATGGCAAGTAAAATTACTCCTATGCTTAGAACACGATGTTTTTACCATTTGATACTTTAAGTCTCTATGCATGTTATTTATTGTGAATGTTTCCTTATGTGGTTATTATTTCTGTGTCTTTATAAATTGTAAACTGAACCCTACACGCATGAATCTGAGAAATATCTTACAGTGCAGTGGCACCCTCTTTTTGTAGATAATTCCAAAACTAAATCGTGGACAAAATCGAATACCAGTCGTAATCAAATATAAACCAAACTTCCCAATGGCACAATATAATATATATATATATATATATATATATATATATATATATATATTGTCACACTTCTTACGCTAATATTTAAACGTAATGTGAATACGCAACTGGCTGTATTTAGTCAGAACCAGATACAATCGTTAATTGATGCTGACTGTATCAACTGATTATATTAATTACTAAGGGTCAAAACATTATTTATTTATTTATTTATACGCAACTGGCTGTATTTAGTCAGAACCGGATACAATCGTTAATTGATGCTGACTGTATCAACTGATTATATTAATTACTAAGGGTCAAAACATAATATACCGTTAAGTTGTCATTTTACTTCAATCGTTACAAAAAAGCTAGTGTATACATTAATATTATAATTTTAATTTTGTTGACGGAGATAAACTTTGTACCACGTAATATCGTCAAGCCGTGATTTTTTACGTTTCCTGGCGACCCTTGCGTAGTTCACGACATGAACTCATGACGATGGAAAGCGTTGATCAAAGCCTTCTACTCTCCCACGTTATAGACACAGTAGCAGAAAAAAAACATAGGCATTCGTCTATTTTGTACGAAAGTTGCCAAAGGTGTTGTGTTATAAGTAATAATTATAAAAGAGTACTGACATTGACTGGTGATATCGTTTTTGACAGATAAAATATGTTTTTTTATCCAAATTGCTATTTTTCTAACATCCTGGATATGCTGCATCTTAATTTAATAAAACACGTTTTTTTGGGGTTTTTGCCATTTAGTTAGTATTTGAATAGTATCAAATTGCATATTTTTTTATTCGTTACGCTTACTACACTACACGTTACTGGCATTATTTATTCGGATCGGATCTTATCCTTGGATCATATGAAACTCGAAACATAAAGTACTTCAATAGGATAGATTTTATACGCTACTGTACTTACATAGAAACGTTTTATTGCTTATTTAATTACTTCTGTTGTTTTACTGTGTATGCCCGTTACGTACATTTAAGTATAGTAAAATAGCGACAATAATAGCAAGCAATTATAAGTTACCAATATATTCTATATTATACGATAAATTGTATTTTTCAGGTGGCTACACGTCGATAATACGATACGAGCAGCCGGGTGACATGGTGTGCATAATGGAAGAAATGCAAGACGGCAGAGAATTGCAATTGCGATAGTTTAATATAAGTCATTTCTTTATTTTTATTTGTGACTTATTCTCTACCGGGTGTCCCATGACGGACGCCTTGTATGTACACAAATAATAATTAAATCGATCTTTATTGTTCGCGTTTATATCAACGTTATTTAACAGTAGCAGTCTCGAACCTATGATACCCAATATTAAAGGACAGTCAACTAGTGGGGAATGGATTAATATTTTCTAGTAACTTTATACTTATTTATTTTATAGTTATGATGTTTTTTCTGTACCTTAAAATATATAAGAATGAAATATTTTTCCCACTATGGACCTCATATGGATACCTTACAGTGACAAAGGAGTTGTAATATAAATTGCGATTACAAAAGCTTAATTATGTAACAAAGTAAGTTACACAGAATAATCTGTATTTTTTTCTGGGATAGCCATTTCTAGGACTATATTCCAGAACCAAATAAGAAGTATTTTGATAATTTTCATCCATTCCCCTTTGAATCCTTTGCGGCACTAGAGAATCGTGTCGCACTCAGATTGTGTATTTAAAATTTACGCCGGCGTTATTTTTTTAGATTCAAATGTACTATACTTAATCTGTTAGTTATTAATGACTGTTTACGCTTGTCGATGTTAACAATTTTACAGCAGCCGTTAATAATTAACAGAGCTATGATGAATATGAGCGGTATTTTGTTTGGCCTAATTCTAAAGCGGGCTAGTATTAAAATTGGTTATGGCTAGTTGTGCGTAACACACGAAGGTATTATCAAATTTAGTTCCAAATTACTCTTAAAGGTGCATTTCCGTGCATCAAAGCCACATGCGACCTATTGGGTGCGGCTTATGTACAGTACGACACAAAAGAGTAGAAATTAAAAAGTGGCAATACTGTAGTGTCGTCCCTTTTTTTCTTAGATCGATTAGAAAGGGACGACACTACAGTATTGCCACTTTTTAATTTCTACTCTTTTGTGTCGTACTATATGCGATAATACAAGTCAGTGTATGAAAATGAAAAGGTATGGCCCCGTTTCCGAAGCTTGCGACGGACGCGTACGGGGTACACGTCTGCATCCGTCGAATGCCGGCCGCGATGCACGGAAAGTGCTCCTTAAGAGGCCCTATTCCTTTTAAAATGCTGATTGTTTTAGACATTTTTCTCTATGAACAAACATGTTTCATAACATATTATTGATGTTAGTACCTAGAACAGGGCTGTTGGGATTTATTGGTATAAATTTGAAACCTACAGTTTGAATTTTTCATAGATAATTTATGTTTCAAAATCTACTAGAAATTGACAAAAGGGTCGATTGCAAAAAAATTGTACATAGTTAAAAGTACTTAGTTAACATAAAATACGATCGCTTCCTTTGTGTGACGAAAGTTAGTCATACAAAATGTATGGGTAACTTTCGTCACACAAAGGAATCAATTAACTTTGTTTTAATGAAAGCCCTTAACTATGTACATTTTTTTTGCAATCGATCCAAAATTTACGCGGATTTTTTCAACCTATTTTCGACAGCGCGCAATGAAAGCATGAAATAGCTATGTTACTAACTAGAACTCGGGGAAAAGTATTATAATTTCAAAAAGTTGGTTGAAATTATCAATATATACGTCGTACCACAGTACATATATATGCTAAGGTTATTTGGGTTGGGCTAATTGACTAGTTTACAAACAAAATAGTGTAATAAAAAAAACACATTCTAAGTAGCGTCTTTATTCTACGCTAGATAAGTACCTACCTAAATTATTATAAATTGCTGACTAAGAAATACTTTCGCCGGTTACGACACATTCGGAAAGCTTTATTATTAAATTTTATAGTGTAAATAATCCCCATTCTAGTGAATAACTTTTTAAATAAATTATTGGAAAACATAGACACGGCACCGTGTAACTGATTTTGTCTACTTCTTGATAAATTGATGCAGCTACTTTACAAATTTAGGTATTCTCTTTGAAAACAACAGCGAAAAGGTTTGAAGAAGCCGATTTCAAGCAGCCGTATACAATGCAATACACTCGTGGCATATTTAAAGAATCGCGGACAGCGCACGCAATAAACACAAACAGTGACCGCTCGTCTCGACGCCGCACTCGCGACTAACAGCACTGCGAAGTCCGCTTCGGGGCCTCGTAAACGCTTGCGTCTGTGTGTGTGCGCTGTTTCGACCGTTTGCACGTAGTTTCCATACTGCTTTAGCTCATATACGTACTGTGGTCATAGTTACTATGAAAAAAAATATGGAATAAGGCCTCTTAAATGGTGACTGACAACAATAAGGCCAATCTAAAGTGTACTAAGTAAATGAAAAGTATCAGAATTAAGAACTGTTTATAGCGCCTAATGTACTTTAGGCGTGTTCTTATTTTTACTTTTGACTGTTCATTAATCTCAATGTTTCCGTATTGTCTAATGATTTATTTGTTGGCTAATAATATATAAATATATAATAATAGAACAGTAAATTAGAAATCACGCATTATTTGCAGCAGCACGCATCGTATTCATAAGTGTGAAATAACTTTTCTCTCTTTTCTACTCTCTAACAGTCTCTAAATGTGCGTTTGTAGTTATTTGAATGGGTTTATTTACTCCTAGGAAAATATGCCAGTTTTTTTGCAATAACACTCATTTAAACCATTTTATAAAAAATATGCTATACCAGAATTTTAATAATATAACTTTTTGTGAGAATTTACCATACGGGTATTTTTTTACATAGTATAAAATTACGCGCCCCACGTGTATGGTAGCACAAAATAATTTGGGTAAAAGTAGTTTTATAGATAGGAAGAGGTGGTATTTTTTATAAAATGTTTTATTTGATATTAATAGTATTACATAGTGGCTTTTAATGGGTAAAATAACGCTAGGTTTTTTGTTGGTAGGTATATGGATTTACCTTAGTGCTTTTAGTGTTAGTGCATAATTAGTTCCTGTGATTCAATCTGTTATGTTTGTGTGTTTGTTACGTTTATGTACTTATCGTATAATTAGGTAAATGTGTTTCATACATAATATAAATAAAAAACGAAAATTAGACTAAGATACCTTTGTGAGTGAGAATCTAATAAGCTACGAAAGGTTGTTTTTCTTAGTTCTATTTGGTAGGTAATAGATATGTCAAGTTGTCCTGAATTATAAGCTAATATAATAAAAATTGGCGTACTGATTGATACTGACATGACATTCCTACACATAAAGTAGGAATGTCAGTACGCCAATTTTGATTTATTATTTCGTTTTCTTTTTAGATATATTGTTGTTTTATTTCTAAATATACATATTTTAATTGTACGTATTCTAAGCAGTCACAAATGTATAAATTCTATTCGGTTGTATTTTTTTGCAACTGAAGTATTTAGTTCCTAAAGTCGTATTAATAGTTTATTTAATTCACATATATCTATTTCTCAAAAAATCTTGAAATATTGTTTATAGGTAGGAATAACCCGCCCTTATTGTCTTACTTTAAGGATTTTATTAGGCCAGGTGACAATTTCAAAATACCAGTACTTTTATAGCCATTCCAGAAACAATATCAATCACTCCCTAGCCGTACCGTAACAGGACAGTATAAATACTGTGAAAATAGGTGGGACAAAACATATTCACCCTTTTAATTTTTAGAATTTCTCTAAATCTATTTAACTTGCAATTTACCTATGTATGCAACTATGTTTGTTCGGGTGGAATCTTGAAACTCAATTTTGAAGCAGATATCTTCAACTGATTGAGATCAAATTTTGCATACCTGCTTTGATGACAAAACAATAATATGATAAATCTGTAACTTTTTCTGACAATTAGGGTGGTTATTCCTAAATATAAATAAAAAAATTGAGAGAAACTTTTAAGCCTCTTATAAATCTGTAACTTTTTCTGACAGTTTGGGTGGTTATTCCTAAATATAAATGTAATTTTTGATGGAAACTAACTTTTAAGCCTGAGATAAATCTGTAACTTTATTGACAATTGGGGTGGTTATTCCTAATATATAAATAAAATTTCTAGATTAAAAAATATATTTTCTAGATTAAATAATATACTTTCCCCATTGTTCTAACTGAAGTTATTAAATTGACTGTAATAGGTGGGTGCTTGTTATATGTGCTCAAGAAATTGTTATTTAATTATGTGCATTGTTTTTTTCATATATTATAGGATTATCTATGAATAATAATATCATTTATACACATGATAATATTCAATATCAAGATAGTGACTTAATAATTATCATGATATAATGTTTTCGTTTAATTTTTTTGTATAAAACATTTTTTTTATTAAATCCGTCCTATATTTTTACATTACTTACCTACTTGCTGAAGTACTTAAAAAATATTTAAATAATTAGTATGTATTATTTTATTTTTTACTCCTTCATAATCAAAGCCAAATTTGAAAAGTAAATAAATGCTAACTACACCAATTTTCACGGTTTTATTTCAATAAATTATTTAGAAACTAAATTTTATATAAAGGACTTTTGTTATACCAGAAGGTGCTTGCGAACTTCGTCCGCTTGGAAGAAAAAGTCATAACCTTCTTTTTTGCTTCTCGTCAGTCGGGTAAAATGTTTACTATAACCAGGGTGGCGCAGCTACCCGCAAGGTAAGGTTGGTTAAGACTATATAACCGGCGGAAGACTGCCACTAACTAACTAATTTAGCTCAGTTACCCAAACAGGGTCTTAGCCTCCGAAACGAGAGCACGCCACTTGTCCCGATCCTGCGCAGTTTCTCGCCAGTTTTCCACTGAAGAAGTTGGCCACAGTCCAATAAATAGCTAACTGTTAGTCTTACCCCATTTCGTCGGGGATAGTGCAATACCGCGTAAGTAACAGCTGTCGATAAAGTTCTCATTTCAATAAAATGCTTAGCATTTGTTTGAATATTGATTCGTATCTACACTTGTTACTTACGCGGTATTGCACTATCCCCGACGATTTGACAATAAACTATGATAGTCTTACTGTCGCGAACTATCGCGAACGTAAATGTAAAGGCCAGCGCTTCACGCAGATGGCACTAGCATCTACGTAAGTGACGTTACTATGACAACAGAAAGATGGCGGGTAGAGCGAACTATAGAGGATACCAGCAATTCAGTCATAAAAAGAGTTTCTTAGATCACTTAATTTTGTAAGGTTGATAAAATAGGAAAGGGGATAGCTACTGCCAGTGGTAGTCGGGACTGCTCAGACCTCAGCTCAGATCGTCAGCACAGAAGCGTTATTTTTCAGTTATGGCTCAGCTCAGACATCTCAGATCATCAGTAAGAAGCGTTATGACTCAGCTCAGACATTTCAGATCATCAGTAAGAAGCGTTATGACTCAGCCTCAGACCATCAGTGTAGAAGAGTACCTAATACCTCAGCTCAGAACCCTCATGCATCAGCTCAGCTTCAATACTTAAAGCATAAGGATTCTTCGTCGGCGGGCCTCGGGTACAGAAACAGTAACTCTACCTAAGGACTCAGGTCAGTGAACTAGGTATCCATACTAATATTATAAATGCGAAAGTGTGTCTGTCTGTCTGTCTGTCTGCTACCTCTTCACGCTTAAACCGCTGAACCGATTTAGATGAAATTTGGTATATAGATAGTTTCAGGCCCGGGGAAGGATATAGGATACTTTTCATCCCGAATAAATGTAGTGTTCCCGTGGGATGAGCGGGTAACACCGCGGGGCACAGCTAGTATTTCATACATTCACTAATTCATTAACAGTCCATCATTAGGTCAATATCGTCACCTCGTGAATTGCCAGGCTTCTTCTACATTCGTTATTAATAATTCTCATAAAGATAATCATGAATAACTACAACTTGTACCGTAAAGAGCGTGACGACATGGTGTAGACTGTAGATGCTGTGGATATTATCAATATTATCATTTATAAAAGTTATAACTTTAACTGTGATTCTGATTGTCAAGGAATGCACGGTTTGATGACGAAACAGTAATAAGAGGATTGCTTTTCTGGCATATCGATGAAAAAGAATATCGAGCGAGATATTCTTATTATTACGTATAAGTAATTATCAAAACAAAATCAGTCACGTTGCAAACAAAATATGAAAATGCGGATTAGACGCATAATGTCCTAAAGTCCCAAATTTAGCAAAACGCAAAATGTCCCAATCGCATAATGACCTAAACGCATAATGACCTAATCGCATATTGACCTAAAGTCACAAAATGTGTGTGTGCGTGCGCGTGTGTGTGTGAGAGAGAGAGATAGAGAGTAAGTGTATGCGTGAGTGTTTGTGACTATGTGTATTCCTCTTTTTTTCTTCCTCGCTTCCTCATGGCTGAGGGTCATGGTCATTTGAGGCTGGTATCTATCGCGAAAGCTCTCTCTCCACATGGTTCTCCATCTTTCGGATTGACGCCTGTACAGTTTCCTGATAGGCTTCTTTCACGGCCCCGGTCTATGCGTATGGTAGTCGCATATTCACTATGCCACGAAAAGTATAAGGTAAATCAAGACGAATATGTCCGAAATATGTACACAAAATTAATTTTGTTTAAAGGACAGTAAACATCTTGCCTCATGCCTCCTATCTTGCTGCTCTCTCAAAATTGTAATTAAATTTATGTAAATAAATAATTATTTTATCATTACATGTTGACAGTTTTTTTTGTAAAGTTTTATTGTAATTATTTTATAATTTGTCCCATAGGTACAATATAATAATACATTTAAAACTAATTCATACCGCTAACAACTAGCACTGGAAAAACGGGAGAATTATTTGGAACCTGGTAACCCTGTGTTAGTCATGTAATTTGCTGCTGTCCCTTTCGGTTCTACGCATATGCCGAATCCATAGGTACTTCATCCAAGGTTTGCACTGTGTTTGTTTGCACGCGCTATCACTTGAAACAGAAACACCGACGACGGCCGGTGCAAGTCGTATACAATACTTTTTTTCTTAGCAATTAATAAAATAAAAACATTAGTCTCAGTGAATCATCTATATAGAGTACCGATGTTAGTTGCTATATAACAACCGCCTATAAGTTGTTTAAAAAACTTTTTTTACATTAAACACGCCGTTTAGCTTCTTTTTCTCAGAAATCCATCTCAGATTTGCATGCCTTTACCTTGTCCTTGGTGGTTTGTTTGTGCTATAACCTCTGAATGCGATTTGAATCTCGTTCCATACATTTGAATATTTGTATGTGAAATAAGCGACTGTTTCAGTTTCAGTTCAAATGCTGACATCAAACATGAAAGTTAACAAAAAGTTGTTACCTATAAAAGGACATTATTTTCTGTTCAATGCAGGTGAGTAATTTGTTAATTATAACTTTCTAATATTCTCTGGTTAGTTGTCTTTAGTACCTACTTTTAAAGATTTTATGAATTAAAACTGCTACAGTAATTTAAATCAATAAAATAAGTTCTGTTCTTGAGGCAAAACCAGTGAATGAAAAACTTTTCATAAATTGTTTAGTTGCAATATCTTGCTTATAATTACCCAATTTGGTATTCAGTAAAATATATCTGTAAATTTACCAATTGTATGTTGTTACCAGCAAAAGGACACAACACAAATGTTATAGGAAGCATTGGTTTACAGCAAATCTATTTATTTTTTCCTGTCATCAATTAAATAAAAAGCATAAAAAAAATATCAAAAGCATACATGTTAATGTGAACTACTGTAATCAACATACTTTCGAAATAAATTATGATAACTAAATTGGTGAATTGTGTTTAACAGTACCTACGTACAAGGATAGTACATAATTTAATCATTTCACTATTGAATTCAATTTTAATGTGAATATTTAGCAAATATTTAGTAACAAAAGTAATTCAGTATATGTAGTCTCACAAGTCCGGGACTTTCCTCCCACATTTTTCTCTCTCAACCCATACTACAAATTGCGATTCAAAGATAACATACATAAAGAAAAGTTTATATTATTTCATTTATTATGTTTTCTTACACTATCAGTACTTTGAATACTCCTTTAATCCGCCAGTTTTTAGTAGTGCCAGTTATGAGACTACTGTATTTATGAGACAAGCATTTTCTTGGCACTGGTAAAGAGATTTCGATAAAGTTTTCTAAAAAAAATGCCTGACCCTAGTGCACAAATGCATCCAGTAAATCTAAAAAACGCCTTATATGCTGCGATATATCTGATGGCGACTGTACTATGGGTACTAGACGACGATATACATAATATATAAATACATATAATATGTCGGATCATAGCCGATATAAGGTCGAGTTTGGCCTGACAGCGGGCCGTGGTACTTCACTTTCAGTGATTATCCTGAGGCGACAGATTCGTTTTGGTTTGGGTTGCGGCCGCGTGTGCACGCACCGCTAGCTTTGTTAATTGTTATTCGTTTGTGCATAATTAGTGTTGATAAGTTTACCTGAGACAGCGACTCTTAATTTGTTATAAATTGTGATAAAAGTGTAATTCGTGTAATTATATGGACTTACTGAAGAACTGACTTTTGATTACCTCGAGGGCCCTGAAATTTATAAGGATGTCTGCTCATTATGAGAATCTTGATGAAGCTCACGGCCATTCTGCGACATATAGGTAGATAACATCCATGACCCAAGAACAAATATTCGAGTTCATCACACCAATACAATTTGCGCCGGCCGGGATCGGTACCCGGGACCGCCGGCTCAGTAGGCAGGTGTCTGCAAACTGCGCCAATCGCATTGCCCTTACAGTAGAATGATGTGGTTTGCAATGGGATAGCAATACGAACATGACTTTCTAATTATAGGTGTATCCCTTATCAGTTATCAATCATAGTAAATTTTATCTAAATGTATTTGTACAAGTGAAGGTACCGTGCATGGTGCAATGCCTTTGGCACATTTTTACCAGTCAACCATTTGGGTTCAGAAATAATTAATTGTCATTTTTTTTTATATACATATATCGGCACAACATAGTGGCTCCACTTCGCCTGATGGTAAGCAAAAAGGGGAGCCCAAATCGCAATGGCAACTGACAAGAAATCAAGCTTCTCAACAGTGAGCTCAACTTGTGAGGTTGCTTGTTCATTGGAGCGGAGCTGTGTGAAATGGACCAATCAGATTCCCCAGATTTAAATGCACCACTTTTGGGCTTCACAAACACGTAGCCTAATTGGTCAATATTAGTCCTGCCGCAGACGGCGCCGCCCGCCGCTGCTGGCCGTGGAGCACCCGCGCAGGCGCCTGCGCCTGCACTCGCCCGTTCCGCGCGCGACCGCGCTCATCAACTCCCTACTCTTAGCACAATCTGAATGCGATTTGTTTTGCGGATGGGATAGCGAGACTGATGACCGAATGGAAGAGAGTGCTAGAGAAAGAGCAAGATAATTATTATCTAGTAGTTGTAAGTTAGTTAGGTTTTAGTTAAGCTTAAGAATCCGTGTAACGCTTTGGTGTATGAACTGTCATGTTACATTTTATGTGATTCAATAAATAAATAAATAAATATTCTCCGCTCCGTTTCACATTTATACCTACAATATTACTTTGGTCTACACGGACCTAGTAAGAAAAAAAAGAAACTCAATATCACAACCGCTTTTTTAATTTTCCTTAGTACCTAAGTATATAGACCAAAGTAATGTTGTATTCATTCGGAATGTGACCAACTTGTAAGATCTTGGTTGTAAAAAATAATACCTAATAAACTATTCGACATAAAAAAACCGGCCGGCAGTGTAGGGTTCCGTAGAAAATTTTTAAGCTCTATAAAAAGGTCGTAAACGCCAAAGTAACTGTAATTACTTATTACCTTCTAGAAGTTATCGATTATACGCGCCAGATTGAGTGGAATGTTTTAATTTAGTATGGCACTTAACTAATATGTGTAACGTTCGAAGTATAATGACACCGCGTGGCGCTTACGTCATTTTAAAGAAAATTATAAAATTTTGCGATAACTCAAAAACGCCACGACCGATTTTGTTCAATATAGTTTTCATTGAAAGTATTTATTAAGTCTCATTTTCATGAATTTTTCCATAAGTTTTTGACCCGTGGTTGAAAAGTTAGAGGGGGGGGACGCTATTTTTTATTATTTTCGGAGCAAATATTTATAAGACTGCTGACTTCATAAAAAAATAATGTTTGGAGACCCCTATTGTTTTTAAAAGACCTATTCAACGACACCCCACACACTAGTGTTGAAACGAAAAAAAAATTCACCCCCACTTTAGGGTGTTCGAGAGGTACCTACCCGAAAAAAATATTTTTTAGTCTTTATTTTACCTTTTTGTCGGCGTGATACAAACACATACTCATACCAAATTTCAGCTTTCTAGCACTAATGATCACGGAGCTAAGCCGCGGACGGACAGACGGACAGACGGACATGGCGAAACTATAAGGGTTCTTAGTAGACTACGGAACCCTAAAAAACTGTTCGTCGATTTTGTTCCAATAGTATCTGAAAAAAAAAAATAATGAACAACACTGGAAAACTTAAGAGGCCTTATTCCTTTTAAAATGCTGATTGTTTAGACATTTTTCTCTATGATCAAACATGTTTCTTAACATACTATTGATGTTACTTTCTAGAACAGGGCTATTGGGATTTATTGGTATATATTTGAAGCCTACAGTTTGAATTTTTCATTGATAATTTTTGTTTCAAAAACTACACGAAATTGACAAAATTCACGCGGAAAATTAGTTTTTTTAACTTATTTTCGACTGTACGCAATGAAAGCGTGAAATAGCTATGTTACTACCTAGAAGTCGGGGAAAAGTATTATTCACTTCAAAAAGTTGGTTGAAATTATCACTATATTTGTCATAATATGAAAAAAATAAATTTTAAAAGGAATAAGGCCTCTTAATGAACCCAATCATATGTAGATACCTACATCGGTCCTTGCTTGTGATAAGGTTGCATACCTAAATGGTACTTGCTCATAGCCAAGTGGGAGGTACCCTTTAGCATGCGTACGGAATCATGAAAGATTCCAAATGTTTGGTCGATTCAGCTCGTCTCCCACCCGTTCAGCCTAATGTCCCTTTAGCAATGCATCCAAGTTTTAATATTTATCGCGCCATTTATAAATAAATTTATTTATTTATTTATTTACAAAATAACACACAGCATGACAGTAAAACACTAAAGCACTGTGAATTTCATAACAGGTTTTAAATACACCTAAAAAACAGAACTACGACATTCATCCATCGTCTCACAAAATCTTAAGCATTCACGACATACATTTAACCAACTACTTGCAAAAATATCCCTGTCAGGTGCAGATGCGAGACATGCATTAAGACAGTGCAGAGCTCGAACAAGAGGCGAGCTTCTGTGAGAAACGGTGCGTATCTCGGGCGCGGCGAGTAAATGCCGATGGCGCGGCCGGAAACAAATTCTTGAAACCAAAGGAACTCGCAAGCGCACCACCTTATTCACCAACTCCACGCAGTCACAGTCTCCTCGTAAAATTTTACAGGCACACGTCAGAAGTTGATAATTACGCCTTACTTCCAGAGAGTTAAACCCTAATACTCCTAGAAGGAATTTACTCTCAATGAATATATACTACAGGTACCGCGCCGCTGGTCCCGTATCTGTCCACATACGCCCGTCAGCTGGGCTTCTCGTCGGCCACCGTCGGGCTGATCTACACAATCCTGCCAATATTTGGACTAATTGCAAAACCTCTTTTTGGAGTTATTGCTGATAGGTCAGTATTTAAGTCGTACTCAGGCGAAATGTGTTACCAAGATGTAGTTAGTACAGTACCTTTTTGATAATTATTCCAGTGCTTTGAAGTTCAAATGAGAAAATCGTTTACTATTTTATGACAAGATCTTTTTAGATTTCTTTATAACGAAAGCAAAATACTGATGAAGTTTTAATTTCAAACTTCGAAGCAACTCTTCACAAATATCCAATTAGAGATTTGCCGTTTCCTAAAATTTCCGGAAACTTCCCTGTATGGGAGTTATGGAAAATTTTGCAGAAACTTTCGGAAACGGCACATCACTGCATACAGTAATATTATAGCTGATTTTTGGGCTGTTTTTAACCTTCCAGTCTCTTAAATCCACTATTATACCTTATACCTATCAGACATCCAACGATTTCTTTTACATGACATTGAGAGGGAGCGCAGAGCGTTGTGTGTGCGCTGTAATATGCTGGCTCGCAGGTTTGCACGTTGTAGTAATGAAGTTAAATTAAAAACCCTTTTTAAAGCATATTGCCAAACATTCTACACGTGTACCTAGCCTGTGGGGCAGTTTTACGCAGCAAAATTAGTATATTGATAGCGACCTCTAAATGTCATTCGATTAATGTGAAAATTGGTCTAAGTATATCATTTTTGTGAGTTACGGACAAAAATTCTTTTTTGTCCTTGTGGAGAAATAATATCCAAATCTTTATTTTTTGGACCACCCTAACAGATACTTTAATTATATGAACCAAACCAATGCTTTTGTCTCTTACAGATTTAAGATACAGAAGTCAATATTCATATTTTTTAATATGGTAACAATAGTGGCCTCCGCGGCCATATACCTAGTACCTGAGTCAGGTAGCAATGTAACGGTGGAGCTTGACTGTGACAACGGTGCATCTGTCCTGAGGAGTTGTTTCCACGAGGAGGAGATGGACCAGTGCAAAATAAACGCGCTTGAAGGCCAGACCGGGACGGCGGCGTGTAAAGTAAGAAACTTGTTTTGATATTTGTATTGTAAAACAATAAGCTTAAATATAATTTACGAATGTTTTTATAGAATCTTTTTTTATCGATTCTATTTTTTATGTGGAAATAGGTAGGTACCACATTTTTACTTAAACGTATCGTCGCAGGTTCGAGTTCTGCTTAGATTGTACATTTTTTTTTGTGTCAATATTTATAACAACATAATTTACGATTTGACGTAAACCGACACGGTGCGGAAGAAAATACGCGACGATATTTTGTCGTAATTTTATTTAATCCAAAATGAACTACAACGCGCATTCAACGCGCGTCACTACATTAGGTATATCGTATAATTTGTGTTTTGGACTTTTTTATTATTAACTAATATTCTCTCAATAACTACCACCTTAATCTTCTCATATTATAAAGGCCGTTGAATGTTCATTGCCAATTCAGACAGTAGCGACATGTGCTTCAATAAGAGTCGTTTTCAAAAAACATGTACTTAGTTTAAGAATATAATTAAAACAACTTAATTGATTTCGTTACACAAAAAAAACATTTAACCATAATTTAACAAAATAAGAATGTCATTATGTTATGCTACAACAAAAAAAATGCCCACAGATGACTTGTGACATGTCGTCACCGAGGATGTGGCAGACCGTCTGTGAACACTGGCACATACCGCAGTACTGCTTCAGTGCAACGGAGAGCATAAATTACACAGCGTATGTCACTGGCTCCACAGTAAGAGATGGCTGTGCTTATATAGCGGCTAGCAACGTTTCGCTTGATGGTAAGTTACTGAAGGTTATCTTCAGTAATGCTTCAGTATTACTGAGGGCACCGTCTGTGAACACTGGTACATACCGAATACTGCTTCAGTAATACTGAGCTTAAATTATACAGCGTATGTCACTGGCTCCGCAGTAACAGACACCTGTGCTTAAAAAGCGGCTAGTAACGTATCGCTTGATGGTATAAGTTCCTTAGGATTAACTTCCATCGTGCTTTAGTATGACTGGCTGAAAATAACTGCAAGTTCTTAACTGCAAACAACATAGCATCGCTTTGGTGGCGTTACTTAAGATTAAGAAAATACTACACATTTACGTTACCAGCTAGCTAGTAGCTACGATTCACGGGTCACGAAAAAATCGCGACATATCACGTTGGGGGAGGGAGGGGTAAAAGGAGGCCTTACGTGTATTTTTCTACAATGAACGAACTAAGAAAAAATCGATATTTTTTCTCGGTTTCGTTAAAAATAAATCTTCACTTGTTAAATACTTCAAAATAGCGTGTCTATTTTACGAAATTTTGGCGGAAAAAAATACACGTGAGGTTGTGAGGGGGAGGGGGGGTTAGCAAAGTCACCAAATGTCACCAGGGGGGAGGGGGGGTCAAAAAGTAGCCAAAAAACCTCACGTGATTTGGGCACAAGCCCCTAGGTGTAATCATTACCATCGACGACTTAATGTATATAATATCTTTTACCTGTTTCCAGGGAACTTTTACACCCCACACTGCCGAATCGGCGGCGACTATGTAGACATAAACGAGCCTTGTAGCTTGCAATGTGACAACTCTAAGTTATCCGGTTTGATAGGCAGCCACGCGGCAAACATGACATGCGAAAATGATACACTAAACTACAAGCTTTGCGTTAACGACTCTTCCTTAGAATCGCTGCCTAAACAGATTATCAGTGAATGTCAGGTAAGATATGACAATTTCTGTATAAAGTCGAGCCTATGAAGGCAAGTTTCGACGGTTTTGGGCGGATTGGACCGTGATTTGACCAATCAGAATGATTGTACTGACTTAGAGTGGAGATATGGAGTATTGTGGCTGGTCGAATCCGGTCCGGTCGGTTCCGCGTCAGTGGCAACACACTCTTATCGACTTGACCGTTAGCCATTATTGGGGTATTATGGGGTATGGACCATGAATTCGAGAATACATTCAATGTCTACCTAGGTACACTAAGTCGCGTTCCACCGACCTATCGTAGAAGGCGCCATTTTAGTGAGGTCCGCCCCATACTATTTGTATGGGGGCGTAGACATTTCTTAACACCAGGCGGGGCGCACTCCGCGATTAACGTTTCCCGCTACAAGTACATGCCGGTGGCCTCATGCATGCGGACTATTCAGTGGCTGACACGCTCTGTCTCGGAACGTACGTACCTACACGATTTTCGCGCGCTCACGATTTACGTCGCAAGTGAACGTTCCGCATTCATCTGTTGATACCAGTGTTATATTATAATAGTGTTTAAATGAGTAAAAAGACAGCGAAAAGATATTGTATCGCAGCGGGTTGTAGGAACAATGATCGAAATCGGAATCACGCGTTTTTCGCTGTGCCAACATGTCCGAAGGATGCCGAAAGGTAAGAAAATGAACATAATATATAATAATTAGTTACTGAATAATAATAAAAAACATATTGCAGGTTACTTCCATATTTAACACTGGTAATACTCAGAACAATTTTAATTGTTAAGTACTTATGTAATTTTGAATTGATTATTTGCTGCTATTTGTCAATTTAAATTCTAGTAAAATAAGTATGTCTACTACTAAATCAACAATCACAGAGGTTTTTTATAATAATATTTACCAGTAATGAATAAACGATTGAGTGATAGTTTGATAGGTAAGTATATAAAGTATATAAATAATAAGGTACAATAAATGTATTGGAAGAGATCCCTAATAGGGATAAGTTCGCCTTTGTACATGTTTTATTTGTTACAAGCGACCCGCCCCGGCTTCGCACGGTGCGGCCGTGCGTATTTTTAAAAATCTAAGCATACATAGGGGCAGACAGACAGCAAGAAACGACTTTGTTTTATACTAGGTCTGTAGTGATGAATATATGAATAAATAAATAAATATCGGACAACTAAGCAAAAACAAAATTAAGCTCAAGAATTTAATTGCATGTTAAGGTAACGCATTCGTTGCATTATTTTATTATATTATACGTATTTATTAAAATGTTTAAAAATAAAGCTAAAATGTTTTGCGGCCTGGTGGTGGATTCAATTCGTCCAAATTCTGAGATTGATTATTTTATAGTTAAATAATGAAATAATAAATATAATTTATGAAGAATATAAATATATTGCTCTCTATATTGAATGCCAGAAATAAATGAATTGAATGGGAAATACATTTTTATTTTTAGTCGTTGAAAGCCCTCGCTCTCGGCGACGCGGCAAGCGAGACAATTCATTTTCACCGTTGGCACGCAGCTTTAACGTTCCGTTTGGCTTGCGCTGGGGACGACGACTTTAGAAGGGCCATAAATCATATGTTTTTGGCTAAAAAAAGCGGCTTTTGTAAAGATCAAAGCAGTGTGCCTTCTGTACTTGTACTATTATCTATTCTGTGTTAACACTAGCGTCATTTAAAGAATGCGTCTGACTGAATAGATTAATAAGTGGATCAGTGTAACGCGAATTATAGGCAAAGTTGAAATTGGCGTACATGTAGGTACACTACTCGTCCTTAATAGTTATCTAATTTAGTTCAGTTCAGTTCAAATATATATATTTCTCTAAGATTACAAATCACTTAGGCGAGAAACAAACAATATGTCGATATTTCAATATTCATTATAAGTATTTATGTAATATATTTAACAATATTTATTTATTTTATATTATAAGTATTTACATAACTTCATGTATTGATAATAAAAAGGATGTCAGTGTTTTTAGATTGAGAATTGATATCGGTAACAAGTTTTACACTCGCAGCGCACTCGCGCAGCGCAGCCACTGATAACGCACGGCAGCATGCATTGAACCGGTTATCGCTACTGTTATAAGGTGGCATGCATACTGGATAATAAAATTAATAAGTTAAAATGTAAATAATGTTTCAATATTTTTTTTAGATTGTTCTTTACATGCAATATTTAGAGAATCCTGTATAGGGATGTTTATAGGTTTACTACATTTATATATACTTATATTTGTAATATTTGTATAACAAGATTACTTAAGATTTAACAAGATTCAACCCACAACATATGATAGTTTTACGAATGAAGTTACCGGCATCCCTTAATTTTATAATTGAAATTTATTTACTTGCGAGAAAACAGCTAGTTTTGGCATTAAATGACAATTTTGAGGTCAATATCTAAAATATCTTGTTTACTAAATGGGACAAGTGAGAACGAATAGGATGAAAATTGAATGGTTGTCATATTAATATGACATTGAGCTGATTTGACGATGGATCCGGTAGTTCTTTATGGGAACTCTGCAACAAAATTCGTTTAGTTTATCATATAGTACTCAGTGGACAATAAAAACTTCAAATTTGTAACTATTTTCTTATATTCAGTGTCAATTCCGTTGGATTATGTAATACGTGCCTGTGCAACCCAAATTGTAGCCCCAGAATTTTTCTAGTGTGCTATTAAGAGGCCTTATTCCTTTTCAAATTTATTTTTTTCATATTATGACAAATATATTGATAATTTCAACCAACTTTTTGAAGTGAATAATACTTTTCCCCGAGTTCTAGGTAGTAACATAGTTATTTCACGCTTTCATTGCGTACAGTCGAAAATAAGTTAAAAAAACTAATTTTCCGCGTGAATTTTGTCAATTTCGAGTAGTTTTTGAAACAAAAATTATCAATGAAAAATTCAAACTCTAGGTTTCAAATATATACCAATAAATCCCAATAGCCCTGTTCTAGAAAGTAACATCAATAGTATGTTAAGAAACATGTTTGATCATAGAGAAAAATGTCTAAACAATCAGCATTTTAAAAGGAATAAGGCCTCTTAAAGTTAGGTAGATAACTTTACTAAATGTCTGGCTGTTTAAATTAAGATTCTTAAATGTATTGTTATGTTGGTGTTTTATGGAGTGGCATATTCGCACTAGCGAAAAAGCTTTTTAAATAAAGAGAAAAATAAATCTTAAACCTTTTGAGCGCCAAAGACGGCAACTCACGTCGACGGAAAGCTGTGCCCCAGACGCCACGACGTCATTTGCCGCTATGCAATGTCACACTATCTACTGTCAGCATGGCGTGTGTCCACAGTTTTCCATCGACTACCTCAGCGGTCGAAAGAATAAATAAAATTTCCATATATTTCCCTAAAACGTTTCAGGCATTCTGCGACCTAGACTCAGCAACCCCCTGGCGCCTCATGGAGATATGCGAGGGCTGGCAAGCCGACTCGGCCGACTCCTGTCGTCTGAAGACCAAGGCAGGGGAAGAATTGCCGACCAGCCTCTCGTTCACGGGCTACGTGTCTCTTGCGACTGCGGAGCGCGAGCACAACTGCGTTTACGTTGCGCTTAAGAATATTTCTATACCGGATGGTGTGTTTTATTTTGTACAGTCGAATTCCTTTGTGCGTCCGCACGCTTGCCAAGCCTACAGGACACAGTTATATGTTAGAGTGAGCACGATGTGGTGCCATCTAACTTAAACGGCATTAATCTTCGGTGTAGTGGCGTGTTCAGATATTTTTTATCATATTTTTCTTCAGAAGTTTAAAAAATCGGTTTTTATCTTGTTTAGGATCCAGTTGTGGTCTAAGTAAAAGAAAGTGCTATCGTGAGGGTTAACCTCATCATCATTCCAGATATAATTTCTTATACTAAGCATTTTTAAGTCATCAAGATCCCACTTTTTCAAAATGGTAGCTTATCCTGAATATGTAGATGAAACGAAGGATTTATCGTGTTTTTTACACGACAACCAAACATCTAATTAGATTCTCATGAGTTTAAATTATCCCTTACATACAGCTAAAATTAATAAAGAAACTTCAGATATGATATAGGCGTCCGAGCGAGACGCGATTAGTTATTTTTCAAAACGTCCCGTTCTCATACACTAATCTCATCCGCACCGGGCACATGTAGGTTTTAAGCCTGACCAGAAATATATGAGGATGCGCCATATTGCATAATTTCACTGGAACTAATTTCTTACACTGGCAATTATTTTAAGATGGTTTGTCAACTACGTCAATGTCATTCGTGGTGGTTCCTTTAAAAGACAAATATTTAAAATTATACAAAGAAAATGCCGAAAACCATTCACTATCGTGAATGAAGAACGAAAATAAAGTGTACACGTGTTTACTACTCGAAAAACAGTCAGGGAAAGAGTATGTTCCATGAAATGATATTACGAGGTTAACATAGTGGAACTGACAGGTATTAAAACTAATGTCATTTTAGTGGGTTGCGATTGGTTGCAAAATTGTTGCCATATAAATCTTATAAATAGCGCCCTCTTGACAATCCTCATATACCTATTTTTGGTCTTGCTTTAGTTGTAAAACTTAGCGCTTAGTTACTTATATTTGCCGTGTATTTCTATTAATGAAACTTAAGCATTATAATAGAGATTGTTTGTTAATTGGCTTCTTTGTGATTTGATATGCTAACTAAAATAATTACGGTGTCCTTCCATTCGTTTACAGGTGATTCGGAATCGGTACATTATCCGTACTGCGTCTCAAACGAGTTATTCCAGACTTCATGTGAGATTACCTGCGATAACGCTCTGGTAAGACAACACATTTATTGTACCACTAGGAGGTGCCCGCAACTTTGTCCGCGTATTTTTTTCATTACCGTAGACGGATAAAATTAAAAGTATCCGATAACCATATTTGGATGTCCAGCTATCCCTGTATCAAAATTGTCAAAAATGATGTCCAGCCGGTTCGGCGTGATGCGAGGAGAAAGGAAATTATGAAAACAGATGGCGCCAGGTTGGCACGGCGCCGCGCGCTCATACGAAACAAATGACGATCCTGCATCACGCTATTAAGATTTATTCTGAAATCATGACATCTCCATAGAAAAATGATTGTCAATGCAAATCTAGAATGTTATAATAGTATAGATTACGCTAGGCATCCCCGTGACTACTGCCTATAAAAAGTTAACTTCCAACTGTATTCCTAGTGTTGCTTCTGAGGGGTAGGCATTCATCACTTATCTGTATAAAACTTATAAATCTTTAGATTTATGTTTTTTTGTAAATAAATTATTACGACAAACTAAGATTTATCAAAATACATACGAAACGGGATTACTCACGTCGTAGAAGCGGCGTAGTGGGCCCAAAACCACGAAGGTGGCGAATTTGCTTTGGCAAGTTATAAAAAAATAAATCTGAATGAATTTTAGAAAATAAGCTTTTAATACTGTTAATATTAGTTAGATATATTTATACCTTAAGAAGATTAATTCACAAATAAGTAATTGTCACCAATTTAACAGAAAACGAGGTCAAAACGTCATGTCGGGAACGCGTCCGAAACACCAACTTGTAAATTCAACTTACTTAAAATTTGTAGTGAAACCCTACTTTAAATGTTTTCAACATTCCTTATGAGTATATATTTTTAATATCGTTCCCGATATGACGATTTTTTCTGCTGAGTTCGCTTAAAATCGCTGCAAAATAAATATTTATGAAATCTGAGCGCGCCCCTTTCAAATCTATTGAGAACAATAATGTGGCAATTAGTTTAACTCTGTAATTTTGCTATTCCTTTTAAAATTTTATGTGAAAATTACTAAATCGGAATTCGCCAGCTTCGTGGTTTTGAGCCAGTGACGTAGAAAGTCTCACTAACCGGAGTCACAGATTATATACAAGTCCGGTGTGGCATACCTTGTTTTCGTAGTACTTAGTTTACATACTTTCATGTATTCTTGCTTTATCAACAGTTAAACGAGATTTTCCAAGAAGCATCGGACAGTAAGAACACTGCCACGCAATACACTGCCGAGTTTTGGAAGTTCTTCGTCCTTATGATACTCAGCTGGGTGGGAATGGCGGTGGTCGTCACATTTGCTGATGCCATTTGTTTCAATTTACTTGGTGAGTACGAAAGTTTTCCGCGTCCATTTTCTGTACATCGCTTTATCGAAAATATTTATCCACCGAAAAGTTCGTAACGCCAACAAAATCTACAGATTCGATAAAAATGTGTGTGGCCGCGAGAGTCTTAAAACGAAGCTTCTAAAAAGCTGTTATATATTAAACTAGGAGGATTTTTTTTCTTTACCGTAGAAGGATAAAGAGTGTCCTATAACCATTTTTGGATGTCCGGGATAGCTGTGCCAAAATTGGTTAAAATTTGTCCAGTCGTGTCGCCGTGATGCGAGGACAAAGAAAATTGTGAAAACAGATGGCGCTAGGTTCGCCTGACACCGCAATGACGATCCTGCATTGCACTTTCCTGAAATCATGATGACCCATAGAAAAATGATGAATAGTATAGATATAAAACTGATATAATTTGCTTTTTTATGTTCGTAAATTACCGCCATATTATTATGTAGTAAAATTTACGGCGAGCCGATATTACTTACGTCCATATAATTTCTATATAAATA
Source organism: Apotomis betuletana (assembly GCA_932273695.1). Taxonomy (NCBI): domain Eukaryota; kingdom Metazoa; phylum Arthropoda; class Insecta; order Lepidoptera; family Tortricidae; genus Apotomis; species Apotomis betuletana. The sequence goes on along the minus strand of OW026298.1, from coordinate 10,687,480 downwards.
TAAATAAAATCGTAGATGAGCAGCACTCTCGGTATCGCAATGTCGGTTTCAATAAATATGCCTGCACTTGTCTTTTTAACCCCCGACGAAAAAAAGAGGGGTGTTATAAGTTTAACATGTGTATCTGTGTATCTGTGTATCTGTGTATCTGTGTATCTGTGTATCTGTGTATCTGTGTATCTGTGTGTCTGTCTGTGGCATCGTAGCGCCCAAGCGGATGGACCAATTTAAGTGCGGTTTTTTTAATCGAAAGACTTTTCCGTCGAGATGGTTCTTAGCTATGTTTGGTGGAAGTAGGACCAGTAGTTTCCAAGATATTCAGCTTTAATTGGAACAAGTGACAAGATCTCAGCCAATATTGAAGCCAAGGATTCCAAATTTTGGTTAAATGTTAAGTATTATTAGCATTTTCTATATCACTCACTAAATGAGGATCTCATGATGACCAGGTAGTTGTTAATGGATCTCAGCCAATATTGAAGCCAAGGATTTCAAATTTTGGTTAAATGTTAAGTATTATTAGCATTTTCTATATCACTCACCAAATGAGGATCTCATGATGACCAAGTAGTTGTTAATGGATCTCAGCCAATATTGAAGCCAAGGATTCCAAATTTTGGTTAAATGTTAAGTATTATTAGCATTTTCTATATCACTTACTAAATTAAGGTCTCATGATGATCAGCTAGTTGTTAATGGATCTCAGCCAATATTGAAGCCAAGGATTTCAAATTTTGTTTAAATGTTAACACTTTGCACGCCGTAAGTTATAATCGGTACCGCGCTCCAACAGCTGATTACGGGCACCACTCGTGATGTTCTTTTTCCCAAGAACGCCGCGCATTTTTTAAGGTGCCACCTATGGTTCGCCGGCGATTTTCGGTGATATTGTAAGATTTATAAAATAATAATTAACGTAGATACAGGAATAATTTCTTTTTTATTTAAGAGGTGTTTTAGTATTTTATAATGATAAAAATAAAACAATGTGTTTATGATATTTATTTTATTTTAAAACTGTCGCTGAAAAGAACTCGTTTTATGAAAAAATAAAAACTCTAACATGGATTTGTTAGGTAGCCCGCGCAGCGCACTGACGAGGCAGCGCGGGCGACGCATCGTCATGCCTTTCCCCCAACCCTCACGTTAATAAATTGTATGTGTGCGGGTAGCTTAAACGTTCTTCTACACGTTGCTATTAAGCGGATCACGAACTGTGTTCGATATTTTAATACAGACAGTATGAAATCTGATCACGAGTACTATTTGGTATCCGCGACTCTAAGAAAAAAAGTGTCACGAGTGGTATTCGTCATCGGCGAGCTAGACATGGCAGTTATTAAAATGGCCGGCAAATTAGAGAAAAAATGCGTACCGAGTGATTCTCGTGATCGGCGTGCAAAGTGTTAAGTATTATTAGCATTTTCTATATCACTTACTAAATTAAGGTCTCATGATGACCAGGTATAGTTGTTAATGGATCTCAGCCAATATTGAGGCGAATAATTCCAAACGCTGGATAAATTTTGTTTTATTAGCATTTTCCTTATCACTCACTAAGTGAAGATCTCATGATAATCATCTAGCAGGGCTGGACTAAGCGGGCCAGGGCCCCTAGGCACTTGGCATTTAGGGCCCCCTCCCCTATAAGGAGAACATTATTATGGTACAAGTCCTGCGTCTGGGACTGGGTCCCTACGACTAGCTGGGCCCCTAGGCCCGGGCCTTGTGGGCCTAGGGGTAAATACGGCCCTGCCATCTAGTTGTGAAAGGATCTAAGCCAAGAATTTCAAATGTTGGTTAAATGTTAAGTTTTATTAGCGTAATCAACAATTTAATAAAATTTTGACAGTACAATAATTTGGTACCATGCAGCTGAAGATGGCCGTAGGAACTCCTTAACAGCACAGAATAAACCCATGGTGTTTGAGCTCGTCTGATTGTTCTTGATGAGCAATTAACGTTTGTGTAAGAAAGTACAGTCGATATTAAACCGAGTCCCAGTAAAACTTTTTTAATTTCCGTCACAATATTGGGTCACTGTTCTTAGTTTTGCAATTCTGCTAGAGCTGAATTGTCATTAGGACTATTGAACAGGTTCCTTTGATCGAGGTCACAAATAGCAACACCTTGCAAGATTTTAACGCGACTAAAGGACACGTAAGCTTTAGCAAAAGTACTCGCCTAAGTGAATAACAGCTTTTTAGGATTCTGTAGTCAACAAGGAACCCTTATAGTTTCACCATGTCCGTCCGTCTATCTACGGCTAAGCAGAGACATAGTGGTAGAATAAATTTTTAAAAACTATATTTTTGTGTACCTTACCTACACGTAAAAAAGTGGGGATGTAATATTTTTTAACGGTTTATCCCATGGTGTGGATTATCGATGATTAGGTCTTTCAAAACTAAGTCAAGTTACCTAGCACCAACTGCAATTTTTATGGATCTAAGTAAGCCACCCGTACTATTTGGATCCTGAAGAATGGAAACCTGGTTCTGTTTTAGGCCATAAGTAGCAGGTTCTTTCAACTCATCCAGTGCATTTAAAGTATGTATTTTGATTGTCTTGGCTAATAACTTTGTTAACGATTTTTTCCCAGAATGTTGCTAAAGGCTAATTTCAATTTTAGAGAAGACGGCTTTCGTTACCACTGGCTTGGGATCCTGTTGTCTTACACATAGTCAAGGATCAAGCTCGAGGAAAGACTGGAAACTATGGACCATAAACGGTGTAAAACCAAAAAAGTGTTAAATGTAGAAAATTCCGGGAAAAAACTTCTGTTTGTTTAAAAAATATGAAATAAAAATAAAATTAAAAATTTAAAAAACCCCCGACATGACAACCTGTAAAAAGAAAGAAATAAAATCTACGAAATGTGCCTTTACAATGAACAGTAGAAAAAGAATCCAAGCATCGTTGCGTCGGGGGACCGCTAAGTAAATGAAATGCAATGTACTTACTTAAAATCGTAAAGTGGGAAGCCCCAAATAAAATGCATACTTACAATTTTGCGTTGAAAAATATAGTTCATTTCACTTAGGTTAGGTACTTAGCGGTCCCCCGAACGCAACGACGCTTGGATTCTTTTTCTACTGTTCATTGTAAAGGCACATTTCGTAGATTTTATTTCTTTCTTTTTACAGGTTGTCATGTCGGGGGTTTTTTAAATTTTTAATTTTATTTTTATTTCATATTTTTTAAACAAACAGAAGTTTTTTTTACCTTGTTAATTTCTTACCTTCTCATGTTTTAAGGCTCCTTATATTTGAGCAAAATTCATGCCGAAATCTGTTTTTTTTTTTACTTATTTTCGACTGCATACAATGACATAACTTTACTATCTAGAACCACACCTCGGACAATGGCGATCAAATGTATGAAAGAAACGCGTTGCTACGCACACAGTCTAAGCTCGTGTAGGTGAACGCGTACCATGCTTGTGTGAGTGAGATAAGACATGCTAGGGTTGCTGCCATTTTGAACGCACGAGTCGGGAACACAATGTGCAGCAATATGAGATGACCTTGTAATAGCGGCGTCGAATTAATGTTGTGTGCTTATAATTAAACTAATGTTGAACTACGATTTCTTATTCCGCCCGCGTTCAAATTCGATAACCTCAATTACTAAAAACTCATTGCGCGAATTAGGAAGAGGAAGAATTTAAGAATCATATTACGCAGTAAGGTGGGTATCTAAGCTCGATTTATAGGTACAAATAGTTTCCTATTTTGAATCAGTATAAACGAAGTAACTAAATTTTTGTAAGGAAATTCAGGCCACCAAAATATTACGTAAGTTGAAAACATGATTTTTTGTTCATATATATATTGTGTTGTTTTCAGTGTGATCTGATTGGTTTAGGTCGAAAACGGTTAGGGCAAAAAAAATACTAAACATAATTACCTATTGTAAGTTGGTTTTCTACTAAAACATAAAACACTGAAAATAACTGGGTAAGTATGTACTTGCCTTGATTCATCCAATGGGAATCTGTAGAACTTTCTTTTATTTTTGTTGTTTATAGAGCTTAAACAACCGTACACAGCACAACACACGCCTATTACAAAAGTATTTGTTTAATATTTGAATATTATACGTGGCCTCCGCTCTGCGCACCGCGTCGTCGTCGCGTCCCTGCCAGCCGGTAACTGCGAGGTAACCGAGCGCGGGTGGGCGGCACTTTCGGGGGGAGGCAGGGAGTGTCCATACTGTACGTTAGTACTCTTTATTATACTGTGCTAGAACTCAGGGAAAAGTATTATTCACTTTAAAAAGTTGGTTGAATTTGTCGATACATTTATAATATGAAAAAGAAATACATTTTTAAATGTATAACGCCTCTCAATATCTTGTTTATATTTCAGGCGCAAAAGCGTCGCAATACGGCAAGCAACGTCTTTGGGGCTCGGTCGGCTGGGGTATATTCTCTCTGCTCACTGGTGTCCTCATCGACGTATTCAGTGATGGCACGTCCAAGAACTACGCGGTCGCCTTTGTACTTATGTTTGTGTTCATGATCGGTAACGTCATCGTCTCCTGCTTCGTGAAGGTATACTTACTATTATTTATGTTGTGTGATGTGTTATTGCATTATTTAGTTAACGCATTCACTGCCACCAACGTATGCGTTTACCTTTCATACAAGTTTGTTCCTAGGCCACGCCTGGCAGTGAATGCGTTAGGGTGTGTATGAGTTATGTTATCGTATCAAAACTGGGGCTCCATTGGCTGGGGCTTTTCCATGCTCAGTGGCGCCCTCATCGATGTATTCAGTGATGGAACGTACAATATTAACCCTATACTTGGCAGGGAATTAGGTGTGCATTTTTTTTAATTTTTTTCTTGTTTTATTTAGTTAGTTAGCGATAATAATACACGAAAAATATATATAAATAAATATTTGACTTGTATTTTAATATTTATAGCATGTATCTTATTGGATACATTGCCAAGTGTTCACAAAACTAAATTTGTAACTTAAGGATACTTTGCCTGCTACATAGCAAAAGAGAACCTAGTGCTTTTTTACAGAAAATGTTTAAGAAATTTTCTCAAATCACAGTGTTTAATGGATACTACTTACTTATAGAGCTTAATAGAAGTGCTCTAACAAAAACAGAAAGGGGGTAAGTACCTTGGATTCAGCAGAACGCGAGCTCATTGGTGATGCCGCCGGCTTCGCCGGTTAGGGGCATTATTGAGAGCTTCAAACATCGCCGCAAAGTTACCAGCATGTCAGTTTTCTATCGGATCTATTTTGGAGATTTTGTGTAGGAATTGCAGGATTCAATCCCACCATCCCTATTTCACCATCGGACATCCAGGCAAGAGAACCGACTTCATCCTTATGTTGTCAGTTTATATTCTATTTACTATCGCTATAAGGGACGGAACTCGCGCCCATGGTGTGTATTGCTTAAAAATTTATAATTTAGGTCTTCAAGGTTGTTGATGAACCAGCGACCTACATCTTCGACCCCGTAGTCACTTACCATCAGGTGATACTGAGGTAAATCGCCGGTCAATTATGATAACCGCAACCTGGCAATGTATCCAAAAATGCACATATTCAAATTAATAATAAGCTGGCAGTGTTAGTTCAACTATTCGACAATAAGTTAAAGTGAATTTCTATTTACCAAGTAAATATTAAAAATGTATACATATTTCTTTTACCTTGAGCTTCATAGTCGCACGCGCATGGTCTGCCATCTGGCGAGCTACTGGTCAAAATTTGTTGCTACAGCACAAAAATATATTTTTTGGTAGAAAGTGTGCACATCATGCTTCGATTTAATACTAAACAGAAAATATAAATCGATCGTTACTGACCGGTAGATTTTTAGGGTTCCGTAGTCAACTAGGAACCCTTATAGTTTCGCCATGTCCGTCTGTCCGTATGTCTGTCCGTCCGCGGCTTAGCTCCGTGATCATTAGTACTAGAAAGCTGAAATTTGGTATGAGTATGTGTATGTATCACGCCGACGTAGGTATGTGTACGTAACCCTCGGTGCGGTCAGACTCGCACTTGGCCGGTTTTTTGCTATATTATTATTTAAGCCATACAGCCATCAAAGGATTAGACAACTTCAATCTTCTGTAACTGTAAAATTTTGCGAACTTGACTTCTGCCCAGTTCTCCCAACTTACTACGAACAAAATTTAATGTGTGTATAATTCGCAAGTTACACATCATATTGCTAATATTTTAACTGTATGTTAGAGTACAATTTTGGTACATTTTTTAGCGTTATAAAATTTCTCAAGGGCTTCATGGTAAACTGCGATACACCCGCCATCCTGACAGTCAGAATGGCGGGTGTACCTAAACATTGTAATAACTTTTTGTACGGAGAGGTACATTTTTTTAAAAGTATGTACAAAATAGTACATCTTGAGTACATTTATTTTACAAATCCGTGATGGTACACCCGCCATTCTGACTCTCACTAGTAAATACGTATATATCTAATTTCTCTTGTAAAAAAACCAAGTAAAGTGTGTGCCATGCTACTGAAACTCAAGAAAGAAGAGCAGGATAAATAGTAAAGTGTTGCAAAGATATTTCACGAAACTCTAGAGAGGGACAAGCTGCAATTTTCTTGAGACAAACATTAGAATTGATGCTACACAGCACGATCACAGGGGTGGACAAGGACATTGTCCAAAAACTATCAAAATCCTCCTTTCATCGTAACAATATGTTTTTCATGTACTTGTGATTTTCAGATCGAGTCAACAAAAATGTCCGTCAGCATCCTGGCTGACGTCGGATTGCTGCTATCGTCTGTACCTACTGTGATATTTTTCCTCTGGACGATAGCCGTCGGTCTCTGCACTGGGCTTCTGTGGCAGTTCCTGTTCTGGCATTTAGAGGACATTTCGAAGGTGAACTGTGACAGCTGGGACTACATCAAGACTTTACAAGGGTTGGTCGGCGCTATTCAGACGTTCGCTGGCGAGATTCCTTTTATGTTTGTTTCTGGTGAGTGGTCAAAGCTTCAACATTCATAGTATTCTCACCCACTGTGATATCTTCCTCTGGAAAGTTGTCAGACTGCGTCGGGCTGTTATGTTCTTATTCTGACATTTAGAAGACATATCGATGGTCAACTTTGACTATATCAAGGCTTTACAAGGGTTGGTTAGCTCTATTCAAACATTTGCTGGCGAGTTACCGTTCATATTCGTGTCTAGTAACTCTAATAAGTGGTCTCAAATCTTCAACATTCTTACAGATATTGTGCATAATGCCTTTTCATTGCATTTTGCCAGCCTAGCTTGTTGTTATATTTTTATCTCAACTTATTCATCGAAATTGATAGAGATGTCATTCTAAAATGAACTTTTCCGACAAAAAACTATGGAATTGCGTTATGTACTTTATCTGTGGCTACCGTGACATTCTTCCTGTGGACGATAGCCTACCTGCAGGGCTAGCATATCTTACCGCACATCGTTTGTCGTGCGACTCAGCATCACCTGTCTTGCCCGCTCTTGAAAGGAAAAAGACAGATAGCACTAGTCGCGCGACAAAGAGTCGCTTGTCATAGTTATGCTAGCACGTCTAGTCGTCTAGGGTTGCTATAGCAGTTATTATTCTAGCATTTGGAAGACATATCTAAAGTCAACTGTGGCTGCATCAAAATTTTGCAACAGCTGATCAGCCCTATTCAAACGTTTCATTTATGTTTGTGCCCGTTAAGAGTCCGCAGCAAGCTCGATTCTTCATACAAACGTAGTTACGTCCTTATTTTAATATAACGTGTCACATTATCATGAAATTCTCTAAATATAATGAGATAAGATATATCTAGGGCTAAAACTAGTTTATGACTCTTGAAATGTTAATAGAAAGAAAATAGAGCGAGTACAAGTTTTGCATTTTTAGACCCCAGAAAGTTGTTCAGTTTGGCGGCATACTACGACCAAAATATAGTTTAGATTGAAGTCAAAACCTATTTCCGGTGTCGATTAAACTATGCAGTTTGATAAGAAAAAAGATTTATCAAAATTGATCTCGTAGTTTTAAAATGAGAGCGTAACTACGAAAACCTTAAAATAAATTACAAAAAATTGTTGCGAAACTGCAGCGAATTACTCTAGCGCGGGGAACGGTCCGGGGGGGCGGCGGTAAGCACCGCCCTTATCATAGCTGCTCCTAGCCAGCCTCGCGCAACTCTCAAGGTAAAAAAAACTTCTGTTTGTTTAAAAAATATGAAATAAAAATAAAATTAAAAATTTAAAAAACCCCCGACATGACAACCTGTAAAAAGAAAGAAATAAAATCTACGAAATGTGCCTTTACAATGAACAGTAGAAAAAGAATCCAAGCGTCGTTGCGTTCGGGGGACCGCTAAGTACCTAACCTAAGTGAAATGAACTATATTTTTCAACGCAAAATTGTAAGTATGCATTTTATTTGGGGCTTCCCACTTTACGATTTTAAGTAAGTACATTGCATTTCATTTACTTAGCGGTCCCCCGACGCAACGATGCTTGGATTCTTTTTCTACTGTTCATTGTAAAGGCACATTTCGTAGATTTTATTTCTTTCTTTTTACAGGTTGTCATGTCGGGGGTTTTTTAAATTTTTAATTTTATTTTTATTTCATATTTTTTAAACAAACAGAAGTTTTTTCCCGGAATTTTCTACATTTAACACTTTTTTGGTTTTACACCGTTTATGGTCCATAGTTTCCAGTCTTTCCTCGAGCTTGATCCTTGACTATGTGTAAGACAACAGGATCCCAAGCCAGTGGTAACGAAAGCCGTCTTCTCTAAAATTGAAATTAGCCTTTAGCAACATTCTGGGAAAAAATCGTTAACAAAGTTATTAGCCAAGACAATCAAAATACATACTTTAAATGCACTGGATGAGTTGAAAGAACCTGCTACTTATGGCCTAAAACAGAACCAGGTTTCCATTCTTCAGGATCCAAATAGTACGGGTGGCTTACTTAGATCCATAAAAATTGCAGTTGGTGCTAGGTAACTTGACTTAGTTTTGAAAGACCTAATCATCGATAATCCACACCATGGGATAAACCGTTAAAAAATATTACATCCCCACTTTTTTACGTGTAGGTAAGGTACACAAAAATATAGTTTTTAAAAATTTATTCTACCACTATGTCTCTGCTTAGCCGTAGATAGACGGACGGACATGGTGAAACTATAAGGGTTCCTTGTTGACTACAGAATCCTAAAAAGCTGTTATTCACTTAGGCGAGTACTTTTGCTAAAGCTTACGTGTCCTTTAGTCGCGTTAAAATCTTGCAAGGTGTTGCTATTTGTGACCTCGATCAAAGGAACCTGTTCAATAGTCCTAATGACAATTCAGCTCTAGCAGAATTGCAAAACTAAGAACAGTGACCCAATATTGTGACGGAAATTAAAAAAGTTTTACTGGGACTCGGTTTAATATCGACTGTACTTTCTTACACAAACGTTAATTGCTCATCAAGAACAATCAGACGAGCTCAAACACCATGGGTTTATTCTGTGCTGTTAAGGAGTTCCTACGGCCATCTTCAGCTGCATGGTACCAAATTATTGTACTGTCAAAATTTTATTAAATTGTTGATTACGCTAATAAAACTTAACATTTAACCAACATTTGAAATTCTTGGCTTAGATCCTTTCACAACTAGATGGCAGGGCCGTATTTACCCCTAGGCCCACAAGGCCCGGGCCTAGGGGCCCAGCTAGTCGTAGGGACCCAGTCCCAGACGCAGGACTTGTACCATAATAATGTTCTCCTTATAGGGGAGGGGGCCCTAAATGCCAAGTGCCTAGGGGCCCTGGCCCGCTTAGTCCAGCCCTGCTAGATGATTATCATGAGATCTTCACTTAGTGAGTGATAAGGAAAATGCTAATAAAACAAAATTTATCCAGCGTTTGGAATTATTCGCCTCAATATTGGCTGAGATCCATTAACAACTATACCTGGTCATCATGAGACCTTAATTTAGTAAGTGATATAGAAAATGCTAATAATACTTAACACTTTGCACGCCGATCACGAGAATCACTCGGTACGCATTTTTTCTCTAATTTGCCGGCCATTTTAATAACTGCCATGTCTAGCTCGCCGATGACGAATACCACTCGTGACACTTTTTTTCTTAGAGTCGCGGATACCAAATAGTACTCGTGATCAGATTTCATACTGTCTGTATTAAAATATCGAACACAGTTCGTGATCCGCTTAATAGCAACGTGTAGAAGAACGTTTAAGCTACCCGCACACATACAATTTATTAACGTGAGGGTTGGGGGAAAGGCATGACGATGCGTCGCCCGCGCTGCCTCGTCAGTGCGCTGCGCGGGCTACCTAACAAATCCATGTTAGAGTTTTTATTTTTTCATAAAACGAGTTCTTTTCAGCGACAGTTTTAAAATAAAATAAATATCATAAACACATTGTTTTATTTTTATCATTATAAAATACTAAAACACCTCTTAAATAAAAAAGAAATTATTCCTGTATCTACGTTAATTATTATTTTATAAATCTTACAATATCACCGAAAATCGCCGGCGAACCATAGGTGGCACCTTAAAAAATGCGCGGCGTTCTTGGGAAAAAGAACATCACGAGTGGTGCCCGTAATCAGCTGTTGGAGCGCGGTACCGATTATAACTTACGGCGTGCAAAGTGTTAACATTTAAACAAAATTTGAAATCCTTGGCTTCAATATTGGCTGAGATCCATTAACAACTAGCTGATCATCATGAGACCTTAATTTAGTAAGTGATATAGAAAATGCTAATAATACTTAACATTTAACCAAAATTTGGAATCCTTGGCTTCAATATTGGCTGAGATCCATTAACAACTACTTGGTCATCATGAGATCCTCATTTGGTGAGTGATATAGAAAATGCTAATAATACTTAACATTTAACCAAAATTTGAAATCCTTGGCTTCAATATTGGCTGAGATCCATTAACAACTACCTGGTCATCATGAGATCCTCATTTAGTGAGTGATATAGAAAATGCTAATAATACTTAACATTTAACCAAAATTTGGAATCCTTGGCTTCAATATTGGCTGAGATCTTGTCACTTGTTCCAATTAAAGCTGAATATCTTGGAAACTACTGGTCCTACTTCCACCAAACATAGCTAAGAACCATCTCGACGGAAAAGTCTTTCGATTAAAAAAACCGCACTTAAATTGGTCCATCCGCTTGGGCGCTACGATGCCACAGACAGACACACAGATACACAGATACACAGATACACAGATACACAGATACACAGATACACAGATACACATGTTAAACTTATAACACCCCTCTTTTTTTCGTCGGGGGTTAAAAACGATCGACAACGGCTGTATGAAACGGAGGTGAATTTTTTACCTAAGTTTGAAAGAACTTTGAAACCTACAAAGCATTAGATAATTGGCGACAATCGAATTTAGGCGGGTTGTACTTCAGCCGCCATTTTTGTCCGCCATGCCATGTTAGATGACGTTTCTATTTTGTTGTGTAGTCTGTCACTTCTGTCAAGGTTCTGCGATCTTTTCAAATAATTCAAATTTCACAAATAATCTAATAATTTGCATTCTTTGGGTGTAGTGGTCGTCTAGAAGGTACACAAGACAATCACAATTGCAAAAATGAGTGGATTGAAAAGGAAAAAGTGCGAAATATGCAGAATGAAAACGTGTCGAATGGACGGTCAAAAAATACTATTCATGGCAAGATTTCCACCGTTCGAAGATCGGTAAGTAAAAAATATACTTAATTACTGCGTGTTATAACCATGTTAATCGTAAGTTTCATTGAAAACTTGGTATTTCGGGTAAAATAATACATACCCTTATACGTATGTAAACAATAGTGCTGTATGTAAGTTTTATCGATAATTTTCATTTGAAGTGAAAAATACCTGGGTAAACACGGAATATCTTTCTTCAAGCAAAAGCCTATTGGTATGTGTACTTATACAAAAGTGTGCACTTGAATACAGCTGTTAAAGCCGTCTCAGATGAGAGGATAAGACATTATTATCACTACTTTTTATGCCAGTTTGAGTTAGATTATGGTCACAGAAATATTTTACGAAAAATCTTCAATGGACTATGAATGGTACGGTTTCATCTGGACAAACAGATTCATTTTTACTCTGTAATTTTCTGTTTACCCTGTATTATTTGTGTTGCAGAACTTCCAACCTGGAGCACAGACTGGAGTGATGAAACGGCTTTTTTCGTCTATGTTTATCAGCAAGCCAAGCAAAGTTTGAACGAAATAAAATTATTTGCACACTTGTTTTTTTTTATGAAGTCAGTAACCTAAAGTAAACCAAATGTTTACATTGAAGCGAAATATTTAATGATTTAAATTACCGGAAAGCCGTTGGAGACGCGGGTGCGAATGCGAACCCCGCCTGAACAATTTTTTTTAAATACCGATATCGATATCGATAATTCGATAATTTGTGTAACATGTGACATCCCTATTTTGTTCTTGATGTTGGCATTATGTCATGAGTTGACACTGACACTGATATCGTTTGCGGCTTCATATTGGCAGTATGTTTCGCCCCCGTTTCATACTAATGCGAGTTCACGCTTTTTGTATGGCACTCCCGTCTCTTAAAACGTAGTGATTACATACTCTTTGCTCCTAGCGCGCTCTCGCTTTACTGCTAGCGCCCTGTCTTCCTCTAGGTGAAACAACAACATTTTAAAGCGTAAGCGCGCGATCTCAACGCGGAGTTGAGCGGACCTTGCTGCGGACTCTTAAGTGGTCAAATCTACCATGTACTAGCATTACTACTGATAAAGCATGACGTCAGAAATTCAAGCAAAATTACAAAAGTTTCCACATGGAAAGTTCTCGATGATGTCACAAGGAATTTTGGAACATGGAAGCATTCTTTAAATTATTGTACCTAATGTACCTATAATACGCTCCAAATCAAATCTTTAATCCTTCTCCACAGAATACATCCTGAAGTGCCTAGGCCACGTGAACATGATGAGTCTAGTGCTCTTCGCTTTCGGCGTGCGGTTCATCCTGTATTCCTGGCTGACGAACGCATGGTGGGTCCTGCCAATTGAGATGCTACAGGGGATCACCTTCGGCATGTTCTATCCCACCATGGCGTCTTATGCCAAGGTGGTTTCGCCCCCCGGCACTGAGACTACTGTTCAGGTAACAAAAACACCAGCGGGGCTTCCATATCTTGCCCCGACTTAGTATGTCGCGCGACTCAGCTACACCTGTCTTGCTCACGCGGTATTGAAATGAGAGTGACAGTATACGTCGTGCGACAACAAGTGGCCTGTCATAGACGTGTTGATGTCAATATTAATACCTACTCGCAGCTTCCAGAAAGATCTTGGGAACATTACATACGGAGTGCTTACGTGAAGATAGTGATCACCTGCGTTTACACTTACCTGTACGCTTGCGGTGCCGCTTAATTTCCCGCACTAACTGCTCGTTGGTTGGTCAAAACTATTATGCTTTAAAATACACTTAGCCACGTACAATGAAAACGCAAAAACATGAGGTCGTGTCGTGGCACGATGTGGTCCTATGTCGTGTTACATTCGACGTTGTGTGGTGAGATTGCGACATGCATCGTTAATATCAAGGCGTGATCTCACAGTGCTTCACGAGTTGACGTCGTACCATTTAATTGTGTTGAGGCTCATAGTTGTTGTGGTAACTAAACGCAGTTGCTTGACAGCCGGCTCTCTCTCGCTGGGTGACGGTGTCTGTGCATATCATGTACTTCCCAAATAATAAATAAATAATTATAAAGAGCCATCACCAGCAGCAGCAGTTACTACAGTTGTGATGCAAGCAATTAGTATTGATCGATAGCCTAAGTTGCCCCGTTTTAAAACTATTGTTTCTATCCCGTAATAACTTTCATATGATTTATGCCACAGGGCTTAGTGGGCGCAGTATTCGAGGGTGTCGGCACGTCCCTGGGCAGCTTCATCGGCGGCCGCCTTTACGAAACCTACGGTGGCTGGAACACCTTCCAGTGGTTCGGCATCAGCTCGCTGGTCTTCTGCGTCATCCACGTGTTGGTGCAGTTCCTCGTGAAGGACAAGATCCCTGTGGGACTCTCGAAAGGCAAAGAGTAGGATGAATCGGAATTTTCGTATTTAACAACGAGAACTGTAATTGTTTTCTAATTTACTTAATATTATTGTATTTGTTTTGACTTTGACTCAAGTCTGCAGACGAAGCACGGATGTCAGTATAGTTTTGGTTGTTTCATGTCGCACCTTTAGAATTATAGTGACCTAATTCAAAATCTTGGAGTTTTAGAATTAGGTCTCTTTAATTCTAAATATATAATTGAAAATGAAAGTGTCAACGATTTTGAATGAGGTCACTATAATTCTAAATGTGCAATTGTGTTTCGACCGATTTACATTTTTACACTTCTTTGCCTAATGGTCCCTACCCCAATCAAGACAATTTGCTTGTTGGTGAATAACTTCATAATATCGCAATAATAAATTTGACTGCGGTTAAAATATATCATTTCTAACATCTAGATCAAACATTCGAAACTACTGGAATTAATATAGATATTTTCTCCACTTTCGTCGACACTTTATTCGTCGCGGTTCAAAACGCAATGCTGCATCACTCGTAGAAAGAAATACATATTCTATGAATACTGCAACTGATAGGACATGTAGTGGTACAATTGAGGGCTATCCAAATCCTTATGTAAGTGTAATAATTATGCCCAGTGCGTGTATAAGTACAGCATCCGAAGTAGCTATGAAAGAAAGAAAGAATGTTTATTTTGAAATCACACATACAAGATCGTGTACAGAGCTTCGCTTAAATCTAAATATAAAGAAAGAGGTAAGTGTATTTCAATAAAGGATCCCACTCAGCATAATTATGTCGGGCCACATAGTGCATCGACGCTATGTAGAATAACACTTGCAGAATAATAATGTGGGTTTGTCTGAAATTATCACACGATCTAAAATATGTGTTATCTACTTCTTCTGCTGCTGACTGTATTGACTTATAATCCTTTTTTTTATAAGTATATACAATATTTATACAATACAATTATTTATAAAAATATACTTTTAATTATAATCAGAGAAAAAGACGAATATCAGATATATCATAGGATAGCAGTTCGTCTTGTCGAGGAGCTAGTTATGAAATCCAAAATGTACTATTTAAATTACAAAAAAAAACTTTACTGTAATTTTGAACACTGCTTAGATAATCCCGCCGTTGAGAAGCAAGCACAATATTTGTATATGTATAGGTATTATAGCAAAAACGAATTTGTAGACTGTAGGAGCTCGGCTGTGTTTTTTAATTTCTGTAAACTTTATTTTGTTCTCGTTTTATTTTTGAAATACTTGGTATATGCTTACTTTTTGTGTGTTGTGTGTCACAATTCAGTTTCCAATAAACAAAATCCGATACTTCAATCGTTCGGTTGGGTTTTTGGTTATTCCTTTTTTCACTTTCGTTATTATCTGTTATTGACCCAGTGCTGTGATAAATATTTTTTGTCTATTGTTTTTTTTTCCTTTTGAAGGTCATTTTGTTGATTTTGCTTCCTTTTTTATCCGTTTGTGTTGACTTATAAAACGTTATTTCTACTTTTCGTACTTGTCACGTAAACGGTTATTCTGTTAACGTAATGTGATAAAAATATTGTGGTGGTGCAATTCGGTATACCTACCGTACGGCTAAATGGGTATATTTGGTAATATGCAAATTATAGTATTTTATGCAATCGTTGCACAATGGAGGTTCTTAAAGTCGAGTACCGCGTTTAGGTCACGAGGCTTGCCGAGTGGCCTATGTAGGTAAGGTACGAGACTTTAAGACCTAATTGTGTAACTATTGCATACAATCCTTTTTATACGAGCAAAACTCAGAAAAACATTTTTTACTTTAATCGTCATTCTCCAATATGATTTTTTATTTTTAATGTAACCTTTTTCGTTCAACTATATCTGACCTTTTAAAAAAAACATGATCGCGATGGCCATGGCGGGTACCTCGTGATTGGTGAATTTTTTTGACAAGTAATTTCAACCAATCAGTGAGCATCAAATAAGCTTAGGTATGTTCTCTTTTTGAAATTATTAGAGTTGTGTAGAGAGATGTCTTATGAATATTAAAGTTCTGTAGCGGGTACCATAGAGTATAGAATTCTGTTACAGGATTAAAAAGTGCGTTATTGTGATTTTGTCTGTGAAATTATAATTGACAGATTAAAGTCTGCGAGTATAAAAAATGTTTTTAGCCCTAATATTTTTTTCTAAAGCAAAAATTTGAAGAAATGTCTTATACTTGAAAATATGCATGTTCCTATAGTCTGGCTACTTAAATATTACTCAAAGTTTTGGCGGGAATTTAAAAAAAAGTCTGCGTCTGGTCACACTTTGTGTAGTAGGAATTATAGTTTTGATACTAGAAAATATTTTTGATTTTCTATGCACACGTAAGGTACCCAAGGAAATAAGTTAAATAGGTTCATGTGCACTCATAGTCAGTTCACATAATTTCTACCACTATGTACAGTACAGTCAACGACAAACATATGTTTACACTTTCTAACCATAGACTAGGCGAAAAATTAAATGTTGTGTAAATAAGACCTAGCTCGATAAACCATCACCAAAAAAAATTACATAAGTACTATGCCAAATTTCAACTAGATCGGAATGTTAGAACTAATAAGTACATAAAGTATCAAAATTATATATAGAGGACCCATCTACTAAATTGTTTGAATCATAGACAATTGGTGATACCACAAGGAAATATCTGTCAACATTATTTGGCTAGCCAGACTTTAATTAGTAACAAATATTTTTTTATCATGTAATTAACAATCAACATTTATGAAATAAAGCAACTTTTACCCATTTCTAGTATTCCAATGGTAATAATCGGGCTTAAAACTATTATTTTGCTTACTACCAACAAAGTCGATCGGTGCTCAGAGCTCTTCGTCGTCGTTTTCGTGGTACTTTACTCGTAGATAGCTATACATAAATGTGTTTTATTTTTCCGCGCTAATAAAACCTTCTTCAGTAAATATGTCCTTAGTTTTGAATTTAATATAGTACTTAGTATCTTTTTCTACACATTCAGTATGAATTTAATGTCAGAATAGATATTGTTTTTAAACGAATAATACTGAACATTAGATGGAACTATATTGTCCGTATAGCGATAGTAATATTTGAAGTATTTTTGAATGTCTAATTAATGTAAATATATTGTTTATTATTGATTGACATCTCTGACAACTTATTTATTACTGTTTCGAAGCCTTTTTCTGAACTAATGTTGTAACAATTATGTTATTCAATGTATTCTTATTAATTTTCTAGTGTTTTGTATAACAATTATTTTATTTTTTACTCCTTCATAATCAAAGTCAAATTTGAAAGGTAAATAAATGCTAACTACACCAATTTTCACGGTTTTATTTCAATAAATTATTTAGAAAAGTAAATTTTATATAAACGACTTATGTAATACCAGAAGGTGCTTGCGAACTTCGTCCGCTTGGAAGAAAAAGTCATAACCTCCTTTTTTGCTTCTCGTCAGTCGGGTAAAAAGTTTAGTATATTCAGGGTGGCGCAGCTACCCGCAAGGTAAGGTGGGTTAAGACTATGGTATATCACTGGTGGAAGACCGCCACTAACTAACTAATTTAGCTCAGTTACCCAAACAGGGTCTTAGCCTCCGAAACGAGAGCACGCCACGTCGTGTCCCGATCCAGCGCAGTTTCTCGCCAGTTTTCCACTGAAGAAGTTGGCCACAGTCCAATAAATAGCTAACTGTTAGTCTTACCCCATTTCGTCGAGGATAGTGCAATACCGCGTAAGTAACAGCTGTCGATAAAGTTCTCATTTCAATAAAATGCTTAGCATTTGTTTGAATATTGATTCGTATCTACACTTGTTACTTAACTTACGCGGTATCGCACTATCGCCGACGATTTGACAATAAACTATGATAGTCTTATCCCACTTTACCTTACAAGTACCAAAGCGATAATTAAATAAATAAAATAACATATCACGTATAGTTTTTACAAGAGTTGCAAGAGTGACGGACGCTTTTTCATTTATTTATAACGTGATAAACGTAACCATCATCGGCCCGCTGGGAGCAGGGTAAAGGCCTCACACCTCCTTTTCCATATTGGCGTAAGTAATTTGTTTGAATCTTTATACCACTAACCTGTCAATGCGTCCTTATGGTAAAGCGACAAGGGCCGTTTTAATTTTAAGCGTAGGTACCTAACTATGAACCATGTTTTCAAAACAAAAACTATATTCGAAATAGCTTTTTATTGCTGGCGGTATAGTTGAGAATAAATACTTAGTAGTTTTATCACAGAAATGTATTTCTTACCAGCTTTAAGCCTTGAGTGGCATTCTAGGGAAGAGGCGCTAAAATGCGACCTAGTTTAGTTACTTATTATTTTGTATTTGATGTATATGTTAGTTTTCAGGTATGTATGGGCTACAGCTGTCTGAAAGAAATGTTTTCATTCATTCATTCAAAATCTGTTCAGCCGTAAGTTTGTCGAAGTCCCTTCGTCTCTCGATTCCCAGTCTCAATTTTTTATCCTTCGCCCGTAACTAGAGCCCTGAGATGGGATCCCTGGGGAAAAGGGTCCTGGTTAGCCCGTATAGATGAAGGCTCTTCGAAGTTTATTTTAGCGTTCAGCCACTCACTGACTGTAAACTGTTCTTCAGACGTGTTGCACGTGCGTTCAGACGTGGGGCAAGAAATCAGACGTACTGCGCTGTATAGTGCCAAATAACGTCGTCCGAAAAGTCTTAAACGTAAAATGTGCCTATGCAAAAACTGTCAACGACTGTGGCGTGAGTTGCGCGACCCGTAGCTGTCGGACAACCGATAGTGGCTTTCAAAAGGTAATGTTCCTGAACCTCGAGCCTTGAAAGCGGGCCCAACGCAGTTTCTTTTACATTGAAGAAAGAAGAAATTAAGTGAAATCTGCATCGTAGTAATGCAATGCAGAGTCGCCGAAGAAAAGGTAGTAAAGTAAATTATCAAACATCTCATAGCAACATAATATTTAATACTTATGAAACCGGATCTAGCGAGATATTTTTTATTTACCTTCGTTGCCTGACGTTACGTATGTCTGAATACGTCTTGAGACCACGGAACGTGAAACCGTGTCGAAACGCCAGGCTAATTTTAATTACTTACCTAGGTATGTGTACAAACCGCGAGAGTATAAAGGGTTATGTATACGAGTAAGTATCTCATAAGAACAATAGTCAGGTCAGAGTGATTATCTAAAACAGGACTAGGCGGAGCTGTAGAAAGTGGCTATCATATTTCGAATATGAAATAGAGCATATTATATTGATGTGATAACGAAAATGTTTGGAACATCTGATTTTAGCTTCTGACCCAGTGGCCAATAGTGTAATCTCTACGCGCTTGTATAGCCATGTTGTAGTAGGTACCCTCTCTATTTTCATATAATGTTATTCTTTAAGGTCAAATATTTGTTGCTCACGTAGGTATTAACTGATACTGTACATCACACGATAGGACACATTACACCTCTAAAACATTCTAGTTAACGGGGGGTTAACTACAAGAAAATAACAGGCTCAAAGTCACCCAGAGTGCTAGGCTAGAGGGCTCTACTAACTTTGAATTTATCTACGAGATTCAGCGAACGAATAAAACATGTTTTATTCGTTCGCTGACGAGATTCAATATAGGATAGGTACAACGCGCCCGCCCTAGGCCAGTTACCTATATTATATATTGCGGGTGTGTGGCGCTCTGGGTACCCCAAACCTGGTTAAAGAAACGCCGTTTAGAAGCCGTTGCCCCAGGCGGCGGGAAGACCCTCCGTAATGCTGCCCTGAGCATATTAAATTTTATACCTACTTGCTCAGAAATAAATAATAAATTATTGTTGCGATACAGAATGAAAATTGCAAAATAAAAAAGTGATCATAGCGTTCAGTTTTTATTTATTCTGCATCCTTGCTTGTTTTATCGTGGTTTCATCTTGTTGTAAGCAGGCAACACTTACGTAGTTTTGTTAATGTCATTCTTTATTTTGACACTTAATCAACCAATGGTGGATACATACGTTGGTCAAACTAAAGCTCTGATTGGTAGTTAATACGTCAAACGATGTGACATTGAGTTAAAAAAATACACAAATAATCTCTATGGTACTCAATTTGTGAAGTCTGCAGTGTTCGCCTGTCTCCTCGAACCATGGTGACTCAATACAATCTTTCGTAATAGAGTTAGGAAAATCAGTTGAAAATGATAGTTCCTAGTCGTGACTAGAATTCTATGGCTTGCGATGTCTCATGATCGTTAGATCTTTACACTCGTAAGCACACACAATGTACAGCGCAACGCGTAATTCGGTCAAAATTTGAAGATCACCACGTCGAGAAATGGGTTCCAGGTTAAGGTATATAAATGTTTCGCTTCCTTCCCCTTTATCTGTGCTACCACCGACGTTTCGCCAATGTTTGCGTGAACTGTGATGCCTAATCACTTCACTTAACCTCGCCAGAATAGCATTTCCTATTTAATATTGCTATATATCGGCCCGTGTGTTGTCGTTTCCGTTGGTTACATTTGTACGCTTGTTGATATCGCATTCTAACAATAATAAACAAGCAATACGCCTACTTCCTAAATTCATACAACTATTGTATTATTACATTCACGCATCACGTTACAATACTGCTGAAGTTCAGATATGCTTTTAGACATGTTGAATGGGATATACTTAATGTCATTCAGTTATTCATTCTTCTTTAATTTTGATACACTTTCCTTTTTGAAAATTACTTGCTAATAGAGTTCACTAGCTGGGTAACAATAGAATGATGCTAAATAACCCAAGGAATAAATTAATTATACTGCACTCAGTTGGAGATGCTGTGGTGCTCCACTACAGGTTTCCATTGTTGTGATTTTCTAGAATAGAATAGTATTTATTTGCTTAGAATAAGTAGGTACAAATGTGTCATAATATGGTATGTGACAATAGGTTCTGTTTTGCTCAAGGAGATTAAAATCTGCTGTGATCTGTTAACACTATACATGTTAAATTGATTTACTGTCAGTTAACATACAAGCCCTGATAACCATACATCGGGGTTTTCGGAGCACAAATGATTTAACACTACGCTGTCAGTAGGCGGCAAACTATTTGTGCTCCGAAAACCTGGTGTATGCTGATAACATTATGTCATGTCTATCAAAATCGGTGGGTGCGTGGCCATATAATTTGATACCGGCTTGCATGTTTGAAAGCAAACAAGCTTTGGCTTTGCCTAGAAAAAAATAATTCCATGCTGTAGCTATACTTGGTGCTTCACACTCATATATTAATTAACACTTACGTGCAAGCAACATCTACAGATATCGCATAGTTTTGTGACACTGACACTCTCACCATGCTTGGTGAAAGTGTTTAGTGGTATAGGACGATTGGTAGCTGCCTATTGTGAGGATTCGATTGACTAGGTTTGAATGTGCTGAAGCTTATTATTTGTCGACTTGTGTGGAGCTGGCATCTCAATATGCTATCATTTTTGTTCCTTTATTGGTTAGTTTGGATGCACTCACCTTACCATAGGCTTGATCAATGGTCATAAGAGGGATGATTGTATCGATACCTTAGTTCACACTCGTACTAATTACAATTATTTATCCAATGAAATTTAATCAGTGATCTGCACTAACATCCTAATTGCAACTATTTTTTCCGAAAAGTTAGTATGATTGTGCTCTAAGGTATCAATTCTATTGAAGTATGTATATTTTCTATATCCTAGTACCTATTGTACAGTCGCCATCAGATATATCGCAGCATATAAGGCGTTCATAAATATCTGAATACGACTTATTGACTGGGCGTTACAGTACATGTTCAGATATTTATGAACGCCTTATATGCTGCGATATATCTGATGGCGACTGTACATGCATTGCTTAGTTTTGCACTTAACATATTTGTGTTACAATGGTGATTGTGATTTGCTGTACGCCATTATGGTATATTTCCAAATACAATACAGAAACACAATTCACGTTAAGATTTAAACAAACAAAGTCTTTAAAATTAACTATAATTAGTTCATTAACTATAATTAGTTCATTATTCATAAAAAAATATACTTTAATTATAAATTGTACATGTTTACATTCTGGGGTACATCATTTCAATAGATTGGAAAACAAAATTATTGCATGATATGTTTTAAATATATTTTTGTTATTTACTTTCAATCTAAAAACGCTGTCTATTTACAAGTGGATAGGTTTAAATTTCTTTCGAGTTATATTATTCTATTATTTGAGTGCTTGGGTATAATTGTTTTTAACTAAGCAATAAGCATACAAACTAAACTACAATAGAAACACACTAAAATATGGGCGAAATTGCGACACATACTATTTTATTATGTTGAAAAATATCATAGTCTAAATTATAAAATTCTTAAATTATAGTAGAACTGGATTTCTGCTTCATTATTCTTATTTTATCCCAGCGTAGAGGTGTCAATGTCATCCGCGGCAACGCCTGTCGTTTCATTACAGCCACTACTTGGACATAGGGAATGCAAACCCAGTTATTTTACCATACAAATAACCGGTTATAACCGGGTTTACTATAAGAAAATAACCGGGTTTGCATTCCTTACTTGGATAGCGGTGAAGGGTGTGGCTTAGACCAATGAACTGAGTTGAAATCTGTATCTCAGCTCCACTTCACTTTTGTGATTGGTCGATTCCGCACGTCTCCGCTCCTCTCCGCTTCAGTGGTGCACCCGAAAGGGGCGGCGAGCTGCGCGGTGCGGGAACTAATAGAGCGGCAACCGCGCGTGGCGGCTCGTGGCGTGGTTCATATATCGCTATGATTTTTTTTTTACCGCTCGCCGCTTACCGCTCACCGCTGCCGCTAGGCCGTTACGCTGGGGTGCGTGCGGTACCGCCCGCCACCTTTAGGCTCAGGCTTTAGGCGGAATCGGGGCGCTTTCGTAGCTACGCACGGAAGGCCGTGTCGTCGCACCCTAGGCTGCGACCAATAGATATAGGAACAGCAACAGCCAATAAAATAGTTATTCGGCTACCACGAAGATCTAAAGAGAGAACACTCTGTTCATAATTTTATAGATAATATATTCTACGCCAGTCGCCAGCCGACACTTCATAAAAATTTACCGAATTTCATATGCTATAATCAGGTGCCATAAATCTATTTTTCTCTGTAAGCTGAATCTTTTCGGGATTGTCAGATTCATTTACTCCCCAAACTACCCTATTGTCACGTGACTGCGACGAAAATCCGGGGTCTACTAATGATTTTCACATCCATAGTTAAAAAAAAAAAACAAAAAGTATACGATTAGTGACATAAAGTTTATGGAAAATGATAATTATGACAAGTGAAGGTTTATTATGATTATTAATCATACGCCTATTTATGTGCTTACGATTGTTGTTGCAGAGACACTGTACGGCTGTTCGAATTGTTTTGCGAGGTATCACCGGGGGATCGCACGAAAGAGCCCTACATAATTAGAAAATACCCCGAGGGACACCGGACAGAGGAAGAACTAAAAGATGTTCCGAAGTTCACATTTCCATGTCAATTAGATAAGTGAGTATGTAAATTAGGATCCTAAAACGGTTGCTTTACATGTATTAAATTGACAACTTTTGAAGTGACTGTTATTACAGTAGCTGCAAAAAAATTATCATATTGAAATATTTTAACTTTAAGTTGAAATATTTCAATATGATATTTTTTTTTGCCAATAGCGTAATAAGTAACTTGTAGTTATAGTAAGTGTGTAACGAATAAAAACATGTATTTTATTAGCGTAGTTGCAAATATTAACTGAACGGCAAAGTAGTATAAAAACGTGTTTATTTTTTTAATAAGATGCATAATATCGACAACTTTTTTTAAATACAATTTGTATAGAAAAATAGATGTTTGTTGGTTAAAAAAAAATCTCGGGTCAGTACTTTGTTTATAACCGTTTGCAATTGGGTGAATCAACTTTTTTGTGTTGTTTACTCTGTCCCCGTTGTCCAAGTGACATCTTCATACAAAATGCTTAGGTTGTCCGAGGGAAAAATTTTGCGTAATCATAGCGACAAGGTGCACTTAAAAGTTGATTCACCCAATTGTAAAAGTTAGGCAACTCTCGTACAAAATACACCAATATGATAGATTTTTTCCTTTACTGTATATTAGGGAATTCAGGAACCTACAGGGTGTATGGGCGTGGAGGGAGCGGACCCTCTACCACGGTGTAGCAATAAAAGTATAAATTGTCGTTACGGGGAACAAAAAAAAGTGTCGTTATTAGAAATTGAGTTTCATGGTAGGAGGCGTCATTGGTCGCTATTGCCAAGCTACGTGGCGTCGAGTATAGTGGATAAAGTTTTGTTATTGTATTTCGCTGGGAAAGCTTATATTCATATTTCTGTCTCAACTTATTCACTGAAGTTAAATGGAAAAAAAGCTGAAGCTCAAACTAACTTTTTCAACAAAATAATATTATCGAGAGTTTGTTAGAGTTAGTCACAAGATTTTATTTCAAAAACAAAATGTGGGTTAATTGGGCAATTGGGCAATATAAATTGTGGTAATATATTGCTCCAGGCCATGAATCAGCCATATCGCTGCAACATATCGATTTTTCCTATTCAACCAAACAAGTATGTTACCTATTAGACTTAATTAGACTATTGAGTTTTCCGTGGTAATCCCGTTATAACAGTGAATTATATGCCTTCACTGCGTTATGATTATGACTTATGTACTTTTTTAGACTACTATTGTAATTATCGAATACTTTTCGTTTCGTTTTCAGTACATTCGTCCAACACTACTCGTTTGTGATGACGGCTGTGGACTCAAAGTATACGTTCTGCTTCTGCCGGTACGACCCCCGATCGAACACGGCCTTAGTTCTACTATCTCACCTACCATGGCACGACATATTTTATAAGTAAGTTGGTATTTTTTTATTGACGTCGATATGTCATCATCCTCCTAGCCTTTGTCCAATTTTTTTGAGAATGAATTCTCTTTCGGGGTCGGCTACCTAAATCCCAAGATGTGGCGTAGGCACTAGTTTTTACGCAAGCGACTGCCATCTGACCTTCCAACCCAGAGGGGAAACTAGGCCTTATTGGGCTTAGGTGGTTTCCTCACGATGTTTTCCTTCACCGAAAAGCGAGTGGTAAATATCAAATGACATTCCGTACATAAGTTCCGAAAAACTCATTGGTACGGGCCGGGTTCGAACCCGCGACCTCCGGATTGAAAGTCGCATGCCCTAACCACTAGGCTACCACCGCTTGACGCCACTAGGCTAATACGCTTTATTGACGTCGATATGTGTCTTATATTATATTAACTGAGGAGTCCTTTGTACTGGTTTGTAATCAGCATACCCCGGGGTATATGACGCCTACTGCCTGCCTGCCTAGTGTTAAGTCATTTGTGCACCGGAAAACCCGGGATATGGTAATCAGAAGGCATCGGACTTATTGCACGGTACGACGTTAGAGAGCTAATATTAACATTAAAATTGATACTCAGGTAGTGGGTCGATTGCATAAAAATTGTACATAGTTAAGGGCTTTAATTAAAACAAAACTTAATTGATTCCTTTGTGTGACGAAAGTTACCCATACATTTTGTATGACTAACTTTCGTAACACAAAGGAAGCGATCGTGATTTTTTGTTAACTAAGCTTTTAACTGTGTACAATTTTTTTGCAATCGACCCTAGTATCTTTTTGACGAAATTTCGTATTTCTAATGCATTAACTAATAATAAAATGATAGATTTCTTACAACGTATTTGAAAACAAAAATAAATCGAGTACTGATTTATAAAGGTATTCAAATCACAAACGGATGTTGAATAAATACAAAGGCTGGGTGACTGTTGAAAACATTGAATAAGAAATATCTTTCCAACGTAAGTCAAAAACAAATAATATAAAGAATGATTGTACGCTAGACCTGTCACTTGGTATTTACTTTCTCATGACGTCAGTCAGCTGTTTTCTAAGTACTACGTACAGTGATAAAGGTTAGTTGCATTTTGCGCCTTGTAACAGAACCTTCAGGCCTTGTGGGCGTAAGGGTAAATACGGCACTGGATGTGTTCGGTCAAATCAGTGTCCGCGCCTAGCTCCGTGTCAGTGTCAGTACAAATGGACAATAGGGAATGGATTGGATCTTCAGTTGGTACAAGTACCTAACCCCCCAAATGCTAAGATCTGTGCGGAGCGTTTAAACCTTATGATTTACGAACGATTTTGGAGCACTTCTTAATAATTTTTCTATTGCGTCACTGGAATGGTGCATTGATTCGCTGCTTGGCGTTCAAGACGTTGACTGATAAGGAATGCCTTTGTACTATATTTACGTTTCTACAACAAAGTCAAAAGTAAAACTCAAGTATAGTTGAATTTTTTTAATACGTCCGAATGCATGGTCATAAAGAGCTTATCTTTTAAACATGAGCCCGAAGCAATGTCCGAGGACAAATGGAAACAAGTAACAAAAACAACTCGAACAAAATTATATCATCTTTACTTAGTCACAAGGTTAAAATTGGAATAGCATATAGGGCTTCGAAAGCGGGACTCTGGTAATTTTTCGACACTTTTTCGAATTTTATGGATTTATTGTCATAGTATCTTATTCTTCTAGTTTCAACCTTGTGATTTAGATTTTGCTAACCGCTTCCATTTGTCCCAAAGTGAGCTTCTATACAGGAGTAAATCAATGGCTTTGTGTGGTCATGTTTACAAGATATTTCAATCAAAGTTACTGTTTACAATATTGTGAAGTAACAATTCGATTGACCTAGTGGGTCTCAAATCACTGTTACACTACACTTGTAGTATTGTCGCCCACAATTGATAGTATCAATCTACAGAGGGGAGTGTAAGTGGCTCGACCTTCGACCAATTCATAGCGTACACTTGAAACTGTTTTGCATCTGATGTTAGATTCAGTTGTATAATCGTCAATTAGATAGGTGTCGAGGCAAATATGAGCCTTGTCTAACTATGTGCAGTAGGGGAAATGAAAGGCGAATAAATGGAAGTGATTGGTGACTTTATTAACAGGGTTCTACTGTCATACACTTGAGCATTTCTCAAAAAGTTTGTATACAATTAAGACGTCAATTAATGTTGAATTATATTTTCTTATTTTGTTACCAATTTTCTTTGTGATTGCCAATACATTGATTTCAGATTAAAAAAAGTATAAGCATAATAGAACCTTAATTATCAAACGTAGCCTTACATACATTGATATAAAATTACCATAATAAATGCTAACGAAATAGGAAAATTATATTGAACTTTAATTGAAGTCTTACTTTTGTACACACTTTTTGAGAAATGGTCACTTATTGTATAGTTAGTTTGTAATAATCAAACTGCTAAATACATATATTGCCAGACATTTTTATAGACATTAGAGCTATGTATGTTTAATCGTTATTCTGAGTTTCATCTGTTTTATATTGTACGCATTTCTTTCATGGAAGAATATTATGAAGATGAATTAACTTGCAAACAATATTTATACTCTCAAAGCTTGACTTAACGTTGGTAACTTTAATTTGACGAGACTAACAGTGTAACAACAATTATAATTCATTGCCAGCTTAGCGAAATTTTATAAATATATGCTATAATGTTATTAAAACTATCGTGAGACATCTTTAATAATTACAAAAACGGTCGGGCCGTTCCTGACAATTTTTACGTGAGTTTAAACCGTTTTTGTAATTATTAATATATGCAATATTAGCAGCGCCGCACGGTGTTACCCGCTCATCCCACGGGAACACTAAATTTTTTCGGGATAGAAAGTAGCCTATGTGTTGATTTAGGGTGTCAGCTACCTTCATACCAAAATTTATCAAAATTGGTCCAGCAACTTGAGCGTGAAGAAGTAACATACATACACATAAACAGACACACACACTTTCGCCTTTACAATTATAAAGGCCTTTATAAATGTTAATATTAGTGTGATCCCTAAGCAGAAATTAACATTTGTTTAGTTTCGCTCTCGGTGTCTGGAAGTATGTCTAATCAAATCTTGCAAGCTACATTTGACCCAAAACCCCGATTTCGATTGAGTTGAAATTCTGCAAGAAGCTGATCTGATCGGATGATGAAATCGGAAGACGGCCATATGAACTCTGTTTACTTACCTCTTTATAAATATTGTTTATCTTTATATCAACATGTTTACAAATTTCTTTACACGACGTAACGTTATCTCTTAAATATGGGTAAACCACGTTATGAAATTGCATTTCTTTGAATTTTAATATGGAATGTAATGTGGTTTATCTCCATGTTACCTACTTCATTTATGTATTATTTCTGATGTGTCGAATTGTTTCCTAATACACTGAGCAAGCGACTTTTTGAATGATTATCGATTGTAATTTAATAGCCAATGCGAATGTTTTTGATTATTTTTGTATTTTATCGAGTAAATGGCTTCAAGAACAAACTTACGTGTAGTGATTGAATATCTCTTGCTGATTTAAAAAATTGGCCCTTGTATATATATATACCATATTTTACTGTAGTCAATAATTAAAAAATCAAAACTATAATGCTAGTTCTAAAAGTAGTCGGAGTACACGAAGCTTTAATAATTTTATAGCCTTTTGCGACTTTTGATTAAATGTTGAGTGCATATTTCTTTCTTTCTTGCTTCTTTTTCACCGGAGGGTAAACGAACCCTAAAAAACATTTCAAAAAGAAGAGCTGATTTAGTCAATAAATAACGACTGCGTTTTATATGTCTTTGAGTCCGAATTGTAAGTAACTATCGCAACCAGTAGTCTTTTTTTCTATTAAGTTTCTCCTACACAAACTATGCCAACCATCGGAATCGGCAACATATCAAACACATGAAGGGCTAGCATATATTGCCGCGACTTTCGCTTATCGCGTGACTCTGCATCACCTGTCCTGCTCGCACGGTATTGAAAGGAGAGTGACAGGTAGTATTTGTCGCGCGACGGATAGTCGCGTGTCACAGTTATGCTAGAGGTGCAGAAGACTAATAAAGTTGTCAAATCCTTTTATGGCGACTTAAGAAAATATAAAAAACGGCCTGTAAACATTAATTTGAAAAAATATTGACTTATCCAGTTCTTCCCTTACTCGTTCATTTGTAATTCATGGAATACTGTAGGGAATAAGCATGCGTGTTCTACTACGTTGCTATCATAATTCTGATGTTTATATTACATCCACGTATCATGGCGCCATGAGCATGACGACTACATGTTGTCTGGAGGAGATCGCTATTCAGCTATAAGACTCCCTGTTGTTTACTTCTGTTTTTTATTTATTGTAACCCTTATGTGTTGTTTCCCTGAGGTGTGTAATAATGAGGATTTGTATTGTAGAAGACGACTGAAGTTAATCTATTATATTTCTTTCACCAATTTTAATCGCTCTGTACTAGCGTGGTCACATAAAAAATATATCTTCTTCGGTACTCAATCGTTAAAAGTTGTATTATATATTTGCTCTATTTTAACCGCCCAGGCAGCACTCGAAGTGACCGCATTAAACGACAAAAAAGCTCAATAAGTGTATCAAAAGTCCCTAACCAATTACGGTCACAGAAATTAAGTCTGTGATCTGGCCTACAACTCAAACATCACGCGTTGTAAAACCTGTGTCTTTGAATGGACACTTTCACGACCAAGAAAATAAATTAAACCCTCACCGACAGAGCCCGCTAGGTGGGCGAAACGCTCCCCAGACGCCGACACAGCCCGCCATATGGGCGCTTTTATAGTACAATCTGTCCGGCGAAATGGGCGGCAGCCGAGTAAAAGTTACGAGCGCCCACCAGGCGGGTTGTAGGTCTTGAAAGTGTTAAAAGGTTAAAGTAATAAAGAAAGAGCGATTGTAAAACCCTACAGCGTTGCAGATGTACCAGCTTATCAAACGTAATCACTTTTTTTTGCAGATTACTAAATAGCATATCGAACTTAATGAACAGTCCAGAGAAGGGCGAGCTCACGTCGTTTCTAGAAGCGTGCCGGATCCGGCCTCCCATGCCCGGTCACACGCTCAAAGTTACCTACAACGCCGGCCACAGTGTGTTCTCTTGCCAAAGTCCCGACACGCGGCTTCCTAGCATCCCTGACAACGTATGTATCTGCAGTTCTAAATGATCCTATTAAACCTACACCAGCCACTCAACGTTAAAAGTAGTGTAATTGAATCTCGCAAGGAAGTGAGCGGGTTTTCGAAATCGTTACCTCGTTAGTCAGGTTTCACAAAAACACATAAAAAAAGAAACAGCTATCATTAGACGCACAACAAAGAGTCGCGTAAGCAGTTTTGGGAAAACTACTGATCATCTCTGCAAGATCAAATGCCCTGAGTGTGCCAAAGCTCTTCATTCTAGTGCCCTGATCGTCTTTGTAAGTGTAATATTGCTTGACACCAAATGACGACGAAAGATACGGTCGTTCCCACTAATTTGTCACATTAAGATTACACACTCGTAATGTCTGGAGTCGTGTCGATTCTGTGCCTCTCTTGACGATATCCAATTAATAACAACTCCATACGACCGCTGAAACTTTATTCACGTTGACTCACTGTCTTAACCCATTTAAAATCCTAAAATTAGCAAAAACGACGAATTGCGACTGTTGAACTTGTTAATAAGGTAACAATAATAGTACACATAATAAATTTATGTGGTATCGCCTTGAAAAAAATAGGATTCAATAAACAAAATATTTTATCCACACCCATCAAAATTCCTATAACAAGTTCAGATATTATAGATAAGGACCTACATTACTTGGCAGCGACCAAAATTGATCAAAATTGATACTGTAATGGTGACCTCCCCCCTGCCGCGCGAGTCACCTCACGTGTTCCTCTGCTCCGCGGACTGATTGGCAGGACTGAGTGTCATATTTTCATAAAATTAATCTATGATAATGATAATGAATATGTGTGTAGAACTGTAGATAAAGTAGTGTATGCTACTGTACATAATTAGGTCTTAAAAAACTCGTGTGATCCTATTATGAAACTCGCCAACGGCTCGTTTCATAAAACCACACTCGTATTTTAAGACCTCTCATTATGTAGCAGTTGCATAAACTACTATTCCTTTCCAGTGCAACTTAACAGAATACTTCAGCGCGGTGGACACAAAATGCATGGCTGGACTGTGGGCAGCTTTACTCCACGAGCGGCGGGTGGCCATCGTGGCATCCAAACCCTCCAGGCTCTCGGCGTGTGTACAGGCGGCCAACGCGACACTATTCCCCATGTCTTGGCAGCATATATTCATACCGATACTGCCGAAACACTTCGTGGATTACCTATTGGCCCCAATGCCATTTCTTATTGGAGTTCCTGCTAGCGTTATGGAGGTAAGACTATTACGATGCCATGTTTTTCATCCATTAGACTTTAGTTTTAGCGGGTGATGGCATTACTCCACGAGCTACTAGTGGCCATCGTAGCATCCAAACCCTCCATCAGGCTGTCGGCCTGCGTACAGGCGGCCAACGCGACACTATTCCCCATGTCTTGGCAGCATATATTCATACCGATACTGCCGAAACACTTCGTGGATTACCTATTGGCCCCAATACCATTTCTTATTGGAGTTCCTGCTAGCATTATGGAGGTAAAACTATTACGATGCCAATATTTTTCTGCCATACTTTAAATTTAGTGGGTGGGTGGCATTACTCCACGAGCGACTAGTGGCCATTGTAGCCTCAAAATTCTCCACGCTATTAGGGAGCGTAAATAAATTTGAGGCCATGTCTTTGCAGCATATATTCATAGCAGTACTGACGAAACAACTTGTTGGCCCCAATACCGTTTCTCAAGTTCATGCTAGCGTAAAACTGAGATGGTAGAAAAGAATTCGACATTATTTCATCCTGTATTAAAAACGGCAGGAGGATATTTAATGTAATTGTGGGTATAGTCTTATACCTAATTTCACGTTAAACGAGCTGTGTCAAACTCATTGCGTAGTAGAGTTTTGGATGTGTTCGACTCCGCTCTTTTTACACGTAAAATATATAAGACTATTATGACACTAATATCGTCCTGCTGTTTTTAACATATTTAAGATGAAATAATGTCGAATTATTTTCTACCATCTCAGTTTTAAGACCATAGAATAAATATGTCTGGGATATTTTGAAACCACTGGTGAAGAGAAGTCTTAATTCACCACAAAAGTTTCATGAGCTGAAGACTTATCGAAATTATCATTCCCAAGCGTGATGGCAGTGATAAGAACTAGGGGTAGGGTTAATACAATACAACAATTCTTAATTGCACACCAACAAGAAAAATGTATCAATTGAAACCTTCATTAAAAATGGTAGTCAGTAGGCGGTCTTATCGCTAAAGATCGACCTCTTCCCGACATATACGCTATTGATTGTGTTTCAGTAAAATTTCAACTATGCCACACTCTTTTAAAGTTTTTGCCATATGTAAAGAAATCACAAACGAAACACTTCTTTTTCACGTCTAATAATTCGGCAATTGCTAACAAATGTAGCAATAATAGCTAAGGTTAAATTCAGTGCCGAAGAATGTATGTACATGTTAAGGACTTTACTGTTTAAATATTTCAATATCCACGTAATCCTGCTTCAACTAGCTCAACAAAAGAGTAGTGCATAAGGCAATAACGATAACTGGGCCAACAAGAAAAAAAAACACAAGGTATTGAAGATAATACAGAACACAATGAGATGTAATCTAACTGAATTCTAAAGATTTGTTATTTTCCTTGTTCCAGACTGTGAGAATGTCGGATATAGGAGACGTGGTAATATTAGATGTAGATGCAAACGAACTGAGATCTCCCTTTCAAGACTTGGAAAGTCTTCCGCCTGAATTGGTAAGTATTGTCTACGACATAGTAAACATATATCGCAGCCTCACATATGGGTGAAGACCAAAAAGTTTACCACCTTAAGGCTGCGTTTCCACCAGTGCGAGGATGCGTAGCGAGAGCGAGGGATGTGTTTTTATTAACCAATCGAATCAGTTGCGCTGCGCGAGCTAAGCAAATAAATAAATAAAATAAATATTAAGGGACAATCATACACAAATCGACCTAGTCCCAAACTAAGCAAAGCTTGTACTATGGGTACTAGACGACGATATACATAATATATAAATACATATATAGATAACATCCATGACCCAAGAACAAATATTTGCCCCGGCCGGAATTCGAACCCGGGACCGCCGACTCAGTAGGCAGGTGTCTACAAACCGAGCCAAACGCGTCGTCAAAATGAAGTTATTACATTGGTTTACAAAAACACATTCCTCGCTACGCATCCTCGCACATCTCTGGTGGAAACGCATCCTAACTCACCTTTAACTCACTCAATTAACATTTGTATCAGTGTCCGTCGTGCGGTGACAGTTACCCTTCCAATAACGTACCTTAAGGTTCCATTTTAAGGTTCCTTATTGTATCGTTAATTTTTGTCGCACAACGGAACTTATTCCAATCGCTTTTATTTCCTCGCTAACTACGCCTTAATTTCATCCAACTATTTGGTCCTAACCCATATAGCACGAGAGAGAATTGAAAATTTAAGAATCCCCTGACATTAGTAGCACAACTTGGCTTCACGACTCTTGTCGCCCGTCACACTCTCACAGTACTGTGACGAAAGAGACAGGTAATATTTCTCGTGCGAGAAAGAGTCGCGTGTCACAGTTGTGCTAGAGGTGCTGGTCGTCATGAGACCCTCATTTGATGAGTGACAATAATGCTACTAAATCTGAACCTAACCACGTAATTTGGAATTCTTGGCTTCGGAAGAGAGCTTGTCACTTGTTCTAATTAAAGTTAATATCTTCACCAAACCTAACAAAGAACCATCTCAACACACACGGTTTTCGAAATAAAAAAAACACGCTTTCAAATGGATCCATCCGTTTAATATTACAATTATTAATTTACATTAAGAACGGGACGGACTAGCGTGTAGTTGAGTTTAGAGATGTGCCGTTTCCGTACGTTTCCGGAAATTTCGGTAACGGCACATCACTAGTTGAGATCCGTAAATATTGTTATGTAATGGTAACAAACAGGCTGTTATTAGAATCTATGCAGCCTTGAAAACTAATTTGCATTAACTGCTCGTGTGCTGCTTGAACTATAGACTCTTTTTTGTTTTATCAGGTGTATTAGTCCTACTGATAACTATAAATCCTGAGCTTTGTTTATGTATTTTCGGTTTATGGTAACTTCATTCCTTCTTTGTGTTAGCGTCATTGTTGTTATTAAACGTATGTTTGTATTGCAGGTATCGAGTTTAAAAAAGGCTTTAAGTGATAAGAATGCTCTGGGGGACGCGGTGTCCCGCGCTTTCCTTCGAGCACTAGTAGGATTAATAGGAGGGTATCGCGATGCTATTAGGTAAGTCTAAACTAAATTGGGATTATCAAGTTTTTCAGAGGTAGGGTCTTTCCACGTAACTCGGACATGATAACGAAAAAATTAACGATCGATTTTAGAATGTGTTTGAATGTAGAATAAACAAATGAGAGTAGCAGAACAAATTTTAGAACTTATTTTGCCAAAGGATGAATTAAAAAAGCAAGTAGCATTACAACAACTGTTAGACGAGTGTGATACTAGACTGTGGTACTGGTTTCCCAGACGTCTGGATCAACGTTATGTCGAAAACACGTGGTGGTGGTGGTGGGACACGATTGGATCCCGAAGTAGTTTTGAAAATAGAGGAGTTTTATCAGATTACATCAGCCGCCAGTCTCCTGGTCTAACAGACCTAACCGAATAAAACAATATAATTTATAACCTTTCTACAATTTATTATATCTAATTCTAATAATAATAAGTAAAAAAAGTGCTATTTGTCTGCTAGAAATGATAAAAAATTATCAAAATATTTTAGGTAGTCGCAAGTAACGTGATTCACGAAATCGCCGTAACGTGAGTTCGTAAAGTTTTATATTTTATTGAAATAAGTATCTTTCATTTCATTTGGTTAACTATTAAAGAAGCTTGATTATTTATGTCATTGTTTTGTTATTTTGCTGAAAGTAATTCATTCAATAATCAAAGTGAAATCAATAAACGCAAAAGGCGTACAACTCCGTGTCCATTTCTTGTAACGTGAGTCACGGAGTTATTTTCCACTTTTCTCCAATTTTTATAATTTGTTGAAGAAAAAGTAGTTCGATAAATGATTCGTAGTAATGCAGCCTAAGATATTATGTTCAAGTTTTCGATGTAGATAGCACTAGATCCCAAATATACGACAAGATTGTTAGGAATAGTGACTACAAAGTAACGTATTCAGAATCTACGATTCTTTTATTTTTACGTCGTATTATTTTTTTAGATATAAAGTCGTCAAAGTGACGTATGATAATATTCAGAAGGTATGTTGTAACACTCCCTTGGTCTACGAGAAGGGAAATTAAAAAGTAATCGTGACATTGACAGTTCTTTTTTTAATTTGTCTTACTAGTTCTCTGTAGACCGAGGTAATGTTATTCATAAAAAAAGTGTCTCTACTTCTGGCACCCTTTGATATTAGTATTTACTATCGCACTGGTGTCAAGTGGATCTTGCACCTCTAGCACAATTGTGACACGCGACTCTTTGTCAAAAAATATCTATCTCTTTCTTCGCGATACAGTGAGAGGGCGATGCTATGTCGCACGACATGAGTCGCGAAGCCTGTGGGCTGGTCTCCGACACTAAAGAGCGTCAGGCTTTCTGTGCAAGCAATAGCGTTTCTCGTTTCTGTCCGGACGGCTCTGAATTTGAACAGATCTTTTAGGATTTCGTCGCCTCAACGATATCTAGAACGTCTAACAAGTTCTAACTAGTTTGACGTTCCAAGTAAGACAAGAGTCACGCATGAATCGTTTCGTGATCATGAATCGAATACTATTAGAACCATACGGATGAAGTCCCTTTATTAAGTTAACTTTAATATATACGTAACGTTGCATTTACTGTTAACGATAAAAATATTAGGTAAATAAAACGAGTAGTAAGTAACTTATGGGCACATGTCTAAACATTGTTTTCTATTACTAACAGCTCTATTCAAATGTTAATACTTTTTTATCATGTGTGCATGACACAAGATGCAGATCTTGCATTACAAAGGCATGTCAAGTGCAGAAGATCAACATTAATATTTTCTGCAAAATATCACGTTGCAAGGTTTGTAGATGGTCAGATCAGATTAGACCACGTTGCAGCTATCGCTATAAGAGTCGAGTCGACAACAAACTCAATACATT
Source organism: Apotomis betuletana (assembly GCA_932273695.1). Lineage (NCBI taxonomy): Eukaryota > Metazoa > Arthropoda > Insecta > Lepidoptera > Tortricidae > Apotomis > Apotomis betuletana. The sequence goes on along the minus strand of OW026298.1, from coordinate 10,651,045 downwards.
ATGCTCGCCAATCTCTATGAGACAAGAAGAAATTCTTCTAACTGATAGCGCTCCCCAGTCTCCAAGAGATTAGAAAAAACTAGTTCAAGCTGGTTCTCTCGCTGATCAGTCATGTCAGATCGAAGAGTACCGTCCCGTACGCGACAACCGCCTACTCCAGAGGACGAGTCGCCCCAACCCGATGGCACGCCATCAACGTCCATGTTCTCACCGATCCTGTCCCAGTCTACTATATTCCAAGAGACTTTGCAATCGAACGAGCTGATCGTCCTCAGAAGACAAGTCGAGCTGCTCGAGAGGATGGTGTTCCATAACAAGAGCCATAGCAAGCTTACTGACCTCTACCTGCCCGATTATGATCCGGACGCGCAGAAACTGACTATAGGCGAATGGTGCAATCAAGTGGATAATCTGATCGATATAAGAGGCGTTTCTCCGGCGCTCGCATTGACTAAAGCATTGTCTTGCCTCCAGGGTCGCGCGAAATTCTGGGCGGAGGCCAACGCCCATCTATTCGCTCATTGGAACGACGTGAAAACACAACTGACTCAGCTCTTCGGTGGAGAGTTGAGATACATTCGCTTGGTGAATAAGTTCCGCGAATACACTTCTGATGACGCAAAGACTTACGCGGAATTCGTCAATGAAGCCTGGAGGATTTTCTCGAGGATTTCACCTAATGCTCCGAACGATTTGATTGTCGAGGCAGTCTTATCTGGCATACGCCCTAGGTATTATCAAGCTGAGTTGCTGAGATACGCGCCGAGGTGTCAAGCGGAACTCGTTGGTGCTTTGAACAACTATCGGAAGGTCTGATCAGTTCATTATGAAGTTCGTACACGAGCTCGTTATTGTGTAGTGTTTTTGAATCGAACGAGTATTAAGGTGGCGGGATGTTTATATTGTTTCATTAAATTTTATGGTGGTGGTTATTGAACAGTGTTATTATTTTTTAGTGTAATGTAAAGTTATAGTTAATCCTTTAGTAAACTTGTGCCCAATCTAATAATATATTGTTATTAAAGGTCGAGTAACAGCATAATATACGTTTTTTAAGTAATCGTTGTAATCAGACGTTAACTGCTAACAGAGCTTAACTCAAAATGCGCACTCTACAAATAGATGTTCATATCTAACTTAAATGAAAATAATCCACCGATAAATGTGGTAAAAGTAATCTATCTGTTCACAATACCGTTACCTATGTAAATTTTAGACATTGCAGGCCTTGTAAATATAGTAAACATTTTATATTTATTTTACACTAGCAGCGCCCTGCAGTGTTACCCGCTCATCCTAAGACAACACTACGTTTAGTCAGAAGAATAAGTAGCCTATGTGTTAATCCAGGGTGTCAGCTACTTCCGTACCAAATTTTATCAGAATTGGTCATTCGTTTGTGTGTGAAGAAGTAACAACGTATATACACACTCACAAACTTTCGCCTCTATAATATTAGTGTGATTCTCCTTTTCTTTGGTTCGCGAAGTACACGAATACTAAATGTTTGCAAATGTCATCGTAATAATAGTTTGCAATTGGCTCAAAGTGTTTTCTATTAAGTTCATCACTATGTTTAGAGCAATGCGCAACGCGATCGTTACTCGAGATTGAGTGTCAATGCCAACGAAAATAGACATTGATAGATCAGTGTGCAGTGTGCATATTTAATGTGTTAGTGGCAAGGCGTCTCAATATTATTTGCAAACATATAATCATGTTTATATGACAATTAAATAACGTAGTTTTTTATTCTGCACCAGAATTGCTACAGTCTTTATACGATACAGACGTTTGGGCGTTACGATCATCTGCATTAAAACAAATCATTTCGTCAACTATCTTAGAATAAATACGCCTAAAACCAAGTCAGCGCTTGAAGATGAAGCCAGTTTTGGTAAGGCACGGCCCGTCACGGGTTTAGATTCGTCCGTGTACGCATCTGTCACAACCAAAACGTCTCTACGATTGGTTCGTAGACACGCACACATAAAACCAAAACGGCCTCATCTTTCGCAATTCTGTTATATGAAGATTCGTTCTAGGCGTAAGTCAACTATGGAATATTGCATTGAAAGCGTTTTCCACATTAGGTCATCTGGCTGTCTAGACAATATAGATCGAACTAGATCCATGATGACGACAACAGCAGGTACAGTCCGGTTGAATATTACAAAACATTGTTTACAAAAATTACCGCAAGTAGGTACTTAGTAGAAATATAAATAAATACAGTTGTAAATTTTAAAAAAGTAATCTACAAGTTATTAAATCAATACAAAAGGGGCCTTCATCGCGTTCAAAAAGGTGTGGTTTTGTTATAATAGTTTCTTCGTGCATTATGTAATTTTGTTTTATTTTAACAAGAGTGGAAAAATAACACGAATTGATTCGTATTTAGCTGAATTAAATTCTTATTTCATGAAATCTTTGTGCATTGCTAACTGTACATGGTTTAGCTTACGTTGCGACCTACTTTAGTCCGCGTGATTTGTCAAATAAAAACAACGCTTTAATGACGAGTGCATAACTTACACGCGTGCGATAAACATCAACGTAAGAAACGGCCAAATATTTACCTACCGTGAGAACGTCTAATTTTGCCCTGGTGGGTAAATGTCCTCATTGGATTTAAAGCATAAAGAAAATAAAGTGTTCGAATTATTTCATTACCAAATAGATGAACGTAAGTATTATGCTTAAAAAGTGAATCGTTAACCTATTTTAACAAAAAATCTAAACCGGGCGAACATCTACGCGCTAAGGCAAATTTGGACGGTTTCAAGGCATATCTTCTACTGCATAGACTAGTTTAACTCTAACTCAACCTCGTCGTTCTGTCAACGATTCGCATGACAAACAAGTGTAGTGTGCTAAACGGTTACTCTCGCCGCTAAAGTCGACTAAGCTCATATACATTTCACAACGTCTGACTGACTGACTACTGTTAGTGAGGGCTAAGGGCTAACAAGACATCATACAGTTCAAGTCTTAAAAAAAAAAGGTTCACTGCATAGGGTGACCCCAAAAGTCGTAGAGGTTACGCTGCATAAATAAGAGCCAACTCAGTTTGCGTCGTCGAGCGGCACAAACGAGACTTAAGTAAATATTAAACCAAATGCATCTCAAATTATGTTACTCATTTTACGCTACTCACTATTCAGAAAGTTGCTCACCCTTAACTAAAACGTTCGTATAATTGAGCATATTCTGTACTCGATTTTAATGATGTGAGCAACCTAACTGGAGCCTATGTATTACTGAATCTTACGGTAACCTTCGGCCATAAAAGCTCAATGTATAAATGTGCGTATCGCGTAAATTGTATAAGAGTGATTATATATTCTCTTTTCAGAATCGAAAAAGGCCAGCTAATAACGTTCAACCCCGAGGCGTTTGTGAGAACTAGAAAAAATATGCAACCATTCCTTAAGAAAATACTACAATCACAAATATTCCAACAGGTATGTACGTTCATTATTCAGGCGTGTATTGCTATTTTTTATATATTATGTATATACTGTATAGGAAAGATATGTCTTTTAAGTTGAAAATTCACTATTAGACCGATTCTACAATAGTCACGTATCAAAAACTGAGATTATAAATATAACACATTGAATGTCCTCTTCGTTTAGATCTTGCACTAATTTCTCGGTCCCTCAACTTTTATTGAAGGCACATTTCAAATAAAAGACGAATGATTTTAATAATAAGTAATGTATGAAGACAAACTGACGATATCCACACCATCTATTGATAGTGATAGCTATTACAAAGGTAACACCTATGTTTCTTAGTCAGTATCATTCTATTGCAGGCCGCTTTTTCATTAGATCAAATATACGTAGCGTAATGTCCGCAATGGCGAAATCTACCAAAAAAAATTACATAGTGTAATGTAGCATAACGCAGAGCGCGGTATTGGTTGTTTTCCTCGCACTGGTTGGAAAACGACCTTACGGACTAGTATTTTGGTATTGGACCTGAAGTTATTTTCATTTCTTATCAATTTCCAGTTTATAGACGAAAGGTTGGATCTGCTCAACTCCGGTAGAGGCTTTAACGACGAATTTGAAGTAGAATGCAACGCCTACGCAGAAAAACTGGGCACTGGGAGCGGACAGCGACTGAAACAGCAATACAAAGACTGGGCCAAGACTGTGAAAAAAGAAGGCGGCGCCTTCTTCAAAACATTCAAAGATAAGGTAGAGTATACGTGTGCTCCCAAACTAACTTTGATATTTCTTGATCTGTGTCTTTGTTCTAAATTTGAATACACTGTAAAACGTGTTTTGTTTAGAAATATTGTTGGCCGTAATAAAATAACTAACCCGTCTAGCACAACTATGCTTCGTGACCCTTGTCGCGCGATATAACGTCACTTGTCAGTCTCTTACAGTACTGCTCAGAAAGAGATATGTGAAATATCTCGCGTGAGATTGAGTCGCGTGTCGCGGTTGTACTAGAGGTACCTACAGACCACGGTCAAATTAGGCCTAAAAGTCGATCACTAAAATGTCCAGCTATTTTTTTCGACCGGTTTATGTTATATTTGCAAGTACTTATTTGTATGATAATGTCACATTGTCGCAGTGACTGCGATGGTCTTTTTTAACTAATGTAAAAAGAGCGGTGTGAAACTCGTTGCACAGTAGTCATTAATACTGCGCAATGAGTTTGACAACGCTTTACGCTTAGGTACTTAACATTATATGAAATACGGTGTCAAAGCAGATTTTTAAATTGCATTCAGAAAATAAGTACACATTTCTAATCATATCGTTTTAAAAAACGATTACTACATAAATTAATTAAAAACGTGCACTTATCATATTCGAGCTTAAAAGCTTTTATGTGATTTTTTATCCGAAACACGTTTTTCTTTGTATATATTGCAAGGAAGATGTTTAGAGCAGAGATTATCGAAAAAAATTCGGAGACGACAAAATTCATCAAGCAGTTCTCATGAGATGTTTTAATACTGTTTCTCATATTAAGAAACCCAAATGTACAAAACAACGCCCTATGTTAGATTTGTTATCCATTTTATAATGTTTATCTTTCACGCCAATATCTTATAAATTTCTATCTTCAGTTATTTTAACGCATATATCTAAACAATTTAACGCTACTTTCTGTGCAATTTACTAACATATAAGTAAGTGGAATTGAAGTTTTACTATTCAAAGAAAGCGCAACATTTATCTCGCTGGAGCGGTCCTATGTTTAACACACACCTTGTCCGGTGTATCCTTCAGGGTACCACTAGTGCAGGGGTTTCTAAACTTTATCAGTTCGTTATTATAGATTATTTGAATCGGTGTCCTTGTATCCGAAATAGTGTGGTTTCGGAAGAAGAGAAAACAGGTGCGCCTCATGACGTCCCACTTTTTTTATATCTTACCGTTTAGACACCCCTGCCTTTGTGCTTTGGGGGATTGTCTAAAAACTAGGGCCCTATTTTACCACGCTGACAAGTGCAACAATTCGAGCTAAGAAAATGTGAAAATTGTAATTATATTATAAAAAAAATTGCTTTTTACGGTCAGTCTCCAGGCGTACAATTTTCTTCTCTTTTTTCTTAAAAAATCAAAAAATTATTGATTGATTATATTCTACACTGATTTTACGAACACGATTTTTTTGTTGAATGCTTAATCTGTAAGATCAGAAGAAAGTGATACTTTATTTTATACCATCATCAATATCACTGGTTTTCTTAAATGCCGTTACAAAGATCCATCTTGAAAATACAAGTAACACTAACCAAAACAATAATTGTTACGCAAGCCTGAGACAGTTCTAATCACATGTCACGATTTACCGACAAATCCACAAGTTTGTCCACTTAGAAAATTGTATATTGTTTCACAGCATAATCGTCATTAAATTAAGATATGCTCAACCATTTGTCGCATTTTCAGTAGGCATAAGTCACTGACAAATGTCAACTTGGTCAAATAGGGGCTTGTTCCGCAGGTGGATACATTTTTATGGACTTGTAAAGCTAGATTTTTTGTTAAGCTAGCTTTTGAAAAAGTAAAAAAGGTGAGTGGTAGTAGTTGATTGAATTGCGCCAAAACCAAAACAAGATGCAATCCGGCTGCCGGTTTGTCGCCCTGGGCCATGGCCCGGATGGCCCTAATGTCCAGTAATACGAAACCTCATTTCGTTAGTCATGGATTAATCAAGTTGCTGATTTGTTATGGAAAATCTTTTGGGTAATTCCACTGTCTCTAAGTTTCAATATATCTGGGATAAAAAGGGACGCTTATCCTAAAATAAATGAACTCATTATTTTGCACAATAAATAAAAGAACACGCAATAAAACGGTAACTTGCGTTCCACTTTTGTGGGATTGTTCATTAATTATTTACTTCTTTAACACTTTCGCTACCAGGAACCCGCCTGGTAGGCACTCGTAATCATTGCTCAGATGCCGGTCACGTATTTTTGCTTAAAGAGCTACCCACCTAGCGGGCTCTCGGTTTCTGGGGTAGGTTTAAATTTTATATCTGGTTGCGAAAGTGTTAAACATTGGCTTTACAAGCTTTACAAGTCTGTAAAAACGACACACGCCATTCAAAAACAATTGCGTCACATTTTAATTACCAGTGATGCTCATTTGTAACATAACATTATTTTGGTTGCCTACAGTATTAGTACTTGCATATTACTTGCATTGCCTAAACATCTCTAGTAGCATTACCCCAATGCATGCATGCTTTAACTACGTGTGTTTGTTTATCTTTAATATTTACAGGCGAACCCAGCGGTACAATCTGCCGTCAAAACGGTGAGTCCCAGATATTCAGAACTATCGTTGTTACTGGACTATTCGTTATTCACCACTCTGTGGAGCGTACTTTGGGATTTTAAACTATATTTGTTTTGCGTGGTGACGGTAGTTGTTGGAATGCTTTAGTTACTTTCTTATATGTATATGCTATCTTATGTGTTATTCGTTTTATATCTTTGCGGATTATTAATTTATGCATGCTATAAATTTTTCGGTTATAGCTACTGCGCTTAGTCCTATCTTCATTAAATGTATTGATATTTATAACCTAGCAGTTGAGTTTCTTTTGGCGTTTCTTCTCAAGTTAGTCTTGTCTTGTGAAACACCGGAAGACCCATACTTCAGGACCTTTCTGCCTACTTACGGGATTTTTTTTTTTTTTTTCTATTAAACATAGCTTCTCGACGCATTTATAACTTTTCATGTAAGTGCCTTCATTATTTTGGAACATGAACTAGGGGCAATCTAAAATTGAAATGATTTGTCAAAATAAAAAAGGTGTCAACAATTACAAAAGAGGGACTTCCGAATGACCTCGTTTGATATAAAAGCCCGTCTCATTGCGCATTTGTTTTTTGCTTCACAGTAAGACCATTATTACTTGAAATAGGTTAATCTGTACAAGCTTATTATCATAGTTTTATCTAATACGTATTTATAATATTTATAGTAGTTGTGTACACTCATTTTTTACCACGAAGTACTATATAATACGGCTGATGACGATTTTGTCAAAAAACCCATTTCGTCACCTTCTTGACTTGTCAGTCCTCATTGTCATATGGTCCAATGTTCAGATTCGTCTACAGTCCTACAACGTCACTGATATGTACTCCACAGTGCCAACTCGTCCACATTCCCTTATCAAATGGTAGTTTACATAAACTGTACATGATGACAGGTATTTATACACGAGTGTGGGTTTATGAATCGAGCCGAAGGCAAGTTTCATAATAACATCACACGAGTGTTTTAATGTCTAATTATGTACAGTTACATACACTAGTTCATCTAGCCACATATCATAAGCCTCCATGATGCATTCAGGAGTCGCACATAATATTATGACAAATATTACCCGGGAATGGCGGTAATGAAGTTTTGTGGCAGCTGTCATAGTTTTGTTTTTTATTCAGAGACAAACTAGAGTCGGCCCCAACTATCATATCGTTCGATATCTTACTTACGTGCGACATTTTTCAAATTTGATAGCAAATTGACAAATCAGTGCCTCCAGTGAAGAACGGACTAAGACGAGTTATTCCCTTTGGATTTTATTGCACCATTGGAATCAGCTCGTCAAACTACATAACATATCAAAAGGACGTATCTCTAGCTGTCTCCTAACCTAGTTTTTTCGATGAGCTAAAGGGTATAAGTCGAGGTTCAAAAAGGTATAAGTTACTCTTATTTTGCATTGCAGACGTTTACAAGGGAATAAATGATGTCGAGCCAAAATTACGCATGAACCCAAGGAAATATTTACACTTATATTTTTGAATTTGGACATAAACACATCTATGCCATGATTCTAACATGAGCATAAAGGAATAACTCGTTTAGTGCCACCGGACAAAGTAGCGCCATTTTGACATAAACACATCTATGTCATTATTCTAACATGCTCATAAAGAAATAACTCGTTTAGTGCCACCGGACTAAGTAACGCCAAAGGACAGTTTCGCTACCAATACCGTCTTAATATTGGTCTATTTGCGTACCGCAGTTATTTCATTAATTAACCTTTGAAGTTTTTATAAAACCCCCCTCTCGATTTTAATTTTTTTCCAGTTAAAAAAAGCCTATAACTCAATGGATGAAAGAAGGTGGCAACAGTTTTACCAATGAGAAGAAATTGTAGTTGAAAAAAGTGTTATGTATGTACTAATACATAACACTTTTTCCACTACAATTTCCACATAGCATATGTATATTTTTTTACTATAGCTTTTTTTTCTAGCTGTTTTTACACAGCACCTTTATGCATGTCACAGTCGCAAACGTGTATTATTTTAATTTTTTGAGAAGAAAGAAAGTGTTATGTTGCCATAAAAACACCATTATCATTTTTATAACGTTTATTTGTACGGGTATTTGCGTTAACTGGGTGTTAGTTTTTGATGAAAATGTGACTAATCCATTGAAACTTGGCTAAGTTTTACTTATTTACATGCAAATTTTAACCATGAATGAAGTTATTCAAATTACCTTTAATTATATAGTGCGTTGTATTTCTCCTATATGTTTTATGAGGTGCCCAATAAAGAGAACGTAATCATGTTTGGTATTGTATTGTACCTATATAATTATAAATTCAACACATTATTACTTACATTGTCATGTATATTTCAATATCCTATCGAATCAGTTACAGTTTCTACTTAATTTTAGTTTTCTGACATGACTCTTTCATCCACTATTGAATTATGAATGAATATTTAACAAACTTTTAAATCTCACTGCATTATCTGAGTAACGTGAATAGGACAGGATGATACTAATGTTGTATTTTAAGCTCAAAAAATACAAGTAGTAAGAAAGTTGAAAATTTTGTAAATTAATCCATCGAGAAAAGTATGGTGTCTATTTATTTTATTATACTTAATTCATCAGTTTGGACATCGTGATTTTCATTCTATTCGTGAAGTGTTTTATTAAGAGGATAGTTTAAAAAAGTGGACTATGCTTGAAAAAAACAATTATTTATTAAAAGTTTTTATTAATATTTACATATTGTATGTTAAAAAATATTTCAAGGAAGATTTAATTCACTTTCCGAGGACTTGAGCTGAAATCAGGTTTACATATACCTACATAACATACATAGTTTCAACTCAAGTCCTCGGAAATGTTAATACAATAAGCATGGACCTGATCTGATGATGGGGCGAGATGGTGGACATAGGCAAAACTCTATAATAAAATAACGCAAACCTACTAAGTTTGGGCATCCTAAATTCGTCTCGGTACTTGATGAATTGCAAAGAAAAATGTACGCTTTGAAATAAAAGGCATGGAAGATATGAAAATCTTCTTAAGTATAACTTTAACAGTCATTATCCGAAATTCCGTTACTGATATATGTTGAGAAATCGGAGGATCTAAATAGAGCTGTTGCCATTCATTGACAGTGAGTGCAATGATATCTATGTTGATATTGATATATTTGATAATAGTAATAAACGACAATTATTTATTTCATCAATGTTTTCTTATGATCATTCTATTACACAGCCACATTTGACTCCTTAGGTAGCCAATTTCAAACTTGATAAGTCGTGTTATATCTATAGTACCATATTAAAAATTGGTATAAGTCGTTTCGTTTCGTTTATGCACGTCTTTCACATAGGTATAAGTCGTATTTTTTCGTTTATGCACGTCGTTCACAATGGTATAAGTCGTGTTCATCTTTTATGCACGTCGTTCATAAGGGCATAAGTCGTTTAATTGCTAAAAAAACACTAAAATTGGTCCATATAAATTGAGTTATGTCTTTAAATATTCGTGAACAAAAGGTATAACTACAAAAAAACCTGAAAATAACATATTTACAGGATCAAATTATTAGTTCTTTATTCATAAAACGAATGCCTAACACCATAGCTTGTATAAAAATGCTTAAAAAGTGAAAGTTCTAAATATCTTCTATTAAAAAATCGTTTTTTGTCTCTCCTGAAAAGTGCCGTTTTTGAGTTATTCCGTTATTCACTGGAGGCACTGAAATCATTTCGAACTAAACGTCATCTCGACTGATATTAGAATAGAGGTCACGTCAAATTTCTTCGTCTTTCAGAGATGTTCAAAATTTTAATAAATAATATTATCGAAATCGATGTTATTATTTAGCAAAGCGGTGGTAGCCTAGTGGTTAGGGCATGCGACTTTCAATCCGGAGGTCGCGGGTTCGAACCCGGCCCGTACCAATGAGTTTTTCGGAACTTATGTACGGAATGTCATTTGATATTTACCACTCGCTTTTCCCTCGCTCGCCTAGTTTCCCCTCTGGGTTGGAAGGTCAGATGGCAGTTGCTTGCGTAAAAACTAGTGCCTACGCCACATCTTGGGACTTACGTAGCCGACCCAGATTGAGAATTCATTCTCTACAAAGATATGGGACAAAGGCTAGGAGGATGATGTTATTATTTAGCAATACTAACAATTTAACATATAAGAAATTTGTGCTAACAAAACAGTCTATTTTTATGGTGGTCATAATGTGCGGTTCTTGAACGCATCATGGAGGGTTTATGATATTTGGATAGATAAACAGACTTATTTGATACATGTAACTAGAATCCGTTAGACACGTTTGATAAATGACACCAGGTGGCACTGCACAGTCTTTTACAAACCCCGTTTTTGTCTCACGCCGGTTTTTTTCAAAACATACATATTACGAACATCAGACTAAAACTCCCACATCGATAGGTACCTACTGTAGTTTTTTTTTTTAAACGTCAAAGTTGCTCATATTTGGATCGTGAAATTTACATTACATTTTATTGCTCAAGAACAGATCTACTTACAAAAAATTTGCCGCCTAATACGGGGTAAATATGAAATAAAAAAATGAAAACAGAAAAGTCTAAAAACAATATTATCTCCGAAAGTAATCACAGTACGAGTACGAAAAAGCAAACGGTAGGGAATCATACGCAGGTTCATGTGGCTAAGTCAAAAAAGTTGTAAGTAGACCTGTTTTTAATCAATAAAAGGAAATGTAAATTTCATGACACGGATATGAGCAAACTTAGATGATTAAACAAAATAAAACTACAGGACCTATCGATGTGGGAGTATTAGTCTGATATTCTCAATGGTAATATGTACAGATGTGCCGTTTCCGAAAATTTCCGGAAACTTTCCTCTTTTCCCATACAAAATTTTGAAAGTTTCCGGAAATTTTCGGAAAAGGCACATCTCTAGTAATATGTATCGTATTTTTGAAATCGGCGTGGGACAAAAACGGGGTTTGTAAAAGACTGCACTGTGACACAGATTATATACAAGTACTGTGATCGATATAGGTGTGTGGACGAGTTAGAAAGGCGACAATTTAGAATTGAGTGTTGATGACTTGCATTGTAGATGACTTTAGAAGGCGACGAAATGGGACTATGGACGCAGTCGTCCTAAGCCCGTGAGGCTGTGATACAAGTTGGATGCTAGAAACAGATTACCGTGTATACAATTTACATCTTACTGAACGCAGCATGTACTTCTAAGAAATCAAATGGGTGTACTGTAGCATTAAACACAATTACCTAAATTTAAATGACGCAAAGTATCTGTTCTCCACAAAGTAGCGAATATCATTAAACGTTTCAAAATTCTTATTTGCACTGGGTCTCTACGACAATACTGTATTTACTGCATGCTTATATTTACGAGAACGAATGAAGGTGTTGTACTATATGCAGACAACGTGGTATGCGAGGCTCAGGTAATTTATGCAGATATGTGCCCTTCTCGAGAAGGTTTCTCGATTTGCATTTAACATGTTCTTGAGAACGTTTTTTCCCCATACAGATCGGGAAACGTATATCCTCCACCAGGTTTCTGTAATGCGTCTTAATTGTAATTGCTGCGATCGTTTCTATTGATGGTTCGATTGCTATTTTTTTATATTATACACCCGGTTTTTGTAAAAGTTGATAAGTACAAAGTAAGGATGAACGCATATCCTTACCCGTTTTTTTAATAATCCGTTCCCAATTATAGTACGAATTTTCTAAGCTAAGCTGATCCACTTAACCATTGAGTGTTAACCACAAATTAAGATAGCGAGCTCGTAGTAAAAGCAGATTGTAACCACCTTGAAAGGTTAATATAGATTATCGACTCTAGTTCCTTGGACATTAGACAACAAAATACAGTAACAGAATAATGGTGATCATAACTTTTTTGAAATTTTACAACCGCCTGACTCTCCACAAGAACGTATTTTCTTGAAAAAGGACTATGAACTCTCATCATCAACCATTTTTAACCTATTCAACAAGGAATATGGTTGAAAATTCAATATCCACGCAATGTAGTTCTAACCTTTTTTTGTGAGTAACTGGTTGGCGCTTACGAGAACAATAGCAGATAGGATTGTATTAGACACAATGCCATTGTGAACGCTGGTAAGTGGATGAGCTTAGTTTAAAAAAATTGTACTATACACACCATTAATTTCAGTGACGAGACCTACTGACAGATATACGTACCGGAATCGAGTTATCTGAGCTATGTGTAACATTTTCAATATTGGATACGGTAGGTAGTAGACTCCTTCATTTGTTCTATGTATAGTCATACTCATATATATGTATCTTTATATATATACATATATATTGAAATGTAAATGTACTGACATGTATCTACTTTGGATATAGCAGACTGTTTAATGCGGACTGTATCTTCTTTGTGTAAGTTCCATCACAATGTCGTTTGTATCACCAGATACCAGTCTTATATTAAGGACGTCTCTGCGCGTCAAATAACCATCGTATGCAAAGGCCCTTACTTGTCCAATACCCGTAATAGCCTGGCACTATAATACAAAGTGTACGTATATGTACGTATCTTGATTGGTTGAGACTCTTCTCTATAAGACCGCTCGCCTACACGACTAACGCAACAATTATTGTTAATTGTAATTAACCTAAATCTTATTGTTAACCTGTTTTTTTATTTGTAGGTGTAGTATATGTCTTGTAAGTATTTAATAATACAACATTTCCTCTTAGGTCCGGCAAGGCGGTAAAAATATGAAGTCAGCTGTGAAGGGTCTTAAAAATAAAATACCGAAGACTGGATCAAGGCCGTCGTCGATAAATACTACCGATGATAGCAGGTAATGACAAATTTTCTCTACAGCAACAGTTCGCGGCCTGCCGGCCACGCCGTTCTTCAGGGCAGGACTTGTACCGGGTTGATCTTATTTTTGAAATAACTCTCAGACAAGATGTTTATTTGGATTTAAATGGAACTTGACACAGATAGGTTAAGTCAAAGACTACATGGGATAGTTGTTTTCTAGTATTGTGCTCCAAGTAGCTAAGCTGTTCTTAACTACTTTTAAAAATAACGTGCCTGTGTATTGCTGTTATTTTTATACATAATGACACAAAGGTAAACTAAGGAAGAAAAATTGAATGCGATCCACTACAATCTAAGCAGGGCTTGAACCTGCGACCTCTGCGTTACCGGCGCATTGCTCTCCCAACTGAGCTATTAGATCGCTACGTCAATCACACCAAATCTTTCATTCCATAATTCATACGCTACTGGAGCGCCCTCTGCTGCTGTTATTTACTAATGTTTTTTTTTCTAAATCTTAGATCTTAATGTCTGAATGTATTTTGATAGTTACAACATAGATCCATTGTACATCTTGACATAGCCATAGAATACAAGCTAGCTCCGCTGAAACAAAAAATAAGGCGGGAGAGTGGTAGCAGATATTCTCTTACGCAACAATGTATCACATAGATTCCTTAATATGTCATTTATTCTACATGGGGTGCCCGACGTTTCATATAACTTCACTTAATCTATTTTGGTTTGATATACCATTGCTTTGTATAATGTAACGAATGGTATAATATGGTTTAAGATAATTTTCAAATAATCTAATGTAACAATTGATATAATGGTTTATAGGTATAATTACTTAAAGTATAATGTACATTTACTATATTTATTACTTGGTATAAAATTTATTTATCATAATGAGTTACTTGATATAATTCGTCAATGCAATAAACTACAGAAGATATAAGCTGATTTTACTATAACCAAAAAAGGTGGTTCTGACTAGATATATTAAGGCTGTCACCTTAAGGCAAGTCCGACTTGGCTTAGGTTAGGTACGACGACGAGCGAAGCGAGGAGGAGTGTTAGGTTGAACTGCGACCCTAACGAGCGAGCGAAGCGAGCGAGCCGCGCAGGTCCGACTTGGCTTATGATTCCTAACATTACCTATTTCACCTTAAGGCAGTATTTATATGAAAACGCGATTATTCTAAATAGTATGTATGTTCAACAAATTTATGTGATAAATATGTTATACGAAAGTATAATTATGCATATTGTCAATTATGTCATTTAACCTATTATATCAATCGATAATTAGAGAAAAGCAAAATATAGGAAAAAAACATTATATGAAACGTTACATTATATGAAACGTTACATTATATGAAACAACTTTATATCAATCGATTGTATATCAAGTGTATGTTAGTTTATCTGACATTATATGAAACATTACGGACCCATTTTACATGAACTCGTCGCTCTTTCAGATTCTCGTGCGGTTCGGCGACGCCAGTCTCCTCAGATTCTTCGGACTCTTCCCCGTCTCGCGAGGTGCCGCCCCGCGAGGCCCCACCAGATCTACCTCTCGACTTGCTCACAGAGATGGAACAGCTCTTTAAGAACAAATCGAGGCGAGACAGCCTCCCAAACAGCTCGAACAGTCTGCTAAGTCTCCCCGACAAATCTGTAAGTTACAGAACATCTGATATTTTGTCTGGATCGTATTACCGTGGATGCGAAAAAGACAATGATTAGAACGGCATCTTTGCCTAGTAATGGAATACATTTATAATTTTTGCAACCATTTAATTTCGTTAGCGTATGCACATAACGCTGACCACAAAGTATGTAACAATGGCATAACTGGAGAACGACCTTATAAACAAAGCTCTCATGTTGCAGTAAGTACTATGATTGTTTTCGAACTGTTCTAGTACTGCCCAGGTTCAGAAACGATATTTGATTTTAATATGATCTTTATTACTTTAAATAAAACAATTTAAACGGATTATATCGCATATATTAATTATTTGTGCCTCCCTGACGTTTCAGTACCTTTACAGATACCGTTGTCAAAGGTTGACTTTATTACTTTCTTTGCCAAATCAAAATTTGCGTACGTTTTGCGTAAGACAAATATGAAGACGACAAATTTTATTTCGTCCACGGTACTGCGTTCCAAATGTTTATGTATATTTCAATAAATCTACATTCTGAGACGAGATATGAATCTCTTTCACTCCATTGTTTAATTAAAAGGAAGTGACGGGGATCCAACGATTTTGTGTAATTCTAGTAGACTGTTAGATGCTTGTTGTGTGCTTGTCTAGTCATCCTGGTTTTTGTTACTGTGTAGTATTTTGTATTGAATATGCTGTTGCAGTTTTGTTCAAGTTTTTTTAGAATAAATGCATTGTCGGTTTGGAGTTGAAACTTGTATAATTAAGAAACAATCAAAAGTGACTAGATTTCTAATGCATTGAAACAGATCACAGTATAATGTAATGTGATATTTAAGAGTCACAGCTGGTTAAAACTGTTTCAATGAAAGTACCAAGGTACATATTCAAATCGGCAATGTATCTGTACCTTCAGATCTACAAATCTACTACTGATCTCAATTTATTATATCCACTATATGCGTTGAATTATTTTTGGAGTTTATATTGTGCACGTTATTCTGACGCCGTGAACCAAAAAATAGACATTGATTTCTTAAATACTTGTGTCATATCAATGAGACTTTACATTAGCTATCTTAGGAAATATATATGGAAGGAAGTATGTATAGTAGGAATCCTTTTTTGAGACCGAATTCACTTCGCTTTGTTCTAACAAACAATGGGACCCAATAAATAAATAAATAAAAATTAACCTATTGACCGCCAAGTGGTCTAGCAATTTACCGTGCCACTGACGACAGAGTAAAAAAAAAATTGCCCCAAAATCAACAGGGATTGAAAAATACTTGTAGCGGTTAGAATTACAAAGTTTTTGATCATTGAAATTTGGACGGCTGTGGCCGACGTGGCGTCAGGGGCACGATTTTTTGTTGACGGCCACAGCCGACTGTGGCGGTCAAAAGGTTAAGGGACAATCATACACAAATCGACCTAGTCCCAAACTAAGCAAAGGGTACTAGACGACGATATACATAATATATAAATACATATATAGATAACATCCATGACCCAAGAACAAATATTCGAGTTCATCACACAAATATTTGCCCCGGCCGGGATTCGAACCCGGGACCGCCGACTCAGTAGGCAGGTGTTTCAAACCGAGCCAAACGCGTCGTCATAGGTATTGTGTGCATTATGAACTTCGGCTATAAACTGCTACTTTGAAATAAATGAGTCATAAGTGCAGATCAGTAGAAGAATATTTGAAGCTACCTATTACATTGTTGCATTCGTTGACGTTGTTGTAGTTTGGAACGATGATAAATATATAGAAGTAACGAAAGCTATGATTGATATATTTTTCATTATTATACGTGACTATTTCAATTGACAACTAATCAAAATCAAACTTGCGTTCAGTCTTTCAAAAATATTCGTTATATTTGTACATTGTACAGTCTAGTCAGCGCTGTGTAGACCAACAATATAGATGGATTTGATAAATAGCAAGTACATAATATTGATATGTTTTTTTTTCGGAATTATATTATTCTTCTTCTCTTCTATTAAGTCGAATTCAAGCCAAGAAGTTGGCCTACCACTAGAGCGAAGTAAATATTGATTAGGTGTCAATTGTTAGTATCTCTGTTTAGACTTCAAATACTGGGCTTGTTTTCATTTCATAGCGTGCTTCTGTTCTCGCCGTCATGTCCATACCTACATACAGTACGCGGTTGTGATGCGAATGCGTGTCAGCATGCCGCTGCCAGGGCACCGTGGCACATTATTACATTTTATTTTGCAGAAAACACTGTCACCAAGCCTCCCACCCCGGTTACCGGATCGTCCCCAACTCCCTCTCCGCTACCCAATAATTTCCACGAGGAAGTTGATAGACCTGACCGACGCGCCCGCGCCGCCCCCTCGCGCCCAGCACGCATCGAACCACTCGCACTTCGTCACTAACATCACAAAAAACAGTGACCACGCGAGCGATTTCCACTCGAGCACTATTCAGTTTACCGAAGGGAAAGAGAAGGGCAAGCTTAAACTCACCATGTCGACTAGCCAGAGGAAGCTATCCGATCCCGCGCCTCAGACCAACGGCAACCTCAGACAGCCGCCCGCCCCGCCCTCCGGCACCCAGGAACCCAATAGGTTACCCAGGCCCCTACCACGAAACCACCAGATACCGAATAGAGGAAAAATTCAAGAGGTAATTCTGATATGCGCACTTGTTATGATATCGATCCTGTATTTCTCTATAAAACAGATAGTGATCGAGTTATTGTCCTGAAATCGAGAGTGGAGCTTGTTTTGCACTAACACAGTTTTAAAGACAGGATAGATAAGAATACTTTATTTATTAAAACATTAACTTTAATGACTTATTATATTGTTAATTTATTATGGATTAATATATTTATAACATATGCAAGGTGGCCCTTCATTCCTCACTGTACATGAGCTAAATAACCTGTACCCCTAATTTTGTTTGGGACGTTTGGGTCAGCGGGTAAATGAAAATGGGCTGTGGAACTATGAGGGATGTTCAGTCGGTTTGGACAAACTGACTCGACCTTCCACGTGACTCCCACTGCTGATCAAATGTGACCTGTTTAAAATGGTGTCGTTGCCGAGAAACAATAGTATTTCAGGGTACTCATGCTGAAATATTATAATCTGGGACGTAACAAAACTACCTAGATGAGAAAACAACAATGTCAGAAAGGAGATTGTTCTCTTATTTTAAAAAAGGTAAATATTCCCATTTGTTAGCCAATTCAATTATTTTAAAGCGGTATTTGACAATCGTTACTGATAATTAATAAATATGTATGCTGCAGATTGTAGAACATATAAAATAACAATATTTTATTGCTAAACTAATCTTGGTTTATTTGATTGATCTGTAAAAGCATAAATAATTATTTATCTAATTATAGAAGTGATATTCCACGTTTGAGGGTGAATATTTGATGACCCTTGCCTTTACTTAGGAACAAGAGAGACACGGCGTTTTGTGGCTCCGTCATCATGGTTTGCTCATTACACGATAGATGACATGACACTGGGATTTGTCTATCCGTATTCTATGTATTGTCTTGTAAATAAATTAACACACTTTTTTCGTCATGCCTTCCTAGTGCACGCATTTGCATGTTACTAAACTATCTAGTAGTATGTAGTTTTGTATATACTGACACGTATTGTAGTATAGTGATTTGTAGCGTTATTTGGTAAGACTAAACTATAGATGCTGAGTCAAAGCTAATTATGAAATAAAATGAGCTGTGGTCGAATATTGATATATGTTAAACTGTAGTTTTCTTTTTCAGTCGTGTGGTTCAGCTGATCTCATAAAACTGGACGATTCGCCGACGAATCTAGAAGATTTCGATCCGCTCATGTGCCGTGATAAGAAAGATAAAGTTGAGACTAACAAGGCAACGGATAGTGCTCTCTTGCATGAGTATGGGTTGGACTTCAGTCAGTTTGGTTTCGGCCTTTTGGAATTCGCCCCTGGGTCGAGCGGGGAGCCGACCTCGTCGCCCGCGCCCGCGTCTGCCGTACCTAGAGGCTGGACAACGTTCAACTGAGTGCTCCAGTTAATTTGTGTAATTATGCGTGTATACCATAGTAATATAATCGTGCTAATTCAGTTATTTATTTATTACTACGGCAGTAGTAACGTATTTTGAGTTGCGTACTCAGCGTTTTGGTTGATATTAATGTACATAATGTGACATATCAATGAACTGTAATATAATTGTATTGTTAATACGTAATCGATAAAGTTTTCTGTATATGTGTCGTAGGTTAATAGGTATGTAATGTCATATGTATATTTCAGATAGATCAATTCTTTTTATGTGCAAGATAGTCAATATTTTTTCAGAGATCTTCCATGTTGTTATCGTTTTGGTTTAACATTTTATACCAATGCATAGAGTGCCGTGCCGCACTCTCTATGTGCCGTGATATAATTAAATGAAAAATTTCGGCTCGTGTAAATATATCGGGAAATAAACGAATAGTGTTTTAAATTATTAATGGAATAGATACTCGATAAATATTGGACTTTCGTCCAAAAACTCATTATTTATAACTCATTTAAGAACACATTTTAAACTCATAAAACGCAAAACATTTATTGTAATGCAGGCGAATATAACTTTTCAGTATTTGGACGAAAGTGTAGTATTCGGCCAGTCTCATATTTTCAGATAGTAAGGTTATAATTATAATAAAAATAGCTAGTAAATAATAATAAAAATGTTACAACATTTTAGCACAAACATTCAGTACCTAGTTCAATTCTTGGTTCGAACGAGGAGCTTTCTAGTATAATATTTCATTCATAAAATTGTATGAAAAGTCCCTAATAGAAAACTTCTCGATCGATCTTTAGAAATGGATATTTGTGGCCTAATTCTCGGACTGTTAGAGATGCAAATATATTGTGAGATTGTATGAAGTGTCAATACCATTTCATGGAATCACAAATGAGCGGTCAATAACCATCGATTGATTTAATAGAATTTTATTCATTAGAATTTCATTTTGATTATGTATTATGGGATTGTACTAAATGTGGAAATCCAAGAAGTTAAGCGAATCTCAAATTGATAGTCTGTCTCGAGAAATTGATACTTTAGATCAAATTCTCTGATCGCGCAAATAGTTTTATTATGAGATTGTATGAATTGTCAATATCATCATCTATGACGCTTTAAATAAATATCATCTCGAACTATCTCGAGAATTAGGTATAAGCATCATCAACTCTTAGCCAAATTCATATATCTGTGATATCGGTTACTTAGCTAGTTTGGGCAGTTTCCTAACATCAATGTAAATTGTTCTACACATGCCATGAAACAAATAGTCGTCTGCTGTTATATTTACTGTATTATATATATACATATATGTGTTTAACCAAACAGTTACATTAGTTTGTATTTCTTTTATAAACGTATTAACGTTTTGTAAACTTTATAAAAATTGCCGATTAGATCGTTCAGGAAACTAGTTTATCAATAAATTAACATTTACGTCGTTACTTGCACAAAGTTACCGATATGTGGTGTTTCGGACGTTGGAATATAAGTCGCTATATCACGGCTGTATGTTTTTGGTATTTCGGAAATAGATGCTGTGAAGAAAACTCTTAGTTTTATAAAAACGAAGTAATATCTGAATTTTACGAGACTTCCGCGATTTACACTGGGAACTATAATATATTTTGTGTAATATATGAATGATAATGTTGTCGAAAAGTACAATTAGACTTTTTATGATAAGCTAATGCAGGATATTATAATTTACCAACTAAAGTCTAAAGGTTTAAATTTATGGAATCATCTTTTTCATAAGGTGCTTTTATATTAGCTATTATAATAATTTTGCCTTTCATTTGTATACGCTTGGGCCTAAACTACATGTGTCGGTTTTGTCTATCACAATATATAAATACAACGCGGAGACATTCAGTGCAATATGAATAAATCAAATTATCTTTTTCTGTATATTTTTTTATAACTAGTCTTGTCAAAATTTATAAAAAAAAAAAGTTTATTTTATGAGTTCATGTCATGACATATAATGTTTTGTAAAAAATCAAATTAAAATTTGGTTTAATACGCCCTAATATCTGTATATTTATATGTAAAATTCTTCATTGCAAGATACTTGTTCCATACAGTCTTACTCCTTTTAACTGTACATATATTAAAATGTAAAATTATCATAATCACTATCAAATGTACTACTTGCGGCAAACTAACTCCGCAAGTACAGTCAGCAGCAGAAGTACGTGAATAACATGCTCACAATGATCTGTACAACGCACAACCCTTTTTTTCTTGATAATAAAGTCCGTGTGTACCTATATAATTTTGAGTACTCGGCGTGTTTAGCAACTTCTGTTGCTGGCTGTACATATTCGCCAGTGGCCACGTCGTCGTCATGTGTTCACTGTAAACGCGATATGGAACTCAAGAATGCTAGGGTGAACGCCGAGACGGCAGACGATATTTGCCAATTATATTCAAAGACTCAGTGAAACTTTTCTTCAATATCTGCTATTGGTCCGTAGTGGCATCAGGGAGCCGCTCTAACGCAGCGTGCTCGAATTGACCATGACCACCCGAACTACTACTAATTTGAACCCGAATTAGTGGTAGTTCGGATGGTCAAATAATCATACATAAACATACCTTATGGTAAGGCAATTGGGTACCCAAAGGATTATTGGTAATTTGCAATTTAAAGGTTTTAAGCCCTAACATATATTTCCATCGCAATATTTGGAACAAATGTCTTATACCTGAAAACAGGAATGCTCCTAATGTTTAAAAGGAAATTTAATTTTCGCTTGGTAACAAAAATAGGTGGATTCCAACTACCTTACCTTACGGTACATACATAATCACTGTTCTATGAGAACTTTAAATTGGAAAATCGAGGCTTCTTGGATAATTAATGATCACCATGTGTGCGGGCTCTAATGAGACCAGAGCATATGGGGGTAATAAAGCGACAATGTCTAGGAAAGATACATGCATTTGGAACAAGTATCAATAGATGGCGTCACTTTCGTTCAGTCACTCTCCAATCGCTCCATAGATTTAGAATGGCCAACGTTAGTTACACCAATTGATATAGCTTTTCCAATACACGTGTAGTTGGTAGCTTCCAGTGGCGTGACGTCAAACAAAATCGCTGGGCAAGCCGGGAGCGATTTAGTTTACCTTTTTTTTTTAAAGTATAGGTAACATATTCTAAAATGGGCAAGTCTATGAGAATTGGCTTATATGAACGCTACGTGGCCACGCTCCTGGAAGCTTCTTTAGGCAGTGGTCAATCTATTACTCTATCATATGACATATGATGGAGTAATAGATTTATTTATTAGACTCCGGAGGTTTTTGGTACACGCACACTTGGCCCGAAAAATTATAATGGTTTCAAATTTGTGTTTACTTATTTATAGCGAGAACGATGTCTCAAAAAAGCACAAACTTGATGTTCGCACTATCAGTAAAGTATGCACCAGGGCAATACGTGGTGCATATTACTTTACAATTACCTAAGCAGATTAACCTTCTGAACGCCGCAGTCGGCCACTGACGCCAACGTCGGTTAAGCCGTCATCGTCAAAATGCCAATGATCCAAAACTTGGCTGCACGACGTTTTATATAATTTCTCTTAATCTATTTTATTTTGATATACCATTGTTTTGTATAATGTAACGAATGATATAATGTCGTTTTAAATAATTTTCAAATAATATAATGTAACAAGAGATATAATGAGCTAAGTGCTACCGAGTTAAAACTCTTGAAATCGCCGCTAGTTTGCCAGCTTAGGTTCGTTACTCGTTAGGTACTTTGCGTCCTTCGCAGTGTAAATAGAAGCGCCGCGAAGCGGGGTTTCATCGGCATGCTCCCGTTGTTTAATATTATAATTATAACAGCATACCAATTCGTAATTATTGAAATACAAATTATTAACTTAAAAGCATTATATCAAACGTTACATTATATTAAATAACTTAGTGTCAAGTGTATGTTAGTTTTTTCTGAAATTATATAAAACATTACGTACCCCCAAAACTTTCTAATTCAAACATTCTACATCTAATTCCTTTTAAAATCATATTTTTTTAATATTATGACAAATATATTGATAATTTCAACCAACTTTTTGAAGTGAATAATACCTACTTTTCCCCGAGTTCTAGGTAGTAACATAGCTATTTCATGCTTTCATTGCGTGCAGTTGAAAATAAGCTGAAAAAACTAATTTTCCCTGTGAATTTTGTCAAATTTGAGTAGATTTAGAAACAAAAATTATCAATGAAAAATTCAAACTGTAGGTTTCAAATATATACCAATAAATCCCAATAGCCCTGATTTAGGTAGCAACATCAATAATATCTTAAGAAACATGTCTGATAGAGAAAAATGTCTAAATCAATCAGCATTTTAAAAGGAATAAGGCCTCTTAATCCCTGTTGATTTTGAAACACTTCTTTTTTTGTGGAGTCAGTGTCAGGGGCACGGTGAATTGCTTCACTGCATGGCGTTCAAAAGTTTAACGTTTATATTTGGAATTACCATTACCAACATGTTTTTAGTATGTTCGTCGTAAGATGAATGGTACTTGATGCACTTGTTTGTGCATTGGTAATTTTCTTCGATTTGATAAAAGTGATAAAGTTAAGGTGGGGTCAGACTATCACCGGGAGAAGACCGCCACTAACTAACTATTTTGGCGCAGTGTCCCAAACAGAGGGTCTTAAGGCTCCTTATCCATTAAAAAATGTTTGTTTTAGACATTTTACTCTATAGCCAAACATGTTTTGTAACATATTATCAATGTTATATATTTGAAACCTACAGTTTGAATTATTCATTGATAATTGTTGTTTCGAAAACTACTCGAAATTGACAAAATTCACACAGAAAACTGCTTTTTAGGGTTCCGAACCCAAAGGGTAAAAACGGGACCCTATTACTGAGACTTCGCTGTCCGTCCGTCCGTTCGTCCGTCCGTCCGTCTGCCACCAGGCTGTATCTCAAGAACGGTGATAGCTAGACAGTTGAAATTTTCACAGATGATGTATTTCTATTGCCGCTATAACAACAAATACTAAAAATAAAATAAAATAAATATTTAAAGGGGGCTCCCATACAACAAACTTTTTATAGATTATGGTATGGAACCCTTCATGCGCGAGTCGGACTCGCAGTTGCCCATTTTTTTTACTTATTCTCGACTGCACGCAATGAAACCATGAAATTTATGTATAGTATTATTCACTTCAAAAAGTTGGTTGTAATAATATTTATCATAATATTAAAAAAAAAGAAATAAGGCCTCTTAAGCCTCCGAAACGAGAGCACGCCACCTGTCCCGATCCTGCGCAGTTTCTCGCCAGTTTTCAACTAAAGAAGTTTGCCACAGTCCAATAAAATAATTAACTGTCTTATCCGATTAGTTAATACTTTATTTTAGTCTTACCTCACCTTACATTACTTAAATTTCACACATAACACAATTTTTTACGCTCGACATACTAAATCCTTCTTAGATAGCTTTCAGGATTTTGTATACATGTTGCAGAACATCAATATATTCTATTTTATACGGTCGCCAAAATATATAGATAATAGAAATATTTTCATCTAAGTATGATGAGATGGTGTATTCCTAATAGTCCTATTTGTTATGAAAAAAAGCTGCACTCTGTGATGGAAGCAAGCCGTTTTGCACAGTGATAATATAGACCAAAATAAACGATTTCACTCGAGGCGAAATTAGTTTCACCCCTTAGGAACAGAGATGGCGCCACTTATTCAAAAAAAGTTTAAAAATTCTAAATCCTGAACGGATACTCCGATTTTGACGTAAGAGGTGCCAATCGGCAGATAATTACCCAATTTAACATGAAAAAAATTAAAATCACGTAGAAAATAATTTTGGATACCTAAGAAATAATATTTTCTGAAAAAAATATTTAAAATTTGTGATTTTTGGAATTTTACTCGTCAAAATGTATGTACATTGTACTTTTTTTATTTATTTATATTAATACACAACTAATTTTACATTTACGAAAAAAAACCGCATATCATTAGCTCGTATAATTCCAAAGTTATTGAAGAATACAGACATGGCGCCGCTGGGTCAAAAAATCTTACAAAAAATCTTAAACCTCAACGGATATTCCGATTTTGATAATTAAGGTGCTAATCGACAGATAATTACTTAAATTAGTTTAAAAAATTAAAAAAAAAATTCAAATAGGCAAAAAGTAATAATATTTCCAAAAAAAAACATACATTTTGAAAAAATATATTTGTTTTGGGGGCTTTTATGTAATTTCATATAAAAAAACTATGAATATGGCTTTATTTTACTTATGTATATTATAACACTATTAGGTAATTGATCGTTTAATAAAAAAACGCATATCGAGAACTTGTTCAGTTCCAAAGGTATTGAAGATTTTACTATAGGGTGCCGGTGCGATGTTGCCGCCGCACGTGCAACTTATGTACATGTATCTAGAAAAGTATTCTCCCGTTTCGAAGGTACTGATTACCCTGAAAATATAACCACAATTGAAAGTACAAATAATAATCATCCCAAGTAGCACACAACGCACTTATATCCCTTGTACAGCTTAAATTAGAGTTTTAACAACGGGTGAATAGGCTCCTATACAACCTGTTTGCTAATATCACAAGTATATTAGATGCTAAATAGCATTTCTGAATCAATATTTTACTTACTTTATGTTTTATTTTCACTTTAGTCTTTGCATCATAAAAAAAACAACAACGCATTATGCCACAGCCCAATTTGTATCCATAATGTTCAAGGAGTTTCCAAATTGAACTAACCTTCAACTATTGTGGACCCCACCTACCTATGATGCCGTTTCATTCCCAAAAAGAAGGACTTGGGACTCGATATTTCCAAATTAAAACGTGAACCCACATTTGGTTTGCATGAAACGGTATTCAATGGCAGCTGAAATAGATGGAAGGTATCTCACAAGCTTGTTTAGTTTAGTGTTTTTTAGTTTAAACAGATCTTTTCGAATCGCATTAACAGTAATAATATATGCTCTGTTGGAGCATCGTATAGCCTGCATATGAATCTGGGACCAACAACGTTACGATTAACTGAGAACCAATTAATGACATTAATATAGTGATTGAATCTTACACGATTTTCACACATTATATTAAAATAATAAAACGGGACTTAATTGCGGTAAATAAACATTTTTGAACTCGGTTAAATCCCGTTTTGTTATAATAATGAATGACATTAATTATGTAAACACACCCTAAAAAAAAGAAACAAAAATGGCCCTAAGTAATCGTTTCACATGAGCCGTTACGTATCGAGAGAGAATTTCTATAGATAGCGATGTACAACAACAACAACAACAACAACAAATCCACTTTATTGCACACCTCAAATACACAGGGATACAAAACATGAGAGATATACAGTAAACAAATTAACAGAGGTAAACAACAGGCGGTCTTATCGCTAAATAGCGATCTCTTCCAGACAACCTTTAGGTAGCGGAGTAGATCAACAGGAGTTAGAATTGAGTAGGTGATGCACAACAACTTTAAGCCACAAAAATTAACTACAAAAATATAGTATATTGTGTCATAAGGGTAGTAAGTAGGGAATTACTAACGAAGGACTATTAGAAGCCCGACGCCGAAGGCGGAGGGCTTTTAATGTCCTGAGTTTGTAATCCCCTTACTTCCCGCCTTACACACAATATTTTTCATCACATTTGGGAGTAAATAACAAATAAATAAGTAAAAAATAAACATTAAACGATTACGATTGACAACTAACTTTTTTCTGTACCTATATATTTTTTTTATTTACTATAAGCACTGGCAAAACGGCTATCAGCTTAAAAACGAAAACAAATGTACACAGAATCTTACTATTTATCATTAAACAAATAACAATTAACAATATTATGCAGCAATAAATTAACACCGTAATATTATAAAACTTAAATACGAACAGTATTTTTGTTACAAAACTAAATAGTATCTAACCAATAATATTTAACTTTTTTTCTTTTTTTTTGTGTCGTCTACCACAGATAATGCTAAGAACTGCGTTTAGTTTAGAAACTTGACAGGCTATACTGCCAGATTGTAACGATAATTCAAAATTAAATTTAATAAAACAATTGCAAAATACACTTAAATAATTGTAATACATAAATATTAATGCAGTTCATATACCATATTAATTCGATACACAATAAAATTTGCTGGTAGGCAAGTTTTGTTGATACAACAAAAAACCTTGGCTGGGTTGAAACCTCCTTAGTCTGAAGCAATGTACGAGTGCGTACTATATTTTTAAAACTAAAACCATAACTCCCTCGGGAGTTATAACAATTTATAACTCCCGCGGGAACTATATAGGCCTTTGTCCTTCAGTACACCTGCATGTAATACCATCTTTTACGAGCAAATGTGATGAAAAAATAAAAACAATAAACATACATAAATAACAATAATCAAATATACCTACATATAATACTTAGACATAATAAAAACATATAGCAAAGTAAAATAGATAGCAAAACCAGTCAGTCGCATAGTACGAGTAAGAGGAGCGATTTTCAACGCAGTGTAAATTACGGTAGAGACAAATAGTGACGTTTAAGGTGAGATTTAAATATAGCAATAGATTGTGCACGCCTTAGATCAGAAGGTAAAGAATTCCACAGAAGAGTAGCCTGAAAAGTGAATGAATTATTGTAAAACTTAGAAGATGAAGAGGGGACAGTGAGAAGATAATTTTGAGCAGACCTAGCAGAACGCAAGTAACTGAAACGCTCTTTGAGGTAGAGGGGAGTTTTGGGGTTAAATAATATATTGTACAGAAAAGAGAGAGATTTACTTGCAAAAGCAGTAGTTATTTCAGGGTATAACATGCAAGTTTTAAAACAGGTCTCTTTTCTTATTGTATTAAAATTAGACGTCTTGTCATACTCTGTGAAAGCCTTGAAGTGCAGTCATAATTTCATTACTTAAAGTAATAACTGTTTTGTAAACTGCTACTAGTAGACCGTTGCACTGACGACTGCAATTTGAATGCTTCGATGCTTTCACAGAGCTGGCGACAAGCCTTTCGCCGACTACTTCAGCTGCCATTGAACAACATGTTCTGCGTGTAGCGTTTCAAGCGAGCCAAATGTGAAATAAACGTCTTAACTTGGATATATCCTGTCCCAAGTCCTTTCTTTTTAGGAATGGAATGGCGTTGGAAGCAGGTTGCAGGTGCGATCCACAATAGAACAGTTAGTATAGGTGCAAATCGAGCTATGGAAAAATGCGTTGTTGCAGCCGATGCAACGGCCTAACATGCACGTTACAATGCACAGTTTAGTGAAAATATGCAGAATATACTTGTGATATTAGCAAACTGGTTGTATAAGACCCTATTCACCCGTTAAAACTCTAATTTAAGCTGTACAAGGGATATAAGTGTGTTGTGTGCTACTTGGGATGATTATTATTTGTACTTTCAATTGTGGTTATATTTTCAGGGTAATCAGTACCTTCGAAACGGGAGAATACTTTTCTAGATACATGTACATAAGTTGCACGTGTCCACGTGTGGCGGCAACATCGCACCGGCACCTTATAGTAAAATCTTCAATACCGTTGGAACTGTACAAGTTCTCTATATGCGGTTTTTTATTAAACGATCAATTACCTAATAGTGTTATAATATACATAAGTAAAATAAAGCCATATTCATAGTTTTTTTTATATGAAATTACATAAAAGCCCCAAAAAAAATATATATTTTTTCAAAATGTATGTTTTTTTTTGGAAATATTATTACTTTTTGCCTATTTGAATTTTTATTTTATTTTTTTAAACTAATTTAAGTAATTATCTGTCGATTAGCACCTTAATTATCAAAGTCGGAATATCCGTTGAGGTTTAAGATTTTTTGTAAGATTTTTTGACCCAGCGGCGCCATGTCTGTATTATTCAATAACTTTGGAATTATACGAGCTAACGATATTCGGTTTTTTTTCGTAAATGTAAAATTAGTTGTGTATTAATATAAATAAATAAAAAAAGTACCATGTACATACATTTTTACGAGTAAAATTCCAAAAATCACAAATTTTAAATATTTTTTTCAGAAAATATTATTTCTTAGGTATCCAAAATTATTTTCTACGTGATTTTAATTTTTTTCATGTTAAATTGGGTAATTATCTGCCGATTGGCACCTCTTACGTCAAAATCGGAGTATCCGTTCAGGATTTAGAATTTTTTAAACTTTTTTTGAATAAGTGGCGCCATCTCTGTTCCTAAGGGGTGAAACTAATTTCGCCTCGAGTGAAATCGTTTATTTTGGTCTATATTATCACTGTGCAAAATGGCTTGCTTCCATCACAAAGTGCAGCTTCCAGGCCAAAACCGTCCATAACAAGTAAGACTATAAGTGGAAAGACTGGGGAGTACGCATAATTTTAGGTAATACAACCTTATTATTTTCATACGATATGGTCATATCGTATTGTACCTAAATTGGCTGAAATATTAACCTTGTTTGTTTTGTATGTTCGGAGATCCACTTGGCTGGTCATCCAAAAGTTTGCGTCAAGCCCTAGAGATTCTTAAGGAGAATAATTATGAATTTAATATCCGTATAAAGTTAAAATATAAACTGAAATTATTTGGAAATATGTGTATTCTGATAAAATTAATTTCGAATACTTTGCTATTTTGTTAATGCTCAGTGTTTCAAACCGGTAGTCTTTTGTATGTTATGAAGTACTCATTAAGGCGACGGGTAATGCGAAACTAGCGCCACTTACGAACTTTTAATATATCTTCTAAACCAGATCAATTTTCAGTAATTGCAAGATTTTAGGAGCTGGAAAAACACCTTTAGTATTTAATATTTATTAAATCATTATATACACAATTTGTTGTTCTTTATTTGTCTCGAAAAACTTGCCCAACACTGTTGTGGCCGCTTTTTACGTGAACAAGTTTTGTAGGGAAAACTACAGTGAACAAATTGTATATAGTGATTTAATATTAATTAATGGTGTTTTGATAGCTTCTAGACTTCAGCTATTTCTAAAAAATATCAGATTATGAAGGTATAAGATAAAATCAAAAGTGGCGCTAACTTCGCATAACCCGTCGGCTTAAATATGTTTGTAATGTCAAGCGCAGTCGGTTAAAATATTTTGTGATCTACATTAATATATTATTTTATTATAAACTTGTTGAAATCCACATTTCGTTTTAATAATTCACCTATATTGCATCCCCTGACATTCATAATTTATACCCCGCGCGGCGAACGATGATTCCTATGACACTTGTCATCTCAGTACATTTTCTAACCTATAATCGGAAAAATGTACTGAGATGACAGGTGTCATAGGAGTCATCGTTCGCCGCGCGGGGTATAGATGCAGAGGAGACAGATATACAATCATACCTAGGTATATCATTTATTTAAGTAATGTTATTATCTTACCCTGGAGTTTTGGGTGCAAGAATAATTTGACGCCTACTGTCGGTCTGCCTATAGTGTCATTCGTGCACTGAAAACTCCTACGGTTATTATCCTAATTGGAGCAAACATTACTTCATCTAACCCCTGAGTTCATCTAAACTCTGTGGAAACGGGCTCGTTGCTTGGTGGTTTGAATATAATTACTTTAGGCTGCTGGTCCACTGAAGCGGAGCGTAGAAAATGAACCAATCAGCCTGTGTTATTGTGAAGCCTATAAAAAGTGCATTTAAATCTGAGTAATGAGATTGGTCCGTTGCAGTATACAAGCAGCTTTATTCAATTAAATTGATTGACTGATTTTCTCAAGAACACCAAAATAATGTACGATAGGGGATAGTCTATTTTTACCAGAAGGTGCCTCCAGCCCCGTTACCGTTAGTCCCCTTTTTAACCGAGTTAAAAAGCCGGCCAAGAGCATGTCGGGCCACGCTCAGTGTAGGGATCCGTACTTGCCCATCCTTCACAATAGACAGGCTTAAAACTGCGGTTTGAAGCCCGAGGTTTAAATTACCTACAAGAAAGATTTAGAAGAAGCTCCATAAAAAGGTCGTAAACGCCAAGTAACTGTAATTCCTTAACTATTACCTTTTGGAAGTTATCGATTATACGCGCCAGATTAAGCGGAATGTTTTAATGCAGTATGGCACTTAACTAATATGCGTAACGTTCGAAGTATAAGGACACCGCGTGGCACTTAAGTACGTCATTTTAAAGAAAATTACATGCAATTTTGCGATAACTCAAAAACGGCTCGACCGATGTTATTCAATAAGATAGTTTTCATTGAAAGTGAAAGTACTTATGACGCCTCATTTTCAGGAATTTTTCCATATTTTTTTGACACGTGGTTGAAAACTTAGGGGGGTGGGGGGGTGGACGCTATTTTTTGGATTTCCGAAGCGAATATTAACAAACCTGCTGACTATCAGATCAAATCAATATCAAAATTCTCACATACTGAAAAAAAAGTTTCTTTTTAGTTTTTATTTTACTGTTTTGTCGGCGTGATTATACGCATACTCATACTAAATTTCAGCTTTCTAGTACTTATGATCACGGAGCTAAGCCGCGGACGGGCAGACAGACGGACATGGCGAAACTATAGGGTTCCTAGTTTACTACGGAACCCTAAAAAGAAAACATTTCTATGTTCGATTGTATGTATTTACCTATTTAAAGTAAGTAGCCTGATAAAATCAACTCTCGTCTAAACGTAACGTTTTGATATTTTCGTTACTAGTTTTTACGAGTATTTCACTTTTTTGTAACTGATCTGGGTCATTGTCAGTTCAAAAAACAAAATTTGTCCCTTCGGTGGTCAAAAGTTAAGAAGGTTATGTTGCTAATATTACATCGGATTAAAGAAGAGGGAACGTTCTTTATTCTCACAGGCATTTAATCTGAAAATTAGGCCCTGAAATCCTTAATTTCGCAAATGTCCACCGGAAAGACGCGCACCTAAATCTGACAATGACCCATCTACGAGGGCGAATCAAAAAGTTCTTAGAACAGCATGGTGGTAAAACCTTTTTAAATGTAGTTTATTTTTATTTTATTTTAGCTATCCTTACGACATAATATGACGACAATTTTTTTTTGATTACGTATACCAATAACACATAATTAATTATTTTGTGAAGCAAATCGCTCAAAATCTGTCATAATGGACAAAAATGAGTTACGTGCCGTGATTAAGTATTTGTGTTTGAAAAAAATGTCCACTAAGGAAATTCATTTGGATATTCAGCAGACTATAGGTACTAATGCTGTACCATATTCCACGGTTGCTTGCTGGGTTGCCGAATTTAATAGAGGTAGGCCCAAGTGTGAATATGACCTTCGCTCCGGCCGGCCTTCCACCTCTGTTACTGAGGACAACGTGGCGAGAATCAAAAAATTGGTATTAGAAGATAGAAGAATTAGCATCAAACAGTTAGCAGAGATCCTACACATTTCTTTTGACAGCGTGCAATCAATATTGACGGACGTTTTGGGGTTTAAAAAAGTTTCGCTAAGATGGGTTCCGCGAATGTTAACTGAGGTAAACAAAGAACAGCGTGCGGAGGTTTCGAAGCGGAATCTCGAAATCATCGAACGTGACCCGGATGCGTTTTATCGCCGATTTGTAACCCAGGACGAAACATGGCTCCACCATTTTGATCCCGAAGCAAAAAAACAAAGCATGTCCTGGAAACGACCATCTTCTTCAGCTGATAAAAAATTTCGAGATTTTCCGACGGCGGGCAAAATTAGGGAATCTATATTCTAGGATGCGGAAGGAATCCTGTTTATTGACTACCTGCCGAAAGGAAAAACTATGGCAGGTCCCTATTATAAAGAATTAATCCCGAAAGTGCGGCAAGTGATCATAGAAAATCGCCGGGGAAAATGGTCTACAGGCGCACTGTTTCACCACGACAACGGCCCAGCTCATCGCTCACAATTGGCAATCACTGCGATCCGCCAAGCTGGCTTCAAGCTGTTCGACCACCCGCCATATTCTCCGGACTATGACTAGGAAATCATTTTCACATATTCCCGAAATTAAAAGCACATCCGCGGAATAAAATTCCGAGATGATAATGCCATAGTGGGTGCTGTAGAGGAGTTTTTCGAGTCCCAAGGAAAATCTTATTTTATGATGGAATAAAAAAAAAATTAAAACAGTACTTAAAGTGTATAGAATAACAAGGAGACAATGTAGAAAAATAAAAGATAGAAAAACAATTTTCTTTTGTTTTTCACCCTTATTCTAAGAACTTTTTGATTTACCCTCGTAGTAAGTAACTAAAGCCCGAGCGGGTATGGTTCATATTATCCTCAATAATAAATAGGAAAACTAATGCCTTATAATAACAAATCCGGTAAAAATCGAGTTCTATTTATGAACGCCACGCTACTTATACTTAGGTACATTACCTATATTATAATCTTTTCAATGACTAGGTACCTTCTCAAACATTGCGATCCACAATTTCGATTAAAAAGCGCGTTTAATTATAATGTCGAGTTGGTGTAAAATGCTGTAGCTGACACTGACAAGCCAATCACTTGTATTTGTTTAATTAATCGCAGGAGATTGAAAACATAGGCTATTAAAAATCTGACTAATACCTATTAGTACGCAACAGCTGCTTGTGATTTGTGAGATTAGTCAAGATCACGTCTTCTAGATCGTTTTTTACCTACAACATCAAACAAACCTTACTTTACCTTACTATAAAACAAAGAGCGTATAGCTGTGTCTGTATGTTCGCGATAATCACGAAAACTACTGAACAATATATTAATGCAGTTCTCATCAACAGAGTGAGCTTGAGCCCTTTACACCATGATGATGATGATGATGATAAAACTTACACCATACAATTACAATGAATACATATGCCGTAGACGAACTAAAGTGACCGATATAGCTCACCGTATTAGCAAGTTGAATTGGCAATGGGCAGGCCACATAGCACGCAGAGCAGATGGCCGATGGGGCCGAAAAGTGCTCGAGTGGAGACCTCGGACCAGCAAGCGCAGCTACCAGATGGACAGATGACCTTATAAAGGTCGCCGGAAGGCGCTGGATGCAGGTCGCTTCCAACCGGTATATATGGAAGTCCAAAGGTGAGGCCTATGTTCAGCAGTGGACGTCCTATGGCTGAGATGATGATGATGATGATGATATTGTAACTTAAAAATTACTCGCAATACGCGATTACCTAAAATAATACAAGCGGTCGTGCACAAAGGTACAACGGTACCCTTACCATGAGTTAACGTGACCGTAACTCGCTAGCGACAGCGTAAATGATTTGTATGGAGAATAGCACAGCGCCCCTACCGGTTACTTTGTAGAACTATAATTCTTCCTAAATCGTTTACGCAGTAGCTAAGGTGTACGGTCACTGTAAAGTGTGGTAAGGGTGCAGGACTCGAACTGCCCGGTCCGCGCGTCTCCGCGTGCTGCCGTGTCGCCTAATCTTATACCGGGTAAAGCTGGGTCGGGTCGCTGGTTAACTTCTAATACATTGACACATATAATGGGGTATTTTCATTAACTGATTTTTTTATGTCATACGGGGGTAAACGAGCATACGGATCGCCTGGTGGAAAGCGATTACCGTCGCCTCTGCACGCAGCGCAAACATCTCGCGCTGGTGACTGACAGTAGGTGAAACTAGGTACATACGTAATCAATTTTAAATAACGTGATAATTAATGGGCAAGGTCGTAAAATTGCCTTATGCCACATAAAAGTAACATAAAAGTGTATGTAACAGAGTTACATATAAGTATCAGAAAAGTTATGAAAAGGCAAATGTACAATGAAACGAATTTGTTATTTTTTTTATATTATTAAGTTTAACTCTTGTTGTTTATGTCAATTTGTAATACAATAGTGAGCTGGCCTTTATACCACTTTTATGTAACGTTACATAGAAAACAGATTCATATCGTTACATACGTTACTCCTGAGACAAATACATAACACATTTGTAATGTACTTGATGTGTAGATACTAGTATATCCATTAGTACACAAACGCCATTTCCGGCCTCACGGGGCCTCTTAGGTCCTCTAAAAAATGAGCCGCAACGACATGGAAAGCGTCGGCTTTCTCCATTTCATGTTTTTGACGTGATATGGCGACCTTTTTGTTTTCAACATAGGGTTTACTTTTCTAAACCTAAAGATAACAGTTCAAACATTTATGAAGTCCCCATTGTGACATCAGTCAAATACTTATTACATCAAAACACATTTCGTTAACTCACA
Source organism: Apotomis betuletana (assembly GCA_932273695.1). Taxonomy (NCBI): domain Eukaryota; kingdom Metazoa; phylum Arthropoda; class Insecta; order Lepidoptera; family Tortricidae; genus Apotomis; species Apotomis betuletana. The sequence continues at coordinate 10,615,412 of OW026298.1, read as the reverse complement.
ACATTTATTGAACAACATGTTAAACATCTATGTTTATTATTAGTACCTATTATTGGTTTCTCGAAAAAGCTTCTACAGGTATTTCTTCCAGCTTTTATATTAAGCGCTTACATAACGATTTGCGAAACTTCCCGTTACATATGGATTTGTGATAGTCCGAAATAAACATTTATTTATAAACTTAAATATTATTCTTAAAACATACCGTGTACACATATACACATCAGTAAAATCATAGATTTCGACATAGGTAGCCGATAGCATTCTAGACTTAATTATTGTACCTGATGTAAGTACCTAATTCGAGACTTATGGCCAACTAGAAACATTTTGAATGGGACACTACACTCCTACAGTACGGCAAAATATTGACGTTTTGGTACAGTTACCGACAATAAACTTCTTGAGCATAACCTTGACTGCGCAGTAGCCGATTTACGTACAAATGTACATGCGCAGATCTGCCATATTGTTCAAAAAGACCGACCTCAACACTTATTTTGATAAAAAAAAATTGGCATACACCTATGGAAATATATAGAGTTATTAATGCCGGGGCAAGCGCAACTATCATACCGAAATATCGAAAAGTATAAATGTTATACTATTGACGCCATTAAGCATACAAACACGCAATATAGTTGGCAAAAGTTAGAATTTTCGATGTTTCGTTTATGGTAGGCGCGGTTGCTTCGCTGGTGGACCTGCCCGACTGACATTCGTTTTTTTTTTAACAATACGACAATTTATTAGCCCATTTAATTATAACTACAAAGATGTATGGCGAACGTTCCAATGCTTGAAATCCTAATTTCAATAATCGACAGCCTATATTAGGAACAGTGTATTGTTTGGTATGTTTGCTTTACACATTCAAATTGTCGCACTACATTTTGAACGCAATTGAATAGTCACTCGTCGTTGACTGTAATGATTTCAGAAATTTGCTGTCGCGCACCTAACACGAACCTTAATATGGCGGATTTCGCCTTTGTTGGTATATATTGTTCAGAAGCATCGGGGGCAGCGGCTGCACCATATTAGGCTTGTCATCCTGGTATTTACTCAAGAGTGTAGGCCACTCCTTGTCGATGTCTGGGATGTTAGGGTTGCCGTCCATACGCTGACGCATGCGCGCCGCTTTTGTGATCAAGTCGGCGTTCAGCATGTTCTCGAGGTATCTCAGCTTATGCGGCAGGACGATTTTGCACTCCTAGAAATAAGAGAAGGTATTAGCGTACTTATTTCTGTGTTGATCTTTCGATCGTAAGGTAGTCAAGTCCACTGCTTAGGGCCTTTCACACATGCGATTGGCGAGGAAATTTGTATGAAGGCGATCACGCAGCGAGTTCACCGCGACGCTTATTTGGATAGAAAACTCGCTCGCAAATCGAAAGTGTGATAAGGCCTTTAGAGCCTTATCACACTTGCGATTTGCGAGCGTATTTTGTATGAAGGCGATCGCGCAGCGTGTTCGCCGCGTCGCTTATTTGTATAGAAAATACGCTCGCAAATCGCAAGTGTGATAAGGCCCTTATGGGTTCAACGCCTTCGAGGGTAGAGAATTGTCTACTGAGGGTAGAGGCAACCTGAGACTCGTGCAAGCCTTTGCATAGAATTATATGGACCTGAGTATATAATAATAATAATAAAAATAATATATCTTTATTTCAGACTGAGTCCATACACAAGTGTGTTAATAATAATGAATACAGTATCTTAAGAGTTAATGTTAGTACTTACAATTAAAACCTAGTAATTAAAAATACAATAAATAAATTAGCATACCGCATCATCAACACTTCACAACGTGCATCTTCGTCCACCGGGCTAACATGGGGCTGTCCCAGCGGTTGGCAAACACGCTCAGGATGCGATTGGGACTGCCGCGCAGACGGGACAGTAGCGAGGCGCATCTCTTTCTCATGACGGCCGCGAAGCCGTCAGTCCGCGCCTCAGCAAACATGCCGGACGCACTACACCAGCGTGGCAGCCCCAACATCACCCGGAACGCGTTGTTGTACTGGACGCGAAGTTCGCTGTACGCTTTCTGCGTATACATAATTGAACCACAGGCTGCATGTATAGAATGATACACAGAAAGCTTTAAATAGTGTGATCTTCACTTCTTCTGTGCATCGCGCAAACCTGCGGGCCAACATATTGCATCTAACGGCCAACGACCTTCGCTCCCGCTCGATGTCCACGTTGTCACTCAAATTATCGGTAACCCAGTGACCCAAATATTTGAACTGGCTAACTTGTTTCAAAGGAACGCCTGACAGAGTGATAGATGGCAGGGGGTAGGTTTTGGTTCCTGCCTTAAAGACCATGAGCTCACTTTTGTTGCCGTTATATTTGAGTCCGTGGGTCGCCGCATAACTCTCACAAATTGCCAGAAGGCTCTTTAGGGCCCCAATCGAAGGGCTCAGCAGCACCATGTCGTCAGCGTAACTGATATTGTTTATATGCAGTGCCATTGTGTATTTACTAATAAAAACATGACCCTGAACTGATATTGTGTAAATATTATGCGTGGATACTAGCAGTTAAGGTGGGTTTCAAAAAGGTAAGATGTTATCTAAATGAAAAATTGAAATTAAAATAATAATTTAATATTATTAAACGACATAGCAAACTTGAGAAGGAAGCTGTGCATATCGAGCTATTGGACTGTGGTAGTCTTTGCCCGGTGATTGTCTCACCCCACCTTATCCTAATATTATATTTATCATGCAAAAGTAAGCGCACTTCTTTCACGCACGGTTTTAGAATATATCTAAAGTACAAACAAGTTGGTAAATAAAAATACCTACTTAATGTCTGTGATTCCGAATTTCTTCGGCGTAAACCTTCTTATAAGCGGACAAACGGAGAACGTTGCGTCGTACGCATAATAAGTTACGCTTTTTCTACCAGAACTTAAGAAAGTATGTTTGATTTCTATACTAACAATAAACTATGTTACCTTATATTGTAGATTTCCGCTGTTCCTGCGTAAATCTTTTTAAAAAGATAAATTGGTTGAATTCTGCTAGTAATTGTTTAGAATTCAACCCGGCACCGAGTCGATCCTACGCAGTGCAGATAACAAATGCAGTCGAATTAACTGTGATACCACGACTGCGAGCTTTGAAGCGGCTGAGCGAGAGATCCGAGCGCGGCGGCATAACGAGTGAGCGAGACACACGTACCTACACCGCAGACGCTGCCGCTGTCGCGCAATCTCATGGCGTCTCCGTAATACCTGCCCATCTAGCACAACTATGCTTCGCGACTCTTGTAGCGCGACATAACGCTACACACTTTCTCACATTACTGTACAGAAAGAGACGGGCAATTATCTCGCGCGAGAAATAGTCGCGTATGACAGTTATGCTAGAGGTGCTGCGCTCTAAGTGAATCTACAGGATGATTCAGGAGTGATACGGCGGTGTGATAGGGTGACGGTCACGCTGAACAACTTTCAGTAAGATCGACAAAGTAGCAAAAAAATGGCTGATCCATACATTAACCGATAGATCAATTAGATATCAATTAACTATTCATTTGATGTTTTTTTTCGCGTTCGTGGGTTCTCCTCAGCGTCATCCTTCAGTCACTCCCGCTCAAAAATCCTAAATCACTAATATTTATGTACAATATATCAATCGTATTCGTATATATGTTGGACTCTGCTTTGTCATCACTAATCTGTGTTTTCTTCTATACCTACTTATTTATTGGACAAGGTAAAGTAGTAATGTTACATAAATACCTGTTTCAAATGATATACAACAAGCCCCTTTCATAGCGATACACTTTTAGGCTCCTTATCAGTTCAAAATGCTAATTGTTTTTGACATTTTCTCTACCTATTATCAAACATGTTTCTTAACATATTATCAATGTTACTATGTAGGTACTTAGAACAGGGCTATTGCGATTTATTGGTATATTTGAAACGTACAGTTTAAATTTTTAATTGATAATTTCTGTTTCAAAACCTACTCCAAATTATCAAAATTTACGCAAACTGTTATTTTTTTCAACTTATTTTCGACTGCACGCAATGAAAGCATGAAATACCTATTTAACTATATAGAACTCAGGGAAAAGTATTATTTACCTACTTTAAAAAGTTAGTTAAAATTATCAATATATTATTTGTCATGATAAATATTTATAAAATACATTTTGAAAGGAATAAGGCCTTTAAGCCAAATGCACAACTTCTTTGTTTTTGCATCGATATATTCACATTTCACGGTCAATGTCGTTATTTATTTACGGCAAACCCTTTACCACCGGGCACTGGACCGGGGCGACCACCGGATCGAAATAGCATACCTATTCTATTTTAAAAACCCGATGACCCAGAACTTTGCGATTATTCAGTAGGTGCGGCAAATTAACGGCCTCTATCAAGTAAAGGCGGCGTTATGTTACCTTTCTAGGTGATGCGGCCGGTAGAAAACTGATTTTCAATACAATTATAATAAGTTTCTGTCAAAAATGACATTATAGTGGCAAGCTTTTATAGCCGACTGTACTTTTCTTTGGATATCCATCAAATGCTCACTGAGACGATACTAAAGAGCCCAGCAAAGCAATCCTACCGAGCGGATTGCTTTTTCTATTATAGAGTTCCTATGGCCACCTTACGGCTCCATCATCAGATCAGCCCCATGGTACCATATTATTGTATTGTCATCAAAGTTAAGTAAGTATGCAAAATTTCAGCTCAATCGGTTGACGATATCTGCTTCAAAATTGAGTTGCAAGATTTCACCCGAACAAACATACTTTAAACATACAATGCAAGTTAAATAAAAGCTTTAAAAATAGTGATGATCACGACTGATGTTCAATTCTACAGCATACTGTAGTTATAAGAATAAAATTAGCGCAGTGCAAAAAAATATATAATATGCGACTTCTAACGTACGCAAATAGAGGCCTTATTCCTTTTAAAATGAAAAAAAAAATATTTTTAATGCAATAAGGCCTCTTAAATCCCTAAGAAATAATGAAATTGTTTTCAAAATCCTCATAATTTAACAAAACTTTTTCACGGTGAAAATGGCAAATTACTTATTGTATCCATACAAATATTCGTACCCATAACATTATTGACGTCATGATAAGGTGGCCTTTTGTATGGAGCGTTTTTAGCGCTCCGTAGGAATGTTGAACTTTGACGGTCATATTTGATTTTTAGAGCAGTCTAAATGTACTTAGTTGAGACTAATTAAGTACATTTATACACATTTGATCCCAATGAAAAATAGAATCTATTGACATCCTCAATAATAAATTATTCATGCCTATTAAATATAATATATTAAATATATTATATATTTAATATATAATAGTATAGATTAAGTACTTATATATTATGTATATACTCTATTATGGATCTCAACCATATTTGAGTTAAGTATTTACATTCAATACAATCACAATGTAATTTATATAATAATTCAGGAATATTCTTGGTAAGTCTTGATAAACACTAATTTACTTACTTCAGTTTGTTATTTGTTATGTTAACCCAGTGTTTACCCGACGATTGTAAATCTGTTTATAGGTACGTTTGGTTGCATGAATCTAACCGTTTTTCAACAACTTGAAATTTCGATCCGCGAGTATAATAAACTGGTAATATGTTTATGGCCTCATATGATTTACGGATACATTGGTAACATCTGTTTTCACTGAATCACGGAGCGTACCTACACAGAATTATATGTATGCTTTAGTACGTACAGTACAATAGGGTTAACACACACCTAAGACAATTTTATTTGAATTGCGATTATTTTCGAAGTTATATTTTGAGTTTTGACTGCTACTTTTGTAAAGTTTGAAATTCTTGTTCTTAGTATTAATTAAATCGAAAATATTCAAGAAGAATTCGTTTTAAAAATATGATGATCATAAAAGTAAATATATAAATATCTATAACCTTAAGAGAGCTATGCGCAGAGAGAGCGTCGAGCACATTTTAAAAAAATTGGGCAAGTGCGAGTCCGACTCGCGCATGTAGGGTTCCGTACCTATATATATTTATATATTATATAATCTATAACAAGTTTGTTGTATGGGAGCCCCCCTTAAATATTTATTTTATTTTATTTTTAGTATTTGTTGTTATAGCGGCAATAGAAATACATCATCTGTGAAAATTTCAACTGTCTAGCTATCACCGTTGTTGAGATACAGCCTGGTGACAGACGGACGGACGGACGGACGGACGGACGGACGGACGGACGGACGGACGGACGGACGGACGGACGGACGGACAGCGAAGTCTCAGTAATAGGGTCCCGTTTTTACCCTTTGGGTACGGAACCCTAAAAAACACCAATCATAACCTCACCTTGCTCACTTGCCTGTAATGTACTTAACTAATTAAGGCGACGGGTAATGCGAAACTAGCGCCACTTTCGATTTTTTTCTTATACCTTCATAATCTGATATTTTTTTAGAAATAGCTGAAGTCTAGGAACTAGTAAAACACCTTTTATATTTATTAAATCACTATATACAATTTGTTCACTGTAGTTTACATTACAAAACTTGTTCACGTCAAAAACGGCCACAATAGTTTTGGACAAGTTTTTAGAGACAACTAAAGAACAAGAAATTGTGTATAATGATTTAATAAACACTAAAGGTATTTTTCCAGCTCCTAATATCTTGCAATTACTGAAAATTGATCTGGTTTGGAAGATATAATAAAAATTCGTATGTGGCGCTAGTTTCGCACTACCCGTCCCCTTAACAAAAAAAAAACAGATTTACAATTATAATTTTTTGTTACATTACAGGCGAATGCTCGTGGCAAGGGAGCACCTTATGAGGACACATCACTGCTACTTTTTCCATACTATCAGTTTACGTTAAGTTTGCACCAGGTAACTGGCACCGGATACAATTTACTGAGGTCCACACAACCCTTAATTTGGCAGGATGAACAAGTTCCTTGACCATCTTTTTTCTTTTTTTTTCGAACCAGAATTTTTGCTCTATTTTACCATAACGAGGCTTGAACTAGCGACCTTCGTAATTTTTTGACAAATTAAGGGTTAACGTAACCGTGTTATACAAATCGAGGTTCCGTTCTCGTGTGTTTCCTCTTCCAAAACTTAACGAATCTACGAAATTTAAGAAACTGGATGGGAAGGAAATGCCCTGTGTTTTTGCGCAAGTATTATAGAATGTTCTATGTACCTACTAGGTGTCCGTTTGCGGCGGATTTTCGGCCAAAAACAGACGCTTAGTAGGTACACAAATTTACATAAATAAAACAATATAAACGGATTATATCGCGTATATTAATTATTTGAGCCTCCCTGACGTTTCGGTACCTTTACAGATACCTACCGTTGTCAAAGGTTAACTGAGAAAACCTAAATTTTTCTCTGTCAAAGTTATATTCGTGGACGACGTTGACAAAGGTATCTGTAAAGGTACCGAAACGTCAGGGAGGCTCAAATAATTAATATACGCGATATAATCCGTTTAAATTGTTTTATTTAAATGTGTGACAGTCGCGGGAACTGAAGAAATATTAGGTACACAAAGTTTATAATAATAAGCGCAAAAATCAAAACGGTCCGACACAGAACAGTTTCCTCCTATTCAGTTCTTATCGTAAAGATTGGTAAGTTTTGTAGGAGGAACAGACGAAAACGAAATGTCGATTTAGTATGGAAAAATTGCCAGTGGTATTCCCTCTTAACCGTGACGTATGTACCTAATACACGCACTCGTAAACTTTTAGAACGCAGTTCTACTTACAATAATCGCAGCGCATAATACAAGGACCAGAAATAGGGTGGTTTTACTTTGCGCCATAACGTCTAGTGAGTAATGACTATGCCGGCTTTCTCACCTCGTAACTCGTGTTATATAAGAAAGAAACAAATGTAAGTTTGTGTTTAGAAAACAGGCGTTTGTTTAAGAAATGGTGCAATAACTAACGTTTGTGCCATAACGCATGGTGTATTTATGCTATTCTTGTGTCGGAGTTCCCTATGAATTTAATTTGAAGAGAATTCTAGCTGGTTTTTATCCGTCGATAAAATAGACTGATAACGAGTCTTTCGAAGCTAATTCGTTATTTCTAGGCGTGGTGTGTACCATTAATTGTTAGGTGTAAACAGTAATAATATTAGTAGGTATTACTACAGATGCCAGGTAAATGGGGATTGCCCGCCGAGTAGGTATCTCGCAAATTAAAAATAAATAAATATTAAATGTCATAGTTTTCTGTTTACTCCTTCCTTTTAATTGCCACATTTTGAATCTCGTACCAAATTAAAATGTGTTATAAATAGTTTAGTTTAATAATATAATATATGTAATAGGTGTGTGTCCCCTAAACAATTTCAATGTTCATAAACAGGGTTTTGTGTGTGTTTTATACTATTTACTTGTTTTTGTTTATGTACGGTGTGTCTTATAAATAAAATAAAATAAATTAATTGCTCAGCCGGGTAGGGATACGAGGCTGGCAATCTTTTTTCACAAGAATAACTATTTCGTTCATTTTAACAACGATTTTTTTTTGAGATGCAGTTTTATTCTAATTGATAAACGTGTGTCATGCCCTCTACATGACGTCATCTTGTAGAAAATTTGACAGGCGCAACACAAAAAGAACAGTGGTGCAATTACCATACTAAATCCACCTTACAATACTGTATGATTGTCTGAGCTGTGATCAATTACATTTAAAATTAATTTTCCAATAATAAATTGGGATATTTTCTAAAATATAAAAACGTGGTAATATTTCATGTAATATCCTTTTTTGATAATATCGTTAAAAAGCCTGATTAAAAAAAATATTTTTTGTCAAATACCTAAGTAATTATCGACCATTTTATTGTCCCTAGTTTCAAGGGTTAGTTTTTCGCTATTCACGAACTTGCCTACCCCGTTATTAACCTACCAAATCTTGTATCTCCCGAGCTAGATGTTTCTCTTGATAATTGAGAGTGCATTGTTTTGACTAAAAGTTATTCTCAGACAAGATACCGCAGAACTAACACAAGAGTTTCTAACATGGTATCCACCCTTACCATTTGCTTACGTATTATAATATAATACTCCCCTATTCACTTGTTACCTGTATGAATCTCATAAAATCGTGTTTTAAATCAATGATTACGACAAAATAAAACTTAGTCATAAAGTAAAATCCACAGACCTACGGACCAAATTGACAAGTAAGTATGAACAAATGTTGCCACAGTTTGGCCAGTGGCAACATTTCGTTCTCATCGATATTAAAATTATTGTTACATCGTAGGTTTAAGGTCCACCCAGACGGGACAATCAAGTTGTCAATTTGATCGGCTAATCTATATACCAACTTTTTATAGTGATTTTGACAGATCAAAAGGTCTGTAGACCCCTAATTAGATAGAGATAAAAACTTAATGTCAAACCAAGTGATAATTGATAGTTTATTGAATTAATAAAATTATTGTTCTTTATTTTCAAATTCCAAAAAATGTGGTCCATTTTTTTAACAAAAAAAAAGCGGGTATCTTCAGAAATAGTTGACCGCTGTTTACAAACTACTTTTATGTATCTAACGATATCCGTTATCATTGCTATTGGGAGTGTTTATTGAAATTGTTACGTGTTATTATGGATTCGCAAGATTCGGGACCAGAGCAATGTTTATCAAAATGTTCGCCTCCGACAAAAAGGAGAAAAAAATCTATTACCTAGTGAAACTGAAAAAGAGACGATTCATCGAGTTTACGTTTATATTTAGATATAATGAGATGGTAGACAGATTGCAGGACGAACAAGATATCCCAGAGGACATTCATGTGAATAAAAACGAGTGTGTCATGAAAACATCCGAAATTCTTGGTATTTCGAGAACTTCAGTTTTTAAAGTTTTGAAGGAATACAAAAATCAAGAGAAGTTTACTTCGCCTCTGAAACCCGGTGCAAAATTAACGTTCAAAGATAAGGTGGACGAATTTTCTTCTGCGGCAATACGTCAAAAAGTGCATACGTTTTTTGAAAAAAACGAGGCCCCGACTGTTGCAAAGGTAAATTAAATTGTCCGACAGTAGAATATATTTTTTAATTTATATGACTCCCTTTTGTTCGCTCCGAAATATAAATTTAAAGAATATTCCACCACCAGATTGTGATTGTCAGACTATAGCTAAATTTTTATTTTGTAACTGATGATGATGATGATGATGAAGATGACGAAATAACGGAGCCTGGGAATGAATAATATTTTATAATAAAGATTAGTTATCGTCGGACAAGGTGTTTTATTTTTTACCTACAGACTCGGAAACCTTTTTATGCTTTAAAACTAGTGGGTAAAAACGCATTTTATCCATCCACTACCTCGAAAATCAAACAAACCAAAATTCGTACCTCTTATTTGAAACTAATATACTAATTTTTGATTTAAACTAGTCTGTTATTTGTACTTTACAACTTGTCGATATATTGTTATCGACATATACTCTTCACTATTTTTATTTTGCTGTTCCTGGTATCATTTTACCTGTCAGTCATTTGTCAATTTAGTCCGTAGGTCTGTGGATTTTAGTTTAGTCATAGGACACGATAATCGTAATGCATGAATGCATAATTATTTTTTGATTTGTTAGATCATTTTCCCGAACTTATTATTTCTTCGTAGTAAATTTTCCGTTCGCATATTTCCCCGATCAGTAAAATTCACATTCACCATAATTAATTTGTCGTGGTTTTAGTCAGTAGTACATTTTCCGTTCGTATTTTTCACCGATCGGCAAAATAAATATGTACCATATTTAATTTTTCGTTGTTTTTTTCGATTCGTGTTTTTTATTTAACGTAATTTTGACTTTGCGTTTAATTTTCACTTTGCTTTATTTCGTGATATCGATAATTGTTTCATGATATCGATAATTGCATTGAAAAGTGGTCGTGTTTAAAATATTAAATAAGTGAACAGATTTTTAAGGATTTAAGGGTTCAATAAGTGTCTGGGAAAAACCCGGACACTTTATAAGTGAATGAAAAATGAAGCGATTGTTTTTTAATTATATTATTTGGATTAGGGGGAAAAAAAAATACAATTTACGCCCAATGTCCGGGTTTTTTAAAGTATTTTTCCGGGTTTAGCGAATATAGAGATGGCAGCTCTAGTTGGACCACGTTAGATATACCTAGCAGCTGGACCATTGCTCTGTCACTTCTTAGATAAGGATTTTAGTACCCTGTCTGGTAACCTGTATATCAAACGTTCGTTCAAATCTATTGGGGAACATAATGTACGATTCACAAAGACCGGGCCGGGCCGGGTCGGCTGCCGCCGCGTCGCAACGGGTGGTCTGGCAGCCGGCAGCGGCCGTCCGCGTCCAGTGACCAGGTCGAGCGGGTTCAGCTGCCACCACGTTCCAGCGGAGCGGACGCTGGAGGGCCCGACGGCAGCCGACTGCGTCCGTCCGAGCGATTAAATTCTAGGGCGACGGACGTGCGAGCGGAGCCGATGGCATGCGGCGGTGACCGAACGGAGCCGCTTACGCGCGACGACAGCCGAGCCGAGCAACTCCGTCCGCGTCCGCAAGCGCCCGATCGGCCGGCAGCGGCGCCAATAACATTCGAATATGGGATCTGACTGTCGTAAAGAAGCTCTACATTCGTTTGGCAACTATTTAGATGCGCTTGAGCGCGCGCCGAATCCACCCGGTCAGTGGGAATCGTACATAGAGTAACATAGTTCTACAGTAACTTCTAATCAGATTTTGGCGCTGACTACATACGAGTATCAAGCCGGTGTCAAGTTGGTAGGGATACACCATAGCAATATCACATGGTTCTTGCCACTAACTTCAATATACCCTATTATGGCACCTATCGATTTATTTATTAGGCAGCAAATAGGCAATTCCATGGATCGGTCAGTTGAAAACTCTTTGAGTGGGTTTTTTTAAAGCGGCTTTAAAACTTATACATACTTTAAACAAAAATTGCAGTTAATCAAATTCGGTTAAAAATTGAAAAAGCGGTGAAAAATCTAGTGTGTAAATATGCTCCAACGAAAAAAAATGATTAGATAAAATTCCCGTGTGTAAATATGCTGCATTGAAAAAAAATCGTTTTGACACAATCCCGAGTGTCTAAATATGCTGCATGGAAAAAAGACGATAAAAAAATATGCCCTTGGAAAAAAAATAAAGCGTTAAAATAAAGAATCCGAAAACTATAATACTGTCGAAAAGAACTTTCGGGGAAATATGCGAACAGAAAATTTACTACGAAGAAATAATGAGTTCGGGAAAATGATCTAACAAATCTATTTTTTTCGTACGACTTGCGGCAATTGTTTCTTTCCTTATAATTTTTTTGTTGCCATATGGCGGTTGTCACACTGCTCCGCATCTCGCAGCGGCGTCCGTTGATGTCTTTTTTAACTTTGTATGTAGAATCTTGATTTTGTATAGACAAATCGCATGATACGACACACTGGCTCCGCCTCGACGCGCGGAGTAGCGAGAAATTAAAGGCTGAGTTACTTATTCGAAATATTGTTTACCTATATTTAATTCCAAATTTATTTAGTTTTATAGTAAATATCGATTTTAATCATAATCAAAATATAGGGAATTCTTATAAAAGTATAATTGAAGATTGAAATACATAGTAGATTATTACTTAAGTACTTGAGTGTAAGCTAAAGCTTTCCTTCGGCTGTAATAGAACGTCGATTTGTGTCCGCGCCAGTAATAAATCACTCCAATTTTGCTTAGCTAATAATCAAATGACGCGGTTGACATACGGGTGCAATTAAAAAATATTTCTTCGCGTTGCCGTAAATCTTCGTAATCTCTAGCAAAAGACCCATTTATCGTCTCGCAACGAGACGCGGCGGCATCGGCAGTGTGACAACCGCCTCAAGCGGCAAGGAAACTAATGCCTTGATCACACGTACCGAGACAGTGGGCGCGACAGATTTAAAAGACAAACGGGCGAGACAGAGCACTGTTTCGCCCGTTTACTCGGTACGTGTGATCAAGGCATAATCAGTGAGGTACAATGTCTCACTGGCCGGAGTGCCATACCTTCTTTTCTATTAGTCCATGGTAATAGAAAAGAAGGTATGGCACTCCGGCCAGTGAGACATTGTACCTCACAAACGATTTGTATGGAGAATTGTAGTTGTACAAAGTAACCGGTAGGGGCGCTGTACTATTCTCCATGCGAATCGTTTACGCTGTCGCTAGCGAGTACAGTCACTTTAACTCATGGTAAGGGCACAGAAGCATGACGAAGTTTGGACGAAGTGCTTGTCTCTTATTAATACAGTTGGCAAATATGCGCAAGTTTCTAGAAATTACTTAAGTATGTGTTTCCAAAATATTATGTAGCATAACGAGTTGGTTTTTAGACCACGCCATATATTAGTGGTTCTGATTTATTCTACTCGCAACGACAGTTGTAACTGACACTGAACTGACAGGCGTTTTGTAATGCATATTACCTATATGACGTATGCACATTATTGCCATATGAAAGCTGTTTTAGCACTATCCCAAGGCAAAACCTCAACTTGATAGGCTATAAATATGTCAATAACATAGTATTTATGTTTTACCGCGCATAGTTTTCAAACGATTCATGAACGATTTTGAAACATATTTTTTTATCAATATAATAATTACTACTAAAATAGTAATTACCAACAATAACCCGCTGCCTGCCGCTACTAAGGTAGTCGTTACGTAAGTACCTAAATAAAAAATAATACAAAGTACAGTAAACAATAGACCCTCCATTTTGGAAGTCAGAAATATGCATAATTCGCATTTTTGTCATCTTGTACCTTCTTTAGCGGGCCTATTATGGTTAGTTTAACACGCGATAAATAAATAATAAAACAACGGTACCTACCTCTCGCACTATATACCTGTCATTAAGTGACGCTTTTAAAATGTAACATACATATATGTTAAATTTTAAAAGCGTACCTAGCTTATTAATTTGTTTCATTTAAGAAAATAGACAAATGTCTAGGAGTTGTTTTATTTTCAAATGAATGCTACCTTGTATTATCCACGTTGAAACTCCGCCGCTGGTTAAACAGTCCACTATTTAGTTTTCTTTAATTAGTTCTCAGCTTTCCTCGTAACACAACTTAACAACTAACGTTTTAACGTGTATATTTAACTAGAATTTACCCGAAACTTCGTTGACGAGGGTGCAAAAATAATAACCCTCCTATTGGCTTCGTTGTAGTCCGGTAAAGAGGACTACCTATTTTACCTTTGTAATGTAATCTTTCTAGCTACATTGTTCTGGCTCAGGTAGGGACTAAATGATATATGCGGATTTTTGTGTGTATTATTACAAAAACCATTGTGTATAGGTGTATACTATTTTTAAACCAGTATATGCATTTAAATTAAACGAAATAGAAAATATTTATTGAAACGGGCAAGAGCATGCTCAGTGTAGGGTTCCGTAGCTTTAATAGAAGATATCACAAGTAGAATAGAATAGAATATACTTTATTGCACACCTCAACAGGAAATAAATGCAAACAAATTCAGATTAAACGTAACATTCAATAGAGATAAACAACAGGCGGTCATATCGCTAAAGAGCGATCTCTTCCAGACAACCTTTGGGTAGCGAAATTAAATAAAAACGTCAGAAATGAGTAGGCGATGCAAAAGTACCTAATCATGGAATCTGTAGAAAAAACAAAAAAAAAAGTAGTAAGTAAAATGTAGTTTTTTTTTGTGAGTTTAAAAACGCGGAATATTTACAAGCTATCTTGACTGTTCTCATAGGTGGTTTTTTTTTTTCTAGAGCGGGATTCGTCGCCCCCCCCAGCCCTCTGTTGAATAGTTTTTCAACCGATTCTCGTGAAATGTTGGGACCAGGTTCATCCTTTTGTTTTCGACGCAATTTTTCTATGAAGCCCGTTGCTTGTACCGTTGGTTATTTTAAATGTTGTCTATTTAGTGTGCCAATAAAATAAAATAAATACTTAAATAATAAAAAATAATTACTCTTGTGACTTCAAAGTTATCTACTTATTCTTTATTCTAAAAGATGCAAATTTATGTGTAATTTGAAGTATAGTTGTTTTTCTTTCCGTGTCTTGTAGGTACAATACAAATCAGAATACTTACAAGCTTTCTTGTTTCTGTTCTTATTGGTTGTTTTAATTTATTGGTCTCCGCCCCCGTGCTCCTTATCACTTCACTACATAGTCACTACATAGTATAAAACAAAGTCGCTTTCTCTGTCCCTATGTCCCTTTGTATGCTTAAATCTTTAAAACTACGCAACGGATTTTGATGCGGTTTTTTTAATAGATAGGAGTGATTCAAGAGGAAGGTTTATATGTATAATACATGCATAATTTATCAGCATTGCACCCGTGCGAAGCCGGGGCGGGTCGCTAGTCTTATATAAACGTTGTCACCTCAAGTTTTTTATAGAATCAAGCTCTTATTAGTTATTTTGTTTGTAGTGGGGGGGCTTTGCCCTCGAGGCCCCCGTCTCTTCAGTTGACTCGAGAATTAGAAAACCTAGTTCTTGTTAGTTATTTTCTTTTTTTGTGCGGGTGGCTCCACAGCTGTGATTTTCTATACAAATTAAGAATTATAACTATAATAGGGCTGTGTACCCGTGTAGGAAGTACCATCAATACATTGAAAAGTTATTGTAAGATTTTTACGAAATAGGATTTTAACATTTATAGTGTTATATTTGTTCAAAGTTTATTATACCCTCACAAACCTTTTTAACGAAAATAAAATTCACGCATTAAAATTTCCGACGCAAATGGAGACAATTTATTCCGTCATTTCTCGCAAATTGCTCGCAACTCGCAATATTTATGCACATAACCAAAAAGTGATTATTCGTCCTTCGTCGAAATCGTTTTACTGATTGGCTGAATTTATTTATTCTAATATGGAGTCGAGTTTGATGTCGCTGCGAACACCTGTCGCGGTCCGTCCTAATTTCGAGCATTCGTATTGAATTTTTTTTATTTTTACAAGCATTTATTTTACTTCAATTACTTATACTTATTGTTTAGTAACGTTTACATTGGAACGATAAACAAGTACCTATAAAACAACAATAACTATATGAACCTATCCTAAAAGAACCTATATAACTGAAATACATTTCCCCCGCTCAATAGCCATGCTAATCGTACTATGTTCTGAAGAAAGACTTTTTTTTTAACTGGCCGTAGGTACATCCCGGAGTGAGTGAACCATATTTAAAAATGTGCAAATTATATAAGTATTAACATTTCCCTATGCAGGAGACATACACATATCATCAAATCATACATATCATCCTATTTCGTAATCAACTAATCACGTACCTTAAACGTCATATTTCACAAATGCATCTTTCAATTGAAAAATTGTTTTCACAAACTTGACTTAGTTTTGAAAGACCTCGATACCCACACCATGGGATAGACCGAGAAAAATATGACCTCCCCACTTCACGTGTAGGGAAGGTACACTAAAAACAAAGTTGTCCACAATTTTATTCTACCACTATGTCAGCGTGACTAATATGTATGTCCATGCCAAATTGCAGCTTTCTAGGATGAACATTGAACAGTGTCTGAGTTAAGCTGCGGACAGACGGAAAGACGGATGGACGGACATGGCGGAACTATAAGGGTTCCTTGTTGACTACGGAACCCTAAAAATGATTTATATTAGGTACTAGCGTGGAACCTGGAAGGATGGAAGCAACTTCGTACAACACGATAGATATCCATCTAATCACCTTAATTAATAAAAGGGATTATTTAAAGCGCCTAAGCAAATGTAAGAGCAATTGTGCTTTTGGTCTAATCATTACATTTCCTACAGGGTCATCAATGTCATCATGAATTACTTACTCACTTTCAATCTTTTTAGGGATAATTTCCAGGATGAAAACTATCCTATGTCCTTCCTCGGATCTTAAACTATCTCCATGCCAAATTTCATCAAAATCGATTTAGCGGTTTAAGCGTGAAGAGGTAACAGACAGACAGACAGACAGACAGACAGACAGACAGACAGACAGACAGACAGACAGACAGACAGACAGACAGACAGACAGACAGACAGACAGACACTTTCGCATTTATAATATTAGTATGGATGGATAGATATACTTAGAAGAGATGATATCCACTATCTTTAAATCCAAAATGGACGCCGCTTGCAGATTTTTTACGCCAGTCCGCTACGACGATGTCGCTTGCTGCACAGCGCACTGGTAACTCAACACTACCTAATCTCTTAAGAGGCCTTATTACTTTCAAAATGCTGATTGTTTTAGACATTATTCTCTATGATCAAACATGTTTCTTAACATATTATTGATGTACCTAGAGCAGAGCTATTGGGATTTATTGGTATACATATATTTGAAACCCACCGTTTGAATTTTTCATTGATAATTTTTGTTTCAAAAACTAGGTACTCGCTATTGACCAAATTCACGCGGAAAATTAGTTTCTTCATCTTATTTCTATCGACTGCACTCGCAATGAAAGCATGTTACTACCTAGAACTCGGGGAAAAGTATTATGCATTTCAAAAAGTTTGTTGAAATTATCAATATATTTGTCATAATATGAAAAAAAAAATGTAAAAGGAATCATCATCATCATCATCTCAGCCATAGGACGTCCACTGCTGAACATAGGCCTCCCCTTTGGACTTCCATATATACCGGTTGGAAGCGACCTGCATCCAGCGCCTTCCGGCGACCTTTATAAGGTCATCTGTCCATCTTGTAGGTGGACGTCCTACGCTGCGCTTGCTGGTCCGAGGTCTCCACTCGAGCACTTTTCGGCCCCATCGGCCATCTGCTCTGCGTGCTTGTGGCCTGCCCATTGCCACTTCAACTTGCTAATCCGGTGAGCTATATCGGTCACTTTAGTTCGTCTACGGATTTCCTAATTTCTGATTCGATCACGTAGAGACACCCCGACCATAGCCCTCTCCATTGCTCGTTGAGCGACTTTGAGCTTTGAGATGAGGCCGATAGTGAAAGACCACGTTTCGGTGCCGTAAGTCATCACTGGTAACACACATTGGTTGAAGACTTTCGTCTTGAGGCACTGAGGTATGTCGGACGAAAAGACATTGCGTAGTTTCCCGAACGCTGCCCAGCCGAGTTGGATTCGGCGGTTGACCTCTTTCTCGAAGTTGGACCTACCTAATTGGACCACTTGTCCTAGGTAGATGTATGAGTCAACAACTTCGAGTACCGAGTTTTCAACAGAGACTGGGATGGGCACAACCTTGGCATTTGACATGAGTTTCGTCTTGTCCATGTTAATTTTTAAGCCCACCCGTTGAGAAACTCGATTGAGGTCATCGAGCATCATGCTGAGTTCCTCCATCGACTTTGCCATGACTACGATGTCGTCGGCAAACCGAAGGTGAGTGATGTATTCGCCATTGATGTTGATGCCAAGTCCTTGCCATTCCAGGAGCTTGAAGGCGTCTTCCATAACGGCCGTAAACAGTTTCGGGGACACAACGTCCCCCTGTCTTACGCCTCTTCTCAATGGAATGGGATGGTATAGTTGGATTTATCTAAGCTGAGCTAATCCACTTAAGAACTGAATACCATTGAACAAACCACAACTGGTAAACCGCAAATTAAGATAACGAGCTCGTAGTAAAAGCTGATTGTAACCACCTTGGAAGGTTAATATAGATTATCGACTCTATTTCCTTGGACATTAGACTACAAAATGCACTAACAGAATAATGGTGATCATAACTTTTTGGAATTTTACAACCGTCCGAAAATGCTCAAGAACGTATTCTCTTGAAAAAGGACTATGATCTCTCGTCAACAAACATTTTAAACCTATTCAACAAGGAATAAGGCTGAAAATTCAATATCCACGCAATGTAGTTCTAACCTTTTTTTGTAAGTAACTGGTTGGCGCCAGGTTCGCTTTTATGAGAACAAAAGCAGATAGGATTGTATTAGACACAATGCTATTGTGAATGCAGGTAAGTGGATTAGCTCACCTTCTTTTACTTTAACTATAAAAGGAATAAGGCCTCTTAAATATGCCTCGAAAGCTGTCAATAGTTCCATTTGTACATTACCCCCAAGACCGTTGACTTGAACAAATGGCCCCTACGGGCCCCGGTCGGTAACTAAAATTAATTCTGTTTGTGTCCGGCGGCGTACGGTTCGGGCCACAGAAATACATAATACTTTTAACTGTAAATGAGAGATATATCTAAACTAGTTGCCCCCACGCCGCGGTGTTACCCGCTCATCCGAAGGGAAAACTATTTTTACTTTCGGGATAAGCAGTACACACTGGCAGCCTGGTTTAACACATAGGAATGTGTCACACTGAATGGGAAAATCAAGAAATAGAGAGCTATGGAAAGAAACGGGCCTACGCCCAGGAAGCGACTATTGCTTAACGGCGAAACTATAGCTATGTATATATATATATATATTATTGTTTATATTGTATGTCTATGGTCGATTTGTGTATGATTGTCCCTTAGTTTTAATTTATTTGTGTAAAATAAGTAGAATAAATGGCTTTTTTTAATTTCATTTAATTTATGTGTTAATCCAGATTGTCAGCTACCTCCAACCTTTATCAAAACTGCTCCAGCCGTTTTTTTTGAGAAAACCAGTTCAATGTTTTGTGAGATACTTAATTATACTAACTATGCAAAAATGTTATTTGTTTAATAACATAGGTCACAACATATATATAATAATAACTATCTTTGATTTCGAGCACCCTACAGTTTGTGAGCAGTTTCTGTGTCTCCACCACCATGTTCGACAATACAAAAATGCGGTAACACCATAAAAGTACGTATATTTCATGATTCAGCTTTTTAAGACATTTTAGAACAAAAGAATTCTATCTTTTTGTCAGATTTCCATGCCTAAAAGAGAGGACATGATGGACCTATAGCCCAGCCCACATTGCTTTTATGTAAAGTCTTTAGTAATTGTTATGATAAAATCTTTCAATCCAGTGATCTCTAAATATGTAGCCTATTCCACTTTGTCAAAACGTCGACTTGAACGAAAGGCCCCGGTGGGTCGGTCGGTAACGGAAATTAATTCTGTTTGTATACGAGCTCGGCCACAGAAATAATAGAGGTAATTGCAGATGAGAGATGAGGGATTGCTTTTATATCTAACTAATTCGTAATGTTTGTGCTACAGTGGTTATTGTTACCAGTTGACAGGTTGTATCGTAACTTAGGTAAATACCCAAAACTCGGGTAGTCGGATAAAAAGCATCCTATAACCATTTGTATTTACCATACATAGGTATATATAATAGGATACGACCACGGAAAACGAAAAATGGGTTAAGTACTACTTTTTCTTCAAAACGCCAAGGAAGTTTCTGGGCGCCGTCATGTAATTCTTGGTCTACTAGAAGTTGAGATTAATCTTTAGATTAGAAGCATTTTTTATTATTATTTTATTTACGAAATATTCTATATAAGACGTGTAACAATCGTCGATCTACGGCATAAACAGCATTATATGACTTAACAAGAACTCATAAGGACATTTTCCATTCCTTTCTATTCCGTTCTAACACAACATTGGCCCAGAACCTTTATATTTTTTGATTTCGAAGCGAATGTCGCAACCCACTTTTAGTTTGTGACAGTTGGACAGACAAAAGTCTCATTGGATTGCGCACCTTTATTTAAACCCTTTTTATCTTCTGAACGATGAAGGAGAATAGACGAGTGTACATGTGGGAAGAGAGGACAAATACCTACACATCTCTATAGCCGGGTTTAATGCTAGGGGACTGAGTATAATGAAATGAAGCCTAGTTGTGCTAGAAAGGCTGGATCGCGTAACAGCGAGCGAGACAGGTATGCACAGCGAATCTCATTCATTCTTTTATTTTTGACAGCTCACACACTGTAGTGAAATAGCCTAGTTTGGCCCCAATATACCTACCTAATTAGTTACGTGAGGTAGTGGTACGTATTGATCGCAGGTCAAAATATATTGGTCAGTCAAGAAAATAGTTAAATTGACAAGTAATTAAATGATGCCAAGGACGAGATCTATGCTAGAATTACTAGATATTTGAAACGTCTATATCCGGATTCAAGGGTAATATTAAAGACACGAGTACCAGTAAAACAAGCTACATTAATTATAACATGAAATTTCGCGGCATTTAGAACGCTTTGCGGCGTTCGTGGTCGCAGAGCCAGACTGCTTTTCCACGTAACTGTTTCAAACTAGAGACTTAGCCGAATACGAGTATTCGGCCGAACAATCGGTTTAGCTCTTACCGAACCAAATATTCGGTTGCGACGAATCGCTAGAAACAGGTTTTGACAGATTTGCGCTCGCGCCATTTGACTTATCGTGTTTGTTTACATTTTAGCGGTAATTAAAACAACTGGTTTTTCTTACTTAAGCTACGGTTTTTAGCAAAATGATTTACTTCTTTATATTTTGACGCATATTATCCTATTTTGGCAGTTGGTTAGAATGCTGAAATAGGATCTCAATCCGACGAATTACGAAACAACCTACGCTCGTTATTTACTTTGTTTATTAGGTAGGTAAATATTCGGCAATGTAACCTAACTATTCGGCCGAATACGAACATTGAAAAACTTGCCGAACATGCCGAATACCCAATATTCGGCTCATCTCTATTTCAAACTGTCACTGTCATTTCCCAACTCACGCATCTCTCTGAAACTAAAACTCTTCCTATTTTATTTATAACTGAAAAGCCTATTAGATTGGATCATGTATATTCTCTAAAACTTGTAAAAAGTTTACAGTTTACAAAAATTTACAGATTTTGAATTGCAGATTCAGTTAATTTAGTAAGCCTTGTAGCATACCTAATTATAATTGCCAGTGGTCGGATTAGGGTGTGCAATTTCCCGGAACTTCGTAACGTAATAATAATATCGATAGGGCAGCTTATGGTGAGCTGTTGTGGGGTAGCGACCCCACGTACCTGAGTGCTCCTGGAGGTATCCTGACGGGGGGTGATGGGTCAGGGCCTCTCGTCGAAGTTGCTAAGAGCCCCGGCTAGCCGTCATAGCTTCGCCGGAGACTTGCGGGCGTTATGGCGAGCGATGAGGCCCTTGAACGCTGTATCGGGGTCGCGGGCGCGCAACGACGCGCCCGGGCTTCGGTCCATCATTTTGTGGATGGGGTGTGTCAGGGCCTCCGCCTCTGACTTGCCTTAATCGGCTGGCCAGAGTGGAGTCGCGGGAGTTGCGGCTCGGGGGCGGATGTGGAAACGTAAGGGGCTAGTTGGCATCGGTTTAAAGCCCAGTATCACACCTCTCCGCCCTTAGCCTTCCACACCGATGTTGCCCTTAGGCCACTACTTTTTTTTTTGGTGTGCGGGGTATTTTACCAGTGATATTTGGGCGTAATGATAATGTGACAGTTCAACCTTTTTAACGCCTAGTCGTCATATCACGTCATATCGGAAAATTGTGCCACTGACGCCATCGTGGTCGAGTGACGACAAAATTTCAATTAATCTAAAACTTTATAATTCAAACTACTACAAGTGTTTTTTAATCCCTGTTGATTTTGGAGCACTTCTCACTGCTTGGCGTTAAAAAGGCTAATACTTTTGTTTATTAAGCTCTATAGTTCATATTTCGTAAAATTTTACTCAGTTTAGTCTATTCCGCTTACTGTGCATTTATATATGTAGGTGCCTATTTTCAACCGACTTTAAAAAAGAGGGAGTTCTCCATTCGGTTGTTATTTAATATTTATTATATCAGAACTCCGAATTTTATAAAACGATTTGGAAAATACCTTCTTTATTTTGATAACTAGTAGAGGTGTATCGTCATTGGTTCCATAAAATTTTCGTGAAGATCTTCCTCTCGTTGAAGTAGGCTATTTTTGGTGTAAGAGGTGAGTATTTTGTTGTGAATATACTATTAAATGATAAATGCACTAAATACGTGGATGATAATAATCATATCGCACATAATATTCATGTATAACGTAAATCGACCATGGATCTAATGGCGCTGTCCGTACTCGTAGAAGGGTGAATCAACTCATTTCGATTCTTTACCAGCAATTTATTTCACAATTTTTTGAAAAGTATTTGATATGACTAACAGCTAACGGCTTTCAAACATTACTTTTAACGTGAAAGGCATTCATTGTTGCTTTTATTTGATTTCCGGAAATGAAAATATGTATATACTTATAGAAATGACGTTTTAGCTATCGGAAATGACGAAAATTGGTTGGAAATGATTTTAAGCATACATTTTATTTATTTTAAGTAACCTACAGACTAACTTTCTTTCATTTCAGATACAGAAATAAATCAAAGATTGGGTATTTGTTAATTCGGTCATCAATGAAACACTTGTACAATTAATTAAAAGGATTTATTTTAAAATAATCAGTCTTGCAGGAATGCAACTGTGACCTAAAACTGAATTTCGGTTAACCCGAAAACGAATCGAATTTCGGTTGAAAACCGACTGTTTCTTGACTGTTAGTAAAGGTATTGAATAATAGTACATTACTGCAGACTGTAAAGAAGGGCTTGCCGGTCGAGTAGGTAGGTATCGACGGCCGACATATACGTTGGATAGTGATACGAAGCCGGCAAGCCCTTTCACGCAGCGAAATAAAAAATACACCACTCAAAAAAATATGATTCGGCTGTTTAGCCTGTTCATGGACACAGACACTATGTTTAAAAAAAATTACTTCCTGGCCTAGGCCTTTAATTTTGTATGAAATTCCTTTACAGTTCTCTCGAGTTGTTCCGCCCAAAACGTGATACTTCGAAGCCTGTTATATCGCACGTTATGACGACATTTCTGTATTTTTATGGTTTCGTACCACAGTCGGTAAATAAGGAATCCCTATAGGAATATTGATTGACTGTAGGAACACCTTTTTCTTAGAAATGGATGGAGATTGTAGCTTTTTCAACATTTCAAAAAGTGTCATAAGTATAATGGACTCACAAATAAAACAACAAAGTACAGTTTCTTATATGAAATAATCACAACTTATTATTATTATTAGCTCCCCGTTATGTCATAAAAGTTCATAAAATAAAAGAACATTAATTTTTTTTATATTAGTACGGTGAAAGACAAGCAATTTACCGCCGCCGCCGCCTATGGACGCTTGCTACGCCCTGGGATAACCTCGGCAGCATTCCACATGCGATGCGGAGTGTTGGTGGTAGAAAATTCCTCTGGAGCCGCACAGTTCTCGACCATTTAGGCTGCAGGTTTTAGTGTTCCATTCAGGTGTGAGGATGAACTCCCGATAGCGAACAGTACGATGGTAGCCGTGGCATAATGTCGAACAATTCTTCAGAACACATTCCATTACACACACAAGGAGGCAAAGTCTCTCCTCAGACTTAGAAGCTGTATTCCCTCTGTGAGTTTGGGATTGTCAACCATGCGCACAGCGCGTCTTTGTACCGAGTCAAGAGGGCTAAAGCTGGTATTCGGGGGCTCCTGCCCAGAGGTGACTGCAATCCTCCATGTGTGGTCGGACTTGTGCTTCGTACAGAAACAACCTTCGCCCAGGAGTGAAGAACGGCGATGCTAGCTTTGCCTTATCCTCTAAATGACTTCGGAAATGAACGTCGCTGGAGATGTCGATGACGGAGGATCCCAATGCTCTTTGAGATGTAGTGGGGTGTTGTGTGTTCTGGAATTGCGGAGCCATAATGAATGCGGGTTTTCTCAGCGGTGAAGTGATTAGAAACTCCACTTCACTTTTTAACTAGATTACTAGCTTGATCTATGAAATTAAATGAAAAAATTATTCAGTAAGCAGGCCACAAGGGCACTTATACAAGTCAGATTGTGAATCTACCGGCATTTCTCAAGAGGAGACCGCTGTTGAGAAGAAAGCCGAAAGAAACTCAACAGTAAGTCCTTTTTTCGTAAATAATACTTAAAACAATTACATTATACATTTGTGTTAACTATAACTAATTACACGGGTACACATAAAGGAGATGTATAGATACTCCAAATCAAAGTTAAATAGGAACATTAAAATAAAATTTAACGATCAATTTAAAATATTAAATATACCCAGAGATGTATAAAGTCTCTACTATTAGTAATTTAGTCATTTCCAGTATCTACTCATCATTTCCGTATTATTTATATTACTGGGAAAGATATTACAGGAAATGACGTTTCTGCGATGTTCGTTCAACAGCTTCTAGAATATTATCTTTGATCGTCGGAAAAATATGCAAGCATATTCAATTGCAAGGGAAAAATATTACCTAAGGTAAGAAAATATTAGAAATTTGAAAATTACTATTGTATGAAGCAGCCAGAAATGATCACAAGACGGGATAACGTTATTTTGCAACTATTTAAAATTAAATTTTACTCAAATTCCGCGTAAGAAGAACGTGCGTGCTCTCTGATGTTATGCAACGACTTGGGGGGGGGGGGGGGGGGGGGGGTGGTGGAATAGGTGACACGTAGTCATGATCCAAGCAAATATATCGAGTGTTTGATATCATTTACAGGAGATGATGAAAAACCCGTGGATGTGGAATGTTTTATTATCCCACCATTATTATAATATCCTATTCCTGATATGTAACTGTTTATCAAAACTTTCCTCTAGTTTCATTTGTCAAAGTTTTAGATACGAAAACACACTACAGTGGCCATAATTTTCAGATTGCAGCTGTTTATCACATGATGACTCTATGTGCCATTTTTTTGATAGTAGTATTTTATGAAAGCATTGTATAAGAGGGGGCAAAAAACGCGAGTGGCATGGGTTACGATGTGAGCGTAGCAAACATCGTAAGAAAGATGCCACGAGCGTTTTTTGACCTACTTATACAACGTTGTATACAATACTTTTTCTACAACTCGTCATTTTATAAATAAAATGCAAATAAACAAAAAAGAAAATAATTACATGTTCCCGCGCGAAATAAACAAAATTTAAAAAAATACAGTCTGATAAACTTTTTTTTTATTGACGTCCATCTGTCAAAAAATATGAACTTATACATAAAACGTATTCATATAACTACACTAAATATGTTGCATAATTCAACATCAGTCGCATCCCCTATTCGACAAAACTCACCCACTTTGTGGCAAAGATTTAAGTTGGAACTGTTAAAACCAAATCAATTAAAAAGTCACACTAATTGAAAAAGTTTATATTAGTCGCCGCGTATTTCCGTTGAAATGCATGAAAGGCTAGGCAATTACAATTAGCTTCAATATGATAAGACGGTATAACTTAAGCGAGGAAACGTGGTTCTATATGAACCCTGCCTACAGTGCCTACACGGTAGTAGAGATTATTACAAAAAGGTGATATATATATTAGCTATACCTACAGTAAGAAACTGATAGTAGAGTTGCTAAGCCGCGAAATTAAGCGCATCGGGTTACAAGCATGAAATTTCTACCACAGATAGAGCATTCCGTGGTGATTATTTTCAGATGTGGAGAGAAGTCAGATGCGTGCCCTGCGTGGCGGGAGAGCGGGGTAAATAGGACCTATTACTACTCTTTTTCTTTTTTAGGGTTCCGTACCCAAAGGGTAAAAACGGACAAAAAACGTGTTTTTTGTTCAATATTGGTACGGAACCTTCGTGCGTGAGTCCGACTCGCATTTTTTATTACTGATCAGTTAAGGCTATTAAGACCAAGCTTGTGTGGTATCGTTTTCGTTTTATTCGAAGGTCAGTTAAGTCTACTAGGACTTGTCTGGTATCGTTTCCGTGTAAAACAGATATCAGCAATAAATTTTTTATGTTATTTATTCATAGTACCATATAAAAATATGAGTGTATTGCCGAAATGGTAAAAAGCACAACAAGTTTTTTTTATTCAGGGAGATAATTTAGTTATATTTCCTGAATATTTACAACTAACAAAAATATTTCAAAATAGCAGATTTAATCTAGTTTCTAAAAATATATACATGTTGGGCACTTTTCATACAAACAGTAACTTAAATAAATTGTTGATGTTGAGATTAGCCCGTGTGCTCGTGATACATTAGCCAATAAATATTTTGTTTTAATTACATCAGTTTGTTTTTCTAGAACATATACGGTAAATATTATATGTTAAAACATGTAAATAATCATTATTTAATGTATTTAATGAAGCGAAATAGAATGCGTTCGGAGATTTACGTTGGTTACGCCGACGTAAACATATATTTTAAGCTACTGTTTGTATGAGAAGTGCCCAACATGCATATATTTAAAAAAACTAGATTAAATGTGCATTATAAAATAATAATAATAATTTGAAAATGTTAACGAAATCTAACTAATTTACCTCACTGAATAAAAAAACTTGTTGTGATTTTTACCCTTTCGGAAATACACTCATATTTTTATATAAAACTATACAAAAATAACATAAAAAATGAATGTCTGATCTCTGTTTTACACGGAAGCGATACCAGACAAGTCCTAGTAGTCTTAACTGACCTGCAATAAAGAAAGAAAAAGAGGTATACTTGGTCCTATTCACTCCGCTCTCTCGCCTCACAGGGGACGAATCTGACTATCTAATCTCTACATCTGAAAATAATCACCGGAAAACACTCTATCTGTAGTAGAAATTTCATGCTTGTAACCCGATGCGCACAATTATGTTAGAAAACAGCGGACTAACAACTCTACTATGAAACGCGTAAACGCTGAAACGTTTGACCCTTATTGTCATTGTGACAGAGCGAAAAAGTTAAGTGTTTCAACTTCCTTGACTCTAATTTTTTTTTCATCATAGGTCTTAAGTTTTAAATCGTGTGTAAATAGATAATTTTTTTCATGCTTATTAGTTACATGAAAAGTTTTCTTTTTATCTTTTACTTAAGAGGCTTAGATCATTATAATGAGCATTAGATAAAATCCATTTATTCTCAGGTATCGGCGTTCCATGTCAAATTGAACTCTGAGATCTGAGCTTACGTATAGGCTCGTTGGGTATGATACAATATCAAATAATTGACCCAGATGAGGTCCAGACGCCTCGAGAATCATAATTTATTCAACATAACGCAATCTTGTCGGGGTTACTGGGCTACTCATATTTAATAATAAATAGCTCGGATATACTTAGACAACGAAAACGAACCTATCGAAATGCTCGAATAATAAAATGAATGGTCCTGTCAGCCATGGCACTACGTAGGGCAGGACTACCCTCCGTGCCCTTGTTATGTACGAATAGCTTGTTTAGTAAATTTACCGAGTAATGTTGTTGAAAACTTAAAGCTCCACCAAAATTGAGCAAGTATTTAATTTATTTTCAGTTTAGTATTTCGCGTCATATGATCAATGTAAAGTCAGTACGGAACATCTGAGGCGCTTAGCTATAAGCATAATACAGGTACACGCACAGGGGGAGGCCGCGCGGATTTGGCTTAGTAGGGATGGGCGCGTGGTTAGAACGCGGTGAGAAACGCGTTAAGAGGCCTTATTCCTTTTCAATTTTATTTTTTTCATATTATGACAAATATATTGATAATTTCAACCAACTTTTTGAAGTGAATAATACTTTTCCCCGAGTTCTAGGTAGTAACATAGTTATTTTACGCTTTCATTGCGTACAGTCAAAAATAAGTTAAAAAAACTAATTTTCCGCGTGAATTTTGTCAATTTCGAGTAGTTTTTGAAACAAAAATTATCAATGAAAAATTCAAACTGTAGGTTTCAAATATATACCAATAAATCCCTATAGCCCTGTTCTAGAAAGTAACATCAATAGTATGTTAAGAAACATGTTTGATCATAGAGAAAAATGTCTAAACAATCAGCATTTTAAAAGGAATAAGGCCTCGGTTTCAGTTACAGTTCTGAAAAACACTACGATTTCGTGAACTGAAAGTCCGCGCATCTCCGCCCATATTGATAGATCAAAGAATTTCAACTATTTTTGACAGACGTACTATAGCCACAGTTTGTGTGCTATTAGATTACTTTTAACTGACTACCGTAATAAAGAAAGTTATGAGTTATCCTCCTCTTTGTATATTATTTGTTTTGCATCATATGATCAATTTCAAGTACATATCTGAAGAATAATCTGAGACCTGAGACGCATAGCCATACGCGCAGGGGGCTGAAAACACAGGTTCTGAAAGTGCGTGAGGTACGTGCGGGCTAAGAGAGTCGAGGATAATTTGTTATTACACAAGTAACATTTACACATTCATTAACAATGGATACTTTGACTATGATGGGCTAAAATATAAATGATTTAGGCTTACTACAAGAACGTTTTACCTGAATACTGACACAAGTAAATAAATACGAACTTGGTATACTTGTGTAAATAGCATAAGGAATTAAATTAGATGGCTTTACTAACGCAACACGATGAACTAATGCTTCTTTAAGAAATTAACTTTATTGTACTCAGCAAATTAAGGCACTCGCATAAATAATGTAATATAGACCACATGGTCTTTGCCCTTAGCCCTCAAAGTCCAGAACCATATTGACAGGCATTCGAAAGTTTATTTGCAAAATGTAACATTGTTAATGGCGAGGTACGGCTGGGAGCGGAGAAGTGCGAAATCAACCAATCACAAAACTGAAGCGGAGATGAGATACAGATTTCAACTCAGGTGATTGGTCTAATCCGCACGTCTCCGAGACGCACCCTAAAGATTATTCCCGAAATAATGACTCCTTACCATAGAAAATTGATATCCAATACAATTTTAGAATTTTATCATATTTATTTCCATAGAAAAACGCGTTTAACAAACCCGCGCACCGCCACAACACTAGCGGGGGGTTCTCCAAAACGCTCGTAGTACAATCGCGACGGGAGGCCTGGCCGGACGCGCCGTCCCTTCTCCGGACCGCGACAAACGCGAAGTGACGACAAACTTTGGGAAAAAATTATGTGTGACTTTTTTGTGAATTGATAACAAAAATAAACATTGCTGCAGACTTGGTGATGAATAAAAACTGAAGCGATAGTAAGAGGTAAGGTACCTTTTTCGAAGGAAAAATTTGCGAGAGCTGTGCGAAATTTATAACAACGCATCTGCCTTTTATGTTTTGCAGACGAATTTCTTAGTATGTGTGTGATGATGTGTGAAATTGAATTTGAGAAAAACTTAGTTATTTTTCA
The DNA here is from genome assembly GCA_932273695.1 of Apotomis betuletana. Lineage (NCBI taxonomy): Eukaryota > Metazoa > Arthropoda > Insecta > Lepidoptera > Tortricidae > Apotomis > Apotomis betuletana. Next base: position 10,585,230 of record OW026298.1, on the reverse strand, counting down.
GTTATTTTCGAACACCATTTTTCGTTTAGATTTTGGGTCCAGTTTGTTGAAGAAGAAAAGCAACTACAGATTGTATATATATTTATGTGATTAATATCGCATTGCATTGCGTAGAGATAATTTTTTTATATATAAACAATGGTTTCAAATATAATCGCAATAAGTAGCCGCATAATAAACATGACGATGATTAATTGATTTTATAGCTATTGTTTCGAGTAAAAGATTATTACTGAGACTTTAGAATATTCAAATATAGTTACAACAAAAACTTTAAACTTTATATTCACCGAAGTCAGTTTATTAAGGCTATTTGGGGCAATAACAAGGGAACTAAATTTATTTTCTTGTACATTATTAAAGTCCGTCGAATGTCAATATAGTAAGTAAGCTTATTGGCGTAACCATGCCTACGATTTCTCATTTATTTCATGAGACATATAGGTCGATTCACTAAAGCTGGCACGAATGGAATGAATGAGTGAATTATAATATTTATGTGTGCGTCACAAAATTATTACATACAGGTTGATACAATAAGTGATTATTGACAACGTATTTGTAGACAAACTAGACGCATAACCGCCCAAATTCAGCAGTATAATGAATACCACAAAATATTCCTATAGGGTACATACGTTTTTGGATCAGGGTCTTAGCTTAAAAAAGACCAATCATGTGGATATTTTATCTTTATCTGTAAGTACAAATCTATTAATCTACAACCGTGTTTTTTTTGACACTTTATACAACTAGAGAAGAAATCTAATTATTTTTATGAATATTTTAATTTTTAAGTTAACGCCATATTATATAAATTGTAAGCATAGATAAATAGATGAATACAATCTTTATACCACGATACTGAAACAGTTTACTGAACCTTATCGCAATAAGGTGACATCACTCGAGTTTAAATGACGGCGGCCTGTAAATTCCGACAGGGTCAGGATTACGGTGGTACTTAAAAATATTTCCCTGATTGTACATAGCCTAAATACTAAGTCCATTTTAAATTCTGTTACTCAGACAATCCTTCACTTGAACTGGATGTTGAAGATTCTTCATCCTCGCTGTCATTTACATTAATAATAAAACCATCAGTAAGATCGCCTAAGTGGTACTCCATAGTTTCATACGAACACTGTTTCTCGGACCTTTCTCCAAATATCTTCAAATGTTTCTTTTTTCACGGCATCAACCTCCTCGATGAATAGTTTTTGAACGTCGTTCATATTAAAAGTTACGTTATTCGTCCCTACTTTACCTTTTATTATTCCCCACAACATCTCAATCGGGTTGAATTCCGAGTGGTAAGGTGGTAGTAGTATATTTTTGTATCAAACAGTTAAATATACCTTTCGGACATATATGTATATTACTTGTTTTGTCTAAATATTGTGCAGATTATGCTTATATTATAATATTTTTTATTGTTCTTCTCATAACAAAAACCCGTTTTGTTGTTTTTTACAAAATATTAGAAGGCCCCTGTATAAGAACGGCACTCACACTAACACTCAAAGTGACAAGTGACATAACTTTCATTCAATCCATTTGTGCCAGCTTTAGTGAATAGACCTATACTTAGAGAGCATACTTCAACAAAAAAAGCGGATCACGTGATAAGTAAAGATAAAGTAAAGAAATACATAGCCCAGTTCAGAATGTCTACAGTTTTAGAAGTAGGCTAAAAATCCAAATTACCTACCAATTTACAGATGCTCGTTTAATCACTCCATGAAACCATCGTTATATAGTAGTCTCGTCTTCCGACTCTCATCCTTAGCTTCAAAGTAAAGATACCAGGTATATTTAATTAATTTTCCATGCTAAGCGAGATATTATCGCAACAAAAACGAAAGTTTTCCCGTTAAAACATTGTCACTACCATTAATTTTCTGACGTCTCGACTGTCTCGTCACAGTCATGGCCTCGGAAAGACTCCGTTTTTGTTGTAATTAAGTCCAAAAATTGTTTAAGTTTAGTTCAACAGTAAGCGAAATAACTATTATGTAAGTATAAACATTGACTTTTATTTAAATACCTAGATTTTTAAAAATCTTGTATCATTTTTAATAACCTGTTTCTGGCAGCATCGTAGATATACATGTAGTAGGTACTTATTAAGCCCTAAAATGTACTAAAGCTAGGAACATCTAATTGACTCGACGTCAAAATATCACACTTTTGTTGCAGTTCATAATATAACATAAAATAATGACTGGGCTCAAATTAAGGTTTTTTTTTATTTGCAGGAGCAAGAATGGGTTAAAATAAAACTGTTAATTAGTAAATAGTGTTTTATAAAAAATACCTACAATCGACATAACCTAAATTCTAAATTTAAAAAGCCCCTAACCCAACCAAACCTAGCTAAGAACCATCTCGACAGACATAGCTTTCTAAAACCTACTTAATAAAAACCGCATTTAAATTTACCATCCGTTTGGAAGCTACGATGGCACAGACAGACACACAGATATACAGACACACAGATACACATTTTATACTTATAACACAAGAGGGGTGTTAATATGTGTATGTTTTTTTTTCGGGGTTCAAATTAGAATTTTTATACTTAAGAGGCCTTATTCCTTTTGAAATGCTGATTGTTTTAGACATTTTCTCAATGATCAAACATGTTTCTTAACGTATCATTGATGTTACTACCTAGAAGAGGGCTATTGGGTTTTATTGGTATATATTTGAAACCTACAGTTTGAATTTTTCAATGATAATTTTTGTTTCTTGAAATTGACAAAATTCACCCGGACAATTAGTTTTTTCACATTTTTTTTTACTGCATGCAATGAAAGCATGAAATAGCTATTTTACTGCCTAGAACTCGGGGAAAAGTATTATTCACTTCAAAAAGATGGTTAAAATTATCAATAGGTATTATGTTTGTCATAATTATGAAAAAAATAAATTTTACATGGAATAAGGCCTCATGGATCCGTGTTAAATTAACATTCTATTTATTACAACAAAAAAACCTCTTAAATTGGTTAATCCGTTTGAGAACTACGATGCCACAGCCACAGTGTCTGTCTGTTAGTTATACAAATGCACAAAACAAATACAGATGTTAAACTCAGTTATAAGTACTCGTAACACCCTCTCACTCTTTTTCGTCGGAGATTACTTAATAAGCTTTGACACACATGATCCATGTTGGATACAGGTCGCATTGCGCCATTTGTACCTATTCTAGAAAAATATATTCGGTCTACTTAATCAAAGTATCATCACCAGATTCCGTCCTTAGTGTTCGTTCAGATCACTTCCGTGCTGGCGAGGTCGTGAACTTGCTTAGGCAATGCAATCGGATATTCGAGTTGTACGATACAATTGGGGATTCGATTAAACTCGATATTTTCCATACTATCAAATATCCCTTCCCTTGATTTTATCAAGCAACGGCTTACGCTCAGTCGCTTAATTGAATGTAGAGCGTAATTCGGACGTGCTGAAATGGCTGAATATTTCACCAAATAGAATATAATAAAATATTCGTTATTTTATTGCACATTTTAACGGGAGATAAATACAAACACAGATAACACGTAGCATTGCAATAGAGGTAAAAAAAGGCGATCCTAACGCTAAAGAGCGATCTCTTCCAGACAACCTTTGCATAGCGGATTTATAAATTAAAGTCTGAGATGAATATGCTACGCAAAAAGTAATTATGAAATCTACTTAAAATCATTTAAATCTACTGTCAAATGTCAATCAATCAGATATATTGTCCATCCTTGTCATTAAATAGGAGTGTAGACTGATGTTAAATACCAACATAATACTGTAGTTTTATGAAGAATATTTTCTCAATATGTCATGAAACAAAGAAAAACAAATACCATAAATATAATATTTATTGAAATAACTATGTACACAAATTTTATGTTTTTCTTTTATTTGTTTTTCAGAATCCTCATAATTTAACAAAACAATAATTGTATCACAACCATGAACTTAAACGCACTTTTTCACGGTGAAAATGGCAAAATCAAATTACTTAGTGTCTCCATACAAATATTGGTACCCAACCCACAAATGGCGTCACATATTATGTAGATGGCCATTTGTATGGATCGTTTTTTGCGCTCCACAGCAATGTTGAACTTTGGCGGTAATTTCTGACTTTTAGAGCAGTGTAGTTAGTCAGTGAAATAAATTAGTACCATTAAAAATCCGCAATATGGCGTGGGTTGAAAAACACCCTGGGGCCCAATTCGAGAATGCCGTTTGAGTGAACGCCAAACGTCACATCTCTATTAGATAACTGTTATATCGCCGTTGAACTGTCATTAAAATGCGATGAGCTTTAAATTGACATATCTCATCTCAATTTTGGAAATACGAAGGCGATAATGATTGTCAAAAATGCTATTCATGCATATGAATTTCTGTTTTGAATGAAACGTAACGGACTAATTTCACGCACTACGCGGTCAATTTAAACTATGCGCCTGTTACTTATGCCGTCACATACAAAGGAAACGAAAATTTTGCGCGTCCGAATTGACGAAGTTGCGATGTTCTAGGGATATCGCCACTTGTCAAGTAGGCACACGTCAAAAGTGACGGATGGCGATGAAAAGAAGAGATCTCCATTATATCTCTAAAATTGGTCGAATACCCCCCTGTTCCCTGTTGGGCTATACCTGTCACACACCTTTCAATACTGTGTCCGCAAGATGGGTGCTAGGAGTAGGTCGCGCGACAAGCTAAGTCATACGGCAAGATGCCAGGGGCCTATGAAGGTTGCGTTTATCACGTGATAAATTGTGACAAAGCATCCGTCACGTTTTGACACAATGCGAGTGTGAGTGACAGCCCTTGATTACGTACACTGGTCGCTCTTGTCTTTTACTTACTACCCCTTAATTTGGCGTGTATGGCAGGGTGAACAAATTCTTTGACCATCTTTTTTCATTTTTTTTCGAACCAGAATCTTTTGCTCTATTTTACCATAACGAGGCTTGAACTAGCGACCTTGTCTCCTGGAGCGGGAATTTGCCACACGAAGGGCTACAGGACTCATTCTGAATTTTGCGTATACTAGAATAGATACGATATTTATTTTGTTGTCTTTATTAAATAAAAAAAAACAAAATAGAAAGTATATAACTAAATAACTGTAGGTATTTATTTTATTCATCTCCAACTGTTCGGAGATATGGTCGCACCATCGTTTTGAACTGTTACCTCGAATTCTTTTACTATACTAAAAATGAAGACTACATCAAACATTACCTACATAGTTAGAAGTAAATTGCGTTAAAATGCCTTTTCTCAAACATGCAATGAAATGACCTCATATCGTGCGTTATATAACAGGCTTCAAAGTATCACGGTTCGGTCAACTCGAGAGAACTGAAAAGGAATTTCATACAAAATTGATGGCCTAAGCTGGGATGTACTTTTTTAAACATGGCGTGCGTGTTCGTGTACAAACAGCTGAATTATATTTTTACGAGTGGTGTATTTATTTATTTTATAGTATATGTTTGAGAACACTAGCCGTGAAAACTCACCCGGCAAGCCCGTCTTTCTCGGCGTCTGCAGTAATGTACTCGTGCTAGTGTATCATAGAGTAAAGAGGCAACACATCGCTGCTAGATTTATCCCGCAAGAGCAAAATGCAAGCCACGGGGAAACCCGAGACAAAAAGCTAGTTAAACTAAATTTCATGAATATATTCATTGACATTGCGAAGCGAGTTGGGCAACTTTTAAATTGGGGCTACATTTGCCCGTCCGGGGCTTAAAGTAACAGGTGGTCTAGATGAGAGGCTATGAGGCGCGCGTAGTCTGGAAATTTAGTCTTGAGTTTTGCTACGGTATCGCTACATAAACTTAAAAGGAGTTTTGAGAATCGGTCCACAATTTGTGGAGATGTCGTGTCGGTGGACATACATAAAAAAAAGAAATTAATATAAATATGACACCTAGAACCTCCTCCTTTTTTGAAGTCGGTTACAAATAGATGCTTTTTTTTAAATTTCTTGACGATTTGTATTGTAATATTGTAATACCTAGGTATTTAATGAAAACAAATCTGACTTTCTGTTCTTTGGATGTAGGATGTATGTATGAAGACTACCTACTTTGAAAGAAATCTGCCAAGTGCGAGTCGCAGTCGCGCAAGAATAACCCGTCCGTTGTTAGTGGCAATAATAATAAAAATTTCAAGTCTCTATCTCCATTACTGTTGAAAAGATACATCCCTGTGACAGAAGAACGGACAGACAGAAATAGGGTTCCATCAGCACCCTTTGGGTAAATGTTATTTGTTATTGACAAATATGTTTAAGTACTTGTATTGTACGTTAAATCTTTCGCGAACCCATGGAGCTAGTAGTATACAAATGCTAGGTCCATACGCGAACCCTTTTAGTAAGGTGTACCCAATCGCCATCGACCGCCCTGTAAATGTACCGGTACCGTTGTAATTGTTCAGTATGGGGGCAAGTGACAAAGCATGTGTCAGTCATACTCGCATTCTGTCAAAACGTGACGAATACTTTGTCACTTATTCATGGCGTGATAAAAGCAACTATGATAAATATGCCTAACGCATTAAGCGCGGTAATAACTTCATATGGGTATGAAAGTATGATGTTATCAATGTTTTTTTTAAACCCCTGACGAAAAAAAGAGGGGTGTTATAAGTTTAACATGTGTATCTGTGTATCTGTGTATCTGTCTGTGGCATCGTAGCGCCCAAGCGGATGGACCAATTTAAGTGCGGTTTTTTTTAATCGAAAGACTTTTCCGTCGAGATGGTTCTTAGCTATGTTTGGTGGAAGTAGGACCAGTAGTTTCCAAGATATTCAGCTTTAATTGGAACAAGTGACAAGATCTCAGCCAATATTGAAGCCAAGGATTCAAAATTTTGATTAAATGTTAAGTATTATTAGCATTTTCTATATCACTCACTAAATGAGGATCTCATGATGACCAGGTAATGTTAATGGATCTCTGCCAATATTGAAGCCAAGGATTTCAAATTTTGGTTAGATGTTAAGTATTATTGGCATTTTCTATAGCACTCACTAAATGAGGATCTCATGATGACCAGGTCGTTGTTAATGGATCTCAGCCAACATTGAAGCCAAGGATTCCAAATTTTGGTTAAATGTTAAGTATTATTAGCATTTTCTATATCACTTACTAAATGAAGATCTCATGATGACCAGGTAGTTGTTAATGGATCTCAGCTAATATTGAAGCCAATAATTCCAAAAGCTGGATAAATTTTAAGTTTTATTAGCACTTTCCTTATCACTCACTAAGTGAAGATCTCATGAAAATCATCTAGCAGGACTGGACTAAGAGGGCCAGGGCCCCTAGGCACTTGGCATTTGGGGCCCCCTCCTCTATATGGAGAACATTATTATGGTACAAGTCCTGCGTCTGGGACTGGGTCCCTAGACTAGCTGGGTCCCTAGGCCCGGGCCTAGGAGTAAATACGGCCCTGCCATCTAGATGTGAAAGGATCTAAGCCTAAAATTTCAAATGTTGGTTAAATGTTAAGTTTTATTAGCGTAATCAACCATTTAATAAAATTTTGACAGTACAATAATTTGGTACCACGCAGCTGAAGATTGCCGTAGGAACTCCTTAACAGCACAGAATAAACCCATAGTGTTTGGGCTCGTCTGATTGTTCTTAATGAGCAATTAACGTTTGTGTAAGAAAGTACCTACGGTCGATATTAAGCCGAGTCTCAGAAACCTTTTTAATTTCTCTCGCAATACTGGGTCACTGTTTTTAAGTTTTGCAATTCTGCTAAAGCTGAAATGTTATTAGGACTATTGAACAGGTTCCTTTGATTGAGGTCACAAATTAGCAACACCTTGCAAGATTTTAACGCGACTAAAGGGACACGTAAGCTTTAGCAAAAGTACTCGCCTAAGTGAATAACAGCTTTTTAGCATTCTGTAGTTAACAAGGAACTGGAACCCTTAGAGTTTCACCATGTCCGTCCGTCCGTCTGTCTACGGCTTAGCTCAGAGACATAGTGGTAGAATAAATTTTCAAAAACTTTTTTTTTGTTTACCTGCCCTACACGTTAAACATTTTTTTTACGGTTTATCCCATGGTGTGGCTTATCGATGATTAGGACTTTCAAAACTAAGTCAAGTTACCTAGCATCAACGGAATTTTTATGGAGTAAGTAAGCCACCCGTACCTACAATTTGGGTCCTGTAGAATGGAAACCTGGTTCTGTTTTAGGCCATAAGTAACATTTCTTTCAACTCATCCAGTGCATTTAAAGTATATATTTTGATGGTCTTGGCTAATAACTTAGCCATTGCCATTTTGTCATTATAAGCATTAACTAATTTGACTTTAACGTTTTTTTCCCAGAATGTTGCTTAAGGCTATTTAAATCAAAATATATCCTAATTTCAATCTTGGAGAAGACGGCTTTCGTTACCACTGGCTTGGGATCCTGTTGTCGTACACATAGTCAAGGATCAAGCTCGAGGAAAGACTGGAAACTATGGACCTTAAACGGTGCAAAACCAAAAAAGTGTTAAATGTATAAAATTCCCGGAAAAAACTTCTGTTTGTTTAAAAAATATGAAATAAAAATAAAATTAAAGATTTAAAAAACCCCCGACATGACAACCTGTAAAAAGAAAGAAATAAAATCTACGAAATGTGCCTTAACAATGAACAGTAGAAAAAGAATCCAAGCTTCGTTGCGTCGGGGGACCGCTAAGTAAATGAAATGCAATGTACTTAAAATCGTAAAGTGGGAAGCCCTAAATAAATGCATACTTACAATTTTGCGTTGAAAAATATATTTCATTTCACTTAGGTTACGTACTTAGCGGTCCCCCGAACGCAACGACGCTTGGATTCTTTTTCTACTGTTCATTGTTAAGGCACATTTCGTAGATTTTATTTCTTTCTTTTTACAGGTTGTCATGTCGGGGGTTTTTTAAATCTTTAATTTATATCGTAGGATGGAAACATTGAATTAGGTATAGTTTTATTCTACCGAATAACTTATATCTTGCTTTCTGCTTTAATTCAACCGAATTGATGCACCTCGGAAATTACATCATAAAGTTACTCTCGCTGTGTTGGCAGTTAGCAGTGGCGGCTTTAGAGGGGGTGAACCCGCCCAACACTAAATACCTACAATGTACTCGGGTAGCAAGCTTATACAGTCATTATAACTCTAATTTAAGCTGTATAACGGTTGTATAAGTACTTATGCAGCTCTGTGCTACTTGGATAAGAACGGCCCTGTGTTGGAATAAGTAAACACGGCGCTTTCAGTAAAACACTGATGACCTGATTTACGGAGTGTGTTAAACACCTGGGTCGTAAAAAGCATTGACCGAATCCTGCGTTTTACATTACATTACGTTTTACGTCTACATCGCTAGGTGTGTTCTGTACCCTTACCATGAGTTAAGAGGCCTTACCCTTTTAAAATATTGATTGTTATAGACATTTTTCTCTATGATCAAACATGTTTCTTAACATATCATTGATGTTACCACCTAGAACAGGCCTATTGGGATTTATTAGTATATATTTGAAACCTACAGTTTGAATTTTTCATTGATAATTTTTGTGAAATAGACAAAATTCACGCGGAAAGATAGTTTTTTCAAATTATTTTCGACTGCACGCAATTAAAGCATGAAATAGCTATGTTATTACCTAGAACTCGGGGAAAATTATTATTCACTTCAAAAAGTTGGTTGTAATTATAAATCAATATATTATCGTATATCGTAATATGAAAAAAAAATATTTTTTATAGAAATAAGGCTTCTTAACCATACTAGCTACCGACAGCGTAAGTGATTTGTATGGAGAATCTTACAGCGCCTCTGGCGGTTAGTTTGTAGAACTGCAATTCTCCATACAAACCGTTTACGCAGTCTCTAGGGACTACAGTCACTGTGAGCTCATGGCACCTCATGGTAAGGGTACCGTATGTAGGTACTCGGTAGGCGTACCGTGGGTAGCGATTATGAATAGAGATAGTAGGAGGGCGATTGCTACAGTTATTAGACACTTAGCCGAATTTTCGTGTGTTTCCATGATACAAGTAATATATATGTGGATATTTTGTATACCGAATGATGCGTATAATATTGTACCTTCTTAATATATTCTTCGATTTCCGCGTTGTCGCACAATGTAAAAAAAAATTGTTTAGTTAACTCGTGAAAGCAAAAGCTGAAAGCCTCCAAAACATCAGGACGAAACCGTCTTTGAAATTAATTCAATTAAATATTTGTAATTACCTACCTGAGATTATTTTAATATTTATAATAATGGTCACTAAAACATGATCGTTATTATTTGTAAAACATACAAAGAAGATGCAACTAATATGAAAATAGTTCGAAGAGTAAAGTAGTACTTTTGAATTACACAAATATTTAAAAACAAATTTCAAATGTGATGTTGAAAAAAACGAAAATGTGATCGCTGGTGCTTACAAACTTTAGGTAATAGTCACTCTAAAACTGTTTTTTCTATTTTTTATTTACCGCTAATTACTTAGTTTATGATATCTGATGATGAATTAAGCTGTAGGTACTGTAATTAGTATAGTAAAAAATTTCTAAACTAAGGTCATATATAATATAATACTTAATAGTTTTTTTTTTGCGATACCGCCGTTGGCTTTGAGAGGAGAGAATATCCACGTTACTAGCAGACATTAGCATTACTTATATTTTAATAGAACATCCACATCCATTCAAATTCATTATTTGTGCTGTTTCTGTTGAAAGTTGAAAAGCTTTGCCTGCGAATGCTAAAGAGCCTTAAGACGCGCTCCGATCCGAGCCAATTTCATTTAAAATTCATTACGAGGGCCATTGAAGATAACGAGCATATGAAATGAGAAAACCATCTATGTGTTTGTATGTGTTTCTTTCGTATTTTTCCTCATTTTATAAAAAACCGGCCAAGAGCATGTCGGGCCACGCTCAGTGTAGGGTTCCGTAGTTGCCCATCCTTCACAATAGACGGGCTTAAAACAGCGGTTTTAAGCCCGAGGTTAAAATTACGAGAAAGATTTCATGCTCTATAAAAAGGTCGTAAATGCCAAAGTAAATGTAATTAATTATTACCTTCTGGAAGTTATCGATTATACGCGCCAGATTGAGCGAAATGTTTTAATGCAGTATGGCACTTAACTAATATGTGTAACGTGCGAAGTATAAGGACACCGCGTGGCACTTACGTCATTTTAAAGAAAATTATAAAATTTTGCGATAACTCAATAACGGCTCGACCGATTTTATTCAATATAGTTTTCATTGAAAGTAAGTACTTATAAGGTCTCATTTTCATGAATTTTTCCATAATATTTTGACCCGTTGTTGAAAAGTTACAGGGGACACTATTTTTTGGATTTCCAGAGCGAATATTTACAAAACTGCTGACTTTATCAAAAAATAATGTTTAGAGATCCCTTTTATTTAAAAAAAAACCTATTCAACGACACCCCTCACGCTAGTGTTGGAACGATTTTTTTTTAGTTTTTATTTTACCGTTTTGTCGGCGTGATACATAGGTACACATACTCATACCAAATTTCAGCTTTCTAGTACTAATGATCACGGAGCTAAGCCGCGGATGGACAGACGGACAGACGGACATGGCGAAACTATAAGGGTTCCTAGTTGACTACGGAACCCTAAAAAAATACATTAATCTAACGTTTCATCACAAATGTTGTAATTTTCCGCCTCGAAGACTTTTGACATGCAATGTGCGACCCTACCGATGCTCGAAATACGCTGATGATGCGTATTAAAACGTTACTTACTGTTTTAGTTTTAACTTTGATGTAGATATTCAGGGCTAAAACGTAATTACGTAAGGACATCGCAGCGTGGCAGAACGCGACATCGTGCCACAATGCGAATTCGTTTCGTTGAAATACATAAATCTAAAATCAATTTAAAAAAAAAAATATTAAAAGGAATAAGGCCTCTTAAGGTACCAATTATTAGTTTTTGAGGCCTAGGAATGAAAGAAGATTAATCTGACATTCAGGCATTAGCCCGAAAAATGTGCAAAGAAATTGACATCTCAAATCTCAATTTAATAAGTACAGTTATGTGTAAGTACTTAATATTGCATTTATAAAACCTACCTTAAAATATTCCTTTTATTTAAAAACCTTCTTTTCCAATTTTTTTCAGTCACTGCTAACGACTTTAACGCTAATTACTGAAACACATCAACATAAATTACGCAGGTGTGGTTGTCTGGTGTATCCTCACAGTCGGAAACCACTACTATCTATATATTACTTAACCACTTACCTAATTAGCAAAACCAATCTTACATATCTCCTCACTACGCGTAGCGACAAGGGTATTGAATAAGTGTCCTATCTGATTTCAAGTACACAAAGTAAATGCGCTTGAGTAAGTTTAATACATTCAAAACCTAAGTGTAAAAAACCGTTTTTTCCCACCTCGATTGGATTATATTTTATCTAGGAATTATAAACAAAAATGAAAGTTTTTTTTTTTTTATTTCATCCAATCCCCATTAGCGACGAACACCGACAAATGACAATTCACTATTTTAAATTCGAATGACAGTAGCTGTTATGTATTACCAAGTATTATTACCAAGGAAGATAAAAGGTATTACTCATATTTTTGTTACTTGTTTGCTAAGCTGTTATGAGTTATGATTATGAAACAAGATATTCTTGATACGGGATTACGACTAATTCCAAGGGATTACATCCGTCTTGTTGTCCAGATAAAAACATATTTCTATAAGATTTTGAACTTCGAAGAGACCTTCAATAATAACACAAACGTTTTGTTATTCTAATCCCCGAATTAAACCTAATTCTTTTTCAGTTCTTATATTGTTTATTTTAGTTGTTTATTTTATAAGGATGAGACAAGGTTGTCATAGTATAATAGCAAACTCCCCTACTAAACATTTCACGATGATGTTTGTAAAAATAACAAAACAGCAAGGAAAAATAATAAAAAAAACCGTCCAAGTGCCAGTCTGGCTCGCGCACCGAGGGTTTCGTACAAACTTTCACTTATCCCATCTTAATTGGCCTGGATCAGTTAAGTTTGCACCTGAATTGCATGGCGCCGCATACAAACGAGATGCAAACTTAACGCAACCGAGTTCTCCTAATTAGGTATCGATTTAGTTGACTCGATTTGTCACTACTCTACTCCCTGCTATTCCGAATCAAACCGCTGGGTCATAGTCCACGCAATTTGTGTAACGTCCGATCAAATTGAATTCCAAGCTTTCGTCCAATTTGTCCAAGTGACCATTATAGCGACCGACAATAGGCCCTTTTGTTCTGCAACGGAACAGAAAGTCCGGCACAGACGCGCGATAAACAGACGTGACAGATTGTGACTACTTTGAATAAAACTTGTGTAGGTAACTTTTAGTTCAGTTCAGTCTATCCAAGAAGATTAGATTAAAATGTATGGAAAATTTGGCAAAATTAAAGGACAACTTATATCTATCAGGATATGTAGGTTATAGAGCTAAGTTTAATTTTATCTACTCTCCCTCCCTCTCAGGGGTGAGCGTCACCCCCCCGCGCCCTCGAATGTGTCCCGGAGCGCGGTATTTTCCACTTTAAAAGAAAACCGTGTACGATACATACAAAGTGTATAGGAACAAAATAATCCTGAATAAATTTACTATAAACCTTTCATACATACAAAAGCGATATCACTTATAGGATCGGCGCAATCTGTTACCAAATACTAACGTATTTAATTATTGATTTTTTTTTTCTGCTAAAAGGTTAGTTATCTCAAAAACTGCACACTTCTCGGCCAAAATATGTATGACAAAAGTAAAGAATGGAAAATGTTCTTTCTAAAAATGTATAATTTATTTCTGTTTCTCTTTCATTTACCGTTGCAATGCTATTTTTAAAATTTATGTAATTTGGCCATTATGCGAAATATAAATATTCGTACTAGTTAAACGGTGTTACTTGCAATACCATAGACTTCTTATATGTTTTTCTGTAATCTACAAGTATTGAACTATATTCTGTATTTTTTTTTTAGCCTCACTATTTTAGGAAATAAGGGGTGTGTGGGGAAATCGTCAAGTTTTGCTCAGTTTCGTAAATAACTTCAAAACCGTTTAATTTAGAATTATATAATACATATATTTGAGATGTTCATAATGTACCCTTTCATTTGATATGTCACACGATATACTATGCCATTTTTTTTTTCTATTTTGCCCCCTAAACTGGCCCTGATGTCAAAATTTATTTATTTGCGTTACGTTACGTTACACGTCCATGTTTGGGTCATCAATTTACATACGTGTACAAAATTTCAACTCAATCGGTCCAGTAGTTTCGGAGCAAATTGGCTATGACCGACGGACGGACTGACACAGACACACGAGGGATCCTACTATAATCATATCGAATTTTCTCCGAAACTACTGGACCGATTGAGTTGAAAATTGAAATTTAGTACACTTATGTAAATTGATGACCCAAATATGGAAATGTAACGTAACGTAAAGTAAATCAAGTAATTTGAAACATGGGGGCCAGAATTGAGGGGTAAATTAGAAAAAAAAATTAGCAAAGTATATCGTGTGACATATCAAATGAAAGAGTACATTATGAATATCTCAAGTATAAATATTTAATAATTCAAAATTAAACGGTTTTGAAGTTATTTACGAAAACGAGCAAAACTTGACGATTTCCCCACACGCCCCTTATTTCCTTAAATAGTAAGTCTAAAAAAAATAAAAAATACAGGATATAGTTCAATACTTGTAGATTACAGAAAAACATATAAGAAGTCTATGGTAGTGAAAGTAACACCGTTTAACTAGTACGAATATTTATATTTCGCATAATGGCCAAATTACTTAAATTTTAAAAATAGCACTGCAACGGTAAATGAAAGAGTAACAGAAATAAATTATACATTTTTAGAAAGAAAATTTTCTATTCTTTACTTTTGTTGTACATATTTTGGCCGAGAAGTGTGAAGTTTCTGAGATAACTAACCTTTTAGCAGAAAAAAAGATCAATAATTAAAAACGTTAGTATTTGATAACAGATTGCGCTGATTGTATAAGTGCTATCGCTTTTGTATGTATGAAAGGTTTATAGTAAATTTATTCAGAATTATTTCGTTTCCATACACTTTGTATGTTTCGTACACGGTTTTCTTTTAAAGTGGAAAATACCGCGCTCCGGGACATATTCGAGGGCGCGGGGGGGTGACGCTCACCCCTGAGAGGGGGGGAGAGTAGATAAAATTAAACTAAGCTCTATAACCTACATTATCCTGATAGATAAAAGTTGTCCTTTTATTTTGCCAAATTTTCAGCTAATATTAGTGAATCTGAGTATAAACGCCACTATCGAAACGAAACGTCAAACCTTAATGTAAAGCTTTTGCAATTTAGTTTGTGTTCGTGAAAAATTAACTAACTGCGTAGATTGTAAAGCCATCTAAAGCTAAACAGGGTCTTGGCTTCCTTAAACGAGATTTCAGCACTTATCCCGATCCTGTAGGTCTAGCATAACTGTGATACGCGACTCTTTGCTGCGCTACAAATAAATAATAAATAAATATCAGACAACCTCACACAAATCGATCTAGTCCCAAATTAAGCTCAAGAAGGCTTGTGTTATGGGTACCAGACGACGATATACATACTTATATAGATAAATATATACTTAAATACATAGAACAACCATGACCCAAGCACAAATATTCGAGTTCATCACACAAATATTTGCCCTGGCCGGGATTCGAACCCGGGGCCGCCGGCTCAGTACAAATACTACCTGCCACTTTCCTTTCAATACCTTGGGAGCCAGATAAGTGACGCTAAGTCGCGCGACAAACGAAGTCGCGGCAAAATGTGCTACGCCTGCTACGCAGATTCTGCATCGAACACATCGATGTACAATACCCATTTTTATTGTACATCGATGATCGAACAACGCAATCTCACTCACACATATGCACACATGTGGGAGATTTCACTCATTTTTTCAACCTATACATATCTCATATTGATGTAACAAAGCAGTAGCTGTGCGTAATATTAGATGTCTACTAATTCCCCAAACTAAATTGATATTTTTGGTTTTAGTTGAAGTCTTGACAAAGTGTCCCTTCGATAAAGTTTGCAGTACCTACCGGGAAATGTTACTACGGCACCCCAGTGAATTACCGAACTTACCTATATATTTTAGAAACAATACTCTTTTTTTATAATTATATTATATATTTTTACCACGAGGTTAATTTAACATATAAATAAATCGAAAACTTCCTTCCATAAATCTAGAAACCATTCCTCAGCCGAAGCAATCAATGGCCGGAGGTTACCAGGAAATTTGCGTTTCCTTTCGAAATACATCGACAGCCTACTGCCGCCACATATCCTCGTACTACTATCAGGGGAGGGGGTTTGCTTGTAATAATACCCACGCTGGGAAAACTTGCGTGAAAACACTACAAGGTGGCTTTTCGTGGGGCGCTGGGGCACAGAATACATAAATAAATAATAAATAAATATCGGACAACCTCACACAAATCGATCTAGTCCCAAATTAAGCTCAAGAAGACTTGTGTTATGGGAACTAGACGGCAATATACGTCCTTATATACTTAGATAAATATATGCTTAAATACATAGAACAACCATGACCCAAGCACAAACATTCGAGTTCATCACACAGATATTTGCCCTGGCCGAGATTCGAACCCGGGACCGCCGGCTCAGTAGGCAGGTGTCTACAAACCGAGCCAAACGCGTCGTCAAATACATCGACAGCACACTGCCGCCGCATTTCCTCTTACTCCAATCAGAGGATCTGTAGTGAAATATTACGAGTACCCACGCTTGGAAAATATGCGTGAATTTGCTTCTGGGATGCGTCAGAGCACAGAATATAAGACAGCTAACAGTGTCTACTTTATTGATCTTCGAACATATTTTTCGGTTAGTAACATCTCCTGCCCAGATATAACCTAGGCTGGCTATACTTATTTTTATAATCAAGCCAGCTTCAGATCAACTCGGTTGGAAGATCAAAATCCATCAGTAATTTTACTGCACGAGAAATATGTCAATTTAGGTAATGAGTCTGTATTGTTGACCCCTAGAATTATTTTTCGTCGAATGATTTATTCATTTCACCTTTAAATCATTTCATAGGAAGTATTTTCTTTGCGACCGCAAACTATTTGGATTGTTAGGTATATCTATAAAACTAACCTAACCTAACCAAATCAAAAGGATAAATTTGCAAGAATTAAGAAAAATGTATGACTAGAAATGATATTTCGAAATGAAACATAATATGTTAATATGAAAACACGTCATAAATAAATTTAGATCCTGCATTTGCTATTCATATTACTACTAAAAGCTTCTCAAGGGGCTATTTATAGATTTAAACCGCCGGTATTGGAGTGTTTTCTTGGTATTAATACGCATGGCAATCTCGGTCGGAGGACAGTCATCACCGAAAGTAGGCTGGTTAATAGTACGTTTTTTACCCCCGTATCTCCGCCATTTTCAAAATATTGAAATAGGTACAGGATAGACAAAAAATAATCTGTGTAATTATATAACCTACTTACAAAATATCAGAAGTTTATTTTTGGCCTAGCTGAAACGAAGCTTGTTTCGCTAACTCGGTTAAAAAAAACTCTAAAATTGTACTGAAGCTAAAATAACCTACTTTATGAGCAATAGAAGTGAAAATATTATTTTACGACAACCTATTTTCAAATTAATTTTATCAACCCACCAGACCGGATGAACGGATTTTAACCAATTTTCGAACAGAGATAGCTGGACATCCAAAGGATACTTTTTACCCGACTACGTTAAAGAAAACAGTTTTACGAGGAAGAAGTTCTAACTAGTTATAAGGAAAGTCACACGGCTTTTTACATCATGAGTCATGACCTATTTATAGAAAGAATCCGTCCAATAATCAATTTGTAAAGGTTCTTGTTCCAAATTTGATTTCATGGGCGCCTGCCTGTCATCCAGCCAGTTTTACATAGGTACTGTAAAGCTAGTTTCCAGTGGAAACTTACTAATACACGTTTTTGTATGAGAGTCCAATCTCTTAAAACGATAAACACGTTCACAGCCGGGACGAGCTTCTGTGAACACGTGTCTATGGACCTGAATGTGAACGAACATTATGTGTGTTGTCTGCATTGGTTGTGCATTATGCAGATTCTGTTAAGAGGCCTTATTCCTTTTAAAATTTATTTTTTTCATATTATGACAAATATAGTGATAATTTCAACCAACTTTTTGAAGTGAATAATACTTTTCCCCGACTTCTAGGTAGTAACATAGCTATTTCACGCTTTCATTGCGTACAGTCGAAAATAAGTTAAAAAAACTAATTTTCCGCGTGAATTTTGTCAATTTCGTGTAGTTTTTGAAACAAAAATTATCAATGAAAAATTCAAACTGTAGGCTTCAAATATATACCAATAAATCCCAATAGCCCTGTTCTAGAAAGTAACATCAATAGTATGTTAAGAAACATGTTTGATCATAGAGAAAAATGTCTAAACAATCAGCATTTTAAAAGGAATAAGGCCTCTTAAAGCAAAAGTACGTAAAACAAATTCATAGGTTGGTGAAAATCAGGAGCGTTTCAACCGCTACCTAAGGTTTTGTTACGATATCCGTCCAAATTTCGTGATTTTCACCCAAGTCTCACCTCTGCCCACTTTCAACATAATTTGATGTTCTAAGTAGTGTATTTTTTATTTACGCTTAGGAGGCCTTATTGCTTTTAAAATACTGATTGTTTTAGACATTTTCCCTATGATCAAACATGTTTCTTAACATATTATTGATGTTACTATCTACCTAGAACAGGGCTCTTGAGATGTATTGGTATATATTTGAATCCTACAGTTTGAATTTTTCATTGATAATATTTGTTTCAAAAACTACCTACGCGAAATTGACAAAATTCACGCAGAAAATTAGTTTTTACTACTTATTTTCGGCTGCACGCAATTAAAGCATGAAATAGCTATGTTACTACCTAGAACTCGGGGAAAAGTATTGTTCGCTTCAAAAACTTGGTTGATTTTATCAATATATTTGTCTTAATATGAAAATAATATTTTTTAAAAGGAATAAGGCCTTATGATGATGAGGCAAACGAGTACACCGATCGTCTATGGTTAGTTAATGAAGGTCGTATCGGTCCAGAATCACGAGCGACAGTTCATTCCCCAGTTTAGCTGTGCGATGCAAGATATTTCTGAACTCTGGAAGAAAAAGGTTGTGAAGCTGGAAATGTTGTCGCTTAGACCGAGGATGGGAAGAAGTGACAGGAATGTTATTCCGGAAAATTCCTCGGAACACTCTTCGTTATACCACGTTATACCTACATACTTATGGGAAATGTAAACGCGATCTAGATGTTTTACTGCGGTCGTAACTTACAGGCTCTGTTAGTTACTAACTGATGTAAAGTTCTGGAAATGTCGACCTTTTGACGAATGTAATTTTAATTAGTTTTATTTAGCGCAGTGAATTCCGTTGCTGATTGTACCTGATTTATATGCAATCATAATACGATTAGTTTGCTTACGTCCGTGAATGAAATTTATTATTATTTATTACTTATACTATGAAATATAGATACCTGGGGAACATTTTAATGATATCTTTGTATGCAAAACCATCTGAAATGTCTCTATATATTATAGTTACTTATTTATTTAATGGCCCTGCACCTAAAGAAAACTGTTTCTATTATGCCCAATGATTGACTGACAGAAAATGCTTTATGGCATTAAGTTCGCCATTTGTATACTTTCTTGTGCAATAAACTATAAATAAATAAATAATATAGTTATTATTTCAATTCTAAAGATGATTATAAATTCAATACTCTTTATCCGACTACGGTAGAAAAAAAATTATGCGCGTGAAGTTGCACATTTTAGTACTTATATTATTATAAACTGAATATACAAATAGTGCACACCTTCACCTATATATACATAATTGTGACAGTGTATAGTAATGGGTCCCATTGTTCGGGTTTCCATAACAGCGTTTACAGGTAGAGTCTGGCTAGCCAAATAATGTTGACAGATTTTTCCTTTTGATATTACCAATTGTCTATGATTTGAACAATTTAGTAGGTGAGTCCTCTATAAATACTGTTGATACTTTATGTACTAGTTCTAAACATTCCGATCGAGTTGAAATTTGGCATAGTGCTTATGTAATTGTTTTGGTGATGGATTAATATTTATTATATTTTTTTCAATTAAGTAATATGGTGTTATCGGCTAGGGCTTATTTACACTACATTTAATTTTTCACATTGAATATACGGTTAGAAAGTGTAAACATTTGTTTGTCGTTAACAATTCTGTACATAGTGGTAGAAATTATGTGAGCTGATTATGATTGCACGTCAACAATGTCAACATATATTATATTAAACTTATTTCCTTAGGTACCTTACGTGTGCATAGAAAATCAAAACTATGTTCTAGTATCAAAACTATAATTCCTACTACACCAAGTGTGACCAGCCGCAGATTCTTTAAATTTCCCGCTAAAACTGAGTAATATTTCATTAGCCAGACTATAATGGGTATAAAGATGCAAACAAACGTCTCTATGGAAACCCGAACAATGAGAACTTTTACTAAACACTGTCACAATCACAATATATAATAATAGTATATATAATAAAGAAGAAATATAGTATCGAGATCACATACAGATGATATAATTTACTTATCTGATCTTGTATGTATGCCCAATACATACATTATCATAGTTGTGAAATAAATTAAAATTAATACAATTACTTATTATTATTTATTTTTGATTTATGCAATAAACAGTCACAAACCAAAGCATAAGACTAGTATGCTAAAAGACCTGCAGTGCTATAACTTAAGGTTATACAAACCTAAATTATATAGCAACTCGTATATTAACATTAACTATAAACAAAACAACTTACTGATTATTTAATTGCATTATGTTTCTTACAGCTTAGTGTTGAATTGACAGACAATTTGATTTATAAAATTAATTGTACAATTTAGGCTCTGGATTCGAATCTCTATGCCTACAATTACAATACACCTTCGCATTTTTTGAAATATAATTTGGCTGGGAAATGTTAATAATACCGTGGTTATTTTGGGATATTTGATCATGCGACATTTTATATTTAGCGCTATTTTACGGTATAGTATCGGGCGGAGGAATGATAACGGCATGAATAGAGAGCCGTTAAATGGTAATTCTCGCTAATTGGCCTGTTTTCATTGCCATTAAAGATGACAAACACACATGAATCAAGTTTTACATTAGTTCACTGATGAGCATACCTGTGCTAACTCGGGGCACCGATACTAAAATGATGTAGCAAAATATTTTATCTACAAAAAATATGTCGATGTTACTGTCAAGATCTAAATGTTATTCAACATATTTTTTTCTCTTCATTTTAAAATAAAAACAATAAAACGTCTCTTATTCGTCTATTTTATACATACATGTCTCATTGAAAGTTCTCGATTACTATAAAACGGTGCGATATCATGTCTAATGAAGTGGATATTTTCATCTAGACGGCAATCTTTAATACCGTCGAATATGGAAAAATTATTGATTGTATATTTACTATGAAAATTATTATTTATAAATTGTTTTCATTCTAAAATTAACAGAAAAAAAATATGTTCATTAACATTTAGATGTTGACAGTAACATCGATATATTCATTTGTCGATAAAATATTTTCCTACATTACTTTAGTATCGGTGCCCCGAGTTAGCAGAAGTAGGTATGGTTATTATGTCATATTTACGTGTTACTAAAGTACCCACTAGTTATTGCGATAGGTTTGTGGCAGCCTGTGTATCTCACACGCTCATATTGACACTGACATTCGGTATTCAAATTTGTCAAGGTTGTTTCCGCCGTGTGATAGTATATTAATTAAAAATGTGATATGACACCATTATGCTGTATATATGCTAAGCGTCTATCAGCCCCGATAATTTTACTATTCGGTTATTTTAAAATCACCAAAATGTGCAAGCGTGGCATAATTGTATAATAGTACGTTATTTATGATGGGAAAGCATTATTGGCAATGACAACACGAAGTGAAGTGGTGGTGATAGGTATAACATAATTTGTTATCGTGTCATGGGATTTTCTCTTATCACCAACTATCTGTAATACCTGTGGTAATACACATGTTAAATCGATATCAATACAAGCTGTACCAAAGTGATTAATGAAATAGTTAATCGGTGATTTTTCGGTAACTACCTACTAGACCAATTATTTTAGTACATTGCACAAAGGTATGGGAAGCCTCGGTCAAAAATCTACTTACCTACATCGTTCGTTTAACCCCAAATGCAAATGACATTTGAATTGAATCCCGATAAATGTAGCAATAAAAACGAACGGCTGAAATCAAGGAATGAACCTAAAAAGTTTGAAGAGAAAATATTAAATCTCTCACTTTAACGATCATTTTCGTAGCTTACTTCGACTGCCTGATTCAATAAAATTTGTTTTCATGCTAGCATTTTCACGTTCTATTTTCAATAATTCCATGATTCCGTATCGATTTCAACTAGTGTCAAGTTATACTGAGCTAATAATAATATGAATTTAATTCAATTCGTCATATCATAGGCATACCTGTGCTAACTAGAGGCACGCGGATTTGATATCGATAAAAATATCTCGATGTACATTAATACATACATGTCTCATTGAAAGTTCTCGATTACTATAAAACGGTGCGATATCATGTCTGATGCAGTGGATATTTTCATCTAGACGGCAATCTTTAATACCGACGAATATGGAAAAAATATTAATTGTATACTATGAAAATTATTTAAAATAAACTAATAAATACACGTTTTAATAAACTAAATACACGGTCTACTAAATCATCAGCAGCACGTTAATTGTATACGTATGTGTGTTTACCCTTATTTTTTAGTTAGCAAACGTCTCATCAAATTTTCATTTCAGCGAGAGCATTTTTTTTTTCTGAAACCGTTTGAAATATTTTGGAATGTTATAACACAAATCTAACCTAACGTTGACATTTTCATGATTTCTGATAAATGTATGAATTTCGAGGCAAAATTTGTCTATAAAAATTCTATGAAAATTCTAATGCTTAAAGCATTCGGTGAAGTGTTTTTCTATAAAATAAGAGGATCCCGTGTGTAAGTGTATCGTTTAGATGCTTAGAATTAATTTAAGTGATGCAACATATACAACATATACAGAATCGAAGTTAAGCATGTTTCAAATGCAAAAATGGTTTTTATACTCGACCTACCTATAGACGATGCTCATGCTTTTCCATGCAAATTTTGCATAATGCTGTGCATTGATATGTTAATACGAGCGATAGATTCCCACGCAAAGTTATTTTCCTCTAAGTATTTTCAGCCGTTCAGTTTTCTTTTTAAGAAAAATGTGTATATAGGTCGCTGAATGCAACTTAAATTAACGCCAAACTGCTAAGACATGCTGCCAAAAAACCAGTAAATTTAAAATCACAAGTTAACCTCAAGTTAAACCACCAAAAAAATTACCACCTTAACTCACTTAAAATTTTCATCAAGGTTTCTGTTGTGCGACTACAATCAACCAACAAATAACGTGCCTAACCTGCGTGTGACAGTGAACATGTCGTCTGGATCTAGAATGATGTGTTTAGGTCTACGGTAACTATGCCTGGGAGGCATTTCGGGGTCATAGTTGACGGTGGCTAAAATGCGGCGTGTAGGCGAGAACAGTCGAAAAATCCGTACAATCATCTGGACATACGAAAGATTTTTTGCCAAGCTGAAACAGAGACTCTTCGCTCGCTCTGTTAAAGACTAAAAGGTTATTTGTCTATCGATAGATGAAAAGTGATAGCCACATTAGTAAAATTAATAATTTATAATTATTAACGAATGAAATACTATGTATACTTTGAATACCTTAATAATAATTAAGAAAAAAAAACCTGAAGTACTTAATCAAAGTATTTATTATTTGGCATGCATTTTCTATCATAGCCATTAGAGCGGTCAAAGTTACCCCAATGTATTATAAATATTATGATACAGCTGCACGCTTTATTTAGAAGAGAAACAAATTCTACTCAACGGTATTGCCCGTAGATAGTTATACTAGCTTTCAGCAGTCCATAAAGGCTTCACTTTGAATTTGCAGAGCATGTTACAAAATTGAAAAGGTGAATGACGGGTAAAAACTGTAAAAAGGAATTTTGCAGCAGAAAACTGTAACCATGTTCAGCATTTTTGAATTATGTTGGTTTTAGAAGTTTTCGGAGCTCCTTTCTTGTTTTTATCTTTTTCTCTGACGCTATTGTGATGCTCTGCAACGGATAATACGAGCTAAAGAAAACGTTAGCCGTTTTTAGGATTTGAGATAAACCATGCTTTAGTTTTTACTGAAATCTACTTATTTGAAACATAACCAGTGTACCGTAAAACGGGATTACTTTAAAATGCAGGGGCTACTTTGGAAAAGTGTTTTTACGCCATATCCTTACTTATCATTACTTCTACTATCTGTGGCAATGAAATACCCACCTTCAACAATGACCTAACCTTTTACTTCATTTGCTCAAGCGCACTATGAATATTTGCGTTTTTATAACCATTTTAAATCTATCAAAGTAGCCCCAAATGTTCCTAAAGTAACCCCGTTTTACGGTTTCTTACCAATACATATGTAGGTACTATTTAAATATTTACCTCTTTAATCGAAATGTTAGTACGATTGTGCTCTAAACTATGGATATCGGCTATTTTTGATTGAGCGAGCGAATTTCCGTTTAAGAGGCCTTATTCCTTTTAAAATTTATTTTTTTCATATAATGACAAATATAGTGATAATTTCAACCAACTTTTTGAAGTGAATAATACTTTTCCCCGACTTCTAGGTAGTAACATAGCTATTTCACGCTTTCATTGCGTACAGTCGAAAATAAGTTAAAAAAACTAATTTTCCGCGTGAATTTTGTCAATTTCGTGTAGTTTTTGAAACAAAAATTCATCATCATCATCATCATCTCAGCCATAGGACGTCCACTGCTGAACATAGGCCTCCCCTTTGGACTTCCATATATACCGGTTGGAAGCGACCTGCATCCAGCGCCTTCCGGCGACCTTTACAAGGTCATCTGTCCATCTCGTAGGTGGACGTCCTACGCTGCGCTTGCTGGTCCGAGGTCTCCACTCGAGCACTTTACGGCCCCATCGGCCATCTGCTCTGCGTGCTATGTGGCCTGCCCATTGCCACTTCAACTTGCTAATCCGGTGAGCTATATCGGTCACTTTAGTTCGTCTACGGATTTCCTCATTTCTGATTCGATCACGTAGAGACACCCCGAGCATAGCCCTCTCCATTGCTCGTTGAGCGACTTTGAGCTTTGAGATGAGGCCGATAGTAAAAGACCACGTTTCGGTGCCGTAAGTCATCACTGGTAACACACATTGGTTGAAGACTTTCGTCTTGAGGCACTGAGGTATGTCGGACGAAAAGACATTGCGTAGTTTCCCGAACGCTGCCCAGCCGAGTTGGATTCGGCGGTTGACCTCTTTCTCGAAGTTGGACCTACCTAATTGGACCACTTGTCCTAGGTAGATGTATGAGTCAACAACTTCGAGTACCGAGTTTTCAACAGAGACTGGGATGGGCACAACCTTGGCATTTGACATGAGTTTCGTCTTGTCCATGTTCATTTTTAAGCCCACCCGTTGAGAAACTCGATTGAGGTCATCGAGCATCATGCTGAGTTCCTCCATCGACTTTGCCATGACTACGATGTCGTCGGCAAACCGAAGGTGAGTGATGTATTCGCCATTGATGTTGATGCCAAGTCCTTGCCATTCCAGGAGCTTGAAGGCGTCTTCCATAACGGCCGTAAACAGTTTCGGGGACACAACGTCCCCCTGTCTCACGCCTCTTCTCAATGGAATGGCCTTTGTGCTCTGCTCCTGAACTCGGACCGACATGGTGGCGTTACTATACAAACACTTCAACACTTCAATGTACCGATAGTCAATATGGCATCGCTGAAGTGACTCGAGCACCGCCCATGTTTCCACCGAATCGAAGGCTTTCTCATAGTCCACAAACGCTAAGCATAATGGCAAGTTATACTCTTCAGTCTTCTGTATAACTTGCCGCAGCGTATGTATGTGGTCTATGGTACTATAGCTTCTTCGGAAACCGGCTTGTTCGGGAGGCTGGAAGTCATCAAGTCTATGTTCGAGACGGTTCGTGATGACCCTTGAAAACAACTTATAAATATGGCTTAGAAGCGTGATGGGCCTGTAGTTCTTCAATAGGCTGTTATCACCTTTCTTGAAGAACAGTACCACCTCGCCTCTATTCCATGCTTCAGGCGTTTTGCCCTCGGACAAGACGGAATTAAAGAGCTTCTGGAGGACCTTAAGTACCGGTGTTCCACCCGCTCTCAGAAGCTCTGAGGTGATTCCGTCTTCACCCGGCGCCTTGTTGTTCTTAAGTTGCTTCAGGGCCATCCTAATCTCGTACAGACTGATGTCCGGGATGTCTTCGGTATAATGTCGGGACAGCTTGGCTCTTGGATCGCCTACCAAGCTGTCAACGGGCTTTGCGACTGAAGTGTATAACTGACCATAGAACCTCTCGATCTCGCCTAGAACCTCTGCTTTGGTCGACGCTATGCTGCCATCTTCCCGTTTCAGCTTGGTCAGCTGGCTTTGTCCAATAGACTTGTCCTTTGCGAACACTTTGGAGCCTTTGTTCTGCTCAATGGTCTCTTTAACACGGTTCGTATTAAAGAGCCGCAGATCATGTCGCAAGGACTTCGATATACGTCTATTAAGCTGCCTATATGACCTCGCGTCATCGGGAGACTGCAACTGTAGCGAGCGTCGTTCAGCCATGAGGTTTAAGGTTCGATCAGACAATTTCTGAGGTCTATCTTTACGGCGGGGTCTGAAAAACTTAGACCCTACCGTGTGGACAGTTTCCACTAGCCCGTCGTTGATCTCGTCCACTGAGGCAAAGTTCTCCAGACAAGCGAAGCGGTTGGAGAGCTCGAGTTGAAAGCTCTCGGGGTTTTGAATATGGGCCCGAGTAGGTCGGAGCGTAGACTTCATCAGACTGGACCTTTCCAGTTTAACATTGATATTCAGTGTGCCTCTTACGATTCGATGATCACTGCCGGTCTTTACCCTATTGATCACAGACACATCACTGAAAATCCGTTTCTTGTCGGTCATGATGAAGTCAATCTCGTTTCTCGTGGAACCATCGGGACTTATCCAGGTCCATTTCCTGTGAGGCGGCTTCTGGAAGAAAGAGTTCATCATGAAGAGTTCCTCTTTCTCCAGAAAGTCGGCCAGCCTCTGTCCCCTAGGGTTCCGTTGCCCGTATCCAAATTGCCCCACTCTCAACTCATCACCGCTGTTCTTGCCCAACTTTGCATTGAAGTCCCCCATAACAACAGTGAAGTAGGTTTTGGAAGTATGTATGGCCCTACTTACGTCCTCATACATAGCCTCTACTTCCTCATCAGAATGTGACGAGGTCGGTGCGTATACCTGAATGACCTTCAACGAATATCTTTTGGATATTCTGAGTATTAGGTATACCACCCTGCTCGACACACTGTCGATGGTAGTTATGTTGTTAACGAGGGACTTGTGAACGAGAAACCCGACACCGCCTTGGGACTGTTGGGCGCCCTCCCGGTAGTAGAGCAGGTTACCAGACTTCAGGGTTACGGTGTCCTCCCCCTCTCTACGGACTTCGCATAATCCTACAATGTCCCAGTGTAACCTGCTCAGTTCCTCTTCCAACTCGCAAATCTTTTCGTCAGTCCTCATTGTGCGTATGTTGTGTGTTACCAGGGCCAGTCGTCGTGGGGATGGGTAGCCGGATTTCGTCCGGGGATTCTTAGCACCCCCTGCTCCGCCATTACCTTGGCCGCTACCCACGCCAGGGATAGCGGAGCTGCCGGAGACTGGGGGCCTGGTATTAATGTGACTTATCATAAAGGGGGTTTTGCCATACGCGCCACGCTTGGCAGGCGGGTTGGCGCGCGCAGTTTTTTTTTTTTTTTTTTAAAGGTCTCTGGAAGACGCTGCTGCCCATCTCCCGGTATATTATTATTCCCTTAGCAGGCTTCTACTGCAACCACGGGACGATATGGTGGGGGACAATTCTAACGCCGGTCACCCCACGGCACGAATTATCAATGAAAAATTCAAACTGTAGGCTTCAAATATATACCAATAAATCCCAATAGCCCTGTTCTAGAAAGTAACATCAATAGTACCTATGTTAAGAAACATGTTTGATCATAGAGAAAAATGTCTAAACAATCAGCATTTTAAAAGGAATAAGGCCTCTTAAGCCTGCCCTAAATTTTTTTCGCATGTCCGGATATCCGTTTGTCCGGATTTCTGGCTGTTCTTGCCTAGAGGCCGCACTTCTCAACCGATTCATGACATTCTGTTAATCAAAATAGGAAATGATTAAAAACAAAATTACAGATTGATTTAAATTTTTATTTTATTAAAAAAAAGGAGATATGGGGGTTGAAACAAATATTCAACCATTTCGAGATAATCTCCCGAGGTCTTCAGCTAACAGTACCCTTACAGTGCTCGCTAGCGAGTGCGTAAACGATTTGTATGGAGAATTGCGGTTCTACAAAGTAACGGGGGTGCTGTACTATTCTCCATACAAATCATTTACGCTATCGCTAGCGAGTACGGACACTCATGGTAAGGGTAGTGAGCCACTATTCATAGTCAATGTAACAGCCGATACATCACTCAAATGGTTATGTGTCGATGTCATCGGTATTATACCTCTGGTTTAGAACTTTAGACACGTGAACGTGCAGTAATTGATAGTGGTATTAGGAGCACATAAAACGCTGAATATCCCCGGTTTAACGGCGGCTAAAGTTTTAATTGCCCAGCAATTCGTCGAACCGCCATTCCACGCAGTTTAATGATGCGGTATCCTCACATTGTTCCTTCATTTCATTACGCTTTACATCGTTGTTATAATTGCTTTAAATACTTCATTGGATATGTGCGAGGGGCATTGTATGGTGAAATACAGTGAACGATCGTAGCGCATGCCGAGGTAGACAATTTTACTTAGGGCAAGCGAAATGTGATTTAGTTTGGACATTTCGTTACGACTTTATTATTTGTTATTTAGTACCTAGCCCTCAGACGGCGCTGCACCCATTAAACATTTCTAGTTATCAAAATGTATCTATTCATATTACCTAACCTACGATGGTTTGTTTATTAAGCTATAGATAAACTATAATACATACGTCACTCTTGCAGTCCTATATATATGCTACTAGCTGCCCGCGGCGTTACTCGCTCATCCCACGGGAACACTATATTTTTCGGGATAAAAAGTAGCCTATGGGTTAATCCGCGGTGTCAGCTATCAACATTTTTCAAATTTGGTCCAGCCTATTGTGCGTGAAGGAGTAAACATACAAATAAACACACTTACAAACTCGCCTTTATAATATAGTGCAATTACAGTCTGTTTGATATTATAACAAACATTTGACACATCACAGGACCCATATAACGTAAATTTGCGCAACATATTGAATTTCATAAAAAAAACAAGCAATGACATAGTGATTTTTCATGTATCTATAAACGTTTTCCACATTCTATTTGATACAATTGAGTTCATGTTATATTTTTTCTTATCACGGTTTTGAAGTATTTAACGATAATAAATCATTACTCAAACAGTTACGTACTACGTCTTTTTTTTTTAAACGCTGTGTTGTGACTAAATCTTGCGTTTCGATTCATGTGCTATTTCTGTAAATTGGTAGAAATCGATTAAATCGATAAGTTTATAACCTAAAGAAAGAAAAATAAAACCAACTATTACTTTACATAGAAAGCTCCAGTGAGTCCGGCGGCTCGTAGCTCAAAAAAATATTGATTTACACAAAATAAACAAAAATATATTCAGGTTTAAAAAAAAATTCGTCGATAAAATCGATTTGATCAACCGTTCATAATCGTTAGATTTGGCAAACAATATGTCTTTGCTACATCACTACAAACATCAACAGAGAACTCTCAAATGTTTGTTATAATATCAAACAGACTGTAGGAATTCGATTCGAACCCAGAACTGACTAGGCAGCTGTACTACCACAGTGCCAACCGCGTCGTCAGATGTTTTATCAATTATGAAATGAAATGAATGAAATATGAAATGAAATAACTTATTCAGTAAGTAGGCCGTAAGGGCACTTTTACAAGTCAGATTGTGAATCTACAACAGTAAGTAATTTTTTCGTAAATAATAGGTACTTAAAACAATTACCTACATAGATATATAGATAATCCAAATCAATGTTAAGTAGGAATATTATCAATTTATCATGTATCTATCGCGCGAAACTGGTAATAATAAATAAATACATAAGAAATAAATAAATATCGGACAACCTCACACAAATCGATCTAGTCCCAAATTAAGCTCAAGCAGGCTTGTGTTATGGGTAGTAGACGACGATTTACATACTTATATAGATAAATATATACTTAAATAGATACAACAACCATGACATGATGAAGCACAAATATTCGAGTTCATCACACAAATATTTGCCCTGGCCGGGATTCGAACCCGGGACCGCCGGCTCAGTAGGCAGGTGTCTACAAACCGAGCCAAACGCGTCGTCAAACATAGGTAATGTAATGCAGTAATGAAGCAGGTAATGAAACGCAGAACTTTTAAACTTTCGTAGGCCAAGTGCTAGGCCTAGTTACGTCTTCTAAGCGTAATTTACGAAAGTGCCACAATAAAAGTAAATTCGAAGGAATGGTGTCATCATACTGAATATGTGTGTGCTGTGAAGTTATAGTGGGTAATATACGAGCGACCTTGTCTTCATATAAACAGCGTGAGCAGACCCACACTTCAAAAACAATAGAGATTTATATGGCTTGTCTGACGCACTTTTGGAAGTGTTTGTGTTGATTCTGTTTACGCGTCCTGGAGATTTCCTTCAGAACTACAAGTCAATACTCAATGGTAGCAAATTCAGTTACATGCAAGACGATTTCTTGCGCGAAACTTTCTCTCTTTTATTTTAAGGAAAAAATTTAGTATAATTGTGAATAAAATCTATATATTTTTTTTATTTAGCTACGGAAGTCAAAAAAAGGCCAAATAGTGTTGTATCATAATATCTTTATTTATTTACACCACTCTTATACTAAGTTGCCTTCAGCAAATCACACTGATACTGTAATGGGGAAAGTTTGTGAGTGTGTTTCAAACGGCTGGGCCAATTTTGATATCTTTTGGTATGAAAGTAGCTGACACCCTGGATTAACACATAGGCTACTTTTTATGCCGAATAAATGTAGTGATTCCGCGGGATGAGATAGGTAACACCGCGCGGCGCTGCTAGTTATTTAATATTATGATACCGAAGAGCTAAGCTAGTCTAATCAGTGGCGGCCTTAGGGGGTGGCGAACGGGGCAATCGCCCGGGGCCTCGCTCTTGCAGGGGCCTCGCGCTACAACCGAAGACTCAAGCAAATAAAAATAAAAAAAAGATTCAACCTTAACGAGGCTTGAACTAGCGACCTTCGTTTTTTTTTGCCAAATTAAGGGTTAAGTCTCCATACATTTTTACTACAGGCAGCCTCGCGCCTATCTAAATACGCATTCCCCGCGCTCTTTGGTGTAAACGCTCGGCGCAGTCTTAAAACATATTTTTGAGGAATCTTTCAATCGAAAATGACGTAGCTCTTTCGTTAGATTATTGTGCTTTAATTAAAGATATTAGTGTTAGGAAAAGCCGCAGACATTATTTATTTGTGTAACTAGCATTTCTCCTCAAACATGACAAATGCCTAAACCAAACAACCAGACCAGCCCTACTTTCGCATCTCCTACTTTTCACGAAGGACAAAGGGCCTCGCAAAGTCCTGCCGCCCGGAGCCTCGCAATGGGTAAGGCCGCCAATGAGTCTAATGACCATATTTTCGATGATTTTCGGTGTAATTAAAGCAGAGTAATCAAGTTTCGGCTCTTTAGATCCATCGTTTGTTTGCAAAAAGAAAAACAGTTGACAATAAAAGTTTGTCCAATATACATATTTTCTTCTTAATCTTGTTAAAAGATGAATTCACATCTTGATATCTGTACAAGGGATATGAAGTAATTCATGTTAGGACCTCGTATGGCAACAAACAACAAATTTTGTCTCTATGGAAACCCCAACAATGGGACCTTTTACTAAACACTCATCATCATTATCATATATCAGCCGATAGACGTCGACTGCTGTATAAAGTCCTCCCCTAAAGTTCTCCACAACGATCGGTCTTGCGCCGCCCTCATCCAATTTCTGCCCGTGATCCTAACCAGCTCGTCGGTCCATCTTGATGAAGGCCTTCCCACTCTGCGTATTCCGGTCCGCGGTCACCACTCAAGTACATTTCTGCCTCAACGGCCATCGGTTCTACGAGCAATGTGCCCCGCCCACTGCCACTAAGTTTGGAGACTGTCTGAGCTATATCTACAGCCTTCGTCTACTAAATGCTATTATACTTTATTCACCTATATACACACTGAAAAAAATATACAGTGAATCCCACTGACATAACAGTTAGGCTTATTGTAATAACAGTAAGCCTAACTGTTATGTCAGTGGTATTCACTGACTATTTTTTTCAGTGCAATTAATAATATAAATGAAAAAGTCTGGTTCAAAAACTTATCACACAAAAATTTCGAGCCCATAATGTTTAATTTTTTTATACATGCTATTTTTAACCCTTTTAATTTTGGCGACTAGAGAAATATGTTAATAATAATCCACAAAATAATAATAATTAACTTCGAGAATCAATACGACTCATATAAGAACAACACAATACGTAATATCAAATTAAATATCATTAACATAAAATAGTCCTTCATATAACATTACCATAGTGAGTATTATACCTACCGGGTCCCCAAGACTATGGGACATCAAGGGAAAGTACCTTAAATATCATAGATAGGATATTTTGCTGAAATAAGATTTAATGTTATTCTTAAAAGTTAGTAACTCTGCATTTAAATATTTTCTAAGAATTACTTGCTTAATTATTCATCGTCGGCAATAAAATAGCTTTATCTTGAAATTTGACTCAAACATTTTACGTTGTTCCTTTCATATACTATGTTACTCAGGAAAAAATATTATTTTTAGTCCATTCTTTCGATTGGCATCATAAAAATAGGGGTGATGTTTTTTTTGACATTTAAGTCGGTTCGATTATCAGACGAAGCAAGTAATTCTTAGAAAATCTTTACTTGGGACGCCCTGTATAGTGAGCCCGTTTTCACGGCTTAATTAAATTCACACCGTCAGTAAAACAAGAGCTCACAATACTGAATCTCACAGCGAATTACGGTTTTGTCGCACCAAAGTAATGAATTCTCGCACGGGACTGCGTATATCGTCAGTTGACAACCAAACTCACTAAGTAAAAAATGCCTACTTAAGACTGCGCCGAGCGTTAGCCGCTAACGCCCATACCATAGAGCGCGGGAAATGCGTATTTAGATCGGCGCGCGGCCGCCATAGTAAAAATGTATGGAGAATTAAAAGCACTTTTTGATAAATCTGGACCTTCAATACCAAACAATAATTGAAATATTTCATGCGGACAAATTGTAATTCATCTTTTTTTTGAACTGAAAATCAAAATATATTTCCATTGTTAAAGTATAAAAAAACACTTAACGCCTGCTTACGATTTTACAATTTTCGTCCAACTTTACTTTGTTTTCTAGGGTAAAATATTAAAAATGTTATAATTTTTCCACGGAGAAGTTGTTAACACATTCTTCGAAGTGCTAAATATATAGTTTAGAAATGGATTAAACAACTAGTGTTGACGTTGTCTACTTAAGAGGCCTTATTCCTTTTAAAATTTATTTTTTTCATATTATGACAAACATATTGATAATTTCAACCAACTTTTTGAAGTGAATAATACTTTTCCCCGAGTTCTAGGTAGTAACATAGTTATTTCACGCTTTCATTGCGTACAGTCGAAAATAAGTTAAAAAAACTAATTTTCCGCGTGAATTTTGTCAATTTCGAGTAGTTTTTGAAACAAAAATTATCAATGAAAAATTCAAACTGT
Organism: Apotomis betuletana; assembly: GCA_932273695.1. Classification (NCBI taxonomy): domain Eukaryota; kingdom Metazoa; phylum Arthropoda; class Insecta; order Lepidoptera; family Tortricidae; genus Apotomis; species Apotomis betuletana. The sequence goes on along the minus strand of OW026298.1, from coordinate 10,550,909 downwards.
AGGTTTCAAATATATACCAATAAATCCCAATAGCCCTGTTCTAGAAAGTAACACCAATAGTATGTTAAGAAACATGTTTGATCATAGAGAAAAATGTCTAAACAATCAGCATTTTAAAAGGAATAAGGCCTCTTAACGGCAACTGCCTATTTTTCACATTTTGCTCGGTGCAGTCTTAAATCAAAACTCGTATCTCAGCATCAATCTACAACCTAGATACGAGGTTTTGAAGAGTAGTGAGTTTCGTTGTTACCAGTCGATATATTTTCGCTGAAGCAATGTTGCGTGATCTACGCAAATATTACGCTCGGTTGGCTATCGCTCGGGGAACTGAAGTTAAATTTTGTGTCGTGTGAAATTCATGAGGTCTACTTTCTTTTTCACGTTTTTCCAATAAAGTGTATTTCGACACTAATATATATTTATTAAATCTAAAATCCACGCCATGGTTCCTAAGAACATTTATTTTTTCGCTGTTTGGTCTAAGACGACAACCCTATTCAGGCCTAATTGTCATAGATTGCGGTAGTTTTATGTATTTTCTTTATTTATTTAAATACAGAAAAATATGAACCTCTTGACTGTCACGAGCACGTAACTGGCCAATTCAATGGCCAGTTGTAAATTTTTGATATCTAATAAAAGTGATTTCTATTACTGTTGCGTTCAGTTTTTGACTTCCTAATACTTATTGATGATTAACGAAGGTTAGTTGTAGATTTACACCCACTAACAGGTTTCCAGCCATTTTATGGCATTCAACGATTTTCACCTGACAGTAAGTGATAACCACCTTGTCAGTTAAATGCACAGGTGATTATGTTTGAACAGAATTTTAATTTAACTATTTTGTTCCGAAAATTAAAACAAGAATTTTCTTAATTCCTATTTAGAATAAATTATTTTTATGCAAAATATAAAATTAACATCTCTTAAAGTATTGGCATCTAATTTGTTAGCACCTTATACATATTGGGCTACACCCTAATCTGCACCATACATAATTTTAATAAATGGCAGTTATAACTCTCTGTCACGCCTTGAGGATGCCGTTGTTACTTTGCCTAACACGAGTCATCAGCGAAAAGTGTTTTTTTTTTGCGAATTACAGCCTGAAAGCAGAAAACGCGGGCCTCCGCAACCATACCCGACGCACTACACAATCTTGGCTGCCCTAATAGCATCCTTAAAGCTTTATTGTACTGCACTCGAATATAAGAGAATTCAATATTAAGGCCGCTAGGCGCTTTTTCACTAAAACTAAACTACACCAACAGAACCCCACTTGGCATAACTCGCTGAAGTTTCGTATGGGGGATTTTACCTCTGACGCCACGGCCTCTCTCAAGCCATGCCGGCTTAACTTTGTGGAAAAATCCTGAGGCTGGGGCATATTTTACTGCAAAACGTAACACCGAAATGTGATTTGGTTCCTTATCATTATTGATTATTATCTTAAATCCTGAACTGTAACCGTTTATGACATTTTCGACGATGCGTTTGGCGCAGTTTGTAGAGAGCACCTGCCTACGGAGCCGGCGGTCCCGTGTTCGAATCCCGGCCAGGGCAAATATTTGTGTGTTGAACTCCAATATTTGTGCTTGGGTCATGGTTGTTCTATGTCTTTAAGTATATCCTCCTCCTCGTGTCGTGTTCCTCATTCCTGAGGGTGGTGATTCTCCGGATGCAGGAGTAATTTTTCCTTGATAAGTTTCCGCCACCTATGTCAGTCCCTTGCATCGTGCAGTTTAAGTATTTAAGAATTTATTTATCTATATAAGTACCTACCTATGTATATCGTCGTCTAGTACCCATAACACAAGGCTTCTTGAGCTTAATTTGTCCGATATTTATTTATTTATAACGAAATGTTAAAATACTTAAACGGGTTTACTCACGTCGTATAGAAGTCGAACGCTCGACATGTTTCGAATCGGTACGCGATTCGTCATCAGTACCCTTACCATCAGTTAACGTGACCGTCATCGCTAGTGACAGCGTAAATGATTTGTATGGAGAAAAGTACAACGCCTCTAGCGGTTACCTTGGAGAACTACAATTCTTCATGCAAATCCTTTGCGTAGTCGCACGCGGGTACTGTCACTGTAAACTCTTGGTAAGGGTACAGGAGAGACGATCAGTCGCGGCGGCGGCCAACCGAACATAGTGTTCAGTGTGTTATGTCTGAGACTCACGGTAGTTTTCTATGTTATAACGAAATGTATGGAGTGAAGATAGTGATAATACGAATATTTTCCGAAGTATATCTAAGAGTGCCAGGATTCACCTGTTTTTTATTTTATTTTATGCAAACCTCATTTGTATTTGGTTACATTACAGGTGCATGCTCGCGGTGATGGACAACCCTAAATAAGATATTTAGGTACGCATTTCACGACAAACAAAACAAAAGACTGGAACAAAACGTTGAACTCGCTATAAATATCTTGAAAGGTTATTATGTGTTATGAACCGGTACTCCGATAGCGACATAAGTGTAGAAATTAAAAAGTGCCAATACTGTAGTGTCGTCCCTTTCTAATCAATCTAAATTAACGGGCCGACACTACAGTATTGCCACTTTATAATTTCTACACTTTCTTGTCGGACTATACGTTGTAGTGTTAAGAAGTAGGTGTTCATGCGCTTCACTACAAAAAAAAGAAAAGAAAGTTTTTTTGTAATCAGTAAGAAATTATTTGCTATAAAATTCCGCTACATTGCTGACATGAGTTGATATCAGGGCGCTTATTCGAGGGTGCTTGAGATATTGCCAAATAAGCGAGATCTCAGTTACCTGTCAGGTATATCGCCTTTAACTGACATTTAAACGCGATGAGCTACATTTAGATTGTATATAACGCATAATTCTGAGTTAAAACATCTTGGATGTGAGAACTTCCTTTTTAAACGCTACCGCACCTAGGAACAGTATTTTTGATAATCCTTTTCATCTCCAAAGTTGTGATATGAGATATGTCACTTGCAGCTCATCACGTTTAAATGTCAATTAAAGGCGATATACCTGAGAGATAACTGAGTTCTCGCTTATTTGGCAATATCTCAAAGCACACTCGAATAAGCGCCTGGCTTTAGTACTTTAAATTAGTCAGCATTAACGTTGGACTTGTCCTTAGCAACAATATATTTTTCATTTTCTTCAACGAAGTCTTTATTTAATCCGCAATTTTGCATAACGATAGATTTTATGAAACTCAACACAGAGAGTTTTATAAAATTTGCATTTTTCATTAAGCACAACAAACAGTTTTTTTTTGTCATTGTTCCGGTAATTATACGTGCTATCCCAGACTTTGTCGACGAAATATAATTTTTATATTTGTAACCTGCCAGAGGATTTTGGTATTTTTTTAGGGTAAGTATTTAAAATTCAGTACTTCTTGATCCAGCTATTTAGGCAAGAGAGGCTTGCCATGCTCCTCGACCAACTGCGTCGCATCCTACACAAACAACTAGTAAAAATAGTATAAAGATCACAGGCGGCTTTTAGGTGAAAATAAAAAAGTTTACCACAATACGAGTATGCAGGCAAGATGCCGTAAATGTCGGCAACAAACGTCGAATTGAGGCAATGCGCAGTCATCAAAGTAATAGATAAGAGCAAGGGAATGATCTAAATCTAGACCACTGCAAAATCTAGACCAATTGGTATGATATGCGTATGCCGATTGGATAACAATGGAGCAGTAAAGTATCATCATATCATCAACTTGAATCGAATGTAAGATATCTTATGTTGATGGATTGCAGTATGTATTTGCAGTCTATTCAACGTACAGTCAGCACTTCTAACATCGAAAGGACCTAATCTGGTGGCACTTTGTATTAGCCCAAATGTTTTAGACATTTTTCTATATGATCAATTTTTCTTAACATATTATCAATGTTTCTATCTAGAACAAGGCCCATGTTGTAGACTTTCGTATATATTTATATATATATATATAGTATATTATGTATATATCTGTATATATATTATAGTTGGTAGGTATATGTATCTTTGTATAAACAGTAATATAATTAGTATTTTGTATTTACTTGTACTCTAGATCCTCTCTGTACCATCAGATTTCTAATTTGCACCGACTTCTGGTTTGACCCTATGGTTGACTGGTAGAGAATGCCATTTGGCATTAAGTCCGCCATTTGTACTGACTTGTTTTGTGCAATAAAGTTTATATAAATAAATAAATAACAAGGCTATTGCGATTTATTGGTATCTATTAATTGAAACTTACTGTTCGAATTTTTCATTGATAATTTTCGTTTCAGATACTAGTTACTCGAAATTGACAAAAATCACGCAGAAACCAGCTTTTTCAACTTATTTTCGTCTGCACGCAACGATAGCATGAAATAGCTATGTTATACTATCTAGAACTCAGGAAAAAGGATTATTCAGTTTAAAAAGTTGGTTGAAATTATCAATATATTTGTCATAATATGAAAAAAATACATTTTAAAATGTATAAGGCCTCTTAAGTACCATACCTAAAGTTCGTCACGAAAACTTGTAAGCGTTTGCGTTACTACGGTAGAAACTCGCTTTGAAATATTTCGGGTATCTGCGATTAGAACTTTTCGGGTTATGGGGGTAAACTTCTACCTTTTACACAGCTACCGCACTACGCTTTGTTCTTTATAGTGTTAAACCATTGAGTAATCTCAAAATGGATTATTGAAATACAGCGGAAATATTGTACAGTCCGTGAGGTCTTAGATTGGGATTCGGGTTTAGGTTTTAGAGAGGTTCTTATCTCGATCGCATAAGAGCGAGCGAGACAGGTATAAAATTCGAATCACAATATGTCAGTCACGTACCGTATTGACTATAAAATACTAAAATATCATGAAATAAAGAAACAAGAAAACGATTGGTGACTTAGGGCTGTGTTTGTGTGCGTGTAAGACAGCTGGTTACCTCAAATCCATTGCAACTACATTTGGATTGTTTTGAAACACTGACAGCACGGATAATTTGATTTAAAAAAACTAGCTTGAAATAATGGTTTTTCAAGTATCTATAGACGTTTTTTACTTTTTTCTTTTTTTTTACCGAACCTTATGTTATGCAAATGAAAGGTAGGTAAGTCTCAACAGTCAGTAATTTATTTATAAATGATAGGTAGGTAGGTCTCAACAGTCAGTATTTTATTTATAAATGATAGGTAGGCAAGTCTCAACAGTCAGTAATTTATTTATAAATGATAGGTAGGTAAGTCTCACCAGTCAGTAATTCATTTGTAAATGATAGGTAGGCAAGTCTCAACAGTCAGTAGGTAATTTATTTTGTAAATGATACGTAACTCCATAAAGCGTATGTTAAGAATTCAAGTTAACTCTTTCACGGACGTTTTCGGTTAGTATTTTTGTAAGAATTTGTCTGTTCCACAGCATGCAATATTCAAAATGGTCCTGTGGTCCTGTGTCCGTACGAACGTTTTAATATATTCATGTCATAAATAATTACGTAGGAACACGTAAAGAAGATGGACAGATTTTCGAATTGATATGTCAAAACTATAACTTTATATAAATATATACAACAACTAGAAATCTTAAATTAAACAACAGCTGGCAAATATGTGATCTTTACGCTTATGAGTATTTCTTCACAATCTGGATACTTCGATGAAACAGTGCCCACTACACGTTGTTTACCTCGGCACTATTTGTATGACTTATATACTCTAACTATAAAATTGTTTGACAAACTCAAACACTCGGTAGGTAAGCTTCGTCTAGGTTCCGAGCAGTTTGTATTAGGTAATGCTAAGTACCCTACTTTATCGGATAGTTGTAAACATATTTAGAACTAGCTGTGCCCGCGGCTCCGCACGCGTGGAAAATCGGTCTGTGTCAGTAAACGGTTAATTCACCCCTTATTTCTCTCCCTCTCCCCTGGAGGCAGAACTTGAAGTTAAGTAAAGTGAAAACGATAAAGGACTGTAGTCCAGATAAAATATTTTTAAATTTCTACTAGATAAAACCACACACAAACTACAATTTCCACTAGATAAATTGCAATCACAGAATTAAGGTCAAAGTACCTACTTTAAGGTGCTGCCACCTGGTGCAGCCAATGCGGCAAACCAAATCTGTTACCATGACTTCTACATGACCTATAACAAACAGACTGACTTCAAAACGACGTTGTCAAGCTTGGTACACGTCTGCTGGTTCGAGTGCCCGTGCACGCCAGCACACACAGGCTAGGAGCTGGGGTAGTGCGCCTGCCTACTGCCTTACTATTTGTCATTGACTTAGATAGTGCTGCTACCAGTAGTTCCTGCGCGCTCTCTTGCCCAATGGAGTTGCTGCCAATCTGAATCTTTCACGTTATTATTACTTCAAATTGGCATTTTCAGTGCTTGCTACCCATAGTTCATTTACGTCGAAATTGGCCTCAAGGGAACCAAATTGAATTATTTAATCATCACGGATGAACTCATAAATAGATTAATTTCCGAATCACACGGGCGTTAAATAATATACCTATCCGTAATATTTGTAGCTTCTGAATTGTTTATTTACCTCACGATCCAATGGCTTCGGAAGCTTCATAAAAGATTCAAACCGAGTTAATTAATATTCACGAGTAGCTATTTTGGTTCGAAATGCAGCGCCCATGTTAGCTGTTTGCTATGTTTTACTTATATAGGTATCGACGGCTAAAAGTGGAACCGGCTGGAAGTGGGTAAACGCCAATGAAATAAAATTAAATAATTTATTCAGTAAGTAGGCCACAGGGGCACTTTTACAAGTCAGATTATGAATCAACCGGCATTTCGCAAGAGGAGACCGCTGTTGAGAAGAAAGCTGAAAGAAACTCAACAGTAAGTCATTTTTTCGTAAATAAAAACAATTACATTACGTTTGTGTTATAATTACATGGGTACACGTAAAGGAGAAGTATACATACTCCAAATCAATGTTAAGTAGGAACTTCAAAATAAAATTTTAACGATTAATTTTAAATACTAAATATACCCAGAGATGTATAAATTCTCTAGGTGTCACAACATGCAATAAAATACAATTACTTATTTAATTTAATTCCACAGAGACGAATGAATTCTCTTGGGGTTTACTACGCTTTTTACCGTCGATATAATCGCGGGAATAAGAATATGGTGTGACGGAAATATTGGTAACTACCATCTCTACTAAGTATTGTAAAAGTCTATGAAGTCGCTTAAAAGTTTATTATAGCGTTGAAAATCAGTTTTCCATGGATAGGAAAATATTTCTAAGCTCTGAAAGTATTGGCATCTAATTTGTTAGCACCTTATGGTTATGGGCTCCGTTTTCCGCACTTAGCCCGTGTATATTCGGGCCGTTGTGCGTGCATGTTTGCCAGCTAATAGTCTAGCCAGCCTAACTCCGTCCAGAAGCGCAGGATTCTCCTGGTGTCTCCACAGGCTTCACGAAGTGACCTCGGTGCTTTGAGGATTTCAGCCCGTTGCTTAGCTACGGCGGCGCATTCCAGGATCACGTGGGTAGCTGTTTCTTCGGCCGACAGGCATCCCCTACATAGGGGGCTATCGGTCATTCCTAGAACATATAAGTGCTTGTTAAGTGTGCAGTGTCCAGTGATAGTGCCTACTACTACTCGCAGGGCGGGCCTGCTTAGCGATAATAAGCGCTTTGTCAGGCGTGTGTCTGGGTATGGGACTGTTTCCCGGGACTGCCTGCATGTACTGGTTTCTGCCCATTGATCGGCGTGTTGTGATCGTGTTCTGTGACGAAGCCATGTACGCAGCTGATTAAACGCCAAGGGGAGCAAGGGATCTGGGCCAATTGCCGATTGATCGGACCCTCTCCTTGCCAGCTGGTCGGCTGCGTCGTTACCTAGAGACCCACTATGCCCTTTAATCCATTGCAACGTGATCCGATTATTCGAACCGATCGTTTGCAACGCTGAGTGACACTCTAGTATGAGCCCGGATTTGATTGTTTTATTCTCCAGAGCTCGTAAGACTGCAGCGCTGTCGGAAACAATACGTATCTTTTGGTCTTTGATACCTCGCGCAGCAACTGCCTTAGCAGCCTGTGTGATGGCAAGGCATTCACATTGGAAGATGGAACTATATTTGTCCAAGGCTATTGATATGTTTACGTTTATTTCAGGTGAGTATATTCCAGCTCCTGTCCCTGTTTGTGTCTTTGACCCGTCCGTATATATGCGTATTTCGTGTATATCGGATTGATCGTTAGGTTCTTCAATCAACTCGATTTCGTAGCTCTTATTGAAGTAATGCTGTTTGGGTATCTTGTCGTTGGGAGCAGCTATCATTGGCTCGTGTTTGATAGCCTCCTCAAGTATTTCGGCATGACCCCCGTGTGCTACACCCCAGAGGTTAAGCGTCTTTAGTCTGATAGCTGCTGATGCCGCCTCTTGCTGAATGAACAGTTCAAGGGGCGGCAGTCCTAGCAGTACCTCCATTGCCGCTGTGGGTGTTGTTCTCATACAGCCCGTCGTTGCTACACAAGCAAGTCTTTGAAATTGCTGCAGTTTATGTTTGGCTGTTGTCAGTTTGGTTCTGGGCCACCAAACCACAGCGCCGTAGGTGATAATAGGTCTTATCGCCGCAGTGTAAAGCCACATTGTGATCCTGGGGTGTAAGCCCCAGGTTCTACCAACTAGTCTTTTACACTGCCAGAATACGACGCAGGCTTTGTTCAATTTGTTTTCTAAGTGTTTGTTCCATAGTAGTTTGTCATCCAGGATGACGCCCAGATACTTGACCTCTTTGCTGAGAGTCAGAGTTGTGTTTTGGAGTTTTGGCAAGTGACTGATATGTATGTTTCGCTTCCTGGTGAACAAGACTAGTTCTGTTTTAGCTGGGTTGACTGACAGGCCATGGTCAGAACACCATTGTTCGACGATTTTGAGTGCCTCTTGCATAAGGTCGCAGAGGGTTGCCTCAAACTTCCCTCTTACGAGGATCGCTACATCGTCTGCATAGCCTACAGTGTAGATGCCTGCCTCGTTGAGCTTCCGGATTAATCCGTCCACTACGAGGTTCCACAGGAGTGGTGATATAACTCCACCCTGTGGGCAGCCTCTTGACACGATAGCTCGAGTTGTGCCATTCACTGTTACCTGTACAGCCCTTTGTCTCAGCATGTTGTCGATCCAACCTGCTACGGTTTGATCGGCTCCATGTCTGAGCAGGGCTTGGCTAATGCTGTTGAATTGCGTCTTGTCAAAGGCTCCTTCGATATCGATGAAAGCCACAAGCGCTGAGGATTGTGTTGATAATGCGTGTTCTATGGGTGAAACAACGCTGTGTAGTGCTGATTCGGTTGATTTGCCTGAACTGTAGGCGTGTTGTTGGGGGTGAAGAGGATATTGCGCCAAGGTCCCATCTCTGAGATCGCGATCACAGAGGCGTTCCAGAGTTTTTAATAGGAACGACGTGAGACTTATCGGCCTGTATGACTTTGGCTGCGTATAGTCGCTCTTACCTGGTTTGGGTATAAATACCACCTTAACTTCTCTCCATTTCTTGGGAATATATCGATGTCTTAGGCAGGCCTGATATATTTGGACTAAGTGTGGCGCAATGGTGTCCTTGCACCACTGCATGAGTCCTGGGAATATACCATCTAAGCCTGCCGCTTTGAACGCAGAGAAGCTGTTTATTGCCCATAACACCCTTTCCAGTGTTACAATTCTTTGGGCAGTGTGTGTGGCTTCAACAGGTGATTGATCAAATTCCTGTTGATCTGCCTGGCCAGTTAGCACCTTATAGAAACCCGTACTATTCCAAGTATGGAAACATCAAACGTCAAAATAGTTGCCAATCATCAGAATTTGTAATGATTGTTTTCAAATCGATTTTGTAATCGAAGCTTGGTTTTTGATTTTAATCGAAACGTTTATTGTAAACATAACGATAATTTAAGCAATTATTTATACACTTACATGTATAATAATATTCCATCTTTTCGTTAACTAGACGTAGTTACTCGTAGAACATTATTGACACAACGAGCTTAACATCCACTCAGAACAATGAACTAAATGCGTAAAATCGATTATTGAAGTAGTTTTATATAACCGCTATGACCGACGGTCTTGTACAAAGGTTGTACAAGACCGTAATTAAGCCAGGTGGCCAAAGGGCAGAGGGGAACGCCTGTTAATGGCCACTCCGGTCGATTTAATGCTCTAAGGGTCCAAACGTTTAGTTTCATTGATTTCAAAACGCCGAATACTGCCAATTTACTTCACGTTCCTTTTTTGAAAAATCACAAAAAATCTTTTTTGCATTTTGCTCGAATTAAATGTATTGTAGGCAATAGTTACACAATTAGGTCTTGAAATCTCATACCTTACTTAGGCCTAAACGCGGCACTCGACTTTAAGAACTTTCGTTGTGCAACGATTGCATAAAATACTATTATTTATTTCTACCGTTAGATAATAAACTAAGTAGTGTTATTGTGAACTGACGGATAGATTATGTTTGTTTATAATTTCACTAGATAATTATTAACTGTCAGTGTTCACAATGTTACGGTGACATATACACCCTTAATAAATAATACATTAGATTCTAGTTAACCGACCCCGACCGTCTCGGTCAGGAGTTTCATCAGTAAAGTGTCTGAATGGCACAACGATGATTGATTGCTTTGAGCAAATACGAGTACGTAACAGTTACCGAATGCAGTCAGCAATGCACTTAATGTTCGCGGCATAGGAGTGAAATTGCATCGTAGCTTATCTATTGGCTAATTTAGCGAGTCAAATGAAAATCAACTACCCAGTTTATATCGATATTTTAAGGTCTGTTTCGTTTTAGTTTAGAAAGTTACAGCAGCATATAATAGGGGTGAAGAAAGACTGATATACTAAAGAACTCACAAAAAAAAAGGTACCTTAAGAGACTTATGATCTAAAATAACTTGACTTAAAAAAAAAAAAAATTAAGAATAATAATAATAGGAATATTAAATAATATTAGGAATAGGACCTATACTGATGTTGAAGCCACCCGCAAGGTGGTCGGACGACCTGGTTAGAGTTGCGGGGACTCGCTGGATGCGGGTCGCTGCTCTCTGGCCCATGTGGAAGTCTATTGAGGCCTGTGTCCAGCAGTGGACGTCCTATGGCTGAAATGATGATGATGATGATGATGTTGATGTTGAATATAATTATATAAGCGAAATAAAGCTCAATATCTCACGTAACAAAAACTCCTAAATTACAAAAGTGCTTTAAAAATGTGGCATCGAAGGTGCAATTTTATGACTTTTTTTAAATTCCAAAAGCAAATTATTAAGGTATCCTCATAATTAAACAAAACCATAATTCTAACACAACCATGTACTGATGTGAGCAGTTGAGTTATTTTTAAAAGCAAAAACATAAACAAGAATATGTGTACACGCCTCTATTGTTAACGGCGCAGTGGCATGTTTAGATATTTTTGATCAAAAAGCTCATAAATTTAAGAACTAGACTGTACTACTTATTGTTAAATCTTATTTTACCTATAAAATTTATATCCTATGCTTTGTATGTTGATCTTTGATTTTTTTATCTGAAAGGCTTTAGACCTAGCATCAATTATTACATACATTTAAAAGTAATGGAACAAAAGACGTTTCACAAAATTTATAAAAAATAAATACTGTTTTTATTAAACGTCGGCTTAAAGTGGCGAGTTGTTCGACGTCCCGTCGCCGTGCAGTGGATTTTTACTTTGTAAAGTCAGCATCTAAAGGCAACAATTTAAGCCACAAGTAAAATTGTCGAGCTACTTTTGATGCCGAACGTACGACGTAGATTTCCATGTCATGATATCATTACACGTCTTAAAAATATTCCATTTACGGGCACGTCTTAAACACGTCTTAAATTGATGCATTTGTAACTTTGTATGCATGAAAAGGCGAGTCGCGTATCGCGTCACCGAGTATACGCAACCTCGAATGTGGTCGATATACTTTATTATGTTTTGGCCATATTACCTCCGTATTCTTTATTGTTTGTTGCTACTTGAATTATTTCGTCACCATTAAGGCGCCATTACCCTGAGTTACGGGCATTATCTGATTATCTCTGTTTATTAATGTCGGGCTCTAATGTATTCCGATAAGGGAAATAACGTTTGTCAGCGCACTTAGCGCAAATTTATGCAAATCAGGCAAACTTTGATTAGAGCCGCTTTGAATAAATTGCCAAGCTGTACGTATACGTAAGTTGTGGAATAAACGAACATGACCACAGACTGAAGTTACTAACGTCACTTAAATTATTAAAAGCCTAAATGTTAGAGAGATATCAAAATATAGAAAAGTAGCTACAAATGTTTCCGATTTTAAGGGAGAAAAATAAGATATGGAAGTAACTTTGGTATCAAAATATGAATTCCACGAGCGCGGAGACGCCCAGTTAGTATCTAATACAGGAGTGGTGTACCCAATCGTGCTCATTTCGCAGTATATAGGTCTAATATTTTGTCTCATCTCCCTAGCTAGTTGAAATAGGGTGCAGTAATATCTAAGTTTACAGAGAAGAGTAACAGTGCCGTCTCACGGCGTTCCTCTTTACTCTCCACAGCGGACGGTGGGCTGCGCGCCTATAATTAATGATTAAGTCCATTACTTAATTTGTGTATTGGAAATATGTGTAAAGCACAGGTTTTTTAAGGATTGTTAAATAAAATACAATTTCAGCAATGCTACATGTCCGTCATTAATTATTTAATTCGTTCATTAAATAATATTACATGTCTTCATTAGTAAGTACAATCTAATAAACTTTCAGCGTTAACTGGCAGTAGGTACAGTTTTTTTTATCCTGGGTAAAATAATTGCTTCTTTGAAGTGATCAATGGATCTGAGTTCAGTAGACGTCTGTTCATAAGACCCGTAAAATTTTTCTGGCATGAATGCGCCTAAACGCGCAATGATTGCGCATCAAATATAAAAGAAGCTGTGCCATCGCATCAGGGCTGGGTGTCGCAGTCCTTAGAAAGTTCCAGTCTAACGTAGCTAATGGTATTGCCGGCAGGTCCAAGATGGCCATAATCCAGTCATGCTGCTGCTGGCGGAGCCTGCGCCGCGGGTGCTACGCCTCGGCGTTATATACACTGGTATGTTAGTTTGGGCCTCTACAACAAATTCCTTCTAATTGTGCTTTATCCATTTTCAAGGTAAGTATGCACCTTAAATCTTCCCTCCTCACAATCCACCCGCGCTTTCTTGATTACACTAGTTGCATCAGTATACTTACCTATTACTTATATCTTTGTTTAACTGAAGATCTACACTATTCTTTGGTTTACTTACTCCTAGAATATGAACAAACAAAATTGACAATGGGTTTCATCTTTCTTCTCCCACTTAATGTCAGTTGCTTTAAAATATACATATAGTTATTTTACTGCTTCACTATTATACACGATCGTTTAATTTAACACACATTACCAATATTAGAGTAACTGAATTAAAATTGTATTTTGTTGACAGGTTTACTTTTCAATAACGATAGTGACAATGGGCCACTTCATAGAGGTAGAGCAGCGCTACCTGAGCGGAGAGATGGTCAATCCAGAATCAGAGAGTTTCCTGGAGCCAGACAAAATAACACCCAGTAAGTGTAACTTATTATCGATAGCTTTTTTTCAATAACGATAGTGACTAATAGCGGAGAAATGGTCAACCCAGAATCAGAGAGTTTATTGTAACAGGACAAAATAACACCTCGTAAGTCTAGATGCTTTTCGATAACGATAATTACCATGAGCACTTCATCGAGGTGGAGTTGAGCTACCTGAGTAGAGAAATGGTCAACCCAGAATCAGAAAGTTTCCTGGAACCGGACACAATAACACCCAGTAAGTATGTAGCTACTTTTTAATAACGATCATGACCATGGGCATCATGGAGCAGAGCAGGGCTGCCTGAGCAGAGAAATGGACAACTCGGAATCAGGGAGTTTCTCTCTAAGCAAAATACCACCCAGTAAGTCGATAGCTTCTTGTTCTTGTTGTAATCTTTTTCCAGCTAACTAAAGTTGTATATTTAATTAGCCAGAGTGATTTGACAGATGTCGTAATTTATATTTTCGTTATTTAGATTATTCAGAAATTATTTCTTAAAACAATGAATGGGAATACTCTTAATTACTGATATTACATTAACTTTTATTGATAAAAAGTGATATTTATGTTGAAACCAAATTAAAGTTAATCAAATTGCGCTCGTAAACTAATTAAAACCGGCCAAGATCATGTCGGGCCACGCTCAGTGTAGGGTTCCGTAGTTGCTCATCCTTCACTATAAACTGCTGTTTTAAGCCCGAGTTTTAAGTTAAGAAAGATTTTAAGCTCTATAAAAAGGTCGTAAACGCCCTAGAAACTGTAATCACTTATTACCTTCTGGAAGTCAACTTACGTCCTTTAAAAGAAAAAATATGAAATTTCGCTATAACTCAAAAACGGCTCGACCGATTTTGTTCAATATAGTTTTCATTGAAAGTACTTATAAGGCCTCATTTACATGAATTTTTCCGTTTTTTTTTGACCCGTGGTTGAAAAGTTAGAGGGGGATTTTGTTTATTTTCAGAGCGAATATTTACAAAACTACTGACTTTATCAAAAAGTAATGTTGAGAGACCCCTATTATTTTTAACAGACCTATTTAACGACACCCCACACACTAGGGTTGGAACGAAAAAAAAATCACCCCCACTTTAGGTGTTCGAGAGGTAGGTACCCGAAAAAAAAAAATTTTTAATTTTTATTTTACCGTTCTGTCGGCGTTATACATACACACACTCATACCAAATTTCAGCTTTCTAGTACGAATGATCACGGAGCTAAGCCGCGGACGGACGGACAGACGGACATGGCGAAACTATAAGGGTTCCTAGTTGACTATACGGAACCCTAAAAATCCGACTTTTGTACCTACTGTGAGATAGCCGATAGAAACGGGTGCCGAATCGTCACCCGTTTCTATCGTCACTGACGATATGCCACACGACAAGTGAACCACGGTCAATTATGCTTAACTTGCCGAGCTGGCCAATAAAAAGGTCGGTAGCTGCTTGGAAATATACCCCAGAGTTTTTATTATAGTTAACATAACAAATCAAGCAAGGTTCTCTGGCCTTTAAATTTTGGCACAACGACTTACCTACTTTTGAATTTCTTAGTTCTCATTTATATTCTCAAGGTCTTTTAGTACACTTTTCACAGTAATGAGCTCAAAATTAAATCGTTGTTCTCTAAAACCTGCAATTCCTTGTTTCGCTTAGAAACTGTCGGCTGTTCATTGCCATTTAAACTAGCTTTCGCAATACCGTACCTTATCTCAGATATATGATAGAGTATGAGTCTTATTCCGAATACAGTAAGATTACTTAAACAATGTCATTTTTAGCGCAGTAAAAGGAGTGTGAAAGTACCTAAAGATATTTTAACTTGGATAGCATAATTAATCCCCTAACGGGAGTCAAACTTGAATTCATTCTTTGAAGTGAGATTAAATCTTAAAATTCTTGTTGGCTAACTTTAGTGAAAATCGTTGTTAAATAGAATTTACAAACTGGCCGCAAAGTCATTACAGTTTGGTGTTTAATTTAAGTTATTATTCCCGTAAGGTTCATTCGTGGTTCCATATAATTTAGTAGCTCTAGAAATAAGCAATGATGCAACAGGCGTTCAAAAGTCTTACATATTAGGCTATTTATGTAGTAACAATGCCATCGCCTTGCTGTTCCTATGTCATATAAAGTTTTGGATTAGGTACTATTTACTATTACGATAGTTAATTGATATTTAAGAAATAAATCACTTTGATGCGCGCTACTTTCAATGAAAATGAAAGATCACTCCGTAGTCCGTAACCCTTTGGATACGGGTCCCTAAAAATGACCAGTCAGAAAAATATGCTGAGAATTTCCCGTTTGTTGCTTGCAAAACAAATGCTTGCGGGCTAAAGAGGATTGTGGCGAAGGAAAATATTACTTAAATTTATCAGACCGGATGGCATAGGGCGGGTGGAGTTATGATATGAACTTATGATGGTGTCCTCATTAAAATATAGCATTTAATAAATTATACTCATGTAAAAAAAACACAAAAGCGATATTATACCTACCTATTATTTTAATAACCTAGTGTAGTTACTTTGTGTTGGTAAAATTACTAACGTAAGGTACCTTGCATACTTTAGTATTTATAGTACTTATGTGTCGTTTTCATAGTGATTATTTGTGAATCGAGTAGTTAAGCACTCTAAATCCTTCAGTGTCTTCAATTTCCCCAAAAAAAAACATTTCGGAAGAATTGTTTTGATGAGAAAACACAACAGATTATTATCAGGTCAGATCAAATAATAAAATGCCATTTCCCATAGACGAATCTGATAATATATTGTGAAATACTAAACGCTTCCGCCTTCCGAAGCACTTACAAGCATTTGTAGTCCGGAAATGCAAAAGCAATTCAAATAAAGAGCACCGTTGCTCTCAAAGGATTGTGATGTGCCATACAAATTCATACAATATGCATAGCGAGAACCCTCTCTACGTGCTGTAACCGTTGTCACTAGAATCAAATCGATTGTGTTTTTCCCGTCCGTGTATCAGGTTTTTGAATGTCTTCTGAAGTGAACTTTCTGTGATAATAGTGAAAGATACGTGTTTATGGGTTTAAACGTATGTAATATTTAGTGGAAACGTACGCGCCTCGAGCGACGCGTGACAAAGAGTGATTGACGTGATGGTTGACTGTATTGTATCGGGTTTACGCTTTCTTTTTATAATAGAAATTATAAGAGTATACGCTTAGCTTTCGAAAGGCATCACGAGAGATAGACACGTTTTTCTATGCATTTTTAGCAGGGTTGAAGTAGGATATTTGAATGTCTTCAAGCCTAAAAATATGGTGCGGGTATAGGATCAGTAAATATTTAATATGTTTGAATGGTTATAGGATACTTTTTATCCGAATAAGTACGCTGTAAATAGGGTTGTGATTTTCTACTTCATTATTTACTAACCTGTGTAGTAAAATAGTACATTGACATATTGAGGGTGGTGAATTCGTGAATGTCCCAAATTGCAGGTGTTTGTTGCCTGAACCGAAGCTAAGGGCCATAAATATGCGATCTGGGGCTTTGCGAATTACCGCCCGTGGTTTGTCTCAAGCTCAAGTTAAGTCTTGCCTTGGTCAGGAAGTGAGATTTTCCAGACGTAGTAGGCTACGCTACGTGTGAAGAAATAGTATCTCGTAGGGTGACGTAAAGTAAATTACGAAAATAGATTTTCTGCCGTGATTAAAAGCTAGAAGAATATAAAATGTATATCTTCAAAAAATGTAAAAAAATTAAAAAAAAAATTAAATTTAAACCGTTTATTTCAGGAAAAATATAAGTACTAATTACATATTTGCTTAGCTAATCTTATTATTTAAAGATTGTATGCTAAGTACAGGGAAAGTAATCTATTAATATTAACTACATTTATTTATGTTTACCCATTAGGGTTCTCTTCACTAACATTTTGGCTTTGTGTGGTTCTTCAACTAATGAGTCAACCATAGGTCTAGGGAAACCATTTAGGATAAGAGGCAACTGGCTTGACCAAACCCTTCGTCCATAATAGTTAGTACTTTTTGATTTAATAAAATATTTTTCTTTTGCTAGTTTTCTTAAGTTAGTCGGTCTCCTATACCTAGTTACGTAGCTCTCCTAGTCCATGCTTGTACTCTAGTATCACAGCCAGTTTAACTTTATCATAAATATTTAATATTCTACAGTGTTTAAACAAGTTATTATAATTCTCTCTATGCTGATGTTTGATTTTTAGAGGTACAATAGTTTTTAAAATTCTCATCTGTATATTATAAATGCGCTCAAGATAAGTTTTGTATGTTCTACCATAGCTAGAGATGCCATAATTTATAACTGAGTCTGCCATTGCCATATACAGTAAGTGCAGTGTGTTGTAGGGCATTTTGTGTTTAAGGATACTTAAATATGTTGCTTAGTATAGCTCTTAACTTGTTACAAACATGGTCTATATGGGGACCCCAGTAAAATTGGTCAATCTTAGTTAGTTTAATATAAATACCGCTGGTATTTAAATAAAACTGTAAGAGCTTTTTCAACTGAGATGAGGCATCGCGTCAAATGCGAGTAAAAAGGCTCCAGTGAGACATTTCTAACTCAATGCGGTAAAAACGTATCTCTCATTTTATGAGATGCTCTAGGGTTGGCTCTTCATGATGGCAGTTTTTTATTCTTCAAGCGTATAATAAAATTTCGTTTTGAAATAAAGTTACGCGTTTGCAAATACTTTGAATTAAATTATATTATGTGAAAATAGTATATTTTTTATTGGCTTCCATATGAGTGACTATAAAAGTATATCAAGGCATTTTTGACACACGTTTTAGGTAAATCATTCAGCTGCTTTCTACATCCCAGAGCCCAGACATGGTATATTTGTTTAACGAGTAGTTAGCTCTAAGGTAATGTAGGATATAGGTTTCAGAAAATAAAACTGAAATGTATGACGTCATAACCCCCTTCTGCATTAAAATCAAGATAGCTCTCGACTCGAGGACAAATCTTGATCTCCAAATGCCGTATGTTAAACAGAACACCTGCAATTTACTATCAAAAAATAACGACATCTTAAAGTCACTGCCACATGCGCTTTAATGAGCTTTTAACATAACAATATAAGACAGAAAAAATTACATTAGGATCGATTTCTTTGTTGACAGATCTATGATATTAGCTAATGGGATTACTTTTCCATAGTGGATTGATAAAAAGTGGCCCCTTTGATGTCTACAAAATGTATTAACTTAGAGCCTTTTCCCTTCGGCAAACGTTGCCATTTTACGTAAATGGTTTCTTTTATGTTCCAATTTACCAAATATAAGTTCGTCCACTTTCGAATACTCCAGGATTTCTTCAAGAATGTCATATTAGGTACCTACGACTTACGATCATGTATTTTATAAATATATCTCAGACAGTTTAAGACAAATTTACCCAGTCCCGAATTAAGCTTTAGGAGGTTGGCGTCATTGGTAGATACTAGACGACGATATACATAAGTAGGTACATAGAAATAATCCAAAACCCAGGAACAAATATCCATGTTCATCACACCATTTATTTGCCTTTGTGGCGACACCAACTAAGTAAGCTTATCAATATTTAAATAAAACAATTTAAACGGATTATATCGCGTATATTAATTCAACAGGTCTGCAGTCTGTGAGCATGTCATGGACAAACCAAACCATTCAATTAGGTTTGATAACACTTCAATCCTTGCCAGAGAGAAACGATATTTTCCCAGAATGTTGCGCGAGGCTATTGAAATCAAAAAATATCCCGATTTCAATAGAGAAGATCGTTTGTCATTACCACCGGCTTGGGATCTTGTTGTACATCTTATCAAGGATCAGGCAAGACACAAGACTGGAAACCTTGGGCCTCGAACGGTGTAAAACAAATTAGTGTTAAAAGTAGTAGGTATATGTAGAGTATTTGTTTTAAAGCATATCATAGTAAAAATTAAAATAAAATAATAAATACCCTTCTGGTACATGTGTAACTGTCTAAACACATTAGGCCCATCTGGCGTGTATGAACACTTTATTTTAAATTCAAATTAATAAAATGGGTAGTTTGCACAAATGTAACTTTGATAGAGAAAATTAGTGTTTTTCTCAGTCAACCTTTGACGGTATCTGTAAAGGTACCGAAACACCAGGGAGGCTCAAATAATTAATATACGCGAAATAATCCGTTTAAATTGTTTTATTTAAATGTGTGATAGTCGCGGAAACCGAAGAAAATATTAAGCTAATCAATAATAATTTCGTATACTAAATCTAATAGTACACGTATACCTCTAATTACATAAGTAGGCGAAACCTATAATCATATATTTTTTTCTCGCAAGTAGGTATTGGATTACATTATTAAGTGCATCATGGGTGGTACCTATAGGAATCACAAACTTGAGTCATAAAAGCCCGAAGTGTAGCTTATAACTTCCCGTTGCTAATTCCGTCTGTACATCCCTTGACACACAGTATACTATAACATTTTGTTTTTGTTGCAGTAACCGTATCGCTGAATATAACACTTCTGGCATGTAGCACCCTGGGCCTCATCTCTTGCGGACTACTCATCCTCGGAATTTATAAGGTATACATGTAATATATAATACAAAGTTATCAAACATCGCAAGGCCTATTTTCTGTTCTTCTCCACGCTCTTAGTTAGGATGTCTCGTTTTAGCCCTACACGTAATGCACGACTTCCAGGACCTTGCACTTCTCTCGCTCTCAGTCACTCCGGTTACGTCGATGACATTACCGCAAACCGCTTATACAAAAAGTCCGTTTGTCGAAATACTGAATATTATACCGATTTTCTTTGAGGAAAAACATTTCTTTTTCGTCTACTTATACACATCATTCTCGTGACTATTATACACAGAGCTCGGAATAGGTACCTAGGCAGTGCATATTTTCCTAAACTTTGCGTAGAGTGCGTAATTAGGAGTGGTCACTTTATTTAATAAGGAAATATATAATATTGTATGTAGCCAGGTGTTTACCTTAATATCCACGTTTAACGCTTGTTTAACATGGATATGTGGATGGATATAGAAGAGGAAATACCTGTATCATCTGTAGATGGATGTTGTGTGAAAGATGCCATGAATAAGAAGGAAGTAGGTAAAAGACGAGATGACGAGTCATAGGAAGGAATGGAGGAAAAAAAACACGCAGTACCGACCCCAAATAAATGTAGGGAATGACGATTTTAAATGTTTGCTTTATTAAGATTCCTAAGACCGACGGGCGGATTGTGCCGTCAAGTTCCTTGTCTTATGAAGAAAAATTTTAACAAGAATATGTGAACTCGCCTTTATTGTTAACGGCATAAGTAAAGGCGTGTTCAGATATTTTTGCTTATATAATTGAGAACTCGACTGTATTAGTCCACTTTTTGGTATATTTATGATAAAATATTTGTATAGAATCTTTTTATCGATTCATATTTATTATGTGGTAATACCACATTTTTTTATTTATATAAATAATGACACAAAGGTAAATTAAGAAAGAAAAATTTAATGCGATCTACTACAATCGAAGCTGGGTTTGAACCCGCGACCTCTGCGTTTCCGGCACACACGATCCCCAATCCCCATTGTGTGTGTAAAACGCACATCCTAGGGTATGGCTAATGCGCATAAGCATTTCAAAAAACATATATGACGCAGAGGGCGCTCCAGTAGCGTAAAGAATTAAGGGATGAAAGATTTGGTATGATTGACGTAGCGATCGGATAGCTCAGTTGGGAGAGCATTGCGCCGGAAACGCAGAGGTCTCGGGTTCAAACCCCGCTTCGATTGTAGTAGACCGCATTCAACTTTTTTTTTATTTATTTTTTTATTATTTTTTTTTTTCTTGATTTACCTTTGTGTCATTATTTATATTTATGATAAGTTGATAACTAATCTGGAAGTAAAGGATTTCAATAAAAATAAAACACCTCTTCCAACAAGTTTAGGTAAATAGGCACTACCTATTCCGAGCCCGGGTTATATATAAAATTATTTCATAATAATTAAATTACCGTATACATTTCCGCAAGTAGGTAGGTACTTAGCGCCCACTACTTAACGTAAGTTTATGCAAGAGATTTTTAGATGTGGGTAAATTATTAATGTGTCGTTATTCGTGCATTGGTATTCATATTGTCACGAGCGTGGGGTTCGTATTCGATAGAAAAGGAATTATTAATCCACTAACTAAAACACACACTTTATTACAAAAATTACGCACTCACAATTCACACGAATTGTACTTAAAACGTTAAGCGTCACTGAGTCTTTCTCTCCGATTATTACTTTGCTCGCACTGTATCGTAGTTAAAATGTAACTGCCCGCCTGCCGGGCGTCGGCGCCTTTTTATACCTTGCGGAATCACACTCTCGATGCGTTGTCCACATAAAGCGCGAATATTCCACTAAGGCCCAGCCTGAGCGTCGGCAATATTCTCGGTCATAGATGTCTGTCGAATGTTCTGAGTATAGCTATCTCTTTCTAGTAGCGTTATCTCTGTCACACACTTCTTGAATGTTCTGAGTATAGCTCTCTTTCTACTAGTGCTAACTCTGTCACTCCTACTGGAAATTTCGCCATATAATGATGCCATATAATGGGTCCTGAATAACGAGTTTCAGGTTATGGCGTCATCTGATTGAGGGTGAAAACGACGGCAACTTGAGTGAAATCACCTTCTTTTGATATGTGAAAGAGCAACCCCTGAAACGGCCTGAACGGCCGGCTTTAAAGCACTGAAATTAATGTTCGAAGTTTTTGACCTAATCCACCGGCGTAACAATATTTATACTACAAACAACAACAAATAAATTGTGCCCTAAAATTATTTATAAAATATAAGCAATAAACTTCCCTCATGCTTGTGTCAAATCTAATTGAATTGAACTCCAAGGCGGGTCCCTTCGCTTTGAATATGTTCCATAATTTATCAAACCGTAATTCCCGCGTATCGTCATAATTCATGCAACCTACATATTATAAGGGGAGAAAGGGTTCATTTGAATATATAGTTTTCAACCAGAGAAAAACTGGTTATAGTCTGGCTAATGAAATATTACTTAAATTTTTGGCGGAAAATTTAAAATATCTGCGGCTGGTCACACTTTGTGTAGTAGGAATTATGATAGTTTTGATACTAGAAAATATTTTTGATTTTCTATGCACACGTAAGGTACCTAAGGAAATAGGTTAAATATATTTTGACGTGCACTCATAGTCAACTCACATAATTTCTACCACTATGTACAGTACAGTTAAAGACAAACACATATGTTTACACTTTCTAACCATGTACAAGGCGAAAAATTAAATGTAGTGTAAATAAGACCTAGCTCGATAATACCATATATTAATCCATCACCAAAAAATACATATATACTATGCCAAATTTCAACTCAATCGGAATGTTAGAAGTAGTCCATAAAGTATCAAAATTATTTATAGAGGACCCACCTACTAAATTGGTTAAATCATAGACAATTGGTAATACCACAAGGAAATATCTGTCAACATTATTTGGCTAGCCAGACTCTAGTTATTTCATTTAATATTTTATTAAAGTTTTATTTTTTCATTGTGTAGGTATCAATTAATTTTTATTACTTATTATTAAGCCGGCAATGTTCAAGGCTTTTGCCAATGTCAGTTTGTAATAGTGACGCGTTTTAATTCTGCTCGATGCCAAGTTTTGAAAACACCAATAATATTATTTTATTTGAGTAAATGAAAAAAAAACGGACAACATGTAAACATATCAGAATTTTATTTTTATTTCTAAGCTGAGCATGGCAGCTCTAGGCTTTTGCCAATGTCAGTTTGTAATATATGTATGTAATAAGTAGTGACGCGTTTTGATTCTTCTCGATGTCTTTTGAAAATAGCAATCAATATCAATTTAATTAAGTAAACGAAACAAAACGGCCAATAGGTAAACAAATCAGAATGCTGTTGTATACAACGTAATGAATTAATGATATAAAGGATAATTCATCGACCGGAATGGCGGGAGGTAGCTCAGGATAGAGGAGGATGGCGTTCTCTGGTGTCGGAGGCCAAGATCCACTTTGGGTCGTTGAGTCAGCGCAGTAAGTAAGTAAGTAAGTTCATAGTCACTTAAAATGGAGATAAATGGCGTGAAAACTAAACGAAGAATGGATAAAAAAAAATGAAAAACTAAATTACAAAGGACAAACTGAAATATCTACAAATTAATTAAAATTAATTTAATTTTTAACAGGCCATGCCCTTGACAGGAACGTTGACAGCAGAATCCAATCCGAATTTTAAAGTTTACCTAAATCAGTTGTTTGACAGCTGTCATAGCATAACAGCGTGGTGGATTGTCGCATGATGGTTTTGATTAAATCACAAAACGATTTTACTGCTATGTAACTACAAATTTACGGTTTTCGGAACTTTTAATTTACTTGTGCTATATGTTATTGCTTCTTGCTGAATTTTATTATTCTAGGTTGACCCGAAGTACCCTACAGGTTTTGTATCCTTTGCCAGCTTCAATAATAACAACACAAACGCTCGTATCTTTTGTTTGCGTTAGATATTTGTTCATTTCCTGAGTATTTGATATTAATTTCAGCTTGATACCCCTCCACGCATTCCTGAGAAAAGGGGGTTGCCAGACGGACAACAAAGTATTTATTTTTGTTTTGAAGTCTACTCCATTTATAATAAGTAAATTCTCCAAATGATCTTTAAAGTTCACTGCGGAGATCCTAACGCGCCAAAGTCGATCACAACACGCTATTATAATTCATAATACGCCTTGTAATCTATTTTTGGAATCGCATCAAATTGGAGGAAACATCGATGTCAAAGTTAGGTAAGTTTAATTAAAATCTCGGCGAAATCAACCGAAACAGCTCCGGGCTTGCGGCAGGCTGACGGCTTTAAACAGTCAGGATGAAACAATATTATAATATTTACCGGTAACTGGTTGCATCAGCTACGATGAAAGGCGAGCCAGCTTTCAAGCGTCTGATGTTTGAAACGGGCATTTATGCAAATAACTTCAGTTAACTAACTGTTATTGAAAGCGGTAAAGTGGTGATTATAACCATCTGCCTCCATTGGCTAATTCATAAATGCAAAGTACCAACTATTATTACAAAAAACAACAAAGTAATAAATGTACCAACAATAAAAATAGTCTGTAGCCTCATATTCTGAATAGTTGCCCTGTAAATATAATAGATTGAATAGTGAATAAACTACATAAGACATAAAATAACACTAAGATGATGGGTAAAATGAATACACAATTGATAAGAAATTTGCATTTAATTTATAGTTTCATTAATTTAGCCCACAATATTTAATTTTTATTTAGTTCAATCGAAATGTAGAAAAGGTAGAAATGTATAAATTAAATCATTTTGATTGACAAAGTCTAAAAAGGCGCTTCAGCTCATACGGAGTTCGTCAATTTTGCGGGCAGAGAAATCAGAGGGTAAAACGTCCAAATGATCATCCAAAACCAACGTTCGTATCCAGTCACAGCGGCTCTCCCGCGTCTGTTGAGCCACGCCCCACGTCCAATTGCGACGCATTTTACGCAATCAGTTAATAAAATGTAACTTTCGCTAATAGCTCTCACTCAGGCAGCTTTTGTTAAGATAAATAAGTCAGATTTTTTTATTTTGTGGTGCCCATAAAGGCTTTTGCTGCGTGGCGTAATCGCGAACTACGCCGGACCTATTCATACGTTTGTTCTATTCTAAACCACGCACCTTTGCCAGGGTTGAGAGTACACATGAATTTTTAATTAACCGTTTCCGTGACCCGCTTTTAGGCAAATGGCGCCCTAGTAAATGAATGCAGCCTCATCATTTTCCACTTTGTTTATTTAAATACACAATGCTAATTATGCTAGGTTATTGTTTAAATAGCATCTTATCCTTAGCACAAAAATTACCTATAATACTGTCTTTACTGTAAGTGAAAATATGCTTTTATGGCCCCTAAATCAAACATCTTGACTGATATCGACATTTCTAACAATATATGTGACTAATTGTGGCTTTATATGTTTAGTTTAACATAATTTTGATAAATTGAATCGAAAATGACGCCTCAGATTATACGGAGTTTGTCGGTATTGCATAAATGAGAAGGTTAAAATCGATGACGATATATTACAAACACAGTAAAACAAACAGTGCCGTAGTGACACGAAGTCTAAATTATTTCTTACCTAAGATTGTAACGGAGAATCATATAATATTGTAGGTACAGTGCGTGAGCTGACAGAATGCGATTCAAGATTTGTACCTACCTGTCTCGCTTGCTCTTACGCGATCCAGATGTGAACCTCTCAGTTTTCACCCGAACCCTAATCGCAATCTGAGAACTATAGGTACTAGACTAGAAGGTGCCCGCTACTTCGTCCGCTATTATTTTTAGGGTTCCGTACCCAAAGGGTAAAAGACGGGTCCCTATTACTAAGACTCCGCTGTCCCTCCGTCTGTCACTAGGCTGTATCTCATGAACCGTGATAGTTAGACAGTTGAAATTTTCAAAGATGATGTATTTCTGTTGCCGCTATAACAAAACGTACTAAAAAACAGAATAAAATAAATATTTAAGGGGGCTCGGTTGCGTTAACTTTCGACCTCTTTTGTATCCGGCGCCATACAATATACCAGTTGCAAACATAACCCGGCCAGTTAAGATGGGATAAGTATTTGTACGGAACCCTCGGGGCGCGAGTCAGACCCGCACTTGGCCGGTTATTCTTTGCCGTTGTCGCGTTGCCTTTGGATGTCCAGCTATGCCTATATCCAACCTTATCTTACCTATATCCAACCTTATCTTACCTATATCCAACCTTATCTTACCTATATCCAACCTTATCTTACCTATATCCAACCTTATCTTACCTATATCTAACCTTATCTTACCTATATCCAACCTTATCTTACCTATATCCAACCTTATCTTACCTATATCAAAACTGGTTAAAATCCGTCCAGCCGTTTCGGCGTGATGAGTGGGTATATACAGGATGATCAATCCAAATGGGTCAGTAGTGAGAAAACGAAAACTATAAGAGATAGGGAAATTTGTTCTTAGGAAACATGGCGTCTATTTTACATTTAATAAAAACTGCATTATTATCTTTTACAAATCTCATACATAACCCGGTCAAAACCGCTGTAAAGAACGTTACAATACGACATGCCATTACTTACCGAATTTTAAACACGTTCAATTCCCGGTTATGTGTGAAGTTTGTAAAAAAATTATAATGCAGTTTTTATTAAATCTAAAATCAACGTCATGGTTCTTAAGAACAGATTTCCCTATCTCTTATAGTTTTCGTTTTCTCCCTACTGACCCATTTGGATTGATCACCCTGTATATTATATAACGTCTGTTGGATAGCTGTGATAAGGTCAACATTTTGCTAAATTAGAGATATCTCAAACCCTCGTCAAATTAAGGCCCTTATCATGATAGAGTATGAAAATAGACTAGAGAAGACTACGAATATGATGCTCTAATAGGATTACTTTATGTTTAACTAAGAGAAATAACGTCGGGAATATGAGAATCAAATCCTGCTTTATCTTTAATAACAAAAATTGGGCGCCGCGCACGACGAAGTTTGTCTTGGCTTTGTTTTCCAGATTAACTCATTCCAACTCGATGGAACCAAACGTTTTGCCGAATATTCGGGATGTTCGCAAAATTATTTACCAAGTACAAAGAAGGCTGAGAGAGAGCAATTTTCTCAGCACAAACTTGTTATGAATGATTATTAAAATCTAAGACAGGAGTAGATAGATGTTGAATTATACAACATACTATAATTGTATAAATAATAAAAGCTCAGTGTATCACGAAATAAAGAAAACTATCTATTTAAATATTTAGACACATTTTAGACAATTTTCAAATATTTCACAAACAACGTTTAATTTTATAGATAGATAAGACTTTTTTAGAAAAAAATCCTGATTAATTTTGTTGGCATGATTAAGCGACAATTGGACTGATGAAATCCACTAATCAGAATGCGTCATTTATGAAGTAATTTTTTTTCTCAAAGAATAGCAAACTTCCCGTAAACAATTTATCTTTTTCAATGAAAAAATAATACAGCCGATAGGTTTTTCGAAGAAAAACAAATATGATTACCTATATTAACTAGTACGTTATGGCGCGTAAACCAATTATGTAATTTCAACAATTATGTATTGTTTCTAAAAATCATATATTAGTTTGTATTTAAATTACTTACTTATTATAAAATCTATATTGATTTAATCATATTTTTAAGGGACGCCCATCATGTTGTGTAATCCGTTTATTTTTTTGTAAATATTGTTGTATTTTAATATGACTAATTTTAAAATGTTACTTTTAACTCAGGAAATTAAATGTCTTAAGCATGTTTTTAATAATATTATTTACCGTAGTAACGATGACGAATCAGTATAACCTTCCGTGGGATTGTTTACCTAAGTATTAACCTATAAAAAATGTTACTTATTGTTAGTTGCATGTAAGGTATGTTTATTATTTTTCTCGCAAGTCGTACGTCGAAACGGTGTGTGTTGGTTATTACACACAGCAATATTTAAGCATCTCTCAAACATTCGGCCTGCGAAATAGCGCCATGTAACATAATGGCCAACATAGATCACTGGTATCATAATGTAATTGAATATCCTCGCATTAGTCGTGAAATGCACTATATCTAGTGTCATACGAAAGTGAAATAGAGACTCATATTCTCAAAGCGTCTCTTTTGGGTCGGCTTTCGAAATTAGTTGCCCATCTATTGCTTACTTTCCAGCCGCTACAACACGGTTACTGTTTCTATAAGGCTATTTGGAACCCAAGGGGTTATTTTGGTATTAAGCAAAAAAATAAGGTTTTAAGCCCGACTGTTTATCAACATTGGAATATTAAGAACACACATATTTTTAGGCATAAGACATTTGTTCCAACTATTGCGATGGTAATATGTATAAGGGTTTTAACATGCAAATTGCCAATTAGGCCTTTGGGTTCCAAGTAGCCTCACCTTACGGAACCACTAAGCTATTAAGCTCAAATTCCTCAATTTAATTACGCAGAAAAAAAGTAATCTGTGGAATAAAATAACATTAAGTTAGGTAACCACAAATTATAGCTCACAAAAAAAAACACTAATATAAATAAAATATAAATGAAATAGCCATTAAAAATACTTCGTACTGTTTTCACGAAAAGTCGCTTAAAATATTATCTGACATAAATATAAAGTATCCATGACCTGTCTCATAAAATTTTCATGATCGTCGGTTGAATAGTAGAATCATAAATGTGGGGCCTACAGAGAAAACCACTCGGGTGTTAACAATATTTCAGGAGAAAATGGTATCTTTATTTAACTTTTCCGAATACTGACCAAAAAAGGCGTACATACTCGTACATATCTTCTGTTTTCGTGGAGATTGTGCCTGATTATTTTTGTATAATGACTAAAAAGTAATAATCTTAACATGTCCTTACCTTGTCGAAGAGTTGTACAAAACCGACCAGCCTTCCATTGTTATTGATAAACCAAGATATACCGACATACATTGTAGACAAGACCAGGGACCTAATTCGAGAATTATGTTTGAGAGATCGCAAAACGTCAAAACTCTATTAGATAACAGTGATATCACCTTTGAACTGTCATTAAAATGCGATGAGCTTCAAGTGACATATCTCATCTCAATTTTAGAAATACGAAGGCGATAATGATTGTCAAAAATGCTATTCATGCATAATGAATTTCTGTTCTGAACAAAACGTAACTGACTAATTTCACGCACTAACATGGTCAAGTTAAAGTATGCGCCTGTTATTTATGCCGTCACATACAAAGGAAACGCAAATTAAGCTCGACCATATTGACGAAGTTGCGATGTTCTAGGGATATCTCCACTTGTCAAGTAGGGACACTTCAAAAGTGACGGAGGGCGATGGAATGGAGAGATCTCCATCATCTGTCTAAAATTGGTCGAACTAACCCCTGTTTAAAATAAATTATTATCAAGGAGATCGTTGATTGCAATGTTAAGACATTTTTAAGGCTGTCAACAAAAGCTCAGCGGAGTGGAGATATGTAAAACAGACCAACCACATTTCTCAGATTTAAATGCTCTTCTTTCGGTCTTCACTAAGACGCAGTGTGATTGGTTTATCTTCTCCGCTCTGCTTCGATGGAAAGGCAGGCTACTAATTTTATAAACAAAATATTTCAATTGAATTGAAATTTGAATTTATCAGTTTCATAATCGAGTTATTTACGTAGCTTCTAGCGAAGAAAGGGCTGCCTAATCTTTGGTCTATTGAACTGTTATTCGCTTGGATATAGATATTTGGAGAGATTAATCACATTATAAATTGCAGGACATGAAGTTCATGCTGCTGCCGTGGATCGTAGCGATGGGGCTGGAGACGATGGTGGAGATGGTCAATCTGGTCTACCTCTTTTATTTACAAACTGTAAGTATTGGATACCTATAATATTTGGTAATGGGAACGGTCCTGGAACAATATAATACTAATCAAACTAGCATTTATTTGTTTGATTATCGGTCAAGTTTGTACAGAGATACAACTGATTTTGTGTTCGCAATACGGTTTTTGACAGTAGTGAAAATCGTTTATTGTATTACATCTGTCACAGGACCTCTATATGACATTTTTAATTTTGTTGAAATATCTCTCTCTTATTAGAAAATCATCATTCATTATTTAAGTGATCATAATTTTACTAAAAATACCAGTACTCTTGTACTTTAAACGACGTTAAACATAATGAAAAGATATTTTGGGTACCTACCGAATAATTTAACTATAATTAGGTACGTTAACCTAGGATTGGATTGGATTTACCCGTCATTTTAAAAACAGTACGCATGCATCCCCATAGCTCTGTTAATTACCGATCTCCCTTTGTTGTTAAGTTGGCTGGATTAATTTTGTTTTGTTTTATATTAATAATTACAACAAACGCCCAATTTAAGAAGTATATAGTAAAACAGTATAATTATTTTTGTTAATCAAATTAAGGCGTATAGTTATCAGCGAGCACGTAACTTCGATTAGTTTTCAATACAACGGAACGAATCAAAATGATTAAAAGCTCCACAATTATATTTTTAGATGACAATATTGACATACATTCAAATGTTTGTAATCGCATAGAAAACTGCCGTAAGTCTCATACCTACATGTTAAAATGATGCGAAACGGGTTTACTCACCTCGTGGTAAGTACAGTATCAGAGCCCTTACCATGAGTTTACAGTGCCAGTATCCGCTAGCGACAACGTAAAGGATTTGTATGGAGAATTGTAGTTCAACAAAGTAACCGCCAGGGGCGCTGTACTATTCTCCATACAAATCATTTACGCTGTCGCGTGAGTACGGTCATGTTAACTCATGGTAAGGGAAAAGTATTCAATCGGCCCTCCTAACGATGAATCGCGAACGGATTCGAAACATGTTGCGATATTCGACTTCTACGACCGTTTCGTTTATATTTTTATATTCATCACATTTTGTACATAAAGAAACATTTAAATATTTACAATGTTTTTTATCTAACAATCATTGCGGAGTTGGTAATAATTTAGTTTCGTTCGGGAGGTAATAAATAGTTTAAAACGAAAATAAACAGCGTTGCGTGTTCGCGTCTGACTATGCGTCTTAAGTACAAACGTCATAATCATTATGTTTCGTTTCACTGCTGTTCAAAGGAGACGTATGTAAGTAGCATGCTATTGAAACCAATCTTCTAATGTTTAGATATGAGGCACTATCCGTAATTATATTATAAAAAAAACTCTGTCTAGATATCTGTTGTTTACCTTTTCACGGCTAAACTACTGGAAATTTGGCCTGTAAAAAGCTCAAGCCCTAATGACTAACTTGTTTTTCTGAAATTCTTTCCATGATTTTTGCTATAGGAATTTACGGCTAGGTACTTTACAAAAAGCATATTGGTAAAACGATTTCACTTTAATTGAATTTTAAAGTTTCCGACTTATACTGTATATATTTTTTGTCTGAAGCGTTTTTCTTTAGAAACATAGTTTTATGCAAAGTCTGAAATATGCAAAATCACGACCTCGGTAAGTATTTGTTTAAGAGGGTTCATGTATATGCAGAATGCTGCATGGTCGGAAATTAACTTATTTTGCATCTAGTAGTTTTCAATGAGATACGAGTTGTCTGGAGTCTGAGTCTAAGTCTCATACAGTATTCCTCAGTATTATGTTTTAAGACAGAGGTTTTATAACTTTTTCGTTTCGCAATTGCATTTACAGGTTTTTCTATCGTCCTAACCAGTCGAAAGGGCCAAGTTTCATAATTTATTGAACCAACATAATACAAAAAAATCAATAAGTTTTAAAATAAACCTTAAAGTAAAAAATAAACAAAAATTAAAAATAAACTGTATAAATAGAAAAATTGCCACAAATCGCCGTCTGTTGGCAGCGTGCCCAGAAGGCTGGCAGCATTGCCACGTATGGCAACGCTGATCCGCTGTGCTAGATATAATCCAGCCCTCAGGTCACGCGAAGTTTAGTTTCCGTAGGAGATAAAATCGGCTTCTCTTTTCTCTCAACTGGAAAGAGCACAAATGGATGGAGGAGTACCGATAACTTTTTAACTTAACAAAAATGTTAATAGCGATAATGGGCCAAAGACATCTATAGCCTGTTACAGTTTATTCGTTGTTACTTGTCTAGTTTAGTAACTCAAAGTATTACCTTATGTCACTATTTTAAAGGAAAGGGAGAGAGAGTGAGAGAGAGCAAGAGAGAGAGAGAATTATAAATGCAAACCCTGTGAGTTTGTTTAAAAATTGCTGAAATTTGATTTTTATTACGTTTTCAATCCGCATATCACCAGCATTATGAAAAAATCGAAAAACTGAATCGCCACTAAAAATCATAGTTACCGAACATGCTCACAAAATTTAATGAGAATCATTTGAGAAAGGCGACATCTAAGCGACAAAATATTTTTTGAACAATTTGAATCAGACGCTTCGTTCGCTTCGCTCGCTGGTTTGCGTAAAATTTTGTTTACGACATATTACAAGTAGGAACTAATAGTTATTAGTTACTTTATATATTTATAATATTTTATATGACAAAATTTATACTTATCAGGTCGTAACCTTCACGAATGTGGTGGATGAAGTAGAGAGGTCGAAAAACGCACACAGGAAATAAATTATAAACCTTCACCACAGATAATGATAAAACAGGAATGAAAAAAAGTCTCATTTAATGATCACAAAAGCCTGCTTTTTACGGGCATACAATTAATGTCAACAAACAAATCTCACGTGCGGCATGTTGAGTTCTGTTGCTGAGTTTGAAGGTTGTTGTTATTTCGAGCTTTGTGAAAAAGGTCTTTCAATAGATAGGATATGCGATACATTTTATTAACTACCTACTTGTGACGTTTGCTTGTGTGGGATGCCACCTGTGTAGACACAGTGGCGCTGTCCCACCTCTACGGAACAT
Organism: Apotomis betuletana; assembly: GCA_932273695.1. Taxonomy (NCBI): domain Eukaryota; kingdom Metazoa; phylum Arthropoda; class Insecta; order Lepidoptera; family Tortricidae; genus Apotomis; species Apotomis betuletana. The sequence goes on along the minus strand of OW026298.1, from coordinate 10,517,711 downwards.
CTGGCAGAGCGGGTGCGGCTACTGAAGTAGCCGAAAAACTAAAGAGCACCAAAGTCTCGGCCCCGAATACAATTTTGTACCGTTTGGGGACGAGACTAGGTCAATGGGGTCCCAGCGCCCGCAACCTTCATAAAGAGCTCACCTAAAGGCTACCAAGACCACTGGGGACCGAAGAGCTGGCAGCTTCCTCGCACAACGTATCAGCATAGCTGTTGGCAGAGGGGAAATGCTGCCAGCATATTTGGCAAGGGACCAATTTCCTGAATATGTTTTGGTTTATATTAATTTTAGCTTTTTTTTATATGGTTGTTAGAAGTATTTAGTTTAGGTTTTTATTCACTGTTTCTTTTTTGCTCCTTTTTTTGGTGTGTAAATTAATTTATATATATATTATTTACTGATCTCATTATACGTTTGTTACTATTAATGCAATAATAAATTCAGCGGGGCATGAGATCAAGGTGTTAGGGCCGCAGAAAGAAAAACAAATGTCTGATAAAATCCTCTGTGTTAATTTCTAGAAGCCACGAGCGAAAACAAGCTTGATCACATCAGTTATTCGGAAGCACGTCTTTGTCTTTTATATAACTAAGATTTTGTGATATCAAAATTAATTTCGGATGCCTCGCCAAATTTTTTTCAATCATATAAGACATCGTATTAGAAAACAGGGAATGCTACACCGAAATGACAGGCAACACTAGCTGACGTCATTGCGCTATGATTGGGTGGTTGGTTCTGACAATCCATTTCTGTGTTGCATCAAAGTATGTACTAAAACGAAAAAAATATATATTTTTCAATCTATTGAGCCTTAGGTTTTATTTTTCCTTGAACACCAATTAACTGCGCATCTATAAGCTTAGATACGTCTACCGCCACTGATCTGTTTGATGTTGCCTCAAATAAAATAGCTTATAAAAAAACGTGATCAAAATCGAAAACTGGAAATAACAGGGTTTTCTAAACAGCCGAAGCCGGCTCAGAGGCACTGAAATAAAACCTCTTTGATTTTTCTATAATCACCGGTGCAGCCAAAAAAATGTGAAACTTTTTTATGGTGCTAAGAAAGTTTATTCCTACCACCAGTAAAAATTTCAACCACTTTTAAAGCACTTCTGAAATTTTCATCCATTCCCCATTGTAGTTCTAAAAAGTAACCGCTAGGGGCGCTGTACTCTTCACCGTACAAATCGTTTACGGAGTCGCTAGCGAGTACGCTCACTTTAAACTCATGGTAAGGGTACTGAGCGTGTTCAAGGGAACGTGCGTGCTTAGGGCATAAGGGTGAAGAAAAATAGCTACTAAAACTTAATATCTTTCTATAGGTCAGGGGGCCTATGATGGTTGCGTTTATCACGTGATAAATAAGTGACAAAGCATCTGTCCCTTGCACTCGCAATTGGTCAAAACGTGACGGATGCTTTGACACTTATTTATCACGTGATAAACGCAACCATCATAGGCCTACTGGTGGAAATTAATAGGTATAGAGATCGAGAGAGCTTTACGTCGTGTACACACCCTAAAAAAATAATTGAATTTATTTTTCTGTATGTAAAGAAGTACAAGAAAATCTCCTTTGTTTACGACAATTTTGCCTGCTTAGAGTTGTAGTCCCTATCTAATTCTAATTTTAAAATATGGCTTCCATCAAAGTTAATGATGATTTCGCCAATTTCGAGTTTGCTCGTAGAGCATGCCGTTGTTCGGTGAGGTTTTGCTTTTTGTAAAGTGATAGCGAATTACAAAAAACCACGCGGACCATCGGGCTTTGACCCAGGAAGGGCTATGAACGCTTCAAGTTGAATTCTTCATTAGCTATTCACTCATACGTTAGATCACTGCACAATACGCTATCAATACTACACATTGAATAACAAAAATTAATAAATAACGAACAACAAAACTTAAACGCATGCGGCCATCCTGAGTCACGAACCGGAAGCCGTAGTCCCTATCACCGAAAAAATTAAGTTGTCAAGTCGATAATGTCAAGCTCAACGTCATTCTTTTTTTTATTTGATACCAGACTAAAGTAATATTTCCAGTGTGTCATAGTTTTGGAGTTACTTACTACATTTTAGAATGAGTAATTTTTTATAAATTATTAACCTTAAGAAAAATATAAAAACAGTTATTACGTCCTCTTTAAGGTGCCTTATTCCTTTTATAATGCTGATTGTTTTAGACATTTTACTGTATGATCGAACATGTTTCTTAACATATTATTGATGTTACTACCTATAAAAGGGCTATTGGGATTTAATGGTATATATTTGAAACCTACAGTTTGAATTTTTCATTGATAATTTTTGTTTCAAAATCTACTCGAAATGGACAAAATTAACGCGAAATAATAGTTTTTTCAACTTATTTTCGACTAAACGCAATGAAAGTATGAAATAGCTATGTTACTACCTAGAACTCGGGGAAAACTATTATTCACTTGAATGCTGGTTGAAATTATCAATATATTTGTCATATAAAAAAAAATTAAAAGGAATAAGGCCTCTTAGTCTTAAAAGTATGAAATCTTGTCAATTGTGGCACCGCCGTTTTGATAGCGGTGGCATAGTTGTGGAAATGTTAATATTATGTTTGTTTCAGCTGAACTTCAATCCAATCACGTCGTTCCTGTTCACCTTGGACTTCTTTCTCATCATGCTTAATGTAAGTTTTCCATTATTAACAAATATCTTTAGATAAAAATTCACCCTCCTGTATTTTCCGCTCGTGGCATCAGAATCGGTTTAACTTTGCAATTTGAATTTGAGATTTGCCAATTGGGATATATACCATTTTTTTACGACCTATGTTAATTCAGAAACCATTTCTGGAAGTAGGGCTCATATACCGTAATATACAAATATAATGTGAAAATATGAAACCAGTAAAAAGTAATTTTATATTATATAAAAATTTACGTCTTTCACTTGTCCTTGCACAAGTCCCGTCACATCAGTGACGTCATCACAAAATACTTCGACCTGCGGGTCCATGATGGTTTCTTTCACACGATAAATACCTAAGTGACGAAGCATCCGACACGTTTTGACAAAATGCGAGTGTGAGTAACAGATGCTTTTTCCCTTATTTATCATGTGATAAACGAAAACATCATAGGCCCTCTGAATCTTGAAATTATTATCTTAAATTGGCCTATATTTTACAATTTTAATAAAAAAATGAGACCATATTTTTTATATGTACCCGAATAAAACACATAGATTCTAAATAAGGAAATAAGTACATTTTCTGCAAGATATTTTAGAGAACAGCTTTTTGACGCTGAAGCAAAACTGAATGAAAATAACAGGTTTTTATTTAAATAAATACTAAATTTTCATTTTATGCAAAGTAGCGGCAAAATACTATCAAAGCTGCGTTCAGATTGACATTGGATGTATCCATGGTAACAGCAGTTCCCAAAGCAATTACCAGGATGATTGGCTCTAAGGAGCTTTAGCCACTTCATTCAGGTATTTTCCTTATCTTTATGCGTTCGTTATATCACAGAATATGACAATGCAGAAGGTTCTCTTTCGATGACTGATGTAGCATACTGCAAGGAAATATTCTATGAAATACTTATTGACATTATGTTCCATTTAGGCTTAGAAGTCTCGAGTTTCGGGTGCCGCAGGCGGGGGGGCTGACCGGACGGAGCATCTAATGATATTTCAAACAATATTTCAGGCGCCTCGCCGGGAATACAACCTTCTTTCATTTAAATATACATTTTTGACACAGCATCACAAATGGTTCAACTATTTAAGTAAAACATAAGTTTCAATCAAATAAAATCGTAAAAAAAGACATATACATTTTTAATTTAATATTACTAATTTCAAACTCAACTACAGTTTTTTTTGTCTGGTTAGATCAGAAAGAACCAAGATTATTTTTATCACAGATCAGATTACAGATAAATAATAATACTAATCAATCATCAGTATAGATCTTTTTAAAATAAGTTCTTACTTTGATGATGATATTTTATTTGTAAAAGAATAGTCAACTGCAAACTCAGAAAATCAATTTACTACAGAAGGCTGTTATCCCTGTGACGAAACGAGACAGCTGTCAACAAAAGGCAGCGAAAAGGAAAGAAAAACGAAGTTAATTTCGCCTGTTTGGTGTGAAGACATAGTAGTAACGAAATGACGAGACACAAATTCGATGAAATTGATTTTGCCCCAACTTGTAAAAATAGGATTTTATCAGTTCGTTACAACCTTTTGTATGTAGTTAGTGTTCAATAGTATTCTCAAATTGATTTACATAACCATTTAACAATCTGAATACAACAGTTCTTCATGTTTTTAACCCTATACTTGGCAGGGAATTCGACGTGCGTTTTAAAAAAAATTTCTTGTTATATTTATTTTAGTTAGTGATAATAATACACGAAAAAAATAAAAAAAAAATATTTGACTTGTATTTTAATATTTATAGCATGTATCTTATTGGATACATTGCCAAGTGTTCACAAAACTAAATTTGTATCTTTAAGGATACTTTGCCTGCTACATAGCAAAAGAGAATCTAGTACTTTTTTACAGAAATGATTAAGAAATTTTCTCAAATCACACCGTTTCATGGATACTACTTACTTATAGAGCTTAATAAAAGTGCTCTAACAAAAACCCAAAGGGGGTACCTTGGATTCGACAGAACGCGAGCTCATTGGTAATGCTGCCGGCTACGCCGGTTAGGGGCATCATCGAGAGCCTCAAACATCGCCGCAAAGTTACCAGCATGTCAGTTTTCTATCGGATCTATTTTGGAGATTTTGTGTAGGAATTGCAGGATTCAATCCCACCTATTTCACTATCGGACATCTAGGCAAGAGAACCGACTTCATCCTTATGTTGTAAGTTTATATTCTAATTACTATCGCTATAAGGGATGGAACTCGCTCCCATGGTGTGTATTGTTGTTGATGTTGTTGATGAACCAGCGAACTACATCTTCGACCCCGTAGTCACTTACCATCAGGTGATACTGAGGTCAATCGCCGGTCAATTATAATAACCGCAACCTGGCAATCTATCCATAAATGCACATATTAAAATTACTAATAAGCTGGCAGTGTGCATTAAAAGATACACCCAAAAATATGCTAATATTTTACTTGGAAAATTAGTGTTTTTCTATTAATTTTAGTTTAAAATCGTTAGTTCAACTATTCGGCAATAAGTAAAAGTGATTTTCTATTTACCAAGTCAATATAAAAAAATAAAAATTGTTTATTTACAAGAAAACATTAAAAAAAACAAATAAACTTATACTAAAAGGTGGCTAAAACTATTATAATGTATTATAAAAAACAAGGTCCTTTTGGCAGCGTGCCCATCACACAGGCAGCATTCCCGCGCTGTATTGCGATGGCAATTCTTTGCGCGAGAAAGCTGCCTGCGCGAGGTTCACCCGTTGCCTCTCGTAGGCGTTTGCTAAGCGCCTTGTGGAGCCCACGCGCAGCCCTACCCCACGGACCTAGTGTCTCGACGCCAAATGGGATAAACTCGTACTGGGCGCCGAGACACTTATATTTATTGCATTTAAAATTCTCCCGGGCGTCAGCCGCCGCCCCGGCCGCTTTGATAGTTGCTGAACTTGCTGAGAGGTAGGACGCCGCCAGCGTATCTGCGCAGGTGGCGTCCCACACCAGCGCGCGGCCCATTCGCCAAGGGATCAACGACATCCCGTCAGGGCGCTTGCCATCGTCCCGCACGATCTGGGGCTCCAGTGCTGCGGGAACGTTGGCGCTGACGAGCGCTCTTCTGAGGATGTCGTTGAGCGCAGCATGACGGGAGAGACGGCCGGCGCCCGAGGAGCAGGAGAGTCCGTGGTGGCCAAGTCGATCTACTGGGGCCCCACAAGAGGCGCAGCTGTGATCTACACACACATCAGCCCCAACCCGGAGACCGACAGCAATGCGAAGCGTGCAGGGGTCAATGAATGTGCCAGTGGTGGGTGAAGGGTAGGCATGGAGCCATTGTCCGGCCTCAGGTCTTGACACTGCGAGTAGTCGTGCCCGGTCTTTTCCTGAAGATGCGGCAATTAATGAATTGGTTGTGGTGACGGAGGCTATGGTGTCCCAGGCCCTTTGACTCTTCGGTTTAGAAGGTAAATTTGGGTTCGGTCCAGCCTCCCAGGCATTCAAGGCTTCATCCAAGCATGCAATCTCGCAGTTTGTAGCCGTTGTGGCTTTTAGAATTTTACCTGCGAGATCAGCAGTGCTGTGGAGTGAAGCCAAGAAAGCCGGCAAAACAACACTAGAAATTTTGCGGGTTCCCAAACCACCGTGCCTTATCGGTAAAGCGGCTTGGGTCCAAAAGTGCAAAATTATATATTTTTTTTACCTTGAGCTTCATAGTCGCACGCGTATGGTCTGCCATCTGGCGAGCTACTGGTCAAAAATTGTTGCAAGAGCACATAAATATTTTTTTTGGTAGAAAGTGTGCACATCATGCTTCGATTTTATCCTAAACAGAAAATATAAATCGATCGTTACTGACCGGTAGATACACTGCCAAGTTTAGGGTTAAAAAACGAGAACATGACTGCGTTTCGGGTCTGTACGAGTACCACGCATTAACAAATTTCCTTGTCACCTTTTCCTAAAAACATTGATTACTATTATTAATTCATAAGAAAATCCAACTCAGACTACTAATTTGTACACTAAAAGCTCAGAAATAAGCTACCAGGCGAATTTCCGCGTAAATACCTTCCAGATCGCCATCAGATACTCGAATAACTCCGGTAATTCAGCAGTGAAAGAATATTATAGTAGCTGAATTAGCCAATGGAGAGCCGAATACAAAATTAAAAGCCATTCATTATTAATGTCAGAGTGAAAGGCTTTCAAATTATAACTGAATGAATATTTGCGTGCACAGGCTTCAAATCTATGGTGGATGTGGGCGGATATGATAATAATAATTATAATGAACATAAATTTATTGTAATGAAACTTAACTTAAGAATTAAAATAAATAAAGGAAATATAATTAATAATGGACAAATTGTTACGCCGGTGGATTAGGTCTATACTTCAGACGTCATTTTCAGTGCTTTAGAAGCGTTTTCAGCAGGCTGAAAAGTAATTTCAGGCAGTTTCAGGAGTTGCTCTACCACATAACAAACGATCAAAATTACACCCAAGTTGCCGTCGTCTTCAGGTGCCTGAAACATGGTTTCACCCCGTTTCAGGCCACCCTGTATGAGGTGACGCCTAAACCTGAAAACCCGTTTTCAGGACCCCTTATGCCTCTGAAGTACACACATCAGTATATGACGAAATTTCCAGTAGGTGTGACAGAGATAGTACTATTAGAAAGAGATAGCTATGGTACTCAGAACATTCGAGAAGTGTGTGATAGAGATAGCACTGATAGAAAGAGAGCTATACTAGGAACATTCCAGAGAGGGACATCAACGCCCAAGAATGGTCCTGACGTTCAGGCTGGACCTTACTTGAATGTCAGAATATTATTAATTGAATTATCAGCGATAAGTCAACAACTAATTTCAGAACATCCTTGTGCAAAATTAGTACTTATTCAGTTCTTCATTCTTCTTCTGAAATAAACATTGAAACGTATCCATACTAATATTATAAATGCGAAAGTGTGTCTGTCTGTCTGTCTGTCTGTCTGTCTGTCTGTCTGTCTGTCTGTCTGTCTGTCTGTTACCTCTTCACGCTTAAACCGCTGAACCGACTTAGATGAAATTTGGTATGGAGATAGTTTGAGATCCGGGAAAGGACATAGGATACTTTTCATCCCGAATAAATTTAGTGTTCCCGTGGGATGAGCGGGTAACACCGCGGGGCACAGCTAGTTTATAATAACTTTTTGTTGGATCGCTGTGTATATTTTCGGCTTTATTATGCGATCATTAAGCAAACTTTTTAGAATATTTAGCCCTGCTCTCTTTTTGTTTACATTAGTTTGATTCGATGTATATGATCGACGTCAGTTACCAAAGAGTATTCTTGTCAGTAAAAGATATTAGTACTTATTACTTACTAAAAATATCGCGATATGTGGCCGACCGTGCCTAAAGGGTCCTTATGGCAGCTATTGAGTTAAGCATAGATTCTATATCTGCGTTAAATAAGCTATTAAATACAAAAAAAAAACATAATCCTAGGTCCCATATTTTTTTTAAACCTACACATTCTAAAATTGCACTTTTAAAACAAATCGCTAAAAGAAGTTTGAATCGCATTTAAAATAATTATGTTCCCCTGGGATAAGTTACATAAATGATGATTGATTGTGTATCTCAATGGATTTGTCTTTGAAACTCAGCTTATGTTTTTTGATGTGACTTCTAGATCGTGAAAGACCAGTCGCTTATAAGAACGATTATAGGAAAAAATTAATTTTCGGACTGATCTATAATATATTGTTATCTGAACCATAGTACAAAGTTGGATATATTTGAATTCACATTTTAGGAAAGAAATAAAATCACGAACATAATAAATAACGAAATAATTTTATTTTCATTAAAATTTCATAATTATTATTTTTTCCATCTTTCCCTATAACGTTGAAGTTTTTCGTATAGTGAGTGCTAAATTATATGTAATCAGTCTACACAAGTATCACAAAAGTGACATTATTATTCTAACAAGGAAAGGTACCCAACTGTCCGACTCTTGATATATGTTATAGAGTTGTCCCAAATTCAACCTGTTAGGACAAATTGTCCTTCAAAATACTAAAAATTTACCAAACCCTCTAACTTCTTAAAAATCACTTAAACTCATATTTTATATATAAAATGTTTTTTTTTTTATATATAAAATATGAGTTTGAGGTGAAATGACAAAACACGTGTCCATTCCTTTTCGTGTTCTCGAACATATAATGAAACCAGTAACTAATTATCAATTTGCTAGAACAAATCTCTGAAGAAGTTAGAGGGTTTGGTAAATTTTCAGTACTTTGAAGGACAATTTGTCCTAACAGGTTGAATTTGGGCAGCTAAAAAAATACGTGTCTGCTAACTATTTTTAGACTACCTCTATAACATAAATACATATCAAAATAAATCAAATCGGAGTCGGACAGTTGGGTACCCTTCCTTTTAAATCTTATTTTTTTATTTTTAATATTTTTGAGTTACATAAAAATCTGAAATTGACTTCCATACATTTGGGAAAAGCGTCCTTATCCCTGATACCTGGTCACAGACAAAAATTATTGATAATTACAATATTACACGATAATAACATTATTTATTTACTAATCTAGATTACGTAAGGACAATTTTTGGCGGATTTCCCCCCCCGCACTAATAATGTCTCTGTTTGACCTTGTGATTGACTGGTAGAGAATGCCTCATGGCATTAAGTCCGCCATTTGTACTTTTACTTCTGTATATTGTCCAATAAAGTAAAAAACCGGCCAAGAGCATGTTGGGCCACGCTCAGTGTAGGGTTCCGTAGTTGCTCATCCTTCACAAGAGACGGTCAAAGACCGAAAGACGAAAAAAGGTCGTAAACGCCAAAGTAATTGTAATTACTTATTACCTTCTGGAAGTCAACTTACGTCCTTTTAAAGAAAATTATGAAATTTTGCGATAACTCAAAAACGGATGGACCGATTTTGTTCAATAGAGTTTTCATTGAATGTACTTATAAGACCTCATTTTCATGAATTTTTCCATATTTTTTTGATCCGTGGTTGAAAAGTTAGAGGGGGATTTTGTTTATTTTCAGAGCGAATATTTACAAAACTACTGACTTTATCAAAAAGTAATGTTGAGAGACCCCTATTATTTTTATCAGACCTATTTAACGACACCCCACACACTAGGGTTGGAACGAAAAAAAAATTCACCCCCACTTTAGGTGTACGATCGGTACCCGAAAAAAAAATTTTTTTTTTTACCGTTTTGTCGGCTTGATACATACACATACTCATACCAAATTTCAGCTTTCTAGTACTATAATGATCACGGAGCTAAGCTGCGGACGGACGGACAGACGGACAGACGGACGGACGGACAGACGGACATGGCGAAACTATAAGGGTTCCTAGTTGACTACGGAACCCTAAAAAAATGTTAATTTGGATGTATATTACTAAAACTCTAATATCTCCGTAACTATAAACCGCCATAAGGAACCTTTTCTTGCGGATTGCCTCATATGGCCCCATTGACTATTTTAAATTACTGAGTCGAATACGAATACATTATCGCCGTAAGCCAATCGGCTTATATCACTTATATTATCCAGCAAGGATAACTAACGTTTCAAGTCTTACATCCTTTATTTTAGTTAAGCCAAAATAATACGACCTCCAATGACACATGGTTTAATGTCGAATGAATACAGTGAAGCGTGATGTTTTCGCAATGCCGGATATAAATCCTACCTAAGCTTGCTCTTCAGAAACTAATTACACAGGAAATAATCATATATAATATTAGGTACATTAGAGGGTTAATGAGAGGTAGTGTTAGTGTGATATTTTATGCTTTTTGAAGCTCACACGTCGTCATACAAAATTTCACCTTGTGAAAAGATCTTGAAAAAATCTTTAGAACGAGTTACGCGAGTCTTCATACCGATTTTTTTTTAAGTGTGCTTGTCTATGAACCAATCGTAGAGACGTTTTGCTTGTGACATGTGACAGGCCGCACACGGACGAAACATAGACTGTGGCTAAGCAACCATAAAAGTTACTTCACTTTCAAGCGCTGACTATTCTAAGGAAAAAATATATAAAATATTTAAACCATAATTATTTAAAAAAACCGGCCAAGTGCGAGTCGGACTCGCGCACCGAGGGTTCCGTACAAACACTTTCCATCCCTAAGTGGTTAAGTTAAGTTTGCACCTGGTATGTATAGCGCCCCATATAAATTAGGTGCAAAGATAGGTATAAAAAAAAAAAAATATGGTTTTCGTAATTATTCCTTTATCTATGCTATAAGACGTTGCTTCGTACCAAATTTCAAGATTCTGAGTTCACGGGAAGCACCCTGTAGGTTTTGATTCCCTTGCAAGTGTCGAAAATTTGCGGCATAAACGGCTGTATTGTTAAGTTCATTGTGTAAATTAAATAATGGCATACTTTATTTTTGGTAGACCTTATGTGCATGGCATAAGATTCTAATCCTCTTGGCAGGAGTACTGTATCCAACTGATCATTTATTTCGACCACTGAATTATAAGCGCATCTGGCTTAGTGGTATGTGCATTGGACATGCATGTTGATGGACGGAGGTTCGAGCCCCGGCACATGCATATATTTTTCCATTTTTCCTGTTTACATGTTTTGATTTAAAATAATGTATTGTGGTCATGACTGGCAAATTTGCACATTGCAGCTCGGTACACCGATGAGTTGACATCCACCACCGGTGTAGTGATTTAAGAATTGTTGAGATCAAGTCATTGCGGAAATAGATTAAGATAATCTGTGCATCATCCTTACCGGTGGTAGTGATTGTTTTTGTTATTTGTGTGTCGTGAGAACTGAACAGGGGTGAGTTTAGTAAAATAAGTTAGAACGTGTAGGAATAGCTACTTAATTAAAATCCACGAGATGTCTAACGTATTTATAATATTTGTTTTAGCCTATCGAAACGCCCTTTATACGACGGCTATAAGTCTTTGTGCTCAACAGTGGACAGTAATTGAAAAGACAAAAACGATAGGCCGAGTTCCTTGTCCACCGCGGCTAAAACTCACCTGGCGCTCAATTAATTTTAAGTTAGATTTAATATACTTTAGTTAATAAATAGTGTTTGTTATATTCAAATAGTGTCCGTTACTTACATTCCCTGATAACCCTTAACAAATGACGCCCAACGTTAAAATGTTTGTGGTTATCGGATGAATTTAGTTGCACTGGTAAGCTAACGGTTGTAGTGACTTGCAGTTTTTGATTGTTTCTTTGTATCAGGAGTTATAGTTTTTATTGTGTTGTGAATTAAGTCGATCAGTTTATGAATTAGTTTCTGTTGAAAATTAAACACAACAATTTAGAAAGTACCTACTACTTATAGTAAAAAAAAAGGTAAAAACGGTAATTACGTTAGGTTTGGTTAGGCAATTAATATATAAGTACGTAGTAGGAGATTTAAAAAGTAGTAATTAGGATTTTATTTCAGCCGTTTCGTTATGAGATATTTGGTATAAATAGTTTCTTTGCATTGTATGAATAAGTTTTAAGTTTATAATTAAGTGACTGCACGACAGTGCCTACAGTGTTTACTGTTGATTTTGTTTGTGTTTTATTAAGTTTCTGCTTCACGTGTACTCAGTGTTTTTTTACAGTGTGTCGTCTATTTGCTCATATCTGGTCATAAATAATTGCGTATTTAACACACGAAAAAAAAACGATTATCTTTTCTTGTGAAATATTAGTGTTGATGCTTGTCGGTTTTATTTAAAAAAATATATATTAGGAGCAATAAGTGCAGTTCCATAATTGTATTATATTATTCGTTGTGATATATTTGCTGTCTTATAACAATTGTGAAAATGGATCCACACTTTTTATTGAAGGACGAATTAGAGTATGAACTCGCTTGTCGTGGTATTGTGTTAAAAACCACGGTGCCGGTTATGAAAAAACTATTGTGTGAATTGATGCAAACAGAGCATACAGAGGGTTCCTCTCAAGAAGTTAAGGCACCACAGATAGGAACTGTCAAATATCAACTTGAGATATGTGCGGCTAAGTTAAATGTTCTTTCGAATTATATATCGGAACTTTGTGGAAAGCCAGATAGATCGTTATTTAAGAGATTAGTTTCCAGACTGTATCACGTGCAAAATAGAATTGTGCTTTTAAATCATGAGGTAGATGACGATGGCATCCGGAAAGAGGGACTTTTGCAGCAATGTCAGGTGTTACTGGATAAGTTAGAAGGGCAGGATGATATTGTAGAAGAAGAGAATTTATCAACCACGGATAAAGAAATTTTAGAGACTACTTTGGGAGATCTGGGGCGAAGAATTATAGAGAAATTGGAGGCTAAGGTAGATCTGTCTCAGGAGAAGAGTAGTGGCAGCGGTCCAAGGGCTACTGAGGATCATAGGGATAGGGATCATGAGGAGGCCGATAGGGGTGGAAGAAATGTTTCGTTTGTGACTACTAGCCAGTGGCATCAGGATAGTAGGTCGAGATTAGCCCGTTCTTCATCTATTTATGATGACCTACCGAAACGGAAATTAGTTCCGATCAGTCAATGGGGCTTGAAATTTTCAGGTAATGGGGCACTCAGTGTAAATGCGTTTTTAGAAAGGGTGGGGGAAATTAAAGACGCTAGGAATGCGACTGATTTAGATTTATGGCGCTATGCCATCGATTTTTTTGAAGGGGATGCATTGATTTGGTTTAGGGCAAATAAAGAATACGCTGCGAGCTGGACAGATTTGGTGACTCTCTTGAAAAGGACATTTCAGGCCCCTTTCTATCAAGACGAACTTTTGGCTGAAATTAAGCTAAGAACGCAGGGTAGGGACGAATCTATCGTTATTTATATTGCAGTAATGCAAAACATGTTCAACAGGTTGCCTCGAAAATTACCAGAATATGAAAAGGTAACGATAATTTTGAAAAATTTGCAGCCGTATTACCAACGAGCGGTTTGTAGGGACGAATTTTACTCAGTTTCCGAATTAGTTAATGTTCTTAGAATTGTGGAGCGCACAAAAGTAAATTGTGACCTTTTTGAGGAACCTAAAACTCTTAGATCAACCTTGGAGCCTGACCTAGCTTATAAAGGTGACCAGCGGGTTGTCACTGGGGAAGTGGGGGAAGTAGCAGAGGCTGGAGTCGCTAGAGCAACAAATAGTAAGCGATGCTGGAACTGTCGTGAAAGCGGTCATGTTTTTAGGGAGTGTTCGGTACCAAAACAGCGGCTATTTTGTTTCCGGTGCGGACGATTTGGCAAGACTTCACAGGAGTGTGGTTGCAAGGGAAACGCTCAAGGGGGAAGTCCGAGTTCTGCCAACTAGATTTCTCCCTTAATCAAGAAAGCAAAGAATGGCAGGACTGGTTAGGGACAGTGAAGGATTTTTTTACACACAAAGATAGTAATCTGTGTCCTTTGTTAATAGAAAAAATTAATGATAATAGGCCGTATGTATTATTAAATATTTTAGGATATAAGTGTACAGGATTATTGGACTCGGGGGCCAATCGTACAGTCGTCAGTACGGGTTTTGCTGTAATCTTGCACAGACTCGGCCTTAGGTCTACGGGTACGAGTCCCATAGGGATTGCCACAGCGGATGGGGTAACGCACAATATTACGGAAATGATTGACGTACCCATCAACTTTGATAGTCAATTTAAAATAATGTCAGTTATGGTTATGCCTGCCCTGACACAGCGTATGATTTTAGGCAAAGATTTTTTTGACGAGTTTGGTATAGAACTACATTTTAAAGGAGACAAGACATGTAATGAGGCGGAAATTAATGTGGTAGAGGCAAATATTCCAGCGTTGATCGCCAGAGAGGACTTAACGCTCGGTCAGCAGAAAACCTTAGAAAGTTTAATTGACGAGATGAAACAGACAATTGGGACTGGTCTTGGGAGAACTGAAATCTTAAAGCACAATATAGATACGGCAAGCAATAAGCCCATTCACCAAAAACAGTACAATTTCTCACCTCCAGTAAAGAAGGCTATTGAAAAGGAGCTGGATGAAATGTTAGCCAAGGATGTAGTTGAGCCTTCATACAGTGCTTGGTGTTCGCCGGTGTTAATAGTCAAGAAACCTAATGGAGACAATAGGCTATGTTTAGATAGTAGACAACTTAACCGGGTCACTAAGAGAGATACATACCCGTTACCTAGGGTGGCCAATATAATCGATAATTTACGTAACGCCAGGTTTTTAAGTACTATCGATCTGAAGTCAGCGTTTTGGCAAATTCAACTGGAAGACAGCAGCAAAGAAAAAACGGCATTTGCGGTGCCAGGGAGGGGTCTCTTCCAGTTTAAAGTGATGCCATTTGGTCTTGTAAATGCGTCACAAACGCAACAGAGATTAATGGACATTTTGTTCCACGCCGAAGACGATAAAGTGTGGGCATATCTCGATGATATTGTGATATGTTCAGCTGATTTCGACGAGCATATTCGTTTATTGCAAAAGGTCATGTCGATTTTAAGGAAGGCTAATTTAACTGTCAACGTGGACAAATGTAAATTTGCGCGACCCAGTTTGAGGTACCTAGGATATATTATAGATAAAGATGGGCTCAGGACAGACCCAGATAAAGTAGAGGCAATTATAAACTTCCCGAGACCAACGACGTTTACCGAATTAAAGCGGTTCATAGGTCTGGCCAGTTGGTATAGACGGTTTGTTCAGGATTTTTCGAATGCAGCAGCACCTTTGCATGAACTGACTAAAGGAAAAAAGACGAAGAAGTTGGCTTGGACAAAGGAGGCAGAAATGGCATTCTTAAAGTTGAAAACGCTTTTGACTTCAACACCGGTAGTGACATGTCCTGATTACTCAAAGCCCTTCATTGTCCAGTGTGACGCTTCAAGTTCGGGAATAGGGGCAGTTCTGTGTCAGAAAAATAACGAGATTGAACAACCTGTCGCATATTTAAGTCGGAAGCTGAATGATCGGGAAACAAAATACTCAGCCTCGGAGAGAGAACTGTTAAGTGTGGTTTACGCTGTGGAGAAATTTAGACCATACATTGACGGTGCCCACTTTACGGTTGTTACTGACCATAGTGCATTACTTTGGCTGCACAAGATGAAGGATCCCCATGGTAGACTAGCACGCTGGGCCATGAAGTTGCAGCAATTTGATTTTGAAATCATCCATAGACCAGGGAAATCCCATACAGTGCCAGATGCTTTATCCAGAGGGATAGTTGAGACGAAACAGGCCGTGGAAGCTATTGAAATTTTGGACCAGCATAAGGATACTTGGTATAGGAATAAAGTTGAGAAGGTAACTGCTGCACAACAAGGTGAATCTGATTGGAGAGTATCTGAAGGTCGGCTCTTTAAGAAAGTTCCCATGAAACAGTTTCCGAATGAGGAAGATCTATGGAAATTATATGTACCTGAATCCTTACGCGGGAAAGTTCTTCAGGAATGCCATGATAATCCCACGTCAGGGCATTTAGGGATTAGGAAAACATGTTTTAAGGTTAAACAGAAATTCTATTGGCATAGCATATTAAGGGACGTAAAACAGTACGTGAATGCATGCGAATGTTGTGCTAGTCGGAAGGTTTCACAGGAATTACCACTGGGACATATGGGGCAGCACAGAGAGGTCTCGGATCCTTGGCAGGCAATAGCGTTAGATTTTATGGGTCCTTTTCCTAAAAGCAAGAAGTGTAATACCATGTTGTTAGTCATAACTTGTTTATTTAGCAAATTTACCCTGTTATTTCCACTTCGAACTGGTAAAGCGGACAAAATGTGTGAAATCTTGGAAAAACAGTTTTTGTTGTACGGTGCACCCAAGATCATCATTTGTGATAATGGTAAACAGTTCGAATCCCAACTATTTAAAGATCTGGTTAGTAAATATAGTGCGAACATCATGTATACTCCTCATTACCACCCTCAGAGCAACCCCACTGAACGCGTTAATAGGGTTATAGGTACCATGATATCATCATACATAACATCCAAGAAACATAATGAATGGGATAGCAAGCTAGATGAAATAGGCCACGCAATAAGGACAGCAGTACATGACACGACAGGTTATACGCCATCATATTTGTTTCTGGGCAGAGAGACTTCAGTGTCTAATTCAGTGACGGGTCCATTAGTTCAGCCTATTTCTATACCAGCAAATGGTGAACCAGTAAATACGGCTTGTTTTCTTGAGAACCTTAAAAGAAGGGAGGTAATTTTTAAAGAAGTGCAAGAGAAAATCAAAACGTCATATATAAAAAGTAGGGAGCATTACAATCTTACGAGAAGGGAAGGAACCTTTCAGCTAGGAGATACAGTCTGGAAAAGAACTAAATTCCTTTCTAACGCAGGAAATAAGTTTATGGCAAAGCTGGCACCTAAATTCGAAAGAGCAATAGTGGCAGAAAAGATATCGGATATTGTATTTAGATTAAATAATGTGTACGGTAAGAATATAGGAGTATGGCACGTCAAGGATTTAAAACCCTACAATGTAAAAAAATAAATAAACGTGTTTATTTATTTTAATGAGGGAAGGGGCATGTTAAGTTCATTGTGTAAATTAAATAATGGCATACTTTATTTTTGGTAGACCTTATGTGCATGGCATAAGATTCTAATCCTCTTGGCAGGAGTACTGTATCCAACTGATCATTTATTTCGACCACTGAATTATAAGCGCATCTGGCTTAGTGGTATGTGCATTGGACATGCATGTTGATGGACGGAGGTTCGAGCCCCGGCACATGCATATATTTTTCCATTTTTCCTGTTTACATGTTTTGATTTAAAATAATGTATTGTGGTCATGACTGGCAAATTTGCACATTGCAGCTCGGTACACCGATGAGTTGACATCCACCACCGGTGTAGTGATTTAAGAATTGTTGAGATCAAGTCATTGCGGAAATAGATTAAGATAATCTGTGCATCATCCTTACCGGTGGTAGTGATTGTTTTTGTTATTTGTGTGTCGTGAGAACTGAACAGGGGTGAGTTTAGTAAAATAAGTTAGAACGTGTAGGAATAGCTACTTAATTAAAATCCACGAGATGTCTAACGTATTTATAATATTTGTTTTAGCCTATCGAAACGCCCTTTATACGACGGCTATAAGTCTTTGTGCTCAACAGTGGACAGTAATTGAAAAGACAAAAACGATAGGCCGAGTTCCTTGTCCACCGCGGCTAAAACTCACCTGGCGCTCAATTAATTTTAAGTTAGATTTAATATACTTTAGTTAATAAATAGTGTTTGTTATATTCAAATAGTGTCCGTTACTTACATTCCCTGATAACCCTTAACAGTATAGGTATTAAAAAAAAAAAATATGGTTTTCGTAATTATTCCTTTATCTATGCTATAAGACGTTGCTTCGTACCAAATTTCAAGATTCTGAGTTCACGGGAAGCACCCTGTAGGTTTTGATTCCCTTGCAAGTGTCGAAAATTTGCGGCATAAACGGCTGTAAAGGTATTAAAAAATTTTTTTATGGTTTTCGTAATTATTCCCTTATCTATGCTATAAGACGTTGCTTCGTACCAAATTTCAAGATTCTGAGTTCACGGGAAGCACCCTGTAGGTTTTGATTCCCTTGCAAGTGTCGAAAATTTGCGGCATAAACGGCTGTATCTTTTGATTGCGTTGGTTTAGAAGTTTGATTTTTTCACAGCTTCAAGGGACAGTAGACCTGAGTAATTGATATAAATTTCAGCTTCATACCTCCACGCGTTCCTGAGAAAAAGGGTCTTGACAGACGGACAGACGGACAACAAAGTGATCCTATAAGGGTTCCGTTTTTTCCTTTTGAGGTACGGAACCCTAAAAACATTAATAATGACAAGTAATGAAAATAAGTAAGTATAGTAACACATAAAAATGTTTTTAATCTGCGCTTTCCGGTACGCGGTCATCGGTACTACAAGCAATATACCCGTCCACTGCCACAAAAGTTTGGCAGCTGTCTGAACTTTATCTACGACTTTGATTCTTCTGCGGATCTCCTCATGTCTGATTCGATCTCGCAATGAGAGTCCGAACATAGCTCCCCCATTGCCCTTTGAGTAACTTTGCAGTTCAGTTTTTAAATTTTACAATTATAGATTTATAATTTGTTTTAGCTCTTCGCGTTTTTCTACTGTTATTAGACACGTGTGGGCCAATTATATTTTAGCTTTTGCCCGCGACTAAATACGTCCGCGTGGAACTTGGAAATATGGAAGCACCCCCATACAACACGATAGATATCCACCTAATCGCCTTAATTAATAAAAGAGATTATTAAAAGCGCCTAAGCAAATGTAAAAGCAATTGTGCTTTTGATCTAATAATTACATTTCCTACAGGGTCATCAATGTAATCATGAATTACTTACTCACTTTTCAATCTTTTTAGGCATAATTTCCAGGATGAAAACTATCCTATGTCCTTCCTCGGATCTTAAACTATTTCCATGCCAAATTTCATCAAAATCGATTCAGCGGTTTAAGCGTGAAGAGGTAACAGACAGACAGACACACTTTTGCATTTATAATATCAGTAAGTAAGTAAGTATGGATATGGATACTCGTAGATTACTTTAGCGCTCCAAAAGTGAAGCACTTAAAAGGCAAGTGGCACCAAATGGTGTTTAAGTCATCGAAACGGTTTTGTTGATCTCTAGTGGCAGATGCATTATAAATGTGTCAAGTTCTCAGTAACGGTGTGATTTTGCCCCAAAATGCCGTCTCGCTTAAGTGCACAATTACGAAAAAAAATGTAAAAATGAAAAAATTAGCTTAAGTATGTACTGTGTAGTATGTGCGTTAGTAATACCATTAATACCATTGTCGATGGCAGCAAAATAATTAAAACATTTATTGTAGGCAATTGTGATATTAATCCTTTAATAATATAATAAAGTTTTAACATAGAAATAACGAGGTTGAACGTACGGAACGAAACGGGGCGTAAAATTAGTACCTCAAATTTTAGTTTTCGGCTATTTCAAGTTGTTATTTATTGGAGATTAGTTGTGCCCCCGGGAATAGCGTTTATCGATAATCACTACATAGTATAAAATAAAGTCGCTTCTTTCTGTCTGTCCCTATGTATGCTTAGATCTTTAAAACTACGCTACGGATTTTGATACGGTTTTTTAACCCTTTGAACGCTAAGAGCCACTAAATTGGTCGTGTGCTGTCGTGCCTACCATGCCAACGAGCACTAAAGCGGTAATGGGTGGACGCTATCAAAGCAATTTTCCTGCTGACAGATAAGGTATATTTTCGCTCTTTCTTTTTTCAACTATTGGCGCATAAGCCACATTTTAACATGGGAGGAAAAGCGTTCAAAAGGTTAATAGATGGAGTGATTCAAGAGAAAAGTTTATATGTGTAATACAAGTAGGGGCTGGTCGCTATCATCATCATCCTCCTAGCCTTTGTCCCGTTTTTGGAGAATGAATTCTCAATCGGGGTCGGCTACCTAAATCCCAAGATGTGGCGTAGGCACTAGTTTTTACGCAAGCGACTGCCATCTGACCTTCCAACCCAGAGGGGAAACTAGGCCTTATTGGGCTTAGGTGGTTCCCTCAAGATGTTTTCCTTCACCGAAAAGCGAGTGGTAACTATCAAATGACATTCCGTAAATAAGTTCCGAAAAACTCATTGGTACGGGCCGGGTTCGAACCCGCGACCTCCGGATTGAAAGTCACATGCCCTAACCACTAGGCTACCAGCTACCACCGCTCTCAAAACCGGCCAAGAGCATGTCGGGCCATGCTCAGTGTAGGTAGTTGCCCATAGTTGCCCATCCTTCACAATAGACGAATATTACGAGAAAGATTTAAATTACGAGAAGGATTTCAAGCTCTACGAAAAGGTCGTAAACGCCAAAGTAACAGTATATACTTATTACCTTCTGGAAGTTATCGATTATACGCGCCAGATTGAGCGAAATGTTTTAATATCGTATGGCACTTAACCAATATGTGTAACGTTCGAAGTGCAGGGACACCGCGTGGCACTTACGTCATTTTAAAGAAAATTATATTTTTTTGCGATGGCTCAAAAACGGCTCGACCGATTTTATTCAATATAGTTTTCATTGAAAGGCCTCATTTTCATGAATTTTTCCATAAAATTTTGACACGTGGTTGAAAAGTTAGAGGGGGGGACTCTATTTTTTTACTTTCGGAGCGAATATTTACAAAACTGTTGAGTTTATCAAAAAATAATGTCGGAGACCCCTATTAGTTTTAAAAGACCTATTCAACGACACACTAGTGTTGAAAGGAAAAAAAATATCACCCCCACTTTAGGTGTAGGTTCGGGACACGGTACCCGAAAAATAAATATATACTTAAATACATAGAACAACCATGACCATGACCCAAGCACAAATATTCGAGTTCATCACACAAATATTTGCCCCGGCCGGGATTCGAGCCCGGGACCGCCAGCTCAGTAGGCAGGTGTCTACAAACCGAGCCAAACGCGTCGTCAAAACTGTTATCCCTATACATCGGCATAATTTGCCTTACATCGGCATAAGTTTAAATGTTAAATGAGGCTTATGTCCGGTAGCAAGTCTTCCGGCTAATACCTAACCATGATAAGAGAGGATGAAGCGTGTTGTTCTATCCAACGCAAACTAAGTTCCACTGACTATATGCATTTTAGTTGTCCTTTTGATCGAGATTTGACTTGCATGTCTCAATTAGTTAGTAGGATGCATCGTATGATACTGGCTTTCAGTATTGTACAAGTTTACCTTGGCTTTGCAATGGAGTTTACAATTAAATTCAGTTTACCTGCATGGGCCCAGTATTGAATTGCTGGCTACCGAATATTTACCTACGTATTACGTGCGGTTAAGGCATTTAGCTTACTGGCTATAAGTAATATCCACATATTCATACTGCCTGGGCGTCTGTGTATTCGGGGTGTGCTTGCTTATGATAGGTTCCCTTTGATTCGGCCGTGGAATTATGCAAGTCTGTAGTTAACCATGTCCTCTATCTATTATGTCATATTCGGGGTAAAATCCGTATAATTTAGACATTTTGTTATTAGTGGAGGGGTCTCCTTAGGCAGGGTGGACATTCTGAAGCATTGGAATATATAAACAGGATTGTGACGTCAATTGGTTTATAACATAACGCATGCTAATCACATATATTATTATGAAAACATTATAAGAAGGAGAGAATTCAATTGTGATGCCGTCATAAAGCAAATGTCGCATAATTAAATACCTGGGAGAAACTTTCGATGAAAAACTTGATTTCAAGGCTCATATTGATTCTTTGTCCAGTAGAGTAAGAAAACTGATATATATTATAGATATAAAATTACTTAGATATTCAGCGGGTAAGGAAGTCTTAAAAAGCTAAATGTCTTATATTAACATGAAGTCCAGGCTATATCTCATCGCCACCTCATTCTAGGTATAGGGGTAAAGGTAAAGGTCATGAGGGTCAGTGGTCACTCTCCTGGTTCATCAGACTATCATTGCGTCTGATAAATACCCAGTATACAAAATTCCAATTCCACACAACAAAACCTCCTACGGTTAACGGTTCCCTATTTTTTTACATCCCCTGGTACTTATATAAGGTAGTTAATAAACACTGTGATATCAAAAAAGTATCTCTATGGGTACCTAGTTAAAGTAAAATTGTTTACTTGGTTAAGCAGCCTTATTTACGCGGAGACTGAGGAAATCCTACGAAGTATTCGTTAATTAATTTTCTCAACCCTGCAATTAAATGTCGTCATAACGTGCGTTATAACAGACTTCGAATTAAGTATCACGTTTCCGGCCCAACAATTTTTACATATGGCGTCTGTGTTCATGAATAAAGGCTAAACATATTTGTATTGAAAGGTGTGTTTTTTTTATTTCATTGTATATGTTTGAAAATAGCACTACACATGCCTTAGCCGTGAAAAGATATGCCGGCTTTGTATCACTATCTGTTTATACTACTCACCCGGCAAGCCCTTCTTGTCTGCAGTAATGTAGGTACTATTTCTTAATATCAGGTCACACACACAGACACGCACACATACACCAATACACCACACTCACATCAACGCTTTCAATTTTACATGTCACTTTGTAAGTAATTGTAGTAGGAGTAGGTATCTAATAGTAATAAGCTAGATCATTTTACTAACCCGATTGCGCAATGTTATATAGTGTTTACTTAAGTCACCCAGGATACAGGCCTAGCCACTAGCCTAGTGTGGGACCACTGATTAGTAAGACGATTAATATTTCTGTCTTTTTAATAAACGAGTTTTTTTGTATGGAAATGTATCTTTTTCACTAACCTATCACGTGGCTTATAAAAATATGTAAAGTGTCAAATAATATATTGTGCCATAAGGGTGGTAAGAAGGAGATTACTAACGAAAGCCTATTAGAACCCAACGCCGAAGGCGGAGGGCTCTTAATGCACAATGATTTTCATCACATTTGGGGGGAAATAAAAAATAGGTACCTAATAAACATTATGTAAGCCAATAATAAACATTCAATGGTCAACCAACTTTTATCAGTTTTTATTTATTGGAGCGGAGCGAGCGAAGCGAGCGAAGCTCCTATGGATCGACTCGAATGGACTTCGTAACAATGCGCAGATCTCAGCGAGTTCTCAACCGATTTTAGAAATTTTTGTTTTAAAATGCACAAATTAAATTTCGCTAGGTCGTGACGAAGAGAAAATTTCGAAAAAAAAAAAAAACTCCGCTCCAATCTATGGTGCAAGCTTAGCCGGTGGCTGACTCTGCATCGACCTAGTTATATTATTTACTATAAGCATTGGTTACACGGCCATCAGCTTAAAACAGAAGACAAATATATAGAGAATCTTACAATCTAATATCTATCATTTAAAAAACACAAATTATTACATAACTATATAAAACTTAAATACGAACAGTACTTTTGTTACAAAACTATATAGTACCTAACGAATAATATTATTACCCTGTTAATTGTTTTTCTGTGTAGTCTACAGAGATAATAATTGTAAAACATAAATATAGTACAGTTAAAATATACCTATAGCTACCGTACTTTGAACGAATACCTAGTCAATACGCAATAAAATTTGCTTGTAGTCAAGTTTTGGTGATAGAACAAAAAACCCCTGCCCGGATTTAAACCTTCTTAGTCTGAAGTAATGTACGAGTGCGTAATATATTTAGAAAACTAAAACCATAAGGAGTTATAACAATCCATAACTCCCGCGGGAACTATATATAGGCCTTTGTCCTTGAGTACACCTGCATGTAATAACATCTTTTACGAGCAAATGTGATGAAATATATAATATTACATATATCTGTTTTGCTAATATTACCTACATACTTTAAAGAGATTAAATTAGCGAGAAAATACAGCATAGTGATATTTGGTAACTGGATAAAGTAAGACCAGCGGATCATATTCCTGACATATTTTTTTCGTGTTTTCAAGTTGATGTTGCTCTTAAAAAAACCCGGCCAATTGCGAGTCTGTCATATTTTGTCTCATCCTCAGTACATTTCAGCATTTATCGACGTTAACTTTATTAAAAAGTCGACTGTTTTATAAAAACAAACAAAACTGTTGAATATATATTTTTACTAAGTTTAAAATGCCGTTCGAGGCATAAAGGAACAATTTGGTAAGTTTGTAATTTCCCCTAACTCCGGTTCGGAACTTTTTCAACTTTAGAACTCAAAAAGCTTTTGTCTTTAATTATACTGAATTTAGGGGTATTTAAGGTTTATTTACTTGTTGTGCTTTGTTTTTGTTGCGACAGCTAATTCATCGAAAGTTCTTAAAGAATATCCGGTTAATCCATTGACAAAATAAATCCAGCGTTGTAATAGTGAAGTCTTTGATTGATTCAACTATGAAGACTAAATTATAAAATAGTTAGTTTTGTTTAGGGTATTCAATCGGTTATTATTATTATGAAAACGACCCGTTTTTTTACTGAAACCGCAGTTTTTAACACGCCTTATTCCTCTTAAAATGATGATTGTTTTAGACTTTTTTCTCTGTGATCCAACATGTTTCTTAACATATTATTGATCTTACTACCTAGAACAGGGCTATTGAAATTTATTGGTATATATTTGAAACCTACAGTTTGGATTTTTCATTGATAATTTTAGTTTTAAAACCTAGAACTCGGGGAAAATTATTATTCACTTCAAAAAGTTGGTTTAAATTATCAATATATTTTGTTATAATATGCACAAAATAAATTGTAAGATTATTATTTATTTATTTATTAGGAACTTTAATACAGATCGGTTAGTAGGTATTGTTGTCTACTGGGCTCTAAATTTGTACGTTTTTCCCAAGTGCTTTACACACATAGGCTACACGAGTAAGCGAGAACAGCTGGGAATCCGGAAATATCCGAACATCCGAACACGTTTTTAGTATGGAAATTGTATCACAGTTCTTTTTGTTTGTCTGCGACTGTGAATTTTTCCACAAGGTGACGTCATTTGAGTTGACTGACTCTTAGACTACGCTGCTTTCACTCTTATTTAAACCTTTTTTTTAAACTAGTACGTATAATCAAATAAAATAATAGTTTTGTGTTCCGTGTTAATAAAGTAATGAAATTAGTCTAAACTTAACGCAATTTGAATTTGAACATTTGAAATGTTGTCAATTCCATCATAACTACAAGGTCGTGACTTGGAAAACGACGTTATCTAACATTAAAAAATCTGAAAATTTAATGTCTTCATTTTGCTGTAAAGGTCAAAGGTAGCTCTAATTCTCAAAATTTTAAGGCGTCAGAGGATCACCTTGCCAATGGAGACGTCTCAACCATCAAACGCCGTACTTATATTGCACTTTTACGTCGTGAACACTATATTATTTAAGTCCTATTAATACCGTAACTTTATAGCGTAATGTTCCCTCTCTTGCGGAAAATCTACCTAAGCCAAGCTTTACCAAGTAAAATTCATTCAATGTTTTAAAGTCACATTTTACTAATTGCCTAGGCACGCCGCAAACGGTTGAAAGCATAATTTGGTTACAGTGTTACAGCATCTACTGTGTTTGTGTATTTTTGCATGTAAATACTGGAAAGATGGCGCAGCCTTGTACCGTTAAACAAGGTTTACTTTATTATATTACATGCGTGATAAGGGCAGAAGTATTCGGTGCCATTGTACACTTGAACTTAATTATAATTTCTGTACCGAATCCTTTTGAACCCCGACAACAATTAACATAATTTTCGAGAGTATAATTTTCATTCGTATAATTATTGCTACCCACGTAATTAAAGCATGTATTAAGTGGCTCTTGTTATTGTTCCAAAGCATTCATAAGAGGAAGAATATTATATAATTTAATGACATCTCGTGGGAGTTAATAGATTTATCGAATTTAAACGTTTCCTTATAATTAATCTACTATCATCAAAAGCCAGCTTTCAAGACGGCATTTGGCCTTTGATAATTATATGCCATTTCATCCGTTCTCGTGAAAAATTGAAGATTCTACCACAGAGTAGAACACAAAAACGAGACAGAACCTTAAAAATAATTAATGGACGCGGAGAAACACCGCCAGCATCCCTAAATCCATGCTTTCTACCGAATTGAATCTCGAGATCCCATTGTATATGAGATGAGGTCTTATAGGACTGTCCAGACCCAAAGGGACTCAAAACCTATAAATAGGGTACTTCCCGTTGATATATAATTACTTGAAAAACGTTAATTTATTGTTGTATTAAATACAATAATGTTCTTTTCTTTCTCAATGACCACAGTTTACAGTAAAATGGCTAGAAATTCATAGATAGCACCCTAAAAATTTCGAAAGTATTGAATACTACTCTTGACTCCTTTTACCACTTTTATTTACTTGCCCTCGGCAAACTGTGCCTAAAACAAAAAGTAAATACTTGCATGTTGTACTTAAATAAATGTAACTTTTTAGATTATTCCTTATTTTTTGCTATAAAATAAATAACGAAATTTGAAATCCATCTGTGACATATATTTGGCTCCCCCAAGCTATCCGTGCTATTTTTATATGCTATCTTGCAATACTCTTGGCGAAAGTAACGCACAAAAGTGTACAAATATGGAAGGTCCCAGCCAAAATTCCACAACACGAGGTTTCCGCGTAATTTATACCGTTGCGGTTTTGTGTGGCGGCATCGATGCGGTCAACGATATTCGCGAATGACCGTAAACCACCCAAACCGAAATGACATTCAAGCCTGTGTGTAGGATGTGCCGTTCTCGAAAACGTTTTCCGATTTGTATTTAAATGTTCTCAAAAACGTTCTGTTCCCATAATATCGGGAAACGTTCTCGACCGCACATCTTTTGTTTGACGAGCCATAGTACAAGAAAATTAGATTGAAATGTATGGAAAATTTGGCAAAATTAAAGGTCAACTTTTATCTATCAGGATATGTAGGTTATAGAGCCAAGTTTAATTTTATCTACTCTCCCCCCCTCTCAGGGGTGAGCGTCACCCCCCCGCGCCGTCGAATGTGTCCCGTCCCGAAGCGCGGTATTTTCCACTTTAAAAGAAAACGGTTTACGATAGATACAAAGTGTATAGAACCGAAATAATCCTGAATAAATTTAAGAACCCTTTGATACATACAAAAGCGACAGCACTTATACAATCACCGCAAGCTGTTATCAAATACTAACGTTTTTAATTATTGATCTTTTTTTTTGCTAAAAGGTTCGTTATCTCAAAAACTTCACACTTCTCGGCCAAAATATGTATGACAAAAGTAAAGAATAGAAAATGTTCTCTATGAAGAAAAGAAAAGAAAATTTAAGTCATTTGGCCATTATGCGAAATATAATTATTCGTACTAGTTAAACGGTGCTACTTTCAATACCATAGACTTCTTATATGTTTTTCTGTAATCTACAAGTATTGAACTATATTCTGTATTATTTTTTTTAGACACTATTTTAGGAAACGCTTGATAACGGGCGGATGGCCGTTGAAATGCCTGTAGAATCACCCATACCTACACATTTACACACATATGCAGGTTCGTGTAATTTTACATTCAACAACATTATAGATTCGTAAGTTGAACTAAAACCTTTAATAAATAAACATAAACAATAACCTAAGTCAGAACCCTAACACTTTCCTTATCAAATAACCTAACATAGTAGAGTTGCTAAGCCGCGAAATTGTGCGCATCGGGTTACAAGCATGAAATTTTTACCACACATAGAGCGTTCCACGGTGATTATTTTCAGATGCGGAGGGAAGTCAGATTCGTCTCCTGTGTGGTGGGAGAGCGGGGTGAAGAGGACCAAGTACTGCTCTTTTTCTTTTTTTATTACTGAGCAGTAAAGGCTATTAGGGCTTGTGCGACGTCGTTTTCGTGTAAAATAGATATCAGATATTAATTTTTTATGTTATTTAAGAATAGTATCATATTAAAATTTGGGTTTATTGCCGAAAAGGTAAAAATCACAACAAGTTTTTTTTATTCAGAACTATA
Source organism: Apotomis betuletana (assembly GCA_932273695.1). NCBI lineage: Eukaryota > Metazoa > Arthropoda > Insecta > Lepidoptera > Tortricidae > Apotomis > Apotomis betuletana. The sequence continues at coordinate 10,489,532 of OW026298.1, read as the reverse complement.
AGTTAGTTATCTATCCTGAATATATACAATTTAAAAAAATATTACTAAACAGTAAATTTAATCTTGTTTTTAAAAATGTATACATATTGGGCACATCTGATATAAAAAATACCTTGAAAAAAATGTTGATGTTAAGCTTAGCCTGCGTGTTCTAGTACATTTTGCTAAGTCGCGAAATTGTGTACATCGGGATACAACCACGAAATATCTACCACAGATAGAGTATTCTGCGGTGATTATTTTCGGACTTGAAGGGAAGTCAGATTCGGCCCCTGTGCGGCGGGAAAGCGGGGTGAATAGGACAAAGTAGTCCTCTTTTTCTTTTTATATTACTGATCAGATAACGCTACTAGGACTTGTGTGGTATCGTTTTCGTGTAAAACAGATATCAGCAATTCATTTTTCATGTTATTTATTCATATTACCATATAAAAGTATGGTTGTATTTCCGAAATTGTAAAAATCACAAGTTTTTTTTATTTAGAGAGATAAATTAGTTATGTTTCCTGAATATTTACAATTAACAAAAATATTGCAAAATATCAAATTTAATCGAGTTTCTAAAAACATATACATATTGGGCACTCTTCATAAAAACAGTAACTTAAATAAATTGTTGATGTTAAGATTAGCCCGTGTGCTCGTGATACATTAACAAAATTTTTTTTCTTTATAATTGCATTAAGAGTCCGCAGCAAGGTCCGCTCAACTCCGCGTTGAGATCGCGCGCTTACGCTTTAAAATGTTGTTGTTTCACCTAGAGGAAGACAGGGCGCTAGCAGTAAAGCGAGAGCGCGCTAGCGGGGGGCGGTGCTTACCGCCGCCCCCCCCGGACCGTTCCCCACGCTAGAGTAATTCGCTGCAGTTTCGCAACAATTTTTTGTAATTTATTTTAAGGTTTTCGTAGTTACGCTCTCATTTTAAAACTACGAGATCAATTTTGATAAATCTTTTTTCTTATCAAACTGCATAGTTTAATCGACACCGGAAATAGGTTTTGACTTCAATCTAAACTATATTTTGGTCGTAGTATGCCGCCAAACTGAACAACTTTCTGGGGTCTAAAAATGCAAAACTTGTACTCGCTCTATTTTCTTTCTATTAACATTTCAAGAGTCATAAACTAGTTTTAGCCCTAGATATATCTTATCTCATTATATTTAGAGAATTTCATGATAATGTGACATGTTATATTAAAATAAGGACGTAACTACGTTTGTATGAAGAATCGAGCTTGCTGCGGACTCTTAATTTGTTTTTCTAGGACGTATACAAAAGAAAAGTTGGTACCTGATCACCGATTAAAAATCATCGTGTATAGTAAATATAAATATTATATGTAAAAGCATGTTAATAATCATTATTTAATGTATTTACTGAAGCGAAATAGGATGCGTTCGGAGATTTACGTTAGTTACGCCGACGTAAAGATATATTTTAAGCTACTGTTTGTATGAGAAGTGCCCAACATGCATATATTTTTAGAAACTAGATTAAATGAGCTTTTTAAAATAATAATAATAATTTGAAAATGTTTTCGAAATTGAACTAATTTACCTCACTGAATAAAAAAACTTGTTATGATTTTCACCTTTTCGGCCATACACCCATATTTTTGTAAAGAACTATACAAAAAATAACATAAAAAAATAATTTATGATATTTGCTTTACACGGAAACGATACCAAACACGTCCTGGTAGACTTAACTGACCAGCAATAAAGAAAGAAAAGAGGGATACTTGGCCCTATTCACTCCACTCACCCGCCTCACAGGGGACGAATCTGACTTCCCTCTACATCTGAAAATAATCACCGTAGAACACTCTATCTGTGGTAGAAATTTCATGCTTGTAACCCGATGCGCACAATTATGTTAGAAAACAGCGGACTAAAAACTCTCTCATTGGACAATAGGCCTGTGGTTTTACATAATCATTAAAATATATCAAACAATGGGTTTGAATCAAAACACAACTTTGTGTTTTGTTTGTTATCGACATAATAATCAATCGACATAATTTGCATAGCCTGAATCTGCAAAATAGCGTGTAAAGGGTGGATTTTAATAGTAAACAAGAGCTTAAGTACTTATTACTTTGGCTTATTTATTATACTTACTTTAGGCAGTGAAGTTTTATATAGTTATATTAGCCCCAGCAGCTAAGTTATCCAGCACATTTCTGCTAGAGAATCTGCTTGTCTGGAAGAGATCGCTCTTTAGCGATAAGATTTATTTATTTATTTATTTATTTATTTATTTATTTATTTATTTATTTATTTATTTATTTATTTATTTATTGAAAAACAGGTTACATAACATTACAGTTTACACCAATGCGTCATGAACAGAACAATGTTTATTTTGACGGCGAAACGGCGTGGCCCGTTTACAGAAAAACGCTTTGAGATTACAGAAAAACATATAAGAAGTCTATAGTATTGAAAGTAACACCGTTTACTAGTACGAATATTTATATTTCGCATAATGGCTAAATGACTTAAATTTTAAAAATAGCATTGCAACGGTAAATGAAAGAGTAACAGAAATAGAGAACATTTTCTATTCTTTACTTTTGTCATACATATTTTGGCCGAGAAGTGTGAAGTTTTTGAGATAACTAACCTTTTAGCAAAAAAAAAAGATCAATAATTAAAAACGTTAGTATTTGATAACAGCTTGCGGTGATTGTATAAGTGATATCGCTTGTGTATGTATGAAAGGTTTATAGTAAATTTATTTGGGATTATTTCGTTCCTATACACTTTGTATGTATCGTACACGGTTGTCTTTTAAAGTGGAAAATACCGCGCTCTGGGACACATTCGACGGCGCGGGGGGGTGACGCTCACCCCTGAGAGGGGGGGAGAGTAGATAAAATTAAACTAGGCTCTATAACCTACATATCCTGATAGATAATAGTTGTCCTTTAATTTTGCCAAATTTTCAGCTAATTTTATTGAATTAATAGTTATATAGCCAAGTTAACAATTGTTCGATTTGATGGGGGATTAATTTCCCAACTTCCCATTCCCCTTATCCAGTAAAAGCCTGTGGGTAGAGATAAAGTGATTTTTGTAGCAGCGTGAGATTTCTCATTCAAGTTGCAAACTATAAATCTAATGCGTTCTTGTCTCGCAGTTGCAGTTTAATTTCCTAGGCTGAAATAGAAAATTACGAGGCAAAAGCGTAGCGGATTTACGTAGTAGTAGAAAACAAGATTTTACGCAGAATCTCAAAGGAAAGTATAATTATTCGTTCAAATGTTACTGGCGATGTTTGTTTGTGCAATGGTGGACCTGTTGTATTTTTGCAATGAAGACCAAAACGAGGTGCAAACGTAACGCAACCGAGTTCTCCAAATATGATGTTTGATAATTACTATATTTTTTATGATTCTATTACAAATGTATGTTTTTCAGATTTATATAAGTATTTATAGTATGTAACGATATTACTTTCCAAATTTCATAGTTCTAGGTTATCGGGAAGTACCCTATCATTGTGTACGTTTTTTGCGTCATAAACGGCCGTATCTTTTTTTCACGTTAAGCTACGTTAAGTTTGATTTTTTCACAGCTTCAAAGGATCGTAGATTTAAGTTTATGGTTTAAATTTCAACTCGATATCTCCACGCGTTCTCGAGATAAAGGGTCTTGACAGACAGACGGATGGACAACAAAGTGATCCTATAAGGGTTCCGTTTTTTGCATTGAGGTACGGAACCCTAAAAACGATTAACAGTAACAGTTTGACAGCATTTCAAAGCCATAAGCTTGCTAAGAGAGTTAGAACGGACGATTGAAGTACCTAGTGATTACGTTTTGACTATTATGAGTTAAGCCAATAAAGGTACTACCAGAGTTCAGCACGAGTTTGATGCGGTTTCAGATTAACATCCAAGGACATTTTGGAACGTATACATAATTAAAATTATTTACAGAGTTTGCACTCTGAACACTAATAGGCAACTTTGGTGTAATCTGGAGCGTTTCCTATTTCTAAATAAATAGATTAAGAACCAGCTGCAAATTATTCACCTCACGAGATACATAAATAAATGGCACCATCGTATTTCCTCTAGTTGCCCAAAACCCGTGACTCTCGTCGAACCACTATGTCTTTGCCACGTCTTTTACTTAAGGTACATTAACATTATTGAAATGTACTCTTATCCGATATACGAAAATATATTATATTTATATTTAGTACCCATATCACAAACCTATTGGAGCTTACTTAGGAATTACGTTGATTTGTGTGGTTGTCCGATATTTATTTATTTACCATGTTTTTTCTACTTGTTGCTCAAAATGTGCACCCATACTTAGGTCAAAACCACACACACAATGACTGCTTATGATTCATATATGCGTATCGGAATAATTTAGTATTTCTACTTAGGTACTGTAAAAAAATTACATTAGGTGTTAAACTATAGGTTCTCTCTGGGACTACGTCCATTAGAAGTCGAAGGTGGGTACCTGCTTGCCCATATCAGGACGACTGAACACCATTATCTATATTGCTTCATACTGAAGAAAAAGTAAGCTAAATTTATCTTAGCTTTGCCATGAGTTTTTGTATGACGTCACGCGACAGCCACCTAAGTACAAACTTATTATTGTTATCAAGTACGTATTTTTACATATGCCTAATGCTACTAATGAAGTAAACATCTTGTTATGTAAGTCTTCTTGCAGCGGGACATCGACCTATAAGTTCAGTCAGGTCGTACGCCACGAAACTCTCAAGTTTATTCGCGTGTTGCCGTGAAAAGTTAACAAACAAAATTAACAAAATTAAATATTTACATTCTTTCGACAGTTCGCCGGGAGGGTTTTTAAAATGCTTGCACGGAGCCCATCCCTGAGATTACTTAATGACCAAAACGTTTCTGACGAAACGATTATTACGAAGGCCTTTTTTACAAGCTTTTATTTAACTTGCATTGTATGTTGAAAGTATGTTTTTTCGGGTGAAATCTTGCAACTCAATTTTGAAGCAGATATCGTCAACTGATTGAGCTGAAATTTTGCATACTTACATAACTTTGATGACAATACAATAATATGGTACCATGGGGCTTATCTGATGATGGAACCGGAAGGTGGCCATAGGAACTCTATAATAGAAAAAGCAATTCTACCGAATTTGGGCTCTTTAGAATCGTCTCAGTGAGCATTTGATGAATATTCAAAGAAAAGTACAGTCGGCTATAAAAGCTTGTCACTAAAATGACATTTTTGACAGAAACTTATTATAATAAGGGATCCTTCTAGATAAAACGATTTTTGCGACCCCTTACACAAAAACTGAAGTTATATAAAAATCTTGAAATGTATTTCAAGTAGTCGTCTATCTGCATGCTCATATCCTTTTCCGAACGACTGGCTTTGATTTGCCTGCCTTGCCCTGCTGTCAAAAGAGAGATAAAACTCGTGAAACACTCAAAACAGCATCAAATTATCCTAGCTCTCCGATATTCGAGCTAGCTTAAAAGGCGAGTTAAATTCTGCTCAACAGACCCAAAGGATGTAATTCCGAAGAAAATTCACGTTCTTTTATGCACAAATTCTAAAAGCGGAGGTATTTTAAGTCTGTGCCCAGATTCCAGAAGAGTGGGTATTCAGTTTGTTGTTTGTGGTACCTAGAAGTATTTCCGTAAGGTGGAGGTCTTATTAAAATGTATGACAAAAAATAACAAAACATGATAATGTTGGTTTAATAGAAATTATAAGAAAAAATATGATAATAACTATTAATCTAATTGAAATTACGAGGAAAAAACAGCTATGATAAACGTTGTAAATGAAGCAGAACAACTGTTCGCGGTTTTGATTTTGAAGAGAGAGAGGGACATTGAAATATTACCTTCTAATTACAAATTTCATTTAGCCCATTCAGACAAAGGTCAAAGGAAGTACGAGTGGAAATAATGTGATTTTCATAATAGGCTCGAGTTTGTAGTTCGATTGATTTTTTGAACCTAGGACACTACCATCCATAAAATCCAATTGATTTGCGCCATGATTCTTAGAAAATTAAATGTCAGTTGAATTATACATACAGGATGGAACATACTCTTCTTTACTAGACGTGGTGCCGTCTAAATTGTGTACAAACGACTCTTAATTATTAGAGCTTGTGTTAAAAAGAAAAAAAAACACTTCAAATTATTATTCAGTCTTAGCTCACCACCATTTTTAGGGTTCCGTACCCAAAGGGTAAAAACGGGACCCTATTATTGAGACTTCGCTGTCCGTCCGTCCGTCCGTCCGTCCGTGCGTCCGTCCGTCCGTCCGTCTGTCACCAGGCTGTATCTCAAGAACGGTGATAGCTAGACAGTTGAAATTTTCACAGATGATGTATTTCTATTGCCGCTATAACAACAAATACTAAAAATAAAATAAAATAAAACAAATACTAAAAATAAAATAAAATAAATATTTAAGGGGGGCTCCCATACAACAAACAGGATTGGTTGCGTTAACTTTGCACCTCATTTGTATCGAGCGCTATACATACCAGGTGCAAACTTAACTTAACCACTTAAGGATGGAAAGTGTTTGTACGGAACCCTCGGTGCGCGAGTCCGACTCGCACTTGACCGGTTTTTTGTTTATTTTTGTTTGCTCCGTTGCCCTAAGGTTGTCTGAAAGAGATCGCTTTATGGCAATAAGACTGGTTATTATCTACTATTGTTTCATTTATGATTCCTCTCGTATTATTTTTCTTGTTGGTGTACAATAAATAATAGTTGTATTGTATTGCAAATTTTCGTAGTATAGAGGCCGGAAAGTAAGCAATAATACGCGTTTATACCTACATAAATCTCACTTAAGAAAATATATATCTCATAAATTACCCATTCTCCTTGGTTTCATTAAATTTGACATGCAGCAGGCTGATTAAATTGTCGTTTAAATAGATCGAAAATATAAATTACCTATTCTAAAATATATCCAAAAAGTCGTATCTCACTAAGAAATCCATGTAAAAGATACGACTTTTAGCAGAAGCACCGAACAATGTTGTCTTGTGGGTGGATAGTTTTTAAACGTTGTGAGCACTGGATTTATGTAGATCATTTGCCATAGTGTAAAAAATAAAAATCTTATAATATCAGTGGAAAGCCAACGCAAAAAGCCAAATATTAGTTTCATCGTTACTATTTGGTAATAGTTTCGACTGCCAATCACTTTTCTTTATGAAACTTAGAAAAATGCCTTTTTTGTGATAAAGCTGTAATTCGGAAATGGATACAACATTATGTAGTTTAATTATTTGAACTAAGTCTAGTACTAAGGCTAAACAATTAGTTGTTTGCATCACAGTCCCTCGTTTTGTTCTACCTTGTATATGTATATTCACGCCTAACTACTAGTCGGGACACCCACGGGCAGAAATTGAATAATTAATTAAAGGCGTATTATTACCTACTGGTTTTTATTTATTACACGGCATCCATTAGAGCCCGCATCTAAGAGCGAGCATCTCAGCTGGCCTGCGCTGTAGATGTGTGCCAGATTATGTACATACTTAAATATATATTACCTACTTGAACTTTATGAGCATAATATATTAAGCTGTTGTTCTTAAGCGCATCAGTGCTGTGTGAGGAAGGTAAACGGTGTTCGAGAACAAACAAATACTTAAAATATACGACTCTTTCCTCGCCTCGCTTTGCTCAGCTTTGGTGGAAACAATCTTGTTACGTACGGACCACGCAAGAATCTATCATACGCTTGTATGACAGAATGTTATCAACAAATGAGAGCGAAGAATGAGTTCTGGGGTTCTACTCGCTATCCTGTGTATATATCACTCCACCTTACTTAATCGGTTCGCAGTCACCACTCCAGATAATTGTTTTGACCCTGCAATTACTGTAAAGTTCTGTTACGCCAGTGGAATTGCTTAAAACTTTAAACAAACCGGCTGAAATGTCATTTGGGGCCGTTTCAGGAGTCACTCTATCACATTAGAAGATCTAAATTTCACCAAAGTAGCCGTCGTTTTCCACCTGAAACATGCTTTCTGTCCGTTTCAGGCCACCCTCTATCAAATAACACTATAATCTGAAAACCCGTTTTCAAGACCCCTTAACACTTTGCACGCCGATCACGAGAACCACTCGGTACGCATTTTTTCTCTGATTCGCCGGCCATTTTAATAACTGCCATGTCTAGCTCGCCGATGACGAGTACCACTCGTGACACTTTTTTTCTTAGAGTCGCGGATAACGAATAGTACTCGTGATCAGATTTCATACTGTTTGTATTAAAATATCGAACCCAGTTCGTGATCCGCTTAATAGCAACGTGTAGAAGAACGTTTAAGCTACCCGCACACATACAATTTATTAACGTGAGGGTTGGGGGGACAGCATGACGATGCGTCGCCCGCGCTGCCTTGTCAGTGCGCTGCGCGGGCTACCTAACAAATCCATGTTAGAGTTTTTATTTTTTCATAAAACGAGTTCTTTTCAGTGACAGTTTTAAAATATAATAAATATTATAAACACATTGTTTTATTTTTATCATTATAAAATACTAAAACACCTCTTAAATAAAAAATAAATTATTCCTGTATGTACGCTAATTATTATTTTATAAATCTTACAATATCACCGAAAATCGCCGGCGAACCATAGGTGGTGCCTTAAAAAATGCGCGGCGTTCTTGGGAAAAAGAGCTTCACGAGTGGTGCTCGTGATCAGCTGTTGGAGCGCGGTACCGATTATAACTTACGGCGTGCAAAGTGTTAAACGGGCTATTGAAGTAGTACATGTCCGTTTATAGCGAAACTTCCAGTAGGAGTAACAGAGATAGCACTATTAGAAAGAGATAGCTATACTCGGAACATTCATGAAGAGAGTGACAGAGATAGCATCATTAGAAAGAGATGGTTATACTCGGTACATTCCAGAAGTGAGTGACAGATTGCACCATTAGAAAAAGACATCCATGGCAGAGAATGTTCCCGATACTTCGACTAGAACCCACGGATTAGACAAGCAAAGCATGGACTTCGAGAGTGTGATTCCTCGAAGTATTAAAGGACGCCGACGGCCGGCAGCGCGAACAAAGTGATAAATCAGAGCGAAGAATCTTTAAGTGATAAGTGCGTTTAACGTTTTTAGTACAATTTGTGTAAATTGGGAGTTTTTAATTCCGTAATAAAGTGTGTGTTTGAATTAGTAGATTAATTTGTGCTTTTCTATCTAACGCGAACCCCACGCTTTTTTGGTTTCATGCCATTCGTTGCATGAATTCAGCTGCTAGCTAATAGGACATTGTCGAAGAATGTGATTGACCTTAAGCTGTATAACTAATATTACACTTTTGCCCACAGATCTACGCGATAGTGTGCGTCGTGTCACAATTCCAAGAATATCTGGAGGGCAGAGGAACTGCCGCCTTCGATTTTAACGATCGAGTAAGTTTACCACTTCTTTTACAATCAATCCTCACCTTTGACCACAATCTTCGAATATTGATGACCAACCTGCCGAAGAGAAACAGAAACGGCTTCATGTAATGTAAAGTGCACATAACAACTTTAAAAACTTAAATTTAAGAAAGGTATGTTCCACATCTTTTTATAATAATCTACTCAAAAGATCTCAAGAATCTTGACATTAACCGCTCTTGCGCTATAGTAGAAAGTTTAAAACCCTTCGGGTAGAAAAAAAAATTTTTAGTCCTATTTTCCTAATTGACACGTCGCGTCCCACTACCCAAATTACTTACATACCAATTTCTCCTGATGATATACATGAAGAAAAAACAATGTAAGCAAGTTTATTGAACAAAAGATTACATGTTTTAATTGCAAAAAAAAACCTAGTCAGTACAAATAATATATCAATTATAGTAACTTTGTCTCGAAACGTATAACAATTGACGCGTCGCGGTCGGTTGTGATGACACAAGTCCTCTGAAAGTAGGTACGGATCTCACTAACGCATTTCGGTGAAGCGGTCAGTCGTGCCCAGAGCCCCGTGTGGGATGGTTGTGTCAGCTGTGTATGGGTCGCGGACTATGACTGTAAGTATCTAATTCACGCGTTTTGGCTCACGAAATGTCTAATTAACACGTTCACGTTTTAAAAATCAACTAGTAACTATTGCGCTGAGAATTTTAGTGTACATTAAAGGCCGCATAATTTAATAGATACTAGATTCTGTAGATTATTACATGTACCTATAAAAAGTTATTTTGTATTTTTCAAGAATCCCCAATTCACAAGTCTAATTCACGCATCAAAAATGAACGCGTTAATTAGAATTTAACCATCCATGCGGTTCTAATCATCAGTTTGGTTTATTTTTTCTAGAAGATTTGTATATATAATAGTAATAGTACCTATAATATATAGTCACATCTTCGTGGGGTCATTTTAAAACCTCATCAGGTAGCAAGCTGTATTTCTCAGGGCTGCAAAATTCAAGCCGAAGCGGTTTTGCCATATATTAGCACCATCAGGCATGAACAATTTCGTACTTGGATCCTTGTCGTTTCGTGCTTGGCCCTGTGTCTGATAGAATAATAACAATGAAGCTGAACACCAATTTATGTCTTCTCAACACAGTCCACGGAAGAGGTTATCAACTAGAGGAAACTCTAGACAGCATACCAAGCTGGCAAATTGCAATGGTATTGGGAGACTGGAATGCTAAAACAGGAAGCTCAGAAATAGTCCATGAAATCCGAGACACCTGGAAAATATGGTCTAGACTCTAGGAACGAACGAGGTCAGAGGCTTGCAGAGTTCTGTGTTCTGTGTTTGACCATTACTTTAACACTCTCTTTCTCCATCACAAAAGATGACTCTACAAGTCTACACTTGGAATTCTCCTGGAACCTGGGTCGTTTTAGGAATCAGATAGACTACATACTGGTAGACAAGCGCTGGAAGTCATCTGTCAAAAATTTGAAAACCTTCCCTTGAGCTGAATGCGGTTACTGGTTGCCTCCTTCTCCATTCCTCTCAAAGCCGTTTACCATAACGCGCGACTTAAACCCAGAACAGAGCGATCCCATTTCCATAATCTGACGGAAGCGACGCTCATGAATTTAGATCCACCGCGGACAGGTGATGCTGAGTCCAGGTAATAAATTAAGATTTTGAGGATATCGTATCTAAGAGAGTAAGGGACTGTAGAAGGTCCACATGGATCACTGAGGAAACCTGGAACCTAATTCAGCGCCGGAAAGAAATTAAAATTAATGCCCTTCAAGACTCCAAGGTGAAAAGGGAATACTCGAAACTATGTAAAGCAATTCAAAGGGAATGCCGCAGAGACAAGAACGAGCATATGCCAAGAAGTCGAGTCGCATCCACTTAAATTACAAACCTCAGATCTGTTCAAGAAAGTTCGGAATTAAGGTCCATAGTTTCCAGTCTTTCCTCGAGCTTGATCCTTGACTATTATGTGTACGACAACAGGATCCCAAGCCAGTGGTAGCGAAAGCCGTCTTCTCTAAGATTGAAATTAGGATATATTTTGATTTAAATAGCCTTATGCAACATTCTGGGAAAAAAATGTTAAAGTCAAATTAGTTCATGCTTATAATGACAAAATGGCTAAGTTATTACCCAATACAATCAAAATATATACTTCAAATGCACTAGATGAGTTGAAAGAACCTGCTACTTATGGCCTAAAACAGAACCCAGGTTTCCATTCTACAGGATCCAAATAGCACGGGTGGCTTACTTAGCTCCATAAAAATTGCAGTTGATGCTAGGTAACTTGACTTAGTTTTGAAAGACCTAATCATCGATAACCCACAATATGGAATAAACCGTAAAAAAAAATTACATCCCCACTTTTTTACGTGTAGGGCAGGTACACAAAAAAAAGTTTTTAAAGATTTATTCTACCACTATATCTCTGAGCTAATCCATAGACAAACGGACGGACGGACATGGTGAAACTATAAGGGTTCCTTGTTGGCTATTACAGAATCCTAAAAAGCTGTTATTCACTTAGGCGAGTACTTTTGCTAAGGCTTACGTTTCCTTTAGTCGCGTTAAAATCTTGCAAGGTGTTGCTATTTGTGACCTCAATCAAAGGAATCTGTTCAATAGTCCTAATGACAATTCAGCTTTAGCAGAATTCCAAAACTTAGAAACAGTGACCCAGTATTGTGACAGAAATTAAAAAAAGTTTTTCTGAGGCTCGGTTTACCTAATATCGACTGTACTTTCTTACACAAGCGTTAATTGCTCATTAAGAACAATCAGACGAGCCCAAACACTATTGGTTTATTCTGTGCTTTTAAGGAGTTCCTACGGCCATCTTCAGCTGCATGGTACCAAATTATTGTATTGTCAAAATTTTATTAAATTGTTGATTACGCTAATAAAACTTAACATTTAACCAACATTTGAAATTCTTGGCTTAGATCCTTTCACAACTAGAAGGCAGGGCCGTATTTACCCCTAGGCCCACAAGGCCCGGGCCTAGGGGCCCAGCTAGTCTAGGAACCCAGTCCCAGACGCAGGACTTGTACCATAATAATATGCTTCTTATAGGGGAGGGGGTCCCAAGTGCCTAGGGGCCCTGGCCCTCTTAGTCCAGCCCTGCTAGATGATTATCATTAGATCTTCACTTAGTGAGTGATAAGGAAAATGCTAATAAAACTTAACATTTATCCAGCGTTTGGAATTATTGGCTTCAATATTGGCTGAGATCCATTTACAACTACCTGGTCATCATGAGACCTTCATTTAGTGAGTGATATAGAAAATGCTAATAATACTTAACATTTAACCAAAATTTGGAATCCTTGGCTTCAATGTTGGCTGAGATCCATTAACAACTACCTGGTCATCATGAGACCTTCATTTAGTCAGTGATATAGAAAATGCTAATAATACTTAATATTTAACCAAAATTTGACATCCTTGGCTTCAATATTCGCTGAGATCCATTAACAACTACCTGGTCATGATGAAATCCTCATTTAGTAAGTGATATAGAAAATGCCAATAATACTTAACATTTAACCAAAATTTCGAATCCTTAGCTTCAATATTGGCTGAGATCCATTAACAACTAGCTGATCATCAGGAGACCTTCATTTAGTAAATGATATAGAAAATGCTAATACAAATTAACATTTAACCAAAATTTGGAATCCTTGGCTTCAATTCTTCTTTCTTGAATCTTTTTTTTACGGAATTTGAACTGAATTTATTTCCGACTCAAACTTAGTGTCCCACTTTGACGGTTAGGTGGTCCATACGCTAAAAATTGACTAAAAGTATAAAATCGGCTTTTAAAACTTAGCTGAAATGTTTTTCGAAATGAAATAATAATAATTATGATCGTTAAAGTTATAAAAATACTAATTGTATGTCCTAAAGGAAATGTTGTTTGTGATAATAATAAATTTTTAATTTAAAAGAGTTTAAAAGTCTGATGTTTATAAACAATACTTACTTTAAATCTTAAGTCGTTTCGAAATTGTATTTTTTTAATAAATACTGTTTTTTATCCAGCGGAATCATCGAAAAGAAAGTCTATTATCGGTGGTTACCCAACCCTACTTATACCTACCTACCTATATCTAACTATATTTTTAACTAACTAAAGGGATCTATATATATAACTATGTCTGTCTCTTTTAGCTTGAGAATTCATTTATATTCAAACTACTAAGATAATGATGAATCTGCATGTGTTATAAATATAGAAAATAAAACCATATTAACATTAACATATTATTTTCGTTCTGTTTTTATGTTCAAGCCTTCGTAACATTCGAACTACCATATATGATTTCGACTAATTTGAAATCCTTAAAGTATGACAATTAATTTAATACCAACCACTCCATTACTTCAAAGTACAAGTGTGTTTTTTGCCGTCCCACACGTTAACCAACGTTTTCTCAGTTATCGCTTGTTAATTTTTTCCAAATTTGATTTTTTTTTGAATTTTTCAAAAATAACTATAGCACCTAGAGGCATAATTCTTTCACCAAAAGATAGCTTATGTTCTGTAGTATTAGGAACAAATCATAACTTCATATCGACAGAGTAGGAAGTTTTCCCTAAAAGAGTCACAAATATGACATCGACGATTTTTTTTAGATATTCGACAAAGTGGGACGCTAGTTACTAAACTTTGAGGCCCTAAAAAAGTGCTTAAATTGGACATTAATGCGTTAACATCAAAATCATAGCTTTATGTATGTTCCATCAGTTTTTATTGAGAGCCAATTTTCGGTAGGTTTTGTCATATTTCACAAAACTGCCCGTAACTCCGTAACTAGAATCGACAAAGTGGGACGTTTTACTAAACACACTCACATTTTGTCTAAATCTGTAATTTATTTAGTCTATTAGATTCATAAAGTAGATAAGGGTTTAATTTTATAGTCAGTGTTAGTTTTAATTATGTTAAGATATCGGGACATACGTAAAATATTTTATTTTGTATAGGTAATGACTTTACCTGCTCGTAACAAGCAGATATTTGTATAGAAATATGACTTAATTGTTAACGATAAAATAATTTATTTGTATAAATTTATGCATTTTTAATTCAATAGTATTAGTTTTTAATTTTAAGCTTTATAAATAAACCATCAAAATCAAGCAATTTTGACATAAATTTAATTAATTAGTTTTATTTTTTTTATTGCAATGAAAAAAAAAAATTCTCATCATTTATTTAATAAATATTTTAATAGTAAACACGAATATGTTTTTGTTTTTTGAATATCTTAAATACTTTCGGAGATATCGACTTTTGTCACTGTCTCCATACAAGAAAAACGAGTGCGCCGCTAATATCAAAACAAGCTTCTGATTAATAACCTGATATTAACGCATCTTCGGGTGAAACCCACGCCACAAAACCAATGTCAAATGAAGATTAGTACAGTCGTTATTGCAACCCAACAGAGTACACATCCCATTGAAAGGTTCACCAAACTTGAACTTGGATGTTTCAGTCTAGAATCTCTGTAGGTGTTTTTGTCATAATCCATACTAATATTATAAATGCGAAAGTGTGTCTGTCTGTTACCTCTTCACGCTTAAACCGCTGAATCGATTTTGATGAAATTTGGCATGGAGATAGTTTAAGATCCGAGGAAGGACATAGGATAGTTTTCATCCTGGAAATTACGCCTAAAAAGATTGAAAAGTGAGTAAGTAATTCATGATGACATTGATGACCCTGTAGGAAATGTAATGATTAGACCAAAAGCACAATTGCTCTTACATTTGCTTAGGCGCTTTTAATAATCCCTTTTATTAATTAAGGTGATTAGGTGGATATCTATCGTGTTGGACGAGGTTGCTTCCATACTTCCAAGTTCCACGCAGACGTAGTCGCGGGCAAAAGCTAGTATTATTATAACACAATAGAGCTTAGTGACGTGTGGACGTCATGCTTGGTAACGTTATCTCGTCTCGTCTAAAATAGTATTAATGTGTTGAAGATAATAGAAAATTAGTGACATACAGGACCGTATTATTCATAAGGTTAAGTAGGCAACAGATTGGGTGTTTATTTGAGCGTTTCGACCTCTGTGTCCTATTGACGAATTCTATGAATATGGCTATTTTCGGTTGGCTTGTAGAAGTTACGGCTGATTACAATACAATAATTATTGAAATAATGTTAACCCCCCTCTTTTTTCGTCGGGGGTTAAAAAATAGATCCATGTAGAATGCTTTTTGAAGGTCATTGCTATACATATACAATTCAAATCATTTTACGACTAAGTCATAAATACCCTAAAATACTAAGTCATTACGTCATGATGAGATTTACAATCAAAAATTGTTTAAATAAACAAGCTTAAATAATTAACACTAACACAATTCGTATTAACATTAATTCTCCAACCATATGTGTTCGTCTGAAAAATAATCGTCTACTTTATAATAAGCTTTCTTCTTCAAGGTTTGCTTTACCGCAGTCTTGAATCTATTCTCATTCATATTTAGAATATGATCAGGTATTTTATTATAGCAGCGTGTACAGAGTCCCACAAATGACTTTTGGATCTTACTTAGTCTAGTTCTTATTCCTAACAGTTTATTCTTATTTCTAGTATTCCTATTATGAATGTCACATCTCCTTCGAAATAAAGTAATTTTTTTTCTTACATGCATAATGTTTTCCTAGATATATTGGCTAGCTACAGTCATTATATTAAATGTTTTAAATAGTTCTCTTAGGAAGTCACGGGTTCTCATTCCATATATTGCACGAATCGCTCGTTTCTGTAATATTAAAATTGCGTCCACATCTGCAGCTCTGCCCCACAATAACAATCCATAGCACATGACACTGTGAAAGTAAGCAAAATCGATGAGTCTTGCAGTATCCTGATCGGTTGATGCCCTTATCTTTTTCACAGCATATACAGCCGAACTCAATTTTTTTGCGAGTATTGCAATGTGAGCCCCTCACTCAGAAATACTTAGGAGAACTTTAAGGCAAAGTGAAATGAGTCATATTCATACTTCGACTATATTCTATTTCGACATTTTTATTCCTCGACCTTATAATACTTTGTCATTTTTCCATACTGTCATTATTATAATGCGTTTCTTGTCATTTTTATACCTCGTAATTTTTCTTTATAGACATTAGTCGCCTAACTCGATTATACGAATAATGACCTAACAATAATGAAATTAATGAATCATTGAGGGTAACGTGACTGTATGACACAGCATACGGCTCCGCCACGTCTACGTGCGACCAGCAGCAGCGCGAGCGGTGAGCGGCGAGATGTAAAAACAGAATCATACCGATTTATTTATAAGAAGCGCACCACGAGCAGTCGCGCGCAATTTCGCTCTATTTGTTCACACGCCGTACCGCTCGCCGCTAAGACCGAAATCCTGGCCCCGCCACTCTCGCATCGAAAAGGGACATACCTAAGATAATATATCACACGTGATAAAAATGAACGTGTTATAGTTATTCTAGAAGTGTAGGTTAGCAGAAAGCTTAACTCAGCGCGACGGCCACGATTTGAATCTGAAAAGAAAATAAACTAGATTCGTGTTTCTCAGTCAACTGAAACTGCAAATAAACCGATAAAGTTCAAGCATAACGTACTTGGGCACAGCTAATCTTCTGTGAACTTTAAAAGTTTCGCGTGATAGATCTATTATAATTACAGAAGTGACCTTAATATAAACGTAATAAGACTCACATTACAAAATATTTCAGCGATACACAAGAGGTTTTGAAAATTACCACTCGGATAGTGATTTCCTTTTGACGAGAGTACTCAAATATTTACTCGGATACAGGCAGTTACTCGCTAGTTTAAACACCGCAGTCTATAATCCTCCGTCTCGCTCGTTCCTCTGTAAAATAACTTATACGTAAGCGGGACACCATAACCATTCACAAACGTTAGAAAAAATATTAATTCATTATTATTTTGAGTCTACATGTGTAAAGGAAATCCGAAAGGTGAAATGGACGTTTAAGTACCGAACCAACTTAAAAGGATTCCATTTTCACTGCAACGGAACCCTAAAAACGGATCACAATATTTGTCCACCTCGCCGTTGTTGAGTAAGCCAACCCTGTTAGCACACTCTACTGAACAGAATAATCAACAAGCCATTTCACCCACAATATATTTCCTTTCGTTTTTTAAAGAGTCAGGCCTAGGGTCACTACACTCATAGACGCAGCGGCTTAGTCCAAAATAGCAAAATAATAATTTCGAGTATTCCGCTCTCTACTTGGCTATGGAACCCAAAAACGGGGTTTATAAACATTTGCTCACGTAGCCGCTGTTGCGTAAGACAACCCTTTTAGCACACTCTACTGGATAGAATAATCAACTAGCCATTTTCACTAACTCTGACTTTCATTTTTTGAAGAAAGAATAGACATAAAGTCGTTACACACTATAGCCGGACAGAGAAAAAAGAATATGAAGATGTTATATTATTTAATGTTTTTGTCTTTGCCAGGGTTTTGGTTTCCATAACCAATAAATATCTACAATATTCAGTCTACACTGATTAGAATATCAGTAGGATATTTGACCCAAAAAATCTGCCTTTTATTCTCTTTCAAGTTTGGGCTTATGTTCTGACGAAGCGGGACAGGAGAAGCAGGCAATTCAATGTTATAGAATTTTCTGCTTTTACCAAGGTTACGGAAGCAGAGACGGGTCCGTACATTTGCTGACCTGGCTGCCTTCATGAAATACAGCTTCGAGCGCACTCTTTTGGATAAAATAATCAGCCGGCCGTTTTTACAAACTTTAACTGTAGACGTTAAGACACGACATACAATAGTCCCAAAGATGAAACAGGGACATAATAAAGGTATGAAAATGTTATAATGCCACGACTTCCTTAGTCTCTAAGGGTCCATAATGTTTATCCACGTGACCGTTGTTGTGTAAGTTAACCCTGTTAGCACACTCCACTGAATGGAATAATCGATTGACCATTTGCACAAACACGGGACGCCCTTTATTAGGGCATTTCAATGGACTTGTGGCCTTCAGTTTACGGTTTCTAAACTCCATAAAATTGGGGTACAATAAGTTGGAAACGTTTGTGTATCTGTTTGCGTCGTAGTCTCGGAGTATTTAAATCCATGAATTGAATCTAGTTTTTTTTGTATAGTAGCGACTTAATATAATAAGTTTTCTTTTTTCGTCAATTGTCGTCATATTTGGAACAATTTACAGAAAACCTTTACAAATTATACGCCCATTTCTTCCTTAGGAATCACTGTTGATGAGTGAATCCCACGTGAAATTGTCTTCAGTCGTTTTTGAGTTTATCGCGATATCGCGAACATACAGACAGACAGACAGCCGTGGCCGGGGACTATTTTTATAATTTAAGTGTAGTGATGATGTAGCAGATAAAGAATAATGTATTAGGAGATCTATATTTTGACAGTTTCAGTGACGGTTCTTATTAATGTCATGTCGAAAAGGTTTCCCATACAAACAAATGTTATCGAGAACGGTACATACCTATCTAAGTAGATCAGATGCAAAATCATAGTATCTGAAGTTATTCACTTTATAAAAAATCATTAACCATGTTAACCACTAGCCAGCAATAATTAGCCGTTAACAGCTATCAAAGCATAGTTTTAATGGATCCGTAACCGCCCTTTCCTAATTTTCCGTTATAATAATATTGTTGTTCATAATCGATCCATTTACACATATCCGAGGCCGAAGCATCAAGGTTTTCCCAAGTCAATTTGGCTATGCTTTTGTATGGCAAATTTGCATACTAATCTGAAAATCTCG
The DNA here is from genome assembly GCA_932273695.1 of Apotomis betuletana. Taxonomy (NCBI): domain Eukaryota; kingdom Metazoa; phylum Arthropoda; class Insecta; order Lepidoptera; family Tortricidae; genus Apotomis; species Apotomis betuletana. The sequence goes on along the minus strand of OW026298.1, from coordinate 10,470,243 downwards.
GAGCTTGGATAGGATGGGATGTCGTGATACAGAACTGTTAACTTCAAGGTTTCGTTTAGCCTTCAGTGATTTATGTCGGCAGTTAAATGCTACACAAGTCTCTTGGACATTAACACGTTATTAGGTAACTATTCATATGTACCTATTTGAACACCTTTAATCGTTATTAAACCGGCCAAGTGCGAGTCGGATTCGCGCACCGAGGCTTCCGTATTGACACTTATCCCATCTTAACTGGACGGGTAAAGTTAAGTTTGCACCTGGTATGTATCGCGCTGAATACAAATGAGATGCAAAGTTAAGGCAACCGATCACGTTTGTTGTATGGGGCATTTAAATATTGATTTTATTCTGTTTTTAGTAATTGTTGTTATAGCGGCAACATAAATACATCAATTGTCTAGCTATCACGGTTCATGATTTTTTTGACGACGCGTTTGGCTCGGTTTGTAGATATCTGCCTACTGAATCGGCTGTCCCGGGTTCGAATCCCGGCCGGGACAAATATTTGTGAGATGAACTCGACTATTTGTGCTTGGGTCATGGTTGTTCTATGTATATAATATTTATCTATATAATAACCCATAACACAAGCCTTCTTGAGCTTAATTTGGGACTAGATCGATTTGTGTGAGGTTGTCCGATATTTATTTATTTGAGATACAGCTAAATGACAGACAGTCAGACAGACAGACGTACAGTGGAGTCTTAGTAACAGTTACTACGTAAATGATCCATTAAACATCGCTTTAAAACGTTACCTACATTAATGAGAGTGCCGATGACACAGTGAACGTAAAAAGTGCTTACGCTTCAAAATGTGGGTTTAATTTTCGTATTTTCCGCGGGGAGTCCGAAAATTGCCGGCCCACGTGCCCGCGCTGACTATTTTATTACAGCAATTTTGCTGACGCGACAATGAAGATTAGTTTAGCATTAGAGGAGACACGTTCTGACCATAATCTACAATGGGGGTGATTGGTCTATTTTCTTACTAACTTCTACCTATATACTAACTTTTCATTATCTAGGTGATTCATATAAAGCACATCCCTAAAGTAGACCAATCGTGGTGAAATTTCGGGCAGATGTCATTAAAAACCGAATCCAGCCCTTTACTTCTAGCAAAACGGTGACACGCGACTCTTTGTCGCGCGACAAATACTAACTGTCACTTTCCTTTTAATACCGTGCGGGCAAGACAGGAGATGCTGATTCGCGCGACAAACGAAGTCGCTGCCAGATATGCTAGCCCTGACGGGGCCTGTGATGGTTGCTTTTATCACGTGATACAAGAGACAAACAATCTGTCACGTTGTCACAAAATGCTAGTGCGAGTGACAGATGCTTTGTCACGTATGGCTCAGTTTCATTGGTCGATAGGGCCCGCATGCGGGGTGCGATATGGCTCAGTTTCATTGGTCGATAGGGCCCGCATGCGGGGCGCGGGAGATTTCCAGAACGCATGCCATAGGGCCCGCATGCGGGGAATTGTTTTCATTGGTCGATAGGGCCCGCATGCGGGGTGCGGTAGATTTCCATAACGCATACCATTATGCGTTTTCAATGGTCGTTATACCGTATGCGGGGAGTCCCCGCATGCCGTATATCGACCGAGTTATCGACCAATGAAACTGAGCCATTATTTATCGCGTGATAAACGAGACCATTACATAAATATCAGTTACTGCGAAAATGGCTTGCCATTATACATATCGCTTTAAAATGTTATGTTAATGGGAGAATATTGGCATAACTGATAACACAGCAAACGCAAAATTGCTTTCAGTTCAAAATGCGGGTTTAGTTAAAGTATTTTCCGTGGGGAGTCCGAAAATAGCCGGCTCACGTGCTGACACTAAAATGAAGACTTGTATAGCGTTAGATGTGGCACGTTCTGTCCATAATCTACAGTAGAGTTTTTTTCTACTACTGGCATATTATGTGAATTGCATACTGAAATTGTCAGCTACAATAGCGGTGCAGGTGTAGACACTTTTTTATAAGGATGTCAATTAATTCTATTTTTTATGGGGATCAAAATGTCCTATATAGACATTTGATCCCAATAACTAACTACACTTAGACTACTCTTAACAGTCAGAAATACCGTCAAATTTCAACATTCGTACAGAGCGCTAAAAACGCTCCATACAAATAAAGAAATAGGTAAATAAATAAATAATAAATATAGACGCAAAACTTAATTTGCCATTTTCACCGTGCGTTTAAGTTCATCGCTGTCATACAATTATTGTTTTGTTAAATTATGAATCCCAAACTTTCATTTGGATTAGAAAATAACCAATAATTTGCGTACCTACCTTTGATGTCACATGTAAAAAAAAATATATAGTTTTCTTGTTTCATGTGACATATGGAGCAAATTTTATTCATATAACTACCGTTTGTTGTATAAAACAACATCATCAGTCAACACCCCTCCCTATTGCTGCTGATTTCACGTAGGTTGAGCCCAAACATAAGTTCATCATACGTAGTTAAAGTTTCACACCATTTGTACCGCGATTCTTGCACCAAAGTAGATTTTATTTTTACAACGTTGTTACCTTAAAATTCAATGCAATGCGATCAGAAAATGATTCGGACTGTACCTTGCTGTAAATGAACTATCGATAAAAAATGAAACGAGAGATTAAACAAATATATTGAACATAATCAATGTTGATCCTACTTTTTGTGGTCATTTCATGTTTTGCATACAAAGGATAAAAAAGATGGCAAAATGGTATGCGATTCACTGCAGTCCAAGTGGGACTCGAACCCACGACTTCTGTTTAACCGGAACATTGCTCTTCCAATTGAGCTACAGGATCGCTCTGCAGACCGTATGAAATAATGCCTTCTCATTCCCCTTACATAAATATGCTGAGTTTTAGCGCAAGCCCGCGGTTGCTTTTGTTGTTTATGTCATAGGGGGCAAACGAGCAAACGGATCGCCTGATAGAAAGGGATTACCGTCGCCCATAGACACCAGCAACACCAGAAGAGTCACGAGTGCGTTGCCGACCATTCAGTTAGGAGTACGCTCTTTTCTTGAGGGTTTGAAGAAAAAAGAAATACCGCATGCGACAATTCATTCCACAAAGCACTCGTACGAGGCAGGACTAAGGGATGTGCGGTGCTCGAGAGCGGCACATCTCTAGGCAGGACATTTCTATAAAAACGCACAGCTGTGGACTGCCAAGTATCTAAATTGTGAGGATGAAAGAATTGCTTGACAAATTCGTACTAACAGGGAACTCTTGGTGCGAAAGTTTGAGCTTATAAGGGTAATTCTTTTCACTAGAGATAAGTTACAGGGCGGTTAAGGGCCTCCGTTTGCTGGCGCGGGTGCACGGAGCGGGCGCATGCGCGCGTATGCCTTTTGTAGGTATAATCCGCCGCACGCGTCCGCGTCATAGCGTTGCTCATACTATTTTTCGTTAATCCGCTCACCCGTTCCGTGCACCCGCGCCAGCTAGCGGAGGCCCTAAAGAGTAAATACAGTAGGTACATCACGATTTTAGTGATGATGTTTCGGTCAGATTTCATTAGAATGGTCGAATGGGCTAACCCAGGGATATTTCGAACCACTTAGGCCTACATCAATATTAGACAGCTAGCCGCAAATAAATTAGCTGAAGCAGTATCTTCACTAGTCTTTCTCTTTCTCACGCACTCGTTTATCAGGTACCAACGAAGCTAACGCGGTTGACAGAAATCGGAATGCAGCGAGGATGGATAAGAAGCACTTTTTATTCAAATTCTTTGTTTTTCAGCGTCTTTGCAGTGTTATATTTGACTGTTCGTGCATTATATTTTGTGGCTGTTTTCCCTTATTATGTATGGGCTGTCGGCGCTGAGTCGATATTGATTGATTGGACCACCGTGCTAACACGACATGGGATAACACGGTTATACATGGGTTTTACGGATTAGTATTAAGTAAGTATCTGTTGTATGTGACCCCGATATTGGTTGTATTAAATAACCATCTTGAAATTAGTTAATTATGTCAGCAGAACGATTAATTAGATTAGTCACATCTAGTATGTCACAAAGTCTCGATGCGTGTGTGAGTTGAAATAAAGTGACAAAAAATTAAAAAGGCTCTCAAAAATTATAAAAAATATGTAGGTACTGCGTGTTTTTACAAATTTAAGTCGCTGTAACGGTGAGAAACATTTTGTCTGTGAAGCCAACTTGAACCGAATTTAAGACACGTTTAATCGACAAAGCAAAAATTTGTACCTTACCTACAGCCAGAAAGGAAATATTTGACATCTTATACCTATTACACTTATTTTAGATATTCTAGGCCCCGCAACGCTAAGTGTGCTACGCCGTAGCCCGTAGCAGTGTTTGCTAAAGGTAGCAATGTTCATTCAGATAATGTGTCATGTCACATTGCGGCAGCCTTAGGGACAAACATAGCTGACTCGGTTTAATTCAGGGCCTCCCTGAATACTGCCTGCAGGGTTGCTGGATATACTACCCTACCGAGGTAAAAATTACACTGTTTAAAGCCTAACAGTCAGTCATTTTACTCGAGCAGCCTGTGGGTGAGGTGCACAAAAATAGTCTACAAAGCCTTGCGCATTCAGTACAACAATGCATTTAAAAAGTAGTAAGGACTACCCTGGTGGTGTAGCGCATCCCTTACGTTCGCTGAAGCACGCAGGTGAATATTTACCTTTGTAAGGCGTTTTTTCGCCATTCATTTCTGCAAATATTGTTAAAATAGATGATTGTTCGAAGTTGTTTTTTTATGTATCCCGAAGTTACTCTCGAGTGCGTTCCTAGTTAGATCATAATAATTAAAACGACTGGCTCTTCCGTTGCGGTAATAATGGTGACAAAGGAATGACGCTAGAACCGCGCAGTTCGGACAATCAACCCGCATGGACGGTTTTCAAGCCATAATGCGGAAGAAAATCGCCTCGATGCTGAACAGGCTCAGGGGACTTCTAAAAGCATTCTCGGTGTAATTGATGATCCTTATGACTGTCCAATCTTAATGCACTGGGTCAGTCAAATTAGGGCATTTGCCTCTCTTAGATATTATAAGTAAATTAAGATTTTAATGTGTCATACTAAGTTTTAAGTTTACTAACTAACATTTTATGGATGTAACTTATCCGAAATAAAGATTTATTTAATTGAATACTGACTTAATCGAAGTATTCATTCATATCCATAATACTAAGACTTTCGGAAAACAATCACTTTGGGGATAGATCCATAATCAATAGTTTGCCGGAGGAAATAAAACGAGAACCAATCAAGAAAAATTCAATAGAATTAAAAAAAAAAAAACTTTTTTAAACTACTACCGTAATATGGGTATGTACGTGGAATAATAATCATACTTGTGTACCTAAAATACAGATTCCCTAAAGCCCACAGTCAAATAAGGACAATGTTTTATCCATAGGAAAAACGTAAAGGTCCTAATAATTAAATAAGTAAATAAATAAAGCAATAATTGCGCTTTATAATTGTAGTAATACTTAATTAGAATTTAGTATATACGATAGTTAGAGCAAAATAAATGATTACTGCGTTTACCCTTAAATTAATGTCATCTGTTTTAAAAGACCCGTATTTTTTCTCATTCAAAGCCCAGCAACGTCTCACGTGCTACACCCGTCTCAGCGTTTTCCTCATACGCGGTGAAAAACGAGCGTAGACCCATGACGCATGGATACCCTTTATTTAGTTAATATGCGGACATTTCTCCGTACACTCAAGGCTCGGCTGTATTAGTGGTTACCCGACTAATACCGTGTCACACTGTGGCAGGCCTAAAGGCAAACTTAACTGGCTCGGTTCAATTCAGGGCGCCCCTAAAGACTGTCGAATCGTAGTAATACCTTATTGAAACTTAGTATGTACGATAGTTGAAGGAAAATAAATGATTACTGCGTTTACACTTAAATTAATGAAATGAAATGTATTTATTTGCAATAGATATAGTTTACCGTTTAATGTCATCCGTTTTAAAAGACCCGTATTTTTTCTCATTCAAGACCCAGCAACGTCACACGTGCTACACCGTATCTCGTCACAGCGTTTTCCTCATATATTATGCGGTGATAAACAAGCATAGACCCATGACGCATGGTTACCCTTTATTTAGTTAATATGCGGACAAGTCCGTATGCCGTGTCACATTGTGGCAGCCCTAGAGGCAAACTTTGCTGGCTTTGATGGCTCGGTTCAATTCAGGGCGCCCCTGAATACTGTCGAATCGTAGTAATGCTTAACACGTTCACAGTCCCCGTACAATGGGTTTAAATTTTCTTGGACGTCCAAGCAAATTACTTCCATCACACGTCCGTGCTCCACATTTGGGTCACTATGAAACGACCAGGTACGCACTCGAATTATTACAATATACAAGGTGATTTTTAGTCGTGATGTGCAAGGGGGGGGTCACACTGATCAACTTTTACTATGGGGCTAATCATGACATTGCTTTGAGTGCGTACCTGGTCGGCTATAGTGACCCATGTACGGGGCAAGGACTTGTGGAGATAGTTCGTCGTGACCCATGTATGGGGTACTGGACTGTGAACGTGTTAATTACAATACAACTTAGTATGTACGATAATTAAAGCAAATAATTGATCCATGACCCATGAGGCATGGATACCCTTTATTCAGTTAATATGCGAACTTGTGCTGTATAAGTGGTTACCGACTAAATGCCATTGTCACATTGCGGCAGCCCTAGCAGGGTAGCTATAGATCGGATGAATGCAGGGCGCCCGTGAATACCAACATAACCGAACTAACCCAACCATTTATCCATATCCTTAGTTAGATAATCATATTAATAAGATATGACTATTATTATGCAAACAATAGGTTTGCTGAGGGTTCTTAGTTTCGAGGATTTGACCGGTAGCAAGATGTTATAGAAAAAAAAACTGCCTATAGAAACGCTGCTATATGATGAGAACCGAGATTTAACGCATATGTGTCAGAAAATCCTATTAGTTCATTATAATTACTATTACGAGTATTATGCATAGGTACAATAGCCGATAATTTTGCTGCAGTTTCCTAATATGACTCAACCGGATAAATTATGATTGTTCAACATACATACTTGTACAAGTTGTACACAATTTCGCCGAACATTGTCAAAACAACACCACACCAACCCTTCATGACCAGAGTATTTTAGAAACGTCGAAGTAATTACAAAAAAACATTTTTAATTCCCGCTTTATGGTGCAAAGATCTAATTATGACTTTTTATGTTTAGTTTCTGTAAGTCGAATAAGTAACTTGATTGGCAGCAACTAATGTTGTTGCTCTCAATCAGCTGCCGTTCACCTAATTTATAACACAATTCGAATGGCCAGCCCAAACCCAAAAACGAAAATATAATTCAACTTTATAACCACAGTCTATTAATCAAAATAAAAGCCAATGCTTGAAAGTACCGAATTGCATGATATCACCATCTTCCTCTTTCGCCTGGGGTATAATGAAACAAAGAATCCAATTCTCGAGTCTGGTAGTACCTGTAGGTAGGTGCGGGGCACCATGGGTCGTGATGACACATTTAAGGGACGATCGATACGGGCTGCGACCGTTTGCCCGCTTTTTTATATGACTTCATAGATGGGATTGTCTGTATCACATAACAAGTAATAGTCATTCAAATCTGGAAGTTCGTTCAAATTATTCAAATTAACGTTATGACTAAGATATCTTAGTCAATCAAGATATCTTAACGAGAAATTATGATTATTACATAATGAGAGAGGTCTTAAAACCAACGCCTAATAATGTACAGTTGCATACACTATCTTTATTTACACAGATATTTATCAATATGTCATAGATTTTCTAGTCAGATGATGTCAGAAAGTCCTGGAATGATTGCTGGGGCGCTGGGGGGGACGCCATAACATCGTCATTATAATATAATAATGACTAGCGGCCGCCCGCGACTTCGTCCGCGTAGATTTTTGATGATGACAAAGATATTAAAATAGGTACCTAAGTAATTTTTATTCTTAGTTAAAATGGTCTAGACATTGGCGGCCATACACCATGCTTCCTATCGTCCAATCTGCAGTTCGTCTATAATAGTCTATATACAACACACACGATCAGTTTAAATTGTCCAATCGGCAGCGGCGTTCAGTTGAAGCCATGGCGTGACCGGTGACAGACGACGATGTTATAGCCGTTTTAGGCATTTTACTAGTAAAAATTAAACAAAAAAAAAAAGATCGAACAGAGTGGTGCAAACAGTGGTTAATGAGAAGAAAACAGTTTACTCATACATTAAAAAGAATTAAGGGCTACGCCTAAAGATTATTGTAATTATTTACAAATGCATGAAGAAACAATGAAAAATGAATGAGTAATGATATGCAATAACATCACTGATCATCCGTGCCCCGCTGCCGTCGCTGCCAAGTAATGTCTTTACCTATAGTATCTGAACTTGTTACGATATGGGTGTAGATAATAAATGTAAAATGACATTTTAGGTGCCACCATTGCGGATATTTACAGAGTATATGTATAATTACGAAAACAGTTCCTGTAGCCTTACCATGAGTTTACAGTGACAGTATCTACTCGCTAGCGAGTGCGTAAAGGATTTGTATGAAGAATTGTAGTTCTACAAAGTAACCGCTAGGGGCGCTATACTATTATCCATACAAATCATTTACGCTGTTGCTAGCTAGTACGGACACGTTAACTCGTGGTAAGGGCACTAAAGAACAGTAGAAAATGTTATATCACTATCCCTCTGCTATTTGTTTATCACGAGGGTTGACTCTTGAACCGTTATTATCATTTATTTATTTATTTATTTACAACAAATTTATTTACACAGTATTACAGTAGACTAACCAATACACTGTGAAATTAGGGTAAGTTATAGACAATAAACATTAAGTACTAGAAATCCTATTATACATCATCTCGCAAAATCTCAAACATTCCTGACAAACAGTCGTCCATCTCCACGCAAGAAGGTCACACTCCGGTGCTGCTATCAGGAGCGCATTCAGAAGCGTAAGAGCACGAAGGAGCGGAGAGTTTCATCATGTATCTAGTCGGAATCGTCATAGAATTATATTACTGTGGAACCTATAAAAACAATGAAAGTCATAATGTTTACATTAAAGGTTCAAGGGGGTTAGGGAGACGTTACTGTTTTAATAAAAATGAATTAGTTCGGGTATAGAACGTCGTTACTATCGATTCTCAACAAAATTCAAGAAGACGATGAGATTCCTTAGGGCTGCAAAAAGCAACTGATTGAAAAATTCAATGGATCTCGCATCGGTTCAGTGGTCCAATAGGTACGCACAGCCGTACCGTAGGCCCGAAAAGCCGCAGCTTCGAACCCCGGCTATCTGTTCCAAGACTTCACAATTCCATTGTTTTCTACTCAACCACGTAATCGCAATAAAAGATTTAAACTTTGTTTTTATTTGCTAAAATGGCGAACCTTTCGCTTGTCGAACGACGCAGGCTCCAGCATTTTCAGTCTTCAGTAGGTATCATAAACTGATAAAAGTTTTTGTTATTAAAAACTCGTTTTTATGGTTCCGTACCCAAATGGTAAACACGGGACGTACGACTCCACCTGTCAGTCCGTCTGTCTGTCTGGCACCAGGCTGTATCTTATGAACCGTGACAGCTCGGCGGTTGGAATTTTCACAGATGATGTATCTCTGTAGCCGCTATAACAACAAATAATAAATTAAATAAATATTTAAGTGGGGCTCCCATACAACAATCTTGATCAGTTGCGTTAACTTTGCACCTCGTTTGTATGCGGCGTAACACACACCAAGTGCAAAACTTAACTCTGCCAGTTAAGATGGATTAAGTGGATATGTACGGAATCCTCGGTGCGCGAGTCAGACTTGAGCCGGTTTTTTTCTTGATTGACATTATGAGACATATTTTCAAATAGTTTGCTTCTTGGATATTGATCTAGAATTTTTAATTTGTCTGATAACAATAGCTAGCTATAGCTAGTTATAGACAAGCCTTGTGTCAAAAGCCATGAGGCCCCGACACAGAGGGAGGAACAACACTTCGGGGTCCCTGTGACCCGTGTCATGGTACGGCTGACACTACGCCGTCGTGACGATGATGGTAGCTAGGCCCCTGTTTGAGGAAGTCAATGTAAAAATGTTAAAATAGACACGAAGAAGCGGAATGCAACGTGGTTCTGCTCTATAATATCGTAACCTGTCGATTTGGCCTGGCGAAGTCCCCTAGAAGCAGTACCATGAGTTTACAGCGACAGTACTCGCTAGCGGGCGCGTAAACGATTTGTATGGAGAATTGTAGTCTACAAAGTAACCGGTAGGGGCGCCAGGGGTAATCCACTAGGAGAATATTACAATATTCTCCATATAAATAATTTACGCTGTCGAGCGCGTACGGTCACGTTAGTAACTCATGGTAAGGGTTGAGAGATGGATAAGTCGGTACAGAATGGACGTGAGTAGACGTTTTGTATGTATGTATAAAATTCACGGGAGTTTATACACCATTAATTAGGCCCGCCGGAATTAAATTATGACGATATTTTTGCTATAAAATATTGTATTTTTGAAACATTTTATTCATAACTAGCGACCCGCCTCGGCTTCGCACGGGTGCAATGCTGATAAATTAGCCATGTGTTATACATACATATAAAACTTCCTCTTGAATCACTATCTGTTAAAAAAACTGCATCAAAATCCGTTGCGTAGTTTTAAAGATCTAACCATACACAGACAGACAGACAGAAGGAAGCGACTTTATTTGACAAAAACAGCTTATAGGTACAACAAGTGGGATATCTTTCAGACTCCAATCTAGGCTGAGCCTGTATCTTGGTACTGCGAGTGCGATTTACAGATTCAAAAATACTAACTACTTAAATGGATATAAAAAAGTAGTAAGTAACGAAACGTTAAGTACCGTTCTGTAGCTATCTAACAAAAGAACAAAAAATAAAAAGATAAAAGAAATAACCCAAATCCTAACTAACATAATGTGTATGTAGTGATGTCGAAGACATACAAAGATAAATATAAAAATATAACAAATCATTCGCTACCAATCAACCAGTCGTGTTTCAGTCCCAAAAATGGGGTCGTCTTCTGATATAGGGCAAACAAGCGTAAAAGGCTCCGTTACGCAGCAAGAATCAAGCGGTTTTCACGAGTCTGCCCCTAGTAATAAAACAGCCTACGTACCCTCTTACCACAATGTCACTTAATACCTTCCATTCTGAGTAACCAGAATTTTAATACGCTCGAAACCAAAGCTGTGAGTCACGGTGGCAAAATAGAACTGTCGCGGACGAATTTCAGTTCTAAAGTAAAAGATATAAAATGGTTTTCTCTGTGTTGATAATTACGGATCTGTTCACGTTTAACGTTTAAGAGGATTGGAAATTTGGAAACAAAAAATACCCGCCGACGCCGTTTGCAGGCTTGTTATTCAGTTTGAAGTGTTTTAAGTAATTATAGCAAATTTTCAACTTCACTGGTAAAGAGTAGTCCTTACGTTACGTAGGTACTTTATGTATGCACTTAGTGAGAAGCGAGTAAAATTTTCTTTTGTTGTTCTTTCTTTCTTTAGCTCTACTTATGTAGTACTTATACGGCATCTGATGTTTTTATTGGGATTAAAGGCGGCAACTGGGCGCAAAGTGCACAGAGAGACCTATCTTTGGAAAAAGTGGGTATTTTTATGAAAACAAATGTCAGGCCAAAGGAGGCTCATGGACATATGCATACTTCCTTTTCTCACCTATGGTGCTCAGACTTGGTCTTTGACAGAAGGTCAGAAGTTCGAACTCGGGGTCTGACAAATGCCATGGAGCGTCGCCTATTAGGTGTAAAATTAATGGATTGAATCCGGAACACCACTCTACGCTCCAAGACCAAATTGTTGACGTAGCTCGGAAAGCGGCTAAGTTAAAGTGGGAATGGGCTGGCCGCGTTTGACGTATGCCGGATGAGTTGTGGGCTAAGACCACTAGAGAGTGGAAGTTTGTTCGACATCGGTTGTCTTCATTTGAAGAACATGCCCACTCCATGTTAGCTGTCGTTGCATATTTGAGCCCATAATAGACAAAAACCATGGGAATAGACCTTCATCTATTAACCCTAAACATAGATATAAGGTAGGTAGGTACTTTTTATACAACTGAATTACAGTTCTCTTCTCTCTTCTTATTACTTTATCAAGATTCATTTTATAACTCTATCTTGGCACTAGAAATAAGGATCTGCTCAGTGTTGCCAAAATTTTGAGGTCCTACCCCCATTGGGGCAGGTATGGGCGGGGGGCATATTTTGAAAGATGAACATTTTACAAACTTGGGGAGAGAAGTGTCATATAATTTCTCGTGCTGAATCGAATGAGACCTTGCACATACTTATAGGATCAATATTTAGGGAGAAATTTTCATTTTGCCGCCAAATTATGCTATTTTTCCTGTGCTAAATATAAACGGTTTTGTTGCAGCAACTAGCGGCGGTGCAGTACACCGCCACAGCACAACATACCACGACCACCAGCTCCGGGGGTCGACGGCGCTCCGCCGGGAGGCCTATGCCGAGCCGCTGCGAGCCCGACGAGTTCTCCGAGGCTCCTAAGTCCATCGGTAACTATATCTACTACGTAGAAATACAAAATTAAAGACTACTCTATTGATTGCGTGCAGTCAAAAATCTAATTTTACGCGTGAATTTTGTCAATTTCGAGTAGTTATTGAAACAAAAACTATCAATGAAAAATTCAAACTGTGGGTTTTAAATATGTACCAATAATTCCCAATAGCCCTGTTCTAGGTAGTAACATCAATAATATGTTAAGAAACATGTTTTATCATAAAGAAAAATGTCTAAAACAATCAGCATTTTCAAAGGAATAAGGTCTCTTTAAGGGAATTCACCGGGGGTGAAGAAGTTCGATTGTAGGTAGTTATTATATTGGACAGACGAAGCAGACTGTAGCTGAAAGAGTCAAGGAACATATCGCATAGTCAAGTGTGCGTAATGTTTAAGGATGACAAAAGTGACGTTGGAGTGCCGGTTGGACAAGTTGTAGGCTGGCAAGCACCCCCGCTTGCTAGTAACATGACCGAGCGACAAAGTACACGCTGTTACGAGTGACTATAATAAGCGTGCGCCCGAAGTAAGTAATTGTCTTGCTCGCAGAACGAGAAGGTAGCGAAACTGCCAGTACAACTTTGTAGGTATAAGAATTAATAAGATTGCCGCTTGACACTTCATTCGCCTTGCTTGTAAAATGTTCATCTTTTAAAATATGCCTCCGTCCATACCTCCCCCAATGGGGGTAGAGTGGAATTTTGGGACTCGGCAGATCCTCATTTCTAGTGCCAAGATAAAGTTATAAGACAAAGTTTCATTGATGTACATATTTTGCCACCAAACTGCCATATTTAGTCTTATTTTACCTTTAGTACTCCTGTCAAAAATCTTGGAATCCCTGCTCTAGTGTCTCAAGTCCATCGAAAATCGTCAAAAATTTTATCAAACGCGTCAGTCAATGTAATGCCATATTGGTCAACTATTGGCCTGGATTGGATTGTTAGACCGCTTTTCCACTAGACCTTGCGTAACTAAAACCAGCAGTACACGTCCAACGTGTCAACCCTGCACCACCTCAACGCGAGGAGATTACGCATATTTTTTTTCCTTTTTTCTTTTATATTTCTATGAATGGTTTTATAAAAAAAATGTTGCTTCCATGTCCACATTAAAAAATAATGAAACATTACCTACATGTTTCACAAATTTCTTTAGAAGTATTTTATTTGAGGATTCATAAAATGTATCTAATATGTCAGACGATTTCTTGGTAAAATGTTAGTTTTTTTGGCAGCACGAGGGAGCCGACCTATGCCCAGCCGACACGATCCTGAGGAGTTCTCGGAGGCTCCCACCAAGGCTATAAGTAAGTATCGGAATTTATAATATCCTTATCGTAAAAGGCAAACCTGTTTTTTTATGAGCGGTCAATTAGTCATTTCTTCATGTTACAATTACAACTAAGAAACTGATTGTCATGATCACTTTATGTCACAAAATTAATAAAGCTCGAATGATTTTGAGTTCGTCCCGTGCAGATAGGCCTGAAAATGTTGTGTGTTTACATGAATAAAGTACCTACCACCAACCTATAGGTCATTATGCGAGTGTTTCAACTGCCTCACTTAGGTGGACATATTTTGGAAGAATTGGGCATAGATTTTGATGCCATTTTCGGATATTAGTTAGATGCCCGGTAAACTTAGATACTTAACCAGAATCAAAATCGAAATCTGCAGCCACTTCTACAATAAAGTGACCACAACAGCGATTCGGAACAAACACTCTAATAATGACCCTTATGTTAAATATAATTTTCTGAGCCCTTTTCCAAGACCCGTTTGACTGTTTTTATTCAACGCCAAAAAACTAGGAGAAGCAGCTGGTCAATAAAGTAGCACACAATTCCTGAAAAAAAAACGTAATACTAAAAGCTATTACGTAGGTACTCAAAAACGTAACTCAAAAGAATAAATATTCGAGGATAATAGCGTTCAAGTGTATGGTAATTTTTATTCTATGTACACTTAGAGCATTGTACCTCCATTCTCTTGCACACAAGAGGAAAGTTTGAGTAAACGTATGATCCCTTAATGATTTTGCAGTTTTGGCTTCCCTCCCACAGCTCTGGGGTGACTAGTGTTATTTAAACACGTAGTTGAGAGTGTTCTTTGGTATAGCACCTTATTTTATTATGGGAATTAAATATAAATATTTCACTTTATCGACTAATGGCCTAAGTTTTTCTATGTTTACTCCCAATTGTCTCAATGCAGGTAAGGACGATCCCCAAGTAAAATGGATTTTGGATCGTGGTGGTTTTTTGGCCGGAAGTGACTGGGAAGAAGAATTCGGGGATCGATCTTACCTATATTGGGACTCTTACCTAAATATTTACATAGAGAAACTTTGACACTTTATACTTTATAAAAATTCTGGCGGCCGCAGGTTCTTCCTCTATAAGTCAAACCTTCGTAGTACATATACTGATAAGTGATAATAAAATGAACAAACTCCAAATTTAGACAATTATTGATTAAAAAAATATTCAAGAGGAAACGGTTTGTCTATACGAGTAGAATTTTGTGACGTCACACAGGTATTTACTTTGCAAATAATATGATGACGGACCGTTTTGACTCAATAGGGACGAACTAAAAGTTACATATTTATGACACCTCTGGGTTTTCATACAAAGGTTACCAACACACATTTTTCCTCTCTTATTATAATTTATTAATTATTTCGATTGCTATACTACAAAATTAAAGTTATAAGTAACTATTTATCAATAAAATTTAATATATGAACTCCTATTTATTGGAATATTTTTTAATTTATCACAGGTTTAATATAATATCACTACACCCCAATTTGTGTATGGCCACGTCCAACACTAAGCGATTATTATAAATGTTTGGTTGTTCTTCTAGCCTCGGTGCTGTCCAAGCCAAGCCGCTCAGCCGTGAAGAAACACGTCCAGTTCCCCGACGAGCAGAGCACCATCGAGGAGGCGCCCGAGATAGCGGCTCCATCAGAAGACTCTGAGAAACCGGGTGAGTTTACTTGTACAATACATGTTGGCCAAGCCGAGCCGCTCAGCCGTGAAGAAACGCGTCCAGCTCCCGAAGACATGTGCGCCATCGCGGAGGTGCCTGAGATAGCGGCTCCTTTAGAGGATTCTGATAGATCGTGTTAGTTTACCTACCTGTACCTACATACATGTTGGTCAAGTCGAGCCGCTCAGCCTTGATGAAACGCGTCCCGACGACTAGACCACCATCGTTCAGGTATTCAATATTCGTATGGAATCTAGTAGTTTAGTTCTGGGCTATTGGTGAAAGTGATGGACAAAATGCAAAACATCCTTTTTGAATCTCTTTGGAGTTGCTAGGCTAAGTCACATTCGATTCAAGTAGCTATGCTTAGAAATGGCTCGAGATGGTGACGGTCCTTAATCAACTGACGAAGAAGGTATGGTTCTATTCACCAAAGATTATTGTGACAATATGAAATTGGGACAAAATAATTATTAGGTAGGTAGGTACTATTATTTTTTCTAACTTGGTTTTTACAACTTAGTTTATTGAAGTAGATATAGTTCAATAAATTATCTTAAATGATTTATTTCAGTCAATAAAAACATGTTTTTTTTTATTTTATTTGGAGACATGTGATGTGAGCAAGCTACATACTGTTCATGAGAAAAACATGGCGTGCCCAAATGTTTGTATTCCTGCTACTTTTAACATTTGCCGTTTGTGTAACGATTTATTAATAGTCATAGAAAATGCTAAACACTTTTAATGGAAACTGTAGACGTTTAAAATTAAATGGTAAATTATTCGGTATAATTGGAATAAGTGGTATAAGTAAACTTTGTTCCTTGGCTTCTCCCGTTTAAATCGTGCCCTTCACAATGTACTTCCCTAATTAGGTGAAGTGCCCTGGCAAGATTTGTGTGCGTCTCAGTTGCACATTAACAAAACAGCCCGCCTAGCATAAGTACGCTTCGCGACTTGTCGCGTCACATAGCATCACCCGTCACTTTCCACAGTATAGCGAAGAAAGAGATGGGTAACATTTCTCGCGCGAGAAAGAGTCGCGTGTCACAGTTGTGCTAGAGGAGCTGGTACTGTTGATTTTCTTTTCTCACAGTCAGTTTTCGTCATGAATATACGTAAATGTGCCCATAAACCGACCATGAAACAATGCTAAAGAGCCAAAAAATGGCACTCTTTTCTATTTCCTCTTATAAGTATCGCAAATAGGCTATCCTTCTCTATCAAAGCGTGTCAGGCCCTTGACTTAAGCACGTCGACTATGTAGTAAGTATTATATGTAGTTTATTGAAAATTCGGGTATTGTCGAGTATCCGAATCTAAGATCCGAGTAATACGAAAACTTTATGCACTAATACTGTACTCAGTGATAAATAAAATAATGCACATCGGTCTTTAGAAAGACAAAATTCAATAATTGGCTGTTTACGACGATTTCCGAACACTGGCGACCGTCCATCAATCATCGTTAAAAATTAAGAGGAACTAACGTTAATACTTTTACGTTTATAATATTATTAGGATTATTTATGTATGTTGATTATCCTGTATTTGCATACTCAGTTATTTACTACTTTATTTATATTCAGTTACCAAGCGGGGGTACATAATCAAAGCACGTACTATTTTCAGATGATGTGCGTAACGGAATGTGATACCTACCTGAAGGGCTACTGCGATGTTCGAAATTTTACCGTCGTATAGTGCTATTCCATTCACTCTCAAATATACTTTGACAGTAGATAGAGAAGGATGGCACTATTCGACAGTCGAATTTTGAACATCGGAGTAGCCCTGCTGGCATTACTGGTTTGACATGACCTGCCAGATGGGTGTGTGACGTTTGTCAAATCAAATGTGATTGTTTCATATTTGTAAAATTTTATGTATTTGATTCTTGAAATTACGCGATTAATCGAATTTTGCGGATACATGTTCCCATATCAGAATTTATTGTTTTTTTACGAAGAATAGTTTGGTATGCGTTTCGTGAAGGTATATCGTAGGCCCAGACGAAATCATTGATTAGTTTACGTCAAAACGATGACATGTAGGGAGTTGTTACAACTACAATGATTTGCTCTCCATACAAATTTTAATCCCGCTTTTCGTCCCTAAAAGGGATAAAACTTGATATAAATGATAGCCTATGTCCTATTCTGATATATAAGGTACATAACTGGAAAGTTTCATAAAAATTATTCCAGTAGTTTTTGAGATTAAGTGGAACGTACCGTACATCCATCCATCCATCCATCCAAACTTTCACGTTTATAATATAATTAGGATTCTAAAATGACTTTTTTTTCTTGGTAGTAATGATGATTCTAGGAATAATTTCAACGGCACGATGCAATACCGTGTACTCGTAGGGATTTATTTCAACTAACCTAACCTAACCTAACCTAACCTACCTTTACCTGGTCAGTCAGAACCTGTCTGACGCTTTGTGGACGTATCTATGGAGGCTCATAGGACGTTGAGAAATATCGTAATTCCCGCAGCGCGTTCTAGGCTATTTTGACAACGATGCGTTTATGATGGCTAGCTATAATTATGCTAAGAGTTCACTGTGTAATTGTGCATGTGCAGTTACTTACGACTAGTAGTCAATCGCCGGTCAGTTAGTGAGTAAACAATATATAAGAGTTGGGTCAAAAGTAAAATAATATACTTATTTACTTCTCCATCATGTGTTCCTTGAGCGACTAACTAACGTCAACATGTTTCATTAGGTACAGCGCTGCACCCGGCCACAAGAAAATTGAGGATGCGGGCTTCGGTCTCTAATTAACGGGATCCCATCCCATCCCACGTCATTCCCTTTGAGCGGGCGCAAAAGGTTTCTTAAGAGGCCTTATTCCTTTTAAAAAATATTTTTTTCATATTCTGACAAATATATTGATAATTCCAACCAAATTTTTGAAGTGAATAAACTTTTCCCCGTGTTCTAGGTAGTAACATAACTATTTCATGATTTCATTGCGTACAGTCGAAAATAAGTTGAAAAAACTAATTTTACGCGTGAATTTTGTGAATTTCGAGTAGTTTTTGAAACAAAAATTATCAATGAAAAATTCAAATATATACCAATAAATCCCAATAGCTCTGTTCTAGGTAGTAACACCAATGATATGTTAAGAAATATGTTTAATCATAGAGAAAAATGATTAAATCAATCAGCATTTTAAAAGGAATAAGGCCTCTTAACTTGTTTACGGGCGATTATTTAACACGTCCAGGGTTGTTTAGATTTTATACCATCGTCAGTCCCTGTGTGTACCTTTACTTTATACACGTTTGACTATGTTCTGACTGCTCGTATACCTATGTTGACAGTGACACGTTTCCCTAGGTTGGTTCTACAACGGCTTGCGAAAAAGCTGGCGGTGTTGGTTCTGAATCCCGGCTTGGACTGATAGAGCCAATTCACACGGTCTTAGCCCGTCGTAGCGGTGCGCACGCATCAGTCGGTCACGTCGCCTTACCAAACTAATAAAGTTACATTTTACAAACATTTCCAGTAAAATAGATACGGTTTAGTTTCCCCACGTGCTCACAAAGGCGGCAAACGACGCGGCGCTTTGTCGGGCAACGTTATGTAACAGTAATTAACACGGGCTTATATGTGGGCTCTCTATGCAAACTTGTTGCAACTTGTGCTCGAAATAAAATAGATTAGCAACCGCAGTGTGTGTTGCTGGAGTGGCATCGAAAGTTAATACTTATTTCGACCTTCCGATTGTTTGGTAAAACCGGCGCGCGTTGATAGCCACTGGTTGCCAGGTTGCCACCAGTACACAGTGCACACGCGCCGATCGGTAGCCCACCCGCGTCCCACGACCAAACGAGTCACATTTGACACAGACAACCAATAAAATACAGTTCTCAATTCTCAGCCGTACGAAACACGGACAGTAAAAGGATATGAAAAGTATGATGTTATTTTGTGCTAGTATTCAGTTTGACGTTTTCACTGTCTGACTTAACGGTTTGGTTCCCTAAGACCCGCGTGTTCACGAAGGCAAGTTTATGTAACAGCTATTACGAGTGATTAAGTCCCGCTTGTATGGGCTCTCGATGCTGTTGCAATTTGTGCTCAAAATTAGTAAGATTAGCGGCCGCATTGTGTGTTCCTGAAATTCGAAAGTAAGTAATCGTTATTAGTGTGCAGTTTTGGTAGCAAAGTATAAGCTTATCAACAAAATAAATACTTACATGTAAACTATAAAATAAATACTTCCAGATAATTATTAGGAGGACTTTAAGACATATTTTTTGAGATAAAACCCTTTAAAACAATATACGTCGAATGACATTTAATAAAATACATGTGAAAAAACAATTACATTATCTAAAGCGTTCTGAATCATGTATATAGCACTTGATATAAAGGGACGAATCATGAATTTAAACCCGTAAAATGTTATCGAAGAAGAAAAAAATGTGAACGACGCGACGGCTTCTTGTTGGATAAATCAAATCAAAACACTTTTTTTCCAATGTAAACAGTCTTTGTGAGTATTAAAGTATTTTAAATTTTCTCGTACATGCATTGTAAAGTTTTGTACGGAACTGGTGTGTAAGATGATTTCCGATTCGTGTTTGTTTAATCACTCGCTCGTACCTCGCTCGTGACTAAAAATCACACTCGTCTGAAATCACCTACCTTCCACACTTGTATCCTAAATAACTATTTTGTTTCAAGCGCATACTTTCTAGTCGGTTGGTTGGTAGAAAATATTTGAAAATTCCTTTGGCTATAAATTTTATATTTTCTACCTTATCGTAGGTAGTCCTGAAATACTTTTCTTCACTGCTCTTGGGAATTTAATTGCCGCCTCAAACAAAAGACTATTAAAACATGCCCTATCGCTTTTTTTTTACAGTTTAATTTCTACAGCAAGCGAGTAATCGACTTAACCGGCTTATCCTACTAAGATACTGTTTTTAAGGATCTTGTATATTTTTCTTCTTTTGTTGCTTTTGTTTACAATGAGTTTCCACGGGACGTTGGATTCGCTGAATATTGGTACCTTTATAGAGTTAACTGGTGCATCTTGTTTACGTTTAAATTTAAGTTTCAGTATAAGTCAGATTTTTATTTTAAGTTTAAGTCCAAGTCTAAGTTTAAGTTTAAATTGACGTTTAATTTTATGTTGTTTAAGTTTTATGTTTTTAGTTTAAGTTCAAGTTCCGTTTAAGTTCGAGTTAAGTTCAAGTTTAAGGTTACGTTTAAGTTTATTGTTCTCATATCACAATGTTCTTGCAAATATACATACCAATTTACAATACTCATCGTAATGTGGTCGTCATATTATATAGATCAGTAGGTATAAACAAAAAAATAAGTAACTTACTTACTGATTTGGTAGTACACAATATAGTATTCATATCAACATAATACTCGTACATAGGACCAACAAATAGGTACCGACGAACTGCGTACCTGCAACGTTTTTTGACGTCGGTTGAAAACCAAGTATAATAACTCGTATATTTTCTGTTTCACTCCAACAACATTCATATAAGCACACACACAACAGCGGCCGCTAATCTGTCTAATTTCGAGCACAAGTTTACAACAAGTTTGCATCGAGAGCCCAAACAAGCCCGCCTTAATTACTGTTACAATATGACCTTGCTCGTTTCGTTTGCCGCCTTTGTGAACACGTGACGTCAATCAGTGTACTAGTTGTACTACTAGCATTCTAGCCACACGGACTAGCACAACTTGCCACAACTACGCTTACGTCATCCATGTCGTACGATGCGTTTAGACCAAACAAGTGAATGCTCGTTCTATCCCCATTCTACTATCTTTGTCTAATTGATGATTTATTGTAGTTCAATGTCTTTGCTTTTTTGGTCTGAACCCACCATAGTAAAAAACCACATTAATGCAAAATATGTTTTTTTTTATTTTGGTCATCGATTTTCACGTAAAACCATCTGTGAACCGTATCGTATTGGTTGTTTGAGCAAAACGTTACGCAATCAGCGTTCGCAGTTGTTCGCACATGTTTTCAAGCGGGAAAGGGTCATGTAAAAATATTTTCAGGTTCCTTTATGTCTGATTTTATATCATTAGTTTCATTACCAAGCAATAATATGTGACCTTTCTTCCCTAGTGGATGGATTTTTTTATGCCTCCGATTGCAAAATAAGTTCTTATTCAAAGGATGATAATTTTCTTCTATTTATTCCACGCTAGGCTTTTATCGTGTAACATTCCAATTTAGCCCTAGCGCGTAAATGTCCATTGGCCTTAAAGCATACAAAAAAATCAAATTGTTTGAATTATTTCATTAGTAAATAGATGAAACGTACGTATTTATATTTAGCTTAAGGCTCCTTATCCGTTAAAAAATGCTGATTGTTTTAGACATTTTTCTCTATGATCAAACATGTTTCTTAACATATTATCAATGTAACTACTTCGAACAGGGCCATTGCGATTTATTCTTGTATATTTTTTTGTATAGTCTTTCATTGATAAGTAATTTTTGTTTCAAAGACTACTTGAAATTATCAAATTTAACGCAGAAAACTGTTTTTTTTTTTCAACTTATTTTCGACTGCACGCAATGAAAGCATTAAATAGCTATGTTACTATCAAGAACTCAGTATTCACTTCAAAAAGTTGGTTGAATATGAAAATAAACATTTTAAAAGAAATAAGCCCTCTTAAAAAGTGAATTCGTAACCTATTACATTATATATTATTAAACCGCTAGGGCAAAATCGGACGGTTTCAGGATATTTTAAATTACTATAATAGATTGTTTTTTCATGATAAGATTAACGTTGACATAAGATATCTAAATATGTATCTGATCCAAGACCAGTCAAACTCAAATTAATTTTTATGCCGATGTTGCCATTATATTTACACCAAGTTTGGTATTCGAAACTCACAACATTTCTATGGGCGAGATGTCACTGATCGAACTTCTACCTCATAGCAAGCTTCGGAGTGAAGACTATACGAGTACACATGTACGTAGCGACAATCGATTGAAAAAAAAAATTAACAAGAAAAAGAACCGACTTCAGTAAACCTAAAAAGCCAAAAATAACCCGTTCAAATACAGATTACATTTGACTCACCCTTTGAAGTCGATCCCAAACCACTCAGTTCTTATATTTATATATTATAGTTTACGCGAGGTTTGGCACCGACTTCGAAGGGTGTGTCAAATGTAATCTGTACTTAAAGGGGTTATTTTTGGCTTTTTAGTTTTACTGAAGTCGGTTCTTTTTTTTGTAAAATTTTTTTTTTTTGCTTTTTAGTGATTCATATAAAATACTTATGCTGGGGTGATCAGGGAGGTCTTGAGGGCATGCATCTCGTTTGAATTATCTCCTAACTCACCGTTGAGGAGTTGTACCTTCCATCATCAGCTTAGCATTGGAAGATGATGACTACCATATGCAAATACTTAAATAGTTTTAGAAAATATATGAAAAGTGCCTATAAAATTTCAGGAATTACTTCAATTCCTCATGGATCTCGTCATCCGATCTTCACCAAAATTGTATGGGACCAACCTTGTGATGTCTATTCATGAACCTAAAAACAATTTTCGAAATCGATTCATAAATGACGGAGTTCTGAGGTAACAAACATAAAAAAAACGTACAACCGAACTGAGAACCCCCTCCTTTTTTTGAAGTCGGTTAAAAAAAAGTGTCGTAGCATTGTGTTCCAAGCGCCACGGCAGCCACCGGCCAAGACGAAAAAGTTTATACTTACCTTTTATAAAAGGCTATGGCATTCCGACAAGGCAGCCTTTCTACGTCACTGTTTAGTTGCCGCTTTATGGTACCAAAATAATTATAAGGAAAAAGTTTTTAACGCCAGTCATACAAAAAAAATATATTTGTGCATTACAGGTATTTACCTTAATTTTATTTTGAGGTAATAATTGATTAATCGGGGAGTATTATGATACACCACTGGTAACACAGAAACGGATTGACAGAACCGACCAACCAATCATAGCGTGATGACGTCAGAAGTCTGGCCTGTCATTCCGCAATTCCATACCTTGTTTTCATATACCTGGGTTCACTTTGCCGATGCCGTAGCGATGCCCGTACAAGACGCGAAATTAAACTTTTCATCTATTTTATTGTTTTTAAGCCACAGAACACTGAAACTTTTTTCTAGTAAACAAAAATTCAAGATTTATAAAAAAAAATCTTTTCCCAAGTGACATTTTAGTTTGATGTTCATTCAATATGTGTATGTCGCAGTCATCTGGTTGAATCTGCTATTTGATTGAATGACTAGCGCGTTCATTGAATGACAACATTCAATCGAATGACTAAAGGACAACTCGTCAAGTGGTTTAATATAACGTTCAACGTCTTGACTGAACGTCATTTAGCATTTCAATCACCTGACTGATTTTACGTCTGCTCTGTTCAAAGGGCTATGTTACAATCCGCTAACTAGTTGGACGTTGAGTGACGCTTGTTCAATCAACGTTCGGCCTAGTCATTCAATTCAATGTTGTCATTCAAGGAACGCGCTAGTCATTAAATCAAATAGCAGATTCAACCAGATGACAACGACATGTATATTATGACGTGAAGCACGGTTAGCATTTCTCTGAGTAAACCGTAATCCGAGAAAACCTCGGTCGCCCAGGTACTTAGGATTAACCTTTTGAACCCCAAGTGGTGAAAGAATTCTCCGTGCCCCTGGCGCCACAGCAAAAAAACCGGCCAAGAGCATGTCGGGCCACGCTCAGTGTAGGTTTCCTTAGTTGCCCATCCTTCACAATAGAAATTAAGAGAAAGATTTCAAGCACTATAAAAAGGTCGTAAACGCCAAAGTAACTGTAATTACTTAGTACCTTCTGGAAGTTATCGATTATACGCGCCAGATTGAGCGGAATGTTTTAATGCAGTATGGCTCTTAACCAATATGTATAACGTTCGAAGTATAATGACACCGCGCGGCACTTACGTCATTTAAAAAAAATAAGAAATTTTGCGATAACTCAAAAACGGCTCGACCGATTTTATTCAATATAGTTTTTATTGAAAGTACTTATAAGGTCTAATTTTCTTGAATTTTTTGACCCATGGTTGAAAAGTTGGAGGGGGGGGCTATTTTTTGGTTTTCCGGAGCGAATATTTACAAAACTGCTGACCATCACAAAAAATCATGTTTGGAGACCCCTATTATTTTTAAAGACCTATTCAACGACACCCCACACACTAGTATTGGAACGAAAAAAAAAATCACCCCACTGTACCTACCTATATGTACGAGAGGTACCTACCCGAAAAAAGTATTTTTTTTTAGTTTTTATTTTACCGTTTTGTCGGCGTGATACATAACACATACTCATACCCAATTTCAGCTTACTAGTTCTAATGATCACGGATCTAAGCCGCGGATGGACAGACAGACAGACAGATGGACATGGCGAAACTATAAGGGTTCCTAGTTGACTACGGGACCCTAAAAAAGCGTTCCAAAATCAGGGATAAAAATTACTTATCATGGTTTGAATTTTCATCATTGAAATTTAGACGCCATTTGATGACAGTGTAGTTATTTTCCGATATCGTGCGTGATATGACGACTGTGGCGTTCGGAAGGTTACCTACAATTAGTACGACGCGGTTGGCTCAGTTTGTAAGCACCTGCCTACTGAGCCGGCGGTCCCGGGTTCGAATCCCGGCCAGGGCAAATATTTGTGTGATGAACACGAATATGTGCCCTTGGGTCATGGTTGTTCCTATTCCTATGTATTTAGGTAATATATTTATCTATATGTAGAAGTATGTATATCGTCGTCTAGTACCCATAACACAAGCCTTCTTGAGCTTAATTTGGGAGTAGATCGATTTGTGTGTGAGGTTGTCTGATATATATTTATTTATTATTAGTTTCCCGCACAAAAGCTCGACCACATGAGCTTCAGTAAATTCATCAGAAACATAATATAACAAAGTAAATAACACCGTCTCTGTCGCACGCCGGGTAGTAAAAATTGTATTTGCATATCATTTGTTTGGCTGAATATTAAACAGTTACTGATCTCTTGTCTGTCATTTTTACGAAAAATCACTGGAATTCTCTCGAAAAAGGTATTGTAATGTTGCTGAACTGAAAAGGTATTCTGTTATTAGATATAGCAATAAGGATTTCACAACGCGTACGCGTCACGGGGCGTGCTAATACCGTACGTGCCAATGCCACCACGCACCATCGAGTAAGGAAGACCGCTATTATTTGGCCGCGATTGCGCTGTGCGAGGACAAGTACCTTAATGAAGTTATTCCATTGGTTAACAAAAACACATGAGTCGCTACGTATCCTCGCACATCTCTGGTGGTAACGCAGCCTAATAAAGTAAAATATTATTAATTAACTATAATAATAAACGATGATTATTATTATTATTACACAGCCCAATTACCCAGTCCTCCATTTCATCCCCATAGCCCAATTTGTATTTAGATTCCATAGATCCATTCCATAAATAGTTTTTGCACCAAGCGGGTGCTGTGTCATTACATCTCATTAAATTATCGAAAGGGCCTCTATGCGTTGGCTTCGGCTCCGTGCACGCGTCCCAAAGGTCCGGGACACTATTATATAAAATAAAGTTCTGAGGCAGTTCGTCAAGACACAAAGGGAACCTTTTGTAGTCATATTGTGCTTAAAGAATATCTGTGAAAAACTGACATACTAGTTACTCTTGTCTTTTAGCTTTATCAAAAAAGGTAAAAAGATTAATAAATAATTGTTCCAATAAATTGTCTCTATATTTAATAGTGTCGCCATATAATTATATTTAGGTACAAGAAAGAAATGGTAAACGAGAAATTCGATTAGCCCGAAGGCTCGTATTGTCGTATCGCTATTTCTTTACCTCATTACTTTGCGACCCAAATGAGGAATAAATACAAATAAAACACATTTTCCCGCTTATATCCATGGGAAAAACAATCTATTCGATTTCTAATTTGGCACCCCTGATGCGGCGAAAGAGGTTATTATTGAATTACGAGGAATGTTTCGGGACCCAGCACGGCTAGCATAACTTTGACACGCGACTCTTTCGCGCGAGACATACTACCTGTCTCTATCTGTACAGTACTATGAGATAGTGACGGATGATGCTATCTCGCGCGACATGAGTCGCGTGTCAAAGTTATGCTAGACGTGCAGCACGTCTACCATAACTGTGACACGCGACTCTTAGACGCGCGACAAATACTACCTGTCACTTTCCTTTCGATACCGTGCGAGCAAGACAGGTGATGCTGACTTGCGCGACAAGCGACGTCGCGGGAAGATATATTAGCCCTGCAGGATCCCTTCGTTCGCCGAGAAACATTTTCGATCGAATTTTCATTTCTTCGTCAATTCTTTCGACAAATTCGAAATTAATTCATAAATCTTGAAAATATCACCCTATTTTAGATTAGGATAGATTCTACGGTTTCAATCGATGGAATGTTTGTTGACGGAACTAGTGGAACTACACAACACTAGATAGAGAGATAACATACTTGAAGCGTGTTGAAGGCACTTGAAGGGTGACGGAATTGATCCGCGCCTAGTTAGTTCGCCTCTACAGCTCTACTGTAATTAGACAAGACCGTGAAGCAGATTGTCAAGATTGACTTCAGAAACCAAGGGTGCGACATATTGATGTTATAATGTTATTTGTATTTAAGTATGTTATCTATATAAGTATGTTTATCGTCGTCTAGTGTCCATAACACAAGCCTACTAGAGCTTACTGTGGGACTAGATCGATTCGTGTGAGGTGTGAGGTTGTCCGATATTTATTTATTTATTGATAAGTCGGTATCTAGGAGCCACAGTTGCAAATAGTTGCGCGCCACGATCACCATTGACATAGATATTGCGAGCACGTTAGCAGATATCTGCCGTGCTAAGGCAAAACTTTTACCTTGCCGCGTCCAGTTTTTAAGTTAGTTATAGTGAATCCTTTTATTAAGCCACACCACTTATGAGCCTGTAAAATTTCTATGTATTTTTGTTCTACATATTGTGCTTTTAAGGTTAGGTACCCATATACTTTCGTGCGAGATCGTGTCAAAAGCTTTCTGGTAATCGACAAATGCGATGTATAATGGTCTTTGGTACTCCTGGTATTTTTCGATTATCTGTTCTTAAGCTATGAATATGGTCGATAGTAGGTAGAAAATCCCTTTCCAAAACCAGCTTGTTCGATTGGTTGGTGTCGTTCTATTGTGGAGCTTATTCTGCGATTTATAATCATAGAGAAAAGCTTATATGTTGTTGGTAACAAGCTTATAGCCCGATAGTTTCCAATATCCTTTGGATCGCTTTTTTTATAAATTAGGATGATATCGGATTCTGACCATTGGTTAGGCGTCTCGCAGGTTTTGATAATCAGGTTGAACAGCTTTTCTAGAGGGGATGCCAATATGACTCCCGCTGCTTTAATGGCATCGTTGGTGATATTGTCTGAACCTGGACTTTTGTCAGGTTTTAATTGTTTTATTGTCTCTATTATTTCTTCGCAATTTATCTTTCCATTCAAAGTAGCATTTTATAGCCGCAGTTCATAATGCACTCAATACATTGGGCCCACTCGTATGTTAGAACAAAAGCGAAGTGAATTCGGCCTCAAAGAATGATTCCTACTTTACTCTCCTCTGTACGTCTAGCATAACTGTGACACGCGACAAATACTACCTGTTACTTCCCTTTCAATACCGTGCGAGCAAGACAGGCGATACTACACTACTACTACTACTACACTTCGGGCGAGGTATTTCTGGGTCAAGCCTATTACAGCTCTCTAATAACTTTTCATTCCAAGTATTGCAATTTTTATTACACTATAAATTGTCAACATAATCTTATTTTGTAGCTCTATGGCTATAGTTCGAGAGGAGGTACCACTGCTCATTAATCCATACAAATCGAGAATTCGTTTTGTTCTGTTTCGTCCTCCAAAACTGAACTAATATTTACATTACGAACTGAATGGTAAAGAAATGTTATGTGTCGGTCTGGTTCGATTTTTGCGTACTAGGCGTCTGTTATTGATCAAAATCCTGCCGCAAACGGCCGCCTTCACAAATTCTATAATCATTTGCGCAAAAAACGAATCGGTTTAATACAAAACATTTCCTTCCCGTTAAATTTCTAAAATTTTGTAATAAATGATTAGTTAAGTTTTGGCGGAGGAAACAGACGATAATTAAATTAAAATATCTCAATTTGTATAGACCGGTTACGTTTAGTTTGGAACTCATGTGTATGCGACGCCATAGTTACCAGGTGCAAACTCAACGTAAATTGATAATATGGTATGGGTAAAGGAGCAGTGAACTATCCTCTTAATCTGTGCCTCTCGAATTTCGTCGCTTAATAACAACAACCGAGACGTTGGCTGCAATACCATCACAATAGACGACGATTAACCATCGCTTGACTAACATAACTATTCCGAACGCAACCGCGCTTACAAAACGACATAACTGACTACGGAACCATACCGACTTAGGCTGTAACGACGATCGATTTTGTGCCTTCCATCCATCACGTCGAAACGATCTAACTCACTATGGAACTAACACGAACTTAAGTTGTTACGGAGATTTCGGGTGGAGGCTTTTAGCAAATTGTACGATATTCTGTTACGATACAAAATAGATATTCTCGCTTCAGTAACGTGTAGATTTTTCTATTTCGTGTATCGGGTGTTGGGTGGTTAAGGGCGTTGTACACAGGTTGCTTTCGCGTCGCGGTTTAAGAAGGTGCCATGAACCTCGTAGTTCTTGACTGCAAATTATATTCAGGCACTAGTATTTTTTGACTACATTATTTGTTATTTGTATAATCATAGCGAGATGATGAAATATTTATTAAAGAGTAGGTAATAAAAACTCTGTTTTCAGGAATCATTTCATGCGCTTCGGTCAAATTCAAACTTATAAATGCTGGGTACGTCAAATGGCAAAACGCTCAAAAAAAGATATACATGCACAACTGCATCACTCGGGTCTTTAACACGTGACAAATATCACTTCCAGACTATTGTGGGAAAAATGTTGCTTTTTTTTCAGTTATGCTAGATCGGGCGTGTGTGACACTGACACACTATCACGATCGAAAACACAAGCGAAATTTACTATCTAAATAGCACACTCGTTTTTTCCCTGCAAGAAAAATCAATTAAACTTTCCTCTCACAAGTTAGTTTGGAAACAAAAAGACTACGTTTCTTTTAGTATTATTTTTGGCTCGTGAGCGCTCCCCCTAAGCCTCGACGCCGACACGCGACCACCGAAGCGTTCTGTGAGCGATTGGACGACCTATTATTTTATTTTTGCGAATTGTACGGGATACTTCATTTTCCTCATATGGAAGACTTCATTTTCAGGCAATTACGGAATAGAGGAAAAAGAACTCTCCTAGGTTCCCAGTATAGTGTCGTTCGTCAGTTTATCTGTATTATTTAAGACCCTTTGACCAGAAGTTTATCAGAATTCAAAACGGTCAAGTAGGAGATGGATTCGAAATCCGAGGTCTCAATCTCAATACCATCACGGATTCTAAACTAAATCTTCCCGCCGCTTCGTCGCTCGGGCATTTGGGTATTTTGTCTATCGTGAAGAAGCATTTAATCCTACTTCTTTTAAACTAAGAAATAAAATTGGGCAAGTGCGAGTCCGACTCGCGCATGAAGGGTTCCGTAATCTATAACAAGTTTGTTGTATGGGAGCCCCCCTTAAATATTTATTTTATTTTATTTTTAGTATTTGTTGTTATAGCGGCAATAGAAATACATCATCTGTGAAAATTTCAACTGTCTAGCTATCACCGTTCTTGAGATACAGCCTGGTGACAGACGGACGGACGGACGGACAGACAGCGAAGTCTCAGTAATATAGGGTCCCGTTTGTACCCTTTGGGTACGGAACCCTAATAAAAAAGATATTGATTTTCTTACAATTAGTTCACTGTTCAGCAAAAGCAATTTTGTACAAGCTTCTCTCGCTGCCGTGCTAAGCTAAAAGGCGACCTCTTTGTATGGAGCTCCATATCAAAAGGTCGCATTTTACCTTAGCACGGCAGCTCGCCGCATCCGCCTCCCTAATCAATGTTTCATTTAGCTCCCCCGTAATATAATCTACTAACACTCCGACCCGGCCCTGTTGAGAAAGCCTTATGATTGAAATAGTTCATTTTTCAATTAGGAAAGAGTGTGTTTTATTATTGTTGGCGTTCAAGGTTTCAGTATCAAAGAAACGAAACGTTAACGTCGAGTAGTTTATTTTTGTATTTAACGTTAATTTTAATGGTAAACAATACAAAGGTTGTTGTTGTTATTTTCCGTCACTTAGATTGATTCCACATTAACGGATACAGGAACGCCGGAGACCAAAAAAAGGCACCTGTAGCTCAAATTCCATACAAATATAAAAGAGGAAGGTCATACACAAATAAATAAAATCATGTAAAAACATACTTAAACATACATAGGTACATATTAAAATAAGGAATGAAAAGTATGTACATCACAGCTGACTTCAGACTTCACTAAGAAAACGAAACAACATAGGGTAAATCGCCAATAATTGGCCACCGTTCAATAACTGGCCACCTCAAACTAAAAATGAACTCTCTTCACTTACAAACTGAATTCATTTTATTATATCGTGGCCAGTTATTGAAGGGCGGCCAGTAATTAACAGCTTATATTAAAATTAACTATATTTATAGGTGAACAAGATAAGACATTTGACATGTAAAATGTTCTTGTATATATTTTATTCTACTGAAATCTTCTGTTAGTTAACAACAATAACATTATAATTTAATTCAAATGCCGTAGTCGTGCGTTTTCGACTATTATAAAACTGCAACTATACAACCAAATTTCCGTATTTTTAGTTAGATCGCCATCATCATCAAACTCTTCTTAATATCAATATGATAACGATGTGTAGTCGTGTAATAATGCTGTGCGTCCGTTTTATTCTCGACAAGTACACTATAGGTAGATTTTTTTGCTACACAAAATACCATGTTCTTAAAAAACTAAGAAAACTAAATAAAATAAATTCTGCTGCTACGGCTACTATATTATATAAGCTTTAATTCGTATAGGATGTACGAGATGCATGTTTGCTCTTTTACTGTTTGGAGATATGTAAAAGGAAGATTGTATCGTAGGTAGTTAATGCCACAACGCACGACTAGGGCATTTGAATTAAATTATAATGTTATTGTTGTTAACTAACAGAAGATTTCAGTAGAATAAAATATATACAAGAACATTTTACATGTCAAATGTCTTATCTTGTGGAATAAGGCGATGATACCG
Organism: Apotomis betuletana; assembly: GCA_932273695.1. Taxonomy (NCBI): domain Eukaryota; kingdom Metazoa; phylum Arthropoda; class Insecta; order Lepidoptera; family Tortricidae; genus Apotomis; species Apotomis betuletana. The sequence continues at coordinate 10,438,204 of OW026298.1, read as the reverse complement.
ATTTTTCTACCTTGTTTTTAACTTTTTAGTTCGTTTCTCCGTAGTCGGGTTTTAAGTTTTTTTACCTTTTATTTTATTGATAAACGAGATTACCCATACCAGGTGCAATCTTAACTTAAACCAGCCATTTAAATAAAACAATTTAAACGGATTATATCGCATATATTAATTATTTGAGCCTCCCTGACGTTTTGGTACCTTTATAGATACCGATCAAATAATTAATATAATACGTGATATAATCCGTTTAAATTGTTTTATTTAAATGTGTGACAGACGGAAACCGAAGAAAATATTAAACCAGCCAGTTAAGATGGGAAGTGTTTGTACGAAACCCTCGGTGCGCGAGTCCGCACTTGGCCGGTTTTTTTGTCATAGGGGGCAAACGAGCAAACGGATCGAAAAAAGCGATTACCGTCGCCCATAAACAGTACAGTCTTTCAGGTGGGAGTACACTCTTTGCTCTAAGGTTTGAAGGTCGTATCGTATCGTGTAACTCAAAAAGTTACTAAGTTGACTCAAATAGTAATCTTTAAGTGTTTTTTATCGATATAATTTTGCACAGTAACTTTATACTCACCTGGTAGAGAATGCGCTCACTACCGAAGATGTGTTTTTTCGGTGCTATCGTCACACATGTAGGAATAAGATATTCATCACGGCATCTTTTAAGGAAATTCAATTAACTTCTAGCTCGTGCGAGTCCCGTCATAAGGTTTTCTTGCCGTACATAATACTTTTTCGGTTTCCGCGACTGTCACACATTTAGATAAAACAATTTAAACGGATTATATCGCGTCTATTAATTATTCGAGACTGACGTTTGGGTAGCTTTACTGATACCGTTGTCAAAGGTTGATATAATTTATTTGTATTTATTTCTCCGTACAGAGGGCCGCGTGATCAGCTCGCTGTGGATGGAGCTTGAGTCGGAGGCGCCTGCGCCGGAGCGCTGACGAAGGCGAAGCGAGCAGTTCCACCGGCCGGTGTCGCGCGCGCGCCTCGAGCGGCGCAAGATGTCGGCCGCGGGGGTGCCGCCCGCCGACGACTTCTTGTAAACATGGATACGTAATAGTACATAACTGCCGACGCCGCGAAAAAAGGGCTTGCCGGGTGAGGTATAGGGTAGTGATACGAAGACGGCAAGCCCTTGTCACGGCTAAGGGTTTTCTCAAACATATGCAATGAAATGAAAAACTACACCGCTAAAAAAATATAATTCAGCCGTTTAGCCTGATCATGAACGCAGACGCCATGTTTAAAAAAATACTTCCCGGCCTAGGCCTTCAATTTTGTATGAAATTCCTTTACAGTTCCCCCGAGTTGTTCCGCCCGAAACGTGATACTTCGAAGCCTGGCATAACGCGCGTTATGACGAGATTTCAATGCATGTTTGAGAAAAATAATAAATTAATGAGTCTTGTTGTATCGACCAATGTTTTAGGATGTTTTATCTCATACAAGTTTCTTCTTCATCTTTCAACATTATCGTCATCATTCTGTTGCTTTCTTATGACTTATGTCATCTTGTCTTCTAAATTCGTCTAATCATGTTAGTATATAGTACTCAATTTATTAAAAACGGGAAGCTACGATTGTGATAAAGCAAAAATATTAACACTCAGATTTTTTATTTGCTACCTAAAAAATACATCATTTAAGACAATGATTTCATATGTTCAATTAGATTTTTTTGTCTGAAGACTACGCAATGAAAATTTTGTGAAGAAAAAATATTTATATAAACATTTGTCGATAAAATAAGAGGACCCCTAAATTATAACCAGAGTATGAAGTTAACAGGGATGGTAATTCACGTTGAAGTAATAAAAACAAAAAAACTCTGTACTGTACCTATCTCTATCAATTCCGTACTCTGTGATACGATTCAAATATAATGCGCCAATCGAAATGCGACTTAATAATATTTCTTAAGGCGAAAGATGGAGTTTGTCATCATGGCATCAGTGAATCGCCTTTCGATTCGCCGTATAGTATGAGAATCAACTTTGATCTGTGATTGCTGTAAATATCCCGGACTTAGCCAAATGTGTGTAAATACGATGAAATGGGAAGTAAGACTAATGTAGGATAATTGAAAAGTCGGTGGTATTAAGAAAAAGTTTTGTAACGATACTAAAAACATTATTTATAAAGCTATTTACCTCTTATATGTTTGAAGTTTGAAGCTACTGTTGTTATAGATTTTATTTCACTTTTAAGAAGTCGTGGATTACTTTTATTAATATCACCAATGTAAGTTTGTGGCATGAAGATTATATTACACACATTATTACACGCGTAGCAGATAATATTCGGTATTTAGTATGAAACGGTTGAAAATTAAATATACAGCGTGCTCCGCAGTCGAATACTATTTTAATTACTTAAAGTCATGGGATGATGAATGAATAGGTAGGTATGCATAATTCCACAGAGGGCTTATAACATATATCTTATTTTTTTTCTTTTTATTTATTAGCTTTGTCACTGAGTGATTATATCGCTAATCCTATAATTATAAAGCGGTGCAATAAACGAATCTCACAAATTATTCTTGCCAATTATTTGCTTCATGCGGCAATAGCATAATTCTCATGGGTACCTACATGAATATCAATGATCGATACGTATTTTACATATAATGGTGGTGCTAAATTGGGAATGAATGAATTAAAAAAAATCATGAATTTTTATAGATAGGGATAACCTGAACTGAAAAATTAAAAGCCTGAAAATGTTGAATGATAATTTTTTCGACTTGGCAGGGGTGTTGTCGTGGTCCTAGATAATTTAAATTGAAATTACTAAGCTAATTTTCCTGTACATATAATTTACTTTATTTATAGGTACTACCTAAATTTTTCGCTGGGAGCACAGATACGATACCCGTACAAAGGGGGAAAGAATATTTGCAGGTTTTTTTAAGCTACAGGTTAAAAAAAACTAGGAATCCGGTTTATTCCTATCTATAAACAAAATATCAAGGTTTTTTTAAATCTCATCCATTCCCGATTATCGGAACATATTTTAATAAGTCGAGCAATCGGTATGTTTGAGCAAATTTCCTGAATCTTTTCCTTTTTCAAAAACAGCGTAAAAATCTTTCGTCCTTAGAACAAAATGTTTATCTACATATCTCTTTTGGCATTTTTGTGAGCATAATATTTATTCCGAGGAATAATAATAACAATAATATAATAAAAATAATAATAAGTAATTAGTTTATTTCGGACAAGCAAAGTATCCATAGTGTTAATAAAACTAGTAAATGATAATCCGCTTTGTACAGTATGTGCTATAAAACAGATTTGCAACCGTTTTATGTTTTGGTCAAGTTTTGATATAAATTTATGAAACATGTAATGTCTCATTTTTTATATCAAAGATCAAAGCTTAAAGAAATCCACCAGGCTCTTCCACCAGGTAGCTCCTTTTTCTATTTTTCTTTAAGTTTAGATCGTTGTATCAATGATTTAAGCTTTGATATGCTATTGTTTTAAATAGACATATATATTTATTGAAGTTAACTTCGAGATATTGCGACGGATAGACATATGCGGCCGGGAACGTAGTTTCTATTCATTAGTAAGGGTAAATCGAGTAGTGACCAGCAACTCACTGAAGTTTCTGTAACTACTCTTCAAAACCTCGTATCTAGTTTGTAGGTTGATACTGAGATACGAGCTTTGTTTTAATTAGGTATTTGTTACTTAGGGAGTTTAGGTTGTCAACATACGAAATAATTTTTGTTCTTTGGATTCCCAATAAATCAAATTTAGTACCTGCATGAAGGCGGCCCGTCGTTTCATACTATTAAAAGGCGGCTAGTAGTAAAAAACTATCTTCAAAAATTATACTGTACATTATGATTATGTATATTGAAAAATATTTTTTAGGAAATCCTTTGAATAGGTTTCTAATCTGTCACATTTCATACTTATCGCACAAACCGGGACACACGTGAATAATATGAGAGGTATTCCCTATGGAATGCTTTCTCTTTGATAAATCCTTATCAATATTATTCAGTGACGGCCTGTTACAGCAGTTTGGGACGTATTTCTAACGAAATAGGATCCAATATTGAGTATATACACAGTCGTACGTGGTACTTAGCCCACTGCTATAAATTTACGTGACACCGCTGATAAAGTGAATACTGTATCATTTCTGACTCTACACGTGTTTTAGGGCATAACTTGAAGCTATTGGTACTAGAAAACTATAATTTGACATTGGTATACCAACGCATTTACCATGCCAACCAACAAAGTAAGTAATTGAAATGTGGAAAAATACGGTACTTATTTTTTTGTATATACAGGGTGACAAAAAAACCCACAACAGTGCAGTATTGTAATTTATTGTTTTATCCTTGCTGGAACTAAATATTACAGTATGACGTGGGACACATTTGTAGGAGTGTTCAAAATCGATGTTAATATACAGCCTGTATATACGACAAACTTACAAAGTATGTTTCGATTTAAAATTGTAATATGAATATTTACCATACATTTCAAACTAAATCCGTACCTATTGGAGTTGCCGCGGGAGATAATATTTATTACGGCTTGTTCGCAATATTCCATCGATTTCACATATATTTTCATACCAGAGCCAAACATTCGCATGATTTAAGGAAGCTTGTCGACAACTTGTTTGCTAAGATTTACGGCCGGGGATTCGATTTGGAACTTGTTACTTTGAATCAGGTTATTTACCTATAAAATAGGGGCTCTCCTCAAGCGATTATAGCCCTAGAGTGATAGGACAAGGGTTTCTTTCGATTCGTGCGGTGTTATTAATTAGATAGACACCTCTAGACGATTACGCAGTTCTGAAACAAACATCGTTAAATTAATAATCCCTAATATTTTTGGTAGGTATAGCTCAGCGCAACTTGAACATCGGCCATAAAATGAGGATAGATTCAGCCTAAACTAAAACGTCGTAATTATATTTAAGTTGCAATGTCACATACGCCTTTCTCATTGGCAAGGGTCGAGCTAATATTTATTGCTCAATCCGCCCGAACAGAATTCTGATTAGGCGTTTTTATTTTCTCATTTACGAATTTGTGCTTGCACAGTGAATTTCGATGAGCCTATTTACTTTATTATCGATTCAAAAAACTTCGTAATACGCAAAATTTTCTCTAAAGTTCTGCGCTCTGTGTAAATACCTACGGTTTTAAATAATACTTTACATAGTGTTCAGAAATTCTATACTCAAGATTTAATATTTATCCAGAGGCCATAGACGCTGTACCTATACACAAAGTGGTATAGCGCAAAAAAAGTTATTATTATATTAACAAGCCTAAGTACGTTTTCCATTAATGAGGAAATTTGATTCTGTACGAGCCGAAACCTGGATAAGGCAAAACAACAAAGCCCACAACGTGTTAATTTAAATTGTTAGATTCAGTAATTTATTCATTCAAAACTTCGCACGCGCCTTCCTTTGTTTTCTTGAAGTACCTTCGAGGAACAATGTCGAAAAACGAACAATTGAAAATAATTTATTTCATTATTTATCTTAGGGGTCTTTATTAAATAGCTATTTTATATAAATATAAATGTAGGTATGTCTCATTGATGTTTGTGAAATACATTCGGATTTTCGTTATTTAATATTTTGGGAACCGTAACTGGTTTCAATGAAACTTGGCAAAGATGTAAATCAGTTTAAATTAAAATTAAGTTTTTATTGATTCAATCGGAAATACATACAAAGACTAGCGTTGAGGATATAGGTATTTATATAGCACTTATTGTACTGGTGTACATATAATATCTTCGAGTAGATATTATACACCCGTACAATAAGAATTACATAATTACCTATGTATAATTATACGTCCAGCTACTTCTGTATTTAAAAGAAATCCGTATATCTGGTTTACCGTGATAAGGTTAAGCCTAGTTTCAATGGGAACTTTGTATCCTATCTGTTATGCAACTCTAACCTAGTTGTGCAATATAAAGTTGTCTGTTATTTGCGAACTACTTATATGCAACTTCGTCTTCATCTGTTTTAATCCACGTGAATACATAGAAAATAATAATTACATACAAACTCCGAAAAAAAAAATTGTCGCAAAGGTCTGACAGTACATATCATGCCTGTACGATTTGAAAACGATCAAAAATAAATATAAGGTAAGGTGGGGGAAGATTGAATGGTCTTTTGTTGAGATAGACATAGTTGTGTTAATACCCTTATAAAATAAAGAACTATGTATATTCCTTAAATTGTATGCATTGGAAGGCATGGGCAAGGATTATATTTTTGTATTCTGTTAATAAAACTCGGCTACGCCTATTCTAATATATGAAAATAATGAAATAAAATACACTTTTGTCTAAAAAGTAGACGGGTTAAGAGGCCTTATTCCTTTTCAAATTTATTTTTTTCATATTATGACAAATATATTGATAATTTCAACCAACTTTTTGAAGTGAATAATACTTTTCCCCGAGTTCTAGGTAGTAACATAGTTATTTCACGCTTTCATTGCGTACAGTCGAAAATAAGTTAAAAAAACTAATTTTCCGCGTGAATTTTGTCAATTTCGAGTAGTTTTTGAAACAAAAATTATCAATGAAAAATTCAAACTGTAGGTTTCAAATATATACCAATAAATCCCAATAGCCCTGTTCTAGAAAGTAACATCAATAGTATGTTAAGAAACATGTTTGATCATAGAGAAAAATGTCTAAACAATCAGCATTTTAAAAGGAATAAGGCCTCTTAAGATGGAATGGTCGAGGGGTAAGATTGACATAGTTTCGAAATGCTTTTAAATGAATGCAAACGGTGGCTGTTGCTCGTTATTCTATAGAGTTTCTGACGCTGAAGAGGTACAGCTGATTGTTGCGTAAATATTCCTGATAGGTAACAAGAAAACCGCAGTAGAAAAAATAAAGTATTTCACTCTTACCCCGCTATATAGTAAAAAGGACAGTGATTCTCAAACTTTTAATTGGACACTTAAAAACTAAACAATTTTTTACATTAAGAAGGTCAGTTTGGAATCAAAATAACGGTTTCATTAAGATAAATTCTTTATTTTATACTTAAAAGAAATTAATACAAAAAAAATGTGTTTTCTTGCACCATGATTAATTTTGTTACAAATTAAGTCAGATACATGTAAAATATTAGGAAATGAAATATGAATCTGTGTTCCATTTAACACACATTTAAAATCCACGTAGAAAATTAAGTCAGTCTTAGGTGCTTACATTTAAAATAACAAACATCTTTGGGAACAATTTTTTTTTATTAATGATTATCCAGAGATCACGACTCAACAAAAGTATTTGTATGAGGCAGCTTTAATTTTTGAATTGAATTAAACTCAACGCTCAAAACAAATCTACTCGTAACTAAAATTGATAAATAAATATAAAATAATTTCTCAAATGGAAACTAGTGTTTCCAAACGAAAGCTTCATAGAGTTATATCAATCTTTAAAATATGATAAAAATAACAAATTATAAATTTCATATTTATTGAACAATGATGGGTACATCTCTTTGACCTGACGATTTCACTCAAATCGACTTAGCTACAAACTAAGAAAATGTAATTTTTGTAAGTACATATAAGTTTAAGACACACAATATGTTTCATTCATACTTCATAATTACTACATAAGGTAAACCTTATCATGAGGCCAGTAAAAAAAAATTGGTACCTACGTTTATATTTTTTTAAGTCAAAAGTTTGAGTGTCTGTTTTTCTATGACTTTCAAAAACGGGGGAAAATTAAAACATTACTAGGTACTTATTTCAATGTTACCCCATTGAAATTGGCTGGGTGAAGATGAAAGCTACACTCCACACACCTAGCACTCGTAAATGAATATAAAATCTAAAATAACATATAAATATTCAGTCAGAACTTTTATACACACCCTATTAATCAAGTTATGAAACTCGGGGTAAGATTGAAAATCGACGAATACACCACGAAATGCTGACCTTCACAAGCGCGGTCACAAGCGATTGACTGGCGGATCCTAATAAAATGGCGGTTTAAAGATGATACCAGCATTAAAAAAAATATAGGGAGTTATGTACACTTTTTATCTTTTCCCTTTTTTCATCTTCCCCCACCTTACTTAACTAAAATATATTTACAGTACACACACGCATTATCACCTACGCCACGAAAAAAATCCGTCCGGATTTTCACCCACAGGGAGAAATGCATGTATAGGTAGGAGTAACCTGTACCCACTACATACCTACCAAATGCTCGTATCACCATCTCAAAATGCTTACGGCACTGTCAGGTGACCGTTTACTCGCCCTGGTTCGTCTATAAAAACAACTACACATTCGCATTATCATACACCACGAAAAAAAAATCCATCTGGATTTTCACCCACAGGGAGAAATACATAGGTAGGTGTGACCTGTACCCACTACCAAATGCTCATATCACCATCTTAAAATGCTTATATACGGTCAGATGACCGTTTACGCCCTGGCTCGTCTATAAAAAGAAGTAAGTTCATCTCGTAAGAACTTTTTTTATTTAGAAAGTTACTGGATCGTGCTGGCACCGGCCAGGAGTATTTTCAGTAATCATCTGTTGCGTTTAAAAATTGCTCCGGAGTCACTCGAACTACTCAAAGTTAATCAAATTTTGCGTAGGACGCCATCGGATATCGCTTTTCGTCACTTGACCTGACCTCTAAAATAAGATTGCGTGAATATACAGGGTGACGAAATGTGGCGGTACGGTCTTTCTTATAAATCGCTTATGACTACTTTAACTACTAAAAATTCTATGATCGATTGGTTGCATAAGAATAAATGCTAAATAAATAAATATTATATTCATATATAATTTCCATTTAACGTTCAAGGATTACAACTAAAGTACTTACAATAAAACTAAACCTAAAAATTAAACTAAACTCGAACATAAATAACAAAGTTAAACTACTTAAATCTAAAAATGGCCCCTGCGGCATAGTGCCAGCCAAAGATGCTGGCGGCATTTCCTCGCTGAATCGCCTAACTGATTCTTTGAGCGAGGAAACCGCCAGCTCTCCGGTCACCAGTAACATCAATAAGCATCTAAATATAAATAAATATTCGTATAGTTATATGTGTTTACGTCACATGAAGTCTAATTGCACAGTTTTTGTTCCAATTAACTGTTGCGGAAATATTTTTCACCGACCCTGACATATACTACGATTTCTAATTCAAGACCAAAAAAAACTACCACAAGGTTGCCACTACAATAAAATATTTTTACAATAGTAAATTCCTTTTTCTTTTTTAAACACGCTAAGATAATTTATTTATTGGTAACTTTAACTCTATGTTTTAACAAAATAACTAGAAATATTTATTATTACATAATTACGAGGAGATAGTAAAAACTTAAACATCGGAGATTTTTGGTACAAAATCTGGTATTGTACTTGTAACGTGCATTTGGTGCAAGCCAAGCACAAGCCAAGAAACAAACTCAGATGTCATTTAAATGTTGTCAATTTTGACAGTGACGTATCTGTCGTAGTTTTTTTGGTCTTGAATTAGAAATCCGAGTTTAGTTGCGGGCAACTTATAATATTATAATATTTATTATGAAAATAACAGAGGAAGCGCGAGCAATGTTGCTTGAAATTACCCTTGAGTTTTCTCCGCGCAGGCTCATGTTTCACAGTCATTATACCGGTAGAAACCCGACGTTATTAATGCTTTTAAATATGTATACTTTATGTAAAGGGTTTGTATTACAAGAAAATTTTAAGTGGCGTTTTGTAGGGCACGCAAGCCGCGAAATTATAGCTGTCTTCGTCTACCGCGTAGAAAAAAAATAAGCTGTCTCAGTTGCGGTCGTCGAAGCTTTGTGAAGAGATTAAAAGTTAACTCTGTACGTTATGAGGCCGTTTATGAATTTGGAAGTCAGTTTACCGTGAAACATGCCAACTTTGCCCGCTTTTTCTCGTAAAACCCCGATTTTGTCTTTTTTTTTCTATGACAGGATTATAGTTTTTTTTGTCTAACGCATCCATCCTATTCGTATGCATGCGTTTATTACGAGAAACAATTTTTAAATCTACTTTTAACCAACTTTTTTAACAATTTGCACCTCGGGTAAAGTTATCTAAACTTTAGCCAACATTTCCCAAATCGATTATTTTCGTAACTCTAGCACCTACAACCTTAAGATAAGGATCAGTATAAAATCTGGAGTAATAATGGCGTTCCACGTAAATATCTTGGTCTTAACTATACAAACACGTGTGCAATATGGGTGGGCAATGTTACATAGGTATTATTTTTTACTCCATACAAGCCGAATCAAGCAGTTTGAAATTGTGAGGGTTGTCACTTTTGGTTGAGTAAACCATCTTTACCAATACCATTATCAAAATGAAAAATGTATGCTTAATATTGGGTACTAATATTTAGGCGGTTATGTTTTTACTCCAAATTAGAATAATTAAATAAAAATTGACATAATTGAATATTCTATGTTTTTGTGTTTTATGGACATGACATGACATGTAGCTCTGCTAAAAGTACAACGGCTTAATAGAAATACAATTTACCTTACCTTAAATACATAACCCACCTTTATTTACGCAGTCAGGTATAATTACGACAAGGTGACAACCCTAACCCTTTTTTTAGTCTGGGCAATGTTAGCATTCATAGGTTAGCAAGTTACTGGATAACATTGTCCACCATCATAACTCTGGTTTTAATAAGTATTTTTAGTACAAACTACAGTAAAAATTATCTACAGTTCTTATTTTATAAGAAGTAATAAGATACATTCACCTGAGGCTTCCCCATTCTGTAAAAAATACACCAGAACTTCACCTAGAATTGGCCCACCAAATCACGCACCTTATTCGACTAGTTCCAACACGTTACGAATGTGATTCCCAGTGATAACACAGATATAATCTATTTTCCACTAAAATAGTAGTGTTGCCATAATCATCTTGAAATTGTCTACAGTAACGTTTCTTTTTTTAAGTAGCGTTTTGGGCAAAGTTCCCTGTGGAGGCAAAGTTGGCGTATTTCACGGTATCTGACAAATTACAATACGCGTACTGATTTTTTATATATAAAAAATATATATTTTATTTCTATTTCGTTTTATTTAAAATGCAAGAAGAAATCTGAGAAGGCTACTTTTAAAATTTTCTTTATCCTTTGGCAACCGTGCGTTTTAATTGGTTCATTTCGAAACAAAAATCCTTATCAACATGTGATACGCACTAGCAAATAGACAACTACCTACCTATTTAAACCAACAACCAATGGTATCTATAATAAGTAAAACATTCATCAGTTCCATGAAAAAATAGAGATGTTATACCTACAAAACAAAAGACTGACTTAAAGCGAAATCATAAAAATGCGTATTTTCAGCATATTACACAGTGACACATAAATACGTTTGTATTATAGACAAAATCAACAATATTATAGGATAAAAGGAAAGATTTCATGTGTGACGATAAAAGGAACAAAGGTAGACACTTTATTTTTTCCTCGGTTCTAAGTTAGGGAATGGCGGGTGATTGAGAATAGAATTTTTTATATAATACCGCTAGCTGCAGAGAGTATCAATGTTTCTATTCCCTTACAGTTTATCCTTAATACTTATTGTTTGTGTTGTGTTAGGCATTAGGATGGCTAGTGACGAATATTTCCACACCACAGTTGCAACCCGACGATAGGATTAATCTGTCACTGAGCGCGAAGTGCTATTCAAGGTGACCCTGACTTCTGGATAAAGCATAATACCTACCCCGGAGATTATTTCTCAGGAATGCTTTAAATTGGTTCTCTTATTTTAATTATATATGTTTTAAGTTCTAATAAAACTTATAATTATATCACCTCGCGCCTGCACTTTAGAGATGAGTCGTTCAAGACTCATCTCTAAAGACTGTTATTACTGGGAGGTGACATATATAAAAAAATGCATAATTTATCCATCCAGTTGTTGACATCTACAATCAGATTACGAGTCTTTAAGAATGTTTTCACTACTCCTGCTCGTATAATACGTTATTTTAGCTTCGCGAAGAGAGTTTAATGTGGTCGTTTTAGTAGGTACGTAGAGGGTATAAATGGAAACCATATAATAATTTCTATGAAAATGAAAAAGACAACTTATTAGTGGCCATACATACGGATAGTTATAAATAAATTAAACCTGATTAGATCGGCCAACATTACTGGCTGATCTGATCGGGTACAGTTTTTAATTTTTAAATATATTTTTATTATCTCGTAGCCGAAATGAAAAGTAGAAGGATTAACACGTGGCCAAAAACCATTATGACACTCATATATATTAATCCTCACTCACTTCGTACGCTCGACCAAATAATCACTTATGTACTGTGCCATTATGGCTTATTCTATCTAGCCCCTTGTCAAACAATCTACTATTTCCTTAAATGTTATAATGCGTGAGTTTACAGTCAAGTCCCCCGGTCACTGTCACAAATTTCTGTCTGCGAATTACAAATTCGCCAAGAGATAAAAATAATTTAATTGAATTTGATACTTGTATTGCTTTTTTTATGCAGTTTTACTTCAGTGCGGTTTATTCTTATAGATGATGATGTTCTTAATTATAAGTACCTAGAGAATTATGCCTTGTTATTAAAATGTGAGTAAAAGACCGAAGCCGTTACCGAGGTCCAAAAAACAACCTTAATGTAATATGATGTATACCCGTAGCAGTGAGGCCTAGCCATCGGCTGCAGATTTCTAAACGTTTCACAGTAAATCTAAGATTTCATAATTTTAAATTCAAATACAAAGCTATGATGAAAGGGCTACCAGAAGCGATTCTTACGGACAGGGTAAAGCTAAGCTTTTGCAGGTTTGTGTAAACAAACAATAAAAGGTAATTTACTGTTTTAAATATAGATTAAGTAGAAATCATGGCGTATCGAAAAATAATGGTTATTTATATGTATTTATTAAGATTAGCTACGTGAGAAGTAGAATATTTATCAAATTTAATTATTTATCTATATACGTATAATTTTAAATTCCTATACCTATAATTCATGAAGAAATTATAATTTCTAACTAGCCCAATTTAATCATTTTAATAGCAGTTCTGACAATATTGGACCTAATATAGGGTTAACTTTCATCAATATTCGTTAAAATAATTTATAACTATTATTATACCTATAAGGTGCCATATCCATTGCATTTTATAAATTGTAGGTACAGTAAAAATATTTTCTAATAAAAGGTAATAATAAATCAGAGTATCGGACGGACTATTTTATACTACAACCTATTCTTCTTAATGTTTTAGAAAACATAAGGTCATAAATGGGGGACACAGACCACCCCCACTAGACGGAGCATGTAAGGCACATTGTATAAGGCGACCCGCGCGCACCAACGATATGGTACGGCAGAACGTTAAAGTATCAACACGGCGGCCACCGTTTAGTTGCGTCCATGTTTATGAGGTCTCTCTACACCACTTAACACTACAATTTACCATGTTATTTATTTAATTTCTTTTTTCGTTGACGTACGCATGGATCATAAACAAGGACGCAACTAAACGGTGGCCGCCGTGTTGATACTTTAATGTTCTGCCGTACCATATCGTTGGTGCGCGCGGGTCGCCTTACATGCTCCGTCTAGTGGGGGTTGTCTGTGTATGGGGGCAAGCGCACCGACAGGGTAACCTGGCATAAATAAATATCATTAAAGAAATATTATGGGACAATCATACACAAATCGACCAAGTCCCAAACTAAGCAAAGCTTGTACTATGGGTACTAGACGACGATATATAGATAAAATCCACGACCCAAGAACAGATATTCGAGTTCATCACACAAATATTTGCCCCGGCCGGGATTCAACCCGGCTCAGTAGGTAGGTGTCTGCAAACTGCGCCAACCGCGTAACTAATTATATATACAGTAGTGTAACATCTGTAATGTTTGATATATTTTTGGTACGTGGCGCTTATTCCGTCGGTATGCTTGCCTCGACGACTTTAATCCATATTAATAATAAGATAGAATTTCTTTTTATATATAAAGTCCTAGACAAAAAACCTCTGTTTAGTAATAAGTGTTAGTTGGGCCACAAATGTATTTCAGAACCTAGCCTACGAGATATACCTATAAATTTAGTGTCAATTTTCCTGATACATCAATATTTTAAGAATAAGTCCTATTTTTACCTAGTCATGTGAGACCAAAATTTCTAATGTATATACCTAAATTTATATTTGTTTTTGTAAAATTACTGAAATATAATAAATTACAAAATACATCTCATCAAATCATTACTGCAGGGCGCATCAGACCTATGTCTCAATTTAGCAGTCTCAAAGGCAAAGAACGTTAATGTGGTACCACACTGAGAGTATTTTATATTTCAGTGTAACTACATACTAATGTTACCCTACTAGACACCTAGAATATTCGTACTGATCACACAAACGTTATACATACATGCCCTTGGAACCGGGGGCCGCCAATTAGCAGGTTGGTGTGCGACCAATTTTGCTAAACAAGTCTTGGATTGTTAGATAACGAGGAGGCCAGTGAGGCCGGCAAAAACCTTACCGGTGCGTTTTCGGAAAAAAAAACCGAAACCCTGTTTCTTGACTTTTTTGGGTTCATCTCAATCAGAATCGATAGCATTTTCAACGTGAAGAATAAAAAAATTGCGAGCCCGACTCGCGCATGAAGGGTTCCTTACCTATACATATATATAATCTATAACAAGTTTGTTGTATGGGAGCCCCCCTTAAATATTTATTTTATTTTATTATTAGTATTTGTTGTTATAGCGGCAATAGAAATACATCATCTGTGAAAATTTCAACTGTCTAGCTACATATCACCGTTGTTGAGATACAGCCTGGTGACAGACGGACGGACGGACGGACGGACGGCGAAGTCTCAGTAATAGGGTCCCGTTTTTACCCTTTGGGTACGGAACCCTAAAAAACTGGCCTAGTGCGAGTCTGACTCCGTACAAACTTTCACTTATCCCATCTTAATCTTAGTTAAGTTTGCACCTGAAATGTATGGCGCCGTATAGAAACGAGGTGCAAACTTAACGCAACCGAGTTCTCCAAATATGATGTTTGAAAAGGACTATATTTTTTATGATTTTATTACAAATGTATAGTTTTCAGATTTTTGTAAGTATTTGTAGTATGTGACGATATTACTTGCCAAATTTCATAGTTCTAGGTCATCGGGAAGTACCCTATCATTTTGATTCCCTTAAGAGTATCGAAATGTACGTTTTTTGCGACATAAATGGCCGTATCTTTTTTTCACGTTATCGTAGAAGTATGATTTTTTCACAGCTTCAAGGGACCGTAGACCTAAGTATATGTATAATGTTAATTTCAACTCGCTACCTTTACCTGTTTTTGCGATAAAGTTCTTGACAGACAGACGGACGGAGTTTTTCCGATTGAGGTACGGAACCCTAAAAAATTAATTTTGTCCGTTCCGCTATGTCACCTTCGAATTGAACTTTTTTTATTTTCACGAGCGTTACGTAGTGGAAACTAATATTCCGATACTAATTTAGGGACACATATTTTAATTCTTCACATTGAAAATGCTATCGATTCTGAGTAGGATGAACCCAAAAACGTCAGACTGGAAGAGCCTGGACTTTTTTTTGTAAACCCCTTTTTAATTAAATTTATTAATATTAGTAAGGGCAGGGAAATTGTACACGTTAGCTTTCCAGTCTCTCAATTCTTCGGATCGGATCGGATCCAATGAGATGTATGCGTTAAAACGAAATGTGACTTGCATGGAGTCGAGTAGGTTTGCAGCATCATCATTGCATCTGTTCTTTTCAGGCTTAATTTCGATGGATCTAGAATTAGGCTTGATTATTATATTACGGGTTCCATAATTACCTATTTTCTGATATATGCCAATCTGGAAATACAGCATAATAATAATAAGTAGATAGAAGTGATTAAAATACTGCTACTCTATTCAGACGCGCTAATTAACCCATAGACTATTATTTTTATGACTACCAGCTCTCTCTTACATAAACTGATTTTACGTAACCCGGAACATCGTAAACGTATTACTTTAGAGCATATCGAATAGAGTTGCAATATCTTGAATATCAGTGGTAGCAACCATCTGACATATTTTTTTCAGAAATTTTGTAATTTTCTGGGTTTATGATTGTGACGTTTTATAAGATTTTCTTCTCCCCGATTGCGAATGAAATTCTGCATTGGACAGTACTCGTAAATTTTATAGGAAATACATACCTCTTAGTGCCACTTCGTAGCAGACAATAAGTAATAGAATGTTACTGTTCCTTTGACAGATGTTCACGAAATAGTAGACGTATGCACAGACCGAAAAACCAATGGCACTACAGAACTACTTTAGTTATTTGTTATGCAAGGCTGCAAAGTTGTTATTTGGCGCGAGTGTTGAAATTGAAAGCTGAGCGAGCGAAGGAATCTAAGATTGAACCATGAGCGAAGCGAATGGTTCAAAGATAGATTCCTGAGCGTCGCGACGAGGCTTTCAAGACACGAGAAGCTAAATAATTTTGCAGCCATGCGGAACACACAATTTTTCACCTCACTACAGCGAGGAAAATGCAAGATTCAAGAAAAACAATTAAAACATAAAAATAATCATATTTAATTTTGCCTTCTATTTAAAACATCAAATTTAAAACATAACACACTCAAATCTAAACCAAATAAATACGAGAGAAGCACACATTAAAAATTTAGAGTAATATGGCCGTAATTTTTATTATCGTCGTGTATATTTAATCGTTGTGTTTTTCTTAAGCACTGTTATATTATATTTGTATTTGAAACTACTTGACACATTCGTTGTGAATGTGGGAGAATGGCATTCTGGGAACACTTGGTTTGGAAGTTATTGGACGAATGGGATCCGAACAAGATTATTTCGGCTTTAACTTCTTTAAAAACGCCGATAGTTTCGGTAAATTACTTATTGTCTCCAAATATTTATAACAAATCCTTTTTCGTTTTAATTCAGGCTTTTAGCATTGAATAAATACTCCAAATTGGGCTTAACTTTCTTGTTTTCGATAAAATTCTATAAAGTAAGACAACAGTATGTATTCAACACAGAACCAATTTACGTTGTTTACGTGAATTGTGAAAACTTCCAACTTTTTAAATATTTATTTTTTTCTCGGGTGCGTTCAGAAATTACACTCTTATAAAAAATAACTTCCAACATTTATAACAAATAAATATTAAAATTTGTGTTGTATTTAATATATTTACTAGTCAAAATATGTAAATGAAACTGAAATACTTTACTTACTATTAATATAGGTATATAAACATATTCAACATAAAATAAAGTGTTGAAAAAATACAAACTTAAAAATCAGTAACCACAAACCAGGTTTCTGAACGTGATATTGTAGGTGTATTTTTTTTAAAAGAAGTATTCAAACGTACATATGATTTTAGCCGGCCTGACCAGATCGCCCTTTATTAGCGTGCGTTGATTGGTTATTCGAAGATTTATCGAATGATGAAATCAGTCATGCGTTGAAGGAGTCTTAAATATAAAAAAGTTACATGCACCACAGAGAATCAAAATCGTCGTGTTCGAAATTCAAATGACTTTTGCACGCTAGCGGATAAAATAGACTTTTGCACGCAGATTTCGCCCTATAAACGGAGGTTTTCCGAGCGAGTGAGGTGAAAAAATAATTGTTTGTATGGCTTTGGTGTAGACGTGTGCGCCGCGCCGATCGGCGTGGCCTTTGTGTACTTTGTATTTATGCGCATACAAATAATGTTCCCTGTACTTTATATAAAGTAACCTGTACTTTATATAAAGTACAAGTTACATTATTTGTTGCGCATAAATACAAAGTACACAAGGCCACACCGATTTCACGCCGCGGCGGTGTACACTGCGGCGTCGGTACAAAACCGGCGCGGCGCACACGTCTACTTTGGTGCTCTATGGAACTTAATATGTGTATGGCTTTGGTTAACCAATTTGGATGCGGATGCAACTGCGTGAGTGAAAAGTCTTTTAATCTCATTGTCCTGTTTTCCAGTGGTTTTTAGGCCTGTCTTATTACAATAAGATATTATACTATATACGATATCATGTACCTATGACAATTTATTTATGCACTCATAGCAACAGTGTCTGATGTTAGAATATTTATGTAATAAAATATGTTTAAGGAATGTTTGTGTTTAAACGTTACTATTTATTTGAAATGTATACCATGAATTGTTAATTTATTGTAAAATAAAAACTTCTACTAAACTCGGATGCTGTATAATTGTCGGTACTTTTAAGTTTTAGCCAAATTGATGTGGAGCCAAGTTGTCAGAAAAGTTTACTCTAAGTAGTGCAGAATAAAAATAAACAAGAGTTATTTCATCGACTAAAGTTTGAACGTGGGGGAAAACCAAATGCTCTGTGCATCTAGTGGTCACAGATGTTAAACTGTTTACGAAAATTCCAAACGCTCTTAATAAACGGTTATTTCACGGCCAGGCCATACCTGAAGTGAAAATACTGTTCGTGAAGCATGCGCTGTGACCTTTCCCACCGTTAAATTAATTAATCAACGTCAAAGTCTAGCAAAAACATTACCTCCTAAAAGCTTTACAGGGTTGACAAAAACATAATAAATATTTTTAGAAGAAAATGAGAGGTATTAAAATAATCCGAAGTGTTTGTTTTAAACCGTCTTTTTTATTTGTTTTGGGAATTTCCTATCATCCATTAAAGTGCTACTAATAATTGTACAAATGTCCTGTGTTGTCTGTGCCGTCTATAACACACACGTTTTTCGTTGTAGGTTCCCTACGAGGTCTATCTTTCCACAAAATCCAAAATTTTACCGACCATTCTCCTCATGTGGGATATGTCTTAACGTTGACATTGGTGAAATACCTCTGGCCAAACCAGCTAGAAGTGAAAGCCATATAAAAAAAAAAAGCGCTACCTTTAATATCAATTTTATTAGACATTAAAGTATACTCCTTCTGTTCTTCTTCTTCTTTGTTGCCCATGTATTTTTGTTACCAGTTACATGTTCAATTTATTTATCTAGCCATAATTTTGCAATAACCTTTATGACCAAACGCTGAATATGTAGTATGTACCTACATGTTGTGAAACCAACAATTTCGCTACAGATTACGTACGTACTTAATGCGTTTAGATGTTACGAACAAATACTAATTAAAAACTAACAAAAGAGAAAATTACTAAAATTATCTTAAATAAAATACATACAGTGACACATAGAACCCTCCTTTTTTAAAAGGCTGTTAAAAAGTGGATAACTGTCCATTAGTCTGCTTCAGTGTATTTATTGTGACACCCTGATATATGAGACTTAATACGTCACTGACATAATTCAAGGTCAATATTTCTGTGACAACCCCTTGACCGCCATGGTTTTTTTTATCGCGCCTTTAGCTTTTACTAATAATCGGAGTTCCATCCAACACACTGATAAAAATGATGACACAAAACACAGGAAAGTGTAGGGCACTGAACGCTGCCTTGCTATCA
Organism: Apotomis betuletana; assembly: GCA_932273695.1. NCBI lineage: Eukaryota > Metazoa > Arthropoda > Insecta > Lepidoptera > Tortricidae > Apotomis > Apotomis betuletana. The sequence goes on along the minus strand of OW026298.1, from coordinate 10,418,596 downwards.
TGACTGTGGCGTTCAGGATGCTTACGTTATATACGCCTGTTCGTGGTTATCTCCAGTAAGTATCTAATACATAGGTACAAGCAAGCTTCTTGGGACGCAACTTTTAGGTGCTGTTATTCGCGAGGATTGTTGTAGAGGAATTTTTAAAAACCGTTTTAATAACCAAGTTTATACAGCGTGTATATTTGATATAACCGCAAAGTTTACGGGGTCTTAGTATAGGCAATTATTAATATATTGATCCGTAAATTATTTAAAAAATCGACCTTTTTTCATATGAATTCATTCAGCACGCAATGTATTTGTTAGTTGTAGTTTGTTGACACTTAACATCGTGATGTCACAACTGTCACTAGTAATAACTACGGCATACATTGCTGCTCAGAAAATTTTCAAAAATTAATTACACTATGTTAGTTAACGCTAAATTAATAATTGTTATAAATATCAGATTATAGCATTAAAATCTCCGTCTGGCTTCAATTTGTGGTTATATCAAATATACACGCTATAGATAACCAAGCTTGGTAAATGACCGCCAATCCGCGGAAGTCAAGGAATGGGCTCGTACACATTTTTGTATTTTAGTTAGCTCATTTCAAAGTTATATTTCAATACATAAATTCTATTTCATAGAATTTATACTGTCATTTATACTGTGTCATTATACTGTATAATTTTCTAAACCTCTAGTTATTAATTTCACCAACAGATGTGGTGAATAATGTTTTACCATCGTATTTTTTCGGAAAAGTTTTAGCATACTTTCTCTATTTAAAAATGTAATAAATAATTGAGTTTTCTCGACAAAATACGATAGTTCGACTTCATGCACTAGATCTGACGTACCTACGCTCTGCTAGAATGACCTACCTGTCGAATGATCTCTTTACAATGAAATATGATTACATTATATACCTACCTATTATGATGTCTTTTTTAGCATGGTAAAAAATATGTCGTCAATTGTAGGGATTCTCAACTACATGAACATGACTTTACTTTGCCGTGGTTTGTACAAAAAAGCACTTTCTGTCTTTCCGTCGTCTACTTACAACGCTTGTTGATGACTAGGAGTAGGTACCTACACCCCATTCAATGTATAACGAGATCAGTACCTACCTATTGCGATCTGTGATGCGATGTTCTCTTTGAGTGTAATGAGTAGACACTATCCCTGTTACAATGTTACAGTTTTATTTGAATAAAGTGTCTATATAAGAAAACTGATTATTAATTTTTAACGCCTTACGGAAATTTCACGATTTTGAGCGACAGCGGCAGCGGTGTAGGTACGTGTGTCTCGCTCACTCGTTATGCCGCCACGCTCGGATCTCGTTCAACCGCTTGCCCCGCCGCTGGTGCGCAAAATCGTGGCATCGTTGTTATTACCCCAAACACAGCTGACGCCTCACTACAGCTTAGTACGTAGTGTGCGGAGAGCGTTACTCTTAAAATGTATATTTACTTAACTTCAGAGTAACATTTGATTGAACGGAAGTGTAACATGAACTTCGAATTTGGAACTTCATAGTAACCCTCCTGCGGGCCTACGATGGTTCCTTTTATCACGCGATAAATAAGTGACAAGCATCGGTCACGTTTTGCTAAATGCGATTGCGAGTAACCAATGCTTTGTCACTTTAGGGCCTTATCACACTTGCGATTTGCGAGCGAGTTTTCTATACAACGGTCGATTGCAAAAAAATTGTACATACCTAGTTAAGAGCTTAGTTAACATAAAATACGATCGCTTCCTTTGTGTGACGAAAGTTAGTCATACAAATTGTATGGGTAACTTCACACAAAGGAATCAATTAACATTGTTTTAATTAAAGCCCTTAACTATGTACAAACCCACAAATAAGCATCGCGGCGAACTCGCTGCGTGATCGCCGCCATACAAAATTCGCTCGCAAATCGCAAGTGTGATAAGGCACTTATCACGTGATAAACGCAACCATCATAGGCCCGCTGTTCTAGCACAACCGTACATACTTAAGGTTTCAGACAAGTCAATGTCAAGGCAAGGAAGAGTCTCTATTGACTGCCAAGCCAAGAAGTCCAAGGAAAGGAAGGTAAAGTAACCAGATAAAAACATTGAGGACAATACGTCGTCCGAATGTACCAGAAGTAGATCACTAACTGGACGATATAGGAGCGTGAGTATGAGTGAAACGAAGAAAATAACTTCAAAAGTAAGTACAGTAGCATAGTGGTCTCATAGGGATTGCAATTCGGTCTGGCGGATCCGGTAGTTTTTCCGGTAGTTAGGTACACCCGAAATGTAATAAAAATACATATAGGTAGGTACTTTTACATTTTAGGTTCAACACAGATTATTACATTTAGGTACAGTTTCACGATGATTTTGAGACTGCTTTTACGTTACGAAAGCTGTTTGCTTTTTGCCGGCTTATTATACCTAGGTACTCAGTGAGTTGTGAGCAAATTGAAACTAAATAACTAGAAATCTGAAGTTTCTGGAACAACCACTTTTGAAAATAAGACGTAAGCAGGTTGCCCGCCATAAAATCAGATTCAATTCAATTCAATTCTTGAATTTAAACCTGCTAAGTATTTACAATAATATGATTTTAGTTAAAATCGCCTGAATAAGAGAATTGTGCACTGTCGCCAAGATAAACTTTATGGCTATTTTGTTTTTGCCAGGAGTACAGGAATTTATAAAAATACTGGAAGGCTAAAAATTTATATTACACAAATCTTAAATAAATATGTGGGTACGGTCAGTATCAAAGTATTATATTATTGATGAGATATGTACTTATACGAAAAGTGTCAACAGCTACTTTTGATGATGAATGTATAAGACGATGATTAACTCACATACGGAATACAAATTCTCGCACATATTTCCTTACCGAGATTCAAACCCAGTATATACTGCTAGCTTCGGAGACAGCTGCCACGGTGATAACCATGTCATGTACCTATAACAGGCCATCTGACGTTTAGGTATAATAGGAAACTTTACTCGACTACCGTAAAAAAATGGGTTACGGACGAACATGAACATGTTCATCCCTATGGTATCAACCTTTTTTTAATGCAAAACGATGAAGCCGTTCTTCGAGCTCCTGACGCCAGAGCAAAAACATAAAGAAGTGCTCTAAAATCAACAATAATAAAATCTTTTCGCGGGTTGAATTACGAAGTTTTTTAGTTATTGAAACACCTCATTTCACAACCGAGGCAAGGCCTCAGCGTATCAATTTTCCGATGTCGTGACGTGACGACTGTAGCATTCAAAAGGTTAAATAATATCACAATTACACTTACCTGCAATCAAAAATAGGTAAATCTTTTAAACTGTTTCCAGTATGAAATGAACTTGCGAATACAGACTAACGCTGCATAGAGTTATGAATCCAGCTGAGTACATGCATTTGCGTGAAGCTAAGTGCTTTCAGAATTCAGACGTGTGTACCTAGTTTTGAAATGAGTAAAGTTATGTTTCAATTTTAATGTTAGCTTGAGGCAACTTTAAGACGACGGGGAATATGGTTCAGTGGTTTTTACCTGTAGTTCAGATTATCTATTATTGCATTCCTAAAGAGCAGGGTTTCTCTATACAGAGTGACTATAAAAACGGAGCTTTTAATGTAAAAGGTTTAAATGTAAAATTATAATTACTCAATTTTTTTTTCACGAATACCCAGATTGGATGCAACACAATACCTGCACATATCGACTTTCATCATTATTATAAAATTACCTACTCATTTTAAAGGGTCCCAACCCTTAAGAAATAAATGGAAAGACACTTCGCATTACATCTATACTACATACTTATTATACGATTCTAGATTTGTATTATTGAAAATCAGTTTGCTATGGAGAGGGGTTTTGGGAAAAATCTTAATATGGCAATGCAGGTTTGCCTTTTCTTCTGTGTGGGCGCGCGGCGCCATCTGTTGATCATAATTTATTTCCTCTCATCACACTGAATAACTCTACTTTTGCTTCGCCGTAGTCGGGTAAAAAAAATCGAAACACATGGATGGTCCCAGAACACACTTTGCGCAGTTTGGTTCCGAAATCTTTTCATTTAAACGTTATTTCTTTTTGCTATTTCGCTTATTCGCCTAAAGTACAATATGACTCACAAAAATCGTTCTGTTCGCTCTGCTCAAAACTTAGTTCTTACTGTTCCCCCTTCATTATCCAAATTTTATAATGGTTCATTCACATTCCGGGGCCCGGGCTACTTTAGGTACAGTGGAATTCGCTTCCTCTGGATATAAGGCGTGCCCAATCGCTTGCTACATTTAAAACCCTCGTCAAAAAACTTTATTTGTCTCTCCCTTAGTACACTGCAATAATAATCGCTCGATATATTTATTTTTATTTATTATATCTAAGTATTTATGTAAGTATATCTGTAGGTATATTCTTACTTATGTATGTTTATTATTTTTGTTTTTTATGGTTGTCGTTTATTTAGTCCTATTATTATTCTGCACCAACCACTAAATTCAAACATCAATTTAAACTACTCCGCTACCTAAAGGTTGTCTGGAAGAGATAGCTATTTAGCGATAAGACCGCCTGTTATTTACCTCTACCTGTTATTTAAATGAATCTAAAGGCTGATTTAGACGATGCCAATTTTGAGACGCCTAAATTACGGCGCCAGTGATTACCGCACAGCACAGCTCCGACCGTTTAGACAATGACTATGTTCAGCCGCCTAAATCTCGCCGCCAGTCGTGTTTACACGGTGCTTTTTTTCAGTACCAGTCATTAGTGGCAGCGAGAGACGCGGAGGGGGGGTCACTGGCGCCAAAAAATAGGCTCGTGTTCTATTCCGCGCCAGCGCTGGCATGCGGCGAAAAAATGGCGCTGAAAGTGTTTACACGGTGCTTTTTCGAGGCGCCGTAATTTAGGCGTCTCAAAATTGGCATCGTCTAAATCAGCCTTTATGTTGTGTTGTCTATTCCTTGATGTTTGAGGTGTGAAAGAAAGAGTATTTGTATTTTGTATTTGTAAAAATGTGTATGTGGTAGATACATATTTCTGTTTCTTTTGTGTATTCTGTGCCTTTATTTTGATTTTAATATTTTTTTTAAAGCAGAATGTCGAGGAAAAGGTAGAGAAAGCAATTAAACAAGTAGTCAGTAAATAATGTGATTATATTCTTAAATAATTACCGGATAGTTACATTTTGTTAAGGAATTTCAGTTTGACATTGATCTCGTTAAATCTGTAAACTTAATCTCATACAGTTGGGTAAGTTCATGTTTACATACTAAAGCGTTGATTATCCTTCAAGTAAAAATTAATATTTCATTAATGTTTATTTTTCATACATAAAATATATACCTACTATAAACATAATAACATTAGGTATGTGCAATGAGTGACTCGGCACAAATGTAATAATCCATATTGTTTGCGTTTGTTTCAATCCACCATTTGGTCAAACACTACTTAATATAAGCACTTGCTCGACGGTCAACTATCACACGTGAAAATTTAAATAAGATCCGAATGTTATTAAATTTGTGCAAAGTCGTTTACAATTGGATTGCAATACATTTATATATTAATAATTTAAGTAAATAACGTTATAATCTTTAAGATCGTCATTAATACAATTATTTATATTTAATTACTAACACCGATGGTGCTTACGAATCTAAAGTAAAATGGTCAAAGGCCCTTCAATGTAAGGCCAGACATGCCTAGGCGATCGTAGTAAAATCGGTTTCAAACCGGTTTAATTATGACAAAATAACCGGTTTTGGATCCTCTACTCATGCTAAGAGTACACATGGCCACACGGGCTCTTCAATATACCCAGCACGAGTCACCTAGCCCAAGGCTTGGCTAACATTACTAACAAAGTTTCACACAACATAAATACAATATAACATACGGCTTGTATATCATTAGCGTCCGGACAAGTGGTGACAAGTTTCGGACAGGAGGATATATGTACTACTTTTTAGGTTAGAATGAATACATTATTTATTTACCTAAACTCGTATGACAATAACGCATATAGGTAATGCAAGTACCTATTAATTTTAATAGGAATGATATAAGGAACACTATCTAATGTTTGGTTCTGTCCCATTTATTTTAACAGTTTTCACAAATTAATTGAGTATACATTCTCATTAACATTGCTTATTTATAGTAGACTATAATTATTTGGCAGGTATTCCTTGTCTATCAAGATACTGCGATGCTTTTGCGATTGACAGTATTTTAAAGAAATTCACTTTTGTTTTTCAAAAACTTAGGAAATATTCGTAAGATAATTATATAAGGTCTATGATAGATTATTCCTGTACCTAATCAATGATCATTATTAATATATAAAAATACCTAGGCGTATCCATCACTTTACCTTTACCTTCTATGTAAAAGTTTGCCACCGCTTGTCCGAACGCGTATCATAATATTTAATTGTTCTTCTATAGAAATCTATTGTTGTTCAGACGGGTACTAGATTTCGACGAAGAAAGATATAATAAAATATTTGGGTTTTATATTCAATGATCGGCACGGAACGCAACATTGCGGTATTCGGCGTAAAAAAATGCGAGCATAAAATGTATTAGAAAATATTTTTTGTTCAATCAAGATCGCGACAATAATCTTTTCATATTAAAATTACTATACGAAACCCGCTGCACGGTCCGTGCGATCACTCTTTATATTATATTTACATACTTTCTGTGCGAAAATTCAACATGAACTTTACCGTTCCCAAAAACCAAATTGCAATTAGGTACCTTCGTGACAAATTCATCAACTCCGGAATATGATCAAACTGAAGGTGCCTGTCAACCGTTAACTGTAATAGCAATTTTCAATAGGTATAATGGTCCTATTTAACGACGGACTTGCCTTGGCCTTTCAGGCATTCAATGGTGTAATTAATTACAATTGAAAAGAGAAATACAGCGTTGGAAATTGCTATTACTTTTGAAGCTTTATTACATTGCCCACAAGTTACGTTGACAGAAAATACGTGAATTGCGGTGAATTTGAGCTTTCATCGTAAAAACAATCATACTGAACAGAGGCTCAAACCCATATATATCTCACGGAAGTAGCGTATCAGGATTGTTCGACTGCTTACACATGCCAGACAGGCAATCTACGATTTGCCGCCGAAGCAACTAAATTCACTTACGATTCTATACGTTTGCTAGCTTTGCCTAAGAAAAATATATTTGATCCGTAATTATGTGTCTTAAACGTAGAGCGAAATCAGCAACGAAGACCGGCCTCTGGCGCCACGTATTCACACTCGTATAAAACTGACATACCTATGACATTGATGAATAACGCGAAAATACACCTTCTCCAACGGGAACAAGACTAAAAGTAGACGAACAAGGAATCAACTTTTATTAACGTGGAAGCTAATAAAATGGGACTGAAAATGTTCTTTGATATAATTCTGGTCTCATTTTACACTTGGAGATAATTATGTTTTCTATTGGGAGCATCGTCACCGCGAGTAAAAACAAAAAATATATGATAATGACATGACATTACAGTTACAGGCGACTAATCGCGGTGTGGCGCTCCCGTTGATAAAGCAAAATAAGAGCAAGCTGAAATAATTGTCTAATAGTACATTACTGCAGAGGCCGCGAAATAGGGGATTATTGGCCGAGTAGTAATAGATGGCCGAGTGATAACGAGGCCATCTAGAGATACGAGGCCGACAATCCCTGTTCGCGCCGAGGCTTGTATAGTGCTTTTCTCAAATAAATCCAAGGAAATAATACAAATGTTCAACTTATATATTCATATAAAAACAAATTTATGACAAATTTAATAAAAAAAAAACAAATTTATTTTTTTAAGCTGTTCGGGTCAATGTTTTTGCCACCAAATGTTAAGATGGTTCTATTTATTAAAAAATGACAACACCTTATTAATGGATATTGTTATATTTTTTAACAATAAACGTGATTCCTTGTTTATTTTGTTGAATATCTGATTTAATCTAATTGAATAATCTAGTTAAATATAAGAAATAAAACGTAAATATACATGCACAAACTAAGTTTTTTTTTATTGGCAGTATGCCATAGATTATCAATAAAAGAAATAAACCCCACTGAAACAAAAGACAATCTCTTTGTTGGCTACGGCCAATAATGTTATATGAAATTCCTTTATATCTTTCTAATTTGAAATTAGAACGAATCTTCAACAATTGCTATACAAAGACGTATTTCGCGTTCTATTACCACGATTATAAGAACGACATTTCCTTGGATGTTTGAGAAAAATATCTTGACTTATAAAAAAAAAACTATTGTTACGATCACTAATTGCTTTACCAAAATATTTGAGATTCGACGTACGGCATCTTAGCTACAAAAAGCGAATGACATGTTATTTTTATTTGTGACGACATTATCACTACGCAAGCTTCATAAATACTTACGCATACAAAAATAAAGTTTTTTATTTTGTGTTTAAAGCTTTTTTTCTATAACGTCTATAAAATGAAATAAAGCTAGAAGCATTTACAGCCCATCACAACAAATCACATTTTACACAATAAAATTGGAAAGCCATGTATAACGTCATGTAAAATTCATACATTCATTCATTAAACGAAAAAAAAAATATTGTTCTTATTGTATTCACTTAAAAGTATCATGTACAGATGCATAAACATTCATTAAATTATATGCTACCATCCTTTGTGTGCCATTACTTATTTATTATCTTGGCTTGCATGTTAATTATAGATCAAGAGACATAATACATGTTTTTACAAATGAGAGTGTTAACTTTATCAAATTTCAATACATTAATACAATGTATGCAAAATATCTATGTCCATGTCCGTACCTATGATTTTTCCTTAGACTTTCGTAACTTTAAATATCTTTAGAGTCTTGACAAAATATAACTTAGAACAGCAAACTCGTACTTACGCGTCGAGAATTAAACGTGATTGTAGACAGAAGAAATATACAAAATCCTTTCATATTCAGTGTTTACGTACTTATTTGCGATTCACTTTCAGTACATATAATACCTAAATACAGAGGCAAAGAGGCTTATTTTAAAATACCTATTTTTGTAATGCAGACAATAATGTATAGCTTTTTGGGAACTGCTTTTGAATTAATAATACGATCATTAAAACATTTATGTAAATATATACTGTTTGTTACATTTACGTAAACTTAAAACGGCATTCGTTAGGCCCACCAAAATTCACTCCTGGAAATTACAGCACCACAAAAACGTAAGTAAGATATCTACAGCGCATATATAATTGTTCTAAATTTTTCCTGTCCTTAAACCTAAACATATCCTGCACCTTTTTAAAAGAATCAACATTTATCATCTTAAATCCAGGACTAGGTCTGACGCGTGTACAAAATAAACAAGGAAGTAATTCGTAATCAATCATACAAAACCTTTATTGTGTTCCATTAAATAGCCTGTCAAATGCAGAAAATAAAACAGGTAAGGAATGATAAAAACAGAATGACTGAGTGCAAACATGGTTCTCAGATCACTTACTTTTTACAGAGTGATAGCTCAAATGTTAGCTGAGTATGGCCGCGGAGAGTTTCAACCCCCCTCTTCCGTATAATAAACGAAACTGAAACGCGTACCTTTTTGACCGTCATTGTCATTGTGACAAGAGCGAAAATGGTACGTGTAACTGTACGTTACCAAATACGATAGCAAACGCTTTTAAGGAATATAGATAAAATATTAGTGGCTCTTATTCTCATATAAATTTAAAGCGTTAGTAGCCGTATACCAGGTGAGTCCTGTAACAGGAGCAATAAATTAAAATATAGAGTCTACCCCTCAAACTGAACAACATTAATTATTAAGCAACTTTTATAAATAACTCATTTATAATGTAAACCTGTAAAATAAAGTTTATTGAAAGAAGCAATGTATTGCGAAGCATTTGATATTTTACTAAAGTGACAGCTATGTCAATGCTAAGGCGATGTCCATGTTGGACGGCGTACATTGAAAATGCTATTTACTTTATTTGAACATATGAGAACAGTATTTTTTTAAAGTTTCTGAACAGATGGTGTTCAGTTTTACGAGTAAAATCTATGTTTTAATTTTTTGCTCCTGTTACAGGACCCACCTGGTATATGAATATTTGGTAACGTACGAGGAAGGGCGGTTGAGCGGCTCCGCGGCCATTTCCCGCTGCCTTCTCACGAGCCGTCTTAAATCTGTTTCACAGTCCCTACTAGTTTGGTAGGAGATAGTTGATGGACGTGGCGCCAAATGTGACGCCCCACAAAATGGTTCGGTATTGAAAAAAAGTTAGTTCTAGAACAATCTCAGCGCATTAGCACCATCATTATTACAATCAGTTTTGAATTATCGATGTTATACAACATAAACATAACTTATATTTAAATTTACTTATACGGTCAATCGGTAAAACAGTGGTTAGTTAACGATATGATTATTTATATTTTCATTATTTGTTCATTATTATTAGTTCAACCCTAGCCTTTGACTTTACACGCGATCTGATGGTGAAACTATAATAATTAAAGAATATTCGCTATTACTGGTACTCGTTTCAAGCACCGTAATACCACATACAACTTATATTAGTTACAAGACTAAGTCTTGTGCAACACACAAGCCGACAGGTTACAGGCAAGGCTAGAGCAAATACCTCTCGAATCTATCACTTCGCTAAATTGAATTCCCCGAAACCCTCGTAAAACCGTTCGTATAAAATTTTAAACATAAATTATTTACAAACATAATTTAGAAATATTTATATTACAGGACGTTACACGTTAAAGAAAAACAACATAAGAATCGTAGTTTGTCAATTATTGAAAGTCAAGCTCTCGTGTCGAGGTTCTGACTCACTGGACCGCCTTAGTTCAGTCCGTGAGGTTTTAAATAGCCTTTGAGTTCTATCTGTCTTTCACGGTCTAATCGCCATCGTCTATTTTATTGAAAGGCTATTTTAAGAACTCGCGGACTATAACAGACACTTTTGACTCGTATTTACCATTAATGTACCCGATTAGACAGGAGGTATGGTCCACAGGACGGCAGTCTTGTCGGCAGAAGTGGACAGGAACGAGAAGTCGTCCGGATGCCACCTTGCCGAGATGACCTTGTCGGGGTGGCGCGCCACGGGCACGCTGGGCAGGGGGCACGTCAGATCACCTAGTAAACCAAAACGATTCGTTAATTAAGACAAGACATTGAGCTCGGGGAATTAACCTTTATTACAAGGATGAAGAATGCCTTATTCTGATCCAAGAAAGGGTCCGGAATACCAGCACAGTTGAACTGGAATTATCTGCACTAAAACGGTGAGCTTTGACCAAATAAGAAATAGCGATATAAATCTTAAACCTTTTAAAACTTTTTATAACTCATACGTGATAATATTCACGATTCCTATTTATTTAATATTTTGTACTCTGATCGCAATAAGAGCAGTATAGTTTTATTTTAATATATGAGTGGAATTGAAAATCAATCCGTTCAGAGAATAAATAAAATAATACATAAATAAAAATATATATCGGACAACCTCATACAAATCAATCTAGGCCCACAGTAAGCTCTAGTAGGCTTGTGTTATGGACACTTGACGACGATAAACATACTTATATAGATAAATACATACTTAAATAGAAATAACATCCATGACCCAGGCACAAATATTCGAGTTCATCACACAAATATATGCCCTTGCCGGGCAAATATTTGCCCGGCAAGGGCATATATTGCGGTCATAATCAGAATAGTGTAATATATCTGTATTGGATATTTTAAAGAAACCAAGTCAACGTCCAACCAAGTCGTTCTGGAACATTCAAGTTTAATTGAAATGTATATACTATATTGTAAAGCCGCAATTCCGTGCATCAAGGCTCATCGCAGCCGCGCGCGCGTCTGCGACTGACGCGTGCGGCCTACGACGGATCGATGTAGAGGCAGTAGGCACGCACAGCCGCGGGCGCACGCCACAATAACGCTCATCAGATTCTGTACTTTATTTAGTTAATTTGAGCCCGTTGAAAAAACTATACAATCCTCAAAGATATTCCTGTAATCTATGGATTTCAATGTCATATTATGATGCCGTCGTAATGGACAAATAACCCCTACTGTTATATCAAAACAACGCTTGTAATATAATAAATTAAAGAGCATTTTACCAAACGTTCATGTTTTAAAAAACGCTTCACGATTCACTACAGACCAAACAGACACAGATAAATCAATTTGTCACGTCATGCCAATATTGCAACTGTCTATTCGTCAGTTGTTGATTAAATCAACCAATTTAAATTCACTCGCCACGGTCCGATAGCTCGTGGTCGACAATAAAAGGGAATAACGTTTATTTCGTTGCGACGGCAAAGCACAGGTATCTAATTAACAGACATAGAAATGTTCGTGGCAATAACGACAATTGACTAGGGACATCCTCCCGATAATAAATTTATCAAAAACTGAATACAAATTCCGAAATGACATTTCATAGTAGCTCTTAAGTTCACCGGATAAATAGAAATTTTAACCAAAATATGCCGATTTCTACCCATCAATGTTACATTTTAGGAATATTGAAATTCAAATAAAAACTACTTTATTTTTTAATATTGAATCGATTTCCATGCAACAAACTGAAACCAAGAGTGCTTTCTCACAAAGGCTAATTTAGGTAAGTTTTATGACATGTAACGAAGAGGTGCACTTGCATATTCGCAAAAAAATCATATGCGGTGTATGATTATATACCGTAAATGATTTTTGATTATACCGTATATGGAGAGATATGTATAAAACGCTCACGCACTGTATGTTCTTGTCTTGTGAGTCACATCATTAAGTACGATACAACACGAGCCAGTATCTATTTATATTACGTAACAAATACAATAGTAACAATGGGTGTCTATCCACCGGAAAGGGCGATATGTACACTCATTAGGGTTGGGTCATAATCATCACCCTTACATTGTACAGACCAGCGGAAAAATAAGAATGGCCTGTCCAAGTTAAAACGTCCAGATCCACAAATAGGCAGGCTGTTGTCTATGTGTGTTTAAAATATTATACCGGAATGTGTCTTCTATAAATATTAAAGTAGTCATTACGAATAGATAGCCGATAGAATAAAAGCCGGATGGATTTTATATCGCATCCCTTTAAATTATGAAGGCATAATCATTTTTATAGGTAGGTCCCGGCTTTTTGGGTGCGGCTTTTCATAAGTTGTAGGGAGAGAACACCGCTGTTTATCGATGCTATCGACAAATTGATAGTTGTTTTTATATGTGTATTTATTAAATTCGTATAAAATCCTCGAACCTTCCGACGATACGTATGTACTCTTTTCAGAGGCGATGATGATAGCCACACCCAAAAATACGGGCACTACGTATAGGGTGAAAACATGCACAGTATGCACTAGGAAAGTATTATGTCAAATGGGAGGAAAACTCGCACGAAACACAGAAAACTAAATACTGCTAAATGCAGACACGACTCGTTAAAATTAATAAATAAATTAACCGCTTTTAATTTAGGCAATGAGCAATTAATTCAGAATTCTGAGCATTCATCCCGTTCACGCATTTGAAAAATAAAACGACCAATTTACAAAAGAAAAAGCAATTACAGGCGATAATCAGGTTAATGGAGTGTTAACGGTTCAAAACTTGGTCATTTATTTAGTAACTAGCTGTGCCCCGCGGTGTTACCCGCTCATCCCACGGGAACACTAAATTTATTCGGGATGAAAAGTATCCTATGTCCTTTCCCGGGTCTCAAACTATCTCCATACCAAATTTCATCTAAAACGGTTCAGCGGTTTAAGCGTGAAGAGGTAACAGACAGACAGACAGACAGACACACTTTCGCATTTATAATATTAGTATGGATGTATTCTTTCAATGTATCAAACGCACAGCACTGGTCCCTTAAGGGTACAAGTTCAATGACTGTTAGACTTTAGACTGGTACAGTCGCCATCAGACATATCGTAGCATGTAAGGTATTCATAAATATCAGAACAAGACTCTTATTGACTGGGCGTTACAGTACATGTTCACATTTATGAACGCCTTATATGCTGCGATATATCTGATGGCGACTGTACGCCATAGTTAGTAAAAAATATACATATGTAATATATGTATTCAGAAATTTTATTGTAAGAATTGGAAGGTTATAATTCCTTAAATGATCTGCTTCAGTGGGTATGAATTAAGGACTTATCGGATTAAAAACGTTTTTTTTATAAATAAGTACAAGAAAGTTACGTCAAGTATTCTCAATTTAATACGTTCATTTTTGTTACTTCAGACTTATTTTCGTAAGCGGCCCCAACTAGTTTCATTAGGCGCTCATCAACGGGTCGGTGTCTTGATATCGGCAAACATTTGCCCTATTAGGGACCCTTGTTTGCTATAGCTGATTACACCAGCCCACGTGATATATGATACTAACAAACTGCCCTGCACACGCACGAATCAGACATTTTAAGCAGTTTCCGAAGAGTGTATTATAGGCAACGCATCTTAAGGACCTTAATTGAATCCTGATTCATTATGATAATGCGAGGGGCGTTTGTTGATTCATGAGTATTAAGATTTAAGACATCAACGGAGATGTTTTTGCAGATATAGGTACTGCCTTCCTTCAAAGTAACTGAACTAGACGGACCTGCTTCGAAGTTATTAGTAATAGCACACATTAGAGAACTCAAATCCACAAAAGGGCATATCAGCCGCGACTATTTGCAAATATTTGCCCTGGCCGGGATTCGAACCCGGGACCGCCGCTCAGCAGGCAGGTGCTTGCAAACTGAGCTAACCGCGTCGTCGTCGTAATGTATCCAAGTAACAAGTTCTTCAATCGGGTCTATATTGACATCTAGAATTATTATACGAACCGATAACCATTTGAGATTGTTTTAAAACAAACCTAACCTATCAATAGAATTATGAAAAATATATACAGAGGAATTCGCAGAATTTTCGAAATGATATTTCGGCGAAATTTAACTTTCGACGAAATAAGTTTCTAGGAAAGAAAGGTCCCCCTCTTCAATCGCTTATGTATACATATTATTCTTCATCTTCCGATAAAGCTGATGGTTTTAGGTATAAAATAGATGAACTTCAACGTTATTCAGATTCTGAACGTGTTTTACGAAGCCTCACCACAGGATTTAATAGCGAATCGTGGCGTGAATTTTGGTTCGTTAGACGAATCGCTTTGAAGGAGATCAAACAACTTGTAAGGACGGCAACAGCTGCAGCCGTACCGTCAGACTATCCAACAATCTTTGAATAAGAAACCAATGCAGCCACGTATAGCCTTGCTTATGTTACGATAAAAAACTATGTTCTTTGGATCTAAATATACGTGTTTTAATTATATCTGACTAGCCTAGCCCGTAAAAATCATCATCACGAAAATGATTTCGTAAGTCCAGATGTCTAGATTTCCGGCTGTTCTTGACTACAGGACGTAGGTCTCAACCGATTCTCATTTAATTTTGTGAATAGGTTTGATAAGTATATTGTTTTTTTTTTATAGTTGTTTCAGTTCTACGAAATTTAACCAACCAACGATGAGATGCGGACAGCTAAAGACCTAACTATTACGGTGATAATTGGGTGAAGCCTTTGGCTAGCAGTTAGTCACTAATACAAAAAAAATTGATCTTATGACAAAATCGGCAGCATAATAAGATAAATGTTTACAATGAATTGCACATTTTAATGGTTCAGGCGGGGTTATTTTTTTTTTACTTTATTGTAAACATTTTGTTTACGCTCGCAGACGTTACGTTACTGGTTAAAAAAAATACAAAATCAGAAATTTAGAACCAACAGTAGCGTTGAATATTCCGAAGCATATTTGATATTATATTTTAACTGATTAGTGATTAGCTATTTGGGTCGCCGATTAAACGATATCCGATACACGAGTTAACTATCCATCACTTTATCATAATCTTGACTAATAAATTAATTATTATGCAGTATTATTGAAGGTTTCCTATGCATAAGTACATAACATTCTCCTGTGTTCATTTTACTAGTTGGATATCGAATGTCGCTACTTTGAAAAATGTTTAATCTGAAGCTAATCTCGAGAAAACGCTGGTAATCCATACTAACGCCATGTAGAGTTACTACTAAATACAAAACGGCATAGGTATTCGAAAAACTGGAACTATACATACTAATGTAATTGCATATGTAAAATAATTGCCATATACATTTTTGGGAAGAATAGAAAAGAGAAAATAAAGAAATTGAATCATTGAGACACGTCTATCAAGTTGAAATCTTAGTCACCATATTTTTCGTAAAAGTACATGTGGGATAAAAGACTAAAGTCCATAGAAAAGTGTACCTAATTCAATGAAGCTTCCCTGTAATAGCTTGGTTGCAAACAGATGACAATGAACGTCTCGACTCTAGGATTCTACAACTGAAGAGGGTATCAGAACGATCGAGAAAATACCACAGTCACAGTGATTACGTTAGCTAAAGCAGTATGTCAATGTTACTTTTCAATATTTTATCGACGCGATATTTTGACGACGCGGTTGGCTCAGTTTGCAAGCACCTGCCTACTGAGCCGGGGGACCCGGGTTCGAATCCCGGCCAGGGCAAATATTTGTGTGATGAACTCGAATATTTGTGCTTGGGTCATAGTTGTTCTATGTATTCAAGTAGATATATTTATCTATATAAGTATGTATATCGTCGTCTAGTGCCCATAACACAAGCCTACTTGAACTTAATTTGGGACTAGATCGATTTGTGTGAGGTTGTCTGATACTTATTATTATTTATTATTATTAGTTTAAGTATGGGCTCTCACGCACCCGTTCGTATGTCTCGAGGCAGTGATCAGCTCCTCAGTGAAGTGCGTGTTTGCGTATATATTTTTCTAATGTTTATCCAAATGTTTACTGCCTGAGAGTTACCTACTCTACCTACTGGTTAGAGTTATACTGTGCCGCACTGATCCTAGCCGGCACATTACAAAACCCGTGATTAGGAATATCTCTTCACCAAACGTCGCTTCCACGAATCAGACAATGAAACTACGATCGTTTTCTTGGTAAAAATAGAGCCGGATGAAAATCGGGTCTAGGTGAACCTATATCGCCATTCAAGCAATGTTTGGCCCGTTGAGAACAAATGTCAAGTTCAAGAGCGCTTCATTGTACTCGTACTGAACGTCAATATCGTATTATCTGCAATTGTCTGCAATTTGAACTTAGTGTTTTTTTTATGTCGTATGTAATTATATTAACCTACGCAAATGTATCGACAACCAAAGCTATCTGCATACCTGTGCTAACTCGGGGCACGTTCTAGGGATAGGATATCGATAAAAAAGATGTCGATATAATTAAATTATTATATTCTCGCTTACTATAAAGAGGTTCGGTGTCATATCTGATATCGAGCCTCTAAATTAAGGTCATTAATAAAAGTATGAGGATGTAATTTCAATCAAAATTACAATTTACGTATATATTTTGAAAATTATTTTAAAATAAACATGTAAATACACGTTTTAATATGTGCATTTTTTTATTTCAAAATGTGGAGAAATAAGTAAATATGTATTTATGTCGATGATATTTAGATGTTGACAGTAACATCAATATATTTTTTATCGATAAAATATTTTGCTACGTCACTTTCGTATAGGTGCCCCGAGTTATCCCAGGTATGTATCTGTTGTCGAGCGAAGGATAGGATTAGGGCTGACCTAAGAGCGTCATGAAAACAGGTAATTCGGTTAAGGCGACGGGTAATGCGAACCTAGCGCCACTTCCGATTTTTTTCTTGTACCTTCATAATCGGATATTTTTTCAGATACAGCTGTCGTCAATGAGCTAAACACCTTCACTATTAATTAAATCAGTGAATACACATTCCTATTCATTCACTGTAGTTTACCCCACAAAACTTGTTCATGTCATAAGCGGTCACAATTGTTTTGGGCAAGTTTTTGGGGACAGCTACAGAACGAAAAATTGTGTAAGTATAATGATTTAATAAATATTGAAGGCGTTTTTTTTTCTTAGTTCTTATACTCCTGGGTTTACTGAAAATTGAGCTGATTTAGATGATATAAGAAAAAACGGAAGTGGCGCTAGTTTCGCATTTCCCATCGCCTTAAGAGATTACCTACATTACAATATTGTTAAATAATACCACCATATATGCAATTTTGCATATAGGCTGTCAAATTCAGCAGTGCTTTAGTAAGCTAACAATTACTAATAATACAAAAATACTAAAACATTGATCGGAATTCATGGCTCACTTTCATTGGTGGATAGGGCCCGCATGCGGGGTGCGGGAGATTTCCAGAACGCATGCCATAGGGCCCGCATACGGGGAATTGTTTTCATTGGTCGATAGGGCCCGCATGCGGGGTGCGGTACATTGCCATAGTGAGTATGCCATTATGAGTTTCACTGGTCGATATACCGTATGCGGGGAGTCCCGCACGCGGTATATCGACCGAGTTATCGACTTGTGCGTTTCACTAGTTGTTATACCGCATGCGGGGAGTCCCCGCATGCGGTATATCGACCGAGTTATCGATCAATGAAACTGAGCCATCAGAAACCTCGACTAGGTACTGAAAAACCGCAAACTATTGCGAATATTGGATAGTTTGATGTTTGCAAAAAGTTCTAAAATGAATAAAGAGCAGTTTTTAATAATAACAACATGACTGATATTACTCTGCAAATAGAATTCTGCCGAAAGGAAGAGCACGAATATTATCTTAAAAGAGCTCGTGAATTGACAAATACCTATATGTCTTTCTTTATATATTTTTATTATATTGTGTACGCATAACTTCAAAGGCTTCCGAATAATAACCATAATAGTCTACTTGACTCACTACGGCGAAGCAAAACAGTACCCTTTATTAGCAAAGTTACGGACGACGTCAAATACATACAAAATATCCAGAATGTCTGTATCGATATATATTTGTATCCGTGCGTGAGTGTGTTCATATGTTCGCCGTATTTATGTACAAAAGCCTCACACTTACTGCACGAGCGTATTAATGAGATATCGATCTCGGATGAGACTAGGAACCCCCCGAGACACGACCCAATAGGGTTGATAACGCTGGAGCTAATAGAGATATAATTTGTCCATTACGAGTTTTCATAAAATTCAGAACGCGTTTCTGATGACATAAAATTAGGGACCTATATTAGCGTACTATGCGACTAGACATAGGCTATCGGTTAACTTTATAATACCAAACATAAATCGAAAATTTATCAAAAGATTCGAATAATTTAAGACACATTGGTCATTTTCAAATTGTATCACTAATATGCTGCAAACAGTAGGTAATTAAATATCAACGGCATGTCAACATTTCAATAATTCTATATTTTAGCTTTGTATATAACTCGCGCTAGTTCAATTACAACTTGCGCTACATGCATAAAATTGTTATTAACTTGGATACATAAAATTTACATTAATTTAAATATGTGCAATATTTCAACTTCAAGTAGTTTTTGTTCGTCGCCATATTTAATATAGCTTACCATTACTTTAACTTTTACCATTATTTGAAATAATAGTAAGGGACAAAATATCGTATTGTTTTTAGGGTTCCGTACCCAAAGGGTAAAAACGGGACCCTATTACTGAGACTTACGTATCTTTCCATACGGCCCTGTGACAGACGGATACAGATACGGTCCCATTTTCACCCTTTTGGTACGGATCCCTAAAAATCTTTGCTCTGTGTTCAGAATCAGATATATTTTAAATTTTTCTTAGTCTACTAGTCTTTACTCCACTTCGAGGATGAACTTGCAAAAATGACTGCTTGATAATTGCTCACATACATTTTTAAAGGAAATCTTCCCTTTTATCAATTGTTATTTTTCTCTATATGCGACCAGTTAGCCATGGCCTCGGGACTCGTTCCCAGTTTGTGACCGTTTTAAAGTTTTATCATCATACTATTAATAGGGTGACCACAAACTTCGTCTGCGTATTCGGGTAAACAATATCCTATTACTATCTGTGAATGATAGCTAGCTACCCGTGTACCAGTAATATTTGATATCGCTTCAGCCGTTTAGGCGTAATGAAAGCACAAATACTACTATAAAAAATAGTTTAAACGTTGGGCCGCGAGTCGCGTAGCAGCACGGACAGATGTCCCTGATGAAGAGCTCCATATGAGTTCGAAACATAATTTTTAAGTGAGGTTAGACCGTTTTTAGTGTTCCGTACCCAAAGGGTAAAAACGGGACCCTATTACTGAGACTTCGCTGTTCGTCCGTCCGTCCGTCCGTCCGTCTGTCACCAGGCTGTATCTCAAGAACTGTGATAGCTAGACAGTTGAAATTTTCACAGATGATGTATTCCTATTGCCGCTTTAACAACAAATACTAAAAAAATACTAAACATATCTTAAGTATTTTTTCCCCCCACGGGTAACTTGCGGACCCTTTGGACTGATTTTGCACTGACCTTTTTAAAAGTAGGTACAGTATAATAGTATAGCTGTACAATATGAAACTGAGCGGTTACTTTAAACGCCGGCGGCTTATAACAACGAAGTGTTGATTAAGGCTAATACGTACACATTTACAGAACATTCTGACCGGTCCGTTAATCGACCATTAATTAACAAGGCGTGCCCTTACATGGGCGCGCAAGGAGGACGATTAGACGGCCATTATAGAAGAAAAACCCACTTGTTTCCGTTGGTCATGGTTTAAGAGGCCTTATTCCTTTAAAAAAAAATTTTTTTTCATATTATGACAAATATATTAATAATTTCAACCAACTTTTTGAAGTGAATAATACTTTTCCCTGAGTTCTAGGTAGTAACATAGCTATTTCATGCTTTCATTGCGTACAGTCGAAAATAAATAAAAAAAACTAATTTTCCGCGTGAATTTTGTCAATTTCGAGTAGTTTTTGAAACAAAAATTATCAAAGAAATATTCAAACTGTAGGTTTCAAATATATACCAATAAACCCCAATAGCCCTGTTCTAGGTAGTAACATCAATAATATGTTAAGAAACATGTTTGATCGTAGAGAAACATGTCTAAACAATCAGCATTTTAAAAGGAATAAGGCCTCTTAACTTACGAATTGTATCCACATAGGCGGTGAATTCGTTAATGTCCCAGATCGCATGTGTGTATGATAAATATGCGTTCTGGGTCTTTAGCAATTACCGCCCGTGGTTTGTCTAAACTTTAATCATGGGTACCCTGCCGCAGGGCCGTGATCTGGGGGACATAGGACTTTTATTTAGAATAGGTTAAGTTGATAATTGTTATTCTTTACTTGATATGTAGATATTATTATCCAGGAAGGTAACATATTTATCTACTGACGACGCGTTTGGCTCGGTTTGCAGACACCTGCCTACTTAGCCGGCGGTCCCGGGTTCGAATCCCGGCCGGGGCAAATATTTGTGTGATAATAAATAATAAATAAATATCAGACAACTTCACACAAATCAACCTAGTCCCAAATTAAGCTCAAGAAGGCTTGTGTTATGGGTACTAGGCGACGATATACATACTTATATAGATAAATAAATACTTAAATACATAGAACATCCATGACCCAGGCACAAATATTCGTGTTCATCACACAAATATTTGCCCTGGCCGGGATTCGAACCCGGAACCGTCGGCTATTGTAGGCAGTTGCTTAACCACTGCGCCAACCGCGTCATCAATGAAGATAAATATATACTTAAATACATAGAACAACCATGACCTAAGCACAAATATTTGCCCTGGCAGTTGCTTAACCACTGCGCCAACCGCGTCGTCAATGAAGATAAATATATACTTAAATACATAGAACAACCATGACCTAAGCACAAATATTTGCCCTGGCCGGGATTCAAACCCAGGACCGCAAGCTCAGTAGGCAGGTGTCTACAAACCGAGCCAAACGCGTCGTCAAATTAAGATGGGTATACAGGGTATTTTCTATGGGACTTAAAAGCAATAAAACCTGGAGTTTGAAAGATTCTCCGAATCTTGTTGTTGAAAGTTACGCGACCAGCTTTCATATAATTTAGATTATTAAGTCACATCAGCGTTCATGGAAGCATTTTTTTTCTCCAAAGTTAGTTTAAGCTCCTAATAGCTCCTAGCTCTTTATTGAAGATTTAAGTTTATGTAGGTACGTACAGAAATGTTAAGGCCATTGAACTCGGGAGGTTAAGCGAAATAATACGTCAGCGATAAGAGTTTAGACATTGTTTTAAAGAGATTATCTATAATATGCCTAGCCATAGACGAACAGAATCTTGACTGACTTGGAAACTCGTCTGTAACTGGTGGGGTTCAACCTTTTTTCATAGTTATATACGCTAATATAGCAAAATGAGTAATATATACAACATTTCGATCGAACTAGAAATAGACTTTCTTCGCCGGCACTGGTCTATTATTTAGGCCAGTCGGACCGAATTACGTTACGTCTCAGACTCAGATGGCTAAACCTAGGTTATTTCTGCGACGCAAGTAGTCGCTCGTGGCAGGTCCAACATATTATCCTGGCAACATGACTTTTCTAAATTACACACCACCAATAAATGGCTCTTTAACGATAAGAATGCTTGTTTTCTGTTTTGTGAGTTGCGCAATAAAGAGAAGCTAACGGGTGATAACAAAAAAATGAGAATTCGTTCAGAGGTGTAAAAAAATACTCGTGTATCTTTTTAGCACAATTTGATATTATTGGAAAATATGTACATAGAAACTATTTACAAAATCATCAATGCACATTAGAATAGGACTCGTGGTCAGCTGTTCCACTCAGTATAGACATGACGTTGGAACAAGACTCTTGGACGGAATTCTTGTCCATTTTCCGCACACATGTTTTAATTATTTATATCAGTTGGGTACAATTTTCAGCTCTCCAATTATTTTTGTATACTAAACTGCTCAAATAACCTAAGAAATCTTCAATCGGCCGACATTGTGCAAGGTTTATGGGGTTTCGGATTTTCGGTACAAATGGTATATTATTAGCGTCTAGGAAACGCGTCGTTTTTTTGGCATAATGCGACGATGCTTTATCCGACCAGAACATATTCTCCATCTGAGTGATGTTTGCGAATAAATGCTATCAGTATTTTTTTCAAGCATTCGCTCTCATACACTTTTTGGTTGACCGCTAAACCACTCGGTTAGAACGACAGTTTCGAAAGACCTTTGTCGGATATAGCCACATAAAGCATAACTTTCTGCTCAAACTTGTGCTTATACTTGTGTTTTATATCGTCTGGTGTTGTAAAATTATTGCTGGTGTAGTATCGGTCATTTCCAGGTATATGTGTTTTACTCAAAGGAAAATAACTTTTATCGTCCAAAATGAATGATTTTCCTTTGTAATTTCGGATCATCCAGCGACACTGTGATATAATAGTCAGTTTTTGCTGTTCAGTGTATTCCGGTGCTCTCACCTTCTTGCGGCATTTCAGACCTATCTTTTTCAAGAACGAACAAGTGCACGGTTGGGAACACTTTATTTTTTCTCGCGGCATCTCGTTGGCTCATAGGATTATTATCGTTAAAAGTGCTATGGTGTAGGTTCATCCTCCTCTTGGTCATTATCTTCGCTGGTCGCCGGCTACCACTTTTGTGATCTATCGTCAAGGATGCAAGAATTCTATAAATAGTGGAGACTAAGTACATATTCTTTACTAAAATTATCTACAGTAGACTTTTTCCCCCAGTTATAGTTTGAATTATAAAAATGTTCAACCGTTTTCGCAGCGTTTCTTGTTTCGACACCATTTTGACAAATATTAATGCTTGAAAAACAAAATCAAATGAAGTTTAAGAACCTCAAAAGAAGTAGTAACAACTTCATAAACAAAGTTTTTTGTCTAAGTGAATAGTCTTGTTTTGAGGTCCATAGAAAGTTATTCTCATTTTTTTGTTATCACCCGTTACTGGACTTGTATTGAAATATGTTCTATATAAGTCACTGTCAATTACACACCACCCAAAAGATTTCCTTGAATAAATGGCTTTTTAGCGATAAGAATGCTTGTTGTCTGTTTTGTGAGTTGCGCAATAAAGAGAGTCACTGTCAATTCATAAATCCCTAACGGACATGCCACGACATTGCGCGACCAGCGGCGCCGTGAGCGGTTGAGCGAGATCCGATCGCGGCAGCCATACAAGCGAGCGAGACACACGTACCGCGCACCGCTGCCGCTGTCGCGCAAAGTCGTGGCATCTCCCTAGTCGCGTCACCGCTAGACTTCTGAAAAGCTACTTTTTTTTTATTAAAGCAGTAACGTCTCACAGTCTTTTAAAACACCCCAAAAAGTGAACCGGTCTTTTTATTCCTAGTGCACATAGATAATGAAATAATAATTTTCAAAGTTACGGAATTCTGATACCGGAAAATAAAAAAAACACGAAAAATTCGTTATAAAACTACAGTCATCCTCCTAGCCTTGTCCCATTTTTTGAGAATGAATTCTCAATCGGGGTCGGCTACCTAAATCCCAAGATGTGGCGTAGGCACTAGTTATAAAACTACAATAAAAAAAAATTATTTTACCTATACTTAGACCCTTATACAAAACATAATTCAGCACTGTACACACCAAACAGTAATTGAGATAAAGCCATTTAAAAAAAAAAGTTTTTATATTTTTTCTCAACCATAACAGCGTATTGGGGTCCAACTCTTACACCAAAATATAGCTAATAATAATGTGTATGTACCATATTTTTTTCATATCCCAATGCCTTGAAGAATAAAAAGACCGGTTCACTTTTTCGGGTGTTTTGAAAGACTGTGCGTCTGCTAACGCTTCATTTGACGACGCGTTTGGCTCGGTTTGTAGACACCTGCCTACTGAGTCGGCGGTCCCGGGTTCGAATCCCGGCCGGGGAAAATATTTGTGCAAAATATTTGTTCTTGGGTCATGGATGTTATCTATATATGTATTTATGGGTCTATATCGGATGGCATACAATTATTAGTCCTATCGTCGTGTCGCATAACGTCTTTTGTCCTAATAACGTATGGCATACACTTTGTTCCGCATATTTTTGATTGTCCGAAATTGTTGCTCCTATTATTGTTTGTCCTAAATATTATTTGTCCTATCGTTTCATGTGGCTAAAATTCAACTATCGAATGATTGATGTGCATAATTGTAATGTTCCTAATATTTAATGTGCTAAGAATATTTTGACTACGTTTCATTAAACCGAAATCTCGAAGATTTTTAAGCAAGTATTCTGACGCTCCGCTCGCTTCGCTCGCTCCGCTATCCATGGTCATAAAACAAACCTAACCTAACCTACAGTTTCCGGTTTTTAACCTAACCTACTAACTGCTAAATTGTAATATACCTCCATGCAGCAAGCCAGCATTCTGACGCTCCACTCGCTTCGCTCGCTCCGCTATCCATGGTCATAAAACAAACCTAACCTAACCTAAAAATTTCGGTCTTTAACCTAACCTACTAACTGCAAAATTTGAATATACTTCCATGCAAGCAAGCGTTCTGACGCTCCGCTATCCATGGTCATAAAACAAACCTAACCTAACCTACAGTTTTCGGTCTTTAACCTAACCTACTAACTGCTAAATTTTAATATACCTACTAACTGTTAAATTTTAATATACCTCCATGCAAGCAAGCATTCTGACGCTCCGCTCGCTTCGCTTGCTCCGCTATCCATGGTCATAAAACAAACCTAACCTACAGTTTTCGGTCTTTAACCTAACCTACTGACAGCTACATTTTAATATTATTTCGCTCGCTCGTTAGGGTCACAGTTCTACCTAACACTCCTCCTCGCTTCGCTCGTCGTCGTACCTAACCTAACCAAAATCTGACCTGCCTGAAGGTTTAGTTTAGGTGCTGTAATTTTAGCCAATTTAATAATAGGCAAAATAATTCTTAGGGCAATTAATGTTAGGAATATTATCCTTTAGGTAATTAGATTTTAGAGTTATCAATATTAGGATAAACTTGCTTTAGGACTTTAAATGAGTATGCGCAAAAATTATTAGGACAAACGAGTAGTATGCCATTCAACAGTATGCCAAACATTCTCGGCCAAACATTTTTAGGACAAAAACCGTTATGCGATACGACAGGCACCCGTATTTATATATTATGTATATCGTCGTCTAGTACCCATAGTACAAGCTTTGCTTAGTTTGGGACTAGGTCGATTTGTGTATGATTGTCCCTTAATATTTATTTATTTATTGTAAACATTCCGAAAAGCTGTAGTAATAGTAAACTCACCCTGGAGATCCGTGAGCACGACTCTAGTATCATAACCAGCCGTGAGTAGATAGTACGCGCCCGGCGAGAAGCGTACACTCCTCACGTCCCCCGAGTGCGGCGTGAACCGCTGCAGCGCCCGCGAGCCTCGCACGTCGTGCAGCGCGCACGAGCCGTCGTCGTGCCCGCACACGAGGAGGCGCCCGCTGGGGTCCACAGCTAGCGAGGCCACTGCCGCACCCTGGAATATACCCTTACATACAGCTGCCGGCAAACTTTTAGAGCATAACTAGGGTAAATCGCCAATAATTGGCCACCGTTCAATAACTGGCCACCTCAAACTAAAAATGAACTCTGTTCACCTATAAATATAATTCATTTTAGTATAAGCTGTTAGTTACTGGCCGCCCTTCAATAACTGGCCACGATATCATAAAATGAATTCAGTTTGTAGGTGAACAGAGTTCATTTTTAGTTTGAGGTGGCCAGTTATTGAATGGTGGCCAATTATTGGCGATTTACCCTATACTACGATTTCTAATTCAAGACCAAAAAAACTACCACAAGGTTGCCACTACAACAAAATATTTTTACAATAGTAAATTCCTTTTTCTTTTGTAAACAGGCTAACATAACTTATTTATTGGTAACTTTAACTCTATGTTTTAACAAAATAACTAGATATATTTATTATTGCATAATTACGAGAGCAGATAATAAAAACTTAAACATCGGAGATTTTTGGTACAAAATCTGGTATTGTACTTGTAACACTTCAGCATTTGGTGCAAGCCAAAAAACAAACTCAAATGTCATTTAAATGTTGTCAAATTTGACAGTGACGTATCTGTCGTAGTTTTTTTGGTCTTGAATTAAAAATCGTAGGGATAACCTTGACTGCGCAGTAGCCGATTTACGTAAAAATGTACATGCGCATATCCGCCACTTTTGTACTAAAAGTTTGCCGGCAACTATACACATGTTGCCTCAGAAACAATTAGTAATTTATGCATCTGTTAAGGCTCCTTATCCGGTAAATAATGCTGATTGTTTTAACATTTTTTTCTATGATCCAACATGTTTCCTAACATATTATCAATGTTACTACTTAGAACATTGCAATTTATTGGTATATATTTGAAATCTACAGTTTGAATTTTTCATTGATAATTTTTGTTCCAAAAACTATGCGAAGTTGACAAAATTCACGCAGAAAACTAGTTTTTCAACTTATTTTCGACTGCACGCAATGAAAGCATGAAATAGCTATGTTACTATCTAGAACTCGGGGAATAGTATTATTCTCTTCATAAAGTTTGTTGAAGTTATCAATATATTTGTCATAAGATGAAAAAAATAAATAAAAGGAATCAGGTTTCTTAAGACAGCAATGAGAGATGTTAAAATCAGAGTGTGGTTGTATGAAACGAGCCGAAGGCGAGTTTTATGATAGGATCAGTGTTTTAAGACCTAATTATGTACAGTTGCATACACTACTTGATCTACACCTATATTCATCATCATTATCATAGATTTTATTTTATGGTGATATGAAGTATTCGGTACCGCCAGTCAGTCCGTGGAGCTGAGGTATGAATGAGGTGACCACGCACCGCAGCAGACGTGGTCTCCTTAACAGTATTATATTTGATATTGTTATATGGGTGTAGATACACATAAACATGTATAACATTATGGAACTGACAGCATAGAACCTTTGAGGCAAATTGCGCCTTGAATAGGGACAAAAGTGCATGGAATTCGGCCAAAATAGGCTCGTATCCACTACGGGCGAGTAAGGCAGAGTAAGTGAGTAGAGATGGGTAATCTCAACTCCGACTAGTGATTTGATTCTCTGAATCCGACTCCTAGATCGGAATCGATTCCGCTTAATGATTCCGACTCCTCTTGTTGAGTCCGGCTCAACGCGAACGAACGAAACGAAACGAGCGACAAGATGTCGTGTCGAGGTCAGATCGGCCGGCGGACTCGGACTCGATCGGCTCGGCTCGGGCGTAATTTATTAGTTTAGATGGTCGGAGTTACAACTCCGCGGAATCAGTAAGAATCGCGTGGATTCAGTAAGGGAATCGAGTCCGCTGACGGAATCGGATCATTTGACTCTTTGAAACCGGAGTTACCCATGTCTATAAGTGAGGTTTTACCTTGGTAGCGCTGCCTACGGGAGGCGAGATGACGTTGACGCACCCGCCCGTGCGCAGGTCCCAGAACCGGACCGACTTGTCCTGGCTGCCAGACACGAACATCGCTCCGCCCCAATTGTACAACGACAACACGTGTCCGGAGTGACCGCTTAGTGCCTGTGGGCAAATGGACGCATGTTTTTAAATAAATGATTTGACTTTGACTTTTGACTTTGACTTTAAGTGATATATTACACAATATACGTTAATAAGTGCCGCACTTTTATAATACGCTGATTAAGACTGCGCCGAGCGAAATGTGAAAAATAGGCAGTTGCCGTTAAGTACTATAATTATATTTAGCACTTCGAAGAATGTGTTAACAACTTCTCCGTGGAAAAATTATAAGATTATTAATATTTTACCCTAGAAAACTAAGTGAAGTTGGACGAAAACTGTAAAATCGTTAGCAGGCGTTAAGTGTTTTTTTATACTTTAACATTGGAAATCTATTCTGATTTTCAGTTCAAAAAAAAGATGAATGTTTACATTAAAATTGTGTGCATCAAATATTTCAATTATTGTTTGGTAGGTCCAGATTTATCAAAAAGTGCTTTTGATTCTCCATTCATTTTTACTATGGCGGCCGCGCGCCGATCTAAATACGCATTCCCCGCACTTTATGGTCGCTCGATTTTATAACAGTATAGATTATACCATTTTTAAAAGTATTAAATAGTAACAGACTTATAACCGCAGAGTATAGTCTAAGTGCTGGCGTATACATTTGAGATGGGGATATGTGACGTAGTTATCACGGGGGGCCAGTATAAAACGCATAAATTGATTATGAATACTGAAACTTTATTTCACACACAAGAAGACTTCCAACATAGCCAATAGAATTGTATTCTTCTCCTCCTCCGTTGTGACTATCATAATTTCACCACGTGTAGCCATTGAATTCAGGAATAATTGGGTTCCCTAACAATGAAATAACGAAATGGGTGTCTGATTTAATACAACTTGAACACTTTATTGCGGCTCCACACTATTTATTTATTTATTTAAATTTATATATACTCGCGAAGTTGGCCGAGGTTGTGCGAATATGATAGTGAGAAGGGGCACTTCGCTGCAGAAGCCCAGACTTGGCCAAGTTCGGTCAACTAAGTGAGTAGTGAAGCTAGGGTGACATGGAATATTTGGTTCACTAATGTTTGACCAAAAAACGTTTGACAAATGATCACTTGACCACACAACGTTTCACCAAATATTCATTAGGCAAACGAGACATTTGACAAAAGAATCATATTACAAAAAGCCACTTTACAAAATTATCATTTTACAAACACTACACTTGACAAAATATCATTTTACAAAATATCATTTTACAAAATGTTATTTCATAAAAAGTACTTCTTTTTAACAAAATAAATGTATCTGTATCTTATCTTTATCTCATCTTCATCTCATCTTCATCTCATCTTCATCTCATCTCATCTTCATCTCATCTTCATCTCATCTTCATCTCATCTTCATCTCATCTCTCATCTCTCATCTCTCATCTCTCATATCTCATCACTCATCTCTCATCTCTCATCTCTCATCTCTCATCTCTCATCTCATCTCATCTCATCTCATCTCATGTGATCTCATCTCATCTCATCTCATCTCATCTTATCTTATCTTATCTTATCTTATCTTATATTCCGGGTCGATATCTGTTCTGAAAGGTGATTGATTCACCTCAAGTTTGGTCAAATGACTCAGTTGCTAAATGATCATTTGGTCAAATGATTATTTGTAAAATGAAAATTTAACCTCTGATCATTTGGTGAAGTGAATCATTTGTAAAATGACTTTTTGTAAAATGATCAATTGGTGAAACGTTTTTTTGGTGAAACGTTGTTTGGTCAAGTGATCATTTGTCAAACGTTTTTTGGTCAAACGATAGGACACCGGAATATTTACCTGGAAAGTCTTGCCAGTGGCGCAGTCCGTGACGTAGATCTTGCAGTCGCCGGCGCCGCCGCTCACGAGCAGGCTGGTCTTATTTGTGGTGTCCTCGATGAAGCACACGTCTCTGACTGTGCCGTCGTGCATCGTCAACTCCACCTGAACAAGATAATGAGACCTAGTTAATTTACGTATTCATTTGTACAATTTAATTAGTGAAGGTTAATTCTGTCAAGAATTAAGCTTCCAAAGCGGTTCAGAAATGACTGAGTTTTGAAGTGCTCACTTTAAAAAATATGCATTGTCCTGACAACCCCTGTCTTTAAGAACACGGTTAATAAAAACGGATTATAGGGAACACGCACGAACGAATGATATAGGTGGCAGCACTGTAAGTGTCAATTTCGAGTAATCATAAGGTAAAAGACCAAGATAGGCGGCTCTAAGTAGTTGGCAGCACCTTCGTTGTGCAAGAGAACGGTATAAGATTCGAATTGGCGGCATCAGAACCTTCATTGTGCACATTCCCTTTAGAGCACATTATTACGCATAGTGCATTTTTTATTAACATTTACCCACGACATTATGCACGCTATCGTAAATTAACTATGTTATGTTTCACCTATGACCTGATTTATCCGTGCCATGTTTCATCAAAATCCGTCCGATACCACACGAGTTGTACAAACATTTTCACAAACTTTAATATTTATAATAAATAGGGCGACGATAAGAATTTCATACTTGTTCTAATACTTCTATAATTTGCTGAAACAAATTCCGCAACTAGCTCCGTATAGTGATTAGAGCCAGCCTACATGAATACCGGGTGTTTCCTGTAATAGGAGCGATAAATTAAAACATAGATTCCTCGCTTGAAACTGGACAACATTTGTTAAGCAACTTCTGAAAATAACGTGTATTAAATGATATTTTGTAGAATAATGTTTAGACAAAGAAGCAATGTATTGCGAAATGTTCGATATAAGTAGAGTGACAGCTATGTCAATGCTCAGGGAATGTCAATGTTGGACGACGTACATTGAAAATACTATTTAATTTGTTTGAAATAATAAAATTCTGAAAACTGACTTATTTTTTTAAGTTGCTTAACATATGTTGTCCAGTTTCAAGCGAAGAATCTGTTTTAATTTATCGCTCCTATTACAGGAAACACCTGGTATGTACAACCATTTTGGATAAAGGCATTATCATTCTTATTACACCGAAAGAATACCTGTAGAAAATCGGGTATAATCTCGTAAAGCATTAAAGGAATTTTTTGCCCTTCAAAAGGGCTAAGGGAGGATTTGTCTGTCGTTTCGCGCGGAGGTCGGCATTAAAGAATAAAACGCGCGGACTGGGAACTAGCGTGAAAACATGAAATAATGTAAAACGTTCTTTATGGTTATTTCTGGCCGAATTCTGTCCTCATAATTTTAGTCACGACCATCTAAGGCAGCCTGAATTGAGATTGAATGAGATTTTTGGTTTGCATGAGATAAATATGATTTGATTCATCGTTGTTGCATCTTCCTTCCCTGTTTCTCTCTCATGCAATTGTTTATTTCATTTGTGGCAACGATATTTCGGTCCTGCATTTCATGTCAGAATCTAGCTAGCTAGTTGAAATTGGGTAAATCTAAATTAGGGAAAAGAAACAAACAAACTCTATTGTCTACGGCGCACCAGTGAATATTGAATTATGGGATGTCACACTTGATGTAACTCTCTCACCTTCTTTCACAAATCTAAATATTTTCTAAGCCATTAAATAAAAATAACTAAGTAGTGTTTGGTAGGTTATGTTAGCAGGACTACGAAAGTTACGTTTCATGCATGAAAACAAAACACAAGTATCAGGTATGTTATCCGGAAATAGCCGGATGCTTTATCTCCAACCATAAAAGAGTAGCTTACAGGGCTCTGTACCAAGCAACTCGTCTGTACATCATTTATTCTTAGGATTAAGGGTATAATAGTAGAATACAAAGTATACAAAACACGACGGGTAGAACGGCCGTGAGTTAAAAGAGGTATCAACGGTGATACCAGATGAAACCAATGCCTAAAGTTTGGCTATTACCCTCGCAGATTTTCGTACGGGGCCTATCCACTGAAACTTGGATAAGCCACCTCGGTGGTGGAGATTCGCTCGACAGAATTTTTGTAGCTTTATTATATTACTAATCATTCAAGTTGAAAATGAATATAATACGAAAGGATTCGCACGAATCATTTTATGTAGTGAATTTGAACTTGCAGAAATTATCTTCCGGTTGGTTACGTTTATGTTGAATACATAAAGATATACTTATAGCTACCGTCTGGTCCACGGGATAATTTTGATGATTGATTTTCTATCGTCGGGTTCTAACGCGTTCCTAATGTATTTTTCTTGAGTTTGCCTATCTTAACAATATAATCTTATGAGCGCATTCAAAAACAAGCTTCTTGTTAAAAAAAAAACGCGATCAATGTAACCCTGCCGATCAAAGAAACCCCAGTTCATGGCATTTAACAGTAGGGTGTGCGCACAAGTGCATGATTAATTTTTAATAATGCTAAGCCAAAAGTTTATCTTACACTGCTTGCGTTGACAGCTTGAACGTTGGTTCAAGCCTCCCTTTTAAATAACTTTCCATGCCATTTCCTGTCCATTTAAAAGGGAGGCCTTTGGATGCCGTTGGTACCCTTTGGGCTCAGAACCCTAAAAACGCAGATTTCTCTCTTATTCTCCTAGTCTCCTACATACGGGACAAATTGTATAATAATTAAATAATAAATCCGCACCAGAAATCTAACTCATTATTAATAGAGCTGTCCAAAAATTGATAAACTCATGAGTTAAATTTGTAAACACCTCAGTACACGGAGGTGGATTCAATCGCGACGATCAACTTAAAAATGTACGCACAAACGAGTAGGGCAAGATTACTTGTAAATTATGTATGAGGCTCGAGCATCCGATAAGTTTCCGAGCCCTGGAGAGCCGGCATCTTGAGCTGTGGGCTGGAGGCTCATGCATAACCAAAAGGATCTGGGATATATCATTTACTGGGTGATTACTGCAATTAGGTAGACTTAGCCAAAAAAAATTTATTTGCCGTCTAGGAAATGGGAGGAAAAACACGTATATTCAGACAGAAATCATTGATATGAAGAGTACATGTGTGGAATGTGGGATTTGAACGTTCAATCGTGTAATTTCACGTATGAATAAAACTGCTAACAAATGCCAATGTTTTTATAACGGCCCATGATTTTTAAAGTACTTTCCGTATACCAACATTCATATACTCTTTATGTTGTAAAAAAAAACGAGAAAACCTATCAAATGGAGAGTTCTCGCGGTCTCACGGTGTTTGATCTCTTTAAAGCTTAGAATAAATACGCCTAGTAACCTAGTCAGCGCTTAAAAGTGAAGCCAGTTTTGGTAAGCCACGGCCCGTGACGGGCTTTGCTTCGTCCGTATACGCTTCTGTGACAACGTCAAACGTTACGTTACGTCACTTCTATTTTTCAAAGCGTTGATACTGTTGATAGACAACGTTACAAACAACGTTGCCTTGGGTCGAGTCAAAGGGCAATATTGGTTCAATATGCAACTACGTAGGACTTAACTTTTGCTTCGCCTTAGACGCATAATGTCCTAAAGTCCCAAAATTTGCAAAACGCAAAATGTCCCAATCGCATAATGTCCTAAACGCATAATGACCTAATCGCATATTGACCTAAATTCGTAAAATGTGTGTGTGTGTGTGTGTGTGTGTGTGTGTGTGTGTGTGTGTGTGTGTGTTTGTGAGTGAGTGAGTGGGTGGGTGAGTCAGTGATTGGGTGAGTGAGTGTTTGTGTGTGTGAGTGACTGGGTGAGTCAGTGAGTGGGTGAGTAAGTGGGTGGGTGAGTCAGTGATTGGGTGAGAGAGTGTGTGTGTGTGTGTGTGTGTGTGTTTGTGAGTGTTTGTGTGGGCGTGTGTGTGTGTGTGTGAGAGAGAGAGAGAGTGTGTGAGTTACTGGGTGAGTCAGTGAGTGGTTGTGTCAGTGAGTGGGTGAGTGAGTGGTTGAGTGAGTGAGTGGTGAGTGTGTGTGTGTGTGTGTGTGTGTGAGTGAGTGAGGGTGTGTGAGTGAGTCAGTGAGTGAGGGTGCTTGTATGTGAGTGTGTGCGTGTGTGTGTGTGAGAGAGAGTGTGAGGGTTACTGGGTGAGTCAGTGAGTGGGTGTGTCAGTGAGTGAGTGAGTGTGAGTGTGTGTGAGTGAGTGTGTATGTGTGTGATAGAGAGTGAGTGAGTCAGTGAGTGAGGGTGTTTCTATGCGACCATGCGCAAACGCTGCACATCCCTGGTGCGCCGGGTGCGGGCCAGCCCCAACCCCATCCTACGCTCAATTGGGGACAGGCTTGACTGTCCTTACACAAGACACTGCTGTGAACAGCATGTGTCAAAAAACTTGTATGTTGTGTAAGTTTTTGAAATATTTTTTATTAACACTTTAGATATAGATTTATACTAACAAATAATATTAGTCACCAATGTTACTCGAAATAAACGATTTCATTCATTCATTCATTGAAGGTATCTGTTTGTATCTGGCATGAGTGGTTTATCATAATAAAACACAATTTAAGGTATTTATTTTATTAAAATGTTTCGGATTCCTCGCATTATACCACAACACTTTACTGTCACGTTATATATTACATAACTTTGCCAAATGTCTGCTTAATCATGCACATGCACATTGTGAAGTTATAAAATGATTGAAATAACAAAAGCATCAGGTAATTTGTCCATAAAAACAGTAGGTTAAAAAACTCGGAAGTGACAACCCTAAGTCGTTTTCGAAGGTGGGCAATGTTGGCTTAAGCCAGCCTGGACATTGTAGGGTAACATTGCCCGGTTTCACACTTTCCGTTTAAATTAAGATATTACTATTAGAAATAAAATAAAAACAATCTACAGTTCATATTTGTTTATAAGTAGGTACATGCTCATAATTACATTTGTATTTGTCATTTCGTACGATACGCGTTCAATTGTCCGCCGGAATTGGCCCGCAAAAAACATACCCTCACTCGACGAGTTCTGACAAGCTACTGAGTAAGGCTACGAGTAAATGCGACGCGCAGTGTGGCCACCTATATAACCTATTTTCTACTAAAAATAGCGGTGTTGCCATAAATGTGTAAATGATTACCCCACGAATGAAAATGTTCACGTGTTGCTTTTTGGGCAAAAATACCCTGGAGGGCAATGTTGGAGCATTAGACGGTACAAATTTTTGCGCCAATTTTAGCGGGAGACGAGGTAACACGTACAGTACACCACCAAAGGATGAATAACTCACGAGACACAAATTTTTCTGTTGCGATAAACGCACACTACAGAAAAATTCAACAAATCTAATCTGTAGTATGAGGCTTTAAGTACAATTCAGTAATTCACAGTAACATAATACTGTACCAAATCATAATGAATAATGCTTGTATCAGCACCACATCAGCACCCACTAATTGTATTAATATTAAAACATCTATTAAAATAATGTTCTTTACACACATCTCAACTGGACTCTCATTCTGAATCCCTATAACGTCATTCCTGATATTATAAATCATTAACGTAATAATTAAAGGGACACACAATGAGACGGTTTTTTTTTTAGATTAGAATTATTAACTTTGTCCCTACGAAATGCATCCCATCACAGAACAAAAATCTAAGGAGTTTTATATTTTATTAATAAATAAATAAATCATTAGTGCTTTTCACGACTAATGCGAGAAAATACATAACACACGAGTTTGTTATATTGGTCATTAAACTCGGCGCCTTGTTGTAGCCTCATGGTTGTAAAAATGAGAGCTATTATATTTATATAAAGCGTGCCTCCAGATTCAAACGACGTAACGACGATTTTCAACCTAGTTATGCCGAAATAATAAAATTATTCAAAACTACCTCACTTTCAACGAAATAACATAATTTTAGTCTACGTACAACCCTACGATACTATATAGCTCTACACTTAAAATGTCATTATAACGGTAGGTACGTAATATTAACATGCATTCCTAATATTATTTATTTCGTAAGTCAATGTGAGCATTAATAAATTAATCACATCACAAAGCCAATATTTACTTAACAATACATCTCGTGCAATGGAGTCATGGCATTTTAGCCAAATTTAGAAAAAAAGGGGAAAAGTCGGCTCCATAGCTTTTTAAAATCCTACCGTGGTAGCGAGTCCGATGCCTATAGTCAGGACTAAAATATGTAGAAGCATTGTAATTTTATTTTAGTGCATTTTTTTAGGTGTTGAATCATTTATGCTTTTTAGGCGATACTGGATTAGGGTCAATACGCATGCGACTCCCCTGAAGTCGCAAGCGCCCATCAATAAGTTGTGGTAACCGCTTACCATCAAGCAGGCCGTACGCTTGTTTGCCACCGTGGTATAAAAAAATATAGCATAGGTAATTTCAGCGTTTGTGACGCGCTTTATTACAGGAATTAATAACACTGGAAGCCAATTAATTCCTGGGCCATTTGCATAAGTTGTATGCCCGAAAGCACAACGATTTGACGTAAACGTAAGCCATTTGATGAAACTAGCTAAGCTTCTGCTAAGGGTTCAAAAAGTGAGCGTGGAGTATGGTCTACATATTAATCGGCCTAAGAGAAAACTCATGTTACCTTACAACAAACGGCAGAACTATCCGACCTCGATACCGTGGACAAATTTATCTACCTTGGATCATTAGTTGCCGCGCATGGTGACTGTGAGAAAGAGGTTGTGAGAAAAGCCCAGATAGCAAAGGTAGCAGTGAAGCGGCTAGAGAAGATCTGGAGGAACCGAGGTATTAGCAGAAAACAAAACAACACATGACAACCCTGATCTTGTCTATATTTCTATACGCTTAAGAAACCTTGATCCTTAACGCACGCATTCGGAATAGGATTGACGCATTCGAAATGTGGTGCTGGCGAAAAATGTTAGAAATCTCTTGAACAACACGTCGCACAAAACGTCGATGCTAGTCGAACATAAGATCAAGTGCCGCTTAACAACCATTTTCCTTCAGCGAATCCTGCAGTACTTCGGTCACGTGGGTAGATGCGAGGCAGATAGTTTGGAAAAGCTCATTGTAGTTGGCCATGTGGAAATAAAAAGGGCGCGTGGGAGATCACGGATCCGATAGACCGGTGCCGTGAAAGAAGCCTGTCAGGAAACTGAACAGGCCTCAATCCGAGAGATAGATAACTATGTGGAGAGGAGAGCTTTGGCGATAGATATCTACCAGCCTCAAATGACCACGACCCTGAGCCATGAAGGAAGCGAGGAAGAAAAAAAAGAGGAATACACATAGTCACACACACTCACGCATAAAGTTACACACACATATACTCGCTCACATACACACACACACACACACACATACATTCACTCACCCACTCACTGACTCACCCACCTACTCACTCACCCACTCACTCACTCACCCACTCACTGACTCACCCAGTCACTCACACACAAACACACACACACACACTCACCCAATCACTGACTCACCCACCCACTTACTCACCCACTCACTGACTCACCCAGTCACTCACACACAAACACTCACTCACCCAATCACTGACTCACCCACCCACCCACTCACTCACTCACCCCCTCATTGACTCCCCCAGTCACTCACACACAAACACACACACACACATGCACACACACTCACTTACCCAATCACTGACTCACCCACTCACTGACTCACCCAGTCACTCACTCACCCAATCACTGACTCACCCACCCACCCACTCACTCACTCACCCCCTCATTGACTCCCCCAGTCACTGACACACAAACACACACACACACACACACACACACACACACTCTCACCCAGTCACACACACACAAACACTCACTCACCCAATCACTGACTCACCCAGTCACACACACACAAACACTCACTCACCCAATCACTGACTCACCCACCCACTCACTCACTCACAAACACACACACACACACACACACACACACACACACACACACACACACACACACACACACACACACACACACATTTTGCGACTTTAGGTCAATATGCGATTAGGTCATTATGCGTTTAGGTCAATTTGCGTTTAGGACATTTTGCGTTCGTAAATTAGGGCATTATGCGTCTGGAGCCTTAGGAGGACTAAGAGGTTTAATCTGAATTTGAAAGTTATTAAAATACAGTTTAACACAACCGCGAGGGCAATAGCACGATAAGAACTTCGGATTTTGTAAATAGAGAAGTTATTGCATTGTCTGATGAATTGGAATATGTTATGTAAAATCGAATCAAACGACACGACTCTAAGTCGAATCAATTTAATTTAAAGAACACATTTATAAGTTTTTTTTTAAATAGAGGCAACAAGTAGGTGTAGGGAACAATCTGAAAACCATACATTTGTAATCTAATCTTGAAAAATATAGTCTTTATTTAAAGTACGTAATCAATCATCGAGGTTAAGCAAAGGTATAAATTTAATATTTTATACAGAACCCTCGGTGGGCAAGACCGAGTCGCACTTAGCCGGTTTTATATAATTGTGACAAATATTTCATGAAATGTAGAAAATGTTTTAAGCTTCAATTAAGCACCCACGTATAATATAGCCACAGTTATTTGGTGACGAATATGGAGGATAAGTGGAACAATATTTGGGAGTGGCTTGTAGGAAAAACAAAATGCTAATGTTCTCGTGGACCACCCTAGATTAGTTTGTTTTTTTGTTCTTAATATATCTGTCGAGAATAAACAAAGTTATAATTATAATGTGAGACAGACTGTCAAGTTCCTTTCGGCGTTTCTTATCTACACTGGTATCCTCTTGTGAAATGGCGGCCTAGTTACGGAATAAAGTTCATTATTTCATTAAGTTTGTGCAGAGCGGAGCCCACAATATCCTCTTCTTCTCAGTGGAACTTTACTCTTAGGTTACAATTATAATTGCATACTTACATTATAATATAACACATGCATAGACTTGCGCTGTGAGTTAGTTTAGAACAAGAATATGTACTATTATCGATGTTATCAAGTTTGTTCGGATAAGATACTAATCTTACGTTTCAATAAAAATAGAATAATTATTGATAACATATCTCTGGTCTATGCTCATAATCATAAATACTTTCATTTATTGCTTTACATATAACAAGACTATGATGACAAGCAAGTAAATATAATTATTCACTAAGGAATATAAAATGTAATAACTAATAAGTTAAACGACATTGTTAGTGATGAAAAATGTAGAGCTGTCGGAGAGGAAGATGGATACTAAGTAAATATTCAGCAAAGAACAAAAGGGTCTTGTTAATAGGATTTACTCAAGTAATTGGGTATAGTAAAATTTACATCACTATAGTCTGCTTTTTACGTCAGCAAATTTCCTTTGTCTTTTAGAGTCTGTTATAAAACGGGGCTATGGAAGAACACCACGATTTAGTGGGTATGTAAGTGAATACGAGAGCGGCATAGGCGACCACATGCGGTTTTCTTGCGCGCAATAATCAAGATTGAATTACAGACAGACACTAGAAAAGTTAAAACTAACTACAGGACTATAGCACGGTGGGGTTGCAAGGATTGAATACCGTTCTGTGTGGTTCCGTGAATTAAAAAACAACTTAACACGAGATAGAAGGGAAGGGTGTGATTTGTAATTAAAATTACTACTATTTTCCTTATTTGTGGGCGGATGGATGACCCCTTATCCAATAGATCGATACAAAAGCGAAAAAATTCTCAATGGATGTCATATATTTACGATACGCTTTTATTGGCAAATTTCACAGTTCTATCTAGGTCAACGGAAAATATCTACCCTATACATTTTGATTTTGAGAGTGTCGAAATATACGTTTATCCAGCATAAATGGCCGATCTTTTTTTAGCCGAAACTTAGAAGTTAGATTTTTATTACAGCTTCAAGGGACTGTAGACCTGAGTATGTGATTTAAATTTCAACTCGATATCTCCACACGTTCCCGCGGGTCTTGACTGTCAGGCGGACGGACGGAAAAACAACAAAGTGATCCTATACCTAAGGGTACCGTTTTTTTTTCTTTTGAGTTACGGAACCCTAAAAAGTACATCGTAAATAATACATAAGATTTTCTAGAGTTTTAGACTGGAGTGACCAAATCAGAACGATGAGAACCCACTTATGAATGATAATCAAAAAGAAACTTCTACAACCTAGCTTTAACGCTACCTATTTACTTTGTTCG
This sequence comes from Apotomis betuletana, assembly GCA_932273695.1. Classification (NCBI taxonomy): domain Eukaryota; kingdom Metazoa; phylum Arthropoda; class Insecta; order Lepidoptera; family Tortricidae; genus Apotomis; species Apotomis betuletana. The sequence continues at coordinate 10,377,875 of OW026298.1, read as the reverse complement.
CTTACTGCAAAAATTAAATTAAATTCTGGCGTCATTTAACCGCCTGCCATAATACAAGTACCTATAGGTATTCGTCTCGGGTTCCACGTAGCGCCGTTGAATTCCGGAGGGAACCTACGTTACAAAAATAATATTCGTATTGCATCCTGCGAGGCATACTGTTTAGTAAAAAAATATATAATTTCTATGTTTAATGCCATGAAGGGCCATTATATTATGCACAAGATACATCTTGCGAATTTGTTCCTCATCATCTCTGATTTATTTGACAATATAAATCTATTCGGGCTCTGAACCAGTTTCTAACCCGTGACATAATTAAGACCATAACATAATTAAGATAAGTAGGAATAATAAGACGTTGTTTAGTGCATACTTATTGCAAGTAACATATAGGTACAAACCACCTATTATTTTTTGGCAGGCATGAAATAAGGAAACGACGATGATTAATTATTATGTTATTTATGATCGTATTCGACTTCGGAATTACAGCCAGTTCAAACTGTGGTCGATCAATCGCTCCCCCTGGTTAATAGACGTCAATCCATTTTCATTCGGGCCAGCTGCAGGTATAATATGCGACTTAATTAACAACATTTATACCAGAGTGGATTAAACATTGTAAATATGGCGAACGTGATGGCTGTATTGTTACGACGATTTTGCTATAATTCGGTAAGTGGAACCTCTTGTTCTATCGATAAATGTGTAAAAACCAGTTTTCTATGGAGAGAAAGAGAAATCATAATAGCATGATGCAGGATCATCTTTTGTTTTGTATGGGCGAGCGACGCCATGCCAGCCTGACGCCGTCTGTTTTTATAATTTCCTGTCTTCGCATCACGCCGAAACGGCTGAATAAATTGAAACCAATTTTGGTACAGGGATAGCTGGACATGCAAAGACGGTTATTGGATACTTTTTAGCCGTCTACTGTAAATAAAAAAAAATACACGAACGTAGTTGCGGACACCTCCTTGTTATAATATATTTATCTTTCATCTTACGTACACGTCTGTGAGATAATGTATCCGATAATTTTCAGATACTTTTCTATCAATCAATGATCACAATCTAAAGTTTAAACATCCAAATTTTTCGATTCGATTTTCAGAGGTTTCCTGGGATACTTACAACGTTAAGAATACAATATATTTACAACGTTAAGGAATCAGAAAACATTATTCACCAACGCGTAACGTCGATAAACCGATATCGACAACATTCCGAAACTTCACCTGCTTACGCATAGTATACCAAATAGTATAGCTAGCGGCATATTTGTTTACAAAATACTGCATTCGCGTTCCGTATGAGTATTCGTGCAAATATCCTACAAAATATTGCAATCGTATTTCGTTCTATATCCTACCAACCGTATAGGACAAACAATGAAATATGTAGGTAAATCCGTTCGAGCTATATATGATCTCGTATACTGCGATATTTTTACGGTTGGAATGAAATTTCAAGTGGGTTTATATTAATCCGTTCATCGCTTGATGGCCATTTGAGCAGTCTATTTGAAATAATAGAAATATAATACAACAAACGGTAAGGATTTACTGATGCAATGCAATATTAGTTTTTCTTAATATTTATCTTGTTTTTTTTTCGTATTTGACGAGATTATGGATGTTGGAAAAAGATACAAAATGATTACTGCTATAGCTTTTTTATTTTTCTATATTTAATAGGTTACAATTTAGTTCTCTAGGCTGGGCAGGTATTGGCCCGATACATCGATCAAATGGGTCAAAATGTCAAATGCAATTTTTAGAAGTCTCCCAATCAATTGTGTATAATAAATAATACCAGGGTTAAATTTCACCTTTCTAATGTGTCCGAGATATAAATAAAAGGGTAAGGGTAAAACGGAAGCTGTAACGCTTCCGAAACGTCGGAAGTCAAATGAATTCGTATACGCGATATAATCCGGTAAATTGTTTTATTTAAATTTGCGAATCACGGAAACCGGAGTGAATTTAATGTCCGAGAGTGACTTTAGATATATATTTACCTTTAAAAATTTACAAAAGGTTCAATAGCGTAAAATTGGGCTCTGTCTACATTGATGTCATGGTTGTATTGTATGTATTTGACGACGCGTTTGGCTCGGTTTGTAGACACCTGCCTACTGAGTCGGCGGTCCCGGGTTCGAATCCCGGCCGGGGCAAATATTTGTGCAAAATATTTGTTCTTGGGTCATGGATGTTATCTATATATGTATTTATATATTATGTATATCGTCGTCTAGTACCCATAGTACAAGCTTTGCTTAGTTTGGGACTAGGTCGATTTGTGTATGACTGTCCCTTAATATTTATTTATTTATTAATCAACTATTTTCTGCCACTCGTTGCCATGGTGATTCCCCTGGGTCACTTTTTAAAACTACGATTTTCCATGGTTATATTTAGCAAAAGCTTTGTAATTTAAGCAGTTATAAGCCCATTCTTATGTTGACTATGTACTGACAATACCAGTAATATGAATTATCAACACTTTTCTTATAATTTTAATCACTATTATCCCCTGGGTCACGGACAGAATAACAGCAAAAAAAAGTTGATCCACCCAAATACATAAATAATAATAAATAAATAAATATCGGACAACCCCACACAAATCGATCTACTTCCAAATTAAGCTCAAGAAGGCTTGTTTTATGGGTACTAGACGACGATATACGTACATAGATAAATAAATACTTAAATACATAGAACAACCATGACCCAAGCACAAATATTCGAGTTCACCACACATATATTTGCCCTGGTCGGGATTCGAGCCCGGGACCGCCGGCTCAGTAGGCAGGTGTCTACAAACCGAGCCAAACGCGTCGTCAAATACATACAATACAACCATGACATCAATGTAGACAGAGCCCAATTTTACGCTATTGAACCTTTTGTTAATTTTTAAAGGTAAATATATATCTAAAGTCACTCTCGGACATTAAATTCACTCCGGTTTCCGTGATTCGCAAATTTAAATAAAACAATTTACCGGATTATATCGCGTATACGAATTCATTTGACTTCCGACGTTTCGGAAGCGTTACAGCTTCCGTTTTACCCTTACCCTTTTATTTATATCTCGGACACATTAGAAAGGTGAAATTTAACCCTGGTATTATTTATTATACACAATTGATTGGGAGACTTCTAAAAATTGCATTTGACATTCTCTAATTAGTTATGTAGGTTGTACGGTCTAATCGTCGTACAAACGTCTCTGTACTAGAAGAACTCAAACTCGAAAAAGCACAGCGCTTGTCGTCTATATGCTTACAACGCTTTGTGCGAGACTTTGGTCATGTAGCGCGTATTATGATTATGACATGTAAATATCTTTTGTTGCAATTAATTGTTATGTTTTTTACTATTATTATAATATCTCATTTTTAGGGTTCCGTAGCCAAATGGCAAAAAACGGAACCCTTATAGATTCGTCATGTCTGTCTGTCCGTCCGTATGTCACAGCCATTTTTTTCCGAAACTACAAGAGCTATACTGTTGAAACTTGGTAGGTAGATGTATTCTGTGAACCGCATTAAGATTTAAGCAAAAATAAAAAAATAATAATAAATATTGGGGGCTCCCCATACTTAGAACTGAAACTCAAAATATTTTCTTTTCATCAAACACATAGGTACGTGTATCTATGGATAGGTCTTCAAAAATGATATCGAGGTTTCTAAAATATGTTTTTTCTAAACCGAATAGTTTGCGTGGCGTGACAGACGCTTCCAAAGTGGAAAAAAGTTGGTCCCCCCCCCCCCTCTAACTTCTAAAATAAGAAAATGAAAAATCTAAAAAAAACATATGATGTACATTACTATAAAAACTACCAACGACAATTGGGGTGTACTGTTTTTTTTCAAAACCGTTAATTCAATTATGACTGACGAGCTGGGTTCTTTCTGAACCATTTCTAGTTATTGAAAAAAATTACAAAAATTTCGTAAAAAAGATACTACCCAATTTTTCACTTGACCTTCAGTAACCGGGGTTTTACTACGTCACCGTAGTTTGGAAAGGTACAGGTGGTGTTATCTGTGGTTACCCCAATACTCGGTCCAAATTATACTAACGGTTCATTATAATTATTATCTTACTGCTATTATACTGCCCTTTCCTTCAATAATTATGATAATTCTTTAATATTATAATGTTGAAGTTGTGAATCAAACATTCAAGAATATTTTAAATACTTGATTGCGCTGGCAATTGAAACTAAATTGAACACGAATTATCACAGATTTTATGTTTGGACCGGTAAATATTTCGTCTGACAGTAACAATGACAACTATTTATTTACATTTTCAATATTTACATCGGGATTTTCTAGAAATGGTATTGAACATATACAAGCATGGTTTATTATTCTTTATAAAGTGAATCAGATTATTTATTAAAAACTGACATTTGCAAAAACCAGGAGCTGCCATTCCAGGATTAATATATATGTATATATATTTACATCGTCTCTTAACTCGTGTAACTTACGTTCAACAAGAAAAAGAGTTTTATTAAACACTTACGAGACGATGAGTGGAAATAAAAATAACATCGGTTATAAAAAATTAGGATGCAGACTAATATCTCGAGAAATAGTTCAAGCGATTTTACCTATATTGTTTATATTTCTTGTCAATTAACTGCGATTAACAAAGACTGCGTGAATGCACCAAACCGAGCTTTAAAGGAGAAATGCATCGGTGGTTATTAAAAATGCTGATTTAATAAGAAGGTAATCATCTCAAAACATTTGAGGTTTGTTTTATATTTGTATTTAAAAATTGGACACTTACATGTGTTTTACTTTTAGGCGTATGACCAAAACCAAAACTTTGATGGTATGTTGGATCCCATGAAAATCTTAAACGTGCCCTTCGACACCTTCGACACTTTCAGAGACATGAATCTCGATCAGATCCACTACAAGTACACTACAAGAATATTTTCATTGATTCAACAGTCGACACCCACCCAAAAGGGCAACCGCAACTCTCACCACCTTGCAGACAGTTTAAAGCCAGCATGAACATAAAAGAGGACAGGAAGGTTCGATCGAGGAATTTTTTCTTGAAAATGTCACAAAGATTATTTACTTTCAATAAAAAAACTGTTATAATAACATGAGTTTAATTTTTTCTGCTACATTATACATTCATTAAAGTTACTACACAGCATATACATCATCCAAAAACTTTACTTCATATATAGGAATGAAATAGAACTATGATGTAATTCACACTTAGTAGTTAGTACATTTTTGTCAATTTAATCTTCCGGATCCATTTACTAGCAAGTTTTCTATCTTTAATGTTGTTAGACGTGATGAGATTTTCCTAGGAATCTTGACAGCAATATTTTCGCCCTTAAACATAATTCTGCATAGTGAATCCTTTGACTGTTTTAAAGTATTAACAATAATCTGCTCCATGAAGCTTGTTGGGATGTTGAATTTTTAGGTTTTAGGACTGTTATTTCCATTTTATCTAGTATCACACAAATACTTTTATCGTATTCCAAGTCAAATATTTGTTGGTATGGTCAAAGCATAGCCATGGAGACTAGCCTGGCGTGAAAAATAAGTCCAAAATTAAGACAGAGCTATCGAAAAGCAGCACATATAACTTGTAGTAAAATAATGAAAACAAACTTGAAAACAATTACATTTTTTGTTGGTTATTTACAAACTGTCACCTGACAGTTCTTTGACAGATATCGAATATATTTTTTTTGGGAATTTCATGGCCAGTTTCACAACTTCAGAAATGCATAGGTTTACCAGTGAAATAGTAAAAAATACAAATAAGAGTGCGCTGAATAGCGTTTTTTTACTATCCTCAAACACACGCGGAAACCATGACGTCATCTTGTGAGCTTCTTAAAATAATTAATAAAAAAATAACTACTTATTCTAATGAAGAGTTAATGAAATTGGTATTATAAAATGGCCTATTTCATCGAATAAAAATATAAAAAGGGGGGGTAATTTTTTTTGGGATACCCCAATTGTTTTGAACGAGATCTAGTAAGTAGTTTTTTTAATACCTAACTTTGCACCTAATTTATATGGGGCGCTATACATACCAGGTGCAAACTTAACTTAACCACTTAGGGATGGAAAGTGTTTGTACGGAACCCTCGGTGCGCGAGTCCGACTCGCACTTGGCCGGTTTTTTATCTTTATGACGATCATAGTATAAATGCATGTGAATTGTCTTAGCGTAATAATTTATACTGACATTTTATATTATGAAATAGAATAAATCTAAAGGAGACAGAGGGTGAATGACCTCGAGGCCGAAGTCCCAAACGATGATCAGACCAGATATCCGAACAGCTTGACTTGACTGTCAGCGCCGCACTTCATCAAGCGACTGTACGTAGCCGATGGCGACAACTGGTTGACAAGATTAAGAGTCACGACCCTCAGCAGGTGAGCGATTGAGAGGAAGATGATTAAATTATAATAATGACATGGGCGCAGTTGGCGTATGCTATATGGTTACGAAATGCGTTCATTAGTCTCGAGTTTATCGAGCGTGATCGGCTTGCGGGTATTATAACTGAACAGAGTTTACGGGCGGTTTCATAATAGTTCAAAATGTGTGAAGCCATTGCGACTATGCAATATATCCGATGATGAACTCGTGTTACTCGGCATAAGTTTCAGGAAGCCGCTGAGCTGCGTTTCAAGAGTCCGCTTGTTGAATTATGTAATCGGTCTCGTTACTGAAATCATTTATACGTAGCCTAGTTTCGATTAATTAGCGCGACTAAATGCAACTTCTATGAACTAACTTCGTTACCTTGAAAGAAAAGTTATAATGATACTGTTACTTCGCTGTATTAAGTAAGCTTATACCTACTTAAATCTTATACTTAATCCGTCGTAGAAGTGACGGATTGTAACAATGTGATGAATTTCATATTCAGTGACATGCAAATGGCTTGATTCATCTATTATTTTAAAATATCTTCAGTGGACAGTCATTTAATTTTCACACTTTTGCGTGTGTTGGTCATTTAAGGTCCACGTAATTTTAGATGCCAATTTTAAACTCTATAAAGGTTTTCGCACATTATAACAACTCAACGGCGACTCGATTCTATGCCAAATATTGAAATTTACGCCCTATGACATATTTACTAGGTTTAATTTTTTTTAAATGTACGATGCGTCGTCCACTCGTCGTCAACTACTAATATCATTTTTATGATCTGTATTATCCATACAGTTGAGTTGTTATAATGTGCGAAGACCTTAGAGCATGATCTTAATAACAAGGAAAACGATTAATGGGATTTTAAATAACGTAGTTTTAACTCACTATTGTGATCCTTTTCACTTTTATTTAGAAGATTGTATATGCAAATCGTGATGTGGGAACCCGTAAACCCACAAGTGCGGCGACAAACATCTACAACATCGCGTCTAGCACAACTATTCTTCGCGACTCTTGTCGCGCGACATAGCGCTATCCGTCACCCTCTCACATTACTGAACAGAATGAGACAGGTAATTATCTCGCGCGAGAAATAGTTGCTTGTGACAGTTGTGCTATAGGGGCAGGTGCGGTGGCCAATGATTATATGAAAATGTCAAATTTGTAACGTTTGTAAAATTGAAGTGCCCCTTTTTTAGTAGTATAAAATAGTACCAGTACTTTTAAACCATTAATACAAAGTTCAAAGCTTAAAGAAAAAATTAAAAAAGGAGCTACCTGGTGGAAGTGACCGGGAATCGAACCCGGTACCTCTGGATTACCGGTCCAGCGCGTTAGCCACTTCGCAACTCCAGGTAGACCTGACGAATTTTTCCTTATGCTTTGTGTGTCAATCATTGCATTGTTTATTTGAAAGGCTTTTACACCCTAGCGACCTATATGTGAATACGTTAATATTCACATCTTACCGCACCACTTTACAGCGGTGAACGAGCAAGCGAGAGAGGGCGCTGTTAGTTTTATTAATTTATGAAACATGTAATGTCTCATTTTTTTTAATGACACCACAAACTCTCTTCCACCAGGTAGCTCCTTTTTCAATTATACTTTAAGCTTTGATCTTTGTATTAATGGACTAAAAAAAAAATTGTGACCCACATTAAAAAAAATGAGGTTTCTTTTGTTTATTATAAGTCTACTGTGGTCACTTTGATCCACGTTTTCTCTCTCGGCCGTCTATCCAATGAGTTCCGACAAAAGCCACCGAAGCGTAAACTGGCCTCGCCTAACTGAAATGGCGTAAAGTCGTAGATAACTTAATGACACATCGGTCTTTTCAACGGTTCAGAGAAGGGCAGCTTGTTACTAAGTGGACCCAAGATATGTAGGTAGTTGGAAGTAATTGAAGTTCTTCAATCACTTCGAACTTGTTCTGCAAGCTTGATGTTCGGGCAGCAATTAGTCACCATAATCACCACCATGTCGACGGTGAAGTACCAATGAACCATGAACTCCGAACTTAGATTTTGACGGTTCTGAAATTTAATTTGGCATCATTACTGAAGAGCTGGTTTGATACTCTAAAAGGCGAAATCAAACCAGTCTCTTCAGAAATGTTAAATTTCGAGCGTAACCACATTAAAATCTCACTATCGTCAAAATGTAAGTTAGGAGTTCATAGTACTTCACCGTCGATGTAGTTCATACTAATTAGGGAAGTATTTAATTCACATCGTAGGTACATAGACTCCTTAGCACGTAAGCGTCAGTTAACGACGCAGTTTAACTGGCCGCAAATACGCTTATTACTTGCAAGACTATCGTTGTGTAACTAGTAGAAGCTAATACCCACTTATTTAGTATAATAAAGTTAAACTTGTTAGTTGTTACTAACCTTATTGTAAAGTACCCCTCTCCTTTTAGATATTAAGAGTCCGCAGCAAGCTCGATTCTTCATACAAACGTAGTTACGTCCTTATTTTAATATAACATGTCACATTATCATGAAATTCTCTAAATATAATGAGATAAGATATATCTAGGGCTAAAACTAGTTTATGACTCTTGAAATGTTAATAGAAAGAAAATAGAGCGAGTACAAGTTTTGCATTTTTAGACCCCAGAAAGTTGTTCAGTTTGGCGGCATACTACGACCAAAATATAGTTTAGATTGAAGTCAAAACCTATTTCCGGTGCCGATTAAACTATGCAGTTTGATAAGAAAAAAGATTTATCAAAATTGATCTCGTAGTTTTAAAATGAGAGCGTAACTACGAAACCTTAAAATAAATTACAAAAAATTGTTGCGAAACTGCAGCGAATTACTCTAGCGCGGGGAACGGTCCGGGGGGGCGGCGGTAAGCACCGCCCCCCGCTAGCGCGCTCTCGCTTTACTGCTATCGCCCTGTCTTCCTCTAGGTGAAACAACAACATTTTAAAGCGTAAGCGCGCGATCTCAACGCGGAGTTGAGCGGACCTTGCTGCGGACTCTTAAGAATACGGGGCGTCCCAAGACTATGGGACATCTAGGGAAAGTACCTTAAATATCGTAGATAGGATATTCATATTTAGCTGAAAGATGACTTTATGTTATTTTTAAAAGTTAGTAATTCTGCATTTAAAGATTTTCTAAGAATTACTTGCTTAATTATTCGTCGTCGGCAATAAATAATTTTCTTGAAATATGACTCAAACATTTTACGTTGTTCCTTTCTTTTAAGATACTATGTTACTCAGGAAGAATTATTATTTTTTGTCCATTCTTTCGATTGGCATCATAAAAATAGGGGTGTTTTTGTTTTTTCACATTTAAGTCGGTTCGATTCCCAGACGAAGCAAGTAATTCTTTAAATGCAGAATTACTAACTTTTAAAAATAACATAAAGTCTTTTTTCAGCAAAATATCCTATCTACGATATTTAAGGTAAGCTCTTGATGTCCCATAGTCTTGGGTTGCCCGGTATATTGTATTTCTCTGTAAGCGATTTATAATTTTTTGAGAAATGAATAATCTTTTTATGTTATGTACTTTCCTCATATATCTTCTTATATCTTCCGCTGCATATATCTTCTTTTTATTCGATTCACGCGATACGCTTCCATTAACAGTGGAGGCAATGTTATTGTTCAAATCACGGTATGTTCCGCCCAACTCCACGTCAGTGCAAACACACCCTTAGTAAGGTCAAATTGCGGTGGAAAGTTGGAAACCAAATATTACACCACTTACATAATGAAGAATATCACCAAATGTAGTCATTTACCGTACAAGCCACATAAAAAAAAATTGGGTATAGTCTGTCTGATCTTTAAGATCAAATGAAGTCACTTCTGCACAAGGTACAAACAACCGTATATTTTGTAAATTTAAGGTCGTTTTTCACTTGTGCCAGTTAGACATAATTTGATCTTAGAATTCCGGATAGACTATACGCCGGAATACTTTCCCAAATATTTAGCGGCGCGCGGGGCCGTGACGTCACTTGACGAATTCGCTCAATCTAAGAAGATATTTATGTATGTGTATTAGCCTTATGACGCCACGCTGGCATGGCGCGCCGTAAGAAATTTACAATAACGTAACTTTAAAACTACTGGCTTGATTTAAATGAAACAAAAACAGGCGCATTTCTAAGCACATTGGCTATACTGTCATAATACTAAAACTGATTGAACGGACCCAGCGTTACTCTTCATTGCCAAATGCTTCTTCAGTTTTACGTCAAATTTCTGTCACCTCAGTTTTGACTCCCGCAAGATTCTTGCTACAGACATTTACAATCTCAGAGATACTTGCGACGGGACGCATTCTTCTGCGAGTTGCTTTCGACGAGCTGACGCTCAAGAATGTTCCACGAAATGTCGACAATTTGACTTCTTGAATATTGTTTTCGTCACATTAGTAAAGTACACATATGTCAATCGTGCTAAGGAGTGTATGTACGAAGCAGATATACGTAGGTAGGTAGGTACGTAGGTATCCTTTCCAATGCACTATCTGTAACCATACGGACTGGCTCACAGATAATAACTCATTCTTCGTAGCCTGGCGTGAGAGATAGGGCATAAACCCAGCCATACGACTTGAGACGTTGGTATCTGATCAGAGCAGCCACTGACCCGAATGCCGAACAAAAGGACAATCCCAGTTAGTACTCGGGGCGCTTTAACAAACTGAAAATTTAAAAGAAACTATTAAAATAACAGGGCAGGGCCATGATCTGGGGGACATCGGTTTTGTTAGTTAATTTTATTTAGGTTAAGTTGTGTCATCATCATCATCATCATCTCAGCCATAGGACGTTCACTGCTGAACATAGGCCTCCCCTTTGGACTTCCATATATACCGGTTGGAAGCGACCTGAATCCAGCGCCTTCCGGCGACCTTTAAAAGGTCATCTGTCCATCTTGTAGGTGGACGTCCTACGCTGCGCTTGCTGGTCCGAGGTCTCCACTCGAGCACTTTACGGCCCCATCGGCCATCTGCTCTGCGTGCTATGTGGCCTGCCCATTGCCACTTCAACTTGCTAATCCGGTGAGCTATATCGGTCACTTTAGTTCGTCTACGGATTTCCTCATTTCTGATTCGATCACGTAGAGACACCCCGAGCATAGCCCTCTCCATTGCTCGTTGAGCGACTTTGAGCTTTGAGATGAGGCCGATAGTGAAAGACCACGTTTCGGTGCCGTAAGTTAAATGGTTAGATGGGCAGCAGCGTCTTCCAGAGACCTTAAAAAAAAAAGAAAAAAAAACTGCGCGCGCCAACCCGCCTGCCAAGCGTGGCGCGTATGGCAAAACCCCCCCTTAATGATAAGTCACATTAAGTTGTGTACTGTTAATTTTTACTTGTGTTTCGTTTACTAATAAATATTTTATTATCTGTTTAGTGTGCCAATTAAAATAATAAGACCATAGATTTTGTAAATCGGCCATCTTTGAATAATCGGGGAACATAGTGCAGCTGCCTACTGAGCCAGCGGTCCTGGGTTCGAATCCTAATGCATTTTATTAATTTATTCATTCATATAAGACCTACACAATTGATATCTAAGTAAAAATAATGTTAGTGTTATTTTTCAAAACATCCGGGTTCGATTCCTGAGCTGAATACAGGTTTTTTTTTAATGTATGAATGCAGTTTTCCTTGTTATTAAAATCGATGACATGGTTCCAAAGAACGGATCTTCGTATGTCTTACCTATAGTTTTAGACTTTCCCATACAGACCGGTCTAAATGGGCCAACCTGTATAAATATTATGAATATCGTTGTCTTGTATTAGCTTTGCTTAGTTTTGGGACTAGGACCATTTGTGTTAGATCGTTCATTAATATTTATTTATTTAATCGATCCGAGTTTGTAATTTGCGCATCTGCGCTGCGCGTTGTGTCTTTATTCCGGAGAAAATTGTACACGTGCTCGCTGTATAATGCCACCGGCGAATTAGAACAAAGTTATGACCGAATCACGTGAGGATCAAATCCAACGAATCGCTATCAAACTCCGGGAGCACGGTTCATTTGTCTGTGAGAACACAAAGGAGTGTTCTCAGCTAAAGGGTAAAAGTGACATTTCATTTGAAAAGTTTCCTCGCAAAGTGTACTGACTCGACGGCAAACTTTGTAAACAAAGGGAGAGTTGAGTAAATTTTATTATCTTCGTTGTATGAATCTGTTCAATGGCAGTATAAATTCGTGTGGCACGTAAAATGTATGAACTGAAATGATGGTGAGGTAAAGAAAGAGGCGTGGGGTGACGGGAACGTAATGTATTGCCTCTTCGATTTCCTTAGTTAAAAGGTGGTCGAGTATCATTACATGCCCGTGTTCAAGTGACTATTATAACGCTTTTAGTCCAGATAGCCACTTGAATATTCGGAAGGTACTTGACACAGTTGAAATTAGGGAAGAGTACTCTATTCCGGGCTATCTACCTAAGATAAGCAGTCTTTAAGTTTGCTCGCGTGTGGGTACCTTAAATATTAATGTTCGCACTGAAAAAAAATAGTTAAACTTGTTTAACTACTTGAGAAATAGCCGAATTGTGCTTAGTAGTAATCCTCAGTCTGTCAGTCCTCCGATTTATGTAACTAGCAGCTTTGGGCTACTGTTAACAAATCTTTTTTTTTTAAGTGTAATTCGTAAATTATTCATTCAACTATATTCATGTTAATTTAAATCTTGTACCTAAGTAGGTACCTTCGTATTTTTGTAAAATTGAAAATCTGTTTTGGGAACCTCACAACTAGATTTTAAACATTTATTTTAATTTACATTGCAAAAGAACTTCACCCAAAGAGGAGCAACAACTTGTAGTACTTGTGGGTATGTCTTTTTCAAAAACTTCAGACTAGCTATAGCATTAAAAAAATATATATAACTTCATACAGAAAACGTTAGAGAATATACAGTGTTCCAGGTCTTGCATTACAAGTGAGGAATGTATGTGATGCAATGCAATAAGGCACAATCGCTAGTCGCGAAGATATTTCGAGAAGGCGGAAACTAGAGTCCGAAACGCAGACAGGAATTTTTATAATAAAAGGTGGACACGTCAAGCTACTAGCCACACTTGGAGGAATGGAAAATGTCCAGGTTTAAAAATGTTTCAAATGCTTAAAAGTAAATACTTTGCAATATAATGTAAGAAAAAAATAAGATTATAAAAAACACGTAAACACGTGGGACGTGCTTTAATTTTTTTATCAAAATCTTAAAAAGGAGGAGGTTTGACGTTATGTTCGACTGTGTTTTTTTTATGTTTGGTCAGCGGTTTTAAAATAATATAATCGTACCGAAGTAACGTTTTGAATTTCAAAATAACAATTCTTAGGTAAGGTTACTAGATCGTGTGGTAGTTCGGCAAGAACCTACTTAAACTATGAATACAAAGATCAAAGCTTAAAGAAAAATTGAAAAAAGAGCTACCTGGTGGAAGGGACCGGGAATCGAACCCGGTACCTCTGGATTACCGGTCCAGCGCGTTAGCCACTTCGCTACCCTCGCTCCACGTAGACCTGACGAATTTTTCCTTATGCTTTGTGTGTCGATCTTTGCATTGTTTATTTGAAAGGTTTTTACACCTTAGCGACCTCTATGTGAATACGTTAATATTCACATCTTACCGCACCACTTTACAGTGGTGAACGAGCAAGCGAGAGAGGGCGCTGTTAGTTTTATAAATTTATGAAACATGTAATCTCTCATTAAAGTTTTCTTTAAGCTTTGATCTTTGTATTCATTGTTTAAATAAAAATTGTGGTGTACCCACATTAAACAAAATGAGACATTACATGTTTCATAAATTTATAAGAACCTACTTCTTAACATTTAGTAAAACTAGCGATGTTGGCAAATTGTTTGATTTTGAGCAATTATGTAAACGCAAACAAGCCACCTCCTTTTTTAAATTCTGCCACCAATAAACAAACAATGAGTGTTTGTATGATTGTGCTAATAATACACTGATACATGTTCGATAATAACCTGCACATTATTATCGACCTAACAATATTTATTAGCTTTTAGTTCAGCTTCATTTCATCCTGGAAGAAGAGGTATTTCACAAAACCAGGCTTACGCGGTTGCTGATTTTCCCGAGTTTCAGTCTCAGGTTAGTTAAATAGTTCTACTTTGGTTTACTGCTCCGCGTCAATTTAGTTAAGGCGACGGGTAATGCAAAACTAGCTCCACTTCCGATTTTTTTTATACCTTCATACTCAGATCTAGAATGAGATCTCTTTTTCAGAAATAGCTGGAGTCTAGGAGCCAGCAAAACACCTTAATATTTATTATATCACTGTATACAATTTGTTCACTGTAGTTTAATGAAAAAATCAAACTGTAGGGTTCAAATATATACCAATAAATCCCAATAGCCCTGTTCTAGGTAGTAATATCAATAATATGTTAATAAATATGTTTGATCATAGAGAAAAAAGGTCTAAAAACATCAGCATTTTCAAAGTAAGGCCTCTTAAGTTGGAATTACATTATATTCGTTACATTATGCCATACCCTTGGTACGAAGGGAAACGTCGTTCACGTTGTACACCAAGTGAGCCCCAAGAACAGCATCTACATATATATATACAGCCTAGATTATCTTGGGGATCTCGTCATCATTTCTGATTCGATCACTCAAGAAGACTACCAGCATAGCTCGCTCCATTGCCATTTCAGTTACTTTGAGCAACCAATGTGTGTTATCAATGATGACCAGTGATCGGGGATTTCTCTGCCACAACGCGGTATTTCAAAGAAATATATTTTTTTATATCAATATAGTCATGATTATCTCATCAAATCTCAATACAATAATTTTTTCGGCCAAGATAGCCGGATTACAATATAATTACCATGTCCATATAAAATAATATACACGAAATACCGCGTTGTGGCAGAGAAATCCCCGATCACTGATGATGACGTATGATTCCGAGACGTCTACTTCGTCTCAAGACACTGCGATGCTTGGGACGGGAAAATATATGCGTAGACGCAAATCAGCACTTATTTCTAACGATACGACACATACCTCTTGCCCTTCCAGGTTGCAGGCGTGGCTGTTGAACCGCATCAGCTTGACGGTCTTGTCGTTCGAGCCGGTGGCGAGGAGATCCCCAGCCGGACTCCACGCGAGGCAGTAGATGCTGCCCTTGTGATGTTTCGTGCGCTTGAGAAGCACGGTTGGGGCCGACGGGGCACTGTTGTCCCTGAGGAAGAGAAAATTGAGTTAGTGATGGAACTTGCCCCAGATTAAGGCGTACGCTAGGAACACAACGCGCTGGCAGATAAGAGAGACTTGTCTTTTTCCTACAATATAAAGTACTAGGCCATTCAAGTTAAAATTTATTAAAACATTAACTTGTCACTCTTTTACAAACACTACTTTATAAATGAAGATGTGAGGGGAAAACCTCTGATTGATCTGATTGTGAACGCCGTTAGTTTATAATCTAGTGTGAGATTTTAAAAATCGTTAAATACTGAACCGCAACATACCGCTTACAATAACGTCATAATTTTCGATAGTTTATATTCTATCGGCGCTGCGTAAAGCCGTCAAACGTCCCTTTTTGTGTTTGATCGGCAATCGGTTAAAGTTAACAATGTCGGATATTGAACAAAATGTACCTATTGATATTATATTTTGCTTTCCAATCTTTTAAAAAATCTGAGATGAAGGCAGACTATGAAGAGAAGTGATTTCTGTTACATACCGCATTGAGACAGTCATAAGAATTTATTTTTAAAATAAACAATTGAATAATATTTTATATGCAATATAATTCATTAATGAGCCAAATTGTACCTTAAAAATATAACGATGCTAATATCATAATTTCTTTATATTCATTAGCTTAACTTATTCAACGCCCCTCGTAGGTATAAAATCAGTTCAACATTATAGAATAACTCAACAAACCACAATTTCACTGACGAATCGCACACGAATTGCTGAACGCCAAACGTAATCTCCTATCAAATTACATAACATATTCTAATTTCATTAATTCAATAAAATGAATTATTCACTTTGATAACCCGCATTCCATATCATCGACAATGAAATACGTATGGATTATGTACGACATGTATATAGTTTTGACTTGCGTATGTACAACGTATTACGTAAGTATATACGTACGGCCCTGCAACGACTTCACATAAACAATTAGCCTTTGATCCCTCCGTGGTTCAGGAACGCGTGATTTTGAATATGGCCTATATGCTGAGAACATGTTCGGATATATTTTAAGCTCCCTTTTCCTTTCCGAGTTGATTAAAGTTAAGTGGAGTGCTTACTTTGTTCGCGAATTTCAAGCTCCTACTTTGCGACCGCCAACAATACTTTATTTTTTATGCCTAAATATAAAACAAATTAGATTTCCGTACCGTGAGCGCTCTTGATGCCATGACGACGTATTAGCAGATTGCGTGTAACTTAATAAATCTGGTTTCTCTGTGTCTTCAATATTAGATGACGTCGTGCTAAGACTAACAAAGGTTTTCTGTTAGCGAGTTGTACTGTACATAATGAAAGATAGTTATTTATTCTTAGTGATCAAATAGAAGTTTGGAGTAATTGGGAGTGAGCCGACACGGAAGTGTTCTTTTGCTGATGGTTTCAGATGAGTTCGGGTTCGGGTGTAATGATAGATATAACACCGTTTCATATAATTTCAATAGATATAACAACATTTCATATAATGTTTCATTTGATATAACAACATTAGGTATAATATCGTTGGGTATAATTTCAATTGGTATAAAAGACATTTGATATAATTTCGCAAGATAACCTAACACTCCTCCTCGCTTCGCTCGTCGTCGTACCTAACCATGACTCTATTACATTCATGTTCATTCATGTTTGAGCAGTTTGAGTGTGTATTGAGCCTTTAAACGTATTATATGGCAAATGATCATTTTAAAATATGATATTATGCCATATGAAATTATAACAAATGTTATTCTATTATACGTTTATTATATCACTTGATCGTTATATTGACCAATATTATTTCATAAGTTGTTATAGCAACCGTTACGCACCCATTCTATTAATTTACGCAAAAATCTAAATTTGAACGTTTCATAGAAAATTTCCTTCCTATTCAGTTCCTAAAATGCCATAAATATTGGTTAAGTTTTATAGGAGGAAACAGACGAGAACGAAACGTCGATTTGTATAACTCGGTTACGTTAAGCTTGGACCTCATTTGTATGCGACGCCATAGTTATCAGGTGCAAACTTTACGTAAATTGACAGTATGGAAAAAGGAGCAGTGTCATATCTTTATGCCTTTGGCTAGCCGCTGGAGCAGACTCGCTGTCCTGTAGTATTGCCGTGGATGTACTTTCACATGCAGGCTACGGACTGTTACATGTTCAACGTGCATTATTAGCAGCGCTCTAATCGCGATTGAACCACTTCAATATTGCCTGTCGTCACAGTTCGTAACAGTTCAAATGTCAAAATCGTCACAATTCACGGGTTGAAATTTCAATTTCTAACTATCGCTTTAACACCATGTCCAGTAAAGTTCGTGCAAATTGGGTGATATAAACAATACATGAGAAAATATGTTTTACTTATTATTATCCTGCTAAATTCCACGGTTTTGTATAATAAGGAAGAGCGAGCATAACCCTTTTATCAAAAGAAAGAACTCTACACAAGTTAAACTATCAACAATAACACATTGATTTTAATTCATGTCGTTATCTAATTTTTTATAATCTATGTAGAACTAATAAGGTTACGTAAAAATAGCTTAGAATGGAGATGACTTATTCCCACTCACCACTATTTCTACTGCAACATTATCTGATAAAATAGTTAAGTATACAATTCTTCGAAAGTGAGTTATTATTTGTTATTTAAGTTTTCGTTTCTTAAGAGCTAACGAACATAAAAAGTAATCAAACATTTGGGTCAACCATTAACCTGTCATTTCGATATTATACATCAGCTATAATTTGTATTGTCATGTTGGCTAAGCTACTCGTTACGAAGTAAGTACCTAATATTAAGTAATAGATAATTCGTCTTGTTACGGGCGACTTCGCCATGTAATAAAGAACCAAGCGAGCGAAAAACCAGTTTTCTGTTCGAGAATGTGCACAATTTCAATTCGATATACTGAAACGAGTTTCGTCTATTTCAGTAAAGTGGTTCTAAAAATATTTCCTAGATCTTCTCGTGCAAAGTTCATGTAATCTAACTCTATATAGCTAACGAGATTGCAGTAAATGGCTATCAGTTTCGTTTAAAAGATAACATACTTATATATATAGGATGACACAAAACTATGTAGAAACACCTTTACCACAAAAATAATATGATATATTAAACTTAAAAATCCCCTTCCCATCAAGAAGAATCTAGATTTTAGTGAAACTGTCATCCACCAGTAACTACTTCTTTGTCTGAAAAACTAAGCAACCAATTTGAACGTACCTACAGACTGTACTTTATTTCACGAAACATCATTTAATCGTCTGTCACCGTTGGAACACCAAGTCAATGAACAAAATACCTATACATTTAGACCAGACATCTACCGTCTTACCAGTTTTATTAACCCCCGACGAAAAAAGAGAGGTAACTATAAGTTTAACATGTGTATCTGTGTATCTGTCTGTGGCATCGTAGCTCCCAAACGGATGGACGAATTTGAGTGTTTTTTTTTTATCGAGCGACTTGTCCGTCTAGATGTTTCTTAGCTATGTATGGTGGAAATAGAAGCAATAGTTTCCAAGATATTCAGCTTTAATTGGAACAAGTGACAAGATCTCAGAAAATATTGAAGCTAAGAATTCCAAATTTTGTAGTTATGTTCAGTTTAAGTAGGTGCTTTTCTATATCATTCATTGAATGAGGGTGTCATGATGACCAGCTACTTGAGCCAGGGGTGATATTTTTATTTTTTTATTAAGGTTATACCGTAAACAGCACTTGTTACCTCGATATAACACTGACATCATTTGACATACCCGCTACCTAGGGGCGTATGCAAAGATATGACGAGACATCGAAACGATCATGGAGATACAACTTTCAAATAAGGCCTTTCCGCCGGCCACCTATTACTTTGTATTCATTTGTGACTCATCGATTATTATTAACTGTAAACCTATACGATTAATTCACGAAATCGTATATTCAAACAAATACCACGCTTCTTTGGACTTGCATTCAGTTTGAGTTCAGAAGAAAAAATACTGTCAGAAAAATAGAGGTATGTTGACAACCAAAAGTCATTACATTAAAACATGAAGCTCGTACCTCAGCATTGATCCGGTATACCTACATTATACGATACGGTATTTTGAAGAGCATTGAAACATTTTTTACAATGCATGTGCTCGAAAAGAGCGTATTCTAGGCATTCAAACTGTGCGGAAAGTACTACTTTTCCGCACTAGTGCTTTTTACTTTTCAATTTTTTTTAATTTATAGCCTGACACAAAGAGGTTTTATTATTTACAAAAAGTTTGATAAATAAGTCAAATACCGATTATTATCACGTATAAAAGTACAATAAAACCAATATTTCATTAATTAATTCATTTAACACGTCACTAATTACATTAGATATAAAATTTCATTAATAAACGAACTTTAAATCGTTATTCATTAAATGAATTTGGCTGAATGTACACGCACTTGTGCCATTTTGACATAAGACGAATATTTAAAAAAAACTTTTGCACATGCGCAGTAGTAGATATGTCAAGCGCGGTTTTCAAATAATTCCGCCATTTTTTATTGATGTCTAGTTTATTTTTGAAGTTGTTTTGTGCAAATCCGCTGAAATAATGGCGAGATAAAGGGACGAATCATGAATTTAAACCCGTAAAATGTTATTGAAGAATTAAAAAATGTGAACGACGGCTTCTTGTTGGATAAATGAAACCAAATACTTTTTTTCCAATGTAAACAGTCTTTGTGAGTATTAAAGTATTTTCTATTTTCTCGTACATGCATAGTAAAGTTTTGAACGGAACTCGTGTGTCAGATGATTTCCGACTCGTGTTTGTTTAATCACTCGCTCGTACCTCGCTCGTGACTAAAAATCACACTCGTCTGAAATCACCTACCTTCCACACTTGTATCGTAAATAACTATATTACTTTTTGGTTGTCCACGGACGGTATGAAATAATATTTTTATTCCAGAGCTTTTAAATCCCGTATACAACACACTTGTATCCTACCATACGGCCGGTTATAAAGGGGAGTTATTTTTATTTGCAACAGACTATACATACACTGCATGAAACATTCTTATGCGATTAAAGTGATTATACCTAAAGCCTTCCTTTGTGGACCCTCTGAGCTGCACGGTCCACGGTCAGAAGTGTTCTTGACCTTTTTGTTCTTATAGTTGTATCATTGTATATCGTCGATCCTCTTATGGAATTTTCATGGGAATCGCGAGTTACGCATACTACGGCGTAATCGTTGGAATATTTATACAACTGAATGCACAAATTGCATTATGAATATGTCTATTGAGGAATAATTTTCCAAATCTCACATCTTGCGAACATCTGTTAAAAATATTGGTTTTAACCTACTTATGATAAGATAGTTTGTTAAATGGTATGCGGCTTGCGGTGAGTTCAAAAAATATAAAAAAAAAACTCGAATACCGCCTTACTTAAATGTTGAGTTTGTCAATATATTGAAGTTAGTCTGCAATCATGTCCGATCTCTAAGATCTCTAAGAGCATAAGTCACTTTGGCACAAGGTACAAACAAACATGTACACGCAGCATGTAAATTTAAGGTCGTTTTTCACTTGTGCCAGTTTGAAATAATTTGATCTTAGAATTCCGGATAGACTACTCAGTGTAGTGAATACCGATTATTTCAATACAGAAATAACGTTATCACCAGTTGAACCGATACAGCATTCCACTTGCACTTCTTGAATTGAGTATTTGTCTTGCCGGCTGAGTAATGATATTTTTGGGTACAAACACAAAAAAAATGGTATTAATTATAATTGTGTAGATAAATATCAAAGGATTTTATATAATTGTAGAACTGGCGCGTAAACAACAAGAATAATCATTCCAATTTTAGTACGTAGCACATTCAGTACGAACAACGGTTATTTTTAAGCATGAATAATTTACGTTGATATCCTGTTTTATCTCCGGCAATACATATTCAGAACCCTTTTGCCGTGATATCGTATAAGCCGTTATTTATCTATCATATATATTTTCATTTATAAAAAGTTTAACCTATATGATACTCACTCGCGATTTTTTTTTATTAATGCAGAACTATGACATTCCCCTTTCCCTAGCAAATCATTAGTGTCATACACAGGAGAAAACAATCGTTTTGTAATAAGTTTTCCTACAAGAGACCCTCCAAAGAAGCGCAAGGTGCCGACCACACTGGTCGCATAGTTTCCGCAATTCCAAAGTCAAACGAAATTTTGCAGAGAATTCCGGGCTCTGATTCGAAAAGGCTTTGCGACGTCTACCTAAAAAATAAACACCCATTTTTTTGTACTGCAAAACGGCATTGACGTGACTTGACGGGAATTTTTCACAGGTGTCATATTGGCACAATCTGATTGGTTATTGCGGGTTTGGAATTCACATAGGTCGTAAAAATGGTTTATCCCAATTAGGCAATGTCTCGGATTCATCGCGGTTAAGTAACGGATATAATATCGATTTTTACAAGCTTTTATTATTATTCGCAACGACTCTGGCAAGTTGACATGTTAAAATGGTACACTAGTGTATGTTTTTCCTGATCCACGCCCACGACATTTTACGCCTATCAACACAAACACAGTGTGTATTGTCACAATGAAAAAAAAATCTGCCCTCGGGCGAGCTGGACTCGCGCACGAAAGGTGTTGTTTTAGTAGCCATAGCACAGAAAAGATAATAGTACAAGTACAGAGAGCACACTTCTTTGATCTTTACAAAATCCGCTTTTTTAGCCAAATAATATGATTTATGGCCCTTCTAAAGTCGTCGTCTCCAGCGCAAGCCAAACGGAACGATGAGGCTGTGTAATAACGGTGAAAATGAATTGGCTCACTTGCCGCGTCGACGCTAGCGAGGGTTATCAATGATTAAATAAAATAATAATAATAATGTATTGTCCATTTATTTCTTGCATTCAATATAGAGAGCAAATTATAGTATTGATGCTTTATTATATATATTATTTATTTAAAAATAAAATAATAAATTACAAAATTTACACAAATTTAATCCACCACCAGGCTACATTTTATTGGCGTTGCTGCGCACCACTGCAATACAAAAATTTGTGGTTTTTATTTTTAAACACTTTGTCCCTTAATATTTATTTATTATTTAATAATACGTATAAAGAAGAATAATGCAACCTAACAAATAGAAAAATAGCGATAGTAAGGCGTGGTGGTGCGATGCAGTAATAAAAAAAAACTGTTTTGCCGTCTTTAAATTGGTGACTGTTAAATTTAATATTGGTATATATCCGAATTGGAGCAAATTCCTGCATCCTGCCACGATGCAATATTGTTTAGCTATATTTTTATTCATTTAAACACTAGTATAAAAAGACAAATGCGATACGTTCACTTGCGACGTAATTCGGCAAAGCGTGTACGCGCGCGCGGCGCGCGCGTGCGTTCCAACACAGAGCGTGGCAGCCACTGAATAGTCCCCATATATGAGGCGACCGGCATGTACTTGTAGCGGGGAACGTTAATCGCGGAGTGCGCCCCGCCTGGCCATAGTAATGATTCATACGAGTATGTACTCTATAAATAATATTTATAGTATACTAGCTTTTGCCCGCGACTACGTCCGCGTGGAACTTGGAAGTATGGAAGCAACCTCGTATCAACATGATAGATATCCACCTAATCACCTTAATTAATAAAAGGGATTATTAAAAGCGCCTAAGCAAATGTAAGAACAATTGTGCTTTTGGTCTTATCATTACATTTCCTACAGGGTCATCAATGTCATTATGAATTACTTACTCACTTTTCAATCTTTTTAGGGATAATTTCCAGGATGAAAACTATCCTATGTCCTTCCTTTAATCTTAAACTATCTCCATGCCAAATTTCATCAAAATCGATTCAGCGGTTTAAGCGTGAAGAGGTAACAGACAGACACAAGTGTGTCATCGCATTTATAATATTAGTATGGATAATAATATATATATTTATAGTATATAATATTATATATATTTATTAAATATCAAGTGTCTACCTTTCAAGCGTTAGAAAAAATTACGTAGTAAACCCGTTTGTATGGGGACCCCTTATAAATTACTAGCTGTGCCCCGCGGTGTTACCCGCTCATCCCATGGGAACACTAAATATTTTCGGGATGAAAAGTATCCTATGTCCTTTCCCGGGTCTCAAACTATCTCCACACCAAATTTCATCTAAGTCGGTTCAGCGGTTTAAGCGTGAAGAGGTAACAGACAGACAGACAGACAGACAGACAGACACACTTTCGCATTTATAATATTAGTATGGATTGACTTTTTTTTCATATTTGTTGTTACAGCGGCTATACTAATAGGCACTATGCAAAAATTTCAAGTCTACCTATTACGGTTGAAAACATACAGCCTTGTGACAGACGCACAAATAGCGGAGGCTTAGTAATAGGGTCCCGTTAGCGCCGTTTGGGTACGGAACCCTAAAAACATTATGGTTACCTCGATAACACACAGCTGAAGTAGAACGGACAAATATCATAAATAGAACGTCGTATTGAGCACCAGTATGTATAGGTAATCATTTATTATCACGTTGCACGCCACTGTCAAAGAATATATATACTAACGTCCACTGTAGATTCACCCGGAGTGACACAGGCATTGTTGTCGAAATAAGTAAGTAGCCACAGAATTCCCTGCCCGGCGTTAGGAAGGTTTCATAATTTATAGGGGCTCTCCGAGATTTTTATTTCTCGGCGGGCCGAGATAAGTGCCTTTTTCGTTTTCTTTTTATTTGCTAATATAAACTTGAAGAAAATACGTGATAAACGAAATATATTTACTGCCTTTACTTAATTGCTCGAGAATAGTGTCGTAAATCCTGCCACCTGCTAGGCATTAGTTGAAACAGACGTGTTTTTTAATGACGGTTGAAGATAAAAAGATAAAAAGGTGACTCGGTTCTCAGTGCCAGTGGCCTTTCGCCGCGCAAATATAGCTCATAAGGTAAAACGTACCGCTGTTTTATTTAAGAGGTCCCTTACGTAATGAAGGACGTTTTAAAATCAAGTTTCTATGTTGGGTAGTGGGCCAGAGTAGCCATTCCGCGTCGGAACTGCATGACGAGTTGCTTTCACGTTTAATTCTTTAATAGGATTGTACCACATGTAAGTATATTGTTCTGTTTCGCGGAGCGGAAAAGATCCGTTTGTTGAACAATCATAGTGGAATGAAGTTTTAGATTCGTTGATATAATTTTATCTATAAACTGGACAAAAGCGACCAATCCCATCTAGGATGTCGGAGGCTGACAATCGTATTATTTCCGCTCTTCTCGATAAAGTTTATGCCACTGACAAGCGGGTTTAGCCCTTTGTGGTTCAATAGGTAACACGAGGGCTTTTGGAGGACTGGGATGACAAGAGACTGCGCAAGTGCTTATTGGATGAACTGACGTACGTATTCCGGAAACAAAAACCGGTTGCAATGTCGAGTAGTTCAATAGGTCTGCTGTTGATTAGAAACTAGATACACGGTTTATTTGCCTAGTTACCTACACACACACAATACACATTTTTTTCTTCTATGATTTATCAACTAGCAATCGAATAACTTAAATGAAAATAAGTTATTTATGGAGAGGGGTCATGAATTCAGGAAAATTCTTAGTAGCACGAAACAGGGTAGGTGCAGCCGCGCGGCGTCAGCTGTACTATGTCCTATGCATGTACTATGACATCTGTTAGTAGAGATTTCTTTGTCCACTCAGTACGCCAGAACAACTGGACAGAATTAAAAAAAAATTGTTAAAGAGATAGCTGGACATCTAAAGGTCAATGATAGGATATTATTTTACCCGCCTACAAGAAAGAAAAAAAGAAGTTGCGGGCACCGCTTAGAGCGCTTAGTAAATTTATAAAAATCGAGTCGCAGTAATTATATTATTGTCAGTGGCCTAATTCGCTTGACATTGACGCACTGCCTTTTGAGTGATGAATAGGCCATAATATCATGATATATCGTATGGCAGTGACATGATCTTGATGATTCGAACTATATTAAATAGATGAATGATGGATAAACCACATAAGACTAAAAACTTCATTAAGAAAAACCTCTTGCGTAAAATTAATACATTATTGATGATAAGCCATTGATTTCGTGCATTTATATTGATATTTTAATTTCATATATAAGTCAAATACATTATTGATGATTATGATAATTTTAGATCGCATGGACGACTATAATATATATTCCATTAAACTGAATGTAGATAAAAGGCAATTCAAATCACATAGAATGCGCGACCGCTATGTAGCCAGAGTTAACGTAACAGATACGTCACAACCCTTTCGGATAATTGCATAACATCGTATTTCGTCTGTTGACAAGCAAAACTCACTACAGTGTGGTTCTTATTTTAACAAACATTTGACAGTTCTCCGTTGATGTTTGTAGTGATGTAGCAAAGACATATTGTTTGCCAAATCTAACGAGTATGAATGGTTAATCGAATCGATTTTATCGACGAACTTTTTTCCGAACCTGCATATATTTTTCTTTATTTTGTGTAAATCAATATTTTTTTGAGCTACGAGCCGTCGGTCTCACTGGAGCTTTCTATGTAAAATAGTAATTTGCTTTATTGTTCTTTCTTTAGGTTATCAATTTATCGATTTCTACCAATTTACAGAAATAGTACCTACATGAATCAGAACGCAAGATTTGGTCACAGCACAGATTTTATATAAAAAAGCACGTAGTACGTAACTTGTAACGTTATTGAGACACAAACATTTCGTTTAGCAGAATATATTTGAAGTAAGTAATTGACAACATTTATTTATTACTGTCAATGCGAAAAGCCCAGCTGATGGCCAGTGCAACAATTATCATTAAATACTTCAACACCGTGATACGAAAAAATATAACATGAACTCAATTGTATCAAATAGTAATTAAAAAACGGTTACAGATACTAGGAAAACCACTATGCCATTGCTTGTATTTTTTATGAATTTCAACAAGTCGTGCAGCTAGCCCCGCACAACTATGCTTTGCGAGTCTTGTCGAGCGAGACAGCGCTACCCGTCACTCTCTCACATTACTGCACAGAAAGGGACGGGTAATTATCTCGCGCGAGAAATAGTCGCGTATGACAGTTATGCTAGAGGTGCAGATTTACGTTATATGGGTCCTGTGATGTGGATGTGTCAAATGTGTGTAAAAAAATAATCATACTAAGTAACAAATACCTACTTAAAACAAAGCTCCTATCTCAGTATCAATCTACAAAGTAGATACGAGGTTTTGAAGGGCACTGACAAACTTTTTGGGAATTTTGGTTTTCACCAGGCGATTTGTTGTTCACTATTGTCTTAAGGACCACTTGTGCTAGCCAGAAATCAAAGTTCAGTGGTTATTTTGTCACTAGATCTAGTTAGTTTTCTGTATGTAGGTGCAGCGATATATTTTTAACGTGTAGCGATAAAATATTTCGTGATTTGTAGGTAGTGAATTTTAAACATGTAGGTATGTACCTACATATTTTTTTGACATGCAACATGGCGCGCGCCGCATTGTGTGTGTGTGTGTGTGTGTGTGTGTGTGTGTGTGTTTGTGTGTGTGCATGCGTGCGTGCGTGCGTGCGTGCGTGCGTGCGTGCGTGCATGCATGCGTGTGTGTGTGTGTGTGTGTGAGTCTGGCCTTATTGATTTACCATTTCACTATTGTGGCG
Organism: Apotomis betuletana; assembly: GCA_932273695.1. Lineage (NCBI taxonomy): Eukaryota > Metazoa > Arthropoda > Insecta > Lepidoptera > Tortricidae > Apotomis > Apotomis betuletana. The sequence goes on along the minus strand of OW026298.1, from coordinate 10,350,456 downwards.
TGTTAGTATACTTCTCCCTACCTACTTATATTAGTGTGAGTGACTCGTAAAGCATGCGGAAGAGTACCATTTATGTTTTTAGTTTTATTTTGTCAAACGACTGCAAAACCGGACTTAGATATCTTATTTTGCATAATTATATCATCGAATATTAGACATCTGGTGATATTCTACTCAAAATCAGTACAGCTACAAAAATATTTCAATACCATGACCGTATAAGTTAGAATATGTGCGTGACCTTTATACAGCTAACACTAAACTCTGCCCTTGACCAAACTAGATTAGTAAATGACGCGTTCCCAGGGAGTGTAGCGCCTATTTTACGAAACACAACAGGATTAGTTTGAAAGTCCGTTAGTGAACAAAGCCGGGGGCCAGCCCGTATCAAGGCAAGTATGGAACAATAGAGCTCTGCACCAGTTTGCTCAGGTCGACGTCCTGCTCGCGACGCTACTTTAAAAACATGTAAGTATATCTACAAGGTAACATACATACGTCGTTATACCCTTGGATGTGTATAAGTCAACGCAGCTATAAAGTATAGGCTCCATGTACGAGGCATTAGCGGCTCAATCTCAGAGAGAAAAGCGAAAGCAGTTGCACGTACACTTAAAATTACGCTTAAGTGTGCCTCGGGAAACAATAAAAATTGTCGCAACCGCGAAAGGTCAAGGGAAACGCTACGAGTCAATGTGCACCTTATTAGACGTTGTGAAAGAAAACATATTGCATACAAAACCATTAATACAAAGATGAAGGCTCAAAGAAAAAATTAAATGCGTAACCTGGTGGAAGAGACCTGGTCGCTAAGGTGCAAAGATCGACACACGAAGCATAAGGAAAAATTCGAAAGGTTTCTTGGCGTAAGGGTAGCGAAGTGGTTAACGCGCTGGAAAGGCAATCCAGAGGTACCGGGTTCGATTGCCGGTCTCTTCCCCCAGCTAACGCATTTCAATTTTTCTTTGAGCTTTGATCTTTGTATTAATAGTTTAATATAAAAATAAATTTTGGTGTATACCCACATTAAAAATGAGACATTACAATGTTTCATAAATTTATATTGCATACAAATTTTTCATTTCCCTTATTTTGAAAGTTGGTCGTTGTTTATCTCAATAGCGGGTTGAAAGTGTGTCATTTCGACCCTAGAGTGGAAAAAAAATGCTCAACTTTGCATAGCGAATCAATGTGCCGCAGGGCATAGGAATGAACTCATTAAAAAAAACGAATTTATTTATATGTATGATATACAAAGTAAACAAATTAAAACAAAACAGACTAATATTTTTTAAAGAAAATTGCGATTGGATTTTTGAATGTCACACGTACGTATCCTTTCGCGTGTATGCGCAAAATGTTTTTGAAAATGTGTATTTGTAGACATTACTTTAGATTACTTAAAAAAAGAAGTCTGCTTCTGCTACTGATTTGTAACCCTAAAACCACCAGGCGATTTTTTGTTCACTATTGTCTTAAGGACCACTTGTGCTAGACAAGTCATCAAGTCTGCTACTGATTTGTAACATTCATAACCCTAAAATGGTAATTTTATTCAGCGGTTGATACATTTCCTACAGTAGAGAAGAACCCTATTATCGTGTACTGGACGGGGAAACGTGAAAAGCTTGTTAAAAGATAACCGCATATCCATCGCTCGTATACCTGAAGCTGCAAGGGCAATTTGGGCCTTTGTTATTTTAATGATTTGTCAAGCCTTAAGTCGGAATTCTGCTTAGTATGGTTGCACGTTATTAGGATGATTCATAGGCAGGGCCTAGTTTTGACGGCATTTAATACGTCACCCTAGGCTGTAAGTAGGATAAATTTACTGCCCGATGAGCGGGGAGAAATTAGCACCTGCGCTTTGGGACATTCACTAATTCACCGCCCTCGGTATGTAATGTATTATTACATTACAATCTACTGCGCTCCAGTCTGCTGGGTTATTGGAAGCAAAAATATGGCAGGCTTGACAATTTACTATCGAAAAATAATCACTTAGGCCTAAGGCGTAACTGGGAATATTCATAAACGAACGTCTTCTGTATGAGCAAGCCTCATATCTTCTTCAAAATTATGCCACTTGGAAAATACAAATAAAGGGAGTTTGTGGTTCGACACAAAAGTTACAATGTCAACCAGAGTATATTTTGCTGTAATTATTGAACAAATAGTTCTTCTCCAGATTATTTCCCTCCTTTAATTTTCAGTTAATTTTCGGGAGATGCATTAGATACTATATTTTTATCGCAAATACTAATTTCAGTAGGGCTAGCATATCAAGCCGCGACTTCGCTTGTCGCGCGACTCAGCGTCACAACGTCTTGCTCGCACGTTATCAAGAAGAAAGTGACAGCTATATGTCGCGCGACAAAGAGTTGCGTGTCACAGTTATTCTAGACTATGATTGTGCGTAGGTCATTTTGACAAACGCTCGCTAACATGTGCTAATATTTTAAATCGGCGAGTGAGTTTGTAAGAGGGCGCACATGAAACTGTGGGTTTTATTTAAATGGGGGTAATTATTTTATTCGTTTTAAAATTTAGCGCTGCGTGCTCACTACTCATGGTAATATGATTATATTCCCAGGAATAGACGGCGTTGAATAATAGACCAACGCCAGTATTATAATTATAATATGATTAAGCTTTAGTCCACCTAATGCGCAAACATTCAATGTCTCGGCATCGGCAATGTTAAATATGTAGGTGTGTTGTGTACCTTTGCGATTCTCGTACACGGCAGACCCTAAACCAACATCAGGGCTTTGATCAACGTGGCCTGTTCGAGCGTGATGTTCCACCTACACATTCATCAATAGAGGGTGAGGAAAATATCGATACATGTATAAAAAATACGAAAGTAGGTACTTACGATGGCACAAATGCTATTTTAAAAATAAATCTAAATTGTGATCTTCATTTTAGGTGAAACAAGAAGATAAGTACCTACCTAAAATATAGCAATGGGTGAAAACAGTGTAGGGTGTAGGCTCGGATTAGGGATAGTGCATTACCGCGTAAGTAACAATTGTAAATACGAATCAAAAATCAAACCGATGCTAAGTATTTTATTGAAATGAGAACTTTATCGCCAGCTGTTATTTACGCGGTATTGCACTATCCCCGACGATATGACATTTGTCTTCTACAGCAATTAAATTAACAATTAAAGCAGAAACATTCTGAAATCAGCTCGAGTCATATTCACAGTGAAATAAGCTTTAAATCTAATAACAGGGAGTACATGGAAAACTCGACATATCCTTTGTTTCCAGACGACCGCTCCTTACACCATACAAACTCGTTATAAAATACACGCATTTTGGAACATACGTCTCAGGGCTAAAGTTCAATATCGTAGTATATAGTAGCAACAACAACTGTTCAGTGCGAGACGCGAATGCCAACGAGCAATAGAACACTGTAACCATTGCCATTTGTTAAACTCCGCAGCCTCGGACATGTAATGTATTGAAACATAAATTCAGATATCACATTTTCTTTGCCCGTATTCAGTTTTATAACCCTTAGATAACTGGGATATAAAATTCGCGATTGTCATGATTTTAAAGAAAAAATGAATACACAGGAATAATGGGGGAAGCGGAGTTTGGTGGTTTGATCGCTAATAAAACGAGACGGCGGCATAAAATGGATACTTTTACAACATCTACTTTGATTCGAGAATTTTACGTAATAAATAAAAGAGAGAATTTGCTAATTGAACAGGGTTGCCATGGTTATGGCTTGACTTATGTAGTTATGATTTTGTTACTTGTACACACTTATAACTTTATAAGAAAATAGTTCAGAGGGAAGTTAAATGCAGAGTCAACAGAGTAGTTATGTAACAGATGAAATCCTTTATAAGGGCAGAAGCGATTTACAGTAAACGACAAACGTGACCCCTATAACCTTAAACTTAAAGAAATGTGACTTTGACGCCCTAGGTTAGTTAGTTAGGTACTGGGCGTACATGGGTGGTCAGTATTAGTTATTTTATGAGAGCTAGGTATCGTCAAATAGGGAATCTTGGGAGACGAGACAATTCAGGTTAGGTCACAATGCTTAATACATGCATTTAAGCTATGTTTCAGAGTCATAGCCATAATCCTACAGTTCCATAGTGACAGAGTTATCTAATATTACCCAGCGTGTCACAAGTTCTCTTGACCGTAGGAAACGTGGAATAGACTACTACTAAATCTAGTCCCACAGTAAGCTCTAGTCTAGTAGGCTTGTGTTATGGACACTAGACGACGATAAACATACTTATATAGATAAATACATACTTAATAAGTAACAAAATTCGCAAATTATTAATAATTGCAACGATAAGAATAAAGTAACGAGTACGGGTTAAAAAGTTCGCAGTTATCATTTTGTACGTAAGTGGCAAAGGTTAACTCGCCAACCGGCCGAAAGTCCACGGCCACTCTTAAGGTTGCCTGCCAAAGGACCAATGTCCTAAAAGAAACCACACACGTACGACCACTTCTATACTTTTGGCCCGCTTTTCGCTCTTGTTGTAATATGGTTTTTGACGACTGTGGAAATAAATTGTATCATTGAACACTAAACACACATTCAAAAATACTCGAAACCAAATAATCCATTTGGATATTATACTATTTTTAATTGGGCAAAAACTAAAAAGGAGGCGTGTTAAAACTACTGATTTTTATGACGTCACCAGCCAGTATCTTAATAGAAACTTCATACCAACACATCGTTTTTGACGTTTCATAAAGGGTAGCTGATTTGAGCTGTCACCGTATTGTGAAATAACCCGCTTTAAAACATGTTATATTAGAAAACTTGTAAGGCCTTAAAAGCCATGAAAACCTTCTATTAGTAATTCCACTAACCAAAATTTATTTGTGGACGTACAAATATTTACACCTTAAATAAGGTAAGGTACCTAAGACTGAAATAGTTTATTGTCTTCAGACTAACAGTTAGCTAGTTATTGGACTGTGGCAGTCTTCCCCCGATGATATTCACACCCTAACTTACATTATCAATAATATTCGGCATAAGTTTCGCAGCAACTGAAAACTTCTTGTATTACTTTTTCAGCCAAATACGCTAAAGAAATAAGTACAGTAATTCAATCATGATTTTTTATTGTAAAGACGCTGGTAAATACTATAGCTGTACATAGTTATTCGTTATTTCTGTCGGAAACCTAGTAATTTTCACAACTCTCGAGAAACAAACATGTGGGTACGGGAATACGAACCCAATTTAATATTTGCCGAAACCTTATTTCTGTAGGTCAGCGTTTCTCTAAGTGTGCTGTATGTTCAGAACGCTACGCAAAAATAATAACAACTATATCAGTTTTGAAACCAAGGGTGAAAGACTTTTTGAAGTCAGTTACAAAGAAAGTAATTAATACACGGAATAACACTATTTTACTTTTCGCGATTTGATAGTTTGGAACGATGTGATTATCCCTATACTTTTTTTAACAGTGAAAAAGAAAGAAGTAATAGAAAGACTTCTATCTGTTGTAACTGAGTAGTACTTCCTCTAATTCTAATGTCATTTTCAGGAAAAAAGTTCAAGAACCGCTGCTCTAAGTTAAGTTGCCCATTGTTTTGACATTTTTGTGGGGCCTTTTATCCATCGTCACTGTCTAACTTCACGAATGTAAACGCTTGCTATAAAACAGTGTCAATCGAAAGAAGCCCCTTAAATATTGCATTTGTTTCGAGGCTCTCAGAATTCATGACATCTTAAAAGCGTAATGAAATAGTCACGAAATAGCATAATAATTAAATAAGTAACGGGTGATAACAAAAAAATGAGAATAACTTTCTATGGACCTCAAAACAAGACTATTCACTTAGACAAAAAACTTTGTTTATGAAGTTGTTACTACTTCTTTTGAGGTTCTTAAACTTCATTTGATTTTGTTTTTCAAGCATTAATATTTGTCAAAATGGTGTCGAAACAAGAAACGCTGCGAAAACGGTTGAACATTTTTATAATTCAAACTATAACTGGGGGAAAAAGTCTACTGTAGATAATTTTAGTAAAGAATATGTACTTAGTCTCCACTATTTATAGAATTCTTGCATCCTTGACGATAGATCACAAAAGTGGTAGCCGGCGACCAGCGAAGATAATGACCAAGAGAAGGATGAACCTACACCATAGCACTTTTAACGATAATAATCCTATGAGCCAACGAGATGCCGCGAGAAAAAATAAAGTGTTCCCAACCGTGCACTTGTTCGTTCTTGAAAAAGATAGGTCTGAAATGCCGCAAGAAGGTGAGAGCACCGGAATACACTGAACAGCAAAAACTGACTATTATATCACAGTGTCGCTGGATGATCCGAAATTACAAAGGAAAATCATTCATTTTGGACGATAAAAGTTATTTTCCTTTGAGTAAAACACATATACCTGGAAATGACCGATACTACACCAGCAATAATTTTACAACACCAGACGATATAAAACACAAGTATAAGCACAAGTTTGAGCAGAAAGTTATGCTTTATGTGGCTATATCCGACAAAGGTCTTTCGAAACTGTCGTTCTAACCGAGTGGTTTAGCGGTCAACCAAAAAGTGTATGAGAGCGAATGCTTGAAAAAAATACTGATAGCATTTATTCGCAAACATCACTCAGATGGAGAATATGTTCTGGTCGGATAAAGCATCGTCGCATTATGCCAAAAAAACGACGCGTTTCCTAGACGCTAATAATATACCATTTGTACCGAAAATCCGAAACCCCATAAACCTTGCACAATGTCGGCCGATTGAAGATTTCTTAGGTTATTTGAGCAGTTTAGTATACAAAAATAATTGGAGAGCTGAAAATTGTACCCAACTGATATAAATAATTAAAACATGTGTGCGGAAAATGGACAAGAATTCCGTCCAAGAGTCTTGTTCCAACGTCATGTCTATACTGAGTGGAACAGCTGACCACGAGTCCTATTCTAATGTGCATTGATGATTTTGTAAATAGTTTCTATGTACATATTTTCCAATAATATCAAATTGTGCTAAAAAGATACACGAGTATTTTTTTACACCTCTGAACGAATTCTCATTTTTTTGTTATCACCCGTTAATATATTTCCGTCCGCTCGAACATTGTTCTATGTTCTAAGTGTTGCGATGTAATCTGGAAATTAATAAATCGGCCATTTGTCGCCGAGCGAAAGCAGTTTGTTATTTTGTAAATAATTCCTTTTGTATCCAGTGTAATAAATCTAAAGAAGGCCTCTCACAAATTCCAGCTAACGTCTGCTCGGAAGGCTGATGTTATTCTTCTGTGTAACAATAAAAAAGGGGTTCTCATTGACCCACGAAAGTTGAGCACCTAGGAATTCATTAATACGCTATTGCAATTGAAACGTAAATTCCGAGTAACGGGAGATTGGTTATTTTCATCATCGTAGGCATAAACTATAGATGAATGTGTTGGTTGGATGCGAGATAAGAGCGCCTTATTACTCATCATTAGCATATACAGCCATAACGTGGACGAGAGATTGGTCTGCGAACTTGACTGTTACAGGAATTGGAATTGAAGGAAGCGGTAAAAGGCATGTAATTGACAACATTTCATATTTTTAAGACACTCATTTTATTACTTTTCTGAATTATGCTTAAAAAGATGAAGTAATCTCTGTTTTTATTTATTTTCTGAGATGATTATTTATTTTATTATTAATTTATAAAAACATACTCATTTTAAAATGTGGCAACACCAAAACCAGAACTTAATGGAACGGTTACTTTAGTCGGTTTTCTTATTTAAAAAAAAACTTAATAAAACTCGGTATGCATCTGTCATCTGTCAACATCAAATAAAAAAAAAAATATTTTTCGCTCTTTGGTTTAGACAACAACCCTATTCAGCCCGTATTGTCTTAGATTGCACTTATTTGATGTATTTTCTTATATTTCTTTTTATGTATAACCTAAATTAGGTTATACATTTTATGTATAACCTAATTTCGATTAGGATTTACAATAAGTTTCTGTCAAAAATGTCATTTTAGTGGCAAGCTTTTACAGACTGTACTTTTCTTTGGATATCCATCAAATGCTCACTAAGACGATTCTAAAGAGCCCAAGCTCGGTAGGATTGCTTTTTCTATTATAGAGTTCCTATGGTCACCTTCCGGCTCCATCATCAGATCAGCCCCATGGTACCATATTATTGTATTGTCATCAAAGTTAAGTAAGTATGCAAAATTTCAGCTCAATCGGTTGACGATATCTGCTTCAAAATTGAGTTGCAAGATTTCACCCGAACAAACATACTTTAAACATACAATGCAAGCTAAATAAAAGCTTGTAAAAATGACAAATGTCATGCGCACAAAGCTATGTGAAATAAATTATAGTGTAAATACATTCTTATGGTCTGTGGTAAATACTGATAGAATATCTCGGTGCAAATTTTAAAATGATATTTGAATACAATTCGCAAATCGTGTAAAATCGATAAAAGACAAATAATGAATAAGGATTATTACCATATCCCGGGGTTTTCGGTGCACGTATGATTATAAATAATACAAGAGGACATTTTCGCGGTCACATTGTGGATTAACGCGGCTTTCATTTTCGTGATTGACCTTTGAATTCAAAGCAGACCGGAATAAAAAATAATATCACAGAGATAAAACTTACGCGCTCTCTCCTAGAGACCTTGGGCATATTTTCGGAAGAAATCCCATTCTACCTGTCACGTTAAGGACAAATACTCCCCGAATGTGTAGCCGAATGCGAGGGGTGCTCACCGCCGATTACCATTTTCCGTCCCAAACGCTCCCTTGTGGAATAAAATTGTGAGTTTATATGTTTAGCGCGCCGTGGACGGGTTTGAATAAAATATGCTGTTGGTCGGGGTGTGCGGGAGAATACCGTTTAAACGCTGACGTAGTTTCAAACTCGACATTAATACAGTAAGTGGCTGTAATTTCACAAGCCATTGTTTCTACTAACTTTATAATTGAAACACGGTTTATTTAAACACATTTCATTTTACCATAACGGGCATAGATTTATCCACGATCCATCTAATGTTGAGTGACGAAGAACCCTGCCACAAGCCGGCATCTTCTGAGTTGGTAACCCTTCTCACCTATAGAGATCAACTCACTACTCACTCATCGGGTGATACTAAGTTCAAACGCAAACTATCAAAATGTACATTTTAATATAAATGTACATAAAAAACTGCTCTATAAAATAGTCCAGAATAGTTTTTTCACAATAGCATTTCGTATTCATCTGCATAAACAAAATTCTAATATGGTTTCAATTCTGACGTAGAAGCGGGCGAAAATAAGCTTGACATTTTACTCAGGTTACATAGCGTGGGAATGCACAGACAAAGGGTTTTTTAATTCATAAGCCCTTTAGGAGGGTTAATGAATGTACGTTTTTGGGAACTCCATCGAGTATGCTACATTTACATCGAGATACGCCGAGTTAAGTATCAAAGAGACCAGAGGCAATCTGCCGCTGTAATAAACTATCCATATGCTCATTCTCCTTTCAAATGTAACGCAACGTGGCGTGGTGGCGAATCCATACAGCGCCTAGTAGGCAAAGTTGAAAGCAATAGACCGTGAGGCCGATCACAGATGAAATGGATAAACTAGATGAAGAAAGGCGTCGACTGCCCCATACACAAGTGCACGAGGAGTGAGAGTGACGTCTTTTGTTGAACAGGACAACAGTCGAGTACAAAATCTTTCCGCACAAAACGCAGGCCTATTGAGCATATCTTTGTATTTCCAGTAAATGTTCAGAACGACTATGCAAATTATCTTTTTCTAAGCCCCTTTGTTATCTTGCAACTCGTTATCTTATTTATCATTCTACATCTCACATCTGGTGAAAATAATGATATTCTTAAAAAATCTTTAAATGCATAATTACTAACTTTTAAAAATAACATAGTCTTCTTTCAGCAAAATATCCGATCTACGATATTTAAGGTACCTACTTTACCTTGATGTCCCATAGTCTTGGGACGCCCTGTATATTTATCTATATAATTACGTATATCGTCGTTTAGTACCCATAACACAAGCCTTTTTGAGCAATTTGGGACTAGATCGATTTGTGTGAGGTTGTCCGATATTAATTTATTTTATTTATTTATTAAAGAAACGGTTAATGCGTGCTTGAATTACTTGGTCACCGTGGTTTAAGGGATTTAACTACACTTTTAAATGGTGCATTTAAATGCGCCCTTTATGATAATAAGCATACATTATGCCTTCCGTAGGTCGTTAATGAGGGGTAATTATATAAATTTAATACTTTAATTTTGTTAGCAGAAGATTTACTCAAGGCCTTTAAATTTTTTATATTGTCTGTAAAACTCTATTCGTATCAAGAAACCGGAAATGTACATGAAACATCCGCTGTGATAAATATAGAGTTAACGAGATCCTCTTCCCACACAAGAAAGTTGCGGAAAATTACTATCTATGTCCTAGATTAAATGCGCATTTGCGATGTTGTAGTACAGTTTGTACCTACAACCTGAGTTAAGAGCAGAGATCATATGGCAAATTGGCAATACAGTGAGTCAAAAGCCATTACAAGGTACCCGGACGGAGCCGAAGATTTTTAATCCGGACAATATTTAAAGATTAAAATGTCGTACTATAGTTGGCTGTACTGTATTCGGGTTACTTTCCGAGATGTTTACATTACTCAGTGTAGGTATATACTTTGCCACTTTTTAGCCACGTCTGAGCGTAGTTATTGGTATATTTCGAAAAGACAGATGTCAATCACGAATATGATCTGCACTCGAAACAAAATATTTTACATTACCTTTAAAACCGTTGTTTTTAAACAGAGTGTAATCATTATTTAACAAACAAAAACTAAAAAAAAAAAATACGAATAGGAATACGCTGATGAAACCTTTTGGGGGCCTCCCGGTCACCTTGTATAATTCTCTTAATTCAGGGGTTCCAAAACTGTTTATCCTGGCGCCCTTGTGTGCCGTAAAGAATAAAGAGGGATTCGACGTGAGCCGCTCTGGTTTAGGTTGCCTGTCCACAGAAGCGGAGAAAAGCGGATATATGTAAAATGGATAATCACAATTACTAATCACATATCTAAGATTTACATTTTTAAATGCTTTTCTTTCAGGCTTCGCAAGGCACAGTCGGGATTGGTTCTTCTTCAACGCTCCACTTCAGTAGAGAGGCATCCTTACTCTTCTCCAGAAACTCAGCTACGCTATTTATTATATTACCAACTAGAGCCCCAATACAAAATAATAAGCCTGTAAGTGCGCCACGAGCAAACTTTGGAAAAGCCTGAATTTAATAACAACTCGCATGAATCGTATAAAGGAACAACCAGACCGCTGCTTAAGATACCGTGCATTTTCACAGCATGTAGAAAACGTGACGTTGACAACTCGTCGCATATACGCAGTGTAAGCTTCGATGTGACCGCTCCTTTATGGAAAATAACCAGCTAAAACAGAACTACTGCAATACATACATGCATTCGCTTTGCGCGTCACCGAGAACACATTAGAATACACGTGAGCTCATACGAAACTGATGAGGGAAGCGTGTCTTCAATAAAACCGCAACAAACGAGGTATCGCAGGGAATCAATTTATATTTTAAAATTCATCATCAGTTTTGACATTTCAACTTCCAAAGTGGTTGGAAAAGTAATACGACTTAGTTACCCTCTTTTTTGTTTCTCCGTAACCGGTTGGAAACTAAATTATAACTAAACAATAAACATTTAATTCCAACTCCAACTGTGTGCGGATCAGACTCCGGTCATGGAATGGAAGTTAGAATAGTTGATTTGTTATAGCCAAAATGATGTACAAACCGTCGTTTATGACGTTCTTCACCTTACAGCCCTGCGATCATCAACAGCGGAGCCGCCGCGACTGATCGGCACTCCTGATGATGAATCGCGAACCGATTCGAAACATGTCGAGCAATATTCGACTACTACGACGCGAGTAAACCCGTTTCGTATGTATATTTTAATACTAGAACAGCCATTTCGGCATGATGAGAGGACAAAGGAAAATATGGCCAACAGATGGCGCCAGACTGGCATGGCGCCGCGCGAAAGACCTGCTTCACGCTATTAAGATTTTTCCGGAAATCATGACCCCGCTCCACAGAAAACTAGAATTTTATAATAGTCTGACACACGGGAACTTTCTATACAAAATGTCAGTTTGACTTACTTGACATCATCGATCTTCGGATACGTGCATATCCTCAGCGTTTTCGTGTTGGAGCCGACGGCGTACAGCTTCCCGTTGGGGTGGAACTCGGCACACCTGACCGCCTGCAGGTCTTCCAGCACCGTCACAGGCTTGAACGTGGGCCGGGACCCGTTCACCTCCCCGACCACGTTGCCAGCCGACATGGGCATGCCGTGACCGCCGTTCCTGGCTTGTGCCTGGAAAGAAATAGACTATGTATTACTGATACTACTTGGTCCTACCGGAAGATCAGCGCAGGCTCTCGAGCTAGCATCTTGCTGAGGTAGGAACTTTTCGTGGTACTGTCGCCATCAGACATATCGAAGCATATAAGGCGTTCATAAATATGTGAACATGTACTGTATCGCCCAGTCAATAAGAGTCGTGTTCACATATTTATGAACGCCTTATATGCTGCGATATATCTGATGGCGACTGTACAGCCATAATGATATGATAGGGAAGTTGTGGAATGAGTTGCCCCTTAGGAAGTCTCCATGTGTTGCATCACTTAAGATTAACTTGAAGAAATTGTGGCTGTCCGATGACGTGTGAATTCATTGAATACTATATTTATTTACGCATTTATATGTATTATATGTAGATATATATATAATATAAATAGTATAAATATATGTGTATTATTACTTACTTAGTTTATGTAGGTACTTATTATAGTTTTATTAAGTATAATATAGATATCTTGGTTGTACGCAGTGCAGTTTGCCTATTTTCTTCGAATACCCATTCCTTCAATTGCTCAAAGGTTAACTGGAAGAGATCCCTAATAGGGATAAGTTCGCCTTTGTACATATTTCATTTGTTATCAATGTATTTATAACCAGTTGTTGTGTACAATAAAGCGTTTACATACCTACATACATGATATTATAGTCTAATGATTTTTTTATTATTTCTGTCACACCTTTTATGTAATTATGTATTATGGCCACGTCACGAATAAATGTATTTCTTTCTTTCTTTATACTCTCTCTCTGAGGTCGCTCCCTCATGACTGAGGAGAGTGGTCATCGGTGGTTGTGGATGCTCTACATCTAGTTCATCGCGTGTCTGATGACCGAGCAAAACTAGGCAGGGCCCTCACTTGATCGGTCCATCTGGTTGTATAACTGATACATAATAGAACTGTTATCTAAATGTTGACACTAATTATGAAAAAGAAAATAAGATCGATTGCAATATAAGTAGAATTTCCACCAGCGATCCTACGTTGCCCGTTACATTCACTTTTATAATTAAATTAAATTTAAAATAAAAATAAAAACAAAATCAATAAAAAAAAGGTTTTATAACATTAAGCAACTGTTATTTGTTATACAAGGCTGTGAAGTTTCACTTGGTTCGCGCGCTTAAAAGCGCAGGTATCTAAAATTGGACCACTCGAAAATAGATTACGAACGTACGAGCCTTTGAAGTACGAGCGACAAATAATTTTGCAGAGATATGGTATGATAAAGAACCTAGAAAACAAGCAACATGAACATTAAAAATATGACTTCTAGATTAATTTAGCACTAGCACAGAAACACCGTAAATGGAATTTTATTGAATTGGTGAGTAAAAACCTAGCTCCACATGCAGGTTTGATCGATCCGTTGTAAACATAAGCCTAACAGTTATCGAAAGTCTCGGAGCTCTTCATCAGGGACTGCTACCCGTACAGCGGCGCGATAACAGTCACGGATTCTTTGATCGCTCTAATAGCGCGTGCCGATGCCGACGCTTAGTCTTTTCTTCACAGTGTAACGATATTGGTAATATCCGTGTATGTAATACCCCTATTTTTAACTGTCAAGTTTTTACATCATAAATACGGTAAGTATACGGAAACATGGAAGGCTTGACCGAAGCCAAGTATCAAGGTGACCCAGCAAAACTTAAACCATGGCCAAAACTTATCGTGCCATTCAGGTATTGCTTTGTTATGCCTTTATAGGTATAGAGCTACAGATGAAAAGCCTTTGACAAGAGTTGCCGGCACCTTACAACTCGCAGGCCCTCCATTATAAAGGATTCTATAGAAAGTACACAAACTCTAATGACGGATGACCCGACACGAAACCAAAATAAAATAAATATTCATTTGGTTGAAATCCTTGTTGTGTAGCGAATAAAACTCAGATTGGTAAAATTCACCAATATGACATATGAGCTTCTGAAAGTAAATTACAAATAGAGGGCAGCGGGACTTTTCTTGTGTCCAAAGTGAAATTTTCGGGTCGACTGACGACATTTTCTTATATTCGAGGCAATCTATCAAAACTAAATTATACGCGGTACGCGATACGGCAAACCCAATTTAATAAAATTTTCGCGACTGGCGAGTATTTAATTCTATCATTCTGGTGGTAAGTTGATTATTTGCATTGATGATGTAGAATGCTCTACGCAATGTTATATTTGATCGTAATTAGTGCGTAACCGTGAGCACAGATATGACACATTGATATGAGTAGGTTTACAGTTAAATCTGCGGGCATATTTTAAACGAACAGTTACAAAATTAACATTCATGATAAAAAGGATCAAACGCACAGTTGCAAAAAACAGTCCTGTCTCCAATATTTAAAAGTTAATAACTTGTATGTATGTAAAGTTATGATCTTATGATTTATTTTATATTATTATGGAACACGGAAGGTCTTTAAGTCTAATCGGAAAATTAGGCCCCGAAATCGCGTATCTAATTCCGTGTTTGTCACATTTTCAGTGATCATTGAATCAGCGCAGCGTTTTGTTCGACTTTCGATTTGGCTAGAAGATAAAAAAAGGCAAATCGGATATGGGCGATATGTACGAGAAATTTAGAATGTTAATATTTGCCAAGCTAGAATTCGACAGTTGTTAATGTAAGACTGGATTTTTTTTTCAAAACGAACGTTAAACATCCATTCCACGAGCGTTATGTATCGAGCACGTAAAAAAGATATAAGTAAACAATCAGTAGCAAAGCCTGTTAAAAAAATACGAGAAAACCATACCTTTGCAGATAATGTATAATTAAAAGTAAGTATTTACCGCTAAGCACAAATTAAGTACGAGATAGCAGGTTTATCTACCAGATCTACGTTTGACACAGATTCTTCACATATATTAGAACTTTATATAGATGCCTGAACTATATGAATCCTGTTTGGAAGAAAAGCCGAGAAAAATAAATGAAGCAATATAAAATACATATACAGTTTCAGAGCACCGGTAAAGATTGTTAGAATCGATAACTGGAAATATTTTGCCGTCACAGGACCCCGAGCGCCCGTCTTGGGGAAACGATGAAAGAAAATGTGTCAGTTAAAAAATTAGTCGAACGTAAAATTCCCAAGACAATATTCCGGGCTCTACCAGCTCCGCCATCATTTGTTTTTAGCGATTCGCAGATATTCATTTCAAATTCCTTTAAAACTATCCCAAAAAGATTGTAGTATAATATATACGGTCAATTTGCTCGTGAAAGTGCCACGATTTGCTTTATTTTTAGCGATAAACATCAAAGCACTGTAGGTTGAAACAATGTCATAATGTCATAAAGCGTGATATAATAGGTGGCATAAAGATGACACCAAATACCATTTCTAGCGTTATGACATCATGAATCGGAGTCACAATCGGTCGATAAAAAGCGGCCGAATCAGTCGGCCACCTGAGAACGTTCTCGAAAGTTAGACAGCTGACCGGCACATTACGTAATCGTCGGTGCACGAGGAAACGAACGGAGATGAGTTGCCCATTAGAGCACTTAATCTTTATTGATTTATGGACCAGAATAGCTCAATTGTCAAATAAACACTTCATACCGTTTTTTTATTTAGGTACTAAAGTATTTCGGATGCGTTTTGAAAAATAAATAAAAAATCAACTTACTTAATGAATACATCCTGTACTAACGACTATTATGACCGCAAGAACAGTAAGCTGCAGAGAAACCTGACCTATGGCATAGGTCATAGTAATTACTGTACATATTTATGTTTAATTCCTACAATATTTAAACTTCGTACGAGTATGTTATAATTATTAACAACAGAAGGAAGTTTTTACAACGCAAAAAGATTTTTATCAGGAAGCATTTATATAAATAAACAACTTAATCGCAACAGCAAACTTGCAGGAAACTCAACCCAGTTCAAGAATACCTAGCGAGAACAACATCATTCCATGGCTAAGTTCAATGATAATGGAATCCGTTAAAAACATTACCGTCACAATACAAAACTGCATTATCATAAAACGTGTGAACGCTCTTCGCCACAATAAGCAACAATAACAATATTTATGATTGCCGAAGAAAAAGCTTGTACATATGACACCAATGAGAACGGGTTTCTAACTAGAAATGCATCGATTACGGACTCGATTGAGGCGATAGGCGTTAAACCGCTTTTAAAGACATTCGTGCTAATCAAATCGAAGAAAAACCTGATAATATAACTCCTGCGTTATACTGGAACAATCTATGACTAAAGTTACTTCTACAGTTACATATGAAACCTAACCTAACCTTTTCCTGTTTATTTTTATTACGTAAGTGCTTAAACGACTTTGGTTGTCGAAAAAATAGCCCAAATCCAACTATTAACATGTTATAAGCATGTTTTCTCGACGTAACGAACCATGAAAAGCGATTGAAATCGTAATCAGAACATCGCTAGATCGTAACAGTTTCCATTCGAGTTTGAATCGATTTGGGCAAGAAAGTTGTTTACAAGTGTCCACGCGATTCAATACCGGCCGATAAACGAGTGGACGGAATCGGATAAGTCACGTAATATCAAGACATTTTGGGTTCCGAGGGCACAATTAAAGTTTGTCTGTTAATATTAGCTTTGGCAGAGGAAAACGTCTTTCTAAGTATAACCCGTGAAACGGAAGCTGTAAAACGTAAATCCTCCTAAACGTCAAGAATTCAAATAATCAATATGCGCGATGATTTCAAATTGTTTTCTTTAAACAATTAATTCACCTTTAAAGATGCACCGACCTAGTCAAGATCACGAGAAACCAGTCGGACAGTGTGCGACTGGTTGTTGTGAAGAAATGGAGGTATTTTTCCAACAGTTGACGTCTTTAGGCTGATATGACTGACGTTCTTGAAAAATTGCCATTACTGTGAACTATACAGAGCTTAAATGCAAATAAACACGCGCAATTCGTAGCATCCAATAAAATGGTATGGCATCGATGTGACACGCTGTGGCTATTTGACACTCCGGTTACAAACGCCCGAAAGGCTGAAGTAGTTGATGCCAATAATTTGAACCGCCTAGCAGTGGCACGGCGTCAAAAGTATTCTTAGGCAAGCCGGACCTACTTTTTTGTAAGGTTTTGAATAAGCAATCCAGTGGAAATCGGGTTCTTTGTATAGCCGCCCCACAGAATGTTTTTCAACCCACGTCATATTGCGGATTTTTAGTGGTACAAATTTATTTTACTGGCAACGACTAATTTTTGGTTGTAAGTTTTGTGCACGTTGAAAGTCGGTGAATGTCACTGATGTAAACAAAGAGGAAACAGGATTAAATATTCCGCAAATTTCAAGTATATTTTGCATAGTAAAGCCAAAACTATGAACAGAGATGAATGTCAAGTTTTGTTTTCATTAGACTTCATTATTTATTTCGCAAGAAGAACGAAGGATTGAGCACCATTCCGGTAAACAATCCTTGACAAATTCCTATGACGTTTAATAATGCAAATATATGACAAGCATATTATTGCCATATCAAAGCTGTTTTAGCGCTACTATCCCGGGGCCAGACCGAGGCTTGCTAGGCTATAAGTACGCCACGCCATTGGCGCCTAGTCAAGTAATCATATATCTTCTTATTTTTTTGATCCCTACTGTCTGTTGTTTCCAGGGATCGATACCGTTATTTTGCTCCATACAAAATAGCACAAAATAACGTTATTATATTCCGGTTTTTCGCTCATTATCACACATGTTTATATTTTAGTGGGCTAATTTCAAGGATCTATATCTATAACGAAATTCTACATAACACAAGCCTTTCACATTCGAAAAAAAACGCGAAATTAGAGCGTTTTCATGAATACCGGTATCGATCCCTGGTTGTTTCATCTTTGTTTCCTAGATATGTCCCCTCTGCCTCACCGGGAAGTTACAGCGATGTCGCCAACTACCGTATAAAAACAAATGATATCAGAATGTACTGAAGCTAACCCGCTGACGACTTTGCGACGCTTGGCTATCATATTTTTGAACGTATGTACATATAGTTAGCGATATATAGCTATTATATAGCTATATAGTTAGCGACGCTGCCAGTGGGGTAGAGCAGTTGCAACCATGTTGAACGCTGAATATATTCACATATCGCATTCTTAAAGCCTTTACGGAACCCGCGAGACGGAATCATATAGCGAATAACTAGCTATTGAAGTTCAATCTTCAACGATTCTGATTGATCGCGACTGACATTAGGTAATAGATTGATTTCGCCGAAACTCGCGACTTAGAAAGTGTAACTCACGCACTTTACTCTATACCACTCGATTTATCCCCACCCACGCTATGTACGCAGTCTAAGATATTAAAAGGGAAAAGTCGGTCAACAACTTGGCACTAATTCCAACGTAAACGTATAAAAAAAGTAAGATCACAAAAAAGTTTTAGGCACTTTACATACGATTCAAACTGGACCGATTATTTGGTGTTTTAATTTGATTTCTTGCACTATTATATTTCACAATAGAGCTTAATAAAGGAAAACACATAATTAAGAAATCATAATTTAAATATGCGGGACATCGATTTTTTTGACGTTTGTAACTATCTCACATAATATTTGAATTATTACTTGTTAATTATAAGTATGCTTTCTGTATTGCTATGCTGAGATGATATAAATTAAATATCTTAACGACCTTTGAGTATGGATCGTAACTTGTATCATTGACCGAGCTTGGCCCGAATTCCCGAGTAAAGATAAGTGTATACGAGGGTAAATCAAAAAGTTCTTAGAATAAGGGTGAAAAACAAAAGAAAATTGTTTTTCTATCTTTTATTTTTCTACATTGTCTCCTTGTTATTCTATACACTTTAAGTACTGTTTTAATTTTTTTTTTATTCCATCATAAAATAAGATTTTCCTTGGGACTCGAAAAACTCCTCTACAGCACCCACTATGGCATTATCATCTCGGAATTTTATTCCGCGGATGTGCTTTTAATTTCGGGAATATGTGAAAATGATTTCCTAGTCATAGTCCGGAGAATATGGCGGGTGGTCGAACAGCTTGAAGCCAGCTTGGCGGATCGCAGTGATTGCCAATTGTGAGCGATGAGCTGGGCCGTTGTCGTGGTGAAACAGTGCGCCTGTAGACCATTTTCCCCGGCGATTTTCTATAATCACTTGCCGCACTTTCGGGATTAATTCTTTATAATAGGGACCTGTAATAGTTTTTCCTTTCGGCAGGTAGTCAATAAACAGGATTCCTTCCGCATCCTAGAATATAGATTCCCTAATTTTGCCCGCCGTCGGAAAATCTCGAAATTTTTTATCAGCTGAAGAAGATGGTCGTTTCCAGGACATGCTTTGTTTTTTTGCTTCGGGATCAAAATGGTGGAGCCATGTTTCGTCCTGGGTTACAAATCGGCGATAAAACGCATCCGGGTCACGTTCGATGATTTCGAGATTCCGCTTCGAAACCTCCGCACGCTGTTCTTTGTTTACCTCAGTTAACATTCGCGGAACCCATCTTAGCGAAACTTTTTTAAACCCCAAAACGTCCGTCAATATTGATTGCACGCTGTCAAAAGAAATGTGTAGGATCTCTGCTAACTGTTTGATGCTAATTCTTCTATCTTCTAATACCAATTTTTTGATTCTCGCCACGTTGTCATCAGTAACAGAGGTGGAAGGCCGGCCGGAGCGAAAATCATCTTCACACTTGGGCCTACCTCTATTAAATTCGGCAACCCAGCAAGCAACCGTGGAATATGGTACAGCATTAGTACCTATAGTCTGCTGAATATCCAAATGAATTTCCTTAGTGGACATTTTTTTCAAACACAAATACTTAATCACGGCACGTAACTCATTTTTGTCCATTATGACAGATTTTGAGCGATTTGCTTCACAAAATAATTAATTATGTGTTATTGGTATACGTAATCAAAAAAAAATTGTCGTCATATTATGTCGTAAGGATAGCTAAAATAAAATAAAAATAAACAACATTTAAAAAGGTTTTACCACCATGCTGTTCTAAGAACTTTTTGATTCGCCCTCGTACATTGTTTTTCGATTTAGTTAGTCGCAATTACTAAAAATGCCGTATATATAGGAGCTAAAAAAGTAAAAAGTCACCAATATGGAAATAACCTCGCGAGGTCCGCAGCTCACAGAGCCTCTATTTTATTTATCATTTTAGGAACAAGTCCTTAATTAACTTCAATCAAGGCTATGATTGTTTGAGTTGAATAGAAGGGTTCCTGAGATTGTTTATTGATTAAGTAAAAAGTAATTTCTGAGTCGAACAGAAATACTTTTCTGAGTAGTTTCTGTGACTTTATGACCAATATGTCAAAGTAATTGGGTGCCAAAAACAACACGCTTTTGATGGGCAGTGTCTGCTTTTCCTTAGTCAAGTTTCTATCATTATATTCATTGTTCATAAAAACGCTTGGAATTGATAAGAAACGAATAAATAGGGATAAAAGGTAGACTCGGCCAAGTAAATATTTAAACTAGAATATTACATTTTAAAATATGATAAAGAATTTTTAATCAGGGTTAAATCGAACATTTATAATAAGAGAGCTTGCTACACGAAAGAGATTGAAATCAGTTACTTGTTTAAAACGCGCTTCAACTTATTCCAGTTAAAATTGGATTTAACAAATGTTTAACCCTCAAATGCATGTTTTTTTTTTCTTTTTAAATGAAAACGAGATATTTGTTGCATTATGGTGTACCAAATATAAAAATAAAAAACTTATTTAGTAAAAAAAAAAAAAAATTGTTTACCCAATTATTTTATTTATAAATAAAATGTACGAATAATGCTTATAAATACGAAAAGTACTTTACTGAAATTAGTATTCGTACAGAATTTACAATGGGTAAAAACTCATTTTAGTAGAAAAATTGTTACCAACTTAACAAAAAGACCGCCAAAACACTCATTAAAAAAACTTCTCCGGCCTGTTTCAAATTGTCGGCTTCTTGTTTATAAACAAGTGTAACTCTTTTTTTAGACACAATTATCTACATATGAAGAAGAAATATTAATATAGATTAAATTCCCTAACGAAATCACTGTCAAGAACATTATAAATATTTCTACTTCGACATAAATCCTGAATTCTTTGTTATGTAGGCTGCATCTTACACCATGCATTTAAGAGTGAGACTAAACATAGTGTTTTTACAATAAATGCGAAGAAAAAAAAACATTATTTACTGTAAACTGAAACGTTACTCCTGCCAAGTTTTTTTTATTTGTTTTTTTTCTTATATTAGCCTGTTTGTAGTGACAATAAAAGCATCTCATTAAGGCTACCGCGCACTATGCAGCCTGGCTGCGGCAGCGAGTCGAACATAATATGATGATGTTTGGGTTTGTGCGTGAGGGTTAATAAGTTAATGCTTGTTTTATCATACTTAAATACTTAAAACAAAAACGGTTTCGGAAGATAGAATAGAATACCTCATAAATAACGCATCGTCATTGGTCAATTTAATTTGACATGCACCAGACGATTAAGTACTTCTGTTTGGTCTATTAGAACAGGTCAAACATTATTGAGTCTATTTTATAAAGTCTGAGATAAGACTTTTATTATGCAATCCACGTAAATATATGATATATACGACTTTTACCAACAGCACGGCACATTATTGTCGTGTTTTCTAGGCTCGTGTATGGACAGTTTTCAAATGTACATCTATACACAGTTTTGAGTACTAGATTTAGGCCACCCATGACCATATTTTCGAACTGCGCCGTGAAAGTTAATACTTGAAATCGGTATGCTGCGGGCGCCTGAAATATGTATACGGTTTTGAACAATACAAACGTATCCAATTTAAACGCCAGTCCTTGTTTATATGGTTCTCTGGCTAAATCAATCTCACATTTGCGATAAAGGATATATTGTTAGTTACATTTGTAACTTACAGAGAGACTTTGTGAGGAAAGTTTTCGTATGTATTATATTCCGAAGTATTACACGGACTTACGGAACTACTTCCGTTCGTAGTTCCATGAATGGGTAAACCCGAACGGATTAACCCAGAGCATCGATGAAAGGGGAGGAACAACTCAATCCTGCACATGAGATGGATTGCTTTGAAGGAGGCATACTGTAGCGGCAAAAAAATAATATTCTAACATACTAATTTTGAGATTTTACATAGAAATCTACCGTGAGTCTCAGACATACTAAAATACAGTAGCTTACTCCTTCTTAGATTGTACCTAACTAGTTTAAGGGACACAGTTCTAATAAGAAAGCATATCAAACGTACATAAATTGTGATAAACCGTCTGGCTTTCTTGTAGTTTCTATTTTATTCTTACACTTTTCCTCACTTATGTCTTAAAATACACTTTTAATATGTTTTCTTGTAGAACTACGTATAGTTAAGTTCATATCATTGTAATAGTTAAGTACTTATGCTTTCTGAAAAAATGACTGACTGTTGAGTTTCTTTCGGCGTTTCTTCTCTACAGTGGTCTCCTCTTGTGAAATGCCGGTAGACTCAAACATGTAAAAGTGCCCTTGTGGCCTACTTGCAGAATAAAATTCATTATTTCATCATTATTTCATTATTACATAAACGGGTTTACTCACGTTCTAGATGTCGAATAACGCTCGACATGTTTCGAATCGATACGCGATTCATCATTAGGAGAGCCGATCAGTCGCGGCGGGCGGCCAATCGTACACTGCGGGCAAGCGCCCTGTCCGCGCGGCTACTCGACGCGGGTGTCACCGGCAGAGGCGAAAATCTACCCTCATCATCACACACAATGTCAATTATCGGGTTGCACAGAACACTCACTGCGTCATTTGCTAAGGTCTTGTCCACACTAACCACCGATGTAGTATTGAAAACCGGATTCCAGCTGGGGGGCACTGACCATCGACAATCTCGGTTAAAATTCGGATGACGACTAATTTCGATAGCCTCCCGTACTTTCCGCGGAATGAAAACCTTTTCTCTCGCCAGCAGGGATACTTTATCAAACCGAATGCAGTGAGACGTATCCAAATTCCAAATTGAGAGAATGTTCCGTCACTGCAGCACCCCGGGTATCTCGGTTTTTCATACTACGTATGTGTTTAGTCACTAATGTGGAAATGTTCCGGTCAGTCTCTACTAAATATATAGTTGATTTCGTTATCCTGTGGGAAAAACTATTTAGGAGAGACTGGATGGTAAAAGTCTGGCATCTTTCGTACCAAATACACATATATAATGTTAGATTATTTTCCGCTACTGTATCAATGATAAAATGCGAAAACGTAGTAAATGTCATTTTATTTTTCGACGTAGTCACCTTTTAGCATAATACACTTAATATATCTTTTTTCTAAACTTAAAATTCCATTTTTAAAAAAGGTATCATCTTGAGTACTTAAAAAATCTTGTACTGCAGCGACTACCGCGTCGTCGTCTTCAAATTTCTGGCCTCTCAGGTATTCTTTCAATCTCGGAAATAGGTAGAAATCACTGGGGGCGAGATCCGGTGAATACGGAGGATGCTCAAGGATATCGAACCCAGCATTACGAATTGCAGCTATTGCAACGGCGGACTTGTGTGCCGAGGCATTGTCCTCGTGGAAGAGCACAACTTTCGAGAGTTTACCTCGCCGTTTTTCGCGGATCTCATTGCGCAATGTTGCTATTTGTTTAGCATATAAAGTGCCCGTAATAGTGGCTCCATGCTCGAGATACTCAATCATTACTACCCCTTTATCATCCCAAAAAACAAAGCCCATGACCTTACCGGCAGATGGGCCCACCTTGAATTTCTTCGGAGTTGGAGATGATGGCCTTTTCCATGTCATAGACTGCAGTTTCGTTTCAGGGTCGTAATGGTGGAGCCATGTCTCGTCCATTGTTATAAATCGCGCCAGAAAAAGTTCCCGGTCTTGCTGTATCAGGTCAGTAAGCATTCTTGGTACCCAACGCGCAGATACCTTTTTCATACCCAAGCGTTCATGTAAAATATTATGCACGCTCCCCGTTGAAATTTTTACATTTTCAGCAATAAAACGAACCGTGACACGACGATCCGCCAAAACTAAGATTCGACTTTTTTCACAATTTCTTCAGTTACTGCTGTAGTAGGACGTCCGGAGCGGGGGTCGTCCATGGTCGATGTTCTTCCACGTCTAAATTCGGCGCACCAACGTGCGACTGTCGAATACGGAGGAGCATTAGACCCTAAAGTGTCCCGCAAATCTAAATTGACTTGGTCCGTAAAAAAATGTTTCAAACACAAATATTTGATAAATGATAACGGCGCGAAGTTCAATTTTCTCCATTTTCGCTAACGTACTCAATAGCATTGCAAAGAAATGGCCGTATTTTTTTTTTAACAAAAAGCAGTTGAGTTTTTTTTTCATAGCAATCAGCTAGATAGATTAACTTTACCGGCCAGTATTTAATTTCCTAATATTGAAAGAGTTTGCATCTCATTCTCACTTTTTATTGAACGCCCCTCGTATATTCAGAAGTAGATATCATACGGGACAAAGAACAGAAACATTTACACAAACTGTTATTCCTCTGACAATAGCAATAGAGATTCGTTTGAAACTCCTCGTGTAGCAATTTTTGTTGTCGACTGTATGAACAACAACACAAACGTCCAGTGTAAAACATGCACGTTTAAATAACATGGTATATAGTAAATAATAATATTGAAAGATTCCACTGTTTAATTGTAAACATTAGCAAACAAACTCATTACACTTAAGCACGGATTCCTGTATAACTTCGAAACGCTTGGAAATTCTGTTTGAAGAAGTCTGCGGTTAAATAGTGACTGTTTTCTAAACATCATTCGACAATACCCAGCAAAAGTTTATTACAGTACGGGTTACAAAATAATCGATCGCTGTTAATATGGGTACCATTAGGAGATAAATATCCTTCCTATTTTTTATTCAATACATACTACATATCTAGCGATGAAGTGTCTCGTGTCACAGTTATGACACAAGACACTTCATCGCGCGACAAGCACAACCTGTCACTCTCCTTTCAATACCTTGCGAGAAAGACAGGTGAAGCTGATTCGGCAAGCGAAGTCGCGGCAAGATATGTTAGCCCTGGTAATAAAGTAATAAGCTGCGGGAGACCGTTGGATGAGGACGGGCGCAAGATTTCTCATTGCGGACTGCGGAGATCCTTGGGGGAGGCATTTGTACAGTGGTAGACCTATTGCGGCTGATATGATGATGATGATGAAAGTGATAACCTTACGAGTGATTGAACATTGTTTGTTTGTTAATAATATCTAATCACTCAAATGGACTGTTGACCAAGGAGACCAGAGTTCAAAGTAAAGTTGCCAGTAGGCTAACTTCGGAATAGCTGCCAGAACACAACCGAAATCGATGGGCGACAAACCGGGTGTTAGATAACACTGAAACAAGTGGTGAGAAGCCTTCAGCCAGTCATTTATTTTAGACTTCTAACCGATGTGTATTTTATGTTTCTAAACATACTTTGTGTTTTCAGTAATTCGAACACGCATATCTTAAGTAGATCATATTTCAGATTTTATTACCCAACCTAGCCGCACCTAAAGAGACACGACATGTTTTAAGGTGAAAAATGTGAAGGTAACTTGTTATAAGCTTTAAACTGCGAAGGGGCAGAATAGAATATGTATAAATTATGCGTGTAAACATAAATACCGATGATTTTAAATAAATATGAATTGTCTTGTGGACGAAAAAAGATATGCAAGACGTAAATTTTTAATATATCAAAACCATTCGATCCATTTGAGGCAACTCAACGTACTTTTAACTTAATATGGGTGTCCTTTAATTACCCACTATCTTTGTTAGATTTTCTCCTTTGTTTCTTATTTATGATGAATGACGATAAAGCAAAAGTGCCAAATGTCTTTCTAATAGTATATTTTTAATCGAGTTCGAGACATGTACAAGGTACACGTAACGCAATTTTTATTAAAAATCAAGTCTTCTCAAGCCAGGAAACTCTCAAAGTCAAGCCCCCGGTACACGAATAGAATTTGAATCTGAAAGCTCAAGCGATTAAGGAAACGGCCTTTGATTCCAAATTAAAGGTCAAGATTCTTAACAATCGGTCTTAATTCAATTTAAAAATTCTAGCTTCCTTTACGTAACTTTAACAATTTACTCGGCCTCTTTAAAATAACGACGCAACTAGTGTTGTTAGGTCACTTTTCACAAGTGTAGCTTATTTGTCTTCGCACCATCCGAGTTATTAGAAGATATGACTAACGTCTTGCCATAACCGGTGACTAGCGTTATTGTATTAGGTGACAAGTAATTATGACCGTCATAAAACTTAAAATAACAGGCGACCGCTTAGTTTTTTCCGTGTTAAGTAACGTTTATAATATACGAGGGTAATTAGAGATGTTCGTAAGAACGAGTTGCTAGGCTTGTGTTGGCCACGCTTCAATACATCACCGTTCGAAGTTAACTATTTCTTAATTACACGTTGCGTTACAACCAACGGCCCCTTTTGTACAAAAAACTACGTACACATGTATAATTTATACTTTTCACCATAAATCCGAAGACATACAAATTGTCTTCCTTATAGCGTAACCGATTATATTTGCAAGTGAAATTGTGAAAACCATCAGTTGTTAGTTTATGAATTTGGTTAATAATAATCGTCTAAAATACGGAACCGATAATGCACAGTTACGTGAGGTTTATGTAAGATGACGAGAGGTAATATTCAAATCGGTGTTATAAAACAAATTTAAAATTCGCTTCGGATGTCGCATTGGGTAAGAGTTTTCTAATTTGCTCGGCTATTTCGTTGGCGGGTGTTAATGTTGATCGATACAGGGCGGAATTAGGAAAATTTCGTTTCACAAGTCGATAATAAGAGCCCTCCTGAATCTATTACAGGATTTCCTATGACCGAGTCACGTAGCACGAAACACGCGAGAGCGAAAACAAGCCAGGTACCCGGAATAAATCACACGATCCCATCCGAACAAACCGACTGTAAAAAGGTGCCCGTCTGCCCGATAAAATCCACTATCAAGATTCCTCTCACAATAATAATTAAAACATATCTAAACAGAGATATTACGACACAAAGGAATTCACACTCGCATTGCAAACGTTGGGTAACACCTAGAACAAAAACTGTTCGAATTACCCGAAAACCTAAATTCACACTTACCTACAAACATAATGATGCAAGTTCACAGAGGAACGGGCATGGTGTGCTATCTCGTGTTAGGTTAGATATGTACAAATGAAATATAAAAACAAGTATCGAACATCCGTTACGCGCAGGACGGCGTGTCTCGGTTCACCGGAGCTGAACGGGGCTGCCTGACGCAGCTCTTGATTCCCATTCCCATAGCACTCGGCCAAACATTGTGCCTACGTTCCGTAAACACACCACATACGCATATGTCTCCACATCCATATACACATTGTAGCGTACCCTAGAAATTATTCGCAACAGCGTCACAAACACATAAACTTCGCTCAGCGTCAATGAGGTAATCATAACCATATATATGAGCCTAGAAAGTCCGCATAAATACATTTGAAACCAGCACAGTTACAGTTTATAACTTTTAAATTATCACTATCACTGCAGTGTTCCCTTCTTAAGAAGACATACATTGTTGAATTCATTGAAATGAAGGCCACTACAACAACGGCATTATAACGACGATAGAAAGCTAGCTCAATTACCTGGAAGGCGGAGACGCGTTTGGGTGGCAGCAGTTGAGGGGGCTTGTCGACTAAGTTCTCCATGGAGTGACGGCTGAAGAATCCTTGTTTTTGGAAAGAAGTGTTGCTTGTGTAGGACGCGCGGTTAAATTTAGTTGCGGGTGCGACTATACGATTGCCGTTTTCGTCGTCGTCTTCCCACTCGGTAACGACTTCGGTGCGAACGTCCTCCAGTGATCGCGAGCGGCTGCACGGACAGACCGCAGCGGGCGCCGGGTTTGGATGTCGCAGCTGACGAGGAGGCCTCTCCCGGCTGTACAGATCCGCGTGACTCGGTGTCGGCGCCCCGGCCGATCTATAAGTCGGGGATAAGAAATAATAGTCGCGGGACTTGTTACTGTACGCGCTCATCCCGGAGAAATCCGAATACGTAGAGCCCTTGGACGATGAAGTTTTGAAATTTCGCAAATCCATCGGATCTGGCGGTCTGAAGTAAAAGTTCGGTTGCGCCTGTCGGGAAAGCGGCGGCCAGGGTCTGAACGGCGCGTCAACGTAATGTGCCGGTTTAGACTTCATTTTAGATCGCGGGGCATCAGAGCGCGGCTTCGCTTGGTTCCGTGCGGAGGTAGCCGAGGGAACAGCGCTACTGCTGTCACGGGCAGCGAGCGGCCTGCGCGGGCGCGGGCCCACCACCTGTGCTGCACCACTATCCACCGCGCGTTAGACAGAGATGAGAACATAGAGAAAGGCGCGCTTGCGTTCCGCTCGATCCGTTGAATACGAATATAAGTGAAAGGGGTAGCCCATGCGCGGTCAACGCGTCGAACGCGCACAGATAAGCCTCGACTCTACCGAGCGCGCATGCTAACATCTCTCAGTCTGCTTCATAAAGACAATGATTAAATATTAACTTTATACCGGCATATTATTGCTGTGGTTACATTGTAATGAGGACGTTGTTTTTACAAGCGAGCTATTAGTTTTTCACTTTCTATTGAAGACATGGACCCCAACCGAGATACCATTAAAATAATCATGAATATTTCTTATGAGGCATCGATCAATACTGCTGAATATTTATGTAATTATTCCAAGTAGAGTGAATTCGAAATCGTTCATTTTTATTATTTTACGTAACGCATTGAGTTTCTATGAAGAATATAGATTTACTGTCCGGTCGATTGCTCACCGTAAACAGACATTGTATTGAATATGTTCGGAATTGGCAGTTTTAGACATAACGTTTAACTTTCCGCGCGTGCATTCCACTTTCGCTTTTTTCTTACGCTCAATCAGCTGTTTGCGAAGCACGCCACAACAGATAATTATATTTCGTAATATTTATTCAATTACCTAGCATGATACAGCGCATAACTGGTTATTGATGAAGATGAGACGTAAAACAATAAGATAAATCAACGGAATATTGCGCGCAACTCCCACGCTTGCCTAGGAATAACGATGGAAAATTCAAATATTTAATTAGTTGCCTTATTTGTAACAAGGGAACTCAAGGCTGTACCATATACAGATCATACGCACAGTAATCATAAACAAGTTAATGTCAGTGGAACTCATCATAATCTTAATTTCAGCCTACGCAAGGAAAACGCGCATATTAATTAGGTACAGACATCACATCAACATGACCACAACAAATAACTGGTGTCATACATCACGGCATGAAACATGTATTTTTTATATCTATGGGCTTTGTGATAAAGAATATTGATGTTAGAAAAACGCAAAACGTTTGATAAATTGATTATGAGTCGCGCAAAAACAGCGATCGCAGAAACAATAACAGACGATAAGGTAATTAATACAATAGATTATTACCACAGCAGTCTTACGCAAACCGACGTGCAGCCCATGACTTCATTAAATGACTCACGCCGATGCCGGTTTACTTTAGCCGAAAATCCCTAAACGAAGTATTTATAGGTAAACATTTACAATACCGACCGACATTACATTACAAGTGAATCATTCGCTGGTGCGGCGGTCGGGCATTTGTCTTTGTCTTCAATCAATTGGAACTTATTAACTGATCAAGCGGAGTCAAAGACGGGCCAAACTGTAGATTTATGGTGGAGTCGGGTTTCAGGATAAATGAGAATTGAGCGAGTAGCTACCGGCCTTGTTCGTTGAAAGGCCTTTGAAATACCCAGTTGCGGTGGGTACTAAATTCGTTGCAACCAACAACTATTCACTTGACGTTGTAAGCAGGGTCCGTTGCATTGCGGCACATTCTGGATGCCACATCAAAGTGGCGCGTAGCGTTACTATATATTTAGTAAACAGTTTCACATATCCACAAAAGGTAAGAGAGTATTCAAAACATTTTAGGCAACTTTCGTACAAAATACACCATTATGATAGCTAGTTTTTTTCCGCTACTGTAAATATGAGGATACAATAATTAATTTATCAGCATAGCGAATGGTTTACGTAACAAATATATCTCATTAATAAATATAAAAGCGAACCAGTTTGTCATCAGATATTCAGTAACGAGACAGATATCGATGCAACATGTTGGCTTAGGTCGGAATGCGGATGAAATGTGATATACAAATAAACATAACATTTTCAATTTAAGTTATTAAACAGTTGCGTTGATACACATAACTGATTTGTTTGGCATTTATGATGTAACTAGTACTACTAATAACACTATAATAGTAAAGTATATTGAAATATTGTCCTTCCCATCGCATTCAACAAGTGACATAAGGAGCGGAATTAATACAGTCATGTTTGTTTCATGTTTATTACTAGGATGTGAGTAGACAATATTGATATCATTAGATAGTAAAATAATAAACTACGAATTTATTGAGACATTCTTAAATACGACGATTGATATGTACGTTGTCTAGCACAACTACGCTTCGCGACTTGGCACGCGACATAGGATGTCGAGCGACATAGCACCGCCCGTCACTTTCTCACAGTACAGCGAAGAAAGAGATAGGTAATATTTCTCGCGCGAGAAAGAGTCGCGTGTCACAGTTATGCTAGAGGTGCTGGTAACGTATTGGAACGTGTAACGTAACGTAACGGACATGAAACAATTATTCTTAACCCGTGTCGCGTCCAGTGGACCCTCCTCGATCCATAAGAATCCGAAGTCCGCAAATCCTTAAGACAAGCGCAACAATTTGCTTGGCGGATTATTATAGTCTGATCTGTGATGTAGAACTCGTATCGTAGTGGAAACGTATGTAGGTATGTGTAATTCAGGGACAAACGACGCGTGGTAACGCAGATTTTAAGTAAACAACTTCCTTATATTTCCCGCTTATGACACTTTTCAAACAATTACAAAGGGGCTTATTTTATTTACGGACTTTTTATTGCAAATCTCATGATATACTGTACCACGTTGGATAATAATATGAATCTCCGCAAGGAACTAATTTGTATGTCTTTAAATAAGTAGCAACCGCGTTCCTCAGCACGCCCCTTCGCACGCTGAACAAATTCAGTAAAATATGTATAAAAGCGCAAACTGGCTCGAGACAAAATGTAAATATTGTCATGATTTAATACCGACCAGTGACGGGTGCTCGGCGGCGCGACCATTTAAGGAGGTATAGGTCGGCCGCCGCTTCCCGGCCCGACCTAGAAAACACATACTTGCGCGGTATTTTTTGATCAAACATGAGGAAAAGAGGAAGATTGTGTTGTAAGTAAAGTATGTGAAAGTGAAGGTTGGTTTTGAATTACTATAGAAAATGATTTTTAGTTAGCTGCAAATTCGACCACTAACAATAAAGAACTGCAAGCAGATAACTAGGTTGAGTTAGATTCGAACTGAGATCGCGAACATACGATAAATGCTGCCAGAAAAGTAGGTTTACGGCCTACAAAAGATAGAATAGAATAGAATAGAATAGAATATTCTTTATTGCACACCTCAACAGGAAATAAATACAAACAAATTCAGATTACAAGTAACATTCAGTAGAGGTAAACAACAGGCGGTCTTATCGCTAAAGAGCGATCTCTTCCAGACAACCTTTGGGTAGCGAAATTAAATAACAATGTCAGAAATGAGTAGGCGATGCAAAAGTAATCATGGAATCTGGGGGAAAAAAAAAAAAAACTACTAAAACAATACATAAATAAACGTACATAAAATACCAAATAAATAAATATATATGCACAAATAAACCTACTTAAACATACATAACATAGGCATATACATATAAAATAATATTAGTAACGAACCACACTTCATGTCGGTCACAATACCAAAAAATTAAAGAAGGGACAAATAATGTTCTTTAAGGAGTGTTTTAAAATTGGCAACGGATTGGCTACGTTTTAAATCTACAGGCAGAGAGTTCCACAACAAGGTAGCCTGGAAAGTAAAAGATCTGTTGTAGAATTTAGAGGAGGAAGAGGGAACAGCCAGAAGCAAATTTTGAGAGGATCTAACAGACCGAAGATAACTGAAACGCTCCTTGAGGTAACGGGGAGTTGCAGGGTTGAAAAGTATATTGTAAAGAAGAGAAAGGATGTGAGAGTTACGACGAAAACGGATAGGAAGCCACTTGAGCTGCGAACGGAAACTGACTCTGAAAAAGATATGCGTAATTATGACAGTTAATAATTGCATAGACAGGGAGAACCTTATTAAAAGCACACACAGGACAAAGGGTCTTAAGCGAACACTAACTAAGGTTAGGTTAGGTTAGTTAGGTTATTCTCCTAGCCTTAGTTAACTAACGAACTTGAGAGGCATAGATATTAGATAAGCTGAGTATGAGGCATAGAAATGATTTAAGTCTATAAGCAGAATTCTAAGAAATAGGCCCAGGCTGGTTTCAACAGCCCACAAGACAAAGCATCTACAATTGAACTGTATCAAGTAAAGGGCAACTCGAACATTGTTGTTTTGCAAGCGGGCGCCATTTAAATTTGGAAATATGATTAAGAGCCACTTTAAGAGGTTTGTAATCTTTGTAATTTCCCATTTAAGTACTTTTAATATGGCTTAGCTGGTGTTTTAAATGATAAACATAATTATGACCGTATATCAATGTAGGTAGATAGAATACGGTACGCCAGTTAAGTTCGCAAAAAAAGTTCTAAATGATTACGCAGAAACAAGAAGCCTAACAAATATTTTTGTAAGAACTTTGGTGCCGAATTGGATCTTAATTCTTTTATCGGTGAAGCCGACAATCTTACATTTCCTTTGTACCGATTTGAACCCCTATTTCACATTATTATGACATAATCTGTGGTTCGTTACATAAAATGTTATTTTAAATATAAGGTTTAAGTAAGTTTATATATGAGTATATATTTTGTCATATGTTCATTTATGTATATTTTTATGTATGTTTATGTATCAATATATATTATTATAGGTTTTAGTAGATTTTAATAATTTTTAAGTAGTTTTCTTGATTACTTTTTTGCATCGCCTACTCATCTCATTTCATTTATATTAATCCGCTACCCAAAGGTTGTCTGGAAGAGATCGCTTTTTAACGATAAGATCGCCTATTGTTTGCCTCTATTGTAATGTTAAGTGTCATCTGTATTTGTATTTCTTTCTTCTTGAGGTGTGCAATAAAGAGTATTCTATTCTATTCTATTCTATGTTTTTAGGGAGATTTACTTTACAGAAATCGTCGGTAGAGATGTGATACCGACACGTTAATAATTAAGCCGCTAGGCTAAATATAACCAACAGAATATATAATGTATACTTATCAGTGGCGTGGCGTTCATAGAACCTGAATCCTAATAGGCTTGCCCGTTTTAGAATGTATGAGCACCCTTCACTCTTTGCGCTTAAAAATGTAAGCCAATTATGTTCCTGCTTGCCTCGGGATTTCTTTTGAAGCCACGCCACTAATA
Organism: Apotomis betuletana; assembly: GCA_932273695.1. NCBI lineage: Eukaryota > Metazoa > Arthropoda > Insecta > Lepidoptera > Tortricidae > Apotomis > Apotomis betuletana. The sequence continues at coordinate 10,316,388 of OW026298.1, read as the reverse complement.
CTTATAGGTATACAGATTCGTATACAAGATTGTACCTAACCTAGTGCTATCCCGACATAATATGAGAATTTAAATTAGCTTAACCACCTGTTATGCTTTCGACATTACACATGATAGGTACCCAATGGTCAATTCATATTGAAAACTGTGTCAAATACTTTAAGATTTTTTTATTAGTATTCGGATATACGAAGACATAAAACTTTATACGACCGCCCTTAATGGTAATGAATAATGCAAAGTATATTTAATTTCCGAAGAGTTCATTCTTTCAAATACATTTTAAGACGCAGTTTATTTATTATAAAACATGTAGTAGAGCTCCAGAAGTGTAGCATTATCATTATGTAGATACTAGACTCTTCTATTTATCTGGAGGGAAGTACAAGTTTTCAACTTAATATAACATTGGATGCATTACAGCCTTAGTTGTTACTTAGACAATGGTAACTACATTCTTTTTTTAACAGCTTACATAGTAAAGAAGCTAGAAGCGTCCAAATATGATAACAAAAACGAATATAATCGTTTCTTTTAAATAATATTATATTTAACTGAATATTAACTTAAAATAACTGAATAGAATTGTAACTGCCTATAACATATCCGTAACATTAGCTAAACAGCAAATCAAATTGACTGTTCAAGTATTGAGGCTAATCAATGATTAGCCGATGATTAGTAATCATCTTGTCGTATAGTAGAGTTAAAGTAATACATCGAAAAGTACCTCCAGATGTTATACTACCAACGCCATCTTAATTTTGCCGACTAACTATAGCTGCGAGGTTGTATTGCGGATACACACTAGTGAAGTGGACCGAAGTTGGGCGAATATGACAGTGTTGCAGAGGCACTTCGCTGCGGAGACCCATACTTCGGCTTCGGCCTACTTCCTACTACTTTGGTTAGCCGGTGAAATTACTAGCATAGCATAGAGGCATTCTATCTTCGTCCTCCGGGTAGGCAAACACTTGTGACTCCTCTGGTGTTGCAGGTGTTTATGGGCGACGGTAATCGCTTTCCATCAGGCGATACGCTTGCTCGTTTGCCCCTATGACATAAAAAAAAAATACTTCGCCTGGGCCAACCTCGGCCAAATTCGCGAGTAGTGTGGAGAGGTAAGAAGATGGCGTTAGCAGTCTGACATCTGTAGGTAGTTTTCGATATGTCGCTAAGGTGCGATGCGCTTGCACTATTACCCCTGTGGCGCGGAGATAATCCCATTAGTGGGTTATACTCCCACACAAAGTCCGACTTCTGGTGGTGCCAGCCCTGATACAGTTCAAGTCATATCTAAAAAAAAAAAAAAAAAGCGCTTGCCCCGCTGGCTCACTTGCCCCGACTGACCGTTATAGTTACCAAACTCAATATCTACGCCTATAAGTATTTTTTTATTTTGTTTTATTTTTACTTTTGTAATTATAGTGGTCATAGTAATACCTTTATACTTTGAAATTTACAATTTTGATTTAAAAAACCACTCCCTTATGAGGCCTTATTCCTTTTAAAGTTTATTTTTTTCATAATATGACATATATATTGATAATTTCAACCAATTATTTGGAGTGAATAATACTTTTCCCCGAGTTCTAGGTAATAACATAGCTATTTCATGCCTTCATTGCGTGCAGTCGAAAATAAGTTGTAAAAACTAATTTTCCGCGTGAAAATTGTCAATTTCGAGTAGTTTTTGAAACAAAAATTATCAATGAAAAATTCAAAATGTAGGTTTCAAATATATACCAATACATCCCAATAGCCCTGTTCTAGGTAGTAACATCAATAATATGTTAAGAAACATGTTTGATCATAGATAAAAATGTCTAAACAATCAGCAATTTAAAAGGAATAAGGCCTCTTAATTTTAACAAAATAAGTTAAATTTATGAACCATGTAATGTCTCATTATTTTTTAATGTGGGTTTGGACCACATTGGACCGGTAATCCAGAGATACCGGGTTCAATTCCTGGTAAAATATTATGTAAACAAAATACTTTTTCTAAAAGAATCAAGGATAAGTAATTAAATTGAGAACTGAAATTGAGCTTGTGTTCTCACCGGTCAACTATTCAATAATATTGACTTTTCGTTAAGATGACAGTGAGTAGTGACTCAAACATGGCATACGTCCACAACGCGAGGAGGCTGTGTCAAACAACATCAACAATAGATGGTAACACGATACGGAATGTCAGGTTAATCAACAGCATTCACACCAGCGCGACGATCGATCATGGATGAACATTTGCATCAACTTGGTCGGGCCGCTCTTTTTTTATACCTCGAAACATTTTATTGCAGCGCTTCAATCGAAATTGAGGACAATTTCTTGCTGACAGAATGGAATTCAATTCAATTATTTTTATTCGTTAACGACATGAGTTGTGTTGAAAATTAATTATATATTGACATCGTCAAAGGCCCTTCAAATCGATTAGTTCCGACCAAACCTGGCTACAGTCACTTTAATGCTAACCATATCCCAAAGGGGGATTTACGCCAATAACAACAGAATGTATACGTAGCAACTCGCGTAAAAGACTGCGGTTTTTCTGAAGAATAGATACCTATTATAAATTCGCAAAAACGGTGCACCGACTAATAACAATCGATGAAGCCGATGCATGTTGTCTGGATCGTGACACGCAACGCAATCAAATAGGAAGGAACGTATGCTCTTTCCTATGCAATGCAACTTCACGCTCCACGAAGATTAACGGAACGATAAAAAGCATTGAACCCTGCTTATTAAATATGGTTCCGTATGTAACTCGAGCTTCAACGAACGCATTAATCCTATATGCGAGTAACAACTTTTTTGTTAGCAAATATTTACACCTCTGATGACTCCTTAGCACGATTTCTCACGGCAGGTTATTACGCTGTTACACTAATGAGTATAACATCGGTGGCATGTTAAAATCAAAACGTTAAAGTGCCTCGTCACTGACGAGAAGCAAGAACCCAGCACCATTAGAAAGTATGGAACAAAAGAAGAAAATTAAAAACGTTGTAAATTTGATATCTATTCACTGCCGAGCACATTCTTTAAACATAATAGTAACATATTCGCAACATGAATACGGTGGTAATTGCACTTAAGTTGTTAACTCGTAAAATTATAACCCATAAATAAGTCTCAATGTTATGATGAGAACACTCCACCATTTTCCTTGCTAAACAAATTACCTATTCATTCTGGACGAATGGGGTGATGAGGTAATTCATGTTGTTTATTCATTCGGTGAATTTCTCAAAAAGCGCCATTGTACATTTAATTCGAACAGTACCGTAATATCAACCGAGTTTGATACCCTTTTAGCCCGTCAAAAGGATGCCGGCTTCAACCGAGGAAAGGCATTACATTCATATGAGATACGTAAAGTGATTGAACAGAGACATTTCGCTTAAGAGGTGATTTATAAAATCCATACCTTATTGTGTCCGAATGAGAATCTATCTTCGTGCGCTATCGCGGGTACGGGGGTGTGTCTATCGCTATCCCAGCTTATGTGCCAGTTGTCTAAAGAATCCGTTGAAGATTTTTTCGTATCGATAGAGCTCTTTCTGGATAAGGAGTAGGTGCTGCCAACGTAGTCTCGTTTCATATCTCTGACGCCATTGCTGGAGAGGGAGTCTCTTCTGTTGTAGTTGACAACGTTGGCTCTGGAGAGGTTGGGGAATGATCCCATGGAGTGTCTTTTGTTGTTGGATCTCTGTGTGGGGCTGGGGGTCTCTCTGCGCGGTGGGGTGACGGACGGGCTGTGTGGGCGACGCAGGATGCTTGGGAACGACGACGGGTGGTCGATCTCGCGGGCTGGTGATCCGGCCAAGCCCAGGGAGTCTCTTCGCCTGTTTGATAAGACGATTAGTTGAGTAACTCGTATTATGCGATCCCATTAACGCTCAGCACTTTAAACCTGTGCCCTGTTTTATTGTAGTTATAAATACAATACAAAATACGGTGACATGAATGGTGTCTATGACAATTAAAACTTTCGTCTTTTCGAGTCGCGAATTCGGTAAAAAACTGATTCCTGTGATGAATTTTATAATTGTTGTGTAATGATAATAATGTTTTTTTTTACTTAACAACTGATTTAAATATTTCACTAAAGCAAGTAGGTATGCAAAATTTATGAATATTTATGTTATCACATCAATTAGTTACCTAACCAGAAATATGGTGCATGTGGTAAAGTTAAATGAGAGGAAATTGTAGGTCAGTGCCCTATTTATACAAAGAGAATTCAAGATATACTTAAATTACAACACACCTCTCATCTCATCCACAAACATTGACTGCAACTATTTCATAAACATAATGAAACTTAATAAACGGCAGCAATGTTCCTAGCGTCCATAAAAACAACATTGTTTACAGACAGGGCACAGGCTAAGGATGCGCGAAACAACATGAATATTATTGCATACCTGATGATTAGCCCGTTCGACGGTGACACAGACTCCCTGTAATATCCGGGCGAGGACTCCCTACTACTATGCAAGTACAGAGACGATCTGTAAGGAGAACTGCAGGCATGTCTACCGTGGACATCACAGTGGGGATCGTGCTCCACGATAGAACTGACCAACGGCGATCGCCGACCTTCCAAATTCATATTCCCAAACATGGAATCCAGCTGACGCATCGCAGCTACCTTCTTCACAACACTCATCTTCACTGTCACGATCGCGAAGTAAGACAATAAACCCGTTGAATTAACGTACGTCCTCTAAGTATGCCGCGCGGCGACTGGACAGTGCGCGCATTTGTGTGCGCACGACTCGAACTGCGATGACTCACTGCGCCCGAGCAAGTACGATTATCGACGTGTCCTACAATTACATATATACAATAAGTAAGTGACAAGGTAAATAATGGTCCAGAGCACAACTTAGAGCCATCAATAATAAACAATCGGTGTGTGGGTGGAAGTTCATGCCAAGGTCGCGGCGTACTCAGGCGAGTCGAGAAAAACCTACATTTATGCTAGTTTAAATATTGACAAGATCATTTCGTATAAATAAACGTTATCTATAAGAATGCTGCATCTACAAGCGGTAGGCTACTAGTATCGCCGTGTAACCTGATTATCTCAATAGTTATGCAAAAATATTATCAGCCATGCCATAGTTATCAAGATCCTTGGTATCGAATGGAGACGTTGACATACTTTCATATATAGCAAACGAAATACTGATCATTTGCCAATACGTGATTTTTAATAATGCCATTTTTATTCCCTTGGGTGTCGTGTGAGACAATTGGGGTTGCTTCAGCCCGTACAAGGACTGGATTTTAACGTTATAAATATGGTTGCCGAAGAGAATGTTCCTACCCTGCCAAATTTTAACGTAGAGGCAAGACTTAGAATTGAAATACGACATCGTAAATTTAGAAGCACTTTTGCTGAAGGCATTTCCTATCCAGACATTTGAGCGATATATATAGATTTTAGCCGAGAAGTTGCTATTTAAAGGTAAACAGAGTGGCGGAACTATGTGAATGGAATGGCCTTGTGAGGGTCGCAGGGAGATGGGTTTGGGATGTTCAGCAGTTGACGTCTGTGGCTGGTAGATAGAGGTGTTCAAATTAGTTCCAATTAGTAAAAACGTCCACCCTTAAGGTAAAATAAAGACTCGTTTAAGCAGCTTTCTACTTGTCCTATTTAGTGATTACCGTGGATTTGCGTATAATTTTCATATCTAACCGAATCCAAGCGACGCGATTGCACAGACCGCCGATTCGTTCTGAATAACTTTCTTTTATAAATAAGGTGACAAATAATCATTGCGATCGTAACAGTTTTGATTACGCTTCGCCGAAACGAACGGTCATTTCCCTTGTTATTAGAAACACTTTGTTTTTATTACATCGTAAGAGCGGCTTTCATTACTAATTAAAGGGATAAATATCCTTTTGTTGGTGTAATATTATCGGCGACAATTTATGATTTTATTTACAAATTTAAGTAACTGTTAAGCGGATCGTGAGGAAAAGCTGAAAATGCATGCACAATTAAATATAAATATTAAATATTACTCAGGGACAATCTTACACAAATCGACCTAGTCTCAAACTAAGCAAAGCTTGTACATGAATACATATATTTTCGTACATTCGAGTTCATCACACAAATATTTGCTCTGGCCGGGATTCGAACCCAGGACCGCCGGCTCAGTAGGCAGGTGCACTACGAACTGCGCCAGCCGCGTCGTCATGACTCATATTAACATGTTATTTTTCTAATTATAGTATTATAGATTAGTATAAATGTGTGTACACCTGAAAATGTAAGGATTTAATGGAACTAAGTAAATTATGAAATTGTATTAAAGTTATCTCGTACTTGACCAGAATTTCTCACACAAAACAAATGTCTATTATAACGCTTTTTACATCACCCCAGACCCAATTTTCGCGTTTTTCGAAATGTGTAAAAAAACGATCCTTTTCCTATTCGATTCCTTTAGGCGACGTTGCATGTGTCTTGTAATTCATGTATGTTTCGTTCAATCGACCTTTAACATACGAGTAAATAAATACAATCGATTCTTGCTCTCTCGAATTTTATGCTGATGAAACGACATAGAAATTCTTCACATAATAAGAATTTATAAACAATATTTTCCGTAAACATTCGCTGTGTGTAATAAACATTTTGTGGCTACATTCCGGTACCGATAACAGGCGCAATTTTATTCAGTTTTGCTGAATATGGCCGATCTGTAAGACAATTTTATGAATCATTTTTCGCACGTGCCGGTTATAAACGGGTCATGCTTCCTTTTGAGTATAGATAAGTTAGCGTTATGTATTCTGCGGACATTAAAACATGAATAGGCTTTAAACCCTAATTTCCTTGGACGTTATAGGCATGTACATTAGGTATGTACAAGCTGTCTATTCCTTGAAAGCTGTATGATAAAAGCATAAGTAAAATCGCTACGCTCGTGGCCCTCAATGACAATCAAGACTCATTAGCCATTTTTGTATGTATTTTTTTTATGCATGATTAATGAGTATGAATAAGACAGATAGGTAAACTTATATTACATAATCTTCTATTGTGTTTAAGGTAACCTCTGCCTCTACAGGGTGACCCATTTAGTTCGGTCTGTATGGGAAAGTCTGAAACTATAAGACATACGAAGATCTATACTTAGGAACCATGTCATCGATTTTAATAACAAGAAAAACTGCATTCATACATTTAAAAAAACCTGTCCACGGCTCCGGCATCGAACCCGGACGTTTTGAAAAATAAAACTAACATTATTTCTACCTAAATATCAATTGCGTAGGTCTTATATGAATGAATAAAATGCATTGTTTTCATATTCTTTGACATTATTGTTATAGTAAGTGTTCGAATTGACCTCCACCTTTTTCAATACAATATTCAACACATTTAGGTAACGATCTTACAATTGCATTTTGTATCTTCATGTGGTGAATATTCGTTAAAATGGCTGCTTTTAGCTCCTCAACGGTATCGTAGCTGGTTTAGTATATAAATACTTCATCATGTACCTAACAAGTTGCGACAACACCAGCAAGGAGCTACAAACAACCATAGAGACAATTTTACGCACCTAAAAATATTGAATATTGTATTGAAAAAATGGTGGTAATTTTGAAAATTTTAAGTACCTACCTACTAAAATAAATTAAAGAATATGAAAACAATGCATTTTATTCATTTTAGTTAGACATCATGTTTCATAGTAAAATTTACTGCTTAAGACCTACACAATTGATATCAAAGTAGAAATAATGTTAGTATTATTTCTCAAAACGTCCGGGTTCGATTCCCGGGCTGAGTACAGAGGTTTTTTAAACGTATGAATGCAGTTATTCTTATTATGAAAATCGATGGCATGGTTCCTAAGTACAGATCTACATATGTGTTATAGTTTCAGACTTTCCCATACAGACCGATCTAAATGGGCCACTCTGTATATATTTACACTATAGTATAATTGAATATAAGCACCATAGAACCAGTAGGTCATATGTAAACATAGCTTGTTTTAGACATACACCCACACGGAACTCAGGTGCAGACGTTTAGTTACATAATTTAATGTTATACATTAAACCATAACCATAGCCGCGTAGGTCTGCAATTAAGTAATTCAATAAATATAGTTGTAGCTGTTAACGGATTCAGGAAGTTAGTGTTTACAGCTATTAAAGATGCTGTGCTGTAAATAGTAATGCCTGCGCTTTCAAACGAAGCTAGATATGGCAAATGTATGTGTACCCCTCTATGTGGTTGAAATTTCATTGGCAAAATAATTGTAATTAATAGGTACGAGTATGAACTAAGGTATCGATATGGAGCTAATAGGGAGTCTACTCTAGGAGACACCTTTTCCCCTCACCGCGAGCATTCGTAATGTAATGTTCCAGTGAGGCATTACATGACTGAGGGAGGAAAACAAAGCAATAGAGTGCGCGACCTATAATGTTACAGATTGGAGCAAGGTCTACAATGTTGTCCGGTTCATCCGTGGGTAAGTAAAGATATAAGGAAGACAATGTCAATATTTCATAGCAAAAGCATATTTGAGAAAAGTATAATAGATCTCTTTAATTATAAACTGTAATAACTATAATTTTTAACAAAAAAAAGAACCGACTTCAGTAAAACTAAAAAACTAGATCTGTGGTGTTCATCATCAGTTTCCTTACACCAAATCCTATTTACTGAATGTAAATTCTTGACTTTATCAATAAATTACCGAAAGCGCCGTACATGTCCCTATAACATTTGAAGAGTTCCCTCGATTTCTCCAAGATTCCATCATCAGATCCCGACTTAGTGCCAACGGGACCAACTCGGAGTTATACCCTTTCGATAAAAAAAATAATTGAAAATCGGTTCACGGTTCTCGGAGATATCGAGTAACAAACATACAAAAAAAAAAAAAAAAATTAGTTCGAACAGAGAACCTCCTCCTTTTTTTGAAGTCGGTTAAAAAAATAAAAAACTTTAGGAGTCTTCACGGAAATACTAAGGTGACCGATCTAAAATAATTTCTTAAGTTGCATTGGTCCTGATCAAGTCTCATGAATCAGAGACTGTCCCACCTCCGTCTATGCGTCCACCAAAACAGTACGATCCTTAGCATAAAGAACTTAGGATAGATACAGTTATCCAGGCCGTGCTGTACTATATTATAATAAACACAGGCATCGGCACCAAAATTGCACCGACAGTAAGTAGCTTACAAATTTTATTCAACTACTGGCACGTGGCACATTGCATTTACAAATTTTCAATTAACAGTTGATTCTGACTTTACTGATTGCAAAAAATTATAGGTATATAAGGTAATGAGTGAATGTAATTTCGGTATACGACTCATTGCATTTCCCGAAAGACCATACGTAACACATGTACATGTGTATATAGTTTACCTGGTTTCCGGAAATGTTAGCTCAAGTATACACTGTACAGTATTATTCTTTTTGGTGTTTGCTATTATAACCTACTCATCATAGGTAGAAAATTAAATACCTATCCATAAAAAAATGTTTCTAACACGACCTAGATTGCGACGGTCTTTTTGTTTTGCCTGCAAAAATTCCGGGCTCTGCTACTCATATTAAAGCAATACGGGTTTACTCACGTCATATAATCCGAATATCGCTCGACATATTTCGAATGGGTTCGCGAATCATGTGTAGAAATATGTCTGAGACTCGCGAGAGTTTTCTATGTATAATATAACCTATATAATGTTCTTTTTAACATCATTTTACTGTATTGTACCCACTTTATTGAATAAAATTGTTTTGATTCAAAATTAATATAACCTACTATTTTATTTGAAATTGTGTTCTTGCAGTTATGCTATCGATACGAAACAAGAACACTAATCTCAATACGCGTGTCAATTGTCGTCCTTCTGGTCCTTATCTAACCTTAACTCTAGTGCCTATTAATATAGAATATTTACAAAGACGCGCTTTGCGTGTAATGACCATTATTATATAATCATCATTATACGACAGGCGCAATAATCAGTAGGTGGACGGAGCGTATTGAAATGAATGCAAAGTCACAGACAGACACTCCAATCTGTTTAATTCCGGTGCATTAGAACCTGAGCTCAAATTACCCGTTTACACGGTAGAACCCAATGTCAAAAACACATATTGTCATATAAAAATAAATTCTAAATAGCCTCTTTTCTAAATACCAGAGACCCAAAAAACATTGGAAGGCTTTTAACTATAGAATAAGAACCTTTAATATGATACTTTACGAATGTATGTAACTAAGTTATTAGATGCAAATAGTATTACTTATAACAAAACGCGACTTAAACGCGTTAAAAAAAGCGTCTGGAAGGGACAACATATGGCAAATAGTTGCTTACAGTTTAAACTAATTTAATTTAGTTTAATTTAATGATATTAGAGCTGAGTTTGATATTTTTCATGGTTCTGTGGCCTCAGCAATGGCACTTTTGCAGACCTTGCATAAATTTTGAAATTTTAATATATTAATAATGTATTTATTCCTTCTATTTCTTCTATTCTTATTAACTTCGAATGCAATCATTTTTGTTGGTAGCTTGTTTATTACCTACTTATTTTGTTAAGTAATTATTTTTATGCATGTTGTGTTCACATCAAGGTGGGCGTACACTATTGATATTGTTTATAATATTACCATTTAAGCTTGCGTGTGTAACGCTCAGTTTTGTGATCCTAATAAAAATAAAAAATAAAGTATATCGCTCGATATGTACCACATCACGCTAAATAGTTTCATTGCATTTACAACGTAAATTATTAACATATGCACACAAAAATATAGATGAATTTACAGGCGAAACATTAAATTCGTATCCTTGGCTTTTAAAATGACTTAAAAATACGAAATTAAACCTAAAATAGGCAAGCAAATGCGAGTCCATGCAATAAACGTGACATCCCCAGAACAATAACGAGAATTTGCATTATTTGACGAGATTACGTCTCTGTGGTGTGACCCTGAATATCAAGTGAAGCCAATTGAATAACTCCCGAGTCCTGAACTAATTTCCAAATATAATTGTTGTTTAAATTAGTATGAGAAGTGAATCTTAATAGGTCTGTCGCAAGTCATTTCAGACGTATTATAAATTGGATAACGTTATATTCTTGCGCTGAGTTACTTCTTATTTTAGAAAAGTAAATGACCCCATTTTTTTGGGTACGTATTACAATCCCGAAAGTTCATAATACCTACAGTTGAAATACCGATGGTCAAAATACCGAAAGTACAAAAAGCCGATATTCGATATATCGATGCTCAAAAGACCTATTTTGAAAAGATCGAAAGTTCAAAATCTCGAAATTTTATAATCCGAAAGTTTAAAATCTCGAAATTTTATAATCCCGAAAGTTTTGAATCTCGAAATTTTATAATCCCGAAAGTCAACCATTGTCAGTAAAATGCCAATGAAAAAGATTTTTTTTTTCTTTTAAGAATATGATCATAACTACAACAAAAGGAGCGTTTTTTAGGGATATAAAAAAAAAACCAACCTAACCTAACCCGGCCGAGTCGGATCTGCTCTGAGAGGTGAATCATTTAAAGTTTGAGAATAGGTTGAGGTGAATCAATCACCTTCCAGAGCAGATCCGACTCGGCCGGGTTAGGTTAGGTTAGTTTTTTTTATATCCCTAAGAAACGCTCCTTTTGTTGTACTGCTTTAATCGTTCGGCATTTGAAATGTAGGAATTATAGCCGTCGGGATTACAGTCTTCGGGATTTCATCCTTTCGGTCAAACGTTCTTTCGGGATTTTAAACTTTCGGTCAAATAAACATTCGACATTTTAATTTTCGGCCTTCTTTCCATAGGTCTTATGAAATTCGGTATTTTGAACTTCGGCATTGTAATACGTACCCATTTTTTTATAAGAATCGTAAAATATAGGCAAATTTAATTCATCCATTTCCAGATTAGGTGCATTTACTTATTGTTTTACTCCCAAGTAAGTATTTTACGGTAACGCTACCACTCGGCATGGGCAGGACAGTCAATCCATAGTTATGCAGAAAGCGACCAAAGATTTTTTTTCATACTGCAAAAAGCGACCAAACTCGTTCATTAATTTAGACTTAAGTCACTTTGACAAAAATCTACGCCGGTCGCTTTCTGCATAACTATGGTCGACTTATGCTGCAAAAAGGGCGAACGCAAGTCGAAAAACTAAATTGGAATAACTTTTCACAGATGTCATTGACACAGTGTAGGTAATTGACAATATTTCAAATATTCAAATAGTGTTTAGTTTAAACTAATTTCATTAATTTCACAGAACCCAAACCTATTTCTATTTGATTATGCCGCCTAGCTTTTAAAATTAAAATAATTAAACAAGCGTCATCTAATCGTCCCTCTAAATGACGTCACCTTGTGGAAAATTTAAGTCTCGAGACACAAAAAGAAAAGTCGTCTAATTTCCATACTAAAACCGTGTTAGTAATAATAATAGTCCGACTGAATGATTTTCTGCGCAGTGACCAATTACTGGTCGCCTACGTTCTTTTAGAACGAGGAACTTTTGAAATTAATTTTTCTACCACAAAGATATTTTCGAAAATGTAAAAATGTGCTACTATAAAAAAAAAAATATCCTTCATTTGATAATATCGATAAAAAGCCTGAATAAAAAAAAAATGTTGTAAATTGTTTATTTCGGTATGTGATTAGAATTTACATAGATCGGGCGATATTGATAATTATGTATATCCTAACTAGCTGTGCCCCGCGATGGTACCCGCTCATCCCACGGGAACTCTAAATTTATTCGGGATGAAAAGTATGTCCTTCCCCGGGACTGAAACTATCTATATACCAAATTTCATCTAAATCGGTTCAGCGGTTTAAGCGTGAAGAGGTAACAGACAGACAGACAGACAGACAGCACACTTTCGCATTTATAATATTATAGTATGGATTAAGTAGGTATACGGTGTCCATCGGTCTCCCTGTTATAGGGTTTTAACTCCCAAACTGTAATATGTAGACAATTGTAATTTTAACACAATGTGTATTACTGGTATCGCTTTAAAAACAAAAATAAAGTTAAAGTAAAAGGGCGGTCCTCTACGGGTAAGTTGTTTTTATGTTCGGTCAATAAAACTGGTCAGACCTTGTTGTAAGCGTAGGCGTGGCAAATAAATGTAAAGGTATTGTTTAGAAGTTGTGTCAACACAGCACCTCATAATAACATTGCTAAAATCTTTGGCAAAGGCCTGATTAACTGGTGCGACTAACACGATTAACTCGACAAATTTCACGGTTCCTTGGCTGGGTGATAAGTTCCAAGAGAATTAAATTATACCCACTCAGAGATGAGAACAAAAGCTATAACTACTGCATGACTAACTGGATTACTATCGGAACTAGGGCTAAAAGGGCTCGTAAGTCTGAGGATTTTTCAAAAGTCAACATCTAGAGCAGAGTTCTTGGCAGTAAAATTATTATTTTTAGTCCAGTCACAAGAGAGCTTTTGTCTGTAACTTTGTTTTAGGTCTCAACATGTAGTTACTTTTGTTTTTATATAATATCCGAGAATCACACACAATTCGGCCTAATAGTCCCGAATTAAAAGAATAGGCTTGTCATGGGTACCCATATCCGGATATATATAGATAAATATGTAAGGTGAGTCGGGGCTATTGTAGCTATGGGGTTATTGTATCTTCTTACCATTATAATGGTCTGTGACCCTTAAAATGGTCTGTGTATATATAGGATTGTGTATATATACCATTGGTCTGTGTATCCTATATATACACAGACCATTGTAATGGTCACAGACCATTATAATGGTAAGAAGATACAATAACCCCATAGCTACAATAGCCCCGACTCACCTTATATATAAAAAAACAACCACGACTCAATAAAAAATATTCGTGTTTTCCAAACATTTTTTTACCTATCGTGCTTACCACACAATTTTATACCCTACCGGGATTCGAACCCAGGACTTCTGGCTTCGTAGGAGACAACCACACAACCACGGATCCAACCGCGTCGTTAACATCGTATCGCTCACACTGTTTCACATCTTTGCTACACGATTTTATTCATAATATAATTGAATAGAGGCAAACGAACAGTCGGATCGCTTCCCGTCGCACATGAGCACCTGAAATAGGTACTAGAGGAGTTACAAGTGCGCTGCCGGCCTTTCAGATGGAGTACGCTCTTTTCTTGAAGGTTTGAAGGTCGTATCGGTCCAGAAATACCAAGAGCGACAGTTCATTCCACAGTTTAGCTATGCGAGGCAGAAAATTTCTGGACAAACGCACAGTTGAGAACTGCCAACCCTCTACTTTCTCTTCCTGTGGTAAGTCACATCCTTATACCGTTGTCTCGCTATCTCGCTCAATTCCGTTGGTGGAAGTCTAGGATAGCTAGTTTGAAACTTCGCTTAATTGAAAGCATCAGGCGTGTGATACGTACAACTAACCGTGAAATATATCAATCATCCCAAGATTGGGTAGTAAACTTATCATAGAAGGTCAATTCATTTAACGTTCCAGGTGTCTAGTTTATATCTGGGTTAAATATGATGCATAACTAGCTGTTACTGTTGCTATACTTATTATTGTCACGCAACGCTTGCTAAATTTTCATTTCAATTTATAAGCGACGCAAATATGCGTTCACCGTAAATGCTATTATGCATCCCGTCTAATCGGGGGACTAGAGCGGGTATGACGGACTAACCGAGATTTCGGACTACCGTCTAAAACCACCAACGAATGCCGGCACCGCCTTTAATTGGAGCGTCGCGGGATCGCTTGGTGTCGGATGCAGCCATACTAGGCTTCCGGCTTCCCATTGTAGTGGAAAAAAAAAAAAAGATCGCTTGGTGCATTCAACCACGTGCACTCCGGCGGGCGACTCATGTTATGAGCCGAGACCATGGTTGTGAATGTGTTAAGAGTCCTTAATGTTGAACGCTATTTGCAGATAAGGTATTTTTCAACCATTTTAACATAAACATAAGTGTTTGACATAACTACTATAACTATACTAAGTATCAGTGAGACTATATCCAAATACCCTAACTGGCTTATTGAAATTATCGTTACCCGTCTCAATTTCAATAGATATAGTATTTTTTAACTGTACGCGAATACTCTGCGTCATTATTTGAAATTGTCTTGGTGTATAACTGAATACTGATCAAAATAGTAACAGTAAGCCAGTCCCTAGTTTCAGTCAGGCTTGATTACTTGTCTTATAATTCGTCGTGGTAAATAATCGTGAGACGACGTTTGAGGCCAGGCCATAGGTCAAACACACAGAGATTCGCCCCGTTGCACTCCAATACAATGGTTATGGTTGGTTATATTTTATTTCTCCGATAGATTTCCTGAATGTTCATAACATTCTGAGCCCGTTAAATTTAATGCCTGACCAAAAATATATATAATCCTCATATATGAGGATTGTCAAGAGGGCGCTATTTATAAGATTTATATGGAAACAATTTTGCAACCTATCACAGCCGCATTATAATGACATTAGTTTAAATACCTGTCAGTTCCTATGATAACCTCGTAATAGACCGGGAGATAGTGACAGAATTTTCTTGGTCATTTGTAACAGTATGGCGGTTCTTCAGGGGTCTTAGTACGCAATGACAAAAAGAAAAATGATGGTCATAGCGCTGGTACCGGCGGCCCAATCGCGTGGGCGTTAGTCGAACTCGTCGGATAAATTACGAGTGTCAAACGATTTGTACCACAAAAATTTTAGTATTTTCCGATAGCCCATAAAAAACATGTAGGCGGTAGTGTCATGCCATACTTCTCCGGTGTGACTTACAGCCCGCCATACCAACGCGAATGCGTTAATTAAAAATAAAAAAATTCAACCATTTGTACCAGGCTAATTTTTGCACAGTTAATTATCGTCGTGCAGCCATTTACGAAAATCACCATGCCATACTTTTCCGACGGTTCTAAATGGCCACCATACCACCGAAAATCAGCAAATTTTTTTTTTTCGCCAAACGATTTGTACCACCCTAAAAAATTTTTTCAACAGCTCCTGAATGATGATAAATAGAAGTGTGATAATGCCATACCTGTGGGAGGTGGCGAATGTGTATATATTTTTTTTTTTATTGTAACATTTTATTCGTATTTTGAACGATTTGTAACAGTATGGCACTATTTTTTCCTGTAAGTTTGAGGTTCAACGAATATAAATACAAAATTTCAAAGATCTAGGTGGCGGCAATCTTGACTTGTAATCAGATGTTTATATCGTATAATATTGAACGGCTACCACCGCTCGAACGATTTCTCGAGAGATCTCGGCTCATAGTGTTGTGAGACACAATGTCTGGCAACGCAGGTATACGGCAGCTGCTTGTCAGACGACCCACAACTACATAGCAATAATTGGAGTTCTATGTATTGGAATAAGTCGACCGTTATAGTGTGCCCAATTGCCCATGTTGCATGCAAGATGAAGAGGAAAAAGATGAAGAAGAGAAAGATGAAGGCGGCGAAGGTAAATATTTAAGAAATTAATTTTATGTTAACGATTTGCGATTGTGTAGGTATTGCGCTTGTGTGAAAAAATTAAATGATTTGTAGATACTGATGCAGTAAGCAGCGACGAGGACGACGAAAACGAGTTGGAGCATGTCGGGGATTTCGGCTTAGATGACCTCGAAAGTCTGTAAATCTTTCGGAATAAACTGCATTAATATTGATATTGCATATAATTTTTTTTCACATGTACAGTGTAATTTTCCCAAACCATACTTTTTTTTCAAGTTTCGAAAATTTGAAATGCCATACTGTAACAATTTGGTCCAATTTTTATATTAATTTATATCTAGCTCGAGTGTGACAATCTTCCGCCCCATGGTTACAGTATGGGATAATTATTTTTAGGTAGAATTTCATCCAAACGAACCGAATACAATGATGCCATACTGTAACAAATGATTTTATGTCTTGCACCTTGAAAACCCGTTGTAAAATCAAGTTTTTCAAGTATGTTGCCCCTTTTTCCCTCTATTAGAAGTATGGCAAATATAATAATGGTCCCATTGCATCACATAATTTCCAAAAATCCAAATGCCATACTGGTACAAATCGTCAATTATATTTTTTTTTGGTTTACGTCTTGGCTCAAGTCCCACAGTCGTCCGCCCCATGGTTACAATCCGGAATAATTTTTTGTTGGTAAATTGTATCGAAACAAACAGAATATAATGATCCCATGCTGTAAAAAAATATTTTACGTATTGTACAGTCGTATTTTTGAAACGTGTCGAATAAATAAGTTTTTCAAGTATGGCAGCACTTTTTCCCCCTACTAGAAGTATGGCAAATATGCTAACGGTCACATTTTATCAAATACTTTCCAAAAATCCAAATGCAATACTGTTACAAATCGTTTGGCGAAAAAAAAATATTTGCTGATTTTCGGCGGTATGGCGGCCATTTAGAACCGTCGGAAAAGTATGGCATGGTGATTTTCGTAAATGGCTGCACGGCGATAATTAACTGTGCAAAAATTAGCCTGGTACAAATGGTTGAATTTTTTTATTTTTTATTAAGGCATTCGCGTCGGTATGGCGGGCTGTAAGTCACACCGGAGAAGTGTGGCATGACACTACCGCCTACATGTTTTTTATGGGCTATCGGAAAATACTAAAATTTTTGTGGTACTAATCGTTTGACACTCGTAATTTATCCGACGAGTTCGACTAACGCCCACGCGATTGGGCCGCCGGTACCAGCGCTATGACCATCATTTTTCTTTTTGTCATTGCGTACTAAGACCCCTGAAGAACCGCCATACTGTTACAAATGACCAAGAAAATTCTGTCACTATCTCCCGGTCTATAAATAGAATGCTCTCTTTTCCTGACAGTTTTTCGTGTAGTAATCACGTGCACACTTTATTTATAATATTCCGTTCACGACTGTGAATGGTTGTCGGCATTTTCTTTAGATATTTTTTAATATTTGTCTTCTAAAGAAACCACCACGAATCACATTTACATTGTTGACAAACCATCATAACATCATTGCCAGTGTAAGAAATTAGTTCCTGTAAAATTCCGCAATATGGCGCATCTTCAATCCTCATATATTTCTGGTCAGGCTTTACAGTTATATTGAAAAAAAAATTAACAAAAAAAAGAACCGACTTCAGTAAAACTAAAAAGCCAACAATAACCCGTTCAAGTACAGATTACATCTGACTCACCCTTCGAAGTCGATCCCAAACCACTCAGTTCTTATATTTAAATATTATAGTTTACGCGAGGTTTGGCACCGACTTCGAAGGGTGAGTCAAATGTAATCTGTACTTGAACGGATTATTGTTGGCTTTTTAGTTTTACTGAAGTCGGTTCTTTTTTTTGTTAATTTTTTTTTTAATTGCTTTTTAGTGATTCGTATGTGTGTTCATCATCAGATTCCTTACACCAAATCCTATTTACTGAATGTAAATTCTTGACTTTATCAATAAATTACCGAAAGCGCCGTACATGTCCCTATAACATTTGAAGAGTTCCCTCGATTTCTCCAAGATTCCATCATCAGATCCCGACTTAGGGCCTGGCCACATGTCCACGACACGGCGTCGTAAACGTAAAACGACACGGTGTCGCGTCGGAGCGCGACACATTATCCACCGTGCGAATATACGTTGCCGCGTCGTGAAAACACACGACACGGCGTCGTAAACGTAAAACGACGCTGTGTCGCGTCGGAGCGCGACACATTATCCACCGTGCGAGTATACGTTGCCGCGTCGTGAAAACACACGACACGGCGTCGTAAACGTAAAACGACGCTGTGTCGCGTCGGAGCGCGACACATTATCCACCGTGCGAATATACGTAATTCTTACCTTATTGTTAATCCCAACATCTCCAGAGGTCGAACTGGTTTCCTAAATACATTTTGCCTTTTTAAACGAGGCGATATTTTCCATAATAGTTCTTCAAAACTTGACACAGACATTCTAAAATAATCATAAAACTTGTGATCACTTATTTTTAAAGCCTCGTACTTCCTTTTGAAATGACTGCCATCATGGTTCATAATAGAAAGATATGGATTTATCCAACATTTTCGTTTCTTCTGCTTTTTCTTCATGCTTCTTCTTAAAAGCAACAAGAGCAGAATACGTGTGATACGATCCATGTCGAATTGAAAACTGATCGCAAAATATTTTGAACATGTACGAGAAGCTGCGGCGTCGTAATCGAACGTGGCACCGCACCGTGCATCTACTCAACACAGCAAAGTTAATCTGCCCGGCGCGCGGCGCGACCTGCGGTGCCCGGTGCAGCATGTGTTTTCACGACGCGGCAACGTATATTCGCACGGTGGATAATGTGTCGCGCTCCGACGCGACACAGCGTCGGTTTACGTTTACGACGCCGTGTCGTGTGTTTTCACGACGCGGCAACGTATATTCGCACGCGCACGGTGGATAATGTGTCGCGCTCCGACGCGACACAGCGTCGTTTTACGTTTACGACGCCGTGTCGTGTGTTTTCACGACGCGGCAACGTATATTCGCACGGTGGATAATGTGTCGCGCTCCGACGCGACACCGTGTCGTTTTACGTTTACGACGCCGTGTCGTGGACATGTGGCCACGCCCTTAGTGCCAACGGGACCGACACGGAGTTAAACCCTTTCGATAAAAAATAATAATTGAAAATCGGTTCACGGTTCTCGGAGATATCGAGTAACATACATAGAAAAAAAAAAAATTTTCGAATTGAGAACCTCCTCCTTTTTTGAAGTCGGTTAAAAAGAAAAGCTAAGCCAGAAGAAACCATACTTTTGTTTTTAGCAATCCTGAAAAGTTAACTGTCTTAGTGAATAATCTGAGGAAGATACCTATTTAGATAGTATAATTAAGGAAAATTTGTTAAGTAATTGCAATTTACGTTTATCTAGCACGGCAGCATCCCTACCAAGTCGGAAAAATGATCACCTCGGTTAGGTGACCGTACGTAGCCCGTACAAGGCGGGAAGAGACATTTTCATCTTGTTTTTGTAAGCTACACAAGAATGAGCGGGGCTATTCTTACCTACAAACAAAAATTCAAGATTAAAACAACATCCATTCCCCGTTGGGCCGGGGCTAGATCGGGTAATCAAAAGTCCGGATAATCGAATCGTGGGTTTTTTGGGGTGAGATCATAAACAATATCAGTCTAAGATCTCGATACCCAGAATCGTTAGCGTCGTGGTTTGCCTAATCCACAGCATCGTCTCTATCTTATGGCTCAGTTTCCCGCAGACTTCCCGCAGACGGTATATATAACGACCAGTGAAACTCATTATGGCATGCGTTATAGAAATCTACCGCACCCCGCATGTGGACCCAATCGACCAATGAAAACAATTCCCCGCATGCGGGCCCTATGGCATGCGTTATGGAAATCTACCGCAACCCGCATGCGGACCCTATCGACCAATGAAAACAATTCCCCGCATGCGGGCCCTATGGCATGCGTTATGGAAATCTACCGCAACCCGCATGCGAGCCCTATCGGCCAATGAAACTGAGCCATTAATCCGTGAATTTTCATTGATGCACAACTTGTGCGCCATTCGGATAATTGAGCGTTCGGATAAAGCAAGTCGTCATTCGGATAATAATCGAGCTTCTACCGTATGATGTTTCAGAAAATTATTCATAACTTCCCAAAGATAGAATTTATGAAAATGATAAGCAAATTCGATCTGGACTGGACTGTTTTCTTTAAATGAGCTTGAAACAATATTTATTGCATGTGATTTACAACTCTTTTATAAAAGAAGAAATACTTACTTTACTTTATATCTTAGTATGATAACTTGTCTTCGTAGCAAATATAGTTCGAACTGAAAAGATGCTAATGTCACGTGTCAAATTAAAGTTCAGTACCGCCTTTATTATGTAAACAACATTTAATAATAAGAAGTTAAATTGAATATTGATTAATTAAACCCTCCTTTTGCTTCTCCTTAGTTGGTTATCATCTAAAATAACTCCAAAACAAAGATAAAGATGAAAGGCAGTTAATTAAATCTTGAGTGTAAAATCAGCAAGAGCGGCATTAAGAGGAAAGTAATCGCAAAAACGACGCATTAAAATAGAGAAACTGGGTCAAAAAAAATCTGAACGGGAGAGGTGTCCGATAATTTGTTTTCAAATATTCCGATCGGCATTAATCAAGTTACTTTGATACAAATTGTCCCCGAATTCGTTAAACGCGAATATTACTTGTTATTTTAGGCGCTACTGATCCAGTTTATTGGATTAAAGTGTTTTCCTTCAGGCGCTTCCGTCTAGCTTCCAAACATTCGATATTATATAAATATATGTATGTATGTATGTATGTAAACACTTTATTGTACACAACAACTGGTTATAAATTACATACCTACATAAATTCATAACAAATGAAACATGTACAAAGGCGAAATTATTCCTATTAGGGATCTCTTTCAGTTAACCTTTGAGCAATAACGCAGAGGAGTAAAAGTCATAACCTCCTATTTGCCTCTGTAGTCGGATATAAAGTATTCTAAAATCTTTCTGGAGCTTGCACCGCGAAATTTTAGGACAGCCGTAAAGGAATTATCACCTTACTCCTATACTAAAATTACTCCGCACTACTAGCCCTAGTTGCTATGTATTAAATACTTTCACGATGATGGTAAAATCGACAGTTGTTTCGCATTTCAATGGTTTATAGAATTTCAAAAGTAAAGTCGTTATTCAACTTGCTGCGAAAGTTGTTTTCGGAGTATATAAGATTTATTGCGTAGGACGGTATATTACGTTGAATCGCCAGTTAACCATATATTTTACCCAGAAAATAAGTTATTATTTTACGTCACATTCGAATGACGACTTAGAATACCATAAGTAACATAACTGTTTGTTTTATAAAACAGCAATTTTACAAAAGTAATAAGTTACACAATCACTACGACGAGTTTCTGGCTTATATGGTTTTTAACTAAAAGTACTAACACCTACACTCACTAACAATGACTATTAAAAATATATATATGCTTTATATACTAATTTATACAACAGGATTAGCACATCATTTGTCGCGTGACTCAGCACGGTGTTGTCAAGAAAGAGATAGGCACAGTTTGTCGCGCTAATTAAGAGTAGTAGAGCGTATTTGTTGTTCTAGAGGCGCTGGTCACAATGAATAGCGTCATGGAAAATGACGGCAGAGGCCTTTGCCCAGCATTAGAACAGTGTGATAACTGATAATAATACCGTGAAACCGTAAATTTTGCCCTAGCGGGTAAATGTAGGCGGGTAAAAATGCATAAAGAAAATAAAAATGTTCGAATTATTTCATTAGCAAATAGATGAACGTGTAACATATTTAGCTTATAAAGTGATCCTTAACCCATTCCAATATATATTTAAAACCGCGCGGATATTTACCCGCTTGGGCAAAATGTAATAGTTTGGAGAAGCATAAAACTGTAAGTTCATGTATTTAACATAGCACTAACAATGTTACGTTTCTCAGGTAAGGCGTTATTTATGCATAATTTTATTCAACATAATCAGACTATCTTACGCAACTATTCCTATTAACTTATTCAGACAAACTTAAATGAAGGCAGTGGCGCCGACAGAGACTATAAAATTAATAGTCAAATTAACATAATACAAAACGTTATATAATAAAAAATTTAGACAGTCTCATAGTAAAGCTGAATTACCTTGGAGCTACACTACCTAATAAGTCATTTTGAGTAAATTTACGGGGTTTCAACCGTTTGGAAAAGTTTATTTGGCTTCTAGCTCAATACGCGAAGGGTTTTTTCATTCTGTATTATTTTCTAACAGTTTTGTCGAGATGTTATGTCAGCGAATACGAAACGAGTGAAAAATATATATATCCCTTAAAAGATTATACAAGTGACTTTTGGCAACTAAAATGTGTTTACTTTTGTAAAATAAAGAAACCTATTGACTAATCTATTATAAATTCAAACTGACATTACGTTTCATAGTTTTAAACACATTCTAGTTGCCAAAAGTCACTTGAATAATCTTTTAAGGGATTTATATTTTTTTCACTCGTTTCGCATTGCGCTGAACCGCAACAAAATCCGTTGCGTAGTTTTAAAGACAGAGAGCAGGAAGCGACTTTGTTTTATACTATGTAGTGATATGCCTAGGACGTTACCTAACCTACCCTACCCATGAATTGAGAGAAAGAAACATCCCGACAACGTCAAATGTGTCTAGATGTGTACAGTTTGTTTTACTTAAGATGAGGAATAGTATTAAAAAATTATCATTATTACATTACAGTCATATTATCTTTAAGTAGAGTTGTAAAATAAAAACGCACGTGTGCTATTGGTTATCAATTTATCATTTCCTTTCATATACGTTTCGTCATTTTAAACAAAAACAACTCATGTGTAAGAGTCGGTACAGATGGCCACCATTCGAACTGTACCCAGCTTCAAAATGTCAGTTCGAGGGCAGTTCTGATACAGTAGGTGTAACTGCATCAAAACTGCAACTTTTCAGCTGGGTTGCAGGTCAAATCCTGTCTGACTGTGTGGGCCCTAAGTAAACCAGCAGCGCTAGCATATCTTATCACAACTTCGCTTGTCGTGCGACTCGGTTTCACCTGTCTTACTCGCACGGTATCGAAAGGAAAGTGACCGATAGTCTAGTTGTCGCGCGACAAATATTCGCGAGTCAAAGTTATGCTAGACTAGGGCTGCCATCCGTCCAAGTTTGGAGGCCGTCCGGGGGTTTTCAAAAAGCGTCCGGGGAAAACCCGGACAGATTTTATGTGAAAATAGAGCGATTGTTTTTTTAATAATATAATTTACGGACACGTTGCGCCAAATTTCCGGGTTTTATAAGTCTTTGTCCTGGTTCGGCCAATTTAGAGATGGCAGCCCTATTCTAGAAGTACAGTTGAGCCACAAAAAATCGATCACCCATCTATAAGTGAAAGTTGTTTCACTGCTCCAGGCCACAGAATAGGGCTGTCAAATGGTCTACGCAGAAAATATACGACTAAGAAGTTAATATTATCCCGTGTAATTTATGACGATCGCCAAGCGGATCGTGGGCGTAAAACAAAGTCGATCTAATCGCTCATAAATACTGTTGACGTTATGAGACAACCCTTGGAAGAACAAAGACTCGGCTGCTTACAAGCTTTATAGTCGTTACGACCTTATTGTACCAAGGTGTGTTGTCATATGAAAAGTGTGTCACTATAACATGGATCGTATATGGTCCTAACGCCGCACTGTACAGTTTATGACAAAAAGCCCTCCGGTAAATTTATAGTTACCTACTTTAGAATGTGTTGTATCGAGTTACTACGTACGTTTTTGTATCGTAACATTACCTTATCACGTTTGGGTAGCACTTGAGAGAATAGTGATGTGACAACGTTTTTTAATTAATACATAATATTGGTTAAACTCCCAGATAAAATCGTCAGTGTCTATGCTTCTATTTTCCAATCCGCCTGTGTTACGTGTACTGTTTAAAAATTATTATGCCGACGAAGCAATCTTTCAACTATTAATTTGAATGTACACAAGGATTCAAGTAAATGATAAAAAAGTTTACAATTGTTATTAAATAACAAATATAATTGTAATGTATTGAATGAGTTCCTTTTTACTTGAAATAAACGATATTATTATTATTATAATAAATCCGCCGCTAATCAATGAACTGAGTATCATCATAATCATAATCATCATCATCATCATCAGCCTATTCTTGTCCACTGCTGGACATAGGCCTCTCCAACTGCACGCCATTGTACGCGATCCTCGGGAAACGCTGCAAGACTTGCAATTTATGCTGAACGGCCTAGCTGAGTCTTCAAAACGCATTGGCCTCCGGATGAACTTGGACAAAACCAAGGTTATGTTCAATGAACATGTTAGTCCGGAACCAATTGCGGTACAGGGCAGCCTTCTCGAGGTTGTTAAAGAGTACGTCTACCTTGGGCAAATATTGCAGTTGGGTAAAAACAACTTCGAGAGAGAGGCTAACAGAAGAATACAGCTGGGCTGGGCAGCATATGGCAAACTTCGTTGGGTCTTCACATCGCCAATTCCACAATGTCTGAAGACGAAAGTTTTCAACCAGTGCGTCCTACCCGTAATGACATACGGTGCCGAGACGTGGACACTGACGGTTGGGCTGGTCCACAAATTTAAAGTCGCTCAGAGAGCTATGGAAAGGGCAATGCTCGGAGTTTCTTTGAAGGATCGAATTCGGAACGAAGTGATCCGTCAGAGAACCAAAGTTACCGACATAGCTCACCGTATTAGCAATTTGAAGTGGCAGTGGGCTGGCCATATTAGCCGAAGAACCGATAACCGGTGGGGTAAACGTGTTCTTGAGTGGAGACCGCGGATCGGCAAGCGTAGTGTGGGACGCCCTCAGACTAGATGGAGCGATGATCTGTGCAGGGCGGCTGGCAAGAGCTGGATGAATCATAATATCACCTTGAAAATCCACCCGCCCGTCGAGTTTTCCGTGTTTTGTTTTTAAACTACCTTCTGTATCAGCCCCTCGTTTCCTTCGCTTAATAGCATATTCATAATCATAATTTGTTTGTAAGTATAATAAAAAAACTTTTGGGTATAAGTTTGTTTTGCTTTACTGCATGTAAATAATCTACAAGTATCGCCATCTGGCGGGATACCGTGCAACAACTACGTTATACCGCAGCGACATCTAGTCTGTATGATAGGTACTATTTTGCTACATGGGCTGTCTGCAGTAGCCTATGTAAGCCGCAATTTGTTAAGTTCCTTCTTCTACCGTTGAAGACGACAGTTATAAAAAGACGTAATATGTTTCTGCGTCTTCAGCTTCGTTTCCAATATTACATAAGTAGCCGATTGGCTCAGTAATATGACTTTGGTGCCGTGAAAGTACATCTCTCTTGTTCTCATTTAGAGCGTGTAAAAGAGACAGATGTGCTGTCATGATGACAAAGAGTCACCAGTGCTCGAAGTGCTATTTTCAAGGGCTTTTAAACATTTCTAAAGTATAATAAAAAAAAAACGTATTTTATTTCCAATAGGGGAAAACTAAGTCACATTTGCAAATATGTACAGTACTGACAATAAACGATGTTAAACAAGTAGTAGTCAGGTACCTACAGTCAGTCAGGTTAAGAAGCCATTTACGTTGACAGGTTGACAGTACGTACTAGCATGGAACGCCTGACGTCATGTCACCGAACTTGGTAACTATCGAACGAGTCATCTTTAATAAGCGTAATATAAGTAAAAGTTCGCCAAAAGCACAAGTAAATGATAAAAAAGTTAAACAATAATACTTTTACAACGTCAATCAATACTTACATTTGTCTGGTCTCTCATGTCTGGTATCTCTTCGTTGTCATTTTTCCTGCAAAGAAACAATAAAATCTGTTGCTTATCTTTATAACTACTTGCATATTCAGTGACAGTGTAAATTACAAAGGCAAAGGCAGTACTCATTAAACATAAATACATAACATTGCCAAGCGCGTACAGTATGACCAAAAAAAGTAGAAATTTAAGTGGCAATACTGTAGTATCATCCCTTTCTAATCAACCTCGAAAACGGGGACGACACTACAGTATTGCCACTTTTTAATTTCTAATCTTTTTGGTCGCACTGTAAGTACAACATCACCATGAGAGATTCTAAATTCTATATTTGTAATGAAAATCAGTTTTCTACGTAGAGGGATCAGGATTTCAGGAATAATCTTAATATCACGATGCAGTTCGTCTAGCTCTAGCACAACTATGCTGCTGCGACATAGCATCAGCCGTCACTCTCTCACAGTACGGCGAAGAGAGAGACGCGAGAAAAAGTGACGTGTCACAGGACAACCTGTGGAACGAATTGGCCTGAAACTGGACATACAATTTTTTTTCGTAAAAACCTTTATATTTAATGGCGTAAGGAATAAAATATGTTATATCATGTTTTTCGAAACAACTACCTATCTAGATAATTTAAAGCAGAAATATACAAAGTCAGCGTTTTTTAATGGAACCGAAAATGAAGTATCTTTTTATAAGGAAACGTTTAGCGATCGCGTCTTCTAACCTCTTGGACTTAAATCACCTACTAGTAATCCAATAAAACGCTCAAAAATAGGGAAGCCGGTAGGAATCGGGTTCTATGTACGCTAAGCCGCTGATATCCAATGACAAACCATCTGCTACTTATTTTTATCCTACACATCCTAAAGATACAAAATACAACCAATAATTAATAACATCCAAGTGGAAAAAAAATGCATTCACTCGGTTGAACGAACACTGCTTGTTCTTGCATCCAGCCCAAGTATTTACTAGTAACGTTATGAGCAATCATCCCATTCACCCAAGCATATTTAACCGATTGTCATTTGAGTAAATCGACAAAGCGCTCGTTCTAACCGTTACTAACAACACAAAATAAGGAAAACGTTACGCTTGTTTGCATAGAGCTAGGAATTGGGTCCAATGCAGGCGTCTAAATATTCAGAACAAAACGTCTGTGCGCTGTACCGTGGAGACCACGCGGTAGGTGTCTGTTTGCGATCACTGGCGATCAGGGTTGCCATCCGATCCGTCCGGGTTTCCCCGGATTTGTCCTAGTTTAACCCTTTGACCGCCAAAGACGGCAAATCACGTCATCGGGAATTCGTGCCACTGACGCCAACGACGCCTATTCACGTCAAAAATTTCAATGGTCAAAAACCTGCTAATTCAAACCACTATCTGTGTTTTTCAATCTCTGTTGATTTTGGAGCCCTTTTTTTTTTTGCTTTGGCGTCAGTGGCACGGTGAATTCTTTTGTCGCTTGGCGTTCGAAAGGTTGAGCGTCCGGGGAGCGTCCGGGCGGGGTTTTATTTGTAGTCTGGACTTACGTCGAGAGGCGTAACCTAGGTCGCTCGAGATACAAGACCACGTTAGTTGACGGCGACTTTTATCTTCTGAAGCTACCAATCAGTCCACAGCCGAAGAAGATTTCAAGATGATGGAAAACTGTCCTCCCTTCCTTTCTTGTATGAGGGTTGATTGAATTTTACTCAGTAAGTACAAAAAGGCCTGGACTAGACTAGCTGCCGATAGACAGCTGTGGGGTAAAATGGAGGAGGCCTATGTCCAAAAATGGACTAACCCAAAATCTTATTTTTTTTTTCTTTGTATATATTTTTCTTTTTTTAAATAAGTTGTTTTATCTTTTTACTTTGTACTCATGTATTTTTTTTGGGAATTAAATGGATTTTTATTATTTATTAAGTACAAAAAGATTATTACCCTGTCCGCCCGTCCGGGTTCTGAGCTCCAAAATCCGGGGGATTCACGTTTCTTATCCTGGTAGCCAAGTTTTAGAGGCAACCCTACTGGCGATCTATTTCATATCGTATACCGTCGGATCTCGCTCGAGCGTTGTTATTGCGATACTAACGTTACTGTGGTGCGGTGCTTCGGCGCATTCTTATCGACACCTACTTATCGCTTGTGTTCTCTTTATAATTGCCGGTAGCATTCCGGCGCGTGCGACGCGCGACTGTAGCGCACGACTGTGTCGCTGCGCGGGCGAAACAGACATTATTTCGGTGGATCAATATTACGGGGTTCTATGTTTCCTTAAAATTTGGACATTGTCATAGTGTATCAAAAACTATACTACAGTGCGTGAGCTGTCAGAATGAGATTCGCTCTTTATACCTGTCTCGCTCACTCTTACATGATCCAGATAAGAACCTTTCAGTTTTCACACAAACCCGAATCGCAGTCAGAGAGTTCACGGACTGTACTTAATGGACGGTAAAGGGGACGAGCGATATCTTTATAATATCCAAAAGTTTCCGCTGAAAGGTATTAAATTGGAGACGTTGCTGTGACTGAAAGTATTTACGTTATTTAGCAACGGTCTGTTTATACAACCAAGTAGCAATTACTCGGGTCACCGAAAATTTTAATTTATTTAATTCGACACAGTTGTCTTAAACTTGGAACTTTTTCATAGTTTCTTGCTCTATTCTAGGGCTATTGCGAACGGCATTGGAACTATTATATACTGCTTATGGCTGAACACTTTATCAAATCGTCAGCTGACAAACAAAACTCACTAAGTAACAAATACCTACTCAAAACAAAGCTCGTATCTCCGTATCAATCTTCATACTAGATACGAGGTGTTGAAGAGTAGTGACAGAAATTTTAGTGTGTTTTGATTGTCACCAGGCGAAATATTCTCCTTTGAAAAATATCGCGCCTCCCCATTATCCTCCATGATACTACTGAATTAGCACATGGCAAAATACGAAACTGCAAACGTCAACCGAGAATTTGTCAAACCGAGTCACAGTCCTACAGCAGCGTAGACTAAACGAAAAAAATATATTTTTTTCAATAGTATAATATATAGAATTCCAATAATCACACTCATAAACTTAATATATAAAAAAAAACATTAAGGACTTTTTAAAATTAATAACGTGACCGCGAACTGAAAAAACAGCGCGTGACGTCACCTCCTCGAAACAGTTTGACAGCTGCCAAGAAACAAGATTCGCTTAAAAGGCTTGTGCCAAAATCAATCTTGTTGTTTAGGGGGAGGCATTACAAAAGTTAGCGTTTTAGCGGAAAATATTTAAATGAAAATTATTTTAAAGCATTTGAAATTAAAATAAGTGTTTTATCGTATTTTTTTAAATATGCTTTATAAATAACTATAAAATAAAAATATTAAAGAAAATTCGTCTACCGTATTTGACATGAATTTGACTTATGATATGAGAGATATAATGTATACTTTTAATACCGTATGCATTTAAGGGTTAATACACTGAAAACGTAACATAACGTAACACTGTAATATTGAGCCACAGATGTTTTATGCCTAGCACCAAAAAACCGTTTTATTCTGCCGACTATTATAACTGGGACTAGTCACTTATCAGCATACCCCGGGGTATTCGGTGCACGAATGATATGACGCCTACTGTCGGCCTAGTGTTAAATCAGTCGCGCAACTAAAACCCCGGGGTACGCTTATCAGTTCCCGTTGGTAAACTCTGGGAACTATTAACATGAAATGCTATCAGACGTCCGATGCCTATTTATGAGAGATGTAATGTATAATTTTGGATACCGTATGCATTTAAGGGTTAATACACTGTAATATTGAGCCAAAGATGTTTTATTCCTTACAGCAAAAACAGTTTTTTTTTTCTGCCGGTTCTTATAACTGGGATTTATCACTTATCAGCATACCCCGTGGTTTTCGATGCACCAATGATATCACACCTACTGTCGCCCTAGTGTTAAATCAGTCGTGCAACGAAAACCCCCAGGGTACGCTTATCAGTTACCGTTGGTAAACTCTGGGAACTATTAAAATGAAATGCTATCAGAAGTCCGATGCCTATTTATGATTATGAGAGATATAATGTATACTCGTAATTTTTGATACCGTATGCATTTAAGGGTTAATACACTGTAATATTGAGCCAAAGATGTTTTATGCCTAGCAGCAAAAAACCGTTTTATTCTGCCAACTATTATAACTGGGATTTAGTAAACTCTGCGAACTACTAAAATGAAATTGGTGTTTGGGCAAAATGATATTCCGTCTTATTTATTTTTATTTAGATACACAGAATTAGCAGGTTAGTATAATAATCTCGCATGGCAATAACACACACACACTCATTAAGAGTAATTAATTTCTCCGGCTTTTTCGGCGAAGGTCATAAAAGGAAAAAGTCTCTCCTTTGTTTAAGCGTAAGTAATTGGGTAAAAAGTATCCTTATCTCCTTTAAATGCCCCTACTGACCATAGTTTTTTTTTTATCGAACCCAGTCTTAATATCGTGAATAGCGCTGATAAAAAAAAATTTACCCAAACGAAACTGGATTTGACCATTTATTTAACGGATATTTGTAGACTTTTAACAATTCTGATAACATGAAAGTTATTAGTTTATAAGAAATAGCAATTATTACAACTTCTAATAATTGTGTGATTTTAACCGTTTCGTTTCGTTAACTAGATAATAGAGTAAAACCACAACGAATATGGCGTTGCGTGCTCACTGCTAACATATGGCCTTAATTATAGAACCAAGTTATGAAATATTATCATTAATGGTTAAAATAATTGCTCAGTTACTTTTACCAATTAAATTATCCAAACATTAATTCTAAAATTTATCTTAGCAACCTATTGTTTAATCCTTTACCGCATACGAAGCCATATATGGCAGATATGAACTTGGACCTTATTGGCACAGGTCAAGGTTCAAATTACAACAACTATTTTTTTTCTATATGCGGTAAAGGGTACACAACAAATCTTATGTGATATATCCAACAACTTCAGGCACCATTTTCGGAATACAATACGCTTTCGCAATAGCAAATATTAACTCCCAACACTACGCAACACAGCTAACTTTACAATCACAATACAGTGCATGAGCTGTCAGAATGCGATTTGAGTTGTATACCTGTCTCACTCGGTCTTACGCGATCCATATAAGAACCTCTCAGTTTTCACCCGAACCCGAATCGCAATCTGAGAACTCACGGCACGGTATCCTGTCTCAACTACGAAACATTGTTTCCCATCTGTAACGTTTCGCCGAATTTCAATTTGTCCGAAAATATTTTTTTACCGAAACCGGTAATATTTTCAGGATTTTATAAACTTCGTTCAAAAGAACCCATTAGGTTAGGTTAGGTTTGTTTTATAATCATTCTGAAAAATTCATTTTTGGAAAAAAATGGCTGTCGGACAAATGTGCTGTGGCTAAGCACGCTACAACTTTACTAGACAACTATCGAATGACGCATTTCCCAAGTGAGTAATTATGAGTCAGTCGTTACCTCATATATAGCTGCTCTGGTTTGTTCGGCGCGCCGGGTGGATACTTCACTCCTTGCGGGATACCCGGCTCGCCTTGCTCCATACTGAAAATAATAAAAACATACGTCTAATTCCTAACAAGACTAACTTAATTAAATTTCAAGTCGAAAAATTTGGAGCGAGCTTTACGCGGTGGTCAAGGACGGGCTGACAGCTGGAAAAGAGCCAAAGTTAAATGAAAAATATGAAGGCCAAGTTCGTCGTGACTTGATTACAAGAGCTTGAAATTACTTTCGTTGCTAAGAGGGTTATCCTCAGACGATAGGCTTATCTTGTTATTGATAATCTATACCAGGCTTCTGGTATAGATTATCAATGCGTTTTCCACTATAACAGCAAAACCATACAAACATAACAGTTGATTATATTTAGGACACATTTAACCTTTTAGAGACTCAAGGCGGCTGTGGCCGACAGCAGAAAATTGCTCAAACTGACTCCAACGTCGGCGTCGGACAGTTACCAAATTTCAAAGATCAGAAACTTATTTAAACCGTTACAAGTATTTTTTAATGTACATTTTGGCGCACGTTTATGTTTTTTTTTTGCTGTTACGTCAGGGGCACGGTGAATTGCTTTACCGCTCGACGTTCAAGACGTTAGCTAAAAGTTTTTTGAAGACTGAAAGTCGAACGTATTAACAAGTGACACCTATCGACCAGCTTTTTTAAGGCTTACTATTCCGTCAGTCAGCCTTAACGTGGAAAAAACAAGAATTTAGAAACAACCATGGCTAGGAAACATTTCATTTAAGAGCTGCAGTTTAGATCCTATTATAGCAAGGGTTATCGGAAAATTGACAGTATTATCTAAAGAGACATGCTACATTTGAAGTACAAAGAACTATTATAAAAGAGATGATTTCTGAGTAGCAAAAATATAAATCAACAATGTAGTGATTGTTATTATTAACTTTATAAAATCAACGCAAACCGAGTAGAAATGAATTATAGTTGAACTACTTTACTGAGTCGCCTCCCCGGTATGTAAGAGGCGCAGGGTGAGACATTCAAAGACTTTAAAGTAGAACTCGCGCGACCCCTATTCACCTTTAAACCCCTTTGTAATGTCTCTCTTACCTCGGGATACAATTCAGTTAAACGGTCGTCCTACCAAGACGTTAATAATGAAAAAGGAAACATTAAAATCTCACCCTTTTTGCCTCGCGTCTGAGGAGCAGAGGTTCCGAAGGTAATCGTCGCATTCCCGCTGTTTCTGTATCTGATATTCTTTGAGCAGTTCTCTTCTGAAGTCTCCCTCCATGACTGGCAACAACGCGGATTCAGGCTGCAGTGGAGTTCGCTCTGCCAGCGACGAGCGCTCAGTGGACGCCGCCGTAGTCGATATAGACGTTGATGCAGAGTAATCCTGCCCCCTGTGCTCCGGGGTCGTAGCGTTCGACGCCCCAACGCTGTTTCCGTCGTTCGACTTTCCCGTCACCTCGCCAATCGGTTTCAATTGCTCCTCAATCGGCTTCAACGTATCATCTAGATCGGCAAAAATGCTTCCGCCGTTATTATTATCAAACAATCGGTCAACGGAGGTGTTCATTAGTTTGCTCCCTTTGATGCCCGTTAGATGGAAGCCGGCGAAACACGAAGAGGACGGCCCGTAGTCGATCGCGGACAGAGCCATGACGGCCGGGTGGCGCGGCGCGCCGTCGGGCAGCGGCCGCAGCGACCGCGTCATGGCGTCGGCGGCCGAGCGTGGCCTCCTAAACGGCATCGCCAAATGCGGGAACGTACGCGGCTTAATCGGCGTGACCAGCATGTGCTCCGTCCACGACGTGTGCAACGAAGGACGCTCCAATTTCTCCACATCGACATTCAGCATTCGTTGCTCGAACGGCACACTAAACGTTTCCGCCGGTATCGATTGCAGCCAGGAAAGCAAACTCAGATCGGACTCGTCGAATCCCGAACCGTCGAGCAGCCTGGAGAAGTTGACCTCGTTTGATTGCGCCTCCTTAGACCCGGTAGCTTTCGCTTGACAGTAATTGACGCATGACTCGTACAATATACCCTTAATTAGTAGTTGCATCAGTCGATCGTTCTTTGCGCATTTAGATACAGTGCCACTAGACTTCTTGTCGCATGGCAAAAATTGTTCTACAAGAGGATATACCTCGCGGAAGCACTGGACGCGAGCGTTGCTCGGATTCCATTTCTTAAATTGTGCGTGATCGGTAATACTAGGTAAAGTTAAAAGTAAACATAGATTTGAGTATTCTTCCTTAGAGGGCGCTAGTTTTTCTAAATCGCTAAGCACTTTGACGACTTCGTCCACTATGTTTTCTACATTGTTGTAAGCTTTTATTTCTGATCGTATGCAGAGGAGTTCTATGTATTTGTGTCTGAGGATGGCGTAGTTAAATTTATCGGCTTCGAAGGCCTTTAAAGCACTCAATGGTTGGATGAACTCGAGGACATCGTCCCACTGTCCGTCGAGTATGAGTTGTCTTAGAAACAGTACGTCGTCTGCGAAGTTTCCATTGATAACGCCTGTCTCTCTCTCCAGAGAGAGCTGGGTGATGTGTAGGTCTCTGTTGTGGAGGAACTCTAGAGAGAGCCGGACGACGTCGTCCTCGCGCAGGTTTAGGTGTGTAGACGGCATCTTAGCAGTGTAGATTTATATAAGTCTACAACAAGAAAAACTTTATTTTAGTGTCAGAAGCGAGACGCGAAGCACAACTTTCGAGTTAAAGAATACCTATCATACGAGTAGTAAAGGAAGTATAAGTGCTCGCACCAATCGTTAAAATGTCAATATAAAGGCCCATAATTTAAAACGTGTGCTCTCCAGTTTTACCTTTCTTAGCTCTTCTTAAAGGCCTATACACAAGATTAATTTTACAAATCTATATGTTTTATGTATACAGATAACTTACGAACAGACGAGTAAGAAGGGAGGTATTTTTTTTGGGACACCCCAATTCGTTTGTGTCTTTAATTTCTTTAAATCGTTTTGAAAACTTCATCTGACCTATGTATTATCAGTATTAGCTATGAGCGAAATCAATTCCCCTGCCACACTTACTTTAAATTGCCGCAGGATTACAGTATGTATTTACAGTCAAAAATACAGCGTTCATAGTTATTGAAAAGCGTTACTTAAGTCTTTTTCACTTTAACTCATACCAAATCAGTAATGTTTTGTGAGAAACGTCTTCTTAATCAGTATGGCAATATACGTAACATTGCGTGGTAACTTAGTGAACTTGATGAGTTATAGAGCTACACGCAAAAACTGTTACTGTGTTACCATGGCAACTGAACGAGTGATAGTGACGATCGTCAATCGGATTCAGGATTAGGTACTATAAGACACCACACTAGCGTCTCTCGAGCGACAGCAGCGTCTAGTCAACTCTATGTCAGCGGTCACACGATCAGTCTGGTGTCAGTTCAGTCCATCAATTTAGTTAGAATAGCGAGAGAATGATCGTGTAACCCTCTCAGACTGACGGACTAATGATCCGGACTGGAGAAAACAAATGAATAACAGTAACCTGCTGTCAGTTGTCCAGAATTATTATGGAATGAACTGACGCTAAAATGAGCGTGTAACCGATTCTAATGTCTATGGCAAAAGGCGTTGCGTCGCCGTTGCGCCTACCTTGCTCGAGGTATTTTCATGGAAAGGCAGGCTGGCTGGGTGGCTCTTATCATCGGTTACATTCACAGAGCGTATGAAAAACTAGTTAGTTGACATAAAAAACTTGTTTTTTTTTTATATAAGTGAACTGGTTTAGTATGGATAGTGTTGAAGTTAATGTTTATACACAATTGTTTCAAATAAACTAGAATAATAGTATTTATGATAAAATCGGTTTAATTTAATCATTGATATTCTGTTAAAAATACATATAATGAGTCACAATATGTACAAGGGACTAAAACGCATACTTATTTTACCCTTATTCTCATCGTGACTAGAGCTACAAAGGTACAGTCAACCACTTTGATTTCTAGGTCACTATAGAACCTTGTCACAATGACAATGATATGAGATTTCAAGCGGCTTTCATATTGACATTCACTGTGACAAGGTGTGAAATGGCCTAGGAATCAAATTGGTTGACTGTACATGTTTCAATTTCCTCGACTGACACATTATGTATAATTACAAGATAATTAAAAAAACAAGAACTACTTTAACGTCAAAAAACGTCAATAAATAAATACATATTGTGATAATCCTATTAAAACTTTCGCGAGACATATTTAACTATTGTATTAAGCGGTTTCATGTAAGTGTAAACCGCTAAATACAATAATCATACTGTGATAGATTAAGATGAAGTACCTAATATAATTTATTGTTAACAAGTAACACCTTTGTAATGAAAACTTTTTTACTATGCTTCTGTTTATTAAATTGATGTATGATGTAATATGATATGGATGTATAACATGCAGTTATTTATTCATGGTTAATGTTTATATTGACAAATTGACAGCTAGATAAATATGATGTCATCATTGAGGCCTACAATATTTGAGGAGTCCCTTGGCCTCTTTTTAGGGTACCATACCTCAAAATCAAAAAACTGAACGCTTATAGGATCAATCTGTTGTTGATCTCTGTTAGATTTCAAAAATGTTATGGGTTATACAAATCAATAATTATTGAAATTTGTATGATTGACGGACTTCTGAGGTATGGTACAATACAACCAAATTTTGAACCACCTTATTTTGGAAGTTGGTTGAAAAGTCTTACTGTTTCCTTGTTACAATTTTTTTAAGATAATGATCATTTATTTTTATTGAAATGAGATCACTAATTAAGCATTTCTGTTATCGAATTTAATTAAATTAATTGAGACCACCACATTTACACTACTGTGTTACAAATTACCCTATTGCCACGTGATCACAACAAGAGTATGGACTTGACTTATGAATATGATTAGGCTTGGGACTTTTCACTGCTCGCTATGGTTGTCCAAACCTTGGAGTCGTCATATGATAAAAAAATATATTCAAAGTCAAAGTATAAAAATTAAATGTTTTATTAAATGTCATAATTTATGTTGTTACATTTTTAATGGGCACCAAGCCTACTAAAACTATTGCAGAATCTTTCTTATTCAATCTACTAATATTTAAGAGACAACTGTGAAGAACCAAGCAATAAAAGAAAATTACTACTGTAACAGAATTTGAAAATCAAGTGGAGTGATTTTAAAAGGGACAACTGCTTAATTGTGTAGTGAAATTAAAGGCAAGGTATGAGGATTTCTAAATTCACATATAACATTACATGTATTAATAAGATAAATACAAAATTTAAAAAACCTCTGACACAAGTTGCCCATGATAATGACAATTTGATGATTACAATTTGATGATACAATAATGCTACTAAACATGAGCATAACCATAAAATCTGGAATTGTTAGCTTCAATATTGGCCAAGATCCTATCACTTTTTCTAATCAATGTTGAATATTTATCTTGGGAATGGCTGTGGTTATGTTCAACAATATAGCTAAGAACCATCCCGAAGGATATGGCTTTCTATTAAAAAAAGCATTCAAATTGGTCCATCCGTGGGAGCTACCACAGACAGCCACAGCTACGTATACACACATGTTAAAATTATAATATCCTCCCTTTTCCATCATCATCATATCAACTGATAGACGTCTACTGCTGGACAAAGGCCTCCCCTAAAATTCTCTACAACAATCATTCTTGCACCGCCCTCATCCATTTTGTTTCCCTGCAATCCTAACCTATCCTAATACTTTTTTGTCAGGGCTTAAAAAAATTATGATTCACTTAAAAACTATACGGGTCGATTGAAAAAAAATTGTACATAGTTAAGGGCTTTAATTAAAACAATGTTAATTGATTCCTTTGTGTGACGAAAGTTACCCATACATTTTGTATGACTAACTTTCGTGACACAAAGGAAGCGATCGTATTTTATGTTAACTACGCTTTTAACTACGTACAATTTTTTTGCAATCGACCGATACAATCATGTCATAGCCCACATTACAAAATAAATCAGATACACTGTTGAAATCCATTTTAAATCCATAGTTAAAATAACACTGCTTTTTTTTTCAATTAGTATAATGGCCTTGAATTAACACAAGACATCATAATATTTCAAAATATCAATCATATCAAACTACAATTTATGATAAAGAAAGTTATTCCTCATATAAAATTAGGTAACTGTAAAGTAGTTGTATGACAGCTTGTGTGACTCTAATAAGATACCCAAATAACATGCAAATATGCGGACTGATATGAATTAACATATTAACTATGTTACTCTACGATAAAATAATAAACTAGTTTAGGAAAGTGATAATATATTGATTTTGATGATATTTTTTAAACTATCAAATGCATTAAAATTCTGCAAAAATGTAGATCGTTCTAGTAAACAAATTAAGAGATTACTAAGCTTAGCTCATTAATTTATTCTCAAATTCTTCTAATGCTTTGCTTTGGTCATTAATTTATTCTCCAGGGGAAAGCCCGCATGCCGTGTACTTAGTGAAATTATTGGTGCATCTCTGACAGGTAACGTACCGCCGGGAGAAAATTCATTTAGAATTTTTAATTAACACTTCAGTATGCTTCACTCGACACGATCGGATGTGTACGTCTATATCCAAAAACAAATACAGAACAATCATCCACCTACACAAATCGACATCTCCATAAAAGCCTAACCAAGGTCCCTTCAAAACATACCTCGCACGATTTAATATCATGCAAAATTACAACTAACAAAACTAGATATACGGTCTCGACACGATCATCATTTTTACAGTTAAGTATCAAAAATATCTACTAAAATTAAATTCAAACTATTTACCTTGTTATTCCTATAGATATCCTGTGTAACGATACAATTCACAAACTCACAGTCTTGCCTACATTTGTTATATTTGAGAAGTGTTTATAATATAAATATTGTTAATTTTTACTACATTTTTCACTGGAGAGAGCAAACGAGAGACGTGCTTGTATGTATACCTACTTACCTACTATACTAGCTGACCTAGCTGTCCGTTCGGTTCGTATAGAAACAGCAAAAAATAACATTGTCTATGCCCACACCACGACGTCCACCAATCCAACCATCTGCAAAGTGAAGTGAATTTGAAATCATAATGCCGAACTAGTCAGCCAAGCGAATCGATTCGCTTGTAAAACTATTTCTTATTTTCTTTTCTTAGATTATCAGAAACATGTTCAATAGATTTGGTTCACCGGCTTGTATAATACCCAAACACAATTATATTTCTTTGATTTACGAGTATGTAGTATTTAGAATTAAAACCCTGAAAATTATTTAAACCTATTAGAAGTATACTGATCGAAAAATTTAATGAAATATTATGTTAGTAGGTAAACAGTAATTTATCATCACGTAATTTGTAATTTCAGGGATCCAACGCTTACCTGACTTGATTTGCGATGGACACTTTTTAGGGTGGATGGTTAATAAAATTGAAGTTCAAAAGGGTCAGGATTAACGATAACAAAATCAAATTGTTTTGCCTGGTTTGCTTGACCAACACTACCAAGCGCTCTGTAGAATGTCATTATTAAACTGTAAAAAGGAAAAATCATAAGAACTGATCCACAACGCAGGCTTCGTCAGGTGAGTTACACTAAGAATTATATATTACATTTTAACTTATATTCTATCTAGAACACCATGTCAGACTTACTAGCTAAGGTTGTATAAAATCTGAGTGCCCCGTCCTCTACACCAGGATTTCCTGTTCTGTGCAGATGAGGCTCCTCCTTTGGAGAGCATGCTAATAATTTAGCTACTTATCGGAAATTTTGCAACAAATCAGCAACGGGCTACTATCTACTTAACATAAAGTGAAAACTTATCAAATAGTTTTGTCTAGAAATGGAACGTCCATTATATATTTAAGCCGATTACAGCACCTAAAGATTCACGATACCGATACAAGAACAGAATAGCATCCGGGTACATCACCAACATACGATTCTCGCTCTTTCGGCGATGCTGCCTGGTTGCTTGCTAACCAACAGGGCATTCTAGTCGACCCGGTATGTGATAGACATCAGACATCGACAAAGTTAAGAACTTAAGAGGTAAAATTTGGTAAATATATATATTTATTATACCTAGGCTTTTGTATTGATAGTTAATTCTAAGATTGATATATATTTTAAAGATTGGTTATAGCTATAGGTACCCCGCGCCCGAAATGTTGACTTACTTAAACTTTATATCAGATAAATAAAAATATATTATAATTTATATTATACGATAAGCAAATCCGTGTGCCTTTGGGCAAAGGCTTCCCCCATTCTTCTCCACTCCTCCCTGTCATACACCAGTCTGGTCCAGGTTTTAATTCTTCCTGCTATCACTTCAATATATTATATTTATTCAAGTAAAAAAGTAAATTTCATTGCGCAGTAGTAATTTATACTACGCAGGAAAATTAACAGGGCTCTTTTTATTTGAATTTAAGTATTAATACATTCTAACCTTCTGATTTTAATTATTTTCTGTTCTATTCCACTAGAGCAGAACAGAATCGGTAGGTCTGCCGGCGGCCTAATGAGCCTAAAAACCTGTACAGTTTGTCTATGGTGTCCGTTTTTAAATCCGACACTGGCGACGCCGCTGTCAGTGTGGCAGTAAAAGAAATTAACTATCTCAATACTCGGGTCGAATTTTTTAGGTTTTTAATTTTTAATTTAAATTATATAAAATGGATGAAGAAGGGGAAAGTATTTTGATGGAAGAAAATTATTACCAGTTGCTGAATGTCTCCAAGACGGTAAATATTTTATTGCATGTGTATTTCGTCAGGGATTCGCTTATTTTGATTATCATTATTATATAACGTCAAATTTGATTCTCAGCGGACAAATTCTTGTGAGAAACTTCTATTTTGGTCCAACACTCTTAGTGGTATACGTGTTTACGGTAGTTGTGGAATGTTATATATTGTGTACCGAAGCAAAATGCGCATGATACTGTTTCACATAATTTTAGGTTAGAACCGGCAATGATAAGGCCTTTACGGTCCGATTAAACAACATAAGGGTCTATAATCACAACAAGAATAATCCTTTGTCGTCAGCTCACTAATTAAGTCCTCCATCCCTGTGTAACCCTTTCAGGGAAAGAAATATATTCAAGCTTATCATGCGATGATTGATAAGTTACTTTGATACCTACTGACTCTGCTTTATATTAATTTTATAAACGGTGATCTCTTTTATGTACTTTTTCTGATGGTGAACGAGTTATGTATGCTGACAAGTTTCAGTTTAACCCTAGAATAGTGGCGCAACAGTTTTCATATGGAAATAATCTATATTATCCATGTACATGCATAAACTATCAGTATCAGTATGTCAATAACAAATTTTAAAACATTGTTAGTCAGGATACTACTGAATCCTTCATTTATCTCCTGAAATAAATATGGGATTGCTGTGAATGTATAGTGAGGCTTTACTATGCGAAAATTGATTGGTATATTTAGCTCTGAATTCTGAGCACTATTAGTAGGAGAAAAAAAGTGTCCTAATATGATCTTACTATTTTATATTTTCCATTATGTTACTTCTACCCAAATGTGCTTCAGTATATAAGGAGTGTAAACGGAATTGGAAAAATTATTACACTTTTATTTTCTTACTATAGGCAGGCATCAGATTGATTTTAGTACTGTAGCATGTGAGTTACATTTTAATGTTAATATAGGATAATTCAGACAACTGTTTGAAAACAGTCTAATTGGGGATGTTTAATGTAAGGAAGAAAAAAAAACTTCACCAGCTCACACACTTCCCTCTCAAAATGTGAATTATAGAACTACACTATTTATCTTCCACATAACATAACTTATCAAGAATTTATCATGTATATGGGTGATTCTACAGGCGTTTCAACCGTCAGTCCGCTGTCATAAATAACAAAGCAACGGGCAACATAATATGCTTTCAATTAGATAAGGTATGGTTACAGTATATCACTGTATGAAAGTTTGCAGCTTGGTGTAGCTCATACTATCAATATGTTTGACAGCAGACTGACGGCGGTTGAAATGCTTGTAGAATCACCCATATTATCATCATCTAGTGTACCCATAACACAAACCTGCTAGAACTTAATTTGGGACAGTGGTGTTCTGTGTGAAGTTGTCTGTTACAAGAAAAAATTTAAAGTTGAATTTAATAGAATTAAATTTTATCAAGAGTATATTGTATTGTATATTATATGTCACATAGGCAAAACATAGAGCACTGTATGTTTAAAAATAAGATCTTAGCCACGCAATTTTGAGCTATTTATATAACAAAATAAGAGCGATGACAGGTAGCCGTAGTTACCAAAAGCAATTGAGTGGTTATTGAACACCTGTGATTCCCAAATAATAAATTCTAAGAAAACTATCCCATTCGGTGCATATTGTACCGATATTTCTAAACTAAGTTAAAATTCCTGACAGGCGTCGCCCGAAGAGATCAACAGTGCATACCGGCGGTTCTCTCGAATGTTCCATCCAGACAAGCACAGCACGGATCCCAACAAGCAGAAATGGGCAGAGCAAATCTTCAACAAAGTAAAGGAGGCGTATGAAGTCCTATCAGACAATCATAAGAGAGCTATTTATGATACACTAGGTAAGTTTACCTACAAATTAAGTCATATATAACCCTTACAGTAGCAAAAACCGATCTATAAAACATACACACATAACTGTGTACCTATATTATAGATGCACACTTTTACCATCACCAAAGGTTTCAGATAAATACTAATACCTTTTCACTCTTATCCAATAAAACGTAAATATAATATTTCCATTCAAATAGATATTTAAATTAACATCGTTGATATTGTGCGCCTTGTTTAAAATACGCGTTTTTTTTTTAATTAACATTCGGCATTTAAATTTTCAGATATAATAATAATTTTATTGTATCTAAACTAAATAATTTATACGTATTTTATATTTCTTATATACAGTGACAGGTAGGTACAGCCCGTGCAACACCGCGGGTTTTGTATAGAAATTTTAATATGAAAATATAATTATTTTAAAACTTTCTATCCCGCCATCTTGATTGATTAAAATATCGAAATAGTGTTGATGAATTTCTTCTGTATGACTTCGTTCCATTTCTTTTCTGGATACCAAATAATTGAATGTTTTTAAAGTTGAAATGCCAAAGTTCGTCTATAACACAATCTGTGGTTTATTGTGAATAATTTTACCCTGGGTATTAGACTTAAATTTTGTTACACAGGTATGGATTTTAGATTTCTTGCAAAAGTTAGTCTTACCTTTATCTTCTATATCTGAATGAGTGGCTTTCCACGAGGATAAACAATCTATTTTCTTGCGTGGCATGAAAAAAAAACAAGAACAAAAAGGTAATAATATGAAAGAGAAAAAGACTTCCATAATAATAATACTCATGAAAATGCACAGACCAAAATAGTGTCATAAAAAGTGGAAAAAAGTCTATGTGTAAAACTTATCTATTTCCTTTTTACAGGCAAGCGAGGTTTGGAAGTAGACGGCTGGGAAGTTATATTTCGGACGCGTACACCCCGGGAAATCAGAGAAGAATATGAAAGGTATGTGTTATGTTTTATGTACTTATGTATATATTGAGTCGGGTACTTCTTGTAGTTTTTTTTATGACAGTCATAGATCTGATCTTAATGACGTTATTTTCGTGATGTTGTGGATTCTCTAAGTCAATGTCATTGATGGAGTTGGAAGTTGGCAACAGGATCTTTGTGGTACTTAATCGCTCAACGACCTGAGGGGAGATGCTGCGAACTCGGTCTTAGTGTGTCTCGCTCACTCGTATGGACGCGTTCGGAGGTCCCGCTCAACCGCCCGCCGCTAGCTGGTGGCACAAAGTCGTGGCATCTCCGTTATCCTGTTTTGGCACAGTGATAGTGCAACTGCTTTTGAGCCAGCGGTCATGTGTTCGAATCCTGGCGAGGGCAAATATTTGTGTTGACCACAACCATGGTCATGGTGTTTCTGCATATGTATTATATTTCTACGAGTTTTGTCGGCGTAATCCTTTTTTCTTTGCTGTATTCAAGTAAGAAGTATGGAAGTAAATTGCTTATTTTGGGACAAGGTCGATTTGTGTAATAAGGTCCCCTGCACGTCTAGCATAACTGTGACACGCGACTCTTTGTCGCCTGACAAATTCTACCTGCCACTTTCCTTTCTATACCGTGCGAGCAAGTCAGGTAATACTGGGTCTAGCGACAAGCGAAGTCGCGTCAAGATATGCTAGCCCTGCTGATATATATTTTTCATCACACTTTCTCGTAAACAAGGGTTTACATGCTAGAAAAGCGGGCGTTAAGTCGTCAATTACGCCCTAGGGCGGTAAGTAATTTCTATCACACTTTAAGGGATTACATGCCAGAAACCCGGGCAGTAAATCGTATATGACGCCCTAGGGTGGTAAGTCGTATATAACGCCCTA
This sequence comes from Apotomis betuletana, assembly GCA_932273695.1. Lineage (NCBI taxonomy): Eukaryota > Metazoa > Arthropoda > Insecta > Lepidoptera > Tortricidae > Apotomis > Apotomis betuletana. The sequence continues at coordinate 10,271,900 of OW026298.1, read as the reverse complement.
GGGCGGTTAATAATTTTGGTATTGACTACTATTTATTACTTTTGTTTTATTTCCTCCAAAGTGTGATGAAAAATGTCGTACGTGACTCGTGTCATTAAAGCCCTCGTCTTCGGCTTCGGGCTTCTAATGGACACTCGTTTGTAATTCCCCGTTTACCACCCTTGTTACGTAATGTACTATTCTTATATTGTGCAGGTTAAAGCGCGAGCGAGAGGAGAGGAGGCTTCAGCAAAGCGCGAATCCCCGCGGCACCATAACGCTCTCCGTGAACGCCACAGATATGTTTATGAAATATTACGACGAGTATGAAATCATGTAAGTATTTATATTGATCCTAACTCATTATTTTCTGCTGCAAAGCTGTGACGAGTCGAGACAAGAGCAAACGGTACAGCGTGCAAATATTATCGACATACGATTGTATAAGGACGTATAAGAGACAAGGTATAGAGCGAGTATAGACGTAGAGAACAATATATTGCCCTACTACACGATTTTCACACAGTTGAATCGCGTAAAATTTTCTTTGTCCGTTTCGTTAAAATTTATAATAATGTAGTGAACTAGGTTTTAACAACGTTTTTTGTTGGAAGAGATTTTCTATTGACTTCTGCGAAAAAGTTGAGATAGATATATACAGGGATCCGATACCGTTATTTGCTCCATACAAAATACCGTTATTCTATTTCGGTTTTTCGCTTATTATTACACATTTTTATATTATAGTGGGCTAATTTCAAAGATCTATATCTATAACGAAATTCTATATAATAACATTCGAAAAAAACGCGAAATTATAGAGTTATTTAAATTTTCATGAATACCTAGTATCGATCCCTGGATATATAAAAACGATCCTGCCCTATAAAAGACGATGGCTATTCACTAGTTCTGTTGATACAGTCGAGTTTTTTAACTTCTGAGCAGAAATACATCAAATAATCAAAAACATCTGAACACGCCTTTACGCAGATAACAATAGTCGTGGTCACATTGAATTCGACTGCACATATACTGCCTCTTCCGCATCCAAACATTAAACCTTGTCGAATAGATCGTACGGAACCATGGAACCTTATAAATTTATTTATAAAATTTTCAGAGAAGAATCGACAATTCTACCAAATATAGAAGTATCGGGCATGAATATCCAACAGTCCATAGATGCTCCCATAACACTGAGAGATACAATGACACTGTCCGGAAATATATCAACACAGAATGGAATCGGTAAGTTCTCTATTAAGCTTAGGCTGGATTTACAATTTTCGGACATACTTTTATTCCATGGAATAACGCTGACTGGGTTTTTAAAATGAAAAAAAAAAAATAACTAAACAACACAACATACTGATTTATGCCTTTGGGTCCTGAGCTAGAATTGTCTGTGTTACGGGACCCATTAGTAATGTCAAAACGCCATATTAGTTTGACATTACTAACCGAGAGGAAGCGTAATTCTTGGAATTAAACTAACGGATATAATAATTAATTTCAAGCACGCATTGCTATTCTGCTATGACTTTTTGACTCTGCGCCACTGTTACTCGTGTTTTATGAACTGTCGTGTCGGTGGATCAACTTTTTTCTTGTTGTTATTTGTTACGTGGCCCAGGGGACAATAGTGCTTAAACTTGTTAGCAAAGTGTTGATAATTTCGATACCTTAGAGCACAATCGTACTAACTGTTCGGAAAAAAAATGGTTGCAATTAGGACGAGGTATCAATTTATTTGGTATTGTCAGGACTTCACTTCAGGAGATAGCCCACATAAGAATAGGCTTACAATTGTTACAATAGCAAAGTTTTTGTTATATATAACCGCCGAAATCGTAATTTTAATCGTAGTTTTAAAGAGTGGCCCAGGGGACATCACCATGGCAACCAGCGATAGAAAAGGTTGAAGGATATAACATACATTTCCAGTAATCGCGTCACCTTAACTCATCCCATACCTATTTTCCAGGTACCGGTGCCGTGAATCTAAGTAACCGCCACCTCAGCTCCGAGAAGGGATGGACAGAGTTCGAGTTTGGTATCGGCAACGGTCCTCTCATGGGCTTCAAGATGTTCCGCACACTGTCCCGACTTATGTTCCTCAACTGTGGCACTGTTATGCAGTTCACGCCAAGAGGGATCGTACCTAGTCTAATCACAAGTGAGTAATTTACTTTAAGGCTCTGGTTAAATCTAGTTTATCACGTTCCCAGTCTGTGACCCTGTATTTGGGTCACGGCAAGCCCCTATTACAAAGCCATAAACAAAAAATCTACAGATCACACACTACACGCAACTATCAAACACATTAAAAATGTAATTAATTAAGTTTTATTTGTCGCGCCGCCTCCTAATATGACTCAAACTGTAACTTAATTGAATCCCAAGATCAAATTTCTTCCGTTTCTTAAATAACGAGCTCAAAATAAAAGTTTAGTGTCAAACGTTTCCCGCAACCTCAAAAAACCGGCCATGTGCGAGTCGGACTCGCGCGCGAAGGGTTCCGTACCATCAAATAAAATAACTGGCCGGGTTTAGTTTGCACCTGGTATGTATGGTGCTGAATGCAAATGAGGTGCAAAGTTAACGCAACTGATCACGTTTGTTGTATGCGAGCCACACTTAAATATTTATTTTATTCTGTTCTTAGTATTTGTTGTTATCGCGGCAGCAAAAATACCTACATCATCACTGTAAACTCCAATTATCTAGCTATCACGGCTCATGAGATACAGCCTGGTGACAGATGGTCAGACAGACGGACAGCTGAGTATTAGTAATAGGGTCCCGTTTTTACCCTGTGGGTACGGAACCCTAAAAACGGGGACTTCAATAGATTGTTGTCATTAATAAACTTATCGTAATTTCCAGCAATGTTTTCCTCTTGCTGGAACGATGGGTGGACGACTTGGTGCAGGCAGTCGGGAGAGGCTGGATGGAGCAGTCCATAGATAGGGGAAGATGGAAGGGTTTAGAGGAGGCCTATACCCAAAGCGGGGTCCATATCTTAGAAAATAATTGACAACATTTCATATTTATAACAGGTGGAAATTAATATAGAGATCGACGGGGTTTTTAGTCGTGTACCTTAAAAAAAATCTTTGAATTTATTCTTCTGTATTTAAAGAAATATAAGAAAATACATCAAAAAACTGCAATCTAAGAGAATACGGTCTGAATATGGTTGTTGTCTAAACCAAAGAGCGAAAAAATATATATTTTTTTTATTTGACGTTGACAGATGACAGATGCATACTGAGTTTGATTAAGTTTTTTTTAAATAAGAAAACCGACTAAAGTAACCGTTCCATTAAGTTCTGGTTTTGGTGTTGCCACATTTTAAAATGAGTATGTTTTTGTAAATTAATAATAAAATAAATAATCATCTCAGCTAATATCTTTTTAAGCAGAATTCAGAAAAGTAATAAAATGATAGTCTTAAAAATATGAAATGTTGTCAATTAGAGTAAATTACTAACACTAGGAAATAGGTTCAAGTGCAGAATACTAACAAATTATAAACTGTTAATTAACTAAGATGTGGAATAAATGGCTCATTTATTATTATTATTTATTAAGACTGCACCGAGCGAAATGTGAAAAAATAGGCAGTTGCCGTTAAGTAGATAACGTCAACACTAGTTGTTTAATCCATTTCTAAACTACATATTTAGCACTTCAAAGAATGTGTTAACAACTTCTCCGTGGAAAAATTATAAGATTATTAATATTTTACCCTAGAGAACTAAGTAAAGTTGGACGAAAATTGTAAAATCGTAAGCAGGCGTTAAGTGTTTTTTTATACTTTAACAATGGAAATATATTCGGATTTTCAGTTCAAAAAAAAGATGAATGTTTACATTATAATTTGTCCGCATGAAATATTTCAATTATTGTTTGGTATTGAAGGTCCAGATTTATCAAAAAGTGCTTTTAATTCTCCATACATTTTTACTATGGCGGCCGCGCGCCGATCTAAATTACGCATTCCCCGCGCTCTATGGTTCAGTCGCTAACGCTCGGCGCCCTCTTAATTTCCAGCAATGGCGCTTCAACTGGACGCCCACTCCGTAGGCTACCTGACGTACAGAGCCGGCGGTCAGGGCGGTTCGTCGATGACGTCCATATACGTCCGGGACTCTGAGAAGTACCACACTAACACTGCCATTCAAATCGGCAACCCGCACTCGTTCATCTCCTTTAACATCATGAAGAAGATGCCGCAACACGACATGAAACTCCGGTTGGCGTTAAAGTAAGTGTTATCTATTGTTAAGAGGCCTTATTCCTTTTAAAATACACATTTTTCTCTGTGATCCAACATGTTTCGTAACATATTATTGATGTTACTACCTAGAACCAGGGCTATTGGGATTTATTGGTATATATTTGAAACTTACAGTTTTAATTTTTCATTGATAATTTTTGTTTCAAAAACTACTCGGAATTGACAAAATTCACTCGTAAAATTAGTTTTTTCAACTTATTTTCGGCTACACGCAATTAAAGCATGAAATAGCTATGTTACTACCTAGAACTCGGGGAAAAGTATTGTTCACTCCAAAAAGTTTGTTAAAATTATCAATATATTTGTCGTAATATGAAAAAAATAAATTTCAAAAGGAATAAGGCCTCTTAAATGTGTTTGCGAACGTTTTAAATTTTGAGCACGACCGCCCAGTAGTCAAGCATTTGGCCTCGATTGCACCAGTACCCCATGAGTTAACGAGACCGTACTCGCTAGCGACAGCGTAAATGATTTGAATGATGAATAGTACAGGGCCCCAGTTACTTTGTATCACTACAATTCTCCATACAAATCCTTTACGCAGTCGAGTACTGTCACTAAACTCACGGTGAGGGTATTGACGTTAAGTGACAATAAGGCCTAAGAAGACGAATCCTATTGCCTGCAAGTGAAAAAAAGGAGAGATATCTACATCAGTGATGTATCACACAGGGAGCACCCTCCATGGACGCTCGACCGTTCTCACCACCAGCATGCGCCTGTAATGTCATGTCACTTTTCTATCATTTTTTAGGGTTCCGTACCCAAAGGTTAAAAACGGGGCCCTATTACTGAGACTTCGCTGTCCGTCCGTCCGTCCGTCTGTCACCAGGCTGTATCTCAAGAACGGCGATAGCTAGACGGTTGAAATTTTGACAGATGATGTACTTCTATTGCCGCTATAACAACAAATACTAAAAATAAAATAAAATAAATATTTAAGGGGGGCTCCCATACAACAAACTTGTTATAGATTATGGTACGGAACCCTTCATGCGCGAGTTGGACTCGCACTTGTTTTTGTTACATTACAGAAAACGCTCGCAGCGAGGCTAAAGAACTAGTTTCGATGGCCGTGGCTTTTTTGCTTTATTACTTACACTTGAGCTACGTTCATTGTACGTTGCGACGTAAGATTTGTGAAAATCAACAAGATACATCAAAAAAAGTCTTAAAAAATTCAATTGCAAGCTTCGATGTTTGTATGTTAGTTACTAAGTAGTAAGTTCTTACGTTGACAATTTAAAACTAGGTGTGATTTTTCGAAATAATTTGAAATAACGCGATTGTCTTTATTACGCAGCGAATTATATATGTATACCTGTACTAAAATTTATATTTATTTTGTTTTAATTAAGTTAAATGGGAATGCAATGCTGGTGGATGGTGATACAATTTAAAGTTATATATTTAGTAGCTATGCGATATTTAATGTGATAATAAGTGTTTAAAATCATCAATTTAAGTCTTTGGCTGTCTATAAATATGTAAGTGCAACAAGATAATCAAATGTAAAATTATGGCCATCCTTAATGATCGCTAGTCGTAAATGGCGCTAAAACAAGGATGTTACAGGTCTGTACTATATAGAATGTGAGCAGAAATTGCTCGCAGCTTCGTCCGTTATATCCTTTCATATTGTTTCTCAACAACCAAAACTCATTTAGTAACAAGTACCTACTTAAAACAAAGCTCGTATCTCATTATGAATCTACAAACTATAGTCTATACTTTTAGGTATTTAAAAAATGTAAACAAACATTAAAAGGGTTGTTTATAAGATAATGTTTGGTTCCAGTGAATTTTTTTATATTATAAAATAATTGACCTCACTACTGCAGTCTGTTAAATTTAAATAACATGTGTTATCGCTTAATTTAACTGAATATATACAAATTCATGAATACAAACATATTTTCATCACATTAAATAAATATATTTTTTTTCTCACTAAAAAGTACCCAATTTTGCAGAGATTTAAAACGCAAGGCTGCATTATACTGGAAGGTACACGACTAAAATAGAAAATCACAGGTTTAAAGTAGCAACATCTACCTTACGTGATTTTTAGGGTTCCGTACCCAAAGGGTAAAAACGGGACCCTATTACTGAGACTTCGCTGTCCGTCCGTCCGTCCGTCTGTCACCAGGCTGTATCTCAAGAACGGTGATAGCTAGACAGTTGAAATTTTCACAGATGATGTATTTCTATTGCCGCTATAACAACAAATACTAAAAATAAAATAAAATAAATATTTAAGGGGGGCTCCCATACAACAAACTCGTTACAGATTATATATATATAGGTACGGAACCCTTCATGCGCGAGGCAGACTCGCACTTGCCCAATTTTTTTAACTTTGTCGCACATTCGCCATTGCTTGCTGTCAATTTGACAGCTCCGGTTTGTTTACATTTTTTTAAATACCTAAAAGTACAGAACAGACTATAGATACGAGTTTTTGAAGAGTAGTGACAGAAGTTTAACTGAGTTTTGGTTGTCACCAAGCGATAGCCTTTATCGCTTTTATCAGTAAGTTGGAAAGTAAAAGTTGGAATTCATCCAGTGGTTTTGACACGATGTCGCGACGGTGGGGTGTCGTAAGAGTGACATCCACGCGTGATAGATTTTTCATTTGTGCTAACCATACATCGTCAATCCTTCGTGTGTAAGGCGTTTGGTTATTTGAGATTATATGAATTAAGAATTTTAGATATAACTAGCTGCGCCCCGCGGTGTACCCGCTCATCGCACGGGAACTAATTTTTCAGGATAAAAATTGGGCAAGTGCGAGTCCGACTCGCGCATGAAGGGTTCCGTACCATAATCTATTACAAGTTTGTTGTATGGGAGCCCCCCTTAAATATTTATTTTATTTTATTTTTAGTATTTGTTGTTATAGCGGCAATAGAAATACATCATCTGTAAAAATTTCAACTGTCTAGCTATCACCGTTCTTGAGATACAGCCTGGTGACAGACGGAGGGACGACGGACGGACAGCGAAGTCTCAGTAATAGGGTCCCGTTTTTACCCTTTGGGTACGGAGTCGTGTGATCGTCATGAAGTAACAAACATACTCATAAACACACTCACAAATTTTCGCCTTTGTAATATTAGTGTTATTATCCCATTAATGGTCCAAATAACCTGTTGTACATTTATACAGGCTGGGTACTTTCGGCGCCATAGCGGAGTACGGGGCAGAGAAGAAGGTGTCAAAGAACAGCAGTGTATCCGCTGCGGTCATGCTGGGCGTGCCCAGCGGGGTCATACTCAAGCTCAAGTTAGTATATTCGGCGTTCACATTCCATTAATAGTACATTACTGCAGACGATTCCCGGCCTAGGCCTTAAATTTTGGATGAAATTCCTTTAAAACAGTTGTCTAGAGTTGTTTCGCCCGAAACGTGATACTTCAAAGTGTTTCGGGTGTTTCCTGTAATAGGAGCAATAAATTAAAATATGGATTCTACTCTTCAAATCGAGCATTGTTCAGCAACTTTAAAAGAAGTCAGTTTTCAGAATTTTATTATTTCAAACAAATTAAATAGTATTTTCAATGTACGTCGTCCAACATTGACATTCCCTGAGCATTGACATAGCTGTCACTCTACTAATATCGGACATTTCGCAATACATTGCTTCTTTGTCTAAACATTATTCTACAAAATATCATTTAATACACGTTATTTTCAGCAGTTGCTTAACAAATGTTGTCCAGTTTCAAGCGAAGAATCTATGTTTTAATTTATCGCTCCTATTACAGGCAACACCCGGTATATAACGCATGTTATAACGTCATTGCGTGTTTGTAAAAAATTCAGGCTTGCTCAGAAATTTTAATCTGTTTTATATCTGAGGGAGCACTCTAATGAAATGAATAATTATTTTTGTTCTGTTTGCGACCAAAGTATACACAAATGCATGTGCATTATGCATGCGTTATTTTGTTGCTTTTAGTATTAAATTATAATTGTAATTTTGACCAGATGGACGTGTTCAACTCAAACCATAGTGGTCCCTATCCACCTTTGCGAGGAAGTGATGCCCTCGCCGGTGTTCTACGCGACCGTGGTGCCGATGGTCTCGTGGCTCATACTGAAGAAGCTGGTGCTCGACCCCATAGCGAGGGAGCGGTCCGAGCGCGAGCGGCAACGGTCTATGGAGGCTAACTTTGAAAGGTTAGTTATATTAAAACTCGGAGGCTAAGTTTGAAAGGTTAGTTATATTATAACTTGGAGGCTAACTTTGGAAGGTTAGTTATATTATAACTTGGAGGCTAACTTTGAAAGGTTAGTTATATTATGACTTAGAGGCTAACTTTGAAAGGTTAGTTATATTATGACTTGGAGGCGAACTTTGAAATGTTAGTTATATCATAACCAGGGTTCGGAAATTCGGATCGATATGTACCTTAAGTTGACAAAATCCTATTGCTATCTCACTCATACGTCAAACAAAGCCGCCTATACCTACGACCGAATAACAAAGCCGCCGCCAAAGTTTAGATAAATATCGTACCGAATTTCGAAACCCTGTCATAACTTGGGTGCTAACTTTGAAAGATTAGTTATATTATAACTTGGAGGCTAAGTTTGAAAGGTTCGTTATATAATAACTTGGATGCTAACTTTGAAAGGTTAGTTATATTATAACTTGGAGGCTAAGTTTGAAAGGTTCGTTATATTATAACTTGGAGGCTAACTTTAAAATGTTAGTTATATCATAACTTGGAGGCTAACTTTGAAAGGTTAGTTATATTATAACTTGGAGGCTAAGTTTGAAAGGTTAGTTATATTATAACTTGGAGGCTAAGTTTGAAAGGTTAGTTATATTAAAAGTTGGAGGCTAACTTTGAAAAGTTAGTTATATTAAAACTTGGAGGCTAACTTTGAAAGGTTTGTGATATTATGACTTGGAGGCTAACTTTGAAAGGTTTGTGATATTATGACTTGGAGGCTAACTTTCAAAGGTTAGTTATATTATAACTTGGAGGCTAACTTTGAAAGGTTACTTATATTATAACTTCCGTACCTTACCATGAGTTAACGTGACCGTACTCGCTAGCAACAGTGTAAACGATTTGTATGGAGAAGACCACGGCTGCCCTAGTTCTCCCTACAGATCAGTTTCGCTAGCGAGTACGGGCATTGTAAAGTCATGGTAAGTGCACTGAACAGTATCATATATCGATAATATAAGAAGCTTCCAAATGGATGTACAATATATTAAGTCAGGTCACCAAATTGTTGCATACGTTTAGACTTCGTTGAAGTTCGAGTATAGTAGCAGTTCCACTAAGGAATATGTAGGTCGTTTTATTTAATTATATTGCGATGATTATAGTTTCAGGACCTGTTATACGCTCGATTATAATGACTATTAATTCATTTTTTTTTCGTAAATAACGTACATAATTTTCTTTTTCCAGGTTGCAAGAAATGCAGCGGCAGGCGCGGGCAACCATCGAACTGATGAGAGAGACACATTCTAGGATAAGAAGCGATGAAGAAAAGAAGAAGGGTCTAGTCATCCTCAGAGCTTTATATGGAAAGTTACCTGCAGGTATGCTTCTCGTGTTCCATAACAAAATTCAGATTACCTGTGACTTTTTCATTCAACTTTAATTGCGGCTCAACACTATTGCGAAGTTGGCCGAGGCGAAGTTTGCCGAAGTATGAGTTTCCGCAGCGACATCACACTAACATATTCGCCCAACCGCGGCCAACTTCGAGTAGTTTTGGGCTAGGGTAAAAGCTTAGCTCTCGCTGTCATAATAGGCTCTGACTCACCTTTAATTGTATAAAACTAATGTTTGTTTCGTATAGTATTTGACATAGGAAACCTAAATATATAATTTCCAGTTCATAAAAGTAGAAGATGGCTGAACTAATTGAAATTGAAAATATGATTTTTATTATGTATTTTGATATGCTTAAAACGCTGTCTGCCATTTTCACCATTGATAGTGACGTCACCAAACCAGTAAAAAAACTTAAAACGTCAATCGCATCATAGATAAGAGTGTATTAGTGGCCATTATTTACGGGATCGCCTACGTCACGCCACAGATAAGCAAAAGGCAAAAATGACGGTCGGCGTTTTTGTCTGTTAATGACATTTCTATTTGAAATCAGGGTGATTCTACAGGCGTTTCAACCACTGTCAAAAATATTGAAATAATGAGCTACGCGAAGCTGTAAATTTTCATGCATTAATATACTGCAGTGTTTTTAATAAATGACAAATTTGATAATTGGGATCGAAGTTTTATCGTAAAAACTTTAAGTTTAAGGGGGGTCGCGATGAAATCTTAATGGTCATTAAGGGCCGTGACACCAAAAATACTGATATACTGTAACCGTACTTCTTACCATAATTGATCTAATTTAAACATATTATATGGCCCATTGCTTTCATCTTTATGACAGCGGACTAACGGCGGTTGAAACGCCTGCAGAGAATCACCCATTAATAAAACTTAGCTTTCTAGCTCAATAAAAAATACAATACATTGTTTATAAATAACCATTTTAAATATAACATTGATACAAAGCTTAAAGAAAAATGTAAAAAGGAGCTACCTGGTGGAAGGGACCGGGAATCGAACCCGGTACCTCTGGATTGCCGGTCCAGCGCATGGCAGGTCTGGATTGCCAGTTTCAAATTAACAATGCAAAGATCGACACACAAAGCATAAGGAAAAATTCGTCAGGCTACTTGGAGCTAGGGTAGCGAAGTGGTTAACGCGCTAGACCGGCAATCCAGCGGTTTGATTCCCGGTCTCTTCCACCAGGTAGCTGTTTTTTACATTTTTCTATAAGCTTTGATCTTTGTATCAATGGTTTAAATAAGAGTTGTGGTGTGTACCCACATTAAAAAAATTGAAACGAACTGTATTGGCAAGTGTAACTTTTATTTAAGAGGGCGCCGAGCGTTAGCGACTGAACCATAGAGCGCGGGGAATGCGTATTTCGGTCGGCGCGCGGCCGCCATAGTAAAAATGTATGGAGAATTAAAAGCACTTTTTGATAAATCTGGACCTTTAATACCAAACAATAATTGAAATATTTGATGCGGACAAATTGTAATGTAAATATTCATCTTTTTATTGAACTGAAAATCAGAATAGATTTCCATTGTTAAAGTATAAAAAAACACTTAACGCCTGCTTACGATTTTACAATTTTCGTGCTACGTTTAATTAGTTCTCTAGGGTAAAATATTAATAATCTTATAATTTTTCCACGGAGAAGTTGTTAACACATTCTACGAAGTGCTAAATATATAGTTTAGAAATGGATTAAACAACTAGTGTTGACGATGTCTACTTAACGGCAACTGCCTATTTTTTACAAGCTTTTATTTAGCTTGCATGGTATGTTTAAAGTATGTATGTTCGGGTGAAATCTTGCAACTCAATTTTGAAGCAGATATCGTCAACCGATTGAGCTGAAATTTTGCATACTTACTTAACTTGGATGACAATACAATAATATGGTACCATGGGGCTGATCTGATGATGGAGCCGGACGGTGGCCATAGGAACTCTATAATAGAAAAATCAATCCTACCGAGTTTGGGCTTTTTAGAATCGTCTCAGTGAGCATTTGATGGATATCCAAAGAAAAGTACAGTCGGCTATAAAAGCTTGCCACTAAAATGTCATTTTTGACAGAAACTTATTCACATTTCGCTCGGTGCAGTCTTAATAGCTCACGATCTTCGCCAGGTGCCTCAAGTCACGAGGTGGACGCGGAACCGACTGGCGACGCGGCAACCCCGGAATCGCCAACCGGCTACACTGAGGTCATCGACGTGACCATACCAGTACAGTGTCTCGTCAAGGACTCGCGGCTCGAGCTGCTCGAAGCGAGCAAGGTAAAGTACCCTTACATAAACCAATCTACATACAAGCGCGCTCGAGCAAACGCACACATACACATTGCTCACGGACACGATATCTCGGACCAGTTCAGACCAGTGCGAGCGCGAGTGCCATCACACTGAGGTCATCGACGTGACCATACCCGTACAGTGTCTCGTCAAGGACTCGCGGCTCGAGCTGCTCGAAGCGAGCAAGGTAAAGTACCCTTTAATAAATCATTTTTTTTTTTAAATGATCCTCTACAGTTGGGCCTGCGTCACAGACCACCCCCACTAGACGGAGCATGTAAGGCGACCCGCGCGCACCAACGATATGGTACGGCAGAACATTAAAGTATCAACACGGCGGCCACCGTTTAGTTGCGTCCATGTTTATGAGGTCTCTCTACACCACTTAACACTACAATTTACCATGTTATTTATTTAATTTCTTTTTTCGTTGACGTACGCATGGATCATAAACAAGGACGCAACTAAACAGTGGCCGCCCGTGTTGATACTTTAATGCTCTGCCGTACCTTATCGTTGGTGCGCGCGGGTCGCCTTACATGCTCCGTCTAGTGCGGGTTGTCTGTGGCCTGCGTGTATGCGGCCCGTAACTGCACGTCTGAATTTTTCTCAACCACTGAGTAGTAAAGACGCGAGAGAAGAGAGGAATGCCAGCCATCAGAAAGATGAGCTGGACTTTTGGTTAGCTCTCAAGGGATAACTGTAACGTTTATCGAGAAGTGGAAGCAGCCCGCTGCGAGGCTGGAAGTCTTAAGAGGCCTTATTCCTTTTAAAATTTATTTTTTTCGTGTTATCACGAATATATTGATAATTTCAACCTACTTTTTCAAGTGAATAATACTTTTTCCCGAGTTCTAGGTAGTAACGTAGCTATTTCATGCTTTCATTGCGTGCAGTCGAAAATAAGTTGAAAAAAACCATTTTCCACGTGAATTTTGTCGATTTCGAGTAGTTTTTCGAACAAAAATTAGCAATGAAAAATTCAAACTGTAGGTTTCAAATATATATCAATAAATCCCAATAGCCCTGTTCTAGGTAGTAACATCAATAATATGTTAAGAAACATGTTTGATCTTAGAGAAAAATGTCTAAACAATCAGCATTTTAAAAGGAATAAGGCCTCTTAATAGGGGATTGAACCGGCTCCCGCCGAAGCGAGCGTCTCTGTCTGTCTGTCTGTGAATGTCGTGAGTGACACGAGGACGTGTGAACGAGGGTCTGGCCTGGCCCTGTCCGCCCTAAGCTGGGCAAGAAGTCTGGAGTCCTCTTCCTCTTCCAACCTGCGTCTAGTAGTGAAAGTGTTGTCAGGGACATAAATCAATCTACATACAAGCGCGCTCGAGCAAACGCAGATATAGACATTGCTCACGGACACGATATCTCGGACCAGTTCAGACCAGTGCGAGCGCGAGTGCCATCCGCTTGACGTGTCCGTGAGCAATGTCTATGTGTGCGTTTGCTCGAGCGCGCTTGTATGTAGATTGATTTCTGTACGTATCTGTCGTACGAACGTGTATGTACATTATTTACAACAATGACAATGTATGACCAATACAAATAAATAAATGATATGATATGATATGATATCGTACGATGTCCCTGTGTGATACTTCATTGATGTATCTCTCACTTAACATCAGTACCCTTAGCATGAGTTCACGTGATACTCGCTAGCGACAGCGTAAACGATTAGTATGGAGAATATTACAGCGCCCCTACCGGTTACTTTGTACAACTACAATTCTCCATACAAATCCTTTAGACAGTTGCTAGCTGTCACTGTAAACTCATGGCACAGACAACCCCCACTAGACGGAGCATGTAAGGCGACCCGCGCGCACCAACGATATGGTACGGCAGAACATTAAAGTATCAACACGGCGGCCACCGTTTAGTTGCGTCCTTGTTTATGATCCTTGCGTGCGTTAACGAAAAAAGAAATTAAATAAATAACATGGTAAATTGTAGTGTTAAGTGGTGTAGAGAGACCTCATAAACATGGACGCAACTAAACGGTGGCCGCCGTGTTGATACTTTAATGTTCTGCCGTACCATATCGTTGGTGCGCGCGGGTCGCCTAATACTCGCCTTACATGCTCCGTCTAGTGGGGGTTGTCTGTGACTCATGGTAAAGGCAAGGGGGTTTCACTTCGCTGAAGTGTCAAAAATTATACCTACTAATTTCGGGTCACAATTGTGACCCGGCCCGCCCATCGTCCCGCCTATATTCGGCTAGGGTTGGCACGTTCGAAGCGAAGACAACGCATCGATTACATTTTTATTATTTACATATTTTTGTGATTTTTTTATTTTTTTTAACCGACTTTAAAAAGGAAGAGATTCAGTGTTCAGAATCGTTTTGAACGTAAGTTCACCGATTATCTTCCAAAAGTGTAAATATATATTTTTTTTATTAGTAAGAGAATACGGTTACTGCTGCGGTTTTCCCATTGACATTAAGTCATGATCTGATGATGGAACATTTACCTACTAGATCTCGGGAGTAGTTCAACGTAGACAAGTGTGGGTTTTTCTGCTCACTTTACTGAACATTTGCAGCCAGTATGTGGCAGTATCATAAAATTGACCTGATGATGGACCCTGGAAATAGGGACTGGATCTCAAGATTGGTTCAATGCAGACATGTGCGGTTTTTACATTTCGATTCACCATAATGAACATTTGGACTCAGTATCATAAAATTGACCTAATGATGGATCATGGAAGTACCTACTGGATCTCAGGACTGGTTCAACGTAGACTAGTGTGGTTTTCGTTTTTGTACTCACTTTAATGAACATTTATATCCAGTATCATAAAATTGACCTCATGATGGGCCCTGAAAATATGGACGTGATCTAAAGATTGGTTCAACACAGACATGTGCGGCACTACAATGAACATTTAGACTCAGTATAATAAAATTGACGATGATGGATCATGGAAGTGCCTACTGGATCTCAGGACTGGTTCCACATGAGTAAAGAAACGGAACAGAGACTAACACAACACACACCGTACACTACTACAAACGCAATGCGCGTGTGGACGTATCCACAAACTCCACACCACGTACACGAACAAACAGATTTAGACCGCATTGCTGCGTTTAGCGCACAGGGTGCGCGCCGTGTCTTGTTCGACTTCGCTTATGAATGTGAAAATTAGCGAACCAAATTAATTGCAAAATGGCGAATGGCTTTTTTTTCAAAATTTCAAATTGGTGCTAGGGGGCTGAAACTCGGTATCGGGGGGCATTTGGGGCTCACAAATATGAATCTGAAATTGGTGTCAAATTCAGTCAAAGTCGGAAAATATCGAAACAACAAGATTTGTATGGAATTTTTTTTTTAGGGTTCGTTATCTCGTAAACGGCTGGAAATGGGTAGGGGGTGCTCGAACGAATGTCATAGGGGACCCCAACCCGAGTACAGTCGTAGAAAAAAAATATCAAAATGGTGACTTTTTTTTAATGTCAAATTAGTCCTAGGGGGTTAAAACTGATCGGGAGGCTTTTGGGTCATCCAAGTCAGAATATGAAATTGGATTTTCAAAATATGCTCAACTTCGGAAAATATCGAACAAACAAAATTGAATAATCCCAGAACATAAAGGGCCGGTAGAAAAGGGCTTATTTCTATGTATATACACAAATATAAACCATTGTCATTGATCGTCGTCATCATCGTCGATTGAATCAATCATTGATGTCAAGTGTGCATAAAAATGAAATGTTATGTAAACGGGTGTAAAACCAATAATAAAATAAATAAAAATGTTTCATTCTACAAACTTCCAAAGGCTAAAATAAACATTTAAAAATGCATTTAAATAATATATAAACACATTCTTTCTCTACTTGCTCATCAAAGTGAATCAGAATACGAAAACTGCACGTGACTGCGTTGAACCAGTCCTGAGATCTAGTAACCACTTCCAGGATACAAAATCCGGTCAATTTTATAATACTGGATCTTAATGCTAATCAAAATGGTTCGAAAAGCAAAAAACCGCACATGTTTACGTTAAACCAATCCAAAGATCCAGTAGGCACTCTTAGAGCCCATCATTATAAAGATCGCGCTAGGTCCCTCTTATTTTGAACGTATTTTGTTAAAAGTAGCTTTTAAAATAATTACAAACAGAGTAGTTTCCCTTTTGCTAATGTAGGCAACCCTAGGATTATGACACGCCCCAAAGAAGCTAGAACCAACAGCGTCGTACGTCATTAAAAATGGCCAATCAGATATGAGTAGGCTAATGCTTTTGCAAAAGCGGCAAATAACAAAAGAGTGCGGCTTCTGTAGTGTCTTTATTCTGTGGTAAAGGTACAGATTCTTTTGACCGCCAAAGACGGCTGTGACTTACAGCGGAAAATTGCTCCACAGGCGCCAACGTCGGCGATAGTCGTCCAAATTTCAAGGGATCCTATCGTATCGTAATGCATAAATGCATAAATAAATATCGGACAATCTCACACAAATCAATCTAGTCCCACAGTAAGCTCTAGTAGGCTGGTGTTATGGACACTAGATGACGATGCATAATTATTAATTAATAATAATTATTTTTTGTACGACTGGCGGCAAACATTTTTTTCCTTATTAATTATTTTGTTACCATAAAGCGGCAACTAGTCAGTGACGTAGAAAGCCTCACTAGCCAGCGGACTTCTGATGGCACGGGAAGACTTATGAGAGCTATGGAGCCAATATTAACATTAAAATACTTTTCATCCTGATAGTCATACTCATAAGTGTTTTAATTCGTAATTTTAATTTTATAGTCAAGCACAAAGTCAGAAGAATATACAAGTACATGAATTTCGTAGCATTTTTTTTTATCGTCATAAAATACGTAAATGTTTGCTACTTTTTTACATGTTTTTTGGAGTATATTGGGTTCTATATTGATTGAATAGCCAGCTATGACTAGAAAATGAAATCGACAATTAATGTAGTTAAATCTAAGAATATTAATATTAAAAAAATATATATTTTATTTATACTTTTAGTATTTTAATGATAGGGATAGAACCACAATAACTATAAAGGCAGTTTGGAATGAAATAGAATCTATTATAGATGAATGAGTATCCGTATGAGGATGAATTGTATTTTAATGTTGGTATCGGCTTCATGACGGTAATCGGCTTCATATCTCTCTAAAGTCTTACCGTGCTATCAGAAGTCCCATGCCTAGTCATAACTTATTTTCTTATACTATGAGTAATAAGTAATGAGCAGTGAGTATCAATGAAATATAGTGTCCCGACTTGCAGTGGTTAAATACCAGTGGGTGATAGATATCTTGCAGTGTCCTCTGTTCTACGTCAGTTTCTTGTGACTTGTGTTCGTGTGTCAAATGAATTTATTTTGGTTCATGGGTCGATTGCAAAAAAAATGTACATAGTTGAAAGCTTAGTTAAAAAAAATCACGATCGCTTTGTGTGACGAAAGTTAGTCATACAAAATGTATGGGTAACTTTCGTCACACAAAGGAATCAATTAAGTTTTGTTTTAATTAAAGCCCTTAACTATGTACAATTTTTTTGCAGTCGACCCTCATAAATTTGTTTAATATGTTCCTCAGGCGGACCTTCCTGGCTTCTTCGACCCGTGCGTGGGTGAAGACAAGCACCTCACCATACAATACAGCTTCCACAAGAACCTGCATTGCTGTACGGTTGCCGACAATCAGGCAGTCGTTCTGCCTCGCAACAGTAAGTCGAATGTCATATTTGGCAATTATGGGATTAAGTCCTAGAAACTTATATCATCGAATGTTTCATTCAGCCGAAAAATCATTACGCAGGGTTTTTATTTATAAATTTTTAGGGTTCCGTACCCAAAGGGTAAAAACGGGACCCTATTACTGAGACTTTGCTGTCCGTCCGTCAGTCCGTCCGTCCGTCCGTCCGTCCGTCTGTCATCAGGCTGTATCTCAAGAACGGTGATAGCTAGACAGTTGATGTATTTCTATTGCCGCTATAACAACAAATACTAAAAATAAAATTAAAATAAATATTTAAGGGGGCTCCCATACAACAAACTTGTTATAGATTATGGTACGGAACCCTTCATGCGCGAGTCGGACTCGCACTTGCCCAACTTTTCATAATTCTTGCCAATATCATCCTATTGATTAGGTTAGGTTTGTTTTATAACAGTATCAAATAGTTTACGATCGCAAAGAAAAATGTTAAAACGAAATTATGAATTTTCGACCAAAAATAATTCTAGGTTTCAATATAGACCCGGCCATTGTATATGGGTGAAGACCAAAAAGTTTGCTACCTCAACTCACCCTTAACTCACTCAATTAATATTTGTGTCAAAGTCTCCGTTGTGCGACGACAGTTAACCTTTCAATAAACGTACCTACGTAACTACGACTTAATTTCATCCAACTTTTTAGTCCTGACCCATATTCTTCTATACAATGTCAATGTCATATAGAGTCAAGACACAAGTTCAGTTATTGTTGTGCCATTATTTGTAAAAATGTGTTTTCTTTAGTAAATATTATTATCGTATCCGAGCCTAACAAGTGTCGATCTGGCCCAGGCACTACACCTGGCGCTACAAACAGCTTTCATATGGCAATAATGAGCATACGTCATATATTTGCATTAGTAAACATCACTAGCGATTTGTCAAGGATTTGTTATAAAACTTATAAACGAAATTTTAAACATTGTTCTTGCGACATAAATACTGAATTCTGTTGAAAATACTTTACATTCATCACTGTGGATAGTTTGACTTTATTATACAAAAATTACTTGAAATTTGCGGCATATTTTTAGTCGTGTTTCCTTTTGTTTTTCATCAGTGACATTTACCGACTTTCAATGTCAGTTACCAAAAATCTGTTGTTGCCAGTAAAATAAATTAGTACAACTAAAAATCCGCAATATGACGTGGGTTGAAAAATACTGTAGGGTTATAAGTATATTATTATAATTTAAATTTACAAACGCTGGTTTGCCTGTAATACGCATTTTTATCTTCTTTTCAGATCATCGGATAAAGAACAGGTCCTGAAAGTTAAGGTCAAGTTTCAAGTGCAAGCTTCCACGCTAAGGATTGAGCGACGGCGTGCGCCCGATTATAATATGTAAATGTATAGACTTGTATCAAAGAGCTCAAAAACTCCGGAAAACTTCATCATATCGTCGACCGAAAATCGTCCCGAAGGAGTGTACGAACGATCGTCTTCATTCGGCATAACCAGTGAGATAGATAGAGTGCGTTAGAATCGAGCTTGGCCCTTACGGCTCAAGGCTTCCGCGTGCCTTGCTGGATTGGAAATGAATGTACATTTGCTGTGAAATATTGTGCATAACTAAAGTTTGTTAACATTCCATGTTGTCCCTTGTAAATGTTATTAAACCGAATGCCGTGTTTTCTAATGTTTTCTTTAAACAATCAGTAGGTAGTGACTTGTAAAGACGCTGGGTGTAATATATAAAAAAACAGTGACATTGAATAGTATCACGGCAGCTTATATAAAATCAAAACGAAGGCAGTGTAAAAAGCCTTATGATAAAATCTTATATAGTATTCGAAAACATATTAACATTAACTTTTAGACTATTCTTACTTGGGCCAGCTGCTTCGATTGCATTAACGCATTCAGTGCGTTAAGCGACCTCGTATTTTCAACTGAATGCTATAATAGTAGTTTATCCCACTGAAATTTTTGACATAAATTAAGCTTATAAATAATGACACAAAGGTAAATTAAGAAAGAAAAATTGAATGCGATCTACTACAATCGAAGCGGGGTTTGAACCCGCGATCTCTGCGTTACCGGCGCATTGCTCTCCCAACTGAGCTATCCGACCGCTACGTCAGTCACACCAAATCTTTCATCCCTTAATCCTTTACGCTACTGGAGCGCCCTCTGTGTCATATGTTTTTTTGAAATGCTTATTGCGCATTAGCCATACCCTAGGATGTGCGTTTTACACGCACGATTAAGCATTTCAAAAAAACATATGACACAGAGGGCGCTCCAGTAGCGTAAAGGATTAAGGGATGAAAGATTTGGTGTGACTGACGTAGCGGTCGGATAGCTCAGTTGGGAGAGCAATGCGCCGGTAACGCAGAGGTCGCGGGTTCAAACCCCGCTTCGATTGTAGTAGATCGCATTCAATTTTTCTTTCTTAATTTACCTTTGTGTCATTATTTATAAAAATAAAAATGTGGTATTACCACATAAAAAATATAGAATCGATAAAAAGATTCTATACAAATATAAATTAAGCTATTTCACTTTGTTACTAAGTACTTAACATGAAAATGTTGGTTACAAAATGGAACATCATAAATATTTCTTAATTAACTATGTCATAATAAAGTGCATCACTTCTCATAAAAATGCCCATACCCTCATTAAATTTGCTTCGTTTCATACCTATATATAATTTAAAGCTAATGTGATATCTTGATATCATATCATATGTTCGGCGTAGACTGAACACACCGACGCTCAGGTTTCAAAATAAATGCTGGCAGTGAATTCTAGTGCATATTTCCTTCGCCTTATTAGGTAAAAACCATCTTTGATTCAGGCCCTTGTTGTCAGTTTAGATTGTCTGATTATTATGGGTCAGTTCTCGTCAGATCATGCAGTTAGGTTATTTAACATCAATTCTAACGCTTCGCGACTTGTCGCCCGACATAGCATCGTCCGTCACTCTCTCACAGTACAGCGAAGAAAGAGACAGTAATATTTCTCGCGCGAGATAAAGAGGCGTGTCACAGTTGTGCTAGAGGTGCAGGTCGACTGCTGAAATTAACCTTTTGACCGCCAAAGACGGCAAATCACGTCATCGGAAATTCGTGCCACTGACGCTAATGACGTCAAAATTTCAATGATCAAGCTAATTCAAACCACCATCTGTGTTTTTCAATCTCTATTGATTTTGGAGCACATTTTTTTTTGTTTGGCGTCAGGGGCACTGTGAATTGCATTGCCGCTTGGCGTTCAAAAGGTTAAAAAAAGGAAGGGTGCACCTTCGTTAATCAGAGAAGATATTTGACTGTTTATTAGCTTTTGAACGCCACAGTCGTATCACGTCATCGGAAAATTATTACCCTGACGCCAACCTCGATAACTAATTCAAACCTACAAGTATCGTTACACGTACAGTAAAGGAAACTGAAATGCGTACCTTTTTGACATTTATTGTCATTATGACAAGAGCGAAAAAGCTACGTGTTTAAATTTCCTTGACGCCTAAGACATATTTTGAATTACCTTCTTTATTTTTTATCTTATTCAATTGCATTTAATAAAACTATTTAAAGCCAGTCTTTCGGATATCTTTTGTTTGTTGTATATGAATGATGTTAGGCGTATATTGTCTTTATTTACTTTGTATTTATTTTACGATTCCTGGTTTACGGTATTGTTTGACTGTGTCCACGAAAACTAATATGGCACTACAGATATAAAACTTAAATAAAATGGATCCCGTTTTCAATGCATTTCTAACAATACTATATGACTATTATCCTGAAATTATTAGCGTTTGGACAAGCGGTGGCAATTTTGAACAGGAGGGTAATGGTCAGTCGCCTAATAATTTTTTTCATTTCATGAATAAATTAATAACGTTTTGTTGAATAATTTCTCATATGAATTTCTTCTGATTATCAGTTTTTGAAATGAAAATATGAAATTCTTTAAAATACTATCGCATTAATAACAAATACCTATTTTGATTGTGAACGAACACTTCCGATATTTTTAATTATAGTCTCTACTAGAAATAAATCTACTAATGGAAATAGTATGTATTTTTTATTTATTTAGGTAACAAGATCTAATATTTAATGGTGTTCCTTAAATCATTCCTCTAAAAATATAGGTACCAGCATTATACAAGTTACCTATTGTCGAATAAGTTTAGGTAAAGCAATAATTGATTAATTGAAGCCTAATAACTTTTTAAATAATTACAACTCCATTACCCTCCTGTCCGAAATTGCCACGACTTATCCGGAGCCTAAGTATGATGCGATTTCTCCATCTTATCACTGTATGAATTGTATAAATGTTTGCCCTGAAATGCAAACGCATCCAATTTATACGTTCAATACCCTTACGTTACCATGAGCTGACGTGACCGTATTCGACAGCGAGAGCGCAAACAATTAGTATGGAGAATATTACAGCGCCCCTTGGCGGTTTCTTTGTAAAACTACAATAATCTGACCTGCTAAGCCGAAAAGCGCTATCTCAAGGCGAGTAAGTTTTGAGAAAATCGTCTTTTCGTAACCAGCTCGAAAAACGGAATTACCGCTTATTGCCTTAGAAACTGAATGAACTAATTTTCAAGTATTTTTAAGCTAATCTAGCCTATGTCAATATAAGGCTTATTGGTTTCGAAGTAACGATATGCCGCGAAATCTTATAATAATTTAATAAAAAATTTATTTATGAAACAAATTATAATAGTGGTTTATTTAATAGTTTTAAGTCAGATAGCTCTATTTGCCTTATACCATTAGATACGAAATTGTCATAGCTATCAAATGTTATATATAAAAAAAGGCGTATCTCAGACATAGCGCCTTTCGGCCTAGCAGGGCAGAATCCTCCATACAAATCCTTTACGTAGTCTCTAGCCAGTACTGTCACTGTAAACTCGAGGTTAAGGCTTGATCACACGTACCGAGACAGTGGGCGAGACAGTGCTCTCGTCCCTGTCACACACAAGACAAACGACAGTGCTCTGTCTCGCCCGTTTACTCGGTACGTGTGATCAAGGCATTAGGGTACAGTTTGCGGCGTCGTCTGCATCCGCGCGCTTTGTAGTATAATTTATATGTCGTAGGGTGCGAATACCAATTATAGACCAATTTAGCTTATGACATTGATTTTCTTATTAACAATTCCAGTAGTTGTCCAGCTAATGCATGGTCTGTAACTTCTCCAATGTTAAAGATATCGGCGGCATTATAATATTTAATTTAATGGAGTTGTGTGTTAGGTTAGTAGATAGATTCAATACCAGAAAAGGTGTATTTCATTTTTATCTGGTGAAAATGTTGCGTAGTATCCATTATATTAACCCAATTGTACACTTTGTTATTCATCCTAATTTTCAAAAGACGAAGGCTCTTTTGTTTTTTTTTGTTACATATTTATATTGGTATTAAATCTTTACAATACCAGAGCAAAATGTTTGAAGCAAAACCTTGACTGTCAATTCAACAACTACATGAATCATCATAATTTTTCCGAGGCATCTTCCCAATACACCACGTATTGGGTCTCAACAATTGGGTTCGTAAAATGCGAGCAAAATTCATTGAAGTGCTCTAGGGTTGTCACTGGTTGTCATACGTCATTTCAATTGATTTTGCTCGCATTTTATCAGTTTGATTGCGTTTAGTCTATCAGTTTATGTAATGCAACCCGTTCATTGAAATGTTCGAAATTTTAGTTGTTTTGAAATATTCGAAAAGGAAGATTAGAATGCTCTGGGTTTAGTATCTTCTTCTTTTAATAGATATTGTAAATTTTGATGTAATTAATGATTGATTTCTGATTCCGGATACCTATGGGTAAGGACCTTGCAAAACGAGAAGAGCCATAAAAACGTTAAAAAGTTCCGTTGTGCGACTAAAATCAATGATACTATAAGGAACCCTAAAATATAGCCTTAAGGTACGTTATTCGTTGGTTAATTTCTTTCGCACTACGGAAACTATATGATACACATTTTAACTGGTTGAGTTAAGTTGGTAAACTTTTTGGTCTTCAGCCATATTGGTTATAAGACTAGAGGACAGACTATTGTGTTTACTTCGGCTGGACTGTTCGCTAGCGCTTATTATGTGAATATCCCTTCGTCTGTGTGGCGGGCGAGGGTATCGTATTTTAAATGAATTTGTAAGTTGTTGAAAGTTAATAGGGCCGTTCGGTGATATCAGAGATGACGGAAATAAGGTAATTAAAATACAAATATGTTTTAATAAGCGATATGATATACTGAAATACCGTCAGATGATCTCTCTCGGGTATAGTCTGTCCGATCTCTAGTATCAAATTAAGTCACTTTGGCCCAAGTTACAAACAACCGTATTTGTGTAAATTTAAGTTTGTTTTTCACTTGTGCCAGTTTGACATAATTTGATCTTAGAACTCCGGATAGACTATACAATCGTCGAAATATGGGATCGTTTTAGACATTTCGAAAGAGTAGCTGAATATTATAAAATAGCGTGTTGGACAGCCCTAGAGTTTGTCACAGTTATGGAATTCGTGGCGGACTCGCGAGTTCGCGGTTTTTAAAGATATTTGTTAGTAAGTTACTCTTTTATATAAATCACTAAACTGATGAGAGCTGGGTATAATGGGGCTTCTGAACTTCTAATTTTACTGCAATTTGTGGCCGGTAACTATGGCCGTCCCTCTCTGACACCCTACGCTAGAGCAAGATACAAATAATGGCCGGCCTCAAATTGCAGCAAAACATGGCCCGTTTAGAAGCCCCTTAACTCTCTCAGTGAATTGGAGGTTGGAGCACAAACCCGTAAAAAGGAGAGTAAATATTCCCATAAGCTGAAATTTATCGTTTTCGTGAATTGTTAATTTGTTTAGTTAAGGCCGTTCCCTGAGCCAGAACCCCGAGCCCCTCCTCAGGCCACCCGTCCCTGTCACATCACAGTCACATTTCAAAAGAGTGACGGAGACAGAGCTTGCGGGTCGTAAGGCGATATCTTTTTTCGTAAGAATTTGTCGATGATTATTTATTTTAAAAATATTGGCTTCAATTATTGAAATTCGGAAGCTGTAAAATTACTATTTTAGTTATGATTGATTTTTCTCCTTTTTTTGTTTCATAGTGTCACGTAGAAAAAAAACAAGTAAAGTTGGAGTAAAAATTCGAATTGGAGGTTACTTTGGGAATTAATTGTATCGAGCGAAGTGTTATGAATCGTGTATCGAATGCTGTTTTATTAAAGATAATATAATCAAGAATGATATATATTTTTCCCTCGTTTACTAATATCAACGTTTCGTAGAAAAATAGGATAATTTTTGGGGTATTTTTGCAAATCTGGCTCAGGGAACGGCCTTAATGTGTTGACTTGTAGATATACGTATCCTATAGTCATAGATTGTATTAGTGAAACTGTCATTTATTAATAATGTGGCTCGAATATTCCGTGTTTATAAATGGTTATTATGAATATCGGGGACGCATTACCTACAGTATGTTCAATAATTAAAAGTGAAAAACAATTAAAAGATACTGTCTATTCGATGACTTTGTTTTGGTATCCAATCAATTCCCAAATAACCGTTTCACAATGATTACTAAATAAATGGCAAAAATAAGGCCGATGAGATTCTACATTATTATTTTTTGTAGTTATTGTGCAATATTGTTTTAATAAATCTTTGAACGCTGGCACTTGTTAAACGCCGTTGGCATTACACCGACGACGCTGACGCTAAAACGACGCTATAGTGTGGGGTTTCTCTAAGTTGCTCAAGTAATGGAACCGCAAGTCAAGACCTGTACTGCCGTGCTACGGTAAAAAGCCGTAGGTATCTGACTATGAAATCCATACAAAGATACGACCTTTTAACGTAGAACGGCAGTGTACCCTACGGTAAAAAGCCGTATCTGACTATGAAATCCATACAAAGATACGACCTTTTAACGTAGAACGGCAGTGTACCCTTACCATGAGTTTACAGTGACAGTCCTCGCTAGCGACTGCGTAAAGGACTTGTGTGAAGAATTTAGTTCAACAAAGTAACCGCTAGGGGCGCTATACTATTCTTCATACAAATCATTTGCGCTGTCGCGTGAGTACAGTCACATTAAGTCATTCATGGTAAGGGTACAGTCCATGGTAACTGTTTCCGTCGAGTCTTTCCTCAAAGACAAACTTTAAAACAATTTTAAATTGCATGGTCATTCTGAAAGAATTCTAAGTCACTGACCGCATTGCTCATTATAAGGCCAGATGGTGGTAAGATGAAACCTACAGGAAAATTATAGATGAGCTAATAGGCACGGAATTTGGGTTTATTATGGTATTTCTCGTCGGCGAATGTAATTGACCACTGTCGCTGAAAAGCGGCAGGTCATGACATGATCTAGTTACACGTGGTATGCTTTTTCCTGATGGTTTTCTGAATCATTTGCGGCTCTGCCCTATAATAAGGTGCTTCCAATATACAAATTATTTTAGAGACGCTATATACATAATATTAAAACAATCAACTTCAAATAAAAATAAGAAACACTTTTTATGATATTCTTGTTCATTGCTTAAACTGTTATATAGTAGGGGAAAATAAAAAAAACCGGCCAAGTGCGAGTCGGACTCGCGCACCGAGGGTTCCGTACAAACACTTTCCATCCCTAAGTGGTTAAGTTAAGTTTGCACCTGGTATGTAAAGCGCCCCATATAAATTAGGTGCAAAGTTAGGGATTAAAAAAAAAACTGGTTGCCTGTAAAGTCGGTTTTACGGGCGAAGATTTTACGTGACAACGCGCGGCGGACCGATCATGTTTGAGTGGGAGAGAGACGCAAGGCATTCGCCGCTCCGGCGGGCCTCTCTCTCGTTCGGTGACTCATCGTAACAGACGTGAGCGGGCGTTACACTTTTTCATGAGTGACTCCGAGCGCTACCTAATTTAAGACGTTGTCACGTCAAAAACTACTTACTAGATCTCGTTCAAAACAATTTTCGTTGGTAGTTTTTATAGTAATGTACATCATATGTTTTTTTTAGATTTTTCATTTTCTTATTTTAGAAGTTAGAGGGGGGGGGGGGGGACCAACTTTTTTCCACTTTGGAAGCGTCTGTCACGCAAACTATTCGGTTTAGAAAATAGTAGATTGTACAACAAGTGCATAAAACGCACCATTTTACACGAGACGTTTATCCATCCGAGCGAGCTTGCGAGCGAGGATGAATATAAAGTCGAGTGTAAAATGCGTTTTATGGACGAGTTGCACACTCTACTTTTCACTTCGATTGCGAGGAAATGAAACTGCATCATGTAAATACTATACTTAAAAACAAATTTTATTAAAATTTAAAGTTCCATTAGAGCAATGAGAAATAAATTTAAAATGTAATATATGATAGTACCTAAATTTAAATTACAAATTTGTTTCAAGAAGTTTTATTGTGTACTTTGGCTGTTGGTATCTTTGCCTTGGTCTTAGAATACTAACGAAACGAAACAAAATAAAGAGTTTATTTTATGAAGTTTTAAGTTTTTTTTTTTTCTTTGTTTACTAAGCGACTTTTATCATTGTTATTATTATGCCAGCTAAAAACCGTTCCAGACCTTCCAATCCGATCCTAATTATCGGATGAAATCGGATAATGTGTAGTGTAATAGATCCTAACAATTACACTACTTCTTATCCGATTTCATCCGATAATTAGGATCGTAAGGTCTGGAACGGGTTTAAGTTTTAAGTTGTTCGTGTGGCTGTTGGACCGATACCTTGGTCTTCGACGACGATTTTACTTTATGCTCTAGAGCATAAAAAGCGATTTTATGTCGCCTGCGCACAGCATAAAGTCGAACTTTTAGAGCATGAGAATTGAAAAAAATATTTTAGAAGCCTCGATATCATTTTTGAAGACCTATCCATAGATACCCCAAAAAATTTAAATTACAAATTTGTTTCAAGAAGTTTTATTGTGTACTTTGGCTGTTGGTATCTTTGCCTTGGTCTTAGAATACTAACGAAACGAAACAAAATAAAGAGTTTATTTTATGAAGTTTTAAGTTTTTTTTTTTCTTTGTTTACTAAGCGACTTTTATCATTGTTATTATTATGCCAGCTAAAAACCGTTCCAGACCTTCCAATCCGATCCTAATTATCGGATGAAATCGGATAATGTGTAGTGTAATAGATCCTAACAATTACACTACTTCTTATCCGATTTCATCCGATAATTAGGATCGTAAGGTCTGGAACGGGTTTAAGTTTTAAGTTGTTCGTGTGGCTGTTGGACCGATACCTTGGTCTTCGACGACGATTTTACTTTATGCTCTAGAGCATAAAAAGCGATTTTATGTCGCCTGCGCACAGCATAAAGTCGAACTTTTAGAGCATGAGAATTGAAAAAAATATTTTAGAAGCCTCGATATCATTTTTGAAGACCTATCCATAGATACCCCACGTATGTGTTTGATGAAAAAAACATTTTTGAGTTTCAGTTGTAAGTATGGGGAGCCCCCAATATTCATTATTATTTTTCATCATCAAAATCTTAATGCGGTTCACAGAATACATCTACCTACCAAGTTTCAACAGTAAGCTCTTATAGTTTCGGAAAAAAATGGCTGTGACATACGGACGGACAGACAGACATGACGAATCTACAAGGGTTCCGTTTTTTGCCATTTGGCTACGGAACCCTAAAAACTACCTGTTTTTAATTTTATTATCACTTAAATCCTTAACATTTTATTTACGCCTAACAACTTGCGGTTTGCCCTGGGATAGAGGCGCTAAACAGCTTTAATATGGCAATTATGTATTATATATACCTCATATTATATTATGCATTATGAAACGTCATTAGCGTTATGTCATAAGCAGGGTTTGTAAAATGCATGTAGCTATTATCTGTATAGTACTTGCTAGGTAAAATGCGAGCAAAATTCATTGAAGTGTCTCTGTCTGTCTCTAATTACGTCACTTCAATCGATTTTATCCGTATTTTACGATCCCTGGTAATTAACCAAATTCAAAACACCGGAATGCTGTTCAATCGTTCGTTGTATCGCATAAAAAAAGACTTTGCTTTCATCACTGGATAGTTTTGGCTTCATAATATTGCGAAAAGTGACTTTCAACCTCAGTTGCTTACTTACCAAAAAAATGTCGTTGCCAGTCAAATAAATTAGTACTTATAGCCCAACAGGGGGTTTAACAACCCACGCCATATTGCGGATTTTAGTGGTTATATATTATACTTTATCTAACTGGCAGCTGGCAGCGACACATTTTTGGTAACTGACGTTGAACGCCAGTGAATGTCACAGATGTAAACAAAGAGGAAACAGGACAAAATATTCCACAAATTTCAAGTATTTTTTGCATAATAAAGCCAAAACTATGTACAGTAAAAAAGTTTTTTCTTAATAGGATTCAGTATTTATTTCGCAAAAAGAACGAAGTATTGAACAGCATTCCGGTAAACAATGTTTTGAATTTGATGACAAATCCTTGACACATCGCTATTGACGTTTAATAATGCAAATATATGAGTGTATGCACATTATTTCCATATGAAGGCTGTTTGTACTTTGTAGCGCCACTATCCCTGGGAAGGACCGACACTTATTGGCTTTACCACTCCGCAAAATGGCGTGGCTGAAAAGCTCAGTGACAATCAAGAGCTTAAGCGCCATCTCTCGCGCAGTCCTCGCACTTGCTGTAAAGCAATGGGGACTGGGGATCGCGCGTGTAAACGCAGTACGCACATCCTAGGGCTAATGCGCATAAGCATTTTAAACACATATGACGCAGAGGGCGCTCCAGTAGCGTGGAATGGAAGATTTGGTGTGATTTACGTAACGATGTGATAGCTCAGTTGAGAGAGCACTACGCCGGTAACGTAGGGTCGCAGGTTCGGGTCCTGCTTACATTGCAGTGGATCACATTACATTTTTCTTTCATCTCTTTCATAATGTACCTTTGTGTCAATATTTATATAATCTAGAGCTTCCATAAGATAACATCGAAGAGGTCTTAATCACTGAGTTTTTAATAACTCATTCATTAATAGGGTGTCTTAACGCGTGTCAAATTAGTTTCCAGTAATATTCTCTAAAAATTAACGTGAACTTTTAAATGATATACCTACTTAAGTATAGTCCCAGAGGCGAGTAGGTACTATCCAAGTTGGTACCTACTTAATTAGTGATGTATACTTGTATATATAGTACACTAGTGATGTCACTGTAGGTACTTGACTTGGCCAAATACTACCGTCGCAGCTTTATTGTTGTGTATTCGCGACTATAACTATTAGCGACCCCGTATACAGTTGCATGGGACATTTAACGTGTCCTTCTTTGGATGCGCCCTTGTTTGTGCGTGTGTGGCCTCACTCAACTCCTGTAGGTTGGAGTCAATATCTGAAGACATCGCCAGACGTTCGCTGAGTGGCTCATCAGTCATCACTCCGACACTATGACTTCAGCGCTCATACAAACAATGTCTACTTTTTTTTAGACATGACGAACTGTATCAGGGCTGTTTATCCCTCACTACCAGTGAATCGGACTTTGTGTGGGAGTATAACCCGGTAATGGGATTATCTCTGCGCTATAACTGTGTGTTATTTTATCTATAGGTACAGCCCAGTCGTCGGTGTCGTGAAACATTTTGCTTAATTAGGATATTAAGAGGCCTGGTTCCTTATAAAAAAAATATTTTTCCTATTATGATTATGACAAATAAGTAGGTATAATTTCAACCAACTTTTTGAAGTCAAGAATACTTTTTCCCTTGTTCTAGTAACATAGCTATTTCATGCTTTGATTGCGTGCAATCGAAAATAAGTTTGAAAAAACAATTTTGCCGCGTGAATTTTGTCAATTTCGAGTAATTTCTGAAACTTAAAATTAAAATTATCAATGAAAAATTTGAACTGTAGGTTTTAAATATATACCAATAAACCACAAGAGCCCTGTTCTAGTTAGGTAGTAACATCAATAATATGTTAATAAACATGTTTGATAATAGAGAAAAATGTCTAAAACAATCAGCATTTTAAAACGAATAAAGCCTCTTAATGAAGTAAATACCTACTTAAATTCCTAAAATAAAGGAAAACTGTAGTCCCATTTGATTATAGTATGCACAGCTATTTAAGCTGCCATGTCCGTTATATGGCCAAAAGGTAGGTACCTACATCGTGAGCATTGATGGCATTTCGGATTTGGGTGTGTTAGTTAGTTAGTTAGTTGCGCTGGGCATTTTTCGCAAGTCGACATCCAACGTGCCTATTTTGCGTGAAAAGGCGGTAGCGCTACTCCAACCACCCCAACTCCTCCACGAACCTCAGCAAAGCCTTTATGTTGCTGGCTTTGGGTGAAAACTGAGAGGTTCTTATCTGGATCGCGAAAGAGCGAGTGAGACAGATAACAAAAGCGAATCGCATTCTGGCAGCTCACGCACTTGTACCTAAGTCTTTGATTGGTGCTATCCGATCTGAATAACGTGACTGACATGTTGTAATTTAAAGTAAACATGAGATGATAGGTAATTTTTTCTTAGTAGAAACCAAAGCGCATATATTATAATCACTACGTTTTAGTAGAAACATCGAATATAATATTCTGATTTCTGGCACGAGTTGGCAGCACCTTCGTTGTGCACGGTCTCTGTAGTTCCCAGTTAAAGACCTCCATACGACGTGTCTCGTATATTGCTGCATCCCTCTCGTCTCAGTGATTTAGGATAGTGTCAAATAGCCGCATACGGCTTAATAAACGTAAAATCACAGCCCCATTGGAATAGAAGAGACATCAAATTATAACAAACATACAATTTGCACTAAATAAGTAGGTAGGTACCTATTTGATTTGTGCGTCTTTTACTGGGACGACGTTTGAAGTACAATGTACCTAGGTAGTAAATCATGATGGGACAAACACTATACAGAGTGATCAGTCCAAATGGGTAAGTATCGAGAAGTCAGATATTATGAGAGATAACCAAATTTAGTATAATAATGGCATTTTTCTTTTAACTTTATAATATAAAACCGGCCAAGAGCATGTCGGGCCACGCTCAGTGTAGGGTTCCGTAGTTTTTTCATCCTTCACAATAAACTGCTGTTTTAAGCCCGAGGTTTAAGTTAAGAAAGATTTTAAGCTCTATAAAAAGGTCGTAAACGCCCTAGAAACTGTAATCACTTATTACCTTCTGGAAGTCAACTTACGTCCTTTTAAAGACAAAATATGAAATTTGGCGATAACTCAAAAACAGCTCGACCGATTTTGTTCAATATAGTTTGAAAGTACTTATAAGGCCTCATTTACATGAATTTTTCCGATATTTTTTGACCAGTGGTTGAAAAGTTAGAGGGGGGGACACTATTTTTCTTGTTTTCGGAGCGAATATTTACATAACTGCTGACTTTATCAAAAAATAATGTTAAGTGACCCCTATTAGTTTTCCAAGACCTATTCAATGACTCCCCACACACCAGTGTTGAAAATAAAAAAAAATTCACCCCCACTTTAGGTGTACGTGAGGTACCCGAAGTTTTTCAGTTTTCTAGTACTAATGATCACGGAGCTAAGCCGCGGACGGACGGACGGACGGATGGACGGACAGACGGACATGGCGAAACTATAAGGGTTCCTAGTTGACTACGGAATCCTAAAAAACGAAAAACTAACCTTGTTCAAATTTCTTTAAGTAATCGTACGTATTTGTTATTCTAGTTAAGTAATACTGTGAGTGCCCGGATTGAGAAACTGATTGTGAAACAAAATTTAATGCAGTTTTTATTAAATCTAAAATCGACGCCATGGTGGTTCCTAAGAACAGATTACCCTATCTCTTATAGTTTCTGACTTTTCCTACTGACCCATTTGGATTGATCACCCTGTATATTCAATATTCATATGCAGAGATGACCTACACCTTGAATATTATAGATATATTTGCTTTTTATTAAATAGCGTCTAAAATTTAAATTTTTCGGCCAGCCAAGGCTACATACGTAACTGTGGTCATAAAATTGAATTCACCTTTGTAAAATATTACTTGATATGTTAGCTGGCGCGTCGAGTAACAAAGTTTAACTACTTCTTACACAGTAAAAAAAATCAAATGTCATAGTCTGTTTTGTTGCTTGTTGCTGTTAAGTTAACAGTGTTAACAATAGAGGCGAGTTTACATATTTTTGATCAAATGTTTGCTCGTAAATTTATGAGTGACTGTAAATTGTAGTACAATATTCATATTTATTATTCTGTTCAGTCAAGTAATGAAAAGGTTCCTCACATTTCAACCTTAACACCATCACATCACACAGTCGGCAAGACAAAACATTTCAATACCCGTAGTCAGAACTTCTACACAATTCCTGCTACCCTGGTACATACGGTGCCACAATTTTGCCACGGCGATCCGGGCCGGCTTGCCTTTGCCTCCCACCGGGGCCGCCGTCAGACAGATCGATAATATCCGCGTCTCGCTCGTCCTTGAAGAAGATGTCGTATGTCGTATGATGCCTATTAGAAATATATAATTACTATTATTACTAGCTGTGCCCCGCGGTGTTACCCGCTCATCCCACGGGAACACTAAATTTATTCGGGATGAAAAGTACCCTATGTCCTTCCCCGGGACTGACACTATCTATATACTTACGTATGTTTCATAGTGGATTGTAATGTGTACTACTTGGGGTAGAAATGGTGGTATTTAAAAATTTCCTCCGTAATTCGAAATTTAAGCACGTTCAAATGTTTGCGCATGCGCATTGCTTAAATTGCTGGCTGTATCGCTAAATTTTAATAGCGCCTATAAACCGTTAGTTATTTGCTCGGGACTCGGGACAAACCGAGGTACTATAAGGACATTGCAAAGCGTCGCCAAATAAGGGTCTTTTTGACAAGTACGTGAGTGGGAGAGTGACGGATGCTTTGTCACTTATTTAACGTATGATAAAGAGCATATATAGGCCTACTGGTATTAAAAATGTTGCCTCCATCTGACAATATCAACCACCAACCTTGGTACCTTCCTGCATGATCAAAGCGCTTCAGCGTATGTGCCTATTTCAGGCGCTAGCTATTTTTCATGACCAACCCGGTATTCATGGATTATGTATCATTTATATTCTTACCAACATTCACACACCCTGACACGACTTCCGCCGTACTAATGGTACACGGCTAGTTATCCTCCATTGTGGCCGGTATTAATTTAGTACGATTATACAATAATGATGCGATATTCCCACGTACATGTAGTATGTTCATCACCGTTTTGACATATGCTCGTTTGTAGGAATTGTTTGTGTGAATGAAAACACGCGTCACGTTTTGAGTCTCGTTGATCTGAGTAGGTATTTGACGTCAGGGTATGGAAGCTTGCAACTAGTAATTTACTTCTCGTGCTACATTATTGTTGTATCTAAGTAGCTTTGACGATTACCTACCCACTGTTTTGTTATCTTATCATTTACAATGGTAACTTTTATACAGGATTTCCTTGAAAATATACACCTCTCTAACGCCGATACCTATTGACAGTTGGGAACAACATTGTTCACTAGATGTGTCCATAATAATATTTTGTCATACCAATTTAACGGCATAAAAATATATCCAATATGTTATTTATAGATTCTGAGTTGACATAATAATTGACAACATTTCATATTTCTAACAGGTGGAAATTATAATATAAAGATCGACAGGGCTTTGTGTCGCGGACGCGCAAAAAAATCTTTGATTATTCTTCTGTATTTAAAGAAATATAAGAAAATACATTAAATTACCGCAATCTAAGACAATAAAGGCCTGAATACCCAAAGTGAAATGCGTCTTAGACCCAAGAGCGAAAAAAAAATTTTTTTTGACTGTCATGTGAACCTCAACGTCATTGCGTTTTTATTTTTATTAGAAATCGGACTAAAACTAACCGTTCCATTCAGTCATAGTTTTGGTGTTGCCACAATTTAAAATGATTTTATAAATTAATAATAAAATAAATAGTTATCTCAGAAAAAAAATAAAAACCTTGATTACTTCATCTTTCTAAGCAGAATTCAGAAATATAATAAAATTGTAGTCTTGTAAATATGAAATGTTGTCAATTGTTGTATATAATTATATATCAAAATAACTACCAACACGGACAACACTAAAATTATGCCTAATATGTACGTAGGTACAGCTAAGTTTCCTCCACTGGCTTCATCAATATTGCCCTAGCTCACTAATCAAGAAGTAGTTGACCGCAGTATGGGTTTCCGCAGTGAAGTGCCCCCTCCACACTATCATATTCGCCCAAGCTCGGCCAACTACGCGTAGTAGAGGTAGGGTTAGACTCATTCGAAGTTGGAGACAACTACACCTATGTGTACCCTGTGGCGGATTAAGGGTCGAGAGCGCCCTAGGCAAAAACCTCATCGGCGCCCCTTTGCGGCCCTTTGCGCGCCTTTGCGGCCTTGCGCCCCTAGGCACGTGCCTACTTTGCCTTAGGGATAATCCGCCACTGTGTGTACCCAGGACAAAAGTATTTAGTCAGGAATGTTTATAAAAAAAGACGAAGAGACGAGAAGAGGCTAGTAAATAAAACCGATTTTACCCTCAAGCCTCGACGTGACTTATCATTATCATTATATAAATACGTCTCGGGTAAAATGGCTCATTATATGCTCTTGTTGTGTTCACTACACTCGCACAACTCACAGTATTTCTATGGTTGTACTTTTGAGTCGCGCTCAAATTACGAGCAAATACTAGTACAAAAATATTTACTCGATTACGTTCAAGTACCGCTCTGAGCTCAGTCTCCAACCATAAAACGACTTCGAGGGTCCAATAAAGAACAAGAATTACTTAAAGGTAGTGCCAGTACCATGGTAAAAGTATTAAGTCGCTTTTATTTACGATGGTACTTATTTCCTTTTTCAACTGACTCAGAAATTTACTTCGATCGTTAAATGTGGACGTTTTGCAAATATCACAGTGCAGTTATATCAAATTATGTCTCGTCCGGGATTCGTCCAGTTTCCAGTCTCTCGGGGCCAGTATTACTTCCTGGTCTCAAATTGACTAAGTACTGTGGTTATGGATGAATGATTGATGGTATGGATTGGTGGTATGGTATTGATGGTATTAGGCACAGCATTGCATGAGATACCTATCTCACGTAATGCTGTGCCTAATACCTATAGGTATCGTGCAACAAACTGTTTCTCAATGACACGATTTTTGTGTTAGTGGATGTTTCCAACGATCATTTTCACGTTGCATAGCTGTCCTTATCACGTTTTCAAACCCATATCTACGCCATTTTGGAAAATATTTCAAAAATGAATCGACTAAAAACAGGCCAAGTGCGAGACGGACTCGCGCACCGAGGGATCCGTACAAATACTTATCCCATCTTAACGTATCACACCTGGTATGTATGGCGCTGGATACAAATGAGGTGCAAAGTTAACGCAACCGATCACGTTTGTTGTATGGGAACCCCTTAAATATTTATTTTATTCTGTTTTTTAGTATTTGTTGTTATAGTGGCCACAGAAATACATCATCTGTGAGAATTTCAACTATACAGCCTGGTGACAGACGAAACCTTCGGTCCGACTCGCACTTCAACATTACGTTTTAGTTTGTGTCAAATTATTGACCAATTTGCCAAAAAAGGTCGGTCTGTAGTAAAGTAAACTTGCGCGTATTTTAAAATTATTAACATAGCTCGGCTAATCATCGCGAAACAAGAGTTACGAAAATAAATAATGGTACCTAATACTCACAAACTTTCGGCCAAAATTGGTTTATAAATATAATTTACTAGCTTTTGCCCGCGACTTCGTACGCGTAGACCTTGTTATTGAATTGACAATAAAAAAAAAATAAGACTTTCAGGTATTCAATACTCGAATCTAATCTAGTTATTAGTTTAGTTCTGGGCTATTGGTGAAAGTGATGGACAAAATGCAAAACATCCTTTTTGAATATCTTTGGAGTTGCTAGGCTAAGTCATATTCAATTCAATAAGTTATCCGAGGCTAAGTCACATTCGATTCATGTAGCTATGCTCAGAAATGGCTCGAGATGGTGACGGTCCTTAATCAACTGACGAAGAAGGTATGGTTCTATTCACAAAAGAATATTGTGACATTATGAAATTGGGACAAAATAATTATTAGATAGGTAGGCAGGTACTATTATTTTTTCTAACTTTGTTTTTACAACATAGTTTATTGAAGTATAGTTCAATAAGTTTGATTTATTTCGGTCAGTAAAAACATGTTTTTTTTATTTGGAGACATGTGATGTGAGCAAGCTACATACCTAGTTTGTATTCCTGCTACTTTTAACGTTTGCCGTTTGTGTAACGATTTATTAATAGTCATAGAAAATGCTAAATACTTTTAATGGAAACTGTAGACGTTTAAAATTAAATGGTAAATTATTCGGTATAATTGGAATACGTGGTATAAGTACACTTTGTTCCTTGGCTTCTCCCGTTAAAATCGTGCCCTTCACAATGTACATCCCTAATTAGATGATTCTCAATCAAGCGCCCTTGCAAGATTTGTGTGCGTCTAAGTTGCGCATTAACAAAACAGAAGAAGAAAGAGATGGGTAACATTTCTCGCGCGAGAAAGAGTCGCGTGTCACAGTTGTGCTAGAGGTGCTGGTACTGTTGATTTTCAAAACAATATCATTTTTCGTGCCAATATGGTTCTTTCACACAGCCAGTTTTCGTCATGAATATAAATGTGCCTATAAACCGACCATGAAACAATGCTCGGTCGGTGACAGAGCCAAAAAATGGCACTTTTTTCTATTTCCTCTTATAAGTATCGCAAT
Organism: Apotomis betuletana; assembly: GCA_932273695.1. Lineage (NCBI taxonomy): Eukaryota > Metazoa > Arthropoda > Insecta > Lepidoptera > Tortricidae > Apotomis > Apotomis betuletana. The sequence goes on along the minus strand of OW026298.1, from coordinate 10,234,121 downwards.
TAGGCTATCCTTCTTAATACGGTGAATAGAGACTAAAGTACTATGTGTGACCTTACAAACGGTCCGGTAGTTTTGAATTTTTGCTATGTTGTCTAGGATGGTTAGTCAGTGCTTAAAATGCAAAATGCGCAATTCCCCCCCCTCCGCGCCCGCCGCCATATTGAAAAAACCGGCACTTTCTTCATATATTTGCTCATATCTTCCTTTAGGAGCATTTTAGCTAGAAGAAAGCTTCGACAATGTTATAGAACGTTAAATTTACTATATGTTACATTTTATTTTATTTTCTAGGACAGATAGTTACGGAGATATCCAAATTAAAAAAAACGTAAAAAATCGCAATTTCCTACTGAAAAACAAACTTCTGGATTATATCTTCGTTTAGGAGCATTTTAGCTACAACAAAGCTGGAACAATGTTGTAGAGAATTAAATTTACTATAATTTACACTTCAAATTTTGTTTCAAGGACGGTTAGTTACGGAGATATGCACATTTAAAAAACAGGAAAAGTCGAATTTTCCGAAAATATCTCAAAATTCTTGGTTTAGAACGCTGTCATTCAGTTACGGACCAGTCTAGGACAAATTAAAACATGTAGGAAATATAATTGCTTATAAAACTCATGTCCATTTTTACATACATTTTCGGAAAATGTGACTTTATTTTTTACATATCTCCGTAATTATGTCCTAGAAACAAAATTTTAAATGTTAATTATAGTAAATTTAATTTTCTACAAAATTGCCCATGCACTGTTCTAGCTAAAATGTTCCTAAACGAAGATATAATCCAGAAGTTTGTTTTTGAGTTGGAAATTGCAATTTCTTAAGTTTTTTTAAATGTGCATATCTCCGTAACTATCTGTCCTAGAAACAAAATATAAAATGGAAAATGTAGTAAATTTAACTCTCTATAACATTGTTGAAGCTTTCTTTTAGCGAAAATGCTCCTAAAGGAAGATATGAGCAAAAATATGAAGAGAGTGCCGGTTTTTTCAATATGGCGGCGGGCGCGGAGGGGGGGGGGGGGGAATTGTGCATTTTGCATTTTAAACACTGACTAACCATCCTAGACAACATATCAAAAATTCAAAACTACCGGACCGTTTGTAAGGTCAAAATCCTTTATTCACTGAATTATCTCTATCAAAGCGTGTCAGGCCCTTGACTTAAGAGGCCTTATTCCTTTTATTATGACAAATAAAAAAAAAAGAAATAAATAAAATAAATATATTGACAATTTCAACCAACTTTTTGAAGTGAGTAATACTTTTCCCAGAGTTCTAGGCAGTAACATAGCTATTTCATACTTTCATTGCGTGCAGTCGAAAATAAGTTGAAAAACCCAATTTTCCTAAGTGCTAAATCCTTAGCTATATTTAAAACTAGAATTAAAGAACACTTCCTTTCTGTCCAATAAACTGTGTGAAACTGTTTTTCATCAAGTTTTCTGCTGACTGTATTGTTGTGCATAGTATTTATTTTTGTTTATGTATGTATATGTTTGTATGTATATTTATATATATATTTATTTATTTATTAATTTTTTTTTTTTTTGTATATATGTATATTCAAGTTTTTATATCTATTTATGTTTAGATATCTGTACCTTACGATGTGTCCCATTCGCCTTTTGCATCACCTACTCATTAAACGTTTTTTAGGATAAACTCCACTACCCAAAGGTTGTCTGGAAGAGATCGCTCTTTAGCGATAAGACCGCCTGTTGTCTACCGTTTTTAATTTGTTTATTTGTAATTTCTTGTGTAAATGTTTTTTGGTGTGCAATAAAGCGTACTTGTATTGTATTTCCGTGTGAATTTTGTCAATTTCGAGTAGTTTTTGAAACAAAAATTATCAATGAAAAATTCAAACTGTAGGTTTCAAATATATAAATATAAATCGCAATAGCCCTGTTCTAGGTAGTAACATCAATAATATGTCAAGAAACATGTTTGATCATAGAGAAAAATCTAAACAATCATCATTTTAAAAGGAATAAGGCCTCTTAAGCACGTCGATTATGTAGTAAGTAGCATATGTAGTTAATTGACAATTCGGGTATTGTCGAGTATCCGAATCTAAGATCCGAGTAATACGAAAACTTCATGCACTAATACTGTACTCAGCGATAAATAAAAGAATGCACATCGGTCTTTAGAAAGACACAATTCAACAATTGGCTGTTTACGACGATTTCCGAACACTGGCGACCGTTCATCAATCATCGTTTAAAATTAAGAGGAACAAACGTTAATACTTTTACGTTTATAATATTATTAGGATTATTTATATATGTTGATTATCCTGTATTTGCATACTCAGTTATTTACTACATTATTTATATTCAGTTACCAAGCGGGGGTACATAATCAAAGCACGTACTATTTTCAGATGATGTGCGTAATACGGAACGTGATACCTACCTGAAGGGCTACTGCGATGTTCGAAATTTTACCGTCGTATAGTACTATTCCATTCACTCTCAAATGTACTTTAACAGTTGATAAAGAAGGATGGCACTATTCGACAGTCGAATTTTGAACATCGGAGTAGCCCTGCTGGCATCACTGGTTTGACATGACCTGCCAGATGGGTGTGTGACGTTCGTCAAATCAAATGTGATTGTTTCAAATTTGTAAAATTTCATATATTTGATTCTTGAAATTACGCGATTAATCGAATTTTGCGGATACGTGTCCCCATATCAGAATTAATTGTTTTTTTACAAAGAATAGTTTGGTATGCGTTTTGTGAAGATATATCGTAGGCCCAGACGAAATCATTGATTAGTTTACGTCAAAACTATGACATGTAGGGAGTTGTTGCAACTTCAATGATTTGCTCTCCATACAAACTTTAATCCCGTTTTTCGTCCCTAAAAGGGATAAAACTTGATGTAAATGATAACCTATGACCTATTCTGATATATAAGGTACATAACTGGAAAGTTTCATCATAATTCGTTCAGTAGTTTTTGAGATTAAGTGGAACGTACATCCATCCATCCATCCATCCATCCAAACTTTCACGTTTATAATATTATATTATAGGATTAGGATTAGGATTAGGATATAAACGCGACCCAAATTTGCCCAAAAGTTTGTGTATTTCCATATATTTTTTCTTAACTCTTGTTTTGCGATGATAAATCCGAGCTATAATTATTAATTTAAATTAAATTAGTTTTTTTCATTAGGCAGCTATTGGCAGTAGGTACTAGGTATAGGTATATTAAAAAAGTTGGAACATCGCCATGTGTTTAGAACGTGTTGACCAGAAACATTGAGTATACTTGCTGTTACATACGTGCTATTTTCTTAATTTACGCACCTAATACTAAATGTGTGTTAGTAAAAGAATGTATTGATTTGTATTGTATTGAAATAGATAACGTACTTACATACATTTTTCAGCAAATCGGTGCGTAGGCGACTTACTGAGCGTTCGAACCGCGCGGTTTATTTGTTATTCTGGTCTCATGTTTATGACCATGTTATTACCACAATGGCATAACAAGACGATAACTGTGATAAAACTAGAATAAGACTTTAGAGTGTCTTGCAGATTCATAAACAATCTAAACTGTTGTTGTTGGAAGACCCAACATTTTGTTGAGATAAGTATGACGATAAAGATTCGCAGTTTGTAAGTAGACTTGAATATTGTATGCTTTAACTAGGTAGGTAAATCTAACTTAAACACGAAAGGTAAAAAGTTCGTTCTTTAACATGTATAAGTGCAATTCAGTGTGTACCCCAATGGAAGTGAAGGAACAATTAGAAGTGTGGTAAATGTGAACGATATTCAAAATCGTGAATTACTTGGTTCACTTATGTATTTGTCGACGGGAACTATACCCGAACTGCGTGGCTAAGTTGAGCCAATTCCTGGATAGTACAACTAAACAGTGCTGGAATACCTACTACTGAAAAACGCGTCCTGCGTTACTTGAAGCCATTGGCGTATCTAAGATAATTTTTCAGACGGGGGCCTATGAGATGAAACCACGAACTTCTATCGGAAACCCTACAACATCCTGGGGTGGGCACTAGACCATATTGGGGTGGGCACGGCTCACCCGGCCCGGCCACCCCGTGTTTATGAAAACACGCAATTCACCAAGAGGTTACTAAGACAGCGACTGGGCGCGAGTCTTATAGATAGACGTAAGAATACTCCGGTTATGTTTTCATGTTAGGAGGCGGATGCGTGTCGTCGAAGTCACAAAAGCAAAAATGTGTGGCAACATCCACGTGTGAAGCTAAGTATGTGAGCTTATCCATCTCAATGAAAGAAGCGATATAGCTTCAGCTTGCTGACTGAAATCGGGTTACGTAAGTTTGCACAATTGACCTAACATGCCAGTAATCCAGGGGGGGCGTTGTGTCTTGCTGGTGATCCAATGTACCATTCTCGGAGTAAACACATAGATAGCAGATATCATTTTTATCAGAAGTGTATTAAAGAACAACAATAGTATTGAGCTGAAGTACTTGCCCACAGACTCGATGCTCGCTGATATATATTAACAAAGGCTTTGCCTAAACTGAAGCATTATGAAGTGGTTTAGGCATTGTTAGCTAAATGTTTACTTTGTTAAGATTGTTCTTTGATATAACTTTGATTTGTATGGTTTTGTTTTTGGCCTTTTATTTTTGAATATGCACGTTAAGATGGCGTATTGAGATTATTACATTTTATTGTGATATTCGGCATAAAACCATTCGTTTATAAGTATGTCTATGATATACTGGCATCAAGAACTTTGTCACACTAATCTAAAACATGTTAATTTTGTATTTGCATTAGCAACAGTTCTATTTGTTTTGACTACCACGTCAGGTGTGAAATTCCATTTGAACAATAATAAAGTCCTGAATTCCTGATTAACCAGTATCCTGGATCTTTTTACGCGAACCGCACTATTGAATTTACCTCCACACAATCAGAGCTCAAAATATGCTGCTAACTGCCTAATTCGACCAGTACCTACCCACTATGTTACTAATGATCGTTATAAACCCGTATAATGTTTATTTTCGAGCACAAAGAAGACCATGGTTGTCAATACTTTGAACCACATAAAACTACCAATAAATAACACCGCAAATATGAAAACTAAATAGGTATACAAACCTTAACACGACGATTCCCGATACTACGTGAATAGCGCATTTGGTCTATTCCAAGTCGTTTACTTAGAAGCATACTAGTTTTATGGTCCGTACAAAGTTGTTCAAAAATGTATGACTAGCAGGGACTTTTCAAGAATATAGTAATTGGAACGTGATGGATTGTTGGAGGCGTGTTGCTCACACCTGTGTTATTCTTACTTGGTATTAATCAAATGTTATTTATCTAGGAGAAGGTCGCGGGGGCAATCATCGTTGGTCATTACCAGTGTCATGTCCAACTAATGGCAGCCAGGGATCAGAAGACCTGATCAGCCTGAAAGACTATAAATTTACCTCAGGCTCAGTAAGCCTGCCCCGCTACACCATTGTATCATAAATGCAAATTGATTTTTTTATCTGCGAAATCTGGGTGTGTGCCGCGCTAATCCCGCTTTCTATTAAAAATCACTCACTTCCTTCTCATCGCACTGGTTTTATAGCCATTTCTTTTGTTTATGGAAGTCTCCCTCTCCTCATAAGGTGAGTTCAGAGCAAATTCTCTTTCAAGCGCTTGTTGCGCAAGCATCCTTCCAATATTCAAGATTCATTATCAGTCGAATGTTTTACAAAGGTACAAATGTTAATGTATGTGTATATTTGTTTTGTGACTCCTAGGTATATATTTCATTTATTCACTGCTTAGACTATCCTGCACCAAAGCTAGTTTTTGTTTAGAGTTCGATGGACAGCGCGTACCATGGTGCATTGCTCCGTCTTCCACTATCGTACGCGCAAATTACTCCCCGTTTATAGCCAGTGGTGCAAACACGTCGGTCAATCGCGTTGCCACGCCACACCACTAATTGCATCGTATTTTACTATGAAAAAGCCAATAAAATATTTATCTAAAATCTCTTAAAGGCTTTTGGGAGAGGCACAAATGCAATTTATACATTAATGTTATTTATTTATTTATTCAAATTAGTTACACAGCATTACAGTACTTAATTAAACTAAGGCACTGTGAACTAAAAAACCATACATAAAATAAAATAAACTTAAATCTAGTTGGATTTAGGCGACGTAACAGCGTGGCTCCGTTGCGTCGTCAGATCGCGCGCAGATTCGGCAGATTGCCCCGGAACTGCCGAAACACAACACCCTTCGGCCAGAGGTCTGCACTTGCGATGGTGTCCTGCAGCGGCTGATATACTCCACGTAACTCCGTTAGTTGTATTGTATAACATACAAGGAGGCACCCGCAACATCGTCTGCGTTTTTTTTTCTTTACCGTATACGGCTAAAAAGTATCCTATAACTATCTTAGGATATCCAGCTATCCCTGTACTAGAATTGATTAAAATTTGTTCAGCCGTTTTGGTACATGACAGGACAATGGCAATTATGACCATATATGACCTGATGGCGCCAGGCTCCCATTGCGCCGCGCGCTCATACAAAACAAATGACGATCCTGCATCACGCTATTAAGACTTTTTCTGAAATCATGACATGAAAAATGATTTTCACTACAAATCTAGAATTGTATAATAGTATAGATATTAGTAGTAGTAGGTATAGTAAACTGCCGAGGTTGGATCTTGAACGTAGGATACCGATAAGGCTGGCTGCGCACCCGTCATCCTGGGTCAAGATTATTTCAATGGTCGTTCTCATAAAAAAAAACCTTGTCACGTTCTCCTCTCATTATGATTTTATTGCGCCTATTAAAACTGTGATTTAAAATTAATGAAGATAAATTAAATATTATTATTGCCGTGATTTTGGCCTCACTTTTTCCTCACATCACTTTGAACGGCAAAAAAGGAAAAAGGACCTAGGTGATTTTGTTATTGCTGTCACCTCTTGAATACTCACAGATATTTAAACTATTGATTACAAAATTATCCACGTGATGTTGGTTATCACGTGCCAGAATGGCATTTTACAGGTTGAGTTTGATTTCCATTCGTATTTCCATATTTTGAGTAGTACCAATCATAGATAAGTTACGAGCTAACCGCCTAGGGTGGTATGGGCACGTGATCTGTAGAGATAATAGTCACGTGACGAAAAAAGCGTTGAGGATAAATGTGGAGGGAAATAGAAGAAGAGAAATACCAAAGAAATTATGTATGGATTGTGTGAATGATAGGGAAGGATGGAAGAAAAAATCATGACGCCAAATAAACGGGATAAGACCATGTTCCGAACTTCAGGTACCTTTTGGAAACGTTGTCAATCATTGCCTTTTCAACACTTTATTTAATTAAACTTTATTGCACTAAGTACAATATAATAGCGGCCTTAACACCATAAGGCGTTCTCTGCCAGTAAATTATATTATATTAAGCAGAAACGAATTAGTATGCGGTTTCAGTGTCAATTATAAAAAAAATATAAAAATAAGAATCATAAATGAAACAGTTATTTTAATATACTTACAATCTTTTCTTATTATATCTTTTTCTTTTGATAATATATTTTTAATGATGAGCCCCAAGATAGTGTGGCTACCTACGAAGCTACCCGTCCAAAGTTCGAATCCTAGGATAAGTCCAAATATTTTGCTTGAAGAAAGAATTCCTTTCCTTCGTAGTCAGGTAAAAAGTTTCTTTCTGCCAGTGTAGGTTAAACACTAAAGGCGCAAATTATATAAACACAAGAGACGTAAATTAGAACCCTCGTGACACGGCACCACGTCTGTGGACGACGCCTTTTCTCTTCGCAAAACTGCCACTCCATCTACAGCCGTACAGTTCCCATAGTTTTTATATAAGTACCTAAAGGCAAATATCTTGTGGCGTTTTAGGATAGAACTTTTTGTATAAGATTTGTCACAGCATACAATTTTTAAAATGTTCCTGTGTTCGTCTACGTGATAAATTAGTTGAAATCTTTTCAACTGTTTAGGCGCAATGATGTCGAAAAGATAAACATACAATTTTTTTTTTTTGATTTAATGATTTCCATATATGCTGCCTTGCTTTTTGAAATATGCCTATATTTTTTGATAGGTACAAGGATTTTTTATTTGTTGGTATGTGTATGGCTTCGTCCGCGGGTGCTGGTGGCACCGTGCACCGTCGCGGGGTGCGCCGGCGCCGCTCGCTCTTAAAGCGGCCCCCGCGCCCGCGGCCTCCAGTCCGAACTAAACCCCGCGCACGCGCACTCGTACCCGCGAACCGTGAGTGCCAGTGACCAGCCTTTCTCCCACGCAGTGCTTTCGTGTTCGACGTGAATGCTAAACCGGACTTTGAAAACAAAAATCAACAGGAATTCCCTACAGGTAAGATTTTCTAGCGCTGCGACTGTTATTTGCTACGCGAATGCCGGGGTTGTTGTTGGGGTTGTTTTGACGGTATTTGTAAATATTCGCAACTGTCAAAGGATTTCTCTGCCATATTTTAACATTTAAATGTACATCTTAAATCGAGTACGAGTGAAAAGCGGCTCTAAATTCGACGCGTATGCTCGTTTCTTTTGTTCGTGTATTATTCACCCGTGACTGGCATGAAACACAAAAACCTATTTAATAACACCTATGAAACGGCGTAGTTTTCTCAAAAACGTTTGGGAAAATAATGCTGGACGGTAACAAAGGAGTTAATTATTCCGCCGTCAAAATATTTCCTCGGCAGAAGCAGAACAATCGAAAGGATCCTTCATTTATGTTTAGTAAGTTTAGGTTGAAGGTGTGAACGTGCGGGCTTTCCGCGATTTTCATCTAGCGACGTTTCCCTCGCTGTAACCTCGAGATTTTACACCCCTACCAAGGTGGTCGCACTCCGATGAAACTTGTTTACATTCCCTCACTGCAATATTATTGGTGCGCAGACCGTGTTATGTTATGTATAGGTAATATTTTTTATTCGCAATACGCGGTCATTAATAAAAAATCGCCATATCGGTGAAAACTGGCTGGTTGCGCTAACCGCGACCACATTGCGCGTATTGAAATTGCTCGGTAAATTATATTGATTTGGTTGTTTTCGATGTCTGGAAATTTAAATGTCTGTGTCTGTGTATCCTTAAAGTAGGTGAACAGAATGCTCAGCCTAATTTAATAACAATATTTTTATATGCAATTCTCAGAAAATGAGGCTTAAATACAAAAGATCTCGATATATACTTCTTACAACCTGATTCATATATGCGATTGTTTATAATCCGGTAATTTCTAGATTTTTATGACAAAATAATAACAAAGAAAACCTACGGAGTCAAATTACATTACTTAAATATTTTTCTTAACCCAAACATACTTAATAATTTGTACATATAAATACGTTTAAGTTACCCGTTTAAGTGGGAAACTGTGGGAGAATGGGGAAAGTTATACGATATAAATCCAAAAAAGGAAATGTATGATACCTACTTGATCAAAAATATTTATCTACCATATCTGAAACATGTTGAGAAATTTCTTTTTATTTTCATTCTTATGGATTATTTAATTTGAGTTAACTTTTTGTGTAAGATGAGCTATTTGAAAGTTCAACGCTCCATTGGAGTGTTGTTAGACATAAAAAAACTGTGTTTCGAAGATAGAATCGAAATCGAAATGCTGTTGAAATAATAGATAAATATATTAATATAACACCAGTATCTGAAACGTGACTGCTCGCAGCCGATAAAAAGCAATTTTCTCGCAACTTATAACGAAATATACTGTTTTCTCGCAGTTATTATACATTTGCCGCGAGCGAGAACGTGGTGCCCTGAAGTACGATACAATACCTAGTTATTTACAAAGTCTTTAGCAGATGGATGCTTTATCATTTCATTTCTATGGTTATAGTTAAAGTTTATACGAATATCGATAAAAAAAACCTGAGCACGTATTACATACTCGGAATTTACTCATTTAATACTAGAAGAAGAAACTGACTATTTAATGTATAGGCGTCGTGAAAAAAGACTCGTAATTTAACATATTTTCTTTATGATAGTGTATTGATATTACGAAACTGTAAACTATATAACCCCCAAGTAAAAAGTTAATACTTAATAACGGCGCAAATGTTTAATAGTGTCATTTGGTAATTATAAGTGAAATATAACCTACCTACTAGTACAGGAACGATTATATACGTATAGTTTTATCGCCAAAAACACGTTATTTTAAAATTTGCATTTGGTTTAATTATGTACAAATAGAATGGACAAATTTGTTATAGATTATTCAAAACTACCCACAAATCTGTGATATGCAGCGATAAACTGCATAATATTTGTGTGCTTAAACAGCATGTCCAATGAAATTTTTCACCCTTTGAGTAACGATGAGATTTTTCTTATCATATTCGCGATTATTAGTTTGCCGCACTCGGCGCGATGTCGCAAGCCGTGACGCGGGAAGACTGTTTACTTCGGACATTTCGAAACATGGGTCTTTAAGGCTGTATATTTACGCATCTACCACGCCTTATATAACCATTTTACCCCATGCCACTCCGTTCCACATACCAAACGATAAAGCAAATGAGTCATTCGTTAATATTTCAAATAATTCCATTTTCAAACTGACGAAATACTAATTTATGTCGCCGGAATGGAAATTAAAATAACGTGCATAGCCGTTGTTTTTCAAATGTTCGTAACTAAACTAGTATGGTCCAGTGTAAGGCGGTTATAGTCGCCGCAGAAGGTGGCTATGGCTTGCATTGCGCAACTCGTTGGGAAACGTAAAATGTAAATTGTTTTAAATAAAGTCTATATTATTATTTTTCACACAAATATACATAAAAAAATTGGTATAAACACATGTAGTGTACCGCGTGTAGGTAGTGTATCGCGAAGATACGAACATTTTTTTAAACTAAAGCAAAGAAAGTCGAATAGAACGATCGAATATATTAACAAAAATGAGTCATGACATGACATTTTACCTCAGATTATCCTTATATTTTTTCAATAAACAAACAAGTTTTATAACATTTTATATTTCACACTTTGTATGATAGTAATAAAACTAAAACCACTTATTTTCTTACGGCCAACGCACCTTATGCGACTTTTTATTAATCAGCAAATGGGCTCATTTTGAATAAATTAATGTTTTTCCTTATGTTGATATAATTTAACCACAGTTGGGGATTACCTGCCTTGCTTGGCCTTAAAACAATTATAAACATAAATCGATCTAAAAAATAAGATAGTAAAAAGAACATTGATATTTCAGTTTATCTTTTGTTAAATAATAACTACGTAATTAAAAATAATAAATTTAAAATATAAATAAAAAATAAACCAGTCTAGTAATTATTAATTATATATTTTCAAGTACTTTCAAGTATCTATTCTTGTCTGTTCTCCTCCTACCTTCACTAGACGAGTAGATAACTTAGATAATGCTGCATCACTTGTGAGTTCAATTTCATACTTTTCAGCCCACTGGTTTAGTCTTACTGTTGTCTTACTTTTTTAATGGATTGGTTAGCCAGTATCATGTCGAATTGTCGATTTAACGTATAATTTTTTTAAGGAAACGCGATAATTTACCATATTAGGTGTTGTTCCAATCTTTCCTAGACACAGACAGTTAGAGAGACAATACTCCTGTCTTATTCCGTCTGACGGACCGCATCCATGGCCGCGGGCTGGTCTGGCTACTCAATAGGTTGGATACTATTTTTGGAACGTGTTTTTTTCGATAATTCTCGTTGTAAGGATTTACTGCAGACTACTGGTCATTCATTCTTCTTGACCATAGTTTTTCCAAAATGTTTTTTTAAATTGTCGATTGTGACAGTCGCGATAAAATAGGCCGAAGAGACCTTTGCCTTCCAAACACAATAAAAAAATACATCAACTGCGAAAATTTCAACTGTCTAGCTATCACGGTTCATGAGATACAGCCTGGTGACTGGCGGGCGGACAGACAGACAAACAGACAGACCTACTGACGGACAGCGGAGTCCTAGTAATAGGGTCCCGTTTTTTATCCTTTGGGTACGGAACCCTAAAAAGAATGGAAATGGTAAAGAAAAATGAATGACCTGAAGTTTGTAGATCCTTTCAGCAAGGGTTTTTAATTGACCGTGTTTTAAAACTGATGAAACCCATTCAGATGGAGCGAGAACTCGAATGTGGGGTTAGATCGAACGATCAAACTCTTTGCCTATATATAATTTGCTTTGCCTATAGATAAAGCCTGCAATGTAATTTGGAACATAAAGATTTAAAAAGGTATTCATATTATATTTATGATTCTATGATTAGTTTATTTACGTCGTAAGTTTATTAGATATATTTTTTTACAACCTCAATTTGAGATTTCGTCATATTGCGAAGGTAAACGACATTACTTTGGTCTAATTATGGAATTACTAAGGCAAATAAAAAAAATACTGTAAACATGACTACTTTTTAAATTCTGAATCCAAATAACGGGAATAATATAATATGAATACCTCTGAAAAACTTAATGTTCTCAATTAAACTCGCATCCGATCATACCCCGTGATGTGAAGAGTTCTTAAGCTTGTCCAGGATTAATAAGAGATTTGTAACAACTCGGAAAATTATTTATTTGCTATAATTACCCAATGCAGGTCGCTTCCAACCGGTATATATGGAAGTCCAAAGGGGAGGCCTATGTTCAGCAGTGGACGTCCTATGGCTGAGATGATGATGATGAATTACCCAATTGCTTACCAGAAACTACCCGAAACCTTTTTTTAAGCCAGTTCTAATAATTTTTACTTGCTACATGGCCCTAGGCCCAAACGAATAGCATAAAGTTAAGTAATAACAGTTACATTTTATTAGGTACTTAATTAGTGTCGAGTGGTAACTAATCAGAGATAAGATTGGGTCAAAGTTCTCAGATAGTGTTAATGCTGTACCAAACATGTTGGATGTGAGAACATTAGTGGAGGTGCTCCTTCTGTAGCAAAAAAAAAACTTTTGACCTTTTTAGGGTTCCGTACCCAAAGGGTAAAAACGGGACCCTATTACTGAGACTTCGCTGTCCGTCCGTCCGTCCATCCGTCCGTCCGTCCGTCCGTCCGTCCGTCCGTCCGTCTGTCACCAGGCTGTATCTCAAGAACGGTGATAGCTAGACACTTGAAATTTTCACAGATGATGTATTTCTATTGCCGCTATAACAACAAATACATACTAAAAATGAAATAAAATAAATATTTAAGGGGGGCTCCCATACAACAAACTTGTTATACCTATATATACATATATATAGGTACGGAACCCTTCATGCGCGAGTCGGACTCGCACTTGCCCAATTTTATTATTTTTAATACTTTTACTAACAAGACTACTCTCTGACTTACATATTCAGTTAAGACGAACTTTACTGATTACTTTAATAAGTAAGTCATGGGTGTATTTTTCCATAAACAACATTTTTTCATTTCACTAGTGCCGCAATAAATTATTAGGTATAGTGTTAATTTTGGTTTTCGCGACTATCACACATTTAAATAAAACATAAAAAACCATTTAAATGGATTTTAGTATTCCTTTAAACCTTTGACAACGGTAATTTTAATAAATAAATAAATAATAAAATATAAACGCAACTAAACTAAACGAACTTCTGAAATTTATATATCGGGTAACTCTTACTTTACCTACTTATAATTCTTAGTATGTTTACTTATAGATGATTTTAAACGATTTTATTCCTCCTCACAAATTCAAACATTAATATTGTTGGATCCCTACGCTATGAAGGTAAACTGCCCTTTTATAGGCTGCCTTTTTGACGACGCGTTTGGCTCGGTTTGTAGACACCTGCCTACTGAGCCGGCGGTCCCGGGTTCGAATCCCGGCCAGGGCAAATATTTGTGTGGTGAACTCGAATATTTGTGCTTGGGTCATGGTTGTTCTCTGTATTTAAGTATATACTCGTATTTATCTATATAAGTACGTATATCGTCGTACAGTACCTATAACACAAGCCTTCTTGAGCTTAATTTGGGACTAGATCGATTTGTGTGAGGTTGTCCGATATTTATTTATTTATATTTATTTATTTATAGGCAGTCACCTAATCCCAGTCAACTTTATTTTGAGGCAGTAGCGGAGGCAACCTTACGTGGTTATTACTAGTATTTTTGAGTGCCAATCATTAGCTATTCTACTCTAAAGTCTTGTTAAGCTAACAGGGTCTTAGTCTGCGATTCTTATCTGCTAAAAGTTAAGACCTGTATCCCAGCATCTTTGATGCTATCTACAACATTCGTACATTGATCTCCAAGGCGGTCCCACCAATGAGCGATGCTTAAATCGCAACCAGTAATTATGTGATTTTTTACCGATCTGTCATGAGAAGATTTCGGGTTTATAAGCATGCCAAAATTAAGTATTATTTTAATTAAAATATTTGCGAGCCGATAGCAGAGTAGGAAATATTATATAAGTACACAATATGAAGGAATTTATCCTCGAAACCGTTAAGTTGTTGTTAAAATATAAAATTTAAGTTGATTATTTTGTTTTGAGATCGAATTATAATGGTTACATATGCGAAATCTTTGAACAAAACCCTTCAAACGAAGCGTGAAAAAGCATCTCTCGGGCCAGCATGGCAGTGTCAACTGACTTCGTACCGTTGGTTCTCGTCATTGCGACTTGGGCTCCCCTTTTTGCTTACCATCAGGCGAAGTGGAGCCACTATGTTGTGCAGTTATAAAAAAAAAACATTACTTATAATAACTTACTAAAAATACCAACCAAGTAAACGAAACGATTATAATTCTGACAAAAACCCTAAGACAGACCGTTTTTCCAACTTAGTCATACATATTAAAACCACCGTCACTTCAGTAAAAAATAAAATTATACTCTAAGTTCACTATCAATTCAAGTTACAAGAGACTGTGGGAGCGTAACAACTTCTGATACCTATATTATTGGTCGATATAACGATTGAGGATTAATTAATATTATTTAATAATAATGATATTATTATAATAACATTTGGTATAATCTCATGTAGCATAATGGCATAGTATCATCCAGTAAAATTTTCATTTGATAGAATAGGTTCACTACATAGCTACATAGGGTATGTATTGCTCAAAGAAAAAGGAAAAACTGTTGAGTCACGTTTATTTATTTATTTAAACTTTATTGCACAATACAAAAAAGTACAAATGGCGGACTTAATGCCTTTAGGCATTCTCTACCAGTCAACCACTGTCACGTCACCGTCACGTTAAGGTACAAAGACGAGGTGAGGAGGTGTGTTAGGATACTTTGCGAATATAAACGTTAAAATGTCTTTTGTACAATAGAGATTTCAACTACCTAATGAAATAATGCTTATTGATGTTATATTAGATTAAACATTATATGGAATATTGTTATAATGCAGTTAAAAAATATGTAATGTTATCTTTTATTATACAACCCATGTGGCATCTTTATTTAAATGTGAAACGTGGAATTGCGTTGGAAACTTACTCTTGAGGCTCTGATGTCGCCGAAAAAACTGTGTTTTTTATTTCTGTACACGCTAATGACTATGTCTTTATTTTAAAGATATCAATAGTGTGTGGAAAAACCAGTATTACTAATCACGATTTGGTTGGTCGTGAGCTCAGTGTTTTTATCACCGTGCATTTGATTCAGTAGGTAAGGTGTCTAGTCTACGGGCACTTATTTTATTTGAATTCATACATATATAAATTGAGGTTGACAATTAAACGCAATATCCAAAAGTAAAGGGAAACAGTCAAGCTACGTAGGCGGGGTGTAACCAAAAATATGGATGTTATACAGATCATATATTTATAAAACTTTTTAAAGATCTTCATTATAGGAACGTTGACGCCAAGGTGCCAGGTGACGGTCATAACGTAGAAAATTGACGTCTACCTTCACATTTCCCACAATATTTTTTCTAATTGTACCCTCAAAAAGGATATTAATATTATTCGAGCGTTTTAACCGCGTCATTACGGTTACATTGACCAATTCATAAAAGTAATCCAAATCGTTTTAATAAAAATCTGCGTCTTCTACAAACAAACGAAAATGGCGCCTAAAATCATACGGAACGGTACCTACTCTGAAAGCGGAACAGCAATAGTTCTAGCGAAAAACGAAAGAAAATGTGAAGTTTTTGATATATGCTACATTTTATGAGGCAGTTCTGCATAGCATCTCAGCTGTTTTGGATGGCAACGCCACAAATACGTATGAAACTGCGGAGTTCTACCGTCTGAAAGCGAAACAGCAATAGTTCTAGCGAAAAAACCGAAAATACGTTTTTTTTGATATGCTACATTTTATGAGCCAGTTCTGCATAGCATCTCCGCTGTTTTGGATGGCAACGCCACAAATAAGTATAGAACTGCCGAGTTCTAAGAAAAAAAATGTGTTTTTTTTTTTATTCTGCTAAGTACATTGTATGAGGCCGTCCCGCACAGCATCTCAGCTGTTTTGGATGGTACGTCAATATTGTGGTCACGGTAATGAGGCGGTTAAAACGCTCAAATAATTACCCAGAACTATATTTGTATTTACGAAATCGGGTTCGATTTAATGCATCATGGAAATTCAGATCCTTGTCGATTATGATTATGAATTTATGAGCCAAGTAGACTTGTAATGTAACTCATATCACCCAGTTAGGTTTCAACAAGACAGGTGTTGGCGATACGAACGTGACGAACTCTGTTGCGCCCACTTTCAAACCGATTACTTATCTATCACCCAAACATAAGCACGTGTTGTGATTTGAAAAGGGCATTAACATGTGAATGACGAATATCTTATGTCTGGGTTTAAAGCCAGGGATACACTAGGCGACAAATGTCCGCCACACGTGTCGCCGGCAGGGATGGATCCCAGTATACAATAAAATTAAAACATCTTTATAATTTCACGTTTTTTGTTCAAATGCTGATAATTAGAATTTAGGTATAATATACAATTTGAAAATAGCCTTACCTGAGTGATTCTTTATAATGTAATAATGGTAATAAAAAGGGAAAAACAAAGTGACGGTAAATAAAAAAACTTAAACACTACTAACTACTATGTACAAAAAAGCTAAAATTAAAATAAACTAAAACAAATTAAAAAAATTGCTCCCCTTTGGTAAGGCACCGAAAATGCTGGCAGCATTTCCTCGCTGAACAGCTATGCTAATACGCTGTGCGAGGAAGCTGCCAGTTCTTCGGTCCCCAGTGGTCTCTTTAAGCCTGGCGCTGGGACCACATGGACCTAGGGTCTCGACCCCAAAAGGTACAAAATTGTATTCGGGGCCGAGACCCCTATATTTAGCCTTACCTTAGACATAGAGTGAGATTTCCTCCCTGCGTAGCGGGCAGTAAATTCCACTTACTGCCTAGGGTGATGTAAAATAATGAGATACAGTCATATTATTGATAAAACACATTACAAAAAAATCGGGTTTTTCAATTATGTGTTCTTGTAATCCAGTAAATACCTAATGCAAGTTTTACTAGCAAATTGTGTTTTTTTTTATTACTTTAGTCGAGTGTACTATGTAAACACTAAAGTTATAACGCGTTCTTCACCAATTAAGTTGTTTTTTATCCGTAAACAGCAGTTTGATAATGTAATAAAATTGGTATTAGCAAAACCGGACAGTAATTGAGATAGGTTTATATATGTAGTTGGAATCATGGATTAAATATTTTGTATGTTTAATGATAATCTTATTTCTAATTAACAAAATTAATAACATGCCACAAAATTCAAATATTATACTTACTACTAGAAATGAGGAAATCCGTAGACGAACTAAAGTGACCGATATAGCTCACCGGATTAGCAAGTTGAAGTGGCAATGGGCAGGCCACATAGCACGCAGAGCAGATGGCCGATGGGGCCGAAAAGTGCTCGAGTGGAGACCTCGGACCAGCAAGCGCAGCGTAGGACGTCCACCTACAAGATGGACAGATGACCTTATAAAGGTCGCCGGAAGGCGCTGGATGCAGGTCGCTTCCAACCGGTATATATGGAAGTCCAAAGGGGAGGCCTATGTTCAGCAGTGGACGTCCTATGGCTGAGATGATGATGATGATGATGATACTTACTACAGAAATGTTCTCGTTTCGGATGAATGGAAAATTAAATCAAAGCTTTAATTCATTATGATGCTTCTTTATTTGGTGAAGAATTTGCTACCTATGTTTATCTGAAACTCTGAGATGACTCCACAGTTATTTTTAGATTGCAGAATACAAATCAGGCCCAAAATGAATAGCTTGAGGCTATCGCCGCCCCTTAACAGATGCTCATCAAGAATCCTTAAGTGGCACCTTGGTGAGCAGTTTTTCTGATTTAGGGTTCATAGATGCACACAAGTTATTTAACGTTTTTTTATGTACGCGTATTTATTACTTACTTGAGATTAATTGAAAAAGTGCCATGTGAAATTAAATGAAAACAGTATTATCTACATATTTGTGTCAGAAGTCCGATTGAGCCTTGTACAGTATTAGTAAGTATATTAAAATATCTACGTAATGGGCTTACTCACGTCGTAAAAGTCGAATATCGCTCGAAATGTCCGGTTACCGATTCATCATAAGGAGAGCCCATCAGTCGAGCATCTAACCAAGCGAGTAGACATTTTAATGTCTCAGACTCACGATAGTTTACTATGTAAAAAACATCTATGGATGCATAATGTTGGTGTAATACTTAAAATCTTTAAATTTAATAGTGTATTATCTAAAGATTAAATACAACTATCTAGTTTTAACTATTTAGCTACAAACCATGGTATGGTAGTCGATAAAAATAATCAGTATAAACCGCTTTCATTTTACACGGCGAGCGAGCGAGCTATTTATATGAAAAATCATTTTAAATTCTATAGATTACGGTTACCGGGTGTGTGATGGAATTCATATTTTAATATAACATTACACTACTGGAAAACTTTTAACCTGGTCCAGGGTTTTCTTTGTCTAACCTCTCCCTATTAAACCTAGGTGCTAATTCGAGTGTACCTAAGTATTTTGAGTTATTACCAAATAAGCGTTATCTCATGTTTATGCCTTTAACACTAAAACGCATTGATTTGCGATTTAAGTGACATTTCACATTACTTAACTTGACCGGGTGGTCAAGTTAAGTTGACGCCAGATATTGCCGCATAAAAATGAGGCGTAAACATAACGCGACTTGTATATCGCCACTTCTAAAATCTCTCCGAGATATATACGGAATAAGGCTTACCGTTTATCCATTTTATATTTAGATGATATACACAACTTTTACCTACATACCGTAGAATAGAAATCATGACCGTAGTAAATAGTAGTGTCGGTAGTATCGGCTGTCATCTGTGGATCATCGAAACCTTTTAGCTATCCAAGACGTACAGTAGCGATTGGAGGCGCAGATTGACGAGCTAAAATTTCATAAATAATAACTGAAAACCGAACATTGGTTACGTAAAAAGAACGATAATTTATGTAAGCATGGCCGTACCGAGCGGGGTCTCTGCGAATAGACGGCATTCAATGCCTCGGTTATGCTTAGTTACAGTATTGTACATTGCCGTCGAATTTTCACGCCTTCGCTGCCCGTTTTTGTGTCAACCAATCTGTGTGTTCAAACGCGGTAGCAAAACAATATGGCTCCTATTACAAGAGGAGAAAGCTAAAATTCTTAAAGCGCGGGCAAAGGACGCAGGAAGCGATATCAGGCCTACGATGGTTGCATTGAACAGCCAGATCTATACCATTTCAAAATTCTAAAATTATATGGAAAATTAGTTTCCTATGGAAAGTTATTTAAGGAAAAATCTTAAGGAATAGCTGGGCATGAAAAAAAATAAGCGAATGAAGTTGCGGATATCTTACTACTTTTTACAAAATTCTAAAATTATAAATAATAAATAAATAAATATTAAGGGACAATCATACACAAATCGACCTAGTCCCAAACTAAGCAAAGCTTGTACTATGGGTACTAGACGAGGATATACATAATATATAAATACATATATAGATAACATCCATGACCCAAGAACAAATATTTTGCACAAATATTTGCCCCGGCCGGGATTCGAACCCGGGACCGCCGACTCAGTAGGCAGGTGTCTACAAACCGAGCCAAACGCGTCGTCATAATTGTATTGAATATTGAGTTTCTTTGGAGACAACAAATGTCTGAAGATCGTAACCTTTGGAGGAAGACTTTGGGCGATGGTGTGGTTGCGCATGATGAAGTATGGTTTGCTTCTCTTTCTCACAAGCGCGACATGAGACACCAGCGTGCAGCTTTTCCCCCTTCATCGATAGGCGCAACATTTATTTGTCAATTATGCGGCCGCGGCTGTCGCTCTCGTATCGGGCTATCCAGCCATCTTCGAAAGTGCCGCATTTATTAGACGCTGTTTAACTCATCTGTTATAGATGTTAAAGGCTAACGATGATGATGATGGAGAGAACGTACCGCCATTTATTGGTAAAAAAAAAATTGTCCTCCAAACACGCCGAAATGGCTTGACGGATTTTAACCAATTGCAGAGGTTGGATATCTTGACATTCAAAGATGGTTATACCTTAGGATCTCGGGGCACGGCTGTGCCCCCGCCAAGTCGAGCAAGCGCGCTTGCCGGCACGCCGTAACATCCTTTTCTCGAAGCCATTCAGACCATTTTCAAATGGGCAATTTTGAGGTTCGAATCTTGTTTACTAAATTGTAGTAATTAATGTAGTAATGAAAAGGACACGGTAAGAGCGAATAGACTGTAGGTAGTGACGGATGACTTGTCATTTATTTATTACGTGATAAACCATCATAATACACCTGTCTAGCTAGCAGAACTGTGACACGCGACCCTTTGTAGCGCAAC
This sequence comes from Apotomis betuletana, assembly GCA_932273695.1. Lineage (NCBI taxonomy): Eukaryota > Metazoa > Arthropoda > Insecta > Lepidoptera > Tortricidae > Apotomis > Apotomis betuletana. The sequence goes on along the minus strand of OW026298.1, from coordinate 10,213,189 downwards.
AAATGTTAAATATGTTATAGCCGGCGCACACTACTGCTTCTAGTGGCCGCCAAAGTACATCTGTCTTTTTCTCACTTCGAGCGTGGACAAGGGACAAGTGTACTGTGGCGGCCACAAGAAGCCGTAGTGTGCGGAGAGCGTTAGCCCTGCTGCTGTACTTTTACCATGAGATTACGCGACTCCGTAAATGATTTGTATGGAGCATCGTAGTTCTCCATACAAATAATTTACGCTGTCGCTATCGAGTACCGTCACGGTCACGTTAACTCGTGGTAAGGGTACTGATGATATGTGAGCGTGCTTTATCATATGTTTATCGATGAACGCTAACATCGCTGGTAATTAATTAAACAAATTCGTCGCATGTTTCTGGGTCAGGGGAAATTTCTTATATTCTCCTTGCGACGTGTTCGATCGAAAACGGAAACTTGTTATGGTTACTTCGTACTGTTATGATTTGTGATATTCCTTCGCGAAAGTGACATATGTTAGCTAACTGTCAAAGACATGCTCTGGTAACGCTTGATTTTTAATGTACAAACGTAGCCATTATAGATCTCTAAGTTATTTTTTTATATCCCCTACTCACTTTGCCCCCTAGAGACCTTATACATCTCGGTGGAATTAAATTAATAAGTTTTGGGTATATATTGCATGTCGAGACGCATAGATACAAACTATAAACTACGAAAAAATTACTTACGGTTGAGTTTCTTTTTCTTCTCAACAACGGTCTCCTCTAGTGATGGACGTCTGGTACAGTAATCCAGTGTACAGGACTTGTCGCCCGTCACAGGGTCGACTAGGCCTGTAGTCCAGTGTACAGGGTTTGTTGTCCATCACGTAGGTCTACTGGTCCTATAGTCCAGTGTACAGGACTTGTCGTCCATCACATAGGTCTACTGGTCCTGTAGTCCAGTGTACAGGGTTTGTTGTCCATCACGTAGGTCGACTGGTCCTGTAGTCCAGTGTACAGGACTTGTCGTCCATCACGAGGTCATTAACCATTAAAGTCGGTTTCTTGTATTGTTTTTGATTAGTATGTTTGTCATTTTGATGGTTGAAACGATTAATAATCCACAGGAGCGTGTCGCCATAATGCGAATCAGCACGCAAATCAAACTACTTACTCCATGACCATTATTTAAAATGATTTAATTATCTCAGCGATCATGGCTACGGTACGGGCTGTAATCTGCTTCTATCCGATTCTTAATTGCTTTGTTATCTTAAATACTTTGAGTGTGGATTTTTTTACAATGTTGTCCTACTTTGTAACAGGGCTGATGTGTTCCAAGAGCTCTAGTCTGCGACCAGCCAATAAATATTTTGTAGGTATGTTGCCCCACGAGTTTTGATAATAAGTCATATGTGTAATTAAAGTTTTACACGCATGCGATAAACAACAGTAAATCTCACTAAACAAACGTACTCGAGACAAGGTTGCGTGCTTTGGAGCAGCTTTTTTCCGAAATTTAAAACCTCTTAAAAAAATATAAGTAATAGTAATTAGATTATAGTAATCAACATGAATACGTACCTACTCGCTATTACGTATTCGCATGTATTTATTAACGTTTATATTTAGTATACAATTTGTTTCATTTATTTTGTTCGTTTAGAATACTTATAATCACTTTGTTTGTGTTAAACACGACGCTATTGGTCAAGGGGTGGGACGAAGCGACGCGGACGGCCGGCGCGTGCTACGATTGCGCGCCCAATTTCTAGAAGAAAAGTGCATCATAATTATCAACATCATGATTATAATGCACCGAAAATCTATCGGTTGACATCGCGACATGCAGTGCATAGCCAATTTAATATTGATTGAAAAATAGGAATAATAATCATTATTGCATCGTTGAGATGTTAATTATAAAACTTAAAATTCATCACTTAAGTTAAAACATCATTGTTATACTTCGTTAACGCACACCGCGTTTTAATCTTGTGTAAGTAGATCACTAAATTGACAACTAAAGACCGTGGTTGAGTTATTACTAGAATAATTCCAACCGTCTATATTTAGTTGACATTAGCACTAGTGCCTAAATTGCCGCGTAATGGCTTAACGATACATCTCATTAATGAATTGTTTTTGTGTGTTATCGATATCCTAAATGTTTTATACTGTTATTCGAAGCAGAAATGGAAAATTGTATCGAGGGATTCCCCGCGGCTCTAATATATCTGCGGGTTATTATGACCCCCATTTGTCATGTCAAACGACAGATATATCTTAGGCGTCATTCAGTATGTGAGTATGAGACACCCTAGGCGCCCTAAACCTGGTTAAAGAAACTCACTGTAGGAGCCAGCGCCGGGTTTACCCGCCTTAATACGCCACGGTATATAATAAAGCATATGTCTCTCTTATGCCGCCTTTCCTCGCTATATCACAATACTGACAAGTGATAAGTCATTCGAGGAAGCTCCCAGCTCTTCGGTCGCCACTCGCCAGTAGTGTCCGTTAGCCGCTTGGACAGTTACTTATGTTTCCTTGGACAGTTGTCCCACAAGGAATCTAGGTTCTTGCCAACAATGAATAGGGGCACTCCCGCGGTAACTGACTGTGACGTCGTAAAATTCAATACAAAAAAAAACAATATCGTTGATGACTGACGTTGAATTTCACAATTTACTGTAGTAATATGAATAAACCCAAACTTTCAACGATGTCAACGAGGTCTTACTTACTAGTCGTTCCAGCCGTTCGAGGTCTAATTTTATTTACGTCGTGTACCTATCTGAATTATTTTGAGATAATTACGGAATCATTCACACTGACAATGATTATTAATATTATTATAAAGAATTAAAAAGTTGACAACAAATAAAAATATATAATTGTATCGAGAATGGAGTGTATTCCAATTCCAATATCGATTTAAAAGTAACAGTTGAAACTGTAATTTGATTTTTTTAATTGGTATATTGACTATGAGAAGTTACGAGGATAGCAATAAAATTATTCACATAATAAGTGTTTTATAGACTGAATAAGGTCATGTCCAATAGCAAAGCCGCAGTATAAACAATGCTGCCAGTATATTTACTAGATATGAATGTCAGCACACAAGTGTCGCTTACAGAAGTTTTTTTTGTTCACATCGTGTTATAGTCGTATACAAAATTAAATGACGGAATGAAATATACTTCTTTATCCTAGTCTATGTATTTTTGATAGAATTTTCAACCGTATTCACCAAGGTTACCACACCAGTGCACTTAATTCATATTATTAGGACATTAAAAAGAAGAAAGCCTCAATTTGGTTGTACGCTTGTTTTTTGTATAGCACTTAGTGGTTGAAATGGGATCCTTTTCTTTTAAAGAAATACATTTCACCGAATGCTTTATTTCATAGAATTTTCATTTCATAGACATTTTTTTCCTCGGAAGTCAGGGGGCGTTCAAGTATTACGTAACGCAATGTAGGGGGGAGGGGGGGTCTCGTAAAACGTTACGATGCGTTACAGGGGCGGGAGGGGGTCTTTCTTACAACACGTTACGTAACATTGTTTCTTTATTTTTATAAAAAAAATGGGATTTAAAACGCCCAAGTTGGCAACCCTTGTCGTTTATTTTACGGGGAAACCTTCGATTGTATCGTCATTTTAATCATTTAAACATATTTTTTTTGACTTTTGGGTAAAAATGGTCACTTTTTGTGCCACTTATGGTGTTACGTAACGTTTAGAGAGCGGGAGGGGGGGGTACAGAAAAATGTTACGGCGCGTTACAAGGGGGGGGAGGGAGGGTCAAAAATCTTCAAAAATTGCGTTACGTAATACTTGAACGCTCCCTCATACATTTTTTAGAAATCTTGAAAATGTAACCTATACATTAAGTTAGGTTAGGTTTGTGTTATAACACTCCAAAATATTTTATGGTTACAGAAAAAAAAAATTGTCGATGAAATTAAATTTCTATGAAATTAAAATTCCATGCAACCTTTGTAAACAACAAGGGTAATCCAGTTGAAATACTGGTATTTATTGTTACTGCGCTGAAGCCCAATGTTAGAATAATTAAATAATAAAACGCTATTATGCAGCTATGTAACATTGCGATCTAAAATACGTCCAGGAAGGACACAAGTTGACTACATACATATAAAACCGGGGTTTATCTGCGGCTTCGCCCGTGTTACAATGTAGCCTGTTAAACACCACTGGGTTTACAGCCAGTTGTTATCACCACTACCATTTTTTGAAAACGAGTTTTATTTTTCTTTTACATCTGTGATCGTAACTGTAATAGTCAAATAACATCTTTTATGATCGTGAACTATGTATATATTTTCCTAGATGCAAAGAAGCCGAGGTAATAAAAGGTAAATCAGCCAGTGGGTTGGTCAAACATACCACTGGTTCAATCGAAAAGTTACCTTATTTGCTCCAATAACGGTCAATTTCCTTTGTAAGTTCAAATGTCTCAGGGAAAACAGATAAATAGATCACGGAAATCGATATTATAATATCCTTTGTCAAGATCTTGGCTTCGCTCCCGCGAATCTTGAGAGGTCGGCCGCTATCCATTAATATTCTAATTCTAACTGCACCACGTTCTTGACGGTATTTCCGATGGACTTGCATTTTGTCACAAGAATCTTAAGTACGAGGATAGGTTTGAAGGCTTAATTAAACTCTGAGCCATGCTTCGGTCACGTACATATAACGCCTCTATAAAGAGAGCAATCATACAAGTTAGTTATAAACCATAATAAAGTGGAGGATACGATTACGAGACATACCGTACGAAAAAACATTTTTATGACGGCACAGAGAGCTTTTAGGTACTCTAAAGTTCGAAGTTCCAAAGTTTGTGTCGTACCGTCCATCCCGTCAATTCAAACATAGTTTAACGCATGACCAAAAGAGGTCCGTAATCTATACAATTATAGATTGTACTAAAAATCACTTTTCTAAGGAAAGCCGTCATAATTTCAGGAAAAATCTTAATTTATCGTGATGCACGATCATCATTTGTTTTGTATGAGCACGCGGCGCCATGCCAGCCTGGTGCCAACTGTTTTCATAATTTCCTTTGTCCTCTCAACACGCCGAATCGGCTGGACAAATTTTAACCAGTTTTGGTACAGGGATATCTGGACATTAATTTAAGAAGCTTATAGGATACTTTTTCTAACTTCTCTAATGTAAACAAATACCAGTTTAAACCCTCAAGGTCTTGCAAGTAGAACGCGAATATAAAACATCGTTACCAATCATTATCTATTACCTACATACTTACAAGGACTTTTCTATGACTTCTACGAGTTCGTGTCGATGGCATCGCCGATCATAAATCAAGGAATGTTCTTGAGGATTAATAATGGGCATCGTTCAGGAAGTTTCACTCCTTCCTATTCGTTAATTTAGCATGTTGTCTTCACAACATGCTAAATTAACGAATAGGAAGGAGACCACGCCAGATTGTTATGGCATAAGGTAAATGCTTGTCACTCTCCCAATAGATGGGCACCTTCAAGTTATATAGAAGACAAACAGAAAAAATAAATATTGTCATTTACCATAATCGGCTTCAGTAATAAATATGCATAATTTAAATTTTAAAAGGGAATATTTCGATGTTTATTATATTTATATGCGCACTTTATCATAGACGGTTACTGGCTAACAAAAATACTTGGGCTTTGAACAATTTTGGAAGAGGAATCTCTCTGATGCCGTTATAAATATGTCTGTACGAATTTGAATTTGTATATGTTTTGTTCTAGAAATAGCTGGCCCATGAAAGTTTTCTAATTAACATTATGTAATCGGTATTATTTATCGGCTATGCACGTATCTTCACCGTTTTATTGGAAATATTTCAAAACTCTAACACATTGCAAATTCAAAAACAAATGACGTCGTTTCACCGTTATCAGACATTTACAGACATCAAAAACAATTTTATTTTTAAATTTGTATTGTGTGTGGCCGCGTGTGGTCTGTCACTGGCTGATTTTATCAGAGCTGACAAAGCTAAGGAGCACGGCTCCTGCCCGGCGACCGTTAAGTTGGCATAGATAACATGACATCGTTTAGATGAACGGTGGTCCACTCTCACAGATTCAGAATGGATATGTCCTAACAGTTCTTCTAATGAGAAGCTTGATTTTTATTTGCTAACTCGTTTTTTAGATAGTAGTGTAGCCATTGTGTCTCCTAAGTTTGACATTACATTGTGTCCTACGAAGAAAAAATTGTCTTTTCAGTCTACTTATCGATTATTTTGATCGAGAATAGGTAAATTTCAATGGAATCTAAAAAGCTAAATCTAACAAAATTCTGTGTTGCTGAGCTGCTTTAATTTTTTTTAAATATAGCAGTGATCCTGTAACAGTGTTTGAGCGTAATCCAAATTCAGGCACAAATTGTTTTCTGATCGAGGGAACGCAATTAAAAATATTGATTCGTGTTCACCATCAAAACAGGTTATGACTCAATAATTTCACTGCGTAGCTATACAATCTGATACTTAAGTCACTTAAGTCAAATACAAAGGGGTTCCATGAACAATGTTATAATTTTCGATCAGATAATGCGTTCAACGTTAGTAATATGCAAAATTGTATCCATAATTGAATCCAAGTATCTCGTGTCTCGTCTCTCGTCTTGGTCCTTCTATCGAATCGTATCTCGTCTAACTGTCCCTGTCACGACGAACCCACTACTCATTTAACATTGCAAAGGATCTGTGGCGGTGATCGAAATATCGCAAGCAGGGTAACCAGTCCATTACGCAATCCTACCTCACCGCAGCCGCACATCAAGTAACTGGCTATGAGTTCATATAATAAACTTCTCATCACTGTAAGTAATACGAACGCTTTAAATAATATTAAATTAAATAGACTGCCCGCCGAATCTTAGTTAAGTGCCCGCAACCTCGTTTGAAGAAGGAAAACGGCGTAACATAAACATAACCCTCTTTTATTGCTTTAGTCGATTAAAAGATATTCTACTACCCCTGTATAAAAATCTCTGAATAGTCTAGATTGGATAGATGGCGTTATTATGGCAGTCAATATCCGCTAACATTTTTAATAGTCTACACGATCAACCCAAGTCACTGAACAATCCTATAGTTCTTGAGAAAGAAATATAAATGCTTTTTAAGATTTTCCTTGCTGTCGGCGTAATTTGTTTTCTAAACAAATGCCTTTTTAATGCATAGCAAGTACTTAATACGACAATTTCTAAATAATAGTTAGGTAATCGAATGTCATCGCTTTGGAGGATTCATTCTTGAACCACCAAGCCCCGACCTTGTCCGTAACTTCCAAACTGGTCGTAAAAAGATATAAAATAACCAATCATTGTAATTTCCGTTGTGTTTTTCTTGCCGTAATTTTACTATAAAAACAAAAATGTTCGATTAGCGTGATTGACGCACATGACGAACACAGATAGGGTCATACTAAGCTGACGGATTTCAAGATTAAACAAATAGATTTGGACGCGTGTACAACCAACAATATTAGACTATGACGAAATGAGAGCTTAGCTGATCACAAAAACAAGTGAACAAAGGGTATATCGGGTTCTCATTTCTCGACGAAATAAAATATTTGATTGACTGGGACGGTCCGTCTACCCCAAATCGTTAAGTCACTGTTGATAATATTAAACTTTTAAGCAAAATTATTAAACCAGTTTCTACGCTCTAAAATACACCAAGAACCGACTAAAATAAATGCATATTTGATATTCTCGATACGTCAGCCGTTACTTATCAATGGGCAAGATTTATGGCTTCTAAATATTGGTTTAAGCGTACCTGAATGGTTTTCGCGATAAAAGGAACGTCACGGTAAAACAAATATCAGGTACATGTATATCGCAACGGAAACTGTGCTAAACGTTTGGAATAATATGTACAAATGTAAACAAGCGGCTCGTGCCGTTCGCACCTTAAATATGGTAAATTAAACGAATAAATAACGAATTAGATGGTTTTTATTAGGTTATTTCTCACCTTCATCTTGCCTAGATTTACTTTTACTAATATAGGTACCTATCCTTTCATCTGTGGAGAATAAACATGGCCACTTTTGCGCATCTGTGAACCCGATTTTGGTCGTCCCACAGACAAGCATTTTAATGTCGAGTAATTTGATTAATTTCGCCACAAATTTAAGAGACCAAAATCGGGTCTCACTTACATCTGGTATTACATCTATTAATTCGTTCCTCATACATAAATAATTAGATACGTCAAATTGTAACATAAACTCTATATCAAGATATTAAGGCCACGATATAGGTATAGTACTAGTCTAGCAGGCAATAACTCAATTTGAATAAAAAAAAATACGACCCCAGCTTCGCGAGACCTCTATAATGTATGATTTTGATTAAGAATGTTTGATACGTGTGGGTCATGTTAAACTGGTGAAATAGGTCATATTAAAGTAGCAAATTCGACAGGGTGGCTCGGAGCGCAGACGCAAATTTGTGAACTGCTATAACGTACCCCTATAGGTTAAAACAACATACGCATATTGCATAGGTTACCTAAGCACATGCATAACGAACAATACAGCTCGGTAATATTGTTTATGCCACGAGGCGAGTAATCCGGTGTATTTTCCACATCCGTCCCCGTTTCAGGTTTAGCGACCCGAGAATTAAACATCTCGATTAGGTTGTTTCGCGTAATTTACTCGTCATTTTGCGAATGAATGTAATGTAGGTTTGACGTCGATCGCGTAAATGTAAATTACTCTGTATTGTGTTTGTATATCGTTGAATGGCAGGACTAAGCCTTCATGATGTGTACCGGTCGTCCATGCCGGCATGCATATACATACATATTATAAGTCGCGCAGACAAAGTGGTAGAATACATTTTTTTTAATGTCACGGTTTGGGTTGGACTAGTGTTGGCGGCGTATACCACGCGATAGATGAATACATAACATACGTCTCTTTCTGAAAAAAATAATTGATGTAAGTGCAGGTATGACGAATGCTTAATGCGATAACTAGCCTGCAGATTGCGGAATCTGAGGTGTATCGTAATCGAAATACGTTTTCTGGATTAACTGAAAGAGGAAAGAGGAAAGAGGAAAGAGGATTATAAAATATATTATTTATGCAAATTATTCTATAAGGTTACTATAAAACTTCTGACGTCAATTTATGTTTGTAGCCGAAAAACATGTGGTACTTAATAGTAAATAGACCATACACATAAATAGCTCTTTGTTCTCAGTAAAGTAAAGAATTAATGACGACGCGTTTGGCCTTAGTTTGTAGACACCTGCCTACTGAGCCGGCGGTCCCGGGTTCGAATCCCGGCCAGGGCAAATATTTGTGTGATGAAGTCGAATATTTGTGCTTGGCTTGGGTCATGGTTGTTCAATGTATTTAAGTAAGTATATATTTATCTATATAAGTACGTATATCGTCGTTTAATACCCAGAACACAAGCCTTCTTGAGCTTAATTTGGGACTAGATCGATTTGTGTGAGGTTGTCCGATATTTATTTATTTATTTATTTATTATTATTTATTAATGAAAAAAATGTCTTATTTCGCATTAGGTAGAGACATTTTCTATACTTTATTGGATTATGTTCGAAGAACTTGTAATAGTTTTCAACAATAAATAGATTAAGTGTTAATAAAAAATTAAGTTTAACTAGATCATATTTTGCTATTAATCAAGTACTCTATTAAAATATCGTGGAATATTTTCAATTGATATGAGAGAAGCGTTTGTGAAATATTCAGGTAAAAGTGCTAATATTGTTTAGGTATAATGTTCCTCCCACCATTTTTAAATTTAACTTACCTGACCTATCCAACGATACCTCACACCATACAGGGTGGTTGCTCTATATATTGCAAAACATATTTCCGCAGCTAGCTATCCAGGTAGTCAATCACTAAATGAAATGTACCTATAAATATGACACTGTATACTGAAATGTCATCGTACCGTTACTCGCCAGCTTCGGCCAAATAGATCAATGTACGCGTTTTTCATCAATTCACATTCAGTACTATTTAGAAGTTCCAAATATAATAATTATAAATATACTAAAAAATACGTATTATTATTTAGAATATGGAAATTTTCATTTGGATCCTGTCCAAGGACCCCATTAATCTTGAAATTTATGTTTGAATATGATAGAAATTTTGCCGCAACTGTATATTGCGGGTAGTTTTGCGTAGGAATGTCGCATGATACTTTATCACGACCTTATTTAATGGATGTCTTGTTTATCCAGTCGCAATTAACGAAGGGCCACGGCTACCCGATGGCGCGTCGCCGAGATAGATCCATTGTTACCCGTTTTTGCGGTAAAAAACGTCGCTTACTACAAATTATGTGGAGATTGTGTATACAATTCAAGGCTCGTTTATTCCCACAGTCTCATGGATCAACAAATATGCTTTATCGTTTATAAATACGGTTTAAAATAGTTTGACACTTGATACGCTATACTTAGCGTGCTGGGTGTACTTTTGCTAATATGTATCTATAGTTTAACTCGATATGTAATTGTTTGAGGACCTACTATTTCCTTAAAATTGTGATCATTTACGCGATCCACGGTTCCTTTTAACACGCTTTTATTAGTCAACCTACTTCTGTTTGTCGTATCAGTGCCCTTACCATGACTTAACGTGATGGTACTCGCTAGCGACAGCGTAAATAATTTAAATGGAGAATAGTACAGCGCCCCTACCGGTTACTTTGGAAAACTACAATTCTCCATACAAATCGTTTTACAGTCACTGTACTCATGGTAAGGGTACAGTACAAAAATTTGGTATCTTCGAGTCGATTTTAGGGAGATACCATGAACGGTCATAGCGGCGACCGGCGCGGCGCGCGATACGCCTGTCTCGCTCACTCGTATGGCCGGCGCGGTCGGATCTCTCGCTCAACAGCTTGCCGCGCCGCTGGTCGCGGAAAGTCGTGCCATCTAACTTTTGATGGAGACGGAAGGTGGCCGTAGAGACTCCTAAGCAACACAAGATAAACCCTTCATGTTTGGGCTGATTTTGTTGGTCTCGATGAGCTAATAACGTTTATTTGTAGAGTACAGGCTAAATGCGAGTTTTTAAAGTTTTTTTGTATACTTTATTCATGTATCTTAAGTTAATTTAACCCTTTACCGCATAAAGGAAAAAAAATGTTGTTTGAATTTGAACCTTGACCTGTGCCAATAAGGTCCAAGTTCATATCTGCCATATTTGGCTTCGTATGCGGTAAAGGTTTAAGAAGTGCAGGGCAGACTAAATATGCAAATCCTACAGCACATTTGGTCCACAAAGATCGATAACCATTGGCTGTTTTATTTGATACATGATAATATTGACAATCTACCATGCGTATGCTGCGTTGGGCGGTTGGACTAACCTTGAAGGATAAAGTCCGCAACAATCAAATAAGGGATTGTTTTAAAGTAGTGGTGCCAATCACTGAAAAAGTCAGAGTCCAGGCTAAAGTGGTTTGAACACGTCATGCGCAGACCTGATAGCCATGTACTGAAAAAATGCCTTTCCTTGGCTACGATGAATAGAGGAAGAGGTGGGCCTCACACTATCTGGATAACGAATGTCCAGAGAGACATGAAGGATTCAGGTCTAGAAGACACCTATCATCGAATCGAAAGGCGCCTCAAGATTAGGAAAGCCGACCCCGCGTAAGGGGAACCGCCCGCCAAGCACAAGTTGCGACTCATGTCGCGCGACATAATATCGCCCGTCACTCTCCCACAGTACTGTGAAGAAAGAGACAGGTAACATTTCTCGCGCGACAAAAAGTCGCGTGTCACAGTTGTGCTAGAGGTGCAAGAAAGAATATTAAGAGGAGTATGATAATCTACGGTTCTATGTAATATAAAACTACGTGTGACAAAGTAGAATATCCAATTTTACAGTTACCAGCACAACTCAACGTGTTAAACATTTATACGAGCAATTTGTGTTGTAAAATGAATCTTATAATGATGATGATCGGTCATTTATAAAGAATAGCAACGGTAGATGCGCGTTGGCAGTGTATATTTTATATACAATAAAAACTTGTTTGTGGCAATACACAAAACGAAGTTTTAGATAAGTTGCATTGCTATTTTCAGAATAGTAATTAATGATCAAGATGTCTAACTTATAAAAGTTAACATAAAAAGGCTTATAACTACTGGTTTCTAGACTCACTAAGAGATCGCAAACGATCGAAACGCAATGGGATCGATTTGTTTGAGGTTTTATCGAGACTAGTGTAAAAACGACTCGAACGCGTTTGGGACAATGTTACCTATTTACATACAAATAGGTACTCTCACGTGATCGCAAGATTTTGTTGCGTAGGAAATTTACATTTGATGTCCTGATATTAATAATTAAAAATTAATTAATAAATAAAAATTATTGGGAGGCATTATTTTTTTATAGTTTGTGTAAAAAAAAATGTTTGTTAATTATCAAATAATCGACTATGCACCTTTCCAATGTAATTTGTGCATGAGTAGTGTAGCATAGTAATGTTTCAATTATAGACAAGAAATTACTTCCTATTAATAAATTACGCCCAAAATAATTAACAAAAAAAAAACAGGTTGCTAATTAATTACAATATTAATAGAAATATAATTATATAATGATCGTAGACATCGTGGCGTAAGCGATGTCGAATTGAATGAAATGATCACAATTCACATCGACCGTGCTTTTGTTTCATTAAATCCGCACGGGGCATTCACGTAGTATGTAAGCAAGCGTGAGTATCCATAGACGCGAAATTGTGCGGAGCGGAGCAGAGCGGAACATGACGTTTGACAGATCAGAGCGCAAGAAACAGTATTTATGGTGAAATTACGGTCCGGTCCACCCAGCTTCGGACAACGGAAACGCCCCCTAAATATAAAGTATCGTTAGTTATGAATTCGATTAAATATTTGATCCTGGATGGATGTTTCATATACCTGTATTTAAATATGTAAGTATTGCCACAAGCATACTAGGGCTTATTGTGGAACTAAATCGATTTGTTTGAGATTGTCCGATATTTATATTGTTATATATATTATACAATTTATATTATAATCATTTGTTACGACTTACGACAGCAAACACAGTTCTCAAGCGGCTTTTGATGTTCGAGTGAATATCTTGTGAATATTTTTTCCCGGGCCATGGATGTTTCTATGTATTTAAGTACCTATATATTTATATAAGTATACATTTACGTCGCCTGGTACCCATAACACTACAAGCCTATTAGGGCTTACATTGGGACTAGGTTGATTTGTGTGAGGTGGTCCGATATTTATTATAATAGTAGGTTCTAGATATAAATATGTACTAAATAATAATGCAATCACGAAATTAAGCATCATATCGAGTTGAAATTGAGAGCCGATGAGGATCCGTGAGAAATATCAATTATTGTTGTTATGTATTCGCAAGGCTGTTTGCTAATTCTGAGCACGCGGCCAGCAACCTTGCTGCAAGGCTCTTTCGGAAGATTACCGCATGCCGAATAAAGATGCGTGCCGTAGATTAAATAATTCTCGACGTCTGGTCTATGGGTGGTCAATGATCTATATTGTCTATGCGAAATGGCGCAAGCGAATATACGGCTAGAAATAATTAAAATAACAATTAAATTACCGTCCAACCAAAAGCCTATTTTACATAATTTTACAACCGACTTTCAAACAGAGGAGGTTCTCAATTAGGTTGTATTTTATAATACACTAGCTGTGCCCCGCGGTGTTACCCGCTCATCCCACGGGAACACTACATTTATTCGGGATGAAAAGTATCCTATGTCATTCCCCGGGACTGACACTATCTATATACCAAATTTCATCTAAATCGGTTCAGCGGTTTAAGCGTGAAGAGGTAACAGACAGACAGACAGACAGACACACACTTTCGCATTTATAATATTAGTATGGATTTTACGTTTTAACTTTAACCAACTTCGTCATTTACAAACCGATTTGGAAATTCGTTCTTTTTTTTGTTAGAAAGTAGAGTAGACAACTCCAAGCTGATTTTACTTCCGTATCCATGAGGAATCGAGGTATCCTTATTTATTAAAGGCTCATCTATGGTGATCACGCTGTTTTTAACCGACTTCCAAAAAAGGAGGAGGTTCTATGTTTCACTGTATGTATTTTTTTTCTAGTAACTCGTTCAATTGCAAATACGAAAATTTCGTTAAAGACGGTTGTGTAGACATTTTTAAATGTTTAGAATGAAGCAATTTTTTTTTATGGTGAACCCTGTCTGAACATTTTTCAATGTTTCTACTTCATTCTAAACATTTGGTTTACGTTAGCAGACGTTACTTTTTACTAAAAATATAGGCATAATATTTTAAATTTTGAAAATTGTGGTTATAGAAAATAGATGCTTTCTTTATTTAATTACGAATCGGACTGATAAATGTCTACCCTATGCGTAACCGGCTTGTATCAGTGACTCATGATCATAATTAGTTTATAAACATTAGGCCGATGTGACATTATGCATTCATTGTGGTCATGAAACCAGTGATCGGCACGGACGGTGCCACACCGCGGGTTATAGACATGATTAAATTGTTCGAAAAAATTACGTTCTATTGAGTGTAATATAATACAATATAATCAAGTCCGTATACTTTCATTACGCGAAATACCGCGGTGTTGCACCTTCCGTACCTACTACTGGCTATAATATAACACTGCATAATATGCCGATTATATTGACTTTATTCTGGGTACATTCACGTGAGCTATTGTGCAACGCGTGTAACTATTTTAAGTGTTATTTTACGGTCGCCTACATAATATAATTCGTAGGTGCATGTTTATATTATAAAAACATTACGACTTAAAAACACTGGTAGTGTAAATAATTCAGGGGGGACATTAAAAAGTCAGTTTTATAATCATGTTCCCCTTTCTTTTAATGTACAGTACTAATTAATAAGGATAGGTACGCAAAATATTTACACCATTTGTTTTACATTGCTTATTGAATTGATGGTGAAAAGAGCAAGCATTAGATCCAAAATAAGAACGACCTTGTTTTTATTTTCGTGAAAAGTATTTCAGGGTCCAGAGAACCCTGAAACTACTCTAAATCCTTTTTTTTTACTAGAATACTTGAGGGTGCCTTTAATCGCATCTTTACCCGTGTTACCCTTAATTTAGTAGGCTTAGGGTTTCGTAGTAATGTATTTAAATTATTTACTCTAATGATGATACCTATAAAAGCCATTTGGTTAGCAATATCTATCTTATTCATGCACTTGCAAGTTAAGTTCGTCCAGCCATTTTGCCGTAACCGTAACATTTTACCCGCAAGCATCACTCCTTTCAATACGTACAATTACACAATTGGATATTTATGATTAGTTCTGAAAATAATAAAAAATCATATTCCAACTACAACAACCTGCTATTATATGAAATAATCGTTAATGTAAGTAGGCACTTAACCGTGCAAGCGACATCGCTTATCACTAACATAAACGCAACGTTAGAGGAGTGGGGAGGCATTTCACTACGTACGAGGCCTTATTACTTTTAAAATTTATAATGGTCATATTATGACAAATATATTGATAATTTCAACCAACTTTTTGAAGTGAATAATACTTCTCCCCGAGTTCTGAGCAGTAACATAGCTATTTCATGCTTTCATTGCGAGCAGTCTCATACAACTATGTAATTTTCCACGTGAATTTTGTCAATTTCCAGTAGTTTTAGAAACAAAAATTATCAATGAAAAATTCAAACCGTAGGTTTTAAATAAATACCAATAAATCCCAATAGCCCTGTTCTAGGTAGTAACATCAATAATATGTTAAGAAACATGTAAGATCATAGAGAAAGATGTCTAAAACAATCAGAATTTAAAAAGGCCTCTTAATGCAAAATAGCCGCAAACTTCATTTAAGGCTTGTCTTCAGACTTAAAATACAATATAGGACCCGTAACTTCGTCCGCGTGAAAATATCAGAACCCTATTTCTTGTTCCGCCGTAATCGGGCAAAAAGACTAGTAACATCAAAGGAAGCTAGATGAAGTAAGAGGAAAGTGGGGAGCAGGAATTTTGCTACGTAACGCTGAAATTTTGATTAAAGCATTGCCATTAGAATTAAAATAGACTAGAAGACTTCGCTCTCACGCAGAATAAATATATATATAAATAAATAAATATCAGACAACCTCACACAAATCGAGGTAGTCCCAAATTAAGCTCAAGAAGGCTTGTGTTATGTTTCACCGTAGCCGGCTGAAAAACATTAGTTTTCGGTAACTATTTTACACATTGGCTTCCAGTGTAGGAAAATTAATTGAAATAAGTTTAGCTGTTTAAGCCTGATCAGGCGGTGAAGACAGCATAAAATTTTCACTTACAAAATATACTAAAAAACAAACTGCAAAATAAAGTATAAAATATTTTTAAGTATAGCCTATAGATGTTGGGAAAGATTTATGTATCTAAATGTACTCGGCGTACTCCGTATAGCCTCAAGCTAACTGCATAATATTCGCTCCACGCATCTCACAATCGAAAGTGCCTTAATTCAACCATTTTAGAAATTCACTATTTTCCCCCCTATAAACTAAAGGAGATCGACTGAAAACACCACTTCGAAAACGTCTTAAATGGCACTGGAAGCAATATCGCGTTATGTTGTTACTGAAATAATGAACTTTAATCCTCTACTGTAGAAACGGTTTAAGCGAGTTTAGATGTGAAGGGCAGATATGCTGTTTTTGAAATGATGCAGTCAAGCGTTTTAGTATGTTTCTCATGCGCGTGACAAATGCGATTTGGACACCGAGACGCCCTGTTGTTGCTAGCGTCCTCGCGAGCCGACTACAGTCAGAACTTTTGTTTTGTCTCACAGTTGACTGATAGAGAGTGCCTTGAGGCATTAAGTTTATTTATTACTATTATATTATACAATTGGACTTTAATTATCCCATCGATCGTGCTGCATAAACACACAAGTTTACATCTGCCGAAGCTTTGTTCTGAGATAGCCTATAGGTACTTACTATTACTAAATTCAAAAATTGTATTGAAAATCTATTTTTTATGGAGAGCGGTCATTATTTCACGATGCAGGAATTGTATGGGTATGGGTGTCATGGGGCGCCATCTGTTGGTAAAAATTGTTTGTCCTCTCATCACGCCGACACAACTGGACGGATTTTAACCAATTTTAGTACAGGGATAGCTGGACATCCAAAGATGGATATAGGATTCTTTTTACCCGGTGAAGAAAAACGTTTTACCCGAAAGTTCCAGATACCTTCTAGTCAACAATATATAAACTTACCCTGTAGACCTACCTGGACTTACCGTTCCTAATCTGCCTAACCAGTGAACACGGTCGTTTCTAAATTGTCCACAACTGAAGAACTAATCGAAAGGGTGTTATCGGAGTTATTACGAGGCAAGTTTATTCTCAAGGAAACCTAAACAAACGTTGTTTACACACACCAAAGGATCCGAACGGAAAACGAAGGTGTCAGAATAACCGTTCATGAATCACCTATGTACTTAAATGTACGAGTTATTGTAAATATTACGGCGCGACTTTCAGGCAGCAAAATTTAATGCGCTATTTTAGAAGTTTCAAAGAAAATGCGTACGTACTTTTTTCAGCTCGAAAATTTTAAGTTTTTTTATGCTCAAAATCGTTAACTCCGAAACGTATTGGGTATTAATTTATATAAAACGGATTGTATTAAATAGCATCACAACAATTATATGCACAAGTAAATCTCTCTATGACCTTTTCACGGCTAAGGTACTATGTTTCTGTTTCTGTTCCCACTAAACGGCAAATATCCGTGGAAATTCGTCACTAGCAACCGAAGCTATATAATTGCGTACGCGCATTGCCTGCCTTATTCAGAGACCAATCCTTTGCCGGAACGTAAAAGGAGCCGATGTAATGAACAGGCACACAAGGACTTTCCCCTTATGTATTTAATTTTTTATGGAAACTGTTATACGTACATTAAGTGCGGTAAAAGGATTTCTGGCACTTTTTTGGTGTTATCTATTACACCACTGTATTGTATACAGTTACATTTGTTATCTCGTAGTAAAAAATAAGTAGGTACCGAACTTATAACCGTCTTTGCATATCCGCATATTCCTGTAACCATAATTGGTTAGGTATAATATCAGTGGATGTTATGGCGTGCTGAGGCCGCAAAGAAAATTTGACTAATAGATGGTGCTGTAAGCAATGCACAAGAAACAAAAGACAGCATGCATGAAACTGTTAAGTCTTTTCCCTCAACGCTTTTGGCGCAGTGGTGGCCCACCTGCTTACTGACTCGTTGGTCCTGGAATCCCGCCATGGCAAATATTTGTGTGATAATATCGAATATTTGCTTCTGGGTCATAGATGTTCCATATATATTATCGTTTTGTACCCTTAAATTAAGTCTACTATAACTTACTCTGAGACTTGTAATGAAGTAAAGTTGCAATTTAAGTCTTTTCACGGCTAAGGCATGTATAGTGCGTTTGTCAAACATATGCAACGAAAAAAAAAATACTACTCAAAAAAATAATTTCAGCTGTTTAGCCTGTTCAATAAAACAGATGCCATGTTAAAAAAAATACTTCCCGGCCTAGGCCTTCAATTTTGTATGAAATTCCTTTACAGTTCTCTCGAATTGTTCCCCCCGAAACGTGACACTTCGAAGCCTGTTATAAGGCACGTAATGACGACATTTCAATGCATGTTTGAGAAAAACTATTTATTATCTCGATACACGATTCCGAATCTGCGATTGTCGTCGAGCAAGTCAGAATAAGGACGCAACGCAAACGGTATCTTTCTTAAACGGGTTTGCGAGGACGATGGACACTTAGCGATGCCTCCGCACACTTTCCAGTGTGTATTTATATCTCAACGTTGGCCGAGCTTGGGGCTTTGGCTTCTGGTTGCCAGGACTTGGTTGTACTAAAGCGAGTTGAACTCTAACATACATATTTTATATACTTTAACTATTACGAGTACAATATATCGCGTAAAATATAAATTTCCAAGTAGCAAACAAGCTGTTTAAGAGTTTATACAGCCATATGTTATAACTTTAATTTAAGCTGTATAAGTGTTGTGTTACTCTACTCAGTAAAAAAAATATGATTGGTACAAATTGCGCAAAATTTCAAGAATTCTACTATTCCTACCAGGACATCAGGACGTAGCAAGACTTCTTGTTTCAGTTCTATGATTTATCTCATCTGAAAGTGTTTTAAAATCTATAGGTGCTCTCTTGTAGTCTGTTCGATGTGTGCGTGCGTTTGCATCTGTACCTAATAATATGAAATGCAGTCCAGCAAATACGTCTTAAAATTCGCACAAATGTTCTCTTTAGTTTTACATGTATCTTACTCATCCCACTATTTTAAAGAAACGTTTATCTTAGGTTTGATTTAACTAACATAAATATAATAAGGCTTATTCTTAGTAGTAGGAATTATAATATCAATTTTATATGGCATTTCGTTTCTAAATCGCCGAGTAGGTAAGTATAAAGTATAACACCCTCGTCACGGCGAAGATACGAGAAAATCTACCACAGAACAACACCTAGGTGGCCTGCGATTGTCCGGTTTAAAATAGCCCTCGATCGTTCACGAACCGTCGAATATCATACCTTTAAGTCTGTTACAATCACAACACCGGACCCACTATGGCGATAGACAATCGATGGAACAATGGGTTGTAACAAATTACAAATGTGTTATTTGAATGTCCGCATCACATAACGCGGCACATTGCGAGGTCCATCACTAATCGAGCCCAGGGCAAGGTGGGCTGTAGTTTTCCTCAGAGTGACATGCATTTTGGTAACGATTATTTATTTTAGTTTTGGTTACCATAAAACGTTTCCCGCTGTGCCTTTGCGCTTGCGATTGAATTAGGTAAATGTCATTAAGTTGGCTATCTATACCTACCCACATTATAATGTAAAAATGTTATATGGGGTTTTGGACTAATTAGCACCAAGAAACGTGTTCAGAGCATTAACTGGATGTAGCTTTAGGACTCCCTTCAATTTATCAATATAAGAATTGATATGAGTGTTTGACGCATTCACTGCCAGCAACGCATACATGCGTTCACCGTCATACATGTTCGTTCCTAGGCCACGCCTCCTGGCAGGAAATGCCACACGCATTTAGTGAATTTATGACAGTGACATTTACATTTCGTGTGATATTACAAATTTTATATTAAACAAAGCACTAAATGGGACTCAATATGCAAATAATACGTGTGAACTGAAACTAACCGGAATTATTTAGTGCGTATTTGATCTTCGGCTGTTATATAGTTTGTCGTCGATAGAACGTTCGAAAACATGCACTTAATACCTATCATTAGAATAATTACGAGACGAAATTGGACGCAAACCATATCAGATTGCATAACTATGTTTGTATAACCACAAATAAGATTAAACTAAAACATTTGGCATTTACATCTAAATCCATTAAACTTAGCCGCAATAGAAGCGTAGATAGAAACTAAATAATGTTTACGATCATTAAGCCAAGTCATTTTACCGTATTACTGACTAAGTTGGAACCGATATTTTTCATATTTTTCCTCGTTTAAGAAAGATTACGACAACCGCAGGCATTCCTCGGTGAGTGCAGCCTGGCGATGGCGGGCGAACGTTATGACTTGTATAATCGACCGATTTCTACTCAAGCCTTATTCATTCAAGTAATATTTTAATAAATAGAATAGCTATGTGTCTTTTCCGAAAATTCCGGGAACTTTCCTCATTTCCCGTACAAAATTAGGAAAGTTTCCGGAAATTGTCTGAAATAGAATATATTGTGTTATAGTTGTTTTTTCTATGAGTTGACTATTAAAAGGAGTGTAGACTAGACACTAAACAAAATAAATACATACATACTTTTTCCAAAAGTACATGATGTAGAATTTAAAATGTGACTAGCGTTACGATTTTTATTGAACACGCAAAGTAATACGAGCAATCATTTTCTGAAACTGATTCTCATACATAATTATTGCGGAAACAATCTCATACAAATCGATGTAGTCCCAAACCAAGCAAAATGGCTACTTTAGACGGTAGATCCTTAAAAACATACGGAAACATATCCATGACCAGTAGGAATCAGTATTCTAGTTCATCTTGCTCATTACACTAATATTTGCTCTTGGTGGAATCGAACTCAGGACTGCGACATGGGGTGACGTGACATGGGCAAATGCACTAACACGAAGCTAACCCCGTCTTTAATTAACGACACTATCATTTAACTTAATGACTTAATGAGAAGAATTTCATTTTGAATTAAGTGAATAACAAAAAAAAACTAAATAGACATCTGTGCTATAATTTGAACTCGAAATGATTTTAATTAAGATAAACCAAAAAGTAGTATTCCTTTATCGACTTTCCTGGTAACACTAAAAGTCGACTTTGAAATCATAGACTTCTAAAATCATAAACTCCTCTGATTATAAAAGAGGAGTACCTAGGTAAATCGGACGAATTCTATAAATGACGCATCAATACCATAATTTATTTATTATTTATTTATTGGATATTGGTAACACGGCAAATACGGTTACCGTTAGGTCACATAAATCCAACAACCCTAAACGTCTAAAAAGGAAAGCGTCAGCAAATAAGTATGTGTAAATTGGTTGAGTAATAATACACATACACATAACGACACGAATTGTGTCACACCGTATTGAAGTTGCGAGCTAAGCTAAGCGATAAATACTTGGCCCGTCGTTGCCTATGTTTTGTTTGGTTACTTTCATTTGTTTAATCCTCCTCACTTGATTTTTTTAGTAAACTACATCCTACCCACAAATGCAGGTAAACTTTTAACATTATTTTGTTTAAGTTTTCCCGATCGAGTATAGTGCCCCCAATTTATGAAATTGTGACATTAAATGAGAGGTACGCGGATGTGACTTATGTCAAAATGTGCGTCTGTGGAGGGTTTCAAAGTACCTACAATTTGAATTCCCACAATATTTTTTTTTTATTTACAATATCAAATTTATTTCGCTGACTTGGATCGAGAATTTCCCAAAAGATTTAGGCAGAAGCAGAAGCACCCCTTACGCGCGAGATCAGAAAACAGATATTTCCAATTTTATCATGTGCTTTATTTCTAAGTTACATTTTCAATGCCTTTGATAGTTGCGCGTAGTGTGGATCTGTAGATTGTTTTAGTACAAATCTCGCATTATCTTTAAACTAACTAAAAAAGACAATTGGAAACATTAGTATGCTTTTTGTGGGTAGGATGTGGTTTTTCTTTCTCTGCAGCTCTACTCACAGGTATTTATTACCTACCAAAGGCGGTGATGAAGTATATTTTTTTAGGATTTAGACACACGAGGTATTTTCACGGTCTTACGGTGCGTAAGTCGTATTCACAATCAGTATTATATCATAAAAAACTCATAATTAAAAAAATAATAATAATAAGGGCAGCTTGTGGCGAGCTGTTGGGGAGTGACGACCCCACGGACCCGAGATCTCCAGAGAGTCGGTCAGGGTCCTCGTCTCCGGTGTGCCTTCATCGGCCGGAGTGGAAACCCAAGAGGACCCGTAGGACTCTCAGCTCTGGCTTGCCTTCATTGGCCGTCCAGAGAGGAGCGTTAGAGCTATATGCTCCAGGGGTGGAAGTGTTAAAGGGCATCACGCCGCGAGTAACTTCGGAGAAAGCGCAGCACACCTCTCGACACCCCTGAGCCCTCACGCTCGTGTTGCTTCCGGCCGTCTGCACGATGGCATTACGGGGCCCACCTAGTGAGGGGCGAGTCACCACCCGCCAGAGGTAACAGTCGCATAGATGGTTACGGCGGGTGACATTTTTCTACAGCAATAGCCCACATAAATAGTCCATCCAAACTTCATTTTAATAGCCCGGTTTCTTTTCCCTATTAATGCAATAGTTCAATCACCTGCTGGGACCGGTTCATGGATGTATCATCTTATTGATATGATCAGGAACGGGTCCCAGCAGGGCAACAGCCACAGCAAATTTCTCCAAGGGGCCTCTACGTGTTGGATCCATATCCCCACGCAAGCCTTCCAAAAGACCGGGACGTATGAGCCCGAGACTCAAAAAATGAGAAACAAATAATAATATAGTAACCGCTAAGCAAACCGCATGTTGGTCGGCGCACTTCATTAAAACATTCGAAACGACTATATTTGTTATCCGTTTCACGTGTCTGGGTAATTCTCGTACTCACCTACATATTATCTGACACGGCTGTAACTTCTGCACTGCGTAGGTATTACAACTTATTTCTGTGTTTGTTATGTTAATTGTTTAGTTTTGTACAATAGGAAACATAGTTACATATTGTACTATATCAATTGTAAGTATCTACCGAACCTACTCTGTAGATTATCTAGATCACCTTTAACATGCTTTTTTTCAATCCTAGCTTGGAAGTTGCTGTTTGCATTCATATACGAAGTTTGGTTATCAAAAACATGTACCTATCCTTGGTCTCTACAACTCAATTCAAGTATGCATTTATAAGGAGTGCCATATCGATTTCTAGTGCAGGAAGGTTATAGCTCATAATATTTTTTTGGCTGGTATTTATTTCTGACCCCTTACATATAATTTTAACAAGGTTACGTATACCGTTAGTAAGTGTGTTCCATTTGAATCGACTCGGCGAGCCTGAGTAACACTCACTTTGACTTAATCTATTTACCACTTTATTATTGCACAATACTTTACTATCTAATTAATTACACTTATGATCCAAGCATCCACAAATAAGTAAGTACTAGACTTTTCAAATCCGTTTATAAATATTATAAACAAATCAACTGAAACTTGAAAACGTTAAGTGTCCGTGTCAGCTGGTGATCGCATTCCTTCTTCGTTACGGATCATTCTTTCAATAAATTTTCCTAGAAATACTTATTTGTTTTTAACATGACTGTTATTCAGTTCACGCTGGTTAATGAAGCCATAAAATCTTCCTAAGATAACGTTTAGTTCTTGGAATTGTATACCATTAAGGCACTTCAATAATTTGTACATCTAGAACAGTGCTATTAATATTGTAAGAGTGATTTCATAGCATGGTATCTCCTCTGTATTAACAACGA
This sequence comes from Apotomis betuletana, assembly GCA_932273695.1. Classification (NCBI taxonomy): domain Eukaryota; kingdom Metazoa; phylum Arthropoda; class Insecta; order Lepidoptera; family Tortricidae; genus Apotomis; species Apotomis betuletana. Next base: position 10,189,024 of record OW026298.1, on the reverse strand, counting down.
GCGTATAGTATTTTTCTCTTAAGTACTTATGCAAGTTTTTCTTTTGGAGTTTGTTTCTTTTTTTACTAGTCTTCATGTGTGTCCCACTGCTGGGCAAAGGCCTTTTCTCTTTTTCGCCAGTCGTCTCCGTAAAGTGTATGCACGGTAAGCTGCATCTGGAGTAGGTAGTATAATGTCACTTAATAAAACTTAAGTCGTATTGAATTATTTTGTTCATCATCATCTTTGTTGCGTTATTACTTTCATAGTTTGGATGTGAAATGACACCCGATCATTGCGTCATCAATTGATACATTATGAGGACAAGGCTCCAAGTGCATAAATTTGGGTATTATGGGGTCGTCTGGCTGTTGATTTTTCTTCATGCCCTTGTCATGGCTCCCAAGGTAGCACGTAGTCATACTTCGAGTGTTCGTTGAGTACAACCAATTAAATAATAACTGAACGTACAATTTTCGTAGGTATGTTTTTCATATTGGCCGCCGAAAGGAAAATTTGGAGAAATGGACATACTCCAACAAACTACATTCCGAATAGCAATAACTATTACTTATTTGAATTATTGGTTACGTGTATCCTGTTGCTGATTAGATTGAGCTCTTTCGACGGCCGTATACTTTGTTGTTTGTTGCTATAGGATAATGCGACGCAAAGGTCCTTGGCCAAGAATATATTATTATGATATTATGCTCAAAATACAAACATCATCAATTCTAGGAACTGATTTCGCGGCCATTAAAAGGTCTGATACTGAATTTCAAAGACGATTGAAGGCTGCTCATCTCCTACATAACTTGAACTCTGTTGCACTCGAGCAAAGGTCGGGTTTTACGAGGTCCGCCGTGTGCGGTGAGGAAATAATGTTTGTGGTCCCAACAGGTTTGGCCGTGAAGATTCGCGCGGATGTAGACTTAATAATGCTTTCTTATTATGCAATGCTACGAAACTAGTTTTAATTCGATTTAAATAATAAACAGTTTTGCCTTGTCTGGGCTTCGTTGGACGGTTTGCAAGTTGTTTACACACCGCAGATCGTAGAAAATTCATTGTTGTCGTTTTCCGTACGACATTGTCGGTCACCGACCTTGTTTAGTGTATCTTAATGATACAAAGAGTTTTTCCCTGACTTTGTGAATGAATGAAATTCAAAGAATGATATTAGTATGTAGGTACGCCTATCTGTTTTGAATGGGAGTCGTCGTAGCGAGCAAGCATCTTTCTCAAAAAAAATGTTCAGAGGTCACACTACAACACCGACAAGAGGTATTTGATCGTTAAGGTACACTGTATACCGACTTTAATTATTTAGCAGAAAAATCTATGCAATAATTCTAGTTAGAATGCATTTTCAATGCCCTCGTGTTCGAGATCTTTGGAAATCTCTAGAAAATGTCAACGTCATCGGCACGGTCCTTGCTTAAATTAAACATTTCACATGATCAGTTTATAGATATAGAGATTTCACATATATTTCACATTCACTTATACTTTCTCTTGAATTTTTTGTTTACTGAGATCGTTTGTTGTGGCCATTGGTCGTACGTACTCGACTTAAAAATATTGTTAAAGAATAGATGGACAACGATTTTTTTCTTAAGTTAGTCTTTTTAGGGTTTTTGATATTTAAGTCTCACTATTTGTCACACATAGTGGGACTTAAATATCGAAAAACTTCAAGGTCGAGTTAGATATCTAAGAGCCGTTCGAGGTGGACATTGCGGTGTAAGGACTTGGATTGGAGCAATGACCACTGTACATTGGAGTGCGGCGTCTGCGCTAGGGAAGTCACATAGTCAAAAAATATCATCAGTTGTCCGACATAAACCCATTCAAGGGTGTCATAATCCCCATGATCCCCCCTCCCCTCGAGATGTAGTTGCCACGTTCTCTTAACGGCAAATGGTTTGCCAATCTGCTTGCGTCCACGTCGCGAGGTTACGAGCGTTATCTTGACCTCTTATATCTTATATACATTGAGAGTGATCTTCAAAGTTACTATTACTTAATTGAGACACGATCCCATGAGATGTAACGTGTGCTTTAATTCGGCACGGCTGTTATACAATTTCTGAGTACGTTTATTTGTTAATTATTGTTTGATGTCAAAGTTTAAGTTTAACTATGTGAAGCTTATACAGTCAATTCATCTACTGTTCACCAATGAAAACAGCCTTGTTGTTTTGTTATATTTCTTGTGTTTTCGGTAATGATATTTATATAAAAAATATTGTCATTGAGCTCATTCAAAATCGATAACTGTACACAAAAATTTGATAAAATAAATAATAAATAAAAACCAACATCTTCCCTTCTGGGAATCGACTAAACTCAATATTTATAAATTGTTGTTGTTGTCCTACTCATTGTGTGATTTATATTAATCAACTCCACTACCTAAAGGTTGTCTGGAAGAGATCGCTCTTTAGCGATAAGACCGCCTGTTGTCTACCGTTATTAAAATTATTGTTCTGTATTGATTTTGTAAACTCTTGGTGTGCAATAAAGCATTTTGGTTTGTGTATTGTATTGTATTGTTGCGTGAAACATTCTCATTGTTACTGAATATTATTTGAAAGTCCTGGAATTCAATTAGGTCATTAGTTTTGTTGTATCTATCAAAGGTAAGGTTCATTACTCATTACCCGTTTGTTTTTGTTTTTCGTCCGATTTTGCGGTAATTGAGTGATGGAATAAGTGAATATAGGAATAATACCGTGGAATGATGATTAACACAGTAGGTTATATCTAGAACAGCCATGTTTGTAGATGTTACGTAGGCTGGTCGATGCGGTCCTTCAATCGTTTCAGTAACATCCTTTAAGGTTCTAGTGTGAGTTTGCCTTTAACGCAAAAAACGTTCATGAACTGTCTTGACGATCGAGACATCATCGTAGAGTTGATAACTACCACTTGAGTCTCTGTTCTATGATTTTCAGCGATCCGTCCTTACGTAGTGTATATATTTTATCACTACCTAATTCCGAATATACGCCTAATATAATGTTTTTTATCACCTACATACACGTATTGCGATACACAGCCTTCATCCGCGGAAGGATGAAGGAAGACGCTTATCACGCATATTCTTGTCACATCTAGTGCCGGATGCTACGGGCTAATAAATTAAAACCCTCACTTTAGATCCCTACAGAAAGATAAACAGTAATAGCCCTGTTTAAAAGCAATTTACCTCTTCTTGGTATCAGGTGCTCAATAGAATTAATACGGTACGCAGCACGTAGGTAAACAATGGCACCAACAAGCGCAAAAAAATATTTTTGCTAAAAATTGATTTAAGAGGCCTTATTCCTTTTAATGGTTATTTTTTTCATATTATGACAAATATATGTATTGATAATTTCAACCAACTTTTTGAAGTGAATAATACTTTTCACTGAGTTCTAGAAATTAACATAGCTATTTCATGCTTTCATTGCCTGCAGTCGAAAATAAGTAATTTAAAAAAGTTTTCTACGTGAATTTTGTCTAATTTGAGTAGGTTTGGAAATAAAATTACCAATAAAAAATTCAAACTGCTGGTTTCAAATATATACCAATACGCGTAAATCGCACTGGCCCTGTTCTATGTAAGTAGTAACAATGATAATATGTTAAGGCTCCTTATCCGTTAAGAAATGCTGATTGTTTTAGACATTTTTCTCTATGATCAAACATGTTTCTTATCGTATTATCAATGTTACTACTTAGAAAAGGACTATTGAGATTTACTGGTATATATTTGAAACCTACCATTTCAATTTTTTATTGATAATTTTTGTTTCAAAAACTACTTAGAATTGACAAAATTCACGCAGAAAATGGTTTTTTAACTTATTTTCGACTGCACGTAACACATGAAACGATGAAATAGCTATGTTACTTTCTAGAACTCACGGAAAAGTATTATTTACCTACTTTAAAATTGGTTGAAATTTTCGATATATTTTTTAAGAAAAAAATAAAATTTTAATTGAATAAGGCCTCTTAAGAAACATGCTTGATCATAGAGAAAAATTTCTAAAACAATCAGCATTTTTGAACGGAGAAGGAGTCATAAAGTAAAAGTTTTTTTTCAGATGGAACTTATGATGATGATGATGCTTTTAAAATATAGGTACCTACTTATTTGTATTATCAAGATAAGTATATGAGTATAATTTTTTTTTATACAAATACGATGAATGCATCATATCTAGATGAGGGATGTGGTTATCCTTGTGGTTGAACAGCTTGATACTGATTTTTGTCGTTTTCATGTACAAAAATCAGCCCCTAGGTGTAAATTCGGGAAACAAGACTTGATTTCGCGCTTTATTCAAGTTGGTTAAGTATAAAAATTAAATGTATGGTATAGTAATTGAAAACTGTGTGCCGCGACGATCGTCATTATCCGACTAGCTACCTCTGCGGCAATTATATGCAGTGAGATGATATCTCCATATATATCCTCCTGAGTTAATAATATGATAATCCTCACGACCGGCTTACGAATAAAACGTAAAAGACCCAAGCTAATATTATTTTCCTCCTGTCGTACAATGATGGCATACCTATACTACGGTTAATAATACAGTAGAAGATTCAAAATTGGCAATCAGTTAGATGATTCTCCTCGCGCGATTTTCATTTTAATATACCTAATCTATCATATTCAAACATTTTAATTTTAAAATCAGTGGGATCCAAGGACAGGGTCTGAAAACAATGGTATAATTAGATAGCGAATAAAATAATCTGTATTTTTTTTTAGTTTAGTTCCAATTATTATTTTATTTGGAACTTACAAATAGTACTGAATGACAATTTTAAAAACTCGGAGTTATTTAAAACCACGCATTTTGTCGACGATTTGTTTTCAATAAAGAATAATGCCAGGTTAGTGTTTTGTTCTAAAACCTTTTGCGAATGTAAAATTGTGGCATCTTTCATGCAAAATACAAAGATAATATATGATAGACTTATTGCCGCTACCATCCACCTAAGGTTTTCCCGAGGGATACAAATATACCCATTTCAAGAAGGTTTTTCCAAACAAAATCTAACTTAAAGTCGATCTGCACCGAAAAGTCGATGTTCGGTTGCTTTTCTATTTATCATCATAAGCAAATTGTAGATATTATAAATAAGTTTCCATTTACTTATATTATATATTATAATATAACTCGCATAAAATAATAAAAACATATTGTACGAGTATCTTTATTATCATTTCTGTTACATGTCATAACAGAATGCGGAAAACATGATAATTACTGAAAATAATAATACTACGGGACAAAATGACCCTGTCAGTCACGAGACGATACACGAGACAGACAGTATGGGGTCTTATGGAGATATCTTACTCTATCCCTTTTCCCCACTTCATTAAAAGAAACACGTTGTACTGGCGATTAATTTAGCATGCTAACTATTCCGGAAGTCATTTCGTTGGTCGCCATTGACGCACGTGGATGTCGCAGCACATTTTAATCAAGTATTACGGCATTTTGGTCCCTGAACAAAAGATTTTCGCTTAGCGTTTCAAAGGTTTAAATTTGACTTCTTATTAAATCTCCAGTCTAGGGGTATAGAGGTGGGAGGGTGCCTAAAACAGATAACGACAAAAGCACATTGTTCCTAAATATGTTTTAGGATTGATGTTTTTTCTTTTATTATTCGATGCTTGGTGAATAATTGTTACGCATAAAACTTGACCAACGTATCAACACTTTCTCTGTCGGTGACACTTCAAAGACACCCACAATATTATTAGAGTCCCACAATATTATTAGTTTTTAAACAAAATTACGTTAGTCAGTACTTTTTCTCGTGTTAACCTTTAAAAGCGATTCACAATAAGTGCAAATATCCTCGCAACTTTCGATGTTGTAAATATGTAGCTACATATGCAAATGTGGTTTTAATCGTTGTTGGTAAACGTAAATCCAAGTTAAGAGATTGTCCAGGTCACCAATACTTGAAATAGTGGCATACATAAAGTACATACCTACATTATTTATTTATATTTATATCCGTTACGAGGTGGACGGTTTATTTTTAGTTTTATCGCTACTTAACCGAGTCAAGGAACGTTGGTAATTAAATAATATTGCCTCTTACGGCGAGGCCTCTTAAGCTAGCTCGCTTTGAATATCCATAAGATTGAAACTTTTTTATAGTTAAATGACTCGTCCTGCGATACTCTATATGGCACGGAGTGTTGTATTACAACTAGAAGGAATCGATTACACGTGGTAGGAAAACTTAAACTAGGTACAATTTGTTAGTTTGAAAATACGATAATATTCCGACGGGTTGATATTAGTCTTGTATATTTTTGCTTAAATTATTTCTAATGTTATGAGTTTATAAAGTTTCATATATGTAGCTTTTAGACATTACATATTTATTTTAATGTGTCCTCAGGGACACAACGACATGACGACAATATAAAATACAAAATGCTTTATTGCACACAAAAATAAGTTGTCAAATTCACCAGAAATACAATAATTATAATAACCGTAGACAACATGCGGTCTTATCGCTTTTCTTCCAGACAATCAACAGGACCACCGTTATCATTATCACCTCAGAAGAATTTATGGCATTGAGTATTATATAGCAATAAATTAATAGTACAATGACCCTCGGAATATAATTTATTTAACAAGACAACGACTAAAACCTAAGGAAAAATCGTCTAGCGACAGTTTATTCACCTTAACTTAACCTTAGGGACCACCATTGTCTACGAAGCGCTGATATATATCTGTGGCTCTAGTGAAAAGGGGTTAAACTCGAAAAACACTACTTTACAGGAGACTCAAAAAACCGTTGCGGCTTAAATTTATTCAGACTTTTGATCACTGTACTTCAACCGCTATACTTACAAATAAACTTTAAATGCAGTTTTAATACTTAAAAAATCCTCTTTCACGGGGTAATATTCTTACTTCTCCAAAGTTAACGGATAAAAAAAAATGTGACTTATATCCGTGCCAAAAAGTGTTCTTAAGGACATAACTGACTTTGTACCCTTTTTCACCCATAATATTTACACTACCCGGGAATATAACTGAACTTATACCAATTTTCACCCTTATTTTAGAAAGTGAAAATGGACATGCTGTTCGGTTTATTTGAAGTTATCTCCTTTTATAAAGGAAAAATACATGAACACCCTAAATAAGAAATACCTGACTAAACGAAACCTATCATTTAAGAGCTTTATTTCAGACATAATCCTAAGAAAATAAACTTTTACCTTTTTGCACGCAATTAATTTAGGTGTACTGTAATACAAACACACTTTTACCAATGGTTTTTTAAAAGTTATATCCATTTTTTGCGGTGCAGTTGGCAATAAAAGATCTTTATTTTTATTGATTCATTATTACAAAAATGTCAAAATTAGCATATACAACTATTCTCATAGTTTTTAACTAAATTTGGACTTTCCTCAATCAATCGTCTAATAGAAAAACATATTAAGCGATACAAGATGATATACCTAAAACGAGATAAGTACAAAATTTAGTTTTTCCAGTTGACTTACAATTACAAAAACTACGTAGGAGACCTTAGTACTACAATTTGATCGCAATTGTGAATATTTAGACACGGAAAATAACATGTATCACATTTTGGGTGTCAGCTTGTATAATTTCAATTCTTGTATAAAATCAATTCTTGCCTGTGCTCTGTTGGCGCCAAAGGATAGGAATCTACAACATCCCCAGAACATAACAAATTTTCGTAAAAGATCTTACACTCGGGTTTATCAAATTCAACAAAAAACTGTTTTTTTACCGATAACCGTATTGGACCGCTGTTAAGTCTTTCATATATACAGGAAATAATGAAATATGTTTCTCGACGGCTTTCAATCAACTTTTACTTATTTTGGTGGTACTCAGCATAATCCATCTCGCTGAATCTAGGACAAGTTCTTCACTGATTTTAAGTTTGTCAGTTACTCCTTGAACAAACTTTGATGTTTCGTCAAATGGTTATCGCATTAGCAGCCTCTGCAAATGCGATGACACTCTGTCTTTATTTTTAAATAATTTGCAAACTGTCTATTCTTTGTTGTTGCGTCCATTAAATTACCTAGCAATGAACTGAACCCTTTTTTACATTCTCCTAAAGCCCAATTAACTCTCAAATATTTTTTTCTGAGTTCTTCTTGTATATTTATTGCGCATATCATTTTACAATTTCCTAGCATCTTAAACTCTCTTTATTTTTTTTTGCTTTCATACTATTTACCAAAATGTCTCCTCTTTTTCCTTTCCTCCCTATGTTTATTCTCTCTTTGTCACTTTTTCTAGGCTATCCTTTTCGTCCTTGACCAACTTTGTCCCAAAACGAAAGTTGCTCTGCTTCTTCTGCCGTTCCGGTTTCTTTCGATTCTTGTAATTTTTTTGAGTCAGAATCAGTGAGCACTACGATCTGCCTTTTTCTGGAGTGCTAATAGAGTCGACGAAATTGTTGCCACCTTTCTCCTCGACAAGTTTGAGCATTCGATCGATTCAAGATCGGCCTGCCATTCTGTGTAACAAACTAAAAAAATACTTTTAATCCTATGGGTGGCTTCATCATCAGACCAGCCCCATAGTACCATATTATTGTATTGTCATGTTAAGTAGGTAGTAGGTACTTGGGAAAGATTTTAGCTCAATCGGTTGCAAATATTCTGCTTCAAAATTGATTTGCAAGATCCCACCCGAACAAACACAGTTACATAGGTATATTGCAAGTACAATAACTTGAAAAAATACCCACAGCACTACTGTAGGTCATTCTACATACTGGTGACCCAAATTTTATAATAGGATGATCGATTAGACTCAAGTGTACTTAAAATAAACCACAGCGAAGAGACTTTTTATAAAGAACTTTTTGATACAAGTAATAATCGTGGTGTAAAATGATATATCTCACCAGTATAAGTCTATATACACCAATAAATACTAAATAATTATTCGTGACTATGGATTAATTTCGATTTATTTTTATGAATTATGGGTAAATTGCTCGTGCAAATCGGTACAAGTAAACATTGATCATTAAATACCAGATTTCTTAAAAGATACAATTCGACTTATATCAGTAATGTTTAACATTAAGTCGTGAATACAGATTAAAGTCGATTTATATTCTATAAGGTATGTAATCTTGTTTTGTAAAAAGGTATAAGTAAACATCGATCGTTTAACACAGGATGAGTCAAAAGAGACAAATGAACTTAAATCGTTCTCCACAAACAAAACCCCAAATTGTTCATTGTTAACTTTAGTTGCACCATATTTCACGACATAATTCACCAGATGTACCATTTGGCACAATCCTAACTTTGTCATTTTAAAAGATAACTTAGCTCCGATTACACCAAAAGATGCGCAATTTTTTTTTGTGAATTTTGGTGTATATAACGCAAAAAGGTCATAAGTGCACTTTAACCCCTTTTCACTAGAGCCACAGATATATATATATATATATATGTAATGTTAAATGAGTACGAGTATATACTGTATAAGTAATCAATGTATTATTTTAAAGGAAATTCCAAACTGATGTCAAAAACATAGTAGTAGGTATACAGTTGATTTTAAATAAGTTGGAATCCTACTTGGTATTTATTTAATAAGCTCTTAAAGTCATTACTACACTAAATGCTATTGTAATGCCGCGTGTAACAAAGTTTAGCGATGAAATGAATAATAACTGTAGAACATAAATAGCTTTTCATGTGACCACTTTTTAACAAAAAAAAAACTGAAGCTTAGTTTTATTTCCCGTTCTGTAGTCTCCGTCATTCCTCGTCATAAAATGATGCTTTCAATGAGACAACCAAGAAGAATTTTCCAAATCGGGGAACACATAAAATAACATCTAAATGAACTAGTTTTTGGGTGGCGCCTACATCTAACGTATTTAGAAGGAAAGAAAGAAGAAAATGTTTCAGGTTGGTCTGGACAATGGATGATGCTAGTACGAGCATGGCGGTCGATGAGGTCTCTCTGAAGTACATCGTTTCTCGCAGCTATAAAAAGTAATTCAATTCAAAGAGTAAAAAAGTAATATAGTAAACACTAAGCTCTGAACACAATTGTTTGGAAATGACGTCATTTATTTTGGTGGGGGGATGATGTGGTCGAAAATCGACAAAAATTTATGACGTAATTTCTGAACAGCCTCATCATGAAATGCCCATTCCACGCCACTCGCTTTAACGACGGCACCAGCTTAAGGAGTTGGCAGGCCGCACCGATCCTGGCGTACCACTTTCACTTCCCTCGTCGCTACGAGTCCAACGCGTAAAAAACGTTTACCTTGTGTTAACAAATGGCTGCGTCAAATGTAAACCCGAGTTGATATTGTGGGCATTTATTTAACCGTTCTGACCTACCACTCTTTTTACAAATACAAATACTTTTTATTGCACACTTCAAATACTCGATAAAAAACAAAAACGTGTGAGATACAATTAAAACAAACAGGTACTAATAGCGATCGCTTCCAGATAACCTTTGGTTAGCAGAGAATTTTGAAAAAAATGCTAGAATTGAGTAGGTCATGCAACACAGTAACGAAACAACATTAAAGCACAACACAACCGAATAAAAACCAATAAAAATATCTCTTTCTAGTCGTCTCAGTCTCACCTTGTCAGAGTGGTCGTCGTATCGATGATGATGATGTACATTGTACTTGTGTACACGGCTAATCTTCGACTCTCGCTCTCTCTGGACTCTCTTCGAATAAACATATACAACAGAATATACCTACATAGTTATTTGACATAATAGATCTATAGATAGAATAAATATACATATATATTACGATAAAGTAATGTCTAAAGAAAAACAGTGTCAGTCGCAAAATTAACGAAGTGATTTCATATCAATGTACTAAGGATAATACAAATGGAGTTTTTTCAACAGTGTCGATTATTGCCTTACCTGGACATTTACCGTGTGCCTGCAAAATAATAACCAAATGTTGGATTAAAATTAGAATGCCTTTGTACTGTGGTTTTAACTAAATTGGAAATTACTTCCCATAGCTAACTGACAGCAAAATAAGTATAAGCTGTGTAGTATTAGTCTATGGTCAAGATTGACGTGTATTATTTAAGAAAAAATAAAGATTGTCTTTGATCTGAACTTGGCGGTGTCTCACTCAACCCGTCCTTTCTCCTATAAAATAAAATAGAAATAGTCCAAAGCCATCTCCCGAAATCCTCCAGAACTACAAGAAATACATGGTGTCAGAAGTGAAAACGAAAGAAGAGAAGAAAAACAATGTCAACGACGGAAAAGTCACAAAATGTAATTTTGGCCAACAGTCTCAAGCCGTTACAGCTCAACGTTCAAAATGGCGGAGGTTCGGAATGTGCAAATGCTGAGAAATGGAGAAGATGGAAGCAGAAATATGAAATATACTGCGAAGCAAACGACCTGGAGAAGCTGCCAGAAAAGAAACAAATCGCTATATTGCTAAACGCGATAGGTGATGAAGGACTAGAAATATATGACTCATTCAACTTGCAACGATCCGAAGAAACCGTTAGTTCAATTTTGTCAAAATTTGATGAAAAATTCAACGCGTGTAGAAGCACAACTGTAGAAAGGTATAATTTTTTCACAAGATATCAAAAAGAGGAATCACTAGACGAGTACGTGACATGCCTAAATAACCTAGCAGCCACGTGTAAATTTGAAACACTTAAGGAATCTCTAGTCAAAGATATGTTCATAATAGGTCTTAAAAATGAAAACATCAAAGAAAAATTACTACAAAATAACACTATTAAAGATGTCAATGAAGCAGTCACAATAGCTAAAACAATAGAATTGTCCGGTACAAGATCCAAAAGAATAAAAGAACATCAAGAATCGAGTCACATTCAAACAATTTCAAAACAGCATCATAACTCAAGACAAAGAAATTCTTCAACTTCAAGACCGTCAAGACCAACTTCATCAAGACCAAGACAAACGAGCCAGGATCGCAGCAGATCAACGTCAGGAAGTCGCCAAGCGGGCAGTGGGACGTGCAGAAGATGTGGGCAGGTACACCGTTACAAGTGTCCAGCGCAAGGGAAGACCTGTGCAATCTGTCAGAAGCCCAACCATTTTGCCAAATATTGTCTAAGTCGAAAAGTAAGTGCAGTAATTAGTCACAGTTCGGAAAAAGACCCTAGTTCTAGTCATATTAGTCATAGTCATAATAATTTTAATCAAGAAAATTTTATAATTGAATCTGTCATTAATGATGTCAAGTCTAGTCAAAATCATAATAATTGGAAAATCAATCTTAAATGTCAAAATCAGCTGTTAACTTGCCGAATTGACACTGGCGCTGAAGTAAGTGTCATCTCAAATCATACTGTCAAAAATTTAGAAAAGGTGAACAACATTAAAATTCCATTCAAAGAATCATTTGATAACATATTTTCATTTTCAGGCCAACAAATAAAAAATTTAGGTAGTGTAATACTGACTTGTACACTTGAAAATGGGACTCAAGCTGACATCAAGTTCATTGTTGTGGATTGTGAATGTTCGACCATACTGAGTGCGAAGACATGTGAAGACTTGGGCATCGTCAAAAGGCTGTTTGAAGTGACAAATCAAAGGTCAGTAACGTCACTGTTGGATAATTATTCTGATACATTTGAAGGTTTAGGTTGTCTGCCTTTCAAGGCACATTTACATGTTGACACAAGTATTGAGCCTAAAATTTGTCCTGTCCGAAGAATTCCTTATGCTTTACATCCAAAACTTAAAAATGAGCTAGATAGAATGGAAGAGTTACAAGTCATAGAAAAAGTCACAACTCCTACCGACTGGGTTAATGCAATAGTTCCCATAGAGAAACCTAATGGTCAATTACGAATATGTTTAGATCCTAGACCACTAAACAAAGCTATTAAGCGACCACATTTTCCTTATCCTACTCTAGACGACTTAAGGTCGAAAGTAGCAGGTGCGTCAGTATTTTCAAAATTAGATGCAAATTCAGGATATTGGATGATCCAATTAGATGAAGAAAGTAGTCAACTATGTACATTCAACACACAATTTGGTAGATATAAATTCCTTAGACTGCCATACGGTATAAACTCTAGTGGAGAAATTTTTCATAAAGTAATGTCAGACTTATTCGGAGAATTACCAGGAGTACTTATTTTTGTCGATGATATTTTAGTATTTGGATCAAGTCAAAAAGAACATGATGAAAGGTTAGAAAATGTTCTCAAAAAAGCCCGTGAAGTCAACTTAAAATTCAATAAAGCCAAATGTATGTTCAACCAGACAGAAATTACTTATATAGGTCATGTTTTCAATAAAAATGGCATTTCAGCAGATAAGTCTAAAGTCGAAGCCATTGTCGATATGCCAAGACCAGAAAATGTTAAAGACTTGCAACGATTTTTAGGAATGGTTAATTATCTAGGTTCATACATACCAAATTTAGCCTATGAAACAAATTTGCTTAGAAGTCTACTCAAAAAACAAAATATCTGGCAATGGACAGATAATCATGAAAAAGAATTCATAAAATTGAAAAATCTTATTAGTCAGTCACCGGTTTTAGTTCATTACGATGTCAATAAACCGATTAGAATGTCAGTAGACTCTTCTAAAGATGCAGTAGGTGCGGTCATATTTCATGGAAAAAACCCAATTGCTTATGCATCAAAGTCGCTAACAAGCACACAGCAAAATTATGCTCAAATTGAAAAAGAATTATATGCTATTTTGTATGGGTGTAAAAAATTCCATCAATATATTTATGGTAAAACTATACAAGTAGAAACTGATCATCAGCCGCTAGTAACATTATTTAAAAAAGCCTTGTCAGATGTGCCAGCTCGTCTGCAGAGAATGATGATTGCATTGCAGTCATATGATCTGATTGTTTCATATACAAAAGGCACTGAAATGTATGTGTCTGATACTCTATCAAGGGCTCCAGTATCATCAATCACAGCTATAGAAAAATTTGATGTTAATGAATTTGAAAGTAATGTCATTAGTCAAGTAAAGTTTCTAACTTCCAATTTGGCTATAACAAAAAACAAATTACAAAAAATAAGAGATCATACTAAATCAGACATAACTTTATTAAAATTACAAGAATATTTTATAAATGGATGGCCAAACAATAAAACTCAATGTGATCCTATATCTTTACCCTACTGGAATATTCGGGATGAAATTCATGTCATTGATGATATTTTATTCAAAAGTCAGTCTGTAATTATTCCCAAGTCAATGCGTTCAGAAATATTAAATATCTTACATGAAGGTCATATGGGGGTAGAAAAAACAAAAAACTTAGCTCGAGGTTTGGTATTTTGGCCTAACATATATCATGACATAGAAATGAAAGTTAGGCAGTGTGAAACTTGCATGTCATTTAGTCCAAATAAAACAAAAGAAACATTATTGTCACATGATCAACCTTCTCTACCATGGCAAAGGTTGGCAACAGATTTATTTGATTACAATAGCAAAAAATACCTATTAGTAGTAGATTATTATTCTAATTATATAGAAATTGCACAACTGAATACAGATCATAGGAGTCAAACTGTTATTCAGCATTTAAAGTCAATGTTTTCTCGTCACGGAATCCCATTGCAACTGGTCAGCGATGGAGGTCCACCATATAATAGTCGGGAGTTTCAAAAATTCCTTAGTGATTGGGATATTGAACACATAGTGTCGAGTCCTCACTTTCCAAGGTCCAATGGATTAGCCGAAGTATCTGTAAAAATAATAAAAAATATGTTAAGAAAATGTCAAGATTCAGGTACAGATTTTCACTTAAGTTTGTTACAATATAGGACAACACCTAGAGGAAATCTAAAGTCACCTTCAGAATTACTAATGTCTAGAAAACTCAGAACAAGGTTACCTACACATTCTGAGAATCTAAAGCCTAAAGTCATTACATTTGCAGAACACTCTCAAAATAAGTCAAAAGTCATTTCAAAAAGAGAAACATATTATAATAAAAGTAGTGTTCCTCCACAGGAATTTCAGCCAAATGATTCAGTCTTTTTCAAGAAAAATCCTAATGATGTGTCATGGACAAAAGGTACAATTGTGTCTAAAACTAATTTTCCTAGGTCATATTTAGTGAAAAATTTAGATGGAACAATTTATAGGCGAAATACTCAACATATCAAGTTATTTAAGTCATGTTTGTCAAAGTCACAGTCAAAACCTAGTAGTGATGTTAAGTCTAACTCCAACAGTGTAAGTCAGTCAAACAGTCCAAGTCAAAGTATGTCAAACACACAGTCAGAACAGTCAAGTCAAGCATTCACAAACACAAATTGTCAGTCAAAGTCAATGTCTCATAGTCAGAGGTCAAGTCAGTATAACAAATGTAATTTAACAAATCAGAGTCAAGATGTAGAAAAGGAGGATATTCATACATATTATTACATACCTGAGTATTTACTTCAGAGTCAAATGTCAAGTCGTCAGTCTAGTCTAGATAGTTCAGAAAGTGAAAGCTTTATGTCAAGTATTTCTATTGAAAATGGATCCAGTCCTAATTCTAGTCAAAATAGTCAAAGTAATGAATCAATAATATGTCAGTCAGAATCTAGTGATAATAGTGATAAGAATGTAAACAATGATAACTTACCTTGCATGTCAACATCTATTGTTCAGAACCAGGAACCTCGGTACAGTTCAAGAGGTAGATTGTTAAAGAAAACAAGCAAATTAGATTTATGACTTTATTAAAACATATGACAATGTATTTATAATTATTTGACGAGGTTTCCACTAATGTAATTCAATTCGCATGTATTGCACTCCACAGATGTTAATATAATGATGTATATAAAGGTATTGACAAGAATGTTATTTATTGTATTGTTTAATTTTAATATCCTGACATATAAATGCAATAATGTAATGAAATTGTAATTGATGTATAATGTAAGCTAATGTTTGCCTGGTGTAAATATAGGTTAGCTGTCAAATTAATAAATGTCATCTGTCATTTTATTTTCTTAAAAAGGGGCATGTAGTATTAGTCTATGGTCAAGATTGACGTGTATTATTTAAGAAAAAATAAAGATTGTCTTTGATCTGAACTTGGCGGTGTCTCACTCAACCCGTCCTTTCTCCTATAAAATAAAATAGAAATAGTCCAAAGCCATCTCCCGAAATCCTCCAGAACTACAAGAAATACAAGCTGAAGTAAATGCATAATTTCCCAATACGCATAGACCTCGGTCATCCAATTCTATGCAAAGTACTGACCGCATAAATTACAATTTGTATGTCTATGTATTAGAATATATTTATTATGAGCCTTCTATGTCCCACTTCAGGGCAAAGGCCTCCCCCCTCTTTTTCCATCTGTCGCGATTTTGACCGTAATTTGTAATTACGTATACTTTATGATTACCATTGTTACTGAGAAACTGCGATATTTTCATGGTAGATATCCCTAAGCGTTGGAACCGGAACTGTACCTACCTAGTCGATTTTTATCTTTATCGCCTTACTATATCGACACGATTCATCGAATGTTTTATTTTATCGATAAGCACTTTAATGCACTTTGCTCTCAAACCATCTTGAGATATAAAACAAACTTAATCTAACCGAAATACTTGTACGCGATAAGTCGATGACCTTTTTTAAAGGAAAATAATAGACTAAATGAAGCATTCTACGACTTATATGAAAAACTCCTTTATTTTTCGTCTTTGCAGTCGATTTTGGCGCCGGTACTCGTATTTACCGAATTCATATTCAGTAGCCTCTCACCTATGAATGAAATAATGATAGTTATAAGCTACTTTGTTGTAATTATAATCCTATTTGACTTATCTAGGATTTTATAACTTTCCAAATAATTTTACCAATTGCAACGGAAACCGTAACTATATGGCCCTGCGAAATTATTTCAGATGCAGATATATGTAACTTACACCTCTGTCATACTTAAGATATATCTTAGAGCGTTATTTTAGATACTTTCGTCTGTTTGTACATGTACTCGTAAAAGTGGTAGTTATTCTCGAAAGAGAAATAAATAACGCATCGCGAAAGTTTACCTCGATTAACACTTTTTTTAAATGTCGCCCCCAAAGCTGCAGGCCAAACGTCCAAACTAGTTTGTAAATCACATGGTAAGATACGTCATTTTCGTTGTAAAATTTAAGACCAAGTAATAAAACGCGGTGGAATCGCCTTTTTTGCTCTTAACGGATTCCTCAAATGATCGTATCAATTAGTGGCCCGAGCAATTTATTTAGGTGACGTCATGTATCATTAAGACTGCCTACTGTCGCAGAATTAAAACGACATAACGATGTAGAGTTCCTAAGACATATACGTCGTTGATACTAATACTGTGTATCTCAGAGATACATTAGCGAAGAGTTTTTGCTGACTGAAGTTCATTAGCTTGTACGGAGACTTGGTTGCCATTCGATTTATTTATATACAGGATGCTCTGAATAATCTTATTCGACGCGGGGTCTACCATAGCTCCTGTGTATCCATGTACAGTCTGCCAAAACATTGGTCTATCACTTTTCAAACCTCTATTCCATTATCATTAAGGTCCTAAAGTGGAAGACCAGTTTCTTGGCTTACTGTACGTACCAGGTACCTGTATACGGCACAGTTGTAGGTTGCGTAGAGTAGATCTTTTTTTAGCTAGAAGACCGCTTGTAGCTTAACACGTCTGGTAGCGATTTAATTGTCGTTCTGTGTCTAAATAAAAACATCATAAAACATAACCTATTAAAATACATTGACGTCATTCTTCCTAATTGTTATGTAGTGTGTAAGTAAAATGGTAATATCAAATACGAAAATATTGTTTGTTTGATATATGTATTTTTTAATTTAGTGTATCTATATGAATATCATCGTTTTTTTTACTTACGGCTGTTAGTAGGTACTAAAACGGATATACGAGGACATGATATTTAGCTGCAGAAACTTTTAAACGTCTAAAAATAAAGTGTCTGTGACTGTTTCATTGTAGTTTTTTGCCGGAATTTGGGAATTTTACGTACGAGCGGAAAACAGCCAAACGCAATTTTATTGTTTTCATAGTTTTTGCTCCATCTATCTGCCGCGAATGTTCAGATGACAGATGTCATCTACATAATTTTAGGGTTCCGTTCCTCAAAAGGAAAAAAAAATGAACACCTATAGGATCAAATATTTGTATAGAATCTTTTTATCGATTCATATTTTTTATGTGGTAATACCACATTTTTATTTTTATAAATAATGACACAAAGGTAAATTAAGAAAGAAAAATTGAATGCGATCTACTACCATCGAAGTATTATATATATATATATATATATATATATATATATATATTATATATATGCTATATACCCAAAACTATAGCCGGGAGGCTTAGTTAAACACCGGCTACAGGTAAAAATAATATATTTAAGGGATAGAAGATGTAAAAGTATAAGAAATAAACAGCAAAACACATAGAACAACAGTCGTCTTCCGGCAAAGAGTCAATCCTATAGGATCACTTTGTTGTCCATCCTTCCGTCCGTCCGTCCGTGCGTCCGTCTGTCTTTCTGTCAAGACCCTTTATCTCGGGAATACATAGAGATATCGAGTTAAAATTTAAACCATATAAGTAACTCAGGTCTACAATCCCTTGAAGCTGTGAAAAAGTCCAAGTTCAAAATTAACTTGAAACAAAAGAAACGGCTGATTATGCCACAAATAAGGTATCTTTTGACACTCTCAACGGAATCAAAATTTATACGGTATTTTCCGTTGACCTAGAACTATGAAATTTGGCAAGTAAAACCGTCCTATACTACAAGTACCTACTATAGGGAAAAATCTGAAAACTGATATATTTCCGATATATTGCTAAGTTAAAGATTTCGCAATAGTTCGTCGAATTACCTAATTACTCGTAGTACCCAAGATAAGACAGTAATATACTTGTGTAAATTCTAGTCACTCTGTGAACTTTCTAATTTTTCGTTTGAATGTATCCAACTGGTATCAAAACCGGCCTTACTACTATTGTCATATTCATATTGTTTTAGTGTTTCGGTTATCCTTTTGTTCGTACTTTCCCCCGATTCGGGTCAAGTGTAGCGCGGCCGACATTCGATTTTCGCGACATTGTGAGTGTTTTGTTTTGGTAAACATTCATTTTTTACCCAGAAAACGATGAAGAGGACGCAAAAAGTTTGTAACAGTTTTTTTTTTCATTTGCATTGGCGACATACATGTCATAGGTACTTACATTACATAGGTATTGTGCCGTGGTACGATCTCTATAGGTACAGCGGTAACTAAAAAAGCACACTATAATGTTATTACACTTTAATCGCCTGTAACTCGAGTATGTATCTACTTAATTATACTTATTATTGCTTTTTGTAAAAAAATCGGTACTTTAATAATATATATTCCAGACAGTATTGTACTATCAATTAACCTTCAGACGTTATATTAAAAAAAAAAGTATTATATCGCTGCGATTAATGGTATACCCATGCCACAAGCCACAATTTAACAAAACAAAATTACGTCGTTAACACACGTATTAACTTAATGGTATGTTCTCCGTCCATATATGTCATACATTAGGTATTATTATTTCGACGCCTCATATTTTAAAATCCCTAATTCGTATTGAAAAGACGAGGTAAATAATAACCACTTTATTTTCTCGTCCGCAAGATGCCCCTGGCCATACCAGGACAGGACTCGTGAATACGAAACAAGATAAATCATTTGCGCTTTGTCTCAATTTTTTCTCGTTTTAAAATTAATGAGTTCCATCGGTTGTTGGCCAAGTGCGCAAAATAATGGCGTTAACGAAGCTTATTGTGATGGGTAATTAGGGATGACCCGCGTCGCAAAATAATCTCATGGCCTGATTCGACATGGCTTGCGGTAATATAAATAAATAAATAAATATCAGACAACCTTACACAAATCGATCTAGTCCCAAATTAAGCTCAAGCAGGCTTGTGTTATGGGTACTAGACGACGATATACATACGATAGATAAATATATACATAAACACATAGAACAACCATGACCCAAGCACAAATATTCGAGTTCATCACACAAATATTTTTTGCCGCCGGCTCATAATATTATAGGTACCCGATTTAGCACCCGGCTTTATAAAGGCATCATATGGAGCTTATATACGAGTATTTTTAACTATTGAAGCTGCATTGAATGACAAGCTGCTTAAGTAGATATTATAGTAAGTACATAGGTACATCACATAGCTAGGGCGATGAATTCGTGTTTGTACCCAATCCCAGGTGTTTGTGTCGCCATAGATATGCGATTGCCTTAGCTAGGAAGAAGATATATTTTTTTTATTTTTTCTGGATTATGATTTTTTGTAACTGAAACTTTGTATTAGGATTAGGATTTCTCCCCACGTAGCGGCAGAAAATTCCACTTCTTGCTAAAATTTAGCATGGCGTGACGTCCGGAACTATAGAAAACAGATTATATTTTGTTTTATTCTTTCGTATAGAGCACATCACTAAAAGATAAATAGTGAATACGGACGGAATTTACGGTCTTGGTGTGGATCGCTCTGCGTACCCAAGCACAAATTTTAAAGATAAAAGGAACCGAGCCCGAGGCGTTTGTTGCCGGCTTGTCGCTTCACTAACATTGTTTAGGTTGAACGTTTAAAATGAAACCAACTATAGTCAAATGTCGTCGAAACTTTTTCGACAGGACTAGGTATTACTTAATAATGATAATTTTCAGAAATGAAAATATTATATGCGTATCAGATCGCCATTTGCGAGAACGAAAGGCTATATAAAACTCGGAGAATTTGTTTGTCATTTATTGTCGCAAACTGAGAGTCAGAATATGTTCTATTACACGCGTTGTTTTGAATGGACCTTTACG
Organism: Apotomis betuletana; assembly: GCA_932273695.1. Taxonomy (NCBI): domain Eukaryota; kingdom Metazoa; phylum Arthropoda; class Insecta; order Lepidoptera; family Tortricidae; genus Apotomis; species Apotomis betuletana. Next base: position 10,168,093 of record OW026298.1, on the reverse strand, counting down.
CAAATGGCCATTTAAAGAAAATAGGACTGCTTCGTTTTCCTTCTCCATCATTAAATGCACTTACATCACAAATGGGTGATTCTACAGACGATTCAATCGCCATCAGTCCGCTGTCATAAATATCAAAGCAATGGGCTTATACTTATGCTTTAAATTCGATCAATCATCATAAGAAGTACGATTACAGTATATCATTGCGTAAAAGTTTACAGCTTGATGACTGACTCTTTCAATATTTTTGACAGCCGGCTCTAAAGGATCGACCACGTGCTGCTCAAAAAATTATATGATAACGGTGCGTAAACGTAGTCAAATGTATGAAACATAATTGACGCGTGACGTTTTCGTCACGTCATGGTGTGGAACCTTTATAGCGCTTTATTGTACAATAAGCGCCTTTAGCGATAAGACCGCCTGTTGTTTACCTCTAATTGTAATTTCTTGCATTGTATTTCTCCTGTATATTTTATGAGGTGTGCAATAAAGAGTACTTGTATTTGTATTTGTAAGCTTGTAAAGCTTGGCATTTGAACTTGGAATTTGGATAACACTCAAGTTCAAGTAGTTTGCGGTCGGGGCGGCGGACCGGAAAATTAAAGCAGTGTTAACCCGTATGTAGGTACCTAATATGGCGACCAGTTTTTGTTGACACCGGAAAGGTCTGTCTAAGTAACATAATTATGACTATGACACCTTGGTATGTATTCTAGATAAGGGCTTTATTTAATCCGTGCACAATTTTTGTAAGGGTTGCTAAACGTAGGTGGGCAGACTAAAATCAATCGTATGTTTTTAGAATTGTACCGAAATAAATTTTTTAATAGAATTTGTTCCGGTTAAAGTCGAGGATCGGTTAAATTACAATGCAGTAGTCCATTGTATTTTGTAGGTAGCAACTATTCTTCTCAACAGCGGTCTCCTCTTGTGAAATGCGGGTAGATTCAGATTTATTCTTGTGAAAGTACCCTTGTGGCCTACTTAGAGAATAAACGTTTTGATTTTGATTTTGATTTTGAGTTGTTATATAATAATTCTAATATTATAATTTATCTATAACTCACAAAATATATTTCTTTAAAAAGTAAAAACCCTTTAAAATATAAACTTTGTTTCATAGGTATTCTACTATTTATAATTACATATGTATAGTTAAATTTATCGGAGGTTGTACCCGCTACTGTCCCGCGTAGTTGGCCAAATAATCGGAGTTTGCTTCTCCTTGACCTACAAAACCTATAATATTTGCTCGTTGTACAAACATTTTCAACCAAACTATTTGAATGTAGTGACACTATACTGTGTTGACATTTAAACTACATTCCTCATATAGCTTACAAACGATATGCTTAAATCGATAAATCTTATTTTGTAGTACCTAGTGTCTTTTATGAATTAATATAAGACGATTAATATAAGTCATCAGTGGGCCTATGTCGATTGCATTTATCACACGATAAATAAGCGACCAGCATCCGTCAAGTTTTGACAAAATGCAAGTGTGAGTGACAGATGCTTTGTCACTTATTTATAACGCGATAAACGCAACCATCACAGGCCCCGTGTCATTCCATTTCGGTCGTTATACAGACGGTAATATTAGTTTTGTCTATAATAGTAACTACAATAGAATGACATGTATGACAATGTAAAACAATTGGCACTTATTTACCTAGACGAGCATTAATAGGCTACAAATAGCCTGAAGATGGCCGGAAGTGTCACAAGATAAATAAGTCATATTGTTGGACATCAGAAGCGGAACTGAGACGCCATCGTCATGACACACCGTTTTCCGCACTCGTCCGCTGCATACGCGTACTACACATGGCTCAGGGCAATCTGTTGCGCTACCATGAGTAAATAACCTAAATTCAAAATTTAAAACACCTCCTCTGGCCATTTGATGAGTGATATAGAAAATAATAATCAATATTAAGTAACACGTACACCAATCGATCTAGTCCCAAATTAAGGAAAGCTTGCATGCATGCTTGGGTAGGTACTAGACGACGACATACATAATATATAATACATATTTAGATAACATCCAGGACCCAGGAATATTCGAGTTCATCACACATATATTTGGCCTGGCCGGGATTAGAACCCAGGTCCGCCGGCTCAGTAGGTAGGTGCAAAACAAACTGCGCCAACCGCGTCGTCAACAGAACATAACTACAAAATTTTAAAGTCTTAGTTACAATATTGGCTGTGATATTGTCACTTGTTCCAATTAAATCTTTACAATTTTTAAAACTATCGGTCCTATTTTCGATGTTTATCTAAAATTTTCCCTCTCCCCATTTAAAAGATTCCCTCTCACCATTTACGCAAAGTAACGATTCAAAATAATCAGAAGACAATAAAAATGAACTTTTTACAGCAGAGGTAATCATTAGCTTTGGCTACAAAGTAGTAAATCGTCTGAACGAACTGAAGCGAGTCGAATCCACACGTGACGCTCGCATCGCGACATTGTACGTTTTGCCTTGGTCCGCGACTCGTGCTAGACCTCTGCAGTAAGATGCGCAAAGGCAAGTGCGAGGTCACGATTATAAAAATACTAGACGGAGCCCGCGACTTCGTCCGCATAACCTTATTTCTTCATTTCCATCGCCGGGTAAACTCAAAACCACATTTTGACAACAGATGACCCTGTACACTGTACAACTGTCGCCGCGCGCCTATACAAATCATATAGGCGAACCCGTATCGTACTATTAAGATTTTTTTCTGAAATCATGATTGATGGAAAATTTATTTTCAGTACTAAATATGAATTTTATTGTAGTACAGATAAGCTTAATTAACGTGAGAAATGAAACAGGATCCACAAGGCTTTTTATTAGTGTTTGCGCGGCGGTTTGACACGCTGTTCGTAATACGTTGTGATAGCAATCGCATAGTTATTTTATTGATGTGCGAACGATTAAGGTCGTGAGCCAGGGACGTGGCATACCGGTTCAGTACGATGGTTAGGTGATAGGTGACATCAGCTGTTTTTTTATGTTTAAATTATCAATATGCAGCATTTAAGAATGTACACCACATCGCCGCCATGCTTCCATTTCATTATACTTGCGGGAAAATAGAAATTATTGCTAAATAAGGTTTGTTTTTAACTACACGGCATCTAGACATTACTGATTTTGATCTGTGTCGCTCCGTTTTAACTACTTCTACATATATTATATAACTGGGTTTCTTCTATTAAGTCCTCAAAATCGGATATTATTGTAAAATAATATTACTCACTTATTTTACAAAAGACATGTACACAAATATAAAAACTTCTAGCCTTTTATTATAAATGTAATGTTAGTTGACAATGCTTTGTGGCATGGCGCAAGGACAGTGGCATTTTGCTGGCTAGCTCATTCGTCGTTATTAGTGTGGGGTTTAACCGAATAAGGCACAGCTTACAAAGAGGGTGTCAATCGTTATTATATTATCCACAAGGTAATATAGGCAAACACACTCGGGTAATGTAGGGACCCCGCGGTATATCTATAAACCTACCTAATGTTAGGTAGGTAGTATGGAGGCTTTAGGAAAGGTAGCCCGGCCGGCCGCGCGGGCCAGCAGGTCTACCATATCTTGGCGCAACTTCGTTTGTCGCGCTACTCACCATCATCTGTCGTGCTCGCACATTATTGAAAGGAAAGTGACAGGTATACTTCTTGCACGACAAAGAGTCGCGTGTCACGTTATGCTAGACGTACAGGGGGCCTATGGTGGTTGCGTTTATTACGCAATAAATCAGTGACAAAGCATCTGTCACTCACACTCGCATCTTGTCAAAATGTGACAGATGCGAGTGTGGGTGACAGATGCTTTATCACTTATTTATCACGTGATAAACGCAACCATCAAATGCCCCTTGAGCGCCACACAATTATTGACTCGCCCAGGGCTCTTTGACTAGAGGTTTGGAAATTCACATTGCGTAGGGGCCTCTGTAAAATAATTAGATCCAGGTTACCGAGTCCCATAAGAGCGATTACTACAGTAAAATAGGCGCCATGTTTAATATTGTCTAGTAATATCTATCTATCGTCTATATAATTACGAAACGAAGTATGCTAAAATGTTTACAAATGAAGCGAAAATTGAAAAATTTAATGATTCGGACAGGATTCGAACCTGCGTTTCCAACGGCTTTCCGGGCCAACACTGGCGTCCTCCCAATTGGACCACCGAATCAGATGTCAGAGTCATTGAATTTTTCAACCAGTTGCTTCGACATGTGATGTGTTGACCAGTGTTGGCCCGGAAAGCCGTTGGAAACGCAGGTTCGAATCCTGTCCGAATCATTAAATTTTTCAATTTTCGCTTAATTTGTAAACATTTTAGTTTACGTTAGCAGACGTTACTGCTTTAATAAAAAATAAGTAATTTGGGTGTAGCACATCGTTACTATCGATTCTCAACAAATTTGAGACGATGGTGCCGACGATAAAGTCTAAATCTTTCCGGTAGATGGCGCTACGATGCCACCCTAAGGCATGTCGAAGCAACTGGTTGAAAAATTCAATGACTCTGTCATCTGATTCGGTGGTCCAATTGGGAGGACGCCAGTGTTGGCCCGGAAAGCCGTTGGAAACGCAGGTTCGAATCCTGTCCGAATCATTAAATTTATCAATTTTCGCTTCATTTGTAAACATTTTAGTTTACGTTAGCAGACGTTACTGCTTTAATAAAAAATAAGTAATTTGGGTGTAGCACATCGTTACTATCGATTCTCAACAAATTTGAGACGATGGTGCCGACGATAAAGTCTAAATCTTTACGGTAGATGGCGCTACGATGCCACCCTAAGGCATGTCGAAGCAACTGGTTGAAAAATTCAATGACTCTGTCATCTGATTCGGTGGTCCAATTGGGAGGACGCCAGTGTTGGCCCGGAAAGCCGTTGGAAACGCAGGTTCGAATCCTGTCCGAATCATTAAATTTTTCAATTTTCGCTTCATTTGTAAACATTTTAGTTTACGTTAGCAGACGTTACTGCTTTAATAAAAAAAAAAAAGAAGTATGCTACACAGCATTTTTATCTTCTAGTTTAGGCTTCTTAAAATAAATGATCCTTCAAATTATTTTAAGAAGTCTGACCCTATTATTTTATTTTTGTGATATATCTGATCACGTTTTCATGCATATAGCTTTTCTGATGTTTTTGTTAAACCTGATGTGTGCATGTATAAGTAATGTAATGACACTTGATGAAAATGGGATTTTTCCGATGAATCATTTTGAATTGTTCATGTCAAAACCGTAACATTTCCAATCAATCTTGATTACTTATATACAGCTGATACGATAAATGTTTTAAATTGTAATACAATATCAAAAGAATACTTACTAAGCCATGCAAATGTAAGTGTGATCAAAATTTATAATAATGGAGCATTTTATTCTTCACTCCATTGAAGAATAAATAGCTTCGTTTCGGTTTAAGATTTTATTGAATTTTCAACAAGACATTGGCCAAAAGTCCCAAATTCGTTAAACTAGACAATATAAGCTCAGATATAGTTATTATAAAATATAGGTACTTATATCATAAATTGCTATGCGTCAAAATAATCAGTCATCTCTAAAACATTTGACTTCGCAATAGAAGCAAAACATTTAAACTGGCGATATATGTTTTCGAAATGACCGATTTCTTTAAATAGTACTCTAACTAAAAACAAAGAAACTTCGTATGTGTCAGTTAGTCAGTTTATACCTACGACTCGTATTATATTAGATTCTAAGTAGCTTCGAGAATGCCGTTCCAGCGTGAACGTTTTCTTGACTTGGTGATTTTTAGGGTTCCGTACCCAAAGGGTAAAAAACAGGACCCTATTACTAAGACTACGCTGTTCGTCCGTCTGTCTGTCCGTCTGTCACCATGCTGTATCTCATGAACCGTGATAGCTAGACAGTTGAAATTTTCAAAGATGATGTGTTTATGTTGCCGCTATAACACCAAATACAGAAAACGTAAAAAGTTAAAAATTATTTAGTTGTACGGAACACTCGATGCGCAAGTCCGACTCGCACTTGGCTGTTTTTTTATGGCCTAGCGTTGGAGTTGGAAACTCAGTGCTTGAAATCTCCACTCCTTCAGTGAAAACGCACCCTTATGTACAGTAGCTCACATTCAAGAATCGCAAACGAATCTCTCCTTGTATTATGCGTCAAGTGAAATCACAGACAACCCCCACTAGACGGAGCATGTAAGGCGACCCGCGCGCACCAACGATATGGTACGGCAGAACATTAAATTATCAACACGGCGGCCACCGTTTAGTTGCGTCCATGTTTCTGAGGTCTCTCTACACCACTTAACACAACAATTTACCATGTTATTTATTTAATTTCTTTTTTCGTTGACGTACGCATGGATCATAAACAAGGACGCAACTAAACGGTGGCCGCCGTGTTGATACTTTAATGTTCTGCCGTACCATATCATTGGTGCGCGCGGGTCGCCTTACATGCTCCGTCTAGTAGGGGTTGTCTGTGAGTGAAATATTTAGTTTATTAATGGCTCTGCGATTGCGAATAAGTTGCGTTGGCTGGTCCCGCGCTGACTGATTCCGTCTGCTTGTAGCCGCTCCAGCCGCCGGGACCGGCGGTGCTACCACGTCTCCTCACAACGAACACGAAGTACGTATTCTTATCGACTTTCTTCTGGTGCGTATACCAGTGAGTATGGACAATTATATACTAACAGTCGTAATACTCGCCGGCCGTACCTACACACTTCACACCAATCTGTGCGCCTGGGTGAATGAATTTGTTTGATCATAACACTGACTGCCAAATACACCATCGTGTCCTTCGTATAAAGTTACCCATTTTAAGTAAAGATATGTTTTGAATAATTGATGATACAGATAAACATAGAGTCTATGTAACATTTCAGGTCTGCAAATCTGGCTCTAAAAATATTACTTCAAGTATAACCTTAAGCGTAAAGAATTTCTCCACTTATGTAGCGATAAGGCATAAACAGTCCGTAATCCACAATACGTTCATTATCAGGTGTCTTTAAACATTATTTATGCGTTTTTTATGACTTCGTGCCACTGATAGGAACATTGACATCATGCGCCGCCTCATTATGGGTTTATGGTACATTTATGTACAGGAATAGTACTAGTAAGTATACGTAGATAGTTTACAACACCTATATAACTTAACTTTAGGTAAAGGCTCCTTATCCGTTCAAAAATGCTGATTGTTTTAGAAATGTTTCCCTATGATCAAACATGTTTCTGTACATATTAATATCAATGTTACAACAGGGCTATTGAGATTTATAGTATGTTTGAAACCTAAATTGCCAGAATTCCACAGAAAACAGATTTTATCAACTTATTTTCGACTGCACGCAATGAAAGCATGAAATAGCTATGTTTTTTTCTAGAACTCAGGGAAAAGGATTATTCACTTAAAAAGTTGGTTGAAATTTATCAATAATATGAAAAACTTTAAAAGGAATAAGGCCTCTTAAGTTATAAGTGTTGTATATCTATCTACGTTTATGTTTGACATACGAAAAAAATAAAAAAGCGGATTGAGAACGCATAATTTCATACGGTCTGCATAGCAGTCCTGTAGCTCAGTTGGAAGAGCAATGTTCCGGTTAAATATAGGTCGCGTGTTCGAGTGACACTTGGACTGCAGTGGATTGCATACAATTTTGGCTTCTTATGTATCCTTTGTATCTATTTACATAATACGAGATGTGGTATTAAAAAAATAGGATCAACATTGATTCTGTTCAATAATGAGTAATGCAGCTTTGTCATTTAATTATAGCGCTATTAACCCGACCGATGTCACCATGCCCTCTGATTGGTGTTCCCTACGCAACATAACGATGCACTGCAGACCTCTGGTCATAAAGTTAAGAACTATCCTTAAGAGAATAGCGTGGCACAGCCTTGTGTCTGATTTGAAGTAACAACTGACTTATCAAACGAAATTATTCCTATACGCATGTTACTTTAATGAAGACTTTATTAACTACGTACAAAGTCTAAATTAGAAGTATAAGCATAAGGTAAATAAGCTTTTGTGAAAATATATAGTAACTGGTACCCTGACTCGCCACAATGGGCTATTGTTACGTGTTATTGTGTTGCTGTTGGGTTTCCCGATACCGTCGCCACACTATCGTGCTGATTATGTCGATTAGGCCTTTCTTTCTTAATTATTAATATCAGCGGCTTAAGAGGCCTTATTCCTTATAAAAAAAAAATCTTATTATGGCAAATATATTAAGATTAACAATTTGAAGTAAATAATACTTTTTGCTGAATTCTAGCTAGTAACATACCTAGCTATTTCATGCTTTCATTGATTGCAGTCGAAAATAAGTTGAAAAAACTAATTTTCTGCGTGAATTTTGTCAATTTCGAGTAGTTTTTAAACAAAAATTATCAATTAAAAATTCAAACTGTAGGTTTCAAATATATACCAATAAATCCCAATAGTCCTGTTCTAGGTAGTAAAGTCAATAATATGTTAAGAAACGCTTTTGTTTATACCTAGATTTTTTTTTCTAAAACAATCAGCATTCTAAAAGGAATAAGGCCTCTTAAGCGTTGACTTATCTAGATGTGGGTGACATTACCACTTAGGTCGTACCCAGTTCCATACCCTGTTGTCTCACGGGAGGGTTTTGAGCCTGGGCCCTATGAGGGCCTTATCACACTAAGGTTTCGCGAGCGAGTTTTCTATACAAATAAGCGTTGCGGCGAACTCGCTGCGTGATCGCCTTCATACAAAATTAGCTCGCAATTCGCAAGTGTGATAAAGCCCTAAGCTTGAGGCTTCCCGTATGCACACTACGCCACTGCATCGAAATTATTCAATCAATCAATAATTTTATTTCGGATATAACTCCATATTTGGTTAGTAACAATAGTAAACTTAATCTACGTTAGTGTTAATCAATAAATAATAATTATTATTCCGACAAGTTCAGTTGGACGCCCTGTGCAACATATCCCAGTGTTGCAGGAAGGGGCCGTCCAGGGCGTCCAGGCGCGCCGCCACCGTCTGCAAGAGGCTGTACGGGCTGCCGCGCAGGCGCCTCATTATTAATCCACACAAAATCTACTACTAGTAGTACACTTGGATGGTCGATCGTATACAGTTTAGTTGGATCAGGTGCCAGATCATTTCCTCTTTGGTATATTACTTGAACACTCACCCAGTGTTTGTACACGGTCGTGCGTATAGTGCCCATCAACTCGTACATCAGACGTCACTGTCACGCCTATCTTCCAGTAGGGCTGTAGAAAAATTAATCGATAACTTTTATGGTTTAAGTATGGACTAGTTATCCTCGGATAAAAACGTGGCAACAAACCGTGCGCAAGATTCCATCTGCACGTGAGTAGCAGTGTAACTTATAATAACCGAGCAAGGATTACTTTCGTTTGCCTATTATTGACACGTATTCGCCATCACGGCCTTTCACATTCAGTACATAAAGGCTTTAACTACACGCACACACACAGACTCGATATATAGATATTGCATTTTGTCTTACGATGCTATTTGAATATCGATACGGTGACCATAAGGAGGCAAGTCTACTTTTTACCACCACGTGCCAGTGTGGAGCCACTGACTAAGAGACAGGAATCAGATCACAGTTCTTTTTTATGTCATAGGGTGCAAACGAGCAAACGGACCGCCTGATGGAAAGCTATTACTGTCCCCCATTGACACCTGCAATACCAGAGGAGTTACAAGTGCGTTGCCGGCCCAAAGAGAATATAATCACTACGTTTTGCAGAAGTGTTGCCACCAAAAAAAAAAAACTGTCTTTTAGGTTGGCAGAATACCTTCTGGGCCACCATACATTCGATTTTTTATATAGGAGTTTCGCCAGGCATTATGAGTTTGCGAGCGGTCAGATGGTTGGCTAAGCGAATCATTATTTAAATTGCAGCCACAATTGCCACATGTCAACCTACCAGAATAAAAGTATTAGGTGAGCTGATCATTTTGAACCCAATTGTTAGAATTAGCTAGAACAGTTCCGTTCCGGTCGTTTTGTTATTCCACACGTTGAATTAACAAACTTGGGTGTTACGATCAATTATGTAACAGATGTTTTGTAAACGATTAGTCTATGAATCCGGGACGTCGACACGAGCCTTGACATCTAGTTACGATATATTCTTTTATAGACACTTATGTTTTAAACGTAGTTTGCTCCACAGTTGGATAAAACCATCCCGAGAAAGAGAAAAAACACATTATTTCATGCATTAACATAGAGAAAATAATGGTGCTGAAATGCACCACTCAGCATTATGTACATATTGTACATATATATATGAATATAAGTCATGACGGCGATTTAACTAAAAAGACCGGACTCGCGCAACGAGGGTTCCGTACGAACTATAAAAACTCTGGATATTGGTCTTGAAAAGATAAACTGTATTTACTGAGCGACAAACTTAACTTTACCTGACTGTTGTCTAAAAACTGTTTTACGTACTTTAAATAAAGTCTATATTTTTTATGATTTAATTAGAAATTTATAGAAGTTTTATTTTTTCACAGCTTCAAGGAACGGTAGACCTGAGTTTACAGTTTTAATTTCAACTCAATACCTCTCCGCATTCCTAAGATAAAAGGTCTTAACAGACAGACGGACACCAAAGTGATCCTATAAGGGTTCCGTTTTTGCCTTTTGAGGTACGGAACCCTAAATAATTACCTTCGTAACTAAACGAACCAAGTTGAGCCTTGTAAGGTACGGCTTTCCAAATACAATTTAACTCGTTGGATCGTAAAGCCTATGATTGGCGTCTCAAGCGCGCGGGACGTTCTACGAATCGTGAGAGTCGAGCGCAAAAAACGCTTATATTTAGCTATCGCGTGTGTCTAGGAAATTGCGGTCATTAAAAAAAACAATAGTATTTACCAGTAGGGACAGGTCATCGTGATAATTGACGGTGGTCGACACGTCATTGCTTTGTTGATCGATGACTATGTGAAGAGTTCAATTTCCTCATTACTATTGTCCCGACTTTCAAGATATTTATGCTGGGGTACTAGGGTTGAAAGGAAAGGAATGAAATGAAAGGAGTGAAAAGGGTTTAGTAACAGAATGGGTCGTCCTTTTTTTTATTGACAGAAAGGGCATTGTCACTGAGCGACTACATCGGCCAACGTCTATAAATCCCGAAACTGACAGTTTGCAATTCTATTTTATTTTTAATTTTCATTTTGAATAATTTCTCCTACAATATATTCGGGCCATAATATTTGGGCCATCTTTGTTCATGTTCGTCTCACGTCATGTTTTGTTTTTTTGATAAGTCTTATTTAACACGGAAGTCATGCATTGGTTATAAACCAAAAAAACTGATACTGGCACAAGCTTCGAGCCGCCATAAACAAATTATTAATAATAATATATTCTTAATATATACTTTTAAATTCAACCTTATGTCGACTGTCAAAAAGTAGATAAATCGTATACAGATAGATATCAAGTATATTGGTACATAAAAGTGGATTTTCGGTTACAGTTGGACTAGCATGCAATAAACATAAACTGTCATAGACCCATCCAGACCCTCACATGCAAATGAAGAAATTAACGTCAGCGAAAAGATGTGTGAACTCTTTGTACTGACAAGCGATGACTCGAAAGCCACAGGATGTACTTGTTTATTCAGTTGATGCCAACTGAATAAATAAAAACGTAGGAGATATCTGCAACTCAAGAAATGTATTAATGAAAGTTTCCATTATCAATACGCTTTTGTAAGGTGATAATTACTTCAATTATTCGCGTCTCCCGCTGTTGCTATTAAATGATAAGTTTTAACCTTCGGTTTCGTCATTAAACACCACTCTGAAATGGTTAATGCGTTATGTATTTTTATTATCGCAATTGATGTTTATGATTTCTTATTTCCACGCATAGGTTTGATGCCAGGGAGTGTATAAGGTTATACTACTTGCTTCAACTTACCCTATGTTAAGTCCATACACAGCAGCCAAAAAAACTGTCAATTTTACGACTGGTTTATGTCAAAATGCACACAAAAATTGCAACCTCTACCTGGGTATTTTGAGTCTACCTAATTCCTTTTACTCTCTATGAATTACCATGAAATGCTGAAGGATACAAGCGTTATTATAAGGAGTACCTAAAGAGGACATATTTCTTCCCTCACGAAGTAAGTTGCCAACGTTCTAGTCGTGAACACGATAATAATCTAGATATTTGTGCATAAGAGCCGGAAACCGTAGTGACGGTACCAGCTATCTAAACAAAACGCGTCGTAACCTCTTTGTTGCCTTTAATAGCAACTTATTTTTAACGCTCACTCCAGACTGTTGCAAGATTTGAAACAAACAACGCAGTACACTCCTAGGGTTGAAATCGAATCACTCAAATATAAGGCATACTAACCTATGCGTGCGCATTATTTCACATGATTGATTGTCATAACGTATTGTTTGTCATACAATCGTTAGCCATAATTCCGAAATTATTAACTTTACATGAGTTTTGAGAGTAAATAATACCGTTTAGCTTAGGTTAGGTTAGGTTTGTATTATAAAAATCCTGAAAGTTATTTGTTTCAGAGAAAAGTAGGAATTATGACTACGAAAATTATGACTAGATTTTGAATAAGAATTTTATGTGAGCCAATATGTACACATGCCTTATATTTGAGTAATTCGATTTCAAAGTGATTGAGTGATTTAATCCGATTTTGCGGAAGCCAAGGATGATAACTGTGTGATCTGATCGATACTGTATCAATTCCTTGTTTATACAATATCCATTATTTATGGTTCCGTACCCAAAGGGTGCTGACGAGACCCTATTCATAAGCCTCTGTCTGTCTGTGTGTCCGTCCGTCACTCACAGGACTTGAAACTAAAAAACTGTAGTGACTTGAATTTTTCGCATGATGTTTATTACTGTTGCCGCTATAACGTTATAAATAATAAATTAAAGGTTCTCAAAAGCTTTCTGTTCTTGGTTGGATGGTAATACACTACACTTGAAATGTTCATAGAGTTTCAATTAATGTGGCCAAGTACGACTTAGATATAGCAAATAGTTTAAGTACATATTTTTTTTATATATGATTTTACAGAAACCTTCGTTGGCGAGTTATAGCTGCCGTTACACATTCTGTCCTTTATAAAAAAATATTTAATTATTTTTCGTCTTTGGATCCGATTTTAAATATAGGTTTATCTCTGATTCAAATATCCAAATATAATATTGTAACCTATCATTATAATTTTTTAATAATCAAATTAAATCAAAAAAAATGTTACGTAATTTATTTTTTCTAGGTAATTAGTGTCCGACGTGATACAAACATGTTTGTATCATTTTTATGACTGATATCAGAACAATCGGTTCGAACCGGCTAAAACCAGTATATTCTTAGACCAGGAAACCCCGAACAACGAGTTATAGCAAGAATTAATCACGCAACGTAAACCATCAATGAAATACCGACATGTGGAATGTGTCACGAGTAAATAGTGGCACAAGAATACATTAAAAATGTGTAACATGTATTCGCGTCGAGGAAAACTTTGATTGTTAATGAAACTTAATTGTAACTACTATAAATATGTCCGGGTGGCCTCCGGGGGCGCTGGTTCCTAAAAGACGTCTCTTCAACCAGGTCTAGAACATTCATTCATCATTCCTTTATTTTTGTAATATTTTAAATTTTCACACAAAGATTTCATACAGCAAATTGTATTATAAAATTATGTGTTGAAGCTTTATTGCTTTTGAATTCCTAATAACTAGCTAGCTTTTTATACACTAGTTGTCATAAAGTTTACTACCTACCTACAATTATACGATATTAGGTAGAGATGTAAATCAGCCCGTGTAAAAAAATCTTACAAAGTTCTACAGCACTTAAGGTGCCATGCTTATAATGGCCCTGTAAGAGTGTAAGACTGAAACATTAAAGCCTGTAATTTTAAGCCAGCTACTATCAATCTAGCGCTACCCGTCACTCTCCCACATTACTGCACAGAAAGAGATGTAAACATAATGTAGAGACGTAATGAAAATGAAAAAAAAAAATATTGTGAAAAATGGTTGCACGTTTTTATTAAAAAAATCAAAAGTAGAGACCTTGTCTTGAATAGGTAAAATTATATTTAGCACTCATGATCAGAAGAATTAATAATAAGTAAGGTAAATAATTTCTGATTTCACCCTTAAGTAGTCAAAAGCATTTTTGTTTAATTAGGAATGGAATAAATAAATAAAATATTGTATGGCTTCATGAAAAAAAAAATCTAAATTGTCGACGAAATGAAAATTATATGAAGTGAAGCATTTTATAAAAATGTTGAATAGTCAGCTAAAAGATCCATTCCTCTGTAACAATCAGAATTGAGATAAATTACTATGCATAAGTTTGCAGAAGAGAATATAAATCATATTTGTATGTCCAATTTTATTGTGTGCGCTGAACCACCTCGCATAGCCGGTTCGCGGTCGTACAGTCAGACAAGAAGGTGATCTACCAGTTTTATTATATTGTTGTAATGTTTTTATTTCTCACGATTTTAGTAAAAGATGGCAAGTAGTACATAGTGTTTATTCTTCTGTATAAGAGAAACACGTTAACAGAAAAAAACATTGTATGTCATCTTCCATTGAGTAACAAAAATTCCATATCTTTTTGTAACTCAATTTTTAAAAATCTCAAGAACGCAGAAGAAATATTAAAAATAGCTATTTAGATAGCTTGGCTGTTCATGTACTTCCAAATCAAAATACATATTTTAAATGCCGTTTCTTTGTATGTTTTTTACATAGAAAAGAGTAATTTGATACGTTTTGAAATGTAATCCTAATCGTTCTCCCCTTTTGATATATAAATAATTTATTTATGCGTATATCACTAGGTATTATGCGTATATCACTAGGTATTATGCGTATCATAGTTTCTATATGGAATGAGTTTTAAACTCTATATTAAATGTACCTATACATATTTTAAGCTGCACTAGTACATTATTCGATGCGTAGATTGTAATTGGTCGGTGTGAGATAAAACCGCAAAACATCAAATCATCAAAATCATCTGGTAAGCCACAATTCGTTTATACCTACTTAAGTATTTCATTGATCGTAAATTACGATCAAACGGTAGTCACGTCCTTTTAGTCACCAAGCCTGACCTACCCAAACACGTTAGGTATAAATCTAATTCTGCCAGTTCATAAGAAACGTCAACGTAATTCTATTAATCTGTGCCATGCATAAAAATAACGCTGCATAAGTATCGCGGCGCACTTTTATGAAAAATAAACAAGTGTTATTGTGCAAATCTAAAACAAAACACATTCGGCAGTTACCCGTGTCTGTGGCAGCTTGTATTTCATTTGTTTACCGGCCGTTTCAGAAGAGAATATTTACTGTCAATAGTGCCAATACGAGAAAAGCTTTTGGGATACACCGGCATCGGTCAACGAAGGACAAGATAAAGTATCGGAGCGCTCTAAATAACTTAGCAGGTAAATAGCCAATAAGCCCTTAAGTAATTTTATAGTCCTCGACATTCACCGAGTTATTTTATTACTAAACAGAGCATAAAATATCGATGATTCCTTACCTTTGAATGGCAACAACAAAATATTATATGTATTAATTTTATTTTTATGTCAACGTTACTTGAATGGCTTGCTTATTTACTGTATATACCTAGTGTTATTTTACGCGTTAAGTCTGTCGAGCAACTTATGTAACTGAATTCGTTGTGGCTTAAGTTAGACATGAAATAGCATCGGCGGAACATGATTTTGTTGGGTTAGGCGTCATTTAGGCCGCGCGTCTGACCTCACGGTGCATGTTGTAGAAAGAGTAGCACGAACAACGTTCTTTAACTTTAAGGGCCCGCGCCGGTTCGCACCAGTTCGCACCGGATCATTATCGACTCGTGCCCGAGCAAATCCATACCATACCGGTTCTTAAATACAAATTGTAAGGAAGAAAGTGTCTTTGCATTCCAACGGCGTGATGTATCGCGGAAAGTTTTGACAATGTGCGTTCTCTCTCCAATGAGACTGATTGTTTTGTTGTTACGAGATTAATCTTAAGTCTTCTCGTGGTACTTGGAGCCAGTGTGTAATATCTAACCTAGATTCTCAATGACGTCATCGCTTCGAAAGGTTCAATTGTTTCACTGATGGTATTTGAACTGTTGTTACTCCCATCCTGTCTAGCTGTTCTGTAGACTGTAGCTTGTGTATCAATGAATGCATAAATATTCAGATATGTAATTTTGTTATTTCGTAAGGATTGTATAAAATTATAGAGTTAAGTTAATTGCAATAGAAAGGATCTCCTGACACTGAGTCTAACACTTAAAATCTCGTAAGTTTCAGCCGCCAAATTAGCCTAATCTAGCCTATATCGTCATCTCAGTCGCCATGTAGTTAAGAATTGCAGAAAATATTAGTTCAAATCAAATTAGGCAATAGCTCAAATAAACAATTTAACAATTGGTAAAAGTGTAGAAGTTCATAGTTAGGTACTAAGAAAATAAAGACCCCAATTTTTCATTAAATTAGTTTGATAGACTACAAATTCCACCCACTTTATTGTTTTACTTCCATGTTAATATTATCCGGAGACGGTACCTATATCTACTGCAAAAAGGGAGTGGACGAATGGAAGTCGATCAATTAAATATGGCCACATTCAAATCGTTTCCGTTGCTGTTTAAGAACCCTATTCAACCAAACTGGAATAATTCTTAGTTGGAGCCAAGATATACGGAGATAAGAAGCCAAAATGTAATTTAAACCTAATTTTTCTTTTAATAAATAATAATAAATATTAAGGGACAATCTTACACAAATCGACCTAGTCCCAAACTAAGCAAAGCTTGTACTATGGGTACTAGACGACGATAGACATAATATAAAAATACATAGGTATATAGAAAACATCCATGACCTAAGCACAAATATTCGAGTCCATCACACAAATATTTGCCCTGGCCGGGATTCGAACCCAGGACCGCCGGCTCAGTAGGCAAGTGCTTACAAACTGAGCCAACCGCGTCGTCAAATTAATTTTAAGAGTAAACGCTTCGCTGGTTAAATCAAGCCTAACTCCTTAAAAAAAGGCATAGGTATCCCAATTATATGACTAAAAAAGCTGGAGCGCTTGTACACGCCTAACGGACGAAACATTAAATCCAATCGCTAAGTAATACTTTGTCATCAATTCGTATGAGCGGTTAGACGTCCTAGGCTTAATCTCGCGACCAATTAAAGCAACTTGCGGTATAAATAGAACCTCGTTAGGCGACCGAGCGTGTTTCGTATCCGATGTGATTAAATCCATAAAATATTGTACTATAAATAGGTGTATATTGTACATTTTGCCGTCCTATTTTATGATTATTATACACAATTAAAACGTTGCACAAAACTTGCATGCAATTATAGTAATGATGTCTCTTACTTCTCTGAGAAGTAGTAAAAAGCTACTTAGTGTTATAGATTATATACAGTAAATGTACCTGGAAAAATGGCTATGATTTCATATCATTTGTATTGAGTACCTAGTACTTATTGAGATTATAAATAGTTGGCAAGTATGTCTGTTATGGTCCGTGAGTGTTAAATTTTCATTTAAAAATGTAGCGATTACTTACTTTCTGATGAAAAGAACACGACCAACCATTGCTCTGTTATGTGGTCTATGAGACTAGGACAACGCTTTCTCATATCATATGGTTAATTTTCATGACATTCTGATGCCCAAATAATGCATGTACTAAACAAGAATCACCACAATATCACAACGCATAGCTACGTCTCAAACGAGTCACAATAAGGTTGAATATCAAATGGAACTATTTCATGACTTGCCGCTTTTCACTTCCAAAACCGTACAGTATTCGTGACTTAGTATTCGCCAGTAATTACTACTCCCAAACCTAATAAGGCGTGGAATTCGCAATACGTCCTCGACCAGCAATTGTGGACTTGGCGACAATTGCGGGTGCATGATAGCTTAAATTCTATAAGTCGCAAACATTTCTGAAGTGCTAAATGCCTACAATTTCGTTTGGTACGAGGCCGGCCGCTGTGGTTATCGACTTTACCTAGATCCACTCTGCGCAGGGCTGCGCTTGTCGGACAGGAATCTTCTATACCACTCTCGTTCTTGCATTTTTCCCAAAAAGTGTAGGTACCTACATTGACTGTATTCAGATTTTTGTGATCTTATTTTACACTTCTAATGTCTCAGAATATTACATGGCAAAATCATTTCCGCTATGTTCATAGAAATAAAATAATAAATAATAATCACGAATAAGATAATGTGGGACAATATTTTTCCTTGTATCAAGTTTCTATTGTGAGTAATTCAAATGGGAAACCAATTTTACGTTTATTAAGTGCAATACATTTACCGTGTATGTAATTATTGACTTGAATGCGTATTTTATACGAGCGGGTAATTTCATAGAACACGTGCGCGACGTATTTAATATTTAACTACTTGTCATACACGAGTCGGATTTGTCACAAATACCTAAAGTCCATTCATTCTTATGCCGGTTTCACACGAGGGCAGCACAGTACGAATGAATACACTATATAATGTAAAAGCAAAATCTCGATATATTCATCTAGTTCGTCATTATTGAAATAATATCCATTAAGCTATAGATTATACGGAAATATGCGTAGAAATATCATGCAGGGTTTTTCTCAAATATGAGGAAAATCTTTTAAAAAGCTCTTGAATCTCACGATTTGCGTTATATTATCTGTGTCTAATCTACATAATGGAGACCTCGATGCGAAATATTTTCCTATTCAAGGAAACGTACACGCGAGTCTTTCTCGCGCGAGATATACTACCTATCTCTTCCTGTACAGTATTGTGAGAGAGTGACGGGTGATACTATGTTGCGTGAAATGTGTCGCGAACCATGGTTGTGCTAGACGGGCAGGGCTGGTTAGCCCTCACTAACTACAGTAGTCGGACTTGGTGTGGGAGTTAACCCGCTAATGGGAATATATCCGCGCCACAGGAGTCATTTCAAGGAAGTTACGTAACCGTATTCAGGTACCTACTAGTAGCTGTGTGAGCAGTAGACCTCGCAACCCTATTTAGAAATGGCTGAAATATTATACTTATTTTTACCAATTTTTACGCACGTTTTCAACCGTCACGCGCGAGAAATACTACCTGTCACTTTCCTTTCAATACCGTGCGAGAAAAGCAGGAGATGCTCTCCCTTGCTGCCCATCTAGCACAAGTATGCGTTGCGACTCATGTCGCGCGACAGCGTGAACCGCCAGACTCTCACAGTTCAGCACAGAAAGAGATAGGTAATGTATCTCGCGCGAGACAGAGTCGCGTGTCACAATTGTGCTAAGGCTGCTGCTCACGGTATTTCCCCCAGTACCTAGGTACTAAGTCTAAGTTAGTACTAGTAGACATTTTCCGGAAATTCAAGCAATGCAAGCCTCTAGATGTTTTGATTACTTTTATAATTTGTAGGCACTCTATGTCAAACAGTTATTTGGAGAATAAACTGTTTTTGTTGTTGCTTTTGTTTTTTCATATTGCTACTGAAATGTACCAAAATATTTTGTAAGTAAATAAATTTGAGGGTTTATTATGGTGGCTGCCGTTATTAGTTATAGATTAAGCTTAGTTATGACAAAATAACGTAACTAGAATTCAGTTTATCATGGTTTTACCATGATAGTACTAAATCGTGCGTACTGGCATGAAGTGAATACATAAAGACGATGCTGTCACGTGGCTCATTAATACATGAAACCATCCACGTGATAAGATATTAATCACAAACAATTAAATTTATAGCAAAGCTGATTTAAATACAATTATTTGTTTATTATGATCAATATCATCATAATAAACAAATCTTACTCTTATGACTGGCTTGGCTGCGAAGCTGGTTGCCCTGCGTTCGAATATCAGCAAAGGAAAATAAGTAGGCCATATAAAAAAAAGGGAAATGTCGTGTCAAAGTTCTGTGAGAGTTAAGAGCGCTATAGTAAAAGGCGTATCTACTTAGTATCCTTTCGACCTTTAAGAATACCTTTCAAATATATATGTTTTTTTGTGTATATAATTTCGAAAATTAAATAATTCTGAACACGAATCTGCAAAATTTCGTGATGTTATGCTGTCAGTGCGATCTGATGACCACAAATAATAGACAATCGCCAGGTTTACTCCGATGGGGAGGAGTTACTCCAATGTTCGAAATTGGAACTTCATATCGTGCCGTCCCGGCTCCTTCAATTATTGTTCAACGGAGATCGAGAGGGATAACACGGTACAAGCTTCGAATTTTGATCTTCGGAGTAGCCCTTCTGCCCTTAATAGGAACGGTAACTACAGTACAATGAAGGTAGTTAACACCTTTTTCCACTAATCCTCCAGCATTGTAAAGCACCGTTAACCACATGGCAATAGAAAAGCAGGTATGGTTATGTGTAGTTATGTTTACGCAAACGTGATTAAGATGCAGAACAACAATCAAACAGGCGCTTCGAACACAATAAGCCGTTGACTTTTGCGAAATTCGCACGCGGGCGCGGGTCTGGCCACACTGTTGCACGCTACCACTTATGCTGATATATCACTGGTCCTATTCCCGCAGTATCAGTTCACGTAAAGTTTGCACCTGATAACTGTAGCGTTGGATACAAATTAGGTCTAAACTTAACGTAGCCGGGTTATTCAAATCGAAGTTTCGTTCTCGTCTGTTTCCTCCTCCAAACCTTAAGCAATCATTACTAAATTTTAAAACCTGAATGTCAAGGAAATCTTCTGTGTCGAACCGTTTCCATTTTTGCACTTATTATTATAAAATTTGTGTGCGTCTGTTTTTGGCCACAATTCTTCAGCAAACGGATGCCTAGTTAACAAATTATTTCATAGATAATCAGCACATAATCAGCACCTCTACCACAACTGTGACATGCGACTCTTTCTCGCGCGAGAAATATTACCTAGCTCTTTCTTCGCTGTACTGTGAGAGAGTGACGGGCGATGCTATGTCGCGATACAAGAGTCGCGAAGCGTAGTTGTGCTAGACGGGCTGCACTTAAGAGGCCTTATTCCTTTTAAAATGCTGATGATTATTTAGGCATTTTTCCCTATGATCAAGCATGTTTCTTAAAATATTATTGATATTACTATCTAGAACAGGGCTATTTGGATTTATTGGTATATATTTGAAACCTACAATTTGAATTTTTCATTGATAATTTTTGTTTCAAAAACTACTCGAAATTGACAAAATTCACGCGGAAAAATAGTTTTTTCAACTTATTTTCGACTGCACACAATGAAAGCATGAAATAGCCGGGTCAATTTCAACAAGACGCATTTTTTGTATCATTTCGGTGTGATTCTTTATTTTTGATTATTTTTAAGTTTTTTAAATGTGAAGAGATACTTTAGAATATATTATTAAACATATGTAAAAGGGACCCTGAAATCTGAAATAGTTTTCGAGATATTCGAGATCGAATTTGAAACACACAACGGAATGATAAATGTACACCAGGATGATAAAATAAGTGCACCGCAATGAAATTTCATACGCCGGAATGAAAGAAAAGTGGCATATTATGAAAGTAATTTTACTTTTTATATTCGTAATATATATTATATTGGCATTACATAATAATATAAACATATATCTTAGTATGGCATTAAAAACAAAATAAAAAAATATTATTATTTCAACAATATTTATGAAAAGTGAAGCTACTTTTGATGTCATTCCGGTGCTTTCCTCATTTTGGTGGGGTTTAAAGTCATTTTACTACACCGGAAACACCGGAATGAGAATGGTGGAATGAGAAACACGACATATTTTTATTTCTGAAAAAAAAAGTAAGCCCTATATTCTTAAACTAATTCAACTCTTGTAATGGCGAGTGTACTTTACCTGATATATATAAATTTCCAACCACGCAGTTAAAAAATAAAGAAACTATAACAAACTCCGGAATGACATTTTTTTTGTCCCCTGTCCACCGCGATGAAATATTCACGTTTATACGAGCCAAAGTATTGCCACTATACACAACCGGCCTCGTCGAGCGCCGCAGCTTAACTAATTCTTTGAAGTGCGCGGGAGACGGGGGGCGTACTTGATCAAATTTGGGAAATAAATCGGTTCGAAACATTGTCGGCGGTAATGAGAAGTTTTCTCGGGACAAACGTATATGCACTTATTCAAGGGTATACAAAGGAGATATATAACGGGTAATGTGCTTTTTTCGTTACCTAGTTATATGGTAATAAAATAATGGTAACAGATTTTCTTTGTCATGCATAGTATTTGACTTACCCGGCATTTTACAAACAAAACCGGCTTGGGGACAACCCACCTTGATGAGAAATTTGGTCTAAATATATATTTTTTAATTATTATATATATCAATATTTAAATTTTAGCTGTTGCCCGAGGTAGACAATAGCGGGCTGTATCCGAAAAAAAATGGTACTTTATTATTCAACCTTTCTGCACCTGCGTTTTCAGTCTTGCCATCAAAAAATACTGCTTGGGAAATTGACCCAGCCATGTTACTACCTAGAACTCGGGGAAAAGTATTATTCACTTCAAAAAATTGGTGTAAATTATCAACATATTTGACAAAATATAAAAAAAAAAAAATTTTTTTAAGGTATAAAGCCTCATAAATCAAAACGGACACAGAACATTTCCTTCCCATTCAGGTTCTAAAATTGTGTAAGGATTGGTTAACTTTTGGAGGAGGTAACAGACGAGAACGAAACCTTGTATGGAAAATGACCAGTGGTATTTGTTCTTAATGCCAAACTCTAGAAGAATATTAAAATACATATGAAACTGACGAAGACGCACTCTGTTTGCGCCGAACCATCTTCGCGATCGAACGCAGCTCATGTTTAAGAACCGGGTATCGATTAAATGTCGAGCGATATTCGACTTTAAAATATGCATGCATGAGGAAATGCGTTGCATATGTAGGTACATTAAAAATCAGGAGATTTCCACATTATACGTCTAAGAAAATTAGAATCTATTTGAAAAGCTGTTTGTCATTCTCTATTATTATAAACGCCATTTATTCATATTTTTTTCCAATGACATGACATTTTCTTAGATAATATTTACTACTTATTTATATACTCTCTGGTACCTATTTCACACCTACATAGCTACCTATTAACATAAAATTTGATTTCTAAAATGTCTTACGACGTCTACGGAAATACCACGTCGTTGCGGCGCGGCAATCGGTTGAGCGAGATATCCGAGCGCGGCGGCATACCGAGTGAGCGAGACACAACGTACCTACACCGCTGCCGCTGTCGCACGAAGTCCTGGCGTCTCCGTTAAGAGTAAGCGGCTGAGTAGTGTGCTCAGACGCGGCAAGAATAAAAAATTCCGGCATAAGTTGCCGCGAACTAACGGCATAATAAACTTTATTCATATGTCACTCCTACGTGCCCGTAGCTTGTCAGTCAGTGTAGCTTGTCAGCTGATTCCACGCCCATGTGCTATAAGTGTGTTTTTTTTAATGTTTATAAAGGACTGCCGACTGCCATACAATTCGTAATTCATAAGTTTCCGTTTTTGAAGTTACTACACTACACTGTCATGGTAAAACCACGTAATCCAGGTCATATTAGTACATCGTAGTAACTAATCTTAATCGATTCCGAATACTAATGGCATCTACCCCATGGATATACGAAACATACCACATAATCGAAAAATTTTTTTTTTTTCGTTTGTACCTACTACCTATTACAAAAATATATTTTTTTTCCTATTAAGTATATTTATGACGTTGATATAACAACGTAACCCTTGAAATATATCGGAATAATATTTCAGTAGCAGTCTGAAAAAAAAAACACAAAAACAACAGCCTAAACTGATAATATTTAATATATGTATATTTCGATGTTACGTTCTTTTGCCGTGGGACGTAGCTAGCCTTGTTTCGTAATAGGTACGTATGTGAACAAGACTAATCTAGCGAAATAGAGTTATTTATTATTATCCAAATGATTAAAATGATACGAATTTAATAGTACTTAGCGGTTATTTTCAAGGGAAATGTGAAATGCGTCTCAGTTCCGGATAACGGCCGAGTAGCGTTGCACTAATCAATTTTAAATATAAAAAGAGTCTAATGGGCGAAGGTTTTTCCATTTTTCCATCGTTCGTAAATATAACATTGTATAACAGAAATAAAAAATATATATTTTTATTTGAGTAAAAAATATATATTATTCAAGCTAGCCTGGAAGCCTGCTAAATATTTTGTACAATTTAAACATAAAACTATATAACGGGTGGAACCGAATACCTGTTGCTAATCGGCAAATCGACCATAGCATCAGGCTGTATATATTCTATTTTTATGCTTTTATGTAAGGCTAAGACAATGATGTTAATACAAATTCACCATTTTCCATTTCCAAGGATCTTGAGGCCAAGCACAATGGCATGGTATGCAAGTCGTGCAACGCACATTTTATAAGAGCTAAGTACGCAAATTTCGAACCGAAAAATAAAGAATATAAATATCTTAACGATATTTTTTTTGTAAGTATGACATTTTTATTTAGTGGACAACGCATAAATACTTACATAAGTCTGCCATGTCCATTCCCATTTTCAAGAGCCCTTATACATTTTAAAATTGTATCTTTTTTTCATACTTGACAAATATATATTGATAATTTCAACCAACTTTTTAAAGTGAATAATACTATTCCCTTAGTCGGATTCATAGCTATTTCATGCTCTCATTGCGTGCTGTAGGAAAAGACTAAAAAAAACACAGTTTGCTGCGTGAATTTTGTCAATTTCGAGTAAGTACTTATTTGAAACAAAAAATATCAATGAAAAAATCAAACTGTAAGTTTCAAATATATACCATTAAAATCTAACTGGTAACATTGATAAATATGTTAAGAAACTTGTTTGATCATAAAAATTTCTAAAACAATCAGTAATTTAAAAGATTTTGCATTGATTTTATTGACTATTATAAGGGTAGCATTAACTTAAATTATTTTGATTTATTATAAAGGATTTAAGTTCCGTTACTGCATCGATCCTGATAAATATGTTATAAGGAAAAGCAATAACAATTAGGTATTATAGATGGTAAATAACGTACCTTCAGTGATTTTATTGTTACTAAACAACATATACAGAGTGCTCCAAAGATGACCACAAAGCCGCAAGCAGGATGTAGTATTATTTCGCCCTTTTTTACATTGATGCTTTTTGTAACTGGTTTATGCGAACGTGCGACTGAGAAATGAAATTCAACGTAGAATTGTTGGAAGACATTTTTGAGGTTAAATCTCCAGTGGAGATGAGGAAACTGATTATTAACTTCGCGACATAGGATTACTTAACAAAATTGTCAGTATTTAAACAGCATCGAACCTTATTAAGCCAAAGGGATTATTGCAAGAATGGGGAATTGGTTACGTTTTGATTTTGGAACGGTTAATTTTATCCTAAATACGTATAAGTAAGTACTTATACTTTGACTCATGATCGTGAGTTCATGACTCGCTGAAGGCTACTACAGATGGCGTAAATATGTGTTTTCTACGAGTTTAAAAAATGTGTGAGAGGGCTGCTAATACTTTAGTAACGTATGGGACTATGGGAGGTTAAACAACCAGACATAATTTAAAACGAACAGCCTGTGTTAGTGGATATTCAAATATGCTCGAGATGTACAAACGTACAACTTTGCATTTGTATTTACACAATAAATTTCTTTTGACATTTTCCTTATTGCTGCCGGTGCACATGTAAATAAAGTTCTTGCAATAATCTTGGAAACAAAGTAAGTGCCAAACAAAATAGCCACCTTTATATTTATGATTGTTGTATTTTACTTTACCAAACGGGACTCAGCCATATGAGGGTATAAACATGAAATGCGTACCCAATTTCACTCTTCCCGAATGAAGATTTTTGGTACAGTACTATGCAGATGTACATGCACATTGGCTCTGTGTGGGTGAGCCGGCTCTGAGCGCTCCCGAGCTCACCCACACAGAGCCAATGTGCATGTACATTACTCACACAAACATGGCTCACCCGCGCTCGTGAGATAAAAGTACTGTATCCATGCTTATTTATTAAGCAAGGCTAAAGTAGTGTCTCGTTTGTGATGTCTCTGTAAAGTAGAAAGATACCACTTATAGACTATGCACGAGTATATCGTGTTAAATGGGACGAAGCTATTAGGGTTTGAAAATGACACGAAACGGTTCGAGAAAAGGTAGGTTAGGTTAGGTAGGTTGTGCCCCGCTTAATTATTGTTTGCCTTGACGGGGGCACCATCGTGGGGGCATATTCCACATAAAGTACCTATTTAACACATGTGTGGTGTTAAATAGGTACTTAATGTGGAATATGGGGGCACACTTAAATTTATTTATTATTTATATTTATTTTATTTTTAGCACTTCATAATATAAGTTAAACAAATAAGTTTTTAGAGATATATAATTACTATAAGCATTTCCAACTACTTCGCCCTATTTTTCAGTGGTTGCATGTAAGGAGGCCACGCTTGTAAACCAACGTTTGACATTTCTGATCTCTATAAACTAAGAATAACAGGAGACCGAGCGAAGTCGCCATCCCTTTCGAAATAAGTTTTTGAAACACAATAATTATTTTTTATTGCTTATTATCTTTCAACTGCATTTCCACACTGCCCGTATTAAGCTCGTCAGGTTTCCTGCTTGCAACCAGTTTATTAATAGAAAAGGCTGTAATTGCAATGGATGCTCTCGACATTGAGAGAGACGACACGTGGGAAATTGCTAGAATTTTATCCTGCACATTTATCGCGCGATAAGAGGCCATATTCCTTTTAAATTTTATATTTTTCATATTACGATAAGTATATTGATAATTTCAACCAACTTTTAAACAAAACATAAAGGGTCCATGTTAAAGGGTCCCAAAAATAAAGCACTGATTTGTAAACACACTACTTTATTCAGTAATCACACTGTATAAATAATTATTTGTTGTAGATTTAAGAGGATATAGTAATATTTTTATAACTCAAAAACTTGAACTGATATCCCCAAAATATTACTACTAGCGCCATCTATTGGCGGGTTGTGGTAAACTTTAACATATAAAGTGAATAATACTTTTCCCTGAGTTCTAGAAAGTAACATAGCTATTTCATGCTTTTATTGCTTACTAATTGAATAGACAATAGTGTAGGTACATAATGGAACTCCGTTTTGTTAGATTAATGTAGATCTTTTTGTGTTTTATTGCTATACTTTTCATCTCACACGGCTCATTTATATCGGTTAGCATGTGCAAGTCTGAAACTATAAGACATACAAAGATCGGTTCTTAGGAAACATGGCATTGATTTTAGTGACAAAACGGCGATTATACAAGATGATAAACTCATTACGCACGTTTACAACATAAATACGTTTAATTATTGTATTAAGCGGTTCCAATCACGTGAAATTGTAAGGAACGGCCCGACATGTTCCGAACTCGTGTAGAGCCACCCGTACAACGACGCAGTAACTACGGCACTGACTTTTTTTGTTTCTGATTTGTATCTCACCAAAGTTTTAATAAGACTATAAAAAATATCGCGCTCTTCCAACGAAGTCGAAATCGTAGTAGGTACAGTAGGGCGGGATGCGACTGATCGCAGTCAGCCTTCCGTATAGATTAAGCTCGCATCGTGCGAAATCCACGAACGCACATTTTTTCGCTCTCTCGCATGTGATTACGCGCGGCTTGAGCTAAGATCAAAATAGTGGACCTTCTGTACTTGTACTTATTATTTATGCTGTGGTACAGAATGTAAGGTGTGGCGCCTGCGCTGCGCCGAACCGACGCGGATGTGCGCACGCATACATTAACGACTAAAGCTTTTTGCAGGCGAAATATTTTAACCGGTTGGTCTAGTTTTAGTGTGATGTCGGTTTGAATCCTCGCTGTGGCCATATTTAACCATTATCCTATTGCGATCTAATCTTACCATGTAGAAATTACGCTTTAAAATTAGTTTCTCTCTATCAAACTAAAAATAAGACGAAAACTCGAATTATTACTTAAAATGGAATTCTAGGGATTGTACTAAAGATTCTGGCTATATTTCCTCGCTATGGTATGAACTAACCCGCAGAGCGAGGAAGATTTCGGTCGGCCGCACATAAAGAGACAAAAAATAGGCCATTCACAATAGCACGAAAATATTTACTTATATCTATATGTATATAGTTTACGCATAGTGTTCTCATATCGCTTCGGTCACTTCGTGAAAACGTGCCGTATCGGTGGACAAACGTAAGGACAAAGGATAGGGATAACAGTGTTATCCTCAACAATGTGCACTTTTCCCCGAAGGCGAAGGCGCGACCGTTACGTTGAGCGTTGTGCTAATCGCGCGACACGCAACTAAATGCATCTATATAGAGATTCAGAGAAACGGTACCGATGAAGCAGACTTGCAATTCACTTAGTCTTTTTCAATATTCAACGCAATACGGTATTTGACTACAATGAAAATAAATTACACCATTAAAACCACTAAACACACATTCAAAAATACACTTAATCATATAAACTACCTACCACTAACTTTTGGACATTATACTATTTTTAATTGGACGAAAACTAAAAAGACGTGTTTTGACTACTGATTTTTCTGACGTCACAAGCCAGTATCTATTCATAGGAATTTTGACATTTCATAAAGAGTAGCTCATGTGAGGAGCTGTATAAAGACCGAACTGTTAATTAATGTATTCTAGCTGCGTAAGGGTTTGCCTCACAACCTTCCGCAGGCACAGATTCGACCAATTTTGGAGATCTCTCCATGATAACGCAATCTGTCACTTTTGACGTATCCCTCCTTGACAAGTGGCGATATCCCTAGAAGATCGCAACTTCGCTATCCCGGGACCTAATTCGAGATTGACATTTGAGTGATCGCCAAACGTCAAATCTCTATTAGATAACAGTTATATCGCCATTGAACTGTCATTTAAATGCGATGAGCTTAAAAGTTAGATATCTCATCTCAATTTTGGAAATACGAAGGCGATAATGATTGTCAAAAATGTTATTCATGTATATGTACTGAGTCGGCGGTCCCGGGTTCGAATCCCGGCCGGGGCAAATATTTGTGCAAATATTTGTTCTTGGGTCATGGATGTTATCTATATATGTATTTATATATTATGTATATCGTCGTCTAGTACCCATAGTACAAGCTTTGCTTAGTTTGGGACTAGGTCGATTTGTGTATGATTGTCCCTTAATATTTATTTATTTATTTATTTATATAAATTTCTGTTTTGAACGAAACGTAACGGACTAATTTCACGTACTACGCGGTCAATTTAAAGTATGCGCCTGTTATTTATGCCGTCACATACAAAGGAAGCGAAAATTTTGCGCGTCCGAATTGACGAAGTTGCGATGTTCTAGGGATATCGCCTCTTGTCAAGTAGGCACACGTCAAGAGTGACGGATGGCGATGAAAAGGAGAGATCTCCATTATATCTCTAAAATTGGTCGAATACCCCCCCGCCGCGTTATGTTTGCGTTGTTGTTGTTTCGTTTGTTTCTTTGTATGTGAGGCATAGATATCAGGCGCATACTAAATTTGGCCGGGTATTGCGTGAAATTAGACAGCAAGTCTATGATGGTTGTGCTTATCACGCGATAATTATGTGAATGACAAAAATAACGCTAATCTTTGACAAGCATGCGAGTGCGAGACAACAAAATGACGAAGTCATTTCAAAATTATGCACCACAAAAATTAATAATGCACATTTTATACGTTCAATAAATATACTTACATTATAAACAAAAGAAACCCGTTTGTGGTCCATTACGCAACATGTTTATATATATACGTGTTATATATTTACTTCCGCGACTGCTTTTTATACAATTTGTATGGAAATGTCAACAACGATTATACTCTACCGTTTAATGCCTTATTAGAAAAAAGGTTGGTCTGTTAATGAACTTTAATGGCATACACGCCACGCATATAGTAATATAACGGTATTATTTTATTTTTAAATACATTGAGGTATTATTATTACGTCAATGTTTGAATATATCCGCGTGGGTGTATACATGGCAAATATTGAAAACATGCTGGACTCGATTAAAAAACAACTGGAATCAACGATTCTCATTAAAAAATTGTTTCGTGTAGGTATATGTAAAATAATCTCTGTTTTCTATAAATATAAGCCTCTATAAGTACTCAATATTTATGAATGACTCTGTTTTATCAGTGACGTGTGTGACAACCTTTATGCATGTAGACAAGGAATATTGCCACGACACCCCCCGTGGTCATGTAAATATTGGTTGTAAATTATACATTTGTATTCATTTGTTGTTGGGGAGGCCTATGTTCAGCAGTGGACGTCCTATGGCTGAGATGACGATGATGATGATGATTCATTGTTTACTTGACTACTGCAAAACGAATTGTATATACATTATTCGAAAAGCGAAATTATGATTACCTATGACAGTGATAATGACATTTCTAGAGGGATACAGTCCAAAACTTAGAATAAATACGTCTAGAAACCTAGTCTGCGCGGGCTTACAGAATTATTCACCTATGAAGAGTTCTGTGACACCTGTCATCTCAGTACTTTTTTTTGTTATAAAATGTACTGAGATGACAGGTGTCACAGAATTCTTCATAGGTGAAAAATTCTGTAGTTTCGTTCATGTAAGCATCTGTCACAAGCAAAACATCACTATGATTGGTTCGTAGACACACATAAAACTAAAACCGGCTTCATGTTTCGCAAATCTGTCGCATGAAGACTCTCGTTGTAGGCGTATTTATTTTAAAATAATTGCAAAATTTAAACTTATAAAAAGAAATGAACTATTAATTTCTGAATGTGAGTCGACGCCTCGTTGGAAAATGTACTTTTTTAATGACAACGGAGTCAAATGAATAGACGGATACCTCATGATCATGGTCAAACCAAAGTCACAGAACTTTATGGTTACGGGCGCTCAAAGCCTCCAAGGGTTTGTAAGAAATAAAGCTTCAGCATTTCACGCTTAAACTATAAGCTTCGATTGCCTTTACTGGGATCCATCATAGGTCGGAGTCACTCTCAGACATAATATGTATATTTTTAAAATTTTCGCTTTAAAATTCACATAAGTACTGGTTTAATTAAAATCTCGCATTATAATAACGATTCTCGATTAATTAGCGTCCACTCTATTTTAATATACCTTATTAAAATTCATTGGTTTATTGTACACGAACCCAGATGTGGATTGACAGTAGAGCTTAATTCGATTAAAACACTAAAACTGAATCATTTCCATGTCTGGATTCAGCGTAGCAAAAGTCAAAGAACTTGATTCTAAATCCGCCCGGCCGGTAAAGAAAAACGCGTAAACTTCCTATCAACTTTAACAAAAAACCGAACGCAAGCATCTCCATGCGTTTTTTGCTTCTGTAATTTTGGAACCAGAATCGAAAACCTGATTTGTACGTCGTGTTTCCGAACGCTGCAAATCGACCTTGAGGGTCATTTCAACTGGCTTCAAAATATCAGTTTTTTTTAAACGTGCTTTCGTTACCGTTGGAAGGAATGAGGAAACGTCTCGCATGCGGGGCTTCGCAAAAAATTAACTGCCATTGCTTGAATAAATGATACCTACATTATCAAGTACTTTAAGTACTTGCTTGTAAATGTTTATCTCCCTATAAATACGTATATAATAAAAAAGATAGTGTAGGTAGGTACATACATATAACAGGAATTTTTATATGATTCATAAATATGAGACAATGGAAAATACGTGCATTATATGAAAGGTAACATTCGTGCGCCAGATGCAATTTTCTTTACATCTTATAATTTCCCTTCAGGGAATAATTCAAAAATATTATAGGGTTGGTAATTAGTACTTGTTTCACACGCTACTTTTATCAAATGTTCAATACGTCCTAGATAAGACATACCTGACCAGAACTTAATGATGAGGCACCCTGGAAGTGACTACTGGATCTCAGGATTCGTAAGTACATGTGTGCAGTTTTTGCATTCCTATTCACTTTGATGAGTAGTTAGAGCCAGTATCATAAAATTGTCCTGTTGGTGGACCCTGGAAATGTACACTGGATCTCAGGATTGATTCAACATAGACATGTGTTGTTTTCGGTTTTCTACTAACCCCAATAAACATCTAGAGCCAGTATCATAAAATAGACCTAAAGATGGACCCTGGAAATAAACACAGTTTTATGATGCTGGCTCTAGCTAGATGTTCATCAAAGTGAGTAGAAAAAAGAAAACCACACACGTCAACGTTGAATCAGTCCTGAGATCCAGTAGGCACTCCAGTAGATCCATCATCAGGTAAATTTTATGATACTGGGTCTAAAAACACTAACTCACCTGCGCGTTCGAACGGTCAGTCATTGCATAGCGTTTGAATCGTTCGCTTTTTTTTTCAATTTCAATCCCGCGAAATGCGATGACGCACTGTCTGTAAATAAAACTTTTCCAACTCTGCCAACGTGACAGCCACGTTTACTTGTCCCTGAGACTGCCCGCACGAGACAAAAAAGGTATAGCTAGTCTGTGGTGAAAAAAGTGTAATTCAAGCAGCGCGGGAAAAAAATATTGTCGTGACGAAATTTAATTTTCACTGTGAAATTTACAGAATATTATTATGTATGCGTAAGTTTGTAGTAGATAAATATTTTTTTCCATTAGTTACCCGTGAGTTAAGTTTCTGAATTAGATTGTTGGTTAGGTAATTAAGTAGCGGTAAAGGGTGATGTCGTTGAGGTGTTCTTGGGATTATTAAGCCATTTGGTTTCTAGTGAAGCAAAAACGTCACGGATCTTAAATATTAAAAACTTTTGTGAGAATTAATTGACTTATTAATTAATTAAATTATTTGTTTTACATAAGTACCTACTTATTTATTAAGTGACTACAGTCTATTTAAATGGTCAGAAAATGTTTTGTACCGATGTACTTCATACATAGCCGTTTTCGATTGCCTATACATCCCGAAGATATAATTAACTATACGTATCTCAATTAAAATCTCAAGTTGTCGATGTAACTGTGATAATCAGTTCATTTTCCGATATCTATTTGAGTGGGACAGTGACAAATGCTATATCGTTAAATCATTAAATGATACATGATGGATACATGCATTGTATCCATCGAGTTATACCTAAACGTGACTATCATAGGTCTGCTGGTTTCCTAATTAGATAATGATTAACAATACTAATAGTACTTAAAGTATTTATTTGCTCGGTATTTCGATGCGGTTAGAACAACAAGATAAAATAATCCGTGGAGCTTTATCATAACTGATTCGTACCCGTTTAACCGTACCGCGTCCGATCGCGCCGGATCCATCCAGACCAGGCCAGACCAGACCAGAGGATTAATTGTGATTAACAGTACTGCTGCGAAAAACTTACTCGCGATCCCACATTGATTAGGCTATAAGGTTGTATGTACTTACAATTGCTTGGCCACACGCGCCTTAATGGGTTGGACTTGCTTCGCTTTTTATTTTGCGACATTTTTATGTGTAACTTGGGTAGCGTAGCTTTAATAGTTGAAGACAATTTAATATGGATTGTATTGCTGATACTCGCTCATTGAGAAGACCCAATGTTTTAGATTCGACAATAGAACATTTTCAATAATAAGTTAGCCTGGGAATTTTAGGACGGCTTTTCTTACTATTCAGTGGGCGTTATCGCGCTGGTACATATTTAATGTATAAATAGCTCGACTTTTATGGTACTAATTTATTTTACTAGCACCGACCAATTTTCAACTTTTGGCTCATGCGTAACTGCCTTTACACCTGTTATTTTTTAACACAGTTTAGTAGCTTCACTTGTAAATAATTAAGTGTCATGTATACTTTGGTAATACATCAGTAGTCTTACAAGCAGGTTTGATTAGCTCTCCGTCTACTCTATTTCAGTAAATAATAAGATTAATAGTTAAATGTAAAAAGAAAAACAAACAATTTAATCAAATATTGGAACTCAATTTAACCTACTTTCAATTGTCTTATTAAAATGGAAATTTGCATGTAGTTCACGTGACAATGACGATACTATAATTGAGTATCTTTAATATGACGATGGAAACGGAAGGTGGCGATAGGAATTCCTAAACAACACAAGATAAAACATCGTGTTTGGGCTCATATGATTGGTCTTGATGAGCAATTAACGTTTGTGTAAGAATGTACAGTTATAAAACTCAGTTTAAGGAAACTTCCGCACCAAAGACTTAGCAATGTATAAAGCAATAAATCAATTCCGTTCCCAACATAACCATATTCTCTTTTTATTTTCGAAATCTTAACATACACTTTTCTATAACTTTTAATACTTTCACGGAAATAGAAAATATAGCGT
This sequence comes from Apotomis betuletana, assembly GCA_932273695.1. NCBI lineage: Eukaryota > Metazoa > Arthropoda > Insecta > Lepidoptera > Tortricidae > Apotomis > Apotomis betuletana. Next base: position 10,133,530 of record OW026298.1, on the reverse strand, counting down.
GATGTAAAGATCAGACTAATACGCGCATTTTATAACCTTTTCACACGCTAATCTGGGAAGATACAGTGCTCGTCAATACGTTTATGACATGATAGATAAGTGATAAAATCTCTGGCCCTTGTGAAAAGGGGCACAAGGACATTTAAACTAGGGGCAAAGGAGCTTAAATCTTACAATAAAGTTATGACCTTTTGTTCCTGATTTAAATGTGACTTATAACGGGTGTCCGTTTTCAGTAGGTCCACAGAAATATTCCACACTTCTTCATAATGCGAGCATGACTGTGCCAAACCGATAGGTAAGAGAGGGAGTGGGAGTTTTATGTTACGTATACGTACCCATTGAGTTTCTATGATATACGCACTAAGCAGATATAAAAAGTGACTTGACAGATGCAGGAAAGTAATTTATGATGCACAATATATATAAATATAGGTAGTCATTAATATGGTAATTTGATAACCATAGTTAATTTAACGAATTCTCAAAACCTACTACATTGGTAAATAGGTATGTAGGTAAATGAAAGTTGACAAAATTATTGCGTACATAGGTACCTATTATTTAAATCGTCTATAAATAAAATTCTGACTATTTTTCTTCACAACACTTGTCAGCATCTCTATTATACCTAGTATAATTTAGTTGTCTATTTATGAATGGTTTATGGTTTGTTTAGTAAACAAATAATTACTTTGCATTGTTTTGACTTATCCATGTCAATAGAGACGTTGTTATAATCTCATAATCAATTAAGTAATCCTATATGAAAACTTCAAAATCGAATGTTTTCTGACCTTGATATCCTACTTCGAAATAACGTGAAATATAGTCAATGTTTACATGAATGGAAGTATTGTTCTGTGTAGATACCTATATATGTATTGGCGAATCTGTGGCATGGTAGCTACCAAACGGACCAATTTGAGTGCAGTTTTTTTGTTCTTATGTCGATATGGTTCTTAGCTATGTTTGGTGGAAATAGTACCAGTAGTTTCCAATATATTCAGCTTTATTTGGAACAAGTGACGAGATCACAGCCAATATTGAAGCTAAGAAATCCAAATTTTTCTAGTTATGTTCAGTTAGTAGCATTTTCTATAACACTCATTGAATGAGGGTCCCATGATGACCAGCTACTTGTGTCGGGGTTGTTTATTTTTTTTAATTTAGGTTATTTTTTAAATGGTTACTGCGAGGAAAACGAATGGGCAACGCCGATGTCAGCCAAGGACTACACGAGGTTGAGGCCCGACCAGCGGGCACACGAGATCTGAAGCTTACGACAATCCCAACCAATTGCTATCGGCACGCAACGTTTTGTTACGGCACTGACCAGCTCTCCTCGCGAATGTTGCGTTCTAGCTTGAAACAAATTCAAACTGTTTAGCCACTTTGAAGGTTCTTTCGCTTCAAAATCCAACTTCATCGAGTTAATGCTGCCAGCGTCTTTGGCATAATGCCACGGGGCCCATTTTCAGACATAGTTTAGTTTTAGATTTAGTAATAATAGTCTTTAATGAGTACCTATTGTTAATCTATTGTGTTGTGTTGCGTTAAAAATCAAATTTAACCCTACTTTTTAACTTAAGCTTTTTAACTGCAGTTTTAGCCGAAAATTCAACTGGCGACAGTTCAAATTGGGATATATAAACACACTGACGATTCTAAATGGTCTACTAGCGTTTAACTTGACTAAATTTTAGCTTCCCCAAGCGAAGTGTGTTGAATTCAATTGATAAAAGTAATGGAGTCTCAATGGAGTTTCCTTCGTACGACAAAATCAGTTACACTTCTTACTTACACAAGCTTAATCTGCACCCTATTTTCGTTTATCAACTTATTACTAGTAAAGCGGGCCCTGTCTACAAGGATTTCACAGTCGCGCCTTAAAATAGCTTCGATGTCGTACAAATTAAACTTTATTATGGCTGATGACGATAAAAACAATTTCCAGAGGCGAGTTGAAGCCGCCTGCCTTGAGGAGCGTCGGAACCTCTTATCTCACGCAATTACATTCTGCGTATTAAGATTGCTTTAGCTACGTCATGACGCTGAATGGAGCAATATACCTATATAGTGTGCTAAGTAAAATAAGCTTTGGATTCTGAAAATAATGATAACTGTATCAACCGGTACTTATTTCATGATGAGTTAAATTTTGTTAGCAAATGTCCGGACAACTTGTTAGAATCAACCAACATGTTTGTATTTACGAGAACATTGAAAAAGTCAGACTGATTCGGTTCAGTCTATTCACGATGCAGTCCATGCGCCCAGTGCGCCCGCGTCACCCCAACCCAAATTACCCCTGTGGCGCGGAGATAATCCCATTAGCGGGTTATACTCCCACACAAAGTCCGACTATGGGTAGTGAGGGCTAACCAGCCCTGATACAGTTCAAGCCATGACTTAAAAAAAAATCTCTCGATACGATGCATTTCTAAACGTTTTTACCTAACCAAAGAATTTTCAACTTCAACAAAATAACGATGAAGACTTATGTATCAGTTGGCAGTAATAAAATGCGTAACCGCTCTATTGAGTCTAGATAAAGAAGCATCGCTTTTTAATGACACATGTGCTGTCCGGAAATAAAGGCTTATTACAGTACATTAGCGTGAGGTTCTAATTGGAGCGCAAGGTCAGAGGACAATGGTAACACGACGAAGCCTGATGCTAGTGGGAAAATTCACTAATAGGAAAATTTCTTAGTGTGGTAAGGCTTGGGGATCTGCGGGCCTACTATGGTTGCTTTTATCACGCGATAAATAAGTGACAAAGCATTCGTCACGTTTTGATAAAATGCGTGTGTGAGTGACAGATGCTTTATCACTTCGCTGCTCAATAAAATAGGGTTTTATGTTTGACTTTCGACGAGTTCAAATTTGAATATTGTTAATAATATTAACTCTAATTTTAACTACCCTGAAAATCTAGCAATTTATTTATCACGTAAGAATCACAACTATCACAGGCCTCCCTGGTGCCTTATGATGGTTGCGTTTATCACGTGATAAATAAGTGACAAAGCACCTGTTAGTCACACTCGCATTGTGTCAAAACGTGACGGATGCTTTGTCACTTATTTATCGCGTGACAAATGCAACCATCATAGGCCTCCTGGTAGATATAAAGGCTTTAGGATATTTGTAACAATCGACATGGGTTTTAGACATATGTACACACACACAGTCCTTAATTGTGATGTACGTTATTTCACTAGACATTTTAATGGTTTGTTTTTTAGAGAAACGATTCGTCGAATTTTCATTTCATAGAAATATAAATTTCAACGAAAGCATTTTCGGAAACCATCTAATATTTTGGAATGTTATAACACAAACCTAAACTAATCTATAGGTGATATATTCAAGATTTCTGATAAATCTATGACTTCCGTGTCTTGAAATGAAGCATTCGGTGAACTGTTTGTCTATAAAGAAGAGGATCCATATATAAATACACTGATATAATCAAGGATGTTGACTATGTATTAAATACATACTTACCTAATATACATGTGTACCTAAAGTACCTATTCATGTACATTATCTATGTTTATTTTTATTTATCACCCATAACGACGAGGACGTGTTTGGCGCAGTTTGTAGACACCTGCCTACTGAGCCGGCGGTCCCGGGTTCGAATCCCGGCCAGGGCAAATATTCGTATGATGAACTCGAATATTTGTGATTGGGTCATGGTTGTTCTAAGTATTTACATATGTATTTATCTATATAAGTACGTATATCGTCGTCTAGTATCCATAACACAAGTCTTCTTGAGCTTAATTTGAGACTAGATCGATTTGTGTGAGGTTGTCCGATATTTATTTCTTTATTTATAACGTACCTACCTACCTAACGTATCTAAACCTACTAGAGCTTATTTTTTTTGATTCCTGTGATTTACCTAGTTAGTTAGTTTTATTTATTATTCACTTATGCGCCTGCTTTTTTAATGCGCAAAAGCTTTCTTGCCGTCTCGCTATCTATTATTATAAAATGTGTAAAAAGTAAGCTTCTTTTTCGTAAGTCTTCGTCCTGATTCGTTGCAAACAAGCTTTCGAGCAAACCTGCTCCAAGCGTTTATATTATGCACATTTGTGCTTCTCCGTGACCCCGCGACCCCTGTAGCAACATCTCACATCTTTACGACTCAGACCAATAAGGTCGTAAGTACGAGGGGCACTCGTGCAGTTAGGTCCTTGTGGATTTTAAAAATACAAATGTCAGTGCAGGCAAATAACTCATCGGGACTTGTGAAGTGACCCCAGTAAACTAATTGCATAATGATTCGATATTGGGATTGAATATTAAAAAGCTTGATAATATGTAATGTATTGGCTACACAATCTAGTTTGTAAAAGGTTTGAAATAATAAATCTACTTCTTAATAACTGAAAGTATGACGAACTAAATCAAAACTAGCATTGCACATAATCAGTTTTTCACAAATAAATACAGACTTCAATGAGCGATGTGTGTAAATATTTTGTTTATTGTTGATTTTCTCAAAAAGCTCTAAATATCAATTTCGTAAAAATGTATAATATGGGACCACCTCTGAAGTATAATCAACCAAAACAAAAAAAATATGCTAAAAAACTATTCATAATTGGTGGAATAAATATACAGTTGAATTGAGAACCTTCTAATTTTAAAAACTTTTATTTAACTTGCAATGTATGTATGTACGAGTATGTATGTATCTAAGTATGTTTGTTCGGGTGAAATCTTGCAACTCAATTTTGAAGCAGATATCGTCAACCGATTGAGCTGAAATTTTGCATACTTACTTAACTTTGATGACAATACAATAATATGTTACCATGGGGCTGATCAGATGATGGAGCCGGAAGGTGGCCATAGGAACTCTATAATGGAAAAAGCAATCCTACCGAGCTTGGGCTCTTTAGAATCGTCTCAGTGAGCATTTGATGGATATCCAAAAAAAAGTACAGTCGGCTATAAAAGCTTGCCACTAAAATGTCATTTTTGACAGAATTTTTTTTTGAGTCGGTTGAAAATGGGAAAGATATCGCGTAACTTACAATAATTTTATTCTTTCCAAATGGAGTAAAAATACAACTTAGCATTTTTGTTCAACAGATGGTATTTTACACTATTTGTCTTTGTATTCATCAATATTCACGTCTCTTATGATGCAAATTAGCCTCATGCAGTCAGCATTGCCCGTCATTTTCCGAACTAGCACATCATTGTTACATTGTAAAAAAAATCCTACTAGTAGCTACTTAACTTCAGATACGCAAAGTCTCGTGGCGCAAATTATTCAGGCTTATTGAAATGGTAAATAATTACAGTACATACACTACTAAGGACCAAAGAGCTTCCTTGTACTACGAATCAGGATTGCACTACAATGAGAAAATGCCGTCAGCATCTTCGCTAGTTTCGCTACCATATAGTTCGAAAGTAATCTTAGTTCCAGTTTAATTTCGTATCCCACTAATATTATAAAGGCGAAAGTTTGTGCAGTCACGTTGTTTGTTACTTCTTCATGATAAAACGGGTGAAACAAATTTCATAAAATTCGGTATGTAATATTTAGCTGAGACCCTGGATTAACTTATAGGCTACTAGCGACCCGCCCCGGCTTCGCACGGGTGCAATGCTGATAAATTATGCATGTATTATACATATAAACCTTCCTCTTGAATCACTATCTATTAAAAAAACCGCATCAAAATCCGTTGCGTAGTTTTAAAGATCTAAACATACCTACATAGATAGGCGGACAGCAGGAAGCGACTTTGTTTTATACAATGTAGTGTTTATGTATAAATAAATTAAATTTGATTTTAGATTTTTATTCACTTTTCCATTTTGTAATACAAAAAATAGAAAATTAACTATAGTATTTTAAAAGCTAATGTAACTATTAATTTGTGTACATGACCTTTTTTTCGAACGGTTGAAAAGCGTACAGCCTCGCACGGGATCATTACCGCCGGATGTTGGCATTGTCCGCGTAATTGGTGCAACTGATCTAAATAATAGTAAAGTGCTGCAATAATATATACGTCACCCTAGGCCGTAAGTGGTATTTTCAACCCACGGGGAGAAAATCTCACTTCCTGGCCAAGGCAAGACGTAAAACTTTAGACAAACCACGGGCGGCAATTCGTAAAGCCCCAGATCGCATATTTATGGCAAACACCAAACACCTTTGATAATGTATGGTTCTTTTATCTCTTTACCATAGATGCCCCCAGATATATTTTTCTTATTGAATTTTAGCTTAAATTATATTTCAAAAGTATCTGAATGAATTATAATATTTAAATAAAAACTTACTTCTCTCAGTATTCCGAATCACAAAAATAGAGTTTACTATCAAATGATTACAAGGAGCTACTTTCAGCAAATACATAATAGGTTGTGTTCTCTGAGAAAATTTTTCAACAAAGCATATAATAATAATAATAATGTAGATGTAAAAGCCAATAATAACTATCTTGCCACTTTGTTGATGTTTTTTTTGTTGTTGTAGTTTATAAAGAATCACCCCTGATTCTACTCAATTCAGCTTATAATAGATTATTTGATAAGGGGTCAAAATAAGCCATTATGACACGAAGTGATTATTTGGACGAGCGAACGCTGTGCCCAAGGATATAAATTATATGAGTGTCATTATGGCTTTTAGCTACGTGTTAAACAATCTGCTTTCATTTTGACTACGAAATACAAGAAATATAATAGTAAAATAAACGTAATACATTTTATTCCAGCATGTGAAATCTCACAGATTTTGTTAATTACGACTAGACTAGACGTCGTAAACAGACTTCTGCGCCCAATGCTTTCTTAGGTCGTAATCAGAAATATTGGCCCATCTTATTAAGTTGGTTTGTTTTTAACTATCCGTATCTAGTAGGTATGTAAAGGTATGGCCGGCTAACATGTTTTTTCTTTCATAGAAATTACTATACGGATTCCATTCCCTTTAAACCCTAGGAGCTAAAAATACCACTTTAGCCCCGCTTAATTCACGAAGCTAAAATGACGTGTTTTTTTAGCAGGAGAAGTGAAAAAGTAATTTTCGTAATCCATGTCGTATATTGGGATACATAGGTATTCTATTCTACAGAGAGATTAGTAAAAATTAAATTATCAAAGGCAAAGTAAAATATGCAATTGAAAAGCATGCACTTGTGAACATTGTTTACATTAATCGGATAAAACACTAGCTGATTAAGTGAAATTAAAAATGAAACCACAAATGAAGGCAACTAAATTCGCACCCGCGACAGAATCACAGAACTAATCTGATTCGGCTAACGCCGCGGTGGCAATTTTGGCGGGCCTTGAAATGTCCATTATACCGGCAATGACAGGGATGACAGGAAGTGACCGAACAACTACCGTGGGAACCGACTACGTATATCTCTTGTTTAAGTTCTATTTTACACATTTACATTCATAAAATAAGTACTGTAAGAATGGTAAATACATTAACAATAATGTCGAACATTCAACAAGCGAGCACGTTTTATGAAACACCGAAATGAAAAAAATGGTCCTTCGCGCCGGATCTGCACCGAGCGCCTGTAGATTTGACATATCCGTTATCCAACAAGTCTTTTGTTCGCATATCATTGTGCGTTATATATTTTCAGTTAAGTGGATGATATTTACATCACAACCGGTCCACAAAGTAGGTATTGTACATTTTTGCAGCTGGCAGTAACGCTCTTAATGTAGTAAGTAGTTTCTATGTGAAACTCGGCACGTGAGCTAGGCCTAAGAGCCCACTCCCATAAGGTACCTTGTCACGTGTTTGTGACAGATAATACCAGAAAATCATTACAACCATGACCGAGCGGTTTTGCCGTATGACAGGACAATGGTTCCCATTGCATTATTAATGCTATCTGAGCCGAAAACCCGGTTATCAAGGTACATGATGAGAAGTAATTGCATAAAATTAGGCTTAAGATAATTCCAGTTCACGGCAAAAGAGATGCTAATATTAGTTCATTGTTGTCTTGTTGGAACAATAGTCGGAAGATTTGCCGGTGGATTGCTTCTATTATATACCATCAAAGGTTATTCACAACTTCATACTGTAGCCAATTCACAAAAAAAATATATAAACATTTTGTTTCTCTTATAAAAGTTATTTAATTTTAAACGGAGTACATGTATGGCCAATAATTGGTTTCCAAAGTATCACTTCCCAAACTGTTTCATTTCCCAACTCACGATTTTCTCTGAAACCATATTTTTTCGGAACTTTCATAAAACAAACCTAACCTAACCTGCTGTATTCTATAAGAGCATAAAAAAATACACTGATTTTTTTTTTTGCTTTAAGATGAAATGAAACAGTTTGGCAAATGAATCAGTTGGGAAAAATATTTCGGCGAAAAGGCAGGATACCATTTTAAACATCTGTAGGCTCTCTAATCTCATCCTATAAGTATGCTTAGTCAACTGGTTTTTTTTTTTCAATTTGTAAATGGAAGTCAGGCATTTTCATTATTTATTTATTTTCATAGATAACTTTCGATAATTCTCTAAATCTAAATCTAACTTGCAGCAAATATGAGTGGGCCGACTCTGCCATGCTGTGCCAGTCATTAAAACAAATATAAAATTTCCGTTTAAATGATGCCTATTGGGCCTTTTTCCAAGTTACAGAGGATATCGGTTACTTCTGTATTGGCTCTTATTGATCCAGAATATTCTAAGTCCAACTTTACTAGGAACATCCTATTTCGTTTTTAAATTTAGCACGTCTTAACAGCCCATAAAGCTGTCAACAATTGTTTGGTACATTAATTTCACAATGGTATACTTAGGCCGGCATCACTACCTATTTGGGTGGCTACCCGACCGGCATACAAGTGCACATGTTGAGGAGCGCGTGAGCAGCCGAACCTACAGTGGAACAATTACTTTATTCACAGTTGATAAGGTTCAGGATCTAAGACATGACAGTTTATGAAGGAAGTGTATTAATGAATTCATTTTTTTACGTTCTGTTGACACAGCAAATGAAAACTGGTGACGCATTAATTTATATATGTATATCTATTTTAATATCGTATCTAGCAAGGTACAATTGGCTATACTTAGCTGTTTCCTATTTGTATGCGTCAAACCGTAATAACCGTATCAATAACTCGTACAGCTATTCTTTACTGGTAATAAAACCATACAGTTCCCATTTTTCCAAGCTTTAAATCAAAAAAGGTCTGCTACTTAATCGAAAGATACTTTAAAATTCCGTTCCTTTTCTTAGGCTTTACATTGAAGTTAGGCTATTCAGTCATCTGTTTATTGCCTGTTTCATTCTGACACGTCGACGCCTTTATCACGAACCTACTATTTCGGAAGGTGCCATTGCTTAACGCTATTGCCTCGACGGCTATTATTCAGCCACCGACACCTAGCTTAGTATAGGTATAAAAATATGCAACATTCTCAGAGCTGCATCTAGTGTTTTCATACCCAAGAAAAATCTCTACAACGCGACACAAGATTCCCCTTGCAAATCGATAGTGTCATGTAGAGCTCACAATCCCGGTATTTTTGTATGGAAGCCGTGCCTTAGTCATGAGCATATCACGGGCATAAGGACAAACTTAATAAAATGCTACTACTAACCAGTGCACTATCTATATCTATCTGCACTATTGACCTCTTTTGATATTTGGATCCTAATTTATGTAAATTAGGATTATTAAAATTAGGGATGAACAATCGTAGGCATATAAGAAATGGCAAGATTGTTATGACACATGGCATAACAGATTATCACAACTTTCAATAATCAGTTTTGCTATTTACAATCGTTAGGAGAACAAAAGAAGTGTGGAATATTTACGGTTTACGAATAATATGAATAGTAAATATTATTCTGTGCCTTGCTTAGCTATCTCGAAAATTCATGAATGTAGGATGGCGTGAGCATTTGTTTCCAAAAAAAAATTTGCTTGTATTTAGGAAAGATTTTGAGCGCAACCAGAGGTTTGGTATCTTTAGTCCCTTGCGTGTGCAATCTAAATCAGTTAATTTTACTTAGATTTCACTGCCAATGACACTTACCATACCGATGTCTTCAATTCTTTTCATAACAGTGTGGCAATCGATAAGCCACAAAAACGACTGCACTGTATGGTACAACGACTTAAAAATACATGTATATTAGATAGATACGTAACTATAATTACCAAGTCAAAAATATCCTCGTTTTATGGCAGTCATTGCAAATTTAGATAGTTCTAGATGTTACTACTTTGATGATAATACATAAAGAACAGAAATCATTCAATAACATACTTAACTAACATACTACTAACATAACTGGCGTACTGCAAATGCCTAGCAAATAATAATATAATGGTGAAATAATAACAAAAAAACAGTTTTCCACATATCGTGAGTCACATGACAAACGCGTAGCATGCATGCTTCATAAAATATGGAAATGTATGAAACACATATATATGACAAACAATGCACGACATGATGTGATATGGTCGTCACCTCTTGAGGTTTTCTTTTTCTTTAATAACAGGTATCAGTAAATTCGTAAATACTGTATTCTGTACAGACCAGCTAGTCTCTAATAGACATAGACATCATTTATTGGTAATTGAGTAGGTTAATTACAAGTCACTTATTAGCTATAAATATATTAGATTATTATTATATACATATATTTATTATGAAACATTATTTAATTTTGTGTATTTTACATTCCAATATTTATGTTAATTTAATATCTGTGAATTCTTTAAATGTGTAAAAACACTGCTCAATGAGCCACATCTTCAATTTATATTTAAAGCTGGATAAGCTGCAGGCTTCAATTATTGGTTTGGGTAACCTATTGTATACTATGGGACCCATCACATGGATTGTTTTTCCAGTTTTGGCCAATTTGTGTGGAATTATCGCGAGCTTGTCCCCATTTCGAGAGCTCCGGGTGGAGCCTTCCCCTCGTCTACGATATAGCGCGAGATTCTCTCGTACATATATAGCAACCTGTAGTATAAGTAGTGCAGGGAGTGTAAGGATCCTATTGGCTATGAAGTGTGGTTTGGCGCTGTCGTCGAAACTGGCACCAGCCAGGATGCGCACGGCGCGTTTTTGGAGACGAAACACGCGCTGCCAATCGGCGGCACGGCCCCACAGTTCTAACCCGTATTGGACCAGCGCTTGAACGCTTGCGAAGTAGCACGAGCGGACCGCTTCGCGTTGCAGTGTTTGATTCAACCTCGTCAGTGCAAAACACGCCTTGCTGAGCTTGGCGCAAATTATACTAATTTGCGACTCCCAAGTTAAGGTTTGATCCAGCTGAAAGCCTAGGAAAGTGGTTGAAGTTACTTGGTTGATGGTGGTGCCATTGTGGTGTACGTGCAGCGGACTACGTTGTCTCCCTGATAGGTCGAACTGTATGAACTGGGTTTTTGTAAGGTTCAACAACAACCCATTCTTATGACACCACTCGAATAGTTGTCCTGCGGTGGTGTTAATACAAAATCTCGGTCGTTTTACTTTCATTCATAATATTGGCAGGAAGCTATGCTGATCGGAACATAACGTTTCTAAAAATATATCACTAGGAAAGAAAAAAACGCTGACGTTAGGTATCGAAATCATAGTTGTACATCGATTTAAGAACTCTTCTTTTACAATCTTTCACTTACTTTCGCGTAGATTTCTGGAATTATCCATCTGTGGCGGCCTACGTTGGTTTCAGTTGTCAATATTAACAATCGGCCAGGAAACCGATCTGTTTGTAAACTCTACTCTGTCTGCGGCCCCTGTGTGTATACATTGGGTGCCGGCTCAAACATCATATGACTAGGTACCCTATTTTTAATCTGTAGTAATCTTAGCCTGTACTAAATTCATTGGTAGGTATTGCTAGTAAAAATGAACTCTGAAAATATAATGTATGGATACTATTTATATATTTCACAATTTAGGCCTTGCCGCGTATGTCATAAATAGTCATGCTATAAAACCAATGATTGAATTTCGGTTCACTCGGAGCTATCATACATTTCGAACGTGATGATTATGTCATGATGAAATGGTATGCCTAATTCATAATACAATGGCCATGGTGTGTGTGCTCAGCCGCTCGGCATTGTGCAGTGCGCGAGTCCAATCGACTCTGTCAATCCATCGCTCACAGCCGCAAATAACCGCATCCACTAGGCCAAAACAACCTACCTTATTCTCTCATTTCTACTAAACAAGTAATCGCAAAAAGCGTTCGTCTCCTGCAAAATGGAGTACTTAACTTTGTTAAAGCCATGACCGCAGCGAAGCTGTGGAAGCTATATATTGAGACGACGACTAACAAAGCGTAACGTCATTGGATGATGGAAAACATAATAGTATTTGAATTCATTATACTGCCGAATTAAATACTATGTACCTATGACTCGGATAAATTATTTCTTTAACGGCGAGTGATTCGTGCCTGTCTGCCTGGGTTTGAGTTAAAGTAGGTATATTTTGTATGGCTGATTCATTCATACATAAGTCAGTTATAAGTGTTATTTATAACCACAAAAAAAAGCTATAATGGTCACTGGTACGCCATAGGTTCTATTATACCGCCCAGACAATAAGAGGAAGAAGGCTCAACAGTTTATGTTCCTTGATGTTTGTCGATGAGAAGAGTATTGACGTTATTATTTATTTCCAGAACTGCAAGCGATAACCCGGTATGACGGCCACGCACGGAGGGGGACGTGAAGATGACCGGCCGGATAAGGACTCGGTGTACACGCTCAAGACTGGCTTCAAGAACGATGGCTACCAGCACGACAAGGACTCCGACGACATAGTCAAACCCCCGCCGCTACCCATCGAAGACGAGAATTACCCCTCGGGGAAAGTGAAACTACCGAGGAATGAGAAATGGAGAATATTAAAGAACGTCGCAGCAGTGAGTTGCGCGTTCATGGTTCAGTTCACGGCGTTCCAGGGCACGGCTAATCTTCAGTCGTCCATTAACGCCGCGGACGGGCTGGGCACGGTATCGCTAAGTTCCATTTACGCGGCGCTCGTCGTCTCCTGTATATTTGTTCCCACGTTTCTAATCAAGAGGTTAACCGTGAAGTGGACCCTGTGTTTGTCCATGTTGTGCTACGCGCCATACATCGCCGCGCAGTTCTACCCCGCGTTCTACACGCTGGTGCCCGCCGGCGTGGTGGTGGGGATGGGCGCCGCGCCCATGTGGACGTCGAAGGCGACGTATCTGACGCAGGCCGGCAGCGTCTACGCGAAGCTGACGGACCAGGCCGTGGACGGCATCATCGTGCGGTTCTTCGGCTTCTTCTTCCTCGCTTGGCAGACCGCTGAGCTATGGGGAAATTTGATCTCAAGTTTAGGTGAGTTCTACTATTTTCTATTGCATTAACGTTAGAAGAATATCAATCACATATAAGTACGTTCGTAACATGCTTCGTAGCATACTTACACGATAGGGTAAATTACACGGAAAGTTACAAGGAAAATAACTTTTACTATGCCTTTTTTGGGATCCCCTGAGTGCTACATCGTATAGTAGGTACCAATAATAGTCACGTCGTTTTACGTCACTCACGGCGATGTCGATTATACAACCCAACGGCATCTAGCATCACATTTCGATGAATAAAGAAACCGTATTAAAACTTAAACCATGAATGAGCTATGTACATTATACTACTTACCTGCCAATCAACGGTGTTTGCTGACTTTATTACCTTTTCAGTGTTCTCGTCGGGCGTGCACAGCTCGAACGGAACCACGGACAACAGCAGCAAGACGCTGCTGACGTGCGGGGCCAACTTCTGCATGATCGGCGGCGGCCACCACGACAACCAGAACCTGCACCGGCCGCCGGACAGCGAGATCTATGAGATCAGCGCCATCTATCTGGCGTGTGTTTTCGTCGCTGTGCTCATGGTAGCGCTGCTGGTCGACCCGTTGTCCAGGTAAGAACGCAATAAAATAAGTTAGTTGTTTATTTAGCAGATCCTAAGACGGATATAGTATTCGAGTCAGCCGCGGGTGTCCAGCCGCGAAATATAGGGTGGTTTACCTAGACGTAGATTGTTCCCTATGAAGCGATGGCCTTGATTGGAATAGGGATAAACAAAATGAGAATGTTGTATTATATAGGTTTGATAAGCTAGTATTCCAAACTCCCGTACGTGAAAGACCCACGCCGTACACAATAGTACACATACCTTAAGAGTTGCAGCACTCCCGTCGTCACTAGGTAATATTTAAAATGCACGAGAATCAGTTAATAATAAATGGCGCTACTAGGATCTGCTGCCCAGTATACAATTTTTAATTACTTAAATGTATTTTTTGTATTGTTTTAATTTATCTCATCTTCGAGACTGACTTAAATGACATGTCTTAAGGCTAAGCGTATCAAAATTAATTATAAGTTACATCCATATCTAAACGGGAGGCGAACCATTTCCTCTCAGTGCCCATACATATTTAGTTTATATAAGAGGTTTATAAATATAAATGTATATATGTATGAAATGTGAATTTGGAACTGGATGTCTTTTAACAATGATGAACCGTTCAAGCTGAACAACATTTTATTAAGATTGTTATTTAAATAACTAGCACCGTGAATGTTACTTAAAACGTCACTTACGAGTATAAGTATAACTTTTAAAGCTTATAAGCATTGAATAAGGGCCAAAACACAATTACAAGACACGACATCGCATCGTCGTACGAGGCGACATCGTGCCACGATGCGACGTCGTGAGATAGTAAAAAGAATTTTAATTTTGCATCTTGTCACAATGAAGATAAAGTTAATTTTGGATTTATGCATTTCCACGACACTAGTGACATGACGGATGGGCGTCATTGCACGCAATAATGTGAATACTTATGTCTCCAAATATTTAATTATTTGATTGCTAATCAGAAGGGGAGCTTAAGTAAAATAATATTATATTTAATACCAAGCAATTAATTTTGAATTTATTTGGAGTCATATTCACATTAGTTTATTTCTAAAGGCCCGTATTTCATGTTCTGTTTAGTTGTTAACAACCGATTAAGAGTAATTAAATAGCACAGAAATAAACTTTCTCTCCTAAAATTACATAATCGTTCTAAACCGAAATAGTAAATATTGGGTAGCGGATCGCTTTAACCTCCATTTTACGTGAGCTGTCATGATTTTTTCTTTTGCGCAATTTCTTGGTTTGATTGATATTCGCTTAGCGGAGGCCGGCACGCTTTTTTGTCCACTCGTGAATACCTGAGAACGGCATGTCATTGCCTTGATGTGTACACGTATATAAAGTATATCGCCAAAATGTGATATATGTACATTTATATTAGAACGTATTTTGGAGATATTTATACAATAAAACGTAATGCGTCGTTCTCTGTATACGATGAACTCAAACTCGAGAGTTATTAGATTGATTTTCAGTCTGACAGGACTTTTCGCACGCTTAGTAATAAAGCCAGTCATTCAAAATGAAGAATCGAACCGTATACAATTTTGAGTTAGACAGTTTAAATTTTCACAGATGATGTATTTCTGTTCTGTTGATAATACCGCCTGTTTTACCTCTGCTAATATTTTTACTTAATATTCTGTGCTCCATAATTCTGCGAGAAGGTGATGATCAGGTGAAGGTTGTATGAGGTCAATGCAGAACCTGCCCACGTGGCGTTTTACAAGGTGGGCAGATAAAACCATAATGACACAATATTTTTTTTACATAATTAAGTACGTTCGATGTAATACACATCTCTCTCCACTGGCTACATACAGAAGCACACGCATTGCACAGAAACACGTAAACATGATGTCCACAGCACGTTATCGGCTAGCAAAGTCGGGAAAGCAATGTCTATAGTGGGGCCAAAAATCTACAATAAAGTACTCATCAATATCAAAGATATTGAAAATAATATAATGTTCCTCAATGAATTAAAGAAATAGCTAACAACCAATGCATCTTACAACAATTATAATATAACAATAATTTTATAATAATTTGTATTATAATTAATTTTATAATAATAATTTTTATTTTATAATTTAATAATAATAGAAATTAATGTTATAATGTATTGACTTGTAAAATGTTGACATTTTATTAATGAGTATGATTAACAGCAGTCTTGGCTTTTATATTTCCGTCTCGTGTGATCTTTTTGCTGTTGATGAAAAATGTCTCTAAATCTGTACCATTTTCCAGATACGGAGAGAAGCAAAGGCAGTCAGACCCCACCAAGGAGCTGTCGGGCATCCAGCTGCTGTCGGCCACGGCGTACCAGCTCAAGAAGCCCAACCAGCAACTCCTCATCCCCATCACGCTGTGGATCGGCATGGAGCAAGCCTTCATCGGAGCTGACTACACTCAGGTAATTTTATGAAAACCTTATTCAGTACCATAAAACTACCCAACTATAATCCAATCATGCAACTATGGTCCAAAATAAAACTCTTTTTTTCTAAATACATATTCTATCAGTGATTTTATACGTTTTTAATTATGTTGTTCATTTTAGAGTTTATTCGTTATAATTGTCATATACTTATTCACGAGTAATTTTCGGATTAAGGACCATAGTTGTGTGGACTGGACTATAAATATTTGGGTAGTTTAACGGTACATAAAAGGTACCGATGAAAACAGTGTAACTGAGGTCGCCTTTAACAACTCGTCTCGTTGGTTCATGGTCAAAAATTCATTATACTTAATGACACTGAAAAATGCGAAAAACATTTTTAATGTCTACTAACTTAGTGTTCTTTATTCCATCGATGGTCGCTACACTCCTAAGCTCATGCATTTAACCAAACTTTTATTCGAAGAAATTTAATGTAATTTCAGAATTTCTTATTGGTTTGACATTATTATCCGAGGGTAAGCGTTGATCTTGGAATAAAAATCCAGCTGGTTAAATCCATCCTAAAGCATACAAAAAAAAAATATCTAATAAAAATAAAACGAGAGCTCTCATTGTGAAGTCTAAATTGGTTAGAACACCCGTGTTTGCCAAAACGCCCACGGAAATGCTTTTTTAAACATTTAAATTTTCAAACTACAGTAATAATAACAAAATACATATTGGAATTACCAGCAAATTCCAGGCTGACTGTACAGTCGCCATCAGATATATCGCAGCATATAAGGCGTTCATAAATATGTGAACACGACTCTTATTGACTGGGCGTTACAGTACATGTTAATTTATATTTATGAACGCCTTATAGGCTGCGATATATCTGATGGCGACTGTACAGGTCACGCACTGTACTGTCGAAATGCAGTTCGCTTTGTATACCTGTCTCGCTCGCTCTTACGCGATTCAGTTAAGAACCTCTTACTTTTCACCCAAACACGAATCGCAATCTGAGAGCTTACGTAGTGTACAACGCATGCGAGTTAACTTATGAGAAGGATGTTAACCCCTAAGAAATGTTAGTCAAGCGAGACTGAACAGTTACCAATTGAAGATTAGGGTCAGAGCCAACTAACAAATCGCTTCCTCTTATCAGTGTCGTTACTTTTATTTTATTATGTACTAAAGAATAACTTTACTCTTGTTTTTTTTATATCTCTTTCTGCGAGTTCCATTGTGGCAAACTACAAATATGAAACATAAATGTAACACGAATAATCGTTTTATTAACTGATTAGTGATTACCTAATTCGTATTTTCACATGATTAGATCAGCGATTTTGTTTTCGATTTTTCTAATTAAGTAATTGAAATAAAAGGCGGGGTTTCTCTCTTAATAATCCACTACACAGAATAAATCACGTGTCCCCGTTAACTATTTTAAAATCAATAATATGAAATCAGATTTTTTTCAAATCGGTCAAAACAGCGGGCCTACAATCGATCCAGACCACGCAACTTGATGGCTTTTGGCGCAAAAACCAATCGCCGCGGAAGCGGGCGGCGGTCGACTCAGACCTCGTCACGTGTCTAGTACTCATGAGTTTACAGTAGGGATGTTACGGAGGTTCGGCTTCGGCTCCGATATACCGAAACTTTCGGCTGAATTCACACCTTCGGCTTCGGTTTCGTATAATTTGAAGCGAACACCTCCGGCTCCGGCTTCGGTTTCGTCTAATTTTAAGCGGAGGTTTTAACGGAGCCGAAAGTCAGCAGCGCCGGCACGCGGCGTGTGCCTAGGAGTACAAACAGGTTTTGACTTGTCTCCCCGGGAATTACCCCACGTGTTTTACGACGATTGTTTACTCATTCGTTTATTGTTTTAGTTCACGAGTTCACGTCACGGCCTGCAGTGTGTTTTTTCAAAGTGTTTTACCTCCGGCTCCGGTTTCGAATTCGGTTTCGCTTTCGGTTTCGGATTCGCTTTCGGTTTCGGTTTTGGATTTGCTTTCGGTTTCGGATTCGCTTTCGGTTTCGTTAAAACAAATTTAAAAACTCCGGTTTCGGCTTCGGTTCCGATAAAACCACCTCCGTAACATCCCTAGTTTACAGTGACTGTACTCGCTAGCGAATACGTAGAGGATTTGTATGGAGAATTGTAGTTCTACAAAGTAACCGGCAGGGGCGCTGTATATTATCTTTTACGCTGTCGCTAGCGACGGTCACGTTAACTCATGGTAAGGGCACAGCGCCGTCGAGTATACGGAGATGTCTCGATTGATTGCCAGTACGTGTCCCGCGCGTGGGCTATCAACTAATGTTCTCTGAACAGAAAAACACTATCTGCGTACGGATTGTATGGCACTTAATACGTTTTTAAGCTACAGCTGCAGTCTGGACGTTGACATGGGGAAAACGGTGCATACCTATTGTTATTTAATTCGACTTTGTTGCATGATGTAAGGAAGCGAGCTTTGATTTGTAGTTATGTACTAGTGGTGTCGCGTCCATATAGTCCGATTCGCACCGGCTTGTCCTCTTCAGGACGATTGAGCATCATAGCTACTGAAGAAAAGTAAGCTATAACTATACCACTGCTCGCTCTGAGTATTTTATTTGACACCACGCGTGTACAATATAATGTAGATACATATAGTCAAAACATAGGTCAACAAATATTTTTCGGATCATCTTATCAAAGAAACAGTAATTATAATGATTATTAGTTGATACACAGGATTATTTATTTAGCTAGAAAATTATTCATCGCTGCGTCGCGACGTTGAATAAACTTTTACTTTTCTAATCTAACTAAGTATGTCTAAATATATCCATGAAATCGTAATAATTCCGAAATAAGTCACTTTCAGCTCTACGTATATCTGCATAAAACCTAATTCCATTCAAATCACACACAGGGCTTGAATATAATTACAAGACACGCGTTACTTTCGCTTCTACTGATAACAACGGCCAGTAATTGTCAGATTATCATATATCACAGTATGTCTCTTTGACAAAAGCTAACCTTGTTACAATACCATTAAGTCGCAATCTCAACTAATAAAAAGAGGACATGGTATCTTGTGTCTCTTGGGTCTTGATCTATGAACGCCTGCGATTGTCAAAGAATGTGCGTTCCCAATATTTATTGTTGATTATTTTTTTTAGATTGTGATTTTACGAATTGCATACCGACTTTATAATCAAACACTGCTGTCTATTGCACAATTAACACTATAAAACTAAACTATTGCGTAATTGGATAACCCTAGAGTTTGTCTCGTTTTATATATGCTCTAAAACCGGCCTACTATTCGGGCCAAAATACGTGTAAATAGACAACTGCTGAGCCGAGCTACCGAAGCAACCATAGATGGCTGTTTATCTGGCAAGTTTCACCAATTTGCGAAATTCAAACCGTTTGCCATAATATTATACTACGTTATTTATTTATACACAAAAAAATGCATATGTCAAATTATTATGTTTCGCTCTGCCAATGGCTAAAGTCGACGTTTCCAATGGAATATGTCCGAGATTTTACCACAGTATACTGTCTACTCTAGCGATGTACTTTATTCGAACGTAACTCATAATAAGCGTCAAATTCGATTTTTAAACCCAGACCAAAAAAGAGGGCTGTTATAAGTTTAACATGTGTATTTGTGTGTCCGTCTGTGGCATCATAGCTCCCAAACGGATGGACCAATTTGAGTGCAGTTTTTTATCGAAAGACTTGTCCCTCGAGTCGAGATGGTTCTTAGCTATGTTTGGTGGAAATAGGACCAGTAATTTCCAAGATATTCTTCAATTGGAACAAGTGACTAGATCTCAGCCAATATTGAAGCTAAGAATTCAAAATTTTGTAGTTTTAGTATAATTTTCTATATCGCTCATTGAATGAGGGTCTCATGATGACCACCTACTGGTGACGGGGTGTTTTAAATGTTTAATTTAGGTTATATAATTAATATTGCAGTTTGCTTTCTCTGATACACACCCATCATTCCAGGCCTACGTGTCCTGCGCGCTCGGGATCCGCTCCATCGGCTACGTGATGATCTGCTTCGGGGTCGTCAACGCCTTATGCTCGCTCGTCTTCGGCTCGGCCATGAAGTACATCGGCCGTTTCCCCATCCTCGTGATGGGCGCGGCGTTGCACCTCGGGCTCATCGTGTGGCTCCTCATCTGGAGGCCTAACCCGGAGTCGCCGTCAACGTTCTTCGTGATCTCTGGTCTGTGGGGCGTGGGCGACGCCGTTTGGCAGACGCAGATCAACGGTGAGTTCTTATGAGCTTCATTTAATGTTAAGCTGCACTATTGTAGCATAAACATCTTTATCGAGCGACACATATCAGTCCGTCTCTTATATTTAAGCCATTTTATTTTTTGTTGTACACCATTTGGAAAAAATATATTAACATTTTGGGACACGTTTCTACTCCTAATTAGATCGAAAGAGCTCGTGATTCTGAGTAGAAATACATAAAATATCCAAAATCTAAAAAAGTGGTGTACAAGAAAAAAAATGGCCCGTTTAATGCATTACAACTGTACTGGGATCGATCAAGAATTTATTAAATGGTCGTATATGACATCGTGCATAAAAAAAAACGCAAGCTCCAGCAGCAAGTTTCAAGCAAAGGTCAACAGGCAGATACCCTACTCTAATATGAGATATTCATAAGATACGTACATTCAGATAAGTAGATCGGTTAACAAATCTGTCGATTTGTCTTTTATACCTAAACTGTTACGAAATTGGCTTCCATATGAGAAAATGAACAAAACAACGCAGACATATTTAAAGGTGTTGCTAAATTCACGTGCAAAATGAAAACGTGTTTAGCCGTGCGGTCCGAGTGCAGTCTCCGCGCGTTCTCAAACCAGTTCCAAGTATTACTTTAAATAGCTGCCTCCAGGCTCTCACGCGTGCCTAGACCGCCTAGGCTTCTAGGCATATCACCTGCGCTTTTCTCAATTCACCGTCTATTTCTATCTACAAACCAGTTCTGGTACTAAAAGCTAAAGGCCTCTGAAGACGACTTTGTCTAACCAGTTATTTCGAAGGCATCGTTCTCACAGATAGTATCGTGAACTAGAAGAACAGATTTCAAAAACTTAGCAGTAATTATTGTACGTTCTCCGCGAATGATCGACAAATGCTGGAAAGCCTTTTCTTAATTTTATCGCGAGAGCAGTATAGGTACCGTATCCTCTTCTCAGGATAAAATATAAAAAATATATGCCTCGCATTGTTGCGGCGACTGGTACAGGTGAGGTCAAAGTTTTGGTAAATGCTTGTTTAAGATAAACAGTAAGGTACCTATGGCATCGACTATAACAATTATACATAAAGACATGACACAATCCATTTCTTTCGACTTAGTCATTTTTAGAGTATCGTAATCGCAATGATCATGGGCGGAGCCAAGTGATATATAGAAACGTGTCCTTCTTTGTTCTTCAAATGTTTTATAATAAATCTCATCAGATACTGTTCACACCAAACTAGTTAGTATCCTAGCCTGCGGCTACACCGTTTACTAAACCCGTGTACACGAGACTTTTAAGCCTTAGGGCTCTCCACACACGTGCCAGTTGTTTAGTTACTCGTCCTTAGGGCCCTTCCACACGTGCCGTAAACACATGCATTTGAGACGTGACACGTAGTTACGACATTGTAACGTTTATTTGATAAGTGGTGAAAAATACAGTGTTTAAGAACATAAATATGTAAAGCAGAGACAGCCACGTTTAACGTCTTTAGGTGTTAACAGCGTCAATGTGATTTAATTGTTGGTAGGTACTTGGAATTCCTATGTATTCTGACACTTATGCGAAGATGAGTTTGTTTGCAAGCTAGTGAATGTTTAGGTCAAACAAGTTATAGTAAAAAATAAACTTAGGTATGATAAAACATTGTCTATTTTTTTGTTATATGATTTTATCCAAAAGGTTAAAGGAATACATTATTAGGTACTGATCGGCCTGAAAATTGGACAAGAATATGGTTCCAAAATGTATGTACCTACATACAGGTATCGATAAAGTTAGTACTGACGCCTGGGACACAGATTTTCGTCGATGTGAATTGTTGTCTATGCTGCTCATATGTAAGTAAGGTTAAATAAGAAATTAAATTACAAACTGACCTTGTCATTTAGGGGTCATAGGTAATTCCAAGAAAAGAGCTCTCGGAAAATTAACGGACAAAGTTACAAATCTTAGTCTAGAATATATTTATGTATCTAATGGTAATTTGTGTAATGGTATCTAATGGTACATAAACCAAGTGTGTAATAAAACAAATGCCAAGTATAAGTTCTGGCGCGTATCGGCTATGCAACAATAACTGCATTATAAAGATACATATCTATTGTTTCATCACGCATTTTTACCATTAATTGCTTCATAGATTGCCAACTAATAGCGTTTCTTTAGCGTTTATACGGTTTTCTTGTTAGGTCTGTAATGTACATTACATACCTAGGGCGGTGAATTTGTGAATATTCCAGATCGCAAGTGTTTGTCCCATAAATGTGCGATCTGGGGTTAAACGAATTACCGCCCGTGGTTTGTTTTGGCCTTGGCCAGGAGTGAGACTTTTACCCCGCGTGCCGGGCAGAAAATCACACTTACGGCCTAGGGTGACGTGAAATTGTAAATGGGGTGGGAATAAACGCCTGCAGTGGGAAAACTCGCGCCTGAAGGGAAGGTACCCGATGTGGTAGAAAAATAAATATTTGTGTATATGTTTAATAATTAAAACTATATAGATTATACCTCAACAATACCTTATGGTTCGTTTATTTTACACACTATACTTATGTAGATATTCACTAAAATATAAGTCACAATACTTAACACAAAATCAGCTTAACTTTCGCTCTATTTTTACATCATGAACGCTGCCTGAGTCAGTACTCAGTACTTATCTATTTACGTCCCGGTGTGTCACGTTCAATAACAAAAAATACTACCAACCACGTAAACAACGCGTAAAAGTAAAAGATGGCATTTATGAATAACAAATAACCACCGGCATGTGTGATATTAAATAACACGACTTCCTAGATAGAAATAGACCTGACAAAGTAGTCTCTTGAGACAATTAAATGTTATTTTGTAATGTGGTCAGCACATCCTTGAGGCATCTTCCTGTTGCAGGTATATCTCTGCCATCAGCAGATACCGATCTGTGCTCTAAGTAATGGGGCATTAGGGCTGTCAGCTCACAGTTCTAGACTTTACCTACAATTAAATGTAAAGGTGCGATTGTTGCGATATTTTTATCTGATATCAAAAGGGACAACAGGACTGAATAAATTGCCATTCAGCCCTAGATAACACATTGGTTTTGTGATACTTTTTTACATTGTTTGCCGTATATCGGAACGCGCCGAGAGTATGAAACACTGTCCTCTGTCAGAGAGGGAGTAGGCTCCCCGCCAAGATGGCTACGGAGAGCGTCATTATATTAGATCCTTGATTGATTGGTTATGAATCAGTATTATGAGGAATAACTATATTAGTATCCAAGTATTTAGTGCATTTATCATTTAACAATTATAATAGGCACCCATATCTTCTTTATCTGAAACACTCGCATTCTACAGAAAAATGCATGAGATTTTTTTCATACCATCGTAAACCAGTATATCTGACAGAACCATAAAGCCGTCCTCGTAACTCTTAATTTAGGTTATTTTGTACCTATTTAGAAAAAGATCACTGTTGAATACGAGCTCCTATAATAACATACAGGAACGCTGAAATCCAGGCAGAAACTTTTAAGCTCAAACTAAATGCCCCATAGATAATGGGTTTGAGATGGTCACATGATCGGTATACAGAGCCCTTCTTCTGCTTTCCAACACTTTCGCTTTTAACAATGTAGTACTAGTCTTCAGCGTTACAGTAACATCTTACTATGGTGGTTTAAATTTGGTTTAAGTCGTAACTCGTAGTCGTCGTTTTATCACATCTTTCCAACGCGTAGAAGATCGCCCTTGGGACCGCTTCTTCGGTTCTATGTCAAATGTCAATGTCACTAATATAGAGGATGTCCATTCATGGAGCTTGTAGATGTAGGTACATAGTATCCGTGGTCCTATTAAAATAATAAGAAACATCGTATCTTCCGTTTAAAAATGTCATCAGAACTTAAACTTTATGATTGGGTAGTAATCGTAAAGTTTTAGTTCTGATGACATTTTTAAACGAAATAAATTCTTATTCTGGTTTTTGTAACTGTATTATTTAAATTATCACCGATCATTAAAATACACTCCAATCTTATCTTACTTTTAATATGAGTTCTTTTAATTTAAGTTGATAATGAAATGAGAAGATTGCCGGTTACGGTTTTAATGTTCGAAGGACCCGAGATTTCACATCACGATGTAATAATAAAAAATCTGAGACGGTGATTTTTATTTTGAAGATAGATATATATATGTATATATATATATAATGTATAATTGCAGCGTTTATTAAAATAAAATAATTGATCGTAGATTAACCTACCTACCTAATTACTCTGTCATTCATAGTGCATGCACTTATATACGTGGCATTAGTGCTGTGGGGTCATTAGATACATCAATCAATTCGCGTTTTATTGCACCCATGAGCAACACATTCGTAACATTTATGCATTAAGAGATAAAATTCGCAAATTAGTCTTAATTATATTATCACAGCGGTATACCTAATTACTAGGAACAGATAGATATGAGTAGAGTGAAATGAAAATTAAGTGTTCCAATGATTAGATATAAAATTAATTAAAAACAAATATGCTGGTATCCTTCATCATTCACTAGTAAATATGTCTACATCTTTTACAATTTGAGTCAGTTTAATTTATTCCTTCATTTTAAATAATAAAATTAATGTTTATGTTTCTCAAATGGGCTCGGCAAAGTGCATTTTCAATTAAACCTTAAATATATGGCTCACGTAACTCCTTATTTCAATTGGAGCATAATTAGAGCATAATTCAATTCTTTCGCCGTTCAGGCAAGTCGTCTTTAGAATACACTCCCTTCTCTCTATTAGACAAGCCCCAAGCAAGGTAGTTTTCAAGCGGTTGCTTCGTAAACACCTGCTCGAACAAGAGCTCGAATAGTGTCCATCATCCTATGCAGTAGACATTTCATCGTATTTATTATAAATAATATACATCTTATAGTATGTCAATATATGTATCATGTTGGTTATGGGATATTAACAGAAACAATAGATTCAATTAAAATAATATTTATTTTAATATACTGTTAGGAGAGACGTGTACTACGAACTAAACAGCGTGATCAATAAAAAACCTAAACCAATGCATACCTCTTAGGATAGAGGTACTTATAAAAACAACGAACACTTGACAGTGTAGACTAGTCTCCATGTGAGTAACAGAGAAAGTCATATAGCACACAAGTTAGAGTAGGACGGATTTGTTTTTGAGAATTCCAACACGCCCCTTCAAAAATAAATCTACTGTCTCTAAAATAATTAATACTTAACTAAAATCTATTTACAATAATAGATCACACGCTCTCCTTTATCTGGGGTACAATTTTATCATGGTCCAACATTTGTTGCATAGGATTAGGGAAAACCCAGAAAAACCTAACCAAACCATTTCCTATAAATATTTATATATTTAACTATATATATTTACATTATCCAACTTTAATATAAGCTTTTACTATTTATCTATCTATATTATTCCAAGTTTCTCTCTCATGAGAGAGAAACGCACTGTGGGCAATGGTTTTGTAAGGATGTCAGCCAGCTGATTACCTGTGGAAATATAATTCACTTTAATAACATTGTTCTAATGGTTTTGTAAGGATGTCAGCCAGCTGATTACCTGTGGAAATATAATTCACTTTAATAACATTGTTCTCCACCTGTTCTCTAGAAAAATGATATTTTATATCAATATGTTTCGATCTTTTGTGACTCGTTGGATTGTTTGCAATGCTTATACAACCATTATTATCCTCATAGATCGGTATGGGACTAGTTGTTTTAATGTTTATACTGGTCATAAAAGACTTTAGCCAAAGAGCTTCCCTAACAGCTTCGAACAAAGCCATGTATTCAGCTTCAGTAGATGAAGCTGCCACTGTTTGTTGTCTTTTTGTTTGCCAGCATAATGTGCATTGTTCAAATAATTGAAATAAATAACCGGTTGTAATTTTTCTGTCCAATTCATTACCACCCCAGTCAGAGTCAACAAACCCACACAAAAAGTTTTGACTGTTATTTCGGACATATGTTAACTTCAGGTCCATAGATCCTTTCAAGTACCGTAATAACTTTTTTAAGTATGACCATAGTTTATGGTTGTTTTTGTTCGTAAATCTGCTCAATAAGTTGACAGAAAAAGTTAAGTCAGGTCGAGTGCAGACCATAAGATACATTAAACAACCGATAAGGTTTTTACATGGGGCTTCAGTTATTTCACACGAATTTAACTCGTTGTAATCAATTTTACTTTCTAAGGGTGTGCTGACAGGTTTACAGTCACTCATTTTAAACTTTTCTAAAATAGGGTTTATGTACAGTTCCTGATCTAAAGTGATTTTACTATCGGTTCTTTCGATTCGAATTCCCAAGAAACACTTATTTCGTTTAAGTCTACCATTTTAAACTGGTTCAATAAATAACTTTTGAAACTATTCATGGTATTTAAATCTGCAGTTAAGATAACGAGATCATCGACATATAGTACTACGTAAATGTTTTTCATTATATCACCCGCATCTAAAATGTAAATGCATCTATCAGCTGATGAGTACCGAAAACCCTTATTTATCAAAGCTTGTTCGAACATTTGAAACCAACAACGTGCGGATTGTTTTAATCCATATAACGACTTATTTAATTTGCAGACCTGATTATCTGCACAGGGATTCCTTCAGGAACTTTCATGTATATTTCTTCCTGTAACTTCCCATTTAAAAATGCCGTTTTAACATCCATATGATGAAGAAGCAAATTAAATTGATTCGCAAAGGCTAACATAAATCTGAAACTTGTAATTCTTGCGACTGGTGCAAATGTTTCACTATAGTCAACTAAATATTCTTGACTAAAACCGCGAGCCACTAAACGTGCTTTATATTTCAAAGGTTTTCCAAACTCATCATTTTTAATCGTAAATATCCATTTACAATCGACAATATTTCTATTTACGGGTTTTTCTACAAGTGTCCAGGTCTCATTTTCAGTGAGAGAATTTATTTCCTCTTTAATTGCATTTTCCCATGAATACCTATCATTTCTAGATTCAATTTCATTATAACACGTTGGTATTTTACAAATCAAAGACTTTGCACACAATAAATAATTAAAGGTACTGTCTTCATTTTCATTATACGACACAGTAGGTAGGTTTTTAATCCTTTCACTCCTTCTTAAACTATTTTCATTTACCGATTCATTTTGAGATTTTGTCAAGTCATTATCAAATGTGCTACGGCTTGGATATACATCTGTTTCACTTACAGATTTATTATTATTAGTAGGTCGATTATCAAATGAACTACAGGTTGGGTACGCATCTGTTTCACTTACAGATTTATTAGGTTGTTGACCTAATGGTGCAGAAGAACTGCCAGTTTGTTTAATTTCATCTGATTTTGTCTTATCAGATTTTATGCACAACCTCTTAGACGAGTGCTTGTCAGATTTACCATAATTATCTGAAATAATTTGGTCAGGCAACAACGGCCTACTAGATAAGAAATCAATCTCATCAACTATAACATCTCTGACTTTTACAAACTTTTGATCTACCATATCCCACACCTTATAGCCATTCGGTTCATAACCAATTAATATACCTTTTTGTGACTTTTCATCAAACTTGGTTTTCCTTGTTTTATTCAGAAAATAAACAGTTGAACCGAATACCTTCAAATATTTAAGTACAGGCATTTTACCATGCCACATTTCAAAAGGTGTTTTATCTGTTTTCTGTGCTTTTGTTGGGCTTATATTAATTAAATAAGTGGCTGTTAATACTGATTCGCCCCAGAAATCAAGCTTAGCACCTGAGATCATAGCTCGACTTCGTTCTGTTATTGTACGGATCATACGTTCAGCAATACCGTTTAATGCTGGCGTATGCGGCACTGTTAAATGGTAGCTAATACCTTTTTTCACACAATACTGTTTCATTTCATTTGATAAATACTCACCGCCATTATCAGAATACAAATTGACTATTCTCAAATTAAAATGCACTTCAGACTTAGCGACGAAATCTTGAAACGCAGCAAAAACGTCTGATTTATGGGCTATTAAGTACGTCACAGTGTAGTGCGTAAATTCATCTACAAAAACAACAAAATAGTTTTTTCCGTCTACGGTTGAAGGAGTGATGGGACCACATACGTCTGTATGAACATTGAATAGAGGTAGTTTTATGACTTTAGATTTTGATTTATTAAATGGCAAACATGCTTGTTTCCCATTTATACAAGCTTCACATAATTTATCACTTACTGTAATATTATTCAATTGCTCGATATCAGAAAACATTCGCTTGCTTTTTATCTGTGCAAACTTGGATTTACCGATATGTCCAAGTCTTTGATGCCATAATTCGTAATTATTATTAACGACTCTATTCGATGTGTTAGCGCATTTGTCAAGCACAAAATTAATACCAATTAAATTGTTCAAACACTCACCCTTTGTTACCACCTTACCCTTATTCAATACTTGTACCGTACAATTGTTGTCAAAAATAACGGTCATTCCGGCTTGTTGCATTTTCTTGACCGAAAGCAAGTTATACGGAATCTCGGGACAGTAGAGTACATCCTGTAGATCACCTTTTATGCCCAAATTGCTGACTACGGCCAGATTGCCTTTCTTTGTCGCTTGAATATATGTTCCGTTTTTTGCAACTGAAATGTTTATTGGTGTTTCCATTGACTCAAAACCTTGCGCTAAATCTTGCCTATTAATTAAATGATCAGAGGCTCCAGAATCCAAAATAAACGAGATGCAGCTTTGGTTTTCTTGGTTATTACTGAATTCTCCAGTCATAAAAGCAAATCCCGAAGTCTTAGCACCTTCCTGATCTGTGATATTAACAGTCTGAACAGTTCTATTGTTTCTATTCCCTTTTTGTTGATGGTTTTTGCCCTTCTGTTTGTTGTAAAAACAGTTCTTTTGTAAATGGCCCTTTCTACCACAACAATGACACTTAATGTGTTTATATTGATGGTCTTTCTTTATGTAGGAGTTTTTATACGGTCTATTAGCGTTAGCATTCCGATTTATGTACGTATGTCTAGGTTTAATGTATTCTTGACGAATAGTATCAGCTTGAAGTACTTTCATACTCGTGTCTCGCCGTCCATTAATCAATTTTATTTCGTGATCCAACAGCCTAGTTTTCACAAAAGCGAGTGTTAAATTGTCCTCGGTCAATGTTTCAATTGCTGTTACGACACCGTCATAATCGTTGGGTAGTGTCATAAAAAGATGGGTCACTTTGTCAGCCTCTTCAAGTTTTGCTCCAGCAGCCATTAATTCGACGATTAATTCATCAAATGACTGAAAATGTCTTAGTAAGGTTGTATCACTTTCCAGTTTTAAGTTTAGTAATCGCTTACGCAAAGCAAGCTGGGTTGCAATACTTTTCCTTTCATAAATATTGTTTAACTTTTCGAATATTTGTTTTGCACTATCGTCTTCACCCACAAGTCCCAATAAAGAGTCTGACAAATATTCTATCAGAGTATTCTTTGCAATACGTTCATTTTGAACCCATTCATTGTCCTGTATCACCGGAGTTTCACTGTCAATCACATCCAAAACATCAAGTTCATTTAATAAATTTCTTATTCTTAGTTTCCACACACTATATTTGTCCCCATTAAATGGCTTAATGTTCCTTTTTGACTTTGCAGTGTCCATTTTGAATTATTATTCAAAATCACTCAGAAAACACACTTAGTCACAAGTCTTTAAAATTAGGCACTAAAAGGTTCTTTTATTATATTTTAAATTCACTCCACTATTAATTTACTTTAACTGCACTGGGCCCATAACCTGTTGGTTATGGGATATTAACAGAAACAATAGATTCAATTAAAATAATATTTATTTTAATATACTGTTAGGAGAGACGTGTACTACGAACTAAACAGCGTGATCAATAAAAAACCTAAACCAATGCATACCTCTTAGGATAGAGGTACTTATAAAAACAACGAACACTTGACAGTGTAGACTAGTCTCCATGTGAGTAACAGAGAAAGTCATATAGCACACAAGTTAGAGTAGGACGGATTTGTTTTTGAGAATTCCAACATATCATTGTATTTATGGTAGTTATGTAATATGATATACACGTATTCACTTGTATCTTAGGCGCTCTCCGACCGATTAATTTTCTATTCTGCACCCACTCGAAGCATCTCTGTTTGGCCCTATGGTTGACAGGTAGAAAATACCATTAGGCATTAAGTTTAAATAGTATTTGTGTAATAAAGTTTAAATAAATAAATCTCATCAACACGCTTTTATAACTATAGGGCAGAACTTTGCACATGCAGCATGCAGCCAACTTTACTTACAATAATTGCGTTATAACTACTTCACACTGTATATGTTAAATACGCAAAATTAAGTTTTACGTAAAGTCAGCACTACGTTATTACTATAAATACCTATACACTATAATTTCACAAGACATAAGTAACATTAATGGAGCTCACTGCGTCAAAGTAGGTATTCATTGCAGCGAGCAATTTATGTGTTTCTTATTGATGACGTGCGATATCGAGAATTATTGCCGGCTGTCCGGTGCATCGCCGTTCGACATCGTGAACTAAACATTTCGTGAGGCACCTTAAAATGTAATGTTATTACTGTTATAAGAATTGAATCAGTGTAATGTAATCGTAGGTGCCAATAAAGGCATCACAAGGTTTAAAAAAACGTCATACCTCCTTTTTGAAACTGTCACATTTGCGTTACTTCGTGGAATGCAATAAGAAATTAATTTTTTACTGGATAAGTGGATAATGGTTGCGTTGCTATTCCGCGAAAAAGCATCTAAGCCAAGTGTGTGACAATAAGTTGTGTTCACCTGCGTTTATGTTTATGATGTATCCCACACATGATAATACAAAAAGACATGCGTTAAGCTTCTCTACGAAGCATCAGGTATTGCTAGTTGACATTGAAGGCGCGTCGTTCACTCCAGTAGTCTGTCTGTTTTTTCCTTCTTTTTGGAAACGTACCTACTGATCCTTTTTTTTCTTTATCATGTCAGCTATGCAATCTTCCACTTTCGAACATAATAACCTTTAATACATATTTATTAGAAAATTAAGAACAGACACAAAGTAAACCCCGTATGCCATTTAAGCTAATAATTTTAGAACCTACTTTATTTAATATACCATCGATCATTACTCACCTAGTCATCATTAGGTATCATCTTTATCAGCCTATATCAGTCCACTGTTGGACTTCTCACGTGATAAATAAATGATGAAGCATCTGACACTGGCATAGTTGTCAAAATGTGGCGGGTGTTTTGTCACATACATATGCGTGATAAACGCAACCATCATATGCCCCCAGCTCTCCTCCTCCAGTCACTACCCACTGCCCTACGAATGTCGTCACTTCACCTTGCTACATTACTTACCTCGTAAAACAATAATTATATAACTTGACAGTTTCCCACTTAAAATAATTGCGAAAAATCTATACAAGCCAAGTTACGCAAGTTCTCCAGGAACCACCATTGAGACCTACTTGACCGTTGACTCAGTCCATCAATTATGTTATGCCCATAAACCAATAACAATGAATTGATATCGAGACTTGTCTCATCGCTAAACGGCTGGCAATTAAAGCATTTGATCGCGTCTGATACTTTGTATCTGGAAATCGCCACTGCAAAATGCATATAAACATTAGTTACTAGGTAGGTACTTTGATAAAATGTTTCAATTGAATTCACTTATTTTCATTGTTTTAATTTTTTCTTGCAGATGCCTATACATGTATAGTTGTATAGACTATAGAATCACACACGTGTAGGGTAGCTACATATTACCTATTTACGATGAGTGATATATAATGATAATTTGATATGTAAACTGTCTATCGCAATTGGCACGTTTCAGGCCATAAGTGACTCATATATTCGTACATGCAGTTATGACAATTTACATTTTCCCGTAAAGTTAAGAATTTTAGGGCTTAATTTTCTGATGAAACTCAGGCAAGACAGCAGGCTAGAAAAAGGCTGAGTGCCCTTATCGTGACAAGCTGTTAACTTTTGACCACGGCAGAGACTTTTTCGACTGTGTATGAGTATGACCCAAGTCCCATCAAACTAAGCAATACGTGTCTCTGTGTACTAAATGACGATAACATACTTAAAGTATCCATACATATGTATATATATATATCCATGAAAATTATATCACTCTCCACAAGCAAATATTTGCAGTGCACTGCACTCAGTGCAGCTGCGTAGGCTGCTGCTTGTTCAATACAAACTGTTGTGCTTGCCCCGTGGTTTCGGTGCAAGAATGAGTTGACGCCTACTACCGGCCTAGTGTTAAATCATTCGTGCACCGAAAACCACGGGGTATGTGATGTGCAGCTTGAACGTGATGATGAAAGACGATCGAGTGTATAATGTATATTACTTTATTTAAATATAACAAAAAAGGCAAAACAAAGTGACAGTAAATAAAAAACCGGCCAAGAGCATGTCGGGCCACGCTCAGTGTAGGGTTCCGTAGTTGCTCATCCGTCACAATAAACTGCTATTTTAAGCCCGAGTTTTAAGTTAAGAAAGATTTTAAGCTCTATAAAAAGGTCGTAAACGCCCTAGAAACTGTAATCATGTATTACCTTCTGGAAGTCAACTTACGTCCTTTAAAAGAAAAAATATGAAATTTGGCGATAACTCAAAAACGGCTCGACCGATTTTGTTCAATATAGTTTTCATTGAAAGTAATTATAAGGCCTCATTTACATGAATTTTTCCGTTTTTTTTTGACCCGTGGTTGAAAAGTTGGAGGGGGGGACACTATTTTATTTGTTTTCGGAGCGAATATTTACAAAACTGCTGACTTTATCAAAAATAATGTTACGAGACCCCTATTATTTTTACAAGACCTATTCAACGACACCCAACACACTAGTGTTGAAAAGAAAAAAAATCACCCCCACTTTAGGCGATCGAGAGGTACCCGAAAGAAATTTTTTTTTTAGTTTTTATTTTACCGTTCTGTCGGCGTTATACATACACATACTCATACCAAATTTCAGCTTTCTAGTACTAATGATAACGGAGCTAAGCCGCGGACGGACGGACGGACGGACGGACAGACGGACATGGTGAAACTATAAGGGTTCCTAGTTGACTACGGAACCCTAAAAACTTAAACACTACTAACTACTATGTACAAAAAAGCTAAAATTAAAATAAACTAAAACAAATTCAAAAAATTGCTCCCCTTTGGCAAGGCACCGAAAATGCTGGCAGCATTTCCTCGCTGAACAGCTGTGCTGATACGCTGCTGTGCGAGGAAGCTGCCAGCTCTTCGGTCCCCAGTGGTCTCTTTAAGCGCTTTGGAGAGCTCTTTGTGATTTTTTATGGCGCTGGGTCCTAGGGTCTCGACCCCAAAAGGTACAAAATTGTATTCCGGACTGAGACCCCTACATTGGTGTTCTTTAGTGTTTAATTATATGATGTAACGTATTCTAGTGCTTAATTATATGATGTAACGTATTGTAGCTTTAGTTTAAATTATGTCCTGACCGTTACAGGCTTATACGGCGTGCTGTTCCGACGCAACAAGGAGGCCGCCTTCTCGAACTTCCGCCTGTGGGAGAGCGCCGGCTTCGTGGTGGCGTACGCCTACTCCACGCACCTCTGCGCGCGCATGAAGCTGTACGTCATGATGGTGGTGCTGCTCATCGGGTTCGTCGGCTACATCATCGTCGAGATCCTTCACAAGAGAAAGGTAAATTTACCAACAGAATTAACTGCAGGTTCTGCTGTATTAACCGACGTTGAACACGGAGCACGTTCGCAGTTTGTGTGTTTTTAGGGTTCCGTACCCAAAGGGTAAAAACAGGACCCTATTACGGAGACTTCACTGTCCGTCCGTCCTTCCGTCCGTCTGTCACCAAGCTGTATCTCAAGAACGGTGATAGCTAGACACTTGAAATTTTCACAGATGATGTATTTCTATTGCCGCTATAACAACAAATACTAAAAATAAAATAAAGTAAATATTTAAGGGGGGCTCCCATACAACAAACTTGTTATAGATTATGGTACGGAACCCTTCATGCGCGAGTCGGACTCGCACTTGCCCAATTTTTTTTTTTTTTTTTGCTGAACCTATTCGGAATATTCTTTTATTTGGTCCCAAAAATCTAGTTGGTCCCATTGTAATATAACATAAACTTCGTTTCGTTAATAATGTCGGTATAAATTTATTATCTTCGCAAACGAAGTCTACGAACGCGTGCCGACTTCGCCCAAACAAAACCGAAAGGTGGAGCCGAACACCTTGCTGCGTGATGGCCCGTCGGTTGTTAGCGTGGTTCAGTCTAGTGTTCTGTCTAGAACGTAATTAAGAGATCTTGTTCCTTTTGAATTTTTTTTTCTAATTCTGACAA
The DNA here is from genome assembly GCA_932273695.1 of Apotomis betuletana. NCBI lineage: Eukaryota > Metazoa > Arthropoda > Insecta > Lepidoptera > Tortricidae > Apotomis > Apotomis betuletana. The sequence continues at coordinate 10,098,443 of OW026298.1, read as the reverse complement.
ACAGGTAGTATATTTAAAATTTCAACCATCTTTTTGAAGTGAATAATACTTTTCCCCGAGCTATTTCATGGTTTTATTGAGTGCAGTCGAAAATAAGTTGAAAAATCTGATTTTCTGCGTGAATTTTGTCAACTTCGAGTAGTTTAATTTTGAAACAAAAATCATCAATGAAAAATTCACTGTAGATTTCAAATATATACCAATAAATCCCTTCTAAAGGTAGTAACATCAATAAAATTATATTATATGTTAAGAAACATGTTTTATCATAGAGGAAAATGTCCAAAACAATCAATATTTTAAAAGGAATAAGGCCTCTTAAGGTAATGAACACACCACCTTTCAAATCAATGGAAGCCATACTCACGACGACGGATAAATCTTTCAGCGAGAGAGTAGCTAATAGCTATGTAACTTCTTTTGTATAGTGATATATATACATCGACAGACTGATATGTATTTATAAATACAATATCTGTTATCGGTTAATGTTCTTCATGCTTTGCATCATGATTCACCTACTTTACAATGCAAGTCGTAATGCATTGAATGTTCTCTTAGCCTTGCGACAGTTATTAATGTTATGAGAGTAATGTTTCATATTTATTCATTGACTTTTGCATCCAATAGACTTGCGATCGGTTGATTCAAACCACTCAAACCGTCTGTAATCGTAATCGTAAACCAGTAGTACCTATGGTGACCTTTCTCCGTGGTATCGCGACTTTTCGCAGTGATGCAGTCGCAAAAAGGTCGCGATGCTGTCGCTGGCCATAAATAAATAAAAATAAATATCGGACAACCTCACACAAATCGATCTAGTCCCAAAGTAAGCTCATAGTCTAAGATCCCGATGAACGACCTTCACCGAGATGTTTATTTGATGAAATGTATTTTATATTTAATTTAATATGTCATCATCCTCCTAGCCTTTGTCCCATTTTTTTGAGAATGAATTCTCAATCGGGGTCGGCTACCTAAATCCCAAGATGTGGCGTAGGCACTAGTTTTTACGCAAGCGACTGCAATCTGACCTTCCAACCCAGAGGGGAAACTAGGCCTTATTTGGGCTTAGGTGGTTTCCTCACGATGTTTTCCTTCACCGAAAAGCGAGCGGTAAATATCAAATGACATTCCGTACATAAGTTCCGAAAAACTCATTGGTACGGGCCGGGTTCGAACCCGCGACCTCCGGATTGAAAGTCGCATGCCCTAACCTAACCACTAGGCTACCACCGCTCCTTTATTTAATTTAATATGTCAATAAATATATTGCATATGGGTTGCCTAACAAATTTTAGTCCAGGGTATGTTAAATTAATAAATAAAAAAAAAATTAAACATTTCACCGGTTTGATTATTATTAGATAAATTCTATATACCAATCGAAAGTATGAAGCCCATAGAATATGCAAACGTTAGGTTGCCTATTCTTTTCCCGTCACAACTATCGGGTAGCCAGGTATAAACAGGTAAATCTATACCTACTAGCATTTTGCAACGGTCTGCGGGCCTATGATGGTTGCGTTTATCACGTGATAAATAAGTGACAAAGCATCTGTCCCTTGCACTCGCAATTGGTCAAAACGTGACGGATGCTTTGACACTTATTTATCACGTGATAAACGCAACCATCATAGGCCTACTGATTATTGAATTGAAATTAAATAAAATTAAGATTATTTTATTATGAATTTATCTAATAATCGAACCGGTGAAATGTTTAAATTTTTTTTATTTAATTTTTACAAAACATGCCCTGGACAAAAATTTGTTAGGCAACCCATATGCAATATATTTATTGACATATTAAATCAAATATAAAATACATTTCATCAAATAAACATCTCGGTGAAGGTCGTTCTATATCGGGATCCTCTACTATCAAGAAGGCTTGTGTTATGGATACTAGATGACGATATACGTACTTATATAGATAAATATATACTTAAATACATAGAACTACCATGACCCAAGCACAAATATTCGAGTTCATCACACAAATATTTGCCCTGGCCGGGAATCGAACCCAAACCCAGTCTACAAACCGAGCCAAACGCGTCGTCCATATGGGTATATGAACACATAAACACGATCGTGATACAGCCGCGATTCATCATCGATACAGCCGCGAATGTTCATCGATACAGCCGCGATTGTTCATCGATACAGCCGCGATTCATCATCGATACAGCAGCGATACTGCATCGATACAGTCGCGATGCTCAATTCATTTAAACGTATAGAGTGGGTATACTCTTCCTGTACCCGATGTCGCGCGTTAGTAGCAATGCTGAATCAATATCAGTCGCGCGTCTGCATCGATGTAGAAGCGTCACGTCTTGACGCAGTAGCGCGTTCACAAATCGCGCGACTGCGTATCGCTATAAAAGTCGCCGTATATTAAAGGTGCGACCAAACCGCCGCTCATAAAACGTGACGATGCGCTTACCGTTTTTAATGCATGTGTCGCAGACGACAGCCATAACCGTTTTTCGGGCAACAGTGTGGTCGAGCCTTAATGTGATGAGTGCAACTGCCCCTTAGACTTGACCCGAGATGTAGATTTCCAGTAATTTTGTCAGTTCTATAACGCAATATTTATTTCCAGGCCCGCCGTCTTAAAGCGATCGCCGAGGACCCCGCTATTGCCGCCGAGGCCTCCAAGCTGCCGCCCGAAGAAGACGACGAGAAGGACGAGATCGACGACGAGATCGTGATCACGCATCTCTAAGCCGAGATCGACCTCGCCATAGACCAGCATTGTTGGTACAAAACCGCCACGGACCAAAACCAATGGACTCTGCATGTAAAATATTGGAACGTTCGGTAATCTCAAGGGCATCGACAATTTGTTTGGGACAAGGTGCTCAAATTAATAGCTTCATTGTTAGACGCGTTATCTAATGTGTGTAGTGACGTGACGACTAGTGTTACTGAAAAAACGGGCCGCGCCTATCTAAATAGGTTTTCCGTTTTCTGAACACTATCTGTCGTTAGTGGTATTGTATTATGCTATTCAACCCATTGCGCCCTGTCATATCATCAAGCTACGTAAAATGCCCTAAAGGAATATGATTTGAAAATGTTTTCAAGCAAAATATATTTATTTTATAGTCCGGTTATTTTGGTCCGTTTTTTTAAAACGAGCTATATATTAACTCGAATTTATTTAGAATTATTTATGTATTCGATAGACGAATGTTGGTGTGTATTTAAAAGTACAAATTCTCTTGATTTCGGATTCAGGTCCGTTGTCGATCAGATCGGAGACAAGTGCCAGCGCGAAGCATTTAAAACTACCATAGGGGTTGGTTCGACTGCGGCGTTCTCTTGCACAACTTGAACATTTTTGAACCAGATAAATTGTGTTAGACGAAACCGTAAGGTCACCGTAGCCCGACTCTAACCATTCATTGATGTGATAAAGTATTCAAATTTTGTTATGGAATCAGTTAGTGCAAAAATAATTGTAATTGAGAGCAGCGGTTGCTCAGTTGCGCGGCACAATGCTCGCTGATTGCGCCGAGCACCAACTGTGTTGACTGTTCCCGTAATTGCGCGCTTTATTCTTCTGTATGTATGACTCTGTGGTCTTTATTCGACTCTGTTGCGTGTTTTGTGACTTTAATTAAACAATAACAAGTAGGTGTGAGCTGAAACACTTCCACCTGCGGAAAGAGACGCGATCGATCCTATGTTTAATTAACTGTTGAGTATTATTTGTATACTTGGATCATGTACGTAACCCGATGCGGCGACTTTAAAATCAATCATATTGTATTATTTTAAACAATAAATCGATTCGTTTTTACGACAACATATTATTTAAATTAAGTAATGAATTGTATTATTTTATTCCTAAATACGAACGAAACGATACGGTAAAGGCTGCTCAATTCGTTTAAAAAAGTGATTAGTGTTGAATGAATAATCTGTTATTGCTCTGTCAATGACAATAATATTTTCATTTAGGGACCATGAAGCGAACGCATCGATTCAAATATTATAATTGAATACCATAGCTCCATTCATTTAATGTTAAGTTAAGTAAGATTGTTGATATTATTTTTAATTATTTTTGATAATATCGTAAGACAGGTTTTCGTGTACAGAAATTTGTCGAACGTAACGCGCGCCGCGCCGGCCGACAGGCCCAGGCCTACTGTAGGTCCTTAGATCAAATAAATTAATTGTGTAATCACTACAAACTTATAAATACGTAGGTACTTACTTAAGTTTGTTCGTATGTTTTGTGAGCAAATCGCACCGCTCCGTGTAACTGTTCGTTTGGGTTTGTTACTGAACCGCTGTACAGTTCTTAGTGCCCGCCGGTGTAGTAAAAAATCATATCGAAATAATATAGACATGGTCATAATGTGGGAGCGAGATGGATTGTAAAAGTAACTTTATTAGCTATTGAAATATCAATGCAACACGAACTTGTTTGGCCAGGTGCCGGAATCCGAGGATATTGTGACCACTTTAAATTTGGACGTCAACCTTCACGTTGGGTGAAGTTTGGAACATTATTATAAATTTTCTAGTTGGCTTGCACAACTTTATATTATTTATATAGCACGACGAGGTGTGTACCGATTGCTAGGGGTAACAAAACCACGTGATAATTACAGTAAATGTATAAATATAAGAATATTATTATATTAATGTAAATTTAGATTAGTAGTAGACTATAATATAAATAAAATTGCTCTATTTTTGAGATAACCATTATTATTTGTTTGATTAAATATTATGTTATTTTATTAACGATGTCAATGAGTTTGTGATGAAAATAAACATAGAAATTGTTTGGTCTTTGCGTGTTTCTGTTGTCAACCATGATCCTTCCTAGTGCCTGCGGAATGAATGTCCCTTAGTATAAATTGGTTGACGATAATCAATAATTTGTCTTAAAGTTATTAAAAGTTATTTAAAGACAAAGCTAATACCTACAGCGCATGATGTCTCAGATTGCAATTCGGATATGGATAAAAACTGAGAGGCACTTATCCGGATCACCTAAAATTGAGCGAGACAGGTATAAAACACGAATCGCATTCTGACAGCTCACGCATTGTACTTATGTACCTATACTACATCAATCGATCAAAGTCGATGTCGATGTGTTGGCGTTCTTATCTTCAATTCACAGCACCTCCGGTCTCGCAGATAAAATCCTTAGTCAGTACGGCTGCAAACTGCGAGATCGCATGCTTGGGTGAAGCTAAGTACGCGTGGCTGGCTGGACCGAACCCAATTTTACCGGATGCACCCAAAAAACAAAGGGCCCGGGACACTAGCTTCTGACGCACGCTATTCTTGAAACACTAATTCACAATTCCTCTGTCAGAGATAGGGGGTGCTGGCAGTGTCCCGGCAACAATCTGGACACTGGTTGCACGCCTACCCTTGTCAAAACGCAGGTACATATATTGACCCCAACACCCTACGCATAGCAGCAGGTCTCTGACTTGGTGCAGACGTGTGCGAGGAACATGCTTGCACCGCCTGTGGAGCCAGCGTGATCGCCTCGGTCACCACGGTCTCGTCTGCTCATCGGGCGCCGGCCGCCACACTCGCCATGCCGCTCTCAACGGCATCCTAAGAAGGGCACTCGTCAGCGTCAACGTCCCAGCTGCCCTCGAGCCACAGATCGTACGGGATGACGGCAAGCGCCCTGACGGGATGTCTTTAATACCGTGGAGGATGGGGCGCGCGCTGGTGTGGTACGCGACGTGCGCAAACAGACTTAGCGGCATCCTACCTCCCGGCCATGAGTAGGCGGGCGGGACCGGCGGCGGACGCGCGGCATGGATCAAAATCAATAAATACAGCTGTCTCGGCGCCCAATACGACTTCGGGTGCTTAGGGTGCGCGTGGACTCCACAGGGAGCTCAGTAAGCGCCCGACGGAGGCAACAGGGGACCCACGCGCGGGCAGTTTTCTCGCGCAAGGGCTTTTCATAGCCATACAGCGTGGGAATGCTGCCTGCGTCATGGGCACCCTACCTAGAGGTCTTAGTTTTATAAATATATTTTAATCTTAGTTTCATTTTTAGTCTTACCTAATCCCATAAATTTGTTATTTTTAGGGTTCCGTACCTCAAAAGGAAAAAACGGAACCCTTATAGGATCACTTTGTTGTCCGTCTGTCCGTCTGTCAAGACCCTTTTTCTCAGGAACGCGTGGAGGTATGAAGCTGAAATTTATATCAATTACTCAGGTCTACTGTCCCTTGAAGCTGTGAAAAAATCAAACTTCTAAGCCAACGCAATCAAAAGATACAGCCGTTTATGCCGCAAATTTTCGACACTTGCAAGGGAATCAAAACCTACAGGGTGCTTCCCGTGAACTCAGAATCTTGAAATTTGGTACGAAGCAACGTCTTATAGCATAGATAAAGGAATAATTACGAAAACCATAATTTTTTTTTTAATACCTAACTTTGCACCTAATTTATATGGGGCGCTATACATACCAGGTGCAAACTTAACTTAACCACTTAGGGATGGAAAGTGTTTGTACGGAACCCTCGGTGCGCGAGTCCGACTCGCACTTGGCCGGTTTTTTTTTATGTTTTATGTTTGGGCACTAAATGTATATATAAAATTATTTATGTCAATAGTACACGTAAAAATGCAAAAGGTAAGGTACGGTAAGACTATCACCGAGGGAAGACTGCCACAGTCCAATAACTAACTAACTGTTTGTCTCATCCCATTAGACAATAAACCATGTTAACTTACCCCACTTTACCTTATCCATATTATTTACCTACCAACATATTTCGTCGTAAGTTTAGCAACATGTTTCATCGTTATAAGCGAATACGATCCTGAAAGTAAGTAAATTAATTGAGTAAACTTTGCACATGATTTTTTTGATGTTTTTTTGCATTAGAAAATACGAAAGTAAAACTGTCTGCCTATTTGGTACCTCTTCCTTCACGCTTAAACTACTTACTTAACTAATTTATTTTGGTTGTGGCCTGTAATAGGAGTAATAAATTAAAACATAGATTCACATTTTTTCAGTAATTTTAAACAATGTCAGTTTTCAGAAGATCGTTATTTCAAAAAACAAATTAATTTGTATTTTCAATGTACATATGCCGTCCAAATTGACATTCCTTTAGCATTGACATAGCTGTCACTGTACTAATATCACATGTATCGCATTGAATAAACATAATTTTACAAATTGACATTAAATACAGGTTATCATCAGAATTCAGTTGCTTAACAAATGTTGTTCAGTTTGAAGGGTAGAATCTACGTTTTAATTTATTGCTTCTATTACAGGCAACACCCGGTAAATCAAATTAATATACGAACACATTTTTTAGTTCCGGGGAAGAACTTAGGATGGTATTTATCACAGGTTCTATTTACCTATCATTCTTAAGGGGTTGAACAAGGTGGTTGAAATTGACTATGGCTAGTTTATGAATTGGTGATTAACTTATTCTCGAGAGGGTCGACGAAACTCGGATATTATAATATTACCGATCTGTCTGAAGGTGGCTCCGCTCAGAGGCAAGCCAGCCGGGCCGACGTAGCGAAATTGTGGCACCGTCTGTACCAGGGTAGCAGGACTTTGTAGAAGCTCTAACTATAGCTCTAACTTCAATCCGCGACTGTACAATTTCATACGATCCGTGATCGCTGAGAATGAAATTCGGGTTTTAGAAAGACGTGTATATAACGACGGTGACACGCGATTGTTCCACTGCTTGCTGTCTAAATAAAATATTTATCACTTCTTTTACTTTAGTCTACGCATATATCGGGACTAAAGCTCCTTATTATTAGTCTCTAGGCCCTTAAGGAATACTTTTTTTAATTAAGAAAAACTGATCCTATTTAATGTAGATTGATAAGAAAAAAAAAATATTAATTAAATATGAAACAGTACCATTCCGAGTTTATTGTATTGTATTATTCATGTACGTGGTATGTATCTACATAATATTATGTACTGAATTTTATACAATAGGTTTAAAAAGTTTTGTCAGTCATAACGAAAGCAGGACGCCGGTATTAGGTAGGTACTATTATTCGGATCATACTAGGTTCGTTATTGTGAAATGACTTTATCAACAGTTTGATTATTCATAAATTCATAATCTAAGAAGTCGAAATCGGTTAACTTCAGTGCACGAGTTACGACATCTCCCACAATGGGTACTAGCGTGTTTGACTACCCCACATTTAGAGAAGTTATTGTTATTGTAAGTAATCTAATTGTCATCGTGCCATATCATCCCAAGATATTTTAAGCATACTGCCTACTAACAATACATGCACTGTTTGTAGCAATACAAGATATATAACGTCGAGGCTGAACCAGGAACCTGGCTTAAAGGTCTAGTTACCAGGCCATAAAATTCCCAAGGCTAAAAAAGTGGGCTTTTACACAGACACTAAGTATTACCTATGTGACCAATATGCAATCTTTTACCACATCAGCCTCAAAGGGGCTATTTTAGGAATAACACTTATTTATGTGGCCAAATATCGCTGCGCTACGCTCACCGTAGCCGTAACCGATAGCATGAGAAAATGCGTAGGTATATAAAGGAAAATCTGCTAAGAGCATAGCGCCCGCTTGACGGAATGGTTTACGTGAAAGTAGGATCCACTTAAAAAGTTATACAATTTCCCGAGCAATACATTATTTTGCGCAGTTTTTGTCTGATCCCTTCAGAAACGTGTTAGAAAAATAACAGAACTATCCCACACGCCAATAACCGTATATGATGACTGATGACAACAAAAACATACAGTGTATTTTCATTTTCGGCAAGTGATTAAGAAATACCTGAATCCTAATTTTGCTTCTCAAACCCACTTTCCTACCAAGTGTTTCCATCAGACCCACCATTGAGTACATTTCACCCGATAGGCAACCCAGGCAGTAGGAAGAAGGCTACTGCCATTAGGTGTCCCCTCGGACCAATCTTCCCACCAAGGCTCTTTCGACGCTTGCAAAATTTTCGCCTGGTCTAGGTCTACGGAAATAGACTATTGATGAAAACCTGCCCAAATAAAGTTTAAGGCAATTTTAAGATACAAATAATTTGCCGAACTCAATTCAACAGGCGCCAGCCGACACACGATTTAAGAAATGCAATTTTGATCGTGAGGTGTGTACAATCCCACTAATCCCAGCAGTATAACATTCGCGTGTTACCGCCGTTATACGAAGTTTCTTCCTTAAATCCGAACGGGATGTCGTACTTGTGTAGGGAGAGACGAGTGCAGTTGAAAAACATTTTCTTTACATTTTTGTATGTATGTTTATTACAACCTGAACCTAAACTGATAGGTCCATTTAAATTATTCACTAACGGAGACACGGTTTGTTAGATAAGAGCAATGGGGACAGGGGGTCGTGCGTGTAAAGCGCACATCCTAGGGTATGGCTAATGCGCATAAGCATTTCTAACACATATGACGCAGAGGGCGATCCATTAGCGTAAGAATTATGGAATGAAAGATTTGGTGTGATTGACGCGGACGTAGCGATCTAATAGGTCAGTTGGGAGAGCAATACGCCGGAAACGTAGAGGTCACAGGTTCAAATCCTGCTTAGATTGTAGTAGATCGCATTCAATTTTTCTTTCTTAATTTACCTATGTGTCATTATTTATATGAAAAAAAAAGGTGGTATTTCCACATAAAAAATAGAATCGATAAAAAGATTATATAAAAATAGGTATAGGATACCTATTTTTACAGCACCACAGAGAAGCAAAACAAAGGAGTAGATAATCATGCAACTTTTTCATCAAAGCGGACGAAGCCGCTGGCACCTGCTAGTATTAGTTATGTTTGTATCGTATGTAAAGAAACGAGACAAGAAGAAACGTTGTATAACACTCAATGAATAGGTATGCAGTAAGCATGCACTATATGCTGCATAAATTCATGACCTATTTATGAATGAATTCAGTAGAGCATTTAGTAAAGTTTAGTCTTAGCCCTTCATGGCACTTAAATTTTACTATACGTAAGTACATAACGAATCGTTAGCTAGTTAAATAATTAATGCGAACATATTTGATCAACCGACTAACTAGATATTGGGTCTAGGAAAAGTATATATTCTACAGACTATTAATATACTATTTATTAATATGTTTATGTCGAATATCCAAAATGCTTTTCTAACAAAATACTGTTCCGGTTGTACCTACTGCTCTTCCCAGTTCAAATCACGTGTGTCTTTTCGTTGATTTATTAATGTTTACTTTTGGTTGTTTACGTCAGCATTATCATCTTAGAAATATCATTAAGAGAACATTAAAACGATGAACAAAAAACCGGCCAAGAGCATGTCGGGCCACGCTCAGTGTAGAGTTCCGTCATTGCCCATCCTTTCAGGGAAAGGTTTTAAGCTCTATAAAAAAGGTCGTAAACGCCAAAGTAACTGTAATTACTTATTACCTTTGGAACTTATCGATTATACGCTCTAGATTTAGTGAATGTTTTAATACAGCAGTTATTAACTAATATGTGTAACGTTTAAAGTATAAGGACACCGCGCGGCACTTACGTCATCTTAAAGAAAATTATGAAATTTTGCGATAACTCAAAAACGGCTCGACCGATTTTATTCAATATAGTTTTCATTGAAAGTACTTATACGGCCTCATTTTCATGAATTTTTCCATAATTTTTTGACCCGTGGTTGAAAAGTTAGGGGACGCAATTTTTTTTATTATCGGAGCGAATATTTACAAAACTGCTGACTTGATCAAAAACTAATGTTTGGAGACCCCTATTATTTTTAAACGACCTATTCAACGACACCCCACGCACTAGAGTTGAAAGATAAAAAAAGAACACTCCCTCTTGTGTCCGAGAGGTACCGAAAAAAAGTTTTTTTTTTTAGTTTTTACTTTACCGTTTTGTCGGTGTGATACATAAGTACACATACTCATACCAAATTTCAGCTTTCTAGTAGGTACTAATGATCACGGAGCTAAGCCGCGGACGGACGGACAGATGGACAGACGGACATGGCGAAACTATAAGGGTTCCTAGTTGACTACGGAACCCTAAAAACTACAGAGTACGAAGATCCCCGCGAACTCGCCACGCCACATTATCTTATTCAAAGTAAAATAATAACATCATCACGATGCTTAATGGGTATCTACCATCAAAACATAATCAGATACTTACTGCACAAAAAAAAACCTAGTAAATGTAGAATTCCTGTGTTTTATTGATAATATTACTTACTAAAGTAAAATGATAGATAACATCACAACGATGGTTAACCTACCACGAAAACAATCAAATACTGCAAAAAAAATATTCGTAGTAAATGTATAATTTCTGTGTTTTATTGATATTGTGCCTTACTGCGCGGATGTATGGATTAATATTGCGGCGATATACTTAACAATATTTGCTATTCATAATTGGTAAGAAAAAGTTGTGCGTAAATAGCGCGAGCGCAGGGGAAGAACCTGCTATCGCGCCGAAATTTGTTCAAGTCAAGGCGCTACGAAAAGTACCGATTCTTCCTTATCGACGGATTAGGCAACGCCGTTAAATTAGTTTACAATCTTATCAGGTATAACTTATTTAAGTGTCTTTTACACATCTTTATTAATTTGTAGAAAGTACATAACTCCCAAATTTAATAACGAGATTGTAAAGCCGATTGTTTGTTAACCTAGATTTAAAAACCTTTTACATTTTAAAATGTATTTTTTTTCATATTATGACAAATATGTTGATAATTTCAACCAACTCTTTAAAGTGAATGATACTTTTCCCTGAGTTTTATAGGTAGATTCGCTTTCATTGAGTGCAGTGGAAAATAAATAGAATAAAGAGTCGATTGCAAAAAGAAATGTACATAGTTAAGGGCTTTAATTAAAACAAAACTTAATCGTTTCCTTTGTGTGACGAAAATTACCCATACATTTTGTATGACTAACTTTCGTCACACAAAGGAAGCGATCGTGATTTTTTGTTAACTAAGCTTTTAACTATGTACATTTTTTTCGCAATCGACCCTAAATTGATACTTTTTTCTCCGTGATTAGTTTTTTGAAACTAAAATTATCAATGAATTATTCAAACTAGGTTGCAATTATGTACCAATTAATCGCAAGAGCCCTTTTCTAACTAGTAACATTTATAATTTGTTCAGAAACATGTTTGATCATAAGTAGAGAAAATGTCTAAAACAATCACCATTTTTGAACGGATAAGGAGCCTCAAAACTTTTTAGGGTCTTTCTGATTCTAATTCTAATTCAATATAGATGTTCCATTTACAAGGCAGATTTACTTATTCATCTTATTATCGAATAAGGAAAGAAGCAATACAGTCGTAGACTTCAAAAAGGTAACTTTACTTTCGTTACTCTGTGCTAGGTTAATCTGCCAGATAACCTGCCTGTTCGCGTGACCCTATAACGACTGATAGGACTATGCGTTATAGATAGGTTAGTTAGTAGAGAATGAATAAAATACAGATTAAACTGTACAAATGTTGAATTAAAATAAAATGAAAGATAATAAATCCGGCTAGGTCGAAGAGACAAGTCCTTATTCGGAGCCACTTCCCTGCACACGTCGTCTTCGTCACAGCATCAGCAGTCGCAGTAGAGCGCGGCAACTCGAACATGCGCAGCAGACTGAAGGGTAGACTAGGTTCGGGCTAGGTTAGGTCTAGCCATCCTGGTAGACTGGGTAGAGCTGACTTGCTCCAGGCTGGTGGTCTTGACGGAGTCCTGAGCAAGCCCCAGGCTTAGTCTTGGTAGCGTCAGAAAATCGGAAGCTCCGGGATAGGTATTGCGGGCCCCGGGATAGGTATCGGTAGCCCCGGGATAGATAATGGTGCCCCAGGATTGATTCCCGTATTGGGGAAAACACAGCAGCTTACAAATTAACTAGGATATAGAGCAAGAACTGTACATAAAAGTATTTGTTGAAATATTGTTAACTTAGTAACAATACATTTTTGGAATGATAAAAGTATGTACAGTAAATACAATCAAATTATTATTATATTTACATTTTCAATCGCAACAACGTCGTCATGCCAGCGCACGCCGTGTTCCTTTTTTCACGATCGTCCATTGTTTCATTAATGAGTTCTTTTTCGGCCAGTACGTAGCTATTCAGTCAGTACCGAATAAAGAGGTTAGATTTATCAAAAATGTTAATATAGTTTATAATGTGTAAACGATTATATTGTATAGTTTTAGTTTGATTAGTAAGTAGTTATCTACTGATCAAACTAAAACTACCTATACAATATTATTAACTGAAAATACTATTCCAACTAAAAACATAAATAATACCTAGAAATTTAGTATAGAACCGTTACAACCCAAAGCAGGGACTTGTGACGCGAGCGCTGGAAAACCCAGATGACTCGCCGGCTGCGGTACATGACACAATGTGAGATAGACTGCCCCGTTTCAGAACACTCCTTAGTCGTGTTATATTTACTTAAAAAAGAATAATCCACGATTTCATTCGCATTCCTGAGGGTGTCTGGACTAGATTTACCTACGGGTGATTACATTACAACTTTTGTAAAATTACAAGGATTTTTTGTTGTTTCTAACAGCCTTTTAAATGCTTCAAACATAACACTGTCTTGTTTCGCCGTATAATAACAAGCATAAAATATAAGAGGGAGGGGAAATAATTATTTCGAAGCATCTTAATAATAGCTAATTAAGCATTATAACAAGTGTGAGCGAGACGCTAAATAACAATAAGCGTAATTGCTAATAAACATTATCAGAGTTCAACACATGTAAACAGTAAACCCGGTTCGCGCAGATATGTTTATCATCGCGAAGTCAGTCGCGTTGCGAAACCGACATCGAGACATCGTGTGTGAGTCATACAATTAAGTGCAGTGATGTGGTCGCCCAGTACCGAGGGCCAACAGGCCAGGCCGAACTCTGAGGTCGTGGTCATGAGCGACATGCCGCCGCCCGAACTGGTGTCGAGGACCTCCCCCGTGGTATCCAACATGAACATTACCAAGTCCTCCCGAGTCCACATCGGCCCGAAGTTCGTGTCTGTCACTCAGAACGTCGAGAACACGGAGCTTGTAAAAGGTGAGCAAGGATGCGCCTGCGATTGTTTTGTTCTTGTTGTGTTCGACTGTACTGTTGAGCGTTTGCAATGCTTTATTTTTGTGCTGTTATCGTGAGTTTTAAATATGCAATGATTGGGACCGGAAATGCCTACGATTGTTATTTTAGTTCATCTACAGATGAGTTAAAATCAGAACCTCTACCTAAGGTTGAATAGGCGTACATATCGGTATGAAATTATAGTTTAAATTAACCAATATTTTCTTTGGCACTCTTCTAATTACATTTTCATTTAAAATAAGTAGTAATTCATGATATATGGCTAATTGTACCTATTTAGTGTCGGAGTGTCTTCTACATAAAACGCGAATATAGCTGAAATCCTGAAATGAATAAACGTGTGAGCATATCTTGTAGTGACTTTACATTTACAGGCTTAGATTAAGGAAAATGACGTTAATACAGCCATTTCAATTTGTGCTTTGCGACTACACTGTCGTAGGACATTTTCTGAGAAGGTATTGAGACACTAGTCTGGACATTTTGCTATATGCGGACGTGATATTTATTTATGTGGGACAAGTCAAGTCCTTCAATCCTTTGTCCTATCGAAATAAGGAAAACATGTCATACTCAACACTCAATAAGTCCTAAGTACCTAGTTTTAGCCGGCAGGTTATTACGTTCAAATTCTTAATACGTAGGTACTCTATTTATTCTTTGTCTACTCATAATGGCAGCCATATTTCAAAACTTAATTAATTTGTAGTTTTGATTGAGGGTCATTGAATAATTCAATAAATCAAAACTCTTTTTATTGATTATGTGAACGACTGGCAGTTTGAAATCTATAGGGTATTTTCCGTAGACCTATGAAATTTGGCAAGTAACACCGTCTTATACTACAAGTATAGGGAAAAATCTGAACTTCGTATCGTGCCATTTCTTTTGCCCTCGTACTAAACTGTATTTGAATGAACGGCACGGTGCGATGTAAACTTGGAATTTCCGACTTCTGAGTAACTCAATAAATTACATATTTTTTTCCCAGGGCGTGCGCTGCGATCGTTAAGTTTACCCCCACAGAACATAAATATAGCCTTATAATAACACCATATACCTCATAGACTAAAATCGCCTGTTTGTCAGCTTGTAGCGACTTGAAGTCGTAAGCTATTATAATTTTCCTGCTCATGATACACTGTTTCTGTAAGACATATGTTTGAATTACATCGTGTAAATTACAATTAACGTCGTCGTATGAACCAAAGCATAGTAGATACTAACCTTAGAATACTCGTAAATACTCCTAGAAACCTAGCTAGTCAGCCATGAAAGTTAAGCCAGTTTCGGTTAGCCACGGGCTATGTCACAACGTCAATGTCACAAGCAAAACTTCTGTATGATTGGTTCCTTCGTAGACACGCAACACATAAAAGCAAAAGCGGCATCATCTTTCGCAAATATACTGTAACTAGACTCGTTCGAGGCCTATTTATTCTATGGTACTCATGAAATACACCGAAGTTATTGGCTTATTGCCAGCTGTCGTTAGGTTTTCCAAACTCAACAGATTTGAACACTAGGTACAGAAGATTGTCATATTAGTAAATGTGGCCAAAGTTATGAATTTTATTGCTTGTTCGTTGAAAACGCGACGCGGAGCATCGCGACGCGGCTGACTGCCAAAACCGAACATCGGAGGACTTCCTAAATGACGACAAGAGGCGTCACACGTCGAGCACGTAATTTTCAAGAATAACGTCTGGTGTCCTAAACAGTTTCCTTTTTCCCTGACAAAAAGGTGGGCGTTAGCATTGTTTGCTAATTGCCAAGAGCGCGTGTGCCTACTCTTGAGTTAAATTGTTTGTAACAAAAAGATACACGGTCCCACGACATGACTTTCGTTTTGTAAAGTTATGAAAAGTTTGATGAAATTAAACAATCGATGACGTTTGTTGACGAAACATTGTATATAAAAGTTTGAAAGTCAACTAAATAGGTATTGTTTTTTGAAGGTAGGTACCTACCTAAGTTATTTTTATTTAAATAGATATTCATTCAAACAGGCGGCGTGGCTTGCCAAACGTTTCTGTATATGCAAAATCTGAGTACTAAATTGTGACAGCTATACATTAAGTATGCAGAAAAGGAACAAAAAGATTAATCATAACATAATCAACATTCGAATGTAGGTACTCTCTTATCGCTCACAACAATATATGTTAGCCATGAATAAGTACTTTATCATGCCTACCATATATACAGTATTGTCCAAAATATAGACGTATACATGAATTGCAATGCATTTATACAAACACGCATGATACGTGAGAATGTGACAATAGTTACTGCGTCAAGATCTATGGGGACAGAATCCTTAGAAAACGAGTTCCATACTTGGTCAATACTGTCAATAGTTTGCCAGAAAACATCGGATGAGATCCTATTAAGAAAAGGTTTAAAAGACAAAGCACACTTTTATGATTCTTAATCTAAGTAATTAATTACGTCACCTATCATTGAACCTCATGAGTCATGACATAATTGACATTCTCAAATTCTTTCTCGCAGTCAAATCATTATTTAGTTTTATGGGACTGTTTTAGTATATTTGAAATGATAAAAAAGGCTGAAACACAAAACGACTTGTTGAGATCTGAAAACCAAAAATTTACCATTCTGCTCCCGTTCAGCGTTTTTAATTTGAGGTCTTTTTTTCTAATCTGACAACGGACAGCTTTTTGTTTTGAAATATTCCGGGTGTGGCCTGTAACACGAGCAATAAATTAAAGCAGATTCTACCCTTCAAACTGAACCACTTTGTTTAACAACTATTAAAAATTACTTGTATTCAATAATAAAATGTCAATAATGCAAATACTTAATAATAATTTGGACATACATCTTGACAGCTATGTCGACGCTAAGGTGATGTCAATATTGGATGCAGAACATTGAAAATTATATTTAATACCTTTTTAATTAATGTTAATCTGAAAACTTTTTCTTTTAAGTTTCTGAACAAATTTTGTTCAGTTTGAAGCGTAGAATCTATGTTTTTACCTATATTGCTCTTGATACACGACACACCCGGTATATCACATAGCACTCTTTACTTGTTGTCCGCCATATATGCCAGCACGTCAAGTACGTCACAAACCAATAAAATCCACAACCACATTAAAGTAGATGAATGACAAATAGTATGACATCAATATTTATTTAACACCATGGTACTCGTATAAATACGAAAAATCAGTAAATTTACTGATCGTGTACTAGTATGAATTTTGGTAAGGTTGTATAGAGCTCGGCTTCAAACCTCTGGGATGAATCCGACTTTGGGTCTACCGCGGAAGATGTTTTTTTTTCATGTTGCAAAAACTATAATAGCTAGGGGGGGATGCACGAGCAAATGTCATAGGCCTCACCAAGCAATTTCACAATTTTTCAAAATGGCTACTTCCAAATGGTCGTAGCGCGCTGAAATTTGGTGTGGGGGGTTGTTGGGACCCCCTGATTCAGCATTAATATTTATATTCTACAAATCCTAAGATTTTATCATTTATTTTATTTATTATTCAAATAATTTACACAGCATTACAGTAAAAACCAAGGCACTGTGAACTACAAAAATACATATAAACAAGGACTTAAAACTGGTGGTTCCGTTGCGTCTCGTCTGATCCGGTGTAGAATACGCAGATTGCCCCGAAACTGCCGAAACACGACACGCTACGACGAGAAGTCTGCACTTGCGATGGTATGGTGTCCTGCAGCGGCCGCGGCATGCGTGTGCACGTAGTGGCGGGACTGCACCTGGTGCACCCGATAGATAAAATAAAATAAATAAATAAATATCAGACAACCTCACACAAATCGATCTAGTCCCAAATTAATTTATGCGCGATACAAATACTTGCGATCTAGGACATTTACTAATTCACCGCCATAGATATGTAATGTACTAATTTATACTTTAGCCAATTCAATCTAAATTTGGCCTTCGCAATATAGGCATTAATTCATAATCTAAGTAGGTGAGTACTCGAGCCACTCTTGCCAGTGATTACCAAGCTGTATCTGTACTCATTAGTTGCTTACTAATACCTAGTTATACCTACAGACATCCATGTTTCACTTTTTATACCTTTGTACCTACTGTAGAGCATTATGTAAGGACCTGTGTTAATGTTCGCAATCGGTTATAGTGTCAGATTATATAACAGACAAAGAATGTTTGGAACCGATGTTATTATAAATTTATAATGTGACACCTAATGGATAATTATTATTATTTCACGATTAGTGTAATGTATATATAGACGAACAATTGTAGGTATCTTTGTATACTCGTATCTACATGAGAAAAAAAAATACAAATACAACTAAATTTTTATAATACAAGCCAAAAATGTATATAATAGTGAAATTTTTAATTTTTTTCGATTCGATCTGTATAAATATTTAGTTTACGCTAGCAGACGTTAACTGCTTTAAGAGGCCTTTTTTTTAAATGCTGATTGTTTTAGATATTTTTCTCTATGATGAAACATGTTTCTTAACATTATTATTGATGTTACTACCTAGAACAGGGCTATTGGGATTTATTGGTATATATTTGAAACCTACTACAGTTTGAATTTTTCATTGATAATTTTTCTTAGGTACTCTATATGACAAAATTCACGCGGAAAATTAGTTTTTTTCAACTTAATTTCGACTGCACGCAATGAAAGCATGAAATAGCTATGTTACTTTACTTCCTACGTATAGAACTCGGGGGATAGTATTACCTATTATTCAATTCAAAAAGCTGTTTGAATTTATCAATATATTTGTCATATGAAAAAAAAAATTATAAAAGGAATAAGGCCTCTTAATAAATACCCCTGTTATGTTTTTTGTAGACAAAAACATGTATTACTCGTAAAGTAGCAATGGATCTATGTATGACTTAATCGTTTTTGAGAGCCACATTACAAGGAAAGGAGCCTAATTTAATACGTAAGTTTCATTACCAAGGCATCGCATAGGAATATAAATATAATAAGGAATATAAACATAATTTCAATATGTGTCAATTAATTTATCAAATTCATAACGCATTGGTAAATATTTTATTTATTTAAACTATGAATACAAAGATCAAAGCTTAAAGAAAAATTGAAAAAGGAGCTACCTGGTGGAAGGGACCGGGAATCGAACCCAATTCAATTTTTCTTTAAGCTTTGATCTTTGTATTCATAGTTTAAATAAAAATTGTGGTGTACCCACATTAAAAAATGAGACATTACATGTTTCATAAATTTATAAAATATTTTATTTACACACAAATAGGACATTGGTGACACTGTGTTATTTCTTATTTTGTACTCGTTTCTTAACTATTGTTAATAAAATAACACTGGTCGTAAATCAAAAGGAAACTTTGTACTTTGAAATCGTCGAAAAGATTTTTATATATACTTTTTCCTTTCTTTTTATTAATCTGTCAGTCATTTTTAGGCAATTGGTTTTCACGGAAACATGAGAAAAAGCACTCAAATAAAAAAAAAATCTACATATTTTAATGATGACAAAAATATGGCTTAACGAGAAATATAATTGAGGGAAAAATAGAAGGAAGAAGGGATAGAGGAGAAGTCCTAGAACTACGTGGTGTGATAATATCAGGGACTGGACCGGTATTAAGGACGTCACCACTCTCAGCAGAGTGGCAAAAAATTGAGATGACTTTCGTATGATGACATCCGTTAGGATATGGCACCACAAGAAGAAGAAGACATTTAATGCTACACTGGCCGATATACATCGACAAATAATTGCGATATACCCGGATAACTATTATTAAAATGTGTGTCTGTAGGTTCAGCTACAATTATATCAGCACTTAATTATAGGTACCTATATATTTCATAAATGAAGCCACTTATGAGGAAAATCAACATTAATTTAACCACTAGATGTAAACAACTCTTAAGAGTTATGTTTGATATTCCTTGAAAACAGGCAACAAAGTAACAAACGCCAATCAGGGACCTTATTCGAGAATGGCGTTTGAGAGAACGCAAAACGTCAAAACTTTATTAGATAACAGTGATATCGCCTTTGAACTGTCATTAAAATACGATGAGCTTCAAGTGACATATCTCATCTCAATTTTGGAAATACGAAGGCGATAATGATTGTCAAAAATGCTATTCATGCATATGGGTTTCTGTTTTGAACGAAACGTAACTGACTAGTTTCATGCACTACACGGTCAAGTTAAAGTATGCGCTTGTTATTTATGCCGTCACATACAAAGGAAATGCAAATTAAGCGCGACCGGATTGACGAAGTTGCGATGTTCTAGGGATATCGCCACTTGTCCTAAATAGTTTATTGACCTAAATTGTTTATTATTATTAGTTTTTTTTATAATGTGTGGTGCATGTACGCTAAGCATGTAGCTATTTAATTTGTATGCCCAATGGCACCACATAGTGGTACAATAAATATGTTACACCTAAATTTACCTATGTTGGACAAATAAATATTTTGATTTTTGATTTTGTCAAGTAGGGACACGTCAAAGTGACGGATTGCGATGAAATGGAGAGATCTCCATCATCTCTCTAAAATTGGTCGAATTACCCCCCTAACTTATACATGTCACACATGCAGTTGGCACCCGACATAATACTCTGTGATTTTGATACAACCCTATGCGGTGCACCAATAGCGAACGATCTAACCAATCCACTTACGGATAGTTGCCATAAAAAAAAACCGGCCAAGTGCGAGTCTGCCTCGCGCTCCGAGGGTTCCGTACAAACTTTCACTTATTCCATCTTAATTGGCCTGGTTGAGTTAAGCTTGCACCTAAAATGTATGACACCGCATACAAACGAGGTAAAAACTTAACGCAACCGAGTTCTCCAAATATGATGTTTGAAAAGGACTATATGGTTTATGATTTTATTACAAATGTATAGTTTCAGATTTTTATAAGTACCTATTTGTAGTATGTGACGATATTACTTGCCAAATTTCATAGTTCTAGGTCATCGGGAAGTACCCTATAATTTTTGATTCCCTTGAGAGTGTCTAAATGTACATTTTTTGGAACATAAACGGCCGTATCTTTTTTTCACGTTAACGTAGAAGTTAGATTTTTTCACAGTACTGAGGCATAACCAATTGTTTTACATTAAAAACACGATCTTATTTAATAATATTTTCAACATTTAACTGAGCGAACACAGCGGCAGTTAGATCTTTTATGGTTTTGTCCGCTGTTATGGCAAAAAATGTAACTATTTCTTTATATGCAAAATAATTAAAAAAAATCTACACTTCTGTGTAATTCGTTAACTATTCTTCAAATTATCAGAAGAAAAAGCTATCAAACCTGGAAGGTTAGAATCGGAAAACGTTCACGTCACGTGTGTTAGTGTTTGTATACGCAAAATAAGTGTAGGTACTTTATGATGGGATGATAGAATGCTCTCGAGTAAGAACTCTTTGGAGAGTTCATGCGAGTGATGCGAGCTAGACTATCCGGCTTAAATTATGGTTTTACTGGTATACAAGTGAGTATAATGTACAATGAGTGTTAGTTATAAGTTCTCATTAACGTTATACGTATACTGTCTATACTAGCCTTCTGCTGAATAACGAGAATAACTTAGTATTACATTGATGTCATTCGATTCGATTAAAACTCGCATAAAGTTATTAATTTCTGAGTTATGACCAACAATTTTATGACAAACAATACGTTATGAGTTATGACCATCAATCATTATGTGAAAAAATGCGCTCGAAAGTCATTCACCTATGTAATATCTAGTAAAAATATCTATTAAGGGCCCCCATGCAATGACATAGGTATAAATATTCTAAATAAAGTAAATTTTTATGCGCTATAAATGTGAAGCTAAACGTGGAAAATCGCTGTGTCAACACTCGCTTTTTTTTATTATTAAGGAGCTCAGATAATTTTGACGAACATGTCAGATCCAGCAGGTCTAACATCATTCATCATTAACTCGCAATTCTGTTTAGGACACCTTCACCCAAACGGATTAATTGAACATTTGCTAGTACATGAATCAAACCGTTCTAACGGAATTATACCTACTAATTATTACTCTAAACACGGTCCCACAAATATCCTGCTCAGATAAGCTAAAACAAATGAAATTTGCCAATGTTTCAGGCCGAATTCTGGGCCTAGAACTGCAGGCGCCGGCCAAACAGACAGGCCTGCGGTGTAGCGTCGCGGTGTTCGTGTGCTGGGCCCTCGTCATTGCCGTTGGCCTCGGCCTCTACCTCTTTCAAGTTGCCACCCAACCCACGAGAATAGACTTAGGTAATTTTTTACAAATTTAAACCCTGTTCAAACAAACCTTCTTCAATACCCATTTTAACTTCAACGCTTATTCTTCAACTTTAAAGGCCATCTCATGCTTTCTGCTATTTCACTAACAATCACTTGAATCTTCATTCGAATTAGCCCCCTATCCTATATCTGGTCTGCCACTTTCCTAACTAATGGCTAGGCTTGGGACTTTTGGCTGCTAGCCGTGGTTGTCCAATCCATGGAGTCGTCATGTGATAAAGTCAAAGTCTAAAAATTAAATGTTTTATTAAATGTCATAATTTATGTTGTTACATTTTTAATGGGCACGTTATAATAGTTTGCAATTAATTTTATCATAAATCTATCGGTAATTTCATATTATACCTTAGTGTTCACATTTTATGCATCCTTTTTGATAGGTACTTGTGTTGTGACAGACTACCCGTACTGACAACTATTCGCAACTTAAAATTAGGAAACATTTTGACCACTTGGTATAATATGAAATTACCTATAGATTTATGATAAAATTAATTACAAACTATTATAACGTGCCCATTAAAAATGTAACAACATAAATTATGACATTTAATAAAACATTTAATTTTTAGACTTTGACTTTGAATATATTTTTTTATCATATGACGACTCCATGGATTGGACAACCACGGCGAGCAGCCAAAAGTCCCAAGCCTACTAATGGCACTATCTCTTTGTATTCATGATCTCTAAGTATGCTGTCTCATTTACATCCTAACTTTAATATAACTACTTAGGTATTTACTGTACACACAGTCACTTGAAACTGCACATATTGCCTTCGCTTACCTACTGTCCCGATAGGCTATGTTTTTGTTAACGTAATAATGGTTTCATAAGCATTTCAAAGTTGGTATACTATTAACACCACCATCACCATGCACCATGCACCAGTCCAAACTAACAAGTTCCCAAACTCCTAATTACTATTACATTATTTATGCCACTTAAAGTAATACGATTTTTTCTTTGGCTAGGTCTAAACGAGTCTTGGTATTTCCGAAGAGACGATTGGCAAGCAATGCCCCCTTACGATACACAATTCCTAACCCTGCCAGTGCACTACGTGGTCATTGGCCACTCAGGCTCCGCAAAATGCAACACGACGCGTCACTGCATCGAGAGCATGCTTATGGTACAGGAAGATAATCTTAGAAGAGATTTCAACGACATCGGCCCGAATTTTCTGGTTGGCGGTGAAGGGACAGTGTTCGAAGGGCGAGGAGTTAATGTCATCGGCGCCATGATCAAGGGATATAACTCCAGGTGTATAAGTATCATGTTTTTAGGGGATTACAATATAGATAAAACTGCCGAAATTCAATTTGTACACGTAAGAGCTCTGTTGGAGCAGTTAGAAAAGGAAGGAATACTGGCTCCAGATTATGAGCTGTACGGACAGTGCCAGCTGTCGCACGACACGGTGCCGCCCGGGCGGGATGTAGTGGAGCACCTAGACCAACTGCCACACTGGAAGCCAGTGGATACGAGCCATTGTCTGATATACTTTAGGAACTCGTAACGGAGATAAAAGTTATGATAGTAAGTACAATGAGGAAATTTCATGAACATAATATGCCTCATGACACAACAGCTGTCTTGGAAACAGCCTAAGAGATTCTGTGTCGTCCGATAGCCATCTGGGTTGGGGCCATTGCAAAAATATACGGTGGCGATGATCGTGCGTTCAGAGATTGCAACGACGCCTAGAATGAAAGAAAAGGGTGGTAGAAAAAGCCGCCTAGCCAGAGAAGACAGAGTTGAGTTAGACAGCGCCTTAGGTAGGCTAAAGGTACTCTGTAGTAGATACATGTTTAGTATACTCTACCCTGAGTTGATAGATGTATAACAATTACGATTCCGGATTCTTATTGGAATGGCTGGATTTTCGTTGGCATCACACTAATGATTTTACCGGTATCTAATGCATTCTCGTGTGAACCACCCATATTAAATGCTTGTGGCGGTAAGCAGTCTAAATAAAAATATCCTTGTACCTATGGCAGTGCATTCATATTCATATTTTATGTCCACATTGGGTTGCATTTAAGATACAAAGTCATAAATTAGGTATTGTTACGAGTAATTTTAATTTTCTCAAAAACTGTTAAATTTCTGATTGTTATAAAACAAACCGAAACTAACGGGTTCTAAGGGCTTGTGCACAAATCACGCGAGGTTTTTTCGGCTTCTTTTCCTTCCCCCTACGTGATATATCGTGATTTTTCGTGAACCCCCACTCCCCCCTATCGAACCTCACGTGATTTGTGCACAAGCCCTAACTATTAACTGGATATCATTATCAAAAATCCTTGAAAACGAATGGTTTCAGAAATACCTGTAAAACCCGAGTTTATGATAATTATTACCTACATTGTATTAGGTATACATGTTTATATAGACGAAAAATTCAAAAAAATTGAGCTGGATTTGAACCCGTGTCCCTACGGCTTTCCAGAAATTGATTAGTTGGGTATATCGTCATTTAGTACCCATAACACAAGCCTTCTTGAGCTTAATTTGGGACTAGATCGATGTGCGTGAGGTTGTCCGATATTTATTTATTTATCTATTTTATTTATTTATTGCCGTAGCTGACAGAATAATACGAAATGCACATTAACCCACCATAAAGATTGTATGGTTCTTTGTTGTCATGTGTCACATAATGAGTACATTGCAAAACATCGGCTTTGTCTTTGTAGTATTAATAGATTAGCAACCTAGATTAGACTGATAAGCGAACGAATTTCGCATGAATTGATCTCTATTGACCTATATAAAATGTGTTGTTTAACAAATGCATATGAAATACAAATATTGTAAGTAGGTACTTAACACTTGTGCCAGAAAGATATTATATTCTTGATTAAATTCAATTGTTTTATTCTAAATTAAAACAAACGTTATTGTAAAACACACAGTTTGTGAGCTGTTAAAATGGCCGTTGGGTTTATGTTGGTCTCGCTCGCTTTTATGTGTGAGATTTGAACCTCATTGAGTAATTAATATCACTCGAGTCCGAAGATTCTAACGGCTCAGTGACTGTAGTTAACGACATCTTAGCTGACCAAGTCTACTTATAAGACATGAGTATGTAGATGTATTAAAATGACATGTATTAGAATGTTAATTAAAAAGTACATACTTACATGCTTTTGTAATGAAAAGTCCTAAATGTAATACCTACATATTATCTTAGGTGCGTTGTTGAAGTGTACCCATACGCAATCCATTGATGCAATGATCAAAGCTTAAAGAAGAATTGAAAAAGGTAAATTTGTCCTGGCCAGTAATAGTACATTACGGCAGAGACCATTAAGTAAGCCATACTGGCCGAGTATGAATTAGACGGACCGAGCCGTAGGCGAGGTCCGGCTATAATACGAGGCCAGGATGGCTCTTACGGTCGAAGCAAGTACATATAGTGCTTTTCTCAAAAATATTTAAGAAATATTAAAGGTGACATTCATGTTCGGCCATTTGCTAATGGATATTTTTATTATTTCCCGGGGACACATTGTGATATACGTCGTGGCAGGCACCATTAACGAACTAACACCCATGATAACAACCTATAACAAAAATAAAATAATTATGAGTTTATACTTTGATAAAAAAAATTGTATATATATCGCTATCAAATAGTGGCAGCATTTATTTACGTTCATCGCCAAATATTTGTTATCTGGAGCTTGATTTAAGAACCTTTCTATATTTTGGCTGCTGAATATTTGTGATTTCTTTCCTTTGTAGCCATCCGATTGTCTCAGAAAGATGGTTGAAATAAGCCATGAGAGCCACTTATATACTCATGGTTCAATCTTAGATTCCTTCGCTCAATTTCGCTTTCAATTTCAACACTCGCGCCAAATAACAACTTTGCAGCCTTGCATAACAAATAACTAAGCACTGGAAAATCCGCAATATGGCGTGGGTTGTAAACAGTGGTTGTAAAACCCCTTGCAGGGCTATAATATGTACAGAGAATTACGTGTTATATGTACATATAAAGAACAAAATACATACAATTTTTGCAGTTTCAATCTCGGATGTCTGACGTCTAATACGCACTAGGAATGGCCGACTAATTAAGTAAATTTCATTATTTAGAGTAGCCGCTAGTGGTGGATTTTTTCCTCGTACGTCGCTTTTCAACTTAGGTTAACTCTAATGGAAACAAAACCTAATGAACGCTTCTTTTGCGTAGCTGAGTATCTACTGCTATCAGTACGTAGCTGCAATGTTACGTAGCTGTATGTTAAGTGTGTATGTGTTGTTCGTTTCGGGAACGGCTTAGTGTCAAGTCTATAAACTAATATGTGTAATACTTAAGTCGCGATCCCTCCGTTTGTGTCAGTCCATCCTCCTTCCAACCCCCTAAAAAACATGTTAATACTTCAATACTGCATCACCGTAGTTTACTTTTTCAATAAGTATGAGAAGCAATAGATACGAGTAGTAGTAGGTACTTTTGCCAACAGTTAATCTGAAATTGCTCCGCTATTTCACTGACATGTAACGTCATGTACCAGATATTGAAGATAAATTATCCCCGCGAACTTCTGCGTCAACACAGTACTCGCGAAGTTGACCGAAGTGATATATTCTCTCCGCTCCATAAAGACCTTCCATTCCCTCTAAATGTCTTCATCCACAGACCTCTAAAAGAAACTTCTTCCTTCCTTCAGATCCTTCCTGCCAGCTTATAGTCACGTGCAGGTTCATAGACTGTTGTGCGAAGTACGTTTACAAGCGTTGTTTGTGGTAGGTACGTCGCTGGAACGCCTGTTGGGTGCAGAGGACAGTGACAACGAGTTCTATACTTGGAGCGACTATCAAGATCACATACGTAGCACTAGAAACAAAAGTAGGTAGCGAAAACGACTGAATACCTTTTTAAAGCCATGAAAAATAGGGGTTTATAAGAATAACAGAGTATAGACTGATGAATTATACAATATTCTGTAATTATATAAATAAAGAACCGGCCAAGTGCGAGTCTGACTCTCGCAACGAGGGTTCCGTACAAACTTTCACTTATCCCATCTTAATTGGCCCGGTTGAGTTAAGTTTGCACCTGAAAAGTATTGCGCCGGATACAAAAGAGATGCAAACTTAACGCAACCGAGTTTTCCAAATATGATGTTTGAAAAGGACATATAGTATTTGTAGTATGTGACGATATTACTTGCCAAATTTCATAGTTCTAGGACATCGGGAAGTACCCTATCATTTTGATTCCCTTGAGAGAGTCGAAATGTACGTTTTTTGCGACCTAAACGGCCATATCTTTTTTTAGGGTTCCGTACCCAAAGGGTAAAAACGGGACCCTATTACTGAGACTTCGCTGTCCGTCCGTCCGTCCGTCCGTCCGTCCGTCCGTCCGTCCGTCCGTCTGTCACCAGGCTGTATCTCAAGAACGGTGATAGCTAGACACTTGAAATTTTCACAGATGATGTATTTCTATTGCCGCTATAACAACAAATACTAAAAATTAAATAAAATAAATATTTAAGGGGGGCTCCCATACAACAAACTTGTTATAGCTATACTCATACTCATACTCATTTATTGATAATGCACAAATACATTATATGTCAATTTTTACAAAAGGGTACAAATTTACAAATGTAGTTAATAGTTATATTATATGTCAGTTTACTTACACAGTTATAGTTAGTAATAGTTAATTCGATTTTTGTACAATATTACTTTTACTGGTAATAGTATTATTCTGTAACTACCTATTCGATTAATAATGTCATTAGTCATTACATAATTTTAAATATCCATCTTTGGTGTCAGTAACAAAATAGAAACTTGCATAAAATGTTAAGTTAGGTACAATTCCGAGATGTCATAGAAGGCCTTTTCCAATAGCCATTTTTTCAGTTCGTTATGAAAGGAAAATTCGCTAGTTTGATCTTTAATGCTGTCTGGGATAGCGTTATAGATTTTAGGACCTATTATATGTGATACTTTGGTAGACTTGGTTAGTCGACATCTAGTCGTCTTTAGTTTACCTACCCGACTTTGAATATCTCTTAAATTTCGACTTACAGTTTTTAAGGGAAAATCCTCAATATTACGCCTGACAAACTTGGAGATGTTAAAAATGTATAATGACGGAACTGTCATTATGCCCAATGAGACAAACAGCCGGCGAGCCGGTGTACCAGGAGGAGCGTTTGCTACAATTCTTACTGCACGCTTCTGCAGTACAAAAACGCGGCGCCAGTCAGCAGCGATTCCCCAGAACTCGATACTGTAGTTTATTATAGAGTGAGACAGTGCAAAGTAACTGTTTCGCACATGAGCTTGTGGGAGAACTGTGGACAGCCTTTTTAGAGCGAAGCATATTCCCGAAAGTTTGCCACATACCGTTTCAATTTGAGAGTCCCACTTGAGAGCAGTATCGAGAATAACACCTAAAAATTTAGCGGTATTCACTTGTGGGAGGGCAGCATTACCGATTACAATGGCGAGAGGTCTAGGTGGTCGGCCACCAAGGTTGAAATGGAGAATTTGGGTTTTGCTTACGTTAAGGACCAGTCCATTAACAGAAAACCAGTTGAGGAGTCTGTGAACGTCACTTGCTATCTGTCTCTCTAGGCAATCAATGTTAGAGGCACATATTATATCACACGCGTCGTCAGCAAAAATATACATATTACCCTCCACAGCGTCAGGTAAATCGTTGACTTGCATCAGAAAGCAAATATTTGCCAAGGACGATCCTTGGGGTACCCCAATATCTACTCCGCCTTCATCGGATTTTATGAGTCCATTATTTATGAATGTAGATTGTCGTCGATTTTTTAAGAAATCTACAATGAGTTGAAGTGTGGGGCCACGGAGTCCAAGGTGCTCGATTTTTTTGGCCAACACGTCATGGTCACATAGGTCAAAAGCGCGCGTCATGTCACACAAAAGTATGGCAACATGCGACGACTTTTCTTTCGCTTGCATTATAGCGTGTAAGGTTTCACGAATGACGGATGCGCATGACCGGTTATGTCTATAGGCGTATTGTTTGTCGTGAAGTAGACCAAAGTTTTCCAGGAAGAAATAAACGTTTAGTTATGCCTGCTTCGAACACTTTGGCTAAGGTGGGAATAATACTGATATATATACATATATATAGGTACGGAACCCTTCATGCGCGAGTCGGACTCGCACTTGCCCAATTTTTTACGTTAACGTAGAAGTTTGATTTTTTCACAGCTTCAAAGGACCGTAGAGTATATAGTGGTAATTTAATTTCAACTCAATACCTCCACGCGTTCTCGAGATAAAAGGGTCTTGACAGACAGACAGACGGACGGAAAAAAAGTGATCCTATAAGGGTTACATTTTTTTCCGATTGAGGTACGGAACCCTTAAAAGGTCAATATGTCAAGATATTTATTAAAATGAAAATAAATAAATAAAAGGGCTTGGAAAGAACTTAAAGCAAATTGTTAAGTATCAGAATTCTAATAATTCTACAAAATAATATTTTTTAGACAACCATGCACTTAAATGTACTCTCAAAATGGCAACTTTGTTATTTATTCCATATACGTCACGGCCTGCGTCGCCATTTGTATGGAGCATTTTAGCGCTCCGTAAGAATGTGGAACTTTGAGCGTAATGTCTGACTTTTAACTAAAGCACTCTAAATGAAATGTTGACCCATATAGACATTTGATCCTAATAAAAAATAGGATTGATTGAAATCTTAAAAAAGAAAATGTACATGCCTTGATTAATTTTTTATTTTATTTATTTTTATTATTGCAATTATTGCTAGTTTCTGGTACACCATCTACTCTCATGAAATCTGATTCAAGGTGTGTGGTAACTCACTTGAGAAAAAATATGCTTTAATAGAATGGATGGATCATTTCGTATACAGGCCAAATAACTATAATACGTTAATTATGATAAGTATACGTTATATGATATTGCTAGATTTCTGATAGATTTTGACAGAATAAATTTATTGTTCTGGTGTGTATACCGTCCTTCCCTATACAAAAAAAACGTATTCGTTATACTAATAATGGTAATTAGGTTAGGCGATGGCGTGATGTCCATAAAACCCAATTCCCACCGGCTTGCCCACTTTAGGACGATTAAGTTCTTTCTCTTTGCTACGAAATAAAAGTAAGCGGAATCTACTCCGCTATGCCACTGTTGTTTACTTAAAAAGATAAACACTGATAATTTATTATCGTTATCCATTAAATAAATATCATTGCAAAGATTAATGTCTGTTTTTATTTATATTATACCCGATTTAATGTCGGTAAGTGCAGATTAGACGTGTACCTACATATACATACTTATATATGTCTAGTGCTTATTCGCAATATGAGCCATAGTTAAGATGAATACATTTATTATGGGTCAAAAATAAAACATAAAAAATAACAAATTTATGGGATTAAAACTAAAAATAAAACCAAGATTAAATAGTTATTTGTGCAACAAGAGAGCAAAGTTGTTTTTTGTTGCGAGTGCTGATTTTGAGTCCCGAGCAAGCGAAGGATTCTAATTTAGAATCCTGAGTGTAGCGAGGGACTCAACAGCACGAGATGCAAAAAACTTTGCTCTCGTGTAGCACACACAACTTTTCACCTCAACAGCGAGAACATAGGTTCGACTTTTTGTACTTTTTCTTCCAACCATTCAGGTGTAGGTATGTGTATTGTCTTTGTTGCTGATTTCAATGACATTATTAATTAGAAAATAGATACCCGCTGCTTGAAATAAAATAAAAATCTAAATAAATTGAAATAATACGTAATAAACCAGTCCCTCACGACCACCGTCGACCGGTTGTCATTATTTGATCAAATTGGAAGATTGAGCAGATACATTACGTGTTTATTTATTTTATACGAGATTTTGTTTATAGTTTAATTAATATTTTTACTCGTAAAGCACTAAACAAAATTAATACAAAAGAAAATAACAAAACTCGATACTTTTTTAAATATGATTCGAAACTGCGTCTATGAAAAATTGGTGAAGTCATAAATTATTTGTACCTACAGGTATTTACAGTATAAAGTTGAAAAATCTTAACTTCATCATCATCATTTCAGCCTATTGCAGTCCACTGCTGGACGTAAGCCTCCCCCAGGGTTCGCCACATGGCCCGATCTCCCGTTTTCGCCATCCAGTCACCACCAGCCACTTTTTTCAGGTCGTCGGTCCATCTGGCCGGAGGGCGTCCTACACTACGCTTGCCGAGTCGTGGTCTCCACTCGAGAACCCGTCTACTCCACCGATCATCGGTTCTGCGACAGATGTGACCAGCCCACTGCCACTTCAGTCTGCTACACTTCTGAACTACGTCAGTGACTTTGGTTTTTTGTCGGATAATCTCGTTCCGGACTTTGTCCCTTAACGAGATTCCGAGCATACCCCTTTCCATAGCTCGCTGTGTGACGTGTAGTCGGTGGGCTAGTTTCACTGTCAGGTTCCACGTCTCGGCTCCGTATGTCATGACCGGCAGGACGCACTGATTGAATACCTTGGTCTTCAGGCATTGTGGCAAGGGTGACTCGAAGATGTGACGCAGCTTTCCAAATGCTGCCCAGCCAAGCTGCACTCTTCTGGTGATTTCACTCTCAAAGTTGTCTCTACCCAGCTGTAACTTTTGTCCTAGGTAGACGTACTCCTGGACAACTTCAATGGCTACACCTTCGACGGAAACGGGCACAGGGACGATGTGCTCGTTGAACATGACCTTAGTCTTGTCCAAGTTCATCCCTAGCCCAACGCGTCTCGAGGCAGCATTAAGACCGGACAGCATTTCCTGCAGGTCTTGCAGCGATTCTGCCATTATAACTATGTCGTCAGCAAAGCGGAGGTGTGTGAGATATTCACCATTGACATTGATGCCCATTCCATTCCACCGCAGGGTCATGAAGACATCCTCCAGAGCATTGGTGAAGAGTTTCGGGGAAATAACGTCACCCTGTCTTACACCTCTGAGCAACTGGATGGGTCTTGTTTGGTGGTTCTGCACTTGGACGGACATAGTCGCCATTTGGTAGAGACTTCTCAACACCTCCACGTACCGCCAGTCGACTTGGCATCGCTGCAAAGACTCCAGAACGGCCCAGGTTTCGATGGAGTCGAAGGCCTTCTCGTAGTCCACAAACGCCATACACAGCGGTTGGTTATACTCCTCGGACTTCTGTATAACCTGCCGAACAGTATGGATGTGGTCCACGGTGCTATAGCCTTTACGAAACCCAGCCTGTTCCGGTGGCTGAAAGGCGTCAAATCTTGATGCCAGACGATTCGTGACGACTCTCGAGAACAGCTTATAGACGTGGCTCAGAAGCGTGATCGGCCTATAGTTTTTAAGGAGCGTTTTGTCTCCTTTCTTGAAAAACAATGCCACTACACCTCTGCTCCACGCCTTCGGGGTAGTCCCATTGGTTATTACAGAGTTGAAGAGCCTCTTCAACTCCCCAAGAACAGGTTTACCCCCAGCCTTGAGGAGCTCAGAGGCTACTCCATCTTCACCGGGAGCCTTCCCATTACTAAGCTGTTTGAGAGCCGCCTCGATTTCGTCGACATCTACGTCTGGGAGATCTTCAGTGAAGTGGCGGGTAAGTGGGGCTCTAGGGTCTCTCGCGTCAGGTGTAGGCTTCGGTGCATGCGAAGCATACAGATGTCCGTAGAAGTCCTCAATTTCAGCCAGTATCCCCGGGACTGATGTGACGGTTTCACCATTCGAGGTAGCTAACTTTGTCAGATGACTCCTCCCCAGTGTCTTGGTAAAGACCTTCGACCCCCGATTTCGCTCGATCGCCTCATGTACTAGGCGAGTGTTCCAGCTGCGAAGGTCGCGTCTCACCAAGCTCCTGATTTTCTTGTGGAGTGACTGGGGATCTGACAAAGTTTCCTCTGGTGTCTCACGTCTAAATCGCATCAAATCCAGGGTCTCGCTAGAAAGTTTGGACTTCTTATCTGACCGCCTTTTCCGAAAGTGCCTCGTTCCCACTTCGCGTATCACCCCAATTAAGCCGTCCAGATCCTCGTCAACATTTGCCGGGGTCTCCAGTGCGGCGAATCTATTTGTCAATTCCAGTTGGAATGCATCATGTCCAGCTTGGGGCACATTTGGACGAAGAACAGACCTCACCATGCGACTACGTTCAAGCTTAAAATTGATACTTAGGGTGCCTCGCACAAGCCGGTGATCGCTACCGGTATTAAACCTGCTGATCACTGAGACATCCCTAAATATGTGCTTCTTGTCGGCTATGATGAAGTCAATTTCGTTCTTCGTCACACCGTCGGGGCTCTTCCAGGTCCACTTCCGTTGGGGCTTTTTCTGATAAAAGGTGTTCATACAGAACAGCCCCTGCATGCTAAGGAAGTTGACCAGCATTTGGCCCCTACGGTTTCTGCGCCCATAGCTATGCTGTCCCAAACAAGATTCACCGCATTCTTTCCCCACTTTGGCGTTGAAGTCCCCCATGACAACGGTATAATCTTAACTTATTTAAACTATAATCTATTTGATGTAATATAATATAAACGCATTGATGTAATAAACGACACAATTATTTAAACATTCGGTCGTTCAAAACAGTATTTTGTAATAAAAACTTCTTCAAGTATTTTTTTTTTATTTTTTTGGTACAACGCGTCGATCGGAACGTGTTCTTATTCGAAGTCGGATTCGAAAATCGAATTTCGAATCGATATGTCTTTATCACTCTCTTTTTCATATAGATATGAAAGAGACAGAGTGCATCAAAATTCGAATGATTAATTTTTTTTAATTAACCTGAGGCTGAGAAATGACAATTCGTAGTCAAAAATTTAAAAAATTAAAAAGCTACTCTACTCACGCTCGAAACAACATCGCATTTTGTTCACTGTTATCTCGCAGCAAAGCCGCCATGTTTGAGCTGGTGAGGTGAAAATATATTTATAAAACAAAGACCTCTAGGTAGGGTGCCCATGACGCAGGCAGCATTCCCACGCTGTATGGCTATGGAAGCCTTTGCGCGAGAAAACTGCCAAACATAGTTAAAATAGTCATAATATATCACTGCTCTTTTTTCCAAACTATCAGTTTACACCTGGTAACAATAACAATGGCGTCGGGTTGGATACAAATGAGGTCCATACTGAGACACATTGTACCAAAAAACAGCAACGCATTAGAAACAAAAACAAAAGCAAAATCACGCAACATACTAAATGAAATATATACATCCTTGGTGCAATCTGTCTTAACGTACTGTATACCGGTATGGGGAGGTGCTGCTAAAACCCGTTTTATTGACCTTGAACGATCTCAACGTGCGATTATAAAGGTCATGTACTTCAAAAAGCTTAGGTTTCCAACAGAACAGCTATACCAAATTACTGATTTACTATCTGTCCGAAAGCTATACATTCTGCACTGTATCCTAAGTAAACATAAAATCCTACCGTTTAATCCAGACTACAATGATAGAAGAAAGATAGGCAGCGTTGCTTTCTCTGAGAAAACAAGAACCGTGTTCGCCACAAGACAGTTCGACGCAATGTCTGTGCACCTCTACAACAAAATAAACAGAGAAGTTAATTTTTACCCCAAAACTTACCATGAATGCAAAAAGCTGCTGACAATCTGGCTGAAGTCGAGAACGTATGAACAGACTGAGTTTATGTTAAAACGGAGTTAAAAAACTAGGAATGTTGACAGACTGACACACACTCACACACTCACACACACACACACACACACACACACACACACACACACACACACACACACACACACACACACACACACACACACACACACACACACACACACACACACACACACACACACACACACACACACACACACACACACACACACACACACACACACACACACACACACACACACACACACACACACACACACACACACACACACACACACACACACACACACACACACACACACACACACACACACACACACACACACACACACACACACACACACACACACACACACACACACACACACACACACACACACACACACACACACACACACACACACACACACACACACACACACACACACACACACACACACACACACACACACACACACACACACACACACACACACACACACACACACACACACACACACACACACACACACACACACACACACACACACACACACACACACACACACACACACACACACACACACACACACACACACACACACACACACACACACACACACACACACACACACAGACACACACACACACACACACAGACACACACACACACACACACACACACACACACACACACACACACACACACACACACACACACACACACACACACACACACACACACACACACACACACACACACACACACACACACACACACACACACACACACACACACACACACACACACACACACACACACACACACACACACACACACACACACACACACACACACACACACACACACACACACACACACACACACACACACACACACACACACACACACACACACACACACACACACACACACACACACACTTTTTCTTATTCTAAATTGTATCTAGTGCACCTGCTGAACATAACATTTTACCTTAAAGAAGAGCGGGGCCTCCCGACGCAGGCAATAACACGCTTAATGGGAGGCTCCATCCCTTGTATTATGTGACCATGTGTTTTTATTGAATAAAGAAATTTGAATTTGAATTTTGAATTTGAATACTTAACGTAATCGGGTTTTATAAATCGAGGTTTCGTTCTCTTTTGTTTCCTCCTCCATCTGAACCCATTTTTACGAATATTTTGTGAACTCAATGGGAAGTAAATGTTCTGTGTCGGACCGTTTCAATTTTTCCGCTAATTATTATAGAATTTTGACCAAAAACAGTCGCCAAGTACACAAATTTTAATTTTCGCATAATCTAAATTGTACGAAACAGAAAATTTCCTTCCCATTCAGTTCCTACAATGTCGTAAGTATTGGTTAAGTTTCGGAAGAGGAAACACACGAGAACGAAAACTCGATTTGTATGGAAAAATCGGCAGTGGTATTTAAAATATTTTCTCAATTCTCTGGATAGTGCCCGCCTTCTTTTTGCAGTGCCCTTAAAATAAATCTCATCAAAAACATAAATGTTAAATGAAAGCCAAGTTCGATATTGAGCTTGGTTCTCATTTAACATTTATGTTCTACGTGCAACGTTGTCGACTTCGCCGAAAAAATAATTGAGATCTATATGTACTCGTATAATTATAAGTGCCAAGTTCTTAGGCCTAAAATTTTTAGATACAAAAACATGGAACATATTAAAATATATGTATGTAACAATTTCTTGTTTCTCAATACTACTACAATGTTTACTACTTAATAGTTAATATATACTTAGGTAAGTTCCTAAATTATAAGAAAATTATTTGGCTAGTTTTCACATACAAGTTTATATAATATTTGTCTAATCATTAACCTATTTTCGTTAAGGTAAGTACGCAATTTAGTGTACGTCCTGTTACTTATACTATTAGCTTAATAATAAATAATACTATGTTACTTTTATGAAATGTAGTTGGTGTAAATTAGCATATATTTATGCAATTTGGGGTTCTAGTTGTTCTAAAGGATCTAAATACATAACAAATAACACAGCAACATTTAACTAATTTAAGATTAATCAGGTAAGTTCAGGAATCATTACTAGCATAATACGAAGACTGTTGACTTGCTCCGTTTAAAACGAAAAAGCTAAAAAAAATTTTTGCGTGGTATAAAGCCACTTTATCACAAGACATCATTCGGATTGGTTTGTTTCGAATCGCTTTTGTGAACCCCTTTTCGTCAAAGATTAGATTTTAATGAGATTTCAAATCATTTCTTACGAGTCCAGGATCTCTAACAATTGGCTCAAAATACCACCAAATTGACATGTTAAACGATGCGATTAAATGCCCTTGTACTCGTATGTAGCCGTATCGCTGCCTAGACAATTAAAAAAAACGTTCCTTTGAAAAAAAATTAAACCTAAGTTCCATAAAAAAAACCGTATATCCGGTTGGTACCACCCCCATATTCAGACTCAACCGTGTTGTTCTCAGCATACCCCTGCCCGCTGTACGTGTGGACCATCGTACGGAACTCGACGCGCGCAGAGCGGCTCTCGTGCGCGGCCGCCCTACTAGCCCTGCTGCTGTGCACCGCCCTCATCATCTACTTTACCGTGCTAGCTAAGAGTGACGTGAACGACGTCGACAGAGGTACGCTGTCTACAGTACTGCAGCATATGTGCGAGTATCACAGCACGCAACACTTCTAGCTGAGCTGTTGTGCACCGCCTTCATCCTGTACCTAGGTACGACACCGTATAAGAGCGATATCGAAGACGTCGACTAACGTACACTGTCCAGAGTACTGCAACATATGGTTTATTTTATTATACAGCCAGTGACGTAGCTATTGCTGTTCAGACCCAAGACCTTTTCTTTCAAGATGTAAAAAATCTACTGATTTTGTGATCACGATCTATTCGGGCTTAGGACCAGCGTTATTTCGGTTTGCCACCTATTGTTACGGCACTGTATACAGCGCTATACGCAGTATTGGACTTTCTTTAACGCCAGCATAGCTCGTATACCTACAGGGGCTTCCACCGATAGGAAATTCCGCAACCGTAATTTTGTTTGAACTAGTATAATTAGACACGCAATGTAGTAATACGCGTTCCAGATCACAGGACAAAATATACGAGTATTATACTGGCCCGTCAAGCAGTTTACCAGAATATAGGTACGTAAGATAAAATAAGTCCAGAGGTCATCATTGCGGTCAAAAAAGTTACCGTTGTTCGTATATAAAGGTGCGGTCAATTATATTATCTCAGTAAACGATGGACCTGAAAACAGAGCGCTGGCTGTGCTTTACGCTGTTCCTTTTTACCGTGCTCGCCAAGCGGAGTGTCGTCAGTGTGTGATCAGTGTGCGTGGACAGAGGTACGTCATTGTTTAGGTGGTCCTGCTATCCACATAATTCCTTTCACGCCATAAGTCAAGTTGATCCAATTCCAGTTATACACATACATCTGTTGTCCGCACCGCGTGCTTCCCTTCCCTTGCAGTGGCTACGAATGATATTCACGTGGGTTCGGGCTATTTCCACTGTGTCCGCTTACTAGTGAAGACTTCAGGACTTCTAGAAAAGCCATCGACTTGTATAAACTAGGTTTATAAAAATGCACTAACCCCACTGCCGATTTGGATAAAGTGCGCTATACGACGCTAGCATAACTTGATCGCCATTCGTTCACAGCACACACCACTAGTAGGTAACAAACATTGAACGTTCGTAGGCTCGCTTCAAAAAATCTCCACTCAGCAATTTTCAAGTGGCCGCGGATGATAGTTCTGTTTTGAGTTTGTGCCCCCTTATTAAGTGTAGGATGAATGACTGATAAATAGTTCCACCGGTCTTCCAGTTCAAAGCTTAGTCATCTTGACGCACACTACCCCTATTATTTAGTTGGCGGCCCTAGAAATCATAAGTTGTTTCCGTAAGATACTTATTTGTAGATAATAGCAATATTTTTTTAATTTCAACTTCTGGTCGCAACTTCAGTTCTCCAATTGGATGCTAGTCCAATGTAGTGGTATTTAACCTTTTGACCGCCACAGTCGGCTGTGGCCGTCAACAAAAAACCGTGCCCCTGACGCCACGTCGGCCACAGCCGTCGAATGATCAAAAACTTTGTAATTCTAACCGCTAACTACAAGTATTTTTCAATCCCCGTTGATTTTGGGGCACATCTTTTTTTTTTTACTCTGGCGTCAGTGGCACGGTAAATTGCTAGACCGCTTGGCGGTCAATAGGTTAACCATCGTGTTTGTCATCATTCATCAAAAAATACTATATCAGAATGCAGGCAATTATTGCATTTTCGCCACTAAGTATTTCGCTTCAAAGTACGAGTATAACGCTTTGAGTAAATACTATAAATACTCAAAGGTATAACGGTAGGTATCTTTTGGTGTATATCGTACAACCGAACCAAGTATGCGGTTTATCAGCACTATATAGTTTGTGTACCTATAACTTAGTATTTATAGCGGTGAGCTTGGAGAATTCTCGTTAATCAGTATTTATATTTATCTGATGTTTACTTTGAAAGATTCTTAGGAAACAGGGTTAAATAAGTTCCGCATCGTACCGTGGTTTCAACATCGCAATTTTTTTTTAATATAAATTGTTAGAATATACTTAAATGGCTGTATTAATATCAGCTTATTTTTTTTAAACCAGTTATCTGCGAAGAAATATTTATTCCTCATAGAATACCGCATCTCTGATGGTTTGCTAACGGGAAGAAAACCTTCCTGTAAAAAAAACAGTTATCTGGGAAGATTTCTTTTTCTCTATTCGCTACTGGTTATCAAACTTGGCTATCTGTGAGGAACAAAGGGAACTTATTCCCCGTTTTTATCCAGCCCCACATGAATGGAACATCACCCGTGAGATGTGGCTGGCGCGCCCCCAAACCGGCAACTTTACGGTGGAAGAGTTCACGCCACTGAAGCTGGTGTCTGTGCAGCACACAGTGAGCCCCGAATGCCACCGGTTCACAAATTGCGCCGCTGAGTTGAGGAACCTGCAGAGATACTTCATGGACACGCCTCATCTGGGATACGATCTGCCGTGAGTATTGCCGTAACCAGTGCCAGTCAATAGGTACACAATGATGGCTGATCAGGTACCAATTTTTGTTATTCAGTAAATGATGGTGATGATGATCACCGATTAAAATCCAAGTATATCTGGTTGGCGCAGAGCATGGTCTGAGATGAAAATTAAGAAAACCAGTGATGTTTTTATCTATGCAGAAACCTATTTCAAAAACTCTGACCCTGTAAAGGTCAGATTTTTGCATTAATTAATGTTAGATTTTTGTGTTTTGTTTTTATAATGGCTTCAAATAGTAAAGAGGCATGTTTTGACTCGCAAAGTTCATAAAACTTCAGTTTTCATATCAGCGTGTTAGTGATTTATCTCACTTTGCAGGTACAATTTCGTGATCGGCAACGACGGACGCGTGTACCAGGGCCGCGGCTGGATGCGCGAGGGCGCGCACACGGCGGGCTACAATCGCTGCTCGCTCGGCGTCGGCTTTATAGGTAACACTTTACACAAATACATTAACATTACAATACAAAATGCTTTATTACACACCGAAAAAAGTTTACAAATTAAACACAGAAACAATAATTTTAACAACGGTAGACAACAGGCAGTCTTATCGCTAAAGAGCGATCTCTTCCAGACAACCTTTGGATAGTAGAGTTGATCAGTATAAACCACACAATGTGTAGGTGATACAGAAGGGGATGGGAGAACAAAATAATTATCAACAGATATAGTCCAGCAGCCACCGCCTGTTTTTTTTTTTCAGTGATTAATAACAGGCTGAATCTTCGTGAGTTCGTTCGGTTCGACGAGACGCCCAAGTTTTTCCTCTGTGCACATTCTCAAAGAGGTAGCTAATAATGAACTGCGCAGATGTAAAACATGTCGATTTGGTAGGGTGTCGAAATTGTCTCACTAACAGTTAATTTTTTATTGAAATTTTAAGATAATGTTAATAAACTCGGAAAAACAATTGTCCTAACGGGTGATAACAAAAAAATGAGAATAACTTTCTATGGACCTCAAAACAAGACTATTCACTTAGACAAAAAACTTTGTTTATGAAGTTGTTACTACTTCTTTTGAGGTTCTTAAACTTCATTTGATTTTGTTTTTCAAGCATTAATATTTGTCAAAATGGTGTCGAAACAAGAAACGCTGCGAAAACGGTTGAACATTTTTATAATTCAAACTATAACTGGGGGAAAAAGTCTACTGTAGATAATTTTAGTAAAGAATATGTACTTAGTCTCCACTATTTATAGAATTCTTGCATCCTTGACGATAGATCACAAAAGTGGTAGCCGGCGACCAGCGAAGATAATGACCAAGAGAAGGATGAACCTACACCATAGCACTTTTAACGATAATAATCCTATGAGCCAACGAGATGCCGCGAGAAAAAATAAAGTGTTCCCAACCGTGCACTTGTTCGTTCTTGAAAAAGATAGGTCTGAAATGCCGCAAGAAGGTGAGAGCACCGGAATACACTGAACAGCAAAAACTGACTATTATATCACAGTGTCGCTGGATGATCCGAAATTACAAAGGAAAATCATTCATTTTGGACGATAAAAGTTATTTTCCTTTGAGTAAAACACATATACCTGGAAATGACCGATACTACACCAGCAATAATTTTACAACACCAGACGATATAAAACACAAGTATAAGCACAAGTTTGAGCAGAAAGTTATGCTTTATGTGGCTATATCCGACAAAGGTCTTTCGAAA
This sequence comes from Apotomis betuletana, assembly GCA_932273695.1. Classification (NCBI taxonomy): domain Eukaryota; kingdom Metazoa; phylum Arthropoda; class Insecta; order Lepidoptera; family Tortricidae; genus Apotomis; species Apotomis betuletana. The sequence continues at coordinate 10,056,526 of OW026298.1, read as the reverse complement.
CTGTCGTTCTAACCGAGTGGTTTAGCGGTCAACCAAAAAGTGTAAGAGAGCGAATGCTTGAAAAAAATACTGATAGCATTTATTCGCAAACATCACTCAGATGGAGAATATGTTCTGGTCGGATAAAGCATCGTCGCATTATGCCAAAAAAACGACGCGTTTCCTAGACGCTAATAATATACCATTTGTACCGAAAATCCGAAACCCCATAAACCTTGCACAATGTCGGCCGATTGAAGATTTCTTAGGTTATTTGAGCAGTTTAGTATACAAAAATAACTGGAGAGCTGAAAATTGTACCCAACTGATATAAATAATTAAAACATGTGTGCGGAAAATGGACAAGAATTCCGTCCAAGAGTCTTGTTCCAACGTCATGTCTATACTGAGTGGAACAGCTGACCACGAGTCCTATTCTAATGTGCATTGATGATTTTGTAAATAGTTTCTATGTACATATTTTCCAATAATATCAAATTGTGCTAAAAAGATACACGAGTATTTTTTTACACCTCTGAACGAATTCTCATTTTTTTGTTATCACCCGTTACAAAATTGATGGTTTGAGTTGGAGCGTCCTCCACGCCGAATATGTCGAAATAACGAGGTCATAAAAATTATTAATAACCAGCTGATTTTTTGTATGAAGCTTAGTAAATATTAGTATAATTGAATGGCCACAAAGTCCTACAAATGTAGTGGTACGTTTTCCTAGTCCTACGCTTGGAAGTTGTCGATTCCACGGTAACAATTTTTACATTAATAGCCGTAGGACAAAAAAACACATGTTCAGTTAGTGCATTCTTTGCCTAAATCAAACAGTGCCCTACCAAAAAATGGGTATGGGTAAAATAATAATTTTTCGTAGTTGTAGTTTTGGTAACGGGAATGCCGCTCTTCGTCTGTACGCGGAGAGGTTTCCCGCACGAAGGCAACCCAACAACGCCCGTGTGATCCTCAATGCGATTATCAGTTTACAAAATAACAACCTGACGGTGCCGATTAATCGAGGAGGGCGTCAACGACTTCATGTGAGAGAGGAAGGGAAGGTATGGGACCATTTTATTATCAGCTGACATTTATGACTGTGATTGATAAGATTGTAAATAAATAATACAGGAGGTTATGAAATAATGGTTTATTTTTTCACTACTGTAAAGAGATGCTATTTTTTTTTTCCATAAGCCAGGCACCATAGTCATATTTATGGTCTAAACATTAATGGGTCTCTTTCTTTGCCTTTCGTTCTGTTACATACTGTATAACATGCTTATCTGGGCCGCTTGACATACACGACTGTTTACGGAGTAGATAATTGTGTTTGGGCTTCTTTTTCAACGACAACGTGATTTACTCGGGATTGTTTACGAATTTAACTCTGTATCGAAATGTAAATAAGTTAAATATGTGGACAAAATATATCAATTCCTGGAAATACATACCACTTTTAGTGTAGGACAGTGGTAAAATTGTGTTCTACACTTTATTCCCGATAGGACAAAATCAAACCTAGGTTATGAACAAATTGTTACCGTAGAATCGACAACTTCCAAGCGTAGGACTAGGAAAACGTACCACTACATTTGTAGGACTTTGTGGCCATTCAATTATACTAATATTTACTAAGCTGCATATAAAAAATCAGCTGGTTATTAATAATTTTTATGACCTCGTTATTTCGACATATTCGGCGTGGAGGACGCTCCAACTCAAACCATCCATTTTGTAGGACAATTGTTTTTCCGAGTTTATTAACATATTATCTTAAAATTTCAATAAAAATTAACTGTTAGTCAGACAATTTCGACACCCTACCAAATCGACATGTTTCACATCTGCGCAGTTCATTAGCTACCTCTTTGAGAATGTGCTCAGAGGAAAAACTTGGGCGTCTCGTCGAACCGAACGAACTCACGAAGATTCAGCCTGTTTTTAATCACTGAAAAAACAGGCGGTGGCTGCTGGACTAATAAACAAGTAAACATAACGATAAATATACACATACACAAATAGATATATGTAAACCTACTTAAAAATAAACATAGGTATACAAGACAAGTAAGGAACACATACACAGTTAGAGGCGAACGAACGAAAGCAGTTTAATAAATCACACGAACAATTAAATTAATCGAGAGATAGTATTATTTTATTTTATTTCTAAATATCGGTGGAGATTTAGCACCGCCATTCTAATGGAAGCGAGTTCGATAACAAAACGGCTATAAAGGTAAAGGAATTCGAGTAAAATTTTGAATGTGAGGAGGTGACAGATAAGATTTTTTTTAGCGCACCTTGCAGATGAAAGGTAGCTAAAGCGCTCTTTTAGATACAGGGGAGTTGCTCGGTGGCAAAAGCACAAAGCGCGGTGACAAACCAAGGGCGGTAATTCGTTAAGGCCAAGATCGCATATTTATATTAGGTATAACACACAAACACATGCGGTCTGCGACATTCACGAATCCACCGCCCTAGGTATGTACCTAATGTAACTACTATTACCACCTAATAAATAACTGCCTATGTCTTGACGCCCATTGTTGAGCGAATCGATTGCTCGATTACCTACTCGTGTTGATTCTCGCGTGATTTGCTCTTGCTTATACGCGGTTAAGCACAGGTTTCACAAAGATCAAATTCAAAAGAGTTAGCCACCTATAGCTGTAGGTATACATAGTACCAATGTATTCTATGCATACCGACATGCGTAAGTCACGCGTAAAGACCACTCGCTACTGGCGCCCATGTGTAAAGAAATCGGAGTCCCGAATTTTTGTAACTTCGGATTGCGTCTGACGTACGAGACAATCGAACTTCGGAACCATATATAAACCTTCATTGACCCTTTTTTCGGTACTACTGCACAGTCATCCATCATCAGCTTGCCACAATCAAAATGCCGAAAAAATCACAACACATATAAAGATGTGTGGCGATATATTACGCCATGAATTTTACAGGGGACTACCGTGAGCAAGAGGCTACGGGTCTCATCCACAGCCGCGTCACCGACTTGCAGCTGCAACGCTTTAACATGCTGCTCGAGGACGGCGTCGAGCGCGGTTTCCTACGCCCGGACTACTCGGTCGTCGGCGCCAAAGACATCACCATCACAGAAAGCCCGGGAGCCAACCTGTACCGCGCGCTGCAGAAACTAGACCACTTCGAGAGAACCTACAGCTATAGAAACATGACTTGTAAAGAGATACATACAATGATAGACGGTAAACCTAGTACTACTATTATTCCGTAAATAATATTCTTATAAGTATTTATTTTTATAAAATGTGATAGTATTTAATTTTTTTTACTTTAGCTGTAAGTAAACTCCGATGCTGAGGATATCGGGCTATTTAGTCCCGTAGTAATATTTAAATGCTGAGGCGCTCACAACGAACCGCTCTTGAGTTTACTCTTGAATATCCTAGGTATGGTGACTGTCGAATAGATGAGGATCTACTTACTTGCCAATTATGCACCAATATAAGTGGCGAAGCGTCCATACGAATTCGGTTGAAGCTACATGCCTGTTGGATACTTCCGAGCAACTACTACATAAACGCGACTCAATTCTGGAAAGTCGTTTTCCATGACTGTGGCATCAGTCTTCAGAAACTTCATCAGTTCAATTCAATTGCCGCTAATAATATCAGATACCTACAAAGTCGATGTACTTACTATACCTTCTGCAAAAACAAAAATGAACATGATTCAGAAAAAAATAATTCGGGATATGATGCATTTGAAGAAAAAAGATTAGTCTGAATGATGACTTACCCCCGTAGGTGCCCGTGTAGGTTTTTAGGTTGTTTAGGTTGCAGTGATCAGTGATCAGATTTGTCTGAACAGAATGATTTGTATTGCAATAATAACCTACCAGTTTTTCAACTGGATTAGACTGGAGATTGGGCCACAGGTATCACAAGTATGGCATCAAATGGGATGTGTATTGTTATATATAGCAACTTTAGATATATTCTCACTGGATATAACAACATTTGATATATTTTTTAAGGATATAACCATTTAAGTAATATAATGATTTATTTCTTTTTTATTTATGTAAAAATAGTCCGTATAATTTCATTGGATATAATGATATATTTAATGGATAGATAGATACCTCGAAGTGTGGTGATGTGATCTCAAGATATTATTCTAACACTTTGCTTCGTCATTGTACCTAACTATGACTATCATACTACTTCATAGTTTGGGATTATAGACATTATACCTAAGGGTTCATAAACATTATACATAAGACCCTTATGTACAATTAGATTGAAAGTAGTTTTATTAAACATTATTATATTTGATGACAGGGCATATGATAATATTTCAAATGTTGTTATCCCTTAATAGCTTTTATACTGACCAATAATAATATACCAAAAGTTCTTATATCACCCGTTACGCCCCCATCAAATAGCACTAACCTTTAATGCATTAGTGTCAATGATAGCGATATCCGCAGTAAATAATAGAAGTATAATGGCGTAATCACATCGTTTATTGGTATATGTATGTACCTATTCGCACGAGTCGTACAAGCTATAAACATGGTGTGCCGGCAGTTGGGCCGGCGGCGGCAAACAATCACAAAAACTTTAGAATATGCATTCGTTTATCCAACGTATACAGGGTCATAAACGTCGGTCGAACTAAACGCAGCATAATCGGTGATACGGTTAGTCTAAGTTTGCACCTGGCGTCTATGACGTCCTGTATAAAGCAGGTGCGATCTTAGATTAACCGCAGCCCCCCCTCCTCTTGTCGTCCGGCGTATATGATCAGTTTATACAGCGAGACTCGGCGCCGGCGAGGCTCTGTCTACTCCACGGCCCACTTTCTCAACCAAATAAGAAAAAATTTCGTAGAAAATCAAGACCGGATCACAAAACGTAGATTATGATTATGATCTACGTTTTGTGATCCGGTCTTGATTTTCTATGGGGTGCGTCTCTTGTGGCGGAGCCGAGCGGAGACGTCCGGAATCGACCAATCACAAAAGTGAGATACAGATTTCAACTCATGTGATTGGTCAATTCCCCACGGAGAAAGGCAACGCCGCGCCGGCGCTCGCCGCGCGTCAACAACGTTACCAGATCAAATAGTTTGCCAGTTCCTCAACAACTCCTATAAAGGCATCATATATATAAAAATTATCACCTTAACATTAAAATTCGAAAGTTGTACCGTGTTAATGGCTCCTCTACAAGAAAATCATATAGTAAAAACCCATCTGATCGTGAATCTCAACGGATGATCGTTACGGAGTGAGAAGCGTGGGCTCTAAGGCGCTCGGCGGCGGCGAAGCGGTACAAGGCCACAGACGTCACATACATTGCGTATAGATGCTCCCGAAACTGTGCGGTGTTTAAACATTTGGCATAGATAATTTGACTAACGAATACATTCCAACTAAATAAAAATAAACTCTTATGATTACTTTAAAAGTCTGTAATTCTGAAAGGCTTATATATTTTCTATAACATTTTTTGTTAGACATATTCTGTTTTAGAGGTTCTTTTAGGCACTGGCATTTCCGATTGGTTCGCCAAATTCGCGGTTATATGAGTTGCGTGTGTGAACAGATGTCGCCAACCCCTGGCAGTCGAGAAACTGACAGAGGTCTCCGACACACTACAGTAGTCTGTCGTCTGCTTCACGACAGTCGGTGTAATCGTTTAAGACTAGTATAATAATAATACCTATACCCGAATAGATCCGGGGCTTACGATCGTACGATACAACATCAAATATCCTGATTATTATATCATTACAACTATTACTAAATTATGGTTACATGAGCATACATAATTATACAGCAATAAAACCATGTAGAGTAAAGCGCAAAATTTAACGTTTGTCCAAAATTCCTTTTTTTTTATTTTTTATTTTTTTATTCTATACATGCATTTTCGACTTATCAGAGATTTAATTTAGGTATTTCAAACAATACCAGTAAAAAAAAAACGAAGTACATAGTGCAGTGTATTAAGCACTAGGTAAGAAGTTGATAATAACAATAAATAGAAGGAAGAGATGAGAGCAGGTACAGTCGAGTTCAATAATTTATGAGCAAAAACTTGATCATAAATATGTGATCTCGCCCCTATTATTTACGGCAGAGATGTCTTCAGATATATTTTTTGATTACAATTTTGCTCCTAAATTTAAGAACTCGACTGTACTAGACGGGTCGGAGGAAGACGCGCCTCCTGCCTTCGCCATATATCAACTATCCCTTCGTCTGAATACCAACTTGAACACATTTTCGTATTGCTTAAATACATTTTCAGTCTACGAAAATGATAGACGCCGCTAGCAATACAACTTAGTTACTACACAAATTGATTTCAATATGCTTTCTAAGCTACGTTTAGACAACGTATCAGCGTTAAACATTCGCGAGTCATAGGACTACTTCATTTGCCATAAATCATCGTGACAAACAATAACATTACTATGCCCGGGGACCGGAATTTTCGTAAACAAATTTCACTGCCTTGCCAAGAAACCGTGATATCGAGCTAACTCGCAAGCAGTTTTGTCGCAGAGAGGCGATGTAATTGGCAATATTGTAGTTGTATTGTATTTTTGGAAGTGTATGATACTCTAATTTACCAAGTTTTAACCCTTAAATGCACAACCCTATTTCTGATTTCTTATATATTTTCTATGATCTGTTTTACAGGGCCAAACATAGGTTGAATAAATTTGAAATGAACTGTTGCTATTAATATTATGCATATGGATATAAAATAATGGTGATCAGCGAGGATTCGCTGCGAAAGTTCCGATCCCGACTAAGACCTCAAAGAAGTGAATGTTCACAACATACCGTTAATTAAAATAATCTAACACCAATATTATTATTGTAATAAATATTTTTTTTTTCAGTCTTTGGTTCCATTCCAGTACATTGCATACTTCTATAAATGCTTTTTTATCCGATTAATTTGATTTTTGTTCATTTAGTTAAGTAGTACATAAAAGGTAGTGAGGTTAGCCATCGGCGAGTAAAGCGGGCAACACACACCAGACGAGATACTCTACCACGGACAAAGGCGCCCAACGCCGCGAGTATCCAAGCCGCGTATAACTAAATATTTCATTGTTCATTAACCCTACGTATACATATGTCAAACATATGGTACTTCATAACGTACCCCAGGATTCAAACATAGTTCAACTGCTCCAATCTCATCAGTACCTGAGCATACGAAGGGTTAATGTATAAAAAAATGAAAATTTGTGACGTTTTGAAGCAAAAGGTACCACTTTGTCGCTTACCATAAAGACGTCGTGACATGTTAATGGTATAAATATGCAACTAATTTCGTGTTTATGGTAAGCGAGTTTTGGTTGAAAACGTCACAGTTTATCAATGTTAATCAAATTAACGCTTCTGACCGATCGGTGTTTTATAATGATTTCAATGAAAAATCGCTGATACATAAATATTATAAACATCGCTACAGGCACAATCATTTAAATAATCATCACTAATATACAATTTTTTTTTCAACAATAGGCTTCGTATAATTTTTTGAAGACAATTCAATTATATTTTATTTCCATAGGTCCTCGCTGTTAGGATCTACGAACTGCAAGGTCATTCATTTTTCTTTACCATGGTTTTTCCGAAATGTTAATTTTTTTTTTAACAATTTGACAGTTTTCAATTATAGCGGTTGAAGCAAACTTAGCTTTCGAAACATAATTAAAAATAAATACTTGATGGTTGGCACTTGTCAATGTCAAACTTCAGTGTTTATTTATTCAAAATTTGACACATGTCAGTGTCAAACCGTGTTTCGAAGGCAAAGATCCCTTCAGCCACTATTATTGAGAACTGTCAAATTGTCAATTTAAAAAACATTTCGGAAAAACCATGGTAAAGAAAAAATAATGACCTGCAGATCCATACAGCAATTACTATCGAAAAAAATATAATTTCATGGTCATCCAAAAATTGTACAGAGCCTTGTTCTTTAATCCATTCTCACTTTCAATTCAATTTAGTTTCTTTATTAAGAATCTTAAGACGGCTTGTCTAAGTTGACCTCCTTATACGCAAAATGTGATGTTATCAGCTTAGTTCCAAAACCAAGACCCCGACAGATTTTCTTAAAAACTATTACGGTGTATAATTCTCAAAATTCTAAGTTCCCAATATTTCAAATTTTAGAACCATTTAATTTTATTTTTTTAATTTATTTCCAAAATCAAATATTGAGAATCTGATAGATGTAAATCTGGCATTATGGGTTTGCGTTTAAATTTTGAAATGAGCTATAGTTTATTTCGTCAATATTATAATTTAAGGCGCAGTACACAAGCCACATGAACGAATGACACCAAACTTCCTGATGATAGAAGAAACCTTATGACTACCCCTTATTGCTGACGTCGCGACATATATACGACGATGGTGGTCCACTATATACATACATTATTGCCCGAGCTTGATTTTAATGATTTACTAACCCAGGCACGTAGGTAGTCACACAAAGTTTTTGAGTATTCCATGATCCTCTCGTCCTTTGGTAAGTATTGATTTGGTATAAAACATGAACCTAATCCTCCACAGTACACGTGCTACCGAAACATTTGCCAAAATCTTTAAGCGGTTCGAGCAAAACAAACATTATAACACTACGTAAACACATCAAAAAAAGGCAAAACGGTGTCTTTTAAGATATACATTTGGCAAGGAACCCTTTCGTTACAGTTACGACTTCAAAAGTTGTCCGCGGAAGCTCGGCGCTTCGTGGACTCGAGCGAGTGCACGAGGCGTCGAGCTTCGCGGCCGCCGCCAGACGAGGCAGCTTTTGTTTAACAAATTTATTGCACAGCAAAATTTACATAATCACAGAACGCACTACATAGACAGAGATTATTGCAATAGTTACAATAACGTGAGATCTAAAAACCCTCATTTGTATGTGTCACCTATAAATATAGACGGGACGCGCCCTGGGTACAGAACACTCGCGGGCTCCTTAGGATTATTATTATGAGACAGAATAAATAAAAAATGAAACGGTGACGAACACATAAGACGACCCGGTCCGTGACGCCAGCTTCGAGAGTTCCGTACCGTAGGCGCTGAACTCGGCAAACCATAACAACACCTAACGGACAAACGGAATTTTGAACAACGTATCAATGCGAAAAAGAACCTCTTGTTAACATAATATATTTGTAAATAAGCAAATAATAAAGGTCCGGTTAAAGTTGATATGTTCATCGCTCATTGGCCACAAGCCGCAACGTGTGGATGTAACTTGATCGGTATCATGACAGCTGCCAATTTATTAACAGTGTTTTCTCCTACAATTAGTAAAAATCACAAAACAATTTCTCTAAATGCTGCTAAAGAAAAGAGAATCAGTCAGTCTCTCGTGAATACAATGAAACAATTTGAATTGAAAATCAAACCATGAGGAGGTTTTACCTACAAACAGCTGCCGTGTGTTCAGAGGCCAGGTGCGTCGCGCGCCTTCACTGCTCACTCGGCTAACAATTCTGGAACAATATACACATTCTCTTAGCAAAAATATAACGTAACGATATTCAAACACGAAAATCGAGGATGCCAAATATTATGAAACTTTATGAAATATAATGTTTTAATGACACGGGTTTTTAATTTTTATAGTAAAAACAAATTAATTGAATTTTGATTGTGTTCACCTACAATCAAAATTCAATTAATTTGTTTTTACTCTATGAACCTACTAAGGAAGGTTATTTTTATATTCGTCATGTTAAGAATTAACATTCTTGAATTTCGAATCACAGTAATCAGCTTGTTTATAATTCAAAAAATTAAGACATGTTACTTTTTTCATATTTGAGCCACGTTCCAATTGATTGGATTTCGATAAAAAAACCTAGTAATTATTTATGAAAAAAATCTGTTGTTTAAAGCGTTTACTTTATAAACATCGTCCACATTATAAAAATAAATCTGTGTTTTTTGAAGCACATTTGAATTTGCTATGCAGACCAGTGTTCTTTTTCAAATTACTTTTCCACCCTTGGGTCGAAATGGGTCACTTTCAACCCGCTATATGGCTATGCAATGCCCAACTTTCAGAATATGAGAAATGAAATAGTAGATTGTTAACCAAGGGTAGAAAGTCATCCATTGCACCCGAGATATTTCTGGCGCTCGAACGAAGTGAGAGCGCCAATAGTTCGAGGGTGAAATGGGTAATTTCACCCGAGTTAAACACTCTACTTTTCATTTCGACTGCGAAGAAAATAAAATACTACACCGACAAGTTAAATGAATGTCCATATCATTTTTAACCAAGAATCAATAAAAGACACGGTATTATTATTTAATCTCGTGTTCCCGCGTTTTATATTGGAAACTTTCATTATTATTATTTTTAACACCACCGCCAACAATAAAAAAAAAAATGGTTTCAATTTTGTTTTTTATATAAATGTACGATTCTATCAATAAATGAGGGACAGAACTATATATATGTATTAATATGAATATAATGCATATTTATATTTATATTTAATTATTGGTTATAAATAAATTAAGCTTGCCTATATCTATCCTTTGGAGACCTTTTTTCAATGGCCATTTACCACGGCCGACTAGATTGTACCTAATTAAGTTGGTCACGACGTGCATCTAGATGGCAAATGTCTTTGACTCCGTGGCAATTAAAAAAAAATTACTTTCCACCCTAGGGATGGAAAAGCTATTTTCCACCCGGCTATCTACACATGAAATTGACACTTTCCGAACAGGAGAGATGAAAATGTAATTGCAGTGGTCGATGTGGACAAATAACGTAGTGACAGTAAAAGGAGTAGAATTCAAATGTGGTTGCAATTTGCTTAACCCTCTACAGCATGACTTACCTTAATATTTTTTCAATTTTCAACTTTGACACACTGTCATATAAAGTCATAAATTTAAACGACCATAAATGGCTTCGTATGCAGCACAGACCACCACCACAAGACGGAGCATGTAACGCGACCCGTAGGCGACCCGCGCGCACCAACGATAAGGTACGGCAGAACATTAAAGTATCAACACGGCGGCCACCGTTTAGTGGCTTCCATGTTTATGAGGTCTCTCTACACCACTTAACACTACAATTTACCATGTTATTTATTTAATTTCTTTTTTCGTTGACGTACGCATGGATCATAAACAAGGAGGCAACTAAACGGTGGCCGCCAGTGTTGCCAATGCAAATTTTTAGGCGGCCGTATACATGAGATAAAAAAGCCGTGTTTATATGGAAAAAGACCAACGTTGGGCCGTAGCACTGCTTGAAAAAAAGGAAACACTTTTCAACATTAGCCAAGTGGCGCTGTTTTCAGGTATTTAACATAAATTCACTTACATCGGGGTTTTCGGCGCGGGAATGTTTAACATTTAGCCAAAGAGCAGGCATTAAATCATTCTCCTACCGAAATTCGTATTCGGAATCGAATACAGGGCTACTCCGAATACTCCGATGTTCGAAATTCGACAAGCGTATAGACCGTATAGTGCTAATTAGTTACCGAGCTAGTTCATTGCTGTTAAATTTGCGAAAAGCCGTAGAATCTGCTACGGCCCCAGAGCTCTGGCCGTAGGCCGTGGATTTTGTGATTTTTTGGCCTGAAAGCCGTAGAACACGGTAATTGCCGTAGCATTGGCAACACTGGTGGCCGCCGTGTTGATACTTTAATGTTCTGCCGTACCATATCGTTGGTGCGCGCGGGTCGCCTTACATGCTCCGTCTAGTGGGGGTGGTCTGGTATGCAGGAAAGGGCTAAGTAGTTACCGGCGATGGGGCGGCGGGGCCGAAAGCCGCGCGAGCCGTCGGGGCCGCGCGGGCCGCGGACCACGATGACGCGGGGCGCGCCCGCCTCCTCCAGCGAGGCCGTGCGCAGCCGCGCCAGCAGCCGCTCCGGCCGCTCCGGGCGAGGCTTTGCTCCCGGCTTGCTCCTGCGGTAACAAAAGTTAACAAACATTTACATAATGGCCCGTTTAGACCATGTTCAGATGACAAGCGCTTAACGCGCGTTTTGCTAACGCGCGTTTACAACTACATAGCAACTTATTCAGGCCGTACACATGCTAACGCGCGTTTTATTAATACGCGCGTTGAACGCTGCGCTAGCGCTCGACTGTTGTCAGCGCGCGTCGATCATTGGTTTTCCATGTTTCCGTTCAGTTGAGCGCGCGCTTTCGACGCGGATGGACGTATTTTAGGGTTCATCGGGTCGTCCAGAAATCATCCGAAATGGAAACCGAAGTTTTTAATACGGAATTATTTATAGACGAAATAGAGAAACGTCCTGCGATATGGGACATGACAAGTAGCGATTATTCAGATAGGAATTTAAAGAGACGGGCTTGGGAAGAACTGGAAGACTGAACCATGGCGGTCGCGGCAACGCGCGTTCAACGCCTGGCAAGCGCGTGTCATGTGAACACTATACAAAAATTTAGCGCGCGTTCAACGCGCGTTGAACGCTTGTCATCTGAACGTACCCTTAGAGTTCATACAACGCAAGTAGGATTAGGGTTTGCACCCGGCTTGCTCCTACGGAAACAAAAGTTAACAAACATTGACATAATGGCCCGTTTAGAGTTCATACAACGCAAGTAGGATTAGGGTAGGTAAGCACATTTTTCATGAGGGTGTTACGAAGGGAGGCCTTCGGCTTGCGGGCTTCTAATAGACTCTCGTTGGTAATCCCCTTAACCCTTTGACCGCCAAAGACGGCAAATCATGTCATCGGGAATTCGTGCCACTGACGCCAACGACGCCTATTGACGTCAAAAATTTCACTGGTCAAAAACATGCTGATTCAAACCACTATCTGTGTTTTTCAATCTCTGTTGATTTTGAAGCACTTTTTTTTTTGGTTTGGCGTCAGTGGCACGGTGAATTGCTTTGCCGCTTGGCGCTCGAAAGGTTAATACCCGTCATACACATAATGTTCTTCATCACATTTGCGAGTAAATAAAAAATACATGAGTACATGACACAAAAATAAACATGAAACGATTGTCAACCAACTTTTTTCTGTTTATTATGTTTTTTTATTTATTTTAAGAATTGGAAACACGGCCATCAACATAAAACAGAAAACAAATGTATACAAAATCTTGCAATCTATCATCAACAAACACAAATTAACAATATTATACAGCAAAACTATAGTACCTAACATGTTATAATTATAATGTATAAGTTTTTTCCGTGTAGTCTGCCACAGTTAATAGTAAGAACTGCGTTTAGTTTAGAAACTTGACAGGCTATACTGCCAGATTGTATCGGTAAGTCAAAATAAAATTTTATCTATCCAAATATCATAAACCCTCCATGATGCGTTCAAGAACCGCACATTATGACCACCATAAAAATAGACTGTTTTATTAGAACAAATTTCTTATCTGTGAAAATGTTATTATTGCTAAATAATAACATTGATTTCGATAATATTATTTATTCAAATTTCGAACATCTTTGAAAACAAAAAAAATTGATTTGACCTCTATTCTAATATCAGTCGAGATGACGTTTAGTTCGAAATGAATTGTCAATTTGCATAAAATTTGACAAATGTCGCACGTAAGTAAGATATCGAACGATATGATAGTTGGGGACAACTCTAGTTTGTCTCTGAATTAAAAAAAACTATGACAGCTGCCAGAAAACTTCATTACCGCCATTACCGGGTAATATTTGTCGTAATGTGCGACTCCTGAATGCATCATGGAGGCTTATGATATGAGGCTAGATAAAGTAGTGTATGTAACTGTACATAATTAGGCATTAAAACACTCGTGTGATGTTATTATGAAACTTGCCTTCGGCGCGTTTCATAAACCCACACTCGTGTTTAATACCCTTTATTATGTACAGTCACATAAACTACTATAATAAAATCGTCCGTGAAGAATATATATGTATGTCGCTACACACCCCACTTTAACCACGTTGCAAGCGGAGCTCTTGCCGTTGCGCGGGTTGGTGAGCATGACGAACTCCACCGTGTCTCCGGGCTGCAGGTCCGCGGGGTTGCCGCGCACCTCCGACATGTGGAAGAACAGCCGTCTCTGCTCCTCGGACTCCAGCGCGAGCGAGAGGAATCCGAAGCCGCCTGGAAACAAATGACATTCATTACTTCAAGCGGGGAGGGAAAATGTTAGGACACTTTATGCGAAATGATGCTTTTATATATAACATAAAAGGAAAGGTTGATGGGAAGCAAGGAAGAGGAAGGCCGAGGATTATATAATAATATATATAATAAATATCGGACAACCTCACACAAATCAATCTAGTCCCAAATTAAGCTCAAGAAGGCTTGTGTTATGGGCAGTGATCGGGGATTTCTCTGCCACAACGCGGTATTTCAAAGAAATATATTTTTTTATATCAATATAGTCATGATTATCTCATCAAATCTCAATACAATATTTTTTTCGGCCAAGATAGCCGGATTACAATATAATTACCATGTCCATATAAAATAATATACACGAAATACCGCGTTGTGGCAGAGAAATCCCCGATCACTGGTTATGGGTACTAGACGACGATATACGTACTTATATAGATAAATACATAGAACAACCATGACCCAAGCACAAATATTCGAGTTCATCACACAAATATTTGCCCTGGCCGGGATTCGAACCCGGGACCGCCGGCTCAGTAGGCAGGTGTCTACAAATCGAGCCAAACGCGTCGTCGAATGAGGATTCGAATAATCGAGGATTAATTATCTGGACCAGATAAAGAAAAAGGTAGTCGGCGCGTCGTATGGAGAAGTGAACTAACTATAATAAGTAGAACAGACTGAAGAGAACTGCACCGACAAGAGTAAAACTCTTAAATAATAATGATGATATAAGATTCTGTCCCTGTCGGGTAAACGTTATATTATAATTAAATATTGTGAAACTCCTCTTCAAGCCGCAACCAAACAAACAGCTCGCCAACTAATCGCGAATCATTTCACCGCTGTGTTCACACCTCTTTGCATTCTGGATGTTTGACCATAGTCAGGGAGCGAAACTTTGGTGCCGGTGACGTCATTATGACGCGAAGTCGCATATAGGATGTTTTTTTAAAACAAAATTGCAACACCTCAGTGATGCTTTATAATGTAAATAATAATGGTAATATATAATTATTGATTATTTATAAAAAAAATGGTATTTATACAAAAAATCATGTAAATATTAACGAATAACATTTTTACTGGATAATGAAATTCTAACAAAAGAAAACTTTTCCTCGAGTAAATGAAACAACACAACAAATGTTTCGTCGGATGACGAAGTATGCAGAACGCTAAAAATTCAAACATAATTATCGCATCTTCTTTCTTATTTACATGTAGGAATAACGATGTACGAACTTTTGGAGGTGATACAGGGGACTATTTGGAAGAGTTTGAACCCAACGAGTATATACTTTAGTCCAATCCATGATTCTTTTCGAGTTTCTCCAATTTATTGAGTACGTACCAAGAATTACATTTAAACTGAACTATGCATATCATTTACATAATTACATGTATACATTTCACACGTACATTCAGGGAAATATGATTCTCGAACCTCACGCCAGTTATAAATATGCTGATAAGTTGTCATTTGATTAGGTATCTATAATAAAAATAGAAACACTCTGTATTTAGCTTCACGTCATACGTTTGTCACCGGCACCATAGTTTCGCTCCCTGACCATAGTTATGCAGAAAGCGACCAGCGTAGATTTTTTGTCAAAAGTGACTTAAGTCTTAAGAGGCCTTATTCCTTTTATAATTTATTTTTTTCGTATTATGACGAATATATTGATAATTTCAACCAACTTTTTGAAGTGAATAATACTTTTTCCCGAGTTCTAGGTAGTAACGTAGCTATTTCATGCTTTCATTGCGTGCAGTCGAAAATAAGTAGAAATAACGAATTTTCCACGTGAATTTTGTAAATTTCGAGTAGTTTTTCGAACAAAAATTATCAATGAAAAATTCAAACTGTAGGCTTCAAATATATACCAATAAATCCCAATAGCCCTGTTCTAGGTAATAACATCAATAATATGTTAAGAAACATGTTTGATCATAGAGAAAAATGTCTAAACAATCAGCATTTTAAAAGGAATAAGGCCTCTTAATCAATGAATGAGTTTGGTCGCTTTTTAGGGTTCCGTACCTCAAAAGGAAAAAACGGAACCCTTATAGGATCACTTTGTTGTCCGTCTGTCCGTCCGTCCGTCTGTCAAGACCCTTTTTCTCAGGAACGCGAGGAGGTATGAAGCTGAAATTTATATCAATTACTCAGGTCTACTGTCCCTTGAAGCTGTGAAAAAATCAAACTTCTAAGCCAACGCAATCAAAAGATACAGCCGTTTATGCCGCAAATTTTCGACACTTGCAAGGGAATCAAAACCTACAGGGTGCTTCCCGTGAACGCAGAATCTTGAAATTTGGTACGAAGCAACGTCTTATAGCATAGATAAAGGAATAATTACGAAAACCATAATTTTTTTTTTAATACCTAACTTTGCACCTAATTTATATGGGGCGCTATACATACCAGGTGCAAACTTAACTTAACCACTTAGGGATGGAAAGTGTTTGTACGGAACCCTCGGTGCGCGAGTCCGACTCGCACTTGGCCGGTTTTTTTATTGTATTATGAAAAAATATCTTTGGTCGCTTTCTGCATAACTATGGTCGTTTGTTTACCTTTGATAGCATCAACGGTAGCGCGCCTCTTCTTACGAATCGGCACGATGTTGGTAGCGCGGCCCTCCACGTCCGCCTGGAAGGTCACCGGGTCGCCGACCTGCAGGATCTCGCGCTTGCACGCGAGCCCCATTATGCCGAACTCGTACGACGTGCCGCCCTCCACTTGAATCAAACCTGAAAGGATTAAGGATTCATTGAGGATGTATTGTTTTCAATCCGGAGGTCGCGTGTTCGAACCCGGCCCGTACCAATGAGTTTTTCGGAACTTATGTACGGATTGTCATTTGATATTTATACCACTCGCTTTTCGGTGAAGGAAAACATCGTGAGGAAACCACCTAAGCCCAATAAGGCCTAGTTTCCCCTCTGGGTTGGAAGGTCAGATGGCAGTCGCTTGCGTAAAAACTAGTGCCTACGCCACATCTTGGGATTTAGGTAGCCGACCCCGATTGAGAATTCATTCTCAAAAAAGGGACAAAGGCTAGGAGGATGATGAGGATGGATTGTATCAAACCTTACTTTCGATTCTGAATTCAACGACTCATTATTGTATGATTCCATTAATCAAATGAAGTCTGTTTTTAGGGTTCCGTACCCAAAGGGTAAAAACGGGACCCTATTATTGAGACTTCGCTGTCCGTCCGTCTGTCACCAGGCTGTATCTCAAGAACGGTGATAGCTAGACAGTTGAAATTTTCACAGATGATGTATTTCTATTGCCGCTATAACAACAAATACTAAAAATAAAATAAAATAAATATTTAAGGGGGGCTCTCATACAACAAAGTTGTTATAGATAATGGTACGGAACCCTTCATACGCGAGTCGGACTCGTACTTGCCCAATTGTTACATTCTCAATCTATCTGGGAAACTTGTGTATGAAACATATCTAGCGATAGACCTATAGTTATTTTTATTAACTTTACCGAATATTGTCGCAAGACAAGTGAGACGCCAAGAGACGTATTGGAGTCCATTTGCAATAAGACAGCTTCTTTTACGTCAAATCGTCAATTACTGGCCACCTTAGAAACTGACATTATAGTACAGTTTAGTAGTTTAATCTGTGCTGTGTGTACGAGTTAGTTGTGTGTGTGTATACGGCCAGCGCCGTGGCGTCCATAGAAGCCTATTCCCATCAGCTTGTCAATTTTAGAAAATAATGCCTGTGATTTTTGAAAATAGGTAACAAGTGAAATCCGTCGCGTCTTGTCTGATTTTGTTTCACGCCACGCCACTGGTACACACCGCAGTACTAGGCTTGCCCGTCTAGCACAACTAGGCTTAGCGACTCTTCTCGCGCGACATAGCATCGCCCGTCACTCTCTCACAGTAATGCGAAGAAAGAGATAGGTAATATTTCTCGCGCGAGAAAGAGTCGCGTGTCACAGTTGTCAAGCACAACTGTGACACGTACTTCGGGCGCCCGCTTATAATCACTCGTAGCGGCGTTTACTTGTCGCTCGGTCACGTTACTACATCTAAACCTGGGTCAATCAACCATTTTCTGCCACTCGTTGCCATGGTGATGCCCCTGGGTCACTTTTTAGAACTACGATTTTCCGTGGTTATGGTTATATTTAGCAAAAAGCTTTGTAATTTAAGCAGTTATAAGCCCATTCTTATGTAGACTATCTCCTGAATCAACACTTTTCTTAGAAATTTAATCACTATTATTCCCTGGATCACGGACAGAATAACAGCAAGCAAAAGTTGAGCCACCTACACTAGCGGCTCCGTGAGCTGTAACTAGAACTCGCGAAGTTGTTGGAGGATTGTCGTACCACAAAGTAACCGCTAGGGGCGCTGTACTATTCTCCATACATTGATTACGCTGTCTCTAGCGAGTACAGTCGGTCACGTTAACTCATGGTAAGACTGGTCGGGATAGCATGGGCCCACGATACAGTCGTCAGTGTGTGTACGCACCGCAATACTTGGCCTGGTCGGGGTTGAGGGCGCGCAGAGTGCGCGTCACGGTGCCGGTGAGCGCGGGCTCGAGCGGCTTGGCGAGCGGCACGGAGCCGCGCGGCATCACGCGCACGTACTCGGCCCACGGTACAGTCGTCAGTGTGTGTACGCACCGCAATACTTGGCCTGGTCGGGGTTGAGGGCGCGCAGAGTGCGCGTCACGGTGCCGGTGAGCGCGGGCTCGAGCGGCTTGGCGAGCGGCACGGAGCCGCGCGGCATCACGCGCACGTACTCGGCCCACGGTACAGTCGTCAGTGTGTGTACGCACCGCAATACTTGGCCTGGTCGGGGTTGAGGGCGCGCAGAGTGCGCGTCACGGTGCCGGTGAGCGCGGGCTCGAGCGGCTTGGCGAGCGGCACGGAGCCGCGCGGCATCACGCGCACGTACTCGGCCCACGGTACAGTCGTCAGTGTGTGTACGCACCGCAATACTTGGCCTGGTCGGGGTTGAGGGCGCGCAGAGTGCGCGTCACGGTGCCGGTGAGCGCGGGCTCGAGCGGCTTGGCGAGCGGCACGGAGCCGCGCGGCATCACGCGCACGTACTCGGCCCACGGTACAGTCGTCAGTGTGTGTACGCACCGCAATACTTGGCCTGGTCGGGGTTGAGGGCGCGCAGAGTGCGCGTCACGGTGCCGGTGAGCGCGGGCTCGAGCGGCTTGGCGAGCGGCACGGAGCCGCGCGGCATCACGCGCACGTACTCGGCCCACGGTACAGTCGTCAGTGTGTGTACGCACCGCAATACTTGGCCTGGTCGGGGTTGAGGGCGCGCAGAGTGCGCGTCACGGTGCCGGTGAGCGCGGGCTCGAGCGGCTTGGCGAGCGGCACGGAGCCGCGCGGCATCACGCGCACGTACTCGGCCCACGGTACAGTCGTCAGTGTGTGTACGCACCGCAATACTTGGCCTGGTCGGGGTTGAGGGCGCGCAGAGTGCGCGTCACGGTGCCGGTGAGCGCGGGCTCGAGCGGCTTGGCGAGCGGCACGGAGCCGCGCGGCATCACGCGCACGTACTCGGCCCACGGTACAGTCGTCAGTGTGTGTACGCACCGCAATACTTGGCCTGGTCGGGGTTGAGGGCGCGCAGAGTGCGCGTCACGGTGCCGGTGAGCGCGGGCTCGAGCGGCTTGGCGAGCGGCACGGAGCCGCGCGGCATCACGCGCACGTACTCGGCCCACGGTACAGTCGTCAGTGTGTGTACGCACCGCAATACTTGGCCTGGTCGGGGTTGAGGGCGCGCAGAGTGCGCGTCACGGTGCCGGTGAGCGCGGGCTCGAGCGGCTTGGCGAGCGGCACGGAGCCGCGCGGCATCACGCGCACGTACTCGGCCCACGGTACAGTCGTCAGTGTGTGTACGCACCGCAATACTTGGCCTGGTCGGGGTTGAGGGCGCGCAGAGTGCGCGTCACGGTGCCGGTGAGCGCGGGCTCGAGCGGCTTGGCGAGCGGCACGGAGCCGCGCGGCATCACGCGCACGTACTCGGCCCACGGTACAGTCGTCAGTGTGTGTACGCACCGCAATACTTGGCCTGGTCGGGGTTGAGGGCGCGCAGAGTGCGCGTCACGGTGCCGGTGAGCGCGGGCTCGAGCGGCTTGGCGAGCGGCACGGAGCCGCGCGGCATCACGCGCACGTACTCCGCGCTGGCGCAGCCGCCGCCGGAGCCGGACCGGCCGAGCCCGTACTCCACCTCCGTGCCGAGCTCCAGCCCGTCGGGGTTGCCCTCCAGGTTGCTGTACACATAACAATAATAAATAATAATAATAAATAAATATTAAGGGACAATCTTACACAAATCGACCTAGTCCCAAACTAAGCAAAGCTTGTACTATGGGTACTAGACGACGATATACATAATATATAAATACATACATAGATAACATCCATGACCCAAGAACAAATATTTGCCCCGGCCGGGATTCGAACCCGGGACCGCCGACTCAGTAGGCAGGTGTCTACCAACCGAGCCAAACGCGTCGTCACAAATAAACGTCGAAACAATAAGTGTGGCGTAAGTGTAATGAAATGAGGCATAAAGATTAGTACTGTCAGTAAGGGCTTGCCGGGTGAGTAGGGGATAGTGATACGAAGCCGGCAGGCCCTTTTCACTTTTTCTTGTATAGTGCTTTTCTCAAACATAAGCAATGAAATAAAAAAAAATACACCACTCTAAAAATATATAATTCGGCTGTTTCATGAACACAGACGCCATGTTTATAAAAATTTGCTTCCCAGCTTAGGCCTTAAATTTTGTATTAAATTCCTTTACAGTTCTCTCTAGTTGTTCCGCCCGAAACGTGATACTTCGAAGCCTGTTATAACGCACGTTATGACGACATTTCATTGAATGTGTGAGAAAAAATTATTAGTTTAACTATTCTCGAAGGCCGTGCGTCAAACGTAATATTTTGCTCGTAAATTCGATATCAAATAAATTCGTTAAATATTACAAATGCATTAGCAATGCTGCCAAATCTTTGGCAGTAAGCACGCATAAGACAATTATATTTAAAATTCGCGATAAATTGCAATGCACTAGGTCGTATCACGCTTTATTTACTTTTCGAGCTTTCACCATAATAACTTCATTGCTATTTACTTACTAGGACACGATTTGGGGACACAAATATGTACAACGGAATACGGACGCAGTGAACCATAATCATTATATTATTCCTGCGCTTATAAGATTACGTGTAGTCTTGTTAGATATTATGGTACAGAAATACTTTTAGGAATATATCTAGGCATATCAAAAAATAAAAAATACCGCCAATGTTTGACCAATTAATTACAGAATTTTAGGACCAGACCAGAGCTCCTAGGCATCATCTGGGTGCTTGCCATCTTGGTTGGACAGGATTTTCATGAACTAACTAACAATCAGCCTACAGCTGGTCAATGTTGGGAGCGCATCTCGCATATAAAAACTATTCGTGTCAAACTATAATAGAAACAGTGCAAAAAAAAACGAACAATGCATGAAGCACAACTAAAACGTGAAAGCATTAGTATTATCCTCGCCTGGCATAATTTCATGCAATAAATAATACACAAACAAATCTATACATTTGTGGAAATCTATGGATTATGTGATAATGTTTTCGCCTTTTCTCTTATTAGTTTCGATCATCTTTAGCATGTACTTTGTATTGAATTTTATCACTGTGTATATATCAATGATAGAGCTATTTTGTGCATTATAAAACAAACAAAGCATTAAATCCTAGTTATCTTGTACGCTTATTCAAATTCTTCTTTAATTAAAAAAAAGGAAGCTTTTCGCTATGCAAACATTCATGAAGTGAATGTATGTATATACAAATAGCAACAGATCGCAATGCGGTAGCTAATTTAAGTAACATAATATGCCCGTCAAAACCATGTAATTCAAGCCACGTCTAATGAACCATTTACTTAACTACACTTTCAAAGCGACAGTACTCATCGATTTTTGGGTTCCAATGATTAGGCTGCCAGTCGACAGGAGCAGAGCGGAGAAAATGAGCCAATTAGCCTGTTTTTGTGAAGCCCGAAAGAAGTGCATTTAAATCTGGGGAATGTGATTGGCCTATTATTACACAGCTCCGCTGCGCTCCAGTGGACAGGCATCCTAATTGCCTTCTTAACCTTCTAACATCGAAAACTAATTATTATTATAAGTATAGACTACGTTGCTTCGCAATAGCATCTCGCCTTTCGGGCAGTACAAATGTGGTGGCAGATTAACGTTAAAAACGCAATGAATTCAAGTAAACTACTTTTTTTGTGGTCTCAATGTAGTCTCACTTTAACGAATGGTGATTGTACCACTGATCAAGTTAAAATACATTGGTATTAAAGAATAAAATAAAGAAACATTGAACAAAAAATGCACACACAAAATACCGCTCGGGCAAAAATAATGGAGAATACTTATTCTAAAGTTCATAAAATCTAAAACCAAAATCTAGGTCAAGGGCGGTTAGCTTGCGTATGATTGTTGTGTTTATAACGTGACAAATAAACGACCAAACACCATTCAAGGGTCGATTGCAAAAAAATTATACATAGTTAAAAGCTTAGTTAACATAAAATACGATCGCTTCCTTTGTGTGACGAAAGTTAGTCATACAAAATGTATGGGTAACTATCGTCACTCAAAGGAATCAATTAATTTTGTTTTAATTAAAGCCCTTAACTATGCAATTTTTTTTGCAATCGACCCTCAATCCAAGACACATTCTGACAAATACGCGCGTGCGAGAGTCACCGACCATCAATCACTTGTAAACACAGACAACCCCCACTAGACGGAGCATGTAAGGCGACCCGCGCGCACCAACGATATGGTACGGCAGAACATTCAAGTATCAACACGGCAGCCACCGTTTAGTTGCGTCCGTGTTTATGAGGTCTCTACACCACTTAACACTACAATTTACCATGTTATTCATTTAATTTCTTTTTTCGTTGACGTACGCATGGATCATAAACAAGGACGCAACTAAACGGCGACCGCCGTGTTAATACTTTAATGTTCTGCCGTACCATATCGTTGGTGCGTGCGGGTCGCCTTACATGCTCCGTCTAGTGGGGGTTGTCTGTGCTTGTAAATCACTACAGGTCGAAACATGTCTGCAATAGTTCACCTGAAGTGGAAGAACACCTCCTTGTTGTGGTCGGAGGTCTCGATGAACCCGAAGCCGTCCTTGAGCGCGGCGATGAAGCCATGCAGCACGGCGCGAGCATTCCCGTTGCCATTGGTCAGGCTGTGCTGGTTCGTCACCGCCAGCGCGATCAACTCTTTGGTTCTCTTCACCTGCAATAAAAAATGACGATTTGATAACCAACTTAATTTAACACTGGCGGTTTCCTCGCTCAAAGAATCAGTTTGGCGATTCAGCGAGGAAATGCCGCCAGCATCTTCGGCACTATGCCGCAGGGGCCATTTTTAGATTTAGTTTAATTTTAGTGTGTTCTTGTTTAGTTTAATTTTTAGGTTTAGTTTTATTGTACTTTGATTAATCTTACATTAAAGGTAATCTTGTCATTTGCTTCACAGTAGGTAGGTACTTTAGTAATAATAATAACTTATCATATAATACAACCAAATTGCAGAGTCATTGAACTGTGGTAGACAATATTTCCTTTCGTTTCATCCGCTTTGGAGTTGATTACAACGTCATTACTTATTGCAGTGCACTGATAGGATGTGAGTCAATCATTACGCCAGGAACGAAACTAGTTCATGTGGGGCAACAAATTATACAAATATATTTGACGACGCGGTTGGCTCAGTTTGCAAGCACCTGCCTACCGCGGCAGCGGTCCCGGGTTCAAATCCCGGCCAGGGCAAATATTTGTGTGATGAACTCGAATATTTGTGTTTGGGTCATGGTTGTTCCTATGTATTTAAGTATATATTTATCTATATAAGTATATATATCGTCGTCTAGTACCCATAACACAAGCCTTCTTGAGCTTAATTTGGGACTAGATCGATTTGTGTGAGCCGATTTGTGTGTGAGTCGATCGATGTGTGTGTGTATTTATAAGCCAGTAAATAGGCTGGCCTCACCAACGCTATTCAATGATCATTCATATCGTATTCGTTCAAGAATTTTACAAGCTTTTATTTAACCTGTAATGTATGTTAGGTATATGTAACTATGTGTGGTATATGTAACAATTTTGAAGCAGATGTCTTCCACCGATTGAGCAGATTTTTTGCATACCTACTTCACTCTGATGACTATACAATAATATGGTACCATGGAGCTGGTCTGATGATGGAGCCGGAAGATGGCACTAGAAATAGATAAAGTAATCCTACGGAGTTTCGGGTCTTTGATGGATGTTCAAAGAAAAGTACAGTCGGCTAAAAACAGCTTGTCACAAAAATGAAATTTTTGACTCATTGAATTCCGAAATCCAGTGAATAAAGTTCATGTTGAAGTAATGGTAACACTCGTTGCGTACCTGGTATACATCGAAGATGACCTTGTCGCCGACACGGGGCAGCATCTTGGACTCGCACTTCTTAGCCTGGAACGGCAGCGTCTTCTTGGCCCCGTTGATCTGACAGGAGATGGTGCCATTGTACTCCTGTATAAATAAATATACACCAGTGTAACAATCAATCAAATTGCAAAATAACGGTTTGTATAGTACTAGAAGGTGCCCGCAATTTCACCGGCGTAAAACTTTTTTCTTTGCAGTGGTCGGATAAAAATAATCCTAGATAATAATCTTTGGATGTTCAGTTATCTATCACTGTATCAAAATTAGTAAAAATATTGTGTAAGATTCGTCTATAGGCACTTTTTTGTAAACAAGCAATAAAGAGCACAAATGTCAAAGACAATTTTACCAACAAATGGCGCTATACTGCTGGTGCCGCGCGCACATACATAATAATGTATCTTATGTATCGCGCTGTTAAGATGTCGCCTGAAATAATGACCCTTCACTATATAAAATTCTAGACTTTTACAATAATATAGATATTCTTTCAAATGTATTTTTAGTATTGTGTACAATAGTCGCTAAACAGGCATACATTTGACTATATAGTTGTCGATGAGTTATCAATGATAACCAATGTTCGACAATTACATCGTAATATACATTTAGAGCAAGTTACATCGACCACAATCAAACGGGCCGGGGATAGCTCTAGGATCTCAAATTCTATATACTGCAGATTTTTACGTGGATTGAAACTTCTAGTAGAAGCAAGTTGTATCGACATTAAACAGAACGGTTAACGTTATAATTGGAGCTGACTGCTGTAGCAAAGGGTTATTTCTATACAACTGACTGTTTTATTTTATGCATTTAGAGAAAAATCTTGACTTCAAGTAAAATGCGAATATCGTACTCTTTTGCATAAACCGTTTGACCTCTGCTTCGAGTGGGGCTGTCAAAGCGTTTCCGCTCGCATTGACATCGACGTCCACTTTATCAATAATTCATACAATTTGCGTCAGTTTGTCTCGTCGTGACGTGCACCAAGATGGCTGCAGAAAGACAGAGCCCTCTGAGGGTTAATAACCATTCAATTATATTACCGAGGTCGAGCAAAGGTTTGAAACATTGAGATGATTTAATTTTTGTATCTATATCAATAGATCCTTTTTTTTGGAGAAGCGAGGCTTAACTGCATTTTCAGCGCTATAAAATTCACTCATGGTGAAAGTAACGGAGATGCCACGACTTTACCCGACAGCGGCAGCGGTGCGCGGAACGTGCCTCGCTCACTCGTATAGCCGCCACGCTCGGAATTGACAAGATTTCATATTTTTAAGAGTCCGCAGCAAGGTCCGCTCAACTCCGCGTTGAAATCGCGCGCTTACGCTTTAAAATGTTGTTGTTTCACCTAGAGGAAGACAGGGCGCTAGCAGTAAAGCGAGAGCGCGCTAGGAGCAAAGAGTATGTAATCACTACGTTTTAAGAGACGGGAGTGCCATACGAAACATACTGCCAATATGAAGCCGCAAACAATATCAGTGTCAGTGTCAACTCATGACATAATGCCAACATCAAGAACAAAATAGGGATGTCACATGTTACACAAATTATCGAATTATCGATATCGATTTCGGTATTTAAAAAAAATGGTTCAGGCGGGGTTCGCATTCGCACCCGCGTCTCCAACGGCTTTCCGGTAATTTAAATCATTAAATATTTCGCTTCAATGTAAACATTTGGTTTACTTTAGGTTACTGACTTCATAAAAAAAAACAAGTGTGCAAATAATTTTATTTCGTTCAAACTTTGCTTGGCTTGCTGATAAACATAGACGAAAAAAGCGGTTTCATCACTCCAGTCTGTGCTCCAGGTTGGAAGTTCTGCAACACAAATAATACAGGGTAAACAGAAAATTACAGAGTAAAATGAATCTGTTTGTCCAGATGAAACCGTACCATTCATAGTCCATTGAAGATTTTTCGTAAAATATTTCTGTGACCATAATCTAACTCAAACTGGCATAAAAAGTAGTGGCTTTTGCTTGAAGAAAGATATTCCGTATTTACCCAGGTATTTTTCACTTCAAATGAAAATTATCGATAAAACTTACATACAGCACTATTGTTTACATACGTATAAGGGTATGTATTATTTTACCCGAAATACCAAGTTTTCAATGAAACTTACGATTAACATGGTTATAACACGCAGTAATTAATTATATTTTTTACTTACCGATCTTCGTCCGGTGGAAATCTTGCCATGAATAGTCTTTTTTGACCGTCCATTCGACACGTTTTCATTCTGCATATTTCGCACTTTTTCCTTTTCAATCCACTCATTTTTGCAATTGTGATTGTCTTGTGTACCTTCTAGACGACCACTACACCCAAAGAATGCAAATTATTAGATTATTTGTGAAATTTGAATTATTTGAAAAGATCGCAGAACCTTGACAGAAGCAAAATAGAAACGTCATCTAACATGGCATGGCGGACAAAAATGGCGGCTGAAGTACAACCCGCCTAAATTCGATTGTCGCCAATTATCTAATGCTTTGTAGGTTTCAACGTTCTTTCAAACTTAGATAGGTAAAAAATTCACCCCCGTTTCATATAGCCGTTGTCGTTCGTTTTTTACCTTGAGAGTTGCGCGAGGCTGGCTAGGAGTAGCTATGATAAGGGCGGTGCTTACCGCCGCCCCCCCGGACCGTTCCCCGCGCTAGAGTAATTCGCTGCAATTTCGCAACAATTTTTTGTAATTTATTTTAAGGTTTTCGTAGTTACGCTCTCATTTTAAAACTACGAGATCAATTTTGATAAATCTTTTTTCTTATCAAACTGCATAGTTTAATCGACACCGGAAATAGGTTTTGACTTCAATCTAAACTATATTTTGGTCGTAGTATGCCGCCAAACTGAACAACTTTCTGGGGTCTAAAAATGCAAAACTTGTACTCGCTCTATTTTCTTTCTATTAACATTTCAAGAGTCATAAACTAGTTTTAGCCCTAGATATATCTTATCTCATTATATTTAGAGAATTTCATGATAATGTGACATGTTATATTAAAATAAGGACGTAACTACGTTTGTATGAAGAATCGAGCTTGCTGCGGACTCTTAAGACTACAATTTTATTGCTATTCTATATTCCGCTTAGAAAGAGGATCTTATCACTGTTTTTATATTTTTCATAAGATTACTAATTATTTTATTATTAAAGCTTATTTTAAAATGTAGTAAGTAACTCTAAAACTATGACAACGGATAGGTTACTTTAGTCTGGTGTCTAATAAAAAAAAAAGGAATGAAGTTGAACTTGGCATTATTGACAGCTTATTTTTTTCGCGGATACGCGGATCGCTGAGCGGAATGGCACTATACGACGGTCGAATTTCGAATATTTACAGGTAATTCTATGTCACACCACAGATTAGCAAAAAGAAAAAATTGGGCAAGTGCGAGCCCGACTCGC
The DNA here is from genome assembly GCA_932273695.1 of Apotomis betuletana. Lineage (NCBI taxonomy): Eukaryota > Metazoa > Arthropoda > Insecta > Lepidoptera > Tortricidae > Apotomis > Apotomis betuletana. The sequence continues at coordinate 10,028,382 of OW026298.1, read as the reverse complement.
GCATGAAGGGTTCCGTACCTATACATATATATATAATCTATAACAAGTTTGTTGTATGGGAGCCCCCCTTAAATATTTATTTTATTTTATTTTTAGTATTTGTTGTTATAGCGGCAATAGAAATACATCGTCTGTGAAAATTTCAACTGTCTAGCCATCACCGTTGTTGAGATACAGCCTGGTGACAGACGGACGGACGGACGGACGGACAGCGAAGTCTCAGTAATAGGGTCCCGTTTTTACCCTTTGGGTACGGAACCCTAAAAAATGGCGGATGGCGTTTTTGACTGTTCATTAAAATTTCAAATATTCAATTGATAAAATTTAGCTTTCTAGCTTTCACAAAAATATAAGACATTATTTTCAGAGCTAGTAAGATCATCATTAACCATTTCAAATATGTTTCAAAACTGGGTCTACTAGCCTATTCTCGGTCAAGTCAACCGCTCGCCACGCTGCTGGCCGCAAGTCGTGGCGTCTCCGTAGGTCACAGACCACCCCCACTAGACGGAGCATGTAAGGCACATTTATTTATTTATTTATTTTACATAACGTCCATGTTTATGAGGTCTCTCTACACCACTTAACACTACAATTTACCATGTTATTTATTTAATTTCTTTTTTCGTTGACGTACGCATGGATCATAAACAAGGAGGCAACTAAACGGTGGCCGCCGTGTTGATACTTTAATGTTCTGCCGTACCATATCGTTGGTGCGCGCGGGTCGCCTTACATGCTCCGTCTAGTGGGGGTTGTCTGCCGTAGACACTACACCTACACACCGGTCTACACCGGTCCCTAATCTCGGGACATACGCACGGCAGGGTATTATAAAAACGTCGCGATGATCTAATTGGACGTGAGGTACGAGGGTCGGATGTTCTATAAACTTTTCTTGTACAATAAGGGAAATTAATTCACGTACAACTGCAGAATGTTCTCGGAGTGAAAAGCCACCGTTACTCAAATTCAAGCGGTACTTACGGGGGGCGGGCTCCTGGTCGGGCTGCCCGTGTTGGTGCAGGTCTGCGCCTCCTTGGCCACGACGCCGCGCACGCCGCTCTCGACCAACGACTCGAACTGCACGGTGCCCGGCTGCAGGTGCTTGATGCGGATCGCGCTCTGCCGCGAGTTCATGTTGGAGAACGACGATACCGGGTCAACCGTGAACTCCACCTATTATAGAAGCATCGATAAGTGAGTTCGAAATGGCAGTTATTCTATGCCGAAATGCATCGAGGGCAAAAAGCGAAAAAGCTGTAAACGCCAAGGGAATCCATTGTAGGTTACAGCGTTTTCGCTTTTTGCCGTCGATATATGTTCAGTCGAGTTCATTTACATCTACACACTTACGAGAACAAAAATATCCGAACACGACCCTATTGTTAGGAGCATAAAGTCGTGTTCAGATATTTTTGTTCTCGTAAGTGTGTAGATGTAAATGAACTCGACTGTTCATAGTGCTGACGCGGGTCGTTAGTCCAACTATAGCTTAAGAGGCCTTATTCCTTTTAAAATGCTGAATGTTTAGACATTTTTCTCCATGATCAAACATGTTTCTTAACATATTATTGATGTTACTTACTAGAACAGGGCTATTGGGATTTATTGGTATATATTTGAAACCTATAGTTTGAATTTTTCATTGATAATTTTTGTTCGAAAAACTACTCTAAATTGACAAATTTCACGTGGAAAATTCGTTTTTTCAATTTATTTTCGACTGCACGCAATGACAGCATGAAATAGCTACGTTACTACCTAAAACTCGGGAAAAAGTATTATTCACTTTAAAAAGTTGGTTGAAATTATCAATATATTCGTCATAATATGAAAAAAATAAAATTTAAAAGGAATAAGGCCTCTTAACAAGCAGCAGTTGAGCCCTGGGCTTTCATGCGGTAATAGTGTGCATACGTCATATAAATTTTAAAATGTCAATAACGGTGTGTTACTAACCGATTTTAAAACATTGTTTCTCTGAATAATACTTAATACTTCGTTCTTCTAAATAAATATTTGAAACGTTGCATCACTGTGTATACAGGGTGGAACAGATCGAAGGATTATTAAGCAAACAGGGAATTGTTCAGACTGAGTACTTCATTTTTCACCACTATGTAAATATTTCTATCCATGTTTGAGTTACAGTTTGTTAAACATTAGTGTAAAAATCTGCACATATCAACCCTAGCATCTTTTGAACATCGCTTAAGTTAAAGACAGGTGTCAATTTAAAATGTAAATAAACCTTTGAATTAGTAGGGTTGTCACTGATATTAAAATATTTTATTTTGATGACTATTTTTACTTTTAAATCCAGCATTACAATTATAATAGGTCGATTATAGTGATCTACAATCGAACTATCAGATGACACTATCCTGCACGTCTAGCATAACTTTGAGACGCGACTCATGTCGCGCGAGAAGGTATCATCCGTCACTATGTCATAGTACTGTACAGATAGAGACAGGTAGTATATCTCGCGCGAGAAAGAGTCGCGTGTCAAAGTTATGCTAGCCGTGCTGTCAGCTCAGTCTTTACAAATGTTCCACCCCGTATATACCTAGTTTTATTGTAAGAAACTTACTTGAAATTCATGGAACTCATTGAATATTTAACCCTGTTTTCGTTCACATCAGTACCCTTACCATGAGTATACAATGACAGTATTCGCTAGCGACTGCGTAAACGTATGGAGTATTGCGGTTCTTCAAAGTAACCGCCAGGGGTGCAGTACTATTCTCCATACAAATCATTAAAGGTCTTCGCACATTATAACAACTCAACGGCGACTCGATTCTATGCCAAATATTGAAATTTAAGCCCTATGTCATATTTACTAGGTTTAAATTCAAAAAATGTACGACGCGTCGTCCACTCGTCGTCCACTACTAATATCATTATTTGAAATTAAACCTAGTCGCTCAACGAGCAATGGAGAGGGCTATGCTCGGGGTGTCTCTACGTGATCGAATCAGAAATGAGGAAATCCGTAGACGAACTAAAGTGACCGATATAGCTCACCGGATTAGCAAGTTGAAGTGGCAATGGGCAGGCCACATAGCACGCAGAGCAGATGGCCGATGGGGCCGTAAAGTGCTCGAGTGGAGACCTCGGACCAGCAAGCGCAGCGTAGGACGTCCACCTACGAGATGGACAGATGACCTTATAAAGGTCGCCGGAAGGCGCTGGATGCAGGTCGCTTCCAACCGGTATATATGGAAGTCCAAAGGGGAGGCCTATGTTCAGCAGTGGACGTCCTATGGCTGAGATGATGATGATGAAACCTAGTAAGTATGACATAGGGCTTAAATTTCAATATTTAGCATAGAATCGAGTCGCCGTTGAGTTGTTATAATGTGCGAAGACCTTTACGCTGTCGCTAGCGAGTACGGTCAGGTTAACTCATGGTAAGGGTACAGTGACATTCAATGACTTAACGTCGATTACCAAAACGTAGTCACTGCCAGTAATAGAAATAAATACCACTAAAAATCCGCAATATGGCGTTGGGCTGAAAAGTAACTTGTTAAAGCATGGTTTAATAAGTAAATGAAGACACGAAGCTTGCGATATAGATCGAATAATATTTACTTATGTAACAGCATTTATAAAAATTATATAAAGCCTGACCAGAAATATATGAGGATGCGCCATATTGCGGAATTTCACTGGAACTAATTTCTTACACCGGCAATGATTTTTGATGGTTTGTCAACAATGTCAATGTCATTCGTGGTGGTTTCTTTAAGAGACAAATATTTAAAAATATCCAAAGAAAATGCCTAAAACCATTCACAGTCGTGAACGTAATATTATAAATAATGTGTATACGTGTTTACTACACGAAAAACAGTGCATTCCAACAAATTATTTTACGAAGTTACCATAGGAACTGACAGGTATTTAAACTAATATCATTATAGTGCGGTTGCGATTGGTTGCAAAATTGTTGCCATATAAATCTTATAAATAGCGCCCTCTTGACAATCCTCATATATTTCTGGTCAGGCTTTACATTTATTAGTATTTCGTGCGAAATCACGGACTTTTTACTTGATTGAACTCATCTTCTTCTGGACAAGGCTTTTTTCGACTTTCTTAGTCTGTTGATTCCACGTAGAACGCAAAGAATTTATGTTCTGTACCGTTTTGCCAGTATAATGCAATTTACCTTTCATTATTGCCCAGCAGTTCTCGATTGGGCGGAACTCAGAGCAGTTTGGAGGGTTCATTGTTCGGGGTATAGAATTGACATTATTTGAAGCATACCACTTCAAAACGTCAGAATGCGGTCGTATAAGAGACGAGCACGAGATTTTGCCGTTTTGTTCTGTTTCATAATTAATTACTAAAACACGAATATAAAGAGTACCGGACTTGTAAAGTCCGAACATTAACGAATGTTCGATTACAACATCATGGAGTACTCCTGCCACACCATAAGAAAGAGGTAACGTTCGACAGGCTTCCTTCAAAAATAGAGCGATACTAGTCGGAATAGCGCTGCAACAGGTGTCGATCGTGAAATGCAAAAGTGGACGCGAGCGTGACCTTATACACCCCCTCCGCAAAATTCGGGCGACGATTGAATGCATCAGCTTTAAATAGCCCGCAACAAGGGAGCTAAATTGTTAAATTAGCTTCGATGCAGACTCTGGGACGATAAATAGGATGGGAGGTACTCGATGCGGCGTGTCCGACGTAAAAATCGCTCTATCCTCATACACTTACGAATATTATACGTGCGAAAATATTATTCGTCAGTCGATTATGACAATTGAGACCTATCCTTTGCAAAAAATCCATTTACTATCCCAACCGATAGTATCTTGGAATTCAAGTCGCTTTCATTTTGAGAACTTAGCAACCTGCACTGTTTAAATATTATAGACGGAAAGTCTATAATTTTTCCTATCAGCTTATGCTTATTTTTATATATATATTCCACTCATTTTAATGCATTTTGCAACACACTACAATACGATCGATGTTCTGTTTCGTTATATAAATCAAATGCAACGCGGAAATGGTAACTAGTGTGCCAACAAAAATTTGGTATAATTGTGCTAAATTATTGATTTTATTTCTCTTAGAAAATGAAAAAATTGTCGACTGTATAAAAAATTCAACACCCATTTCTACTCCATTAGTCCTGTTCCTTAATGTCATTTGCATTCGATCGTCCGATCCCTAGTGATCTTAGAACAATTGGAATGTCAGCCGCACAATACCACGAATTAAACTGCACAATAATTGTAATTATTTGTTACGAACGAGTACAAGAGCTCACTAAGCGCGGAATTCGAAACCGAGCACCCCAGCTTGGGTCGCGTTAGCGGATTTACAATTGAAATATAATAGCCGATGATTACGAACACTCATTCCCGACGTGCACAGGGCTGTAAGTGGAGGCCGAAGCGTTGTCTGCCTATAGCCTTATATTATACATAGTAAGCAGGTATGGAAAATACAACCATGTGTTTGTGTAATACACCTCTAAATTTTAAATAGTTTCTTAAAGTTTCTTCAGTGGCGCTAAGATCAATAGAGACACAACAAAGGCCTATATGCTAGGGCTCGCACGCTTTACGAGACCCACTTTGTTGTTTGCCCTAGGAACATATTCGAGCCGAGGTGGTATTATAACTAGCCGCGTTACAGGATCGATAAAGTCGGGATACAGAATTTATTCCGACGTGGACGCCAAAATGGCCTGCCCACGCGTTTGATAGCTATCGCGGCTGTATCGATGCTGAATCGTGGCTCTATCGATCTTGTATCCCGATAGTAGTGTAGTGTTTACCTACGTGTGCGAGGGTATATGACCACCGACAGCATCGCGACTGTATCGCGTCCTTTTTGCGGTTGCATCGATAGCGATATCGTCGGGGATAGTGCAATACCGCGTAAATAACAGCTGTCGACAAAGTTTTCATTTCAATAAAATACGTATTATTTGTTTGAATATTGATTCGTATCTACACTTGTTAGTTACGCGGTATTGCACTATCCCCAACGATATGCTACCTCCCCTAAGCATCGATTTCTTAGTTTATCGATACACGCACTCATTCACTGAGACACTACTAATTAAATTCAAAACGGGGTTTGATAAGTGATAACCAGACATAGAAGTGTTCGTGGCCATAACGTCAACTAACTATGGACATCCTTCCTATAGTAAATTTATCGATAACTGAATACTTATTCCGAAATAAAAATTAACTAAAATATGCTGATTTCTACCCATCAATGTTACTTATATATTTTTTTAGGAATATTAGAATTCAAATAAAAATAAACTTTAACAACCTTATATTTTTTACATACGGTAATTATGTACGGTATATAAATACATCATTCATAATATACGTTATCTCATAGTCATAATTACTGTCATAAGAAAGTACAAGTTATCGATAAAATAATATCGTGCGGCTCTCCCTAAAAATAATTTTGTGCCAACAACACTTCTGTCTGGTGATAACAAAATAATAAGAAATTAAAATCTTAAGTGTAGTTTTCTTTATAACCATAGACAGATAAAAATATTATAAAACTCATTAGCAACAACATCAACGCATAATGAAATCAAACGTCAAAACGAAATTGCCCCGAGATACACTTTGAAATAAAATCTAATTTATCGCAACACCATGGAAAATCCGATAACATTTTCTAAGAAATTTAATCGCAGTCTATTTTGCAATGGCACACGAGCCGCCTCGGATGAACCATCATGAACTCTGTAGCCGTTTCATGAGTTGACGTGACCGATTTCTACGGAGAATAACACAGCGCTCCTAACGGTTACTTTGTAGAACTACAGTTCTCCATACAAATCGTTTACGTAGGCGCTAACGAGTACTGTCACTGTAAACTCATGGTAGGGTACTGAAGTAGAAAATATCGATACCTTAGAGCACAGTCGTATAATACGTTAGTGCACAACACTATGTATTTTTTTCATTGGCAGAATCATTTTAATTAGTACGAGTGTGAACCAAGGTATCGATTTACAGCATTCCGGCTTAAGTTTTATTTATTTAAAGTCCAACAGGGTGTTTCTCAGGTGACGTAATATTGCGGGGGTTTTAACAGTACTAATTTATTATACTGGCAACGATGTTGTTCAACTGTTTATGAGTTTTCTAATTTCAGTTAATAAAATTTTGCTTTTAAGGGGCTTCGTTCGTGTATATTCGGGCCACTATTCAACTGGTAAAGTTATCACGATTGTGTAAGCATATAAAAAGTACACCACCAATGTGTTCACGTAATTAACCAACTTCTAAAAAGGAGAGGTTTTTAAGAATGATGTTTTTTTTTTTTGTTTTAGACAATCTTTTTATTAATTTTCATCAAAGATGCAAAATTATATTTATAGTTAAATACATATAAGTAAAAAAAGTCACGGTCAACATTATTTGTTTAATGATCGTAAACAGAAACATAATGGTGGCACTCTATGTCAAACAATATACTATTAAATATGAAACTTCGAGAACTAAAAAAACATATGAAATACGTTTTCTGTGAAATTATATTACTAGAAACAATTTCTGTGAAACATTATTAAGTGGGATTTTCTGCCCGCTACGGGAAAAAATCTCACTTCCTGGCCAAGGCAAGACGTAAAACTTTAGACAAACCACGGGCGGTAATTCGTAAAACCCCGTATCGCATATTTATGGCCCTAGGACATTCACGAATTCAGCGCCCTTGATATGTAATGCTAAATAATATAACAAATGTTGTCGATGAAACAGTTTACACCGAACAGCATTACTCGTTTCATCTTAAATCTTGTTAAAATGCCTAGCCAAACCTACTGCACTCCAGCACTCTGCAATCGGCAACACATATCATACACGCGTATACATCACGCAACCGGGAAGTCATCTCTTATAAAGATTCATACTGTACACCGCGTACATCGACGCATGTTACGCGCTGCGCACGCCTTAAATAAAAAAATAGTACATTACGTAACAAGGGTGGTAAACGAGGAATTACAAACGAGTGTCTATTAGAAGCCCGAAGGCGAGGGCTTTAAGGACACGAGTTTGGAATTCCTTTACCACCAGAGTCACGTACGACGTTTTTCATCACACTTTGAAGGAAATGAAACAAAAGTAGTAGTAGTCAATACCAAAATTACTTACCGCCCTAGGGCGTAATATACGATTCACCGCCCGGATTTCTAGCATGTAAGCCCTTAGTGTGAAAAAATTACTTACCGCCCTAGGGCGTAATTTACGACTTACCGCCCGCTTTTCTAGCATGTAAACCCTTGTTTACGAGCAAGTGTGATGAAAAAGTACTTACCTCGTCACCCACGCTGAGAATGAACTTGGCGTTGTTGTCCTTTGAGGACTCCGCCATTAGGCCTAAGCGAAGCACCTCCGCGAAGTGGAAGAACATGGTCTGCTCTCGCTCGACGCAGCGGATGAAGCCGAAGCCTTCTCGAAGCGAGCACACTATGCCCTGCTCCCGCCTGCCGACATTAAACTTTATGGAGCGCTTGCCGATAATACTCATAGTCGGATAACCCGGTCTTCAAACGGTACGCCTTGGCGCTCTGTGTGTTTCCACTTATATGAATGCAAGTGACGGACGATTTATCATTTACTAGCTGTGCCCCGCGGTGTTACCCGCTCATCCCACGGGAACACTAAATTTATTCGGGATGAAAAGTATCCTATGTCCTTTCCCGGGTCTCAAACTATCTCCATACCAAATTTCATCTAAGTCGGTTCAGCGGTTTAAGCGTAAAGAGGTAACAGACAGACAGACAGACAGACAGACACACTTTCGCATTTATAATATTAGTATGGATATATCACGTGATAAACGCGACCAACATAAGTTTGGTAGTCTGCGTAGAAGGTAAAAAAGGGGCTATAAGTGCAACGTGAACTGAAATATTGTGAGCCCCTGCAGGGCTAGCATATCTTGCCGCGACTACGTTTGTCGCGCACCTCAGCATCAGCTGTCTTGCTCGGACGGTATTGACAGGAAAGTGACAGGTAGTATTAGTCGCGCGACATACACAGTTATCGTAGACGTGCAGGTTCGAGAAGTCCGATCTTAAGATGGTACGCGGCCATTGTTGTGTATCTATGCAGATTTTACGGAAGTGAAAAAAGCAATGCAGTATTTTGTAGCTTGTAGCTTTACAGTGTGTGAAAATATTCGCCTTAATCAGAGTTTAAACGAACCTCTCTCCGGAGACGTTGAAAGACTCGTCGAGCAGGGATATGTTGGTGGCCCGCTTCAGTTGATCCCGCCGGTCTGTGGCGACTTGGAACTGCACCCAGTCACCGTGCTTCAGGGTGAATTCACCGCACTGATCCTTGTCGCCGAACGGCACCTATACATTCACAAATCACTAAATTATCTCTATTTTGTCCCAGGTAGTATTAGTATACTTTATTAATGATGGTTAAGTGAAGGGAAAATAAACAAGCCCGCTTAGCTCGTCGACGGAAAACTGTCCCACAAGTCAAGCTGACAGCAGATAGTATGGCATTGTATAGCGGCAAATGACATCATGGCGTCTGGGCACAACTTTCCGTCGACGTGATTTGCCGTCTTTGGCGCTCAAAAGGCTCACAAAGTCGGCTAGAACCTTAAGAGTAGGCGATCAGCGAGCAGTGATTGTAGTTACGATAGTTTTGTCGCTAGGCTGTAAGCGAATGGTTGAGTACCACAGGCGATTTCTCGAACGACTGGCTGTTCTCTCGCATAGGTATTTTTGTATCAGCCACTTTTTGAGCGACGATTTGTGGCCATTGTCGTGAGGAATTGAGAAACTTATTGGTGCCAGCGTGAGGGTACTATGGTTGACTTCAGATATGTAGAAGACAAAAAAAAATTAAACATAGGTATTTAAAAAAATATTCGTCGACACATTACGGTCAGGATGAAAAGTTATGTTCGCTATCTCTGTCTTTTGTGGAGTTTTATTGCCCTTGTCACAGATTACTTAATAGTTCTTACGAATTCACTCGTCTCTTTGGTTGAGGGTACCTAAGTATAGTCCGTCACAAGCACTCACCTCGAACACCACGGAACCGCCTGGCAGCTTGGTTAACGAGCACTCACCTCAACCTCCGAGTGGTCCGCGGCGCGGTACCGGATGCGGCCCGGGAGCGGGTCGGTCTGCGGCACGCGCACGGCGTTCGTCTTCTCGAGCGGCTTCAGCACTTGCCCCTTCATCATCTCCGGGCTCACGTCCTCGAACACCACGGAACCGCTTGGCAGCTTCGTTATGTTGCATGCTACCTCCTTCCCCTAAAAACGATAACGTTATTCAAACCAAATATTTCTACTGTCCAAACTGCTGACTTTATCAAACTATAATTTTTGAAGACCCCTATTATTTTTAAAAAAATAATATCACGCCCATTACGGTGCACGAGAGGTACTCGAAAAAATTTTTTTTAATAGTTTTTATTTTACTGTTTTGTCGGCGTGATACATACACATACTCATACCAAATTTCAGCTTTCTAGTACTGATCACAGAGCTGAGCCGCGGACGGACAGACAGACGGACAGACGAACATGGCGAAACTTCCTAGTTGACTACGTAACCCTAAAAAAGGTATTCTAATTAGGGTAGCTAAGTAGGTCGCGCTCGTATAATATGTCCATATTTGAGAGGCTAGAAAAGATAATAAGTAACCTATATCAGGTTCGGCATAAAATAAATTGGTAACTTCTGTTGAAAACAATTACCTTCACAATACCGGAGTGTTTTAAAGAGCTCAGTAGCGTTGATTAACTATACCCTACAGCATTGTTATTGGATTACCTGCCAACGGAGGATTCATTGCAATGTGGACGTTACGGATCAGTATACAAAGTTTACTGGATAAATCTGCAATAGTCTGTTCGTTACATCACGCCTTTGATGCACTACACTGGAATTAAATTCCTTTTGAGCTAACTCGGCTATAGGATATTAGACATGGATGGGATTAGGGATGGAGCGGGTCTCCTAACAACGTCAAGCCCGGACAGGATATTAATTTCGATGCACATTGCACACGTATCTCGTTTTACTTTGATTTTTTATCGCTGACGATGGCACCTCGAGGACTACCGAGATTCTCGTGTCAACGATTCGATTAAATGCTATTCGTAAACTGTAGTGTTTGTGAAAATAGCATTTATACAAATTGTAAATTCAATTACAATCATTCACCCACTCAATCGTTATTGGTACTATATGTAGCTGACGTAGCTGTGAATACACCAGATACTCATACCTATAACCTAAAAAGACGGCCCTAGCAACAATTTCCTGCTTCCTAACGACGACGTCCAAACAATAACAGGTCGGAAACTTTAACTGACCTGAACGACGAACGTGTAAATCTCACGTTAGAAACATCAAATTTCGTCCAGAAGGCACACCTGAAGGCTTTCCATCGAATCACGTGGTCCCTGAGCATCGACCGGCCAAGGCGCTCTTTGTGAGCAGCTGCCATTGTACAGGTATAACAATACACTTACGGCCAATGAAAATGGGTGAAACCTTTCTATACAATCCGGTGAGTGCAGTACGTTTAAGACGAAAATCTCCGGAAAATATTGCGTACCTATTGCATTGGCCACGCCTGCTAGACTAAATGATCACCCGCGTCCCTTGTTAGTCCCGGATTCTTCGGTGTTGCATCAAAGCGAAGGATTAATTTCCAAATTAGACTTACAGTGGCCGGTTTTCGCCTAAATATACGGCATTTGATGATCAGGAGTTTTCCTTTGGCGGGATGAACACTGAACTTTAAGTTCATAGTTGATACTATTGGGTGTGTAATGAATAATGATCGATATAAAAATAAATGGTAGAAGTATGTTGGATATAACAACATTTGATATAATTTCACAGGGTATAATCACTCATTTTATATAATAAACGTTTGGTATAATTTTACAACATCTATTTTTATTTCGTATATTTATCATTTGGTAGAACACTTATTTCCTATAACCATCATATGGTATAATGTTCATTTGGTATACAAATCATATGGAATAAATATGAGGTGGTATATTTTGTATTTTTTCTGGGGGATGCAGTTCAATCCTAACCTAACCTATTTTATGGTAGCAGTCCATTTTTTCTGGGGGGGTTTCAGTTCAAACCTTTTTTTTCTAACCTAACTTACGTTTCTAATTAGGTAAATAGACGTTAACGGTAACAAACCTCGCGCGAGATTCATCACCTATCCCTTTCTAAGCAGTACTGTGTCAGAAGACGGGCGACGCCAAGTCGCGCGACTAGAATCGCGTAGCATAGTTGTGCTATAGGTACTGATTGCTGGGCCTATAATAAGTGAACAAGAAGAAACTAAAGAATACTCACATTTCTAGTCTGGATGATGAACTCGACGTCGTCGCCGAGCGCCAACTCCTCTTTGGTCTTCGTTTCGGAATAGTGGAAGAAGATCTCCTTGACCACATCGGCGCGTTCGATGAAGCCGAAGTTCTCCTTCATGGAGCACACCACGCCGTGGTACTTGACCGGGTGCACGGGGTTCTCGAAGCGGACGTGGCAGGCGCCCAGCGTGCCCCTGTGAACGTCCGCCGCAGTTAAGAGGCCTTATTCCTTTTAAAAGTTATTTTTCTCAAACATGCAATGAAATATCGTCGTAACGTGCGTTAGAACAGGCTTCGAAGTGTCAAGTTTCGGGCGGAACAATTCGAGAGAACTGTAAAGGAATTTCATACAAAATGGAAGGCCTAGGCCGGGAAGTAATTTGTTTTTAATTTTAATGTAAACATGGCGTCTGTGTGTATGAACAGCTGATATATATTTTTTTTCTAGTAGCTACCCATTCAGCCATCGGACCAATAATATCCGTGTTAATGCCTAGTACACACGAACTGAAAATACCGTCTATACATAAGTCACCAGAGACCATAGACAATATTAAAAATCCTCTGCCTTTATTTTACTTATTATAGAAACTAAGATTCTTATTATCAGGTTGTGTATAATGGCCCTAATATTCGCACACTACACACGTGGACTTATTAAAGAAAAAAAATATAGAGGGATTGGAGGGAAAATTAAAAATACTTTTTTTAAACATGGCGTCTGTGTTCATGAACTGGCTGAACAGCTGAATTATGTTTTTTTGAGTGGTGTATTTTTTTATTTCATTGCATATGTTTGAGAAAAGCACTATACATGCCTTAGCCGTGAAAAGGGCTTGCCGGCTTCGTATCACTAGACGGCCTCCCTTACGGTCGGCCGTCTATACCTACTCAGCCGGCAAGCCCTTATTTCCCGGCGTCTGCAGTAATGTACTATTTTTCATATTATGACTAATATATTGATAATTTACACCAACTTTTTGAAGTGAATACTACTTTTCCCTGAGTTCTAGGAAGTAACATAGCTATTTCATGCTTACATTGCGTGTATTCGAAAATAAGTTGAAAAAACAAATTTTCCTCATGAATTTTGTCAATTTCGAGTAGTTTTTGAAACAAAAGTTATCAATGAAAAATTCAAATTGTAGGTTTCAAATATATTCCAATGAATCCCAATAGCCCCGTTCTAGGTAGTAACATCAATAATATGTTAAGAAACATGTTTTATCACAGAGAAAAATGTCTAAAACAATCACCATTTTAAAAGGAATAAGGCCTCTTAAAAACAAGCCATAAAGCACAACCAGGTCGGGAGGTTCTCAATTCCATTGTATGTTTTATTTATTATATCTGTTACCAAGAACTCCGTTATATATATAAAGCTATTTAGGTTTTTTTGTTCTGTCCATGACAGGCAAACTAACTATTTATTCTCACATGTAAAAAGTGTAATGGATTAAAGTTGCATGAAGTTGCAGGTAATTTTTCTACAGGTATCAATTTCATTAAAGTTTTTTGACGCCGTCCATACATTGCGATAGGTCTAGTGAGGTATAAAAAACTGGCCAAGTGCAAGTCGGACTTGCTTAACCTCGATGATTGATTACGTACTTTCAATACAGCCTAAAGACTGCATGATAAAATTGGACCACATTCAAACGTAAAAAAAAAGTACACAAAATACTGTTTTAAACTCTAATATGAATATTTGAAATGTAACCTAGCTATTAACAATATTTCCGAACTATTCTCTTCACTTTCATCATCAGTTTTTGCACAGCAGTCTGAGATATAGATTTTGCTGCTAAACGCCATTGTTTCTTGAAGTCGTCGATGTCATTCGCTTCCTTGCTCGTATTTTTAGCTGCCGCTTCACGAGCCCAATATGACTCAATTAGCCAAAGCTCGGGGCAGTTTGGAGTCATCAATTTTGGCACTATATCATCGCACCATTGTCTTTATACCATGCTTATAAAACGCAAGAGCCGCTTTTAAAGGCACTCTTTTACATATATATCCCTGGTTAACAGTTCCGGTTGTGATGAAACTTTGACTTTTCGACAACGCTTGCCAAACTAAGAATTTATTAGGGAATTTACAGTTCTTTATTTTTCCTAAATTTGTCTGAAACACTTGCTTTTCCGATGTTGTATAAAACTCCCGACCAGGTAACTGTTTGTTATCACTAATCAATCACTAATCAGCTACAAAGTAAGTTTCATCGTCCATTGCAATGCAACTGTGTTTAGTCAAAATTTGTTCATACAACTTGCGAGCTCTAGTCTTAGCAGATTCATTTTGTTTTCCACGACGATTTGGTGCTGTTTGTACCTTAAAAAGTCTTTAAGCCAGCCCTAGTTTTTACTTTTTGAACATAGGATTCCAACCTGTTCGGATTTTTCATAAATGTCGCCATAACCTTCTTATCCTTACTTGAACTAAAGGGACGCCTATTTTTTCCGCAGCCTGGTTTCCGTGCTGTCGTCAAACGTTCCTCAAATCGTTTTAATACGTTACAAGCTGTTGATTTGGCCGCGTTCAACTTTTTTGCGAGCTTGCGACACGACAAAATAAGGCTTCAGAAAGTCCTCGGAAACATTTTTATTATGCAAGGCTTCTTCTTTTGAGGAAAATCTTGATATTTATGGAACAATAATCATCAGTGCCAATAAAAATATTTACAACGGTTCCCATAGCAACAAAAAACAAAGTAACAAACATAGGAATAAATGCCCCAGCAAAAAGTTTGGTATAAAAAACAATGGCCGGATTTTATCGTATACAGTCTGTATATTTTTTATAATTCAATTACAAATGTATAGTTTTCTACACTTGAGTATAAGACGGCATTAGATACAAGCCAAATTTCATAGATCTCGGTCTACGGGCAATACACTATAAATTTTGATGCAGTTGAGAGTGGGCCTACCCTAAAGGTGAATAGGGGTGTTGACTGATATTAATAAAATTTGCTCCATATGTCATGAAACAAAGATTTTTATTTTTTTTTGTAATTATGTGACTTACGGTACGCAAATTTTATGATATTATTTAAATCCAAAAGAAATTTTGAAATTGTTTCCAAAATCCTCATAATTGAACAAAACAATAAATGTATGACAACCACGAACTTAAACGTGACAATCACGGTGAAAATGGCAAATTACTTATTGTTTCCATACAAATATTGGTACCCAACCTACTGAATGACGTCACGATGCAGTAGGTGGAATTTGTATGGAGCGTTTTTAGCGCTCTGTAGGAATATTGAACTTTGGCGGCCATTTCTTACTTTTAGAGCAGTCTAAGTGTAGTTAGTCCCATATAGAAATTTGTCCCAAAAAGAATCTACACGCCTATTACTCTTACGTCCTACCGCACTATCAGAAATACGATGCCTAGTTATGATTATGACCCTACAGTTAATGATAATGACATTAATGACTGATAGTGCTCCCATGCCAAGCTCGCGATACCCCTTTTTGCACTCGTTTTTCCGTGAATGATAAATCCTTTATGTTATTATTATTTTGTAGGCTTACGGGAACAATACATTTTGCTGGATATGAGCCATTGATTGCTATGATACTTTCATTTCTTTGGTGAAATTGCTACTATTTTGGCCGTAAATGAGTAAATCTACGCATTTGAGTATATTTCTACAAAGCCAGATGGTTTTCGAGTTGCTGTCTTGTAAACAAAGATCGTATTACAGTTTGCGAAATTAACAAAACGTTGATAATCAAGTGTTGTACTCTCTCCTATATCTTGAACGGTCTGAGGTTTTTATACGATTTTCTAATGACCGCGCTTATAATTATTGTAGCTATTACTTATACAACACGAAAAATTCAAGCAATCTTTTCGAATACGTAGTAGCAAATAAATAACTCTACTCAAGATATATTTAACTGTACAATACCTTCCGAGATGACGATGAATAAGTTTCTGTCAAAAATGACATTTTAGTGGCAAGCTTTTATAGCAGACTGTAGTTTTCTTTGGATATCCATCAAATGCTCACTGAGACGATTCTAAAGAGCCCAAGCTCGGTAGGATTGCTTTTTCTATTATAGAGTTCCTATGGCCACCTTCCAGCTCCAACATCAGATCAGCCCCATGGTACCATATTATTGTATTGTCATCGAAGTTAAGTAAGTACGCAAAATTTCAGCTTAATCGGTTGACGATATCTGCTTCAAAATTGAGTTGCAAGATTTCACCCGAACAAACATACTTTAAACATACCATGCAAGCTAAATAAAAGCTTGTAAAAACTAAGACACTTAATCTAGCCAACCCTGTAATCTCTCCTGAAGTATCCACTTTCGAGGAAGATGGTGAAGTAAAAAAAAAACCGGAGAAAAATAAAAAATAAAAAAATAAAGCTATCATATAAACTTGCCTTTGATTAGTAGCGATTTGAAAACTGACGGCATCGCCAGTATGCAGCGTGACGTTGCCCTCGACGTCGTCCTTGGTGTATGGCAGGAAGAAGCACTCGCCCCGGTTCTCGTACGATATCCTGCCGGTGTTGTCGCCGGAGCCCTCGCCCTTCACCTCGGTGGTCACGGTGCCAGTAACCCGCGCTTCGCTCAGTACCTTTTAGAAACAAAAAATAAATATAGACTTTAAAATTAACAATGTGATACACACAAAGCATAAGGAAATATTCGAAGGGTTGCTTGGGAGTTAGGGTGGCGGAAAGGTTAACGCGCTGGACCGGCATCCAGAGGTACCGGGTTCGATTCCCGGTCTCTTAAACCAGGTTATTCATGTAAATTTTTCTTTGAGCTTTAATCTGTGTATCAATGGTATAATATAGAGATACTATAATACTATTTAATTAAATTACATGTTCCAAAAACGTGCAACAATTTGTTTAAATGGTAATCTTATTAATTAACTACGCTCTACCCCAATTAACAAAGACGCATAGAAAACAACCGAATCTAAAATCCAACGATGGCAAAGATATGGCAAAGAACCGCAAGTCCAAAGAGAATTCCATACAACGTTATTCTCGGTATATTAAAAACCTAGTACAGTCGAGTTCATTTACATCTACACACTTACAAGAACAAAAATATCTGAACACGACCCTATTGTCAGGGGCATAAAATCGTGTTCAGATATTTTTGTTCTCGTAAGTGTGTAGATGTAAATGAACTCGACTGTACACGAGTTCTAAAAATTCTTATACAGTTATTTCTTCCTTTCAACCCACGCCTTTAGATTATCCGATATCGTTTCCTATCTATCTATCGGGCTTTTGAGCTTTATAGTCCTACTAGCTGCACCGCGCGGTGTTACCCGCTCATCCCACGGGAACACTACATTTTTCGGATAAAAAGTAGCCTACGTGTTAATCCAGGGCGTCAGCCACCTTCATACAAAAAAAAAACCAAAATTTGTCCAGCCGTTTGACCGTGAAGAAGTAATAAACATACACATAAATAAACACACTCACAAACTGTCGCCTTTATAATATTAGTGTGATAGAATCCAGGTTAATAATTTCTAGAGACCGGTCGAATATTGCTTAAATCGAACGACAAGTCAGCGTTGGCGCTATATCATGTATTAAATAAGACATGCTTACCACTTCAGGTGCTATTTTGGTGACTGTAGAAGCAATAGGCTTGCCGGTGCGTCGATCGTACGTCATTTCGAATTCCACCGGGTCGCCGATCTTGAGATGCTCAATGTTGCCACTAAACTGGCTAAAGTGAAAGAATAGGCGCGCTTGTCTCTCACAGCACTGTATGAATCCGTAGGAATGCTAAAAAAAATACAAAATCATTAAATTATCCACCATAATCTAACAATCGCAACTTTGAGCGTAAATAACACACTTAGGGTTTGGTTACACTTTCCAGTATGGGTTTGTGTTGTAGTTTATAAAACATATTATTCGCTAAGAACTGTTCAGAACACTAAGTGAAAACGTGCCTTTACTATTACTAGTTAGTAAGAATAATAACGTATACCCGTATCACCCTGATTCTCTTTCCCGTAAAAAGTATCTTATCGTGGAAATCCACCAAAATTGTTAGAAGCCAGCGGTATCAAAGTAATGTGATAAAAAAAAAAAACCATTTCAACAAAATCAACATTTCTTTCAACCCATGGATCACCAAATAGCTTATTATTTGACTACTAGTTTAAATAAATGTCGAAAAAGGAAATTTCGCTGTTCTATTGTTTCAACGTTTAAGTCGCTTATTATTGTTGTTCATAAAAACTCGCTAAGTTAACAAATGCCTACTTAAACGTGTCGGTTCGTAGCCGACCGCAGACAGCAGCAGCAGACGACGTGTCGCAGCGACACTACTGGTCTCTATGTCTTTCTATGAAATACCATTCGTAGTTAGCGACTCGAAGCTAGCGACGTATCGGCGAGCGGCAGACGAAAGTCGCTCGACCGTAGGTCAGTAGACCACTCGGAACCTACTCGGATCTGCAGTCGGCAGTCGAGTCCGAAATCATAACATCGCGACATGACGCCACGACGTGTCGCTGCGGCACGTCGTCTACTGCTGCTGTCTGCGGTCAGCTACGAACCGACACCTTTAAACAAAGCTTGTATTTCAGAATCGACCTAGTAGCAATAACCGAGGTTTAAAATAGTAGTGACATATTTTAATACATGAATAGCTAATTAGATTTTAAATTTGCGTGGTTGGTGCAGAGGTAGTGCAGCTGCCTACTGACCCAATGGTCCTGGGTTCGAATCGTAAGGGTAAATAATTGTGTGATGACTGATGAACTCGAAAATTTCTTCGGTTTATGGATGATTTCTACGTATTTAACTAAAAAAGTAGTGCATATCGTCGTTTAGTGCCCATAACACAAGCCTACTATAGCTTACTGTGCGACTCGATCGATTTGTGTGTCCGATATTTATTTATCATTTATTATCACTCATTAATTCCATTACATCTCAAAGATTCTTATAGAATATTAATGATGCAAACGTAAAGATGAGCTCCTATAAAAAATAGAATTATCAAACAACATAACTAACCTATTAGCCAGATCCGATGAGCCCTCGACTTATTTAACCCGTTTTTTTTCAGTGTAAGGATTTAACTTACAACTAAACTTCCCGACTAGTTTTTCTCTTTCTTATTGTCACAGTTTATAGTTGATAAATTTAATTTAATTAGATTCTATAAAATCTTAATCTAAGATTGGAGTCTAAGCGGAAGTTTGTAGTAGATGTAGTACCGATATTGAAATAAACAGTTTTTTTTTTACTGGAAGTTTTGATCTCAGGTCCCCTATTTCCTTCCTATTAGGTAACAGCACGCATACTCGTTATAAGTAGTTTTTATTGCAACAAAAATACCATACTTAGTTCAATAACGTAGTAAGTAGGTACTGTTTAACACAAACTGTTTGTAAACAAAAGACATTATATGTCGTGATAATGGCGAGGTCACGATGCTCTATTTGAGATAAGAGATAACGTTTCGTATGCAAAGATGGTCGATGTATTTATGTAGTTGCACGCGTATTGTATCAATTAATTTATTGAGAATAGGGACTCGCATTCCAAGTTAATATTATTCGTAAATTATATACCTAAGTGTGAATTTAATAAAAAGCTGTGAGTACTGAGCAGGGTTCGAAATTATCAAGATGATAACGCTTCTTGATAATTATCTGATAATTATCAGATAATAATCGAATAATTATCACCAGTGTAAAAAATTAATTTGTTTTACTGTTTCATAATACATTCATTTCCTATATTGTTTCATAACAAATTCTATCAAAAATCAAATATTTTATAATTTTTAATTAGTTCAATATTTTACTTAACAACCTAATGAGTAATGACACGGGAGTTCACTCAACTTTGCATAATCCGAACTGAACTTTTCTTGTAAGGGGAATCCCCACGGCGCGGCACGTTGACACTTTACTTCGAATACAGTTAATATCAATCTATAATTATCCATCTGTTTTTATCACGATAATTATCATGATATTTATCGTGATAATTATCATTGATAATTATCCTTTCGAACACTGGTAGTGAATAGTACTTAGTAGTTTGATTTTACTCAAAACGTAAAACATCCACAAATTGACAAATGAAATTTTCTTCACCCATAACCAACCGGACTGTACACGACCGTCGTAAAAGATAATAACGGATGGGGCACAAAGCAATTTGTGATAAGTTTAACCTGAACTAGACTTAACTCTCTACGCTCAGAGGACACACCACGTGGACACGTCACAATACGAGCCTCGTTAAAAGTTTATCAATACTAAACAAACTTTCAAATCCGCAAATGCTTTCATCGAGTGTGTACCGCTCGAGTCGTGTCTGATCCAAAAGTACAAATTACTAGCGATCGCCCCGGCTTCGCACGGGTGCAATGCATGTATTATACATATATATCTATTTAAAAAAAACGCATCAAAATCCGTTGCGTAGTTTTAAAGATCTAAGCATATACATAGGGACAGACAGATAGACAGATAGACAGACAGCAGGAAGTTTCTTTGTTTTATACTATGTAGTGATAGTGATACTTGGATCCTTTTTGGCTCGCTCCTCGGCAATCGAGAGTTATGAGCACGCCGGTCCCAGCCCAGACTGGGTTGATTTTGATTGTTCATTACTCTTTTCTCTAATGCCAACTAAAACTTGAATGCTTAACTACTTAATGTACCTACTACATGTTTCGGTCAATCATTCGTTAAAGAGTTTTCCAAGGGACGTAACCATGGCAACGAGGTAAATGAAAACGTTCAAATCAACCCATTTACACTGAGCGACTTGATCACATGATGTATTGATGACTAGGCAAGGCACTTGCGCAGAGATTTTTAAATTTAGAATTTAGGTTATCTCTATTTCATTTCATCGGAAAGCGCTGCAATTTTTATGTGTACATATACCTACATAATATTTTAACATGATAATTTAGTATCATACAGGCATTTTATGAAATGTATAGAGTAGACTAGTCCTAAGAAATAAAGTCTATTCATATTATGAGATAATTAGGTACCTGAAGCGAGTCTGCCATGAAAGTTCCCAAGTTTACTGATATGTCCTCCCTATGCAAGGCGAACACAGTCAAACTTATGAGGAACTCGCATAGTTCGATTAGTATGGCAATGCTCAAATTATACACGACACGATGTCCTTTACGCTTGGTAGGAAAATGCTTCCTAAAATGTCTGCTTCTCAAAATGGCCTTATATAATGTGTGGCTTTATATAATGTATACTTTTTATAATATAGTCTGTTTCCTAAAATGTAAGACATCGTAAGAATTAGACATCATACGTACATTATAGGAAATAGGACAATTTTCGAAGCAGACATAATAGGAAACGATCATTCTAAGACAGTGGCATCATAGGAAACCATTTGCTGACATTACAGGAAGGAGTCATTTCTTCGAAGAACACCAGTTTGAGAAGCAGACATTTTATGAAACGGACCGAACGAGCGTAAACCATGTGATCATAGTTTCGTACGCACTTTACGACTTTTAATGGTACAGAAAAGTCTACTCAATTCCCACCCTAATTTTGTATAAACATAACATCAAGGTAATATGTACAAATAAAAATCGTACTGGATGCTAACTACCAAGATTCGGAGTTCCTGTTCCATAGTGTTAATTCCGCATGTCAGACTGTAGGTATTAAATTACCCTTTTGAACGCCAAGCGGTGAAGCAAACCACCGTGCCAATGACAACACAGCAAAAAAAAGACGTGCTCGAAATCAACAGGGATTGTAAAATACTTGTTTTGCGGTTCGAAATCCTATTTTTTTGATCATTTAGATTTTAACTGCGTTTGCCGTCGTTGGCGTCAGTGGAGCGATTTTGCGCTGTCGGCCACAGCCAACTGTGGCGTTAAAAAGGTTAAATACATACCGTTTGCTGTCCGTGCAGAAGCGAAGCAACATGAGACAGTCTGAATAGTCTGATCCTATTAATTGTTGAAGTAGCAGGATACAAAACCGCTCGCGGTCGAAGTGTGTACAGTCGGGTTCATAATATTTTAAGCAAAAAAGTATCACTAATTTGTGAACTCGCCTCTATTGTTAACGGCATAAAGGCGTGTTCAGATATTTTTGCTCATAGGCACATTTAAGTACTCGACAGTGCGCTTCTACCGTATAAGATTTGATATACCGTAAATATGAAGACTTCAAATGAAGAATTGGGAAATACCTATGTCCAAGAGCGGACGATTGCGTGCTAACGATGACGTTCATGACGCTCTCTGATATAGGATATTTTTAATTGACTTCGAAAATAGTGTTGTGATTTTTTCTATTAGTGCGTAATGTATAGTATGCGATTTATTGTGTTGTTATTTTGTCGTTATTTTGCTAGAGAATTTGCGTCAGACCATTAACCTTTTGTAGAAAAAAGAAAATCAATACAGATTAAGTAAATATCCCACTGCTATGCTATGTCAGAGTAACCATATTGTCGATTGGATGCAAAGCTGTCAATAAATTGGATTAGCTTATACTGCTAATAGCTCCTGCATAATAGGAAATAAGCAATAAAAACAATGACGTTTTAAACCAAAAGGGTACATGTCGCTTGTTACTAGAGTCGAAATTTGTTCGCGTCTCCATACCTTAACCCTCAGATGCATAACTTAGCCAAAAAGATACTGCATTTCATTTCTGAAATGACTTAACTTAAAATCTAATCCACGACAACTAAGACTTTGTGACTCATTTTGATATCTCAAAATAGGTTGATTTTGAATTATGTCATTACAGTTTTAGAATTTTGTATACTTATGCATTTAAGGATTAACCTGTCAATGGTAAGCGCCATATTGGTCACCTAGGACAGGACACACCAACTTCTAAATGGGAGTCAAAATTAAAGACATATTGTATACTGAGCGTTAAAAATGCTCCATAGCATAGGGATGCATTTGACAAAGTACTCAAACAAGCAATTAAAGGTCCCTTAAACAACTGCGTAAAAATGGTTTTAGGATACATTTTAATAGACTTCAAAATATAAAGTTCAGCACAATATATTGTACGACTGTTTTTGTATTTAAATACAAATAAAACCTTAAGGTATATATGGACCCCCCTTTAATATGACATAAAATGTACTTCAATATCCTTGCTCAGTATTAAATGTAACATAATAAAAGGTCAGTGAACTTATTATTAACCAATGTTTATGATAATGAACAGTGATCAGGTACCTATACATTTTTCTAAATCAGTAATTGATGGTGACCACATTGAAGTTACATATCCATGAACCCAAACATATTTATATTTTGGAACAATGATATTGGTTCTAACAAATCTACCTAGTCCCAAAGTAAGCAAAGCTTGTACTATAGGTACTAGACGACGATATACATAATATATGAAAACATATATAGAAAACATCCATGGCCCAGGAACAAATATTCGAGATCATCACACAAATAGTTGCCCTGGCCAGAATTCGAACCCAGGACCCCCGGCTCAGTAGGCAGGTGCACTACACAGTGAGATAATTGCGTGAGACCGAGACCTCACCTAAGGAATTATATTTTGGTTACTTATTAATATATTGCAACTCCAGATCACCGAGTAACCCCTCGTATGCTTAGACATTTAAAATTTTGATACTGCATATGAGGGGTTAAAAATCATAGCGCAGGCCCATAAATAATAGAAAAGAAAACACTTACCAGTAACTTTTCAATAATCCCAGTCTCTCTGATGGGAGGGTGGTTCACAGAATCATATTGCTGGGACGAGTTGGAACTGGAGGAGTAGACCCCCGCTGAGTCACCCATAGGGCACCCATCTATGTTATAGTTGGCAAGAGTGAAACGATTGGAACTGCCACCCCCACCATTCTTGTTATAATTATCCCTTGGAGAGCTTGGATAATCACTGCTAAATGTACCTTTTGACAAACAGAACCAAACAATATTAATAAATTACATTGTGTTCACTAACCTTACCAATATGAAATCACCATAGTTATGCAAAAAGCGAACAGCGTAGATTTTTTGTCAAAGTGACTCAAGTCTTAGCATTATTTGCATTATGAAAATAAATTTTTGGTCACTTTCTGTATAACTATGGTCAAATGGGTGTCTGACAAGTGCATACTTCCAAGATAGATGAAAATGACTATAAAAATTTTACCTACCTTTTATACCAACTACTAATGAGACTAAGTAATGAGACATACATAGGCAAAACTGATGTACAACTGTTATAAATATACTTTTTTAATTATAAGCCTGATTAGGTTGGCTTGGCCACATTAGCCGAGTGAGTCTTTATGTTCTGGGAAGGTATACCTTCGTATTGAATGCATATGGGCACGTTATTAAATGTTATATTTTACATATGTCTGTAGACATCTTTGACCATCGAAAAATTAAATTTATATTATTCTTTAAATAGGTCCATCAAAATCATCATTGGTGTATATAAGTTTATCAGATGGGCCTGGATGGGCCTAAATACGGCTATGAAAGTCAGCTTGATGGATTGTATTGAATATTGTCTAAATTTTATATATGTATATGATGTTCCATTACTGAGTGCATCAAATATTTTGCTTGTAACTAATAATAAGGCAGTAACAGGAAGAATTTTTTTTAGATGAGTGTGATATGATTTGTGACGAACAATGGTGAGAAAAATAAATAGAAAACTCAGATTAATCACAAAAAGGTTAATCATTTTCCTCCAAGAAGCAGTGATTTCCAAATAAGAATGTAAATGGTATACTGCAAATTAAGAAGACATTCATTTTAAATACAAACAACATAGGTGAGAAATCTACCCTCACATTTGAAATGGTTATTGATCCAGTTTAAATTAGTGGAGATGAACAAAAATTAGAGGAGAAAAACCCAATAAACCAAAGAATAACAAAATACGTAGGATGCATGCTTGTGTCAGTGGTAAAAGAATCCAAGACTTACCATTTCGATAGGCCTGTTTGGCCTGCATGTTGGGATGCTGGATATCTAGAATATCCTGCAAGGGTGATGAATGTGAATCTGGCGGCTGGAACATTTTCCACTGAGGATTGCTTGACATTGTTCTTTGACGATTGTTGTATCTTCCTTGACTTTCGTATCTTTCGTGATTTCCTTGGCTATGTGACTCCCTTGATTTTCGTGTCTTCCTCGATTATCGTGTCTTCCTTGATTTTCTGTCTATCTTGTCCTCCTTGCCTTTCTTGACTTGCTTGTCTCCCTCGACTTGGGTGTATATGGGTCCAAAATCTCTGTATTATGATATATCACAGAATATGTAATTTAAAAAGTGGTTACAATGTAATAAAAACAAATCACATTTTATTTAGTCTTTGTGTTCATAAGAACACCAACACGTCTTACACAAGTGTCACAGTTGCTTCACCAAAACCACTAATGTTGAAAAATAAATCTACTTATGATTGATATTACTAGATCCTCAGATGTCTTCAATGCTTGCTGAATCGGAGCTCTGTGGTACATCGGATTGTTGAAGGTAATCGTATATTCTGTTTCTATCTATAGGCTACACCGTTTGCCCGATACCGACACTCACAAGCTGCAATAGACACTAGTATTAGTAAAAATATACCTGCACATCCCCAAATTTCAAATTCATATCAAAAATGGCACAATAACGTGTAAACGCAACAAAGCGGAGCGTCGAAATACAGTTTTACATTTTATTATTGCTATCTAGGTACGTATCGGCCGCCCGATCAAACCGAGATCTGCACAAATTACATCGCCGTCGACATGCCAAACCGCCTACTATATACTTTTAATAAGGCAAATATCATATCACAAGTACGAATGCACAAAAGTTACGATTTTTGATAATGTGAATCTAATATGGAGATATATACAAGATCACGAAATTAATAAATCTCACCACGACACAGCATAGCACTGACGACATACCGCCATATTGAATGTCAACATTCACGACTCCACTCCGGCCATACAACTATATAAAAATAATATACTGGAAATCGTCCATGAGAAATATTTAACTTGTAGAGAAGAATAAATAAATAAAGATAATTTTCAAATTTTGTACTTGTTTTTTTTGTCTGGAGTTGATTACTATCAATCAAAGAGATTTAATTTTTCAGAAGATTTTTGGCTGAATAAAAAGTAAAAATTTGCGGCCAATAACATGTTCATTAGTTTTTTTTATTTAGAAGTATTCATTATTTAGACTACTTTTTACTGTCGGTATAATATAATAAAAAATTTAGGTAAGTTTTGTGTTGTGGTTTGTATACTTAATAAGCTCTCTTTAAATTAAATAATTATTTAATTTCGTGTTGGAAGCTGGAAGCAATGATTTATATGGATAAAATAAAATTATTTGGGATTAAAGTAATGTTTTGAGGGTTTTGTTCTTACTTAGTAGCAAAAAAGCGACGATCTAACGGAAAATATATTTATTTTTAATTTTTAGTTACAATACAAATTTAAGTTGGCAATGTATTGCGACGTTTTTATACTGGCAACACTACTGAACGTCATCTGTCAAAGCGTTTTATTTTCACTCTGTTTATTTTTCACTTGATTACGTTTTGTTAATGTTTTAGTGTAGATTTAGAAAAACTGATTAAACTCTTTTAGGGCCTTATCACACTTGCGATTTGCGAGCGTATTTTCTATACAAATAAGCGACGCGGCGAACACGCTGCGCGATCGCCTTCATACAAAATACGCTCGCAAATCGCAAGTGTGATAAGGCTCTTATAATAATGTAATGCGCAGTGAAAGTTTTTTTCTTTACATTCGTGCCTTTTGCAATTTGTTGTGGTGTGACACGAACACGATACGATTTTATTGCGATTGTTCCCGGGACCTCTGGATTGTGGGTTTAATATAAAAATTGTGGTCTGTACCCACATTATAAAAATTAGACATTTGTTGATTCATAAATTTACTTCTTCTAAATTATATTTTTCAACCTACTTCAAAAAGGAGGATAGGAAAAAAGGAATTCTCTTGTATTTTTTTTGTTTGCACGGTACGCAAACATTTGGCCAATTGTAAACAGATTCTCAATTTTTTTTATTTGAAATAGTATACTTACTCCTACTCCTGAGGTAGTTTCATTGTCACCTTGTCGGGATCTGATGATGGGATCCCAGGGAAATCGAGGAGGGCAACCCTCATTATTAGCGCTAACTTCGATTATGATGTATTTTATAAAGTTATTTAAAAGGTAGTTATTAACGTCCAATGACCTTCGTTACCCGTGTTAACTACCCATCTTACGACCAAAGTACGACCAGTAGTAACAAGGGTTATTTATTTAGCCCGTGTTACCACTAACTAGTCTGGTAGTAACAGGGGACATTGCTTATTTCTCATATTATTACTGCCCATTATTCATGGTTCAAACGTCTTATTTCTTCCAAAATCATTGACATTTATAATTATGTTATGTTATGTTATAAATGTTATAATCAAGAAAGCAATATAATAATGATTGATCTGTTCTAAGTGGCAGTGTTCCCTTCCTACTGTTGTGCTCTGGCCTGGTGGGCAAAGAGCTGGAGAAATTACTTGCACAGGCAAAGAATGTACCTAATGAAAATTGTATATTATTATTCACATCTTAATTTCGTAACAAACAGATACATAATTCATTCATCGCCAATACAAAAGCAAATGAAACAAGTTCCTCTTGACGTCCTTATCTAGGTTTATTTACTTATTTAAACATCAAATCACCATCACCATTAAATAAGCAAATTAATATATGTCAATGATTTTTGGAATAATGAGAAGTTTGAACCATGAATTAAATAATGGGCAGTGGTAATATGGGAAATAAAAATGTGCCGTATTACGAACTGAGCCGGCAAAATAAAATACAATTTATCAAAAATCAAAAATCTAAATGTTTTATTTGCTTCAGTACAGTATACAAAGGTGTTTATATATACATAATAGGTTTATAGTTCTATGTGTACTCAGCCTGCATGCAGGCGTGCAAAATGTTTGCGCGCGCTAACTTAAAATTAAATTATGATGGTAGATAAGTACAATAACTTATTAACAGTTAGGAGTTAAATTAGGGGATAATTTTTTAAATAAATAGCTCCGTGATCATTAGTACTAGAAAGCTGAAATTTGGTATGAGTATGTGTATGTATCACGCCAAAACGGTAAAATAAAAAGTAAATTTTTTTTTTCGGGTACCTCTCGTACCGTTTTTTTTTTTTCGTTTCAATACTAGTGTGTGGGGTGTCGTTGAATAGGTATTTTAAAAATAATAGGGGTCTCCAAACATTATTTTTTAATAAAGTCATCAGTTTTGTAAACATTCGCTTCGAAAATAAAAAAAAATTGCCTCCCCCCCCCTCTAACTTTTCAACCACAGGTCAAAAAATTATGGAAAAATTCATGAAATGAAACCTTATAAGTACTTTCAATGAAAACTATATTGAACATAATCGGTTGAGCCGTTTTTGAATTAACGCAAAGTTTCTTATAGTGTTCTTAAAAGGACGTAGGTTGATTTCCAGAAGGTAATAAGTTACTACAGTTACTTCGGCGTTTACAACCTTTTTATAGAGCTTGAAATCTTTCTCGTAACTTAAGTCTATTGTGAAGGTTGAGCAACTACGGGACCCTACACTGAGCGTGCCCCGACATGCTCTTGGCCGGTTTTTAGATGTATACCTACCTATTAAATTAGGCAAATACTTTCTGAAGTATGATGTTATATACTTGAACATTGAGAACTAAAAAAGAATAATAGGTAAACGATTTCAACTTCAACTTGTAGTAATACATAATAATATTAGCGGAGATCTTCACCAGAATTTTATGGGACTAACTTATAAAAAATGCGTAGTCTGAATAAAAAAACATAACTTGCCAAATATTTGTATCTTTTTATCGATCCTATATTTTTTATGTGGTAATACCACATTTTTATTTTTATAAATAATGACACAAAGGTAAATTAAGAAAGAAAAATTGAATGCGATCTACTACACCCCGCTTCGATTGTAGTAGATCGCATTCAATTTTTCTTTCTTAATTTACCTTTGTGTCATTATTTATAAAAATAAAAATGTGGTATTACCACATAAAAAATATAGAATCGATAAAAAGATTCTATACAAATATTTAGAACAGCGCCATCTCTCTCGCAGTCTTCACACTTGCTGTAAAGCAATGGGGATTGGGGATTGTGCGTGTAAAACGCACATCCTAGGGTATGGCTAATGCGCAATAAGCATTTCAAAAAAACATATGACACAGAGGGCGCTCCAGTAGCGTAAAGGATTAAGGGATGAAAGATTTGGTGTGACTGACGTAGCGGTCGGATAGCTCAGTTGGGAGAGCAATGCGCCGGTAACGCAGAGGTCGCGGGTTCATACCCCGCTTCGATTGTAGTAGATCGCATTCAATTTTTCTTTCTTAATTTACCTTTGTGTCATTATTTATAATAACTTGCCAAATTATTTCATTAATAACGTAAGTAGCTCAAGGTAACAAATATAATAAAAAAAATATAAGTATAAAAAGAAATACAACTCCATTGAGAACCTCCTCGTTTTGGAAGTCAGTTGAAAAGAAACTAGATTCTATTCGATTTAACTAAAAGAATACGCGAGAAATATTACCTATCTCTTTCTTCGCTGTACTATGAGACAGTGATGGGAGATGCTATGTCGCGTGACAAGTCGTGAACCGTAGTTGTGCTAGACGGCAGCTGTATCAATATTCAATACGTGAATAAATTGCAAATGGAGGCACCAATTCCAAGCAAGCCCGAAGGCGGCGAGGGTCTAGTATATCTTACAAAGTAATATATGTAATCTCATCACTAATCATAACAATAGTACATTACTGCAGACCCGGAAAAGAAGAGCTTGCCGGGCAGTATGTATAGATATAGGATAGTGATGCGAAGCCGGCAAGTCGTTTTCACGGCTAACTTCCAAAAAAGGAGGTTCTATAATGTTCGACGGTATTTTTTGTTTATTTTACAAAAAGTAGCCGAAAAAACCTCGCGTGATTTGTGCACAAGCCCCATCAGATTCAGGACCTAAAATGCGCTACTGCGATGCGAAACGCCTCGTGTTCAGACGTGGTTCAGACGTGGTTCAGTTCAGACGTGGTTCAGACGGCTGAAATTTGCCACGATATTTACGAATATACTGAATAGAGCTTTATTATCATGCAAATGCTTAGGTATATATATTAATATTTATTTTATTCTGTTCTAAGTATTTGTTGTTATAACGGCAACAGAAATATATCATCTGTAAAAAATTCAACTGTCCATTGAATATCACGGTTCAGGAGATTTAGCCTAGTGACAGACAGACAGCCGGACAGTGGCGAGTCTTATAGTAATAGGGTCCCGTTTTTACACTTTGGGTACGGAACCCTAGTAATACGCGGACGAAGTAGGGGGCAACTTAGCAACTAATACAGTACCTACCTAACTTTTAAAAATGTTGCGGGATCTTCTTTCGCAACTTTTTGACATGGAACACGTTAAAAGAATGACGAAACGAAATTGGCTTAGGTACTCCTAATGTCCAAAACATTAAAGTGCGGAATTATCGTATGAAATGTAAGTTGTAGTACTTAGTAGATTATTTTCTCCTATGATCACTTCAAGCTTCGTTTGTAAGTTTAATGTACTAGTTGTAGTAGTAGATTATTTTCTCCTATACTAGAGATCACTCCAAGCTTCGTTTTTAAAGTGTAAGTACATTTCTTTTGCAATAATAATACCTACTGTTTTGGAGACGATGGTTGATGAAATTGATGAAGTAGGTAGGTTATAATAAAGCATAGAGTTAACATATCGCTAGGTTATGATTATAAGCACTATGCAATAGTTATTATTATTATATGTAGATAAGTACAAACCTCTTAAAATAAAAGAACAAATAATAAATAAGTAGGTAATTCAATAGAAATGCTACTCTACTGACACTCGTTACAAAACAAAGTGTTTCAATGTCATCATGGGGTGATCTTTTTAAAATGAGGAAGAACATTAAGTAATAATTTTGTTTTAGTTAATTATAACAATAAATTTTTATTTTACAAAATAAATCCTGGAACAACCGCTCTGATATTGGGGTAAAGCATCGATAATTGAGTTTATCGACACGGCAACCCCTACTTTTGACATTTAATATTCCGATGTCTGTTCATAATAGGCTTCGGACTTTTCATAGCCCGGTAGGACTTTAGAGAGCTATGGAGCCGATTTTAACGTTAAATAAAAAATGTAATTGATACTCATACCGATACAATTGATACAAATTAATTTATTTCATTCTAAAGTGCCACTATGGTTATTGTGGTTAAAATCCCTAAGTATGAAATAAGTAAAAGAATAACATCAAATGAAATTTCTACAATATTACAAACTCATAGATTTAACAATTTTCATTGACGATAGTTCATGCTTTTTCTATTCATAATTTTATAGTCAAGTACAAAGTCGGAATTAGAAGACTAAACGAATTTTCTGGAGTAAATTCTGTATTGATCTAATATATGTATAATGGATGATATTGACAATTAATATACTTAAATCTGGGAGTTTGTAATAGTATAAAAATTTTGTTTTATTAGTAATTTTCTGGTAATTTTAGTAATATATGCTCTTTTTCACATTTCTCATTGCTCATACTCATTTATTAATAAAATGTCAACATTTTACAAGTCAATACATTATAAAATCATCATTTCTATTAACTATTACATTTTAAAATACAAATTATTATAAAAATATTAATTATTAAATACAAATTGGAATAGGTAGTTATATACATTATTAGTATTATTATATTATTAAATTTGTAAAATTCGTCGCTGTTGTAAAAAGCATTAGAGCCTTATCACACTTGCGATTTGCGAGCGTATTTTGTATGAAGGCGATCGCGCAGCGTGTTCGTATAGAAAATACGCTCGCAAATCGCAAGTGTGAAAAGGCCCTTAGTTGTTAGCCATTTCTTTAATACATTGAGGAACGTTACATTATTTGCTTTTATCGATTACATTCACATTTACACACACATCCCAGTTAACATTCACAGTTAACCACAATAACCATAAAGGCAGTTTGGAATGAAATAGATGAATTAGTATGAGTACGAATTTCGGTTTCATATAGCTCTCTAAAGTCCAACCGTGCTATCAGTACTCCGATGCTTACTTGTAACGTCCTACTCCTAACTTGCTTTGAGAAGTCAAATGCCCACTCATGACCATAGTCGGCTGATATATTTTACTTCCAACAAACTTAACTACTGGCCCAGAAAACACAGTTTTTTTATTTGATATATTCTGGCGTCTGGCAAGCTTCGAGCCCTGTCATCCTACCATGCCAGGATTGTTTTTTTTTTACAGGTTTATCGGACGATTGCTCCCTATATCATATTGACTATGTGTCTAATCCAACCACTGAAGTGCGCCAGGTCAAGTATCACGAACGGGAGGGCTTTGCCTCTGGACTCGCCCCATGAGAACAGTCCCACGAATTTTGATTTCATCGCCAGAGCAGCGCCGTGAACTGTGTAGAAATGGTAGGTTATTAAAAATGTAATCCTAATGACCAAAATCAGGTGTGGATAGTCTTCTAAAAAGCTTGTGGGCACCAAAATAAAAAGAATTGCCAAGCGCGAGTCATGGTTCGTCAGGCTACATAGGGTTACCAACCTTAGTGTACACATTTGCGATCAAATAACTATATACAATCAAATAGCTATATATACAGTCGAGTACATTTACATCTACACACTTACGAGAACAAGAATATCTGAAACGACTTTATGTCCCTGACAATAGGGTCGTGTTCAGATATTTTTGGTCTCGTTAGTGTGTAGATGTAAATGAACTCGACTGTACAATGCGGGGCTCCTGGACTGACACTGCTTAACTGTGTAGCGCCGTCAAAATATTGTAAGCATTGATAGAAAAAGGAAAAACAGATGGAGAAAAGGGCGTAAGGCGCAGGGCAGTGCGGTGCGCCTGCCGTTGTACTTCCTTTTCGCCGAATTATGTTTCGCAAACGTTTCATTTCGCAAAAGTTTCATTTCGCCAAAAGCATTTTTCACTGAAACTGTAAACTATTTCAGATTGTTGTAAATATCATCCTTTAGATTAGGTTAGGTTTGTTTTATAACAATTCGAAATAGCTTACAGTTTCAGTGAAAAATGCTTTTGGCGAAATGAAACTTTTGCGAAATGAAACGTTTGACGAAACGTAATTCGGCGAAAAGGCAGAGAACCGCGCCTGCCTATAGCCTAGCAACACGGCACACACGGTGTCGGTTACAGCCGTAGCCCTAGCTACCGAGCAAGCCATGATTTACGATTCGGCATCCCGCGCGGACCCTTTGCGGACGCATGGGTAGTAGGTGAGCTTGCCGCGCTGGTGCATTTGTCCCGACTGACATTATGTATAGTACATTACTGCAGACGCCGGGAAAGAAGGGCTTGCCGGGTGAGTAGGCGTAGACGGCCGACCATAGGGAGGCCGGATAGTGATACGAAGCCGGCAAGCCCTTTTCACGGCTAAGGCATGTATAGTGCTTTGCTCAAACATATACAATGAAATAAAAAAAAAAATATAATTCAGCTGTTTAGCCTGATCATGAACACAGACGCCATGTTTAAAAAAAATACTTCCCGACCTAGGCCTTCAATTTTGAATGAAATTCCTTTACAGTTCTTTCGAGTTGTTCCGCCCGAAACGTGATACTTCGAAGCCTATTAACGCGCGTTATGGCGATATTTCATTGCATGTTTGAAAAAAGTAACTTCCTACGCCCGAGTCTCGACAGCTGGATCCGCCCTTAGAATGATGCAGGGTACTTACCAATAGACACATTCTGTTTCATCTTCAATGTAACGCAACGTTCGTATGCTCGTAATTCCAGAATAGGAGAAACGTACATCTTGCAATTTTCCAATATGAAAGGCTGCACCGGATATTTTACTAGGTGATCTATAAAATTAAATTTGAAATAGAATCTACAGGGTGATTGAGGAGTCATGCGCAGGAGTTATAGGGGTTAGCGGGAGGGTCACACTGATCAAATTTCACCATGGAATCAGTCACGAAATCGTGTATTATTTTTTATATAGTTAATTGATCGCTAACTAACCGAAATGTATGGCTGTCTTTTCCTATGCGATTTTGTGGTTGGCCCCAGTGTGAAAGTTTCTCAGTGTAATCCACCCCAATACCCCTACACCTCTTGCACGCGCGTGACTCCTAAATCACCCTGTATACCTAATGTTGGAAAACTGTACCTAATAAGTAATAATTTATAGAATGTACAAATACAAATACAAATACTCTTTATTGCACACCTCCAACATCAAGGAATATACAACACAACATGAGATACATTAAAATAACAGGCAGAGGTAAACAACAGGCGGTCTTATCGCTAAATAGCGATCTCTTCCAGACAACCTTCAGGTAGCGGAGTCGTTGAAAATTAATGTTTGAAATTAGTAGGTGGTGCATAATAATAATAGGACTAAATGAACCACTACCATAAAAGAAAAAAGTAATAAACATAGGTACATAAATAAAAATATACAGATATACTTACATAAATACTTAGACATAATAAATAAATATATTGTAAAGTAATAAATAAAACAAAAACAGTATGAGCCACAAAGTTAAAGGAGCGATTATTATTGCAGTGTACTAAGGGAGAGACAAATAGTGTTTTTTGACGAGGGTTTTAAATGTTGCAAGAGATTGGGCACGCCTTATATCCAGAGGAAGCGAATTCCACAGTAAAGTAGCCCGGAATGTAAAAGAACCATTATAAAATTTAGAGGATGAAGAGGGAACAGTAAGAACTAAGTTTTGTGCAGAGCGAACAGAACGCAAATAACTGAAACGTTCCTTGAGGTAGCGGGGAGGTAGTGGGGTTAAATAGTACATTATAAAGAAGAGACAGAAAAATAGAATAGAATGTATTATATGTATTCAATGTATTATCATGTAATGTATTCAATGTTTGTTATTTGTATAGCTAAAATGTATTTTTTTTTCTGATTAGCTTTAGGCAATTGTACATATAATTATTGGGGTTAGGGCATTTGGTAGCATATCGTGGTTCTAAAATCCATGGAGTCACAAATTGAAATTTTTTTCGAAGTCAAAGTTGAAGCCTAAAAATTAGTCATCATCACATGCAGAACCGTCATCAGCACAAGCAGAACCGTCATCATCACATGCAGGACCATAATCAGCACAAGCGGAACCGTCATCAGCACAAGCACCACCGTCATCATGACATGCAGGACCGTCATCATCACATGCAGGACCATCATCAGCACAAGCAGAACCGTCATCAGCACAAGCAGAACCGTCATCATGACATGCAGGACCGTCATCATCACATGCAGGACCGTCATCATGACATGCAGGAACATCATCAGCACAAGCAGAACCGTCATCACCACATGCAGGACCGTCAATATCACATGCAGGACCGTCATAAGCACAAGCAGAACCGTCATCATCACATGCAGGACCGTCATCATCAAATGCAGAACCGTCATCATCAAATGCAGGACCGTCATCATCAAATGCAGAACCGTCATCATCAAATGCAGAACCGTCATCATCAAATGCAGGACCATCATCATCAAATGCAGAACCGTCATCAGCACATGCAGAACCGTCATTATCACATGCAGAACCGTCATCATCGAATGCAGGACCGTCATCAGCACATGCAGGACCGTCATCATCACATGCAGGACCGTCATCATCACATGCAGGACCGTCATCAGCACATGCAGGACCGTCATCATCAAATGCAGAACCGTCATCATCAAATGCAGAACCGTCATCATCACATGCAGGACCGTCATCAGCACAAGCAGAACCGTCATCAGCACAAGCAGAACCGTCATCATCAAATGCAGAAACGTCATCATCAAATGCAGAACCGTCATCATCACATGCAGGACCGTCATCATCAAATGCAGAACCGTCATCAGCACAAGCAGGACCGTCATTATCACATGCAGGACCATCATCAGCACAAGCAGAACCGTCAACAACAAATGCAGAACCGTCATCATCAAATGCAGGACCATCATCAGCACAAGCAGAACCGTCAACATCAAATGCAGAACCGTCATCATCAAATGCAGAACCGTCATCATCAAATGCAGGACCGTCATTGTCAAATGCAGAACCGTCATCATCAAATGCAGAACTGTCATCATCAAATGCAGAACCATCATCATCAAATGCAGGGCCATCATCAGCACAAGCAGAACCGTCATCAGCACAAGCAGGACCGTCATCATGACATGCAGGACCGTCATCATGACATGCAGGACCGTCATCAGCACATGCAGGACCATCATCAGAACAAGCAGAACCGTAATCAGCACAAGCAGGACCGTCATTATGACATGCAGGACCGTCATCATCACACGCAAGACCGTCATCATCACACACAGGAGCGTCATCATCAAATGCAGGACCGTCATCATCACAAGCAGGACCGTCATCATCAAATGCAGGACCGTCATCATCACATGCAGGACCGTCATCATCAAATGCAGGACCGTCATCATCACAAGCAGGACCGTCATCATCAAATGCAGGACCGTCATCATCACATGCAGGACCGTCATCATCAAATGCAGGACCGTCATCATCAAATGCAGGACCGTCATCATCACACGCAAGACCGTCATCATCACACACAGGAGCGTCATCATCAAATGCAGGACCGTCATCATCACAAGCAGGACCGTCATCATCAAATGCAGGACCGTCATCATCACATGCAGGACCGTCATCAGCACAAGGAGAACCGTCATCAGCACAAGCAGAACCGTCATCATCACATGCAGGACCATCATCAGCACAAGCAGAACCGTCATCATGACATGCAGGACCGTCATCATGACATGCAGGACCGTCACCATCACATGCAGGACCATCATCAGTACAAGCAGAAACGTCATCAGCACAAGCAGGACCGTC
Organism: Apotomis betuletana; assembly: GCA_932273695.1. NCBI lineage: Eukaryota > Metazoa > Arthropoda > Insecta > Lepidoptera > Tortricidae > Apotomis > Apotomis betuletana. Next base: position 9,990,949 of record OW026298.1, on the reverse strand, counting down.
ATCATCACATGCAGGACCGTCATCATCACATGCAGGACCGTCATCATCACATGCAGGACCATCATCAGTACAAGCAGAACCGTCATCAGCACTAGCAGAACCGTCATCACCACATGCAGGACCGTCATCATCACATGCAGGACCTTCATCATCACATGCAGAACCGTCATCAACACAAGCAGGACCGTCATCATGACATGCAGGACCGTCATCAGCACAAGCAGGACCGTCATCATGACATGCAGGACCGTCATCAGCACAAGCAGAATCGTCATCAGCACAAGCAGAACCGTCATCAGCACAAGCAGAACCGTCATCATCACATGCATGACCGTTATTTTTAAATTTTCAAGAAATTATTTTCAATTTTATCAATACGACCTGCCTGGTTTATTATAGATGTGCCGTTGGCACAGAGACGAAGGATATGTGGTACCAACCAACAAGATGGTTGCCCAGCCCACTACGCCCGGCTAGTCCATGAGCACCTCAATGAAACATTCCCCGAGAGATGGATTGGTCGATTGGGACCAATTTTATGACCATCGCGTTTCCCAGATCTTAACCCACTATATTTTTTTATTGGGGATATTAAAAAGATTAAGTTTACGCGAAACCAATAAGCAGAATTGCGGCAACGAGTATTCGAGGCAGCCCGTACCATATCGGAAGTTAGTTTAAGAAAATTGAGCCGAAATTTTATTGAACGATGTTTTTTGTACATTAGTCCGGGAGACAATTCGAACATTTATTGTGAACTAAATTTATTCCAATAATTGTATCAAAAATAAACCATTATTGTTATTGACATTTTATGATTTTATCCAGTCCTTTAGAATAGGCTAGCCTTCAAAAGGGAGAAAAACATTAATTTTTAGCCCTCGTGCATTTGGCAAAATAATCGGATCAGAAGAGTCATCGCTGTACACAGCATCTTTGTAGCACATAACAGTGACTGCTTTCGGAGTTCAAGTTTTAAGTTGACTCGATAGGGCATCGCTAAAGTGATAAGAATACCTAATGTTATCGCAGTAAGATACATGTGTTATACCATTTTTGAATTTGCATAACATGCCTAATTTATTGACGTTATTTATTTGTTTCGTTTCTAATAAAATAAAAAAAACATGGCAGATGGTCAAAGTTGAAATTTGTGTTTTTGTGACAAATTAAATCAAGATTAATCAAGTTTTCTTCAGCATTTTACAATAGTTACTGACAAAATAACACTTTAAACTTCTGAACTAGCTATTCATGATTTGATACACACAAAAAACTGTCATTAAGAGCTTTCCGTGTCGATGCTAGTACTAAAAATGTAAAAACAAAGGGGAAAATTCTCAAATGTTTTTATTTCGGTAATAACTCGAAAACCGTGCAACTTTTACTGAGGTCATGTCAGGTTGGTTGGGTTCCTCTTGAGCTGACCTACCTCCAGTGTCACTGTGACGTGGTACTTCTGGGACACCCTGTATATATATATTTATTAAAGAAAAAATAGAAAATTGTATTTATTAAGTAGGTACTTAAAATATTATTATTTATAGGTACATTTTAAATATGTTAGCTTGGTAGACACAAACATGGCAGAATACCAAGGAAGTAGCTTGCTGCTTCATTAGCTGAGTTAGCGCCTTATCTCTGCCACGACACATGTTTTAAATGTTACGTGTACTAGTTTTAAGTAGCATCTTTTGACTGTTTTCCTACTTTTTTATTGTGTCTAACGATGTAAGTTGTGGATATGAATAAAGTGTTTATCTATCAACCTATCTGCATGTGAAAGTTCCCTTGTGGCCTATTTACAGAATAAAGTTCATCTTTTCAATATTCTATTAATTTAATTAACCTCTTCTGACCTGCGACTGCGGTGTGGTGCTCATTAATTTTTCTTACCATGTGGAGGCCACGAGTCTTCCCAACCAATCAGTTGTAGATCTATTGCATTTTCTTTAAGAGTCTCATCGCTCAAAGCTTGGTTTATATCTGTAAAATAGATGCATTTCTCTCCGAATCATCAGTCATCATCTATGCCCTAAACGTGATCGACAACTAGAGGTACACAACTCCTCCCAAGTCGGTACTTCAAGTGTTGAAGAGTCTACATAACATACAAGAAATGTAAAATATCTTCAATGTTTAAGATCTGTTGAAATATTGCGTTCCACTAATAAGTTACTATAGTAAACAGTAGGAACATAAATGTATCTTTCAATATCACTTTACGGGCATGTAGGTATTCGTATTATTCTGAAATAATTCATTACTTTTTATACCTACGCGTTTACATTTTGTCAACTTCCCATCATACACATTCTTAAACTTTAATGCAAATGCTATTTTATTAATAAATTCAATTTATAGGATTTTATACTACTTATCACATTTTTATAAGAAACTAAAACTAACTATAGGTACCTAAAACCAATCTCTTCCTTTTGTGATATACCTATTTTTTGACATAATTTTAAATTTAATCTTCTTCTTTGTGATGTAATTAGATTTTCATGTACAGTGCCAAATTGTTAATTTATTGTTCTATTGTTAAGATGTAAATTAATTTTTATGTATACCACTATTTCAAACACAATTTATATTGTTTATTGAATAAATGACTATTGACTATTGAATCATTATTTTTATAAATAATGACACAAAGGTAAATTAAGAAAGAAAAATTGAATGCGATCAACTACAATCTAAGCAGGATTTGAACCTGCGGCCTCTACGTTTCCGGCGTATTGCTCTTCCAACTGAGCTATTAGATCGCTACGCCAATCACACCAAATCCTTCATTCCATAACTCATACGCTACTGGAGCGCCCTCTGCATCATCTGTGTTTGAAATGCTTATGCGCATTAGCCATACATGTGCGCTTTACACGCACGATCCCTTGTCCCCATTGCTTTACAGCAAGTGTGAGACTGCGAGAGAGATGGCGTTTCTTTTTTATTGTTTTAATAGCGGCAATAGAAATACATCATCTGTGAAAATTTTAACTGTCTAGCTATCACCGTTCTTGAGATACAGCCTGGTGACAGACGGACGGACGGACAGCGAAGTCTCAGTAGGTAATAGGGTCCCGTTTTTACCCTTTGGGTACGGAACCCTAAAAACTAAATGAGTTCTATAAACCGTTCCGGAAGGTACCTGGCTCAAAGATCTCTAAAATAGATACTGGCGGAGTTGTTGCACGTTTGTCAGTCAGTAGGTACTCAGTACGTCTTTTGATCGCCAAAGACGGCTATGGCCGTCAACTAAGTCGTGTCACTGACGCCATGTTGTCACAGCCGTCCAAATTTCAATGACCAATAACTTTGTGATTAAAAAGGCTACAACAATTTTTCAATTCCTGTTGATTTTTGAGCACTTCATTATATTTTGCTGTGTGATAATATGTGATGTTGATGTCATGTGCGTGATGTCTTGCAAAACGCCCGACAGCACATTGGCAACTTAGGCGTCGATGGTCATTGGCCTCCACAGTGGTTCCGCTAACACAGCATTGGAACACTCACCCGAGTTGATCGGGAAGAGTTCCCAAGTGTGGGAAACAGTTCGGCTTGTTTACTTTTACGTGTTACGATCTCATCCCATTGCCATTGGTGTTGGTATTTAACATTTTGGGGTATGTCGCCGCTCGGGCACAGAACTGACGCCTCTTTCTTGAATCATTCATTAGGCTATGGACGGGTTGGGAGTGTGGTCTAAATAAAAATGTGAGCAAGTTCAGATGATTAACAATGTGGGCGAGTTCGGAATGTGGATGAGATAAGCTGGACGAGAACCATACCTAATATAAGATAGTAGATGTGGTTGATACTTACCTACATATGAAACTAAGTTTACTGGACTATCATGTTCGAAAAGTCCTATGTTGTTTTGGAAATTGTCTCTGTTGAAATGAGGATGCGGTATGCTTCGTTTTATATGGGTTTTAATATATGTATCTAGAAAATAATAAAATCAGAGTGAAAACGTCATGTTATTCACTAATTTTTTGGGCGCCGATGACGTGTGATATACCGAGGATATACCTACGTATAATTATACCACCACCATCCCCATCGGTTCAACAACAACGGTGGGCATGTGTTTCCGTCTCAACTCTCATAGCTAGCAATATCGACTAACAGTTCGTGAGCTCTCAGATTGCCATTCGGGTTTGGGGGAAAACTGAGAGGTTCTTATCTCAATCGCGTAAGAGCAAGCGAGACAGGTATAAAACCCGAAACGCATTCTAACAGCTCACACACTGTACATGTCACGTAAGTACGCAACCACCATGGGCCCGAATCCCAATGTGCGATTTGTGCGAAACATCGCGATCCGACCTTTTGCTCTATCTCGCCTATGGCCAATTGGCCACCGCTCTTCACGGCCGTTCGCGCCCAAGTCGTAGTCGTAACAGCCGTGTATCTTCCCTGTATAATCAGCCTGTTCGGCGGAGCCAAGACAGGATTAACCATGCATGTATTTGCGCCAGCCGGTTTTGTTTGAAAAATAAGGCGCGCGTTCATAGCCAGCCGTAGCCGTAGCAACGCATCGGTTGGTCGGGCGGCCACGAGTCAAGTTAGTTAGTCGCAATTTACACAAATATTTAATAAAATATGAATATCTCAAAAATTATTCCCACACCGTCAACAAACAATTAAGAAAATATGGTTCTCACTTCTCAGTAGGACCACAACGTGACCGTACTCGCTAGCGACAGCGCGTAAAGGATTAATCAATGGTCTGTGGGATTAATAGTACCTACAGCGCCCCTGGCGGTTACTTTGTAGAACTAAAATTCTCCATACAAATCATTTACGCATTCGCTAGCGAGAACGGTTACTGTAAACTCATGGTATTAAGGAGTGGAGTGGACAGGAGTCTTGCGAAGATCAGAGGAGATAACCTTCCCTAGTTTTTATTTCTGTAGCAGAGCAGCGAGTCGGGAACAGATCGTGCCGCAGTAGAAGAATGGCACATGTCGAGTAACAGCGACCGTGAGACTTAAGAATTTGAATATTATTTCACCTGTCTTACTATCGTTGTGTTCATTATTATTTCCGTACGCAATCCGCCAATCAGGCAGAGCATAGGCTAAGTCCGGGTCGGATCTTGCGGCCACGCAATGGGCCGGCGCCAGCGACCAGTGTTCATTAAGGAGTAGAGAGTTGCACATGTAACTAGCCGGCAACACGTGTACCAAACCGACGGGCAGATAGTCAGCTCGCTTTTCTACAACGTAAATGTAACTTAATATGATGGTGTTTAGTAATAGATGCCATTGTTTGGGTTTCCAAATAGACGAAACTTGGTTGCATCTTTATACGTAGGTATAACAATAACCCGTCAACGCGACCTTATGGAAACCCGGACAATGAAACCTTTACTAAACTCTGTTAGAATACTATAATAATTTTGTAAAAACGAAATCTAAAGAGTAAACAAACCGCATTACAATTGAGTAGCGTCATGGGATGTCTTTATACTTATGAGAAAAAATATAATGGAATTAGTCTGTAAGTACGATTTTCTCAAAATATGTTGGTTTAGCTACCTACATACATACTTATTTCATACTAGCTGTGCCCCGCGGTGATACCCGCTCATCCCACAGGAACACTAAATTTATTCGGGATGAAAAGTATCCTATGTCCTTTCCCGGGTCTCAAACTATCTCCATACCAAATTTCATCTAAGTCGGTTCAGCGGTTTAAGCGTGAAGAGGTAACAGACAGACAGACAGACAGACACACTTTCGCATTTATAATATTATAGTATAGTATATAGTATGGATTTTGTCAATCAAGCAAGAAAATGCAAATCAAAGTTGAGGAGTCGAGACGTGTGAATCTCGTGACGTCACGACTTGCTGAAGACGCACGGAGTGACGACGTCACGCGGAACTTTAAGGGACTTCATAATTTCTGTTAACTTGACAAAAGAAAAAATACATGACATTCGACTGATGGACTTATTATATTTATTAGGAAACTAGGTTATTCATTTATGTAGCCACTTACTAACTGACTCAGTTTACAAGCCACTAAACGAAATTCCCTGTTTGACGTTCTACCCACCTATTGACCGCCAAGCGGTCTAGCAATTTACCGCGCCACTGACGCCAGAGTAAAAAATAAAGATGTGCCCCAAAATCAACAGGGATTGAAAAATACTTGTAGCGGTTAGAATTACAAAGTTTTTTGATCATTGAAATTTGGACGGCTGTGGCCGACGTGGCGTCAGGGGCACGATTTTTAGTTGACGGCCACAGCCGACTGTGGCGCTCAAAAGGTTAAATTCAGCTGCTGGACAAGCGTGTTACTTAGGTAGGTACTGTATTTTCACTTACCTTTGCGCGTAACTGAAAGCAAACAGAAGTCCGTTACATATTATGTAAAATCAAAATTACAGCGCAATTACTTATTATGTAGTTATGCTTCTTGCTGCAGGATGTGTTAACTAAGTATAACTATTTAAACTATGAATACAAAGATCAAAGCTTGAAGAAAAATTGAAAAAGGAGCTACCTGGTGGAAGGGACCGGGAATCGAACCCGGCACCTCTGGATTACCGGTCCAGCGCGTTAGCCACTTCGCTACCCTCGCTCCACGTAGACCTGACGAACGGGTTCGATTCCCGGTCCCTTCCACCAGGTAGCTCCTTTTTCAATTTTTCTTTAAGCTTTGATCTTTGTATTCATAGTTTAAATAAAAATTGTGGTGTACCCACATTAAACAAAATGAGACATTACATGTTTCATAAATTTATAAAACTAACAGCGCCCTCTCTCGCTTGCTCGTTCACCACTGTAAAGTGGTGCGGTAGGATGTGATAATATTAACGTATTCACATGGAGGTCGCTAAGGTGTAAAAACCTTTCAAATAAACAATGCAAAGATCGACACACAAAGCATAAGGAAAAATTCGTCAGGTCTACGTGGAGCGAGGGTTGCGAAGTGGCTAACGCGCTGGACCGGTAATCCAGAGGTACCGGGTTCGATTCCCGGTCCCTTCCACCAGGTAGCTCCTTTTTCAATTTTTCTTCAAGCTTTGATCTTTGTATTCATAGTTTAAATAAAAATTGTGGTGTACCCACATTAAACAAAATGAGACATTACATGTTTCATAAATTTATAAGTATAACTATGTTTTTATAAATATACTAGAAGCTTCAACTACAAAGGGTAAAAGCATCTCATAACCATTTTTGGAAGTCCAGCTATCCATGTACCAACTAAAATTGGATAAAATCCGTCATTGGTTTCGGTGTGGTGAAAGTAAGTCACGTTGTTAAGATATTTTCTGAAAAAATGACTCCTCTCCATAGCAATTTAATAACTAAAATTAAAGAAAAAAAAACGTCCAATCCATTTTGGCCAACAGTCGTCGATAAGTAACTTACCTATAAGCATTTTTAAACTTTCTTTCCAGTCCACTAACTATTTGGCTTAGTGACACAAGGTGAGTCAATATCATGATATTCATGATTTATAAATACAGTCTGTCAAAAAAGTGTAGAAATTAAAAGTGGCAATATTGTAGTGTCGTCCCCGTTTTCTTAGATTGATTAGACAGGTATGACACAACAGTATTGCCACTTTTTAATTTCTACTCTTTTTTTGTCCGACTGTAGTAACAATTATTTATGTTTGTAGCTGACAACCGTGCAGTTATTACAACGTTACCTCATCCCCTCATCAGAGATTTATTACAGTTAGGATTACACACACATACAAATCGAATCAGAAAACAAACGACAAATACTTACTTAGATTCCCAGACCTTAAAATAATCCGTTAATGTACGGGTTAAGTAGATTATAATCACCTTTTGAAGTCTGTGCCAAACCATTAATTTATTACTAAAACAGACGGCACACATGAAGCCTAGCCGTAGCTTAAACGTTAATTATTACTAGTTCAGAATGTTAATTCTTACCAAGGCGGTTCCTCAAATATGGGCTGAAGATCCCCTGTACGTCATGATTCACTATGTACAGGTGCACACAGTATATGATCGCCACAAGTATAAAAAGACAGAATGTCACAACCAAATGGGTATATAAACATTTTTCTCCCATAGTGTATTTAGGTTTTGCTCCAGGTTTGGTTTTTGACTCAGTAGTTTTGTTTTCGGGTTCCATATTCTCCCTGACTTCTATATCAGAAGACGAAGGCATTTTATTCAGGGATAGTGAAGACATTATTGAAGCATGCCGATTTATTCAACCAACTAGATTTTCAAGTAGGTACATACTTACCAGTGTTGTCATAATCTTTTTAATTCCTTGAAATTGATTTCAGCTTTTTGCACGTTGTAAGGATAGTACATACAACAGGCTGACTTAAATAATTATTCTTATTAAATCAGTCAACCATACCATACGGCAGGCAATAGTACATTACGGCAGAGACCAGTAAGTAAGCCATACTGGCCGAGTAGGAATTAGACGGACCGAGCCGTAGGCGAGGTCCGGATATAATACGAGGCCAGGATGGCTCTTACGGTCGAAGCAAGTATAGTGCTTTTCTCAAAAATTAAACAAGAAAATTAGATTAAAATTATATTTTATAGGTGACATTCATATTCGGCCATTTTCCAATGAATATTTTTGTTATATCCCATTTTTATTATTACACATTGTGATATTCGTCGTCGCAGGCACCATTAACTCCCACGATAACAACCTATAACAAAAATAATTATGAGTTTATACTTGGATAAAAGATATACTTATATCGTTATCAAATAGTGGCAGCATTTATTTACCTTCATCACCAAACTGTTTATCATCTAGAGCTTGATTTAAGAACTTTTCTATATTTTGCTGCTGAATATTTGTGATTTCTTTCCTTTGTAGCCATCCGATTGTCTCAGAAAGATTGTTGAAATATTCAGACCTTATCACACATTATCTGACCAACTATTAACTTGATTTTCTTCCTTCCATTCAATGAATCTCTTGTATTTTTTTATATCTCCTTGGATTTAGTCGGAAGTAAATTATTTTAGCTAACTCTGCTTCCGCTTTTAAGTATGGAGGAGTGCCGTCTATTCGGAATCAGACTCGTCTGAACTCATTTTTGCTGAATTATTGTAATAGATCACACAAACGAAGTAGAAAATTTTGGCTTTTAATTTAAATCTTGCCTTAATTTCTTTTTTTATAAATACTGCGTTTAATTATTGGCACTGTCTTACAAATCTAAGTCTTAAAGATAAAATTTAATTATTGTTATACATTGTTGTATTTTGTAACTAATTTTCATATCATAAAGCTTACCTTCAATTTTAACTCCGAGGTTTTTTTCTAAACGACACAAAAAAGGAAGGAATTCCGAAATATCTTTGTCATTTTACACAGCACAATTATGAACTAAACGCTGCATACAAACTTCCGCACTAAACCTTGTCGCTACTTTTTTTTTTAAATATGCATCTTGAGTTACTTTTATACTGCCAATAGTATTAACCTCTTTTTATTTTACATTTGCTTTTAGTGTAAATTGCAAGTGTATACTGCAATGTCGTCTCTTTCTATTTAATCCATGAAAAAGGGACGCCACTTTTTAATTTCTACAATTTGCTCTCGCACTGTACTTATAATTAAAACAATTTGTGGAATGCATCCTTTTTACATTTATATACGACCTCATCGCCTTCACATCCTTAGTTTTTTAGGGTTCCGTACCCAAAGGGTAAAAACGGGACCCTATTACTGAGACTTCGCTGTCCGTCCGTCCGTCCATCCTTCCGTCCGTCCGTCTGTCACCAGGCTGTATCTCAACAACGGTGATAGCTAAACAGTTGAAATTTTCACAGATGATGTATTTCTATTGCCGCTATAACAACAAATACTAAAAATAAAATAAAATAAATATTTAAGGGGGGCTCCCATACAACAAACTTGTTATAGATTATATATATGTATAGGTACGGAACCCTTCATGCGCGAGTCGGGCTCCCACTTGCCCAATTTTTTATAGGTCGGTGACGATGTAAATCGTGTTTCGATATTCAAATATCTTGATACGTAATAGGAATTACATACTTACTTACTGGACAAATATTGATTCCAAATTTAAAATCTCGCTGTTTACTGGACACTTCTAAAAAGTCTTCGGTATGTTCCACTTACTGTAGTCTATCTAGCGATGGTAAGGCAACATTACATGCAATTTTTGAGAAAATAATATTTATTAGGCAGTGTGTAGGGTAATCGAAAAAATCTATTTCGTTGTCATGATGTTGAGATAAGTAACCTTCAAACAGAACAGATACGGATAGGTAGGTACATAATGACCAGTGATCGGGGATTTCTCTGCCACAACGCGGTATTTCGTGTATATTATTTTATATGGACATGGCAATTATATTGTAATCCGGCTATCTTGGCCGAAAAAATTATTGTATTGAGATTTGATGAGATAATCATGACTATATTGATATTAAAAAATATATTTCTTTGAAATACCGCGTTGTGGCAGAGAAATCCCCGATCACTGATAATGACTAATGATGAACGACCACTAATTCCATCCAAATACTGTACGTACCTATCTTATGTACCTACTCCTACCCTACAGGTACTTTACTGTAGTAGATAAGAAGTATCCTTTATTACTAGTTATACGCCTATAACCGCTGTGCATGCCATCAAACCAATAGTACTTCAATTACTAGAGGCCGGGAAAAGAGGGATTGCCGGCCTAGTAAGTATAGACGGATAAAGTTTTTTTTTTATTCAACCCCTAAATGGCATAAAAGCAGAAATGAATTTCGTATGGCTTTTGTCATAATTCAAAACGCACGCCGACTATGTCACGGGAAAAGCTGGAATGTAAAACTTACAATATTTATTCGCAAATGCATACAATAATATAATCTCGGAAAAAGTTTTATTTTAATTTTTAACGAATTAATTAACGTTTCCTCACATCAGGCGCCAGACAACCAATCAAACTGTCCGCACTATACGTGACATTACCTCTGCGGCAAACGACGTCGCAGCGCTTTTCCTAAAAGCGTTGAAAATGCAGTTCAATGGCTACCTCCATCATCAGATCAGCTCCAAGGCACCAAATTATTGTATTGTCACGTGACCTCATATGCTTGCTAAGTTTCATTTCGGTAGCCAATTACAAGATGCTAAAATTTACTTCTAAGATTTGATTATTACATTGTTAGTTACAAAATTGGTTACAATACAAATGAAGCCAATTCACGCATGCTAATAAAGTTTTTATAAACTTTACGCGTGTTAAAAAACTTTGTTTGAGACACGCTTTTATTGGCGTCTGGTACTTTCTCACATAAAACGTTATTGGTCATCAAGATCAATCAAATGAGCCCAAACACGATGCGTTTATCTAGTGCTGTTTAGGAGTTCCTAAGGACACCTTCCTTCTCTATCATCAGATCAGCAGCTGAAACTTAATGATGATGATGATAAAACAAGACTGTTTTAAGGCCTAATTATGTACAATTGGATACACTTTTTTATCCACACACATATCATATCATATTTTTTATTTTATGTATGTACCATAGGTACCTCCAGTAGCTAATCTCACGTAGGGATGAAGTGGGTACGGCAACACGGCGATGAGGCTCAAAAAAATCAACGTTCATGACCGCATCGAGTATAGTTGAGTTATGAACAAAACTCTTTCAGCCCCTTCGCCTCGCACCATCATTTAAATGTATGTATTTACTTATAGTATCTCGTTAATATTACGATATGGGTGTAGATAAAATGGCTTAATATCATCATTTCGCTAGCTTGTTGAATAAAAACTCAATTATAACAAATTCACAAATATTTATTGCGATGTCATTACAAAAATAACGCGTACATACCACACAGACAAATTTTAAAGTAAGCACCCTAAATATATAACATTCGCGCTTTCATTTCACATAAAACGATATACAGTCAGTGTCAAAAAGCCCTTGCCACTATTTGTATGATGCTAAATGTACTTCCGACGATGATTGTACCATTGATATTTCCACAGAAGGCAATTCATAATTATAATTAAATATTGGAAATTAGACTTAACAAAGAAAAGCTTAAATGACCTTAAATTCACGCGTCAGTTGGACATATTAGGCAATGACTGAAAATGTTCGTAGTATTGATTCAGAGACTAGATGTTCTCATCTCGATAAGACATTTGTATAGACAAAATCTGGATTTCACAAATCATATTACATTGAACATTTTCGTTTTCGCCTATCCTAATTAACCTCGAACACCAATTGCGAGCAGTATTTGATCCACTTGCAATTGACAACATTTAAAATTTGCAAATAGAGTTCAGGTTAAAATAATTTCGTTAATTTATTATCACAGAACCCAAAACTATTATTTTTATCTGTCTAGATTTGATAATATTAAAAAAATGTGAAAGCAGCGTCATCCAAGAATCGGCCTTCTACATGACGTCACTTCGTGGAAAATTTGTCAGTCACAGCACACAAAAAGAACAGTGGAACAATTTCAATACTAAATCCGCCTTAATAATAGTCCGACTGTGTGTGATGTTCCGTGCTGTGACCAATTACTGGTCGCCTACACTTTTAGAATGAGGAACTTTTCAAATTAATTTTTCAATTACTGCTTGGGATATTTTCAAAAATGTAAAAATGTGGTAATATAATTTTTTTATCCTTTATTTGATAATATCGAAAAAAAGCCCGGGTAAAAAAATTTAATGTTGTCATATCATTATGCTTTTGTTACATATTACATTCACGTATATTTTGGACGCTACGCTGGCGTCGAAGGCGTATTAATGCAGGCAAATATAACTTTAACAATACCGCCAGCGAAAAATTTTCTAACGCACACTTTTAATGAATATTTTAAACCCCATAATTGGTTTCTCAAAAGTGTAAGTTAGGCTATTTTTACCGGTCCGTTACAGCGCAATAACGATACGCGATGACTTATAAAATAATGTACCTGTTAAAAATATTACTTCATTTTACTTTAACCCTTTGACCGCCACAGTCGGCTGTGGCCGTCAACAAAAAATCGTGCCCCTGACGCCACGTCGGCCACAGCCGTCCAAATTTCAATGAATAAAAACTTTGTAATTCTAACCGCTACAAGTATTTTTCAATCCCTGTTGATTTTGGGGCACATATTTTTTTTTTACTCTGGCGTCAGTGGCACGGTAAATTGCTAGACCGCTTGGCGGTCAATAGGTTAAAAGGTGTATATAGCGTAGATCCGCGTAAATCGTGTTTACGAGATATAACAACACAGTTTACGCGAATCCATGCCGAAATATATAAACGTTAAAAGTTATTTAAATGGATGTATATGTACACGGATGTAATAATAATTGTGTTAATTCTCATCGTCTAATTAATATTGCTCTTCAGTAGGTACTAAATATTTTTATCTTATCAATCGTGCCTACGCCAGCCAAGTACCATATGTGCACAATTAGGATTCAAATAAACTGAAATACATAACTACCTATATATATCGCCAAACCTACCATATAAAATGGGAATACACGTGGGTAGACTATTTTAACTTTGCATAATATTTTACAGAGTTCTAATGTACCTACTCATAATTTTTCCACATATTTAGTATATAAAAGAGTAGAAACTGACGGTTCAGAAGCGTATCAAATAATTACTGTGACAAGCGAATGTTTGTCACCGACCTCTCGAAAATGCCGTACCTATCAGACATGATTCCAAAGACTTACACCATTATTTTGGAATTAAAATTCAGCTGAGTGAATCACACGGTTGTTAAATGTGCCTTAAAAGTAGATGTGCTTTCATTTTAAGTATATTTGGTTGATGTCAGGTGGCTAAATTTCTACAACACTGGAGTGCATGTTTGGAAAATGAACATGTAGATATAGCAAAAACACAAATGACATTCGATAAATAATGATTTGATCGGCCAGCTGTGATGAAAGCATAACTAAAAGAAATGAAGTAAATCAGATAAGCTATTATGTAGAAAGGGTTAGGGGCTGTTTATTACCTGTGTGGTAAACTAGAAGTACCTTACCTACATAAGATTTTTATCAAATATTGATGGATAACATGAGTAAATAAGAAAATTGCACCCATCCATGTATAACTAGGTGATACTGATAAGCTTTGCACACATAAAAGTAAAAGAAATAATTGAAAATAACCTATGAATGTTCATAATAGAAAAAGATCCAGATAGCCACTTCCTAGCAAGATTTACTAAAATCAAACCAGGGAATACTTAGTCCTACAGGTTATATACTTAATATATGTATTTGCACATGTTGGTCTCAGACGCATGTGCAACACAACATTAAGCAATACGAACTAGACGAACCAGGCAATACAAATTGTTAAGGTTGTATGAATGGCAGAAAATACCTTTTCGCGTCAACTGCAAGATTTCTTTGAAAAAGCCCACTTTTCTCTCTTGGCTATCAGAGTAAGTAAGTAATACAAATAATTGTAATGCTCCGCGATTGATTGCAGGGAGCAACTATAGGCGGTTTCACGGAACATACTATTAACAATATCTATCTTTGATTATTTCTGAGCAGGAAGATCAGAGCAGAAAATAAATAATCTAATTTAGCCTCTATCTTATGTCGAAATCGATATCAATTCTTACCGAAACCCCTAAAAACCTAGCTTATAAACGAATCAAATGCATCTTTGACTGACTACTTCGTCATAGAGAAAGTACCTATCATTAATTTGTACTTCGAGACTTATTTCCGTATAGTACTAGAGCCTGCCGAATAAGACCTAACCTAATTAATTTACCTAGGATAATTGTTTTTATCTCGCACGATGAACATAAGGAACCATAGACAGTCATATTGGAATCTTCCCGGCAGACTTCGAGTATTCCCAGTTGATTTTTTAGACAGGCCAGTAATAGGAAGTTTTGTCAATCCACCACCGTAAAAATAAGGTCAAGATATTTTATTTAGTCCCGTAAAACTATTGTCAACGTGTCGCTATAACAAAGCATTTACTAATTTAGTCGGGACGACTGAGTCAATAGATTCTTGAAGCTCAAATACACTAAAAAGTAGTAGACATCATAATGAGCGACCAATGGTTTGAGCCAGTAACCGTTTGCACTAGATCATCACAATTTCTCTAAGAAGAGCGTTGGTTTCTGCCACAGGTACATTAAACGAAGTGCAAGGAATTATATAGTTGGATCATCTTCTTATTCGGAGCAAACTACGAGGGAATGAAGACTCCTGAAGGCTCCGTTTGCAGGTTCACCGTCTATAGTTCTCTTGCTGTACTTTTTGTTCGCCGCCGACGTCAAACGGTGTAACTAAGTAGGAAGAGGTCTTCGATCCCCTCAAATCGGGCTCCAACTGTGGAGATGAATAAACTATTTAACTATATACCTAGGCATAAATTTGTTACAGCTTCCTGACACAAAGGTATCCGTAAATGTCCCGCAAGAATATAACTAAATATTACAATACAAGAATATAACTCGGTTAAAAACCAAAAGGTATATCCGTAAATGTCCCACAATGAATACCTATTGTGCCTATATACAGGTCGATTCGGGATGAGTAAAGATCGGCTACTTTCCGCCCCGTTCGCAGGTTCACCGTGGCCGGTGGCCTTTAGGCACGCGGCTAACGACGGACGAAGACCCTAAGTGGAAAGAAGTCTTCTAAACTCCCCTCGAATCGGGCTCTAACTCTGGAGATGACCAATTAAGTGTACATATATTACGGCAGAAAGAAACGTTCACATATTAGAGAAGCATGGCGGGCTTTCTTATCGGCCCTAGCTTTCTACCTCCTGGCGAACCTTGACGAAATACCTGGCTCGGTCAACCTAACACTTGCTGAAGTCACCAAGAACTAATTTGTGCGAGTGTACTAGCATATGCTTAAATGTATGTTACAATTTGATACATACGACGATAAAAGTACCAGTTTTGATAGAGTATATAAGATTGGTGGTCTTTTGTTTGTAGAGTTTTTGATTTAAATCTTTGATTATAGCAAAAGGATTTAAATATAAATAATGGTATATTTTGTTCTTGAATGTATGGTTATGGTGTCCCTAGACAGCAGTTTTATATATTGAGTGGTCCAAATAGATAGGGTATTTCTTTTTACAGCCTCCTATCGCAGTGTATACGAAAATGGCATAGTTTTTGTTCTTTTAATCGCTTTAGGCTTGATGTGGTAGGCTTCAAATGAAATGGCAAACATAGCGCACTTGCACCCTAAGCCGAAAGTGGTATTTACTGCCCGCTAAGCAGGGAGAAAATCTCACTTCCTGGTCAAGGCAAACACCTGCGATCTGGGACATTCACTAATTCACCGCTCTTGGTATGTAATGTGCCATTATTGCACCCCAAGGCGTGATTTATTCCTACTACGCAGACAAACAAAAAAAAATTCACAGTTGACTTCTCACATAACAAACGAAGATTAGTGGCACAATTACCTACAACTAGTTATGTACTGCTTTGATTGGTACTATGCTGATAGCCGCTTGAAATTACGAGTCAAAGATATGTATTACCAGTTATCGCGGAATCAGAAGTTTTCATAATGCTGTAGGCAATAGGTTGTTTGCAAGTCCATTTCTATGAAACCAACATCAAATATGTAAGTTACATAGCACATTATAACAAATATGATCGATAGAAGTACGCATTTTTAGCCGTTATTAGATAATCACAAGAATGGTATATCATGACCGGTTAAATCGGAGGTTATTTTAATTATCGTCAAACGTCGGCAAGTATCGTAGATACACTTCAGACCACCGCTGGCCATACCCATGGTATCCGTACAATATTTAATATATGTAGTAACACATTTTAGTATACCTACTACTGAACAAAAATACTGCCATAAAACTCATCACCAAACCACATTTTGCGAGACCATAAAAAAGATGGCGGTAAGTTTTTCAAATTTCCGCCTTCCCGTTAATAAAAAACTAACTCTTTTTTTATACAACCGACAACGTATGACGAAGAAATATTAAAATGGATTAAATTTCCTAATGAAATCATTCTTCGTAACATTACAAACATTCCTACTTTTAAATAAATCTTGAATTATTCGTTATGTTACGTAAGCTGCTTTTTACACTATTACATGTAAGGGTTCAATTTAAACGATACCCCACTGCCTAATAGTGATGTCAAACATCCAAAGTAGTAGGAAAATAGATCACAATTACTAGCTAATTAAATTTATATACATTATGCTGTAATTGTACGATTTTCCAAATGTGACTTTGCCATGAATCGCACAATAATTGCCGTCGTTTGGTCATCAATGTTAGGGTGTTTCATCTTTGTATGGAAAAAAATTAACTGTGTATTTTTTTAAGACTTCGCTTGGGGATCGAGTCTCTATAATAAAATAAAATATTTGTTCCAAATTTCAAGAAATTTTGAGGATGTTTAGAGGTTGCGCCAACTAACCACTTTTACAACAAATGTTAAAATTCGTAATAGTTCTGTAGTACTGATTTTATATTTTATAAGATGTTAATCATAAATATCTCTGTTTGGAAGTAAAGAGTAATACCCGTAGAGAAGTTTAAATGTAAGTAATGAAACTATTGTTCAATTTCTATAAAGTCAGAGCCTTCAAGAGAAACGTGTAATTTTACCATTTATAGAAAAAAGGGAAAAAATACAGCAAACGCTTTCTAGAGCAGATACATCAGCGTTTTCGATATCACTTAGAATATAGAAGAAGTCTAGTATTTTTAATACGATGAGAGATAATTTACATCATATTTTACAAAAATATAGAATAAAATAACATACAAAAAAGCAAAATCGTAGAGTTTTGGAGCTCTGAACCTATACACAAAAAATAAAAAAGTTAAGAAGCCTGAAAATATAACTAGGTATGTATTTGTATAATTTGCTATTGTTTATCAATATGTAATGCATATCAGTATAGCATACTATACAAAAATAACATTCTTCATGTCGCCAAAGTGATAATGGCTCTATATTATGCGGAAACCGCGTATCGTACTGGCACTCAAAAATTATTCTGAAAAATGTACTTTTGTGTCTTTCTTTCTATACAGATATATTGCACATCTTCTCTACTTTAAGTTCTTAGCAGATGTTGACATATAATTGTATGATATTATTTTTATCATTTTTTTTGTCATAATGAGTGTATACTAAAACTATACTTTTCTTTGAAAGAGCCTATGTTTATAGAAATTCATTAGAAGAAGCTGTACTGAAAGTTGAATTTGATGTACGTTACTGCTTTTTTATGCGAGATAAGTTTTTTTTTATTTAATAACCCAAAAATGGTGAAATTCTTATTTGAATAATGCTCAAGAATTTACGTATTTGTTGCAAATTCCACAATGTGGCGCAACCTCTAAATAATGTTCAATTAAGCTGAAATTTGGCACAGAGGCCTTTTGGGTAAGTGTGATCAAGGATTTGAGCGAAGTCACATGAAAATCAAACTTTTTGAAATATGAAACACCCTAATCAATGTGATAATATTTACATGATATATTTCTCAACAATGATCACTCGTGCTTTGTGAAAAACCCATCATGCGTCGAATTTGATCATAAACATATGCTGCTGCTATTTCATGTTGTTTATCAAATCTGAATCCGGACCGAATCTGGTCCTTAGATGCGTAAATAGTTTGTTTTAATTCTGTACACTGAGTCCAAAAAAGTTCCAAATGGTATTATAGACTAAACTTGCCACAATAGTTAGTCGTATTTGCTTGGCTTAGCTATTGACACAATTGAAGTTTGCACAAGAACGAATAAAGTCCGTTAACGCTTACAATTAAATATAAAAATACAATTATACGTTATGCTCGCTTAATTAATGCAATTTACAGATCTGGATTGCAGTGAAGGGCCCTTAGATTTATTAGTTACATATTTTATGTTCTGAAAAAGAAAAAAGCATTTTTAGCTCCACTTGTATATTATTTGTTCTTTAAATTCGCTGATTACTTTCAAATTTAAACCCCTTCATATAGGTCGGCTTGATGAGATATTGAGCATAGTATTTGTAGATCCGAAAACAGTAATAGTAAGTGTCAGTATTTAAAATGGCACAACATGACAACATACTGCCGTTAGGATGCAATTCTACTGAAGCTAAGTCAGGTGGCTAGGGGCTGAAGAACCAGGAAATTTAACTATGGGAATCCCGGAAATTCCCGGTACCGCCATAGTAAAATTTTCCGGTTTTGCAAGCCCTACACGTACCTAAGCAGAGTGCGAAGAAAAAAAACACCAATAGGTATAATCTACGTAGTATCAGTACAGCTGGCTATTGGTGGTTCATTTCGTCATAAAGCAGCCGTAGTATTTACCTACTTGCAAAATAAAAAGAACAAATGATAAACCAATGGAAACTATAGAAATCTTGTAGAAATACTGTGAATCGTCTGGACATAATAACGTTGGAAGACACCTCGATAGCCATCCGAGTGCATTCTACATATGGCGTTGGCTTATAGGTACCTACATCATATTGCTGAAATGTGGTCGATTGTTCTCCATTATATGCCGCAGGACTGCCTGGAATAAATAAAACTAAAATTACAAAGTGTATTTACAATGAGTGATCGACTGAAGTATTAGTACGAGCGATGAAAATAGGATTGAAGCAACCGTCATATTCATATGTATTGAAAAACAATTTTCTATGGAAAAGGGTCATTCTTTCAGGCAAAATCTTAACTGTTGGTAAAATTTTCGGTTTACCCTTGAAATTTCGACAAACTTACATGGAATTACAGTTCAAAGTCAACCTTATGCATTTTTCATTTGATCGAATATTCATTACATCGATCAATTATATGGTGTACTTTTAAAACACCGATTTTTAATCTGTAGAAATATTATTTACTACATATTTTTTCGCAGACCTTTATTTTGTTGTAAATTTTACATTGTAGAAAATCATTTCAGTATTTATCATTCTACAACTTCAATGAATTATGTGAGGAACTAATCGCAATGCGAGGGGGATAAAAAACTCGGTTCTGGCGTTTCGCTCGCTCGTAAGGGTCGCAGTTCAACCTAACACTCCTCCTCGCTAACCTCGTCGTCGTACCTAACCTAACCTAAGTCTGACCTGCCTTAAAGTATGAAATCAATTAGTTGTATAATAATACGTCGATGAAATAACAGAAATTATTTGATGTTCTGTCTTTAATAGTCGTTTAAGTGACTTTACATAATGAAGGGTATTAAACACGAGTGTGGGTTTATGAAACGAGTCAAGGAGAGTTTCATAATAACATCACATGAGTGTTTTAATGCTTAATTATGTATAGTAACATACACTACTTTATCTACACACATATCATAGGCCTTGTGTGCCTTGGGTACAAAGTACGATGGTATATGGTAAATTAATATATGGCCACCATATCTATTTATTTATTACCTTTTCTTTCTCCCCACTCATGATCATAATGGCTTTTAATTTTTCCATGCCGGCGACCGTTGTTGCTTCCTGTAAATATTTAAAGTTCATCGTATGAAGATTGAGAAGATTATATTTTTTACAATTGGGACTGTATAAAAATATAGTAAAAATATAAATTTTTGATAGCTTAATAAAAAGATAAAAATGTTTCAGGCCCCTGTAACGGTACTTTTATAGCTATTCTGGACTTAACATCAATGTCGCTCTTGCCGAACCTACCGTCCCAGGCTTGTAAAGGGGTATACAAAATCTGTAACAAGTATTTTGCTGTGCATACTTAAACGAGTTATAGTCTGAATAATCTACTATTTGAAGGTGTGAAGATTTATCTTTAGTTGTAAGAACTCGTTACTCCGAATAATGATTGTTCGTCTCTATTTGGTATCCCTGGCGCAGGTATCCTATCACAACCGCTGATCACAACTCCGAAACATTGTTTCCCATCTGTAACCTTTGCCAAAGTGTCATTTGTCCGAAAGTATTATTTTCTTGAAACCCGTAAGAAAATAAATGTTTGAATATTTTCAGAGTTGTATAAACATCGTTTTAAAGAAGCCATTATATTAGATAAGGTTTGTTTTATCATCAATCAGAAAAATAGACATTAAAAAAAAAAGAAAATCGGGCATATGAAAATTTGGTAAAATCTAACAGATGGGAAACAAAAAGTAATGTTTCAGATAGGTATTCCCAGGCGCAATATTATCAACTATGCCCCGGTTAGTTAATGATGGTGCCTGGGATACGTCACTAAATGTGATAAATTTATATCAATATTGCGTAAATGCAAAGTTATTACACGAAAAAATATGTGAGTGAGTTTAGTAAAACGTCCTACTTTGTAGATTAGATTCTAGTTACGGGTTTAGGTACGGGCAGTTTAGTGAAATATGGCAAAACCTACCGAAAATCAGCTTTCAATAAAAACTGATGGAACGTACTGTAATAAACCTATGATTTTGATGTCGACACATAAATGTCCAATTTAAGCACCTTTTTGGGCCTCAAAGTTTAGTGCCTAGCGTCACACTTTGTCGAATACCTAAAAAAATCGTCGATATCATATTTGTGACACTTTTAGGGAAAACTTCCTACTTTGTCGATATGGAGGAGGTACGAGTAGTTTATAATATAACAAAACATCTATGTTTTGGTGAAAGAAAAAATGTCTCTAGGTGCTGTGGTTATTTTTTAATAGCTCATGTTCTGTAGTATAAGGAACTACTCATAACTCCATATCGACTAAGTGGGACCTTTTCCCTAAAACAGTCACATATGTTTTATATTTTAATCAGGCTTACAAAAATGTTGATTTGACATCGACGCCATTACGAGGTGATTTTTTTAAATACCAAATAAAGTGACCCAGCGGGCTAGCATATCTTGCTGCGACTTCCCTTGTAGCGCGATTCAGCGTCACCTGCCTTGCTTGCACCGTGCAAGCAAGGCACGTGCAAGTTGCACGGTATTGAAAGAATAGTGACAGGTAGCGTGTGTCGCGCGACCAAGAGTCGTTCATTGGGGCACGAGAAAGAAATAAAATCATTGAAACTATCAGTTAAAAAAAATTACAGTCGATCGCAAAAGAGCGAGACAGTGATAAACTCTGAATGATATTATCACTCACGGTATACAATATCGTTTGGGGTAATTCCACGACAGATGTAACGAAATGTGCCATTTATTTGCGTTTTTATTTTGTTAAACCCGAAAATGTACAGGTAAATATAGATATAGATTTGGGATAAGCATTAAGAGGCCTTATTCCTTTTAAAATGCTAATTGTTTAGACATTTTTCTCTATGACCAAACATGTTTCTTAACATACTATTGATGTTACTTTCTAGAACAGGGCTATTGGGATTTATTGGTATATATTTGAAACCTACAGTTTGGATTTTTCATTGATAATTTTTGTTTCAAAAACTACTCGAAATTGACAAAATTCACGCGGAAAATTGGTTTTTTTAACTTATTTTCGACTGTACGCAATGAAAGCGTGAAATAAGTATGTTACTACCTAGAACTCGGGGAAAAGTATTATTCACTTCAAAAAGTTGGTTGAAATTATCAATATATTTGTCATAATATGAAAAAAATGAATTTTAAAAGGAATAAGGCCTCTTAACCCTCATCTAGAGATAAATTAAACACTTAAATTGGCACCATAAATAAAAGAACACGGGATGAAATGGTAATGTGCGTTAAGGGGCCTTATTCCTTTTAAACATTTTTTTTCATAGTATGTATGACAAATATGTTCATACGCTATGCTAGTCTCCATGGCTATGCTTTTTTTTTATTAGGATCACAAAACTGAGCGTTACACAGGCAAGCTTAAATGGTAATATAATAAACAATATCAATAGTGTACGCCCTACTTGATGTGAACACAACATGCATAAAAATAACTACTTAACAAAATAAATTAAATAAATATGCTTTGACCGTACCACAACAAATATTTGACTTAATCCAATACTACATGCCTCAACATCGCAAGGAATACGATAAAAGTATTTTCACCTCACCAGCTCAAACATGGTGATTTTGCTGTCAGATAACAGTGAACAAAATGCGATTTTGTTTCGAGCGTGAGTAGAAAGTAACTTTTGAATTTTTTCAATATCTGACCACGAATTGTCATTATTCAACCAAAGGTTAATTATTAAATTCTAATCATTTGAATCTCAATGCACTCTGTTTCTTTCTGAGAGGGATAGAAACTTATCAATCTGAAATTCGATTTTCGAATCCGACCTCGATTGAGAACAGTTCGGATACGCGTTATACCAAAAAATTCATTAAAAACATCCGAAAAAGTTTTAATTGTAACGTATTTTTTTTTCTTTAACGACCGAATATCAAAACGATTGTGCCTTTTATATAAAACAATAGATCATTGCTCAAATAAAATAAGATTTTTCAACTTATTGTAAATATAATAATAATTTATAAATTCACCATTTAGCATAGCTGCATATTCGAAACGTACTTTAAAAATATCGAGTTCATATTGTAATTTGTTATTTTCTTTCGCATTTATTTTGTTTGGTGTTTTAGGAGTAAAAATATTAATCAATTCACAAACAAAATCTCGTAATATAATATGTTTTTATAAATAAACACGTCATGTATCTGCTAAATCTTCCAATTTGATAAAATAATGACAATAACCGTGTTGGTTGGTTGATTATAATTTCAATTAAATTATATTGTTATTTCTTTTTAAGCAGCACTTACCTATTTTCTGATTAATAATATTATTGAAATCAGAAAGAAAGACTATAAACATACGTTGGAAGAAAAAGCACAAAATGTCGAATATGTTCTCGCTGATGAGGTGAAAAGTTGTGTGTGCTACACGAGAGCAAAGTTTTTTGCATCTCGTGCTGTTGAGTCCCTCGCTACACTCAGGATTCTAACATAGAATCACTCGCTACGCTCGTGATTCAAACGTAGAATCCTTCGCTTGCTCGGGCCTCAAAATCAGCACTCGTAACAAAAAACAACTTTGCTCTCTTGTTGCACAAATAACTATTACAATGCATGTGCTCGAAAAAAGCGTATTCTAGGCATTCAAACTGTGCGGAAAGTACTACTTTTCCGCAACTAGTGCTTTTTACTTATCAATTTTTTATTTATTTATAGCTGTATCTGACAGCCTGACACAAAGAGTTTTTATTATTTACAAAAAGTTTGATAAATAAGTCAAATACCGATTATTATCACGTTTAAAAGTACAATAAAACCAATATTTCATTAATTAATTCATTTAACACGTCATTAATTACCTTCATTAGATATAAAATTTGATTAATAAACGAACTTTAAATCGTTATTCATTAAATAAATTTGGCTGAATGTACACGCGCTTGTGCCATTTTGACATAAGACGAATATTAAAAAAATACTTTTGCACATGCGCAGTAGTAGATATGTCGAGCGCGGTTTACAAATAATTCCGCCATTTTTTATTGATGTCTAGTTTATTTTGAAGTTGTTTTGTGCAAATCTGCTGAAATAATGGCGAGATAAAGGGACGAATCATGAATTTATACCCGTAAAATGTTATTGAAGAAGTGAAAAATGTGAACGACGGCTTCCTATTGTATAAATCACATCAAAATACTTTTTTTCCAATGTAAACAGTCTTTGTGAGTATTAAAGTATTTTTTATTTTCTCGTACAAGCATAGTAAAGTTTTGTACGGAACTCGTGTGTAAGATGATTTCCGACTCGTGTTTGTTTAATCACTCGCTCGTTCTTCGCTCGTGACTAAAAATCACACTCGTCTGAAATCACCTACCTTCCACACTTGCATCGTAAATAACTATGGTGTGATAAATACTAGAATTTTTTTTAATAACAGCAGTTTATTGTTAATACTTTACAACAGTCAAAGGATTCACTATGCAGAATTATGTTTCAATACATTTGCTCAAAAACTGGTACTTTTCGTAGCTGCATATCGTGCGAAAAGTTGGTTATTTCGAACTAGTGCTTATAACTTTTAATTTTTTTTTTCTGTTCTAATACGTCATACCTCATACATCCATACAAAGGTCAATTACTTTCTGACTTTGTTTATTACGTCATACGGCATGGCAGGTGTATATCTCATAATAATACTTAAAATATTTAAATTGCATATTGGATCAATCAAAGGGTTATCTATTAAAAGAACTCAAAAACGGTTTTATATTATATAGCTATTTCATACTTTCAATGCGCACAGTCAAAAATAATTATAAAAAATTGGGCAAGTGCGAGTCCGACTCGCGCATGAAGGGTTCCGTGCCATAATCTATAACAAGTTTGTTATATGGGAGCCCCCGCCCCCCTAAATATTTATTTTATTTTTAGTATTTGTTGTTATAGCGGCAATAGAAATACATCATCTGTGAAAATTTCAACTGTCTAGCTATGACCATTCTTGAGATACAGCCTGGTGACAGACGGACGGGCGGACGGACGGGCGGACGGACGGACGGACGGACGGACGGACAGCGAAGTCTCAGTAATAGGGTCCCGTTTTTACCCTTCGGGTACGGAACCCTAAAAACTAATTAACCGCGTAAATTTTGTCCATTTCGAGTAGTTTTTGAAACAAAAATTATCAATGAAAAATTCAAACTGTAGGTTTGAAACCTATAAATACCAATAAATCTCAATAGTGAAATCAATAATATGTTAAGAAACATGTTTGATCATAGAGAAAAATGTCTAAAACAATCGGCATTTTAAAAGGAATAAGGCCTATTAAACCTTTGTGATATAGTCCATAACGAACGTAAAAACAAGTAACGAACGGATTATAAAAATGTTGTTCCGCCTTCATGTCTCTGTTCTACAAGTATTTACTACGCTACAGGTTAGATAACCGTCGGTAATAATAAGCTTTCATTAAAACTATGTATTAATAAAATAATGCATACCTGTCTTATGAGTGAGTACAGAACAGTGTACAAAGCGTTGGTTTTCTTGGTTAAGGATTGAGATTTCACGTGGAGTTCTTTCGTAGAAATAGCCATTTTCTCCAGCTTTTCTTTATTATATTGAAGTCTGCAACAGAATGTACAGTTAGACAGATATATTGGATAAAGTTACAGGTCAAGCAAATCTAAAAGTATAAGCCATAAAATGTTCTAATAAAATAGATAAGAATATTTACTTAATTGTTGTAAATAATTAATTTAATAAATATTACTGAATGAATCATTTAGGTTCTTTTATGGGAACTTTTGTTTGATATCGCTAAAGCATTTCATTATTTTTGAGAAATTACTTAAGTTCAAATTTCACACATATTAACTAGTTATCTTTAAACGCTCCGTTATAATAGTTATACATATTTTTACATATTATACTGGTATGCAGTTAGAGTGGAACTTATACGTATTATATTATATAGATGGGGGTTATTCGTGTCCCGCAGGCCTATTTCGCGCTAGGAGCCTGGGCCTGCAAGGGGAGACGGCCTGTCGGGACCTTGGGCAGAGCACAGCGCCCGCGTCAGCATTCCGTTATCAATTCTCCAGCTCAAGCCATTATAATATATCAAACTATTATAATACATAATTCGCCATAAATGTAATGACGATTCAATCACAACCTCTTAGTTAAACAACAAAGCATGCTGCGCCGCTATTTTATTTTCTACAATTCTTTCATTAATTTATAAGTATACATTATAGCTCCTTTGTCATTTATCACGGAAGCGACACAAGTGCACTGTGCTTTTCACAGCTTAGCGGGTCTTCTCTCAATACATCGTGATGATATTATAGTTAATGACCAAAAAACGAATATTGCGCTCGATTAGTATGAAATTTAATTGCATTGCATAAGTTATATATATATGTAAAAAAGATTTTTCGAAAAGAGTATACTTATAATGGCCTTCAAATGGGACTAACTTGCAATATTCGTCACTGCGGAACTCTGCTTCCGTGTCAATTATCTAAGCATAGTATACAACCGTTATGTGCGAAACGTCCAATTCCTTACACATCATAATTATAACGGATAATACAAGGTGTTTAAAATATCAAACCTGATGTCCGTATTGTCGCAATTTTTGCATTTTTTTGCGTGGTTTTCTTTGTTGTCGAGGTCGCGCGGCGGGGTGCTGACTGCAGACAAAATCAATAGGATATAACAAGTCGCTTAGCGCAACAGTCCGAGAGCGGCGCCGCACGGCATTCATGCCAACAACGTGGCTTCACACTAAGGCTGCACCTCCGCAACTCTTAGTGTTACTGGCTGTCAACTTTGATATTATTAAAAACAATAGCCATTAACTGTTTTTTTTTATTGCATTAAAATTTATTTTTAGAGCTTTAGCATAAGGAGTATCGGTTACAATACCCTTTAATATCGAAGCCAAGCATATAGTATTTCTTTAAATTATGTAGAAAAAAACTCAATGCTATATCGCAAAATGTAAACAGATATATGCTTCGAGTGCTGTAAAGAACAGACTCTAGCAAAATGGAATGCTAGTCGATTACATTTATATGCAGTACGCCACAATTATTAATTTTGTTAAGCCGTTAAGCACAATAGGACCTTAGAGTTGAATAAAATAAATTCGCTTGCTATTAATTTATTAATCAAATGTTGAATATTATAAACTTTTCAGAAAAAAAATATTTCGTAGCCCAAACATGCCACGGGTTATAAAATATCACACAGGGTTCGAACCTGACATGGGCTTCGCTTGGCAACACTTGAAAAATTAAAAATTTTCTATTACATTAATATTAACTATACTTATAAGTGTTTCCTTTAATTAGTGTAAATCAATTGTTCTGTGGCAACATAGTTTAGCAACAGCAGTAGGTATGTTGAATAATTATGTAGAGATTTAAAAAAGCAATTCAAACTATTTTCTAATCAATGTTGCATTTATGTGACTGCCACAGCAAAAGAACAAAATTTCTGTCTTAGCAATAAAAAGTTAAAAACTACAATCAAGTATTTCAAAATCGACTCAAGATTGCCTTCATTTAATTCAATGAATACTGCCTTATATTTTCCTAGTATTAAAAGATTTACATGCTATACTTACACGGGCCTATACTCCAATCCCTTTTCAAGGGGGAAGTTATTGCTTGCAACATGTTTCTGAAATCATTCTCTGCAGGTTTAGACTCCAATTTGGACACAGGTACACAGCTTATTAAAGGCTTTTCTGCACTAGAAGTATAAAAAAAATATATTAGACAATTATTACACATTTAATATAACCAAAACCAACCAACACCAACACATGCAACACTGTGACAAGTAATCAATAAGTATATAATTCAATATATCATATATTATGTGTAAACATTATACTATAGGTATTATAAAATATAATAGTAATTCTACTATTAACTGAAAACTAAATATAACAATATGTACAAAGGCAATTCTCATAGTGTTATATGTGTTAGCCTGATGAACAGAAAATACTTACGAGTTTGGTGCATGTGGAGAAAGAGCACATGCATTCTGTACCTCATGAGGTGCTTCTGGAAATACAAATTATGCATTAGTGATCTTAAGAGCGTATTTTTTAAGATGTATAATTATAAAAAATGCAGAACTAATGCAGAAGGAATTCTTTTCCTTCTGTATACAAAATTTGGTGACTAGTTATTTCAGAAATAGAAAATTAGGGCAGATGAGTGGGTTTTGGACACTTAAGTGCCATTTTTATCCATGTCACTTTTGTCCCGGCGCCCAATACGAGTTTATGGCGTTTTACGTCGATACTTGGCCTCCAGGGCCCTTCCCCCTTCCCTCTGCAAAACTAAGCCATTGCTATCCACCGCGGGAATGCTGCCTGCGTTTTGGGTACCCTACCACGGGGTCCCGATCTTTCGTAATATTCACGCATAGTTATAGTTTCTAATCTAATGTTTTTATATTATTTTTTATAATATATTATTCTAAAATAATAATGTTACATTTGATTAAATCAAATTTCACATACATAAAATTTACACAGAATAGTTCAACAATAATTTCGACAAATAATATTCAGAATTGGGTCAGTGGCCAAAAACCAGGTTATATGCCTTATTTATATTGTACAACTATAATCATTGTGAAATAATAGTATGACAATATGTCAGAAGTGTATTGTGCATTTGTTTAAAAAACGTTAATATAGTCTATCCGGAATTTTAAGATCAAATTCTGTCAAACTGGCAAAAGTGAAAAACGACCCTAAATCTACTAGTATACGGACGTTTGTACCTTGTGTTAAAGTGACTTCATTTGATCTTAGAGATCGGTCAGGCTATAATATTGTGACAGACAATTTGAGAATAATTGAATTTAAACCCTCATATGCGATATCAAAAATTTGCTAAACAAATGTCTCGCATGGATCTGTGCCTAAGTATGTGAGGGGTTACATTTTTTATTAGCTACTTCCATCGAGTTATCATCATACCCCGGAGTTTTCGGTGCACAAATGTTATGATGCCTAATGTCCGCCTAGTGTTAAATCATTTGTGCACCGATAACCCGGAATATGGTTATCATAATTTTATACCTTCATCTGTTAGTTTTATCAGATTACAATATACTGAGTAATATATAGGAATAATTTGAAAGATGCTTAGCAGGAAATTAATGAAAGTAGAGTAATTATACCTTCTGGTGGTGGCGGTGGAGGTGGCGGCAGCATGTAGAAAGGCTTCTTCAAATGATTTTGAATCATTTGAATTTGCATTTGAACATGAGGTGGGAGGGCACCAGTTCTATAAAACTCCTGTTCTTCAAATACTGTTGCATGCACATATTTACATATAGGAAGTGTACACACTGCATTTTGGAAATTTCTACAGAAGGTGTAAATTCCTGTTAATTGTGAAAGGTCCCGTTGGTGTAAATATCTGCATGCTCCTGCTCTGGTACATGTGCCTCTGATAAAGTCTCTACAGACTTCTGGTTTCTTCTCCTCTGATTTTTCTTTTGGTTTTTCAGTTGATGTACTGTCAGGCTCATGAGTGCTACTATCAAAACTTAATCTCAAAGACACTTCTTCTGGCTCTGTTTTAGTTAAGCTAGGAGATTCTAGACCATTCTCTTGATCTGGGTATTCATTATCAATAATTTCATTTTTGATAGGCACGGGCATTATGGGTGGAGTATCGGGTGGTGGTGGTTCTAATGGTAAAGGTGGGTGAACAACTTGTTTGAGAGGAGATCTCCTGTCCATTTGCTGTTGTTCTCTAGGCGGGCTCTCTGGTGCTGTATTTGGTGTTGTTTGCTCAGAGTTTCCGTTTGGCGGAGACTGACTTGAAGACTCTGAGTAATCTATTTTAGACTTCAAAAACTTCTTCATATTTTTGAAGTTTGGTGAAGGCCGAAATTTGATATACTGCTCATCAACCCCCAGTCTCCGACAGTTGTCAGGATCTGTTGAGATTTTTTAATATTATGTCACGAATTTCGGTTACAATATATTTTACTTATAACAAATTATACCTAAAGCATGGTTTAAGGTAAAATTAGTAACTCCTTTTAGACAGCCGACACTTTTATCAGTCCAGAACAATGACCATTTCCAAAAGAGTGGTTCATTTATAGATACTATTGTAAACAAGGGCTATGAAATTTGCTATGATAAAATACAACAAGTAAAAAGTAATTGGATTAGCTAAATTAAAGCAGCACAGTAATAAAGTAAATACCCGTAATAGATAAATGACACTTTCACTGGATGCGCGACAGTAACTCGTAAAGGTATCATATCTAAAATTATACAATTAAACTGAACTAACTACTCTTCAATGCCCTATAGCCTCAATCATTCAATTTCCAGTTTAAAATAATGAAAGTAACCTACATAAATAGCAATAGCCAATGGAGGTGATTAACCTAATAGAATAGTGTCGTATGATTACGGAATTTTTAACTGGCTCAATACGAAATATTTCTCAAATATTATCGGCGGTACAAGTAATTGACATTGACAAAATAATCAAAACGGAATTACATATTTACTAACCGGGCTGTGAATCCTGCATTTAATTTCACTTCACTTGTTTCCTCTAAAATTACCATAAACTCATCCGCTCCTTAGCTATAGGGAATGTACATTAGACACAAATATTGTTTCGATACTGTTTAAATGATGTATTATCAAGGAACGAAATACTTCAAAATGTGCGTTAAATTTCCTTCTTTATTCGTTAGCTTAGTTGATTACGTTGAGAAGTGAGCTCGAAGTACGAGACGAGTAATCGCACAATAACAAACAAAACAAAATGGCCGCGCTACAGAACAGAAATTAGTGAGAGGTTAGAACGAGACCACTGCAGCAGTAGCACACGATTCGCTAGGTCTAGGTGTAGGCGAGATATTTTATATTCTTTATTCTATCTATGCTTCCTGACGCAACTATAAATAGGTAGTGCGCGAACTCTATAGATGGCAGTCGCGGTGTTTATATAAAAAATGCAAAAACGCCTGCGCGGTATATTTTAAAAAAGGAAAGCTTCTACAACTCGCACTTTAGCACAATAGATTAAATAAATGTATACCACCAGGTATGACAATTGACATTTTGCTCAAAAACCATTTTAACGCAAAAACACAAACAACTAACAGATAGGTACGCTTTTGAAATTGATCGTCGAAGTTTATATAAAAAATGCAAAAACGCTTGCGCGCTATATTTTAAAAAGGAGAGCTTCTACAACTGGCACTTTAGCACAATACATTAAATAAATGTATACCACCACACTAGGTATGACATTTTGCTCAAAAACCATTTAACGCAAAAACACAAACAACTGGTGGTATGCATTTATTTAATCTATTGTGCTAAAGTGCCAGTTGTAGAAGCTCTCCTTTTTAAAATATAGCGCGCAAGCGTTTTTGCATGTTTTATATAAACGCTGCAACTGCCATCTTCATAATTATTCATAGTTGCGTCAGGAAGCATAGATAGAATAAAGAATATCTCGATCTCGCCTAACCTAATTTTTTTTTTACCGAATCGTCTGCTACTGCTGCATCGGTCAGATCGGTCTCGTTCTTTATCTCACTAATTTCTGTTCTGTAGCGCGGCCATTTTGTTTTGTTTGTTATTGTGCGATTTACTGGTCTGGTGGTACTTCGACTACTTCGCTTCGTGGTGACTTATCATCGTAATAATGCGCTAAAAGCTAACGAGTTGATAAAGAAGGAAATTTAACGCACATTTTGAAGTATTTCGTTCCTTGATAATACATCATTTAAACAGTATTGGAACAATATTTGTGTCTAATCTACATTCCCTATAGCTAAGGAGCGGATGAGTATATGGTAATTTTAGAGGAAACAAGTGAAGTGAAATTAAATGCAGGATTCACAGCCAGGTTAGTAAATATGTAATTCCGTTTTGATTATTTTGTCAATGTCAATTTACTTGTACCGCCGATAATATTTGAGAAATATTTCGTATTTAGCCAGTTCAAAATTCTGTAATCATACGACACTATTCTATTAGGTTAATCACCTGCATTGGCTATTGCTATTTATGTAGGTTACTTTCATTATTTTAAACTGGAAATTGAATGGTTAAGGCGCATTGAAGGGCATTGAAGAGTAGTTAGTTCATTTAGTTACCTTCGCGCATCCAGTGAAAGTGTCATTTATCTATTACGGGTATTTACTTTATTACTGTGCTGCTTTAATTTAGCTAATCCAATTACTTTTTACTTGTTGTATTTTATCATAGCAAATTTCATAGCCCTTGTTTACAATAGTATCTATAAATTAACCACTCTTTTGGAAATGGTCATTGTTCTGGACTGATAAAAGTGTCGGCTGTCTAAAAGGAGTTACTAATTTTACCTTAAACCATGCTTTAGGTATAATTTTTTATAAGTAAAATATATTGTAACCGAAATTCGTGACATAATATTAAAAAATCTCAACAGATCCTGACAACTGTCGGAGACTGGGGGTTGATGAGCAGTATATCAAATTTCGGCCTTCACCAAACTTCAAAAATATGAAGAAGTTTTTGAAGTCTAAAATAGATTACTCAGAGTCTTCAAGTCAGTCTCCGCCAAACGGAAACTCTGAGCAAACAACACCAAATACAGCACCAGAGAGCCCGCCTAGAGAACAACAGCAAATGGACAGGAGATCTCCTCTCAAACAAGTTGTTCACCCACCTTTACCATTAGAACCACCACCACCCGATACTCCACCCATAATGCCCGTGCCTATCAAAAATGAAATTATTGATAATGAATACCCAGATCAAGAGAATGGTCTAGAATCTCCTAGCTTAACTAAAACAGAGCCAGAAGAAGTGTCTTTGAGATTAAGTTTTGATAGTAGCACTCATGAGCCTGACAGTACATCAACTGAAAAACCAAAAGAAAAATCAGAGGAGAAGAAACCAGAAGTCTGTAGAGACTTTATCAGAGGCACATGTACCAGAGCAGGAGCATGCAGATATTTACACCAACGGGACCTTTCACAATTAACAGGAATTTACACCTTCTGTAGAAATTTCCAAAATGCAGTGTGTACACTTCCTATATGTAAATATGTGCATGCAACAGTATTTGAAGAACAGGAGTTTTATAGAACTGGTGCCCTCCCACCTCATGTTCAAATGCAAATTCAAATGATTCAAAATCATTTGAAGAAGCCTTTCTACATGCTGCCGCCACCTCCACCGCCACCACCAGAAGGTATAATTACTCTACTTTCATTAATTTCCTGCTAAGCATCTTTCAAATTATTCCTATATATTACTCAGTATATTGTAATCTGATAAAACTAACAGATGAAGGTATAAAATTATGATAACCATATTCCGGGTTATCGGTGCACAAATGATTTAACACTAGGCGGACATTAGGCATCATAACATTTGTGCACCGAAAACTCCGGGGTATGATGATAACTCGATGGAAGTAGCTAATAAAAAATGTAACCCCTCACATACTTAGGCACGGATCCATGCGAGACATTTGATTAGCAAATTTTTGATATCGCATATGAGGGTTTAAATTCAATTATTCTCAAATTGTCTGTCACAATATTATAGCCTGACCGATCTCTAAGATCAAATGAAGTCACTTTAACACAAGGTACAAACGTCCGTATACTAGTAGATTTAGGGTCGTTTTTCACTTTTGCCAGTTTGACAGAATTTGATCTTAAAATTCCGGATAGACTATACTAACGTTTTTTAAACTAATGCACAATACACTTCTGACATATTGTCATACTATTATTTCACAATGATTATAGTTGTACAATATAAATAAGGCATATAACCTGGTTTTTGGCCACTGACCCAATTCTGAATATTATTTGTCGAAATTATTGTTGAACTATTCTGTGTAAATTTTATGTATGTGAAATTTGATTTAATCAAATGTAACATTATTATTTTAGAATAGTATATTATAAAAAATAATATAAAAACATTAGATTAGAAACTATAACTATGCGTGAATATTACGAAAGATCGGGACCCCGTGGTAGGGTACCCAAAACGCAGGCAGCATTCCCGCGGTGGATAGCAATGGCTTAGTTTTGCAGAGGGAAGGGGGGAAGGGCCTGGAGGCCAAGTATCGACGTAAAACGCCATAAACTCGTATTGGGCGCCGGGACAAAAGTGACATGGATAAAAATGGCACTTAAGTGTCCAAAACCCACTCATCTGCCCTAATTTTCTATTTCTGAAATAACTAGTCACCAAATTTTGTATACAGAAGGAAAATAATTCCTTCTGCATTAGTTCTGCATTTTTTATAATTATACATCTTAAAAATACGCTCTTAAGATCACTAATGCATAATTTGTATTTCCAGAAGCACCTCATGAGGTACAGAATGCATGTGCTCTTTCTCCACATGCACCAAACTCGTAAGTATTTTCTGTTCATCAGGCTAACACATATAACACTATGAGAATTGCCTTTGTACATATTGTTATATTTAGTTTTCAGTTAATAGTAGAATTACTATTATATTTTATAATACCTATAGTATAATGTTTACACATAATATATGATATATTGAATTATATACTTATTGATTACTTGTCACAGTGTTGCATGTGTTGGTGTTGGTTGGTTTTGGTTATATTAAATGTGTAATAATTGTCTAATATATTTTTTTTATACTTCTAGTGCAGAAAAGCCTTTAATAAGCTGTGTACCTGTGTCCAAATTGGAGTCTAAACCTGCAGAGAATGATTTCAGAAACATGTTGCAAGCAATAACTTCCCCCTTGAAAAGGGATTGGAGTATAGGCCCGTGTAAGTATAGCATGTAAATCTTTTAATACTAGGAAAATATAAGGCAGTATTCATTGAATTAAATGAAGGCAATCTTGAGTCGATTTTGAAATACTTGATTGTAGTTTTTAACTTTTTATTGCTAAGACAGAAATTTTGTTCTTTTGCTGTGGCAGTCACATAAATGCAACATTGATTAGAAAATAGTTTGAATTGCTTTTTTAAATCTCTACATAATTATTCAACATACCTACTGCTGTTGCTAAACTATGTTGCCACAGAACAATTGATTTACACTAATTAAAGGAAACACTTATAAGTATAGTTAATATTAATGTAATAGAAAATTTTTAATTTTTCAAGTGTTGCCAAGCGAAGCCCATGTCAGGTTCGAACCCTGTGTGATATTTTATAACCCGTGGCATGTTTGGGCTACGAAATATTTTTTTTCTGAAAAGTTTATAATATTCAACATTTGATTAATAAATTAATAGCAAGCGAATTTATTTTATTCAACTCTAAGGTCCTATTGTGCTTAACGGCTTAACAAAATTAATAATTGTGGCGTACTGCATATAAATGTAATCGACTAGCATTCCATTTTGCTAGAGTCTGTTCTTTACAGCACTCGAAGCATATATCTGTTTACATTTTGCGATATAGCATTGAGTTTTTTTCTACATAATTTAAAGAAATACTATATGCTTGGCTTCGATATTAAAGGGTATTGTAACCGATACTCCTTATGCTAAAGCTCTAAAAATAAATTTTAATGCAATAAAAAAAAACAGTTAATGGCTATTGTTTTTAATAATATCAAAGTTGACAGCCAGTAACACTAAGAGTTGCGGAGGTGCAGCCTTAGTGTGAAGCCACGTTGTTGGCATGAATGCCGTGCGGCGCCGCTCTCGGACTGTTGCGCTAAGCGACTTGTTATATCCTATTGATTTTGTCTGCAGTCAGCACCCCGCCGCGCGACCTCGACAACAAAGAAAACCACGCAAAAAAATGCAAAAATTGCGACAATACGGACATCAGGTTTGATATTTTAAACACCTTGTATTATCCGTTATAATTATGATGTGTAAGGAATTGGACGTTTCGCACATAACGGTTGTATACTATGCTTAGATAATTGACACGGAAGCAGAGTTCCGCAGTGACGAATATTGCAAGTTAGTCCCATTTGAAGGCCATTATAAGTATACTCTTTTCGAAAAATCTTTTTTACATATATATATAACTTATGCAATGCAATTAAATTTCATACTAATCGAGCGCAATATTCGTTTTTTGGTCATTAACTATAATATCATCACGATGTATTGAGAGAAGACCCGCTAAGCTGTGAAAAGCACAGTGCACTTGTGTCGCTTCCGTGATAAATGACAAAGGAGCTATAATTTATACTTATAAATTAATGAAAGAATTGTAGAAAATAAAATAGCGGCGCAGCATGCTTTGTTGTTTAACTAAGAGGTTGTGATTGAATCGTCATTACATTTATGGCGAATTATGTATTATAATAGTTTGATATATTATAATGGCTTGAGCTGGAGAATTGATAACGGAATGCTGACGCGGGCGCTGTGCTCTGCCCAAGGTCCCGACAGGCCGTCTCCCCTTGCAGGCCCAGGCTCCTAGCGCGAAATAGGCCTGCGGGACACGAATAACCCCCATCTATATAATATAATACGTATAAGTTCCACTCTAACTGCATACCAGTATATTATGTAAAAATATGTATAACTATTATAACGGAGCATTTAAAGATAACTGGTTAATATGTGTGAAATTTGAACTTAAGTAATTTCTCAAAAATAATGAAATGCTTTAGCGATGTCAAACAAAAGTTCCCATAAAAGAACCTAAATGATTCATTCAGTAATATTTATTAAATTAATTATTTACAACAATTAAGTAAATATTCTTATCTAATTTATTAGAACATTTTATGGCTTATACTTTTAGATGTGCTTGACCTGTAACTTTATCCAATATATCTGTCTAACTGTACATTCTGTTGCAGACTTCAATATAATAAAGAAAAGCTGGAGAAAATGGCTATTTCTACGAAAGAACTCCACGTGAAATCTCAATCCTTAACCAAGAAAACCAACGCTTTGTACACTGTTTTGTACTCACTTATAAGACAGGTACTTATGCATTATTTTATTAATACATAGTTGTAATGAAAGCTTATTATTACCGACGGTTATCTAACCTGTAGCGTAGTAAATCTAAATCAACGTCACTTGTAGAACAGAGACATGAAGGCGGAACAACATTATTATAATCCGTTCGTTACTTCTTTTATTAAATGGGCAATATCACTAAGGTTTAAAAGGCCTTATTCCTTTTAAAATGCTGATTGTTTTATACATTTTTCTCTATGATCAAACATGTTTCTTAACATATTATTGATTTCACTATTGGGATTTATTGGTATATATAGGTTTCAAACCTACAGTTTGAATTTTTCATTGATAATTTTTGTTTCAAAAACTACTCGAATTGGACAAAATTTACGCGGTAAATTAGTTTTTAGGGTTCCGTACCCAAAGGGTAAAAAACGGGACCCTATTACTGAGACTTCGCTGTCCGTCCGTCCGTCCGTCCGTCCGTCCGTCCGCCCGTCCGTCGGCCCGTCCGTCTGTCACCAGGCTGTATCTCAAGAACGGTGATAGCTAGACAGTTGAAATTTTCACAGATGATGTATTTCTATTGCCGCTATAACACCAATTGACAACATTTCATATTTTTAAGACTATAATTTTATTACTTTTCTGAATTTTGCTTAAAAAGATGAAGTAATCTCTGTTTTTATTTATTTTCTGAGATGATTATTTACTTTATTATTAATTTATAAAAACATACTCATTTTAAAATGTGGCAACACAGAAACCAGAACTTAATGGAACGGTTACTTAAGTCGGTTTTCTTATTAAAAAAAAACTTAATCAAACTCGGTATGCATCTGTCACCTGTCAACGTCAAATAAAAAAAAATATATTTTTTCGCTCTTTGGTTTAGACAACAACCCTATTCAGCCCGTATTGTCTTAGATTGCAGTTATTTGATGTATTTTCTTATATTTCTTTAAATACTGAAGAATAAATTCAAAGATTTTTTTTTAAGGTACACGACTTAAAGCCCTATCGATCTCTATATTAATTTCCACCTGTTATAAATATGAAATGTTGTCAATTCCGCCGCTTGTTATAGATTATGGTACGGAACCCTTCATGCGCGAGTCGGACTCGCACTTGCCCAATTTTTTCAAATTATTTTTGAGTGCACGCATTGAAAGTATGAAATAGCTATATAATATAAAACCGTTTTGGAGTTCTTTTACTTAATAGATAACCCTTTGATTGATCCAATATGCAATTTAAATATTTTAAGCATTATTATGAGATATACACCTGCAATGCCGTATGAAGTAATATACAAAGTCAGAAAGTGATTGACCTTTGTATGGATGTATGAGGTATGACGTATTAGAACAAAAAAAAATGAAAGTAAAAAGCACTAGTTCGAAATAACCAACTTTTCGCACGATATGCAGCTACGAAAAGTACCAGTTTTTGAGCAACTGTATTAAAACATAATTCTGCATAGTTAATCCTTTGACTGTTGTAAAGTATTAACAATAACCTGCTGTTATTTACATTTTTTGTAGTATTTATCACACAAATACTTTTATCGTATTCCTAGCGATGTTGAGGCATATAGTATTGGATTAAGTCAAATATATGTTGGTACGGTCAAAGCATAGCCATGGAGACTAGCATAGCGTATGAACATATTTGTCATAATCATAATCGAAATTTTTTTTTTAATAGGAATAAGGCCCCTTAACGCACATTACCATTTCATCCCGTGTTCTTTTATTTATGGTGCCAATTTAAGGGTTTAATTTATCTCTAGATGAGGGTTAATGCTTATCCCAAATCTATATCTATATTTACCTGTACATTTTCGGGTTTAACAAAATAAAAACGCAAATAAATGGCACATTGCGTTACATTCTGTCGTGGAATTACCCCAAACGATATTGTATACCGTGAGTGAAAATATCATTGAGATTATATCACTGTCTCGCTCTTTTGCGATCGACTGTATTTTTTTTAACTGATAGTTTCAATGATTTTATTTATTTCTCGTGCCCCAATGAACGACTCTTGGTCGCGCGACACACGCTACCTGTCACTATTCTTTCAATACCGTGCAAGCAAGGCAGGTGACGCTGAATCGCGCTACAAGGGAAGTCGCAGCAAGATATGCTAGCCCGCTGGGTCACTTTATTTGGTATTTAAAAAAATCACCTCGTAATGGCGTCGATGTCACATCAACATTTTTGTAAGCCTGATTAAAAT
Source organism: Apotomis betuletana (assembly GCA_932273695.1). Lineage (NCBI taxonomy): Eukaryota > Metazoa > Arthropoda > Insecta > Lepidoptera > Tortricidae > Apotomis > Apotomis betuletana. The sequence continues at coordinate 9,951,336 of OW026298.1, read as the reverse complement.
ATAAAACATATGTGACTGTTTTAGAGAAAAGGTCCCACTTAGTCGATATGGAGTTATGAGTAGTTCCTTATACTACAGAACATAAGCTATTAAAAATAACCATAGCACCTAGAGACATTTTTTCTTTCACCAAAACATAGATGTTTTGTTATATTATAAACTACTCGTAACTCCATATCGACAAAGTAGGAAGTTTTCCCTAAAACTGTCACAAATATGATATCGACGATTTTTTTAGGTATTCGGCAAAGTGTGACGCTAGGCACTAAACTTTGGGGCCCAAAAAGGTGCTTAAATTGGACATTAATGTGTCGACATCAAAATCGTAGGTTTATTACAGTATGTTCCATCAGTTTTTATTGAAAGCTGATTTTCGGTAGGTTTTGCCATATTTCACTAAACTGGACAAAGTAGGACGTTTTACTAAACTCACTCACATATTTTTTCGTGTAATAACTTCGCATTTGCGCAATATTAATATAAATTTATCACATTTAGTGACGTATCCCAGGCACCATCTCTAACCGGGGCATAATTGATAATATTGCGCCTGGGAATACCTATCTGAAACATTATTTTTTGTTTCCCATCTGTTAGATTTTACTAAATTTTCATTTGCCCGATTTTCTTTTTTTTTAATGTCAATTTTTCTGATTGATTATAAAACAAACCTAACCTAATCTAATGGGTTCTTTAAAACAATGTTTATACAATTCTGAAAATATTCAAACATCTATTGTTTACGGGTTTCAAGAAAATAATAACTTTCGGACAAATGACACTTTGGTTTGGCGAAACGTTACAGATGGGAAACAATGTTTCGGAGTTGTGATCAGCGGTTGTGATAGGATACCTGCGCCAGGGATACCAAATAGAGACGAACAATCATTATTCGGAGTAACGAGTTCTTACAACTAAAGATAAATCTTCTCACCTTCAAATAGTAGATTATTCAGACTATAATTCGTTTAAGTATGCACAGCAAAATACTTGTTACAGATTTTGTATGCTCCTTTACAAGCCTGGGACGGTAGCCGGTAGGTACGGCAAGAGCGACATTGATGTTAACAAGTACCGTTACAGGGGCCTGAGAAAACATTTTTATCTTTTTATTAAGCTATTAAAAATTAATATTTTGACTATTTTATTATAATTACACCAGTTAAATATATAATTATATATTTTTATACAGTCCCAATTGTAAAAAATATAATCTTCTCAATCTTCATACGATGAATTTTAAATATTTACAGGAAGCAACAACGGTCGCCGGCATGGAAAAATTAAAAGCCATTATGATCATGAGTGGGGAGAAAGAAAAGGTAATAAATAAATAGGCCATATATTAATTTACAATATACCATTCTACTTTAACCCAAGGCACACAAGGCTTATGATATGTGGGTAGATAATATACAACTAATTGATTTCATACTTTAAATCAGGCAGACTTAGGTTAGGTTAGGTACGACGACGAGGTTAGCGAGGAGGAGTGTTAGGTTGAACTGCGACCCTTACGAGCGAGCGAAACGCCAGAACCGAGTTTTTTTATCCCCCTCGCATTGCGATTAGTTCCTCACATAATTCATTGAAGTTGTAGAATGATAAATACTGAAATGATTTTCTACAATGTAAAATTTACAACAAAATAAAGGTCTGCGAAAAAATATGTAGTAAATAATATTTCTACAGATTAAAAATCGGTGTTTTAAAAGTACACCATATAATTGATCGATGTAATGAATATTCGATCAAATGAAAAATGCATAAGGTTGACTTTGAACTGTAATTCCATGTAAGTTTGTCGAAATTTCAAGGGTAAACCGAAAATTTTACCAACAGTTAAAATTTTCCCTGAAAGAATGACCCCTTTCCATAGAAAATTGTTTTTCAATACATTATATGTACAATATGAATATGACGGTTGCTTCAATCCTATTTTCATCGCTCGTACTAATACTTCAGTCGATCAGTCATTGTAAATACACTTTGTAATTTTAGTTTTATTTATTCCAGGCAGTCCTGCGGCATATAATGGAGAACAATCGACCACATTTCAGCAATATGATGTAGGTACCTATAAGCCAACGCCATATGTAGAATGCACTCGGATGGCTATCGAGGTGTCTTCCAACGTTATTATGTCCAGACGATTCACAGTATTTCTACAAGATTTCTATAGTTTCCATTGGTATATTATTTGTTCATTTTATTTTGCAAGAAGGTAAATACTACGGCTGCTTTATGAGGAAATGGACCACCAATAGCCAGCTGTACTGATACTACATAGATTATACCTATTGGTGTTTTTTTTCTTCGCACGCTGCTTAGGTACGTTACGTGTAGGGCTTGCAAAACCGGAAAATTTTACTATGGCGGTACCGGGAATTTCCGGTATTCCCATAGTTAAATTTCTTGGTTCTTCAGGCTTTAGCCACCTGAGTTAGCTCCAGTAGAATTGCATACTAACGGAAGTATGTTGTCATGTTGTGCCATTTTAAATACTGACACTTACTATTACTGTTTTCGGATCTACAAATACTATGCTCAATATCACATCAAGCCGACCTATATGAAGGGGTTTAAATTTGAAAGTAATCAGTAAATTTAAAGAACAAATAATATACAAGTGGAGCTAAAAATGCTTTTTTCTTTTTCAGAACATAAAAGATGTAACTAATAAAACTAAGGGCCCTTCACTGCAATCCAGATCTGTAAATTGCATTAACCCTTTGACCGCCAAAGACGGCAAATCACGTCATCGGGAATTCGTGCCACTGACGCCAACGACGCCTATTGACGTCAAAAATTTCGATGGTCAAAAACTTGCTAATTCAAACCACTATCTGTGTTTTTTAATCTCTGTTGATTTTGGAGCACTTCTTTTTTTTTTGGTTTGGCGTCAGTGGCACGGTGAATTGCTTTGCCGCTTGGCGCTCAAAGGGTTTTAAGCGAGCATAACGTATAATTGTATTTTTTATATGTAATTGTAAGCGTTAACGGACTTTATTTGTTCTTGTGCAAACTTTCATTGTGTTTTTTTACCCGACTGCGCGGCAGCAAAGAAGGGTGATGTGTCGCGTGCGTGTCAATAGCTAAGCCAAGCAAATACGACTAACTATTGTGGCAAGTTTAGTCTATAATACCATTTGGCACTTTTTTGGACTCAGTGTACTGAATTAAAACAAACTATTTACGCGTCTAAGGAGGAGATTCGGTCAGGATTCAGATTTTATAAACAACATGAAATAGCAGCATCATATGTTTATGATCAAATTCGACGCATGTTGCATACGTAAATTATGTTAAATCTTATTTTAGGGTGTAAGTACATAATATAGTCAATGTATGAGGTTTTTAAAATCGTATCCTTACTGTACGGTTTTTCACAAAGCACGAGTGAGCATTGTTGAGAAATATATAATGTAAATATTATCACATTGATGACCAAACGACGGCAATTATTGTGCGATTCACGGCAAATTCACATTTGGAAACTCGTAAAATTACAGCATATTGTATTATGTACCTATATAAATTTAAATAGCTAGCAATTGTGATCTATTTTCCTACGACTTCGGATGTTTGACATCACTATTAGGCAGTGGGGTATCGTTTAAATTGAACCCTTACATGTAATAGTGTAAGAAGCAGCTTACATAACAAAGAATTCAAGATTTATTTAAAAGTAGGAATAGATGTAATGTTATTAAGAGTGATTTCATCAGGAAATTTTATCCATTTTAATATTACTTCGTCATACGTTGTCGGTTGTATAAAAAAAGAGTTAGTTTTTTATTAACGGAAAGGCGGAAATTTGAAAAACATACCGCCATCTTTTTTATGGTCACGCAAAATCTGGTTTGTCTTGAGTTTTATGGCAGTCTTTTTGTGCAGTAGTAGGTATAAACACGTTTTAGTGATATAAATTTATTACTAAAATGTGTTTCTACATATATTAAATACATACTAGCTGTGCCCCGCGGTGTTACCCGTTCATTCCACGGGAACACTAAATTTATTCGGGATGAAAAGTATCCTATGTCCTTTCCCGGGTCTCAAACTATCTCCGTGCTAAATTTCATCTAAGTCGGTTCAGCGGTTTAAGCGTGAAGAGGTAACAGACAGACAGACAGACACACTTTCGCATTTATAATATTTATTATGGATTGTACGGATACCATGGGTATGGCCAGCGGTGGTCTGAAGTGTATCCACGATAGTTGCCGACGTTTGACGATAATGAAAATAACCTCCGACTTAACCGGTCATGATATATACCATTCTTGTGATTATCTAATAACGGCTAAAAATGCGTGCCGCTATCGATCATGTTTGTTTTAATGTGCTATGTAATTTACATACTTATATGATTTTGGTTTCATAGAAATGGACTTGCAAACAACCTATTGCCTACAGCATTATGAAAACTTCTGATCCCGAGATAACTGGTGCATATCTTTGACTCGTAATCTCAAGCGGCTATCAGCATAGTACCAAACAAAGCAGTACATAACTAGTTGTAGGTAATTGTGCCACTAATCTTCGTTTGTTATGTGAGAAGTCAACTGTGAATTTTTTTTTTGTTTGTCTGCGTAGTAGGAATAAATCACGCCTTGGGGTGCAATAATGGCACATTACATACCAAGAGCGGTGAATTAGTGAATGTCCCAGATCGCAGGTGTTTGCCTTGACCAGGAAGTGAGATTTTCTCCCTGCTTAGCGGGCAGTAAATACCACTTTCGGCCTAGGGTGCAAGTGCGCTATGTTTGCCATTCCACGTGAAGCTTACCACATCAAGCCTAAAGCGATTAAAACAAAAACCATGCCTTTTCGTATACACTGCGATAGGAGGCTGCAAAAAGAAATACCCTATCTATTTGGACCACTCAATATATACAACTGTTGTCTAGGAACACCATAACCATACATTCAAGTAGAAAATATACCATTATTTATAATTTTGCTATAATCCTTTGCCTTTTGCTATAATCGAAAAATTAAATCAAAAACTCTACAAAAGAAAGACTATCGATGACAATTTGATCTGTCGTTACCAATCTTATATAATTTATCTCAAAACTGGTACTTTAATCGTCGTATGTATCAAATCCATACTAATATTATAAATGCGAAAGTGTGTCTGTCTGTCTGTTACCTCTTCACGCTTAAACCGCTGAATCGATTTTGATGAAATTTGGCATAGAGATAGTTTAAGATCCGAGGAAGGACATAGGATAGTTTTCATCCTGGAAATTATACCTAAAAAGATTGAAAAGTGAGTGAACATTTGTTGGGATGCGGTGACCCTGTAGGAAATGTAATTATTAGACCAAAAGCACAATTGCTCTTACATTTGCTTAGGCGCTTTTTATAATCCCTTTTATCAAGTTCCAGGCGTACGTAGTCGCGGGCAAAAGCTTGTTGTAATATACATTTAAGCATATGCTAGTACGAGTACACTCGCATAAATTAGTTCTTAGTGACTTCAGCAAGTGTTAGGTTGACTGAGCCAGGTATTTCGTCAAGGTTCGCCAGGAGGTAGAAAGCTAGGGCCGATAAGAAAGCCCGCCATGCTTCTCTAATAATTATGTGAACGTTTCTTTCTGCCGTAATATATGTACAGTGCTGCTTCGCATATATATGTACACTGAATTGGTCATCTCCAGAGTGAGAGCCCGATTCGAGGGGATTGTAGAAGACTTCTTTCCACTTAGGGTCTTCGTCCTCGGTTAGCCGCGTGCAAAAAGGCCACCGGCCACGGTGAACCTGCCAACGGGGCGGAAAGTAGCCGATCTTTACTCACCCCGAATCGACCTGTATATAGGTATTCATTGTGGGATATTCTCGGATATACCTTTTGGTTTTAACCGAGTTATATTCTTGTTATTTAATATTTAGTTATATTCTTGCGGGACATTTATGCGGGTATATAGTTAAATAGTTTATTCATCTCCACAGTTGGAGCCCGATTTGAGGGGATCGAAGACCTCTTCCTACTTAGTTACACCGTTTGTCGTCGGTGGCGAACAAAAAGTACAGCAAGAGAACTATAGACGGTGAACCTGCAAACGGAGCCTTCAGGAGTCTTCATCTTGACAAAACTTCCTATTACTGGCCTGTCTAAAAATACAACTGGGAATACTCGAAGTCTGCCGGGAAGATTCCAACATGACTGTCTATGGTTCCTTATGTTCATCGAGCGAGATACAAACAATTATCCCAGGTAGATTAATTAGGTTAGGTCTTATTCGGCAGGCTCTATTACTATACGGAAATAAGTCTCGAAGTACAAATTAATGATACTGCCTTTATGACGAAGTAGTCAGTCAAAGATGCATTTGATTAGTTTATAAGCTAGGTTTTTAGAGGCTTCGGTAAGAATTGATATCGATTTCGACATAAGATAGAAGCTAAATTAGATTATTTATTTTCTGCTCTGATTTCTGCTCAGACACTAATCAAAGATCGTAATATTGTTAATGGTATGTTCCGTGAAACCGCCTATAGTTGCTGCCTGCAGTCAACTGAGGAACATTACAATTATTTGTATTACCTACTCTGATAGCCAAGAGAGAGAGAAAAGTGAATTTTTTCAAAGAAATCCTGCAGTTGACGCGAAAAGGTTATTTCTGCCATTTATACAACCTTAACCATTTGTATTGCTTGGTTCGTCTAGTTTGTATTGCTTTATGTTGTGTTGTGTTGCACATACGTCTGAGACCAATTTGTGTAAATACATATATTAAGTATATAAGCAGTAGGACTATTAAGTATTCCCTGGTTTGTTTTTAGTAAATCTTGCTAGGAAGTGGCTATCTGGATCTTTTGCTATTATGAACATTCATAGGTTATTTTCAATTATTTCTTTTGCTTTTATGTGTGCTAAGCTTATCAGTATCACCTAGTATACATGGATGGGTGCAATTTTGTTATTCACTCATGTTATCCATCAACCTAACCCTTTCTACATAATAGCTTATCTGATTTACGTCATTTCTTTTAGTTATGCTTCTATCACAGCTGGCCGATCAAATCATTGTATATCGAATGTGTTTTTGTTATATCTACATGTTTATTTTCCATACATGCACTCGAGTGTTTCAGAAATTTAGCCACCTAACATCAACCAAATATACGTAAAATTAAAGCACATCTACTTTTAACATTTAACATTAAACAACCTTTTGATTCACTCAGCTGAATTTTAATTCCAAAATAACGGTGTAAGTCTTTGGAATCATCTCTGATAGGTACGGCATTTTCGAGAGGTCGGTGGCAAACATTCGCTTGTCAAAGTAATTATTTGATACGCTTCTGAACGTTCAGTTTCTTCTTTTTTATTTATTTATTGAAAAACAGGTTCCTTAACATTACAGTTTACACCAATGCGTCATGAACCGAACAATGTTTATACTTCTATCATTTATATAAAAATATTAAAAATTATGAGTACTTAGGTACATTAGAACTCTGTAAAATATTATGCAAAGTTACGTTAAAATAGTCTACCCATGTCTATTCCCATTTTATATGGTAGGTTTTGCGATATAATGTTGGTAGTTATGTATTTCAGTTTATTTGAATCCTAATTGTGCACATATGGTACTTGGCTGGCGTAGGCACGATTGATAAGATAAACATATTTAGTACCTACTGAAGAGCAATATTAATTAGACGATGCGAATTAACACAATTATGAGTTGATTACATCCGTGTACATATAAATCCATTTAAATAACTTTTAACGTTTATATATTTCGGCATAGATTCCCGTAAACTGTGTTGTTATATCTCGTAAACACGATTTACGCGGACCTACGCTATATACACCTTTTAAAGTAAAATGAAGTAATATTTTTAAGAGGAACATTATTTTATAAGTCAATTGCTGTTCGAGGTTAATTAGGATAGGCGAAAACGAAAATTTTCAATGTAATATGATTTGTGAAATCTAGATTTTGTCTATACAAATCTCTTATCGCGATGAGAACATCTAGTCTCTGAATCGATACTACGAACATTTTCGGCCATTGCCTAATATGTCCAACTGACGCGTGAATTTAGGGTCATTAAGCTTTTCTTTGTTAAGTCGAATTTCCAATATTTAATTATAATTATGAATTGCCTTCTGTGGAAATATCAATGGTACAATGATCGTCGGAAGTACACTTAGCATCATACAAATAGTGGCAAGGGCTTTTTGACACTGACTGTATATTGTTTTATGTGAAATGAAAGCGCGAATGTTTTATATTTAGGGTGCTTACTTTAAAATTTGTCTGTGTGGTATGTACGCGTTATTTTTGTAATGACATCGCAATAAATATTTGAGAATTTGTTAATTGTTATAATAGAGTTTTTATTCAACAAGCTAGCGAGATGATGATATTAGGTATAACATTTTATCTACACCCATATCGTAATATTAACGAGATACTTTAAATAAATACATACAATACATTTAAATGAAGCCGCGGCGGCGCGGGGCGAGGGGGTGGCGGGTTGAAAGAGTTTTGTTCATAATCATAATTCATAACTCAACGATACTCAATGATGTATTATTATTCTTTTGTGAAAGTTATTTCTTTTGCGCCTCATCGCCGTGTTGCCGTAGCCGCTTCATTCCTAGGTGGGATTAGCTACTGGTGTTACCTATGGTACATACATAAACAAAAAATATATGATGATATTGATGATGAATATGGGTATGTATAAAATAATGTATGCAATTGTACATAATTAGGCCTTAAAACATCATCATCATTAAACTTCAGCTCGATAGCTGATCTGGTGATAGAGAAGAATTAAGGTGTTCTTAGCTTAGGAACTCCTAAACAGCACTAGATAAACGCATCGTGTTTGGGCTCATTTGATTTGATCTTGATGACCAATTAACGTTTTATGTGAGAAAGTACCAGACGGCAATAAAAGCGTGTCTCAAACAAAGTTTTTTAACACGCGTAAAGTTTATAAAAACTTTATCAGCATGCGTGAATTGGCTTCATTTGTTTTGTAACCAATTTTGTAACTAATAATGTACTAATAATCAAATCTTAGAAGTAAATTTTAGCATCTTGTAATTGGCTACCGAAATGAAACTTAGCAAGCATATGAGGTCACGTGACAATACAATCATTTGGTACCTTGGAGCTGATCTGATGATGGAGGTAGCCATTGAACTGCATTTTCAACCCTTTTAGGAAAAGCGCTACGACGTCGTTTGCCGCAGAGGTAATGTCACGTATAGTGCAGACAGTTTGATTGGTTGTGTGGCGCCTGATGTGAGGAAACGTTAATTAATTCGTTAAAAATTTAAATTAAACTTTTTCCGAGATTATATTATTGTATGCATTTGCGAATAAATATTGTAAGTTTTACATTCCAGCTTTTTCCCGTGATATAGTCGGCGTGCGTTTTGAATTACGACAAATTACATACAAAATTCATTTCTGCTTTTATGCCGTTTAGGGGTTAATTGTAAAGAAATCCCTATCCATCTATACTTACTAGGCCTGCAATCCCTTTTTTCTCGGCCTCTAGTAATTGAAGTACTTACGTGTACTTAAGGTTTGAGGGTATGCACAGATGGTTATAGGCGTATAGTATAAAGGATACTTCTTATCTACTACAGTAAAGCACTAAGTAAAGTACCTGTAGGGTAGGTGTAGGTACATAAGATAGGCACATACAGTATTTGGATGAAATTAGTGGTCGTTCATCATTAGTCATTATGTACCTATCCGTATCTGTTACAAGGTTACTTATCTCAACACCATGACAACGAAATAGATTTTTTTGATTACCCTACACTGCCTAATAAATGTTATTTGCGTGCCGTATGGTTGACTGATTTAATAAGAATAATAATTTAAGTCAGCATGTTGTATGTACTATCGTTAATTATAACGTGCAAAAAGCTGAAATCAATTTCAAGGAATTAAAAAGATTATGACAACACTGGTAAGTATGTACCTACTTGAAAATCTAGTAACTTGAATAAATCGACATGCTTCAATAATGTCTTCACTATCCCTGAGTTAAATGCCTTCGTCTTCTGATATAGAAGTCAGGGAGAATATGAACCCGAAAACAAAACTACTGAGTCAAAAACCAAACCTGGAGCAAAACCTAAATACACTATGGGAGAAAAATGTTTATATACCCATTTGGTTGTGACATTCTGTCTTTTTATACTTGTGGCGATCATATACTGTGTGCACTTGTACATAGTGAATTATGACGTACAGGGGATCTTCAGCCCATGGAACCGTCTTGGTAAGAATTAACATAAAATTTGTTAGCACGCTCGCTCATGGCTGAATACCAAGAAAAAATACACCGTAAGTGTTTTCATTTACGCAAGAACGAACGATTGCTTGCCAATTGAAAACGCACCCTTATAGGATATGTATAGTTTTTGGAAGACATTTAAATTGTGTTTTTCCCACAGTCCTTGCTATAAGGATCTACAAACTGCAACTCTATTTTTTTCCTCATCATGGTTATGGTAATATCATTGTTAAATTGTTCGTCTTGGCACTTAGATTTATTTTTGGCTGAAGGGCTCAGTGCCTTCAACGCGTGCTGTTCGTGTTGATCATTGACTCTTTTCAATGTCAAACCATTGAAATTTTGACACATGTCAGTGTCAAATAGTTGAAATTTTTACATTGACAAGTGACAACCATCGACCAGTATTTTTTGTTAATTGGCTTTTGAAGTCAGAGAGCCCTTCAGCCACAAAGAAAGCAATGGGTCATTTTTATATGTATATGTTTTTATTAAATAATCATCGTAAGGAAAATTCAGTACTGTAGTAACAAATTAAACTACGGCTAGGCTTCATGTGTGCCATCTGTTTTAGTAATAAATTAATGGTTTGGCACAGACTTCAAAAGATGATTATAATGTACTTAATCCGTACATGAACGGATTATTTTAAGGTCTGGGAATCTAAGTAAGTATTCGTCGTTTGTTTTCTGATTCGATTTGTATGTGTAATCCTAACTGTAATAAATCTGTGATGAGGTAACGTTGTAATAACTGCACGGTTGTCAGCTACAAACATAAATAATTGTTACCACAGTCGGACAAAAAAAGAGTAGAAATTAAAAAGTGGCAATACTGTAGTAGTGTCATCCCTTTCTAATAAATCTAAGACAACGGGGACGACACTTACGTATTTCCACTTTTTAATTTCTACTCTTTTTTGACAGACTGTATTTATAAATCATGAATATCATGAATTGACTCACCTTGTGTCACTAAGCCAAATAGTTAGCGGACTGGAATGAAAGTTTAAAAATGCTTATAGGTAAGTTAGTTATCGACGACTGTAAACCTAAATGGAATTGACGTTTTTTTTTTCTTTCATTTTAGTTACTAAGTTGCTATGGAGAGGAGTCATTATTTCAGAAAATATCTTAACGACGACGATGACGGCTTTTAACCAATTTTAGTTGGTACATGGATAGCTGGACATCCAAAAATGGTTATGAGATACTTTTACCCGCTATGATAAAGAAAAAAATAAGCGGCCGTAGTTGCACCTTCTAGTATATTTATAAAAACAAAGTTATACTTAGTTAACACATCCTGCAGCAAGGAGCAAGGAGCATTAACTACATAATCAGTAATTGCGCTGTAATTTAGAGTTTACATAATGTAACGGGCTTCTGTTTGATTTCAGTTACGCGGAAAGGTAAGTGAAAATACAGTACCTAAGTAACACGCTTGTCCAGCAGCTGAATTTAATGGATAGAAGGTCAAACAGGGAATTTCGTTTAGTGGCTTGTAAACCGAGTCAGTTATTTAGTAAGATGGCTACATAAATGAATAACCTAGTTTCGTAATAAATATAATAAGTCCATCAGTCAAATGTCATTTATTTTTAGGGTTCCGTACCCAAAGGGTAAAAACGGGACCCTATTACTGAGACTTCGCTGTCCGTCCGGCCGTCCGTCTGTCACCAGGCTGTATCTCAAGAACGGAGATAGCTAGCTAGGTATCTTCGTTCTTGAGATACAGTTGAAATTTTCACAGATGATGTATTTATATTGCCGCTATAACAACAAATACTAAAAATAAAATAAATATCTAAGGGGGGCTCCCATACAACAAACTTGTTATAGATTATGGTACGGAACCCTTCATGCGCGAGTCGAACTTGCCCAATTTTTTCTTTTGTCAATTAAACAGAAATAGTCCATTAAAATTCCGCGTGACGGTCTCCGTGCGTGGTATACTCTTCAGCAAGGCGTGACGTCACGAGATCCACAATAATTCTCGTCTCCTCAACTTTGAATTGCTTTATGTATGTATTTTCTTGCTTGATTGACAAAATAACAAATACGTACCTATCTAAATATTATGGTAAGTATTATAAATATTATAAGGAATCGGATTCCTCGAATCTCATGACGGTAATGCAGTTTGTTACGACTCTTTATTTCGTTTTCAATTACGTTTTAACATCTGGCGAGGGTTTTTACAAAATGATTATATCTATTGTGACTGGGATTATTAAGGTTTCATTTTTCGGTTTTCCATAGGGACGCGTTGATGACATGTTATTGTTATTATGTATAATTATAAAGATGAAACCAAGTTTCGTCTGTTTGGAAACCCGGACAATGGGATATTACTAAACACCATCATATTTAGCTAGGTACTCGTTTACGTTGTAGAGAAGAGCGAGCTGACTATCTGCCCGTCGATTTGGTACACGTGTTGCCGGCTAGTTACATGTGCAACTCTACTCTTGAATGAACACTGGTTGCTGGCGCCGGCCCATTGCGTGGCCGCAAGATCCGACCCGGGCTTAGCCTATGCTCTGCCTGATTGGCGGATTGCGTACGGAAATTGCACTAGGCATCTTTATTGACCTAAAAAAGGCATTTGATACAGTGAGCCATACGCTTTTGTTGTCAAAGCTGTATTCCATTGGCATTGTTGGAAATGCATTTAAAATCTTAGAATCATACTTAAAGAACCGTATACAAGTTACAAAACTGGGTCAAATGAAGAGCAATTCTCACGACATTAAATACGGAATCCCACAGGGATCTATTTTGGGACCACTTCTGTTCTTAATCTATGTTAATGATATGAATAATATTGGACTGAAGGCACACCTAACATTATACGCGGATGATACCTGTCTATTCTATTTTGGTTCAAAAATAGATACTCTTATAGAGCAAGCCCAAGACGATTTAAATCTACTCCACAGATGGCTTCTCTGTAACCTATTAACGATTAATGAGTCTAAAACCAAGTACATCATATTTGCGGCAAAAAATAAAGTCATTGAAAATCATGAGCCCCTAGTAATAAATAATGTACAATTACAAACCGTAGAAGAAGAAAAATACCTTGGTCTTATTCTGGATAATAAACTATCATGGAAACCACATATTGACTCCCTACGCTCCAAAATCACATCATTGACAGGTGCATTGCGACGGATTGTTCGATGCCTGCCAAAAAAGGTTCGCTACACCATCTATAATTCACTCGTTAAACCTAATCTAGAATATTTAATAGAAATATGGGGATCTGCCTCCAAATCTTAACTTAAAACCTCTACAAATTTCGCAAAATAAAATTATAAAAGTATTATTTAACTACAAGCGCCTTACATCCACTAACACTGTGTACGCGGAAACCAAAATATTAAATATCTCTCAAACTTATATATACAACACATGCATTCTAATAAGAAAAATCATAAATAAAGATATACATAGCCATATAACATTCACCAAAAGATCAGAAGTACAAAAAAGACTGACGCGACAAGCTAATAATTTACTCCTTCGACCACCTAGAACATTATATGGAAAAAGGAATATAATATACAAAGGAGCTCAATTATATAATAAATTACCAAAAGACGTTAAAGATGCCAAATCAATGATAGTATTCAAAAGAGCACTAAAACAACACGTATTAAATAAAAACTCTAGGTAGGCTTTCCGCTTCCGATTTTTGCCAAGTAAAAAATAAATAAATAAAAAAACAGGCTTTCCCATAATAATTATTATAATTTTTAATATTATAATTAAGTATTAATTGTTAAAACATAAATTTATATGTATTTTGCATATCCTAATTTAATAATGAAAAATTACATTTAAACACACTTTGCTAGCAGAGTTAAACCACGCATACTATTGATACTATATAACCTACACTTAACTAGTGGTTGCACAGGTAGTTCAGTTTAACCGGCCTCTACGCACCGCACTACATTGTTGCATTTTGCTTGATGTTACCAAGCGCGTTTATACGTAATATATATAATATATATATTTATAAGTCATCAACCGTCTTAGCATGCTACCCTCTCCTATTTAGAAATAAGTAAATTATTGTTTTCTCAGTAAGTGATTTATGTAAATCTTTTGAGAAATAAATGTCTTAGGTAAACCATAAATAATGAACACAACGGTAGTAAGACAATAATATTGGCGACTGAACATTTTTTTCTATAACTTGTTTCTATACTAGGTAGTCGTTCAAAATTCAAAACTTTATTCTGCAAGTAGGCTACAAGAGCTCTTTTACATGTCAAATTCTAAATTACATAATAACACAGTAGTAATATAACAGAATAACAGACAAATCACTGGGCATATTTTATAGGGAGATTTATATATTTACCCTGGCCGGGATTCGAACCCGGGACCGCCGCTCAGTTGGCAGGTGCTTGCAAACTGAGCCAACCGCGTCGTCAAAGTATGTCAACCTAAATATCTAATAAATTCATAAAACTAATAAAAAAAAGAATATGAGACAGGCAATAGCAGCGATGCCCTTAGTATCACACACATCACGCAACGCACCTCTCCGGCACACTGCCCACAGGTTACAACGACTTTTGAGACGGTATAGCTGGCCATGATTCTTCGTCTTCTAAATATTCTTCAACTTTATAATATTCTTTCTTCACTAGGACACTTTTTACCTACATAGCTTTTAAGAGAATTGCTTGTCAGTCCCAGGCATCTATGGGTATTCTGTTGTAAAATGCTTGTCAGTCCCAGGCATCTATGGGTATTCTGTTGTAAAATCTCACACAATTACCCAGGGCCGTCTTGAACTAGGCTAGGGCCCTTGGCCACACAAGAATTTGGGGCCCTTTTGGAAAGTAAAAAAAGCGAATTATAACCAATTTTTTTTTACTAAGTATGACCATTTATTCTGTGAGAGAAATTGTCGGTCCTTCGGGGCCCCCTGAGAATTGGGGCCCTGGGCACGGGCCCTGTGTGCCCTTATGGTGAAGACGGTATTGCAATTACCCACAAATGATTTTTTTACTTTCTGGAGACGTAACTTGGGAAAAAATAATTTATGTTTATTGCGTGTATTTTGGCTATGGACGTCAGACTGCTTCTTGAATAAATGTATGTTTCTGTGTGTACATTATCAAATCCAGTATGTATTGTGAAGCTATTGTAAGGATATAAATGGATCGAATAGCTCTCTTTTGTAACACAAATATGGTTTCAATGTCTGCTGCTCTACCCCAAATCAGTAGGCCATAAGACATGATACTGTGGAAGTAACTAAAGTAAACAAGGCGGTTTCCACATTGGGGAATTGTGTTGCATAAGCGGCAGTGCTCAGCCTGTTTGCCAAGACCGATATGTGAGATGACCATTGTAAGTTGCGATCCAGTGTAAGCCCCAGAAAAACCGTGTTATCAACTAAATCTAGTATTTCTCCACTTAAAGATATAGTAACATCGACCTGTCTGACACTTGGCAGTGTGAATTTGACACAGTTCGTTTTCTTTGCATTGAGAAGTAGATTGTTTGCTGTGAACCATTCCAGTACTTCCCTCAGCGTCTCATTGATATGACTACTATAGTCATTCAGTGTTCGTTTGATCTTGAATATCAAAGAGGTATTATCAGCAAACAATACTATCTCACATTTGTTTTGTGTAAAATATGGCAGGTCATTTATTACACAAGAAAGAGAAATGGTCCTAAGATTGAGCCCTGTGGTACTCCGAGCTTACGGTCGACCCACTTGACTCAGTTCTGTTGACAACAACTTTCTGGATTCTTTGGCTTAGATACGACATGACAAGGTTTAGTGCTTCAGGCGACAGACCGTAGTGTTCAAGCTTGTATACAATTGTATCATGTTCCACACAATCAAATGCTTTGGAGAGGTCGCAGAATACGCCAATGGCATCTTTCGAATTTTCCTATGCATCATATATGTGTTTTATAAGCACAGCGGCGGCATCTGTTGTCGAACGGCCTCTTGTAAAACTGTGTAATTCGTTCATATTAAAATGTCGAAGCAATTGGATTAATATTAATCTTTTCAAAGATTTTGCTAAGAACCGGTAGAATAGAGATCGGTCTAAAGTTTCCGATCATTTTTGCTTCCCGATTTAAACAAAGGAATGACTTTACTACTTCATTTGATCGGGAAAGACACACTCTCGTTATATCTTTACATACACTGTTTGGTGGTCACTTTAAATACAAAATAAGAAATTATTAATCAAAATCGTATGTCGCCTCGTCAGGGGTGCCACAGGGTTCCCACCTCGGGCCTTTGCTATTCTTAACTTTCATTAATGATATAGTGAAATGCTGCTTGTATTCGGAACCTTACCTCTTTGCTGATGACCTCAAGATAATAAGACCGGTTAAAAATTATGAGGATCGAGAAATGCTCCAGAAAGATATCGATAGACTGGTTCAGTGGTGTAAAATTAACAAAATGGCATTAAACACAGGTAAATGCCTCCACATCACGTTTACGCGTAACAAAAACATCGTGATTACTGAATATAGTATAAATGGCAAAATATTAGAAAAAGTACCAGTTGTGAAAGATTTAGGCGTAATGATTGATAGCGAACTTAATTTTAATACACATCTTGATTATATTATCAAAAAATCATCGGCAATGGTGGGCTTTGTGGCAAGGAACACCACGTTTTTCAAACAAACGCGCACCAGAATATTGCTTTTTAATACTCTTGTTCGAAGTACACTTGAATACTGCTCGCAGGCTTGGTCTCCCTTTTACGATGTCCACAAAAACCGCATTGAGCGAGTACAGAGACGATTCTTGGCAATCTTGAGTTTCTATGGCTGCCAAAAATCTCGGTCCTTAAGGTCATACCAAGAGCGCTTAAAATTCTTTAATCAACTGTCACTCAATCACAGGAGAAAGGCTCTTGACCTGATATTCCTGTATAAAGTGGTCAACTGTAGGGGAATATCATGCCCGGACTTGCTAAGGAGCATTAATATTACCTTGCCAAGACGGCTACCTCGAAAGGGCACATATAAACTGTTTAGGGAACGTTTCAGAAGGACAAAGCTGGGTGGGAACTCGCCACTATCCAGGATGACGAAGTTTTACAATCACGTTCCGGTCTCTAGGGAGATAGATATATTCCATGACAAGTACTCGAGCTTCAGAAAAAGTATCATTGCATATCTGGTCTCCCTGGATTCCGGAGCGTGATGAGCCTCTGAATTCGGATTTGTACCATGTCTTTTATCCGTGTTATTTGTATGATTGTTTTTTGTTTGTTTTTGGATGTAAGTGTTCTTCTTTTCTTTTTATGTACCCGCACTGCCTGCTATTACGCTCAACATAGATTGACTGTAATGGCAGTCACTGCTTAGTGGCAATTTTTATTCTTTAAAGAACCCAAATGTTAGCCGTGGTTACCTATAATTGGATAAGCATCCTGTTTGTCATTTGTGTACTTATTCTATGTTATAGTCTGATGTGTTATCTGTTGGTAATCCTTAAATAAATAAAATAAAATAAAATACACGATTCAGAGATCTTTATAGCCTACACCAGTTAACTAACTTGGTAAAAATAAATTTGGAGTCACATCTGAATTATTACAATTACAACAACAAGAAAAGAAGGCATAATTATTTCGGAGCTCCGGCGCACACGTCCTGCTCATTTGCTCATCGGAATGCCGATCACGTTGGCCCTAAAACGGAATTTAATTTCCAATTCCAACACGCTGGGACAAGTGGGACAGCCCGCGCGCTCGTTGGCCCGATCCATGGTATAAAAAAAACAAGGTATATGGCATTCCGAAATGACAGGCCAGACTTGTGACGTCATCACGCTATGATTGGTTGGCTGGTTCTGTCAATCCTTTTCTGTGTTACCAGTGGTGTATCATAATATGATCATAATACTCCCCGATTCCCTTGTTACGATATGATGATATGATTGATGTATGAATGTCTTAAAATCAAGAGTATTTAAAATCAATTATTACGACAAAAAACATTTATAAAAAGAATATGACAATTGTAACGCAAAAATATATTTTTTGTACGACTGGCGTTGAACATTTTTTCCTTATAATTATTTTGAACCATTAAACGGCAACTAATCAATGACGTTTTGTAGAAAGGCTGCCTCGCCAGAATGCCTTACCGTGTTTTCTTATAACATGGCCCAATCCTTATTAACTATTACCGGGGCTACACTATCGCGAAAGTGAACGAGGGAAAGTATGGCTTACGCCAACGAAGGGCCTCCCACAATATTACATTTTCCCAATCTCGGAACCACTCGGAACCTTAGTCAACTTAACTTCGCGGCTAGTGCATAGAGTATATTGAATGTTTTATAATAGAGTCATCAGTCAACGATTTCGATTGCAGCGCCACCGGCGTTAAGTGTCCAAAACTATACACGACGCGCGACTGTAGCTACATAGCAGTTCTCCTTGTTCACTTATTATTTTTATAACGCCATATTGAATTCTTTTCATGTAAAAGATAATATGGCGTTATAATTTACAAAATAGGAGAGAAAACTAAATTAAAAGACAATTTTAGATTTATGCAGTAGATTTATTCCTTTTTACAAAGTAGTTACGTGCTTTCACTTGCATATAATCTAGTAGTATAAAATCTGTCTGCTTGCGTGTCTTGGTTCAGGTAAAAATGGGTTATGACGTTATTCGAACCTGTAAAGATATTAAAGATATTAAATGACGTAGTTTAGGCTCATAATAATAGCATAAAAGTCATCTTAAAAGAGAAATAAAAACACGAACATTTTAGATTTCTGTTTAACCTATAAGGAAAACTTCGACGAAATGTTAGGATCTTCATTTTACTGAAGATTGTTGTGTTAACTTATTTAGAAGGCAAAGGAATACTTACAAGTTTTTTCACAACGCGGCACACATTTTTGTTGACGTCATGGTTGAAAGTTATCCAATCCAGGGGCAAATCAGAGTCCAGAAACAAAAAAGTGGTCAATGCAACAAGCAGAAATCAGGAGTCCAAGTGCAGCCAAGTCCTCGTATAAAATAGAAAATAAACACAGAAAGCACTTTTACGTTCACGGAAATAAACGAAAATTTTAAAATGACATTTGGTACGATATCAACTTAGCGTTTCGTTTGCGGTAACTAAAGAGTTTCTTTAAAATTTTCAACAAATTTTATGACCGTAATTTTATTTTATTTTATTAAAATATAAATACGAATTACAGTAAAATACTTAAATGAATATTTCTTTTTATTTAAACTAACTGAAATACCAGAACTGATTATTTATTTTGCGTAATTTGAAACGAAACAATTAAATTATCCCAGAGTTACTATACGAAAAAATACTGTAGTGATACCATAGCAAATATACATTTGGGTCATCTTTTTGATATAAGAGCCATCTATTGTTAAGTGTTAGCATAATACTCTCCCCCATAGAAACCGCTGTTTTGTTCTAGCTGAAACCACTGTGGGCTAGTGTAGCTAGGTTATGTTTTTTCTCTTTCGGATGAAGTGACGCTAAAAGAGACGCCGTACTACGTTCGTTTCTTTCATACATTTCGTGGATGTCAGTTTCTGACAGCCGATGTGCCGCAGCCCGAAGGCTAGTAGCTAGGCTAGGCTAGCCTGCCATTTTGTGATGTTGTTAAGTGAAGAGAACGGTGAGGAATTGTCGCGGGTGCGGTTTGCGATAATTTGTTGTCATTTGCCTTGTTTCGCTTTTAAAACAAAGAAACTATTCGACTAAGTGTCTGGAGATGCCTAAAGGGAGACCGTGTATATTGCGAATCTAAATAATTGTGAATTAAATGCAGCAATCACAAGCAGGTATGTACGTGTGATATGATCATAAAACTCTTAAAATTGACAACTTCGTAATGGTTTCAAAATAATTGCACCTTTTGTTTTGGATTCGATTCTCTATTGAAATGTCTTTATTAACATTGGGTTAATTAATAACTTTAAAAATGGAATTAAAAATACACATTTAGTTTTACATCTCCAGAACTTATGGTTTTATTCGAGTTACGTAAATGAATTGAGTAAATCTGATTAAAGGCTTAGTGGGTTAATTACGACAATATTATTAATCTTCGTAAATAAATAATATTATGATGGGTGCATAGACAGTTATCATTTTAAACTATTAGATAGAGGTGTCTGAGTTTCATTTTCTCATCTATTAGCTGTTAGCTTATCTTGATCAAAACAGTTTTGGTTTTTAAAACTATAATTGAACTAGAATTATCTAGTATTTCTTCAAAATATATATTCTGAAACTTATGGTGATGTGCCTATATTATAAATTATGTTGAACCATACTTTTTTTGCTAAGGACTCATTTAAATACAGGAAGAAATGCTGTAACTACATATTCAAAACGGTGAAATTTCAGCAAATTTTATTGCATGCGATAATGGTTCTTGGTCATAAATTAATTTTTTGTTTTTGTCATTACTTTAACTAGTTTACCAACTAACTTACAAAAAGCAGCAGTTTAGATTCTTATGAAATTAATAGCAACATTGGTTTTAAGCCCTACTTGTTTGTTTGAAATCTACCTACCTATTAATCTTTATTTTTGAATTTTCATTCTTATGAGAAATTAAAATATTCAGTTTAATGAAAAACAGGAATCACAGTTTATACAAACAATATCATATTTAGAAATTAAAAGTGAATTTTACATTTCAATTGATCATAAGATCTGCTTGACAAATTAAATAATTGCCTACTCTATCCCCTTACTATTTGGAGTAATAGGAACAACCAAAAGTCCTTAAATTTAATGAATATATCTTATTTCTCTATTTCAGCCAAAGACAAAGGTTGCAGAGTTGGGATTGAAGAGCAACTAATAAGATTTCGTCCTTCACCCAATTTTAAAAATATGAAGAAATTTTTAAAATTGAAGTCCAAAATCGATTTTACTGATAACAGTAATCATTCCCCGTTTCATGGGGCGGAACAGTCACCAACAAATACTTCTCCAGAGCCCATCACTTCCCTAGAGGAGCAGAGAGCATTGCTGGAGAAAGCCAAGCCTGCGCAGCCTCCTCTACCATCAGAACCACCCCCAGCCAGCCCAATTGACTTTAGCCTTCCGCAAAAACAAGAAATCGAAGACCATGAGTACAATCAGTGTGCATCAAATTCACCTACTTTAAATCAACAGGCGGGCGTAACTACTTTATATGAAACACCACAGTCCGAGAAAAAAGTTCAAAAAACCATCTGCAGAGACTTTATACGAGGGACCTGTAGTAGAGCACCGGGTGCTTGCAGATATGCTCATGAGCGAGACCTGTCACAATTACCTGGTGTTTATACTTTCTGTAAGAACTTTCAGAATACTGTCTGCACATATCCATTCTGCAAATATGTCCATGCATCTATATTCGAAGAGCAGAGGTTTTATAGGACTGGAGTCCTACCACCACATGCATTAGCGCATCATAAGAAACCACCTACGATATTACCGCCCCCACCCCCACCGCCGCCACCTGAAGGTAAATATAATTTAATAATATTTGTCTTACTGGAAGATGCAGCCACAATAATATTTGAATCAATGCGCGCAACTTCATGTGACAATGCAATTTCACAAGCTTGATC
The DNA here is from genome assembly GCA_932273695.1 of Apotomis betuletana. Classification (NCBI taxonomy): domain Eukaryota; kingdom Metazoa; phylum Arthropoda; class Insecta; order Lepidoptera; family Tortricidae; genus Apotomis; species Apotomis betuletana. The sequence continues at coordinate 9,929,417 of OW026298.1, read as the reverse complement.
AAATGTTAATGTACTATGTTGCAATAATCGCTTCTGTACTTCCTTGTCTCTGATACCACACACTAGTCGATCCCTTATTGTACGATCCAAATCACTGAAGTTACAATCAATGCTTAATTTCCGAAGCTGAGCTATGTAATCTCTAATTCTTTCCCCCTCCCCTTGATACTTAGTATGAAATTTATAACACTATATTTTCCCTTTTTGGTCTCGGGTGGAAATGATCATTTAATTTAGATAATATAGTTGTAAAAGTAACCTCACTTATCTGAGTCGGAGCTGTCAATGATATAATCAAATGGTACAAGTCAGGACCACAAACAGCCAGTAAATTAGCCTTTTTCTTAACATCCTCAACAATTTCACTTGCCTGCAGACAGAACTTAAACCTTTCTATATAAATTTTCCAACAACCATGAGCTATATCAAACTCCCCAAACTTAATGCCCATTTTCACCAATAACTTTATGTATATGTATTTATCACTTAGTTTATACACTATATGCACACTTTTGCCGTATTTACGTCGTCGCCACTATTATAACTCACGGTTTAGGAGTCCTAGCACATGCGCTGGGCAGGAATCGCGATGACAGACTGGCTTATTCACATCTACCTCACAATATCATACAATCATGATCACTACCCTCATTGTCTATATATAACACTATCAATAGACAGAGGTTTAACAGTGGGTACACTTTCTGTTTGCCGTCAGTTCAGTCCATCTGTCTGGTTGGAATGACGAGAGAATGATTGAGTAATCCTCTTGGAGTGACAGTCTGGACTGCTTAAAATGAATGAATAACAGTATACTGACAGTCCGGAATGGTGGACTGGACTGACGCGAGAATGAGCTGTTACTGACAATACCCTGTCATAAACAAGTACACAACCTGAAGGTATTGAAGATCGGGGTATCCTATCTCAACTCCGAAACATTGTTTCCCATCTGTAACGTTTCGCCAAATTTTCATTTGTCCGAAAGTATTTTTTTCCGGAAACCCGTAATATTTTCAGGATTTTATAATCATTGGTTTAAAGAACCCATTAGGTTAGTTTAGGTTTGTTTTATAATTATTCTGAGAAATTAACAGTTTAAAAAAAAAATCGCTTTCGGTTAAATGAAAATTTGGCGAAACGTTACAGATGGGAAACAAAAATTAGTGTTTCAGATAAGTAACCGAAGATAGGACCATGGCACAACATGGCATTTGAATTTCTTTAGACCAATAGAGGTACACAAATGCAGCATACATTTATCCCCTAGTGCTGAGGGAGGGAGTAAAGTGGAGGAATTAAATTGATGTAAAAAATAGATAACTTCTTGGGAGTTAGTTGAACTTAGAGGCATGAATAATTGATACAGAGGTTAAATTATGTATTAAAGACAATGTTTTATGTAATTCACTGCAATGCAAGTGCGATTTGAATTCACAACCTCTACTTAACCGTTGTCTTAATATATTAGATTAGATGTATATTTATCTATTTTATAATAGACCTTTGTCTTAATATATTAGATTAGATTTATATTTATCTATTTTATAATAGAAAATGTAACGTAAATTATTATCAAGCCTGACCAGAAATATATGAGGATGCGCCATATTGTGGAATTTCATTGGAACTGATATTTATCTTACACTGGCAATGACTTTATGATGTTTTGTCAACAATGTCAACGACATTCGTGGTGGTTTCATAAATCAATTTTTTAAAAATATCCTAATAAAGTGCCGAAAACCATTACAGTCGTGAACGTAATATTATAAATAAAGTGTACACGTGTTTAATAAACGAAAAACAGTCAGGAAAAGAGTGCATTTCATTAAATGATATTACGGTTATAGGAACTGACAGGTATTTAAACTAATGTCATTATACTGCCGTCCTAATTCACAAGGACGCATGTCAGTTGCACAGGGTTTGAGAAATGGGTGATTTTAGATTTTCATTCACCGCGAACTCTAAAACTTAATAAAAAAAAATTTTTTTTTAAAGTAAAGAAAACATTCTCACTAGAATGTCGTACTCGAATCTATATATCGTTGCTTATCAAGAACAACGGCACAATCCGAAATGTGCCGTTATTCAATTAAAAACTGTATTTCAACAATGTAAGGTTTCTAATCGAATAACTTCACAGTTCAAATTGTGCCGTTGTTCTTCATAATCATCGATATATTTTTATTGTGTATTTTATAAAAAAATAAACTTGCGTTTTTTTTTGCTTAACATATTTGAGATTTAAACAAATTCCTACACGAATGGGACGCTTATCCAACTTACCGTCATTTTGTTAAGCATTTCATATATCCGTTATTAGTCTAAGGAAATTTATTCGGAAATAAAACTTCAATGTTAATATGTTATGTTTGTCAAGCAATACATTTTTTTTTATTTATACAGTGTGTTTGGTACATCGTTTACCAAATTAAAATGGGGGATAGAAGGGGTCATTTGCTACCTTTTACGGTGTCCAAAAAAAATCTTAGGCCCACGGATTTTTTTATGACATTTATTTAATTTTTAAAACTTAAATTACTAAAAAGTTTCAGTGCCTAGACCCGAAATTTTATTGCAAGGTGTAATGTTGTACGGTTCTATCAAAATCAAAATTTCCGACAAGTCGGGTCTGGTCACGTGAAAATTCAATGAAACTTAAACTTTGATTACCATTTAAAAAAAACTCCAAAAGACCATGCTCTTGAAATTGTTTAAAAAACATCTCTTGTCTGTCTCTCTTTCTAATGATGTACAATAATGCCATACAAACCTTACACAACTTCATAAATTTGTCAATTTTGTGCAATCGGGACGTGTTAGGCTAATGTTTACTTAGGCGATGTTTGTTTAGTCACAATCACTATCAAGGTTAGCCTCTCCGGATCCACCCTAAAGCACAACTTTACACCAAAATACCTCGGCGTCACGCTCGATCGGTCGCTGACCTTAAAGCAGCACCTAACCAACACAGCACGCAAACTCCAGACCCGTAACAACAATCATCCAGAAACTAAGTGGACCTACTTTGGGAGTGAATTCCGAAGTACTGCGCACGTCCACGCTGTCATTGGTGTTCTCCACGGCCGAATACTGCGCGCCGGTCTGGCTAGGAAGTGCTTACACCGCGAGGGTTGACGTCGAGCTGAACAAGGCTATGCGACTTATCTCTGGGACCCTTCAATCAACCCCCTGTCACTGGCTACCAGTGCTCTGCCGGATCCCTCCACCTGAACTGAGGAGGAAGAAAGCCCTAGTAAAAGAGGTCCTCAAAATCCAGAAAATCCCAAGTCTCACTATCAATTCCGAGTTTTTTGTTGCCGGCCCCTGTGGAGCCGGAGAGTAAACCATCCAGCACATCATCCACGACTGCCCCATTACGCGCTATGCCGGCGGCCCTCCCGAAGACCTGTTCTCCCTCAGTGACGAAGCCATTAAGAGGCTAACTAATCTTAATGTTAATTTGTAATATTTAAGTACTCGAGTTTTCTGATGCCACTGTATATGCCATACGATTAAATAAAAAAATCACTATCAAATATAAAATTGAGGTTTTACGCAAATGTATTATCTGTCTACCTTCACTCTGAATGTTTTCATTATGATTCCTAAGCCAAAAAAACGCATAGCAGATTTCCTAAGCCAATAAGCCGCATAGCGGGTGATATGCGTCCATAATTGATTAGGAAAGTGAAGATGGGGCGTTTTAGCTTAGTTTAAGGCACATACGACCAACTCGCTTAGGATATAGTATGTTTTTGGAGATGTGCCAAATTTTCTTAACAACTTTTTGAAAAAACTTATTAACTATTTTTTTTTTTATTTAGTTCATATGATGGAGTAACACCTAATCTATAGGAAAATGACAAAAACTGAAAATCGATTTTTTGGACATCCGTCCTTTTGAATTAGGACGGCAGTATAGTGCAGTTGCGATTGGTTGCAAAATTGTTGCCATATAAATCTTATAAATGACCCCTCTTGACATTCTTCATATATTTCTGGTCAGGCTTTAAAGTTAATTAACATGAATTTATATTGTTATGATCATCAATCAAAAATGAACAATAAATGTTTGTATTAAATATTAAAGGAATGAAATTTACCACTTTTTGTTCTGGTTACTGGAAACTAAAAGGTTTTAATGACCACAGGTGGATCAAAGGGCGCAATCCCCCTGGGTCGACCCACTGATTCTAAGACTGTGATGGAATCATTACACACTTTAATAGTTGCCTTTATTCAGCATACTTTTCATTTTCAGAGTCAGCACCTCCACCACACCCACCAGTGCCGGCTGTAGAAATTCAAATTTTCGCACAACCGCCGCCTCCAGTACCTCTTACGTACGTATTACTATTATATTTTATTCAAATATTAGATGCGCTGCGATTTATAAGCTTCGGGACCATCAAGCGATTTTAACATTATAACACATAACATTTAAGTTATTTGCGTTTTTTACATCAATTTGACAACATTTCATATTTATAACAGGTGGAAATTAATATAGAGATCGACAGGGCTTTATGTCATGTACCTTAAAAAAAAATCTTTGAATTTATTCTTCAGTATTTAAAGAAATATAAGAAAATACATCAAATAACTGCAATCTAAGACAATACGGGCTGAATAGGGTTGTTGTCTAAACCAAAGAGCGAAAATATATATATATATTTTTTATTTGACGTTGACAGATGACAGATGCATACCGAGTTTTATTAAGTTTTTTTTTAAATAAGAAAACCGACTAAAGTAACCGTTCCATTAAGTTCTGGTTTTGGTGTTGCCACATTTTAAAATGAGTATGTTTTTATAAATTAATAATAAAATAAATAATCATCTCAGAAAATAAATAAAAAAAGAGATTACTTCATCTTTTTAAGCAGAATTCAGAAAAGTAATAAAATGATAGTCTTAAAAATATGAAATGTTGTCAATTTGTGCACACCACCGCTGCATCAACCGTATGATAAGACTACAGGTATCGCCGTGGATGAAACTTTTGTCTCTCAGATTACCTATAAAGAAGATAATGATGTTCATGTTAGGTCTGTAGATTTGGCTCACAAATATAGAAAAGAGTGACATCTAGGTGCGAGGATTAAGTAGATGCTGACATTCATTGCATACGGTACCAGAAACTGAAACGAGTACCTTTTTAACCGTTATGATCCTCTTTAACCTTTATTGACTGCAGGTTACCACTTCGGAAACCAACCCACGGTTTAAAAAGAATCAAAATCAATCGGGATAAATACCCGACACGTATCCACATACGGGACAATGGAAGTGAGGAGTTGTGGATAATTTTGCCTGAGATCGGCTTGTACCCACCACGCAAAGCTCCATACACTATTTATCGGCGGTTGATATCTTAAAAAAAGTGATGTGACACTGTGATCACTGTACCTAATACATTATACAAATTATAAAATTGTAAAAAAATAATAGTAACAGTACATTGTAGATTTCCAAATAATAAGTGAAATAGGCTATTTGGAGAGCACAAAATCGATCATTTATTTTTTATTTTTTTGTGTGTATAATCTTTGCTTTTAAATGGCTCTATTATTATTATTATTATTATATTATAATCTTTGCGCCCCCCTTATTCTTACCCAGTGATGGGCCGAGAATTAACCGTACGACCACACTATCGAGAAGGTATTTGTTGCACCCTAGGGTTAGTTTGTCATCCACAAACCAAACCTTTTAATTCAGATGGATCTTCCCAAAATGCTGCATTAAGGCTATGACTATATTAAATTAAAACAGATCTTGGTTCGACGCTACCACCGACTTGGGATCTTGTTATAGATCTTATCATGTCAAGGTCAAAACACAAGATTGAAAAACTTTGTCTTTGAACTATATAAGTACTTACGTACTTTATCTGGAAACCATGTTAAAAAAATACAGATATAGGTGTTGTGAAGTTTGGTCATGATGAGACATAAGACATTTTAAAATTAAGCCGTTTTAAGAATCCGATGTTATGAACATTGGTCTATGAATAACATGAATTGAATACACGTCATAGTGTGAGAAAAATAGCCTCATCGAAAGGGCCGCAGAATCGCATATTGCGGTCTTTTTGCGATTAGTCTCGTTTTGACCAACGACAGTGACGATTGTCCATGATGACTGCATGTTCAGTCAATAAATACAAAAGTAACAGTTATAAAATCAGAAAATGTAAATAGTTGGAATCAGACCAAACGTTAAGAGGCCTTATTCCTTTTAAATTTTTTTTTTCGTATTTATACTAAGTATATCATGATCATGATAATTTCAACGAAATTTTTGAAGTGAATCATACTTTTCCCCGAGTTCTAGGTAGTAACATAGCTATTTCATACTTTCATTGCGTGCAGTCAAAAATAAGTTGAAAAACTAATTTCCGCGTGAATTTTGTCAAATTCGAGTAGTTTTTGTAACAAAAATTATCAATGAAAAATTCAAACTGTAGGTTTCAACTTTCAAATATATACCAATAAATCCCGATTGTTCAAGGTAGTAACATCAATAATATTTTAAGAAACATGTTTGATCTTGATCAGAGAAAAATGTATAAAACAATCAGAATTTTAAAAGGAATAAGGCCTCTTAAGGCGTGATAAAAGGACAACGACACATAGGTACAGTAAAGGAAATTGAAAAATGTACTACCTTTTTCGCACTTGTCACAATGACAAAAAGGGTCAAAAAAGGTACGCGTTTCAGTTTCTTTGACTGTACATATGTACGTACAAACATAAAAAATCGAGTTAGTTACCTCTAATCCAAATAGCCTATTTATTTCATATATATTTTTTTGGAAAATATCGCAATGTACTTCCAGATTTAATATTTACAATTTCTATATCACTAATTTGTGTATTATTGTAATGTTGTGAAACGTAGTTTGTCAATAGAATATATAAAAAATGTATCATTAAGTAACTTATCTTACAAGGTTAATTAAGTTACCAAAACATCAATATGTATAAATAAAATAATTTAAAAAATATTTACTTCATTGGTTCCATGTTCCAATTTAAAAGCACGACATGAGTGACTTGGCACTCTGTGATCAATTTTGCCAAAAAAAAATCCTTATCGCGTACCTAAGTCAATTTATTAGTGTCTTATTTGAACATGACAGGCGAAATCAATGGAGCCAGCCTTTGTGTAATTTTTGTTCGGTTCCTTGATTGATTATACCATGTGGGTCCTGTAACAGGAGCAAAAAATTAAAACATAGATTTTACTCGTCAAACTGAACACCTGTTCAGAAACTTAAAAAAAAAATACTGTTTTCATATGTTCATTATTTCAAACAAAGTAAATAGCATTTTCAATGTACGCCGTCCAACATTGGCATCGCCTTAGCATTGGTGGCATTGACACAGCTGTCACTTTACTAAACATTAAATGTTTCGCAATACATTGCTTATTTGAATAGACTTTATTTTACAGGTTTAAATTATAAATAAATTATTTTTAAAAGTTGTTTAAAAAACCGTTTGAGGAGTAGAATCTATGTTTTATTTTATTGCTCCTGTGATAGGGCCCACCTGGTATAAATAATATCCCAATGGTTATGAGAAACTAAACTCTGGGATTTAGGTATTTTGACACTAAGACCGTCCTTTAAGATCTGGTAAAAGGGTAAAACGTAATTAAGGCGTAACGAACTCAATGCGTATCCTGCCGATCATACTATTAACTAATAAGTTCATAACGGTCGTATGAGCCTTTTACGGCCATCTAGTTTAAGGGCGACAGTAATAGACTTCACAATAATTGCATCTACAATTCTACATCTGTGCTTTCATTTCAATTCGATACCTAGATTCCGTAAATCACTAGATAGTCTTTAAGTATTAACATAGTAGTTGTATACCTTCGTATTTGTTGTATGTATGTTGCATGCTCTTGCATACTTGTAATTTCGAGTAAAATGTTTCGATGTTTAAAAATACAATTAAAAAAATGTGTCAAGAGCGAAAAAGGTACGAGTTTCAATTTCCTTGAGTATAGGTACCCAACGACAACGACAGTTCTATTTATTTTCTTGCATTCTCTTTTGTTCTTACATTGTACTATGCCATCTTAGAGCACACTAGCGTATTTTGAGCGTCGACGTCCCGCCAGCTCCTGTGCCGTGGGAACGCAACGTTTCGCAACGGCGTAACGCCAGCGTCTTAGAGCCTTATCACACTTGCGATTTGCGAGCGTATTTTGTATGAAGGCGATCGCGCAGCGTGTTCGCCGCGTCGCTTATTTGTATAGAAAATACGCTCGCAAATCGCAAGTGTGATAAGGCCCTTACCAGCGCCCACGCAGCGACGACGAAGTCATGAATGTGTATGTCGCGTTGTCGCTGTGTGGACGCTAGTGAGACACTGAAGGTAGGACCGCACTGGGCGTAACTACGCTGCAGCAGAGCGACGCGACGCGGTTAAATATTCTTTGTATGAGTTAGACCGCACTACGACGGTGCAGCGGAACTACGCGGCGCAACATCCAATTCTATACAAAAATATTTGGTCGCGTCGCGTAGTTACGCTTAGTGCGTAAGCACCTTTATGCTCAATTGACACCCCTGGCGTCACGGCACAGTTGCGCCGTTGTTGCGTTAACGCTGCGCGAACGGTGCATCGCCGCTGCGCGGGCGCTGGTAGGACGCTAGTGTAGGCTGTGTTTTATCGTTTCGTTATTATCATTTAATTTGCATTTATTTCCAGTGTTGACAAGCCTGTTATCACGTGCGTGCCGACTGCAAACTTGACTCCAAGGCCAATCGAGGATTTAATAAGTAAGTCGCTACGGATTGCTTGTTTGTAAAGCGAATGACACGATTAAAAATAAAGTAACTAATAAGGAACAGTTACACTTGTATCAAGTTCAGTTAAATTCCGGCATAAATTCTATAGAATCTTGTAGCGTGGAATCTTCTTATATGTATTTGCTCTTTAGAGAATCAGTAATTTGCATCTAAAACGGGTTAACGTCACTTTTTTAATACATTGAAAGTATATTTAGATTTTGAAATTAGTTATATTTCTATGTTACATATTTTAAAATAGGAACGAGTCAATAGCAAATAAAATATAACTTAAAATAACATCACTTTAAGTTTCTTTTCGACGTGTTTTTCTGGAGTGCGTATAATAACCGCGTGCCACGATACAGTCCCCTTTGCTATAATTATATTGTATTTTTTTTTAATATTCTAGAAGCACTCCAGCGAGGTAAATTTTACAACACAATCTACTAATTTCACACAAAAACACTGGGAAAGATTTAGCAAGCGAATGCGCATAAAAAGTACACTTAGCGACACATATGTCAGTGAACATACTACCAGTTACACTCATACAGCGATATAATATAACACGTAGTAAATTTTCAGAAATGTCTGTTTTTTGTTTCGAAGTATATATTTGAATATTGATCCGTAAATTCATAAATAAGTAATTAATTAATTATTAATTTGATCTAGATTACTTTCTAATTTACAAGTATATATTTGAATATTGATCCGTAAATTCATAAATAAGTGATTAATTAATTATTAATTTGATCTAGATTACTTTCTAATTTACAATTTCTTATTTTTCTTAAACAATCACTAAAAAGAGTAATATTCGGCTAATTAGAAATCCCACGTCGTATTCTGTCATTATTTCTCAATAGATATACGCTTAAATCGAAACATTTATATTTAATTTGTCTTTGTACTGATTAAATAATTAACCATGGGTATTACTTAATTACCATGAAGTCATTTTAAAATACATTTATCTCAATCAGGTAAGCAGGGTCATTCTTTAACATTGGGTCGGCATTATATGAAACCTTTTCAGATTAAGTTCGTTAAGAAATGAAGGTTATTTATCTGTTCCCTACGCAGGTATAAAATTGGCAGGTATTGGATGCCAATTGTAGGTAGGTACAGTCATCATCGTATAGTTAGTAGGAGTCAAAGTATTTCTAGCAACTACCAACTATTTGATGCTGACTGTACTATGTTATACCAATGTCAAAGAATCTCCCGGCGATAATTCCGTTTAGCAAAAAGTAGTGTTACAATTAACATCACACGCAAATACCATCACTTGATCTAACCAAGTTGTCTGCGAAGTGTGTGCATTACTATCGTGCAATAATGATTTATCAGCGTATTATAGGTGCTTTCAAGGGAGGTGTGGAGATTGCCGTGCGACAACTGTTGCGCTAAGCGACTTGTTATATTTTATTGATTTTGTCTGCAGTCACCCCTGCGCCCCGCGACGACCACAAGGCAAAAAAATGCAAAAGTTGCGACACTATGGAATTCAGGTTTGCTATTTTGCATCATTTATGATAATTTTATTTTATTTTACTACTGTTCATATTGCAAAAATGCTCTGCCATTTATATTATTTATTAGAAAAATCTGTATGTGCACTAATAATTATTAATTATTTTATTACCGTTTCGCGATACACATGGTAAAGCCTTTAAGGGGAGTAAAAAAAAATGGATCTGGTAATTTTGGTTACCTTTTGCTTTGTACTAAGAACATGTTCTAATATAGTGAATGTCATTCCTGTAGGTGCGTTTTGTTACTCTAGATACTTAAACGTATTTAGGTAACAAAACGGACATAATAAAAGTTTTTATATAAGGTGAGTCGGGGCTATTGTAGCTATGGGGTTATTGTATCTTCTTACCATTATAATGGTCTGTGACCCTTAAAATGGTCTGTGTATATATAGGATTGTGTATATATACCATTGGTCTGTGTATCCTATATATACACAGACCATTATAATGGTCACAGACCATTATAATGGTAACAAGATACAATAACCCCATAGCTACAATAGCCCCGACTCACCTTAACATACTTAGTTCGTTTTTATAATAACAGTGATAAGAACTGGTGTTCTGGATTCGAACCGAGAATACCAACCATATCCGAATTCTGAGTGAAAGAATAATAATAATATTGTAAATTTTTATTAAACTGTGTAAATTATTTGTAGGTCTGTATTATTATGTGTATTTATGTATTATAGAAATCTCAAGTTATTTATTAAGTATGTTTGATTTACTAGTCGGAGAGTACTGGTTTTATAATTATCTTGAATGGGTGGTGGAATATAAATGTATATTTATGGCACTAATTGTGTAGGCTGAAATCGATCTGAACATATTTCAAATTAGTCATTTTCGTTGTTAAATCTAAAAATAAAATAGGTAATTAGGCCTTTGACTCCCATTTCTAAAGTTTTTCGCGTCTTAATTGGGTTACTCGAAGACTGATCGCAAAATGACTCCGTTGCGTAAAGGGGCTTCTAAACGGGCCATGTTTTGCTGCAATTTGTGGCCGGCCATTATTTGCATCTTGCTCAAACGTAGGGTGTCAGAGTGGGACGGCCATAGTTGCCGGCCACAAATTGCAGTAAAATATGGCCCGTTTAGAAGCCCCATAACGGAGACGCCACGAGTTTGCGCGACAGAGGCAGCCGTACGCGTGTCTCACTCACTCTGTAGGTACGCGTGTCTCACTCACTCGTATGGCCGCCGCGGATCTCTCGCTCAACTGCTCGCCGCGCCGCCGGTTGCGCAAAGTCGTGGCATCTCCGTAAGAGCTGCATAGCAAATGTGCTTCATAACAGAAAGCCAGAATCGCTAAATCATTACATCTCAGTATGACTAGCTTGTAAAACGACTAGTCACTGTAGCTTTGCATTCTAATTTGTGTCACCAATGGTCTACGGTCGACGGGGGCTAAAGACTAGTCATCTTGCGAGTTGTACCAAATGTACGATGAGCCAAAAGTTATTAAGACCATAAAGATCGGACGCCTGCGATGGGCAGGGCACGTGCTGCGAATGGACGAGGCCAGAGTACCCAAACGCCTTCTAGAAGGCCGACCGGAGGGTCGCAGATGTAGAGGCAGACCCAAGCTCAGGCGGTTGGACGGCGTCGAACAGGATAGCAAGATCTTAGGAGTGATAAGTTGGAGAAGGAAAGCCATGAATAGATCGGACTGGAGAGATTAGCTAGACCAGGCCAAGGCCCACCCGCGGCTGTAACGCCTCAGATGATGATGATCTTGCGAGTTGGACTTTCTGCGATGAAGCACATTTGCAACAGCTCTTATACGGGGCAGTCATTTTGCAATCTAGCCAGTCAGTAGACTGGCCGTGACTGGGTGTTTTGCTGTGTTATAGTGACACTCTTAATCTCAGTGGTCAGCATGGGGATCTTTGAGAAAATCTTGTTTAATTGGTATATCATTTTTATTGATTTTATTCCCAAGGAAATGAATGAACGTATTGTAATCGCTCACCATGTAAATAGCACGTGAAATGTCTAAAATAATAAGAACTAAATACCTGCACTAATTACACACACTAAAGTTAATCAAAGTTTAACGGACCTTGGCGGATTTGAGCGTGGTGTTGACTTTTACTCAATGCCTTGAATGCTGTGCCATTCACATTCCCTCGGTGCCTCCAATATACATTCAATACGATTACACACATATAATTTATTACATTCTATCCTCTTAAAGCAAATGGCGTGTATAAAAAAACACTATTGAATTATTTATACCATCTTATAGCTTAAACCATTCTGCATCAGATAACTTATGACCTATTCAAATTTGCGATAAATGAAAAGGTAAAAGTTTAAAAACCAATTATTATGTAGATATTCCAGTATCAATGTTTTTTCCACATGCTCCCAAAAACCCCCGACCAAAAGTATGATAACTTGTTTTATTAAATAAGCTTTATTATGTAATAATTTTTATCATGATTTTATAACTTGTTTCTAAAGCAGTGACCTACCGGACATAGCTGACCACCACTTTTGTTTGAAAATAAGCTGCATGATCTGGCATGTTTGCTTTTGAAGGATCTTGATTCATTTGAATAATGTTCAAACTTACAAAAGTTGAACAAATAAGAAAAGGACCAAACACAATTACAAGACACGACATCGCATCGTCGCACGACGCGATATCGTCCCTCGATGCGAAGTCGTGAGATTGTAAAATGAATTTTAATTTTGCATCTTGTCACATGTTCATTTTGGATTTATGCATTTCCACGACACATAGTCGCATCGTGGCACGATGTCGCGTCGTACGACAATGCGATGTCGTGTCATGTAATTGTGTTTTGGCCCTAAGGTAAGGCAATAGTTTCAAAACACAAAAATGTTGATTCGCCCTTAAGGTGCTAATCTGTGCGGCTGCGATCGGCCGCGATGCATTGAATATAGTACCTACCTTCATGTGCGTTTAAGACACTGAGCGAAATCCGGCACTCTGAAAAACTTCCTAATAATGTCGTCAATGAATGCGTAAAGACGTCTCATTAACCAGCCGATTACTACCGTTATGTTATTGTACTTAAATGGCAGTGGAAATAATATACAAAATCCTCAAAATAGAATACAAAATCCTCAAAGTAAGTAAATTTATAAATTTATGAAACATGTAATGTCTCATTTTCGCTAAGAAGAGAAGTAAAGCCTTTCAAATAAACAATTCAAAGATCGACACACAAAGCATAAGAAAAATTCGAAAGGTTGCTTGGGCATTAGGGTGGCGGAAAGGTTAACGCACTGGACTGGCAATCCAGAGGTACCGGGTTCGATTCCTGGTCTCTTCCTCCAGGTTACGCATTTCAATTTTTCTTTGACCTTTGACCTTTGTATCAATGATTTAATTAAATTTAGTACTCAGTTTAATGCTTTCAAGGTACAGATGGAATGACTGAAGGGTATTGGAACAATCAATAATTGAATAGTTTAAAATAGTGCATTATTTATACTAAGTACATCTAACGTTATTACTATCTATCAGCTACTATTACATATCATTTATCAAGGATTGCCATAAAATTATCCATAAATAGGTACTTAAGTATAAAATTTATCTCGGTAAACTTCTCGGATCTAAAATCAATCAATACTCAAAATATACACTTTTCTTATATGTAATAAAATTATAATCTTGAAGTGATCACTTGTGATCAGTTTCAAAACTTTCATTGAAATGGATATACTTCTGGGTCATCCCTGACTTATGTATAATTTAAATAGGTTCATCCTTATTTTAATTAAAAGTCCAATCAAAGCAGTGAAAAATAAACGATGATAATCAATAATCATGAATTCATGCTGTGGTTACAATGAAAAGGTTCGATTTGAAGTCGATTGTTTAATACATATTTTGTTTTGTTAGTTATTTTGTATTTATGCAATCGTCCAATCCAAGTTAGCAGGTACAAGGGACAGAGGTTTTTAGTTCAATTCTCGATACCTATCTCCCTACCTGGTATAGGCCGAGGGTTTTGTTTTGTTCTCTTGGGTTTGCCAATCCCAGTGGAAATAGATCACCTCTTACCTGGTGTTAGGTATCCATGAATAGGTACTTTGTAAAGGCAGAGTGCTCATTTTGATTTCTTTTAACTGTACGGGAACAATTGTTCTAGTAAATTCCTTTGAGACACATTTAACTCATACAATATTTAAGATATTCGGCATTTTCCTTAATCCGTTATATCCTATTCTGTAGTGTAATAACTTAATAAGTTCGAAAATTATTTTCTTGTAGTTGCATTTTGTAATTTTGACATGGTATAGTTGCCAACACTTAATTCGTTGTGTAATTTGTAATGTAAATAGCTAATGATATTTATGTTTTCGACTGAAGGACAATGATGCCATTTACAAGAAAAATAAAATTAGCTTAGGTTACTTAATCCGTGATTGCAAATGAATTGAATGATAGTCAAGGTTCAGGACTTAGAGTAAGGAATAATTAATAGAGAGCGTGTTACTTAGTAGAAACCTACGACAATATTGCTATCTCTGTAAAGCACGTCAAGTTTCCGCAAGAAAAAACGAGATGACAGTATATTTGTCAGTTACGTCTTTTAAAAAAATGTACAAGCCCATGTGTCAAAATTTTCGTTGTAGTGATGCCCGAATACATTTTATCGATATCGTACCGATATCGATAAAACTACAATTATATAGTTGATAAAGTTATCAAGTTAATAACTTTATCAACTTATTAAATAAATAAACAGCTTTAACTTGGATTGATTTGATGCTGTTCCAAAAAAATTACGTCTTTAAATTTAAGGCTTTACATTGAAGATTATATGATAAGAAAAACATTGACACGGATTTTTAAGTGATTTTTATGTCCGTAGCTTTGGTTTCACTTAAATATTATTATTTCGTAAATCCATTAAATATCTTAGGTTAAGTATTTTTACAATAAATTTAGGTATATAAAAATACACAAATATACACAGTTATTACAAAATATGTAACACTATACTCTCGCGGTTTGAACACATAATTAAGAATTATTGAACCGGGTCTATCGCGATATTTTATTACAAAATATTAATACATTATAAAAAAACTTAACCTAGGGTGCCGCCGGCAGCGGGGAGGGGCCCGGGCTACTGGTAGTTAGGGCTTCAGAGACAGGAACCGCGCGCCGTGTCCAGGAGTAGGTACCGCCTTCTGTATCTGGCCCTTGATCCAGCCATCTAGCGAGTCTCTTAAGATGTTTGTCGTGCCTCTTCGCTATAAGACCGTTATTATTATTATATTCGTGAGAATATGAAAAACAGAGCATTATAAAAAAGAACAAGATTAAGTATTGCGATTAAATTGAGTCTCACTTTGAAAATAATTCTAAGCCACTTGACTGCTGTTTTAGCTGAAGATTCAATAAAAAGCCAAGTCAAAGCTCTGATTACTTAATAACAGATACGATGTTATCGTACAATACAAATAATTCCTTCGACATTCACTCATATTCTTAATGGACGTAAAGTACCCATTTATAATCAATTATGCACTGCACGGCTAGCGAACTCTGTAGGTTTTTAGGCATTTTTTTTGTCTGATCGTGTAAATATAAAAGGGAAAAGTAGATTAAAATTGACTCTTCTGGGCACCGATCAAGCTGAAATTTAGTATATTGGTTACGTCTGACGATGGAACTAGACTGTGGTTATTAGAAAATTATTATGCAAACTAACGGAATGAACCAAAAAAAAAAACAATTGAAATTGTTATACATTTATAATACATTTATTTTACAGTCTTCCCTTCTCTCACCTTGCTGATTAAACATAACGTCGGCCTAAATCGCATACCTCGTAACTCCATTTTTTTTGAAAATCATGTTTTGACACTTTTGGATACTACTATTCTGAACGCACCTAACGGCAAAACTCTTAAATACCAAAAATAAACCGTTTACGTTTAAAAAGCAAAATAGAAAACCTCGCAACTCCCGACCGCCATTTTGTAAAAGAAATACCTCGTATCTCCCCCCGCGCCACTCCCTTCAGTACAGTTTGCGATGGCGTTGTGACTGCACGTCAGTTTTGCGTAAATATTTAGGAAGAAAACGGGTGCTGAATAACAGGTATGTGTTATAAGGTTTTACGATTTTACTGATTGTGTATTCTTGATAGATATTTATCATATTTAAACACATTAGACTATTGAAAATGTCGTTTGGTTGCGTGCCGTGGACATACGAGGTTTGCTTCGCGTGGATCTTTACGCATGAAGATTAGTTACGTGGTCTTCTACGCAAATTATTTAATCTTTCTGTGACTTTGGTCGAGACTTTATCTCGTTTTTAAATAATTAATTTATAAATCCCGACGTTTCTAATACGAAGTTATGTCCGTAATGTAAGTAACCGATCCCGGTGGTTTTGCCGCTGGTCAAAAGTCATGAAAATGTATGTAGGCAAAAATCTTAAGTATATAGTTGTGACTTGTTCGAATAGCCATCTGTTTTGTTTTTGTCACTATTTTAATTTATGTTATATCTAGTCGAACTCGAGTCCCATCTACAAAAAATAGGTGCTTTACTTAAGTTTTTTTACTTAATAACATTGTTTTGTTTTGTAGGCGGATACTAAAATGAATCAACAAAGGAAAGCAAGACTGCAGAAAATATTTACAAAACTAGACAAAAACGTACCGGATATAGGACGAGGACGTTAATACGCATTATCCAATAAATTCAAAGTAATAAATATAATATTTAAGAATAACATCAAAAACCTTGGGACTTGGACCACGCCGGATAAACAACACAAAAATCAGATTGACTATGTACTGCGCAACTGCTCACAGCTCTTCACAAACATAGAAATTTTGAATAACAGAATATTCCCCAGCGACCATAGATTAGTGAGAGGCATCGTTCAACTACAAAAAACTAGAAGAAGTCGAGCGACATTCAGCGAACATAGTCGATCTATCGTGCGACAAAAATCAACAAGAATACCTCAGGACATTAAAGGAAAAAATAGAAAAGATGCAGTGGGAAAATAGCGACGACATAGATACCTTCTATTTTAAGTTAGAGGCAGCCGTGAAACAAAGTCTTCAGGCTGCCACCTCGAAAAAAAGTAATAAAGAAATACTAACTGACGAAACTTAACAACAACTTAAAAGACGGACTCTACTACAGTCGAAACCATCAAAAACTAAAGAAGAGAAAAAAGAACTAGCGAATCTCTATAAACTACTGACAAATGTTAAAAAGGGACTATGGAAACTACAGAATGGAAGTGATCGAAAAAAACCTTGTCAACGCCGGAAGCCAAAAGAAAGCGTATAAACAACTAAATACATAGAAAACATGGATACCCACATTGAAAGCGCAAAAAGAAACAGGCAAGATACAAACACGAAAATAGCTAATAAGCATTGCAACAGACTTCTATCGGAGTCTTTACCACGATGAACACAACAAAGAAAATGTATTACAAAACCACGAAACACAGCTTACCTAATACACCTATTATACATTTTGACTACAGAGAAATTATAGAAAAAATTAATAAATTGAAGAAGACAATATTCCAAACATAGCTCTAAAAATTGGGCAGAAAATACTAATAGGTCCAATAATAACTCTATTTAATAAAATTTTGGATATGCAGAAAACTCCAAGGAGCTGGGGAGTCTCAAATCATTTTATTGTACAAAAAGGGAGATCCTTCCGATATAAACAACTATCGACCTATCAGTCTGCTGCCAACCTTATACAAACTGTTCTCTATGCGAGTAAAGTTATATCAAAAGTAAAATACAATACAGAAATTAAAAAGTATATAAACACATTATAAAAAAACCTAACCTAGGGTGCCGCCGGCGGGGCCCAGGCTACCGGTGGTCAGGGCTGCAGAGAGAGGAACCTCCTGACGATGCGCGCCGTGTCCAGGAGTACCGCCTTCTGTATCTGGCCCTTGATCAAGCCATCTAGCGAGAGTCTCTTTAGATGTTTGTCGAGAATCATCGCTACAAGACCGTTCGCCGAAACGACTATCGGGACGATGATCGTCGAGTCAACATCCCACATGGCGGTCACCTCGTGAGCATGATTATTATAGAAGCGTTGTTTTGTTGTTTGAGAAAAGTTGTAGTTGATAATATTTTTAGCCCTATTTAGAGTTGAAAAAAAAAATGTATAATTATAATTTTGCTACCCACATTTTTGAAGCCAGAAGAGGCTTTTCTGTTGAAAGTTTCATAAATATTTTTTAATTTGCAAGTTTTTTATTTTTTTGATACACAATTACCTTGTTCAGATCAAAAGACTATCCTCTATTTTTACGGATTTTTATAGGCAAAGCTCTTAACTCCCGATTAGCTTTCTAAAATTTTCAAGAAAAACTCGTAACTCCAAATTTTCCAGGTTCAGGTGATTACAAAAAAATAGGTTTTAGCAATCTGACGGCTAAATTTAACTTAACATTATGTAAAAAAAATACTAAGCAAGTCTTCATGCAAAATTTTTGGTAATCAAGTTTTTTGTGCCTCCTGTAAAATTTGGTCAGATTGAGTTACGAGGTTTGCGATTTAGGCCGACGATAAGATTGATAACATTTCATATTTCTAACAGATGAAAATTAATAAAGATATCTAGACAGCTTGGCGTCGTGGACACACTAAAATATTTATTTAAATTTAACCTTCTATATGTATGTAAACAAATATAACATACGGTATCAAAAATGTCCACCAAAACGTCATTGATTTTTTTAAATATACACCTGACCAAAGTGACTGATTCACAGAATCGCAAATTATCGATAACTTTTTCTACGTCACTAGTAACCTCACGACAGAAATTAACATAATTGTTTTTATCACTATTTCTATGTTTATTTTAATTGTAGCCTACTTAGATATCATTTGCGTGCAATAATAATCCTATTTCTAAGCTTATAGTTTTTATATTAACATAATTTCTGGTACATTTGCTGAAAAAACAATACTGAATTACTTACTAATGAAAACTTATATTTTCACCCAAGTTTTCTTCTCTCCCAGAATGCGAATTGCATCCGCGCACAATGCCCGACATTTTCTAAGTTTTGCACGCACTTTCACACTTTTTTTTCGTTTAAAAACACAAATATTAATAATGTTTATTTTTCGCCAAAAACAGACGTTATAATGCGACTAAGTTGAAAAGGATTGTCAGGGTTGTCATCATCGCATGCTTACTCGTTTACTTAATATGGTAGCATAATAATTTGACATTTACAGCCGCATTTGACCGATACAGCCCATCTTGACGTTTATGCTCCTTACGCTGTGACGTCATCAACGCTCTATCTATGTCTATTATATAATCTAAGGTTCAGGAAGGTACTGACAGATACTTTTTATGAAATGTCAAAACGTCTGAATCGTAAAAGCCTTATACATATTAGTAGTATGGTTAATGAAAATGAAGGGTATTTTGGGATTACAATGTTTTGTGAATCAGTAATCCCACCAAAAACATTCTGTAAAAAACTAGCCAAGTCTCGATGGAGCTGCTTGTTTATCTCTAAAAAGTAATCAAATCTAGACAAAGTCGTGCCAAGTCTAAGGTTCCTTACTGCGATTTCTTTATTATTATAGTTAATGTTGTGTGACTTGGCCGTTGAAGGGTACAAAACCAGGTGCTCCATGACACCATTGCACCAATCTGTCGCCATACTTTCGGCCCCCGGTTTCACAAGCAGTGCAAAGGGCCCATAGGACCCGCAAGCAAAGCAAAAAAAAAGAGGGAGGCCCCCGCCCGCAGCGGGCGCAGGTGCCAAGCTTTCTAACACAATGGCGGTGGGACCACCTTTCCCGCAGCGCCGAAGCAGTTCGGTTTCATAGAATTGACAACATTTCATATTTCTAAGAGGTGTGAATTAATATAAGAGATCGAGAGAGCTTTACGTCGTCTACACCCTAAAAATATTTGAATTTATTTTTCTCTATGTTAAGAAATATAAGAAAATACATAAAACAATCGAAATCTACGATAACTATGCCAGAGTTATAGTCTTCGATCTATCCGCGAAAATAAAATAATGTCGAGCTCCATGTCATTATTATTTATTTTAACCTATTGACCGCCAAGCGGTCTAGCAATTTACCGTGCCACTGACGCCAGAGTAAAAAAAAAAAAGATGTGCCCTAAAATCAACAGGGATTGAAAAATACTTGTAGCGGTTATAATTACAAAGTTTTTGATCATTGAAATTTGGACGGCTGTGGCCGACGTGGCGTCAGGGGCACGATTTTTTGTTGACGGCCACAGCCGACTGTGGCGCCCAAAAGGTTAATTACATACCAGACTAACGTAATCTTTCCATTGTGTCATAGTTTTGTAGTTACTACATTACAATGAGTACATTTAAAAAAAAAATAAAAAAAAAAATTGGTAATTTCAGGAAAAAATAATTAAAACAGTGATTACGTCTTCTTTCTAAGCGGTATAAGCAATAAAGTTGTAGTCTTAAGTATATGAAATGTTGTCAATTAAGTATAGTGTTGTTTCAACAGATCTGCAACAGGCGTTAAATTATATTTGGGTGCACATGTGCAAAATATTTAAGGTGTCAGAAAGGGCAGATTTAATAAAAAAGAACAAAGAAATAAATTCATGAACAGTTTAATCGCCTGCTGACAACTAAGTCACCAATACGAGCGATACGACCTTTGTTTCAAGTAGGTATTTGTTACTTAGTGAGTTTTGGTTGTCAACAGACGAAATACTCTCCTACTCTCCATTGCTCGCCTACTCCACCTTCCATTTCCATCATCTGATTAGGTTCAAGATACCTATTTATTGCATTGTCACCTGAACAACAGAGATACAAAATTTAATTTCGATAGGTACATAAATATAATTAGGTTATAAATTGGCTTCAAAGATTTGTTTACAGCACCTAGCTAGGCAGTTGGGCGTAATAAAATTAAAGCGTTAATGAAGTCCGGACGTGTTTACCAAATATACTAGAAGAGCAAACAATAATTGTGACTGACAAATCGTTCATCACAATTTCATCATATTAGTGTTGATAATAATAAAGATTTAACTATAAGTTATAGTTAAAATTATAAGTCAATACGGTAGTTGACTATAGTGAATATAAATTGTGGCATTAAAACCACTAAACACACATTAAAAAATACGCGGAACCATATAAACTATCACTGAATTTTGGACATTATACTATTTTTAATTGTAGGTACAATAACTAAAAAGAAGACGTGTTTTGACTACTGCTTTTTATGACGACACATGCCTGTATCATCATAGAAGCTTCATACTAACAGATCATTATGACATTTCATAAAGAGTAGCTGATTTGAGCTGTCATCAAATACCGTAATACGAAATGTAACTTCCTTTCCTTTTTATGGAAAATAAAGTGTCATTGTAAGAATAACCCTTGGGACTTTTACGACCAAAAAAATAACAACACTACTGTTGTAAAATTACTTTTACTCATCTTAGTATTTCAACACACTGGGTATAAAGCATTAAACAGTACCTAAATGTCTATATAGGACTAACTACACATAGACTGCTCTAACTAAAAATCAGAAATGACCGTCAAAGTTCAACATTCCTACTAAGCGCTAAAAACACTCCATACAAATGACCACCTAATCGTGACGTCATTTATATGTTATGGGTACCAATATTTGTATGGAGATAATAAGTAATTTGCCATTTCCATCGTGAAAAAGTGCGTTTAAGTTTAAAGTAGTCATAGAATTATTCTTTTGTTAAATTATGTGGTTTCAGAAAATAATTTAATAATTTCTTTAGGTTAAAACAATTACGAAATTTGCGTACCCTTGAAGTAGGGATGTTACGGAGGTTCGGCTTCGGCTCCGATATACCGAAACTTTCGGCTGAATTCACACCTTCGGCTTCGGCTTCGGTTTCGTCTAATTTGAAGCGAACACCTCCGGCTCCGGCTTCGGTTTCGTCTAATTTTAAGCGGAGGTTTTAACGGAGCCGAAAGTCAGCAGCGGCGGCACGCGGCGTGTGCCTAGGAGTACAAACAGGTTTTGACTTTTCTCCCAGGGAATTACCCCACGTGTTTTGCGACGATTGTTTACTCATTCGTTTATTGTTTTAGTTCACGAGTTCACGTCACGGCCTGCAGTGTGTTTTTTCAAAGTGTTTTACCTCCGACTCCGGTTTCGAATTCGGTTTCGGATTCGCTTTCGGTTTTGGATTCGCTTTCGGTTTCGGATTCGCTTTCGGTTTCGTTAAAACAAATTTAAAAACTCCGGTTTCGGCTTCGGTTCCGATAAAACCACCTCCGTAACATCCCTACCTTGAAGTCACATATTTAAAAAAATATTATTAGTTTTTGGATTTCTTTTTCTTTCTCACATGACATATTGAGCTAATTTTATTCATATGACTACAGTATGCTGTAGAATTTAACTTCAGTCGTCATCCCTTTTGTTCGATCGATGATAGATCAATGCCGCCCGACGTGATCGATTATCGATAGATTGATATGACAAATACGGACAAGATTCATCAGTTGTGAATCGTACTCTTTCATAAAACCCGAATAATTTGTTTACGATACCGACAGGTGAGGCTACTTTGGTCTATTTGGTAATTTGCAAATTAAAGATTTTAAGTCCTCTTTTATAATTCCATCGCAATATTTGGAACAATTTCATTATACGCGAATACGTGAAATTGCATTATACGTTCCTTATATTCTAATGGGAAAACAAAATCAGACTTGAAAGCATTGTTTTGCTTAGGACCATTCTACACCTTACGTTAAAATAGCCTCATCTCACGGTGTTTTAGAGATTTACCTGCCGCCGATTATGATAAGTATTCAACATGCTTGGACGAATGCCGTTTACGTGTGCATTCTGCAAAAAAATTAATGTGTAGCGTTGCCACGAATGTATCTATTGTGCATTAGCGATGGGTAATGTACGCAACGAAGGGGGTTCAGTTAATTTTCGACGGACCCCTAAAATTAACGTACATCACTACCGTGAATGACGTAGCACTTCTGTTACAGATTACAGTTCAATAAGGATAAAACTGAAAATATGAAGCAATCAACGATGGAGCTCAAGAATAAAGTGGCCCTTTTAACGAAGAAGACTCACACGTTATACACTGTGCTGTTGTCGCTTATGAAGCCGGTATGTATGCCCATACATTGAAACGTAGTTAAGTACTCCGTAGTTTGAAATTCTACTTCGTGACGTGCATTCCTTTTATTCAAATATTGTTTATTTAACGGGAAAGCGCGAGAGACGGAGACGGCGTACGATCTTCGATATCGTCCCCCCTGTATCGCAGGTTTATCAATCGAAACAAGAATAGAAATAACTTATATTTTGAACATTCTTACATATGCTGAATGTGATCGTGTACCTAAGGGGAGAGCGTATTTTAATACACTTTTTTTGTATTTTAATTGGAAAATAATGGTTAAAGGTAAGAGCCTTAGCGTACTGGCAATATGAGAGCGAGTTGAAAGCGAATTCGTTGCGCGCTCGCGGATAAATCGTTGTGCGCTCACCTCGCGTCAGTGTGCTAAGGCTCTTAAAAGTTTCTATAAAAATCACGGTCGTTTCTTAATACTTTTAGCCAAGCCTGTGTTGTATATGGATGTTCGTTATACAGCAACAGTTATGATTATTTTATATTACAGCAAGCTACTAAGAGGCCAGAGTCGATTAATGGATTGTCTATGTCGACACTTCTTAATATCATGGGGGATTCAGAAATGGTAAACAAAAAATATTCTTATTAAGTGTTTAAGTTGTATTCTTCTTTTTAAATTAACACTTTCCCGACCAGCGGAAATGTATGTACTTACTGTAGAATCTAGATTTGTATCAGAACCACATGGTACACAACATCTTCGTGCGGACTATATTCTATTGCCGTTCGCACTTCGCAGCTGGATTTTTCTGCCAAGAATTATCTTCAGTTCGTATGTGCGCGTTTGTTATTTAACCTATTGACCGCCAAGCGGTCTAGCAATTTACCGTGCCACTGACGCCAGAGTAAAAAAATAAAGATGTGCCCCAAAATCAACAGGGATTGAAAAATACTTGTAGCGGTTAGAATTACAAAGTTTTTGATCATTGAAATTTGGACGGCTGTGGCCGACGTGGCGTCAGGGGCACGATTTTTTGTTGACGGCCACAGCCGACTGTGGCGGTCAAAAGGTTAAGCGTTTGTTATTTAAACATCGTCATAAGTGACACTTTGTTTAATTATAAAGGTCCTTAGGCTACGTTCAGATGATGGGCTCTCGACGCGCGTTTTGCTATTGTGCGTTTAAAAAACACAGTAAAATAAATAAACCTTAAAAAAATACCCTACTCTATAAACATGTTTTATAAATTTTTTGCATGCTAATCATTATAGACTGGAACCATTGACAAAATTTTATAAGTTAATTCTGTAACAAAATCCTTTCCAGAATCTTCTATCGAACCTGTTGAAAGAGCCGGAGCAGAGCCTGGTGTCGGAGACGAGAGACTCGTGACTTCAGCTCGAGGGCACGTGATTCACGATCCGCCGCGAGACTTCTTACAGTGTTAGTGCCGTGCATTTGTCACAGAGTATGCAGAAATAATGCCTTTATGTATACAGCGAAATCACTTGCGTCATGCGAACATTAAATTAGGATGCTATCAGTTGAACGACGATCGATCGTCGATTGCAACAAAAGACGATCGATCGGTTTAGTGTTTACGCCTTTAGTACAATGTCTTTCGTATATCCAGGCAATATTGCGATGATGCGACTTGGTTACCGTTTCGTCTTCCGACGAAACTACGGCTATTCAGTGCTGGGGAGATATTTAATGTTAGGAGGCCTTATTCCTTTTAAAATGCTGATTGTTTAGACATTTTTCTCTATGATCAAACATGTTTCTTAACATACTATTGATGTTACTTTCTAGAACAGGGCTATTGGGATTTATTGGTATATATTTGAAGCCTACAGTTTGAATTTTTCATTGATAATTTTTGTTTCAAAAACTACACGAAATTGACAAAATTCACGCGGAAAATTAGTTTTTTTAACTTATTTTCGACTGTACGCAATGAAAGCGTGAAATAGCTATGTTACTACCTAGAAGTCGGGGAAAAGTATTATTCACTTCAAAAAGTTGGTTGAAATTATCACTATATTTGTCATAATATGAAAAAAATAAATTTTAAAAGGAATAAGGCCTCTTAGGTGAAATTAATGAGGCTCTTAAACGGGGCGAATCGTTGCTGGGTAGGTAGTCCTACCTACCTATCAAAAATTAGTATTTTTGATGGTTTTTCTTTATGATCACGGAACCTAAAGTAAAGGTACTAAGTTACCTATAGTGGGTGGAACGAAACGAGGGTCTTTTTTTTAACATCCGAGTGTACTCACAATAACGACCAAACTTTTAGTATTGTACTCACAATATGACCGATAACGTACAAAAAACTTACTTCTCCATACAAAACTTGCGAGTAACCGGCCACTAGTATCGGAGGGTCATTTGTTTTCCCAGATCTCTTTGTTTGTCACATACTACCTGTGGATCGTAATTGTGAGTACACTCGATGTTATACCCACATAGCACACAGTCCTTTTACGACTTATTTCAGCTGTGTAAGGGCTGTATAAGCTCTTATACTGCGTGTGTGCTTGGGTAAGGAAAGACCCACGTGCCAATCCACCCTCTATCATAAAGAACCTTAAACTTCTGTTTTTTCTTTATTTATTACTTTTCATCTGTCTTTTCTTGCGCTCAACTCGAGTAGGCCATTAGACGTCATATTCATATATGATCTTCATTTAAAATATCTCCAGATTGAAACAAAAATAAACGCATCGTTTTACAATTTTTGATAAAGATTTCGCGTCGCCTATCATTAAATTATTTCATAATCGATAATCATTTTTACAATTCAGAAGACTCAGAAAACGCTCTGTCAATAAATTTTCCATAGCTCAACGGACAATTTTATAAATATAAACTCGTTATGCTTGTCGCATCGCTA
This sequence comes from Apotomis betuletana, assembly GCA_932273695.1. Taxonomy (NCBI): domain Eukaryota; kingdom Metazoa; phylum Arthropoda; class Insecta; order Lepidoptera; family Tortricidae; genus Apotomis; species Apotomis betuletana. The sequence goes on along the minus strand of OW026298.1, from coordinate 9,903,024 downwards.
TTTTGCCTGTGTGAACTTAAGACCAGTCTTAACGCCTGCCGAGCGAGTCGCCTGGCATTTAGCGAAGTAAAACGTGTCCATGCTATGAATGAACAAGCTCTATAATATAGTGTACGCACTGAGGTCATTACGCCCATACGTCGGATGGAGAATGTATGAGGAGCAATCTATAAGACTTGGTATAAAATGAGTGCTAGAGACGGTTACGTAGAAATGTTACATGGTAATAGTTAAGGTTGCCGTGGTGTGTTTATAAACGCGTGGGGAGTACCTATTCCTTTGGAGATTGTGAAAATATTCGTAAGGCCAGTGAGCCTGATGTTTGCGTTCACGTGATAATGACAAACGATCAAACGTCTGTCACTCTCACACGTCATGACGTTACAGACGCTTTGTCATTTCTTTATCGCAGTGGCTATGGAGTGTAGAAGGCAAGGAGTGGCATGTTTCATAGGAGAATATTTAAAAAATTGGGCAAGTTCGAGCCCGACTCGCGCATGAAGGGTTCCGTACCTATACATATATATATAATCTTTAACAAGTTTGTTGTATGGGAGCCCCCCTTAAATATTTATTTTATTTTATTTTTAGTATTTGTTGTTATAGCGGCAATAGAAATACATCATCTGTGAAAATTTCAACTGTCTAGCTATCACCGTTGTTGAGATACAGCCTGGTGACAGACGGACGGACGGACGGACGGACGGACGGACGGAGGGACGGACGGACGGACGGACAGCGAAGTCTCAGTAATAGGGTCCCGTTTTTACCCTTTGGGTACGGAACCCTAAAAAGGGACCAGCGGTAAGCAGTAAATAAGCTGGAGAAAGTGAAACTGTCTACCGTCCATAAACTGCAGGATATTAAGAGAGCAGAGGTATTTCAACTCTTTGTTTTGCGATGTCAACAGAATGGAGACTCATGATTGAAATTAGGAAAAATGGGGAAAATTGTACTAACTATTCCTCACTTTCATAAAAAGTAGCAGATTTAATCTGTCAGGAACAGGCAACTATCCTAGCTCTCTTGCAACACTAGCGCCACCAATTTAACACCTTTCTGGATACTTTTGGATATATGAAGATCTTCTACCCTTCTAAACTCTATAGCAGTGATCATCATAGGCCCGCAAGCCGGAGGTTTCAAACGTTCTATTGTTGGTTAGTGTCAGTCAGGCAAGGTCTCCAGTGGGTCAAGCGGACCTACCATATTCAGAAGTACAGATGTTATACTACTAACGCCATCTTACTTTTGCCGACTATAGTAGTTTATGCAACTGCCACATAAGAGGTCTTAAAATATGAGCGTGGTTTTTTGAAACGAGCCGAAGTCGAGTTTGATAATAGGATCACATGAGTGTTTAAGACCTAATTAATTATGTACAGTTGCATATATATACTTATGTGGTTGTAAGATGGCTTTAGATGCGCTTGTCCCGTTGGGGCACTTGCTCAGTCTGGCCTTAATTTACAAAGCATATATTATGAAAGCACGTATTATGATAATATTCTAGGTGGAATACTATCATAACGATTCCTATAGTACCTCTTAATGGTACCTAATATTGTAAATGATAAACACGCCTTGATGTTCCTTTTATTGAAATAATTTCATTTATTTTGTCTATTGAACGTTCTTATACCAGGTGTTGCCTGTAACAGGAGCAATAAATTAAAATATAGATTCTACTCTTCAAATTGAACAACATTTATTCAGCAACTTTAAAAAAAGTCAGGTATATGCGGGATAGGAAACGAAACGATTCTCAAACTGTAATACGAGTTCCAAACATCCTAGTCTAACATGGATGAGTGCCATCCCAAACATAGTCTAAGGGCATTATCACACTTGCGATTTGCGAGCGAGTTTTCTATACAAAGGGTATAGCAGGATAGCCTAAGAAAAAGTGCCCCCAGCGTTTTTGGGTCGAAACTATAATCAAACGATGCCTTTTAAGGAGGTAATACCCTGCACAAAGTTTCATCCCTCTGTTACCCCCTGGGGGTGAAAAACACCCGATTAACCCCAAAACTGTTTTATTTATTTTTTCCTAAACTATGAAAGTGACGAATTTCAAATTTTGTACAAATATTAATGAGACTAAAAGCTATATTAAAAAAAAATATGACTCTCCTAACCATTTAAATTCTTGTAAAAAAAAGTAAAAAAAAAAAATAATCATCCTGTATAACAAGTTCGGCTCTTGGTACACACACCATTTTTTTTCCAAATATGAATCAATTTATATTCTACATCATACAAAAGTTTCATCGACCTAGCCCAGAAGGAACATTACGAAATTAATATGAATCGGCTCTTTGGTGCCTACTATTCATTTAACTCCTACTAAGAGCCTTGCATTATTTTTTATTAATAAACAATGGCCTGCGATCGGACCGCTGTTTGTGTCCGATTAAATTTTTTTAAAATCGAACGCGGGCAGTGTTTTTTAGGGTTCCGTAGTCAACTAGGAACCCTTATAGTTTCACCATGTCCGTCTGTCTGTCTGTTTATTTCTGCGCGGTATAAATTACCACTTCGCTACGAAATTGAAAGCAACTCTTTTACGTGAATCCTATAATACCAACGCATACATTACCTAACATGTTAACCTTTGTTTGTATGGTGAAGACTAAACTACAAAGTGGTCAAACCCATTTGCATTTTTGAACAAACTCCCTCTTTTGACCCTCCTAACCATTTAAATTATTGTAAAAAAAGGTAAAAAAATTATAATCAACCTGTATAACAAGTTCGGCTATTGGTACACACACTTTTTTTTACCAAGTATGAACCAGTTTATATTCTACATCATACAAAAGTTTCATCGACCTAGCCCAGAAGGAACATTGCGAAAATAAAATGAATGTACTATTTAGTAGGCACTACTCATTATATTATGCTTAATGCACAATGTCTCGGTCCTGCAACCATATAATTAAAAACAAAACCGGCCAAGACCATGTCGGGGCCGGCTCAGTGTAGGGTTCTGTAGTTGCCCATCTTTCACAATTAGACGGGCTTAAAATAGCGGTTTTAAGCCCGAGGTTTCAATTACGAGAAAGATTTCAAGCTCTATAAAAAAGTCGTAAATGCCAAAGTAACTGTAATTACTTCTTGAAGTTATCGGTTATACGCGCCAGATTGAGCGAAATTTTTAATACAGTATGGCACTTAACTAACATGTGTAATGTTCGAAGTATAAAGACACCGCGCGGTACTTACGTCATTTTAAAGAAAATTATGATATTCTGCGATAACTCAAAAACGGCTCGACCGATTTTATTCAATAAGTATAGTTTTCATTGGAAGTGCTTATGAAGTCAAATTTTTACGAATTTTTCTATAATTTTTGAAACGGGGTTGAAAAGTTAGATGGTGGACGCTATTTTTTGGATTTCTATAGCGAATATTTACAAAACTGCTGACTTTATCAAAAAATTATGTTTGGAGACCCATATTATTCTTAAAATACCTATTCAACGAAACCCCACACACTAGTTGAAACGAAAAAAAAATCACCCCTCTTTAGGGGTAAAAGCGGTCCCCGAAAAAAGTTTTTCTTTTTATTTTTATTTTACCGGTTTGTCGGCGTTTTACATACACATACTCATACCAAATTAGAGCTTTCTAGTACTTTAATGTAATGATAACGGAGCTAAGCCGCGGACAGATAGACAGACAGACAGACAGACAGACATGGCGAAACTATAAGGGTTCCTAGTTGACTACGGAACCCTAAAAAACACTGCACGCGGCCGCGTTACTGCCCGCGTTCGATTTTCAATTTTTTTAATCGGATACAAACAGCGGTCCGATCGCAGGCCATTGTTTATTAATAAAAAATAATGCAAGGCTCTTAGTAGGAGTTAAATGAATAGTAGGCACCAAAGAGCCGATTCATATTAATTTCGTAATGTTCCTTCTGGGCTAGGTCGATGAAACTTTTGTATGATGTAGAATATAAATTGATTCATATTTGGAAAAAAAATGGTGTGTGTACCAAGAGCCGAACTTGTTATACAGGATGATTATTTTTTTTTTTTACTTTTTTTTACAAGAATTTAAATGGTTAGGAGAGTCATATTTTTTTTTAATATAGCTTTTAGTCTCATTAATATTTGTACAAAATTTGAAATTCGTCACTTTCATAGTTTAGGAAAAAATAAATAAAACAGTTTTGGGGTTAATCGGGTGTTTTTCACCCCCAGGGGGTAACAGAGGGATGAAACTTTGTGCAGGGTATTACCTCCTTAACCCTTCGACCGCCAAAGACGGCAAATCACGTCATCGGGAATTCGTGCCACTGACGCCAACGACAACTATTGACGTCAAAAATTTCAGTGGTCAAAAACATGCTAATTCAAACCACTATCTGTGTTTTTCAACCTCTGTTGATTTTGGAGCACTTTTTTTTTTTGGTTTGGCGTCAGTGGCACGGTGAATTGCTTTGCCGCTCGGCGCTCAAAGGGTTAAAAGGCATCGTTTGATTATAGTTTCGACCCAAAAACGCTGGGGGCACTTTTTCTTAGGCTATCCTGCTATACCCTTTGCGTCGCGGCGAACTCGCTGCGTCTTCGCCTTCATACAAAACTCGCTCGCAAATCGCAAGTGTGATAAGGCTCTAACAAAAAAGAGTAGAAATTAATAAGTGACAATACTGTAGTGTATGTCGCCCCTTACTAATCAATCTAAGAAATTGGGGACGACACTACAGTATTGCCCACTTTTTCTACTCTTTTTTTCAGACTGTAAGGTATAATATGTCATAATTAATTATTAACTTTGAAAAAAGGTTGTCCAACATTTTAGAACATAATATTGTGTTACGTGGGAGAGGACTGCTACTTGAATGTGAATGAGACAAAACATATATTAATTATCTTGCAGCTCTACCTATAGTACATTAGAGTTGATCGCAACCGCTATATCGTCAATTAGAACATATTAGGTGCCGCTCGAGGTGGCTCGGGCTTCTGTAAATGTTTTACTCTACCGTTTCTCTCTCTATTAAACAGTAACAATTAAACAGCACACCGAAATTAACACTTGTGGCCACTTACAAATATGTATAATAATATACAACACAATATATTATCTTTCTATCGCATAGAACAGTTATATCGAGTAAATCTACACACGGCGCCCGCGAATTTCACTTGCGCAGAAAAAACTAAGTTATTGTTTTTTTTTGCTTCTCCGTAGTCGAGTAAAAAGTATCCTATAAAAATCGGTCCAGTCGTTTGTTTAGGCGTGATGAGAGGACTAAGATTTAATTTTTATACAATTTGTAATAACATAGATGTCTTACTAACTTTACTGGTAAACTATCTGTCACGAAACGTGGAAAACTTCTAGAATTATTTATTAGATATGTATAGGTCACAGACAACCCGCACTAGACGGAGCATGTAAGGCGACCCGCGCGCACCAACGATATGGTACGGCAGAACATTAAAGTATCAACACGGCGGCCACCGTTTAGTTGCGTCCTTGTTTATGATCCATGCGTACGTCAACGAAAATAGAAATTAAATAAATAACATGGTAAATTGTAGTGTTAAGTGGTGTAGAGAGACCTCATAAACAAGGACGCAACTAAACGGTGGCCGCCGTGTTGATACTTTAATGTTGTGCCGTACCATATCGTTGGTGCGCGCGGGTCGCCTTACATGCTCCGTCTAGTGGGGGTTGTCTGTGGTATAGGTAAAACAACTTGAAACAAGGGCATTAGTTAAGTTTTTTAACTATAACTTTAATGTGCTACAGCTGTGTGACCACGGGTAACGTATGCGGACTGAATGCTTATTACAAAAACTTAGGTAGCAGTGTTATGAAGTAGATTGTACCTATACACGAAATGTATAAATAACTCAGATAAAGCAAAACGCCAGTTGAGAAGAGCACGAAGTATATTCTAGATTAAATAATGAATAAGAACGGTTTATCTAAATTTCATCAGAAATTAACGCAATGTTTATTTTAAGTTCAACAATTGTTGAGAATACAACGCGTAATTATTAGATTAATTGTTTTTATTATAAGTTACATCGTAAGGGTTAGCATTAGTGTGCGGAGCGATGGGAGTACGCGTTTTGAGGTTTTCTTTAAAGTATATATATCCCAACTAGCACAGAGGTTGCATAAACACTAATACGGCCTTTATTCAGCTTAAATTAGCTGTAGGTATAAGAGCTATATAAGCGCTTATACAGCTTGTGTGCTGCTTGTTTATCGAATTAAACTGGAAGGAGTCGGTACACTCGCGATCACCCCTACCATGAGTTAAGAGGCCGTATTCGCTAGCGACAGCGTAAACTATTTGTATGGAGAAGGAGAACAGCGCCCCTGGCGATTACTTTGTAGAACTACAATTCTCCATACAATTCGTTTACGGAGTCGCTTGCAGGTACGGTCACTGTAAACTCATGGTAAGGGTAAACATTTATACGTTAGTAACATATGAGGATATTCGGTAATATGCGTGTGGTTGTATAATATTTTTGTTACATTACCAAATCGTCTAAATTATATCTGAAATTCTAAATTAATAATTAAAATTAATATCGGACAACCAAAAATACGAAAAAAATCTAATACGAAATAAAGGACATCTTCTATTCGTACAAATTCTAACGTTTCTTTCATACAAATTGTTAGGGAATGATCACAAATTGTCATATTTTTCTTCTAATATAATCGGTAGTATTTTAATGAGATTCCGATAGTAAAATTAATATTTATTAATAAACTGTCGGTCATTATGTTTTTCACAAGTTTGCGGCTCAATAACAGAGGGACATTCTTAAAATGAAATACGATAAACAACCGCATGCAATATAATAAAATTCTTCTGATCTCATAAATTACTTAAAGTGCTTATTGGATAAGTTTTGTTATTTTCTTAAGATAGAGGTCAGCAATATTGGGTTTTTAGAAGTCGGCTTGGTGACAATGATTTCTAAAAAACTTGTATTCAAAGAACATAGGCACGAATGTTAGGTCTTAGGTTTAGTATATACATTTATTAGATTCTAGACTAGTAATATTATTTTACTAACACTATTCCAATGTAGACTTCAGGAACAGTATCTAAGGTCCGATATTATCTCAAAAGGTAACGATTTACTGTTTCTAATTATTTGTACTTATTGTGGATATTTCTATACAAATTATAAATTAACTAGTAATCAGGAACTTTCAGTTACTGCGTTCAGAGTTATACAAATTATTCAATATACGAATACACAGGTTTCGGACAATACTTAACTTCATAGGTTTTATGGCTAATCAGTTCATATGCCAGAGCTATTTCTAGATCTATTTTTTTAGTATACGGTCGTTAAGCACCGTATGGTGCCTTTAAAGACAATCCCCACCTGCGTGTGTAGCATGTGTGTTATCTCTTATAAAGATTCATACTATACAACGCGTACGTCGCGTCGTACGTGTCTTTCACACACAAGGGTTAAGTTATGCATATCCAGCCATTGCGTTTGCTCTCATCGCCCCGTCTGACTGTAAATACAAGCTAGGCTACATCGATTGCACTTTTTAAGCAATTTACACCGTCGTTAATAAGTTAGGCAGAGAGTATCGGTCACACAATCTAAGTAACGCACCAATATACGGTGTTTTTATCCTCGGTCACTTTTAATACATTAGTTGTATTGAGAATGACCGACTGTATAGTCCTTCGGGTTGGCGTTGTGTACGATCTCATTAAAGAAAAAGTCTGTTGTGTGTTTTTGTGCCTTGTGGTCATTATCGTTCGTAATAAAAAAGCAGCGTGCTTAATAGATAAGGTGTCATTTTGGTGGATTATAAATTAACTGGACTAAAAATATAAATATTAACTCTAAGGCCGAATTAAGTTATACAATTGCTTTAATAGTAATCGTGTTTACCTGACTACCTGAGGTTCTCTTCCTGAGGACCTCTATTAAAGTGATAATTTTAACTCTTGGCAAAATGCCTTAGAGTTGATGATCCACCAAAATGACACCTTACCTATTAAGCACGCTTCTCTATTATGACAGACAACAATGAGGTAATGTTTTCTTTAATGCGATCGTACACAACGCCAAGCGACGGACTATACGGCTATCTATTAATACACCTTTTCCCGTATGTTGTATGGATTTTTTTCTTAGAAAGTGTCACTATTACCCTCACACTCTGATTTAGGTAGGATATGTCTATTTATTACGAAATAATAAAATATATACGTACTTCCGCAATCATTAGACTAAGCTGCCGACAGGTTAGAGAATATTTATTCTGCATCACTAACATAGCGTGGAGCATTGAAGGCGAGGCACGGCGAAATATTTTTTCACTTACAGCCTAATTAACATTATTCAAGTTGATTGGAACGACGTCATGTAAAGTCATGCAGTTTTTTAATGAATAAATGATATTTATTCACCAGAATACATGGTTCATGGTAGTAACATGGTTCCATAATTATATTATACCGCATGTGAAACTTGATTAAGTAACTAAGGCTGCGTTTCCACCAGAAATGTTCGAGGACGCGTAGCGAGGGATGTGTTTTGGTTAACCAATGGAATAACTTCATTAACTTATCCTCGCTCAGCGCAACTGATTCTATTGGTCAACAAAAACACATACTTCGCTCTCGCTACGCATCGTCGTACTGGTGGAAACGCAGCCTAAAGACAGATAATTAGGTATTGCACGATGAATTATTGTTTAAGCTTAAATTACATTAATAAAAGCAACTTATGAGATAGAGACATGTTCTTTTCCTGTACCGTTCATGTAAACGTAATGTTTGTTATTAACATGTACTCGTAGTGGAGGGAAAGTAGGTAAGTGAAAAAACAAACATCGGATACAATATTTAGTTATTGGTATTTATAGAGGGCCATATTTTTCTTCAGCCAACAGTACTATAAATATGTGACAACACCCCGATCTTTTATAAAAATAAGAGATTTAGGATACTAGTTCATTGGTTGTCTATCAATGACCCTTATGAACTTTAAAACGACTACAGTCTTGATTGTTGCTAGACAAACATTGCGTTCGTCCTATATTCAATTGAATACGTAAATTAAATATACAAAAATATGTACCTGGCTTGCCCAATGTTAAATGTTTTATTATTTGTATAAAGCTTTAAATTGTGTGGAACTGATTGATAATGTTCGCGAAGACATTTGATATATTGTGAAAATTCACGCAGTGGTTTAATAATGTGTTTAACATCAAGGTGGACCAAAAATGTTTTCAAATCCGTTTAGAATTTATAACAGATTATTATAATGTAAACCACGTTCAACGGTTTTCTGGATATTGAGATATATATGATCATAATAATTAGATTCGCATATTTAGACATACAATGATCAAACACTTGTAAGGTAAACGTCCCTATGCTCGACACGCTAATGCCTAATAATGACACCATGCTATCACCTCTATTACTAATGACATTACATTCAAGATGGCAACTATTAGGACAGTGTCGAGTACAAGGACGTTTACCTTAATTATTATGGGATTCGCTGCAAAGTCAAGAGATGTATATGTATAGCTAAAAAACTTAATGAATGCCTTTCTTGCATCTATAGTGCATCTTATAGTGCAACCAACTTTTCTGTGTACTGAAGGGTGTCGCTACAATCTTCACACACAGAGCACTCGAACGCAGAGACACTATCGTATGAAATTCCAGCATAACAGTCTTAGTGCCTAATTTCGTCGTTTCACAGATGGTTGCACTATATACAGGGTGGCCCATTCAGATCGGTCTGTATGGGAATGTCTGAAACTATAAGACATACGAAGATCTGTTCTTAGGAACTATGTCATCGATTTTAATAACAAGAAAAACTGCATTCATACATTTAGAAAAAGCCTGTACCTACTCAGCTCGGGAATCGAACCCGGACGTTTTGAAAAATAACACTAACTTTATTTCTACTTAAATACCAATTATGTAGGTCTAAGTGCGTTATCACACTTGCGATTTGCGAGCGAATTTTGTATGGCTGCGATCACGCAGCGAGTTCGCCGCGACGCTTATTTTTATAGAAAACTCGCTCGCAAATCGCAAGTGTGATAAGGCCCTTAACCTCCTGACGACCAGCATTCATAATTTGTCAATTTAATTTTAGCCTTATGACAAATAGTTGACAGTTAACTATTAATTGAAGTTTATGTACTATGTGTAGGACACGGGAAGTCAGGAGGTTAAGCAGTAAATTTTACTATGAAACATGATGTCTAAAATGAATAAAATGCATTGTTTGCATATTCTATTAATTTATTTTGGTACTTAAATTTTCGAAATGACCACCATTTTTTAATTTTAAAATAAATTAAAGAATATGAAAACAATGCATTTTATTTATTTATTTATTCATATAATACCTACACATTTGTGTCTACATTGATATCTAAGTAGAAATAATGTTAGTGTTATTTTTCAAAACGTTCGGGTTCGATACACGATTTTTTTATGTATGTATGTAGTTTTTTATGTTATTAAAATCGATGACATGGTTCCCAAGAACAGATCTTCGTATGTAGTTTCAGACTTTTCTATACAGACCGATCTAAATGAGCCACCACATATCAAATTAACTCAGCGGCGAGGCACTACAGTAGTATACAAAATCCACATGAGATTTATAGACAAGAAGGTGACTTTTTATTTTACCTATACCTACCTGCTTGGAAAAAATACAAATGCTGCCTATTTTATAGGCGTATGTTAATTACTTATTAGTCTTATTACCTACTAGTTATTACCCTATATTATAGGCGGCAACTGTGCGGGTATACACATTGTGACCTCTGATGGAATAGTGCCTTACATGTATTTACAATTTGAACGAGACAATACTCTGCTAAATTGAACCGATTTGTAAACATTTTTGAACCATAATAACATCTATTTTTTAATGTTAAAGCAATACAACGCGTCCCAAATGTATATGTACATAATTTTTATAAAATAATTAATACAAAACCTTAATATCTTTATGTCTATGACTATTAGGGCCTTTAAGGCTTAAAAGATTTTGTTCCCATTTTACATGGTTTTATATGGTATAATTTTTAAACAGAACAATTTTATACACTTGTATTGAAAATAAGCAGTTTGTGCGGATTAAATTGGTAATGATAAATATTTTGGTAATGTTACTTAAGTATTTATTTTAGATAGTAGGTACCTGCCGTGCTGCCTTCTCTCGAAATAAGCTAAGTTTCAGAGACAGAAGCGTACACATAACATTAACTAAAAAAGCGACATGTTTCCTGTTTCCTACTACATCTTTTTTCAATCGTCGCCAGTTACGGAGAGGAACATATTAAATACATTTCACAAACGGGTGCGTTTTTAGTAAAATTTTCAATTTAATTCGCACAAAATGTAATCAGGAGATGTAAATGATCGATCACATTCACAAATATAAACTTGGTGTTACTGAAGTTTTTTTTTTATTTAATTCTACATACTTATTCTATTATAATTGCATATTTTAATTATATTATGGACAGAGGTTAAGTAAATAGTTTAATGTGGTTTAAAAAATCATCAAGATGTTTTCTTCCGCCTCCATATCTTGGACGGTAAGGTAAAAGCGATAAAGATATTGTTGACTGCAATGGCTGTAAAATACCGTAACTTTTTTTAAACCACAGAAAAATCCGTAGCATTTTCTAGGAAAGTGGGTTATTCTCATCTTTTGGCAAGGACGCACTACCAGCCGCACTGTCAGTAGTGTCGTGTTTTCACCTACTATTTGCGAAACGATAGCCACAAATTAATGGCTAAAAATGTTTATTATGATATGATTATGAAACAGTCAACTAGCTTTCTGATATCGTCAATATCCCATTTTGTCTACAATCCTATATGGCCAGTCCTAATTTGCCCACATTTCACCACAGTGCTAATTGTATATTTGGTCCACAGTTCCAACTCGACCACATTTATCAATCGTGGCTTACGGATTCTATCAAATAATTATGCTTGGAAAAAAGAATATGGACGAGTTGGCACTGTGGTCGAAATAGAAATGTTTACGAGTTCGCACTGTGGACCACATAGGAATGTGGAAAAGATCGGAATGTGCCCTTATGGGAATGTAGACGAATCCGAGGGGAACCAGGAAACGGGGGAACAGTGGACCATATGCTAATGAGGACAAGTTAAGAAGTTGACGAGATAGGACTCTGGACCAGGTCCTGAGCCGATACAATCATATAAAAAAGGTATCATTATGATACCACAAATTTTCATAATTTTTTTTAAGTCCTAAAATGGGGCCCCCTTTGCTATACCCCAACCAAAAAATTACAGAATTTAAAAGGGATATTATTAAATGCACATCTGTATAATTTTTCAGCACACTAGGTAACTCCACTAATTAACTGAATGCATACCAGAAAAACGAATGCTGTGTAAAAAAAAAGCAATTGATTAACTGAACATGTCCTACAAAAAAAACTTTAACATCATACAAAACGAGACCGATGACCTTTTTAACCGAATTCACACCCAAAATATGGTTCCTACATCGGATATATTTGAAAGTTTCACCAAAAATACTGACTTGCACACTATTTTAACTATCCTCGCACTGCGCACTAAGATCCGACTCGGCCGGGTTAGGTTAGGTTAGTTTTTAGGGTTCCGTACCTCAAAAGGAAAAAACGGAACCCTTATAGGATCACTTTGTTGTCCGTCTGTCCGTCTGTCAAGACCCTTTTTCTCAGGAACGCGTGGAGGTATGAAGCTGAAATTTATATCAATTACTCAGGTCTACTGTCCCTTGAAGCTGTGAAAAAATCAAACTTCTAAGCCAACGCAATCAAAAGATACAGCCGTTTATGCCGCAAATTTTCGACACTTGCAAGGGAATCAAAACCTACAGGGTGCTTCCCGTGAACTCAGAATCTTGAAATTTGGTACGAAGCAACGTCTTATAGCATAGATAAAGGAATAATTACGAAAACCAAAATTTTTTTTTTTAATACCTAACTTTGCACCTAATTTATATGGGGCGCTATACATACCAGGTGCAAACTTAACTTAACCACTTAGGGATGGAAAGTGTTTGTACGGAACCCTCGGTGCGCGAGTCCGACTCGCACTTGGCCGGTTTTTTTTTTATATCCAGTAGGTAAAACAGTTTTGCAAATACCTTTAAATAGAATATTGAATTCGCATTATTTAGTGTGCAAGTCAGTATATTTGGTGAAACCAAAGACCATATACACGGGACCGCTATTCTTCATACTACGCACCGTACTCCGTTAGTTACTATCGTTCTACGTCGCTAGATGCCGCTAAGGGTCTCAATTCATTCAAAAGTCGTCATTTCTCAATCTATACCAAGGACCATATACCCGGGACTTATGTTCTCATACAAGAAAACGTAACTCTGAAAAAGCTCAAAATTCGGTATAAAAACTAGATGGCGCTGCTTCGTAGCCTGGAAGTGACAAAAATGATATGTTTTTCCAATAATTATAAGTGATTTTTGATTTTTGAAAATCAAACGCGTTACTGCTTTGTTTTAATACGATAATATAACTTAAATACACAATTTTTAAGGATTTCATTTTTTAGTCTTCAACAACGTGGTTTGATCGTATTAAAATAGATGGCACTACCTCTGGATAGCTCAAGGTTGCTTGCGGGCTCGCCAATTTTTGCTACACAAAATAGCTAGATGGCGTTGGTGCACTGATGTAATGGACAAAATAAGTTACGCCCGAATTGTCAAGCGACATTTCCCACTAACAAACAGTCAGTAACGTAATATTTGTTAGATAAGTTTTGTACAGTCAAGGAATTTCATTTCCTACCCATTTCGATAAAATGTCGTTAGACATTCGCAATGCAATAGGCCGAAAATTATATTTCAATAATAGTATTGAAATGTCAATATTATTATTTGTCACTTCATTTTACAAAAAACCTCCTCGCGAAAGGTTATCATTTGCTTTTAATTTCTAATTAGGAACATATGTCAGTGTCAATCGAGAAAATCGTAAAATAATTTTCAGCAACGTTATTAATTTGAAAAATAAAATGCTTGCCGCTAACCGTGAACTATTAAAAGATAATGATAATGACTGAAAACAATGAAGAGCTCAAAGAGTGGAGTTACACCAGGAAGGAATACGGATTTATGAGATCACACGTCGGTTAAATGCTAGCAGGGACACAGTTAGACGTTGGGTACGGCGATATAATGCTGAAGGAAACCTTATTGATCTACTGCAAAGCAAAGTAACCATTGCATCGTCCGCTTGCCATGGCCCAAGACCAACGCCGACGACAAAATGGCTTTACGCCAACGGGACGATTTGCGGAAATGTTTGACATTTACCCTAGAACAATTAGGAATTGCCTACATGCAGGCGGCCTGCGAAAATATATTCGTTCGTTTTGTTTTTGTTAAAAGTAATATAAAGAAAACGTTTATAAAATTGTGGTTTTATTGAATGATCACTGTCGTTAGTTCTGTTAGTTTTTGTATAGATAAATTTCGGGTGCCTGTCGTATCGCATAACGTTTTTTGTCCTAAAAATGTTTGGCCGAAAATGTTTGGCATACTGTTGAATGGCATACTACTCGTTTGTCCTACTATTTTCAGATGATGTGCGTATCGAAAGTTTCGATTCGAAACGTGATACCTACCTGAAGGGCTACTCCGATGTTGGAAATTTTACTGTCGTATAGTGCTATTCCATTCACTAAAATATTCTTTGACAGATGATCGAGAAGGATGGCGCTATTCGACAGTCAAATTTTGAACATCGGGGTAGCCCTTCTGGCATCACTGGTTTGACATGTCTTGCCAGATGGGTGTGTGATGTCGTCAAATCAAATGTCATTGTTTCAAATTTGTAAAATTGTATGTATTTTATTCATGAAATTACGCGATTAATCGAATTTTGCGGTTACGTGTTTCCATATCAGAATTTATTGTTTTTTTACAAAGAATAGTTTGGTATGCGTTTCGGGAAGGTCTATCGTAGGCCCAGACAAAATTATTATTATATTGATTAGTTTACGTCAAAACGATGACATGTAGGGAATTGTTGCAACTACAATGATTTGCTCTCCATACAAATTTTAATCCCGTTTTTCGTCCCTAAAAGGGATAAAACTTGGTATAAATGATAGCCTATGTCCTATTCTGATATATAAGGTACATAACTGGAAAGTTTCATCATAATACGTCCAGTAGTTTTTGAGATTAAGTGAAACGTACATACATACATCCATCCAAACTTTCACGTTTATAATATTATTAGGATTAGGATTAGGATGTAAGTAATTTTTATGTTTAAATAAAACATACACAAATAGTGAAATGAGACGAAACGGAACGTAGTAAACAAACATCGCACCTAACGTCATCTATTCACTTTTTACTGTATCACTTGGAACTTGGAAGTTGGAATGTCGTTGAACGCTTGACGACTGTGTTACTTCACGCTTGCGCGTACCGTACGGTAGAGATTGAAAAATGACGACTTTTGAATGAATTGAGACCCTTAGCGGCATCTAGCGACGTAGAACGATAGTAACTAACGGAGTACGGTGTGTAGTATGAAGAATAGCGGTCCCGTGTATATGGTCCTTGATCTATACCGTACGGTACGCGCAAGCGTGAAGTAACACAGTCGTCAAGCGTTCAACGACATTCCAACTTCAAAGTGATACAGTAAAAAGTGAATAGATGACGTTAGGTGCGATGTTTGTTTACTACGTTCCGTTTCGTCTCATTTCACTATTTGTGTATGTTTTATTTAAACATAAAAATTACTTACATCCTAATCCTAATCCTAATAATATTATAAACGTGAAAGTTTGGATGGATGTATGCATGTACGTTTCACTTAATCTCAAAAACTACTGGACGTATTATGATGAAACTTTCCAGTTATGTACCTTATATATCAGAATAGGACATAGGCTATCATTTATATCAAGTTTTATCCCTTTTAGGGACGAAAAACGGGATTAAAATTTGTATGGAGAGCAAATCATTGCAGTTGCAACAATTCCCTACATGTCATCGTTTTGACGTAAACTAATCAATATAATAATAATTTTGTCTGGGCCTACGATAGACCTTCACGAAACGCATACCAAACTATTCTTTGTAGAAAAACAATAAATTCTGATATGGAAACACGTAACCGCAAAATTCGATTAATCGCGTAATTTCAAGAATAAAATACATACAATTTTACAAATTTGAAACAATGACATTTGATTTGACGACATCACAGACCCATCTGGCAAGACCAGTGATGCCAGAAGAGCTACCCCGATGTTCAAAATTTGACTGTCGAATAGCGCCATCCTTCTCGATCATCTGTCAAAGAATATTTTAGTGAATGGAATAGCACTATACGACAGTAAAATTTCCAACATCGGAGTAGCCCTTCAGGTAGGTACCACGTTTCGATACGCTGTAGCCCGGCTAGTCGTCGGGAGTGAAAGACGAGCCGTGGTTATAAACAAAATAATTTAATAAACAATAAAAACTATATACAATATAAAAAATAAAGAAAAACGGTAATCAGTCAGTACGCGGCACTAACGGGAAACACTGGCCTTAATGGAGCTGGGCAGAATGGTGGAAAAGGCAGGGTTTCAAGTGTCCGCGTGGTTCCAGCTTCCACGCACATCAGGCAGGACCAACCGCCGGTAGAGGTGCGTTTACCACAGCACGCAATCTTCAGCCAAGTAAAAAGGGCTGGAACAATATCTCACTTAGTTGGTGAAACCAAACCAATCCATGCCTTATTTCGTCATTGTTAAGACCAGTGAGAACGAAATAAGACTTGGATTGAGTTTAACAATTAAAAGAAAAGAGAGAAAAATAAGTTTATATACAAATATTACCTGCAAAGCGGCAGCCCTTACAAGTATTTGAGTATTATATACAGTTTATTATACAGCGTCGTATATACAATATTATGTACACTTGCGGTTGACTCGTAACACCACATAAGAAAAAGCAATATTACATTTAATCTTTAAATGTACAAGTAATACATAGCTATATTCAGACCCCCTTCATTCAGCACAAGTCCGAGCGTGTCTGTGAAAAAAGACAAAAGACGAACGTGGAACGCCTGTCTTTTTTAATGGCGTTTGTAAGCGGCCAGTGCTGCACCATGGAGGTTTGCCGCGTTACAGTACCCCGCGCGCCCAGGAGAATTTTCCAAAAGAGAAAACGCAGGAAAATTCCAACAAAAGAGATTAAGATAAAAAAAAAGGAGAATACATACAACTAGCTTGAAGTTCTAACCTATATTTACAATTTTAAATCTTTGATGTGCCATTTACCAATGGCACGGCCATGGTCATCGGCCAGTTCGTACACGAGAGGTGACAATTTTTTCAATACTGTACACTTTACAAATTTAGGAGCTAGTTTTGCAGTAAAATATTTACCAGCGTCACTTAATTGGTAATTACGACGCCATACAATATCACCTTCATCAAACTCGGCCTGTTTACGCCTTAAGTTATAATATTTACAATTTTTTACATGAGCATCCCAAATTGCAGCCTGCACTTTATCTAAAATAGGCGACAAGTGGCCTAAGTTTTCAGCGTAAATATCACGCGGCGCAAATATAAGGTCGTCATAATCGACATCATTAGAGTCAGCGACACTATAGAACGACCCGCACGGAACGAGTTCTCTGCCAAAAACCAGGAAGGCAGGGCTAAACCCCGTCACTTCATTAACGCTGGTATTTATAGCGAACTGGATCTGCGGAATATTGAGATCCCAATTTCTATGGTCGTTTTCAACAAACGAACTAATTGCAGTCATAATAGTACGGTTGTAGCGCTCGACAGAGTTTACTTGCGGGCAGTATTTGGGAGTAAAATGTATCTGTGGGATCTGATATTTATTAAAAAGTTCCTGTAATTCGTTGCTGATAAACTGCGTACCGTTATCCATTATAATAGTTCTTGGAAAGCCATGTACCAAGAATATGTAGTCTTCTAGGATCTTACATATTATATTAGAAGTCGCCTTTTTTATGGGAAATATCAGGCAGTACTTAGAGAAACAACAGTTGACGACTAATATATAACGGTTCTGTTTACGAGTCATAGGTAATGTGCCAACGAGATCGATTGAAATACACTGAAATGGCCTAGAACATTCCTTAGGTTTACCCATTATTCCTAGAGTTTGATGATTTTGGTATTTGTACGCTAAGCAGGTCTCGCACTTGGCAATATATTTACAAACGTCCCTATAGATACCCGGCCAAAAATAGCGTAAAGCTATTCTTTTGTGTGTTTTAAATATGCCAAAATGACCAGCAGTGGGCTCGGAATGGTTGTCATGGATAATGTTTTCTCTCATTTCCTTTGGAATGACAAGTTTCCAATCATAATCAGAAGTGAGAAAAGAACTAGTTCTTTTTAGTCTGTACAAGTTATTATTTACAATTTTATAGTCAGGAAATGATGCAGGATTATCTTGGCAGCCTTTAAATATGTTGTTAAACCAATCATCATCAGAATCAACATAAATAAGGTCAACTGGTACCGAACGTGACAAAATGTCAGGTACAACGTGGTCTTTGCCTCGTTTATGTCTAATTTCGAAGTTGAACGCGGACAAACGAACACTCCATCGAGCTAATCGACCTGTCGGGTTATCCAAATTTAAAAACCACTTGATGGCCGCGTGGTCGGTATATACAATAAATTTTTGGCCATTATCTAAGTAGCATTGCCAATGTTCCAAGGAGACAATGAGACTTAATAGTTCACGTTCAGTAATCGAGTAATGTTGCTGTTGTTTAGATAAAGAACGGCTAAAATAGGCAATAGGTCGTTCCACACCGTTCTCTTCTTGAGTTAACATAGCCCCGATTCCAAAATTAGATGCATCGCAATGCACTGAAAACGTTTTTGAAAAATCCGGGCAAGTTAATACAGGACTACTTATAAGCGTTTCCTTTATTTTATTAAAGGCAACGTCAGCTTCCTCATTCCACTTGAATGGAGGAGCCTTCTTACCAGTAGACGTTAAAGAATTAAGAGGCGCGGCTAATGTACTAAAGTTAGGTACAAAACGTCTGTACCAGCTAGCTGTACCTAGAAATCTTTTTAGCTCACGTCTAGTAGTTGGCACAGGAATGTCAAGTATCGCTTGCACCTTATCAGGATCTGTGCGCAAGCCTTGGTGATCTACAATATAACCGAGGTACTTTAGTTCGCGTCGGAAAAAAGTAGATTTTTCAAAGTTAATGGTAAGACGCGCGTATTTCAGTTTTTCCAGTACTCTAGATAACAAACTGATGTGATCTTCAAACGTACTCGATATCACTATTATATCATCTAAATACCAAAAAACACGGTTTTCGAATTCAGGCGTAAACAACACGTCCATTAAACGCTGCTGCGTGGCCGGTGCATTGGTCAAACCAAATGGGGTCACTTTAAATCTTAGCATTCCACGTCCTGGAACGTAAAAAGCGGTTTTGTCCCTATCTCCCTCACATAATGGTATTTCCCAAAATGCCTTAGCGATGTCAATACTAGACAAGAACTTAGCATCACGCAAATTGTCAAGGATCTCATTTATGTAAGGTAATTTATAAGCATCCTTTTTAGTGACAGAATTAAGCTTCCTACTATCCAAACAGAATCTCCAAGTACCGTCTTTTTTGGGAGTAACGAGAACAGGACTTAACCACGGACTTTCGCAAGGCTCTATGATGTCTAAAGCAAGCATTTTGTCTACCTCTTCCACCAGCACCTTTTGTTTCTCAGGAGAGAGCCTGTAGCACCGTTGCCTAATAGGTGCATGGTCACCAGTGTCAATACGATGCTCGACCAAGTGTGTGCGACCAAGAGGACTAGATTCCGTGGAAGCCTCATGAAACTGAGATATAATGTTATTGGCCTGAGACTGCTGTTCCGCGGACAAGTCTTCAAATGGAAGAACTTGTTTTAGCGTGTCATTAATAGTTAAGGAAGTACAATTGGAAGGTTTTCTCAGTTCAGCGTTTTTGAGACAATTAGGCAACAGATTGAAGCTTTTCCAAAAGTCTATACCCAGAATTAAATAAGACGAAATGTCTGGAATTACATGTGCAGTAATGTAAAGACATTTACCGTTAAATTGTACAGGTAATTCCACGTAGCCAATAGAATAAACAATAAAAACTATATACAATATAAAAAATAAAGAAAAACGGTAATCAGTCAGTACGCGGCACTAACGGGAAACACTGGCCTTAATGGAGCTGGGCAGAATGGTGGAAAAGGCAGGGTTTCAAGTGTCCGCGTGGTTCCAGCTTCCACGCACATCAGGCAGGACCAACCGCCGGTAGAGGTGCGTTTACCACAGCACGCAATCTTCAGCCAAGTAAAAAGGGCTGGAACAATATCTCACTTAGTTGGTGAAACCAAACCAATCCATGCCTTATTTCGTCATTGTTAAGACCAGTGAGAACGAAATAAGACTTGGATTGAGTTTAACAATTAAAAGAAAAGAGAGAAAAATAAGTTTATATACAAATATTACCTGCAAAGCGGCAGCCCTTACAAGTATTTGAGTATTATATACAGTTTATTATACAGCGTCGTATATACAATATTATGTACACTTGCGGTTGACTCGTAACACCACATAAGAAAAAGCAATATTACATTTAATCTTTAAATGTACAAGTAATACATAGCTATATTCAGACCCCCTTCATTCAGCACAAGTCCGAGCGTGTCTGTGAAAAAAGACAAAAGACGAACGTGGAACGCCTGTCTTTTTTAATGGCGTTTGTAAGCGGCCAGTGCTGCACCATGGAGGTTTGCCGCGTTACAACGCACATCATCTGAAAATAGTACGAGCTTTGACTATGTACCCCCGCTTGGTAAGTGAATAAAAATAAAGAAATAACTGAGTATGCAAAGATAGGATAATCAACAACAGCCACACCCACACACACAGCGACAGCGTCGTTAACAGTAATTGTTGAATTGTCTCTTTCTAAAGACCGATCGGCAATAATTATTTACCGCAGAGTACAGTATTAGAGCATAAAGTTTTTGTATTACTCGGATCTTAGACTCGGATACACGACAATGCCCGAATTGTCTGTCAATTATGCACCTAATTCGGGAAGTAGGCACATCGTAAAGGGCACGATTTTAACCATTTTAACGGGAGAAGCCAAGGAACAAAGTGTACTTACACCACGTATTTGATAATAGGCAAAATAATTCTTAGGGTAATTCATGTTAGGAATATTATGCTTTAGGTAATTAGATTTTAGAGTTATCAATATTAGGACAAACTTGATTTAGGACTTAAGGAGAGTATGCGCAAAAATTATTAGGACAAACGAGTAGTATGCCATTCAACAGTATGCCAAACATTCTCGGCCAAACATTTTTAGGACAAAAAACGTTATGCGATACGACAGGCACCCGAAATTTATCTATACAAAAACTAACAGAACTAACGACAGTGATAATTCAATAAAACCACAATTTTATAAACGTTTTCTTATTACTTTTAACAAAAACAAAACGAACGAATATATTTTCGCAGGCCGCCTGCATGTAGGCAATTCCTAATTGTTCTAGGGTAAATGTCAAACATTTCCGCAAATCGTCCCGTTGGCGTAAAGCCATTTTGTCGTCGGCGTTGGTCTTGGGCCATGGCAAGCGGACGATGCAATGGTTACTTTGCTTTGCAGTAGATCAATAAGGTTTCCTTCAGCATTATATCGCCGTACCCAACGTCAAACTGTGTCCCTGCTAGCATTTAACCGACGTGTGATCTCATAAATCCGTATTCCTTCCTGGTGTAACTCCACTCTTTGAGCTCTTCATTGTTTTCAGTCATTATCATTATCTTTTAATAGTTCACGGTTAGCGGCAAGCATTTTATTTTTCAAATTACTAACGTTGCTGAAAATTATTTTACGATTTTCTCGATTGACACTGACATATGTTCCTAATTAGAAATTAAAAGCAAATGATAACCTTTCGCGAGGAGGTTTTTTGTAAAATGAAGTGACAAATAATAATATTGACATTTCAATACTATTATTGAAATATAATTTTCAGCCTTAATGCATTGCGAATGTCTAACGACATTTTAACGAAATGGGTAGGAAATGAAATTCCTTGACTGTACAAAACTTATCTAACAAATATTACGTTACTGACTGTTTGTTAGTGGGAAATGTCGCTTGACAATTCGGGCGTAACTTATTTTGTCCATTACATCAGTGCACCAACGCCATCTAGCTATTTTGTGTAGCAAAAATTGGCGAGCCCGCAGGCAACCTTGAGCTATCCAGAGGTAGTGCCATCTATTTTAATACGATCAAACCACGTTGCTGAAGACTAAAAAATGAAATCCTTAAAAATTGTGTATTTAAGTTATATTATCATATTAAAACAAAGCAGTAACGCGTTTGATTTTCAAAAATCAAAAATCACTTATAAATATTGGTAAAAAATATCATTTTTGTCACTTCCAGGCTACGAAGCAGCGCCATCTAGTTTTTATACAGAATTTTGAGCTTTTTCAGAGTTACGTTTTCTTGTATGAGAACATAAGTCCCGTGTATATGGTCCTTGGTGAAACTTTCAAATATTTTGATCGCAGGGAATATACCTACAGATATCGATTTAAATACATGCCAATTTAAAATAGCATAATACAATTATTATGGACTATAAACAAAAAAACGATTGATAAGTTGTAAATTTATTCAAAAGTGTTGAATTTTGACAAACAAAACATTAAAAAATCACTAAAAACACAAGACAAGAATAATGAGGAGAGCACATTACATGGCACAACGACATCACTCGACAGCAGACGTCATGGCGCCTACATTCAGCATCTACGGCGGCGGCGGCGGCGTCGGCCGCAGGAACGGCGCCGACGGCGTCGGCGGCAGCAGCAGCGGCGACGGCGTCGGCGGCAACAACTACGCCGCCGGCGGCGCCGTCTGCACCTGTCGCTCGGATCGTCGTTATCACCGGCGACGGGCGCTGCAGTCCCCGTGTAATGAGACCCTTTCCTTTCCAAAAATCCAAGCGAGGTGCCTTCTTCTACTATGGTCAGTACTTTTCGATTCAGTTGAGAATCGCTGTCGCGCAACTTCTTCCTCAGGTGATTTACTAACTCAGGAAGCCTAGCGCCATTCTGATTCTTCTGCAGATATTGTACGACTGCGCGTCCAATTGGCTTCACTTGACTCTGGAATTCTTCTAATTTTAGCAGAGTCGTGCTCGTGGTTGCCGATTGCGACATGATTCACATTTAATTAAAATTGTGCTTTAATTAAAATGTGAGTATTTAATTATATGTGAATACATAACTAAATTGTAAGAAAGAAACTGTATAAAATAACGGAAATTTTGGCAGGACTGCCTCCTCGAATCTTTCTTGCCTTGCGAATGATTAAACAAATGTTGAGATACTTTCTAAACGTAGAGGAACAAGCTTTTGAAATTTAAATAAACTTTCTGGCCAGTATGCCAGTATGTCTTCAAAGAGGTTTGTGTCACATTTTAATATCAATTTCATTTCGAAAAGGGAAGTACATACCTATGAAATGAATTGTGAATATCTTAAAGCTACGAGAAATGTTTATTTACTAATTAAGTAACTACTTACCCTTGATTTTTTATTAAGCACGCAATGCAAACTATAAGCGATTTAGCTTCATATAGACTACCTAAAGCTCGTACACACTGGGCTAGAATAAGTAGGTTTATATGCTCTTAGACATTATAGGCAGCAATCTATAGGTAATAAATATTCTTGCCACACACGTACTATTTGACAAAGTCAACACACGCAGCTACAAGCTATACAATATACAAATATTGTTTTGCGTGTGTGAACAAATAGTAATAGGTATATTATAACTTGTTATATAATCTTAGAGCATACTCTACTGGAGACAACTTTCCTCCCTCAAATCTTGGCAGACTTTTTGTTTATAAAGATACGGCGAAGGTTAGTTTTAAATGCTAATCTCCGTGTGTAACGGGCTTAATTTATATTTATGTACAGCCAGCGCCAAAGTTGCTGACAATGTAACTGACTAACTACTATACTATATCTATGTACTGTGTAGCGTAGCTTGACAGAAAACGTCAAGTAATTTTTATTTAGTTTAAGTATTTATGAATAAAATAAACAACAAACATTCGTCGTTCCCTATAAGGAGTAATAAAATTCTTGCATTACGAGCCTTTTCAGGCTTCTGGTAAGTAACCAAAGAAGTTTCAGTGCACAATATGGTTGCGAAAGTCGCTATTTAACATTTAATACATTTGGTGCAAAACCTACAACTTGCCCAGTGCGAATATAATATGTCGCCAGACATTGGCTCAGCATCAAAAGAAAGGTAGGTATTAGCTATTTACTTAGTACATTTAAAAGGCGGGACTAGGTATTAAGCAGTAGCTATTTTTGTAGAAATTCGTTTTGATGAAACAATGAACTAAATACCTACAAGAAAACGCATAGTAATAACCAGGGGTCGGACTTTCTTTCGCACGGTAGGACTAATGGAGAGCTATGGAGCCGATATTAACATTAAAATACTATTCATACTCATACTCATAAGTGTATTTCATTCGCAATTTTATTTTATAGTCAAGGACAAAGTCAGAAGAATATACAAAGACCTGATTTGTGTAGGCATTGTTTTTTTCGCCAACATAAAATACGTAAATATTTGCAACTTTATCCATGTTTTCTGGAGTAAATTGGGTTCTATTATTGATCGAATATCCATTTATGACTAGAAAGTGCATGATATTGACAATAAATTGAGTTAAATTAGGAGTTTGAAATATTGTAAAAAAATATTTCATTTATAATTTTAGTCATTTAATGCTTGGGAATGTTAACTATAATACTATAAAGGCAGTGGAATGAAATACACTTATGGGTATGAGTATAAATAGTATTTTAATGTTAATATCGGCTCCATAGCTCTCCATTAGGCCTACCGTGCGAAAGAAAGTCCGACCCCTGGTAATAACGGATGTGTACCTAATAGAGGTGTGCCGTTCTCGAGAACGTTTCCCTATTTGTGTGGGAAAAAACGTTCTCGACCACGGCACATCTCTAGTACCTAAGCGCTACGCGAGATGACTACGCTCGAAGTTTCCCAGCGTGATCTTAGCAGAATCGACGAAATCAGTAAGCAATCTACAAAGTACATGAAATAAAATGTTCAGAGCGAGTTAGTCAATTGGAACTTATACGATTATGGTAGGGTCACATATTTTTCGACCGTGGCGTTGAGGGCACAAGCACAACTCGTGGCGATGAACGGGTAAACGAATGTACCAAGCCCGAGGAATGGCCGAGTTGTTACCGTGGGCATGGGCAACCGCTTGAAGCGGGTGATGCCGGGGTAAAAAAGAACGAGTGGCGACCATGAGCCGAATGAACAAGGCAGCTTTCTCATTAGAGCTAAGCTACGTAACTAAAGCTGACAGCTCGCTGAAGCGGAGTGGAAAACATTAACTGATGTGGCTGTGTCTTTGTGAAGCCCATAAGAGGTGCATTTAAATCTGAGGAATGCGATTGATGTATTCTAAACAGATCGCAGTAGACAGTCAACCTAAGGGACGTGCGAGGCATAAGTCTACCAATAGAATTTAATTGCGTCGCTCGGCGCAGCTCGCAGCTCAGTGTTAGTGGATTTTTTCCTCGTACGTCGCTTCTCTGCGTAGGTTAGCCCTAGTGGACTAACGGCCTAATAAATAAGCTCGGCCACGACATCACCGGCGACAATAAATGGGAGCAAAACGTGCTTCCCTTTGTCACTCCAGCTCCCATGCATCTATAGATGGCGCTCGTCGCTGCCGCTTGCTGTCAATGTCCTGGCAGTGACTGGCCGCCTACAAGATGGACTGATGATTTGGTGGGGGCCATGGCAAGATGCCCGATGCGGGAAGGACAAGACTAGCCATCCATGCCAGTATTGACGATTGGTAAGTAACACTTACAATAAAATACTTTATTGCATACCTTCCAATGGAAGTTTACAAAAGGAAACAAAACAAATGCAATTTCTTATAAAATAGGTATCCAATTGAAAATCTTAATGTTTATAAATAAATAAATATCAGACAACCCTCACACAGGCTTGTGTTATGGGTACTAGACGACGATATACATACTTATATAGATAAATATATACTTATACATAGGAACAACCACGATAGTCCATGGAAATGGTACATTTTGCCTTGCATTAAATCGGGTAGTTCTGATTTTTTTATATGTTCTATATGATGAAGTCGTTATGGCAAATCCAAGTTTTCGACCTCGGGAACCCTCCGGATCATTGTGAAATTCTTGAAAAACCATGAATTTTTCGGTGTTTTTTCAGTTTCCACCAATTTTTACCATGAGGGACCTATTTTACCGCAAATATCACTACGTAAACTTTAAAGAAGACTAAATTTTCAACAAATTGTGTTAAAGTGAGAGAGCGATAAATCAAATAGTTTGTAAGATGCAAGCGTTCAAAAATTAGCCAATCTTCGAAAAAAAAAATATTTTTAGACGTTTTTTTTAAGTTTTCGGCAACGAGGTCAACTAAGGACCCATTTTACGTTATAAGTCCATATATATTATTAAAGTACACACCATCCGCAACTAAATGAGACCAATTTGGTCTATTAAGACTCGATAGTTCTTTAGATACAGCTGTGTGAAGTTGCTGAGGTGAGTAAACAAAATAAAAGAAGGGTTTGTAAAATGAAATGCGACGTATGAAAATTATAATTTACAGAAACACAGTAATAATAACAATTATTAGTCTTTTTTGTACATCTTTGATGGATCAGGCTGATCTTCCAGATCTACAGCACTTCTTTTGTGGAGGGCTTACTACGTTAGCATTTCTTCATCGACCGGCTCAGGCCGCTCGAAACCGCCATCCAATGATGGGTCATCGATGAATTGTTCGTCAATGTCGTCACATATCAAGTCAGGCTTGTTTTAGCAAGATTGATCGCTGCAGTGGTTGCAAACAGCCGAGCATTTGAGGCCAGATTTTCTGCAACTACAAGTTGTATTACCAACTTTTTTTGCAGTTGCGGGAAAACATTTTATGCAGGGTTTGAGGAGCTGATGGTTTCGTCATCAGCTGAGGAATGAGGCCTCGAGTGCGAGGCCTCATTCCTCAGATGTGAGTGAGAGGAATTAGGAAAACCGCAGCGTTTTGTTTGAGGCGCGGCTGTTTTTTCAGTGTCGACAGAAACTTCATTTTTCCTTGGCCAAAAAGTGCTGAAGTTGTATCACAACCACTGCAAGCGTGAAAGAACAGTGCCATTACGGGTTGTGCTTGGTGGATGAAGGAATCCGTCGAGTAGGTAAGAAGAAGATAACGTCAGATGAGGACTTTGTTCCAACTCTACGAAGACGTGCTCTTGGTGTTTTTTTCTAAAGCGTCAGATGGATACCCATCGAAAACCACAGTTATATGGGAGCCATAGCGACTTTGCGACTGCGCCAAGCGAGACATGCACGCATTTAAAATCCATGTCCACAACTGGGAAGAGTCCGCAGCGGATAGGGACAAATGGCGGAAACTGGTGTTGGATGGGCGAAAGATCTTGGATGACGCATGGTTTAGGACTCTCGCAACCAAGCGTGCCAAAAGACATCAGCTCGACCCTTGCTCACCGCGCGCAGGCCAGTCTTACATCTGCCAAGCCTGTGGTCGCGTGTGTCGTTCTCGTATTGGCTTGCATAGCCATGAAAAGCGTTGTTCTTCATGACACTGTTTGTATAGTCTGTAAAAGACTGAAACGCCATTGATGATGATGATGATAGCGACTTTGCAAGTATTGGACATGACTGGAACCGATTTCCTCAAAATACACCACTAATTTGAAAAAACATTTTTAGGTAAATTTGTTAACATTTGAATAGCTGTATTTTAGAAACTATTGGGTCTAATGTAACCAAATTACTTTTATTTTGTTGCAAATTTAGTGTACATAAAAGTGTTCATAGTGATTTTTACTGTAACAAAAGCGTTTGGTGGAAATAAGTAACAAAAAATTAAATAACACCGAAAAATTTATGGTTTTTCAAGAATTTCACAATGATCCGGAGGGTTCCCGAGGTCGAAAACTTGGATTTGCCATAACCACTTCATCATATAGAACATATAAAAAAATCAGAACTACCCGATTTAATGCAAGGCAACCCCACTTTTAAAGCACGATTTCCATGTACTACGACCCAAGCACAAATATTCGAGTTCATCACACAAATATTTGCCCTGGCCGGGATTCGAACCCGGGACCGCCGCTCAGTAGGCAGATGCTTGTAAACTGAGCCAACCGCGTCGTCAAGTTTGAATGAAACTTAATTAAATGAAACTAATTAATATTTAATTATATTTATCAACGCCGTTCTGTCAATTTACACATTACATCTGGCGTTGCAATTACAAAGTTTTTGGTAAATGTAGCCGTCGATGGCCCAGGGGACATCGGACACCATGACAACGAGCAACACAAAAAAGTTGATTGATCCAGGTACGAGTAGGATGTAGGTACTTACACCTTTATTCTAAATCCAGATAAAAAGTATACTATACTTTCCATGTAAATGTATCGTCAACATAATTATGTTATTCTCAGTCTTTCCCATGATATATAAACGCCGGGAATATTTATGTAATAAGTATACCTGATATATTTTAATAGTAGGAATCGTAAAAATCGGTATAGTTCTCACTTTTTGAAAAAATATCTTAGTTGCGCTGAAAATCAAGATTGATAGGTTCCTTAAACAAAATGAAATTAATGTGTCCTAATGAAATTAACCTGTACGAATACTGTGTCCGTCTATTGAACGTTAAAACGTTAAATTTTCAGGCGTGCAGTAGTGAGTTGCGACCGAAATGGCACATAACAGACGCACGGAACAACCAAAGCCGATATAGCTCAGAGAGTTGCAAGAGTTGCTCATATTTCCTAAAACAGATGGCCGTTAGTTATGGCAGAAAGGATTTTGAGACGCGATACACGGTGGTGCGTAGGAAGCCAACACGGTAGATCAACGAGCTGGAAGCTGGTGGATGCAAGCATGACGAAGACTTATGAAGATCCTTGCCAGCATTTTAACGTCTGTCGGCTGATATGATGCTTTTGCAGACATC
The DNA here is from genome assembly GCA_932273695.1 of Apotomis betuletana. Lineage (NCBI taxonomy): Eukaryota > Metazoa > Arthropoda > Insecta > Lepidoptera > Tortricidae > Apotomis > Apotomis betuletana. The sequence goes on along the minus strand of OW026298.1, from coordinate 9,873,801 downwards.
TAAACAATTGAGGTATGCTATTTAACTAATATGCATCGATCGAACCGACTTAAAAAGCACAAGTCAATAGAAATTACATTAGTAGTTCTGTCAGCTGTCTGTACATACAGCTAACAGAGCCACTCATCACCTTTTCTTGAGATATCATATGGTCCTACTATGCTACATGTCTCTTTGCCTAATACTGAAGCGTAGCGTTGGTTAACGCTTCAAACTCGGTTAAGAACATGGAAGGACAATACCACCCACATACCTGGTTTTCTACGCGGAAGCTAATATAGGTTCCCCCTAGATAACTATAGTTATCATGTTTGGTTTTCTGGGTGTAACAAGAGCTCCAGTTTAGGTTTTTTACAATGTGCCTATAGTATTTATTTTGATATTTGTTAATTGTATTTTACTGTTAATATGTAAGTATGCATTGTCATTCTTTCAATTAAAAAGTGGTCTAGTTATGGGGAAAATAAAAAGTTTAAATTTCAGCCTTTTCGAAACAAACTCGCGAGGTCTACAGCTCACAGAAGCACTTGTAATAATCCTCATTGTCATCATCTCAACCCACAACCATCTAAATTCTATTAAACTTTCCTAAAAATTACCACAACCGACAACGAACGTTCGCATGCCTTCTGGCTTTTTTGTTTGATATATACTCGTAGTTGCGCATGGAGAACTAAAGATTCATAATCATAAACCATAATAAACTAAACGAAATATTTAATGCCATTAAAAATCAATAAGTTACTGAAAGTGAAATGATTACCTCGTCTGTTGACTTTTTTAAAAGAACAATTTGGAACATGCCCGCTAAAACGAGTATTTGGAACGCTGATATCTTAACCTCTGACCGTTTGTTCTATTTGTAGCACTAGGGAGTAAGCATTCAGTGAGAATACCCGTAACTACATATATAAGAGATGGAATCATATAGTTACATGTCCCACTGACGTTAGTCAATTGTAAAAGTTTGGTTGAGAGCGGTAGAGTAGTTATTCGGTAACAGGAACTATCGAGTTGAGGGGAATTCATCCCACGCACTGCACCCTGTCGGTACGATGCAAGTCTTCAAGATAAGGAAGCGAGAGAGGATCTGTACTACGTGGTACAACAGCGACTCGTTTGCAGTTATGCGAACCTAGTACCTCGGTCACGTAATTCGCGACTTTGCCAGGCTCGGTCAGTGACACTAAGTCTTAGTTTTATAAATTTATGAAACATGTAATGTCTCATTTTGTTTAATGTGGGTACACCACAATTTTTATTTAAACTATGAATACAAAGATCAAAGCTTAAAGAAAAATTGAAAAAGGAGCTACCTGGTGGAAGGGACCGGGAATCGAACCCGGTACCTCTGGATTACCGGTCCAGCGCGTTAGCCACTTCGCAACGCTCGCTCCACGTGGACCTGACGAATTTTTCCTTATGCTTTGTGTGTCGATCTTTGCATTGTTTATTTGAAAGGTTTTTAGGTGAATACATTAATATTCACATCTTACCGTACCACTTTACAGCGGTGAACGAGCAAGCGAGAGAGGGCGCTGTTAGTTTTATAAATTTATGAAACATGTAATGTCTCATTTTGTTTAATGTGGGTACACCACAAATTTTATTTAAACTATGAATACAAAGAACAAAGCTACTAGTCTTAGTTATTGTTTTACGTTACGTTTGCACCTGGTAACAATGGCGTCGCATACAAATGAGGTCCAAACTTAATGTGACCGGGTTGTACAAATCGAGGTTCCGTTCTTGTCTGTTTCCTCCTCCAAAACCTAACCAATCTTTACGAAATTTTAGAATCAGAATGGGAAGGACATGTTCTGTGTCGGGCTGTTTCGATTCGATCGAACCTGACATCCATTGATGCTAAGAATAGCAAGAATAACATATCGATTACTTATACATATGTCAAATAAGAAGCACTAAATCGATCAAATCCGAGTGGATCTCGCGCACAAACAGTTCCGCAACATCACATCATTTCGCTTCGTTTAAATATTTGCCTACGACTCACACTTGACCAAATTTTATCACGATGTTCTCCATTGTTGAGTGAAATCTACTAGAAAATACACACATATCGAAACGAGTAGTGTGGGTGCTTTCGAATAAAATCAATACTTTGTAATAAGATACCTAGGTTGCTTTGCTTCTGTTAAATGATTCATTAACGTGTGCAAGCGGGATGCATACACATACCGGTTGCACCTGCATTATACATGTTATGCTCTTGATATGCTATGATTGCCGGGTGAAAGCTCTATGATTAAACGGGTATTGAACGGTTGGCAGTGAGAGCTTAATTGGTCTAGCCTATACTCCATTTCCAGATAGGATTAGACAAAAGAAAAGAGGACTTTTATAGTGCAATCTTTAGGATGTCATTCAATCCATACTAATATTATAAATGCGAAAGTGTGTCGGTCTGTCAGTTACCTCTTCACGCTTAAACCGCTGAATCGATTTTGATGAAATTTGGCATAGAGATAGTTTAAGATCCGAGGAAGGACGTAGGATAGATTTCATCCTGGAAATTATACCTAAAAAGATTGAAAAGTGAGTGAACATTTCTGTTGGGGTGCGGTGACCCTGTAGGAAATGTAATTATTAGACCAAAAGCACAATTGCTCTTACATTTGCCTAGGCGCTTTTAATAATCCATTTTATCAAGCTCCACGCGTACGTAGTCGCGGGAAAAAGCTAGTAAGTAATATTTCTGAATTATACCTTCCAAACCTAGTTCTAAATATGATATCGAAGATGAAAATACTTTCACCTAATTTATTCACCAATTATTATTGCAACTATTGTCATATTTTTTAAATAAAAAAAAATATTAAAGACTACAATATAGATAAAGAATCTTCCCGAAATGGAACGTGTACCTTCCCAGGTATGCTGTGAGCCATCGAAGTTGCGGACGAATTAAGGTCAAACTAAGGACGATAGTCGGTCTTTCTCTCCCTCTCTGCATTCTACAACGTACAACGTCACACACAGCTACGACTCAGCGACTTCACGCATCATTTCCATTAGGCACCCTGTATGTGTAGGGTTGTATAACGATAGCTTATCATTATCAATGTATAGGTCGCCTACGTATTGATCGGATATTGTTGAAGCTTGTCATGCCCTATGGTGTCCTAGTACGTACACGTTCCCAGCTGTGTGGAAAATTAAGGTCGATGACGGTCGTTCCCTCCATCTCTCTTTCCCTCTCCTTCTTCAACGTGCAAGGTTGCATCACTTGCACCAGTGCCGGTTTTTGCAACGTTCCGCATTAGCTCCATTATCCATGAACTGTATGTGCTTTATCAAGGTCGCCTACGTACTGGTATTGATCGGAGATGCATGAAACTTCTCACGCACTATGTCTTCCTAGTGCATACTCGTTCGCAGGTGTGAACGATTCGACGTTGCATTGCAGACGAATTAAAGGCCGTTCTCTCTCTTTCTTTCGATCTCTCTCTCCCTCTCTGACTGCAACATATCCAACCTCGCACTCTGCAACGTCGCGTATCATCTCTTAGGCATTCTGCATTTTGTAGGTATTGAGTTGTACTTGAACAGTAGTTTACTACGTACATATTGTTGGGTTACAGCTCTAAAGTTAGGGTACAATAATAACGTGATTAAAATATTTAAAATTCAATAATTAGATAATCGACGAGTATTCCACTTGGGTTTTGACCCATAATAGTAAAAATAACAATAATAGTATATTTTATTAATGCGGGCAATATTTGTAGCATTGAATTAAGAGACCTTATTCCTTTTAAAATGCTGATTGTTTTAGATATTTTTCTCTATGATCATAATATGATTAACTTATTATTGAAGTTACTACCTAGAACAGGGCTATTGGGGTTTATTGGTATAAGTATATTTGAAACCTACAGTTTGAACTTTTCATGGATAAATTTTGCTTCAAAAACTACTCGAAATTGACAAAATTCACGCGGAAAATTAGTTTTTTCAACTTATTTTCGACTGCACGCATTGAAAGCGTGAATTAGCTATGTACCTACTACCTAGAACTGGGGGAAAAGTAATATTCACTTCAAAAAGTTGGTTGATATTATGAAGATATTGGTCATATTATGAAAAAAAAAAATTTTTTTAAAGGAATAAAGCCTCTACGGAATCAGTACCTAATTGGTTTTTCAAAAACAGCTTCCAAAGTAATAAAATACCGTTTTTACCAATAAGTTACTTTTAAATTTTATTAGCTGTATTTATATTTTTCCATGGCTATTAGTCTGGTTAGCCATGCCGATACAATTTGCTTCGCTTCGCTTGTTCACCACACTCATTCTGTTTCCTCACTTCAGCACCGCATTCGAGAAAGCAATTATTAATTTTGTGACAGTAAAAAATATCACGAAGAATTATCTGTAAGTTTGTTGTATGGGAGCCCCCCTTAAATATTTATTTTATTTTATTTTTAGTATTTGTTGGAATAGAATAGAAATACATCCATCTGTGAAAATTTCAACTGTCTAGCTAAAATAGCTATCACCGTTCTTGAAATACAGCCTGGTGACAGACGGACGGACGGACGTACAGCGAAGTCTCAGTAATAGGGTCCCGTTTTTACCCTTTGGGTACGGAACCCTAATTAATGCGACAAATGTAATCAATCAAATACTGTTTTCAATTTTCATCAATAAAAGTTATCCTTAAATCATTAAATCAGCTTGTTCAGTAACATAATTTCATGGTTATTTTTCTGGTTAGCCAATGGCGATACAAATTGTTTAAAAAAACGCGAAAGTTTGATGATGTGTAACAGATATCATAAAAGTGTAAATGACTATACCTGTAATAAGCGATTTGAAGGTAACTTTCATTGATTATTTAATCAATGAAAGTTACCTTCAAATCGCACAGTACTTGAAGCTAACTAAAAGTATCTAACATTCTTTGTTTTGCGATCAGCTGACGCGATTGCGGTAGGTTCACCTCGTACCAGGCTGTCATATGCAGTAGGAGGTTAATATTAGGTACTAACATCTTTTATTATTGCCCAGATGTAACTTTTGTCCATGTGGAAGTTTTGTTTACTTAAACTGTTAAACTAGCTTTTTAAAGATATCAAATCGCTTATCTCTTCTCATCGTATAAACGACTAATGGTCTTATTGTTTCCGTTGTTTCCTAACTTCAAAGCCGTTTTCAAGAAACCAATTTTGAGATTAATGTAACAGACGTAATCAAACACTGTACTCATCAATATAAGTTACTCTTAAATCCTTATTATAGGACTCACACCACAGAGCCGGCTCATTCCTCGGCAAAGGATTAGCATGGTTTTATATAGTTAGGTTCTTTTGGGATATATTAAGCTGGCTAATGTTGTTTCGTTTCTTACTTGTTTATTGTATTTATATCATTAAATAAGCTCCTTTAGTAAATGATTATATTTCTTGTTAGCCATTGTTTAAAAACACCCGAAACCTTGATGATACGTAAATGATATCATAAAAGTGTAAATGACAATACGTATAATTTGTGGATTAAGGGTAACTTTCATTCATAAAATGCTCAGTACCTTAAAATGGGGTTACTTTAAAATGCAGGGGGCTACTTTGGAAAGGTGTTTTTACGCCATGCCCTTATTTTTTTTGACCATCTATGGCAATGGAATACCTACCTTTAAAAATGACCTAACCTGTTACTTCATTGCTCAATCGACATATGAATAGTTGCGGTTTTATAACCATTTTAAATCTATCAAAATTGCCCCAAATTTTCCTAAAGTCACCCCATTTTACGGTACTTGAAGGTAACATAAGGTTTCTAACATTCTTTGTTTTGTATCAGCTGATGCGAGCGCGGCAGGATCAGCTCCTACTAGGCTGTCAGATGCGGTGGGTGGTTTACAACTATAATAACTTATGTTTATGTCAGGACGAAAAATTGTATGTACCTAAACTTCTTGAAACGAGAAGAAGATGTAAACCACATTATTATGACATCGGTTATGGATTATAGCATTTTTTTAAATAAATTATATATTTGACGCTTTTAAGTAAGATAAGCCATTTTAAATACTGGAAAAAGGTCATTTCACCAAGTTTAAGTAAACAAAAACTTTTCCACGTGGTAAAGTTACAATTTGTTGGCCTCTGGTAAAGGTTAGTAGGTAACCTACTATCTCATAATATGCTAGCGAGGAAATCGGTAACAAAAAGTAACAAACATACAAACACATTAACACACTCACAAACTGTCGACATTATTATGTTAGTGTGATGATAACCTGATGATATCGGTTACGAATGTAAGCAGGGATTTCAATGTGTATATTTCTTACCTTTTTATGCTTAGACTGATTTGAGTGAAGGACCGATTTGGATGATATTATTTACCATGGGCTTGATTTGTATAGGTACAGTCAAGGACGTAAAAATACAAAAAAAAAGGTACTGCATTGTCCGATATACACCTATTTTTTACTGAGTACGTCGTGTCGTTTAAATCACGTCAAAAAAATACCAAGGGCGAAAAACCTATTGATTTTGGAGTGTAGTTTTATTTATTGGTAATTGTAAAATATTTAATCTGGACCACAGTCATCTATCGTACTCCACTTTACTTTACTTCAAGTTTTGCCTCCAGGAGAGACGGACAGAAATTAGGGGTGTATTAGTAGTTTTTAAATAATTTAATAATTTTAGCGCTTAGAGCCGCAGGCACAGCTAGTACTTACAAAAAAATGTGGTTTTAGATTCGCGCTTAATAGCTCCCTGGCTTGGCGTGACGTCACTCCGTAAGACTAACGAATATTATTGAAAACCACAAAACCTACTCTAGTTTAGGAAGTATAATGTGCCGTGAATCCATCCCCGGTAGCAAGCTCAAAAAATAAATAAAAGATTGCATGTATTTTTTAATTACACCTTTTGTTATTATATTCTAGAGTCACCATGCGGATAAATACTTGCAAGTTGCCTACAACTACGGTTACATAGTAAACTGGAAACCTGCACATACATAACCTCAAAATACATTCCATTTATCCTGAGGTACCGAGTCTTCAGAAGCCAGAGAAAATGTACGAAAACGTCTGAACAATAGTGTTTGATAAGTATGTCCGTCCCTTTCGCAACCATCACTGAACTTTCATCAATTTTCTCTCTTCTGCATTCTGAGGAACAAACGAGACGCATTGCTATATGTCACTTCACTCCATTTGGGTGTGGTGCACTTCCCGCCAAAAGTTCAAACTTTACAACTTTGAAATTTAAATGGCATAATTAATAGGCACTAAAACATTTAAAGACTGGCAGTGTGGCTCGTCGAACTTCCATAGAAGCTTTCTATCTGACTCTCTTAGATTACGAATTTTTTAAATGAATTCATTAATTTTGACCTTTCAGGATGTAATTCTCAGTTACTGATCAATTCTCATCAATTTTATCATTAAGACAATCTTAAACACGCAAATATCTTATTTAAGATGAACATGTTGTAAAAAAGGAACTTACTTACAATATTTTCCGGGTATCGTCCGAACTTCGAGAATAATAATATACCCACGTGGTTGGATGATCACGTGATTTCAGGTATTGATCGTTTGTCTGCAACCACGTGCCGTGAACCGGGATTGCATAGGTTAATGCAAATTATGTACGTTGCCTAGTGTTCGCGTAACTGAACCCTTCGATAAACTCTGTGGTAGACTAATCCAGGAATCCCTAACGAATTTAAAGTCTGGGAACAGACATTGCACCCGCTCAATATGAGATAAACCACTCACCTGGCAATCCTGGGCTGAACCGGCTTCGAAGCAGCTGTGTCCGTAACTCTTGAATTACGAATAAAATTTTCATTCATTCATTCATTCTTGTGGCTGGCCAGCACTTAGACACTTAAAAACAGTCTGTCACACATCGGAAAGCACAAATCTAGTCCGTTAGAAGCGCTAATTTGTTAACTTTAACAATGGACGCACAAACGCGTCCGCGCCCCGTACCGAGCCGAAAGGTAATCTGTCAACCGAAGCCTCTGCGGTGATACATTTCTACCCGCGTATTCTTGACCGCCGTTGGGTTTTGCAGTCTACCTACATATTAACCCTTAAATGCATGATGATGCATATATACACGTTACTGAAATGACACAAGTCAAAACCTGAATATTGTCAATAAAGACTTTGTCAAGATTGTCCCGATGTCTCAAACTGACGTGGATTTCATTGGTAATTACGTCATTTCAGAAATAAAATTAGCGTAATTGTATGCATTTAAGGGTTAAAAGACTACAATGCCTGAACACCTAGGTCACACCAACTACCACTAGCGGACCTAATTGGAACTAAAATCTGTCGGTTAAAGGTCCCGTTGATAGTGGCGATACAGGTCGCCGTCATACAAATTGTAATACTATGATGAGCTAGGTTTATGCGTATTCCCGGTAGCATTTTTGCAGCTTAAGTCAAGTCAATAGAGACCATAATATGTACTACGGATAAATAAAAACAATTAAATATATCTAGTCTATAGTTGAGCTCTAGAGAGGATAATCAGTCTTAACTTAACCTGTTCACCGCCACAATTCACAGCTTCGAAGTGCCCCGTCACTTCAACGACTGCACATTATGTCAAAGAAATCTGTGTTTACGATGATCGTAAGTCCTCCCTTTATGGAGGGATAAAGAGTAACCTATTATTATACATCCAAAAGTATCCTCTGAAAGATGTTAAGTTAGTGCCGCTACTGTGTCAGATTATAGTTCGTTACTTAGCGGTTTGTTTAATATTAAATATATTTTGAATAAAAATCATCGTGAACTAAATGGTTAGATTTTCCTCTATGTACTTAAAGGAACTAAGTAGGAATTACTATATTCACCATAAATATTAAAATTATCAACTCGACGCAGTTCACTCCGTCTAATACTTGCTTGTAATTTATTCATACTATCTATACGAGTATCATGCTATACTCTAGCGCTATAGCGGATGACATTGGAACAATTTATTGCTTTTCGCTCTCATATATGGGTCAGGACCAAAAAGTTGGTTGAAATTAAGTCGTCGTTAGCGAGGAATTAAAAACAATTGAGAAATTTCCGTTGTGCGACAAAAAATAACGATACAATAAGAAACCTTAAAATAGAACATTAAGGTACGTTATTGAAAGGTTAACTGTCGTCGCACAATGGAGACTTTGACACTAATATTATTGAGTGAGTTAAGGGTGAGTTAACGTTGCAAACTTTTTGGTCTTCACCCATATAATATTGCTCCTTGTATTCTACCCTTCATACCCTATCTTACTCCACACACCACAGTGACCCAAACAGTATCCAAACAAACCATATTGGAATGTATGATAACCAACGTTTGGCTAATACCACATTTTTATATGATATACGTAGATGGCAAAGTGGCCAGCTGCAGGTGACGAAGTGTGTTTGGCGTCTAGTCAATTTTAGATTGAAGGTCTGCAGAGTACTAGGTAAATGTATGACCCGTATCTATCATTTACTTTCAGATGCTGCCATGCAATGCGGTGCCATAAACGTAATCTGATGCCCGTGTTCGACCAACAGGTAGCATATTTATATTGCATCTCAGTCACTCTTAAGCTTAATGTTGCGCTATCTCGCTTCCACTTCAGACAACGGCAACCTTTGGTCTAATGTAATCATTCAATTCAACATTGTATGACAAATGATAATGAATGAGGTATAGTAATAATTAAATGCTTTAAGAGGCCTTATTCCTTTTAAAATGCTGATTGTTTAGTCATTTTTCTCTATGATCAAACATGTTTCTTAACATACTATTGGTGTTACTTTCTAGAACAGGGCTATTGGGATTTATTAGTATATATTTGAAACCTACAGTTTGAATTTTTCATTGATAATTTTTGTTTCAAAAACTACTCGAAATTGTCAAAATTCACGCGGAAAATTAGTTTTTTTTACTTATTTTCGACTGTACGCAATGAAAGCGTGAAATAGCTATGTTACTACCTAGAACTCGGGGAAAAGTATTATTCACTTCAAAAAGTTGGTTGAAATTATCAATATATTTGTCAGAATATGAAAAAAATAAATTTTAAAAGGAATAAGGCCTCTTAAAAGGAAGTCACATATTAAGTAATAATATGATTTTACTCAATATTTAGACGAATTAATTTATATAACCGACAGGTTGGCCATCCGTGGTCATACGCCCATCCGCATGATGGCCGCCACCACCTTCCCCATTCCACTTGCATCTGCAATTAACATGCATGTGTGCAACGGGGTACTTTCTGAAATTTGTGACGTGAAAAACCATTGAAATCTGCGGCTAATTTCACATCAGCACCTCTAGCATATAACTGTGACACGCGAGACGCGAGACTTTCTCGCGTGAGATATATTACCTATCTCTTTCTGTACAGTACTGTAAGAGAGTGACGGGTGATACTGTGTCACGCGACAAGAATCGCTAAGCTAGACGGGCAGCATTTAAATGTACTAAATGCCTCCATATATTTTACGGTTCTGAAGTTGGCTACATCTGTTTCGGGCCAGGATTTCGGAACGTGCTCGCGTTTAAAACGCGCGTTTGAAACGCTCTGATTCCGAAACCTGGGCCAAATGATGAATTTTGTGCACTAGGACATCAGTATCAGGTTGGAGTAATCGTAAGTAAGATGCGGAAGCATCGGGTGACAAGTCACGTCGGCGTTATCCGATTGTATAACGTCTAGCGAAAGTGGTAGAGTTGCTGTTTGTCTGTTAAGTCTTTTGAGTTACACTGAGATAATACAAGTCACGGCGTTGCTAGGGGCGTGGGGTGGAATGCACCCGTTGCACCCCGTGAGTCCTGTACTTACATAGGACTCCTATGTTGTAGTGCAAGTACTAGACTTGCGCACTGCAAGTTTTCGCTTATTGTGGCATCTGTACTGATGAATTTGATGGCATATTCATCTCTTTCTAACTGTACCCTTTTTCTGAAGGAAGAAAGAGATGCCGGGGAATCAATGTGCAATTTTCGGCGCGATTTGGGGCGTATTCAATAAACTGCTTGTTAACTATGCGCTCCTAGTATTCGTTTTACGTCATTTGCGCCTATGTAAAGCTTTTTCTCTCTTATGATGATGATGATATCTCGTTAACAAACTAAGCATACAAAGATCAAAGCTCAAAGAAAATTTAAATGCGTAACCTGGTGGAAGAAACCGAAAATCGAACGCGGTACCTCTGGATTTCCGGTCCAGCGCGTAAACCACTTCGCCACCCTAACGCCAAGAAACCTTTCGAATTTTTCCTTATGCTTCGTGTGCCGATCTTTGCATTGTTTTATTTGAAAGGCTTTGCACCTTAGCGACCTCTATGTGAATACATTAATATTCACATCTTACCGCTCTAATTTACAGCAGTAAACGAGTAAGGGAGAGAGGGCGCTGTTATTTATAAATTTATGAAACGTGTAATGTCTCATATATTCCAGCAGGGCTTGCATATCTTGCCGGGAGTTTGCTTGTCGCGCGAGTCGGCATCTCCTGTCTTGCTCGCACGGTAATACCGACAATACTTCCATTCAATAATTGAATGGAAGTATTTAGTAGTAGTACTTAGTATTTCCGCTCACGAAACGGTCCCGGGTTCATAATTTAATACTCAATTTCACCATTTTCTCTAAGTAAAAGTACCTACATAAACATGCCAGAATTTCATTACCTATATGTTGAATTTCAAATAAAATCCTATTGAACCAGGAACTGTAAAAAAGGTAAACAAGTAAAAGGATTAAAGAAAAGAACTAATAAAATTAAAAATATGTATTTGTATACAATTCATCTGTACAATTAAATCCCTGTTTGTGCGTAATTCAGTTTAAAATTCGTTAAAATTACAACGGTTAGTCTAACAATCATAAGTACAATTTTTATTGTCAAGCCACATTTCCCGAAATAATTAACTAGGATCACCATGTTCAGTTAAGTACTCTAAGGACGGATTCACAAGCCTCGATCTTCCTACATAAAAATACAGTTAATCAATAAAATTTATATACAAAAAACATCGTCTATTGAATGGACGGAATCTCTCACAACCCTAGAACTAAGGCTCGATTTTGGTCGGCTCGCTAGCTAATAATAAACTTTGCTAAGACATTGGGTAAGCAAATAAACAATAATCAAAAGCTGGTTTCATCGCTTGGGCTCTTTGAAGCCGCGCACTCCATTTAATTTCCACAATAAATGTCCATTACTAAGTTTCTAAGATTCTTAGAATGGACCGAAAAATTAGGAGAAATACTTGACGTTAACGAATCTAAGCGACAAAAACCACTGTCAATGATTGCTTCTTTATTTACCAAATTTCTAATCTAAAAACACAGTATGGCTGTCAAAATAAACCTTGGGGTTCATTGACACCTACTAGAGTTTAGTTTTCGGAAACATGAACGCGCCCCGGCGCCCCATCTTACTCTTCGCGGCGCAGTTTGGGAAACTCGACCCTATTTACTTCATCATAAAATTCACTCGCTATTCGTAAGGCCCCATCAAACCAGGCTATAGGGAACGTGCACAACGAAGGAGCTGCCAACTAGTGCCCCCAATCTGAAGTCGTGCCGTATCCGAAAATTTCCAGATACTTTCCTCATTTCCCATACAAAAGGTGGAAAGTTTCCGGAAATTTTGTGAAAAGGCACATCTCTACGCCAATCCGAATCGTTTCCCCTGACATTGATAGTGCAGCTACGATAGTTCCTGCACGTTCTCTTGCACAACGAACGTGCTGCCAACTGGTGCCGATAATCTGAATCATTCACTTTATCGTTACTTGATATTATTTACATTTTTCCATTTCAATTAATTAAGTATTCATAGCTTGGCCAGGAAATGTTGCACCAACTCATTCGTGATGTTTTATTAACTAACTTAATTTGATGTAAATTTATTTCCATTCATTAAACAGATGGGTGAAGGTCGTTTCTAATTCGTATCCTTTACCGTAGGATCTAAGATCTAGATGGAGATTGGGCAGCTGTATAGGTACATCAGTTTCACTATTCGCCATATCAACGCAAATAGGTACATTACTTATACAGAGTACAGACGGCTACGTGCAAGTGCACGGCTGCAGGCACTGCACGCAGTGTCGACTAGCGTTCGTGACTCCCTGGTTACAAACGCTAGCCGGTGCTCTAGTCGCTTGAAAAATAATGAAATTGTAATATTTGGTATATTACAAAGTAGGTACAAGACAAACACTCTGAAGTTTAATATTTTACCACGCCCACTGTAATATAAAATAGCTGATTTGATCTGTCAGGAACAGGAAACTAGTCTAGCTCTCTTGCAACAGCTATAGTTATTAGCGCCACCAATTCAACACCTTTCAGCGGACACTTTTGGATATTATGAAGATGCTGCTTAACGCTTAACCCCTTCTACACTCCATAGTACTTAAATACAAGTAATTTCAAGTAATGCAACGACAATCAATGACCTTTTAGGACTTTTGGTGTGTGTACAATTATTGTCCAGCTCTTTTCTAGGTATAGGTTCTTTGTTAGGTATATATATGTTGCAGTCAAAAGTGTGAACTGGTCAAAAGGACTTTTAACCGACAAAAACAGGCAAAACTGCTTTTGACTGAGCGTGTTGGTCAAAAGTAGTTTTGCCTGTTTTTGTCGGTTAAAAGTCCTTTTGACCAGTTCACACTTTTGGTTAGGGATATACAAAAAAAAAACTAACCTAACCTAACCCGGCCGAGTCGGATTAAAATAATATGGAGATAAAGGGACGAATGTGCCTGCGGTCAAAAGTACTTTTGACTGATAGTAACAGTCAAAAGTACTATTAACCAATGATTTTCAGGCAAAACTACTTTTGACCAACACGCTCAGTCAAAAGCAGTTTTGCCTGTTTTTGTCGGTTAAAAGTCCTTTTGACCAGTTCACACTTTTGACTGCGACATATACATGACCTGTTGGAAAGTGATGAATTGTCAGTTATCTATCGCGTGCTACAGGGGACCATCGTAAGCCCGCTGGTAATCCCAGTGCATTAAATTGACTTCAGTTCGGTTTTTTAATCAGACCTTTTCCGATATAATCAAATATTTGAAATGTTGTCAATAGGCTAGTTGACTCATGTCAAATTGTAATAAACTAATGTTTATTCCGTATAGTATTTAGCAACGAAAACCTAAATATATATTTTTCAATTCATAAAAGTGAAAGATGGCTGAAAAAATTGAATATGAAAATATGGTTTTTAATCTGTATTTTGAAATGCTTAAAACGCTGTCCGCCATTTTCGCTTATGACAGTGACGTCATCGGTCATGTAAACAAAACTGAAAGTCTACTTTGAAGACTTCGAATAGTGCCGTCCCTCTCGATCTCCTGTCAAAGTATATTGGAGTGAGCGGAATGGCATTATACGACGGTCGAATTTCGAATATTTACAGGTAATTCTACGTCAGGCCACAGATTAGCGAAAGGGAAAAATGGCGGGCGGCGTTTTTGACTGTTTATGAAATTTCTAATTTTCAATTGATAAAATTTAGCTTTCTAGCTTTCAGAAAAATACAAGACGTTTTTTTTAGAGCTAGTAAGATCATTATTAACCATTTCAAATATATTTCAAAACTGGGTCAACTAGCCTATTCATGCTTTAGATTCATTTGACTCTGATCAATCCAATATTCAGATTTTTACAGTGTCGAAAAGGAGGTTAACTTAAATGGCACAGAGATACGAGATGTATGTGCGAGCAGACGTTGAATATTTGAAATGGCATTTAAAAAAATTAAAAAAAGTAACCTAAACTACAAAAATAATAGCTGGCATTAATAATTGTCATCTATTCCCTGGGCATCGATGCCAAGTTATTATTTTAACCGCCAAATGAAAATGATGTAATATGTCAAATAATTAGATGGCAAGTTATTATTTTAGCTGCCCCGAAAATAATAACTTAGTGTCCATAGCAAAATACACAATGTTCTCCATGTGAGGCATCCCTTGACTATTTTTACTTTTATATATATATTTTTTTAGTGGTCGCTAAATCCGACTGTACAAAACATCAATCAATTCACTACTATTGCGTAAATAGCGTCAACTCTAATATTGTTCAGACCTCTCGTGTATCTTTTGCTCGCATAATGGTTCACTTCCCGAAACTGTAACAGTAATAGCCAAGAGGGCATTGGATTTACATTACCTACTTGAAAAACGCAATATGTTTAAGAAGTTTTGTTCCTAGAACAACTGAAGTTCTTCGAGCACTTTATCATAATTTCATTATACATATATACAGCGTGTACATTTGATATAACCGCAAATTGTAGCCAGACGTAGATTTTAGAGCTATAATTATAAATTTAGCGTTAACTGCCATAGCGTAATTAATATATGAACTGAAAATTTTCGAGCAGCAATTTATGGCGTACACTTATTTGACACATGGAAGGATAGTCTTTAGTATCAACAAACAATAAGAAACAAATACATTGCGTGCTAAATTATTTTATATGGAAAAAAAAGTTCGATTATTTTTAATAATTTATGGATCGATATATTACTACGTGCATATACGAAGGAAGACCCCGTAAGGTTTGCGGTTATATCAAATATACACGCTGTATATTTATTTAAGGTAAAAGGTCATATTTTCATCTCACATTGTCATCTTTTTTAGCGGCGGCCTTTAGCCACTTGGGTATGCCGCCGTTATTATCATGTAAAGCCTGACCAGAAATATGATGCGCCATATTGTGAAATTTCACTGGAGCAAATTTCTTACACTGGCAATGATTTTATGATGATTTGTGTACAATGTCAATGTCATTCGAGGTGGTTAATTTAAAAGACAAATATTGTTGCCATATAAATCTTAAGTTACAAATAGCGCCCTCTTGACAATCCGCATATATTTCTGGTCAGGCTTACGCGGTGTGTCGGCGCCTTTACGTCTACACTGTTATGTTCACGTCACATTTCATAATACGTAATCAAGGCATTAAGGCATTATGTGTGACCAGCCCCGAGGAAATACGAGCGACGCAAGTTTATTGCCATACATTGATAGTCACCACGGTGGTCGCCTTTACACATCCCATCCAAGCGATGGTCGCCGCGAACACTCCGAATGGCACCTCAGCGTAATCCCTGCCCGCGGGGAACTACCGCTACTTAGTTCGCGTTTTTATTTTTCATAACCCGATTCTCTTTCCCCTCTCCTCCCGCCCTAAGTTCGATTTAGTCTATTCACGACGCAGTCCATGCTACCAGTGCGCCCGCGTCATTTCAACCCAAATTACCCCTGTGGCGCGGAGATAATCCCATATTAGCGGGTTATACTCCCACACACAGTCCGACTAGTGTGTAGTAGTGAGGGCTAGCCCTGATACAATTCATGTCTTAAAAAAAGGAATCCGTGGAAAAATGAGATAGCATGACTTTTAACAATAATTATACTTTACTTATAATTATACTTATAATTTTGTCACAAAGACAACCATCAGCCAGCGATAGTCATGTCCTAGTATTTTTGGGTCATTTCATATATACCCACGGGGTTTTAAATATGAGTTAGGGCCCTTACAGACGAACGGCACTTTCCTCGTAGTACAACTGCAGCCGTCGCCACCTGTTGACGGCTGCCGTCGCCACCTGTTGACGGCTGCCGTCGCCACCTGTTGACGGCTGCCGTCGACGCGTTGCCGGCTGCCGTCGACGTCAACAGGTGGCGACGGCTGCAGTTGTACTACGTATAGGAAAGTGCCGTTCGTCTGTAAGGGCCCTTAAGGCGCTTAAGCGCCTTTGCTGTGTACAGCCCAAAGTTAAGGCTAAATTTTAATTAGCTTGCTGGTATATAAAATGTTATAAAGTAAACAAGCCATTAACTATTATATTGTACACATGAAAGGTGGACTTTCTTAAATCAGTAGCGGTCTTACGCCATGTTGTAGTCGTACAAATTCTTAGTGACAATTAAATGCGTTGAAAGATAAATATTGAAAACGATCAACAATGAGGCCTACAAAATTTCCTCACGCCGACACTGATCAGTCATTTTACATCTGTTCTGAATGTTGATACAGCAGCTAACCTTGAGAAATTCGTTTACAGTGGAAATTTGAGTTCGATCATCGAATATCGATCGCGTCCGGTCGTGCTTATTTAGATATATATTACTTACACTATATTCATAATTTCTTTTCTCTGTAGTCTTATTACATGTTCACACTCACCAAGAGTCGAAATAGCAATATTTTTGGCACCAACGATTACATCACGGATACAACAAACAGAAAATAACTTTTTAGGAACGAATGGGTGATGAATTTTTAAGCGTTACTTCCTTTTAATCTTTATGAAAAATAGCAAACTAATAACCGATGATGTGACGCTGTGGTCGATCGGTTCGACTTGTTTTCAATTAGGTAACACGAAAAAATCACCCCGAAGCCACTGCCGACGTCCCTCTGGCTCAATTCTCGGTTCGAACGTCGTCTCTATTGTGAGATTGAACGAAAAATATAAGTCCCGATCGAACCTGAGAATTGGCCGGATAGATCGGAAATAAATTCGACGAGTCCTAAACGTAGACCTCTCCCCGTTTCGAGTTGGATTTCCTGGTGAATTCCGGAGGAGTGCCGGTGCTGGAAGCGCTGTGTTCGCTGTCGCGGTCAGATCCTGCTGGGAGTTCGGTGACGGTGGCGCGATGAGGCGGCGGCGTCGCGCCCGACCCGGCCGACCCCGTGATCCGCTCCGTGCGAGGCGTCGACGGGGTTGACCCGTTCATTAATGTCGTCAGCTGCGTGACGCCCATAGGGGACAGAGCCACAGGCCCCGCTGTTAACATCGGGGCTAGCCCAGACGGCGATAACACAGCTTGCGCTAAGGCTGTTGTACCCGGCTGGCCCGCATGTAGCGTGTTGTTCACCGACCCGCTGTCCAACTCCTGTATAGGCGAGAGCACCAGTGCCCCTAGCACCGGCACCTCGTTCTGGTAGCCCTGGTGGGCCATGATGACGCCCATGTTCTGCATGCCCATGGCGAGTCGGTTCTCGCGGTCGATGATCTCCTTGGTGACGTCGGGCGTGGGGATCCGCGGCCGGTTACGAAGCGTGATCGGCACCGCTGAGCCGTTACTCTTCTGGCCGCCTGAAACAGTATAACGAGTACCATATTAAAGTATTACACATGGCGAACGATGTTAAGTGATTTGATTACTAAATTCACACTGGCCATATCTGAAAAAATATCAGTAAAATAATGCGCGTTTGTTTTTTTTGACAATTCATTTCTATCTGGGCAATTTTGGAGAGCAAGGTGAGGACCAGAAAGCATGCCAGTATGGATACCCTGAAGAGAGCGATCGTACGTAATTGGCACAACATACCGCAGGACCACATTCGTTTCGTTCATTATTATTTATATTTTACTAGCTGTGCCCCGCGGTGTTACCCGCTCATCCCACGGGAACACTAAATTTATTCGGGATGAAAAGTATCCTATGTCCTTTCCCGGGTCTCAAACTATCTCCATACCAAATTTCATCTAAGTCGGTTCAGCGGTTTAAGCGTGAAGAGGTACAGACACACTTTCGCATTTATAATATTACTAGCTGTGCCCCGCGATGTTACCCGCACATCCCACGGGAACACTAAATTTATTCGGGATGAAAAGTATCCTATGTCCTTCCCCGGGACTGAAACTATCTATATAACAAATTTTATCTAAATCGGTTCAGCGGTTTAAGCGTGAAGAGGTAACAGACAGACAGACAGACACACTTTCGCTTTTATAATATTAGTATGGATAGTATGGATTATTATTATTTATTTATGCAGCGTGTGACAAATTTTTCGACAGTCTGAAGGTCATATAGTTAAGGCCGGTGGTCATATCGAGTTAAAATATATTTATAAAAAAAAGTTATATTTTCTCATTACATATTTTCGTAATAATAAATAATACTTTTCACCTCACCAGCTCAAACATGGCGGCTTTGCTGCGAGATAACAGTGAACAAAATGCGATTTTGTTTCGAGCGTGAGTAGAAAGTAGCTTTTCAATTTTTAAATTTTTTGACTAAGAATTGTCATTTAGCCACACTAGCCACAGGTTAATTATAAAATTTGAATCATTCGAATTTTGATGTACTCTGTCTCTTTCGAATCCATATGAAAAAGAGAGTGATATAGACATATCGATACGAAATTCGATTTTCGAATCCGACTTCGAATAAAAACACGTACCGATCGAGATCAACGCGTTGTACCAACAAAAAAAAAACGAAATACCCGAAGAAGTTTTATTACAAAATACTGTTTTGAACGACCGAATGTTTAAATAATTGTGTCTTTTATATAAATCAAGTAGTTTATTGTTTTAATATGTTAAGATTTTTCAACTTTATACTGTAAATACCTGTACAAATGCCTGTACAAATAATTTATGACTTCACCAATTTATCATTATCATAGACGCAGCTCGCAGTTTCGCGACATATTTAAAAAAATATCGAGTTCAAATCGTCATTTTGTTTGTATTAATTTTATTTAGTGCTTTACGAGTAAAAATATTAATTAAACTATAAACAAAATCTCTAATGTATGCTCAATCTTACAATTTGATCAAATAATGACAACCATGGTGGTCGTGAGGGACTGGTACAGTGTTGCAACGTATTATTTCAATTTATTTAGATTTTTATTTCATTTCAAGCAGCGGGTAAGCAATTAATAATGTCATTGAAATCAGCAAAAAAGACAATACACATACCTACACCTGAATGGTTGGAAGAAAAAGTACTTAAAGTCGAACCTATGTTCTCGCTGTCGAGATGAAAAGTTGTGTGTGCTACACGAGAGCAAAGTTTTTTGCATCTCGTGCTGTTGAGTCCCTCAGGATTAGACTCAGGATTCTAAATTAGAATCACTCGCTACGCTCGTGATTCAAACATAGACTCCTTCGCTTGCTCGGGACCCAAAATCAGCACTCGCAACAAAAAACAACTTTGCTCTCTTGTTTCACAAATAACTATTGTTGCAACCAAATAAATCGTAGCCTTTTGAAATTGGTAACACTTCATTTCGTTCGCCCTGAAGTCGAGTGCTAAAGATCATCGCATCGCAAGCGATGCTACAAATATACCTGTATAACAGTAATAAAGAAAGGATGGAAAAGATCATTGAGTGCACTCATTATTTAAATTTCATTATAAGGATTATCGTGTTTTTCTAGCGACTCCAGCACGTCTAGCATAACTTTGACACGCGAGTTTTTGTCGCGCGACTAATACTACCTGTCACTTTCCTTTCAATAACGTGCAAACAAGACGGGAGATGCTGACTCGCGCGACAAGTGAAGTCGCAGCAAGATTATTTCATTAACTATGAGTAGTTAGCGCGGGAACGACAATAGTAGCGCTGTTATTTTTTATCTAGGATAGATATTTAGATACCGGTTGCTCGCACGGGTTTTTAGTATACCCTGATCAAGTAATGAAAACTAGGGGAAGACTCCGACGAGTCTCTCGTACAGCGACGTCTTGTAAAGGCAGAGGCTGCGTGGCTGATTGACCCGCCTCGTGGCTTGAGTACACCACTGCGTTACTAGTCACTACTGACAAGTCCACCCGACGTATAAGAGACTGGGGACGTCAACTTACCCATGTCTCGAGTTCTGTCGATGCTGCCCCCGCCCGCTTTTGCGGCCGACGAGTCTCTCGTACAGCGACATCTTGTGAGGCGGCGGCGCGCGGCTGGCTGACCCGCCTCGGGGCTCGAGTACACCGCTGCGTTACTAGTCATTACCGATAAGACCACCGATGTAGGAGACTGGGGACGTCAACTTACCATGTCTCGAGTTCTGTCGATGCTGCCCCCGCCCGCTTTTGCGGCCGACGAGTCTCTCGTACAGCGACATCTTGTGAGGCGGCGGCGGCGCGGCTGGCTGACCCGCCTCGGGGCTCGAGTACACCACCGAGTTATGCCTGTTGCGGCCGAAGAGTCCGCCAGACGAGTACGCCGTCGACGCCGATCGCACAGAGCCCATGCGAGAGATTTGTCGCTGGAACCAGTTCTTCCGTCGCTCCACGAGCGGAGTATCCACGCTTTCCTGTAAACGTAATACCGTTATGAAACCAGGAGTTCGATTACCAATTTACCATTGATATTATCATATCAATTATTCATCTGTAGGATTCGTCATACATTGTCATACTTGTATAACAAATACATTAAAATATTTACAAACAGTAATTAATTACCGAATAGTATGCTTTGTAATGTTAGTGGTACTCTCACTTGAACATGTCGACGTCACTCTCACTAACGATAATAGATTTTCTGGATGAAGAAAAATCATGGTCTAAAAAATCGCAAAGTAGTAATAATTACCTTGTATATAAATTTAGTATGCAGGTTAAGAAATGGTCTTAATATTAAAATTCATTTCATTTAGGTACAGGTATATTTTGAACACGTAAGGAGTAAATATTCATGATAAAAGCGCGCGGTAGCGGCGAAGATTACTGGTTGGTCAATAGCCCATTCAGGTGATCAAGAGAAGGACCCCGCCGGGGATGTCCAATGTCCAAGTCAGTTCAAGGCTTGCACTAAGGCCTGTTTTGAGTTTGGTTAATGGCTCCCATGAGTACTGCCTAGGGTGGTCCACGGTTGTATGGGAAAAATTCAAACTGTAGTTACTGGTAGCGCCACCCCTCAAAATTGTTACACATATATATAATGGTAAATAAATACTGAAAGTTTTGTGAATTTATCTCAACTACTAAGCAGTGCTCAAGCGTCTTATAGATTCATTTAAAAGGTATTGTTTGTAGCCCTATAAGTAATTAGTACACGGGCTTTTATTACAAATCAATCATATTTCTTACAAATAATCATTATTTACTACAAATATTTATTACTATAATTTGTTTATTACTATAATTTGATCAATTTTTAAATGTTTGATCACCTTGAGCACTGTCTTGCAAGTAAGTTAGAAATCTGTAGTTTAACATAAGTAATATAAGGGGAAGGTGTAATAAATTACGGGGGTGGCCGACATGAAACAAAAAAAAGATTTTTTTGGACCTCCCTAGTACTGCCTAGTGCCTATAGCCCACCGGTATCTATGTTACGTAGAATTCCGAAAGTTCCGATACATGTCGAGCTATTTTGGACATAATTTGTCAGAGTCTAAAAGGATTTTTATCTTTAAATAGGCTAGTTGACTGATGTTGAATTTTATTAAACTAATAATGTTTATTTCATATAGTATTTAGCATAGGAAACCTAAATATATACTTTTCAGTTCATAAAACTAGAAGATGGCTGAAAAAATTTACTGAAAATATGGTTTTGGTTTTATTCTGTATTTTGAAACGCTTAAAATGCTGTCCGCAATTTTGCCCATGATAGATGACATCACCGGTCCCGTAAAGAAAACTGAAGGGCTAAATGTGCCGTCCCTCTCGATCTCCGGTCAAAGTATATTTAAGTGAGCCGGACGGCACTATACGACGGTCGAATTTTGAACATCGAAGTAGCCCTTCTGTTTGTTTACTCGGTGTTCTACTTACGTCATGCCACAAAATAAGCTAAAGGCGTAAATGGCGGACAGCATATTTTTGTTCATGAAATTTCTATTTTCAATTAATAAAATTTTGCTTTGTAGCTCTCACAAAAATATAATATTTTTTTTAGAGCTAGTTAAATCATTATTAACGATTTCAAATATATTTTTCTACTCCAGTACTTTTTTCTGTCATTTATATAGTTAGTAAATCTAATTTAAAGACATAAATTATGAAAGTCTGTAAAAGTCTATATATACTCTACTGCCCAAAAAAACACTGCTAAACGATGTTATAATGTCGCCAAAAAAGCATCACTTAGTACCACAGATTACAAGATAAACAGCTGCATTCACACAATTTGCAATTAAAAATAAAACTTATTGTACTAAGGCATTGCTGCCAACTTAAAAAAAAAGTTTTATCTTCACTGCATGGATGTTTAGTATAAATGAAATGAAATGAAATGAAATAATTTATTCAGTAAAACGTGAACGTATACCTTTATGTATAAGTTTATATTTTTTTGACAGATATTTAGTATAGTGAACGTATACCTTTATGTATAAGTTCATATTTTTTTGACAGATGACAGACGTCAATAAAAAAAAAGTTTATCAGACTATTTTTTTTATGTTTGTTGATTTCGAGCGGGAACATTTAATTATTTTCTTTGTTGTTTATTTGCATTTTATTTATGAAATGTCGAGTCGTAGAAAAAGTAACGGATAAACTAGCCTATTCTGTGTTATTATTTCAGCGATAGCTGTTTCTAAAACCTATCTATAAAATGCGGGGATATTGGTTGGTATTATTAGATTGGGCCGAAGGTTGCTAAGTAGTGCCAGTAACAGAGAGAGATAGTTGAAATGTAAACCTAGAGTGCAACATGCAACAGGAACACGGGTAGCAGATGGGTTAGTTAGATTAGAACATACTTAAATTATTTCTTTGCAGTTACGCGTCTCTTTTAAAATCCGACTGTATGACAGACCTGATTTTTAACACGGTGAGAGAAGTTCCACAAATCATAAATGCCATCCGCATCCTTTTAGACCGAAGTTTTCGTCGAAAATTATATATTTTATAAATTTATGAAACATGTAATGTCTCATTTTGTTCAATGTGGGTGGGTACACCACAATTTTTATTTAAACTATGAATACAAAGATCAAAGCTTAAAGAAAAATTGAAAAAGGAGCTACCTGGTGGAAGGGACCGGGAATCGAACCCGGTACCTCTGGATTACCGGTCCAGCGCGTTAGCCACTTCGCTACCCTCGCTTCACGTAGACCCGACGAATTTTTCCTTATGCTTATTATATATTTTACCAACTATATTTATTTTTACAAACTGCTCATTGAGACATTTGCGTAGACTACAGCGATCCGTTATCAAAGCAGCTCTATGGTATAATCATATTTGTGTTACGTTTGTAGGTGGGTATGCGCTAATTATTCCACATTCATCATCATCATCATAATAATCCAATCAACCTCATAATAATCAACCTACATCAGTCCACTGCTGTAAGACTAGGGTCTCCCATGTCACGCCATTGGCGATACTGGTTCGGTTATGGCTAAACTGACTTTGCCATTTGCCACAAACATTACCAAACCAGTAATACGTATCAGAAGCAGACGCGATCCCAAGTTTTTATGATATAATCATAATATTGCCAATAAGCACATGGAAAGCTTGCGATTCTGGCAGAGTGACTAGGAGAGTAGGTATAACGTAGAAGAGTACACCTAAACTTTTGTCAACAGCCTTTGGCATACCCTGCGGCTACCCAATATCAGTCGTTCAATTGTGACCGCGTCGCTTATGCCTTGATCACACGTACCGAGTAAACAACGAGGGCGAGATTGTGCTCTCGACCGAGTACTCGGTGCGTATAAAGTTATAAACATAGCGCCGAGTGCTCGGCCGAACGCTCGGGCGAACGAAACATGTGAAATCAGCAACTCGCTTATATCACTGTCTCAGCCGAGAAACATAACTGTCTCGGGCGAGAAACATAAATGTCTCGGCCGAGAAACATAACTGTCTCGCCCGTTGCCTCGGTACGTGTGAATACAGGGGATCGAGCCTCTAACTATCTACCAGGCAGACATAACAAACTCAGAGGTTTAAAAAGCAACGATTCTATTTTTTTTACGAAAAATGGCGGCTCCGTAGTAATGGAACTGTTCTGATGAAACAAATTAATCATGATGTGCATGCTTATTTTGGATGACATTTATCTGTAATGCCTGTCCTTTGTATCTTTATTTTTTGAACTGAATTTAATCTGTTTAGTGTGCCAATAAAGAAAAAATAAAATAAAATAAAATAAATTATGTGCTACAAATTAAATAAATAAGTAAACAAATAGAAGAAGAATAAAAAGAAGTATTGTGACAATCTTTACCTAAACAAAGTAAGAACCGAATTAACCAGCATCTGTACTTACGTAGTCAGCGTACGTTTCGTCATGACTCTTCCTCGGTGCCTGCACGTTGGCGTACACCGCGTCCTCGGCCTTCACCTGAAACAATATCATTATTAATCAATAACATAATAACACACACACACACACACACACACACACACACACGCGCGCGCACACACGCGCACGCACACACACACACACACACACACACACACATTCACTCACTCACTCTTTCACACACACACACACACACACCGCTTGTTATCTATGCATTATCTTGTAAGTATTCTACATTCTCATTTCGTTCACAGTCACAATACGACCACATACTTACTCTGTCACTGTAGGGTTTTACAAATTCATACACAGTTTTGCTTATGTGGTGGATTATTTGGCAATTTGGCCAGACTTCTTAGTAACATTTTAATACAATACAATACAATTTATATCGAAATTGACTCACAACAATGAATCAATATTTTCGAGAATTGGGAATGTAGACGAAGTGAACATCAGTGAGGCGACTGGACATTCAGGGAATTGGACGTTCGGGGAATTGGATATTTGGAGAATTGGACATTTGGAGAATTGGACTTTCGGAGAATGGACATTCTAGGAATTGGACGAAATAGACAGACTGGACATTCAGGGAATTGGGCCTAGGTGACCGAACCCGGCCGGTCGGTTTGTCTACCCAGATTTAAAGATGATCTAGCCGATTACTTATGTTTATTCAAGTGATAATTATCTTTCTAAGGTTTTCAAATGTTGAACGGTAGAATAACGTTTCTTCGGAGAAGCTTAAAAAACTGAAAAAAAAAATAAAAAAAAAAATTCTTATTAAATCGTATTAATTTTTTGCACTCGCTCGGACCCAAAAGACAGACACGAAAAGATAAACTCCTTGTTGAATATTATATCACTGTTTGGGTAGAGTAGACCAAATTCAGTTGATGTGTGAACTAATAGGATTATATCATATAGACAACAAAGCATTCATATTGAATTGGTAAAACAAAGGTACTACTTACGTAATTCATTTGTAAACAACACGGCAATGCAACGTATTAATACAGAGGTGGAATCAAGGTGTAGTATCAGTTTCTTGGCGTCTGTAGTTTAGTGCACTCAAAATGAGTTATACGTACGTGGTTTTATTCATTATATGTGCTACCGGATTAATAACTACTCCAACGAAGGCAACAGTAAGTCTCATTTTATTTTTGCAATAAGTACCTATGTCTTTTATTAACGTATCTCACTTTTAACACCTATTTGTATTATAGGATGGAAACAAATCAGTAACACCGAAGAATTTTTCTTATTCGAGCTTGTTTAAAGGCCTGAGTGTTAAAGAATCGCGACAGGATAAAGGCAAGTTCCATTTACGGATCATACCCCCACCGTTTAAAAAAACATTTAAGGACAATGAAAAACCGTCCGTGGTACTAACTAAGTCTAAGTCATCATGGTATAAGGCACCAATCCCCTTGGCGTTGGATGACACCTGGTTTACCCCCGTATCACGCAGAGAACGGGACAATAACACCGTTAAAAACCCAGAAATGGTTAAACCTGAAGCGACAATACAGAAAAGCGCCCCTATGGTAATCAACCTGCTACCGCCAACACTCTACACTTCGGCTAAATCGCTGAGAGACCCCATCAGACCCGTAGTGGGCAGAAATTTTCAAGAGTACATTGCGCTGCCTATATCGTCTAGCCCCAATGGTAGCGAAATACATCTCTCTAAAAATACAGTTCTTAAGTATGATACTCGATCTCATCGAAGCGATAACGATATGAACAAGAAAATGATGAACAAACCGCTACTGCGCTCGGCGAGACAATATTCAAGATTTCTAGATCCAATTGCTAATGAATACGTTGATAAGAATGAATATATAATGAATGAACATAACTTAGCATCACAAAAAATTGCTCCATTCGATTATCTACCTAACAAAGACTATGGGGATAAAAGGAAACCGGGTATTGGTTTTGGTTTTGGAAACGCAGTGCCCGTGAATACTGCCCAGCCAGCCTCTTTCCAGACAAATCACCCTTCAGACAATTCACATATACAATTGCCACGCGTGCATACTGTAGTTATTCGGTGGAATCTAATATTAACTTGATAAAATTACATTTATAAAATATAAGGTTTGATGGGACACGTACGTTGATCGTCGGCGTGAGAGCAAAGAATACACATAGATAACACTAAGTTAACAATTAGCACTAAGTTCAATTTAACTGTCAATTGTTTCATTGCTAAATAGCAGTGAATACTCTAAGTCGCCAGTAACGTTATATACCAAGGACTTCCATGACTATGGAAGTGTAAAATTATAGAGTAGTTGTGTAATGTTACACTAGTCAGAATAAGTTCTCTAGCAAAATAAAGATGTATAAACTCGATTCAATTGTTTTTGTTTTTTGTTACTTTAATATAGTTCTGCGGTGGCTCAGGGTTCCAGGAGACCGTGGGAGGGGTGGGGGGGTTGGATGTAACGTCTCGTGACCTCAGACTGTTCTTCACTTGTCTCGACCACTGTCCGAGGACGTTAGTGTTCGTCAGGCTATAAAGTATGTTCATCAGTGACATTCACTGACATGTAACGTTAGATACCAGTAATTTGTCATTGCCAGTAGAATAAACTAGTACCACTAAAATCCGCAATATAACGTGGGCTAAAAATCAACTTGTTGGGCTATAACCAGAGATCGGACGGCTGCGTGTTATTATACAGGGTGTCCTGTATAAAAAATAATCAAATAGGTTATTTATCAGAAATAATCATGATATACAGTAGGAACAGTGATTCCCACTAGGCGATGCCTGTGTCGTGGGATTCAATAACACATTAATATTCAATGAACAACCTTCTAACGTCCTACAGTGCACCTTAGAATGGTCCAGAAAATAGGCCTCTTTTTTAGCGTTATTAAAAGTCCCAAGGTTTTACAAATAATCGGACTATATATTTTCTTCTTTAATGATTAGGACCTTGTTTCACTCTAATTACCGTCTAAGCCTGATGAAGACTTTTCTGTTTTTATTTTTATCCTTTAATAATGAAGTTAACTTGAGTGTATGAGAACTTAATGGCAACCAGATCATTATTTTTAACAAGTGTTAATTAATGAAATTAGTTTTTGTTTATATTTATTTTTTAACAAGATTAATCACTTGTGGTAAAGAAATAAACAAAAAATAGAATTAGAATAGTAACCTTTTTTTTTAATAGTTCTTAAAATTTTCGGGCGGATAGAAGGTTGTCCATTAAATACAGGACACCGTATAATGACACCCATTTGTCCGATATCTGGCTATAACATACGTGACGTACGTACCTTGTAGTGGTCAGCGGAGCAGGGCGGCTCGTGGCGCCGGTAGTGCTCCGAGGCTACCGTGTAGGGCAGGTCCTTGGGCACCACCTCCTCCCAGTACTGGTCCTTCAGCAACTCAGGGTGCTCTTCGTGCATCTCGTCCACTATCATATAGGCTGCCTAAGTAAAACAATATATTTAGGTACGACTACCATTTGTCCGCCATCATTAGAACAGATAAATAGTGGGCAATTTTTTTTTCATAAATTGTTATGCATATCTAAAAATATTATTTGTATGAGATTTTTTTATAGGAAACTGTGTTATATTTTTTTATTAGGCTTACAAAAGTAGGCTCAGGCTCGTTCGGTCCGTTTCCTAACATATGTCTGCTTCCTAAAGTGGCCTTCTTCCCACATTGACCGTTTCCTATGATGTCTACTTTTGAAAATGTCTGTTTCCAAAAATGTTTAAGGTATCCCAGGCATTTCAAGTACTTCTACAATCCTTCTTGAATTCAGGGGCAAAAAAGAAAACATGTGAAAAGCAGACATTGTAGGAAACGGGCTTTAATACACAAATAGTGGGCATTATAGGAAGCATACATAGTAGGAATAGGACATCACAAGGAACGGACATTATAGGAAGCAGGTCAATTTTCGAAACTGACATAATAGGAGACGATCATTCTATGACAGTGGCATGATAGGAAACGATTTGCTGACATTATAGAAAATATTTATTTCTTGGAAGAAGACCAGTTTCAGAAGCAGACATTTTAACAAAGTGACCGGTCGAGCCTGAGCCCAAAAGTATTGACATTCGGCTCTACATACGGCTCAGGTTCGTTTCCTAAAATGTCTGCTTCTCAAAATGGCCTCTTTCCTACATTGTCGCTTCATATAATGTCTACTTCTTATACTGTCTGGTTCCTAAAATTTAGGAAATCGTATGAACTAGACATCATAATAAGCGAACATTATAGAAAGCAGGACAATTTTCGAAGCGGACATAATAGGAAGCGATCATTCTCAGACAGTGGCATCATAGTAAACCATTTGCTAACAGTACAGGAAAAAGTAATATCTTGGAAGAAGACCAGTTTAAGAAGTAGACATTTTTGAACGGACCGAACGAGCCTGAGCCGTGGCATTGACGCCATTACCGGTTAGGTTCACTTCGTTCACATTCCTACTTCATCCACAATCCCACTTCGTCAACATTCCCATATCATCCATATTCCCATGTCGTCCTTTTCCCACTTCGTCCACATTCCAATTTCGTCCATATTCCCACTTAGTCAATATTCCAATATAGTCCATATATTTTGTTACATCTAAGATACCAAAATGTACTTGTGTCCATAATAAAAAAACTGTATTGGTCCGTCATTTAATTAATATTTCCCAAGAGAATATAGACAAGTTTCGGCATGAAGTGATTTGAGGTAATAAATAAGTGGCTTAAAGTAGTATAGTCAGCAAAAAAAACTTGTCCGAAAAGTTAATACTTTGACATGAACACACCACACATCCAAATCGTCCACATCCGTACTCTTCCGCTTTAGGAATGTACAATTTGCGTCGTTTAGGTTCACTTCGTCCATATTCCCATTATGTCAACATTCCTATTTCGTCCGCATTCCCACCTCGTCCACATTCAATTCCCAACTCGTCCACATTCCCATGGAGGTAAAAACATTAAAAAAAAAACTTACAATATTGGCTATCCGTTTAGGTTAAGCGAAACGCAAAGTGTGTTCGGCTCAGGCTCGTTCGGTCCGTTTCCTAACATGTCTGCTTCCTAAAGTGGCCTTCTTCCCACATTGACAGTTTCCTATGATGTCTACTTTTGAAAATGCCTGTTTCCTAAAATGTCAGCTTCTTAAAATAACCTTCTTCCCACATTGTCGCGGCTCAGGCTCGTTCGGTCCGTTTCCTAACATGTCTGCTTCCTAAAGTGGCCTTCTTCCCACATTTACCGTTTCCTATGATGTCTACTTTTGAAAATGTCTGTTTCCTAAAATGTCTAAAATGTTTAAGGTATCCCAGGCATGCTTATTTCAAGTACTTCCGGAAACTACTTCTTGAATTCAGGGACAAAAAAGAAAACATTGTGAAAAGCAGACATTGTAGGAAACGGGCTTTAGAACACAAATAGTGGGCATTATAGGAATCATACATCGTAGGAATAGGACATCACAAGGAACGGGCATTATAGGAAGCAGGTCAATTTTCGAAACGGACATAATAGGAAACGATCAATTTAGGACAGTGGCATGATAGGAAACCATTTGCTGACATTATAGGATAGAGTCATTTCTTGGAAGAAGACCAGTTTGAGAATCAGACATTTTAGGAAACAGAGCGAACGAGCCTGAGCCGTGTGTCGTTTAGGTTCACTTCGTCCACATTCCTATTTCGTTCACATTCCTACATCGTCCACAATCCCTTGTCTTCCATATTCCCATTTCATCCTTTTCCCACATTGTCCACATTCTCACTTAGTCAACATTCCCATTTCGTCCATATTCCCAAATCGGCCACATTCCCAAATAGTACACATCCGTACTCTTTCGCTTTAGGAATGTACAATTTGGTAATACCTTCCGACGCGTAACGATCTAATTTACGAAAGCACTGCGCATATTTCGCCCTAAACGCAAATTGTACATTCCTAAAGCGAAAGAATACGGATGTGGAAGATTTGGGAATGTTGACTAAGTGGGAATGTGGACGAAGTGGGAAAAGGACGATATGGGAATATGGATAAAATGGGAATGTTGACGAAGTGGGATTTTGGACGAAGTAGGAATGCGAACGAAATGGGAATGTGGACGAAGTGAACCTAAACGATTTGCGCGTTTTTAGGGCGAAACGTGCGCAAAGCGGAACGTAAAGTGCGTTCGTGAATTAGATCATTACGCGTCGGAGGATATCGGATAGCAAATATTGTGAGTATTTTTTATGGAATGTAGACGAATTGGGAATGTGGATTACATGGGATTGCGGATGACATGGGAATGTGGACGAGTTGGGAATGTAGACGAGATAGGAAGTGGACGATTTGGGAATTTAATGTGTACGATTTACGCCCCTAGCGTCTGATTCCCTTAATGTCATGTTTCCCCAAACGTCCGTTTACCCGAATGTCCGATTACCCGAGTGTCCAAATTTCGCATTCCCTCATAATCCTGTATTTTTACTATTATATGGCTCCTTATCCGTTCAAAAATGCCGATTGTTTTAGTAATTTTTCTCTATGATAAAACATATTTCTTAACATATGATCAATGTTACTAGTTAGAACAGCGCTATTGCTATTTACAGTTTGAATTTTTCATTGATAATTTTTGTTTCAAAAACTACTCGAAATTGACAAAAACCACGCAGAAAATTGTTATTTTCAACTTATTTTCGACTGCACGCAATGAAAGCATGAAAGCTATGCTACTATCTAGAACTCAGGGAAAAGTATTACATTACTCACTTTAAAGAGTTGGTTAAAATTGATATCATTTTAAAATGTATTTTAAGGGCTCCTAAATAATTCCGCTATTTACCTTTATGTGCCTGTCTATTAACCAATTGAGTTCTATGTCATCATCGTCCTCGCCAAACGGGTTGATAAGGACCTCGGCCACCTTAAGCCACCCGACGTAAAAACAAAACTGCAAATAAAATGAAAAATGTGCGTAAATATTTGTAACTATAGTCTATTTCATACAGGCCAGTGAGCCTTTGATGGTTGCTTTTATCAGGCGGATAAGTGATACAGCATCCGTCACGTTTTAACAAGACGCGAGTGTGAGTGACAGATGCTTTTTGTCACCTGTTTATGACGCGACAAACGCAAACATCATAGGCCCGCTGGTTTGTGAAAGAGGCAACTATCATCTCAGTATAGTTTAATAGAATTTAGGTTATAAAATGCCATCCTTACTTACTCTAAGTAAAATGCACTGAGATGACAGACATCATATCACACGTAGAATACGTACAACTATAAGAATTAAACTATAAAAGATTCGAAAACTTCGTTAGTGGAATGGCAAAAAGTCACAACACTCTTTTTTACCGTAAGTAGTCGGGTATAAACTATGCTATAACCATCTTCGATATTCGTTAATTAGATGTTGACGAGTAGTTAACGCATTTGTTACCGTAAATACCCGTAACTTTAGCTGTGCTTCCTACATTCACCTACAAAATATTTCTAGGATAGCCTGTGCATAACATCAAACTAAATTAATTTTCTCAAACATCCAAGGAAATGTCGTTCTTATGATCGTCTTTGTATAGCAATTGTTGAAGATTCGTTCTAATTTCAAATTAGAGGTCAATAAAGGAATTTCATACAACATTATTGGCCGTGGCCAACAAAGAGATTGTCTTTTGTTTCAGTGCGGTTTATTTCTTTTATTGATAATCTACGGCATACTGCCAATAAAAAAAAATGTTGTTTGTGCATGTATATTTACGTTTTATTTCTTATATTTAAATAGATTATTTAATTAGATTAAAATTGATATTCAATAAAATGAACAAGGAATCACGTTTATAAAAAAAAAATAAGACAATATCTAATTAATAAGGTTTTAATTTTTAATAAATAAAATTATCTTAACATTTGGTGGCAAAAACATTATTAAAAAAATAATTTTTGAAAATAGTAAAAAGTTGGCGGGTATAGTAAAAATATATATGTATTATTTCCTTGGATTTATTTGAGAAAAGCACTATACAAGCCTCGGCGCGAACAGGGATTGTCGGCCTCGTATGTCTAGATGGCCTCGTTATCACTCTGCCATCTATTACTACTCGGCCAACAATTCCCTATTTCGCGGCCTCTGCAGTAATGTACTATTAATTTAGTGCTATGATATGTGTTATGTAATTATTTTTATTAAAGCAGTAACGTCAGCTAACGTAAACCAAATGTGTACAATGTTTTTTTTTTTTTTTCGCTTCATTGTAAACATGTGTTATGTATTTTAGTGTAGGTAAATGATAGGCACAGGCATCGTTACGGGCATAGACGGTACATATTCGACTGGATCTGCTGGTCGATCGGAAAATACGAGATGGGGTGTAGATACCTGTAGCGCTGTAAACAGCGGGAAGTAAACGTCGGGGTGGTACTGTGAGGTGCTGCCTTGCGCCGGCGGCACCAGCTGTCGGCCCATCAGCGCCGCGACGAAGTACGTGTACAGCGCTAGTGTCACCACCTGGAAACCGAAGGAAAACATTTGTGACGTCATTAGCCAAGTTGGAACTTTCTGACGATAGAGAAGGGCTACTTCGATGTTCGAAATTCGACCGTCGTAGTGTCATCCGGCTCATGCACAAATACTTTGACAGGATATAGGGACGGGACGGTACCACTTATCGCTCATCATAAGGACGGGTTG
The DNA here is from genome assembly GCA_932273695.1 of Apotomis betuletana. Classification (NCBI taxonomy): domain Eukaryota; kingdom Metazoa; phylum Arthropoda; class Insecta; order Lepidoptera; family Tortricidae; genus Apotomis; species Apotomis betuletana. The sequence continues at coordinate 9,840,060 of OW026298.1, read as the reverse complement.
ACAGCTAGGTTATTGGTAAAAAGATGCAAAGAAATGTCATCCTCATGGTAAGTGATATATTCCTTTCATTTAAAACGTCACATTCAAAGCGAGATTAAGATAGCACGCTGATTTTAGTGCTTGCACTTGCACCATACTATTTAGACCGACTTCCTAAAAAGGAGGAGGTTCTATGTTCCACTGTATGTCTTTAAAGATCAATATTCATTACAAGTTGCCCACAATTTCGTCCGCAGAGGAGGAAGCCATTTGTATTTTATGGTCATCCACCTAAGTATCACCGTACCAAAAACATACACAATCAGTTCAATCGTGATGACGTTGAAATGATACTTGCGAGGAATGATCGTTTTATATAACACCGTTACGAACCAATATAGGTAATCATAACGCCCACTGGTGTGGCGTATGTTACGACTTACGAGCCTCATCGATTTGTAAACACCACTTTTACTAACCAATGTGTTGAAATAACAAGAAAACTATTCATACAATCATGCTCTTCAAAGAGCCTGAACAATTCCTTCCACCGCAAATCTACATTGTGGCAAGCACTAAAACCATAAAACGTGACTATGCGTGACATGTAATTCTACTGTAACGTCCGGCAACCGTTCACGGAGCTAATCGTATCATGTCAAATGTGGTACACGTCGAATCGAATCGGCGGTTCGGATAATGGGTAATCTTCATAATAGGTGACATGGTGCGATGGAGCGAGAGACGGTGATCGATGGTCATGGAATGGACTAGTCAAGGATATTTAGGGTAATTATAATTAATGTTGATACTGCTTTTTTATTTATTTATTACCTACTAGTTTTAGCTTGTTGCCCGTATTAGCTTGGGGCCGCCGTCGCCAGTCAGGGCGTCGATAGCTATATATATTAAAGGTATTAGGATTTAAGTATTACTTAAAGCCGGCAAACATGCTCAAATCCTTTGGAAGATCGTAGACTAGGTACTGATGAGTAGTTTCAAGAATAAGGCAAATGTCTCTATGTTTGACATCCTCATTTCAATAGTTGATACCCTGTTTGTCATCCCTGCTACTATGAATAGTAGGAGTTAATGTTGAAGGTACCATCTATTGGGATATTAGTATGTGTTAAGAAATAAAAATATAAACCTCTAGGTATGATGTTACTGCCAAGGTTTTCATCGATTGACGTCGTAACTAGTCTTTGCTAGCCGTTTCAAAGTCGTAAAATCAGGAAAGGGCGTTTTTCAGAGCATAATTTATTCTTTGCAACAATTGCAACAGTCATAAACATAAATACTGAGTGGGTGTTAACTTAGAACGCGTCTAACACACACGCAACAGCCCAACATTGTCGAATACTGGGTAGAATTTAAGGCTAGTCTTCTTGCGTATGTGGAACTGGAATGTGTGCAATTAAACTCATGATAGATATGTCTATACTATCATTTATTCTAGTGAAAAACGTTTTCTATGGAGAGAGTCCATGATTTCAAGAAAATTCCTAATAGTGCGACGCAGGTTGACGTCTATTTTGTGTGAGCCATACTGCGCCATCTGTTGGCAGATATTTATATATGCGCTTACTAAAGCCAAAACGGCTGGACAATTTTCAACCTGAATATTTTAGTACGGCGATATCCTAATTATTGGATACTTTTGTCCGACTACAGTAAAGAATAAATAAAGGTTACGCGGAGAAAATTGCGGGCACCTTCTAGATTTAATATAGGTAAATCTGTTTCAGTACTGATCGGAAATACAAAAAAACTAGCCAAGTGCAAGTCTGACACGCACACCGAGGGTTCCGTACAAACTAATTGTACTGGTTGAGTTAAGTTTGCACCTGAAATGTATGGCGCCGCAAACAAACGAGGTGCAAACTTAACGCAACCGAGTTCTCCAAATATGATGTTTGAAGAGGACTATATTTTATGTTTTTTTTTTTCAAATGTATAATTTTCATATTTTTATAAGTATTTGTAGTATGTGACGATACTACTTGCTAACTTTCATAGTTCTAGGCCATCGAGAAGTACGGTACCCTATGATTTTGATTCCCTTGAGTGTCGAAATGTACGTTTTTTGTGACATAAAAGGCCGTATCTTTTTTTCACGTTAACGTAGAAGTTTGATTTTTTTTCACAGCTTCCAAGGACCGTAGACCTGAATATGCTGTTAATTTCAACTCGATACCTCCACGCGTTCTCGAGATAAACGGACGGACAACAAAGTGATCCTATAAGGGTTCTATTTTTTCCGATTGAGGTACGGAACCCTAAAAGTAGACAGGAACGAAAACCCATGCGCGAGGGACATTCCTTAGGATGTTTATATTTATTCGCGTCACGTTAGCGTACGTCCCTAAAGTAAATAAATAAATACAAAATATTAAATGGGCAATTTTTTTTTTCTTGGTCCTACGGTTAGTTAACCATTGGTCCACTAGCCGATACAGAATGTCTTAAGATCAAAATATTGTTATCTTATGTGGAACCCCGACACTTGATCATGGTGTAAAATGATCCAGTGTCGGGGGCCAAGACTCGCTTTGGGTTTCTGAATCAAAAGTAGCAGTAGTGTGTGAAACTGTAAATAGATACTTGCCTGTGTATAGACAAGCGGCACGCACACGGTGTCGTATCCGATCAGAGCACCGAGTCGTCTCCTGATGTCAGACAGCTCCACCAGCAACGTTTGGACTATGTGGTCGCTCGTGATCAAGCCCTCTTTCCTCGCCCTGTTTATTATGTTAGTGGCCCATACAAGGGGCATCCAGTATTTTGACATGGGACTCTTTCCATCCATCTTCTCGAAAACTTTTCTTTCGCTTTCCAACATCAGACCTGTAACAAATTAAATGCTGCTACTGAATAGGAAATCAAGCAATTTTATTACGAGTCTCATCATTATACACTATACGAATATGCCCTTAATTACAACTACGACATTAGACTTTAGGGGATTGGAATTCGCACATAAGCTCAAAAGTCGCTTAAGGCCAGTCATCGAATGGCTGTGGCGTTCACACACAAACAGTTGAGTAGTGATTGATAAACCAAAAGGGTCGTAATCTAAGAGTCCGTTTCCACAAACGTGAAGCTGGAACGAAACGGACAGTGATTTGCCAATCACAGTGCTCGAAACCGCACCCTTAACCACATAGGAAACAGCCGCTACACCTAAGCGAAACCCGCTGGAGAGTGATGAGATGACGTAGCTCAGGAAGGCGTACCGTACAACTTTTTTCTTCGTGAGCCGTCCTCAACCCAGCTTAAAGCATTATTTGGCCGCCTTATGACATCTGAGTATTTAGCCCATCGGGTGCAGTCGTGGGATTGCAGCTTCGCAACGACGACCCTGAGCTTCGGGAAGTCATTTTGGGTGTTGTCAGGGACGTTTTCTTTCTGTTATGACCGCCGCAAGCAGAGACGCGCGAGCGAAGGTGCTGCTGGGGCCGTCTTCAACTCGCCGGCGCGAGTGGAAGAGCTCAGGCAGCGGCTCGGCAGTCATCTCCTTATACCGGCGTGAGCCGTTGCTCTTAACAACGGCTGGGCTTCCGTCTTCCTGGGGACCTCAGGAATCGGACAGCAGCTCTCTGGGCAGTGGCCAGTGGTCCTGGGCCTCATGTAGTGTGGCGCGACTCCTCGGAATTGTTAGTGACATGAGTGGTCCGCGCAGACGAACTTCTCACGCGCGAGCCGAACTCACCCTAGCTTTACAGAACACCATCACGCTTACCGGAGTCTACGACGTGCTGCCAAGTGGGAAACCGCCGCTTCACCCTGAGCGAGACCCGCTGGAGAGTGATGACGTATGCTAGGATGGCGTATCGTACTATATTTCTCCTCATGAGCCGACCGGTTTCATCCTGAAACATTAAACATATTTTTTCTTATGGATGTCAAACTAACAGAACAGTACTGTTAAGAGTTCGTGATGTAAGGTAAGGTCAAGTATAGGCTTAATCTTGATTGGACCGAAGTGAAAGAATGTCTGTCGTAAGCCTGACCCTAACTAAAATACACACAATGTACGTCATGTAGCTGCTTAGTATAATTAATATTCTACACAAATTCTTAATCTTAGCAACACAAAACTGTGTTAAATAAATATTATGTGAAAATTTTAGAGGCGCGTTCATTATTAAATTGTATATATAAAGCATTTAGTTCGGAACATTGTAAATAAGGTTCAATCATATATTTATTTATACTCATTAACGTAAAAACGTGTAATAACACAATATAATCAACACGTCATTATCCATAAATGTTATTACACGAAATAAAATTTGCAATTTATAGTACCTAATTATAGGTCACGGCAATGAAATAGTTATTTGTTATACAAGGGGGGAAAGTTGTATTTTACCCGCGAGTGTTTATTTGAAACACGAGCTAGCGAAAGGATGCTATGATTCAAAATAGAATCCTGAGCGTAGCGAGTGTTTCAATACACGAGACGTAAAATAACTTTCACCCGTGTATAACACAAAACTTTTCACCTCACTACAGCGAGGAAAAAAGAAAAAGGGTTTGTACTATATCTTTGAAAAATATCTGCAATAATCAAACAATTTGTCATTTATTAAAACTAAGGTCTAATTAGCTTTCATGTAGGTATATTAAACGGGATTTTTCAGGAAATAAGCTCATGTCCGCATTTTGCACGGTTTTTCGTAATTCCACAGGTGTTAATACGTCTTCGTCACACGAATCATTCATTTTTAATCACTTAAAAAAAAAAAAACTAGATGAACTTACGAATATTTACTTGAAATTTTTTAAAAGTGTTGAATTCAAAGTTTTTTTTTTTATTATTTCGAATGCGTTTTGTTTGCACTTGACTTACTTGGACTGTCAGAACATTTTATCCGTGTTTACAACAAAAATGAAGATTAATGTTGAATGCTGATATTTAATGAATTAAAATCAAGTTGTAAGACTGCATTTAGTGTTTTTTACTCGATGCAAGTCAGTCATTGTGATGTTCAAAATTTAGCACTTTTAACGTTTTACGTTTTGTTAGATGTCAAATTTTACTTTAGCTGCGTTCAAATGTCAAAACTCTTTCTCCACATGTGGATAAAAAGCGATTTTCTCAATAGATATCAAACAAACAAACTTGGCTTTCCGAGCTAGTGAGGTGAAAAACATATTATCATCTGTTTTATTGGCTGGAGTAGGTACACGTAATTGCTTTAGCTTATATAATTTATTTATTCAATATATATATTTACTGTTTTTCTACAGGCACCTAGATATAACATGCCATGTAGTTAAGGCAGATCTTTTTCTGCATGTTACTCTGTGTCATTCACTGCTTTTATCGCTGATTGTACTACAGTAATAACGCTTCGCTGCAATTAAAAACTGTAATGACGTTCGTACGATACAATTAAGTATGAAAATACATACAGTGAAACATAGAAACTCCTCCTTTTGGACACAAACTTAGTTTAGTTTAAGTAGTGTTTAATCCCTTACTTTTAAATGTTTTATTTTTGACCCATAATAATTAATATTAAGGACACTAAGCATTTGCTAAATAATTAAATTGTATAGTAGTTAATGTACTTTTCTTCAGCTATCACAGGCAACATAACTAATGTTGGATAAGCCGGAGCATACTTCATTAGTTTTTCTAATCAGTAGGTAGTTCGATCATCAATTCACCGTACCCCACCTATTGTCTAAGCTGATTCGTTTCGGTGTTTAAACTAGGCTTTCTTAGAATCGCACATAAAGCAGCAAAAAAGATAAAATTAGAATGAAGCATTCGCATTAGATAGATTAATAAAACTTCGCTATAATTATAAGGCATTTTACACAGACATTCGCTTGCATAATATGTTACGAGGCATATTAAATAGGTGCGCATGAGCATTCACAGTTGCATACATATAGGTGCGAAGCGAGTGATAAGGTTGCAATATTGTTATTCTTTTTTTAGGGTTCCGTACCTCAAAAGTACAGAACGGAACCATTATAGGTTCACTTTGTTGTCCGTCTGTCTGTCAAGACCCTTTTTCTCAGGAACGCGTGGAGGTATCAAGCTGAAATTCATATCAATTACTCAGGTCTACTGGCCCTTGGAGCTGTGAAAAAATTTAACTTCTAAGCAAACGCAATCAAAAGATACAGCCGTTTATGCTGCAAATTTTCGACACTCGCAAGGGAACCAAAACCTACAGGGTACTTCTCTCGCACTCAGAATCTTGAAATTTGGTACGAAGCAACGTCTTATAGCACAGATAAAGGAAAATTTGCGAAAAGCATAAATTTTGACTTTTACTTATATATCTACAGGTTTGTACGGAACCCTCGGTGCGCGAGTCCGACTCGCACTTGGCCGGTATTTTTTATGTTTGTTTTTAGATCGAATTCAACAAAGAGGAGGGTTTTTCTACCAAACCGATTTGAAAAATTACTAAGTATCTTATTAGACAAGAGGCATGACAAGATTGAGCCCATATAAATTTGGTGAGGATCAGATAACATGATTCGAGGAAGCGAATGAAACTTCTCACATACTATCTAGGCACGTCTTATATCAATCTGTCTGTGATCTGTGCATTTTTTATAGTGCCTAACTTGTATTGTTGTTCTCGAACATATTTGTGCAAAAGCTATCATGAATATTCTCTTTGTATTTCAAGGCGCCCCAGGACCTTCTGATGAGTGGTCTTGGGATTCATGGGGAATCCACGTGATTCCTCAATGTGTATACATTAATTCTTACGACGTAGTTGTGCAGTGATAGTGCAGCCTCTTACTTGAGCCGGCGGTTCTGGGTTCGAATCCCGGCAAGGGCAAATATGTAGTTGTGTGATGCACTCGAATATTTGCTCCTGTGTCACGAATGTGCTATGTATTTAAGTATAAATTTATCTGTATACGTATGTACATATATCGTCTTCTATCCAAAACACTGTGAATTGTGAAGATAGTTCGCTATATGGAATTGCTCCCAGAATACGATTTATTTTATTTGGAACCGTTTAGCTATAAAGAGATCATTAATACATATTTTATTAAAAAAAAAAGTGTTTATATATTGAATATATTGATATTCTGAAATTATGTAGTAAACGGTTTTGATATAGCTAGTGAAACAGCTGTTCACATAGTATCAAATTGGTACAAACACCGCTTGCGTGGTCCCGTATCGGCCAATCAATTTATTACACGCTCAAAACTACAAGTGGAGTTCCGTCCGTTTACGTTGAGTTTGCACCTGGTAACTATGGCGTCGCATACAAATGAGGTTCAAACTTTACATAGCCGGGTTGAAGAAATCGAGGTTTCGCTCTCCACTGTTTCCTCCTCCACAACTTAACTAAATGTACCGAAATTTTGGAGACAGAATGGGAAGGACACTTTCTGTGTCAGACCGTTTCGATTTCTGCGCTTGTTATTATACGATTTGTGTACTAGTTGTTGTTTGTGTACGTGTTTAGCCAAATTTCGCTCCAAACAGACAGCGTCTACACAATTTCTAAAAAATTATAATGAGCGCAAACATCAAAACAATCCGACACAAAACATTTCCTCGTCATTCAGTTGCCAAAATTTCGAAACGATTAGCTAAGTTTTGGGGGATAGTCGTGAACGATAACTCGCGAGGATAGGTCCATAATTGAAATCCCTTGTGAGACAACTAGTGTCTTCAAAAGAAAGTTATTGCTAACTAGGCTCTAAATAACTTTGTTAGCAAAAAAGAAGTATGTATATCTATAACCTACGAAGTTAAGACTTTCTGCATTAGAGTAAATTGGCATTGTATTTACATACGCAAGTGGAATATTTAATGAGTTGCGTAACTAAGTAAAAATGAGTTCAAATCGCCGCACCGGCAAATATACTTTAGTTGCTTTAGTTTTTGGCTGGAAGGGGTTAAAGTATACAAAAATAATGGATTGTTGTTACAATCATGTATCCAGATCACCTGTCCCGTTATCTGTCCGTGTGCCTGTCTTATAATCAAATGTCGCAAGTCAAGTTTGACCCATTTCCTGGAATCCTATTGAGCTGATAATGCATGGCCAATTCTGCAGCTCATTGTACATCGAACGGGAATGCAATATTACTAGTGGCCCTGTGAATTGTAGATCTCGCGGGTTTGATTAGAAATGGATGGTATTTTGTTTTGTTTTAAACCCTCATAATATCTCCGCTATTTCATTCCGAAAAACTGAATCATCGTAAATATTTTATATACTTATCGAACTTACTCAATTAATTTCCCCTTGTCGGTCGTGGTCCACCTGCTTAGTTCACCTGGGTGGACTACGGGCACTTTTTCTTGCCGGTGGCCCACCTTTTTAATAATAAATAAATTAATGTTGCAATCTCTTACCTTTTGAGTTATGTTTAGTTATTAATAGAGGAATAAATATCCTCCTTGGTAAGATGACATTACTTTTATTGAGCTGTGAGGATTTTTTTTTCATGAGAAATGTGACCAGCAGGTGAGAACAGCTGTAAATCCGAACAGCCGAACATGGGAAAGAAATTTTGGCAAAGCGGATTATAGAGTACAGTAGTTTACAGTGACAGTACTTGCTAATGACTGCGAAAACAATTTGTATAGCGCATTGTAGTTCTACAAAGTAACCGCTAGGGGCGCTGTAATATTCTCCATACATATCGTTTACGCTGTCGGTAGCGAGTACGTTCACAACTCATGGTTAAGGTCTTCGCACATCAAACGCGCGACGACGCGTCGTCCACTCGTCGTCCACTACTAATATCCTTTTTTGAAATTAAACCTAGAAAATATGACATAGGGCTTAAATTTCAATATTTGGCATAGAATCGAGTCCCCGTTGAGTTGTTATAAATGTTATAATGTGCGAAGACCTTAAGGGCACAGCAGAGAGATGGTCACGGGGACTCTGTAATTATATAAAACCCTAGTTTGGGCAGTTTAATTCAACTTGTTTTTTTGTTAAATTCCATTTGTTTTTTGTTACATTACGGGCGAATGCTCGCGGTGAGCACCATTCGGGACCACAAAATCACGGCATTATAAATAATGATAGCATAAAGAAAACATTTATTATATGAAATTAGCTAGCGCAAGTACTTAAGTAACGTAACATGTTACCAGAAAATACTAATACAGCAAGAATTGCGCAGTACCCTAGTAACGTGGCTAAATTCTTTCACGCAAGACCCAAACGAAGTGTAGCGAATCCAAAGAGTGCCGAGGCGTTTGGAATATTTCTTGCATGCATATAGCTCGTTTTCATAAAACTAGTGGCTGAGAGCTGTAGACATCGCAATAATTTTTGAAATTGCTAAAATATGTAATTTTTACGTTTCGAACCTCCAATAATCCGCCGCTTTGTCAAATATTCGGAAAATCGAATCGACAAAAAGAACTATGTAATTATCGACACGGCACACTAAATTTCTCGAGGATCTGTTGAGAAATACGACCTATAGGCGAGAACAGCCGGAAATACGGGCAACTGGATATCCGGAATTAGGATATAAGGAAGCATTTCGGGGCAAGCTGAAACGGAAACGCTCCCGGTCGTTCAGTGAAAAATTAAACTTTATGATTTTCTACAATTAACACTTGAATGGTTGAAAGAACAAGTACAAGAAATCGAATATGTTCTCGCTGTTGAGTTTTTTTGCATGAATTAGAGCAATGTTTTTATTGTGTACTGTTAATCAGCACGTTTTTTGCATTTGCATGATTATCTATTTATATTTATACTATTATAAAAAAAAAACTATTTATACCTACTATTATAAAATTGAAAAAGTAAAATCTATGTCCTATCATCACGCCTAAATGGCTGGACCGATTTCAACAATTTTTGGTTCAACAAGTGGAGCATCCCCAGGTGGGGCTATAGGATACGTTTTACCCGACTGTGGAGAAGCAAAAAAATCATAACCCAATTTATTTCTGCGCGGGCAAAGATCGCGGGCACCTTCTTGTTTAAAATAAGATTACATAACTGCACTCATCTGTGATAATTTCCGGTTACGTATGTTACGAAAACATGACGCTTCACTTGCATGGCCGCATGGCCATATAAATTACAGTCTGATTTTTTTAAACACACATTTGACACTTCTCTGTTGATGTTTGTAGTGATGTAGCAAATACATATTGTATGCCAAATCTAAAGATTATGAATGGTTGGCCGAATCAATTTTATCGACGAACTTTTTTTTCGAACCTGCATAAATTTTTGGTTATTTTGTGTAAATAAATATTTTTTCGAGCTACGAGCCGTCGGACTCACTGGAGCTTTCTATGTAAAATAGTAATTTGTTTTCTTGTTTTTTCTTCAGATTATCAATTTATCGATTTAATGGATTTCTACCAATTTACAGAAAAAGCACATGAATCGAAACTCAAGATTTGGTCACAACACAGCTTTAAAATAAACACGTAGTACGTAACTGTTAATGTAATGATATATTATCGTTAAATACTTCAACAGCGGGATAAGAAAAAATATAACATGAACTCAATTGTATCAAATAGAAAGATTATTTATAGATATGTTTATGTTTTTTTTAGGGTTCCGTACCCAAAGGGTAAAAACGGGACCCTATTACTGAGACTTCGCTGTCCGTCCGTCCGTCCGTCCGTCCGTCCGTCTGTCACCAGGCTGTATCTCAACAACGGTGATAGCTAGGCAGTTGAAATTTTCACAGATGATGTATTTCTATTGCCGATATAACAACAAATACTAAAAATAAAATAAAATAAATATTGAAGGGGGTCCCATACAACAAACTTGTTATAGATTATATACATGTATAGGTACGGAACCCTTCATGCGCGAGTCGGGCTCGCACTTGCCCAATGTTTATGAAATTCAATAGGTCGTGCAGATTTACGTTATATGGGTCCAGTCATGTGTCAAATGTGTATTATTAAGAAAAACCGACTAGTGTAATGCACGCGAGTTTATATTTGTATATATAGGTCAATAAAAATCATAATGAAAGTTAGTTGGAAAGGTTGGTAGTTGGTTACAATTTATTTTTTCTACAAAATGTGTACACCATTTAACCGACTTCCAAAAAAGGAGCAGGTTCTATGTTCGACTGTATGTATTTTTTTTTTATGTATGTCCACCGCCAAAAGTGGACCGATTTTAAAAAATCTTTTTTTTATTTGAAAGAGTATACTCCTGAGGTGGTCCCATTATAACTGAGTTAGGATCTGATCATGGGATCCCAGGGAAATCGAGGGCAACCCTCAAATTTTATAGGCACTCATGTTTTTCACATATTTTCTAAAGCTATTCAAGCATTTGCATATGGTAGTCATCATCTCATCATGCTGAGCTGATAATGGAAGGTACAACTCCTTAATGGTTAAGAGTTAGAGGATAATTCTTAAAAAATACATGTAAGTATTATAGTTAGGTACATCAAGACTGTAAGTCATGTTCTTTATAGTGCGTGAGGTAGTCCCCTTGTCACCAAGTCAGGATCTGATGATGGAATCCCAGGGAAATCGAGGGAAACCCCTTAAATATTATAGGCATTAACAATGTTTTGTATATATTTTTCTAAAGTTATTCAGTTATTTTCGTCTGGTTGTCATTATTTCATGATGCTGAGCTGATGATGGAAGGTATAACTCCTTAACGGTTAGGAGTTAGGGAATAACTCAAACGAGATGCATGCAAACAAGACCTACCCGTTCACCGCGCCAGAAGTATTTTAATTGAACCACTAAAAAGCAAAAAAAAAATAACAAAAAAATATGCTGCTCATAAAGCCTTTAATGATTACCATTTTTGGTATTTACGAGTATTTTTGTTCGATATTTATATATTATAGTTTACGTGGGGTTTGGCACCGACTTCAAAAAGTGATTCAAATGTAATCTGTTCATGAACGGGTTATTTTTGTCTTTTCAGTTATTTTGAAGTCAGTTCTTTTTTTGTTAATTTATTTTTGTTTATTTCGCGGCATCGCCTTTATTCCAAAAGTCAGTGTCAATTTTATCAACAATAATGCCATGTTTTTGTTAGTTTGCAGTTATTCCCAGACTGAGTCGGAAGGAGGGTAATGCTTTTAGTTAAGGCTTCGTTGTACACAAACCTGATTTTACAGTATTTGTAACTAAGTGAGTACCTAATATAGAGTGTGCATGATTAAGTCAGATACAACAAAGATTTTTTAATTATGTTAATTGATTTGCCAGAGCCAAGGGTTAACATAACTAAGGTAAATAAATGCTACTCTTCCAAACATAAAATCCATCTTTCATAACAAAGCAAAACTAATTCGGAACAAAGCGATACAACATCGATAAGCATTCGATTACGAATACAAGCAGAGCCGCCACGCTTTGAAAACTCAGTTGGAAAATTAATACATTTCATAAGCCACATTTATTTCACGCAATCTGAGGTCAAGTACAATTTCTTCATAGTTTATTTTTTAATAAAAAGGTTTCGGGAAAATAGTTCGGAGAAACTAAAGGATCCCAAAAACAGACGGATAGCACTTATTAACATTATAAAACCGACCCTTTAACGCAGTTTTGCGTCACCGTAGGGCGTAAATACAATTTTCTGCCCCCTACGCAGGGAGAAAATCTCCCTTTCCGGCCAAAGCAAGACGTAAAACTTTAGACAAACCACGGGCGGTAAATCGTAAAGTACCTTCGGTTCGGGCCACAAACACCTGCGATCTGGGACATTAACAAATTCACTGCCCTAGGTGTGTAATGTACTATTCCTGCCAATCCAGTGGGACATGGTATCTTCTCACGTATGAGCTGTAATTCAGAATTAGACCACATTTCAATAAATGAAGAGATAAAACAGAAAACGGTAGAATTCTAAGTTTCAATGTAGTAAATACAGAAAAAGTTACGATTGGCAATAGTAAAGAGAGCATTCCTATTTTGCAATAATGATAGGTTATCGATCAAAGCGAGGGGCAATGCTAAGTAGCCATTACAAGCTTAATGTTTCATTTGCGATGGCGAAGCGATCAAATTTTTTAATGATGTATTGAAGGCCTACAATGTCGTTGCGATTGCTAATGTGATTCATTGCGTCATGTTACATGTTAATAGAATACTTTTTCTCGAAAACTATTTCTCTGAAGCGTTGAGTTAGTAGTATAGAAACTATTAGGTTTCATTTGAAAGTTCCATAATTAATAAACACAGCTTGCTTTAAATAGTTTTTCATCATAATTTCGCTGCCGTTCGCAATGTGCTTCACTTATTTATTGCAACATAAATACGCAGCCTTAAATGTACTTACTACTTATCTATGCAGCAATGTTTGGCGTCGGTATCGATAAAATGGGCCAATTGTTTCAGTTCTAAAATAGTCGTGTAATATGCGATTTATAGTTTCTTACATTCACCTGTTTGATTTCATAAGACCGGCTCAATATGCTAGTTGACTCATGTCAAATTGTAATAAACTAATGTTTATCCGTATAGTATTTATCAAAGGAAACCTAAATATATATTTTTCAATTCATAAAAGTGAAAGATGGCTGAAAGAATTGAATTTGAAAATATGGTTTTTAATCTGTATTTTGAAATGCTTAAAACGCTGTCCGCCATTTGACGCGGTCGCTTTTTGCATTATGAAAAAAAATCTTTGGTCGCTTTCTGCATAACTATGGTCATTTTCGCTTATGATAGTGACGTCATCGGTCCTGTAAAGATAACTGAAAGTCTACTTTGACGACTTCGAATACCTAGTGCCGTCCCTCTTGATCTCCTATCAAAGTATATTGGAGTGAGCGGAATGGCACTATACGTCGGTCGAATTTCGAATATTTACAGGTAATTCTACGTCACGCCACAAATTAGCAAAAGGCAAAAATGGCGGATGGCGTTTTTGACTGTTCATGAAATTTCTAATTTTCAATTGATGAAATTTAGCTTTCTAGCTTTTACAAAAATACAAAACATTTTTTTTAGAGCTAGTTAGATCATTATTAACCATGTCAAATATATTTCAAAACTGGGTCTACCAGCCTATTGGGATATACCGATTTTTTACGACCTACATGTGTTAATTCTGAAACCTTTTCCGAAACATTGTTTCACAACTCCGAAACATTTTTTCCCATCTGAAACGTTTCACCAAATTTTCATTATTTTGTCCGGAACTATTTTTTTCCTGAAACCCATAATATATCCCGGGTTTTATAAACATCGTTTCAAAGAACCCATTATTAGGTTCGGTTAGGTTTGTTTTATAATTATTCAGAAATATGAACAGATTTTGAGAAAAATGGCTTTCGGACAAATGAAAATTTGGCGAAACGTTACGTAACCCATTTCCGGGAATAGGGTTCTTATAGCGCAATAAAAGATTAGATTGTGACAATATGACACCTGTGAAAAATTATCCCTATTTTATTTTTTGACTTTTACCTGTCCTTGCCGTTTGGAAACTAAGTACAAAATATATATTTTTTAGTTCATGAAAGAAGAAGATGGCTGAAAAAATTTGAATTTGAAAATATGGTTTTAATTCTGTATTTCAAAATGCTTAAAACGCTGTCCGCCATTTTCGTCCATGATATTGACGTCAGCGATCCCGTAAAGAAAAGGTCGAATTTCAATAATCGGAATAGCCCTTCTGTTTATTTACTCGGTATTCTACGTCACGCCACAGATAAGCTAAAGGCTACAGTAATATGTCCTCTTAAATGTTTAGTGTCATTTGTCTGTCAAGTTTAACATTAACCCATCATCGCTTGGTACTACATCTAAGCAATTGTTTGCGCTGATAGCACCGGCCAGCAATCACACATTACGTGATCACGCGATTGTCCCGGCGCGTCCGTACGTGCGGTAAAATATCGCAAACGAACCGTTTTGAGACCTTCATTAACTTGTCATCATGCGGTAGCACACATACTGGTGGTGCAGCGTTCTAGGTGACAGATGTCAACATTGTTAATTTGTTTTTATTGCTATATATGTAACTGTACCCTATTTAACAAACAGCGGTCTAACAGATGCATTTAACAGTTGTCAAGTTGAATATAGTAGCTCGTTTACTGTGTAGCAGAACTTCAAACAATGCCTCTACTCTCTGTCTGTCCGTCTGTCTCTCAGGACTCTAATTCTTAAATTGCAATAAATATTTCCAATTTACATAGAATTAATAATAAATAAATAAATATCAGACAACCTCACACAAATCAATCTAGTCCCAAATTAAGCACAAGAAGGCTTGTGTTATAGGTAGGTACTAGACGACGATATACATACTTATATAGATAAATATATACTTAAACATATAGAACAACCATGACCCTAGCACAAATATTCGAGTTCATCATCATCACACAAATATTTGCCCCGGCCGGGACCGCCGGCTCAGTAGGCAGGTCTCTATACACACTGCGCCAACCGCGTCGTCGATTTATAAATTTAACTTTCAAATGATAAATGAATCGGAGTAGTTTTTGGACATAGCGCAATGTTTTTTTAGCATATCCATAAATGTAAAAAAGTTATAACCAGCTGATTTGATATGTCAGTCCAAACTCAATTACGGTCGACTCATTTATTAATTTAAAACATTCCATCGCCTCAAAGTGTACAATTCATACCGTACCAAATCTACCTACTGCGTGTTTTCAATCGAACAATAACAGTGTTACGTGTCGCGATTATGACTCGGGTTTATGTTCTAGCCTTATGCAGCCCTGGCCGATTCGTGAACTCATTTCTACAATTAAAATTGTATAATAACACGTCATGCTAAGTGTAGTGCCATTTTCAAGAACGTTTCCTCGTTTCGCATAAAGGGCGAATGTCCCCAAGAAAAGTCTACTACTACCATAAATAAAATACTATTAAACTGCGTTGATGATCGCTTTTAATCGTTTATCTACCCAAATATCATAAACCCTCCATGATGCGTTCCAGAACCGCACATTAACCAACATAAAAATTGACTGTTTTGTTAGAACAAATTTCTTATCTGTAAAAATGTTATTATTGCTAAATAATAACATCGATTTCGATAATATTATTTCATTAAAATTTCGAACATCTCTAAAAAACAAAGAAATTTGATTTGACCTCTATGTTAATATCAGTCGAGATGACGTTTAGTTCGAAATTAATTGTCAATTTGCAATCAAATTTGACATATGTCGCACGTAAGTAAGATATCGAACGATATGATAGTCGGGGTCGACTCTTGTTTGTAACTGAATTAAAAAAAAACTGTCAGCTGCCAGAAAAAATCATTACCGCCATTAACGGGTAAAATTTGTCATAATTTGCGGCTCCTGAATGCATCATGGAGGCTTATGATATGTAGGTAGATAAAGTAGTGTATGTAACTGTACATAATTAGGCATTAAAACACTCGTGTGATGTTATTATGAATCTCGCCTTCTGCTCGTTTCATAAACCCACACTCATGTTTAATACCCTTCATTATGTACAGTCACATAAACTCCTATAATCTATGAGTGTCAAATGGTTTTACAACTAGCTGTACCATCAGTGCCACGGCCAAAATTACGACCCATGACCAAAATCGGCTTAAGTTCCAAGACACTTCATCACACCACTTTGAGCACTGTCATCATATCATGACTATTCATATCACGACGGTAGCGATCAACAAATTTATCGCCCATTTTACATCTGTAGCATAGGCTATATGCCATTCGCCATTTTACACCTCTTTTATACAACTGTTGCATTTAATACATACTTATTATATTATTGGAGACAAATAGGGCGACTCACAATGATACAAGTATAAATCAGTAGGTATTATAACTAAGCGATCGTAAAATTATTATCAGTGTCTTTATGTATGTTATGTATCGTGTTCATCGGTAATACATAGCTGTTTTACCGATGAACACAATACCCGTAGGTAAAAAAAAAACGTAAAGAATGCCCCTTTTGCCTGTGCGGGTTATGTTTGCGAATAAACTTTCGATATTTGTTGTTTTTTTCTGTATGTTTATTTATTACCTTAAGGCAGCTTTTTATAAATATAAGGAATTGTGGTCGGATAGTGATATTATAGGATAGTGATATTAGTAGTAGATCTCAGAATACTGTCATGGACGCCATATTTGTGACCTACGAGGGTGCAGTTCGATAAATCATGGATAAATCGGTGACTGAGGCTGAATAAACTTATTAAAATATTATTTATAATACTTAAGAGGCCTTAGACCTTTTAAAAAAATTTTTTTCTTATTATGACAAATATATTGAAAATTTCAACCAACTTTTTAGGGTTCCGTAGTCAACTAGGAACCCTTATAGTTTCGTCATGTCCGTCTGTCTGTCTGTCTGTCCGTCCGCGGCTTAGCTCCGTGATCATTCGTACTGGAAAGGTGAAACTTGGTATGAGTATATGTATTACGCCGACAAAACGGTAAAATAAAAACTAAAAATAAAAACTTTTTTTCGGGTACCTCCCGTACACCTAAAGTGGGGGTGATTTTTTTATTCGTTCCAACACTAGTGTGTGGGGTGTCGTTGAATAGGTATTTTAAAAATAATAGGGGTCTGCAACATCATTTTTAGATAAAGTCAGCAGTTTTGTAAATATTCGCTCCTGAAATCCAATAAATAGCGTCCCCTCCTCTAACTTTTCAACCACGGGTCAAAAAATTATGGAAAAATTCATAAAAATGAGGCCTTATAAGCACTTTCAATGAAAACTATATTGAATAAAATTGGTCGAGCCGTTTTTGAGTTATCGCAAAAATTCATAATTTTCTTTAAAATGACGTAAGTGCCGCGCGGTGTCCTTATACTTCGAACGTTACACAATTTAGTTAAGTGCAATACTGTATTAAAATATTTCGCTCAATCTGGCGCGTATAATCGATAACTCCCAGAAGGTAATAAGTAATTACAGTAACTTTGGCGTTTACGACCTTTTTATAGAGCTTGAAATCTTTCTCGTAATTTAAACCTCGGTCTTAAAACCGCTGTTTTGGGCTATTTGAAGGATGGGCAACTACGGAACCCTACACCGAGCGTGGCCCGACATGCTTTTTTACCGTTTTTTGAAGTGAATAATACTTTTCCCCGAGTTCTAGGTAGTAATATAGCTAATTCATGCTTTCATTGCGTGCAGTCGAAAATAAGTAGTAAAAACTAATTTTCCGCGTGAATGTTGTCAATTTCGAGTAAGTAGTTTTTGAAACAAAAATTATAAATGAAAAATTCAAACTGTAGGCTTCTAATACATATATATATACCAATAAATCCCAATAGCCCTATTCTAGGTAGTAACATCAATAATATGTTTAGAAACAAGTTTGATCAACAACAACCAGCATTTTAAAAGGAATAAGGCCTTTTAAATTCAAAACGCTTTCAATCTTAATTGACCAGGAGAAAAATAGAGCGAAAATTTAACACTCTGTAGCACTACTGAGAAATGAGAATAGCGGAATATTTTAAAGTACTTAAATGGAGAAAAGTGACAAGATTTCAGACATACGTTATTTGACACTAGCACTTAATTTAGCTCTTAATTTGAAATCACTGAGACCTCGGTAAAGTAGTGGTAAGTAAAAATCGCATTAATGTGTTGGTGGATATCAACCATCGAGAAAAATCTAAAAGACAATACCCAATGCCACGTCGGTTTTCATTACCGTGCACAGGACATCCACTGAGCGCGGCGGTTACGTCTTTCTCACCATGATTCAAGTACAAAGTTCAGTGAAAAAAGACGTAAGCACCATCCAGTATAAGATCTTTTTGTATTATTTGTAAGTAATGTTTGGAGTTTTTGCTGTGCCTTTGACGGATGTTGTTCAGAGATTCATTGTTTCTTTTGCTAATATAATACATACGGCTGATATTCATCAAGTTGACCTCAGTAACAATGACACCTGTTATATCACCTTTGGTATTTTTATACTATTATTACATTCATCTGTTACGCTCAGTGAAGTGGCAAAGTGCTCTAGACGCGCGCAAATTATTATTCTTCTATAATCTTCATATGATTATAATTCACCGAGCGAACAAAGGGTCTGTTTCAACTTCGCCAAAACTTTATTCGTATATCCGGATGTTTGGACGATCGGATTTCCGGATTTTCTCGCCTACAACCAACTCTCTACTGATTCTCATGACATTTTGTGAGTAGGTTCGATAATTATGTATATACAATTCAATTTTAGAATTTTGATGTCGAGTCAGTTTTTGAAAATGATTACATAATGGCGTAGATATGGGGGTTGGAAAGGTAAAAAAATATAAATTTTTGCCATTTCAAAACTTTCCGACTATATTTCTTGAGTATTTAAGTTAGACTAATTTCTTGGCTGACTGTACTATTTTGTTTGCTAGTGGCTCTCTCAGCGTAGTGTTCACAGTGGAACAGCGATTAATAATTTAATTCAATTATTAAAGAAATGACCCATATTGAATAAATAATACGAAATGAAAAAAAAAATGTCTTTTTATAGCCAAAATTACATTTCCAAAATATCAAACAATTGTTCTTTCAAACAAAATGTATTTTTAAATTTATTCTAAAAACGCTTGACGTACTTTATTTGCATCGATTAGTGTGAAAGGCACTTTTTGGTTGTGCGACGTGAAAATAAAAATTGTAAATTCTCTTGCTATGTACAATTTCAGCCCGGTATTAATATATAAAGAAAAACTATGTTCGTCAACATTGTCACCAATGCTAAATATATTTTTAAATAAATTAAAGAAATGGGTTAATAATTAAGACAAATTAAAACTTTGCCTAAAATTATAGTCAGGCAACCCAATCACGAATTCACGATCTATTTTTAGCATACGTTCAATTTGATAGAAAATACCCAATATCCATTCAATAGATAGAAAATACCCAGTATCCAATAAAGAGATGGGCAAAAGTGGTTTCTAATTCGTGTCTTAGACAATGGGATATGTCTAAAAAGTAAAGATCCCATTATTTTATTAGAATCGTAAAAGATAGACTATTTTAAGATCATTTAAATCATTAATTTCTTCAGCTTGCCAATTAGAAGTTTTCGCCTCAGTAAGTATTTTGTGGTGACGTCACTACTATTGACGTGACTTTTAAGGCAAAACGACAAGAAAAAGTGCAAGTCGAAAAAAAAAGGTTCACAGGCGTTGTAATATTGTCACAATCTAATTATTTATTGAAGTATAAAAGCCCTAGTGTAGAAATGATGACTGAAGGATAGGTCGTACAAAAATTGAATTTGCCAATTGGTAAATCGAACACTGTTAGTTTTCTCGCCAATGCAACGTAACGAACTAGTTGACCCCGAAGTTTATTTGATATTGCCATTTGAAAACTTTTCCGTCAATAACTGCCATATATATCATGACAGCAACAGAGCTAGTCACATGTGCATAAGTTACGATACAGAGCACGTTAAAGGCTACGGTACTGAAGTCCGCTTTCCCACACAAATTAAGATAGCAAAAGAGTATACAAAAAGTGATTTTCATTTCAGCCCAGTGAGTCGAAGTTTGTGTGGGAGTACACACCTGCGAAATGTTTCCGCGACAGAGAAGGCCAAAAGCCTTTTGAACAGCTGCTCTGAAGCTCGAAATTCGTGCCGTACTGTATCTCTTGATGTCGTGTCAAACAATATTTGAATGAACGGAATGGATCGATGCGAAATTCGAATTTTAAACATCGAAATAACTCTCCTGTAAAGTTTTTCTCTGTGTTCGTGTTACCAACTGCCCTCGGTGCCTCAAACCTATATCTTTTGATCTCGTGTCAAACAATATTTGAGTGAACGGAATGGATCGATGCGAAGTTAGAATTTCGAACATTGAAATAACTCTCTTGTAATGTTTTTCTTTCTCTGTGATCATGTTGCCGACTGCCCTCGGTGCTTCAAACCTGTATCTTATGTCAAACAATATTTGAGTGAACGGAATGGATCGATGCTAAGGTCGAATTTCAAACATCGAAATAACTCTCCTCTCGTAGGTAAAATCCTTCAAGCCCCTACGGGTACAAACTGCGAGATCTCGTGTTTGATTGAAGCCTCGAACGCTTGGCTAGCTGGACCGAGTCCAAATTTACCGGCTAAACCCAAAATTCAGAGGGCCTGGGATACCATATCTTGTATACACACCCTGGAGCACTGCTGCACCTCTTGTGGAGCCTCTGTCGACCGCCTGGGACACCATGGCCTCGTCTGTTCTTCGGGCGCCGGCCGCCGCTCTCGTCACGCCGCACTCAACGACATCCTGAGAAGGGCACTTGTCAGCGCCAACGTCCCCGCGACGATGGAAAGCGCCCTGACGGGATGTCGTTGATCCCGTGGAGAATGGGCCGCGCGTTGGTTTGGGATGCGTCGAGACACTCGGCTCGTGGGGCCAGGGGACACGTCGCCTGGTCAAGCTTTCTCGCGCAAAGGTTAGCCATTGCTATCCAGCGCGGGAATGCTGCCTGCGTTTTGGGTACCCTACCACGGGGTCCCGATCTTTTTTAATGTTATTTAGTTATAGTTCCTATTTTAATGTTTTTATATCTTTCTTTATAAGGTAATACATACAATTCTTTTACTCTCCTGCTATGTTTGAAATGAAATGAAATATTCTTTATTTGCTTTAAAATATGGTACAATTAGATGTCAGGTTATATTATCCGGTACATAAACATATTTTGCTAAATATTAGCATGCAAAAACAATAGCGAAGGTAATAATTATAATATTGAATTTACTTAAACGATATTAATTTGAAGACTTTTCATTTAAAAGCTCATTTGTGGAATAAAACATTTTTATTTGTATTCTGTGATCGTGTACCCGACTGCCCTCGGTGCTTCCAACCTGTATATCTTGATCTCGTGTCAAACAATATTTGAGTGAACGGAATGGATCGATGCAAAGTTCGAATTTCGAACATCGAAATGACTCTCCTTTAAAGTTTTTCTCCGTGTTTACCACAGAGTGTAGCGTTGCCGACGGCCCTCGGCGGTGCTTCAAACCGGTACCGTGTGTATGGCCGCCGGTGCGACGTCACAGGCCGGTTGCCCGCTCGGCGGAGGTTACCTTCGTGGTCAAGGCCGCTCGTTAGCGGATCGAAATTACCGCTCTGCTTTCCAATAGGCGTTCCCATCGAATTTGGGTAGTGAAATATGTAGATACACATTTTTTTCCTAACAGGGATTAAATAGTTTCTGGCCAAACATTTAATTTTGGTGACAAGACAGGCTAGCTCCATGGCGCGATATTACTACTACTACTATTCTTCACGGCCGCTTTCGGCCACGACGACTGCTGTTTAACTCCGATTTTGTCGCTGGTGAGAATGCTGTGGCTCACGTAGCCTATTTAATACCTTATTGATGAAGCTACGCGAACACTGCGGACATGTGAGCACACCATTGACATAATTATATAATTCTGCCACAGGTGGCGCGATATTATGGTATTGTCATCGAAGCACTCATATAGCAAAGATCAGCTCAATCGGGCCCCGGAAACTAGTTCCAACTCTTTCTTATAAGATTTGACTCGAATATACATACAAAACACACACACAAACATTGCAAGTTGAATAAAAGCTTGTAAAAACGGCACCCAAAATGGTTGATACTTGATGCGATTCGGTGCTAAAGTGCCTCAGACCGAAATGCTACACTGTCGTGCACAGATAATTAAATACACATCTCAAACTTATAATTATAACGCCCCTCTTTTTGATCGGGGATTAATCGTAAAACCGATGTTATTGTTATAATAAAAAAAGGAAGCATGTTTTCCATGGTGACCTGTTCATTATTACAAACTGACCTTAGTCTCTGCACAAGGCCTGAAAACAAGTAGTGTTACTTCTCAGAACTGCCCAAATAATGAGTTTTTTGCATTTGCTGATAGAGTTTCGATTATCGTGAATCTACAAACAGGATGCAAAGCAAATAATCGTAAATCGTCAATTGGGTCAATTGCAAAAAAATTGTACATAGTTAAGGGCTTTAATTAAAATAAAACTTAATTGATTCCTTTGCGTGACGAAAGTTACCCATACATTTTGTATGACTAACTTTCGTCACACAAAGGTAGCGATCGTGATTTTTTGGTAACTAAGCTTTTAACTATGTACATTTTTTTGCAATCGACCAAATTGCTTCCTGAAGTTAGGACACATACTGACTTTCATAATGATATACGTATAATACTTTGATAGATAGAGATGACTGATCACACACACAATCAGCTACATAAAGTACTGATTGCAAAAAAAAGAATTTTCCAAATCGACTTATAAATGACGGAGTTATGAGGTAACAAACATTAAAAAAAAAAAAACATACACCCTACTGAGAACCCCCTCCTTTTTTGAAGTCAGTTAAAAAAGTAAAACTAGCTATAAGCACAATAATCAATTAGGTATACTTATATTCTAGAAAAATAGACAAAACCGGATAAATATAAACATACACTTCAATAAACTAGTTACTAGTTTTATCTTCATCTTATTGATTAAAACTTATTACAAGGTTATGTTAGTCGGAATACATTATCAATAAATTATCGCGTATACATATAGAATGGTGATCTTTTTTTTTTTAAATCTAATGTATAAAATAAAATCTGTACGACCACCTTGAAAAAACTTTTAGTCTATCTTGCAGTTTGCTGTTGAACTTGCTTTACGAAAAAGGAACATTCATTTGAAAATTTCGCTATTATTACATGACATGTTGTTGTGTGCGTCACCTCAACTCTTGTGGCTATACCTATAGTATAGGTCCTATACAAATACCAGGCCATTATTAAGAGAATTAATTAATTAATAAGTGATATCAAAAAACTAGAAACTGTACGTTAGCTTTTTGATAACTGACGTATTTATGGAATAATCACCTGGTTGCATCCGCGTGATACATGACTAGAACACATGCTTTTATTAGAAACTAGACTAGAACACTACGTAAAAAAATTACAATCCGTAACTATTAGTCTCTAACAACCTTTTTATAGATACAAAATGTAAATCTTGTATGATTTGTGTGACGTAGCCTCAAAGTATACTTATATTTTTTTCCACTTATGAATAAACCAGTATGGGCATCTTCTACTTAGGGCCGATTTTTCAATCCCCGGATAAATTTATCTGCCAGTTAAAATTATTGCTATCCTTTACTCCCGTCATATAAAAGAAAAGTGACAGCCAACATTTATCTGACAGATATGTTTTATCTGGTGATTGAAAAATCGGCCCTTAGTCGACAACAGTCGAGCAACTTCGTCTACGTAGAACTTTTTCTGTCCCGTAGCCAAAAGGTTCTATAGCAAGTACCAAAATTGGTTAAAATCCGTCCAGGCGTTTCGGTGTGAAAGGAAGAAACGTTTTACCAACCATGAATCGCGCTGTTTAGATTTTGGTAGCGTAGCGCGTCGTGTATGTCAGCTCTTGTCAGTTGATGCCATGCCGTAAATCGTTAATATTTTGAGTATGAATAATTAATGGGGAATAGAAGAAACTTTTCGAAACGCTTCAGTTATTTTTGACGTGACAACGTCTAATAAATTGATGAACGCCGGCCGCACATACGAAAAACATGACGTCATTGTAGTGAAACTATGACGTAATTGTAGCAATACTTTGTAGCGCCGTGGACATGACGTCATTGTAGTGAAACTATGACGTAATTGTAGCGATACTTTGTAGCGCCGTGGACATGACGTCATTGTAGTAATACACAAGCCTACGTCATCATGCTGTTCACAGATTCTCAAACTTTAAAAAGTGGGAAGAGGGAAGAGGGAAGAGGGAAGAGGGAAGAGGGAAGAGGGAAGAGGGAAGAGGGAAGAGGGAAGAGGGAAGAGGGAAGAGGGAAGAGGGAAGAGGGAAGAGGGAAGAGGGAAGAGGGAAGAGGGAAGAGGGAAGAGGGAAGAGGGAAGAGGGAAGAGGGAAGAGGGAAGAGGGAAGAGGGAAGAGGGAAGAGGGAAGAGGGAAGAGGGAAGAGGGAAGAGGGAAGAGGGAAGAGGGAAGAGGGAAGAGGGAAGAGGGAAGAGGGAAGAGGGAAGAGGGAAGAGGGAAGAGGGAAGAGGGAAGAGGGAAGAGGGAAGAGGGAAGAGGGAAGAGGGAAGAGGGAAGAGGGAAGAGGGAAGAGGGAAGAGGGAAGAGGGAAGAGGGAAGAGGGAAGAGGGAAGAGGGAAGAGGGAAGAGGGAAGAGGGAAGAGGGAAGAGGGAAGAGGGAAGAGGGAAGAGGGAAGAGGGAAGAGGGAAGAGGGAAGAGGGAAGAGGGAAGAGGGAAGAGGGAAGAGGGAAGAGGGAAGAGGGAAGAGGGAAGAGGGAAGAGGGAAGAGGGAAGAGGGAAGAGGGAAGAGGGAAGAGGGAAGAGGGAAGAGGTAAGAGGTAAGAGGTAAGAGGGAAGAGGGAAGAGGGAAGAGGGAAGAGGGAAGAGGGAAGAGGGAAGAGGGAAGAGGGAAGAGGGAAGAGGGAAGAGGGAAGAGGGAAGAGGGAAGAGGGAAGAGGGAAGAGGGAAGAGGGAAGAGGGAAGAGGGAAGAGGGAAGAGGGAAGAGGGAAGAGGGAAGAGGGACAATTTACTTTCCATAATTTCCAGTGTAATTAGATGGTTATTACCAGGAGCGCATAGAGCTGGTGTTAAATCTATGTGCCTTACAATATATTTTTTATACAAAATCTCCAGTATAACATTATGCGTACCAGGGGCGCATAGAATGATAGAGGTCGAGACTACGTCAATACGAGTCTTATAAGTCTGTGGCATTGCAAAAATGAATGCCGTGCTACCAGGAGTGTATAACCCCTTAAAGGTTAATTTATAATTATATATTATTTCATGAAAACTAATAATTAATGTTAGTGATGGGCTGTTATTACTAGGGGTACATAAGACAAATATTTTCAACCGTATTATGTTTTGTGATTCAACAACAAGTTTGTAAACTACGTTGGTGAGGTTGCCACTACTAGGAAAACATAAAGTCGCCTTAAGTTGTGTTACTTTTGTTACTATAGTGGACTTTGTCTTAATTATCATTATTATCAAGTGTTTATACTGGTTTTCAATTAAGTTACAGCAACATAAGTCTATAGGAGGTATTAGATAGATTATGTAGTGGCAACTTACCATTTTTTTTCTATATAAGCAAATTACGTTCTACGTTAAAAGGAACAACCATCGACTTGACTTTCGCAAGACACATTACAGCAGAAACACTTTCATATTTCTCCTATCATCGTCCTATCCTCAACAAAATCACTCAAATAGGAATTAGTTAAGTTTAAGTTTACATGTACAATGTTTTAGTAAACAAAGTATATTTCTATAGTTAAAATTTGTGCAATTCTTATTTTCATTCAATTCCTTGTTCCTATTGTGCAATTTAATAATATTCATATCAATAAATATTCTACCGAGAATAAGACGTTGTCACGTAAAATCTTCCTTCGCCCGTAAAACCGACTTTACAGGCAACCATTTTTTTGAGGATAAATAAAGTAGGTACGGCTGCGTGCGAACACTGGCACTGCACGGCTGCCGTGCAGAACTTAAAGTACAGTAAGTGCTATGAGAAACGTATTGCACTTACTGTACTTTAAGTTCTGCACGGCAGACGGTGTCCGTGTATAAGCGGCAAGGGCGGCGTAAAAACGTGTACACACCTTTTTAAGTACAGAAAAATATGTAACTTATTTCTCGGAATGAGGGGTGTTATTGATACCAACATAAAAAAAAATCAAGCGTTTTTAAAAATGGCATTCCCCATCGTTCACAAATGGACACTCCAATAAATATCTGTGATGATATTTAATCTGTGACAAATCAAGTGAAATGAAATTTACGTTGAAAAATAATCAATCAATCATTTTAATGCAAGGAATAATATTTCAATACGAAATTTAATATCTATATTTTGTTATTGTAAATTACACAAATTACATAGGAAAATATGATTGATTACTAAATCAACAATGAAATAATAGTTACAGGACTTGTAAATTAGGGATTTTTTCATTTATAGACTAGAAAAGTGTTACCACAAGTGTAAATAAGCTTTAAAGATAATGTTTAAAACATAATTTGCTCAGTTGAGGTTTAATCAGCTGAACAACGTGTCAGCGCGCACCTCGCACACGCCAATGCCACCGTTAATGTCATATGAAAGAATAATTACGCGTAAACTGCAGTCTAGTGACATCGACAATGGTACCTCGAACACGAAACGTCGTAAGAACGCCATTTTTATACACAATTAAACCTTTATCCTTTGGACAGCGTCTGCTCTTTCCGTTTCATAAAAACAATCATACACATCACGTGTTTTCTACCTCAACATTGTTTGTTACTACTCATAGTTGTTACTACATTACTGTTTGTTAACAATGCATGTTTTCAAACACTGATATTTATACTTTACATTTGAAAACATAGATTTTTCTACTATAGTAGTATATCAAAAAGCTCATTTGCCTCCTTTATTGCCTGTCTTATGTACGAGCTTTTTAGGTACCTATTATAACTCTGGACCTGGACCTGTAATTACAAACCTTTTAAAATAATTTAATATAAACCGGCCAAGAGCATGTCGGGCCACGCTCGGTGTAGGGTTCCGTAGTTTTAAGCACGAGGTTTAAATTACGAGAAAGATTTCAAGCTCTATAAAAAAGGTCGTAAACGCCAAAGTAACTGTAATTACTTATTACCTTCTGGAAGTTATCGATTATACGCGCCAGATTGAGCGGAATGTTTTAATGCAGTATGACACAACTAATATGTGTAACGTTCGAAGTATAAGGACACCGCGCGGTACTTACATTATTTTAAAGAAAATTATGAAATTTTGCGATAACTCAAAGACGGCTCGACAAATTTTATTCAATATAGTTTTCATTGAAAGTACTTATAAGTTTAAGGCCTCATTTTCATGAATTTTTTCCATAATTTTTTGACCTGTGGTTGAAAAGTTGGAGGGGGGACGCTATTTTTTCATTTTCGGAGCGAATATTTACAAAACTGCTGACTTGATCAAAATATAATGTTTGGAGATCCCTATTATTTTTAAAAGACCTATTCAACGACACACCACACAATAGTGCTGAAACAAAAAAAACACCCCCACTTTAGGTGTTCGAGAGGTACCCGAAAAAAAGTTTTTATTTTACCGTTTTGTCGGCGTGATATATACACATACTCATACCAAATTTCAGCTTTCTAGTACTAATGATCACCGAGCTAAGCCGCGGACGGACGGACAGACGGACATGGCGATACTATAAGGGTTCCTAGTTCACTACGGAACCCTAAAAAAGAGGTAAATCTCTTACACTATCGGCCATAAATATCACGACATGTAACGAGTTGTGCTATATTTGCATTTTAATTTCATGTCTGCAATAATGAGAAATGACGGATTGTCTAATATCCGGACAATATTACGAGTTGTTTAACACTTTGTTTAAACACTCATTTTCTGACCGCTGCGCTGCCGTCGCCGATAGATGGATCGATCGAAATTGACCACTTTTTACTTTCTGGCTAACGTCACTAATATTTAATTTCATTGTGCAGCCAACATAAAACCCGTAGAATCGATGACCAGGAATTTTAAGCGTCGAAAACAGTTTCTGATCCGGAGACTTTCGCAAAATAATACCTAGGTATGTATTAACTGCATGCTGGAAAAAAGCATTTCATGAGATTAAGTAGTATCTTAGTTAAGTTATACTTGGTATATTCTTTGAAATTGCTTATCGTTGCGAGTATACATAACTACTGACTTCAAACAATCCTATAAAAATAATATAAAACTCATGATCATTACACAAGTAGGTATGTGTCATCTTAGTAACAATTACAACTTCCTGATTCTTTGACTTCGGTAAAAAAATATATACCTTCTGCATTCTAGGAAAAGCATTGACGTCTTGCAGGTGGCTTATACAAAATAAATAACATTTAAAACAAGAAACGCTAACCGCAAAAGACACTTAAACCCCGCAGTAATGTAATGACAAAGTGAATAAAGTGTTCGTGTACAAATTCGTCACCTTTCATTTGAACAACACGACTGAACACTAGAGCGATGCGAATGAAAACAATAGACTCGGGCTTAGGCCATGCCACACTGGATGCGTGTACAGCGCTATGCATCAACGTTCGCGTTTTATATAGTAGGTATGAATCTTCATAAGAGGTGACCCACCGCTTGCGTGAAGTATACGTGCACGGACGCGCAACGCGTGCGTGATACTACGTGCTTCACACGCAGTCGGTATGGATTGGCCTTTAAGTTACTATTATGATGACTATTATTATTAGAAAAGTATTCAATGTAGAATCAGGCAAAATAGGAGCCTAATACTTGCAGAATTAAGTTTTGATTTGAAAGAGGTTCTCTGATTTACTAATTCGCTAGGCATATGAACAAGGAAATGTCAAAACAATATGCACTAACACGACATGTAACAACTTGCAATAGGAAAACTGCATGAGGTTAGATTTTATAGGTGTAATTTACGGATAATGTAAGACCTAGGAGGCCGGTCCTGGCGAGATAGAATTTAAAATGTCCTTTTGACCGTTTTCCGGCTGTTCTCGCCTATATGCCGCACTCCTCAACCGATTCTTGTGATTTTTTTGGCAAATCAGTCACATAGTTTTTTTTTTCAAAATGGTCAACCGATTCTTGTGAATTTTTTGGCAAATGAGTTTCATACTTTTTTTTCAAATGGTGGTGATTTGAGGTTTGAAATCGTTTAATAATGTCATTTCAATCATTTCGAAATAATGTTTCGAGGTGTACAACTCACAGACCCACTATTTATGCAGATACAGGCTACGATAATTGCGGACCAAGATTATCTGTGGCCTTAAACCTGATTTATTTTAAACTTTTGCTCTACGTAAGTACAGACGTCATTAAGTTAGTCAAGCCAAAAAAGTCCAAGTACAGATAACATTCCTGCAATAGCTCCCGTACGTACAATGACGATATCAATATTATTATACGAATGAATATAGTTCAATCTTTCGATTAAGGTATTTTTTTCTTATTGACCACATTATAATGCCTTAAACCAAAAACCATAATAAAAACCTTACTCAGGGTCCCGCGTGGGTAAGATGCCGGAATAATAGATATTTCAAATGCGTTAATTAAAAACCATCTATTAGGTATTTCGGAATAGAGGTTTTTTATTTTGATAAGGATGAATGTTGACACTTTTGACCTTAGCTGTACATGCAGTCTAATCAATGAATGTAGGCGAAACTAAACTTAAAGATGAGATTCTCCACGGTACCTCGGTAACGTCACCTTATCGCTGACATAAAAACTGCAGTGTTCAGTTTACAGTGACTGCAATCGCTAGCGACTGCGTGGACGATTTGTATGGAGAATTGTAGTTCTACAAAGTAACCGGTAGAGGCGCTGTACTCTTCTCCATACAAACTGTTTAGGCTCTCGCTAGCGAGTACGGTCACGTTAACTCATGGTAAAGGTCATCATCATCATCATCTCAGCCATAGGACGTCCACTGCTGAACATAGGCCTCCCCTTTGGACTTCCATATATACCGGTTGGAAGCGACCTGCATCCAGCGCCTTCCGGCGACCTTTATAAGGTCATCTGTCCATCTTGTAGGTGGACGTCCTACGCTGCGCTTGCTGGTCCGAGGTCTCCACTCGAGCACTTTACGGCCCCATTGGCCATCTGCTCTGCGTGCTATGTGGCCTGCCCATTGCCACTTCAACTTGCTAATCCGGTGAGCTATATCGGTCACTTTAGTTCGTCTACGGATTTCCTCATTTCTGATTCGATCACGTAGAGACACCCCGAGCATAGCCCTCTCCATTGCTCGTTGAGCGACTTTGAGCTTTGAGATGAGGCCGATAGTGAAAGACCACGTTTCGGTGCCGTAAGTCATCACTGGTAACACACATTGGTTGAAGACTTTCGTCTTGAGGCACTGAGGTATGTCGGATGAAAAGACATTGCGTAGTTTCCCGAACGCTGCCCAGCCGAGTTGTGGTAAAGGTACAGTTGTTTAAAGTTCCCTTCTGGAACAGTACTATGCACTTATCTGAAAAGAGAAGCCTAGAAACGTTTTAGATCAGCTCAGCACTTTCTCGGTGTAAAGATGTAGAGCATCACAAATCAAGTTGCCTACTACCTATTCAAAGAAATGTCACAAAACATGTCAGAATGCGATTCTCGTTTTACACCTGTCTCGCTCGCTCTTACGCGATCCAGATAAATATATAATAACCTCTCAGATTTCGCTGTCTGTGCCCTCTGATGTGTCTAGGGTTGCCAGACCAAATGACCCTATTATCGGGAGAAACAACATTTTTTTCGGGATTTTCTGATAAATAAAAATTGAATCACAATTCGCATTAAAGCAAATACATATATTAAAAACAACGTCTTTCACTGCCGATAGAAACGGCCACTTAAATAAATACTAACAAAAAAGAACATAAAATGATTTTCTCATTATGTTAATTTTATCTATATCTAATCTACAAAAATGTGATTGATAAGGTAATTTATTGAAAGTACTTATGGAAAAATTTGCAGTGGTATTTCCTTTTAAAATTATAGTTTTTTAAAGCGAATCCCGCCAAATCCCGACCATCTGGCAACCCTAGATGTGTCACTATGTGAACTGTAAAGTTAGCGCATAGATAATGTCCTTCATCAGCAAATAAAATTCTTATAATTTAAAATACATTATATAACTATGCGCCGTAGCAGTGGGCCAATATTATACTATATGAAAGGGCACAAAGCTACCCCGATTGACTGTACTTTTATTTAATTGGGCCAAATTGTTGGCCCAAAACGAATATTGAATTTTATTCTAAAGCAGTGACGAAATGGACTCTAGGTACTGTTTTGTTTAACATATGACCTAACTTAGTAAATGAAATAAAGCGGTCGGTACATCTCGACAAAATAAACTAACACCTAGGTAAGAACAGCCCACGCTGTGCAAGCACTAGCCATAAGCAATAAGGAAACGTGCGGGTCCACACCGACCGAATATTTGTTTTTCTATATATACAATCTTACACAAATCGACCGAGTCCCGAACTAAGCAATGCTTGTAGTATGGTAATTAGACGACTATACAGGGTGATCAATTCAAATGGGTCAGTAGGGAGAAGTCACAAACTATAACAGAGGAAAATCTCTTAAGAACCATGGCGTCGAATTAAGATTTAATTAAAACTGAATTACATTTTTTTTATAAATCTCATACATAATTTAATACATAAACCGGTCAAAACCGCTATATAGAACGTTACAATACGACATGCGATTAATTACAGAATTTTAACTAGGTTCAATTCCCGGTTATGTATGAGATTTATAAAAAAATCATTATACAGTTTCTATTAAATCTAAAATCGTAGCGGTTCCAAAGAACAGATTTCCCATACTGACCCATTTGGATTGATCACCGTACTGGTATACTGGTATACGTAATACATACAGTCGAGTTCATTTACATCTACACACTTACGAGAACAAAAATATCTGAACACGACCCTATTGTCAGGAGCATAAAATCGTGTTCAGATATTTTTGTTCTCGTAAGTGTGTAGATGTAAATGAACTCGACTGTACATAGACAACCCAGGAACAAATACTAGAGTTCATCAAACAAATATTTTTCCTTACCAAGTAGGCAAGTGCACTACCAATACGCATCGTCAATATACGAAAAACAAAGGCTATATAGTATGAAATTAGTTACCTTTAAGTCAGTAAGTTACAATTTCATAAAAAAATATTTACATTTAGGTAGGTATTACATGATTGACGATTTTCCTAAATTATATACCCACTTATAAATCGCATCGCTCAATAGTATTTAAAAAAATATATAACTACGGTGAAGTAAGAAAAGGGGTTACGACTTTTCTTCCACCGGCACCGCGACCGAAGTTGTGATTTCTTAATCCATAGAACTACACTTTTTTCTAATATTTCGTTATTGTTACTATAAAGCGCCTAAGAATGACGAAGTCGATTCGGTCAAGTGTCACACTCTGCACTTTTTGTTCACCAATCCAGTACCTCCAGCAGAAATGTGACGAATGACAGATTCAAGTCGAAGTCAGTTATGCTAGCCCAAATGGAGTGGTGAATCTAATTTATTTGGGGTTGTGGGTCATTGTTTTAGTATACATATATGATTATTCTAAAATTACGAGTGATAAAAACATAATAAATCGCCAAATATAAACTCGTAAGAAGAGACAGTAATAATGGTTGCGCAATCGGTCGTACACAAAACCGGTAACTCATTCAGAGCCGAGGTGGCGATGGGTGCCAAAATTATGCCGAAAAGAATAAACTATAGTAAATTTTAAGTGACGCCTTTCCCTGCCTCACCGACGCCATCGCCAGGTACCGTACCCAAACAAACTATATTGGAACGTAAGGAAGCTAACTCATTTAGCGACGCTTGGCTAGCACATTTTTGTATAGGATACGTCCCAGTACTCCAGTGGGGCACAGTTCTATGTGGCGGAGATTACGTGTATCCCTTCAATGTTGCATAGATAATCAATAAGAAACACGTTTCTGTACGGTTGGCGAAGACCCGGGGCACTAATTATTGGCTCGCGAGTCGTGATTTGAAGCGACCTTACCGGCCATATTATAGTTTTTTAAATACCTACCTACATGGATATTACAAGTGATTCCTATGAAAAAATTATACACAACTGGAATATCCGACATGGTATTAAGTAGACTCACGAGTAACTTAAGAGTCTGTCAGTCACTTTGTTCGCGGAGATCATAATTCTAATTGTAATGTTTACTTTATCAAAGTTTTAATATTGTACTATTATATGACACTAGAGACCCGTTGCGGCGTCGAACCGCCGCTAGAATATGGAAATCCGGTTGTGTTACAGGAAATAACTACTTTATCGATAAGAAGTTTTTGGGGAACAAAGAATAAATTAATACTGTAAAAAAACACATTAAAATTATGTTTTAAAAACGTTAAAACATGCCAGGCTAGAGGCAGGCCTGATAGCCAACTGGCAGCTTCATCGTGACAATTTTTTCAACTCTTTTGTAAAAATAACTTGTGCATTAATGACATGTGATCTGCTGATCTGTTTCACAAATAAAATGCATATTATTCGATTTATGGAAAAATATATTCATGACAATAGTCCCATATCTTAAAAATATAATTGACATATTTTCATAGGACCGAACATAAGATTGGTAGAATTTTAATTTGTTGTTCTTTCTTCAGGACATAAATTTATCGATTTGATCGATTTCTATCAACTTCCAGAAATAGCATATGAATCGAAACGACAGATTTGAGGAAACAGGAAATCATGGAGTGCGTAACTGTTTATGTATTCATTTATAATCGTTAATATTTCACAATATTGATAATAAAAAATGTTACAAAAACTCAATTGTATGAAATAAAGAGTAAAAAACGTTTATAGATACACGAAAAACCACTATTATCAATGCTTGTTTTTTTTTTATGAAATTCAATAGATCGTGCAAGTTTTCTTAATATGGGTGCTGCCATGTCATCATCATCAATCATTTATTCAATAACAATTACACATTGTGTTTGAAATTCTTACGCTAGTTATACTTAATCAAACCCTACTTACTAATCTAAATAAATTACTGACCAACAATACTACACCATAAAAAAAAGAATGTGTCAAATATGTGTAATAAGAAAAAAACAATATAATTATAAAACAGCTAAACATATTTGAAAAAAGAATATAAGATATATTTTATATAAATATAGAGCTGAAGGCCTAATACCCGAATTCCAAATTCAAACTTTCGTGTCTTTCCTCTCATTGAAATTGTGTCTGACAGAAGAGTGAGGGAGATGCTAACTATACTCTCAAGCCTATAATATAAACCTAATTTTAGGGTACCTTACCATATTCGGTAAAACGGAAACCTTATAAAATCAATTTGTTTTGTTGACAGCAGAATTTGACAATTTTTATTTTGAATGAGAATAAGAATGATCAGCCAGACGTCATTAATTCAAATATGATTTATTCTTGAGCGCGTCGATTTTTTGAAATTTGCATCATATGTAGGTTATTTCTCCATCAAGTTTCGCATGTTATGTTAGCGTAACATGTTAATTATTCCACATTGCCAACTCGTCCACAATGTCAGCTCGTCTATAATTCCCATCTGGGTCACAATGCCAACTTGTCCATACACCCAACACGTCCACATTGCCAACTCGTTCATACACCCAACTCATCTGCATTGCAAACTCGTCTATATTACGAATTCGTCTCCATTGGCAACTCGTCCATATTCCCAATTCGTCCACAATGCCACCTCGTCCATATTACCAACTCGTCCACAATTCCAACGCGTCCATATTGCTTACTCGTCCACATTGCCAACTCGTCCACAAATACAACTCGTCCACATTCTCAACTCGTACACAATGCCAAATCGTTCACATTGCCCACTCGTCCATACACCCAACTCATCTACATTGCCAACTCGTTCATATTACCAACTCGTCTTTATTGCCAACTCATCCATATTCCCAACTCGTCCACAATGCCAACTCATCCATATTGCTAACTCGTCCACCTTTCCAACTCGTCCATACACCCTACTCGTCTACAATACCAACTCGTCCTTATTATTAACTCATCTTTATTGCCAATCTCGTCCATATTATCAACTCGTCCGTATTAGGAACTCGTCTTCATTGCCAACTCGTTTATATTCCCAACTCATCCACAATGCCAACGCGTCCATATTACTTGCTCGTCCACAATGCCAACTCGTCCACAAATACAACTCGTCCACATTTCCAACTCGTCCATATTCCCACCTCGTCCACAATTCCAAGTCGTCCACATTTCTAACTCGTCCATATTCCCAACTCGACGATACACCCATCTCGTCTACAATACAAACTCGTCCTTATTATCAGCTCGTCTTTATTGCCAACTCGTCCATATTCCCAACTTGTTCATTTTGCCAACTCATCCACATTTCCAACTCGTCCATATTCTTAACTTGTCCACGTTGACAACTCGTCCGTATTACCAAGTCGTCTACATTGCCCACTCGTCCGTGTTCACAACTTGTTCATTTTGCCAACTCATCCACATTCCCAACTCGTCCATATTCACAACTCGTCCATAATACCAACTTGTCCGTATTACCAACTCGTCTTCATTGCCAACTCGTCCATAATACGAACTCGTCCACATTGCCCCCTTGTCCATGTTCTCAACTTGTCAATTTTACCAACTCATTCACATTGCCAACTCATCCACATTTCCAACTCGTCCATATTCCCAACTCGACGATACACCCAACTCGTCTACAATACCAACTTGTCCTTATTATCAGCTCGTCTTTATTGCCAAATCTTCCATATCACCAACTCGTCGGTATTACCAAGTCGTCTTCATTGCCAACTTATCCGTATTACCAACTCGTCTTCACTGCCAACTCGTCCATAATGCGAACTCGTCCATAGTGCCCACTTGTCCATTTTCCCAACTTGTAAATTTTACCAACTCATCCACATTGCCAACTCATCCACATTTCCAACTCGTCCATATTCCCAACTCGACGATACACCCAACTCGTCTACAATACCAACTTGTCCTTATTATCAGCTCGTCTTTATTGCCAAATCTTCCATATCTACAACTCGTCCGTATTACCAAGTCGTCTTCATTGCCAACTCGTCCATATTCTCAACTCGTCCACATTGCCCACTCGTCCGTGTTCCAACTTGTTTATTTTGCCAACTCATCCACATTCCCAACTCGTCCATATTCCCAACTCGTCCATATTCCCAACTCGTCCATATTCCCAACTCATCCACATTCCCAACTCGTCCATATTCCCAACTCGTCCATATTCCCAACTCGTCCACATTTCCAACTCGTCCATTTTACCAACTCATCCATATTACCAATGTAGATACATTCCCAACTTATCTACATTGTCAAGTCGTCCATATTC
Source organism: Apotomis betuletana (assembly GCA_932273695.1). Taxonomy (NCBI): domain Eukaryota; kingdom Metazoa; phylum Arthropoda; class Insecta; order Lepidoptera; family Tortricidae; genus Apotomis; species Apotomis betuletana. The sequence continues at coordinate 9,803,087 of OW026298.1, read as the reverse complement.
TCAACTCGACCACATTTCCCATCCCGTCGACATGCAAGCGGAAGGACTAAGTTTCTTCTTGTAAAATACCATTTAATTTACCATAACTCATGCCATTTTCATTGGAATGATTTTTTTGATGGACTTATATTATAATCATATTTATAATAATCTACCATAAATTTACATATTTGAATGACGTTTAAATTAGTTTTACTATTTTTTTTCTGCTTGGATTTAGATTTAGTAAAACTCGCCTATAGAAATAATCTATTCTTGAATGACGGTCAGTTTTTCTAGTCTTTCGAGCACCAGTCCAACTCGCACTTAACCGACTTTTTTCTCCACATTTTTAACAGGTATGCGAAATAAGTTTCCATATCAACATTTTAAAAAGAAAAAACAACCTGGCAATTTAGAGCATTGACATAATAGCCCCAATACAAAATACATTAAAAGTTGTCAGAATATGGTTACTGTCATTCATTGTCAACAAACTGTAAAATTATTTTTGCATATTCGTACATGTTTTAAGTGTTGCGGATATTATGTTGCCGACTCAAAAATAATATTTCATCATGCTGAACAACTTACTACAGGTTTGTGAGCAAATCATGCTTATTATTATTTGGTCATCTTATGTCAAAATAGGGATCACAGGTCACGTGGTCAAAGTCACGTGGTTAGCGCACAGTAGTTTTTTCAAATCCATTTTTCAGTACCTTTTCAGGAAAAAATTAAAATTCCAAGAGTTTTATGCACCTCTCCAGCATGAGACGAATCTAATGACATATCATTTATCAGAATCGGACCATAACTGTAGATCTGATGGGATGTACAAAAATCGGCCTCGCGTAATATATATATAGATTAAAGGCAAACGAGCAGGCGTTGATAAGCGATTACCGTTTAAGTGGCGTTGCGTCATATACTTCTATTGTAAAGCAAGATTTTTTGTTCAGGTAGGACGCTAGGGTAGGTACTTTAGACTACCCTAGCGTACCTATAGGTACCGTAGCCACTGATGTATTGAAAACGGCCCTGTTTCCAGGATTGTTTGGAATGTTAAGTTTTAAGTTTACTTATTTGGGAGTCATGCTGATGCCTATTGGTCTCCGAATGCCCATTTCAAAGTATAGAATCTTTCTCCTAGCATAAATATATATGTTGTTATTGCAACACTCCAGTCATCTATTTTTAGATTTAAAAACAATTTCAGGTTTACGCATTTATATTGTTTTTACCTATAATTTGATTGGCATAGGCCAATCAAAATCTTCGGTGCAAAACTGTGTTTTTTGAGACATCAATTAAGTTATTTTGCTGTTCAAAATAAACGACAGGCAATAAAAAAGGTACATCGCAATCAACTATACTTAATCGAGTAAGGCGCGCCGGGTAGACGGCGAACTTGTTCAGTATGACTAGCAAATCTGACATAGTACTGTAGTTATATACATTAATGACTATTTATAGGTACTGATGGCATTAAAAGGTGGACGCCTGAGTAGGGTTCTCCAATAACCTTTGGGTACCAAACACTCAGCGTTGGAAGACACCGTCTGAAAATAAAGATCTATCGTTGCGTCAAGAGAGGCCCCTGTCGGAATAGACTTCAATACATTAAGCTCATTAAATGGTATTTAAGACTTAAAATAAAACACTCGCAAAATTGGCTCAGCACATACAGAGTAATCATGTTGCAGCAAATATCATTTTATTGTGTCTCTGAACGTAACTACCAGACGTGTCACAGTATTTAATCGGTTTTACGACTTTTAGGTGTCAAATTGGTTAAACGGGCGCAGCGGGAGGGTGTTGAGACTAACTTCAGAGACGCAAACTACCTGACACAAATTTTATCGTACCATGAATCGAACTTAGCCGCTCGCAGTAGCAGGTATAGAGGAACGTTATTGTCACGGCTCGGCCACGGCATCGGCGGCAAGAGACAGCCATGGTCGAAGGAGAAAATGGAAGGTCGGAGCGCGGTCTTTCGCTCCCACCTACGGCCGTCGCTCACCGCCGATATTATAGTCATTACTCGCATCAGCGTATTCCTTAAAACAAATTTGACTTTACTTTACTGACCGCTCCAGGGATGCCGGCCGAGATGAAGAGCGCCAGCGTGTCGGGCCATGGCAGCAGCTTGTATTGCTCCCACCATCGCTTGACGATGAGACTCACGTAGAAGCCAAGCACGAACGACATCGGAATCGACTCGCTCTGCGCCCCGAAGTACTGCCGGACTTTCTCGAATGTCCTGTAAAAATAATACATTGTTTAGGCTGGTCTCATTCAAAAGAAAGGAATAAAACAGAGTCATTCAAAAGAGGTTAGAGTGAATGCTATTACAGAACCGGCGAGCTACATCGCCTATATCCTCAACCCCGTAGTCACTTTCCATCAGGTGATACTGAGGTCAATTGCCGGTCAGTTTGTGAATAAAAAAAATGAATAAAGGCTGTTCAGACGAAGACATTGACGCAACGGAAACGGAGTTAAATGTATAAAAAAGACGTGACAATAACGACGCGTCACCGACACCCCGTATACGCAACATCAAGCTTCGGTTTGGTTGACCCTTAAGGTTTATTTATTTTAAAACTAGCGTCAGGTTTAAGGACAAAATGTGCATTGGTGACAGAGATTGTAAATTTTGCTAAGCTAATGCAAAATAATGTTCACTGCTGACGTCAAAGCCAGCATTACGGCTGTGAGCATGTTATCCGGCGCAATATAATTTTTAATGCTTGACTGTACAACATAGTGAAGAATTTTTTCCGTGACCGACTGATTAATGACGTCTAATACAATTTTATTTCCGTGGACGCAACCTACAGCGCATATTTTACATACATAATTATTTAATCAGTCAAACTCTTATTAATAAATGTATTGAGCAAATCGATAACTTTCTCGCTTTCGGTACACAAGAAACTTCTTCCGTAGGTACCTCACAGTCGACGAAATGGTTCTACGTGAAGAAATGTTATAAATTACTGTTGTACCTATTCATTGATACCGTCTGGTTTCTATAGTATAAGTTAGTTAGTTAGTTTAAAGTTTAAAACATTATCTGAAATTCCGTCTCCGGTCGCACAATTTGGTGATGATCATGAGCATTTTGTCTACTTTTTTATTTATTTCTCGTCAAATGGCTGTGAATCTTTGTTTTTTAGCGTCCCGGCCAGTAAACTAAGCGAGTTTTTACACATTCTCTAGGACATTGAACTAGCCGTTTGTAAGCAGCCTTTTGTGCGTGCCAGTTTTGCTGATATATTAAAATAATCTTTTCTGATTCGAAACCACTGACCAAAGAAGCAATAAATATAGTGCATTCGTGCCGATTTACAATAACTATATCTCTATACATTTATTGAAACCACCTAAAAATTAAAATAAAATTAGAGATTCCATTCCGATTCCTTTACGATGATTGCGTTTATCGCACGAAATGAAAAACCGGCCAAGAGCAAAACTGCTGACTTTATCAAAAAATTATGTTTGAAGACCCCTTTTATTTTTAAAGACCTATTCAACGACAACCCACACGCTAATGTTGAAACAAAAAGAAAATCCACGCCCACTTTAGGTGTTCGAGAGGTACCCGAAAAAAAAATTTTTTTTTTGTTTTTATTCTACCGTTTTGTCGGCGTGATACATACACATACTCAACCCAAATTTCAGCTTTCTAGTACTAATGATCACGGAGCTAAGCCGCGGACGGAAAGACAGACAGACAGACAGACAGACATGGCGAAAATATAAGGGTTCCTAGTTGACTACGGAACCCTAAAAACATCCGTCACTCCTGCGCTCTCATACAAATCAAAAAGTGGCTGATAATTTGAGGAATTTTCATCTATTTATCGCGCAACAAACGCAACCATCAAGCCACCTGTCACGTGTCTCGTTTTGACTAGTATCACAGAATAGATAATAGTACAAGTACAGAAGGCACACTACTTTGATCTTTACAAAAGCCGCTTTTTTTAGCCAAAAAAATGTGATATATGGCCCTTCTAAAGTCGTCGTCCCCAGCGCAAGCCAAACGGAACGTTAAAGCTGCGTGCCAACGGTAAAAATGAATTGGCTCGCTTGCCGCGTCGCCGAGAGCGAGGGCTGTCAACGACTAAAAATAAAAATGTATTTCCCATTTATTTCTTGCATTCAATATATCTCTATATTATAGTAATATATTTATATTCTTCATACATTATATTTATTATTTCATTATTTAACTATAAAATAATCAATCTCAGAATTTGGACGAATTGAATCCACAACCAGGCCGCAAAACATTTTAGCTTTATTTGCAAACATTTTAATACGTATAATATAATAAAATAATGCAACGAATGCGTTACCTTAACATGCAATTAAATTCTTGAGCTTCATTTTGTTTTTGCTTAGTTGTCCGATATTTATTTATTTGTTCATATATTATATTCATCACTACACACCTAGTATAAAACAAAGTCGTTTCGTGCTGTCTGTCTGTCTGCCCCTATGTAGGTATGCTTAGATCTTTAAAAATACGCACGGACGCACCGTGCGAAGCCGGGACGGGTCGCTAGTTACAAATAAAACATGTACGAAGGCGAACTTATCCCTTTTAGGGATCTCTTCCAATACATTTCTTTTAACTCTTTATTTATATATTTTATATACTTACTTATCAAACTATCACTCAATCGTTTATTCATTACTTACAAGTAATTTTACAAACTTGATATCAAATATTATTATAAAAACCTCTATGATTGTTGATTTAGTAGTAGACATACTTATTTTACTAGAATTTAAATTGAAAAATATCAGCAAATAATCAATTCAAAATTACATAAGTACTTAACAATTAAAATTGATCTGAGTAACCAGTGTTAAATATGGAAGTAGATACACCTGCAATATGTTTTTTATTATTATTCAGTAACCACTTATTATATTATATATTATGTTAATTTTTTTACCTATCGGCATCCTTCGGACGTGTTGGGAGAACGAAAAACGCGTGATTCCAATTTCGATCATTGTTCCTAAAACCCGCTGCGATACAATATCTTTTCGCTGTCTTTTTACTCATTTAAACACTTTATATTATAATATAAAACTGGTATCAACAGATGAATGAGGAACGTTCACTTGCGACGTACATAAATCGGAAGATCGTGCGCGCGAATTTCGTGTACATGCGTTCCGAGACAGTGCGTGGTAGCCACTGAATAGTCCCCATGCATGAGGCCACCGGCATGTACTTGTAGCGGGAAACGTTAATCGCAGAGTGCGCCCCGCCTGCTAGTATGTGCGAGAGTGACGGATAGTACCTATATCGTTTATCAAGTGATAAACGCCTCCGTCATAGGCCCACAGAAAGACTTTTTCGAAAATATTGCATCAACGACACACGAAAACTAATTAAAACAAAAACCATCTCCTGTTTAACTAAAAAATACCAGCTCCAAGAAAAAACTAGATCTCGCTCGAGTTTCTCATAACGCATTTCTCATGACGAAAACGCGCTCCAGACGTTTTGTCGGGTCGAAATGAACTTACACTCAAGGCTCTTGAATGATTCTGAGAAACTGGTATCGAATAGTGACAACTGATTAGAGTAGAAAGTATCGAGTTTTCAAGTTCGTTTCGAGTAAATGAACGTAAGCGACCTTCAATTTAACCTCAGGTGCCTCCCTTCCGTTAACAGGCTTAGAACGCTTATGAACGAACTTTTATTATTTAACAGTAGGTAATGACTTATTCACTTAAACTGAGGAACGGTAAATATCGTAATTAAAATACCTCCCTACGTAAGCTTTTGCTCAAAGGCTCTGGCCCAAATTTATTGACCCTGATCTTTGAAACCGGTGATTAAAACACCAGAAAATGTTGTAAACAACGAAAAACCGAAATCAGTCACCAATTTATTTATACGGGAAAAGGTTAACCCTCAGAGTTGAATATGAATAACTAACTATAAATCGACAGGCATTGGTCGCTTATTAGTTATTTATGGGATATATTTAAATTAGCGTCCGACCGAAACACGTTTTTCTGCCGAAACCGAAACCGAAGGTTCGGTTCTGATTACAGTTTCGGCCGAAACCGAAACCGAACCTTTTATAAACATGATTAAAACTTTGTATAAAATGTCAGCGGGCCGTCTTTTCTAGAACTAATAATGAATACAATGAAAAATATCGCTGACCGATGGAGCTAAGTGTTTTTTGGTCCAAAATTCTTTCGTATGTACGGACGATTGGATGCTTTTCTGTTCTCGCCTGGAGGTCGTATTTCTTAACCGATGCTCATGAAATTTTGTGAGCAGGTTTGATAAGTAATATACTTAGATTCTTTTAGTCGATTAGAAATAAATATAAAAAAAGTGCAGATGGATACCCATCTATATCCGTAGACAAAGTAAAAAAATTACAAATTTAAGCAATTACACCATAAACTCACGTTTCACTTTTGTTGAATTGATATTTTGACATTGACACTGGGTCTAAATTAAATTACCCAAAAAAGTGAAAAGCATTAACGTACAGCGATCTGTTAATTTTATTGTAGATGGTATAAAATGAAACAAGTTTAAAAACATAGCAACAAAATAATTGATTGAGTTTTAATTTTTATGATTCCAATCAGGCAGCCTCGTAACGCTAATTCAAACGTAGGTACTAATTTTATTACATACACGCAACAATGACGAATCCTAAAGTCGTTTTATGAGATAAGTAAACCCTCACTTTTATCCTAAATAACCAATATCGCCGTCAATTAATTTGTAAATTAAGAAAATTAGCATTAAAAATTTCACTATGAGTTGATAAATTCATAACAAAAACTAAATTTAGTAAATTTAAAGTAAATGTAAATCTTTAACCGCAAACCACCGCAATTTTAAAAATTTCGAAAAACTGAACCGACGAAAAAATACTATAATACTTATCGAACATACTCAGAAAATGTCATGAGAATCGGTTGAGAAATGCCACATTAAGGCAAGGCAACAACCGGTAAGCGCATGGACATCTAAACATCCGGGCATACGAAAGAATTTTGGGCCACGCTGAAACGAAAATGCTTTGCTCGCTCGGTCAGTTAGGTACTTAAGAGGCCTTATTCCTTTTAAAATTTATTTTTTTCATATTATGACAAACATATTGATAATTTCAACCAACTTTTTGAAGTGAATAATACTTTTCCCCGAGTTCTAGGTAGTAACATAGTTATTTCACGCTTTCATTGCGTACAGTCGAAAATAAGTTAAAAAAACTAATTTTCCGCGTGAATTTTGTCAATTTCGAGTAGTTTTTGAAACAAAAATTATCAATGAAAAATTCAAACTGTAGGTTTCAAATATATACCAATAAATCCCAATAGCCCTGTTCTAGAAAGTAACACCAATAGTATGTTAAGAAACATGTTTGATCATAGAGAAAAATGTCTAAACAATCAGCATTTTAAAAGGAATAAGGCCTCTTAACATTATTCGGGGAACAATCACAAATTTCACCTCACTAAGCAAAGTGATTCAGCGGCCGGCGGAGTCAGGCGAGCGACGCCATATTGCCAGCCGTACCGACTGCCGAGCGCACCCGACATTAGCCGAACGCGACCCAACAGTACGATGTTGTAAGTTTCGGCACGGCCGAAAGGCTCGGCTGTTTTTTGGCCGAAACCGAACCTTTGGCCGAAACATGATTTTTAGGCCGAAACTGGCCGAAACCGAAACCGAAACCGAAACTTCGGTCGGTCACTAATTTAAATGCACATCTGTATAATTTTTCAGTACACTAGGTAACTCCACTAATTAACTGAATGCATACCAGAAAAACGAATGCTGTGCAAAAAAAACAATTGATTAACCGAACATGTCCCACAAAAAAAACATAAACATCATACAAAACGAGATGACCTTTTTAACCGAATTCACACCAAAAATATGGTTCGTACATCAGATATATTTGAAAGTTTCACCAAAAATACTGACTTGCACACTAATTATCCTCGCACTGCACACTAAGATCCGACTCGGCCGGGTTAGGTTAGTTTTTTTTTTTTTTATATCCAGTAAAACAGTTTTGCAAATACCTTTTAATATGTAGTATATTGAATTCGAATTATTTAGTGTGCATAATTAGTGTGAAAGTCAGTATTTTTGGTGAAACTTTCAAATGTTTTGATCGAAAAAAGGGAATATACAGATATCGATTTAAATACATGCCGTTATTTATTAACGAACGTATCACAGTGACCGACGTTATATATGGTTCTACAGCTATTAATGTTGATTATCTAGTGCACACAAAAGCTATAAAGTAAAAGTAGTAAAAAAGAGAAATATAAAAAGGAAAAATTTAAATATGTTCTTTAATATGTATATGTACTTTAATACATTTTATAATATAATTTTTTCATATTATGACAAATATATTCATATTTTCAACCAATTTTTTAAAGTGAATAACACGTTGCCCTGGATATAGCTATTTTATGCTTTCATTGCGTGCATTCGAAAATAAGTTGAAAAACCCAGATTTCCGCGTGAATTTTGACAATTAAATGAAACATCCAAACTGTAAGGCTCAAAAATATGTCAATGAATCGCAATAGCCCTGTTTTAAGTAGTTACATTGATAATATGTATATGTTAAAGAAACCTGTCTGATCATAGTGAAAAATGTTTAAAACAATCAGCATTTTGAACAGATAAGGAGCCTTAATCATTACACTTTTACGTCCGACTGTACATTATATTCCAAAGAGTAGATACGATATATAAGTATTATTCTAAAGTCTTTCCTCTAATGGCTTGGAAACAAGCTCATTCTTTTAACCGCAGTCCAAAGTGTCGAATGAGTCGATTTCTAAAACGATTCGAGCCGAAAAAACATATTTTTTGCTGCTTGTTTCGACAGTTTATTTCGATAAAATTAATAGATGTAAGATTAAGTACAGCTCAATGGGAACTTCATTTTCCTTTAAGGAAAATAACATAGGTTATAATAAAATTAAAAACGTGTTATTTGTATCGTATTTTGTATGTATACAAGTTGTGTGGGAGTACTCGCCATGCGTGCCTCACGATATTGGTTTGTGTTTTTGTACAATAACTGGATTATCCCTATTTAATGGAAAGATACAGTCATTTTACATGGACGTGCTAAACCTTATTGGTGGTATATTTCATATAAATGTGGTGAATTAACAAAATAAGGAATATTCTTTTTTTTGTACATGTTACTCCGACGTTACGAGTGGTTTTGTACGGCATGAACTTGGCTATAGAAATGAGCTTTGTCGTACTTTGTCCTTTATTTTTTTATTTATTCATTATACAATGTATACTGCGTAGAAAGACGACGAAGAGAGAACCGTTCCGGAGTCCGGACTGTAGTCACCGACATCTGTGGAGGATATAGCACTTAAAGAAGAACAATAAAACCTGAAAACTAAAATATACTAAGCATTACAGTTTAAGTGTGCCTATGGCATCGATGATCCATTTTTTATTTAATATTAAGTTTGAAAGGTAACTGGATCATGAGTGTCCTCTTAGCTATGATACATGAAAACTTTTTGGCCGTTGGAAGACTGTCATTTTTTCTACGTGCGGCGGGGATTTCTTTATCGTTTGTTACTGACAGTAACAGTAGTGCTAAATATTACGTACAGCTGTTTAATTGCGCTGACGAGTTGTCTCCTTATCTTAATTACAAGCAGGTACACGTTCATACCTTAGGTTATACGAGAATGTATTACTCTGTTTATTTAGCTATTTAGTATTTAACTACGTATATGTAAACAACAAAAAACATGTTTGTTGGGTCCTATACCCGCTAATATGCTTATCTTTTGTATCTGTGGTACAATTAAAACATTTTTTTCTTTTAATTAAGGAGTCAATCATTATGATGCCATGTCAGTTCCAGCAGGCCTAATAAACATCATTCATCATTAATACATTTATGAAACATGTACGCCTAATGCCTCTTTATTTTTAACGCGGGTACACACCACAATTTTTATATTAAACCATAGATACAAAGGTCAAAGCACAATCGGAATGCTTAACTAAGATATAAAGCCTTTCAAATAAACAATGCAAAGATCGACACACAAAGCATAAGGAAAAATTCGAAAGGTTATCTGTCGTTAGGGTGGTGGAGAGGTTAACACGCTGGACCGGTAGTCCAGAGGTACCGGGTTCGATTCCCAGTCTCTTCCGCCAGGCTACGCATTTCAATCTTTGTATCAATGGTTTATCATTCATCATTAATAATAATAATAAAAAAATTGGGCAAGTGCGAGTCCGACTCGCGCATGAAGGGTTCCGTACCATAAAACAAGTTTGTTGTATGGGAGCCCTCCTTAAATATTTATTTTATTTTATTTTTAGTATTTGTTGTTATAGCGGCAATAGAAATACATCATCTGTGAAAATTTCAACTGTCTAGCTATCACCGTTCTTGAGATACAGCCTGGTGACAGACGGACGGACGGCCGGACGGACAGCGAAGTCTCAGTAATAGGGTCCCGTTTTTACCCTTTGGGTACGGAACCCTAAAAACCGGCAAGTGCGAGGTTGACTCGCGCACCGAGGGTTCCATACAAACTTTCACTTATCCCATCTTAATTGACCTGGTTGAGTTAAGTTTCCAGCAGAAATGTATGGCGCCGCATACCTACAATCGAGGTCCAAACTTAACGCAACCGAGTTCTCCAAATATGATGCTTGAAAATAACTATATTTTATATGATTTTATTACAAATGTAGAGTTTTCAGAATTTTATAAGTATTTGTAGTATTAGTATGTGACGATATTACTTGCCAAAGTTCATAGTTATAGGTCATCGGGAAGAACCCCTATCATTTTGATTCCCTTGAGAGTGTCGAAATGTACGTTTTCTGCGACGTAGACGGCCGTATCTTTTTTTCACGTTAACGTAGAAGTTTGATTTTTCACAGCTCCAAGGGACCGTAGACCTGAGTATATGTTAATTTCAATTCGATACCTCCATGCGTTCTCGAGATAAAGTGTCTTAACAGAAAGACAGACGGAAGGACAACAAAGTGATCCTATAAGGGTTCCGTTTTTTTCGATCGAGGTACGGAACCCTAAAAACAAAACCATATCAAATTGAAAACAATATGAACACGAAAACAACTAAATTTGTAAACATTATTTACATAAAAAAACTGTAACTGTGTTTACATAAATGTGTACACACATTTTGCCGGGTCCGACAATGGTTTCGCCAATATTTAATTAAAAACTCCTGCGTGAATAGATACCTCACACATTATAATACATCTCATCTGCATGATCTCAGTCACGTGTTTCTTTTTTACGTCAATTTAAACAAAGTGCAGTGTATATACTTTTTATAAGAAGGCGTGTGTGAACACGTGAGTGCGGCGACGCCTTTGTCTCGAGATTTGACTTCACTAGGTTTTATTTCCACTTGCTTAAAATAAGGAAGTAAATTAGCCGTATAACAGGCGATAATTAAATGTAAAAGTATCTGTCCCTCTCGCACTCACCTCGTTGGTGCAATATTACAGCACCCTTACCATGAGCGACAGCGACAGCGTGATCGAATTCAATGGAGATTGGAGTTCAACAAAGTAGCGCTGTGTTATTCTCCGTATACATCGTTTACGCTGTCGCTATCGAGTACGATCACGTCAACTCCTGGAAAGGGTCATGGATTATAACAGAGTATTTAAAAATACTTTTAATAGTGAATTAATTAGTTTTAAAACTAATATTATAAGATGGTAAGGGTATAAATAACTCAATACTGTTTTTTATAGATACCGATATTTCGTCGGGGATAGTGCAATACCGCGTAAATAACAGCTGTCGATAAAGTTCTCATTTCAATAAAATACTTAACATTTGTTTGAATATTGATTCGTATCTACACTTGTTACTTACGCGGTATTGCACTATCCCCGACGATTTGCTTTAAGAGGGCAGAGTAGGGCTGTGAAGATAAAAAATACACTGCATTGCATTAAAATTATCTACATAGTAGGTTTAATTCATTTGCACAATAAATGAAAGTACCTACCATGTGCAATCAATATTTTTGTAGGTTAGGTTAAGTTTTGTTTTGCGATTAAATACATACTGGCCTTACTAGACGCGACGCCACTACACAACCGGATTCAAGTAATTTGGCCGTTAATGCTTGCTCAAATAGACTTCATCAGAATCGCCTTTTTGGCTCCGTGGAGTTTAATCTTTTCAGCATACATTACCTTTTTCTCAGTAAGTGTGCGACGTCAGTTATGAGTAAGTATTTAACAAGACCATTTCCAACAGTTTTTCTATATCGATACCTTTGTTTGCCACGTCGCAGTAATAGGGAAAATGTCGATGTTATTAAAAATACAAATTAGGTTTATTAAGAATAAAACCGGCCAAGCGAGAGCCGGAATCGGACAGGAAAGGTTCCGCAAAATGTTAAGCGATTAACGTCGAAAGATAGATAGTTTTTTTATGTGACATTGGTAAATTATCATATAAATATAGCAAGCACGTCATATTCATATAGTATAGACTACTTAGTGGGTAGTGGAGATACTGGTGATATTTCGGAAACATTGGTATTTTATGGTTTTTAGGGTTCCGTGCCAAAGGTTAAAAAACGGGACCCTATTACACAGACTCTGCTGTCCGTCCGTCTGTCTGTCTGTCTGTCCGTCTGTGTGAACCGTGATAGTTAGACAGTTGAAATTTTCACAGATGAAGTATTTCTGTTGCCGCTATAACAACAAATATGTATAGATTCGTGTAAATTGACCATGTGTAATTTATAATGTATCCCTATATGTGTGAAATAAATATAATCTAATCTAATCTAATCTAATAATAAAAAAACTGTATAAAATAAATATTTAAGGGGGCTCCCATACAAAAAACGTGATCGGTTGCGTTAACTTTGCACCTCATTTGTATGCGGCGCCATACATACTAGGTGCAAACGTAACCCGGCCTGTTTAGATGGGATAAGTATTTGTGCGGAACCATAGGTGCCCGAGTCAGACTCGCACTTGGCCGGTTTTTATTGTTTTGCTACAGGCGAATTGCTCTCGGTGAGGAAGTTAGGAACCCTTGGGAAAGTCTAATTAACCGCCATACAGTCACAGAACATAAACTCGTTCAAATGTGTATGTCGCTATCAGTTGTCTGATGTCCGAATTCACCAATGTGTCTACACAGCACACAGCATAACTATCATTAATGATGATTTGTTGATATTGGGCCGTTTTATTTAGCAGTGTGCACCATGCCAATAATGATGCCAATATTTAAGTGAATGCCACCAATACAATACAGCGCTTTTGTAGTGAGAGGCAAATCTCGGCAGCCTATTACATTTGCAATCAAAATATAGCCACATCAACATGCAAGGAGGTCAACCATGATCAAGGATGACAGTTGTCATTCTCATCTTAATAAACAACCCAATTAAAACCAGCCAAGTGCGTGTATGACCCGCGCACCGAGGGTTCCGTACAAATACTTATTCCATCTTAACTGGCCGGGTTAAGTTTGCATCTGGTATATATCGCGCCGGATACAAATGAGGCGCAAAGTTAATGTAACCGATCACGTTTGTTGAATGAGAGCCCCATAAAAGTAAATTTTATTCTGTTTTTTAGTATGTGTTGTTATAGTGGCAACAGAAATACATCTGTAGAAATTTCAACTGTCTAACTATACAGTTCATGAGATACAGCCTGGTGACAGGCGGATAGACAGACAGACGAACGGAACGCGGAGTCTTAGTAATAGGGTCCCGTTTTTTCCCTTTGGGTACAGAACCCTAAAAAAGGAAGCCGTACAAAAAAAACGAATTCATCAGACATTTGTATAACAGACAATAAATACTTAACACTCGATTTAGCTTCGTTCGGTATTCTCGTCACCGTATCAGTCTAACGACGAACACTGCTGGACTAAATATGTTTAAATACCAAGGTTAATTGTCATCGGACGTGTTTTATCAGTGTTCCGTACCCAAAGGGTCGCAACTCTCAGGGCCACCGTTACTGGACTTATGCAGAAAGCAGCCAGCGGACTTTTTTGCCAAAGTGACTGAAGTCACTTAATAGTGCCTTATTCCTTTTAAAATTGTTTTAGACATTATTTTTCTCTATGATCAAACATGTCTCTTAACGTATTATTGATGTTACTACCTAGAACAGGGCTATTGGGATTTATTGGCATATATTTCAACCTATATTTTGAATTTTTCATTGATAGCTTTTGTTACAAAAACTACTCGAAATTGACAAAATCCACGCGGAAAATTAGTTTTTATAACTTATTTTCGACTGCACAATGAAAACATGAAATAGCTATATGTTACTACCTAGAACTCGGGGGAAGAGTATAATTCACTTCAAAAAGTTGGTTGAAATTGTCAATATATTTGTCATAATACGGAAAAGAAAATTCAAATGAATAAGGCCTCTTAAGTCGTAAGTAACTCTTAGTTGCTCTTAGTAAGTTTGGTCGGTTTTGGCATTATTAGGTACCACAGACAATCTGAGATTATTATATCTGGTAGTTCTTTTACAAAATGGTCTCTGAGCCTCCGCTGCCTGTCTGCGGGTCTATTTGTCCGACATAGAAAATATAGAATAAGGTTATAGGTAGATATTGAAATCACTATTTGTTTCGGTATTTCGGTAAAAATCTGCCCACTTTATAAGGGAAAAGGTAAGAAATCGAAAATAAAATCCTATCGTCCGATATCGTTGGTCCCCGGTCCTAGTAAGTGCTTCGAGGTAGGGTTGAACAATAGACTGCTCGGGTTTTGGTCCTCGAGAAACGTATTGTCGGACAGCCAATATGCCTACCGACAGGGCCGGTCCACCACCAACCTGGTGCGGGAAGTGGTGTACGGCGTGTTGCGCGCGAGGGAAAGGGGGAGTGCGACTGCGACCTGTCGCGCGCCTTCGACACGGCCGACCACGCACTCGTAGCCGACAAACTCGCACACTACGGTATACGAGGCCCCGCGGCCACGCTGATACTATCTTTCATGACCGATAGGGCCCAGGTGGTGGTCGGTGACGGGGGAAACAGCGTGTCCTCGGAAGCGCGCAGTTTGATGGGTGTTCCTCAGGGATCGTGCCTTTCCAACACCCTTTTCAGTGTACTGTTGAACGACTTGCCGCAAGCGATAAATGGCGCTGAAATATATATGTACGCAGATGACGTCACAGCAGTCGTCAGCACCTCTTCTGGGGGGGGGTTGGAAGGAGCACTAAACAATGTAGTGAGACAAATGTGCGAGTGGTTCCGCTCAAACGGGTTGGCACTAAACAAAAACAAAACTTGTTTTTTGACGTTTAGGCTGTATGGTCATCAATGTCCACCCCTTAGTGTGTGCAGACGGTGCCCCTCTACAGCACGTAAACTGCACACGTCTCCTCGGATTCCACCTCGACAGCGCACTTACATGGGAAACTCATATCGATGTAGTGTGTGGGAAACTCGGCCGTGCGTGCTTTGCGCTAAGGCGCCTAGCGCGCACCGCCGGGAGAACCGCGGTGCGAGAATGTTATTTCGCAACAGTACACTCGCTGCTGACATACGGTGCAGAGCTATGGGCTCGTGCTGCTGACTGGAGACGCGCGTTCTCCATGCAGAAGCGAGCCGTCCGTGCGATGGCCGGCAAACCAGCAGATGCCCCTGCTCGGGATCTTTTCGCAAGTTTGAAAATTTTACCCTTACCGTGCATATACATCTACCAAATGGCAATATTCACGCATGAACACCTTGACATTTTTAAGCGTCGGGGAATGGGGAATTAACACCAGGTATAATTATTATTTATACCCGCTCCGCGACAATAAACACGTGGACAGGCTGGTCGCAGGGGCGCACAAGCTAGTCAGGTCGGAGCAGTCCGTTTATTTCCTGCGGCCTTCTATCTATAACCGCTTGCCCGACAACGTCAGAAATGCAGCTTCCACCGCCACCTTTAAAAACAACCTCACGAAATGGCTGGCAGAGGAAATATTTTACAGTTTTAATGAGTTTTTTAATTTACCTCTTTCCATGCAAAACTTGTAAAAATAAGGAAAGATCAAATGTTATCCATATTACATAATATTGCTGACATGATAATTTTAATAACTATTATTAATATTTTGGTACAATAATAAACAAGATTACTGAAATCATAGGCGAGGTACTATAAATAATGACTTGGCGACTAATATTAGCAGAAGATCCGACTCGGCCGGGTTAGGTTAGGTTATTTTTTTTTATATCCCTAAAAAGCGCTCCTTTTATTTTTTTTATGACCTTGATTTATTTTATATGCAATCTCCATTGAACAATTAGAGTAGGCCATTTTCAACTTTTTATCCGCTGTCATGTTTCCGCTTAATTAGTTAATTCAGTCGCCAAACTCGATGCTAGTTTATATTGAAACAAAGACGAAAATTGATTACTTAGCTGCTACTTTTTACTTTATACTAGTCTCCGCAATTAGTCGCCAACTTATTATTTTTGCTACCCCCTTTAATTTTTTATAAATCCCTAAATCAGATTAATTTGTCGCCGCGTTAAATACATGCCATTTTTATGACCTGTAACAATTGTTATAAATAAATATTTCATTTCGTTTCCAGTATCGACGTAGTCAAGCCAGACACATAAAAAATTATTCAAAACACGGTCAGACGACCAAGAGTAGAATTCACATTGGAGGGTTTTTTTAATTGTTACAAGTAGACTTTGATCCTATGTTTAGATTGTTATTGCATTCGTGATGTTGTTTCTATCTGGCAAATATAACAGAAAAAAAAATTGATAAAAAAAAATCATTAATGAACATTATTATTATTGAAAAAGTTGTACACATGAAGACAAAATAAATGACTTAGATTTAAAAAATAAAATTTATAATGTGCACACTAAACGTAATAAATTTAAAAAACGTACCTGTTGGTATTATTAAAATGAAGTTAGTGAACATTTTTTATTTTCCGTCTTTGTGAATTCCTTGACAAGTGTATTTATTGAAATAAAATAAAATATCGAAAATATACAAATATGGATGACGACGGCAGTGGGGGAGTTAAAGGTGGGGCGAAGGGGGGTGGTAGATAGAAAAACCTTTCTTAGTGAGGAATGCAGTCAGAGAAGATGAATAAAGACTACTATTAGTATTTAGTTCTTTTCTAAGACAACTGAGTAGCGGATCTTCATCAGTTCATCACTTTATTAGAAAATATTAAGATATCGTTTAGAAAGCGACAGTGACTGTTTGTTAGCCAGAAAATGCTTGGGTCCCGTGATTACAATTGTTTCCTATGTCACATAAAAGGGGGAATGTCAAATTCGATCTACAGTTTTTTTTGTTTTTAATTCAAAAAATCTGCATTGGTCCATGTTATAGAACCAGGACTATAAGAAAACAATACTTAGTACGCCCAATTCAGTAGCCGTAAATCTGTGGACCCAACATACCTACTTAAAAAACCGTTACATTTTTCTATATATGAGTCAGCATGTCAAGGTCAACGCCATCAATTCACGCAGTCAACAACACGTGGATGATCGAAGGCTATGGATAAATATTTGAATTTAATTTTAATAAATTTGCAGGCCAATAATTATTTCTATTATACTGTCTTATGATTGCCTCTTAAATGGCAGTGTACAATTTCCATAGAACATTTTGTTTGCCTAGATTTTTTTCCAGTTTATTTAGTACTCAACTGCAGTGCAGTATTATATAATATATAGACTAAATTTGTTTGTTATACCCTTTGGTACGCGACAATCCACATAGTGGTAGCTTTTGGTTGAAAACGTCACAGTGACATATAAAAGTGCCCTTGTGGCCTCTTTACTGAATAAATTATTTCATTTCATTAGATTCCATTTATACAGAACACTTGTTAATACGGTAAAACCCATATTTTTTTTAAACAGGAAGTACCTACACTTTCAAATGGATACTATGTTATAACTGAAAATTATAATCCATCTTCGCTTAATAGAAAATTGATTTTCAATATTAGAGTTTTATAATTATAATAAATGAAGGTACAGGTTCGTGAGCTTGTAATCACACATAAAAAATAAACACTTATTTCGAAGTAAACAGAGATTCTATGTATAACTTTCGACAAGTCACAAGTGTGTCTGTTTCTCTTCACTTAGCTACTCGTAGATTCCTAATATTAGAGTCCAAGTAATCCTTTTTAGATGTCTAAGGGTTTCGAGCGACACAGCGGAAGGGTGTTGAGGAAACTCAACAACAAAATACAAAAGGTTACAGAAGCTTCGTGTTTAAAAAAGAATCCACCTTAGAACGGTATTTTATTGTAGGCGCGGGAGCCCGTCTTGTCAAAACTTAAGAGGCCTTACCCCTTTAATTTTTTTTTTCATATTATAACAAATAAATTGATCATTTCAACCAACTTTTTAAGTGAATAATACTTTTCCCTGAATTCTAGAATTTAACATAGCTATTTCATGATATCATCATTGCGTACATAAGTTAAAAAAAAACGTTTTCTGCGTGCATTTTTACAAATTCGAGTAGTTTTTGAAACAAAACGCAATGGCCCTGTTCTATAATATGTTAAGAAACGTTTGATCATAGAGAAAAATGTTTAAAACAATCAGCATTTTTGAATGAATAAAGAGCCTTAAGTGGTCCGATTTGTATGCGGTTATTTAACGTGACATATCGTCGGGGATAGTGCAATACCGCGTAAGTAACACGTGTAGATACGATTCAATATTCAAACAAATGCTAAGCATTTTATTGAATTGAGAACTTTATCGACAGCTGTTACTTACGCGGTATTGCACTATCCCCGACGATATGACAAGCGAAATTCCTCGCGGGTGCTCCTCGCATCGTAGGTGTGTGTAGACTGTAGACCTTTAAGAATCAGAATTACAGAACCGGTCGACACAGGCATTTGGCAAAAGACGAAACCTAATTAATTTAATTGCGACTAAAATGTTTAGTAATTAACTGCGATTAATTATTTCCATTGAATTTGAGCGTCATTTTGTTAGGAAGTAATTTTCTTTATGTCTGTCGCGATTCGTTCAATATATGAAACTTGGAGCGACCTTTGGAGGCGTTGGAATAATGCAACTGTTTGGTAAATCTGCCATTTTTGCCGATGTACCGGCGAGCATTACTACTCGTTTTTCGTCATTTCTATGGCCAATATTTAATTAATATTAGAAATGTAAAAGGTCCCTAGGCTTCAAAGTAAATAACGTACTCGAATCTAATCTTTTCTTAGAGATGTACCTACAATGTACATAGTCTCTAAGCGTCACGACATGCAATAAAATAAAATAAAATAATCGAAATCCTCAGTTTTTGTTTAAGGTTTCTATAATAGTGGAGTGCCGTAAGACTTAAACAAACAACCAATTGAAAAAAAAAAAACATTAAACAAACAACCAATACAACATAATATTTTCTTCGGTTTCCGCGACTGTCACACATTTAAATAAAACAACCTTTGACAACGGTATCTGTAAAGGTACTGAAACGTCAGGGAGGCTCAAATAATTAATATACGCGATATAATCCGTTTAAATTGTTTTATTCAATACAACATAGTCAACATGCGGCATTTGCAGAGAGACCCTTCTGTAGTATTTTATTCTGTTCAACCTTACTACAAAGTAACGGAGGTGACAGATTAGTTGTCAACTATATAACAATAGGCTTGGTACAAATTTTGGTATTACCATACGAAATATTCAAGGCTCAAAGTACAAAAAAAATAGTTTTTCACCGAGTGTGAAGTATTTGGGTGGATTAATTTTCTCTTGCTGTTATTTTGCATTCTGTCCCGTGACCCAGCGGGCAATAGTAACAAACATTTACAATAGTAATTAAACATTTACAATAGTAATTAAACAAACGACGTGTTTGTCGAGAACTGGCACACGTTGTTTACTAAAATAAGTGATTTCTGCTTTAAGTTTGATTAGAATGGTATTTTAAGTATAAACGCTTTGCTTACATACTGTTTTATAAATAAATAAATAAACTTCATAGAATAGTATTTTCTTCGGTTTCCGCGACTGTCACACATTTAAATAAAACAATTTAAACGGATTATATCGCGTATATTAATTATTTGAGCCTCCCTGACGTTTCAGTACCGTTACAGATACCGTTGTCAAAGGTTGACTGAGAAAAACACAATTTTTCTCTGTCTAAGTTACATTTGTGCAAACTACCCATTTTATAAATATTAATTTAAAATAAAGGTGTTCATACATGCCAGATGGGCCTAATGTGTAAAGACAGTTACACATGTGCCAGAAGGGCATTTATTATTTTATTTAAAATATACCAGCGGTTCACTATAAGGCTTACTGAGGAGAAAGAACCGCCAAAGAAAACTCCCAGATTGCCTTTTTTATTACTATGAAATACTTTTAAACACAAACTCTACATATACTACTTTTAACACTAATTTGTTTTACACCGTTCGAGGCCCAAGGTTTCCAGTCTTGTGTCTTGCTTGATCCTTGATAAGATGTACAACAGGATCCCAAGCCGGTGGTAATGACAAACCATCTTCTCTATTGAAATTGGGATATTTTTTGATTTCAATAGCCTTGCGCAACATTCTGGGAAAATATCGTTTCTCTCTGGCAAGGATTGAAGTATCATCAAACTTAATTGAATGGTTTGAAATGAAATGAAATTTATTTGGTGCTGAACATGAGTTTTTACATAAATACATATGTGGTCTTAAATAGTATTACAACTTTGGTTCCAGTACATAACATGTTCTACTGTATTTACAGTTTGCACTTACATTTGACACTTAATAATAAGAGATATTTTAATTAAAATAGTTAATCAGATACATAATTTAAGTATTCCGTGACTGAGTAAAAACATTTCTCTATTAGCCATCCATTTCTTAAATTTATTACTATCGAGTTCCCTACAGAACTTGGGCAGTTTGTTGTAAATTATGATAGCCTGATAGGCCACATTTTTCCTATAGATGTATGTATTTGCTTTGGGTAATGCAATGGTGTGCTTTCTTCTTATTGACTTAACATTATTAAATAACTGTGGATTCATTTTCACAAATATACATATTTCTTTAATGTACATACATGGAAGAGGCATAATTCTGTGCTCTTTAAAATAAGGTTTGCAGGATTCTCTGTTATTTATTCCGAATATTGCACGCACACTTTTTTTTTGGGCCCTGAACGCCTTTTCTACGTGAACGGAGTTTCCCCACATGATAAGTCCGTACCGTAGTACCGACGCAATATATCCATAATATACTGTTACAGCAGCTTGTTTGGATACTAAATTTCTAATATTTCGTAACGCAAATATGAATCTATCAATTTTAGATACGACATTTTCAACGTGTTCTTTCCAATTGAAGTTTTGATCTTGGTTTGTCCATGACATGCTCGCAGACTGCAGACCTTTGACAACGGTATCTGTAAAGGTACTGAAACGTCAGGGAGGCTCAAATAATTAATATACGCGATATAATCCGTTTAAATTGTTGTGTTTAAATACATAGAATAGTGTTAATTATTTATATTACTGGCAATATTGTTATAGTCAGGAGATATGTTACATAATAATGGGGATTATAACTGTTGCAATTACAAAGTTTTTAATAAATTATTACAAGAGTCAAATGGCACCAATGGTTGCCAAACATTTAAATGACAAGTTGTGAATTTCCTTGCAAATCGAATAGGGATGTCCGTGATAAAGCCGATTATCTTATGAATGGCTTTTCTCAAACATGTAATGAAATGTCGTCATGTAAAGGAATTTCATACAAATTGAAGGCCTAGGCCGGGAAGTACATATTATTTTTTTAAACATGACGTCTGTGTTCATGAACAGGCTAAACAGCTGAATTTGGTATAGTTTTTTTGAGTGATGGTTTTTTTTATTTCATTGCATATGTTTGAGAAAAGCTTTATACATGCCTTACCCGTGAAAAGGGCTTGCCGGCTTCGTATCACTATCCGGCCTCAACAAATCCGGCAACCTTTTTTCCCGGCGTCTACAGTAATGAACTATTATGTGAATGTCAATCGAATCAGACCCCAGCTATTTGTTTGTATGCTTCAAGCTCCAAGGCCTACCGGAGTTGTGCCGCAGTTTAGGCGTATTGTTCACAGTCGTTATCACAATGGTACACTCAGGAGGAACGAATCAGCTGATACCACCTTCGATAGCGTGACCGTAATGACAAGAACTTAGCTCGGCACGACTACCACAGATAATATAAAACAGACACCTAATATACACAGCTTTAGGATCCAAACTAGCTTATATTCGAGCGGATTCATGTTAAACCTAACTCAAAACATTTATTAGTGACAAGCGTAAACGGAACCTCATTTCTTCAATTATATTGTTCAATACCAATTGAATGTTCGATTGTTGCACTTATACTGTACTCGTTTCATCAGTTGCCATAACAATTTGGTTTTAAATAATAGCGTTAAGTGCACTGGGAACCGTTTCGCCGTTGCGTGATTTTAAGTGCGGTGATCACATTTTCAATTATCTCGATATTCACGCACTTGGTGCTAAATTCGACATTACTAGTGAGCTAGGGTTGCCATATTTGGTGGCAACCGCGGTTTAAAAATCCACGTAGACGCTTATTGTAAAAAAAACAAAGTCAAAGTCTAAAAGTAGTGGTTTAATGACTGAAAATCTAAGAGTATAGTAGTTTAGTTATTGAAATTGTTTACAATTAGCGACGCCTTGAGTATTTGAAACACAGGTCGCCACCAAAATCTTAACCCTACAGTAATTAAATCTGCCTGAGATCTCGCTAGTCATTCATAAATGGGTGCATGCATATCATGCATTTGTGCAGCTGGGAAAGAATAGATTCTGATGGGTGTAAAATTTAAAATGGTAAGTAAGTCATATTGCTAAAGATGTAGATGAGAGGCACGGCATGTAATTTAAAATAATCACCTTAGGATATCCCTCCGTCATTACACATAATGCAGCTCAAATAGCCATTTTGAATAGGTAATCATTTTGAGGCGGCAGGGATATTGCCAAATTAAATAAAAAAATATTAACACTGCACGCCGATCACGAGAACCACTCGGTACGCATTTTTTCTCTAATTCGCCGGCCATTTTAATAACTGCCATGTCTAAAGTAAAATCCACAGACCTACGGACCAAATTGACAAGTAAGTATGAACAAATGTTGCCACAGTTTGGCCAGTGTCGTTCTCATCGATATTAAAATTATTGTTACATCGTAGGTTTAAGGTCCACCCAGACAGTACAATCAAATTGGCAATTCGATCGGCTAATCTATATACCAACTTTTTCCAGCGATTTTGACAGATCAAAAGGTCTGTAGACCCGTAATTAGAGATTTAAAAATTTAATGTCAAATCAGCAATAATGTATTTAATTGTAAATACATACATTTAATTAAATGAATTAATAAAATTATTGTTCTTTATTTTCAAATTCCCAACAATGTGGTCCATCTTTTTAACAAAAAAAAGCGGGTATCTTCAGAAATAGTTGACCGCTGTTTACAAACTACTTTTATGTATCTAACGATATACGGTATCATTACTATTACGAGTGTTTATTGAAATTGTTACGTGTTATTATGGATTCGCAAGATTCGGGACCAGAGCCATGTTCATCAAAATGTTCGCATCCGACAAAAAGTAGAAAAAAAACTTAGTGAAACTGAAAAAGAGACGATTTATCGAGTTTACGTTTATATTTATAATGAGATGGTAGACAGATTGCAGGACGAACAAGATATCCCAGAGGACATTCATGTCAATAAAAACGAGTGTGTCATGAAAACATCCGAAATTCTTGGTATTTCGAGAAGTTCAGTTTTTAAAGTTTTGAAGGAATACAAAGAACAAGAGAAGTTTACTTCGCCTCTGAAACCCGGTCCCAAATTAACGTTCAAAGATAAGGTGGACGAATTTACTTTTGCGGCAATACGTCAAAAAGTGCATATTATGTTTTTTGAAAAAATCGAGGCCCCGACTGTTGCAAAGGTAAATTGTATTGCGATGTTCAATTATTTCCGTTAAGTTTGTTGTATATGTCAAATAGTCTGACAACCCAAGTCCGACAGTAGAATATTTATATATTTAGGCTCGGAAACCTTTTTATGCTTTAAAACTAGTGGGTAAAAACGCATTTTATCCTTCCACTACCTCGAAAATCAAACAAACCAAAATTTGTACCTCTTATTTGAAATTAATATACTTACTTTTGAATTAAACTAGTCTGTTATGTGTACTTTACAACTTCTCGATATATTGTTATCGACATATACCCTTCACTATTTTTATTTTGCTGTTCCTGGTATCATTTTACCTGTCAGTCATTTGTCAATTTAGTCCGTAGGTCTGTGGATTTTAGTTTAGCTCGCCGATGACGAGTACCACTCGTGACACCTTTTTTCTTAGAGTCGCGGATAACGAATAGTACTCGTGATCAGATTTCATACTGTTTGTATTAAAATATCGAACACAGTTCGTGATCCGCTTAATAGCAACGTGTAGAAGAACGTTTAAGCTACCCGCACACATACAATTTATGAACGTGAGGGTTGGGGGAACGGCATGACGATGCGTCGCCCGCGCTGCCTCGTCAGTGCGCTGCGGGGCCACCTAACAAATCCATGTTAGAGTTTTTATTTTTTTGATAAAACGAGTTCTTTTCAGCGACAGTTTTAAAATAAGATAAATATTATAAACACATTGTTTTATTTTTATCATTATAAAATACTAAAACACCTCTTAAATAAAAAAGAAATTATTCCTGTATCTACGCTAATTATTATTTTATAAATCTTACAATATCACCGAAAATCGCCGGCGAACCATAGGTGGCGCCTTAAAAAATGCCCGGCGTTCTTGGGAAAAAGAGCATCACGAGTGGTGCTCGTGATCAGCTGTTGGAGCGCGGTACCGATTATAACTTACGGCGTGCAAAGTGTTAAGAGAGAATCATACACAAATCGACCTAGTCCCAAACTAAGCAATGTTTGTACTATACTATGGGTACTAGACGATGATATACAAATAATTGTCCTTGCCGGGATTCAAACCCAGGACCGCCAGCTCAGTAGACAGCTGCACTACAAACTGCGCCAACGGCGTCGTCAAAATGGGGATATGACAATGCCTTCTCGAATTATGACTCAGGCCAATATTATTTATGAAAGTAGAGATCGGAATTTCGCCCGAGTTTGAATTCTTATATGCAATTTCACCATGCTATATTAGTTGTTAACAGCTGATAACGCCAGCCACAGTCTATGACTTAATCAGCAATTAACAAATACCAGGACTCAAGGAGAACATATAACATTGCCTTGCCTTAGAGTTCAGTAAACTTAAGATGGTACAGATGGTAACGTTATCACGCATATATTCATGATAAAAACATGCGAAACTGTTATATTCATATACTTTTCAACAAGTTTATCGCTTGATAAACGCAACCAACATAGCCCCGATACCCGCCACCCCTCCGTGGCAAAGTGGCAATATAAAGGCAGACCTGTATTCGGTGTAAATTAGTCTGAACTTGGATATAATGTAACATACAACAGGTTGATGGTGTAATACAGAGGGAGTTACGCGAGCAGCTCCCGCCGTACCAGCTTGTACATGCAGTCCCATCTCAAAACAACGAGTTGTAAAAGAGAATAATCCTCAAAAAATCTTACCTCTGTTGTGGCTCTGTGAGTGCGAACCGATACAGCAGGTTGATGGTGTAATAGAGAGTGAGGTACGCGAGCAGCTCCCGCCACACCAGCTTGTATACGCTGCCGCGCCATCTGTAAGCATTTAGACTCGTCAGCCATCGTACATGTTACCAGGTAGTAGGCGGAGGGGAAGGTCTAGGCTTCCTTGGCTTAATATTATAAGGAAGGACCTGAACAGCTGCGGGTTAGATGAAGACGATGTCCAGGATAGAGCGAAGTGGAAGCAAAAATGCAGGAAAGCGGACCCCGTCTCCGGACGGGACAAAGGCTAGGAGGATGATGATGAGCCATCGTACATAGGTTAAGCCAGTTGTAAACGATCTAAAAGTTGCTTAAAATGTGCAATTCGTTTACGCAGTGAGGTGCCGTGTAACGTATTGAACGCAGAGTAACAGCTCAGTCAGTGATGCAAGAAAGCGGGTTACATTAATTGACATAATGGTTGCGAAAAATTAGCTCAGTAGATGAGCTTTTTTAAAAATGTTTGCACAAAATTAAGACTCAAAATTAAAGTTCAGTATAATTTTCCTATTTCGTTACCAATATATTAGTAATTTTATATCAATGTTATGGCTATGTTCGATAATTAAGGTTCAGTTATGCTTATACTTTTTTAATTATATATACTTAATCTGAAATCAGTGTATTGGAAATAACCAAGAAAATTGGTGACCAAATAGGAAAAATATAATTGGCCATTAATTGGAGTCTTAATTTTGTACAAACTTTTAGAGAAATGCTCAACTAAGTGCATTTTGTACGATTTCTTGGAATGACATCAACATGAACCATGAACCAACGATTGTGATTGAATTATACAGTGTGGTTATTTTTTTAACAAACATTTGACAGTTCTCCGTTGATGTTTGTAGTGATGTAGCAAAGACATATTGTTTGCCAAACCTAACGATTATGAATGGTTGATAGAATAAATTTTATCGACGAACTTTATCGATTTCTACCAATTTACAGAAATAGTACATGAATCGAAACACAAGATTTGGTCATAATCATAACACAGCTTTAAAAAAACACGTAGTAGGTAAATGTTTATGTAATTATTTATTATCTTTAAATACTTCAACACCTTGATACGAAAAAATATAAAATGATCTCAATTGTATCAAATAGAAAGTATAAAAAGTTTAGTTTAGATACTAGAAAAACCACTAATACATTGCTTGTTTTTTTATGAAATTCAACAAGTCGTGCAGATTTACGTTATATGGGTCCTGTGATGTGTCAAATGTGTGTATTAAAAATAATCTTGACACTTGAATATGGAGCCACATCGAAATTAACTGTACGTTCAGTTAACTTCAACTGTTTGTTTGTTGTTAACTCCCACAATTTTCAATTAAGTTAATGAGTCTTGGATGCCAACATTATAGCTACTTAGACTAAAGACTTGTATCATGACAATTCAGCACGAGACCTCTGGAGGTTCTTCTTTTCTTCGTAACAGTCACGCGATCATTCTTAGAGTATTTGTGATGAAGATAATTTCTATAAATGGTAGTTTAATAAGTGCTATTAAGTTAATTTATTTAACATTATTCTCAACTTTTAATGGGGAATATTTAAACACTATTATTAATTTATTATATTAACATTTTCATGTAATGTTATTAACTAGTAATACGTGCAATAGGTATACGTAGGTTATTAGTTTTTTTACATTATATTACTAATAACACAAAAGTCTTCTCTTAAATTATTTATTTAGCACCACAGTGTACAGCCGCGCTACGCGAAAGCTCAAAGGGTTCTGTCTCATGGTCTCATATCAAATGCCATAGAGATGTGACCGAAAATTAGTGACGTCCCTAATCGGTGAATTCCCGCTTAACATTACTTATGTATTTAAGGATAAGCCAAACTATACCATGGACTGTGGATTCCCATTTCACGTTCCAGATACTTATGATTAAAATGCTTCCTATTATTTGTGAAGTGATACAAAATCAATCATTATTATATTTACTATAACAAAACGGGACTTAATTGTGTTAAATAAAGTGTTTACTTGATTACCCCTTCGAGACCATGAACGTAACATCAGGTTCGAAACGTCGAGGTAATAAAATAATCACTTTTTTTTAATTTTCGTTAAAAGCACTGAACATAGGGCTTTAGTACATAGGGGAGATAGGGGAGCATTGGCCACTTTTTTACTTAAGTCTTAATAAAAATGCAATTTTTTTACAAAATCAACGTTTTACTCTTTTTTTAAATTAAGTAGCTTCCGTACGACCCGACTGGTGGTGCCCGAACCTCCCGACTGCCCAATGCTCCCCTATCTCCCCTACTTTATAATAAAAAGAAAACCGGCAAGAGCGAGTCTGACTCTCGCACCGAGGGTTCCGCACAAACACTTATCCCATCTTAACTGGTCGGGTTAGGTTTGCACCTGGTATGGTGCCGGATACGAATGAGGTGAGGAAGTTACCGTAACCCAGTTTTTCTAATATGATTTTCGAAAAGGACTATAATATTTTATGATTTAATAAAAAATGTTTTTCAGATTTTTCACAATAACTGTGTACTATAAAACGGAATTTGGTACGTGCCGAATTTCATTTTCTATATTTTTAGAGTGTCGAGATATCCCTTTTTTGCGGCATAAACGGCCGTATCTTTTTTCACGTTAATTCAGAAGTTAGATTTTTTACTGCTTCAAGGGCCTGTACACCTGGTGATATACGGTTTTAATTTCAACTGGATACCTCTACGCGTTCCCGAGATAAAGGGTCTTGACAGACGGACAGACAACGAAGTGATCTTATGTATTATGGGTTTCCATTTTTCCTTTAGAGGTACGGAACCCTAAAAACTTAAGGAATACACGTCTTGTTTATGGTGAATTTGATTGAAAAACATATTCTTGTAAATGTGGGATATAGGTATATTCCTATGTATAATAATATAATAATTAATAATTATAATAGTCGCACGTACTCTCGAATGAAACAATCGGACAAAGATTCGCTCATTTGCACGGGAAAGGCTAATCGCTTCACGTAACCACACCAGATCCATAACAAATTTATTACATTTACCCGTGCTTATATCATGCATGTTGTCTAGTCATAATTGTACAAAAACTGAAAGCGCTCGCGTGTGACGGACGGACGTTACAAACATCGAAGCAAAAACGTATTTTAATTGTGAGACGCATGCCTAATTGTTAATTTGGAGTTTATTAACGACATACAAAGTTTATTTTCATTATTACCGGATAATACAATACGTTTTGAAGGTTTTGTGACGCATGACAAGATTTATTAATGCGTCAGTGTTTTGAACAACGTGTTGTGTTGTGTTCATGTGAAACACTCATGTATTAGAAAGAAACCTAGAGACGCTAAGTGACTAAATGCCTATCTTAGAAATATAAATACATACATGTTTCACATGAACACAACACAGCACGTTTATAGTTAATACCTAGCATTGACTAATAATTCAAGAGTAATGTCTATGATAAAGTATTTTTTCCAAAAATGGTCGGGAATGTTGACTTCATTGAAAAAAATCTGGATGCAAAGTGCATAGTTTATGGTAAGGGCAAACAAAGGGCCTGGGACACTTTAGTATCTGACTCAATTCTTGAATAACTAATTCACAATTCCTCTTCCAGAGATAGGGCGAGGTTGCAGGCAGTGTCGCGGTCAGAATCTGGACACTGGTTGCACGCCGACCCTTGTCCAAACCTAGGTACATATTGACCCCAACACCCTACGCATAGCGGCAGGTCTCCGACTTGGTGCAGACGTGTGCAAGGAACATTCCTGCACCGCCTGTGGAGCCAGCGCGAATCGCCTCGGTCACCACGGTCCCGTCTCTTCGGGCGCCGGCCGCCACTCTCGCCATGCCGTTCTCAATGACATCCTCAGATGGGCACGCGTAAGCGTCAACGTCACAGCTGCCTTCGAGCCACAGATCGTACGGGATGACGGCAAGCTCCTCGACGGGATGTCATTAATACTTTGGAGGATGGGGCGCGTGCTGGTGTGGGACGTAACGTGCGCACAAACTAGCGGCATCCTAATGCCTTGATCACACGTACCGAGCAAACGGGCGAGACAGTGCTCTCGGCCGAGTACTCGGTGCGTATAAACATAGCGCCGAGTGCTCGGCCGAACGAAGCGGCGAGACAGTAGCTCGGCTCCCGTTCTATCTACTAGGCCGAGTGTCCACCCTCCCGCTTCCCCGCACTGTCTCGCTCGCTCACTCGGCCGGTCTGAACGTGCTCTGTCTCGCCACTCGGCGATTTTTTTACGATCCATCATGTCCGAAAGTCTCAATGGAACTGAACTGACTGTGCTAATTCAAAAACATGTGTAAACAGCTAATCGCTTACTTCACTGTCTCGGCCGAGAAACATATTACTGTCTCGCCCGTTTGCTCGGTACGTGTGATCAAGGCATAAGAGTAGGCTGGCGGGAGCGGATCAAAATCAATAAATACAGCTGTCTCGGCGCCCAATAACGACTTCATCGCTTTTGGCGTCGAGACACTTCGTCTGAGTATTAATTATTTCGCGTAATTATTTATTCTATTCGGTTTTTAGTATTTGTTGCTATAGCGGCTACAGAAATATATCGTCTGTGAAAATTTCAACCGTCTATCACGGTTCATGAGATACAGCCTGGTGACAGACAGACAGACGGACAGTGGAGTCTTAGAATAGTCTTAGAATATTTGCATGCCACTAAATTGGTGAATTATGCTGATCTTTATGTTTAATTTATAAGATCTATTATGTACCGTAATTCCAGCAAATAAATACTTTGACTTTTTGACTTTTGACTTAGTACCTATAGGATCCCATTTTTTACCCTTTGGTTACGGAACCCTATTAAGATGGTGTTATTCGAGTTAGTAGTATAAAATCTGCACTTCTCGATATTTCGATAAAACATCATGATAGGCAAATACTTATTTTGTATCATATTTTTGATATGACACTCAAAGGCGCAGCCAAGACTCAAATAGGAAGGTATAACAGGCTAACAGCTTATTACAACCGTCAAAGACGACTATTTGATAGGTGTTAACTATAAAACTATGGTCATTAAAACTAAGTTAATGTTTATGACAAGACAATCCAGACTTAAGTTTCACATAACATTATAAGAATTATATCATATATGTAATCCTTCAAACTGGTCATGTATTATTTATGATATAACTTTCTAATACACTCATAAACCGTTTCCTTCCTATGAGAATGCGAAACATTTTTATTTTAACACTTTCGTTTCCTAATCAATAAGAATGTATGGAGAGAGACATTTTAGTAAAGTCCGGTTTCCGAATTGTAATTTGTGTAAAATTATGTTTTACATACTAGCTGCAAGCCGCGATGTTACCCGCACAATCTATAGGAACACTACATGACTTCGGGGTACAAAAGAACCCTATGTGTTTTTTTTTTATAATAAGTATATCTACTCGGTCAGTTTTGTGTTCTATTCAGGGTGTCAGCTACCTCCATACAAAATTGTATCAAAATTGATGCAGCGTTTGAGCGCTACGAACTAACAAACATACATACAAACATACTCACACACTTTCTCACTTGTGTGATGATTGTTCAAAACCTGACATATATTAAATCTATACTCTATCCGGATAGGGATTTAACTAAATGTTAACAAACCTTGGCTGTCCAAGTTGACATATATTCAGGTGTACTCAACATTTTATCAATTGTTAAATTTTAATTTTTACTTTCGATTATTCTTTTGGTAGTCAGACTGATCAAGGTTCGGCAAAGCAGAAAAATAATTAAATGGCCTTTGCCAACTCATATACGTAAAAGAAATGAATACATACATAATGTATGAATAGACATTCAATATTTTAAATGTATTTTTTCTGTACTGCTCATAAACACTAACGCAGGTAGGTATGTAAAGTACACGTTACGTTATTTCTAAAAAATTATACGTTAAAGAGTTACATTTTTTTAACTTTGGGGCAAACTATTATTAAATAAAAGATTCCAGTACCTGTAATCATAGTTTAATTTGAACTGTCACTATTGCTGTCTAATTTTGAATGAGGAAGCATCACCAACATTAATAATGAACCGTTCTTTTGTGTCGTCCATCCGAGCTAGCCCGACTTGTACCTGGTACAGATTCGTTCATTTTCAGCAAAAAAATAATAACTAACACAATACTAACAACTAATTGATAACAGTAATAATGAATAGAACAAAAGAAGTAACAATATGATCAATAAATAATAAAACTAATGCAAGCGAAAATCCCGACTAGCATAGTATGCGAAAACGAATAAGTACACGAAAAGTGTCAAGTGTCATGTTATTTGGGGAAAAGGTTGCAGATTTCTAGGTTTTTAGGTTCTTTATTGTTCACAACTTGTAAAATATTTGGTGGCATATTGAAATTATTATTAAGTTAATGTTCTTAAGGAATAATTACATAGTCTTGATTGGGAATCGTATGGTTTATTCTATAATCTGATATATTAAAGCAAAATAAATATTAGCACAGAACAGATAAATAATAGTACAAGTAATATTAGGTATATTTTTATTAAAGTAATATTATTAAATACAAAATTTACCAACCAATATCGGCCTGATAAAGCACCTAATTTATGGTTTGTTTATATTTAGTTAAATACCTATCCGGATAGAGAACATCGAAGTAATATGCGAAAAAAGAAATGCATAATTTCCTATTTTGAAGTCAACCGTTTCGTCACTGAATTGATTGAAGTGGATGTTTTGTATGTAGTAGTTTAATATTACATATTTTTGTTTTTTTTTTGACCTCATTTACGCCTAAACGACGGTCCCAGTGTAAGCTATTTTTGTTACACAGGCAGCAACATATCCTCGGATAGGCTCTTTACTCCCATACTGTGGTAAAGGTATTAATCACTTATCCACAAAAAACAACCGCCTACAACGAGAAAAAAAAAATTCTGAGAAAAACTGACCGAGTTGATGTATTATAAAAAAAAAAAACAAAAAAGTCGTCATAGATATGCCTATAATATTTGAGAAGATCTCTCGATTCCTCATGGACATTCACTTAAATTTTATGGGACTAACATGGCGAAGCCTACTCTCGCCAAAAAAAAATTAGAAAGCATAATAATAATCTATATATATAAAAGAAGAAGTCCTGACTGACTCATCAACGCACAGCCGAAACTACAAATGTTAGAGAGTTGATTTTTTCACAGTAGGTTACTTTTATAATGTGGGCTAGGGATAGGAAGCGATTTTGAAAAATTCAACCCTTAAGAGGGTTAAAAAGGGGATGAAAAGTAGTATGGGGTACAAGTTTTTTTTAAAGCTAGGAACTTGAAACTTTGTAAAAAGATATTAAAATAAAATGGAAGAAAACTAATTTCACCGTTTTTGAAAAGTCATCCCCTAAGGTGGTAAAAAAGGGGTTGAAAATTTGAACCCATTTCAGATTCCTTGAAACTTCTTATTAAGCCATATATAATGATAACAAAATAACATTAATTTAAGGTTATTAAAAAATCACCCTCTAAAGGGGTTAAAAGGGGGATGAAAGTTCGTCTTGGGGTTCAAATTTAATTTTAAGCTAGGAACTTCAAACTTCGTAAAAACTTATGCAAATAAAATGAAAGAAAACTTATTTCAGCGTTTTTGAAAATTCATCCCCTAAGGTGGTAAAAAAGGGGTTGAAAATTTGTATAGTGATCAAATATTTTTTTGAGCGCGGGACTTTAAAACTTTTGTCTAAAGGTATATAATTAGAATACAAGAAAAGTAATTTCAGCGTTTTTGAAAATTCAGCCCTGAAGGTGGTGAAAAAGGGGTTGAAAGTTTGTATGAAAATCAAACATTTTTTTGAGGTTGGGACTTGAAACTTTATATAAAGGCCTATCAATAGAATACGAGAAAAGTGATTTGAGCGTTTTTGAAAATTCAGCCCTGAAGTTGGAGATAAAGGGGTTGAAAATTTGTATGAGCATCAAACATTTTTATGAGTGCGGTACTTGAAACTTTGTATAAAGGCATTATTATTCGAA
Source organism: Apotomis betuletana (assembly GCA_932273695.1). NCBI lineage: Eukaryota > Metazoa > Arthropoda > Insecta > Lepidoptera > Tortricidae > Apotomis > Apotomis betuletana. Next base: position 9,769,238 of record OW026298.1, on the reverse strand, counting down.
TCAAAGGATTTATAAACGTCGTACTTAATCTCATCGAATTTAATAAAGCTATTCGTTCGTAGATGTACCTACTTTCATAATGATACCGCGTAATTAGAGCAAATTAGCCGAAAAAAAACTAAAAAAAGGCCAAGAGCGAGTCGGACTCGCGTACGAAGGGTTCGTTACTATTTCGTAAAAAATTGCAAAAAAAAACACGTTTAGCAATTTCAACATTGCTTAGATCTGAAAATAATAAAGATGTAAAATTTTCAAGAAATTATCTGTTCCACGCCGACGAAGTCGCGGGCAACAGCTAGTAAATAAATAAAACGGTAATGAGAACCTACCCTTTTTGAAATCGGTTGAAAGGTAATGATTATTTTCTCCCGTGCGACCTTTTTGTATGCAGAAACCATTAGGTAGGTAGGCCAATTGTCAGAATTTGGTACAAGTACACTGTAGAGACTTTCAGGTACTTTTTATCCAGTTAGTTAAATGCAAATACACGATCATAAAAGGGTCGATTGCAAAAAAGTGTACATATTTAGTTAAGGGCTTTAATTTCAACAAAACTTAATTGATTGTGTGACAAAGGTTACGCATACATTTTGTATGACTAACTTTCGTCACAAAAGGAAGCGATCGTGATTTTTTGTTAACTAAGATTTATGTACAATTTTTTTGCAACCGACCCAAAACTCTTTTTTCGTTCCAAAGTCTACCTAGACCTGAGAGTCCATAAAATTTTGTGTGTATCACGTGAACTCCGTTCAACCTGTCACACATACAACACAGGTAGTACTTAAGCGTATTTCAATTGCAATCTAACATTTTCATTGTTCTCTGTACGTTGAACGAATACAAATTCCTGGTATTTAGTCGCACTATACGGGTAAGTATCAGATACAATACAGTAATTTCCGAAATATTTACGTCACAAGAGAAAATAACAAATATGTATTATGATACTAGAAATGAAGTAAGATAAATAAATATCAGACGACATCACACAAATCAATCTATAGGTCCACAGTAAGCTCTAGGCTTGTGTTACGGACACTAGACGACGATAAACATACTCACATAGATAAGTACATACTTAAATACAAATAACATCATGACCCAGGCACAAATATTCGAGTTCATCACACAAATATTTCACCCTTGCCGGGATAAAATGATTTAACGTTCCGTACGAGGGCAGTCCCAGAAGTACCCGACCTGACACACTTAAAGAGGTTTTTATTTTGAGTACTCTTTTTTAAAAGAACGCATTTTATAAAGTTTAAATTTGAAATTCGAACACGTAGCGTCGTTTGTCTTTTGTTTAGTAGCCATCAATAGTGGACGCTGTGAACAAATTTTCAGACCTGGAGAAAATTGGCCATCGTTATGTGATACAATACTTTCATTTGAAAGGTTTTAGTCCAACTAGCATTAAAGCGGAGCTAGATTGTACTTTGGGAGATTCTGCTCCATCGTTTACAACAGTAAAATATTGGGTGGCAGAGTTTAAACGAGGTCGCTCTAGTTGCGAAGATGAACATCGATGTGGTCGACCAAATGAAGTGACTACGCCAGAAACAGTTAAAAAAATCCACAAAATGGTATTAGATGACCGTCGATTGAAAGTACGCGAGCTAGCAGGCATGGCAGGGATTTCAAAAAGTGCTGTACATCGCATATTAACTGAAAAGGGTATGAAAAAGATGTGCGCAAGGTGGGTGCCGCGATTGCTCACAGACGAACAAAAACGACGTCGCGAAGATATTTCAACCGAGTGTCTGGCAAAATTTCATAACAATAAAGCGGAGTTTTTGCGGCGTTTTATCACTATGGATGAAACGTGGGTGCATTATTTCACACCAGAGACGAAAGAACAGTCGAAGCAATGGACTCGAAGAGGAGAACCGGCCCCAAAGAAGGCAAAACCGTTCCATCAGCAGGAAAGGTCATGGCCTCCGTTTTTTGGGATTGCCGTGGGATAATCTTCATAGATTATCTTCAGAAAGGAAAGACTATCAATGGCGAGTATTATGCTAACCTTTTGCATCAATTGAGTGAAAAAAACTGTCAAAAACGACCGCATCTAGCGAAAAAAAATTCTGTTTCACCAAGACAATGCAACAGTACACACGTGTACCAAGGCCATAACCAAACTCCGCGATTTAAAGTTCGAATTACTTCCTCATGCACCCTATTCGCCCGATTTGACCCCTTCGGATTATTTTTTGTTTCCTAATTTAAAAAATGGCTTGGTGGTAATAGATTTGCCAGCCATGATGAAGTGGAGGCTGCGGTTGATGGGTATTTCGACGAGCTCGACCAATCTCACTACAAACAAGGTGTTGAAGCTATCGAACATCGCTGGGCCAAGTGCATAGAACTAAAAGGAGATTATGTAGAAAAATAAAAATAAAAAATTTAGATTTTCTTTTGTTTTCTTTGTCAGGTCGGATACTTCTGGGACTACCCTCGTACAACTATAGATTTTTTTCACCTATAAAGAGTTCTGTGACACCTGTCATCTCAGTACATTTTATAACCTATAATCGAAAAAATGTACTGAGATGACAGGTGTCATAGGACTTCATCATAGGTGAAAAATTCTATAGCTAACTTAAGTCAACTCAGGCCACACACACAACTATGATCCGATAATTTAAGACAATTATTACGGATCAATAAATATGATTGATGATTTAAGGAAGTTGTACTTAAACTAAATAAAACGTACCTATACTGATGAATACATCGTCGGTTGATAACCAAAACTCAAACTCACTAGTAACAAATACCTACTTCAAACAAAACTCGTAACTCAGTAGCAATTTACTGACTAGATACGAGGTTTTGAAGAGCTATGACGGAAATTTTAGTGAGATTTGGTTTTCACCAAGCGATATAGATCTTGATAGTAATATAATTGGTGAGGTATGTTTTGGACCACAGCTGTGTGGTTGGACTACCAACAGTTGGGTAGTTTTACGGTTTTAACATTTAGGTTTTTCTTTTTTTACGCTATGTTACTGCAAAGGTAAATGTTAGAATATAGTCAGTAGGTATAATATTTTCCTGTATTTTTCTTTTAATTCACAAGGGTCTCGTTTTAAAGTTCGTTTACTTTGTATACATTTTCAGACTCAACATTCAAAAACTTATCTTTTACATTATGATACGAAATCTTAAAATTTCTCAATTACAAATTTTTTAATTTAAATTGTGCATGTTACATTTAAATAAGAAAAACCTTCTTAGACTTAATGAACAAAAGTCCAAAATATTGTATTGCAAAAATTATTCTATTCAAGTGCACTACAATACACTGCACTCTTGTCTTTTAAATTGTTTAATGAAAAGTAACAAACGAGCCTAATATATAAATCACAAATCCACTACAAAAAACCACACCTGGACATAGAGGACTCTCCCATGGAGGAGAGCTCAGTGGCGTGAGCTCGGTTTTCAGCTCTCCTCCAGTTACTACCCGCTGTCCTACGAATGTCGTCGCTCCACTTTGTTACAGGGCGTCCTACACTACGTTTACCGATTCGTGGCCTCCACTCTAGAACTCGTCGCTCCAGTGGACATCGGTTCAACGACAGAGATATGACCAGCCTACTTACTGCCACTTCAGCTTGCTTATTCGTTGTGCTATGCCGGTAACTTTGGTTCACTGTCGAAATAATTAGTTTCGGATTTGATCCCTAAGACACACCGAGCAGCATAGCTCTTTCTATGGCTCGCTGAGTGGCTTTGAACTGGTGGACTAGTCGTATGGTGCGTGGCCACGTGTCAGCTCCGTAGTTCATGACAGGTAGGATGCACTGATTAAAAACTTTCATGGCTTTGAGGTATGGGCGACGTGAAGACTCGACGCAATTTTACGAATGCTGCACAGTCCAGTTATATTCGCCTCTTAGCCTTCTTGTCGACGTTGACTCTGCCTAGTTGGAGCATTTGCCCAAGGTACACGTATTTGGAAACAACTGCAAGGGAGAATCCATTTACGGCGACCAGTCCCGGATCAATATGTTCATTGAACATTACTTCGTTTTTATCTAAATTCATCCGGAGACAGACGAACTTTCCAGGCTATCTAGCATGAGTTTCAGGTCCTGCCAGAGTCTCAGCCATGATGAAGATGTCGTCTGCGAATCATAGTAGAAAGACTTGTTGACCATTTATATTAATGCCACTATTTTTCCAGCCCAGCATCTTGAACATATCCTCCAATGCGGTGAACAGTTACGATGATATAACGTCACCTTGTCGCACTCCTCGACGCAGGTCCATATATGTTCTTCCTGCTGGTTCTGTACTTGCAAAATCATCGTGGCAGCTGAATATAAGCATCTCCTCCAGTCGGCTTGACATCGCTGCAAGGACTCCAGACAGACCAAGTTTCGAATGATCGAAACTTGGTTATTTTCACAGCGTTATTTTAAAACTATAAATGAATGTTTTCTTTCTTTAGATTTAGATAGACTTATTTTTATTGGGTTATAGTTAATTTGTTGTGTTACTAATTTACATACTTAATCACATCGAGACAATAAATATCCATAAGTACTTTATTTCAGACTTGTTGACTTTGTCTTCAAAATTTTGATCATCACTTTGACAACTAATTATCACTCATTCAATCTAATTGAACCAGAACACAATATGTTCGCAGGGTATAAAGCTGCCTCGACACGCAAAACAGCTAATAGATCTGAATGCAACTGAGTGCGGCAAATCTTTTGTCTAAATTGCCTGATGTACTTTTGTTGTACCTTTAAATCTGGGGATGTGAGCTAAAAACCTTTTTTTTAAACCTCCTCGGGTATTATCATCAATTCCACTATCTGAACATTTTGTTTAACTACTTGTGCAAAATCTTGAAAAGGCCCAACGTCTCCTCCATATTTTACATAGTGACCACTATCAGCCGTCCTCTTTACGACTGCACCAACAAGGAATAGATTTCATCTTTCAATTTTGTCAACATGTTATGATTGAGGTATTGGATCATGGTACAGAATTTGGTTCTTACACATTTATGATCACATTTATGATCATCGACGTAATATAGAACGCCAGTATCTACGTTACATGTAACAACGAAATATATTTAATAATTCCCATCCAAATCCATTCATTTCCTTCCTCAAAAAAATGGAAGGAACGGATGGAAATGAATTGGAAAGAAATGAACTATCAGCACTTAAATCCAAATTATTTCACTTTCTTTCGTTCTTCAAGGTCACCAAGGAAACTAAATGATGGTCCACTCAAATGTTAATAAATAACGTGCTAGAGAAATAATTTGCATTAGAGAATTTCTAAATATACCAAGGATAGTAATTAAAGCTTACCCGTGACAAAATCAAAAACCAACGGAGAGAATTCAAATATTTCTCAAACCACGTGCGTGCGGTCTCCCTCGTTGAGATGCTTTGGTAGTCTGAGGTAGGGAGAACGAACGGCGATTACGGTCGTCGTGGATAAGGATGCGTATATAAACTTAAAATACATTTCAATTTTCGCGGAGGGAAATGAAGTTATTCGTTTGACAAAGTGAAAAAGTGCGTTCTGGGCATGGTATATCTACCCTAGTTAAGTTTTCAATGCACTCACATAATATTTAATACGTATTTTACGCATAAACTACAAAAACACGATGGGTTTCTATGAAAAAAAAATGAGGTATTTTGGTTATAAAGTTAATGGAACGCATTTTGACACAGGAGTGGAATGAAATTTTGGTAGGTTTTTCAAGAATATTTTTTAGATTTTCAGGTTTAGCCTAATTATTAAAATTATTCCTTATGCGTAACTTGTTAACGAAACTTTATGAAGTAGCCATGTTCCGAAATTATTATTTCTTACACTCGATTCGGGCCCAAACACCAAATTGGGACGAAACGAGAGAACGATCCTAGTATGTACTATAAAATAGTAATACTAACGTTGCGATCAACGTTAGTATACTATTTTATAAAATAGTATACTAACGTTGATCGCAACGTACTATAGTACTAAGTCATAACTATGACTCATTCATAACTCAAAACTTTATACTCTGCAATATTCATCCAGGGTTCTATTGCATGCATGTTTTAGTACATATACTGTTGCAAAGGACATAACAAAAAACCCCGAGACGCCCCGCCCTTTCCCAATTACAGATATATTATAAACCTACCAAACTGCATAATAAGGCAAAGAGCTACAGATTTAATAGTTAAGACAACATTAGTTGCTAAAGGCTCCAACACAGTAAGCATCCGCCATCTAAAAATAAACGAGGACTGAAGCCCCAACGGTTATCGCGCAAATAGACGTAAAAAAACTAGCGCTCGCCCTGTATGGGCGAACAATTTTCCCGTGGCCATGATCAGGCATTCAAAGGCTAATCGGTACGAGCCCACATTGCGATAGGCTTCCTACAAACGGAATACGAAATTAGAAGCCGTCAAAATTTGTACACGCGACCTTAGGCGAGCCTTGCTGAGAACGTTCGCTAATTACTGATTTCGAATGACCTTTACGGGGTACCGAGTGCAGGGTTGTCTACCGAGTAGATCTAAAGCTAGGTTTATATGACATTGCTGCTAACTTTGTATACACTCAATCAAACTCAATTGATAACGACGCGGCTTGCTCTGTCGTAGTGCAGTTGCCTACGAAACTGTTGGTCCTGGGTTCTGATCCTGTTAAGAGAAAATATTTGTGATGATCACGAATATTTGTTTTAAGTTCTTAGACGTTTTCTATTGTCGTCTGGTACCCACAGTACAGTAGAGTTCTTAAACTTCCGAGCAAAAATATAATCAAAAATATCTGAACACGGCTTTTCTCATATTTATGATCAAATTTTTGCTCAATGGTTTAAGAAATCGACTGTACAAACATTGTTTAGTTAGGAACTGGCCTCGTACAACTGTACGAGGAACCTGGCGAAAGTCTTAACCCAAGGGAGTTAAGAATCTTCACAGACGGGTCCAAAACTAGGTCAGGCACTGGCTCTGGGGTATTCTCAGAGGACCCATAACACAGTCTTCCAGGCGGAATGTATGGGTATCATAATGGTAGCCCATGCAATCATCTCGAGGAAGGTAAAGGACTACCCCATCCGCATACTCTCCGATAGCAGATCAGTGTTACAAGCCCTGCAGAGCTACACAGTAACCTCAGGACTCATATACGAATGTCACCGAGCATTGTCAGAGGTATGTAATAATAATAGCATAACCCTACAGTGGATCAAAGGACACAGCAACTCGCGCGGGAACGACGCAGCTGACGAACTGGCGAGAGGAGGTTCGGAGATGGTAGCAGAGGGACCCGAACCAATCATACCTCTACCATTCGCCTGGCTGCGCAACACGGTGCGTAAGAACACGAAGGTAGAACAGCAACTATACTGGTCTAACTTAGGTACCTGCAAGCAGAGCAAAGCGGCCCTCCCGACAATCTACCCCGGGTTGTCAAGCAAACTAAGGCAGCTGAAGAGGCCGCAGCTCCGGCTCATAACTGGAGCGATAACTGACATGCCCTGCTAAACAAGCACTTATTCACTCTAGGTGTTACTGAAAGTCCTCTTTGCAGAGCTTGCATGGAGGCCGAAGAGACTGCCGCCCACGTCATTCTCGAATGTCCTGGTGTGGCCAAATACCGGGCACAACACCTCGGGTCTCCGAGGTCATTCCCAGAAGTCGTCGGCAACATCAAGGGACTGCTAGGCTTGCTGGTAGAGTTGGGTTGGCAAGAGTAGTGTTGGCATGCATAACCTATAGGAACTGGCCGGATTTGTGTAAGATTGTGCCTGATATTTAATAATTATTTATTTAAAGTTTATTAACATTTGCAACGAAATTAATATCCTAATGTCTAAAGCTGTCAGCACGGATCTTAAAACATAGGGTCCCAAAACCCCCGAGGAGGGCAAAAGGCGGAGGAAATCACATTTATAAGTTAGATTTAAGTTAATCGATCATAAAATGCTGACTGACAATGCTATCCATATTCATGATAAAAATTTACTCCAATTCGTTGTTAATCGGGTGTCTAATTATAAGACAAATTAGTCGTTTTAAAAACCAATTACGATAGCTTCTTTTGTGTAACGAAAGAACGAAAAGAACGAAAGATTATACACAAGATATGGGTAACTTTCGTAACACAGACGAATCAATTATGTTTTGTTATAATTATAGCCTTTAACTAAGTACAATGTTGTTTGATAATGACTCAAATACCTATGTCTAAAAATAATAATTAATAAATAATGTATTTACAAACAAAGTTAACAAAATAAAATTTAGTTTTACAAGTTGCACAACACAAGCATTGGCGTAGTAACATTATTTTTCAGGGGCCTTGGGGGGGGGCTAGGAGAGGGCCTGGCCATGGCCTATGAGATGAAGCGATGAATTTCTATTGGTAACCCAGAATCCTGGGGTGGGCACTAGACCATACTGAGGTGGGCACGGCCCAATCCTATCGTATGGTTGTTTTAATCTTGTTTTAACAAAAATACAATCTTCAGCGTTTTCCTTGACTGATTAGTTTTTACCCTTTGAAAGCCTATATGCCGATCACAAAAAGGTGGTTAATGCGTCCTCATTGAGACACCTAAAATAAAATTAAACATTTCGTGAATTAGCCAATAGTTTATTTCCGATATATAGAGGTATTTTCGAAGTTAGGAAGTAGGTAACTAGAATATAAGCAAATATTGTTTCAAAATACGTAAATATACGTTATGAGTTGCAGACTGCTCGTTTACTATTAATTAGCATTTCGGTAATTAAATGTTGCTAATGTCTGGTAATTTGCTAGCCTAGGTTAATTAGGTGAATCGACTTACTTTTATTATAGGTACAGGTACTAGTAGCTTATGTAGATCCTATCCAAAAAAATTAAGACACTTGAATTGACGCATCTTTTATCTCATATAAAGGAGTTACTGGAATAGGTACTTGAGGCATTAGCAAATTTACCTCCTGTACAATGTAAGTGTGACTCGAGCGCTAATATTTGACTTGAGACGTTTTCTCAGTATCCTTTAGGTTACAGAGAATGAATAGGTACTTAGTTCTTACTTGATTATGTGAACGGAAACGAGATACAAATCTAAAGATAAATCCGAACATGTTTGTGTAGTGCGCAGTCCATTCAGACTCGGAAATCTTTTAAACTCCATGAAACCGAAATCGAGGCCACCTGTTATTGGAGGCTGGCGGCAATGTTCCTGTTATGTGGTACACATATGTATTGTCATTCAATTTATTTTCATTGTCGCTTATTTCTGTTACCGTTTTACTTTAGAAACATGAGAACAGACGGTCGTTTACAGATAACGGTTAGAACCAAAAAAGCACGTGCTAAAACGTATAGGTAATTATTTGTTTACCTTCTGTGCTCTAATAGGAAACTAACAGGAATTGCATTGATGGTCAAGGGTCTCGCATAAACTACACCTAATTAGTGACACGTACGAGTGTGTCGTATGTTTGTGATTTTATCGATATAACAACCGACGCAACTAACTTGAGGCATGCAACGCTATTTAATAACATTACTCATTGGCGTGTTGCACATGATTGCTTTATACTTTTAACGTCGCAGTCGTAGGCAAAGCGAGTCGCATAATATTGATTGATTCGTGTCAAGCGAAATTGGCGTCCTATAACTCGAGTCGCATGATCACGCCCGTTACTAAGAACTATCGAATAAAGTATTAATTCGATCGCTGTGTGCGTCAGAGATACTTTCGCCACCTTTCGTTGTCAGGGCCGCTGTCTGTCACAGTCGCGCGAGTAGCTAACACTACCAAATACATTCATCACCGACAAGGCCGCCGATGAGCACTTGTTATTGTGACGCCAGGTAATGGCTGGCTCTCGATCGTCTTAATGTTATTGTGTACAATTAAACGCGGGTCGTATAACGTCACAAAGCACGGCTGTGGAGTGTGCCATTGTCACGGTATAACATGTGGCCACGGACGATCGTCCGTGTCGTCACGAGCCGTGGGCTGGTGCTCCAGCGCCGGCGAACAGCTGTTTCGCTGGGCTCGGCGCCGCTCGCGCCGCGGTCTCAGCTGCGCGCCCCGCTCCGCCCCGACCCGACGGCACCCAGTACTCACTTGCAAAGGATCCGCCAGAAACATCCGAAACTGCTGCCGTTCGGTACTTCGCCGGCATATGATACAGTCATGTCGTATTTAACTTAACAACACTATATTAATATTTATTTATACACACACAGGTTTTGTTGGCGCGAGCTTGCGAGACACACACGGAAAATTAAATACGATTTAGAAAGTAATAAAAAAGTTTGTTGACTTTAGTTACTAGGAAAGACGAAGGGAAGTTATCAGCTAGAGAGTGCGGTGCGCGGTTGTTTTGTCACATTCTGGTGATGTGTTGTGTACTCGACCTTCCCCGAATAGTTGGAACGCATGAAGGGAGTGCGACACTACCGCTCGCGGATTAGCGTCAACTGTGACTGATGAATAGTGGCTGTGGCTGGTTCGGCGTGTTACTCGCAGCCCGCTGCTCGCTGGTGCGTGTAACGAGGTGCGCGGGCGCTGCCTGCGCTCACTCGCGCCTCCACGTCACCACGCTCCCCGCTAGATGGCGCTACACTCCTCTAGCGCCTAAGCATACCTGAGTGTATGCAACAGGCTGCATTGTATGCACAACGGGCGCGGGTCGCCGGAGTGATTACACTTACGACGAGGTCAGCGAAACCTATTGTTTGGCGCGTCATTAGTACTTCTAGAATCTCATTAAACTAGGAGCTTTTATGGTGCCAGGTCAGGATGAATCATAGAGCGTAAAATGTAATCCTTACCTAAGTAAAACCCATGTACTTATCAGAACAAATACTTATTATCGATGAGCAAACTTAAAGTAGCATTGCAAAATTTCGAAACTGTGTCCCTTGACTTTGCTGTGCTTATTTTTGAATTTTAAATATCGTATTGTTTATTAATTTAAAGTCCATAAGTTTTCACCGAACGTGAAACGTGTATGGATTTTTATACCGTAATGAAAAAAAAAAATCTTATTTTTTTATTTTTTTTCTTTGTTTCATGTTTTCATAATATAAGATATTGCTCCGTGTATTCCACCCTCCATAAATAAATAAAAAAAAACAATTTGTGACCATAAACAATCCGACAATTGTTGACGAGAATCGAGTAGGCTTCCATTCTCCTTATATTACTTTATGTGATATTATATTACATTAACCCCTCGTATGCCATGTCAAAAATTTGCTAACCAAATTGAAATTAACCGATACCTACTTAAACGTAAGGTTCCGTGTCTAAGCATACGGGGGGTTAAACAAAAACAGAAAGAAACTAATACCCGACACGAACAAAGAATTTAGAACTTTGGAGTAAATACTCTTCCCTGAATGGTATTTGGGGTGACAGTTGACAATGTCTGCATTAGTACTTACTTACATTTTGAAATATGTCCGGTATTTACTTACACCACAAAATAAAGTACCAATAAAAGCATGGTAATGGTCTAGCGCGCTAGCTACGACTAGCGGAAAACCACACCATGTTTCCATCTAATGAAAGTAAAAATACAATATGAATGGATGCACCATCTGACATCGCCGTTCTACAAGCAAATAGATTCATACTGCAAAACGAAATTGGTGCAGGATCTTATGGAAAAGTATGTACTCTTCCCCTTTGAATTTGAGTATAGAGTCGTTTAATTAACATTGACTTCAGAAGTACTACGGTATTGTATAGTGTTGGTTGGAGTAGCACCTGCATATCTGTGAAACATAGGTCTTTGTACCGCGACAAAATATTGTCTGTATCTTTTGTTTTTTTCAATTCAATGAGTAAGACGAGTGAGCTGTGTACGATACGACTATGCTGCAGAGTTAAGGAAACTGCTCATTTTTCCATACAAATTGAGGTTTCGTTTTCGTCTGTTTCCTTACATTTCATTTAAAACTTAACCAATCTTTACGAAATTTTGAAACTGAACGGGAAGTAAATGTTCTGTGACGAACCGTTACGATTTTTGTGCTTCTTATTATGAAATGACACCTATAGGCAACTATTGCTACTAACTATAGTTAGTACACACTGTGTACTAACTATATTTACATACAAAATTCCGCCGCAAACGGCCGTCTAGAACAAAATCTAAACGGTCCGACAGAACATTTCCTTCTCATTCCGACGCCATAGTTACCAGGTCCAAACTTAACTTAAACGGATACTCTGGGAAAAGGAGCAGTGATATATCCTCTTAAACAAATCGTTTCTTAATTATTAATTCAAATATTTTTTTACCCCCACGACGCAAAGCGCTCTCGATCTCTATATTAATTTCCACCTATTAGAAATATGAAATGTTGTCAGCATCCGCGTGCGTATGCGTAGCCACTTCTGCTGCTGATTTTATGTGCTAGAGATGCCGACTGGCTGGTGTAGCTTTATCAAGTTTTAGTTCTTTCATACCAAAACGAAACGTGTGATATTTGCAGGTGTACAAAGCTATCCATGTGATTGACGAGACGCGTGGCGTGGAGTTGGCCTGTAAGGTGATCGATACGACGGCCTCCCCACGCAAGTACCTCACCAAGTTCCTGCCGCGCGAGCTAGACATCCTCATCCGCGTCAACCACCCCCACATCATACACGTCACCAACATCTACCAACGCCGAGCCAGATACTTCATATTCATGCGGATCAGCGAAAACGGCGACCTCCTCAGCTACATATCGAAATACGGTGCCGTATCCGAAGCCCAATGCAGAGTGTGGATGCGACAAATGATATCGGCGCTCCAGTATCTACACGTGTTGAATATCGCGCACAGAGATCTGAAGTGCGAGAACGTTCTCATCACGAAGAACTACAACGTCAAAATATCTGATTTCGGTTTCGCTCGGAACGTGCGCGGGCCGGCAGGCGATATCTTGTCTGAAACTTATTGCGGATCGCTTCTGTACGCAGCCCCGGAGGTGTTGAAAGGTGTACCGTACCTGCCTAAACAAGCCGATATATGGTCTATGGGTATCATTCTCTATGCCATGTTAAACAAGGCTATGCCATTTAACGAAAATTCTGCCAAGGCGTTATTTGTGAAGCAGGTAGGTAAGGTTGAATAATCCTCATTTCGTAATTTAAGTCTGATAATTCATCTTACCGCAACATACTTGCGATCCATAACGTATAAATCGGCATTTTATATACCCTGAGCGAGGAACAACTTCCATATGAATAGTGATTTTTAAATGATTTGATGGTTATACATATAATAATTCTGTTTTAGTTGTGTCTGAATAAATGGAAACAATAGCATTTCCTAAGACCGCTAAACGGCGAAATTGGGAGCCCTTTAATTTGTAGAAACTTATTTCGTCGATTTCATTTCGCCCAAAAATCATTTCGCAGAATTCGTCTGTAGTCATAAATATTTCATGATTCATGCAAATATCATGTATTCATTAGATTAGGTTTTTGTTTTTAGGGTGCCGTACCCAAAGGGTAAAAACGGGACTCTATTACTGAGACTTCGCTGTTCGTCCGTCCGTCTGTCACCAGACTGTATCTCAAGAACGGTGATAGCTTGAAATTTGAAATTTTCACAGATGATGTATTTCTATTGCCGCTATAACATCAAATACTAAAAATAAAATGAAATAAATATTTAAGGGGGACTCCCATACAACAAACTTGATTTTTTAAATGTTTCTTGCTCGACACTAATAACGGTGATAGCTAGACAGTTGAAATTTTCACAGATGATGTATTTCTATTGCCGCTATAACAACAAATACTAAGAATGAAATAAAATTAATATTTAAGGGGGGCTCCCATACAACAAACTTGTTATAGATTATGGCAAGTAATAACCCTTCATGCGCGAGTCGGACTCTACACTCTACACTATCTCAAACAGTTTATGTTTGCAAAGAAAAATGCTTTCTATGAAATGAAACACGAGTCAACGTCTATAATACGTTTTCGACCGCCATAATCACCATATTGAAAAAAGCCGTAACTGCCACCTAGAAATTTCAATAGATTATCGACTCTATCTCCACCAGTACATTAATATAAAAATGGCGTACCATTCGTTAAGCGATTAGCCAACAAATCTAAGTATTGCCCTTTAACCTTTTGAACGCTTTTCCCATGTCAAAATGTGTATAGTTACGCCAATAGTTGAAAAAAGAAAGAGCGAAAATATACCTACCTTATCTGTCAGCAGAAAAATTGCTTAGACAGCGTCCACCATTGCCCATTTAGTGGTCGTTGGCACGACAGCACACGACCACTTTAGTGGCTCTTGACGTTCAAAGGGTTAAATGGCTCAGACACAACTAGAAAAGAATACTATGCCTAGAACATCCTGGCTATAACTCAGTCGATATACGGCATGCGGGGACTCCCCGCAGAACAACTAGTGAAACTTACAAGTCGATAACTCGGTCGACATACGGCATGTGGGACTCCCCGCAAACGGTCTAACGACCAGTGAAACACATTGGCATGCTTTAATGGAAATCTACCGCACCCCGCATGCGGACCCTATCGACCAATGAAACTGAGCTTTTATCATAATTGCTTGACTTTGCCAAATGATTTGATGGCTCAATTTCATTGCGGGGACTCCCCGCAGACGGTATAACGACCAGTGAAACTCACAAGTCGATATAACTCGATCGACATACGGCATGCGGAGATTCCTGGCAGACGGTATAACGACCAGTGAAACTCAGGGGATTCCCCGCAGACGGTATAACGACCAGTGAAACTTACAAGTCGATAACTCGGTCGACATACGGCATGCGGGGCTCCCCGCAGACGGTATAACCAAAGATTAATATAATAGTTCTTGTATAACGACCAGTGAATAAACTAATATCATAATGGCATGTGTTATGGAAATTACCGCACCCCGCATATGGACCCTATCGACCAATGAAAACAATTCCCCGCATCCGGGCCCTATGGCATACGTTATGGAAATCTACCGCATCCCGCATGCAGACCCAATCGACCAAAGAAACTGAGCCATGACATTTGCCCAGCAATCTCAGCATTATAATATTTAAGTACGCTTCTCTACATTATTTAATTATCTCAGGTGCAGAAAATTTGGCGATTTCGTTCGGGAGTAGTCAATAATTTGTCATCAGAGTGCAAGCAGCTAGTAACTGCGATGATGAATCCCGATCCTCAGGGCCGCCCCTCCGCCGGCGAAATCTTCAAAGGACCCTGGATCAGTATGGAGCCGCGCCTCCTCAGTAGGTTACACTCAGTCTGTTAACCTTCAATTTTAGCATGGTTCTTAGTGTTTCATTACCATAATGTGAAATGGCCAAAAAGTAAATGTTCTTATGAAAACGGCAACGTTTAGGTTTAAATACTTCGTCCATATTCCCATTTTGTCAACATTCCTATTTCGTCCACATTCCCACCACGTCCACATTCAATTCCCAAATCGTGCACTTCCTATCTCGTCTGCATTCCCAACTCGTCCACATTCCTATGTCATCTGCATTCCCATGTCATCTACATTCCAAATTCGTCCATATTCCCATGGAGGTACAATCATAAAAAATACTCACAATATTTGTAGGGTCGGACCTAGAGGGCCAGGGCCCCTAGGCCCCCTAGGCACTTGGCATTTGGGGCAACTTTATTATGGTGCAAATCCAGCGTCTAGGACTGGGCCCCTCTAGGCCCGGGCCTTGTGGGCCTAGGGAGAAATACGGCCCTGAGTATTTGCCATCGGATACCGACTCGTAATGCTTTAATTCATGAACGCACTTTGCGTTCCGCTTTGCGCACGTTTCGCCCTAATTGCAAATTGTATATTCCTAAAGCGAAAGAGTACGGATGTGGACGATTTGGGAATGTGGACGAAATGGGAATGTTGACTATGTGGGAATGTCCACGAAGTGGGAAAAGAGGAAATGGGAATATGGATGAAATGGGAATGTTGACGAAGTGGGATTGTGGACGAAGCAGGAATGTGCACGAAATGAGAATGTTTGTAACATGGTGTTATTTTTTTTTTTCAATGTTTGCTCGGTATTGGGGGTTATTTCCTCGCATGTTTAGCTTCGTAAACGTAACTTACCTCTATTAGGAAAGCAGCCTCAATCATTTTGGTGAGCCGGTGCTTAGTTTTAGATATAGTCGAGGAATAAAAAGTTACGTCTCTTTTCGACGAGTGTGTGGGTTCAGAAATAACAAACTTTACTTTGATTCCCCAACAGTACATCATACCTAGTCATACACGAAGACAAGAGTACCTATTCAACAAACTCTTCCGCTTACATAGCAGGTAAATGACTTTGACCTTGCAGAATTAACTGATGTCGAAGAGTCCTTGCTGAAAAACGCGAAAGATTATGAATTCGAGATGCGACGCAGGAAACGCCACGAGCCCGAATTAAACCTTAATGTTTTGGCCAATAATAAAGGTGTGCGCTTCCATCTGTAGGTACACATTCACTTGTTAGATGAAGATAAGTAATTTGTGAAACGATCGTTATTACTGTTTAGTACAGACCAATAGTATATTTTTTTTATGTAGTACCTAACACTAGCTAAATGAATTCAATTTCGTCTAAAGTACTTCTACGTAATGAGATTCAAGTCTTGTTGTTCGAAGAAAAGGTTCTCCGAAGGACCCAATCAAAGCGCTTTGTACCAGTTGGTGGTAGATAGGTATGTAGTCAAGCTAAATGATTTCAATTTCGTCTATATTTCTACCTTATGAGATTCAAGTCTTATTGTTCGAAGAAAAGGTTCTCCGAAGAACCCAATCAAAGCTAAATGACTTCAATTTCGTTTATACTTCTACCTTGATGAGATTTAAGTCTTATTGTTCGAAGAAAAGGTTCTCCGAAGGACCTGATCAAAGCGCTTTGTGCCAGTCGGTGGTAGTTATGTAGTCACGCTAAATGACTTCAATTTTGTCTATAGGTACTTCTACCTTATTATGAGATTCAAGTCTTTGCAGGTTCTCCGAAGGACCCAATCAAAGCGCTTTGTGCCAGTCGGTGGTAGATATGTAGTCAAGCTAAATGACTTCGGTTTCATCTATACTTCTACGTTGATGAGATTCAAGTCTTATTGTTAGAAGAAAAGGTTCTCCGAAGGACCCAATCAAAGCGCTTTGTGCCAGTCAGTGGTAGATACATAGTCAACATAAGGTAGGAACGGAATCTCCATTTCATCAGAGGTTGTTCAGTTAATGGCGAAATGGAGAACACACTTTTCTTATGTATAATATATATCATATATTTTTCAGGTTTATTAACAACATTGAAACAAACTGACTTTCAGGCGTATTACAAAACTAGTGGACCGTTCGAGCAGGACAATATAAACCCTAATGAAAGCTATTAACGCTGACATGAAATAATATATTCGTCCGTGAACTCTAAACTACGTCACTTTCCTTACATAGAACCAAGTAAACTCAATAAAGTTAGTATTTAGAATTGGTATTTTTTTTGGCATCACAGTTTACAGCGCCAATTTTGAAAAAGAGTTTTCCTCAAAGTTAACAGGATTTTTCCTCTTGGTAGCTCTTATTCGATACGACTTTCAAACCTTCAAGAAAAGAGCGTACTCCCACCTGAAAAAAATAAATTTTAAAAGGAATAAGGCCGTAATGAATTATGATTCGCTGTGGTAAAGACGCACAGACCACAGACTTTTTGTATAATAACTATTCTGTTTGTTACAGAGACATCAAATCGTTATGTCAAAAGTGACAATACGAATAATTAAAAACTTTCAAACATATTTACATTAAAACGTGTAAAAATGGGAACTAACAGTTAATTATTCAATAGCTAGTCATGAGTTCAAGACTAGCTAGATAATTACATAATGATTAAGAAAAAACGCGGCAATACCGGAATAAATGGCAAGATATAAATGGAGAACGCAACGCAGTCGGATATAGCACTACTAAAAGAAAAAGGTTTCAAATTAGAGAGAGTAGTTGGAGATGGATGCTATTCCAAAGTACGTCCTTCTGGTAACGGCACTACAGCTCATGTATCATGAAATATAATATCTAAGAGTTTATCATTATCATTTTAGTAGTAGACGCACAAGCAGTTCACAAATTCAGGGGTAGATTTGTCCCGGTCGACGTTCCCATTTTTATAGCATCTCTTAACTATACAGCTGTATTTAAAAGACTTACATAGTTCTATGTCCATGTGTGCATATATGTTTATGCCCGGCCACGATTTCGCGCTGCGGCCATAGGAGTGAGCGAGACCCCACGCTCGGATCTTCCTCTCCCACCTAAGGCCACCGCTCGCAACTCCGCTGGTCACGCGAAGTCATGGCCGTCCCGATACTCCTTACTTACTCCTCTGGCGCAGCGACCCGAAGTGAGTCTTGGCCTCCAATACAAGTTCCCGCCAGCGGTCTCGGTCTTGTGCGGTTTCACGCCAGTCGACGGCTTGGAGCTCGCGCAGATCGTCCCGATACTAATCAATCTAATCATATAATTCCAAACTAGGACTGCCGCAAAGAAATTCAAAGGCCTCTCTTTAATGTCACTAGTATCACACGTGGTAACATTAAGATGTAGAACATGAACCTTTATGAATCATAGAAATCCCGCAGGTGTTCAGAGCGATTCAACTGGCGCAGTCCAATAAGCAGACGGCGCTTGCCTGTAAAGTGGTCGACACGGCGTCGGCGCCCCGAGACTACCTCACCAAGTTCCTGCCCCGAGAACTGGACATCCTCATCCGCGTCAACCATCCCCACATCATACACGTCACCAACATCTTCCAACGCCGCTCCAGATACTTCATATTCATGCGATTCGGTGAAAACGGGGACCTATTCGAATTCGTATCACAAAACGGACGTATACCTGAAAATCAAAGCAGGCTCTGGATGCGGCAGCTCATCTCTGCACTGAACTACATCCACGCCCTCAACATTGCACATAGAGACCTGAAGTGTGAAAACATACTGATCACTGCGAATTACAATGTGAAGTTAACAGACTTTGGTTTTTCGCGCAATGTCGTTCGACGGGGCAGCGATATCTTGTCAGAGACGTATTGTGGAACGCTGTCGTATGCGGCGCCTGAAGTGCTAAAGGGTGTGCCGTACCTGCCTAAACTGGCTGACATATGGTCCATGGGCATTATTCTCTATACAATGCTAAACCAGTCTTTGCCTTTTGGAGAGTCGACAGTTAGGCAGTTGTATGAGAAACAGGTATACTTTACCTATTAGTTTTATGTTTTTATTTTTGTCCATACATAATGGTGTGGCAGTCGCGCAAAACAACTCCATCTGACATCATCATGAACCAAAAAGTTCACAGATGGGTGGATTTAGGTGCGCGTCTTTCCGGTGGACATTTGCGAAATTAAGGATTCCAGGGCCTAATTTTCTGATTAAAATACCTGTGAGAATAAAGAACGTTCCCTCTTCTATAATCCGATGTAATGCAACATAACCTCCTAGATTCATACAAGCTCTTTTGACCACCGAAGGGACAAATTTTGTTTTTTGATCCAGAGGCATCGGATTTTTCTACAATGGCTCGCATCTACAGGCTTCGCGTGACTCTCACATAAGCACACGATTTCAAGTACCTACTTGATGTAATAGCTTAATAGAAATGTATAACTAAACACGATACTTTTCGATACGATTCAGATTAAGAAGCAATGGCGGTTCCGCTCGAGTGTTGTGAATGAGTTGTCAACGGAGTGCAAGCTGCAAGTGACCCAGCTGATGGAGCCGGAGCCCAAAGCCCGCCCCACGGCCGCCAGCGTCTTTCAAGGGCGGTGGATTAGCATGGACCAGCGCCTCGTCAGTAAGTCACTGGCTGTACAATTTATAAAACTAGCGACCCGCCCCGGCTTCGTACGGGTGCAACGCTGATAAATTATGCACGTATTATACATATAATCGTTCCTCCTGAGTTACTCTATCTTTAAAAAAAATACTGTATCAAAATCCGTTGCGTAGTTTTAAAGATCTAAGCATACATAGGGACAGACAGAAGCGACTTTGTTTTAAACTATGTAGTGACTAGCTGTGCCGCGCGGTGTTACCAGCTCGTCCCACTAGAACACTACTTTTGGGATAAAAAGCAGCCTATATGTTAATCCATAGTATCAGCTATTTTCATACCAAAATTTATCAAAATTGGTCCAGCCGTTTGGGCGTGAAGAAGTAACAAACATACACATAAACACGCTTACAAACTTTCGCCTTTATAATATTAGTGTGATTTAATTGTGATTATAACTAATCTTGTATGGGGAGAGGCCATGACTGTCATTTGTTTCGTTTACCTATCGGTTGGAATATTGTTGCGGCCTCATCACGCCCTAACGGCTATTTTGGATCAACTATTGTTGTACTTTTGATGATGGTCATAGGATACTTTTTGCCTACGGTAGGTAAAGAAACTAAACCACTTTTTAGGCAAGTCGCATAAATATTGTAGGCTTGGAAATTCAATTAAGTATTTACCCACCGCTTTAATGTTTGTAGAGTTATCTTTTCTGGAAGAGTCCTTGCTTAAAAAGGCCATAGCGGCTGAGAAGCGACAAAGAGAAGAAGACCAAGAGATCAGGCTAGATCGCTTCGAGCTTGCACCCCCTGATCACCCAGGTATAAATGTTGTGAATAAAGTTTTGTCGGAGCACGTATACAAATGTCTCAACTGTTTGACGGCGCGGTTGGCTCGGTTTGTAGTGCAGCTGCCTACTGAGTCGGCGGTCCTGGGTTCAAATCCCGGCCAGGGCAAATATTTGTGTGATGAACTCGAATATTTGTTCCTGGGTCGTGGATGTTATCTTTATCTATATATGCATTTATTTATTATGTATATCGCTGTCTAGTAGGTACCCATAGTACAAGCTTTGCTTAGTTTGGGACAAATTCAAATTCAATTCGTTTATTGCGTTTCATGTTGTACAATAAGGTCTTATATTATTGATAGGTCCAGGAACATGAACCCTGCAAGGGCACAGCAATCTTATAAATATGGTTTACAATTCAGTCATTAAATATTAGAATTAGAGTATTAAATTTTCTATGACTAGGTCGATTTGTGTAAGATTGTTCCTTAATATTTATTTATTATTATTTATTTTATTCTCACTGTCCGAAAAATAATGATATTTTTGTTTTTTTACAGCCGGTTTAAAAGTATTGAAAAACATGGAAACTACCTCACACATTTCATTGAAAATGATATGAACATTTTAATAAACGCTAATATTGTCACATTGTCTGGTGTTTACAATTGTAACAAGCGATTTTTTTGGCCGCGACTTGATCTGCAACTGGGGCAGCTATCCGTACGGGTTTCCCCGGATTTGTCCTACTTTGCAGGCCGTTACGGGAATGAAAAGTAAAGCGATAGTTTTTTAATTTTTTTATTGTTTTCGGACGATGCGATTTACGCCAATGTCCGGGTTTTTTAAGTCTTTGTCCGGGTTCGGCGATTTAAGAGATGGCAGCCCTATCTGCGACAGACCTTGTTAGATCCAACTATCAGTAAGTCTGAGGTGAGGCACGGGACTTAAGAATTGCATATTATTGATCTTAACAATAATTTTAGTAATCTGAACATAAAGGGAAAGTGCACAACGAACGATCTTTATTTGAAATTGACATTTACAGTGCTGTCACCAATAATGGCTATAATTCGTGTAGGTACGTTCCCTATAATTAATGTTCAAATTAAAAATATAATTGAAACGAACTTGACGAGAACATATGCGTCGACTTGCATAAAATACAGCCTGAAGAATTAGTTGTTCACCAGGTTGCTAACGAAGGTAAATGAAAGAGAAAAGAAAAGTGTTAATTAATTATTCAATGATTTTTATTATCTCGATAAAGTGATTTTGTATCTTTTAACTAATATGCTCACTTACACTTAAAAAAATCATATGGAATTCAATTAAGATGGAAACAATTCATACATTTGTATATAGTGCACATATGCGGAAGCTGGACACAAGCGTATCGACTGTCACAAGATTTGACGCTGCTTTCATACAAAAGTTATCACATCACAATACCTAGTCACTATGTCAGGGGACATTGACTATTTCACGTACGTGTATAATATATATTAATAATTTTGTGGTATAAGGTATAAGTTAGATTTAACCTAGGAGCGATGGAGCTAGTCTCACAATAGAGTTATGCCCTTTTGTTTCTGAGTTAGCTTATTGGTGGATCATTTCACGCACGCCTCATAACTATTAGAGACTCTTTGTCGGGATGACGTGACAATGGGGTATTAGTTTGGAGAGTAATTGATATTTTTTTTTTTGATGAAAAAGTTACAATTACAAGCTTTATTGTTGCACGTGTGTGTAGGGGTACTAGATGCTTCAGAATTACAGGATTTAGGATATACAAATTGTGCGCGGTCGTAGTCTCACACGTTACAGCCGTGCTTGAAGTTCTAATACTCCACGGAATAAGTAAGCATAGTGGCTATGCCTTCGACTGGTCTCGCAAAATTTTTACCTGGTAAACCAGCTATGATCGGCAAAATTCTTAACTGGTCAGCAAGATAACCATAGTTCAGCAGAAAATGTTAGCGTGAAGAGCCTACTAAAAAAATGACACATTTTTAGGTAAAGCGAAAACTAGATTGACGTTTTTGTTTTAGTCACTCCTTGTCGTAAAGATATTAGTTTATTTTAATACGAGAATACACTAATTTGACTATAGTGAAAAAAAAAAACTATCACTGAAACCACTTAAGATGTGTTTTGACTACTGATTTTTATGACGTCACATGCCTAACCTTCATACGTACAGATAGTTTTTTTGACATTTCATAAAGATTAGCTGATTACGATTAGTATTAACGTAATTTAACTACTCACAGAATTTTTTTATGAAGACTGACATTGGCAAAAGCCGCGACATTGGCACACGCTGCCATTCCCGGAATATAATAATTATAACACCTTAATTTTTTTTTTTATGAATAGTAAGATGCAGACAGCAACTAGGTACATTTATATGTTCTTATAATAATGAGGTAAAACACTCAATCATCGCCTCTCCCTGGGCCTTTTGTATAATCTTAATTGAAGTGCATATCTATGATAACAGTGGAATAAAATCATCGTCACTGCAATCACAAACTGCAATTACATATTTGCATACTTACGTGCTTTTGAGACCTTTAAGAGGCCTTATTGCTGGTTGTTTTAGACATTTTTCTCTACGATCAAACATGTTGCTTTACATGTAATTGATGTTAATACCTAGAACAGGGCTATTGGGATTTATTGGTATGTATATATTTGAATACATACCAATAAATCCCAATAGCCCTGTTCTATAAGATACCCTAAATAAAGTATCTGAAATACAAAATGCAAGATACTTTACAAAAAAGTATTTCAGATGCAAGATATAAATAATTTTCTAAAAAGGTATCTGAGATACAAAATACCTATCTGTCAAATACTTTTTAAAAATAAAATACTTTTATGTAACACCGGGCCAAAAAGCGGCTTTTTTCGTACGCATAGCGTGATTCCAACTATTACAAAAGTGTCACAGCCCAAGATTTTTTGAATTTCCCGACAAACCTAAGGCCCCTAAGGCCCCTAAGGGTAATATTTCGGTAGCCAGATTCTATCAACTAAATTTTTGAACGCTCTGCGTTCAGTTGCGTTCGGAAAGAAAATCTTCGAAGTTTATTTTAGTAAACGTATCTTAGGGAATATAGTATCTTCAAAATACTAAGATACCAGGAAAATATACCTATCTAAATACAATATACAAAATAAAAATTTTTATCGATGTACCTTTTACTACTATAAATTGAAAAAATCATTCGTTTTATGCTTGGAAAAATAAAGTTTTAATTGCTAAACAAAATATTTTTACAGCTTGCCTTAAACATTTCAACACCATAGACATATCACGTCGACGGAAAACTTTGCCTCATGATGTCATTTACTGGAGTACATTCGAACTTGGTGTCTGGGGCAGTTTTTCGCTAGCGAATTGGGCGCTCAAAAGGTTAACACTATGGCCAATGGCAACAATCAAGTTGACAGTGAGAAGGAGTCTATACAATGTAAATCCACATATCCGTTTGTAATTTTTTTTGCTCTGGAACCGTCATCCTTTGAAGACTGTTATGCAATATAAAACAACCCTAACTAAATCTAATGGATTTTACTTTACAAGGTAGGAAAAGATCCCGATACATTAGTTTCAGAATTATGACATGACATGACTAACGATTGCTTTGGGTTCGTTATGCCTTAAATTCGTTTTACTCTTTTACCAATACAATACTCCTAGATCTCAAAAGGAATTAGTGTCAATATAACTAAATCCCAATTTTTTTCTCATAATACCGGATTTTTAACGCTTTTCTTGGCAAAATAAATGAGAAGTCCGAATTTCAAGCCTCGTTGTTGTTGTTGAGTAATTAAAACGATAAGAAGTAAAAATAAAATACAAAAAGATGATTAAATTGAATGTACATATATGATATATGATACATTGCCAAGAAAAGACTAAACTAATAAAAACTAATGACTAAACTTTCACAACACCTTTCTCTCAAAACGCCATACGTTCAAAACAAGTACCAGAATACCAAGATTTTAAAAAGTCTAGTTATTTATTTTATTTATTTATTTAAACTTTATTGCACAAAACAAAAGTCAGTACAAATGGCGGACTTAATGCCAAATGGCATTCTCTACCAGTCAACCATAGGGCCAAACAGAGATACTAGAAGTGGGTGCAAATCAGAAATCTGATGGTACAGAGAGGATCTAGAGTACAAGTAAATACAAAATATTATATAACTGTTATCTTAAGAGTATTTCAATGAGTCTACCCAAATGGTTATTTATAGCCCAACGGCGTTTTCAACCCACACCCTATTGCGGATGCGGAGTGGTACTAATTTATTTTACTGGCAACGAAGAATTTTTGGTAACTGACGTTGAAAGGCACCGAATGTCACTGAAGTAAACAAAGAGGAAACAGGACTCAATATTCCGAAAATTTCAAGTAATTTTTGCATAATAAAGCCTAAATATCCAGTGATGAAAGTCAAGTTTTTTTTCAATAAGATTTCAGTACTTATTTCGCAATAAGAACGGAGGATTGAGCAGCATTCCGGTAAACAATGTTTTGGATTGGGTTTATGACAAATCGCTTGACGTTTAACCTTTTGAGCGCCACAGTCGGCTGTGGCCGTCAACAAAAAATCGTGCCCCTGACGCCACGTCGGCCACAGCCGTCCAAATTTCAATGATCAAAAACTTTGTAATTCTAACCGCTACAAGTATTTTTCAATCCCTGTTGATTTTGGGGCACATCTTTTTTTTTTACTCTGGCGTCAGTGGCACGGTAAATTGCTAGACCGCTTGGCGGTCAATAGGTTAATAATTCAATTATACAGTCCGACCAAAAAGAGTAGAAATTAAAAAGTGGCAATACTGTAGAGTCCTCCCTTTCTAATCAATATAAGAAAACAGGGACGACACTACAGTATTGCCACTTTTTAATTTCCACTCTTTTTGGTCGCACTGTAGACGTATGCACATTATTGCCTTATGAAAGCTGTTTGTAGCGCCGCCATCCCTGGGCCGGACCGACGCCTGTTAGGCTATAAATCGACGCCTTTGACAATAACTATTTGGATAGAAAAATTGACGTTTTATTTGCTAAAAGTGAAATGGCAGGTTTGCAATTTTTTTTATTAAAAGCATTAGCAGCAGTAGAATTGTCTTTCGATGTGGCATATTTCATAAAAAATATAAAGATATGATAGATTTTTTGCTACTTTAATGCACATTTCAATATTTAGGTATTTTGGGATGTGAGTATTGGTCAAGGACGTGAAAATCGTTGATTTAAGAATGATAATAATTTGATATTTTGGCAGTATAAGACCATTGAAATTTGATATAATTTGTGAATAAGGCGTTATAGGCGAACCCAAAGCTAACAATTGTGGGCAAATGATACAAAATGACTTACAATAATTACGGATAAGGAACTAATTAGAAATTTTAGAGCTGCCTAACCAGTGGTCAGATTAGGGTGTCCAATTTGGTGTGCAATCCCGTGATAATAACCGCAAAGCTTAAAAATATGTGTTTTGTTTCAAAATATTACTCAGTTAAAAAAAATAGATACTGTGCCGTTATTAATGACACCTGTTTATAAATACAGGCATCAATAATAATGTTATTTTACTCCGGTACTATTTATCTGTTATTTATATAGTCACCAACTGTAATTTAAAGATATATTACTAAAGCCTTGTAAAAATCTATTGCCCAAAATTGCAGTGCTAAGGTAAACGATGATATAATGTACCCAAAAACGGGATTTCATATTAAGTATACCATTTAAGGTCATTCACCCCAAATTGCAAACCCTAATCCCAACACTGCTAAAATCACATAAATATATATAAATTGAACTAAGTTTTATTGATGTTCTTGCTGACCGTATACAAATTCGTCGTCCAAAACGGCAGTATTCCGCTAATTGATTAAATAATAACCACAATAATGATTAACTGATTGTGATTATGTACCATTTCACCAAATACTATCATAATAAGATATACGGCAACCTTCTTTACATGGTTTGCTTGAAGATTGCCATTGTAAAATTAATTTAAGATTTACTAAAAAGTGATGGACATCACACATAATGCATATCTGTCAACAATATTCCCATAGAAGTCTCTACAGTTATACCGATTATTTTTGGCTCCCGTGGAAAATACACCTTATACGTGCCATGCGGCTCTTTCATGGCATAGATATAATCGCTCATACCACAAAATTCGGTATCCTATCAAAAGACCAAGACATCTGTAACGTTCCGCAAAATTTTCATTTGTCCGAAAGCCATTTTTTTCTGAAACCTGTAATATTTTAAGGATTTGATAAACATAGTTTTAACCCTTCGAACGCCAAGAGCCACTAAAGTGGCCGTGGGCTGTCGAGCCTACCGACCACTAAAGGGGTACAATTATCCTGCTGAAAGATAAGGTATATTTTCGCCCTTTCTTTTTCCAACTATTGACGTATTTTGACATGGGAGGAAAAGCGCTCTAAAGTTTAAAAAACCCATTAGGTTAGGTTAGGTTTGTTTTATAATTATTCTGAGAAATTAACAGTTTCGGATAAAATGCCTTTCGGACAATTGAAAGTTTGGCGAAACGTTAGAGATGATAAACAAAAATTAGTGTTTCAGATAGGCATCCCAAATAATCACATTCTTCTATCAACACAGTTCTGTAATACCATTTTCTCAATACGTCTAATAAATTAATTGTTCATATATATTAATATATGTCTTATAGCCAATGTTGTTTCCAAACTCCGTTATATTGAGTAAGCTATATATTAAAAACCTGCGATTCGGTGTAAGAGTATGTGGTATTTCGGGCATCTTGTTTAACAAGCAGCTAAAATGAGCATGAAAAGTTTTTACTAGGATCAAATCGCCACGAGTGTGGCCAGCTTAACGAGTTTGCAAGAGATTTCACAAGACAACAAATTCGGACAAACAACTGTCTGCTTAACCTTTTCACCGCCCGGCGCCCGCAACGCTACGTGCGCTTGACCTATTGTGCAATCGCATCAAGAGCCATTCGTACCCTACGCTGGCGGTGAAAAAATTAACCTATTAATCTATCTAATGACGAATATAACGTACGCGCCACAAACACTTTACATGAAAGTACACAATAGAATACGAAAAATAAAACAGGAAGAGTTGCAGTTTTTGTAACGTCCCGCTCGCAGCCGCGGCGCGAGCGAGAGGTAGCTATTGTTCCCGTCTCCGTCGGACAGCACCGTAACCCAACAATCTAGTACTATTGTACCTAAATTACATAACGTTAACCGAATGCTTAGCATTACAAAAAATTACTTGTGAACTTCATTATGTTACTACGCCCGGACGCCGACTAACTGAATATCTGTTCTGTGGCTCTTTCGAGGTTCCAGTCGTAGGTGGAGAGCGCTACTCGCGCCTGGTCCTCGTTTATGCCCATGTCTAGAAGTACTTGTATTTTCTGGTTGCAGTCGTAGATGACAGAAGGGCCGCCGGCGTAGATGTTCGTCCAATGTCTGGCCGTGAGGCTGAAAAGATGTGGGTTTTCTAGGTACTGTTTGGCGACGACTGCGTCCTGGGGGTCGTTTGGCTCGGCGGCGGATAATAGAACCTGGATGGACAGGAGGACGGTGCGCAGCGTGAGCGCCGCCGCCCACTGGTCCTTCAGGATGTCGAGGCAGATGGCGCCCGTGACTGACGACACGTTCGGATGCCAGATCTTCGTTATGAAGCGGATCTGGAATTACATTTCGTATTTTGAACAATAATTATTCGAAGGAGATCTTCACCGTTGTGTAAAATTAAAAGGCGGTAAATAAAGTGAATAAATGCTTATTTTTTTTTTATTCTCACCTCACAAAGGATAACAGGATACAAAAATATAAACATTGACAAAATGATTGGCTACTAACAATTAGATACCCTTTGTGAGAGACTGGAGTCCGAACTAGGTATGAACCTGTAAAATATACGTAGATACGTTACGTTTATTGGCAGGTGATTATTTATTCATACACTAAAACGTATCGCACACCTAACCATCTGGCATCGGATCGGCACCGCCTTAACTCGGGTCGTTTATTATTCTTTGTATGACATGCCAAACTTTAACGAACACCGATCAAATCACGTGGATAATATGCTGTCACCGCGTTTTTACGTCAAGGGGACGTGACGGTTGTTAGCATACTTGTAACTAGCCGCCGGCGGTACCCGCGCTTATAAAAACAATCGCGAAGAGGACGTCTGGTCGCCTCGCTGTTACCGAACGGTAATGTCCTGTTCCGTACCATGGGTTTACTGCGTAAAGGATTTTTATGGAGAATTGTAGCTCTACAAACCGCAAACAAATCATTTACGCTGTCGCTAGCGAGTACAGTCACGGTAAATCATGGTAAGGGTACCGGTGTCGTTAATACGGGCTTGTGTTTGGTTGACGCTAGGTGTACGGCAAGCTTATAACTTGAGGCGGCGCTGGTCCGGCGCCGAGCGGTTAGGTGTGCGATAGCCATAAAAACAATATTTTTCAAACCATCTTCACATAAGTTTACCAAATTAAAATCAGGTCAGTATAATGATATTTCATTTAAGTATACTATATTCTCGAGCAAGACGAGTACAATAGATATGGTTGTCGTTTCAACAAGAGAAATGCATAATATATACTTATTAATAGTTGACCTCTGACTGTTCGCACTGCTAATAACATATACCTTATCTATCATTTATTATTATTATTATATACAATCCGACATTTCGTCTTAACTGCTGGGAAGACGGGCGTCGGGACGCGGCACCACGAGGCACGTAGTAGCAACGTCACGGTAACGCAATATAGAATCCATACTAATATTATAAATGCGAAAGTGTGTCTGTCTGTCTGTTACCTCTTCACGCTTAAACCGCGGAATCGATTTTGATGAAATTTGGCATGGAGATAGTTTAAGATCCGAGGAAGGACATAGGATAGTTTTCATCCTGGAAATTATCCCTAAAAAGATTGAAAAGTGAGTAAGTAATTCATGATGACATTGATGACCCTGTAGGAAATGTAATGAAATGATTAGACCAAAAGCACAATTGCTCTTACATTTGCTTAGGCACTTTTAATAATCCCTTTTATTAATTAAGGTGATTAGGTGGATATCTATCGTGTTGTACGAGGTTGCTTCAATACTTCCAAGTTCCACGCAGACGTAGTCGCGGGCAAAAGCTATAGTTGACAATATTTCATATTTTTAAAACTAAAATTTAGAACTTTTCTGTATTCCGCTTAGGAACTGTTTTTATATTTTTTCCAAAGATTGCTAAATATTTTATTATTAATTTGTTAAAATTTAGTCATTCTAAAATGTAGTAACTCCAAAGCTATGACACCATGGAAAGGTTATAATACTTTAGTCTGTCTGTTCTTTAAAAAAAAAACGAATGAACATTGACGGCTTATTTTTTTTCGCGGATATGACGAAGACAATGCTATGCAGGCATAGTTGTCGTAGATTTCGGTTATTTTATGTATTTCCTTATATTATTTTAACATACAGAAAAATATTTCTAATATTTTTTTAGATCGCGCGATATTAATTTAAACCAGCACGGCTAGCATAACTTTGACACGCGACTCTTTCTCGCGCGGGATATACTACCTGTCTCTATCTGTACAGTACTATGAGATAGTGACGGATGATGCTATCTCGCGCGACATGAGTCGCGTGTCAAAGTTACGCTAGACGTGCTGTTAGAAATTTAAATGTTGTCAATTATTTTTAGTCCGTTTCATCTTTATTTAAGTTATTATTTAGGTATGGATGCAGTAACTGCAGTAACGCAATTTCTTCATTTCTAGTAGAATTACACTAGATGTTTCAAAACCGTTTGATTGGTTCCTCTGTTAACAGAAGCAGCAAAGCAGGTTTAATCGCAAATTTTCCCACCACTCATAACACGTTTGCGCCCACCATTTGCATCAGTGTGCAAATATGCACCAGTGGTATAGCTATGCGGGCCCTGTATCAACGTATTTCGGGAGGCCCGACGACGGGCGAGGGCACAATAAGCACCCAGGGGCTCCGTATCATAGTTACGGCTGGAACGGCGGTAGCTACGCCTCTGACTTGTAGCTAAGGCTTGTAAAAACCAACGTATACCTTGGGCGGGTTGAAAGGGTATGTCTCTGGCACTTTGATTTCTAGATGGAATGTGCCGCCCTCGTAGGGCGTGTCCAGGGGGCCGGCGATGGTCCCGTGAAGCTCCGTCCAGCTGTTGTTCACCAGGCCCAGTGTGATCGCTCCTCCTGCGACCTGGAAACCGAGTGCCATAGAAAGTTATTATACAGATCTTGGAATAAAGTATGCGGTTCTTCAAGAGGGGAGTAAATAGGTTCTTAAAGGGTCGGCAACGCGCGCGTGATGCTCCTGGCGTTGCAAGCGTTCATAGGCGGCGGTAAATGCTTAACATCAGGCGGGCCGCATGCTTGTTTGCCACCGTCGTAGTATAAATAAGTACGCCTAGAACGTGTCTTCATACAACAGATTTGCGAAAGATGAAACCGCGTTTGGTTTAATGTGTGCGTGTCTACACCAATCATAGATACGTTTTGCTTGTGACATTGTTATTGTTGAAACTTAGCCCGTGGTAACCAAAACTGGCTTCACCAAGTGCCAACCAGGTTTCTAGGCGTATTTATTCTAAGATACAGATTATTTCAATTTAGAAATATCGGACGTTACTTTCCGAAGTCTATACCGTATTAGAGGAGTAACTACCTAGAGGAATAACCAGAAAAGAAAAATCTGCTTCTAGAAACTGAAGGACAAGATAAAACACCAGCTGAAATGTGGTTTAATGTCAAACCAGACGTATCAAATATCAGAAGATTTGGTTCAACAGTTTTCTACAAAATTAATTCAGGTATACAAAAACTTGAAGAAAGATGTAATAAAGGAATTCTGGTCGGCTACGTAAGAAATGGCTACAAAATATGGGTGGATGATGAGAAAAGAATAATAAGGGCAAGAGATGTAAGAATAAACGAAGAAGAACAAGGTATATATTTAAATGGAAATGATAACAATGTAAGAATCGGAGGACTTTGGCATTTAGAAGAAAAAGAACAAGAAATAGTCACGGAGGGCACAACACATAATCAAGAAGATGGAAGAGGAGATGTAAGAAGAAATAATAGTAATGAAGTAGGTGGTCGAGAAGGTGATAATATGAGAAGAAGTATTGAAAATGAGTTTCGAGAAGGTGAAAATAGAAGAGTTATTATTGAAAATGAGTTTCGAGGAGTTCAGTTGAGAAGGTTAAGCAGTGAAAGTGACATAAGTGAAATAAATGAAGGCGAAATAAATGAAGTTGAAACAAATGAAGGCGAAACAAACGAAGTTGAAACAAATGAAGGGGAAATAAATGAATGTGAAAACAATCATGATGAAAGAAGAAGAGAAAACTGTGATAATTTTGGAAATGATTTAAATTTTGATAATGAGATTTATTTTGATGGAAATGAAGAATTTTATGATATTAGCAATGAAGATAATAGAGCAGGAGGAAATGCAGAAGGAATTGAAATTGAAGAGAATGTTGAAGTAAATAATGGGAACAGAAGAATCCAACCTCCAAGAGAACGGCGAAAACCTGAAAGATATAAAGATTACTTAATGAATTATGATACTGAAGCTTCAATGTTGACCTATGAGGAGGCAACCGAATCCAAAGAAAAGGATAAATGGAAGAAGGCAATAAATGAAGAAATCAAATCATTAGAAGAAAATAATACGTGGACATTTGTTGATGAAAAAGAAGCAAAGGGCAGAAAATTAGTAAAAAGTAAATGGATATTTACAGTCAAATCAGATGGTCGATATACAGCAAGATTAGTTGCAAGAGTTAAGTGCGAGGTGATTCAGGTAATCTCCGTGTATGTTTTATTCCAGTTTGGTTCAATCCAGGCTAAGAAAGTTTAAGACTGACATTTCCTAACTGACTGTTATAAAATAAACATTTACAAGCATGCCGAAGCCTTGGGCACTACATAAATAGGGGCACAATTTTACAGTTAATAAAAAAAAACACGTGTCTACGGTTGTTGCCATATCGGTGAGGTTAGGTCGTGGGATTAAGCGTCCTGGGCACGGGCCTCGTCTGTCCTTATGTTAAAGACGGAACCGCTGGCATAAATGAGTGACCTTCAGTTTCTGGTATGGAGTCCTTAGCTAGTATGATTTTATTATGAATCTCATAAAAGACACCAGTATTCCATATAAATATATCTTGTAGTTTTTGAGTAAAACTTCTGGGACATATGAACAGACGGAAGAGCAGACGAATATGATACGAAGAAACTATAGATTGTTGTTCGGTTTTAGTAATTTTGGCTTTTAGTAATTTTGGTTTTGGATCCCTAACCATCAATAACATAATGAAGTAATGTTAAGGATGGTAATTATAAAACAACTAGAGACCCGTTGCGGCGTCGAACCGCCGCTAGAATATGGAAATCCGGTAGTGTTACAGAAAATAACTACTTTATCGATAAGAAGTTTTTGGGGAACCAAGAATAAGTACTGTAAAAAAAACACGTTAAAATGATGTTTTAAAAACGTTAAAACATGCCAGGCTAGAGCCAGGCCTGATAGCCAACTGCCAGCTTCATCGTGACAACTTTTTCAACTCTCTTGTAAAAAATAACTTGTGCATTAATGACATGTGATTCTTCATTAGATTCTGTGATCTGCTGATCTGTTTCACAAATAAAATGCATATTATTCGATTTATGGAATTCATGACAATAGTCCCATATCTTAAAAAAAAATATTGACATATTTTCATAGGACCGAACATAAGATTGGTAGAATTTTAATTTGTTGTTCTTTCTTCAGGACATAAATTTATCGATTTGATCGATTTCTATCAATTTCCACGTAGGTTTTAAAAAGGAAATCATGGAGTGCGTAACTGTTTATATATTCATTTATAATCGTAAATACTTCAAAATATTGATAATATTTTTTTTTTACATAAACTCAATTGTATGAAATAGAGAGTATAAAGTTTATAGATACACGAAAAACCACTATTATAAATGCTTGTTTTTTTTTTATGAAATTCAATCGATCGTGCAAATTTTCTTAATATGGGTGCTGCCATGTCATCATCATCAATCATTTATTCAATAACAATTACACATTGTGTTTGAAATTCTTACGTTAGTTATACTTAATCAAACCCTACTTACTAATCTAAATAAATTACTGACCAACAATACTTCACCATAAAAAAAAAGAATATGTCAAATATGTACATGTAATAAAAAAAACAATATATAAAACAGCTAAATATGTTTTAAAAATTGGGCAAGTGCGAGTCGAACTCGCGCACCGAGGGTTCCGTACAAACACTTTTCATCCTTAAGTGGTTAAGTTTGCACCTGGTATTTATAGCGCCCCATACAAATGAGGTGCAAAGTTAACGCAACCAACCCGTTTGTTGTATGGGAGCCCCCCTTAAATATTTATTTTATTTTATTTTTAGTATTTGTTGTTATAGCGGCAATAGAAATACATCATCTGTGAAAATTTCAACTGTCTAGCTATCACCGTTCTTGAGATACAGCCTGGTGACAGACGGACGGACGGACGGACGGACAGCGAAGTCTCAGTCTCTATCTCGTTTTTACTCTTTGGGTACGGAACCCTAAAAAAGAATATAAGATATAATGTTATTAAAACTATCGTGAGACATCTTTACTAATTATAAAAACGTCAATGTCGTTGTTACAATAAGTCAAGTGTGCGTGGTATCAGTGGGTAATAGTGAAAATGCAGTGACAGACAGTCCAGTGGTGACAGCGCAAGAGCCCTGCCCTCCCCGCGCCGCGCTATCTGCGCGTGCGCAGAGGGCGGCAAGAAGAGCGATTAAAAGTGCAGTGGGTCGCGAGTCGCGTAGCAGCACGGTTAGCTACCCCTGATGAAGAGCTCCAAATGAGTTCGAAACATGTCGGGCCGTTCCTGACAATTTTTACGTGAGTTTATACCGTTTTTATAATTAGTAATATAAGATATATATTTTTCAATAAATTTAGAGCTGAAGGCTTAATACCCGAATTCCAAATTCAAACTTTCGTGTCTTTCCTCTCATTGAAATAGTGTCTGACAGAAGAGTGAGGGAGATGCTATCTATGTCTATAATATAAACCTAATTTTAGGGTTCCTTACCATAGTCGGTAAAAACAGAAGCCTTATAAAATCAATTTGTTTTGTTGACAGCAGAATTTGACAAATTTTATTTTGAATAAATAAGAATGATCAGCCAGACGTCATTAATTCAAATATAATTTATTCTTAAGTACGTCGATTTTTTGAAATTTGTATCATATGTAGGTTATTTCTACCATCAAGTTTCGCATGTTAGGGTAACATGTTAATTATTCCACATTGCCAACTCGTCCACAATGTCAGCTCGTCTATATTCCCATCTGGGTCACAATGCCAACTTGTCCACACACCCAACACGTCCACATTGCCAACTCGTTCATTCACCCAACTCATCTGCATTGCCAACTCGTCTATATTTCCAATTCGTCTCCATTGGCAACTCGTCCATATTCCCAATTCGTCCACAATGCCAACTCGACCATATTGCTAACTCGTCCATATTCCCAACTCGTCCACAATTCCAACGCGTCCATATTGCTTACTCGACCACAATGCCAACTCGTCCACAAATACAACTCGTCCACATTTCCAACTCGTCCATATTCCCAACTTGTCCACATTCCCAACTCGTACACAATGCCAAATCGTCCACATTGCCCACTCGTCCATACACCTAACTCATCTACATTGCCAACTCGTTCATATTACTAACTCGTCTTTATTGCCAACTCGTCCATACACCCAACTCGTCTACAATACCAACTCATCCTTATTATTGACTCGTCTTTATTGCCAATCTCGTCCATATTATCAACTCGTCCGTATTACCAACGCGTCTTCATTGCCAACTCGTTTATATTCCCAACTCATCCACAATGCCAACGCGTCCATATTACTTGCTCGTCCACAATGCCAACTCATCCACAAATACAACTCGTCCACATTTCCAACTCGTCTATATTCCCACCTCGTCCACAATGCCAAGTCGTCCACATTACCAACTCGTCCATACACCCAACTCGTCCATACACCAAACTCATCTACATTGCCAACTCGTCTTCCTTTCCAACTCATCAACAATGCCAACTCGTCCATATTGCTAACACGTCCACAAATACAACTCGTCCACATTTCCAACTTGTCCATATGCCCAACTCGTCCACAATTCCAAGTCGTCCACATTGCCAACTCATCCACATTTCTAACTCGTCCATATTCCCAACTCGACGATACACCCAACTCGTCTACAATACAAACTCGTCCATATTACCAAATTGCCCCCTTGTCCATGTTCCCAACTTGTCAATTTTACCAACTCATTTACATTGCCAACTCATCCACATTTCCAACTCGTCCATACTCCCAACTCGACGATACACCCAACTCGTCTACAATACGAACTTATCCTTATTATCAGCTCGTCTTTATTGCCAAATCTTCCATATCACCAACTCGTCCGTATTACCAAGTCGTCTTCATAGCCAACTTGTCCGTATTACCAACTCGTCTTCACTGCCAACTCGTCCATAGTGCGAACTCGTCCAAATTGCCCACTTGTCCATGTTCTCAACTTGTCAATTTTACCAACTCATCCAGATTGCCAACTCATCCACATTTCCAACTCGTCCATATTCCTAACTCGAAGATACACCCAACTTGTCTACAATACCAACTTGTCCTTATTATCAGCTCGTCTTTATTGCCAAATCTTCCATATCACCAACTCGTCCGTATTCTCAACACGTCCACATTGCCCACTCGTCCGTGTTCCTAACTTGTTCATTTTGCCAACTCATCCGCATTCCCAACTCGTCCATATTCCCAACACGTCTACATTGACAATTCGACCAATTAACAACTCGCCCATATTAATAACTCGTCCATATTCCCAACTCGTCTATATTACCAACTTGTCAATTTTACCAACTCATCCACATTCCCAACTCGTCCACATTTCCAACTCGTCCATTTTACCAACTCATCCATATTACCAATGTAGATACATTCCCAACTTAGCTACATTGTCAAGTCGTCCATATTCTCAACACGACCACATTTCCCATCCCGTCGACATGCAAGCGGAAGGACTAAGTTTTTTCTTGTAAAAAACCATTTAATTTACCATGACTCATGGCATTTTCCTTGAAATTATTGTTTTGATGGACTTAATATAATCATATTTATAATAATCTATCATAAATTTACTTATTTGAATGACGTTTAAATTAGTTTTACTAATTTTTTTCTGCTTTGATTTATTGTAAAACTCACCTATTAAAATAATCTATTCTTGAATGACGGTCAGTTTTTCTAGTCTTTCGAGCACCAGTCTAACTCGCACTTAACCGGCTTTTTTCTCCACATTTTTAACCGGTATGCGAAAAAAGTTTCCATATCAACATTTTAAAAAGAAAAACAACCTGGCAATTTAGAGCATTGGACATAATAGCCCCCAATAAAAAAGACATTAAAAGTTGTCAGAATATGGTTACTGTCATTTATTGTCAACAAACTGTAAAATTATTTTTGCATATTCGTACATGTTTTAAGTGTTGCGGATATTATGTTGCCGACTCAAAAATAATATTTCATCATGCTGAACAACTTACTACAGGTTTGTGAGCAAATCATGCTTATTATTATTTGGTCATCTTATGTCAAAATAGGGATCACAGGTCACGTGGTCAAAGTCACGTGGTTAGCGCACAGTAGTTTTTTCAAATCCATTTTTCATTACTTTTTCAGGAAAAAATAAAAAAACCAAGAGTTTTATGCACCTCTCCAGCATGAGACGAATCTAATGACATATCATTTATAAAAATCGGACCATAACTGTAGATCTGATGGGATGTACAAAAATCGGCCTCGCGTAATATATATATAGATTTGTGTCAGCGTAAAGAACATTCAGGTACTTATTCTATCTTTAGCAAGCAGCGGTCGTATAAAAATATAATTTTATATACGTCTATAGAAAATGTTCACAATGTGCATGAAACAGCAGATAATTAATGTACCTACTTCTTTATAGTAAACATTTATCATGAAAACTTTCACTTTCTTGGCGCAACGCCATCTAGTGAGAGTAAACAAAGGGACCGCCAACAACGAATTCACGCGGCTAAAAATATTTATATCATCATTGTTCGAATGAATATGACAATTTATTTTGACCTGATATATTATACAGATTAGGTATATATGTGCGGTTTTATACATATCCCCAATTATTAGTTAGTAATTAATAATTATTATGCGTATCTAAGGACCTATGCAGATCGGGTTTATTTAACACGCGCTCTTTTGTATCGATGCACACGCGAGTCAGTCGCATTTGTAGCCCTTTGCTCACCTACATTCTATTAAGAGGCCTTACTCCTTTTAAATTTTGTTTCAAGCAACTTTTTAAAGTGAAATAATACTTTTCCCTGATTTCTAAAAAGTAACATAACTATTTCATGCATTCATTGCGTGCAGTCGAAAACAAAGTAAAGAAACCAGTTTTCTATTCTTTTTAAAATAATTTTGTCAATTCCGCGTAGTTTTTGTAACAAAAATTATCAATGAAAAATTCAAACTATAGGTGTCAAATATATACCAATACATCTCAATAGCGCTGTTCTAAGTAGTAACATTGATAATATGTTAAGAAACATGTTTGATCATAGGGAAATGTGAGATGCAACAACTAATCTCTGTGGGTTCATGGTCAATTCTGAGCATAGTTTTTTGCTATTTTAGAAGGGGTAAGGGAAAATACTAGCTAATTCCATTTTCACTAGTCTATATGGCTACAAAAATTCTCAACTCCTCACACTAATATTATAAAGCGAAAGTTTGTAAGTCTGTTTATGTGTACGTTTGTTACTTCTTCACGCTCGAACGACTGGACCAATTCTGATAAATTTTGGTATGAAGGTGGCTGACACCATGGATTAACACATAGGCTACATTTTATACCGAAAATGTATTGTTTCCGTGGGTTGAGCGGGAAACACCGCGCTGTGCAGCTCGTTAACCCTTTGACCGCCAAAGACGGCAAATCACGTCATCGGGAATTCGTGCCACTGACGTCAACAACGCCTATTGACGCCAAAAATTTCAATGGTCAAAAACATGCTAATTCGAACCACTATCAATTTCTCAATCTCTGTTGATTTTGGAGCACATTTTTTTTTTGGTTTGGCGTCAGTGACACGGTGAATTGCTTTGCCGCTTGGCGCTCAAAGGGTTAACGAGCTGCACAGCGCGGTGTTTCCCGCTCAACCCACGGAAACGATACATTTTCGGTATAAAAAGTAGCCTATGTGTTAATCCATGGTGTCAGCTACCTTCATACCAAAATTTAACAATCATCAAGGGATCAAGCTAGTTTAACACTAGCTTGATCCCGATTTTTTGCATTATTTTTAGTTAAGCCGAAAAAGGATTTGACAATTTCAGTCTTCTGTACTGTAAAATTTTGCAAATGTGGCTTCGCTAGTTCTTCCCCTTAGCCCGTCACATATTAACACTTATGTTTCGTCCATGGTTCAACACTACGCAGATCCGTTAATTACTCCCTTTCAGAGTACAATATGGAAAAATGCAGAAGCGCTTTCACGATATAATATCCGAAAGGATAACAAAGAAAATATGCTTCGTCATCATTCATTACAGTACGACATAAACGAGTAGAAATTACTAACCTAAATTAAAAATGTAAAACACCCTCGACCCAAGTGGCTGGACTTCGTAAGACCCTTATTTAATGAGTGCTATAGAAAAAGCTACTAAAACTGAATATACCTACAAAATTTGGAATTCTTAGCTTCAATATTGGCTGAGATCTTGTCACTTGTTCCAATTAAAGCTGAATATCTTGGAAACTGCTGGCCCTATTTCACCCAAACATAGCTAAGAACCATATCGACGGACTAGTCTTTCGATTAAAAAAACCGCAATCAAATTGGTCCATCCGTTTGGGAGCCACGATGCCACAGACAGATACACATGTTATACTTTTTTAGTTGGGGGTTAAATAGTGGCAATACTGTGGTGTTGTCCCTTTCTAATCAATCTAAGAAAACCGGGACGACACTACAGTATCGCCACTTTTTAATTTCTACACTTTCTTGGGTCAAAACATCACTAGATATAGATTCTTATTTAAGAAGGCTGAGGCTAAAGTGTTATGATTCTATTGTAAAAAAAATATGTATCTGGATTTGAAACCTTACCTATAAGGACTGAACCTGATGATGCAAACGCAAATGATTTAATTTTCAGGACACAAAATGTAGAGAGAGATAGAAACCTATGAAAGCAAAGCACAAGCAAGCAGTCACTAAAAAAGTCAGGGGTTTTCAAATTTATAATTTAGGCCACCAGATTTTGCTAAGCCCATTAAATTGATGGTTATTTATCACCCATCTTTTTAAATAAAAACCTAGCTATCTTAGGTTTTATTATCAGCATGTATTTCAGTGATTATGAACTGATGAAAGCCAAAAGTTGATGTGTGATACATCATTCATTCTTATTACTTTAACCTAACAAGCTAAAAAGATATTTTTAAATACATTAGCATGCATATAGTTATAATTATAATTAATCTTTAACCATTGGTCTTATATTAGGCCAGGGGGTAAAAGAAAATTCCAGCAGGGCATAGGTTGCCTAAATTTGCTGACCTGAGTGCACATTGCATTGATTTACAAATTTCAGATAACCGGGAAAATTTTCAAGAAGTATAAATTTTCTATCACTAAATTATTTGAGAATAACCATGATTTGAATCTGAATAGTGAGTATATTTACTTGGAACAATAGCAGCACAATGGGTTTCTTTTGTCTGCAAAAACAAGGTCACCTATTTTTAAATAGCAGCAATTTCCATTTGTGTGACACAGTTAGCATGTTTCCTAGCTAGGGTACCCAAATTTTTTAGAAACAAAAGTATAACAAAACCGAACAGTATTTTTTTTACACATTTAAATATATTTTGTAAGTTCTTGCACATGCACTACCTCCTTTTTTTATGGCTTTAAATATTGACAGGCCTAAGACAGTATTTAGTATACTTTTTTGTTGCTCAAATAAAATGTATTATCAAGCGGAAAACAGTACAGTGCGTGAGCTGTCAGAATGTGATTCACTTTATACCTGTCCTGCTTGCTCTTACACGATCCAGAATCTGAGAGCTCATGGATTGTAATACTGTGCTTATAATATCAAAATATCAGTATACAATTTCAGTTTTTCGTGAATTATTACATATATAAATATTTTAGTGGGCTAGTTTGAAAGCTCTATATCAATACCTAAATTCTATTTAAA
This sequence comes from Apotomis betuletana, assembly GCA_932273695.1. Classification (NCBI taxonomy): domain Eukaryota; kingdom Metazoa; phylum Arthropoda; class Insecta; order Lepidoptera; family Tortricidae; genus Apotomis; species Apotomis betuletana. Next base: position 9,728,129 of record OW026298.1, on the reverse strand, counting down.
GGCATTTGAAAAAAAATTGAAAGATTTGACAGACACCTGCCTACTGAGTCGGCGGAGTTGAATCCCGGCCGGGGCAAATATTTGTGTGATGAACTCAAATATTTGTTCTTGGGTCATGGATGTTATCTATATATGTATTTATATATTAGGTATATTGTCGTCTAGTACCCATAGTACAAGCTTTGCTTAGTTTGGGACTAGGTCGATTTGTGTATGTTTGTCCCATAATATTTACTTATTATTTCAATAAATACTGGTATCAATCCATGATCATATATCTATGTATGGTAAAATCAGTTTTCTATGGAGAGGACTCATTATTTCAAGAAACGTTTTAACAGATTTTAACGGTGCAGCGCGACAGCATGGCGCCAACCACAGCACCATCTGTTGGTAATATTTTCTTTGTCTTCTCATCACGCCAAAATAGTTGGAAGGATTTTAATCAATTACGTTACAAGGATTGCTTGACATCCACAGATATTATTATTATTACCTTACTACTGTAAAGAAAAAAATATGTGGACAAATTTGTAGGCACCTTCTAGTATGAAAATTAAGAGAAATTTTATTATATTATAGACATATTTATTATCTTTTTGATTTCAAGTGATCAATAAAGATGGTACATAGAAGTTTTTTGATTTCAGTCATTGAAAACAGTCCAGTTAGGATTATTAATAGTTGAAACTATACCATAATGTTTTTTGTTTAAGTATAAACAATGTTTTGCTGTGTAATAACTTTTATATAGTTTCAATGGTTGGGTTGATAATGCAACTAAATTATAATTTATAATATCATGATCATGTCATGACCCTAGTTTTCAGATAGGTATTCCGCAACAAACAGCTGTTTGTTAACAAGGTGAATAACTACAAGTCAACATAATATTTTTCCATTATTCACTATGGTATCAGATTCAAAATAACATATGATTACAAAAATTGCATAAAAGTAAATCTAAAAATGCGTAATTTGTTTTTAGCACGCAGATAGCCAAAACCATAAAGAAATTATGAAAATTTTACAGCAACAATTAGATAAACATTCGCAATACATTAGTAAGCACTTTGAACTCCGATAACTCAATATTCTCGCTAAAATATGACACAACAAAACTGCAAGTAATTGCTTCCATGAGGTTATTATTGCTAACAATTAATGACGTTATCAAATGAAATATCTCACCTCTTCACTTTTCATTATTTCCTTAAATTCTCTTTTAATTCGTTTGGCTGATATATTGGCCATTATTAAAACCACCACAATAATTTTGATGCACTAAATTATAATAAGACGTTTGAAAGACAACAAAATAATAAGAATTAGTGATGCGCGACTTTGAATGATACTAATTCGATTAGTCGATTATTGTAATCATTCGAATTAGTCGACTAATTCGAAAATCATTCGAATATTAGTAGTGCTCAAAATTCACTCCAGCCCGATTAGTTGACGTTGACATAACTAACAACTAACGAATGAATCGAATCCAATTCATGCTTCGAATTAGTAGTAAGCGCTGCGCCGAGTCGACACGATGTTTCCCGATTCGCTCCGAGCGGTCGCCCGCTGTAAGCGTACCTCTCCCCTCATAGTAAATTGAATGGCTGAAGAGTCACACTTACACTGGTCATTCACACGGCATATCGAATTAGTAGCTAACGAATGACCAATATTAGTATGACTCTCTTGACATAAAGTTTACGATGTCGGGAGAGTGCCGCTTACGGTGGTCATTCATTCGGTATGCCATCCATACAGACATTATTAATGCGCTGCTGACACCTAGCGGCGCTGGAGTCAAACTACTTAGACAATCTATAAGCTTAAGCGTTCGGCGACTGAGAGCTACGGTTACGGCGTCGATCGAGACTTTGTAGTTCACTTCTTCGTCACTAGGTGTCAGCACAAACACAAATATTAACGCGCTTAGGTCGATCGATTAGTATGAAAATAAATGAGTCTGTATTTTGGGTGTTCATCGTGTAAAAATATAAATTATTAAGTAACAATCTTCCACTAATCGACCTACTCCCCCAATAAGCTCAATAAGTTGCGGATACTTTGACAACGATAATTTTGGCGTAAGTATTATCTTGCTTAAGAAAGTTTGTAGACACCTGCCTACTGAGCCGGGTTCGAATCCCGGCCAGGGCTAATATTTGTGTGATGAACTCGAAAATTTGTGCTTGGGTCATGGTTGTTCTATGTATTTAAGTATATATTTATCTATGTAAGTACGTATATCGACGTCTAGTACCCATAATGGAAGAGAGTGATTGAGAGAAGTTAGAAAGGATTGTATTTATGTTGTATTATTAATTCTGTATTATTGTTTATTATTGTATTAGATTTATAGATTTGTATTACTCTAGATTAAGAATCGATGTAGCGCAATGGACAACACTGTAATGTTACAAATAATGATTCTAAATAAAATAAAAAATAAAAATAAAAATAACACAAGCGTTCTTGAGCTTAATTTGGGACTAGATCGATTTGTGTGAGGTTGTCCGATGTTTATTTATTATTTATTGCACACCAACAAGAAAAATATTACCATGAGAAATCTTAAATTAAACAATGGTAGACAATAGGCGGCAATTATATAAGTATGTGGTTTTGGGTTTCTAATATTTATCGTGTAAAAATATAAATATTACGTGACAATCTTACACTAGGCGACCTAATCCTACAATAAGGTCAATAAGTTGTGCATGCTTTGACAACGATAGTATAAAATAAAATACAATACGTAAGTACTTATGCTCAAATAGAAACGTATGACAACTATCTTAAGTTAAGTTTAAGGGGCCTCGAAAATCTGAATTAAAATTGATTGAGTAAATAGGTTTGTATTAAAAGTTCAAATAATAGTTACAAATTATTTTATTATACGTATTTTTGGATCTGGAGATGCCATAACGCTTTGAGTAGGTATTAAGCCAATACTCAACGGCTGGCACGAACCGAAGTCGACGAAAATGAATAAGTGTTTAATAAATAAAGTAGGTATCAATTTACAAAAGTTGAACGCAGGAAAAAGTTGCGGGCAAGTTCAGTATTTATACAGAAATTGTCTTACACATAATAATAGGTACACAGTAAATACTCTTTATAGGCACCACAAAATAAAAGAAATAGAACACAAAAAAACCGGCCAATTGCGAGTCGGACTCGCGCACCAAATGTTCCTTACAAACACTTCCGATCTTAACTGGTCAGGATAAATTAAGTTTCACAGTTCACCTGGTATGTATATGGCGCCGCATACAAATAAGGTGCAAAGTTAACGCAACCGATCACGTTTGTTGTATGGGAGCCCCACTTAAATATTTTATATTTCTGTTTCTAGTATTTGTTGTTATAGCGGCACAAGAAATACATCATCTGTGGAAATGTAAACTGTCTCGCTATCACGGTTCATGAGATACAGCCTGGTGACAGACGGGCAGACAGACAGACAGATAGATAGACAGACAGACAGACGGACGGACGGACGGACGGACAGCGGACTTTTAGATTACTAAAGTCCAAGTTACTACTACAGTTTTTTATCATTTGTGTACAGAACCCTTAAAAATGACAAAAAATATAACCACATTAATTTGGCAATGAGATGAGACCCGTAATAAGTCAATTAGATTATAAACTTGGGCAGTATTTTCACACTTGTTCGTAACTTCGTAAGTTGTGTCATTACACGTACCTAAGCAAAACGGGCATAAGTTGATAAGTTTTATTAGTTAATACATTATAATACCTAGGGCGGTGAATTCGTGAATGTCTGTGATCGCAGGTTATTGGCCCGAAGCGAAGTGAAGGCGAGAGCCATAAATATGCGATGTAGGGCTTTACTAATTACCGCCCGTAGTTTATCTAAGGTATAACATCTTGCCTTGGCCAGAGAGTGAGAATTTCTCCCCGCGGGCCGCGTAGCGGGCAGGAAATCCCATCAACGGCCTAGGACGACGTAAATTATTTTTCACCTCATCAGCTCAAACATGGCGATTTTGCTGTCAGATAACAGTGAACAAAATGCGATTTTGTTTCGAGCGTGAGTAGAAAGTAGCTTTTTAATTTTTTCAATATCTGACCACGAATTGTCATTCTTCAGCCAAAGGTTAATTATAAAATTCTAATAATTTGAATCTCGATGCACTCTGTTTCTTTCATATGTATATAAAAGAGAGGGATAGAAACTTATCAATTTAAAATTCGATTTTCGAATCCGACCCCGATTGAGAACAGTTCGGATACGCGTTATACCAAGAAGTTCATTAAAAACACCCGAAAAAGTTTTAATTGCACCGTATTTTTTTTTCTTTATTATATTTTTATTTAACGACCGAATATTAAAATTATTGTGCCTTTTATATAAAACAATAGATATGAGATTTTTCAACTTAAAACTTATTGTAAATATAATAATAATTTATAATTTCACCATTTATCATAGATGCATATTCGAAACGTACCTTAAAAATACCGAGTTCATATTGTAATTGTTATTTTCTTTTGCATTTATTTTGTTTGGTGTTTTATGAGAAAAATATTAATCAATTTATAAACAAAATCTCGTAATATAATATGTATTTATAAATAAACACGTCATGTATTTGCTAAATCTTCCAATTTGATCAAATAATGACAATAACCGTGTTGGTTGGTTGATTATAATTTCGATTAAATTATATTGTTATTCCTTTTTAAGCAGCACTTATCTATTTTCTGATTAATAATATTATTGAAATCAGCAACAAAGACTACCTATAAACATACGTTGGAAGGAAAAACACAAAATGTCGAATATGTTCTCGCTGATGAGGTGAAAAGTTGTGTGTGCTACACGAGAGCAAAGTTTTTTGCATCTCGTGCTGTTGAGTCCCTCGCTACACTCAGGATTCTAACATAGAATCACTCGCTACGCTCGTGATTCAAACGTAGAAACCTTCGCTTGCTCGGGACTCAAAATCAGCACTCGTAACAAAAAACAACTTTGCTCTCTTGTTGCACAAATAACTATTAGCCGCAAACATCTGTGATCTGGAACATTCACGAATTTACCACCCTTTAACTATATAACTAGGTACGTATATTTAGGTATACCTATTTTTTCTGTTTTATACAAAGATATTTTAATAGTAGGCATCTACACATTACCTATGTATTATGTAAAGACTATTTTTTACACAACAAACCTGGTTATATTTTATGTATATACATTCATAACAAACGAAATATGTATAAAGGCGAACTTATCCTTATTAGAGATCTCTTCCAGTTAACTTTAGATCAATTTAAGGAATACGTATTAATGGTTTATTCTTCGTTTAAGCAAAATCTTCCTAAAACATAGAACTGTGCATCACACTCAATCCAAAATTTCTAAGTAAAAGCCAAAAAGTACCTACTCGTCTAGTTCTATGAAATCAAACTACGCGCCCCTCTTCCTAAGCTCAGACGCAATCTACAGTAACTACGTTTGAAAATATATTCAATTGTCGACTTTATTGTATAATAGCAAGGTATAAAATTGAATAAATGGTTAAACGTAGTTAGTCACTAGAAACTCTAGTAAGCGCGACGGAACTATTGTTCGATGTTGCTATCAATTTAACAATAATTCGTAATAAATGTTAGACTTTTTCATTAAATGGCTTTAGTTGTTTTTTCTAGTCGTAATATCTAGCCAGTTCTTAGGTGATAATTAAGACAGTGTCTTTGTTTTCAGATTTAAATTAATAGGTATGAATTTAGGTAAGCATGCAAATTGCAAGTACTTACGATGATTTTTATAGCCGTTTTGGCATTATGTATGAAATTTTATTATGTTAATTTTAGTAGAATTTCTTCACGGCCGGCGTTTCTTCTTCCATGTCATGTTGGCGAAACGCTTAATTTTTTTTAAGTTATAGGTAGGTAGGTTGTCTGGAAGAGATCGCTCTTTAGCGATAAGACCGCCTATTGTCTACCATTGTTTAATTTAAGATTTCTCATGTAATATTTTTCTTGTTGGTGTGCAATAAAGTGTTGTTGTATTGTATTGTATTGTATTGTAGTGCTGTCCCATTAAAGAAAAAAAAAATCTAGTTCGTAGGTATTAAAAGTTACACGAACCACAAAACTAACCATTTAAACTGCTGTATAAGTATAAAATCCAACTGAGCAACTTTACTGCATCTGGAACTCTGCTTGCTGGCCCCGCGATATCGCAATCGCAACGCAAGCAAACCCTGCTGTCAGCTAAACTCAACCAAGGCACCAGCACCAGGCTCTACTGTTGTTTCCACTACAATAAACCCTTCACCTGCAATGCCGCTCGGAAAATAAATCGCCCGAGTTAGTAGAAAAATATAGAATACATTTCGCTTACCATTACCACCCGACTACCCGACTAAGAAAGGCACATCATAATAAAACTTTTTTCATCACACTTACTCGTAAACAAGTTTACATGCTATAAAAGCGGGCGATAAGTTGTAAATTACTTACTGCCCTAGGGGCAGTAAGTAATTTTTATCACACTTTAAGGGTTTACATGCTGAAACCCGGGCGGTAAGTTGTATATCACGCCCTAGGGCGGTAAGTTATATTACGCCCTAGGGTGGTAAGTAATTTTGTGTTACTACTACTTATTACTTTTTTATTTCCTCCAAAGTGTGATGACAAACGTCGTAGGTACGTCACTCAGGTGGTAGCGGAATTCCAAACTCGTATCATTAAATCGCCTTCGTCTTTGGGCTTCTAATAGACACTCGTTTGTAATTCCTCGTTTATTACCCTTGTTACGTAATGTACTATAACTTTTCCTGCTCAATATAATATACATTATTCACTATCGTCTCCGACAACGCCACCAAACGGGCTCTGTATCCAATGATAAAAATTTGGCATGCACATAATATCATATGCATTTTTTTACATTCAAAGTAATTTGCAAAATCGCAATTTCAGGCGACAATAGACAAATTTTTATAATAAAAATCAGAAATATTGCGTATGTCTGGCAATACTGCAGGGCAGCACTAGGAACATTATTGAAGGAAAGTATTGCTTTCTTTTTTTCGCATCTATCTGTGTTCCTCTTTGTCCTTGTCCTTGAACGAAAGCTCGCTCGCGCAATCTTTCCAAAATCCGCTAGTCAGAATTTCATTTAATTTTAAATCTCAATGGTAAGTTTTCCTCCTTTTTATTCCTGGTTCGTACAGTAAATAAAATTCTTAGTTTTAATTGTAACTGTTTTCATTGTAATCGAATACATGGTTAATGCACAAGTAATGAGATATATGTAATGTTATTCCTTATTAGTTAACTTAATGATTAAATTAAATCGTGTTTAGGCTAACCAAGTGAATCATGATGATCGACCAGGCTCGCCTTCCATATTGGCCAATTTTAGGAAGCGGAAATTGGAGAAACCGATTGTGCAGGTATGTAAAGTAATTGTGATATCATACTGTAGAGATCTAAGCGGAGGCCTATGTTCAACAGTGGACACCCGTAGTTGATACTGTTGATCGATAGATGCCTAGAATAGAACTAAACTCCGTAACATTTTCTTAAGTAGCCAGTTAGTGACCGTAGCGATTACTAACTTACATAAGTACTTAAGTAAGTAAGTGAACATTAGCATGATGCTGTCATCCTTCACTGTTGTTATTCTTTATATTCTACTCTTTCTATACATATATCCAATAGATAGAACACAATAGTAGTAATATACAATACATATACCTACTAGATATAAGTATACATAGGTAGTTAAGTACTATTTACTTACTCGGGAAAATTGTACAATCTCGAAATCCTCATATTTATTTTCGCCTCAATACCTATTAATGAAGTGGAGGCTTGAAATTGTCTACGTTTATTTCAGCTACTTCAGACCCGAACCCACCAGTTAGTGGAATCGAGATCATTTTGGCAGCACATCATGATGTTAACTCGTTTTAGTCCATTAATATTATCATTTTGTTTTAGATAAGGTTATTTAGGTCATAATCATAAATTAGCTGTGGTCTATTTGCAGATGCAGGCACATGATGTTGAAAAAAATGTCGACACCGACACAAAGCCTGAGACAACGGCGTCAGTTTCCACTGGTAAGTAGGTAGGGTAAGGTACCTACCTAATTGAGTAGGTACTACTTCGAAGTAGGTACTTAGACTTTCAAAATCGGGAGATTAAAGTTATTACTTAAGTCATTCTTTGGCATGTAGGTACTTAAACGTGATAGGTATTACTTTTATTGGTATTCTAAAATGAATGTATCTACATAGGTACCTCCCAGAAAAGCTCATATTATGAAACAATATCACATACCTACAGTACAATACTCGCATATATTTTACATAAGTATTCGGTATTTATGTATTTTACGGTCAAGGTCAAAGAAAACGATACCATCAAGGTGTCTATAATTAATATATATTGCATATTTAATCTTAACCATTTAGGATCAATGTGTAATACATAGGTTGGTACTAACATATTTTTGCCAGTTTGACCACATCGACATCTAATGAACTTGATTTCCATTACCATAAAAAATCTTAATATTTTGTTTATAAGTAGGAATAACCCCCCTCATTTTTAGAAAGAAATAACAGATTTTTCTATAGCTTAAAAAACCGGCCAAGTGCGAGTCGGACTCGCGCACCGAGGGTTCCGTACAACTTAGTAAATATATTTTACTTTTTGTTTTCTCTGTACTTGTATATATAGCGGCAACAGAAATACATCATCTGTGAAAATTTCAACTGTCTAGGTACCTATCACGGTTCATGAGATACAGCCTGGTGACAGATAGACAGATAGACGGACAGCAGAGGCTAGGAATAGGGTCCCGTTTTTACCCTTGAGGTACGGCACCCTAAAAAGATGAAAATGTTTCTTCCTGCTTTGTACGTTCTTGTACGGACATCGCGACATTCACAACAGGACCCTAAACCCTGGTGATAACTGGTTGAAATTATAAAAAAAAATATAAACAGTAAAAGTAACTTAGTAATTGCTAGTTATATTACCTAGGAAGGAGTACGGCAGCCTCCGGCCAAGTCGTAAAGTTTATCACCAGTGTTAGGTTCCTGTTGTGCGTTCCGGATGATGTTAATATGAATAAGAAAAAAGTATTCTCTTTCTAGATACACATGGCCAGAGGAGTTCAACCACTTCAACGTCCCCGACAAACAATGGGCTCGCGCCATGTGGCTGCAGATATAATATGCGGGCAGTGGCCTTCCGCTATTTAATTAACCGGGTTCCGGAAGAACGGTTGGACGAGTGCTGGGACGAAGTGGTAGACCTTATTAAAAAATATAGTTATAAGTGATTGATACGAGTTTCTATTTTCTCCTTTAAATATAATATTGATCGATTATATTCTCGTGCGGGGCTAGCATAGCATACCTTGCCGCAACTTCACTTGTCGCGCTACTCAGCGTCATCTGTCTTACTGGTACGGTATTGAAAGGAAAGTGAGCATTTGTCATAAATTCATAATCATAACTGTGACAAATGTTTATTTGCTAGTAAGTGGCTAGTAACTAAACGTAGGTACGTTGTGTGATTAACAAGTTAAATTAATTTCACTACATATCTAGCCTAGCTAATATATCTTTATTTTTTATTGGAACATTGTAGTACGGTTTAGCACAGTGGAAGTGGGCTTGCCTATGAAACAGCAAGTGCGAGTTCAAATCTGGGAATAAGAGAATTTTGGTATTTGCTTTTTTATTGTTTACTTTTTTTTTAATGTTTGTTCTGTTACAGTTTACATTTTTTGTGGTTTTTTTTATCTTTTTAAACTTTCATTTGATTCATAGTGGAATAAACATTTTTTTTAAGCTGCAGAAAAAAATCAACAGTATTTATATGGGAATACGGGGCGTTCTTTCTAACTATAAACAAAATTTAAAGCTTTTTGCAAAATTTCATCAATTTTATTATTTTCATTTCCATCAGCGGCAGGCAAACCGAACTGAGTCGGCCTGGCCTAGCTAGGTTCTGAGCTCGGCTCGGCAGCGCCCTCTATTGAGTTGGCTGGAAACTAAATACTTAAGATCTATATGTAATACTAGCCATCTAGATACCGAGTTCGGTTAAGGCTGCATAGATGGCGTTGTTCTTAGCAGTTGGTAACTCGCTACAAGCCGCGGCGATTAGTTACTAATATTAGTAGTCGTTATTCGATTATCAACATTAGTAGTCTACTAATTTCAAATTCGAATTATGATATTAGTAATCGATGATCATTCGAATCAGCAAATTAGTCGAAGTCGCCCATCACTAATAAGAATGGAGATGGGAATGGGATGGGATGGATAGGTACCGTATCCAATCCAATCCAGCTCAGTGTTGCCAACATACTAATAAAACCAAATAAATTTAATCGTAACCCCTGTTGCACACTCTCGTCAACTCTGTATTTTTTTTTTCTTTAGATGCGACAATATACGTATTACACTAGTCCATTTCTTTATAATACCACATATCTATCATAATTAATAAAATAATGTAGTATCTAATTTATATGTGTTTATTTTTGTTTACACTTACTTAAATCCGGTGAATGATTCGGGCGATTTCCGGGCATAGACAATTATTTTGATGCTGACTTTGTACGGACTTGCGCCCTTTATGTCTTTTTTTCGTCTTAAGTCAGGCATAGACAAAGCTTAGCTTTCATTTCATCAGTCTTCAGAAACGCACGCAAGAGGCTTTATGCTATGGTCGATTGAAATTGGATGGTGGTGTATATATTTTATTTCATTCCGTGAATCTTTATTTCGTAGATTTATTAATAAAAGTTAGTGTGAAATGGTGTTTTTCGGCTGGTAGTAGGTTCCGGGATTTATTTAGTGTTAACATTGCTATGTTATGGCTAGTGATTCGGACTGTGTAAGGACAGAGTTATGTTAATTTACTCCTCATGTCACCGGGTTCCACCTATGTACCTGGCCCTCGAAGGTGCGTTACTTGACTTCTTATTTACTAATTCTTTGCTATGCGTATTTTGACCACAAACCACAAACGGCTAGTTGTTAGTTTGTTTTAATTCATAATATGCCCTTTGTTTGATTTGGTACTTGGTGTAACATAAATAAATTAAGCGGGCCCCTTGTTCGGCTCTCGCTTGCTATTGCTCATCTGGCTGCATTCTTTAAATTATTCTTGTATTCGTAATAAGTTTTTCTGAATGAGAGTAATCTTATGGAATGCTGTAAACGTTTGTATGTTTATTTTTTAAGTTGTTATTGTGTTAGAGTTATATACGCTTGTGAAATACTTACGTTTTTCTTTATAAATATCGCGACCACTCTTATTTAGTACATGCTTTGAGCCCTGTTTAAGAGGTCTTTTACATTCAAAAATGCTTATTGTTTCAGAAATTTTTCTCTATGATCAAACATGTTTCTTAACATATATTATTATCAATGTTACTACCTAGAACAGGGTTATTGGGATTTATTGGTATGTATTTGAAACACACAGTTTGAATTTTTCTTTGACAAATTCACGCGGAAAATTCGTTTTTTCAACTTATTTTGACTGCACGCAATGTAAGCATGAAATACCTATTTTACGACCTAGAACTCGGGGGAAAGTGTTATTCATATCATTAAGTTGTGAAATGCTATGATTGCTATTTAGTCTTATTTGTACTTACATTTTGTTGCAAGTGTGTTACTTGACCTATATTAAAATCACAATGAACCAATTTGTTAGTATCTTTTAGATTATGATACAACTATACACTACATATATTATTCTATTGCTATTGTTAACATTTGTCCATTTATTGCAATTTTGATAGGTAAATCCCTCCAAAATATGTACTTGAATTCAAATTCATAAAACATGTGAATGCACCAACATAATTTTTATAACTATTGTATTGAGAGCTGTACACTCACATGAAATTCTCAGGAACCGCTTAATACAATAATTAAATATGTCTCACAAGAGTTTGAATAACATTATAATTTGTTTAGTTTACGCTAGATTCCCTGTTCACAAGTTGCTATTGCACATTTCATGTTGCTATTACTGTAAACACTGTGAAACCAAAATAAAGTCTGTGTTCCCACAAAGAAAATATTAACATGTAGAAACTAGAACTTTAAATAAGTTCTGTTTACAAAGTATAGTGCTATTACATAGGACTGATGTAAGAAAATAAATATCCCAATTTATCACTTAGAATCCATGAAACCTATATTGCATTTTATGCATGCAATCATTCACACAAGTATAGTGGGAATCATGTAAAAAGATAGCTTTCAATGTCATTGCGCAGTAGTATTCTTTCTTTATAAATCAATTGTATTTTTTAATGTTAATGTAATTTACCTAAATAACAGAGCATGGTAGCCTAAACTTGAGCAAAGCGAAATCTATAATTCAGACATATTCTATGTATAGTTGGAATAATGATGACTAAGCAGAATCAAATCAATGAGTATTTGAGGAACCTTGACACAAATGAAGAAGCAGAAAAAAATGCTATTGGCTTTGAGATTTCATCTTGTGTTGTCAACTTATCCCTGCTAATACATACATGGATGATATGAATGAATATGTATGTGTTATGGGCTAAGACTGAATTAGCTTAAAGTAAAAAAAACTGCTCAAAACACGCTTCTGATTTTTTACATCTGATTTTTGAGTCCAAGCTGTTTCATATTGGTAACAAACAATTTTTTTTACATAATATTAACGGTTTATTTTTGCTTCTATATAACTTAGTCATTGTCTAAGCAGAGTTGATTTTTTAAAAGCAAGTACTGCACTCACATGGAATTAAGTAAAAAATTACACCTTGAATTATCTGACACACCCATAATCTGACTAAATGTTTAATAGAAGCTAGGAAAATAATAATCTTAACCCCTTTCTGCATATGAAGCCATATATGGCAGAAAATAAATTAGACCTTATTGACACGGTTTTTTCTTGTATGCGGTAACGGGTTAAAAAATAAAATAGCAATTTCTCACACCCTATAAACTGAATTAAACTTTTGCTAGTTCAAAACTATTTATAGTCCGTTTCATATTAGTTAGTTAGTTAGTTGCGCTGGGCATTTTCCGCAAGTCGACATCCAACGTGCCTATTTCCGTTTCATCTTTATCTAAGTAATTAATTAGGTATGGATAAAGCAACTGTCACTGGACTGTGTAAACTTTTACTAAAACTGTGATGACGCAATATCCTTCATTTCTAGTAGAACTTCTTACTACTACTTCTTATTACTACTTCTTATTACTACTTAGATGTTTCATCACCGTTTGATTGGTTCCTCTGTTAACAGAAGCAGCAGAGCACAGCTTGATCGCGAATTTCCCCACCACTCATAAACACGTTTTGCCCACCATTTTTCAACCGACTTCAAAAATCGAAGAGGAAACAAATTATGAATCGATTTTGATGATTCTGTTTTTGTTTGGTACTTAGATCATACTTCGGAGCTCAGAGTTGGTCCCATTTAAATTTTGTTGAAATTGATTTAGCTCTTTTTGAGAAATTCGACAAAAACTAAATAACTCCATTTCGCTCACGGAACTCGCTTATTTTTTGTGAAAACGTGATTATAACATCGACATATTTATGGACAATGGTCATCAGTGGCGTCAAAGTAAGCCAGAGCAGTCGGCATACTTTTTCTCTAAGAGAAATAGAGAAAGGTGCTCAAATACTATAAAATAGACAAGCCGGTGGACATCGGGTTCTATGGATGTCATTTGCAGCGGTGGCAAGTCTTGGGAGGGCCTCGCTCTCGCTCAGTAAAGTTCATATATATACGTATAAATGAAGCATCACAGTAACTCAAAATAAGAGACCCTTGGACACTTGGCTCTTCGATTCGGTATAGGTACATGCCTCAGACACCGCGAGGGTCTTTGCGCATGTAAGCTTTTAAACTGAATTGAAATACTTTTAATAAATTAATACTAGTGCAATAATAACTTATGAGCTTCTCTCTTGTCGTTGGGGTAATCGTCTCCATTCTCTATTCCATAACAATTGGTCTCCTGACACAATGCCTACTTTCTCCCTCAGTCGATTAAAATAGTTTTAAAACTCTAAAAACCTTCACAGGAAATTACATTTCTTGCTAAATTTTATAATTGTGGCACTCAAGCTTCGTTGTATAGGATACTCATAATCGTATGGTCAACATCAAAAGTAACTGTCTATTTTACTACTGGCATAATTACCTATGTAAAATTGCATACTAAAATGTTCACTTTTGATGCTGACTATACATTACAAGAAGATAACCATTCTGATTGGTTCCATCGAAAATATTATCTCTCAACTCTATTGGCGGGAAGTGGAGTCTAGCGGAGAGAGGAGATTACAACTGAAGGTGCAATTCCGTGCAACGCGGCGTAGCTTAGGCTGCACGCGTCCGTCGCAGACTTCGTAAACGGTGCCATACATTTTCTTACACTGACAGTCATTGTATGAAAATGAGACAATAGTCAGTGACCGACTGGCCGTGCACGTAATTGCACCTTTACACTAGGAAATGTCATTATAGGACTGACATTTCTTTGGCCTGCGGCGTGAAACTCGCAAATTATGCTTACCTACTGACTTAACAGGTAAAGTAATTAAGTGACCCTTTACTTGATCCTTATCTCAATGGTATTGCATTGAGGTACACAAATCATACGGTCACTTAAGTGCCTTTGACTGTTACCATTCTCCTCGGTTAATGAAGTTTGTTTGAGTAGGCCTCACTTGAGAACTGCTAGCAAATTCAGCATACCTCGTTGGGTTATCTACCTAATTGTTATCCAATTGATGTATGAGCACATTGTATCTAAGTTATGCATGTCCTCATACATCCTATCGCAATCAATAAGTTTAGACCATAATCACTTTTCAACAGAAAATCGACTTTAAACTAAAATATATCATGTCCTTCCGTATTCTGAAAGCAAATACATAAGTTTATAGGAAAATGTCTTAATTTCCATATACATATGTGTCTTTAATAATTGTGGAGTTCCGCCGATTCGTCGTCGATCTCATATTGACATTTTGAATTTGACAGACATTTTGTTTCTCCATCGTTTCTTAAATAAGTTTTGAGATAAGAATATAAAAATGATACGTATCCACTTAGATGGAACATTGTGTCGTGGCAAGTGGCGTAAAAACTGAGACAGCCGGCACTGATTTAGCTGTCCTTCCAAAAACAATAGACAACATTATCTAAAATTGGCAAGGCGGCGGAAATCGGTTGCTATGAACGCCATTGCGAGCTAGGATTCTGTGAAAATGGGAATTTCATTAAGCTAGGTTAGGCTTTCAATGTGAACAGCCACTTTGAACTCGTGCAAGTAAAATGAAAGTACATTCTGTGAAGAAATATTATGGACAAACAGGTCCGTTGAAGTTGTTAAATGTGTCATATGGTTAGCGGCTACTTAGCGGAGTCAGGCTTAAGTTTAACACGCAGAACAATGGGCCCTTGATTGCTATCACTTAGTGTGTGATAAGGGGCATTATAACACGAATCAAGAGACCATTGTGTTCTCAGTCGTATGGTTAGTTCTTACGAAAATGTTGTGTGATTAGTGATGAAGACAAATGTTGACGCTGACGAAGTCTGCTGTGTATAAGATGCGCTTAGAGGCAGAAACGTAACGAATGAATAAGCCAATTTTCTTTTTATACGTAACTTCATTGATTTTATCCTATACTATGCTGTTGACGGGCTCACTGAAGGAGCATAGCTTGCTGCACTTAAATTTCTTGTACAAACGAAGATAGTTAACTATACACCAATAGAACTTAACACGTTGCACTAAGGTTTATATTAGTTTACAAATACAGTTATTAGTGTCTTCGATGGTACATGGGTGCTTAATTATGTGCGTATGGAATACGTTGAGCTCTTATTGCTTTGGCTTCAGAATCATAAACGATCATATTTAATGTACACAAAGTTTTTATTTTTTATAAATTTGATACATTTTTATCATGACTACGTGAACCGACAAAAAGCTAAAGCAATTTCTGTGAAAAAGAGAAAGGCGGAGCTTTTACTTGTTTACCGTCATTTTCTTTTTCTATATTTTCTCTTCAAACGAACCATCGTCGAACTTCAAGAAATAGGTTCTTCATAACGTAATCTAATTGGTCCACCGTTCCCGAGATTTACGCGTAGCAATACATTTAACGATTAATTTTTCTTGTTATTTATAATTAGATTTATAGTACAATTGGAACATTCAATGGAAACACGTTTATTGGTTCAATTAAATCTTCTGCTCAATGACGCAATGGCCAACGACAAAGTTAAAGAATTACATCTTTGCCGTCAACTGTACCACAGAATAATTAATAGTAAAAAAAAAAACATATATGTGTTGTAGCAAACAACCACTTTTTCCTGCTCATTGAGTTTTAGTAAATAGAACGTCCATTTTTCCATCCAAATAACAATTTAAAACAACGTCGACGGCATTGCTAGTATGTTGTGTTCAAAATATACGCGTTGTACTTTACTATTTGGCAGTACTAAATATGAAAACGTAACGAGTCGCCAGGGACCGCGACGCGTGGAAGGCGCTACAACACACCAACAAAGACTAAAATAATAAGCAAAATAATTTAATTCTAATTTGTAATGTAATTAATAATCGCATGCTAAATAAAATTGCTAAATAAAATTAATAATATAAATAGTGAACAAAAAATAATAATAAATATATATAGTGGAAATAAAATAGTGAAATGTAAGTGCAATATTAATAAATAATAATATTATTAATTTTTTTTAAAGAAAAATTATTAGATAATGTTTTGTATAAATATGTTATATACTGAGAAAATTGTAATTATATATTTATTTATTCTCCTAGCAGGACAGGTAACCCAAGGAGTCTTAATTCAAACATTTTTTTAATACCGTCCCTCCTTCTTCACTGAAGGAGAGGCCATTTCATAAAATTTCATTAAATTAAGCTTAATTAGTAAAATAATATGTTATTTAAAAATCCAAAAATTAGAATTTTACATTTAAATTGTTGTGTATAAAATGTAAATGTGGAATTAATTGTAAAGTAATGTATAAAATATAAATAAATGGCTATTCTATTCTAAATATGAAAACAATAGTAAACAAACGAAATAACATACTTTTATATTCATTATCTAATACACTATTTGAAAAATTCATTTGGATCCTATCCTATCTTTAGATCCTATTAATCTTCAAGTTAAGATTTTTTGCCGCCCCTGCTACCTTTATGTGATGTGATGGTGTCAAAGTCCAAAAGTGACGAGCGCGACTGTACATAGATGAATATTACCACAGAATAGATAATAGTACAAGTACAGAAGGCACACTACTTTGATCTTTACAAAAGCCGCTTTTTTTAGCCAAAAAAATATGATTTATGGCCCTTCTAAAGTCGTCGTCCCCAGCGCAAGCCAAACGGAACGTTAAAGCTGCGTGCCAACGGTGAAAATGAATTGGCTCGCTTGCCGCGTCGCCGAGAGCGAGGGCTGTCAACGACTAAAAATAAAAATGTATTTCCTATTTATTTCTTGCATTCAATATAGAGAGCAATATATTTATATTCTTCATACATTATATTAATTATTTCATTATTCAACTATAAAGTAATCAATCTCAGAATTTGGACGAATTGAATCCACCACCAGGCTGCAAAACATTTTAGCTTTATTTTTAAACATTTTAATACGTATAATATAATAAAATAATGCAACGAATGCGTTACCTTAACATGCAATTAAATTCTTGAGCTTCATTTTGTTTTTGCTTAGTTGTCCGATATTTATTTATTTATTCATATTGATTCATATATATATTCATCACTACACACCTAGTATAAAACAAAGTCGTTTCCTCGTCTGTCTGTCTGCCCCTATGTATGCTTCGATCTTTAAAAATACGCACGGACGCACCGTGCCGTGCCGTGCGAAGCCGGGCGGGTCGCTAGTAACAAATAAAACATGTACAAAGGCGAACTTATCCCTATTAGGGATCACTTCCAATACATTTCTTTTAACTCATTATTTATATATTTTATATACTTACTTATCAAACTATCACTCAATCGTTTATTCATTACTAGTAATTTTACAAACTTCATATCAAATATTATTATAAAAACCTCTATGATTGTTGATTTAGTAGTAGACATACTTATTTTACTAGAATTTAAATTGACAAATATCAGTAAATAATCAATTCAAAATTACATAAGTACTTAACAATTAAAATTGATCTGAGTAACCAGTGTTAAATATGGAAGTAGATACACCTGCAATATGTTTTTTTATTATTATTCAGTAACTACTTATTATATATTTGTATAGAATCTTTTTATCGATTCATATTTTTTTATGTGGTAATACCACATTTTTTATTTTTATAAATAATGTCACAAAGGTAAATTAAGAAAGAAAAATTGAATGCGATCTACTACAATCGAAGCGGGATCATTGTTCCTACAACCCGCTGCGATACAATATCTTTTCGCTGTCTTTTTACTCATTCAAACACTTTATATTATAATATAACACTGGTATCAACAGATGAATGAGGAACGTTCACTTGCGACGTACATAAATCGGAAGAGCGTGCGCGCGAATTTCGTGTACGTGCGTTCCGAGACACAGCATGGCAGCCACTGAATAGTCCCCATGCATGAGGCCACCGGCATGTACTTGTAGCGGGAAAAGTTTATCGCGGAGTGCGCCCCGCCTGATATTACCTAAGATTACTGCCCAGTTGTCCCGATCAATGCCGACCCGACGCGGGCCCGCTTCGGCCGCTTATATGTAAATATTTGTATAGTGACCGTAATCGCAGAGTGCGCCGCGGTTGACTGTACTTAATTATAATCACGAAGGTATACTCGTGGACGTTTCACGACCAGGACCATTTCCTTTCGATCGATTATATCGCAAACGCACGATCACGACAAATGGTAATGAGTACCCACAAATTTAATCCGTACTCGTGGTAACTGATATTTAAATGCAAAACGAATGTTATTTCGAAATTTTGCGTTATTTAGTTTCGTTCAATTCGAGTTCAATGAATAATTGATTATACCCGAATGGAACGATCTAATCATGTGTGCTAAACTTCGTTTGGGCTTCACAAAAACGCAGCCTGTTTGGATAATTTTATCTTAAACATGTATACTTTCTTTACATATTAAAACGTCGTATTTTTTAATATCTCCGTAATACATAATTAACCTACAGCCGTTCTATCTATTGCATTGCATTAATCCGAATAAACGCCAAAGATGTAGACGAACGGAGACCGAGTGATCTGATAAAGTCTCCCCAGATAAGTCACGGAACCATTCAAGTAACATCATGAAATTGATTCCCGATCACCGTAGGACCATTAACGGAATCTATTACGAGAGTTTCAGTATCGGTCGCTTGTCACTACGCCCGAGTTCTAATTTCCTTTACGGTACACACACACACACACACACAATTACACACGAGCGTAACGCTTACATATTCCTTTCGTCTCTAATTTTATACATTGACAAAGCCTTATACACTTGAAAAACTCCCCAATTAAGGCGCTTCATAGTGGCTGTATACCCGAGACTATCCCTTTCCAACACGTTACAATAGTTAGAGACGCATTGCCGGGTCTCAGCGTACCTGGCCCGCCACTTGTAACGAGTGCAGCTCACCCCACATGAGATTAACAATACCAAAGACCTTGACACAACAATGTGCTTAGAGTAGTAGTTGGGCTTTGGAACTTTGGTTCCTATTAAAAACCAACTTGTACTGACTTAAGAACCTTCGAATAGGCTTTGCTGCTTTCGAACGCGGACGAACGCCATATTTTGCACTGTCTGATGCTTCTATACTATTATAAATTTCTACATTTGTATTGAGAATCAGTTATCTTTGGAGAGAGGTCATGATTTCAGGAAAAATCTTAATAGCGCGATGCAGGATCGTCTTTTGGTCAGTGGTATCGCGAAGTACCCAAGAGGTTTTGACAAGTGAGTGAAAGAGTTTATCAATAAAATGTTAAGTTTAAAAGCTAGATCAATGAAACTTAGCGTATTTCATATGTTGGAAAAGAAAACGGTTCGAGATAAGGCAGATAGTGCCCCGTCTTATTTTTCGTTGGTCTTGGCGTGGGTAGTGCCCTCAGATATTAATTGTTCTGTTTCTGTCATATGCGATTTTCCATAATACTCTAATTGAATCAAAACGACATTGTCCTGTATGCAGCATCAATGTACCTGGCGACTGAATTGTTCCACAATACACCCAGACATCAGGTATTATACTTAACCCCCTTTGCATAGGGCCATGAATCCGTATAGATCTGATTGAGCCGCTTTTGATCTACTTTGTGACGTATCGGTGTTTCACTACCTATATATATGTATATCTCATTAACGTAATAAATCTGTAATCATGTTTCAATATCAATTTGCGTTATGATTAGGCAGAGCGTATGCCAATGTGTAACTGAAGTTTAAAGAATCGGATTTGTAGAATAGAATAGAATAGAATATATTTTATTTGTCCAACATAGGTCAAAAGGTGTAACAATTTTTACATGTGTCTCACTATGAGGCGCCAAAAGGCATACAAATTGTGTGTGGCATGCATGTCATGGGCACAATTTAAAACTTATCATCTAAAAATTCTTTTACAGAGTAATATGCTTTTTCAACTAAAAAATTTAAATCTATATAGATCTTCCATATCTGCAATGTGTTTTAGCAATCTATTAAAAATCTTAGGAGCCATGCCCACAATACTATTTTGTAGTAACATGGTTTTAGGTACAGTTATATTTTATATTTTATTGCGTAAATGGGTACTTTTGAAACTTGAAAATTGATGAGAGTTACGTTTTACATAAATTGCTAATTCATAAATAAATAATAAGCTAGGAAGCGTCAGAATTTTTAAGTTTTTTTGTGTGTTGCGTGTGTAGGTACGCAGCCAAAAATGTGTTTTAGACACAAAATTTAATAACGGGGATGCTACATTTTCCCTGTAGCTGAACGTTTTTCGAAAAAGTGTATGTATACTATTAAAAAAAAATTTTGAAAAATTAATTTTTTGGACTCATCTTTATAATCAGAATAGTATGTATGTAGTATGTACATTCGAACCTCAACCTCATACAGGAAAAAGATTTCCTAATTTTTATACCGCTGACTGACGACAAAGAAAAAACATGAAATAGACAGCGCTTGTAAAACATTACACAGCATTTTACAACGGGCAACCGCATTACGTTATTTATATTAGTGCTTTAGTTTAGTGCTAGTGGGTTCAGAAAGTTAAATTAATTTGACCCACTGTAGTGAGCTAGTGGGTCCTTTATCGCAGCGACGGCACATCGACACTCAAACGCTAGTGATAAGCCACATTATTGCGACAGGATTCTAGGATGGTACTAAAATTAATTTCACTTAAGTACTGTATGTGCGGCGATCTCAATGGCCGGGGCTACCGCCAATTCTATTGTAGTGTTTCCTATTAACATTTCATGTAATCGTTCAATCACATTTAAGCTAGAATTCACCCGCGGTTTCGTCCGTTTCACTGGTAACTAATTATCCTGAGTTTTCATCCATTACCTGACCTATGTATTTACCGTATGTCAAGTTTTATAGTTATTTTTTTACATATTTTTCGGGTTTGGGTGAAAAGTGAGAGGTCATTATCTGGATCGCATTAGAGCGAGCGAGACAGGCTACTGCTGTGAGCTGTCAGAATCGCATTCTGACAGCTCACGCACTGTGTATCCGTTTAACCTGTAGAACGCTTTCCTCCCATGTCAAAATGTGGCTTATACGCCAATAGTTGAAAAAAGCAAGATCGAAAATATACCTTATCTGTCAGCTGGAAAATTGCTCTGACAGCGTCCGCCATTACCCGTTTAGTGGTCGTTGGCATGGTAGGCACGACAGCACACGACCATTTTAGTGGCTCTTGGCGTTCGAAGGGTCAAAATGTATGCTTTGAGTAATTTGCATAGGTCGGACTAATCAAATAGCAAAAAAAGAGTTAAGAAAAAAATTCACGGAAATACTCACAAACTATTGGCCAATTTTGGTTAAATTTATATTTTTAAACCAATTTTGGCCAAAAGTTTGTGAGTATTCTTTTTTCTTAACTCTTGTTTTGCTATGATTAGTCCGACCTATGAATTTGTAATATCATCACGAACTGTTACATTTATAATGTATAATAGTAGGATTTTCATTCGAAGAACGCGTGCGATAGGTACCAATATTGAAATCTGTTTTGTTATCCATCGTGCCTATTTGGAACTTGAAATATTACATGAAACATGGCCCAGATTGTCAACCTGTGGCGTACACCAAACAGTACCATAAAGCCTTACCGGTTCACGCTATGGTTATATCGTTTACCGTTTTTTGATCACGCAAACTTCGACCGCGGGACGACACGGAAGGTACAGTCGCTGGGGGTATAAAGTGGTGTATTATGTGTGACAAGCCTCAGTTGTTAACGGTCCTTTGCTGTGCCTTAGTTGCTAACACACTATATAATGGGAAAAGCAGCGGTGACGTATTACAATGCCAATAAGATGGCGTGTAAGGGAACGTGGGGAAATATCTGTTTTGAGACGTATGGCTACTAATTACACTATGAAAAGACGATTCAATAACCAAAATCAAAGATTTAAAACACCCCCGACACAAGTAGCTAGTCATCTCGAGACCCTTTTTCAATGAGTGATATAGAAAATGCTACTAAAACTGAACATGTCTTGGAAAATTCGGAATTTCATAATTCATCAATATTGATTGGCTGAGATCTTGTCACATGTTGCAATTAAGGCTGAATGTGAAATATAGTTAATTGCTTATAATGAGTAAATAATAATTGTCCAGAAAATACTTAGTTAGTTAATTATTAACTTTGAAACAATTGTGTAAGGAATATAAACCCGTGCCAAAGAAATACTTAAGAAAAATGAAATACTTATGAAAATTACCGCTTTACCGCTTCTTCAAGGGCCTAATTATAATACGGCCGAACTAAACAGACTTTCTAGGTGACACCCAACCACAACGCTTCATCTTTACATCATTTTGATTATAATTCAGTAGGTATAATAGGTTTTTGTGGTGTAACTACGCATAGCCTCGCACTGGCCCTTCTGATATTAGCTGTGATATTACATTACAGCACTCTAAACACATAATGCAGAACTGTGATTAGCAGGGGGGCGGAGGGGTTCCTGTCGTTTGATTACTATCTATGGAGAGCGGATGCTGCTCCCTTCGTTGTGCAGCCGGGGTTGGAATTTAAGCGTGTCCTCAGGCTCACTGGAAGCCACATTTATGATGCGGTAACGGGTATTTTCAACCACTAACAAAAAAGGGTGTAATAAGTTTTACGTCTGTAGCATCGTAGATCATAATGGGCCGTTTGGTTGGAACTTGATATGAGGAGAGATGCAAAGTACTTTTTAACCGACTTCAAAGAGGAGGAGGTTCTCAATTCGAACTAATTTTTTTTTGTATGTATGTTACTCGATATCTCCGAGAACCGTGAACCGATTTTCAATTTTTTTTTTATCGAAAGGGTATAACTCCGTGTTGGTCCCGTTGGCACTAAGTCGGGATCTGATGATGGAATCTTGGAGAAATCGAGGGAACTCTTCAAATGTTATAGGGACATGTACGGCGCTTTCGGTAATTTATTGATAAAGTCAAGAATTTACATGCAGTAAATAGGATTTGGTGTAAGGAAACTGATGATGAACCTCGCGTAAACTATAATATATAAATATAAGAACTGAGTGGTTTGGGATCGACTTCGAAGGGTGAGTCAAATGTAATCTGTACTTGAACGGGTTATTTTTGGCTCTTTAGTTTTACTGAAGTCGGTTCATTTTTATGTTAAAATTTTAGCTATCTGTGCAGTCGATGAAGGTGAGCTTTTTCTGGGTATGTCCAACGATTACTGGTTATTGAAGTGTGCGGACACCTATAGCTACTTATGTGTGTGTGCGATGTGATTAGGGCTGTAGCAAATGGTACTTACTTTATTTGTCTTATAAATTGATGCAACATAGTCGGATCAATTTTTGATTATATGTTAATGTGGAAATTTAACCATTAATTCAATGATCAATCGAAAGGAAATTGGTACTTGTTTGATTGTGATTTGTTTTGCTTTAACGCTGCAAAGGGCCAACAGATCGACGTAATAATTTCGGCATACACGGAGCAAATAATTCTTAAGTTCTTCTTCGGACACAACCTGTTATAAATTGACATCACTATTCAGCCAAGCTTCATCCTATAACTGCTCAAATAGGGACTCAGTTTTTGATGACACCCCTGCCCGTCTAGCACGACTACGCTTCGCGACGCTTATCGCACGACATAGCATCGCCCGTCACTCTCTCACAGTACTACGAAGAAAGAGATAGGTAATATTTCTCGCGCGAGGACGAGTCGCGTGTCACAGTTGTGCTAGAGGTGCAGAATTATCAATTTATCAGGCATATCGCCATAGAATCCATTTCCATGCTAGTACCAATTTTATAATCCATACTTAATATTATAAATGCGAAAGTGTGTCTGTCAGTCTGTCTGTTACCTCTTCAGGCTTAAATCGCTGAACCGATTTAGATGAAATTTGGTATGGAGATAGTTTGAGACCCGGGAAAGGACATAGGATACTTTTTATCCCAAATAAATTTAGTGCTCCCGTGGGATGAGCGGGTAGCACCGCGGGGCACAGCTAGTCGATAATAAAGCCAGAAAAGTTCCATTGTTAATATTGCTATCGATAAAAACTCGCACGTTCATTGCTTTAATGAGGATTTTAGTAGGCCTTGAGTCCCGACGGTGTATACTTTATAGGGTGTCGTTTACCTACGGGTTTTGCGTTTGGTTTCATTGCTTTACTATTTTTCGCAAGCTTGAGCAAAGATTTCAAGATAGGTATCGCTATTCATCGAAGAGAAAAGAGAACAGAATAGAAGTACACTTCCGAATAAATATAGTTCCACAAAGATATGGCTCATGATAGTGATGTGTTCAAAATTATGAGTTTCCTTCCCTCATTAAAGGCATTGGAAAAAGTAAGAACAAATATGTTTATACACTTTTAATATTAGTCTAGTCAGACACGGCGAATAAGTATAATTTTATTTTTAATATTCCATAGCGTCGACTTTAAAGGTAAATACGACACGGGAGATAGAAAGCGTCTCTAGTTGACAAAGCGATGCACTTCTTTACGTATCACGCAATTTGCGCTGCTCGCTGGTTATGCCAGTACACTTTAAGCTCTTTCCCTTAGAAAAATGGCGATAAAAATACAATTTTACTATGAAACTTTGTAGTTAATAAATGTCTATAAATAATTGAACGTTGGCAGCAATTCCATTGCCGGCGACTGATAAAAAAAACCCAATTGCTTCCCTCCCCCACTAATTGTGTTTTCAGACGAAAGAAAAGGAATAATTTCGTTACGGAATTTACAAGTAAAACAAATTGTAAAAGGCTTTATTTTTTATTTACGCTAATTTCCTAATTGATCTTTCTTCTCGTTAAGTTGTTTACGATTTGGCAACGGTCAAAGCGAAGGAGTTTCTAAAAGATTTCGGCTTCCCGGTGTAAATCTACTTATTTAATTAAATGCCGTCATGTTTATACTAAAATAGTTAATAAACGTGCCTTTCCTTAGCCTTAATTGACTGAGATAGAGGTCTCATTATCTCAACCGATTCTCATGAAATTTTGTGAGTAGGATAATTATATTTTATTTTGTAGTAATTTTATCGATTTTTTTCGTAATGGCGGTGATATGGGGGTTAAAGAGATAAAATCCATTTAGAAACAAACTTACGAGGTGTACAGCTCTTCGAGTATGCTCTCCTCACTCACAATTACAACAATCCCAGTAGTACTTATTGATTCAAATAACAAAGCGCAAAGAAAAATTTAAATGCCTAACCTGGTCGAAGAGACCGGGTATCAAGACCCGGTACCTCTGGCGTTAGGGTGGTGGAAAGGTTAACACGCTAGACCGGTAATCCAGAGGTACCGGGTTCGATTCCCGGTGTCTTCCGCCAGGTTGCGCATTTCAATTTTTCTTTGTTCTTTCATCGTTGTATCAATGGTACAATATAAAAAAATTGTGGTACATTAAAAATAATGAGATTACATATTTCATAAATCCCAATAGTCCCACTACTTAAAACCGATAAACCGATCGCCTGAAACTTGAAAGTGTATGAATGTATATACATAGATATTTATGGTAATTAGTACATCCGACAGCTTCTTGCAAAAATGGAAAACTGGGTTGGGTGTGGGCTGTGGAAGAGTGGGTGTAATTTTTTTTACCTGTTACGATTTGGTATCTAATTGGTATCATATTCTCGTCATAACAACCCGGGAGCTTAGTGGGAAGCCATTTGCAACGTTCCTGTGATATTCAGGACGGCAATTGATTGATACCGTGAATATTTGTAAGTATTGCTCTCAAGGTGTTGCACGTTCAGTCATTCAAACTAGCTCCGGCAGTATATCACATGTATGTGATTAAATTATATATTGTAAATTGTCACTATTCGATCAATTCTTGTATTTATTGTAAAAATACTCTAATGATTTGTAATTTCGTATGAACGCTACCAAATTTATCGAGATGAAACATATCCTTGAAAGTACAGAAATAATCCAAGGCTCCGTCACCCAGGTTCTTCTCAACCAAAATGTCCATAGAACGACAATTTTCATTTTATTACTCGCAAAATTCCTAAAAATACAGTTTTGTAAAACGCTGGGTGATAGTATAGTAGACATAGTTTGTGAAAATTGAGACAAATATCGTAGGTACATTGGTGTCGTCGTAATAAACAAAAATATGAAGAATGCTATTATTTTACTACAAGGCAATTTACTTTGCTGTACATTATTGGCAATTTGTATTTTGTTAAAAACAGGAGTTGGACTTGTACTTTATTAATTAAATCAGTGTTTTTTAGTAAGGCCCCATCCCATTGTGCTGGGCGGCTTAATAAAATGACGGAAATATATGTATGCATCTTTATACCAATAATCTGTCAATGCGTTCTTATGGTAAGCCATACAATGGGACCTTTTCCTGTTCAGTGGCACAAATTAAGGCCATGGATAAGTAACTTATTTCCTAGTTTATTTACGCCACTTTAAGAAAAGCCCTCTTGCCATGTACGAGGGCTGTTCTGAAAACATAGTAGCTAGCTACTCAAAGAAACGTAAGGATATGGTTATTTATTAGTATTGTTTTTCAAAATACTCCCCTGCAACATCGATACACTCTTTCATTCGTCCAAACTCCAAACCAACTATATCAAAACAAGAAAAAACGATCTTGCGGAAGGTCGAAAAATACACGTCTAAATTCATCAACTGCGTCATTTGCGTTGTTGAAACTTCGTCCTCGCAAGTTTTTTTTTATGGCGGGAAAAAAACTAAATTGCACGGGGCCAGGTCGGGGCTGTATGGTGGATGCGGTAATAATTGAACACCGGAAGTGTGTAAAAAATCGAGGGTTCGAACAGCAGTGTGAGCGGGGGCATTATCCTGGTGATAAAAAACGCCGCGGGTACCGCTCCTCAAACGTTCTTCGCCGAGCTGTTTTAAGGCTTGAGGCAGGCATACTTACTTCTGTATACCATAGTAAATGGTATACACAAGTATGCCTGCTGTGATCTGCCGGTATCAAACTTTCGAGCATACATTTGCACCAATCTACCCCGCGGGCTTTTTGCTCTTCAGTAAGCAAATGCGAAATCCATCGCGAAGAAACCTTCCGTACTTTCAGGGGATCATTTAAAATATTGGAAACAGCTTGTTATCCAATCTTTAGTCTATCCTGTATCTCCCTGTGTGTAATGTTTTGCTTTTCTTTAATTAGCCACTCCACTTTGATCACATTTTCAAAAGTCACCGCGGTCGGAGGCCTTCCGGGCCTAGCCACGTCTTTGACGGACTCTCTGCCTCGATTAAATTCTCGAAACCAAAAGGAAACGGTGGCTAACGAAGGAGCAAATTCCCCAAAAGCTACGTGTAAGTTTTCGCGAGATTGTTTAAATGTTAAACCTCTTTCGTAGTCGTAGTAAATCACCACATTAAATTCTTCTCTGCAGGTAACGTCCATTTTGCAATCGAGACAATGCTTGACACAACTATTTTAAAACATTTTAGCGTTTAGTTTAACGTCAGACAGTGTCAGTGTATCTGTTTTCGTTTTTGCTTGAAAGGTAGGTAACATGGTTGAGAATGTTTTTTCATAGATAATAAACAATCACTTTTAAACCAAAAATTTACCGTCTTCAAAGAAAAGAAATTGTACTTCCGTGAGGAGCTAAAAGTTTTGTTCAAAACCGTCTTCAAGTTATCAAGGGAACATGTAAACAGAAAAAACATAAAACAGAAAAAAAAGTTTACGGTTAATAAGAAAATCGGTTTACCAGTTCATTACCTTTTTCGTTGGTTTGTCCGGGACTTAAACAGTAAATTAAAGCATACGTTTCAAAGAGTTGAACAAGAAAACCGTTTGGATATAACTCGAGACATTCAAAGTTTCTCGCACTGACGATATTACACAAACCGAGCGTCTTGAACAAGTTCAAAGACGAAGCCCCGAGTGAACTGAACCTTGTTAATCTGAAATGGCGCGGCTCTGCAACTAACAAATACAGCGGGGCTTTGCAATGAGAGACCGCGACCGCGTCATAACAGATTGTTCAACACTAAATACTCAAACACGACTCCACGTGTATTTGCATTCTTCGAAGAAAAAATACTTCGCTTGGATTTATTATTTCAAAAATACAATTAATTAGTTCATCATCATATTTAAGAGAGTCCCTACCCTACCCTAGGTCTTGTGGGGTAGTTTTCCAATATTGTCCACATTCCGATTTTCTTTTACTTCTTGATTTTATGAAGTATTTATTTTTTCTGTTATCTGCTTTCTCCTTCTCCTTTTGCCTTTTATTCATTTTATACCTTTCCTTTTCCTTTGTCATTTAGTCAAGGTATTTGATGACCGTTCAAATCAGAAACTTTTGTTGATGATTTGAACTGAACGTCAAAAATGATGCTTTAGTTATGAAGATACTGACTTGTGACGTCATAAAAACCAGTAGTCGAAAGTTCGAAACACGTCCTCTATTTAGATTGTTTAGTTAAAAATAGTGTAATGTCCAAAACTTTGTGGTAATTTATTTAACTTCCTGTATTTTTGAATGCATGTCTAGTGGTTAGAGCAAGATAATATACTTTCGCTACAGTCGTATACCGTAGTATGCTTTTACTAATACTACCATTTGCTGCGTACGTGCATGTAAAAATATTATCACGTTTTATGAATTCCCGGATGCCAGTAACACCTCCCTATTTTTCGCCGTCGATTAAATATTCTATAGTATAGCTTACTAATTGTCTAAACTGAAAGCAAACTGAATGCTTTACAGCTTTCGTGACAGAGCCATTTTCTTTGTAATTTAATATAAGCCATTAAAATTATACGATAGACTTTTGGCTTGGGCGTAATCGAGTAAAAATGAATACAATCGAATTTCGTCAATAATTATTTGACTCCAGTGTTTTTTTATAACATCAAAATTCAAATATGAGTTTGACGGCTCATAAAAAAAGATAAGAGCCATAAAGGAGCGTATTAAATTTAATCTGTTGACGAAACTCACTAAGCAAGAAATACCTTCTTAAAGTCTTAAAACCCAGTTTGTATCTCAGTATCAGTCTGCTAACTAGACGGGGGGCTTTGAAAAGCAGTCAAACATTGTTTTTGCGAGTGTAGCTTGACACCAGGAGATTTCGCCTGTCCGTTTTAGTAAGTACCCTATTATCGATATCGATACGTGGTGTTGGTGCTTCGCTCGCAGCGTGCGAGCTACTAGACGTCTAGATCCAGCACGCTGCATGTGAAGCTGCTTTTACACGTGTTTCTCCCGTAGTTTCATTAGTACGCTGTAGGCTTCGAGGCCCTGCAGTCGCCTCAGACGCGCGCTCCAGAAACTGCAGTTCGATGATCTAGTGCACCCCGTATGCTGCAAGTGCATTCGCGAATTCAAACAATATTCTTTACCTACTTTCTTAAATGAAAATGACATTGCTAAATTATGGAGTTGATTGTCAGAAATCAAAGTGCTATACGATGATGTAGTCTTATTCCCGGAGTATTTATTCCTTTAATATCTTTACTTGTTATACAGTGGGTCCTATAAAAATAGACGCAGCATAAAAAAAAATACTACTAAGTAATTTAAGCTATCTCGATAATTGTGACTGCCCAGCTATATGAGTAGTTTATTACTATTGATATATTGTATTTTATTGACTTTATCGGGTAATATATTACCTTATAAATAACTTGTCATCAAATGTAAAGTCAGTAATTTTAACTACTTATTTTAAATTCTTAACTCATCTATTTCTAATTAATTGTATCGACTTTTACTTAGCACTATTTGTGGTTTTATAAGTTATATTATAACTTAGAGATTACTTAACATCATCTTATTCTAATAATCGAGCTTTAATTTGTCAACTTAACACCGAATTGAAAAGCCAGAGAATAATTTGACCAATGTGCCACGAAGTGCCGGTTGTCCAAAATTGTTGGCCTTTATCATTGTATATGATTGATTTGGGAAAAATGAATGAATTATTTTCGATTGAAGGAACTTGAGCGTATGAACATTCTGGTCAATTTAATTGTAGACCTAAAATTAATTTAGAACTTACATAATAAATGGATCTCTCAAATATAGGACAAGTTATATTCGTGAAGTGATACAACTGTTACTATGTGCGGAAACTGAAAACTTGGGTTAAAAAGTTCGGATTTCTTCAGAGAAGCCAGTTGCAACAAGCAACAGATGGTTATTTCATGTAAGTGTCTCGGTTCTTTCTGTAAATGGAGAACTTAGTTTTTTTTTATCTGTAGGTCACTATTCTTTTACAACTCATATCCTCAGCCAAAAATACTACCCAATATCATAATTGAATATTTTATACTATTTTTATTGTCATCTCGTGCGATGACATCAATTCATCATACTTAATATATGTACTTATGTAACTTTAGTTGTTAAGATTTTTATGGCACATCAAAATATTATATTATAATACGTACCTAGTATGACAATTATAAGTGTTCTTCGTTTTATTTGGTTTCTAACGTATTACAGAATTATTATCTATATATATATTACGCGAGGCCGATTTTTGTACATCCCATCAGATCTACAGTTATGGTCCGATTTTGATAAATGATATGTCATTAGATTCGTCTCATGCTGGAGAGGTGCATAAAACTCTTGGAATTTTTAGTTTTTCCTGAAAAGGTAATGAAAAATGGATTTGAAAAAACTACTGTGCGCTAACCACGTGACTTTGACCACGTGACCTGTGATCCCTATTTTGACATAAGATGACCGAATAATAATAAGCATGATCTGCTCACAAACCTGTAGTAAGTTGTTCAGCATGATGAAATATTATTTTTGAGTCGGCAACATAATATCCGCAACACTTAAAACATGTACGAATATGCAAATATAATTTTACAGTTTGTTATAATGAATGACAGTAACCATATTTAGACAACTATTAATGTCTTTTTTATTGGGGGCTATTATGTCAATGCTCTAAATTGCCAGGTTGTTTTTCTTTTTAAAATGTTGATATGGAAACTTTTTTCGCATACCTGTTAAAAATGTGGAGAAAAAAGCCGGTTAAGTGCGAGTTGGACTGGTACTCGAAATACTAGAAAAACTGACCGTCATTCAAGGATAGATTATTTTTATAGGCGAGTTTTACAATAAATCAAAGCAGAAAAAAATTAGTAAAACTAATTTAAACGTCATTCAAATAAGTAAATTTATGATAGATTATTATAAATTTGATTACATAAGTCCATCAAAAAAATAATTTCAAGGAAAATGGCATGAGTCATGGTAAATTAAATGGTATTTTACAAGAAAAAACTTAGTCCTTCCGCTTGCATGTCAACGGGATGGGAAATGTGGTCGAGTTGAGAATATGGACGACTTGACAATGTAGCTAAGTTGGGAATGTAGGTATCTACATTGGTAATATGGATGAGTTGGTAAAATGGACGAGTTGGAAATGTGGACGAGTTGGGAATATGGACGAGTTGGGAATGTGGATGAGTTGGTAAAATTGACAAGTTGGTAATATAGACGAGTTGGGAATATGGACGAGTTGGGAATATGGACGAGTTGGGAATATGGACGAGTTGTTAATATGGGCGAGTTGGGAATGTGGATGAGTTGGCAAAATGAACAAGTTGGGAACACGGACAAGTGGGCAAGGTGGACGAGTTGGCAATGAAGACGACTTGGTAATACGGACGAGTTCGTGATATGGAAGATTTGGCAATAAAGACGAGCTGATAATAAGGACAAGTTGGTATTGTAGACGAGTTGGGAATATGGACGATAAGGAAATGTGGATGAGTTGGCAATGTGGATGAGTTGGTAAAATTTACAAGTTGGGAACATGGACAAGGGGGCAATGTGGACGAGTTCGTATTATGGACGAGTTGGCAATGAAGACGAGTTGGTAATACGGACAAGTTGGTAATATGGACGAGTTGTCAATGTGGACGCGTTGGGAATATGGACGAGTTGGGACTGTGGATGAGTTGGCAAAATGAACAAGTTGGGAACACGGACGACTGGGCAATGAAGACGACTTGGTAATACGGACGAGTTGAGAATATGGACGAGTTGGAAATGTGGATGAATTAGCAAAATGAACAAGTTGGGAATATGGATGAGTTGGCAATAAAGGAGCTGATAATAAGGACGAGTTTGTATTGAAGACGAGTTAGAAATGTGGATGAGTTGGCAATGTGGACGAGTTGGGAATAATATGGACAAGTTGGAAATGTGGACGAGTTGTATTTGTGGACGAGTTAGCAATATGTACGAGTTGGCATTGTTGACGGGTTGGAAATGAAGACGAGTTTGGTGTATGGACGAGTTGGTAATGTGGACGACTTGGCATTGTGGACGAGGTGGGAATATGGACGAGTTGGAAATGTGGACGAGTTGTATTTGTGGACGAGTTGTATTTATGGACGAGTTGGTATTGTGGACGAGCAAGTAATATGGACGCGTTGGCATTGTGGATGAGTTGGGAA
This sequence comes from Apotomis betuletana, assembly GCA_932273695.1. NCBI lineage: Eukaryota > Metazoa > Arthropoda > Insecta > Lepidoptera > Tortricidae > Apotomis > Apotomis betuletana. The sequence continues at coordinate 9,694,880 of OW026298.1, read as the reverse complement.
TATAAACGAGTTGGCATTGGCAATAAAGACGAGTTGGTAATACGGACGAGTTGATAATATGGATGAGATTGGCAATAAAGACGAGTTAATAATAAGGACGAGTTGGTATTGTAGACGAGTTGGAAATGTGGACGAGTTAGCAATATGGATGAGTTGGCATTGTGGACGAGTTGGGAATATGGATGAGTTGGCAATAAAGATGAGTTGGTAATATGAACGAGTTGGCAATGTAGATGAGTTAGGTGTATGGACGAGTGGGCAATGTGGACGATTTGGCATTGTGTACGAGTTGGGAATGTGGACGAGTTGGGAATATGGACGAGTGGGAAATGTGGACGAGTTGTATTTGTGGACGCGTTGGAATTGTGGACGAGTAGGGAATATGGATGAGTTAGCAATATGGTCGAGTTGGCATTGTGGACGAATTGGGAATATGGACGAGTTGCCAATGGAGACGAATTGGTAATATAGACGAGTTGGCAATGCAGATGAGTTGGGTGTATGAACGAGTTGGCAATGTGGACGTGTTGGGTGTGTGGACAAGTTGGCATTGTGACCCAGATGGGAATATAGACGAGCTGACATTGTGGACGAGTTGGCAATTTGGAATAATTAACATGTTACCCTAACATGCGAAACTTGATAGGCTTCCGTTTTTACCGACAATGGTAAGGAACCCTAAAATTAGGTTTTTATTATAATAGACTTGAGATAGCATCTCCCTCAGTCTTCTGTCAGACACTATTTCAATGAGAGAAAAGACACGAAAGTTAGAATTTGGAATTCGGGTATTAGGCCTTCAGCTCAACTTTTTGAAAAAAAAAAAATATCATATTCTTTTTTTCAAACATGTTTAGCTGTTTTATATATTGGATTTTTTTATTACACATATTTGACACATTCTTTTTTTTATGGTGGATTATTTATGGTCAGTAATTTATTTAGATTAGTAAGAAGTAGGGTTTGATTAAGTATAACTATCGTAAGAATTTCAACCACAATGTGTCATTGTTATTGAATAAATGATTGATGATGATGACAAGGCAGCACCCATATTATGAAAATTTGCACGATCTATTGAATTTCATAAAAAAAAACAAGCATTGATAATATTTAGTGGTTTTTCGTGTAGGTATCTATAAACGTTTTTTGCTCTCTATTTCATACAATTGAGTTTATGTAACAATTTTTAGTATCAATATTTTGAAGTATTTACGATTATGAATGAATACATAAACAGTTACGCACTATGTACGCACTCCATGATCTCCTTTTTAAAACCTGCGTAGTGAGTGACCAAATCTGTCATTTCGATTCATGTGCTATTTCTGGAAATTGATAGAAATCGATCAAATCGATAAATGTATGTCCTGAAGAAAGAACAACAAATTAAAATTCTACCAATCGGTTCGGTCCTATGAAAATATGTCAATTATTTTTTTAAGATATGGGACTATATTGTCATGAATTATATTTTTCCATAAAACGAATACCTAATATGCATTTTATTTGTGAAACAGATCAGCAGATCACATGTCATTAATGCATAAGTTATTTTTACAAAAGAGTTGAAAAAGTTGTCACGATGAAGCCAGCAGTTGGCTATCAGGCCTGGCTCTAGCCTGGCATGTTTTAACGTTTTTAAAACATCATTTTAACGTGTTTTTTTTTCAGTATTTATTCTTCGTTCCCCAAAAACTTCTTATCGATAAAGTAGTTATTTTCTGTAACACTACCGGATTTCCATATTCTAGCGGCGGTTCGACGCCGCAACGGGTCTCTAGTTATGTATATTATTGCTCCATGTATATCTTAGAATATTATAATTATAAAGGTAAGTTGGGATTAATAAAAAAAACCCATTTGGTTATTTAAAAAAAATACATACAACACGATATCAATAACGCATTAAAAGTTTCTTAATAGGCGTTGCCGTTGGCTACTCGCTCAGTCGCTCTATCTCATGCACTCTCGGAAAATCAGAATTTATCTAGTCTCTTATTTCTGAAAGTTAAACGTGATGCTCTTTTCTTCGTTTTATTGCGCACTGATGTATGAAAGCAAGCAAAGTTTAATTTCAAAGCGAGTACAGTTAGCAAGTTAAAAAAAAAATCGGATTCGTGAAAATCGGACTCATAATTATATTAAAATAGAATCTTGTATCCTCCCTTACTTTTTTATTAATCTTATTTTTGTAGAGTACACAGAGCGAAGGCTTGGCTTAGCTAGCGTAATAGAGTTCGTTTGGTACCTACCGTTGCTTTGGTACCGTTCGGTTGTACTCATTTTATACCATGTTGTAGATATATGTTTAAAAAAACTGAGAAACAAAAAAGTAAAGAAGAATGTTTCAAACTTTAATTTAGAAATACGGGATTTTCAACTTACGCTTTAATATTTTATTTTACAGCCAAAAGGAAAATCATAAGCTGTACGCAACTTTTATTATTGGGATCGAGCGTTTTCACTGAAAACTTTTCAGCGCTTGGTAGGAATATCGAACTTTGATTATCATTTTAATTGTAGTTGAAATTTTACCTTAGCATAAAACAGGAAAAGTCCCAGCTTTTAGTTTATAATTATTAATAAAGAGCAGAGCAATATTAATCTGTATAACGTTAACTTCTATTAGTAGCACAGGCTTTGACGGTCGCTCACAGACGTGAAATGCGCTCCCAAGTGCAACAAACGATGACATAGTGTATATTAGGTACCCTCCGTTGTACAAACTGACATAACTGACGGTATCTCCCTATACACATACGCCCCTTTTCACGGTGACTACCGTTGCTCAGTGTCGAGCTTCCAACAAAACTTGGGTAATTTTCATGTTTAACTTTACTCATATCATACTTTACTTTTATTTGATACTAGATTTTTCCTATGTCTACAATCGCTATAGCAGTTAAATCTTTCATTTCTCCTTACGATAGCTGGGAGTAAAGGATGAAATTTGTAAATTTAAGTATTACATATATTCCTACAGTTGTAGGAATATATGCAATACGTAAATTTACAAATTAATCATGTACCTAGTTATTAAATACACATTTTTACAACACTCTAAAGTCTATATATCAATCTCATAATGTGATATCGCAGCCATGTTACCATGGTCATAATAAATAAGGAACGCTTGGTGCCAGTGATGCTCGTTCTTCATTTTTTACTATCTCTTTAACTCCACACAAGCCCGTCTAGCACAACTATGCTTCGCGACTCAAGTCGCGCGACATAGCGCTACCTGACACTCTCTCACATTACTGCGCAGAAAGAGACGGGTAATTATCTCGCGCGAGAAATAGTCGCGTATGACAGTTATGCTGGAGGTGCTGCATTCAAATCACGGAGACGATTACAGAATTAGTCGCGTACTTACGCAACAATTTAATATTTCGTTATTATTATTCACTCATTTAATCATGTTTCTCAGGATAGGTTTTTTTTTACAGTAAATTTATATAAAAAGTAAAATATAAAAAATACATTACAAATATAAACAAATTCTAAAAACAACCTAACCTAGGGTGCCGCCGGCAGCGGGGCAGGGCCCAGGCTACCGGTGGTTAGGGCTGCAGAGAGAGGAACCTCCTGAAGATGCGCGCCGTGTCCAGGAGTACCGCCTTCTGTATCTGGCCCTTGATCCAGCCATCTAGCGAGAGTCTCTTAAGATGTTTGTTATTATTATTTATTGTATTATAGGTTGTTTAGAGTAAGGTTTTATACATACGCTTTTCTTCCGGTACCTACTTACTTATTCACGTGCGTAATCATTCCCCACATTACATAATGACACATAACTAACAATGGTTCTATGGACACTACCGTCTACGTCACAATGGAATTCACTAGACTATTTCCAAACATTTGCTTCAATATGGACGGTGCTCATTGCACAATATAACCGCAACTTCGTAACGGCGACACCACCCCTAAATATCTTCGAAAGGTGAACGTAACCAAGTTAGCGGTGCGCCAACGCTCTCAATGTCTGTCGCCCAAATTCACAAACTTTTGAGATTTTATCATCACGTTTAAGTTATTCACTGTTCAGATTAAATTAATTACTGATTCTGTTAGCGTTTGCGCTGGAGGAATATCGATCCTCAGAAGTATGAAATTTGTATATGATCATATGGATTATGAACCATTCATATATTGATGAAATAAATTGAATATTAAACACATTCTTGTTTTAGTGTTTAAATACATACATGGAGACGATGTTTGTCAAAAGCTCACCCTAAACCATGATTTTAATTCGATGCCGAAATAAATATGTGTAGGTACTATAGATTTTTTTTACCTGAAAGTAGTAGAACAAAAAATATATGATTTACAGTACCGGTCAATAGTTCAAGTGACACTATGCTTTAAAATTAGATTATATTCAAATATATCACTGGCAAGTTTAGAATTTCATAGGTTCACCTGTGTAAAAGGTATACTTGTTATTTTCTTAAACTTATTTTTTTACTAGCCGCGCCGCACGGTTCTACCCTCTCATCCCACGGGAACACTAAATTTTTTTGGAATAATAAGCAACCTATGTGTTAATCCAGGGCGTCAGCTACCTTCATACCAAAATGTATCAAATTGGTGCGTTGCTGGAGCGTGAAGAAGTAACAAACAAACACATAAACACACTCACAAACTATCGCCGTTTATAATATTAGTGTAATTAGTAATTTTCCTTGAAATGTTTTGTAACAGGATTTCTTTGTCAACAGAAATGCGACGTCGGTAGAGATGGTGAGGTGAGCGCGGCGAGATGGTGCCGTGTTTGGTAGCTGCGCTGCTGCTCGCTACGTCCGCGCGCGCCCTTGACATATGTAAGTGCATTTGTAACTGTCATTGTACGAATAACAAGCCCCAAGAATTTTCTTTGTTAACATTTCTAAAATCCAGAGGTCTGCAATAAAAGTCCCGACTCCTTAAAACCCCCGCACATACCCGAGCGGTCTGAACGATGAGTTTCTTGAAAACAATTTCATTTGTAACGGTCGAGCATATTGCTACTGAATTTTTAATAGAACTTTAAAGAGCATCTGGCGTACAGTTTTATTTGAAAATTTAATAAAGTTAGAACATTTCTGCTGTATTTATCGATAATTGAAGTTTGTATTTGTTTCATTTGTTCTCCGGAGCCCCTGCGCTTGACATTGCGCATATATAGATTATAGTTAGATGATGTCGAAAATTTTAGTTAGCGCCCCGTCTCGCTCCGGTGTCTGAGCATGGACCGCCTTAATATTTAATTAGAAACTTCTCAGTTCCCGCTCTGGTGTTCGGAAGTTATATACGAACACCAAATACTTTAGAGCTACGTTGCGCCGTCATATTTCAATGGAACTTGTAATGGAAACTTCTCGAATCATTACTAAAGGCTTGTTCGGACTAGGCTAGTATTTTAGTCTAGTAGCGAGTAATGTAGTAGCTAAACTATTCGCTACTGCCTAAAAATCGTTCGCATTACAGTCGAGTAAAGTTCACAAGTCAGTTGGTATTCTGCAATTTTAAAGTGGTTTCCTCGCTCCAGCGAAACGACATTTTCACGCCAACTAACGAACTCAACTAAATCGACAGGTTCGGACTTGGTTAGCCGGCGGCCGAGTAAGCACGGACGCGTGGTGGGGGGTGCTACTCACTACTAAACTACTAAAAAAAATAGAATAAAATGGATTGACTCGACTAAATTACTTACTAATCTACTCGACTAATTTTTTGGTGTTCAGACACGTTTAGCTACTAAATTACTCGCTAATAGACTAAAATACTAGCCTAGTCCGAACAAGGCTTAATGCCAACCCGGACACTTGGCGCGAACTGTGTGAGCTGCAATTCAATTGTTTTCAAGCAAGGATGGTGGTCCGTTTGATGAAACTTTAAGGCCTCTGTTTACTCTCTAAACTATGTCTCTGTAGTTCGTCACACACAAAGTGCTAAGCCTACATTTCTCGTGGGTTGTTTAGTTTTGATAATATTATAATGTAAATGTAGTTGAGCTTGCACATAATTGAAAATAAAACAATTGTGTTTTACATGCTTCTCTTCTAGGGAATTAACTTTCTAAAATATGAATAATTATAAGGTATATTGACAATAATTATTAACGATTTACACAAAAGCTCAATTCGACGTACTAGATTGACATGTATATCATTATAATTTAGTCAATACGTCTCAAATTTACTGGCTACGCCATATATTGCGTTTTAGTGGTACTAATTTATTTTACTGGCAACGTCAAATTTGAACTATCCACAGTGATGAAAGTCAAGTTTTTTTCAATAGGATTCAGTATTTATTTCGCAAGTAGAACGAAGGATTGAGCAGCATTCTGGTAAACAATGTTTTGAATTTGATTAATGACAAATCTTGACAAATCGCTACTAACGTTTAATAATGCAAATATATGACGTATGCTCATTATTGCCATATGAAAGCTGTTTGTAGCGCCTCTATCCCTGGGCTGGACCGACAATTGTTAGCCTATACAGTGCGACATAAAAGAGTAGAAAATAAATGAGGGCGCCACTTCCTTCGCAACTGCCACATTTTTGACGTAAATTGCTTGAATATGGTAACAATTTTGTATGAAAAAATGTAGTTCCTTTATCATCCGTTTTCTACTCTTTTGTGTCGCACTGTAATTTAGAGCAAAACATCATGGCGACAAAAACAAATTGACAATCGGAATGTAATGAACACGTCGCCTAGGCGCCGCCGATGGCTATCGCGGGTACTGTTAAGCCTGTGTCCGTCGTGTAGTACACAGTTTTGGCGGGTTACTCATCTATTCGCTTAGTATTCCCGTGCGGCGCGCGCGCATGTCGCTACCCAGTTCACGTGCCCGACCGGTTGTGACAATAGCGAAACGGCGGCGTTTAAACACTCCGAAACGGAAGCAAGTGCCCGTGCGCCTGGCTAGTACAATCGAAAATTTTGATATGTTTCCAGGTATTGAACTTTAGCTTCGAATATTGAAGTAAAATTTCATAACGTGGATACAAATAATAATTCAGCGTTGTCATGTACGTAAATCCAATATTTTTTTATTTCTCTTAAAATGTATCTTTCTTAGGCTGGATCCCACCATATTTTGCCCTACGGGTACGTAAAGCTTGAAATCAGGCAGTTGTCCCTCGTCTCAGGGTGTGCCCAGGAATGTAAAAGTTAGGAACTAAAATAAGCGGTTGAAATAATAGTATCAACTTAAACCATTAAATAACCGTGCACTTACATTCACTGACCTTAATGGCACTTCATACTAATTGAACAAACCATCAGTGCCAGCCTAGACAACTACTATACTTTATCTGTCGATTTTGTTAAAAGTGCTCGAAATCTATACAAGTAGTAGAAGTTCAGTCGCGATAACAATTCTGTTCCCTAAGATTCAGTAATGTAACCCAATCTTGCTACGCGAGTTAATATCATTTCCCAATTTGTGTCTCAAGCTCAAGCTACCCGATAATGGCGTTATGAGGTAAGCGGACAAACCTAAGGGCTTATCACGGACGCTATTAAAGCTACACCTACATAATCACTATAGATTGAAAGCAATTAGCTTACTTAGCGGGTTAAATTTAGCCGAAGCTAAGAAAATATTACAATCTTGTCATGAATAAAAATAAAATAGATAATCACTTCCAGTTCCAACGCTCAAGTTTCCGTTTCATTGGGCAAAAGGAGTAGCCTGTACATGATTGCTTCCTTTGTCTTATATTTAATCGCTAGTTGATATTATAAGTACCTTTATGTTATACAACCAATAACGCATTCAGAAAGCCGTTTCATTTAATAGTCTTCCCTAGGTGTTACCACAGTGACGTACTCAACAACTGTCATAAATGTGATGTGTGATAAGAATGAGAATGTCAACAAAGTGTTCGTCTGTATGAACTATTTTGCCATACAGAAAGTTATTTATTTGAAGTATGGTCCCTTTAATGCGATGTATTTGGTGCCGTACGAATGTATACCGTTACTTAAACCTCAATGATTGATAACGTACCTACGTTAAATAAAAACTATAATTTTAATATTTACTATATTTTTTATGGCTCAACTACAAATTGATAGTTTTAAATGTTTCCCTTTACTTGTAGTATAAGACGGCATTACTTGCCAGATTGCATAGTTCTAAGTCAACGGAAAATACCTTATACATTTTGATTCCCTTGAGAGTGTCGAAATATATGTTTTGTGCGTAATAAAAGGCCGTATCTTTTTTTTAGTTAACTTGGAAGTTTGATTATTTCACAGTTTCAAAGGACCTGAGTTAAGGGTTATGATTTCAACTGAATAGTTACCTCCACGCGTTCCTGATATAAAAGGTTTTGGCAGACAAACGGACGGACGGACAACTATGTGATCCTCTAAGGGTTCCGTTTTTTTCCTTTTGAGTTACGGAACCCTAAAAAGATCGTATAGTCATTTGCCATTCAGTTAACTTTTGGAACTACATATTTTTTTTATTCGTTGCACACTTACTACAAGTTGTTTATTACACTTCTGGCAATTTTCATTCGGATTATATTAATACCCAAGTCCTATTCAAATTCAATTTAAATACTTCGATTTTTCCGCTACTGAATGTAATAAATAAAATTTAAATTCATATATCTATGAGACGTGCCTTGCCGAATATTCAATCCACTTTGGGCCAATTGTCGTCTTTCACATCTGACTTGTGTCTGAGTTCTATTGATAGTATTAGAATTATTTATTAGCAAGTAGGTTAGGTACACGCCCGTATTTAACGAGTTTGTTTTAATCTTTAAAAGAGTTATTGCCTTTGGCTAGAGAAACTTCGAACGTGATTGCTAGTCTTATGTCCCTTGATAACTGAATCGAGTTATTTCAAACGTCTTTGTTTTCCATTGTAGGCAATATGCAATAACCATCTCGAACTACAAACTTATCAGACTACTCCGTCGGTACAGCCTTCGTGCAATCGATATTCGATCTAAGTTCTTTTCAAATCAGATATAATTGCCAAAATTACAACTATACGGCACCGGTCATTACCTGTGTTCATGTCACCGAAACCTGTCACATAAACCTTATTGCTGAGGGCACAGAAGTCACGAACCCCACCGCCATTATACTTTTCGGTGAGCTCTTGTATTTTTTATCGATCTTTCAACATTGAACATGTAATTACCTAACCCCCCTACATTTACAGTCACATCTGTACATCGAATAGTTTGAAAAGTAATTAAGGTTAAGCTGCTAACTATCGAAACACGTACTGTGTATAAATTTGTCCTATAAACTACTGAGCCTGTAAAATGAAAAGGGGAAAACAATATGCTAACGACTCCTTGTACAATGAAAGTAATTAAAATAATAGTTCCAACGGTATCACGCGAAGTGTTTTTTGTCCGAGAAAAAGCCTTGGGAGTTGGCGTGTGTAATGAGAATGAGTGGCTCCAGTATCTAGGTAACGGGCCGACCATTCCGGCGATACCCTGAAATTTATACGTGGCAAAGCCAATATTGTAAGCGGTTTAAGTTGACACCCAATCGTTTTATGTAAAAAAGAATATGTATGCCTTTCGTGGATGGATATGAATGAGTAGCGAGTCGCCACTGCTGTTTATTATTCATTAGACGACTACATGTCACGCAAGAGCATAAGCACGCACAAGCTCAGAGCTTCTGAAACTTTCCCCACTCGACATTTATTTTTCGCTCACACAAATTACACGAATGTAGCTTTAGTGCGGCTTCCCAAATTAAGAATTAGTCGGTAAATTTGCTCGTAAAATAATTATAATTCAATCGTTGAGACGTCAGAAGCATGCGTACTCGCGAACCGCTGTTAGCGAAACGGTCGCGTAAACGGGGATCGTTTATTCCTGTTTATTAATATTCAAAACTGGCTTTATGACGTTCGCAATTTGTTTTCGAGCGCTGAGGTACAAGAGACTCGGCTTGAATTAACGAGACACGCAACAAGCGAATTCTATTTGCATTTGACCTATAGACGATTGTCTTTTGTTCATTCGAGGGGCACACGGCATAAGGGCCACAATGGAATCCTCCGCTGCTAGAAAAATGAAGACATTTTGTCATTTTGTAATGCGACGGCGACCGGAAAATGCTTCCAGCGTAGACAGTCTGAGAAGCCATTGTACGATCGTACGCTTGATTGATTACTTTATTAGTTTCCCGAGGCGAGCGTGGTTCAACAAAACGAATAAGTACACAACTCGGCATATAAAATGTTCTATCCATCGGCTATGCACTAGTTTGGTCGATTCTAGCGTGTGGTCGGTGTAATATGTATCAAACTCGCGCACGTTCTCTACGGCACATTCTACAGGGGCTTACAAGCCTTTGAGCGATTATAAATATGTAATTCGCATACCCATTATGCACGTCTACTACGTTCTTATGTGAAAACTACAAAAAGAACCCTCATTAAGAATGTATACCACGGAACGTAAAGTAAAGATAAAAAGGTGTTGGGGGAGAGCACGCGTTCTCCCGTCATTCGGAAGCTTTGTTTGTGTTGTGATAGCGGGAGTGATAATTGTATGATATTTCACGCCGTATGCTCCCATTTATATTTGTAATAGCTTCGTGCGGTTGTGCAACAGTTTTAAATTAAATTTTCGTCTATAGGCGTGCATCGCACCGTACTTGAATGGAATGATGGATAGCCATTGTACATTAACGCCGGGGTCAAATAACGAGCGCGCAGCGTGCCCAGCGCTTAAGTAATAAATTAACTTTTTATTACACTAAATTTAGCTTAACATTCGTAGCGTTTGCAACGAAATTTTGAGTTTTTACAGCCTTTTATACAGCAACGGCCAGATGCTTTCTATTCTCAAGATTTGAGTTTGTAGTTGTCTAAAGTGTTATTCACATTATTCTATTCCTGTATCAAAATGATGTAGCATGCTCGTTTTGCTTTCTTTAATCCCCAAAGCCGCGACGGCCTCTATATTCCACCTGCGACCTTATAACAAGCTTTGTGGGTTGAATCCGGGCTTGCCGAAATGAGTAAACTATGGAATCACCCCACAATCATTGTGGTGCGTTCTCTCCCCTGTATCTCGGAACTCCCCTTTCGATTTATTTTATCGCAACACGCAAAAAACGATGTTATTCATATTTGACTGAGTGATCCATGTTCATTCGTCAATGAATTTAGCATCCTTTACGAACTGCAACGCCGTAAGTTAAAATGATCTCGGTTCAAATTTAAATCTTAATGCGGCTACGTTTGAACTGACAAGTGTCTTTCTGTGTGTGACAAGTATGTTAGGAGAGTAAGTTTTATTTTATTCACTTTCGATGGCAGTACCTCTACTTGTTTACATCACGCGTGTTTTACGCTGAACATTGCTATATTGGAATAACATTTTGGGCACTGCACTTCGTTTCTTCAAGAAGTTACGATCATTACATTTCAAGTCAGTAACAAATGTCGTTGAGTAGAAACTCTCGCTGTCGCTCGTATCTTGCCGTCGACATTCCTATCGACGACAGTCAGAAGTTATCAAACCGTGGCAGCTAATTAAATGACGCAATGTACGTGTACATACATATCACATATATGAATAATACGTTTGTTTGTCTGCGTACCTACCGCACGAGAACCTTTTCCTAATTGACTAATAAGGCCCCCCGGGACTCGCGCGGCCCCGTTGAGAAATTTCCCTGTCAACTTGTAGCTTACATTAATTTGCTTTGCATTTATTACAATAACATCTTGTGCATATGCGAATGTTATGCGATTGCGCTGCGTTGTGTGGGTGTGAGTTTTACATCCGTTTAATGGTGGAAACGGTTTGGCGCAGTTGTGAAGTAACGGGTGATAACAAAAAAATGAGAATAACTTTCTATGGACCTCAAAACAAGACTATTCACTTAGACAAAAAACTTTGTTTATGAAGTTGTTACTACTTCTTTTGAGGTTCTTAAACTTCATTTGATTTTGTTTTTCAAGCATTAATATTTGTCAAAATGGTGTCGAAACAAGAAACGCTGCGAAAACGGTTGAACATTTTTATAATTCAAACTATAACTGGGGGAAAAAGTCTACTGTAGATAATTTTAGTAAAGAATATGTACTTAGTCTCCACTATTTATAGAATTCTTGCATCCTTGACGATAGATCACAAAAGTGGTAGCCGGCGACCAGCGAAGATAATGACCAAGAGAAGGATGAACCTACACCATAGCACTTTTAACGATAATAATCCTATGAGCCAACGAGATGCCGCGAGAAAAAATAAAGTGTTCCCAACCGTGCACTTGTTCGTTCTTGAAAAAGATAGGTCTGAAATGCCGCAAGAAGGTGAGAGCACCGGAATACACTGAACAGCAAAAACTGACTATTATATCACAGTGTCGCTGGATGATCCGAAATTACAAAGGAAAATCATTCATTTTGGACGATAAAAGTTATTTTCCTTTGAGTAAAACACATATACCTGGAAATGACCGATACTACACCAGCAATAATTTTACAACACCAGACGATATAAAACACAAGTATAAGCACAAGTTTGAGCAGAAAGTTATGCTTTATGTGGCTATATCCGACAAAGGTCTTTCGAAACTGTCGTTCTAACCGAGTGGTTTAGCGGTCAACCAAAAAGTGTATGAGAGCGAATGCTTGAAAAAAATACTGATAGCATTTATTCGCAAACATCACTCAGATGGAGAATATGTTCTGGTCGGATAAAGCATCGTCGCATTATGCCAAAAAAACGACGCGTTTCCTAGACGCTAATAATATACCATTTGTACCGAAAATCCGAAACCCCATAAACCTTGCACAATGTCGGCCGATTGAAGATTTCTTAGGTTATTTGAGCAGTTTAGTATACAAAAATAATTGGAGAGCTGAAAATTGTACCCAACTGATATAAATAATTAAAACATGTGTGCGGAAAATGGACAAGAATTCCGTCCAAGAGTCTTGTTCCAACGTCATGTCTATACTGAGTGGAACAGCTGACCACGAGTCCTATTCTAATGTGCATTGATGATTTTGTAAATAGTTTCTATGTACATATTTTCCAATAATATCAAATTGTGCTAAAAAGATACACGAGTATTTTTTTACACCTCTGAACGAATTCTCATTTTTTTGTTATCACCCGTTACATATTGCAAAAACATGGGTATTTTTTAAATAATTGCTATTGCAATGTGTTGCCTTTGAATGTTTAGTTTTTCCTGAAAAGGAGCCTGCGAATAGGACAAAAGGAATAACTACTTGCTGTGTGTGTCTAATATAAATAGTTATTTGTGCAACAAGAGAGCAAAGTAGTTTTTTGTTGAGAGTGCTGATTTTAAGTCGAAGCGAAGGATTTTATGTTGGAATCCTGAGTGTAGCGAGGGGATTTAAGAGCATGAGATGAAAAAAACCTTTGCTCTCGTATACATACAACTTTTCACCTCAACAGCGAGAACACATCATATTTTTTTGTACTTGTTCCTCCAACCAATCAACTTAGGAATGTTTATAGTCTTTGTTGCTGATTTCAATGATATTATTAATTCGAAAATAGACAAATACCGGCGGTTTAAGTAATTAAAATTATACCTTCCAACACTGTACCAGTCCCTCACAATCATCACGGATGTCATTATTTGGGTTCACTAATATGTTGCATAAAATTGATACCTACTCATATTTTAATTTTGCATATCAACCTTTGACAGAAACATCATTTCTCCGAATTTTATTTTGCATAATTTTTTTCTCATATTGTGATGTCACATAATTTTTTTTATCAGGACATTCATATGGCAGAATATGAATAAGCATAATATTTACATGTCCGAATAGTTATTTCGAAGAAATTTATATCTCATAATATTTATAGTTCGATCCTGTTATGGTCGCAGTTCTAACCTAACCTAACCCATTAAGTTCGGTTCTAACCTAACCTACTTTACTGGCAGCAGTTCGGTTGTGGTCATAGTTCTAACCTAACCTAACCGATTTTACTGGTATCAGTTTAGTTAATAATCGCCTAATCTAACCTAAAACCTAAACTAGTTTCCTAGCACTCGTCTAATCCGTAAACTATGTCTTTATGCCATAATAAATTCGGCGATATTAATGTTCTGCCATATAAAATTATGAGAAATAAAAGTCGGTGATACTAGTGTTCTGCCATTTAAAACTATGCTAAATGAATAGTATGCCAACTGACAATTATGATACTAAATGATTATGCTAAAGAATCATTCGGCTAAAAATGATTCGGTGATAGCTGTTAAAGACTGTATCGTTAAGTATAAATACAACTTGACAGTGGTTTCATTCCATTAAAACATAGTTTTTTTTTATTCAAACTGATGTAAATCTAAAAATTAAATGTTGGATTTGACTAGGATTGCTTCGTTTCCTCGTTAGTTCTTGTAAACTAAAACTGTATGGACTTTCACCAGAAAAACGAAAATTGATTCTGGACAAATGGTGTAGTATAAAAGGAATCACTCTCAGGGAGCTAGCTAAACTCGAAAACGTTTAGTGTTGGTGGAGTCCAAATGCGATTAAACAGTACGGCCAAGAGTATACTTTCGTTGACAAACCGAAATCCGGCCGAAAATCAGGTCCTTCAAACCCCAATTTGGATAAAAAGATAGTAAAGGCATACACAACCAACAAGGAGGTGTCTGTTCGGGATTTGGCTAAAAAGTTAGGTACATCTATTGGTATGGTCCAACGTCCAAAGCAGAGATACAATTTAAAGACTTACAAGAAGCAAAGGCAGCCTAATCAAAGCGAAAAACAGCAAAGCTCAGTAAAATAAAGAGTTTTAAAAATTATATGACTATTCTTTCAACGAAAATCTGTGTCTTATAATGGACGATGAGACATATGTGAAATTCGAATATAAATCTCTGCCGGGACCGCAGTATTACACAGTTCAAGATCGATCTGTTCTTAGTGAATCTGAAAAGTCAATTTATACAGAAAAAATTGGCAAAAAAATTATGGTATGCCAGGCGATCTGCGAGTGTGGCCTCAAATCGACTCCATTTATCACTACGTCTACAATGACAGCATATTTATTAAAGAAATGTCTTAATAAACGACTTTTGCCTATATGGTTAGAAAACACAGTGTTCAGACTATATTTTGGCCCGATTTGGTATCTTGCCTCTATGGGTCCAAGACTTTATAGTGGTATGAAGAGAAAAATATCAATTTTGTACCTAAAGCTATGAACCCCCGAATTGCCCAAATCTTAGGCCTATCGAAGGTTTTTGGGCTATAACTAAAGCTAAACTGCGGAAAAATGCCCGGTCTACAGGTTCCGAAGAGCAGTTTCGTCGAGACTGGAACAGGATGACAAAAAAATTTGACCAAGGCGCTGTCCGAACTCTGATTTCTACGTACAGACAGAAAGTCAAAAAATTTGCTAAGAATGAATGATATTCATTGGGTTTAAAAACGTTTTTGTATCATTTAACGTCTAAAAAGTAGAAGATTTATTTTTTCTATTAATAAATATATGAAAGTTGTCAGTAATACTTTATTTTACTTGTAATTATACTTAACGATACAGTCCTTATGCGAAATGAAATTCGGAGAATCGATATTATGCAAGATAAAGGGAACCCCATTATTTGATCATAGTAGAAAATATAGCATATACATTACGTGTTTATTTATTATTACAAGTGTTTGTTTATGGTTTAACTAATATTTTTACTCGTAAATAACAAAAAAAAACAAAAAGTACGTTTAAAGTACGTTTCGAAATTATTATAATTACATTAACGGGATCACCTCTAGTGGAATAAAAATTCTTGTCATAAATTCGATTGTCATAACTCATTTCGCATAATGGCTTTCCGCATACATGTTATTTGTCATAAATTGTTATTTGCATAAAAATTTTACGCCATAATTGTTGTTCGGCAGGCTGTTCATAAGCATAATTTAGTATGGCACAAAAATTCAAATCATATTATTGAATGTCATAATAATTGGTAGTACGATGAAGAGCAACGCATAAATTATGGCTTTCATAATTATTAATGGCAATAGACATTATATAGTATAAGTTATATCACATGTACCAAAAATATAACATTTGAAATAATAATACAAAACTTACATGAGCAGAAAAACAAAAAGGGGGGACGGGGGGGCGAAGCCCCCCACAAGGGGGGCTCGGGGGGCGAAGCCCCCCGCATTAAGAAATCCTTCTCCACACTGACCTCTTACTTGTAGGTTAGGTTAGGTTAGAACTGTGAACCTATAAATACGAACATTGGCCAGAAAAGTAGGTTAGGTTAGGTTAGTTGTAGGTTAGGTTAGGTTAGAACTATGAACCTATTAATACGAACATCGGCCAGAAAAGTAGGTTAGGTTAAAAAAGCGCATGATATGTAGGTTGATCAGGGAAAAAAAATTATTATGGAGATTGGTATGTATGTTGTTCAGTATTATGCGCCAAAATATGATATGCATAAAAACATTATGGCGTTAAAAGATTACGATTTAGGTTCATATGCTCCAAAAGTATATGGCATTCCTTACTTATGCGTACAGACATTATGGTCATAAAATGTATGCGGATCAATTAATGACTAACACACTTATGCGGAAAGATTTTTATGACAAAAGTGGTTATGCACACCGACATTATGGCTTTAAAATTTATGCAACCCAATATGGAACCTACATTAACAGTATATGTATAAAGTTGAAAAATTTATCTTATTGGAACAATATTTTATTAGTTTTATATAAGAGCCACAATCATTTAAATATTGGTTGTTTAAAAGATTTCATTAATTTCATGGTATAACGCGTATTGGAACGAGGTTGGATTCGAAAATCGAATTTCGAATTTATACGTTTTTATTGCTCGCTTTTTCATATCCATATGAAAGAGACAGATTGCAGCGAAGTTCTAATTATTCCTATTTTATAATTAACCTGTGGCTGGGAGATGAGAATTTGTGGCCATACATAAATAGCATTTTTTTTCACTGGAAAATCGCCAAATCACCATATTTGAGCTGTTGAGGTGAATAGTATCATTACGAACATCATAGATGAGGGGTATATAGTTATAAAAACGAATTCTTGTGTTGGTTATTTTATATAGGCACCCAATTAATGTCCTAAATCAGGGCATTATTTATTTCTGCGTGCGTTGGCATATGTATGGTGCATTATAGAACGGAGTGTCCGGAATGAAATCGATAATTGTCCAACAAACTGTGGCTGAGCACGTAGAGCTATAAAAATATTGAATGTTTCTTTGAAATAATTTTATTTACATAAGTTTCTATCAACAACAGGTTTTAATTTACAATACATTATTTGACAAAAGGTTCTTTGTTTTAGTTAAGAACTGCGTAACTGAGTTCAGGTGCTTACTAAAACAAACAAAAAACATGTAACAGCTCAACTTCTGCGTACCTACTATATAAATCATACGGTCTGTTTCGCACTGTGCTGTAACCTATTTTCAATTTCTTTACAAACAGTACTTGTATGCACACTTTTATCACAATATAATAGACGTTCCAATAAACACCTGAGATCGCTGTCCCGTTGCGGTAACGAACGGGGGTCCGTATTGTGCACGGTGTCTTTGCGATGATATTTATTACAATCGATTCTATAACATGCCAAATCCAACGCTGTGCTGCTCTTTGCGATAGTCACATATATCCCGTCAAAGTGAATCTAAATAAAGACATATCATGGAAAAATAATGCAGGACGTTCTCCTTACCTGTGTCTGGCTAGTAAGCAGCATCCTTTGTCTTTTGCAAGCAGAGCTCTCCTGCATATCCGGACTAACAAGCGTAATATACATATCCAACATTTTCCGGTGAGCGTCGCTATCATTGTAACTAAATATATAACGAATGTTCTCTGCCCTCTCGCCTAGAATTCCCCGTAGATACCTTTATTAATAAATTTATACGTACTGAGTGCCCGGGTCACTCGTATCTAAAATTAATATTTGAATCCAATGGGCCTGCAATCCAAAGGGCTGCCTAATAAGGGCAAAGGAGGTACTATAGCTGACACCGGTGAAGTTAGTTATGAGAAACGGGTTGCTATTTTATAGGATGATGGCTATTGATAATTGGTGGCAATTATATCTTACTTTTAAGATATGCATTGAATGCTGTGGTTTTAGTCTCTGGCCGGCCGCCCGCCTTTCGTTAAAGTTATTCCGAACCGATGAAAAAACAATTGCATTATTTCTACAACGTTTTTGGATTATCTTTTATTAACTGGTAGGTATAATTATACTGGGATAATTGTACTGAATGCTCAGTTCTTTGGCTAGACAATTCATTTTTTAGACGAGAGTATGTCACTTAATTATAATATATGTATGGTTTAATACTGGTTCCGACTCATGTTTTTGCGTACAATTTACATATCAAAACACGATGAATGCAATTTCGTAGAATTTCAGTCTGTAAGTCGTAAAGGCGAACCGGGCAGATATCAAAAGCAAATTTCCATTTTAAGAGGCCTTATTCCTTTGAAAATGCAGATTTTTTTAGACATTTTTCTCTATGATCAAACATGTTTCTTAACATATTATTGATGTTACTACCTAGAACAGGGTTATTGGGATGTATTGGTACCTATGTATTTGAAATGTGCAGTTTGAATATTTCATTGATAATTTTTGTTTCAAAAACTACTCGACATTGTCAAAATTCACGCGGAAATTTAGTTTTTTCAACTTATTTTCCACTGCACGCAATAAAAGTATGAAATAGCTACGTTACTAACCTAGAACTCGGGGGAAAGTATTATTCACTTCAAAAATTTGGTTGAAATTTTGAATATATTTGTCATAATATGAAATAATTTTTTTTAAAAGGAATAAGGCCTCTTAATTATACCGCATGGATTTATTAATAATGCACTTAATAGAAAAATACCATCTTAAATATGTGTATAAATTATAAAATGTATGCTCCTGGCTTGTAGGTAAGAATTGAATTCATTTCACATCAATACCTAACAAAACATTGATTAACTATTTAACATAACTGATATGCTATTAACCGTGCCAACCAAACAATGCTAACAAACGGCATAACCTGTCGATTGCTATAACGAGCTTTGATCCACCTGTCCTAGGCAGCTAGTCTGTCTGTCAGTAAATCAAATCTTGCAAATTAATTTAAATCAGATCTATTTCCCGGTTTCCCACCGAGTTGAAATGTTGCATACCTACTTATATTACTTATATGAATTAAAAATGACAATGCAATATTATTATGGCATGGAAGTGGTCTGATGATTATAAAACGATTCAACATCATTGAGTTTGGGCACGTTTGACATGTCTTGACGAACAATTGATGTGAAAAAAAGTAAGAAAACTTGAAGGGATGCGGTCGTTACCGGTATTCATCAAAATTTAAGTTATCTTTGTAACTTTTCAAATGTTGTTCATTGCCTAAATACAATTCATTAAGGCAATGATATATAATTTTGATAAAACATTATTTACAATGAATGTTAGAAGCAAGATCATAGCCGATGTAGTGCTGCTGATGACCATAAATATATATATTTTTTTGTTTCTATTATTTTTTTAGTCACTGTACGGTAACGTTCGAACTGCCGCGAAAATTTAAATTCAAGAAGCTTTGGTTCGCTATGATCAATATATTTTCCGATATACCAATATCAAATCCTTTTGACTGTGAAAATGGTTTAAAGTACCTGCACTATAAGCGGAATTAATCCTTAATGCTTTTAGGCAAAGCGAGCACCTTAAGTTAAATCCCGGAATACGGTCCGAATATTGAATATTATTCATGCCGGCTATTTTAGACCGTCTATGGTAGTAATCCGGTACTCCAACCCGGCATACGTTAAATCCTTTAGTATGAAGTATTTAATGTTTCTATAGGATGAATGCCATAAGCGCAGTACCTACGAACGTGAACGTACCTAGGTATGAAAAAAGAAAAATATTTGCAAAGAACTCTTAAAAGGCCTTATTCTTTTTAAAATTATTTTATTTCATATTTAGATAAATATATTGATAATTTTAATTCAACCAACTTTTTGTTCTGAATAGTTAATACTTTTTCCTAAGTTCTAGAAAGTAACATAGCTATTTCATGCTTTCATTGCGTGTGCTGTCGAAAATAAGTTGAAAGTTATTGAAACCAAAATCATCAATGAAAAATTTAAACTGTACGTTTTAACTATATACCAATGAACAGCCCTGTTCTACGTAGTAACATTGATGATATGTAAAGTAACATATCTAATTATAGAGAAAAAGTTTGAAAACGATCAGCGTTTTAGAAACGCATAAGAACGAGGTAAGGCGTAGGTAGTTCCAAATGAGGTGATCTTAAACCTATATTATTGGGAATTACAATTACCTATTTACGAGAAAAAATGCATATTTTGATGAATATTTACAATGCCTTTCACGAGATAGGTATTAACTTCTAATCTTTTATTGAAATAAGGATTCGCGTTACTATATAATTTGGTTACCTACCTATGGCATATTCATCATTGAAAACACCACAGATTAATTTATTTGGGAGTCTATTTACATTTCAAAAGTAAGTTCTTAAAATATGTTGCATTTTTTCCACCCGTTAAAGGAAATTTTCATAAATATCCCTCCCTCAATTTTATCGGCAAGACTATCACTTGCAATTTATGTTTCATGAAGAATGTCAGACGGCGTCAAACCTAATTTATCACTGGAACTTCCCATTATTTCGTTATTGAAAACCCGGGCTGAGCTCAAACACCATACTCATAGAAGAAGAATGGCGCCAATGGTACCCCTAATAAGTAATGGTACGTATTAGGAGCACCAATGAGATGCATATGCGCGCGCATGACTTTGTATGCGCTGTCCAAAATAGAATCGTGGAATAGTCCATGACAAAATTGAAAAAAATCTGTCTATTGTCCTTGACAGCGGTGTACGAATATTCGCTATTAACGCTTATTTATTTATAATTTACATTAACATAATTATTAATATAATAATTAATATAATACATACAAATTAATATGATTTACATTAACATATTTAATTATTAGATACTAAAAATAACAAATGGTTTAAATTAACATATGTGCCAATTTGACTTACGAACACGAAGATTATCGTAATTTGACACATGTCTCACGTGATCACGTCAAAATTGGATAATTTTATGTGAACCAACTAAATAATTCAAATCTAAGAAAATACGTTCATTTGTATAGCCTAACAGGGTGTTTTTCAACCCACGCCATATGGCGGATTTTTACTGTTACTAATTGATTTTACTGGCAACGACAAACTTCTGGTAACTGACGTTGAAAGTCAGTGAATGTCACTGATACTAGGTCGATGCAGAGTCAGCCACCGGCTAAGCTTGCACCATAGATTGGAGCGGAGTTTTTTTTTTTATTCGAATATTTCTCTTCGTCACGACCTAGCGAAATTTAATTTGTGCATTTTAAAACAAAAATTTCTAAAATCGGTTGAGAACTCGCTGAGATCTGCGCATTGTTACAAAGTCCATTCGAGTCGATCCATGGGAGCTTCGCTCGCTTCGCTCGCTCCGCTCCAATAAACAAAGAGGAAACACTAATAAATACTGCGCAAATACCAAATATTTTTTGTATAATAAAGCCAGAACTATCCACAGTGATGATGATGAAAGTCAAGTTTTTTCAATAGGATTCAGTATTTATTTCGCAAGAAGACGAAGGACCGAGCAGCATTCCGGTAAACAATGTTTTGAATTTGGTTAATTACAATTAAATCCTTGACAAATCGCTGCTGACGCAAATATATGACGTATGCTCAGCTCATTATTGCCATATGAAAGCTGTTGGTAGCGCCACAATCCCTGGACCGGACTAGCGTTGAAAATTTCGGAAAAAATCAAATGATTTTTTCGGGAATTTATGAAATTTTCGTTTTTTTTCCGTTTTTTTCGGATTTTTAAGGAAAAAAACAAATAAGTCATTACAATTTATTTAATTTCATTACAGTTAATCATCACTATCACTATCACCATATATTTCATTTGTTTCATTTTTTTTTGTTATTTACCTCAGTTGTTTCCCAATGTCTCCAAACACCGCTCTTTGCACGCGGCATTATTACGCAGTTTGAAGATCAGTAAGAACTGTTTTACAATATGAGTACTAGGTAAGCACTATAACCAGGGTTCAGAAATTCGGATCGATATTTACCTAAAGTTGACAAAATCCTATTGCTATCTCACTCATTCGTCAAACAAAGCCGCCTATACCTACGACCGAATAACGAGCCGCCGCCAAAGTTTAGGTAAATATCGATCCGAATTTCCGAACCCTGACTATAACAATGTAAGTGCCGTATTAATTAGAAATTAATCCGACTGATAAGCGTAATGTCATGACAACTGTGACAACTGAACTGATCTGATACCGATGTCAATGGCAAAGTAAGTCTAAATCATTCACTTACCCACCAGTATTAAGAAAAATAACCGATTGAACTGTTTAAATCGTTTTTTCGAAAAAAATTAAGCGGAAAATTTCATGGTTTTTTTCCGTAAAAATCCGAAAAAAACGAGCCGTTTGGAAAGTAACGGGTTTTTTTCCGGAAATTTTCAACGCTAGACCGGACCGACACTTGTTAGGCTTTACTTAGTATTTGTTTAATTAATTCATACAACCAAGCGTTATTTCTGCTTTTATGGACGACGAGAACGTTAGTCGAAGTGAAGCTAATTGCAAAAGGCCCGAAATATGCGCTTTTGCGGTCCTTTTCAGGGGGTTTTTATGGGGGCATTCCAGAATGTTATAAATTAATATTTGTTAAATCAACAGTTTTACCCTTTTATCCCAGTCAGCCAAGGAAGTGATCTTACCACTTTGGACCTTCATATTCACGAATCAGAATCGAAAAGTGGTAGGTACACCAATTTTCGACTGATTGTACCACGTAGTACCTACTATAGTAATCTTTATAGCTACCGTAGCTTTGCTTTAGTGGAAAAACAACCTAACACTACCAGTATTTTCCCTCAAATGAATGTAGTAGTACATCTAGCCAAAAAATCTAACTTTTGAAACTTAACTCACACGAGATTTGGTCGAAAAGTGGTAGACCAATTTCTTCGTTTACTATACGACCGAGTACAAATCTAATTCAACAGGGGCAGTGTGTATGTCAAATGGTCACATTAGCAACTGTTTTGCTGGCTATGCAAATAAGTGTAGCTACACGCATTTAAAAAATGGATGGAACTTCGACACCCGATATACCTAGCAAATTTTTGCTTAGCATATTTTTTACGCCTAATCTTTTCTTGTTCAACTCGCGAATAGTTGAGTTTCAGTGAACTCATTTTCAAAGAAACTGTTCTTACGATAGCACCTAGCAAATCTAAAATCTCTTTACATGGTAAAGAAATTCAAAAGTTTGTCCGGCAATTATGTTGCTGTTTCCCAACCCAACTACTAATTGAAAAGTATACGATTACAACATATGCTCGATTTTTTACTAATACACTGCCGTACCGTAAGAATCAATTTTATTATATGACATATATTAGATATAATTCAAACGTTTTCAGTGGCAATCCCCATTGCCACAGATCGCACCCTTTAAAAATCAATAGATATTTATCCGCTAACCCAAACAGTAACAGTGAACATTAATATCAATCCACAACGGCCGTGGGCCGCACTCGAAAATTGAAAAATATTGTCGCGTTGTCTCTCTCACACCTTATTTTGATCTGTAAAGTTAGAAAGGGACAGTGCGAGGACTCGTAGACCCCGGGCGGATATCTTCACGGCTCTGTGTGCGTGTCTCTGACGCCCTAATCATAATTAATAATTAGCGTGTTCATTCGAGAACGCTAAATATGGACTCGTTTCGTTTCCGTCCGGAGATTTCAACCTTTTCCCTGCGCCGACTGGATCAAGTTGTTGACATTCCTCTACCACGTACTCATAAAAGGTGTTTAAAAAACCTAACCATTTTGACGTACGTACAATTTTTTTGAAAATATGTTTTTCTCACACATGCTCGGTAATGTTTGGTTTTGTATTTGAAAATAGAATACGCAAAACGCCTAATTTTTGTCCGCTTTTATAGAACATAATGGAAGCGGGGAAAATGCGTTTTCATGCATTTATTTTCCTACTCAATCTTGTGTAACCAATTGTTGTTCGTTTTACTTGTTATTCCTATTAAATTACTTATTATTTTACAAGCGTATTTTTATTATTTCCTTACATCCTTTGAAGAAAGCACTGTATATACATATATACCTCGGCGGAAACGGGGATTGCAAACCACCTCGTTAGGCAATCTCCTACTTTCCGGGCCTTAGTAATAATATACTAATAATCACTCCAGAACTTCCCCATTTATTCGTCGAAATTAATCCGGATAATATACACCCACGGATTAACTAGCCCATAGATTACGCTTCTCCCAACAAACATTTCTACCAAGCCTACTTTATGTTGCCAAAATCTACTACGTTATTAAAAAGTCTTAATTTATCCTTACCATTTCATAATACATCTGACATTAACAGTAACGTCGCCATTAAGTTTTATGTACCGGACTGTAAATAAAATAGCATAATGCATTAATTATTGTATTAATGAGGGCGTTGGAGGAGGGCTTAAACTAACCTAAGTTTACAAGCATGTTTTTTATCATTTTCATATGGCCTTGTATGTAGTGGCAGGTTTGTGAGCAGAACAGTATGTAATAAATTTGAATATCACACCTCTGTTGGCACACATGCATGAAAAAAAAAACGCAATATGTTAGAGGCTCGCTTCGCTTAGGTAATTCTCCGGGGCACCCATAAATAATGTGCCTCAACACCCCATGTTTCGCCATAATATTTACTAGAACTTCGTCCATTTATAAAATATATGAATATTTAATTCAATTACTCGGAAAAATTATATCTTAATGCCTTACGCGATTTTCACAGAGCCTGGAATTAAATATTTAAACAGAGGTCCACGCACGGCAATTACGTTGTATTTATATACATTTGTTTAGCTGTAACTTCTCTCATGTTTCTTATGTTTATGTATTTTGTAGAGTCTTCATTTGCTACTACTAAGTAAATTAAGACGCTTAAAATATATCCAGTATAATTCAATCAAGCATAATGCAATTTAAATGTAGCGCCCGATACGTCTATGATATTTCCTGTAAATAGGAAACTTTGTAGTGAAAAATCCAAGCATCTGCAAAATAAGCATTCTAGTAGATTGACAGTTAGCCTTTCACGCTCTGAATACGCTAAAAAGGGCGCCCGTCCACCGTTCAAACGGAGAAGGTTGCAAACACACGACAGTACTAATTAAAATAACGGCACGCGATTGACGTCCAGTGCACCCTCTCGTTTCCCCCCGTTCACGCGCAAGGGAGGAAGAAGCGAGCAGACATGCAAAAGCCGGGATGGCAACTAGGGTTGCCAACAATCCTGCGAGAGATGGGACGTCCCGTTTCTAGGGCTTTAGCAGATGCGTCGCGCGAAGGATACGTCCCGTGTTTCATAGAACGGTTTTTTAAAGGTGAACTGTTTTTATAAGATAAGTAAATAAATTGAATTAAAGTGACTTCCAGATGTCAGGATTCGATCGATTAAAGAGGGGTACGAATGTAGTGAATATTTTGTCATCGTATTTTGTCGAAAAACAAACGATTTAACGTTCTTTCTCTTTGGCAGAACTTTGTTCACTAAATCTAGCTTGCCCATCTCTCTTCTAACAAGTAGTCCCTGTCAGTACTTACAAAATAATTTCGCCTGAATTCAACCTACGTGGGGCCAGCTTTTTAGGGCCGCGGGTAAAGCATAAACCCGCGCGCAAAGTTTGGCAACCCTAATGGCAACACTGAATAATAAAGGCGCCACTAGGTTGCCCATAGGAAACAATGCTGCGCTCTGGGTACATAGGACCCCACCCGATAAGCCATCCGATGACCTGCCAATGGCAGCTTAATAGAATACATTTTGAGCAAATCTCTCTCTTGCTAACGTAATAGGTATCTAGGTATGTAGTTTACATATTGCGGCGCTTTCAATAATAGATAGAAATATTAATTATGTATTCACCTATCTATGAAAAAACGCGGTAGAAATTGTAGGTCTTAATGTCACCTGTTAAACGCCTTTAGTCTTAAAGTACTTCGTTTTGTTCTAATAATACAAAAAAAAACTGTATTTTAAAATATAAAAAGCGGCATACTGCGAGCAACAACGCTGTATCATATCTGCGAATATTCCAAGTTACATTACTAATTTCGGCGAAAATTCAAGTTGAATATTTAGAATGCTGGCGGCTTTACAGGCTCTTCGCTTCGCACCTTCCGAATCAAAGCATAGTTCCCTTTGACACTGGTATTACTAGGTAGCGTATACTTGTACTGTTACATTCTGTTACATAACGAGTTGTATTCCGTCCGTACACTACTCTAGTTTATTGGATACGGGATTTGATTTAGCTAGACCAGTGTAGGTAGCACTTTAATACCAATATTCTTTATGTGTCACGGTCACGGAGACAAAATATGAAATATTACGAAAGATAAAATGGATTCTACAAGTTGTAACAGCGGGCGGTGTTGCGGCTGAAAAGAAATCCGTAAATAGAGTGAATTTGAGGGAAACAAGGAATGAGGGAGAAGGAAAATTCTTATTTGAATTATTGTATTATACACTATTCTAATAATAAATAATGTGATTGATTAGCGAAGCTAAAGTAAACAGTAATTCTGAATGTCTGGCAAAATAATGGCATGATCGTATTTTACATGTTGGCGAACATTCACTGTTAACCCGAGCCTTGTGCATGGTAAAATTGTAATAAAAAATATAATAAGTAGTATTGTTAGATAGATGAGCGGGAAATTCATTGGGGCGCGTGGTTATTAAATGGACAATACCGCCGTCACCATCAAATATCTACATTACATTACAACCGAAGCGTTTAAAAGTATCTACGAACATTGAACAATGACCTCGAGTAATCGGCCTATTCATTAGCGCCTTACTTATCGAATATCGACATCTATACAGTGTAGCCAGGATTTTTGTCACTGCTACCATAAAACGAGTGGTCAAAAGATGGATAGGACTCAAGTGTGACGCTGCACGCTAACCGGACTGCACACGAATGTTTATTTAATTATTAGTACGCCTCGTAGTCTATTAAATTCTGATGCCTAGAGAATAATTAAGGTTATCTCTAAGGTACTCTGTACAGCTGCGGATTAGACGAAGACAATGTCCAGGATAGAGCGAAGTGGAAGCAAAAATGCAGGAACGCGGTCCCGGTTTTCGGACGGGACAGACACAAAGAGGATGATCATGATCTCTATAAGATACTCTGAACAATTCATCAATCTCTCTCATCATCTCTGTTATCAACCAGAGGCAAGTGCCGCTGGAAAATGATTATACTCTGAAGATATTAAGTCAATTGAAAACATTCGAGCCTACTTTCTGGCTTAAGTTTACTTTCAACCAAGGACGTTAGGTATAGGTTTCAACCTTAATGGTTAATTTACTTTTCATAACTTGGACATGAAGGATGTAATTAAGATACTCAAATCACGCAGTACATCTCTTTAAAATTTGATCATAATTATTCGTTAAATAATTTTAATACATGAATGTTTTTGTTAATTATAAGTATTTTCTATGAAAGAATATTCCCCTATATAAATATATATATAATACAAAACATTTGACTTTTCTCTCATGGCAAATGACCGCCTAACAGCCGAATCATTATACCGGTATCAACGTTCAGTTTTACTTATTTCAAAACGTAATATTTCCGCGGGATTGCTGTAGACTAACAAGTGTCTAGCCCTATAGTTTTTAGTTTTAATCGCTGCTCGAATTTATTTTATAAATTGTATATACTCCCTTAATATAGTCACCTATCTACTCTTTTACATTCAACCAAAGACGTTAGGTAGGTTTCAACGAGGTTTCAACCCTATCGGACAACTTACCTTTTATAACTTGGCCATTATTATACTCACGTGACCTGGTCTCGCGACGGTGACCCATCTCGCGTAAATGATTTACGCCCCACATGAGCTTGTGCTGAAATGTCATCAAAGTTCCCGTGGCCCGAGTAAATTGTTTGTGGAATATGTGCCCGCTCTCGCTACCTTCACCCCGCTAATTTGATACTATAAGCGTAGCTTTAAAAGGGCGTATTTCATCTTAAATCTACCTCGGAATTCGACCTTAAGTCTCGCTTAAGCAGAATAATGATTCGAATGAAACGCTCAATCATAAATAAAACCTTTAAATCGATGCTCCACAGTTATGCCTTTAGCAACATAACGACAACGTCGCTGACGTGCTTTTCCTATTCTGATACTGCCTTTTGCGTTAAAATTACAGAATTGGTACAGTAAACTGTTCTCGAACACGTTACCTTGGTGAAGCAAATATCTATCTACCTATACCGGTTCTCCTAGTAACCATATCTTTGTTGTATGTCATCACTACTGACTCGTACGATACCATTACGTACCATTTAGCTGAAAACGACGTTGGTTACTGCCTTTTTAAGAAGTTGACTTTACCTGGGTCGTTGACCTACTCGAGTTCAGTGGCGTGGCTACCCTAGTGCCCAAGGCCCCTCAAGGTCCTAGGGTCCCTATCCGAGGTTATAGGCAAACCTCTGACTAGACTCGCACTAAGGCCTCAATTTTTTTTTCCAATGGACCTTAATTACCAAGCTACACACCGTTGCTAGAGTGTCCCAAACTAGATCAAGCCTCTGTATCTTGAAAGCCAAAGGTGAAATTAATAACTTTCAACGTTTATTTCACAATTATTAATGTTTTCCTCATATTCATTTCGAACCTTTCATCTCAACTTTAAAAGAACCTGATATGCGCGAAGTTGTTAATAAATTACGTACCAATAAGTCTTTGACCAACAAAGTTCATGAAATTTTGCGACGGTACCAATTATTTAGTTTCAAAGTTTACGGAACTTCATTCGATACAGTAAAAAGGTATCTAAAAATTTACAAGGACATTTTGACCATTGCAAACATCTCGTCGTCTCTCGCTTTAAACGTTCCAGATTTGGTAACACTGAAATTATTTTTGGCAAAGTATTTAATATATTGTTGAGGTTTTATGCACTACATATTGTCTATAGTACCTAGTATGTTTAATTTCAGCGATTTTTCAAGTTATACTATAGTTTGTCAGTTATTTCGCAGTTTATCGAAAATTCCCGTAAACTTTTAGTGGATAGTATCGTTCATAATTATTATTATAATTTTTTATTTATTTAGCCTGTTTGAGTGTCCCACTGCTGGGCAAAGGCCTCTCTGTTAGATTATTTATTATAATTATTATTTTATTTATAATTAAATATATATTATGCACTTCCCTACCCACAATGGTACCCAATAGTAGTGTAGCGTCGATCATATCGATGGTAAAGCAGGATACACAAATCCTTTAAACAAGGAAAGCCGGTGGTTTTGACTTCCTTAGACGCGTTGCGACTAGCAGGTTCCTCTTTTTTATAGTTAATATGTGCAAAAATGTATACCTACAAGAAAAACATAAGATATGTTATAATACATCTGAACTTTACTTAATACTGCAGGCCGTCCGTCCCTCCACTGACGTCAGCCATTTGGCCGCGCTAAATGGTTACGACGTAACTTCATTACCTACTCTCACTATCATTAGACGGTAGAGCTTTAGACGTGATATTTTATTTATCTAACTACTTTGCGTAGTCAAATACAACTTGGGAAAACACATACTAAAAGATATTGTCACGTAAAGCGAAGTGAATGTGACACGGAATTATTATCAATAAATAAACATGAAATATGAAACTAAGGCGGTAAAACGCGCTTAGTTGCTATTCCGTAGCCCTCGAAGGGACGTCTGCTCCAAACCCTTTTCGGATTACAAACCATAACGTTTATAAAATATTCTAACACGTAGACGACTCAGACGGCGTCTGTTAATACTATATTTAAGCTTTATTGCAAAATGGCACGACACGTTAATAATAAAGTGGTTCTGTTAGTAATTACATAGTGAACATGAACAAGCGGCAGTCGCTTACAGTATCGATCCGCGTTGTTTGGAAAAAAATTCCAACGACGCTTTTCACTTTGCCGTCAGGCTTTTAGCAACGCCTCAAACAACCCATAAGACCTAGATAGCTAAAATTCAGCAGACAGGCAGCACTCTCGCGGAGTGTTTTAAGGACCCCGCTGTACCCTGGCATCAAGGGAATACTTCGGCGTCACAAATTTTTACATTTTGCCTGGTCTCATAAATCTCCTTACCAAAAATTTAAGTTCATCATTTACCGAGCTCGAATGGGACTGCAAAATGAATCACTGAAGAGTGGTTTAAGTCGACGCGATAATTTATTCGTGCTCTACCGTTGAGCGAAGTCTGGGCATTGTTGAGGAAACTCCTGTCTCGAATAGTGTATTAACAATTTAGCCACTCGAAACCCGTCTGGTGAGAGAATACCAAGTGACTTTCTTGGGAATAACACCTTGAGCGAAGCAGGAATGTGTTTAGGTCATTCGGAGAAGACAATATGGCTTCACTGGGACTCTTGGAGTCGCATGGCTCGTGTTTTCAGGTATTTGCGTTGTAAAGTAGAAACCGAATTGTGTCGTGTCAGAGGAGTCACTTTGGTAATATATAGGTTTTCATATTCTGGCTCGTATGACAGTCGTTACATTCAAAGTAAAGAGGCAAGCCAAATCGTTTTCGCAAGAGTTGCCAAGTACCATTTACCTCAAAACTGCAAGATTAAACATTGTATAATCTCGGTGTTACTGGCGCGTTAGCTGTAAATAACGTGGGAAAACCTTTAGATAATATTGAAAGCGAAATTTAAAGAAATTCTTTGACACGAACAGGCATCGGACACGATATAATTTTACAAACGAGCTGAACGAGTCTTATCTAATATCAGTGTCTTGTTCGAGCCAACAGGCGAAAGTGGGCTTACACGCATTTTGAAATGAACAAGAAATACTGTCGCATGTTTTGATAAAAGTTAGGGTTACTATAGGTACTACTCATATTTACATTTAGTCATACTTAAGTGGAACGTGTCCCGTTTAGGAATAACGTCTCTTTCTACACCTCAAGTTCTTCTACATTAAATATATTTTCCCAAAAATAAACAAAATGGCTATCTACTTGTATTGTATTGACATTTCTGTAGGCTAAGACAAACGGGTATTTTGTTATGGAAATTCTCTGATTACCGGTAATTTTCGTATTTATTTATATATATTTTTTTACCGGTTTACATACCCTAATGGAGGCATTTATCGTATGTTTGTGTGTATTTTTAGTAATCAATAGTCACTCGTCAGCGTACTTGCTGTTCCTCTAAAGGAGGCTACAAAAACGGAGTATAATAAATCACTGTTGTCCACAGCTCAATGCATCGCGCCGCTGGGCATGCAGAGCGGGCTGATACCCGACAAAGACTTAAGCGCCAGCTCGTCCTTCAACGACGGGAACGTGGGACCACAAAATGGAAGGTAAGCCCCATACACTCCGTGAGGTGATAGAATGTCATTCGGGCTCGTAAAATAAGAGAGGTTAATATCTCGACTGCGTAAGTGCGAGCGAGATAGGTTACGAACCCAGAGACCGTTTCATTAACTCACACTACGTGTCTCCGATCTCCGAAAATTTTAGCTTGATATTTGACGGACCGGACATTCAATTTTGGTTTTCATCGGAAATTTAATTATAACGAAGGCGGGGAAAATCCCTATCGTAACTAACATTCCACGTTTGATAATTTTTTTGCATCAGCAGAGCGATAGTGTGACGTGATTGTTCATTGATCATAAAATTAATAAGGGTTTTAGGCGCCATTCGGGCTGTAAAAACAGAACCTCAAGCAAGTGTAAGTACTCCAACGTAATAAAACGTGTATTGATGGCGTTTACGTCTCCCGTATAAATAACATTGTCATATACGCGTTCGAGACGATTTCGCGTTACACGCACACATAATTATTAGGAAAAGTGACATACAATTTACAAAACATTGAAACTTTTTCAAGTTCCATTATACAGACACTTTAATTTCACGGAATGTGAGTGTTTCGTGCCATCGCGAATTTCCATTATCTTTTTAAAAATGCATACATAATATGTCATGTAACTCATATATAATTTGTACCTACGAAGTAAGAGTGAGCCATTATCTCATGACATTCCATTGTTTATGCAAAACAGCGAAAATGAAAAGCGACATGTCATGGATGCAAATACGAGAGCGTCGACCGTTTCTCCGGCCTGGCATTAAGCGACATGGTGCTCCTGAACACATGGGATTGTCGACATGGCCCACCGATGTATGCCCAGCAAGTTGGTTTTTAGCGCACGCCATATTGGGGATTTTTAGTGGTACTAGGTTATTTTACTGGCAACGACTTGGAAACTGACGTTGAAAGTCAGTGAATGTCACTAATGTAAACGAAGAGGAGATAGGACTAAATATTCCGCAAATGTCAAGTAATTTT
Organism: Apotomis betuletana; assembly: GCA_932273695.1. Taxonomy (NCBI): domain Eukaryota; kingdom Metazoa; phylum Arthropoda; class Insecta; order Lepidoptera; family Tortricidae; genus Apotomis; species Apotomis betuletana. Next base: position 9,662,313 of record OW026298.1, on the reverse strand, counting down.
GGCATAATAAGCTACACTATCAACAGTGATGAAAGTCAAGTTTTTTTTTTTTATTATTTCCCAAGAAGCTCGGAGCTTTCAATTTGGTTGATGACAAATGCTTGACAAATCGCTACTGACGTTTTATAATGCAGATATATAATGTATGCACATTATAGTCAAATGAAAGCTGTTTGTAGCGTTACTATCTTTCTTTTTTGAATACCGTATGTTATTGTAGTGAAATATTATAAATTTTGACATGAACACATAATACAATTATATTGGAATTATTTTTGTTTAGATACAGTAGCGGAATAAATCGTTTCTTTTTCAACTTTATGTTTAATAGCATCGAAGGATAAGGTGCGACTGAAAATTGCCAAGAGCGTAAAAATTACCTTGTCGTGTACTAAGTGTGTAACGAATAAAAAAATATGTATTTTATTCGCGTACTTTAAAATATGACTTCAATTGTAAATAAGTAAAACCAGGTATTTTTAGGGTTCCATACCTCAATCGAAAAAAACGGAACCCTTATAGGATCACTTTGTTGTCCGTCCGTCTGTCTGTCTGTCAAGATTCTTTATCTCGAGAACGCGTTGAGGTATCGAGTTGAAATTTAAACCATATTATACTTAAATTTACGGTCCCTTGAAGATGTAAAAAAAATCTAACTTCTACGTTAACGTCAAAAAAAGATACGGCCGTTTATGTTGCAAAAAATACTTCTCGATGACCTAGAACTATGAAATTTGGCAAGTAATACTACAAATATCTACTTATAAAAATCTGAAAACTATACATTTGTACTAAAATCATAAAAAATATAGTCCTTTTCAAACGTCATATTCGGTTGCGTTAAGTTTGCACCTCGTTTGTATGCGGCGCCATACATTTCAGGTGCAAAGTTAACTCAGCCGGGCCAATTAAGATGGGATGAGTAAAAGTTTGTACGGAACCCTCGGTGCGCGAGTCAGACTCGCAAATGGCCGGTTTTTTTTATTAAGACGTAGAATATTATTTAAATAACAATAAGATGGCAAAATAGCTGATATTTGTAAAAAAGAAATCGTCAGGAATTGGGTATAACAACCTTTGTAATTGTAAAAGTCGGGCAATTTTCGTACAATATACATACAACAATATGGTGTTTCCGCTACTGTACGTACAGTCAACCAATTTGATTCCTAGGCCATTTCGTACTTGTCACAGTGAACGTCAATATTATGAAAGCCGTTTGAAATCTCATATCATTGTCATTGTGACAAGGTTCTATAGTGACCTAGAAATCAAATTGGTTGACTGTACATAAATGTAATCGGTTATAGGGCTTACCGTAAAGACGACGGTGTAAACTCGATAGCTTTAGTAGCAGTTAGCTTACGGACCTTAATGGATTTACCATGTATCCATGTTGAATTGTGTGTGCACCGAATGCAATTGTATGTACTGCGTTCCTTTATTCACAATATCCTGAACAAGCGGATAGTAATTTAGCCTTGTAGATGCACTACTGTCTCCTGGCTGATGTTCCATTGAACGTTAGATGAATAGACTCCTGGACCAAACTTGATACATTCAGCACCAATGGTTATTGCTTGGTCCAACGTGAGATATGAATAATTTTGCTATGCGCCAAGTGACTTCGTATTATTATAACCGCTGAATCGTAACTTTTATAATATACGTGCAATATGCTTATATGAAAGCAAAAGATTGAAAAAAGAAATGCTTTGATCTCACGTCTCCACGACTTTTCGAGCCAGACGGGCGAACTACTAATTCTTCTATCAAACCCTCTAGCTAAAGCATCGATTTTTTCAACCAGTTGCTCAACTTCTTACATGCCTTACGTATACGAGAAATATGTTCTAAAAATCAAACACTTATGTTTAGAAGAAAATCCGGGCCTCGGGACATAGTGTAAAGTAAATCTCGTACTAAAAGCTAAGCATAATATTAATTCAGAAACTGAAATGTGAGTCATGTCGGCCGACCGCTCACTAGCATCAAACTAACTGCATGTATGTGGCCACAGTGCCTGGGCTCTGTAGATTATTGCATTCGCCCGGGCTTCGTCTAATCAATATGAAACCTACAAATGCGGTTTGATTTAGGTGCATTGCAAGTGACGGCTCCTGCCGACATGGAAACTTCTGGCGGCTGTTGCATTGGGTCATTCTATCGATCGGAAGCCAACCAACTATATTGAATTTGATTGTGCATGTTTGATTGTTGTAGTTGAGGGGTTTTCTTGACAATACATAAGTACGTCAACAATGCTGGCCGTTGCATATGTGTTCACAATAGAACAACTTTATAATATGAAGGGAATTATTGTGCAGTTTCCACAGAATACGTCCATTGCAGGAATTAGTATTGCTTGCGGGAAAGAGTAACAAACTCACTTGTAGAAGTTCAATATCAGTTGTAGAACAGTAATTTAATAAATAGGTACTACTTTAAATTTAGACATGCTCCAAAGAAATACGAAGATGGCGGCAGTTTGCTACCGAGATTCCGATGCTTGCTAGTTGTGCTTGTTTCAGTTTTGATATTATTTATTAAATGTCGTGGAACATAGAGTTGCTACTGTTTTCCAAGAAAAATATTCGCGCCTCAATCTATACAAGGAGTTCGATACGCCTTTGCAATGAATACCTAAGACATCTACAGCCATGTTTTACGTAACAGGTCTCATTTCAAGGCTCTTATTATCCTAATAATAAAACTCAGATTTGATAACCAGCGTTTCGGCGATGCAATATCTTGCCGAGTTCAATGACTTACATTTGGGCGTAGTTAAGTAGAAAAGCCTTCAGAACGAGAAGTTCTTCAATTGTGCAGAAGCGGGCAGAACTTTTTGAGCCACATTGGAATTTAAAATTACGGAACAAAAACATTTTACGTGCATTCGTCGACGTTGATAATTATATTGTTTCATAAAATGCTGAAATTTTAACAATTAAGTATTCGTTCAATCATATTTAGATATTTAGTTACCCTTGTACCAAAATCGGTTAAAATTAAAATCTATCCAGCCGTTATGGCGGGATGAGCGGACAGTGATATATTCCAACCGATGAATGGCGCTATAATCAATGTCCATACAAAACATGACGCATCCTGCACAGCAATATTAAGACATTTCCTGACATAATGAACCCTCTCATTTCAAAGTGCAGTAAATTCTAAAATTGTATGGAAAGTCAGTTTTGTATGTATCTTAACATCGCGATAGAGAATTTGCATGAGCGCCTGGCGCCCGTGCTGTACCTACCTGTCGGTAAAAAATACTTTGTACGCTCATTAAGGCTGGACGGATTTTTCAAAACTTTCGATACAGGGAGAGCTGGACATCCAAAGATGGTTATAGGATGTTTTTTACCCGACTATTACGGTAAAGAAAAAAGTTTTACGCGGTCGAAGTTGCGGGTACTAGTTTTATAATATAAGAGTATTGATGAAAGTTTGAACTACAACTTTGACCGCCTACTGATTCAAATACCTACCTTTAATCAAGCCTCGTAATTTCTACCTTCATTGGCAGAGGTATAAATGTGCAAATCAAATGCAAAGTTAAACGGCAACGAGCCGAGAGCCCTGGTTTCGAACCCGGCCTTATTCCAAATGATTGGCACCACGATCGAGCACCTTTTACATTTTCCCCGGCTTGTAGAAGCAATAAAAGTTTTTGTGAAATGAATTCTTTTTGTCGGCGTTCTGGCTTGTTCATATACCCTTAATCCTTATGTTTGCTATGATGCAGATTTTTGCCATCATTGACACTTATCGCAGCCCGAATAGGAAAATCCACGAATTCACGGATAGTTGGCTGTGATACTGGCTTTCCTTCAACGGCTATATTTCAGTACAGTGTTTCACTTAACCTAAACTGACCTGACCTCACTTCACAAATCATGTTTTAGATAAATATTCTCCTCATTAAATGCCATCGCTCGGACAGTTGGCAAATTGGATAGCGGAAAAACCTATTTTTTTTATGAAATGTACCATGGTATCAAAAAAGTATGCCCTCGTGACAGCCGATCATTATAAAGCAGATACGCGATCAATATCTAATGAAACCTTTAAATCATAACCATTGCATATTTTTACTCCCTCCTTGTAATTCCAACCTTATAAATACAGTTCCAAAATTGTAAGTCGAACGTGAAGTTTAATACATGTTCGGCCGTTTCCTATAGTTTTATTCGGTCGTCAATGCTATCGGGGCAGTTAACCTATTTATTACGGAGCGGTACATCTGGTGACATGCGAACTTTTTACCTGATAATCGCAGGAAAAACTCGAGGAAAGACATTACCATACCCCGGGGTTTCAGAGCACGAATGATTTGACTCTAAGCTGACAGTACTGTAGGCGTCAGTTGCTATGGATAAGGAATTAAGGATATCGCCGATTGAGATACATATTTATATCCAAAATATAGCCAATCCTATCGTTATATCGCGATTTTTGCGATATTGCTTGCACTTTCATTTGTAATTTAGGGATTCGTTTAATTTTGCGCCTATTATTAGAATAGAGTGCATTATATTGATCTCAATAATTAATAAAATGTATTTCAAAATTAAAGTTACTTCAACTAGAATTCACATCACTGAAGCAGACTTATAGCACACAAATGTTGACTAGAATCGTAACAACTTACTGCACATGTCGTTGCCCGATCGTGTAAGTAAATATGACAAATCACAAAATTTCCAGATATATAATTATCCTAAAGTATTGGTATTTGGCTTCAATTCTGAATAACCACTTCTACTTCGACTACTTCTGCTCTCAGGAACGCAAGGTAACTTACAAATCTGACCAAGTTGAACTAGAACGAGTAAAGTATCTTCTCCAACAGAATCACTAGCCAAATACCAGTACTTTACGATATGGCAACGAATTTCATGATCTGGCGAATTATACGATTGGGCGTCAACATATACTTAGATAGTGGAATTTTCATTTTGTGTCGATTAGTTTTTATACTTTTTATCCAATCGGCACTAGGCTTTCTGATAAATTTTGCAATAAAACTTGTTCTTTGAGGTGAATAGATTAGATTGGCGCCCACCTGCGCTAAACAATATAATACAAACATACTTAGAGTAAGCCTGATTATAGAGGCGCTTTGAACATCCTTAAACTTGGCCGCAAATCGCATACTGATGGATGATTAACGGCGCCCACAGACTATAAGTACGCCCAATTACGTCCTTAGGGTGCGTTTTGACTGAGTCGGTCAGAGCGAAGAGAATGCGATTGATAAAACGCGTTGCGCTTGACTCAGCGTCTGCAGAAACGCACCCCTACGATTTGCTGGGAATTGCACAATAATCACCGTATTTTATGATACATTGTTGATGCTTCTAATTTAAGATACACAATACAATAAGCGTCATATACACATTCATTCAATCGTCACACATTCAATAATGTTTAGTGAACCATGTGATCTAATGATTGAAACTGCCGAGAACAGACCATTGGACTTAGACGGTCTAATATCACACAGTGAATATTTATAATGCAGTATATTAATCTGTACTATTATACAATTCTAAAATTTCAATCGGGTAGATGGTTTTCATTTGTCACCAACTTGGGGACCAGTTATTCAAAAGTTGAAACCACGAAATATATCATCGGATCTGTGCGCGGATGTTGTAAGTGATGTGTTTCGTGCCAGTGATAATAAATAATATCAAATGGGTGGTATCTCGAACTTTATAATTCTAAAATTGTATTAAAAATCATTTCCTACGAAGAGGGGGTCAGTATTTTAGAAAAATTGCTAGCGCGTTGCAGGAAAACATAAGTTATATTCGACGTACTTTTAGTACCTACATTTATTTTAAACAAAGTAAAGATCCTAACAGTGATGTGGGTAGGTACCTGATATGATGAAATTGTAATATGTACCAGGATTTATATACAGAGTGATCAATCCAAATGGGTCAGTAGGGAGAAAACGAAAACTATAAGAGGTAGGAAAATATGTTCTTAAGAACCATGGCGTCGATTGTAGACTTAATAGAAACTGCATTCAATATATTTTTTTTATAAATCTCATACATAACCGGGAATTGAACCTGGTTAAAATTCTGTAAGTAATCGCACGTCATACTGTAACAATCTTAGCAGCGGTCTTGACTGGGTTATGTATGAAATGATGTATGAGATTTATGAAAAATAAATAATGCAGTTTTTAATAAATCTAAAATGGACGCCATGGTTCCTAAGAACAGATTTTCCTATCTCTCATAGTTTGTGACTTCTTCCTACTGACCCATTTGGATTGATCACCCGGTATATGTAATATAAAATGGTAACGTACTGTTTATTATTGGATATAATTGTATTGCTCTAATGTAGCGGCATGACCGAATTCGGTGCGTTAAACTCGCATCAATCGATATTAGATTGTAAGTGACAGCCGTACGATTTGACATCTGGCGTGCGAGTTCCAGTCACGACTTTTATGTCGCCTCACGCCATATTGAGATCAATACCTCAACTAATGACGAGACGTTGAGTTAGAGTACTGTAACATATTTTATTAATTACCTATAGTATAGAAATTTTGAGATGTCCTAAATCATAAAGAACAGCTTATCTTGTAAACATGACCTCACAATGCCATTGTCTTACTAGTGTAGAGTATTATATTATTAGTAACTAGCGATCCGCCCCGGCTTCGCACGGGTGCAATGCTGTTACTAAATGAAACGTGTTTCTCTACTATATTGTGCATGTATTATACATAGAAACCGTCCTCTTGAATCACTCTATCTATTAAAATATAGTTATAAAATATAGTATTATTATAGTTTTAAAGATCTAAGCATACATAGGGACAGACAGACAGCAGGAAGCGACTTTGTTTTATACGTAGTGATGCGTGCAAAAATCTATTTTCTCAATTCGAAAAAGTTATATAAATGATGTTTGGTATTAAATTGATATCTACTACCGCTCCATAGTAAACGAATAATGGTGCAGCGTGTGGCGTAGTGATATACTGCTGTTTTCTTCGTTCATTCATTAATGTTACTAAAACTGACTATCATACTAATGGTATACATGCAAAGTTCCTGATATATATCACCAGGGAAATCTTAAGATGGGATTGCCTCGACTTCTTGGTAATACTAAAACTTCCCGAACGATCGATCGTGATGTGATCTTTTATCTTGGTGCGTGGTGGTGGTTGTAGCGCAGAAAAAGGATAGACTTACAAGAAATTAAGAGTAGTAAAATAAAGACGCAAGGTACCTAACGAACCTAACCTGGCAAACAAGTGGCGATTTGAAGGGTTTATAGCTCGGCAGCACTTAACTCATTATATTATCTCTTGTTACATTATTATTATTTGTAAATTATCAAAAACGACATTAAGTATATCTTGATACACCTTTTGCCGCAGTATTGTACCGTTACTACTAAATACGTTACTGCGACACAACGCTAAATTTGACATTGACTACTCAAAAACATTAAGTCGTGAAATAACGGGTACTGGCAAATATCGAATGAGATGGTATCAATTATGTCAGCCAGTTGACGCCCGCCGCGGTCAATGAGGCTTAATGACTGTCCATCCCGCCAACTGATTGGCTGAAACGATTACCACGGAACACTTACAATAGCGTTATTAACTTTGATTGGAAATGACTATCATCATGCTATGATAAATGTTCTTTAAATGCCGCGACAGATTAAAGCCGCATTCCTATGGGCTGCAGCCGCTTATCTGCCCTATTATATGCAGAGCGGGCTTCTGATTGTCACTTTTGGAGTAATGGACTGGACTAAGCCATCTAATTAATTACGCGAATTGCATTTGTCCAGACATCTTTTTTTAACCCCTGGCGGTTCGGAGCAAAAAAAGGCATGTTGTAAGTTTGACCTCTATATCTGTGTATCTTTATCTGTGCTCAAACGATTGCACTGATTTCGATGCGTTTATTTCCTACGGTTGTTCCTAGCTAGGTTTCAAAATCATGTGAAAGTAAAATCAGTCGTGTTCAAGATATTCAACTTCTTGTGTCGGAGTAGTTTTTTTTTTCCATAGTGTTTATTTACTAGTAGGAGTTTTCAAAATCATGTAAAAGTAAAATCAGTCGTGTTCAAGATATTCAACATCTTGTGTCGGAGTAGTTTTTTTTTCCATAGTGTTTATTTACTAGTAGGAGTTAGATGGATGTATCGCGCAACTGAAGTCGCGGCCACTTGTGTGAGACGGATGCGTTAGGGGTGGGTGGGTTAGACACAAGTGGCGAAGACGTGCCGGCGATGCCATGTCGCTTGTTTTGTGTATAATTAAGCCTACAGTCTACACCTTCATATCTATTTTACATATACAGAAGGTTAATCCGTAAGTATTCACTGTAGATGTTTCGATATCTAAATACTAAAAACGTAAGCTCATAACATATGCTTACAGCACGCCGAAGCGCCGAGGCTAAATATATTTTATCAAAGCAGTGGTACTATATGACGAAGAATACAATAGAGGTCGGCGACATCCCTATTCCATCGACATGCAATCTAGAGATTAGATTTTTAGATTTAGTTTAATTTTAGTGTGTTCTTATTTAGTTTAATTTTTAGGTTTAGTTTTATTGTACTTTGATTAATCTTATATCCATTAAACTTTATCTAGAGATTGTATGAAATGTCAATGTGTACGGAATCTCGAATGAACATCACCTCGATCGACATCTGGCTTCCAGAGCGGTTTATACACGGTTGGCATATGACGTATGACGAGTGCGCGACATTTGAGCCAGGTCCTCCAGGTTTGATTGGGAACTGGCAACAAAAAATACATTGTACCAATACGGTATTCGACTATAGTGAACATAAATTATATAATTGAAACCATTTAAACACACGTTCAAAAATACCCGGATGTAAATAAATTACTACTAACTTTAGACATTATATTATTTTTAATTGAACCAAAACTAAAAATAAGACGTGTTTTGACTACTGATTTTTATGACGTCACAAGCCAGTGTCATCATAGAAACTTTATACTAACAGATCGTTTTTGACATTTCATAAACAGTCGCTCATTTGAGCTGTCATTAAAAACCGTATTAAATTAGATTTTCATTCTATTCATGTGTCCCATGACCAATGTGATTAGGGCACTAGGATAGGAACTTCATAATTGGGAGTTAAAGTTAAACGTGTTAAATAAGAAAAAAGTCGCAGAGTTGTGACGTCACAAAAGAGCGTATGAGCTACGAAGTGTTTGGAAAAACTTGCATGTTATGTGTACAATTACAATATAGTTCATAAAATACTGCGTTAAGTGTATAGCTGTAAAACATTTTTGTTTACGTTTTTGATAATGAAAATTGGTCATATTTTATCTCGTTTTTTGAAGTCGACTATAGCATTAATAGTGAGGATTATTTTTTTGAGTTTCTTTAGAATTTATGAAATCACTTCTTGAATGTATTAGTCACATGTTGGTGTAGAATGGAACTGACGCGGATGGATTAATCGAGCGCGCCCATTTCTTAGTTCTTACTCGTAATAAAAACCGTCGGCTGAAGAGGCCATTATATTCCGTACTTAGTTTTCGACGCAAGTGCAACAAAGCATTTCTCACAAACACACTTCTCAAAAAGTTTGTACACGAAAGATGAAATTTCAATTATATTTTTCCTATAACGTTACCAAATGTCATTTTTTTTTCAATAGGTACGTTAATTTCAGATTGTTTATAATTAAAAAGTACAAGTATAAGCATAACAGAAACTCGTTTATCAAACATAGCCGTGAGATTATTTAAAATTAGTAAAATAATTGGCAACGAAATAGGAAAATTTTATTGAACTTTAATTCTTAATTTTGAACTTAATTGAAGTCTTAATTTTGTACTAACTTTTAGAGAAATGCTCAACTGCTCTTGTTTGTAATTACAGTAACTCAAGTGTCATAATCTTTATCCAAACGAAAACTCACCTTGTTGGTATGTAAATAAACTTTAGTATATCTATAAAAACATCATAAAACCTACGACTTAATATAATTTGGCCTTAGGAATCACTCGTCGTCGTATGTAATCGGAAATTGAAATACATCGATATGTCCTATACTTACGTCGTTTCGCTTATGATTAACAACTTTGAGCCATGTCAACTTGAAATTTCGGAGCATTTGTCAACGGTTCAAGGGTCAAGCTGTATTGTTCGCGTCTGTTACAGCGAACGTAAATAAACGAAGAGCAGCTATAATTAGGCCTTAGGAATCACTCGTAGTCGTTTGTAATCGGAAATTGAAATACATTGATATGTCGTATCGTAAATATACGATATATCGTTTCGCATACGATTTTAACAACTTAGCTTAGAGCCATGTCAACTTGAAATTTGGGAACATTTGTCTTCAGTTCAAGGGTCAAGTTATATTGTTTATGTCGGTTACAGCGAACGTGAATAAACGAAGAACAGCGAGGCTCTAATAGACGGCAGACTGTTGTATTCGTACCACGTCTGGGGACAATGAATGGACGTTTATTGTTTACTCAAACGCGGCACTTGTTAGATTTTCTAGACAAAGAGTGCAAAACAATACCAGTGTAGTAAATAAAACATTACACTGATTTCTAAACGTCGATCAGATTTTTTGTACAATTTATTTTTAGAATTTAGCTTTCTATATACCATAGGCGATGTAAAAAATAAGCCATAAATTATCTTTAATTTTATGAATAAGCTGATCATCATACTCGTTTATATTTAATTCAAATAACATTTGCGCAACATAAACTAATATTAAATTATGTACGAAATGGGGTTTAAAGTCGTAATATTCGAATATCGCTCGACATGTTTCGAATCGGTTCGCGATTCATCATCTACCGCAAAGCTCGGTTAGCCGCCGCAACCGCCGCACAGATCGGCTCTCCTGATAATGAATCGCGAACCGATTCTAAGAATGTTGAGCGATATTCAACTTTTACGACGTGAGTAAACCCGTTTGGTAGATATTTTAATATGTCTGAGACTCATGTTAGTTTTCTATGTAAAATGTCCACATTGAAATTTTTTAATTTACAACCCTCTATTTCACTCGTACCTAAGTTTTATATCGTCATTCCTGGATGTCTAGCTACAATAATACCAGATGAAATTCATTTAGGCGTGTTGAGGTCGCAAAGTCATGCCTATATCTGGTCGTGTCGATACCGAGACAACTCAAAAGGAGGTACACTAGGAAGTCAGTATAAAGCGTGCTTGATAAAAATGTATGTTTTGTTCAGCATGTAAATGGCAGCTCCGCGTCCGTTGCAAATAGCTGCCGTCGTTCCTGTTCTCGATTCCGCCGTGCTTTCTTACAATCGATACGACCCGGTTCGGTTAAATTATGGAATATTTTGGAATGCATCGAAAGACGTTCCCTTAAGTTAATGTTTTGTATAGACGTTTTATCGGCGATGAATACGTAATGTATGCGTCTATGCGTCTTATTTGCACGATGCTCGAACCCTACGAGTCCCCCGAGTGGAGAAATTATTTTGATTAAGAGGGTAGATATGTATGCTGGCGCTGAATAAAATGTAAAAAGAAATTATGATACCATTCGTTACCTACTTATATTCGGAATATTATTTTAGAGAGTTCTCATTGCTTGCTATGAAAATAACCCTTAAATTGGTGTACGCATACATGCGGCATTCCTTCTAAAGCGAGCAGTAAAGTGATGAACGTGGAATTATTTAATTATGTTTTTTTTTATATTGAACTAAATGTTACGTAACTATAAATTTTAGAGATGTGCGGGCGAGTTGAAACCGATGGGCTCTCGCGTCGCGCTCGCCTCGCGTTAATTTAATGATCCTATTATTTTGCTTAACAGGAACTGGTACCACGTCCATTATCGATGTTGTTCACCCTATGTCATATTTATTTCTAATATGGTAATTTGTCAACAGGTTAAACCAGGAGATAAAAGGCGGCGCGTGGTGTCCAAAGTCCCAGATCACGACGGAGTCGACCGAGTGGCTGGAGATCGACCTTCGGTCCGTGCACGTCATCACCGGCGTCGGCACCCAGGGCCGCTTCGGCAACGGGCAGGGCGCCGAATATGCGGAGGCCTATGTCCTCGAGTACTGGAGGCCGAAACTTGGCAAGTGGGTGCGGTACCGCGGCGCTGATGAGAAGGAGGTGAACATTATTTTAAATTTCTGACACACACACATACCTATAATCAAAATATGCGTATTAATATACACCCGTTAGCGAGGTAGCTAACCGACCTGGTTGTTCTCTGCTTATTTCGCCCATATTGTTTGCTGGTCCGTTTTATCCGCTGCATAGATAACGAACCCAATTTCGGCTCAGCGAGAGGGTGCTCTTGGCCGAGTTCGCGATAGAAATAAGCGCGAACATTGCATTCTCTCGAACCAGAGCAATATTACGTTCTGCCGCTATTACGACTACATACCATGAACCAATCATTATTCCCAACTCAAATCAGTTTATATCATTCAGACATCGAATGCCTACAGATAAAATACCTTACAATCTTAACATTATATTAAATGTTACAATTGTTAGTCTGAAATAGTATCAGTAAATACATTATTTATTTCAATAAAACGGCGCGGGAGTCAGTCTTGACAAATCTAATGACGCCATAGTGCCTTATTGCCTTGCTAGGATTGAGCCACTGGTCAATCCTTACATCCGCCTAAGTTTACACAATATACCCTGCAATCTATCATACATATACAAATAAGTCTAATAAGTCGCGCAGCGCACATATATTAAATCTTTCACAGTTCACTCTGTGAAGTTGTGGAACTCGTTACCGGTGTCAGTGAGGCAATCACAATCCGTGGCATCATTTAAGGCAAACTTGAAAAAGTTACGGCTTTCCAATCCTTCATCTCGTCTTTTGATATTGTCGTTTGATGCTAATAAGACTAATGATATTATTAGTTTATGTTTAATATAATATAATATACCCATGTAATTATACGTATATGTATTTATTTAGGTTTATATATTTTATGGTTATACGTTTTATATATTCGCGCGTATTAATTTCTCATTTCCCCATCGATGGAACCGTTCACAACAGATTGGCGGAATGTGACATTGTATAGGGATTGGACTTCTTCTTGAATATGGTCTTTGCGTGATACCATAGAATAAGTCAAACATCAATATAGCAACAACCAGCAATGAAATTTACAGCATCTTTTTAATTTCCGAAGCGGTCGCGATGCATAAATATTGATCGCATGGCGATGCGCCACGACGCAGGAAATTAATGGTTGCATCGAGGTGACCCAAGTGTCCAATGGTGTCTATCGATCAACATTATCGACAAGCGGTCCGATTGTAGGGTGAAGAGTGCGGTAACATTGCCTATTGGTTAATGACAGTTTAATTACATGACGAGTGACTTATTAAAAAACGTTATCCTTCATATTTAAGTGCACTCGAGAGCAAAATAAGGGTTTGCTTAAAAACCGCAATCCTTTAGAGTGCAATATTATAATGCTGTAGGTACATGTAAATATATATAGGAAGGACGTCTGACCCGGACAAGCCGGAACCACCAGTCGGCTGTGATATGTTAGAGGTGACACACTCTGACCGGTCGACCACAATTAGCCGATTCAAGATATCTCTGTAAATTAGGTGGCATGCGATGGAGCTTCAAGGATGAACTTAATAAAGCCGTGCGCTTGTTTGCCACCTCCGCGATATAAAAAAAGCGTTTTCGCATGATATGTTTGTCGTTTTCGGTGTCTCAAAGTGTACTCCTTTATTCTATGACTGTAAGTGTAAACCCCTTTTCAGATAATGTCCGGCAACACGAACACGTACCTCGAGAAGAAGAACCACCTGGAGCCGCCGATATGGGCGTCGAAGATTCGAGTGATACCGTACAGCTTCCATCGGCGTACCGTCTGCATGCGGGTTGAGCTCTACGGGTGCTACTGGAGCGGTGAGTGTCTCTCGTCTATTGTATTTTAAAGGATCCACCAGACCGAAGCTTGACGGTGCTTATACTAGGTGCACATAGGACTGCCATCTGAATTCGCCAAACCCAGACAAAGAATAAAAAAAACCTGGATATTTGGCATAAATCGAGTTTTTTCCCCGGACGTGTCCGAAAAATAATATAAATTATTAAAATATAATCGCTTTACGCTGTTCACGTGTTACGCTGAGTGAAGCTAGGGCCTTGATTGCGTTTTGTATTATTTATTCGGTTTTTACCTACTTTGTATACAATAATACCGGTAAATAATGCATTGGGTCATTGTCAGTTCAAAAAACAAAATTGGTCCCTTCGGTGGTCAAAATTTAAGGGCTTGTATGAATCTAGGTTATGTTGCTATTACATCGGATTATAGAAGAGGGAACGTTATTTATTCTCACAGGCATTTAATCAGAAAATTAGGCACTGGAAACCTTAATTTTGCAAATGTCCTCCGGAAAGACGCGCACCTAAATATGACAATGACCCAATTCAGTAAGGTGTTTCGTCACATAAAAAGTGTCAGGGTTTTCCGGATACTTTTCCTTTATCCTCGACTACCCAAACTTGATAATGCAGCTGACTCGCATCGAAGTTAGATTAGAAAAACAATACACGTGTATTGTAAAATCAAGGAGTTAAGATCACATCTCGTACTTGATATTTTGGTATATACCAATACTATCTATAAAAATACCATCCATCCAAGATACTCCTAACATACTCGCATCACACAGCGGCTAATGTTGTCAGTTTTAAGAATAATACTTCAGACATACATTTTCTTTTCTTTTAATCCTTATCCTTAATAACTTCTCCTATATTAGACCTAAAGTGTTTACTCAGTTTCATAAGCAACTAGTATTCATCAACATTTCAACGACTTAATACGTCATACCCACACAACTAGCATGGGACTTTAATTATTAGTACGTAGGTATAATTTAGTGACTAATTATGTTCAGCAACTAATCAAAATCGTCACAGAGCTCTCGTTAATTACACAAGCCCCAATAGTCATTATCCGGTACACGTGTTACTTAATAAACGTGTGTAATAGAAACAGTTTCCAGTTTAATAAACTTGTTACCGATATGGGAAAACTTATTTATTTGAGAGGCACAGCACGGAGAGGTTGCAAATTGTGTTATGGGTAGCCCTGATATTGGAACTGAATAGCATGCCCTGCTAAGACATAGGTAAGGGAAAGGCATAGAGTTATAGTGACGAGGCTGTATATAATTGCTTATCCATGTCGTGAGCTCTTTAGGGTGGCGGTTTCAAATCATACATCCATTAAATCTGTAAGTATAGAAGATTTCATGTTTCACTATGCAATGGTAATCCAATCTCGACGTCCGTAAAATGTACCTATGCCAGCAGTACATAAATGTACCAAACTATTCTTTGAATTCATTAATTTGACCATATTATGATATTAATCTGCGAAACGCAAAGTGCTCGTTACTAAGGCATAAGGAATATTACATAGCTGCGTCTTTTACACTATTCCTTTTGATACACTTCGGTATTCCTATTCCAAAGACCTACGAATGTTTATATTTTTGAAAGCTCGAACTGTATTCGTCCGGCAGTACCTACCAAGTTTTAGCTGTAGTGGCATTACGGAAGGTCCGTTTTGTACTAGCAGTTATAGAGGATGTTTGGACTGTTATTAGTAATCCCTGTATCGTCTCAAATGGACGCCGTTGAGCTTGTAGACTAATATTAATATTTTAGCACGATTTAGTATCGTCTCTGGAGACTGGGCCTTTTCCCATCTATTTTGTTCGGAGGTTTTTGATGACGTTCGAATATTTGTGCGGGCGTTTATTGGAAGTTCACGGATGAGCAAACAGTTTTAATTACATCGTAATTAATGGGTGTTTTAACCTTTGAGTATTGCGAACTGTAATAATTGGTATTAGGCGTTTCAGTGAACGTCTAGACGGCTCTGTCACCTCCGGTGCCTGGATCTACGCTCCGATGATTTCTCGATAGAGACGGCGTTGGTATTAACATGTTTGCTTTGTAGTATGTATGTAGTAATAGTTATATTGTGAAAGAGTTTTGCTGTGAATGAAGTGAATAATATGTCACACAATTCTGCTCGGTCATTTCCAATTTTGAGCGCATAGAACGCCGCTGTCCTAGTTTAAAATAGAATATAAATAACAAGACGCAATATAAATTCCGTGGGATCAGGTAACCTGCTTAGGAAAAGCACCTCAAGAGTACACAAAAGGCGCTCGAGTAAGACAGACGTTGTACTTGTATTTCATTTTTTACAGCTTTACATCAGACATTTATTAAATAGCATTGAATTTTTAATCGAGTTAGTATATACGTCGCTTGTAGTGCTCTATTATTAACACGGCGTCTGAAGACCTTTTCTTGCTAGGAACGCGTGCTTGCGAAAAGAATGAGCAACACAGAGGTAACGTAATATTTCAAGGCGTCAAACAACTGTTAGAATACGAGCAAGTGTGCGCCGTACACCGTCCGGGCAATTTGCAGTACGGTTATTTTACACGACAATATAATGCGAGCGAGTATATACTTAGTGCACACTTTTATTTAAATTTAGGCTTATCCGCACTGAAATAACTAGATGAGTTTTACTGGAATTACAACTGCTTTCAGACAATAAGAATACTTAATTCGTTTACACTGTAAAGACCATACATCATATTTTACATGAGGGACACTAAACTCCTTCCAAGTAATTAGAAAAGTCGCCGGTACAGCATTTTATTAGAATTTAACATAAATATGAAGAAGTTAATGAACAACGTATGAGTATTTACGTATCAGGCATGTTGTACCTACGTATTATGTAATAGGTAGTAAGGATATCTGTGCTCTTAAAATACGTGATACAGTATTGTATGTTATGTATGAATTTACGATACAAGTGTGGATTATTAAGGTAATTCCAATCGAGTGGCGGTGGTAACCTAAAACACGAGCTAAGCGATATTATAATTTTTAAGCAATTTAATATTACATTGCGCGACGTAAAGGAGGGGGTAATTAACTTACCGCTGTCATGTACTTACATTCTTTCGATTTGAAAATGTGATGAAAGGGTGCAGTCCGCGCGCTACTCATAAATCACTTAATAATTAGCCACAAGTCGTGGCTAAACATGAAATAAACTCAAATGCAAATAACTGTTGGAGCTTTTATACAGTAAATATGCAATTACCTATATATAAAATTAACTGCCGTCGTGTAGCCGGTTCTTAGAATCGTTGTGAAATAATTATTGCTAAGCTTTAAAAAGCTTGTTTATGATTATTATTACATCTGATAACATACCTAATTTACCATTGATATTTCTTATTTGGTGTTATTATTCACCTATTATAAACTTATTTGTATGAATCATTACAGAATAGCAAAAGTGGAAGCCATAATTGTTTGAATTAACTAGGTTTCCAACCAGTACTAAGTACTTTGTTTATGCAATTTATTTTATTTACCTATTTTATTATCCGGCAAATTATCCAGATTTATGTGTTTACGCGCGATATTTTTCATACTTTCATACTAATTAACCTTTACTAATTAATCATGACTTCAACAGTTTTGAATAATGAGACATAAATACTTGCGAGGTTCTAGATAATTCCACCGGCTGTCATTATATGGACTACCTACAGTTCTGATAAATTTTCAATTTAGTAAACAAGTTCTAATAAATCAACAGTAGCAACACTAAGTATGCACGAAATTTCAGACAAAGTCAAAATTTACTTCCTACGAGGATTAATGTCCAAATTAATGCATAGAATGAAATAAAAAGGCAGCGCCCTGACATGTAACGCGTTCCAGGAATAAGCGGTCGCCTTGTAAGAGTTCATGCTGCTATTAACGAAAACACACAATTGCCCCTAGTAATTGCACAACCACGGCACGAAACCAAAAAAGCAAATTACTTAAACCTGTATACGACACATGCGCTCTTTTAACATAACGTGATAATGGCGGGACTTACTGTAGTGATAGGGAAATTGTACCATTTTCTGTTATTATTTTAATTTACATCGTCAGACACAGTTATGTCATTAATGTTATTATTTCGAATTCTTTGTCGATGGATGTCTAGCTAGTACAATGCTATTCCAGGGTTGGATTCAAACGACGTTGGCATAAACTTAGTCATTTGAGTGAGGATCGGCCGTGAAAGGCTATTAGAGGAGCTCGCGCTCGCAAAATTATTGCACCGACTTTATGCGTTTTTTTGCATGTAATGGCTATAAAACAGATTAAAGGCTTCATAGTTGTTTGATTTGATAGTGTATTAACGGTTTAGACCACCAAGTGGTTGTATTCAAAATTTTGTTATTTGTATTTTTTTAGTCACTAACTGACCGGCGATCGACAGAATCACCCGATGGTAAGTGACTACGGGGCCGAAAATGTAGCTCGCTGGTTCAGCAATAGCCTCTTCAATCTTGCCTTGAAGAGACCAAAATTATAACTTGCTGTATCTCGATAATTCCACATGAATTAGCGTAATTGATTTTGACCACAGTGTAACATGAAATTGCGTCAGCTTGATATTGCATACACAACTAGGATTATACTATGCAGCCTTCAGATCGATTTCAGATAAAACGTTATTCCGCTTACAGTAGCCGATCGGTACGGCGGTTTAATGGCCGGCGCACATGGCGCGCGGGCCCAATTGTAACAATTCGGAACTGACTAAGAAACATTATTAACTTATATTATTTCGAATTAAGCATGAAAATAACATTATTAGTAAATAGTGCTCATTGCTATATTCATTCAAATGAACTCCGAAAAGTTGGAGGATCATTTTAGCATTTCAATTGGCTTAGTTATAGAGCCGCCTTCAACTATTTTATAATAACGACCTATATTTATAAATATCCATATCAAGGCCTAAAGACGCTAATATCATCCGTTTAATGATTAGACGCGTTTATTGTTTTACTCCCAAGTTAATTTTGCGATGACGTTACTTCGACATGACCTGTACTGCAAAACAGCAAGAACGAATGAAATATGAGGAATAAAATATGAACAACTTTTCACTGCAGGTGTTACCTATATTGACACAACATAGATAATGTTCGCTAATACAGCGCTGACTCAACGCTCCTCCCAGGTGCTAAGTTATGCGTTTTGAATATCAATAAAACCCATTGTATGTTACACGCATTCGGTACATTATTATATTATCGGTAAGGTAAGAAAGGCATTCCTTATCGACTTGTATTCGATTTTTTTTCTACATAACCGATGATCCAACCTTTTTATTTCTTTAAAAATGAATGCAGGGTTTTCTTAACTAAAGTCTATTAATAGTTTGACCGACTAAATTCAATAAATAATTGCAAAATCTGTTAATTATATATCTTTCAAATAAAATTTTACCTAGTGAATAAAATAAGTTATTCAAAAAGTAACAGATCTATTGGTATAATTTATATTGTCTTATTTAATAAATAAGCTTTGAATATTGGATTTTCTCACTGAAGAGTCGCTTACGATTTTATTCCTTAAGAACAAGGCAAGGATAAAAATCAAGTGTATTTTTAAATGCGCATAACTTTAAAATGTAATTTAAAAGGCCTGTTTCCCGAGGTATTTTTGTCCCTTTTGCTTTAGCGATTCTGTGTAACTTGCGATCGAAACGCCGATAAAACGCGCGGTGAAGCTCGAGACGCGTTTAAGCACGTTGCTCGCTGCAAATCTCAAAGTCACAACTCACAAAGTACACGTTTGAAACTCAACCGTAAACAGATTCAAACACGGTTGTAAACAAACATAGACCTATTTCGAAATCGTTCACCGTATTATTAAGCGAGCATTTGTATGTGTTGTAAAATATCGATTCTTTTACGGTGCATCAGAATTAGTGTTAACTCGTAAAACACGTTTAATGCGGGATCATGTGTTATCCAAATGGCACCCGAAGGAGTGCTTAAGTAATTCACCGATTTGTACTGTCAGATGACAGTCGGTTGAATATCTTCCATAAAAAATATTGTAAAAAAAATACACTGATATTGTCGATTTTACTTTCTTACACAAACGTTAATTGCTCATCAACACAAATCAAATAAGCCCAAACACGATGGGTTGTCAGTCGTCACGTGAACTGCCTATTCATGCAAAGTTTAACTTCGATACAATAATTAGAAGTTGATTATTTACTTCCAAGATTTGATTAAGTACATTATTAGTTACATATAAACATATACATTTAGAATCTAATAAAAGCAGGGTAAAAGAAGCGTGTTCAAAAAGGCATCGCAACGCAAGCCTCTTACAAATCTGATTGCTTTATTGTAGTAGGTACTAGTATCACAGGTATCAAGTATAGGTACCAAAACGGCTTGCGCAACTACTTGTTCATCAAATATTATTCATTCGTGCTTAGTTTTATCTTCGTCTGTCTGTCTATTTACCTCTTCACGGCTAAATCTTTGAACAGATTGAGATACATTATGGGAGACGTGTGATTTGCATGGACATAGCATACCTATTATCTTGCAAGTTAATATCAAATAGGTATCAATTTACTATAGAGGGGTCTACGCAGATGATGTCGCGAGTAGGAGCTAGTCCTTTAATATTTTCTAAGTATCGCCTTTACCTACTGAATATTATTTAGAAAAGTTCTCAACGACGGGAAACGGAACTAGCGCGAGAACTACCGAAGTCTCGAAAAGTTTTGCTATTTGTGTTGATCTTGTGCTTGTTAACCATGTTATTGGAATAAAAATTCGTCAGTTAAAAATTTGCCTAAAGTTTTTGTAAAAATCGGAAATGGAGGCTGAGAACTAATTTTCTGTCGACATCGTTTATTGAATAAACAGTAACAAAACTATTTAAAGCTCAAACGCAGATTGCTTTCGCAAAATGGTTATTAACCGGGTTAGTGTGTTAGTGTGATGCGGCATAATAATAATTCTGAGTTATGCATTTCTGTCGTAAAGTTAACGTTATTTTTTAAACTGTTTCATGTTAAATTTTGTACGGGTTTTATCTGAGGTCTCTCACTCTGTATAATAATGTACAGACTATTTTATCGATAATTGTCTTTAGATTTTGTTTTCTTAATATTAATATTCGACGATTTTAGTAATCTTAATGAAATGTCACTGGGTTGTTATAAAATAGCTAAAAAATAACAGTTAATTGTATGTTTTACCACCACTAGTTCTGAACTTAACTATGAAATGTCTGGAACCAAAAAAGTATTTAAATATTTTAGTATGTTTTACAGCAGTAATCAAACAATACGCCGTTAATTTGAAAGTCTAAATTTTTCAAAATTACTCTGTTACTTAGGCATCTTACTTGTCTAATTAATCTAATTATCCAAATGAAGTTTAGCGAAATTTCTCCAAAGAAGGCAGACTGTTTCCTCAGACAAATGTTGTAGTAAAAAAGGGATTCTAGCCGTAATAAAAATTTGGAGTTTACATTGCACGTGGGAGATGCCACAGCATGAGTTAGTTTACTATAAACACGTTAGAATTAACAATTACTTTTATGCTCATTTCGTCCGTCCCGAAATAAAGTAACATCTGCCTAGCAGATTCAATGCGTGCAGTTTACTTGTGGTTTAGGTATTATATTTTTTTGGCTACAGCTGTATTCTATTTTGACGGTTAGTCAATTTTGTTTGCAATAAAATTGAATGTTCCATTTGGAGGATGTAATTTGTTCCACCACACTTGGAATTTAATATGTCAAGTCAATGTATATTACACAAAGTTGCGATTGCAGTAGGACGCACTTTCGTTGGCCGGTTTCCCCAAGGCCTACACTCACCTCAAGGGACACAGTTCTAATAAGAAAGCATACGAGGGGCGTCTGAAAAGTTCTAAGCCTAAGATAGAAAAAAACAATTTACACAAATGAACTCGTGTTTATTTTTCAATATAGTCTCCTCCTAAATCAATGCATTTTTTATACAGTGCTTTTAGGCCATTAAAAAAATAATCTTCATTTTGCCCTTCAAAATGCTCCTGTACAGCCGCCTTCATCTCTTCGTCACTTCTAAATCGCTTTCCCCTCAACTCTTTCTTCAAATTATTGAATAGAAAATAATCGCTTGGGGCTAGATCTGGGCTGTAGGGTGGGTGGTCAATTTCGTCAAAACCAACTTCCTTCAGAGCACGCCTCGCAACATTAGCGGTGTGAACGGGTGCGTTGTCTGGCAAAAACAAAATGCCTTTCCTTAGTTTACCCCGCCTTTTCTCAACTATGGCTTGTCGCACCTGTCTTATTAGATTTGCATAATAAGTTCCGTTTATCGTAGAGCCTTTTTCTAAATAATCGATTAAAAGAATGCCATCACAATCCCAAAATACCGTAGCCATTAACTTAGAGGCCGACTTTTGCACTTTAAATTTCTTCGGCGGCCTTTCACCCTTTTCAATCCACTGCATCGACTCAGACTTACACTCCGGATCATACTGTCTGATCCATGTTTCATCAACAGTTACTATTCGGGAACAAACTTCATCTAAATCATCTTCGCACAATTCTAAAAACGCCCAAGAAGTTTCCACACGACGTACTTTATCGAAGGCCGTTAGCATTTGCGGTACCCAACGAGCACTGACTTTACTCATGTACAAATGTTCATGTAAAATTTCTCCGACTCTTTCTTTACTAATACCTAAGACCTCAGCTATTTGCCAAACCTTAATTCTTCTATCTTCTAATACCAGCTTTTTGACTTTTGCTACGTTTTCTTCGGTCACTACCGATATTGGCCGCCCTGAGCGGGGGTCGTCTTCGATCGATTCCCGTCCGAGTTTAAATAAGCGACTCCACTTTTTGACTGTGGCATAAGAAGGCCCAGAATCACCGTAAATAATAGCCATTTCCTCAAAAATACACTGCGGTGATTTGTCACTTTTTGTAAGGAATTTAATTACAGCACGGTGCTCAATTTTCGTAATATTCGTTGGTAATTCACACATGATGTACTTTTCCGTTGAATATCTCGAAACAGAATAATAAAAACGTGACATGTTATTATTTAATAATTTGTTTTTAAATGGCCTTTCTAGTGGCCAGTATCATAAACGCATATATAACCTCGAAATACCTTAGGCTTAGAACTTTTCAGACGCCCCTCGTATCAAACGTACATAAATTGTGATAAACCGTCATACTTTCTTGTAGTTTCTATATTTTATTCTTACACTTTTCCTCATTTATATCTTAGAATACACTTTTAATACGTTTTCTTCGAGAATAGTTAAGTTCATATTACTGTAACTGTACTGTACTTATCCTTTATGAAAAAATGACTGACTGTTGAGTTTCTTTCGGTGTTTCTTCTCAACAGTGGTCTCCTCTTGTGAAATGCCGGTAAACTCAGACATGTAAACGTGCCCTTGTGGCCTACTTGCAGGATAAAGTTCACTATATCATTTCATTTCACCCTAGCTCTACACTACTCGCGAAGTTATTCCCACAGCGTTAGATAACTATAGGAAGAAATATATATCAATAACGTAAAACCTTTTGCCCACAGTCGGCATAGTATCGTACACGATGCCGAAAGGCGACAAGCGCAGCAACGGCATCGAGCTCACAGACATGATTTACGACGGCGCGTGGGGCGAGGAGCTCCGCGGAGGGCTGGGGCAGCTCGTCGACGGCCAGTTCGGCGGCGACGAGATCCGCGAGGCCTCGCAGAACTCCGCCTGGGTTGGCTGGAGGAACGATACGAGGCCTAATCCGCCTGCGATCGTCTTCGAATTCGATAAAGTGCGAGAGTTCAGCGCCGTGCATCTGTATTGCAACAACAAGTTCATGAGGGAGGTTCAGGTTAGTACGATCTGTTTGATTACTACTTACCCCTCAGGATACTAATGCTTATAAGGAAAAATGACGAGGTATAAAAATGTCAAGAAACGCTTTATAAAAATTATGTTATAGAAAAATGAATGAGGTCGAGGAAAAAAAATATCGAAATAGAATTTGGTCGAGGTATTAAAATGAGCCATTTCAGATACGCGGGGCTCCTATTTCCGTGCAGTTTGCCCTTCTGGCATCTGACTATATCTAACTAACCTTACCTACCTAGACTTAGGGCCGTTGTACATCGCCTGTATTAGGAGTGTTTGTTTAGACCATTATCAGTTAATCTTTATTATACCTCGTAATTTTATACCTATATACAAATAATGACTATTTGCTACTTACGAGGCCTTATTCCTTTTAAAATGCTGATTGTTTTAGACATTTTTTCTATGATCAAACATGTTTTTTTACATATTATTGGTGTTACTACCTAGAACAGGGCTATTGGGATTTATTAGTATATATTTGAAACATACAGTTTGAATTTTTCTTTGATAATTTTTGTTTCAAAAACTACTCGAAATTGACAAAATTCACGCGGAAAATTAGTTTTTTCAACTTATTTTCGACTGCACGCAATGAAAGCATGAAATAGCTATGTTACTACCTAGAACTCGGGGAAAAGTATTATTCACTGCAAAAAGTTGGTTGAAATTATCAATATATTTGTCATAATATGAAAAAAATAAATTTTGAAAGGAATAAGGCCTCTTAAGCATACCCAACAAAGTCTGGGTATTAGGATCGCCATTTTATACCTCAGATGAATTTTTAGTTACGTGACTACCTGAGCATGCCATTAGGTTTCGGAACATGCAGTACGGGTCGTATAATCCACTCCATTTCCTCCCAGGTGTTTTCTGAAGCGATCATCTCGTTCTCGATCGGCGGTCACCATTTCCAGGACGAGCCCATCCGCTTCACGAACGTCGAGGACAACATCTTCGAGAGCTCGCGCAACGTGAGCATCAAGCTTCACCACCGCATCGGCAAGTGGGTTCGGATCGAGCTCCGGTTCTCGTCGCGTTGGATACTGATCAGCGAGGTCGTGTTCGATTCGGGTATGTGGACTCGTACACACTGGCGGCATACAATCTGTCATATTCAAACATTTTACTAATTTCAACATAGAATCAAAATAAAAAAAATCCAATGTTGTAATAATAAGAAATATGAATAAAAGCGTAGGACATTAACACACACACTTAGAAACACACACACACACAAGTATAAAGGCTAGTGGCTCTGTGAGTTTGAGTGGGGGTGGGGTATCGTAATATTTGCAACGAAATAACATCTCTGTATTAGGAAATCCATGATTCCAACTCTGCAAAGTAAAGTAGGTCTTTATCTATAGTATCTGTACTTGTTATAGTATTTTAACAATATGAGTTATGATATAACAGCTTTGGGTCTGAGATTGAAGAGCCCACTTGTTATCCAGTTAAGTTATAGCTATAACCGTAACTAGTATAGAGAACCGATGATAACGCTAAGGACAACCCACAGACAACCCCCACTAGACGGAGCATGTAAGGCGACCCGCGCGCACCAACGATATGGTACGGCAGAACATTAAAGTATGAACACGGCGGCCAGCGTTTAGTTGCGTCCTTGTTTATGATCCATGCGTACGTCAACGAAAAAAGAAATTAAATAAATAACATGGTAAATTGTAGTGTTAAGTGGTGTAGAGAGACCTCATAAACATGAACGCAACTAAACGGTGGCCGCCGTGTTGATACTTTAATGTTCTGCCGTACCATATCGTTGGTGCGCGCGGGTCGCCTTACATGCTCCGTCTAGTGGGGGTGGTCTGTGGGACAACCATACCTGGAGTTATTTAGAAGCAAAGTTTATCGTAAAATAACGTTCCATCCATCGAAACGTATTTTATATTGAAATACCTATACAGTCTATACTTCTTGTCACGGTGAAAACGATTAGGAAATGGAAAATCTCTATTTATCCGCTGCAGAAACTCTCTATTGACATTTCGCTTAAACTAAACCATCCCCGACCTTAACAAGATTACTTCAGTTCTGCTCAATAAAGTCTCTTTAAGTGGCAGACTATTTTATTTATTGGAATCACTAGGAATCATTGGATTTTCTTCTGCTCTCAAGGAACGTTCAAGCTTTAGTTAATAATAAAAACTGTAAATCGAATGGAAAGTGGCCCTAAACATGATTTGAGTATCGCAAATAGCAATTGATCTTAAAGACGCCATGGATTTTATCTACAGTAACGGCAAAGATCGATTATATTGAAACATTTTAATTTTAAGGTTGATAGGGCCCAAATGAAGACTGCCAATAGTGTGATAGATAGCGAATATAAAAATATGTATGAGTTTTAGTTTAGTTACAATTATTATTATATTTGGAACTTCCAAAAAATATTGAAACACTTATTTTTTTAAATCACGCACAATGTTGATGAAGGTAGAACAATAAACGGCGTTTTATTTGCTAAAAGTGAAATGGCAAGTAGTATTTTGCTGTGAAGCCTTTTAAGATTGAAAAGTTTGGCATTTTTATATAAAATCCACACATGTGATAGATGTTTTGGCGCTACCGTATTTATCAATCATAGCATGTATTTATATTTTCTGTTTCTTACTTACTTACAGAGTGTGTGATCATTTAACTCATGTGAAAGTACTACTTCCTTAGTCAACTAGTGTTTGGCCCAATGGTTGACTTGTAGTCTTGCGGCTTAAGGCATTACATCCGCCAACGCACCATGAACCAGCCGTTATTTCTAGTAGGTTAAAATTGTAACATAAATACCTCAATGTCTCTTAAATGACGTTTTTACTGTATGTTCGTAACTGTTTTAACGCTTACCACTGGTTCATATTGTTTTAAAAGCATACTAATCCGTTATATCCTCCCACAGACGTCGCTCAAGGCAACTACACCCCTGAAAGCCAGAAGCCACCCACCGGCAAAGAGAAAACGAAACTCATCCCGAGCAAAGAAATTCCCATATCAACCGCACACCAAGAGGACCCCCTCTACATGGCTATTGTCGTGGGCGTGCTAACTGCCCTCGTCATACTACTGGCTGTGGCTGTGTTCCTGATCATACATAGGCACAGGCATAGAAAATGCTTTGCCTCTCCCTTAGCCAAGACCACGGTTTCTCAGAAGAGGGAGCAGGACAGCTACAGCCGCTGTGGGACCTCGTCGCATGTGTCGATGCTGCCGCCGAGCAAGATGAATATAGACTGCGCGTTAGATGTTAAGTCGGACGAGTACCAGGAGCCGTACCAGGCGCTAAAGTGCGCGCCCTATTTTAGTTATAGCACCGTGCTGCTAGAGATGAAAGACTTTGTTAAGGATTCCAATCCAGCTTTATCAGGTAAGAACGTTTTTATTATTCATAACATGAAACCTACCTTTAAGAGGCCTTATTCCTTTAAAAAATTATTTTTTTCATATTATGACAAATATATTGATAATTTCAACCAACTTTTTGAAGTGAATAATACTTTTCCCCGAGTTCTAGGTAGTAACTGAACTGTAACGCGTGAATTTTGACAATTTCGAGTAGTTTTTGAAACAAAAATTATCAATGAAAAATTCAAACTGTAGGTTTCAAATATATACCAATAAATCCCAATAGCCCTGTTCTAGGTAGTAACGTCAGTAATAAGTTAAGAAACATGTTTGATCATAGAGAAAAATGTCAAAACAATCAGCATTTTAAAAGGAATAAGGCCTCTTAAGCAACCAGTAAAAACGACTAGTATCTTTCCGTAGCGTTGTGTTTTCAGATTGGATACACTGTCTATCTACCAAACCTCAGTCGCCTTACCATCATACGTCTAGTCTGCTCGTTCATGCACCAAAGGAGACACTTCGGCGCTAACATTGTTTTTTTTGTAGCATTGACACAAAGAAAAAATTGATATTATTTTTATTAAAGCAATAACGTCTGCTAACGTAAGCCAAATGTTCAGACAGGATTCGAATTTTCAATTTATCGCTTCATTGTAAAAATTTAAATGCGTAATCTGGCGGAAGAGATCTTGCTTTGATCTTTGCATCAATGGTACACTATAGAAAATTTGTGATGTACCCATATTAAAAATAATGAGACATTACATGTTTCATATACTTAGTACATTACTGCAGACGCCTTGAAAGAAGGGCTTACCGGGTGTGTAGGTATAGACGGATAGTGATACGAAGCCGGCAAGCCCTTTTCACGTGCTTCTCTCAAACATATGCAATGAAATAAAAAAAAAACACTCAATAAAATATAATTCAGCTGTTTAGCCTGTTTATGAACACAGACGCCGTGTTTAAAAAAAAATTGGGCAAGTGCGAGCCCGACTCGCGCATGTAGGGTTCCGTACCTATACATATATATACTCTATAACAAGTTTGTTGTATGGGAGCCCCCCTTAAATATTTATTTTATTTTATTTTTAGTATTTGTTGTTATAGCGGCAATAGAAATACATCATCTGTGAAAATTTCAACTGTCTAGCTATCACCGTTGTTGAGATACAGCCTGGTGACAGACGGACGGACGGACGGACGGACAGACGGACAGCGAAGTCTCAGTAATAGGGTCCCGTTTTTACCCTTTGGGTACGGAACCCTAAAAATACTTCCCGGCCTAGGTGTTCAATTTTGTATGCTATTCCTTTACAGCTCTCTCGAGTTGCTCCGCCCGAAACGTGATACTTCAAAGCCTGCACTTCTATCACAACTGTGATACGCGACTCTTTCTCGCGCGAGAAATATTACCTGTCTCTTTCTTCACAGTACCGTGACAGAGTGACCCACGATGCTATCTCGCGCGACAAGAGTCGCGAAACCAAGTTGTGCTAGACGGGCTGTTATAACGCACGTTATGAAGACATTTCATTGCATGTTTGAGAAAAAAAATGTTTTTTCATCACACTTTCTTGTAAACAAAGGTTTACATGCTAGAAAAGCGGGCGGTAAGTCGTAAATTACGCCCTAGGGCGGTAAGTAATTTCTATCACACTTTAAGGGATTACATGCTAGAAACCCAGGCGGTAAATCGTATATTACGCCCTAGGGCGGTAAGTCGTATATTACGCCCTAGGGCGGTAAGTAATTTTGGTATTGACTAGTATTTATTACTTTTGTTTTATTTCCTCCAAAGTGTGATGAAAAACGTCGTACGTGACTGTGGTGGTAGAGGAATTCCAAACTCGTGTCATTAAAGCCCTCTCCTTAGGCTTCGGGCTTCTAATAGACACTCGTTTGTAATTCCTCGTTCACCACCCTTGTTACGTAATGTACTATTTCTCAAACATCCAAGGAAATGTCGTTCTTATGATCGTGGTAATAGAACGCGAAATACGTCTTTGTATAGCAATTGTTGAAGATTCGTTCTAATTTTAAATTAGAACGATATAAAGGAATTTCATACAATATTATTGGCCGTAGCCAACAAAGAGATTGTCTTTTGTTTCAGTGGGGTTTATTTCTTTTATTGATAATCTATGGCATACTGCCAATAAAAAAAAACTTAGTTTGTGCATGTATATTTACGTTTTATTTCTTATATTTAACTAGATTATTCAATTCGATTAAATCAGATATTCAATAAAATAAACAAGGAATCACGTTTATTGTTAAAAAATATAACAATATCTAATTAATAAGGTGTTGTCATTTTTTAATAAATAGAATCATCTTAACATTTGGTGGCAAAAACATTGACCCGAACAGCTTAAAAAAATAAATTTGTTTTTTTTTATTAATTTGAAATAAATTTCTTTTTATATGAATATATAAGTTGAACATTTGTATTATTTCCTTGGATTTATTTGAGAAAAGCACTATACAAGCCTCGGCGCGAACAGGCATTATTGGCCTCGTATCTCTAGATGGCCTCGTTATCACTCGGCCATCTATTACTACTCGGCCAATAATTCCCTATTTCGCGGCCTCTGCAGTAATGTACTATTATTGTATCAACAGATAGCTCAAACTACGACTACGCAGTGCCGGAGTTGAGCTCCGCGCCGCTGCTCACTAAGCGGCGGCTCGGCGACAGCCTCTCGGAGCGCGCCACCGAGGTCATGGGCGAGCGGCTCGACAATATGGACGTGGACGCGCGCCTGTCCGCCGCCGGCTCCGTGCGCTCCCGCCGCAGCGCGAGGGTGAGCCACACGAGCATAGTTGCCGGCAAACTTTTAGAACAAACATGGCGGACATGTACATTTGTACGTAAAGCGGCTGCGCAGTCAAGGTTATGCTCTAAAAGATTGCCGGCAGCTGTACACTGTACAGACAGAACAGCCTCTCGGAGCGCGCCACCGAGGTCATGGGCGAGCGGCTCGACAATATGGACGTGGACGCGCGCCTGTCCGCCGCCGGCTCCGTGCGCTCCCGCCGCAGCGCGAGGGTGAGCCACACGAGTATAGTCGCCGGCAAACTTTTAGAACAAAAAGTTTCTGTCAAAAATTTCATTTTAGTGACAAGCTTTTATAGCCGACTGTACTTTTCTTTGAATATCAATCAAATGCAACAATCAATCAAATGAGACGATTCTAAAGAGCCCAAGCTCGGTAGGATCGCTTTTTCTATTATAGAGTTCCTATGGCCACCTTCCGGCTCCATCATCAGATCAGCACCATACCATACCAGATCAGTACCATATTATTGTATTGTCATCAAAGTTAAGTAAGTATGCAAAATTTCAGCTCAATCGGTTGACGATATCTGCTTCAAAATTGAGTTGCAAGATTCCACCTGAACAAACATACTTACATACATACATACAATGCAAGTTAAATAAAAGCTTGTAAAATGGCGGATCTGCGCATGTACATTTGTACGTAAATCGGCAACTGTGCAGTCAAGGTTATGCTCTAAAAGATTGCCGGCAGCTGTACACTGTACAGACAGAACAGCCTCTAGCACAACTCTTGGTATAAGAAAATAAGCTATGGCACAACGGAATGACAGGTAAGCCTTTTGGCGTCATCACGCGATGATTGGTCGGTCTGAAAATCCTTTTCTGTGTTGTACCAGTGTGTTAACTGTATGAATCTCATAAAATCTTGAGTACGACAAAATAAAATTTAAAGAACTGTAAGCTTTGTACAGCATACTTTTTTTTTTTTATGAGACTGGCGCCAAACATTTTTTTCCTTATAATTATTTTGTAATTATAAAGCGGCAACTAAAAAGTGACGTAGAAAGGCTCACTAGCCGGAGTGCCTTAACTTATTTTCTTATACCATGTCACAACTGTGATACGCGACTTTCTCGCGCGAGATATATTACCCACCTCTAGCTTCACAGTACTGTTAGAGAGTGACGGGCGATATTTACCCCTTAATTTGATGTTGTTTTTATTTCCAGTCGCCGAGCCAGCAGGAGGTGTTCATCGACCTGAAGCGCCGGCTCGAGACGACCAACGTGATCGAGTTCCCACGTCATCGGTTGCGGATGATCTCGAAACTCGCGGAGGGCGCCTTCGGCACGGTTCGTATTTATATAGAAAATTGTATAATGTTCAGTGACGTCAGGTACCGGAGGTAGGATGAAAAAGCGTTGAACAGATGACGGACCTCAGTTCGTGCAACTTATCGGCAGATTGACGCATTGGATAAGTGGAAAGAAAGGAGACGTTGTTGCGGACGCGGAGGAAATGACATAGACATAACACTCTTTTTATCTTCAGAGTAGCCTCAAAAACTATCCCATAACCTTCCATAAGAATCCTACTAACCACATAAAAATTCGTCAAAATCTTTTCAGTTTATAGATGTCAATATGGTGGCAAGCGCTGTCAATCCTCCATACGATTCACTAATCGGAAATTACGCTGTAATGATTTTTCTTGAGATCACCTCGATGTAATACCATTTTCAGCAATAATTGACAACATTTCATATTTCTAACAGATGGAAATTAATATAGAGATTGAGAGAGCTTTGCGTCGTCTACACCCTAAAAAATCTTACAATTAATTTTTCTGTATGCAAAGAAATATAAGAAAATACATAAAATAACCGAATAGAGTTGTAGTCTTCGACCTATCCGTTACTAAATAAGCTGTCAATAATATCAAGCTCAACGTCATTAGTTTTTTTTTATTAGACACCAGACTAATGTAACCATTAGTGTCTTAGTTTTGAAGTTACAACTTTTTAGTATTAGTAAATTTTAATAAATTATTAATAATATAATTAAGACCTTAGGAAAAATATAAAAACAGTGATTAAGTCGTCTTTTAAGCGGAATACAGAATAGTAACACAGGCGCGACAGCGGCCTATCGGTGTAACTCGGGCGTCGGTGACCTTGTAATGCCGAATCCTTCGACGAGGCATTCACGTGAATGCCCTTCACCACCTCGCGCATCCCGCGCTCGCCCCTCGACACGCACACATACATAGCCGCGAGTTTTGTTACTGCACACAAGTGTCGCTGTCGTTTCTTTTTACGTTAGTATACATATAGCCGGGAGGCTTAGATAAACACCGGCTACAGGTATAAATTAGTACATTTTACAACTAGTGTGAAAAGAATGTCTTTTTACCACTAGTACCGAGGTATCTTGCCACGAGCTGAAAGCGAGTGGCAAGACTCGGTACGAGTAGTAAAAAGACATTTCACACGTGTTGTAAACGACGTTTTTTAATGCAATTGCGAAAAAATAACAAATTAATATATCATTGCGATAACATATGCTTGCTTCGAAGTTATTTTTGAACGAACCCATACTTTACAAATGACATGGTACATGAAGACCATCATCATCGGCATCGTCATCGTCATCGTCATCGTCATCGCCATCGCCATCGCCATCGCCATCGTCATCGCCATCGTCATCGTCATCGTCATCGTCATCGTCATCGTCATCGTCATCGTCATCGTCATCGTCATCGTCATCGTCATCGTCATCGTCATCGTCATCGTCATCGTCATCGTCATCGTCATCGTCATCGCCATCGCCATCGCCGTCGCCGTCGCCGTCGCCATCGCCATCGCCATCGCCATCGCCATCGCCATCGTCATCGTCATCGTCATCGTCATCATCATCACTGACATTCGAAACTCAGTTACTGCGTTTCGAAAGTATAGTTTGGAACTAAAAAGTAAAAAGCACTAGTTCGAGAAAATGAGCTTCTCGCACGCTACGCAGCCACAAAAAGTACCACTTTTTGAGCAACTGTATTAAAATAGTACATTTTACAACTAGTGTGAAAAGAATGTCTTTTTACCACTAGTACCGAGGTATCTTGCCACGAGCTGAAAGCGAGTGGCAAGACTCGGTACGAGTAGTAAAAAGACATTTCACACGTGTTGTAAACGACGTTTTTTAATGCAATTGCGAAAAAATAACAAATTAATATATCATTGCGATAAAATATGCTTGCTTCGAAGTTATTTTTGAACGAACCCATACTTTACAAATGACATGGTACATTAAGACCATCAACATCGTCATCGTCATCGTCATCGTCATCGTCATCGTCATCGTCATCGTCATCGTCATCGCCATCGCCATCGCCATCGCCATCGCCATCGCCATCGCCATCGCCATCGCCATCGCCATCGCCATCGCCATCGCCATCGCCATCGTCATCGTCATCGTCATCGTCATCGTCATCGTCATCGTCATCATCATCACTGACATTCGAAACTCAGTTACTGCGTTTCGAAAGTATAGTTTGGAACTAAAAAGTAAAAAGCACTAGTTCGAGAAAATGAGCTTCTCGCACGCTACGCAGCCACAAAAAGTACCACTTTTTGAGCAACTGTATTAAAAAACATATTTAAGGGATAGAAGTTGTAAAAGTATAAGAAATTAACAGCAAAACGCATAGAACAACAGTCGTCTTCCGGCAATGAGTATAAACTGACATACGTCTCGCTCTGACACCTTTATTCTTACTATTCTCATTCAAATACAAACCTCTGTCATTCATCACCAGCCAGCCATCAGTCCCAGTCCCACATACATATATATAAATAAATAAATAAATAAATATTAGGGACAATCATACACAAATCGACCTAGTCCCAAACTAAGCAAAGCTTGTACTATGGGTACTAGACGACGATATACATAATATATAAATACATATATAGATAACATCCATGACCCAAGAACAAATATTTGCCCCGGCTGGGATATTATATATATTATTATTATATGTATTATATATATTGATAGTAATAAAATTGTAGTATTAAACGTTGTCGACTGTTATATTCCAGGTGTACGTGGCGGAGGCGGACGGCGTGCCGGAATACAACGGCACGATCACGCCCGAGAAACGACTCGTGGCCGTCAAGTTTCTGTGCCACGACGCGTCCGTTAAGGAGAGGTATATCATGTATGCATAGCTTCTAGACCATTTACTTTCCTGTCGCTTCTAGCCTTCTATAGCTCACGAGACAAGATAAACAAAAAATAGTAAATATAAAATGTAAATCAATATCTATGGTATTGATAATCTTACACAAATCGACCTAGTCTAACAGATAAATTGAAATCATAAAGTAAAACGAAACGCGTAACACTGCAAGTCTTTCATGCATCATCTTTTAAAATACATGGACTTGCAGTGCTGTTTTTCAGGTACGGAAGCACTTTAGTGTTTTGCTTCTCGGGTACGGATTAATGTACCACTTTGTCGTTTAGCCAGTTTAGCATAAAGATGACAACTTGTTGAAATATATTTTTATATTGGCACAACATAGTGGCTCCACTTCGCCTGATAGTAAGCAAAAAAAGCCAAGTCGCAATGGCAACTGACAAGAAACCAACGGTGCCGTGTCAGTTGACATTGCCATGCTAAAATAAGTATGCATACATTTCGTCCTTATAGTAAGGAACAAAGTGGACCTCTTTAGTTTAAAACGCCACATATAGACATATAAAATGCTTAGTTATAGTTAGATAATAATCATCCATATCTCAAGGACAAAATATTCGTGCTGATCAACCCTTAAATGTTCTGATGTTTTGTAAATCGACAGGTACCTTTGTTCACACTCGTACTAAATAAAAATTTTTGCTAATGTAATTTAAACCACATGGAGTTGTAACGTCCTAATTGCAACTACCTTTTCCGAAAAGTTAGTACGATTGTGCTCTAGGGTATCGAAATAAATATGAACGCGCATTGCAAAGCGAAAGTCTTCTCTCTCTACGCAATGCGATAAAAACTACATATTTTTTAAGCCAGTGGGCCGATAATAGTTGCATCATTGAGTTATTAGGTATTTCATAAATTTTATAATAGTATAGATCATATCAATACTAAGATACGTAATTTTTATTTTTATGTCAATATTATTGGACAAATTTATTTGAACAATCCTATTTACTTACCTAATACTTAATTTCACATAGTATTATCAATAGAACTAAGGCAAGAAAGAATATTCCATCCTTGTGTCTGATTTTATATCTGTTCCTTCCGGGTTTATTGATAACTGTCAGCGTCAGTAGTCGGAATTAGACTAATCGCAAAAGACCTGCAATATTCGATTTGTGGTCCTTTACAAAGGCAAGTTTTTTTTTTCAGACAATCGACGGGATATTGTAAACAATCCCGTTCTACTACTACTATTCATCGTTTCGTCAAATTATGCAATTCGATAATATCATATTCGGTATTTACTATGAGGGCGATTGCGATTGAATTTAACCATAGAAGCTCTAGATGGACATATTTACTCGCGCATCGCTTGCGCATAGTTTCGGTGGTCTAATAGGTAAGACCGTATTGGCCGGAAAGCCGTTGAAATCGAGTTGGTTCGAACGCCGCCCGAAAATTCAATATAGGTATATTTTCTCAATTTTCAAAATAAAGTACATACAGACCCTGTAGAATGAAATCTCTAGAAACCTCAATAGCGCTAACAATAACTCAGTATACTGCTATTCGCGAACTCCTTTCCTGTTCCGTTTTCCTGTGTGTTACGAATTATTAAAGTATTTATTTCTTGAAATGGCCGACCTAATGCTTAAATGCATTTTCTACCGGTCAACTATGGGACTGAACGGAAATATCTGTATGGTGCGGGGCCTTTTTGTATAATGGCAATTAATGACAGTAAAAGTTTTCATATTATCTTGTCTCGTGCGCTTAAGCTTTGAGTACTTCCCGTTGGTTCCAATCAAGAGTAAATAGCTTAGAATTTAACATAAATAGAAAGTCTTAAATTTCTGTTGCAGATGCGTTCGTTAGTGCTAATGATTAGCTAGAACGCATGCGGTCTTATAAGACACTTGCGATGAAATACAACAATTTTGCAACTTGGCATAACATTTAAGATACTATGTTCTACCCTAATTAACCCTTAAATGCATGGTGTAAGATGCAGCTTACATAAACAAAAATGAATTTCTGGTTGAAAACAAGAAAAATTTATTTGAAATAAAATAATAATATTAAAATATTGTTTTTTTAATTCATGCATTTAAGGGTTAAAGAAAAAGTACCTATTAATATTTACATACCATGTAAATTTATCATATTAATTAATTATAACGCTATTGCCATTTAACTATTAAATAAGCGAAAGCACTACGAATCCTGAAGCTCACTTATCACCGGGGTAAAGTGCATGAAATTATTTGACGCCTATACTGTCGGCCTGGCGTTAAATCATTTCAGCACCGAATACCCCGGGCTATGCTTATCACCTGAAGTGTCAACATGTTATACGGTACATATGTCCCACAGGGATGAGTTCGAGCGAGACGTGCGTATATTGGCTGCTCTGTCGTCGCCCCATCTCGCGCGGGTGCTCGGCGCGTGCCGCTCTCCCCCTCTGGCTGTGGTGAGTTATTTATTCATTTATCGTATGATTATTTACACTGGATAGATAAGTTTCTGTCGAAAATTTCATTTTTGTGACAGGCTTTTGAAGCTGACTGTAGTTTTCTTTGAACATCAATTGCTGAGACTATTCTATAGACCCCAAACTCGGGGTTACAAATGACCGACTTTGTCTAGCCTCCTAAGACCCCGCGTACATAATTATGTACAAATTCAAATTTAGATTTTAACTTTTATTGAATAACAGAATGTTCCAATTTCTAAAACACAAGAATAGCTCTGGGTCTTAGGAGGCTAGAAATGGCAATACAAATTTAGTTACCAATCCGGTCCAGCAATTTGATCAAATCCCTAGATTTGTTTAGTGTAATAACAAAACTCGGTTGCCATTTTGTCATCTGCCGTCGTGGATTTATCAAATCCCTGATTTTACCATTTCACTGCGGCATATATACACATATCGACGCTTAAGAATCAATATTGTCTAAGTAACAAAAATAAAATTTAGACGATTATGGCATTCTATTCGTTTTTTTTCTGAACCTAAGTGCATTTAAAGGTGAATAACGTCAAAAATGTTAGTTAACTAGACGGTATTGATTCTTAAGCGTCGATATGTGTAATGTATATTAAAGCCTGACCAGAAATATATGAGGATTGTCAAGAGGGCGCTATTTATAAGATTTACATGGCAACAATTTTGCAACCAATCGCAACCCACTATAATGACATTAGTTTAAATACCTGTCAGTTCCACTAATGTTAACCTCGTAATATCATTGAATGGAATGCACTCTTTTCCTGACTGTTTTTCGTGTAGTAAACACGTGTACCTACACTTTATTTATAATCTTACGTTCACGACTGTTAATGGTTTTCGGTGTTTTCTTTGGATAATTTTAAATATTTGTCTTCTAAAGAAAGCACCACGAATGACATTGACGTTGTTGACAAACCATCATAAAATCATTGCCAGTGTAAGAAATTAGTTCCAGTAAATTTCGGCAATATGGCGCACCCTCATATATTTCTGGTCAGGCTTTACCATTGTTATTATATATGTTATGGTTGTATCTGCATACAAGGTTAACATTGTCCTTGTAATCCATCCAGGTGCTAGAATACCTGGAGCTGGGCGACCTATGCGCGCTGCTGCGCGCGGCGCCGCCGCCGCCCACCGCGCTCCTTCACATCGCGACCCAAATCGCAGCTGGCATGCAGTATCTCGAGTCGCTCAATTTCGTGCACCGCGACCTTGCCGCTAGGTAAGAAGCCTATGGAATAAGTTTCTGTCAAAAATGACTGTACTTTTCTTTGGATATCCATCAAATGCTCACTGAGACGATTCTAAACAGCCCAAGCTCGGTAGGATTGCTTTTTCTATTATAGAGTTCCTATGGCCACCTTCCGGCTCCATCATCAGATCAGCTCCATGGTACCATATTATTGTATTGTCATTAAAGTTAAGTAAGTATGCAAAATTTCAGCTCAATCGGTTGACGATATCTGCTTCAAAATTTAGTTGCAAGATTTCACCCGAACAAACATACTTTAAACATACCATGCAAGCTAAATAAAAGCTTGTAAAATAGTACATTACTGCAGACGCCGGTAAAGAGGGGCTATACCTACTTCACAGACCACCCCCACTAGACGGAGCATGTAAGGCGACCCGCGCGCACCAACGATATGGTACGGCAGAACATTAATGTATGATCACAGACAACCCCCACTAGACGGAGCATGTAAGGCGACCCGCGCGCACCAACGATATGGTACGGCAGAACATTAATGTATGATCACAGACAACCCCCACTAGACGGAGCATGTAAGGCGACCCGCGCGCACCAACGATATGGTACGGCAGAACATTAATGTATGATCACAGACAACCCCCACTAGACGGAGCATGTAAGGCGACCCGCGCGCACCAACGATATGGTACGGCAGAACATTAATGTATGATCACAGACAACCCCCACTAGACGGAGCATGTAAGGCGACCCGCGCGCACCAACGATATGGTACGGCAGAACATTAATGTATGATCACAGACAACCCCCACTAGACGGAGCATGTAAGGCGACCCGCGCGCACCAACGATATGGTACGGCAGAACATTAATGTATGATCACAGACAACCCCCACTAGACGGAGCATGTAAGGCGACCCGCGCGCACCAACGATATGGTACGGCAGAACATTAATGTATGATCACAGACAACCCCCACTAGACGGAGCATGTAAGGCGACCCGCGCGCACCAACGATATGGTACGGCAGAACATTAAAGTATCAACACGGCAGCCACCGTTTAGTTGCGTCCTTGTTTATGATCCATGCGTACGTCAACGAAAAAATAAATTAAATAAATAACATGGTAAATTGTAGTGTTAAGTGGTGTAGAGAGACCTCATAATCATGAACGCAACTAAACGGTGGCCGCCGTGTTGATACTTTAATGTTCTGCCGTACCATATCGTTGGTGCGCGCGGGTCGCCTTACATGCTCCGTCTAGTGGGGGTGGTCTGTGACCTACTCACTCGAGTAGGTAATAGGTATAGACGGATAGTGATACGAAGCCAGCAAGCCCTTTTCATGGCTAAGGCTAAGGCATGTATAGTGCTTTACTCAAACATATGCGATGAAATAA
The DNA here is from genome assembly GCA_932273695.1 of Apotomis betuletana. Taxonomy (NCBI): domain Eukaryota; kingdom Metazoa; phylum Arthropoda; class Insecta; order Lepidoptera; family Tortricidae; genus Apotomis; species Apotomis betuletana. Next base: position 9,622,974 of record OW026298.1, on the reverse strand, counting down.
AAAAATACAACACTAAAAAAAAACTGCTGTTTAGCATGTTCAAGAACATAGACGCCATGTTAAAAAAAAAACTTCCCAGTTTAGACCTTTAATTTTGTATGAATTCCTTTACAGTTCTCTCAAGTTGTTCCGTATATATACTTTTTCCACTACTGTACGAGCATGTTTTCTAAGAAGAAAAACATCCATAATCCATACTAATCCATATCCATACTAATATTATAAATGCGAAAGTGTGTCTGTCTGTCTGTCTGTCTGTTACCTCTTCACGCTTAAACCGCTGAATCGATTTTGATGAAATTTGGCATGGAGATAGTTTAAGATTCGAGGAAGGACATAGGATAGTTTTCATCCTGGAAATTATCCCTAAAAAGATTTTAAAGTGAGTAAGTAATTCATGATGACATTGATGACCCTGTCGAAAATGTAATTATTAGACCAAAATCACAATTGCTCTTACATCTGCTTAGGCGCTCTTAATAATCCCTTTTATTATGTAAGGTGAAGGTAATTAAGGTGATTAGGTGGATATCTATCGTGTTGTACGAGGTTGCTTCCATACTTTCAAGTTCCACGCGGACGTAGTCGCGGGCAAAAGCTAGTCTTTTATAATAAGAAATTATGGAGATCAGACCGACACTGTTTGAGATAGAGACTAAATTGGTTTTCTAAATAACTATAACAAAGCATTGGTTACTACCGATACAACAAAGAAATGTGCATTAAAAAAAACACTGTTTTGTCCAGAAACATCCTGGTTGGCAAGAGCTACCAAGTGAAGATCAGCGACTTCGGCACGGATAACGAGGCATATGCGTGCGACTATTATAAGGTAACCTACTACGCAATCATTTGATACATAGTGTTTAAGCCTATATTTTCCTTAATTTGGCAATATTCGAGTACCTTATCGCCTGGTGTCAAAACTCACTAGTTTCTGTCACTGCCCTTCAAAACCTTGCATCTAGTAAATAGATTGACACTGAAATACGAGCTTTATGAAGTAGCCATTTGTTACTTAGTGAGTTTTGGTTGTCAACAGACCGAATTGGCACCTAATAAAACTGTCAAGTTAAGGTCCAAGGGTTATCGCAAAATAGTGAATTTATTGTGAGTTTATTCTTTTAAAATTTAAAGTTTCCAATAATTATTCCTTGTGTAAATGTTAGTAACCATTAGGCCACCCCCAAAAAAAAAATCCACTGTTAAAACATCTGCATATTGTAAATATATATATATATATATACTTATCTAACTCCGGGACAAAGTGCATGTCGACTTTTATTATTGCCTTTCTCCAAAATCATGAACTAGCAATTTTCATAAGCAGAATTTGCGTTATTTACTTTTAAAATGTTTATAATCATTTTTATATTGTGATTTTGTAATTTATTCCGCAAGGAAATCACAGGTTTCTATAGTAATATAAGCTTGTTTCCATACTTTTGGCCTGGGGTGTACATGTTTGTTTTTCACAACACTAAATAAGTTTCTGTCAAAAATGACATTTTAGTGGCAAGCTTTTATAGCCGACTGTACTTTTCTTTGGATATCCATCAAATGCTCACTGAGACGATTCTAAAGAGCCCAAGCTCGGTAGGATTGCTTTTTCTATTATAGAGTTCCGGCTCCATCATCAGATCAGCCCCATGGTACCATATTATTGTATTGTCATCAAAGTTAAGTAAGTATGCAAAATTCTCTCAATCGGTTGACGATATCTGCTTCAAAATTGAGTTGCAAGATTTCACCCGAACAAACATACTTTAAACATACCGTGCAAGTTAAAGCCTGACCAGAAATATATGAGGATGCGCCATATTGCGGAATATCACTGGAACTAATGTCTTACACTGGCAATGATTTTATGATGGTTGTCAACAATGTCAATGTCATTCGTGCTGGTTTCTTTAAAAGACAAATATTTAAAAATACCCAAAGAAAATGCCGAAAACCATTCACAGTCGTGAACGTGATATTATAAATAAAGTGTACACGTGTCTACTACACACAAAACAGTCGGCAAAAGAGTGCATTCCATTAAAATAATATTACGAGGTTACCATAGGAACTGATAGGTATTCAAACTGAGGTCATTATAGTGTGTTGCGATTGGTTGCAAAATTGTTGCCATATAAATCTTGTAAATAGCGCCCTCTTGACAATCCTCATATATTTCTGGTCAGGCTTTAAATAAAAGCTTTAAAATAATCTTTATTGTAAAGGTTGACGGTCGCATCCCACTGCCCCTTCGCTGGGCTGCGTGGGAATCGGTGTTGTTGGGCAAGTACACCACCAAGAGCGACGTGTGGGCGTTCGCCGTCACCCTGCACGAGATCTTCACGCTGTGCCGCCGCCGGCCCTACGAGCACCTCACCGAGAACGAGGTAATCCGTTCATCGCACAGACAACCCCCACTAGACGGAGCATGTAAGGCGACCCGCGCGCACCAACGATATGGTACGGCAGAACATAGTATCAACACGGCGGCCACCGTTTAGATTAGATTAGATTAGATTATTTATTTCACGATAAAAATTACATTACAAATTTGCTTAATGTCAAAATTATACGAATTAATATCATGATCGTCAAAAATAAGGCAAGATTAATATAATACGAGAAAATGTTTACAATGTCAAAATAAGTTTAAAATAAAAGGGAAAGTCAACAGGTAGATAAAATATAAATAAATGAATCTAGTATCTCCCAATAAGGATCGTCATCACAAACTTAACATAATAATGAAATCAAATTAATAAACACTAAGAATAAAATTTATTATTTATTTATTTTAGTTGCGTCCATGTTTATGATCCATGCGTACGTCAACGATAAAAGAAATTAAATAAATAACATGGTAAATTGTAGTGTTAAGTGGTGTAGAGAGACCTCATAAACATGGACGCAACTAAACGGTGGCCGCCGTGTTGATACTTTAATGTTCTGCCGTACCTTATCGTTGGTGCGCGCGGGTCGCCTAATATTCGCCTTACATGCTCCGTCTAGGGGGGTGGTCTGTGGTTCATCCACATAAATAAACAATGCAAAGATCGAAACACAAAGCATAAGGGAAAATTCGAAGGGTTATTTGGCGTTAGGGTGGTGGAAAGGTTAAAACGTTGGATCGGTAATCCAGAGGCACCGGGTTCGATTCCCGGTCTCTAAGAATATGCTTAAGGCGTATGTAATTTTTGTCGTAAATTATTTAAATTTATAAACATACTAGCTGTGCCCCGCGGTGTTACCCGCTCATCCCACGGGAACACTAAATTTATTCGGGATGAAAAGTATCCTATGTCCTTCCCCGGGACTGAAACTATCTATATACCAAATTTCATCTAAATCGATTCAGAGGTTTAAGCGTGAAGAGGTAACGTACAGACAGACAGACAGACACACTTTCGCATTTATAATATTAGTATGGATACAAAGACAAAAATATCATCACACATCTAAAATATTATAGATTTTTAATTTTTATTGTTTATAATTTAATAACAAGTGGAGTGTACCTGTTACTTAATAATAAAAATACTATAATTATTATTATTATTAACTTTTTTGAAAAATAAAAAGAAAGGTTAGAATTTATTGTTTTTCCTTATTTAGTAAGACGGGTCCATTTACTCCCCAAACTGCCCCATTGTCACGTGACTGCGACTTAAACCCGGTAGTCTAACTACGACCGTCCCCCAGGTACTGGAGAACCTCTCCCACCTGCAAGCGGGCGACGGGCTGTTCTCCCCGCCGGAGCGGCCCGCCGGCTGCCCCCGCGACCTGTACGAGCTGATGCGCGAGTGCTGGCGGCGCGAGGAGCTGGCGCGCCCCGCCTTCGCCGAGCTGCACGCCCTACTGCAGCGCCGGGCCGTCGCCGTCGCCGTGGCCACGTGATGCCGGCGCGGGCTGTGGACCACAGCCTAGCCGACCGACTGAACCAACAACATGGTATAATTGCACAGACCACCCCCACTAGACGGAGCATGTAAGGCGACCCGCGCGCACCAACGATATGGTACGGCAGAACATTAAAGTATCAACACGGCGGCCACCGTTTAGTTGCGTCCTTGTTTATGATCCATGCGTACGTCAACGAAAAAATAAATTAAATAAATAACATGGTAAATTGTAGTGTTAAGTGGTGTAGAGAGACCTCATAAACATGTGGGGGTTGACTGTGTATAATTGACAACATTTCATATTTATAACAGCTGGAAATTAATATAGAGATCGACAGGGCTTAAAGTCGTGTACCTTAAAAAAAATTGGTTGTCTGTAAAGTCGGTTTACGGACGATGGTTTAAGCTGCACGCGCTGCTGCAGCGCCGGGCCGTCGCCGTCGCCGTGGCCACGTGATGCCGGCGCGGGCTGTGGACCACAGCCTAGCCGACCGACTGAAGCAACAACATGGTATAATTGACAACATTTCATATTTATAACAGCTGGAAATTAATATAGAGATCGACAGGGCTTAAAGTCGTGTACCTTAAAAAAAATCTTTGAATTTATTCTTCTGTATTTAAAGAAATATAAGAATATAAAGCCTGACCAGAAATATATGAGGATTGTCAAGAGGGCGTTATTTATAAGATTTATATGGCAACAATTTTGCAACCAATCGCAATCCGCACTCTAATGACATTCGTTTAAATATCTGTCAGTTCCTATGATCATAAAATCATTGCCAGTGTAAGAAATTAGTTCCAGCGAAATTCCGCAATATTTCTGGTCAGGCTTTACATCAAATAACTACAATCTAAGACAATACGGGCTGAATAGGGTTGTTGTCTAAACCAAAGAGCGAAAAAAAAATATTTTTTTTATTTGACGTTGACAGGTGACAGATGCATACCGAGTTTGATTAAGTTTTTTTTTTATAAGAAAACCGACTAAAGTAACCGTTCCATTAAGTTCTGGTTTCTGTGTTGCCACATTTTAAAATGAGTATGTTTTTATAAATTAATAATAAAGTAAATAATCATCTCAGAAAATAAATAAAAACAGAGATTACTTCATCTTTTTAAGCAGAATTCAGAAAAGTAATAAAATGATAATCTTAAAAATATGAAATGTTGTCAATAGTCATATGACTTCCCGAATCGAGCAATGCGCGGCAAACTGAATGTTTCGTTTATCACATGTCAAGTAAATGAAAGCCTGCGTAACTCTTGCACTCAAATAGAATCAGACATTTATAGCCTAGGCATCCGACTGAAGCAACAACATGGTATAATAGTCATATGACTTCCCGAATCGAGCAATGCGCGGCAAACTCTGAATGTTTCGTTTATCACGTGTCAAGTAAATGAAAGCCTCCGTAACTCTTGCACTCAAATAGAATCAGACATTTATAGCCTAGGCACCCGACTGAAACAACAACATGGTATAATAGTCATATGACTTCCCGAATCGAGCAATACGCGGCAAACTCTGAATGTTTCGTTTATCACGTGTCAAGTAAATGAAAGCCTCCGTAACTCTTGCACGCACATATAATCAGACATTTATTGATAAAATAAATCATGTACACGTCATATTATTATAATATTATTAAAATTATAATTGGTACAACTAGTTACTTAAAAATATTTGTCTTACAGTGTCATGTTTTTGTACTATGTACTGTTCGCAGGCACACGCTTGTATCAAAACAACTTGTTCAGTACATTAACACTTTTTGTTATTATACATTTTTTTACAATGACGATACATAATATTTTGATTATTGTTAAAAAAATAAGTTTGATAAGCACTGGTTAATTTGTAACTTGTAGCTTGGTGAAATGTGCACTAGGCCGTGATGTATTCATTAGCCGTCGCCGGGAAGAGAAATACCTTGTTTTATTGCCATGATTCAACTCATTTTTACTAAAACAATCACAAGGCAAGGTCCGGTATTTGCTTAAGATATTGAACCAATCGACTCAATACGAAAAATATAATTACCAGTGTCATTGCAATGCAAACGACGGATGGTTTGTTTCAAACCGATTATTCCGCCGTTGCGTGCGTCATTGATTGGACTTGTTGTTTTAGTAAACACGCTCTTACATAGCACAGGTAAGCTACCACCATCGGATTTCATGGTGCTCTGACGCTCGACTGTTTAGAGTAACAGTCACAGAGTATGGGAATAATATGGCATCAATCTTTGACTTCCCGCAGACAGACTTTCTGTCGATACTTTGAGTGAGTTGAGGCGTGCACGCTGGCCTAATTAAGCTGTCGGGTTGGTTGTGCACACACCAAACAGTCTTAAAACAATCGTGTTGTCCATCAAATTTATTTGTCGGTCGATACCAAATCGGTGTAACATGCGTACAGATGTAGTGAATAATAGTTATACATCGTATTTTGTCGGGTAAGCTCGTTTCAATATTTCCATCTCAACTTTTTCACCGAAGTTGATAGAGAAAACATGCTTCAACTAACTTTTCCGACAAAATACGATGGAAAACTATTATTCAGTACGTCTGTACTTTCGTAGTTCATACTGATAAACAACCCGATTAAACTATGTGGCGATAAAATCGTAGTATGTAAGATAATTTGTATTGTAGTGTGCCGAAGCTTTAAGAAATATGTATGAATGGAAATGGTACGTTTACCTGTGTTATCACGAGTATTTAACTGTCATATGCGCAACAGCTAGCTCCGTTGCATGAAACGAGTTACGAATTAACTCTCAACATATCCGTACGTGGCGTACATTCATCAGTTTTTGACTAGTTTACACACAATTCCAACCGTTTTGTGAAACGGAGTTTCTATTACTAATTATGTAACCATAAAAGTAAGTCGACTCATCTAACGTCATGGCAAGTAACAGTTTCAATGCACGTGGCGGTAAAAGTCAGTCGTCTTTAGATCTGACGTGAAAGATTACTTGCCTTTAAGTTTTGCCTAGGATGATATGTAAGGGGTGGCGTTAGTAGGATACGTCAACAATGCCTCCTGAAAAAACTTTGCCCGTAATCTGATATTTAACAATTTTTAGCGTTACCACATCTATTATTTTTCGATGAAGTTCTAAATTTCAATATGACACGATTGAAATTATTGATAGACCGGCACCCAATCTATTAAATATGGCATTATTTTACTGATAGCAAGTATTGAGAATAAGGCAGCTGCAGCAACAGATTATAATGATAACATAAGCATTCGAAAAATCCTAGTAACGCCGTGGTAACGTAATGGTCACAGTGATTAAAAACTTGTTATTAGATATAACCCGTACGTTCTTACAGTGTTGATGTTATAAATAAATTCAATATTATTATCCAAACGGCAAAGCAATAAATGTATGCGAATTTTCTATGTCACATAAATAAGATTTTCTAATGAAAATTCGATATACAACTTGAGATGCGATGAAAAGGATTTTTATTTCAGTAATTACTAAGCTATTAAACAAATCCGTACTTTACAATGTTGTTAAATCGCGGTAAATGCTGTTCTGTAGTTTGTATCATTAGATCTCATTGTGTTATGCACCGTTTACATTTGTCTAAATATAACATTAAGAACAGATTAATGAGTGCGTTGAACTAATTGAATAATTGTACAGATCTGGTGAATAAAGTTTTGCCATCGTATCTTGTTGGGCAACTTCCTATATACATTTTTCTTTTTCATCGAAGTTAAAAGAGAAAGTATAATAAAACGAACTTTTCGATAAAATGTGAAGACATAGTGTAAAATGCGCTTTAGTTGCGACAAACTTTTTGCAGCCATTGCATTACAATTCGATTTTAACTCGGCGATTGGCGCAATTCGACGTGTTTTATATGAATGTAACTTTTGTACTTAAGTCGCGTTCCGCTGGATGATTCGTTTTTATACTTAAGGCTGGATCTGTTTCAGTATTGTAAATATTGTACCCGGTATGTAACGTAAGGTACGATTTGAGACACCACGAGGCATAGTCGTGTCAACTAGTTCATATGAATTGTCACGTTGGTAAGATAGATATGAATTTAAGTTGAAGAAATGTGTCTCGAATGATGTTCAGTAAAAACTTGGTATATTGAAAATGCATTGTCGTTGCGCTTCGAGCATCGAGTTAAGAACCCATATTTTTTAGGCAGCTAGAAAATGTCAGCTTGATATGCCATTGTTCCCCAGAATCGTTTATGATTTTACTATTTCATAATCAACGAACGGCTTATGTACCGATATTGTACACACCGCCGCCACAGCCTCCTCATATTCATAATAAGAAGTTAATTGTTCTGAAAAAGTTGTTCCGAATAAAAACAATAGGTTACCCAAAACAAATAAATCACTCAATTTTATAGATTAGCCATATGGAAAGGAAATTCTGCCACGTATACCATGAATATACGTTTCTCTAGTACACTGTACCATTGTACCCGTTGTCTTGAGTGGCGAGGCGACAGTGGCCATTCCCCGCCAGCACAGTATAAGTTTGTGGTGCTCTACGGCGATACGTATTTATTAAGAACGGTCGGCGACGACCGTCATTAGGCTTATATGTAAGACGTTAACTTTCGACTTGTTTTTCATATATTATATAGAATCTATTGAATCGTACATTAAGCGATACTGACTTTCTTATGACACTGCCTAAGACTATCTTATGATTGTAACGAAACCATGACTTCAAGATTATTTTGATGTATACTCGCACGCACTTGTCAAACCACCGATCCTTTTCAAGTTTGGACTTGGGGCACAGACTATACCAAATATGGTTCCGTTGGCGGTTCTTGCTTTGTTTTGCGTGATGCTCCGAGATGGAAAACAAAACACTAAGCTATTATTGTGTGGTCGTTCACTAATCGTCTGTTATAGCAACACTCTAAGAAGGTAAGCCAACCGCTAGCTGAACGTTCGGTGTAGCCTACCCTTTATAAACATATTTTGTATAAATCGGACCTCACAGCAAACGTCATACATTCTAGTCAAGAAATCACACTGATAGTATTATTTTTTATATGATCCTTTTTTTTAATACATTGTTTCGTGAGCGTCCATTATATTTTTTTACACTTCATAATTTTACGCAATATTGTTTTGTAATTGCTATATATACTATTTGGTGACTTCACCTCTTGGTGAATACTTTTTATGACTATTGTTGTAATTAATATTAGCATATAGTAGTGACAGCCTAAAATTGTATAGAACTAATAATAATACAATAATTACAACAATTTTCAACTGTAACTGAGAACGAATCTTAAATCTCCGATATTCAAAGCAAAGCAGCAAAGGAGTCACTGAAATACGCTAGTATTAAATGTTGTTCTGTACCGTGTGTACGGTCAGTAGCAGAAGTAGCTAAGCGGAACATGCTCACAATGATCTGTACAACCCTTACTTTCTAGAATATAGAGAATAGTGTGTAAAATTTGAGCACTTGCCGTGTGTAGCAACTTGTGCTGCTGAATGTACCCTACGCGCGGATAGTATAAACGTAGAAGCATTCATATGAAACAGTGTCGACGATGCTCTAGTTCTGCCCCCTTTCACGAGTGAGCTACGTTTAATAGACGCATAATCCCGATCTTCCTACACTTCCCTGAGGGCCTATGATGGTTGCCTTTATCACGCGATAGATAAGTGACAAAACATCCGTCACGTTTTGACAAAATGCGAGTGTGAGTGATGCAGGCAGGTGCAGATGCTTTGTCGCTTATTTATCACGTTATAAAAGGAACCATCATAGGCCCGCGGAGCTATCTTTCTATAAGTAACGTCTCCTCTATGCGATCGCCCGTGACTATTTTACTGTTACTAAGGCGTCTTTGATATACTTAAGCGGTAGTAGTATCATATCTGTAGAAACGAACATTAATAGCGTTTACGAAAATCGAATTTTGAACGGTCTAATTACTCGTAAGAGATTTCTTTAGTAGCATCTCTCCCATCCGTGAGACGCGCGTATGTACGCAGGGCAAGGATATTTTCGTGTTCTAGTAGATACGACCATCAGTCGTCGATTTAATGGTCTATCTGTAACTGTTCATTCACTTCTAGATTAAAGGGAATTGATTGAGACATATTCTGATGGGGTGACTATAGTTCAAGATTCAATTATATTGGTCTATAAAATGCCTATAACGCTTGACTTGACAATATAAATTATATTTTTCAACGAGAAGTTTCACTGGAAGGATGTTCTACTCTTTTACTGTATATTGATCAATTTAAAATGTGTACATGTGTGAGTTTCCGCGCCCCTTGTTGTTGTGTAAGATTTATCTTCCTGGCCTCGCCCTAACTTGACATTAAGCGATCGTAGAGAGGACGCGTTACAATATAAAGTTACCAAACCTTATAGTCATTTATTTTCATATAACTTATATCTGCTAAATGATACAACGTAATATTAGCGAGTAAGACATAGATCTGATTCGATAGATTGAAATATTAGGTGTAATTTTAGTCGAAAGTCTATTTTCCGTGGTTTGCTTCGTCGAAGGCAGTTTTAGCGACAATATGAAGATAGATATCAGTGCGAGGTAGAATAATATTTATGAATTATGATGAATGAAGTTTTCGTTAAGGGGCGGATTTGGAGAATTATATTTTTCGCTGTCTGTTATTTCGAGCCTAAACTGAAGAATGCGTTGGTCGTGAACAGTTCCTATACCTACGCTGTTCTTATGTAGACTGGTTTCAAGATACTGTAAACGTTTCTTAATTTAAGACTGTTGCTCTGTTTCGCCTCCTGATCCGCCGTAGTTTCTTCTGAGTACTCGACGACGTCCAACAAGCACTTCCGATACTTGCTAGTCTGAGTGAAATAACGGTGTGTTATCTCACTCAGACAAGCACATTTCACTGTATAAGGTTGCCTCCACTGAGGCTGCTTCTTTCTACTTTTGCTTCTTTGTGAAGCCCAAACATTTAAATCTGAGAAATATGGTTAGTCCATTTCACACAGATCCGCTCCAGTGGACAAGGCAGCCTTAGTCAAATATCCGTGTTGCATATCTTTTGTTTTCTATGTCAAATTAAAGACGTGGGACGAATATTGGTTAGCGAAGTGTGGCGCTGCATTGTTTTTCAATTTTTTATCAAAAGAGTGCGCAAAAATTATTGGATGTTGCAGAGAGCCGTCGTCGGGAGTCAGAACGCGGGCTCAATGTTATTACGCTGCGTTTGCACCGGATAAGGCGATCTTTAGGCGTGCCACAATGCGCAGTATTCAAAATACCTACCCTTTTCCGAAGAAAACATTATAATCACCTCGGAATAGATGGCATACAGTCTGACCAAAAAGAGTAGAAATTAAAAAGTGAGAATACTGTAGTGTTGTCCCTTTCTAATCAAGCTATGAAAACGGGGAAGACACTACAGTATTGCCACTTTTTAATTTCTACTCTTTTTGGTCAGACTGTACCAATTGCGTGTTGCTTGTTTTTTGGAAAATTGTCTTGAGTTTTTGTGTTCGTAGCTCATTATATTAACAATACATGTCCTGGCTGCGAAAATAGTATAACTTTAAGTATACTAATATTTATTGTACTCTGAGAAGAAGAAAAATCACGACTTAACAATGAGCGGTCCTATCGCTAAATATATTTTCCGCGCAACATTTGACAAGCTTTAAAAAGTTATTGAAACTCTTGTCAAATACAATTTTTGTATATTATATGTTCATGGCGTATGAAGTGGCACGCCCGAACAGCGCGGCCGGTGCTCACAGGCGTTTAGACCCAACTAGCACACAGGCTATATAAGCACATATACATCCCCTATACAGCTTAAATTAGAGTTATAATGGCTGTATAAGCCCTTATACAGCCTGTTTGGTACTTGGGGAGTAAACTGTTACTTTCGCTATTAATCGACAAGGCTTCTCAGCCCTAGCACTTAGACGTAAGACTTTAGTTGGCAAGTAGTGAGCGACACAAGTACTTATCGTACACTAAAGGAACCAATGTCTTATAGAGTTAGGCTAATCGAATACATAGAGGTCTAATTATTTTTAAGTAAGTAGAGCTACGGATTAAGGCGTTTTATTTGGTGGCCTCGAACGCGTGTGTTCCTACGCGCTGGAAAATAACAGTACGGATTTTTTCAACTCTCACCTCACATTTTTTTTTACAGAACTGAATACCAGTATTTGTACCAGGTGTGGCGTGGCATGTGGGTGTTACATGGATTATATACTCTTCAAACTGAATAACATTTGATCAGCAACTTAAAAGAAATACAAAAAACAGTTTTCAGATGGTCATTATTTAACAAAGTAAATATTATTTTTCATCCCCTTGGCTTTGATATGACTGTCACGCCAATAAACATTTTGCAATGCATTGCTTTTTTGAATAAACTCATTTACATTTAATAAAAGGTATTTTTAAACAAGTAATGTTCAGTTTAAAGGTTGGGATCTGTGTTTAATTTATTGCTCTAGATACTACAGGTCACATCCGGTATATGTCGTAGGAGTATTTGATATACATCGAATGTTCGCAAATATTCTAGGGATATTGCGAAATACAGATAGATGGTGAATAAATCAAGCTGTTTGAAAGTAGTATTGACTAACTGATTCCGAAAAACGAGCTGCTTCCACTAAATCCGAGCCGCTCTGAATTGATGGCCGTCATTACAACAGTCTCAGTTTACTTATTTGATCAAACTTAATATATGCAACTGTCATATAAATCCTAATTTTAGAATATTGCCTTTTTATCGTTCGGCACTGTTCCAGGGACACAAAACAGTTGGTTGGTGGCGGATAGAGTCTGTACTGTTATTTTTATAAGAAATATCCGACAACAATGACATTTTGATAGTGTTAAACATGTGTTTGTTGTCGGGGTCGGGTAGGAGCTCCGCGGCGCGGGGCCACCCGCCGCGCGGCGACTAGTGACGTAATGCTAGGCACTAATAATAATAATGTACAATAAAACACCCTCTCTGCCTTAGTGATGCTATTCTTACCCCTAACGCTACGACGATATCACGTTAGAACGAAATTTATAATGTATCTTGTAAATACGAATTCTTATAGCTGATGTAAATTATTGAGCACTATGGAAAACTTTAATTCCTAACAATGGTCCAAACTTCACTCGCTTTTTTATTTGTACTATACGATTATACAATTTCTATATAGATAAATGAAATAATGAAATTAGACTAGAGACATTTTATGCTTTAATTTTATTTTACCTATAGATGTAAAACATGTATTTGTCGGAATGCTTAATTTTCATAATCAAAGTTTTATGAAAAAAAGGTTGATACCAAATGCAGTATTTTATTTTATACTCTACATCTTTGTACCCAAATAAAAGCAATAATCAATAAATCTGTTTATTTATTGTTCCTCTTTCATAAACCTTGAAAAGTGACCAGGGTTTTAAGGCGCACAGTTTGCAGTAAGCACATATTATCTCGTAAATTGAACATACAATTTTGGTATCAGCTTTATTCGTCCCATTCGCTTTTCGTTCAACTCTTATTTCGTCTCATTCTGCATTCGTCACTCATTCTTTATTCGTCGTGTTCGCCATCTGTTTCTATCTTCCTACGTCCAATTCTATAACTTATCTCATTCTTATTAAGTCTTATTCGTTTTTCGTCACGATCTTTCTAGGACTATGTTGTTGTTAGTCCATTACGTTTTTAGTATCATTCACACTTTATCTTTAGTCACATTCGTTATTCGTCTCTCTCTTATTTTGGCGTTACTGGCAAATCGTCTTGTTCTTTTCTGGGTACGTTCGCTACTCGTCTCGTAAAATACACGTTTTATTCGCTAAGATAGAAAATATCGATGGTGACGAAAAACGAAAGTAACGAACTTAGAATTGGACTGAAAACGAAAGAGACTAATAACAAATGTGACTAGCATCGAACGTTCCGGAAAAAATGAGGCAAATAAGTGAATGAGACGAAAATCTAAAACGAAGAATGAAGAATGAGTCCAAGGAAGACGGTGACGAACAACGAATAAGACTTAATAAGAATGAGACAAGTTACTGATTTGGACTTAGAAAGATAGGGACAGATAGCGAACACGACGAAACAAGAATGAGTTACGAATGCAGAATGAGACGAAATAAGAATTGAACGAAAAGCGAATGGGACGAATAAAGCTGATACCACAATTTTCAAGATTAAAATACAAAGTTACATGATCACTGTGAACTATACGCTTTATAAGTAAGTACCTACATTGCTCATCAAAAGCGGTGCAGAGTGGTGAAGAATTGACATTTCAAATTTTCATATAGTGTTCAATTTAAAATAATTTCATTAAGGGTCAGCTCACACCGAGACGCGACGCTGCGCGCACATTTCAATAGAGCTACTCAAAATTATACTTTATTTACTACATTAAAAGGGACACATTTCATCGTGAGAATTCAAATTACGTTGCGCCACGCAGCGCTCCGCCTCGAGATGCCTCGCGGCGTCGAGCGACACATCGCGACGCAGCGGTGCATCGCCGGTACGCGCGGCGTGTAAGAGCGGCGCTGCGCCTCGCGAAGCCGCGCGACGCCGCGAGGCGCAGCCTGAGGCCGCCGTTCTAATGCGCTTGCAATAGGTAGACTGCGGGGCGGTTGGACTCGGCGGGGCGGGTACACGGCACGCGGCGAGTAGACACGTTCCGCTGCACCGCGCGGCGTCTCGCTGCGCAGCGAGGCGTCGTGCTGCCAACGATTTTACGATGCGCCTCGCTACGTTGCGATGCGTCCCGCGTCGGCGCGCGGCGCAGCGCGAAATCACCGGCCTCTTCCAGTATCGTCGCGTCGCGTCTCGGTGTGAGCTGACCCTAACTTATTATCATAGCACCCAAAACTATAATTTATCGGATACCCTTGAAATGTCGACAAACGTTTCACAGAATGCTTCATTTCGTCGAATTTCCATTTCGTCGACAAATTTTTACTCGTAAGTCATACATTTTACAGACATTTTGTAAATTATAACCATTAGATTAGGTTAGGTTTGTGTCATTGAAAAATATTTTATGGTTTCAAAAAAAAATGCTTTCGATGAAATGAAAATTCGATGAAACGTTTGTCGACATTTCAAGGGTAAACCATAATTTTTATTTGATGATACAGACTAGTTTTGCAAATATAAAAAATGTGAACGCAGCGTATCTAAGAATCGGTCCACTACATGACGTCACCTTGTGGAAAATTTTAGTCACAACAAAAAATAACAGTGAAATGAAATTATTTCAGACTGTGAATCCACCGGCATTTCCCAAGAGGAGACCGCTGTCGCAGTGGTACAATTTTCATACTAAATCCGCCTTAATAATAGTCCCGACTGTATGATTTTCTGCGCTGTGACCAATTACTTGTCGCCTGTGCTCCTTTAGAATTAGAAACTACTCAAATGATTTTTTTAATCACAAATTGGGATATTATCGAAAATGTAAAAATGTGGTAATATTTCATTTTTTATGCTTTATTTTAACCTTTGATAAAGGCCTGGTAAAAAAAAAATGTTGTCAATTCAGGCCTCTGACGACCACTGCATAACGGTGATCCCGACCTCATGCAAGTAGCCCTGAACAACCAAGGATGTATGGGTGCGGGTGCTGTCATGCACAAACTGTAAGTCAGGTCCGAGGAAACTGCATGCTTTTCTAAGATCTTCGTTATGTTGCGACGAGCAGATCTCATCCTTAACCCGACCACCTCCAGTGCGGGAAACAATTGAAAGTCACCCTAGAACTAGAACTGACAATTTCTAAGGTGCAGGCTGTGTGAATCGCTCGCCCTGCCCCCTGTAGACCGTCTTGCCTGTCATTAGTGTGGTGTGTAAAGATATAATCAGAAAAGGGGACATTTCTCCATTGCTCATATCCAAGGCTCGTGAACTTGGAAAACTACTCTGGCAGTAGTGCGATCCATTAATTGCCTCCTTACTATTGAGAGGCAAAAACTTCGCGTTTTGAGCCGGCGGCCCAGGGTTCGAATCTCGATAAGGGCAAATATTTGTGTGATAAGAACTCGAATAGTATCATGGGTGTTTTACATGCATTTTACTATATATTAATCTATATGAGTAGGTATATAAATTGTCCTCTTAGTACCCATATAGCACAAGACTGCTATTTTTTTTTTCGAAATACTCAAGGGAAGAGTTTTTAAATGTCATTATTCTTCGAAATTATACTGTACTAATTGATAGAGTAAAATAAATAAGTTAAGTATACGTATTAGCTTGAAACGAATTTTAGATGTGCGCTATGTTTGGCACCAAGCAAGAGTGGAGGAGGTATTTTGTCCCATACCGCTGACATAATCTGATATTGACATCTGATTACTTAAGGCTGCTTATCCGTTCAAAAATGCTGATGGTTTTAGACATTTTTAAACGGTTTTATTTAGCTTGCCCTGTTTGTTTATTTATTTGGGTCAAAAAGAAGAAATTTAAGAAGTACAATATATTTTTGATGGTAAATCCGGTGCAATAATTGTGGATCCGTATGATTTTCCACGTCTTTACTTAGGTACGCTCATATATTATAAATAATGAGGAACCTTCGAAATTATATTTTACACCCGTTTTTTTTATTTATTCCGAGAACTTCGGTAAGTATAAATAGGGACATGTGCAAAGTAGGATTAGGAACGTAGTAGTTAGGTAGTAAAGCGGTTTTACAAAATAATGAGCGACAATTTTTGTTTCATATAGAATTCAATACTTACGATTATTCTGTATGGACTTTACATCGTTGACGAAGATATTAGATAATTTTCAGAAGGCTTTTCACTCTAAGAACGGATCTAACCTTTTATGTACCTACATTATAGTATCAGTCCAACAGATATGTATAGGTATGTAATGTACGCGTAGGTATACGTACAAATTTTATGGCTTAACGATCATAAAGGGCGGGAGATAAAACAAGGTTGTTTTGGATGCTACAATAAATACAAAACGAAGTAGTCCTCGTTCTTTTCCGATCTTGATCGCTCCGCATTTCCTCTTGTTTACAAACATTGCTCTTATCGACCTATGAAAGAACAAACATCCGTCCAAATTTCAAAATATAATTCCAATCCGCGTGCTGGTTCCTACATCGTTCACTATATTCGAAAATGTGGCGGCTTAACTACGTCCTCGTCGTCTGCTTCCTGCATGTAGCTGCCAGCGTGAAAGTTAAAGTCGTCATGCATTCTGATTCTCAAGAAGACTCTAGAATGGACGAGGAAATTGTTAAAACGGAAAGTTGGGATAAACGACACGTCACAATGATGCCTTTCGTAAGGAAGCATCCGGCGCACAGACGAGACAAAGAAGTCGAAGAGAAGAAAGAAACTACAGAAAAGTCTGTCGCCCCTATACACCCTAACTCCGTGATTTTCCCTCTTATTTACAAGCAGGTCCATATAAATAGCATGTTCATGTTCGACCAGACGTGGTACACTTGGTCGACAGAGAAGCGGACTGACGGCTCGACTGCCACCATTTACTACATTTGCTATAAGGAGCCGAAGCACTGTGATGAAGTGGGTTGGGTAAGTGATGTATTATTAAATTATTATTAATTACTTACGTTACTATTCTTTAGTTCAACAATGTAAAACAATATCACGCTCGCTCTTCCGCGATCCAGACTTATCTGGTTATCTGGCAATTCGGGTTTGGGTGAAAACTAACCCGAATTGCAATCTGAGAGGAGTTCACAGACTGTAACTAGTTTTCCCATGGCAATAACAATTTCTAAATTAAAAGTTTACAAAAGTTGCATAAGGAACATTTATATTATGTAATATTACCTACATTACATTACATACCTAGGGCAGTGAATGCGTGCATGACTCAGATCGCAGGTGTTAGTGGTAATACTAATATTTAACACGATATGTCAGTTTTGTCGCAAATAAGTAAATAATCGATATCGTGAGTGACACGAATTCGCTAGTATTTTTCATACACTGTATGTTCTCACACATTTCTTACCTTCTGTTGCTAACAAATAAAAATATGTCAAATAACAGGAACGCACCGACTCACTGCCGAAATGCGCGTTCGAGATCGACTCACTGCTGCCGGAAGACCGCGCCTGCGTGAATCCGTTCGGAGTGGAGCCCCACAGCAACGCGGGCACATGCGATGGCGGGGAACAGATGAAGGTAGGATAGAACATCGAGTCTAAGTACAGGTATTTTCCTTAGCTACATGCGGGTAAGGACTTAAATGATGGCCCTCTGCTCCAGGGTTGCCAGACGTACGATAATTATGGTACATGTACGATAATTTGGCCTCCGGTACGATGTACGATACAATGAGTACTATCGTACGCAAAAGTACGATAATTTGCAGGTCTTCGAAGGTTGGGTTAAATTCTAGGGTTTTTAATATCATTATATGAAAAACGCACTCACTAGAGTGACCTTGAATCGAGATAAACGTCCACATGGTCAGAAATGACTGCCAACCTGATCAGATGTCTGAGTTCCCCAAAATATCTAAGTAAGTGAAAATCATCAATTTGAAGTTAATTTCGCAAAAATAGCTCATTATCTGTGTAAAAACAAGCTTTTGGAGGTGTTTTTTAAATTTATTTTCGATTTCCTGCCGCATTGACCGGTGTACGATAATTTAATCGTCTAGTACGATAATTTTAGTATGTCGGTACGATATTCCGGCTGCACTCGTCTGGCAACCCTGCTCTGCTCAGTTTCTGCCTCATTTTGGTATGCCGCTTAGACTAACCTGACTTAACACACTCGTGTCATCTAGAGAAAACTTCTTAATAGGTCAATTATAATGGATTCATCGGCCATCTTTGTTCATGTTCATTTCATCTCATGTTTTATTTTTTGATAATTATTCTACTTATGTATATTTAACACGGAAGTCATGCATTGGTTATAAACCAAAAAAACTGATACTGGCACAAGCTTCGAGCCGCCATAAACGGATTAATAATAATAATAACTTAACTTTGAGGTTCCTCTCTCTGCAGCCCTAACCACCGGTAGCCTGGGCCCTGCCCCGCTGCCGGCGGCACCCTAGGTTAGGTTTTTTATAATATGTTTATATATTTTGTAATTTCTTTATTGTATTTTACTTTTTATATACAGATATTGTAAAAACCTATCCTAAGAATTAAAATAAATAAAGGAGATAATAATAATAATAGGTCAATAGATGGTAACTAGTGCGCTAAGGTCTAAATGACAAAACGAAATATATGGGACAGACCTGATGGTGACTAACCATTGTATTGGTCAGTCACCGTGGCAGACGATATTGCGACATTGCGAAGGATATTGGTCCAGTTAAGCCACTCTTTAGTTTATAACTCCTTGGTTCCTAAAATGAGATGGGTTGCAGGTGAAAGACATCGTCCATACGTGCGGACCGCGCATCCGGTCGCTTTGGCGATTCGTGCGTGTGGGGGCGCGGCCCGCCGACGCCGCCAAGCCCGCTGACGTCAACTCGCTCGTGTGCGAGGACGAGGACGAGTGCATCGTCAACATCGAGTACAGGGCAAGTATACATCATATCGCCTGGTGATAACCAAACTCACAAAAAATCTGTCACTACTCTTCTAAACCTCGTTTCTCGTTTGTAGATTGATATTGATACGAGCGGTTTTAAGTAGGTATTGTCACTTATTGTTAGTGAGTTTTGGTTGTCAACCGAATTATTGTCTTGCAAGCCGAAAGGCGATATATTTTGAAAGTTTTTTTTTTATCATTGTGGTATAGTTTTACAAAAGCGTAGCTCAAAACTAAACCAGATTAAAATAGTGCCTTTTGGCTTCGTAGGACGGATTATTGAACTAGCTATGTATCTCTGTTCCTATAACCAGTCGAATGGTGATAGAAAGTAAATAGGTGCATAGATAGTGACCGAGTAGCAACTACGACTGTCTTACCATTATTTTGTTTGTAACCAAAACTCTTTAAATACAGATTCACCACGATAGGATCACCTTCGCACTCTACGAGCCGACTCGAGGACAGACCTTCAAAAGCGCCCTTAAGCGCGACATCCCCAGCGACTATGAGAAGAAAGCTAGCACACCCGCTGAAAGCCATCATCACCACAAGAGCAAGAAACAAGACGAAGACAGCAAGACCGGCCATTACAAGGCCAAGTTCCACATCAAAACTAGGTCGAAAGCCGTCGAAGGCAAGGGTATCACGAAGACAAGAAACGATTCAGGGTATAGCAGCAGAGTGGTCAAGAATAAAGTGAAAACTAGGGATGATGACTCGGAGGATGTATCAGAAAATTAAGAGTAATTTTTCAGCTGTACGAGTAACATTTTCTAGTTTAGTCAGAAATTGTTGTGCACTATCTATTTCTCGCTTTTGCTATCCATACTCGTCGGATATTTTGAGAGATGAATACTTAATTAATGTAGAGTCTATTTAACGCCATGTTCCACTGAATCCGAATAATGTGTTTAATGAACGCAACATCTGAATTAGTGTTCAGAAAACAACGCAATAAGTTTTATGGAATTTGCGGCAATTTGAATTTTGCCATCGCGTTGACATTAAGGGCATATATTTAATTAAATAATAAACGATAATTATAATCTTAGTTTCTTTTACTTTTCATCATTATATAAATATACAGATTGACAGCAAAAACCGAACACAGTAAACTCCAATAAAATCCCTCCTTGGCGCATACTACGTTATCACTTTTTGCCGTTTATATATGTAACTAGGTGCTAGCGAACTTCGTCCGAACGATGGAACGATGTCCAGCTATCCCCGTACCAAAATTGGTATAAATTTGTGATGCGAGGTCAAAGGAAATTATGAAAACAAATGGCGCCAGGTCGGCACGGCGCCGCGCGCCCATACAAAACAAATGACGATCCTGCATCACGCTATTAAATTTTTTCTTGAAATCATGACCGGGAGGGGTCATGAATGAATAGAAAAATTAGTATAGATATGCATGTACCCTTCTCAGCAATGGTTTCCTTTTGGGAAAAGCCAGTAGACTTGGACGTTTTCGTTATGGAAAGAAACCATTTATACCTACCAAAAGCACAGCTTCGATTATACTCTAGTTTCAACTCTAACACTCGGTATTTAAGTTATAGGTGTATACAAGAAACGAGAGAGCATATACTGGGCTGTTCACAGAATAAAACAACTACGCTTGTATATGACTAAGTATATTGTTTACTTTCACTTAAAAGTAAATTCAATGCTTCTTAAACTTCGTCTTAGGCTGTTTGTGCGACCTAGCGTTATTGTCGAAGAATTTCTTGTAATTCGCGTTTTTGTAAAGGTAAGGTTTCACTTCAGGCTTAGCCGCGGGCTTGCTGTGCTTTACATTAGGTTTCACTTCTTTTTTCACATCAACTATAACGGGCGTTTCTTTGCTTCTGGGGACTTCTGGGGATATCTTTCTCTTGCGCTGTTTCGTAGCACTATCGTCAACTAGATCTGATCTAACTTCTACAACGTCGTCGTTTTCAATATTGGACTTGGCCTGTTGTAATTTATCTAGTACTTCTGTCTTAATCAACTCGTCACCTTTCCCTATAGCCGTTATTTTCGCTTCTTTATCTCTGTACTCCCTTATCTCTTCCATCTGTGAACAGTTTTCATACGATTAAAGTTTTCGTCTAAATGGGTTGTCTAATGAAAGGCTAGACTAACATTTGATCAGTATGGAAAAAATGGTTAAAAAAGATTGTGACTTTAAAATAACATTCGTTATTGAAATCTTGGTGGAATAGCCATTTAGTGAAGTAGTTATTTAAAGGCAATTTGCTATCTACAACTAGTCAACAATCTGCATTCAGGGAGATTAGGTTCACTCTCATTTGACTGAAGTCAAACACACTGGAACTATGCACACTAGCAGACTTTAGATGAAATAAGTATTTTTGATACGTTTAGTTTGTTAGGGGTAAAAACAATTATGTCAATGCGCCAACGTGCATGTATAACTCGAGTTTAAGCAGAATAATTGCTAAATAAGCTGTATACTTATAGTGATTATTTGGGTCATGCATCTGGTACAACAATAGCAAATTGAATTTAATTTTGCATTATATGTATTAGGCTACTTAAAACGGGTACTTTAATAAGAATAAGCTACACTTTAAATTTTTGATGTCTGAGTAAATAATGATACATGGAAGCTATGTCCAATAAGTTGGAAAATCTAGTTGAACATATTTCCACCTCTTCGACTGGATAAATACAGCGGTGCGACGCGACCAAAAAATACCTGACCTCCTCTAACTTTTTAAATGGAGCTTTTTATGTGGTAATTTTATCCACTGTAAAGCTATCGAAGTGGGAAGTTCATCTGATCATATAACACGGTGAATAGAGACTAAAGTACTATGTGTGACCTTACAAACGGTCCGGTAGTTTTGAATTTTTGATATGTTGTATAGGATGTTTAGTCAGTTTTAAAATGCAAAATGCACAATTCCCCCCCCTCCGCGCCCGCCGCCATATTGAAAAAACCGGCACTTTCTTCATATTTTTGCTCATATCTTCCTTTAGGAGCAATTTAGCTAGAAAAAAGCTTCCACAATGTTATAGAGAGTTAAATTTACTACATTCTCCATTTTATATTTTTTTTCTAGGACAGATAGTTACGGAGATATCCACATTTAAAAAAACGTAAAAAATCGCAATTTCCTACTGAAAAACAAACTTCTGGATTATATCTTCGTTTAGGAGCATTTTAGCTACAATAAAGCTTGAGCAATGTTGTAGAGAATTAAATTTACTATAATTTACATTTCAAATTTTGTTTCAAGGACAGTTAGTTACGGAGATATGCACATTTAAAAAACAGGAAAAGTCGAATTTTCCGAAAATATCTCAAAATTCTTGGTTTAGAACGCTGTCATTCAGTTACGGACTAGTCTAGGACAAATTAAAACATGTAGGAAATATAATTGGTTATAAAACTCATGTCCATTTTTACATACATTTTCGGAAAATGTGACTTTATTTTTTACATATCTCCGTAATTATCTGTCCTAGAAACAAAATTTTAAATGTAAATTATAGTAAATTTTATTCTCTACAAAATTACCCAAGCACTGTTCTAGCTAAAATGCTCCTAAACGAAGATATAATCCAGAAGTTTGTTTTTGAGTTGGAAATTGCAATTTCTTAAGTTTTTTTAAATGTGCATATCTTCGTAACTATCTGTCCTAGAAACAAAATATAAAATGGAAAATGTAGTAAATTTAACTCTCTATAACATTGTCGAAGCTTTCTTCTAGCTAAAATGCTCCTAAAGGAAGATATGAGCAAAAATATGAAGAGAGTGCTGGTTTTTTCAATATGGCGGCGGGCGCGGAGGGGGGGGAATTGTGCATTTTGCATTTTAAACACTGACTAACCATCCTAGACAACATATCAAAAATTCAAAACTACCGGACCGTTTGTAAGGTCAAAATCCTTTATTCACTGAATTAATAAGTATTATAGCGCTTTAGTGTAAAGTCTATTTGAGAAGAAGTATCAAAAACCCTGTGTGATCGGTGGATTTTGACAATTACCATCAAATAGAGATGCAACAACGGCGCAGCTGGTGTGGCTTTAGGTTTTGAAATACGTTAACGTCTTAATGGATCGTTTTGAATATTGACTATTCATGTATATATATAGACATAATATCCAATATTCAATGCGATTCACTACGGAGGAAGGATTCGAAACTGCATTCTATTTTGCTGGAACTCTCTTGTGACTCACAGGTCACATTCATCACTCCCTATTACTATTATTGGTCACTATATACATCAAAGTATAAATAGTGATCGTTTATAGTCAAACATCGATAACTCTCATGCAAATGGCGGCAAAGTCAAAGGATATAGTTAAAAATCCGTTCACCTTCCGCCTTTACTATAAGCAAAGCGGTAGTTGTAAAGACTTTAAACTAAGCTCATTGACTGCCACGAATCAAAATACAGTCAACAGCAGAAGTTACTACGCTCGCTAGGCACTCAAAATGATATGCACACGAACTATTATCTAGAGAATAAGGGTTGCACAGATCATTGTGAGTGTTATATTCAGCTTAGCTACTTTTACTGTTGGCTGTAACAATTTTCGTTTACAACTCATGCGAGGATCTAAGGCAGTGGTTCCCAACCTTTTCTTGGCCAGGGACCACTTTAATCTCTTAGTTATTCGCTGACTAAATGTACGTCAATTCTCATCCGGCTATGCTTATACATAGCGACCATATTTCGACTCCTGCGGTCCACTGGTTGGGAACTACTGATCTAAGGGGACATGTAAAGCGTGTGGAAAACCAAATACCTGAGCTAAGGAGCGATATTTTCTGTATCTGTCATAGGGCGGTATGAACTGTTTCGCGTCCACGTTCAAATCGGACACCTGCAATATCAAACGGCGTGTTCACTGGTTGATTACAACGCTTAGAGCGACTTGGTGTTCTGCGGGCAGAAGTCAAGCCTAGCTATCCATTCTTAATTCAAATATTTTGTAAACACATTTCTACCAAATACACTAGTAAATAAAGCAACCAAAGAATTGATACATTGGATACCCCTTAGCCAATTTTCTATCTGAGATTGCTTTATTTACGTGGGTATAAGTTTACAAAATAAGAAAAATAAGGATGAACAGACAGACAAGTTAATACAGATCTAGTTTTTCCTCGTCTTGGGAAATTTATAATTTCTTCTTGGTTTCTGGCGTACTTATAAATACAAATTATAACTATTTAGTAGTTATGACATAGGATTCTGGGTGTAACATCTATCATCCCTGTATGTAATGGTTGGGATGACAGATTTCCCACGCACAATCGTATGTGAAAATTACTATACGAAAACTATCATTAGGTAAATTATTTAAACAAAAACATAAAAACTTTCAAACGCACACAGTGACATACACAATTTGCATACATTGAGAAGCAGGGATATAACTGGTCCGGTCTATGCACTTCGAAAGAGAAGCAATTTATGGCATCTCCCTTTCAGTCCGCTTTGCCAAAGTACATGGAAGCAATAGTGACACTGCCTTCTAAGCCAGAGTCTTACTCAATCAAAGGAGTCTTAGAATAACTATACCCCGGTCGGCGAACGATGATCCCTGGGAAAAATGTGATAAATGTCTAATAATATTGCTTGAAAACGATGTTTTTATACGAAACAATGTGTTATTTATTTTTACTGGCTTACAAAAAGAAATTATGTGACATCGACGCCTTTACAAGGTTAATTGTTGAAATGTTAAAATAGGCTAGCCTAATTATCTTCGCGACTTCGCTTGTCGCGCGACTCAGCATCAGCACGTCTAGTATAACTTTGACAAGCGACTCATGTCGCGCGAGATAGCATCATCCGTCACTATCTCATAGTACTGTACAGATAGAGACATGTAGTGTATCTCGCGCGAGAAAGAGTCGCGTGTCAAAGTTATGCTAGCCGTGCTGTATTGCTCTCACGGTATCGGGAAAGTGCTGCACCTCTATCACAACTATGACACGCGACTCTGTCCCACGCAAGAAATATTACCTATCTCTATCTTCGCTGTACTGTGAGAGAATGACGGGCGATGCTATGTCGGGCGACCAGAGACGGGAAGCGTAGTTGTGGTAGACGAGCTGGTCATCATTCGTCGATCTAATTTTCGGCGGAATTATAGTCAGTCCTTCGTACATTCATACGGAGGTTAACCGAAGATCTAATTGTGCACCTATTTTATTAACCTGCAAAACGCAGGTTTCACAATACATCGTGCCCTCATAAAGGATGAGCTGATAAAGTTTCAACACACCTACTGACACTGCGGCACTCGAGTTCAAGCTCTGTTATCCTATCATTCCTGTAACACTTAACAGGTTAAGATTGTTTCCTAGGGCCGTGCTATTAAACTACACTCAAATCTTATAACGCGGTTTACCCTTCTTTTTATAGCCACATGTTTCATCGAATGTTTCATTTCATCGATGGATAATTTCATCGAAACCATAAAATATTTTGGATTGTTATAAAACAAACCTAACCTATCCTATAGGATGACTTTTTCAGGACTCATGAAAGATAACTTAAGGGAGAAATGTGTCAAAGAAATTAAAATTCGATGAAACATTTGTCTATAAAGAGAAGGGTACACCGCGGTATAAGACTTGAGTGTAGTTTACTTAATACCTTAGCTAAGGCTGCGTCTCCACAAGAGATGTGCGAGGATGTGTAGGGAGGGATGTGTTTTTGTTAACCAATACAATATAAGTAAATGAAGTTGTTCTATTGGTTAACAAAACACATCCCTCGTTACGCATCCTCGCATTGAAAACGCAACCTAATACCGCTTCGTCCGTTTGACCATACTTAAAAAACACCTGTGTTCGGTACCATATTAGAGTACGGCTCAAATACGGGCTTGAGGCAGTGTCGTTCTATTGCTTCCGTGTCCTCTGCTGCTCTGTCCACTGAATCAGGATAATAAACAGTAGCGTTTGTTTTGAGATCTTTATTCAAGTACTTACAACGGCGCAATACGCATCAGTGTTATAGGAGGGCACGAATACGGTAACGTCCGTGTGCATTTCCGAGAGGTCGCCGTACAGACTGTACCGGTCCAGGTTGATTCGTTCCTCGCTGGAATACACAAGTGAGAGAATAAACATTAAGAGACCTTATTCCTTTTAACCCTTTGACCGCCAAAGACGGCAAATCACGTCATCGGGAATTCGTGCCACTGACGCCAACGACGCCTATTGACGTCAAAAATTTCAGTGGTCAAAAATATGCTAGTGAGTCATTTTCAAAAAACATGTACATAGTTAAAGACTTAATAAAAACAAAATTACGATCGCGTCTTTCGTGTCACGAAAGTTACTCATACAAAATATATGGGTAACTATCGTGACACACAGGTATCAATTAAGTTTTGTTTTTAAATTAAAGCCCTTAACCTTGTACATGTTTTTTGAAAATGACTCTAATTCAAACCACTATCTGTGTTTTTCAACCTCTGTTGATTTTGGAGCATTTTTTTTTTGGGTTGGCGTCAGTGGCACGGTGAATTGCTTTGCCGCTCGGCGCTCAAAGGGTTAAAATGCTGATTGTTTTAGACATTTTTCTCTATGATCAAACATGTTTCTTAACATATTATTGATGTTACTGCCTAGAACAGGGCTATTGGGATTTATTGGTATATATTTGAAACCTACAACTTGAATTTTTCATTGATAACTTTTGTTTCAAAAACTACTCGAAATTTACAAAAATCACGCGGAAAATTAGTTTTTTCAACTTATTTTCGACTGCACGCAATGAAGGCATGAAATAGCTATGTTACTACCTAGAACTCGGGGAAAAATATTATTCACTTCAAAAAGTTGGTGGATATTATCAATATATTTGTCATAATATAAAAAAAAAACATAATTTTAAAAGGAATAAGGGCCTCTTAAGGCTGGATTCAACGAACTTTTAATCCAAGAATAACACTTACCTTCAGATAGTTATGTCAAAATATTAATGGATTTTAATTAATATTTTGACATAACTATCAGAGTGTACGCGTAATTGCTATATACTGCATCTTTAGAACCCGACTTTGAACGTGGCAGACTTGGTTAGATCGCCCTCTCGCTCAAGCACGTGGTCTGCAAGTACAGCACCGCTAGCACAACTGTCACACGCGACAATTTCTCGCGTGCGATGATTACCCGTCTCTTTCTGTGCAGTAATGTGAGAGAGTGACGGGTAGCGCTATGAGAGACAAGAGTCGCGAATTATAATCGTGCTAGACGGGCTGCAAGGTCGACGCCGACTAAAAGTGAGTAACGCGTCCGAGCGGGTCAAATATCTGCTGTAGTGTGTATTCTACGAGAAGATATATTATGGCTACAGCGCGACTTTTAAGTACCTATTCGTGGTGGGACTATTCGACACGCACCAGGCGGTGCGTTTCCCCACAAGTAAACGTAGTTGATGCTCAATCTCAAAGATTCCATAAGCTACAATTTAGAGTGAAGGCGGCTGCCGAAATATCATCCAAAATCGAACGTACAGTCTGACCAAAAAAAAATTCTTGGATTGATTAGAAAGGGACGACACTACAGTATTGCCACTTTTTAATTTCTACTCTCTTTGGTCAGACTGTAAACCGTACCTATAAATAATAAATAAATATCAGACAACCTCACACAAATCGATCTAGTCCCAAATTAACCTCAAGAAGGCTTGTGTTATGGGTACCTACTAGACGACGATATATATATATACTTATATAGATAAATATATACTTAAACACATATAACAACCATGACCCAAGCACAAATATTCGAGTTCATCACACAAATATTTGCCCTGGCCGGGATTCGAACTCGGGACCGCTGCTCAGTAGGCAGGTGCTTGCAAACTGAGCCAACCGCGTCGTCAAAACCCACAGACAACCCGCACTAGACGGAGCATGTAAGGCGACCCGCGCGCACCAACGATAAGGTACGGCAGAACATTAAAGTATCAACACGGCGGCCACCGTTTAGTTGCGTCCTTGTTTATGATCCATGCATACGTTAACGAAAAAAGAAATTAAATAAATAACATGGTAAATTGTAGTGTTAAGTGGTGTAGAGAGACCTCATAAACATGGACGCAACAAAACGGTGGCCGCCGTGTTGATATTTTAACCCTTTGACCGCCAAAGACGGCAAATCACGTCATCGGGAATTCGTGCCACTGACGCCAACGACGTCTATTGACGTCAAAATTTCAGTGGTCAAAAACATGCTAATTCAAACCACTATCTGTGTTTCTTAATCTCCGTTGATTTTGGAGCACTTTTTTTTTTTTTGGTTTGGCGTCAGTGGCACGGTGAATTGCTTTGCCGCTCGGCGCTCAAATGGTTAAGACTGCACCGAGCGAAATGTGAAAAAATAGGCAATTGCCGTTAAGTGGATAAAGTCAACACTACTTGTTTAATCCAATTCTAAACTTTATATTTATCATTCCGAAGAATGTGTTAACAACTTCTCCGTGGAAAAATTATAAGATTATTAATATTTTACCCTAGAGAACTAAGTAAAGTTGGACGAAAATTGTAAAATCGTAAGCAGGCGTTAAGTGTTTTTTTATAGTTTAACAATGGAAATCTATTCTGATTTTCAGTTCAAAAAAAAGAAGAATGTTTACATTACAATTTGTCCGCATCAAATATTTCAATTATTGTTTGGTATTAAAGATCCGGATTTATCAAAAAATTGCTTTTAATTCTCCATACATTTTTACTATGGCGGACGCGCGCCGATTTAAATACGCATTCCCCACGCTCTATGGTTCAGTCGCAAACGCTCGGCGCCCTCTTAATGTTCTGCCGTACCATATCGTTGGTGCGCGCGGGTCGCCTTACATGCTCCGTCTAGTGGGGGTGGTCTGCGTCGACACCGTACCTGTAGTCGGGGAAGCACGTGAGGTCGTGCAGCTGGAAGGCGGTGGGCTGGTGCGCGTTGATGACGCTGCTGATGCTCGCCGGCATCGGGTACAGCTGCGGCTCCAGTGGCAGCTCGCGGCACTGCGACACACAAACCAAATAATGATTTAACCCTTTGACCGCCACAGTCGGCTGTGGCGGTCAACAAAAAATCGTGCCCCTGACGCCACGTCGGCCACAGCCGTCCAAATTTCAATGATCAAAAACTTTGTAATTCTAACCGCTACAAGTATTTTTCAATCCCTGTTGATTTTGGGGCACATCTTTTTTTTTTTTCTGGCGTCAGTGGCACGGTAAATTGCTAGACCGCTTGGCGTTAACCCTTTTAGTGCTTAACCTCCTAAAGGTCTTCGCACATTATAACAACTCAACGGCGACTCGATTCTATGCCAAATATTGAAATTTAAGCCCTATGTCATATTTACTAGGTCTAATTTCAAAAAATGTACGACGCGTCGTCCACTCGTCGTCCACTACTAATATCATTTTTTGAAATTAAACCTAGTAAATATGTCATAGGGCTTAATTTTCAATATTTGGCATAGAATCGAGTTGCCGTTGAGTTGTTATAATGTGCGAAGACCTTAAGGCCCACTGTACAGTCGCCATCAGACATATCGCAGCATATAAGGCGTTTATAAATATATGAACGTGTACTGTAACGCCCAGTCAATAAGAGTTGTGTTCACATATGTATGAACGCCTTATATGCTGCGATATATCTGATGGCGACTGTACACTACAATGTACAAATTCAAAAGCAATTTTAAACATTCTCAGTACTCCAATTTTAGTAACATAATAAATGCCTTGGCCTTGCCTAAGACGGCAAATCATGTCGAAGGAAAGCTGTATTCCTGACGCCACGACGTCATTTCCATACATCAACTCACATGGCGTCTTATACATTCTAGACTAGTATCGTTAGCATTGGCATTTGAACTGTCAACTCAAGGACCAGATATATTCCTAGCCAAGCAGCGGGTACATGTTGCGCATGGCTGTTGGCATTTTAACTGTCGAATCGAGGTCCAAATACATTTCTAGCCAGACAGTGGAAGAAAGCCCAACAGTTGGCATATCAACTGGCGACTCAAAGACCAGATACATTCCTACCTAGGCCGCAGGAGGAAGTCTGGTTGTTGGCATTTTAACTGTCGACACGAGGGCCGAATACATTCTTAGCCAGGCAGTGGAAGGAAGTCCAACAGTAGGCATCTCAACTGACGACTCAAAGACCAGATACATTCCTAGCCAGTCCACAGAAGGAAGTCTGGCTGTTGGCATTTTAACTGTCGACTCAAGGGCCAAATACATTCCTAGCCAGTCCGCAGAAGGAAGTCTGGCTGTTGGCATTTTAACTGTCGAATCGAGGTCCCAATACATTCCTAGCCAGGCAGTGGAAGGAAGTCCAACAGTTGGCATCTCAACTGACAACTCAAAGACCAGATACATTCCTAGCCAGTCCGCAGAAGGAAGTCTGGTTGTTGGCATTTTAACTGTCGACTCGAGGGCCGAATACATTTCTAGCTAAACAGTGGAAGAAAGTCCAACAGTTTGCATCTAAACCGACAACTCAAAGGCCAGATACATTCCAAGTCAGGCATCAGGCATAGCCAGGGCTAGGGTACATACGGAGAGCAGCATCCTGTGTATGGTGATGAGGTTCTGCTTGATGAAGGGCGGCATGGGCGAGCAGCACGCGTTCACTCCTTGCACTTCACGTGGTAACGTCTCCGCCAACGCCAGTAACATGTGGTTCGGCAGAAGATAACTGAAACAACAAAATCACAACAGATAGTAAGTTGATGTTTTTTAATACCGTCACAATCGAAGTAAATGTATCGATAAGAGAGTTTGTAATATTTATATAGAAGTGAATAACTGAAAAACATTATGCTTTGAGCGAGATTTGAGCCCACGTCTCCACGGCTTTCCGATCCAGACTGCGAACTATTCCTTCGTTAGGGTGGATTGTAGCGCCATATACCGTAATGATTCTGACTGCAATGATCGGCAACATCGAGAGTAACGATGTGATACATACAGGAATCACCTTCTTGTAGTATGTATAGTAAAAAATTTAAGAGGTTATGTTATGAATAATTCACCACATAAACCCTTTATGACCTTTCGGACGTTTTAAAATTTATGCTAAAAAAAAAAACATTTTTTCTCATATTCACAGTGAATATGACCCCGAAAGCCATTGTCCCAGAACAAATGGAAAGAAGTAACAAAAATAACGCAAACATATTTACATCATCTTTTCTAAGTCACGAGGTTGAAATTGGAAATGTACTTATTCTCGACCCTTTTTCTAATTTTAGTGCCAAAGTCTGTTATTCTAATGAGTTAGGATATTGCAATTTCAACCTTGTGACTTTGAAAAGACATTTGTTTACGTTCTTTTGTTACCAGGTTCTTCCATTTGTCCCAAAGTGAGCCTCAATACAGGAGTAAATCAACCTGTTTGAGTGGTCATGTTTACAAGATAAGCTCTCAAGTGGAATTCGGACATATTATAAAAATTCAACTACATGTCGGTCTGTTGGTGGAAATATGAATAAACTAGTTTTGCCCGCGGCTCCGCCAGCGTGGAATTCGGTCTGTGTCAGTAAGCTGCTAATACCTCACCGTTCAAACCTTCCCAGGTATACGACAAACATTTCAAAACCAAAATCGGCTAAATCTACCCAGCCATTCTCGAGTTTTAGCGAGACAAACGAACAGCAATTGATTTTTATATATAGCGGCAAAAAATCTATCATATTGAAATATTTTAACTTTCAAGCAGAATTGGATCCAAGGATAAGTAACTTGTAGTAAGTGTGTAACGAATAAAAATATATGTATTTTATTAGCGTAGTTGCAAATATTAACTGAACGGCAAATTAGTATAAAAACGTGTTTTTTTTATAAGTCGCAGAATGTAGACAACGTATTTTAAATAACAATTTGTATAGAAACATAGATGTTTTATTGGTTAAAAAAGAAATCTCAGGTCAGTACTTTATTATATCACCGTTTGCAATACACGTATTGATGACAGCTCAAATCAGCTACTTTTTATGAAATGTCAAAAACGATCAGTTAGTATGAAGCTTCTATGATGATACAGGCATGTGACGTCATAAAAAGCAGTAGTCAAAACACGTCTTCTTTTTAGTTATTGTACAATTAAAATAGTATAATGTTCAAAAGTTAGTGATAGTTTATTTGGTCCCGCGTATTTTTTAATGTATGGTTAGTGGTTTCAATGCCTTAATTTATATTCACTATAGTCAAACAGCGTATTGTAAAAGTTAGGCATCCTTGGTACGAAATGTGTGCGTCAGAATGATTGGTTGACTGTTGAATTCAGCATTGATTGCTTACGTAAAAATTGCTACCTATTTTTGCTACCATTTACCAAACAATTGCTACCTCAGTATAATAAAAGATATCACATTTTTTTTACCAGTCATTCTGACATCAGGATGTTTGGACAAAGTTCATATTTTGCGAAGGACGCACAGTTTTCATTTTATTTACTAACCAAAATTTGCTACCTAATTGCTACCTACATTTAGCATAAAATCAACTCTGCAGCGTTACAGACCAAAAAGTTTCGCGTATAATTATTTTTTGGACATCCTGATGTCAGAATGACTGGTCAAAAAAAATGTGATATCTTTTATTATACTGAGGTAGCAATTGTTTGGTAAATGGTAGCAAATACTAGCAAATAGGTAGCAATTTTTACGTAAGCAATCAATGCTGAATTCAACAGTCAACCAATCATTCTGACGCACACTACAAAATACACCAATTAGATAGTTTTTTTTTCCGCTACTGTATAGAAGATAGAGGATGTGTCTCACATGGTGCCCTCGTCGAGCGAGCGAGCCTGCGCGTCCCGCCACTTGTAGAGCAACTTCAGCGCCGACATCTGTTGCGAGTTGAACGACTTCTTCGACCGCAGGTACAGCGCCATGTGGCTGTTCTCGTGTATCACCTTCTTGTTGTATGTCTGTTGGTGGCAATATCAATATTAGTCGTATTCCTAACACTATAATATTTAATTTCATTATAACAAAATATATAAATAGACAATTAAATTCAAATTAAAACTAAAGAATTAAAATAAAGTAAATTAAATTATGCTAAAATAAATCTACAAAACTGTGCCCTTGCGGCATAATAAATTTAATAATAAGTTTCTGTCAAAAATGACATTTTAGTGGCAAGCTTTTTTAGCCGACTGTACTTTTCTTTGGATATCCATCAAATGCTCACCGAGACGATTCTAAAGAGCCCAAGCTCGGTAGGATTGCTTTTTCTATTATAGAGTTCCTATGGCCACCTTCCGGCTCCATCATCAGATCAGCCCCATGGTACCATATTATTGTATTGTCATCAAAGTTAAGTAAGTATGCAAAATTTCAGCTCAATCGGTTGACGATATCTGCTTCAAAATTGAGTTGCAAGATTTCACCCGAACAAACATACTTAGATACATACATACATTGCAAGTTAAATAAAAGCTTTTAAAATTAGCTAATCTCGGATTTCTAATTCAAGACCAAAAAAACTACGACAGATACGTCACTGTCAAAATTGACAACATTTAAATGACATCTGAGTTTGTTTCTTGGCTTGCACCAAATGCACAATGTTACAAGTACAATACCAGATTTTGTACCAAAAATCTCCGATGTTTAAGTTTTTACTCTCGTAATTATGTAATAATAAATATTTCTAGTTATTTTGTTAAAACATAGAGTTAAAGCTACCAATAAATAAATTATCTTAGCGCGTTTAAAAAAGAAAAAGGAATTTACTATTGTAAAAATATTTTATTGTAGTGGCAACCTTGTGGTAGTTTTTTTGGTCTTGAATTAGAAATCGCAGTATAATTATGTCATGAACTAAAGCCTGACCAGAAATATATGAGGATTGTCAAGAGGGCGCTATTTACGAAATTTATATGGCAACAATTTTGCAACCAATCGCAACTGCACTACAATGACATTAGTTTAAATACTTGTCAGTCCGTAAGTTAACCTCTTAATATCAATTAATAGAATGCACTCTTTTATTGACTGTTTTTCATGTAGAAAACACGTGTACACTTTATTTATAATATTATGTTCACGACTGTGAATGGTTTTCGGCATTTTCTTTAAATATAATTCAATATTTGTCTTTTAAAAAAACCACCACGAATCATATTCACATTGTTGACAAACCATAACAAAATCATTGCCAGTGTAAGAAATAAGTTCCAGTGAATTTCCGCAATATGACGCATATGATGTATCTCATGTTGTGTTGTATATTCCTTTATGTTGGAGGTGTGCAATAAAGAGTATTTGTATTGTATTGTATCCCTATATATGTCTGACCATGCTTTAAAAAATTTTTTTTTTTTTTTAATATGTGACTTTAAAAGTACGCACATGTTGTCGAGCGTCTATAGCGTTTCGTAGGAATGTTGAACTTTGACGGTCATTTCTGACTTTAAGAGCAGTCTCAGTGTAGTTAGCCCATATAGACATTTGATCCCAATAAAAAACAGATTCGCTTGACATCCTTAAAAAGTTGTCTCGACGCCTATTCGCGTGATATCCATAATGAGCGACTTACCGTCCCGCAGATCTGCCGGCTCTGTTCTATCACGGAGAGCAGCAACTGCGGCCGGCCGGCGCTCGCTCGCAACAATTCCGCTTTCATTTGTCGCCAAATGTATAGCAAATAGTGCGTGTCCATCCGCGCGTACTCCACCAGTTCGTCGGGCAGCGGGCGCATGCGCCAGTCCGCTAGCTGGTACCTGCGGACAGGGACTCGTTTTAGAGATGCGGTGAAAGAAAGAAAACACTTATTCAAAGCAGGACCAAACAAAATCTACTTTCCTTTATCAACAGATGAACCAATCAATGTATATCAGAATTACACTAGTTCAATAAATTATAGGAATTTGTGTGTGCTGCTCTGTGGCGGCGCCACCATAATGAAAATCAATTAATTATATGGTGAAATGATGTACGTTGAAGGTACACCATGTACGTATGATGTTTTTGGCTGTACATGTATGTATCAGGGAACGAAATAATGGACATTGAGCTGAGGAGCATACTCTGCAGCGGCGCCACAGAGAATTCATAGATAGAAATTACATTAGCTATTATTTTCTGATGGAAATTGATGTACTAGTACTATTTATTGGGTTCGTATTGATAAAAATCATTATTAATAAGTGATTTCATTTATTTTTATTGACACCGCGTTCTAACCTACCGCTTCGACAAAACTTAAACATTCTGACGTTTAAATTTTTTGATGAAACAGTAGGGACCAAGGAAAATATCACGAACAGCCAAGTGCAATTAATTAAATTTAATTAAATCACGAATTAATAATGTCAATTTTCACGTACACAATAAATAGCACTAGTACATCAATTTCCATAAGAAAATATTAGCTCATGTAATTTCTATCTATGAATTCAATGCCCATTTTTTCGTCCTTCGGTATAGGTACAGCAATAAAGATCATAATTATGTACATGGTGTACCTTCAATGTATACATCATTTCACCATATAATTCATTGATTTTCATTATGGTGGCGCCGCCGCAAAGCAGCACACGGAATGCTGCTCTATCCTTCGTTCTTCTTGCGAAATAAATAATGAATCATATTGAAAAAAAAAAAAAAAAAAGATTTCCATCGCTGTGGATAGTTTTGGCTTTATTATGCAAACAATACTTGAAATTTGCGGAATATTTTAGTCCTGTTTCCTCATTGTTTACATCAGTGACATTCACTGACTTTCAACGTCAGTTACAAAAAAATTGTCGTTACCAGTAAAATAAATTGGTATCACTAAAAATCCGCAATATGTCGTGGGTTGAAAAACATCCTGTATACTGCCCAATTTTTATTGGCGTTAACCTTGGAGATGCTACACATGCTACTGCGAGAGGATGGTGAAATGTAGTGCTTAACTACAGCTTCATTACCTACTCACTGCCGCAATACGTGCTTGAGCGAGAAGCTAGCAGGCTGAAATTGCGAGCCGACTGGTGTGTGTCGAACAGTCCCACTACGTATATTCCGGAGTAACGCTGCAGCGACAGTACCCTCCATCTCATACACATTTTGTGACCTGGGTCAAACTCACTTTTTTGTCGGTGGTTTTGACCCTGCAGTACTGCCACAGCACGTGTTCAAGCTAGAGGCCGTTGAACTTAAGCCCGCGCCTCCTGGTGCGTGTCGAATAGTCCCACCACGAATCATCTTACGCCGCGCTGTAGCCATAATATATCAATTTCGTAGAATACACACTAGCAGATATTTGATCCGCTCGGACTCATTACTCACTTTTTGTCGGCGTCTGTACATGACATTTGGTTTAGTATTATTGTTGTCTTCCTTGCGACTATAATGGTGGCCCATGAGGGGAAGTTACTATTGAATTTGATTACTTCATATTACTTTAGATATTTGACCCGCTCGGACGCATTACTCACTTTTTAATTCAGTGAATAAAGGATTTTGACCTTACAAACGGTCCGGTAGTTTTGAATTTTTGATATGTTGTCTAGGATGGTTAGTCAGTGTTTAAAATGCAAAATGCACAATTCCCCCCCCCCTCCACGCCCGCCGCCATATTGAAAAAACCGGCACTCTCTTCATATTTTTGCTCATATCTTCCTTTAGGAGCATTTTAGCTAGAAGAAAGCTTCGACAATGTTATAGAGAGTTAAATTTACTACATTCTCCATTTTATATTTTGTTTCTAGGACAAAAAGTTACGGAGATATGCACATTTAAAAAAACGTAAAAAATCGCAATTTCCAAACTCAAAAACAAACTTCTGGATTATATCTTCGTTTAGGAACATTTTAGCTAGAACAGAGCTTGGGCAATATTGTAGAGAATTAAATTTACTATAATTTACATTTCAAATTTTGTTTCTAGGGTAGATAATTACGGAGATATGTAAAAAATAAAGTCACAAGTTCCGAAAATGTATGTAAAAATGGACATGAGTTTTTATAAGCAATTATATTTCTTACATGTTTTAATTTGTCTTAGTCTAGTCTAAACTGAATGACAGCGTTCTAAACCAAGAATTTTGAGAAATTTTCGGAAA
Source organism: Apotomis betuletana (assembly GCA_932273695.1). NCBI lineage: Eukaryota > Metazoa > Arthropoda > Insecta > Lepidoptera > Tortricidae > Apotomis > Apotomis betuletana. The sequence goes on along the minus strand of OW026298.1, from coordinate 9,585,436 downwards.
ATTCGACTTTTCCTGTTTTTTAAATGTGCATATCTCCGTAACTAACCGTCTTTGAAACAAAATTTGAAGTGTAAATTATAGTAAATTTAATTCTCTACAACATTGCCCAAGCTTTGTTGTAGCTAAAATGCTCCTAAACGAAGATATAATCCAGAAGTTTGTTTTTCAGTAGGAAATTGCGATTTTTTACGTTTTTTTAAATGTGGATATCTCCGTAACTATCTGTCCTAGAAAAAAAAATGTAAAATGGAGAATGTAGTAAATTTAACTTTCTATAACATTGTCGAAGCTTTCTTCTAGCTAAAATGCTCCTAAAGGAAGATATGAGCAAAAATATGAAGAACGTGCCGGTTTTTTCAATATGGCGGCGGGCGCGGAGGGGGGGGAATTGTGCATTTTGCATTTTAAGCACTGACTAACCATCCTAGACAACATATCAAAAATTCAAAACTACCGGACCGTTTGTAAGGTCACACATAGTACTTTAGTCTCTATTCACCGTATTATTTTGTCGGCGTCTGTACATGACATTTGGTTTAGTATTATTGTTGTCTTCCTTGCGACTATAATGGTGGCCCATGAGGGGAAGTTACTATTGAATTTGATTACTTCATATTACTTTAGATATTTGACCCGCTCGGACGCATTACTCACTTTTTGTCGGCGTCTGTACATGACATTTGGTTTAGTATTATTGTTGTCTTCCTTGCGACTATAATGGTGGCCCATGAGGGGAAGTTACTATTGAATTTGATTACTTCATATTATTTTAGATATTTGACCCGCACGGACGCATTACTCACTTTTTGTCGGCGTCTGTACATGACATTTGGTTTAGTATTATTGTTGTCTTCCTTGCGACTATAATGGTGGCCCATGAGGGGAAGTTACTATTGAATTTGATTACTTCATATTACTTTAGATATTTGACCCGCTCGGACGCATTACTCACTTTTTGTCGGCGTCGACCTTGCAGTACTGCCACAGCACGTGCTTGAGTGAGAGGCCGGTGGATTGAAGAGCGCGAGCCGCCTGGTGCGTGTCGAAAAGTCCCACAACGTATATTCCGAAGTCACGCTGTAGCCATAGTACGTCCATCTCGGCGCCGTGGAATACCTGCAATATTATATATGTTTTACAAGTGTTTTTGTAATATGTGGAATACCTGAAATAGCGTTCTAGTTTTTCTTGACAATCAGTACACACATTTACCTTTGCACGAGTTCTGCGTCCGCGCTACACTAAGTTACTCGTATAGTATTTGTTGCCTAGCCTAGCACGTTAGTCTCCTGACGCACAACTGAGGCGCTCCTAATAGGATTGAAGACTGATGCTATGTCGCACAAGAGTCACGAAACATAGTTGTGCCAGAGGGCAGAATATGCGGTCAGTGGATGTATGAACACATACTCAGTTTCTAAAACGTTACTTTCTACGCGTGACGGAAAACTGTCTTGATGTGACTAAATTAGGCACAATCAAAAAATACACTGAGACTGCAAGTCATAAATATAGCCTGAGCCAAGAGTAAAAAAACATTTCACATTGATTATGAGCACAAATATGCATATTACATCAATTTGTATTCGATATTGTAGGTTTAAATAACTCAGATTCGTGTGTACTTAAGAATCTCACATAAAATATGTAAGCAGGCTAGATTTGTTTGTTTTATTCGCACAACAACACATACCTTTAATTTCTTCGGGTCTGTAAACACAAGGTTTAGTTTGTGAACGTGCTCTCTTATCGCGAGTGTGTCTATGATGAAGTCGCCGCCCTCGTTCGTTGATATTTGTAAAAGGCACGTTATGCCTGTAAATAATATACGTATGCGTCAAGAATGCTGTAAAACATAGGTTGATACGTAATCGATTAAAAATAATCCTTAAGTTAACTTAATCATGCACTGTTAGTTAATAATGATCGATAGATTACCCCAGCTAAAAAGAAGGCATATCGAGATTTTAAGTCAGTATGTAAGCTGCTTCCTTCTATGAATGTTGGTATCACAATCTAAATATGTAGTATTTACCCTATATGGTGTATCATCTAGTGGTACGGGGAACATGGTACTAGTATATACTTGTCGATATGAATATTCTTGATAAGTCCTAAAGGATTGATTCTCCAGATCGACTGGAGTAAGCACATATCTAACTGCGCCTCTGAGTCTACGAATTTCAGTATAGTCTCTTCTAGAGGTTTCGGAAATGTAAGGCTTTGGAACCGTCTTATAGTAAAGCGGGCGGGCGATTCAAGTCTTGACTTGTTTATATAAATATTACCTTGATAACTCCTATAGGAATGATGCTCCAAATCCACTGCAAACTCCTTGACTCCGGTCAAATGCGCTACGAGCGCGTCTAACTGCTGTTCTGTGTCTACGAATGTTAGTGTAGTCTCTTCTAGTGGCTTCGGGAACGCAGGAGGCGTCGGATCTGGGTCGATAAAGTGACCAGGCGGGTGGTATAGGTCCAACTCCACTTTGTACGGGTGCTCGTATCTGGAATAATAAGATATTCATCTTTAGACATCTTAATATACAAGTTCTACGTAAGATACATTAAGGGTGACGTATATTTTACTATGGATATGGAGGACAGTTAACTATATTCAAGTTTAGTATAGTAAAGCCACTTCGTTTGGGACAGCGCAAAGCAGTCACAACCACAACACATTTTTTGCTTCATCGTAATGGGTTTGAAGTCATCTTTATCTTGACATCATATTATTGACAGGCTTGCTCAGATGAACATGACAGAACGAAAACATGTATTTATTTTCGATTAATAGAAAAAAATATATTTAAATATAAATTATTCAAAGCATAGAAGTAGTGCCAAGAAGTTACGCTATAAGTTTAGTAAAATAAAACCCGCGTAGAAAGACGATTTTCCGTGATTTTCATAAACCTATTTCTATGAGTACTAACAGAGGACGATTGAAAATGCCTATTTTAAGTGACTTATTCAAGTTCATCCCAGACAACTTATTCCATACCATTTGAAGTGTCATTATCATCATGTGATTTTAGTACTGAACAGACCATTCTTTTCGAAGTCTCTACATTACCTAATGATTGCTGAGATGTAATAAAACGAATGTGTAATTATCTGATATTATATGATTGTATTATGTTTACGTATATGTATGTGTGAATGTGAAAGTAACAAAAATGAATGAACTCATTAACATAAAAACCAGTGCAACGGTGTGAATAATTTAATATAGAAGAGCTGCTGATAAATTGGTATTTGATTAAAGTTTTAAAGATTTAAATCCATACTTGTAGGTTAGAGTCAAAACATGAAACGTGGTTCTGAGGTAATCAATTAATACAAACCAAAGTTTATATCAGGTTGAATTTAAATACAGAACTTTACCTGAATAAAACATGTTGCAACGTTTTATGATACGTAGTGACATGACAATATTTACATTACACAACATACATTTTGACGTCAAAACGATGCAACATTACACACGACACGGCGTTACGTAATTTGAAATTGTGTTTTGGCCCTTAGAGCAAGAGTTAAGGAGCGGCGAAGAGTATGTATGGATATTCGCGTTATTAACAGAATGTCCGTGTCTTTTTAAGACAAGATCTCAGGATGTTCTTGGCGCCTACTAGTAGGAAAGAGTCCTCACCCGACCACCTCGTCCTCCTCGTTGTACGATATGTTGAGCGCGAGCAGATTCACATTGATCGGCTTGTCTGATATCCGCTGCACCCTCGGCGTTCCAAGTTGTCGACCGTGTCCTTGAACAATGCAAGATGTTCCTAGTCTACTAGCAGGTAACAGTTCTTACCCGACGGCCTCGCCTTCCTCGTTGTACAATATGTTGAGCGCGAGCGGCTTCACGCTGTTCGGTTTGTCCGATATCCGAGGCACCCAGAGGCTCTCAGAGTTGTCGATTGTGTCTTTGAACGACAGCTGTGGTCGCGGAATGTTCTTGGCGCCTATTAGCATTGTCGATCCCACCTGAAAATTGATAAAAGATATAAATATACTTAGTAGATTCACGGACATTTAAATTTCAAGGCGCCTAGTGGATAAGGCCGTTCGATCATATGGCCGTTCAGTTCGATGGACTGGCAAGAAAAAATGTGGTGGGCAATACATTGCATGAATGTACCAGAACACAGATGGCACAGAACTCCTACGCTGGCAACTGCAGCCACCAACCTCCTTTCATGATGACCACGGACGATCAGTACTTTCCTGCAGTTCGGAACATACTCAGGCAGATATCAACCGTTGTTGCATTACAGCAAAACAAACCTGCAGCGCTAGTGAAAAGCTAGTGAGCTAGGGAGTAGTCAGATTTAACCTAGAAGCAAAGGAACTTAAGTCTCAGTACACTTATGACCCGTTGTTTCGGGTTACTGTGTTACTTATACCTCTTTTCACTAGACCCACTGAAACATACTTTGAGAATTGAGAGTTAAGGGCTAAGCCAGTAAGGACGTAAATTTTCACTTTTGTCGAGTTTTCAACTGACTTAGTTTGAATCGAGTCCAAGGTCCGATCAATCAGTATTTGCATTTGTATCTCTTATAATTTATTCACGGATTGATCGACAAAGATGCTAACAAACACACAGACACACTAAGTTTTTAATTGTTTTGTTCTTCCGTAATTAGTGGCGTCATTAGATTATGTTTCTTTTCAACATCATAATTACGCTACAATGTTGTCACCTCGATGATAATCAATAAGACAATCGAATTATTTCATATTTGACGTCCGATAGTAGAACTATCGTGAACACATACTAAAATAAAATATACATTCGGATGTTTATTGTGAATACAAACATTGACCGTGCATAAATAGTCCAAGTAAACCAAAACAATAAAATTTTCTTCGTTTTCCGCGACTGTCACACATTTAAATAAAACAATTTAAACGGATTATATCGCGTATTCTAAAGTTGCCGAAACATCAGCGAGGCTAAAATAATGAATATCCGCGATATAATCCGTTTAAATTGTTTTATTTAGACCAAAACAATGTTAGAAAAAAATGCCTTAACGAAAAACTATAAGCATAAGAAAAAGCATCTTACGTTCGCTGCAAAAGAAAAGTAATAAGTACATATCTATTTATATATAAGAGCAGGATGATGGTAGTCTATCTTTGGTAGATATAAGTACGAGTAATAGTCTCTCTGCTTACAATGTAACATATTTTTATTGGCATTAAATTGTATACATTTCTTGATAGATGCGAGTATTTAGATTAGTTGGCATGGCACCAGCTCGCAGGTCAATTGATATTTCTAACAAGAAGGTGGGCACCTTCGTACTCGTTTTTTATACCGTAGTCGGGTAAAACGTATCCTATAACTATCTTTGGATGACCAGCTATCCCTGTAGTAAAATTGGTTATAATTTGGCCAGCCGTTTCGGCGTGATGGGAGGACAAAGGAAATTATGCCCGACAGATAGCGCCAGACTGGCATAGCACTGCGCGTTCAAATTCATACAAAACAAGAGACAATCCTGCATTACGTTATTAAGATTTTTCCTGAATTCATGACCCCCATAGAAAACTCATTTTCAATACAAATTTAGAATTTTATAATAGTTTAGATGTAGCAGGGACATTGTGAATCAGACTAGCACAGAACGTCAATGGTGGCGTGAAAATGAAGAGGCTTTTACTCAAGCGTGGGTGGATTATGTATGACTAGGCTGAAATAATGGTGATGATGACAATGTTCTGTTCCTGATAGTACCAAAATCATAGAAATTTTTCACGCTATACATTGCAGTGGGTTCGTGAATCACCAACATTAAAAAATAACATGGCATTAAAGTTCTCATGATGCCTTTCTCAGTTATCAGTTTATTTATTGCTTTCATAAGTTACATAAGATGGATGATACAGAATTTTATTACGCTATGAAACCCTGCAGGTCATGTGTCGACTTTTAGAATAGACTTCGGTACTAAGATACATTCAGCCAATGTAACGCACCTTTGCTCCGTGGGAATCGAACCCGAGTTCTTATCGTCGTAAAAAACATAGAGCCACCTTAGTTGCGGAAAATTTATGAATGATAATCCTAGTCACAACTCCCGTTTTTGTTTCTTTGTTGTAGGATATATAGTGTCCATAAATAATGTCCATAAAAGACATACAAAAAATATAGTTTTCGTCAGTATCCAACCAATGCCAATGTATAGACACAGATCTTTACATAGTTTACGGATACATAGTTGGTGACTCTGGCTGTTACGACTATCTGACGCTAAAAACACATGGCGTTCAGTAATACGATACAATCTTCAATATCGTCACTCTAGTTTCTAAGAGGATTTCGGGAAACGATACACACATAGTAAACAAACAAAAGCAATCTTCTTTTAGCCGGTAGGTATTGCATTGCTCACATAACAGATAATTTATAAAGGCAAGTGGAACCGCGATGTTTCACGCCGCTAAATTAAAGAAACAAAACGAAGTATAGAACCACGATATTCACATGCACATAAGCTCTTCTTACATCTAGCACAGCAGCATCGCTATCGCGGCACACATCAATGATAACACTTCTACTGTTCAGAAGAAAACAGTCATAAGTCTTTATCAACTTCACTCGTATAACTGCCTTTCTTCGTAAATACTCATGGGACTAACAGGAAATCTAGCAATCATAATGCTCGAATACAAAATAAATTAATAATATGAATCGCAATGGCACGCGACGCGTCAAAAAATTCGCTCTGCAGTTCCTTTACACTATTGTGGAAGTGTAAATATAGCGGGAAATTAAATTAAAATTCGCTAACACGTTGAAATGTATGAACACAATCAGTAATTAAAAAAGAAAACAATAACTGTACATTACAACGTACAAATTTAAAATCGTTTGTCCACAACAATAAATAGATACTTATACTTACTATTGAGTCGAAAAAAATATCTGAGGAATAAGATCTTGCCAGATAAATCTATTCTATCGTGACCCGTGCCTTCTTTTCTACGACGCAACATAATATGAAATTATTATCCAACGGGAAGGGAACCACAGTTCCTGGGAATGTTTGCCTATGGACTATTTTTATGGCAAAAACCATTATAATTACTTGCTACATTACTACAATAGAGCAAAAATAAGTTCTCTAATCCATCCACATATTGTAATGATTTGCAAGATTACCTTACCGAGCTGTAATAGTATATTGAACATTAATATTAGTCACAAAAGTGTAGTACTTCCTTGCATGTCGCCTCTCTCTTTAATGCTCAATATTTGGGACAAGCATTCAATTGAAATACATTGCTTCGTCCAAGAATAACCGACTCGAAAAGACAAGAATTAGCCCAGTTCAGCCCAGGACCCCGACAATACCCAGATGGGATAATTCGGCACTTGTCTCATAAAAGCTGAATGCATTGGTCCTAGGGCCTTGTGGCTGCAATCCGAAGGGGTCGCAATTGAAAGATCGACGGACGTCGGCACTGCAATCGTACCACGTAATGCGGTTCATCACTCAATGGGTCGGGTGTCTTTAGTTACAGTTTGCGTTTCGACAAGTGATTGATAATAATAAGAGCGTTGATATACAGAAACGGGCATACGTACTGCGTAAAGGCAAGACGTACGCCTTGAAATATGCTTGCATCTTTAGAGGCTACATAGAACATTAATTCATGAGAATAGTGTTGGAGGGACTATAGTTTAAGGCCACCGGGGTAAAATTTTCAGACCTTATCTTCTTATTCGCCTATTTTTGTCTTTAGCTTATCTGAAGCATGATAGGCGGTCCCGTAAATAAATACCAGTATTCAAGTCTTTTTTTTTTACCGGACTGGTGACGTCTCTATCACGGGTGAAAATGGCGGACAGCGTTTTAAGAATTTCAAAATACAGAATAAAAATCATATTAGGAAGAGTTATTCCAGGTGGCGATGCTGGCATTGCTGGCGCCCGGGACGCGTGGCTGCGGCGAACTTGTCATGGGGCTTGTTGACGCCGGTCATTGTGTCCATGTTTATGTTCACTCTGTCCAGCATGCTGTCATTTGCATCCGTCACTTTTGTCATACTCATATGGTTCATACCTGTATCTTGGCGATGACTGGGGAGTTATTCCAGGAGGCGATGCTGGCGCCCGGACGCGTGGCTGCGGCGAACTTGTCATTGGGCTTGTTGACGCCAGTCATCGTGTCCATGTTTATGTTCACTCTTTTCAGCATGCTGTCATTTGCGTCCGTCACTTTTGTCATACTCATATGGTTCATACCTGTATCTTGGCGATGACTGGGGAGTTATTCCAGGAGGCGATGCTGGCGCCCGGACGCGTTGCTGCGGCGAACTTGTCATTGGGCTTGTTGACGCCGGTCATCGTGTCCATGTTTATGTTCACTCTGTCCAGCATGCTGTCATTTGCGTCCGTCACTTTTGTCATACTCATATGGTTCATACCTGTATCTTGGCGATGACTGGGGAGTTATTCCAGGAGGCGATGCTGGCGCCCGGACGCGTTGCTGCGGCGAACTTGTCATTGGGCTTGTTGACGCCAGTCATCGTGTCCATGTTTATGTTCACTCTGTCCAGCATGCTGTCATTTGCGTCCGTCACTTTTGTCATACTCATATGGTTCATACCTGTATCTTGGCGATGACTGGGGAGTTATTCCAGGAGGCGATGCTGGCGCCCGGACGCGTTGCTGCGGCGAACTTGTCATTGGGCTTGTTGACGCCGGTCATCGTGTCCATGTTTATGTTCACTCTGTCCAGCATGCTGTCATTTGCGTCCGTCACTTTTTCAGTGTTGTAGTCGATGTCGATTCTACGTGCAAAATAAATTGATATTAATAAAGTGCATATATGCCAGAAATTTAGATACAAACGTTTGAACGTTATAGTCAATTTGATACGTTAGAAAACCTATGTACTCTATGGCGCTTGGGAAATACTTCAAAGTAGAATGCGTATTTCACGCCATGAAAGGGACAAAAAAGCGATGACAGCTCCTTTGTAGTATTAAAGGTTTAGGCGCATAAGGTCTTATTCGCAGATTGATCGCAGTCAGAAAACGAACCTTCCGTAAAAAACGAAGCTTCTCAAAATGTCCCTTCAAACAAATTACGCCTTTTCGCAGAATGTCTTATACGCAATACGTTCCTTTCGCAAAATATCTCGTTCGTAAAATGTGCTATTAATGGCTTAGTTTTTAACATATAAACAAGTTACATGGCTTCTAAGAGAATTCAAATTTCTTAACATTCACATGGACAAGAATGCTTCTATGAGCGCTATGTGTAGTACGAAACATAATTTTGCATAGCATTAACACAATTAAAGGACGCCTTAATCAATACTTAAGATAGCTTTATCTGATCAACCCACTTGCCCACTGCACAGTGCACAGCTCTTCACTACATTTACCGAGGCACTTACTGCCTGTGCCTGAAATGAATCCCCGTAATTTCGTAAAATAATAGTTATACGAGAGAAATAAAAGGACTTGGGGACTGAATGATCCGTTCATATTGATTTATTTGAGAATTAATTTATTTGATTTATTTGTGGTTACTGCTACATTTCTTTTACTTATAGGATATGTTCACTGCAAAAAAAAAAATCTCCGTAAAGCCATCCAACGCCCATTCAATCGCAGCCACTCGCAGCCGGGTTGGAGCTAGTCCAAATCATCCCGCCATAGCCGTTTCAGCCTGTCATCCTGCAGTTAAGAAGCCTTATTACTTAAAAAAAAACAGACTATGACAAATATATGAATAATGTCAACTAACTTTTTGAAGTAATTAATACGTTTACCCGAGTTCTAGATAGTAACATAGTTATTTAATGCTTTCATTGCGTGCAGTGGAAAATAAGTTGAAAGAACCAGAGTTCTGCGTAAGTTTTGTAAATATAGAGTAGTTTTGGAAACAAAAATTATCAATGAAAAATTAAAACTGTAAATTTCAAATATATACCAATTAATCGCAATGGCCCTATTCTAAGTAATAACATTGATAATATGTTAAAAAACATGTTTGATCATAGAGTATATTTTATAAAAAAATAACCATTTTTTAACGGATAAGGAGCCTTAACGCCGGTCCCTTTTTTTAACTGTGTCCTATTTTGGACAGAACAACGCCAGTCTTACAAATCTTACAATTTGACCCCAACATTCTGGAGCACGAGGCTTATTTCAGGCACGATGCTGTCCACGATTATGCCGAAAAATTGCCGATGACATCAATATCGAGGCATTTTTTTATAAACCAGTGCGCATCGATTGTTTTTCAATAATTTTGCCAGGAACGATTGTAATTACGGACAGGTTGCTTTCGCTATGATTAAAAACAAAACAATGCACGTTTACTAATTGTCATCTATTCTGTTGTGGGCATTAACCGTGAGATGATATAAAGTTACTATAACTTTGTGTAACGTCTTGTCTCCTTATTTCAATCTATGGTCGCCGCCTAGGTCCACCAAATATGTTATACCCAAAGTAAAAAAACTTAACTCGAGCTCCAGGTACTGTGTTTTATAAATGGGTCATTGTCAGATTTAGGTGCGCGTCTTTCCGGTGGACATTTGCAAAATTAAGGATTCCAGGGCCTAATTTTCTGATTAAATACCTGTGAGAATAAAGAACGTTCCCTCTTCTATAATCCGATGTAATAGCAACATAACCTAGATTCATACAAGCTCTTACTTTTTGACCACCGAAGGGACAAATTTTGTTTTTTGAACTGACAATGACCCAAATAAAAGTTTCACCTTGTAATGATTTCAGTATTTGGATTTAGTTTTATTACATATTTCAGTAACTATTGTATGAAAATGTATAAACTGTTACCTTAGTCAAGTAAAAGTTGCCGCGTTTGTCACCTTTTATTTTCACGATGACTAACTTTACTAATGCAGTGCATTAAAATTTTGTATGTGGGTAATTATTGAAATCAGATCCCTGATTTTTGAGAAATGCACGGACAAGACAAGTGACAGACAAATGCTGATTTCTAAAACCCATTGTCTTGAGCCTAGTTGGACTTACTTTCTCGTATTTATGTGTGTACTTATGACGAACTACGATTCTACATATCTCTGGCCCCTCTCAAAGAAAATCAGTAGCAAAATAAGGATAACTACGCACAGTGACGCGACATTGATATCGCAAGAAATGAGGACAATCGAACGTGTCGTAACCTTGCAGCGGTTTTTATAAAACGGAAAAGTGTGTTACATTGTTTTATTTGTTCACGTCGTTGAGTTACTCTGTTGAGCTCGTATCTTGCATTCTCTTTACTGTGTGCCAAATAAAGTTTGTTAATGCGTCCGTAAAAATAGTGTGGATATAAACCAATTTATAATAAGCACGCCCCCAATGTGTTTACTAAATTTTAAAGTGATTACTGTCATATTCAATTAGTACAACAGAATATGGACATACTAGTTATGTATTTGCAATGAATCTTTAATGATAATAACAACACTCACACACACACATAAGATTGATCTCACTCTACGCGTACCTATTTTTGAATTTGAATATTTGCGCGGAATCACCTATGAAGAGTTACGTCTTCAAAATAAATGAAGGTGAAAGGAATATCGAGTTTCTTATAGCATTTAGCGCACTGCACGATGAATGCGACTGGGCTTGTCACCGGACATAGATCCATCCATCTGTCTCTCGGTATTGAATGGAAAGATACCGAAAATAATCGCGTCACACTGTTGTGCTCGAGCTGTTGAAGTGTACAGTCGCCATCAGATATATCGCAGCATATAAGGCGTTCATAAATATGTGAACATGTACTGTAACGCCCAGTCAATAAGAGTCGTGTTCAGATATTTATGAATACCTTACATGCTACGATATGTCTGATGGCGACTGTACAGAGAAAGGATTTTGCGAACTTACTTTGGGATTCAAGTTTGCTAAGAGCGAAAACACAATTACAAGATACGACATCGCCTCGTAGCACGATGTCGCGTCGTACGACGATGCGATGTCGTGTCTTGTAATTGTGTTTTGGCCCTAAGGGATAGATCCTCACTGTGAAATTCAACTGTCTGTCTTGTAGGTGGGCCACTTCGGCCTCCAACTGTACTGTCACGTATATAAGTAAATAGTATGGATATATACATTGCATTGTGCGCCTCAGATAATAGAATTCAAAATCGCTTTAACGCGACGGCTATTTAGGGCGCAGGCCTTGACATTGTTCCATACAATTATCATTATATTAAAATGTGCAACACAACTAAATACTTCAAGAAAATGTGACCTCGTGAGTTCATGCAGTCTATCTTGCATATGTTATTATAGATTAGCCCGTGACTTTGCCTGCCCCGAACCAAAATGTGTAGGTAATATTGCGTAAATACTCATTGGTGTTAGTAGGGTCGGGTCACAGTGAAAGTTTTGCTCTTTTCGTGGATTTTGATTGCCATGTAGTAAACTTTTTATAGCGAAGAACCTCGGCCACATCTTAAGTACTACATAGAGTAGGCTAGATGGTATGATTGAATCATGGGTCAAATACAAAAGGCTCTTGAATCCAGCACGTTTAGCATAACTTTGACACACGACTCTTTGTCGCCCTACAAATACTACCTGTCACTTTCCTGTCAATACTGTGCGAGCAAGGCAGGTGACGCTAAGTCGCGTCAAGATATGCCGCTGGACTGGACGCGGCGAGCATTATTAGTATATTCCTCTCTCTGTGACCCTAGCCACCGGTAACCCTAGTCCTGCCCGTTGCACCATACGGTAGCTTATTTACGATGTTTATATTTTGTATTTACACTTTCGAAATATGCGACCACCACGCTTTTGACATGACCAGTCGCGCGCAAGTTTGACGGGTCTCTAGTACTTCTCTACATTACACCGCTGGATGTCGCGCCACACTCACGCCCCGCGACCGCCACGCCATGCTATTTGACGATATCGTTTGCAAGGAACCCATTCAAAAGCGTTTACACTATAGCAAAGCTAGGTAGCGGCTTGCGAGGTAAAAAAAAACCGGTCGAGTACAAGACGGACTTGCACACCACACCAAGGGTTCCATACAAACTATGAAAGCACTGCATATTACTCTAATGAAAAGATAAACAGTACTGAGCGACTAACTGAACATTGCCGTTAGATAACTGTGTCCCCATACGTTGATATAGGTCGGGGTATAAATAAGCGGTTTACACTCACGTGAAATAGTCAGGAACGGCCCGACGTGCTCTTCGTCAGGGACTGCTGAACATGTCGGGCCGTTCCTGACAATTTCACGTGAGTGTTAACCGCTTAATACAATAATTAAATATGTCTCACGAAAGTTTTAATAAGATTAAATAAATACTTCAACTCACCGTTTTAACTTCACAGCGGGCAATTCGGTGGTAATTATCTGGTTCGATTGTTGTACAACATTTTCGCTTAACTGGCTGGCAACTGTGTTGAAGTCTGTGAATGTCTTGAACAGTTCGTATGAGGCTCCGGACGGCAGCTGGTTTGACGCTCTGATGGATTTGTTCACTTTTATGTAACCACCCTGGAAAGATGTTCATGGTTTAGAATGAACGATTTTAAAATCACACATCCATAGATATTCCCCAATACGTCTGGTCAGCGCGGGGAAATAGACCGAAACCCTCCAGCCAAAAATAATAAAAACAGAAACAATACTGCTCACCTAAATCAATACAAATCGAAGATTCATATTGCAACTCTTAACACCCGAACACTATACTCAGAGGAAAATTTGATAGAATTAAAACTAGCACTGGAACAAATAAAGTGGGATGTTGTTGGGCTCAGTGAAGTCAGGAGAGCGGGCGAAGAGATTATAGAAAACCTAGAACACTTGTTTTACTACAAAGGCGAGACCCCAGGCAGACATGGGGTAGGTTTTTTAATAAAGAGTCACCTGGCAACTTGCATAGAAAAGGTGGTGGGCATATCAGACAGAATAGCAATTTTGAACTTGAACCTGCCAGGGTACAAGGATCCATGGACAATCGCACAGATTTATTCACCTACTGAACAGGCTGACGAAGAGGCGATAGACACATTTTACAAGAACCTAAATGAAGCCTTAGCAAGACACGCACACAAAAACCTTGTTGTAATGGGCGACTTCAATGGACAGATTGGAGAGCGACAAAGAGAAGAAACCACAATATTGGGACCCTTCACATATAACAACAAAGTCAGAAGTAGAAATGGGTCAAAACTCATAAATTTTGCCCTGGAAAATCAGCTAACTGTCCTAAACACCAAGTTTAAAAAACAAAATAAAAGAATGTGGACCTGGATAACCCCAGATGGTAAAACAAAAAACCAAATAGATTTTATCACAACCAACAAAGCAGGACACTTCACAAACATAGATGTCATCAATAAGTTTAATTTCAACTCCGACCATAGACTGATTAGAGCCGAACTACGAGTGAGAGAACTGAAAAAAGCCAGACCTAGACAAGACCAAAGCAAAAGTACGAGCCAGAACTACGAGGAATTGGCAGAAAAGATGTCCCAAAATTTTACAGACTTCTCCGAGAAAACCTCAAACCTGGATATCAAGCAGAAATACAATATATTTGAAGAAACGGTTACAAACACGGCGGGAAAATGTTCTAAAAAAGGAAAACAGGACACCAAGTGGCTGTCTGACAAGTCCATCGGCTTACTGAAACAGAGGAGCACCCTTATCGGTTCTAAAAGCACGACTGGTAGAAGGAAAATGATCACAAAATTAAGTAAGGAAATAAATGTAAGCATAACTCTGCCTCCAGCAATGGAGCCGGTCACAAGCCCGGGTAAAAGAGGAGTGCAACGGACACATTGACATATCAGACCTCAGTTCTGGTATAGCAATGTGTCTACAAAACCCCCAGGGTCAGGGGTGGGAGGACGTGCCGAAGGCCCTCACAGCCGGCTGTGGGCAGCGGGGGGTTGGTGCGGATTGGGCTCGCAAGCGGACGAGGGGAGGGGGAGTAGGACCTGAGGTGTATCCGGGAATGGAGAAGCGTGGAGGTCGGGGATCCCCGGGATGTCACTAGTGACTGTCTCGGGGTGAAGCGGACGATGCGTAGACCCGGACTTCGGAGTGACGACGAAGGGAGGTGAACAGTAAGGCTCGGAGAGGAGCCGGACTGGGAAGCTGAACGAACTTGTCACATAAAGCAACTCAGGGGCTGCTACCTCATGCTTGCGGGCTTACTCGGCACAATCGCTGTCGTGAACGACTGTGCGCAGGGGAGGTGGCGTTCACTGCGTACGTCAAATGTAGCTGGGGGGTAGTACGGGAGCACTGCTGCCACTCTAATAGTTTTCTTCCCATTACAGTTTATAAATATGAATTCTAAACAAGACAGTATGTCAGTAAACACTGAAGCAGGCAGAAGGGCCAAGGGCGCAACGCCAGTGGCAGCGCAAGGACCGGGAGGGAACCCGAGCACATCAGGTGGAGGAGGACCCCCGTCAGGAGCAAGAAGAGAGGCAACAGGCACCCCGGATGTCCACGAGCAAATGGGAGGCCTGTCACTGAGGGAGGAGGAGTTGCTCGCGTCGCCGCCGTCGAAGGAGACTGCGGGAGCACACGCACCAGCAGACGAAGGGACCGGTACTTTCCACAAGTACCAGTCGAAGGCGGAGAAGAGGAGGGCCAAACTAGAAAGGAGAAGAGCCAAGATCGCGTTTGGTGGGGGAGAGGCTGGCGGATCCGGGGGAAACCCCCCCGACAGCCTGGCCCCCAACAAGCGGGGTCTTAAGATAAAAAGGCAGAGCACGGATGAGGGACAGTCAGAGCGTCCTCCAGCGAAGCGCCAGAACCAAGGCAAGGCGGCGGCGGAGGGACCACGGGGCGTTGCAAGGGCGCACCGGGATCTCGCCGTCGCTGTGTGCCGAGAGGATGGCGTTTTGGTGGATGAAGCTCTGGCAAAGCTCATCCGGAACAGGGTCAATGACCTGATAGAGACAGAGGTGCGGAGATTCCTGTCAGGGGAGACCGGGTTAGGAGCCCCTCAGTTTGCAACTTCGGGGCTGGTGGCAGAAGGATTCTTCCTTGTGACACCAGTGTCGGAGGAGTCGAGGGAGTGGCTCCTAACCCGGGACATTGGCATCGTAGGTGGTCACAAGTTGGTGACCAGGAGACTGCAGCAGACGAGGGTACAGGTCTGGGTCCCCGGGGACACGAACACAAATAAGGAGATGTTTGTGGGGTTCCTGAGGGCGCAGAACCTGGATAAGCCCGAGTTGAAGTTGGACGAGTGGACCCTTGTATCCTGGGATAGGCAACAGGCAGGGATCCAGGTCTGCCTGTCGGTGCCGACGGCGGTGGAGGAAACCTGGGGGGACGAGGGGACCAGGAGCCTCTACTTCCAGTGCACCAAAATCCGAGCCAGGATTATAAGGGCCCAATCGTTCGGAAACCAAGAGAGAAAGGAGAAGCAGATGGCGGATGAAATAACTCCGCCATCAAGAAAGCCAATACCTGAACAGGCGGGGGCAGGATCTGTCGACATCCAGACGGTAGGGGAGGGTATGGATGCCGACAGTGATGCACCCACCGAGTAAGGGGAAGACTGCAACACAGACACACAATAACAATGAACACCACACATAACACACAAAATACACACACAACAAAAACACAAACACAAATAAGCATATGCCAAGTAAACCTACAACACTGCAAAGATGCAATGTCCGAGCTAGGACAGTATGTTGTAAGGAATAAAGTTGAAATTGCCCTGCTGCAAGAACCCTATGCGTGGAGAAATAAAGTGACAGGCCTGGGACATCTGGGGGGGGCTCTCCACTACGAAAGGAATGGTGAGCTACCTCCTAGAGCATGCATTTTTGTGAGTAACAATGTAGAGAACATGGGTTGTGTTATGACCTTATGTTACAGAGACCTTGTAGTGGTGGAAACATGCTTCATCGCTCAGGACGGGGAGAAGAGGAGAGTGGCGCTGGCGTCCTGCTACCTACCGGGCGAGGGCAATGCACCGACGGAGGAGCTCGAAGAGGCGGTACAGATGTATCAAGGTAAGAGAGTACCCCTACTTATAGGTTGCGATGCCAACGCGCACAACGAAGTGTGGGGAAGCACCGACACCAATGGCAGGGGAGAATCACTACTAGAGTTCATAGTAAGTAAAGACCTAGACATACTGAACGAGGGGGACACCGCCACGTTCGTAACGAGGGTAAGGAAGGAGGTATTAGATATAACAATAGCTATGGGAGGAATTACCGAAAGGATAAAAGGATGGAGAGTCGACAGGGAGGACAGTATGTCGGACCACCGGAGACTACTCTATAGCATAGATTACCAAATGGAGAAGTTGAGGATAAGAAACCCACGAAAAACAGACTGGGCAATATATGAAGAAGAATTGAGAGCCAACGCGCCAAAACCAAGGAGATGTAAGGACATCGAGGAGTTGGAAGAGGCTGCATTAGGGCTGGAGAGAAGCATGATGGAGGCATTCCACAAAGCATGCCCTGAGAAAACAGTTCAGACTGGGAGAGGACAACCATGGTGGAACAAGGAGCTCCAAAAGCAAAGGAAGAAAACACGCAGGGCGATGAGACAAGCCGTGAAAAGGAACGACACTCAGAGCTGGGACATGTATAGAGCAACTCGGAATGCTTACAGCAGGCTGAGGGAGAAATGTAGCCAGGAAGGCTGGAGACGATACACGGAGGAGATAAATAATTACTCGGAGGGGGCAAGGGTGGTGAAACTATTAGCAGGCGATAAGGCATGCCAGCTGGGAAGTCTGAAGGCAGGCGATGGTTTGATCACGGACCCGGGAGAAGTTTTGGAAGTGATGCTGACGGCGCACTTCCCAGACTGTGAAGAAGCCAGGGAAGAGGAAGAGGAGCCGTCAGGCTATGATGAACCGGACTGGAAGACAGCCGAGGAAGTAGTAGCGGAGGAGAGACTGGCCTGGGCAGTGAAATCCTTCGCTCCTTTTAAGGCCGCGGGACCAGACGGTGTAATCCCGGGACTACTCCAAAGGGGTTACGAAATGATAAAAGAGCATCTGACGGAAATATTCAAAGGCAGTATTGCCCTAGGGTACATCCCGAAAGCATGGAGAAAAGTTCGTGCCGTCTTTCTACCAAAACCAGGGAAAAAGACGTACCAAGAGGCGAAGTCATTCAGAAGTATAAGCCTATCATCCTTCGTACTGAAAACACTGGAGAAGGTGATAGACGCTTTCATAAGAACACAAATAGGAAATAGTGGAAAGCCGTTACATGGAAACCAACACGCATATATGGCGGGAAAATCCACGGAAACGGCTCTACACAATTTGACAGTAAGGATCGAGAGATCACTGGAAGCAAAACACTACGCACTAGGATGCTTCTTCGACGTGGAGGGAGCCTTTGACAAGGCAACCTTTGAAGCGGTGGAAGAAAGTCTAAAGAGAGATGGCATAAATCCTACCATCGGGACCTGGATAGGTAAAATGCTAAGAGGAAGGGCTGTAATGGCGAAACTCGGAGGAGAAGTGAGACAGATAAGACCGAAAAGGGGTTTCCCACAAGGGGGATGCTTATCACCACTGATGTGGTGCTTACTTCTAGACTCCCTAATTGAGAGGATAAATAAAGGAGGTCTATACGTGCAAGCGTACTCGGACGATGGAGTCATACTGGTGCGAGGAGTGGCACTAGATGTGGTCAGAGACATAATGAGAAGAGGAGTGATGGAAATATTAGCATGGTGCAGGGATAGAGGACTGGATCTAAACCCCGATAAAACAAAACTAATATTATTCACCAATAAGAGGAAAATAGAGAAAATAAAGCCTATCAGTATTCAAGGCAAAGAACTGGAAGTAGTCAAGGAGCTCAAATATCTGGGAATAACGCTAGATAGTACTCTCAGATTCAAGACACACATAAGGGAACAATCGGCAAAGGCCATAAGAACGCTATACCAGTGTAAGAGGGCGGTCGGAAGAAAATGGGGCCTGAAACCAGCTATGATACACTGGATTTACAAGGCGGTGATACTACCGAGAGTACTATACGGTGCCATAGTATGGTGGCATAAGGCCAACATCAAGGAATACCATAAAGAACTATCAAAAGTACAAAGATTGGCATGTCTTATGATCACGGGGGCAATGAGAACAACGCCTACGCAGGCGATGGAGATCATGCTCGGTCTCAAGTCACTGAAAATAGAAGCGGAGAAGAAGGCCATGGAACAATGGTACAGAATGAAAGCATGTAAGGAATGGAGAGGAAGCGTGGTGGACAAGGGACACGCACTTATTCAGAGGGAAGCAGACTCGAGGATGGGGATGCTTACCCAAAACAACGACCTCATAAAGAGACAGGAGATGTTCGACAAGAAATATAGGATACACATAGGAGAAAGGGACAACTGGAAAATAGAGGTTGAACACCCCGTGACTATATGCTTTACGGATGGTTCTCGGCGGGAATCGACAAAACTCGCAGGAGCCGGCATAGTGATACCAAAGCTGGATAAGAAGGTACACATACCTCTGGGGAGATACGCTAGCGTATTTCAGGCAGAGGTATGCGGCATAATGAGATGTGCACAAATAATAGATGAATGTTCACAGGAAGTGGGATCTGTCGTTATATACACAGACAGCCAGGCGGCACTAAAAGCGCTAGACAAACAGACGGTAAGCTCGTCCTTGGTAAAGGAATGCAGAGAAGCCCTGAACAAACTTGGAGGACACACCAGGATTACGGTGGCATGGGTACCTGGACATCAGGGTGTGACAGGGAATGAAAGGGCAGATGAGATGGCAAGGCTAGGAGCAGAGAGGGAACTCATAGGTCCCGAACCAGCACTGCCAATATCGGCAGAAGTCACGAAAGGAGTTATAGCTAGGTTAATGGAGGAAGAGGCCAATAGGCAATGGCAAGAGACAACGGACTGTCGGCAATCGAAGATGATCCTAGGAGGTATCAACAGAAAAAGGACCAGGTACTTACTGGAACTAGGTAAGAGAACTCTCAGATTATTAACAGGTATAATCACGGGACACAACAGCCTTAACAGGCACCTACACATTATGGGTGTAGCAAGTGATCCATACTGCTCGCACTGTGGACAGGAGGAGACGAGCAAGCATGTTATAGCAGAGTGTGGCATGTATGCGATAGCACGATATAGCATCTTCAGAAAAGATAAACTAGAAGAGGAAGAGCTGAGGGACATTAACCTTAAAGATGTCCTTTCCTTCTGCAGGAGAACAAGAAGATTCGAGGAAGAAGGCTGTATGGGAGCGCCGCCGGGACAGTAACCGTTGGCTCCAATTGGGAATTGGGCTGAATGAACGCAGTCAAGCGATCGACAGCCCGCCTGTTTCCGGCCGGGCGTCCCTACACCAAATCATCATCATCATCATCATCAAATGTAAGCATACGAAAAGACAGGAAAAACAGAAGAATGAAAGTCATCGAAAACCATATAATAAAGACAGGGGGCATCAAGAAGGCCTACAAAGAACTGTCACAAAGCAAAAACTGGATCGTGAAAATAAAAAATCATAGGAATCAACATAAGCATCAAAGAACAGATATCATGAACACTGCCACATCATACTACGCAAGACTGTACCAGAACGATACCAGCGACAGCGTAACAGACTTCCAGGAAAAGTCCGACATACCTACCATACTACAGGGAGAAGTCGAAAGAGCGCTGGACTCTCAATGCAATGGAAAAGCGCCCGGACCCGATGGGATAAGCAATGAGATATTGAAACAAGCCAAGCATACTTTACTACCTATTCTGACAGACCTCTTCAATGAAATTGTACACACGGAGACGATCCCAGAGCAATGGACTCAGTCAAACATAACACTCTTATACAAAAAAGGAGACCAATACGATATCGGGAACTACAGGCCCATAAGTCTTATGTCAAATATATATAAAATCTTTGCGAAAGTCATACTGAAACGTATAGAAAGAAGGCTGGATGAAGAACAACCGGAGGAGCAAGCAGGGTTCAGAAAAGACTTCTCTGTGCTGGACCATATACACGTTGTGAGGCAAATAATCGAGAAGTATAACGAGTATCATCAAAAATACTATATTACATTCATTGACTATAGCAAGGCATTCGACTCTCTAATACATGAAAAGATTTGGAAGGCCCTTAATAGTCAAGGTATAGAACATAAATACATCCGATTAATCAGCAACATATACAGGAATAGTACAGCACGCATACAGTTGGAGAAAAAAGGAAATACCTTCAAGATAGAGAAAGGAGTAAGACAAGGGGATCCTCTATCTCCGAAATTGTTTTCTGCAGTTCTAGAAATGGTTTTCAGAGATTTAGACTGGGACCAACTCGGACTGAATATTAATGGCTGGCAACTAACTCACTTAAGATTTGCAGATGACATAGTACTGTTTGCTAAAGATTCTGAGGAGCTAAACAAAATGATAAACGATCTGGTAGAGAAAAGTGGGATAGTGGGCCTGAAATTGAATTTCGAAAAAACAAAGGTGATGACAAATGACAAGTTGAACTGTATAAAAGCAGGCGAACACGAACTTGAATATGTAGACGAATACATTTACCTCGGACAGATTATTTCACCAAAAGACACAATAAAAAAGGAATTAGAAAGGAGAACAGCAAATGGATGGAAAAGATATTGGTCTCTAAAAGAAGTCTTCAAAGACAACAATCTGCATCCAAGGACGAAAGGGAAACTATTCAATACAAGTATCTTGCCTGTTCTAATGTACGGAAGCCAAACCTGGTCCCTGACAAAGATAACCGAGTCCCAACTAGCATGCGTCCAACGAGCCATGGAAAGGAGCATGTTAGGTGTGAGGAAAGCTGACAGGATGACCAGTTCATCCATTAGGCTCAAGACGAAAGCACAGGATATCACAACAAAAATAAAAAGGCTCAAATGGAAATGGGCAGGCCATATCATCAGAGGCAAGGATAAGTGGAGCAAAAGGGTCACACAGTGGTACCCCAGAGACGGCAAAAGAAGCAGGGGCAGGCCACAAAAAAGATGGGACGATGACATTCGACAAGTCGCCGGGCACACATGGAGCAGAGTTGCACAAGATCGCAATGAGTGGAGGAGGCTGGAGGAGGCCTATGCCGAAGGGCAAACAGATAGAACAACATATAAAAGATGGGAGATAGTGGAATTATAATGTACTGTAGTTATATCTGAAATAAAGGCTATTATTATTATTATTATTATTTCGTATATTTATTTAATTTCTTAGGTTAAGTTTTTTTACAATAAATTTATATAAAAAGTAAAATACAACAACGTAATTACAAAATATAGATACATTATAAAAAAACCTAACCTAGGGTGCCGCCGGCAGCGGGGCGGGGCCCATGCTACCGGTGGTTAGGGCTGCAGAGAGAGGAACCTCCTGACGATGCGCGCCGTGTCCAGGAGTACCGCCTTCTGTATCTGACCCTTGATCCAGCCATCTAGCGAGAGTCTCTTAAGATGTTTGTCGAGACTCTTCGCTATAAGACCGTTCGCCGAAACGACTATCGGGACAATGATCGTCGAGTCAACATCCCACATTGCGGTCACCTCGTGAGCCAAGTCAAGGTACTTGCTGAGTTTGTCCTTCTCGGCTTTCACGAGGTTCTCGTCATGGGGGATGGTGATGTCGACGAGCACTGCCTGGTGCTTGGATCGATCTACCAACACGATATCAGGCTTATTGGCTACAATAGTCCTGTCCGTGATGATAGATCGATCCCAATAGAGCGTGGCACGACTATTTTCGAGAACTGGCATCGGTGCGTACTTATAGTACGGCACCTCAGACCCCACAAGACCGTATCGAAGAGCAAGTTGCTGGTGAATGATCCTGGCTACTTGGTTATGTCTGTGCAAGTACTCGCCGTTAGCAAGATGAGAACAACCGGAGATTATATGCCTGAGTGACTCACCGGGACGGCGGCATGCCCGACAAATGTCGACCGTACCGTCCTTCAAGATATATCTCCGGTAATTGTTCGTCATCATTACTTCGTCCGCAATTGCACAGACAAAACCTTCGGTTTCCCCGAAGAGATCCCCAAAGCGTAGCCAGTTCACCGACGCGAGCAGATCTACATCGGGCCCCGTAAGGGCCTTGTAGAACCGCCCATGTAGCTCCTTTCTCTTCCATACAGCCCTGCGGTCATCGGTGCTAAGCACCTTTGGTCTGCGCCAGTTCTCGTTTGCTAAGGAGAGAGAGGTGAGGCCTTTGTCAACTGCTACTACATCGCGATGAATCCCACACTCGTTGTTTAGGAAATACTCCCTAAGACTGCACACCTCGCGGTTATGGAGGTCCTTGGCGTTTAAAAAGCCACGGCCCCCACACTTACGCGGGATGTACATTCTCATAACTGACGAGCGTGGGTGCCTCATGCGATGTGTAGTGAGCAGCTGACGGACCCTCGTATCCAGGGCGTCCAGCTCAGTCTGAGTCCACCTTAGTATGCCAAAGGAGTAAGTGAGCAGAGGCATCACCCAAGCGTTGAAGGCGCGTGCCTTATTGCCACCGGACAAAAGACTGTTAAGTACTTTTGTCAAACGACAAAAGAAACGCTCCTTCAACGCCTGTCTAATGTCTCCGTCCGCAATACCCAATGACTGTGACATACCAAGCTACTTGTAGGTTTCAACTTCGGAGATAGACCTGAGGGTCATTGTCTCAGAAAGCTGTAAGTTCGCGGAATTTACGACTTTCCCCCGCTGTACATGCATGACCGCACACTTGTCTACGCCAAATTCCATTTTGATGGCACTACTGAAGGTTTCAGTTACTTCCAGTAGTTCCACCAGATCCTGGCGTTTTGGTGCATATAGCTTAAGATCATCCATGTAAAGCAGATGAGAGATGACCTCACCTCCTCTTCGAAGCCGGCAACCTAGTCCTGAATCCTTCAGCAGAGTGCTGAGCGGATTCAGGGCTAGGCAGAACCACAGAGGACTCAAACTGTCACCCTGGAAAATACCTCTCTCAATCCTTATCAAGTCCCGCGGGCCAGGGGGGCCATCCCCGCCTCCTGGTTGACGAAGGACTGTGGTCCACTGCCTCATACACGCGCCTAAGAGGGATCTTAGAGCTGTATCGATTTTATACAGCTCTAAGATCCTCTCCAGCCATGAATGAGGCACCGAATCATAGGCCTTCTTATAGTCAACCCAAGCGGCCGAGAGAGACCCCCTGTTCCGCCGGACTTGTTGGCAAATGGTCGTGTCAATGAGGAGGAGCTCCTTAGTACCACGGGACCCAACCCTACATCCATTCTGAGAAAAGGCCAAAACGTTATTCGCAACAATGTGCGTGTTAATTTTTGTTCTCAGAATGGACGTAAGGAGCTTGTACAAAGTGGGCAAGCACGTGATGGGTCTATAGTTTTTCGCTTCCGTGGTACTACCGGACTTATGGAGCAGGAAGGTAACACCAGTAGTCATGAAAGATGGCAGGGAACCAAGCTCGAGGGCGTCTTGAAATTGTGTTGCCAGACGTTCGTGTGAGGATCGAAACCACTTGATCCAAAAGTTGTGCAACCCGTCTGGCCCAGGACTTTTCCAGTTCTGGGTCGTACGGGCCGCACATCTTACATCATCGGGGCTGATAATCACAGCCCCCATGGCTTCGATCGGCTCACACTCACGTCTGACAACATTCATCCATTCGCCCTCGGTGTGCTCGACTGGCACCGACCAGATACTACGCCAAAAGTTAATCATGGCAGTAGGATCCGGCAGTTGCCCGTCGCTCACACATTGGTCAGTTCCCTCCCACTTTCGGTATACCTTCCTTTGGTCACTTTGGAAGAGACGATTCTGCTGGAATCGATCCACACGCTCTCTGTAGCGGCGAATACGGCTTGCCCATGCATAAACTTTCTGCTTTAGGTAGTCGATGCGCTCTGTGACACATGCCATGTAATCGCAGGGCCTGGTGCCAGTCCCCGCGAAGGCTTGTGTCACGTAGCGCATCACACGGGGGCGGTTGTTGCCCCCCCTAAAGCAGATTAGCTTGGCAATGAGAGTCCTAAACGAGCTGATACGCCGCTCGATCCGTACTTGCCAGGCAGGAACACCCCCGGCGGTCCGCGGTGCACGGTCAGTGTCCGGGAATCTGACACGAGCAACGCGGCACGCCGCGATGGCCCCACAGTACATGATCGAGTGGGTATCAGCTAAATCTTCGCTAGCCCGAAGGTACGGGTCTAGCAAAGCGTCCAGGGCTCCCATTAACGCTAAGTTGCGTTTATGTATTGGCAAGCGTGGTAATCGCGGCCTAGGCTCAGGTGCGGATCGATATCGCCCAATCGCTTCCTCCAAAGCCCTCCTCAGTTGCTCATTGGCCTGGGTACTTACGCTACTCGCACAGTCTTCCACATCGGCCTCGGGATCCGTCAGCGGCACCCCCGGCACCAGGTTGGGCGCTGGCGCCGGAACCGGTGACGAAGCAGGCGGATCCCGAGCCGGCACGGAAGCCGCGCGAACAGCCAGTACCTCCAGGCGCAATCGATCAAGTGTCGCATCGTCCAACAGTTTGCGCCGCTGGATGAAACGCACTTGATCGGATAGCCGCTGCGCAGATACGGCGATGGTCGGATCAAACGCCAGAAACAGAGGTAGCATCCTGTCCCGGTACGCGGACAGGTTGATTCCCCCCTCTGTAGCCCCATAATAGGCGCGCATGACGTTCTCATTCATGGCATGAGACCACTTCATGCGACGCACTATACCACCGGTAGCGGGAGCCGATGTTGGAGCAGATTGCCCCGTAGGCCCCAAGCGTGCCGGCAGCGGTGGCCGCCCTCGACGAGCAGGTGGTCGTGTCGGCGGGGGCGGCGGCCCGCGCTCGTCCTCGCTCGACTCGCTGGTCTCGGGCGCTGTGGCGAAGTCGTCGCCCGACGACGATGGCGAGGAGCAGGACGGCGCGGGTGATGGTGGTGGGCGTGCGTTGTTAGTATCCGCTAATTTCCGCTTCGATCTCGTAATCATTTGTATACATTTTTCGTCTTATTTGTAGATTTCGCCTTGCTGTCACTTCTGTCAATATCTATATATGTTCTGTTTATATGCTTGCAGGCTTCGACAGATGTTATTAAATAGTAAAACATGATGCGGCACTGATAATATTTTTAAATTGACACAGAAAAACGGCAAAAATCATCTGAAAACATATTTTATAAAATACGAGATACAAAAAGCGTCTGTCAATGTCAGTTATTACATCCATAGATATAATAGCTATACATTGTAGAATCTATCTATACTATTATAGAATGAAATTCTTTGCAGCGTCATCATACCAAACGGCTGGTCGGGTTTAATTTGTTTTGACGACGCGTTTGGCGCAGTGGTAGAGCCTACAGCTGCCTACTGATCCGGCGCGCCGGTCTTGGGTTCGAATCCCGGCAAGGGCGAATTGTGTGATGAACTCGAATATTTGTTCCTGGGTATGGATGTTTACTATGTATTTAAGTATATATGTATCATTATCAGTGTATATCGTCGTCTAGTGACCATAACACAAGACTACTAGAGCTTACTGTGGGTCTAGATTGACTTGTGTGATATTGTCTGAAAGATACAAAAAAAAAATTGTACAGGAATAGATATGGATACACACATTTGGTAAAACTTTTAAGTACACATTTACACTTTTTGTATGAAAGACATCGAACCTACAGGACACCGTCGAAAACAAACTTATCTGGTTTCGAGAAACGAATGGTACGGCTGTATTTGCTCGATTTGGTTATGCTGTACTCTGAGATCAGACATTATGTAGTACTTAACACCTATATCCTACTCATAAACATACACGCATCGGTGTAACGCGGTTAACTGTAGGTGTAATAGGCTAGCTGTAATAGGTTAATTTGTAATAGTCCCGTAAAGAAAACTGAAGGGCTACACCGACGACTCAGAATAGTGCCGTCCCTCTCGATCTGTCAAAGTATATTTGAGAGAGCGGGACGGCACAATACGAGGGGCACACCGAAATGATCGGGAATAGAGTACTTTAAACTGAGTTACATTAAATCCTTTTTTGTCACATGCATACTGGCGACTTACAATCACGATGCCGTTTTTACAATTTAAAAAAAGAACGATATATTTTTTTAATTCCATTTTTAAATTGACAACTCGATGAACAAAATGGAGCTGACGCGTGAAAATTTTCGTGCAATTATTTACCATAACTTTCGTCGTGGCTTATCTCCAGATGAATGTCGCAATGAGCTTGTTACTATATACGACATTGAAGCACCTAGTCAGACGACAATATATCGGTGGTATGCTGAGTTTCGACGGGGTCGTGCCTCTCTTGGCACCGTACCTTCATCAGGTCGGCCGAAAACGGCGGTTTCGCCTGAAAACATCGCGGCTGTGGAAAAACTACTAAAAGAAGATAGACATGTGACATACGAGCAGATTCGGGCAACCATAGGCATTGGAATGACTGCAATTCACACTATTTTGCATGGTGAATTGGGTGTCAGAAAATTGATTTCCCGATGGGTACCCCATAATTTGTCTGAAGAGCAAAAGGCGGCTCGTGTTGATTGGTGCCGATCTATTCTGAAATGCTACAATGGAGGAAAGTCAAAAGCCGTTTATAATATGGTCTCGGGTGACGAATCCTGGATTTATTCTTATGAGCCTGAAAGAAAGCACCAGTCGGCAGTATGGGTCTTCGATGACGAGGTCAAACCAACGAAAGTTGTGCGTTCTCGAAGCGTGTCGAAGAAGATGGTGGCTTCGTTCGTCTCAAAAAAGGGGCATGTTGCCACAATTCCTCTAGAAGAACAAAGAACCGTTACCGCTGATTGGTATATCACAGTTTGTTTGCCGGAGGTGCTGGCCGAACTTCGCCAAGGGAACCCGAGACGCCGCGTCATCTTACACCACGACAATGCGAGCTCCCACACCGCCCACAAAACAACTAAATTTTTGAACGACGAAAACGTTGAGTTGATGTCCCATCCTCCATACAGCCCTGACCTGAGTCCAAATGATTTTTTTACGTTCCCTAGAATTAAAGATTTATTGCGTGGTCAGCGGTTTGAGAACCCAGAAGCCGCTGTGGAAGCCTATAAATCGGCCATTTTGGCAATGCCTACTTCAAACTGGAATTATTGTTTTAATGACTGGTTTAAAAGAATGCAAAAGTGCATTGAATGTAACGGAGAATACTTCGAAAAACAATAAAATATAATTTATGTATATAGTGCACATAGTTTTTTAAATTCCCGATCATTTCGGTTTGCCCCTCGTACGACGGTCGAATTTCGAACATCGGAGTAGCCCTTCTGTTTATTTACTCGGTATTTTACGTCACGCCACAGATAAGCAAAAGACAAAAATGGCGGACGGCGTCTTTGTCTGTTCATGAAATTTCTAATTTCAATAAATAATATTTAGCTTTCTAGCTCTCACAAAAATACAATAATTTTTTTTCAGAGCTAGTAAGATCATTTTTAACCATTTCAAATATAACAATGGGTCAACTAGCCTATTGCACAACCCTACAGTCTGACTGCCACTGGTTATATTTTTTATGACTGACTAGTTCAGGAAATTTGGTCAATGAAGTGTTGAATGTTGAGAGTAGAAAGTGGATAGCTTTTGAGGGTAGAATGCTATCTAATGTATTTGGGTGGTAAAATTATAATATTTATTGCATCATATCGTGACATTACGACATTCCGATGGTTTACCCTTCTTTTATAGACAAACATTTCATTGAAAGCATTTTTCTCTGAATCCATCATTTTATTTTAAGGTTGTTCAAATCTAAACTAATCTATCGCTATATGCTTAGATCTTTAAAACTACGGATTTTGATGCGGTTTTTTTAAATAGCTAGTGATCCAAGAGGAAGGATTATATGTATAATTTATCAGCACTGCACCCGTGCGAAGCCGGGGCGGGTCGCGTATATGTAATAATCAATCTGTATACGAAAACATCCAGATAAACAGACATGCGAAAGCATTTTTGTCCAGGCTGAAATGGACGCTCCACTCGCTCATTTAATAAGAATAATACATAATTGTAACATATGGGATCACTCAAGCTCCCCACTAATTTACTCCTTTAATGGTTCCGTAGCTACGATACACATTAATGATGTTAAAGTGATGAAGTGCCACATGTGCCAGTGTTATAATATCACATATTCATACGGTCCACACCTGAGCTTACAGTTGTGGCCTAATGAACTAAAATTACTATTCAGGTTTATGCAAATAATATAGCTGTAAAAAAAACCATACCTGCACAAATGAGGACTGAGTATGTTAACTCTTCTGATTTTGTGAGACTATATATTTAAATTGAGAATGAAATACACTAGTGAGTATGAGTATGAATTACATTTAACACACAACACTTCTAACATACAACAGATTGTCTAAAATGTTGGTACCTAGTGGCTCTGTGAGCTGCAGACCTGGTGAGTCTGTTTCAAAATGGCTGAAATGTGTCGTATTTTACATTTTCAACACCCATGTCACAACCATTTCGAAAAAAAACATCATCAAAAAAATCTATTGGACCTAATCACAAAATTTCATGAGAATCAGTTGAGTAATGTGGCCTGCAGGCGAGAACAGTCCAGATGTTCCGTACATCCAAACATCTGGACATACGAAAGAAATTGCAAAGCTGAAGCAGACACTCCGATTGCTCAGTCAATAAGTTGTCTATTAGTAAAATAGCACTGTTAAATTATTTAAACTATATAATTAGGATTCTAAATAGTGTGTATAAGCTTTTGAAATACACTGTACATCAAGATTACTCCTTGCAAATGGCTTGATTGAGTTTTCAAGTTTTTATACATATTGTGTATTAATATATTTATTTATCTTTTAAAATTAATTAATATCTTTACATTTTCAACATGGAACAACACAATGGTTTAGCAAGTATTTAATGTGTATATTGTTGTTATACTGATATAATTGACTGTGTTTTGATTCTGAATATTCTAATAAGACTAGATATCACAATTGTTCATAATGTAGTAGTAATTCATTGCCAATGGCATCACCAGAACAATGAAATCTTACACAAACAGAATAAATTACAAAACAAGGACTTTAACAACTCCGTGTTTACAAAAACGATTCAAGTTCATGAGGTGTGTTGTGTCGAAATCTTAAATTAATGTATGGTTATTACGACATTGTTAAATACGTCTTCACGCTTGTAACACAGGTTTAACTTAGATTTGAGCATGAATTGTTGAGAAACAGGATCATGACGTAGACCAAAAATCTGTTAACTTTCGACTCCCCCAAACAATATCTAAGACCACATGATTTTGACTATTATTACACAGAGGAAAACACATGCACATTGTTGTCATAAGAAAGTGTCGAAATAATTTATTACAAAACGTACCTGTGTCACTGACGTCAAGTGAGGATAAAACTCCGGAGCCTCCGGGTTTAAAACGGAATTCATTTTGTTGACCTCAATAGTCAATTTGTTTTCATAAATTTTTAAAATAAAATGTGCTGTGAAGTATTCCAGTCCAGTCAAAGTAACGAATGAAATGAATGAAAAGTCGCCATGATTCATCAGATACAACACAGATTATAAATTAATACACGAATGAATGGAAGACGATAAACATATTTAACATTGTCTATGACTATGGTGTGGCCAACCATTGATTTCAATTGAAATATATATTTGACGAGATAAATAACGTGATAATATTTATTAATTACAAATCATTTGCATAATTATTTTAACAGTATCTTACAAAAAATAAACTGCGTAAGCAACGAAGAAAATAATATAGATCTTTGAAATGTCATTGACAGATTCGTAATTGACACTGACAGTATGTATTCACATTCAGTAATGACAGTTACAGTAGGATGGACGATGGTGTGAGGAGGGTGTTATTTTGGAGGGAGCAGAGAGAGAAAAGTCAGAGTAATGAGGGTGGGCTAAGTGTTGTCGCATCACGTAGACTGTCCTCCGAGCCCCGTATTGCGATTGCGCGTTTAAGCTCTGATCGTTGAGCAGCTCGCGCTTTTAGTGTATTACCTAGGCCAGCAAGAGACAACAAATATTATGGCATTCATCGAGCGAGTAATAAGTACGTATCACGTTGTCGATATTTTGTGGGATAGGCGAGGAATTGTCTAAATATAAAGCGTTGTTGCTTGCTAATGTGTGTATTTCGCTTTGCTTAAGTTTACCGCTCGTCCCATGTTCTTAGTGGTGTTGAGTTTGAGCCTTTTGACATGACTATGGAAGATCCTTTCTACGTCGTAAAAGAGTAAGTTTGATGCGGCTGAGGTCCATAGTGGACTTGTTTTTATGCGTGTTTACTTATACTACACCATCTGTAGCCTTTCTTCCGTGATTAAACACTGCATGGGCAGGAACATGTAATATATTGTATTGATCACCTTTAAGGAAGGTTTCTAAAAATAGCTTACTACATTCCATTGTTTTCAGTTCTGTATATTTGTAGTTATAAGTCTTATTGCTAAGTGAGTTATAGTAGAAGTGTAGTACAATATTATGTTGTTAGACTAACAACTACACAAATTAAGTGAACAGTATCAAAATATCTCATACAAAGTAGCTATTATTACACCTTAATCTTGAATGTAGTATATGAAGAATTTGTGCTACTGGAGAATAATTTTTGTGGTATAATTATTTAGTTTATCTCTATATATAGGCCCTTGCGTCTATTGGTGTAATGTTTGGGAGAGACCGTTTCTGGTGGCTAACTAAGCCAATACAAGATCGACACATTTAACCGCAGGCCTGACAAGAGAAGTGTGCGACAGGTGGTACTGGTCTTTGTCTCTTGTCAGCGAGTGCCACTAACCAACTGTCACAATAATGTATTAAACTCTCATACAGTGTTCACTGCATGGTACATTTTATAGTAAAAACTGACAGTCCGGCTGTGGCCGACAAATAAAAGTCGTGTCACTGGTGCCACGTCGGCCACAGCCATCCAAATTTCAATGACCAAAAACTTTGTAATTGAAATCACTATAGGTATTTTTAATCCCTGTAAATTTTTGAGCTTTTCTTAATTTTTTCCTCTTGCTATAGCTAGTAGTCATTTACCAAACGTAGCACACCAGTTGCTCAAAATAACCTACAATGCCCTGTAGTACAGTCGAGTTCATTTACATCTACACATTTACGAGAACGAAAATATCTGAACACGACTTTATGCTCCTGACAATAGGGTTGTGTTCAGATATTTTTGTTCTCGTAAGTGTGTACATGTAAATGAACTTGACTGTACCCTGTTTGATTATAAGTTAATAATAAACACATAATATAAGTTAACACGTTGAACGCCATGACGGATACCATGTGACCGACAGTATACGTTCCCCAGGGCCGGACCATAAATCGAGAATCGTCCCAAAGTCGTTGGTGTGTTTTTTTGCAAATATTGTCAAGAAATATCTCAAAAATAATGGGCGACTTTACAGAAGCAGCGATATATTCATTATTTTCTGAGAAGTTAAAATGGCAGACACTAGTGTCCGTCGCGGCCTGTGCCTACGTCCAACCGTATTTCCTTCCGTAGGGGCCGCGCGGGTCACGCTGTCGGTGTAAACATTTAGGTATATACAATACAATACAATACAAACGGGTACAATAAAATTTAACGGGTTTTATGAACTTTTTAAGGCATCGACATATAATCACGCCGAAAATTTTATTCAGAAAAGGTAACTTCTTACATAAAGTATCAAATAGGTATGGAACCCGTGTCTGATTTGATACCGACTAGATTGAAAGCAATTTTAATTCTAAAGAATTTCTAATGTCTTTTTAAACTAAAAAACTACGTGATAACTATAATAGCTTTTCATTTAATGATATAAAATATTCAATTTTTATATCTACTTACTACACTTTTGGAGACATCATGTAAAAATATCCAGAAATCTTAAGAACTTTGTTTTTGTGCCAAGCGGCCAGGTTGTTCTGTGGGGCCGCGCGGGTCACTCGCCTTAGTAAAAACAGTTCAAATGCCGTCCGTCGGCCGCGTATAGGCTTCTGAAGTTATCGTGAGCATGCGGACACTTGGTCTGCCGTGTTACGGTAAAAAGTCGTATCTTAATACGGATGCCATAGCAAGATACGTCCTTTTGCCGTAGCATGACAGTGGTGTCCGCCGCGGCCCCCTGGGCTAAACGTGGTTTTTTGTATGGCGTTCAACGTGTTAATGAGGGGAGTGAACAAGATATACGCCGGCAGTCCTGGGTTCAAATCCCAGTTAGGGCAAATATGTCTGATGAACTGGAATATTTGTGCCTGCGTCAACTGTTGGAATATCTATACATGTATTTATATATTATGTATATCATCGTCTAGTACCTGTAGTACAATCTTTGCTTAGTTTGAGACTAGGTTGGTTTGTATAAGATTGTCCCTTAATATTTATTATTATTATTTATTATACATGGTATTCCATACACTATAACATATAGTTGATAGATGACACGCCCTGCATCTTAAAATATTTCCAATAGTTGACTGGTAGAGAATGCCTTATGGCATTAAGACTGCCATTTGCCGCATTCTTTTTGCGCAATGAAGTTTAAATAAATAAATGTGTTTACTGCCCTCATAAACTTCATATTGCAGTCCTCATTGCAGTTGTTCTTTCCACAGTGAGGTGTTCAAGGCACTAAACAAGACGCGAGGCTTGTACCTGCGTTGGCAGGAGATCTCAAAGGCCCCAGTGGCCCCCAACAGCCCCGAGGTTGAATGGACCTCCACCGAGCTAAGGAACGCGCTCCGAAGCATTGAGTGGGATTTGGAGGACCTTGAGGACACTATTAATATCCTTTTTAAATATGTCAGATTTTAATTTAATTTATTTATTATTGAAGCCTCAATTGTTATAGCAATAATTATATCCAAATGGTTCAATCAACTTTTTCTGTTGCTTGCCATGGTGATGTCCCCTGGGTGACTCTTTAAAACTATGACTTTCGGCGGCAATATTCAACAAAAACTGTAATTGCAGCAGAATAAGCCCATTCTTATTTAGACTGTCGCCTTAAAATACCAATAAGTACTATATTATTTTCAACTCTTTTCTAAGAAGTTTAATCACCATTGTCTCCTGGGTGAGAGAAAAAGTTGATTGGCGTTTCAACCGCCGTCAGTCGGCTGTCATAAATGTCAAAGCTTATTTTGGGTAATAATCATACATCGTTATCGCGAGAGCAATAACGATTTGACAGGTCCCAAAGACTGTAAATAACAGAAGAGACACTATCCAAACGCAAGATATTTCGTTTATACCTATCGACGACGATCGATCATTTAGTTAGCCGAAGTGAATATTTCCTGCTCGAAGGCGCCGCATATGAACGGTCTAAGCTACTGTATTAACTACTTGTATTAGTTACGCTAACCTGTTATGTGTATAATGACAAATATTATATTATGTTAGATAAATATTTATTAACACATGACAATAGGGTTGAATAACTCAATTCGGGACCTATATCGTAAATATGCACACTTCAACCAACTTTATAATAAAATTCAACATTTTCTTATCCATAAAAATAATAATGTGAAATGGAACAAACATTAAATTATTAATAATTACCAACTATACATTTTAAGAACTAACTTCATGTAAGATATCAAGATCTTCTCAGAGGTTGCGAACGGGTAGGCATTTAGTTCGGTTTTACTGAATAGACATTCTGTTGCGTTTATTCTTCATGTCAATTGATTTTGTCCCCGCGATAACGATGTCTGGTAATAATAAAGCGGTGCTAGTGTACAAAGCTCCCCCAACAAACAAAATATGTAGTAAAAATCTGAAAAACATTATAAATTAACAATAATGGAAAAACCTGGAGGTAGCTTATGCCCGCAAGGGACCACGTAATGCTACAAACTAAAATAATTTATGTATATTTATATCAATTTTTATTTATAAGTAAGTACATATATATTATGTCTACATATTATTGTAGACAAAAAGCTAAATAAGTAAATGAATAATAATAATAATAATGATGGTAAACAAAATAAATAAAATCAAAATTAAATCAAAATTAAAATCATTTATTTTCAGACAGAGAAGTCCATAGTTTGTTAGTATTTATTAACTCTATTCTATGTTAGTAACAAGATGGTACTTACCCTATCATCTTTTAAGTTTCTTAATCAGTTAATTGAAACTGGGAGAATAGAGCCAATTTTATTATTGTATCGTCACTTGATCTACATACATATAGGTGAAGACCAAAAGTTTACTACCTTAACTCATTTAATTAAAATTTGTATCAATTTTTCCCTTGTGCGACAACAAATTAACCATCGAATAATGTACCTTAAGGTACTGTTTTGAGGTTCATTATTGTGTCGTTAATTTTTGTCGCACAACGGAACTTTTTCCGATCGCTTTTTTTCTATGGCTAACTACGCCTATATTACGTCCAACTTTTTGGTCGTTACCCATGCTGGCTGATTAGTCTGACTTCAAAGAAAGAAACAAAATCGAGGGTTAAGTGGTCAAACATAATACGTCGAAAAAATTTATCTTTGAAATGAGAACTCTATGCACATAATCTGGGGGCACGGTAGTGCCCCCGCCAAGACGAAAAAAAAAGAGGCGGGGCACTACCTACCTTTTCTCGAACCGTTTCGTCTCATTTTCAAACCCTCATAGTTTCGTCCCAGTTAACACCAGAGCGCCCAAATTCACAGGTTAAGATGCAGTTAGGGAACATATGAAATGTACTAAATTTCATTGATCTAGCTTTTATACTTTAGGTTTTATTGGTACCTAAAATACGTCGATTTTGCCACTCACTCACTTATGTATCAAAACCTCTGGGGTACTTCCCGATGACCTAGAAAGCTGAAATTTGGTATGTAAGCTAGATTTAGTATACAAACAATAGAATAATTCTGAAACTTGGAACTTTTACCCCCCAACCCCTTAAACTAGGGGATGGAAGTTTGTATGAGACTTCTGCAAATTTTGATACTAGAGGTCTGAAAATTGATATAGGGACTCCTTTATTATTTATAAATAATAAAGTACATATTCTAGGATTTTAAAAAAATCACCCCCCACCCTTTAAATAAGGGGATGAAAGTTTTTATGGGTTTTCCATAATGGGCGATAAAAGTAGTATATATCGGGCTAAACGTAAGTATTTCTTATACACAATTATTACTACTTCCATATCTACACTTCGACTTCGTATCTGGGGGCACGGTAGTGCCCCCGCCAAGACGAGCAAAAAAGAAGCGGGGCACTACCTACCTTTTCTCGAACCGTTTCGTCTCATTTTCAAACCCTCATAGCTTTGTCCCAGTTAACACAAGAGCGCCCAAATTCACAGGATAAGATGCAGTTAGGGAACATATGAAATGTACTTAATTTAATTG
This sequence comes from Apotomis betuletana, assembly GCA_932273695.1. Classification (NCBI taxonomy): domain Eukaryota; kingdom Metazoa; phylum Arthropoda; class Insecta; order Lepidoptera; family Tortricidae; genus Apotomis; species Apotomis betuletana. The sequence continues at coordinate 9,548,975 of OW026298.1, read as the reverse complement.
ATCTAGCTTTTATACTTTAGGTTTAATTGGTACCTAAAATACGCCGATTTTGCCACTCACTCACTGACGTATCAGAAACCTCTGGGGTACTTCCCGATGACCTAGAAAGCTGAAATTTGGTATGTAAGCTAGGTTTAGTACACAAACAATAGAATAATTCTGAAACTTGGAACTTTTACCCCCCAACCCCTTAAACTAGGGGATGGAAGTTTGTATGAGACTTCTGCAAATTTTGATACTAGAGGTCTGAAAATTGATATAGGGACTCCTTTATTATTTATAAATAATAAAATATATATTCTAGGATTTTTAGAAAATCACCCCCCACCCTTTAAATAAGGCGAAAAAAAAAGAGGCGGGGCACTACCTACCTTTTCTCGAACCGTTTCGTCTCATTTTCAAACCCTCATAGTTTCGTCCCAGTTAACACCAGAGCGCCCAAATTCACAGGTTAAGATGCAGTTAGGGAACATATGAAATGTACTAAATTTCATTGATCTAGCTTTTATACTTTAGGTTTTATTGGTACCTAAAATACGTCGATTTTGCCACTCACTCACTTATGTATCAAAACCTCTGGGGTACTTCCCGATGACCTAGAAAGCTGAAATTTGGTATGTAAGCTAGATTTAGTATACAAACAATAGAATAATTCTGAAACTTGGAACTTTTACCCCCCAACCCCTTAAACTAGGGGATGGAAGTTTGTATGAGACTTCTGCAAATTTTGATACTAGAGGTCTGAAAATTGATATAGGGACTCCTTTATTATTTATAAATAATAAAGTACATATTCTAGGATTTTAAAAAAATCACCCCCCACCCTTTAAATAAGGGGATGAAAGTTTTTATGGGTTTTCCATAATGGGCGATAAAAGTAGTATATATCGGGCTAAACGTAAGTATTTCTTATACACAATTATTACTACTTCCATATCTACACTTCGACTTCGTATCTGGGGGCACGGTAGTGCCCCCGCCAAGACGAGCAAAAAAGAAGCGGGGCACTACCTACCTTTTCTCGAACCGTTTCGTCTCATTTTCAAACCCTCATAGCTTTGTCCCAGTTAACACAAGAGCGCCCAAATTCACAGGATAAGATGCAGTTAGGGAACATATGAAATGTACTTAATTTAATTGATCTAGCTTTTATACTTTAGGTTTAATTGGTACCTAAAATACGCCGATTTTGCCACTCACTCACTGACGTATCAGAAACCTCTGGGGTACTTCCCGATGACCTAGAAAGCTGAAATTTGGTATGTAAGCTAGGTTTAGTACACAAACAATAGAATAATTCTGAAACTTGGAACTTTTACCCCCCAACCCCTTAAACTAGGGGATGGAAGTTTGTATGAGACTTCTGCAAATTTTGATACTAGAGGTCTGAAAATTGATATAGGGACTCCTTTATTATTTATAAATAATAAAATATATATTCTAGGATTTTTAGAAAATCACCCCCCACCCTTTAAATAAGGGGATGAAAGTTTGTATGGGTTTTCCATAATGGGGGCTAAACGTAAGTATTTCTTAAATACACAATTATTACTACTTACTTAGAACGCTACGGCACATAAAAATAAAAAAATAAACCTAAAAATTAAAAACTACTTTACAAAAAGAAATGAGATCCCACCAAAAAAACATTTCATGTAAAATTAGCGGCCAAGACTCACATGCTCATAACGCTTTTGCTATTATTACTACTTACTTACAGACGCTATGGCCCAAATAAATGAAAAAGACTAGGGCACCTTACAAAAATAAATGAGATCCCACCAAAAACATTTCATGTAAAAATGGCGGCCAAGACTCATATGGTCTGGCTGTAAAAAAGTTATCAGATGCCTCGAAAAGCCAAGCCCCTAAGCCCTGAGTTTACTAATCCTACACCTTGGCTTCAAAGGTATGGCTTGGCCGTTTCATAAAGTAACGTAAATAAGTCCAACGGACCGTCTGGCCCATACGATATCAAGAAGTTAAGTTTATATCTCCATGATAATATATATAAACTTAATTCCTTACCATATAGGCCGGACAGTCCATTAGACTTGTTTACGTTACTTTATGAAACGGCCAAGCCATACCTTTGAAGCCAAGGTGTAGGATTAGTAAACTCAGGGCTTAGGGGCTTGGCTTTTCGAGGCATCTGATAACTTTTTTACAGCCAGACCATATGAGTCTTGGCCGCCATTTTTACATGAAATGTTTTTGGTGGGATTTATAGTTTTCAAAGATATTTTACGATAAGTTTGACCACTCAACCCTCGAAATTTTAAATCAACTACTGAGACCAGACAAAATACAGCAATGGAACAGATAAGAACAAAGCTTATAGATTGAAAAATATGTATTTTTTTTCTTGTGGCTGTTTATTCACCAAATCATTGCTATACCTACTTGCGAAGGATAGTTTTATTTTATATTTTTTAGCAGTTTGTTTTTCTTTTGCGAATTATTCATATATATTTTTCAAGTCGTTTGTCATAGACTCATAGTCATTCATCGTTACAAAATCGCTAGTTGCAAAGACTAATACTTTTATTATTTTATGTTATTTATGTGGCTTAAATATTATGTTTAAGGTATTTTATTGCTCACTGCAACAAAAAGATATACGCATATATTCATATTTTATTTATTTAAACATTACGTTGTGTTTTCTATATCATAGCAGCATCATTACTGAATCATATAAAATTACAATAACACTTGTTCTCTGAGTAATATACTATATTTAATTATTGTATTATATAAGAAATCCCTATTTAATTTTCATTAAGTACGTGACTTATACAATGTTTTGCCATTTTAAACTAAATCCCTTCGACTCGTTGAGTATCAACCACCCAAACATATAACTCTGTAGCGTCCAAATTTCTAAACGAATAACACATTCTCCTTAACTCGAACCTCACGTATCGTCGAGAAGAATTCGTCCAAGTTCAAGATCGACAACAAGGAAATCAGCGACCGTCGAACGTTTATCGAAGCCACCAAACAGGAGGTGAAGGTAAGATCCCAGATCACAAATTATCAAACTGTGACGCGCCTCCCATGGGAGTGACCAACTTGATAAAATTACTCGCTAGCATAATGGCTCAGTTTCATTGGTCGATAACTCGTTCGATATACCGCATGCGGTGACTCCTCGCAGGCGGTATAACGACCAGTGAAACTCATAACTTGGTATATAATAATAACAATCACGCTCGTCAGTTATGAGAATGTACATCCCGCGTAAGTGTGGGGGCCGTGGCTTTTTAAACGCCAAGGACCTCCATAACCGCGAGGTGTGCAGTCTTAGGGAGTATTTCCTAAACAACGAGTGTGGGATTCATCGCGATGTAGTAGCAGTTGACAAAGGCCTCACCTCTCTCTCCTTAGCAAACGAGAACTGGCGCAGACCAAAGGTACTTAGCACCGATGAGCGCAGGGCTGTATGGAAGAGCAAGGAGCTACACGGGCGGTTCTACAAGGCCCTTACGGGGCCGGATGTAGATCTGCTCGCGTCGGTGAACTGGTTCGGGGATCTCTTCGGGGAAACCGAAGGTTTTGTCTGTGCAATTGCGGACGAAGTAATGAAGACGAACAATTACCGGAGATATATCCTGAAGGACGGTACGGTCGACATTTGTCGGGCATGCCGCCGTCCCGGTGAGTCACTCAAGCATTTGCACTCAAGCATATAATCTCCGGTTGTTCTCATCTTGCTAACGGCGAGTACTTGCACAGAGATAACCAAGTAACCAGGATTATTCACCAGCAACTTGCTCTTCGATACGGTCTTGTGGGGTCTGAGGTGCCGTACTATAAGTACGCACCGTTGCCAGTTCTTGAGAATGGTCGTGCCACGCTCTATTGGGATCGATCTATCATCACGGACAGGACTACTGTAGCCAATAAGCCTGATATCGTGTTGGTAGATCGATCCAAGCGCCAGGCAGTGCTCATCGACATCACCATCCCGCATGACGAGAACCTCGTGAAGGCCGAAAAGGACAAACTCAGCAAGTACCTTGACTTGGCTCACGAGGTAACCTCCATGTGGGATGTTGACTCGACGATCATTGTCCCGATAGTCGTTTCGGCGAACGGTCTTATAGCGAAGAGTCTCGACAAACATCTTAAGAGACTCTCGCTAGATGGCTGGATCAAGGGTCAAATACAGAAAGCGGTACTCCTGGACACGGCGCGCATCGTCAGGAGGTTCCTCTCTCTGCAGCCCTAACCACCGGGAGCCTGGGCCCTGCCCCGCTGCCGGCGGCACCCTAGGTTAGGTTTTTTATAATGTATTTATTTATATTTTGTAATTACCTTATTGTATTTTACTTTTTATATAAATTTATTGTTAAAAACCTAGCCTAAGACAAAAGATGAATAAAGGAGATAATAATAATAATAGTCATTTATTTCAGATAACAACGATCCATATTTTCTGTTAGTAATTAAATAAAATTAGGCTTAAATACTAAATGTTAATAGGCATTTTAGAAACAAATTACTTATACACACACGCTGGACATATATATAGTTGAAATTTTTTAAGACGTCCGAATGGTACAAAGCCGAACTTATCCCTATAAGGGATCTCTTCCAGTTAACACATTCACTGCCAGCGACGCATATATGCGTTCACCGTCATACAAAGTTTGTTCCTTGGCCACGCCCCCTGGCGGTGAATGCGTTAAAACTCTTATCGAATTACTACATACATATAACCTACCATATAAGTTCGCTTTTGTACGTATGTTATTTGTAATAGATGTATTTTTAACTGTTTTTGTGTACAATATAGTAGTTTATGTGACTATATAATGAAGGGTATTAAACACGAGTGTGGGTTTATGAAACGCGCCGAAGGCAAGTTTCATAATAATATCACACGAGTGTTTTAATGCCTAATTATGTACAGTTACATACACTACTTTATCTAGCCACATATTATAAGCCTCCATGATTCATTCAGGAGTCGCACATTATGACAAATATTACCCGGTAATGGCGGTAATCAAATTTTCTGGCAGCTGTCATAGTTGTTTTTAATTCAAAGACAAACTAAAGTCGACCCCAACTATCATATCGTTCGATATCTTACTTACGTGCGACATTTGTCAAATTTGATTGCAAATTGACAATTTATTTCGAACTAAACGTCATCTCGAGTGATATTAGAATAGAGGTCAAATCAAATTTCTTTGTTTTTCAGAGATGTTCGAAATTTGAATAAATAATAGTATCGAAATCGATGTTATTATTTAGCAATAATATCATTTTTACAGATAAGAAATTTGTTCTAACAAAACAGTCTATTTTTATGTTGGTCATAATGTGCGGTTCTTGAACGCATCATGGAGAGTTTATGATATTTGGATACATAAAAGTGTTTACATACTTACTTTACATGGTCTTCCTATTTCTTTAACAGGTAATGAAAGGCAAGATGAGCCTCAACAGGAACCGCGACAACGACGGCACGGCGCGCGAGCCGCTGCTCGGCGAGGAGAGCCCCATGCACTTCGGCAACACCTGGACCTCTACGCCCAAGTACACCAAGTACTCGAAACTGGCCAACCAGACGGACAGCCCGAACAGATTCGACATGTACGACAACGATATCATGTCGATGCAAGATAAGATGATTGGCAATCAGAATGATCAGCTGCATGTCATTAGTAACTCTGTCGGCTCGCTGAAGACTGTGTCGAAGCAGATTGGGATCGAGTTGGACGAACAGGCTGGGTGAGTAGGTCTTCTATTTTCTGTTTGTTTTTGTTCATTGAATTTATATCTGCCCTACTATTGGTGTGTCTACGAGTAAAGAATAAGTAAGTGCGTAATCCGGTAAATACGTCTTTGGTGAAGCGAGCGGAGTTGGCTGAACAGGCTCAATGAGTAGGTTTTGTTCATTAAATTAGTTTATAAATATCTGCCTTACTATTGTTGTGTCTACGAGCAAAGAATAAGTACTTAAGTTGTTAATTCGGTAAAGATTTCATTGAGGTGTAAAGCTTTTCAAATAACCAATGCAAAGATCGACACACAAGCAATGCAAGCAGATTGTGATGGAGTTGAATGCATAACAACTATTGTCATAACACTTTACGCATAAACTTGCTGCCCATATTTTTTTTTACATAAATTAGGCGATGTCATAATTGTTCGCTGTCATAATTTCACTACGTCATAATTGGTTCAGCCATAATGTCGTATCGTATGTCATACATTCATTTAGTCATAATATTGATAATTATAATTATTTTTAGTTATAATTGCAAATGTCATAAACTTATCAAGTCATAATATTGATCAAGTGATAATATAATTATTTTTAATAGGTCTGACTTGGCTTAGGTTAGGTACGACGACGAGCGAAGCGCGGAGGAGTGTTAGGTTGAACTGCGACCTTAACGAGCGAAGTTGTGAATTAACAATTGGCTACTAAGAAAAACGAAGGCTTTTGCGTTTCGCAATGTATGCGTTTATAAAGTATGGTTACATTGTTTAATGAGATAATGAGTAACCAATTTATGACCGTTATAAAGTATGCATTAATCATTTTATGCGCATCAATATCAACCTTACGCTATTTATTTCTATTTACCTTCTCCTATCATTAGGTATATATAATTTTACCTATATTCTTACTACCTACTGACATTAGGGTGCATTTCCACTGAAACGGAGCTGAACGAAGTGGAGGGGACCGTGTGTTACCAGTCAGCATCATATAGTTAGTAAGAGTCAAAGCAGCCAAGTATAATTATTGTAACTAGTTCTTACGAGGCCTTATTCCTTTTAATTTTTTTTTTCATATACATAATGACAAATAGGTATATTGACTTTTCTAGATAGTAACATTTCATTCTTTCATTGCGTGTAGTCGAAAATAAGTTGGAAAAGCAGTATTCTGTGTGAATTTTTGAAACAAAAATTATCAATGTAAAATTTAAAGTCCGCTGTCATACATATCAAATCAATGGACCATTAGATGCTTTAAAATAGATCAATTACGGTAAGAAGTACGGTGACAGTATATCATTGTATGAAAATTTGTAGCTTGGTGTAGTAGCTCATACTTTCAATATTTTTGACAGCGGACTGACGGCGGTTGAAACGCCTGTAGAATCACCTAGGTACCAATAAATCGCAATAGCCCTAACCTAAGTAGTAACATTGATTATATATTAGGAACAAGTTTGATCATAGCGAAAAATGTCGAAAACAACCAGCATTTTTGAAGGCAAGGAGCCTTAGTGCTATCCAAATAAAGATCTGCTGTCCAATCACAGTGATCGAAATCAGTTAAATTTGTGTGATTGGTTATGGGTATACCATCGCTCCTAAGCACGTTTTCTTATTATTTTCAGTATGCTGGATGACCTGAATACGGAGTTGGAGAACGCCGATTCCAAGCTAGACTCCACTATAAAGAAAGTGGCGAAAGTGCTGCACATGAATAATGGTAAGATAATTTAATAAATGCTTTTTAATTACTTGGTTTGCGTGTGTCACGCCACCGATCAAGGGAAAAGAGGGCGGGAATATACTTTTGTGTAATGCACGATAATGTTAAGGGAGATGGGACACTCTTTTTTACATACATTTTTTTTTTCAAAATACCTAACAAATATAATAAACGAAGAATGAGGCCTGCGAGTTATTGGCCGCTGTTCTAAAATATTCTATCATCATGAAATTAACTTTTGTGTACATAGATCAGTGAGCGTGTTCTGTGAAATGTCCATTATTTATGCGCCTCTTTTTTCGTTTTGTTCGGAATCTTTCCTTTCTTCGTGATATTGTCCTTTTTTCGTTTTATCATTTTCTGTTTTAACTTAGGTACTACTTTAGATAGGTCTGTATGGGAAAGTCGGAAACTATAAGACATACAAAAATCTGTTCTTAGGAACCATATAGTCATCGATTTTAATAACAAGAAAAACTACATTCATATTCAAAACAGTCTGTACTGTGAAGGTTGTACTTCACTCTCGGTGGTGTTGGCCAGCGACATAAAAATAAAGTCATTTTTATGTATTTGAATCAGCGAGTGACATCCGTCATAAATATAAAATAGATAGTTAGTTTTAACCGCCTCTGGCAATAAACATCTTAGACCTCTCTCTGCTCTTTTAATCAGCCCCATCTGACTGCACCCCCGTAGTCGTACAGTACTCAGCCCGGGAATCGAATCCGGACAATGGGTATAAAAACAATGCATTTTATTCATTTTAGACATCATGTTCATAGTAAATTTTACTGCTTAAGACTTACACAATTGATATCTAAGTAGAAATAATTTTAGTGTTATTTTTCAAAACGTCCGTGTTCGATTCCCGGGCTGAGTACAGGTTTTTCTTTAACGTACGAATGCACTTTTTCTTATTATCGAAATCGATAACATGGTTCCTAAGAACAGATCTTCGTATGTCTTATAGTTTCAGGCTTTTTTGTATAGTTACAGACCGATCTAAATGGGCCACCCTGTATATATATAGATGGAATCCATGACCCAGGAACAAGTATTCGAGTTCATCAGACAAATATTCGCCCTGGCCGGGATTCGAAGCCAGGACCGCCGGCTCAGTAGATGTACAAACTGCGCCATCCGCGTCGTCAAATTAAATAAATAATAAATAAATAAGTGTCTCTTTCTTAAGAGGCCTTATTCCTTTTAAAAAATATTTTTTACGTATTATGAGGAATATATTGATAATTTCAACCAACTTTTTGAAGTGAATAATACTTTTTCCCGAGTTCTAGGTAGTAACGTAGCTATTTCATGCGTTCATTGCGTGCAGTCGAAAATAAGTTGAAAAAACGAATGTTCCACGTGAATTTTGTCAATTTCGAGTAGTTTTTCGAACAAAAATTATCAATGTAAACTTCAATCTGTAAGTTTCAAATATATACCAATAAATCCCAATAGCCCTGTTCTAGGTAGTAACATCAATAATATGTTAAGAAACATGTTTGATCATAGAGAAAAATGTCTAAACAATCAGCATTTTAAAAGGAATAAGGCCTCTTAATGTCTTTCAACGAATGTTTTTATATACTTACTTAATATTTCGTTTATTCACTTGATTTCTCAGGTTAAGTTCTTGAGGTTGAGTTCTCTGATTTGTTAGGTTTCTTGAAGGTATTGAAACACTTTCAGCACACCTTTGTTTCTTTGTTACAGATCGACGCCAATGGTTGGCGATTGGTATCCTCCTAGGTCTACTAATCATAATCCTAATATTGTTTATCATAATTTGAGCTCAGGAATGCGACGCTGACTGCCTCGCCGAACGCTCAGAGTCACTCTAAACATTCTGTAGAATTAACCATAATAGAATTCCAATGAATTAATCCCGATTCTAACTCACTAGCTTATGTTGTGTGAATGGTGTGGATGTTGGCTTTAGGGGAAAACGAAAAGGAGATACCTATGTTAGAAGCTTTAAATTAGATCACTAAAGAGAGGCCCTTGCCTCGTGTCCATCTATAGAATAGATAATAGTACAACATATACAGAAGACGGTTTTGATACTAAGAGAAATGGAACGGTAGCGCGATGCGGCGCTAAAAAAGTGAACATTCGTTACTATATCGAAAGAATGAGGCATCGGTAAATGCGTACACGTAACGTCAGGCTGGGTAAGTTAAACACACAAAATAAATTACAGTATGTATGTATAATGCTACCCAAACTTGTCTGGAAGTAATCGCTCTTTAGCGATAAGATCGCCTGTTGTTTACGTCTATTATTTGTCCTTAATATTTAGTGCCTTGTATGGCAGATACGTGTACCCCTTTTCGTTTTCCATCTAAATCTATTGCTAAACTAGTATTCAATCAGTATAAATAGAATCTGTAGGTACTATTTTATTTATTATCACCGTTTACATGTACATAGTATTTGTTATAGTATGTGTTTATATCAATATTACTTAATGTAATTCCAAATGAATTATAATATAATTTCAATAAAATAGGATAACCTATAATACCTATAACTACTTACACATGCACTTACAAATTATAATCGTTCGTTCGTTCAAAGTTAGTTATAGGTACTTACTTAATATGTTGTAGTTAACTGACCACGTATAAACGGTGTCCTATTGTAAATTTATTAATGAACGTATAATGGTCATTATATTTTTGTAACATCCACAAAACGGTAGGTAACGATCTTTTAAACTTAACGTTTGCATACATTACCTATTATATCTAAACGGGAATTAATCGGGTTCAGAAAGGTGTTTATTTAATAAACTCGACGGGTCTGACGTGATGGACAGAACATCACGTCCGAAACGTAGATGAGATTACGCCCTGTTTTGTTATAAGAATGTACAACAATCTAAATCTGAATACCCTCTTAATGTGGTTATGTGAATAGTTGATGTTGCTATAGTATATATCACAATCATGATACATATATACGTTTTTTGTTACGAATATTTAGTACCTAATCACAGTAACATCAAATTTGGATGAAATTAAAATAAACTCGCAGCTAAAGATTGGTTTTACTCTAGGCGCTCAATATGCGTAGGTATATATGTTTATTGTGTATAAGTTTATGACGTAACAAAAGATCCCGGACCTTGTGTTGTTTAGAGGATATTGTTTCGAAACTCAGATTAGTTTATTATTAATCAGCTAGATTAATATGAAACTTGTACAAAATAATTTCCGATATAGTAGATAGCAGATTGTGAGAGAAGAATCTGTCACGTTTAAATAAAGGATTGAAATACTCGTTCTACAATTTTAATAAGTTACATATTAATCTAACTAACAGATGATTTAACTGAACTACAAGAGCGCAAACCTTAAATGCGGTAACAAGGATAACACTATTTTAGTTTAAAATGTAGCCTTTTCCTTACAGCCGCGCAGTTGGCGTGACGAATGGCAGTCTATTAGTAAACTTACCTATTAAATGTTAGATAAATTTGTTATTTAATAAGAATATAGGTACACATGTGAAGTACATTTTTACGAACGTTCCTCCCGCGCGCTGCCATCTCTGTTCGCAATATTGTTGAAACTTAGCGCAACCAAAGCTAATCGATAATCTTGTAATAGCCCAACAGGTGTTCAACCCTCGCCATATTGCGGATTTTTAGTGGTAGGTAAATCGGCAATAATTGGCCACCGTTCAATAACTGGCCACCTCAAACTAAAAATGAACTCTGTTCACCTATAAATATAATTCATTTTAGTATAAGCTGTTAATTACTGGCCGCCCTTCAATAACTGGCCACGATATAATAAAATGAATTCAGTTTGTAGGTGAATAGAGTTCATTTGTAGTTTGAGGTGGCCAGTTATTGATCGGTGGCCAATTATTGGCGATTTACCCTACTAATTTATTTTACTGGCAAGACAAATTTTTGGTTACTGACGTTTAAAGTCGCTGATGTAAACAAAGAGAAAACAGTACTAAATATTCTGCAAATTTCAGGTCATTTTTGCATAATAAAGCTAAAACTATCCACAGTGATGATATGAAAGATGCTTTTTTTTTTTAATAAGGTGAGGTATATATTTCTTAAAAAGAACGCCTCAACCCTTGAGCAGCATTCCGTTAAACAATGTTTTGAATTTGGTTAATGACAAATCGCTAATGACGTTTAATAATACAAATATATGACGTCTGCACGTTATTGCCATATGAAAGCTGTTTGTAGCGCCACTATTTCTCGATCGGACCGATCCTTGTTAGGCTATAGATGGAACTCCGTTCATCGACATATTGCGACCATAGTTGGTCAGGCGTTAAACGCTTATAAAAGTGCCCTGAAATGTGTTAGTACCATATCGCTATAACTTATTGGGCGACATATATATGTAGTTCTATACAATAAGGTAAAGTGAGAAGGTACTGGAAGGCGTGTCGATGACGAAAAACAGAAACGTACCGAGGACCTTTTGATTGTTGCTTCGTTTCTGCGTTTCGCCATTGATATAAATAATTTTGTATGAATGGTAAGTGGAATAGTAACCTCTAAGAGTTCAAATATAGTCCAGTCAGTCTAGTTATACGGTATAATGACTCAAAACTTCCTTTAATGTGACTGTAATATACCTACAATGTTTCTTAATCTCTCTTAGCACGGTTGTTAATATATCCAGCGAAAAAATATACTTGCACTGATATTACTATACATTTGACTAAATGGTGGTTGCGTTTGTCGCTCGATAGATAAATAATAAAGTATGCGTCTACTTTCACGCTCATATAAGTACGTGTTGTAAAGTGACGAATACTTAACCATTTATCAACAATTCTACTGCTATTATAATTTTGTCAGATAGCTTCAAAATCAATGTAATAGTGTATTTGTCAATTAACTACAGTAAAGGATTGAGATACACAAATCATAACTAGGCAACAGGGTTGCGTACCTGCTCTAATACATTGTCGAAAGAAGCTACCTTCTTATAGTTATAGTACAAATTTTCTAAGCTAAGCCCATCCACTTACCTGCATTCACAATGGCATTGTGTCTAATACAATCCTATCTGCTTTTTGTTCTCTTAACCGCCAACCAGTTACTTACAAAAAAAGGTTCGAAATACATTGCGTGGATATTGAATTTTAAACCTTATTCCTTGTTGAATAGGTTTAAAATGGTTGATGATGAGAGTTCATAGTCCTTTTTCTAGAGAAACGTACTTGTTGAGAGTCGGGCGGTTGTAAAATTCCAAAAAAGTTATGATCGCCATTATTCTGTTAGTGTATTTTGTAGTCTAATGTTCAAGGAAATAGAGTCGATAATCTATATTAACCTTCCAAGGTGGTTACAATATGCTATTACTACGAGCTCGTTATCTTAATTTGTGGTTAACCACTCAATGGTATTTAGTTCGTAAGTGGATGAGCTTAGCTTAGAAAATTTGTACTATTTAGTCATGACAAAAAATCAGCGTATTAAAATTAGTTTCGCTGGATATGTTCGCCCGGTGAATGTTGGGGTGATTCTATATTTCTATGTCGTTTCGTTGAGCGTCTGTCGTAGTGGATAAAACAAATGTATCTTTTCACAATCCTTTATACTATAACAGTTAATACCAATTGGAAATTGCACATTGTAGGGGTTATCAATTATATCCATAATATCCATATGTGAATTGGTTAATCAATACAGGCATCGATGTGTAAAGTAAGAAATAGATTAATGTTTTATCCATTAAATGCTTCAGACGGAAAGACGACAAAAAAAAAATACCTACCCTCGACTTTCACCGTGCGTCATACGACTTGCCAGAAGAGTTTTATATTAAGCCAATAGAGGCGTTATATAGTAGTGAAAAATTGTAAAATTATTTTATTACTTGACTATAGGATATGTATAACCGCCAAAGTCTTATTACAGCGATAATCATGAAAAGATTAGCTTCGATTAAGGTCAATTTATAATTATAAAACATACTTAGAAATAGTTGCAAAGCATTTTTCAAATATTAGAACTCAACAAATCCTAGTGTCAATTAAGTTTATGACCGTATTTTTATTATACCAAAGTGAAGATTTTATTTGTTATTGATTAATACCTTCATGTTAACCCCTTGACCGAACTAGACACGGTTATGTCTCGAACGAACACAAAACATACAGATTAAATAAAATTAAAAATTGGGCAAGTGCGAGTCGGACTCGCGCACCGAGGGTTCCGTACAAACACTTTTCATCCTTAAGTGGTTAAGTTAAGTTTGCACCTGGTTTGTATAGCGCCCCATACAAATGAGGTGCAAAGTTAACGCAACCAACCCGTTTGTTGTATGGGAGCCCCCCTTAAATATTTATTTTATTTTATTTTTAGAATTTGTTGTTATAGCGGCAATAGAAATACATCATCTGTGAAAATTTCAACTGTCTAGCTATCACCGTTGTTGAGATACAGCCTGGTGACAGACGGACGGACGGACGGACGGACAGCGAAGTCTCAGTAATAGGGTCCCGTTTTTACCCTTTGGGTACGGAACCCTAAAAAGTAATAAAACACACACGTCGTAGAAATCGAATATCGCTCTTATTATTATGACACAGACCACCCCCAGTAGACGCAGCATGTAAGGCGACCCGCGCGCACCAACGATATGGTACGGCAGAACATTAAAGTATCAACACGGCGGCCACCGTTTAGTTGCGTCCATGTTTATGAGGTCTCTCTACACCACTTAACACTACAATTTACCATGTTATTTATTTAATTTCTTTTTTCGTTGACGTACGCATGGATCATAAACAAGGACGCAACTAAACGGTGGCCGCCGTGTTGATACTTTAATGTTCTGCCGTACCATATCGTTGGTGCGCGCGGGTCGCCTTCATGCTCCGTCTAGTGGGGGTTGTCTGTGTATTATGATTATTAAACATGTCGAGCTATATTCTTAGACTTCAACAACGTGAGTCAACCCGTTTCGTATCGTATGTATTTTAATGTCTGAGGCTCACGAGAGTTTTCTATATAAAATTAAAAACAAAGTCGACTCCCTTAGAAGTAGGTACCCGTTGAATTTGCTCAGAAAATTCACCCTAGTTTGAAATAAAACACATCATGTAAATTTTTACGAATCTATCAATTCCCCAATCTTAATACAACAAGCGTTATTTGGTTTGCTGTAGAAAACTTGAGTGTAGTAGTACAGACAACATCAAAAGTAACTGATAATTTTACTACTGACTTATGTCAAATTGCATACTAATATTTACACTTACTTTTGATGCTGACTGTACTTGTTAAATATAGAAGCTATGGTATTTATCGATACCGACTTGAAGCTAATTTTGTGTCCGGCCTTATTAAGCTACGAAACGGTGTCTTTTCATGATTATCCACAAATTAGATATTAAGTGTTTATTTATTTCTTATTTTATACATTTACCTGGTGGATTATTATAGCCGTTAGACTAATATACATGATAGTGTGTAATGGTATAATTTCATAAAGGGCGCAAATCTGTACTGTAGGATATTTGTACTTGCATTATACTTCAGTGTCTAGTTGTTTTTCTTGATGTAATATTATATTGTCTCGATGTTGAACCAGGATAAGACAATAACTTGAACTTTGTCGTTTAAATGAGACACGCTTCTCAAATGTACAAAGTAAGTTCGGTTATGATTAATGCCTGTACCTAGTAGTAAAACTACCTTTATCAGATGATTTAGTAAAGATAACTTAACTTCCTATTTTGTTACCAGTTGATTTTATACTTATCTCAACAATATTACTGTTAAGAAATTTACAAATAGTTACAATGTTAACCATTGACATATGATTAGATATATTAACTATGATGTTAACATAAGTTTTCAATTAATCTGGTAATGAGATAGAAAAGTTAAGAGCTAGATCAATCTAGCCTGCATTTTATTTGACAAAACGTCCTTAAAATGCTAATACACATATGTTTGTTGTTATTATTTCATAACCGAAGATACTCTAAGGTTCTGTTTGGGAGATATCACGGGTGATCATGTGGGTTGCTCAATTCGTAACTCAGAATACTGCCATCTATCCAACAGCAGAGATATTGTTCCGGAGAAAACAAAACAACAAATGGAGGGACCATCATTCAACATCAACATTAATTGAAATCTGTCATTTCGGTTAATGTTTAATCGAATTTATGTTATAAAATATCGCCTGCTCACTAAAATGATCTTCTAAACCTCGTATCTAGTTAGTAAATTGATACTGAGTTATAGTCTATCCGAAATTTTAAGATCAAATTCTGTGAAACAGGTACAAGTGAAAAGCGACCTTAAATTTACATGTAAGTATACGGTTGTTTGTACCTTGTGCCAAAGTGACTTCATTTAACCTTAGAGATCGGATAGGCTATACGAGTTTTGTTTCAAGTAGGTATTTGTTATTTATTAGTGAGTTTGGTTGTCATTATAATTATTAATCCGTATATGGCGGCTCGAAGCTTGTGCCAGTATCAGTTTGTTTGGTTTAGGTATAAGTATAACCAATGCATGACTTCCGTATTAAAGACTTAACAAAAATTTTTTTTTATTAAAACATGAGATGAAATAAACATGAACAAAGATGGCCGATGAAATCCGTTTTGGTTGTTAACCGACGATGTACGAGATGACAGATGTCACACGTAAGCATGAAATGTCAAATGTTGCACATTTGTCATTGACTAATAGACTTTGAAAACATAATTAATCCCGGTGCGATCTTACCCAAACTAACCTCACGCATGATTGTCCTTGTAGGCTGTGAATTCGCCACAAACTTTTATATTTCGTATGTAATTTGTGGCCTAAATAGTTGTGTTAATGTGACGTTGCATAAATATTTGTTATATTTATTAGCGTGTTATTAATGTCATCGCGGTCCCAAAACTATTTCTAATTATAATAAACCTATTTTGTTTACAAACATATTTTGTCTTTTTACTTAAACTGTTCGTGGCTGAGACCGACAAGAAAGTGTATGAATAGTGGCAATACTGCAGTGTCGTCCCATGTTCTTAGATTGATTAGAAAGGGACGTCACTACTGTATTGCCACATTTTAATTTATACTCTTTTATGCCGTACCGTACCGACATGATGGAAATACGAGAAGTAGAGATTTTCGTATAGTGCAAAAAGAGTTTTCGGTGCAATGATTTGACGCCTAATGACGGCTTATTGTCAAATCATTCGTGCACCGAAAACTAAATTGTTCGACACGTCGGGGGTTGTCGAATACTTATGTAGATTTCTCTATTACCTATCTGTATGAATACGTAGTTCGCTACACGGTCACGCCAAAGATACGTAGCCGAACGCAGCCACGACTACGTATCTTTGGCGTGACCGTGTAGTTCGGGATCTTAGGACCGCCGGTGCTAAGAACACGGCGTTACGGTTCCGCGTGTAACACGGATATCAAAGCCTTAGTTTGCGGTGTGATATATCTCAGGCCCAGCAACAAAAAACCTATCATTGAGATTAAAGAAAGAAACGCAAATATTTTATTGATTTAATTTATTGTTTATACCTCATTTCGTTATCTACTTATCTGGTTCCTCAGAACTAGACGAGAAGTCGGTGATTACGCCGTCGTACATTTTCTTGATAGCCTGTTCTTCTTCATCGTACACGTCCCTGTTGGCTAGTTTAAGCTTATTCCAGTCCACTCGAAATTCTGGCTCGAATAACCTGAAATTAACCTTGCATTATAGAAATTTTGTCGTACACAATGAATTTAGCGTGCGATAGTCGCAAAATTTCACAGCATAAATGCATACACTAAGAAATTAAAAAAAAAAAAAAATCGAACGCGCATCTGACCGTGAATTGGTTATGGACTACTGTTGCCAACTTTGGGATTGGTCTGCCAAATACGAACTGCCCGTCTAGCACTACTATGCTACGCGCCTCTTGTCGCGCGACATAGCATCGCCCGTCACTCTCTCACTACTGCGAAGAAAGAGATAGACAATATTTCTCGCGCGAGAAAGAGTCGCGTGTCACAGTTGCGCTAGAGGTGCTGGCCGCCTTCGATGGAATAGACAAACGTGCGAAAAAGCTCATCGGCGACCCTGCCTTAGTTCAGGAAAAGCTGCAGAACTTCGAACACCGCGGGACAGTCGTCTGTTTCTGATACACTTCGGTGAGTATGCACTTGGACTGCATGAACTGATTCCACCTTCTCCATTGCGACATAACAATACCTACTCGACGCGGACTTGGATTCCACCCTTATGTTGTCGTACCACTGATTCATACGAAATACTTTGCGTCTACTATTCTTATCAGGACAGCAAAATAGTGGAGTCTCTTTCTGTGCACATTTTCCCTGAAAAATATAATTTTGATCTTTTCAAGGCGAGAGTGAATAGCCGTTTTCATCAAATAGTTACTTCATCAGGTATAATCGAGGCTGACGACGCGGTTGGCGCAGTGGTTAAGCAACTGCCTACTGAACCGACGGTCCCGGGTTCGAATCCCGGCAAGGGCAAATATTTGTGTGATGAACATGAATATTTGTGCCTGGGTCATGGATGTTCTATGTACCTATTTAAGTATTTATTTATCTATATAAGTATGTATATCGTCGCCTAGTACCCATAACACAAGCCTTCTTGAGCTTAATTTGGGACTAGGTTGATTTGTGTGGGGTTGTCTGATATTTATTTATAATCGAGGCCCAATACCTGACTTTCCTAAAAAAAGAATGCATAGGAGTTTTTAAATGTCCCAGTTTAAATCACTAATGTCATATCAGATTTGGAGATATTTTTAGTTTCATTCGCAACTTTTGAAGGACTGAGTGCGAATCGCTAGCCAATGCCTTTACATTTCCATTGGGGAAAAATGCCGTTGTATGTCCGGCTATTCTCCACTATCGCATTTCACAACCCGTTTTCGTGAAATATTATTAGTATGACCAATAACTTTAAATGTATGAAACATGTAATTTCTCAGTTTTTTTATGTGGGTACACACCACAATTTTTATATTAAACCAATGATACAAAGGTCAAAGGAAAATTGAAATGTGCTAAGGTGTAAAGCCTTTCAAATAAACAAATTGACACACTAAGCATGAGGAAAAATTCGAAAGGTTATCTGGGCGTTGAGACACTGGGACTGGTAATCCAGAGCTGTCGGGTTCGATCCCCGGTCTCTTTCGCCAGATGACGCATTTCTCTTTTTCTTTGAGCTTTGATCTTAGTGTCAATGGTTTAGGATTTAGTTATTACATGCTTTTTAGGGTTCTGTACCCAAGGGGTAAAAACGGGACCGTATTACTGAGACTTCGCTGTCCGTCCGTCCGTCTGTCACCAGGCTGTATCTCAAGAACGGTGATAGCTAGTTAGGTGATATTAGTTGAAATTTTCACAGATGATGTATTTCTATTGCCGCTATAACAACAAATACTAAAAATAAAATAAAATAAATATTTAAGGGGGGCTCCCATACAACAAACTTGTTATAGATTATGGTACGGAACCCTTCATGCGCGAGTCGGCCTCGCACTTGCCCAATTTTTACTTTTTTTAGACATAAAAGTATTTCAAACTGGCGGATTCAGTTAAGTACTTACGGATTAACACATTCGAAGAAATTCCTGTTCCTCTTGTTGGCAAGTTTGTGTGCAAGTACGCTGTATCCCGTGCAGTTGCTCCATTGGGCGTCCGGGGCCATCAGCATCCCAACCACCCGTCCAGAGGTACATATCATCGGCGCCCCGTACATGCCCTGTCGAGGGAGTAGGTCAGTACTAGGGATGTTACGGAGTTTCGGCTTCGGTTTCGATATACCGAAACTTTCGATTGAATTCACACTTCGGTTCCGGTTAATTTCAAGCGGAGGTTATATCGGAGCTTGCCAGCGGCCGCGTCGCGCGGCGCGTGGCTAGACAAACAGGTTCGGGCTTCTCTCCCCGGGAATCACCCCACGTGTTTGTTATTTTTTTGGTGCACGGTAATGATCGAGGCAGTGTTTTGTAAATGGAAATTGGAATGTGAATGAGTTTTATCGTTTGACTGATACGATATTATTGGACAATGAAGCTGAAAGTTAATCCTACATGGAAATACTTTTTTGAAGTTGACGCGAATACAGCTGTGCAACATATGCGAGAAGAAGTATTCAAGGAAAGGAGTACGACTCCATTAAAAAGTCATTTAAAATCCAACCATGCAAATGAGTACGAATGAGAAGTTATCTCCATTACTCCAAGTCCACCTTCACCTCCGGTCTCGGTTCCGTTAAAACAAATCTGAAATATCGGGTTTCGGTGTCGGTTCCGATAAAACCGCCTCCGTAACATCCCTAGTCAGTACCCTTACCATGAGTTTACAGTGACTGCAATCGCTAGCGACTACGTAAACGATTTGTATGGAGGGTTGTAGCTCTACTAAGTAACTATTCTCCACACAAATTGTTTACGCTGTCTCTATCTCTAGCTAGTACGGTCACGTTAACTCATGGTAAGGCTACAGCATAACTAATAATCATACCCCGGGGTTTTAGGTGCACGATGATTTGACACTGAGCCGATAGTAGGCGTCATGTCATTTGCAGGGGTTCCCTTTATCTTGCATGATATCGATTCTCCGAAATACATTTCGCATAGCAGCTATCACCGAAACATTTTTAGCCGAATGATTCTTTAGCATAATTATACACGATGATTTTTAATCGGTGATCAGGTACCAACTTTTCTAACTCAGTAATTGATGGCGGTCACGTTGAAGTCGTAATTACATGAAAACAAAATTTTATTTTTCTATGATTTTATTATATTATATTTTATTTTGATACCAATTTTGTCTTAAATTCCTTGTCACCGAACTAATCTGTATCGGTGTGCTTACAACCTCTTTAATAATTTAATGGGAATGACAATTTATGAATAACAACTTGTCATTGTCATTGTATTACATAAAAAAAGTCGTAGAAAATTTCGTAAAATTTCCCGCCAAAGCGATGACACTTGACGTAGGTATTGTACTTCAATAATTTATGTAGGATGACCATGTATCTAGTGGTTATTAGTTTAAATTATGTTTTAACTTTTAATTAATTTAACAGTGAGGTAATTGCGCGAGACCTCGCGTATTAAGTTTAATTTTAGCTAAATATTAATATGTTTCTACTCCTGATCACCGATTAAAAATCATTGTGTATATGTATCATAATTGTCAGTTAGCATACTATTAATTTAGCATAATTTTAAATGGCAGAACACTAGTATCACCGACTTTTATTTCATATCATTTTATATGGCAGAACATTAATATCGCCGAATTTATTATGGCATAAAGACATAATAAAGTCAGCTCGCCAACAAACTGTCTTAGCAGTTTGGCGAGTTAATTTCAGTTGCATGCAGTTATGTAGGTACATTTTTTGGAAAAAAAAATATGCACCGAAATCCACGGGGTATACTAATGATTGACATCGGCTACCTAGGACTATCCGAAATATGGACATTGTGGTGTTTAGTTACGTTGTAGATGTTTTTCGATGTGTTATTGTATATTATATTATGTTTAGATTGACGATCATAATATAAATTCATGTAAACTTGAGGTTATTTATAATGTAATTTGTTATTATGATATAAATAAATCTAAGATAATCTATGTGCCTATCTTTTTCTTCGAAGTATCTACATAATTGTTTTCTTCCATTTCGATAGAAGTAGTTAATAATCACTTTAAAAATTTTCACAATTTTTTTTGACCTTTGATCTTTGTACCAATGGTTTTGAAAGAAAGTTATGTTATATGCAGTGATCGGGGATTTCTCTGCCACACGCGGGATATCAAGTCGAAATGATTATATGGATACGCCGCTTGGCCCGCGATAGGAACAAAACTGTTCGAAAAGTAAACGCTATTTCGGTGTTGGTAATTTGTTTATAAAATAAAGGACTGTTAAAAAACAGTATTGGTTATGATTTAAAGAAAAAATATTATTCAAAACTCTGAGGCGGGCAAAAGCTAAAACAATAGTCAAAAATGTCGGTTGAAAAAACTAGTTTAACTACAGGAACGAGATATGTCAATCATCGATGCCCTAGAAATCTTTGATGAAGTCCGGACAGTTGCAAGTTGGAGTAATAGTTTACGCATAGAGACTAAACTAGAAGCAGTCATGGCTCGAAATCTGGATTTAGATCTTGTCAGAGCATACGCCGAGCAAATATCACACGAATCCGCATCCGATGAAATTTCTATATACAAATTCGCCCCGCTAACGTCGGTCGAAGTAGAAAGGTCATTTTCGGCTTATAACTGGATCTTAGATGTCAAGCGAAATAGATTAACATTAGATAACATTGAAAAAATTATGGTTTGTTATTTTAATTTTATAGAGACCAAAAGTAATAAAAAATTATATGTTATTTGACATTCGAAATAAATGATTATGTATAATATACAATTTTTATGTGAAAACTGACTGTTATTTTTATATTAACTTATCTAGTTTTAAAATATTTTGATAGCATTAAGAAAGTTATAGTTTGATTTTATACAATTTGTAAGATTTTAATTCTATGTATGTATGTCACGTTTTTTATTAAAAGAAGACCAACGCGTAACCAATGTATCGTTGTACTGACATTTATTTTTACGCGTTTACTACCAGCGACATGGGTCTCGACTCGGCCGTTGAAAGGCAATGCGAAACTGATAAGGTAACGCGAGCTTAGTGGTTTTATTGATATATTCAATTGATCTGTAGGTAATCAAATTTTCAATTATTAATAATAATAATATATGCAATGCATGATTAATTGATTAACAGTAACATGCCGTAACACTCTCCTATATCGCACACGAATCCCGGAATCCCGCGGCATATCCATACTAGCATAATGATTGAGGTCATTAACCCCAAGTGGCAGAGAAATCCCCGATCACTGGTTATATGACAATTGAAAAAGTAGAAAATATACTTCTACGAATAAAAAATAATTTTCTAAATCGATTCAGCAGGTAAAAAAACATGCTTTATTTTCTTAGGTCGATGTCGGTGAAAAATGGAGGTGAGTGGCATTTGGCTGGCAAGACAGAGTAAATAAGAGCAAATAATGTAATTAAACTGAGGGATCGGTTGGTAAATTTATAAATATACGTATGATTCAATAATAATAGCTAGGTACCTACCTAAAATGGCTATTAACATGAGAATTTATGTAGTAAGTTGAATAAATAAACATGCGGCTGTTATTGTGGTCTTTGGTAACTGTGGTAAATTCCCCTGAGTAATTTGTGTATTTATTCAGTATCTTTCCTTAGAAAAATATATCTTATGCCAGATTCGGAATTTTGTTTTTTCATTTATTGATTTTGTAGGTACTCACATGACACGGCTGAGCTGTATACGTAGGCTGAAATATTCATGATGTTATAAGTGAAAGCTACAGTAAAGGAAAGGAGCCTTTGATTGTTGCGTTTATCACGTGATAAAGCATCTGTCACTCACACTCGCATTTTGTCAAAACATGACGGATGCTTTTTCACTTATTTATCGCGTCACAACAGCAACCATGATAGGGCCGCTGAAATACCCCGCATCCATATGACTCGCTCTTTCAAAAAGTTATCAGATCTCGTGTAGAGCCAAGTTTCTGACTCTACACGCCCCAACTCTACAAGACCTAACTTCTCAAACTCTACACCTTAGTCAATAAAAATAAACGACAACAAACAAGGCATGCTAAATAAACTCGTTTGAATTAACATGGAATTAACACATGTGTTGACTAGTCAGAAGCTGAGTTTTGTGACGAATGACCACATCATGACAACATCATCATGTTGATTTGATCGGTCCAGCTATGGGACAGAGTCCAAACACTTTATAAGGCACTTAAATCAAAACACTCGCGCTATCTACACTAGAAGGCCCAATTTCGTACGCGTAATCTTTTTATACGGCAGTCCGGTAAAAAGTATCCTATATCCATCTTTGGATGTCCAGCTATGCCTGTCCTAGAATTGGTTAAAATTTGTCCAGCCGTTTCGGTGTGATGCGAGGACAAAGAAAAATAATGAAAACAGATGGTGCCAGGCTGGCATGGCGCCGCGCGCCCATACATAACAAATGACAATCCTGCATCACGCTATTAAGATTTTTCCTGAAGTCACGACCCCGCTCCATAGAAAACTGGTTTTCAATAGAAATCTAGAATTTATTTATTCTTAGTACGAGTATGACTTACGTCCCTTAAACAATAAACGTCGTTTTTCACGAAGTTCCCTGAATGACCGAGATCGTCTGTGGCCTTCTCGTACTTAAGCACCAATGTGTCGCAGTACATCTCCTTGTTCACCATGTTTAGTTGCTGGAAACGCATATTCCTCTGTAGCACGAACCGTTTCACGGGATATATTACGTCCTGGAAGACAGTACGATACCCTTTGAGCGTTCAATGAAGACAGTAGGATATAAACCCTTTGACCGTTCAATGGGGAATGGATAAAGGAGCATACCAGCCCCTGGCCAAGTCGAAAATGTTCACTTTGCCGTTGCGATGCCCGTATACAAGGCGGGAAAATATAGAAAAATCTGGACCGTTTTTCTAGGAATTATTCAGGTTATTCCTACCTATAAACAAAAATACAACATGTTAACTATTGCATACTTTTGCGTATTCGTTGACGGAATACTCTGCTGCGGAGAGAGATCTTAATCCTAGCTTTAAAAAGTTCATAGAGATCGAGAGACCATTGCGTCGTGCACCCTAAAAAACTATTTTTTTTTTTTTTTTCTGTATGTACGTGAGAAACATAAGAAAACACATAAAATAACCGAAATCTACGACATCTATGCCTGCGAAAAAATAAGCTGACAATAATGTTAAGCTATACGTCACTAGTTAGGGTTCCGTACCTCAAAAGGAAAAAACGGAACGCTTATAGGATCACTTTGTTGTCCGTCTGTCCGTCTGTCAAGACCCTTTTTCTCAGGAACGCGTGGAGGTATGAAGCTGAAATTTATATCAATTACTCAGGTCTACTGTCCCTTGAAGCTGTGAAAAAATCAAACTTCTAAGCCAACGCAATCAAAAGATACAGCCGTTTATGCCGCAAATTTTCGACACTTGCAAGGGAATCAAAACCTACAGGGTGCTTCCCGTGAACTCAGAATCTTGAAATTTGGTACGAAGCAACGTCTTATAGCATAGATAAAAGAATAATTACGAAAACCATAAATTTTTTTTAATACCTATCTTTGCACCTAATTTATATGGGGCGCTATACATACCAGGTGCAAACTTAACTTAACCACTTAGGGATGGAAAGTGTTTGTACGGAACCCTCGGTGCGCGAGTCCGACTCGCACTTGGCCGGTTTTTTTTTTTTTTAATTAGACACCAGACCAAAGCAACCTTTCCATTGTGTCATAGTTTTGGACATACTACATTTTAGAATGAGTCAATTTCAATAAATAAATAATAAAATAATTAGTAATCTCAGGAAAAATATAAAAGCAGTGATTACGCCCTATAAAATTGTAGTCATAAAAATTTGAAATGTTGTCAATTGTCAGAGAAAATACCCCATTTCTGAAGAAGTGCCACCCGATCATAATGCACTCGTCCTGTAGTGTTATCTTGTCTTCTCCTTTGTAATCAATGTCTACAGCTCTCAAAGGTTCTTCTGTCAATATATCAGGAACTCTCCTTTGCAAGATAAGTAAAGCTACTGTCTTCTGCAACGCGTAACTTTTAGCACCTGTGTCGTTGGGTACTGAAATAAAGAGCATCAAAGTTAGTGTAGCTAGTATCTTACAGTTAGGCATTTAACTGATGCCTGTAGCGTAACCTAAGAAGGGTTATTATTATTAAATATTATATGGCGGATTTTTACTGGTACTAATTTATTTTACTGGCTACGCCAAATGTTTCGTAACTGTCGTTGAAAGTCAGTGAATGTCACTGATGTAAACAAAGAGGAAACAGGACTAAATTTAATATTTCGCAAGTTTCAAGTAATTTTCGCATAATAAAGCCAAAACTATCCACAGTGACAATGCTTACACTCACTTGCTAGGCTATAAGTGGGTGCTTCATTAAATCAAATTATATTTATTTGCAAGAATAGTGAATTCGGGTACAAGATCTAAAAGCTACAACAAACGTATATGCGTATTCAACCTGGATGCAGGAGCGCAAATTATTAATGAAACTAAGTCGATAAAATAACCTTCTGCATTGCGAGCCACTTTCAGATTATGCCTCTTTGCCTATCGAAAGGTATATTAGTGTCTAGACCTATACTTACTTACGTTTTGGCAATAGCACTCTATTCACTTGCACTTTGATGCCTCTCATGGAGTGTCGGTAGCGGGTGCCGGTGACAACGTTGATGGGCCGTCTATCATTTAGATAGTTATCTAGAAATATAACATAGATAATAGTACATTATTTTTTTATATGGCCATTTTAACTTTTTTAAAGTTTGTACCTGGACAATTTGCAATAACTACAATACAATCCAACTGAACAAAAAGCCTTTTATAAGACCTTTGACTGGCAGTAGGCAGCCATACGTGCCAGATAATCTTTTGACATGAACAATGTGTTCGCATTTGGTCTCGCCATTTGCAAATACAATGTAGCGCATGGGACGTCACACCGGGCCACGAGTATGTTGTGAGAGTTTTCGACAACGTCTCGATTAGTATGGAAAATGTTCTCGAGAACGGCACAATCTCTAGCACTGATACTTGGCTGGTTACCGGAGTCTTGCCCAAGGCGTTGCGAGACTTACTGACACAGACCGGGAGCCTGAGCACAAACCGGGTTATGTATGGGGAACGTGCTCAACAAAGGTGATGCCAACTGGTACTGCCAATTAAAAAAGAACGAATAAAAAAATATAATATAATTAATTCGTTTGTGCCAGTAACAGTTTCCAAACTGTCATTCGGGTTATTGGAGTTCATTTGAATCAGTTCAATTTAAACTACATACTCGTACTATAATGTTTTAAATTACATGAACTGGCTTGTCCACAAATAAGTGGGACTGTGTGGGAGTACAAATCCACAGGGTTGAGTACAGTGGCGGGTTTAAGGGGTGTCCACCTGGGCGGATGCCCGAGACGCTGGCTTCTAAAGGTCGAGCGGCGGCTCTGACTGAGCTAGTGTATGTATGTATTAAGGTATAAAAGGCTTACCAGAAGGAACCAGGCTAAAAGGAACCACGCAAACAGCAGCTGTCAGAACAACCATACGTGACACCAGGACCCCAACGCACATGGCCCGCGCCCGAGACTCGAAGTAGACCTGAACAGTGAACAATTACAAGTTAAATATGTTACCCCTGTAAAAAAAATCGGTGGGCTTTTAAAATTTGACACGATAAATAAAACGTTATCTACAGTACCCCTACCATGAGTTTACAGTGACCTTACACGCTCGCGACTGCGTAAAGGATTTGTATGGAGAATTGTAGTTCTACAAAGTAACTGCTAGGGGCGCTGTACTCTCCATTCCATAAAAGTAGTTTACGCTGTCGCTAGCGAGTATGGTCACGTTAACACATGGTAAGGGTACAGATTGTTTATTAAATATCTTCAGGCAACTGTATTCCATACGTGGTTTTTGGAAAATGCCACGGAAGCGGAGCGTAGCTACAAACGCGCACCGTTTTGTCAGAACAAAAGCGGAATGTAGGGGCGAGCACGGGTTGGGGCGTTATTGTTGTTAGCGCACGGTAGCGCGTCGCGTGAGCGTGAGCCCTTGTAGTTCTATCAAATTACGGTAGTTGCCTATAGTGAAAATAAATTGTGTCATTGAAACCACTAAACACACATTCAAGAATACACGGAACCAAATAAACAACCACTAACTTCTGGACATTATACTATTTTTGATTGAGCGAAAACTAAAAAGAAATGGTCTGACCGCTGATTTTTAACCCCAGCTCCACACTATTCCGAAGTTGGCCGAAGTATGAGTTTCCGCAGCGAAGTGCAAGTGCCTCTCCAGACTATCATATTCGCCCAACTTCGGTCAAATTCGCGAGTATATAATGTAGAGCTAAGGGTCAGACGGCATAAGACATATCTACAAAATTACTAAAAGTAAACTTTATACTAACAGATCGCTTTTGATACGAGTAGCTGTCGTCATACGGCCAATTTTAAGTGAACGGAGTTGCGTACCGTACGTTTTTAGGAAAAACTTTGGTTTAATTTAATGACAGAGTTCGCTGTGCACGGCACGCGTGTGACGTGTGACGCGTGATTCTGCATGTGACTAACGCGAAGAGGTGAAAATCTTCGTAAAGTGTTGTTTACAGACCGTATTGTATTTTCATTTCACTGGAACTTAATATAAAATGTTGTCGATGACAAAGGAGACGAGTAGCTTAGAGTTAAATTTTTCATGTCAACATTACCGTCTTTATTAGCTATTTTCACTCACCAGCCCTGACATGTGATTTTGCTGGGAGATAAGAATATAAGTGAACAAAGTTGGATTTTGTGTCGAGCGTGAGTCAAAGATTTAGCCTCCCAGCAAAATCATCAAGTATGAAGCTGCTGAGCTGAATAAGTTTTGGCGTACCTACTACGCGTACAGTACTTTTATCTCACGAGCGCGGGTGAGCCATGTTAGTGTGAGTAATGTACATGCACATTGGCTCTGTGTGGGTGAGCCGGCACTGAACGCTCCCGAGCTCACCCACACAGAGCCAATGTGCATGTACATCTACTCACACAAACATGGCTCACCCGCGCTCGTGAGATAAAAGTACTGTATGTATATTACGCAGCATATAAGTTTCATTATTGTATGGGGATAACTTACCATAAATGGGATGACACCATCTTGAGGAAGCTCAGGTTCATTGCCAGAATACATAGGAACGATGCATGCTGTAAAAATATAAATTAAATTGTACTTACACGGTAGAATACTTACAGTCCCCTTATTTCAAACAGTGAGCATAGCTTTGTTTTGTTTTATGTTTTACCTTGAGAAAATGTTTACTATTTTGTATACTTATTTAGGTTATGAAAAAAAAACTATTAATGTGAAATGTGATAGTTAATTATACCAAAATTTAAGAATTATTATTATAACATTAGTACAGTAGGTAATTAATAATCTTTTTTTTTAATACCTAAAATCGCAGGTAGTAGAAAAATCTGCATCGTTGCGTCAAGTTGGTGCCACACTTAAAATTAAATAAAAAAACTTAATCAATATAAACGGTAACGGTGTGAATGCATTTCTAAACATGCCTGATTGGATTTACGCCTCCAGACTTAAGCGAAGACTACACGTTCAGTTTGGTAAATAATCTGTTACACGTCAGGCCGAGCGAAGCGTTTCCATTTGAGCTTGGCCAAAATTACTTTCGTATGTCTGAATGTTCTCGCTTACGAGTATTCTCTTGAAATTTTGTGAGCAGGTTTGAT
This sequence comes from Apotomis betuletana, assembly GCA_932273695.1. Lineage (NCBI taxonomy): Eukaryota > Metazoa > Arthropoda > Insecta > Lepidoptera > Tortricidae > Apotomis > Apotomis betuletana. The sequence continues at coordinate 9,520,062 of OW026298.1, read as the reverse complement.
AATTATATATATTTTAGGTACTCGATTTTTCTAAATTTTTCTAAGTGGCGTAGATATGGAGGTTGCAAAAAATTTTTAACAAAAAAAAGAACCGACTTCAGTAAAACTAAAAAGCCAAAAAAAATAACCCGTTCAAGTACATATTACATTTGACTCACCCTTCGAAGTCGATCCCAAACCACTCAGTTCTTATATTTATATATTATAGTTTACGCGAGGTTTGGCACCGACTTCGAAGGGTGAGTCAAATGTAATCTGTACTTGAACGGGTTATTTTTTTTGGCTTTTTATTTTTACTGAAGTCGGTTCTTTTTTTTGTGAAATTTTTTTTTTTTTGCTTTTTAGTGATTCATATAAAATTCTAGTGGCCATCTGTGGTGTTCATCATCAGTTTCCTAACACCAAATCCTATTTACTGAATGTAAATTCTTGACTTTATCAATAAATTACCGAAAGCGCCGTACATGTCCCTATAACATTTGAAGAGTTCCCTCGATTTCTCCAAGATTCCATCATCAGATCCCGACTTAGTGCCAACGAGACCAAATCGGAGTTATACCCTTTCCATTAAAAAAAAAAAAATTAAAATCGGTTCACGGTTCTCGGAGATATCGAGTAACATACATAAAAAAAAAATTGATCGAATTGAGAACCTCCTCCTTTTTTGAAGTCGGTTAAAAAGGTTAAAATATGTACGGCCGAAAGGTGTCATGTTTCGGCGTTTCCTGGGACGGCTACCTGACACTTCGAACACGCGTAACACGTAGCTGTTGAAAAATGTGACGTAGTTTAGTTACTTATATTTTTATTATTTTGTATTTGATGTGTATGTTAGTTTTAAGGTATGTATCTATGGGCCACAGTTGCCTGAAATAAATGTATTCATTCATATATATAGTAGGTAGGTACGCTTACAAGTTTTCTTTTGAATTTTTCTGGATTTTATTATGGTGTCCATTTGAACCCTAGAGGCTAGGGCTAGGTATATTACCAAGTATTATTAGCCCCGCTTCGCGAAACTAAAATATCCAACTTTTTGAGCAAGAGAAGTGAAAGAAATACTTTTGTAATTAAATCATAAAGAATATAGTCTGTAGGTATTTAAAGTACGTATAAAGGTATACCTAGTTTAAGTTTAACGCTAAGTACAGTTTATCTTTTCGTTAGAGCAATTGGCAGTGCTTTCATAGTACGTACGGAACCGTCAGTCCGCGAGTTCGTCTCGCACTTGACTGTTTTTTTACTGAAAATACACTTTAAACTATATCAAGCTAGTTAAAAAGAGTGGTTGGAACACGACACTCCACCTCCGTTTGTAAAACGCCTCTCTGCGCCCAGGATGCTAATTACCTTCGTTCTCTTTCTCTACCATCGTCAACATTGCATTTCATTTGCAAATTAAATTTTTAGGGTCCCGCTTGGAGAGCTATAAATAAATAAATAAATATCGGACAACCCCACACAAATCGATCTAGTCCCAAATTAAGCTCAAGAAGGCTTGTGTTATAGGTACTAGACGACGATATACGTACTTATATAGATAAATAAATACTTAAATACATAGAACAACTATGACCCAAGCACAAATATTCGAGTTCATCACACAAATATTTGCCCTGGCCGGGATTCGAACCCGGGACCGCCGGCTCAGTAGGCAGGTGTCTACAAACCGAGCCAAACGCGTCGTCAAAAGCTATGAGATGTGGCCGCGAGAGCTGGATTTATTTTTGTAGCCATTCTTAGTTATTTCGATTTATACACCCACATAAGTATATGGTATATCAAACGTACCTACTACACGTTTGATATACAGTCGGGTATTTAAATTTTCATGTAACCATTTTCCCATAATTCTTGTTCGGTTTTGGACGCATCTCAAAATTTCAACAAAATGTTTCTGCAATACGGCCCCAAATCCAAGTACCTGTCCTAAAGGCCTTGTATCTTAAAAAAAATATGTAACAAGTTTTTTTAAAAAAAGGCGTAAGTCGGGTATCTGTAAAAAAAGGACGTTAGTATGTAATTTCTAACTAGCCAAAACACATATATGGAAAAAGTTGTACTCATATACTAAATGTCAAATGTTTATGACCCGCTACTCGAAAAAGGTACAGTCAACCAATTTGATTCCTAGGCCATTTCGTACCGGGTCACACGCCAATATGAAATCTGTTTGAGATCTCATATCATTGTCATTGTGATAAGGTTCTATACCGGCCTAGAAATCAAATTGGTTGACTGTACGGGAACGGATGTGGTGCTACTATTTGATGTAAGTTCTTCTGTAGGTAATTCTCACTGTACATCTACTAGTAGTGAAACCACAGCCAAGGGAACGGGCTTAGGAGAATCAGCGGGGAAAGAAAGACCCTGTTGAGATTGACTCTAGTCTGGCATTGTAAGGACATGACAGGTGTAGCATCAGTGGGAGGTCATAAGCATACGTGGGAGGTCATAAGCATACCCCGAGGTTTTCGGTGCACGAATGCAATGATTTGACTCCTGTTGGCCTAGTGTTTAGGAGGCCTTATTCCTTTTACATTGCTGGTTGTTTTAGACATTTTTCTCTATGATCAAACATGTTGCTTAACATGTTATTGATGTTACTACCTAGAACAGGGCTATTGGAATTTATTGGTATATATTTGAAACCTACAGTTTGAATTTATCATTGATAATTTTTGTTTCAAAACTACTCGCAAATGACAAAATTCACGGGGAAAAACAGTTTTTTCAACTTATTTTCGACTGCACGTGATGAAAGCATGAAATATCTATGTTACTACCTAGAACTCGGGGAAATGTATTTTTCACTTCAAAGAGTTGGTTGAATATACAAATTAGTCATAATATGAAAAAAAAATTTTTGAAAGAAATAAGGCCTCTTAAACGATTCGTGCACTGAAAACTACTGGGTATGTATATACTATTTATAAGTAACACGTGTATAAGAGGCACCGTTCAGACGGGCTGCAAAACTTCCAATTAAGCCTAGTACCCCAGCATGCCCTAACTTTCAAATGCATTTACTATAGAAAAGAGAAGATTGAGAACCCATGCAAAGAAATATCGCTCACATTTACCGGTCTATTAGAAGCTTTTATCTCACCAGCGCTGCAATATAAAAAATGTTCAAATACGATGGTGCTTGTCAGAACTTTGTTTGCATGTAATTTTTCAACATCACCCAGGCCAGTTTTCGTGCAATTTGAAGTCTTCCTGAAATAGCTGATGATTTTGAATGCAACGTTTAATTTATAACAGCGTAGAGGAGCATAATACTACTGTCTCGCCCGTTTCCTCTGTACGTGTAATCAAGGCATTAGATATTGCCCTGCACCATAAAATGTGTCTGTTTAGTCGAATGGTTGACTGGTAGAGAATGCCTACTCCCATTAAGTCCGCTATTAGTACAGATTTTTTTGTGCAGTAAAGTTTAAATAAATAATAATAATCCGAATCTCTCTCAAACTAGCTGGACATTGGCGAGCGGGAGCTTGCTCGTTTGGACTCACGGGCCTCACGGCGCGGCGTGGGCCGGGAATTTGTAATGAGAGACGATCCGACTCCACGCCGCGCCTCAAGTTACGGTACAGATACAGATTCATGTAAGGTTAGCTGGGTATAAGTAAATACGAGATATTAAGAAATTACCATAATATATACGCTCACTTTGTATTTTAAGCTTGCTTAGTACCTATAATGCTCAGTGCATATAATGAACGAATTATATAATTTCAAAATATCTACTTTTGTAAAGTATATAAAGTATATTATAGCATATAATTTTTATAACACATAAAATTTAAAACATATTATTCAATTAATTTAACATTAAAAAGCATGAGTATAGTAGGTATACACCTTACCTTATTTACTTTATTGGGGGACGCTGTTCAAACTTAACCTAATCTACCTTTCTGGTAGTATGTATTTAGTTCAGTTTTATTGGGGTCGCAGTTCAAACCAAACCGAACCTTACCTTCCTTTCTGTAAGCGGTTCGTTTTTTTTTAGTTTAGTTCAAATATAACCTATATTTCTGGTAGCAGTTCGGTATAGTTGGGATCGCAGTTCAAACCGAAACCAACCTACCTTTCTGGTAGCGGTTCGGTTTTGTTGTTAAACTTTTTTTTTTACCCAGAGAAATTGAATTGCATACCACTACGAAACATGAGACCCTCGGGGGTAGAGTCAAATATTACGCATTGGTGATGTGGGGCTCTCTAGTCCGCGAAGGACTAGCATACCCACTAAAACTCTGGGATCTAACCTAACCCAATCTAACCTACTTTTCTGGTAGCCGATCCGTTGGGTACGTAATGAGTATATCATAAGATATTATATCTTATAATTAGAGATAAATACAAAGTTCAGACTCAAGGCGTACAAGGACACTGCACCCGCTAGATGCCCGAACTAAGCATTTAAATAGGCGTATGACATCTAAACATACCACAAGCTACGCTTGACACTGCCTGACTTTACCAGTCTAAAAACTGTCTCACAGCTAAAATAATGGTAGTCGATGACTCGACTCCGACTAGTTACCTCTTAAAATAACGACACATAAAGTGTTCTAAGGGTAGTCGAAATTGTGGTAAATTAAGGATATTGTTGTCCTAGCATAGCAATACAAGTTTTACTCAACGATATGGAGCGCTTCCCGTATCTACGCTGGGCTGTGTTAGATCACGCGGCATTCCGAGACAGATAACTGCATCCCAACGAAGGCCAGCGCCGCCCCGCATGCTAAACAGCGGCAGAAACGCCCAACATTTCTACTGGACCCACGAAACCTTATATAATAACTACTGCACCCATTTTGAGCTTAGGAAGATGCAAATAGGTTGCCCTTTTCTTCCCAAACTTAAGTATAAGCATCAATTTTGTTCACCATAAGTATATTACAGTTCCTTCCTTATATATTTTACCTATACGTTTGTCCCTTGATCGTTTCGGGGGCCTATGAAGGTTGCGTTTATCACGTGATAAATGAGTGACAAAGCATCTGTCACTTACACTCGCATCTTGTCAAAACGTGACGGATGCATTGTCATTTATTTATCACGTGATAAACGCAACCATCATAGGCCTGCTGATGTGGTTTCAGTGATTCAATCACTTAGCTTCCATCCTACAACTGTCAGATGCAGTTTATCGTTCGGCAAACAGGGACCTAATTCGAGAATGCCGTTTGAGTGATCGCCAAACGTCAAATCTCTATTAGATAACAGTTATGTCGCCATTGAACTGTCATTTAAATGCGATGAGCTTAAAAGTGACATATCCACTCAATTGCTTCGAATGTTGAGTTGGACTCTATTTATATAATAAAATAAGAGCGGTGACAGGTAGCCGTAGTTACCAAAAGCAATCTAGTGGATATCTCATCTCAATTTTGGAAATACGAAGGCGATGATGATTGTCTAAAATGTTATTCATGCATATGAATTTTTGTTTTGAACGAAACGTAACGGACTAATTTCACGCACTACGCGGTCAATTTAAAGTATGTGCCTGTTATTTAATGCCGTCACATACAAAGGAAACGAAAATTTAGCGCTTCCGAATTGACGAAGTTGCGATGTTCTGGGGATATCGCCACTTGTCAAGTAGACACACGTCAAAAGTGACGGATGGCGATGAAATGGAGAGATCTCCATCATCTCTCTAAAATTGGTCGAATACCCCCCCCATATTTGCGAATGTATCGCAGGCGGTTTAAATGCTGTTTGCAATTAGACAGATTTGACACTCTCGCGGTGTCTCTCTGTGAAAGCACATAGTCGGTTTGATACTGTGTAAATCGATAAAATCTTAACAGTGCGATCGTGCATGATATCTCTAAAGTGCACCTATAGGTACATACTATACATAGAAGAAAATACTTACATACCTATACAACGTGTCCCTGACCTCTGGACAAACATGAAAGGTACGTGTTGATTAGGGCATTTCTAACCGATGTACAAAATCCCATCCCAAACGGCACAGTATTTACGGATAAATAACTGATTTACGATTTATTATACTTCGGAAGAGCCTGTAAAATTGTAAATACATTGTAGTTTATAAATGGCATGTCACTAAGTGTCACTTTAATCTTAGCGTTATGGCAAACAACTGATACAGTATATTACTATTTATTGTTATGTTGCCTCAATATTTATTTTTTCTTATGTAATGATAAATATTATTAGAGCATTACTGAGACATACTCTACTCGGGATTTCGGTCTTTGTCCGGAAGCCGAGGAGACGTTATATTGTAAGGGGATGAGTCAAATACAAACTTTGCAACATGTCTTAGTCGTTACGTCACGCTCACATCATTCGCTGATTTAAATCAACATTTTTTGTATGTTAAAACGAATCCTTACTTTTATGTGACGTAGGTAAACAGGATTTCTGATTTTGAAGGAGGCATTCATATTCAATAAGGTGCAAGGTGTCCTCTTGTGTTAATTGAGTAAATCCCAAAATCCCCAATTCGGCTTATTTAGTAGCAGATATTGAGACAACGGGCTATGTGTATGTGGCGTTTTCAAACCACATTATTAAACTGTTGGAGTATATGGTGGACTAATATGGAGTTTAAACGTGGACGATACTAGCTCGAGAGAGGCAGAGGATCTATGCCCTGGATATAAGATACCCTGGGGGCCTATGATGGTTGCGTTTATCGCGTGATAAATAAGTGACAAAGCATATTTCACTCACACTCGCATTATGTCAAAGCGTGACGGATGCTTTATCACTTATTTATCGCGTGATAAACGCAACCATCATAGGGCCCCTGGACTGCCAAGCGCACCAATAAATCGGTTCTCTCTCAGCTCAATATTAAAACCCGCCTGTCTACAATATGCCACCAACGTATTCTCTCGCATTTCTCGCACACAGCCACAACGTGCGAAGAGATGACAGTCTGACACACCAAGTGTAAGCCATCCAGTGCTGACCACGGCCTTCAGTCATGACTCTTAAACTCTAAAACCTACAATAACACAGCAATAAAGTGTCACTTGAAAGTTAACTAATCAAAATAATTTGCAGTTTCATCTTCAACAGAGAAAACTAATTTACTAACAAAATAAACTTTTCGGTTTCAAATAATTATATAAAGCAATCCCGGGCCAGCAAATTAAGTCAAGTTCTCTTGCAACCGTTCAAGTTAAAACTTTTAAACGGCTGAGTGGAGCCGTTTGGGAAGCCCAGAGACTGAACTACTTATTTCTGAATAGTTATGAGCCTAGAGTTCTAGCACAGTTCATTTTGGACAATTATTCCGGGTTAATAAGTGTCATTGCGTCGACATTGGATGCGTTGTGAGCATGTTTGCCATAATACGATACAATGCCACTACACGCAGCTATTTCATTTTGTTTCGTTCAATTCGATTTTTTTCTAATCTTTGAAAGTAACATTTGTACTTTTATTATTAAGAAGCCTTATTCCCTTTAAAATTTAATTATGACAAATATATTGAAAATTGTAACCAACTTTTTGAAGTGAATTACAGTTTTTCCTGAGTTCTAGATAGTAACATAGTAATTTCATGCTTTTATTGAGTGCAGTCGAAAATAAGTTGAAAAAAATAATTTTCCGCGTGTCTTTTGTCAATTTCGAGTAGTTATTGAAACAAAAATTATCAATGAAAAATTCAAATTGTAGGTTTCAATACAATATATACCAATAAGTCCCAATAGCCCTGTTCTAGGTAGTAACATCAATAATATGTAAAGAAACATGTTTGATCATACAGAAAAATGTCTAAAGCAATCAGCATTTTAAAGGAATAAGGCCTCTTAAGGCGATCTATCAAGTATAGCGACCGCGCAACACGCATTATTTTTTCAGAATATTTACTAATAACATGTAGTACCTAAACCGTTTCTAGGAATAGACAAGAACACGCTTTTTTACTATTACCATTATTTCTACGGTACGAATATTTGAATTTATGTGTTGCAAATTGTTTACTAATGTCAAACATTCTAAAATAAGCAAATCGGTGAGAATCATAGACTATTGACACAAACTGCGACCTAGAAGATCGTTGGCACCCAAGCTTTCAAGTACTTCAATGTGTAAGTTTAACGGGGGGTAATAATAAAAATACCATTAGACAAAAACTTGAATCCTATTACCGCTTGAATCGACTCGCTAATAAGTAAGGTTCTCATAGGTTGAGCGGAATGTGGGTATTAGTTCTCGCCTTATCGGTGAGCATACATAAATACTTAGTACCGTAAGACTATACCCACTATAGTCAGTAAGGATTTAATCTATTTTTGTTTGAGAAAAACCCTTAAAGACAAGTCGATGAATCTAATTTGTTATACTGGCAATAATAGTCATGCCGCCATATTGTAAATGGCGCGTTGTAATTGGCTGGTTGGTGACAGTCAGCTGTCATAGAAAAGAGGGAAGAGAAATAACGGGGATTCAGTGAATAAGATCGGTTGAAGGAGGAAAGTTTTGAATTTAGAATAAAAACTAGCGACTCGCCCCGGCTTCGCACGGGTGCAATGCTGATAAATTATGCATGTATCTTGATCACTCTATTCTATCTATTAAAAACACATCAAAATCCGTTGCGTAGTTTTAAAGAACTAAGCATACATAGGGACAGACAGAAGGAACCTAATTTGTTTTACACTACGAGTATGTAGTGAAGTATCACTATTCACTATCACTCAATGCAAATCGATTAGCGCGAATAGAACAAATGTATACCATGTGTATACCTATGCATATTTACAATATAATGCCGTGATAAAATAGAGATATTTCTAAATCGAATATATCCTGGCTCCATCGAATCAGCGCTCTTACTGTCCTTATCTTATTGTATAATAGGGACACATACAAGTAGATGTTATCCAGCATTGTATCTAACACGACAACGCGCTCAAAATTATCAGACTCGCTCCAATGGCTCGGACGGATAAGGGGCCTTAGAGTCTTTAGACATTACAAATAATCGAAGTATGAAGTTGAAATTAAGCTCAGAAAATATAAATTGTGATGCATACAAAGATTATCACGTAAGGCAAATTATATCCATACTAATATTATAAATGCGAAAGTGTGTCTGTCTGTCTGTCTGTCTGTCTGTCTGTCTGTCTGTCTGTCTGTCTGTTACCTCTTCACGCTTAAACCGCTGAACCGATTTAGATGAAATTTGGTATAAAGATAGTTTCAGTCCCGGGGACATAGGATACTTTTCGTCCCGAATAAATTGAGTGTTCCCGTGGGATGAGCGGGTAACACCGCGGGGCACAGCTAGTATTTCATATTTGACGACGCGGTTGGCGCAGTGGTTAAGCAACTACTTACTGAGCCGACGGTCCTGAGTTCGAATCCCGGCAAGGGCAAATATTTGTGCCTGGGTCATGGATTTTATTTGTATTTAAGTATGTATTTTATTATATCAATTTATTTATTAAAAAACCGTACTAAATGTCAACATCAAATTACAAAATAAGACAATTTTAAATGTATTTTATTTATATAATATATAAGTATGTTTATCGTCGTCTAGTGTCCATAATACAAGCCTACTAGAGCTTACTGTGGGACTAGATTGATTTGTGTGCGGTTGTCCGAAATTTATTTATTTATTATTATTATTATACCGTGACTTGAACTGGGTGCCTTTGGATTACCAGATAAATTTTGGACCAGAGCCGCGCAGAATGTGGGTACCCTTTCAATTTCTCCATCCCTTTTAAGGATGTGGCCTAAAACAGGAGTAATAAATTTAAAAATAGATTCTACTGTTCAAACATAACAGTTTGTATAACATCTTTAAAAAAGCTTTAAATAAAACATTTTTGACAACCGTAACTGTAAAGTTGCCGAAACATCAGGGAGGTTCAAACAATGAATATTCGCGATATAATCCGTTTAAATTGTTTTATTTAAATGTGTTACAGTCGATGAAAATGAAGAGAATATTAAAAAGTTATAAATGTTCAAACAGATTAAATAGTATTTTTAATGTAGGTACCCCGTCCAACATAGACATCCCTTTAGCTTTGCATTAGTATCACGCTACTAAATATATGGAGTCACGGTAGGGCACCCGCCAAGACGAGCAAAGCGAACCTTTTTTCGAAGGGCTGCGTTGTTTTTGGATTATGCCAGATAAAAACGCATAGTAGTTTGTATAAGACTTCCGCAAATTTTGACGCTAGTCTGAAAATTGATACCTTTATAAATAACAATAAAAATTAACCAACAAAAATAAAGACTCGCGTGTAGAAAACGGCGTGTAGAGTCAAAAGCTTAGCTGTAAATGTTTCATAGTGACGGAAATAAGGGGTTGAAATGGTAACAAAAAAATGATATTTTAAAATAACCAATAACATGTAAAATTAGTGTATTCTTGTCCTGGAATAATGTGTTGATAAACTCGTTGATATCTTCTTTTAGTTTACTTCATATTGTACAATGTCAAAGACAAAAATCCAATAAAAGAGAAACGATAATTACGACTTCCCTCTTAAAAATAAGAGCACCTCGCAACACAAAGCTAAATGCCTAGTCCGTACTAATAAAACACGTTTATCAGCCGCATAGCTGCGAGACGAGAAATGTCCCATCATCTCTTAAGTGCACATTTTGTAAGAAGTTAATTGCGTCCTTCACAAAAAATCTGACGTCGCTTCATACAGAGGAAATCCGCTGATTCCCGGAAAAAGCAATATATCTTGCCTAGCCGCAGATAGCGGGTGGGCGGGGTGTGAATATGCGTACTCCTGTACTCGGTCCCGGGTGCAAAAGGCAGATCAATAGAAGAGCGTCCTGCTGGCGATGGCGGTACTGCTCGGTGGCTGCGACGGCGCGCCATACCGACTCAGGCTCCCGACCGACGCGCTCGACTCGCTCCCAATCCGAGAGCAACTACACGCGCGTCAGATGGAGGTAAGTTTACTACCCCAACCTGTTCCAGATGCGACAATTAGAACGCGTCTAACTTGTTTCTAGATTCACGTGCTACTTTTTAGTTTAGTTTTTGAACAGTTTAAATAGTTACGGCCGGTCAGTTAGATTTTTATGTTTTAAATCGTTGAATCGGATGCAACTTTCATGCAAGTTTTGACTAAGTTTACGGAGTATTTGTGAGATTAAAAAAAATCGATGCGTGTTGTGGTCGTCGCGTAAGATTGTTAATACGTACTCTCTAAAATATTCATGGGATCATTTAGTAGTAATTTTGCCTATTCCCGATTTACTTGTTATTAAATTACAGTAAACATTTACTAGCTAAAATTCGTGTTAAATAAGATTATGATATTGTACCGTGAAAATACAATCGTTAAAATTAGTTTGCCTAAATTGCTAGCGGCGCGGGTTAAGTACTCATCAACAAACAAATTAAAATTAATGTACCTACGGTAGTGTGTGGGAAACCAAATTTACTTACTTCATTATACGAGGTATATTGCACACAAATTATTTAGGAGCTGAGGGGACGGCTTGAGAGGTTGCGCGCAACTCAGGGTAAGGGCGAAGGTTTATGTTTGTGTGTGTTATCTCGTTAACAGGCAAACTTGTGTTTGTTTGCGTATACCCATGCAATTCATCCTCTCTTTCTAGCGCTGGTTCTGTTTCTCTGGGCATTTTAAGATGACTTTTTGTGGGATGCGCGGTGCCTTTTTTGTACCTAGTTCCAGCAGATTGTCGAGTTGCTAATTTATCAAATTGTTAATAGGGAGATCCTTTAAAAAATCGTGAGTTCCGAAACTGCTTAATTAGGATAATAGGCACTATGTGCACCTGTTCAAATAGATTAAATTTAAATATAAGACATTATTAAGTTAAAATGCGACACATAGACATTACGTGAATAAATAAATTTAATGTCTTTAATCTCTGATGATAATAGGCAAATAGTACAATGGTGAACAAATTAGTTTAGTATTGCACCTTACCTTACTTCGTTTTTGCAATCTATTATGTCATATTCATTTTATTCCAGGTATAATCTCACTTATAATGGGATATTTTTAATAGTGTGTTTAACCACTTTCTTTTGATATAAATTGTTAGAATTTTTGGCCTTTTAGGTTTGGCAAGACCGTTACAAGGCGTCGCCGGAGAAACCCTTTTTTTAATGGCTCAACCCTTTGAGGCAGGTACTTACCTTACTAGTTGTCCAAGCACGGACAGACAAGATGTCTCGTTTAATATTATTTATGGACGATAAAAGACATAACTGGCTGTTGTGTCTTTATCTAGGGAAGTCGGGGTCAGTTAATATTAAACACGTCGGATAAAATAATGTAAAGTCATTGACTGGGAGTGATATACATAGTTGAATGATATAATTGACGAGATCATTCATTATCGAAATGTAGGCAGTTGCACTTTATCGATGTCCTAATTGACGTTTTAGTTTGTGGTGAAAATAAGTGATTTGTTTTAAAATGTCCTTTTATTTTGTAATAATTTTAAATTAAAGTAAATATTTAATACCATATTATTCGTAAAAGGTTCCTACTATTGTATCAAATATCTACTCAATACAGTACCTACTCATTAAAATATCACTTTAATTTGAACTAATTGTAGAAAGTATTTATTTCCAAAATTTAGGTTTCAGTGTATGTACCTACCCTTATTTCAATTTCTTAAATATGAAAGTATTTTTGCTATTACTGAATAATCTAACCTAACCTAATCATAATACAGAAAATAAATACTTCGATTGCTATCCAGTAAGACTGTGTAGGCTTACACTTAACGATAGAAATATCTATCAGGGATTATACTCAAATCCACATTTAATATTCTAATAAAACTAAAAATAACTTCGATATCGTAAAAAATATATAAACTTTAAAACTAAGTGGGTTAAAGAAATCTCTCACAGGGTTGGCAGATACTTGGAAATAACAGCTTAGTGTATTTTAAACGATAGACAAATACGGTAAAAAACCTTAATCTCCCAAAACGTTAGCTCGGAAGCTGTAGTACCTACATACTTAGATAAGCGGCTTACCTGGCGCTCTTCCCGTGTGAGTATAACTTAATAATATTTTAAGTGTACTCTCTCAGTTCAGTTTACTGAGGCCAACACAATCTTCACTTTTGCCAGATAGACACTTAGCACGCACTTGTAAGTATAATTAATTTTACTTTGATGCGTTTCGGAATATTTTTTATCGTTTGAATTGGACCGATTCCGGCCACGGCGATTGGACGCTGGATGATTTCGTCTGGCTAATGAGAGCGTCGCTCATGAGCTCTCAGGTGGCTGACGGTCTCAATTTTCGTAACGAATCGACCACATTTGCTGCTAGTTGACACCCCACGTGTATTGCGATGCGATTTACAATTTGGAACCACAGACATCTTTAAGGGGCTTGATTAGGGAACCAACATTACACTGCCATAATTGTTTATTTACGAGGCAATCATGTACGCAAGAAAAAAATATCAAAACTTGTCAAAATTGTGACTTGCATTTGTTCAATACAAGAAACAAAAAGAGAGCCATACGTAGAATACAACTTGCAAAATTTAGGAAATCATTTATTGGGCAATCAATACATTTTTATAATAAAATACCTCATACTTTAACCTTCCAGACCATGAAATCGTATAAATAGTGTCAGATTATATATAACAGACATAGAAAGATATTTGGAAACAATGTAATATAATGTAACACTTAATGAACAATAATAATAAATTTTCACGTATTTATTTAATGTACATATCATGACGAACATAAGTGTATCTTTGTATACCTACTTACATGAGAAATAAACAAATACAAATACCACCAAAATTGTACTGAATGACCATGACCGCTGGTGGTCGGGCCTTTAGCACCTCGCTCTTCGCGTCGAGCTCACTCCTTCTTCTTTCATCCTTTATCCATTATCAATATTATTATCCATTTCTCAATATGGTACTCCCCTACTTGACCTAATAACGCAAGTGCTAATATTATTACACCTATCAACGGTAGCTCTAATTTTCATTAGCCCTAATGTCATTTCACCAAATTTTTATACCCTAATTAGTTGTTAGACCTAATAATCCAATACTCTAATAATGATTTATACTAATTGTCAACAATACTAATATGAAATAACCTAATAATTACCACACCTAATGATTATTAGACCTAATCATTACTGACACTAAATGTCAAGAGTACTAAAGATTATTAAACCAATTTTTACGTTAAAACTGAAAATACGGATTTGGACAAATATCGAATTGGCTGAACCCCGAAAACTGTAGGTTAGGTTAGGTTTGTATTGTGACAATGTATAGCGGAGCGAGCGAAGCGAGCGGAGCGTCAAAAGATTCCCATGTACTTACATCCTGAGTCTATGGCAATTCCGACTCCACGTGGTCTTGTCTCGTGGTCCTACCCTAGTGTTATTCCAAAACCGGAGGAGCGGAGGGAGAGCAGCTCTCGACTTAGGGTTATAGATAAATAGGTTTAATAAAATTTAGGTTTTAGCATTATTAGGTATCATAATATTAGTAGTCTAAAAAATCGGCTAAGTGCAAATTAGGGCTAGTGAGAATTCGGTATGAAGTAATTAGCTATTATGAAAATTCGGAATCCTGAAATTAGGTCTATTCATTAATTAGGATGAATGAAAATTCGGGTTAGTGATTTTAGGGTTACTAAAATTAGGGCCAATGAAATTAGGATGAAAGTTTTTCGGGCTAACGGAGGGGAACCTCTCAATATACATGTTCGGAAAATGATCCGATAAACAAAAATGGCGTCTGGCTAGACAAAATGAGCAAATAAGACAAGTAACGAACACCCCGTATTTACCTGTTGTTAAAGTATAGTGTCGTGTAATATTTAATTTACGTGACCCATTAAAATTCAAATCAACTCTTCTGTTGTGCTTGGACTTAATTACCGGTACCTGTAAAAATTAATCAAATAAGTCAAATAACCATTCTACATTTCGAAAGTCAAAAATAAACACATTGTTCTATTGCTTCCGCTAAAAAAACTCTGTTAATTTGTGTTATATACACCCAATACTGTCAATTTTCAAATCTATACCTACATATCGACGCGTATATGATACAACATGGTGACATTCAAAGTTAAGTGTTATCATCATTTTCAAAATCAATTACAATAACAGTCAATTTCTACGACTATTTTTGTAAACTAGGCCACAATAACTTGACTAGTTACTTTATTTAATAATAATTTAAGGTATTCATAACACTCCAGGTTCCCTTACGTATACTGTATACTTAAGGTGACAGACGCGATTATTATTAAATAAAATAGCTAGTGACTGCGGTCTAGTTTACAAAAATAATTATGGAAAAGGAGTGTTATTATAATTGATATTGATAGTGATGATATCATTGCCATACATGTATTTGAATACCGTTACAGGTCCTTCAACATCAACATTTTTATTTTATTTTAATCTTGACGCCTGAAATTATAGGTTAAGTTTATTGTAATTTAATACCTAGACCCGGAGCGGTGACTCCCTGTAAAATATGTTCAGTGATTTGTCTGTTGCATTAATATTACTACTATGATCAGTGACCGCAAAATATATATGCGTTCACTGACTATGATATGATATAATCGTAAATTGTTTTTTTTTTTTAATATGGGTTATTGTACCTTGCTACATATGCAGAAAGTTTAGAATTGAATTTAGAATTTGAAAACAAGATATGTTAGTAAACCAAAATAATGCCTTAGTCTAACTAATCCTATAAACCACGTGATTTTTCGCTCGTCTATGTTCTGTTCTACTTTCAACACCAACTTGCTTAAAAGTGCACAAAATTATATATCGATACTATCTATAGTCTTGGAGTAATTAAATTATCAAAAACATCCACTTTAAAATGTTACCATTAAACGATACTTTAGTTTCTTCTATATATATATTTTTTTACTTTCTGAGTAGGTATCTGCCAAACTGCACTGCAGTTTATTGGCAGAAAAACATAGCGCCCTCCACCATTGTAAATTTTACTATTGAGTAATAACGCGTTTTAACTTACAAACTACAAAAAGTACCTACACTGTAAACGTTATACCACATTACTTTCAACAATTAACAACAATATTAAGTAGGTAGCTGGTAGGTATTAGGTACATAACTACTTATAAGCTCTTAAAGTGTACTCCTGCAATTAATAGCACGAACGATTCCGATTCCGTAGGTACATAGACAAAGGTAATGGTATATATTATACCTTCGGGATTTGACCAAATGGCACATCAAATCAAAATGTTAAAAATTATATCCAAAATACTATACGACGCAAAAATAAGCTATTCGTAGATATATTGTATCCAAAAAACTAATACCATCGGGACAAAATATGTATGTACCTTTGGAAAACTTTATGTTCCCAATTGACAACATTTTATATGTCTAATGGGTGGAAATGAATATAGAGATCGAGACAGTTTTGCGTCGTGTGTGCCCTAAAAAAATATTTTGAATTTATTTTTCTGTATTTAAATAAATATAAGAAAACACATTAAATAACCGAAATCTACGACAACTATATGCCTGCATAAAGTTATAGTCTTTGACCTAGATCCGTGAATAATAAAAAAATAAGCTGCCTCTAAATATTAAAACCCCACGTCATTCGTTTTTTTAGACACCAGACGAAAGTAGCCTTTCCATTGTGTCGTACCATGAGAAATGTTTAATAAAATAATAAAATTAGTAAGCTTAGGAAATTTTTGAAAAAAAAAAATGAATTTGTAGTCTTAAAAATAAGAAATCTTGTCAAAACAGCGCTTCATTTTCGGTTTAAAGATCTTTATTTCTCATAAGAATTACAATTATTCACTTACATGAGAAAGAAACAAATGGTTAGTATAATTATTAACAATAAACTAGCGAGCGATTTTACTAAAATAATTGCAGCAACATGAACGGTACCGATTTCAGAAATTGCAAATTTACAAAATGGTGGAATTATTAATGAAATTCGGAAGCTTATTGCATTGTGGTGTTTTATTTTGACACCTCGATTGCAGTTACAATTTCGAGTTGCATATCGGTTTTTATTGGCTTTCACAGGTGTTACTAACATTGATTAAATTTGCAGTAGGTATGTAGAAATATATAACGTTAAAATTTACCTCTTTAACTGAATAATGATGCAGTTTATTCCATATGAATGGGCAATCTAAATATGTTAGAAAACCTAAATCATAACAAGCAAAAAAAGCAATTGCAATAAAAACTTCCTACTTACATAATATTATACAGATCGACAAGAAAGTGTAGAAATTAAAAAGTGGCAATACTGTAGTTTCGTCCTGTTTTCTTAGATTGATTAGAAAGGGAGGACACTATAGTACTGTACTGTCATTTTAAATTCTATTCTTTTGTATCGTACTGTAAATACGTTGGACAACTGACTAGTCATTTCCCTAGTAAATCAAAACTTGATTTTTATTCCAGTTTAAAATCGATTATGTGCTGTGATTTGAATTTTCCTGTTCCTTGTACACTTGTTTAAATATTTTAATTTGGATGATGATAATTAAGTATGCTTTTCATAATTATTTGCTCCTAAAACACATGTCTTAAGTCCAAATGTTAATTAAGTTCTTTTCAATCAGATTTAAAACTATACACTAAAGAAATTGTATCGAAAACTCTAATAAAAACTAAACTAAAACTGTTTATTAACGCCAGCTTAAACAAAGAAAATCCAATAAGTACCTGTCCATAAAACAGACGAAGCTACTGGAACAAACTCGTTGTCTACTTCAACAAAAGAAAAGAAAACTTCACTAAGTAAACTCGTTAGTTAGAACAAAGCTGGGTTAGCACCTGCCTGCAGGACTGCATTAACTGACTAGTTACAGAACTTTCCGACAATCTGCATGTCAAAGGTGACGACACCTACGTACTTAATTAGCAATTCCGTCTAAACGATGCGAGTTCCTCACTGGAATAATCAAACACCTACCTCGCTACTAAACGTTTACATTCCTATTGTCAAGTGGCAAATGGAAGGTACAGGATATCAGCCGTGATTTCGGTTTAACGGAATTTGAAGTCGTGTTGACGCTCGTCGAAAATTGAACCCTCACTTTGGATTTTATTTGATTGAAATTGATAAATTACTTATCATCGCCATGTGACGACCGTATGTATGACCATCATAGGGGTTTCGACACGAACTAGACTACACGAACTGACTAGTTAGGGAAGTTTAGGGAATCTGCATTGCAAAAGTGACGACGCCTACCTATGTGCCTTATTGGCAATTTCGTCTAAGCGGTGCGAGTTCCACATTGGAATAATCAAACGCCTAACTACCACCTCTAATAGTTAACATAACTATTGTCACATGGCAAATGGAACATGATAGATATCTGCCGTGATTTAGGCTTAACGGAATTTGACGTAGTATAAATATACTACATTGAGTAGAATTCAACGTTAACTAGAGTTAATACACTGATATTGACATATTGTTATTCTAGCGACGGTCATGAATCCGTGATAAGAGCAATTTATATAGATTTTTCCTATTTGAGCTGAAAGCGGTATTGACTGCAGTACTTAACTGACTAATTGGCCAGAACTTTCAGGCAATCTGCATTTCAAAGGCGACTACACCCATTCTGCCTGAGAGCGGTGCGAGTTCCTCATTGGAATAATCAAACGTAGTTAACATTCCTCTTGTCGCATGGCAAAGTCGAGTAGAACATTATCAGATATAGTGATTTCGGGTTAATGGGATTTGAGGTCGTATTTACACTCGATAAAGTACGGTACGATAGGAACCCTGACATTGGACTTATATTTGACCGAAATTTGTTAGTAGGTATATTGCCATTTTAGCGATGTATTGACTTTTGGTATTCGCACCGTATTACGTAGTATTGACTGACTAGTTAAGAGAAATTTAGATAATTTGCATTTCAAAGGTGACGACACCTATGTACTTAATTGGCAATTCCGTCTAAGTGATGCGAGTGTCTCACTGGAATAATCAAACGCCTACCTCACTACTAAACGTTTATATTCTTATTGTACCGTGGCTAATGAAACGTACAAGATATCAGCCGTGATTTCGGGTTAACGGATTTTGAAGTGTTACTGCTACACATCAAAATGGAACCTCGAACTTAGATATTCAATAGACATTAGCATATAGCCATTTGGGCACTGTATCGCTTATTTCACGGCCGTGCATTCTTTGAGCCTTATGTATGCATCGATTTTGACATGTTGTCATATAGAGCATATTGCTAAATCAGATATATCTCAGACATATGTCATTAAAACGACAAATTTACTTAAGACCTGCAGGGCTAGCATATCTTGCCGCGACTTTGCTTGTCTGTCTGTCTTGCTCTCACGGTATTGAAAGGAAAGTGATAGCTAGATTTGTAGCGTGATAAAGAGTCGCGTGTCATAGTTACGTTAGACGTGCTAGTGAACGAAAATTTAAGCAGTAAATTGATAACATAAAAATACTGAATTTTCCAAATTTTCTGAATGCCTATTCAGCATCTTTACAGCAGTTTTCGCCATTGTTATTTCAGGAAATATTGTTAAAATGGATGATAGTCACTTGGTCGGCGATGTTTTTTAAAGAATTCGATAGGCAGTGCCGAGGCTGAAACAAGTTGAACAAAGTTGTGGTGACTTGCTCTTCGGTTCGAGTAATTAGTCGCGTCGCGAGACTGACATCTGAACCGAGTGATTGAGACGGTCGGAAGGTTCACTAGTGACGACTCTGTAAACTATAGTATAGCACGCCGTCTAGCACAACTATGCTTCACGACTCTTATAGCGCGACATAGCGCTACCCGTCATTCTCTCACATTACTGCACAGAAACGCGAGAAATAGTCGCGTATGACAGTTATGCTAAAGGTGCTGGGCATTTAGTGGGCATGGCTCTTCGTCGCGTTAAGAATGAATACTAGCTTTAACGGATCTTTTATACGTTATATGTACTGTTAGAATCAAAGTTTACGGTGACTTGATCTTGGGTTCAAGAAATTAGTCGCGTCGCGAGACATTGACATCTGAACCGAGTGGTCGAGACGGTCGGAGGTTCGCTAGTGACGAGTCTGTAAACTAGTTCCCAAATGTAATTAGTAGGAATATTGATGATATAGCACCCCGTCTAGCGCAACTATGCTTCGCGACTCTTATCGCGCGTAGCGCTACCCGTCATTCTCTCACATTACTGCACATAAACGCGAGAAAAAGTCGCGTATGACAGTTATGCTAAAGGTGCTGCGCATAGTGGGCATGGCTCGTCGACGCATTAAGAATGAACACTACTTAGCTTTAACGGACATCTAATACTCTACATTATCGCGAAGTTGCCAAAGTTTTCGCAGCGAAAGCCTCTCAACACTATCATATTCGCCCAACTTCAGTCAACGTCGCGAGTATTGTAGAGCTAGGAATACGATATGTACTTACTGGTATGATCCAAAAAACAATTTCAGACACTTCACTGGCTAGTTGCCACTTTAATACTTAGTAATAATAAAAAATAAATAATAAGGATTTTTTTTTTATTGAGTCTCATAGGTAGGTACCTACTTATAAGGGCGTAAAAAGCTATTACCTATATCAGGGATTCAAAAAATGATCTTCAATTATTTTAATCATAAGTAATTTCCATGTCCTAATCCTAAGAATATTTCTAAGAAAAACAACAGATATCAAATTTACTTGAAGCGCCTCATTATTTAATTAAATAATTTCTTATTGGAAGAACTAATTAAGGATCAGAATAAAAAATCAGGTAGCCTTATCCCATATTATTTTGCTAACGAATCAAACGGTAGTCATTAAATGGTGGTAATTCCATCTAAGATTAGTTTTTTCGCTAGAAAGGTACCACCAGTGTACAAACATGTTTGCGATTCCGATCTGTGTGGAGTGCATGCGCCCTGTTTGGTGTAAATTAACCGGAATTCCGTATCGGGCTGTCCAGTTTGTTTATTTAGAGTTTACGTACGTCACGCGATGCATGCTCGATTTCACAATCGCATTAAACATTAGAAACAGAATACATTTCCCGGTATTAAATTTACAAATGCATTCCTTTGTATTAAACTGACACGGGTTGTTTTAACGTGCTTGCATCCCGGAATAGTTCGGCCACCGCTGGAATGCTTTAAACGGTGTTCACTGAAAATCCGTACAAAATGCGAGCAAAATTCTATCGGGGCACGGTGAAATGCCGAGGTTGTCTGACCGAGGCGCTTTATCAGATCCGTTAAAAGTTTATCCACAAAAAGGCGAGTTTTAAGCGACACTTTTGATACGGTACGGAATTGACTAGTTGACACAGGTTACCTATTGATGCACTGACTCTTACAGGTGAATTGGTGGTTTTTCAACTAGGGAAAATTTAAATGATAAATTTTCATCCAAAAGGCTTAGTGCGGTGTAAATCATGTAAGTTCATTTGGGGTAATAGCAGTGTCTTTTTTACCACCCTTTACTGCCTAAAGCTTGACACTGCTTATATATGTACAAAAAGTGAGGTGATAGTTATAAAGTGTTACGTTTCTCTGATATCATCAAAATTGAAAATACGCATTTGCCTCTATAGACTTAATTACCTCAGGTGGCCTTAAATTAACTGAATGCGCAACGTAAACATGCTTCTAATAAATTTAACCAGTTAACTTATTTAATGGACCGTATAATAAATACTCAACACTATTTTATGAGCATTTAGAATTACTTTAAAAATAGGTTGCATATTAAGTGCTGTTTTAAATGTGCATTCAGTTTATTCCATGTGCAAAAGTTACTTAGGTATTAGTTATGCTCAACTCATGTTTAATAATATCTTATTTCAATGGTCCCTATATCTGTCTGATTAATTTGGTTTCATTGTCATACCCCGTGGTTTTTGTTGCACGAATAATTCAACACTAGGCCGTTAGTTGGCGTCATTCGTGCACCTAAAATCATGGGGTATCTTCATTTTGCGCTTTGCGAATAGGATCTCTCTCTAAGCGAATTTTCTTTCTTACATCCTTATTTGCTAGCATGTGCGATTGTTTTTATTATTTGACCACTTGTAGTTCCGAACCGAACCGCCCCACATAAAAAACTAGTTATTTTATTTATTATTTTCGTAAAAACTAGGGGCGTTATTCCTATTCGTAAAAAAATCAACTCATTTGATTTTTTTATCCATTTATTCCCAACGAGAACTTTCTGAAATGTTTCTCACTCTGTTGCGGTACGAGGAGGCAATGTGCCTAAATAAAAGAACTGTTGAAATTCGAATGAACTAAAAAACACTATATTTCTATCATAATACCGGGCGTCTATTCCAAAAGAAATGTCCCTAAGTGCTAAATCTAACTGTACTTAACTATGCAGCTTATGGTTCACCCCCTTTCCTCCCTCGTTTCCTCGCACTACCGCTCTGTCTAGACAGCTCTTAGACTATGCAGCATTGCAAAGTTCCACAAATATTTAAAATGCAAAACTGCACAGTTATAGAATCTGTGATCTTTTCAGGGGGTAGTCTATTCTAGGGTGGCCTAAGGGCGTTGTTATTTTTAATGTACTGTCGTGTTTGCAAATTCGTCTTTTAGTGTTTTAATAAGTAATAAATGTCGTTATAGTAGTACAAATATGTAATACCACGTGTGTGTTGCTTTCGACCTAGTACGAGTATATCAATGTACTGGGCATCTCTTGCAAAAAATATGTAAGTACCTATGAAAATAACCCATTAAGTGGACAAAATTATCTGCCTATATATTAAATCTGATTTTATTCCATATAATTATTATTTTGTCAATCTCGACTCCTCCCGTGTTTTTGGAAGGCTTGCGTCGTGATATGGAACCAACACATACGAAAATAGAGACCCCTTAGAGAAGTTTGATGTGGTTGTACCCCTGATGGGATCATTGCTGCTCATATTAATAAAATGATACGTACATGGGCAGACCCCGGAAGATAAGTCAAATTGACAATTTAAAAAAACATTTCTGTAAAACCATGGTAAAGAAAAATTAATGACCTGCAGTTCGTAAATCCGTACAGCAAGGGCTATGCCTTCTTTTTACGCAGTACAGCAGAAAAACTGTCCACTCGAGCTTCGGCAAACATGGCGGACGCGCTGCAGAATCGTGGCAGCCCCAATAGCGCCCTGAAGGCGTTATTATATTGGACGCGAAGATAGATGAGCGACCGTTGTGAACAGCTCCGTAATAGCTTATTACGGCTAATAATGTCGATCATTTAAATTGTTAGAGGTCTTTAGAAGTAATTAATACTATCAATAGGCTTAGTACAATTTTATAAATAAGTAAATGTAGGACCATTAAATTATCTTTTATTTCCATAATAATAATAACAACAGCTCACCCACAGGTAGGGTGACCAGATGTCAGGAATTTTCCTGACATGTCAGGAATTTAAGACATATGTCAGGAATGCGGCCGGAAAAGGGAAGTGTCAGGAATTTTCGGCAAATAAATGAAACCATAAAATTGTATACACTGTAAACTTTTATTTTTAATCACAATATCAGGTAAAGCTACAAGTACTTTGGAGTTTCGTAAATTGCAACTTATAAATAATCGCAATTATCTTTTTACAATATAAACATAAGTAAATCAATCAACGTTGACAAATTAAACAATTTCAGGACTAGTGTCAGGAATTTTGGCCGAAAATCAGGAATTTTGTCAGGACTTTTGAAATTTGTATCTGGTAACCCTACCCACAGGGCACCCGTCGCTGTACTCGGGTTCTATAGTTTACTTCTATAGACCTCTAAAAATGTTAAATGATCGACATTATTAGCCGTAATAAGCTATTCACATTTGGCTTTAATGTTAGTCATATAATTTCATTGTTTCAACTCCGCTCCGTTTTTATAAATACATACATAATACAATATACGTTCCATAATGCGTGCTTATAATAATAATTAAATTCACATTCCCACCTCTCCAGATACAAGGGTTTACAAAGGGTTCATAGATAAATCAGGATTTATCTATCTATAGGTAATAATGCTGCTGCATCCCGCAAATGTGCTCTGTAAATCAAAATAAGCCCCCGGAAGCGAGCGCTCGCCGAAAATACTTTAACTAGCCTTTATTTTATTGCTCGGGGTCGGCCATAAACTCCATCGTGCTTGCGTTTTGTTCCACGGTTTGAACAAAACGTGGAACTTCCACCACAGAATAGATGGCACCAAATACAGAGGGCTCGTTCTTTGAACTTTGCAATAACGTAGCGCGAACAGCGCCCAACTATTGCAATTGGGATATACCAAAAAAATAAACACCCCATTTTTTGTTAAAAACGTAAGTTATAGGCTAATTGAAGATACTAATTTCATCCGTTTGCCAATTAGATACGTTTTATTATTTTTCGCTTTAGAAAGCATTTTGTGATAACGTCGCGATTTGACTTGTACCTATTTACTGCAAAACAGCAAGGACAAATGAAAGTCAAATAAATTATTATGAATAAATTTTCGCAGGTATCATATTGTCACAATCTAATTGTTTATTGCGCTATAAGAGCCCTGTTCCCGGAAATGGCTTCGGAATTAATATGTTGTCAAATTTTGGTATATCACCATTGGGGTGACCAAAGACTAAAGAGTGAACGTTCGTAAATTACGCACGTCTATACTTGGTCTGTACCAAAGGGCCACTTGATTAAAGTTACCAATATATTGTAAGATAAGATAAGTTGAGATAAGATTTCAGTATACATCGTGACTAGTTAGCGTGGAAGCAAAGGTGATCGCCGAGGATAAGCTCTAAAGTCTAAACCATTTTATTACCTACTTGAGAATAGTAGAACTAGATGCAGGTAGCCCTATCTAGAATTTTATAAAAGATATAAGGGCTAAGGGTAAGATAGCCAGTTCTTACCCTTAGCCCCTATAGTCACATTTGCAAAATTTTACAGTACACACAATTGAAATTCTCAAACCCCTTTATAGCTGTAAGGCTGAAGTAAAAAAATTGCAAACAAACTAAATAATTAGCAAACTCCCAGTGGCTTTAGTCCGTGTTTTATTTAGTCGTTATGATGAACTGAGAAATTCTATGCCCATACACTAAGAAACATAAATACATAATTTTGAAATAAAGTGCCTGTTTTCCCCTTACCCCTTCATATAGATATGATCTTGTACATTTTAATAAATAAATATTAAGGGACAATCTTACACAAATCGACCTAGTCCCAAACAAAGCAATGCTTATACTATGGATGTATTAATTAATTGTAGACAATTAAACTCAAATGAAACCTTAAACATAATAAAACTAAAATAAATTAAATACAGCTAAAATAACTCTAAAAAACTATGCCCCCGCGGCAAGACGCTGGCAGTATTTTCTCGCTGATCCTAATGCTGATGCGTTGTGCGAGTAGGGTTACCATTTAGGAATTTGAAAAGTCCTGGCAAAAAGCCGGACGAATCGAAAAAAGTCCGGACTTTTTAGTCACCAAAATAGGTAGGCATGGTAGTAGACGTAGATAATCAATACCAACACAAAATAGGTAGACGCTCGCATTGCGAGATTTGCGAGGGGGTAGGTGCGGGGTGCGGGCCGGCCGGGCGGTTTTATTACTCATTATTCCAACTTATTTGAAAAAAGCCGGACAAATGAAAGGGCCGGACAAAGTCCGGACAAGAGTCGAAAAGTCCGGACATGTCCGGACAAATCCGGACGTATGGTAACCCTATGTGCGAGGAAGCTTCCAAGCTTTTCGGTCACCAGTAGACTCAAAGAGCCTTTTGCTGAGTTCTTGAAATAAATAACATGACTATGAATAAATACCTAACATGGCCTAGGAACAAATATTCCTATTTATATTATATTCCTAAATATTCTATTGCCCTTGCTAGGATTCGAACCCAGGGCCGCCGGCTCAGTAGACAGCTACACTAAAAACTGTGCCAAGCGCGTCGTCTGTTTGAATCCCATTCTTTTATACTTCCACTAACGTTTATATAAACTTCAACATCACCATTCATCCTGAAATATTCCACTTTCAAGTTTCCCAATCCCAACTTAGTTGCAATCTCTAGGTGCCGATGCGAAGTGTAATATTGGATATTGATATAAGGATTCTATTAAGGTACCAAGGACCATCATGTATTTATATGTAGGGAAAGTACTTTAATCAACTTGGACTGGATTTAACCAACCTTTTATTCCAGGAATATTAGTTTGCCATTTGTGCCATTTGTGCCTACTGAGCCGGCGGTCCCGGGTTCGAATCCCGGCCAGGGAAAATATTCGTGTGATGAACTCGAATATTTGTGCTTGGGCCATGGTTGTTCTATGTATTTAAGTATACCTAAGTATATTTATTTATCTATATAAGCATGTATATCGTCGTACCCATAACACAAACTTTCTTGAGCTTAATTTGGGACTAGATCGATTTGTGTGAAGTTGTCTGATATTTATTTATTATTTGTATCCGAGAGTAAGTTATTTCTGCCCGTCTCTCATATCTACGCTTCGCGACTCTTTTTAGTCTTGTCACGCGACATAGCCTCGTCCGTCACTCTCTCACAGTACAGCGAAGAAAGAGATAGGTAATATTTCTAACGCGAAAAAGAGTCGCGTGTCATAGTTGTGCTAGGATGCGCGAATAAAATTTAGTGAACGTGTGCCTTTATCCAGTGGCGGATTAAGGGTCGAGAGCGCCCTAGGCAAAAACGTCATCGGCGCCCCTTTGCGCTTCATTGCGGCCCTTTGCGCCCCTTTGCGGCCCTTTACGCCCCTTTGCGGCCTTGCGCCCCTAGGCACGTGCCTACTTTGCCTTAGGGATAATCCGCCACTGCCTTTATCACTCGGAACCGGACGCTTCAGGCAATTCAGATTTTAGCGGCAGCTGAACAGATGCGATCTACGAGTAATTTTGTGGTATTTGTATATGTTGCAGTCAAAAGTGTGAACTGGTCAAAAGGACTTTTAACCGACAAAAACAGGCAAAACTACTTTTGAACAACACGCTCATTCAAAAGTCCTTTTGACCAGGAGCCTTACCACGATCTTTATAAAAACTATCCAAAAGCAGTGCAGTTCAGTTTAGGCACCTAAATTGAATCGCTGAATTTCGTACCATAACACATTTAAAGCAGCGCTGATTCTCGATCGCATAAAGTGAATGAAAGACCGATATTTGTCTCTGGTCTGCAATTGAGACGCTACGGCGCGAAAGGGATGCCGCTATGTGAGTTTCGTATATGTTTATCTCTTTCTGGCTTCTATCCGTTCGGTAACTAAAATATTACAAATCAATTTCGCAGCACACTTTGTTTAAAACTAATTGGTAATTTTGAAAAGAAAAGACATATATTTCATAGCGGACTTATGTTCTTTTTTTAATTTAATGACAATATTTGCCATACCAAATGCTTTATTGAATGAAATAAAGTTTAAAATGTCTGTATTTCAAAAGAAATTGTAATTAAGACTCGGAACGTGTGCCGCCTTCCGCCTGTGATAATGTCATGTCAATCATTGACATGTAAATTTGTTAAATTTCAAATGAATTTTACGTGGTATGCCAATCTTCGAATTCAGTTTAATCCTCCGCGGATTTAGTGTATTCGTTCAGGGGAAAGAAATTGTGACCAGGAAATGCGGTGAAGTGATTTTATCACCCATATAATATCAAGTGTGTCAATGACAATGTTAAAAGCTCCGTTTTTATCGCCAGCTGTCTCCCGCCGAGATAGAGACCTTTGAAATCGGGCTTATATTTTTGACCCCATGATATCAATATTATCCAGCTGCAGTCCCGGCACTACGTGTACTTCAGCTCATTTGTGGTGTGCGTGCCGCGGCCGCTGCAGGACACCATCGCAAGTGCAGACTTCTGGCGGAAGGGTGTTGTGTTTCGGCAGTTCCGCGGTAATTTGCCGAATTATACACCAGATCAGACGACGCAAAGGACCCACGCGGTTGTGTCGCCTAAATTAACTAGTTTTAAGTCTTGTTTATATGTATTTTTGTAGTTCAGTGCCTTATTGGTTTTATTACTGTAATGCTGTGTAACTTTTTTGAATAATAAATAAATTATCAACTGCTTAAAGATATGTTCAATTATAGTTGCCTATTTTAGGTTCAGTGCAAATGTTTGTAACTCCAGTTCTTTGTTTTACAAAATAGTTTACTTGTTTTTATAATTCAATCTATTAAAAATCATATTGTGGTTTAAGAACTTAAATAGTAACCAAATAAAGAAGCATGATGTAAAGCACCCTCGAGCGGCTAATTTAGTTACTACAGTCTGCAATGCTACGGAAAAAAAACGTATCTTACTATGAAATCCATACAAAGCTACGAGCTCTTTACCGTAGTATTGCAGTAGTCATATGGAACCGAAAAACACGAAGTTCTATCTACTTATTACCAGTAATGCACTCTTATCTATGCGCATTGTGCATCTTTTTTTTCCCCGTTGCATTATCCAAGAGATCGTATTATAATAACTCAAAAGAAATTAACTCGTCAGTATTCTGAAAAACCTGTCAAACACTTCGCTACCCTAAATTTTTCGGCGATGGGGTGCGTACGTACGTAGTAGTGCGTGTATATTGTAACAGAAATAGATAATAACGCGAGCGCAGCGAGACCGAAATTTTTCGGCGCGGGGGTGCGTAGTAATACGATCAAATGAAAACGCGAGTGCAGCGAGGGCGAAATTTTTCGGCGCAGGTGTTCGTAGTAACAAAATCAGAAAAAAACCCGAGCGTAGCGAGCGCCCAATTTTTCGGCGCAGGCGTACGTAGTAACACAATCAGAAAAAAACGTACGTAGACTACGTAGTATAGTATATATTGTAACAGAAATAGATATTAACGCGAGCGCAGCGAGCCCGAAATTTTTGGCCCGGGGATGCGTAGTAACACGATCAGATGAAAACGCGAGCGCAGCGAGAGCGAAATTGTTCGGCGCGGGGGTACGTAGTAACAAAATTGACCGATATAGTGTAAAAAGATCCGATCTGGCAACGCTGATATATGTATGGCCTATTGCCACCGCCCCTCTTGCCGGCCCGCGACCTCACTCGGCGCCCGCGCCCTATATTTGAAGCATGTTCATGTTCTTACTTACAGACGCGCCCCGAAGATATTGACAGACTTACAAGCATGTTTTCGACCAAAACTATTTGTTCTTGTTATTTTTCATGTTCATTTTAAATTTTGGATTGACAAAAAAAGGTGAAAAGTAATAGTTGGTTGAAAGGCGCCAATACCAAAACAAAATGCAAACGGCCAGGCCTACGCCGCCCCTGTCGGTTTGGCGCCCCGGGCTATAGCCCGGATCGCCCTAGGGTAAATACGTCCCTGAATAAAACGGTAGGAAGTTACACAGACACGTTTCCAGACCTGTGCGAGACAAGTCGCAAACAAAAGCTAAGAACTAATAAATATTCTACACAAAACTATCCAGAACGATACATTCAATGAGGAACTTTTTATGAGTCGCAAAATTTGACACTCGTGCGATTCAGTTTCGTCTCAAGTGACACATCGTGGTACGAAAAGTACTTGAAATGAGAGAATGAAATAGTTGAGACGCTCTTACTGAACTGTCATCTGAACTGAGTCGTAAATACAATGTCATGGTATGAAATAGCGATACAGTTCAGTTTAGGGCCTAAAGTGAGTCGCGTTAAGAGATCGTGGTAAGGCTCCTGTTCACACTTTTGAGGGGTATCAAAAAAAAAAACTAACCTAACCTAACCCGGCCGAGTCGAATCTGCTCTGAAAGGTTTTTTTTTTTCTGAAGTACTATTAACCAATGGTTTTCAGGCAAAACTACTTTTGACCAACACGCTCAGTCAATAGCAGTTTTGCCTGTTTTTGTCGGTTAAAAGTCCTTTTGACCAGTTCACACTTTTGACTGCGACATATACATTATTAAGTATTTTAAGTTTACCGCCGAGCTTGCCTCATTCTTTTCTTACCCTTGTATACAATTGAATTATGAATATCTTACCATATATCGTTAAAAAAAATACTCAGATCTTCGTCGGAAAGTTACTTATCAACATAACATTATGTATGGTATGGCCTGCTCCCCTTTTTCTTGCGTTGTATTTAAATAGTATCGCTTACAACATTTTGTTTACCATAAAATAATAGAGGAAGGTCGGTGTTTAACAGGAATTCGCCTGCCATGTCTGACCCTGTGTTTGTTGTATGACAATTGTAATCTTGTCCGCAGAACAAGCGTTGGATGTTGCTGGTCGGCAGCCTCGTGCTGCTGTCCATGGTCGTCGCCTCCGCCGGCGGCGAGGTGTGGGAGGAGAGCGACCACGAGGTCCTCATTCGCAGTGAGAGGGGCGCCAAGAACCGAGGTTAGTGCAGTGCCGCATTTATCCCTAGGCCCACAAGGCCAGAGCATAGGGGCCCAGCCAGCCTAGGGACCCCAATCCCAGCAACAGGACTTGCACCATACTTATGTTCTCTTAGGGGAGGGGGCCCCAAATGCCAAGTGCCTACCCTGGCGCTCTAAGTCCGGGCCTGGGTTAGAGGGTTTTTCGTAGTCATGCACTCTTGGCAGAATGGTCGTGGTCATGGTTAGGTTGATTCTTTCGCCACCGCTTCTCTCGTGGTTCGCCGCCATCTAACTCTATGTTTGGCGGAGCGAGAACTCTCGTTTATGCCGCATTGTGTCACAGATTTGATGAGGTCTGTCCATCACGTTGGAGTAAGTCAAGTACCGTAGAATCTTCCCAATGGTATCATCATCACTGTTTTATCGCCAAGCTAAAGTGAAAGTGAAGGAGGACCGAGGTACATCGCTCGTAGAATTGACGGCTGCTGAAGACAATTGCGGGAAGGCCTCCTACAATCACTTAGATAGTTGGCGTCCACAACTGTGCGTTTTTCTAGAAATCTCCTGGCTCGCACGACTGCATTGTGGAATGAATTATCGCTTGCGGTATTTCCGGACCGATGCGACCTTCAAACCGTCAAAACACGAGCGTACTTCCACCTGAAAGACCAGCAACGCACTTGTGACTCCTCTGGTGTTGTATATGTCTATGGGCACCGGTAATCGCTTACGATCAGGCAATCCGATTGCTCGTTTGCCCCCTATTATGACATAAAAAAAATGTGAGTGAAGTTCGTGGGATGAGGTATTATCGCAGTCTTGTTAAAGAGAATGTTACCCGTAGCCACTTAGATAATGGCGATCGCTTAGTAATCTATCAAGAGGAGTTGAGGGAGTGGGTTTGTAATGCAAGTCGATGAATGAAGGAGCAACGATCGCGCGAAAATAGATGCTCTATGTAGCAATGCAATTAAATTAGTCGTGACGGGTTGCGGTCGCGGCAGACTTGTACAGTCCAGGAAATGAAATGTTTAAGTTAATCGTCTCCTTAATTTGTTCGTATTATCGTATGGCGTGGTTCGACATTACTGGCGTAAAGGTCGCATTTTCAAAATGAAAATTAAATACCAATTTCTAAATTATGTCTACCTTTTGAACCTCATTATTCAATTTTTTTTTTATTAACTTTTGAAGTATCACGTTCTTGAATTCCGAAAGTAACTCTGTCTTAGTATATATTACAAATCATAATGTTTAGAAAAACTTTAATAATACAAATTTAATGCCTCTCGGGGGCGGGAACTTAACCGGATTTAACCGCACCAACGGATCCAGAAGGTTGTCTAAATGGAAATTGCTTTTATTTTATATTAAGATATGTTCTAGCCTTTCATACGTGCTCTGTTTGTGACTTAACGAAGTAGCCATGATGCAAAAAAAAATACCAAGACGAACAGGCGTCCAAATACCTTACCTTAACACTTTCACGGACAGTACGTCTCGTGACGAAAATGAGGACCCTTGTGATATGGCACACGTCTGTAGACGGCTACTTTTTATCTTCGTATTATTGCCACTCCATCTACACTTGAACATATTTATTATCTCGTAGTTTATATATAAACTGTTATGTATGTATACATAAGGCATGTGCCGTTTTTGGCTATAACTTTTTTATACGAGTTTAGCCAATTTTCTAAATGGTCCTATGTCTTTGTTAAATCTTCCACCGATGTCGCACTGAATTACGGAGTTAACAAAATAAGCGTCGTTTAAAATAGAACGACAGCTCAGTAATGTGACAGGGAAAGGCAGATAATTCCAAGCCTCTCGGGAGCGGAAGCTGCCTGTATTGTATCCTATCTTGCTCGAAATTGACATGGAAAATGGGAACTCCAAGGAATATAGGCCGAGAGATCGAGCGAGCGCGAGTATTTTTAACCCTTTAGGTGCATGAAGTATCAAAAACGATACCTCTGAAAGAACACATATTATATATAATATTATTTTCACCTCACTCGCTCGGAAAACCTCCGTTTATCGGGCGAAATCTGCGTGCAAAAGTCTATTTTATCCGCTAGCGTGCAAAAGTCATTTGAATTTCGAACACGACGATCTTGATTCGCTGTGGTGCATGTAACTTTTTTATATTTAAGACTCCTTCAACGCGTGACTGATTTCATCAGTCGATAAATCTTCGAATAACCAATCAACGCACGCTAATAAAGGGCGATCTGGTCAGGCCGGCTAAAATCATATGTACGTTTGAATACTTCTTTTACAAAAAAATACACCTACAATATCACGTCCAGAAACCTGGTTTGTGGTGACAGATTTTTAAGTTTTTATTTTTCTACACTTTATTTTAAGTATGTTGAATATGTTTATATACATTAATAGTAAGTATTTCAGTTTCATTTACATATTTTGACTTGTAAATATATTAAATACAACACAAATTGTAATATTTATTTGTTATAAAAGTTGGAACATAAGAGTGTAATTTCTGAACGCACCCGAGAAAAAAATAATAATTAAAAAGTTGGAAGTTTTCACAATTCACGTAAATTTGTTCTGTGGAGAATACATACTGTTGTCTTACTTTATAGAAATATCGAAAACAAGAAAGTTAAGCCCAATTTAGAGTATTTATTCAATGCTAAAAGCCTGCATTAAAACGAAAAAGGATTTCTTATAAATATTTGGAGACAATAAGTTATTTACCGAAACTATTGGCGTTTTTAAAGAAGATAAAGCCGAAAAATAATCTTGTTCGGATCCCATCGACCATCGTCCAATAACTTCCAAAGCAAGTGTTATGGAAAATACTTCCGAGTGGCCAACTAATCCTTCCCAGAATGCCATTCTCCCACATTCACAACGAATGTGTTAAGTAGTTTAAAATACAAATATACGAGTAATATAACAGTGCTTAAGAAAAACACAACGATAAAAAATATACACGACGATAATACAAATTACGGCCATATTACTTTTAATTTTTAATATGTGTGCTTATCTCGTATTTATTTGGTTTGGATTTGAGTGTGTTATGTTTTAAATTTGATGTGTTAAATAGAAGGCAAAATTAAATATGATTATTTTTATGTTTTAATTGTTTTTCCTGAATCTTGCATTTTCCTCGCTGTAGTGAGGTGAAAAGTTGTGTGTTCCGCATGGCTACAAAATTATTTAGCTTCTCGTGTCTTGAAAGCCTCGCTACGCTCAGGAATCTATCTTTGAACCATTCGCTTCGCTCATGGTTCAATCTTAGATTCCTTCGCTCGCTCAGCTTTCAATTTCAACACTCGCGCCAAATAACAACTTTGCAGCCTTGCATAACAAATAACTATTATGCCCGGGTTATGGATGTTATTTGTATTTAAGTATGTACATAAATCCATGTATAAGTATGTTTATCGTCGTCTAGTGTCCATAACACAAGCCTAATACTAGAGCTTACTGTGGGACTAGATTGATTTGTGTGAGATTGTCCGATATTTATTATTTTTTTATTTATTATACCAGGGTACCTCGTGACTTTTGCCAATGCCAGTTTTTAATGCTAGTATATGTTCGTATCATCACAAAAAAAAAACAATTATTAACGAAAGAACACATTGTCGAAATCAAACTGAACGTCGTCGATTGTGACTTTGCCAAACTGAGTCACAAAGTCCTAATTTTGACATAATGGTATTGATTTTTATTTCCCTCATTTCTAAAATAAAATGTAGTATCATTTTTAATACCGTATGCATTTATGGGTTAACCCCTTGAAAAAGAGGCGTTATATAAGTTAGGAAGGTTAGATAGATCTGCGTCATCCTCCTGAATCTAATTGTGTATTTTTGTACTTTTTGTTTGGAAGGTAGAACAACCGAATTAAGAACCTCCTCTTTTTGGAAGTCTGTTGAAATACCAAACATTTCCACTAATTTCACATTCATGGGATAGGATTTCGGGAAAATTTATTACAATTTGCATACCTATTTGAATGTGGCCGCTGTTCCAGAATAGTGACGAGCCGATAAAATACCAGATTTATTATTATCATTACTTTTTATTACTATTATTTGGTAACCGAACCTCGAAAATAAATATATCGATTTGACGAGTCTTCAGACAGTTTTAAAGTAGGTTTCTTATGGCTTTCTATTAAAAACAAATCTTATAAAAATGTCGGCGAATGTGCGAGATGGACTCTTGCGTCTCGTATATACGAACTATAAACGCATTGCATATTGTTCTAATTCTAACGAAAAGATAAACTGTACTGAGCGACAAACTTAACTTTACCGCTGGAAAACAGTTTTACGTATTTAAATAGGCTATATTTTTTATTTGTCCCTATACTTGTAGTAGGTATAAGACGGTATGACTTGCCAAATTTTATAGTTCTAGGTCAACGGAGAATATTTTTATTATTAATTCACGTTTTTTAGCGGCTAACAGCCGTATCTTTTTTTACGTTAACTAATTAGAAGTTTGATTTTTTCACAGCTTCAAGGGACTGTCAACAGCGTATATAATTGCAACTAGATACCTCCACGCGTTCCCGGGGGAAACAGGGGAATTAAATACATACTAAAATATAAAGAGCCTAAAATGTCTCCTCTCTTCACTCATACTCGCATTTTCTTTAAATGTGACGGCTGCTTTGTCACTTATTTATCGCGTGATAATAGCAATCATTGGCCCGCATGTAACCCAGAAAAAAATGCTAATTTTGTATAGAAGTTATTATATCTCGCAAATGCAATGAAATAAATATTAAAACCGTGTCATTTATTGCTAGGAACGGCACATCACTAGCTGAACTAGGGTTGCCAGATGCTCGGGATTTGGCGGGATTCTCCCGAATTTTGGTATGTCCTCCCGACTCGCGAAAAAGTAAAAAAATTCCCGATAAACAAATTCATTTTATAAAAATCTAAATTTAAAAAGAAATACCGTTGTTAATTTTTCCATAAGTTTTATATTTAAATTATCTTATTATTTTTTTGTAGATTATAGAGTTACAATAATGAGAAAATGATTTTATGTCTTCATTTGTTAGTATTTATTTATGTAGACATTTATAATATTTTTTGTTTTTAATATATTTACTTTATAATGTGATTCAATTTTTATTTCTCCGGACCAAAGTCACAAAATTCCGAAAATTTTTTGATTCTCCCGATAATAGGGTTATTCGATCTGGCAAACGGCAACCCTAAGCTGAACACACTAACTCAATCTGAAATTGTGTGCGCAGCTCTCGGGCTTTCTAGCTCACTTTAGCACGCTATATCGGTAAACAATAGACAACCTAATTGACCTTGGCCTGTGTGAGGTCAGATTGGCAGCCACAGAATAGATCATAGTGCATGAAGCTACAGAAGGTTCTCTTTTTCTATAAAACTTTTTGAATGCAAGTTACGTTTATTGGAATAACATAACCATAACATTGCACGGATACTTATACTTACTCGTACTTTTAAGACACGTGTCTCTGTATTAATTCAGTTCTATTTTGGTATGATAAGATAATATCATACCTACTTTAGTCAAACCTGGTAAAACTAGCTACTCGTGTCCTAAATCCTTTAGTTTAGTTCACCGTATTTTCAGGGTTCCGTAGCCGAAGAGTAAAAACGGGACCCTATTACTAAGACTCCACTGTCCGTCTGTCACCAGGCTGTATCTCATGAACTGTAATAGCCAGACAGTTGAAATTTTCACAGACGATGTATTTCTATTGTCACAATAACAACAAATACTAAAAACAGAATAAAATAAAAATGTAAGTTTGTAAAATGGGCTCCAATACAGCAAACGTAATCACTGACTGGTCGGACTTTCGTTCGCACGGTAGAACTAATGGAGAGCTATGGAGCCGATATTCACATTAAAATACTATAGAAGAATATATAAAGACCAGGGGCCTATGATGGTTGCGTTTATCACGTGATAAATAAGTGACAAAGCATCTGTCACTCACACTCGCATTATGTCAAAGCGTGACGGATGCTTTATCACTTATTTATCGCGTGATAAACGCAACCATCATAGGGCCCCTGATTTGTGTAGGCATTGTTTTTTTCGCCACCATAAAATACTTAAATATTTGCAACTTTATCCATGTTTTCTGGAGTAAATTGGGTTCTATATTGATCGAATATCCATTTATGACTAGAAAGTTCATGATATTGAGAATAAATTAAGTTAAATTAGGAGTTTGAAATACAGTAAAAAAAAAATTATTCATAATCTTAGTCAAAGGGAGTTTGGAATGAAATAGATGAATGAGTATGAGTATGAGTATGAATTGTATTTTAATGTTAATAACGGCTCCATAGTTCTCCATTAGTCCTATATATATAGTCCTCCTTGTCGTATCCGACAACGGCGACTCTTACACTCTCCGTTCATGTGCGCGGATGTGACTTGCAAAGCCAAACTTGGTCTTGAATGTCCGGTCACACTGTGCGCAATAAAGTTGCCCTTGTGTGTCAAAAGTGTAAGCGTAGGTAGGTTTGGGTCGAGTCTTCCGTAAGCGGCGCTTTTGGTCCAGATGCTCGAGTCGAGCTTCTTCAAATGAAGCTACATCTTTACTGACGTTATTGCGCCACTCCGGTCTCATCGACGCAAGGTCCTCCCAACGCTCAGATGGGATGTCGCAAGCTTTAAGATGACGTTTCGGAACATCCTTGTAGCGCAGGAACTGCCCCCCGTGATTGCGTTTTCCACTAGCGAGCTCCGAGTAAAAAACGGTTTTTGGGAGTCTGCAGTCTTCCATGCGGCTAACGTGGCCACACCATCGTAGCTGGTGTCTGATCAATAGAGCCTCCATGCCGGACATGCCAGCTCGTCGTAGTACCTCCGTGTTGGTCACACGATCCTGCCACCGAATGCGAAGTATGCGACGTAAACACCGCATATGGAAAGTATCAAGCTTTCTGATGTCTCCTTTGTACAGGCACCACGCCTCAGCGGCGTACGTAAGTATTGGGAGAACCAGGGCCCTGTACACGGAAAGCTTGGTTTGCAGTTTCAAGTCATGCGAGTTCCAAACACGTTGGTTTAACTTGCCGAAGGTAGCTGCAGCTTTGGCTATACGTGTAGGTATCTCTGAGGCAAGGCTATTGTCGGATCGGATTTGGCTACCTAGATATTTAAAGCTTGTAACTTCCTGCAGTACTGAACCACCCAATGTTATTTGAGTTATGTTAATAACGGCTCCATAGTTCTCCATTAGTCCTATACCGTGCGAAAGAAAGTCCGACCCCTTGGCTTAAAGGTCTAGTTACCAGGCCATAATATTCCCAAAAAAAAAAAGTCCGACCCCTGGTAATCAGTTGTGTTAACTTTGCACCTCATTTGTATCCGGCGCCATACATACCAAGTGCAAACTTAACTTAACCCGGCCTGCTAAGATGGGAGAAGTGAACCCTCGATGCGCGAGTCTGATTCGCACTAGGCCGGTTTTTGTATGTTTCTCTGGTATATTTCAAGTCTGTGGCTTTTGTGAAGCCTAAGATACATAGGCCTTGCGTTGTCTGTGAAATAGACTCGGACGAGATGGCCAAGTAGGTATGTAGCACATTCCTGATTGTAAAATGGTGATATATGTTGTTGGTAAACAGCAACATGTTCTACTTCCATTGACCTTGGCTTGTGCAGTTCATTGATTAGCTACAGATTGCCACAATGCGAGCATTCATTTGTTAATGAATATTGAATGTGCTTATGCTATAGAGGACATAGCTATACTGCGGCTACACTGTGTCTTGAACGTTTTATGTTTTACACGGGGCTAAAGTAAGCCATTATGACTAGCAGTGATTATTAGGACGAGCGAACGAAGTAAGTGAGGATAAATATAGCTGAGTGTCATAATAGCTTTTAGACACGTTTATGCACTCTACTTTTCACATCTACTGCGAGTTTATTATTAAACTATGACAATCGGGTAGGTATACACAATTGTAAGAATAAGGAAAACGATTAATATCGTCAGATTGTCTGTGCATTGCGCTTTAAGGGGTTTTTACATTTTTATATAATGGGCTACTATACGATCAAAGAATATGGCTAATCTAAGCGGGTTGGTTTGTTTTTAATTATCCATATCTAGTATATAAATTGTCCAAGTTTATTTCTTATTTTCATATAAATTATAATACGGTTTCCATTTTAACCCTAGGGACAAAACCGACCACTGTAGTCCCGCATCGCGAAGCTAAAATTACGTAGGTACTCTTTTGAGCAGGAGAGATGAAAAATTATTCTTTCTCTCGAGTGATAAGTACACAAGTATCTATATATTCATTATTTTGCCCTCGTGTTTGAATACTTGAAGCGATCCTGTAGGTAACGCTCCAATTAAAAGCGGAGCCGGCCATCGTTGGTAGTAGTAGTCCGAAGCTTCGATTTTAATTCCCGGCTAGGCGGAAAGCATAATCGCATTTATGTCGACGTTAAAAAACGGTGATATTTTTAGTATTTGTTGACTGTACCAGAACGTTTCTATTATTAAAGGTATAACAGATACCTATCCATATATTCGACGGAACAAGTTAGCATGAATTATTTTCACAATCTCTAATTGTGGATTATACGTAAATACCTACATAGTACATACATTACTATACCTAGGATAACTCGGGGCACGTTCTAGGGATAGGATATCGATAAAAAAGATGTCGATATAAGTAAAGTAATATATGTGCTCAATGAACATTCTGGATTACTATTTAGAGGTTCGATGTCATATCTGATCTGATATCGAGCCTCTTAAATTAAGATAATTAAAGTATGAGGATGTCATTTCAATCAAAATGTCAATTTACGTATATTATGAAAATTATTTTAAAATAAATATATATATAAATATACGTTTTAATATGTTTATTTTTTCATTTGAAAATGTGGAGAAATGAAGTAATATTTATTTATGTCGACGACATTTAGATGTTGACAGTAACATCGATATATTTTTTTGTCGATAAAATATTTTGCTGCGTCACTTTCGTATAGGTGCCCCGAGTTATCCTAGGTTTACACACCTAGGGCGGTGAATTAATAAATAACCCATATCGCAGGTATTTGAATTTATTTATTTGAATCGAAGGTGGTGAAAGAAATTAATATGCGATCATGGGCTTTACTAATTACCGCCCGTGGTTTGTCTAAGGTTGAGGCTCTGCCTTGGCCAGCAAGTGAGATTTTCTTCCCGCGTAGCGCAGATTATAACGTTATTTATTCCTTTTGGCTGCTTCGTTCCGAAAGCATACCGCATACTTACCTAACTACAACCGGTACAAACAAGGTACTAGGTTTAGTCAAAACACAATTTTTGTTTTTCCTCCGAAGCAACTACCTACCGTAGTAAAAGCATATAAAAATTCGCAAAGATTTTACCAAATAATCAATTTAATTATTGAAATAAAAAGCCAAAACTGTAATTTGCAAAACATGACTAATTGACAATGTAGGTAAGATGTTTGAAAAATAAAAATATACATAAAGGATCACTACAATTGTTTTATTCCGTTTCCGAAATTATGCATAAAATTCAAAGATCATTGCTGATGATGTGCGCTAAAAGCAAACAATCCATGTTCGACGAACCGTTTTATCAAAATAATGAGCCCGAACCGCAGAAATCAAAATCAATGAAGAACATAATTACCTATGTAAATATACCACATTATACCCACACGGTTAATATACACAAATTTAAATTACATTGCGGCGGTTAG
This sequence comes from Apotomis betuletana, assembly GCA_932273695.1. Taxonomy (NCBI): domain Eukaryota; kingdom Metazoa; phylum Arthropoda; class Insecta; order Lepidoptera; family Tortricidae; genus Apotomis; species Apotomis betuletana. Next base: position 9,479,956 of record OW026298.1, on the reverse strand, counting down.
TGGCGATGGTAAGGTATGTTTTAATCGACTATCGGCCACAAAATCTGAAACATTTAGCGTTAAAATGAATTTCCTGAACTCTTCCGTTTCTCAAACGATAAAGAAATAATCGGAGTGACAACGCCACAATACCGACCGGTTTAATAAAATATGAATTTCGATGTCAACTAAAAGTAATTATACCCAATAAAAATAAAATGGAGAGTTTTGTCGAAGCCAGCCGGGACACATGTGCAACGGATTTATTTCTAGCGAATCAAATGTAACCGCCTCCCAGACGGAACAGGGAACAGCTTTGAGATCGAGTTACTGACATTTTGATACTGAACATAAGGAGCTCAATTTAAAATACAACTTTTTAATTTTCGTATGAATTAGGTGTCCAATATAACTATACTAAAAGGGTCATTGTCAGATTTAGAGCCTTATCACACTTGCGATTTGCGAGCGTATTTTGTATGAAGGCGATCGCGCAGCGTGTCCGCCGCGTCGCTTATTTGTATAGAAAATACGCTCGCAAATCGCAAGTGTGATAAGGCCCTTAGGTTCGCGTCTTTTCGGTGGACACGTAGAAAGTTATAAGGACTTTTAGGCCTAGTTTTCCGATCAAAATTATTATGATCATAAACGACGTTTCCCTTTCTATGGGCTTGCGTGTTAAAAACATAACTTCTATGCACATACGCTGTTAACTGGCCACCGAAGATACAACTTTTGTTTTTTGAACTGACAATGACCCAAATGTAAGGTTGTGTTCTTTTTCGGACGTTATATTCGATTTAAATATGCTGCTTGTTGTCATTTAAGTCAAGAAACAATATTATTTAATAACATAAGTAGAAGAAAATCATATACGTATAAAACCGTACCTACTCTAAATAACCTATAATACAATTAAATAAAAAAAGGGTCATAAAAAGAATACACCATTTAAAAGGTAGTTGTTGCAGTTAGCGCCTTACGGGCCGTACGAGCCCCAATACAAATGAGTTCGTCTGCCAGGAAAAAATATTTTAACCTAACTTCAACATAAAATTCAGGGAGACCTGGATGTTTAGTAGAAAATGTAACATAGAAACCATATAGATTATAAATAATATATGATTTACCAACAAAAAAATATAACTTTCCACAGCCATTAAAAAAAACATAATTTCGCAAAATGTATCACTCGCAAAAAAGTTCGTCTTCAGTTCAAACGACGCAGAATAGAACGTCTGCCGCTTGATGGCGTCACCTTTTGCATCCAAAACGGCTTTGATTCTGAACGGCATTAAATCTACTAACTCTCTACACTGTTCAGGGGTTATTCCATTCCAGACACAGGTAAATATCTCCTTAAGATCAGCTTTTGACCTAGAAGGGTCCTTTCGCAACTTCTTCTTCATTTTACACCACAAAGTTTCTATAGGAGACAAGTCCGGGCTGCTGGACGGCCATGACATATTAGGGATTTTTTTGGACTTCAGCCACGCCATCGTTGTCTTTGCGGTGTGGCATGAGGCACGGTCTTTGTTGAGAAGTAAATGCATTTCTAAGTTTTCAACTTCGATAAAGACGGCAGCATACTCTCTTCCAAGATGCTTTTGTATGTCTCGGCATCGACGGTACCATCTATAAATTGCAGACGGCCTACACCCTGTGCCGACATACAGCCCCAAATCATCAAAGATGCCGGAAACTTCACCGTTCGCTTAAGACAGTCATTATGAAATGCCTCTCCTTTATCCCGAATGACTTTACTTCGTTCGTCGCCAACTGTGACGTTGAATTTCGATTCGTCGCTCTATATTATTCTTCGCCAATGATCAGCAGTCCAGTTTCTGTCTTCTTTAGCGAATTTCAACCTGTTGGTTTTCTGTTTTTGCGTAAGTAACGGTTTCTCTTTAGCTGTGTAAAAACCGTAGCCCATTTTCTTCAGTACTCTCTTGCAGGTATCGACTGATATCTTCTTTTTAATTACGTCACGCCATAGTACGGTAAGTTCGCCTGCTCTTGCACGACGATTTTTCTTTATGATCTTCCTCAGAATCCTGTTTTCTGCTTTGCTGGTTAATTGGTTATTCGTGGACGGCCAGTTTTCTTTAAACAGGAGACTGTTCCGTGTTTTCGATGATCGTTTGAATTGTAGATCTTGGCAACGAAAGGTCTTTGGATATTTGGTACGTAGATTTGCCCTTATTGTTATTAGAAATGATAACTTTCCGCACTTCTTCAATCATCAAACCACGTAAAAAGCAGTTTTTATTTAAATAGACGACCTGTTTTGCGTCATATATGAACTAGACGTAATTTCTTGCTTACAAGATGTTAACTTTATGATAGAATTACATTAAGTAAGTTCTTTAAAATTATCACACTTTGTACAACACAAGATTAAACTAGGTGTAATGACCTCGTGTGTAGCGTATTCCATTAATCATCAAAGTCAATCAGAGATTAAATATCAGTCTTACAATTAAATATCGTATTTTGAAGTGCAACTAGACTAGACGATCTATTATGCATTGGGGCTCGTATAAGGCAGTGTGTGTGACAAGCGTTCTGTACGTTGTTTTTGCTTTCAAAGATAATACAAAACACGATAAACTTTTTATCTAGACTTGTTGACTTGACTTGACAGAAGTCTTTACTGGACAATATCTGTTACACCACCTATAACCTCGAATACGAAGCGATACAATAAAAGTGCGTCTAAGTAGGTACTCGATTTCTTTAGGTATACCGTCCACTGAAACGCAAATAAAAGCAAGCGGCCGGGCCGTCTAAGAAATTGGAGATTGTTGCGAAAGATCCCCGAATAATCTTAATGTCTTAAACACCAGTCGTAAAACAAAACGAAATAACACATGTGTCCGTATAAAAATATTTCTGTGAAGTGCATATGCGTCCCATATGCATTCCATTCAATATTTATCTCGAGCCAACGAGAGCGAAATCGTGTTGTAGAAATGAAAGGGAAGCTTCGCTGCCTCGCTTCTATGAATGGAACTGTAACATATCGATGATATAGGTAGGTACACGTGAATATCCTCCCAGACAGCTCAAACGCAGATGGCTCATAGTAAACATACATGTTTGTGTATTTAGTGATGAAAGTTATTTCAACGAACTTGTTAACTCTCGTTATCTACATCAACCTTTTTATATGAATATACAGTACTGTACCCTATTAGGTATTTGCTTAAAATATACTTTTTTCACCTCAGCTGCTAGAACAGTGATCAAAATGCGTTTTTGTTTTAGATCGAGACAAAGTAACTTTAATTTTATTAATCTAGGGTGCCTTCGTATACGGCCTTCATTTTTCTCTGTGTATTTCATATCCACGAAAAAAAACTATTGATAAAAACACACCAATTCGAAATTCATTCCAATACGCATACGAGTAATAATAATAAACCCAAAAATTCATAGATTAAAATGTAGGCTTTAAAAAAGAATAGGTAGGTACCCTTTAGAGCCTAGAGTTTATTTTTATTTTTGGGTTACTACTTACAAAGAATCTCAGAGACTGCCATGTAAAAAAAAAATAGTGCGTGGAGGCCCTCCGCGCGGAAGAAGTGAAACTTCGTAATGTGGAAATGAAAATAGGAAGGGGTAGAAATTGTAATTTCATAAGAGATAACCTAACAATCAATTGATATTCGGGTCAATTGCAAAAAAATGTACATAGTTAAGGGCTTTAATTAAAACAATGTTAATTGATTCCTTTGTGTGACGAAAGTTACCCATACATTTTGTATGACTAACTTTCGTCACACAAAGGAAGCGATCGTATTTAATGTTAACTAAGCCTTTAACTATGTACAATTTTTTTGCAATCGACCCATTCACAAGAGACGTACATTGACATAACCTTAAATCCGCCGCATTGTCCGTGGGATTGTTGCGTTGAACGTTTAACGCAACAGTGCTTTCCTACCCCCTCCACGGTAGCGTTAAACGTTAAACGTTTAACGCAACCTTGTTGGAAGTCGCATTAGAAGTTTCACTTCAAAAATGGTGTAAGCAATTATAACCTGATTTCCGTCCGTTAAAAATATATAACAAACAAAGTAAGTTGTATATAATATTGCCTCTACAAATTAACAGTTAATGAAATCAACTAGTTGATTAATAAATAATGACACAAAGGTAAATTAAGAAAGAAAAATTGAATGCGATCTACTACAATCGAAGCTTCGATTGTAGTAGATCGCATTCAATTTTTCTTTCTTAATTTACCTTTGTGTCATTATTTATAAAAATAAAAATGTGGTATTACCACATAAAAAATATGAATCGATAAAAAGATTCTATACAAATATTTAGAACAGCGCCATCTCTCTCGCAGTCTTCACACTTGCTGTAAAGCAATGGGGATTGGGGATCGTGCGTGTAAAACGCACATCCTAGGGTATGGCTAATGCGCATAAGCATTTCAAAAAACATATATGACGCAGAGGGCGCTCCAGTAGCGTAAAGAATTAAGGGATGAAAGATTTGGTGTGATTGACGTAGCGATCGGATAGCTCAGTTGGAAGAGCAATGCGCCGGAAACGCAGAGGTCGCGGGTTCAAATCCCGCTTCGATTGTAGTAGATCGCATTCAATTTTTCTTTCTTAATTTACCTTTGTGTCATTATTTATAAAAATAAAAATGTGGTATTACCACATAAAAAATATGAATCGATAAAAAGATTCTATACAAATAGTTGATTAAAATGCTCAAGATGTTAACGCTCGTTGAAACTACAACACTCAGCCCAGCTCTAGCTGTGCATTTCTGTGAACGGCTAAAATAACAGAATATGTGGAATCAGAAAGCGAAATTCCCACGTGACTAAACTGAATTAGGAAAGCGTAATAATCGACGATGCTCTCAATGAACGGAATCCGTATTGATTAATTTGGTTTAGACGTAAATACTCAGGAGAGGTAGAAGGATGTTATCGATGTAATATTTTTTTAGCACTCTGCGGCTTATAGATAACCTGTTGACCGCTACACGATTGAAATGTTCCAAACGACAACGACCGCATCTAGGTTCTACCTTTAGCGTAACCAAGGCAAGCCCAATACGCGCCGCGACTAACGCTAATAGCTCACGTGCCAGCGCGCACCAAGGTGTCTACGCCATCCGCTTAAGTATATTCGGAAGTGCGACTGCCAACACACCGGTGCGTTACTTGTTTATCATTTTCTAAGATCGGAACACAAACTTTTTATGCGGGTTCCTTAACAATATAATTTTATGCCCGATACTTATTGGCCTGTTTGTTGCAGAGAACTGTCGCTACACGAAGAGCGCCTGGTCCGACTGCGACTCCAAGACTAACGTCCGCGCTCGCACGCTGACGTTGAAGAAAGGCGACCCGGCCTCCTGCGAGCGCACCAAGACCATCCAGAAGAAATGCAAAAAAGGTCAGTATTACATCATTTCTGTCAAAGACACAGATGCGATTCAGGACATCGTCATGCTCAAAAGGCGCGACCCGGCCTCCTATGAACGTACCAACACCATCCAGAAGAATTATAATCTACAGATACGAGGACCGTCATGGATGCATAGTTCGCTCACACTCAAAAAGCCCGGTTTCTTGCGACCGTACCCAATTTATCCAAAGGTGCTAAAAATGTCAGCAGATACTACTGACCCCACCATGGCCACTCAATGCACTCACACTCAAAAAGGCGAGCTCTGCATCTCTGACCATGCAATAAAACTGAAAAAATGACAGTATGTATCGCTACATAGCACATTACACAGGTACGATTCAGATCAACGAGGGACCTAGACAGAACGACGAGGGAGGCCGGGTCGCCTTCCTTAAGCCGGAATGTACCAACGGCACCTACGCTCATGCTCAACAATGGAAGACCCAGAGACCTGCGAGCGCTATAAAAATGGCTCAGCGTCCCTTCTGTGCACTCGCCTACGACAGGTTCGGATTCGCTCCTTTTAAAGCGTCTAAACCGGACTAAGTGCATAACGGCAAATTTACCTCTATTGTCAAAGTATGTATTACGACGACCATGACTTTGCTGGGCTATTATAGGGCTGGGACGTTACATTGTGCGTCGACTGACGCGACACGCACAGAGCAACGTAGATTTTTGGTACGCAAGAATAACCCATACCCCTACCATGGGTTAACGTGATCATACTCGCTGGCGACAGCGTAAATGATTTGTATGGAGAATAGTACAGCGCCCCTAGCGGTTAGTTTGTAGAACTACAATTATCCATACAAAACGTTTATGCTGCTGCTAGCGAGTACGGTCACTGTAAACTCATGGTAAGGATACCACTCTTTTGTGATACCAAGACTATCAAGGAAAAATCCGGTCGAGTGCAAGTCGGAGTCGGTCATCGAGGGTTCCGTACGAACTATGAAAGCAGTGTGCAATATGCTTATTGCTCTAACGAAAAGATAAGCTGTACCTACTGAGCGACAAACTTAACCTTTTTTTTTACATAGAAAACTATCGTGAGTCTCAGACATATTAAAAATACTTAAACGGGTTTACTCACATCGTAGAAGTCGACTAACGCTCGACATGTTTCGAATCGGTACGCGATTCATCACCAGGAGAGACGATCAGTCGCGGCGGCGGCCAACCGAACACTGCGGGCACGCGCCCTGTAATACGCGCGGCTACTCGACGCGGGTGTCACCGGCGGAGGCGCAAAACTACCCTCATCATCACGCACGTTGAGAGAAGCATGCAACACATCCGCTAAAAGTGAATACACTGATCGCAGATTTAAAATTGATAATAAAAAAAAAAATCATCACGCACAATGCCAAATGTCGGGTTGCACACAACACTCACTACGTCATTTGCTAAGGTCTCGTCCACACCAACCATCCGTTTTGTTCTTTTGAGGTACGGATTCAGAACCCTAAAAATTGCATTTGCCTTATATACCTACTTACCTAATTATATTCATTCCTAGAAGGTTTGTTATTGAACCAATGTAAAATTAATTCCGAATATTAAAATTTGATCAAGTCTCATACAATAATATGCCTCATTTCTTTCATTTGTATAGTATCACAGACATTTCGATCTAGTATGAACAGCTCAGCGCTCCATTCCAGCAACTACAGGAACAATAGGAACTTTAACAATGGCTTTGGAACTAAGAAACCCGCTCAACCTGTAAATGGATTTTGTACGGTTGGCCCAAACCCGGTTGCGTTTTCATTGTACGATAAGGAAAGGAGAGTTGTTTATTATTTATTATTACCTACTTTCAATTTATGTGTTAAAAATATAAAGAGTTCCTGGGGGCCTATTATGGTTGCCTTTATCACGTGATAAAGCATCTGTCACTCACACTCGTACCTATTTTGTCGAAACGTGACGGATGCTTCGTCACTTATTTATCGCCTGATAAAAGCAACCATCATAAGCCTGCATGTGTTTTATGTTTTTCGTTACGTTTTAAGATATTATATGGATATATAGGTACGTTATTTCACCTATGCGTACCTACTGGTTAACTAGCTCTCAATTAATTCGGTAGGTTACCGAAGTAATCGACTTTGTTTGGTGCAAAAGCCAAAAAAAATACCGAACCATCGTTGAAATGTTTATCCGGTAAAAATGTTAGTAGGTACCTATTCGGTGAAGTCTGTAGGTACCTACTGTACTTACGCAGCGCATCTCGAATAACATTCTTCTCCTTTTACATGTTTAATCAACATTCCGTCTGCCTATTTATTCTGAGTATTTTGACGTCTTAATCAGAGTTAGTAAACACAACATCTGAAATCACTTTCCGTTCGAAACAAATGAAAATGCTGGAATTCCTGAATAATACCTTTGTTATTGAGAACAATAGCTTCTGGGTGCAATGTGGAATGAAGATAAAAGCATTGAAACGTGCCGACACGTATAACTTTGATTAAAGGGACTGAAACTTTGAGTTAATTTGAATTGGATTCCTTCTTTTAACTTTTCCTACAAAGCTTCGTTAGTTCTTTGTCTAGAATAACTGATTCAATTAGGTAACGGTTGAGTCTAGGATTATTAATGGATGATTCCAGATAGTTCGATACCAATCCGTTTTTCGGGCACTCGAGTGCTCGTATTTCAGTGCATAAAACTTGTGCAAGCAACAAGGCATTCTGCGTAAAGATTTTTGAATTGAACGCAATATTGTTTTGAAATATCATAATTTTCTACAATGTACCTAGGAAATGTAAGTAGGTACCTAGTGTAGTGTAACAGGCACCACAACAAGACAGACAGACAAACAAACACACCACCGCCATCGCCACCACGTGGCCACAAACAATTTGTATTAACTACTTGTGTCCACACCAATTCTCACGTCATGCTCCCTGGAAACCCCACTGTCTGTTTTGTGATTTATTAAGACGTAATAATAATGTACACAATATGTACTGAATTAGTACTTACTTAAAAAAAATTGTACCTCAATAGATCGAGAGTACAATTAATTGAATTCGGGGTTGCTGTAGAGCATCTCCCCAGCAACCCCAAAATTTTTTTTAAGCAAATTCGCGTAAATTTTCAATTTTTCTGCAAATAAGAAGCCCAAAAAAATTGTACTACTGTTTTTACCGTTGAATGAGTTATCTATAGCTAGTTAATTACCTAATTGTCGCTAGGACGCGAGCGCCTCTAGGTCTCAAAGCGAGAGGTCTCAAACGTAGGAAACTTGGTATTTATAGGGTTCCGTAGCCAAAGAGTAAAAAACGGGACCCTATTACTAAGACTCCGCTGTCCGTCTGTCTGTCTGTCTGTCCATCTGTTACCAGGCTGTATCTCATGAATTGGGCTGTTTTTAGTATTTGTTGTTATAGCGGCAACAAAAATACATCATCTGTGAAAAATTTCAACTCTAGCTATCTCGGTTCATGAGATACAGTCTGGTAACAGATGGACATACAGACAGACGGACAGCGGAGTCTTAGCAATAGGAGTTCTGTTTTTTACCATTTAGCTACGGAACCCTATAAATACCAAGTTTCCTACGTTTGAGACCTCTCGCTATGAGATCTGGAGGCGCTCGCGTCCTAGCGATAATTAGGTAATTAACTAGCTATAGATAACTCATTCAACGGTAAAAACAGTAGTACAATTTTTTTGGGCTTCTTATTTGCAGGAAAATTTAAAATTTACGCGAATTTTCTTTAAAAAATATTTGGGGTTGCTGGGGAGATGCTCTACAGCAACCCCGAATTCAATTAATTGTACCCTCGTATCTATTGAGGTACATTTTTTTTAAAGTAAGTACTAATTCAGTACATATTCTGTACATCATTATTAAGTCTTAATAAATCACAAAACAGACAGTGGGGTTTCCGGACGTCAATTCTCGCCTCAGTCCGTCAGTCCATTCTGGCTGCCAGCGTCTGTCGGAATGTCCAGAATCAATTTTATTATTGGTAACTTTGATACCCACAGACACATAATAGGCTTACACCGAATTGAGCTACATCTCTGTTTAACGCATTTTTTTATTGGGATCAAATGTCTATATACCATGTACATCTATTGTGTAAATGAGTTAGGTACAATGAGTCAACACGTTTCTCAAAGTATATTTGTTCAGCCTGCCGCTACGAGAAGTCATCTTGGAGCGAGTGCAGCCCCAACGGCGAGATGTCCCGAACCGACATGCTGAAGGCTAACAGCGACCCTACCTGCGACCAGAGCAGGCGCGTCACCAAGAAGTGCAATAAGAATAAACAGGTTAAGACCTCCAAAGACAAGGGTGAGTGCTACTAGCCATATACGTACTTCAGAAGGCTTTAAATACCTACGTCTCCATCTACCGATCGGGGTTCGCGAAGTGTGTTCGGACTTCCTTTATTCCTTACTAGTGTTTATAGTTTTAATCACAATGTCCGAGCGTGCCTCGCCGGCCACTCAGTTGGAGACACGGCTAATATTATCATCTAGTACATGTTCACGCCACTGTTTTTTACCTGGTATGATTGCAGTTTCTAGCTTGATTTAGGCGTATAGTTCTGCATCTATCACATAACCTAGGTATGTCATATCTGGTGCCACCAGTTGGGGCATAGACTGGTGAACATACGAAATGCTGCCACTGTCATCATCATCATAATATTTAAGATGTAGACAAGACACTTAAATGCTTCGAATTTCGAGTTGGACTCTATTTATATAATTAAATAAGAACGGTGACAGGGTGACAGGTAGCTGTAGTTACCAAATAAGCAATAGGCTCTTTTCGGTGCAATAATTTTCAGCTTCTTTTACATTTTGATTTATTTATTATGAAACACTTAGTTTTTCCATATTTATTTTCTTCTTGATCTTCACCTGTTTTTCCCCTTCTAAATACTTTCCCTCCCCTATTTTCGATTACTTACATGTAGGGCTGCCATCTCTAATTTCGCCGAACCCAGACATTTGGCGTAAATCTAATTTTTTCTCCCGGACGTGTCCGGATCCGAAAATAATATTATTAAAAACAAAAATCGCTTAAGTTGTATTTCAAATATAAAGTGTCCGGGTTTTCCCCACTGACACGGACACTTCTAGAGAACCCCCCCGGACGGCCCCCGGACGGCCTCCGAACTAGGACAAATCCGGACGATGGCAGCCCTAACTTACCTACCTACATGTAAATTTTATTTTACACTACCTACTATATTTTCCTGATAGGAATTTTTCTCCGTCACAGTGTTCTCGTATTTGCTATATTCTCATTTGGTGCTTTACTCCACAGGTCGCCGAAATCGCCAGTAAGCGTCAGCGGGGGCGTAATTCTGTTAGATTAAAGTTTTCATTATAATGTTCGTTCGTTGGTTCTAATTTATGTAATAGTGCCAAAATAGATTGATACAGTTGGCCAGCTATTTCTTACGGTTTTATTGGTATTAACCAAATTAGCTGCAATATAACAGTACAATCTGTAATCTTAATATTTGAAATGTATGGATATTCTAGTACCTATTAATTTTATTATCACTGGTAAGTCTTTGATATTAAAATAAATAAATAAGTACTTAATGTGTTTATTTTTATTGTAATGCCCTCTTTACACCACTCTTGCAACGGTGACAATCTTGGATCGTCAGCAACCGTACTACAACCACAGATTATATACAAGTTACTACGTAACTACAACTGGAACACGCGACTCTTTGTCTAGTCTGTTTCTTTCATTTCAATACCTTGTATGAATGTATGTAAAGCCTGACCAGAAATATATGAGGATGCGCCATATTGCGGAATTTCACTGGAACAAATTTCTTACACTGGCAATGATTTTATGATGGTTTGTCAAAAATGTCAATGTCATTCGTGGTGCTTTCTTTAAAAGACAATTATTTAAATTTTACCAAAGAAAATGCCGAAAACCATTCACAGTCGTGAAAGTAAGATTATAAATAAAGTGTACACATGTTTACTACACGAAAAACAGTCAGGAAAAGAGTGCATTTATTAAATTATATTACGAGGTTAACATAGTGGAACTGACAGGTATTTAAACTAATGTCATTATAGTGGGTTGCGACTGGTTGCAAAATTGTTGCCATACAAATCTTATAAATAGCGCCCTCTTGACAATCCTCATATATTTCTGGTCAGGCTTTACCTTGTGTACTATGTCACTCTCACGCGACAAGCAAGTGGCGATGCGCGTGTGGCGTACGGTTGAGCGAGAGATCCGAGCGCGGCGGCCACACGAGTGAGTGAGACACACGCATACGCAGCGCTCAGGGCTGCCACTAGAATATTTTCCATTATTCAGCCACAAGTCTGAAATTATACAAAAATGATTGCCAGGATACAAAAAGTGTGTAGACGGCTAAGAGTTTTCTAGCTTGAAATAATTGATGTATCCAATTATACAAGACGGTCCAGGATACAAAGAGGATACAATCAGCGGTCCAATTATACAGTTTTTGTATACAATTATACGATCTGGCAGCCCTGGCAGCGCTGCCGCTGCCGTTGTCGCGCTAAGTCTGGCATCTCCACGCGACGCTTTGATGCGCCAGAAATACTAAAACCCGCTCCAGACCTTCCGATCCGATCCGATTTATCGGAAGAAATGTCCTAACAATTGCACTACACATTATCCGATTTCTTCCGATAAATCGGACAACTGCACTACACATTATCCGGAGCGGGTTTATCTCTCACTTTCCTTTCAATACCGTGCGAGCAAGATAGGCGATGCTGAGCCGCGCGACAACCGAAGTCGCGGCATAATAATGCTAACCCTGCTGGTTAGTAAAGTGGTTAGTCGTATGTCGGTCATAATGGGATGTTAATTTAACTATGGGGCAATGATAATGATAGCCACGTTTTGCACACCATAAATAAACTATTTTAAAGCACTCGAGTTACTTTACGATAAATTTACATCACTAGTGCAAGTGTGTCGGTGAAAACCCATCGCATGATAAACATACATGACCATCATTGGCCGGCAGACTCCAGATATTGCCTCGCAAACTCCAAACCAAATAAGTTATTAAAGAAAACCCGTGATCATAATTGCACTTATATAATAAATAATATTCAATTTCAAATAAAACCTGACGTAGGTTCGAGCCTCATTCGATTTATCGAATAAATATGTTGCACCTATATTTAAAACGTCTCCCAAACAATATCGGATGTGACTCAAACCGTGCCGGTCAATAAATTAAAATAAATAAATAATTTAACCTTATCTAAAATAAATTATGTAGTGCTACAAAAACTGTTATAAAATTATAAAATGATGGACGCTTCTACTATCCGCGAACTATGTCGTTTAAATATCACAGGTTATTTGGTGCGGTGGCCGCGTCACTTGAAGAGCTGTTTGGCGTAGTGCCATATCCTGAAGAAGTACTCGTCACGGCGGAGAAGAGAGCCTCGCGCGTACGATCGAATGTCCGCGTCCATGTTGTGGTCGCGGAGCCATGACGTGGTGGTCTGAGTGCTGAACGACGTAGGCTCTGTCGCCTCCGTGTGCTCACCCAAATCCTCATCACCGTGGGATTCTTCTGAAATAAAAAAACCTTGTGACTACTCGCTGGTGTGCAAGGGCGTCCCCTTACATTTTTTACCTATACTCGTAGTTACGTAGTCTAATTTAAATAGTCTTTTATTTATCCTAGCCTAGTTGAGCTATGATAAAAAGTAGCTTTCAGACCTATACGATTGCTCATACAAATATTGCTCAAATAATATACGTAAAAGATTTATAAAAACAAACGTACTAACTAATCATATGCACGGTGCCACTAAAATGAAAAAAAAAACTATATACTCAAAAATGTTCCTGTTGGTGCAGTAAAATCAAGGCGGAAAGGGAAAGTCTTGCGACAGGCTACAGGCAAGCATAAACGAAAAAAATGGACTGATTGATTACTTCATACCACGTCCAGATGTGACTGTACGTATACGTAAGATACGGAGTAAAAATGAACTATTCGAAGATTCTGAATCCAAATAACGTACATATATTATCGGGATAAAATATAATCTTTGGAAGACTTATTGCTCCCAATTGACTGTAATTTGGAAGCTACTCGGTGTTTGCACTTGCATACAACGAAAAATGCAAAACAAATTCCAAAATTAGCAATGTGATTGTGGTAAGTAGATGTAAAAGACAGCTATTTCTAAAGAAGTAAGTAAATTAAATTCAATGTAATAAACCAACCTTCTCCTGGTAGGACCTTGAACGGCTCATCAGACTCGAGCGGCTCGCTGAGTCCGATCTCGTTTCTCGCGTATATCCTGATCATATACGTGTGGTCCTCGCTCAAATCCCTGATGTTGAACTTGAGCGTGTGAGCGTCAACCTTGCCAACTTCCATCCACATGGTCTTCGTGACGTCTCGAATAGCGATGTTGTAGCCTTGCAGCGGCGCTCCGCCATCCCATTCGGGGGTGCCCCATGACGTCATTACAATGTTGCTGCCGACGGTCCTGATCTCTAGAGGCGCAGTCGGCGGCGATGGTACAGCTGAAAAATATGCATAATTAATGTTCCGTACCCAAAGGGTAAAAACGGGACCCTATTATTAAGACCCCACTGTCCGTCTGTCTGTCTGTCTGTCTGTCTGTCACCAAGTGCAAACTTAACTTAACCCGGCCAGTTAAGATGGGAAGTGTTTGTACGGAACCCTCGGCGCACGAGTCCGACTCGCACTTGTAAGGTTTTTATTTTTCCTGCCTTGTACGATTTCGTACGGTAACCCCAACGGGGTGTTAATTTTTCGACTAGGCAGGGATGCTGCCGTGTTCCTGTGCAAGGCGGGGAAAACATTTTCTGCTTTTGAATATTTTTAAGTTAAAGAAAAATCTGTTTTTTTTTCTAAGAAATATTCTTACCTATAAACAAACATTCAAATTTTTTTAAGGCTATTATTATTGTTTTTATCCATTGCCCGTTAGTACCTAAGTATTAATTTATTTCAATGCTACTTATTTTACGAAATTCTCAAAAGAGTGTATTGTGTCCATCGGTTTGTAAAATTGACATTTTGAGTTTTGACTTTGACGTCTATTAAATTGGCAATTGGCGGGAAACCCATAAGTAATGTTAATGTCGCGTTGCTGAGGAATTTCTAAAATTTGATTTGTTACTTTTTAATAAAATATAAATTTAAAACACTGCTACATATATATTATAATATTATAAAGTGCGATTTTTCTTAATGTTTACAAATTAACTTATGTATTCAGTACCTACTTAGTGAATTTGTTTTATTTTAGCGAAGTTTGTGTGTGAAAATGCAATGGATGGATAACATCTGTTATCAACCTCCTCGATTGGATTTGAGAAGTAAGTGAGTTGTGTAGCTTCTATGTACTTAGGTACTGTGAAATGAAATATATGTAGATCGGCGCGGTGTCTTTTCATTATGTAAATAACAGGTTTTTAATAGGATTACTGCGTAACGTAAAGACTACGATAGAGAACAGTTACTTACATATTTAGAAACCCATCCATTGTAGGGATTACAATAATATGATATAGTTATATTATTAATGTGAGAAACACAGGTAAACTACAAACTAAAAGCATCTGAAAAAATCTAGCTTAATTTTATTGGAACTGAATCAAATTTGATCTGATTATTTCTATGATAACTTCTGTTTTGAGAGACAACTATGTCTGTCCTGTATAGGGTTAAAGGTTTGTTAAAGCTAGCAGCTTTTTATTTTACTAGACGTACTAAAACACTAAGTACTTTTTTATTCAACGATTCTCTGCCTTTTTGCCGTCTCAAGTGTAATTTTCTAAAAGCATTTTTCTCTGCAACCATGAACTATTTGGGATTCCTATAAAGCAAGCCTAACCTAATCAACAGGATTATATTTGCCAGAATTGTGCGACTGTGCGAGGGAATAAAAATTCTGATACTTTGGCAATTCAACATTCGACCATTAATAACTCTGCATAAAAGCAGAATACCAAGTTAGACATTCATATTTGTTTGTTTATTAAAAGCATATACTTACTTGCATGCTTCTCCAAGTGCACTGCTTGTGATTCAGTAGCTGGACCGACCCCAATGGCATTCTCAGCCGATATCCTGAACACAATCTCTTTGTCTTTGATGTTCTCTATGCAGTGCTCATACACCGAACCACCAACAGTTATAACCTTGCTCCAAGATTTTCCTTTCACAGTCTTGTATTCTATTATGTAGTCTGGAAAAAAAATGTTTTTATGTATATTTCAGTTATTATATGGGAGTTACACTGGTGGAGCTTAACCGACAACCTATTAGGTTTGTGGGAAACAGTTGAATTAGGGTGGCATACAGCCACACAACCAAGTGGAGAACTTTGGTGGCCATGGCCCAGCATTTTGGCTGATATAATGATCGTGATGACAGGGGTTTCATATATTTATAAATAAATAAATAAAAAGCCTTTATTTCCAAATTTCCCATTTTTTTACATTAGAAGTTTTTCGGTTAGTGAGTTTCTTATAGTTATTTGTTAGTGTTAAGTTTATGTTTGTTATGTACTATTTATTTATTTAATTTGGACCCCTCTTCGGGTGTAGGCCTCCTCCAAATCTCTCCATTTTTGCCTGTCTTCCGCTTTGTTTAGCCAGTCTTTTCCTGCAATTTCTTTAATATCATCTAGCCATCGTTTATATGGCTTTCCCACTCATATATTTATACGACGCGCATATTTTGACGACGCGGTTGGCGCAGTGGTTAAGCAACTGCCTACTGAGCCGACGGTACCGGGTTCGAATCCCGGCAAGGGCAAATATTTGTGTGTGAACACGAATATTTGTGCCTGGGTCTTGGATGTTCTATGTACTCGTATTTAAGTATTTATTTATCTAAATAAGTATGTATATCGTCGCCTAGTACCCATAACACAAGCCTTCTTGAGCTTAATTTGGGACTAGGTTGATTTGGGTGACGTTGTCTGATATATATATATATATATATATATATATTGTCTGATATAGATATATATATGTTGTCTGATATATATATATATTAGGTATTATAGTATCAATATGGTTTTAATTTAAATTGAAATAACCGTCTAAAATAACATTTTCTGGATATCTATTAATTAAAATTTAGGTATTGATATAGAATGTAGAAATTCACCTACTAAAATATAAAAATGTGCACAATACACGAAAAACTGAAATTTAATACTGGTATCTCGTATGGAACCAGTGTCCGATGCCTGGTAAAAACCAAAAACCATCCATGACTCAGGCATAAATATACATCACTCAAATATTAGGGCCCTGGGCACTCCATATATAGTGGCCCTATTGTTAAGTAAAAAAAAAACGGCAACTCTCATCGTGTCGGTAACTTCCGTGGTACAGAGTGGCCAGTGGGAGAGGCCTGGCTGTTGTGACGATGAACTTACTTGTTATGACGCTTCCTCCATCGCTCTCCGGTGCGACCCACTGTAGCGTGACAGACCTCGACGTGGCGTCTTTGATCACGAACTTGAGCGGCTGGGACGGTGGGGCTGCAACATAACATTAGTCATTAAATATATAGTTCTCTTCACCGGGTGCGATGATAGCAGCCCTGCTTTATTAGCCCTTTGTTTATTTATTATAGGCTCCGATAAGGCTACCTAGAATGAATACTTTTAAATTGTGCCTTGCAAGTAATTTGGGCAGCCGAGTTCTGCGAGTATGGGTAATGTGGCTATTACGCTTTCCTAAATTAGTAACTGACGAGAGGGATGCAACAATATGTGAGACACGTATGGAGATAACTCCATCTCACTCCGTCGTATTGCTGCATCCCTTTCATCAGTAAGTACTAATGTGCTTGAACGGCACATGCCCTGCTCTTCAAACGCTTAGTCACCGTTATAGTTGGTAGGGTTTGCTTGTGTACGATTTACTTAAAGTACACAATGCCATTTTGTCAAAGGCGCTAGAGTTGATATAATCCGCTGGATAAAATCTTTATCTACGCATACGCAGGTAGCTTCTCTTTTATGACGGACGATAATGAGCTACAAGACCAATACAATAGACAGAATGGCATACTGTTCTTTAAGTGGATCGGACACTAGTAAAACCTAACAACTATACACGGCCATGACTTCGGTCTTAGCGGTGAGCGGGGTGGTGTGGTGTAAGCACGGCGGCGCGGGAACAAATGAGTGGCAAAGGCGCGCGGCGGCTCGTGGTCCATATATCCCTACAATTTTTTTTAACGCCCGCCGCTTTGTCGCGGCCGGAACGTTAGGCCCTAAATAAGTATAATAATAGCTTCGTCCAATATTTGAACATATATAAAAGTTATCTGTAGCGCTCTCGGCACCGTCGCGTTCCTTAACTTACGAAAGATCGATCATCAAAAAAGTCAAAATAAGTAATATAAGTACTTACAACGCGTCTTTCCTATTGTCACTTTCTCATCTGACGTGTACGGTAGACTGGTTCCAATCTCATTTCTAGCGCATATTCTAAATTGGTATGTAGTATTGATGGACAACTTTTCAATTTTCGCCGTCGTTGTAGATACAGTAGCAACGTGCTTCCACTTCTTGCCCTCTTGTTTGATTTCAACGCTGTAATCGATGATAGGGGAGCCACCGTTTTTCTCCGATGGATACCAGGTGATCGTGAGCGAATCGTTGCTGATGCCGTATATGCCGAGGGGACCCAAAGGTGGTGAAGGTACGTCTAGAAAATTCAGTTTATTGGTTAGAAAAGAAAGAGAAGAGAAAAGAAAGTAAAACTATTGAAATTATCATTCTAAATAGACTGCGTCCTCTTCGAAGAAGTTTAGGGAGTCGCGAACGAGACGTTGAAAAACTCTCCTCTGATATGTATAAGGATTTTTTATCATTTATCTATCGTATCGAGCGTAAAACGTGGCCGCTGGTTTTCATTATCATGAAGACCAGATACATACCTAAGGCGTGCTTGATAACAATGGGTTCGCTCTCCAACGCCTCGGAGTACCCAATAGGGTTCTGGGCCATCACTCGGAACATATACTCGCAGTTCTCATTCAACCGCTGTATGCAGTAAGTTTCTACGCTTCTGTCGACATCCGCAACCTTCACCCACTCGTTGGTCTCCGGTTCATGTTTTTCAATGGCGTATTTCGTCAGCTCCAAGCCGCCGTCGTCAACGGGAGGTTTCCATTCTATCGTTACAGACTCGCGGCTAATCTCGCGCATCACCACAGGGCCTTCGGGTTTGCTTGGTTTGTCTGTGGACATTGAGATTAGTTAACTCGATTTGAGATATAATTTATAGGAGCGAACTAGTAAAAGAGCCGACAACGCCTTGCGCATTGCATTTAGGTAGAATGTTGTTAGGACTTCCCGTGCGGTTGCGGACGGTTTTCAAGCCATAATGCGGGAAAAAGTTGCCTCGATTCTGAACTGGCTCAGGGGAAGTACTAACAGCATTCTGGGTGTAATTGCTGAGCGATACCACTGCCAATCATATTGCATGCAAATCATAATAGTAGGGTATCCGGTGTAACCGCGTTGGGCCTAAATAAATGGGATAGTTTAAAACTTAACATACCGACTTTTGATTATTTTAGTAGGATGAGACTTACATTACACTAATTTTAATTACATTAGGTACATGGATTTACATTAGGAATGATGTGTGCATAACATTACTTTTGTATTACAAATTTGAAATCACCACGTATACAAAACATCTTACATTATTAAATGTACAAAGGCGAACTTATCCCTATAAGGGATCTCTTCCAGTTAACCTTTGAGCAAATGAGAAAATAATGGTGTTCAGGCATTGTAATCTCTTAATATGTAGGTAGACTGCAAAACCCAACGGCGGTCAAAAATACGCGGGTAAAAATGTATTCCCGCGTAGGCTTCATTTTGACACATTACCTTTCGGCTCGGTACGGGACGCTGACGCGTGCGGTGTGCGTCCATTGTTAAGATTAAGAAATTAGCGCTTCCAACGGACTAGATTTGTGCTTTCCGGTGTGCGACAGACTGTTTTAAGGTGTCTAAGTGCTGGCCAGCCAGAAGAGTTGCGGACACAGCTGCTTCGAAGCCGGTTCAGCCCAGGATTGCCAGGTGAGTGGTTTGTCTCATATTGAGCGAGTGCAATGCCTGTTCCTAGACTTTAAATTCGTTAGGGATTCCAGGACTGGTCTACCACAGAGTTTATCGAAGGGTTCAGTTACGCGAACATAAAATTTGGTCCATCGACCTCGGATTGGATTCCCAAAAGATAGCGAGTTTAGTTAGGGCAGCCATTTTGTAACGGTACATTCTTTGTTCTTAGTACGAAGTTAATTCGTAATTTCTTACATTTCGGTTTTCTGACAAACGGTTTTCGGTTATAATGGCTACTAAGTTAGTGGAAAGTAAATTTAAAATTAAATACGATTGGTTTAAAAACACCTTGCAGATTATTAATAGTAAAAGTTACGCTTCTAGTGTAGTATCGGCTCGGTTACGTAAGTTAGAGGAATATTTTAAGGCGTTGACGGAAGCGTATCAAGAGATTTTAACTTTGGATTTGGAAACGGTTGACTACGATGAGAAGTATAGGGAGGCCACGGAGGTGTACAACCAACTCGATGCGGTGGCCATCGGTTGTCCCAGCTTGGATGGCACACATTTACCTACGGAAAGTGTTGCATCATCACGCTTGCCACGGATAAACCTGACTTCCTTTGACGGCGATGTATTTTCCTGGACGAGTTTTATAAGTCTGTTTACGTCGTTAGTGTTATCACGTAGGGACATCTCTAAAACGGAAAAATTCCACTACTTATTTTCAAACGTTGAAAAGGAACCCCAGGCTTTGATCCGGCACCTACCTATGGTGGATAGTTCATTAGACACGGCTATGGACATTCTGAGAGGTAGATATGAAAATAAACGGCTGCAAGCGGATTCATACATTTCTCGGATTTTACATTTACCGGTATTAAATAAGAGTTTGGGTCTTAGGATAAAAATCTTAAATCCATTATTGGAATCAACGCGGGCTTTAAAGAATCTCGGTCTCCCAACGGACGAATGGAGTTATATTCTGTTACATATAAGTTTAACAAAATTACCTCTTGACATTAAAACACGGTTTGAACAATCTTACGGCGGTAATAGCTTGCAATTGCCCACTTTTGATCAATTAACTGAGTTCTTGCAAAATGAATGTCGATTAATTGATACGGCTAACTCGGAGCCCATATTGTCCTATGCGGAACAGGTGCGCAAACCTGCGCGCACAGCACATGTAACGGAACGTAATAACAATTACAATAAATCGGATTCGGCTAACCATAATCGTAGGTATATTTCCGGCAAAACCGCTAGCTGTCTTTATTGTCAATTATCGGGTCACACTTTAAATAATTGTTATAAGTTCGGGAATATGTCTAATTATAATCGGAAGGAATATATAAAAAATAACGGATTATGTTTTAAATGCTTCGGAGGGCATTCTGCGGCTTCATGTACCCGGCAGGTACCATGCAATCGGTGCGGAAATATCGGTCATAATAAATTAGTCTGTACTATGTCCATTTCTCGTTCGGCTTCGCCCGCTGCAAATGAACAGCGTTCGCGGCAGGCAATGGTTGCTTCACAACGCGATAACGACTGCACCCGCGGCAGGCGTTCACCGGTTCAAACACGTAAACACTCTGCGTGCTCGGATGACGGTATAGACTCTCGGTCACGGAAATTAAGTCATAATAATTATGAGGGCGATAATTTATCTCGCAACGTTCGGGAGCGCGAGAATCACCGCCGAACGGAATTAGGAAAGCGGGAACCAACTTATTCGGGGCGATCGCATAGTCCGGATGCGTATCGTAAGTCGCATTCTCAACAATAGCAATTACAGTATTGTAATGTCGGCTCGGTACCACAATTAGCGGATAATGTTATTTTGCCTACGGTATTGATTGACGTAAAATCGGCGAACGGTAATTTCATACAGTGTTTGGGCCTACTAGACCTCGGTAGCCAGACAAGCATAATACGAAGCGATTTCGTGGCGTGTTTAGGGTTGAGACGACATTACAATAAAACGCCTTTAATAGGTATCGGCGGAGTACGGAATAATGACGGCACTCATATTGTTGAGTTTTACTTTAAATCAGAAAAAACGGAAAAACGTTTATTATCGGTTACGGCGGTTGTATTAAAGAAGCCTACTTCATATTTGGCGCATAGGCTAACATTATCCGGCGGCACGGTTAAACTTACGGGTGGCGCTCATGATATGAGGCACGTTGACGTTATTTTCGGATGCGACATATTAGGTCAAATTTTAAATGGTGATAAGGTTGATTTGGGTGGTGGCCTATGTGCAATTAGTACCATTTTTGATTACGCCATATTTGGTCCGTCTCGGTCGGTGTATTCGTATGACTCGGAAGCAAATAATAAAAATGTGGGCCTTACGCTTCTCGAAGCAGTTGAACGGTTTTGGCGGTCGGAGGAACCGCCGTCGGCGGCTGTCAAGAACCCGGCGGATATTGAATGTGAAAACATGTTCACAGCAACAACATCACGTGGTGCAGATGGTAAATATGTTGTTCGTTTACCTCTCACACCAGATCATCCCCGGTTGGGTGATTCTAGCGAAACTGCTTTGCGACGTTTTTTGGCTATAGAACGGCGTATGAAACGGCAACCGGATTATCGCGATAAATATGTAGAATTTATGTCGGAATATTTAAAACTCGGTCATATGGCGGTTTCTAACTTTGATGTTGGGTCGGGAGAAGAACACTATTTTTTGCCTCATCATGGTGTCTTCAAAAAATCGGGAGACACACAGAAAATCCGAATAGTGTATGATGGAAGTGTTCAAACAAGTACAGCTGTGTCACTTAATGATTGTTTATTTTCGGGACCTCGGCTACAAAACGATATTACTCAGATAATTATTAATTTTCGGTTACCACGGTATATTTTTACTACTGACGTAAAAATGATGTTTAGGCAAACATGGATACATCCGGACGATCGAAAATATCAACTTATATACTGGCGATCGTCACCGGACGAACCGTTACTTATTTATGAGCTAACTACAAATACCTACGGTTTAAAATCGAGTCCTTTTGTTGCTATTCGGTGTTTGCATCAATTAGCTAATGACGAGGAAAGTAGTTATCCTCGCGCGGCGGAGCTGTTACGTCATAATAGTTACGTCGATGATCTTAACGGCGGAGCCGACGATCTGGACGACGCGATAGCTTTGAGGGACGAGTTGATATCGCTCATGAATACGGCTGGGTATGAATTACGGAAATGGGCTTCGAATGACCCAAGAATTTTAAACGGGTTGCCATTAGATCATCTCGAGACGCCCCGTTCTTTTGAACCCGATTCGGATGGTTCTGGGTTCATTAAGGTTTTAGGTATCCAATGGGATCCGAAAAATGATTGTTTTACTTATCGGCTAAACCTACCGGAGGACGGTATTATTACTCGGCGAAGTATTTTATCTTTGGTGGCGCGTTTACATGATCCTTTGGGATGGGTCTGCGCCGTGGTGTTTAAAATTAAATTGTTATTACAAAATCTTCTCGGTAGTTTTAACAATTCACGAAAAGTTGAATGGGACGCTCCGGCACCAATAGAAATAGTACAAAGGTGGCGTGAAATATTGTCGGACTTACCTCATCTGTGTCAGGTATCAATACCTAGATGTTTGAAATTAGACAACAATATTGAATATGCGATACACGGTTTTTGTGATGGTTCATCACTCGGTTATTCGGCTGTTGTTTATTTGCGGTCGGTTAGTGCGGATGGTACGGTTCTTGTGCGGTTAATTATGGGGAAAAGCCGTTTAGCACCATTAAAGACAAAACACACCATTCCCAAGATGGAATTGAACGGTGCGGCCTTGTTAACCACTCTTATTAACCATGTCGCTTCCTCGTTCGAACGCGACATTAGGTTAAATGAGATAGTGGCTTGGTGCGATAGCACTATCGTTTTAGCATGGTTAAGGACTCCACCTCATAGATTACAAGTTTATGAAGGAAATCGAGTCTCACAAATAATATCTTCTCGGGTAAATATTACATGGCGGCATGTACCTAGTGAATTAAATTGTGCTGATGTGGCGTCGCGCGGCACGTCGGCGTGCGAGTTGCTGCGGCACCGTCTGTGGTGGGAGCCACGCTGGCTGCAGGGCGCGCCAGCGCGGTGGCCCGGCGAGTGCTCGGACTTCCCGGCAGACATGTTACCCGGATTGCGGGCTGCCACGGTTAATATTGGAATTGTAGATGAGGACTTCGATTTGATTGATCGGTTCAGTTCTTTCGAGAAATTAGTTAATGTAACTGCTTATTTATTACGGTTCTTACGGTATTGTAGATTTACGGATGGACGTAATCCTAATCACATCTCGGTTTCGGAGCGTAGAGACGCTACTACATGTTTAATTCGGTTAGTTCAAACTCGGCATTATGAAGCGGAAATCGCATTAATTAAGGAAAATAAACCTATTAAAAATTCATTACGGCGGTTAAATTTGTTTTTGGATACAAATAATTTACTTCGGGTCGGCGGTCGAATTGATGCGTCCGAGTTACCTTACAATGCGCGGCATCCTATATTACTACCCGGCAAGGATCGGTTTACGGAACTTTTAGTAACACACTATCACAAGGTATATTGCCACGTCGGCGCAAATACCCTTGAATCTATTTTATCCTGGACTTATTGGATAGTTTCGGCTCGGCGGATCACACGTCACGTGACGTTCAAATGTGTACCGTGTTACATGGCGAAGCCTAGACCAGTTCAACCATACATGGCGGACTTACCTTCGGATCGTGTTATAAGCGAGAGAGCGTTTGTCGGTACGGCGACTGATTTTGGGGGCCCTTTTTATATAAAATCGAGCAATCTTCGAAATGCAAAAATTGAGAAATGTTTTCTCTGTATTTTTGTTTGTTTAAGTACTAAAGCGGTACATTTGGAAATTGTCTCTCAATTGTCGGTTGAAGCCTTTGTTGCGACGTTTACGCGTTTCGTATCTCGGCGTGGACTTCCGCATCTATTGCGGTCGGATTGTGGAACGAATTATACGGGCACGAACAAGTATCTAAAGGAGTTATACTCATTTATTCGAAACAATCAATCGGACATTGATCGGGAATGTATTAAGCGCGAAATAAGGTGGCTGTTCAACGCACCTTCGAGCCCCAACCACGGAGGCCTCTTTGAGGCCGCTATTAAATCGGCAAAGACTCATGCTAGGCGTGTACTCGGTGATGCTAGGCTTACGTTTGAGGAACTTACAACGTTTTTCACGAAGGTGGAAGCCGTGATGAATTCGCGTCCGTTGTGCCCTCTAAGTTCGGATCCGACGGATCTCAACGTTTTAACTCCGGGTCATTTTTTAATCGGCAAGCCTTTAGTGGCACTCCCTGAGTACTCATTTACAGACGTCAAGGAATCTCGTTTATCTCGGTTTCAACGAATACAAAAAATGACTCAACATTTCTGGAACCGGTGGAAAAATGAATATCTTCATACACTTCAGCAACGTTATAAATGGACCTCTCATACAGAATCTCCGCAATTAGACGATTTAGTTTTAATTAAGGAGGACAATTTGGCTTCATTGCATTGGAAACGCGGACGGATTATTAAACTTTTACCCGGTAAGGACGGAGTGGTACGCGTTGCAGAAGTTAAAACTCAAAATGGTGTTCTGCTGAGACCCATTTCTAAATTGTGTAGGCTACCTTTAGGAGATTAGGAACCAAGGCGGGCTTGGTTAGGCGGGGGGATGTTCAGGCATTGTAATCTCTTAATATGTAGGTAGACTGCAAAACCCAACGGCGGTCAAAAATACGCGGGTAAAAATGTATTCCCGCGTAGGCTTCATTTTGACACATTACCTTTCGGCTCGGTACGGGACGCTGACGCGTGCGGTGTGCGTCCATTGTTAAGATTAAGAAATTAGCGCTTCCAACGGACTAGATTTGTGCTTTCCGGTGTGCGACAGACTGTTTTAAGGTGTCTAAGTGCTGGCCAGCCAGAAGAGTTGCGGACACAGCTGCTTCGAAGCCGGTTCAGCCCAGGATTGCCAGGTGAGTGGTTTGTCTCATATTGAGCGAGTGCAATGCCTGTTCCTAGACTTTAAATTCGTTAGGGATTCCAGGACTGGTCTACCACAGAGTTTATCGAAGGGTTCAGTTACGCGAACAAATGGGATATCCAAGAAGATAGACAAACGAACAAGTTAGTATGTATGCAATGATACACTAAGGACGAATGTCTTGATATAATAAAATATGTGTAATTCCAAAATATAATACATATAAATATAATTACATATATATCATTATATAAATAAATATTATATATATGATGTAATCACTCTTTTTAACTTCACTTCTTTTTAAAATTAATAATACCAAGTAGCGATCGATTTCTTTTTTTATTACTGATCAACTAAGGCTATTAGGGCTTGTGCGGTATCGTTTTCATGTAAAACAGATATCAGAAGTTTATTTTTAATGTTATTTATGTATATCAGAAGTTTATTTTTAATGTTATTTATGTATAGTTCGATATAAAAATTTCGGTATATACTATTATTGCCAAAAAGGTGAAAATCACAAGTTTTTTTATTCAGAACGGTAAATTAGTTATATTTCCTGAATATTTACAATGAAAATAAATATCGCCACATAATTTTTTTTATCTAGTTTCTAAAAATATTACATCTTGGACACATCTGATACAAAAAGTACCTTGAAAAAACATGTTGATGTTAAGCTTAGCCTGCGTGCTCCAGTACATTTTGGTGTCGCCAAAATTGTGTTTATCGGGATACTACCATGAAATTTGTACCACAGATAGAGTGATTGGCGTTGATTATTTTCAGATATGGAGGGAAGTCAGATTCGTCCCCTGTGTGGCGGGAGAGCGGGGTGAATGGGTCAAGAGAGTCCCCCTTTTTCTTTTTAGGGTTCCGTACCCAAAGGGTAAAAACGGGACCCTATTACTGAGACTTCGCTGTCCGTCCGTCCGTCCGTCCGTCCGTCCGTCCGTCCGTCTGTCACCAGGCTGTATCTCAACAACGGTGATAGCTAGACAGTTGAAATTTTCACAGATGATGTATTTCTATTGCCGCTATAACAACAAATACTAAAAATAAAATAAAATAAATATTTAAGGGGGGCTCCCATACAACAAACTTGTTATAGATTATATACCTATATATAAATATATATAGGTACGGAACCCTACATGCGCGAGTCGGACTCGCACTTGCCCAATTTTTTTATTACTGATCAGTTACCGCTACTAGGGCTTGTGTGGCATCATTTTCGTGTATAAACAGATATCAGCCATTAATTTTTTATGTTATTTATGCATAACACCATATAAAAATATGTGTGTATTGCCGAAAAGGTAAAAATCGCAACAAGTTTTTTTTATTTTCCGGAATATACCTATACAATTAAAAAATATAGCAAAATAGCAAATTTAATCTTGTTTCTAAAAAGATACCGGGTGTTTCCTGTAATTGGAGCGATAAATTAAAACATAGATTCTTCGCTTGAAACTGGACAACATTTGTTAAGCAACTTCTGAAAATAACGTGTATTAAATTATATTTTGTAGAATAATGTTTAGACAAAGAAGCAATTTATTGCGAAATGTCCGATATTAGTAGAGTGACAGCTATGTCAATGCTCAGGGAATGTCAATGTTGGACGACGTAAATTGAAAATACTATTTAATTTGTTTGAAATAATAAAATTCTGAAAACTGCCTTTTTTTTTAAGTTGCTGAACAAATGTTGTTCACTTTGAAGAGTAGAATCTATATTTTAATTTATTGCTCCTATTACAGGAAACACCTGGTATACATGTTAGGCACTTCTCATACAAACAGTAGCTTAAATAAATTTTTGACGATTTGCTTAGCCCGTGTGCTCGTGATACATTGCGCAATATATATTTTTAAATTACATCAATTTGTTTTCTTAGACGTAAATGTTATTATGTATGTAAGCATGTTAATAATCATTATTTTTTTTAATGTATTTAATGAAGCGAAATAGGATGCGTTCGGAGATTGACGTTGGTTACGCCGACGTAAACATATTATATTTTAAGCTAACTGTTTGTATGAGAAGTGCCCAACCTGCATATATTTTAAAAAACAAGATTAAATGTACTTCTTTGTAATAAATATTAAATTTTGAAATATTAAGGAAACATAACGAATGTACCTCTGAATAAAAAAAACTTGTGATTTTGACCTTTTCGGCAGTATACCTATATTTTTATATGGAACTATAAATAAACAACTTGAAAAATGAATTTCTAATGTTTATTTCCCTAGTAGACTTAACTAAGCAGAAATAAAAAAATAAAAAGGGGTATACATGGTCCTATTCACCCCGCTCTTCCGCCACACAGGGGACTAATTTGACTTCCCTCCACATCTGAAAATAGTCACCGTGGAAAACTCTATCTGTGGTAGAAATTTCATGCTTGTTTGTAACCCGATGCGCACAATTATGTTAGAAAACAGCGGATTAACAACTCTATACAGACAACAATAACTTACCGTAAACTTTAAGCGATAGCTCCACCGAGCTACTGCCAGCCTTGTTTTGAGCCTCGATTGTGTATTTGCTTGTATGCGACCTATCCACTTTACGTATTCTTATCGTGCTCGTCGTCTCTGTTGTAATTATTTCAATTTCCTTGCTACTTTCCACTTTAGTACTATTTCTGTACCACACTATATTTGGCTTTGGTATGCCTTCGAATGTAGCAGTTGCAGACCATTCTTCGTCTACTTTGTGCTTTTGATTTATTTCATTTTCTGTTACAATAATAATTGGCTTCTGTTGAATTTCTAGCCTGCACGTCGTCTCTACTTCACCAAGTTCATTAGAGGCGGTGCATTTGTACTCTCCTTCTGAAGTTGCCGTGGAAGTGACAACTAGGGTCGCTACTCTGTTATCATAACTAGCTTTAGCAGTCTTAAGCTTGCTTCCGTCTTTAGACCAAGCAACCTTAGGCTGTGGAATGCCACCGAATATACACGAAAGTTCTACATCTTCATTTGGACCTACGATAATATCCTTTAATGGTTTCTCGACTGAAGGTGGTTGTTTCTTGGTCACCTTTTCAACTAGTACATATTCAGATATATCCGATGCTTCACTGACACCTACTTCGTTAACTGCAAATATCCTGAATCTATAAGATGATTTAGTCTTCAGGTTCTTAACCCAATGTTGCGTTTTGGTGACGTTTTCTATAGATATCCACCTGTAATAGTTAAACAAATACGATAATATATGATATTATGTACAGATGGTATTATACTTACATTTCTGTCATTGAAGTACGGAAAGAAAACTTACTCTGTTGTATTTATTTCCTGATATTCAACAATATAACATATAATTTCTGAGTTTCCGTTTTTTTCCGGTTCGTTCCAACAGATGTTGATTGATGTGTCGTCAGTCTCTAATGGAGTGGGCTTTCCTGGCGCCGACGAAATGTCTGCAAAAAAAACCTTATATACTCAAAAGTAAATCTTAGTGTGATGCGACAAAATTTCTTAGTATAAATTTATCGACACGTGACAAATATACAATTTATAATTTCAATGTTTTACAGTGTATTGAAGGTGACTTACCGATTACAACTAAGTTAATTTCCACATCAGCTTCACCACAGTTGTTTACAAGTGTTAGCTTATATGTTCCTGCATCCGTATTTTCAACTTTCTTAATTGTTAGACTTGCGCTTTCGGAATCGATGGATGGTTTTGTATGTTTTGATTTTTTTATTATCTTTGAGTTGACCACCCATTCATCTGACGGTTGTGGTAAGGCTTCATACTGAACCAGTAGAGTTACATCACCACCTCTCTTTATTTTATATTCACTGTCGAAATTGAGGATCTTGGGCGACAATTCAATAACTTCCACCTTTAATTTGGTGGAACATTTCGCGTCTAGCAACGAAACCGTATATTCCGTTTGATCTTCTTCGGTACACTTCCTAATAATGAGAGTTCGCTTTTTGACGTCAGATATTAAGGTAAACTTTTCAGTATCTTCTATTACAGTTTTCTTCTTATACCAGATGACGTTATAATTTTCATCGGGTATTTCAACCGTAAGGTACGCGTCTGTGTTTGCTGGGACGGTAATGACTTCCGGAAGACGAAGAGTGAAATCAACTGAAGGTTCTTCAACGACAAGTTTCGCAGCACACCTATCACTCCCAACTTCGCAAGCGTATTCTCCAGCATCGTCATCGTCACAATCATAAATTTTCAATTTCTGTTTTTTACCATCGATTGTTAATTGCATGTGATTAGAGAACTGAATCTCTTCACCATCTTTAAACCACTGCACTAACGCATCTCCTTTTGTAAGCTCAATTTCTAAAGTAGCTTTGTTACCTTTGTTAACCTTTTGATCTTGGAGGCGTGAAATTATTTCTGGTGGTAGTTCTACTACTATCACTTCTGCTGTGCACATATCATCACGAAGAATACATGTATATTCACCTTCATCATGAACTGAAGTGTTTCGAATAAGTAATTTTCGAACATGGCCGCGCTTTTCTAGTTCGTATTTGTTCTTTTTTGGTTTAATTCGTTCACCGTCTCTTTCCCAAACAACGTCAGCAGTCTCAGAATTAATTTCAACTTCTAAAATAGCCACATCTCTTTCCTTGACTTCAAAGTCTTGCAGTTTGCGTGTGAATTCAGGAATGGTTTCATGAACTTGAAGTTTTGTACTAGTTTCTTGATCTTTTACTACGCATTTAATGACGCCTTTGTCAGTTAACTTGGTCTTTTTGATGCGTAGTTTATGTGTACGACCTTCTTGAATTATTTCTCTATGATCCATACCACTTAATTCCTTGTCGTTATGATACCATTTGGTAGACACAGTATGAGATGTTTGGCATTCCAAAATGATTGTCTTTCCTTCTTCGATCTCATAAGTAGTTTTCAATTTCTTCACGAACGTAACCTTTTCCACGTCAATGGTTACCCGAGCTCCATGAGACGCTTTACCAGCACTATTTGATGCTACACATTTGTAATCTCCGGAATCAATTTCAGAGTCTACGTTACTGATTACCAATTCTATATTTTCTCCATCGAACTTTTGAGTTACAGTTTCAGATGGTGTGATAATTTGATTATTTCTATACCACGTTATAGAAGGAACGGGATTACCAGTAACTTTAGCAGATAATTTGATAATTCCCTTTTCTTTAACAGTGATTTCTTGGAACCGATTAATAAACAGCGGTGGCTCAGCGTTTTCTTCAGTAGGTTCTAGAAATGAAAAACAAATTGATGAATTATATTCTGCACATCTATACTATTATAAAATTCTAGAATGGTATTGATTATCAGTTTTCTATGGAAAGGGGTCAATTTTCAGAATAATCTTAGCAGCGCGAAGCAGCAGCGTAAAGCCAGTCGTACAGCGCCACCTGTTAGTAAAATGTCCTTTGTCCTCTTATCAGTTGGACGGATTTTAACTAATTTTGTTACAGGGATAGCCAGAATTCGAAAGATGGGTAAAGGAATAGGATACTTTTTACCCGACTACGGTAAATAAAAAGAAACGCGGACGATCTATATGTTTGATATTATTAATGTAATAAATATATACAAACCTTCAATAGTAATAACGGCGCTTGTTTCAGCAGTTCCTTCACTGTTGACAGCCTTGAGTGTATATACACCGTCATCCTTTCCTTTTCGTGGTTTGATAATTGTTACATTGTGAGTCTCACCGTCTGATTTTGTTGGTAGAGAGGTAAGCGGTTTATTATTTCGATACCATGTCACCGTCGGTTGAGGATTACCAACTACCTGAGCAGAAAGCACTACGCTCTCTCCTTCCCTTACAGTTAAGCTCTTTAATGGCTCTATAACTTGAGGCTTTTCTTTTTGCCCAGTCTTTATCTTCAGAACAATGGGTAGGCTAGCTTCGCCTTCTCTATTAACCGCTAAAACTGTGTAAGTACCTTCTTGAAGTTTCTTAACATTAGATATCTTCAAAACACTACAATACATATGCATGTCTGACTCGGTTGCTATAGAGATATTTTCATCAGGTACAATTTCCTCACCCTTAAAGAACCATGCTATGTCTGGCTCAGGAATAGCTACTAGTCTGCATTCTAGGAAAATCTGTGAGCCTTCGTTTACGTACTGAGCTTTAGGTTTCTTTGAAAACGTAGGCGGTATTCCTTCTAAGATATCAGCTAATGAAGATTCCCTCGAAAGGCTTTTTCTGGATAGAATTGTCATTTCTGAACCATGATCTGAAAGTGGTGCTTCAACAATCAGTTCAGTGGTACTCGATGCAAAACCTGCAGCATTTTTAGCAACACAGGTGAATGTTCCCGCATCTTCTGGGAATACTTCTCGAATCACAAGTGTGGCAACATTGTCATCGTCATAGTACATTTGGAAATCTTGAGATGGTTTAATTATAGCAGTTTGTCTGAACCACGTAATCTGTGGTCTTGGGAATCCTTCCACTTGACACTCGAACTGTACTGTTGAACCATCTGGAGTGTGTTTTGGACGTAATTTCTCAACAAATATAGGCGCAATTGCCTGTTCCTCAGATGTAGGTTCTGAAAAATATAAATACCGAATTAATACATTTGTCTAAAATCTATTCCGTTGTACGTTTACGGCATTAAATTATGAGACATATAGGATAAAAACTTACTTTCAAAAACAGGAAGCTTGTCAATTTTCTCATTCAACTTCTTTTGCAAGTATAAAGTGTAGTTTTCTTCGTCCATTAAATACTGTGCAGGTACGAAACCCTTTTCTTCGGTGAGATGTTTGCAGACAAACCACCAGTCCTGGTTTGTGGTCTCTAACGTGGGAAAAAGTATAAGTATAAGTATAAAAAAATACATATGAAATGTGTAATTAATCTTAACAATCACATTTCGTTCTCATTCTCACCTAATATATAAAGGCGTTCGCCTTCGACAAGGTTGATGGCCTCATCTGTCTCAGCCACATAAGAGTATACAGCGAAAACGGTATCGCCACCGCGAACGTCGAGTGGAGTCTCTGTAATAAAAATAAAATAGTACCATCGTCTTGTTAGAGCCAGAAAATACATACTTTTTTATCCACTAAACTAGTCAAAATATCTACAACGGCTAATGTAACACCATTCCCACTCCCACATACTTAAAAATAATATATCTAGTCGAAATGATCTAAAACCCAGGTATATAGACGGCTGGCAAGAAGAAGGGCCAACTGTTTTAGTGTCAAATCATTAAAACTTGAACTTCAAAGCTTTGATCAGAATGTAGCTCTTTGAGTGGGCTATCTGACTGTTAAAGATGAGCTCTTTATAAACCTTCGGACATCGAAGAAAACTTTGACTATACCTAATTGCTTTTGTCTTCATACATAATCTACAGCCATGTCGAACGAATACCAATGCTAAGATAGTTCAGGAATCTGTAACATTAGTAGCTGGCTTTCTCGTTTAATCTTAATTTAAGTGTATTGCCTTATTCATAATTCATATAAGATCCTCGGTTCTACATCACATCTTACATCAGGCTTCTAAACCTTAAGTTACCATTCGGGTGAAAAACTAATAGTCTCGTTTTGAAACGTCAAAATAAATAAATAAACAAACGGACCGAGAAAGTAATACACGATACCTGGCAGGTTAATTTAAGATGATATGTCTTCCTTACCTGGAAAATCAATTTCTCTAGAGATTTTCATTGAAGCCTCTGCTTCTGTAATTGTGAAAAAAGAGGTTGTTACTAAGTGCTCTATACTAGTTTAAAAAAACCGCAAAGGTAAAAATGACTACTTTTGTTTTCTACTGGTATTTAAATGTCGTGTCATTTTATTAGACAGTTTTACCTTTTTGATTTCATTTAAAAATTACTATGAAGCGAACCCAAGCTTTGGAAAATATGAAGAATAAGCAAATTAAGTATTACACCGGTACAAATGAAACAAAGTGTAACATGGTTTATTAATACGAATATTAAAGCATATGTCACTCATGTCAGTCAGCAGCAAGCCAAGTTCTTAAACGGATCTGTTGGTTACCTTGAAGCTGTGATGGCTTTCTAGGCTTTCGTTTAGCTAATATAGTTAATTGCTCCTCCTCGAATTCAATTTCATTCATTTTCTTTGGCTTGAGTTCTACACTTAGCTCCTCTACTTCACTGACTTCATATGCCGGCTTTTTAGGTTTGCGCTTGATAAACATTTGAACATTTTCTTCAGATTCGACATCACTCAATATTATTTCTTCAGCTTGACTGTCATCTTCGATTTCTTGTGTCAGCTGTATAGAATGCTCGTCAGCAGCTTCCGAGACAACCATCTTCTTCTTCGGTTTTAATTTAATTTTACTAGATAGAGACAATTCTTCCGTTGAAAATTGTTCGACTTGCGGCTTAATATCAAAACTAACCTCTTCCTGATCATCAACTACGTATTTCGGTTTTCGTTCTAACTTCAAATTAACATCTTCTGTAATTTCTGACCTATCAATAGACTTTGGTTTGGTCATTGTTATACTAACGTCTTCTGTTGTTTCGGTTGTAGGTTTTTTGGGCTTCTTTTTTATTGGCATCATTATATTCGCCGTTTCATCTTCCTTTTCTTCGTCACTTTCGATTATTTCAACTATATCCGGGCCATCTTCTTCTTCGTAGAATTTAATAGAAGCTTCACCCGCTTCTTCGTTGAAAGTTGGCTGTCTTTGAGGTTTTAGTTTTACTTTACTTGACATGGAAATCTCTTCTTCAGCATATGAATCTAGTTGAATACTAAATTCTTGCTCTACGTCTTCTTTTGTTTTAGTGGATTTAGGTCTGAATGTGACCGTTTCTGGTTCCGTAATTTCAGGTAGTGTCACAGAAGGTTTTCTTGTCGGTTTCAATTTCTTTTTAATTGTAAATTCGTCTACTATTTCTTCGTGTACTTTCACACTTGGGCGCCTATTTATCGTGAATTCAGCGGGTTCATCTGTTGGTTCATCTGCCGAAATATTATTTTCCTCTTGAACATTTTGTTTTACAGTCTCCATTATATCTTCGCGACCGAAACTCGGTTTTTCTAGTTCAACTTTTTCTATCTCTGGTAATTTAGGTTGCTTAATGGGTTTCTTCTTAATTTTAGCGGCCTCCTGAATGTTCCTTGATAATATTCCATTTTGTCGAACACTGCCTAAAAAGCTTATGACAGGCGCAATAATTTCTGGGGGCCAATCCGTCACATATCTTATACGGCTCTTAAGTTGGAATTTGGGGAGAGTTACGCCTGAACCGTCCTGTTTAGGTTTTGTTACGGTTTTCTTCAGTTTGATTTTGTTGAACTGAGGTGCATCGACACTTTCTGCGTGCTGTGGTTTATCCATTTCGAGAACCTTCCTTTCTATTTTTTGTGCAACAAGTTTCGGCTTGACCTTTTTGGGCTCTTCTACATCTGGCTTCGGCACTGCTATTTCTTTCTGTTTTTTTGTACTTTCAGATAACTCTTGTTCATTTTCATCTGGCGATTCTACCTGTTCCATGGATAACTCTTCAGTAGGAACTTCTTTAGATGAAAATTCGAATTCCTCTGGTTTCTCTAACTCAGGCTTTTCATGATCAATGTGTTTTAATTTGATAGGCTTTTTCTTTATTTTGACTGCCTCTTTAATATTTCTTGACAGCTCTCCATTTTGTTTCACACTATTCAAGAACGTGACAGTTGATTGTGATTCTTCTGGAGGCCAATCAGAAACGTATTTAATGCGACTCTTTAATTGGAATTTAGGCAATGTTACCGTTGATTGTTCCGCTTTTGGTTTTTTTACCGGCCTTTTTAACTTAATATTTGCAAACTGAGGCCCTTCTAGTTCCTCTGCAAACTGTGCTTTATCGACATCCACTCTTTCTATCTTCATTGGTGTCAATTTTTTCTTTTGCTTTATAGGTTCTTGAATTTCCCCATTTTGCGTTGTGTCTTCTATTTCTTGAACTGGGTGGTCTTCCAAATCCTTATCTTGAACTGGCTCTGCCTTTTCTTTCTTCTTCGACTTCTTCGGCTTCTTTTCTTCCATCGGACTGGGACCTACAGAATCTAATTCATCTGTGAAATTAAAAAATACCATATTACTCGTATGAGAATTAACTAACAGTTTACTGATCATACGTTGCACGCAAAAGGGCGATATACGGGCAAATTACATGGTTCAAAAATAAATCTATAATTTTTTTAGGGTTGTCAGAATAAAGTATTAGTAAGTACTAAGTATCCATTACCTAGTATTTGTAATATACAATTCTAAGTACCTACCAATTCTAAGTAAGTACCAGTAGAATTGCGGAATGCTAAAACGCCTGCGATCTTTAAAAATAAATTAAAAGAATACTTCTTATCTCTCGATTGATAAAATTGATGGTGTGATTTGTGAAACTGTTTTCGTTCGTTTGCCTCTGACTGTTTATTTGTTCCTTATCTGTCTTGTTTTATTTATATTTATGTATGTTTAAGTAGGTTTATATATATCTATTTATGTATGTGTATATCTATTGATACGTTTACTTGCTTATCCGTTGATAATTATTTTGTTCTCCCTTCCCCTTCTGCATCACCTACTCATTGTGTGATTTATACTAATCAACTCCACTACCTAAAGGTTGTCTGGAAGAGATCGCTCTTTAGCGATAAGACCGCCTGTTGTCTACCATTATTAAAATTATTGTTCTGTACTGAATTTGTAAACTTTTTTGGTGTGCAATAAAGCATTTTGTATTGTATTGTATTGTATTGTACCTTGGTAGCTAATGCAGTACGTTAGGTCGGTACTTACGGCTA
Organism: Apotomis betuletana; assembly: GCA_932273695.1. Classification (NCBI taxonomy): domain Eukaryota; kingdom Metazoa; phylum Arthropoda; class Insecta; order Lepidoptera; family Tortricidae; genus Apotomis; species Apotomis betuletana. The sequence goes on along the minus strand of OW026298.1, from coordinate 9,443,621 downwards.
GCCGAACTAGTCGAGTATAGTGACGTTATCTATATACAAGTATAGATGCAAGTATATTACATATCTACATACGATACATATAAGTTCACACTCGTACCAATTAAATTTATTTTTCCAGTTAAATTTAAACCACAGTGTTTTAACGTCCTAATTGCAACTAGGTACTTGTTCCGAAAAGTTAGTATGATTGCAATTGTGGTCTGGGCGATTATTTGAGCGTTTTAACCGTCTCATTAATCTGCCCGCAATATTGGCCAACTCATAAAAGCTATCAACATAATTTTGATAGGAATTGTAGAAATCCTCGACTTCTACTACGACTAAGTTCGTCAATATTGCGGACAGATAAATGAGGCGGTTAAAACGATCAAATAATCGCCAGTCTAAGGTATCGAATTAAAAGAAAAAGGGTTTTTTCTAAAGCTAAAGCTTCCTTGAGTGCCTTTCTCCCGACAACTTGGGTACTTGGCAGGGCAGCGGCATTTTTTGCTATGCCGAGCAATATTTTGCTGTTATATTTGTTATAGATACACTGAATAGTCGTGACGCCATTTCAATTAAAGAAACAAAACGTATATTTGCAACTGCCAACGTTAACAAGAAGTGAAATTTATTCATAAACTTTTTTTCGAAATAAAAAATTACATTGAGGCCTTATTCCTTTTAATTTCTTTTTTATGTAATGTCAAATATATTGATAATTCGAAACTACTTTTTGAAGTCAATAATACTTTTCCCTGAGTTCTAGATAGTCACGTAGCTATTTCTGAAAGCGGGAGGAACCCCGGTACTAAAGGTGCTTCAGAAGCTCTTCAATTCCGTTGTGCACGAGGGCATCTCGCCGGAAGCATGGAACGGAAGTTTGGTGGTGCTATTCTTCAAGAAAGGTGATAAAACACTGCTCAAGAATTATAGACCCATCTCGCTTTTTAGCCATGTCTACAAGCTGTTTTCTAGGGTTATCACGAATAGTCTCTCAAGTAGGTCTGATGAATTCCAGCCTCCCGAACAAGCCAGGTTCCGAAAAGGATTCAGTACCATAGACCACATATACACACGCTGCGGCAGGTTATACAGAAAACCGAGGAGAATAACCTGCCACTCTGCTTATCGTTTGTGGACTATGAAAAGGCCTTTGATTCCATCGAGACATGGGCTGTACTGCAGTCACTCCAGCGATGCCGGATTGACTATCGGTATGTCGAGGTGCTGAGAAGTGTGTACAACAACGCCACTATGTCGGTCCGAGTACAAGACCAGCGTACGGAGCCGATTCCGTTGCGAAATGGTGTGAGACAAGGGGATGTTATATCTCCGAAGCTCTTCACCAACACAATGGAAGACGCCTTCAAGGTTTTGGAATGGCAAGGACAAAGGCATCAATATTAACGGTGAGTACATCACGCACCTTCGGTTTGCCGACGACATCGTGGTCATGGCAGAGACGCTGGAGGATCTCGGTACGATGCTCGAAGGACTCAACAGAGTATCCCAGGTGGGCCTTAACATGAACATGGACAAAACGAAGATTATGTCGAAGTCCATGTAGCACCCACCCCAGTAATGGTTGGTAACTCGGCCCTCGAAGTTGTTGACGAATACGTCTATCTGGGACAAACGATTCAGTTAGGTAGGTCCATCTTCGAGAAAGAGATCAATCGGCGGATTTAACTCGGTTGGGCAGCGTTCGGGAAACTGCGAAGTGTCTTCTCGTCCAACATACCTCAGTGCTTGAAGACGAAAGTCTTCAACCAGTACGCATTACCGGTGATGACCTACGGAGCCGAGACGTGGTCTCTAACTATGGGCCTTTTAAGAGCTCAGAGTCACTCAGCGAGCTATGGAAAGAGCTATACTCGGGATTTGTCTACGAGATCGAATCAGAAATGAGGAGATTCGTAGACGAACCAAGGTCATCGACATAGCAAACGGGTTAAGCAAGCTGAAATGGCAATTGGCGGGGCACGTAGCTCGAAGGACCGATGGCCGTTGGGGCAGAAAGGTTCTCGAGTGGAGACCACGTACCAGCAAGCGCAGTGTAGGACGACCACCCGCAAGGTGGTCGGACGACCTGGTCAGAGTTGCGGGGACTCGCTGGATGCGGGTCGCTGCTATCCGGCCCATGTGGAAGTCTATTGAGGAGGCCTGTGTCCAGCAGTGGACGTCCTATGGCTGAAATGATGATGATGATGACGTAGCTATTTCATGCTTTCATTGCGTGCACTCGAAAATAAGTTAAAAAAGATAGTTTTCTGCGTAAATGTTGTAAATTTCGAGTTATTTTTGAAATAAAAAATATTCAATAAAAAATTCAAAAATTCAAAGGTTTCAAACACCAGGTGGGTCCTGGAACATCCCTGATAATATTATAAACGCGAAAGTTGTAAGTATGGATGGATATTTGTTACTCTTTCACGTAAAAACTACTGAATGGATTTTAATGAAACTTTACAATAATATAGCTTATACATCAGAATAACACATAGGCTACAATCTATAAAGTTATTGTGTGTTCCCGTGGAATAAGCGGGTAACACCGCGCGGGGCAGCTGGTGAGCAATAAATTAAAACATAGATTCTACCCCTCAAAATGAACATTTATTATAACAACTTTAAAAAATGACTCTTATAATGTAAACCATTTCATATTTGGGCGAATTTTTATTTCGTTGTCGATTTCTTTTTTTTCTCAGATTTTAATCAAATTTGGTGAGTTGGTAAAGTTGCTTATTCTGAACAAGGTAGGTAAGCCCAATTTCACGGTGTGTCCTACAAAATTTTCCATTGAGTTTCAAAAATGTATGAATTTTTTTTAACAAAATTTCGTATATTGTACTTAAATTTAGTAAAAAATAAAGAACTCGGAATGAAAAATAAATAAATCGACAACAAAATTTAAATTGGCCCATGGGCCAATTTCTGTAGTACATTTTGTGTAACTCAATGGAGAAAAAATTGTAGGACATCGTGAAGTTGGGTGTACCATGGTCAGAATAAGCAACTTTACCAACTCACCAAATTTGATTAAAATCTGTAAAAAAAAAGAAATTGACAACAAAATAAAAATATGCCCATTTAGTCAAGTGACAGCTTTCTCAATGCAAAGCGATGTCAATGTTGGACGGCGTACATTGAAAATGCTATTTACTTTGTTTGAAATAATAAACATATGAAAACCCAATTGCAATAGCCAGTTCTAAGTAGTAACATTGATAATATGTTAAGAAAGATGTTTGAATGTAGGGATCTAAAACAATCAACACTTTGTTTGTGAGCCTTAATCATTTGCAAAATTCGATTTTGCCGCTGTAGGATCCTCTGAATATAATTAATAGGACTGAATTAATTGACAAAAGTACGTCTGTACCCTAAAGGAAACTAGTAGATAAAAAACTACTGTCTTGAAATCTAATACTGGGTATAAAACACTAAAACTTATAAATAAACTAATTCGGAACGAAGAAGTTCAGACTACAAATAATGTGAATAAAAACACACTGCAACAATTATTTCGTGTACTATAAATACTTGCCAATTACTTCAATCGATGTTGAGAGAACGTTATCTCATTTGAAATGGATATTTTCAAACAGACGAAGAACCTTGACTGCGAAGTATTTAGAGAAAATATTATTCATATATTCGCATACTGTACCTAAATAAGTGGATAAAAATATTGTATACTTTTCAATCTTATATTTATCCTTTTATTTTAGTTCGTTAAGTTCTTAGTTTATAGTTAGTATTTTAATTTCTTTAGTATTATATATTATATGTTGTAATTTCACTAAGATAATAAAAAAAATCTGTATAATATTTACATACCCATGTTGGACAAATAAATCTTATATACTTGTCTTATTTAAATATGAATGACGTCAGTACACTCGACTACATAGTTCTGCTAGGCTAACGTATTGCAATAGCTTTCAAGGTACTTAGAATTGCATATTACAAATACATACTAGTTAATAAATACTAAGTACTTACAAATACCTTATTCTATCAAATCGAAAATATTAATTTATTGGTCAACCGTACCATGTAATGTGCCCGCATATCGCCCCCTTGAGTGCGACGTATGCTACTGATACATCACATATATCATATAAGTTGTATGCCATTAATATTGTGTTTTTAATGCCATCAATGTTACAGGTAAGACCAAAATCTCTGGTGATAATAATAACATAAAAGTAAACTCACACACATGTGTATAAGAGTTTATGTGTAAGTTTCAAAATCTATTGTTAGTCCTATTTGTTATGAAAAAAAGCTGCACTCTGTGATGGAAGCAAGCCGTTTTGCACAGTGATAATATAGACCAAAATAAACGATTTCACTCGAGGCGAAATTAGTTTCACCCCTTAGGAACAGAGATGGCGCCACTTATTAAAAAAAAAAAAATTCTAAATCCTGAACGGATACTCCGATTTTGACTTAAGAGGTGCCAATCGGCAGATAATAACCCAATTTAACATGAAAAAAATTAAAATCACGTAGAAAATAATTTTGGATACCTAAGAAATAATATTTTCTGAAAAAAATATTTAAAATTTGTGATTTTTGGAATTTTACTCCTAAAAATGTACGTACATGGTACTTTTTTATTTATTTATATTAATACACAACTAATTTTACATTTACGAAAAAAAACCGCATATCATTAGCTCGTATAATTCCAAAGTTATTGAAGAATACAGACATGGCGCCGCTGGGTCAAAAAATCTTACAGAAAATCTAAAACCTCAACGGATTTTCCGATTTTGATAATTAAGGTGCTAATCGACAGATAATTACTTAAATTAGTTTAAAAAAATAAAATAAAAATTCAAATAGGCAAAAAGTAATAATATTTCCAAAAAAAAAACATACATTTTGAAAAAATAATTTTTTTTTTGGGGCGTTTATGTAATTTCATATAAAAAAAATTAAGAATATGGCTTTATTTTACTTATGTATATTATAACACTATTAGGTAATTGATCGTTTAATAAAAAACCGCATATCGAGAACTTGTACAGTTCCAACGGTATTGAAGATTTTACTATAAGGTGCCGGTGCGATGTTGCCGCCACACGTGCAACTTATGTACATGTATCTAGAAAAGTATTCTCCCGTTTCGAAGGTACTGATTACCCTGAAAATATAACCACAATTGAAAGTACAAATAATAATCATCCCAAGTAGCACACAACACACTTATATCCCTTGTACAGCTTAAATTAGAGTTTTAACGGGTGAATAGGCTCTTATACAACCAGTTTGCTAATATCACAAGTATATTCTGCATATTTTTACTAAACTGTGCATTGTAACGTGCATGTTAGGCCGTTGCATCGGCTGCAAAAACGCATTTTTCCATAGCTCGATTTGCACCCATACTAACTGTTCTATCGTGGATCGCACCTGCAACCTGCTTCCAACGCCATTCCATTCCCAAAAAGAAAGGACTTGGGACAGGATATATCCAAATTAAGACGTTTATTTCACATTTGGCTCGCTTGAAACGCTACACGCAGAACATGTTGTTCACTGGCAGCTGAAGTAGTCGGCGAAAGGCTTGTCGCCAGCTCTGTGAAAGCATCGAAGCATTCAAATTGCAGTCGTCAGTGCAACGGTCTACTAGTAGCAGTTTACAAAACAGTTATTACTTTAAGTAATGAAATTATGACTGCACTTCAAGGCTTTCACAGAGTATGACAAGACGTCTAATTTTAATACAATAAGAAAAGAGACCTGTTTTAAAACTTGCATGTTATACCCTGAAATAACTACTGCTTTTGCAAGTACATCGCTATCTATAGAAATTCTCTCTCGATACGTAACGGCTCATGTGAAACGATTACTTAGGGCCATTTTTGTTTCTTTTTTTTAGGGTGTGTTTACATACCTAATTAATGTCATTCATTATTATAACAAAACGGGATTTAACCGAGTTCAAAAATGTTTATTTACCGCAATTAAGTCCCGTTTTATTATTTTAATATAATGTGTGAAAATCGTGATATTCATCAATCACTATATTAATGTCATTAATTGGTTCTCAATTAATCGTAACGTTGTTGGTCCCAGATTCACATGCAGGCTATACGATGCTCCAACAGAGCATATATTATTACTGTTAATGCGATTCGAAAAGATCTGTTTAAACTAAAAAACACTAAACTAAACAAGCTTGTGAGATACCTTCCATCTATTTCTTGTGAGATAGCTGCCATTGAATACCGTTTCATGCAAACCAAATGTGGGTTCACGTTTTAATTTGGAAATATCGAGTCCCAAGTCCTTCTTTTTGGGAATGAAACGGCATCAAAGGTAGGTGGGGTCCACAATAGTTGAAGGTTAGTTCAATTTGGAAACTCCTTGAACATTATGGATACAAATTGGGCTGTGGCATAATGCGTTGTTGTTTTTTTTATGATGCGACGGCCTAACTTGCACGTTACAATGCAAAGCCTGCAAAGACTAAAGTGAAAATAAAACGTAAAGTAAGTAAAATATTGATTCAGAAATGCTATTTAGCATCTAATATACTTGTGATATTAGCAAACAGGTTGTATAGGAGCCTATTCACCCGTTAAAACTCTAATATAAGCTGTACAAGGGATATAAGTGTGTTGTGTGCTACTTGGGATGATTATTATTTGTACTTTCAATTGTGGTTATATTTTCAGGGTAATCAGTACCTTCGAAACGGGAGAATACTTTTCTAGATACATGTACATAAGTTGCACGTGTGGCGGCAACATCGCACCGGCATCGGCACCTTATAGTAAAATCTTCTATACCGTTGGAACTGTACAAGTTCTCGATATGCGGTTTTTTATTAAACGATAAATTACCTAATAGTGTTATAATATACATAAGTAAAATAAAGCAATATTCTTAATTTTTTTTATATGAAATTACATAAAAGCCCCAAAAAATAATATTATTTTTCAAAATGTATGTTTTTTTTTGGAAATATTATTACTTTTTGCCTATTTGAATTTTTATTTTATTTTTTTAAACTAATTTAAGTAATTATCTGTCGATTAGCACCTTAATTATCAAAATCGGAATATCCGTTGAGGTTTTAGATTTTTTGTAAGATTTTTTGACCCAGCGGCGCCATGTCTGTATTCTTCAATAACTTTGGAATTATACGAGCTAATGATATGCGGTTTTTTTTCGTAAATGTAAAATTAGTTGTGTATTAATATAAATAAATAAAAAAAGTACCATGTACATACATTTTTAGGAGTAAAATTCCAAAAATCACAAATTTTAAATATTTTATTCAGAAAATATTATTTCTTAGGTATCCAAAATTATTTTCTACGTGATTTTAATTTTTTTCATGTTAAATTGGAAAATTATCTGCCGATTGGCACCTCTTACGTGAAAATCGGAGTATCCGTTCAGGATTTAGAATTTTTTAAACTTTTTTTGAATAAGTGGCGCCATCTCTGTTCCTAAGGGGTGAAACTAATTTCGCCTCGAGTGAAATCGTTTATTTTGATCTACATTATCACTGTGCAAAACGGCTTGCTTCCATCACAAAGTGCAGCTTCCAGGCCAAAACCGTCCATAACAAGTAAGACTATGTTATACACCTAAGCAAACAAATTAGCAACATAACTATGCTATGAAACTGTTAAGTTTACGTTTTATCCGATTTAATAAAGTTGCTATGTATTATGTAATTTTTCAATAGCATTGACGTACCAATTGTTATTTCATTCGTGCATAAACTCTGTCTGCGCTGTTTCAAAGCATTTTAAAATGTTCTTCACTTCGGTGTAGTACCTATACCTGAGCCTCTTTAACCCCTAGCCGATATATATTTTACTGTTATACCTGATATAGATGAATGTATGTTCCAGAGATATATAGATATATATACATATTGTGCTAGGTATACCGGCATGATATTGATAGGTCTTATCATATTCTACTTGTTTGTAAGTGATTTGTGTTGTTTCGGCTTGCGAACTCTTCTTAAGCTCGGTGAATCTCTTTCTGACAGTCTTACCTTCAGGAGTAGCTTCAGTCTCTTCCGCTTTCTTCTCCGGTAGTTCGATGGTTTCGTCAGACGTTAGGTTTTCTTCTTCAGGTGCGGGTGTAACAAACTCTGTGGTAATTGGAGCTTTACCTTCTTTTTCGACGGTAATAATTTCAGATACTAGCTCCTTAGGGCCGTGTTTGGTAACACGCTTAGTAGTTTTAACTTTCTTTACCTCGCCAGTTTTAGTTAGAACTTGACTACCTTCAACATTATCAATATCTACAACCCTAGCTGTTTTAAATGTGCGTGTGTTTGTAAGTGGTGTTGTGGTGTCATCTGTAAGTGTTTGTGTTGTGTGTACTAATATGATAGGTGTGTCATTGTCTACTTGTTCTGTAGCGATTTGTGTTGTTTCAGAGTGTGGACCATTTTTACGTTTGATGATCCTCTTAGTGGTGGTTTTCACAGTCTTACCTTCAGGAGCGGTTTCAGTTTCTTCCGCTACTTCTACTGGTAAATCGATGGTTTCGTCACACGTTAGGTTTTCTTCTTCTGGTGCAAGTTTTACAGTCACTTTGGTGATTGAAACTTCACCTTCTTTTTCAACGGTTGTGATTTTAGTGACTTGCTCCTTCGGGCCCCGTTTGATAACGCGCTCTGTGGTTTTGACTTCATTTACCTCGCCAGTTTCAGTCCGAACTTCAGCAACTTCAATTATTTCGGGAGCTTGTTCAACGAACGTAACTGTGTCAGATTTTTGTATGTCAGTGAGTGGTATATATGTGTTATCTGTGAGTTCTTGTGTTGTGTGTACCGATATGATAGGTGTGTCATTGTCTACTTGTTCTGTAGTGATTTGTGTTGTTTCAGTGTGTGGACCTTTCTTACGTTTAATGATCCTCTTAGAAGTGGTATTTTTGACAGTCTTACCTTCTGGCGTCGTTTCAGTCTCTACCGCTACTTCCTCTGGTAGTTCGATGGTTTCGACAGGTGTTGGTTGTTCTTCTGGTGCGGTTGTCACGGTCACCGTGGTGATTGGAGCTTCACCTTCTTTTTCGACGGTTGTGATTTCAGTGACTTGTTCCTTAGGGCCCCGTTTAATAACGCGCTTAGTAGTTTTGACTTTTTTAACTTCACCAGTGTCAGTGCGAATTTGAGTAATTTCAACTTTTTCAGGGGCTTCTTCGACTACTCTAGCTGTTTCGGGTTTATGTGTCTCAGTAAGTGGTGTAGTGGTGTCATCTGTAAGTGTTTGTGTTGTGTGAACCGATATGATGGGTGTGCCGTTGTCTACTTGTTCCGTAGTGATTTGTGTTGTTTCAGTGTGTGGACCCTTTTTGCGTTTGATAATCCTCTTAGTGGTGGTCTTTTTGACAGTCTTACCTTCAGGAGTGGTTTCAGTCTCTTCCGCTACTTCCTCTGGTAGTTCGATGGTTTCGACAGGTGTTGGTTGTTCTTCTGGTGCGGTTGTCACAGTCACCGTGGTGATTGGAGCTTCACCTTCTTTTTCGACGGTTGTGATTTCAGTGACTTGTTCCTTAGGGCCCCGTTTAATAACGCGCTTAGTAGTTTTGACTTTCTTAACTTCACCAGTGTCAGTGCGAATTTGAGTAATTTCAACTTTTTCAGGGGCTTCTTCGACTACTCTAGCTGTTTCGGGTTTATGTGTCTCAGTAAGTGGTGTAGTGGTGTCATCTGTAAGTGTTTGTGTTGTGTGAACCGATATGATGGGTGTGTCGTTGTCTACTTGTTCCGTAGTGATTTGTGTTGTTTCAGTGTGTGGACCCTTTTTGCGTTTGATAATCCTCTTAGTGGTGGTCTTTTTGACAGTCTTACCTTCAGGAGTGGTTTCAGTCTCTTCCGCTACTTCCTCTGGTAGTTCGATGGTTTCGACAGGTGTTGGTTGTTCTTCTGGTGCGGTTGTCACAGTCACCGTGGTGATTGGAGCTTCACCTTCTTTTTCGACGGTTGTGATTTCAGTGACTTGTTCCTTAGGGCCCCGTTTAATAACGCGCTTAGTAGTTTTGACTTTCTTAACTTCACCAGTGTCAGTGCGAATTTGAGTAATTTCAACTTTTTCAGGGGCTTCTTCGACTACTCTAGCTGTTTCGGGTTTATGTGTCTCAGTAAGTGGTGTAGTGGTGTCATCTGTAAGTGTTTGTGTTGTGTGAACCGATATGATGGGTGTGTCGTTGTCTACTTGTTCCGTAGTGATTTGTGTTGTTTCAGTGTGTGGACCCTTTTTGCGTTTGATAACCCTCTTAGTGGTGGTCTTTTTGACAGTCTTACCTTCAGGAGTGGTTTCAGTCTCTTCCGCTACTTCCTCTGGTAGTTCGATGGTTTCGACAGGTGTTGGTTGTTCTTCTGGTGCGGTTGTCACAGTCACCGTGGTGATTGGAGCTTCACCTTCTTTTTCGACGGTTGTGATTTCAGTGACTTGTTCCTTAGGGCCCCGTTTAATAACGCGCTTAGTCGTTTTGACTTTCTTAACTTCACCAGTGTCAGTGCGAATTTGAGTAATTTCAACTTTTTCAGGGGCTTCTTCGACTACTCTAGCTGTTTCGGGTTTATGTGTCTCAGTAAGTGGTGTAGTGGTGTCATCTGTAAGTGTTTGTGTTGTGTGAACCGATATGATGGGTGTGTCGTTGTCTACTTTTTCCGTAGTGATTTGTGTTGTTTCAGTGTGTGGACCCTTTTTGCGTTTGATAATCCTCTTAGTGGTGGTCTTTTTGACAGTCTTACCTTCAGGAGTGGTTTCAGTCTCTTCCGCTACTTCCTCTGGTAGTTCGATGGTTTCGACAGGTGTTGGTTGTTCTTCTGGTGCGGTTGTCACAGTCACCGTGGTGATTGGAGCTTCACCTTCTTTTTCGACGGTTGTGATTTCAGTGACTTGTTCCTTAGGGCCGCGTTTGATAACGCGCTGAGTAGTTTTGACTTTCTTAACTTCACCAGTTTCAGTGCGAACTTGAGTAATTTCAACTTTTTCAGGGGCTTCTTCGACTACTCTAGCTGTTTCAGGTTTATGTGTTTCAGTAAGTGGTGTAGTGGTGTCATGTGTAAGTTCTTGTGTTGTGTGAACCGATATGAAAGGTGTGTCGTTGTCGACTTGTTCTGTAGTGATTTGTGTTGTTTCAGTGTGTGGACCTTTCTTACGTTTGATGATCCTCTTAGTAGTGGTCTTTTTGACAGTCTTACCTTCTGGAGTGGTTTCAGTCTCTTCCGCTACTTCCTCTGGTAGTTCGATGGTTACGACAGGTGTTGGTTGTTCTTCTTCGGGTGCAGGTGTAACAGTCACAGTGGTGATTGGAGCTTCTCCTTCTTTTTCAACGGTTGTGATTTCAGTAACTTGTTCCTTTGGCCCTCGTTTAATAACGCGTTTAGTAGTTTTGACTTTCTTAACTTCACCAGTGTCAGTGCGAATTTGAGTAATTTCAACTTTTTCAGGGGCTTCTTCGACTACTCTAGCTGTTTCAGGTTTATGTGTTTCAGTAAGTGGTGTAGTGGTGTCATGTGTAAGTTCATGTGTTGTGTGAACCGATATGATAGGTGTGTCGTTGTCGACTTGTTCTGTAGTGATTTGTGTTGTTTCAGTGTGTGGACCTTTCTTACGTTTGATGATCCTCTTAGTGGTTGTCTTTTTGACAGTCTTACCTTCTGGAGTGGTTTCAGTCTCTTCCGCTACTTCCTCTGGTAATTCGATGGTTACGACAGGTGTTGGTTGTTCTTCTGCGGGTGCAGGTGTAACAGTCACAGTGGTGATAGGAGCTTCTCCTTCTTTTTCAACGGTTGTGATTTCAGTAACTTGTTCCTTTGGCCCTCGTTTAATAACGCGTTTAGTAGTTTTGACTTTCTTAGCTTCACCAGTGTCAATGCGAATTTGAGTAATTTCAACTTTTTCAGGGGATTCTTCGACTACTCGAGCGGTTTCAGGTTTATGTGTCTCAGTGAGTGGTGTAGTGGTGTCATGTGTAAGTTCTTGTGTTGTGTGAACCGATATGATAGGTGTGTCGTTGTCTACTTGTTCTGTAGTGATTTGTGTTGTTTCAGTGTGTGGACCTTTCTTACGTTTGATGATCCTCTTAGTAGTGGTCTTTTTGACAGTCTTACCTTCTGGAGTGGTTTCAGTCTCTTCCGCTACTTCCTCTGGTAGTTCGATGGTTTCGACAGGTGTTGGTTGTTCTTCTGGTGCGGTTGTCACGGTCACCGTGGTGATTGGAGCTTCACCTTCTTTTTCGACGGTTGTGATTTCAGTGACTTGTTCCTTAGGGCCCCGTTTGATAACGCGCCTAGTAGTTTTGACTTTCTTAACTTCACCAGTTTGAGTGCGAACTTGAGAAATTTCTACTTTTTCAGGGACTTCTTCGACTACTCTAGCTGTTTCAGGTTTATGTGTTTCAGTAAGTGGTGTAGTGGTGTCATGTGTAAGTTCTTGTGTTGTGTGAACCGATATGATAGGTGTGTCGTTGTCGACTTGTTCTGTAGTGATTTGTGTTGTTTCAGTGTGTGGACCTTTTTTACGTTTGATGATCCTCTTAGTTGTTGTCTTTTTGACAGTCTTACCTTCAGGAGTAATTTCAGTCTCTTCCGCTACTTCCTCTGGTAATTCGATGGTTTCGAAAGGTGTTGGTTGTTCTTCTTCAGGTGCAGGTGTAACAGTCACAGTTGTGATTGGAGCTTCTCCTTCTGTTTCAACGGTTGTGATTTCAGTAACTTGTTCCTTTGGCCCTCGTTTAATAACGCGTTTAGTAGTTTTGACTTTCTTAACTTCACCAGTGTCAGTGCGAATTTGAGTAATTTCAACTTTTTCAGGGGCTTCTTCGACTACTCTAGCTGTTTCAGGTTTATGTGTTTCAGTAAGTGGTGTAGTGGTGTCATGTGTAAGTTCTTGTGTTGTGTGAACCGATATGATAGGTGTGTCGTTGTCGACTTGTTCTGTAGTGATTTGTGTTGTTTCAGTGTGTGGACCTTTCTTACGTTTGATGATCCTCTTAGTAGTGGTCTTTTTGACAGTCTTACCTTCTGGAGTGGTTTCAGTCTCTTCCGCTACTTCCTCTGGTAGTTCGATGGTTTCGACAGGTGTTGGTTGTTCTTCTGGTGCGGTTGTCACGGTCACCGTGGTGATTGGAGCTTCACCTTCTTTTTCGACGGTTGTGATTTCAGTGACTTGTTCCTTAGGGCCCCGTTTGATAACGCGCCTAGTAGTTTTGACTTTCTTAACTTCACCAGTTTGAGTGTAAACTTGAGAAATGTCTACTTTTTCAGGAACTTCTTCGACTACTCTAGCTTTTTCTGGTGTTGGTGAGTCATTGAAGGGTGCTGTAGTATCATCTGTAAGTTCTTGTGTTGTGTGAACGGATATGATAGGTGTGTCGTTGTCTACTTGTTCCGTAGTGATTTGTGTTGTTTCAGTGTGTGGACCTTTCTTACGTTTGATGATCCTCCTAGTGGTGGTCTTTTTGACAGTCTTACCTGCAGGAGTGGTTTCAGTCTCTTCCGCTACTTCCTCTGGTAGTTCGATGGTTTCGACAGGTGTTGACTGTTCTTCTTCGGGTGCAGGTGTAACAGTCACCGTGGTGATTGGAGCTTCGCCGTCTTTTTCTATGGTTGTGATTTCAGTAACTTGTTCCTTAGGGCCCCGTTTAATAACGCGTTTAGTAGTTTTGACTTTCTTAACTTCACCAGTGTCAGTGCGAATTTGAGTAATTTCAACTTTTTCAGGGGCTTCTTCGACTACTCTAGCTGTTTCGGGTTTATGATTCTCAGTAAGTGGTGTAGTGGTGTCATGTGTAAGTTCTTGTGTTGTGTGAACCGATATGATAGGTGTGTCATTGTCGACTTGTTCTGTAGTGATTTGTGTTGTTTCAGTGTGTGGACCTTTCTTACGTTTGATGATCCTCTTAGTGGTGGTCTTTTTGACAGTCTTACCTTCTGGAGTGGTTTCAGTCTCTTCCGCTACTTCCTCTGGTAGTTCGATGGTTTCGACAGGTGTTGGTTGTTCTTCTGGTGCGGTTGTCACAGTCACCGTGGTGATTGGAGCTTCACCTTCTTTTTCGACGGTTGTGATTTCAGTGACTTGTTCCTTAGGGCCCCGTTTGATAACGCGCTTAGTAGTTTTGACTTTCGTAACTTCACCGGTTTGAGTGCGAACTTGAGAAATTTTTACTTTTTCAGGGACTTCTTCGACTACTCTAGCTTTTTCTGGTGTTGGTGAGTCATCGAAGGGTGCTGTAGTATCATCTGTAAGTTCTTGTGTTGTGTGAACGGATATGATAGGTGTGTCGTTGTCTACTTGTTCCGTAGTGATTTGTGTTGTTTCAGTGTGTGGACCTTTCTTACGTTTGATGATCCTCCTAGTGGTGGTCTTTTTGACAGTCTTACCTGCAGGAGTGGTTTCAGTTTCTTCCGCTACTTCCTCTGGTAGTTCGATGGTTTCGACAGGTGTTGACTGTTCTTCTTCGGGTGCAGGTGTAACAGTCACCGTGGTGATTGGAGCGTCGCCGTCTTTTTCGACGGTTGTGATTTCAGTAACTTGTTCCTTAGGGCCCCGTTTAATAACGCGTTTAGTAGTTTTGACTTTTTTAACTTCACCAGTGTCAGTACGAATTTGAGTAATTTCAACTTTTTCAGGGGCTTCTTCGACTACTCTAGCTGTTTCGGGTTTATGTGTCTCAGTAAGTGGTGTAGTGGTGTCATCTGTAAGTGTTTGTGTTGTGTGAACCGATATGATGGGTGTGTCGTTGTCGACTTGTTCCGTAGTGATTTGTGTTGTTTCAGTGTGTGGACCCTTTTTGCGTTTGATAATCCTCTTAGTGGTGGTCTTTTTGACAGTCTTACCTTCAGGAGTGATTTCAGTCTCTTCCGCTACTTCCTCTGGTAATTCGATGGTTTCGAAAGGTGTTGTGTGTTCTTCTTCGGGTGCAGGTGTAACAGAAACTGTGGTTATTGGAGCTTCTCCTTCTTTTTCAATGGTTGTGATTTCAGTAACTTGTTCCTTTGGCCCTCGTTTAATAACGCGTTTAGTGGTTTTGACTTTCTTAACTTCACCAGTTTGAGTGCGAACTTGAGAAATTTCAACTTTTTCAGGGACTTCTTCGACTACTCTAGCTTTCTCTGGTGTTTGTGAGTCATCGAAGGGTGCTGTAGTGTCATCTGTAAGTTCTTGTGTTGTGTGAACTGATATGATAGGTGTGTCATTGTCGACTTGTTCTGTAGTGATTTGTGTTGTTTCAGTGTGTGGACCTTTCTTACGTTTGATGATCCTCCTAGTGGTGGTCTTTTTGACAGTCTTACCTGCAGGAGTGGTTTCAGTTTCTTCCGCTACTTCCTCTGGTAGTTCGATGGTTTCGACAGGTGTTGACTGTTCTTCTTCGGGTGCAGGTGTAACAGTCACCGTGGTGATTGGAGCGTCGCCGTCTTTTTCGACGGTTGTGATTTCAGTAACTTGTTCCTTAGGGCCCCGTTTAATAACGCGTTTAGTAGTTTTGACTTTTTTAACTTCACCAGTGTCAGTACGAATTTGAGTAATTTCAACTTTTTCAGGGGCTTCTTCGACTACTCTAGCTGTTTCGGGTTTATGTGTCTCAGTAAGTGGTGTAGTGGTGTCATCTGTAAGTGTTTGTGTTGTGTGAACCGATATGATGGGTGTGTCGTTGTCGACTTGTTCCGTAGTGATTTGTGTTGTTTCAGTGTGTGGACCCTTTTTGCGTTTGATAATCCTCTTAGTGGTGGTCTTTTTGACCGTCTTACCTTCAGGAGTGATTTCAGTCTCTTCCGCTACTTCCTCTGGTAATTCGATGGTTTCGAAAGGTGTTGTGTGTTCTTCTTCGGGTGCAGGTGTAACAGAAACTGTGGTTATTGGAGCTTCTCCTTCTTTTTCAACGGTTGTGATTTCAGTAACTTGTTCCTTTGGCCCTCGTTTAATAACGCGTTTAGTGGTTTTGACTTTCTTAACTTCACCAGTTTGAGTGCGAACTTGAGAAATTTCAACTTTTTCAGGGACTTCTTCGACTACTCTAGCTTTCTCTGGTGTTTGTGAGTCATCGAAGGGTGCTGTAGTGTCATCTGTAAGTTCTTGTGTTGTGTGAACTGATATGATAGGTGTGTCATTGTCGACTTGTTCTGTAGTGATTTGTGTTGTTTCAGTGTGTGGACCTTTCTTACGTTTGATGATCCTCCTAGTGGTGGTCTTTTTGACAGTCTTACCTGCAGGAGTGGTTTCAGTTTCTTCCGCTACTTCCTCTGGTAGTTCGATGGTTTCGACAGGTGTTGACTGTTCTTCTTCGGGTGCAGGTGTAACAGTCACCGTGGTGATTGGAGCGTCGCCGTCTTTTTCGACGGTTGTGATTTCAGTAACTTGTTCCTTAGGGCCCCGTTTAATAACGCGTTTAGTAGTTTTGACTTTTTTAACTTCACCAGTGTCAGTACGAATTTGAGTAATTTCAACTTTTTCAGGGGCTTCTTCGACTACTCTAGCTGTTTCGGGTTTATGTGTCTCAGTAAGTGGTGTAGTGGTGTCATCTGTAAGTGTTTGTGTTGTGTGAACCGATATGATGGGTGTGTCGTTGTCGACTTGTTCCGTAGTGATTTGTGTTGTTTCAGTGTGTGGACCCTTTTTGCGTTTGATAATCCTCTTAGTGGTGGTCTTTTTGACAGTCTTACCTTCAGGAGTGACTTCAGTCTCTTCCGCTACTTCCTCTGGTAATTCGATGGTTTCGAAAGGTGTTGTGTGTTCTTCTTCGGGTGCAGGTGTAACAGAAACTGTGGTTATTGGAGCTTCTCCTTCTTTTTCAACGGTTGTGATTTCAGTAACTTGTTCCTTTGGCCCTCGTTTAATAACGCGTTTAGTGGTTTTGACTTTCTTAACTTCACCAGTTTGAGTGCGAACTTGAGAAATTTCAACTTTTTCAGGGACTTCTTCGACTACTCTAGCTTTCTCTGGTGTTTGTGAGTCATCGAAGGGTGCTGTAGTGTCATCTGTAAGTTCTTGTGTTGTGTGAACTGATATGATAGGTGTGTCATTGTCGACTTGTTCTGTAGTGATTTGTGTTGTTTCAGTGTGTGGACCTTTCTTACGTTTGATGATCCTCCTAGTGGTGGTCTTTTTGACAGTCTTACCTTCTGGAGTGGTTTCAGTCTCTTCCGCTACTTCCTCTGGTAGTTCGATGGTTTCGACAGGTGTTGGTTGTTCTTCTGGTGCGGTTGTCACAGTCACCGTGGTGATTGGAGCTTCACCTTCTTTTTCGACGGTTGTGATTTCAGTGACTTGTTCCTTAGGGCCCCGTTTGATAACGCGCTTAGTAGTTTTGACTTTCGTAACTTCACCGGTTTGAGTGCGAACTTGAGAAATTTCTACTTTTTCAGGGACTTCTTCGACTACTCTAGCTTTTTCTGGTGTTTGTGAGTCATCGAAGGGTGCTGTAGTGTCATCTGTAAGTTCTTGTGTTGTGTGAACTGATATGATGGGTGTGTCGTTGTCGATTTGTTCCGTAGTGATTTGTGTTGTTTCAGTGTGTGGACCCTTTATGCGTTTGATGATCCTCTTACTTGTGGTCTTTTTGACAGTCTTACCTTCAGGAGTGGTCTCAGTCTCTTCCGCTACTTCCTCTGGTAATTCGATGGTTTCCACAGGTGTTGGTTGTTCTACTTCGGGTGCAGGTGTAACAGTCACTGTGGTGATAGGAGCTTCGCCGTCTTTTTCGACGGTTGTGATTTCAGTAACTTGTTCCGTAGGCCCTCGTTTAATAACGCGTTTAGTAGTTTTGACTTTCTTAACTTCACCAGTGTCAGTGCGAATTTGAGTAATTTCAACTTTTTCAGGGGATTCTTCTACTACTTTAGCTGTTTCAAGTTTATGTGTTTCAGTGAGTGGTGTAGTGGTGTCATCTGTAAGTTCTTGTGTTGTGTGAATCGATATGATGGGTGTGTCGTTGTCGACTTGTTCCGTAGTGATTTGTGTTGTTTCAGTGTGTGGACCTTTCTTACGTTTGATGATCCTCTTAGTGGTGGTCTTTTTGACAGTCTTACCTTCTGGAGTGATTTCAGTCTCTTCCGCTACTTCCTCTGGTAGTTCGATGGTTTCGACAGGTGTTGGTTGTTCTTCTAGTGCGTTTGTCACAGTAACCGTGGTGATTGGAGCTTCACCTTCTTTTTCGACGGTTGTGATTTCAGTAACTTGTTCCTTAGGCCCTCGTTTAAGAACGCGTTTAGATGTTTTGACTTTCTTAACTTCACCAGTGTCAGTGCGAATTTGAGTTATTTCAACTTTTTCAGGGACTTCTTCGACTACTCTAGCTTTCTCTGGTGTTTGTGAGTCATCGAAGGGTGCTGTAGTGTCATCTGTAAGTTCTTTTGTTGAGTGAACCGATATGATAGGTGTGTCGTTGTCGACTTGTTCCGTAGTGATTTGTGTTGTTTCAGTGTGTGAACCTTTCTTACGTTTGATGATCCTCTTAGTGGTGGTCTTTTTGACAGTCTTACCTTCAGGAGTGGTTACAGTCTCTTCCGCTACTTCCTCTGGTAATTCGATGGTTTCGACAGGTGTTGGTTGTTCTTCTTCGGGTGCGGTTGTAACAGTCACTGTGGTGATAGGAGCTTCGCCTTCTTTTTCGACGGTTGTGATTTCAGTAATTTGTTCCTTAGGCCCTCGTTTAATAACGCGTTTAGAAGTTTTGACTTTCTTAACTTCACCAGTGTCAGTGCGAATTTGGGTAATTTCAACTTTTTCAGGGGATTCTTCGACCACTTTAGCTGTTTCAAGTTTATGTGTCTCAGATGGTGGTGTAGTGGTGTCATCTGTAAGTTCTTGTGTTGTGTGAACCGATATGATGGGTGTGTCGTTGTCGACTTGTTCCGTAGTGATTTGAGTTGTTTCAGTGTGTGGACCCTTTTTGCGTTTTATGATCCTCTTAGTTGTTGTCTTTTTGACAGTCTTACCTTCAGGAGTGGTCTCAGTCTCTTCCGCTACTTCCTCTGGTAATTCGATGGTTTCGACAGGTGTTGGTTGTTCTTCTTCAGGTGCAGGTGTAACAGTCACTGTGGTGATTGGAGCTTCACCTTCTTTTTCTACTGTTGTGATTTCAGTGATTTGTTCCTTAGGGCCCCGTTTGATAACGCGTTTAGTAGTTTTGACTTTTTTAACTTCACCAGTTTCAGTGCGAACTTGAGTAACTTCAACTTTTTCAGGGACTTCTTCGACTACTCTAGCTTTTTCTGGTATTTGTGAGTCATTGAAGGGTGCTGTAGTGTCATCTGTAAGTTCTTGTGTTGTGTGAACTGTTATGATGGGTGTGTCGTTGTTGACTTGTTCCGTAGTGATTTGTGTTGTTTCAGTGTGTGGTCCTTTCTTACGTTTGATGATCCTCTTAGTGGTGGTCTTTTTGACAGTTTTACCTTCAGGAGTGGTTTCAGTCTCTTCCGCTACTTCCTCTGGTAATTCGATGGTTTCGACAGGTTTTGGTTGTTCTTCTTCGGGCGCGGGTGTGACAGTCACTGTGGTGATAGGAGCTTCGCCGTCTTTTTCGACGGTTGTGATTTCAGTAACTTGTTCCTTAGGCCCTCGTTTAATAACGCGTTTAGTAGTTTTGACTTTCTTAACTTCACCATTGTCAGTGCGAATTTGAGTAATTTCAACTTTTTCAGGGGATTCTTCGACTACTCGAGCGGTTTCAGGTTTATGTGTCTCAGTGAGTGGTGTAGTGGTGTCATCTGTAAGTTCTTGTGTTTTGTGAACCGATATGATGGGTGTGTCGTTGTCGACTTGTTCCGTAGTGATTTGAGTTGTTTCAGTGTGTGGACCTTTCTTACGTTTGATGATCCTCTTAGTGGTGGTCTTTTTGACAGTCTTACCTTCAGGAGTGATTTCAGTCTCTTCCGCTACTTCCTCTGGTAATTCGATGGTTTCGACAGGTGTTGGTTGTTCTTCTTCGGGTGCAGGTGTAACAGTCACTGTGGTGATAGGAGCTTCACCTTCTTTTTCTACTGTTGTGATTTCAGTGACTTGTTCCTTTGGGCCTCGTTTAATAACGCGTTTAGTGGTTGTGACTTTTTTAACTGCACCAGTTTCAGTGCGAACTTGAGTAACTTCAACTTTTTCAGGGACTTCTTCGACTACTATAGCTTTCTCTGGTATTTGTGAGTCATCGAAGGGTGCTGTAGTGTCATCTGTAAGTTCTTGTGTTGTGTGAATCGATATGATGGGTGTGTCGTTGTCGACTTGTTCCGTAGTGATTTGTGTTGTTTCAGTGTGTGGACCTTTTTTACGTTTGATGATCCTCTTAGTTGTTGTCTTTTTGACAGTCTTACCTTCAGGAGTAATTTCAGTCTCTTCCGCTACTTCCTCTGGTAATTCGATGGTTTTGACAGGTATTGGTTGGTCTTCTTCTGGTGCGGATGTAACAGTCACTGTGGTGATTGGAGCTTCACCTTCTTTTTCTACTGTTGTGATTTCAGTGACTTGTTCCTGTGGTCCTCGTTTAATTACGCGTTTAGTGGTTTTGACTTTCTTCACTTCACCAGTTTCAGTGCGAACTTGAGTAATTTCAACTTTTTCGGGGACTTCTTCGACAACTCTAGCTTTCTCTGGTGTTTGTGAGTCATCGGTGGGTACTGTAGTATCATCTGTAAGTTCTTGTGTTGTGTAAACCGATATGATAGGTGTGTCGTTGTCTACTTGTTCCGTCGTGATTTGTGTTGTTTCAGTTTGTGGACCCTTTTTGCGTTTGATGATCCTCTTAGTGGTGGTCTTTTTGACAGTCTTACCTTCAGGAGTGGTTTCAGTCGCTTCCGCTACTTCCTCTGGTAATTCGATGGTTTCGACAGGTGTTCGTTGTTCTTCTTCGGCTGCAGGTGTAACAGTCACTGTGGTGATTGGAGCTTCACCTTCTTTTTCTACTGTTGTGATTTCAGTGACTTGTTCCTTTGGACCTCGTTTAATAACGCGTTTAGTGGTTTTGACTTTCTTAACTTCACCAGTTTGAGTGCGAACTTGAGAAATTTCAACTTTTTCAGGGACTTCTTCGACTACTCTAGCTTTCTCTGGTGTATGTGAGTCATTGAAGGGTGCTGTAGTGTCATCTGTAAGTTCTTGTGTTGTGTGAACCGATATGATGGGTGTGTCGTTGTCGACTTGTTCCGTAGTGATTTGTGTTGTTTCAGTGTGTGGACCTTTCTTACGTTTGATGATCCTCTTAGTGATGGTCTTTTTGACAGTTTTACCTTCAGGAGTAGTTTCAGTCTCTTCTGCTACTTCCTCTGGTAATTCGATGGTTTCGACAGGTGTTGGTTGTTCTTCTTCGGGTACAGGTGTAACAGTCACTGTGGTGATTGGAGCTTCACCTTCTTTTTCTACTGTTGTAATTTCAGTGACTTGTTCTTTTGGTCCTCGTTTAATAACGCGTTTAGTGGTTTTGACTTTCTTTACTTCACCAGTTTGAGTGCGAACTTGAGAAATTTCTACTTTTTCAGGGACTTCTTCGACTACTCTAGCTTTCTTTGGTGTTTGTGAGTCATCGAAGGGTGCTGTAGTGTCATCTGTAAGTTCTTGTGTTGTGTGAACCGATATGATAGGTGTGTCGTTGTCGACTTGTTCCGTAGTGATTTGTGTTGTTTCAGTGTGTGGACCTTTCTTACGTTTGATGATCCTCTTAGTGGTGGTCTTTTTGACAGTCTTACCTTCAGGAGTGGTTTCTGTCTCTTCCGCTACTTCCTCTGGTAATTCGATGGTTTTGACAGGTATTGGTTGGTCTTCTTCTGGTGTGGATGTAACAGTCACTGTGGTGATTGGAGCTTCACCTTCTTTTTCTACTGTTTTAATTTCAGTGACTTGTTCCTGTGGTCCTCGTTTAATTACGCGTTTAGTGGTTTTGACTTTCTTCACTTCACCAGTTTCAGTGCGAACTTGAGTAACTTCAACTTTTTCAGGGACTTCTTCGACTACTATAGCTTTCTCTGGTGTTTGTGAGTCATCGAAGGGTGCTGTAGTGTCATCTGTAAGTTCTTGTGTTGTGTGAACCGATATGATGGGTGTGTCGTTGTCGACTTGTTCCGTAGTGATTTGAGTTGTTTCAGTGTGTCGACCTTTCTTACGTTTGATGATCCTCTTAGTGGTGGTCTTTTTGACAGTCTTACCTTCAGGAGTGATTTCAGTCTCTTCCGCTACTTCCTCTGGTAATTCGATGGTTTCGACAGGTGTTGGTTGTTCTTCTTCGGGTGCAGGTGTAACAGTCACTGTGGTGATTGGAGCTTCACCTTCTTTTTCTACTGTTGTGATTTCAGTGACTTGTTCCTTTGGGCCTCGTTTAATAACGCGCTTAGTGGTTTTGATTTTTTTAACTTCACCAGTTTCAGTGCGAACTTGAGTAACTTCAACTTTTTCAGGGACTTCTTCGACGACTCTAGCTTTCTCTGGTGTTTGTGAGTCATTGAAGGGTGCTGTAGTGTCATCTGTTAGTTCTTGTGTTGTGTGAACCGATATGATGGGTGTGTCGTTGTCGACTTGTTCCGTAGTGATTTGTGTTGTTTCAGTGTGTGGACCTTTCTTACGTTTGATGATCCTCCTAGTGGTAGTCTTTTTGACAGTCTTACCTTCAGGAGTGATTTCTGTCTCTTCCGCTACTTCCTCTGGTAATTCGATGGTTTTGACAGGTATTGGTTGGTCTTCTTCTGGTGTGGATGTAACAGTCACTGTGGTGATTGGAGCTTCACCTTCTTTTTCTACTGTTATGATTTCAGTGACTTGTTCTTTTGGTCCTCGTTTAATAACGCGTTTAGTGGTTTTGACTTTCTTTACTTCACCAGTTTGAGTGCGAACTTGAGAAATTTCTACTTTTTCAGGGACTTCTTCGACTACTCTAGCTTTCTCTGGTGTTTGTGAGTCATCGAAGGGTGCTGTAGTGTCATCTGTAAGTTCTTGTGTTGTGTGAACCGATATGATGGGTGTGTCGTTGTCGACTTGTTCCGTTGTGATTTGTGTTGTTTCAGTGTGTGGACCCTTTTTGCGTTTGATGGTCCTCTTAGTAGTGGTCTTTTTGACAGTCTTACCTTCAGGAGTGGTTTCATTCTCTTCCGCTACTTCCTCTGGTAATTCGATGGTTTCGACAGGTGTTGCTTGTTCTTCTTCTTGCGCGGTTGTAACAGTCACCGTTGTGATTGGAGCTTCTCCTTCTTTTTCAATGGTTGTGATTTCAGTTACTTGTTCCTTTGGTCCTCGTTTAATAACGCGTTTAGTGGTTTTGACTTTCTTAACTTCTGTAGTTGTAGTCGTGTCATCTGTGAGTTCCTGTGTTGTGTGTACTGATACAATTGGTTGGTCATCATCGATTTGTTCTGTAATTATGTGTGTTGTTTCGGTATGTGGACCCTTCTTTCGCTTGATGATCCGTTTGGTTGTTTTCTTTTTGACAATCTTACCTTCAGGAGTGTTTTCAATCTCTTCCGCTATCTCTTCTGGTAGTTCGATGGTTTCGACGGGTGTTTTTTGTTCTTCTTCTGGTTCGGGTGTAACGGTCACTGTGGTTATAGGAGCTTCACCTTCTTTTTCGATGGTAGTGATTTCAGTGACTTGTTCCTTAGGGCCGCGCTTAATTACACGTTTAGTAGTTTTTACTTTCTTTACCTCACCAGATTCTGTTCGAACTTGAGTAACCTCTACCTTTTCAGGGACTTCTTCTACCACCTTTGCTGTCTCTGGTCTTTCGAATTCACTGAAAGGTATTGATGTTTCATCTGTGAGTTCCTGTGTTGTGTGTACTGATATGACAGGTGTATCATCGTTTTCTTGTTCGGTGACAATTTGTGTTGTTTCTGTTACGGGACCCTTCTTACGCTTGATTATCCTTTTTATGGTTTTCTTTTTTATCGTCTTACCTTCAGGAGAAGTTTTTGTCTCTTCCGATATCTCCTCCGGTAGTTCGATGGTTTCGACAGGTGTTGGTTGTTCTTCAGGTGCGGGTTTTAAAGACACTGTGGTGATTGGAGCTTCACCTTCTTTTTCGACCGTTGTGATTTCAGTGGTTTGTTCCTTAGGGCCTCGTTTGATAACGCGCTTAGTCGTTTTGACTTTCTTTACCTCGCCAGTTTCCGTACGAACTTGACTTATTTCGACTTTCTCGGGGACTTCTTCAACTACCGTAGCAGTTTCAGGTTTTTGTGAATCACTGAATGTTGTAGTCGTGTCATCTGTGAGTTCCTCTGTTGTGTGTACTGATACAATAGGTTTGTCGTCATCGATTTGTTCTGTAGTAATGTGTGTTGTTTCGGTATGTGGACCCTTCTTTCGCTTGATGATCCTCTTGATAGTTTTCTTTGTGATTGTCTTACCTTCAGGTGTGGTTTCTGTTTGTTCAACTATCTCTTCCGGTAGTTCTATGGTTTCGACAGGTGTTGGTTGTTCTTCAGGTGCGGCTGTTACAGTCACCGTGGTGATTGGAGCTTCACCTTCTTTTTCGACCGTTGTGATTTCAGTGATTTGTTCCTTAGGGCCTCGTTTGATAACGCGCTTAGTCGTTTTGACTTTCTTCACCTCGCCAGTTTCCGTACGAACTTGACTTATTTCGACTTTCTCTGGGACTTCTTCAACTACCGTAGCAGTCTCAGGTTGTTGTGAATCACTGAAGGTTGTATTTGTGTCATCTGTGAGTTCCTCTATTGTGTGTACTGATACAATTGGTTGGTCGTCATCGATTTGTTCTGTGGTAATGTGTGTTGTTTCGGTATGTGGACCCTTCTTTCGCTTGATGATCCTTTTAATAGTTTTCTTTTTGATTGTCTTACCTTCAGGAGTGGTTTCCGTTAGTTCAGCTATCTCTTCCGGTAGTTCTATGGTTTTGACAGGAGCTGGTTGTTCTTCAGGTGCGGGTGTTACAGACACTGTGGTGATTGGAGCTTCACCTTCTTTTTCGACCGTTGTTATTTCAGTTACTTGTTCCTTAGGACCTCGTTTGATAACACGTTTAGTCGTTTTAACTTTCTTTACCTCGCCAGTTTCCGTACGAATTTGAGTAATTTCGACTTTCTCTGGGACTTCTTCGACTACCGTAGCAGTCTCAGGTTTTTGTGAATCACTGAAGGTTGTAGTATCATCTGTGAGTTCCTCTGTTGTGTGTACTGATACAATTGGTTTGTCGTCTCCGATTTGTTCTGTAGTTATGTGTGTTGTTTCGGTTTGAGGACCCTTTTTTCGTTTAATGATCCTCTTGATAGTTTTCTTTTTGACAGTCTTACCTTCAGGAGTGGTTTCAATCTCTTCTGCTGTCTCTTCCGGTAGTTCTATGGTTTCGATAGGCGCTGGTTGCTCTTCTTCTTGAGCAGGTGTAACACTCACTGTGATGATTGGAGCTTCACCTTCTTTTTCAACGGTTGTGATTTCAGTGACTTCTTCCTTAGGCCCTCGTTTGATAACACGTTTAGTCGTTTTAACTTTCTTTACCTCGCCTGTTTCTGTTCGAATTTGAGTCACTTCAACTTTCTCTGGGGATTCTTCGACAACCGTAGCTGTCTTAGGTTTGTGTAAATCACTGAAACTTGTAGTTATTTCATCTGTGAGTTCCTGTGTTGTGTGTACTGATATAATAGGTTCGTCGTCGTTGATTTGTTCTGTAGTTATGTGTGTTGTTTCAGTGTGTGGACCCTTCTTTCGCTTGATGATCCTTTTGATAGTTTTCTTTTTGACAAGCTTACCTTCAGGAGTGGTTTCAGTCTCTACCGCTATCTCCTCTGGTAGTTCTATGGTTTCGATAGTGATTGGTTGCTCTTCTTCTTGAGCAGGTGTAACAGTCACTGTGGTGATTGGAGCTTCACCTTCTTTTTCAACGGTTGTGATTTCAGTGACTTCTTTCTTAGGGCCTCGTTTGATAACGCGCTTAGTCGTTTTAACTTTTTTTACCTCGCCAGTTTCCGTACGAACTTGAGAAACTTCCACCTTCTCTGGAGCCTCCTCTATGATTGTTACTTTATTGAAATCAGGTGCATCGTCGAAGGGTGTTGTTGTGTCATCTATCAAGTCTTCTGTAGTTTGTACTGATACAATTGGTGTGTCATCGTTTTCTTGTTCGGTAATAATTTGTGTAGTTTGTGTTACGGGCCCTTTCTTGCGTTTAATTATTCTTTTTATTGTTTTCTTTTTAATCGTCTTACCTTCAGGAGTAGTTTCAGTCTCTTCCGCTATCTCCTCCGGTAGTTCGAAGGTTTCGATAGGCGTTATTTGTTCTTCTTCTAGCACAGGTGTTACATTCACCGTGGTGATTGCAGATTCATCTTCGTTGCCGCCGGTTGTAACTTCAGTGACTTGTTCCTTTAAGCCCTGTTTGATTACATGTTTAGTTTTTTTTATTTTCTTTACTTCACCTGTTCTTGTGTGAATTTCCGTGACTTCGACCTTTTCTGGGATTTCTTCTACTTCCTGTGCTGTGACCAAGTCGAAAGAGTCTTCGATCGGCTTAGTCGTATCGTTTTGCTCAGTTATGGTAAGAGGTACTTGGTCGTCTACTAGTTCATTCGCGATTTCTGTTTCCTTTTGACCTCTTTTTTGACGTTTAATTATTTTTTTTACTGTTTTTATCTTTATTATCTTACCCTCGGGAGTAGATAGTTCTTCTTCTATTATTTCATCTGGCAATTCAATAGTCTCAACTGGGGTACTCTGATTGTCCTCTTGTACTAACACTGCTCGTTTTGTAATTGTCTCTGACATTTTATGATCCGGGATTTCATCCACAACCCGTGCAATGTCACGTTGAAGAGTAATGTTGAAAGGTGTTAATGTTTCATCAGTGACGTTCTCTGTTGTGTGTGCCAAAATAGTAGGTGCGCTATCGTCTATCTGTTCATTAGTAATTTCAGTCGTGTTAGTTTGGGCACCTTTCCTTCGTTTTACAATTTTTTTGATAGTTTTCTTCTGAATTGTCTTACCGTCAGGAATAGTTTCATCCTCGTTCTTTGTTTCGTCTGGTAGCTCGATAGTGACATCCTGTACTTGTTGATTGTCTTCGGATTCAGTTTCTTGTTTTGTTATTATCACTGCTTCGTCTTGTTTGTTTACTATCTTTTTACTCTTTTTGTCTTTCTTTATTAATTGCGCCGTTATTTCTACGTTTTCTAAAAGTTGAGTTGGGCGTTCGGGTTTGGTTATACTTTCAGTGAGTTCTTCTATCTGAACTTGAGATTCTATCTTAGGTACATGGAGATCATCCTCAGGTAATTCAATCATACTTCTTGTGGTGTCCTTAACTATTGTGAAGTCTGTATCTTCGTACTCCTCTATGTCAACGTCGTGATGTTGTGGTGTTGTTGGTGTTATTGTTTCTTCATCATCTAATTTCTCCTCGATTACAACATCGTTTTCCACTGATTCCTTGTGTAGGCTGTTCTTCTTTTTTCTTATTATAGTTCGTTTCGTTTTTATTTGTATAGGTTCGCCATTCGGAGCCTGTGCGAACTTTGTTACAATTTCTTCGGTTTCTTCTGTGTCAGATATTTTTGGTGAGTCTTGTTGAGTGAATGTGTTTTCTGAAATGTATTGATCTGATTACTTTTTGTTTTTTAATAGTCATCTTTACTATAATAAAATTGAAAAAAATCATAAACGTCCCTTCGTCACAATTTTTTGGTACACGAGTAATTGGGCATCTCCAGATGGAGATAAGATAATTTTTAACGACTATGGGGAAGCAAAAACAACGTAGCCGGATTTTTCGGCGCGGCTTAAGTTCGCGGGCACCTTCTAGTATTTATTATATTGAAAATAGAGGTGCTATTCACGATACCGTGACCTAGCTCTTTCTTGCATTACAGCTGAATTTCCTATGACAGCAGGATCGTTACACGTTAAATTGGTCGCTTTCAATTTAAAAAAAATTTGATTCATTTTTAATCTATCCTAGTTACTTGTATTTTGTGTAATTAAGACCGTTTAGGTTAATTGCGTACACTACCATTTCGTCTATAATCCCATTTTGTCCATATTCAATTCCCAAAGCGTCCATTTCTATCTTGATAACATTCCCTCATCGTTCACTTCCCGTCTCGTCCATATTCGCTACTTCGTCTACATTCCCAAGCCTCGCAAAAATGGCAGCGCAGCCAGACTAATGACTTAGTACCTGAATCAATCGACATAATAGTTGCTACAGATAAAGTAAGGTAAGTGTTTCAACAATGGATATAAGTTAGTTTTAGTATATTGAATATAAAATAATGTCCTCGGGTTATAGTTTGGAATCGTAGATCATATGGGAAGTGGGCCATTTGAGAATAAAGGAAATAGACGATTTTTGTGATGTGATGACAATATTAAACTAAAGGGGATTATAACGAAAAATTTCGCCGTATGAAATACAGTGAAACATAGAACTTCCTTTTTTGGAAGGCCGTTAAAAAGTACAAAAGTGTACTGCTAAATAATCGAGAATATTAACTTTTACAAAGATATGTATGTACCTATATTATATTTTTTCCCGATCAGGTTATTTTTCCGTCGTACAGTTTTTTTAGATATCACTTTTTAAAGCCTCGATGTGACATTTGGTCACATTCCAAAAGCACTATTTTTGAGAAAGCACTATATTTGTGTCAGTCGAAAGGGCAATTGCTGGCTTAGTTAAATTAAGCGAACTCCCAAGATTATCTTTGTCCGTTTAAAATTAATATTCAACCAGCAAGTCTACTTCCTCGTTTCAATAATAAAGTACAATTGACTGATTAATCCAGCATTGATACTCGTGACGTGCTCGTGACTGAGAAATCAGATTTCTTTTGTTGCCATATGTTTTAACGTTACGTCGTATTTTGTATTGTTATGCCAGTAAGTATTAACTATTAATGTATAACCTGACCTGAACCCGTTTTTCCCTGATACTGTTACACAGTTGTACGCGTACATTTTTTTTTTCAATTACTTTCGGTCAGGCCCGAATATGTTTGTTACGAAATTAAAGCAATTATTATTAGTACAGTTTGTGAGAAGTTCATTGTGTAATAATGATGATTTAGTTGTCTTACCGTATTTAGTTACATCTTCCACTGCAATCTCTTCTGGTACTTCTTGTTCCGCCACTTCTTCTTCACGGACAGTCGATTCAACTACTTGTTCATCTGAACCGTGTTTCTTTCGGCTTATTCGTTTTGTGATTTTGACCTTTCTTTCCTTCTTCGTTTTATCCTCAGTTACATCTTTAGTAATTTCACTTGGTATTCCAGTTTTAGAAAGATATTCTTCAGTGACCTCTTCTATTTGCACTTGAGATTCCATTTTTGGTAAACTGAGATAATCCTCAGGCAATTCCACGGTGCCTTTGGCTGTATCTTTAGGAGTAGAAAAGTCAGTTTCTTCATATTCTTCAATGTCAACATCATGCTGTATGTTAGTCTGAGGTTTAACAATATCATCCTCTTCTAACTTTTCCTCTATTACGATGTCATTTTCAACAGAATCATCGTGTTGAATTTTTTTCTTCTTTCTTAAAATTGTACGCTTAGTCTTCACTTGTATTGGTTCTCCACTTGGTGCTTTTACAAATTTAGTCACTATTTCTTCGGTTTCTTCTGTATCAGATATTTTGGGCGAAGATTGCCTAACATCTGTTTTTTCTGAAATGTGTTTCAAGTTGTTAATTTGTTTTGCATTATTTTGTATTTTTGATTAATATTATTCGTGAAAGGTTTCTTGAAAATTGTATTCATTATGAAGTAATAAAAACTTTAATAAGAATTAGGGGCCATGCGTGAAAATAATGAAAGAACCCGGTATCAGATTCAAATGAATTTACCGGAGGCATGAATATTGAAAAAGGTGAGGAAATTAGAAAAAGACAGTTGTATAATGCACTAACATTGTACCTGTTACCCATTTATTAACTGACGTAGTAAAGTTTTATCCCAACTGATAAAGAAATGCAATTGAAATTTAGAACATAGAATAACGTAAGCATACATTTATGTTTTGGCAATTCGTACGATGTCATGGTCATCCAAAGCTATTAAACGTTTTTTATTTTTACCTTGGGAAATGAAAGCTTTTTTAAGGCATACTACTGTTATAGTTAAGAAATATTTTCATGTCGTGTTAAACAAGATAAATCTATCAGATGTTAAAATTGTACACCATAGTAACTAAGGAAATTTCCGGGTTTTAATTGTGATCGAAAAAAAAATACAGTATTTACATACACGCTGTCTGGTGGTAGGAATAGGCTGTCACACTGGAACTTGTTGTAAAGTATTTGTTTAATACCGTAATCATTAGCGTTCTGCGTTGATAATAGCAATAACTTTCAAAACTATTTTAGCAATTATATCGTCCTCGCCGATTTCAAGGAGGGCGAGCCTCACGATTGGAATATTTGACATGACCCTGACGTGACTCACTGATCGGTGGTTGGCTTTAGCCTCAGACATTATTATGATCTTAGATTTGCAACAAGTGCATCAAAATAATGAATATTTTTTTGTGGTCAAACAAAAACATATACCTACCCTTGGAAAACTTCTTCAGTCCATGTCTATGGTTTAATATTGTTTCGTGTTGGAACACTAAAACACTATTTAACTAAGTTTAAAAAAAGTACGTACCTAGGAAACGCGTCTCTTGCTCTGATATTGTGAGTGTGTGCTCTGTGTCGCTCGTTTGTGTTAACTTGCCAGTTTTCTTTACATCCAATACATAGTCATTGTATGGTAAAACATGTTCATTGATAAATTCGTCTCTGACTTCGAGCTCCGTAGCTGTAGTAAGGCTTTGACGAACATTTTGAGTTTTGGGTAGAAGTATTTCAAGGTTTTCTTCTTGAAGAAGGCTAGTGGTGTCAGTGATAATGAGGGGTGCTATTTCGTTAGCAGTGATTGTTGGAGTTTTACTCAGTGTGGATGGTAGTGTTAAGTCGTCTGCATGTGTTTCTAAAATATTTTCTGTGCACTGTAAATGAGTTAATGGAGCCACAGACTTATCTGCTTTTACTTGTTTACCTTCATGGGGGACGAAGTCTTCTGGTGCACTTTCGTGACTGACTTCACATACCGTTACTCCTAAAGTTGTATTTAAGGATATCGAAGCAGTTTCCGGTTTAAGTAACTTTTCAAACGATGTTTCAGTTTCATGTACCATGACATCAGTTTGACTTACAGATTCACTTACAATGGGTGTAGCAGCTATACTTTTCTCTTCTTGTTTGACAGTATTAATTATGGAAGTGTTTTCACCCACGAAAATTTCCGTTTGTTCTAATGGCTTGAATTCCAAAATTTGGCCCACAATTGAACTTATTTTCTTACCTTCTAAGGTGATGTCTTCTGATGCCTCATGTGCCATATTATCGTCAACAATATAACTTTGATGTGTTCTCACATCGGTAGTAGCCTTACCTTTTTCTACCGGGACTGAGGACGGCAAGTTAGTTACGTTCTCAAATATGGCAGGCTCCATATTGGACAACTCTTGCAAAACATTTTGACTTGGTATGGCATTTTCATTTTTATCATGCACAATCTTCACCAGTGGTTCTGACTTTTCTCCTGCTATTATTTCCGTTTGCTGCACAGATTTCATCTCTACTATTTGTTTTTCAGCGTACTTACCCTGTTCTTCTGCAGTTTCAATTATTTCAGGCAGCTCTTCAGCCATATTTTCCGATGTTATGTAGCTCTTATGAAGTTCGAGTTCAGGTTGAACCTGGGAAGTCTCAGATTCGTATTTGGTAGTGAAGTTTGCAGTACTTTCGAGTATTTCTGGCTGACTAAGCACTATTTCTTTTTTCGTGCTTTGGACGGCTTGTGCTGTCTCTTCTTTAGGATGATATTTGTCGAAAACATCTGGTTTTTCTTCTGCTAATGTTTCAATTTGTTCGAGAGGTTTTAATCCTACAATTTCTTGGTCAGCTGTTGAAAGTTCAGGTTTAAATGATGTCTTAATAGATTCCACGCTCTCAATAATTTGTGTCTGTTCATTGTAAAGAGCTTCTGTAACAGACTGTGTCTTCTGAGCTTTTTCATCTTTGAGAGGCCTAGTCCCTGAAAACTCAGTGCCCTCTTCAATAACTGTTATTTCATTTCTTGTTAAATGGTGCATAGCTTCAACTTTTATTTGATTTTCCCCGCCTTGCGGAATCTGCTCGGTTTGTATAGAAATTTCATTTTCTCTCACCAATGCGTCGGTTATAGTAATATGTTGTTGGGATTCTATAGATACATCGGGTTTTTCTTCACGTGGTTTACTATATTGTTCTAAATAAGATTCGCTTTCTTTAAATGTAATTTCTTGTACCTGGATTGGTATTTTCGCTTCATAAGATACATCAGGTTGCTTAGATACAGTTTGCAATACACTTTCTAGAGGATAATCGTTTTCTTTTACCTCAGTTTCTGTTACAGTTATATGTTTCGCAGTCTCGACATTTGTTGTTCCGTGTTCCATTTTATTAAGTAAACCTAATTTCAAGTCATCTCCTTTTTCTAAAATTATTGTTTCTGTAACATTTATGTGATCACCGACTTCCAAATTAATTTCTGGACTTAACTCTTGGGCCTTTTTACTTAGAATTAGGTCCTCATGTCTCTCTTCAGTTTTGGTTTCCGTAACATAAATTGGTTTAACAGGTTGTATCGAAAATTCAAGAATTTCTTTTGTCGTCACTGGCTCAACATTTTTGATTGCATCTTCAGCTTCTGTAAACTGGCACATTTCTATGTTTAAGTGTTTGTGTGTGTCTAAGTTTACATTATACACTGCAATCCTAGGACTTTGGTCAGCTTTTAGAATGCTTTCGTTTTCTATCACTGTTGTTTCGGATATATTTATGTAATCTTCAGAAAGAACAGTCATTTCAGCATTGTGTTTTAGGTCTGAACTGGGTGCTAATTTCGTTTCTATTTCGATAGGGACAGTTTCATCAACACCAACACTAGAGTGTAATTTTACACTATCAGTTGGCTCGATGCGTTTTTTGTTAGGTATTATTTCATCAGCTTGGAAGGTGTCCTCTTTTTCTGATAACATTACTTCTGATACGCCTGCACATTGCTTCCCTTCGACTATAGGTTTTATAAGTTCTGATTTCGCCGAAGTCTTTTTGACATATGTGTCTTCAGTTTCTCCTACAAATGGTTCCATGTTTTGGATGGCTTCCTTCATTCCATGGGTGGTAAGCGCATTCAACATCGTAGTTCCAGATACATGAAGCTCTTCAATTTCTTGATTTACAATGACCTCAGAACTCAGTAATGATTGTTGTTCATCAATCGATGGTTTTGCAGTTGTTGTAAACATATCTAGCATTTTCGTCAATTCAGTTTCTTTCTCATTAACATTTACCTCTGATATTTCTTTTGCGGATGTTTCAACGAATTTAGTTGTGGCTGCTTGTTTATATTCCATGTGTATTGGTGATAAGTCTGATTCTTTTTCTGCATGTAATATTTCCAATCCCTGTAAATGTCTACGTAGGTCGCTGGAAATAGTAGCTTGCGATATTTCTTGCGGTTTCTCTTCTAAAATTTCAATGTTATTTGTTGGTAAAACTTCAGTGTTAACAGTGCTAATAAGAGGTACAAAACCAACTGTAGCGTCTTGTGTTGGGGCTGAAAATTTTCCATAAAATTCTTTTTCTTTATCAATTGTTTCCGTGCAGCTCATTATAAGTGCTTGAGTTTCCGTAAAATCTGGTACGATATTTGATGTAATCGTAGTTCGTCCAGGCAGGACAGTCTCCGTTTCAGCAGTAACTATTTCCGTCTGTTCAAATGTATAAGATGGAACAGGTGTTACATCGGATTGCTTAATGGATATTTTTTCATTTTGGAATTCCTCTGGTTGTTGGTTTACTGTAACTTCTTCAGTGTGGGCGGCTTTTCCATATATTTCATCAATTTTAGATAAAGCAGTTTTATATCCCATATCAAGTGTACCGGCGCTTTGAAGGTTTTCGGATTGTGAAAGCGTTTCTGAGACCTGTATGCTGTGGCGGGAAGTAAACGAAATATTTGCACTTTGTTGGTCTGGCGTCGTGGACAAAGTTAATAAGTTCTCACTTTCTACACTAAGTTTTTCATCATATTGTGGTGCCTGAAGTGTTGTCAATGATACGCCCGGTTTCGCAGTATTGTCTTTTTCTTCGCATATTAAAATGCCTTCCGACTGATGCACTATTGTTTCTTGTTGAGTAATCGCTTCCTGCGTTATGGCACCTTGTTTGGCTTTTGCCCAAGCTAGATCACTGACATTTTCAAAGTTTCTTGTGGCTAGTTCCGGTTTATTTTCTTCTACCATGACAGCTTGAGTAGAATCGATGCTCAGTGTAGCAGAAACAGTGCTTAGCGCGGGAGTCTTCTCAAAGGAAGTTTCTTTTTCGTTAAAGTCTGTTGATGTTATTTGTAGTTCGTTATGAGCCACGTTTTTAACAGTCGCTTTTTTAGACTTGCTGCTGAAATTTTCAGTATCTGTAAAACCTACACTAGAGTCAGGTATTAATTCTGAGCTTACGGCTACCGAGCGTAACGAGATAACTTGCGATGGGGCACTAAATACTTCTGGTAATCCACTTGTCGAATAGTCACTCTCTTTTTCGTTTTGATATACTTCCGTGACGTTGAGTTCTTGGGATGGAATTATTTCCGGTAGTATAGATCTAAAATTGGGTTGTACACTATCTTGAAGGTTTGATTGTGAATCAAGAACCTTATTTTCAGAAACTTGTATGGAACTTAAAATATCGGATGTTCTGTTAGCTGCTTCATATTTAGGTGCTATTGATGTCATTGTATCTAAAGACTCTCTTGGGAGAGTTTCAGAAGTAACGGCAATCTTGTGATTTGACTCAATATCAGCTTTAGCATAAACATCATGTTTCTCCTTATCAGTTGATAATAGATTTTCTGTGCTATTTGAAATTACCTCAGTGATATTTAAGCTTTCATTTTCAGTGAAAATAGGTAAAGCTTTGCCGTGTAGCGGTTGGCTTTCGTCTAATTTGTCTAGTTGTTCTTGAACATTAGTTTGTAAAATAGTGATTTCTTTATGTAAGTCTCTGTAGATTTCGGATGCTTTTTCTGTAACGTTAGAAGTCAAGGGGATGAAATTGATTTGATCAGCAGTATTGATCTCCTCGGATATAGGTGTTTTAAGATGATGAGTGTGCGAGGGTTTTGTAAAGGTAACCTCTGGTATTTTATTTAAGGTGAGCTTATTCTCAGATTCCGATGACTCAGTTTCGTATATTGTCAAAGGAATATTAGGGACCACGGATTGTGTAATAGTTTCAGATTTTTTAGTTAAGTACTCTTCCGAAGTTTCTTGTTCGTGTACGAGAGGGGCGGTTATGATTTTAGCACTCGCTGTAATCACTGTCTCAGTAGCTGATTCATCTTGTACCTTATCCTGTAATTTGAGCTCACCGATCGAAGCCATCTGTAGTGTTTCTGAAGTTATAATTGGTTCAACAGCCCGTACGTCCATCTCTGCTAGAGCGGTATACCTATCTTCTTTGATGACTAGATCCTTTTCACTTTCATTCACTTGCACTTCTTCAACGAAATTTTTATCTAACAATGAAATCGTGATATCTGCATGTGTACCAAGTATGGCTCTAGTTTCTTCTAAACTCATCTCTGATTCATTTATGTTTGTTTCTAAATTAAACTTATGTTGGTGCTCACTCACGCCTACATTTGCTTTCTTGCTTGGCAAAGGCTCCGTAACAAAATCAGTTTCTTTTACGTGTGAACTTATTATAGATGTGTTTAAACTTGTATGTAATGTTACTTCTTTGTCAACATTAATCATTGCTGGCAATTCTTTTTTAATAAATTCACCTTCCTTTTCATGCGGTTCATCAATAGTTACTTGCAAACTATCTTTTATTGTAACGTCTACATTTGCTTCTTGTGCCGGTGGTAACTTCAGAGCCTGTAATAATCCCTCCTTTTCTTGGACATCGTGAATTTCAGTTAAAATTTGGTTCGAAGTCAAGACGTCCTTTCGAGCTGTTTCTGTGGGTACTATAAGTTCTGGGTAATATCTTCCAGACTTATCTTCAACAAAAACTTGCCCAACTTGTAGGGACTCGTGCAAGTTGAAGTTAAGTTTTGATGTTGCTGTTTTTTCGATAGTCTTATCACCAATTTCGTATTCCTTTAGTTCATCTGTAACCTCCATTACGCTTAATCCCACTAAAGGTGAAACCGAGACTGCAGCATTAGATTTTTTAATTTCAATTTTTTCGAATGTGTCTTCTTTTATGTTAGTTATTTGTTCTGAAACATTGAGCGCATCTTTTAAAGTAACAGAAGGTTTAGCGCTACTTAAACACGCTTCTGCCTTTCGTAAATCGGTCAAGTCTAAGTCAGCTACTACTTCTGTTGTGACTAAACCTTCGATTGGAACTATATTTCTCACTGCTTTTACATCAGCCTTTACTCGATCTGCCGTGTACTCATCTAAACTACTGCTGACTTCAATTTCTGTTACTTCTATTGACTCGTTTTCAGATAGAGATGGTTTGACGAGAACTTTAGTTTGTTTTTTAACTTGAAGTAATTCTTCTCGTTCTTCTGCTTGTTCTGATGCGTTTATAAGAGGATAATTTGCGTCGATTTTAAGATTAGCTTTCTTCTTATCCACCGTTTTATCAGGTATAATATGAGTCACTTCGCTCGCAGGGACTACTTCTATTTTATTTTCATGAATAGCAGTGGCGGTGGCAGTTTTATATATAGTTTCTGAAGGTTCA
Source organism: Apotomis betuletana (assembly GCA_932273695.1). NCBI lineage: Eukaryota > Metazoa > Arthropoda > Insecta > Lepidoptera > Tortricidae > Apotomis > Apotomis betuletana. Next base: position 9,406,925 of record OW026298.1, on the reverse strand, counting down.
AGTAATCCAGTCTCGTTGTCCTCATAAACTTCAACATTTTCTTGTGAATGAACTGCTTTAATTGCCTTTGTTTCTTCAGTGATTTCCTTTTCAATACGTAGCTCAGAAAGGTTTTTCTGTTTAGTATGCTTTTTGCGTTTGACTTGTTCTTTTTCTTTAGTATCTGTGAAATTTTTATACATTACAGTATAGTTTATTACGTGTATAAATAAGAACATACAAAAAGTAATTATTAAGTGACGCTAAAGCGAATGAATGGAAACTTAAAAGTGTATTAAAAAGCGTTATTTATTAATTAATGTGTTTTGTAAGTAAAAATTGGTCAGTGTGCTACTTATTTAACTAATTTGTTATTAAAATAAATCTAGTACTTACTTGTGTAGAACTGTAGTTAAAAACGCAAACACAAATGAAGCGCACACTTGTGAAGCATATAAGCTGCATCATTATTACTAAAAGCTGAAAACATTTACCAGTGATCCATGTTTTAAACGAAGTTATAGAATGATTTTATCCGACTGCGGTGAAACCTACAGCTACCATTTTCTTTGTAAGGTACCCAAGCATCAATGTTTATGTGTCAATTTGTCCCTTTGGATGTAAGAGTTGTTAGACTTGTTAGTTGCTCAATATAGTAGGTAAATAAAAACCTTTATTTATTATGAATATAACGCCGTAGTCGGGTAAATATCGGTCCACTCACACTAGTGTTAATAGACATACGTTTGTCTATACATATATGTTACGTTTCTGCTTCTTCTAATGCATTTGTATATAAGCATTAGTGTCGTGATGTTACAAAATAAAAATAGAATTCTGAAACAGCCGCCAACAATTAGTTTTCCAAAGCAAGGGTTATAAGCAAAATTAACGTATGGACATTAGATATTATTGAATATAAATATGGAAAATACAGCCAAAAGTGTTTAAAACGACATCAAACGAACCATAGTCTGTCTAAATAATTTCTGATCATGTAGGTATGTCATGTTTACAAGAACAAGCGATGTCGGGATAGACTGCTTTTGGCTGTATTCGTACCTTATCATTTGAAATGTTACAAATTAGAACAGTAATCACTTTTTTATAGGCACAATTTCCGCATATTGCTTTACTATATATGTTGCAGTCAAAAGTGTGAACTGGTCAAAAGGATTTTTAACCGACAAAAACAGGCAAAACTGCTTTTGACTGAGCGTGTTGGTCAAAAGTAGTTTTGCCTGTTTTTGTCGGTTAAAAGTCCTTTTGACCAGTTCACACTTTTGGTTAGGGATATAAAAAAAAAACTAACCTGACCTAACCCGGCCGAGTCGGATCTGCTGAAAGGTTTTTTTTTCTATCATAAAGTACTATTAACCAATGATTTTCAGGCAAAACTACTTTTGACCAACACGCTCAGTCAAAAGCAGTTTTGCCTGTTTTTGTCGGTTAAAAGTCCTTTTGACCAGTTCACACTTTTGACTGCGACATATATATTATGATAATAATTATATTCATAATATTTAACACACTTACCTTGCTTTTCGATAATCTCCGTAGTATCTGAAAACAACATCAAATATTATGCTTAGATAAAGTTCGTGTAGTTAAAATCACTGTTGTTATCAGTAGCAGAGTTGAAGTAAATAATTGCGCATTAGGCTCCAGAGGGTAGTAATGGTCATCATGACAGCATGTGATGAGATGAGTAAACTGAACATAACCTCAACATTTCTTAGCTTGAATATTCACTGAGCTCTAATGCAAGCTGAATGACTGGGTAACTAACAGCTGCTTTCCAACCTACTTTATAAAAGTAGGAGCTTTTCAATTCGACTGTATGTTGTTTTTTTTGTATGTATATTACGCGATTATTCCGCCAATTGTGGGCCGATTCTCAATTTATTTTTGTTTGATAGAGTATACTTCTGTTGTAGCCCCCATTCTCACCATGTCGGGATCTAATGATGGCAACCCTCAAATATTATAACACTAACAATGTATTTCATGTTGTAGTTTATAAAGCTATTCAGATGTTATGATGGATAATTCTTGGGAATAAAATTTCTCTCGTTGTCTGGTTGAAGTAGCTTTTTGTGAAAAGGTGATTATTATGTTCCGCAAGTAAGCGCCAGACAAAACTTTCGATTTAAAAAACCGCACTCATCACGTTCATGTCAGACAAAACTTTCGATTTAAAAAACCGCACTCATCACCTTCATGTCAGTAGGTGACTTCAACCTGTGCCCATTAATATTTTAACGTATCATTAAACTGTTTCTCTAATTTATTATAATATTTTTGATATGAACCTTTAATAACTTTCGTTGTACGAGTTTCCGCAACATGTTCCGCAGACGACTCCACGATGACCTGTAATTAAAACAAATTATACATGTACTTTTTCGTTTAAAATGATGAATTGTTTACTTTATTTAAACTTGGACTGTTTTGGTATTTTTGCGTATGATGAAATGAAGGTTTGTGAATGTACATGAATTACGTTAAAATGTCACCCGTAATTTATATTAACCCTGAAAAGAGGTAATTTGGTCACCTACTTTTCAAATCGTCATTTTTAATGTTACATGCATATTGTACAATAACATCTCTCACTGACCTTTTAACACGCGAATTATAATGTGTCGTTATTTATTCCTAAATCCTTTTTTAAATACCTTTACGAAACAATTACGAAAAACTATTGTAAGTTAGTAGTGTAGTATATGTAATAGGTGTGCCTTATGTTCAGCAATTACCTCATGTGCTTCTTTCTCTTCCCAGGATCGTGGTTTGAAGTCCTCCGGGTAAAAGTGTGCAATGACTTCTTCGACGGAACTGGCCTTCATCTCCACCATCTTCAAGAAGGCGCGGAATCCTACCTTCGCGGCAATCACATCTTCGTCTTGTGTTGTTTCTTCTGTAAGTACTTCTGTGATAAGTGCGCCGTGACCTTGGCGCTCAACTAATTGCACTAAAGCTGATTGAGATTGCGGCACGCGCAGGGCAGGGAAGTATTGAGAATCATACAAACTCTCTATCTCGTCTGTAGTGACACCGGTTCTTAACATGTAACCTATTTTAGCCAGCTCTCTCAAAGGTGATTCACCAGGTCCAAACTCCTTTGCATTAATAACCTCGAGTAACTCATTAATCTCAGCTACCATTTTAGAATCTGATTCCACAGTCTTTATGATTCCTTTCTGTTTCTCAATCGGAGTCTTTTCAAATGGTTGAACCGTTTCTTCTTTCAGCTGTTGCGATGACACAAGATGCTCGTGTGGTGTTATACCCGGCTTCACAGTTTCTGGTTTTAGCGCTGGCTTTTCTTTTTTATCTATCTTTTTATAAGAAGCAACATCTACAGTCTCAACGTGCTCTGCTGAGCTCAATTTGACTGTTGCTTTTTCTTTCCCTGTCCTTTTTATTGGTTTTGGCTCTTCGATTTCTTCTACTTCTTCCGTGACAGTGGCTGTTGCCTCTGTTAAAACCGGTTTGGCCTGTTCTTTCTGAACGACTTCTTTATCTCGCTTTGTTGTTTTTTCCAGTTTAGTCTTTTCCCTTACAGTTTTTGCTTTTTTAATAGTTTCTCCTGGTTTGAATACTTGTAGTTTCGCTTTAGTTATTGCCATTCCAATATCGCTGACAGCTTTGCACATATATGTTCCCTCATTTTCTTTTATAGCTTTCTTTATTATGCACCATGTGCGATTTTCCTCTTTATCAACAGTATATTGATCATCGGTTCTAATATTTTTATCGTCCTTGTACCAAAGAATTTCTGAAACAAAAAGGGATGAAGATGAAACGATCAATCATAACATTTTTATTTCAACAACTATCGCCCATAGATAAATACCTATAAATATAAATTAATATCAAACATTAGTTGCTGTGATTTGAGTTAGTATCTTTTCACATAGTGCATTTGACTAGTGAACTTTTATGTCCCAAAACTCACCTGGTGTAGGATTTCCGCTGAATAGTGCCTCAAACTTAACAGTTTCTTCTTCGTGGACTCGTTCACCTAATATTTCCTTTACAAATGTAGGGACAGACTGAGTAGCTAAAAAAAAACAAAATTAGTGTCAAAGTAAGTTTTATATTGGAACACTTAGTACCTAAATGTAATATATCTTCTTGTTACTGCAATATATGGGTGGTTCTACTCAGGAGGGACGAAAATGAAGTGATTTGCGGCACACCATTTTTTTAGCATCTAAGGTCAGAAAAGTAGCTTAACGCCTAGCGGAGGTCGTTCTTTTACTGATCTCAAACGGGCCAGTCAAAAAATAAAATATACCAAATTTATGACCATTTAAACAATATATGGGCCCAGGAGACTGAGGACAGGATACTGAGATTATTGTAAGTTTTTAGTCAATAACTACGTCAATGCAACATTTAATATTGAAATCATGCAGTTTTGTACTCTAATGCAACGAATTTACGACCTATGAATGCAAAAAAATTGTAAAGAAAACAATGGATTTTAAATAAATACGGGCCAGGATACTGTTAAGCTGACTGGCCGTAGCACAACTTCACTTACACAACTCGCCGTAGCGACTAAGCCAACCGCGAACCGAGACAAACGCGATCATTTATATGCTAACTTCACTTCGATCTTTCACTCAGACCGAACAGCATCGCGCTAGACGTGGTAACTCAAACTGATTTTAACGTGTTTTGATGTAGCAGGAGACTGAGGTAAAAAACGAGGGACAAAATATAATGCACTTTTTTTTAATAAGTTTCGCATTTAAGGTAAAATTAGACAACACATTGAAACTACATATATTATAGATTTCTATTTTAGCGAAAATATTACGTACATACTCAAAATGCAGTTATGATGCAGCCATTAAGCTTTCATTTCGTCCGAGAGACATGCCTGGAGACTGAGAATTTGGCACTTTAAAGTACAATTTTTGAGAGATATATATTTAGAGCTTAGCTAATTTTCAGTGTCATACTAGAAGCCATTTAGTTGTACAGTTTAGATCGTAAATCAATATTATTTGCCTACAAAAACTATACAAAATAAGGTGAGCCGCGGAAAATTCCCTTGTGAGTAGAACCACCCATATTACTTTTGTTATGCCCTACAAGTACCTATACCGATATTAATATTGCAACTGATATATATTTTAGTACAGTCCGTAAGCACTAAAAATGAGATTTGATTTTTAGAAAGATACTTCGTGAAACAACGACGACATGCGAATGTTATACTGCTGTCCCGTTTTCATAATAACTGTCAAAACTTTTTAACTTATCGTTTAAAGTTACGTAAATAATAACCATCACTATAAACTCTAAACTTGTACCAAGTTATTATTATATTCCTATTAAGTTAGAGTTCACTTTGTTTCATGTTTGGTTGATTACTGCAATTTTACTTTTTGTCATAATACAACTAAAAAATATCGCATTTAGAAGTTTATCCTTCGATAATTTAAATAGAGAATGTCACACACGTGTAGTTAAGGTTTATTTAACATTGATGGTTCTCTTTATTTTGCTTTTTAACACCATTGAAATTAGAACAGATATATCACATTCGTGTTTCATCGACGTTCCACGAATTGTCTTTCTAAAACCGAAATCTTATTCTGAGTGCTCACGGACTGTAATAAGTTTTTTCTTAAATATGCTATGAAATATTAACATTATGGTCCATGTGGGAATTCCCAAGTTTCGGATGCGGTGAGGGTCGACACGAAGGGAATATTCTCTAACAATATTTCAACTAACATTTTAGGAGCCTCACATCAAAAGCAACCTTCTTTAGTTTTTCTATATCGATCTTTGAAACAATATTATAGCGTTCAGCCATTTAAAAAAAAACACGAGCGGTATGGCATTCAGCCAAAGCCATTCAAATAAGTTGTTGTTGTTAAATGTAGATAAGTTGTTCATGTTGTGATTTGATTTAGTTGTTCCATATTTTATTTTTTATATCATTGCATATTTGAGAAAAGCACATACCTCGGCGTGAAAATTAATTGCCAGCCTCATATCCCTAGCCCGCTATACCTACTCGGCATCGGCAGGCAAGCCACGTTTTCCCAGCCTCTTTAGTAATGTACTATTAAAATTAAGTATGTATGGTTATAAAATAGTTTAAATAACTCAATTTCTTAAGTAATTGATCAAAATTGTTAACTGTTTTATGGTTTAATATCCAGTTATTCACACTCAATACCTTTCAACGCAGCTTGCAACTCTTCCATATGCGTGACCCATTCCGGTTTGCGATATTCCTTTGTTCCAATGATACCTAAAATTCATAACTTTATTTATAGATAATTATTTGCTGAAATGTACAGTATTTTGTCCTAGTGCAAGATGTAGGTACTGTAATCATATCATGAAGTGTTGTCCCAGTATTTTAATTATAACGAGCTTTCATCCGTCGCTTACTCGTCCTTATTTATGATTAAATACATGATGATGTGAACCTATGCAAAATTCAACTTTCTGGGTACCATGCTATTATGTCTTGGGCGTTGATGAGGTAACCAATTAATATTGAATATAATATATTCAAATGTTACACTTAGTAGGTGTATAATGTGGAATATAGTTGAGTATTTGAAAGTTTCTATGTTGTTTTGGAATTGGACATTGAAAAACAGTGGTATTACGCCGTGACAATCTTCTGTAACGAAACAAACCAGGAATGCATTCTGATAATAGTTTTAATAGATATAACATCAAATACACTAAGATTCAAGAGATAGGAATAAAGGATGGGAAAGATATAGTATTGACGACTCGCATGGTTCCGGCATCGAATCCTGATGAACCTGTGAACTGAAAATATATGCATAGTTTAGTAGACGAGGTTTACATTTATATCTACTATTATAAATGATTACTAACTCTCAACGGAAAGGGCGGCAATTGTTGACGTAACTCCGAGCGGATTGTAAGCTTCGAATTTAATTTCTCCGGTGTCATCTTGGTAAACCTCGGGAATGATAAGAATTGACGTCCCGTCGTCCATTTCTTCTATCTGGTATTCTTGCGACTGAACTATTTCCATTCCATGTTTCAACCATCTGATTTGAGGTTTCGGCATACCTATAGCTTTAGCTTCCAGTCTGTGATGGCAAAAAACATTTAGTTTTAATTAATTAAATTATATTTTTAAATATGTTTGTTTGAATAGTTACATTAATAACCTATTTCTATATTACACCTAAGTATCAAAGGCGAAAAAAAACGCCTCAAACCACGTCGGGCGCGGTACGTACCAAATTACGGGAATAGCGTCTTTCAGCTCTAAATAATAAAATAATAATTCGAGTAAATAGTCAATAGGGTAAAGTTTCTTGATTTGACTTTAAATTATATTAAACCCTTATAATAATTTTCAAATATATATATATATGGATTGTAACAATTTTGTTTAAATATACGCGGAAACCACATAAAAGAAAGAAATTCAATTTACTTATATTTTAAAGTTCGTAGAAAGTGGCTAATTTTATCTGTTAGCAAACATCGCTATTATTATTCAATTACATTTGGCGATTTTTTTTTGTTTGACTAGATTTATTCAACTTATATGTATAATAATTTAATATAACTACTTATTTATCTATAATTTTTGCATTGAATGAAGAATTACCTCGTAAGCGTTCCCTCTGTAGTAGATACAACTGTTGGTAAGGGTTTAACAATCCTCGGTGCAAATTCCTCGATATCACTTGTTTTCTGAAAATGTATTCAAGTTTTAAGGTAAAAATTGGATTCACAAAAAAGAAATGATTATTTTTTCATCATACCAAGCCAAGGGACATTTATTTGTATTTAAATCTATATTGTTAACTATCATACCTCGTCACTCAATATGTCTTCCTCGGATGCACTTGGCACATATTCATAAGCTGAAAAAATTGTATAAAAAGTTATTAAAAGATAGAAATCGTTAATTTAATTTTCTTAAGTCTAATCGGATGTAAATAATCCCTTATTACTTAATGTGAGCACTTATCATGATCAGGTTGATTTAAATAAATATTTAAATATATTTATGTTGATCTTATGGAGAAAAAGAAGCAACTTAGTTACCACTCAATGTAAAAATAAGAATAAGGAATTATTTATGTAAATACTCTAAAAAATAGGACACGTCGTTGTTTTGCAATCAACATTCAAAAAGCCATCAAGATATTCAATCATCTTCCAACGACCGGTGGATTTTATTTAAAAACGGGATGCTGTAAAATAATAGAGGACCATCTTAACCTTCTGAACGCCCCCTAAAATTTAAATGATATTGAGGAACTTTGCATAATTTAGAAGATTTGTTTAATATACCGGTTGATCAATTCAAATGGGTCAGTAGGGAGAAAATGAAAACTATAAGAGATAGGGAAATCTGTTCTTATGAACCAATTTCTTTTCGTATATCTCATGCATAACCCGGAATCGAACCCGGTCGAAATTGAGTAGAGAAAAAAATTATTAAGATGTCAATCAATCCTATTTTTTATTGACAACAAATGTCTGTATGGGACTACATACATTTAGAGTGCTCTAAGAATTAGAAATTGCTGTTAAAGAGCGTCATTCCTTTAAGGTACCTACGAACATTTTACTTTTTTTTTTATCCAAAAGCAAATATAAAATTGTTTTCAATATCCTCATAATTCAAGAAAAAAAATATTGTATGACAACTATGAACCTAAACGGAAATTATCATGGTCAAAATGGAAAAAGTTATTTTTCCATACACAGCACGCATATTCGTATGGAGAGCGTTTTCAGCTTTAACAGCAATTTCTGACTCTTAGAGAACTAAATGTATGTAGTCCCATACAGACATTTGTTCTCAATAAAAAATAGAATCGATTCACATCTTATTTTTTTATTCCCGGGGTTTGATTCCCGGTTATGCATGAGATATACGAAAAAAATTGAATGCAGTTTTTAATAAATCTAAAATCGAAACCCTGGTTCCCAAGAACAGATTTCCCTATCTCTTATAGTTTTCGTTTTCTCCCTACTGACCCATTTGGATTGATCACCCTGTATATGATATAATTTGAATGTGCATAATATATCAAACGCATGGTTTTACTTTTACCTACTAAAAATAGTATAGCTACCTTTACACAGAGCTGTACTGTTAGAGCGTTCAAAAGATTACCTTCATACAAAAAACGGTAACAATCGTGTTGATTAGATAGATAGCTTAGATATTATTAATATAATGTTTCATAAAGACATTTTTAAACTACCGCAGTTTCTAAGAAGGTATCAAGATCCGTCATCTTAATAAAAGGTGAGTACAAATCGTAACTTAAACGTATTTCTCCGTCCAAGGAATGTATATTATCATTCACTCATCGGTGCTCTTAAAAATCAAAATCGTGATATATATTAATTATAAAGCTCTGAACACATATTCTACTGTTGTCTGCTACACCATTTACGCTAAAACGTTCATTACTAAATCAATATGCTGAAACTAAGAAGCTTTGCAAAGTGGACGTAACACGTAACACCACGAAATTACATTTGTAATTTAATTAAAATTATCCAAAAACGTTCTACACAGATGCATGGCGTGTGTATTATTGTGATATGTTGGTCTGTGATAACAAAACAGGTGATAATTTAATAAATTTTCCATTCTACGTGTTCTGAACATGCATTTATGCTTAAACCTTAACATGCAGTCATAAACTGGAACCACTTCTCTACCTTCTACGGTTAAAATACATTCGTTGACGCAACTTCCGTAAGGATTTGTCGCTATACACGTGTATGTGCCTGACATTTCTGGAAATGCCTCTTTGATATGAAGTTCACATAAACCGGATTCCTGTCGTGCTACAGCTACATCTCTTGCTTGTTCTATTATCTTTTTGTCGTGATACCATTCTATTTTAGGCCAAGGAATTCCTGTTACTTCACAAGATAGTACAATTGGTTCTCCGTCCATAACTAAAGCCGATTGTAGAGGCTGTATGAATTCTGGTTTCTCTCCGTTATCTTCTTTGTTCTCATCTTGTGATACAAGTGTAGCCGAACATGACACTGAACCAGCAAAGTTCTCGGCACGGCAGGTAACAACATCTACTAAATCTGGAGTAATGTTCTCAATGCAGAGACAAGATACATTATCTTTAGTTGTGACGTAAATACTTTTTAATTTATTTTCTTTTGCGTAGGAAACTATCTCCTTAGTACCAATAAACCACTGGAAAGAGGCACTTGGAGTAGATATAACTTCAGCTTCAAGTAACTCAATAGTACCTATAGTGACCTGTTTTGAAGTTACAGGTCGAACAAATACGGGCGGCTGTATGACTGGTTCATCAGATGGCTTTACAATTTTAACAGTACTTGCCGATTTTGTGACCATATTATTGGATTCAATAACAACTTCAAATTTCCCTACTTTCTTTTTATCTGCAGAGTTTATTTTTATTCGCGAATGATCAGCTTCAGTATGAATAATACAGTCATCACTTGGTTCAAGAGGCTTGTTGTTGCAAAACCACGTAACTTTTTTGTCTTCGTCTGCTTCATAAGACACATACAGTTCAACATTACTATTTTCTGGAATATTCATCGCTTTAATGGGTTCTACAATTATCGGCCCCACTGCTGTAAAATAGGTGTCTGTTAATTTTGAAATAAAAAGGTGATTATCGGATTGACACTGCGACTAGCGCTTGGAACTGAAAACTGGTAATTATATAACATGCAATAAAATGATTGAAACTTTATTGTGTTTAGGTTTACTTTATCGCTCTATTTTTTTATTTTAGACATTTATATATACGTGCTTAGGAATGTATCGAGTATAAAATGTATCTTTCGAGCATCTTTGAAAAAGGTGCTATAATCAATCGTCAGCCATGCATCTGCTAAAAAAATATACTTCACCTATACCTTCTAATACTCTTGTACTTAATACTCTTAATACAATACTCTGGTAATCAACACGCAACTGACCACGCACACAATATTGTACATTCGTATTCAGCCCTATGGAAGAATATCGGTTAAAATTGTACTTACCCGCCTAAATCTAATACGAAATGGTAATTCTATATTTTCTTATGCCCAAATAAAAGTTAATATATACATAAGGTACTTACTTTTCTTATCACTTTTTTTTGTTTTAACCTTAGCTTCTTTTCGTGTCGTAACAACTGTTTTAGTTTCCTCTTCTTCAATCTCAGGTTCAGGTTGTTGTTGTTTTTCTATAACGATTGTTTCAGTTTTCACTTTTTCTACGGTCTTAGCTTTTCTAACTACCTTTTTCTCAGACTGTTCTTCCTCTGGCTCAGTTTCTTTTATTATTGTATCTGCTGTAGTTTCAAGTTTAGGTTCTTCTTGTTCTTCTTGTGCAACTTCTTGTGTAACAATGGTTTCTTTTTTTGCTACCTTTTTCTCCTTTTTGATAACTTTACGCTTCACCTCTTCTATTTTCTCTTCTATTTCGATTTTTTCCAAAACTTCTGGTTGTGGTATTTCTTCTTCTTCTATTTTGACAATTTCTTCTTGTACCTCTTCAAATGACTTTTGTTTTTTAGCGATCTTTTTTTCTTTTTTTGTAAGTTGAACAGGAGTTTCTTCAGGCTTGATTTCTTCAATAGATTTTTGTTTTATGACTGGTTTCAGTTGTATTGCCTCAGGTTTCTCCTCATCAATAGGTTTCTGTTTAGGCACTGGCTTAAGGACAACTTCTTCAACTGGTTGTTCTTCTTTAGGTTTTCGTTTGCCGCGCCACGTTATTTCCTCTGGTTTCTCCTCCTCTGTTGGTTTTTCTTTCTTTATTGGCTTGAGTTTTATTTCATCAGGCTTCTCGTCTTCAATGGGCTTCTGTTTAGGTATTGGCTTAAGAACAACCTCATCCATTGATTGTTCTTCTTTGGGACGTCGTTTACCGATAGGCCAAGATACTTCTTCAGGCTGAGTCTCCTCAATAGGCTTTGGCTTTTGCTTCTTTAATGGCTTTAACTGCACTTCTTCTGGTTTTTCTTCTTCAACGGGCTTCTGTTTAGGAATAGGTTTAAGAACAACTTCCTCTGCTGGTTGTTCTTCTTTCGGTCGTCTTTTGCCGCGCCACGATACTTCCTCTGGTTGAGCTTCCTCAATGGGTTTCTCCTTTTTAATTGGCTTAAGTTGTACTTCATCTGGTTTCTCTTCTTCAACTGGTTTTGGCTTGGGCACTGGCTTAAGAATAACTTCTTCAGCTGGCTGTTCTTCTTTAGGACGCCTCTTACCAGTAGGCCAAGATACTTCGTCAGGCTGAGTCTCCTCAATAGGCTTTGGCTTTTGCTTCTTTAATGGCTTTAGCTGCACTTCTTCTGGTTTTTCTTCTTCAACGGGCTTCTGTTTAGGTATTGGCTTAAGAACAACCTCATCTACTGGTTCTTCTTCTTTCGGACGTCTTTTCCCAGTAGGCAAAGATACTTCTTCAGGCTGAGTCTCCTCAATAGGCTTTGGTTTTTGCTTCTTTATTGGCTTTAGCTGCACTTCCTCTGGTTTTTCTTCTTCAACGGGCTTCTGTTTAGGTATTGGCTTAAGAACAACCTCATCTACTGGTTGTTCTTCTTTGGGTCGTCTTTTACCAGTAGGCCAAGATACTTCTTCAGGCTGAGTCTCCTCAATAGGCTTTGGCTTTTGTTTCTTTAATGGCTTGAGTTGTGTCTCTTCTGGCTTTTCTTCTTCAACCGGCTTCGGCTTAGGCACTGGTTTAAGAACAACTTCTTCAGCTGGAAGCTCTTCTTTTGGACGTCTCTTACCGCGCCACGATACCTCCTCTGGTTGAAACTCTTCAATAGGCTTCTCTTTTTTAATTGGTTTAAGATGTACTTCCTCAGGTTTATCTTCTTCAACTGGCTTCTGTTTAGGCACTGGTTTAAGAACAACTTCTTCACCTGGCTGTTCTTCTTTCGGACGTCTCTTTCCGCGCCACGATACCTCCTCAGGTTGAGCCTCTTCAATAGGTTTATCTTTTTTGGTGGGCTTAAGATGTACGTCTTCCGGTTTCTCCTCTTCAACGGGCTTCTGCTTAGGCACTGGCTTAAGAATCATTTCTTCAGCGGGTTTTTCTTCTTTTGGTCGCCGTTTGCTGCGCCAGGATACTTCGTCTGGTTGAGATTCCTCAATGGGTTTCTCTTTTTTAATGGGCTTAAGATGTACATCTTCCGGTTTCTCTTCTTCAACAGGCTTCTGCTTTGGGATTGGCTTAAGAACAACTTCTTCAGCTGGTTGCTCTTCTTTGGGACGTCTCTTTCCGCGCCACGATACCTCCTCTGGTTGAGCCTCTTCAATAGGTTTATCTTTTTTGATGCGCTTAAGATGTACGTCTTCCGGTTTCTCCTCTTCAACAGGCTTCTGCTTAGGCACTGGCTTAAGAATAATTTCTTCAGCGGGTTTTTCTTCTTTTGGTCGCCGTTTGCCGCGCCATGATACTTCCTCTGGTTGAGATTCCTCAATGGGTTTCTCTTTTTTAATGGGCTTAAGATGTACATCTTCCGGTTTCTCTTCTTCAACAGGTTTATGCTTTGGGATTGGCTTAAGAACAACTTCTTCAGAAGGTTGCTCTTCTTTCGGTCGTCTTTTACCGCGCCATGATACCTCCTCTGGTTGAGTCTCTTCAATAGGTTTCTCTTTTTTAATTGGTTTAAGATGTACTTCTTCTTTCTTCTCTTGTTCAACGGGTTTCTGCTTAGGCACTGGCTTAAGAACAACTTCATCAGCAGCCTGTTCTTCTTTAGGGCGTCTTTTACCGCGCCATGATGCCTCTTTTGGTTGAGTTTCTTCAATAGGTTTCTCTTCTTCAACTGCCTTTTGTTTAGGTACTGGCTTACTAACGATTTCTTTTTTATCAGCTGGTATTTCTAAAATAACAGTGTCTTCCTCGCGAGTTAAAGACTCTTCTATTACTAGTGTCTCTACCGACATCTTTCTCATTTGTTTGAGTGTAACATCTTCTAGTTTTTCTTTTGGTATTTCCTTCTTTTCTACTTTTGTTGGACGTAACTTTATGCTTTCTTGAGTCCACGGCACGGTTTCTGGCTTTTGATCCAACAATGCCGATGATCTTCGTCTCACCGGTTCTTGAGGCTGAATATCTACATCTTTTTTAGGTTCAGAACGAGGTTTTCTCCAGTGTTTTTCCTCTAGTGGTTCTGGTCGTGCACTCTCTGTAATATCAACTGTCTTGTCTAATTGTTCAATTATTTCTGATTTATCCACCTGTAATATTTGTGAATCTTCAATGTCAATTCTACTAACAATCTTTCTTTCATCTTGTACTACGACTGACGATTTTCTTACTTGTTTTAATGTGACATCTTCTAACTTTTCCTTTACTATTTCTTTCTTCTCTACTTGCGTTGGACGTAATTTGATACTTTCTTGAGTCCACGGCATAGCCTCCGGTTTTTGCTCCTGGAAAGCCGATGACCTTCGTCTAATTGGTTCTTGTGGTCGTGCGTCCTCTACATCTGTTTCTTGCTTTGACTCTGAACGCGGTCGGTGCCAGTGCTTGGCCTCAAGAGTTTCTTGTTTTGTACTGTCAATAGTGTCAATTGTTTTGTCTATTGATAGTATATTAGTATCTTCCAAAGTAGAGTAATTATCGATTTGCTTAGGTACATCCTGTGTTCGTGGTTTTCTCCAATGTTTAGTGTCTGGTTGTTCAATAATTTCAGATTCATCAATTTGTAGTGTAGTTGAATCTTCAGTCACTGTTCTGTTAACAATATTACTGTCATCTAACTCTACTTCCGTATCTGCCGTCGTTTTTCTCACATGTTTTAATGATACGTCTTCTATTTTTTCTTTAACTATTTCTTTCTTATCTACTTTAGTTTTGCGCAATTTAATACTTTCTTGTGTCCATGGTACAGCCTCTGGTTTCTGCTCTTGAAATGCTGAGGAGCGTCTTCTAGTTGGCTCTTGTGGCTGTATTTCTTGCACATCTGTTTCTTGTTTAGGCTCAGATTTCGGTCTACGCCAGTGTTTGGTCTCAAGTGGTTCTTGTTTTATGCTTTCACTAGTAGCGATAGTTTTATCAATAGAAAGTATATTAGTATCTTCGGATGATGTCATGCTTTCGACTTGTTGGGTTACCTCTTGTGTTCTAGGTTTTCTCCAATGTTTCGTTTCAAGCGTCGTCGTTCTATCGATGGATTCTTTGTTGTTAACAGTCAAAATATTGGTGTTTTCGGTAAAACTCACTTGTTGCATCGACGTTTGTTGTTCCTGTACTTGTCCTCTTGGTTTACGCCAGTTTACAGTTTCTAATATCTCATCCTTTTTCGATTCTTCGGTCACTCTTTTTGTGCGCCAGGGTACTGCACTTGCAGTTTTTTTAGATTCAATATCCTGTACATTTTCAAGACGCAAAATATTCGATTCTTCTGTTGACTGGTATAAAGCTCTGCTAGTCATTGTTCCCTCTTCGCTAGCATATTCATCGACACCTGTTTTTTCTTGAAAAGTTTTTCGTGAAATAACCGTTCGTGATTCTGTGAAGCAGAAAAAAATTGTATTATTATATTATAAATAAACCACAACTTTTGAAGTGAACATTTGCTGGGGTCTTTTATGTATTTGGTGCTTATGGCGTTGATAAAGTGCATCGCTTCGATTGACTTTCCATACGAATGAGTAATATAAAATCAGACATTCGTACTTTCTTTTATTCTGACTAATGTGTAATTGTCGTTATCTGGATGGTAGCAAGATACAGGTAGCCTTTCTGTCAAAGTGAATGTCATTGACTTTACTCATATATTATATGAGTCCTATATTGCGATATTCATAGCACTAACAAGCGTGTTTTGCGTAATAATATAATGAAGTCTTTTTAAGAAACTTAAATTTATAATAGCGATTTCAATGTGTTAGAAGAGATGCAAAACGATGAACTGAGATTTTAATTACTTTTATCTTTAACAATAAGCTAGTACTTACTTACGAGTAAACTGTGTCCGGTTGTTTCATGCAACCTAAATTTTTAGTTCGAACTATGATAGTAATTTTGCATCATAGACATGTTACCCTTGATATATATGCCATTCTTCCATAAAATTAAAATTGAGTATGATTAATAGTTCTGCATAAATAAATATGCTTTAATTAGCAGAAAATTACTTGGCCAGCAAAAGTCTAACTTAACCTAACCTAACCTGACCATTATCTTCTGACCAAATCATTAATAATTTTCAGACCGGTTAATTCGTTTCTATTGAAACTGTCCAATAGTCAACAGTTCAGCACCGATGCTCGACGTTATTTTAAAAACTGGTTTTGTTAGTACCGAGGGCCACTACCAGTGAGTCGGACTCTGATTGGGGGTCCAAAGCCACCAACAGGAATGTCTCCACACCACAGGACTGATGATGCTCCGTGAGTAGACTAAATAGGTATACTGTGAGTGAGGGTCGGCTGCTTCTGTGTTTTTCTGTTTGTATATTTTTAAGCTTTAATGGTTTTCCTTACTAAAATTGTAATAAACCATTGTGATGTTGCATTGTTGTTACTACAGATCACCAGCGTAAGAAGTTAACGGTTTATCTAATTATCAATTGATAGAATATACAGACGATTCGATAGGTAATAGAATTGCCTGTTTATTAAAAACAAGATCTATTCTAGCTCCCTGGTTAACGAATTATATAAAAAATATTAATTATAAGTGCTATGATTGCTTAATTAATCCTTATTTGGTCCCGTTTGTATTTAAAGTATTTAGGAAAAACGAAACAAATACGGCACTTTAATATGTAATCGCCCAATGCGTGAAGGATGACCTTTATTGTACTTGTAATATTATATAAGTTTAAACTATTCGCCCGTAAAGTACCTACTATTAAAACTCTGATGTAATCCGCCTGTAGATTTACTAATAAATATTTGTAAATATAGTATTGGCTTACGTTACGAACTTGTTAGAGGTCGTGGGTTTAATTAAATATTTCCTTAGACTTGGCACGATTTCAATTGATGTTAATTTAACAGGTGCAATAGTCATACACATGTAATGCCGGTTTGAATTCAGTCGTTATCACAGTATTCTTTAGAAGTGAACAGACGGTACTCGTGTAGTTTAGTATTTAAGTATTACATTATTACGTATTTGAACAGTGTAAAGTGGTGTAATAAATGTGCCAATTACTGTGTTTCAATCTTTATTTTTGTCTTAGTTGTTGTGAACTCAACTCCTGTTTGACTAAATACCGTTGATACTACTTTTCATACTTATATTACATCTAGTTATACGGACAGCAAAATCAACGTTGTTAATTTTCTGTTTTTAGGGTGCCGTAGTCAACTATATAGTTTCGCCATGTCCGTCTGTCCGTCCGTCCGCGGCTTAGCTCCGTGATCATTGGTACTAGAAAGCTGAAATTAGGTATGAGTATGTAATTTATTGATTTTTTGATGTATCACGCCGACAAAACGGTAAAATAAAAGCTAAAAAAAAACTTTTTAGTGGGTACGTCTCGAACACCTAACGTAGGGATGATTTTTTTTTTTCGTTTCTAAACTGTAGTGTGTGGGGTGTCGTTGAATAGGTCTTTTAAAAATAATAGGGGTCTCCAAACATTATTTTTGATCAAGTCAGCAGTTTGTAATGTACTTAGTGTAAATATTTGCTGCGAAAAAAAAAATAGCGCCCCCTCTAACGTTTCAACCACGAGTCCTAAAAATATGGCAAAATTCATGAAAATAAGGCCTTAAAAGTACTTTCAATGAAAACTATTTTGAATAAAATCGGTTGAGCCGTTTTAGAGTTATCGCAAAATTTCATAATTTTCTTTAAAATGACGTAAGTGCCGCGCGGTGTTATTTTACTTCGAACGTTACACATAATAGTTAAGTGCCATACTGCATTAAAACATTTCGCTCAATCTGGCGCATATAATCGATAACTTCCAGAAGGTTATAAGTAATTAGTTACTTTGGCGTTTACGACCTTTTTTTATAGAGCTTGAAATCTTTCTCGTAATTTAAACTTCGGGCTTAAAACCGCTATTTTAAGCCCGTCTATTGTGAAGGATGGGCAACTACGGAACCCTACACTGAGCGTGGGCCGACATGCTCTTGGCCGGTTTTTTTAACCTATTTTTATCTTGTTACATAGTTGTATGTTACACAAAATTGATCCCGAATAGAACTTTAAACATACGGCTTTGATACAGGTTATCAGTTCAATAATCCTTATAATTACTGAACGTTAGGTTGTATATTCTCGCACATTTTAACAGTTCGTGTAGAAATTTTTTTTAAGCTTGATAAGTAATATTAATCCACCTTGTAGGAGTTCTAAACGAAAATTGTGTTTTAAACTCATAAATTTGTAGACTATTGCGAAGGCGTTAGGTCACAGTAATTAAGCGCTCTTATCACGTTGCCTACCAGTAAGAAAATTATGTTTTTCTATTGGAGCCATGGGGGACAGTGTTGGGCGACACTGAATCTATCTGTTCGAGCCCTAAGGAACAACGTTGACCGCGTGGGCAGACTTGTGTTCATAGCTCTTCTCTGCTCACCCCCATTACGTGAATAAATCGCATATCAAGGTTAGAAGTGATTTACTTACTCTACTTTATCCAAATAACCTTGGTACTTTCGTTGCGACTCTAGGAGAAAAAAAAAATTACTTAGGATTATGTTATTCCGTCCATTCGTGGTACCATATAAATTATAAATTACCACGCAATGGATTTAATACCGTTTCATCGTCACCAAGATATTTAGGGCAGATTTGGCAACCTAGACTTTGTCGTAAAAATCAGGCGGGGGTTTGCGAGAGACTTGACCACGCGGCGCCACCTAGCGGATTTTTAATTTTACGTTTGCTGGGGTCGTGAGGGTGAATGTTGTGCGACGCTTAGCAATTCTTGATAATGTCTAACACATTATCACGAATTGCTAATCAATGCTCATTAATAAAACACCTAATTACTCGTAAGTGTCGGGCAACTTTGACCGCGATGGCGTTCAACGTGTTAAAACTAGAAAATTCCGTTTGTTTTATGTGACATTAACTTCTGTCTGTTCGTTTCGTTCGTTTAACTCAGCTTAATTGTTGATATTATTTACACAATATTGAGAAAAAAAAACTATTTCACAATTTAACCAACCAATACCTTGGTTGCGTTCTGTTTGAATTTGGGTTGTTACAGTCGTAAATGGTTAATTTACTATATATACCTAAGGGAATAAGAATGACATATTTAGACAGTCATGAAATATTTATAATAGAAACATAAAATTAACACTTATTAATTTTGTAATTAAATTTAAAAAGTGTAAATTTAGTGTATGTTCATACGCAATACACAACACTCATTACTCATCGGCACCATCAACTCCTCAGTAGTCACAAATCATGCGTAATTCTCTAGATTTCTTGCTATTTCCACTCATGCCAACATGGCATACTTATATCCGGATTATTGATCAGATGTTTAGTATGTATAGAGTCATATAAAGGTAATACTTACACCGCTCCGGAACCGCTGATATGTAGATACACTACCTCAGTGAGTTTTGAAATAGATATTCCTGCCGGGATATCGGATAACTGAGTTTAGAGTAGCGTGCAGGTACTAGTTAGAGCACAATAAACATCGATTGAGTCTGACTCTGGTCATTTTAGTCCTTGTCTTGGTCTTGGCATTATTAGCTCATTCCTGACGATTACCACTGGCCAATCTCACCATTCCCGTCGTTTAATTGGGATATGATGTACCATTATTTATGAGCTATGGTCATTTAGAAACCAATTCTGGAAAGAGGGCTTATATCGCAAATATCGCAATAAACAATTAGATTGTGACGACATGACATCTACGAGTATGTAAAGTAATTTCTAGGTATTTCTAGGTTTTCGACTTTCACTTTGCCTCGCCGTTTTACAGTATAATTCAATAGTGACGTCATCACACAATACATAGACAAACCAATTAAATCTATCTATTTAATTGGCAAGCGGATGGATTTTTTATCATAATTTGGCCTACATTTTACGAGTTTAATAATAAAAATGGGGTCTTTCTCGTATATATACCCCAATTCAATATTCAGATGATTAGTCCAATGCAAATCTTTTACACAGATCCTAATTAATGCAACTTTAATTGGTTATCAATTATGTGCACTTTTAACATAAGTTGGCCCGAGTTTGATGCTTTCAAACCTTTAGAACCGTAGTTACAACTTGTAGTGTAGGTATGAGAAACTGCTTCTTAATGTCTCGAATATGTGCATCTATCTATGCACAACCAGCTCACATAATTGGACGCAGTCGTTTGCAAAAATATGTGTATCCCAACTTAAAATGACATAGCGTTGTATCATCTTTTCAAAGATTACGCGATCCAGTTGGTATTGTGCTCTATATTTAAAAAAAAATTAAGTGGTTGTAGCAGCTCGGCCGTGTGATCCCAATGCAATATTACTTTTATTTGTGTATCAGACAACATCCTTTTCAGATGATGGTGCTACACAGAAGAAAGTTTAGTAAAATGCGTGTTTGTAAATGGTCTGGCTATATCGCCCATTCTAAAAATATGTATTGTTTGGCATGAAAATATTTTATATTTCATGTGGCCCATTGTTTGACCTTTGTCAAGTCGAATGGCACAATTCAGTTGTCTGGCATCGGAACAAAAATCAAGTCGGAAATATGGGAATGTTTCTTTTCTATAGGCTGTAGGTGTAGGTACATCTACTCAACATTGCATGTGTTAGTAACATCATGTGTATTTCAAGAATGTAGGCTACGGAAGAAGCGCCTCTACACTATATAGTTGCCGGCAAACTACTTGAACAAAATGGCGGATCTGCGCATGTAAATCTGTACGTAAATCGGCTACTGCGCTGTCAGGGATTCTCAAGAAGTTTGCCGGCAACTACATTTTACTCATTCTTACTTGTCATCACACTTGCGAGTAACAGAGGCAAATACAACTTTTGATGATATAGATGCACAACATTTTGACCACCCTAAAGTTTGGAATTAAAACTATTAATAAATAAAAGAGAGCGGGTCTAGTTATAAAGTTTGGCGTTGCAACGATATCATCAAAAGTCGCATTTGCCTCTATAGTCGCAATAGCCTCAGGTGACTTTAATAAAAAAAAAACATAACGTAATGAACTATTCAGAGGTCACGGCTAATACCAGCGTGTAAATAAAATAACTACTTACTGGTAAAATACACAATAATATATTAAGAGGCCTTATTCCTTTTAAAATGCTGATTGTTTAGACATTTTTCTCCATGATCAAACATGTTTCTTAACATATTATTGATGTTACTTTCTAGAACAGGGCTATTGGGATTTATTGGTATATATTTGAAACCTATAGTTTGAATTTTTCATTGATAATTTTTGTTCGAAAAACTACTCTAAATTGACAAATTTCACGTGGAAAATTCGTTTTTTCAATTTATTTTCGACTGCACGAAATGAAAGCATGAAATAGCTACGTTACTACCTAGAACTCGGGAAAAAGTATTATTCACTTTAAAAAGTTGGTTGAAATTATCAATATATTCGTCATAATATGAAAAAAATAAATTTTAAAAGGAATAAGGCCTCTTAAGCGAATTGGCACTTGTGCCCATCCTGGCCTTTAGTAAAACTTGGTACCATTGCCTTTAATAACAATTTCTTAATTGAAATACCGTTTCAGTTGCTCATTGAAACGTCAGTCTATTGACTATTGGGTTTTACTGAAATTCAGCAATACATTTATTGTATAGTTTTATACATGCAATCTCACAAAGAAGCGGCGACATAAGCCGCAATTGTATGTTTATCACACACTTTATTTGCTGATTGATTACCAGAATTCGGAAATACGTGTTCCGACAAGATTTTTACTCCACTACAACTTTAAATAAACTCATTGGTGCAATAATAAAAAACAAAGTTGGGTTTATGTGCTCTATAAAATTATTTCATCCGTCTGCATGTTTTCTACAGTATATTTTTTAACCCCATTTTCACTGGCAGTTAGTGTGTAGCTGTTTGTATGTGTTTAAGCGTTTGGTTTTGTTATCCATCCAATGCATCTTATAACTATGAAAATTACTAACGAAAGCTCTCTTAATTCTATTCGCATTAACTTGTTTCTATGCAGGTGTTGTACAACGTTGCTAGCATTTTAAGGAAATAGGTTGATCTTCTTGTTTTACGTTTTCAAACCCCAAATCCCGGCCTTTTTGAAAAAAATCGAAGACCTGACTCTACAGATAAAATCAATATAATTATTGTAACCGCTTACAAAATTTCACGAGAATCGGTTGAAAAATGCGGCCTACAACAACAGAATATCCGGACATCCATAAATCCCGACATACGAAGGAATTTTTGGCCAAACTGAAAAGGAGAAGCTTCGCTCGCCCGATCGATTATAAATGAATAATTTTTTTCTTCCAAAATTGTACCCAAGAACAATTGTACGTATGTACTCACAATCGTATTCGAGCCGTAATCTGTCAATTATATATAGATATATGATAACTCAAACAAACATAATTGTAATACGGTTGCATGGTAAATATTGAATATAATGGCATGTGCGATAAATTAATTGTTACCCTCGAAACATGGTAGTAAAAATTGTATTATTTAATTATTTTTATTTCTTAATTTTTTTGAACTTATACATTTTTCTTACGGCTAAAACAATGTCCCACAAAACCACTGGCTAGTTTGACTGTGGGATCTCTATTTAAGATAAATAAGTATATTTCTTATTTTAGGTACATGCATAGGTATTACGGTAGTAGTGTAAAGAAGTATTTTTTTTTTACATTCTGTTGATTTTTTTCTGGTTTGGCTCTCGTCTTATTTCCTCTGGCAAACTATTGATTAAATCTGTGCGTTTTTTTTGTAAACTGCTTTTGATACATAAATGTTTAATAATCGTGATAGACCGCTTTTGTGGTTTATTCATATTGATTCCGTATAAAACGGTACGTCTTGTTGCTCTGCCCGTTAGCACAGCTACGCTTCGCGATACTTGTCGCACGACATAGCATCGCCTGTCACTCTGTCATACAACAAAGAAAGAGACGGGTAATATTTATCGCGCGAGAAATTGTCGCATGTCACAGTTCTGCTAGAGGTGGTGCTATGGAAATGTGGCGCCTAACATTTTATCGCAGCAACAAACATAAACAGAACAACTGCCGAATTTTGTTAGTGTTTTTTACAGATATAATACAAGTAAATATAATATTACGGATCATTACATTTAATAATTTTATTTTTGAATTTGAGTTGAAATCGCTGAAATGCTGAATACGAAATTCGGTTGCTGGAAAATACAGGTATATTTTTAACTGACCTCAAAACAAGGTAGATGTTTTCAATACTGTTTCTTTTTACGTAATTATTTTCGCACAACGATACGTCACATTTTTTTTTTCATGGTTGCAACTGTTCGTCAGCTCTCTGTAGGTACCTATTATGTCTTGTAGTGATGCTGGACAAATGTAATAATTTACTGGAAAAGAAGAAGAGCTTAAATGGGAACACAATTGTCTATTAACTTATAATTATAATTTATTATTATTATTTTGACGACGCATTTGGCTCGGTTTGTAGACACCTGCCTACTGAGCCGGCGGTCCGGGGTTCGAATTCCGGCCAGGGCAAATATTTGTGTGATGAACTCGAATATTTGTGCTTGGGTCATGGTTGTTCTATGTATTTAAGTATATATTTATCTATATAAGTACGTATATTCTCGTCCAGTACCCATGACACAAGCCTTCTTGAGCTTAATTTGAGACTAGATCGATTTGTGTGAGGTTGTCCGATATTTATTTATTTATTATTTATTTATTTGATTAAAACATGCTTTAAATTCTTCAGTATTTAGACTTGAACTCAGAATTTTCTTTCTTTGTTGAGCTCGTGTACATAAATAGAAATTTGTTTCAAAAAATAATCAAAGGTTGTCTGAAATAGATCGCTCTTTAGCGATAAGCCTGTCTGTGTGAGAAGCCCAATGACTTGTTATTTACATTTCTGTGTTCCCATGCCAAATGTCACTCTCTACCAGTCAACCGTAGGGCAAAACAGATATACTTCAAGTGACATTTAGATACCTATAGTATTTTTTTATTTGAGACGAATCTAAAATGTAGCATGTAATTTCCCTTGGGACGTCTTGTTTAGATTTACGTACGATTTGCATATTAGATTACCTAGTGCTAAGACCTAAATAAAACAACTCACTTACGACGAGAGCCAGGTTTAATATATGTATATATGTATGACCACCGACGAAAAAAAGAGCTATGTTATAAGTTTAGCATGTGTATCTGTGTATTTGTGTGTCTGTCTGTGACATCATAGCTCCTAAACGGGAGTGCAGTTTTTTAGCGAAAGAATTTTCCGTCGAGATGGTAATTAGCTTATTAGCTATGTTTGATGGAAATAAGACCAGTAGTTTATAAATATTTAGCTTTAAAAAAAAATATTAAGGGGCAATCATACACAAATCGACCTAGTCCCAAACTAAGCAAAGCTTGTACTATGGGTACTAGACGACGATATACATAATATAATTATAGATAACATCCATGACCCAAGAACAAATATTCGAGTTCAGCACACAAATATTTGCCCCGGCCGGGTTTCGAACCCGGGACCGCCGACTCAGTAGGCAGGTGTCTACAAACCGAGCCAAACGCGTCGTCATAATTAATTGGAACAAGTGACAATTAAGATCTCAACCAATATTGAAGCTAAGAATTCCATGTAGTTATGTTCTGTTTTAGTAGCATTTTCTATATCACTCATTGAATGACAGTCTCATGACCCACATGACCTACATGTGTCGGTGGTGTTTTAAATTTATTTAATTATTAATCTTTACCAAAGTTTCTATAAATACGATACTTGTAGGTATCGGATCCAAAAGTTCACCCTTTGTGTTCAGTGAGTCATCTTTTAGTTATTTTATATTTACAACGAGGGTAAATTTACGTGTGTTTTAAAAACTATTTTAAAAGAATTTGTTATTCTCGACACAGAAGATAAACTGCAGCTAAGTATATTGTAATTGAATTTGTTTTTCTTTTGCCTTGGGGCAAATATTATAAATGGAATCAAAATAAGTGAAAAGTAAAAGCATTAGACGAATGCGAATGAGAGTTGTTGAACTTGACGATGTATTGTAAAATATCAAGCTGTAATTGTAGACTTAGTACCACATTTCTGGATTTCTTAACTAAATAAGTATGATGGGTAGACTTACAAATATGTAAGGTATTACTCGAATCCCAAGATTACTAGGCATCCAAATACGGCGTTTGTCTGTTTTCGGAGACCATTACTTCACAATAATCAATGGATAAATTAATTTTGAACACTATCAATGATATCAAAACAAAATTCCTAAATCAACAAAGTAAACTTATGTTTTCCAAAAACAACCGGTCGAGTTTCCAAAAAAAAGACCTAAATAGAGCATCAAATAAAAAATATAATTTTCTCAATCTGTCCAGTGGAGAATAATTGATTCTTTTCAAGTGATTAAGAAACATACATACATAAAACAAAAAGAACAAATATACCGACAAACTTGCTTCGTTTTGAAGGGAAAGTCGAACAGTACCTATGCAATACAAGCTTGTCTTATTTCTGCTCGATAAAGTTTTTAAATCTGTGATTTCATTGGTCAAAGGATTGGTGTAAATTTGTTTTAAAGCTAAAAACTCGAACGCGTTAGTTATAACCTCATCCACGTTGGGTTGCGTTGGAAACTTACACTTAAGGCCCTGGCAAGCGATCTACCATCATTAAACTTTTTTGTCGGCTATGTTCCAATAAGATATTTGAATGAATGCTGGCGAAGAGAGCAACACAGATAAAGCAACGCTACACACACACTGCGTGATCCATTGCAGGCAGTCAACCGTTCGTTGAAAGTAAGGGAGCCTTCGTAGTTTGTTGCATTTCGCGAAGGTCTACTAGTGCGGCAGGTGTAGAAGTGCTGGCGTTGGATGGATAACAAGCACCGGTGTCAGTGCGTATTATGTTTGTATGTGAATATTCGATGAGGATCAGAGTCACGTGCTGGGGTCCTGTTTCCTAGAACATTTCAAAATGCGGGGAACACTCCTGATATGCGGGCGATTCAAACTGTAGTTTTTGCGTATGTTGAATAATGCGAAGTTTTGATTAATTTATAGCATTTATTAAACAGATTTCACATAAAGGTAACATACAAAAATTTAATTCATAAATATATTATTAAATATGGATAGGCACTAAAAATTATTAATCCATAAAAAATACTGCCACGCCTAATAACTTAATTACAATTAGGTGAAACATACAACACAATTTAATTTTAAACAATATCGTGCACTTAAAACAAACTAAGTTAAAGATCACTGTAACGTTAAACTATAAAATCTCATTCAATTCGGATTTGTACTTGCAGAAAATATTAGGTCATCAACATCGGCAGTGTTTGTCAAAACATAGAAACTGGCAAGGCAAGTAATGCGTGCGTACTTTTTGTTCGTCGCGCCTTATAGCGGCGGATTGCACTGTTATGTTTCTTTGTGGGACAAGTTGACAGCGGCGCGAGGCGCGTGGCGGGACAACCACGAGTAACTTTGCGTTTGCGACGCGAACGACCCCTGCGACGGAGCACCGACCCCCTCTACGGCTACCGGCCCGGCCGCCCGGCGGCGAACGCGGCACGCGGACACAGACAAAGTTAGTCGTTGCTGTTAGGTACGCCACAAATCACATGGCAGCTTGCGTGCAGCTTTGTTAGATGTGACACTTATTATTCGATTAAAGCCAAATATAAACGAACTGGAGATAAAAACGGTGACACATGCTTAAGGATAAAGCTGAAGCGGGAACTTGCGTCTAATACTAATGCAAAATGCAGCTTTGCTTTTGTTTCTTATTATTTACAAAGGTTAATCGAACAGTACAATTTATCATCTACTTTATGTATTAGACTGCAAGTTCCAGTTTCGACGACCACCCGATAAATTCCATTTAAAGTGGTCAAAGTAAAGATACAACACTGAGATCATCTTAGTATAAGTTTCACGGGTCAGATCTCAACACAAAAAGCATAAAAAGTATCTTTCCGATTCTTGATGTTAATAAGGCCAAATAAATCATTAATTTTCAGCTCAGGCTTAAAATTATTATCAAAGAGTATTGGGTGAAAAATACATATGGACGGTTCGCCAGAAGACGCGTCTCGGATATTACGTAATATCTGTTTCTAATTTACAAATTGAACGACAATAGGTACATCATTTAGTAAACATCGTAGCGGTAAAAGCAAAACAAAACAGACGTAGAGTGTTTCGTGTTCGTGTTAATCACATGTTACGTGTGTCCAAATATATCGGCTCCGGGGCGCGGCGCGGCTGGCATCATCCTCGGTGGCGCCTGGCTTTGGCCTGGTCTACGGCTATTTACACAAAAAGCTAGAATGTACAGCATTGTTAGATGCGGAAATTCGCCCAAATAATACTACTGAGTTAAGTCTTACAACTGAGTCCACTTGCAAAATGGTTGTTAGATATTGCGCGTTTGTAACGCTGGAAAAGCGGTTCGCGCGGTACGGTCGCCCATGGCCCGCGGCGGCGGCGTGGGGGTCCAAGACCTGCCGCCGTGCGGGGTAGGGCTGTCTGTTCGCGTCGTATGTTGTCATGGCACCACGACTGCGATCGCGGGGTCGTCTAAGCGGGCAGAAGTTATTGCGGTAACCGCTACGATTGTGTAAAGCGATTCATGAACTAACGCTTGTCAACTTTGTGATTTTCGATAGATACCTACAATAGTAGTTTTCACCCGATCTCATTGTGGTATAGAGTTGGAACAAAGAAACACTACATTAATGGATTAAAAGTGCGCGACGCGAGCTCGCTGCCTGTATCTATGTCTTACTTTTGACGACTAGTTTTGCCGAGGTCTCGACCTGGCCCGCGGAGGTGGTCGCCCGGCAAGTGAACGTTCCGGTGTCCTCCTCGTAGGTGTTTCCGATCAGCAGCACGGCGTTGTTGCCCTCATGGATCATCTGAAAAGACAAACAGCAGAACCTCTAATCAAACTGAAATACAACTTCAGACTCCCTAATATTGTCTAATTTTATTTTATTTTGTGCAGTAGTTAAGTAATTTTCATTTATGGGCGAGATACATCCTGTTATCGGATAAAGGGGCCTGAAATTAAAAAGGCCTTTGTTCTATTGATGATTCATAGATAGGGAAGGGACTGAATTGATACCGTTTAATTTAATTACGTTCGATTAATTCCGTATAAGTACTTGTCTGAACGAGACCCACCTGAAAATCGGGAGTTTCAGGAATCTTGGCGCCTTCACGTAGCCATTGAATAGTTGGCTTGACTTTGCTGGTAATGAGGGTCTTGAACTGTGCTGGTTGTCCCTCATTTACAAAGACGTCTCGTAGTGGAGTCAGCGTGGGCAAGGAGTCTGCCTGGTCGGGCTGGGAGACCTTCAGCTTAGCAGCTACAGTTACACGTCCACCGGAGTTAAATGCCACGCACTTGTAGTCGCCTTCATCTTCAGGGAACGCTTCAGATATACGTAGAGTGTACTCGTCGGCGGCCCTCGACATTTGGAAATACTTTGAAGGTTTAATAAGTTTATCTCCCTTGTACCACTGAATGGTAGGTGTTGGCTTTCCTATTATTTTACAGCCGAACTCGATCGCTTGACCCTCGGCTACCACCTTGTCCTTCAGTGGCTCGATAACTTCTGGAGGTGCGTTTGCCGTTTTAGTTTGAGATTTAGGTTTATCTTTAGTGGCAGGAGCGTTCACATAGCATTCAGCGTCACACCTTGCTTCACCAGCAGTGTTGATAGCCACACATTCGTATTTACCGGAATCTTGAGGGTATGCTTCAAGGATAAGAAGAGTGTATGTTCCGTCTTCTTCCAAAATTTTGTTTCTTATATCAGGTTGAACTTTCTTTCCATTTTTCAGCCAATAAACATCGATGGGCTTAGTGCCTGTAACCTTGGTATCAAATCTAACCAACTGGCCAGAAGTCACGTTGACGTTTTGAGCCGTCAATGTGAAGCTGGGAGGGTTGATACCTCCTCTTCCTTGTCTTCTACGTTCTTCTACCACCAGATTAGCGCTGCATTTAGCAGTTCCTCCTCTGTTTTCAGCAACAGCTGCAAATACAGCTGAATCTTCAATGAATACTCGTCGAATAATAAGGACAGACTTGGTACTGAATGTATGTATCTGGAAGTCCGCTGAATTCTTAATTGGGAAGTTCTCTCTGTACCATTTGATGGTTGGAAGTGGATCGCCGTCGAACTCGACCTCGAATCTGGCCTGTTCTTGCTCGAATACTCTGCACGGTTGCATTTTCTTTGTGAATACTGGTGGTTTGCTAGGCTTGACAGGGCCCTCTACTACCCTCTCGTGAGTTTGGGCTTTATGTTCTACCTCAGTAGTTTCAGTAGATGTTATCTTGCGCGTGATTTCTGTATCACCAACAACCTCTTTCTGGACTTGCTTTTGCTTCGCTACATGTACCTCCTTGCCATGAACGGTAGATTCAGATGGGTCTGGAACCCTTGGCTTCTGGACAACTTTCTTCTGTGTAACTTGTTTCTGTTCCACTACTTGTTCGGACTGCTCCCTGTGAAATAATCAAATTTTACTATGTTGGCCTTGTTGTAAGGAAAAAATGGGATAGACAGGTTTTTGCAGTTTAACGTTTGCATAGACATAAACAAAGCTTAACAGGGTGTTAGCTTAAAATAATCTGTATCAGTAATCTAAAGTCTAAAACCGCGAAAGATTCGCATAACTATTACAAACAAATATGACATAATAATTAATAATAATAATGACTTACAAAGTGTCTTGATATTTCTGTGCCATTCCCTTGGCGACAGAAGCGTTCACGACCTTCTCTCCGGGGATAGCGTATTGACGTGACGATTCTCTCAATCTGCTTTCCTTAACGACTTGTTCGTTCTCTAACTCCTGAAGTTTGTTGTAGTACTCTTCGCTCTTCTTCTTCTTAACAGATTGTTGCCACTCCGTATCGGGTTCTTTGACCACCTTAGGTTTCAACTCAGGTCTATGGTCAATTGTACCCTGGCGTTGTTGTGTTTGTCTCTCTTCGAAAGTTTTCTCTAACTCGGTTCCAGAACGCTGATACTGTGTCGTTTCATCATACCAAGCTGTATTCAATAAATCATGTTAGAATCAATTTAAAAAAATTGCAACAAACTGAACCTCAAGACATACCTCTCACAGGTGCCGATGCTAAGCCGGTAGAAGCAGGTGGTTTAGCTGCACTTTCTTTTATGGATAGAAAGGGAGGGCAAAGGGAAGCCAAGGGGTTTTATTTGTGCTTAAGCGGTCTGTAGGTGTGTGCGTGAGTTATGTGTGTTACAAGCGGTTGAGTCGATATAAGATACAATATATTTTAACTCGAAGTATTTGGAATAGTCATTAAAAAGATTGTAAGCATAGTTTGCATCTGTGTTTTCCCTACATATGGCGCGATACTCACGTCGTGGAGCGTTTTTCAAAACGCCTCTATAGTCATCGTGTCTCGGAATAACCTTAAGCTCAGTTGTTGCTACCGCTTCGCCGACAGAGCTTCTGGCAATAACTTCAATCTTTCCGGTATCGTATTGACGAGTCTTAGGAATATCAAAGTGGTACATTCCATCATAAGTCAGCTTGTACCTTGATCCCTACGAACGATAAGGCATAGATTATTATTTGCGCTTATTAGATATAATTTCGTAAAACCCTTAAAGTGATAATGTCTTACATTGACAATGGTATTGCCGTTGATAAGCCACATAACTCTTGGTTTGGGGTGTCCAGTAACGCGGCAGCAGAATCTTGCCCACTCGCCTTCTTCAACAGTTACGGGATCAGGGCGACTCACAAACACAGGTGGAGAGCGCGCTTTTTCCGGTTCAAACGCTGCTTCGGGCGCCCTATAAGAATAACGATATTTTGCACTCTTCGGGCAAAGTTTAATTTATTTGGACTTTAAAATATGTATAGTAATTTATACTTACACTTGCCACGACGCTTCCATTTCTCTGATCTTTTCGATACTCTTCATGTGCTTCGGTAATTGGGAGTCATAAACAATACCAGGCTTTCCAGCGGTTTTGATAATAGCTCGTGTCTCATCCATGCCGTAAAGGTTGGTGGCACGACATACATATTCACCGCTGTCCTCAGGATACACCCATCCGAAGACCATTGCGACGTAACCGAAGTCGTAAATAGGAGTGAACCGGTTTTCTGTAATTAGTTTGAGTTATTTTACTATATAGAAAACAAATATGTGTAACGTGAACTGGTTACATTAACATAATAGATTACACTTACTATGCAATAGCGGCTTGCCATTGAAGAACCATTCTACTTTCATGTTGGGATCTCCGACCGGCGCCAATTGGCATTCAAATTTAGTCGTCTCCATCTCGACAAGCGTAGTTTGGCTCTGAATCTGTGTCACAAATCGTGGAGGCTGTTTCTTGTCAGCATCATACAAGTCATCTTCAGTCAAGAATATTTCTGATGTGTATTTCTTAATCGTAGCCTCCATTTGAGTCAGCGCTTCAGATTTCTTCATACCGCGAGGTACTTGGTTTTGGAGAATGATATCAGGCAGTTCTGTAACAGAAATAAGGTCATGATATAATCTAGTTATAGCTGTATAGCATAACTTTCAGCAATTATTTAAATACTGATTGATAACTTACGTTTGCATGACACGGTACCCTTCGTAAAGTCTTCACCGAAATCATTAACAGCTCGGCACATGTACTCTCCAGAATCTTCAGCGTACACATACAAAATATCGAGTGACACGAATCCCATATCGTACACTGTTCGATATCTGTGACCACTCGGCAGAAGCTTGCCATTACGATACCATTCGATTCGTAGTTTAGGATCTTCCTTAGGCTCAACCTTGCACTCAAAACGCACTCCTTCGGATTCTTCCACGGTATGGCTTTGAATCTGAGTAATGAATCTAGGCGGAGAGCTGACCACTGGCTCATCTTTAGGTACTTCGCTCACCCGACCTCTCTCAAGCTCTTTAATCTTCTCGCCGCTCATACCTTGTGGCAATTGTGACTCTAAAACTATATCGCGTTTTGAACTGCACGTGATTCTGGCAGTAGTGGTAGCAGAACCCCATCTGTTAGTCGCACGACAAGTGTATTCACCTGCATCTCGTGCGTAAATGTAATCAATATCTAGAGCAATAAAACCGAAATCATTTAGCATGTGTACACGAGACCCAGTCGCGAATGGCCTGCCGTTGTGGAACCAGTCGATCCTCATTGTCGGGTCTCCAACGGGTTCTACGCGGCAGTCGAAGTGAATCGGTCCACCTTCAGCAACATCGATGTTATCCTTAATTTCCACAGTGAACCGCGGTGGGTTTGGTTTTTCATCCTCGGACATGATCTCTTCGCGTTTGTGCAAAGTTTCCTCCAGCCTCTGGATACTTTCAGTTCCTGACTTGAAGTGAGATGGTAGTTGTGGTTCAAGAATGATACCTTGTCTTCCTTTGACTTGTAATTTGCACGAAACTGTAGCCTCACCGTGACGGTTCGTGGCTTTGCATGTGTATAATCCAGCGTCTCTTTGATATACCCCGCCGACTTCCAGAATCACGAAACCGAAGTCATTGATCGTCTTTACCCTGGATCCAGTCAGCAATGGTTTGCCATTTTGGAACCATTCCACTCTCATACTGGAGTCATTAACAGGTACTAAACGGCATTCAAAGTGAGCTGAAGAGTTTTCAGATAAAATTAGATCAGACGGAGTGGTGATAAATTCTGGTGGGTTTCCGCTCTCCACTTCAGGTGTCATGGAGTCAATTGTGCCAGTGTATCCTTCCAGAACTGCAATCTTATCAATGGTACCTTCCATGCCTTTGGGCAATTGAGATTCCAGGATAATGTTGCGCTTGCCTTGCACTTTCATAGTAGCCGTGGTTACAGCCTCACCGTAATTGTTGTAAGCTCGGCATAAGTATTCACCAGAGTCTTCTGGATAAGTAGGAGCGATCTCGAGAATGACAAATCCGAAATCGCAGAATGTCCTGAACCTCGAACCTGCCTTCAATGATTTTCCGTTCCAGTACCATTCCACCTAGAAAATATATTAATTAGTTTTGAAACTTAAAATATTCATCTGTTCTTTTTGTATAATTCATGTCACAAATGTAATTATTCATAGACTACTTACTTTAAGGTTCGGATCATCAGTTGGCGTAAGACGAGCCTCAAAGTGAGCATTTTCTCCTTCCCTGAGGTTTTCAATATTTGATAAGGGTACTGTAAACATGGGAGCTTTTCCTCTTTCTTCCTGGACTGTGGTATCTTTTCTGCGAATCATCGAATCTTCCAATGTTTGTAACTTTTCTAAGCCACCTTCCATGCCCTGAAAATTTATTAATATTAGTTACATGCATATTTCTCATTTACAGTTTTAAATAGTCGCACCCATTTCACTTACCCGCGGGAGTTGCGAGTCCAAGATTAAGTTCTCCTTTGATGTGCATTTGAGCGTAGCCTTGGTTGAATCACGGCCCAGTTTGTTGGTCGCAACACACTCGTACACGCCAGAATTTTCTTCGTAGCAGTATAAAATGTCCAAAATAACGATGCCAAAGTCATGGAATGTTCTATACCTGTGTCCGTGGGGTAATTTTTTGCCATTATAGAACCATTCTACCTTAAGATCCGGGTCATCAACAGGTATCAATCTCGCTTCGAAGTGAGCGCTTTGCCCCTCAACCAGTTTTGTCACGTCTTGAATTTGGGTGAGGAATTTCGGTGGCTCAGCAGACGGAGTGGAAGGCGCTTGTTGTTGCGCGCCGTGCAAGTTCTCCAACTCTCTGATTTTAGCGAGCGAATCAGGTTGTAAGCTTTCCAGGTACACTCCACTCCTGCTGTAACAACTTATCGTGGCTTTGGTGAAGTCCTCGCCGTATTTGTTGTAGGCGCGACAAACGTATTCTCCAGCATCGTGGTTCTGAGTGTATGCTATATCCATAACGACAAATCCGAAGTCAGAAACTGTCTTGATCCTTGTAGAATGACGCAAGAGCTGGCCATTATGATACCATTCGATCTTCATGTCTGGATCGTCAACCGGTATTACGGTGCACTCAAAGTGAGCCGATTGTCCGTCTTTCAAACCTTCAACATTTTGAATATGTGTGGTGAACTTCGGTTTTTGTCCCTTGCTCTTATCTACGCATTCCAGTTTAACACTGATTTCGGCTTGCCCCCATTTGTTGGTGGCACGACAAGAGTAAATGCCGGAGTCGGTGGTCTTGGTTCCTAAAATTTCCAAAACACACATACCAAAAGCGTATACGGTTCTAATGCGGTGACTAGCTTCAATTGTTTTACCGTTGTAGAACCACTCGATAACCATGCTTTGGTCACCAGTCGGAATCAATGACGCTTCGTAGTGAGCTATCTGTCCCTCACTAATATCTACTATATCTTGGAATACCGTGGTGAATTCAGGAGCTCTTCCAGCGTCGTCATCAGGTTGCTGGCCAGGTTCCCTTCGAAGAGAGTCCTCGAGATTTTGAATCTTTTCAAGTCCTTCAGTTCCCTTAGGATGTTGCGTTCCTTCAATAAGATTAGCCTTGCTGGTGCAATAAACGGTTGACGAAGTAAACGCTTCACCTTTCTTGTTGTAAGCCTTGCATGTGTAAATACCACTGTCTCTTTCGTAGACATCAGTCAAATCTAAGGTTACAAATCCAAAGTCACTGGTTAGCTTGAACCGCGAGGCCTGTTGTAATACTTTACCATTGAAGTACCATTCAATCTTCAGGTTAGGATCATTCTTAGGTTCAACTTGACCCTCAAGGTGGAGGGATTGACCCTCTACTAATTGATGCTCAGCCGCTACAGGGATAACCCATTCTGGTTTAGGATAGTCTTCTTCTGGTACGGACGATCTTCTACCTTTCGACAGTCTTGCTTCTTCTGCTTGCTCTACAGCTTCCAAACCAGATTTTCCTTGAGGATGCTGTGTATCGAGATAAATGTGTTTATCTCCAGTACATCTAAGAGAACCAGATGTAGTAGCGGAACCCTTACTGTTGGTAGCTTTACAAGTGTAGATTCCAGAATCTTCTTCGTACGTGTGTGTTACATCTAAAGAAACATAACTGAAATCGTGAGTAGCCTTGTACCTGGTACCAGAAGGTAGCGGTTTGTTGTTGAAGAACCATTCAATCTTTAGCGTAGGATCTCTTGAGGGTTCGACATTGCATTCAAAGTGGATGTTATCACCCTCTTTGCAAATAATGTTGTTCAAGTGTGAAATAAACACCGGAATCTCGTAAATTGGCTCTGGTGATTCCGGTTTGGGTGCTTTAGGTTGCTCTAAGGCACCAATTCTGTCCAATGATTCAGGATGAAGAGATTCCCCAAGAAGCCAATGACGGTCTTCGATTTTAATAGATGACGTAGATACAGCTTCTCCCATTAGATTTGTTGCTTTGCAGGTGTAAATACCAGAATCATCGATTCTAATGCCATTTATGGATAGAGTCACTAAACCAAAGTCAAAGGTGCTCTTGATTCTAGATCCAGTGGTTAACGACATACCATTCTTGAACCATTCAATCCTTAAGTTAGGATCGGTACGTGGCTCAACCTGGGCCTCGAGATATACATGTTGGCCTTCAACGAGTTTGTCGTAGCTCTTTAAGTGAGTGGTGAAGATTGGCGCTTGTTGCACACCAGCGTCGATGAACATTTCTGGAACCTTGTTCATAGCCGCTTCTTTGAGTTGAATCTGTTCCCAAGATTCTGGGCGCATTGCTGAGTCAACGATAGTAGACTTAGATTTCACTTTGAGGGAAGTTGAGGATACAGTGCTACCAGCTCTGTTAATAGCTTTGCACATGTATAAGCCGGCATCCGCAGTGACTACGGAATTGATGTCCAAAGTAACGAAACCAAAATCGTGCGTTGTACGGAATCTTGATCCTGTGAAGGAAAATGAATTAATATCAATGTGTTCGTTATAGTTAATTTAAAACATCGTTTTAAGTCAATAGATTGTCACTCACCCATTTTAAGTTCAACTCCATTAATGTACCACTCGAATCGTAGGCTGGGGTCGCCGACTGGTACCACTCGTGCTTCATAGTGAGCATGTTGTCCTTCCCACAGCTCCGAAGGCCCAGTAAGTACTTGAGTAAAGATGGGTTTTTCAAACTCCCTCTCGGGTTCATCAGCCCTTCGCTGTGTGGGCTCTTCAAGGCGTTGAATTTTCTTCATACCTTCGGGATGTTGAGTTTCCAGTTGAATGGCAGCCTTAGCTGTAAATATTAATTTATCTTGTTTAACTTCCGGGTAATGTATTTTCAAAAAAGTTAATTTGTATAAGTTTTATTTCTAAATCACTTTTGTAAAATATCTCACTTATTGCATGGCCCATTTATGAATGAATTCATCCATGCATTTGTGCAGCCCATTACATAGTACACAGAAAAACAACAGATTCAGTAATTTACATAATGTTATAGCCCTTATGTTGAGCTTAGAAAAATATCTAGCTGTAAGATGCCGCAGGAATAATGAAAATGAAAAAGACCGTCAACATTATAATTCAGTGAATGCCTAAAATACTTACTCTTAATTTTCATGGCAGCCGTTGTAACGGCCTCTCCTAATAGGTTTGAGGCTCTGCACATGTAGACGCCCTCGTCTTCATCGCGCACGTGCGTAATAGTCATCGACACGTAACCAAAATCATGGGTTTTAGTAATCCTGGAGCTATCTTCAATAAGCTTCTCGTTTCTGAACCATTCCACCTTAAGAGTCGGATCTCCGACAGGAATAAGGCGGCAGTCAAAGTGCGCTGTTTGTCCTTCTTGAATGTTATCAATATTTTGCAGAGGCTGAGTGAAGACAGGTCTTTGCCTAGTAACTGGCTCTGGGATTTCGGGCCGTTTGAATGGCTCCACAGATTCTAATTCCCGGATCTTCTCCAGACCCTCAGGACGTTGTGATTCCAATATAATACTGCCTTTTGCGGTTACTGTCATGGATATAGCAGACGTGCACTGGCCAAGAGCGTTAATTGCTTTCACGGAATATTCACCCGCATCTTCTGCCACACAGTGCTGGATATCCAAAGACACGTAACCAAAATCAAAAGTGATATGGAACCGTGAAGCAGATTGCAGGGCTTTGCCATTGTGGTAAAATTCAATACGCAAGTTGGGATCATGAATAGGCTCAACCTGGCATTCGAAATGCGCAGTCTGTCCTTCGTATACATGAGTTGTTCCTCTAAGCTCGGTAACGAACCTAGGAGAACTGATTTTAGGTTCCTCGATCTCCATCCTGTTGTGATGACCTTGGGCCTCCAATTGCCTGATCTTCTCAAGGCCGTTAGGATGCTGTGTGTCCAAAATGATGCTTCTGTGACCTGAAACAAAGTTCGGTTAAATATCCCATAATCAATGATATTGTAAATGGCGATATAAACATACATATATAAACATACCTGCAACCTTCATAGTACAAGTATTAACCGCTTCACCTAGCTTGTTTGTAGCTTTGCACATGTAAGTACCGGAATCTTCAGAATAAGTATAGAGAATATCTAAAGCGACATATCCAAAGTCATGAGTGGTCCTATATCTATGACCAGCTCTAATCTTTTTACCGTTAAGGAACCACTCGATTTGCAAATCGGGGTCGTTGATAGGCTCAACTCTGCACTCAAAGTGAGCTCGGTCTCCTTCTTTCAGATTTTCAAGACTAGTTAGTGCTGTAAGGAACACCGGTCTCTGACCAGGTCTTTCCTCTTCTACCGTTTTAGGTCTTTCGAACTGTTCAAGTTCCTGTATTTTTTTCAACCTTTGCTCATCCAAGGTATCGAGGTATAGGCCAGCCTTAGCTAGAAAGAAGAAAGTTTAGTAAGCAGTGTGTAGAGTAAAGCTCAAGTGAGAAGAACAATTATCTATCAACTAAATATAACTTACCATCAACCTTCACGGAACACGTAGTCACTGCTTCGCCGACAGCGTTGGTAGCTTTGCACATGTAGGTGCCTGTATCTTCAGAGTAAGCGTAAAGAACATCAAGTGCGACATAACCAAAGTCGTACGTCGTCTTGAATCTGTGACCTTGTGCAACTGGTCTGCCGTTGCAATACCATTCCACACGCATAGTTGGATCGTTAACAGGTGTAAGTGTAGCTTCCAAGTGCACTGGGTGGCCCTCACCTACGTGAGTATTTTTCAGAGGCTTGCCAAACTGAGGCTTCTCAGCCACAAAGCTCTCATCACGGACGATGCGCCTGTTCCTGCTATCGTCCTCAAGGTATTGGATCTTCTCCAGTGCGCTTTCGTGTTGTGTATCTCTGATAATAGATTCCTTAGCTGCAAATAAAGCATTGATATCGTCATAAATATTAATTTATAGATTAGGTACTAGGTTTAACACACGACTGTCGTCTGTTTTCTGCTACTGCAAAAAAAAAATATACTTACATTGAACGCTCAATTTGATTGAAGAAGTAGCCTGGCCCAGGTTATTAATAACCTTGCAAGTATATTCGCCGGAATCTTCGCCGTATACTTGAAGAATATCAAGCGCAGCAAAACCAAAATCGTAGGCTGTGCGGTAGCGATGCCCGCTTTGCAGCACCTTGCCGTTAAAGTACCATTCCACGCGCATATTGGGGTCGGGGTACGGTTCAATTCTGCACTCGTAATGTGCGCTTTGGCTCTCGACTAGTTTTGATGGCCCGTTCAGTTGAGTTACGAATCTAGGAGCCTGATTGATAGCGAATTCAACCTCTTCCCTGCGCTGGTGCTGGTGCCGGGATGAATCTTCTAGTTGCTGGATCTTCTCCAATGCGCTTTCGTGCTGTGATTCAAACTGGAGCGATGCTTTGGCTACAAAAATTATGATTATTTTTAATTTTTATTTTTTATTATAGTATTTTTATTTAGATTATAGTATAATTTGGTAGACCTGAAGTTG
Source organism: Apotomis betuletana (assembly GCA_932273695.1). Lineage (NCBI taxonomy): Eukaryota > Metazoa > Arthropoda > Insecta > Lepidoptera > Tortricidae > Apotomis > Apotomis betuletana. The sequence continues at coordinate 9,367,865 of OW026298.1, read as the reverse complement.
TAATATGATACAACTTGGCCCACGCCATGTTGCAGATTTTTAGTGGCACTAATTCTTTTATTAATTAATTTTGATTTTGAAAACTAACCAGTCTAGTTTTTTCAAAATGATTCAATATTTATTTCAGAATTTTCAGATGCTAAACGAAGGATTGAGCAGCATTCCATAAAACAATCTTTTGAATTTATTTGATGATGATGACATACCGGTACTGACATTTTATAATGCATATATATGACGTACGCACATCATTGCCAATGAAATCTGTTTGTAGGGCCACTATCCGCCAAACAAAAACTTGTTAGGATATAAGCACTCGTACTACGATCAAGGAAATAATTAAAACTAGTAAGTGACTCCTACGGATTGGAAACATATATAAACTTGAGTAAGTCAGATTTACCCTTCTAGCACAACTAGGCTTGGCGACTCTTGTCGCGTGACATAGCATCACCCGTCACTCTCTTACAATACTGCGAAGAAAGGTATTATTTCTCGCGCGACAAAGAGTGCTATCCGTCGACAGAAGTCGTTTTTAATTTATTTACTTAAGGTGTATCATAAGTGTAAAGCCTTGTCATCATCATTGTCTGGTATTTGCCTGTTACGAACAATTTATGCCATTTTGTGAGCATAATTATATTGACGGTTAAGGCGAACGTACGTAAACCAAAGTTTACTCACATTGTACAAACAGGGTTGACGAGGTTACAGCCTCTCCCTGCTCGTTTATAGCTCGGCAAGTGTAGGTGCCAGAATCCTCTGGGTTGACGTATTTCATGTTGAGAGCGACGTACCCGAAGTCGTGCATTGTCGTCAAACGATTGGCTGAAATGTCACATGAGCATAAGTATTTTATTAATAATCGAAATGCAACAACTGTACTGTTATTTATATTTTTTTATTTAAATAAAGGCGGACTTAATGCCATGAGGTAGAGAATGCTTCATGGCATTAAGTCCGCCTTTTGTACGATAAGTTTTTTTTTGTGTAAAAGAAAAATAAATAAAAGATTAAATAAGTAAATAAATACTTACAAGCTTCAATTGGTACTCCATTGCGTAACCATTCTACTCGGAGCTTAGGATCGCCAACAGGAATCAATCTGGCTTCGAAGTGGGCAGCCTGGTTTTCGGCTACCTTAATATCTTTCATGGGCATCGTAAATACTGGTGCCTGGGTTATAAATTCATCTTGGGCACTGTGCCTCTGGTATCTGGATGTGTCTTCTAACTGGTTAAGTCTACCAAGTGCTCCTTCATGTTGTGACTCCAAATAAATTGATTTCTTGGAATGTACAATAGCAATTCCGGAGGTAACCGCTTCACCCAGTGCATTAATAGCTCTGCACGTGTAAGTTCCGGAGTCTTCAGGCAAACAAGACATAATATCAAGAGCAACAAACCCGAAGTTGTTGGTTTCCGTGAATCTAGAACCGCTCTTAAGAGGCCTGTTGTTGTGATACCATTCCACTTTCATAGTTGGGTCAGAAACTGGAATCAACCTGCACTCAAAGTGCGCACGTTGGCCTTCTTTGATTTCAATATTCTTCAGTGATGATGTGAAAATAGGTGCCTGAGTTGTAATCTCATCGATCATGTCAGTCCTGTGATATCTAGTCCGGTCTTCGAGGTGCTGAATTTGTTCAAGACCAGCTTCGTTCTGTGTGCCCCTGATAATATCTGCCGTTCCACGGCAAGAGAGTCTACAGCTGACTTCGTCAGTGCCAACATGATTTATAGCTCTACATGTGTATACGCCAGAATCTTCAGCGATTAAATCAATGATGTCAAGCGCTACATATCCAAAGTCGTGGATGGGTCTGAATCGATGCCCAATTGTCACGGGCTGACCGTTTTTGAACCATTCTACTTTCAGGTTAGGGTCGGTTACTGGTTCCAACTTACACTCAAAATGAACATGATGCCCTTCTATTACATTTTCAATCGATTTGGGTTTTGTTACAAAGTGCGGTTTGATGTTGATAGTTTCATCAACCATTTCAGACTTCTTATAACGAGAAGAATCTTCGAGGTATTGGATCTTTTCCAAACCTGATGGATGATGTGACTCCAAATAAAGATCCTTCTTTGCGATAACACGTAACGCACAAGAAGTCACAGCTTCACCGAGTTGATTTGTTGCTTGGCAAGTGTAAACTCCGGAATCTTCGGGGTAAACGCTTAAGAGATCAAGTGCTACATAGTCGAATTCATATGCGGGCCTAAATCTGTGCCCAGTTTTAATCGGCCTGCCGTTGCAGAACCAATCAACTCTCATTGTCGGGTCTCCGACAGGTTGTAATCGACATTCCAGGTGCACGTTTGTGCCCTCGACCGTTTCTATGTTGTGTAAGGATCTTGAAAATTGAGGTGCTTGCATGACAGTTATATCTTCTTGTACCTGTCTACTTCTGCGAGCAGCATCCTCGAGCATTTGAATTTGTTCAACGGCTTGCTCGTTCTGAGTTTCCGTAAGAATGTCTGATCTTTCTATGACTCGTACCATTGCTGAAGTATGGGCTGAACCCAAGTGGTTTACGGCTCTTACCGTATATTCTCCAGAGTCGACGGACGTTGCGTGAATAATATCTAGCGCTACGAAACCGAAGTCATAATAAGTTCTAAATCTGGAACCGACGGTTACGGTCCTTCCATTATGGAACCATTCCACCCTCATCGTGGGATCACCCATGGGTTCCAGTCTACATTCAAGGTGAATATTTTTACCTTCTGATACAGGAGCCGGATCAGACAAAGGCTGTACGAAAATAGGTTTAGACTTCGAAATTTCTTCAATTTGATACATGGGCTCCACAAATTTAGATTCTTCGAGGTGGCGTGTTTTCTCATAAAGACCTCGATGAATACTCGATGTGTCGATACTCGATCGTGCTGTAATAAAAAAACGATAGTATAGAACCAAGTTTCGAATCATAATAAGGCTTATTTTTTATTTAATAAATACTTACTTTCTACTACCATTGAAGTACTCAGTTGAGCTTCTCCAGCAGCGTTACGAGCTACTACAGTGTAAGTTCCAGAATCTTCGGCGCGGACACTGGAAATATCTAATGCAACATATCCGAAGTCATGATAAGTCTGCGTACGGTTGGCTTGTGTGATTTGCTTGCCATTAAAGTACCACTCCACAGACATAGTCAAGTCACTTTGAGGCTCTACTCTAGCTTCGAAGTGAGCACTTTGTCCTTCTACAATCTTATTAGTACCCTTCAGTGGGCCGAGGAAGCGAGGTTTCTGTGTTACTCTTACCTCTTCCTCAGATCGCCTCATATATCTGCTTGAATCTTCGAGATGCTGAATTTTCTCTAGACCACCAGGGTGCTGAGATTCCGCAATGATGTCTTTCTTTGTGACAATAGTGCAGTGGGCACTTGTAGTTGCCTGTCCGAGTGCGTTATAGGCTCGGCAGGTGTAGTGACCGGCGTCATGGACCGTCACAGATTTAATTGTTAGTGCTACATATCCAAAGTTGAAGAATGTGGTTATTCTTGAGCTAGCTTCTACAGGACGTCCGTCCTTTAACCATTCTACCTTTAAGGTAGAGTCGCCCACCGGCTCAAGGCGAGCCTCAAAATGAGCGAATCCACCTTCCTTAACATTAATTTGATCTTTAATAGGTGTCTTGAATTCTGGTCGCTGTGTACTTTCAGGTACTTCTTGATAATACTTGACATGTTGTTGTTGCTGATAAGCTTCTAATTGCTCAGTTTTTTCTATGTACCTTCTCTGCTCTGGTATGCCGAGATCTGAAGTGACTGTGCTTCTAGCCGCCACTCTGATGGAAGCGGTGCTGACAGCTTCGCCTAGTTTGTTTACAGCCCTCACCGTGTACGAACCTGCATCTTCAGCCCGTAGGTGCATGATGTTAAGGGAGACGTAACCGAAGTTGAAGATTGACGTGATTCGCGAGCTGGCTGTAATTGGGCGGCCATCCTTGTACCACTCCACTCTCATGTGTGGGTCACTGACCGGCGTCAGTTGGGCCTCGAAGTGAGCGTTTCTTCCTTCTTGAAGCTCACCAAGTTCTTGTAGGGGCCTGATAAACTGAGGTTTTTGTGAAATGTGTTCCTCAATAGACTCTTGATGCTGGTACCTAGAGTAGTCTTCCAATTGTTGAATGTATTGAAGACTTTCTGGATGCTGACTGGTTCTCTCAATAGTTGCTCTTGGTGTTACCTGCAACATGGCCTTGGTTTCAGCTACGCCAGTTGCACTAACAGCTCGGCATGTGTATTCTCCGCTATCTTGAATGTTTAGACTGAGCATGTCCAGAGAAATGTAACCAAATCTGAATATCGATGTAAATCTTGAGCCTAAAAGAAAAATAAACAATATGTTAGTAAAAACAATGTATATAATAAGTGCTTCCATTATAGGTATACTACATTAGATTATATGTCGTACAGAACGTTACAGAACAAGTACATGTGGACTAGGTTGTAGCACTTGTAGCTAATGTACAGTAAAAAAAACTGTAAATTAATGACAGCTGAACCTATGCTTGATACTTACTTGCTTCGATACTTTGTCCATTTCTCAACCATTCTATCTTCATCGTTGGGTCGCCGACCGGTTCTATCCTCGTTTCAAAGTGAATTTTGCCACCTTCCATCTGTGATACACTCTTCAGTGGCACGATAAACTGTGGTGGAGGATAAACTCGGTCTTCCTCGCCCGGAGGAACGTAAGGTCGTGCCCTTTCCACGTGCCTTAAGTAAATAATCTCTGGTCCAGGAGCAGGCCTGCAAAGGTAATAGTTAAATTGTAAGCATAACTTAAGTAATAATTCCAATATGCTCTAAATGGAAAGGTTTTAATTTTAATTTGACACCTATAACGTAAGGACTCATCTAACTACAGCTTTCATCAAAATCTAGGAGGAGAGGTACGAAATACAAAAAGGGTTGATCTCTTTTGTTTGTGAAAGAGTCTAAATAAAGCATAAAAAAGTTACTTAGACCATTTTCAAAAGCCATACAATGGCATAACTATATAAAGTAAAAAATATGTATACTTACTCCGGTTCGATTATTCTTGTTGGCCGGGGTAAGTGCAGACGCTTTTGTTCGGGCGGAGGCTCTTTCGGCACTTCCACGTAGAGCCTTGCCCGAGTGGCGGTGGAACCTGCGACGTTCTGGGCGGTGCACTGATACCATGCCGCATCCGACGCCTTGGCTCGAGGGATGTCCAGTGTCGAGGTCCCACCATCGGTATTAATTCGTAATTCTGGATTGGGTATAATCGGAACGCCGTCCTTCTGCCATGTGACCCGTGGTGTAGGTGTGCCAACTGCTCGTGCATTCAGCGCCACAGGCTCGCCTTCGCGCACACTCAGCGTGCTAAAACGCTCGACGAACTTGGGAGCTACCACTTGCTCTTTCTCAATGACGTTCAGTCGGCACTGGAAGGATGTCTCGCCGCTTTTGTTGCGGGCGACACACGTCACTACACCACTGTCACTACGGTCGACGTTTGTAATCATAAGCGCATGATTACCTGACTCGTTTACTAAAATCTTATGATTATAATCGTCTCGGATTTGTCTGTCGTTAATGAACCACGTGACTTCAGGGTAAGGTCTGCCTGTGACGCGGCAATCGAATCGCGTCAACTTGCCCTCCGTGACATCACGATCTTGGCAGACCTTAACAAATTGCGGAGCGAGAGCTTTTTCTACTATTTCTACTCTTTCTTCAGTCTCTGTTTGCTGAGTATCCATTATATACTGTGATTTGTGATCCTGCACGTATGTTTCTTGAGGTGATTCGACGGCGAGGTAAGCCGATGTAACAATGCATCCGTTGGGGTTTTCAGCCAACAATGTGTAGTGGCCCGAATCAGACTTCTGTGTATTCCTTACTCTAAGTGTCGTTTGGTTATGTGTCGTTATGATTTCGTGTTTGTTCGAATTAACTAGCCTCTGCCCATTCTTGAACCACGTTACCCGCGGCCTTGGATTGCCCGACAACTGTACATGGAACTGCGCATCGGCGCCCTCCTGAAGTTTGGAGTTCCTGGGCTTCTGAGCTATCTTAGGCGGGGCTACAGCACCTAGAGATTTATCGATTTCTGTGCTTATTTGGATGTCGCTTTCGCCCACATACCTTTTGGTAATAGTCTCTCTGAAAGATACTTCCCTCAAGAGTCTGTACTCGAACGTATCCACTTTGAAATCTTCAGACGAGGAATAGTCGGTAGTGCCGTTGGTGTAGGCAACCTTCTGTGTCTGTCGGGACTGCTCGGATGTGAATCCCTGTGTGCCGTAGGATTTGTGTTCGACGCTCTCGCTTACATGTCGGTAGCTTTGCTGTTGAGAGGCCTGCTGCGCGGGCATGGCGACGCCTTCGGGCTGGATGTACACGGAGCAGATAGCTTCTCCGTATTGATTGCGCGCCGTGCATGTATACTCGCCCTCGTCCCCAGGCCCTATCTGCTTGATCAGTAACGACACATCACCTGTCTGTTCGTTGTAGCTCATACTATATTTATTACATTCTACCAGTGGTGCTTTCTTCCTCGTCCAAGAAACGACGGGCGTAGGATTTCCCCTGAGTTTTCCTTCGAATTTTGCATTACCGCCTTGCGCAAACCTTGCATTTTTGAAGATTTGCTCGAATATCGGCGGCGAGGGCTCACCGGGCCTGCCTGAAGTGATGGCTAACCGGTCACCAGCGCTTTCCACTGCAACAAAAGGAAAAATCTACATTAAGACTTTGTTATTATATTATACTGTAACAGCATAGGCATTTGGTACTCTTCCAATAAAACGCTTAATTATCTGGATGTAATAAAATATTGTGATAACAATTCGCAATACGCAGGATATCTAGCACAAAGCCAATAATTACGCATCTTAAACATTCGCAAATATGAGCTTAATAGGATTGGCCAAACAGAATGCTTTTATGCAGAATTGTATGTAGAAAATATCAAAAATATGACACAAAACAGCGTTTCAGTCATAGCGTACCATACACACCGCCAAGCATCAGCGTGGTCGATCCTTTATTATTCCACGAGCTTGCATGAATGACTTTAACACAATGATAATATAATGTAAAATAAAGTAAGAAGTTAATTTAATATCAAAGAGAAAGTCAATGTCATTAGGGTTACTTCAAAAAGAGCATATCGCTATAGTCGGCGTCATACTCAAACACTAAAGTTAGCCCCGTGGCGATAATAGGTCGAATCGAATCAAGGCAAGGCATATATTGGTCGCGTTTAGATATTTAAAATTATGCGTCCGCATCCGACGAAAATTGGCTGATGCATTATCGCGCCATTAACGCAAGTATCACTAGCCCGCAGAGCTGTATTTTATTGGGATTTAAATTTTAATTAAACTGATCTAATCCCGGTATGACATAAAACAGGATTTCTGAGAATTAGCCTATAATGTTTAATAATAGGTATTATAGGTTTAATATTTTCTACTGCTTTATATTTTCTTTAGAATAGAAGCTTAAGATATTTTTCCACTACTTTTATTCACTTTGTTGCCACCATAATTAAATAGCAGATACTGAGCGACTGGCGAGATTAAAATTTGGTGGTTTGCTACGTAATAAAAGGCTACAATTACAAAGTTACAATACACATCATAGGTAGAGAAATGGCTTTCCTTCTCAGACAAGTCGCAAACTGTCTGACCTTTCTTTTAGTAGGGACGGAAAAACGAGCATTAACTTGGTACCGAACTAATATAACGACAACAGGGAACGACTAAGATAAAACGTGTGGGAATGATAATGGTGGAAAACTGAGTGCCACAAGCCAATTGACTTGCAGACACTGGCTGTCTAGAAAGTTAGCGAGTTTAAAAACAGAACGCAATTCTACTTATTTACGACGGACAACTGCGTTTTTAATTGTCTTTGTACTTATCAACTTTACTTTTTTATCCGTCGTTTATTTCGATTTGAAGCTAACATACGACCAGTGAAGAGGATCCATACCATAGATCTATTAAAATATGCTGAGGTTATGTTTACACTGTCGAATGTATCTAAAAAACTGCGCATATGAAGCATTACAGCATAAAACTACGCAGATTCTTCCAGCGGTCTGATTGGAATTTGGTTGGGAGCTTCAATTTAATTATGATAAAAATTAGAAAATATTCAATCAAATAAGAACAACATTATTTTTTTTTATTAGTATTAATGTTGGCTATATTATGTGGGTCATCGAGTTAGCTGATTTTGTTCGGCGCCCCGCTGTGTGCGTGAGTCACTGCGCGTGCGCGATCTCACGCGGCTATTTCGGTGCACGCAACTCGTATCTTATTACGATAACCATTTTGGTGGACGCACTCAGGTTACGCATTGATTAATTTATCGACGAAAAAATTTGCTGTGAAAGCGTTAAATGGGTTACTTTAACCCTAGGGGTAACATTGTTCAACCCACTAATGCCTATTTTTTTAACGATGTTTTTTATCTAAACCAATGTGTTTTGGTGTAATTACAAAAATGGATGAGATATAAAGCCAAAGTACTTTACAGTAATTAGTATGATCCATGTAGCTTCGTTATGTCTGACAGTCTCAGAAGGGATGTTCTTACCGTTTATTTTATATAAAAATAACTTTTAGAAAGTTACTTAAAATTTTATTTTTTGTTTCAGACTAAACTCATCCGGTGCGGTATGTGTACAGATTGATCGCTTGGACAACAAACGTCTTAGCGGAATCAAAAGACAAGGACATACCTAATATTTATACTAGTATTCTCCTCACATTGTAAGATATTACTAGCCGAACTTCTATCGAATTAAATATCTGTATTGATAAGTATTGCACATCTCGCGGTAAAGTTAAGTACGTATAAGTATACCTATAGTTGGAACTGTGTTGATATTTGTCACAAATCACACAAAATGTACCAGACATTGGTAACTTTTGTGTGATTTGCAACATGGTTACAATTTCATGAAAATTCTTACGAAAGTGGCAACAGTGCCATTTCGATTTTCGAAATTCTAACATATAATAAACTAGACTTTAATTATTATAATTACGTAAAAAAATATATTACGAACTGTCCAGAGCGTAACGGTCTACACCTTTTAATAAAAAGCACAAGTATTACTAATAAAATATGGGATCATGTTGTGATATATTGAGCCTCACAGGGTCTACTAATTTTGACAACAGACGTTTCAAATCGTAGCATCCCTTAATTTACCGAAGACTTGAGCGAGACGGCACTATAAACTTGGTTTTTGAACTTGGTAGTACCTAACTGGTGAATGGGCATTGAACATTGAACTGGCTTATAGTATTTTTTGCACTCGGGCCCGGCTGGCGTCGGGGACCGGTTCTGCGAGCTGAGCATTCTTGGCCGGTCTTATTCTGCCGTGTTACGGTAAAAGGTCGTATCTTTATACGGATGTCATAGTAAGATACGTTCTTTTACCGTAGCATGGCAGTATTATATGCGCGGGGCATGCCCCGCCATGGACATACGGGTTCCCAGCGTCCAAATACTGAACAATATGAAATTAAGTGCACGAACATCATATCGTACTTATATGACGTATGTGAAAGTTTGTGAATAATATATGTAACTGATTAACGCGTTAAGCGTAGAACGGGTTTAGATTCAGCTTTGCAGATAGGTCACGATTAAAATATAGAATACTAAATTCTACGCATCACGGATGAGGTCTTCGGTAAATACTAAGTACTAATAAAATGCAGCCATACTGGTTCTTTGTAACGAATTATCTATGCCAATGCACTTTTTCCGTGGGCATCCCAAAGTTACAATCTAATAATCTTGATAGACTTAGACATGTACACTCTGTACTATGTACTACTAAAGACCTGTATATGAATGTCGGCTATTTGGCCCGGCAGTCCGTGTACCCAACCATTGCTTCCGAGTGTACATTTTACTATAAAGTAATATTTAATTTAACCTGTTTACAAATATATATTTTGACCCCACTGTTACAAATGTTACAATAAATAGACATATTTTTATATTGTTTTAATTCCTTCTTTGTATTAAACGAATCCTTCCACCTTTATAAAAATATTTTATCTGTAATACCTACGTCTGAACGCATGGAGTAACGTTATTTTGGATAAAAAAAATGTTTGAGAAATAACGTAACTAATATTATACGTAAGTATTATGCGCATTGATAATGCTAATGACAAAAAATTGCTCACATAGCATACTTTAGAAGAGTATAAATAATTACGTAGGTACTGCAGAAAAAAGAAGTACAGTAAATACAGTTAACGTTAGACCGATCGGGTTATAAGTATAAGCTGTAACAATTTCAGTTCAAGTATATAATGGTTAAATATTTGTATAGAATCTTTTTATCGATTCATATTTTTTATGTGGTAATACCACCTTTTATTTTTATAAATAATGACACAAAGGTAAATTAAGAAAGAAAAATTGAATGCGATCTACTACAATCGAAGCGGGGTTGCTCCCCCGCTTCGATTGTAGTAGATCGCATTCAATTTTTCTTTCTTAATTTACCTTTGTGTCATTATTTATATAATGGTTATTTTAAAATTCGTGTCGTACATAACCAATTTGTTTGAAAGTTTAAGCTTTCATAAATATGAATATGAGTTCGTTGGTTCCTGGCTCGCTACCATGCAAGAGCTCCATAATCTAGGTGAAACTTATTTTCAAATTATGAATTGGCTTCGGTTTGAAATAGTACGCTTATAAATATCTCCTGTAATTGCAATATATTATAAGATTGAATGGCGAAAATGACTACTTTGCGTTATTCCACTTTCGGAATATTGATGGTTTCGGATAAATTAAACTTTGGGTTTTTGAGTGATCCCCATTTTTAATCGTTCATCGCGATTAAGTAGGTTAATCTTAATCTTTAATCGATTATGTTTTGCCCATCTATGAGTGTAACTGGCAATAATTAAGTGACTTTAGCGAGATCTCTAGACTCATACAGAGCACTGGTTAGGTGGAGCCGCTTAAACCAATGTTCCGCTATCTACTTCTTGCCTTTTGCGTACAATTAATTTCCAAGGGGCAGGCAGCCGGTGGCTTTTCCGTTGGCGGTTTGTGCTCGCCTGCCTGTGGACTGAATGTAAGGAGCACCTTTCCGTTCGTTCGGGATCAAAATTTTGGATAACGATTTTAAATCTGTCAAATAGTTTTATGTTTATTGGTACAAGTGCATGGAGCAAGAAAATAAGAGTGAGAATGTACCATGCAGTTTTAAGAAATGACCAAGGTAGACTTTTCCGGGTAAATAAACCCTGGTTCTCCTCCAAGTTTGTGAATCTTGGTAACATATTTGACATGAATCTAAGTGATCCCGGAAAAAACTTCCTTCCCGTGTGCAAAACTGCACTGAAGCTACAATTTTAATACTTAGGTACTTCACCCTCGCCTCGCATTCGCTCGCTTGAATAAAACGCGCAAATTCTACATTGAAAAGTGCAGCAAATTCATTATACCTATATGTATCTATGACTAATATGACTATTAGACCCCCATATTGACATACATAAGGGGTACCGTTTTGCACATAATGATACTACATATTTGCCAAATATTGTTTCTGTGTTGTATATAAAAGCCGAAATGAATTTTCAACAACTATCGCGATACAGATAACGCCGACCGGCAGCTACGGTCAAACCGAAGTAGCAGAGGTGTAAAACCGCAGACTACGGCATACGTAGCGTATTCGCCGGTCGTTTTACATTTGTTTATTTTGGTCACACGCTCACGAATTTGCATTCAAATTGCACGGGTAAAATACGATACAGTGAAAGTATGATAAGCCTGCATATTTTTATATGTAACTCCAATTTTTGTTTCACTTCCAGTATAGGAATATAAAAAATGCAACCATTTTGTTCTTACAATACTTATATAGTTCAATAAATCAAATAGTCTCTATCTTTGTTTAAATCATGTTATGATAGTTTATTCGAAAACCCTCTTTTCGGTTTAACCTGTATCTATCCATATGATTTCCCTATGCAGATAAACCACCTCGAACTAACATAGTAGTAGATAGAAAGATATAACAAGTATGTTAAGTTAGTTAGTAATTTCAATCATCATATTCCAGGATGTACAATTGTACATATGATATCTGTTCAGAAATACATACTGGGTATATTTCATCGTAAAAGTACAACACAAACTCTGTTTTTGGTTTGTCGTAACGTAAGAAGTATAATGTTAAAAAGACATAGTAAAACAAAAATTCTAAACTTATGTTTACCCCGCTCAAGACAGTTTTGGCTCCAATAATAAGCTTATCTTTATAATTTAACTAGACGAAACGAGTAATTTACCATTTTCATATGTTATATACACCGTTACAGCTTGTAAGGAGGTGCGAATATTTAGCGCGCGGTAGATGCCGAGATATGCGTAGCGGCGCGCACGGTCCGACGGGCTTGACCCACTCACGCCATATGGCTGCCGTGATTCATGCGCAAGACATGGTCACGATTACCTCGAAATAGCCATCGTTTTGGTACTTTGTCGCAGTCACTGAGATCGAGATAAACGCGTTACTAAGCCCCCGAAAACTAATGCGAGCAACTATGCTAAAAGCTAACTTCAGACCTTAAATCTTTCAGAATTGCGCGGCGTCAAAAGTAACTTACTTAGTTTTTATTGAAGAGTAATAAGCACAAATTGTCATAGATGTGCCAGATTTTATGGGACCAACTGGGAGATGCCTACTCTCAAGCAAAAAAATCGATTCATACAATACATGACGGAGTTCAGAGGTAACAAACATTTAAAAACATACTTGAAAACAATAACAATAATAAATGCAGCCGAGTTGAGAACCTTTTTTTGAAGTAATGATAGTTGAAAAAGAAGCAATCCATGATACTTGCAATTAAATTGAAAAGCACTGAAACGTCCTCAAATAAACGTTTGCCGTATTTCAGAAAATGTTTCCGTATTCTCGGAACGAATACTTGTAAACAGACCTAAGGCATTGCATTGTGTGGGTTCAATCTGTTGAAAGTCAACAACAAGATGGATTTCCATACAAACGTAGTCTTGAATTATTTTGGGCGGGTAAGGTAGGTAAAGGTAAGTCCATTTTATCGGGCGTAAATTCGTGCTCATTTGACGTACCTATTCTTAATTGCGGTTATTTAATAATTTATTAGTACTAGTTACCTATACGCGTTCTCGATTTTATTCGATATTGTACGTGCGAGGATTCTTGCAATTATCTAAGGCCGGTGTTTTGTCTATACATACCTACTGGTTATGTATTTGAGTACTGAAACGCGGGTAGTAGAATTTACAGCAACTTTAGATATTTATTCCATAAAATATAACAATAACCTACAGTCTAAACTAAAGTTAGGTCGTTTCATGTAAAGTTTCGAGATTTTTATAAAAATAAGTACAAATGCCGAAAGAAGTATCTTTGATAAACTACTAATACTCGTATAATAAAAGAAGACGTAAGTATTTATACATAAGACATAAGTCAACAACTTCAGTTTTCAATGAAAATAATTATTAGTCGTGATTCGATTGAACAATAACCGCTCAGGCAAATAATTAATTTAACCGAAAATATATTTAAATCTGTTGACAATATTCGGTATGAAACAAAATTTAATTATCTTAAATGAAGCTCAACTCCTCTGTTGGTAAATGAAATGAGGCAGGTAATGAACCCACACGTTATTCCCACACTGATGCTTCGATGAAAAACGAGCTAATTAAACTGCATGTGACGATTTCAATAAAACTTTCATATATTAATTCAGTATAATTTTATAACACGACAATCGCGAGAAAAGCCATATTAGTATCTCATATAACTTCATTTACCTAGTGAATGTCTTATTAATCTTATTGTTCTGTAGTTAAATGAACGTTACTTGGACCGCCTATCCAACTAATGTTTCCATAACATGTGAACTCGCAACATCTACCTGCTCATAACAAATACAACCAAGAACCAAGACCAAGAAACATAGAACCTCCTCCTTTTTGAGGTAGGTTAATAAAGTTCCATCACGCATAGGTATCTACTATCGCTACAAGCAGCTCTGTTGAACTGTTCCGGAAAAAATTGAAGGTATAATAATTATACTAGACTACATGCGATGGACGAACCAAATGAAATTGGCTGGAGGCATTTATTACATGACTTATAACAGGGCGAGACGTGGCAGCGATAGGTGGGCATTGCAGCCCCCATTGGGGGCTGCAATGCTTGGGGCCCCCAAACCTTCACGTTGATCGTGCTTGCTCTGTCAAGGGTGAAATTGTCAACAAAACCTAATACGTCATCCTTTTTCGATGGCTAAATAAATAAAGCTATTAAATACATTTTCATCAAAATATAAATATTTGCCTTTTCGTTACACCACGTTTGCTCTTATTGTATAATTTATAAATGAATATCTCACGTAATTATCTCGGGTAGCGATCTGTGCTATTATTGGTTATAATTGCCCACTCCATCAATTACTGAGCCCACAAAGAAATCGCATCTTACTTTACCTATCTCGTATCTTGTATAATTGTGTGTATGTACAGACTGTAGTCCAGGCATAATAAAATTCAAAGTAGGCAAACGGTAAAATAAGATGTGTGTTTTAGAAAGTGACTAAGTATAGAAATAGTGAGCATTTCCGCAACTAGGACGAAGTTAATTTCCGACAAGCTGATTTTAACGTGGCCATTCGTTGGGAATATCAATTTGTAATAGTTAAGTAGCGACACGTACTAGAAAGAGTAGAAATTAAAAAGTGGCAATACTGTATTGTCGTCCCTTTTTAATCAATCTAAGAAAACGGGGACGACACTACAGGATTTCCACTTTTTAATTTCTATTTTTTTTTGTCACGCATGCTGCGTGCGGCGCCGCTGTTTCAAATAACATTTATGACGTTCATTTAATGTATTTATACAATATTATGTATTAAATGTAATACTTGATGTCTTTAAAAGGCATTATTCCTTTTAAAATTATGATTGTTTTAGAATTTTTTCTCTATGATCTGATCAAACATGTTTCTTAACATATTATTGATGTTACTACCAAGAACAGGGCTATTGGGGTTTATTGCTATATATTTGAAACCTACAGGTTGAACTGTTCATTGATAATTTTTGTTTCATAAACTACTCGAGATTGACAAAATTTACGCGGAAAATTAGTTATTTCAACTTATTTTCGCAAGCACGCAATGAAAGCATAAAATAGCTATGCTACTACCTAGAGCTCGGGGAAAAGTATTATTCACTTCAAAAAGTTGGTTGAAATTATCAATAGGGTACTTTGTCATAATATGAAAAAAAAAATTTTTAATGGAATAAGGCCTCTTAACGTTAAAATCACAAACGGTGATCAAATCATGTTTGAAATAAGTAAGGCAAAATGCAACTAAGTGTTTTTATTTTGATTTAGATTTCCTGGTAGTTTAATAGTCCTTGCACCGTGATTAGGGATGTGTAGGTACTCATATTTATTGTTCCGAAATTAAACTTTTTTATTTGTTAAACAAGTAGCCACGTTAAAGGGGCAATTAAATGAATAGGTATTTGTTTTATTCTTAATCCAAAAATACTAAAATTCTACAGGTTGGTTACAGGTTGGCTAGAAAACTAAGGTATCCTGAGGTAGTTGCGTCTATAGAGGCAAATGCTTCTTGCAATGATTTACAGATACGAAACACTATAACTGCTACCGCCCTCTTTTTTTATTCTATATTAATAGCGCCAATCGTTTCACAGTAAGGGTCTTAAAATCTTCCGCTTCTATGAAATCATCAAAAAATTGTCAAATGACCTTACATATTTTTCTATTGTATTTGTAAGCTTGCACTTCCCATTTTCTATACATTTTAATTAAATTCTAATGATAGTTAACTGAGCCTTTAATTTGATAGTATGTATTTAGTATAAAGCGGAGTCAAAGTCCATTGTGTAACTCTCTCGCGATCGATCACATAATGAAGTATTCAAACAAACAACACAAAGCGTGTTTACGGGCGAATGTAGCTTACTGTTTGATCTACGTTCACCTGGAAAATAGCCGTGTTTTATAAAAACTACGGCAACGTGTCTGTAAAATGGCTTAATTTCGAGCTATGTTTACCGAAACGAATGCGTCCTGTCGACATAACTGCGATGCACAAAGCTTTTCCGAGCTCTGAGAATTTTCCACGTTACTCAACACAAAGTCGTTTTAATACGCCCTGGGCGCCTGCTTGTATACGGCCTGCTCGTTCATCCTATTATTATTATGCGAAATGTTTTGGAGAACTTTACTGTTGCATTCTGTTAGTTTACACTGAATAGCTTTTTATTCCTGAGCTGTAAACGTTTGAGTAATCTGCGAGTATGTTTAGATTGTATTTTCATCTGACGACGCTAAGGCATTGGTAAGATATTGCTCCGCCCGACATGGCTCATGTTTTGACTTACGAGGCCTTATTCCTTTTAAAATTTATTTTTTTCATTAACTTTTTGAAGTGCACAATAGCTTTCCCCGAGTTCTAGGTAGTAATATAGCTATTTCATGCTTAAAATAAGTTGAAAAAACTAATTTTCCGCGTGAATTTTGTTAATTTCGAGTAGTTTTTGAATAGCCCTGGTCTAGGTAGTAACATCAATAATATGTTAAGAAACATGTTTGATCATAGAGAAAAATGTCTAAAACAATCAGCATTTTAAAAGGAATAAAGCCTACCTATGTTTTATGTACATGAATCGCAATAAATTGAATTGAATTGTTCGATCCTGAGTCTAGACAGTCGTTTTGTTTAGTCCAAAAATACCTTTAAGCTATGTCTGCAAATTTCTATATTTGTAAGCAAATACAATATAGTACGCATGTATTAACTGCTAAAATAAGATAACTACGGGTAGAGCCCGTAAACGTCGTTTATCCGATTTTAAAAAATCTGTGGTTTTATATATTATAATATAACTTTACGAGCATACCCACAGTACTAATTATTCTGCTTTTTGTGCAAAGTACAGGGTAAACTGGCCACCGTGTTTATTTTTTTCGACCGTCACCATTTGCCTTATCAGCGGGCAACAACTGGTAGTCTGTAAACATTTAAGGAAGTGACGCTGTTTCACTTACAAATTATAATTGAAATATTGGGAACATTGCAAAAAAAAATTACATAGTTAAAACCTTAGTTAACAAAAAATCACGATCGCTTCCTTTGTGTGACGAAAGTTAGTCATACAAAATGTATGGATAACTTTCGTCAAACAAAGGAATCAATTAAGTTTTGTTTTAATTAAAGCTTTTAACTATGTACATTATTCTGCAATCGACCCATATAAGTATTTTTTTAACCTATTCTTTTTGCTTTAAACAAAACCTTTCCCCTTTCTTGTGCTATACATTTTTTCGGACAATATATTTTTCTTGTACCTACTGGATCTGCTAAACGATAAAATCGACTGTTCAGGCGGTAGTCGTAGATAGTATAAAAATTGGCCAAGTGCGAGCCCGACTCGCGCATGAAGGGTTCCGTACCTATACATATATATATAATCTATATCAAGTTTGTTGTATGGGAGCCCCCCTTAAATATTTATTTTATTTTATTTTTAGTATTTGTTGTTATAGCGGCAATAGAAATACATCATCTGTGAAAATTTCAACTGTCTAGCTATCACCGTTGTTGAGATACAGCCTGGTGACAGACGGACGGACGGACGGACGGACGGACGGACAGCGAAGTCTCAGTAATAGGGTCCCGTTTTTACCCTTTGGGTACGGAACCCTAAAAACGACTTCTTAGTAGAAAACAACCTAAGGTAACGATATATTATTATTAGCTAGAGCAAGTTACTGTATACAGCCGCAAGCTGTGTAGCAAGCTTGTAATATAAATAAAAAAGTCTAAATGTTGCTCACCCCTGGATTTATCTTAAAAATTAAAACATGACACACGCCACACTTATATTTGCAAGGTAAATCCAGGGGTGCGTAGTCTCTTTAGCCCCTCTACGGCAGACGCAGCACTTTTGTGGCCCGGACGTGCTTAACAAGTAACAACGCGCGCGCCACTTGCCCCACATTACCGCTTCAATCTGTACTATACACCTATAATATTCAGAAGCTATAAATATTAAATGTCTAAGTTTATTTTATTATTTATAAAAGTAATTTTAGTTAAAGGATATGTAATATGTAACGCTTTCTTTTTCAATTTCACCGGAAATAAAATTGGACCAATTTAAAATCTCTAATTTGAAGGCAAATATATGACTATTTCCACAAGTAGACGAATTCAATTATATGCTAAAATGCATTTAAGCCACAGAGTGCGATTAAGAATTATAAATGTATACTCGAAAAACATTACTTACCTACTCGACTTCAGACACAGCCAAGTAAAAATATCTCTGTCAGTTAGGTATTAGAAGTTCGTATACATACGTATCAATGTACATCTGAATTCTGTACTTCTGTAATTCGAATAAAAGCGAATAACGGACTGTCTGAAAGGAACTTAAAACTGCCGATACCCTTTCAGATTCGGCAGAGCATTTTGAACGTGACATTTGAAGCTTTTTAAATAAAAGGCTATTGTTACATTGTACTTTTGAAATTATTCTAGACAGAATTCTTCTTTTCATTCTGATGATATTGAAACATATCTACTTACTTATACTTACTAATGTCGTTGGACATACATTGTGAAGGATGGTGTCTTCATATATTAACAACGTAAACTACAAGCATGACCTTGACACAGCCTCCTGGGGTCACTTTCACGTGTGAACTATATATACTACATATACATGTATAGGGCATACACGTGGCGCTAGTCGGCTAAAGAGGTCAACTCAGTAAGGGTCCGTACCCACAGACGCGGACCGAGAAATAATTGACCGTGAGTGACCTGACCTAAGCTATCATAGTGCTCGTAATTTCCTTTCTGGTCAAAGGAAACAATATTTTGACGACGTGGTTGGCTCAGTTTGCAAGCACCTGCCTACTGAGCGGCGGCCCGGGTTCGAATCCCGGTCAGGGCAAATATTTGTGTGATGAACTCGAATATTTATGCTTGGGTCATGGTTGTTCCTATGTATTTATCTATATAAGTATGTATATCGTGATCTAGTACCCATAACACAAGCCTTCTTAAGCTTAATTTGGGACTAGATCGATTTGTGTGAGTTTGTCTGATATTTATTTATTTATTTAATATAAGCGGAGCTGAGCGGACATTGAAATGAAACACTACTCATACTCCGTCGGTGAGAAACCTTTGTCACTTTTCACTGCTCTTTCCTACTCTGCTTCGTCTAACTCGGCGTGATGGTATTATTATTAGAGGCTATTAGATAGCTTGCTACTGTTTTTTTTATGGAGTTTATTTATAACGTAAAGTTTATACTCTCTTTGCCGAAGGTTTTTGCCAAATATTCACAGACTTGAAAACTAAAGGGCTCCCTACAATAGCAAATATTTAACGAGAGCACAAGGAAAAGTAAACTGTAAGTGTTTACTTACATTTAAATTTTTACTTGGACGGGTAAAAATAACGCGTTAACTAATGCACGCTGATATAAATGTAAAATGTTAAATTCCATTTAATTTTCCTTTTGCACTTTTATTTTAGTATGCATTTTATGAACCTTTTAAAGTAATCTGTATCGGAAATTACCGTTCAATTTATAATGTAACTAGATGAGCGGACGAGATTTCCCATAGGTAATCCTTGAAGCTCCTGATAAACTTAATTTCCTAGTTCACTGGGGAAATATATGTATTTAAATTAAAAACTATCTCATAGTCAATTCATAAATACGTTTGCAAGTACGTGTATGAGGCACCTGTGAAATATTAAATGCTTATTGCTCACTTAGCTAGAACTCAGGGAAAGTATTATTCATTTCAATAAGTTGATTGAAATTACCGATATATTTGATATAATATGAAAAAAAAAAATATTTTTTAAGAAATAACGCCTCTTAACATATTGGCTTTGTGTGCAAGTGGTTGATGTTATCTAAATAAGTAAGTTTGATATTACGAGTTCAGTTACGAATGCCAAGCGGTCATGCAGAGATGCACATGGCCAATATAACGGCATTATTAATTGGACTATTAAATGGATTTTCGTTCCAGTAAAATAAGGCGCGATTTTTTATCAAACCACTGACGATACACCATGAATGCCGGTAGCAATGCCGTTAAAGTCGGTTTAACGGATCCAAAGCTTCTGGTGAGCGTAATGTGCGCAGAAGCTGTGGTCACTCCGAACCTACATACCAGTTGCACATTCTTGCCTCGATTGCATTAGGTAGTATGACATGAAGGGGTTTATGCGCAAGACTTCATTAGTTATTTTATTTGGTAGGTACTAGAATTTTTTTTCGTCACCGTAGTCGTATAAACATTATCCTATAACCATCTTAGGAAGTCCAGATATCCATACATCAATAATTTCTTAAAATTCGTCCAGCCGTTACTGTGGGATCAGCGGAGAAAGATATTTTTACCAACGAGCCGGGCTGTTAAGATTTTTCTGTGCAATAATAGTAGCATAGTTAGTTAATTAATCATAAGTATGTTTTGTATACTACCTACTTTAAAACTCAAAAACTGTATTATTTATTTATCGTTTGGCGATGTAATATGGCACACTGGTTACAAAATTTTCTATTTACAATAAATTAAAGCGCGTGTATACCTGCGGCATTGTAAATTTTAGATTTTAGATAATTTATTGTAAAAACTGTATTGAAATAATATATGTGGAGAGATACTTAATGATTACAAGGGACATCACAACAGCGGGATGCACCTTTTCTTTTGTTTCCAATACGATCCGATTTTCGATACGCTATCTATTGAACGGAATGTCTTTGCGGCTTCATCACACCAAAATGTGCCAAAAGTCAAAACGGCTGGATGGAATTTAACCAACTGTTGGTTGGTTATAAGATACGTTTTAATCGATTAATGGTAAAGAAAAATGCCGTTTCACATACAAATTTGCTGGCATATTTCAGTAAAAATTTAAATATTTAGGTACACGCATATAATTAATTGAAACTTCATTTATTTATTACTGAATAATGCAATGGGATTGTAATTTTAATCTTGACTGCAACAAAGGCAAGTAATGCCAACCATCGTATTGCCCGAGCAATACCTAATCGAATTCTCATTTCTCCCGGCATCACTCCGCTGAGCCAATTTTTCCAACGGATGCACGCGAACCCAGAATAGCTTTAGATGAAATGGCGGGAAGCATTTTACACGTGTCCCATTTCAACGTTTATTTTCGCATGGACCGAATTTCGAGTTCTTTCTATTTACGAATGAATGGATTTATTTAATTTGTTCTCAAATTGATTGGAGTTATATGCTAGTTTTATCAGTAAATTTGTATTTTTTTAATATATTGTTTCACTTATTGCATAACAACGACCCGCGCCACCACAGAAAATGCTGCCAAACTAAAACAAAGGAAACTGAACCTTTTTAATTTACATTATCATTGGGACAATCACGTACGCGCTTTAATTTCCGTGATTGTATATGGTAATTATCATTTCAAAGCATTAAATTGTTGTCATAGGAATATGCCTCTAATTGGCCCTAACTTAGCGTATTGTGGAGTACTATTAGGTAGTCCGTAGAACTTGGTCTGACCTCGAGTCGAGAGACACAACTATATTATATTACACACACGTCACACGATCAAACAGCTGCGCCGTAGTTGTAGTAGAAAACCTAGGACGGTTATTCGCTACGTATAGCTAAACAAGTTAATTTTTAGTTCAAGCAATATCGCGGATTTTTAGTGGCACTAATTTATATTACTGGCAACGACCATTTTTTGGTCACTGACGTTGAATAAAAATGAGTAAATGTCACTGATGCACACAGAGGAAACAGGACTAAATATTCTACAAATTCTAAGTTATATTCGCATACCTAATAAAGCCAAAACTATTCACAGTGATGAATGTTAATTTTTTTTCAATACGATTAAGTATTTTTCAGAATGAACGAAGGATTGAGTAGTATTCAGGTAAACAATGTTTTGAATTTGGTTGATGACATATCGCTACAATGTCAATACATTTTATAATTTTAGGGGTTCAATAATCGGGGACAACATTATTGCCTTATGAAAGCTGGGGGGGTATTCGACCAATTTTAGAGAGATAATGGAGATTTCTCCATTTCATCGCCATCCGTCACTTTTGACGTGTGCCTACTTGACAAGTGGCGATATCCCTAGAACATCGCAACTTCGTCAATTCGGACCCGCTAAATTTGCGTTTCCTTTGGATGTGACGGCATAAATAACAGGCGCATACTTTAAATTGACCACGTAGTGCGTAAAATTAGACAGTTACGTATCGTTCAAAACAGTAATTCAAAATTTTTGACAATCATTATCGCCTTCGTATTTCCAAAAATTGAGATGAGATATGTCACTTGAAGCTCATCGCATTTTAATGACAGTTCAATGGCGATATCACTGTTATCTAATAGAGATTTCGCGTTCACTCAAACGGCATTCTCGAATTGGGTCCCTGTTTTTAGCGCCACTATTCTGGGGTAAACCCGCAATTTGTTAGGCTATAGGCCTACGTGTACATCACGACATCTACATTTCTAATGTCGGTTGTCGTTACTCGCATGTGTAAAAAATACTTTGAATGTTTTATTTGTCCCGCATGCATCGTCAACGTCGATTAAGCACAACTGGCGATTGCTCGCCATTTTAATCTCATGGTAAACTACTAATGCTACATGAGTACATGTAAAAAGAAAATCGATATATTTAAAATGATTTCAAAAGTAGTAAAAATAACTTTTGTTATGGTTTTCTTTGTAACATCTGTGTTACATACATATTAGTCTAGTCACTGATTTCATGAAATCGGCTACTGAATGCGTCTTCAATAAGGAGGATAAGGATTACAAAACTTCTATTCTGGCATCGAATCAAAACATCGACTGTCGCTATTAACGGGTAGGTACTTGCTTTGTGATGTTACGTTATTCCAACTCCAAAATATAATGCATATTTAACTAAAAGGGACTTATATCACTAGGACCACAGCTCAACTGAACCATTGCTTTGTGTTTGAATCCCAATACTAGTTGCTGAGTCGTATTGCTCTTAGAGAAATAGCTCTGAGGATGTTAATCGGCTGTACAGAACTAGCAGTAAACTAACTACTGAGGAGAATTCTTGACAGCAAACTTGCTTTATACCGCACAGCGTTATTGGTTCTGATTTATAACTATAGGATTAAGTTGAAACCGCAAAGTTGCGAAACTCTCCTAGCACACTCGTAACCTGTTCCTTTCTTGTTTGTTGGTGCACAAAATGATGTGTTGTGAATGCGTTGAACTGAGTTACTGGGATTCATAGCGTCAAAATATTTTTATGCAATTGGAGAGGAAAGCAAAATCCGAATTAAATTCTCCTTTTTTTAATCCTATGTTTGAAATTTCATTTGTCGATGACCTAAACCAATCTGTCAAATGAATATCCTATAGAATATTTGTGAGTATCTACGCAAAACGCGGCATTTAGTAAATTGAATTCACTTGTTGGAACAAATTATTTTGGCTGTTCTTTTTTTTGCATTCTCTGGTATTTGGTTAATAATGTGATTTCTATCTTTGGCTATACATATTTCAGCATAGCAAGCAGCAACTAGACTATAGCGAACAAAAAGGAGAATAGTCTGTATGTTTAAACATCATTATTTATCTTGACGCTGCGTAGCCACATTAATACACTGACTCTAAAACTAGATTAGATAATGAAATATAATTAGATTTTATCGTATTGGATACAAACTTTAATTGAAATTAGGCGCAAGCTCCTTAAACATTATGTTTCCATTAACATGTGTGTACATATCGGAGTGGTCGTGTTTTTATCGTATTAGCCACTCCTGTCCGACCACTTGCCGAGCAGTCGTTTGTTTGTGGCTATATAGAGCTCCATTACAAGTCGCGATGTCCCCCGCAGGGAACATGTGTGTGAATCGTTCGTCGAAGGGATGCACCGAAATGAGAGCAAAGCCGTTGCATATAAAACTTATAAGTTATTCTCTTATAAATGAACTCTGAAACTATGCATATTAATGTAGAATTTCAATTCTCAGATATTTAAGTACCTAGTGCAGGTATGCACTCTTGTTCGACTCTCTGTTAACTCCAAACCTAGTGCAATAGTGGCAATATTTAGTTCTAATCCGAAAATTCACCGAAACACGAAGCTGACGATTTGCATCCGGTTGTTCGAGAATACCGAATGCAAACGAACCGTTTTGCCAGCGCGGGAGCGAAAGTGACCGACAATTCGTGCATGTTTAACTGTACAATCCGATTATAAATTTTAAGAAAAGAGTCCGGTAAGAGTGTTATTTTAATGTTACTTTTGCGACCGCTTTCATTATTGTTCGAGCGTACAAAGCTCGATTAACAGGGTTTTATAGCGAGAAGTTTGTTTAAACGGGCTCAAGAATTACTTACGTAACAAATTATTCCTATTGTATGCAAGCGGTGCAAGTTCCGTAACTTCTCCAAGTTTGTGGATTATTGTCGATGTTTTGCTTTGTGGTGCTTTAGAGGTAAATCGGGGACTTAAATTCATTTGGTACGCTGCGCTGTTTGTTTTCGTAGGCGCTGTAAACTTAACTCCACAAAGGATGAAATATACTTAGAGCTAATGGGGTTACAATGTCAGAGAAATATGTACGCGCCATTTAAAAATCGATAAATGATCCGCCAACATCGTAGCCTAACCCTGGCCCGGTATGAAAAGCGATGGTAGTTCTAGTCCGACAAGGCAAGTACATCTTTTCAAATTGATTGGTCCTTGTATCAGTACAGGGCGATCAATCCCAATGGCTCAATAGGGAGAAAAAGAAAACTATAAGAGATAGGGAAATCTATTCTTGGGAATCATGGCGTCGATTTTAGATTTAATAGAAACTGCATTTTTTTAAATCTCATACATAACTGGGAATTGCACCTGGTTAAAATTCGGTAAGTAGGTAATCACATGTCGTAGTGTAACATTCTAACAACAGCGGTTTTGACCGGGTTATGTATGAGATTAATGCAGTTTTTATTATATCTAAAATCGGCGCCATGTTTCCTAAGACCTATGTCTTATAGTTTGCGATTTCTCCCTACTGACCCATTTGGATTGATCATTCTGTCTAATAATACATCAAGCTAGTGGAAAACGTCCACTGTGGAAATACCTGAGCGAAAATGTACAACACTTTATTCTCTGCAAACAATAAATGTAACAATTATTTAATATTTTATTGTTTGTCATACTCGGGTACAATTTTCTCCAGCTTCAAAGAATCGGAAATAAAGCATTGTTGTCATTAGCGACGGCTTTATCGTTCGTCGACAATACGGATTTATATTAATACATACTTTCTAATAATTCCGAAAGTCTTTTATATTTAATTCAAAGGCGTTTTGTTAGGAAAATACCGAACCACGCTTTCAAGTTTTGTGTGTTACCTAACTTATTAGGATTCTATTCAATTAAATGTTAAGTACTTTCTTTTTATTTTATTGTTTTTGTTCAGATTACTGAAAAGTCTCCACATAATTTGGCTATGTAGTGTGTTATTATTTTGAAGATCTGCGGTATTCGGGCTATGTAATTAGTATTTTTTACTTAATATGAGGCAATATTATATGGCTACCAACTAATATTCAAATAGCGGTGACGAAGAGGAGAGGAGAGACTAATTTGCGTTACTTTGCATAATTAGGCTAACGCAATATTATGTCATATCATCATTATCATTGAAAAATAAACATAAAAGTCAATGAAAATTGTTCTCACATTTTCGAAACAGATTTTGTTGTAATAAAGATTAAAATTTAAAACAAACATAATAAGCGTAATAAAAAGATAAATAGTAATAGTAGTGCTTCTAGAAAGTACTAAATACTTAAAAGAACGTAATATTAAAATCTTTCCGGGTTCAATTAGCGATTGCTAAGTAGAGTATCTCACGTCGGGCGCACCGCGCGGTAATCGAGTCGCGAGATTAGGTTGTTTTTTGAGATAAGGCACGCGCGCCGGCGCAGTACTACGACGGCAACAGTAGCGCAAACTACCTTATTCTATTGTTTATGAAAAAAATACAAAGTATGTCTGCGCATTGAAAATATTGTATTGTAATAAGAATAATTTACATGGCACGAGGCACTTGGGTTGGGAGGCACCGAATCGAAAAATATGATTTAGATCAAAACTACTTAATTAGGTGCTATTACTATCTATTTTTAGGGTTCCGTAGCCAAATGGCAAAAACGGAACCCTTATAGATTCGTCATGTCTGTCTGTCCGTCCGTCTGTCTGTCCGTCCGTCTGTCTGTCCGTCCGTCTGTCTGTCCGTCCGTATGTCACAGCCATTTTTTTCCGAAACTATAAGAGCTATACTGTTGAAACTTGGTAGGTAGATGTATTCTGTGAACCGCATTAAGATTTTGATGCAAAAATAAAAAAAAATATAATAAATATTGGGGGCTCCCCATACTTTAGAACTGAAACTCAAAAATTTTTTTATTCATCAAACACATACGTATGGATAGGTCTTCAAAAATGATATCGAGGTTTCTAGAATATTTTTTTTCTAAACCGAATCCCCCCCCCCCCCCCCCCTCTAACTTCTAAAATAAGAAAATGAAAAATCTAAAAAAAACATATGATGTACATCACTATAAAAACTACCAACGAAAATTGTTTTGAACGAGATCTAGTAAGTAGTTTTTTTTAATACCTAACTTTGCAACTAATTTATATGGGGCGCTATACATACCAGGTGCAAACTTAACTTAACCACTTAGGGATGGAAAGTGTTTGTACGGAACCCTCGGTGCGCGAGTCCGACTCGCACTTGGCCGGTTTTTTTCCATTCTGGTCATTCACGATGAGTACAAGAAATGCTTGAAAACCAGGGCAACGCTTAAAGTTTTTATCGTATTTCGCAATCTTTAATTTTTCCGTGAGGCCTATGTAATGTTTTATAGTTCTTTTAGCTATTATAAATTCATAATTTAGGTCCAAAATAAACTCTTATTAATAAATCATATGAAGGATTTCCATAACATGCTTCTCAAATAAAAATAAAACCGTATAAAATTTATGAACACAAAATTGTTTATAGTCAACAAATTGAACGCTTCTACATCAAACTTCTTCATTCATCGACACAATCGTGAGTGATGCTACTGAACATCTTCAGTATACTATGCCAGTACAGTTACTCCTGTTATAGCGATGAGCTAGCTACGCGGCAGACGGAACACCCGACCACTGTTTAATTGCTATTAACTGAAATTCGGTCAAGACGCCATGATCATCCGACAATACAAGCTAACAAGCGCCTTGTTCTACGTGTATTGACTTATTGATGAGTAAACGTACCATTGATTGATTCCTAATTTTAAATTGACAGCCTGTCTTTCACCTCTGTTTTACGACGCGGTTGGTGCAATGGTTAAGCAACTGCCTGCTGAGCCGACGGTCCTGGGTTCAAATCCCGGCAAGTGCAAATATTTTGTGTGATTAACTCGAATATTTGTACATGGGTCATGGTTGTTATTTGTATTTAAGTAGGTATGTATTTATCTATATAAATATGTTTATCGTCGTCTAGTGTCTATAACACAAGCCTACTGGAGTTGCTGTGGGATTGGATTGATTTGTGTGAGGTTGTCCGATATTTATTTATTTATTTTATACTTATAAAAAAAAACATGCGAATTAAGTGGTAAAACAATTTAAAAACCTAAAACCTACACTAACCTAACTCTAGCCAAGGTCGCTCATTGGCGGAAATGATCCCAAGATGCTGGCGGCGTTTCCCCGCTGCACAGCAATACCGAGCCTTTGCCCGAGAAACGCGCCAGCTCTGGGATCACAGGTAGTTCGTATTAGCTTTTTTTTAAGGGAATCAAACAAATTATGAGCGGCTGGGCCCCATGGGCCTAGAGTCTCTACCGCAAACGGCACGAAAATATAGTTGTCACCCAAACACATATATTTTCGGCGTTTAGCCGCCTCCGCGTTTTTTTTGTTTTATACGATTTATTAATTTGAATAATAGTTGGTAGCCATATAATTATGTTCATGATGTAAGCACTGGGTTATTCTCCTTCAATTTAATGACTGCGAATACATACGACGAATCGGTGGTATGCAATATAGCATCAGTTTATTTATTGCCTTCGTAGGTAAATTACAAGATTTTACACTTTTTCACTATGAAACACTGTGTATTTATAACCCTGGGGGCTTATGATGGTTGCGTTTATCACGTGATAAAAAAGTGACAAAGCATCTCTGTCACTCACAGGCTCCCTGGATATTTCATGCATCAAATGCCTGATGCCTGAAATGATTTTGTTGGATAAAAGTCACTAATTAAATCTGAATGTTGACGCTGACTGTAAGTTTAATAGATCCATGAATACCTATAAATGTAACGAAATAAGTCCGACTTTCAGAGTTTGTCCGTAAATTGGATAGCTTCGGACGCTCTTATTAACTTGACGGATAAATGTAACTAAACAAGTCGGAATATGTACGCTTCTGACTGTAATCAAATTTCCCCATTTTGCAATTAGTCGGGAGCACTTAGGTAACCTGAGTGCCGGCAAGAGTTGGATTGGGAGTTAATTAAAACTCGTATTTAGCAAACTGACGGAATTTAAAAAAAAATACGAGGGTTGCGTTTGCTTCAAACGAACTCGTTGCCTTTTAAAAGGTTGAATGGCGGTTTAATTTGATCGACTTTGACATCTTCATTTGAGCGATGTTATACTAAGCGGGTTGCAATAATTGATCAGTTCTTGTTCTAATTTAATTATAGTAGAAGACATCGCATATATGCGTCTTTAAAAACGTCGAATTAGGCGGGTACACTACAATACTCGAAATATTCATTTGTCCGAATGCATAATCTTTCCGAATTCATAATTCCGAAAACCTTGTTCTGATAATATACACCCCAGGCCAACAGTATGGAAACAAGCTTATATTACTATACAAACCTGTGATTTCCTTACGGAATCTTACAAAATCACAATATAAAAATTATTATAAACATTTTAGAAGTCAATAACGCTAATTCTGCTTATGAAAATTGCCAGTGCAACATTTTGTAGAAAGGCAATAAAAAAACGACGCCATGCACTTTGTCCCGGAGTTAGGTAAGTATATATATATATTTTTACAATATGCAAATGTTTTAATAGTGGATGATCTATTTTTTTATCTTTTGGGGGTGGCCTAACGGTTACTAACATTTACACACGGAATTAATTATTGGAAACTTTAAATAGGTATTCAAAGAATAAACTTTGTTCCCATATTTTTGGCCTGGGGTGTATTTAGTTTTTTTTTTGGGATGTCCTATAACCCTATCCTAACCTAATTGTACGAGTAAGAAAATTCGAAATATTGATAGTTTCGGAGAAATGAGACATCGGAAATTTTTAGTGATCCCAATTTAAGCTTGAATATCATTTAGCTTCATTATATTTGTATACTTATTTTGTGTTTTATTAAATTCGCGATGTACCCGCTTAGCGACTCGATGTAAAAATTGGGGACAAAGAAAGAGCATCGTACCTTCAATACTAGGCCGATGTTACTACAAAGTTTCTAACAGTAAAACAAAAGTCCGGAACCAATCGTACAAACGCGCGTATGGGATTCTGTAAGTCGTAATCATACAAACGATTATGACAGGTGAATGCCGTTTATAGCTGTCTAACGTTTCTACTGCAGAGAAATAGTGAAAACAACCAGCTGCACTTTGCCGTTTTTCGCTTTGGAGCGTAAGTAATAGCACCATTATTCCGCCGTTCTCAGTCGAACGGAGAATAGAAAACTGATAATTAAAGTGATCGAACGCAAAAACCGACGCCAGTCATTCAGTGGCCTCTATGGTGTCAGCTAGTGAACTTCTTTGTGTTGTTTGTTTATTATTATGCGATGTATGCAATCAAATTTATATGTGTAGCTTATTGTCTTTTACTTCAGAATAGTTATGAATTACGGGAGAATTCAGAAAATGTTGATGGTAAATAAAGCGCTCGTTAATTATGTAGGTAGATAATTAATTAGCCTCACCGGGTTATTATACAACGACGTCTGATATTCTTTTCACCCGTGGATGAGTCACGCGAGCCTGCGATCTGATAGCGTGTGTACAGTTTTACATAATAAACGCAAACGCTTCATTTGAACAACTGCTCAACCTAGGTACCTTACTCAACGGAACAAACAAGATTCATTTACGATACAGTTTCTCGTAACTGTACTGGATAATCATACGATAACCATCGGGCCTAAACTTCTAAAGTAATCAATCTGTTTGATATTTTTCTATGCCGCTATTAAGTACTTATACGCAGCTAAATTACCGATTGTGGCGAACCTCGATTTAAAGAATTAAGTGAGAGCGCCGAACTAGCCTGAATCGAATGTAATAAGCATTCTATACATAGTCGGTGGCTCCTCTCATTATTGAAATTTGTTGAACGTGACTCGCATTCGTTCAGCGTTCCTCAGATCTCGATGATGTCGATAATGATGATTGAGAATTCCTAACGTTTGTTGCGCGATGCATCTCTCGGCAATAAAGGCTTGACAAGTCAGCGTTTGTCAATCGATGAGTATCAACCAACTTCGTGCATTCCTCCATAGCAAAAACGTTTTCTCCGGCGCGCGTCAACTGTTTATGTTGTGCTTTTTGTGCCGCTGCCTTGCTAAACCAAGCATGCGATGATGTTACATTGCTTGATTTCATATTTTCATTTACTTCTCTAGATAAAAAAAAAAACTGGAGAAGCTGCATATTCATGACGCTGCGTTAGATTGCGTCGGATCCATCATTGCCATTACAATGCGTCCCGTACCCCACGCACTGATGTCGGTAATATAAAGATATATAAGCGGCCAAAAAACCGTACGTGATATCCATTCGTTTCTTACGCTTTCATTTGACCCAGTTTCTTGATTTTTAATGCTGCTTTATTATGAAAAATTAATCCTGGAAAGGAAACGTATTTGTTCGGAAGCCATATAAGGTGTCGACTTTACGCCTTATAAGTAAACAAGTTCTCAACGTGATTTCGCACTGCAGCCTTATCGGTGAGACGAGTGAACTGACGTTGGCCGTATAAGATTTAAATGTTGCATAAAGTCGCGGTTTGAGGCCGCGCCGGTATTACAGGCTTAGCTGGATTCGGCCGCGCGAGTTCGCTCGTCATCCTTCGTGTTTACATTGCAATTCGCATCGATGTCGAGTGCATGTCACACCGAGCGCGTACCGGTGAGATCACGGCTCGATGTAACAAGAAAAACAAGTGTGAAAAGTGCGGTCGCGCCCGCGGGAGCGCATTCCTGTGTCCCGGCGGCGGCGGTGAGCGGCGCGCGCCCACGCGACCCAGAATAGCCGCGCTGTCCCGCCCGAGGGAAAAGCGCTATGCACAAATAAAGTTACGCACCAGGAAACCAAAGACACTCGCTGGCCGATCGCCGCCCGCGCCGGCCCGCGGCAGCGATCGCTTCACACACTCATGTATGAGGATGATATCGATAGGTAGGGCACGAACATTTCGCAATGCAAAGCTCTAGTTACAGCTGAGATATATTAGTGGGTTCGGTGGGTGAAGCGAGTGAGGGATGCGCGACTGACCTCGTTGCTGGGTGAGCATCTGGCGCGTGTAGTGGTGCTCGGTGCGCTGCACGTGCTCCTCCTGCTGCACACTCTGTACGCTCTGCACGCTCTGCATGCTCTGCTCGCGCCGCTCCGAGTGCTCGGAGCGCTGCTCCGACCACCTCGACTTCTCCATCACGCCGCCACAGCAGCACACGCACAATAAACTCTCACTCGACGCTACTGGTCCTCGATAAACCGTAGGTGCGGGGTTCGCCCGTACTCGAATAAATACGCCACTGCAATAAACTTATACTAGTCCACGGGTTCATTTAGCAGAAGTCAAGTCATTATAACCCAAGTCCAACAACCAAGACGTCGGTCGATTGCGAATAGTTAGCGGATAGTGCGGAGCCGTCGAGCGGTGCGCGGGCGCAGCCGATCCGGCGCGGGGGGCGGCGCGACCGAAATACGCCGGGTTATTTCGAGCCGAGCGCTCCCGCGCGCCCCACTCCCGCGCCACCCCCGCCCTAACCGGCACTCTCACCTCCCCCCGAGCCCGAGACATCTTGCATCGCTTCACCACTCCCTCCCGCATGCCTTCGAGATCCCGTAATCGCGAATCCCACGCCGTGATGCTCCTGCCTGCGAGCCTTCAAACCTTTCGATGCAAACATCCGACGGCCTTGATGTGATCGTCTCATGTTTACTCTACTCGGAATGTGTTAAAAGTAAGAGTTTCGATTGCTCTGCAACAATGGCAGCTTATGCTAATTACGCGTAACGCTTGGCATTGTATGCGCATACGGATTTTAATTACCCGCGCGAATACGGGCAGTGACAGCTGCGAACTGAAACCAGATTCATGAACTAGTTTTCAAGAATAGATTAGTTTAATTTAATAGAACAAGTGTCCATTAGTTATTCTACTAGAAACATTTAAATCATATGTTTTACGAACATCAAAGGTAACGAAAATAGGGGAACAAATTTTCAAATTGTGATTTGGTATTGAAAAATAATCGTGAACGTTACTTTTATTATTAAAGCTGTAGACCTAAAATGATACTCGTGCTCGCTTCTCTGTCTTTATTGTATAGCTATTGGTTCTATATACTTCCATAGAGGCCGTAGAGTCTATCTACGGGCTAAATCGACATTTCTAAAAACATCTGCCCGAAATATATATACCTACACTATTTAGTGTCTATATTTATAGACTCTACCTTTAAATGGCAACTTGTAAATGTCACTTAATGCAGCTTGAATTGCTGCAATAAACCAAATATTGTCAATCGAATTAGACCCTCTGTTAGCTCTTGAGCGTGTTTTTACTTAAGTACAGAATCCGTTTAAATTATTCCGCTTCGTAGAACTATAAAAACAAATCAATTATAAAATAGAATATTTATAGCGAAAATCCTTCAGTAATGCTCTTATTTTTTAATCAACTACCTCAAGAAGAGGCAAAGCTTTCATAGCGCAAAGTTGATTAAATCAATGTTTGTAATAGGATTGCATAATGTTGCTTATAAAAATACGCTCCTATTTTCCTTTACAACGCGCAAAGGCGCACTTTATATTTCCTCAAAGCTATTTAGAAAAATATTGTGCAATATTTGCTTCCATTAGAAAGACGTTGTTTTATTTTCTAACCCTGCCGCTGCCGCTGTCACACACGGTTCTATTATTTCCTGTTAATTCTACATGTCTTCCTAATAGACTTAACATTTAATCTCATGTAGGTTGGGAAATGTATACCAGGAGGATTAGCTACCAGCGGCGGCGTGGCGTCAATAGAAGCTGATTCCCACCGGCTAATTCCGCCTTGTAGCTGCTATAATAGTAGCACAACAAAGTATTGATAATTCTTTCTATTGATGCTTAGAGCTCGAATGGTAATAGCATTCTCTTATACATTATTTGACGACGCGTTTGGCTCGGTTTGTAGACACCTGCCTACTGAGCCGGCGGTCCCGGGTTCGAATCCCGGCCGGGGCAAATATTTGTGTGATGAACTCGAATATTTGTGCTTGGGTCATGGTTGTTCTATGTATTTAAGTATATATTTATCTATATAAGTACGTATATCGTCGTCTAGTACCTACTACCTACCCATAACACAAGCCTTCTTGAGCTTAATTTGGGACTAGATCGATTTGTGTGAGGTTGTCCGATATTTATTTATTTATTATTATAATTGAAACTTATTATATATACGTTGTTGCCATGTGGCCAAAAGTAGGCCGCAAGTAAGCAAGTCGTACATATTGTCAATCCCAAAGGAAAAAGAAAATAAAATTCACCGACAAGATATGAAACAATAACAAATAAAATTAAATAAGTGATTAATTAAATTGGTGTGCAATATTGTCTTCTGCGTGGTGTCCTCGAGGGCCTCTAGTACCCTTACCATGAATTAACATGACCGTGTTCGCTGTTTTTGTAGTTCTACATATTAACCACCAGGGGCGCTGTCCTATTCCCCATACAAATCGTTTACGCTGTAGCTGTTAGTACTGTCACTGTAAACTCATTGTAAGGTTAGCAGCAGGGCTAGCATATCTTATCGCGACTTCACTTGTAGCACGACTCAGCGTCACCTGTCTTGCTCGCACGGTATTGAAAGGAAAGTGGTGTTAAGTATTAGTCGCGCTACAAAGGGCGTGTCACAGTTATGCGGTTCTGCTCGGCTCGTGGATGACTTCGATTTCATCTCTCGTTGCGGGTAAGGCGGTTGTCACACTGCTCCGCACATCGGAGCGGTGTCCAGTGCTGCGGCTTTTAACTTTGTACTGTAGAATCTTGATTTGTACACAAAAACCGTGCATCTCCGCCACAGACCACCCCCACTAGACGGAGCATGTAACGCGACCCGTAGGCGACCCGCGCGCACCAACGATATGGTACGGCAAAACATTAAAGTATCAACACGGCGGCCACCGTTTAGTTGCGTCCATGTTTATGAGGTCTCTCTACACCATTTAACACTACAATTTACCATGTTATTTATTTAATTTCTTTTTTCGTTGACGTACGCATGGATCATAAACAAGGACGCAACTAAACGGTGGCCGCCGTGTTGATACTTTAATGTTCTGCCGTACCATATCGTTGGTGCGCGCGGGTCGCCTTACATGCTCCGTCTAGTGGGGGTTAATTGTCTGTGATCTCCGCTCAAACTAAAAATCCGCAGCACCGCTCGTCCGTCCGTATTCCGTCGCAGTGTGACAACCGCCTTAGTCGGCGGAATCGGTCATCAATGAAGCCACGCTACTGAGAGCCACATATCCCCTTGCTGCTTTGCCTTGTGCATTATTTATGTTTGTAAATCTTTTTTTATAACGGCACTACATAGTAGCTCCTCTTCGCCTGATGGTAAGCAACAGGGGAGCCAGAGTAGCAGTGGCAACTGACAGGAAACCGACGGCGCCATGTCGGTTGACACTGCCATGCTGGCCCAAGAGATGTTGATTTTAAGGTAGATATCTCAAACTACATTCGAATTAGCGTCCTGCTCATATAATTTCACAAGAATCTGTTGAGAAATATGACCTGCAGGCGAAAACAGATGAAAATTTGGACAACTCGAATTCGGGACAAACGGAAAGGATTTTTAACTGAAGCAGCGAAGAGGACGTTTCTCTCGCTCGTTAAAAATGCAAATATACTTTATTATCAATAATCAAATAAGTACTTAGTGACTTTGTTTGTGACTTAGGTAATTGGCAAATGTAATGATACTCTGATGTAATACTCGCATTTCACTTCTCATGTAATATTTTTCTTGTTGGTGTGCAATAAAGTATTGTGGTATTGTATTAGTATACTCTTAATACGGCACTGTTTTGCTAAGTATTGGAAAACAACATGTTTACAACAACCTACGCATAAAGCTAAATTTAGTTCCAATAATGCTACAATATTCTTCGGAAACTTTCGATACGTTGTGAAAAAAGACACGTTATTTCCGAAACTGAACTCTGTTTGATACAGTAGACTTCCCAAATAGTTGGAAACTATTGTATTGAAACTTTCTTTCAACCGACTTGTTAAAAAAGAGGTTCATTTCGGTTGTATTTTTTTTTTGTTTTTACCTTCTTATTTCAGTTTATATAACAAAATCTTATTTCAGTAACTATGCAACAAAACTTAATTGGTTGAATCCAAGTCAACATTCAGTTGGAAAAACGAGATCACCGGGCAGTGATACAAAAAAAAAAGTAGGTGTATTTGTCACGACTGAAAAAAAAACGGCACGGTATGTATGGCGCCGCATACCAATGAGGTGTAAAGTTAACGCAACCGATCACGTTTGTTGTATGGGAGCTCCATTTA
Source organism: Apotomis betuletana (assembly GCA_932273695.1). NCBI lineage: Eukaryota > Metazoa > Arthropoda > Insecta > Lepidoptera > Tortricidae > Apotomis > Apotomis betuletana. The sequence goes on along the minus strand of OW026298.1, from coordinate 9,331,822 downwards.
AATATTTATTTTATTCAGTTTAAAAGTATTTGTTATGATAGCGGCAAAATAAATACATCATCTGTGAAAATTTTAACTGTCTAGCTATCATGGTTCATGGGATACAGCCTGTTGACAGACGGACGGACAGACAGACAGACACACAGACAGACAGACAGATACAGGAGACAGAGGACGGATAGCGGAGTCTTAGTAATAGGGTCCCGTTTTTTACCCTTTGGGTACGGAACCCTAAAAAGCCATACATATATCATGAAAACATGATGTGTTTACAAAAAAAAATGTCGTGGATGTATTAGTCCTAAAATATACAGCTATATGTCCAGTTGACACCAACATTAAGAAGCTAATCATATTTGGTACCTTGCTTTGCCACATTTACTACAAGAAACCATAAGAGGCCTTATTCCTTTTAAAATTTCTACTATTATTTACTGCAAGAAACCAATAGAAAGTACTTGAGCGATGAATCACTTTTGATGTTGCCTGTACCAATTGTTGATAGATAGTACTCTTGCTTCCGTGGCTGTAGTTTAAGGTTAACCTGTTAATATAATTATAAGGTAAATATGTATGTAGTGTTAGGTAGATATAACTAAAAATAATGTAGATGAGCGCGATCTCGCCAACAAACTGTCTTAGCAGTTTGGCGTTAATTACAGTTGCATGCAGTTATGTACACCTTTTTTTGGAAAAAAAAAATAAAAAAAAAAAATCTTGAGGCCAATACAGAAGGGTAGCATTTGAATGGCGACCCAGCTACACAATGGCATTTCTAGTGCAGTTGGCGTAATTGCATATGGCGTACTGCTGTAAAATGTCATATTTTACTAGTCGCACGTTAAAGTCTTCATCATCAGTTCAAAACTCAATCATAAACGTCCGTCTAATAATTCAAAATAAACGTGTCAAGGAAATAACTAAAATTCATGAACTTAACTAACCAGAGTTAGGGGTGGCTTTACAAGTGCTTTGTAGCTTCATCGCGGCCTTTGAGAAGTTTTAATCTGACTCGGATATTCAGTTTAACGAAATAGGAAGTTTGATCCAACCGAGTCGGGCATTTACCATAAAATCCGCTACCTTTTCATTAAGGTAGCTATACTGAGGTTTCTTACTTCTTCAGATTATACACGTTAATTAGGTACTCCTAATTCCTATATTTTCATACAAAACCAAGATATTAAAGTTTTGTTTGAATCAGGGGGTAATTCGACCAATTTTAGAGAGATGATGGAGATCGCTCCATTTCATCGCCATCCGTCACTTTTGACGTGTCCCTACTTGACAAGTGGCGAGATCCCTAGAACATCGCAACTTCGTCAATCCGGTCGCGCTTGATTTGCGTTTCCTTTGTATGTGACGGCATAATTAACAGGCGCATACTTTAACTCGACCGTGTAGTGTGTGAAATTACTCAGTAACGTTTCATACAAAAAAGAAATTCATATGCATGGATAGCATTTTTGACAATCATTATCGCCTTCGTATGTGGGTCAATCAACTATTTTCTGCCACTCGTTGCCATGGTGATGCCCCTGGGGCACTTTTTAAAACTACGATTTTCCGTGGTTATATTAAGCAAAAGCTTTGTAATTTAAGCAGTTATAAGCCCATTCTTATGTGAACTATCTCTTAACAATACCAGTAATATCAATTATCAACACTTTTCTTAGAAATTTAATCACTATTTTCCCCTGGGTCACGGACAGAATAACAGCAAGAAAAAGTTGATCCACCCATTTCCAAAATTGAGGTGAGATATGTCACTTGAAGCTCATCGCATTTTAATGACAGTTCAAAGGCGATATCACTAGAGTTTTGACGTTTTGCGATCTCTCAAACGGTATTCTCGAATTAGGTCCCAGAGTCTTCTCGTCTTAATCCTTTGTATCTTTGTATCCTATTTCAACTCCGAAACATTGTTTCCTATCTGTAACGTTACACCAAATTAAAAAAAATACCGAAAGTATTTTTTTCCTGAAATCCGTAATGTTTTCAGGATTAAAAACATAATTTTAAATAACCCATTTTGTTAGGGGTTGTTATATAATAATTCTAAAAAATTAACAGTTTTGTATAAACTTTACAGATGGGAAACAAAATTTAGCGTTTCAGATAGGTAACCTTTGTATCTACATATAAGAATTAGTCACACCAACGTTACTCTACAAAGAACGTCGAATGACCCTCAATTAAAACTAACTATTAATTATCAGACACGTCATATTCTACGACATGTGACATCACGCAGGGCCGAGGCTACATTAATCGCTGAAACGTGTCCATACCATAACATAAGCGAGAATCATCCCGATCACTCATGCGTGCGCACATGACGCATATTCGCGGTTATTTTTGGCGATATGCAGCGAGCGAGTTATGCACGTCAGCATTGCAAGCGATATATTCGACGTGACCAATTATGTGTGCCCGAGACCTCGCTATACGAGAGGACTTATTCCATTTAAAAAAAACTTTTTCGTACTATGACAAATATGTAGATAATTTCAACTAACTTTTTGAAGTAGTAATACTTTTCCCTGTGTTCTAGATAGTAACATCGCTATTTCATGCTTTCATTGCGTGCAGTCGAAATAAGTTGAAAATAACAGTTTTCTGCGTGAATTTTGTCAATAACGAGTAGTTTTTGAAACATAAATATATACCAATAAATCGCAATGGCCCTGTTCTAAGTAGTAACATTGATAATAAATATGTTAAAAAACATGTTTTATCATAGAGAAAAATGTCTCAAAAGTCGTCACGCAAGCTTAAACAGTAAATATAATATAAAACAGAAATTGTGTACGCCCTTCTATTCTTGATGTGAACACAACATGCATAAAACATGTCAACTTGCCATGCTTAAAACTTAAGCTCGAATTGCCAATTGCTATATTGATGATATCGCAATGCTTCACCGAATTGGGGCCCAGCACCCAAGTTTATTATTGGCCTAACGATGTGATGAGGACGTCTTTCCGTCCGTGGAACACGCTCCAGATATTTCTCCGGCAAGACGCCCACGATCGGATGCTAAGAGCGCGATTGTATAAAAATCTGTAATAGGACTGAAAAAATGCACAACGGAATCTTGAATACTCCACTGTGCAGTTAAAGTAGGTACCCTGATTGTCATTCCTGTCGGAAAATAACATTGAATATTACGTTCTTACTGAGGAACTTATTTGTCTTTTTAATTGCATTCTTGGTCGTATTTTCAAACGACTTCAGAAAAAAGAAATTCTAAAGCCGACGCGTAACTACGTTTTTCCCTTTTTGCCAAAGCTGGTCGGGATTGAGACGTGAACCATGAAGAATCGACGGACTGCCTCAATTTCTGCAATCACACAGAACGCATGGTGTTTTAGAATGTATTGCATTTCTCCCAAAAGTAATTCGTATATTTGAGAAACACCTACTTAATTGCAAATGCAATTACTACGTTGTAAAAATATTGGACGGTGTATTATTGGCATGAAATATTCGGCCAAATAACTGCAACAAAGAATTCCGCCAAACTATGCTGGAAAATACAACGTTTTAATTGGAAAACTGCCTGAAAATACATGAAAATTAAATAATAGCTGCCATCAAAGTTCAAATATGTATGTATGTATAGGTATATAATATTCTATATTACTGAATCATTCCCGAATGCAGAGCTTATTTTGGATGTGACTAATTGTAACGCTTTATTACTTACGTGCTCGCGTTTCACAATATGGCGTAACCGAGTGCAGTCATATGTGCGATTCGGTAATTACCTACGCACTATTTACAGGGTAGGTAAAGGTCTATACAGGGTTGAAAATTGAAATTTACTAGCTCTTCCCCGCGGCTACGCTCACGCAGAAGGATAAAAAGTGTAAGTGTAGTTTTTTCGCCCTCTAACTAAAAATTGCGTTGCGAGTATTCGCTCTTCAATGTACTTATTACATTACTGTATTAGTATTTGTATTTCAGGATGTTGTTGGGGTTTGCCGAGCAAGTGTACGACGTGCGGGCGGCTTTCCAGCAATAAGAAACCTCGCCTCCTTGTGTGTGTTCTATCGCTGACGCTCGATACTAGGTCTATACTAGGTCCGCTGCTCTTTGGAGTAATGATTGACGATCTCGCTTCGGTTCTCCGGTCTGCTATGTGCCTACTTTATGCCGATGACCTGAAACTGATTTACGGGGTCCAAGAGTTTTCTGACTGTGAATCACTTCAGAAGGACATCGACATAGTGAATCAGTGGAGTCTACGGAACAGGCTTGTATTTAATGTCGCAAAATGTGCGGTTATCTCCTTCAGTAGAGCTCGGAATCCATTTCACTATAAGTACCTCTTGGACTCTGCAGAAATAGCCCGTGTCGACTCCATTCGGGACTTAGGCGTCACCCTCGACAGCCATCTAAATTTCCACGAGCAAATATATGCATTGACTCGCGATTGCTATAAGAGGTTGGGGTTTGTTGTCAGGAATGCTCGGGACTTCCAAGATGTTAGAACCATAAAACTCCTATACACCGCTTTAGTGCGAAGTAAGCTAGAGACAGCTTCTGTCATCTGGAATCCCCACGAAGTAACTTATGTCTTACTTCTGGAGAGAGTACAGAAAGTGTTCCTGCGGTTCTTGTACAAAAGAATGTATGGGTACTACCCATACTTATACCCAACCAAATATTTACTGGGAGCCTTGGGTTTTAACTCTCTAGAGGTCAGACGTAATTTGGCTCTTCTTACGATTACCAGCACGGTGAGTCTGATTCCACAGAATTAGTAGGGCAGTTAGTGCGACTACACGTCCCGTCGTTGACCAAATTTAGTTTCAGACCTCGTGACCGCCCCTTGCTGGCGGTGCCGACGTCGCGCACGGTGTCTCGAAGAGAATCTCCGCTAGTCCGCGCTTTACGCCTCTTGAACAATCTCCTCGCATCAGCCCCGGAGTGTGACGTATTTGTGAGCAGATGGGGAGCATTCACACACACACGAATACATGCTTATGCACACTATTTAACTACATTTTCCAAATATTTTAGTTTGTTATTACTAAATATAAATTAGCTTATATTTTCTTTTATATAACTACTTCAGTTATAGAGGAGCGGGACTCCCTGGCACAGGTATCTACATACTTAATAGGAAGTCCCGACCTTGATGCTTATTTTGTGTAAACTTTTTTAAAGAAATAAATATTTTTCATTTTTTTCATTTCATTTCAGATGGGCATTATTGTGTGAATATTTGAAGTTCTGTGAGAGGATGGATGTCCGTCTGTCTTCAGTTTGAATTTGTCATCATTCATCCTCCTAGCCTTTGTCCCATTTTTTTGAGAATGAATTCTCAATCGGGGTCGGCTACCTAAATCCCAAGATGTGGCGTAGGCACTAGTTTTTACGAAAGCGACTGCCATCTGACCTTCCAACCCAGAGGGGAAACTAGGCCTTATTGGGCTTAGGTGGTTTCCTCACGATGTTTTCCTTCACCGAAAAGCGAGTGGTAAATATCAAATGACATTTCGTACATAAGTTCCGAAAAACTCATTGGTACGGGCCGGGTTCGAACCCGCGACCTCCGGATTGAAAGTCGCATGCCCTAACCACTAGGCTACCACCGCTCTCGTTCAGTTTGAATTTGTAATGTATAATAATTTGTAATGTATTTCGTTAATGTATGTTTTTCAAATGTTTGTATATCATTGTTATATTATTATTATTATTATTTATAATTTCACAGTGCCTTGGTTATCTGTTATGCTGTGTAATTAAGTTTAATAAATAAATAAAATAAATAAATCGCTTGTATAGTGGGTTGTGCTCTGAGGCACTATTGGACATGATGCCCACGGCCACATTCAATCGTCGCTCCGCTCATCGACGGCGGGGCGATCCCCATACCTTGGAACCTAAATGGTCGCGTACAGTACGGTTTCAAAGGAACTTTCTACCGCGAACACTGACGAGGTTTTCCCGGGGGACTACAGTATGAAGTTCTTCAAAAAAGGATGTACAGATTTTTAAAGCGTCGGCAACACGCATGCGAATCCCCTGGAATTGAAAGCGTCCATAGGCTGCGGTACAGGCTTTCCATCAGGCGGGCCGTACATGAAATTTGCCTCACTGTTAGGACTGGTCAAATGGAGTATAAACAGCATCCTGAATGTGATTGTGAATAGATGTGACTGCCCAATATTTATTTATGTGTTGGATTAAGCAGATAAAACTGTTCCTCAACTGCACTGTGTTCATCAAGCTGAATTTGATTCATATAATAAAAGCTTTAGTATAGTATAGTATGTACGTATGTTCCTCCTACGAAAATCGCACTGGCAGTTACAACAATTTTTCGGGGGCTCCGCCTAACAATGATTAAAAAGTATCGCCCAGAGTTCAGAAACTTGTTTTAAAACGTAGCTCCGCTTCTTTCCGCGTCAGTGATTCATAACCATGATAATTTACGTACATTCGCTAGATATGAACAACTTTTCGCATCCAACTGTAACCGATATCATGTTACATATTTATGACGCTACGCTAACACGAAAGACGGTCTTGTCTAAACTTGTAGTAGCGATCGTGGTACTAGAACTTGCCAGTTGCCTTACAAGGAAACTTCATCTTCAGTGCATCCTTGGGCAATTTAAACACAGTACCTGCGCAACCAAGCTTTGCTCCGATTTTTACTGTTTTCTTACGAGGATATGATAATTTTGCATACAAGTATTTTCATTTAGCATTGCGTTTATTATGACGCGTGTGACTGAAGTGCCCTTTTGGCTTCAAAGTAAAAGATGCAATTAACTATTGTCAGGAACGGCACGACATGTGTCGAACTCGTACGACGCTCTTCTTAATTAAATATGTCTCACTCTCAGTAAAGTTTTAATAAGATTAAAAGATGCAGTATTGTCACAAATTGAACTGTTTATATAATGCGCCCCCAAGTTGCCCATTTTTTTTGGTCACCATCTCCTCTGGTTACAGTTTCCGTTCCAGGATATTGTGTTTTTATAATGTCAGTCCATCTCCTCAGTTCACTTAATCACGGACGTTCCGTTTTTTAAACTCCGGTGTTTCCGCCTCCCAAGACCCCCGAAGTTTCATCAGATTTGCTTTCTAATTCTAATGATGTTCCGTTTTATGACGCTGTATTTTTTTATATTGCGTGTGGTCCGCGCCCCTATTCCCCTGTATTTTTCGTCACCATCCCCTCAGGTTACCTACTTAAGAGTTTCATCAGACGTGATTTTTGGTGTCCGTGTCTTACTGTGTATATTTTCAGTTGCATAGAATATTCAGAAATACTACGAAGAAATACTAAGAAGAAGAATAAAGAAGAAGAGTTTCAATAACGGCGTCATCTCTAGGACAACACAGACAAAATACATGGTAAAATGTATCTAATTTATAGTTAAGTATTTGCGTAACAACAACAAAATAACGTTTCAAAATGTCACAACATGCAGATAGTTGGTCGCAGCGGCTTGTTACAAACTGTGACAGCTGTTGTACTAAAAGTTCGGACTCGGACCTTGCGGCGCAACGGAATTATCCTAAGCTAATTATGGCTGTTACGACCAACTGGGATCATTCCTATAATTTGTGCCACGTATGTTTGTATGTCTGAAGCAAAGATGTCAGGCGCAGATACAACGTTGTGGGCAATTCAGTTCAGTTCAGTTTATTTATTCAGTCACAATGTACATTGTATGTGAATATGATATCAATCAAACATAAAATAATAATATATTAGTTTGAGCCTAATCCATAACTTAATACTAAAATACTGCACAATTTAAAACATGTCGCAATCAAAATAAAATGTTAGATAATAATAGTACTATGTCGAAAGGGAGTAGCAGTTACAATCATTTCCTAAAAAAAATCACGTAGTGTTAAAATTCTAAGCACTAAGTATTTATTCTATTTTATTTATTATTATTTTCTTTAATATTCTAAACAGTGTTTAGAAAGGTTAAAATTGCACAATTGGTTTATAGATAAATTATAAATAGTTAAATACATGTTAGTCTCAATTTAAATAATCATAATACTATCGATACATACATTAAAATATTCAATTAATTATTACAATCATTAATGAAGTCCGACACAGAGTATAACACTTTTCCAACAAAAGATCTTTGAGTCTTGCATTGAAAATAAATACGACTGTTAATTATTGTTTTTAGCTGTATTGGTAGTTTGAAGAAAAGCTGGATAGCCTGGTAGCACGCGGCATGTCTTGCGATTTGCAGTCTTGGGTCGATTTTTGTCGTCATGTCTTTCCTTCTGGATAAAAGTCTAAATGCACAAAGGTATACTGGGTGTAGACTTGTAGAAAAATAAACACCGAATGAAAACGCCCAGACTGCCTTACTATTGAAAAGCAAGGTTTTTTGTATGACTACTAGTGTAGCTACTGCAAGCTACAAATGCGCGCCGATGATTTCCGAACATTAGCATAACTGCAGCTGCAGCCTTAGGGTAGATTTTTAAAATAATGTGATGTAGACATAATATTAACCATCGGGAAACGCAAATAATCTAAATATTGCTAAAATCTAAGAAAATATGAGTGTTATGAATTTAGGTACCTACCAACTAGGAAGTTGGACCAAAGAAGTCCAAAATAAAAACGAATGAAAAATAAAAACGAGAACCGGGTATTCCCGGTTCCGATATTGGTTTTGTTAATGAAATTGAGTACCGGGAACACACCCTGGATAGCACTCAGCCGCTAATAATATGCCGCCCAGATCTGGAGGGCAAAGCGTTTTTTAAAGCGCTAAAACGCTAGTTCACAAGTTTTCTTGTTTTTGATTATACTCAATTTTACTAACTTAGAATAATATCCCAATGCTCCAAAATGAAATAATTGGCACTTTCAACCCTAATTAACAACAATAGAGATAAACAATAGGGCTACAATTATTGTAATGAAGGTATCCGGCACTAGGAGGTTTACATTACCTACGTTTTATTTACTTATTAAGTTCGATGGTCTAATAATACAGGGTGAAACTTTTTAAGGGTACCTAGTGAAATTTTTACTTTTTGTCAATGTGACAATGTCCAAATTTTAATTGGCACATACACAATTACTTTACACAAATAAATACACATTTTAATTTAAAGTATGAATGAATCAAATATAAATGTGTCAACTACAACTAACTAGGAACGTTTATGCGAATCCCAAACTAAAAATTAACTATTTCAATAAATCGTAATGGAGACTTGCTGACTCAGCGGGTATTACCCGGGTAACCTCCTTCGTGCAAAAATAACATTAATTTCCACCCTTAATTTGACAGTGTTCGCCAGGATGAACACACTCTTTGACCATCTTTTTCTATTTTTTTTCGAACCAGAATTGTTTGCTCTATTCAACCTTAACGAGGCTTGAACTAGCGACCTTTGTTTTTTTTGTCAAATTAAAGGCTAAGATAGTCATACTTCGAACGTATGCCTAATAAGATAGGTAAAGCCGATGAATACTTGTAGACATAAAATTTAGTCGGCGGCCATCGGTCGGTCGTCTATATAGCAACTCACCCGGCAAGCCCATCTTTCACGGCGTCTCCAGTAATGTACCTACTATGTATTGTATCAAACTAAAGAAAACAAATATGAATAATTAAACAAACGTTCGACAAATACCTTCTCAGTATTATAACTCAAGAAAGGGTAAATATTTACTTAGAAACAAACTAAATACCTACCTAACTAAAAACAAGGATTATTTGGCAAGAACATCGCCTTGCTCTTTTAAAAATAGAAGAGAAATTCTATCTAATATTGGAAATAAAGTAGCGAGAGCAAACGAGGTTCGTCGCGCTTGTAATTAATTAGCGCCTCTAATATAATATATTAGTAAATTTAAAATGAGACAGGACATGGATTTCCGGCCTTCTTTCTCGATATTATATTAGTTTACCTTTAACGTATATAATATATACGTATCTCGAAGGAAAACCTTAACGATGTTTATTTATATTAACAGCTATACATGCCATTTTAAGGTTTTATCTAAATGACCGACATACAAAATGTTTTATTTGTATGAAACCCTCACACAGGGTTGGGTTCCAATTTGAGACTCCTGATTTTCCTCATTTTGATTTGCTTAATAGGTGTTGTGTAATTAATGTTTTAATTTTATATCCATCAAGAGAATGAGAAAGTAAATGTCTTAACGGTAACTTCGAACATCATAAAGTAGACTTGTAGTGGCGGGACAGTGTATGAGAATACACACATCATTAGATACGTCGAATTTGGTGTCAGATATTAATAAATAATAAATACATATTAAGAGACAACTTACACAAATCGACCTAGTCCCAAACTAAGCAATGCTTGTACTATGGGTAGGTAGACGACGCTGTACATTATATAAATACATAATGTATTTAAGTATATATGTAATGTTTATAAAAGGCCAATTAAATTAAAATTAAACCTAAAAAGATAAAACGAAAGAACTAAAATCTAAAATAAATTAAATTAAGCTAAAATAAATCTACAAAACTGTGCCCCCGCGGCATGGTCCTGAAGTCGCTGGCAGCATTTCCTCGTTGAATCGCAATGCTGATGCGTTGTGCGAGGAAGCTGCCAGCTCTTCGGTCACCAGTAGACTCAATGAGCCTTTTACTGAGGTCAGTTAGGAGTTTGTGAGCGCTGGGACCCCACGGACCTAAGCTCTCGACCTCAAATTATATTCGGGGCCGAGACCCCTATACTTATTACATCCATGACTCAGGAACAGATAGTCGAGTTCATTACACAAATATTTACCCTTGCCGGGATTCGAACCGACCACCGGCTTAGTATGCAGTTGCATTACGAACTGAGCCATCCGCGTTATCATATTGTTGAGATTATTACCGATAGAATAAAATGCCTGATAGCTCTCTATTGGAACAGGTAGGAATTTTGATCAGTACGTTCGGTTTTGATTAATAATTTAATATCTAAATAACTACGTATTTAATTTTAAAGATGTTTATTCCGTACAATGCGGGATAGGTATAGACATTTGAATTATACAAAAGATCTTTCTCTGTACTTATTCTAAACTAAGTGATTTGCTTATGTTTCAAATATCCTTTTTCACTCATATTTTATTTACCAAAACTAAACGCCCGTGCCTGTGTACCTATTCGACGAAGTTAGTTTCATATGTCGTTTGAACTGTTACTGACTTACTTTACATGTTAACTGCTATGTTACGAGTATGGGGGCACTTTGAAGCACTAACTTCTCATTAGCTACTACACAGTGGTGCTAATCGGTTTTTCAACACATATATGTACGAAACTTAATGTTTACCTAACCTAAAGGTCCTTTTACATCGGTTAGGTTAGGCAAGACGACGATAAGAATTTATAGAAGAAATTCAATCCTATGTAATTTTATGGTTTGACGAAGATCGAGGATTTAAATACTTGTTGATAGTAGAGATTGCAATTCCGGAATTGTTTATTATTGTTGGTAGTGTGTTGATGGAGAGTGAGTTGCGATTGCTTTTTATTTTAGCATGATATTTTTAGGTGATGTTCTTGCACGATTTAGATTGACACACCATTTCGCCATAACGTAGGTATATAACAATCCGACTTTCCAATGCCTGTTAATGAGATATATTTAAGTGCAAATAAATTTCACAAAAATTGATTATGCTTTATCAATTGACACAAGTATATGGTACAGCGAACAATGTTTTGCCATATCAATTTTCGGCGTTTAAGTTCGTATTCGCCTTATGAGTAAATAAATATTTTTCAGATTTTTTTACGACCACAACACAACTTCTTACTTTGTCTGCGTATAAGTACGTACATTGGTAACGTACCACGTACCTAACCCTAGTTTACACTATCGCAAAGTTGGCGGAAAAAGTATGAGTTATCGCAGCGAAGTGTCTCTCCAGTGTTCGCCCAACTTCAGTCATAATAATTGAGTCACATAAAATTTGTGCCAAATGACATACAAATACTATGACTCATTAATCGATCATCGTAAATATGTTGCATACTCAAGGCAATTATCTACTGCCTAATTTACATCACCGAGACGTTGGCGGCCGCCCAGTGGCACAGGCCAAGAGAGTACTAAATCTATGTTTAGTATTTACTCATAAAAGTCTCAGTCAGTGCCAAACTTAAAAAATTGCTCATAGCATCACAATGGTAACTAGAGATGTTTTGGAGAGTTATTTTGGAAGCGACTGCACAGGTACGCCGATGCGCGTTGCTACGTGGGCCGCTTATTAATAAGATGCTATATTGAAACTATTCCAGATCCAGTGAGCATCGAGTTTCACGCTCTTCACCTGTGTGGTTAAAGGTTCTTATTGCAGTTTGGGGCTACACCACGTCTCTAGTAACCAGCAGGGCTAGCCAGCAGGCCAGCATATCTTGACTTCGCTTGTCGTGAGACTTTGCGCTACCTGTCTTGCTTGCACAGGGCAGGACAGGAAAATGACGGTAATATTTTTTTCGCGACAAACAGTCGCGTGTCAAAGTTATGCTAGACGTACAGGGTTCGTAAAATGCGAGCAAATTTCGTTGAAGTGGTCGTCACTGGTTGTACGTCATTTCAATAGATTTTGCTCGAATTCTACGATCCTTGCTAATAACATATGGCTGAGATTTCCACTGTACGACTTTAACGATGCGCAATTCGCAATTTTTTAAAATTACCGTTATGATATATTTGATAGGTGGGAATTTCAGAATGGCAAATGGCGGGAGCGGGAGCGCGAATAATATATTATTATGATGTTAGCAATTAATAATATCGCTCAATCGGCTGATTTTATTTTAAAGATAATATATTCAGAATTTCTTTTTAAAGTAGACATTCTAATATTATGATCAAGTCAGCCAAGTTTAACCTCTTACCTTAATACTCATTTAAAATAGAGACGAAAAATTATAGGCGAACTTCTTGGCTGACTGTAGTTTCGCCTGTTTGAATTTTACTCATATTAAAGTATATATTAATTTCGATGAGATAGAGTCACAGTACAGTACTTTTATCTCACGAGCGCGGGTGTGCCATGTTTGTGTGAGTAGATGTACATGCACATTGGCTCTGTGTGGGTGAGCCGGCGCTGATAAAAGTACTGTACCAGGTATAGCTATATAAAAGCCCAGTAACAATAAAAGAGTAAATAGACAGGACACAGTACCCCTCCAATATGGTAACCATATTCCAACTAATGAATACCTATCAACTTTAGTACTTGTATGTTCCTATTAATCGCTACTATATATTTATTATAAAACGATTTACATGTAACAAGAAAGGCGCTTTTCAAAGCCAGACTGCATTAATTAACCTGACACACCCACTGTGAAGCCAGTGAAACTGAAACAAACATTAACTCTCCATTCGCAGTATCCCTTTCTGGTCAGTCTATTTAATTATTTGAACAACATTGTAGATGCAAAAAGGTAGAACACCAAACCGGCGTATTTTAGCCGCTAATTTTGTAAGCATGATGGACTTGTATCAAATAATAAATGCTTATCTTCACGTCAGGGCTGCCGCTTTTCTCTGCGCATAAAAATTGACGAGGTCAGGTCTTTGGACAGCCTGGAAGCGACACCGGTCAGCTGTGCAGTGTGTATCTACCTCAAACTTAACTAGAATGTGCTTCGTTCGCAGTGAAGGTAAGTCAAAACCTTCTTTTTATTTATCCTCAATTCGCATTAGGGATAGGGTTGGCTTGTGGTTACCGAGCATCAAAAATATTTGGAATCCTTCCAGCTATTTTGACGTGATAAATCCGCAAAATCACATGCATCTACCAATTGATCCTACATTTTTTGGGTATATACCGATATGACGTAGAAAATTTTTTCGTAGTGCCACGTAGTGCCGACAGATGATTCCGGATCTGATACCGTACCAGGCATTCTGACTGTACAGTCATAATCAAAAGTAGATGGAAAGTTAGTATGCAATTCGACATAAGTCGTACCTACAGTATACACTCGCACACTCAAGTATAAAAATAGACATTGTAAATTGGCGTAGTATATACGGTCGCATTTACAATGCGGTTCCGTACCTAATTGAGGAAAGTTTGTATGCTCTTAGCGTGACTATTTCTGCTGCTAAATTACAACCAATTCTAAAACTTGAAAATTTTTAATGAGATGTTCGTACAATTTGCTATACGACACGTATAAGGAAAATGTACTCCGAGACTTAATTTGTAAGTTAATTTCTTGGAGAATTATGCTCAAATGAAGTAAAAGCAAAGTTAATACTTTCCCGGACAGTACGTCGAGAGACATAAACTAGGACTATCGTGAGACGTCACCATCACGTCTGTGGACGGCGGTTTTAATCTTCGCAAAATTGCCACTCTGTCTTCATCAATACATTTCTCATAGTTTATAATGAAAGGCATTGAGCCGTTTTTGGCAAAAAAAAATTGTATGTATATTTTTGTCTGTGCCGAAGCATGCTATTTTCAAAATAGTCCTGTGTCCGTGAAGTCCAGTTTTTTAGTATTTGTATAATTTCGTCTCTAGCTAATACATATTTATACGATAGGATCATTTGGGCAACAAAAAATTGCGTCTTAAACAGGCAGTGCTTGGTAGAAGGTCCTATTGTGCGGCTTATCATAAGGAAGATATTTGTATACATCTCTCGCTCCACCAATATCCTCATCAAACACGTCTTTATAGCCGCAGGGAACCCTAGCTTCTCCTGAACACCGACTCGCCAAGGTTCGAAAGGTTAGACCCACAATTTATAACAGAATACCAAAGCACGAACACAATCCGACCTTTTGCTGTTCAGTGTCACATATTAGAAAACTGATTCTCAGTCTAGATGCATGTATCTCGACAAACATCATAAGAGACTCGCTAGATGGCTGGATCAAGGGCTAGATACAGTAAGGCGGTACTCCTGGACACGGCGCGCATCGTCAGGAGGTTCCTCTCTCTGCAGCCCTAATCTCCGGTAGCCTGGGCCCAGCCCCACTGCCGGCGGCACCCTAAAACTACCTACTTAAAACATATCTTAACTGACTTAAATCTATGTTAAGTGAAAAATATTTTAAACATCGCGAAGTAGTTATATCCACGGCATTTCATGTATCTATAGACAGAAAACTGTTTGCAATAAAGTTATGGCCGGTATTGCTGCCGTCTTTCAGCAATATTTTCTAGTTTCCGCTCTGTCCTGAGGCATTCAGCTGAAGCGCGTGGAAACAGCTTACCTGTGCCGGAAACACGCCATTACCTGTAGCCTCTTCAAGTCTAGAGTAAACTTAAAATAAACTTTACTGCACTAGGGATTATTCAAACAAATAAACGACTTTTAAGAACTTCATCGCCATCAACATATAAATATCTGTTTATTCAGAGAGTGTTACAAAGTTGTAACTCTCTGAATTGACAATATTAAAAAGACAATTTTATTTAACTTAGGTTATGTTTACTGCATATGGGATTAGTACTATTCGCATCGTTCGTATTTACCATGACGTATCTCTCAAATATTTATTTAAGCATTTAAATGATTAAAATTTTGCAGCATTATTTACTTAAGCCCTGAAACAAAAAGTTGCAAGTTAGCAGTGTAAACTTTTGCCATACGATAAATTAATCAATTGAAATATGAGAGTCGATTGGCGTATAAGTCAATTCGTATCGAAGCTAGATTTTATTTTTATTTTATTACGAAAATATGGTGAACAATTAAGATTTTGGAAGGAAATTATTATAATATTTTTATAAAGTTGCATTGGTTCAAAAGATTACCTACTTACTATTAAAATCAGTTCAAAGTTCTAAATTTAAAGTAGTCTAGTAGTATTGCCGACAGACTTTTATAAGATTTGATGTTTAAGATGGCATCCACAGTAGATATCTAAATATGAACGTGTCAAATGATAAAGGCATTGAATCTTTGTCATTGTAATAGATTAATCCAATTTTTGGATCAATAAGTAGCATCCCCTTCGAAATTACACCAGGCATGAAAGAAATAAAAAAAGTTGTGTAATTATGTTATATGATCGTATTTGTTGGGTCACAGATTTAGATGTGTGTACCAAATTTCAACTGAATCGGTCCAGCAGATTCAGAGCAAATTGACTGTGACAGTCCTACGGATAGACAAACGATGATCCTATAAGGAGTATTAAGTGTTCGGTTTTTACGTCCGGAGGTACGCAACCCTAAAAAGTGAAATAATAAAGAGAAAAAGAAAGTTTAATTGAGATTCGTCATATCCCTTTGCGTGACGAAGTCGCAAAGACGTATAAATATAGGTACGTCCAGATACAAACATCCATACTAATTACTAATTTACTAATACTAATACTAATTACTAATATACTAATAATATTATAAATGCGAAAGTGTGTCTCTGTCTGTTACCTCTTCACGCTTAAACCGCTGAATCGATTTTGATGAAATTTGGCATAGAGATAGTTTAAGATCCGAGGAAGGACATAGGATAGTTTTCATCCTCGAAATTATACCTAAAAAGATTGAAAAGTGAGTGAACATTTCCGTTGGGGTGCGGTGACCCTGTAGGAAATGTAATTATTAGACCAAAAGCACAATTGCTCTTACATTTGCTTAGGCGCTTTTAATAATCCCTTTTATCAAGTTCCACGCGTACGTAGTCGCGGGAAAAAGCTAGTACAGAAATAAAAACAAGGGTTACCCTCATCGGGCAGAAAATTATTTTGCCGACCGTAATGTTCCGCATAATGCTTAATTCGCAGAAATTTTTAAATTCTGAAATTGTAGTTAGTTATATTTTGAAGTTCTTTTTTCATAGATGTTAATGGCATCAGTAGAATAACAAGTATGCGAAATGGGCATTATGCGAGACATACGTTCGGTAAAACACTTTTCTGCGAAACATTAGTAAACCTAAAAATAATTATTCAGGTATTTCAACCCCGAGTGTTAAGGTTTTTGTAAAACACGCTCGTAGTCTAAAGACTTTTTAATAGTAAAAAAATTCTTTCAAATAATTCCGACTACCAAGAAATAGCGAAAGCTTATCGAGATTTACTAAGCGAGTGTAATCCAGGTGTCCAGACCACCCACAAACTAGACACTTGAAATATTCCCCGTTTCGCAACAGGTAATACCTATTTTTAATATAGGTTAGGTGTATGGCAATGCTAGCCTATATACTCGGAATGCCGGCTTACTCAGCTGGAGTGGGCGCGGGCGTGTTTTTTCCTTCCACCCAAAATACCGACCACCTACACCGCTCGGTTGCCAAATGCTGAAAACAACATTACTGGTGCATTTAATGCCATCGGTATTTAGTATTTTGGTTAAGATACTTTTTTACGAAAAGTTTTTTAAGTAACAGACTTTATTTGGGAGCCAATTATCAGAGATATACTTATATTTGTTTGTTCAGATAAACACTGTTACAATGTATACATTTCTCAGTTGACGATATATAAAAGAAAAGTATAGTTTTATATTTTTCTTTTTGTTCGTTTAGTTTATGTTTGTAACTATAGTAAAAAAATAGGCAGTTCTCAGTGTTAGGTATCACAAGGGCTTTAATTAACTTACCCTATTTTAAGTGTAAGTGTAGTACCTAAGGGTAAGCACAGTTCATATAAGTGGCATAATATACACCTCTGCTCTCCTTTGTTTCGTGCTATAAAACGTATGACGTAATAAAAAAAAACAACTTCGAAGTAAAATTATATCCCCAAAAATAAGCCGATCACGTGCAGATTACATTTGAATCACCTTTTGAAGCCGGTGCCAAACCACTCCAAGCATACTAGCATTTATAACATTTGAGGGTTTCCCTCGATTTCCCTGGGATCCCATCATCATATCCCGACATGGTGACAATGGGACTAGGTACTTCCGGAGTTTCAAATAAAAAAAATAATCAGGCAGAGATATCGGCAGACATACAAAAAAAAATATATAGAGTGAAACATAGAACCTTTTCCTTTTTAGGGTTCCGTAGTCAACTATAGGAACCCTTATAGTTTCGCCATGTCCGTCTGTCCGTCCGTCCGCGGCTTAGCTCCGTGATCATTAGTATACTAGAAAGCTGAAATTTGGTATGAGTATGTGTATGTATCACGCCGACAAAACGGTAAAATAAAAACTAAAAAAAAAATTTTTTTTTGGGTACTACAGGTACACATTCTTTTTTTTCGTTTCAACCCCAGTGTATGGGATGTCGTTAAATAGGTCTGTTAAAAAGAATAGGGGTCTCTAAGCATTACTTTTTGATAAACTCAGTTAGTTTTGTAAATATTCGCTCCGAAAATAAATAAAATAGTGTCCCCCCCCTCTAACTTTTCAAACACGGGTCAAAAAATATGGAAAAATTCATGAAAATGAGGCCTTATTGAAAACTATATTGAACAAAATCGGTCTATCCGTTTTTGAGTTATCGCATCATAATTTTCTTTAAAAGGACGTAAGTTGACTTCCAGAAGGTAATAAGTAATTACAGTTATTTTGGCGTTTACCACCTTTTTCCGTCTTTCCGTCTTTGACCGTCTCTTGTAAAGGATGAGCAACTACGGAACCCTACACTGAGCGTGGCCCGACATGCTCTTGGCCGGTTTTTTTAAGTTGCGTTAAAAGGTTTATCACTAAACATATATAAGTAGCTATATATTTTGTTTACAGAAATTGCTTCGATAGAGCCGGAACTCCAGCTCGGGTTTTCTCTTAAACACGCTATTGCTGGTACTTAGGATTGGAAATTAATAGAAGGCCCAAAATCAAATAATAGGGTGCGACCAACTTATGTGTGAAACGGCGAAATAAACGGTCCTGCTTAAATGTCCTACGATTATCACTGTCTCTGCGTTCGTGTGCTGTGTGTGGCGGCACCCTTCAGTAACTTCAGTTCACAGATAAGTTGGTCACACTATTAGCATTCGCTCTTTCTCTCTCCCTGTGGTCGCTCCTTCATGTCTGAAAATCGTGATTATCGGAAGTCTTACTATCTTATTGGAAAGGACGACTTGTTTCCATCGGCTTCGTTGTCATTTGCACCACGTCCCATAGCACATTCACCGTATAATACATATATAAATCGTGCAAAGAGACGAAAAGAATATTTTTTTTAGTCGGTTGTTGACACGAATACTGCTGCGGAGACTTTTATTCGGAGTCTTCATGTCATTTGCTTTTAATCCTTTTACTTTTAACGAGCGATCTTTTAAGCATACTAATTCTTTTCTTAGCCTCTTTTAGTATCTGTAACTCCTCATTTACTGTGACTTACCTGAAAGTTAAAAAGTAATTGTAAAATCATTTCTCTTCCCTTACCTAAAATCCTCGCTTTAAAGCAAGATGAACCAAAGTGTACAAAAGATAATGTATACCTAAGTTTATTTAAGGGTAAGAATCGAGTATCCGATAATTTTATTCAAAATTTATATTTACATAATACAAATTTTACTTACAAAGTTTCGGCAATAAAACGCCAAACTGTTTACAGAGTGTGTACTCAGTACTGATTCGTAAATAATGTTGCTTTGTTTCCCTAATTTACCTTTTACACCAGCGACTTTAGATGACTTTCAACGTCAGAAAGTTACCAAAAAGTAGTTCTTGCCAGTGAAATAAATCCGTAACACTAAAAATCCGCAATATATCCCGCAAAATATACACTATTTCATCTGTAGGAGAGAAAACCATTAAATATCGCTTTAAAAATAAATTCGAGGTAACACTGACCAATAACAATGTGTATTTTTGCCGCGTCTATATATATCACACAAATAACACGTTGAATCATGTTATGCATCACACATACATTGGAATGAAAGGTGATTCAATATAATAAATAGAGATGCTATCATAGAGTATGAAACTAAGCGCTCATTGTAAAAATTGCACGCTGCAGCATATAGAAAACTCATACAAAAAAGTTGTAGTCAAACACGGCAAGGCATTGTATGAACATTTTGACAGATGTTCGGCTGTGCGGGGCGGTAGTTTTGCGAAGATAAAGGTAACGTCCACAGACGTCTTGGTGTATCACGTTGGTCCAAATTTACGTCTCTCGACGTGAAAGTGTAAATTGAATGTCACTCTTTGTGGAAGCTATAATGAATATTTCGATACTCGTACACTCTGATGCTATAGGTATAGGTACCTACCTATCAAATTCGACGTTTATAACGACATAGATACATTAAACAGTAGACGTATGCCGCTCAAATAGTAATTAAAAAAATCTGCCAAGTGCGAGTCTGACTCGCGCACTGAGGGTTCCGAACCTTTACTATACCATCTTAATTGGCCTGGTTGAGTTAAGTTTGCACCTGAAATGCCGCATACAAACGAGGTGCAAACTTAACGCAACCGCAACCAAATATGATGTTTGAAAAGGACTATATTTTATTACTAATGTATAGTGTTCAGATTTTTATAAGTATTCGTAGTATTATGTGAAGATATTACTTGCCAAATTTCATAGTTCTAGGTCATCGGGAAGTACCCTATCGTTTTGATTTTGATTCCCTTGAGCGTGTCGTATATATACGTTTTTTGCGATATAAACAGAAGTTTGGCAGAATCGCTGCAAGACCTGCAGGAAATGCTGTCCGGTCTTAATGCTGCCTCGAGACGCGTTGGGCTAGGGATGAACTTGGACAAGACTAAGGTCATGTTCAACGAGCACATCGTCCCTGTGCCCGTTTCCGTCGAAGGTGTAGCCATTGAAGTTGTCCAGGGGGCCTATGATGGTTGCGTTTATCACGTGATAAATAAGTGACAAAGCATCTGTCCCTTGCACTCGCAATTGGTCAAAACGTGACGGATGCTTTGACACTTATTTATCACGTGATAAACGCAACCATCATAGGCCTACAGGAGTACGTGACAGAAGAGTGCAGCTTGGCTGGGCACCATTTGGAAAGCTGCGTCACATCTTCGAGTCACCCTTGCCACAATGCCTGAAGACCAAGGTATTCAATCAGTGCGTCCTGCCGGTCATGACATACGGAGCCGAGACGTGGAACCTGACAGTGAAACTAGCCCACCGACTACACGTCACACAGCGAGCTATGGAAAGGGGTATGCTCGGAATCTCGCTAAGGGACAAAGTCCGGAACGAGATTATCCGACAAAAAACCAAAGTCACTGACGTAGTTCAGAAGTGTAGCAGACTGAAGTGGCAGTGGGCTGGTCACATCTGTCGCAGAACCGATGATCGGTGGAGTAGACGGGTTCTCGAGTGGAGACCACGACTCGGCAAGCGTAGTGTAGGACGCCCTCCGGCCAGATGGACCGACGACCTGAAAAAAGTGGCTGGTGGTGACTGGATGGCGAAAACGGGAGATCGGGCCATGTGGCGAACCCTGGGGGAGGCTTACGTCCAGCAGTGGACTGCAATAGGCTGAAATGATGAAACAGAAGTTTGATTTTTTCACAGCTTCAAGGGCTGAACCCAGGACTAATGTTTTTGGTGGTCGCTGGGCGCATGCCCATATTGACATACGATACCATTTACCCTACTACAGAGAAGCAAAATGGAAGGTTATGACTGTTAATCCACCTTTTAGTTACTATTAAGAATATGCATCTGATTATTAGAATGAAAACGAATGACCTACTCCAGAAATAAGCCATGTCGATGTCGTCACAATTACTTTGAAACACTAAAAACTCAAACATTTATGAGTTTGGCCTCGAAGTATATGACAAAAGAATCGTTGTGTTATATGAGACAAAAATACGTCTGACACAGAACGAAGAACTATGCAAGAGTTCAAATGACTTCGTTTATGCGAGGAGGAATGTGGACATCATAAGTGTCATCTATATTAAATTCAGGGAAAATGGGATTGACGTTAGTACCTATGTGGGTACTTCGTTACAAATATCACGTTTCTCTCGATTTATCTAAAAAATAAAGATCCCAAATTTGTAAAAATAAAATGTAGACCTATATAGATACTAATTTCGTGGGTTTCCCGATTAGATGTGTTTATTGTTGTACTCCCAAGTACCTAAGTAAGCATTTTGTGTAAGTATCTATTTTTGGAATAGTTCGTTAAATACATAGGTACATTTTGCAGATTCTACTTCATGGTCCGAAGTTATTGTTTCTGAGCTATGAAATAAAAGTCTGAATATCGACGGTAATGGATAAAGGTTACTGGTTACGCCACTATTCGACATGAATTATACTGGAAATTCTGCTAAAGTCGAACAAAATAATATAAATAGCTTTTCACAGATGTCATTGAAACGATCTATTTTTTTATTGCAGTATATATTATGAACTCTATTCCTCGTGTACTCAAAGCGTCAGGTTCTAAATAGGAATTGAATTTCAACGGTTGAATCTGACATGTGTCAAAATTTCAACGGGTTGACTTGACATTGACAAATGCCGACCATCGACAACATTTTGTTAAATAGGGGTATGAAGGTGCAGAGTTTTCAGTCGAAAAGAAAGCAAACTGTCATGAAGAAGAAAAAAATACTATATAAAAACCATGGTGGGGAAAAATTGTAGATCATCAGAATTAAAGAGATCCTTATTTATTTATTTAGAAAAGGAATAGTTACAAGTCACAAACTCAAGAACCTAATTAAGGCTTACTCTATTGACACATATCATATATGGTGTATGCGTTGTGCGTGCACAACGTTTTAGAGCTTCATAGTATAAAAAACTTCCTTAGAATACCCCCCAGGATCAAGGTGAAGCAAAAACACCCTCTTCAATCAACTATAAGTTTTATTATTCGATCACATTAACTTTCCACAATTAAATTAACCTTCCAACAATTTAATGAACCTTCCTTATCCTTATATTACAATTTTAAAGACAAGTTTACAGCTCGGTTGCTCGAGCTGCAACAGAATGACCATTCCTCAACAACCCGAAACCAAGATTCCCCGCTCGAACCACCAACCAATAGAAATCTAGAACTGAAAATGGCGCTATTCGAGCAACGAACCAATAGTAGCCGTTGAGAAAACGTTTCCATACTAATAACACACTGTTCGCGGAAATACGACAAAATCAAGTCTAGGAGTGTTACCAGCGCTAATAAATAATAAATTGTCGAGTGACAAAAATAAACAAGTATGTAATTAAATATTTGTGTATATTCTTGTAATAATACATTAATTGCTAACAATAGCAAGGGCTATGGGAAATAATAATATACTTAATAATAATTGTCTTATAAACTGTAGGTGGGTCAATCAACTTTTTTCTGTTGCTTGTTGCCATGGTGATGTCCCCTGGGTTACTCTTTAAAACTACGTTTTTTGGCGGCAATATTTTAGCAAAAATATTGTATTTGGAGCAGTTATAAAACTATTCTTATTTAGAATATCTCGTGAAAATACCAATATTATACTTAAATTATCAACACTTTTCTAAGAAGTTTAATCACCATTGTCTCCTGGGTGACGGGCAGAATAATAACAAGAAAAGTTGATCCACCCAGGTACCTATTGGCCTATTAAATTTATGAGCATTTTAGTTTCTTGAAATAAACTTAACAAGATAGAACGGTTGATCGGAATAGAACCAAGCATATCAATTTCTAAATAATTAGTTTTTAGAACCCTACTGTATATGTGAATCTTATGAGTCTAAGTAAATACGAGCCTTTCAGTGTAATCATTTGTAAATATCAACGTGGTCGAGGCCAATGTCTCAAAAAAGGATCACAATTCGTAAGCCCATGTAAAAAATATAAGCACTGCGACTACTAGCAGACAAATGCTCTAGTAATTGCATTTATTCCAAGCTGCGGCTTTGCCTCGGCCTCATTAAAAAACAAATAGGATTCTCTTGGATTTTTTTAGCAGCACAAGGAGGTGGTGTTAAACGGCTTAAAAGCTTAATTTTTAACAAGCCTCTAAATTAGGGCAGCAGTAGTATGAGAATTGAGAGTTGAGAGCCTCCAGAAGGGCTAATATGACGCTGGACAGTCGTACAGTGCCGTCCAGCTCACCCTAATATACTTTGACATGAGATCGAGAGGGACGGTAATACATGCATGTCGAATTTCGAACATCAGAGTAGCCCTTCAGCACTGGTGACATGACATGAAGTGGAGCGAGATTTGAATGGCATCTGTCGGGAGATGGATTCCCAATAGTCCGTCTGCCTGATAAAGGGTTTTTGAAATCGTTACGGCAAATTGTGTGCCATGATAATTTGCCGTGATTGATTTAAAAAACTATTTTTACACGAAATAAAAAGATGCTCCTAAATTCTGTTCTTGTCGCGCGGCATAGCGTCACCTGTCACTCTCTGACAGTACTGCACAAAAAGAGATAGATACATATCTCGCGCGAGAAAGTCTCGTGTCACAGTCATGCTAGAGGTGCAGGGATTGCATATCTTGCCGCGACTTCGCTTGTCGCGCTATTCAGCATTACCTGTCTTGCTCGCACGGCACTGATAGGAAAGTAACAGATAGTGTTTGTTGCGCTACAAAGGGTCGCTTGTCACAGTAATGAGTAGTGAATAGACGTACTGCTGTAGGAAAAAAAAGTACGCCAAACCCGGCTACACCAACGTAACCTATCTTACTTGCCATACCATACGTCAATGATTGTTTAGATGTATAAACTATTT
The DNA here is from genome assembly GCA_932273695.1 of Apotomis betuletana. Classification (NCBI taxonomy): domain Eukaryota; kingdom Metazoa; phylum Arthropoda; class Insecta; order Lepidoptera; family Tortricidae; genus Apotomis; species Apotomis betuletana. The sequence continues at coordinate 9,307,222 of OW026298.1, read as the reverse complement.
TACTTTTCACTTGACTACGGTTAATAATGAACTATATATGTAGCGTGGTCTCTTGCTAAAGAAATTGCAGACTCTCTGTGGTTCTAAGGGTCAAAACAACAGCTCGTATTGTATAGCTTAATAAAAAAAATAAGAGTATATTAGATACCACGACGTTGCCACGATGTCAACAAAACAACCGAAAATAACACTACAAGTTATAAAGAGTTCGTAAATACTGCTGGCAGTGGAATAAGGCCAAGCGCGCACCACGATTTTATTTATGCGACACGATTTTCGAATCGCGTTGTAAAAATGTCGCAGAAAATTCACTGCGCGCACTGCGATGAAAAAGTCGTTGGATTGTTCAGTCAATCCCCTTTGTGGGATTAAATACTAGTACATGGAAATCGTGCTTTAAAGGTGGGGTTCCCTTGGATTAAATCGGGTAGTTCTGATTTTTTTTATATGTTCTATATGATGAAGTGGTTATGGCCAGTGGCGTAGCTACCAAGGGGCTAGGCGGGGCAGTGCCCCGGGGCCCTCAAGCTCAGGGGGCCCTCGAATCCTTACCAGAAATCTCGATCGTACTGAACTTTTGGAAATTTCTCCCATTTTCAAAATAAATATGACCGGATGCAACCCCACTTGAATCATGACAATTAACTCAGTTGAGAGAAATTCAAAAGTTATGCCTAGGGAATTCCCCTAAATTCTTTTTGTAGGTTGGCAGTGTTGTTATTTTGACGGATAGTGATATGTGCGTTTTATTATTCATCGATGTGCGTTTTATTGTGAATTCGAGTTAAGATTTTTTTTCCGAGAACGGTTAAAAAATTCAACATTCGTATCAGGAGTAAGTAAGCTAATGTCGATAAACTTTTTTGTACTGGTCAATATTGTGGTTCAATTTTATTTGATTTTACCACTCATATTGATGTCCGTTAAGTCAATAAATCATGTCAAATCTATAGATTTCGGCTACAGCTCATTGTATAACGCGAAATATCGTGAAAAAATGCAAGTCACCTGCACAGGTAGGTACATTAATTCAGGTCCGCGGGCAGGAGATCGTTCGTGGTCTCCACCGTTAAATGTGATACCTAGTTAGCACTAACGGTGATAAAAAAAAATCCGGGGATTCCCCAAAAGCACTTGTAATTGTAACGTATCATTGTGTTTCTCTTTCCTTTTAACGTCGTCAGTGACCAGTGAGTACCTACCTACTCGAGCACAATCTAATATTGTATTGTATTGTTTAAATAAATTAGAAAACTAAAATTATGGATAAAAAGAAGAAACCCAGTGGTGCATTTAAACGCAAACAACGCCAAGAAAGAGAAGATAGTAAACAAAAATTGCCCAAATTTGAATAGTTTTTTAGTCAGCCAAGTACATCTGGCCAAAATATTTCTATTCATAGTGACTCAAATAATGTAAATGCAGTGTTGGTTGAGAAGCCTACTGAAGAAGATTCGACAATTATTGCAGTTGGAGATACCTCCGCCGCCGATCATGTGAACGTGGATGATGTTTGCATGAGTTGCATTGCATGACACAAATAAGAGCGGAGGGTTTGGAACCTCAGACCTCTACATTTTTCGAAAATGTGTACGAAAAATCTTCAATATCTTCAATAATCAAATATAATTGTTATTTAGTCATTTGGTAGGTCCGACCTTTATATAATAAACCCTCTATTTCGTTTTATTAGCTAAACCTACACCAAGTAGGTAGGTATTAATTGTAATTTAAAAAAATAAAAATAAAATAAAAATCGTTTATTTGCTTTTACACAGGTTTGCATTAATACAGTGAGATACCTGGCGGACCCCAAACTAGGCTGAGCCTGTATCTTGGGACCCTGGAGTGCGAAACAGTTTGCAAATGATTTAAAACTAAACGATACGACGTTACAATATGCGTCAGATGCGAAAGCGTCAGATGCGCGGGTGCGTGTGTGTGTGTGTGTGTGTGTATGTGTGTGTGTGTGTGTGTGTGTGTGTGTGTGTGTGTGTGTGTGTGTGTGTGTGTGTGTGTGTGTGTGTGTGTGTGTGTGTGTGTGTGTGTGTGTGTGTGTGTGTGTGTGTGTGTGTGAGATTTGCCACTAGCCAGCGAGAAGTATGGCCTCAGTTTCGTGATACGATATTGACAGTAGCCACTTCTTCACAATCACTTGCATCTTACCACTGGTACAATGTTGAATTTTATGCACTTTGCATATATTGTTATAAATAAGGAAATGCATATAGTCAGGGGAGCGCCTGGCAAAAACTGTTCTGTAATTAGGTAGGGGGATTCTAAATACACGTTTGGTCAAAAGTTGCGCGAAAGTAGGTGACTTTAAGGCTATTAAATGTGCTCGAGCTGCTGCTTTAAGGATATATAATTGCCTCACGCTTAGAAGTTTTGCTTCCCGGTAAAGAGCATCTGTTGGAGAAATAATAGGTTTCTGAAGCATCACCTTTATCACTGCACGCTGGGCTCTCTCCAGCAAAAGCAGAGTGGTTTTGGGGGTGCTACCCCAAACCGATATACCATATTGGAGAATGGATTGACAGAGTGCATAGTATACCACACGAAGTAAATGTTGCGAGGCACAGTGGCGAAGTCACTTCATAACGTATATGCATTTCCTGACCCTGTTTGATAGTGCTAGGATGTGTGGTTTAAAGGATAGTCGATCATCAATTACCAATCCCAGGTATTTGACTTTATCGGATCTCACAATTGAACTACAAGAACATGACATATTGACGCGCTTACAACATTTACTTGTGTGGACTGTAAGGTTACTTGCTAGATGTGCGGAGGAAACAGATGTTTTTGAGAAAACTAGGAAGTTAGATTTCGTTACATTGAGGGTAAGTAGATTAATATCGAGCCAAGTACTGATTTCAGATAGTCCTTGCTCTGCAAGGCCATAAGTCTTATCCCATGTTTTAGCGTGAAAAAGTACGGCAGTATCGTCTGCGTAACATATTACCTCGGCACCGTCCAGATTCAGTTTGAGGATATCATCTACGTAAATAAGAAACAGCGTAGGGCCTAGGGTGCTTCCCTGTGGGACATGGAAAATTTATGTTGTTACTGTTTAATATTTTTATTACCTGCCCTGCAGTGCACAAAAAAGAGCTTAAGTAAATTAGCATTTTTAAAGTATTTGTATATTTCATATTTTTATTTGATAAAACCTAATCAGTTTACATAGCAGTGGGGCCCCATTTTTTAATTTGCCCCAGGGCCCTTGGTTACCTAGCTACGCCACTGGTTATGGCAAATCCAAGTTTTCGACCTCGGGAACCCTCCGGATCATTGTGAAATTCTTGAAAAACCATGAATTTTTCGGTGTTATTTCATTTTTTGTTACTTATTTCCACCAAACGCTTTTGTTACAGTAAAAATCACTATGAACACTTTTATGTACACTAAATTTGCAACAAAATAAAAGTAATTTGGTTACATTAGACCCAATAGTTTCTAAAATACAGCTATTCAAATGTTAACAAATTTACCTAAAAATGTTTTTTCAAATTTGTGGTGTATTTTGAGGAAATCGGTTCCAGTCATGTCCAATACTTGCAAAGTCGCTACGGCTCCCATATAACTGTGGTTTTCGATGGGTATCCATCTGACGCTTTAGAAAAAAACACCAAGAGCACGTCTTCGTAGAGTTGGAACAAAGTCCTTATCTGACGTTATCTTCTTCTTACCTACTCGACGGATTCCTTCATCCACCAAGCACAACCCGTAATGGCACTGTTCTTTCACGCTTGCAGTGGTTGTGATACAACTTCAGCACTTTTTGGCCAAGGAAAAATGAAGTTTCTGTCGACACTGAAAAAACAGCCGCGCCTCAAACAAAACGCTGCGGTTTTCCTAATTCCTCTCACTCACATCTGAGGAATGAGGCGTCGCACTCGAGGCCTCATTCCTCAGCTGATGACGAAACCATCAGCTCCTCAAACCCTGCATAAAATGTTTTCCCGCAACTGCAAAAAAAGTTGGTAATACAACTTGTAGTTGCAGAAAATCTGGCCTCAAATGCTCGGCTGTTTGCAACCACTGCAGCGATCAATCTTGCTAAAACAAGCCTGACTTGATATGTGACGACATTGACGAACAATTCATCGATGACCCATCATTGGATGGCGGTTTCGAGCGGCCTGATCCGGTCGATGAAGAAATGCTAACGTAGTAAGCCCTCCACAAAAGAAGTGCTGTAGATCTGGAAGATCAGCCTGATCCATCAAAGATGTACAAAAAAGACTAATAATTGTTATTATTACTGTGTTTCTGTAAATTATAATGCTTATTTCATCCGTCGCATTTCATTTTACAAACCCTTCTATTATTTTGTTTACTCACCTCAGCAACTTCACACAGCTGTATCTAAAGAACTATCGAGTCTTAATAGACCAAATTGATCTCATTTAGTAGCGGACGGTGTGTACTTTAATAAAATATATGGACTTATAACGTAAAATGGGCCCTTAGTTGACCTCGTTGCCGAAAACTTAAAAAAAACGTCTAAAAATATTTTTTTTTTCGAAGATTGGCTAATTTTTGAACGCTTGCATCTTACAAACTATTTGATTTATCGCTCTCTCACTTTAACACAATTTGTTGAAAATTTAGTCTTCTTTAAAGTTTACATAGTGATATTTGCGATAAAATAGGTCCCTCATGGTAAAAATTGGTGGAAACTGAAAAAACACCGAAAAATTCATGGTTTTTCAAGAATTTCACAATGATCCGGAGGGTTCCTGAGGTCGAAAACTTGGATTTGCCATAACGACTTCATCATATAGAACATATAAAAAAATCAGAACTACCCGATTTAATGCAAGGTAAAATGTACCATTTCCATGGACTATACAATATAAATCATATAGCGATCGCATTTTGAAGACACGTTTGTGGGAGGACATTTGTCAAAAGGTTATAAGGTTACGAAAAGGTACGAAACTCCAACGACAAAGAGATTTTTATTTTTATTTTATTCTTCCTCCTATTCCTAAGAAGGAGTAATATTTAAGGCAAGACAAGCAACTTGTACGAAATCCATGCTGAGACTGAACAATCCAACGACTTTTTCATCGCAGTGCGCGCAGTGAATTTTCTGCGACATTTTTACAACGCGTTTCGAAAATCGTGGTGCGCGCTTGGCCTAAGTGCCACGTCAAACGAGCTGTCACTTCTGAAATTCTAACGAACGGAATCATTTCCGAAAACCTATCAATCAGCTACACCGTATTCAAAACGTGTGAATTCTGTGCCCGACTGTCCGAGCTAAACGCAACGCTGACAAGGTGGTCGCCGATTTAAAACTAGTATCAAAATATCCGTATTCAAAGATCGCCTCTAGTTCGTCTTCTGACCCTAGCTCTACCTACACTACTAGCAAAGTCGGCCGAGGCGAAGTTGGCCGGTTGGTTTACCCAGCAAAGTGCCTCTCCACACTGACGTATAGTCTGGCAAAAAAGAGTAGAAATTAAAAAATGGCAATACCGTAGTGACGTCCCTTTCTAATCCATCTAAGGAAATGGGGACGGCACTACAGTATTGCCACTTTTTAATTTCTACTCTTTTTTGCCAGACTGTATTCGCCCAACTTCGGTCAACTTCGCTAGTAGTGTGAAGCCGCTAACAAACCGACCAAGAATTTATTAAAGACCGAGCCGAGGAGAATTTTTATGATTATTTATTATTTTTAACCAACTTCAAAAAGTAAGAGTCCGTGTTCGCCTGTAGATATTGAAATTTGTACACCGATTTGTTATTTATGCAATAGAGTAAAGAGCAACTACGGTTTTCCCATTGTCATTAAGTCAGGATCTGATGATGGAACACTTACCTAATGGCCGGATCTCATGGTCTGTTATATTTCCAGGGTCCATCATCAGGTCAATTTTATGATACTGGCTCTAGCTGCTCATCATGGTGAATCGGAAAGCAAAAACTGCACATATGTACCTTGAACGAATACTGAGGACCAGCAGGCACTTCCACGGTTCGCCACCATAAACATCAGGTCAGGTTATTTTATTTAGGACGTTATGAATATTTAATAAAAGTGGCGGGTAAAACAAGTACAATTACCGAGACGTAGTTTCCGTTTTGTGGTGTAGGCTACCCTAGGAGACACCCCCACAACGTGCTACAACCAATGACGTTGCACGTCATTAAAAATTACCAATCAGATACCAGTAGGTTAATACTTTTGCAAAAGCGGCAAATAACAAAAGAGTGCGGCTTCTGTAATGTGGCAGGAAAATTACCTGGGATATTTTAAAGTACACTCGAATTACCGCCCTGGACGATAGTTCGACCAAGCTATGCGATGTCTTAAAAACAATACCTACCCCGGTTTTATAGCGCTAGTATATTATTATTTTTTCTACATTTTAACGGTGATATACCGGGTGTTTCCTGTAATAGGAGCATTAAATTAAAACATAGATTCTTCCCTTGAAACTGGACAACATTTGTTAAGCAACTTCTGAAAATAACGTACTGTATTAAATGATATTTTGTAGAATAATGTTTAGACAAAAAAGCAATGTATTGCGAAATGTCCTATATTAGTAGAGTGACAGCTATTTCAATGCTCAGGGAATGTCAATGTTGGACGACGTACATTGAAAATACTATTTAATTTGTTTGAAATAATAAAAAACTGACTTTTTTTTAAAGTTGCTGAACTAATGTTGTTCAATTTGAAGAGTAGAATCTATATTTTAATTTATTGCTCCTATTACAGGAAACTCCTGGTATAGCAACAATAAAGGCGTATTTGCACGCTCATGTCATTATTTCTAGGTTCGATAGCCAATAATAATAATGTGTCACAAAATAGGCCTATAATCGTATGTGTACGTCTTATAACAAAATTTGTAGTGACCTTGATTTTCATTTAAGTCTCAATTGGTTCAAATATTCTATTATTAAACGATAGTAGTTTAATAATAGAATAATGATCTTAACTAATGAGATGTCATTAGTTAAGTTAAAGCTCTCAATTACAGTTTAAGTTAGAAAAGATACCTTAAGTTTGCAATAATATCATTAATTTTTCGTAAATTAGGTAGGTACAGATACTTTAATATGAAGTGCTTAACCTACATGTATCTTAAGAAGTGAGACCTCAGGTTCATATATCTTAATAACATAAACTAGGTCGATGCAGAGTCAGCCACCGGCTAAGCTTGCACCATAGATGGGAGCGGAGTTTTTTTTTTTCGAAATTTTCTGTTCGTCACGACCTAGCGAAATTTAATTTGTGCATTTTTAAACAAAAATTTCTAAAATCGGTTGAGAACTCGCTGAGATCTGCGCATTGTTACCAAGTTCATTCGAGTCGATCCATGGGAGCTTCGCTCGCTTCGCTCCAATAATATTCTTATACACATAAACTTTAACAATTCTCTTTTCAATTCAATTACATAAAATCCAATGAAAGGCTAAGCGCGTTTACGGAATGTGTATCAGATGCTGTCGATGTGAAATAAAAATAACAGATGGACGTGGACTAACGATCGTAAAACTTCGCTGAAAATAACAACGGGGTAACTTTCGCGAACACGAATTTCAATTTTGCTAGCACTATATACGCGACCTTTTTCTTTGCGAGTGTGGCTTACAATAAAAAAAACAGCTTTTTCACAGTTACATCAGAAAATAGTGCATCTGACTTTTTCATGCGAACTTGTGATTTAGGTTTTCCTCTGGCTGTTATGGATATCGGATTACCTTGGTTTTTTGCCGTTTTTGCACCCCCGGTTCCCCTCGGCTCGGGCGAGTAAATTCATCAGGCTCATTAAAGCTATCGCTTGAGTGTTTACAGAGTTGCACTCCTCTTTGTCCTCTCTTTCCCCTCTGTACATTTTTAATCGGGTTTTTTCAAGCGAAAATCCCAATGCAACTAATAATTTAAGCGTGCATCGAAAATCGGAACACATCAGGGGGTAATTATGTTTATCGAGTCTAAACAATATCTTATAATAAAATAATATTGAAACATATATTGAAACAATTGGCAGTTAGGCAGCTACTTGTAATTATATAATAGGTACTTGCTTCACTTCCATAAACAGCCTCTTTTGGTCACGAGATTAAAACACAGCGCCACCAAAACATTGGTAAATTCAAAAACCGGCCAAGAGCATGTCGGGCCACGCTCAGTATAGGGTTCCGTAGTTGCCCATCCTTCACAATAGACGAAAATTACGAGAAAGATTTCAAGCTCTATAAAAAGGTCGTAAACGCCAAAGTAACAGTAATTACTTATTGCCTTCTGGAAGTTATCGATTATACGCGACAGATTGAGCGAAATATTTTAATATGTATGTGTATGGCATTAACCAATATGTGGAACGTTGGAAGTGTAGGGACACCGCGCGGCACTTACGCCATATTAAAGAAAATGGTTTTTTTTGCGATAACTCAAAAACGGCTCAACCGATTTTATTCAATATAGTTTTCATTGAAAGTATTTATAAGGCCTCATTTTCATGAACATTTCCATAATTTTTTGACCCGTGGTTGAAAAGTAAGGGGGTGGGGGGCACTTTTTATTTTCGGAGCGAATATTTACAAAACTGCTGACTATCAAAAAATTTTATTTGGAGATCCCTATTATTTTTAAAAGACATATACACACTAGAAATGGAATGAAAAAAAATCACCCCCAATTTAGGTGGGGGAGGGACATGAAAAAAATTTTTTTTTTAGGATTTATTTTACCGTTTTGTTGGCGTGATACATAAATACCCATACTCATACCAAATTTCAGCTTTCTAGTACTAATGATCACGGAGCTAAGCCGCGGACGGACAGACGGGCAGACGGACATGGCAAAACTATAAGGGTTCCTAGTTGACTACGGAACCCTAAAAACACAGCACCACCAAAACACTTACTACTGCGTTAATTTCACGTCAAATGATTATTTATCATAGTAAATACCTACTACACCTTTTTACAGTTGGATAGATAACATGCATTCGTTTACATTAACACACGAATATCAAAGTAACATCAACAACAAATGCTGCAAGTATAGCGTTAACCGGAAAACCTTTTCAATTCTGACTTGTATATTTTATTTGTGAGAGAGAGTTCAAACGTCGGATTTATTTATTTTTGAAAAATAAATTCTGCGGTATCTCGAATTGCATGTTTTGCACCGTTGTGTGTTTATTCTGCTTCGTATTTATATCCTTTGAAATACCGGGGCATGAATTGAATGAAACGAAAAATATTACTTAGGAAATAGCTCTATTCACTTGGGCCAGGACGCTTTCGCGTTATCGCCGCTCAATTACCTACAGTATGCTTCTCATGAGTTTACAGTGACCGTACTCGCTAGTGACTACGTAAAGCATTTGTATGGAGAATTGTAGTTCCACAAAGTAACCGCTAGGAGCGCTGTACTCTTCTACATACAAATCATTTACGCTGTCACTAGCGAGTAGGTTCACGTTAACTCATGGTAAAGGCTCAGGGCGCTTATCGGGGCCTTAATAATGAGGACGTTTTAGTATTCCTAGATTGACGGGTTTTGCGGGTAATCCACCACTATAACTACTTTATGGACGTAGCAATGATTAATCACTTGCGTGCAAGTGCATAATTAGATAATTATCTACTATGGATTCCGCAAAGATAAAAATGAGTCTACCGTACTTTTACTGTTATTTATTTTGTGCCTGTGCAGTAAATCAATTATGTTAGTGTATTCTAAATCCATGCCAACTCCTCAAATGCTTGGTCGCCTAAAGCCTATGTCTGAAGCCATAGGGCTCCGTAAAGGTGTCAACGGGGACCTTTTCTAAAGCTCTGCTGCTGCTCTGACGTTTAAAGCACTGATGGGTAAAAATCACAAGCATAGTAGGAATTATTTTACTTAACTTTGTTAATTGGAAACAAAACCATTGTCTCTATTCATTGTTTAACCGCAGAGAGTTAACTAAGTTTAGTATATTCTATTCTTACGATCCTACGGGTTTGAATCGTGGCAGAGTTTCCGTGATATTGATTATTGCTTGGTCATGGATGTCTTCTATGTATTATTTATATTATGTAGGTACTGTAGGTACTAAACAGTAAACACCTTTTTAATACAAAAAGAATAATTTTGATTTAACACTAGATGCGTGCGATACGGTCCGCCGTCCGCTCTGAACAGATTTAAGAGCCTCATGTACTCATGCACCGGTATAATTGCATTGACAATCTCCTCGTTATGAAATACTGTATACAATTGCTGTGTGGTTTGGAATGTGGGTAATATAATCCAGTAACAAAGCAGCTGCGATGATGAAAAGGTATAAACTTTCCAAATTAACTCGTTTAAAAGAGTGTAAATTAATCAAATCGAATTTTGATTGCTAATACGCGCTGCCCACTTGCATCGACAAGCAAGAGAGCAGTTATTTAGCTAGGGAAGTGATCATCAGCTGTTAAGAGCGTGGCAGCACTCAACGCGTGATCCCTAGGTTTTGCTGCAGAAGGCAGACCACCAGAACACAGTGACAATTATCACAGCCAGCAGGCTAGTCGTCGTGAAGCATCATAAAGCTGGGCCCACAAAGGGTTAAGTAATGCAATAACCGAAATTCTTGTGTCTGTTAGTGACATCGTAGCTCCAAAACGGATGAATCAACGTGCGTGCGGTTTTTTTAAATCGAAAGCCTTGTGCGTCGAGGAGGTACTTAGCTATGTTTAGTGGAAATAGGACCAGTAGTTTCCAAGAGATTCAGCTTTAATTTGAACAAGTGACAAGATCTCAGCCAATATTTAAGCTAAGAATTCCCAATTTTGTAGTTATATTCAGTTTTACGAGTAGCATTTTCTATGTCACTCAATTAATGAGGGTCTCATGATGACCACCAACTTGTGTCGCGGGTGTTTAATCAAGCAGTCGTGGTCATACTACACTCTTCCAACGTCCACTTCGTATAAAAATAAACTTCGTTTTTGACATTTTATGTATACGTTGTAATATTAAAATAGTTATGTAACATCTAATTTCGCGCTCAATATGTTTTCTTTACATACACGTCGTTGCCGTCATTCCATACGCCAACGTCTTTTTGAGCTGTCTTCGGGTTTCGGTCTAGTAACGCACGTTATAAAATCAGAGTAAATTGTGGTATTTTTCTTTTGCTATTAACAATTGAATCAATAATGTACATGTAACATAAGACAAGCAGAATTTTCAAACAGCTTTAAAATACTCGACCGTTTTGCTTGGCCTTAGCACCCAGACGGTTTAAATACGCCAACAACCAACACAACCCTAACACAACTGTTAGGCGGTGTCGCTAACATCAACGCGCACTGGCTAATCATTCGAACAACATAGTTAGTTCCTAATTTTTCCACCTGATAAAATAGATTTGTTGCGACTTAACAACATATGCCATTATTCTACGTCACATCATCAGTTGCGCAAGTGGGAAATGTCCGGCAAAGAGTTTCCTCGTTAGTGAGGATTATCCTATCCACTTCCACAACTGCTAGCAGCTACTCGCCATAGATTAGACACATTGGAATATTGCCCGTTTTCTTGGCATTTGTTCAAAGTATTTCGCGCTGAAGCACTTCTCTAAAATAATTTTAATGTTAAGTCACGTAGACTTTGCTCATTACCAGAGACAGTCCACTGAAGCTATTGTACGAATGGAAAACGGAGTCCACCATTAATGTGGAGCAATGAATGGTAAATACGGAGATGTATGTATGTACAGTTGTTGTTCACTAATTAACCGACCACGCAATTTGTCAACAATACTTGTTTATTGCGACAATTCTGTTCATATTTATTGGTTTAAGTGAGTAAATAATATAAATAATTGTTCGCGTTAATATGAACTCGTAAAAGACACCCATAAAAGTATGTATTAATTAATCAAATTGACAGTTATTTCAGTTTCAGTTTATGTCCATAACGTTTTATAGTTGTTGAAGGAATAATTGTGGGTGGTATAGAAGCTACGGGTGACACGAGAGCTTCGCTCATCAATCTCATCATTGACACCATTTCTTATCCTTTCTCTTTCATTTCCAAAAAAAACTTATATTTTGGCCATGTCCATCTGTCTATCTGGTGATGGTCGCAAACTGTTACAAACTGGAGTCCAATATACAAAAAGAGAAGACGAGGCAGACCACAAAAAAGATGGAGTGACGACATAGCCGAAGTAGCCGGAGCTTTCTGGCGCAGGACGGCACAAGACAGAGAAAGATGGCAAAACCTGGAGGAGGCTAACACCGCAAAAGGCCCTTACATCTAAGAATATAGATAAAATTAGATACACAAATATTTAAAAAGTAAATAAGTATAGTATTAATAAACACTAACGGGTACTATAGGTACATATACATAAATAAGAAAAACTAGGTAACAATATTACGCACTTTTGTTTTTTGTAAGTTGTTAGGGAAAATAAAGCTTTTTTATTTTTATTTTATTTATTTTTTTATTTGTCTATACGAGGCTCAGCTCAGAGATACCTGCTTAGTGAATTTTAGGCATGGGTGTAATCACTCCCACAAAATGGTTAAAAAATACGGAATGAAAAACTTCTCTACATTGCCACAGACATTGCCCCCTTACGCTAAAAGGGGATAGGATATTTTTATTTAAACGAGGAGTTTTCAATTCGGTCTTATAGACTGATAATATTTCGCAATTTTTTTGGTGGTTCGAGAGAAGACATCTCCAAATTGGTCCCATAATTTTTTTGTGAAGATCTGATGATATATGAGGAATCGAAGGAACTCATCAAATGGCACATCTACGGCGGTTTCAGTGTATGATAAAATTAATGTATTCTTTCTTTCGATTCAAGGAATGCTTGTCATACCTAGTGAAAACTTTTTGAAGTCTTAGCATGATCGACACGTTTTGATCAGCTATTTTTCTTTTTTACTAAATGGAAAAGTTGAGTTATTTTATTCTTCGACCTGGATTTGAACCCACTTTTCTGGCTCTATCAGCCAGTTGATACATTTAGCCAAGCTCAAGCATCGACATTATTTAAACGGTTTTATTTAGCTTACCCTGGTTGTTGAGAATTGATAGGTTTTTACCCACTGGCCACACAATCAGTTAGTTCATTTTTCTTGACGGCGCTGCGAGCGCGCGCGCTGTCGCCAGCGGACGCGAGCCGGCGCCATTGGTAATATTGGTACTATCGTAACGGCTCTTGAACATTATAACCTCCGTGGTTTGGGAGATATTTTGGAAGTTTTACGCTTTAACGGAAAGTGTTGAAATACGGCACAATTCCTTGTACGGTGGGCTGCTTCGGGCGCCCCAAGGATTGTTATTTAGAGTGATATAAGGACTACTACAGTGTGAATTGTGTTTGGCGTGTTTGCTGACGAGATCGGGGCGGCGGCGGCGCAGACCGGGACGTCGTTTATTGGTGCAAGTAAACATACATACACTTTACACAAAACAGAAACACAACCTTGCAGCCAGGAAGATATTCGGCTGAACTCCAGGTTAGCAAAGTAGATCAAGTTAGGTTAAGTACATAGGGCGCGTATCGCGTTCCATTGTTTCGCGCTAGGCAAGATTGCTTTGGTAATTTGTTCTTACATGGGCCCGGGATAAATTCAATTTGTGTCTGGCGCAAACAAATTTTGGTAGCAAAAGCGTGGTTCATATCCACAGAAAAGATATTTGTTTCATTTACGTTCGGATAAGTAATTTAGTTAGGATCAAAGTCATAATTGAAATTTGAGGGTGGATTGCGCTTGGTTCGCATTCCAATCTATTAACGTTAAGTTGCATTTGCGTAATTAAGACTAACTAAATTATAAGAATATTAGTTATTACTTTCAATTGAAATGTTAGTTGAGTGAATAAAGTAAATATAGTTGCGTTTCGATACGGAGAAACGTATTAATAAGTAATTAATAATTGGGGTTCCGCTGAACTATTATTCACTCAAAATACATTTAATTTAAAATAAATTTAGTGTTGTTTGCCGTTGCGTAATATATTGGGGTTGGGTGAATAACTTTGAAGTTGTCGCGTTTGGTACGAAAAATAAAAACGGATTGTTATTGTCTAAAATCGGGGTTCCACGGACAAAATTATTCACCCAAATTTATTAATTTATTTTTAAAAATTTATTTTATTGATCCGCGTTATCGAGGTTGGTACCATGGCTCCATCAGTAGTTAAAACGGTCGCGTCAAGGGTCGAATCGGAATTAAGATGGTTTTCATTAGTCGTTACGTTAATTGGTCGTACGGATCGCGAGGACGCATTATTGTCACGCGCGCGACAGGTAGATGAAAGATATGACGCGGTATTGAAATTGCATGCCGAATATTTGGCCCGTATTGACGAAGAGGAGACCGGGGAAAGTCGGACCCAGGCTGTTGAAGTGGTGCAACGCAATGTAGACCAGTGCGGTGAGATGGTGATGAGTATCATCCAAGCGGCAGCGGATATCGAGCGCGCCCGAAAAGGGGATGTTGGGGTAAGGCGTGCACCCAGTGGTGTGGCACTAATGGCGCCGTTGCCACCAGTGAATGTCCCGGAATTTGGTGGTGAATATGCCGACTGGCCGAGGTTTCGCGACATTTTTAACAGCGTGGTGCACTCGCGCACGGATTTGACCCCCGCGTATAAAATGGCGCAGTTGATGGGGAGATTACGCGGTGAGCCTCACGATATTTTGACTCATTTGGAGATTACGGATTCCAGTTACGAGACGGCATGGGGCCTATTAATTGACCGATATGATAATCGGCGATTAATTATTGATGGGCTCATCGAAAAAATATTTAGTATATCGAAGGTCACTAATGTACACGAAATACGGTCGAAAATCCTTAATCCCGTCACGGTGGCGGTGAATACGCTGGAGCGACTCAAGTTGTCACTAGGGGACAACAAGTACATTGTTGTGAACCGGGTTTTGCGCAAGTTACCTAGCGAGGTGGTGGCGCGGTTTGAGCAGTCACATGGGGGTGATTCATCGAGTCACCTCCCAACATTTGACGAATTGAGGGCGTTCCTGGAGGGTGAGTGCAGGCGGGCGGATTGCCAAGGGGCAACCACGCCGCAACCCCCCACGTCACCCCGGCGTACGGTTGGGCCCAAACCGGTGGAGCCCCGTCGGGGAGGACAGCGGTACAACGCCCTTCAATCGGAAGTGTGCCCCTTCTGCCGGAAGGGGGGACACGCGATCATCGCGTGCGCGGATTTTGGAGCACAGCGGGTGCAGAGGCGCAGGGGGGTGGTCAAGCAGCGAAACTTGTGCTTCCGCTGCCTAGGCGCACACTATGTGCGTGAATGCAGTAAGACCACCAACTGCCGAGTATGTGGAGGAGCCCATCATGAACTTCTCTGCCTGGCTGAGAGTGGGGAGCGGTACGGGGCCTCATCGGGAGGCCATCCTCCCTCTCCTAAGCCAGCCTTGGGCGGACGGTCGCCCCCCCACCGGGGAGGGGGGTCACCCAGAGACCAGCGGTCGCCCCCTCCTCGGAGAGGGGGGTCACCCAGAGACCAGCGGTCGCTCCCTCCTCGGGGAGGGGAGTCATCGAGGACTCCGGAGTACCGCCGGATGCCGCAGTCTCCTCCGCGGGGGGGGGATCGGCGCCGAGATTCGGGCGGGTGCCCGGAGATGACCCATGGGGAGTCGGGTTACGCGACTTACTCGGCCGCGCTGGGGGGCAGGTGGCCGCCCCCGAGTAGTCGCTTCTCCCCACCACTCGCAGAGCGCCCACGTTTGATGGCGCGTCCGCCGCAGATGGGACGGATGCCGATGGGTTATTACCAGCCGGCGCGCATGGCACCGATGGGTCGCGGGGTGTACTACCCGGGGTGGGACCCATACCTGGGCCAGGGGCCCTCTCCCCCTCCAGCAGAAGGGGCGGGAGGTGCCCCCTGCTAGCAATTAGCAGTCTGTTCATCCGTCGTGCCCACCCCACCAGTGACGGTATTATTACCGACGGCTAAGATTACCGTCAGGGGTACGGATGGACGGCCAGTGCCAGTGAGGTCACTCCTGGATTCGGGGGCACAAGGTTGTATCGTGTCCAGCCGCCTAGTGGCCAGGCTGGGCCTCAGGTTGGAGCCATCACGGGATGGCGCAATAGGTATAGGTGGCAATCAGGTGCCTCACATCAGGGGTCAGACGGACCTCCTGTTTGAGATGGGTGACTCGGCATCGATCACGCGGGTGAAGGCCACGGCTATTGTTTTAGATGAAGTGGTCGGGGTTCTTCCTTCGGTACGGTTACCGCCGGCGGTAACGAAGCTGGCCAAGGGATTGGAGTTGGCCGACCCTCACTTCGCAATTCCCGGACGGGTGGACGTCTTACTTGGAACTGACGTCCTCGGGAAGCTGCTGCGGAGCGGTAAGCGGGAGCTGCAACCAAACGGGTTGGTGGCCGTGTGTACCGCAGGGGGGTACGCATTATTGGGCCCAGTACGGGGACCACAGGACGCAACGGATTATAGCAACATATACTACGGCAGCGTGTTATCGGAGGTCCTGCAAAGGTTCTGGGCAACAGAAGAGCCACCCACAGCTCCCAGGACAAGCCCACTGGACGAGGAGTGCGAGACATTTTATCAGTGCAACACGGTGCGCCTCCCTTCGGGCAGATTTATGACACGGCTGCCGTTTCTATCGACGCGACCTCCACTGGGGAGCTCCAGGGACCTGGCTGAGAAACGGATGATGGCCATGGAAAGGCGCATGAAACGGGACTCCAACTTTCGGCGAAAGTATGTTGAGTTCATGCGTGAATATTTGACTTTGGGTCACATGTCGGTATCCAGGGTAGACTGGCGTCGTGAGGAGCACTACGTATTGCCTCATCATGCAGTCCTGAAGACACCTGACTCCAAGATCAGGGTCGTGTTCGACGGGAGCGCGGCGACATCTAACGGGGTGTCTCTGAATCAATGCCTGCACGCTGGTCCTAAGTTGACCAGAGACATTGCAGACATTCTAACGGACTTCAGGAGACACCAAGTTGTCTTCGTTACGGATGTGAGGATGATGTTTCGCCAAACGGAGATCCATGCGGATGACCGTCGGTTCCAGCTGATATTGTGGCGAGAGAGCCCAGAAGAACCGATGATCACGTATGAGCTGAACACGAACACGTACGGATTAAAGCCGAGCCCGTATGTAGCGATGCGGACGCTACGAGAGCTGGCTGACCAGGAACGGCTGCGCTTCCCTCGCGCAGCTGCAGTCATCGATCGGGATGTCTACGTGGATGACATTTGTACGGGCACGGACAGCATTGAGCAAGCGCTCATCCTAAGGGATGAATTGGTGGCGCTCATGGCCTCCGGTGGCTATGAACTCAGGAAGTGGCTGTCAAACTGCCCAGAGGTGCTGGCAGGACTACCAGCTGAGCACCAACAAGACCCGCATTTGTTTGAGGACTCGGATAATCCTCATGCGTTGGCAATTTTGGGGGTCCAGTACCGACCGACTCAGGATGTCTTCACATACAATTGTGAGGCCGAATTGCTGTCGAAGACCTGGACCAAGCGATCAGTCCTTTCGACTATCGCACGAACGTTCGACCCAAATGGTTGGATCTCTCCGGTCACGTTCATGGCAAAGTTCTTCATGCAGAAGCTTTGGTTGGCCCAACTAGGCTGGGATGAGCAGCTCACGGACGAGCTGCTGCACGAGTGGACGGCATTCGTGACCACATTGCCGCATATTAAAGAAATTGAGATCCCGCGCAAACTGCTCCCTCGGGCGGGAGCCAGGGTGACCCTGCATGGGTTCTGCGATGCTTCTGAGAAAGGGTACGCGGCCGCGGTCTACCTGAGAACAGGTGAGACTGCTGGCGAGGGCGTTGTACGCTTGGTCATGGCCAAGAGCAAGGTTGCGCCTGTTCGGACCCGGTGGACGATTCCGAAGATGGAATTGGCGGGTGCCGCGCTCCTGACCCGCCTCCTAAACCATGTGGCGCAGAACCTGCGTGGCACGGTGGATCTGAATGACACGGTTTACGCATGGACGGACAGCCAGATCGTGTTGTGCTGGCTGCAGACTTCGGTCCATACGCTTGAGGTATTTGTGGCCAACCGAGTGTCACAGATAAATAACTCGGAGACTCCTCTGGTCTGGAGACATGTTCCAGGTGAAGTTAACCCGGCAGACTGCTCGAGTCGCGGCTGCCCGGCGCCTGCTCTGGTTGAGCATTCTCTCTGGTGGGGGCCTCAATGGCTGGAGCGGCCACATACGGAGTGGCCTTTCAATGACTGCGGACGCCAGCCACTACCCCCTGACCAGGGTCTGAGAGTCAATGTGACTACAGTGGAGTCTGTGGCAGTGGACCACACTCTTTTGGAACGGTATAGCTCACTAGGGAAGCTACTTCGAGTCACGGGATGGATAATGCGGTTTTTCCATAATTGTCGAAGCCCTGCGGCACAGCGCAACCTGTCACCTGTAATGGGACCTGAGGAGCAGCAAAGGGCTCTCTCACGTTGGGTGGGGGTCATTCAGGGGAATGAGTTCCAGGATGAACTTAGGATCTTGCGGACTGGCGTGGGCAGAATGAAGAAGAGCCTTGTCCGCCTCAACCCGTTTATTGATGAGCACGGAATGCTCCGGGTGGGAGGCCGACTACGGAATGCCGAATTGCCCTATTCAGCGCGGCATCCTTTAATTCTTCCCAAGAAGGGAGCTCTGGTGGAGCTGTTGGTTTGGGACCGTCACATCAGGAATTCACATGCAGGCTGCAACACACTGCTGGGCATTTTGCAGCGGGAGTTCTGGATTTTGTCGGCACGGAGAGTGATACGGAGCGTTGTGTTTCGTTGCTTGCCTTGTTACCGGCTCAAGGCAGCCACAATGCAGCCACAAATGGGAGATCTCCCGCCCGACCGAGTTACGGAAGCTCGGCCGTTTGCTGGTGTGGGGACAGACTTCGCGGGGCCTTTCATTGTCAAGACATCACGCCTTCGCAACGCGAAGTCGGTTAAGGCATATTTGTGCGTCTTCGTGTGTCTGGCGACCAAGGCCGTTCATTTGGAAATGGTAGCTGATCTCTCTACGGAGGCCTTTTTGGCAGCGCTGGACCGATTCGTTTCTCGACGAGGGATACCGGCCTTGATCCGGTCGGATTGTGGTACCAACTTCAAGGGCGCCGATCGTTGTCTAAAGGAAATTGTATTATTTTTAAGTCAAAATGAGCGAGATATCGGCACGGCCATCGCCAGTCGGGGCATTTCGTGGTATTTCAGTCCACCTGGATGCCCCCACTGGGGTGGAATATTTGAGGCAGTGGTTAAGTCTGCCAAGACTCATTTGTATCGGGTCATCGGCTCAACGATCCTCTCCTTTGAAGAATTGTCAACGGTGTTCTGCAAAATTGAGGCAGTTTTAAATTCGCGCCCCTTGTGTCCGTTGAGCGCTGACCCGAATGACCTGGAGGCCATTACCCCAGGTCATTTTTTGATTGGCCAACCACTTAACGCCTTGCCGGAGTATCCGTATACGGATGTTAAGTTGTATAGGTTGTCACGGTATCAGATGTTGCAGCAAATGACTCAAAATTTTTGGAAGCGATGGTCGCTTGAGTATTTGCACATTCTTCAGCAACGCGTTAAGTGGACGGACAGGACGACCCCACCGTGCGTTGGAGACCTCGTACTGGTTAAGGATGCTAACCTATCACCGTTGTGTTGGCGACGGGGGCGTATCGTTAACTTGATAGCGGGCAAGGATGGGTCTCCACGAATCGCTGATGTACAAGTGAGGGACTCGATCCTTAGACGGGCGGTTTCAACGCTATCCCGACTACCGGGAGTTTGAGCGGACCGACGACGGGTCGGTCCGGGGCGGGTGGTTGTTGAGAATTGATAGGTTTTTACCCACTGGCCACACAATCAGTTAGTTCATTTTTCTTGACGGCGCTGCGAGCGCGCGCGCTGTCGCCAGCGGACGCGAGCCGGCGCCATTGGTAATATTGGTACTATCGTAACGGCTCTTGAACATTATAACCTCCGTGGTTTGGGAGATATTTTGGAAGTTTTACGCTTTAACGGAAAGTGTTGAAATACGGCACAATTCCTTGTACGGTGGGCTGCTTCGGGCGCCCCAAGGATTGTTATTTAGAGTGATATAAGGACTACTACAGTGTGAATTGTGTTTGGCGTGTTTGCTGACGAGATCGGGGCGGCGGCGGCGCAGACCGGGACGTCGTTTATTGGTGCAAGTAAACATACATACACTTTACACAAAACAGAAACACAACCTTGCAGCCAGGAAGATATTCGGCTGAACTCCAGGTTAGCAAAGTAGATCAAGTTAGGTTAAGTACATAGGGCGCGTATCGCGCTCATTGTTTCGCGCTAGGCAAGATTGCTTTGGTAATTTGTTCTTACATGGGCCCGGGATAAATTCAATTTGTGTCTGGCGCAAACACTGGTTGTTTATTTGTTCGGGTCAAATCTTGTCATTGAAGTTTTAACTAGTAGCTTCATTTATGGTACGTCTCAGGCGTTTTTATTATCTCACCAACGAACTATGAATATTAAAATCTTACAGTGCAGTTCAACAGGTCGCCTCATTCGTAGCGAAAAACCATGTTTGAATATGAAAAAAGAGCAGTTTTGCATTAAACATAGCGTCCATAAATGTGTACTTTGCTCTCATTAAACCTTGTAACTTTACTTGACACTGAAACTGGGTTTCACCTCTTTTGGCATTAATCAAGGGAAATTGGCGAAAATTCATATTTGACAATATGCAAGCAGAAACGGCAGCGACCAAGGACGGCGGACCAGCAGCTCATTGATAGAGGCCTTATTCCTTTTAAAATGTTTTTTTTTCTATTTTATATTATGGCAATATTGATAATTTCAACCAAGTTCATATTTTAATATTTTTCTCCAGTTATTCTTGGTTAAAATCAAAATCGTTCGAATTCCATAGGGCCATGGCGTATTAATAGGTAGATGCTTTGAAATAAGCAATTGACCTGTCATTGATATGTCTGGGCAGAAGCATTCCGATCGATCTTTTCTGGAAATAGAATATTTCGATGATTGCGGGTTGCGACATAACTTGCTGCATGTTCGTTCCATAGCCACTAGATTGCTTTTGGTAACTACGGCTACCTGTCACCGCTCTTATTTTATTATATAAATAGAGTCCAACTCAAAATTCAAAGCAATTGAGTGGATAGGACCGTCTTTACCTTGACTGTATGACTACGGAACCTTAAAAATTACAAAGGGAGCCTCTCGTGAACCTAGTAGCTACTTTTGACAAGTGTTATGAACTTATGAGTATTATATATTGCAGGTAAGAGTAGCTACTTTATAGACACTATTAATTAAATACACCAATATTATTACCGGGGGTCAGGAATAGGTTAGTTTTTTTTGAGGATGTCCATCGATTCTATTTTTTATTGGGATCAAATGTCTATATGGGACTAACTACACCTAGATTGCTCTAAAAGTCAGAAATGGCGCTAAAAACACTCCTTAAAATACAAACGTGACGTCATTTGTGGGTTGGGTACCAATATTTGTATGAAGATGAAGACGATAAGTAATTTGCCGTTTTCACCGTGAAAGAGTGCGTTTAAGTAGTGTCCTTCTTCTGTGTTTTAAGTTCATGGCTATCATGCAATTATTGTTTTGTCAAATTATGAGGATTCCGAAACAAAAAACAGAATTTCTTTTGGATTAAAAAAAAATTTTTTTTTGGTTCATGTTATATTGAGCTTATTTTATTCATATCACTACAGTATGTTGTTTCATTCATCATCAGTCTATACCCCTCTTGAGTAAATATTGCCCGAATTTCTCTCTAGTGTCGAGTATTTAACCCTAACCGGCCGCCGCATTCAATCGCGCCACGTATTTCACGTTTCAATTTTGCACCCCTAATTAATGAAATATTCATTTCATTTCGACGAATTGCTATTTCGTCCATAAGACTGAACTTAATTAAAATAACCACACGATTTTCAGCAATTGCATTCCCGTTTGTAACAATTTTATGGACGTTGCTATTACCTGTTTTAAAAGTGCTGACGTTTATTTCGTCGATGAAGTTGTTTGCATATTGCAATTTACTGAATAATGAACCGTGATTTTGCGGTTTTGCGTTAAATTATAATATCGCAAATTAACACTGCTTTAATTTTACAGATCTATTAATGTATACCCCAAACAGTTTGTTTTCCTTGGTTCTTTTGGTAACCGCCGTAAACTTGAAAGTCATTGAATGATGTCATTGATGAAAACAAAGAGGAAACAGGACTAAACATTACACAAATTTCAAGTAATTTTCGCATAATAAAGCTAAAACTACCCACAGTGATGAAATTGAAAGTCCAGTTATTTTTTTTTCTATACAATCCAGTATTGATTTCAGAAGAAGATCGAATGATTGAGCAGCATTGAGAGTTGATGACATATCGCTAATGACATTTTATAATGCATAATATATATGACGTGTATGCACATTATTGCCATATGAAAGCTGTTTGTAGCGCCACTATGCCTGGGCAAAACCGCAACTTGTTAGGCTATAATTATACGCTCAATAATGAAAACCGTATTAATATTTATGTTATGACCTCCTTGGTAAACCAAAAATTATGTGTGTCGTGCAAGTTAAGTTTGGAATGTGTTCGTAAATAATTATATTTATATTTTTCGTGATTTATTCTTGAGGTTCCATTGAATTTATATTTGAACACCTTCGTTAACTCTATGTCAATTGTCGTCGCTGTTTGCAAAGGATATTATATAGATGTGTAAAATAAGGTTGACACTGCCGTTGCGGCTCAACCGTGGACGAGTTAGGCCACCATGGCTTATGCTGCCAAAAGAGCGCCGGTCGTATATCCCGGCACGCTTCCCTGAACGACGTCATACGGAGGGCCCTTGTCTCCGTCAATGTGCCGGCCATTTTAGAGCCGAACGGTATCGCACGTGACGATGGCAAGCGACCTGATGGTATGACGCTCGTTCCGTGGAGGTTGGGCCGGACGCTCATTTGGGACGCTACTTGCGTCGATACACTGGCCGCGTCCCACCTCCAAGCCACGTCCTCCAAAGCCGGAGCGGCAGCCGCAACGGCTGAAAACCTCAAGCGGCGCAAGTATGCCGCCCTAGGCGAGGGCTACATATTTGCGCCTTTTGGAGTTGAAACATTCGGCCCATGGGGACCAGGCGCCAAGATTATCTTTAAAGAGATATCGGAACGCCTGGTCGAAGCTTCAGGTGACCAGAGGGCTGGCAGCTACTTTGGACAGCGACTGAGCCTCGCCATCCAAAGAGGCAACGCTGCCAGCCTTCTAGGTACAATACCTACTGAAGGCGACCTGGCGGGCATTTACAACCTTTAGTGACTATTTTAATTATATTTATATTTTAGTTG
The DNA here is from genome assembly GCA_932273695.1 of Apotomis betuletana. NCBI lineage: Eukaryota > Metazoa > Arthropoda > Insecta > Lepidoptera > Tortricidae > Apotomis > Apotomis betuletana. Next base: position 9,283,829 of record OW026298.1, on the reverse strand, counting down.
TTTATTAGGTATTTAGTTTAAGTAATAAGTAAGTTTTTTTAAAATAAGTATTTGTGTTGTTTTGTGTTATGAAATAAATTATCAATTATTGTACATGTCGTAGGTTGAGTATAAATATACTATTATAAAATTCTAAAATTGGATCGCAAATCAGTTTTCTACGGAGAGAGGTAGTTCTGAATAAGGAAAAATCTTAATTACCGCGCAGCGTGGCGCGAGCGTATAGCGCTATCTTTTGGAAAAAAACCTTTTCACCTCACTCGCTCGGAAAACCTCCGTTTATAGGGCGAAATCTGCGTGCAAAAGTCTATTTTATCCGCTAGCGTGCAAAAGTCATTTGAATTTCGAACACGACGATTTTGATTCTCTGTGGTGCATGTAACTTTTTTATATATAAGACTCCTTCAACGCGTGACTGATTTCATCAGTGGATAAATCTTCGAATAACCAATCAACGCACGCTAATAAAGGGCGATCTGGCCTGGCCGGCTAAAATCATTATATACGTTTGAATACTTCTTTAAAAAAAAAAAACACCTAGAATATCACGTCCAGAAACCTGGTTTGTGGTTACAGATTTTTAAGTTTTTATTTTTTCTACTCTTTATTTTATGTTGAATATGTTTATATATATTAATAGTAAGTATTTCAGTTTGATTTACATATTTTGACTAGTAAATATATTAAATAATACACAAATTTTAATATTTATTTGTTATAAAAGTTGGAACATAAGAGTGTAACTTCTGAACGCACCCGAGAAAAAAATAAACAATTAAAAAGTTGGAAGTTTTCACAATTCACGTAAACAACGTAAATTGGTTCTGTGGAGAATACATACTGTTGTCTTACTTTATAGAAATGTGGAAAACAAAGGAAGTTAAGCCCAATTTGGAGTATTTATTCAATGCTAAAAGCCTGCATTAAAACGAAAAAGGATTTTTTATAAATATTTGGAGACGATAAGTAATTTACCGAAACTATTGGCGTTTTTAAAGAAGATAAAGCCGAAATAATCTTGTGCGGATCCCATCGTCCAATAACTTCCAAAGCCAGTGTTATGGAAAATACTTCCGAGTGGCCAACTAATCCTTCCCAGAATGCCATTCTCCCACATTCACAACGAATGTGTCAAGTAGTTTCAAATACAAATATAATATAACAGTGCTTAAGAAAAACTCAACGATAAAATATATACACGACGATAATACAAATTACGGCCATATTTTTAATATGTGTGTGCTTCTCTCGTATTTATTTGGTTTGGATTTGGGTGTGTTAATGTTTTAAATTTGATGTGTTAAATAGAAGGGAAAATTAAATATGCTTATTTTTATGTTTTAATTGTTTTTCTTGAATCTTGCACTTTCCTCGCTGTAGTGAGGTGAAAAGTTGTGTGTTCCGCATGGCTGCAAAATTATTTAGCTTCTCGTGTCTTGAAAGCTTCGCTACGCTCAGGAATCTATCTTTGGACCATTCGCTTCGCTCATGGTTCAATCTTAGATTCCTTCGCTCGCTCAGCTTTCAATTTCAACACTCGCGCCAAATAACAACTTTGCAGCCTTGCATAACAAATAACTATTGTCCCTCTAATCATGCCGAAATGGCTTGACGGATTGCAGCCAATATTGGTACAGGGATAGCTGGACAATCAAAGATGCTAATAGGATACTTTTACCGGACCATGCGTAAAAGAAAAAACACGGACGATGTTGCAGGCTTCGTTGTTTGGAAAATAAAGTATTGCGTTACAGGCAAGTCCGAATACTTAGATAGAAAAATTAAAAAAACTACAACAAACGAAAATCTGTCCCAGCTCTTAGTATATTTTATGATAGCATACCGTAGTAATGGTCAACATTGATGAGATGAGTATACAAGCTGTATAAAAAGTATATTTCAAGCCACGTTCGTTACAATGATTCTGAAAAGTCTGATCTTAAAGTGGTTAGCCCAACCGAGTCGCCGCTTGCTCTTTGCCGGTCCTGAGTTTGAATCCCGGCAAAGAGCAAAATATAGTTATTTGTGTGATGCACTAAATTTTTTTCCTGGGCCATGGATCTTTCTATGTATTTAAGTATGTATTCTATATATAAGTATTTATTTCGTCTTCTAGTAGGTACGATTATCATCAAAAGTACCTATACTTTGTGACTAGATCGATTTAAATGTGTTTTCTGGTATTTGATGTAGTTGTCCGACATTTATTTATGTATAAATAAAACCGGCCAAGTGCGAGTCGGACTCGCGCACCGAGGGTTCCGTACAAACACTTTCCATCCCTAAGTGGTTAAGTTAAGTTTGCACCTGGTATGTATAGCGCCCCATATAAATTAGGTGCAAAGTTAGGTATTAAAAAAACTACTTACTAGATCTCGTTCAAAATAATTTTCGTTGGTAGTTTTTATAGTTATGTACATCATATGTTTTTTTTAGATTTTTAATTTTCTTATTTTAGAAGTTAGAGGGGGGGTGACCAAGTTTTTTCCACTTTGGAAGCGTCTGTCACGCAAACTATTCGGTTTAGAAAAAAAATATTCTAGAAACCTCGATATCATTTTTGAAGACCTATCCATAAATACCCCACACGTATGTGTTTGATGAAAAAAACATTTTTGAGTTTCAGTTCTAAGTATGGGGAGCCCCCAATATTTATTATATTTTTTTTATTTTTGCATCAAAATCTTAATGCGGTTCATAGAATACATCTACTTACCAAGTTTCAACAGTATAGCTCTTATAGTTTCGGAAAAAAATGGCTGTGACATACGGACGGACAGACGGACAGACAGACGGACAGACAGACAGACAGACATGACGAATCTATAAGGGTTCCGTTTTTTGCCATTTGGCTACGGTACCCAAAAATGGGGGTAAAAGTGAGTTTGTTTTAACAATACTAAATTCCACACGGGCAGAGGCGAGGGCACAGCTACTAGCTATACACAATTATATTAAATTATGCATACAGTATGTAAGAAACATAACCATATATTACAATCATAGCGAGGCGCACGACAAGGCATTATAATACAATTATTTATGGAATTCTATTTACACTTCACAAAGCAGAACGTTGCCAAACACACAAACACAACTACAACCGCAAACCAAATTAACGCGGCTATCTTTAAATATGCTTATGCAAACCAAATATATTATTTAAATTATATATTCAAATGCACATTAAGCCAGATTTTACTAATTGCTGGACGATGCTAAAACAATAAAAAATTATTAAAACCCATATGAGTGATTGCAGGACAAAGGCACGTTTTCATTTGTTATTTTGTCTCTTTTTCCACACCCAGTGTGGTTGATCTCCTTAATTTTGCAGCTGCCTGGAGCTATCTCGTCCTTGTTGACTTTAGGTTCGAAATCCGACAAGGGTTATTTTTTGACTTCACAAAATGATTTTTTTTACCATATATCTTTTATGTAGGCACAATCCTTTTCAGTACGCGGCGCACTTACGGGATTAATGGTTAGTTTCCGAAGAAGAGTATTCTTAAACAGAAGTGTCTCACCCTTCGACGACGCACCAGCGCGCTGTACACCTTGTATTGGGAATCCCTAGGTTGTAACATATCACCTAAGTATACACATACCGGTGAAATTTCTGGCAAATAAATAAATATCAGAAAACCTCACACAAATCTATCTAGTCCCAAATTAAGCTCAAGAAGGCTCGTGTTATGGGTACTAGACCGGGATTCGAACCCTGGACCGCCGGCTCAGTAGGCAGGAGCTCTAAAAAGTGAGCCAACCGCGTCGTCAAAAATATAATCACATAATGTCGAATCTCGTAATGAACTCCATATTACCATGTGATTTATGGATATGCATATAAATTTGTATTGATTACCAGGGGCACCGGTCGAATGGCGGCAGACGAACAAAGTTCATCGTGCTAGGAATATGAAAGTCGCATAAGTCTTTATTTAACCGAGGGCGATAATGCCCCATTTAATTGATGAATGTTGATGAAAACTAGCACGGGGGAGTAGTTTGGCTGGCGCAATCGTAAGTTGCGCTGTTGAGTCATTTTATATGTTTATGACTGGTACATATGTATGTATATTGATACAAGTCTTTATGTATGTTATTATCAAAATATAATCGAAACTTCTTTAGCGTGCTCAAAAATCATTAAAACCGTATGCTATTTGAAACCCATAAAATTAAGTACTAAGCAAAAACATCATTTTAAGCCCGAAATTTTACTATTGGTAATATTATAAGAATCGTCCCTGTTTTCTAGTACGAGGGTGGTATGATAAGTAATGAGCCTTGAAGCAATGCGGTATGGCTGAATATTAAAAATGTCTTTACTCAGAGCCGCCATCTTGAACGCGGGAAAATTTACAGTTTCAAATGATTCTGTCAATTACTTCATGAATTATAGCTTTTTAAACAGTAGAAAGTGGCAGTCTTGGTATAAAATGGAGAAATAACAACATCGGTCAGTGATTCGTTTCCTGTTTTTGAAGGGAAAACGCGTGATGTAATAAAAACGAGTTAGATAGCGTGTATGGCGATGCGTCGCCTTCGATTGCCACAATTAAGCGGTGGTATAATGGGTTCAGAAATGGAAGAGCATCTGTGTTTGATGAGGCCCGCCCAGGACGTCCAAATGAAGTTACCACGGAGGAAACCATCAAAAAAGTCTGTGATATGTTGATGAACTATCGTAGACTGAAATTAAGGGAGGTAACTGAGGAATGTAGCTTGTCACTGGAGCGTGTACAAAATATCGTTCATAAACATTTGGCCATGAGCAAGCTATAAGCCCGATGGGTACCGCGTTTGCTAAGTGAAGAAAACAAGCAGAATCGTGTGGCTACTTCCAAAGAGTGTTTGGCACTATTAAAGCGTAATCCGAAGGACTTCTTTATGCGTTACGTTACCGTGGACGAAACGTGGATCCACCACTATATTCCAGAAACAAATCAACAGTCAAAGCTGTGGACTTGTCCCGGCGAAAGTGCTCCAAAAAAGCAAAAACGGTTCCGTTGGCTGGGAAGGTGATGGCGACCATATTTTGGGATTCGCAAGGAATTATTCATATAGATTATTTAGCGAAAGGAAGAACAATCACGGGGCCATATTACTCTGATTTGTTATCACGATTCGATGAAAAATAAAAAAAAAACGGCCCCGTTTAGCCCGCAAAAAAGTGCTGTTTCACCAGGATAATGCTCCGGCCCATTCATCAAACTTCATCAAGGCCAAACTGGATCAAATGGGTTACAAAATACTGCCTCACGCGCCTTATTCCCCGGACTTGGCTCCGTGCGATTTCTTCTTGTTCCCAAACATGACATCTTGGCTCGGAGGCAAACGCTTCATGTCAAATGAAGAGGTCATAGAGGCCACGGATGAGTATTTTGCCGAGTTTCCGAAGACATATTTTTTGGAGGACTTAAAGAAGTTGGAGACGCGTTGGGAAAAGTGCATAAATTTGAAAGGGGACTACGTTAAAAAAAAAAAAAAAAAAAAAAATTTTTTTTTCATGGGTAGGCTCACTACTTATCATACCACCCTCGTATAAGGCATATTTATTAGGACTTAAAACCTTTAATTTGCAAATTATCAAATAGCCCTCTGCCGTCTTAGTGCATGGGCAGTCAATAATTGGGGGCCTCTCATTTCGTTTGACGGCGTAAAAAAGTGCCCCCAGTAGATTTTCGGGGCCCCCGTGAGTTGACTGACTGACGTGATTGACTACGGAACCCAAAAAAGATCGTAAACTCTAACTTAAATTTTGTTTTATCATCAATTCCAATACGAAGATTACGAAGGAAAATTAAACATTGTAAAATTATTAGGTACCAAACAAGAAAATCCGTGAATTGAGAAACTTATCCTTTATTGCTATGATTGTGAAAATAGACGTCTATCGTCTAGTTTTACTATTTAACAGTTTCTCAAAGAAACAGAATACTTGAATCCATAAATGTTATTTCTACAAACAAACTGGTACCAACTTATTCCAGTAATTGTTTACAGTACAAAGAACAAATACTAACGTAGGTTCTATTTCTATTGGTGTACTCATACTCATACTCATACTCATTTATTGATAATGCACAAATACATTATATGTCAATTTTTACAAAAGGGTACACATTTACAAATGTAGTATTTGTGTATTGTTTCGTTTGATGTTTGTTTAGTTTTACAAGGATTTGTAACGTTTTCTATAACATTTTATAGATGCATTGCAGTACGCTAAATACCTATTGTATAAAAGTGTAACAAGCAGTTTTGAATACATTAGGATTAACAATCTATTGTAAATTTTCTTAAGATCAATAATCGTATTCATCATATAATTTTTTTAACGCAAGTTATAATACGAGTAGGTACCTACATATTGTACACCGAAGTTGCGTTAAAATATTAAGTAAACTGAAAAGAAGCAACAGCATATTGATCTCAAATTTCGCTGTTTAAAAGGAATAAGGCCTCATAAGTATCTATGTACTATGTATACATAAGTACCTATGTACTATGTATAGGTACTTAAGAGGCCTTATTCCTTTTAAAATGCTGATTGCTTTAGACATTTTTCTCTATGATCAAACATGTTCCTTAACATATTATTTATTTATGTTACTACCTAGAACAGGGCTATTGGGATTTATTGGTATATATTTGAAACCTACAATTTGAATTTTTCATTGATAATTTTTGTTTCAAAAACTACTCGAAATTGTCAAAATTCACGCGGGAAATTAATTTTTTCAACTTATTTTCGACTGCGCGTAATAAAAGCATGAAATAACTAGCTATGTTACTACCTAGAACTCGGGGAAAAGTATTATTAACTTCAAAAAGTTGGTTGAAATTATCAATATATTCGTCATAATATGTTTTTTTTTTTTTTAATCGAATAAGGCCTCATAAGTTTCTATAGGTACTTAATCCACTATGTTACACCATTATCCTGAACGCTGAATATTGTATTCGAGCCGAATTACCTTAAAAGGGTTGTCGCCGTCAAGTGTTGAGCGTTTGTGTACAGAAATTCAGCTTTATTGAGTTTTTGGCAGAACGTCGTAAATGTACGTCTGTTCGGCATTTTGTTCAAATAAGTATTTCAAAAAGAAGCGTCTCAGGGTTGAATCCTAGTTGATCTACGTATGATGAGGCCACGTAGGTATACACACAAACAGATTCATACAGACAAAATAAAAACATTTACATAAATATGCATCAATTTCATAGTAGACATTATTTTTTCAAAAAAATATTACTTAATCTGTCTGGATGAAATTATACTTTAGCAATACGACTGCCAGTTATTTATCTATATATAATTATACAATTCAGGGCTTGTGCACAGATCACGCGAGGTTCGATAGGGGGCAGCGGGGGTCACGAAGAAATCACGACAGATCACGTTCGGGGAGGGAGGGGTATAGGAGACCTCACGTGTATTTTTCTACAAAGGAACTAAGAAAAAAATCTACCACGAGGAGATACGATTTCGCGTTTCCGTAAAAATAAAACGTAGCAAGCACTTATCAGTGTTTGTATTGCTTTCGTTTATATTATTATTGTTTCGTTTCGTTTCGTAGTATTTTCGAGGTGCCATAAAGACTGTCATATTCTAATATCTTCATTAAAATGAAAATCTTCATTAAACTTCATTACGCGCCCGCCTGGCTTTGACCAACCGCGAAAGATCTGGAGCCAACTAAACCGCATTAGAACTGTGCCCACCACTAGTACAAATGGGGCTGGTGTTACTCCCCTCAGTGTGTATCGGCGCCCCCGAGCAGACGGTGGAACACATGGTGCTGGAATACCCGATCACCAAATTCAACGGACAGGCTGAAGACCTCGAAATCCTCAGCGAAGGGGCATTGGGTATCTGAAGAAGGCTAACCTCAATCTCTAGTTTAATAGTGACTCGATAAAAAAAAAATTAAATCTAAAATTTTATGAATACCATAGATTACTCGGCCTTGGATCATTCCAGCTTCAAACAGCTGTTTCTATAAACTGTCCACCAATCCCATGAGCGATCTCTGACACTGTGACGAACTGAATTGCTGTCGATGCAGTTATGTTTGCTTTCTGGACGAGTGAGTAAAGCAAAAATTGTTTCCTACAATGTCACCTTGAGACTAGTGCCGGTGGTCCGCTCGGTATTTGCGCGTTGGCGCGCGTCCAAGCTGATGTAGGTCGGCGAATGGGGCAGCCCTAGTGGACCAAGCCACTTCGTGGCAGGACTATTACAATCTGAGCTCTAGGGCGAAACAATCTCCGTTAGAGGACCTCTTTTTTGCACCTAAGGGTCGTCCACTCGGTATTTGCGCATTGGCATGCGTCCAATCTCATATGGCGCACCACTAGTCCAGACCACTTTGTCAGGACTATTACTGAGCTCTAGGGCGGAAAACCCTTTTTGGTGAATTTATTTTCTTTCACGCATGCATTTAAACTTAAAACCCTATAGACACCGCTACATTATCCTTGAAGTATTCTTACGATCTAAATATATTATTCTTCTTAACTATTGTGAAGTTGTACGCTTAATGCACAATGCACCGCTCAAAACTAAAGTCTGTTGGAATTGAAGCGCCCTCGAATGGCACTGGCAACCGTCATTACCGCACGGTTCAGAATGGTCATAATATACATAAAACTAGGTATTTGTGACATAATGATTGTATTAAACTAACGTAGTATTTTAAATATAATTTTATGTACTTATAGAAGGGATGGAGCGACAGCCGTGAAGATGGAATCGAGCTAGTAGTGCACCACCTTTCATCGTGGAAGTCCTTTCCCCAGGCGTGGATGTTATTATTAGGCATAGATGATACGGTATTTAGATGCAGATACAATTCCTTCGAAGGAATGAATCTCGTAACAACGAAATGTCCTCGCAATGATCCCTTGAACGAGTTACAGACGAATGAAGTTTTATGTATACTTGAAATTGTATTGATCTTGTGATCAGTTTTCTATGGGGGTCAATATTTAAGGACAAATCGTAATAACGCTATGCACGATGGGTGCGTAATTTACCGTCGCCCAATAGACACCTGCAACACCAGAGGAGTCACAAGAGCGTTGCCGGCCTTTCAGGTGGGAATACGCTCTGTTCTTGAAGGTTTGAAGGTCGTATCTATCGGTCCGGTCGTATCACGTCGAAACGACTGGACTGGATACAAAGTAACCGCAGGGGTGCTGTACTATTCTCCATACAAATCATTTATGCTGTCGCTAGCGAGCACGGTCACATTAACTCTTGGTATGGGTATTTCATAGTTTTTTGGTATATCACTGCTGGACATAGGCCTCCCCCAGAGAACGCCACCATGACCGGTCCTGCGCCGCCCGCATCCAGCGGAATCCAGCGACCTTCACCAGGTCATCAGTCCACCTTGTAGGGGACCTACCCACGCTGCGTCGTCCGGTGCGTGGTCGCCATTCAAAAACTCGATGTCCCCAGCGGCCGTCGGTTCTACGAGTGATGTACCCTTCCCATTGGCACTTATGTTTTGCTATCCTTCGAGCTACAGTCTGACCAAAAAGAGTAGAAATTAAAAATTGGCAATACTGTAGTGTAGTCCCTTTCTAATCAATCTAAGAAAACGGGGACGGCACTACAGTATTGCCAGTTTTTAATTTCTACTCTTTTTGGTCAGACTGTATGTCGGTTACCCTGGTTCTTCTACGGATCTCTTCATTTCTGATTCGATTTCGCAAAGAAACTCCGAGCAAAGCCCTCTCCATTGTTCTCTGAGTAACTTTGAGCCTTCTTATAAGGCCCATCGTCCACGTTTCAATTCCGTAAGTCATCACTGGCAACACACACTTGTCAAAGACTTTTGTCTTGAGACAGTATCTCGTATATAGTAGATAAACTGGAAACTGCTCAACTAGCGTCCAGTCCACGCCTCGCTTGCGCAAGCTTTTATGTCACCTGAAAACCCCTTACACTTAAATCAACGGTGACCTTAATAACAAACTTTGAAAGCGTTCGCTGATGGGACATAGGTCTCGGACTTGGGAAAGTACACTCAGCTATAAAAAGACACGGTTAATCCGTTCAAAAATATCGTTTCTCAATTATATTGACGGGTAATAGTGCTTAGTGAAGATCATTTTGAACGAACTTATCATGTAGGTAGGTACCTAAATACCGTAAAACGGAGTAAGAGTAACTTTGAAATGCAAGAACTACTTCGGAAAAAAGTTTTTACGCCATGTCCTTTTTTTACCATCTGTGGCAATGAAATACTGCCTTATGACCTAACCTTTTATTTCATTTTCTCAAAGTAGCCCCTTTAACTTTTAATAAAGTAACCCCGGGTTAGGTACGGTATTATCTGTCTGCAGCTGCCTGTATAGTCGATTCAGAAAATTTTAGGGCACCTTAGAATCTTGCCATAATAAACTCATGCAAAAGGCCGAATAACTAAAAACTCTCTGTTAATCTCTAGACGATAAGGTCAAGTCTGTACTCTAGATTATAAGTCGACAAAACTACGTGTGTGACTCTAAGGGTGGGCACCTCAAAACATTCTCACCGCAAAGCTCATCTCAATCACAGAATAGATAATAACTAGTAGGTACAAGTCTCAACGCATGTATTTGCTTGGCTTGTTATATGTAAAACAACAAATAAAAACTAATTTGTTTTTTTTTGTTACATTACGGGGGAGAGGAAGCACCCTTATAAAACTTTGTTAGGTATTTAATTTTAATTTCATCTTTCCACTTCTTCCGCTTTGGAGAAAAATTATTATTAAGAGGTTATTCATATTTCCACAGAACTACCCTCGAACTGCGACTACTATAAATTTAGTAACAAAAATTTCATGTTTTTTTTATAACTCAGTGGAAGATTTCATATTTTTTATAGGGCACATCGGGTAATTTTGTTGTTTTCTATAGGTACAGATAGATACCTAGTGTACGTACCAATTTTCGCTAAGTATATGGGAAAAGAAACTACCTACAACAAAAGTAGACAAGACCTTGAACCGGTAATCCAAAGGTACCAGCTTCGGTTCCTGGTGTGGACCTCGTGTGAGCGCATGTTTTTTTTGACAAAGTTGTTTCTTTTTATTATTTATCAACCCTAGGGTTGAAACGAGCTACTTTCAAACCGCTACTGAGATCAACAATGGCCACCTTTCAGAATAGGTATAAGAAATGAAAAATAAAAATAGATCCAATTGGTCGTGTTACCATGTTCCGACGCGATGCGACTGATGGCGTGATAGCGAACCACGACACACGATAATACGAACAAATTAACAAGACAATTAAACTGCTACATATTAAATTTCCTTGTCATTGAGCTGTTACAATATGTAACATCAAAAATCGTCAATTACTGTGCAATTACTAAGAACGCTCTAAATATACGAGGTTCAATATTCAGCGCTTCAACTAGCCTGAAATTTCCCAAAAGCAATTCCCGGAAATATTTAAACACCGAATCCTTGATATTTGTTTACATTAAACATAATGGTTTAAGTTTTCGTTAAATCTATTTACGCAGCAGTACCGGCTAGAAGGGAGTATGTTTATATAACTTTCAACGGCGCATAGGCTGTTTTACTGGCTAGTACTCGTGAGCGTCGGTATGCGAAGTGGCATATGCTGGCGTGGGTGGGTCTTATTCACGGCTAAAGAAGCGGTACGACTATAGAAAAATAACTATTCTTAAATGATTAAGTACTTACAGTGGGAACTGATGAAGTCTATCGGATACTTTGTTGGCTGTTGTTGCAGCACAGTATAATAAAGAGTACTAAAGACGCTTCATTGCGAGGACGAAACTGGTCAACTATATGTTTTTTCTAAAACTCTTCCGCTGAGACACACGTTATATGGTAGGCACTTTGTGCAATTGGATAAATGGTACTGGCAGTATGGTTTTTTCAAAGTTATAATTTGAATAAGCTTACAAGTTTAGGCTATGACTTCCAACATAATATATAGGTACAAGTCCGAATTCAATATATGCCAACATAGCCAAAATTAGGGCCCTTTTTGACTTGCGTGATTAAAATATACGCTTTCATTTGTTTCTCTTACTTCATAGAACCTACACAGTACCTACTCCTATACCTATACAGCGTGGGTATTTAATACGGGCATATTAATGTATTCAGTTATAGTATCTGATCATAGGAATCGTACCGCATTATTATTTTGTTAAATAGTATTTAAATTAGGTGTAATCATTGTTTAAAGTCCAACCAAGCAGCAATGTACGTAGTCCAACAAATGAACGCTGACATGGTATGTCATGACGTTTAGGTACTTTAATTAATGTGGATACAAAATACATTGCTTGTTCAATTATTTCGTATGAAAAAAAAATATTCTTATTTTCTAAAGAAATCAATGTAAATAGGATCCATGGTGGGTCCGATACTAATCGTCATTTCAATATATGCCCGTATTAAATACCCACGCTGTATAGACAAAATATCAACCTGTAGCCAATATTCCATCATTTCTTAATCGTACCTGATTAAAACGGTGATTGCGTTAACTACATCCTGTATAAGCTTACAGGCGTACTAACAAAAGAAAGGAACATGACTGTTGTAGAGGGATCAGATTTCATACTTCTACTTAATCACTACGTTTGACAAATGTGGAATCTGAAAGGGTACAATATATTTTTCAACATTTATTAATTCAATAAGTAGAGCATAAGAGCAAAACATATGCATGATATACCTACCATGATGATCAGCGCTACGAACTATACTTACCTACGAAGATATAATGTAAGAAAATCAAAGATTTAACGTGACTACTGTCATCTAGCGGGATTCAGCAGAATTTACATGCAAGAACCAACACTCGCGCGCTTCTTTCGCTACTACAGCTGCCATCTACAAAAACACCAACGAAACGACATCCTACCTACTGAAGTTCGGAATTCGCGACATAACAGTTTTCACGATCGTCGTCAGACGGCGGTATAAAACAAACTTATCCGTAAAATAAATAGCTGCTGATAAATAACACAACAATGATTCATTTTATCTGATCTTAAATAGACATCCGATCAATAACGGACAGCGAAAGCAGCCAGCTATAATCAAAACAAAAAACATATAAAAATATTGGCATCGATTTAGTGGGGGCAGATTTATGATCATATCATAGCAGACGGATGCCAAAGGTCGTAACCCAGCAACGGTCGTTAATGAAAAGGCATCGATCAAACAGATCAAGATCGTATCCGGGCGCTCGCGCAGAGTTATTCCCAGCGCGCGGCAGGCGCATGCGCGGCGAGGGGAAATCGCCGCCCGCTCAGTGTGTCGGCGCGCGCCCGCCGCCATGGGCAACCAACACTCCGCCTCACACCCCGCTCTCAAGCCCCGGAAAAACGTCCACTGGAAGTCCGCAGGTACTCCAAAACGACCCCAGTCGCCGTGGGCTCTCCGCCCGCGCCAAGCTCCGCGCACCGACCAGCCCCTACCTACATTTCTATTTTTAAAAACTGTGCGCGCTGCGATTCCTAAAGCGTGGCACAACAAAACAAATCGTAATCGCACCGTCCGGGTTCATGTAACGATTATCACGCGTCTAATTTTGTTAGGAGTTTTATGCCAACGGCCACACCGGCCGATGCGCCGTCACCGAGGCTAGTGTCAAAAGTCTGAACGATTAACGTTGTGGTTTCAGGACGGCCAGCGGCGCCCGGCAAGCCGGACATCATCCCGATCCTGTCCGACGATGAGCCGAACGCGATCACGCTGCGGTGGGCGCCGGCGGTGCACGACGGCGGCGCGCCGCTGCAGGGCTACCAGGTCGAGTGCAACCGGCTGGGCTCTCCCGAGTGGGTGCGCACGGCGCCGCCCGTCGTACTGCGTCCAGAGCTCGTGCTCACGGGGCTGGAGCCGCCGCACCGCTACCAGTTCCGCGTCGCCGCGCTTAACGCCGTTGGCCTCTCTGACTACAGCGCCCTCTCCGACGTGCTCAACGTTGGCTCCGACCACCCTCATAACGAGCCGCCCATATTCTACCAACATCTGAGCGACGTGACAGCGCTTGAAAACGAGAAGACCGAATTCCGAGTTAGTTTCTCGGGCATACCCGCGCCGACCGTCTCCTGGTTCAAAGATGATTACGAAATATTCAGCAGCAGGCGAACTGCGATCACGACGACCGAATCCTCGAGCGTCCTCATCTTCCACCAGACGCTGCCGAGTGACGAGGGCGAGATCAAGTGCACGGCGACGAATCGCGCGGGGCACGCGGTCAGCAAGGCGCGTCTGGCACTCGAGGCGGCGCCCAAGCTGCGCTACCCTCGCCAGTACGAGGACGGCCTGCTTTACGAAATAAACGAAACTGTATATCTGAAAATGGCAATAGTCGGCAAACCGACACCGACCGTGGAGTGGCGTCACGACGGCCAGCCGATCGCGGTGGACGATCGGGTGGAGATCACGAACACGCCCAAGTTTTCGATGTTGAAGATACACTCCGCGCGCAGGAGTGACCGCGGAGAGTACCAGGTGCATGCGACCAACATTATCGGGGAGGACACGGCCGCGTTCCTGGTTACCATCACGGCGCCGCCGGACCCGCCGCGGCGCGTCACCGTCACGCGACAGGTGGACAAGTCCGTGACGCTCGACTGGGAGCCGCCCGAGGACGACGGCGGCTGCCGCATCGGCAACTACGTGGTCGAGTACTACCGCGGCGGCTGGAATGTGTGGCTGAAGGCGACGACGAGCCGCAAGACGAACGTGACACTGTTCGACCTGATCGAGGGCAGCGAGTACCGGTTCCGCGTGAAGGCGGAGAGCCCGTACGGCATGAGCGCGCCGAGCGCCGAGTCGGCGCCGGTGCGGATCCCGGGGCGGTCGGTCGACCTGGAGTTCCTGGCGGTGGAGTCACGCATCATCAACCAGGTGCTGACGCGCGAGGACGGGGAGCCCGCGTCGGTGTCGCCGGCGCCGCGCCGTAAGCGGGCGCAAGTTGCCGCGCCGCCCTCACCGCAGCCTAAGCGACGCGCGGTCACCCCCGACAAGGACCCCACTGGTAGCAACGAGTTCATGCTCGTGCTCTACCCCAACAAGAAAGAGGACGACAAAGCCGGTAAGCATATCTCTCTCATATTGTATGTGAATGTGAAGCGCATTCGGCTTTATGAGGCTGCGCTCGGGCGACAGTGGGGAGGTAACGGCCCACTCGACAGCTCGGCGCACCACTCACCTTGTTATTTGCTGCCCCTTCAGGCGCCCCTAGAGCTATCGAAAACGGAGGAAAGGCGCACTCCTGTTCCAATATTGAACGAGCTTTATTAACTTGTATGATAAACAATATCTTGCGAAGCATCAAATTATTTGCTTTTCGAGTTTATGATATTACAAGGAGTTTCTCTATGTTATAAATTTAACGAGAGCTCGAGGGGCTTTTAGTTAAATAAGTTGAATTGTCTGTACAATGTTATGCCAGAGCGAGTCAGCGTTTAAGAACATTTTTATGAAGCGCTCGTAAAGTTTATATTCACTTTGTGTTGTAAGTTTCTGTCTGAACGGGATGCTAGTCGGGTCACGCCAAGAAATTACGAGTTACACTTATAATATATATTTTATTTAATCCTATACTTATCAATCAGGTACTAATTTGTACAATTATGTTATTCACGGTTTTGAACGTTTTCGTTCATTCTATTATCCCTAACATGACTGTGATTGCACATATTTTTCGGTTAACATAAGAGTTAACCGATATTTAACTGAACATGTTTGATATATGTTTACGTAAGATTTTAAATTACATTTATTCAAATACGAAATGACTGATAGGACCTAGGAGACTAGGACCAATTTGTCGCTTGAAATTAAGTACATAAGTAGCAAAGGTCGGAATATATAGTTCCTATTTACCTAAACTTCGTGAGAAGACAGCTAAGAGTGAACTAAAAATTAATATTGTTTTTTGTGGAAATTGGGATCGCCCGTTTATATAAAATACTGAACACGGATTAAATTCAACTCCATTGGCTAGGTTATCTATGAATACTAAATAGTCTAATGGAGAATCTTAATACATTGACAACCCAACAGTGGACTTTATACATGTGGCCCGTCGGACATAGGATATAATTAATAATTATCACACTTAATATTATAAAGGCGAACGTTTGTGAGTGTGTTTGTTTGTTACTTGTTCACGCTCAAAATGCAGGGACACTTTTGATAAAATTTGGTACGGAGGTAGCTGACGTCCTGGATTAACACATAGGTTACTTTTATCCCGGAAAATGTAGTGTTCTCGTGGGATGAACAGGTAACAATGTGGAGCGCAGATAGTTTCAAATTTTTACATGCAATGATATTAGTAAATTCAAATGTATTGCGTCTTTTGAGTAATGAGTGAAATCTCGGATTCGTTCAAATTAAATATTATTAATAGTGGTTGTAATCACTCTTTATTACGCACTCATTGCAGTGTTTACATAAATAGGCACTACCAATTCCGGTCTCTGCTAAGCAGAAATATCACGTTTACATAAAAACAAAACATAAATGCGGTGAAGGTGAAACAGACAACGTCCTCCTTATTTGAAGTCGGTTAAAAACAGTAAAGTAATACTCCGTACTCGTGCATTACCTCGATAGAATACCTACTTACGTTTTTTTCTGATGTCGCAATGATGATGCATGTAGACATAGAGCTCAAAAACATCGGACTGACACAACACTGTATTTAATAACTAGCGGCGCCACGCGGTGTTACCCGCTCATCCCACGGGAACACCATTTTTTTTCGGGATAAAAAGTTGCCTATGTTATGTGTTAATCCAGGATGTCAGCTACCTTCATACCAAAATTTATCAAAATTGGTCCAGCCGTTTGAGCGTAAACAATTAACAAACATACACATGAACACACTCACGAACTTTCGCCTTTATAATATTAGTGTGATAACTGTTATCAAAGTTTTCTTTCACTATTCCAGAATTTTAAAGGTTTTTACACACACGCTTACGCGTTACGTATGGTACAGTCGCCATCAGATATATCATAGCATATAAAGAGTTCATAAATATGTGAACACGACTCTTATTGACTGGACGTTACAGTACATGTTCACATATTTATGAACGCCTTATATGCTGCGATATATCTGATGGCGACTGTACCTAAGGGCCTTAGCAAACTAGCGATTTGCGAGCGAATTTTGTATATATTTCCGTCTTATTACTTCCTCGTAAGTTCGTACGTAGCGCTGTGAGTTCACTCACATTTTTTTTATTGTAACCTAAAGAAATACTGTGCCAAACCTACATGAACAGTTACATTGGCTAATATGCAACCTAAAAAGATGTTTTCCGTAATCCAGCACATGAAAAGGTTCAATGTAAAATTAAAATGAAAATGAGACGAAACTGTTCGAGAAAAGGTAGGTAGTGGCCCACTTGTTTTTTGT
Organism: Apotomis betuletana; assembly: GCA_932273695.1. Lineage (NCBI taxonomy): Eukaryota > Metazoa > Arthropoda > Insecta > Lepidoptera > Tortricidae > Apotomis > Apotomis betuletana. Next base: position 9,266,390 of record OW026298.1, on the reverse strand, counting down.
TCGTCTTGGCGGGGGCACTGCCGTGCCTCCAGATTCAAATACTTAAAATATCGCATTTTTTTTCTAATTTAGCAGGCTTTTATATAAAATAGATTTGTAACAACAATACCTATTAAAATTTTGTTGAAAGGTGATTAATACCTACTCGGTAGAATTATTACAATTTGTATTCTCTCTCCTCACACATGTATCGGTTAGCCGCGCAACTGTCACGTGTTGATTATTCCTATCATCAGTATAGCTATGTCCACACTGTGCCCTTTTCACGTTCAACTTGCTTTCGTCTATTGCTATCTTGCTCATTTTTGTACGATGCGAGCGAGATCGCAATAGACGAAAGCGCAAGTTGAACGTGAAAAGGGCACAGTATGGACATAGCTTATTAACGAGTTAACTCACAGAATGCACTCGAAATATCAAAGCGAAGCAAAGCGAATTCAAATTGGCTCAAGCGAAACCGCAACGTCAAATGCACAAACCGCTTTGATTAGGGTACTGCAGCGCACTGCACAATGCCGTCCTTATCAATGACGAGTTATCGTAGCCGGCGAAATGACGGCGAACCACCTCAAAGGTATGCCGCTCCCGTATTACAGCCGCGGAACTGCTACAGAACTCTATATATGACACCCAACAACAATAGCAAACCCTATACCAAACACAAGCTACGAATAAGTTTCATACCCGTTTGTTACCTGAATTAGACCGCACTATAATTAGACACGTTGTCAAGTTAACTCCGACCGCACGCTCTGTTAGACTCATATATTTTGTAGCTAGTCTTAACCTTAACACTCGCTGCTGCGATTGCGAATATTGTTATTGGAAAGTTTGTTGCAGCGAATTTACGGATAGATAATAAACAGATTATGGATGTTTGTGGTGGAGGCAAATCGACGAGCTACGATAAAGATAATCCATGTGTTCAGATACTTATTGGATATTCAGCTAATGCGAACTTTACAAAGATTTGCGTGAAGTAAAGTTATACAAATTCTAATAAAAAACATGTTATCTTTTTCAGAAAAAAGGAAATCGTTCCAACTGGATTTGGAGGACGCGTTGTCTCCGCCACCGCTATCGCTGTCGGCGCCCGAGCTCAGCGCGCGATGCATCCTCCCCTTCAAGGCGCTCCGCAACGCCGTCAGCTCCACGGAACTCCTTCACGAACGGGCCATGGCGCGCTTCTACAAAGCCGTTGCAATGAAAGAAGAACAGAGCAAGAACCAACCCAAACCAAACACTCACATTCCGTACACACGCGACACGAGCGACGACCGCCCGGTCGAAGAACCGAAACCGAAACCCCCGGAGATAATGATAAAAACGGATTCGATCGAAAACAAGGAGTACAAGTTCGACTCGTGTCAAGCTTCCAACGATTCCGAGTCATCGATGAACAAGTGGCATAACATATCGTTCGATGAAGACTATACGGCCAGCACTGTCTCCTCCGACGCAGAATACTCGGACGAGGGTAGCCTTAATGGTGAGATGGACAGGAGGAGCCAGTACTCTAACGAAGAGGATACGTATCATCCCCGGGATAAAGTGACGCGCCCTTCGCCTTCTAAAGAATATCTCGATGAAGAAGAAGAGGAATCCGAGACAGAAGCTTTGAAACCGCTGCCCCTCCCAGATCCTAATTTCGTTCCAAAACCTATACTAAAGCGAAGGGAAGTCGAACTTGAAACGAAACCTACACAAAATTGGCTAAAACCGGAGGAAAAACATATTGCCCGCCCACTGTCAAGAACAGAAGAGAAACATACATTCGGACCACAAAGCACACCCGAGGAAAGACAGATATTCAGATCCCAAGTTAAGGCAGAGGAAAAACATACGTTTGGCCCTCAGTTGAAGGCGGATGAAAAGCGCTTGTTTGGTCCTCAAGTCGCAGAAGAAAAAACTAGAAATGAACCCATCGAAGTAGAAGATAGACCTTTGTCCCCTGAACCTAAACCTGAAGAAAAACCAAAACAGGAGGAAAAAGTGACAGCTAAAGGCAAAAATCTAACGGAAACTAAACCGGATATTTTCGAAAAGCCTAAGCAAGAGGAAAAGATGACTATATTTAAGAAAATTACTAAAATGCCTGTTCAGAAACCATCATTTTCTTTCCCGAAAATATTACAAAAGAAAGATACAGAAAAGCCGCAAGAGAAGAATGAGCCGGATGAAAAACCGAAAGCACCAAATAAAACAGAAAACAAAAAAGATCGAATAACAGAAGAGGGGAGAACGGTTATTGAATATTACGATAATATAGTTAGAGAATACAAAAGCAAAAAAACAACTTCCACACCGCTTTACCTAAATACAGAGGACCTAAAACACGTCGCCGAGGAGCAAGAAGAAAAGAGAGAGCAGGCGGCTCAACAGAAACAGCTGGTAAAGCAAACGAAACTTGCAGGAAATAAAGTTGCAGGTAACAAACAAATAGCTGATAAAAGTAAACTCGAAAATTCGATCGTTCCCAAGCAGGCAAAATCAAAACAAGCCAATGCTGCCAAACCTAAGATGGTAAGGCGAGAGAAAACTACCACTCCTAAAGCACAAGAAAAACGAAACGAGGCTCAAGAGAAATATACTCAACAAGTAGTTCTTAAGACTACTGAACGAGCCACTATAGTAATACCCATTGACTACCAAGAACTGGAGGAAAAAGCTAAGGTAAACGTGAGATCTGCCATAGACTACATGGTCGACGTGTGCCTACTGATGCTCGCGTTCTGGGTATACTTCTTCAAGGATGAGAGGCTGGCCATCCCTTTCCTCATATTGATCATCTACCGGCAGCTGCAAGAAACAATCTTGTTCGATATTCCCGAGTGGGTGCGATCCCACACTCCCAACTGGCTCAAGAAAAAAGCTTCTTGACCGTTCCAAAAAGACATTCTGTGCGAAAATCTGATTGTATTGTGAATACTGTGTGTTGTGTGAAATTGTGATTTATTTACTTATTATAATTGTAATATATACCTAAACTAATTTAAAGTTTAATTACCAGTATGGAAATAAAATAAACGTATTTTTTAAAAGTAAGTAAAGAAAAAACACCAAATCTAGTTGGCGATGCGTGCCATAAAATGAAATTTGTAACATTTGTACAATAGTTTTCCGAAATTTCTAAATTTACCATGTTTTATCTCAAGAAACCCAATATTGCCTTACCAGCTTTTTTGTCAAAATACAGTAGAAACATATCGCAATTCCGGATACCCAAAGATGACTGTTGGCATCCGATGCCGGTACGGAAGGTGGTGGACCCTAAGGCCTGCATAAAGCGCGACCGCGGGCTCGTGCTGGGCGTCTACTACAACGAGCACATCCAGGGCGAACGCGCCATCCTCACCGCCACCGCCGCCAGGTACAACAAGAAGAACAACAACAAGCTCTGGAAACTCTTGGAACTGTCCCCGATCCCTAGGCTCGGCGATGCCAGAGTATTCTTCGACGTGGATCCCCATTATGCTTTCGTGGCCGTCGCCGGTCTAGGCTCCGAGTGCCTTACCTACAACCAAGTCGAGAGACTAGATGAATACAAAGAAGCTGTCCGCACCGCCGCGGGTGTGGGTGCGCGTGCACTTCAGGCCCTCTCTCCCGGCAAGATCGACGTAGAATCCTTCGGAAACGCGGAAGCCGCGGCCGAGGGCGCCGGGCTGGCGGTCTGGCAATTTACAGAATACAAATCACTGATATCCGGTAAGATTTCACCGCGTGTCCAAGTGAACCTTTACGACGATTGCGACGTTGAGGGTTGGGAAATTGGCAGAATCAAAGCTGAATCCCAAAACCTGGCTAGATATTTGGCAGAATTGCCAGCGAACATTCTCAATCCGACGTCTTTCGCTAAAATTATCGTAGACCTTCTGTGCGAGCTGGATATAAACGTGGAAGTAAAAACGCAAGGGTGGGCCGCGGCTCACGAGATGGGCGGATTCGTAGCCGTGAGTAAGTCCTCGGTGCAACCGCCCCTGTACGTGGAGGTCGGCTACCACGGCGGCAACCCGTGCGATCAGCCGCTAGTCCTCATCGGAAAAGGAGTGACGTTTGACAGCGGCTGTCTACAACTAAGACCACCGGAGCAGCTCAAATATATGAGGGGAGACATGGCGGGAGCGGCGTGTGTCGTGGCTTTAGTCCGGGCTGCAGCTTTGCTGAAGCTGCCGGTCAACATCAGAGGGATTTTACCGCTCTGCGAGATGATGCCCAACTGTAACAGTCCCAAATTTGGAGACGTCATTACGAATTCTCACGAAAAAAGTATAAAGATACGACTGCCGGCGCGGGAAGGCCGCCTGCTCATCGCGGACAGTTTAGCCTACGCCCGGAACTATTGGCCAAAATTCATCGTCGACGTCGGGACGTTGTCGGAAGAGCTGGAGTATGCATTAGGCAACGCGGCTTGCGGATGTTACACAAACTCGGAGGAGTTGTTCAGCGCCGTGGAGTTTGCCGGCAGCATAACCGGAGATAGGATATGGCGGATGCCGCTGTGGAAGTTCTACGAGGACCGAATAAAGGACACGCAGATGACGGATTTAGCCAACACTGCGAGGCACGTATACGGTGATTCGCCCAATTGTGCCGCGTTCCTGAAGCAATTCGTCTGCGACAGCAGATGGATCCACCTGGACACCTACAACATCACGTATACCAAAGGGCGCGACTTCAAGTATCTACGCCGCGGTATGACCGGCCGGCCCACGAGGACAATTATCGAACTCATTAACCACTTAGTAGCGTGCAAGAAACTGTAATGGTAACCAACACAGTTATTATCCGTCCGATAGGTTGACAAACCGGGTGCAAACTTTGTACGGATTTCGATATACTAGCAAATACTAGACACCAAATTCTATGGAGCTCAAATAGAAAATCGCGTGCCTTGCCGCCAAGGATTTTTTTGGGTTCAGTTATAGGTACTCAGCATGTTTATTTAATATTTTTGAAGTTTTGGTAATTCAATCGTCAAATAAAGAACACTTACAGAAACGATCCCACTTAGTACATTATAAATTATAACTTTTATTACATTGTATAATTTTTTATGAAATTCACGTGCACGTCACGTACTGTCTTGAACGTCTATCTATATCTTCTTTTTAGTTAATAAAACATAATAATCCAATTTTGTTTCATTCCAACGACATTATGTACTCTTGTACTCGTACAGAGTGTTCCATCATTTCGTGCAGTAAATAATCAGATCAGAACGCATAGAATCAATAAAACACTTAGGCTAAATATTAGTTGTTCTGATGGCATAGTATTCCTTTCAAAAATATGTCAAAATAGTAGTTTATACAACTGTAACATAATGAACGTGCTGTTACGAAACAAGCCGAAGCCGATTGTCATAACGGTATAGCAACAGTTCTTTAAGCTCTAATTATGTACAGTTGGAAACACTATCAGCACACACATTCATCACCACATCATAGATTTTATTTTATGTAGATACTAGAAGGTGCCCGCAACTTATTCTCAAAAATAGATCTAGCTGCAACGCGCTGTTAAGTGTTTCCTGAAATCGAAAACTGGTTTCCAATACAAATCTTAAATTCTTTTAGGTAGTATAGATGAAGAACTCAGTACTACCAGTAACTCCCGCGGAGTATTCAAAAGTGAATTATAATGAGTCAAAGGCAATGTCATAATTTCACAATTTACTAAATTTTTTATAGACATTTAAATACGATTGGAGTAAGTATTATGCATATGTGACTTGTAGATAACTGAAAAGATAAACTTGGAAGCGATAATTGCGAATATTATGGCAGTTGGAAGGGTGAAAGGCATAGAAATTAGCCGATAGTCATGAAGAACCGATCCGTAGAAAGAGGTGCTTGCGTACACATTCCGTGTATCTCCTCACAACTTCGGAGCAGTCGATTGTTTGCTTCTTGCATTTGTAGCAGCATTCCAAGTTATCCCTATGTTTTTCGCACGCCACCACTGGTTTCTCCACTCTCTCGCTCAGCACATCCACCATCCTATTCACCGATGCAACACACTTCGTCAGCTCTCGGTAATGTTTCTTGATGGCTACACTAATCTCGTCGACCATATCTTCAGTATCATCTTGGAGATTCGCCTCCTGAAGTACTTTTTTGGGGTAACAACTTTCATCTTGGTTGCAATTGCACATAGCACTGAGAATTTATTGAAAGTTTAAAAAATAAAACGATAACAAAACTGTTACTATTGTATCTAATGACAGGTAATCAGTATGGCTGGTGCAGCTAATTCGATGTTTCTAATTGACATTTATATTGTCCGAAATCTCGCCATATAGTAGCCATCGCTAGGTAGTATGTGGCTACGAATAATTCAATAGTTTACCGCCACATGATCGAATAATGCTCGTATAGCGCAACCTTTATCTATAAATACCAAATATCTATTCAAATAAAGGTTCTTATAATACATACATCAACGGCCTATGATGGTTGCTTTTATCACGCGATAAATAAGTGACAAAGCACCCGTCACGTTTTGATAAAATGCTAGTGTGAGCGACAGATGCTTTGTCACTTATTTATTATGTGGCGATCCTGCCTACTGCAACGAGGCACTTCTGAACGTCAAGAACCAATCGGCCAAGAGAAACCCAGAAGTTCCAGAGAACGCGAGAACCTGAACTAACATCCGAAAGAAAAATGGCAAAAAAGCTGAAAATTACAGTAGAAGTGGACATCACGTTACAAAGGCCGCTGGAAATCTTCCAGAGCCTGTTATCTGACCCGGACGATGAGATCACGGAAACCATCCAAGCGATGGTCGCCGCGAACTCTTCGAACGGTGTCTTAGCGTAACCTCCGCCGGCGGGGTCCTTAGTTCGGGGTTTTTCTGCACCATAGCCTGACTCTCTTTGCCCTCTCCCCCCGCCTAAGTCAGGCTGACCCGGTTCAGTCTATTCACGACGCAGTCCATGCGCACAGTGCGCCCGAGTAAATTAAAAAAATGCAAGTATTCTGGAAATATTACACAAAATATTCTTAACTTTTTCTAAATTCGAATAATGAAACAGAGTAGCAGCCACTTGTTTTGTTTTGTACTGTTAAATATAAACCGATTTCAAAAGTACGGCATACATCCCGGTTTTACCCTTAACATCGTTCATTATATGTCATTATGAAGCATATTGCTGAAACTTAAAATAATAAAAAGCCAGCTGAAAACATTAATGTAATCATCACTACGCAGTTCAAATTGCAAAATTCGATAGATGTATTTCGATGTCTAGCCGAAATATTGGTAAATTAGGGATATGGCAAAGCCTCCACGAATCAGGGATTTGAATGAAATACTACGTGAAGCTTGACACATATATTAGACTGTATATAGGAACATTGCTTACATTTATGGCACATATAAAATTAGTGTAGGTACTTACTAATCAAAATATTAAATAAATTTTATAATAATATGACATTATTCTGACGAGATTAGATACAAAATCGAAGACTTACTTTAAAAATGCTAATAAATGCATAGTGTATGTATCGAATTAATGTCGAGCATGGTCGAATGTATTCAAACACAGCACCCAAAAGTACAAATGATACAGATATACTTGTAACAAAAATATTCAATCTTAAATCTTAGGGATATATTAAAAGCAGTTTTGCAATTGACGACGTTTTGAATTTTGTCCTCTAGTGTATTAAACTATATTTTAATATCGTTATTACTATTACATCAACTGTTAATGCGATAGAAATATGAGTATATACATAGTGCTGTTATTTTTAGATTATATTGTTACTTGGGACTCCTTGGTTTTTATTAAGAAAGAAAGAAAGAAAGAAAGAAAAATGTTTATTCCAATAAAAGCACACACAGACTGGACATTATTGGCATAACAGTGTTCTATTAATTATCGTATGCTGATTAGAGATGTTTTCAATAAGTCCAGCAATGTGTGCGTTAAAGAAAAAGGCTTTGACTCAGCATGGTGCTGCAATTCGCAAACAAAGCAAACTGCAACGCTGTTATTCTGTTATAAACCATTACATTTTGTTATAAACCTTCGTCTTATCAAACTACATACACGGTAGGCCTCGTGCAGCAGGTATGATTTAAGTTCGCATATCCGATTCGAGTAGGAGTTTTTAATTCGACATTGGCGGAACCCTTGTCGGAACCCGCAAAATAAATAGTGCATACAAATTTAGTTGTCTTCGGGTTCATGTTACTTTTAATTTTATACTGTTTTTTATTTTATTTCTATTATTATTAAATGATGAATGATGTTATGTATTACCTGGCCTACTGGAGTTGACATGTTCGTCAAAATGATCTAAGGTCCTTAATTAAAAGATTAAAAAAATTTAGGTATTTTCCATCAGACTCTGTCGCATCCTGTATCAAGTGTGGGCTACAGTCTGTTTTTTTTTTTCAAACACACATTTGACACTTTTCTGTTGATATTTGTAATGACGTAGCAAAGACATATTATATGCCAAATCTAACGATTATGAATGGTTGATCGAAAAAAAATTATCGACGAACTTTTTTTTTAATCTTTATATATTTTTGTTTAATTTGTGTAAACAAATAGTTTTTGAGCTACGAGCCGTCGGCCTCACTGGAGTTTTCTATGTGATTAGTTTTATTGTTCTTTCTTCAGGTTATTAATTTATCGATTAAATCTGTTTCTACCAATTTGCAAAAGTAGCACATGAATCGAAACGCAAGATTTGGCCACAACACATCAGCTTTAAAAAAAAGCACGTAAGTGTTTGACATTGCAAGTTTTTTATTTTATGAGAATCGATAGGTCGTGCAGATTTACGTTATATGGGTCCTGTCATTGTGTCCAATGCGTGTTCAAAAAAAATTCAGACTAGGTATAGTTGCGATTTATAACTTCGACAAACTTTGCACGTTCACACGTACTTTATAATTATAACCTACACGGTAAATATGCCGTAGTTTTTTTTCAAAGACACTTCTCATTTTGTTCTTGAGGTTTAGTACAAAATACGAAGTTTAGTTACTAAATTTCCATGCATTTTGTGTACCTCAATGATGAAAAATTTGTAGAACACGCGTGAAATCGGGCTTACCATGGTCTGAATAAGAATCTTTACCAACTCAGCAAATTTGATTGAAAACTGAGAAAAAAAAAATCGATAACAAAATAAATGCCCGTCTACGGCATATTTTATCGTAACGTGTAGGTTATAAAGTACATATGTGTGAAGTAACGTACAAAGTTTGTCGATGTTGTAAATCGCGACCACTTCAGTCCTGACACGCAATGGGCCTGAAAGTTTGACACATCTTGTGTTATTTCATTAACCTATTGACCGCCAAGCGGTCTAGCAATTTACCGTGCCACTGACGCCAGAGTAAAAAAAAAAGATGTGCCCCAAAATCAACAGGGATTGAAAAATACTTGTAGCGGTTAGAATTACAAAGTTTTTGATCATTGAAATTTGGACGGCTGTGGCCGACGTGGCGTCAGGGGCACGATTTTTTGTTGACGGCCACAGCCGACTGTGGCGGTCAAAAGGTAAAAAAATCCGTGTACGACCTTTTTGAGCGCTTTTTTGAGGTGCTGTTCAGAGTTCATTCTTGACGTTGACCAGTCCCTGGCCGAGTACGGTGGAGTCCTCTGTGTCACTGATGTAGCCCTCGTCACCGGTATAGTGCGTCGGGTGCACGAGCAGCGGGGCGGCGGAGAAAGCCTTTAGGTCACGGGTCGGGAAGTGAGCTTTCCAGGTCTCACTGTAAACAGAAATAATGAAATGAAAATGAAAAAAAAAAAAAAAAAATTAACTAATCAACGCAACATAATGATTTATGCCTTTGGGTCCTGAGCTAGGATTCCCTGTGTTACAGGACCCAGTGGGGTATCAAGGAAAGTTAGACACGTTCAAATGCGTACAGAGTTAAAACTTAATGACTATAACTATAACTAGTAGTGACAGAAAGTGAAGCTAAAATATAATTATCATGAAATAAAATAGGCACTATGGACTCAAGTGTATAAGGTGTAATAATGAACTTTATTCTGCAAGAAGCCACAAGGGCACTTTTACATGTCTGAGTCTACCGGCATTTCACAAGAGGAGACCACTGTTGAGAAGAAACGCCGAAAGAAACTAAACAGTCAGTCATTTTTTCATAAAGGATAAGTACAACTATTACAGTAATAAGAACTATACGTAGTTCTCGAAGAAAACATATTAAAAGTGTATTCTAAGGGCTTGTGCACAAATCACGTGAGGTTCGATAGGGGGGGAGGGGGGTCGCGAAAAAATCACGAAAGATCACGTTGGGGGAGGGAGGGGTATAAAGAGACCTCACGTGTATTTTTCTACTATGAACGAAGACTAAGAAAAATCGATATTTTTTCTCGGTTTCGTTAAAAATAAATCTTCACTTGTTAAATACTTAAAATTTGGCGTCTATTTTACGAAATTCTGCCAAAAAAAAAAATACACGTGAGGTAGTTATCAAGTATGGGGGAGGGGGGGTTAGCTAAGAACCTCACCAAATATCACCGGGGGGGGGGGTCAAAAGTAGCCGAAAAAACCTCACGTGATTTGTGCACAAGCCCTAAGATATAAATGAGGACTAGTGTATAAGAATAAAATATAGAAACTACAAGAAAGTATGACGGTTTAACACAATTTATGTACGTTTGATATGCTTTCTTATTAGAACTGTGTCCCATAAACTAGTCAGGTACAATCTAAGGAGTCAGTTACTCGGTTTCTGGTTCAGGCCATGCATTTTTGTCTGTCAGATATAGTACTTTACTGCAGACGCCGGGAAATAGATATAGACGGCCGTAGGGAGGTGATACGAAGCCGGCAAGCCCTTTTCACGACTAGGCATGTATAGTGCTTTTCTAAAACATATGCAATGAAATAAAAAATACACCACTCAATAAAATATAACGCAGCTGTTTAGCATGTTAATGTATACAGACGCCACTTAAAAAAAAAACAATTTTGTATGAAATTCCTTTAGTTCTCTTGAGTTGTTCCGCCCGAAACGTGACACTTCGAAGCCTGTTATAACGCACGTTATGACGATATTTCATTGCATGTTTGAGAAATAGTACATTACTGCTGACGCCGGGAAAGAAAGAGTAGGTATAGACGGCCGACCGTAGAGAGGGATAATGAGGACGAAAACGCCTACATAAAACAGGTATTTGTATATTCTTCTGAGTTTGACTTTGACTATAAAATTAAATTACGAATTAAATATAAGCTCCATAGCTCTTTTAAGGCTCCTTACCCGTTGAAAAATGCCGATTGTTTTAGACCTTTTGTTCCTACTTAGAACAGGGCTTTTTTACTTTATGATATATATTTGAAACCTAGTTTGAATTTTTCAGTTATAATTTTTATTTCAAAAACTACTCGAATATGATAAAATTCTCGCAGAACCCTGTTTTTTTTTACTTATGTTACTTTCTAAAACTCAGGGAAAAATATTATTCAGTTCAAAAAGTTGGTTGTAATAATCAATATATTTGTCATAAAAAAAAAAAAATTAAAACAATACGATCTCTTAAGGCCTACCATGCTATCAGTAGTCCGATGCCTATAACCCGCGCGGCGAACGATGACTCCTATGACACCTGTCATCTCAGTACATTTTATAACCTATAATTGGAAAAAAATTAAAGTTATCTTACTTGGGGTGCTGGTCAAACATGATGGGCAAGTACTCGTCGACGGGCAGCATTTTGGTCAGCGGTTTCGCGGCCAGGAGTTTCCTCGCCCCGCGCTCGCTTAGCAAATAGCCCAGGGTCCAGTAAGAGTAGCGCGGGCGCGTGATGTGCTCCGTTACGAATTCTTCGTCGTCGTTTTGGAGGACTTTGCGGCCGATGTATCTGTATTGAACATGATAAATAGATATTGTCATCAAAATGTTTATATCAGAAGTGGGATAACATATAATTAAGTCCGAAATTGACTATTCAGAAGCGTATTAACCCTAACATTGAGTATAGCCCAACACCATTTTACAACCAACGTCATACTGCGGAGTGGTACTTATTTATATAACTGGCAACGACAAATTTTTGGTAACTGACATTGAATGTCACTGATGTAGACAAAGAGGAAACAGGACTAAATATTCTGCAAATTTCAAGTCATTTTTGTATAATAAAGCCAAAACTATCCAGTGATGGAAGTCAAGTTTGTTTTCAATAGGATTCAGTATTTATTTCACAAGAAGAATGAAGGATTGAGCAGCATTCCGGTGAACAATGTTGATGAAGCAATGACAAATTGATAACGACGACGTTTAATAATGCAAATATTATGACATAGACATGTAGGTATGCATATTATTGCCATATAAAAGCTGTTTGTAGCGCCATTATCTCTGGGCCTATACCTTATTAGGCCATAGTAGTGTCAGGTGAGGCTTACTGCCTTATGGGGCTTCTAAACGGGCGATATTTTACTGCAATTTGTGGCCGGCAACTATGGCCGTCCTTCTCTGATACCCTACGCTACAGCAAATTGCAAATAATGGCCGGCCACAAATTGCAGCAAAACATGGCCCGTTTGGAAGCCCCTTTATGTTCAGGAGCTGGATAGTAGACCACCGCAAACGTTTAATTTATGCAGACAAATGTACCAAAAGCTAAAGTAGTACTCACACTAGGTCCCAATCCAACTCTTTGATCTCCCGCATCAACTGTAGGAAGCGGTGACGAAAGTAAGGCACGAAGTGTATGTCGTCCTCTAACACCAGCGTAGTCGCGTGGCGGCGCTTCACGATCTGTAATCGATGAGACATTCGAGAGATTTTCATCGTTATCAGTTTTTTTTTTTTATGAAACGCAATAATGTCGAATTGTCTTGACAATTTGACCAACGTCAGTTTTTTCCGGAGACAAATATTTTAAGACACATTCAATTGTCAACTTGTCACATATCACCTGTCACTGACGATTGTAAGTTTTATGAAACAGGGCCCAAGTATCAACCATCACAATAGACATGGGCAAAAAAAATAAAGGATGTCAATCGATTCTATTTTTTATTGGGATCAGGTGTCTATATGGGACTAACTACATTTAGACTGCTCTAAAAGTCTGAAATCACCTAATCGTGACGTCATTATATGTTATGGGTACCAATATTTGTATGGAGACCATAAGTAATCTACCATTTTCACTGTGAAAAGGTGTGTTTGAGTTCATGGTTGTCATACCTGATGATTCTGGAAGTAAAAACTTTATTTTATCTGAAAATTAAATACCCATTTCAAAAAATATATTTGTTTTTTTTTCTTTGTTTCATGACATAAATTGAGCTAATTTAGTTCATATAATTACAGTGTGCTGTAGAATTTAACATCAGTCGCCATTCCAATTTACCAGGGATAAATTAGAACATGAAGATTGCCTAAACGAGAGGGTTGTTTAACGATAAGACTGGCTGCGGCATACTGCTGTACAATGTTATGTCTGTTTTTGTAAGATGTGCAATAAAGAGTTATTTTTATCAATACGTACCTTTCGAGAGCTTTCGAGTTTATGAAACAAGCAACAAAAATTAGTATATCATATTATTTTCGATTTAAAGGTCCTCTTTAGTAGAATTTGGTCCCTAAACTAATAAACTTGTTAAATACGGCCGATGGACCTATGTAGGATGTAACTTGCAGAAATGTTCATAAACAATAAGTATTATAATTGTGTTTTGTAGCTTATGTGTAAGTTAGTTGCACCGCCCACAATTTTTATGCTTTGTCCTAAGGTTGACTGGTAGAGTATGCCTCATGGCATTAAGTCCGCCTCTTGTACGATAAGGTTTCTTTCGTGCAATAAAGATTAAATAAATAAGATAGTCAAACACTAACTAAATATTGACGACGCGGTTGGCACAGTTTGAAGTGCTGCCTACTGGGCTGGCGGTCTTAGGTTCGAATCCCAGCCAAGGCAAATATTTGAGTGATGAACTCGAATACTCGTTCCTGAGTCATGGATGTTATCTATATATGTATGTATATATTATGTACATATCGTCGTCTAGTACCCATAGTAGCTTTGCTTAGTTTGGGACTAGGTCGATTTGTGTAAGATTGTCCTTTAATATTTATTTGTATAAATAAGAGTTTATCATACCTTCTCCCAGATGTAGTAGTGACTCAGGAAGCATCCGACTTCGCCTGCCTTCATTGGCCTAGAATTATACCATAACATTATAAAACGTTCATATGTCTCACAATCAATATATATCGATATCGATATCATTTATATTTGAAACAGCTTATGAAAGCAAATAACTTACCTATTAATGTTATTAAAACTATCGTGAGGCATCTTTACTAATTGTCAGGAACATAGGGATAGCTACCCCTGATGAAGAGCTCCAAATGAGTTCGAAACATGTCGGGCCGTTCCTGACAATTTTTACGTGAATTTATACCGTTTTTATAATTAGTAACTTACCTATTATTGAAGCTATTTCTAATTCGCGAAAAAACTCCGAGCATAACTCTTTCCATGACTCTTTGAGTGACGTATCAGTACCGTACAAATATCATCAGCATCACTGCAATTCAGTGGTTGATTGATTTGAGACATTACGAGATATTGGCAACGGTGCCCAGTCGATTAATATCTTATTATCAGAGATGGGCGGCATTATACACGGTGACCTGTATTTAATGGACAACCTTCTGACAGTACTGAGCTCAGATTGTTTTTTGTTACATTACAGGCGAATGCTCGCGGTGAACGAGCACCCTTAGGTGAATCAAGGTCCCAACCATTAAAAAAGATACATAGTCAGATTAACTTAAAACGGTTCACTTTGAATGGTCCTGAAAATGAAAATTATAGCTTAATTTAAATTTTTATCGGGTGTTAGAAGGTTGTCCGTTAAATACAGGACACCGTGTATGACGACACCCATCCGTCCGATCTCTGCTTATTACACGTAAATAAAATCCTTACCTTTGATGATATGGATCCAAATAATTGGGCATCAAAGTGGCCGAGAATTCTCTTAAATCAGTTACGTCCAAATTCCTGCAACAACAAGTAACTAGACATAAACAAAGCTATAGAAGCAAAGGTGTGTAGAGTGTTATTATACACAGTATAAATGACTACTGAATACATGAATTAAGTATACTAAAACACAGAAGTCTCTGTCGCCACTTCAAACCGAAGTATTACTCGTAAACGCTACCTTTCCAGTCTCAAACATAAGTTTTTCTTTAAACTTTCATTTCTAGAAAATTTTGATTCCTTCGGTTCAGTTCAACACTCGATAAAAATACCAGCAAAGTACCTATAGCGAAACGTGGGTTATCAGGCCGTTTGTGAAAAATAGTAATGCGAAATTAAAAGGACCATACCTTCCATCTATCGCGTTAAATATCGTAGCATCCATCCCAAGCTCCTTAAAACTGTTTTCCATCTTTTCTCGCCGTTCAGTCCGCCTCTCCAAATTAATCATATAAATCTCATCACATCCAAACTTCCAAGATTCTGGATAGAACACGTATGCAACTAAGGGTTTCTGTAGAGGGATCGGAACTCCTCTGCTAATAGCTTCTAGTTTCACGTTGAGAAGTTGTTCGCGATCGTGTTGGGGGTTGTCGCCATCTTCGAGGGGAACGGGGAGGAAGCCGTAGAGCAAGTCGTTGCAAATGTTGAGGGGTATGCCTGAAAATGTATTGTTTTCACTTAAGAGGCCTTTTACATTTTAAAATGTGTGTTTTTTCATATTTGACAGATATATTATTTAATTCCACCAATTTATAAAAATGAATAATACTTTTTCATGAGTTCTAGATAGTAACAAAGCTATTTCATGCTTTCACAGCGTGCAGTCGAAAATAAGTTAAAAAAAAACACTTTTCTGCGTGAATTTTATCAATTTTGAGGTACTAAAGTAAAATTATCAGTGAAGAATTCAAACTGTAGGTTTCAAATATATACTAATGAATCGCAATAGCTGTTCTAAATATAACATTGATAATATGTTAAGAAACATGTTTGATCATAGTGAAAAATGTCTAAAACAATCAGAATTTTTGAACGGATAAGGAGCCTTAAATGAAAACAGCCTATTACTCGGGTTTTTTCGGCATAAATCTGTCAATTATATAAATGAAATTTACTGAAATTTAAAACACCTATTCTTGCCATTAATTAAATTTTGACGTTAGAATCATGTTTAAGTACCACAAACCACAAGTAAGAACGAATAAATGTTTGTGTAAATAGTATTTACCATGATTCTTGGCGTTAATAGCGAAGGCTATAATGTCGTCTTCAGGTCCATCGTATCCTTTTATTCCAGAGGGCTCGTACGTGAGAGCATCGGAGTCTTTACGTCTCAAGTCGATGAGTACAGCGGTGTGTATCATCGGGACTTCGAAACACCCGAGCTTCGTTCTCTGCAGGATCGGTTTGTAGTCATCTGTCCGTAGGTAGTAGTAATTCTCGGTCATGCCACACCTGAAATACATATGTAATCTTTCACTTTTATTTGCCCTTTGACGTCACAGACAACCTCAGGTTTAATCAACAGACATCGGAGTTTCTGAGTGACAGTTGCTATATGTGCTTTTTCTCAAATATACAATGAAATGTAGTCATAACGTGCGTTATAATTATAACAGGCTTCTAAGTATGATATTTCGAGCGGAACAATTCGAGAGAAGGAATCTCAGACAAAATTGAATAACTAGGCCGGGAAGTAATTTTTTTTTTAAGCATGGCGTCTGTGTTCATGAACAGGCTAAACAGCTGAATTATTATTTTTATTCAGTGTATTTTTTAGTTCATTGCATATGTTTGAGAAAAGCACTAGCCGTAAAAAGGGCTTGCCGGCTTCGTATCACTATAGCTACTCACCCGGCAAACCCTTATTTCTCGGCGTCTGCAGTAGGTAATGTAGGTACTATTCAAAACAAAAGTGATAGCTCCCATCTTCGTTTGTATGTGTATTTCTTCTGTAAGTATTCTTTTTGAGACGATGATGAAGTACGTAGGTTATACAATGCACGATTCAAATAATCGCTACGAGAACTATCGCACTAGTAATGAGTTATTATATACAAACCTCTTTAGATAATTAAATAGTCTTGCGCCTTCGCAAAGCAGGAGTGGCATGCAATGCAATTTCGACGACGCGCTTGGCGCAAGACTCCTGCCTACTGAGCCGGTGATCCCGGGTTCAATTCCCGGCCAGGGCAAATATTTATATGATGAACTCGAATACTTGGGCCTGGGTCATGGATGTTCTATGTATTTAGGTATATATTCATCCATGTAAGTATATATATCGTCGTCTAGTACCCATAACACAAGCCTATACTACTAGATCTATATGTGTGTTTATCGAGGTTGTCCGATATTTATTATTTATTTATTATTATTATTAAATGCGTAGATTCGTTGAGACGACAGGGCGTAATACACGTATGAGGCCTTACTCTAAAGCTCTAGTTGCTTAGAATAGCAGTGGTGGCAGCGGCGAGCGGCGACTATGAGTAAGAGCGGAATACCAGAGCGCGGTGTCCCGCTTATCCCTAAGGCTGCCCTTCGCCGCTGCCGCCACCGCTATCCTAGTAAACCAGAGCTTCGCGTAAGCCATCGAACGGACTCACGGAAAGGTCAAGTCATGGATTGAAACGCAGGATAATTCTTATGCCGCTTCCACATGCTTGCCATGATGACAAACCATCTGAAGAACAGGCGGGAAAATGGGGATAGCCGGTTTATTAGGAATAGCCAGCCGAACAATGCGAGGCCGGATAGGGATACGAGGCTGGCAATCTTTTTTTGCGAAAAAGTATGTATAGTGCTTTTCTCAAATACGCATCGAACAATGAAATCAAATCATAACATGACCAATGTTCATAATTTTTATGTCTGATACAAATTATATCCTACATTTGATAATGTCGTCGTTTTTTAATATAATTGCTTATATACTAAACATTTTCTGTCACACATTAAATCAAAGATAAGATAAGTAGGTATGAAAGTTAATTGACCAAGTGTTAATTGTTTTCTTTTTATATCAGGCTAGAAGAACAAGAAATATCACAAGTGCACAACACATTCAGCCAGTGTTTAATTCATCAACGCAAAAACATGATACACTAAATAGAGATATTTCATTAAATAATGAATGATGATGATTTAAAGATACATTATTATTAGTTCAACAAAAATAAATATTTTAAACCATTGATACAAAGATCAAAGCAAAGAAAAATTGAAATGCCTAACCTGGTGGAAGAGACCAGGAATCGAACCCGGTACCTCTGGATCTGGACCGGCAATCCAGAGGCACCGGGTTCAATTCCCGGTCTCTCTCATCTGTTTTAAAAACCCCTCGGTCTCCCCTAGGTATGCAAAATGAATGTCATGTAAAAGATTTAAAGAAATAAGCACCTTCAAGCATAGAAACCATGCATCATGCGAAACGCTAGGCGTAAGCTAGGATCCAACCAGAAGTTAGAGTAGAGGCCGTCGGAAATGAGCATGGGGCTGACCACCGGAACATTCTTCTTGACTAGAGATTTGAGGGTCTGGTTCTCTGTGAGGAACACATCTGCATCCACCATCTGAAAATAGAAGAGGATTTATGCTAAATATACAATAGGCTAGTTGACTAGATGTTAAATTGTATAAAACTGTTTAATTCGTATAGTATTTAGCATAAGTATATAGATATTTTTCAGATCATAAAAGTAGAAGATTGCTGAAACAATTGAATTGGAAAATATGGTTTAAATTATATATTTTCAAATGCTTAAAACGCTGTCCGCCATTACGCCCATGATAGTGACGTCACCGGTCCCGTAAAGAAAACTCCGATGCCCGATATTCGACGGTCGAATAGTGCCGTCCCTCTCGATCTCCTGTCAAAGTATATTTGAGTGGCCGGGCCGGCACTATACAACGGTGATATTTCGAACATTGGAGTAGCCCTTTACTCGGTATTCTACATCACGCTACAGATGATAAGCGAAAGGCAAAAATGGTGGTCGGCGTTGTTAGTTTGTTAATGTAATTTCTATTTTCAATTAATACAATTTAGGTTTGAAGCTCTCACAAAAATAAAACAATATTTTTTTAGAGCTAGTAAGATCATTATTAATGTATTTAAAAAAGGATCAACTAGCCTATTGAAATTATGTCAATATTCGGCCATTTTCGAGCAAAAATCATAATTCACCCATATTTTAGTTTTCACTCATAAGCCGAAGCTTTGGCGAAGCTGAAATCAGACGCCCGTACACGGGTGCAGTCCCAGCAGCATTCTACGCATTATAGCGGACTGGGTTGACTGTCCCTGCATGTCACACTGCGAGGAATTGCACTCTGTCAGTTTGTTTTAACTTTAAGTATCAATCTTAGGTTCATATAAAAACTTGGAACTTATATACCGCTCTTTGTGGCTACGAAAGCCACAGAGAGCGGTATTTAAGAGCTTTAAACGAATATGTACTACTACTACATTGATTTTTTAATGGATTATATACTACAATAAAATTTCTAAAATAGTATTGAAAATCAGATATGTGGAGAGTGGTAATTATTTCAGGGAACATCTTAACAGCACGATGCCGGATTTTTATGGGCACATAACGCCAGCGCTACCAGTTTGTAAACATTTCTTTGTCCACTCAACGGCTGGACGGATATTAACCAATTTTGGTTATTATAGTTACTAAGTTACCGCAACTTTGTCCGCGTACAATTTTTACCTTTTAGTGCGAAATAAGTTGTTAGTGATCTATTTGATGCCGTTGTCAAATGACGTACGAATGTACCTAGCCATCGCTAATAATGAATAAACATTATATGAACAAAGTTCCAACACACAACAATATATTCCTGGGTCAATCAACTTTTTTTTTTGTTGCTAGTTGCCATGGAGATGTCCCCTGGCTCACTCTTTAAAATTACGATTATTGGCGGTTATATTTACCAAGCTGTTTGAAAATTCCAACGATTATAAGCCCATTCTTATGCAGACTATCTCCTGTCATTATCAGTTTTATAAATTGTCAACACTCTTCTAAGTTTTATCACCTCCCCCCCCCCCCCTTTCCTTGTCCCCTGGGTGGCGGGACAGAATAACAACAAGAAAAAGTTGATCCATCCTCTTAACATAAACAAAGCTTAATCTATAGGTATTTGACCATTGCATTGCTATACCGGGTTCGACACTAATGAGCTTAGCAGGTGTCTATATGCCATTCAAAATGCATGGGACGGAGACCTCGCAAAGGTGGTCTCGAATATGGTAGCTTTGAATTGGCCCATGCATACTATTATAGCCGGACAAGTTGCTTTTCAGCCCACGCCATATTATATTGCCGGATTTTAGTGGTACTACAACAACAATTTTTTATTTTGTAATACTTACATAATTTTGTTTTAGTTAAACCTGTTTTAATTTAGTTGACGATTATATGAAATATGCGTAATATTATTACAACATGAAAGCAACCGCAACTTGTTAGGGTACACCTATACATGCGCATTGTATTCCTTATCTGATTTAGCACAGCCTTGTACTTCGTACATAACGTATGCTACATACGTAGGTTAATGGATAACGCAGTAGCTCTAACAAGCCAATAAACACTCGAATTTTACAGTGGCGTTGCGTGGATTAAACTGAACATACTTAGATTTAATCGCATCAGCGGAAACTTGTGCTAGTAGGTATCTATTCCCTGCTGTGCCAGCTTCTGCGGGGGACTCGCACGAGGCCCCTATAGCCACAAGGTCAAGGGTGACGCACAGCTTCGCCCACGCTTATCAGATTTTTATTCATAAAATATGTATGACTTGTATGAAACAAACAAATGACACTTTGTACTTCGTATTAGACTATGCGCGTTATATTTAATAAAAATAAATCACAATTTATTAAATTGTCATTTAAATCTGCATAGGTAATTATGCATATTAAAATATCCGTAGTTCAATTCAATAAAATTTTCTTAATTTAATGGCTAATATTGGGATAAATCTGCCAATAACCATAGTAGACAATAAAGAAAAATTTAAATTCGCATTGTCATGTATTCAGACTTTATATCAGCCAGAGTAAGGTATTTACCGAAAATAGCTGATGGTTAACTTTTAAACTATGTAATGTACAAGTACAATCAATAATGTTGCACTACGTCCCCCAGCTCCCCCAGTAATCTTTAATTTAATCCATGCAGGGTAGCAGGGTACTGTTAATTTTATTAAAATAATAATAAACTTTTTTGGTGTGCAATAAAGCATTGTGTATGCATACATTAATACAAGTTTTTAGCATCTACATTCAATATTTCACTTATTCGAATTTTCCACTACTATGGTTATACCATGTGCCCGTCGTGAAAGATTGTACCAAAATGTATTTTAAATTAAACAAAATAAATATGTTTATTATATAGCCTGCTTAACATGTTTTTCAGTAATAAAAATTTGTCACATTAGCATTGGAGATTAACAAAAGTACAGATAGGAAAGCTATGAATGTTTCAAAGTAAAAAAATGATACCCACAATTCAGAAATTAAAATAGATGAATATTCAGTTAGGTATTTCAAAATACATAGTACTTACAAACAAGAAATCAGCCCATTTTTTCCGAACAGTCTTCAAAGCTTCCTCTCTCAACCGTATGACATGTTTGAAATGCTTGGGGCTCCAGTGTACGGTGTTGTTCTCATCTTCATGATGAGACCCGCTGCTTTTGTTGGCTATTATAATAATATCATTGTAGTCTGATTTATATCTGGCCGCCCATTCTTCCAATATCTCTATACTGCTATCTTCATTGAAGTCACTGTACAACCTGTGAAAATAGTGATTTATTATATTAATATTTAAAGATCTTTAAACTATATTCTTCAAAACAATTTAAATGGATTATTTCACATATATTCATTATTCAAGCGTCAATGACATTGGAACGTCGTAATATTACAGTTACTTTGGTCAACCGATGAGTGATGACAGTTACTATGCTCTATACCGGGACAGTTACTATGCACTGCAAGCCGGAACCTGCAACCTAAGTATGTAGGTAGCAGGTTCTAGTCCTGCTTACATTGCAGTGGATCACTTTACATTTTTTTCTTTCATAATTTATCTTAGGGGCAGTATGCATCAAAATAAAAATGTTTTATTTTCACATAAAAACAGAATCATTTAAACATCATCCGAAACATGTTTCAGTAAAGAACCACCAGAAAGTTTCAAATAAGAAATACTTATGTATATGTGATATAAACCATTTTAAATGTTTTTATTGAAATGTATGACAATTATGGAAAATGAAGAAAATGTAACATCCTGAAGTCTAGAGGAGACGCCACTATGTAATGTACTAGGAAGATCTTGGAGATCCATACAAAACAAATCCTATACAAAAACCATACATCACTAAATTGCCAGATGACAAGAGGTGATCAATAGCAAAAAATATTAATGAAGCCCTTTCTCACACAGTTTGAGATTCTGTGTCCTGCATAATATTTCTTATAGGAATGAGTAGAGACTAGAGTAGAGATAGAAGAGTAATTATAAATAAACTCTGTACTTCATGTGAGATGGGATATAAGATAAGTTTAATTCATAATAACATAATTATCAAGCCTGATTACGAATTTATCTTTATTTTAGGTCAGGTTATGTATTCAATGAAATGATTTAATGTGGTAATTCCATTTCATCATAACACTAGTAATCTGGCTGGTTTTGCAAAAAGGCTAAATGTGCAATCTGTAACAAACTGAACTTAAGCTTGAAAAGTTATCGCGTGGCACGTTTAATAATGGGGTGACCCAATTTCACAACGTTTAAATTCCGATAAGGTTATCATAATAATTCAACTTACCAAATGTACAGCCTGTCCTTGGGATAGTCCAACTGCGTGAGGCAACTCAAAAAATAGGGCAAAGTATGCTCTTTATTACGAACCAAGACTGAAATGCCTACTGTAGGCCATTTTAACGAGTTATCACTGAATTCACAGTGTGAAGGGGAAAATTCGATTATGACTAGTATTAACAAGAATAATGCAAATTGCCGCATTATCATTTAGTAACACATAACATTTGAACACGAAATTTCTGTTTAAACACACAATGAACGATATTTATGTTCCCGGCTCGCGTGTCCGATACGAGCGTAGAAAAACATCAACAATCAGCAATCAACTGTTCAACTGTCAGTGTCACCTACTGTTACTGACGGTGACATCACTGTCAATTTCAGAATTTTCGGACCGTGCAACACACCTTATTTGAATTATGTGATCGACAAGGAAATCTAAACATTCAATTATATTTGACATTTTGAATAACACTTTTTCTATTTGGGAATTTTTGTAATCGACATTGTCATCCAGATACATTTTACTTTAAGCTCTTTGAGCTACACTTAAAATCATAGGATTTTAACCTTTAATTTGTCAATGACAAATAATTGTCAAGTCAATCAAATCAACTGTCAGTAACAGTAACGATAAATACTCTTGAGCTTGACTCGAGGTCGTTAATTCTATTTATTACAATTTTAATGAAATGAAATTATTATATTATAAATTGACCTGAAGTGCAATTGAATCCAATATTACAATGTATGGTTCTATGTTCGTGATGTTAGTGTTTGTTGGGGGAAAAGTACTTTGTGAAGAAGAGAAGCAAATTGAATTCTCACCAGGTAAACACTAACAGATCAATACTTTATCCCATCATCGTCTTGATAACACCTTGCTGAGTAAATGCATTACATTTAATTGTTCCTTTATTTGCGAATATTCAACAGCATCTAAATATAACTACGGTCCCATTCATATATATATTAATTTGGCCCTGAATGTATGCACTTAGTAACTACATGTACAGAACAGGATATGTGCTACATTCTGGAGTTTGCAAAGGAAACTTAGTAGACCCAGAGTATTCTAATGTTTGAAGAGAAACCTGATACATTAATGAGCATAATAATCATAATGATATTTATTTGCACAGTATTACTAACCATAAATACTGGTTAAAATGTAATTTGCGTCAAATGTCAAATAAATAATATTGCATTTCTATTTATGACTTGGTACATGTTTACAGATGACTTCAAATGTACTGTGCCTGATGTTAAAAGTGAAGATGACAAACTAGACATAACAAGGTTCAGATCAGACTTCTCAAAAATATCTGAGGTAAGACAACTTCATTCTTATGTTCCTTCATAACCAGAATAAATAATTGTGTTGATACCAAAATATACCATAAAGAGACTGGTTTCTAGCTTCATAATGTAAGGCTTTTTAAATAATATATCAATGATTAACACTTTCATAACCAGAACTACCCTCGAAATTGACAAGTACCTGCTTCGTTTTTTCATTGCTTTTATTGTAGGTACAATCTGCCAGGCAAGATGGCTGCTGGCTGAGTAAACGTTAAGAGCGCCCACCAGGTGGGTTGTTGGTCATGAAAGTGTTAAAATGAATGATATTAATATACAGTAGGGTCTCACTAATTCGTTACATCAATAGCCCAATATGACCAATAAACAGGCATTCTCTACCTGCACTTTCTTTACCTTTGTCTACTCCCACATCCCTATTTATTTTTTAATTTTTATGATATGATATACCCCCTAGTTTTTCAATAGAGCCAGTATTGTATAGACATTTATAGATAATAAAATGTACCCTTGATCTGGCGGCTACCGTCATTCCATTGACAGACGTCACTGGTAACGGACTGACCGTGGATTTATAGAAAGCCCTATAATGTTGTTTTATTTAACAACCCCTATAGGATATTCTGCAAAAATTTTGCGGAAACGCAAGACAATCAAAGTGTTAGTTAATAAGTAAATTATTTGTTTTGTATATGTGATTGTTAAATAAAGGCTTATTATTATTTCGTATATTCATTTAATTTCTTAGGTTAAGTTTTTTTTACAATAAATTTATATAAAAAGTAATATACAACAAGGTAATAACAAAATATAAATACATTATAAAAAAACCTAACCTAGGGTGCCGCCGGCAGCGGGGCGGGGCCCAGGCTACCGGTGGTTAGGGCTGCAGAGAGAGGAACCTCCTGACGATGCGCGCCGTGTCCAGGAGTACCGCCTTCTGTATCTGGCCCTTGATCCAGCCATCTAGCGAGAGTCTCTTAAGATGTTTGTCGAGACTCTTCGCTATAAGACCGTTCGCCGAAACGACTATCGGGACAATGATCGTCGAGTCAACATCCCACATGGCGGTCACCTCGTGAGCCAAGTCAAGGTACTTGCTGAGTTTGTCCTTCTATTATTATAGGAAATTCTAGTGAACACTACAGTGCCGGATTAGTGAGACTCTTGTTTATATTTAAATTTACTCCAGACTTTACAACAATATAACATTAATTGACGGATACTAACAGAACAAATGATATTCTTAAATACGTTTTAGGTTAAATTTCCAGGTCTGATTGGCCCGCTGAACGAAAGGCTGATTTGCAAGATTAAATGTATAGATGGGAACTGGGTTGGCCCCCTCTGCTCTAGTACACCAGGTAAAACCATTAACTATTTAATCGTCATTACATCCCACCCCTGCTCCACTTATCCAGGTTCAAATTTATATCTAAGGAGCATTATACAGAATGTCATATATCTGTTATATATTCTAACAAATTAAGTGCCAATACTTTTTGAGCTGATAGTACTAGCCTTTGGGAGTCTTCTTAAGTATAAATCATTTAAAAATTCATGTAAATTTTTAGAGATACTAGGGAATAACTTTGGTACGTAAAGACATCCTGTCAATGAGTTGTTCAATATTCTGTAATTAAGGACTCTTTCATTGAAAACCTCAACCTCTTGACTGTCAGGAAACTTGCCAATTCACCTAAATAAAAATATGGTTATCATTTTTGATAATTCTTTTAAATAAGCGTTTAGGTTTAATAAAAGTGTTTTCTATTACCTACTTGTTGATAATTAATAAAGATTAGTTTTTGATTTACATCTACTAATAGTTTTCCAACCATTTTATATGGCATTCAACTATTTTCACCTGACAGAAGGTGATAACCACATTGTCAGTTAAAAGTGCCTACTCGTATGTACATTATGATTCTGTTTGGCCAGAATTTTAACTTAATTAGTTTGTTCGGAAAATTAAAACATTTTTTTTTAATTCCTATTTAAAGTAAAAAAAAAATTTATAAATTTACATTTGTTAACGTATTGACATCTATTTTTAGCACCTTATATATATGTTTATCCTTTTGATTTTTCAAACAATTTCCAAGGTTGCCCGATAACAATATAAGATGTTCACGAAATGTAAGCAGTCTGTTTCTGTATAAAACTTGTACTTTACAGATGGTAGATTCCAGCCAATACTCCGCGAGTGTGTTTACCGCAATGACCACCCATTATTGGCCATTTCATTCAGAAATTCCACAATTGAGGTGAGCCCAATTGCTTTATTTTGTAAGTTTTGCATTTCGTCAAAAGTCAACTCAATCTTTTACTACAATTTTCCAAAGTAACTTCACAAGTAAATTTATGAAACATGTAATTGTCTCAATTTTTTTTATTTAAACCATTGATGCAAAGATTAAAGCTTAAAGAAAAATTTAAAAATGAGTTACCTGGTGGGAGAGTCCGGGAATCGAACCCGTTACCTCTGGGTTGCCGGTCCAGCACGTTAACCACTTCGCTACCATAATTCAAGCAACCTGTCGAATTATTCCTTATGCTTTGTGTATCTTTGCATTGTTTATTTGAAAGGTTTTACACCTTAGCGACCTCTATGTGAATGACCTTAACCTATGTCTTACTATCTCGTCAACGTCTTGTGTTACCTTTATATTACAACGTCAGAGGTGAATCTCATAAGTTGTAGATAGCGCAAACAAGGAGAAAAACGAAAGTAAGCAATTTGATAGTACGCACGGCAATTTTTTTCTTTTCTTTGAATTATAGAAAGAGATGCACTTCTCGCACGGTGCGACCATAGTGGCACGATGCCGCAATTTCGGCCGCTACAAGATGAAAGGCGAAGGTATGCTTCGCTGTGAAAATGGCGACTGGGCGCCGCGCTTCCCCGAGTGCGTGCCCACCACCATGGTTACCAACTTCACAGGTGGGCTTTCGAACTCTCCAACCAATCACGTGTCAGGGGTTTTGAATCAGAGATCAGTTGAAACAACGTCAATTGCTCGGTATTTAAATCTGTTGTCGAGCCGGCAAGCTGTTAAGATGCCACACACCGCCCGCGGCCTCCTCAGTGTACGAGCTTGCTTCGCTAACGCATCTGTTTCAACTCACCTCTGTTTCTAAACCCCTAGTCCCCTACGAGAAATACTAACACCGTAACTGTAAATCAATCAATAAATAGCATTTCAGTCTTAAAATACGCGGGTGAAGTTGCACAGGTCGAGGTGACATCTTTTGGCACGTTAGGTTCGTGTATTATAAATTAGGTACTTTGATAGTAAAAAAGGTATGCACAGTCAAGGATCGCGTACGCGATAAATAAATGACAAAGGATCTGTCACTCACACTCGCATTCCGTCAAAACGTGACGGAGGCCTTGTCACTTATTTAAAACGTGATAAACGCAACCATCATAGGCTCCCAGTAGTCAAAACACGTCTACTTTTTAGTTTTTCTCCAATTAAAAATAGTAAAACGACCTAAAGTTTCAGTTTATTTGTTCCGTGTATTTTTGAATAAGTGTTAGTGGTTTCAATTTTCAATGATACAATTTTTCACTATTGCCAAAATACCGTATTGTGATTGTGAATTTGCTGTAGGTGACGCGCCCCCAACAATCATACACACAGTGGTCAGCGGTTCAGCGGTGGTGTCGCCATCTGGTGAACTCTACGTGTACCCTGAAAGCTCTCTGCGCCTCGACTGCGTGTCGCGCCGCGCGCTCGGCGACCCAGAATGGAGCTGGACTCAGGCACTGGGGCACCATACTGCAGGTGAATAGTTTTAGTTTTAGTTTATTTGTCTCACAATATAATGTTCTTGTAAAATATAAGAGTATGTCAGTTTACATTACTTATCATATAGTGATCGTCAATTTACATTATATACAGATACAAAAAAATCATAACAACTAACTTGGTAGTACACAATAGTATACATAGCTAATCAAAATAAATAAATAAATTATAGTACCAATACTAAGGTACCAATCAAATTACAAACAAAAATAAATAATAAAGACATGTCAAAATTTCAAGAATAAAATAATAGGAATCATTTAAATACAAAATCCTTAAGAACTAAAACAAAATTCAAATTACATAAAACAAACGATGAATGTCAAAATAAAATAACAGTACATTACTGCAGACGCCGGTTTTTTAGGGTTCCGTAGTCAACTAGAAACCCTTATAGTTTCGCAATGTGCGTCTATCCGTCCGTCCGCGGCTTAGCTCCGTGACCATTAGTACTAGAAAGGTGAAATTTCACGCCACGCACGCCGACAAAAACGGTAAAATAAAAACTAAAAAAAGTAATATTTTCGGGTACCTCTCAATCACCTAAAGTGGTGTGTTTTTTTTCTTTTCAACACTAGTGTGTGGGGTGTCGTTGAATAGGTCTTAAAAAGAATAGAGGTCTGCAATTAATTTTTGATAAAATTAGCAGTTTTGTAAATATTCGCTCCGAAAATAAAAAAAATAGCCCCCCCCCCCCTCTAACTTTTCAACCACGGATAAAAAAATTATGGAAAATATTCATGAAAATGAGGCCTTATAAGTACTTTCAATGAAAACTATATTGAATATAATCGGTCGAGACGAGGCATTTTTGAGCTAACGCAAAATATCATAATTTTCTTTAAAATGACGTATATGCCCCGCTGTATTTTTATTTTTTTATTATGTCTAACCATGTAAGTTGTGTATATAAATAAAGTGTTTATCCATCTATCTTATCTATCTATTTAACACTAGGCCGACTGTAGGTGTCAAATGATTCGTTTTGGTGTCCTAAGTGACGAAGAGGTAGATAGTTTGTAAAGATGTAGATCAGTCTATAACAATATATAGACCCTATGCACCCGACCTTTATTTGCCTTGCCTAATTTTGTCCTTAATAAGTAATCACCTAATAGAAATGCTTGTGATGCTCCTGGCGTCGCTAACGTCCATAGGCGGCGGTAACTGCTTAACATCAAGCGGGCCGCATGCTTGTTTGTCACCGTCATAGTATAAAAAAAAAGGAAATACGTAAATGAGTTTATCACTACATAGTATAAAACAAAGTCGCTTTCTCTGTCCCTATGTCCCTTTGTATGCTTAAATCTTTAAAACTACGCAACGGATTTTGATGCGGTTTTTTTTAATAGATAGAGTGATTCAAGAGGAAGGTTTATATGTATAATACATGCATAATTTATCAGCATTGCACCCGTGCGAAGCCGGGGCGGGTCGCTAGTAGTAGATATAACGCAAGAATTAAACCTATTGTCGACGTGATTTGACCAGAATAGACATATTCAGTTCCCATGAAACTACTCTTTCCTTACATGTGAAATCGCTGGAGTTCTTATATCTGAATTACGAGATATCTTCCGTCTCTCTTTTACAGGCTGGTCAGAGGAAGAGGGCGAGCGAGACACCCACTACCGGCTCACTTTGACTAAAATGTCGGCCCGCCACAGCGACCAGTACATCTGCGCATCACCAGGGGGCCACACCAACACCGTGCAGATTAAAGTTGTTAGTGAGTTTGCTTGCAACACAAGTGTCGATTAATAATCACTTGACCAGTGCCGTATTTATCCATAGGCTAGGGGTGCGTAACGGTTGCTATAACAACTTATGATATAATATTGGTTAATATAACGATCAAGTTGTATATTAAACGAATAGTATAATAACATTTGTTATAATTTCGTATTTTATAATATTATATGGTATAATTTGATATAATACGTTTAAAGGTTGAATACGAACTCAAACTGCTCAAACATGAAAGTTAAATTGTAATAGAGTCATGGTTAGGTACGACGACGAGCGAAGCGAGGAGTAGTGTTAGGGTATCTTGCGAATATAAACATTATATCAAATGTCTTTTATACTAATTGAAATTATACCCAATGAAATTATATCTAATGTTGTTATATCAAACGAAACATTATATGAAATGTTGTTATATCTATTGAAATTATATGAAACGTTGTTAAATCTATCATTACACACCCCTAGGCTAGGATTGCCAGCCGTCCGGGTTTCCCCAAATTTGTCCTAGTTTACAGGACGTCCGGGCGGGATTTATATTTGTAGTCCGGGTTTAACGTCTTCACGCACAGTACGTCGAGAGACGTAAATTAGGTCACTTGTGATACGGGGCCACATATACATCGACTTTTATCTTCATGACACTACCGATCCGTCTACAGCCGAAAATATTTTTAATTTTACTCAGTAATAAAACCGATTTGGATTGATCAACCTATAGATTTAGTTTAAATTTAGATTTCTTTATTTCGTAATAACAAATTAGCCTAAGTTAATTC
Source organism: Apotomis betuletana (assembly GCA_932273695.1). Classification (NCBI taxonomy): domain Eukaryota; kingdom Metazoa; phylum Arthropoda; class Insecta; order Lepidoptera; family Tortricidae; genus Apotomis; species Apotomis betuletana. The sequence continues at coordinate 9,235,858 of OW026298.1, read as the reverse complement.
ACATGAATTGATATTATGATCGTCAATAGAAACATAAAATTAAATAATAATAATTTAATTCACTCAAATATACCATCATAATAAAGCTACAACAATAAAAATACAATCATAATAATGTAATGTCAGATATAATAGAAATATATGTCACTATAAGTAAAAACATTAAAAACTAAATATTCAAATGTCATTTTACAATTTCATATCCTCGCTTACAGAATATAACGGATTTTCAATAAAAAGTTTCTCAATTGTCGTCGAAATGTTTCGTCAGATGGTTCAGAGTAGTAGACGCACGTAGTAGGTCGGGCCGATGACGCGTGGGTTTTTACCTGCAAGTGCCTTGCGACGCGGGACTGTTCCGAGTCTGCCTGACCACCGAATCTGTTTGTCCGACACTTCAACACATATACAACGTGTCCCAAAATTCAACGATAAGCGGGCACCAGAGGATGGATCTGGTCATAATACCTCGAGAAAAAAAAAGAAAAACAATATATCTCAATCCCTTTAGAAATTATTAAAAAAAATTTAATTCTTAAAATATCGACACCCCTAATGGTATTTTTAACGACCATGTCTGCAATTTTTGGAATATTTCAGTTTTTTTTTTGTATCGGCAACCTAAGTAGCACTGCTATCCACCACAGCCCTTAAAAATATCAGAATTCATGTAGTTTTATATTGTTGTGATATATATATCGACAGATATTTTAAAAATTTCATTTTTTTTTTTAATAATTTCTAAAGGGATTGAGTTTTTTTTTTTTTTTGAGGTATCATGACCAGATTCATCCTCTGGTGCCCGCTTATTGTTGAATTTTGGGACACGTTGTATACCTCATTATTCCGCAGGCGTACTGTGTCCACCGCTGAAGATCACGTCTCCGCGCATCCGCCAGTTCGCCCAGGGATCCCGACTTGGGCATTCAGTCCACTTCAGCTGCCAGCCAGGATTCCACCTCAACGGGTCCGCCGTGCTTGTCTGCGGGGCTGACGGTGAGGCAAAAACTAGAGAAAACGCTTAAATAACTTCACAGGCTCCAACTATCCCGGTACATACCATGAATCAGTTCTTTTTCGGGATCAAAAACAGAGACAATATATTATAGTAATGTAAGACAAACTTTTTGTAGAGACTCCTGCAGACAAACTGTGCAAACAGTTTTGCAGAACTCTGTTCTTAACACTTTTGTAAACAAAAGCCAAATAAAGATTTTTATTATTATTATTATTATTAACCCTATTCAAGTACAGTCTGAAAAAAAAGCGTAGAAATTAAAAAGTGGCAATACTGTTGTGACGTCCCTGTTTTCTTAGATTGATTAGAAAGGGACGACACTACAGTATTGCCACTTTTTATTTTCTACTCTTTTTTTGTCAGACTGTTAAGACTTTAATGGCTCCGCTCCCTCCACGCCCAGACAACCTCTACCACGGTGTAGCAATAAAAGTAAAAAAATAAAATTAAAAATTTAAAAAATCCCCGACATGACAACCAATAAAAAGAAAGAAATAAAATCTACGAAATGTGCCTATACAATGAACAGTAGAAAAAGAATCCAAGCTTCGTTGCGTTCGGGGGACCGCTAAGTACCTAAATGAAATTAAATATATTTTTCAACGCAGAATTGCATGTATGCATTTGGGCTTCCCACTTTACGATTTTCAGTACATTGCATTTCATTTACTTAGCGGTCCCCCGACGCAACGAAGCTTGGATTCTTTTTCTACTGTTCATTGTATAGGCACATTTCGTAGATTTTATTTCTTTCTTTTTATTGGTTGTCATGTCGGGGGTTTTTTAAATTTTTAATTTTATTTTTATTTCATATTTTTTAAACAAACAGAAGTTTCGTCCCGGAATTTTCTTCTTTTGACACTATTTTTGTTTTACACCGTTTAAGGTCCAGGGTTTCCAATCTTTCGTCAAGCTTGATCCTTGACTATATGTAGGTAGGTACAACAGGATCCCAAGCCAGTGGTAATGAATGCCGTCTTCTCTAAGATTGAAGTTAGGATATATTTTGATTTCAATAGCCTTAAGCAACATTCTGGGAAAAAATCGTTAAAGTTAGACTAGTTAATGCTTATAATAGCAAAATGGCAAAGTTATTAGCCAAGACAATCAAAATATATACTTTAAATGCACTGTATGAGTCGCAAGAACCTGCTACTTATGGCCTAAAACAGAACCAGGTTTCTTTTCTACAGGATCCAAATACGGTATGGGTGGCTTACTAAGCTCCATAAAAAATGACTTTGTTTTGAGAGACCTAATCATCGATACCCCACACCATAGGATAAACATCCCCACTTTTGTTACGTGTAGGGAATGTACACAAAAATTTGTTTTTAAAAATGTATTTAACCACTATGTCTCTGAGCTAAGCTGTGGACAGACTGACACAAACGACAAAATCCTAAAAAGCTGTTATTCACTTAGGCAAGAGTACTTTTGCTAAAGCTTACGTGTCATTTAGTCGCGTTAAAATCTTGCAGGGTGTTGCTATTGCAATCAAAGGAACCTGTTCAATAGTCCTAATAACAATTCAGCTTTAGCAGAATTCCGAAAGTTAAAAACAGTGACTCAGTACCTTGACAGAAATTATAATACGAGTTCTTTTTTTGTCAAACAAGTTTTTCTGAGACTCGGTTTTATTATCGACTGTACTTTCTTACACAAATTTTAATTGCTCATCAAGAACAATCAGACGAGCCCAAACACCATGGGTTTATCTTGTGCTGTTTAGGAGTTCCTACGACCATCTTCAGCTCCAAGGTACCAAATTATAGTACTGTCAAAAATTTATTAATCTGTTGATTACGCTAATAAAACTTAACATTTAACCAACATTAGAAATTCTTGGCTTAGATCCTTTCACAACTAGTTGGTCATCATGAGACCTTCATTTATTGAGTGATATAGAAAATGCTAATAATACTTAACATTTAACCAAAACTTTGGAATCCTTGGCTTCAATATTGGCTGAAATCCATTAACAACTAGCTGGTCATCATGAGACCTTCATTTATTGAGTGATATAGAAAATGCTGATAATACTTAACATTTAACCAAAATTTGGAATCCTTAGTTTCAATATGGGCTGAGATCCATTAACAACTACCTGGTCATCATGAGACCTTCATTTAGTAAGTCATATAGAAAATGCTAATAATACTTAACATTTAACCAAAATTTGGAATCCTTGGCTTCAATATTAGCTGAAATCCATTAACAACTAGCTGGTCATCATGAGACCTTCATTTATTGAGTGATATAGAAAATGCTAATAAAACTTATCATTTATCCAAAATTTGGAATTCATGGCTTCAATATTGGCTGAGATCCATTAACAACTAGCTGGTCATCATGAGACCTTCATTTATTGAGTGATATAGAAAATGCTAATACAACTTAACATTTAACCAAAATTTGGAATCCTTAGCTTCAATATTGGCTGAGATCCATTAACAACTACCTGGTCATCATGAGACCCTCAATTAGTGAGTCATATAGAAAATGCTAATAAGACTTAACATTTAGCCAATATTTCGAATTATTGACTTCATTATTGGCTGAGATCTCGTCACTTGTTCCAATTAAAGCTGAATATCTTGGAAACTACTGGTCCTATTTTCACCAAACATAGCTAAGAACCATCTCGACGGAAAAGTCTTTCGATTAAAAAAAACCGCACTTAAATTGGTTCATCCGCTTGGGCGCTACGATGCCACAGACAGACACACAGATACACAGATACACAGATACACATGTTAAACTTATAACACCCCTCTTTTTTCGTCGGGGGTTAAAAATGGTCGTTACGGGGAACAAAAAAAAGTGTCGTTATTAGACATTGAGTTTCATGGTAGGAGGAGTCATTGGTCGCTATTGCCAAGCTACGTGGCGTCGAGTATACACAATGTGATATGATATGACAGGCGATTAAAAAAATGGCCATCATCGCTGCTATCATGGGTTGCTCTCTACACAACCGTGTCTGTTAATTTACTCTACTATCATCGGTCTGGGATCACGACTTGGGCATTCAGTCCACTTCAGCTGCCAGCCAGGATTCCACCTGAACGGGTCCGCCGTGCTTGTCTGCGGGGCTGACGGTGAGGCAAAAAAATAGAGAAAACGCTTAAATAGCTTCACAGGCTCCAACTATCCCGGTACATACCATGAGTCAGTTCTTTTTCGGGATCAATAACAGAGACAACCCTATTCAAGTAAGACTTTAATGATCGGCTGTGCTTGTCTGCGGGGCTGACGGTGAGGCAAAAACTAGAGAAAACGCTTAAATAGCTTCACAGGCTCCAACTATCCCGGTACATACCATGAATCAGTTCTTTTTCGGGATCAATAACAGAGACAACCCTATTCAAGTAAGACTTTAATGGTCGGCCGTGCTTGTCTGCGGGGCTGACGGTGAGGCAAAAACTAGAGAAAACGCTTAAATAGCTTCACAGGCTCCAACTATCCCGGTACACACCATGAATCAGTTCTTTTTCCGGATCAATAACAGAGACAACCCTATTCAAGTAAGACTTTAATGGTCGGCCGTGCTTGTCTGCGGGGCTGACGGACAGACAAAAACTCTAGAGAAAACGCTAAAATTGCTACAACTATCACATCCAAGGCGTGGTGCACGTCGAAAACAAGAAGCTGTATAGACAGGCCACGCTGACTTTCAGGTGAGTTCCGGCGCTATGGACACATGGACTCTTATACCTGGTGATTAGACATCTGTTAGTGGAGACTAACAACATCGACCGCACCGTCGATGGAATGCACGATATCACAGGCAACAAGTACCCCATAAGTACAAACCATATGTTACTCTCTAGGGACAAACCTAAAACGACAGCTGGTTCCCTAAACCCCTTAAATACTGAGCAAGTGTGCAATTTGGCTCGACTGTGCGCGTTTGCGGAATCTCTATAGTTAAACTTCTCAATGCCATCAAAAAAAACCTTAATACCGCGATGCGTTGTCTTTTGTTTTGTATGAGCGTGCAGCGCCATGTCAGTTTGGTGTCATCTGTTGTTACTTGTTGGTCATAATTTCTTTGTCCTCTTATCACACCCACAAATTCAACGACTGGAACTTTTAACCAATTTAGGTGCAGGGATAGCTGGACAAGGATGGTAAAAAAATGGTGTTTAATAGTTGAGTAGTTTTTTTTGGAATCACGTGTGAATTTACTCCTTATAGCGTCATTCACTGGGACATTTACCTTCATCGTGTTTTTAAAGTGATAATCCTAATGATAGCATTTTCCCCATGCTCATGCCATTGCATTGCTCAGTATCTACATAAGTAGTTCAGTAGCCTATTAACAATCGAGTATGTATATGACCCGTGTTAAACAAAATCATGAATTGACAACATTTTTTTAAACCATGCCTTTTTCCGATATAATCAAATAAAGAATAAAAAATTAAATAACTAACTCATTTTACATTTTCGGAAATATCCCAATTTATGATAAATAATCCATTTGAAAAGTTAATCATTCTAAAAGAGCGTAGGCGCCAAGTAATTTGCCACAGCGCAGTAAACCATACAGTCGGACTATTACTAAGACGGATTTAGTATGGAAATGGTACCACTGTCACAGATTAATATATGCTGTTCTTTTTGTAAGCTGCGACTGTCAATTTTCCCTCAAGGTGGCGTCATTAGAGTGCTGATTCTTAGATACGACGCTGCGTTCACCTTTTTGAAAAGTTAAAAAGTCGTCAATTAGTAGTGCTTCTCTCAAAATTATAAATTTATAACGTTTTATAAATTTATGAAACATGTAGTGTCATTTTGTTTTAATGTGGGTACACCACAATTTATATTTAAACTATGAATACAAAGATCAAAGCTTAAAGAAAAATTGAAAAAGGAGCTACCTGTTTCGATTCCCGGTCCCTTCCACCGGGTAGCTCCTTTTTTTTTCAATTTTTCTTTGAGCTTTGTATTCATAGTTATAACGTTTTTTCAGGGAACTGGTCCTCCCTGCCACCAACATGCGTCGAGACCTTCTGCCCGATGCTGAAAACCCTCGGCCCTCACCTCAGCGTGGTCGAGTACAACTCCTCGTACGGAGGGCGCGCCGTGTTCCAGTGCGCGTGGGGCTACCGGCTAGTGGGGCCGCCAGGCCTCGAGTGCGAGCAGGACGGCGTGTGGAGCGGGGACACGCCGCAGTGCACGCGTGAGTGAGACGGCTATATATTGTCGAGTACAACTCCTCGTACGGAGGGCGCGCCGTGTTCCAGTGCGCGTGGGGGTACCGGCTAGTGGGGCCGCCAGGGCTCGAGTGCGAGCAGGACGGCGTGTGGAGCGGGGACACGCCGCAGTGCACGCGTGAGTGAGACGGCTATATATTGTAGAGTACAACTCCTCGTACGGAGGGCGCGCCGTGTTCCAGTGCGCGTGGGGGTACCGGCTAGTGGGGCCGCCAGGGCTCGAGTGCGAGCAGGACGGCGTGTGGAGCGGGGACACGCCGCAGTGCACGCGTGAGTGAGACGGCTATATATTGTCGAGTACAACTCCTCGTACGGAGGGCGCGCCGTGTTCCAGTGCGCGTGGGGGGTACCGGCTAGTGGGGCCGCCAGGGCTCGAGTGCGAGCAGGACGGCGTGTGGAGCGGGGACACGCCGCAGTGCACGCGTGAGTGAGACGGCTATATATTGTCGAGTACAACTCCTCGTACGGAGGGCGCGCCGTGTTCCAGTGCGCGTGGGGGTACCGGCTAGTGGGGCCGCCAGGGCTCGAGTGCGAGCAGGACGGCGTGTGGAGCGGGGACACGCCGCAGTGCACGCGTGAGTGAGACGGCTATATATTGTCGAGTACAACTCCTCGTACGGAGGGCGCGCCGTGTTCCAGTGCGCGTGGGGGTACCGGCTAGTGGGGCCGCCAGGGCTCGAGTGCGAGCAGGACGGCGTGTGGAGCGGGGACACGCCGCAGTGCACGCGTGAGTGAGACGGCTATATATTGCATTGCATCATTGCATCCGGCCGATTTCGGCCACGGCGACTGAACGCTGGCTAATGAGAGCGTCGCTCATGAGCTCTCAGGTGACTGACGAAGCCAATTTTTGCAGCAAATGTGCGACCACATTCGCTGCATGTCAGCACCCCACCGACAAAATTATACTGGATGGCCGCTGTTGGTCGGGCCTTGAGCTCCTCGCGCTTAGCGTCGAGCTCACTCCTTCTTTTTTACAAGCTTTTATTTAGCTTGCATGGTATGTTTAAAGTATGTTTGTTCGGGTGAAATCTTGCAACTCAATTTTCAAGCAGATATCGTCAACCGATTAAGCTGAAATTTTGCATACTTACTTAACTTTGATGACAATACAATAATATGGTACCATGTTGCTGATCTGATGATGGAGCCGGAAGGTGGCCATAGGAACTCTATAATAGAAAAAGCAATCCTACCGAACTTGGGCTCTTTAGAATCGTCTCAGTGAGCATTTGATGGATATCCAAAGAAAAGTACAGTCGGCTATAAAAGCTTGCCACTAAAATGTCATTTTCGACAGAAACTTATTCTTCGAAGGCTTGCACGCTTACCGCCACTGCTTACCGCCACTGTTTGCCTCCACTTGTGCCAAGTTCTCCCAATGCGATGGGTCAATGTCACCTTTCCGCATACGGCGCTTCAGTGCATCTTTGTATCGCAGGAATTGGCCGCCCTGTTTCCGCTTGCGCTTAAGGGGCTCCCTACAGAAATCAGCCAATTTGATGATTTTTACATCGTATCTAGTTTGTGGATTATAGAGTTATAATGTCCTATTTAATATATATTGTAGTATGGTCTATGCTTAACACTTTGTAGTGACCCGAATTTTGATTTAACGACTGTGTATTTTATAAAAAAATATTCGGTGAAGGACCAAAAATACACTAATCTCGTTTCTACTTTTATCCCCGGTGTATATGTAGAAAATATCTTACATTTTATTGTTCTAAACCATATTCCACAAAATTTGTTGTGAAGCTTTTTCTATTTTTCTCAATACTTTTCGAGAAAAACGCAAAAAACCGTTTCCACAACTTTTTCCCCGAAAAAATCGTAAACTTTGACGGCCTGTATCTCAAAGTCAGTGACATGTGAAAGGTACTTGATACGGTATTTTGTTGTGGAAAAACTATGTTATTATGATTAGCTATTTATAATATGGGAAAATCTATCGCAACAGATCGAAGGTCATTGAGAGCGGGGAGCCCCTTAAAAGATGCGCTTTGCGATTTATTATCGGACATTCGGGAGACATGACCACACCATCGTAGCTGTCGCCGCATTAGATAGGCTTCGATACCGCTGACATTAGCGCGCCGCAGAACCACCGTGTTTCACCAAGAGATGTTTATAATGTCAGGCAGGCATTTCAAGTGAAACCTATCTAAAGTGCGAATATGCTTACGATAAAGACGAGAGACGGATATATAGTGTTCTTGATGAGAGCCTCTGTTGTTTAAGATGAGATGAATTTCATTTCATATTGTTATTGGAGTGAGCGAGACACCGCGCTCCGACTTTCCGCTCCCACCTATGACCGCCGCTCGTCGCTCCGCTTTACGCGCGAAGCCGTACACCAAGTGACGCCCAGCCATTCTATTGATAGCATAACTCTACTGAAAACAGCTTAATCTGCTAACATATACCAGCGTACTTATTGACCATGAAAATTTATTTAATGCGGTCGAAGCCGTTTGTTTACACAACTTATACTTACGTATTATTACATTATAATTATACATAGCTGTTTATTTTTTATGACAGAAGTCTTCTCGTCCACGATCAAGAACTTTGATAACTAAAAAATCTTTTTTTCCCCCAGCCATATACTGCCCGGACCCGATAGTGCCGGCCAACGGTAAACTGCTGACCGAGTCCTCGGCGAAACACGGCAAGTACCCAGTCGGCGACCTCGTCATATATTCCTGTGACGAAGACTTCCACATGGTCGGTGAGACGTCCATAGTATGTACGGAGAACGGCTTCTGGTCACACCCGCCGCCATTTTGTCTTCCAGAATCGGAGATCAGGAAAACAGACACGATCTACATTGAGAATACTACCCTTGTTCACATCGAAGAATAGATAGTGATGTGCGTAGTATGTAAAGTTATTAACAGATGGAAAGGATCTCAAAATTCCTTTTAACCCTTTGACCGCCAAAGACGGCAAATCACGTCATCGGGAATTCGTGCCACTGACGCCAACGACGCCTATTGACGTCAAAAATTTCGATGGTCAAAAGCATGCTAATTCAAACCACTATGTGTATTTTTCAATCTCTGTTGATTTTGGAGCACTTTTTTTTTTTGGTTTGGCGTCAGTGGCACAGTGAATTACTTTGCCGCTTGGCGCTCAAAGGGTTAAGAAATTTTTCAACATGGAAATTAACACTTTCACGGCCAACAACGCGTTTAGTAGGCAATCGTACCTAATTTTTGCTCGGATGGGTGAACTGTTGTAGCTTTGAACAAACTCGCCTGGCGATCTCTCTAGTGTTCAATATATTACCTGGTTGTAAGTATTAAAATTTTAAATTCTTGTGTAAGCTACCAGAAATTTCGCATCACACGTGTTTTGGAACCTTTACACAACCTGAATAACTGTAAGTTACCATTCTACTTTTATATACCTCTACGCATAGGCAACAGAGTTGATTTCACTCACACAACTGGAGGTCATGTATTGACGGCGGGATTTTGAAAATAGTGTATTTTTCGTAACGATTCCAGAAAAGGCTGTCTAAAAGTAGAATGGCACGCTAAGCTAGGTGTAGCCAAAGATGTATTTCTGTTATTGTTGTCGTGTTGTTTGTATTAGTTGTAGTTATTGATCATTCCTAATAAAGTTTCGTGTGAAAGTCAATTGTTGCATTTTTTTTTGCGTTTCTCATCATTAGCATGCAATTTCTTTATACAGACAGTGAATATTCCCTAAACTGTAGACCACTTAAGGTTTTACAAGGGGTTCCCAAACTCACCGCGCGTAGAAGTATAAGAGCAGCTTCTTTATTTAGAAATTAAACGTTAGATTATCAAGGTAAATAAGGAATATCGCGATAGACTCGTTATAATATGTGTATAAAACGCGAGGGTATAAAGTGTAATACGTAACAAATAGTATGACACTGTATAGCGGGAAATGAAGTTGTAGTGTCTGAGGAACGATTTTCTGCCGACGAGCTGGACTGTCAAAGGGTCAAAAGTTTGGGAGTGCCTGCCTTAGATAATAAAATCAAGGCATCGATAAGGGTAAAGGAAAAATTACATAATAGAGGCAGCAATATTTATTATCGAATAAAGGCACAAATTTTAATTGAAGACTCACATCCATGGTTACGTTGCGTTAACAAGTTATATACTTATAAGCTATCAGCTGACAGAACACATATAAGAAGATTGAGATCATGTAAATATAGTGTCCTGAAAACTAACATTATTTTCATTTAAGTAAATCCTTTCATTATCTTTTATTTCTAAGGCCTCTTAATATAAAAATAGGCACTATAGATATTAGGAAAAAAACATTTAATTCTAAATTGTCCCAGAGTAGAATGCGAGTTATTATAAGATATATATCTATTGTAGATATATATCTACACAACCATAACGATACTTCTGAAATATAGCACTTCCATGTAAAAACTAAAGTATAGGTAATATAAAATATTTATAAATTAATTACTTATAATGACAGTCTAATTTAAGAACATAAGTAGTTGTACTTTTACAGAAAATGCTTCACTTAAACAATAATATTCTAAGCAGAATCGATACTTTTTACTACACACTAAGATTAGCAAAGAAGTATTCAAAAGAACAGTCATGATCATAAAAAAAAAAACTTAAGATAACGGCTCATATTTTGGAGACAATTTATTCATAATCACTGTTATTGGAAACTTAGAATAAATACGCCTAGAACCCTAGTTTGCGCAATTGAATCCAGTTTTGGTTAGCCAAGGGCTATGTATCGTCCGTTGACGCATATGTCACAAGGTCAATGTCACAAGGCAATGTCACGAACACATAAAACCAAAGGCGGCTTCAACTTTCGCAGATCACTTGTATGAAGCGTATTTATTTTAAGGAAAAAAAGTAAATAACAATAAGTCTAAGGGATAGCTGTTCATATAAATATTCAGCAATCAGGGAGTGAAAGTGTTCCGTAATAATAAATAATCAAAGACATGCAATACCTCAAAAGACGCATTGCGCCAACTAAGGTTAAAAAACATTAAATAGTCATTGCTAATATAATAATTGCATAATATTATGGTAGCATGTTTATGTTACTTTTAAATAACACGTTTGACACTTATAATATAGACCAATAGTGTTAATTTATCGCACTCTAAAATATTTGGATTTGTTAAATTAAAACATGTATGCACCTATCTGAGAAATGCATATCTGACGTAGGTAATTATAATAGTACTAGAGTGCTAATTCTTAAAAATAAGACAGTGAAACATATTGCTGTGTGAAATCTAGGTCATAGATACTCCGAAGCTCTTACTTCGAAGTTCGTAACGTAGCGTACGTAGCTCTTCATATTGTATAATAGAAGAGCGAGACAAACTCAATATGAAGTTCGATTTTCTATCTTCTATGTACCCTAGAAGGCTTTGGCAAATGTTCAAACAGCTTAAATCACAGAGGCCGAAACTCTATCTTGATCTAAAAGCATCTAGACTAAATAACATAAACACTATAGAAAAATATAAAACGTACAAATGCCTATAAGCTACAGAAGTACATAAAATGCCAATGTAATATAGCGGACTGTTCATTAATAGTCGTTAATGCAAATGTTACACAATGATGGGTATAATTCTGTTTATGAAACGAGCCGCAGGTGAGTTTCGAAATAAGATCACACGAGTGTTTAATGTCAAATTATGTACAGTTGCATTGCAAACTTTCTCTAATTTATCTACACATCAGAAATTCTAATTAGGAGAATGGATTGCAATTGAAATCACGCTGCCGTAGCAAAAAGCAGAAATCTTATCGATATCAATGCTGTAATAAGGTATAAGTGTAGATAAACTTAAAATCTGGCGAGAGATTTGGCACAAACACCTACCACACAATAAAAAAACTCATTAAAGTAATAAAAAATATATCAATATAGATATTTATATTAAGTAATCAAAACAAAGTAATCAAAACAAATATATATTATGAGATTTAATAATCGCAACCCCGTATCATACCAACGGACATTTGTGCATGGATTCAATGGCATGACATGCAAATTCCAATCTAGTCACATGAAATCAATACTGACTTTGTTATAATTATCACGTTATAAACTTTCACGTTGAAATTCACTAACGTTAAGGTATTAAGTAAAAAAAATTGCATGTATATTTTTATCTTGATTTTGTGTACCATATTTTTATTATATATTAAGCTGTTTCTGCAAAACTTTGCATGAAGATTGCAATGACCTTACAGGGTGTCATGTTAGGTATAGATACTCTTTAGAATGAAGACATCTGTACACTATATGAAAGCAATAAAGATCTATCTATCTATATATTTCAGGTGTAAATGAAAATGGGAGAATTTTAATCATGCCTTTCATTTTAATTATGTACCTATATCATATAAATAATGAATTTTCTTTTTCTATTTAATATAAAAATGTGATACGGGGTTGCGAATATTCAGCCATTGTTATTGTATGTCTAATCAGTCTTACGTTGGGCACCGCGAGTTCACATAGAAGCATAACAAGATAAGCTTATTTAAGAGCTTAATAGGCGCATTATGACGCCATCGAAATGGGAGATGAATAAATATTTTCATAATGCAAAGAATAAACCCCCTCATTCCTAGATAAAAGGTGAACATTTTTCTGAAGCTTTAAATAATTAGAAAATAAAAGAAAGTATTTTCTCTGAGGGCCATTAGCATTTCTGAATTTCACCCAATCATTTGACATTTAATCATTTGATAACGGTCGAAAATTTATAAATGTATGAAACATGTCTCATTATTTTTAATTCTACCATTGATACAAATATCAAAACACAAAGAAAAATTGAAATGGCCCCTTCCGCCAGTTTCAATTTCTCTTTGTACTTTGATCTTTGTATGAACCGTCGAAAATTTAGCTATCAGTGACCCAGGCCCCCAGGGGATATAACAGAAAAAACTTGAATGACCTAGCTGCCGAAAAAGGCTTGTAAGAAATATGAACATAACATGAATTATTTACGTGTATACTTACACCACAAACTACGACACAACATGGTAAGAATTTAGTAATATTTGTTCAGGTTTGCATACAATAGGTATTCTTAAATACCAAGGCCATAGCTCGTACAAGTAAAAAGTAAACATTCAGTTAATGACTATATACCTACTTATTTACTATGAGAGAAGAGAGATAATAATAAAGAGGAACTAGTTACATTTTGTAGAAATAGTTTCGAGATTTGTTACAAACTTTATAAATATTTAATTATTATCGAAAAGCGACTCATTGGTCACTATCCATCGCATATACCAACAGGTTATCGCGGGTTATTCAGGTCTGATACCTAATTAATGGATCCTTTATTTTCTAATCCACCGTTTTATCTGGACTAAAGCCAACGCTAGGACGTTACGAAACTTACGAACATACCTAGATGGATAGCAGAAGTCATTTGTAATATGGAGAAGATGAAGAAATATTTAGTTAATCTCACCGCACGAATAACCTGACTATACATCGCAGACTCATTTGCCTACAATGAGAAAACCATCTGCCAACGGAGGTGCTTAAGGCAACCACCATTTTGTTTTATAGGATGTTTACGGACACAACTGGATGGAAAGCAAAAGTGGTTTGAAATATGGAAAGGATGGGTAAACATTTTCTTCTATTAGCAACCTGTATCGCTACATACGTACAAGTAAAATGCAATTTACTTTAGCGCAAGAAGAATAGAAAACAATTAGGAATATTAGGATTCGTGACCGGGCACTAACACAGAGAAACCGCATTGTCCATCCAAAATAGCCCCATTATCGTTGTTTACAATGTATTACGTTAATGATAGACTTGACATTGAAAATTAATCCACCATTGCGTCAATACATGCTGTACATACATATATATTTACCCGTTAAGCCGAAATTCGCCTTATCGAGTTTCATCTCAGCACGAATAGGATTAATAAATATTATATCATATGAAAAGGTATTGCTGCGTAAGGCACAAACGCTTACAACATCTACTTAGTACTCTTTTGTTGAATTGAATGTATCCATTTTAGAACATAGATTATAAGTTTATGTCAATAACTCTATGACCATCCGTGGTCTGAAATAAACGATATGAATTGAATTGAATATCTAATACTTTTTTTTTTGAGGATGTCAATTGATTCTATTTTTAGGGTTCCGTAGCCAAATGGCAAAAAACGGAACCCTTATAGATTCGTCATGTCTGTCTGTCCGTCTGTCTGTCCATCCGTATGTCACAGCCATTTTTTTCCGAAACTATACGAGCTATACTGTTGAAACTTGGTAGGTAGATGTATTCTGTGAACAGCATTAAGATTTTGATGCAAAAATAAAAAAATGATAATAAATATTGGGGGCTCCCCATACTTAGAACTGAAACTCAATTTTTTTTTTTCATCCAACACATACGTTGAATGAATGTAGAATCCTGCGATGTACTAGTCAAAATTGATGTGATGTAAATAGGGACTCCTTGCTGACAGAAGTCAAAAACAATGTTCCGGAAATATACAACTACCTTCTCCATTGTATTGGGGTATCTATGGATAGGTCTTCAAAAATGATATCGAGGTTTCTAAAATATTTTTTTTCTAAACCGAATAGTTTGCGTGACAGACGCTTCCAAAGTGGAAAAAAGTTGGTCCCCCCCCCCCTCTAACTTCTAAAATAAGAAAAATGAAAAATCTAAAAAAACATATGATGTACATTACTATAAAAACTACCAACGAAAATTGTGTTGAACGAGATCTAGTAAGTAGTTTTTTTTTAATACCTAACTTTGCACCTAATTTATATGGGGCGCTATACAAACCAGGTGCAAACTTAACTTAACCACTTAGGGATGGAGTGTTTGTACGGAACCCTCGGTGCGCGAGTCCGACTCGCACTCGGCCGGTTTTTTTTTATTGGGATCAAATGTCTCTATGGGACTACCTACACTTAGGGTCAGCTCACACCGAGACGCGACGCGACGCGACGCGACGCGACGATACTGGAAGAGGCCGGTGATTTCGCGCTGCGCCGCGCGGCGCCGCGAGACGCATCGCGGCGCAGCGAGGCGCATCGTAAAATCGTTGGCAGCACGACGCCTCGCTGCGCAGCGAGGCGCCGCGCGGTGCCGCGTCCAACCGCCCCGCAGTCTACCTATTGCAAGCGCATGAGAACGGCGGCCTCAGGCTGCGCCTCGCGGCGTCGCGCTGCGTCGCGCGGCTTCGCGAGGCGCAGCGCCGCTCTTACACGCCGCGCGTACCGGCGATGCACCGCTGCGCCTCGCGACGCCGCGCGGCGCGGCGCGGCGCCGCGAGGCGCAGCGCTGCGTGGCGCAACGTATTATGTATTCTCACGATGAAATGTGTCCCTTTTAATGTAGTAAATAAAGTATAATTTTGAGTCACTCTATTGAAATGTGCGCGCAGCGTCGCGTCGCGTCGCGTCTCGGTGTGAGCTGACCCTTAGACTGCTTTAAAAGTCAGATATGATTTGACCGTCAAAGTACAACATTCCTATAGAGCACTAAAAACGCTCCATACATTTGACCTACATATGACGTGATCTGTGGGCTGGGTCCAATATTTGTATGGAGAATAAGTAATTTGCCATTTTCACCGTGAAAAAGTGCGTATAAGTCCGTGGTTGTCATACAATTATTGTTTTGTATGAGGATTATGAAAACAATTTCAAAAATTCTTTTGGTTTAAAAACATAATCATAATTGAACTTTTGAAGTCACATATTTCAAAAAACATTTTTTCGTTTTATTTTTTCGCTGCGTTCCAAAACACGGGTTGAGTCGTAGGTACCAGCAAAGCTGAAGTGGGACTGGGCTGGACATGTCTGCCGCATGCATCCGGAACGATGTGCCAATAATCAGCGATTGAACACCGCAAGGTTACCGGAGCAGAGGCAGACCGAAAAGAAGATGACGAGATGACCTGGATGCATTTAGTAACGAGTGGAGGGAGCATGCAGCCAATAGAGACGAGTGGCGCAAGAGAGGCCTTTGCCGAGCAGTGAAAAACTTTGTTTTATTTTTTCATGACATATTGAGGTAATTTTATTCATATAACTACAGTATGTAGTATAATTCAACATCAGTAGCATCCCCTAATATAAGTTAATAAATTAGAGATGATAAAAAAATAAGTAGATAATCCTAAACACTAAAAAATACATGATCCGTGGATCCTTATTCGTTCGACTTTTTTTATTTTAGATTTTGTTAGATTCGTGGAGCTTTTATTTTGTTAGATTTTTTACCGCTACTGTACCTAACTACTTAAGTAAGGCATTAGCCAGCGATACATTGATTCGACAACGACACATCCATGCCAAATGTCAAGAGCACAACTATCGATACTAACATAAACATACAATGTCGCCAGTTAATTATGATATTTATGATCAACAACACTAAGATGGCCGTAACAAAGTTCGTGTTTCAATAACACGAGTCCATTGCGGAAACACGTGTCGACTCAGGAACTTAAGTACCGTGTAATTTTCATCTTTAGGTCCGAAATTTAAGGTTCATTTATATCGAGTTTAATTGGGATTCTCAAATTCGTTCATGCAGTCAAACATTTGCTTTTTTAAGGGACTCTGTTTTAGTATATACGAGTATTGTAAAATACTTAAAGTAAATGCGACCTTCACTTTGAATGTACAGTCAACCTATTTGATTTCTAGGCCACTATAGGACCTTATCACAACGACAATGATATGAGATTTCAAGCGGCTTTCATATTGACGTTCACTGTGACAAGGTACGAAAAGGCCTAGGAAGCAAATTGGTTGACTATACAGCGCAGCTTTAATTTCAGCATACAAGAATACCGGACCTAATTGTCATAACGTCATAAGTATACATTATCCATTTACACTTGTCTTAAGAGGCCTTATTCCTTTTAAAATGCTGATTGTTTAGACATTTTTCTCTATGATCAAACATGTTTCTTAACATACTATCAAGGACCATATACCCGGGACTTATGTTCTCATACAAGAAAACGTAACTCTGAAAAAGCTCAAAATTCGGTATAAAACCTAGATGGCGCTGCTTCGTAGCCTGGAAGTGACAAAAATGATATGTTTTACCAATATTTATAAGTGATTTTTGATTTTTGAAAATCAAACGCGTTACTGCTTTGTTTTAATACGATAATATAACTTAAATACACAATTTTTAAGGATTTCATTTTTTAGTCTTCAACAACGTGGTTTGATCGTATTAAAATAGATGGCACTACCTCTGGATAGCTCAAGGTTGCTTGCGGGCTCGCCAATTTTTGCTACACAAAATAGCTAGATGGCGTTGGTGCACTGATGTAATGGACAAAATAAGTTACGCCCGAATTGTCAAGCGACATTTCCCACTAACAAACAGTCAGTAACGTAATATTTGTTAGATAAGTTTTGTACAGTCAAGGAATTTCATTTCCTACCCATTTCGATAAAATGTCGTTAGACATTCGCAATGCATTAAGGCCGAAAATTATATTTCAATAATAGTATTGAAATGTCAATATTATTATTTGTCACTTCATTTTACAAAAAACCTCCTCGCGAAAGGTTATCATTTGCTTTTAATTTCTAATTAGGAACATATGTCAGTGTCAATCGAGAAAATCGTAAAATAATTTTCAGCAACGTTATTAATTTGAAAAATAAAATGCTTGCCGCTAACCGTGAACTATTAAAAGATAATGATAATGACTGAAAACAATGAAGAGCTCAAAGAGTGGAGTTACACCAGGAAGGAATACGGATTTATGAGATCACACGTCGGTTAAATGCTAGCAGGGACACAGTTTGACGTTGGGTACGGCGATATAATGCTGAAGGAAACCTTATTGATCTACTGCAAAGCAAAGTAACCATTGCATCGTCCGCTTGCCATGGCCCATGCCATGACAAAATGGCTTTACGCCAACGGGACGATTTGCGGAAATGTTTGACATTTACCCTAGAACAATTAGGAATTGCCTACATGCAGGCGGCCTGCGAAAATATATTCGTTCGTTTTGTTTTTGTTAAAAGTAATATAAAGAAAACGTTTATAAAATTGTGGTTTTATTGAATTATCACTGTCGTTATTTCTGTTAGTTTTTGTATAGATAAATTTCGGGTGCCTGTCGTATCGCATAACGTTTTTTGTCCTAAAAATGTTTGGCCGAGAATGTTTGGCATACTGTTGAATGGCATACTACTCGTTTGTCCTACTATTTTCAGATGATGTGCGTATCGAAAGTTTCGATTCGAAACGTGATACCTACCTGAAGGGCTACTCCGATGTTGGAAATTTTACTGTCGTATAGTGCTATTCCATTCACTAAAATATTCTTTGACAGATGATCGAGAAGGATGGCGCTATTCGACAGTCAAATTTTGAACATCGGGGTAGCCCTTCTGGCATCACT
The DNA here is from genome assembly GCA_932273695.1 of Apotomis betuletana. Taxonomy (NCBI): domain Eukaryota; kingdom Metazoa; phylum Arthropoda; class Insecta; order Lepidoptera; family Tortricidae; genus Apotomis; species Apotomis betuletana. The sequence goes on along the minus strand of OW026298.1, from coordinate 9,217,179 downwards.
GGTTTGACATGTCTTGCCAGATGGGTGTGTGATGTCGTCAAATCAAATGTCATTGTTTCAAATTTGTAAAATTGTATGTATTTTATCCATGAAATTACGCGATTAATCGAATTTTGCGGTTACGTGTTTCCATATCAGAATTTATTGTTTTTTTACAAAGAATAGTTTGGTATGCGTTTCGTGAAGGTCTATCGTAGGCCCAGACAAAATTATTATTATATTGATTAGTTTACGTCAAAACGATGACATGTAGGGAATTGTTGCAACTACAATGATTTGCTCTCCATACAAATTTTAATCCCGTTTTTCGTCCCTAAAAGGGATAAAACTTGGTATAAATGATAGCCTATGTCCTATTCTGATATATAAGGTACATAACTGGAAAGTTTCATCATAATACGTCCAGTAGTTTTTGAGATTAAGTGAAACGTACATACATACATCCATCCAAACTTTCACGTTTATAATATTATTAGGATTAGGATTAGGATGTAAGTAATTTTTATGTTTAAATAAAACATACACAAATAGTGAAATGAGACGAAACGGAACGTAGTAAACAAACATCGCACCTAACGTCATCTATTCACTTTTTACTGTATCACTTGGAACTTGGAAGTTGGAATGTCGTTGAACGCTTGACGACTGTGTTACTTCACGCTTGCGCGTACCGTACGGTAGAGATTGAAAAATGACGACTTTTGAATGAATTGAGACCCTTAGCGGCATCTAGCGACGTAGAACGATAGTAACTAACGGAGTACGGTGCGTAGTATGAAGAATAGCGGTCCCGTGTATATGGTCCTTGATACTATTGATGTTACTTTCTAGAACAGGGCTATTGGGATTTATTGGTATATATTTGAAACCTACAGTTTGAATTTTTCATTGATAATTTTTGTTTCAAAAACTACTCGAAATTGACAAAATTCACGCGGAAAATTAGTTTTTTTAACTTATTTTCGACTGTACGCAATGAAAGCGTGAAATAACTATGTTACTACCTAGAACTCGGGGAAAAGTATTATTCACTTCAAAAAGTTGGTTGAAATTATCAATATATTTGTTATAATATGAAAAAAATAAATTTTAAAAGGAATAAGGCCTCTTAAGTTGTAAACCACTTCCAAACCAAATTAATATATGCACATTTATGTCCCGAAACAGTCAAAAATATACAACTAAATATAGATGCTGGGTCCACAGAATATACCAGCCTAAAAAAACATATAGAACTTTGTATCCAGATTGTTGTTAATGGGATGGCGTACTTCTTCTACAAAATTCCAACAATTGGAGCCATTTGAAGCACGAACAGATAGCATAACTTTTGGGTAAATTTTACACTACAGAGGCACTTACACAAACATATAATTCTTACAAGATCAATGTCATTAATAACTTAATTCGACAAGAATTGCTTTCAAAATACAAAAGCAAATCAAATTTCGCATTGCCAGAGATCGTCCAATCATTGACATACACTTTAATTATAATACGCAATGTCATAATATGTATTCTTATTGCATGTTTAATAATACAAATATGTAACAAAAAAAACACCGCAGGTACGTATTTCAGGTATTTTCAGAATTATTACCTGCTCTAGCATCTTATTACCACGACTTTTTGCATGCATTTTAGTTCCAGTTTTGTTGAATATAATTTTATTGTACAGTCGCCATCAGACATATCGCAGCATATAAGGCGTCCATAAATATCTGAACATGTACTGTAACGCCCAGTAAATAAGAGTCGCGTTCAGATATTTATGAACGCCTTATATGCTGCGATATATTTGATGGCGATTGTACAAAAGTTAAATCTATAAAGACAATAATTCATGTTAAATTTTACAATATACTGTACTTAGACTAAGTACTTAGTTATGATTTGAATGAAATAAATGCTTTATTAAAAACCAAACAAACCATCTGCCAACTAAGCCAATATCGAATTCCTTGGAAGTTAAAATAAGAAGGGGCTCACACGCCTAAGCCACCCTCAATGAGAATGTACAGCCGGGTTAAATAGTGTTGTTGATATCACACCGGATAACAAAGATGATAAGGGTCACAAATATACCTACACTAGTGAAATTTGTATCTTGCTCAGTGTTGCAATTTAATATACAGTAAATAGACATACTTATCAACTACAACAGGGTTCAATGTCAAATCAAGAACACAGATTGCAATGGTCAAGGATATTATGTTATGTTACAATTGCTTGAACTATTGTGAGGTGAAGGCAAAACTAATGATAGCAATCTGACTCATATGGCATAACAAAATTGCGTTAAAGATGCAGTAGGTATTGCATCATTTGCATAGGATGGACGTAATTGAGACAAGGCCGTCTTATAGCATGCGGGGGCCCATGGGCCTGGGGCCCCAGTGGCAGAGAGGGATCTACATTGACGTTTATTATAAATTGAGATGTAGTTTTATTTTCTTTTATTATTTGAATCAGATGACCATAATCTGAGGAAAGGATTTTAAGCCAAACAGAATCATAAATTAGTAAATCATAAACATATTTCTCAACTACTTGTATTTTAATATTTTTGGATCCCAAAAGTTAATTCACTTCAACTATTAGGAGTCAGCCTTATACTTGCACCGTTGTGAGATGAAACTTATACATACATGGTAATTTTTGTTAGTTAAGATAACAATGTCACATATTTAATCTATACCTATATAAAAGAATAGAATATGCATGAAAGTGGTCTACAAACTATTATAAGGATAACCTTTGGTAGCTTAAGAAGAATATGGCATGAAACTAATATTAATGAGATTTTGTATATTGATAAAATGCCAAAAGCAGTAACATCCTCTAGCGTAAACCATATACAAATACATTAAAAGTGAAAAATTTAATCGTTCGGGAGAGTTTGATCCCGCATTTCTAGGCTTTCCAAGGCATCATACCTATTACAACACTGAACCGATGCGCAAACATTTTTAAATTTTCTATAATAGCTCTTGCACATAAAGAAATTATGACTTTTCTGAATTTTCAATTTATATTGCATCTTTTTTAAATTTTTCACTTCAATGCAATCAATTGATCAATGTAAGTCACTGGAAATCTCAAAGCAAAATGCACTATGGGTACCACCTGGAACACACTAACTATTTTGAATCCTAGGAGTAGCCCACTGCTGCAAAATTGTACCCCAGGCATCAAAAGTATATAAGGTTATATTAATAATTATACACAGCATATAAAGTGGCAAATAAAAATGCTTTCTATTATGAGGTACAATTTTTCCGATTTGTTGACTTGGGCATTAACAAGATTACAACGCAGTGGTAATCGGTGGACAAGGCATATGTAAATTTTACAATAAATTACAAATATATAATAGTTGCTCAGATCACTAGACTCAGATAAAGACAGATAGAAACAAAATTGAGCGAAACAATTGAGAAATTATAAACAACTATCCACAGCCTATTTGACACTAGGTATACAGTGGAATGAAATGAATACTTGTCCACATTGATGTCCAGTCATCAGAAATGAAGACGGTAAACTTAAATGAACTTGTGCAACAAAAAAGTACAAAATTCTCACCATTGTTACAACTGCACTGCACTTCACTTGCAGACCTTGATGGATGTATTCTTGATTACCCAGAAGCCAATGGAATATGGTGGCATTGAAATATGATTGCCATACCTAATGTGGTTTGGTTCAAGCTCAGGCATTGATGACTCAAAATACAATGGCCAGCCATTAAGCAAAACAGTCTTGGATTTTCTATTGTTAGATGGAGCACTTATAATGTACTCATCAATAGACAAATCATCTCCATGCAAAGCAGTCCCGTTAAGAAGGAACTTCGCCTTAGCCATTTCCAAATTTACAGCAAAAACAGTTACAGCACTCGTATCATTGGTATATTTTCTGTTAGCACAGTGAGCGTACATCCGCTGAAACCGTGAACATTTGCAGTTTATATGTAACACCTTGTTGCCTACTAGTTTCTTGTAAATGACACTCACCCACCAATCAGGGAGAGGCTCCAACTTTTTGTCAACTAGACTGTAGTTGCCTCCGAAAAAACTTTGTCTAACAACTGTTGTGACATTGTATGTGGCTGCCAACCCTAGCTTATCCAGCCAAAGAGGGCTCCCTGCATAAGAATCTGACAGACCTGGAGCTCCTCCGCCATATGAACTACTAGTCTCAGTCAGCCACATTGGTATGTGGGTGTATTTCAAAGTGTGGTCATGCATAGTCTTCAATTGTTCTTTCAGTAAATCAAATGTTTCAGGATTCCAGAAATCTTCCAGCTTAGCAGTTCTACTGTTCAGATAGTACTGATGCCAAGACCTTGCATTGATGTAGTCAGATCCATTTGTGAGAAAATCTACCATGTACTGTAAGCATTCCGGGCGGTTTACCTGAGGTCTTGTGGTGTCAGGGCCGACTAGCATAGAGTGCTTATAGCGGTAATGATTGAGGAGCTTACGGAGATGTTTAAAATCTTGTGCTAGGACTTGGGGAGTGATACTTACATTGAAAACATGGTGGAATGAGTTGGGCTCATTCCCTAGCTGCCAATCAATGTGGTGATATTTTTGTTTGGAATATTCCAGCAATTCTATTGCGTTTTGGTCGTACCAGCCGCTCTCGTTTCGTAGCAACACATTGAGAGTGAATAGGAGCCTCATTTTTGTAGCTTTGCAGAAGTCGTTGATTTCGGACCATTTCTTGCCTGTCATGATAAAGAATGGGAGTGGTTTCTTGCATAGGTAATGGATTGAAGGGCAGACGGATTTGGAGTAGTTTTTCGGGCATGGAAGATCGCAGGAAGTTCCGGGGGCGACATCGTCTTTGCTGAATATGAGCCTGTCGGACATGGTACCACCGAGTCGCAGGCGGGCTGGCGCCAGTGCCGCCGCCAGCTTCCTGAACCTCGGCTTTGCAAAGTCGATTGTGTCGTACTTCTCGATCTGGGAAGTGTCGATGCCGATACTCAAAAACTCGTTGGAAACTATCGCTTTCACTCTCTGATGTTCGTCGAGTGTAATGAAACACCTCTCGTGCGCATTCAGCTTGAAGAATAGCACCAGAACGGCCACGTTGCAGCATGTTACAAACACACAAACAGTTATTAAGCGTCTATTCGATAGCATTTTGGACACAAGTTTTTGATAGCCGACTAAGCTATAATATCGCCGTATATAACTCTATACTTCAAAATGTTATTATTATTGTATAAGATCCAAGGTGTTTTCTTTAAGTCGCGACAGACTGGCGCCTCCTTGCGGGCTTAAGCTCCGAAAGCTTCGATACAACAGTCTGTGTCTGTCCTATGAAAGCACTCAACTCAACCATAACTCAACAAAGCAGTGACAAATTGACAATGACATCTGTGACTGACAGAACAGAACGGTAATACCAGCCTAAAACCGTCCTTAAGTTTACAGTTGCGGACCCAATCAGGACGTCGGTGATAAGGACGATCAATATTTTTTAAACTACGGCTTGTTAATCTCGTATAATAAGTTTCCGATTTAAATTAAAGTTCTGTATTTTTGGTCACGTACGTGACACGTGACCAAAAATACAGACAATTTTCATTATCCGCGTAACAAAAAAAATATATAAATTTGTAATGTTCTCATGCGATACTCGAATTAAATACTTAATTAAACAGTTACTACTTCAAACGGATTACTAGTTCAACTAGTTGGCTATTCCCAATTGTCGTAAGCCTAGCCTACAATTTTTGATATTCCATTTTCAATTTTAGTGATCCTACTCTCATTTGACATTAAACTTAAGTATATAGTTACTTTACTTTACGTTACGTTTACGTTACCAGTACTTTGTTTTCGGTCCACGGATCTATTTTCAATTCCGTTTAGTCGTGAAAAATATGTAAATAATAAGTATTTAGTAAGAACTTGCAAAATTTAGGTACAACAAGAAATATTCACATATAGACATGTTTCAGTTAAATCAACGCAAATTTGTTTCTGCACTGAAAGCCTGAACCGTAAAAGTCTAGGTACTTTCTATAATTTGTAATACTTAGATCTATTTTTAATTATTTCATAAAAATCAAGATTTTACTATGGTTTTCAACGTTAACTTATTTCTTTTTGTTCTTATCATAGAAACAAAATTTTAAATAAGTATCTAATAATTAGACAGGCAGATAATCAGTTACTTAAACTTAAATATGCTTAATGCATGTTTTCTGTACAGTACGACACAAAAGAGTAGAAATTAAAAAGTGGCAATACTGTAGTGTCGTCCCTTTCTAATCAATGTAAGAAAAAAGGGACGACACTACAGTATTGCCACTTTTTAATTTCTACTCTTTTGTGTCGTACTGTACTCTCAGAGCAATAATGTATGAACCATTAGTGGAAACGGTTTTGGCTTCTGTGTTATCTATTTTCGTTAACTCTAAGTGTGATTGTATGCTGTTTGTTTCCCATTACTATAAATAAATTTTTGTAACTATGTATACCATATCTAAGTAAGGCAAATAAAATAATTTCATATCAGATGGCACTTTTTTGTATTTGCAAATGGTAACCCAGTACTTTGAATTTGGGCGCGTATTTTGAAACAATAGTGAGAATTGAGATAGGTACTGATAGGGCTTCCGGTCCGTGACTCTAAGTTTCGTTGTTCGTTATTTATTAATTTTGATTGTTTAACCCTTTGAGCGCCGAGCGGCAAAGCAATTTACCGTGCCACTGACGCCAAACCAAAAAAAAAAGTGCTCCATAATCAACAGAGATTAAGAAACACAGATAGTGGTTTGAATTAGCATGTTTTTGACCACTGAAATTTTGACGTCAATAGACGTCGTTGGCGTCAGTGGCACGAATTCCCGATGACGTGATTTGCCGTCTTTGGCGGTCAAAGGGTTAATGTGTAGTATTGATAGCGTATTGTGCAGTGAATAGCTAATGAAGAAAATCAACTTGAAGCGTACATATCCCCTCTTGGGTCAAGGCCCGATAGTCCGCGTAGTTTTTTGTAAATCGCTATCACTTTACAAAAAGCACGATTTTCTCAACTCACCGTACAACGTGGTATCAATCCTCTATCTTGTCGCCATGTGCGATTGGCAACGAGACATTGGCAGTACCTAAATGGTCGCTAAATTGCAACCGGTTACCATATTTTAAAAGAATAGAATAGAGATACCTACTGATAACTGATAACGTGATAATGTGAAATTTAAAGAAAATGTTCCTAAATCTACAGTGAATTGTTTTAAGTGGTCTATGAATGCGACGATATAATTTTTAGTTTTGTTTACGTTAGATATCAATATCATAATTAGCAGGTACTAGTGGTCAACGTGAAGAACTTTAAAATTGAACGCGCACCGCGCTGTGGCGCAGCGAGGGGCTCTTCCGCTTCGTCCAGAATTCATGGTGATCATATTTGACATAGACAAAGTTGCATCGCCTGTAGGTACCATTTTATATGAATAATAGATACGTAAGTACAGGTACTTATTCCCTGCTGGTACATACAGGAAGTTTCTTGTTAGGTCATTAAGTCCCATAAGTACTAAAATCCCATCGAACTATTTATAGCTGCAAATCAATGGTTTCGTTCATAGCTTGATTCTAATACGCGTAGGCGCACAGTTAAATATTTCCTGGTGTAGGTACACCTTACTCCACCCTTTAGTGTAGGTAGGTACATACCTATCCAAAGATCGGTACGAGACATTAAAGGTTGGAAGAGAGAAGAAGAACGTAACGCTGTTTAGTGTCCTACACCAGAACCAAGTGGTGCAAGTATGCATAGGTACGTATCGGTCTATTGGTATCTAGTGGAAGCACAGCTGTAAAACGGTGTGCACTCGGAAGCAGAGTGAGGTTGAGTAGCGGAATCTTTTCTCCATTTTAAGAACCTCGTGCAGTCTCAACGAGGTTCTGGCAGAAATGAATCGAAATTATTTACATAATTCAAGTAAGAATTGCGTACGAGCGATGCATGCGGCGGCCGCCAGCGAAGATTGATCGCCGGGGAATGTGTGCCCTGCCCTGTGATTTCTTCTGTCCGTATTGTAAAGTAAATGAGATAATCCTATATTATATTGATATTAGGCATATCAACTAATGCCCAAGGCGCGAGCTACACAGAAAATACGTAGGACGCGTAGCGGCCGGGGCGAGGCGCGACTTTTTTTTAAATCTCATGCAAGATGTATACAAGTGTCGCGATGTAACCCCAGACAGAGAAGATGGAATCAGGAGGCGTTGCCGTCGCGTTCTATTTATTATACTACAATATACGCTCTTATTCTACGATGCCTACATTTAATATGAAAATTCATTAATGGGGTCTGCGATGCTTTCTTGACCTACGTAGGTATAAAAATACGTGTGGCTTTAAAACAACAATATTAGTTATAAATACACTTTATTGATTCAACAGGAAAAACCTTCAATATGTTTTAAGTACTGGTAGCAAATGTGACAGAAGTTAACATCGATTCAGTAGGTTGCAGTTACATAACAATATCTACCGTTACACTTAAGTCGGAGACGGACAGATAAAAGAGGATGGATAAAAGAGAAAGGATACACGTATTACTAAATATAAGTAGGCATGTAGTAATTGTAGTACCATGGTAGTACCTACTTATAAATTGACACAGACCCTATCAATAAAACAACGTCACAATTTTCGATGACATTAAAGAAGCGCAGTACTTATATAAAGAAAAATAATTCATATTTTATTGACTCATAAATGTAAGTACCCTAACATTACAACAAAGTCAATCTAACAACATAAACTAAGTACAAAATGATTAACGAACTACAACTGACTCATACGTACATCGCTCAACATCGCCTTTGAAAGGACAGACAAACAGAAGAACACTGATTATAATTACTTACACCTAGCCGATACATTAGGCCTCTTATAGATAGTTGTTTATTTACTACAGTTCTCAACCATCTCATTATCATAAGAATAAACTAAGATATCAGTTAGAGTATACTAAGTTTTTCAAGGAAGTCATAATACCTACATAGTAAATAAAATAAAGAAATAAGTTGCATAGCAAAACCAGCAACGGAAATATAAAAAACGACTTTAAAAGAAATGAAGGAAAGTATAAAATATATAAAAAAAAATAACGCTCTGAGGAATGTAAAAACATTACATATAGGTATATACAGATACTCAACATTCAGCGAAGAGCAATGGATTCCAAGCACGGATTGGAAACCGACAATACACTACTACTTTTTGATATGTTTGTATTCTTGTTACTAATTTAAAGTATACTAAAACCCAGACACAGAAGCTTAATATTTTGCACACTGACAGGTGTCTGGGTCTGGGTTGAATTTAGAAATTAACATCAAACATTTATATTTATAGGCAACATAAGTAAGCGCCGTCTGTCTACTTATAGGTACGAGTATAGTTCCATAACTACAGTCATTTGACGATCACACGTTCATTCGTAACTGGCGCTATTGCCAAACAATATATATCAGCAGACATGACAAAGATATACAAACGAAAAATTATAGACAACGAATTGCTGATACCAAAAATGTCCGCAGTCAATGTCGATTCAGCCCGTGCGTAAGTCTAGAAGTTTAGAGCTCGTCGTGTTTGGGTCCGGAGAACTCCTCATGGCTGATGAAGCCGTTCTTGTCCTTGTCCTCGTGCTGGAAGATCTCCTCGACGAGTTTGTCGTGGCTCTCGAGCATGTTCTTGATGTCGTCGCTCATCTCGCCGTTCTCGGGAGCGGTCATTTGCTTCTTCAAGTACTCGCTCACCTGGAAAAAGGTCGTTATTTGTAAAGTGTGTACATATGTTGGGCTCTATGTTACCTTCAGAAGGCGTTGTGACATGTATCTAAATTAGGAGTCAGTGTTTTAAAAAATATACTGGTTCGTCAATCAGATTGAAGAGAACGAAACGAGTGTGACAATACACATAGGTTAATATTTGTAGTTCGCCATTGGGCAAGGTTTGTGAATAGCTGAGCACTACGTGACTACCAATTATATGGCCGTATATTGTCATAAATATAACCCAGTTTAATTACTTATATTAAGTATGTTTAAACGATCATGTATCAAGGATAGTTGTTTTCTCGTGATTCATATTCATATAATAAATTGATCGTATCCAATAGAACTGTAGTAATTACGGACTGTTAAAAATCGGATTGGGAATCGAAATACTGCATTTCCTCAGGCCCAAGGGATGTCAAATGAACCATATAATTACCACGTGGGGAATAGCAGCGCTGGAGTTGCGATGTCTATTGAATGAGAACGCTTTTGTCTAAAATGTTTCGAGTATTGTTTATTCTTTAAAATATAATATATGTAACGTTGAGACGACGTGGACGTCGTTGCCGCGACATAAACCTTTGCGACGGCGTCGTCTGAAATTGACAACATTTCATATTTACAAGACTACAATTTTATTACTTTTCTGAATTCTGCTTAGAAAGATGAAGTAATCCATGTTTTTTTTTTCAGAGATAACTATTTATTTTATTATTTACTAGCTGTGCCCCGCGGTGTTACCCGCTCATCCCACGGGAACACTAAACTTATTCGGGATGAAAAGTATCCTATGTCCTTCCCCAGGACTGAAACTATCTATATACCAAATTTCATCTAAATCGGTTCAGCGGTTTAAGCGTGAAGAGGTAACAGACAGACAGACAGACAGACAGACACACTTTCGCATTTATAATATTAGTATGGATTTATAAAAACTTAATCATTTTAAATTGTGGCAACACAAAAACTATGACTGAATGGATACTTTAGTCCGATTTCTAATAAAAAAAACGCAATGACGTTGAGGTTCACATGAAATTGTCAAAATTAAAAAAAAAAATTTCGCTGTTGGGTCAAAGACAACAACCGTATTCAGGCCTAATTGTCTTAGATTGCGGTATTTTATGTATTTTCTTATATTTTTTTAAATACAGAAGATTAAACTCAAAGATTTTTTTTGCGCGTACACGACACAAAGCCCTGTCGATCTCTATATTAATTTCCACCTGTTAAAAATATGAAATGTTGTCGATACAACCAATATTTAAAACTATGTTAAATGTTCGGCTGTAGACAGAGACGCAATTTTGCGATCATCACAATCGCCGTCCACGGACGTGGTGCCGTATCACGAGGATCGTAATTTACGTCTCTCCACGCACTGTCCGGAGTTTTAACCGACCGAAAGGTCATTTATTGTCGGCCACCAATGACCTGCGGGAGCATTTCCGGGCTTTGGAATCGCACTGCGGGCCTATGATGGTTGCTCTATCACGCGATAAAAAAGTGACAAAGCATCCGTCACGTGCTTGCTCACGTGATACATTGTCACTTATTTATCGCGTGATAAACGCAACCATCATAGGCCCCCTGTTGTCCTTATAATACACCGTTAGGCTATCGAGAATAGCAATGCCGATGAGAATCATAATAAGTAATATCTTAAAATTGGGATATAACTATTTTTAAAGACCTATATTAATTCAAAAACCGTTTCGGGGAATAGGGCTCTTATACTGCAATAAACAATTATATCGTGACAAAAAGAATAAGAATAAATTTTCACACGTGTCATCGTGTGAAAATTTATTCATATTTTTTTTTTACTTTCACTTGTCGATGCCGTTTGGAAATATAAAAAATACAAGTCAATATTGGTATTGTAATAAGTTTCTCTTTTGGAGTACTTAATGTTGACAGTTGACAGGCCCTGTGTTTAGCCGAATGGTTAGTTTTTGTGCAATAAGGTAAAAATAAATAAATACTTAAATATGAACTAATCCAATTAAATACGATGGCTAATTATACATATTAATTACTTACTATGTTAAATCTATAAATGTTAGCTACAATAGGTGTGTCTAGGCATAACAGTATATGAGTATACTAAGTAAGTAACTGATCGTGAAAATAAAACTAGTAATCAAGGAAGGTGGTGCATTGTTAAGACAATATATATTTAAAAACAGAACAGTGTTTCCCCCCCAGAATGCTGAAACTTTGGAATAGATTAGTCAAAAGTGCAATTAAAAGCTCCTTAACTCCAGCTCTTTAATATTTAAGATTAGAAGTTAAGTTTTTATGTATTCCTAGGAACTTTCTGCGAAATACATAGTTTAATTATTCATTATTATTGCATGCTTTAAGATGGGATTCAAATTGGTTATTTGTATGGCAATAGAAAATAATCTATAAAAGTTTATTCAAAGGGAATTTTGGTTATTTGTATGGCAATAGAAAATAATCTATAAAAGTTTATTCAAAGGGAATTAGATTCACTTACTTAATCTACAAATAAACGCAAATAATCATCACTTTTTTACGCGTGTTATCAGATGTTTATTTTTATCGAAACCATCTTCTCTGAAAAAGAGCGATTCAGGGGTTATGTTATGAGCGGAAATGAAAGGGATGAAATGAAGAGGAAAAACACTGAGCAACTTTTCCTATGGGGCAGCAGACGGCAGGCAAAAAACATTTAAGTACCTAATTCAAAAGTTCATTGATCGCTGTCTGAAATGTATGGAAAAGCTGATATTTATTCGCCATTCGTGGTTGGCCATGGTGAAAGTGCTTCCGTGTGTGTGACCCTACCCATAACCTCCTTCGTTCTCTCTCATTGAGAGTCCATATTCCTTTTATTTTACTTTTCATATTATGATAAAAAGCTATTTCATGTTTTGATTGCGTTCAGTCGAAAATAAATTGAAACAAGAAAAACAATTTTGCGCATGTATTTGGTCATTTTCGAGTTCAAAATTCAAACTGTAGGTTTCAAATATATACCAATAAATCCCAATGGACTCGTTCTAGGTAGTAATATCAATAATATTTTAAGAAATATGTTTGATCATAGAAAAAATGTCTAAAATCATCAGCATTTCAAAGGGAATAAGAATAGGCTAGTTGACCCAGTTTCGAAATATATTGGAAATGGTTAATAATGATCTTACTAGCTCTAAAAAAAATGTCTTGTATTTTTCTGAAAGCTAGAAAGCTAAATTTTATGAATTGAAAATTAGAAATTTCATAAACAGTCAAAAACGCCGTCCGCCATTTTTCCCTTTCGCTAATCTGTGGCGTGTCGTAGTATTACCTGTAAATATTCGAAATTCGACCGTCGTATAATGCCATTCCGCACACTCCAATATACTTTGACAGGAGATCGAGAGGGACGGCACTATTCGAAGTCGTCAAAGTAGACTTTCAGTTTTGTTTACATGACCAATGACGTCACTATCATAAGCGAAAATGGCGGACAGCGTTTTAAGCATTTCAAAATACAGATTAAAAACCATATTTTCAAATTCAATTCTTTCAGCCATCTTTCACTTTTATGAATTGAAAAATATATATTTAGGTTTCCTTTGCTAAATACTATACGGAATAAACATTAGTTTATTACAATTTGACATGAGTCAACTAGCCTATTCCATGAGTTTACAGTAAAGTACTCGCTAGTGACTGCGTAAAGGATTTGTATGGAGATTATTAGTTCTACAAAGTAACCGGTAGGGGCGCTGTACTACTTATTCTCCATACAAATAATTTACGCTGTCGCTAGCGAGTATGGTCACGTTAGCTCATTAAGTTAGCCGATGGGACTCCATACGACAAAATTATGATTTTTCGACAATTTATCGTAAAATGTATGGCTTTAGGGAAAACAAATTCTTGAAATGAACATGTTAAACTACGCATTTTACGGAACGCTTGAACGAAGAAGTACTGGGATTTTATTTAAAAATAACCAATTTATTGCGCGATATAGTTAGCGTTTCACGAAATAGGAAACAGTAAAAGTATAGCAAATTAAAAATTATAATTACGTTTACGTATAACCGTGATACTACTACGTCAAACTAACTTGCAAAAGCTTACGGAGATGCCACGACTTTGCGCGACAGTGGCAGCGGTGTAGGTACGTCCGTCTCGCTCACTCGTTATGCCGCCGCGCTCGGATCTCTCGCTCAACCGCTTGTCGCGCAAAGTCGTGGCATCTCCGTCTGTGTCTCCGTTAGACATTTCAAATGTATGGCGAATTCAATAAATCGGTTATTAACTATTGTTTAGTAGGTATACAGGGTGATCAATCCAAATGGGTCAGTTGGGAGTAAACGAAAATTATAAGAGATAGGGAAATCTGTTCTTAGGAACCATGGCGTCGATTTCATATTTTAACAAAAACTGTATCATTATTTTTTTGTGATGTAACCGGGACTTGAACGTGGTAAAAATTCCGTAAGTAATCGCATGTCGTATTGAATCATTCTTTACAGCGGTTTTGGCCGGGTCATGTATGAAATGATGTATGACATTTATAGAAAAATAATAATGCAGTTTTTATTAAATCTAAAATAGACGCCATGGTTCCTAAGAACAGATTTCCCTATCTCTTATAGTTTCTAACTTCTCCCTACTGACCCATTTGGATTGTTCACCCGGTATAATTACCTAATGTATAGAACTACAAGTAAAAGGTCAAATGGTGTCGTTTTTATTAAATTCACAAGCTATAGAAATTAGAGGTACAAAATAAGTAATTACGAAGACTACTTTTTACATCAGCCTATTGACAAGGGGTGTCGTGAGATTTGTAGAGGGGAATATAATCTTTTTTTATTTAGTCAGAAGTTCTAATGTTTTACGAGAGTTAGGATATTTACACAGTCTGCCGTACACCCAGCGAAGTACCAATCTCCAAGCGACTGACCTCCCTCCACCAACACTGACCTCCTCTCTGGACAACTCCTGATCACCGTTGATGTCCATAGCTTGGAACGCTAACTGGATACTCACTTCTTCGCGGGAGAGCAGCTGGTCCTTGTCGGCGTCGATTTCCTTGAAGACATTGGTGGTTGGGGGAGAGTCTCCGATGTTGATGAGCTCGACTTCGAAGTGCAGGGTGGCGTGGGCAGGGATGACGTTTCCGGCTCCGCGTTCGCCGTAGCCCAGGTGGGATGGGATGGTCAGTTTTCGCTTTTCACCTGGAATGTTATTTTTTGTAATCAGTTAAAAATACAGGATAGGATAGACAACTGCGGGTCTATGATGACTGTATTGCGATGACATGACAAAGGTCGCGAATTAAGGGATTACCGGGTGAGATTGGGAGAAAACGAGTCCAAACAGCAATAATTATAATGTAAATACTGTAATGAAAAAATAGTTAAAATGTACGATATTTTTCATTATAAAATTATTCTGCACGCAATTTAACTCGTTTTTATTCTCACTGTGTTATCTACTGAGAATAAAAGTTAATGTGTCAAATAAGTACACGCAATACATTGCTGCTTGAAAAAAATCAAAAAATGTATTACGCTCTGGTATATAACACTAAAATCTACGTCAGGTTACTAACACGGTGAATAGAGACTAAAGTACTATGTGTGACCTTACAAACGGTCCGGTAGTTTTGAATTTTTGATATGTTGTATAGGATGTTTAGTCAGTTTTAAAATGCAAAATGCACAATTCCCCCCCCTCCGCGCCCGCCGCCATATTGAAAAAACCGGCACTTTCTTCATATTTTTGCTCATATCTTCCTTTAGGAGCAATTTAGCTAGAAAAAAGCTTCCACAATGTTATAGAGAGTTAAATTTACTACATTCTCCATTTTATATTTTTTTTCTAGGACAGATAGTTACGGAGATATCCACATTTAAAAAAACGTAAAAAATCGCAATTTCCTACTGAAAAACAAACTTCTGGATTATATCTTCGTTTAGGAGCATTTTAGCTACAACAAAGCTTGAGCAATGTTGTAGAGAATTAAATTTACTATAATTTACATTTCAAATTTTGTTTCAAGGACAGTTAGTTACGGAGATATGCACATTTAAAAAACAGGAAAAGTCGAATTTTCCGAAAATTTCTCAAAATTCTTGGTTTAGAACGCTGTCATTCAGTTACGGACTAGTCTAGGACAAATTAAAACATGTAGGAAATATAATTGGTTATAAAACTCATGTCCATTTTTACATACATTTTCGGAAAATGTGACTTTATTTTTTACATATCTCCGTAATTATCTGTCCTAGAAACAAAATTTTAAATGTAAATAATAGTAAATTTAATTCTTTACAAAATTGCCCAAGCACTGTTCTAGCTAAAATGCTCCTAAACGAAGATATAATCCAGAAGTTTGTTTTTGAGTTGGAAATTGCAATTTCTTAAGTTTTTTTAAATGTGCATATCTCCGTAACTATCTGTCCTAGAAACAAAATATAAAATGGAAAATGTAGTAAATTTAACTCTCTATAACATTGTCGAAGCTTTCTTCTAGCTAAAATGCTCCTAAAGGAAGATATGAGCAAAAATATGAAGAGAGTGCTGGTTTTTTCAATATGGCGGCGGGCGCGGAGGGGGGGGAATTGTGCATTTTGCATTTTAAACACTGACTAACCATCCTAGACAACATATCAAAAATTCAAAACTACCGGACCGTTTGTAAGGTCAAAATCCTTTATTCACTGAATTATACAATTTGTGGCTATATACGAGGGCGGTTTGATAAGTCAGTGACTTTAAGTAAAAAAAAAACTTTTTCATAATCGAACCTTTTTATTCTAATTCTTAACTCTTTGGTTACTGGCTGTCATATTTTCTTGCTTATATTGCGAAAATTAAAAAAGAAATCGAGGCGTATGTCAGATAAGAGCGGGAAATTGACGGAAAATGGAGAAAAGTGAATTTCGTGTGCTAATTAAGCATTACTTTTTACGTGGCAAAACTATCAAAGAGACTGAAGACCGGTTAAAAAAATATTATGGGGAATCTGCTCCATCGCATGGAATGGTACACAAGTGGTTTACAGAATTTCGTTGTGGACGTATCACCACCAATGACGCAGTACGGTCTGGAAGGCCGATTGAAGTGACCACTGATGACATGGTGAATAAAGTCCACGATATTGTTTTGGATGACCGTCGAATGAAGATACGTGAGATAGCCGAGATTGTACACATTTCATCTGAACGAGTTTTTCATATCTTACATAATATTTTAAGTATGAAAAAACTTTCCGCAAGATGGGTGCCGCGCTTGCTGACAGCCGACCAAAAACGAATTCGCGTAAGAACTTCCGAGCAATGCTTAGCCAAATTGAAACATAATCCTAATGAATTTTTTCGTCGATTCGTGACGGTGGACGAAACATGGATTCACCATTATACGCCAGAGACGAAAAATCAGTCAAAACAGTGGACTTCTGCTAGCGAACGGGCCCCGAAGAAAGCGAAAACCGTTAATTCGGCTGGAAAGGTAATTGCCACTGTCTTTTGGGACAGCCAAGGTATTATTTATATCGATTACTTGGAGAAAGGTCAAACAATAACTGGCGTTTATTATGCTGCTTTGTTGGAGAAATTTAACGCAGAAGTTGTGAAAAAACGGCCACATCTGTCAAAGAAGAAAATACTGTTTCATCACGACAACGCCCCTGCACACTCGTCGGCAGTCGCAACAGCCAAATTAGTAGAATTACGTTATGAAATACTGCCGCACCCACCCTATTCTCCAGATTTGGCACCGTGTGATTTCTTTTTATTCCCAAACATGAAGAAATGGCTCGGCGGGAAAAGATTTTCATCGAATGAGGAAGTCATCGCTGAAACTGAAGCCTATTTTTCAGGGTTTGACAAAAAGTATTTTTTCGAGGGGATACAAAAGCTGGAGCATCGTTGGACGAAATGTATCGAATTGGAAGGAGATAATGTAGAAAAATAAAATAAAAAAAATTGAAAAAGTTTTTTTTTTTTTACTAAAAGTCACTAACTTATCAAACCGCCCTCGTAGGTAAACAATACACGATGTATACAATGAATTAATTATTGAAGGCGGATATTTTTTCCTAAAAATATTCTTAACGAAATTAGATTTATTCTGTGCCGAAACACCTTAAGTAAACTTTAATCGTTAAGTCAGTGTATCGTAAATTGCGATTGTTATTGACATTTGAAGTACCTTAAAGATAAATATGCTGACATGACAATTTAGCAGTGGATTGCGTACATTGAAATTCACATTTAACTTGTATGAAAAAATCCAATTAAGACGGGAGATATTTTTAAAAAATTGCAGAGCAAAAGATGCACAGTTTGGAGAGCACAATAAAATTAAACCTTGCATTTAAAGCCCCATATTCATAGACAGCAGCACAATCTCGCAAAGTAACCGTCGTGTTATGGATGCCACTTCACCAAGTACAAACAGCCGAATACAGAGACAAGCTAGGTATTTATCTGGGTACCGTGCAAGTTTGAGACGCATTCCACTTCGAAATTAGTTTTCCTGCACTAACAGAGATGTTTGAGAGCATTTATAATATTTTAATTTAAAATGAGAAGCAGGTCTGTATTCCATTGTATACTCGATAAAAACATTGTCTTTTATTGCGTAGAGGCGTATTCAAACCTAAACGAAAAAGGGGTTTTATGTATATGTATAGCGAGGATCTATCTGTAAGATTTTCTGAAAGGCGGCTCGATCAAGAGAGTTCATTTATAATTCAAGAAAATCTACACTATAATAAATTAATTTGTCAATATCGTATAGAATTCTTTGACACTTGTTCAGTAGCCCTGATTGTATCCCTATGACGGAAGATAGGTGAGCAAATTATAATTGCACCCCATAAGACACATGAAGATGTTGGCTATATGTGCGAAGTGCATACCCACCATAGAAGTCGATACGGTTCGATTATTATATAGATTTTTTTTGTCGATACAGAATATCGTTTTTTTTAAAGGGCCTCACACCACTGGCGTCGTGCGAGCGTGTTTTCTATACAACATCAGCCGCGGCGAAGTCGCTGCGTGATCGGCTTCAAACGATTCGCTCGCAACTCGCAAGTGTGCTAAAGCCCTAACTATGGGGTGAAATGGGGTTTGAAAACGTCATGCGGAATTCGGACATACGAAAGCATGTCCGAAACAGACGCCAAAAATCTATTTCCCGGAATGACCTTTGATTCATTCAGTAACGCGTCATCTATAGAACTCACCAACACACATGTCCAGAAGTCCCTGGTCCCAGCCCTTGATTACTTGCCCGACGCCGATCTGGAACGTGAAGGGTTGGTCCCGGTCGAAGCTGAAAAGAAATGCCTCAATTACAAACCAGTCGATCGTAATTAGCACGGTAACGAGTTGTGTACAGTTGGATATCATATGTATTTTCTTTTATGAATATTTATTTATTTATAAGACACCAACAGTACATAAACATAAACAAGTACCTAAATAGTACAAAACACACAGACACAAAAACCCAATAACAGGTGTGCATCAGCATTCATATCGATTAAGGGCACATTAACCTATAACATTAATATTATTATAGAGAAGATTCAAAATTTGACTAATAATTCGTGGGCAATTAAAAGGAAGGAGTAAATAGAAATATTGATACAGAGGTTAAATATAAATAGAACATAGTACGCGGTCCACTACATTTCGGCTGAGGATCGAACCCAGGACCTCTTATTATCCGGAGTACTTAGTGCTTTGACCATTGAGTTAACCCGACGTTATTACGCATATCGCGTGAAATAAAGCACAATATTCTGCCAAAGTGTCCTCTGTACCAATTTTAGTAGGGATTCTTTTATGAGGCCGAATTCACTTCGCTTTGTTTAATAACAACAATTATGAACTGTCAAAACTACTACTTTGTAATGAAAGGTATCATAAGTGCAGTTTGTGGTCTTAGTTCCAAATGAACACAATACCCATTGTGTGTTAGAATAAAGCGAAGTGAATTTGGTGTCAAAAAAGGATTCCGATTATACTATTTAGTTAGTTAAATTGGAAGCCTACAGTTGTCTATGACCAATATAGATTGCTAATAAAGTGTATGCAATATTGAACGCGGGAATCGATACTACGAGACTCGAACAGCTTTCAATCTGCTCCCAATTTCGGGCGATCTCACATACTAATTATTATCTACGTGGGTGATATTTTCAATTATGATAATATTAATTAAACAATAGCTCCTTGTTAATTGGAATATCGTTAAGTGTAGACTAGTTGGAAGCTTATTTGAACTACGTACTTAATTAAATTATTTGAACTTCTATTATTGCTTTCGGTGGTGTTTTTTAGGGTTCCGTACCCAAAGGGTAAAAACGGGACCCTATTACTGAGACTTCGCTGTCCGTCCGTCCGTCCGTCCGTCCGTCCGTCCGTCCGTCCGTCCGTCTGTCACCAGGCTGTATCTCAACAACGGTGATAGCTAGACAGTTGAAATTTTCACAGATGATGTATTTTTATTGCCGCTATAACAACAAATACTAAAAATTAAATTAAATAAATATTTAAGGGGGGCTCCCATACAACAAACTTGTTAAAGATTATATATATGTATGTATGGCTCGCACTTGCCCAATTTTTTTTTACTACACCAGTACTGTAATGTTATTTTCCTACGAGTATAACCAGTATAAAAAATATAGGTAAGTACCTCAAAGAAGTGGAGGGGGAGCAGAATCGGTTAAGTTATTTCATAATATTACAATATATGATGGTGTTATTCATGTTACTCATTTGTTTTGCTTCTTCGTCTCGCTCCTCCACACTCACAGGCTTAATTACTGGTACTACTGAGCACTCCATACATACAAGAAAATGTATGATTATGAAGAATATGTGTGTAGATCAGTGGCTTTCAGACTGTCTCATAGAGCAGCCTCTAGTAATGTAAAAATTGTGATAACCACTATTATACAGCCTTTGGGATATTCTGCTCGTTTTGACAGTTTTACGTACTGTAAGGATAATTTCTAATTTAAAAGTAGTTGCAATGAACGATCACGTGATAGTCACGTGATCGCCCCCTTCCACTCCGAGCAATGGCGACCGGTCACGTGGCTGGGAATAAGAGACATTCGCTAACGGACATTGTCCGTGGTCGGTCGGTTGCTCGCCGTGGAGGCATTGTTGGATTTGTTGGTTATTTAAGGGCTAATTATAAGTTCAAGCCTACTGAATTAAGTACAGGTCAGTATCGCTCTCGTATTGATTGGGTATAATCAATATTAATACTATTTAATGAAGTCTAGGCCTACTCACAAGTTGTATTCATTGTGCGAATAAACACCATTTGTTATCAACTGTCGTTGTTTTAATTTAAACGTATCGATTCCTTATATATCAGAAGTTGGGATAGGCGAGTATTCTTATAATCACTTGCTTATCCCGCCCGCAAATTTCGAATTATCGGCCTTCGCACAATGAATACGACTAACGAGTATTAAGAATAAGTATTAATTTCATCCCTAAACGACGCGAAAGTGCTAAATGTTTTTAATTATTTTGTGGAATTTTTGATTTAACGTTTGAGATAAATTTGCAAAAAAAAAGTAAATACACTTGTTTATATAATTAAACGACTACCTTAAGGGTATGCATAATTAAGCGTTCAATATATTCGTATACCTTTCACTCCCATTTACTCGGAGCTTAACTAAAAGAAATCCCTTATAAATAATGACGGGTTCGTCTTTGTATACTTTGATTGTTTTTATGTTCTACTTATAATATTGCTGTTATGATAAAGTGTCTACATATATTAATGCATAATATCAAATATCCTCTTAAATTTGTGTTGTGAAATAATTCAAGGGCTACTAATACTATGGCATTTTAATTACCAACTAAAGGGATATAATATATGTACATTCAATTAGAAATACAAACTTTCACTTAAAAATGCAATGGTGAATGTCCGTAAAGTTATAGTGTTCGACCATATTCTTTTGTTGGGTTTTAGATAGTTATCTTAATTATGTTTTGGTGGTTCAGATTGTGTATCTGTGATATTACGAGTTCTAGTATAGGTAACTAAATACCTGAACATTGCTTATGCGAGAACTATTTCTCTTTTATTAATGTTTCTGGGCTTTGTTTCTTGAATGAACACACAAAATATACGTAGCCCTCCAACTGAAAAAATAATGTAATTTTATGTATAAAATTTACTTACTGTTTTGCAAAACAGCCGACATTCATAAGTGCATTGTAATTATGCCTAAATTGAAGAATAAACTACTTTGACTTTGAATGTACCATACCATACTAGGGTCTACTCTATTCTGTTCTTTTACTAAGACTGTACTTTGAAACGTGAAGATGATAATTTTCGTGAGAATGGAATTAAAATACTACAAAGATACATACATGGTTATGGTTTAAGAATTTATTTCTCCAAAAGAATACAATTCACTTAACTAGAGAAATACATGCGCATCGTTTAACTAAATACTTAACTAAGTTCAAAGTGTACGAATCGCAAATAATACAACATAAGGTAATTATGAATAAATAAATAAAATATAAACAACAAAGTGGGTGCCTAGATAAAATATTCCAGTTGCTTATCAATGCGCTGACCGCTGCACTCGTAAGTTGTAGGGTTTTATTACGTATCGGCTTGTTATTACTATGCCGCTCAAGGCGACCAACAATGTGATAGCAATCAGACTATTTTGCGAGTTACATACCAACACATTCTCGAGATCGGTCTTAAAATCTCAAGCTCACGACCATCATCGAGGTTTTCTGGAATCCTACCATAATATACGAGTAGGTTCTGAGAACTTACCCCAAAGATATATTAGAAATGATTATGGGTTAATTCGAGAAACTGGAAGTAAGTTTTTGGCACTTGGTGAATAAGAAATTTAACTAGCTTTTCTTCGCGGTTTCGTTCGCGTAGAGGGGATGAGGTGCGCCCGTAGAAACCCTCGGCTCCTATTTGTCCCTCCTTTGAATGAGTACCCTATGATTTGTAACCATAACACTGTGTCTGTTCTGATGTCTGGTTACTGAATTAGTTTTGTGATGGTCTATTGCCTTTTAAAGTTGAAGGTATATATAACGATATGATCATAAACTTTCACGTTTGTAATAATGTACAATACAAGATAATCTGGTAGGACTCCTCGAAATGACGGACTAGTAACTAAGGAGTTTAACAGCTGGACCCTTTCCTGGCTTTGTTCCCTATACGATAAATTTGTTTCATTTTTATGATCGAAGCACCGATGTATGCATGCTGATAAATAAATTATCAGTGTAATCACTGTTTAAGTGCAAGTTTCAGTGATGGAGGCTGAGAAATAAGGAGGGCACTGATACTGAGCCCAGAGAGGAGCGCGAGAGAGGAGATACGATGAATTCGAGATTCATCGACATTCGCCGCGGAAGTCATGCTAAGTGAGGGAGCGGAAGGGAGCCTGAAGGTAGGCAAAGCCGCAAACACTTACATGATGGAGGCAGTTCATCGACATTCGCCGCGGAAGTCATGCTAAGTGAGGGAGCGGAAGGGAGCCTGAAGGTAGGCAAAGCCGCAAACACTTACATGATGGAGGCAGTTATGATCGCGCAGTATATCGTGAGAGAGTTTCACGCTCGTAGGCCGTCGAAGCACACACCTCGTGATCAGCACAGATTGCATGATGTAGTCGATCGACGGAAAAGACGGTTGCCGAGGTCGCGGAGTTCATCGTATGAACTCCGCGATGTGAATGTGAGCCCAAGACGGTATGAGCGCATGGAGACGGAGAGGCTTTATATTTATAGTAGTAGTTCCGATGATGACAAGCTTCTAAATTCAAATTTTCAAAAGTTGTACTCTCGTTCTCCAAGCGCCGCTCAACTTCTAAACTAGAGTCTGGCTAGTCAAATAATGTTGACAGATATTTCTTTGTGGTATCACCAAATGTTTATTTTAAATAAATGACTCATATTAACAATAACCATACCAAGTGAGGTCCGCAAACTATTATTTAAGCTCGTAAATAATTGCGACAATGTGCGAAGCCAATGTGAAGCGTCGTATAGCGAAGACATTGAATGTTAACAAGTAGAAAACAATTTAGTTGTTGGGCTATTTGTAAATATTTTGATACTTTATTTACTAGTTCTATCTTTTACCTATAACCTTGATTAGGTTCGTAAGTTTATTAATTTCCGTGAAACTCATAAACAGGGCAAGTGTGTAAGGAAACGGACAAACCAAAAGTTCTGTAGAATATAAATAAAATCAAACCATTTGAACGCAAAAACTTACTAAAAACCAATATTTAGAAAAAGAAATTTGTGGAGCAATTTGATATTAGACAAAAAAAAACATTGTAGCGGAATATTTAGAGGCCGATTTTGACTATAGCGAATAGGTCATGGTTAGTAAAATTAAGAGGTGTAAATATTCATCTTAGTCAAAATGATTGATTGTAGCTTATAGTTAGTTTCTCGTGGTTTTACCTATTCCGGTGTCGACCTTGTCTGTAAGCAAGCAAACAAGAAACGCGAATATACTAAGTTAAACTTGACCCACTTCGCGGTTTCCGATTGAGCTGAAATTTGGCCTAGTAATTATGTAAATCTTTTTGTGACGGATTATTATTACGGTATTATCGAGCTGGGTTTTATTTACATTACATTTCATCTTTCGCCTTGTTTATGGTTAGAAAGTGTAAACATATGTGTTTGTTGCTTACGGTACTGTACATAGTGGTAAAAATTATGTGAGCTGACTATGAGTGCATGACAACATATATTTAACTTATTTATTTGGGTGCCTTACGTTTGAATAGGAAATAAAAATCATTTTTTTTAGTACCAAAACTATATTTCCTACTACACACCGTGTGACTAGCCACAGATTATTTTTAAAGTGTCCGTCGTAACTTTGAGTATTAATTCATTAGCCAGATAATATCATTAAATAATGTTTTTCCTGAATTTAATGTCGGAAGATCACGATTTTGACGTGGCCCACCAAAGTAAAGGAGTGTACTGAAATTTTGGATGGACTGAAAGAGAGACGGCACTTCCCAAACTTACAGAGCTTGCCAAGTCTTGGTATCGGGGTCTCGGCACGGTCCTATATTTCATGGTCAGTGTGGAAGATACAACTTATAGAGTCATTCCCTTGCCGTGACGATTACGCAGAGCTTTTGTTCTGGTCAGAAGAAAAAGATCGATATAGTGATTCCCTTGAGCACTACTAATACGCTGAAATCAATTTATTGAACAGGTGTAGCATAACAGGTTATAAATGGGTGGATTATTTATTCACATTCATATTATTCATATTCGCTTATTGCAGTATATATGGCAGTTAAACGCCCTGACAGGGCATTGCAATTATCTTATAACTAGAAACAAAAGTACTTATATTAGATTTACATATCAGTTTTAAGTTAGGTAAATAATATCAGTTGTTATAATATCAGTTGTCAAACGGTATAGAAGATCGTGTTGTACGAGTAGGTGCTCAAGCCGCCTACTTTCGCGAACCTGAAGAGGTTCTTAGATATCTAAATTGCAATGAGGACGGGCACAAACGCTTCCAGTGCAAAAATACTCTAATAATTGTACTACGTGTCGTGTGGCAAGCTAGATCACCTTCCAACATTCTGTCCTTTCGCTTGTAATAATGTAAATGGTAAATATATCAGAAAGTATCAGCTACAAAGGGAGTCAAATGTTATCGAGTAAAGTTGTCAAAAAATTAAATTCATGTTGGTAGGTACCTACTTTAACATGTTGATAGAGGGTAGGACGCTTTTAAATTTAATTCGTTTTATTGCCAGAAGGAAAAACCATGCAAAAAAAAAATGATAGATTACAAACTAGATAGTCTAGAATTTAAATAAAATACCAAAATGAAATTAAAATACAATAATCAAATTCCATAATCAATAAAATCACATAATAACATAAATAAGTATACATAACAAAATCAAAGGAGACTTTTATGCCATGTCGGTAGTCAACGCACCGTCATTAGATAATTCGATTTATTAGATAAATATTTAAGTTTCCTGATACGAGGCGTATTAAGTAGGGCGCCTCGAGTGTGTCAGTTCTAGGCATGAACACACAATCATGTTCTAAAATATCCCATTCGGTTTGAACTCATGTTTTTAGTGTTGCCGAAAATACTCAACTATTATAAGGATTCCACATCAGTTAGTTTCGAGAAAGTAAAATCTAACAAACTGTTCTTGCAACAAATCAAGAAAGATTCAGTGGATAAATCTGTGAACGATTCAGTGGATTAAAACCTTATTAAAATGGGCCCAGCCGTTTGAGCGTGGGGAAGTAACAGACATACACATAAACACGCTCGCAAACTGTCTCCTTTATAATATTTATGAGATAATATTGAGGTGATAATAAGCTTAGTAGTGATTTCGACGAATAATAAGCATAGTAGTGATGAGAGTGCTGGCTAACTCTTATGGTCTATGGTGTTAACAATAATTAAATTACTACTGTGTAGCCATTATAATTTCCTTAGCTTTAGGAATTTATTTATATGTATATAGGTTTTCTTGCTGCAATTGAATGCTGATGCTGCTGTATATCTATATTTGAAAATTTAAAATATAATTCACATATTTTAATTAATTTGCAAAATTATTTATAGACACGCCCAACTAGTTAGTTTCATTTGTAAGTGTCCCAATAAAACAAAATAAAAATTGAAATCTTTTGACCATACGATGTTATTAGTAAATGACGATATTTTATCTAAGTATATTTAATTACACTTTACTGTACAGTATAAAATGGTAGGCACAAATGGTGGACTTAATGCCGTGGCGCATTCTTTACCGGTCAACCATGAGACCAAACGGAAATCAGCATTTGGTGCATTGGCATATCTAATATATCTATATCTATGTATGTGTAATTAACTAAGCAATTATTACGACACCTAAAAGAAAAGATAATTAAAAAAAATATAACATAAAATAGAACAAAATACTGTAATGCTTTTTGTAAAATTATAATGATTTACCATAATACAATATTCTCAAAATATTTATATAATTTAATAGCATTGAAAATATTTAGTCTCTTATTCGACTTCCGCCACTATGGCGTCCTGGCAGCTGATTCCAGTCTACCTACATATTATTCGATTTTATTAATGATGAAACGTAATGTTCCCGCGAAATTGCTGGTGACGGTGACACTACTTTCCCCCCCCTCAGAAACTTAATGTCACAAATGATTACCGAACATAGGTGTTTACCTGATTTTATATATGAACATTTCATATCTATCATCTTTCTTGACAAATTTGATACTTAATAGATGCTGGAAGGGTTAACCATAATACATACCTAAATGTTGTCTGGAAGAGATCGCTATTTAAGCGATAAGACCGCCTGTTGTTTACCTCTGCCTGTTATTTGAATGTATCTCATGTTGTGTTGTATATTCCTTGATGTTGGTGTGCAATAAAGAGTATTTGTATTTGTACATTTTAAATTAAGACATGAATCTTTGATTTTAGAAATTATAAGGTTAACCTAGGTTTTCGCAATATACTTACAATTTTATTTATATTACTATGATGTAGTTATAGAGCGAAGAGACTTGCTCTAGCAGGATGGCCGAGCTGTAAGGATAATTTCTAATTTAAAAGTAGTTGCAATGAACGATCACGTGATAGTCACGTGATCGCCCCCTTCCACTCCGAGCAATGGCGACCGGTCACGTGGCTGGGAATAAGAGACATTCGCTAACGGACATTGTCCGTGGTCGGTCGGTTGCTCGCCGTGGAGGCATTGTTGGATTTGTTGGTTATTTAAGGGCTAATTATAAGTTCAAGCCTACTGAATTAAGTACAGGTCAGTATCGCTCTCGTATTGATTGGGTATAATCAATATTAATACTATTTAATGAAGTCTAGGCCTACTCACAAGTTGTATTCATTGTGCGAATAAACACCATTTGTTATCAACTGTCGTTGTTTTAATTTAAACGTATCGATTCCTTATAGTACTTTGGGCGTTAACGCCTCATATTTGCGATTTACTGATAATTAGGGTTAGGATTTTGGTGACAAACGTGTTTCAAAAATTCACAGTATCGCTAATTGTAAATATGTCAAAGTCAAAGCCAAATGTCCCAACCCTACTTACATATATAATGAACGAATATTTCATGACGATGTTTTTATCCTTATGGTTTTTCGACTAACATTGCACAATTCTTATAGTTTACAATAAAACAAACGCAACATTGACAAGGCAATCATGCACAAATCGACCATCATGCGTTTGTACTCGTAGAATAGAAGCTTCAACTAAAGCATAATACCTCCGTGGCTGGACGTCTATACACGTCGATATATCGTGCGGTATCTGATAAATCGACCAGCAGAATAACACTATTACATAGGCCATTGTCCACCCGGTTTGGTGCAACCATTAATGTTTATGCCCAGCTTTGATGCCGAAAACAACACGGGTAGGTAATCTTGTTACTGGGTAAATTTAACTAGTTGTGTTAGGTGAACGCAGTTTAATCCATCGGAAATCTGCAAGGTTCACCAACCTGGGCGAAAAAATAAGGTTAAATAAAGAAATAAATATTAAGGGGTAAGATTGTCCCTCAGCCTAGTCACAAACTATGCAAAGCTTGTACTATGGGTACAGTCAACCAAAAATGTGGTCTACCACTTTTGGACTCTATTTTACATGTAATAGAATTCAAAAGTGGTAGAGTACTTTCTTTGCTGACTGTACTAAGACGACGATATGCATAAAAGACCCAGGAACAAATATTCGAGTTCATCACACAAATATTTGCCATGGCCTGGATTCGAACCCAGGACTGCCGGCTCAGTAGGTAGGTGCTCTACAAACTGCGCCAACTGCGTCGTGTTTTATTGTTCATGTTTTATTGACGAAAACTAACAGGGTTAAGTAATTTTCAAAGCTTTCGGTTTTAACAAAAAAATATGCTTTTACGGTTAAGTACCTACTAAAGATTTATTAAGTGTAACAAAATTATATAATAATAATGGGTTACATGGGTTTTAGGTTTCAATTCACTCAGTTATTCACGTTTCTTTAGAATAGGTTTTTTACAATAAACTTATGTAAAAAGTTACATATAAAAAATATATTACAAATATAAACATACATTAAAAATAAAAGGTTATCTGGAAGAGATAGCTCTTTAGCCATAAGACAGCCTGTTGTCTACCGATATTCAAATTATTGTAGGCAGTATAATTATGTGTTTAATTTGTAATCTTTTTTTTGTGTGCAATAAAGCATTTTGTATTGCATTATATTAGAAAATAAAAGAAACGTAACCTTAGGATGCCGCCGGCATGCAGCGGGGCAGGGCCCAGGCTACCGGTGGTTAGGGCTGCAGAGAAAGGATACCACTAACGATGCGCCGTGTCCAGGAGGACGGCCTTCTAAATCCGACCCTTATTATTATAACCCAAATATATAAATACCTCAAACCAAAAGATCAGGGGTAATAATACCTTCTTAAGTCGATGTCAAACGAATCAGTCTCGAACGTAGTTTATTATTATATATTTACTTCTATTCAATATTTTGATTCGATTTTTTTTTTATTAGATCAGTTTGCGAGTACGCCTCGCACCAACAGACACACCCAAACTTCAAGATCGATGCTATGTAGACAGGATAATAATACGACAATAAATAGGAAAATAATGAGAAAGCATAGTAGGCGTTTCGTCCTAATCGATCGTATCGTTTTCTTAATTGATCATTACGGTCTTATGGATAGTTAGTACGTTTTTATTTTATACACAATACACGCTCAAAATACAATGAAATGTGTTAACAACAGTTCGGGTAGGGATCGTCCGAGGCTCCTAGCAGTCTCCAGACCAGTCATGGAGAGTGGCTTCACGCTAACCCCTCCGAACAACGGCACCTTCATCGACCCCAGCACACTGTGAATAGCCATTGGTCTCAGAATGAGCGCAGATATTTGTGCGGAGCACTACTGCGCCTCTTGTGGAGCCTCTGTCGACCGCCTGGGACACCATGGCCTCGTCTATTCTTCGGGCGCCGGCCGCCGCTCTCGCCACGCTGCGCCGCACTCAACGACATCCTGAGAAGGGCACTTGTCAGCGCCAACGTCCCCGCGGTCCTGGAACCCCAGATCATACGGGACGATGGAAAGCGCCCTGACGGGATCCCGTGGAGAACAGGCCACGCGTTGGTTTGGGACGCCACCTGCGCTGATACGCTGGCGGCGTCCTACCTTTCGGCGACCAGCAAAAGAGCTGGTGCCGCGGCGGACGCCCTTGAGCACTCGAAGGTGACCAAGTACAGTTGTCTCGAGTTGTACGAGTTTGTGGCGTTGGGCGTCGAGGCACTCGGCTCGTGGGGCCAGGGGGCACGCCGCCTGGTCAAATGTGTCAGTAAGCGCTTGCGGGACGCGACAGGCGATCCACGCGCGGGCAGGTTTCTCGCGCAAAGGTTAGCCATTGCTATCCAGCGCGGGAATGCTGCCTGCGTTTTGGATACCCTACCACGGGGTCCCGATCTTTTTTAATGTTATATACCTAGTTATAGTTCCTAGTTTAATGTTTTTATATTGTAATGTTTATTTTTTTTTCGGTTTCCGCGACTGTCACGCTAAAATAAAACAAGAGTCGCGTGTCACAGTTATTCTAGGCGTACAAGCCCGCTGGACAGGTATCATCCTCGAAAAAACGAGAAATCGTCTATTGATCAAAGATTGTTTGCCCAAGCCCAAAATCTAAAAATAAATACTTACAATAAAAATATTTCAAGATGTATTTACGAAATATGGATGCGTTATACAAGATTTATTTCAACATCTTCCTCAACTGATAAAGTCGTTTGTGAAGCCTTAAAAATCACCACAATTGCGCTCAAGCTATTTTAGCTTTGGTATTGATGTGCCAATGCCGTAAATAACATAGTTTCGCAATAGGTCGCTCTCTTACAAAATTACTTAAGATTTACCTGCGGCTTTACGTTGCTTGCCTATGTCATTCAAAAAAGCCATTCATTTGCTTCGTTTTATGTCCTGTTTTAGTATTCCGTATCTGTTTGTCAGTGGATAATCTGGAAGCATATAGCAGGTGGCCGTGCCACCAATACGACAGTCACTGTATACAGTATAGTATAAGTAGTATAAAATAATAATTAGAATCGTCTCTCTATATGTGTCACATAATTTAATTGTATTGAAAATCCGCGCGTTTTTGTGGGAAGGGGCCTTGATTAAATACAGGATAAATCTTGATAGCGCGATGTAAATAGGTTTAGTATGGGCGCACAGCGTTATATGTTGGTAGATATTTCTTTCTGCGTTTATGTCGCCAAAACGGCGAGATGGATTTTAACCAATTTTAGTACAGGAACAGTTGTACACCCAAAAATGGTTACGGGGATAGTTTTGCCCGACTACGGGTAAATATGTGTCAGTAAAAATGTTTAATATGTGTCATTAAACTTCTCAGACCTTATATTTCGCACAGCAAACCAACAAACAGCGTTTCGAATTTATATTCATAGTACGCAAGTATAATAACGCATTGTGTGTTATTCGAAATCGGAAATAGTAGTAGGGTCATTGAATTTTCAGAAGGGCTCCTGAATGGCTGTCAACATCGTCTCGCCAGAGATCCGCACAATGCAATAATTACCGTCGACAACGCTCCGTTCCCATTTCGTTTGTATACACTACAATTTGCACAATATTTGTGTTAAATACAGTTGTTGCGGACAGCACTGCGAAGCACTTAGTTTTAAGAAAATAAATAAATAAATATTATTTAGAATTAAGGTAAAGACTATAGCCCAGAGAAGCCGCAATGTTGTGAAGTTATTTACTTACCTTCGAAATCATTTCTTTACTATTTTACTATAGAGCTCCCGTCCTCCTGTAAAATCATAACAAAGATGACTCATCGTAAACTTTCTATTCGTAGACGAAAACAAGTGAGTCATCTTCGTTTACATCTATTGCAAAAAATAAGGAAAATTTTAAATCAATTTGTTTATAATAAAAGTATTATATGTATTCAATAAATATTACACCGTCCGCAACCTACTGGGAGCGCGGCAAATTATAAACACACGCCCAGCGTGCATCGCCTTAAGAGTGACAAAAGGCAGGTGTATATCTCGGACGGTGCTCGGACTCGGCGAGACAGCCTCTTACCGGAGACACCCGGATCACAGATTAATATAGGTAATACCTTCGGATACAAAGCAATTGTCAATTTTTGCTTCTCATTCTCACAGTCAGACGGGAGCTCTCACCGAGTAAACACACTTAATTCCATATTCGTCTCATAGACTTCAATCTAGTTCTTGTACATTAAGTCATAAGTTAGATTTAAGCCAAATATTGTAGGTATTTTTTGTGTAATTTGATTTTATTGAGAAAGGGCGGGCATCCCCCTAAGAATGTAGAATTATGCCAGTTAACCACTATGTAACCATCTTGTAGTTTAGTGTCAGTGTAGCGTAGTAGGAACATCGGTCGGCGATTAGTGTTAATAGACATAAGACTATTTAGTTTAAGTGTTAATTTTGTATATTCTACTCCGATCCTTTGTATTGTTAATTTGCGTGTTAAATATATTTTCGTTTCGTTTACTTCGTTTTTCGTCCGTTTTAGCTTATTTTCATTATTTCTCTCCTCCTATATTCTTACAGTCCACTCACTCCGTACAGCTCATCCCTGACTCCTGAGCTTCGGAGTTGTCCCTTGTAGACGGACATCGACGGACGCGGTCGTCGTTTACAACAGTGTTACGAGTAAATTAATGTCTTTAGCGAAATCAGTGACTGAGGCTGCTCTACTACTAGAGTTGCGGTATGCGGAGAAGAAATCAATCGATAAGATTATTTAGAGTTACTCAGTAGTCCCTATTGGTGGTTTTATTACTCATCCGCAGCAAAGTTATGCAACAGAGCTCTATTAGCAGCATTAACTGAAAAAACGGGACAAGTGGAAGCCGGGCTCGCCCACCGAGGGTTTTGTGCAAAGTTTGCACTGCAAATTTATAGGGACGTTTTTTGCGCCATAAACGGCCGTATCTTTTTTTACGTTAACTTAGAAGTTTAACTTTTCCACAACTTCGAGGGACTAGACTTGATAATATCGTTTCAATTTCAACTCAATACCTCCACGCGTTCCCGAGATGAAGGGTCTTGACCGCGAGACGGACGGACGGACGGAAAACAAAGTGATCCTATAAGGGTTCCGTTTTTCCTTTTGAGGTACGAAACCCCTAATATCAAACCAAACATCGTTTAGAAATGTATATTCTATGTATTAACGTAACGATAATACTTAAGTATAGTGTCTTCCCTAAATCTGAAACAGTAGCAGATGTAGCACCTGTGTTAGGTATTCAATTGCAATGGAATCGATAAAATTACGAATGTAACTTGCCATCATCTTCCGCGACGGTAATCGGAAATACTTGAAGCCCGATGGAAAGTTCGCGTAAATACCAACAGCATTCGCCGATTCATGATCGAAAGTTTGCGTAATCATATGTTATGTGATGCGAATGCGATGGCAAGGGGCCTCAACTAATTGGCTATAGCCATGACCACACACTGCATTATAATTGCAGTGCCGTGTCATTATTCGAGCGTCTAAACCACCATATTTTATATCAAATTTATTTCAGAATTATTATTTCCCATTCGTGGTAATTTTTGAACGAAGTTCGTAAATATTTATTTACTGTGGCATTTTGGGGTAATTTGTAGAAATCCTCGACTTACAAAGGCATAATTTGAAATCCCATTAAATTGTTTATGTAATATGCCGTATTCGACAAAAACGATGTATCGAAAGTGAATCGAAACAAACGCCCGAATAATGACCTTCTCGCGTAGCTTTAGTAATTAGAAGGGGACTGTCAAATAATAACGATAAGAAATAATATGTTTTTGATGAAATTACAAAGTAAAGATAATGACAACTAATTCAGAGGGGCCACTCTGAACTTTGAAATACGAAGTTTGTATCATGACATTCACGCTTTCGTATTTGAGTTAACGGGACCGAGCGACAAGAAATTCAAACTTAGCCCTGTACCACTCTACCATGAGTAAAATGACTGCACTTGCTAGCGACTGAGTATAACCGATTTGTGTAGTCTCCATCCAAATCGGTTACTGAGCTAAGATTTTTTTTTGCGATCGTTTACCTTTTCCCACCGTGCATGTCACACATAGCCGGGCTCGGACTTTTAGAGCCAATCACGTCTATGCACACGTAGGACGATTTGAAATAGTATTTTCATAAGCATTTACCTACATATCCCTTATCAACCTCTTTAATTAAACGATATCGCCACTTAAAATGAGCACAGGTACATAACGTCTTTGACCGATATTGTAATAAAATAAATAATATAACGTTGTAATTTTTACAATTATATACTTAGGATTATTTTTATTAACGTATAAATAGTCGCTATAAAATGTCACCTTTACAAGAATATTGTTACAATTTTCCGTTTTTGTAGGCACGTGACAAAAACGTGTATTACTCTTAATTTAAGTCGTTGTTTAATCTTGATTTCATCTTTGATAAAGTCTCTACCATGTCTCTCGAACGCTATGTATGTTAGTGTTAGTCCTCCACATAAACAGCCAATACGCCATACAAGTTGTACGGTAGAATCAAATGGGCTGTGAGTAATTATAAAATAAATAATAAACCGGCCAAGTGCGAGACGGACGCGCGCACGAAAGGTTCCGTACCATCAAATAAAAAAAACTATTTTTTGATAAATTTTTACTTTATGAAAATTTCGAAGTCGAAATACCTACCATTAAAATGCCAAATTAAAAAACCATAAAATTTGTATGGGGAGATTTTATTGTTACAATTTGTTTTTTTTTACACTATTTTTATTGTTATAGCGGCTATACTTTAACTATAATTATCGCATAAAGCGATAATTGCAACTCTGCCTATTACGGTTGGAAAGATACAGAGCCCTATGAGTCATAGGCACAGACCACCCCCAGTAGACGGAGCATGTAACGCGACCCGTAGGCGACCCGCGCGCACCAACGATATGGTACGGCAGAACATTAAAGTATCAACACGGCGGCTACCGTTTAGTTGCGTCCATGTTTATGAGGTCTCTCTACACCACTTAACACTACAATTTACCATGTTATTTATTTAATTTCTTTTTTCGTTGACGTACGCATGGATCATAAACATGGACGCAACTAAACGATGGCCGCCGTGTTGATACTTTAATGTTCTGCCGTACCATATCGTTGGTGCGCGCGGGTCGCCTTACAAGCTCCGTCTAGTGGGGGTCGTCTGTGGTCATAGGCTATGACAGATGCACAGAACAGATAGACAGACAGCCGATTCTTAGTAAGTCCCGTTAGCACCCTTTGGGTAGGTACGGAACTCTAAAAACTCAGTGTGCAAGAAAACCCACTTTAACAGATGTGTTAATACAAACACTTTATCTGTAACTATCCGTGTTTTAAGACTTTTAAGTTCCTGATAATGAAATGGTAAAATAACCATTTGTATGCAACGACTGAAACAAGTTTCATGGATGTTTTTATTCGCCTACATCCGTTTACAAGTGTTCCTAACCACTCACTTGCTTCGAATTTTTAGTTGAACTCTTTTTTTCTATTTAATAAAGTTATAAATAAAGCAAATGCCCTGATAAAATGGTAGGTATTTTTAAACTTAATTTTCATTTTGGTTTGTATTAGTTAAATACAATTAAATACCAATGCAACATGTTAAGTGTATACGTATTTGAATTGATTGATTGATATAACTATTGATAGAAGCTCATCATGATAAAATGCTAGGATAATAATATGTTATAAAACATACATGAAGTAAGCAATCAACTTGATAAATGAAACAAATAAAATCTTATTTCAGAAAACGTCCATTATACACAACATTTTTCTGAGTTTAATTTATAAATATAGGTAGTACATGTTTATGCAATGCTGTACATTGATCGTGGCACAAAATAGGTGAAGTCTGTCTAATTTCGTAAAGAAGCAATTCAATTCATAAAATTGGCACTGAATCAGATCTTTCCAGTTACTACTTATTAGAAAATGGCAGTTTTTTACAAATAAGTCATACTTTGAAGTTAGGAAAGAATCCCTACGTGTAAAGTCTGTATTGTTCTCAACTTCTCACTTGTTTTATAAATACTTTGCTAACTTCAAAGTATGACTTATTCAAAAAAAAAACATTTTCTAATAACTGGAAAGATCTGGAAGTGGCGGAGAGCCGCGAAATTATAGTCCCATATTTTATATTGCATCTAGTATAAGTTGGGAGCGAGACATCATTTCCTCAAACGGAATACACGGAACTAGGTACCCAGAAACTGCTGCAATCAAGGCGTGTGTAAAGTCAACACAAGTGTGCTGCGACCTTTAACCGGCTTGCGTAACTGAGGACGCATCATCTTTGCATCCGAGAGAAAGTTGCATACACAAGTGGGGAATGCTCGGTTGGAGCGAGCTTGACGCAATAATGTTGCCCATAAGTATTGCACATGGAATATTGCATGGTATAAGAAAATAAGGTATGACACTCCGGCTAGTGAGACTTACTACGTCACTGAGTAGTTGCCGCTTTATAACAACAAAATAATTATAAGGAAACTAGCTTTTGCCCGCGACTATT
The DNA here is from genome assembly GCA_932273695.1 of Apotomis betuletana. NCBI lineage: Eukaryota > Metazoa > Arthropoda > Insecta > Lepidoptera > Tortricidae > Apotomis > Apotomis betuletana. The sequence goes on along the minus strand of OW026298.1, from coordinate 9,180,629 downwards.
ACGTACGCGTGGAACTTGATAAAAGGTTGACAACCTTTGACAACGGTATCTGTAAAGGTACTGAAACGTCAGGGAGGCTCAAATAATTAATACACGCGATATAATCCGTTTAAATTGTTTTATTTAAATTGATAAAAGGGATTATTAAAAGCGCCTAAGCAAATGTAAGAGCAATTGTGCTTTTGGTCTAATAATTACATTTCCTACAGGGTCACCGCACCCCAACAGAAATGTTCACTCACTTTTCAACCTTTTTAGGTATAATTTCCAGGATGAAAACTATCCTATGTCCTTCCTCGTATCTTAAACTATCTCTATGCCAAATTTCATCAAAATCGATTCAGCGGTTTAAGCGTGAACAGGTAACAGACAGACAGACACACTTTCGCATTTATAATATTAAGTATGGATATGGATTAATGTTTGCCAGCTGTCGTACCTTACCTTTGTCTTAGTATTTCGTCAACGTCTTGTGTTACATTTATATTACAACGTCAGAGGTGAATCTCATAAGTTTTAGATAGACCAAACAAGGAGTAAAACGAAAGTAAGCAATTTGATAGTATGCACGGCCATTTTCTTTTACAGAAATGCAAATTGAATTTCCATGTGCTATATTTAAAAGCATTCCAAAACATTTGTATGGTTCAGAGTGGACCATTATAGTTACTTATAAATTAGTTAAGTAACTCTATATGTTGGGTGTGTGATAGAGACACGAAATTGGGTCAGTTAAAATTTGAATGAAAATATCATCAAAACAAAACCTATTATCACAAATTACTAATTAATTGTACTGTACAGGACATCAAATCTTAATACCTACTCAGTGTATCGTAATACTTAGTAGTGCGCGTAAGTATGTATGTAAATACGTATTCATTGTTAATTTGCGTACATACTATTGTATAGATAATTCCAGGATCAAGTTTATCTGTTTTTCCGGGACTTTTTTACTGCACGCAACACCGTACAAGTTATGGGAAACGTACGCATAAAGGCTGGTGACATAAATTTGTTATGTAGCTCGTAAAGTCTAATTTCTAACATGATTCTTCAGGCAAATTCGTGAAATAGCCGAAGGAGTAACAGAGGTGAATTCTAGAGGAATTTAACATACATATACTGACAATACATAGGACCAAAAAGTTGGATGAAATTAAGGCGTAGTTAGCCATACAAAAATTAAGGCGTAGCCATTCAAAACGAGGAAATGAAGCGATTGGAATAAGTTCCGTTGTGCGACAAAAATTAAGGATACAATAAGGAAGCTTAAAATAGAACCTTAAGGTACGTTATTGGAAGGTTAACTGTCGTCGCACAACGGAGACTTTGATACAAATATTAATTGCACTCAATTAGTTCAGGTGGTAAACTTTTAGGTCTTCACCCATATTACAAAATAATATGGGAATTCACCACGCACACTCCAATAACTTTCAGATAACGTTAAAGAACGATAAGGACTATGGAAGATAAAGCAAATAAAACGACTTGACCATGGGCAAATTTGTATGGTGGCTGGACCAAGAACCAACAAAGATGAGAGTTAATACTCGTAGATATGTAGGTATTAAAATCAGCTTATTTTTTTGCTATGAAAACCAAGCTGAATTCCATCCATGAAGTATATATAAATATCTATCTAATGATTTAAGTCTCATCTCTGTTGGTTATTGATCCTATTTGGCGCATGGTCCAAAAGCGATGATTCCCGGCAATGGAGATTTTCTTCCATAGAGATATAAAATGGGGCGAAAAGTCCACGCTAGGAAGTAGAAAAAAAAACAGATATTCTCGAAAAGCGCATCGCACCCTCCCATTCCATAATAAAGAATTAACATGATTACATGTATGGACCTGAAGTAATTTATCAAATTTTTTCATCTAAATAAAACAAATGCAACTAACTGCGTTTAAAAATAAATGTGTTATGGCTCATCCGTTAAAAAATGCTGATTGTTTTATAGACATGTTTCCGACAGAAAACTTGTTTTTTCAACTTATTTTCGACTGCACGCAATGAAAGCATGAAATAGCTATGTTACTATCTAGAACTCTGGGAAAAATATTATTCACTTCAAAAAGTTTGAAGAAATTATCAATATATTTGTCATAATATGAAAAAGATTTTTTATTAAAGGAATACTTAAGTTATATGTATTCTGTCGGAACTGTATTCCGTGTTTTTTTACTCCGCCGAAAATATGGGGAGTTCGAGTTGATGCGATAATCAGTAGGTCTATCTGTAGCATATTATCTACTGTTAGCTATTGTTTTCGTTTGAAAGATATAAGTACTTACTAAAAGTACAAAAATATCTAAACTAATACAGAGTTAGTGACATGAAATGATATTCTAAACTTGGACATTTGTGGAGCTTTGAATTGCGTACTGTCACCAACAAAAGTATCTAAGCATAATCTCTCACAATGTTCTGTACAACCCTAGTTCTCTAGACAATAGAGTCCGTGTGCATATCATTTTGCGCACCTGGTGTGCGTAGCAACTTCTGCTGCAGACTGTACACAACACCACATTTTAATGCTGCGCCGTTGACGCGCCGTTCCCTAGGGTGCGGCGCACTGCTCGCTGACATTTTTACCCACAGATCGGCAGAATAAACCCTGGTAACATAGTAGCGAGTAGCGACAAATAGTACTGTCTCTTTCCTTTTTAATGCCGCGTGAGCAAGACATACACGCCATAGTACCATAATCATATCTTTAATAAAATATTCCTGCTTAAATCCTATAGACAGTGTAACATCCAAAGACTATGTAGAAATCATTTTTATTTTGTTTTTTTTTTTTATATCGTATCTTAATACTTCTGTTACGGTTTTGGTACTCGTTATAAAAGTGACTGCCGAGCTAAAATTATACTTAAACGTTTTCTTACGGGAAAAGTTTTCTATGGGAAATTATATTTTATAGAATGTGACACTTCCGATAGAGTACATACTACTGTATTAATTAAGTTTTAGAATTCTGTTAAAAGGAAATAAAATTCGCAACTTGCAAGATCTTAAAGGAAAATAAATAGTTGGATAATACAGTTAACACAATAATTTCGCAACGCATTTTGGGACATAAATAAGTAAATATTCTGGGACCATTAATACCATCATTATTCATATTATTACGACGATATACAAACGTATGCAGTTAATAGTTACCTATACTTAAATTATGACGTGACACGATACAGAAACAAAGGATCAAAACTAAACCAATCTTTACGAAATTTTAGGACCTGAATGCGAAGAAAATGTTCTGTGTCGGACCGTTTCGTTTTTGCACTAATTTATATGCAATTTGTTGGCCAAAATTACCCAGCAAACGTATGCCTAGTATCTACCCAAATTCTATAATAAAATGCGCAAAAATCAATACGGCGCAACACAGAACATTACTTTCCAGTTCAATTCCTAAAATTTCGTAAAGTTTGGCGAAGTTTTGGAGGAGAAAATAGACGAGCACGAAACCTCGATTTATATAACCCGGTTACGTTAGGTTCGGACCTCATTTGTTTTCGACGCCATAGTTACCAGGTGCAAACTTAAAGTAAACAAGACACTGAAGCCGTAATGGTGGTCGATTTACCTGAGAACTTATGCTATGCTATTGCAATCTCAAGCTTGTGTTTGCGTTTTATTGTTACTTGCTTCCAAGTGAGCTTCTCTACATGACCATGAGAAAGACAATGGCTTTGGTCATTCATGTTTACAAGATAAGCTTTTTAAGATCATTTGGACTAGAATTTACTGTTATATGTTATGCCTTTAATACTAACCAGAAAGTAACTCATGAGTACTTTACCGTGTTTTGTCCGAGTTCATTTTCTTACCTGAAAAAGAAAGAATGAAACATAAGATAATATTCTTCAACTACAAAATAAAAAATGGTCCATCATCAGTCGAATTATTTACTTGGTTTTTGGTGGTTTTATTAGGGGTATCCAATCATTGCACAAAATTCGACAAAGGCTAGGAGGATGTATGTATGTATCCAATCATTTCACAAAAATACATTTCACTAACAATCTAGACAACTTCACCGTTCACAAATTAGTCGTTTCAAAAAGCATCGTTTCACAAACTGTTCATTACACAATTGTGAAATCCCTAAATATTTTAGAGTTTGTAAAATGATGCAGTTGTCAAACATATATTTGTCTAATACTCGTAACCATTTGTGATATGAAGAGTTCGCGAAATGATTTGTTTATGAATATTAAAATTTGTGAAATGACAGTAAACCTGTATAAGGATGCTAAAAGCAAATAAATCGCATCTATAGCGATCACTAAAGGCTGGCGTACAGATGTCATAGCCACATGACTTCGTCACATGTGGAACGTCCCCGTTCTCGGCGGGCAGTGTTATTAAATCGACGGTAATCTCCTTATATTTACGATATTGCCATAAATTTCAATCACGGCGCGGTAACCCCGGCGCGGTTAAACGGGATTATGGACTGATTTTGGAACTAGCGGTCACTGGTGAGACCACACAATGTAGCTTAGTTGTGGACGTGTGTCCTCAGGGGCCAACTTAACATTTCTAAAGATGTCTGTGCCGTGACGGGTCCCTGCGTGCCGCGAGCCGCCTTCGCATAGCCCGTACATGCATACATATTTTTACAGTGAAAATTAATTTTACATCTGTAACTAAGTTAAATTTCATTGCGTACTCTATATTTTGATATTAAAATCGTATTTGCAGAAAAGTGAGTATTCATGTTATAATAAAATTTCATGTGTTTTGATACCGAAATGGCAGACAATATAAAAGCAGAATAGCCGATGAGTGACGTCGCATCTCGAAAAGATGTGCAAATCCCAAATGGACTGCACCACACGAAAGTGCAAACCTAAAATAAAAGAAATACGTATACAATATATAATTGGAAATAGGGAGCTATGGTATACTTTTAAAAGTTCAGTAACAACGCAAAAAAAATCTAGTATAGTATTCGTTCCAATATTCCCCCTACGGCACAGAATATAAACGGGAAAAGTACTTCATCAAAACGACCTTACTTCTAGTGTGTTGATCTCTATTCAACAAGCATACTTATATATACAAATTATACATTTAATTTAAAGTACATAAATGTATTGGTGTTTAAGCAGCAACATCCAAATTAATTATTAACACCTGAAATACTCCTGGGTACTGAACTATTTTGACAATTATATCAAAAAATTATTAAATTGTAGGATTTAGCTCAATGGTTGAGTAACAGTAACAGATAAACCACTAAGGCACTAAGTTAAAAACAGGCCAAGAATATACTTAAACTAGACTAACTAGAAGACTATACTTAAATACCATTATAATCAAACTTAAAGCACAAACACGCTCTCGGCACACGTCGGCATCTTGTTCCAAGACGAGTTGGTTTGAAGGCCTAGGCCGGGAAGTAATTTTTTTAAACATGGCGTGTGTGTTCAATTGTTCATGAACAGGCTAAACAGCTGAGTTATGTATTTTTTGAGTGGCGTTTTTTGTTTTTCATTGCACATGTTTGGTAAAAGCACTACCTATACATGCCGTGAAAAGGGCTTGCCGGCTTCGTATCATTATCCGGCATCCTTACGGTCGGTTGTCTATACCTACTCATATTGCAAGCCCTTCTTTTCCGGCGATATTGTATAAACAATTTGGATGGTTGCTCACGTCTTAAACCAAAAATCGGTAAATCGTGGGTAAATCTATAATCTTATTTGGCATATCATTACTATAGGTACGGTAAATTACTTCTAGATCGCTAGGTCTGACATGATTGTTTGCCGTTGTCGTAGGGTGTACACAAAATAAAAATAAAAATTGAAAAGGTAATAAGCATTATGAATATTCGCTTTCTCTTTGTTCGGCTGCGTTCGTAGCCAGTAGTATCGGCTCACTAGTCTCACTTTTTACACAAATAACTTATACAGTACATTTATCAGGCGGATATGGTGAAGACAAATTTGGATAAGAGCCTGTGGTGATTTATAATGGGGTATGTATAACATGGTAGGAGTAAGATAAGATATGCCTGTAACTAGTGCAAGAAGGAGAAAAAATGGGTTTTCTTTTTAGCGTAGTTGGGTAAAAAGTATCCTATAACCATCCGTTGGGTTAAAAATCAATCACTCAATAGGTCAGGTACCTATGTAACTCAAGCCAGTTATTCTTTGGGCCACGAGCGGCTGCATTTCATATTAAGTAGGTACCGGTATTGCCAAATACTATTCCGCTATGACGTCACGTAACGATGCTATAATTTGTATGCGGCATCAACACTCGGTAGGAATGTCAGGCTTTAACTGTCGTTCACCACTTTTGTGGTCTAATTGGAATGTACCAATGTTCTACCCACGGGATTTAACGCCCTTTCGAGAATAACGTATTTGCGAAAATAGTTGTAAAGTAACGATCCTGATGTCTTAAGGAACCAAATATTAGGTGGATTTAGGTAACTTTTCACAAATAAGTGATATACACTAAATTAAAAGGGTACCTGAAAAAAATTACATTGTTGGATGTTAGTATGTCTATGTATAGGTATGTCACACTGCAACAACTGAGTTGGGCTATTCTGGCGTTGTTTAGTATACCTTTGGTAAGTAAAAAAATAAGGATTAGGTATGTCAATCTCTTATTAAATTTAATCCTACTGAAAAACACAATTTTGAATAACAGACCAAAACAATTCAGCATGAATATATTTCAATAAGTACAATACATGTCTACGTGCTGTTCAATAGCCGTATGCATTTTTGATCGTCACTCAGCTCATATTTAAATGCACGCGACAACAAATTGCTCAATGTGTCCAGGAATCAAACACATGAACTCTCATAAATGTTTGATTCTGTGTCTGTAGTCGTACAGTGCCGGGTTTTTACGGCTACTTTTATTATTGCCAGTTGTAATAAATGCCCCCGTGCCGCTAAACACTCTGTCCCTATACAATTTCTAAAGCCTATTATAGAAACTAAAGCAAAAAATAACACTAAAATTATTATGGATATCCTGATTAAATTCAATTATAACAGCACAGCATTTTACCATTCCATTTTAATTGATTCATTCGGAAGCGGAGACTACCTGACCAACAATTTTCGAAATCGACTCGGTTATAATTAGAGTTCGAGGAATATGGATACATCGACGACAAATGAACGAATTTGATAGACTTAGTTTGTTTTGGTTCTGTGCATGATCTCTGTCTAGCCTGTGGCTACGGCCACACTATATCTGTGGCGGATTCAATCCTTTAAGGAGGTGAAAAGGGCGTGGAATTTACTGTCAGTGTGATGTCAACTCAAAACAAATGATATGGCAACAAATTCGCGGATAAAAGCTAGTGCTTTATAATACAGGTAAAGTAACACTAAATACAACAGTTTGTCGGCAATTTAAGTAGGTACACTGAAACTTTGTTTATAAATGTATCATTCATAGCACTAGAAATGAGGATCTGCCGAGTACAGATACTCTCACGATGTGTCGAAATCGAGTTTATGCCGCTTTTTTTCGTGTTTCTGTTATATTTTTTTGTTGTCTTTTGTCATTCTTTCTTGTTACGTTGCGTTGTTGTAGAGTATATAGAGTCATATCAGGCTAACTCTTCTAAGCAAATGAACTGTCAAACCATCCAACTAACTCATTTTGTAAGGTTTGACAGTTCATTTGACTCTACCTACTGGTATAAAATTTTAAAATTGTATTGGATATCGGTTTTCTATGTAGAGTTCGAGAGGGGTATTTATTTCAGGAATAATCTTAACAGCGCGCTGCAGGATTTGATGTATGGGCGCGCGGAGTCTCCATACAGCGCCATCTCTTGGTAATAAAAAATTGGTTTTGGCTGGCCAAATTAAAAAAAAATGTTACAGGGACGGCTGGACATCCAAAGAAAGAGAAGAAGAGAAATATATTATGCGGACGATATTTGCTTATAAATAAAATCGGTATATTTGCAATTCATCAGTATACTAATCTTATCAATTAAGAGCCGATTGTTCAATCACCAGATAAAACATATCTGTCAGATAAATGTTGGCTGTCACTTTTCTTTTATATGACGGGAGAAAAGGATAACAATAATTTTAACTGGCAGATAAATTTATCTGGTGATTGAACAATCGGCCCTAAGTCGAATATTAATGTTTGGAAAGCTTGTCAGCTGTCCAATTAGTCTACTCAATTAAAAATAGATTTTAATATTGTGCTTCAAATATTAGTGCAACGTACTTATGCATTGACAAGTGTGCAAAGTACACTTGATTTCATTTAAAACCGGCCAAGTAGGAATCTGACTCGCGCACCGAGGGTCCCGTACAAACTTTCACTTATAAAATAAATAAAATAAAAAAGCCATTTATTCTACTACTTTACACATAAACACAATATAAACAAAAATAAAATATAGTTACGCCGCTAAGTAATAGTCGCCTCCTGGGCGTAGGCCTCCCCCGTTTCTTTCCATAGCTCTCTATCTCTAGCTTTCCTCATCCAGTGTGGTCCCAGTCTTTCCATGAAGATGTCGGACCATCTTTTAAATGGACGACCTCTCGGTCTTCTACTGTCACGCGGGATCCATTCTATGATTGTTTTGGACCATCTTACGTTGTCCATTCTACATACATGACCCGCCCAGTTCCACTTCAGTAACCTTATTCTGTAGACGATATCAGTCAATTTGGTCCTTTCCCTAATAGCTTGGTTGCTGATTCTGTCTGAAAGTTTTATTCCTAACATACTCCTCTCCTTTTTGCGTTGACAGACTGCTAGCTTGACTTCATCACATTTTCTTAACGACCAACTTTGACAGCCATATGTTAAACAAGGTAGAATGGTTGACTCGTAGAGTTTGCGCTTTATGTTTATATTAATAGCTTTGTTTTTCATAATTTCTTTGAGTCCCCAGTACTTCCTCCATGCTATAGCGATCCTGCGTTGTATTTCATTTCCGGTGTGGTTTTCAAACGTGACAACTTGGCCTAGATAAATATATTCTTTTACTATTTGCACATCTTGGCCTTTAACTGTTATGGGGTTGCTTATTTTTCGGTTAGTAATTATATTTGTTTTTGTAAAATTTATTGATAAGCCCACTTTTTCGCTCTCTTCTGCCAAGTTGTTTAGCATAAACATTAGACTTTCACTTATCCCATCTTAATTGGCCTGGTTGAGTTAAGTTTGCATCTGAAATGTATGGCGCCGCATACAAACGAGGTGCAAACTTAACGCAACCGAGTTCTCCAAATATGATGTTTGAAAAGGACTATATTTTGTATGATTTTATTACAAATGTATAGTTTTCAGATTTTTATAAGTATTTGTATTTAGTATGTGACGATGCCAAATTTCATAGTTCTAGGTCATCGGGAAGTACCCTATCATTTTGATTCCCTTAAGAGTGTCGAAATGTACATTTTTTGCGACATAAACGGCCGTATCTTTTTTTTTCTTCAAGTAAACGTAGAAGTTTGATTTTTTCACAGCTTCAAGGGACCGTAGGCTTAAGTATATGGTTTATATGGTAAGTATATGGTTTCAACTCCATACCTCCACGCGTTCTCGAGATAAAGGGAAAATAAAAATTCTTGACAGACACACAGACGGATGGACAACAAAGTGATCCTATAAGGCTTCCGTTTTTTTCCGATTGAGGTACTGAAGTACTGAACCCTAAAAACAATGAAATTTGAACCGGTATTTCCGAGATGGATTAAGTTTCCATCACCATAGACTCAAATTCACTAATAAGAATATATTTAAAACTAGACAATAAGAATTTATTTTAGTACATTATCGACACGTTTTATTTAATTAAAAACATTTTGTTACAGGCGGACCAACTGTGCGTCCTATTACCATCCTTTAGGCAGCGACATGGCTTAGAAAGGCAGAACTAGGTTACTATTGGTAGAAAGTCCTCAAGTCACGAACGAAAGTGATGACAAGTGACCTTCTTGCATCCGGTACCGAAACCGGTACCGGTATATCGATATCTATACCGTACGTATAACTTCCAGACCATTTGCGGTCACGATTATAGAATACTTATTTGATGGCATTCATGTGTTGCCTACCCAATCTGCGACTCAACTTCGCGTTTCTATTGACACACGTTCGACACATCACCACTAGGGTCTGCTTAAACGATGTGTTCTATTAAATTAAAAACTAAACATTACGGGACAGTCTTACACAAATCGATCTAGTCCCAAACTAAGTTTAGATATCCGGCTACCCCTGTACCAAAATTGGTTAAAATTCGTTCAGCCGTTTCGGCGTGATGAGAAGATAAAGAAATCATATGACAAACAGATAGCGCCGAGCGCCCATACAAAACAAAAGACGATTCCAGCATGCATCGCGCTTTAAGCCTTTTTCCTGAAATCATAACTCCACTCCATAGAAAACAAGATTTAATACTTGCAAATCTAGTAAAAAAAAAAGTACTTTGTATTATGTAGACGTTTGATGTCATTTTTTTGTTTCGTATTCGATATGTCATCATCGTTATCTCGAAAACATGACTAACCAGATACAAATAATTAATTTTGAGCGTCATCGAAAGAAATGTGATCCCCGTTTAAGCATGTAGAAGTGGAATGTGTGAGAATACCTACATAAAGCAAAAGCGTGCGTTTGAATATGAAATATTACGCAAATGAAAGGAAAAACCAAGTACGAGACCCAACTGGAATATGAATAATTATTTAATTAAAACGCGCACGGAAGTTTTTATATTTTGAACTAGAGTTTCATTGCAACTCTATTTCAGTATTCCAATTATGAAATGGCCGACGAGCGACTATTCAGTTACTGGCCGTGTGCATTGTGGGCAGTTTTGCATATTAAATTCTATGTGCTATCACGGAGACCGATCAGATGTAAGTCGAGGTGTGTCAAAATCTTTCAAATATTCTGAACACCACATGAGTTTTAGTAATGGTTATGAATGATTATCTATCTCTACTTATACCGGGTGTTGCCTGTAATAGGAGCAATGAATTAAAACATAGATTCTTCCCTTAAAACTGGAAAACATTTGTTAAGCAACTTCTGAAGAAGTAGAAAGTATAGCGGTACGGTTCTAAGGTTGACATAATTTACCAAACGTCGATATAACGACCTATTTTTTGATAAAAATTCAGCCTCGCTGTCTGTTAACACTGCCGGCGAGCCACTATTAATATTATAATACATCTCTTCATTTGCCTCGATTGTATTTTTAACTGGTCATTAAATATGAACAAGAATGTGTAATACTCATATGTAAGAATGTCCAAATACTTAGTACCAATTTTTTTTTTATTAAAATAGACTTAAGAAAAACACTGTTAAAATCAAAGCTTAGGTATTTCCTTCTCAACAACAGGCTGTCAGCAGGTTGAAAGTACTCATTCCACCCTATAATACAATCGGACACCTGTGGAAGTTGTATTCGAGAAGAAAATACCTCGTCATATGTTGCTTATTCTGTTGATAAGATACGCTAAGTTGTTTTGTTAAAATTGAGCGCGTCTCGCCTATAAACGTTACAGTTTGGCGAGAAATTAAAGTTGAAATTAAGTTCTTTTTGTTGGTAAATAAATAAATATTAGTTGGTATATATATCTGGTTTATAGAAACGAGAACTATTTACTATCGTGAAAATTGTCTTCAACTAGTTGCTTCCTTGACAACGATGGTATATCATAAAACCAATATACCAATAATAAAACACTTAAAAAAAGGAACAATGACGCTGTTATGTGTATTACCTGAATTTCGAATTCCGATCAGAGTAACCGTTATCCAATGCAACGGATACCGTGGTAAGCTTAAGTTTTTTCTCTAACCATATACTAGTGTCAAAATTAACCGCCAAATCGTATTTGAAAGTGGTATTAAAAAGAGAGCGCTATCGGGTTCCGGACTAGAGTTGGCACAAAGATAACGTCCCCTTGAAATTTTAATGCAGCGGTTAGTGTTGGAACCAGATGCCGACAAAGTCGCAGATATACTGCAAATTTAATATTTATAGCCGGCAACACACCTCGTTTTTGCTGCGATGAGACATTGCTGGCAACATTTTGTGGACGTCTCTATTTGATAGTCTTCGGTTTGTTTCGGCTGTAGGTAATTGAATTTTTTATTCGCTCTCTAAAGTCGTTTCAGCAAATGGACTCTTGGCGTTCAAGAAATAGTTTTCTAAGGTTATTCCGTAGTATATGTCGGTGCGATGTAATAAATATATATCGATCATTTTAAATGCAGCGTCCTATTCGTTGAAATCGACAATGATCCGGCACAGGGCACGAATTATATTTTAATTGAAAATAAACCGCAATAAGTATATCAAATGTTAAAATTCACAAAACTGTTTGAATGTAGGATTGTTAAAAGAAGCAGTTTTTATGGAACGGGCAGATTTAATTTTCAATTTGATTTACGAAATAATGATACCAAGGTAATTAATATGCTCGCTAGGATTATTGTGTTACTTTGACTGGCTTCAAATATTTTTGTCATTTCGGCAATAGGCCTGTCTGACAGAAGCGGAGCAGAGAAACTTAAGGCTGTTTTTTGTGAAGCCCTGAGAAGTGCATTTAAATTAGAGGAATGTGATTGGTCTACACATCTCTGTTCCGCTCCGTTTTTCTGGACAGGCAGCCTCAGTGTAGCGTATATGGGACTTCGAAAGATAATAGTTATTTGTGTATTATTTTGTACATCGAAAAACTTAAACGAATCCACTTATTGGTTGTATTTTTCTTTCCGTGCTGAGAGTTTGTAAAATGGTTGGTTTCAACAAGTACAAGCAAGACATGTCTAAGTTCACAAATTTGATTAAAGGCATATTCAATTTCAAAAATAAATCCTATAATTGATAAACCTCTTATGCGCTAAAATATACTTTTTCTCTGAAACTTTTACTAACTAAACTAATTTAAATCATATAAAAGCTTCTAAAACCCATTTAAGTATAGATACGACCCCTTACTGCGTGCTATAGATTGTAGTCGTGTTTGTGAGGCTCAGAGACGTACAGTTTTCAAATGTACAAATAGCAGTTTTGTGTACTGCATTTAGGCATTAGATGTAGACATAAATATAGCACAAAGAAGTCGATGCGGTGCGCTGCAAAATCCATCGGAGCTTATTTCTATTTTATAAAGACATTCTCATTTCACGGTTATTTCGTACACGACGAGGAAGGCCCCTTTTCTTTACAGACTGCGATGTCACATAAAGCGAACTCAGGGTTACTCTCCGCCCCGAAATGTTCACGTCGGCTCCTTATTTAGTCTGTGTCTATTAGAACTAACTAAGGATGTAGGATATGATTTAGTGTTTCGTTTTTTTACAATTCGTTAATTTATAATTAAGGAACGTAAAATCATTTTACTTTTTAATTGTTTGTACTTCTATTAAGTACCTATATTAGGGAGAAATTTCAAGAGAGCATACGGTCACCTAAAGTTAGGTGTCATGCCATTCAATGTTGTGTACCTAGGTAAGTAACGGGTATGATCTGAAATAGTCAGAAGTCATGATCATGATACTACCGCTAATTTTATTAAATAAACAAACGTAAACTACCTTATGGCTGAAATATTTACATAATAAAAGATAAATTACAGAACCAAAACCTATTATACTTATAATATACTAGCTGTTGCCCGCGACTTCATCCGCGTGGAACATTTATCTTGAAAATTTTACATCTTTATTATTTTCAGATCTTAGTAATGTTGAAATTGCTAAACGTGATTTTTTTTCTAAGTAGGTATTTACGAAATAGTAACAAACCCTTCGTAAGCGAGTCCGACTCGCTCTTGGCCTTTTTTAATTTTTTTCGGCTAATTTGCTCTAATTACGCGGTATTATTATAAAATCAGGCACATCTACGAACGAATAGCTTTACTAAATTCGATGAGTTTATAAATTCTTTGATTCGAATAATAATGCCTTTACACAAAGTTTCAAGTACCACACTCAAAAAAATGTTTGATCTACATACAAATTTTCAACCCTTTTTTCACCACGTCAGGGCTGAATTTTCAAAAACGCTGATATGAGTTTTCTTATATTTTAATAAAATACCTTTTCACAAAGTTTCTAATTCCTAAATTAAAATACAACTTATACCCGATACAACCTTTCATCCTCTTTGTAACCCCCTTAGGGGTAGAATTTTCAAAAACGCTTATACAAAGTTTAAAATCCCGCAATCAAAAATTTTTTTGATCTTCATACAAATTTTCAACCCCTTTTTTCACCACCTTCGGGGCTGAATTTTCAATAACGCTGAAATAACTTTTCTTGTTTATTTATAATATGCTTTTATATAAAGTTTCAAGTCCCGAACTCAAAAAAATTTTTGATCGTCATACATACTTTCAACCCCTTTTTTAACCCTTTTAGGGGATGAATTTTTAAAAACGCTGAAATTAGTTTTCTTTTATTTTATTTTAATACCTTTTTACGAAGTTTCAAGTTCCTAGCTTAAAATTAAATTTGAACCCCAAGACAAACTTTCATCTCCCTTTTAATCCCCTTAGAGGTTGAATTTTTAATAACGATCAATTAATGTTATTTTTAGGGTTCCGTACCCAAAGGGTAAAAACGGGACCCTATTACTGAGACTTCGATGTCCGTCCGTCCGTCCGTCCGTGTGTCACCAGGCTGTATCTCAAGAACGGTGATAGCTAGCTTGAAATTTTCACAGATGATGTATTTCTATTGCCGCTATAACAACAAATACTAAAAATGAAATAAAATAAATATTTAAGGGGGCTCCCATTACAACAAACTTGTTATACCTATATATACATATATATAGGTACGGAACCCTTCATGCGCGAGTCGGACTCGCACTTGCCCATTTTTTTTATTCTTATATATGCCTTTATAAGAAGTTTCAAAGAATTTGTAATGGATTTAAACTTTCAACCCTTTTTTAACCCTTTTAGGGGTGAATTTTTGAAAACGCTGAAATTACTTTTCTTCTATTTTAATAGTTGCCTTTATACAAAGATTCAAGTCCTGCACTCTTGATCTCCATACAAACTTTCAACCCCTATTTTACCACCTTAGGGGATGAATTTTCAAAAACGCTGAAATTAGTTTTCTTTTATTTTATTTTAATACATTTTTACGAAGTTTCAAGTTCCTAATATAAAAAAAACGTGTACCCCATACAACCTTTCATCCCCTTTTTAAACCCCTTAGGGGTTGAATTTTTCAAAATCGCTTCTTATCTCTTGTATACTTTATAAATGCAACCTACTGTGCAAATTTCAACTCTCTAGCATTTGTAGTTTCGGCTCTGCGTTGATGAGTCAGTCTGTCACGACTCAGGACACTTGCATATTATATATATAAATATACAATTATTAATTTCGTGAATGATTACTAAGGTTTGATTGGATTCCCCGTTAGCATAGGATGGCATCGAGTGTACCATAATAAAAACCCACGCAGTTGCTATGCACTGGCGCGTGAAACAACATTGTCTAGACATTGGCAGTTTTGAAATATTGGTCCTTGATATTGGGTATAAACACCGCATTAAGGCCAAGCCACTAGTGTTGTAAAAGACTCAAGTTCCGAACTCCTAATTTAGTAGACTCGAGTTTAGTAGAGCTTGGTGAACTTGAAGACTCCAAATTCCGAGTCAAGTCGAGCGTGAGTCATCTGCGCGACGACTCGAGTCTTCTCTATATGTAGCTGTATTCGAAAAGACGCGAGTCTTTCACTGCCACTATAAGTTTCAAAATTAGACTTGCAGCCAGGTTCACAGTACAACTCAAGTTAAGCTATAATGTGTATAGAAAATGTAGTGTAAGTTTTTTAACGTATTGTCATTAAAGTTATGTAAGTATGCAAAATTTCAGCTCAATCGGTAAAATTCGTCGCCCCGTGGATAAGATAAAGATAAGATAAGATAATATAAGATAAGATGAGATGAAATGAGATGAGATGAGGAGATGAGATGAGATGAGATGAGATGAGATAAGATACAGATACATTTATTTTGTTAAAAAGGAGTACTTTTTATGAAATAACATTTTGTAAAATGATATTTTGTCAAGTGTAGTGTTTGTAAAATGATCATTTGTAAAGTGACTTTTTGTAATATGATACTTTTGTCAAATGTCTCGTTTGCCTAATGAATATTTGGTGAAACGTTGTTTGGTCAAGTGATCATTTGGTCAAACATTAGTGAACCCTTTACAAGCCATACCGGCTGCGTGCGCATCACGTCTACTGCTCTCATCATACACAAGTGATGTAAGTATGCGTGTGCCTTCTCTTATGAGCAAACATGTCGTTCATGCGGGAGCAAAACGGTTTGACAGCTCCTAAAGATTATGCATTAACAGAAGAGACACTCATAACGTGAGATATTTAGTTTGCACCTATCGATGACCGAATTGGAGTGAATATTTACTGCCACGACGACGCCGCAAATGAATAAATGATCTAAGACCTGCTGCACCCAGGCGCTGCATTTAAGTGTTAATGTAACCATTATATGATTTTATCTCATTAAAACTTTCGTGAGACATATTCATAGCCTAGCAAGCGTCGGTCCGACCCAGGGATAGTGGCGCTACAAACAGCTTTCATGTGCAATAATGTGTATACGTCATATATTTGCTTTATTTAACTTCAATAGCTGTTTGTCAAGGATTTATCATTTACCAAAACATTGTTTACCGGAATGCTGCTCAAGCCTTCGTTCTTCTTGCAAAATAAACAATGAATCACACACACACACACACACACACACACACACACACTCAGACTTACATACGCACACACACGCATACACACTCACAGAATTTTAATTAATTAATAATAGTTTATTTGATGTTTATTTTTGCTTAATTTTTTGCCTACTATTGTATAAACCGCATATGTTAACCGGACTCGCAGATGGCCAAGATACAGGCTCAGCCTAGTTTGGTCACTGACGGACACATTTTTTCTATGTTTCAACTGAATTTTTGTTTAAATAAATCATTTTGTATTTGTATTTGTATTTGTATTTGAATCCTATTGAAAAAAACCTGTTTCCTCTTTGTGTACTTACATCAGTCCATTCACCGACTTTTCAGTCAGTTACCAAAAAAATGCCGTTAAAACAAATGGTGTGCCCCCTTGTGGGGCTATAATTATCGAGAAAGTTGCCGCGTCGGTGTACGGGTGCAGTCCCTGATGAAGAGCTCTATACGAGTTCGAAACATGTCGGGCCGTTCCTGACAATTTCACGTGTGCAAACAGCTTAATACAATAATGATATATGATTTGACGCGTCCTGCGGGACTAGCATATCTTGTCGCGACTTCCCTTGTCGCGCGACTCAGCGCCCACCTGCCTTGTCCGCACGATATTGAAGGAAAGACGGAAGGAAGGACGAAAGGACGAAAGGGAAGAAAGGACGGGTAGTATTTGTCGTGCGACAGAATCGTGTGTCAGTTATGCTAGACGTCCACATCGAAGCTTGTCGTTGCGTGTACGCGTGGTTGATGTCACGTTTTCATGCATCTTACTTTATTGTGTAAAGTTACCGTCGCACGTCACACGCCGAGCGTTACATTTTCGTTGCGTGCCCGCAAACGGCTTCGCTGCGCATCAGCGGCGTATCTTTCCGCGCCTGCACCGCTTTGTAAACGTTCTCAAACCGCTAGTGTGAGTGTGATAACGCAGACAGCGCTATGGACACTGTCAGCAGCACAGAGGCCGCGTGTCCGCTGCGTGTGATCTGTATGTGCCGTATGACGGAGTCACTGCATCCAGGCGCTGCATTTGAAGTGTTAATGTAACCGTATAATGTACGTACAATGAACATATTAATGCTCCGGTTGTGATTGAAGCATCGACGAGCGAATGAATGTAATGGTTACTGAAGCGAAATCGGCAAATCGCGTAGCAAGCGGCAGGTGGTGTCTACGCCTATGGGAAAATGTGAGCGATTTATGCATATTGTAAAGGCTTATTATTTTCGCGGCGACAGAAAAATTAAAGAGCAGCAAACTATTTGCAACTAAAATAATAACTTGTCAGCGATTAAATATTTTGGCAATCATTTATATTAAATGAGCTTTAAACTAAGGATATTTTAAAATTAAAATAATGGCAGCTACTTTAAGGTAGCAGAAATAATAAACAAGATTACTGAAATCATAGGCGAGGTACTATAAATAATGACTTGGCGACTAATATTAGCAGAAGATCCGACTCGGCCGGGTTAGGTTAGGTTGGTTTTTTTTTTTATATCCCTAAAAAGCGCTCCTTTTATTTTTTTTATGACTGATTTATTTTATATGCAATCTCCATTGAACAATTAGAGTAGGCCATTTTCAACTTTTTATCCGCTGTCATGTTTCCGCTTAATTAGTTAATTCAGTAGCCAAAACTCGATGCTAATTTATATTGAAACAAAGCCGAAAATTGATTACTTAGCTGCTACTTTTTACTTTATTAGTCTCCGCAATTAGTCGCCAACTTATTATTTTTGCTACCCCCTTTAATTTTTTATAAATCCCTAAATCAGATTAATTTGTCGCCGCGTTAAATACATGCCTATTGTAAATATGCTTGAACGTCCATTTTCTTTGGTTGTCTTTGTCTAATATAAATGAAAAGGAAAACCCAACGCCCTCTTTATATTTGGTAATTTTAATGGGACATACTTAAATTCAGAGACATACTCTGAAACGGCTGTGAAAAGGAATTGACCGGTATGTATTGTCGTTTATGATTAATGTACCTACTACTCCATAAAGTAGAAGAGTTTGAACGCTAAACCTAGTCACTTACGATCAGGTGATTCTGAGGAAGTAGGTAATCAGTCAGTTTGTGGATTAAAAAAAACTATCAGACATTTTTTTATCATAATGTAAATTTTATTACGGTTGTTTACTTTATAGACACAAAAAAGTTCGCTATGTTACCTAATGGACAATATTTCTATCAATCGAGTGCTGCCTTTCAATTGATAAAAATAGACTGCAAGGAAATACGTTAAAGTAACAAGTATTATGTACCTATATTTTTTACTTGTTTAATTAAGTTAGGTACCTACTAATCCTACTATTGCTGATTGTATTACACTTGTTGACAATGTATTACTAACAGTGAATAAATGGATATGGATATATCGGTCTAGTATATACCTATAGTACAAGATTTGCTTACTTTGGTACTAAGTCGATTTGTGTAAGATTGTCCCTTAATATTTATTAATTTATTAATAACAAAGTAGCTTAAATAGCTTATTAATTCAAAATATGTCATGTTCGCAAATAATTATATCTATAATATCCCCGATACCTTTGTTGAGAAAACGCTAACATCAAGGCTTCGGATATTGCCTGACTACATAATTCCAAGAAAACTCAATAAGTGTTCAGTCGACTGAAGCGTCACGAAAACTACTTAGTAAGTAGTGGAGTCCAGTGAATTGCAGGATCATAATAATTTCATGTTTCCTGCAGCGCAGCGGAGCGGTATTGGTTCCTATAGAGATCATACGATTATTAGAAATCTATGAACGGTTGCACTTCTACTTCCCAAGCACACAGGCTGCTTTACACTTATACAATCCTTATACAGCTTAAATTAGAATTATAATGGCTTATTCAGCCTGTTTGCTACCTGGGTTGCTTGTTTACTTCTAATTTGATTACTAAGAGCCTTATCACACTTGCGATTTGCAAGCGAAGTTTGTATGAAGGTGATCACGCGACGAATTCGCCGGGACTGATTTTTGTATAGAAAAGACGCTCGCAACTGGCATGTGTGATTAGGCCCTAAACTTGCTTCATGACCACTAGATTAAATTTTAGGAGGACAATATAGATTACATTATGCATTGCACATGCATAATATGTACATTCATAGTACGTAGTAGTATACGTATATATTGTTGTTACATTATTACCTTTACTATTCACCACATTATTCACATTAGTACCAAAATTGGTTAATATCCTTTCAGCCATTTCAGTGAGATGAGCGGACATACATGGATATTTTACTAACAGATGGACTGTACAGCATAAGTAGACGTACCTGCTCACTCCTAATGCATTTGTTACATCTTTCACAGTACGTTATGTATCTTACATTAATTATTATTGCAAATAGATTTGTTTCTGAGAAATACGCAGATAAACTTACATACACTGAAATTAATATTCAGAAGCCATAAATCAAAGTTGCGATTGTTGACAATATAATTATTATATTGGAGCCACGAAGCGGACAACTACACCGGATAACCAACTACATAAGCGAATCATGCCGTCAATATACAAAATGCACGCACCAAAGGCCGCCTTTCGTTGATAAAACTTTTTAGAACCGTACGACGGCCGGTCTGGAGGGTTCTGGACGTTGCCCGCTTCCTGGAGTCTTTTAGTCAGTAACAGGGTTACCAGACAACATACTACAAAGCCGACTCCGTGACATAATAGCTGTAAAAGCGTAGCCGCAATTTCACAGAGAACGTCCTTTACTGGTTAGGAGATTGTATAAAATACTTTTCGAGACTAGATATTGTTAGAGACTATATCTAGCACAGCATCTGGATAGGAAGTTAGATTTAAAGCCTTTTGTACGGAGCATCCTATCATTATTACAGGACAGTGAGGACAGCTAATACCCCAGTTCAATATTCCTTGAAATTATCATGATGTTATTGTCTATTATGCTGTGGCGAGCCCGGTATTTCTATTTCTAGGTACTTATACTAATACAAGTTTTTGGACAAATGGCTGAAAATTAATTTCTCAGGGTTGTGATGTCAGGAAAAATATTAACAGCGTGTTGTAAGTTACTTCTGTATCAAATGAGAATTAATTAAAACGCGATCTCTTATGAATTTTCATAACTTTTTTTGCGGTTTTAAATATCTCTTCATATGGTACCTTTGACCCGACTACGGTAATAATACAAGTATCAATGCAATCTGTCAAATAAGTAGGTTTGTTTTTTTGTGTCACGCTTTTACTGCCTACTGAACTATCTCACACAAACGTTAATTGCTTGAGCCCAATCTCGATGAGTTTATCTTGTGTTGTAAGGAGTTCCTATGGGAACCTTCCGTCTCCATCACCAGATCAGCCCAAGACAACAAATTGTTGTATTGACACGTGATCATACATGCAGTTTTATTTCGATACGACAATTATAAGTAGGTTAACATTTACTCCCATATCTTGATTACATTGCTAGTTACTAACAAATACAAACTAGTCTTCATCTTAGTTGCAAGTGAAGCTAATATAATAAAAGTGTTAAAAACAGGGTTACGCGGTCGATTTTTCCTATTAAGTATACGCCGTACAAGTTATAAGACGCAGTTTATAACCAGTAACGGGTACACAACAATACTCCGAAGATTATCATGTGTCCGAATGTGTCATCATTCCGAATTTTCATAATTCCGAAAACCATATTCTGATAAAATAACCCTAACCTAACCTAATTATATTTAGTATGTAACATATGATCCATGGGGAAAATTATCGATTCGCGTTATTTCACTTTCGGAATTTTTAAAATTCAGAATTTTCATGGTTTCGGATAAATGAAACTTCGGAATTTTTGAGTGATCCCACCAGTAACGCCACAACTGGGGTAACAGAATGGATTCCCGTACATCGAACATAAATAAGTGAATAAACACGCCACGGTCACGTTCAGAAGACCGATGCATCTTCGTATTAATATATCATTTCGCCGTAGCTAAGTGGATCGGACAAATTGCTCACTAGTTTATTTAATATTTATTGGACAGGGCACGGACGTGATCCATCAGCTGGGATATTGTAGACGGTGGCGACGGGCATTCTTTGAAATTTAGTTTTTCTAACGCTCCCGGAAATATGTCCTATTTAAATATAATTTTCCCCAGATATTAAGGTAACAATGACGAGACGTTCATAGAATCCTTTTCTCACAGACTTGCCTTTGTTTTAACAAGGCATTTAACTTAGCGGTTTGCTTGGATACTTTTGGAGCCACACTGATACATATAGTATTATCATTATCAGACAGGGGCGACATAACTCAACGAGTCGCAAAATATGGTAGCCAGGAGGCTTA
The DNA here is from genome assembly GCA_932273695.1 of Apotomis betuletana. NCBI lineage: Eukaryota > Metazoa > Arthropoda > Insecta > Lepidoptera > Tortricidae > Apotomis > Apotomis betuletana. The sequence goes on along the minus strand of OW026298.1, from coordinate 9,158,515 downwards.
AAATAAAAGTGACAGAAGTGCGAGATCTAACTACACATAGTATAAAACAATGTCGTGTCGCTTCCTGCTTTCTGTCACTATATATGCTTAACGGATTTCGATGCGTTTTATTTAATAGACAGAGTAATTCAAGAGGAAGGTTTATATGTATAATACATGCATAATTTATCAGCATTGCACCCGTGGGAAGCCGGGGCGGGTCGCTAGTATTCGATAGGACTTTCATACGCGGAAAACTCAAGACACTTCAAATACCCATTGTAAACGCAAAAAAACAAAGGTAAGATATCACATGACAAACAACCAGTCATTTCGCAACTGCTTACCTCGTACGAGACGTCGTATATCTTTTTATTCGAAACCTTGCATAAGCGGGAACATTTTTTGTAAAAAAAAACATACACAACATAAACAGTGTGCGAAATAACCGTTCATCTTAAACATTTGTCAAGAGCGGCTTACGGTAACTTAGTGGGGGCCTCACCTCGTTTTTGAGGTAGGCGGGGACACGGTGCGTCAACCGTACCTGTAGCATGCTACATATACGTATACTGTATATCATTTATTTATGTAGCATGCTACATATACTGTATTCATCTCACAGGTCCCTGGTTTTAATTGTTACCTTCCTTATGTTAGTTCACACAGAAATGTAAATCTTTTTGGTAATGTCATCTGATATCTCTAGTGATTACCGTACCATCGAATGTTTCTAATTTTAATAAAAAATGCCGTGTGTTTGTCATTCCCGTCATGATACAATGAATCATGACTGTTAGGATTCACGCGCGATTCATAAACTGTAAACATTTTTTTTTTTAATATAATTGCTCCGATAAATTATTACTTCGATGATCGCATAATTGATTAAAAGTGAATATTAAAAACTATATACTTGTACATACTAAGTATGATAGTGCGTCATGCAATAACTAGCTGCGAGCGACAGAGTTTAAGACGAAAGCTGTATAACAGAAGCTTCGCCCCATTTTATTCAACAGACAATTTTTTATTAGCAAAGTTCTAATTAGGAAACAGGATGCGCGGAACCGGTAACTGCACTTACATGGTTAATGTACTCCGAGGCAACTTTCTGGGAACTATTTATTGTGTAGATAAATAACAGCATCTTGAAAATTTTGTATTTTATGAACCATTCTTATCGCTTAGTATAAAAATTTGGTCAACGTTCAAATTGTATGCGGACGAAATTGTATGAAAACTGATGAGTCACAATTTTATTGTTGTCATAAGGTCAAAAACTGGTCAAGGGTCCACCATCCTGGTACGGTGGATTCGAATCCTGTCAATTTATTTTGTCCGGATCTTGTGATAGGCGTGAAGTAAAGTAACATGTGTATACGCCTATAAGATGAGTCCAAGACTTATCTTACTTTACTTATCTATGTCTTCAGAGCGAGCGGTTCTAACTCCTGTCCAGTGAGTTACGAATTATTCATAGTTATTGTGACGCCGTATTTTTGCGTCAGCATTCTGACGTACCATGGGCTACACAATTGCAATCTGCAGTTCATAGTACCAGAAACGACGAAATTATGACAAAAAAAAAACATTTTCTTAGCATAACTTACGTAGCACACTGCTACTGTACTTTGATGGTCTTTCAATACCAGGTCCTGATCCTGATACATTTCTGTTCATTTTTTTGTGAATTTTCAAGAGAAATACATCACAAAGTTTATGCATTCACACTCCTCATCACCACTTCCCTGCTGTCACAAGTACATGCGTAGCTTTCTTTAGTATTTCAAAAGTATTATTGTGGCTCTGCATTATGGATTATGATTATGACTGCTCCAACATATGTATACAATGAATGTACCTAAAAAATGAATGGGATAACAACTGCCTAACTGACCAAAGCAGTAACGTTAAGATTCGTTGGGGCGGTATGGTAATATGGGGTGATCACCTCCACCGCTCTGCATGCATTATTTTAGACCAAAGCTCCGCCATGCTCGGACGGATTTTGTCGGATTACGTTACGTACGTTTACTAAAAACTTGGTAAAATAATGCCGCTTGTACACCGTCACGTTATACCGACGTACATAAAAATAAAACGTAGAGACGCCTAACACCGAAACTAACTTTTCGGCCTGTGGTCGTTACATTATCTCCGGAGTGGCCGACTTGCTTTCATCGGTTGTCGGTGGTTGCCAACCGCAACGCGTCGCATAGATTGATGCTATTTTATTTTAATTGGCCAGCTCACCGCACCGTCGGGGAAACACCACGTGATCTCCCTTCTACGTTTTCGACTAAGCCCAATTTCCCGACCTCGGTCGTGTAATACATCTAGACAAGGGACAAACAAGACAAAAGGCTGGCAATCCTCAACTTAGAACCGTGCATGTAATAATATGTATTTTTTGTGTTATAAGTAATTTATCAGGTGTTCTAAAACTCCTGGCCTGGTAGTATTATCGCGGCGTTACACGCCATCTCAGTTCAATGTTTTTGAATCTTAGCTAAGTCGTGGTAAAAATCGTCCTTATTAAACGTTACAATGTTTCACGTATCAGCCTGAGAGATCGGTGCCTGTAGGTATCGGCGCGAGGATAAATAAAACATAGCTAATACCTCTACATTGATGCACTGCATCCGTCAATAGTGCTCGACCACGCATATGGAGCAAATAAAACCGCGCCCCGCCCTCGCTTACCTTTGATCTCTAAATGGTTCCCCTATATAAAACGCTTTAAAAAAAGTCTTATCTATTACAAAATTCTAAATATACTGTTACAGTATTATATTGAAAATCAGTTGTCTATGGAGAGGGGTCATGATTTCAGGAAAAATCTTAATATCTCGATGCAGGATTGCCTGGTCGTGTTGTAAGTGGCATGACATTCTGGCACCATCATTTGGTCATAATTTCTTCGTCATCTCATGACGCTGAAACGCCAGGACTTTTAAAATAATTTTTTCACCCATTTGGATTGATCCCCCTGTATAGCTAAACATCCAAGGGACATCTGGTTATAGGATACTTTTCAAACGACCATGGCAAAGGAAATAATACGCGGAAAATGTTACGCGCACCTCCTAGTCTTTGAATAATACCGCACGTCTAGTCTAAACGGCCTTCGTCGTTCCCTCCGCAAGTCGCGCACTGCGCGTTAATAATTAAGGGCACGTTTCCACGCGCTTGCGTTCGGAAACGCTCTCACCGCCGCCCGTCAAACGCTTAAAAGATTGCTTAAAACAATTTCTTGGGAAACTCAGGCGAGTCTGCAGTTGGATTGTGCAAACAATTTTGGTTATAGAAGAATGTTTAGGTTTAATAGGAATGGGTATGAAAAGCTAAGCGTCAAATCGATAGTACATATAGATGTATATTAGACATGTTTATAGAGTTAAGAGAGCTTGAATTTTCTTCTCACTACCGCGTTGCTTATTAGGCTGCATGTCCACAGAAGCGGAGGAAGCGGAGAAAATGTACCAATCAAACTTGGCCTATATGTGAATCCCAAATAAGTGCATTTAAATCTGATGAATGTAATTGGACCATTTTAGACAGCTCCGCTCTAGTCTCTTGGTATTAGAATCAGCCAGTAATTTAATACAGAAGACTGCTCAACAGACTTGCCCTTTTCCTTCGCTATTAATCTCTATTTGCAGACCTAGATGTTTCACGCAATTTGGGTAGTTTTTAAATCCTGCCAGGGCAAGGGTCGCAAGACCCGGAGCCAATATCGGGCAGTAAAACAAGAGATCGCGGTCTGACTTGTTACTTATTCAGCGGGCACATGTGGTCACAATCCACGGCCGAGCTCTACACCGTCTACATTATTCAAAAAGGACTATATATTTTTTTACTATTATTTATGTGGGGTTCATAAACGTCAGTTTAAGACGCTTGAAGTATCGACGTTACCGCAGTGATGAAGAATGGTAGAGGTCTGCGATTTACTGTTTAGGAAACATACAGAAAATGCAAGATATCCTAAAGAGGGTCATAATTTTTTTTGTTCCACATGAACATGATTGCACCTTACCAAGATCATAGACAATGTTAAAATTTTACCAAAAGATTAGGTCAAACAAGGATGAAAAACCAAAATGAAAATATTGCCTAGTAAATAAACCGAGAGTTGATCTGGTAAATGGTTGGTTATTCAAAATCACCCCCCTAACCAAACTGCCAAAAAAGCTTACACAAAACTAACAATCTTCCTTTGGATGATAAACCAATCGTACTCAATGCGCTTAACATGCATTGGATTGGAACATCCTATTTATCTACGATTCTACGAGATCGTCCTACGAGAGTATCTGGATTAATAGTTCTGCCTGAGGCATGTTACGTTTTAAATCTCGATATTCATGAATGACAGAAAACCCATATATATCATATAAAGTGTGATGCTTGGTGCGAGCAGCCATGCATTAGATATAGGACGTAAAATATCAAACGCGCCGCGCATTCTGAGGAGGTCCGTTCTCGAATTTTCTATTTGGAAACGACCCCGCAGGGACGATTCGAACTCTAAACTGGTGAAGAAATTTATATTAGTTATGCTTGAGTTTAGTGGACAATGCAGCAATGTTGTGAAATATTGAGTATACCATTAGATTTACGTATAAAATTTAAGCTACCAAACAGCCGGTTTTTAAAGTCAGAACTAGACTTGATTTTCGTGAAATATGGATTAATGCATTTTAAATTGTCCGGTAATAATGTAAATTAATTAAAAAGCATATTGCTACACTGAGGTTGTATAATATGACTAAGCATCTGTATTAGTTTACTAAACTCATAAGCGAGACATTTCACAAACAATCATATATCTTTGGTAGAACCACGAAGGTAGAATTTGTATTAAGTTATTTGCCTTCGCGCTGTTTGTCATGTATACCTGCACTTATTTATTTATAACGCAAATAAGTAGTAAGTATTTAAGGGTTTGTGCTGATTTTATCGTGAAGTTTAAATAATGTTCAGTCTCGCCTACTAAAATTGTCGCGTAGAGTGCGTCTTTGTAGACCTCTAAGTTCATGCGTTTAAATTTCTGCTACTGACTACAGGAATTAAAAATGCAGGGGTGTCCGGGAGCGATTCTCCACAGGCTGAGTTGGAGCAATAGGCGATCGCGCTCGCGAGCACTCGTAAAGGGCTCGCTGTTCCCGCTATATAATCGTGGAAGAGACATGCCCAGTCTGAACACTACACATAAGTTTAAATTGTCAACCTATGGTATCACATATGCAAACTTGACACGACCGGGTTGGCGAATTGGCGATATCCCAGGTATTGCCACTTCTGATATCTCTGTGAGATATATAAGTATATGGCATTGGGGCTCTTCCCGTCCGATGCTAGCATAGATGGTGTTGACTACTTGTCAGCCGACTCCCGTGGCGCGGATAATCCCATTCGCGGGTTATACTCCCTCACGAAGTCCGACTCACTGGTAGAGAAGGCTAAACAGTCACAGTTCAAGTCATATAAAAAATAAAAAGACTTGTTACACTGTACTGTTCCAAATTCGAGCTTAAACAATGTTGCATTTTTTATGTTATAGATAACCTTAATCATCTTACAGATTATATAATGCAAAGGTTAATGCAGATAAAGAAGTGAAGTGGAAGGTCGCGTCCGATGCATTTTGTGTCATTTTATCTTGTTGTCGCCTTGGATTTCAGATAGATTAAAACATAAGTAAAAAAAAGTTGTCCTTCAATTTGATTGTTATATTATGAAAATATGTATAATGCTGTATCTGATATGATACCTAACACAGTTCCCACCCAGTTTTCTGTTTGAAAATGCACTGCAGAACGTTGCTTCCGAGATTTTAATGTATTTACACTCGATCATACGGTATGTACACAGTTTTCGCATCGGAAAGCGGAGTTCAGTATCACTGCGGCCTTATGTCAACACAGCTGGAACCGGGGTCCTCTTCCGGGAGCAAAAGCAGGATTTATATAGAAAACGTAAAACTTATACCTTTTTATGCTTGCAAAAATTTATACTTTAGAAAGGCCAAACGGTGAAACATTTCACCGTACCCCTGAAGCCACAGCAAAAAAGTGCCTCAAATTCAACAGGGGTTGAAAAACACTTAGTCTGAATCAAAAAGTTTTTGATAATTGAGATTTTGTCGTCACAGGAAGACGTTGGGTTGGCCCTAGTCGCACAATTTTCGGATGGGCTGATATTGTTATGACGACTGGTTTAAAAGTTTTTGAGTCATTATTTGAGCGTTTTAACCATCTCATTACCATTTCCGCTATATTGGCTAATTCTTAAAACAAACGACATCATTTTTATAAGTGTATAAATGCGACCTCTATTAAGGCAACCGAAAATGCCGCCTCAGGTCATAGGGAGTTCTCGTCAATATTGCGGTAATGAAACGGTTAAAACGCTCAGATAATGACCGGGAAGGGTTAATCCTAGTAAAAACCAATGTAACAGAGCGTGAAAGACTCTCTGCGTACCATCCAGTAACTTAACTCCTTGTGATCGTAACCCGCGGCATTACTGCGGTTCCCCCCGCCTGAATTATTAACACGTGCCATCCTTGAAGTTGCATCGACAGAATTAAAAACTTACCCATGTACTTTCATATTTCACTTATACCATTGTTGAGGGTAGGTCACTTCAACCGCAGAGCTGAATTCTTGACGAGATAAAAGCGTCTCACGTCCTTTGTTGTTTGGAAAATATTATTTCCAGCTGTAAAGTTGACTTACCTGTGAACAAAGAATTATTACTTTTAGTGCCTATACTGTGAATTGAAAGCGTGTTAGTTTATGGTCTTGGTCTTCTATAAGACGCTATGCAAAGCGTATAGCGCTTTTGATACTGATATGTACTAAGGATTATGTTATTAGTTTGGAAAAGCCCTGGATACCGCCCCAAGTAACACACATAGTCTGTATAACACCTGAATAAGTTATGTCAATTACTCTTAAAGCTGAATACATTACCTGTATAAGGGCTGTATAAGACCTTATACAGACCTTAAAGCTCTTAAATGGGCACAAATTATTCAGCCCTAAGTTCACGTTGCTGCTTAAAAGCTGCTTAAGAGCAATTTAACGGTGGTATAAAGGGTTACAGGAGTTATAAGGGCTGAATACCAACTGACTAAGGGAGCACTAGTTACCCTTTATTCAGAATTTTATTCACATGTGCACCTTTATAAATCTTTTAAGCATACATAGGCTGCCGCTGAGCTGTATTATGAGAAACTATTTTTATTAAACATTGCCAAACAGTAAACATAATTGGTTCGAGTCAATGCACAGGTGATGGTGACTTATTGTGTCAAGTGTTACAAGTTACAAAGTATTTTTTAATGGAGGACACATTTTTTTACTATCGGGAATGTAGCTGTTTTTCACAATAACGTGAAGAAAATGATTGGGAATGGGAGTTTACTGTCATTATACCTATATAATATATAAGATATTTTTGACGCGCCACGGAAATATTCATTTTTTTCTCTGATATTTGATATAAATAAGCCTTGGTGTAAACATTACAAATATTTTTTTATTGCTTTAAACGTAAATATTAGGTTAAAAGTTATTACAATGATTTTAGGAAGTAAACATTAGTTCTTTCGGTTTAGTATTCACGCCTAAATCCTCTTAAAACGAAAAAAATGATACGATAATTTCTAAATTCACAATATAAAATGGTGGCTTGATGCTAAGCAGCGATGTGAACCATTATACATTCAAATTCTTGCTAAGGGCTATTTTGTAGGTCACTTGTGTTCTGCTAATTAGCAAAAAACTGTGTAAAATTCAACACGTGAACTGTAATCAGCTATAACCTGTTTGGTTTATGTTTAATAGTTCACATGCTCGGTATTTAGCCTTGCCGTGAACATTTAAACAGGTCTTATATAGCAATTTAGGAATCCACATTTAAGCCTCTTGGATACTTTTAGTGCAATACAAATTATTCTTTGTTATTTTACTTTAGTGGAGCAAAATCCGTTTCTCAGCCATCAACAGATAAATAAACTGATTTAAGTACCACATTTACTTCATTTACTGCACAAAGGTCCACACCTACTCATTTATTCAGACAAAGTCTGATGAAAGTTACTTTTGTGAACTACTATTAAGTAACAACCGGTATACCGGTACATTAGTGTACCTTTAAAGAGCATTTAGGCATCTAGTGAATGTTTAAACAGCCCCTAGTTATGTAGACTATATCAACGGCAGTATAAAGGTTGGTTAGCGGTAAATACGGTCAGCATTACCCAGTATAATAAACCACATTTCATCCATTATACGCCTATTGACTGTATAATAGTTCACTCGTGGTACCTTAAAAGTCAGCGGAATAGTAGTTCACACATACCTCGTTATACCGCTGTCAGCAAAATTTTATCCAATAAACAGCCCTTATTCAGGTAAAAGGTCTAAATCCCGGTTAAAGCTGAATAGAAGCGATATAATGATGCTTTTGTGGACATAATGCAGCTGTTAATCAGACTTAAGCTGAATAAAAATTACTGAATGCTACTATGCAGCTGAAAGTGGTAAAAGCTGAATAGAAGCGATATAATGATACATTTTTTGGACGTAATGCAGCTGTTAATCAGACTTAATCTGAATAAAAAGTACTGAATGCTATTATTCAGCTGAAAGTCTACCAGCGAACTCTTATTAGAGTCTTATTACACCAAGAGCTCTAAAATAGTCCAAATGTGAATAGTTATACAGCAACTTGTGTTACTTGGGGCGTACTGTGTCTAATCGGAGACCACGAGTACTAAGGGATTTCGTTCACGACGTATGTATTTAAAATATGACAACGTAACGAAAACGCATGTTGTGAGGGTCGTTACATACAAAATCAAACGCTAAAGTATGTTTTAAATTATTCTGCAAGGGCATTAGCGTAGTGCATGGCCGAGAAAACCGTCTATTATTGTTGCGGTGTACGGAACGGCGCAGCACTTAGGCCTTCTGCCGTCGATCCCCGTTTATTCGGGTAATATTGCACACACGTACTCGAACGCTTCGCTAATATATGAAGAACCGCTTTTAGTTACAGATTCAATCGGGCAAGTGTATTCGATACCATAAACAAGCCGCGGTACAAGACGGCGATGTATTTTTTTCAATGTTAAATATTAAAGGGCGGGTAACTCGGCTCGGCAATAAACTTGGGCCGCTATGCATCACCTGGGTCCGACAATCTTATTTTATTGGCTAGTGGAATGTATCGGTGAAACTAAAATATGTTATCAGTTACACTTGATTTGATTCCTCATTTTGCAAAATGGCCGATTTGATTGCGCGGAGACATTTATAACACTTGTTTTTTGCCCGCAAAGAAGGATGATTTTAGCAGTCTATGCATGTGAGTGCGTAGGTATGTAAGTTTATCTGTGACATCACAGCTCTTAAACCGATGATTTTACCTAACGATTTTTCATTGCTTTTTTTTTGCTTTGGAACGGAACGGATACGTTCAAATGTTCTTAGCTTAGTATATGGAAAATCTAATGACTTAAATAATTTAAATACTTATTTTAAAAATATATCCAGGGTCAAAAGCATTTTGTCGGGCTGTACTTTGATGGGAACAATTCATTTCTGAACTTGTTGGAGAAAATAACGATTTTAACTACGTTCGTTAAAAGTTACAGCAACACCTCTTTCTTAATTGGTAACCAAACAATAATACCTCGGTTTTCTACAGCAATAAAAAAGTACTCATTAAAAACTACATCATATCCCGAAATATCTTTGTAATTAAAATGTTAAAGATGCATTTTTGAAATCCAATAAATAGTTGTTTGCAGCATAGGAACTCTTTGAAATGGTTTTCCAATTATTGTACCTAAGATAGTACCTACACTAGCATTTACTCCTGGTTTCGTCCACAAGAGAAAATAAGTAGCCTATACATGCGCTCTGTGCCAAGTTTTATGTAAGTAAATCCGTTCGACCTTACTGAGTACCTAACAAAAACCTAATATCCTAACACTTTCACATAGCCTCACATTTATAATATTAGTTGGACGTAGGATTAAAAGACAAATATGTATGCATATCAATTGTCTTTCTTCATTTTTTCACCGGCATCTAATTGTGAGCATTGCATTTCACCCAAAAATTACCTGCCTTTCACCTGACTGTTTGACCCCGACGGAGAAAATTCGTCGGAATCGCGGCAGCCGTCCCTTAAGCTGTATAAGCCAAAAACAATTGCCCTCAAAGACCCAAGGATCCCATTGGCGTGTTACCCTCCGTGCAGTAACTTCGAATAAAGGACCCTAAATCGCAATATGTACGGATACACGGCCATTCAAACGTGCGGGTTTCGAGCTCATTTGTGTTTCGATTTACAGAACTGTACGGACATAACTTTTCGCAGACAAATAAACGAAAACGTGTGGGGGAACTGATTGCTCCAGTCTAAATGATAGGTCGCCGAATACGAGGCCATAGCTGGGACCTTCAAAATTATACTGCCCGAATCGTCCTTCGATAGTAAAGTAAGTACCTAGCACTTTCCTCCTAAAAACAGTTGGAGTCTGATTCTACAGTAGCTTCATGCAAGAATTGCGTCATACTCGTAAAAATTTGTAAGCGTTAGCAGGAGTAAGTTTTGTCCTCGAACGTATTTTTGTCTCGCCAATTTTAATTATACCTAATATACTACTATTTTTTATTTACCTTGTATCCGTCTGGCGTGCTCAGTGCCCCAGCCGGCATCTAGCAAGAAGCATACAATGTGAGTTGTTTAATACAACGCAGAGCCATTGAAATCGCATCGCAGCATTTGTTTTTCGCGGGGCAGTCCATGTATGCTTTTTGATAGAGGCGGCTAACAAGATCACAGTACAGACAAGAACAGAAGCGTGGGTTTTTATGCAGTTTTATAAACGCGAAAACGCGATAAATATCTGCGCCTAACACAACTGACTCTTTGTCGAGCGACGTACATTGTCTGTCTCTTTCATTTAAAACGTCGTCCGAGCAAGACAAGTGATGCCGAGTCGGGTGACAAGCGAATTTGCGACCAGTTGCCAGTTGTGCTAGAAGTTGTGGTGACCTACGGTGTTGTATAAGAGTGTTGGATGTTTATGCTTCTGTCCAAGAACTTTAAGGACAGATAGCAGCCTACATTACAGTCCGACATATTTTATATCTATGCAAAAGTTCAGCTGTCCCATTATCCCGTATAATCACAAATCGGGCAAGTAGAAAAATGCACAAAGCCTATGAAGGAAACTGCATTTTCTGCACGAGGAGTACACTGCGACAACTATTTGTATGCATGCAGCTACTCATACGTGAGGTTTTAAGTTGAGCGCATATTGAGCTGTTAGTTCTCTTGTAGCGGTTTACTCGGCAACCGATATGAAACAGGCTTTTCATACGCAATATCAATGAACTTTCGTTCCTCTGTTATCCGACACAATGGCGTGTTTTAAACAAACTTAGCGTAATTCTTGTGCAATTAGGATGATTCCTATTTGTTTTTTCAAGGCGTCATTTAATCCGATTGTATGAGGTGATCATATGTTTATAATTATAAACTCGTTTGATACTAAGGCCGAAAAAGACGGTCAGCTTATGAGCTGCAAGTATAGTGCAGTTAGAGCGACTGCTTAAGCGTACTGCGCCGTATTTTTGCAGTTAGGATACAAACAGGTTGCAATTCAAATGCTTTCCATTCGTTTCGACCCTTTATGCGTACACTACTACGACTGGCTACGAATGCGCTCCGATTTGTTGAATGCGGTGCGCTATTATCGCGCTTTGCAGCGCAGAGTAACAGGGCTAGTAACCGGTTAAATTGTTAATCGTATTTTTTTAATAGCTCCTTAAATACAGACATTTTGCGGTTTCTACTTTGCGGTCCATATTTATTGATACAGATCTATAACTAACCTCAAAGCACATAAAAGGCGAAGTTAACCGAAATCTCTTACTGGTTAATTAGTATGAATAAAGTTATACGGTTACAATCCCACCTTGGCCAGAGTATACATTATTTGTATGTGGTAACGAATGTCCTTCGGTGACTTCTACTATTTCTCTTTACTGATAACGAATTGATAACCAAAAAAGTTACCACGAATTATAGGTTATGTAACGTCCGAGTTATTGAGATTACCTACATTACAATTTAAATTGACCTTATGACGTGTTTGCACAATCATATATGATAACAGCGTAATACCAGACGTAGTTATTAGTGTTGAGCCATGTTTTGAGAACGATTTTAGTGTTTATAGTCGCAAAAAGCAAGAACGCACGAGAAGCCTTCTTTGGGGCTAATTCCATTGACACAGCTTTTGTTCGCATATTTTAATTGATTTCATACTAGTTAGTAAGCGAGATTAAGATTCATATAATCATATTTAATAATCATGACGTGGCCTCCCTAAACGTATTAGCAGTCTATTTCCACACATCACAAACGCTGATTTTACCAGAGAACTCTTCGACCATCTACTTATTGCATTGATTCCCGAATATGCAAATCAAAAGTATTCATATAATTATAGCTATCTTTGTTCACAAGTAGCGATTCTTTTTTTTTTACTTATCTTATCTTTTTTTTTTATCAAAACGATAACAAAATATCTATTTGTGGTTTCGGGTTTTAAGGCATTTAATTTAAATAAATTTCCATTAACATAGGTGACCTGCGATATTACCTATGCCACAAAAATGTGTCCATAATTCCATATGAAGCTGGCTACAGATTCGATGAAACATTCACTCCACAACTGTCTATTAATTAAATTAGTAGGTTTTGAACGGTAATATTGTGCTGTAAAGTTTTTTATTGTATTGTTTAACACGGCTCTTGTTTTAGTAAAATTTACAGTGAGTATCGATATTAATCTAATTAATAGTCGTTAGTGTAACTTGTATGGAAAAAAGTAAATTATTACTAGGTAACGAGAAATATACTTAAATAGGTAGTACATATAAATCTTAGTTATTAGATCTATCCTCTCAATTTAAATAAAACGATTCAAACTGATTATATCGCGTATATTCATTATTTGAGTAACTGTAATGTTAACGAAACCTCTAGGAAAGCTCAAACAATGAATATAAGCGATATAATCCATTTAAATTGTTTTATTTAAATGTGTGACAGTCGCATAGACCGAAGAAAATACTATCCTCTCAAGTTAAAAAAAAACATAAAGAGGATAGATCTGTGAGAATATCTGCGCTCTTCAGGTATTTAAAGAAAGCCTTTTGTGTATTTCTATAAAATATTATGCTTTATAAAGTGTTCGACAAAGCAGCGATGGAAGCAAGCGACGAGTTTAAGAAATATCATCGCTTGTGGTTCTCTGTACTCGTGTTATAATGCTGTGCCCCAAATAGATATCCCCACCTTTGTACAAAGTGTAAATGTAGCTCAAAATTGTTTTTACCTCAGGTTATTTGACCATATTCGTAGAAATAAAAAATCTATTGGGTTTCAATATAACACTGATATTTACAACAAATTCCTATCGATCTTCTCCCACTCTCCTTACACAATTGGTATGGTAACACCTAAGAAGGCGTAAATATTCCTTCAAATAAAGGCCTTCTATAAAAAGATTGTAAGCCCCGCTCTATAAGAATATACGGATTATAGGTGTGTAGGCTTTAGCTTTTATAGTTTGTATGAATTTGAAGTACATAAACAAACTCCTGCGGTTTAATTAGATAGGCCGATAAAGCGCGGGTGAATTCCAAATGGTTACGTAGATACTGACTGATCAGGATGGTGGCACATCATGGGGATCGGAAATTCCGGTGGGTATTTACCTAAAGTTGACAAAATCCTATTGGTATCTCACTCATACCTCAAACAAAGCCTTCTATACCTACAACTGAACAACAAAGCCGCCACCAAGGTTTAGGTATAAAAGCATCCGATTATCCGATGCCTCACACTTCAACGCAAACTGCAACCTTAGCTTTTTTAAAACCGAAATCGAATTATCCCGCAAAAATAAAGGAAATACCTAAAATAAATAATTAAAATTAGTGTTTTGTAATTTACCTATATTTGGATTATTACTAGTATACTAGTGTACTGAGGATTAAAGACCTCGCAAAATTGTTTTGAAATGGCAGAAATATGTAATTTTTCAATCGCTATATCCGTCATTTTGTACATTTTCGACAAACAGGGACCTAATTCGAGAATGCCGTTTGAGAGATCGCAATACGTCAAAACTCTATTAGATAACAGTGATATCGTCTCTGAACTGTCATTAAAATGCGATGAGCTTCAAGTGACATATCTCATCTCAATTTTGGAAATACAAAGGCGATAATAATTGTCAAAAATGCATTAATGCATATGAATTTCTGTTTCGAACGAAACGTAACTGACTAAATTCACACACTACGGGGTAGGGGGAGGGGGTAGGGTCAAGTTAAAGTAGGCACCTGTTATTTATGCCGTCACATACAAAGGAAACGCAAATTAAGCGTGACCGGATTAACGAAGATGCGATGTTCTAGGCATATCGCCATTTGTCAAGTAGGGACACGTCAAAAGTGACGGATGGCGATGAAATGGAGAGATCTCCATCATCTCTCTAAAATTGTTCGAATTAACCCCTTTGACTCGACAAATAACACATACTTATCAAAATATCACCTAATTTCATGAGAATCGATTGAGAAATGTAAGTAGGCCGTATATATCACCACCCTATAAGCAAAAACGAGTTTATATTAATTTATATATTAAATGTTGAATTAATTAACGCGCTAATACGATTACAAACCTGTAACCGCTGCAGTGTGATAAAATATCAATAAACGCTTAGCTTAATTGGCGGTGTAAATAAAGCGTTATTTATAGTCTATACGATATTGGTATTGGGACACGTCAGTGTTCTCTTATCGCTCAAGAGAGTCGAATCGGACTCCGCCGAATCAATCTACCACGGTGTTGTGAATAATAATCGAAATCACAATTCTGAACTAAGGTTTCAATGTATATTTCAACGTATGATGATGGAAGCCACGTAGTTCACCGAGCGAGCGTGGAGCGCGTAATTTTTTTTTTTATATGATGGGGTTTGAATCAGTCTTGCTCGCGCACCGAAGGTTCCGTATCCGTACAAACTTAACTTTACGTTGGAAAACTGTTTTACCTACTTTAAATATTTGTATGAATTAATTATAATATTTATATATAAAATACAGAGTTTCCATATGTTTAAAAAACCCGGACATTTGGCGTAAATCGCATTTTTTCCCCGGACGTGTCCGAAAATAATATCATTAAATAAACAATCGCTTTATTTTTCATTCACAAAAAGTGTCCGGGTTTTCCCCGGACCCTCCAAACTAGGACAGATCCGGGGAAACCGGAAGGATGGCAGCCCTATGTCTACGCAATCCCATGTGTTTTTTCAATACGAAAATATAGCATGACGTAAGATGAATCTTTTTTTATACCAAGCATGTTACAATATACAATGTTCAATTTTGCGATATGATATCGATAATTGAATTACCATTTACCCGTAAAGGAATACTTCACATGAAATGTTTAATTTGTATAGAGCGTTCAGATTTTTTATGGCCCGTACAGTAACAGCGATTATTAAATATGGTAAATAATGTATATTTTACCGAAATTTCCATTTCACTTATGCTGTTAATTTTTCACTTATGTATAATTCTGCAAAACTTATGAAACGTGCCTATAAAGAACCTTCACATGTAAATCTTTGTTATTATATTTACTCAGTTACCTGAAGAGTTCGCTCTATAGTGATTGTCTACGTTTCCTTTTTGTTTTGTTATGTTATGTTGATAGCACTTTGTCTCCTAATCATAGGTAAGTCATATTTAAATATTCGTCGAGTTGTCCTGTCGATCGAAATTTGTCTTAGGCCGAAAGGAATTAGTTATTTATTTCAATAGGTATAATATAATGGTTAAACCTTTCTTTACCTACCAATGTGAACGGCTGGCGACTTATCGTGACAACACTTGGCTAGTCATTTAAGGGTGCAAGAGCTGGGATAACCGGGATATCAGTATTTGCAGGAAATTACTGACCATTGCACCTCAAAGGGGGTGATTAAAATTATCTTCCCGATCGATCTGCACTAGCCAAGGTCCCTTTAGCCGAGCACTTGGTAAACACCTATATTATAACTACATAATCCAGTGATTTCGAGAAAAAAAATACCGCGAGATCTTAACGTATATTATAACTAACATTGGACATCGATTTATAACAGCATTTATCCATGGGCATGGCGTGAAATTGATTTAAAACTTACACGATCACATTATTATATATTATGAAAGTGTATAAATAATTTACAATATATATAAGAAAACGGGACTGAAGAGGCGGGCATCTATGTCTTCTTGTCGCGCGCGTATTTTGAACTACCCGTACTTGTTCTTTACTTTTTTTTTGGGGTTTTATGGCTTGGCTGACGAGGCCTTTAAGCCACACTCCTTATTGTCAGTTTGCTCACTGGGGTTGCCACTCGATCGACACAACACACTTACGATATCTGTAGCTTCAGAACGAGCGACTTGTGACGTCACAACTACGCGTTGTTTTCTATGGAGCACTTTTGACGTTCGTTAGACATGTCTCACTTAGACTCCCATTTCTGAAGTTCTCAACGTCCTAATCGCATTGTGCATTGGTCATTATGGAACATGTTTTTTATGAAAATTTCATTTGATTGATTTTGCTGGACGAGCTTTCGAAAATTTGGTAAAGTTATGGGTTTAAGTAAAGTTTAAGGATTTTCTGGCTAACATTGCATTATGATTATCCAGCGCTTGAAATCTGAGACCTAACCTCCACGCACTATCAGATTGTACACATTATTAAACACCAAAATGGGGTTCACACATTAAAAATCTCATAACGACTTCAATGTTATCTAGAAACCGACTGGACCGGTTCCCAAGACCCATTCAATGGCTTGAAAACAATGGAATACAAATTTACACGAAAATTACATGAAACAGATAGGTATTTTACATCCTTAAACCGCGTCCACACTAAATAGTGGGTAAATAGTGTAGATATTCTCATTAAAAACACATACCTATATTAACAGTTAATTAGATTTATATTTTATCTTTTTGGTGTCTCGAACCATAGGCGCAGGGCAAAAGGGCCACTCGTCAGCCCCTCCGTGTTTACTCAATTAATTATCTCTCTGATCCGTCCACATTCGGAACTTAATTTTCTTTCATCGGGAACTTTCTCATTAAATTTCTATCGGTGTCCGTTCAACACAAATACAAAGTAATCAAAATTGTTAATGGAACCGTCGCACCCGCAATTGTAGACGGCAATGCTTGGCCCTTCGGGTTTATCGTGTCACGATTAAACTGACAATATGTAATGTAATCATGTATCAGCGACAGGCGCGGATCCAGTCTTATATACGGAACCCTAAAAATCGTTCAGGACTGACAAAAAGAACCGTGGAGTTGGAGTCGGGCTACAAGACCATACATATCAGCCGAGAAACCTTAATTCAGGTCATGCCTACGGATGGGCAAGTTGAGGAAAGATTTCCGGATATATCTGGTAACTTTAACAAAAATATTTCAATTGGGAAATTTCCTATAGAAATTTTTAAAACATTTCCCATAAACTTCCACGTGAAAAGTTTTGCAATTCTGGATACCGACGGCACATCATTATCATTACATACCCACTTTGCCCAAAGCTAAGGTAACCCGACCAGCATAAAATGCACATGACCTTACAGAACCCGACTTTTAGGGTAAAGGGTAAGGTAAGCCTTTTATTTTTGTACCCTTATTCTAGTGATCTTGACTCTTGAAATAAAACATGCCAAATATTCTCAGTCTTTACCAAGAAAAAGTTTGACGCCGTGACGCCACAAGTCATGTATGTATTGAACTTGCTTTCCTGTTTATATGTATCGGAATGCAGCAGTACCAGGAAGAAGCCACGATTGAAGGAAATGGTGGTGGCATTTGAAATGTTCCGAGGTGATAATGGAATGTGCCAACAGCTGTCAACAGATAGTTGCGGCGAGAAAGCTATAGATCTAGATTTCTACAAGCTTGTCCATTTTTTTCGTCCGTGTTCCGTCCAAACCCCCAAATTGGTAACCCTGAAAAAATCCTTATTTGCTTGTTATGTTAATTATACGGGAAAGATGACCACAATCGAAGATTCGTCGGAATAGAGATGTGCCGTTCTCGAGAACGTTTCCTCAGATCAAATCTTCTCGCACTAAACGAATAACGAACGAAACTTTCCAATTCACTAAATCCATCGTACAGTCTGACACAAGAGTACAAATTAAAAAGTGGCAATACTGTATTGACGTCCCCGTTTTCTTAGATTGATTAGAAAGGGACTACACAACAGTATTGCCACTTTTCAATTTCTACTCTTTTGTGTCAGACTGTATTAGTTTTCTTCTAAAACTTAGTGGTAGTTTATTTGGCTCCGTGTATATTTGAATGTGTGTTTAGTGATTTCAATGATGTAATTAATTTTTACTATAGGTCAAATACCGTATTTAACCAATATGTTGGATTTAACTGCAGTTTATAATTCCTGCTAGCCAAATAATGTTGACAGATATTTCCTTGTGGTATTACTAATTGTCTATGATTTAAACAATTTACTAGGTAAATAATTTTGATACTTTATGTACTAGTTCTAACATTCCGATCGAGTTGAAATTTGGCATAGTACTTATGTATTTTTTTTGGTGACGGATTAATATGCTATTATCGAGCTAGGTCTTATTTACATTACATTTAATTCTTCGCCTTGGGTATGGTTAGAAAGTGTAAACATATGTATTTGTCGTTGATTGTACTGTACCACAGACGTTCTAGTACACAAAGTGTGACCAGTCGCAGATTTTTTTAATTGCCCGCCACAACTTTGAGTAATATTTCATTAGCCAGACTATATCAATAGGTAGTTATATCAATAGGTAGTTGTAGTTATCTCTCTTTCCTCCTAGGGTTCTCATACGGTGTAATTTATTTCCTTTGTCGAATAATAAGTACGAATTTCGACTCGTTAACGGAAGCGCTTTTCTATTTTTACAACTACATTTCACTTCATCGGTTAATGGATCTTGCTTGCCACTTGCTAACGAGTTAGGTCCGTAACTAAGCATCTTATTTAAACGACCGGGTGATGATCGCGCCATCAAAGTTACGAGTTTTGATAATACGAGAGCGTGTCAAACTTGTAATAGGGAGATACTATTAAAATTAAACTCGGTCGAACTCCACACTAACGCTTATTTAGACTTAGCTGAACTTGGAGCTGGCCCTATTTAAGAAAGCATTGCGGTATCTCTAATTTAGCAATAGCTTGGCGTAGTCACGGTTATATATATATAAGTAATAATATAAATAGTTTATAATTATAATCTAACGCAAAGAGTAGAGTAGCTGATTTGAACTGTCATTAAATATCGTATTGTGAACTGGCATCGTCCTTGAATGCGACGGAACGCACCTCACGCACTGATTGGTTGAGATCCAAAATGTCGTGAAATACGGGTACTTCGAACAGAGCACATCGGTAAATTAGACATATAGTGATGAGCTCTCGGGCATATGTCACTAAACAACGTCGAATTCGTCCCTAGTATCCTCGACGGACGGCCAAACAACTTGGTTATAAGTGTTCTCAGAAATATTGTTTTAAGTGCATATTGAGATAGGTTTGACTAGACACATTCGTTCTATTTTTGTAAGGATGTAGTAAGATTTTTCTTTCTGTTTTTGTAGTTTGTACCAAATCCAAATCAAAACGTAAGTTTATAACATAACAACCCCTCCTGCCGCAATACCTCTTGTGTAAGAGTATTGTGGACAAAAATACAGCCTGAAGAAATTCATTCAACAAAAACATGACCCAAAAACGCCCTAGACCAGGACTTAGGCTGGTAAAGTTTCATATCGTAACGTAAAATGTACTTATGGTACTTTGGAGTGGTCAGGCAAGATCATTTCACATTAATGACATATTTTCGTAAAAAACGTATGTATATAAAATAATCACTGGTGGCTCTGTGAGCTACCTATAGACATCGCGAGATTGTTTTGAAACGGCAAAAAATAAATAACTTTTTAATCCCCGCAATTTTGAAAAATTGATTCGACATAAAAATCTATATACTTATCGAACCTACTCACAAAGTTTCATAAGAATCGGTTGGGAAATGTGAGGCGAGAACAGCCGGAAATCCGAACATTCAAAGACATGAAAGAAACTTTGTAGAAGCTACAGTTCATTATATGTACGATTTGGGGTGGTCAACTTCACAGCCATGCTATTTTTATTTTTATTAAAGCAGTAACGTCTGCTAACGTAAACCAAATGTTTACAATGGAGCGAAAAATTTAAAAATTGAATGGTTCAGACGGGATTCGAACCTGCGTTTCCGACGGTTTTCCGGGCCAACACGGGCGTCCGACCATTGTAAACATTTTCACTGCTCATGCTCTTAAAATGTTACTTTAGTCTCTGCATATCGGGACTAAAGCTCCTTATTAATCTCTAAGGATTAAAGTAAAATTGTTTTAATTTACTTTGGAAACCCCTAAACAGCCAATCACGATGTTTGTGAATGGAGGTTTGTAGCCATTTTCAGTGAAAGGTATACAAACATTTTGGTGCGTAGAAATAACCTCAAAATTACAACTGCTCAAAAATATAAAAATAAAAGATTATATTTCATGAAACACGATTAATTATTAGGAATGCGAATGTATTTAATATTATTAAAGATGAATTAATTTTATCATCCATGGTCCGTAGTCCGTAAGTCCATATTAGTCTTAAATAAAATAGTTTTTAAGTTTGAATCTGTTGGCTAAATATGCAAGCATTTAAAAAGTCACTTTAAATAAAAGAAAAGAAACACGGAACATTTTAATTTTCTATTAGAATTTTGAATGATAATTACCATTACTCGTATTAAACTTGATTTGTAATCACCAATTAGACCAATTAATTGTGTCACTATAAATTACGGACAAAATAAGTAATCATCATCTTTCAGTGAAGAAGAATTAAAGGCTATGTGTATAGAAGAGTCAATCCAAATAAATACAATATTTATCGAAGGAATATATTGAAGGAATTAAAATATCCTCAAAGCAGAAATCACAACCAACATTTGACCCACACCCATCAACATCGTGGGATATGAGCATGAGCCTAATGAAATAACCATCGGCAGCCTTTTTGAGGAAAGGTCTGCGTCTCTACTGTACTCTCCATTGAACTTACTTCTCAAATACAAACCACGCCGACCCAGCTTAATTTTCAGGGGAAAACTATACATTTAAATGTAAATAATTGTACAAATTGCCCTTTGATTTTCTCTGAGGTTGGATTAACGAAATACGTAATTGTAAAAAACTTTGTTATAATAAATATTGTAATTTTATATTGAACTTCGTTTCTTTTCCTCGCTTTCAAAGTGAAAAGTAGAGTGTTTAACGCGAGACTAAACAACCATAATGACACTCGAACTATTAGCCACCCTCGCTTAGCTCGGGTGGCTAAAACATCTCGTGTCATTATGGCTTGTTTTAGTCCCTTGTTGAACAATCTACTATTGTAGAAGCTGAAACAGAAACGCTTCGTTCTCGTTCGCTCGGTTAAAAATTGCCACTTCTTTTGCAGTGTACTAAATTACTATGCAATGTACCTGTACCTGTGCCTACTTATAAGTTACTAACTCATCTAGAATTTAAAGGGCTAATACTAACTAAGTAATAGAATATAATAATAACTACCTAATAGAAGTAGCCTTTGAAGGGGAAGAACTGGTATTTGCAAATTTTACAGAAAAAACTATTAAAAATATAGCAAATGTCGCATAGAAATCGGGTCCCGGCGAATTTTACCCCTGAATCAGATAGTCATATGATGTACTGAAAAATGTTGTGGCCATAGACTCATTTGCAAAGCCAACTGAAACTTGTGAGATGATATGGAATAGGAGTGAATTAGAATATTTTGGCTTCTGGCCTATACTGCACGGAGCAGAGCCCAACTCTTCGTTGTGGAAACTAATAAAGAATTTACCTTTCAGTCTTTATTTATTTTGGAAACTGCACGCGGTGGAACGATGTTTATACATCTAAAAAGTTGTTTTAGCCACTACTTACCATATAACCACGAAGAGTTTTTTTTTTTAAAGATGCAAGTGGAGTCAACGGAACACTGGAACCTAAACTCTGCATTAACATTACGAATCGTGTTGTAATGCCATATATAGCTATACCGATAATTATAGTTATAGTTCATTACAACACACGAACAAGGAACGTTCAACAAGTGCAAATAAGTTGCATGGGAGCGGTATTTTGAAAAATATGAATTCGTACCTAAATTATGTTTTCTGAACTAACTACTCCCAAAGTGTGTGACGCCATCTGATGCGTCAAATATGTGCAGTTCATTTTATTTTTGACCTTTGTGTAATGTGATGGCGAAATTGCGAACGTTATATATAGTTTCATTTGTTTTTAAGTAAATAAAAAATAAAAGTAATTTCCTATACCTACTCATACGTATTGCGGCAAGTAAAAACGGAGGCACTGAGCAATGAGCATGGAACTCGTATTGTACCAACAATGTTTTCGCCAAGGTTTCGAGACAGGTTTTCAATGTCGTGTCGTGACGATCACTGTTACTATGTAGAAGCCAGCTTAATATTATTTCGAGACTATTGCAATACTACGCATGATGCATTGTTATGTACAATAAGTATGAGGTTTCATAAATGAATGAATGATACTAAGATATTATTATTATTATTATGAGCCCATTGTGTCCCACTGCTGGGCAAAGGCCTCCCCCCTTTTTTTCCACTGCTCTCTATTTTGTGCTTTATCTGGCCAGTCCTTGAGGAAAAAGTCCAAGTCATCGCGCCATCGCCGACGAGGTCTGCCGCGTCCCCGTCTTGAGTTGTGTGGCGTCCACTCTGTGGTGTTTTTGGCCCACAAGTCATCCGGCATGCGGCAAACGTCCAGCCCAGTCCCATTTCAACTTAGCCGCCTTCCAAGCTACGTCGACTATTAGGGTTTGTGAGCGCAGTGTGGTGTTCGGGATACGGTCCATCCGATTTACTCCTAATATGCTACGCTCCATAGCCCGCTGGCAAACCCCGAGTTTGTACTTCTGTGCTTCTGTCAAAGACCAAGTCTGAGCACCGTAGGTGAGAACTGGAAGTATGCACATGTCCATGAGCCTACGTTTTAGCGACAATGGTAAGTTACCCTTCATTAAATGTTTTATGGACCAATAGCTCCTCCAGGCGTTTTCGGTCCGTCTTTCGACCTCTTTTTCTTGGCGCGCCTGGAAAGAGACTAATTGGCCCAATACCTGTAGGTATTCAGGGAGATATGCAATAAGTTCACCGTTTATCTCTACCCTACGTTTTGTGCTGTTCGTCATGACTTTGGTCTTTGACATATTCATCATCAGTCCTACCTCGAGGCTCGCATTGCTAAGGTCTTCTAGCATTTGACGTATTAGCTCGGTTACAGTTGAGGAAAACAAAACTATGTCGTCGGCGAAGCGGAGATTGGTTAATCTCTTTTCTCCGACGACCAGTCTCCTGTTTTCCCAACGCGGCGCTAGTTTCTGGAAGACGTGCTCTAAAGTACTGGTGAAGAAATTCGGCGATAGCGGATCTCCTTGTTTAACCCCTCTTTGTATTTCGAAGGACGGGCCAGAAGACTGCAGCTTTATGGCTGCGGTACTGTTTTGATAAACGCTGCTTATGAGTTTTATATAACTTGACGCTATATTTTGATCGTTCAAAGCGGTGAAAATAGAATGGTGAGATATGCTGTCGAAGGCTTTAGAGTAAGGCTAAGATATTATGATAGATTTAAATATGATTGTGTGTAATGCTACATCAGGTTAAGTACAATAAAAAAATAAATAGCAAACGTGCACGTAGGTATCTTGTTTTATCCACCTGCGTACAATAAAACCAAAACTTTTTTTTACATTTTTAAATAGTGCCCTGAGAAGCCCAGAACTTGTCTGTGCTATCTAAATAGGTACTTATCTTAGCCCTTTATAAATGCGAAGGTGTGTTGGTTTCTCCTCTACAGCGCACCTATTATATAGATCGACTGATCAATAACAGCGGAGTAATAATCTGTAGTGTTCAAAATTTACTTTAAGAAATCTATATTTATTTTGAGGAAATACATATTAACAAAGATAGGTACCTATATTGTAATGTGATAAATACATTTTAATTCATATACCTAACACATCATTAAGACCAACTATATAAACTCGAAAATCATATATCTAACTATTATTATGTGTAATATCTTTAAACCAATTTGATTCTATGAAAGGTTCGCACTATACCACTTGCTGTTTTACGGATCTTTTTTCCTTTATTTAATGAGCTTAGTCACAGTAGTGACTATGCCTTATGGTTAAAATATGTGATAGTTGATATGCCGACCGTTCTCCCAGGACATACGCCGAATGTTAAACACCTTTCCAATAGAAACTTCATTTAATCATTAAGTTGTCTGTAAAGAGCTTGTCTGTCTCAATCGCTTTCACTTTGATATTGCACACATTTGCAGCGACGCGAATTCGTATGTCCAGTATTTTTTTATGTGAGTCTTTAAATTTTACGTAACTGACCTTACACAAGTCGCGATCTTGCCCCAATGAAGTTGCAGAAGTATTCGATATACCGTAGACGGACCTGTACCACAGATAATTGAAAGCAGTTGCTCAACTCCATACAAACGGCCGAAATTACACAAACACGTGCGTAGCTGACACAGCAGTTACGTTCACGGAAATTATCACAGAGAATAAAACTTAACATTTTCTTGTATATTATTTTTTCTTGTCTGACAGTTGTTTGACACGTGACAGTCACAAGTATCAATTGAAACAGACAGAAGAATACTTTGTTTAATGTCACGAAATTGCAATCGATGAAGGGTCAAATCGTACACGGCGCAACTTTGGAAGAATCCTGGAGCATACCGGTACTTTCACATAACTTAACCTATGCATGAGAACGGATGTATTTGACGTAAACTTTAAGTATAAGTTGTTTCAGACGCAGGACCTACATGCAATGCTCCTATGCTGTAGGCGTCGTAACGTAAGACAGCCCAAAGAAGCATGTTCGTTCCAAACCAAGGCAATGGATATATCCAAAGCATATTATAGTTTGCAAAACTTTTACTTCACGTTTTACTACAAAGCAATTCTGCTTTCTCTTCATGGCGCAAACATGGTAAAAGCAGTTTATTCATATTGCATAATATACCTACGTTACGTTATGGAAAAATACTCGGGTGGCCAAGTCATATAAGTAAATTAACTTGTTTAACTGCGGTTCGTATTACCGTGACTATCTTGGTTGTGGTTGTGGTTGTCTTAATTTTATTCTCCAATGTTTCTTAAAAATATATTAAGTCGAATTAAATTGGTGATTGTATTATGAATTATGATACTTACTTTCAAATTTATAAAATTGTAGTAGAAGTTTTGACCTCGCTGGACCGTGAACATTCCAACATCCATCGTTCCAGCCTTGTCGCGAGACAATAAATAAGAGAAGAATTAAATAGCTGTTTGCTATATTTAAGTACTTGTATGTACACTTAATATTGATATTTATATCGGGTCATTCATCTCAATACTGTCGAATACCTCTCGACGTGTTTCGGGCTCGCACTGAGTCCTTCTTCAAAAGACGATAATCGGATTATTATGTCTGAGTCTCACGATAGTCATATGTTTAAATAGTAGTTTATGCAACTGTAACATAATGAGAGGTTTTAAAAAATCTGTGTCGTGAAATAAGCCGAAGGCGAGTTTCATAATAGGATCACACGAGTGTTTTCAGAACTAAATGTACAGTTACATACATACACTACTTTATATACACACATATAATATTATTTATTATCATAAATTTTCGTCTTAAGAGTATCATATATGATCTTAAGACGACCCTACCGGAGATATCCTAACGTTATGAAGTAACATATGTGATTTAGGTGACTGCTAAGTAATTAGGTCGTTTTCAGTAGGTATATGAACTTGTTATAGTAAGTTAACAATATGGGTGATATAGGTAGTGATAGTCTGATAGTAGATAAACTTATTTATTTCTTTGTGAAGAGACAGCATGACAATATAAGCAAAGAGCACAACTTATTCCCACAAAAAACACTTCATAGCGGAATAGCAAAAAATACAGTAAGTGCATTAATTAAAATACAATGGCATTATTAAAGAGTAACGGCCTGATCTATCAATTATTTTTTATACTCGCAGACTTTAATCTGTCAATTATAATTTCACAGACAAAATCACGATAACGCACTTTTTAATCCTGTAACAAAATTCTATACTCAATGGTACCCGCTACAGAACTTTAATATTCATAAGACATCTCTCTACATAACTTTAATAATTTCAAAAAGAGAACATAAGCTTATTTTGATGCTCACTGATTGGTTGAAATTACTTGTCAAAAAAAATCACCAATCACGAGGCACCCGCCATGGCCATCGCGATCATGTTTTTTTTCATAGGTCAGTTTTAGTTGAACGAAAAAGGTTACATCAAAAAAAAAAAACATATTGGAGAATGACGATTAAAGTAAAAAATGTTTTTCTGAGTTTTGCTCGTATAAAAAGTATTGTATGCAATAGTTACACAATTACACTCCGGATTTCAATTAGGCGAACTAACTTGACAGTTCATTGCACACGAATGTTGCCACAGTTTCGCTAGTGTTGTTAATATCGATAATTATGTTAAGAAGAAGGTTGATAACGTGAGCATGGACTCATTGTCTATGCTATACTTCTTTTTATATCTCTGCTATTTGTTTCCTAGCAACTGTTGTTTTTATAATCTTTACACTAATATATATTGTCGTGAACGAATCACACGCTTTTCCTTGCTAATTTAAAGAATTAAAAATCCAATTCCTACCAGAGGTTTAGTTAAACAGCATTTAAAAAAAGTAGACATTACGTATTTCATAAATTTTGAATTATTGCGTTTGAAATCTAACTAATAATTTTATTACACGAATCAATAATAAAAAAAAACGGTTGCTATTAAAATACTTAAAGCCTGACCAGAAATATATGAGGATGCGCCATATTGCGGAATTTCACTGGAACTAATTTCTTACACTGGCAATGATTTTTGATGGTTTGTCAACAATGTCAATGTCATTCGTGGTGGTTTCTTTAAGAGACGAACATTTAAAAACATCCAAAGAAAATGCCTAAAACCATTCACAGTCGTGAACATAATATTATAAATAATGTGCATACTGCATACGTGTTTACTACACGAAAAACAGTGCATTCCAATAAATGATTTTACGAGGTTACCATAGGAACTGACAGGTATTTAAGCTAATTTCATTATAGTGCGGTTGCGATTGGTTGCAAAATTGTTGCCATATAAATCTTATAAATAGCGCCCTCTTGACAATCCTCATATATTTCTGGTCAGGCTTTACATCGAACGAACTTTATTTTAGGACATCGCTAAGAACGCTGTCCGCCTTTTTGTTTTCTTGACAGTTCCATAGTACTATCGAATACACTGATAACTGTACATTTTTAAACGAATATAAACCTTATTACAACATAATTAAGTGTCTATGGATGTATTGTTAAGGTTATATCGACATATTTGTATCGACATAAACCAATCACTATTTTTTTTTTCTATTCCTGACAACACTTTGAGCTGTCAAGTTAGTTCGCCTAATTAAAATCCGGAGTGTAGGTCTTAAAGTCTCGTACCTTACATAGGCCACTCGGCAAGCCTCGTGACCTAAACGCGGTACTCGACTTTAAGAACCTCCATTGTGCAACGATTGCATAAAATACTATAGAAAACACAACCATTTGTGTCTGCGTTATTGTAGTGATTAAAATTAGATCATTATTGTATTAAGCGGCCCGATATGTTTCGAACTCGTATCGCGCTCTTCATCAGGGACTGCTACCTGTACACCAGCGCGGCAACTTTGTCACTCCTTTGTGACAATTTCACGTGAATGTTAACCGCTTAATACCATAATTAAATATGTCTCACGAAAGTTTTTACAAGATCAGAGTCAGATCTCTCGGACATCTTTCACAAATTCCCACAACCATATGCTCAAGATCATCTTAATAAGCCTAGCGCCATCTACCGGTAGTGATTATATCTTTCTATCGCAGCGGAACAAAAAGTACCTGCCACCAATATTGGCAACTGAGTTGTGTGAAGTCCAAACTACGTAATAATTTTAATATTTCATTCGAACTTTATTTTTACTACTTACTTCCTTATTGTATGGACCTGTTGAATAAAATGCTATCGAATCGAATATGGTGGAACATTTTACAATCGGCCTGCATTCTGTTGGATATCAATATTCTCGTCGAAATTCAAATTTTTGACGTCATATCCGCAACAGTGCCCGCTCTATTGCATATTACATGCAAACATGTGTTGTGGATATTGTGAAATGAAAAGAAACTTTTTTTATTAAAAGTGCAGTTTCCAATAATGTTGAAAATGTTTTCCGTTTTGTACTAGTGAAGACCTTGAGAATGTCACAACTTAAGAGACTGTCCCTTCAGGCAACGCATAGTATCGTTATTTTCAATATAAGGCCCTCCATACAAATGAGTTTGTCTTTATTTTAAACTATTAGATAGGTCATCATTTCATTTCATCAAGTTTATATACATAACGAGAAAATACTTTTTTAAATAAACACATAAAACACACAATACCTACTAAAAACTATACATAAATATAAAAGAAAGGATAATTATATGTACAATTGCCTAAAGATAATAAAAAAAAATTGCTATAAGGGTGAAGACCAAAAAGTTTACCACCTTATCTCACTCAATTAATATTTGTATCTAAGTCTCCGTTGTGCGACGACAGTTAACCTTCCGATAACGTACCTTAAGGTTATATTTTAAGGTTCCTTATTGTATCGCCAATTTTTATCGCACAACGGAACTTATTCCAATCGCTTTTATTTCCACGTTTTGTATGGCTAACTACGCTACGCCTTAATTTCATGCAACTTTTTGGTCCTAACCCATCCCATTACGCTGGCGGCGTTACCTCTTTGGATCGCAAGAACGATTTTCTGTGAGTGGTACGCGCACGCTAGATAGTATAATATATGTTAGATACATACCACCTTAATCTAAAACTTTTTAGATAGTAGGTAAGTATAGGCATCCAAGTAATGGTTGGGTTGATTATTAACTGTCATGTCATGCTGCATAATTTATGATTCTTTGAATAAATATGTATATAAAAGTGTAGGTTTGTTACGAACTTGACATTTCGTAAATTAGTCATTGTGCCTTTTCGTTTTTCGTTGAAATGTATTTTAAGCTGAAAATAACAACTTTCACGACAATGCACCAATTTATCACACTAATATTATAAAGGCAAATGATTGTGAGTGTGTTTACGTGTATGTTTGTTACTTCTCCACGCTCAAACGGCTCAACCAATTTTCATAAATTTTAGTATGAAGGTAAGTGGGACTTTTTATCCGGAAAAATGT
Organism: Apotomis betuletana; assembly: GCA_932273695.1. Classification (NCBI taxonomy): domain Eukaryota; kingdom Metazoa; phylum Arthropoda; class Insecta; order Lepidoptera; family Tortricidae; genus Apotomis; species Apotomis betuletana. The sequence continues at coordinate 9,128,889 of OW026298.1, read as the reverse complement.
AATATTCCCATGGGATGAGCACCATGAGCGGATAACTCCGCGCTTCTTTACTATGTTTGAAAATCGTGAGTGCTGTTAGTTTAATATTCCTAATTAGAATTTAATTTGGGACTAATTCGATATAGCTACGTTTACAGAGATGTTCTTATTAACGGATCTATATCTGAATCCCTAATGTTTTGTAACCTATTTTTGCATTCCCTAACGTTATATGTCATAAGGATCATTATCCTAACACTTATATGCCCTAATTTTGGTTTCCCCAATATCTTATTTCCTAATGTCCCTTGCCATATTGATAGTGTAATCTTATATCATTAGTCATAATGATCATTTGTCCTAACACTCATATGCCCTAATTTTGTTTGGTTGTATCGCAGTTCTAACCTAACCTAACCCATTAAACTACTTTACTGGTAGCAGTTCGGTGGTTGCAAAAGCGGCGAGGACTTTAAAAAACGAAAATTGATTTTAGGGATTGCGAGGAATATGGCTAAAAATATTAGGGATACTCATGTTTCGGAGAAATGTCTAGGACAACCAATACGATATGGAAAATGATTGTTATGGCAATTGATCGTTAGGGCTAATGCCCAATAGGACAAAACAGTTCTGGCAAGTGATTTCAGGACAAACGATGTTAGGGATCGCTAGGGAGACCCCTTATTAACAGCTCAACATGGACGGCATTTCGCAAGTTGGAATAAAAAGTATCGCCACAGTTACTTTTACGCACTAGCTATTCTCATGTACCATTGTCACTGTATGTTTTACACATTTTCCGGGAAAGTTCTGCGTCTGATTTAGAACAATAGCAGTGAAAGGTGGTTCTTAAATGTGCAATTACAGTGTAGCGCCACGGTTTCTCACTTCTCATTCTCAACCGACCGTATTAAAAGGCCTTTTGAATCATATTTTTTTCATTTATGACAAATATATTGATAATTTCAACCATATTTTTAAAGCGAATAACACTTTCCCTGTAACATAGCTATTTCATGCTTTCAACGCGTGCAATCGCGAAAATAAGTTGAAAATACCAGTTTCCTGCGTCAATTTTGTCAATTTCGAGTAGTTTTTGAAACAAAAATTATCAATGAAAAATTTAAACTGTAGGTTTCAAATATATACCAATAAATCTCCCTGCTTTAAGTAGGTAGTTACACTGATAATATGTTAAGAAATATGTTTAATCATAGAGAAAAATGTCACCAAACAATCACCATTTTTGAACTAATAAGAAGCCTTTAACAATATGAACTTAAGTGAGATAAGGTACCTACCGGAAACTGACGTCATTGATGAAGTTTCATTAACTTGTCTAATCTTTTGGTACAGGGGTAGCTGGACATCCGAAGAAGGTTATAGGATATGTTTTACCGGACTACGGAACTAAAACCTCAGAAAGGTGAGAGTGCCCTTGTGGCCTACTTGCAGAATAAAGTTCATTATTTCATAGGAAACATCCATAGGTAATAACTTAGAACTAGCCTCATTGACCAGCCTGAGATGCGGCGTAAACAAACGGATAACTGAATTGCATTGCGTCCAAAACAATAGTACAAATCAATCTTAACCCAACAGAAATTAAATTTAGAACGGCATTAACTTAAGTTACCAGTTCGTTATCTAAGGGTAATAAAATCTTAACCCAACAGAAATAAAGTTTAGAACAGCATTAACTTAAGTTACCAGTTCGTTATTTAAGGGTTCCGCAAACCAAATGCGGAAGGCAGCATGACTACGCGATCATTCTCATATAATAATGCCTGCAGATGTGACACACAACAGATGTAATAAATCTGCACCGATTTATTTTTTAAATAAAATGACATTGAGACTAAATGTGGGTGTAAAATATCTAACGGTTCTCTAAGGACACCTACATCCTTATAACACTTAAGTATATTTTGAAGTATGTTATCTTCTATTCGGTACTGGATACTGGAATGATTGTAGAAACACATTCTAGTTTGTTGTGGGTTGCCTTACGGCCAAACATTAGGTGGCAACCCTTTGCTTTAACCATCTTTGATTGAAATACATAGATGCAAACACTTAAATTGCATCTGATGCACCGTCACCTGTAATGCTCACGCGGTAGTAACGCGATTATCTCTTTGTGGCGTTGTTTAAGTTACACCTTGTGAGTTTGAGTGCCCAAGAAAATACTGCAAATCACGTCGACAGAAAGCTGCGCTCCAAAAGCTCCGAATTTTGCCGCACAATGTCATACTAACGGCTGTCAGCTTGGTGTCTGAGACACAGTTTTCCGTCAACGTGCTGGGGAGTCAAAGAATAAAGAACTCACGCGGGACAAGCAAGCCGCCGCCTGCCGCACGCATTTGGTGTGTTTCCCTTTACTTCTTGTAAGAAGGAAATGCAACATGCATAACTAGTTCCGAATGAGCTGTGCATATGTGTCCTACGGGACTCAAGCGCGCTGAAAATAGTTTTCCGGACCCAAGAATTCTGAGTTTAAGAGACCATTTTGAGACACGGACATAAAGACTCGGAAGACTGGGAATATGTTTATTTCTTTAGACATACCTACCTAAACACGTGAAATTCCGACTTGAATGAACTTATCAACATGACAGTTAAAAGTCAGTTTTTAGCATACGAAATATTATAAAATATGAAAGTGTGTCGGTCGTATCACGGATATGAAGTCCTCCATGAAAAATTGGAAACTGAACTCAAGGAAAGGTATGAATATTATATAGACATACATTTATGCAAATTTTTCTACCCAGAAAAGTGACCAAAGAAATAAACAAGTCTTAGGTTTGACGACACGGCACGGTTAGCTCAGTTTGTAGAGACCTGCCTACTGAGCCGGCGGTCCCGGGTTCGAATCCCGGCCAGGGCAAATATTTGTGTGATGAACTCGAATATTTGTGCTTGGGTCATGGTTGTTCTATGTATTTAAGTATATATTTATCTATTTATGTCTGTATATCGTCGTCTAGTACCCATAACACGCCTTCTTGAGCTTAATTTGGGACTAGAACGATTTGTGTGAGGTTGTCTGATATGTATTTATTAGGTATAGTAAAACCCGCTTAAGATGTTTCTGAAGGCACCAGACAACAAATGCGTCTTAGGCGCAAGCCACACAGAAAAGACGTAAGGCGAGGACGCGTGGTGATTTAAGAAAACCTACCTTCCTTAGGTATGCTAATGCTACTCCGAAATGACAGGTAAAATAATGATCTTTTTGTATGAGTAGCGGGAAAAATATTTTCCTTATATTTATACTTTGTTACTATCAAGTGGCGAGTAATTAGTGACATAAGCAAGTGTCACTACCCGGAGTGGCATACCACAGAATACTTAACATTAACACTTTCAACACCGGGAGCCCGCTCCGTAGGCGCTGCTCGTAGCAAGTTTTCGCTACATACGCATTTTCCCATGTTATCGGCTACGCGCATAGCGCTATGAAATCCTTGGTTGCGAAAGTGTTACTATGGCCATACCTTGTTTTCTTATACCATGAACGCGTCATTATGGGAACCTGATAATATGGAATTGGGTCCATATTTTTTATTTTTATTATTAGTATACATATACAAATACAATTTATATGAATTTATGTAGGTTTCTGGTTATGGAAACACGGACGCAAACTTGTCAACCTTCAGACGACTATAAGAATCGCAAACTTTCGAAATCAGTTTAAAATATCACTACCAAGTAAATGTCGCAAGATCTCATTGGATATGATTAAAAATGTCATTAACAGACAGAAACAAGGTCTTCACTTTATCAATAATAAATGGCTGTTGTCCGGATAAAGCCTGACATAGGTAGTCAGGCTTTTTAGAGTTCCGTCGTCAACAAGATTTTTTTTCGTTCCAACACTAGTGCGCGGGGTGTCGTAGAATGGTTTACCCTTGTTTGGTCTAATAATTTTTTGCCTAATTTTGATTTGCCTAATTTCATTTTGTCTTAAATTACTTTGCATATTTATTCAGTTTGCCTAATATTCGTTTAGTCTAAAGTCATTTCGCTTAATGAATATTATGCATAATCTTGTTTCGCCGAATTTTCATATTGCCTAATTTTTGTATTTATAATTTCATTTTATCTATTATTCAACTAATATAATTACATTTCATATAAACGCTAGTTTGCCTACTGCAATTTTTGTATAATTTCAGTTTGCCTAATTTGCACGGTATATTATTTTACGTTTTTTTAATTACCAATTATTTTTTTATTTATTAATCAATGTATACACCTTAAATATATTCAATTCCCTGCAAAACTTAAGGATGGAAAGTGTCTGTACGGAAACCTCGGTGCGCGTACGGGTCACAGTTCAACCTAACACTCCTCCTCGCTTCGCTCGTCGTCGTACCTAACCTAAGTTAAGTCGGATCTGCCTTAAGGTCAAATAGGGACTGTTAGAAATCGTAAGCCAAGTCGGACCTGCGCGGCTCGCTCGCTTCGCTCGCTCGTTAGGGTCGTAGTTCAACCTAACACTCCTCCTCGCTTCGCTCGTCGTCGTACCTAACCTAAGCCAAGTCGGACCTGCCTTAAATGTTATGTTCATAAAATGAGTTTCAACGTGATGGCCGTTAGTTAGAATAACATTCGGCAACATAATCATTAGTTAAAATTACATTCGGCAATATAATCATTAGTTAAAATAACTTTCGGCAATATAAGAATTAGTTTAACTAATATTAAACAAAACAAACTTTATTTGAAGTGATGATTAGACGAAACGAGTTTCGACAGAGTGATCATTTATTGAAAAAATAATTATGAAAACTGAAATTAGGCAAACCGTTGGTTATACTAAAAGTTGTTAGGCAAAATGAAATTAGGCAAATAATTTTTAGACAAAACAAGGGAATACCGTCGTAGAATAGGTCTTTTAAAAATAATAGGGGTCTACGGACACTATTTATTGATAGTCAGCAGATTTGTAAATATTCGCTCCGGAAATAAAAAAAAGCGCCCCCCCCCCCCTCTAACTTCAACCACAGGTCAAAAAATTATGGAAAAATTCATGAAAATGAGGCCTTATAAGTACTTTCAATGAAAAATATATTGAATAAAATCGGTAGAGCCGTTTTTGAGTTATCGCAAAATTTCATACTTCTCTTCAAAGTGACATAGGTACCTAAGTGCCTCGCGGTGTCCTTATACTCCGAACGTTACACATTATAAGTGCCATACTGCATTAAAACATTCCACTCAATCTGGCGCGTATAATCGATCGATAACTTCCAGAAGGTAATTAATAAGTAATTACAGTTACTTTGGCGTTTACGATCTTTTTATAGAGCTTGAAATCTTTCTCGTAATTTAATAATTTAAATTTTTCTCATAATTTTCGTCTATAGTGATTGTGAAGGATGGGCAACTACGGAGCCCTACACTTAAGGTTTGTTTTATAACAATCCCAAAATTTTAACAGTATCAGAGAAAGACTTTCGAGAGAATCCTAGTCCCATTGTTCGGGTTTCTAAGTATAGAGACGAAATATGTTTACATCTTTATACCAATAAATAACCCGTCACTCACAAATGAATACCGATAAAACAAAATTAAACCCTATGAATCCATCGACAATGCCGCGGCGTGCACAATGGATAGACGGAATATTGTAGAACGTCGCAAAAGTTGAATTTAAAGAAAAAATAAACGCTAAGCCCTAAACAAATCCACGATTCGCAAGTTTAGCTGGCTGAATAATTTATCCACCTTAATAGCATACTACGTTCCTTCATTACGGGGAAAGATGTATGATTGAAACAACAGACAAAGGCTTTTTGTTTAAGATACGGAAACAGCGAACAAGAGCCTGTCACTTGTTTAGGTTTAAATGGCGTAGCTGTTCGAAAAATGTGTCGCGCCGCCACGAGCTCGTCGCCACTTTAATATGACCCCTGGACACGTATCAATTGTTAGTAACCCTAGTTATAGATTACGTAGAATGTTAAATACTATTTAATCATGACCGGACAATGCTATCCATTTATTGCAAAGATCCATACATGGAGGGAAACATTGCGTTATTTCCTTGTACACATTTAATTACAAATATTTTATTTTCCTAAGTCTATTATTGAGGCAATGGTAACAAAATCGCTGAAAACTCCAGAAAAATACTAAAATGTAAAGACAAGCAAACAAAGTAAACCATTACCATCTAAGTGTTAATAAGTTTTTATTAAAATCTTCCAACTCCGGAATAGGTAAAAGTTGTTACAATGAAGCGCGCCTACGGTTAAAATTATTAGCGTATGTAATTAACGGTGTGTTCTCTGTGTACAAGAGTTGGGAGTAGAGATGGGAAAAACGGTATATTTCATTTCAATCGCATTGACTATTGTTCCAGTTTCAAAAATCACTGTGAAATTATCACTGATCTCAATGTGACTGTTATTTTGGCCAGTAGCGTGCCTCAGAAAAGTGAGGTTATCTCATAAAGTTTAAGAAATCGGAAGCGAATTCCTATGCCTACGCAGCTACAAATCATACTTATAATTTTTGGTACACCTAAATTAATCGGTTATCTAAATCTACATGAACATAAAAACTTTGCAGAAACACTAGCACAGAATAGATAATAGTACAAGTACAGAAGGCACACTACTTTGATCTATACAAAAGCCGCTTTTTTTAGCCGAAAAAATATGATTTATGGCCCTTCTCAAGTCGTCGTCCCCAGCGCAAGCCAAACGGAACGTTAAAGCTGCGTGCCAACGGTGAAAATGAATTGGCTCGCTTGCCGCGTCGCCGAGAGCGAGGGCTGTCAACGACTAAAAATAAAAATGTATTTCCCATTTATTTCTTGCATTCAATATAGAGAGCAATATATTTATATTCTTCATACATTATATTTTTTTTAATATCATATGTTATAATTTATATTATAATATAGAGGAGATGTACAAGATTATGTCTATAAAAACATTAAAATAGGAACTATAACTAAATAACATTAAAAAAGATCGGGACCCCGTGGTAGGGTACCCAAAACGCAGGCAGCATTCCCGCGCTGGATAGCAATGGCTAACCTTTGCGCGAGAAAGCTGCCCGCGCGTGGATCGCCTGTCGCGTCCCGCAAGCGCTTGCTGACACATTTGACCAGGCGGCGTGCCCCCTGGCGCCATTATATTTATTATTTCATTATTTAACTATAAAATAATCAATCTCAGAATTTGGACGAAAAAACCACCAGGCCGCAAAACAGTTTTTAAACATTTTAATACGTATAATATAATAAAATAATGCAACGAATGCGTTACCATGCAATTAAATTCTTGAGCTTCATTTTGTTTTTGCTTAGTTGTCCGATATTTATTTATTTATATATATTCATCACTACACACCTAGCATAAAACAAAGTCGTTTCCTGCTGTCTGCCTGTCTGCCCCTATGTATGCTTAGATCTTTAAAAATACGCACGGACGCACCGTGCGAAGCCGGGGCGGGTCGCTAGTAACAAATAAAACATGTACGAAGGCGAACTTATCCCTATTAGGGATCTCTTCTAATACATTTCTTTTAACTCATTATTTATATATTTTATATACTTACCTATCAAACTATTACTCAATCGTTTATTCATTACCTACTAGTAATTTTACAAACTTGATATTCAATATTATTATAAAAACCTCTATGATTGTTGATTTAGTAGTAGACATACTTATTTTACTAGAATTTAAATTGACAAATAGGTATCAGCAAATAATCTACAATTGACAATTAAAATTGTTCTGAGTAACCAGTGTTAAATATGGAAGTAGATACACCTGCAATATGTTTTTTTATTATTATTCAGTTACTACTTATTATATATTATGTTCATTTTCTTACCTTTCAGCATCCTTCGGACGTGTTGGGAGAACTAAAAACGTGTGATTCCAATTTCGATCATTGTTCCTACAACCCGCTGCGACACAATATCTTTTCGCTGTCTTAGTACTCATTTAAACACTTTATATTATAATATAACACTGGTATCAACAGATGAATGCGGAACGTTCACTTGCGACGTACCTAAATCGTGAGCGAGACGCGCGCGAAAATCGTGTAGGTACGTGCGTTCCGAGACAGAGCGTGTCAGCCACTGAATAGGCCGCATGCATGCGGCCACCGGCATGTACTTGTAGCGGGAAACGTTAATCGCGGAGTGCGCCCCGCCTGACACTAGGTTCTTTTTTGTTTGTAACACCAGCTGACAGCCTATTCTGCATTAAATGTACGTTTTGAGGGAAAAAATTGTATACTAGATCAGAGTATGGACGATTAGCGACGAATTAGGATGACAGGACAAATAAATCCACTTAGTAGCATAAATATCAGAACTTACTTGATTTCTACTGACTACAAGTCACAGTGATATTATTACCGTAAAAATAACAGGTTTTTTTTTTCCCCGTTACGTTATTTATCACTGTCACGCCTTTAGTTCGGAGTTTTGAACTTTGAGATAATCACACGTTGCTGCTTCTTAAATTGTAGCAATTCCGACGGATGCTGCACGTTGAGAAATTTTACTTATATGAGATGAAGTTCCGAATTATGACTGCGTTCACAAAATTGCATATGGGAGTTTCTTCTGGTATAATTCCACTTCAAAAAGCAATATAGCATTTGATAACGCACACATGACACAATGCACACACGCAATGACAAAATGGTTGCACTTTTGGCATAGCTGCACATGTGCCCCGGGATTCTCGCGCGAATATATTATTTATCTCTTTCTGTACAATACTGTGAGAGAGTGACGGGTGGCGCTAAGTCGCGCGACAAGAGTCGCAAAGCGTAGTTGTGCGAATATATTATTTATCTCTTTCTGTACAGTACTGTGAGAGAGTGACGGGTGGCGCTAAGTCGCGCGACAAGAGTCGCAAAGCGTAGTTGTGCGAATATATTATTTATCTCTTTCTGTACAATACTGTGAGAGAGTGACGGGTGGCGCTAAGTCGCGCGACAAGAGTCGCAAAGCGTAGTTGTGCTAGATGGGCTGGTTATCGCGCGACATACTATATTGCCTGTCTTGTTTATTTAAAAAGCGAGCGAGCAAGACACCGCGCGACAAGCGAAGTCGCGGGAAGAAGCGATAGCCTAGTATGTAACGAGTATAACGTTACGAAGGAAATAAGAGTAAGTAATATAATGACGTAACTCAACTCAATTGTCCAATTTAGTATAGCCTCTTCATTATGAAATAATTTAATGTTTGCGTTAGATCTTATGATTGTTTTACACAGTAGCGAGTGCGTAAGAAATCAAACACATCATCTAATGGTCAAAGTTTTGCCTTGTTTATTTTCTGTGTTTTACAAATCAGTTGGCATTTAGAGTTTGCCTGAAACCTTGTAAAATGTCCTCTCGGTTTCGAAGTCAGAAAAGTTAATAAAAACTTGCACTTGCAGGTATTGAAAACTCAGGGCCGAGGAACGTCTATTTTGAAGAAACCATAACAATTTTATACGCGTATTTCTGGTTTTGGTTGGTTTGGTTAGTAGGGGTTGCTCTAAAAGCTTGTCGGACTTTTATACTAGATTGTATTTGCAGTTGTGGGTGCAGTCTGTATCTCCAGAATGACAGGCGGGACATTTGGCGTCATCACGCTATGATTGGTTGGTTGGTTCTGTCAATCCGTTTCTGTGTTGCCTGCGGTATATTATAATATTTATAATACTCCCCGATTTCCTTGTTACCTGTATGAATCATAAAAATTGCTGTATAAGCTGTGAGCGCGTCGCTCAGCTGTAGACATTGATTCGCTAGCAGGACAGTTTAACGAGATGGACGTAGCAGTCCGTTCGCTAACATTATTAGCGTCTTCACACGGTTGCTAATAGTCTTATCTCAATAGTTTTGGAATTAAATTAGTCCTACTCGAACAGGAACGTAGTGGAACGTTTTAATTCATTCTTCTAAAATGAATAAGCTAGTGTCGCGCCCCAATACGGGGTGCTACGTTTTTATTTAAAACGCGCCGCTTCCATTGCTCGGCGCAAGTTGGAGGCTTCCCGTCGCCCTCCGGAGCTGGTTGAGCCGCTGAACCCTGGCTGCACCTGCAAGCTGCTGCTCCGCTTCCCATCGCCGGCTGCCATGGAAGGGCTGATGGCATATTGAGGGGAGTACCGCGCCTACAGGAACGTACCCAACGGGCTATCCACGACCTCCATTTTAAAAATAAATTTAAACTTGTGTGTAACGGTTTTCTTTTATTTCAAACTCCATCGGCTGAGCTAACCGTCGCACTGGCTTATAAAATTTTATTTGTACGACTGGCGACAAACATCTTTTTCCTTATAATGGAGAATGTTAACGTTTTTAGATAAATATTTAGCTTTGAAGCCTTTGATAATACGAACTAAGCTGTATAATTCGTTTTGTCATACAATCAAAATTAGCTGAATTATGAGTGTCCAAAGTTCAGTTTTCATACAAAGTTGATGCTGTAGTATGACGTCATAGTGCAACATCCCATACATTGTTTTTTTTTTGTAATTTCGTGGAAATAATTTATAGATTATGTTTAGAAGATAAAAATATATAATTTCTCCTTATGAAATTGCGACATAGTAACATTATTTACTTACCATAAAGAGGCAACTAATCAGTGATGTAGAAAGTCTCAATAGCCGGAGTGCCATACCTTCTATTCTATTCTATTCCATTCTATTCCTATTTTCTTATACCATGCAGGATCTAAGGCGCTGCATTCCATTGACTATGGCTATACAGTGTAACTATGGATAAAGTGCGCAAACGAATAGAGATGGAATAAGATAAGATGTAATGTATCGACGTAAAAAAACATATCGTTGTTCTATTATTTATCTTTTTAATAACCGCTTTGAATACGACGTGTAATTGGGCTGCATTTTAGACATTATTCTGTGATTTATGTGATAATAATATAGTAAAGGAACACTACATACCGACACACTTAACTTATGATCTTCGCGAAAACTTAGGACGAATCCAGGGAGGATGAGTCATGACAGAGGTCCATATGCGTCATAAAACATTTCAGAAGTCTAAAGTAATATAAGCTTACTGGACCACCCGTCTTTGAAAACAAAGATCGGCTGTGACTTTTTCACTTATACAGGGTGTCCCAAGATAAAGACCACAAACGAATAGGGATGAAATTTGATACAATTATATCGACAAAAAAAGGGAAAAACTTTTTTACACATTAACTAATGTGAGAGTTCAAACATTTACTGCTAAATCGAAGGAGTAGTAAAATAGTAAGCATGAACACGCACTAATCAATGTGTGAACAGGCCTTTAGTTTGCCCGTCTTGCTATGATATTTTTACCCGCGGTCAAAAAAGGTTTCTAGTTGGTCAACTTGCGAGAAAGAGGCTGACTTGCCGTAATTTAGGTTTTTTTTACTAACTGATACAGTAATTTTCGGATAGCATAATTTCCCTTCATTGTCGTCGGGTTATTTTTTGTAAAAAAGTGATTTTTAGTGCGCAGATGTACTTATTACCAAAGCGATTAAACATTTCATAGAAATGCTGACGTTACATGGCAAGGTAGGTGTCATTACTTGTGTGAAACTGTACTAACACGAGTAGGTAATACAAGTTGTCATATCGCGTTAAGCCAGTTTCACATCGGGCAGGTTCTGCGACAGGTACCAGTAAGGGGCTCTTGGAAATTGTTCAATAATTTTATTTTAACAATCTTTGAATCTTTGGAATCCCTTGTAAGTCTCGTAACTAAGTTTGTTTGCTTGTAAGTAGTACCTACAAACGTAATCAAATTTTAGAACCTTTTACCTTTTCTTTTTAATTGTCGTACGGAATAAAACTTTGTATTGTGTACTTAACATGTGGCAATAGAATAATTTGGTATCTTGGAGCTGATCCGATGATGCAGACGGAACGGGGACATATGAACTCTTAAACACCACGACAAAACCCACCTTATTTGATTGGCCTTGATGAGCAAAAACGTTTGTGTAAGAAGGTCCAGAAGGCATTACATGCATGTTTTAATTCTTTGATTACATTTTAATTATGACCTGAAATATTCATCATTTAAACCACGTAAATGGGCATACATCGTGCGCATTCTGAATCGGTCAATATGAGAAAATGTGAAATTACCTAGAACTAAGATAATTGAATCTAGGAAGCCTGACAGACATCACATTTCAAATTAGAATTTGCAGTCCTGGGACATTTCTCGGGACTGCCATACTAATATTTCCCAGGACGGCTAATCATTTTCAAATGCATTTTTATTAAAATGCATAGGTTCTTCTTTTTTTTATCATAGTGGTAGTAGATATAGATCTGAAAGTCCTATAAATCGTGGTCATATCATATCTGTTCAGTTTGGCGTTTCCCGAAATTACCCCAAAAAGTGGAAAAAAATCGCATTATACCTATAAAACATGCATTTTCGTATAGACCTGTCTTGATTTTCAGTTCACGTTAAATATCGGAGTTATAGGTGTTTATAGTTCCTAAGGCCAAATTTTCTTAAAATAAGTTAATAAATTTTGGACTTTTTTATACTGATTCCACTTGGATTTCTCACCCTGTAGGCATTTTAGGCGCCTATATTATTCAATATTTAATTCAATTGATGTATTTTACTGTTTTCCTCATGCAATGCAAGGGACCAAAAACTTGTCTTAGGTACTGTCAAAATTATATTATTACCTTGCTTGGGCTTGGGTCATCTTTAAGTCTTTACATTTGAGTTGTGTACAGTCAGACAGATATTCTAGTATCCTTCGCTTCGCACTAAATTCAGCACGTTACCCTCTTCATTGTAGGTACCTATTTTATATTAATTAGCATTTTTGATGAATACCTAAGGAAATAATAGCAGGGAATGAACAAAAATCGCGCGTTATTTTAGTATCGTAATAATAAAGTTTGCTCAGCACATGTGCTAAGGACGGATTATCATTGTGTCATAATCATAATAATATCAGTCGATTTATCTGAAATAATGGCCTTGTGATTACCAAAACGATTTAATTTATCACACGAAATGGCGCATAGGTGCTTAACACGTAATGAGTTTTAAACGAACAAACAAATTTCAATATTATACTGTCGCATTTGCATTTAGCGCCTGCTACCTACTTACACTCCAATGTTCCAGAGAGAAGAAATTGATATTAAAATAGCGGAAAGTATGTTCAATTACAATAAAATTTAATTGTTAACACATCGTGTAACTCGTACCAAAATAACTAAAGTAGGTTAAAGTTTATTACAGACCGTGACGTGATAATGATTTTTTTATAAGTAGTCAGTTAACTGGCGTACAATGACTTATCTAAACCGGAATTTGGCGTGACTCCTATATTTAACCTCGTATTTACGCAAATGTAAGTAAAGGTTACCTGGAGTCAAACTTGTGGCCATCGTCGAGGGTGCCGGTGTAGTGCATCGTCAGCATATCGCCGTTCTTGGACTTGACGGTACAGCCCTCTGGTACGAAGACATTCTCGACCTTCAGTTCCTTGACCTCTGAGCCGGCAAACGTGGCTCCGGCGAGCGCCAGCACGGCGAACACATAGAGTAGCGACATGTCGAAACTTACGAAAAGTTATTGAGTGAATAAATGCGTACGTTCACGACGACGAGCACGGGACAACTGAGCGTAGCGCGCTCACACAAGTTGACTAAAGTTTTGAGTGCTTTGCCGCTGTGTAGATAGTTGCGATTTCCGTCTCGCTTGCGGCGCGCTGATCCGATACGTGCGAGAGAGACGATTGTGTTTTTGTGGAGCGTTAGACAAAAAGTGAAGTGACTACGCGCCGCCGTTCGGAGTTCGCCACGCGAACGATGACGCGACGGCGATTCCTACGCGCCCCACTTTCCAACGTGAAACTTCGTCATGATCATTGTCAAATCTTTGTTTGTTAAGTTGGTAATGACTGTTTCATGGGAATTTAAGGCTTTAAACCCATTCGGGGGCCTTTGAATTCATATTTATTTATTCCTAGAAAAACACACCAACATATTTTCGTAAAACGTGTTTTCACTATATAGTTATTGAGGACGACTCCTGCGCATTACGTGCGTGACTGACGTCATGTTACCGTACCAGTACCACGAATATTTTCGCGTAAATAATGACTTGGCTGACTAGAACTTTTGCAAAACATCTGCATGTTTACGTAACTGAAATGTATTGCAAATATATATAAAAGAATAAGTATTTATAATCCAGCGGTTCTTCACATCTGTTTGTCACAATGCCCTGTACCTACACCTGATCAAAGTGATCAAAACTTGACACAGCATTTATTACCTATTTCAGGGTAACAGGATCGTGATTTTTTATTTATTTAGTCCAGACAAAATTGGGAACATTAAGTTTTACAAAGCTATTCATATTACATTTTCCCCGATGGTAGGTATGTATATGTTATGTATTTGTGGTATCACCATATAACGTACCTATCTATCATTTTTACAGATTGCCACATTTGGAATCAGAATCTACGCATTATTAAAGGTATACAACATTACTTTGGTCTACATGGAATTAGTACGGTAAATAAAAAAAAAACAGTCAATGTCATTACGTCACGACTATTTACTTTTTAATTTTCCTTATTAATTCCTTGTAGACCAAGGTAATGTGGTACCTTTGGATTGTAGCAAATGTCACATCAAGTTCTTAAAAAAATACACGACGTTTCGTCGTTTTCGTATTCAGAATCGGTCAGATCGTTGGCGCTACAAACAGCTTTCATAATATGGCAATGATATACCTACATACGTTATATATTTGCATTATTAAACGTTAATAGCGATTTGTCAAGAATTTGTCATTAACCACATTCAAAACATTGTTTACTGCTGAATGCAGTACAATCCTTCGTTCTTCTTGCGAAATAAATACCGACTCCTATTGAAAAAAAACATGACGTTAATCACTATGGATAGTTTTGTTTTTGAGTCATTTTCAAAAAACATGTACAAGGTTAAGGGCTTTAATTAAAACAAAACTTAATTGATACCTGTGTGTCACGATAGTTACCCATATATTTTGTATGAGTAACTTTCGTGACACGAAAGACGCGATCGTAATTTTGTTTTTATTAAGTCTTTAACTATGTACATGTTTTTTGAAAATGACTCTTTTATGTTTTTAATTTGCAAAAATTACTTGAAATTTGCGGAATATTTAGTCCTGTTTCCTCTTTGATTACTTACATCAGTGACATTCGCCGACTTTCAACGTTACCAAAAATTTGTCGTTCCCAGTTAAATCAATTAGTACTTAAGTACTTCTAAAAATCCGCAATATGGCGTCGGTTGTAAAACCCCCTGTTGGGTCATATAGAGCGTTACCTGCAACTTCATTTTGTGGAATCAGTAACACAATGACATGGAACCGTGGAGCTGATCTGATGTTGGGGCTGGTGATCACAGGAACTCTGTATGTGTACCTAATAAAACGATGCTACCCCTTCACCTTCTTTGTTTTGGAAGTAGTAACCCTTCAACTGAGCAAGAGATACGTTGTAAAATTAACACATTCTAAATGAAAACAAAAGAATCTTTGTTGAGACCCGGAGCTCACATTTGTCATTCAAAACTAAGTAAATAGGTAAAGCCTGACCAGAAATATATGAGGATTGTCAAGAGGGCGCAATTTACAAGATTTATATGGCAACAATTTTGCAACCAATCGCAACACACTATAATGACCTCAGTTTAAATACCTGTCAGTTCCTATGGTAACCTCGTTATATTATTTTAATGAAATGCACTCTTTTGCCGACTGTTTTTTGTGTAGTAGACACGTGTACACTTTATTTATAATATCACGTTCACGACTGTGAATGGTTTTCGGCATTTTCTTTGGGTATTTTTCAATATTTGTCTTTTAAAGAAACCAGCACGAATGACATTGACATTGTTGACAACCATCATAAAATCATTACCAGTGTAAGAAATTAGTTCCAGTGAAATTCCGCAATATGGCGCATCCTCATATAATTCTGGTCAGGCTTTACCTACCTAACATCAATTTCCAGTGAAGACAATTCAGCCAATTAGGTACAAATATACATTGGTAATTGTACCCTATTGTGTAGGTATAAAAAAGAAGAAACTAAATAATTACCGACCACATATTGCGTTACACTAGGGGTTCTCAAACGTTTTCAGCTCGAGGCACGTTTTCAGCTAGTATATCCTACCGGGATTGCATGGCGGTATCGCTGACTAGGAATGCTATACATATACAAAAATCTGGAAGCGAAGCATCGGCAAGTGAGTTAGCTTCCATATATTCCATAAAAGTATGATTTTTTTAATCGTCCTTCTAATAATGGAAATAGCTAACTTGAGCATTTCTAAAAAAGATTGTAAGTACGAAATTAAGACTTCAATTAAAGTTCAATATAATTTTCCTATTTCGTTACGAATTATTTTAGTAATTTTATATCAATGTTACGGCTATGTTTGATAATTAAGGTTCTGTTATGCTTATACTTTTTTAGTTATATATACCTAATCTGAAATCAATGTATTGGAAATTACAAATAAAATTGGTAATTAAATAGGAAAAATATAATTGAACATTAACACGTTCGTTGTCCCAGTTTGACATGGGAACCTTATGTCTCTGTAATGCAGGCTTGCCGTGACCCCACATATGGGACACGGACAGTGAACGTGTTAATTGACGTCTTAATAAAATTGTGTACAAACTTTTAGAGAAATTGTTAGTTCAGTTTCTGGAGAAAATAAACTCTTTGCCCGATCCATCATAGTCTTTACTCTCTACGGCGTATCATACCACAGTTTGCGAACCCCTGAATAACACTACTTAAGTGTCTTAATTAGTTTAGTTATTAAAATGTTTAGATAAACGACATTTCAGAGTAAGGTAATATGGCGTTTTGTTAAACTTAAATGAAATTCTTTACGCGCATTTTAAAATGTATTACATAAAAGAAAATGGCTCAACAACCATGTCAAAAAACGCAATGACCAAAACTGCTATACTCGTACATATTTATTCCTTATAAATTGGGCACTGAAGTATAGTACATTGTTGTAGAGGCTGTAAAGTAAGCAATACATAGATTAACGAGTAAATTTCGAGGCCTTCGATAGTACGAGTTAATCTATTGCACTTTCAGCCGAGACTTAACATAGTGCTTTTCACGACACGATGAAATATATTATAATACGAGTTTTTCATATTGGTCATTAAACTCGGCCCCTTGTTGCAGCCTTATTGTTGTAAAAATCAGGGCTATTATAAACATAAAGCTGAGCGTGTCCCCAGATTCAAACGACATAAAGACGATTTTCAACCCAGTTTCATAACTGAAATAACAAAAATATTCAAACTTACCTCACTTTCAACTTAATTTAGACATTTAAATATCTTAGTCTAGGTTACACTCAGGTAAACAACCCTACGATACATTATAAAGTACACCTGAGGAGTATTATCTTACTTAAGAAAATAAACTCGTTTGTGGGTATTTATAAGTTTAAGAAAAAAATACACCTCATAAACGACGCATTCTCATTGGTCAATTTAATTTGACATAGACGATTAAGCTTTGATTGGTTAAATTGTCGTTTAAGCCGGCCGAGAAAATTAGTCTGAAATATTTTCTAAAAAGTCGTATCTTACTATGGAATTCAAGTGTAGATTAGATACGAACTGTTACCGTAAGGTCCAACATTGTTGTCGTGTTGGGAGCTAACATAGATATACAGTTTATAAATGAACATATATAAGCAGTTTTGTGTACTGGATTCAGGTAATCTATAACCACATTTTCGAGCAGTGTCGTGAAAAAATGCTTTGTTCCTATTTCTATATTATAGAAACTAGTATAGTTAGAGCATTTTCAGCGCTCAGCTGGAATGTTAATAATAATAATTAACCAATAATTTCTGCCTCTATGGTTAAGGAAGTCTTTGGGCCAAAATTATTTTTAATGCCTATAAAAACGTCCCTTGCATATTTTAACGCATATTTTCTGACTGGATGGAATAATCTTCGTAAATATATAATTTTTAACTGAGAATATATATTTATTCGAGTGATAATTGTATCGACAGACGTGGACTAACAAACACAAAATACAAATATTTGGTACTTACTGTGGTATCTATAGAGACATGGTCACATTGGTAATTTGAGTGCCAAATGGGACAATTCATTGTATTAAAAAAAACGGAATTATGTGAGAAAATTCTTGGTCCAGTTGAGAACTAACGTAACGCTGCTGCTAAGAAAATATACGGTGACACAAGGAATTTTCTAAAAGTGTTCATTAATTTTCTTTTCTATTTTAGGCACTTATATATTATTAATTTTGGCCCCATTAAGCATTTTGGGCCCAGGGAACTCTATAATTAACCCTATCCTATAGAATAGTCAAAAATCATCTATATGGTATTTCGTGAGTTGGGGGACTCCAGTTGAGATTGAGGGCTTGTGGGCTTGGGCCTAGGGCACGTACCCAGAGTACCCTATGGGAAAGAGGGCCATGCTAATACTTAAGGCTATTATGGCACTAAATTATTGGTCCCATACAGCCAACAGAACCCCACGAAAAATAGCATCAATGCGGTATTTGACTATAGTGGAAATAAACTGTCTCATTGAAACCACTAAACATACATCCAAAACGACACGGAACCTAATTATCTGCCACTAACTTGGGCTGAATTCTATTTTTAACTGGACAAAACTGAATAGAAGATGTGTTTTCACTTTTGATTTTTATGACGCCACAAGCCAGTATTTTCATAGAAACTTCAAACTAACAGATCGTTCTTGACATTTCAAAAGAGTAGCTGATTTAAGCTGCCATCAAACACAGTATATAGGCATCTTAAAAAAAAAAATAGGACACAGGCTTGTTGTCCCGACTGAACTTACCTAAACATTTATAATAGTTTCTAGACAGAGACGGTGATATATTGAACTCCGTACTCTCTGACTGAGTGCAGTATCGGGTGACCGACGTTGCATTTTTAATAGAATACCGTTATTTCCTCCTGCCTTACCTCAGCAAACTTTCTGTTTCCTGCAAAAATGATGATTCGTTCTTATACGGCGCCTCACTTTCAATTTCTACAAAATACAATTAGATAAGTAGGTAGTTAAGTAAATAAATGTACTTACCTTGAGTAGTAGCCCATTTGGAGATGCCAAACGTTATACCTAACTTCGAACATACATTTATTTTGACGATTTTAGCGGGGGACGAAGCTCACGAAGCACACCACCGAAATATGAATAAGTAACTCAACAGATACAAACTGTTATTGCAATAAACGCACACTGCAAAGAAACGAAACACAAATTAAATTACACGCACATACTCGTAGTCACTATTTTCTCGTAACGATGCAACAGACTGACAAAATAAAATAATGTGATGGTGATGGTGATGGGACATATTTGAAGAACGAGCCGCATTAGTTTGATAGAGGAACTAAATTACATAGAAATAAAATCACTGAATAATGTATCTAGATACCTAATTAATATTTTAAGAAATATATTGAACCATAGATTAGTATTGTCGATGCAAAACGGTCGACATGCGTATTAAGTCCAGCACAACAAGTACACTGGCGTTGAGAGGAGAAAGCCTAGACTCTGTTCCCAAGTTTGTGTACCTAGGCAGCGTATTAACATGCCAAGGAGGATCAGACGATGACGTCGACAGCAGAATAAAGAAAGCCAGGGCTGCGTTTGCCCAACTAAAGCCTGTGTGGGAGTCCAACGTCCTCACTCGTCGTGTTAAAGTCTCCCTTTTCGAGTCGATCGTCAAGTCGGTATTGTTGTTTGACGAACAAGCTGCAAGTTTTCGTTAACAAGTCCCTGAGGTCTATTTTCTCCGCGTATTCTGGCCGAGGACGATGCGTAACGACGACCTGTGGAGGATATGCCACCAGTCTCCCATAAGTGTGGAGTGGACATCGCGACGCGAAAATGGAGATGGATAGGCCACACCTTTCGACGTGGAGGAGCGAACAACGCAAGCATTGCTTTCGAGTGGAAGCCGCCGGACGGAAGGCGCAGACGCGGACGTCCTGTACACTCATGGCGGCGCACCGTGGAGAGCGAACTGCGAGCCGTTGGAATGAGCTGGAGCGAGGCCAAAAAAGTTGCTGAGGATAGAAAGGCGTGGCGCGAGCTGATGAAGGCCCTCTGCCCCTCCGGGGTGCCTTAGGACAACAACATAGATTAGTATTTGTTAGAGTAAGGCATTGTAAGAACTGTGTGATATGATTATAATTAAAATATAGCCGAGTCGGCTTTGGGTTGTCCAGAAAGTTTCTTGATGCCGCGCCGTTGCTCTTTACCCACCAACGGTAAAGTGAAAAATAGGGTTATGACTTTTTCTCTGTGAATGAAGTTGCCGGTGCCTTATGAATACTTACAACATAAAATGCATATTGCAATAAAGAGTAATTTTAAAAAGAATCTGTCTGGAGTGTCAGGCGCAAAGTGCACCAGATTTTAGAAGACTTCTAAAAGTCCTCGTGTGACCTATTTCAAGAATATAAATGTTAGATTTTGTATTTTAAACAGTTCATTGTTAATGGTTACCTTAACGGCAAAATACTAACGACAATAAAATACAGTACTAGGGTACATACAGCCATCATCAAAAATAGCTAACAATTTATAAATTAAAAAGATAAACAAATTCCAAATACTATTTTTTTTATTATACTAGTTACTATTACTATACGACTCAAGAGAAAACATTAGCAAAGCTTCCAAAATCAATGTTTGCTATAACATATTTCCAGGATTCATGTCATAATATTCCTCAATTATGTAAACAAATGCAGCAATATGATAACATGTAATAACAATAACTTTGCGGCTGTTTGAGTCCTAGACGTCCTAGTTGCCAGCACTTTTTTAATGAGAAAATAAATGATACATACCTATTTTCTATTGCCTATCGAGTCCATCATAAACAAGATTTTCTCAGCATTATAGTAGAATAGGTTGTTTTAGGTACATAGACAGACATCCTTTGGGATCTCTGCTTTTCCCGGGCTATGGTTACTCTTGAAGGATTCTGAAACCGGGCTGACTACATGCCGCGAGGCTAAATACCAACTCTGCTTTCCGTCTTTGATCGAGTCAAATCGTAGCGCGTTTGCAGCCAGTCATAGAAGCATCATTCACCTCTCATCGTCCCACAACCCACAACTGATTGAGTGGTCGCTTTACACAAACGACCAATAAAATATCACAGGTGATTTTTGCAAAGATTAAGAGCGAACACCTACTGTATTCTATGGTTTTTTACCCAGACCTGCATCTGAAGTAACCATATTACTAAACATCCGATGCCGTCTGTGCAGGTTCAAGGTTATATACATTTTAATTATTCCGAGGTATTCTTCCCAACCGTCTTATATTGTTAATTCTTGGGCGCGTGTTGAAACTTTGCGCAGCATAAAGTTACGAGTATTTGCAACCGCGACCGATGAAGCTAACGGGAACTGTGGAGTAATAAAAAGTTGTGAAAATGACGGGAGAGGTGGTGATGAAAGCGTGGTGTAAAATAAAGCCGTGCCAGAAGACTAATATTTGAATAATAGAGGAGCCTTCGTTGTGTCCTCGCAGCTGGCTCTAGCGCTGCAGCGGGCGCGGCTCGCTGCCGGCGGGCGGACGTGTGAGCGGATCTCACATACCACCTACGGACACCATTACTTCTCTGAAAAGTTATAAAATAAACCTTACCTAACCTACCTTAATCTCTTAGGATACACCAAAACATTTTTAAATATATTTCCGGTTTCAGTTTCAGAAAATTTCTGCTAAATGAGCTTTATGCGAATTATTCAGTCTGATTGGAGTAATTTGAATGTTATTTTCTGTCCAATTACGATGAATATGTTACGATAGATGTGTTTTGATAGACGTTAAATATTATTTTATGAAGCATATCGCCAAGGAACTATAATAATAACAGGCGCGAAAACTGAATTGAAACTATCGCTGCGAAAATAAAGTGGTTGGATAAAGTCTTCTTTCAAAAGTCACTTAACGAGAATAATCGAAACCATATGTAATTATGATCGTGATTTCGATATAATTTCGTCATGAGTACAAGTGTAAGTCTTATTGCACAATACCCAGTTGTTTCACGATCACAATATCCATTTACTTATATTTGTACACCTGATAAAACAGAAGATCGATGAATGTGTAAATAATTACGTATAATTTAATGCTATTGTTTTGTACTGAATACATTTGTCTCTTATTTTAAAAGCTTATATAATCAGTGCAAAGTACCTAAGTCTCAAAGAATAATTTAACTCATGACGTTATAAGCAGGTATAAGTTGTAATTTGTCGAAAAATAAAACAAAATGTTCCCTAATCACCAAAAACAGGAAATAGAAATGAGTGAATTAAGGTGTCTTCAAATAGAATAACTTTGATTATTAGTTACATTACAGGAGCGTTGATTATTTTTCCCCGCTGGAAGTCCCACCGCACGACCCACTCTAAAAGCTGGTCCATGAAATTACAGGCACTAACGCCTCTCCTACTTATAACAACTTTTATGGAATCGTAAATTGTTTACAAGTAGGTTGTGTAAGTCGCTGCTAGCACCTTGGAAGAACACCTTTACTTTAATAGCAGCGTTCGTGAATGCACTTGGTTAACTTACCTACATTTTTGGTGCTGATCCTTTTACTAATAGTTTTTATTTGTCTGTGTCCTAGTGAACTGAAATAGACATGTTGACTAATTTTTTTTTGAGGATGTCAATCGATTCTATTTTTTATTGTCTATATGGGACTGACTACACTTAAACTGCTCTAAAAGTCAGAAATGACCGTCAAAGTTCAACATTCCTACGTAGCGCTAAAAACGCTCCATACAAAAGGCGTCCAGGCTAGTGACGTCATAGGCCGGTATAGGTACCGATAATTGTGTGGAGAAATTAAGAAATTTGCCATTTTCATCGTGAAAAAGTGCGTTTAAGTTCATGGTTGTTATACAATTATTATTTTGTAAAGTTATGAGGATTCTGAAAACATTTCCAATATTTCTTCTGGATTTAAAAAAAAATATCATAAAATTTGCCTACCTAGTCACATATTTCCAAAAAGATTTATTTTTCTGGATTTTTTTCTTTATTTCGTGATATATTTAATTTATTCACGGCACAGTATTAAGACAGCAATGCACAACTCCTTACAGCACCGAATATAAAAACAAGAGGCGTGATATTGTTTGCTCCTATAACATGCAAGCAAAACACGCATTTTCTACAAGATTTTTCATATTTCTGGGACCATTTCTTTATAATAGATTAAATGCGAAATTGAACCTATATCCACTTAGCTTCGCTCAATGTAAGAAAACGCTTCATGAGTCACTACAAACTATGACGTACGAAGATACAGAGAACTTACTGGCTTTCATCAAATAAATATTTGTTTAATTTAGCACTTTAGTGTAAATTTTAGTATTTAAGCTACAATAAGATTACTCTAATATAGATGAATATGTACTTAAATTAAATAATGTAACTAGGCTTTCCCATTGCCTGAAACACAGGGGGAACCCTATAGTTCAGTTTATGCAAATTGTGAATTTATTTGTTTTTTAAGTATAGAATTTAACCGTTACCTCTCTGTACATTATGTTTTATCAATAAATGTATTTGTATTTGTTGTTTGTTTGTATATTTAGCTAATTTTATTCATATAACTACAGTACGCTGTAGAATTCAACATCAGTCAACATGTCTATTGCAGTGAGCCGGTCTCTCGACGAAGAACTGACAACCGATGGAGATGCGTTATCGATTGGAGATCATGTCTCGGAAAAATAAGCGTAGGACGTCCTTTGGTAAGGTAGAGTGATGATATTCACAAGATCGCTGGTGGCAGCTGGAATCGAGTGGCTGCTAATCGTGCTCAGTAGTGCTGGTGCACTCTTGGAGAGACCTATGTCCAGTAGTGGACTGTAACAGGTTGATGATGATGATGATGATTAATTTGATTAGTCTCGTTAAGTTACATACGCGCTGGTGTATAATAGTCTAACAAAAAAGAGTAGAAATTAAAAAGTGACAATACAATCAATCTAAGAAAACGGGGACGACACTACAATATTGCCATTTTTAATTTCTACTCCTTTGTGTTTTGACTGTAAGTTAATTTATTAATTATTACCTACATTAGACGACGCGGTTAGCGCAGTAAATAGTTGTAGTGCGGCTGCCTACTCAGCGGGCCTGGATTCAAATCCCGGTAGGTAATGGCAAATATTGTGACGACCTCGAATATTTATTTTAATATGTATGTATATCTAATCTATATTACACCATTCTGCTAGTGCTTACTTTTCGAATTGTGTGAGGTTGCCTCATATTCATTTATTTATTGTTTAATGTAAAAACGCAAAACAAAATGCTATGTATACAGGAAACTTTCTATACTCTTTTGATAAACTAGATTACGTAAAATCTCTACCTTAAAATTCAATCTCTAAAAATTCATGCTACAAATTGATACTTAAGTAAGTAGAGGTAGAGGTAGATTTGCAACTTTTAAATAACGGTTTATAGAAACAAAATATTACGTTATTTCTTCTACTTCAATTACCGCATTTATTTCTCAATTCAACCCCGCCTTGCGTATGACATTCGCTACAGAAAATCATAAAAAACACGATCCTTTTATGAAACTTTTTACCCAACTAACATATTTTTCATTCCATAGATTTCGAAAATGAGTCTTATTTCTTCTAACTCTGGCTTTGATTTGCGTAAAAAAGGGTGCGTTATAAGAGTTTGCGGTTTGAAACCGTATTTTCGTAGCTAAAAGCTAATTAGATGAAGGTTCGAGTCTGGGGACTCTAATATTCTTCCAAACTGACGCCTTAGCGGACATGGCATGATTTCGGCTTATTACGTTCGGTACTGTTGAATAATGTAATGATAGCGTTTTTTTAAGGGGATCACCGAATTATTGTACCGCGCGGGTAGAATCTGCGAAGTTTGTAAATATCACATCAACGTTTTTGTGAGCCTGGTAAAAAAATATGAGCAATATTATTAAAATACAACGATTTATGCGGATTATATCGCGTATTTGAGACAGCCGCGGAAACTGAAGAAAATAATATTATTAATATATACT
This sequence comes from Apotomis betuletana, assembly GCA_932273695.1. Classification (NCBI taxonomy): domain Eukaryota; kingdom Metazoa; phylum Arthropoda; class Insecta; order Lepidoptera; family Tortricidae; genus Apotomis; species Apotomis betuletana. The sequence continues at coordinate 9,103,721 of OW026298.1, read as the reverse complement.
AAACCTGAAAACGAACATGTTTGAATAATAATAATAATTGAAAATGTTTGGGATTACAAGCTATATAGGGGTTAAAAAAAAAACGATACTTAACTGCCCAATCAATTACTAAGATGCCACGCGATACTATTTTAGTTAATATGTATTACCGCAAAGTAATTACGCCTTATATGCTGCGATTTATCTGATGGCTACCCGAAAATAGCAGCACAACACCACATCAAATTTTATTTTTTATTTAAGTATGTACGGGGTAAATTGTAGGTGCACTTTCCGCAAGGGTTCCTGACAGTGAGAAGCGCGTTATATTTCCCTGTTTTACAACTGAAGAAATCTTAAGTTATAATGAGTTTACTAGGTATCTAGTTTACACTTTTTAAATCAAGCCCTTCGTCCTTCCCAGGTAGCATTTAAACGTCATCATGACGTCCGTTTACGGTACTGCTAGACGTAAGAGACGTCATGTCCTGACGTCGGGGGGTCCCAGCAGATGACGTCAATTTGTCACAGCCTCAAGACGTCAGTTTACAGACGTTAGAGAGACGTCATATACTGAACGTTACTGGGCCGTACATGTTAAGGCAACCACTGACGTTGGAGTGACGTCATATGATGAATTCATAGGGACGTTACTGGGCCGTACATATTAGGGCAGCCACTGACGTCGGAGTGACGTCATATGATGAATTCATAGGGACGTTACTGGGCCGTACATATTAGGGCAGCCACTGACGTCGGAGTGACGTCATATGATGAATTCATAGGGACGTTACTGGGCCGTACATATTAGGGCAGCCACTGACGTCGGAGTGACGTCATATGATGAATTCATAGGGACGTTACTGGGCCGTACATATTAGGGCAGCCACTGACGTCGGAGCGACGTCATACACAGGATTCATAGTGACGTTACTAGGATGTACACTACACGTCAGGGCCTACGGGGCTGCATTATGCTGCCGTGCTCACGATATCAACAGTAAGTGTGTTCTGCAGAAACAAGCGATTTTCAGTTTTATTTAGGCGGGTATTATATAATAAATTTTAATAAAATCGCCCAGAACACACTTAACTGCTGATATCGTAAGCACGGCATATATGCTCCCCATAGGTAGGATGAATGAGTAGTCTGTTCAAAAAGAGAACCGTCGTGGAGAGAACTAACGTGCTGGCAAAACAAAAATGACACTAAACTCTAAAACTGCGCATTAAGCTCTACGACCGACGGTTCTAACTTATTGGCCAGGGGCCCTAGACAAGACACCTACTAGGGCGTACGTTACGCGTTCTATTCTATCCCGCTTTCCCTCCACCGTGCAAATCCTTACGCGTAAGACTAGGATATACAATTTAGCGCTTAGCATGTAGCGTTGAGATAGCAGGCATCTCATCTACGTACCCTGAACGACACTCCTAAAGGACTTTTATGGATGAAACTAAACAAAAAACACTATGTAAGTACTATAATCTTTATTTAACATTTAAATCGCCACTAATCCACACATTTAACAGCTTACGCATTACCCCTAAACAAACATTATGCATATATTCAGTAGGGAATATAGATATCAAATCTATAGGGAGCCGTAAAAGTGGTGACTCTCCAACATGATGGTCTTCATCAAGCTGCGAACGAAATGATTCATTGGTCCTCGTGGGTGCTGACACACTTTCATAGATCACGCGGCCGCGGTATTCACCTGCCTCTACACACTTGTCGCAAGCTGAATAACCACCATGTTGTTTAGTACACTTGATAAATGCTCGTGCTGGAGCGTCACAAATAAAGCTATGAACTTTAACAGTGTAATGAATATTTTCAAGATCGAAACCATTTCTAAGTAGTTTTTCTAATTGCTTTAGAAAAACATCTAATGGCGAAGGTTTAGCTTGACCACAAAAAAGAGCGACAACAAATGGTCTAGCATTAGGAATGTTTTTTAGCAATCCTAATATGGGCCACAATTGTGTATTGGTACTTTTGAATAAGGGAAGTCCATCAATGTTAAAAGACACTTTAATTTCTCTATTCCCAACATTATTATCAGTATCGTCAAATAGTTTTATTTGTTTTTGAATTTGTGAAAGAACACCTAAATATACTAATTCTCCAGTATCTAACTTAGTAATTTCTAGTTGTAAAGGGGTTGCCAACAATGTTCTGCTATCTTTTGGTAATCCAGGGCATAAAGGAGATACAATTTTAAGAAGACTATTCAAAGCATTATGTGGCATTTGATATTGAGTGGCCCAATGTTTTAAAATCATCATCTTTTATAGACTTAACAGAATCTGAATCAGATAGTGAATGCTCATCATAACATCAAGACAAGCTTAAAAATGTGATTTTTAAAAACATCAAAAGTTGAAACGGAACGAAATTCTGACATTTTTATTGAGGTGTCAGATGTCATGTATTGTTTTCCCTCCTTTTTCGTTTGGCCGTTAGCCCGTTGCTTGGTCTATTGACTATTGGTTGTGTCGTACGTCCGTGCCTCCGTGGTGAGTGCTGTGCTGTGCTGTGCTAACATGTACTCGGTGATACAATTTAGTGAAAAAGACGGTGGAACCGTATCGGTAATAAACAATTATATGAAGTACATGGCAAATCAACTAAGGAAGTGGACACACTTACAGCTGTAGTACTCTCTTGTAAATTTGAAATCACACTTAACTTTGCTTCCTTTGCTCTTCTTAATAATTGACGTTTGCCAACTATAGCCTTTTTTGAGTATTTTATTTTCTCTGCCATATATGTTTATTTTTGTTTATCAGTCTTCTTCAATCTTTCAGGGGCATGCTTTAGCCAAATTTTAATGCAATCTTCTACTTCTTTAGCTGTAGACCCAGATGTTGTGGTGACAACTCCTTCTATAAAAATATAATACATTTCTTAATGTAATAAGTAAGCATAATCAAGGAACATGAAAACACGAGGACTGACAATCACCATACTAAAAGCTGTTCCCCGTTTTTTCAACGCCATCTATGTATAAGCATTTGTTATTTACAATTTTATTCTACTTTGCAAGCGTGACATAGTATTTAAATGTTTATTATTATGTTAGACGTTTGCATCAGGGGTTAAAATAGACAAAAACAAATTTTAAAAAGTAGTCTTACAACGGCCTTACAGTTACGTGACATTTTAAACTTACCCACGATACACTCTCGCAGGTGCAGTTGGCAGAAAGGCTTTTTGTTGGATCTCTTCCCATAGAAGTTATACTGTTCAGCTAGCCGGTCAGTGAAACAAAATTTCATTATCCGAGACACTTTGCCAGAAATATCTCTGCCTCCAAAAGTTCTCATGTATGAAACCTGTAACAAACAAAAGAATGTATTTTTGTAAAATAGCAAATAAATTGCTGATCAGACCAAATGAGTGATTAGATTAAAAATCACTTGTTACATATTGTTTCAAGTGTGTAGGTATTGTATGCGTGTTTATTGTATGTATTTTTATTGCTACTAAATAACTATAAATTGCACCACCTGCTTCAAGTTGTTCCTTCCTTCTTTCTCATTAAGTTGCCTGGAAGAGATCGCTCTGAAGCTAGAAGGCCGCTTATTGGTGCAAATTTTCACTATTTATATTTTTTTTTTGTAATGCTTATTATGTGGTGTGCAATAAAGAGTAATTGTATTGTAACTTACCAAATTATCATAATTTTCTCTTTTCTCCAATAATGATTCAATTGTATTTAATTCATCGGCATTTTGAATTGGGAATTTAAATTCCGGTTTTAGAGTACCTTTCAATGTGCCTGTATGCTTTAAAAGGCTTATTATTTGATCATTTTGGGTTTTTATACATGACAATAATGACAGCACTTTTTCTTGGTAACCTAAAAAATAATAAACAGTACCTATTAGTAGGGTCAGCGTCAGATAATATCGTGGCAACGAAAGTGCAAAGTGGCCAAATATATCGGAACAAGACTTTATTGTCAAGGACTTAAAAGCACTTTAGTCGCGAGGATATATGCTGCTATACATATATGTTATGCCGACTGTACACACTCGCCGAGACAATACGAGATGGGTACCTACGCCATTTCAGTCATCCATACTAATATTATAAAAGCGAAAGGAACTCTGTGTATCAACTGTAATGAACTTTTGGTATACCTAGGAGTAGACGCGACCCTGAAAAAGATATGCTACTTTTATCTCGAAAAATTGCATACTTAGTTACCGCGGGGATAGCGATAACCGAAATTTAGTCAGACGAAGTCGCGGTCAACTCCTAGTTTTTAATAAGTTAGTGATTTGATTACTACATTATAACTAAAATATGGGGATAGTACTAACATTCCCAATAGTCGAAAGAAAAGTACCAAACAAAAACAAAAAAAAAGTAATACATCATAGTATATTAACCTGTTAATCCTCGAACACACGATGGCGTTGCTGGCACGTCGCTGCTGCGATTCGGCGGTTGTTCATATCGGCACCAAGGACTACCGAGGCGTGCCGCAACCGGAGTTAGCCGCTCCTCGCCGTCTTCTGCCAAATCTGACAACATAAAAAATATAAACAATGCAGAACTTTTCCAGTAATCAAATCAATACGTCATTTCTGAAACTCGTTTTAGCTGTTTACGCTGTAGCGGGGAACATAGGAATAAACACCAGACACATACATACATGACGGTTAAAATCAAACTGCCGCAGATGGGTAAAAATATATAAACATGGATAACTTACCTTGCAGTAGACTGCTTGTCAAGACAGGAAGCCCGTCAACTACATTCAACGACACGGTCTCTGTTGGCAAAACACATTAAGTTAATATGTATTATATTTTCACGTCCACAACATCTCTGCCAGTATTAATAACACAATGCACGCTTAGGCCTTGCTAGGCGACTTGCCCAGTCCAGAGTAAAAAAAAAAATCGCTAGCCCGAGACTATGTTTGACAGTTTCATACATTTTGACATGAATAATGTTATTAAAACTATCGTGAGACATCTTTACTAATTATAAAAACGGTATAAACTCACGTAAAAATTGTCAGGAACGACCCGACATGTTTCGAACTCATTTGGAGCTCTTCATCAGGGGTAGCTATCCGTGCTGCTACATGCGTGCTGCTGCATACGTGCGTGCAAGAGCCCTGCCCTCCCCGCGCCGCGCTATCTGCGCGTGCGCAGAGGGCGGCAAGAAGAGCGATTAAAAGTGCAGTGGGTCGCGAGTCGCGTAGCAGCAGATAGCTACCCCTGATGAAGAGCTCCAAATGAGTTCGAAACATGTCGGGCCGTTCCTGACAATTTTTACGTGAGTTTATACCATTTTGACATGGCTTAACCTCGGGCCATCTCTAACACGTGAGTTAAGTCATTAACTCTGGTCCGCGAAAGTGGCCCTTAGGAGCGGAGTTAAGTGGAGCTTAAGTGGATATTATGTCAGTTTTGAAGCAACATCAGAAAAGGAACTCTAAATACCGCAATATACCACACTATATTTATAGCACTGCGCCATATGTTATATATAGCGAAGTGTGTGACGGGCTTAGTGGATATTATGTCAGTTTTGAAGCAACATCAGAAAAGGAACTCTAAATACCGCAATATACCACACTATATTTATAGCACTGCGCCATATGTTATATATAGCGAAGTGTGTGACGGGCTTAGTGGATATTATGTCAGTTTTGAAGCAACATCAGAAAAGGAACTCTAAATACCGCAATATACCACACTATATTTATAGCACTGCGCCATATGTTATATATAGCGAAGTGTGTGACGGGCTTAAGCCCGGCTTAGCAATTTTTTTTTACTCTGGACTGTGTAAGTCGACCTTAGTAATACATTATAATTACAGGGTTTCACAAAAATGACTATTCCACTTCAGCTGTTAACCAGGTATGTCAGTCAGCCTGAACAACCTATTTTTTATACCAAAGGTTACATTACCTGATCACCTTCTAAAATGTGATGCATTTTTAAGACGCCCTACCCAAACCTAATCTTTAACAGGTAAGATACTCTACTATGGGTATGGGTGGGTTATAGGTACTCTATTATGTATCAATTATAATTTACTTACTTTCTGGTATTGAAGGGGTTTCTTGGGTAATGTTTGGCTGAGCTTGTGGGGTATCTGCATAAAACATAATATATTATTTTAAGATTACTTTGTAATTTCATACTTACCTATACAATTACATGACAAAAAAACTACCTAAAATAGATTTATTCACTTTTGATTTTTAGGGGTCCACACCACAAAAGGAAAAAACTTCCATCTATCCCCCCATAGTTCTAACAAAAAGATAAGTTTGAGTACAAAACAAACTTCTATTTAACAGAGTAAGCAGTTAGGGTTAGGTACAGTTAGGTATATTGACCAAAATAAGTTTTTGTTCAAAATTTAATTTTTAATACAAGCTTTTTTGCTGACTGTACTTATACTAATTATAAAAACGGTATAAACTCACGTAAAAATTGTCAGGAAGGAGGTTTTTATAATTAGTAGAGATGTCTCACGATAGTTTTAATAACATGACTGTACTTATACTATAAACAAGTACTCAAAACATAGAAACAAATGATCCAAAACTCAACCTATGGTATCTACATCCCGGCTTCATCATCAGCGCACTGGGTTTACATAATTATGCAAAATTTCAGCACAATCTAAAATATAACACCAGGAAGTGGACCAAATTTAATTTGCAAGATTTGTTCCCACACTTACAAACAGGTCAAGTTAAATAAAAACTTGTAATAATTAGGTTCTTTCCATATCCATACTAATATTATAAATGCGAAAGTGTGTCTGTCTGTCTGTCTGTCTGTCTGTTACCTCTTCACGCTTAAACCGCTGAACCGATTTAGATGAAATTTGGTATATAGATAGTTTCAGTCCCGGGGAAGGACATAGGATACTTTTCAACCCGAATAAATTTAGTGTTCCAGTGGGATGAGCGGGTAACACCGCGGGGCACAGCTAGTTCTTTATATATAACATATTTGCATGGTAACCATGGGACAATCAATCTCGAATGAAATGGCTGAAAGTTCTTTGAATATGAGAATGCGGCAAATATGTTAATGAACTAAAAATAACTACAAATAATGGCTGTTATGAAGTAAATTCTGACACTTTGCACACCAATGAAGATGCTAAATTGAATATTGACAATATAAATCCTAGGAAGAAAATGCTATGCTTACTATTCTGACACATGCAAAAAGTACAGCATTTTTTCCCATTGTTCACATTTTCAATATTCAAAAACTTCAATGTTTATTTTTTATTTTACCACACTTACATCTATCTTCACAGGTGTCAGGTGCATCTTTACATCTATCTTTACAATGTGTCAGGATTTACTTCAAAACAGCCATTGACTATAAAACTCACCTCCATAACAGGCTTCTAGGCCAGCAGCTTGAAATGTTTGTAATTTGTTAAAGGTCTTTTTCTTTAATGGTGGTGGCCTTATGTGATTGTCATTATCTTCTTCGCTGGTAGAAATATATCTTTTAGCCCTTCTCCGTTTGAGACTTGGTTCTGTTTCTGCTTCAGTCTGTAAGTCTGATGTATCCTCCACCAGTTTTAGTTTTTTTTTTGCTTTCTCTATATCATCTTCACATGCAAATGAAATAAAAAAATACACACCACATGCAAAAATAATAAATGAACACAGCATAATGCATCCTTCAGTCAAGGGATATAAACAGGGCTGGATTTAGAGGTGTGGAGGCCCTGGGGCAACAAAGGACCAGAGGCCCAATATTATATATTATAATATTATTTTCAGAATAATAGGAACAATTGATTGTCCCCTCTCTTGTGAAGGCCCGGGGCAGTAGCCCCGCCTGCCCCCCCTTAAATCCGGCCCTGGATATAAATAAAACAAGGTTATTGTAGATAGTAAATATGTAGGACGGAGTTGCATTAGTCTGAAATGGTACAGTCAACCAATTTGACTAGTAGGCCACTTTGAACCTTTTCACAATTAATGTTGTAATGTGATGAGATGACATGCCAGCATGCCTGCTCAAAGTAGTTAATTAATAAAATTGTTATAAAATGTATAGCGAAAAGGTTCAAAATTGCCTACTAATCAAATTAATTGACTGTACCCGTGCCGTGACTACTTGTCAACACAGTCAATACAAAATCTTGTATCTTTATGTGTCATACATATGAATTATATTGTAATGTTTGCCTTCTCTCAGTAAATCTAAACGAGATTTTAAGTTTAATATTTGCATGCAACAACAAATCTTGCACCAGGAGGTTAGCACACCATAGCAGCAGCTCACTCGTTCAAGCAGTTTCAATAATTACAGTTGCCGGCAAACTTCTAGAGCAGACCTTGAGTGCACAGTAGCGTGATTTGTTCGTAAATCGGCTACTGTGTAACTCAAGATCTACTAAGATTGCAGGCAACTGCAATGCAAGGCATCCATATATAGGTAGTAGTCTTGTGCAAGAGACCTTAGAGACCATATAGAATAGACCTTAGTTTCGTTAGGCACCCATAGCCAAATCCAAGTGGTTTGTAAAAAATATTAAACTGTACATACCAGTCTCACAAAAAACTCTTTGCACGCTGTATAATTTCCATTTTTCATCTGGTGTCTTAGCATCAGCCAAAACTCTTTCAAACGCTTTAGTTCCTTTAACGGGTGGCCAAAAGACTTCACAACGCCTTGGCGTAAACCACTGATTGTTTATTACCGATACGGTTCCACCGTCTTTTTCACTAAATTGTATCACCGAGTACATGTTAGCACAGCACAGCACAGCACTCACCACGGAGGCACGGACGTACGACACAACCAATAGTCAATAGACCAAGCAACGGGCTAACGGCCAAACGAAAAAGGAGGGAAAACAATACATGACATCTGACACCTCAATAAAAATGACAGAATTTCGTTCCGTTTCAACTTTTGATGTTTTTAAAAATCACATTTTTAAGCTTGTCTTGATGTTATGAATTTAAAACTTGTAATAAATTATTTTATAGTATCAACTGTAGAGTTACCCTATTAGACGGTTTTTTTTACTTTATAAATATTTTATAACACAAGATTGACAAATTGGTATCATGAAAAGAAACGCATTATTTTTTTTTTAAATCAGATACTTATATAACGACCACATATAACGACTATGAAACTGTTCAAATTTCAAATTTCTTTGCATATGTACCGGCTATACAAATTTACAAAAATGTATTAGTATTTGCCCTTAGTTTGGATTCACTATGATGGTGGTAGACTTCACTCATGGACATAAGTCGGTCAGATCCATTGCATTCCTTATCGTTCTTTAGCTCTTCGGGACCAGATACGTCATGCAACAGACGTCAACCGGAGGACATATTTAAACTAATAAGGGACCATTTATGACCTATACAGTACGTACAGTGCAGTGTACTAATAGTACGTAGCTATGACGTACAATAATGACGTATAATGTACTGACCCTAAATTGACTTAAGTATGACGTACAATAATGACGTATATTGTACTGACCCTAAATTGACTTAAGTATGACGTACAATAATGACGTATATTGTACTGACCCTAAATTGACTTAAGAATGTCGTCATTTTTTAGTCGCCGACGTCACCTTGCTACCTGGGTTTGACGCCGCGTGGCAACGTGGAGCTAATTGCATAGCGCAAAGAAACGTTATTTCTGATGACTTTATTTATGGATATAGCCTGTCGGCAAACTAAACATATTAAGAAACAAGTTGATGAGTTACAGGGAGACATCAAATAAGGGAGATATCAGTTATCTCTCAGGTATACGACCTTAAACTGTCATTTAAACGCGATGAGTTGCAACTTTGGAGATACGAAGGCGTAATGATTATCGAAAATGCTATCCTAGGTGCCGTGTTTAAAAAAATGTTTTCACATTCCAGATGTTGTTAATGCAGAATTATGCGTTATATATATCTAAATGCAGTTCATTCCGTTTAAATGACAGCTAAAAGCGATATACCTGAGAGGTAACTGAGATCTTGCTTATTTGGCACAACAATACTCGAATAAGCGCCTCTGAACTTCCTTTTGAAAGAAACACTGCCGCAACTCCTGTACCTCATTGACGTAATAGTACATCACTGCAGACGCCAGGAAAGAAGGGCTTGCCGGGTGAGTAGGTATGATAGATAGATGGCCGACCGTAGGGAGGCCGGATATATACGAAGCCGACAAGCCCTTCTTCACGGCTAGGCATGTATAGTGCTTTTCTCAAAGATATGCAATGAAATAAAACAATACACTACTCAAAAACAATATAATTCAGCTGTTTAGCCTGTTCGTGAACACAAACTACTTTGCGGCCTAGGCCTTCAATTTTTTATCGCGTTGTTCCCCCCGAAATGTGAAGTTATAACGACATTTCATTGCATGTTTGAGAAAAGTTACTTAAAACGGTTAGTTTGCCGACAGGATCTAAAATCGCCATAAATAATGTTTCCCGGCAAGAGATTGTAGTCTTCTTAAGAACCCAGGAACGTTGGCTTAGTAAGCAGCTGCACTACCACTGCGCCAGCCGTGTATACCGGGTGCTGCCTGTAATATGAGCAATAAATTAAAACATAGACTCTACCCGTCAAGCTGAACAACAGTTGCTTAGCAACTTCTGAAAATAACATGTATTAAATGATAATATAACGCAATGTATTGCGAAATGTGCGATATTCGTAGAGTGACAGCTATGTCAATGCTCAGGGAATGTCAATGTTGGACGGCGTACATTGAAAATACTATTTAATTTGTTTGAAATAATGAAAGTCTGAAAACAGACTTTTTTAAAGTTACTGAACAAATGTTGATCAGTTTGAAGAGTAGAATCTATGTTTTACTTTATTGCTCCTATTACAGGCAACACCCTGTATATAGATAGCTAGCTTAAACGGTGGATATTTCTTTATTCATGCCTAAGTCTTATTCAAGTTACCTTTCGAACAAATAAGAACTAAGCCTGACCAGAAATATATGAATTTTGTCAAGAGGGCGCCATTTATAAGACTTATATGGCAACAATTTTGCAACCAAACGCAACCGCACTATAATGACATTAGTTTAAATACCTGTCAGTTCCTAAGATAACCTCGTAATATCATGGTAATGGAATGCAATCTTTTCATATACCTACACTTTATTTATAATATTACGTTCACGACCGTGAATGATTTTCGGCATTTTCTTTGGATATTTTTAAATATTTGTCGTTTAAAGATCAGAATGACATTAACATTATTGACAAACCGTCATAAAATCATTGCCAGTGTAAGAAATTAGTTTCAGTGAAATTCCGCAATATGGCGCATCCTCATATATTTCTGGTCAGGCCTTAAATTGTCATAAAGTGTATACAAGAAAATTCTTCTAAAATGACACTCGTAGCAACTTACATCTTTACCTGACCATTGCAATGTATTTAAAATCATGAATGTTTTAGTGGTCCATTTCTTCATGCAATAGGTAAATACGAGGACAGAAGTTTATGAAACAAATTTATGAAATGGATCAAACGCCGTTTTTGCCCCGGAAGTTGGGTTATGTCTCGAGACGTGTGGTACAAGTCAGAAGATGTTAGTTGAATAATATTTTTTTCTAAAATAATAAACCGACGTTAACGAGAAGCAGTTGTATAGCCGAGAAGAACCGAACGAGCTACTTAAATAATACAACTGAGATTCTTAACTTACTTAAAATATTTAAAGAATTATGCACTAACTCCTAACCATTAAGGAGTTGTATCTTCTATCATGAGCACAACATAATGAGATGATGACTACCGGACGCGTTAAAATACCTGAATAACTCAATGAAAAACATTGTTAGTGCTTATAATATTTGAGGGTTGCTGTCGATTTCCCTGAGATCTAATCATCAGATCCCGACATTCCCGACATAGTGACAATAGGACCACCTCAGGAGTATAGTATACTCTTTCAAATAGAAAAATATTTTGAGAATCGCTCCACAGTAAGGCTTGGTACCTACAATTTTTGAATGACCCTGAAATTATATATTTTTTTCGATGGTCCTTTCTTTAAGGATCCACAAGCTGCAGGTCATTAATGTGGTAATCCATCACTTTACCGAAAATCGTTTCATCGATTATCGTTTCCTATAACACTATTCACAGAATTTTATTACAACTTAGGAATCATTCATCGAACTTCGTTAGATCGCTTGTACATTTGCTCGAATTACCTTTTACACAAGAATCAACTCATCGAATTTCACTTCATTATTTTATTTGTTTATCGACGTAGTCGTTCATCGAATCGCTTTTACTATAATTTTGATTTAACGTAAGTTTTAATTCCCATACTTATTACATCATAGAAAATCGTTTCACTAGTGTTACTATACTCAATAATACGCTTCTTCTTCTTCGTGGCAATATGACCTGAAACCCGACTTGGTTGGGTTAGGTTTAGGTTATTTTTTTTTTGTGACCTGAAACCCGACTTGGCTAGATCCGACTTGGTTGGGTTAGGTTTAGGTTATTTTTTTTTATTACCTGAAACCCGACTTGGCTAGATCCGACCTGGTTGGGTTAGGTTTAGGTTGTTTTTTTTATGACCTGAAACCCGACTTGGCTAGATCCGACCTGGTTGGGTTAGGTTTAGTTTTTTTTTTTATGACCTGTAACCCGACTTGGTTGGGTTAGGTTTAGGTTATTTTTTGTAATGATCCGTAACGTTACTACGATGAAACATTTTTCGTGGCAGTAATAATAAATGGGACGTGCCATCTGTGAATCATGTTTCGATAAATTCATACTACGACCAAGTAATTATTCTATGAAAGGTAAATTCGATGAATAGTTAAGCTACGATTTGAGGCAAATTCGAAACAATTTACGTTGAATAGTTGATCGATTATTCGAAAAGCAATGAATTGATGATTATGTGATTAGAAAAAAAAATGAAAAGACTTTCGTGGAATAGTTTTCGATGACATGAAAATCGACGTAAGAAATTTCGATGAAATGATAGACACCCCATTAATGTTTCTTTACCATGGTGTTTCCGTAAAGTTCTAGAAATTGATAATTTGTCAGTTCTCAATAATAGTGGCTGAAGGGATCTTTGCCTTCAAAACTTGATAAAAAAGAAATAGTCGATGGTCGTGACTTGTCAAAGTCTAAAATTTCAACGGTTTGACTTTGACATGTGCGGAAATTTTAACGATTTGATATTGACACATGCCAACCATCAACAATATATATTTTTTAATTATTTTTCGAAGGCAAAGATTCCTTCAGCCACTATTATTGAGAACTGTCAAAATTACCATTTAAATAAACATTTTGGAAAAAACATGGTAAAGAAAAATTGTCCTGTAGTTCGTAGATCCTTACAGCAAGGCCTATCGAAGTAAAATATAAGGGTCTTCCAAAAATTGCACCTAGCTAATATTTAGTGGCGGAATGATCGACAACGATAACAACATTAGGTATAAATAAAATTGGGCAAGTGCGAGCCCGACTCGCGCATTGAGGGTTCCGTACCTATACATATATATAATCTATAACAAGTTTGTTGTATGGGAGCCCCCCTTAAATATTTATTTTATTTTATTTTTAGTATTTGTTGTTATAGCGGCAATAGAAATACATCATCTGTGAAAATTTCAACTGTCTAGCTATCACCGTTGTTGAGATACAGCCTGGTGACAGACGGACGGACGGACGGACGGACGGACGGACGGACAGCGAAGTCTCAGTAATAGGGTCCCGTTTTTACCCTTTGGGTACGGAACCCTAAAAAACATACAGTTGAATTAAGACACTCCTTATCTTTTGAAGTCGGTTGTAAATAATATATACAAGGAAAGGAAATACTAATATGGTTGAGCTTATACTAAAGTAAGAACCTAAAGATGTCGTTATTGTATCTAAGGAATTCAAAACCGGTTATTAATACCTGCTATTTCTATAGTGAATTAACCGGTCTGCACAGCACATCGCTCTTAAGGCCCCACCCATCTAAATAAACAAACGAGCTATTTAATTACTTAACATATTTTTTTTACAGTCGGCGAAGGAAGATTCATTAAAAGTTAAAAACACTTACAGATCATTTTAAACAAGTGAATTGTATCACATAAAAAAGTCTGCACAGAACTTTATCTATGTTTAAACATTTTAAATGTGCATATCGTCTGTTGACAACCAAAACTCACTTATTATAAGTAACAAATACCTACGTAAGACAAAGCTCGTATCTCAGTATCAATTTACTAAATAGATACCTACGAAGTTTTGAAGAACAGTGACAGACATTTTAGTGAGCTTTGGTTGTCACTAGGCGATAATAATAATATTTATGTACCTTTTTCCTTTTTCCTTATTTCTTTATTTTACATGCATGTAAGTAAGTAATAAAGATAAGTAAGTAATAACTTAATTTTTTATTATTCAACAAGCAACCCTCATATTGCACACGTCTCTCTGATCTAAAACATGTTGTTCAAAAATATTGCGCAATAGTTAATACTAATAATTAAGCCTCTTGTGACTTGGACCTCCTAAATTTGGCGACTCTATGCCCAACTTCAATCACTTTGCCACCCGCCTTTCCTGTAAGGGCAACAAACGAATACCTACCTACCCCAAAAAAGAAAGCGTTTTATCCGGTTGTACGACAGAAAAAACTGGGTTATGTTTTTCATTCAAAAACTAAAGAGACTAAAATGATCTGATTTTATAATAATAAAATGTTTGTAATATGCGTGAAACATATAATAAAGCTCTTGAATTATTTAATTTAGCGTATGGGTACCTAATCTCCAATTTTTTCAATTGAGCTACGGGACTATTTTAAATTCAATGAGCGAGTTAAGCGAGCGCGGCGTCTCACTTTCAGCGTCGCCAAAATTTATTTCGTATGTCCGAATGTTTGGATGTTCTGATTCCCGGCCGTTCTCGCCTGGAGATCGCATTTCTCAACCGATTCTCCTGAAATTTTGTGAGTAGAAAAAATCCAAACATCCAATCTTCCGGACATAGGTACGAAATAAGTTTTGGCGAAGTTGAAACAGAGACGCTTAGCTTCGCATCGATCAATTAGGAAGACAGGAAGTACACATTCAAGGCCAGGTATTCGGTTTCAGCATTAGTCCTAGAAAAGAGGTCCGAATTTTTACACTTAATTTGCTTATGCGTTCGTAATCACTATACCTATTTTCATTTAATTGGCAAGATTTCATATTTTTAGGACTATAATTTTACTATTTTTCTGAATACAATTTTATTCTTAAGATTACTAATTATATTATTATAGATTTAAATCTTTTAACTCCAAAACTATGACACAATGGAATGGTTCCTTTAGTGTGGTGTCTAATAAAAAATAACTTAAGCTTGACATTGTTGACAGAGTGTTGGCATAGTCGTCGTAGATTTCGGTTATTTTATGTATTTTGTTGTAAAAGTATTTCTTTACATACTGAAAAAATATTCAAATATTTGTTTAGGGTGTTGGTGGGTACACGATGCAAAGCTCTTTCGATCTCTATATTAATTTCCATCTGTTAGAAATATGAAATGTTGTCAATTGTAAACAAGATGAGAACGTAGGAGGTATGCCTCTTGCAATAAATCTATCCAGAATTAGAATTCATGAATTCTTTAGTTGAATTTATGCAATATTTAAGTGTACCGAAGAATAAATACACGATGTTATATTGCTCATTTATTCGACAGACTTTTGTACGACAGATACCTAGCGCATCCAATAAACAAGCACAGCGAAATTAATGTACACAGTATTATATCTTCTTGACCTGCGAGGTCAAATGTCGGGTGTGGTGAGGTCAATCTAGTGTGAAAAGGATTTTTGTTTTTACCATTGTTTTATTAAGGGAAAAGACGGAAACAAAAACGAATGAAGATCGAATTTAAATTTGCCCAACTAAATAACTGTTGGATACCAGATATAATTCCCCAAATGCGGACATTTGATAAGCGTTTTCACCATGGTCTCACTCATCTAATGGAAAGTGAAGATAACGTGAACAGTATGATGAACTTCATCGTCTATCTATTATATGCTCGAATATGGCATCTCATTTGAATACTCTCTGACACGTGTAGCAATTCATTGGTAGCCGAAACCCATAGTTCAAGGTAAGGGTCGCCGTCATCGCAGCATGGAAGTTGGATAATTCCTCAATTATATGAAAGTTGCATATATTTAATTGGAATTATACGGAATACGGATAAAAAAATAATCTGAAAAGCAATGTTAGTGTGACAAGATAAAGGGGTCAGTTATTTCTTTAAAAACATCAAGGTTGTAGGTCAACGGAAATGTCGGAAACACGTCGGAAATACATATGTCGAACGGAAAATCCAATCCGAAACATTGTGTGAACCAGGAGGCATTTCGCAAATCACGAGGTTCGGCACGGGGCCAATTTAACCACATGAGATTGGGAGTCCTCTGTTACAAGGGTGAAAGTGGTAAAAGTTACAAATAACTATATACAAATATAACTCTGTAATGGCTGCAGGTTGGTGGACTGTAAAGTAAGTTGTCCTGTTAATTTAGGGATTTACGCGAGATGAAACGATGTTTTAAAAAATAAACTTAATTTCTTATGATTTATACATTTATAAAATATCAAACAACCTCACACAAATCGATCTAGTTCCAAATTAAGCTCAAGAAGGCCTGTGTTATGGGTACTATACTAGACGACGATATATGTATATACTTATACCTACAGATAAATATATACTTAGATACATATTATAACAACCATGACCCAACCTACCTAATAATTTTACTCCAAAATATTCTTCTGATAAAATATTGTACTGGACATAATATTATTAAATTTAACTGTGGTACTTGTATTTTTAAAATAGAATAAGTAGATCAAGAGTTACTCATACAATATAGAGAAATCATTGCAACCTACGTGACGGAACCGGTGGGCGGTACATTTTCTCCCGTTAACCTTATCTTTAGGTACCTATTCGTCGTAACGTAAATGAATAATAATATAATTATCTAACTATAAAATGGTATGTTTTTTTATTGATTTGAATTAGTCAGCATTGAATCGAATGTCCTGCCTACAAATAAATACGGGGTAGGTAGGTACATAATAGAAAGGAAATTTCATGATAAATAAATAAATTTTAAGACCTGGGTACTAGACAATCACTGCATAGTATAAAACAAAGTCGCTTCCTGCTGTCTGTCCCTATGTATGCTTAGATCTTTAAAACTACGCAACGGATTTGAATGTATTTTTTAGTAGATAGAGTGATTCAAGAGGAAGGTTTGTACCTATGTATAATACATGCATAATTTATCACCATTGCACCCGTGCGAAGCCAGGGCGAGTCGCTACTACGATATAAATAAAGTTTTGAAATAGGTAATAATGAAAAGGGTCAAGATGCCTACGAAGATTTGAAGAGTCCAGGCGTCATCAGCCTCTACGAAGATTTGAAGTGTTAAATTGTTAAGTTTAAGACGCCTTATTCCTTTTAAAATTATGTTTTTTCGCAAATATACCTATTGATAATTTCAACCAACTTTTTGAAGTGAATATTACTTTTCCCCGAGTTCTAGGTAGTAACATAGCTATTTCATGCTTTCGTTGCGTGCAGTCGAAAATAAGTTGAAGAAACTAATTTTCCGCATGAATTTTGTCAATTTGAAACAAAAATTATCAATGAAAAATTCAGTGTAGGTTTCAAAAATATACCAATAAATTCCAATAGCCCTGTTCTAGGTAATAACATCTACAAATAATATGTTAAGAAAAATGTTTGATCCTATAGAAAAATGTCGAAAACACTCGTCTGTTTGCTCCTCAAAAAAAATACAAAATTTTAGGAGCTTAATGGGAAGAAAAACGCTAAAGTGTAAGATGTCTCTTAAAATAGAAACATTTCTATTTACTAAAGTAGCAATCATTGTCCCAATTTTCGATATGACCGATATCAAAAGCTTAAAATTCTCTATTATTAAACCGTTATTTAAGAAAGGGAAAAGAACGGACACAGGTAATAATTATAGACCGATCGCACTTCTACCCGTCATTTCAAAAGTGTTTGAAAGGGTAACGTACTCGCGAATTTTAAATTTTTTAAATAAAAATAGCATCCTGTGTCCTGAGCAGAATGGTTTTCGTAGAGGGAAGTCAACCACTCATGCCGGTTTTGACTTGGTTCGGAGTATAACTGATGTGTTGGACGATAATGATATGGCGGTAGGACTATTCCTGGATCTAAGTAAAGCATTCGATTTTGTTAATCACCCGATCCTCTTAAAAAAGCTAGAAAAATATGGTATACGAGGGCCGGCATACATGTGGTTAAAGAGTTATTTAGCGGACCGAAGGCAAATAACGCGAATAACTCATACATGTACGATAAAAAATACCACTTCAAACGTCGACTCTACTCCGCGAGTAAACCCTCGTGGGGTACCCCAGGGCAGTATTTTGGGACCTCTCTTATTCTTACTATATATCAACGATCTTCCTAACTTTATTACCCATCGTTGTCTTCTGTTTGCCGATGACACAACTGTCATCATAAGAGGGAAAAACGATATGGAGTTAAAGGAAAACATCCATAATACATTGACACAGATATCAACTTGGTTGGAAAATAACGGTTTATATATGAATGCTTCCAAAACTAAACTTATTAGATTTGTAACCCGTAATAACAAAATAAAAAATAAATTAGAGGTGAACACGGGTATGGACGAAATAGAACAGGTATCACACACCAATTTTTTAGGTATTGTTATTGATGAACACCTCAATTGGAAAAAACAAGTTGACTTAGTTTCCGCAAAAATAAACAAATCTGTATACGCTCTAAAGAAATTATGGGGTAATGCCACAGACATACAAAGAATCTTCATATCGCAGAAAAAGTGCATCAGGGCTTTAAACGGGATAAAACAGTCGGATACTTGTAAACCATTCTTTAAAAAATTCGGGATCCTGACTGTTTCTTACAAATTTACAAATTTCTAGAATATATAGATATTCTAGAAATTTGTAAATTTGTAAGAAATAATTTGGAACTTTTTAACATGAAATGCAACAAGGGAAAACGAAAAGTCACACACAAATCTTTGATTATTCCTAAAAGCCGTCTACAATTAAATAAAAAGAATTGCTACCATATGGCAATAAAAATATATAATGCAAATCCTATTTCATGGACAGAACTTCCAAATAGAATTTTCTTCTCAAAATAAAAAAAAAATGCTACTTGAGGAATGTTTTTATTCAATAAATGATTATTTTATTAAAATGGCAAACATTGTAAGGGACATTTAAATAGATAATTTTTATAAGTTAATTTATATAGATTATATTATTAATAATAGGTATATGGATTTTTGTGATAACTAGACTTATTTATATTATTGTAAGAAACAGGGGCCCAATTCGAGATTGCCGTTGGAGATATCGCCAAACGTCAAATCTCCATTAGATAACAGTTATATCGCCATTGAACTGTCATTTTAATGCGATGAGCTTAAAAGTGACATATCTCATCTCAATTTTGGAAATACGAAGGCGATAATGATTGTCAAAAATGTTATTCATGCATATGAATTTCTGTTTTGAATGAAACGTAACGGACTAATTTCACGCACTACGCGGTCAATTTAAACTATGCGCCTGTTATTTATGCCGTCACATACAAAGGAAACGAAAATTTAGCGCGTCCGAATTGATGAAGTCGCGATATTCTAGGGATATCGCCACTTGTCAAGTAGGCACACGTCAAAAGTGACGGATGGCGATGAAAAGGAGAGATCTCCATTATATCTCTAAAATTGGTCGAATACCCCCCCAGGATTATTTGTTTTCTGGAAATGTAAAGTAATTAAAATGTATATTGTAGACTTTAAAATCACCGTCGCTGACGTATATTATTATTGTATACCGTTAACCGGTTTATTGTGACACTCTCCCATGTTCTTATTTAACAGCTTCTGTATATGCACAATCGAACAATAAATGATTTCTTTTTCTTTCTTTCTTTCTTTCTTTCAATATGCATGTGTTATATGCGTGATATTGTTTTATTTTTTACCTCATGAACGCTGAGTTTATTATTTTATACATTACAAGGTCGATACGATAAAGTGCCTGGATAGCAATTTTTACATTGAGATTGAGTAACATTGAAAGTGTAGGTACCTACAGCTAGCGCCTCTTAAAAAAACGCTGTCAAACTTACTGCGCAGGAAGATGGCCAGCGCTCCTTTTATATTTTGCGATGTCTATAATATTAGTTATTTTATTTAGGCCATAAGTAATCTTTAGGGTTGCGTACCTCAATCCGAAAGAACTGAACCCTTATAGGATCACATTGTTGTCCGTCCGTCTGTCTGTCTGTCAAGACCCTTTATCTCGAGAAGGCTTGGAGGTATCGAGTTGAAATTTACACCATATACTCAAGTCCAAAGTCCCTTGGAGCTGTGAAAAAAATCAAACTTCTACGTTAACGTGTAAAAAAGATACGGCCGTTTATATTGCAAAAAACGTACATTTCGACACTCTCAAAGGAATCAAAATGATAGGGGTACTTCCCGATGACCTAGAACTATGAAATTTGGCAAGTAATATCGTCACATACTACAAATAATTATAAAAATCTCAAAACTATATTTGTATTAAATCATAAAAATATAGTCCTTTTCAAACATCATATTTGGAGAACTCGGTTGCGTTATGTTTGCACCTTGTTTGTATTCGGCGCCATACATTTCAGGTGCAAACTTAACTCAACCAGGCCAATTAAGATGGGATAAGTGAAAGTTTGTACGGAACCCTCGGTGCGCGAGTCGGACTCTCACTTGGCCGTTTTTTTTAGAGTTACAATAACTTTCAGTTCAGTGTGCTATGCTGTGTATTGTGATTGCCTCGGTCAATTCCAGCATAAGTATAGGTAGGTACTTATTTCCTGAATAATACGTTGTACGAAACCTAATCACGTTTTGTATGAAATGAACAAATGCGTTTTTCCACTTCACTGCAAATCAATGTAAGCATAGCAATAAATGTAGGACTGTAGGTACCACACCTCTATTTTATACTTAACTCAGTCCAATTCAGAGCCGCAGCGTCGCCGGTTGCTAGCGGATTTATATTTGAATTTCGAACACAATTTTTTAATTTTTTCAACATGGACAATATGAGTTTCGTCGTCGATGAAAAGTTGCCAGTCGTGGGTGACGTGAAGGTTGAACATGCCCCGAACTGTTACAGGAGCGAAGGGATTGTGGTTTGCTCGCCTGAATGTCATGCTGCTGTGGTACTTGTCTACGGAATGTGAGTAACTTGTGAATTGTGGATAATTCAAGATGGCGGCACAGGTCCCTAATCACTTTTTTTTTTGCTTGATTTTTCGAAGGTAAAAGGATTCAACGCGTGGTAAAAACTCCTGAACAGATAACCTGGTACCAAAAGACCATCCTATTTTCTTGGTCTTATCTTTGTTATTAAAGGCGTTTCCATGTTGTTATCATCAGGGTTCACCATTGAGGAATCTCGATTCCGCTAGGGGACTTGACGACTTCCTCTTTTATTTAAGTTACGTCTGTATCGCGCCAATTGCTTTGGTTACCTACTGTATTTTTTGCGTCGTATTTTTGACCAAGCGCGTGATGCGTCTCAGTTTGAGCTTGGCTTGGCCTTATGTACATAGATAATAGACTTTGAGCCTAATGTGGTAACCGTTATTTCCAATTAGATTTTTAGCTAGGTAGGTTTTAAACAACATAAATAGTAAAAGTAAAGAAAATACAGAACATAAACAATATTATTATAAAACGCTAACCTAGAATCTAAATATGGAATAAGTCTAAGGTATTTATTTTTTACAAGCACAACTACTCCTTATTGTAGGTAAAATAGAAAAATAACAATTAGGGCCGCTCTATTGTTTAAAAGGCGGTCTTATCGTCCCTAAACTTGGCAGTGTATCTTATAATGCACATTGTAAAGTAAAATAATCTACCGGTCAGTAACGATCGATTTATATTTTCTGTTTAGTATTAAATCGAAGCATGATGTGCTCACTTTCTACCAAAAAAATATTTTTGTGCTCTGGCAACAAATTTTGACCAGTAGCTCGCCAGATGGCAGACCATACGCGTGCGACTATGAAGCTCAAGGTAAAAAAAATATATATAAATTTTTAATATTGACTTGGTAAATAGAAAATCACTTTAACTTATTGCCGAATAGTTGAACTAACGATTTTAAACTTAAATTAATAGAAAATCACTCATTTTCCAAGTAAAATATTAGCATATTTTTGCGTGTATCTTTTAATGCACACTGCCAGCTTATTAGTAATTTTAATATGTGCATTTGTGGATACATTGCCAGGTTGCGGTTATTATAATTGACCGGCGATTGACCTCAGTATCACCTGATGGTAAGTGACTACGGGGTCGAAGATGTAGGTCGCTGGTTCATCAACAACATCAACAACAATACACACCATGGGAGCGAGTTCCATCCCTTATAGCGATAGTAATTAGAATATAAACTTACAACATAAGGATGAAGTCGGCTCTCTTGCCTGGATGTCCGATGGTGACATAGGGATGGTGGGATTGAATCCTGCAATTCCTACACAAAATCTCCAAAATAGATCCGATAGAAAACTGACATGCTGGTAACTTTGCGGCGATGTTTGAGGCTCGCGATGATGCCCCTAACTGGCGTAGCCGGCAGCATTACCAATGAGCTCGCGTTCTGCCGAATCCAAGGTACCCCCTTTGTGTTTTTGTTAGAGCACTTTTATTAAGCTCTATAAGTAAGTAGTATCCATGAAACGGTGTGATTTGAGAAAATTTCTTAAACATTTCTGTAAAAAAGCACTAGATTCTCTTTTGCTATGTAGCAGGCAAAGTATTCTTAAAGATACAAATTTAGTTTTGTGAACACTTGGCAGTGTATCCAATAAGATACATGCTATAAATATTAAAATACAAGTCAAATATTTTTTTATATATTTTTTTCGTGTATTATTATCGCTAACTAACTAAATAAAACAAGAAAAAAAAATAAAAACGCACATCTAATTCCCTGCCAAGTATAGGGTTAAACTTATCGGTATTTTACGGGATACATTTCGATGGCTATTTGGCTATATTCGATGTACTGGTTCCATTGCGCTACTACTGAGAGACTATGGCGTGGATTTGGGTTCCCCACCATTGGCGTATCTAAGATTATTTTTCAGG
This sequence comes from Apotomis betuletana, assembly GCA_932273695.1. NCBI lineage: Eukaryota > Metazoa > Arthropoda > Insecta > Lepidoptera > Tortricidae > Apotomis > Apotomis betuletana. The sequence continues at coordinate 9,080,464 of OW026298.1, read as the reverse complement.
GGGGGCCTTTAGCTATGCTTATGATTATGACCTACGTTTTACTTTTCGATCACTGTTTTCACTGTTGTATACATACCATGAGTGAACGTGACCGTACTCGCTAGTATGAAAGTGTGAACAATTTGTACGGACAATAACCAGCGCCCCTAGCGGTTCCTTTGTAGAACTAGAATTCTCCATACAAACCGTTTACGTAGTCGCTAGCATGTACGGTCACTGTAAACTCATGGTAATGCCTTGATCACACGTACCGAGACAGTGGGCGAGACAGTGCTCTCGTCCCTGTCACACACAAGACAAACGGGCGAGACAGAGCACTGTCTCGCACGTTTACTCGGTACAGTGTGATCAAGGCATAAGGGTACAGATGCTAACACGGACGAAACGAAACTAAACCCGTGACAGGCTGTGGCTTACCAAAACTGGCTTCACTTTCAAGCGTTGACTACCATAGGCGAGGCGTATTTATTCTAAGATCTTAGTTTACTCGGGTCAGTCATGCTCATGCTTGTATATACCTACTAGCGGTACGGACTAAGTAGTACATTGCATACGTCAGTTGATAACTTCGTTATGCAGAAATGCGTAGGTATAATTGCATAAGCAGCATAAGTAGGTACGCTACGCTGATAAAGCACTCAGTGTAGTAAATGTTTTTTGAACGAACAACTCTATTTATCTTTCTGAAGTATATACCTACTAATTACCTTTAGCCGGCGGTTTCGATCTCTTTAAAATATAAACACTACCTTTACATGCTCCGGGTTATTTTTTCAAATTAATAGGATGAATTGTATGAACGTCCTAGGCCGTAAGTGCCTTATCACACTTGCGATTTGCGAGCGAATTTTGTATGGCGGCGATCACGCAGCGAGTTCGCCGCGGCGCTTATTTGTATAGAAAACTCGCTCGCAAATCGCAAGTGTGATAAGGCCCTAAGTGGGATTTTCTGCCCAGGAAGCTGCTGAGGGGAAAATCGCACTTTCTGGCCAAGGTAAGACCTAAACGAGCGGTAATACGTAAAGCCCCAGATTGCTTATTTATGGTACCTATATTAACACTCAGGTATATATAATATGGTAACATGGTAAATATATATATATCAGATGCCTAGTGCCTACTTTAGGTACCTATAGAGTATAGACAAGACATACGTGAGACAACTGATCACTCGAAATTTTTAAGACGTGTAAGGCAAATCATTGTAATTAATTAATTAATTCTGATTCTGATTCAGACTGTGTAAGACTGGCCTTATTCGCAAAATAAATTAATAATATTCTTTATTTCTTCTTAGCAGCGCCATCTGTCGTAATACTCTGGTACTGTTACGACACTTCACTTGGTCACTGGAACGACTTTGTGGCATGCTACAGCACCATCTATGATATTATTTCCGAACTACACTTACAGTTTTTAGGTGACAGTTTTTTTATGTAACCGTGAGAGGGCGGTAAAAATGCGACTTACAAAGGACTGGAGAAAACTGTATACCATAAATATTTGAAATCACACATAATTCCTTTGTAAAAAAATATAAATTAAATTTAGAAATGTGGAATAAATATTCTATGCCATTTTCAACTATTATTAAAAATATATTGTCTATGGTTAACCTTTATTTCAATTTCATTCACTCATCATTCATTCATTTCATTACTAGATTTCCTTGCTACACTGTTCTAGATATTTATGGTCCTGAAAGAAATGTACAGTTTGTTTGTTTTGAATCGATCTGAAAATAGATCGTTACTTGTTTTATATTGTGTTGGTTGTTGTGTAACTTCGTAAATAATTGGCGGTGTTTTGATAATTAATTCGTAAGTACTAACCTAAATTTAATCTGTATACTGTAGCCTTTCTTTTCTATTAGTTTTTGTAATAATATTAGTTTAAATATTGAATGAAAATATGTAAAAAAATTAAATATAAGATGTCTCGTTCTACGTTTAATCGACATTAAGAAACTCAGTTTAACGAGCATTATCGTCGTACAACTTGTCATTTACGTTTTAAGTAACCACTTCCCGGGTTCTAGATTGAAAAATTGACGTAATAAAACACGCATGCGCTTTCAGTACGCTGCGAAGTGAGCCATCAGCCGCAATTTCATGAACAGAAGTACACATAGGCAGGTACTATTTAGTCGTTCGCACTGGGCAGAGGCAGTGCACTGAGCAGTGAATAAAGAGCGCGACGCGGATCCCCGACCCCGGCGACATAACAACTTTCCAGCCTTCTCGAACATCAGGGTTCCGACTCTTCCAGGTAAGATTCGAATTTGGAACATTCATTTTGCATGTCAGCTGTTTCACATGTTTGACTAACCTGTCTGGATTTTTTGGCAAAGTTTTAAGCGAAAGTATGTGTATGAGAATTTAAATGTTTCGTTAGGTTTTTACATTTAAATCCTGCTGCATAGGAGTGTTTGTTTATTAACTTATTGGTTCCATTGGCTGGTGTTTGTATGTCATTATATTGTTTTATGGCTTTTTTAACTGGTGCGGTATATGTATGTGTACATATTAACATTAAAAAAATATGACAGACCTTGAAAAATTATGGTGTGTTTATACAATGCCAATTAAGTCAGTGGATTGTTACACTATTTTATGACAAAGCCACAAGCTGACTCACGCAGTCAACATATGTACTCCTTTCAACTAAAATTTAAAAATCAGATTTTTGTGAACAAAAGTCCGAACAAATTTATTCGTACATAGTTGTAATCTGTTTACTTATAGTTTGTCAAGCTTACTTATTTATTTACATTAGTAACAATTAGGTTTTTAGATGCTCACGAATAGCGACTATAATTGTTTTTATAATAGTGAAATACTCATTAAGCGAAATGTAATATTTCTTTTGAGTAAAATAAATGTCTTTAACCAGAACAAACTGTTACTGAGCTTCCATTCATAAAATCTGATTTTATCACAACTAACTCAGGCACCTGCACTGGCATGGGCTTGCATGTTTTTTCTTTGCTACACCGTTTTAAGGCTTATCTGTTTTCTTTTGGGTGTATGTAGCATGCCTCGCGGTCTGCTGAGCGAGGGTTCATACTCGTCGCTGGACCCTGTCTACCGAGGCACCACCGTGCCAAACGTAAAGGACGGTAGAATAAAGAAAGTCCTAAAAATCTCTAAGGCCAAGAAGAGATTAGATTTTAAAGAGATTTTGTTCAGTCAGTTTGATAATGTGAATGAAGATGCCGAGTGAGTATGTAGCTACATGCATGACACATTATTGGCTTCCCAACGTGCATGGCCGGTGCTTTAACCGTTCACATTATAAGCTAACTGGATGGTATCACTAATAATGACAATATTTAAATCGAATTTGAGGAAAATAATTTTGAATTGACGTTAACAAAATAGGAAGGGGTTTTAAAAAAATTTGTGAGTTTTGTGCCACTGACAAACAAAGGATTTTTGTAGGAACTGGTTCTGCTTAGTTTTTTTTAACCTAGCACCCAGATTGTCAAAATAATGAAATCTTATCTATTATGTAACCTCTGGGCATATTCTTGGTTTTCTGGATTATTTAATTGTTGGGCTGAGTATGCTTAAACGCTAAAATATTTATATTCTATAATTACAAATTGGCGCTTTGAAAAATACATTAGATTTTCAATGTTGTTTATAAAATATTATTTGCCTGATGATAATGTTTAGGCATTGGGCAATACATATTTAGAAAATTCGAAGTTAGATATATTAGATAATGTGAATAAATTTATGTAACCAAAGGTCATAAAAATGTATGACTAAAAGCCAAGCCTATTTTTATTATTTACTAGCGACCCGCCTCGGCTTCGCACGGGTGCAATGCTGATGAATTATGCATGTATTATACATATAAACCTTCCTCTTGAATTGAAACAAACTTTGCTGTATGTTTTTATAAACAAAACTAAGTTTTTATTCAATTTTATATTTGTGGGCTTCCTTCCAAACTGCAGTCTTACCTGTCTGTCTACCTATGAAGTATTGCCCATGGAATGGTACAATCATTAGTTTCTTGCATAGAGCTTGTATGATAAATGATACAAAATGTCAAAAAACTAGTTTTATTATGCTACAATGGTATTCTGTCATTATTAATGATGCCGTCTAGTTTCCATGGCTTGGTCCGTATGGCGTTTCTTCGTTTATCGATTATGCAAATTACACAGCGGCAACAATGGTCAAGGGTATAAAAGATTACGCGACGTTAAACATAGTCAAGTTTTTTATCTTCTTTTTACGACATCGAATTTGAATATAAAATTACCGTACCGGTATACAATAGCGATGTTTTTTTTAAGGCTTATTATTTTCGCGGCGACAGAAAAATTAAAGAGCAGCAAACTATTTGCAACTAAAATAATAACTTGTCAGCGATTAAATATTTTGGCAATCATTTATATTAAATGAGCTTTAAACTAAGGATATTTTAAAATTCAAATAATGGCAGCTACTTTAAGGTAGCAGAAATAATAAACAAGATTACTGAAATCATAGGTGAGGTACTATAAATAATGACTTGGCGACTAATATTAGCAGAAGGATAACAAACTTTATATTAGTGGCAACTACAGGTCTCCATCTAAAAAAGCATTTTGGGCTTTGATTTGCTGGCAGCTTAAATATTAAAATGGGTACTATATAAAAGTAATGGGGAGTTATTTTTTTAGTTTTCGAAACCATAATTTAATGAAAACGGCGATAAGCGTTTTTTAGGTAAAAATGTTTTGCCCATACAAAACACGCTTATTTTAGTCGAATCTAGCTAAAACACGCTACGCTAAAATAAGCATTGCATTATCATAAGACTTGCCTCAGAACCGAAGCTGTCAACCCCGATTCCACGTGGTCTTGTCTGCCCTACCCCTAGAGTGTATATAAAAAGCCGGAGGCGCGGAGGGAGAGCAGCCCTCGCCCGCCGTGACAAAGCTCGGGAGCCGTGCGGAGCGGAGCGGCTGAGGCTGGTCGCCGAAGGCGACCAACAAGCCGAAGCTGCGGAACGGAGTACGGGCGACCGTGCTTTGCCACGCAAGGGCGGAAGGGCTGCACTTCCCGCAGCGCCGGAGCTAAGGCAGAGTCTGACACAATATCCAAAAAAATATTGTCGGTTTTAGGAGTCCATATCTCGGTAATTATTAAGTTTAGAAAAAAGTTGTCCATACAAAACACGTTTATTTTAACGTATTCTATACGATAGAATCATAAAAAATAGGTGTCAATATGACATCACACCTGACGAAAAATTGACCAAAATCAGAGCCACTAAATAAAACTATAGACCAAAATTATTATTTATACATGCAATTTTCAACTTTGATTAAAGCTCTTAAATTGTCGCACAAAGTATTTTTTTTATGACCTTGATTTATTTTATATGTAATCTCCATTGAACAATTAGAGTAGGCCATTTTCAACTTTTTATCCGCTGTCATGTTTCCGCTTAATTAGTTAATTCAGTCGCCAAAACAATAACTCGATGCTAGTTTATATTGAAACAAAGCCGAAAATTGATTACTTAGCTGCTACTTTTTACTTTAATAGTCTCCGCAATTAGTCGCCAACTTATTATTTTTGCTATCCCCTTTAATTTTTTATAAATCCCTAAATCTGATTAATTTGTCGCCGCGTTAAATACATGCCTTTTTTTAATATTGGTGCATTTTCTATGAACGGTGCCAAATTGCAAAAGGTGTCATTTGTAATTATTACAAAATATTCAACTGCGATTTAACTTATATATAATAATAGGTACCAAGTGGGCCCTGTAACAGGAGCAATAAATTTAAACATAGACTCTACCCCTCAAACTGAACAACATTTATTAAACAACTTTTAAAAATAACTCATTTATAATGTAAACCTGTAAAATAAAGTTTATTCAAAGAAGCAATGTATTGCGAAACATTTGATATTTTAGGGCTTAGGTTTAAACGCCTACCAAATAAGATTAAACGCCTACCAAATATATTGATAAATTACTACCAATAAATTCTTAATGCTCACCAAAACGGATGAATGCTCACCAAATAGTGTACCCCAAATTATTCTATAAATAAAGCAAATAATTCTTTTTCTTACATCCTATAAAAATATATGCACACCTAAAAAGTTAATTTCAGACCAAATAATCTAAATTACTGTTAAATGGATGTCACCAATATTTTATATTATTACTTCCATTTTAGTCATTTTTGCTGAGGCAAAAAACTAAATGCTCACCAAAATGGCTTTTTCTCAAACATCCAATGAAATGTCTTTACGTTCCTTAAAATAGGCTCGGAAGTATCGCTTTTTGGGCGCAACAACTCGAGAAGACTGTAAAGGGATTTCATACTGCTTTTCAGCCATGCCTGCAAAGTAACTTTTTTTTGGTTTCAACAACAAGGTCATTCACACAGCTGGCTGGTTTGACAAAAAGCAGGTTTTGTTTTTAAAGATTGGTTGTTAGACACTGGTGGAAAAAAAAATTCAAGATGGCTACTTTTTTTTTCAAAATTTCAAATTGGTGCTAGGCGGCTAAAACTCGGTATCGGGGGGCTCTCGGGGCTCAAAAATATGAATCTGAAATCTTGTCCGAAAATTCGGTCAAATTCGGAAAATATCGAAAAAAACGATTTTTTTTTTCAAAATTTCAAATTGGTGCTAGGCGGCTTAAACTCGGTATCGGGGGGCTCTCGGGGCTCGAAAATATGAATCTGAAATCTTGTCCGAAATATCGGTCAAATTCGGAAAATATCGAAAAAAAACGATTCAAAATTTCTAAATTGGTGCTAGGCGGCTAAAACTCGGTATCGGGGGGCTCTCGGGGTTCAAAAATATGAATCTGAAATCTTGTCCGAAAATTCGATCAAATTCCGAAAATATCGAAAAAACAACGATTCAAAATTTCAAATTGGTGCTAGGCAGCTAAAACTCGGTATCGGGGGGCTCTCGGGGCTCAAAAATATGAATCTGAAATCTTGTCCGAAAATTCGGTCAAATTCGGAAAATATCGAAAAAAAAACGATTTGTATGGAGAAAATTTCAAATTGATATAGCATAGCTAATAATGACTACCGCACATTATGGAGCGTTTTTAGGGGTATAAAAAAAAAAAACTAACCTAACTTAACCCGGCCGAGTCGGATCTGCTCTGAAAGGTTATCAGGATTAGATGGATACCTAGCTGAAACACTAATTTATGAAAACAATATTTGGTGAGCAAAACATCAATTTTGGTGAGCAAAACATCCATTTTGGTGAGCAAAACATCCATTTTGGGAAGCAAAAAGATATTTTTTGGTAATCATTTTGATGTTTTATGAAAACAATATTTGGTGAGCAAAAAATCCATTTTGGGAAGCAAAAAGATATTCTGACTCAACATAAAATTATTCTGGTGTAATGTATATCGATTTTGGTTTACAAAATGATTTAATTTGGGGAGCACTGTATAGAGTGAATTTATATTAAATGGAGGCAATTCAATTATTTGGTATTTAGTTTTGGGGGTATAAAAGCCATTTTGGTGAGCATTTAAATTGTACCCATATTTTAGTAAAGTGACAGCTATGTCAATGCTAAGGCGATGTCAATGTTGGACGGCGTACATTGAAAATGCTATTTACTTTGTTTGAAATAATGAACATATGAAAACAGTACTTTTAAAAAAAGTTTCTGAACAGATGCTCAGTTTGACGAGTAAAATCTATGTTTTAAATTTTGCTCCTATTACAGGACCTACATGGACACATGTATATACAATTAAATTTTACACGTTTCTTTTTTTAATAAATTTTAAAATGAGGATTACTCGGATTTACTCTATTCAAATACGTAATTTAGTATATTGATTTTAACGATTTTCAAACATTTTTATAACAAAACATTTTTCGACCGTGATGTTACGTTCATCGCACCTTTAGAATTATAGTGACCTAATTCAAATCCTCGTCGACACTTCCATTTTTAATTTTATATTTAGAATTAAAGAGACCTAATTCTAAAACACCAAGATTTTGAATTAGGCCACTATAATTCTAAAGGTGCGTCATGGTCTCGAAGGGACAGATGAGCGGGCGTCAACGTCTTAGTATTTCGAACTACCCGCACTTACTTAGTCTTTATTATCAGTTTTCTCACTGGGGTTGCCACTCGACCAACACACAACACTTACGATATTATCTGTAGCTTGAAAACGACCGTACACCCATGTGTAACGGCCCGCGGCGACAAAAGTGAGCGAGACAAATATTATAAAGCCGAAAGTTGGTGAGTGTTTAAGTGTATGTTTGTTACTTCTTCACGCTCAAACGGCGGGAACAATTTTGATAAATTTTGGTATGAAGGCAGCTGACACCCTGGATTAACATATAGGCTCCTTTTTATCCCGAAAATTTTAGTGTTCCCGTGGTATGAGCGGAAAACAAGCGTGGCGCAGCTAGTTGCTAACTAATTCGATTGTCGCATTATACGACTCCATAAACCGTTCTAAAAACTTGCTAACTTGACAAAGTCGAGTACTTTTATCCAGTTTGCGTATATCATTCGTACCTTTGACTATGCCGCATTATGTTCTTGTTAAAACTAACATAATACTAGGTATTTGCTAAGTGTACGCATTAAACGCGATGCGTCCAAGGTGAGCAGTTGGCCTCGTTCGTAGATTTCTTACGTAATATCATAATAATAAATAACATATCAATAAAAATGTTTTCGGGTTGCAAATGTGGTGATAAATTTCGTTGGTGTGCTTATTATTAAGAATACTGCTTACTTATATCAGTCAAATAAATAAGTATTTAATATTAAAGTGATATAGTACATATAGTGATATATAATAAGTATTACAGTATCTTTTACATGGTTTCGGATTCCCGATACTAAACCAGTAAAATAATACTATACCAATACTTCTTTTCTGAACTTAGTGTCTCTGAAATCTACGAGGGTTAAAAGGCTGTCTGTTCACATTCGTCGAATACTGTTTTGACTCGTCATTTTCATCAAAAATAAGTAACATCGACACTGGTAACAGTGCGTCATCTGATTAATCCATTAATTAGGTTTGGGAGTCAATAAAATTGTGTATTCATTGGGAGTTTGTTATGGAAACATGTAGTTGGTGACTAAAACTGCACCGTGGGCATGCGACATAGGTATGGTAGTTAGAGACGATTCAGACGAACAGCATTTGAATTGCAAGCCAGTTGCAAAATGGCAGTTCTTTTTCAGTATAGCGCTGCCATCCGTCCGGTTCTCCCCATTGGCGTATCTAAGATTATTTTTCAGGTGGGGCCTGTGTGGGGGCCTGGACATGGCATATGAGTTGAAGTCATGACTTTGTATGGGTAATCCAAAATCCTGGGGTGGGCGCTAGACCATATTGGGGTGGGCACGGCCCAACCGGCCATCCCCCTGAATACGCCAATGGTTCTCCCCGGATTTGTCCTAGTTCGGAGGCCGTCCGGGGGATTTTCAAAAAGTGTCCGGGGAAAAATGGCATTTCTGTTGCAGTTAGGTCAACTGCAACAGAACCATTATGCGGCTGGGTTTGCATTTCCAATGCTGTTCGTTTGTAACGGCCCTTAGCGGGAAGACCACTATAGTTCTTCCTACTCTGTCACTCACTACAAGCCTTATCTTCCAATGGAGTCGTGTGCATTTGAACATTTGTTTCACTTACGGTGCTGACATGTCCAATACCTATTCTATGTTCTCGTTTCAATTACGGCAAAATTCTAACTATAAATTATTTTTATATGTAATCCAGTGACTCCATACATGCCATACGATAAATAAATAATTACGAAAACACAATTTTATACTCTCCTATCATTTGAAAATTTAATCGGTAGTTGGTGGGCGTGTCTTGGTGTTGGTAGGATGCGACTTTGATATGGCACATTAAACATCTTGTGTACGACTACATGATACTGTCATGAAAACTCTTGCAATCCTTTATATCGTTGTAAAATTTTATCATATGACATTTATTTGCAAACAAATGTACTACGTTAGGGCTACAACACAACGCGACGTGCCATGTTGTTAGCGTTTCACGTTCTTGTGCCGTGAAATGGTACGTTGCACGACGTAGATTTCGGCGTCACAGTGACGGAAAGTTACACTTTGTCACAACGTTTTGCATCATAGTAAATACAGTCAGCATCATATATAGTTAGAAGTAACCAAAGTAGTGAATAATAAAATCAATAAAATAAAATATTAATGAATTCTTAAGCCAATCGATAATATGTTAGGTATTCAAAATAATTGCCGTTACAAGTGCAAGTGTTGTAACATAATATATTTTTGTTTGACGTATCTACCACCACAAAGACATTTGACACTTATTCATAACTGAATATCGGTAGCTATTATGCAAGGTCAACGAAATCGAGGGATGTAGTTGGACATCTATACATGAGAATATCAAGTTGTCCATATTATTATTTTTCTCGATAGAATGCGGAACTTAAATCTACGGATTAATACATATCTCTATGTGTGGCTCCTCTATCTGATTTGAAGTAAAGCGACGAGATTAAGCAACAGTTATAAATTTGTACGGAACCCTCAGTGGGTGAGTCCGACACTCACTTGTCCGTTTTTTCATATATCGAACAGCAACTTATATTCTAAGAATTACATACGCAAGAAGAAGAAGAAATTCAGATAGTAATGTCAAAACACCATTATAGTTTAACATTACTGTCTGGATTACTGTTTGGAACAATGCTTACACTCAGAAAGTAATGTCAAACTAATATAGGATTTTGACATTACTATCCGAGAATAAGCGTTATTCGTGGATTCAGTTTGGTTAAATCCAGCATAAATAATCTCAACTATCGAGGAAAAACATAATATGCACACTTCTGGGGTTTATGTTCCCTAATTATCGACAGCTTTATTTAATTTTAAAGGTAGGCAAGTTCAGTACATCCCTGGAATTGCCGCAAATTGCATAATAGCTGCCAATGTCTGTTCATAACTTATGTAACCGTGTGTTGTTTGTGTTTTGCAGTATTATTTCAAACTGGTACTGTAAATAAAATATTAGTGAGTTTAGCTGTACTAAAAAATCAATATTCGTAATTGAATACCTAGTTTATCGCACATAAATGGAAATTTCCAGCACGAGTGCCGTAAAGCACTCTACTAGTTATGGGAAAAGGCAATAAAAAGTGTGTTTCATTTCACTGGGCTAGTACTAAACAGTTTAAATCTCGCTTCTGTAAAAATATGACCGTAATTAAATGTATTAAGGTCTTTTAATTTAGAATCCAAAGTAGGATCAAGTTAAGCTCACGAGTTTCGTAAGTAATGGACATCTTAGACCCGTATCACCTCATGCCTACATCGAGTAAGCTATCGTAAAATGCACTATTTCAGAGTGAATATCCTCACGAAGGAAGAAAACAAGGACGACAAAATGCCTACTACCAATGCAGAGGAAGCCGCCTTACTTGGGTAAGTTGCACTGATGATGGCATTCCGATTCCGGTGACCGCGTCGCGCGACCACGACCAGCAACCGCGACACGCTGTTTTCTATGGATTACTACGAAACACCGATGTATGTGAGCAACCCATCGAACGCCCGACGCAGTCGCTTCGGAATGCCATCTTAATACTTCTAGTATTATATGTCGCGACGCGTTCGCAGTTTATGCAAAAAGTGTTTCCTATATTGATAAAAACCACACTTTCGATCAATCTCATGGTTTTCATTTGCTATGAAAACCTTCAGTTTAGGTCAGGGGCTACCAAACTTATCGGTCTGCAGCGCTTTTATAGTTTTAGTATTTAGTCGACGCCCTAGCTAGTAGATTTAGTGTAGTTTAGGTTCCGGAGAAGAATAAACAGAAGTGGCCCACGTCATCGTTGTTTACTTTCTAAGGCGTAACATGACGCTGAAGCACAGTTTGGGAACCCCTGGATTAGGTTGATCCGCTTCAATCCACACTTTGGTAGTCCGTCGGCGCTCAAGGCGATATGTTAGCAGCGAATACAATGCCGCATTTTTGTTTTTCTCGTCTCGAAAGCAACTCAATATATCAAAACATCTGCAGTTTTTTTTTCAGCAAAACATTGAGGATTATAATCTTGTCTCTTAACGCCAAAAGGAATCAGTTTCGAAGAAGCAGTATAAAGCATGTTCCCAAGAAGACTGAATATAGATTCATCATCATCATCTCAGCCATAGGACGTCCACTGCTGAACATAGGCCTCTCCTATGGACTTCCATATATACCGGTTGGAAGCGACCTGCATCCAGCGCCTTCCGGCGACCTTTATAAGGTCATCTGTCCATCTTGTAGGTGGACGTCCTACGCTGCGCTTGCTGGTCCGAGGTCTCCACTCGAGCACTTTTCGGCCCCATCGGCCATCTGCTCTGCGTGCTATGTGGAATATAGATTAGATTATTTTATTTCACGATAAATAAGGTAAACATTTATTATAATCAAAAATAATGGTTACAATGTCAAAATACTTAACTTTAAATAATAAATAAAAAGAGAAGTCAACATCAGGTAAATAAAATATAAATCTAGTATCGCCCCAATAAGGATCGTCATCACATGCTTAAAATAATATAAAAATAATAAATATATATATAAAAAATATGTATGTAGGTAGAATTTTTAATCGAAAACAAAGACTAAAAGCGGCATCGTTACTAACATATCGGCCTAAATTAACTTATAATATTGTCACGTAGTTTCGTCACGTAAATTTATTCTGGAATCAGAAACATAACGAAGAAATTCGCGTACATTATTTATTAGGTTTTACTCTATAAACTCTTTCGACTCGCTAAAGCTATTATCAACAATACATTTAAAAAGCCACAAATAGTTTCATGTGAAATTAAGTGTAATCACGTGAATTTATTAGTAGTTTTCAAACTTGTCATTAGTTCTGTTGTTAGTAATACGTAGAAGCGAAGACAGGTAGGTACAATGTCACCCACGACGTCAAACTATTATTTAATTAGAGAGTTCACTTCGGTTCAGCTAAATATATCTGTGTTCAACCATTTCATAAGTCCATGAGAATGGAACTTTGCCATTGACTTAATATAAAACCACAAATATGTAACAATCGTGTACATTACGTAGGTTTAGTTTATGACTTGTGAGTCGGAATGGCGGGTGTACCTTTACAAATATAAAAAAAAAACAACTATATATAAAACTTGTACTAATGACTTGAGTACCTACTTTAAAAATATGTGACGCTCCGTACATGAAGTCATTACAATGTGGAGGTATGTACACCCACCGCACCGTTCTGAAACTGTCTGAAACATACGCAAGTTATTGACACGAAGCCGCTCATTCGAGGAACAGCATAGGAATATTGATTTCTAAGGATTCCAACTGGTCGTACAATACTACTTTACCGCACTAGTGCTTTTTACTTTTTATTTTTATTTTACCTCTGCCTGACAGCTCGACGCAAAAAGGCTTTATAAATTAGTCAAATACCGATTATAATGAATATAAATACAAACACGTTTTTATAATTAACTAATTTTAAATACTGATTCATTACATTAAATACATTTGGCTGAATGTACATACGCTCCTACCATTTCGAATAGATAGGAACATTTAAAAATGCTTTTTGTATAGGTATGCGCATTAGTAGATATTGTAGCAAGGCTAATCGTCGAAAGTGAAAGACGAGCCGTGGTGGTATAAACAAATAAAACGATATACAATATATGTAAAAGTATAATAGTATATTGTGTGATAAGGGTAGTAAGTAGGGGATTACTAACGAAGGTCTATTAGAAGCCCGACGCCGAAGGCGGAGGCTTTTAATGTCCTGAGTTTGTAATCCCCTTACTACCCGCCTTACACACAATATTTTTCATCACATTTTGGAGTAAATAAGGCAAAAATAAACATTTAACGATAACGATTGACAACCAACTTTTTTCTGTATATATTTTTTTAATTTACTATAAGCACTGGTAAAACGACCATCAGCTTAAAACAGAAAACAAATATAAGTACACAGAATCTTACCATTTATTATTAAACAAATAACAATTAACAATATTATGCAGCAATAATTAACAGCGTAATATTATAAAACTTAAATATGAACAGTAAGTTTGTTACAAAACTAAATAGTTCCTAACCAATAATTTTATAACTTTTTTTTTTCCTTTTTTTTGTGTCGTCTACCACAGATAAGGCTAAGAACTGCGTTTCGTTTAGAAACTTGACAGGGCATACTGCCAGATTGTAACAATAATTCAAAATTTAATTTAATAAAATTATTGCAAAATACACATAAATAATTTTAGAACATAAATATTAATGCAGTTACATATTATACCGTATTAATTCAATACACAATAAAATTTGCTGGTAGGCAAGTTTTGGTGATACAACAAAAAACCTTGGCTAGATTGAAACCTCCTTAGTCTGAAGTAATCTGCGAGTGCGTACTATATTTTAAACACTAAAACCATAACTCCCGTGGGAGTTATGTCAATTTATAACTCCCGAGGGAACTATATAGGCCTTACTCCTTCAGTACACCCGCATGTAATACCATCTTTTACGAGCAAATCTGATGAAAAAGTATTTTTTATGTATTTTAGTAAAAAGTTGTGTAAATCGTGTGTAAGATGATTTCCGACTTGTGTTAATGTAATCACTCGCTCGTTCATCGTTCGTGAATAAAAATAACACTCGTCTGAAACCATCTACCTTACACACTTGTATAAATAACTATTATTTGTGCGCTCATCGCGTCAAAACCACTGGCCAGATTTTAAGGAATTAACAATAATCTTATCCAGTGGTTGTGGTGTGAAGCGAGCGAGAAAACATATCTAACATTAAATGGCATAAAAAATAGTAGGTGTCATCCAGCATCGCGCTTGGAAGAGAAAATCTACTTACTAATTTTTCATACAAATCGGCGTTTTCCTTCTCGTCTGTTTCCTCCCTCAAACTTAACCCATCGTTACAAAATTACTTATAGAAAATGAATTAGAAGGAAATGTTCTGTGTCAGACCGGTTCAGTTTTTGCGCTTAATATTATAAAATTTGTATACCCGGAGTTTGTTTTTGGCCAAAATTTCGCCGCAAACGGACGCCTAATTAATACATAAATTCTATAATAATTTGTCGCAGAAATCGAAACGGTCTGACCCAGAATATACTATGCCTATTCTGTTTCCGTAATTTTGTTACGATCGGTCAAGGTTTGGAGGAGGATACAGTCGAGAAAGAAAGGGATGAAACCTTTATTTGTATAACCAGGTTTTAAGGCGTTAAGTTTGGACCACATTTGTATCCATCGCCAAAGTTACCAGGTGCAAACTTAAACTGATAGTATATGAAAATGAACAGTGATGCGTCTTCTTAATAGAGTCCATATATCTGACCATTGCAAAACTGCGATATAGAAAACAGGCAAGTATATTTTACGCCTACGAGATTCGCGAGCACCTTGTAGTCGATACAGTAGATATAGGTGCTCGCTCCAACGAATACGTAGGACCTGTGAAGGCGATAGTATTTCATTACGCAACTAGACACATAATTACAAGGCCTAGGTACAAAGCCGACGCTATGTCTCTGCTTTGAATAAATGATAAGAAACGGCCTGGTTTAGCTGTTAGGGTAATTCCTAGTAAAGAAATTCTTGTTTGTTTTCTATTATGGAAACAAACAATTGACTTTTATTTATGTAGAATATAACTTTATTGTGTTGTTGATATTATGATAAAAACATGTTACGGTTAGTGATGATTATTGCTACACGTACTTATAGTAAGTAAAAAAAAAAAAAAAATGACGACTTTCGGGAGGGAGTCTACTGAACCTTCTGTCAATGTAAAGGTCTTTGTCGTAGAGCCGTGGGTACAAAAATAAGCAAGTTTTTTTATTACTTTATGATTATAGTTAATGCCACGGCATCTCACCTTAATGGGCATGATGGCCATTTTTTGGGTGATATAAATCGACCCTTTTTTATTGAGATATACGTCTTTATGAGAATAATTACACTTAGTAGTATGAGAATAATTAGACTGCTCTAAAAGTCAGAAATTGTCGTTAAAGTTTGACATTTCTACGGAGCGCTGAAAACGTTCCATACAAATGGCATCCAAACCGTGACGTGATCGTCGAGTAAAGATACCAATATCTATATGTAAAAAACAACTAATTTGGGCGTGAACAGATGCGTTTTATAAAATTATGATTTTATTGAATTATAAGTTTGTTTATTATATTGGTTAAAAAAACATCAAATTGCTAACCTTTGAAATCTCAAGTCTGTTGAGTGAACTCTGGCGCCCACTACTCCAAAAGTAGTAGGTATGCGCTCTCCAATAATTCGTCCTGAAACCACCATTTACCGCTAATTTGTAAAGGTCATTCTTTTAAGCTTTACGATGGTGTTTTATAACTCAGTAGTGATATTTTTGAGATACCGCCATTTTGCCTTAAGAGGGTAGAATAATATTAGATCCTTTCCGTTTTCTAGTAGAGAAGTCATGTCGACTAAGTGTCGACTATTTATCACCGCAAAATATTTGGAGGAATGCAGTAAGTAAACGCATCTAATCGAGGAACGGATGAAATATCTTCAATTGACAAAAATTTAACGACTTTAATAAAAAAAATGGGGGTTTTAGTTTTTTTTGGTACCTTGAACTGCAAATTGCATGGCCCTTTATGAATGAATTCGTTCGTAAATGAGCCATATGCATGTGCAGCCCATATTATTGTTGTGTGACAGTATCGTATAGTTACCATTTTTATTACACGGTCAAAATTACGGACTACTATTTTAGAACAGTTTTGGGACAAAATACTGTCTTACTGTATACGGTACATTTTTATAAATTACACATGATCGCGTGTTAACGACGACGCGACTGAGGGTGTCAACCTTTTGAGGCCGTTAACAAAAACCCCTGCTGATTTAAGAGCTTGTTGGCTAGAGCCGATGTTCGTGGTATTTCCAGCGTATGTAGAAGTATTTTGATATCTTGTAATAAACCTTCAACTTGAACACTCTCAGCGCCATGTGGTACGCCGGCCGCCCACATAGATTCAATTATCGCAACCAGCCACCGATACTAAAATCGACGTTTTATTGACATATTGTACGAGTATATTCTATCTGTATCGAGTATATTCTGTCCACGCGATAGGGTCTAAGTTTTTCAGACCCCGCCGTAAAGATAGACCTCAGAAATTGTCTGATCGAACCTTATACCTCATGGCTGAACGACGCTCGCTACAGTTGCAGTCTCCCGATGACGCGAGGTCATATAGGCAGCTTGATAGACGTATATCGAAGTCCTTGCGACATGATCTGCGGCTCTTTAATACGAACCGTGTTAAAGAGACCATTGAGCAGAACAAAGGTTCCAGTGTTCGCAAAGGACAAGTCTATTGGACCAAGCCAGCTGACCAAGCTGAAACGGGAAGATGGCAGCATAGCGTCGACCAAAGCAGAGTTTCTAGGCGAGATCGAGAGGTTCTATGGTCAGTTATACACTTCAGTCGCAAAGCCCGTTGACAGCTTGGTAGGCGATCCAAGAGCCAAGCTGTCCCGACATTATACCGAAGACATCCCGGACACCAGTCTGTACGAGATTAGGATGGCCCTGAAGCAGCTTAAGAACAACAAGGCGCCGGGCGAAGACGGAATCACCTCAGAGCTTCTGAGAGCGGGTGGAACACCGGTACTTAAGGTCCTCCAGAAGCTCTTTAATTCCGTCTTGTCCGAGGGCAAAACGCCTGAAGCATGGAATAGAGGCGAGGTGGTACTGTTCTTCAAGAAAGGTAATAACAGCCTATTGAAGAACTACAGGCCCATCACGTTTCTAAGCCATGTTTATAAGTTGTTTTCAAGGGTCATCACGAACCGTCTCGAACATAGACTTGATGACTTCCAGCCTCCCGAACAAGCGGGTTTCCGAAGAAGCTATAGTACCATAGACCACATACATACGCTGCGGCAAGTTATACAGAAGACTGAAGGGTATAACTTGACATTTTGCTTAGCGTTTGTGGACTATGAGAAAGCCTTCGATTCGGTGGAAACATGGGCGGTGCTCGAGTCACTTCAGCGATGCCATATTGACTATCGGTACATTGAAGTGTTGAAGTGTTTGTATAGTAACGCCACCATGTCGGTCCGAGTTCAGGAGCAGAGCACAAAGGCCATTCCATTGAGAAGAGGCGTAAGACAGGGGGACGTTATTTCCCCGAAACTGTTTACGGCCGTTATGGAAGACGCCTTCAAGCTCCTGGAATGGCAAGGACTTGGCATCAACATCAATGGCGAATACATCACTCACCTTCGGTTTGCCGACGACATCGTAGTCATGGCAAAGTCGATGGAGGAACTCAGCATGATGCTCGATGACCTCAATCGAGTTTCTCAACGGGTGGGCTTAAAAATGAACATGGACAAGACGAAACTCATGTCAAATGCCAAGGTTGTGCCCATCCCAGTCTCTGTTGAAAACTCGGTACTCGAAGTTGTTGACTCATACATCTACCTAGGACAAGTGGTCCAATTAGGTAGGTCCAACTTCGAGAAAGAGGTCAACCGCCGAATCCAACTCGGCTGGGCAGCGTTCGGGAAACTACGCAATGTCTTTTCGTCCGACATACCTCAGTGCCTCAAGACGAAAGTCTTCAACCAATGTGTGTTACCAGTGATGACTTACGGCACCGAAACGTGGTCTTTCACTATCGGCCTCATCTCAAAGCTCAAAGTCGCTCAACGAGCAATGGAGAGGGCTATGCTCGGGGTGTCTCTACGTGATCGAATCAGAAATGAGGAAAATCCGTAGACGAACTAAAGGGACCGATATAGCTCACCGGATTAGCAAGTTGAAGTGGCAATGGGCAGGCCACATACCACGCAGAGCAGATGGCCGATGGGGCCGAAAAGTGCTCGAGTGGAGACCTCGGACAAGCAAGCGCAGCGTAGGACGTCCACCTACAAGATGGACAGATGACCTTAAAGGTCGCCGGAAAGCGCTGGATGCAGGTCGCTTCCAACCGGTATATATGGAAGTCCAAAGGGCAGGCCTATGTTCAGCAGTGGACGTCCTATGGCTGAGATGATGATAGTCTATCTTAAATGACCACTTTTCATTCAATGTCACTTATAGTTCGATTTTTTTTCAAACACATATTTGACAATGACAGAGGACCCATATAACGTAAATCTGCACGACCTATTGAATTTCATAATAAAAAAGCAATGACATAGTGGTTTTTCAAGTATCTATACACGATGATTTTTAATCGGTGATCAGGTACAAACTTTTCTAACTCAGTAATTGATGGCGGTCACGTTGAAGTCGTAATTACATGAAAACAAACTTTTATTTTTTCTATGTTATTTTTCATTTTGAAACCAATTTTGTCTTAAATTCCTTGTCACCGAACTAATCTGTATCGGTGTGCTTACAACCTCTAATAATTTAATGGGAATGACAATTTATGAGTAATAACTTGTCAGTGTCATTGTCATTACATAAACAAAGTCGTAGAAATTTTCGTAAAATTTCCCGCCAAAGCGATGACACTTTGACGTAGGTATCTTTGAGGTAGGTACTTCAATAATTTATGTAGGATGACCATGTATGTAGTGGTTATTAGTTTTAATTATGTTTTAACTTTTAATTAATTTACCAGTGAGGTAATTGCGCGGGACCTCGCGTATTAAGTTTAAGTTTAGCTAAATATTAATATTTTTCTACTCCTGATCACCGATTAAAAATCATCGTGTATATCTAAGTTTTTACTTTTTGTTTGATACAATTGAGTTCATGTTATATTTTTTCTTATCACGGTGTTGAAGTATGTAACGATAATAAATCATTATATAAACAAGTTACGTACTGCGTGTTTTTTTTTTAAAGCTGTGTTGTGACCTTATCTTTAGTTTCGATACTTTCGATTCATGTAAATTGGTAGAAATCGATTAAATCAATAAATTTATAACCTGAGGAAAGAACAATAAAGCAAATTACTATGTTACATAAGAAGCTCCAGTGAAACCAGCTCAGTCCGACGAATGGTAGATCAAAAAAATAATGATTTACATAAAAAAAAAAAATGCAGGTTCGATAAAAAAAATCGTCGCTAAAAACGATGCGATCAACCATTCATAATCGTTAAATTTGGCATACAATAGGTCTATGCTACATCACTAGAAACATCAACAGGGAAGTTTCAAATAATTCCGCTCGTTCTTATAGAACTGTCACCATTTAGGACACAAACGGTCGGTCAGAATAGGTTAAATGCACTTGATATTGATTAAATGTTTTTCAAGCAACGGGGTGTTTTGTAATTAACGAGTTTAATCGAATCCTTCACGGAAGCTCGGAATTTCCGGAGGTGAGCTGAAAAGAGAACGGTTGTTCTATAGATTAGCGTTTCTGAACTTTTTATTGACCGGATTATTGTTTTGGAACCTCCATTACATTATCACTGAAAGATATTACAGTTCAATTTCAATTAAGACTGTCTGTTATCATCCTACCCCGGGATCATTCGTGCACCGATAACTCCCGGGTATGGTCATCATCGAGCACGCAACGTTGCTTTTCTTATCGGTATTGTCCACTATCTCAGTAATAAAACAATGTAATTATGAATCCAGCAATCATTTCATAATTAAAAACTTTCCCAATAGCACTAACTGAATCGATTTTTTGTTATTTTTCCAAAACGACTAGGTATATAAATAAATTAATATATTAACTTATCTTATTTAGTTATTTATTACAAGTAGGAATACTATTTCATGAGCTACGTTTGTCTATACCTACTTTAATCGCCACTGACGCGCCAACTGTTTTAAAAATTGATATTGCGGATAGTTACAGCGTCATCTCTCGAATATGTCAAAATATCTTAGTATCTTCATTACACCAATAATCGTAACAAAACGTCGATGAATTTTGAGGTACTCTGTTCGTTGAGATGAATTTTCCTCGTGATTTGGTTATCAGTGTCGTTTGTGCAATTTGAGGTTACACACGTCGAATGTCGATCATCCTTTAATCACAGTCAAATGGGCATTTGAACAGATTGTTCGGCGTTCAGTAATCAGCCATCTGGACAAAGCTACTCGCGCGAACGCACCTGTATACATGATTCCGAACTACGATTATTACACAATTATTTAAATGAAATGAGTATGTGTAAACCTGCTTCGCACGACTGCATTGTGGAAGGAAATTGTCGCTTGCTGTATTTCGTGAGCTATGCGACCTTCGAACCTTCAAGAAGAGAGCGTACTCCTACCTGAAAGGCCGGCAACGCACTTGTGACTCATCTGGTGTTGCAGGTGTCTATGGGCGACGGTAATCGCTTTGCTATCAGGCGATCCGTTTGCTCGTTTGCCCCCTATGACATAAAAAAACGCATGTTTTTAGCCGCCCGGTTTCTATATTCTCCTACTATTATTTACCGCTAAGTGCTACCAGCCTATCTATCTATCCGTCTAGCTCGCTCTTGCGCGGTCGGACTTGAACTTCTCTGGTTTCATCCAAACCCGAAGGTTATTCTAAAGAGCTCACGGACTGCAGTGTGTAGACAACAAACTATAACGTGAAGCATATAAAATGCGGCCATTTAGCACGAATTATAGTGGACATAAGGTTTAATGTCTACCATAAACAGCATGCTTAGTAACTTCAGACATACGGAACATGTTTTATGTTTAGTTATAGCAGATAGTCTGGTCAAATCAGCGGTTTAGGTGCCTAAAGACATTTCGTTACATATTAGGTTAGGCTGGGTGATGACTCACGAAAATTATAAATAATAAAAAATATAGGTATTCAGTATGTATCACCATTCCTTATAGTCATACGTAATAGAAAATAAACATTTAAAACTGTAACGTTAATATTAATAGTTCATGCCACTGTTATAATGAGAAATCTTTAAAGCTCGGTTTTACGAAACGAGCCGAAGGCGAGTTTTATAATATGATTACACGAGTGTTTTAGGACTTCATTATGTTCAGTTGCAAACACCATTTTATCTACACACATATTCATCATCATTGTCATAGATTTTCTTTTATGAGGATATGAAACACTCAGTCCTGCCAGTCAGTCCACGGAGCACAGGAATAAATGAGGTGACCTCGCGCTGCGGCAGGTGTTAAGGTGACCACGTCGGAGATATAGTAATGCTATGAAGTAACATCTTTTATTTTGATCGCTGCCAATGCCAAGTAATTTAGGTATAGACCTATAGTATCTGAACATGTT
Organism: Apotomis betuletana; assembly: GCA_932273695.1. Taxonomy (NCBI): domain Eukaryota; kingdom Metazoa; phylum Arthropoda; class Insecta; order Lepidoptera; family Tortricidae; genus Apotomis; species Apotomis betuletana. Next base: position 9,058,174 of record OW026298.1, on the reverse strand, counting down.
ATAGTAATTAGCAATATGGGTGGAGATAATAATTTATAACATTGACATGTATTCGAAATAAGGCACTTTCATATTTTTTTCAACCGCACTCACCGGCTTAAACCAATTTTCTCCCAAGTTAGGTTACCTACGCTGATGTACAGTAAATTAAATTGACTCGCGTTACGCCGTAGAACCCTGTCGTTGTGATAAGTCACGTTTTAGAAAAGGGATTTTATGAAGGTGCGCGCATTAATAAAGAATGGACTACAAGAACTTGTATAATTAATGCAATTATGTTACAATGTGGGTAAAAATGACAAATCTAATATAAATATCTAAAATTGTATTGAAAATCAGTTTTCTATGGAGTAAAACGCCATCTGCTGGTAATATAATCTTTGTCCGGTCATCACGCTGAAACGGAAATGTAATAACAATAAGCAATTCACTGTGCTACTGACGCTATATCAAAATAATAGAAAAGTGGTATAAAATCAATAGGGATTGAAGAACACTTTTAGCGGTTTATAATACAAAGTTTTTGGTCACAATGATGTTTTATTAAGAAGATACGTTATACACTAACATAGTTCGGTGAATAGAGACTAAAGTACTAGGGGTGACCTTACAAACGGTCCGGTTGTTTCGAATTTTGATATATTTTCTAAGATGGTTAGTAAGTGTTTAAAATGCAAAATGTACAATTCCCACTATCTCCGCGCCGGTCGCCATATAAAAAAAAAACCGGTACTTCAGATTTTTGCTTATATCTTCGTTTAGGAGCAGTTGAGCTAAAAAAAGCTTAGACAATGTTGTAGAGAGTTAAATTTACTATATTTTACATTTTGTTTCTTAGGACAGATAGTTACGGAGATCTGCGCACTTAAAAAAAAACTCAATTTCTAGAAATGTGCAAACTTCTGGCTTTATATCTTCATTTAGGAGCATTTTAGCTAAAAAAGAGCTTGGGCAATGTTGGCTGTTAGCTTCTCCGATGCCTTGACATGGCGGTCAAAAGGGTAAAGTGTCAAACAGCTGTTATAAACCATATTTCTTTATACAAATACCTCTCTAACTAACACGACAACAAGAAACCCTTTTACAGGGTATTGCGTTACATGTTATTTAATTATCAACTCTCTGCTCTTTCTCTAGGGTTTGCTTTTAAATAGAGACAGGTTTGTTGGAATCACTACTCTGTTCACGTATTTACTATCCGACTAGAGTATCGATTGGAACTAAATAATGGACAGTTGTGACTGAAAAAACGCCGTTTAAATTACAGACTTACGCGAGTAGGTTCGATTTTGCTTTGATTACTAGGTATAACCTCGTGAGGCCCAATCCCAAATTAAACCATAAGGCCTAAACGCCCAATGTACGACCTAATGTGCAATTTCTTTACATGTACCTGTGGCCCGAGACTTTTTTTTGTGAACATATCAACTAGGGTTTTGTTATATTTATTTCAAGATGTTCTAGGGTCTAGACGAAAAGAATGCACCGAATGGGGCCCTTTTGGGCGTTTACGCTTGCGTATAGCACGAACTGTCTGGGTCCGAGTTATAACTTATTTTAAGTGTTACTTTACTTTATGCATTAAAATGTACATTGCCTCACGAGGATAAATTGAACGTGTAACTAGTAGAAATGTGCCGACTATGGATTCTGCCGACTAACCGACTAATCCGTAAAAAATTGGCCGATTAGTCGGCCGACTAGTCGGCAATGCCGATCATACTTGAAACAAAAAAAATCGCAGATTTTACAGATTTTGCCAAAAGGGTTGTAAACTGGCTGCAAGTTACAAGTAAAATGTTACCTTTATTATGTTTATGTATAACGGCTATTATGTATGTGTATAACGATACATCTAATATGAAACAAATAAAACCGAAAGTATAAGACTTATTAATAGTCGTGTATATACATATAGCTATAAATACAAATGTCGCACTTGGTAAAACATCCGTCACTCTTGCACTCACAGGAGTCCCAAGTTATAATGTTCAGAAAATATTCACGACGGGAGCGACTTCCATTCTATACAACATAAAATAAATAAATAAATATTCGACTACCCATACCAACATACATTAATGTTAACGAGAACAGTCATAAACTCGATGGTATAAAAAAAATATGGAAATGTGTTCTGATACCTTTATTGATTTACTGAGAAACTACGGAACTACGTCGGCGAGGGTGATAAAACTTATATTTCTCTCTTTCGCTTTCCCATTGTCCTATTTAAATACCCACTTCTCTATTTACAGTTTCTTGTATGTACACAATTAGAAAATCGTGCAGCCGTTTTGTCAGCTAAGCGACTCTTTCTCGCGCAAGATATACTACCTATCTCTTTCTGAACAGGAGCCTTACCACGATCTTTATAAAAACTATCCAAACGCAGTGCAGTTCAGTTTAGGCACCTAAATTGAATCGCTGAATTTCGTACCATAACAACTTTAAAGCAGCGCTGATTCTCGATCGCATAAAGTGAATGAAAGACCGATATTTGTCTCTGGTCCGCAATTGAAACGCTACGGCGCGAAAGGGATGCCGCTATGTGAGTTTCGTATATGTTTATCTCTTTCTGGCTTCTATCCGTTCGGTAACTAAAATATTACAAATTAATTTCGCAGCACACTTTGTTTAAAACTAATTGGTAATTTTGAAAAGAAAAGACATATATTTCATAGCGGACTTATGTTCTTTTTTAATTTAAAGACATTATTTGCCATACCAAATGCTTTATTGAATGAAATAAAGTTTAAAATGTCTGTATTTCAAAAGAATTGTAATTAAGACTCGGAACGTGTGCCGCCTTCCGCCTGTGATAATGTCATGTCAATCATTGACATGTAAATTTGTTAAATTTCAAATGAATTTTACGTGGTATGCCAATCTTCGAATTCAGTTTAATCCTCCGCGGATTTAGTGTATTCGTTCAGGGGAAAGAAATTGTGACCAGGAAATGCGGTGAAGTGATTTTATCACCCATATAATATCAAGTGTGTCAATGACAATGTTAAAAGCTCCGTTTTTATCGCCAGCTGTCTCCCGCCGAGATAGAGACCTTTGAAATCGGGCTTATATTTTTGACCCCATGATATCAATATTATCCAGCTGCAGTCCCGGCACTACGTGTACTTCAGCTCATTTGTGGTGTGCGTGCCGCGGCCGCTGCAGGACACCATCGCAAGTGCAGACTTCTGGCGGAAGGGTGTTGTGTTTCGGCAGTTCCGCGGTAATTTGCCGAATTATACACCAGATCAGACGACGCAAAGGACCCACGCGGTTGTGTCGCCTAAATTAACTAGTTTTAAGTCTTGTTTATATGTATTTTTGTAGTTCAGTGCCTTATTGGTTTTATTACTGTAATGCTGTGTAACTTTTTTGAATAATAAATAAATTATCAACTGCTTAAAGATATGTTCAATTATAGTTGCCTATTTTAGGTTCAGTGCAAATGTTTGAACTCCAGTTCTTTGTTTTACAAAATAGTTTACTTGTTTTTATAATTCAATCTATTAAAAATCATATTGTGGTTTAAGAACTTAAATAGTAACCAAATAAAGAAGCATGATGTAAAGCACCCTCGAGCGGCTAATTTAGTTACTACAGTCTGCAATGCTACGGAAAAAAAACGTATCTTACTATGAAATCCATACAAAGCTACGAGCTCTTTACCGTAGTATTGCAGTAGTCATATGGAACCGAAAAACACGAAGTTCTATCTACTTATTACCAGTAATGCACTCTTATCTATGAGCATTGTGCATCTTTTTTTTCCCCGTTGCATTATCCAAGAGATCGTATTATAATAACTCAAAAGAAATTAACTCGTCAGTATTCTGAAAAACCTGTCAAACACTTCGCTACCCTAAATTTTTCGGCGATGGGGTGCGTACGTACGTAGTAGTGCGTGTATATTGTAACAGAAATAGATAATAACGCGAGCGCAGCGAGACCGAAATTTTTCGGCGCGGGGGTGCGTAGTAACACGATCAGATGAAAACGCGAGCGCAGCGAGAGCGAAATTGTTCGGCGCGGGGGTACGTAGTAACAAAATTGACCGATATAGTGTAAAAAGATCCGATCTGGCAACGCTGATATATGTATGACCTATTGCCACCGCCCCTCTTGCCGGCCCGCGACCTCACTCGGCGCCCGCGCCCTATATTTGAAGCATGTTCATGTTCTTACTTACAGACGCGCCCCGAAGATATTGACAAACTTACAAGCATGTTTTCGACCAAAACTATTTGTTCTTGTTATTTTTCATGTTCATTTTAAATTTTGGATTGACAAAAAAAGGTGAAAAGTAATAGTTGGTTGAAAGGCGCCAATACCAAAACAAAATGCAAACGGCCAGGGGCGCCTACGCCGCCCCCGTCGGTTTGGCGCCCCGGGCTATAGCCCGGATCGCCCTAGGGTAAATACGTCCCTGAATAAAACGGTAGGAAGTTACACAGACACGTTTCCAGACCTGTGCGAGACAAGTCGCGAACAAAAGCTAAGAACTAATAAATATTCTACACAAAACTATCCAGAACGATACATTCAATGAGGAACTTTTTATGAGTCGCAAAATTTGACACTCGTGCGATTCAGTTTCGTCTCAAGTGACACATGTGGTACGAAAAGTACTTGAAATGAGAGAATGAAATAGTTGAGACGCTCTTACTGAACTGTCATCTGAACTGAGTCGTAAATACAATGTCATGGTATGAAATAGCGATACAGTTCAGTTTAGGGCCTAAAGTGAGTCGCGTTAAGAGATCGTGGTAAGGCTCCAGTACTGTAAGAGAGTGACGTGTGAAACTATGTCGCGCGACAAGATCGCGAAGCATAGTTGTGCTAGACGGGCTGTTTAGTAATATTCATCGGTATATCTTTAACATTTAATGTTATTGCTCAACATACGATTTAGTGTATTTCAGAAGCGTTAAAGCATTATATACATAAAAGTATAAAACTTACTGTACTCGTGTAATATTAGCCTAAATATTAACGAGATTTATAGTACAAGGAAATGAGACGTTCTCTCCGCGTAGCGTAGCGGGCAGAAAATACCACTTACGGCCTAGAGTAATGTGAAATATATCAATCATGGTACCTACGGTAAAGGTGTTTAACATCCCTAATTTTAATAATTGTCAACCTTTAAGTACACAGGTGTGTGAATGCCCGGGGTGAGGGAGTATCACTATCATATTTTTTTGTCTAGTCTAGAAATAATAAGATTAAATGCTAGTTTGGGTTGAAGTTATTTCCAGTGTCTAGTTAAACATAAAATCAGTTTAATGGAACGTCGTGCCGCGGCGTTATTGGCACTAACCGGCTAATCGCGTTAGGATAAGTTAGTGTTTAGCTGTGTGTTATATGTTTATGTAGGTATGTGGGGGAGCTAAGAGTATGCGTGGATGCAGAATTCAATAGACTAGAAAAACTGTATAAAACAGTAGGAGTAGATCGTCAGTTTTACAAAGCGGCGTGTCCACATCTGTCTGTGGCTTTACCTTTAACTATATTTAACTCATATTACTTTTATCACCATCAACCTACAGTAGTCTACTGTTGGAAATAAGCCACCAACATGGTTTGCTATCTAGGTCCATCCTCTTTGTTAGGGTTGGGATTGGATAGGGGTTACTTTCGACAGATATCATTGTCCGGTACATATGTCTGGTCGGAAATACACATTTGCCTAAACGTGGTCTCCGTTCCATAACCGGTTCGCGATAATGGTGATCAAATAAAGCATTTATTCCACGGATATTTGTTAAATCTTATTATGAGTCATTAAATTCAGTTATGTCAAGTATACATTTAGTCATCTTAAATCTCGTCTGTCGACAGTCAAAACTCACCAAGTAACAAATACCTACTTAAAACAAAGCTAGTATCTCACTATCAATCCACTTACTAGATACGAGGTTTTTAAGAGCACTGACAGAAATTTTAGTGAGTTTTGGTTGTCACCAGGCGATCTGCCAAACAGCAGATGTTTCTAACCCCCGACAAAAAAGAGGGGTGTTATAAGTTTAACATGTGTATCTGTGTCTGTCTGTGGCATCGTAGCTCTCAAACGAATGGCTGAAAGCCTTTTCTGTCAAGATGGTTTTTTAGCTACTTAAGGTGGATCGGAGGTTTTTTTTTTTTAATTGAGGTTAAATGCACCCCATACAAAATAATAGCTTTAAAAATTCGAATATCTCTAATTTAAACTTTCATTTCAACCAGTATCTTTTGTTCAACATGATGCCTTCAGTCAAAATTTTGCATCTGTCAACAGCCAGTGAACGAATGTACTTTCACGGTGAACTATTTCAGTACCATTGCAATGCGGAACTGTGTTACATAATGTCATTTGACCCCAGACACTGCAGCAGTGGTAGTAGGTAATTTAAAATGTAATACCAAAGATCGGGGGTGCGTCATTTTATGACAGACAGAGTTCCCATGCCCACGTTCGAGTTTCATTATACACTTACATAGTTAAACGTCTGATACCTTTTCGCCGAAGATGAATACCGAAACCCAATCATCACTAAATTAAATTACCTCGGAAATGTGTTTCCTGACTGCCCAATCTAAAAAATAGCAACTGCTAAGAACTGAACTCATTACATTATCTGTGTTTATTTCTTGAATGCTTTTAGAGCCGTGGACGTTTAAAAACGGTTGATTTAGTTAGGGTTCAATTTTACTCTACTACTCGTCTGGTAACTTAAGGTTAACTTGTGTTGTGTTTGTAAGTCTGATTACGCTCCAAATATTGACTGACATTAATCAGTGGGTCAATGATGGCTGTGTGTTCATTACGCGTAAGATCAATGACAAATGGTCCGTCACGTTTTGACACAGATTAGGGCGTGGCCACATGTCCACGACACGGCGTCGTAAACGTAAAACGACACGGTGTCGCGTCGGAGCGCGACACATTATCCACCGTGCGAATATAAGTTGCCGCGTCGTGCAAACCAGAGTTGGGCATTAATCGATTAATTTTTTAGTCAACTAATCAATCGATTGAAAATATCAATCGTCATTTTTCAATCGCGACTAATTTAGTTGCGATTGAATTAGTTGTGAGAATCTTCGACTAACAATTGAATTAGTTTTAGTTTCAATCGACTAAATTTCACGATTTTGGTTTCTTCTGCTTTTTCTTCATGCTTCTTCTTAAAAGCAACAAGAGCAGAATACGTGTGATAGGATCCATGTCGAATTGAAAACTGATCGCAAAATATTTTGAACATGTACGGGAAGCTGCGGCGTCGTAATCGAACGTGGCACCGCACCGTGCATCTACTCAACACAGCAAAGTTAATCTGCCCGGCGCGCGGCGCGACCTGCGGTGCCCGGTGCAGCATGTGTTTTCACGACGCGGCAACGTATATTCGCACGGTGGATAATGTGTCGCGCTCCGACGCGACACATCGTCGTTTTACGTTTACGACGCCGTGTCGTGTGTTTTCACGACGCGGCAACGTATATTCGCACGGTGGATAATGTGTCGCGCTCCGACGCGACACCGTGTCGTTTTACGTTTACGACGCCGTGTCGTGGACATGTGGCCAGGCCCTTACGTAATAGTAATACATACAGAATGGACAGGCACACCCCCGCACCAAATCGAGATACCTCACCCCGCGGGCGCTGACTGTTGGAAAATTGTTACATGCTTTTTTGCTGGGTGTGTACTGTGCATAGCTGGACATATCACCATTTGGTGAAGAGAAACTGATAATGAAGACACAAGCCACCAGTTAGTACTGACTAGTACTGAGGAGTCAACCAGTGTTAATTCACGGATCGTAAGTCGATTTGGATTTTTTTTTTTTACCAAGAGTAGGCGTCTCCAAGTTGGTCCCATAAAATTTCGATGAAGATATGATGACGAAATCGACGAGGAATCGAAGGAATTCCTCGAATATTATAGGCACATCTATGGCGATTTCAGTGTTTATTACAGTAGTTCAAGCATTTGCACTCGAAAACCACCATTTGGTAAACTGAAACTGATGATGAAGACAAGCCTCAGTTACTACTTACTACTGAGGGCTCAATCAGTAAAGCACACTTAGGAGAAGGATTTAGTATTATGACAGACTTCAAAAAAGAGGTTCTCACAGTTTGACCCGCATCTAAATATGTAACGTTTGTCCGCGATTATGAAGTTAATCACGAACAACTTTATAATCTTGCACAACCTAATCTTAAATGAACAACGTTTTAATTTGCGTCTGATAGTCATCATCTTCCTATGCTGAGCTGATGATGGAAGGCATAACTCCTTAACGGTTAGGAGTTAGGAGATAATTCAAGCGAGATGCATGCCTTCAAGACCTCCCCGATCACACTTATGGCAATAAGTATTTTATATGAATCACTAAAAAGCAAAAAAAAGTATTTTTTTAACAAAAAAAGAACCGACTTCAATAAAACTAATAAGCCAAAAGTAACCCGTTCAAGTACAGATTACATTTGAATCACCTTTTTGAAGTCGGTGCCAAACCTCACGTAAACTATAATATATAATTATAATAATTGAGTGGTTTGGCACCGACTTCAAAAGGTGATTCAAATGTAATCTGTACTTGAACGGGTTATTTTTGGCTTTTTAGTTTTATTGAAGTCGGTTCTTTTTTGGTTTTTTTTTTTTAAGTACAAACATACCTTAAAGTATTATGTGTTTTCATACAATCGGCCTGTTACTTTTTCAAATGAGAAACGCTGTTGTGGTTTAAGATTAACAGCACATAAAGATATTTATATGCGTATGTACTACGTATTGTATTTTTGTACGTTATTTCTTCTCAAAATATTCGCAGTAGATTTACAAAGTGAATTCACGTGTCGAAGTTGGAAGCAATGTCGCGGTTTTCCCCAACGGAGCATATTAGGCGCAATTTGCAAGTTGTAGGTCTCGCAAAAAACATTCTTCATTCGCCTACGCTAACAGGTTGCATTTAACGATAACCGCTTGAGAAAAGACTTATGTGTGTGAGCCTACATTGCACTTCAACTCTTTTAGAAGTATTGATGTTATTGGGTACATCTGAAAATAAGCACGTTTTCGTAACGCGAACCTTAAGAGCTCGCTTCAAAAGGAATAAATAAGAATTACAATACATATTTTCTTTCATAGCTGGCTCTTTGTTTGTAATGACATGTCTACAGATGTTTCAGCGAAAGAATGTGTCGTCACACACGTTTTGACAGATCATTAGGAGGAATTGCGGATTTGTGCGACGGAAATGTGTTATGTAGGCGCGTTTATCGTTGTACAATATGATAAATTGACTATTTAATAATGTAATATTTTCCCGCAAGCTTTGATTGGTTCAAATATAGCCCAATAGGGTGTTTTTCAACCCACGCCTTATTGCGTTTAAATTTATTTTACTGGCGAAAAAATGTTGGTTATAACTGACTTTGAAAGTCAAGGAACGTCGTGGGTGTAAGCAAAGAGGAAACACGACTAAATATAGATAGAAAAATAAAATAATGGGATATGTTTCAATTAAGCGTAGTGTATCCATGAAGATACCTAAACATAGACAAGTCAACGGTCAAGGTCCAAAAAAGTGTTCCGTGCAAAGTGCGTACTTTAAAAACTGTCGCAGCGAATCCACGTTCCCACCGCTATGAACTTGTCACACTGGTTGAGCATCTGATCTATCCTAATTATTCCACGCGGTCCTTTCCCTCAGCTTCACTGTTCTGAACTGGTGAATATTTATGACAAACGTCCACTTTGATATTGTCATTGTTAACTTTAAGTCTTCCTATGGTTTGTTTTGAATGTCTAACCTAAATAGTACCGATACGAGCTCAGTACGCGCTCCGAACATGGCTTGCATGCACACATGGGAGCTTCATCTCCGCTAAGGGTTCCGTCTTTGAGCGGGCAAAATTCGCGTTCATGGCCGATCGTAGCGGCTCACACGTGACAATCAGTTGTTATGACCAGTTGCATTGCATTTTACACAAACACAATTAAAATCCAATTCTCAGACTGCTTTTGAGAAAATCAAACGAGATAACCGTTTGTGGTCTTTCATTATGGGTTATACAAAAATTAAAAAGTAAGGCGCGGTGGGCTTTATAGACACTTGGAGGAACTTTATAGACAAAAAACGCTAGTACGCTCAAACATCGCAGTCCGGCTGGAGACAGGTATACTTACTTGTCTAGACGTAGTTATCGCCTAGCAACTGCTAAAATAAATATCGGGTAACCGGGTATCCGACGCCCGGAGTCTGTGAGTCAATAAGTACCTAGTTTATGAAGACCAGTAACACAGGTGTTATAGGTCTATAACTGTGTTGTTTGGTTTTATTGTATAAATGTAGTGTCATTCGGTGAATGTATTCAGACGTGGGTTAATTTACGATCCTTATCATTCACCAGAAAGTTCTTTTGAGTCTTATTCGGCCGCGAGGAAAAAATCATAACTCAGCTTTTGCTTCTCCGTAGTTGGGTAAAAAATATTATTTAACCATCTATGAATGCCTAACTACCAGAATAATTGTGTAAATATGGTCCGGTCATTTTAGACGTGATGAGACCCTAAAGATCCACAAACACAATAAATGTTTCGATTCAGTAATTTCCAAATAGCTGCCGTCAGTTATTATTGCAAAATGCCTTCAATGTACAAACATTTCATTCAATGTAGTAACATAGACGTTAATTAATGTTTAAGTAAAACAAAGTTACAATTGTCGGAGTGCTGCCCTTAGGCTTTGTTGATGAAAACAATTACTTTGTTAACAAATCCTTTCCCAACGTATCTAACCTGTAACTCCTCGCTCAATAAGTTCTTAACAGCAGTCGAATTATTATCTAAAGATATTTGAAAATAATACGGTATTCGACTATAGTGAATATAAATTGTGGCATTGAAACCACTAAACACACATTAAAAAATACGCGGAACCAAATGAACTATCACTAACTTTTGGACATTATACTATTTTTAATTGTACAATAACTAAAAAGAAGACGTGTTTTGACTACTGCTTTTTATGACGTCACATGCCTGTATCATCATAGAAGCTTCATACTAACATATTGTTTTTAACATTTCGAGTCAGTTTTTCTAGCATTACGTAAATAAATAAACAAAATAATAATAAAAATTGAAACTATTGCTCCTATTGAATTACGTGAAATTAGAAAGTCATGAAATGTTCCGTTACTTATAATTTTATTTTTCATAGAAATAGATACGTAAACCTACGTATAAAGTAACTTTTTCTAATGGGTTTATAGATGAGTCATTCAATTATCCGAAAAGGTTAATACGGGCAGTTTATGGACTTTTTATAGCTACTTAATTGGCGCTCATTACCCATGATCCATGTAATTATAAGACATACCTACTTAGGTATTCTGCTGTACCTGGTAAAAATAAATGACAGAGATACAGCACGGGTCAGCAAAGAAAAGTTAGCAGAATAAGGTAATATCAAGTATATAAAATAAATAGATTATCAGATCTGCATTTTTTTGTCCAAAATACTGCATTGTGCAGTTATGATCTGTTTTAGTGGACCTTACACGAACGTGGCTCTAAATGGTGATCATAAAGACGGTAGGCCTCATTACCATAACTTTTAATAAATCCTTTATACGCCTTTACCAAAGGGATGGTGCCTATATGTAAACTCATGTATGGGTATGTTAATCTGGATAGTGACTTGTATAATCCGTCGGCAAACACGTGCCCAAAGGGTTCCATGCACATTTAGGTATGCTCTCAAGGGGATATGAAAATATGTAGTTACACTGAATTTAATATTGTTATGAATGAGGCGTGTAGGTCGCTTTTACAGTTTTATAGGAAAGAATAATGTGACATTTACAGCATAGACTATCTTCTTATAGTTACGAACGTATATGACTCACTCGTCAATAGAAAATAAATTAACTGAAATGAATTAAATAAGTGCGTCTTTTGATGATAGCATAGAACGTCACACTTTAGCAATTATATCATTAACTTAAATATATGTATGATACCTCCTTAACTTAGGCTGGATTGAACCTGGCGCTTCAAATAGCTGTACATATAGGAGCAACTAGGTACATTGTAGAGCGCTGAAAAAGCTCCGTACAAATAGCTATGTAGAGACCAAACGCGTGATGTTGATGTCACTTGTTTGGTAGTGTACTGAATATAATATGTATACTACTAAGTAATTCACAATTTTGGTCACGCCCTTACTAGTAGTTTTTTTATAATATTTTAATTTACATATAAATTAAATTTAAATGCGTAAATATTTGTATTTCCTTCTCTCTCATGTACAAAACAGTTAATTTATGTAACTTTCAACACACTGTACACAGTAAATCATCATTAAGATTATTTATTTTCGACCGACTTCAAAAAAGGAGATTCACACATTTCAACTGTATGTTTTTTTTTGCATGTATGTTACGCGATCATTCCGCCATTTTGATGATTATTTTTTGTTTCGTAGATAATCATAAAGGTGGCTCCATATACATTTTATTGAAACTGATATAGTAGATTGTACAACAAGTGCATAAAACGCACCATTTTACACGAGACGTTTATCCATCCGAGCGAGCTTGCGAGCGAGGATGAATATAAAGTCGAGTGTAAAATGGGTTTTATGGACGAGTTGCACACTCTACTTTTCACTTCGATTGCGAGGAAATGAAACTAGATCATGTAAATATTATACCTAAAAACAAATTTAAATAAAATTTAAAGTTACATTAGAGCAATGAGAAATATTTAAAGTATTAGTTTTTCATGGCATATTTAAACATTTATTTATTTGTTCATTTTTAAAACATTTTGTTTTTTATATCTATAATAAATTATTGTTGTATGTTAAATATATAATATAATATATTGATTAACCAAAATACAAATAAATTTAAAAAGTAATAATTGATAATAAAAAAAAATATTCCAAGAAGTTTTATATAACTACTTGGGCTGTCGGTATTTTTGCCTTGGTCGTAGAATATTAACGAAGCGAAATAAAACAAAGAGTATATTCTATGAAGTTTTAAGTTTTTTTTTATCTGTTTATTAAGGAACTTTTATCATTGGTATTCTTATGTCAGCTAAAACCCGTTCCAGACCTTCCGATCCGATCCAATTTATCGGAAGAAATCGGATAATGTGTAGTGTATTAGAAAATCGGATCGGATCGGAAGGTCTGGAACGGTTTAAGTTGTTCGCGTGGCTGTTGGACCGATCGCCTTGGTCTTCGACGACGATTTTACTTTATGCTCTAGAGCATAAAAAGCGATTTTATGTCGTCTACGCACAGCATAAAGTCGAACTTTTAGAGCATGAGAAGTGAAAAAGCTTTTTGCAGCTGGTTTGCAGTGCAAATCCAGTACGTCGGTGTCGGCCCCAAATTGCTATTATAAAGTAACTCATGCATTTGGAAAATTTCCAAAGTGCACCAATTTTCCGTTAAATTAGTGATAATATTTTATATATTAGGCTTTTTAATACGAACTAATATAGCATACTCGTACAATCTGCTGTAGACTTATGTACATAATCAAATAACATAAAAGAAACCTCCTTAACCTTTGTTACAACAAATTACTTTCGAAACTTTAGAAATCCTCTGCATGGTGATAGCTGCGCGATATCATAGAAGGACATCATTTTAATAAAATTATGATTTTACTATTCTTACCAATAGGTAAGAGTAAGTTTGGTAAGAATATTAAAAGCATAATTTGATTACATATACCTACATCCTGTACGATTGGAAAAATATGTGAAGCTCGAAATTCTAAAAGAAATATTGTTAGGTGTTTGAATTATTTTGCTCAGTTTCCAAAATAGTTGCGGCGTTACGAGCTCGCTATTAAACTGTGGCTTAGTATATATCAAACCACGATCTATAATAAGCTTAGGTACCGTACGTTCCTTAATTTGCAGCTTTAGTTGCATCGCCGTATTGAATCATAATGGAGGACCCCAAAGTAGCTTTTATCACGTCACTCAGCGTTTTATAATGGTCTTTAAGTCTAGTTAAGTTATTTTTTCAATAGCACCCACTTTAAGGACTTGCCCACGTTTAACATCTCCGTGGTGAAGGCATGAGACATTACATGTCACTTCACTTAATTATTCGAGTAATTTCTAATGAAAACCATCTGGAGCTTACTCTCAATTTAAATATCAGCATGAAGCAAATACTTCTACCATCAGTGAGGCATCAATGGTGGTAAGTTAATCATGATTGTCTTCATTGACAAACATATTGTCGAGTTCAGTATAAATTGCGGAAAAAGTACAAATGGGAACGCGCTCACTCTCTCACGAATATACTAAGATAGGAAACCCAGCTTACATTCGCTTACTCTTTCGTATTAAATATTACCCTATTGTAATATTGAGAGTACTGTCGATTTTGAGTTCTCAGACATCGTTCTAACAACAGTTCCATGACTCGCTTATAGTTGTTTCCCTTTGTCACGCTCCCGCTTAATTTCGCTATCACTCGACGTCAAGGTCGCCAAGCCCTTATGTGGACATAAATCTATAGGGCACGAACGTTCCATGGTCATGAAATATTTACGTCGGAAAGCAAAGACAATTGCTTTTTATGAAATCTAAGATAACGCTCATTACGTAAGCGCCCTAAATCTTAGGGATGGCCTAAGATCCGAGTGCTAGGACGTGCTTGGTACATTCGTTCCCAAATTGAAAGTGGCGAAGTTGTTCCAGCCTCTAGCTGGCCCTTTGCCAAGAAGCCCGGTCGATCGTGCAGAGCTTGTACCTACTCGAGCCGTTTTCCAACGACCTTATTTCCAAATCGTTGATATTTTTGCTTTTAGTTAGCAATTAAATGTATGTTTGGCGTTGCCGGCTTCCGAGAGACCAATTAGTTCTTGCTTAATGTACTACAATTGTTAGATTGCCATTTCAGATTTGATTTCCGGTTTGGTTAAAGTTGCTGCTGGTTTTAGTATCGCTACGCTGTAACACAATTTTAAGTTCGCTAGTACCGGAATGTTGGGTTGCATTTCTGTGGGGTAAATACTTTACGGGCCTTATTACACTTGCGATTTGCGAGCGAATTTTGTATGAAAGCGATCACGCAGCGAGTTCGCCGCGACGCTCATTTGTATAGACAACTCGCTCGCAAATCGCAAGTGTGATAAGGCCCTAAGTTACTTATTGTTCAGTAGCTCTGTTGGGACCCTTAACTGATTTATACCAATAAGATGATACGTCCATGAACAGATCCCACCATCAGGTGTTTGAACTATTGCATTGATTGGGAACGAGAACCGGGCTAAAAATTACTATTCCCATTAATCTGATCGTTACTTGTGGCGGGTTATTCGGCCTTGAGTAGGTGCACCCCGTATTGCCATCATATTAAAGACGGCTGGAAGTAACACGAGCGTGAGGGTTCTGGGGCGTCCAGAGGCGTGCTGAGCTTTCTCCGAAGTTACTCGCAGCGTGATGCCCTTTAACATTTCTACACCTGGAGACGGCCCATGAAGCCAACCACCGCCGGCCAGAGCTGAGAGTTCTATGGGTCCTCTTCGGTTTCCACTCCTGCCAACGAAGGCTCACCGCGGAGACGAGGACCCAGACCGACTCTCTGGAGATCTCGGGTCCGTGGGGTAGTCATTCTTCAACATTATAATTATAAGGCTAGCAGAGACCACTGGGGACCGAAGAGCTGGCAGCTTCGTCGCTCAACGTATCAGCATAGCTGTTCAGCGAGGAAATGCTGCCAGCATTTTCGGTACCATGCCGCAGGGGAGTAATTTTTTGATTTTGTTTATTTTAATTTTAGGTTTTTTGTACATAGTAGTTAGTATTAGTATTTAAGCTTTTTATTTACTGTTTCTTTGTTTTTCCTTTTTTCTTGTATTAATAAATATATATTATAATACAATGTTAAAATTCCACTTGACTTACTTGGGTCATTATATTTTCTCTCAGCTCTGGCCGCTGGTTGGCTTTATGGGCCGTCTCCAGGTGTAGAAGTGTTAAAGGGCATCACTGAACAGAACAGAGCTACTGAACAATAAGTAACGTAAAGCAGAAATGCAACTCAACATTCCGGTACTAGCGAACTTAAAATTATTATTAAAGAACGACCTCCCCTCATCTGTTATTTGATTCTAACAAAGTTTATAGTTACGTGTGTTTAATTTAGGTAATATGTTAACTAATAATTTGCAATAGGGTTACGGAAGCAAAAAGTGCCTTTCGTCTTCTCCGCGAACGAAGTAGTAGGGACCTTGTGGTTCTAGTTTTGTTATAAATATCTGAGAATAAAATGAGAACTGACGTTTATGTTCACTTTAGTCTTAAGTGTTGATGGTCGCCTACTTCACTCCGTACGTAATAAGTGCACACAAGATGTATGTACCGAGTAGGTGTTATTTCTCGTAGGCATAAGGATGTTTTCTTAGTCGGTTCTATGATATGATGGAGCAACCGTTGTATTGACGTCTTTGTGCTGGGTGCGGCCTGCCTCCCGTCGATAACTGACGCACTATTCTATACAAAAGTAGGGCTTTTCTGGCTGTTAAGTTTGTTATATGAACTAATATAAACATGCTATAAGAAGAAGTGATTACGTTATAAAGGAATACCACACCCGTTTTTTTTTTATTGTTGTCTAAACCTAGTAGATATATGTGTCTTGGAAAAAAGTGACCTATTCCGACCCAGCTACAACCAGAAATTGTGAGGGGACAAAGGAGCTATTGGAGATGTCGCGACCCTCACTAACCTCTAATCGAATTAAAACGTACAAATAATTAAATGAACAGTGGAGGGGCTATAGGAATATTCAGCGCAATTTATTTAAATAGGTACAAGCGGTGCAATTCATAATCAAATAAGGGATTCAGGTACTTTTAAATTTTTTGTAATAGATGCCACTTGGTCTAGTCTTTTATTTTAAACTGACCACAGACCGAGTACCTATCACCTGATAAGATGTGGCAACGTTTTCCAAGATGCAGCTGGCTGGTTTAGTAGCAGCATTATTAGCTCGTCTAGAAGGGGCCTGCTCTTAAAAAAAAACCTGTTTATTACCAAAATGAACATAAGTATTTCGGTCTAAATTTGAAAATGGTAATGACCTGCATTAAATGTTTTTAAAAAGCAAATTTTATTTATATTTAGAACACAAGTAGTTACCTCAATAATAAAGAAAAAAACTATAATTTTACTAAAATTGTTCTCGCGTTTTTTCTTTGAAGCGATAAAACGATGGAGCTAAATTTCGCGTGCTATGATTATGATACTAAATTGATGTTAATTTGGTCTAACTGAACATGTTTACAACGATTATAATCGACATTAAAGAACTGCTCTATTGCTGTGTTCCGAGCAACAGGTTAATGAAATATTGGTAAGAGAAGACCCACGAATTACGAACACGGACATCAAGAAGATTCTAGGAATTAGGTCGGGGGGCATTGGTGTGGGGATGGGACAGGGAATTTTGGAGAGTATAAAAAGAAGAAAATTTCATGAATAGTTTTTCTACATCTCAAAACGTATCGAGTGGCCTACGCACGTATACAGGGTACCTAATTATTACGTAATGCATAGTAAGTTCCATCCCTTTGCGTGGCTTTAGCCTTGATTTAATTGTGTGAATAATTGTGTTTTTGGAGGTTCTTGATAACTTTAGTGAATCAATATGTTTTTAGTATGTATGGGGCACTAATATTGTAGTTAAATGATAATGTAAAACTTACTTACTTTCGTCATATGCTTTAAGTTTTTTAAGCAAGCGAGAGTATACAGTTTTCGAGTTATAATACCAAGGGATGCTTTGAACCTTTAAAGTACGTAAATTCACTGTTAGTGCAGAGAAAATTAATGCAGAGTGGCATTTGCATCCATTTAAACGTAAACAAAAGAAGGCTGTAGCTTTGTCCTCGCATAGCCTATTGTTTCCATTACGCTAGTCTTTTAACACAATACGGTATTTGACGGTATCTAAATAAATAATTTCACACTAACTATGTATGTGGAGGGTTGTAGAGACTGACGAAAAAAGTTAATGAATGGCTTTTGAGAAAATATAGATAATAAAATAAGGAATAGGCGCCTACGATGTTGAAGATGTGATAGGGACGGATAGCACAAAATGAAATGATGTTAAACCGAAAAAGATATAAATAAAATAAGAAAAGCAAAGGGATAAATAAAATAAGAAAAGCAAAGGGAAAAATTATGACTAAATACTAAATCAAACTTTCAAAAGTCAAGGTACTGCAGTAAAGGTACCTTTTGCTGCAGTACAATGTAATCCTAGCATTTAAAACGGGTCATTGTGATTTATCATGTAGTTGATCTGTTATTTTCTTGTGTTTGATAGTTTTAATATCCTTACCAAAAATAATATAACAAAAATTGGGCAAGTGCGAGTCCGACTCGCGCATGAAGGGTTCCGTACCATAATCTATAACAAGTTTGTTGTATGGGATGGGAGCCCCCCTTAAATATTTATTTTATAGTATTTTTAGTATTTGTTGTTATAGCGGCAATAGAAATACATCATCCGTGAAAATTTCAACTGTCTCTCTATCACCGTTCTTGAGATAGCCTGGTGACAGACGGACGGACGGATGGACAGCGAAGTCTCAGTAATAGGGTCCCGTTCTTATCCTTTGGGTACGGGACCCTTAAAATGAAATAATCCGTGTTAAGCCTAAACATACACCATATTTGTTACCTTAGTAGCGTTTTTATTACGTATTTTATAGGTACGATAACTCCGAACATCGCCTCAATAAAGTTCCATGTTAAAGCGTTATAATAAATATTTGGTAAGATTGGGCTAAGCTATAGCGAGATTGAAATTTACATGAAAGTATCTATTTTATTTCGACGAAAAGAGAAAATGGTCGTTTTTCATGTGATAAGTATTAGTTGGTAGTAAATAATTAAGTGTGAAAATACGAACTTTGTCGATTAAGGACAACCTACTGTACTTTAGAAATACATATAATACCTAATTGCAATTAAATAGGGCATTTAAAGACCTCGGGAGCGATAAAATGTGATTTATCTAATTATACAGCGCATCTTAATCAATTAATCATACAAAAATGACAGTTGAATCTATCTTTAATATACTCAATCAGTGATATTACCTAAACAATTACCTGGCACTTTAGCTTAGGCCCGTGCATAACAGTACACCGGTAAAAGCCGAGATAGAAATTAAATGAACAAACAATCATTATTTTTATAAAGTTTTATTTTTACATGCAAAAAACAATTTACAATATTGAATATAATTATAAAAAAAAATATTTAACATAATTAGCATAAATTTCATTAAAACTATGTTTTTATATGGGGCCATTCCGGCTGAAAGCCTCCTCCAAGGCTCTCTCCATCTTTGGCGGTATTTAGCCAATCTCGGTCTGCTATGCCGCTATTTCATCCGCCCATCTGGCGTGCGGGCCTCTTTTTCCTGGCGGTCCACACCATTCTACCGGTTCCGATGATTTGTCTACTTGCTACAAATTAAAAAAGGATTTTTACCTTTACCCTAGAGTATAGAGTGTATTTCATGACATGAGTTGAAATTTGCTATTCGCGCGTCTATAATGCTACTTCGGGTGTAACGAATCAAATATGGTGCACTCTTTGACAGTTACTTTCTATTGATTGAACGAGATTTGTTTTCCATCCGACTACGGCAATTTCCAACGGAATGGTTATGTTTTGTTCTTTGCCTACGTTGTTTCCCCGTTCGCTTGCGTATATCAAAACGCCCGCACCCTTCAAGTGAACACATGCATGAAACGTGACGTAGATAGGTTTTCATGCTGGAATTAAAATACACATTCCAATTAACGTTACGGTTAGCGTTGAGCGATAAAGGTTTTGGGACCGGATTGGCAGCCTTTGAATCTGCCTTTATAGAGAGCAATCTGTGCATACCGACCCGAGCACAATGAAGCGTGTCAGGTAATAATTCTATAACTTAGGCTTTGTTTTTTCTCAGTGCAATTCAAAAAGTTGGATTTTCATGTAGATCGGATTTTCTTTAAGCACTAGATGTCCATTCAAATATATCAGAAGTTAATTGGAAATAGCACGCTCTTTATAATGCTTAGAATGAAGATGGTGACGATGATTAATGATATTTCATATTCTTTAAAACTGCGAACTGTGAACGTTACGGTTAGCGCAGGCAAAGCAAAGGCTTCAGGCCCAGATTTGGAGAATAAACCATGCCTGTGACCATGCATACCGTACCGACCCTAGCAAAATGAGGCATGCCGCGTATTATGATTATGACCACTAATATTAAAATTTATTCGGCCTTTGGCTTTGTTAATTCTTTGTGCCTTTCAATCAGTTGAGTTTCCATTTAAATCCGTTCTGCAGTTCCTTCTCTTGCTTCGCTTGCGTATATCAAAACGCCCGCACCCTTCAAGTGAACACATGCATGAAACGTGACGTAGATAGGTTTTCATGCTGGAATTAAAATACACATTCCAATTAACGTTACGGTTAGCGTTGAGCGATAAAGGTTTTGGGACCGGATTGGCAGCCTTTGAATCTGCCTTTATAGAGAGCAATCTGTGCATACCGACCCGAGCACAATGAAGCGTGTCAGGTAATAATTCTATAACTTAGGCTTTGTTTTTTCTCAGTGCAATTCAAAAAGTTGGATTTTCATGTAGATCGGATTTTCTTTAAGCACTAGATGTCCATTCAAATATATCAGAAGTTAATTGGAAATAGCACGCTCTTTATAATGCTTAGAATGAAGATGGTGACGATGATTAATGATATTTCATATTCTTTAAAACTGCGAACTGTGAACGTTACGGTTAGCGCAGGCAAAGCAAAGGCTTCAGGCCCAGATTTGGAGAATAAACCATGCCTGTGACCATGCATACCGTACCGACCCTAGCAAAATGAGGCATGCCGCGTATTATGATTATGACCACTAATATTAAAATTTATTCGGCCTTTGGCTTTGTTAATTCTTTGTGCCTTTCAATCAGTTGAGTTTCCATTTAAATCCGTTCTGCAGTTCCTTTAGGCACAAAGCGTTCAAATATAGCCGTAGGTAATTGGAAATTATTAGTTTTTGCAATAATTTGAATGTTCATGATTGATATTCTATTATGCTGAGAACTGAAAATGAAAACACTGCGACGGATATCTCATATATTTGGCAAATGTATGCAATCCTATATTAGAGGAACTAAGAATAAGAGAGCTTTAAAATATACGTTTCCGTTTCTGCTGAGAATGAACACGTGTGTGGTCTAGAATTATTTTTAAGAACAAGACTTTACGTTTGAGACATCATATTCTGTTGTTACTTAGTAATAATAACATAATTACATGACATACCCATACTTTTTGGAACTTTTCTTTAAGGACAAATTATTGAAATCGGATGGTATAATACTAAGCTTCGGAAGTTCAAGAGAACATTCCCACATAAATATCGAACAAGCAAGAAGTCAGTAATAATATTTTCAACTATCCTTTTTAAATAGTAACAAAATGGTTCATTTCAGCACATAAGTGCCACCACCTACCTCCGACCAAAAAAGGTAGCACGAAAAATACGCGGGACGGGGTTGTTAAAAAAGAACAAAGCTACTACTGAGGAATTTTGTGCATGATCAAAAAACACGAAAATAGTTTTTACTTTTTAGTAATATATATTTACTATGATACCGAACTGCACAGGCTTTTTAAATAGTATTTCTGCTTTAAATGGAACTGTGTTGGATTTTTTCTTTTAATGTTGCATCAAAGTTGAAATATCATCAATGTATCTCTTTCCACTGCTAGTGCGATTAAACTGGACTTACGAGTACAAATTCATCGTTCGCAAGGGAATTGCGGATTTAACTGTCTTTTGAAAGTTTTGAATTTGAATGAAGGACTGTTAATTCAGTGAATAAAGGATTTTGACCTTACAAACGGTCCGGTAGTTTTGAATTTTTGATATGTTGTCTAGGATGGTTAGTCAGTGTTTAAAATGCAAAATGCACAATTCCCCCCCCCTCCGCGCCCGCCGCCATATTGAAAAAACCGGCACTTTCTTCATATTTTTGCTCATATCTTCCTTTAGGAGCATTTTAGCTAGAAGAAAGCTTCGACAATGTTATAGAGAGTTAAATTTACTACATTTTCCATTTTATATTTTGTTTCTAGGACAGATAGTTACGGAGATATGCACATTTAAAAAAACTTAAGAAATTGCAATTTTCAACTCAAAAACAAACTTCTGGATTATATCTTCGTTTAGGAGCATTTTAGCTAGAACAGTGGTTGGGCAATTTTGTAGAGAATTAAATTTACTATAATTTACATTTCAAATTTTGTTTCTAGGACAGATAATTACGGAGATATGTAAAAAATAAAGTTACATTTTCCGAAAATGTATGTAAAAATGGACATGAGTTTTATAAGCAATTATATTTCCTACATGTTTTAATTTGTCCTAGACAAGTCCCTAACTAGCTGGGTTGATAATGCACGCCGTTGTATGGGAACCTTGCACTTTGTGACTATGCGCTGAAACTTGGCACAGTTGATCCTTAGGTGGCCTTGAGTGAATTCAGACCGGTAGACATCGATAGCCAACGCGCGTTTAGTGGGGGGGAGGGGGGGAAGTTCGACGCTGCCGCGCTTTAATTAATGCAACATTTCTCTAAAACTATACATAATATGGCATGTGATATATCATTTTCGGATGAATCAAGGATGAGGAATCTATTTTTTGGACTAAAATAATGCACTTTCAAACAAAAAAAAATTAAAAGTAGAAAAAACTTAAAAACGTAATTTGTGTGTTTTTATATAATTGTCAATTATTTTAAAAGTATAAAAGTAATCTCATAACAAAAAATATAATCGTAAAGCTAAACTTATGTAGTTTCTAAAAATATATAGGTTATTATATATATCTGTTGATCCATGGGAGATAATAAATAATATCAAGCGTAAGTCAGGGCGATCTCAATGCATGATCGTCCGTGAAGTAGGGTTTAGGTACTGTGTTAAGCAACATTTCTCTAAAACTATACATAATGGGGCATGTGATTTATAATTTTCGGTTAAATGAAGGATGAGGAATCTATTTTTTTAACAAAAATAATGCACTTTTTGGACATAAAAGATATTAAAAGGTTGGACATTTGTGTTTTTTACATAATTTCCAATCATTTTAAAAGTATAACAGAAATCTCAAAACAAAAAATATAAACATAAAGCTAAGCTTTTGTAGTTTCTAAAAATATATATTTTATTATAAATATCTGTTCATACATGGGCGATAATAAATAATATTGAGCGTAGGTCAGGGTAATCTCAATGCATGATCGTCCGTGACGTAGGGTTTAGTTAATGTTTTAAACACACAAAAAGTGCATATATTTTAATGTTTATGTCTCTTAGTATTTTAAATGAAACTACGCAATGTTAATTAATTTATTGTATATAATGCAGGATCCACTGCAATGACAGAGGTCTGAACATTTAAGCTGCCTTTTTTTGCAATTGCACCAGCCAATTTGCACCTAAAAATTTCCAGACATTACATGCTCCTGCAGCAACAGGCAAGTCTGTCCATGTAGGCTCCCAGTTGTTGCTGACCTTCGTCCAACCCCAAGTAGTTACCCCAAGTGCGTGATAACTGACCCCAAACGCCCACCTCTTAATAAATGCTGATACAAAGTGGCTTTGGTCGGTGGGTGGTGTTCTATCTGCTGGTCTATCTTGGTAAAAATATATATATGGGGGGGGGCTCATTTACTGAAGTACATGAAGCTGATCTGAAATAATAATTATGATATACAATATTCTTTTTTAAGTTTCGAGATCCTATTATTCTATTATATCAGTTTCAAAAGCAGAAAAACTGACCTATCATACCTATGATGTTAAGACGTATTTTTCGATGGAAGCCATTACCTACTCAATGCGTCGCTTGATTGCTAACTCGAAACCTACAGTAGGTCAGGAAAGGCTTCCATGCTTGAAAAGCACTTCTCTTTCCTTTACCATTGAACCAAGATACCGTATCACATCCTGTGAATGCGTGAAATGGGTATCTTAATACTCTTGCTCTCTGTGGGCCTGTAAATAAACAAATATGTATAAAACACCCGTATTTTCTTAATTTACTATGATCGAGGCTTCACGACTCATGATACTGTGGATACTGATGTGTTGGTACTGACATTACACATAATATGCAAGCTTTACCTCAGCTTGAGGAACTTTGGGTGCATTAGGAACAAGATAACATCACCAATATCTGTGCTATCATGATATCGCCACCACGATAGGTAAAAATGGTATATCTGGTCATAGTAAATTAAGAAAATACAGGTGTTTTATACAAATTTGTTTATTTACAGGGCCACAGAGAGGAAAATTATTACCCATTTCAAGCATTCGCAGGATGTTACATGTGACACGGTATCTTCGTTCAATGGTAAAGGAAAGAGAAGTGCTTTTGAAGCTTGGGAAACCTTTCCTCCATGACCTCTTCTTCTTCGTTGGTTTCACTCCCGGCAGAGTAGTCGTGGTCATCATTTCAGATATTGGTGAATGGTGATAAGCTTCACAACACGCCGCCATTCTTACCTGATAGCCGCCTTCCTCGTGCATTCGTGTAGTAACGATGATGCATTTATTGCAGCTTTTATTTAGTTTGTCCATAACATAGGTGATCTTCTTCGTGGCCTGGTACCCTCAACCTTTCTGTGGACCAGAAGCGCTCAATAGCCTCCACCCCCCGGTGGCAAACGTAGCCAAAGAAGGTAAAGGTACGAGACGAGACTGTACTAAAGACGATAAACACTGCTTGATGCCAAGTTTTCGAGTATAGAATCGTTGGTACGGAATTCAGTCCATAATACTCCAAGCATTCTCGTCCAACACCACATCTCTAGGGCATCTAATGGGCAGGAATATGGGGAATACAAGTGCCCGAACGAGCTGGTTTTTTTGTGTCTTCGTGTTTGTTGCGATTCCTTCATATAAACATTAACTAAACCCTACGTCAAGGACGATCATGCATTGAGATCACCCTGACCTACGCTCAATATTATTTATTATCGCCCATGTATCAACAGATATATATAATAAACTATATATTTTTAGAAACTACAAAAGCTTAGCTTTATGTTTATATTTTTTGTTTTGAGATTTCTGTTATACTTTTAAAATGATTGGAAATTATGTAAAAAACACAAATGTCCCACCTTTTAATATCTTTTTTGTTCAAAAAGTGCATTATTTTTGTTAAAAAAATAGATTCCTCATCCTTCATTTAACCGAAAATTATAAATCACATGCCCCATTATGTATAGTTTTAGAGAAATGTTGCTTAACACAGTACCTAAACCCTACTTCACGGACGATCATGCATTGAGATCGCCCTGACTTACGCTTGATATTATTTATTATCTCCCATGGATCAACAGATATATATAATAAACTATATATTTTTAGAAACTACATAAGTTTAGCTTTACGATTATATTTTTTGTTTTGAGATTACTTTTATACTTTTAAAATAATTGACAATTATATAAAAACACACAAATTACGTTTTTAAGTTTTTTCTACTTTTAATTTTTTTTTTGTTTGAAAGTGCATTATTTTAGTCCAAAAAATAGATTCCTCATCCTTGATTCATCCGAAAATGATATATCACATGCCATATTATGTATAGTTTTAGAGAAATGTTGCATTAATTAAAGCGCGGCAGCGTCGAACTTCCCCCCCTCCCCCCCACTAAACGCGCGTTGGCTATCGATGTCTACCGGTCTGAATTCACTCAAGGCCACCTAAGGATCAACTGTGCCAAGTTTCAGCGCATAGTCACAAAGTGCAAGGTGTCGTGCACTAACACCCCAGCTAAACTGAATGACAGCGTTCTAAACCAAGAATTTTCAGGAATTTTCGGAAAATTCGACTTATCCTGTTTTTTAAATGTGCATATCTCCGTAACTAACCGTCCTTGAAACAAAATTTGAAGTGTAAATTATAGTCAATTTAATTCTCTACAACATTGCCCAAGCTTTGTTGTAGCTAAAATGCTTCTAAACGAAGATATAATCCAGAAGTTTGTTTTTCAGTAGGAAATTGGGATTTTTTACGTTTTTTTAAATGTTGATATCTCCGTAACTATCTGTCCTAGAAACAAAATATAAAATGGAAAATGTAGTAAATTTAACTCTCTATAACATTGTCGAAGCTTTCTTCTAGCTAAAATGCTCCTAAAGGAAGATATGAGCAAAAATATGAAGAAAGTGCCGGTTTTTTCAATATGGCGGCGGGCGCGGAGGGGGGGGAATTGTGCATTTTGCATTTTAAACACTGACTAACCATCCTAGACAACATATCAAAAATTCAAAACTACCGGACCGTTTGTAAGGTCACACATAGTACTTTAGTCTCTATTCACCGTATTATGTCGACTGTAACTTTGACAGAGAAAAATTGCGTTTTTCTCAGTCAACCTTTGACAATGGTAACCGAAACGTCAGGCAGGCTCAAATAATGAATATACGCGATATAATCCGTTTGAATTAATTTATTTAAAAATAAGTTCTTGAAATTAAAATTGTTATGCACAAGAACTCACCTACGACAAGCGGGCTATAGACATACAATTGTAAGATCAGATAAACGCAAAACAAGAACGTTAGACCGCGTCGTCTACGAAACCAAACTTTTTCGCAAGCGTTTATAATTTTTTTATATAAAGGGCTTGACGGATATGTCAAGGAGAGGACATGTAAACCGATTAACTGAGTCCTTGCCCGCGAGAAGCAGGGTAAAGCCACAAAGGGGTTCGTCTGATATCGGGCGACAAGCATCCTGCTATCCCGCCCGCATCTGCCCTAACCGCTTTGTTTAGTTAGTTTAGTATTACACCTATTCCACCATACATGTCGAATTTCAGCGGATTTTGTCAACTCGGGACGGAATGTCCAGGGAATATTTAAGGATTTTACGATCTGTGTCTCGTTAACATTTCCTATAAAAAATGTCTATACTAAATAGGTATTAGGTTTATAAAGGAATTAGGCTGACCTGTAAGGTATCAAAACTAACTTAAATGAAGTGAAGGCCCGGCCGTGCTATAATATAAAGTAGGTATTTTAAGTTTATTTGGATTCCAAGAAAAAAAATTAACAACGCGATGCATAAGCGGCTTTTTTAGTCACATTTCTTGCAGACAACATTGCACCCTTTAGGATGATTGAGCACCATTATGTACTGCTACTGAAGAAAGAGTAAACTAAGTCCACCCCTGATTGCATAGTTACATTTTTGCCTAAATATCTTTGTCTTTATCATGCCAAAACGATTAAGTAAGTAGGTACACTGATTTTGTAAATATTAAACATTCTTTGTATTGATCTTTGTATTCATGGTTTAAATATTAAACAGTTACCGCTCTGCCAAATGGGGCTTCTGCTGCGACACGAGCAAATGCTACTCTTGGTTTCTTGGACGGAGAACATAATAGTTCTATTATGCGTTAATTACTCGAAAGCCAAACAAATGCTGCTACAAACTGCACATTAATATGGCTTCTACTTTCTCGCTGCTTGTATACGTAATTTGAAATGGTAAAAGGTTATGTTGCTGTGGACCCAAAAATTCTTAAGCTATTTGTAAACTTCAAATCAATAAATTTTCAAGTCTTGCCTCTTTGTGTAAGTGGTATTGCTTACGTATCTCTTGATTGCAAGAAAGAGGCTTTACTCGCACTCATTACCCGCAATGTTAATCCAAGAGCCAAAAGATTTACACACTTTCCGAAGAGACGGACATTTAACTAGCGGCATTACTTTAGGACCTCTGTATCTGATTATCAAGATCGGAAGTCCGATCCTTTTACGCGAACCTGCTATCGCTTTTAACCCGAAGGTTCCACACGCTCTCAAAGTAAAGTACCTACGGATTTCATCTTGATTTCATTATGTTCGAGTGGAGCAAAATTCTGCTACATTTTCTGTTCCTTGATAATTTCGAAAATAAAACTTGCAAGCGAGCTTTATAAAAAAATATACATTTAATAATTTAAAATAACCACTCAAGAACATTGTTTACGTTATTCGTTTCTTGCCGTTCTTATTTAACAAAGGAAATTTTAAATGAATATGTAGTTTAGCTTGACAAGCTTTCAGAAGAAATAGCGTTACTTTATATTGTGAAACATTTTTACACGAGCTAGAGTTGAAAGGCAGCGTCAAAGTACTTACTACTGAGTCGGTTTGCGTTGTTTTCCGTCGCCTTTAAAGTCTGTTTTGTTATCGCAGTACCCTCTTTTGTTAAAAATATATATCAAGAAAAATAAAGGTACTATTAAATGTTTGTGTTTTACCTCTAGCTATTGTTTTCACAGAGAAACAATTAGTATCGTCTGTCAATATTTGCCGTTCCAATATGTCTTGTTGCGGGGGTTCCTGAGTGGCTTTCTGGTTTGCTAAGAGATTGAAAGAACCTTCATTGAATTGTACTTGATTGAAGGTACTCAAGGGGGTTGGGTAGTGTTGAATTATGTTGATCGCATATTCCTGTGTTATATCGTTGTTAAAGTAAGTAAAAAAAGTAAGTAAGTAAACACTTTATTGTACACAAAAACAGTTAAAAATACATCTATTACAAATAACATATAGGTACAAAGGTTGTTAATGTATTTCATTGTAAGTTTCGAATTTTATTGCATGTCATATCATAACTTGCCATGTCTTGGTTAATTTAACACTGCTGTAACAATCGCAATTCATTTTTTGTTTGCGTTTTGACCTTTGTATCTTTTTAATCCCTGACAAAAAAGAGGGGTGTTATACGTTTAACATGTGTATCTGTGTGTCCGTCTGTGGCATCGTACATAGCTCCCAACTCCCTACCAAACGGATATTCATTCATTGATTTTTAGGGTTCCGTACCCATAGGGTAAAAACGGGACCCTATTACTGAGACTTCGCCGTCCGTCCGTCCGTCCGTCCGTCTGTCACCAGGCTGTATCTCAACAACGGTGATAGCTAGACAGTTGAAATTTTCACAGATGATGTATTTCTATTGCCGCTATAACAACAAATACTAAAAATAAAATAAAATAAATATTTAAGGGGGGCTCCCATACAACAAACTTGTTATAGATTATATATATGTATAGGTACGGAACCCTTAATGCGCGAGTCGGGCTCGCACTTGCCCAATTTTATTTATCCAAAGCCTTATATATAGATATGGTTCTTAGCTATATTTCATTGGGTCGGGGGTTTTTAAATTATAAATATAAATTATAAAAACATTTCTAATTAGTGTTCGACATAATAGGTATATTTACGTAACAAATTTCCGTAGAAAATCTAAGATATAATACTGGTATTATAGCTTAGATAACAGAATGGGACACACAATTTATAAAGATATCCTTTCATAAGAGGGATAAACTTCCAACTTCTGAATTTGTCCACGTTTCACGATAACGAGTCTGTACGAGCGAAGACGCAGGGAAACGCTAGTGTAGAATATAGCCTCAACCTTCTCGGCGCACCAACGAAACCTTACAACGAGTTCAGAGTTTTCTTGGAATGACCCCGGTGCAGAAAATTGTTTACAGAGGGAGGAATAAGTCATTACCTCTCTTCGTTTACTTTATCGTATACTTATATTAATAAGGCTCCTTACGTGACGCAGACATGAAATCTACAGAGGACTTACAATTGTAACACGAAATACCCTAGAATTTATATTGCTACAATTGTTTGTGCTAACTCCGAGCTATATATCCCTTTTCAGAAAGCCTTCTGGTTTCGAAGCCTGATTGTGCAATCTCTTATAGTCCCGGTGATTGTTTAGTTAAGGAGTGGGGTTCTAGTTTTCAGAACGCAAGCCGACCGGCGAAGTTAAAGAGAACTCGTAGTTAAGTGGTGCAAGCATATCGCAGTTGAAATAAGCTGATGGAGTGAACGGAATCAGGGCCTTAATTCCTATATATGTCACTGATATTTCGGAGAGATTTGTAAAGTTTTAGCCAACCCGTTAAGTTTTGTGCCTCACTTCGTCACTTTACGCAGCTCGATTCGGAAACATCAAGTTTTAATGACAGCTAGAGACGATATAACTGAAACATCGCTTATTTTGGCGATATCTCAGAGGACACTCGAATTAGCCACATGAATTAGTCCTGGTCTCCTTATCAACGCCCCCTTATTTAGCCAACTCCTTAATGCTGATTCTTTTATATTACTTACATGTAGATAAAACTCGTACTACCATTTCGTGATTTGTTGCAAAACCTAACCTAAATGATCGCAGAAGAGAGTAGTAATTCTAGGAAATAAATAAGACAAGGGATGATTCACTCGTAACTCGTGTCAAAATCCCCAACTACATTGCAATGTGCGTATTCAACACAAAGTGTGAAATATAACATTGCAAGTCCATTAGCATATAGAGTGAATCGGTCAGAGCCCAGTTAACTAGTAAACACGACAACTGTAAATGTATTGGGCAATAAAAACAGTTCAACACCTCTGAACAGAATTATTTCCTATGCATATGAAATTAAAGTTTATCAGTTACAATCACTTTAAAAAATTAACCCGGGTTTAAATCACGAACTCTAACGGTAACGTAAACGGTACGGATACGACATGTCGCTGCGTAAACGGACCATCACCGTTTTTGAACAGCGGTGTGGTAAGCCTTTAAAGCCTACATACCTACTTCAATAATAGTCAAAATGTGTAACGAAGTGGCCTCAACTTTGCACGACAGCGGCAGCGGTGCGCGGTATGTGTGTCTCACTCACCCGTATGGCAGCTGCGCTCGGATATCTAGCTCAACCGCTCGCCGCGCCTGGTCGCCCAAAGTTGTGGAATCTCCGTTTCAACAATGCGTCGTCCTGCCATCAAAAATGTAGATGCCATCATACGGATATCCTTATCTAGACATTTCTTTGGCTATTGTTTGAAGTCAGTCATTCTAGAAGTATTTTCTATATTGTATTCGGAAGTAAACGTGCCAAGTCCAATCACTGTATTATGTTTCGTCAACTATGTACTAATAACTCCATAACCTGCTAGAGATGTATTTTAATCGAACCGAAATTTACGGCACCGTTTACAGGTATACATTGAGAGTTTTTCAAACTGGTATGCATTACAGATGCTGTGACAAAAATCTGCGATGCCAAACTTCCGGGTGTATTACCGGGCGTGTTTTTGTACAAACTGATAATTGAATACAATGTTAAATATGCCGCACCCCGTTGTAACGCGAGCCAGTGAGAAGAACTCGGTATACCAACCTAAGTTACCTAAATCAATACTAAAGTACCTGTATCTCTGCAGCGTGGCTCCAATGGACAGCATGGACGACATCGAGCTGAAAAACATCCAGCTCCAATTCCCGACCAGCCGCTGCTTCGCGGGCGAGCAGAGTTGCGCGGAGGTGCGCGTGCGCACTGACCGCGGCGACATTCTCGTGGCCGTGCAGGGCGACCGCCACAAGCCGGCCATCTTCACCTACCACGACCTGGGCCTCAACTGTGAGTATTATATTTTATAGGAAGCCTATAACATATTATGGAGAGAAGTTATGATTGCGAAATAAAAGAATCGACGCGATCATCATCGACGACGGCTATCAAAGTGTTGCAAGTAGGTAACTAAGCTTACGGAATCGGGCGGAGTCAATACTCAAGCAATACATACTATTCATGACGACACGTTTGGCGCAGTTTGTAAGCACTTGCCTACTGAGCCGGCGGTCCCGGGTTTGAATCCCGGCCAGGGCAAATATTTGTGTGATGAACTCGAATATTTGTGCTCGGGTCATGGTTGTTCTATGTATTTAAGTATATATTTATCTATATAAGTACTTATGTACATCGTCGTCTAGTACCCATTACACAAGCCTTCCGGAGCTTAATTTGGGACTAGATCGATTTGTGTGAGGTTGTCTGAATTTTATTTATTTATTCATATGACTAGTGGCTCCGTGAGCGAGTTAATTTCGAAAAAATAAAATTCTCAAAAAATCTGTATGTATCGAACCTACTCACAAATTTCATGAGAATTGTTTAAGAAATGCGCTCTCTAGACGGGAATAGCCGGAAATCCGAACATCCAAACATGCGGACATATGAAAGAAATATGCGAAGTTGAAGCATAGACGCTTCGCTCGTTCGGTCAATTATATATTATGTGTAAGATATTCATACAAAATTACCCTTTTGTCCTTCATGAGAGCCGTCCTTATATACTTGTAATGTAAGCAATGTAGGTAATGCGTACGAATATGTCGTATGGCGAGAACATATAATAAGTACTTACCTATATAAAAGTTTGCCTATAAACATTAGGATTTTCGTGCAATCATATTTTCTGTAACTGATTACGGTCCTTAACAGATTTCAGATTTAAGCCTATGATTTTTTTTTACTTTACATTGTAGTACTTTCCTTTTGCCATTTATCCATTGCCTATTTTTCCAGCTTCAACTTCATCCAAATGGCTGTCCCGCTCTCCGAAGACAACCCGCAACCAGATCCTTGTATTACACGTTCCTGCCCTTCCATGTTTCATTAGCCCTTATTTCCTTTACATGTAGTTACATACCCGTTAATTGGACTGTCGCTATCGCTAGTAATCTGATACAGTGGGCGATTATTTGAGCATTTTAACCGTCTCATTAATATGTCCACAATATTGGCCAATCCATAAAGGCAATCAACATCATTTTGATATTAATTGTAAAAATCCGCGACTTCTACAAGACAACCAAAAATAGGCCCTCAGTTCATACGGAGGTCGTCGATATTGCGGACATATTATTGAGGCGGTCAATCAGGCTATGTGTAGACCCATATTCTTTCTGTTCTATCTGTTCTGTTGTTGTGAGTAATACATGCAAGGTTAATTTAAATGAGCATTAGAGCTATCTTTATTACCTTGGTATACCTATGTATATATTAACATTTTCTTGCTGGATAAAGTTACCTTTGATCGTTGTTTTCTTCACGTATAGCTCTCTGTTGCCTTTGTCGCGTGTCGCCAACTACGTCCAGGGAAATCTGGCTCCGTACGTCTATGATTAAATCGAGATTTGATACAAACATCAACTCTCCAAGGAAGGGGCGGGATGGGAAATGAATGATGCTTACATTCGTTTGAGCAAAGAATTATCAGAATGATACGGAAGAAATTAATAGCAACGCGAAACATTTTCCTTTACACTTTTATTTTATTTAAACTTTATTGCACAAAAGAAAAACTTAACGTACAAAAGGCGGACGGAACTAACTTACATTTACTTTAGTTAATAACATACATTTCATACCTAATTACATACAATTAAAATACTCACAATAAATTTATCACATACATATACATAAAATACACATATAAATAGATACATACATAATAATAATAGATTTTATGTCGCTTTATATTTTGTATATTTGTTAAATCATATGTCTTTTAAGATCCAGTGATAACGGAATAATAGTTAAAATAACATTTTAATACTCTCTGAGAGAGTTGGAGGGTGGTTAAAATTAGCCCAAATAAAATCAAATGGTTTCTGGACGAGCCCTTAAGAGGCCTTATTCCTTTTAAAATTTATTTTTTTCGTATTATGACCAATAAATTGATAATTTCAACCAACTTTTTGAAGTGAATACTACTTTTCCCCGAGTTCTAGGTAGTAACATAGCTATTTCATGCTTTCAATGCGTGCAGTCGAAAATAAGTCGAAAGAACGAATTTTCCGCGTGAATTTTGACAATTTCGAGGAGTTTTTGAAACAAAAATTATCAATGAAAAATTTAAACTATAGGTTTCAAATATATACCAATAAATCCCAATAGCCCTGTTCTAGGTAGTAACTCCAATAATATGTTCAGAAACATGTTTGATCATAGAGAAAAAATACTAAAACAATCAGCATTTTAAAAGGAATAAGGGCTCTTAATAAAAAATAATCATGCGCTTCTGTCCAGTTTTTATATTTTTTTTTATTGATTTTGACCTAACAGCATGAATAAAATAATACCTTAGGCACTGTTTACTTATGCAGCCAATTATTTATTCTAGTTCGGTATAATCGGTAATATGCATTTCAATGATTACGAAGTCAATACGGACCTTAAGCTTAAGTACTAAATTAAATTAAAGAATAAAAAAACAATGCATTTAATTCATTTTAGACATTAAGTTTCATAGTAAAATTTACTGCTTAAGACCTACACAATTGATATCTAAGTAGAAATAATGTTAGTGTTATTTTTCAAAACGTCCGGGTTCGATTCCCAAGTTGAGTACATGTTTTTTTTTCAAATGTATGAATGCAGTTTGTCTTGTTATTAATCGATGACATGGTTCCTAAGAACAGATCTTCGTATGTCTTATACTTTCAGACTTTCCCATACAGACCGATCTAAATAGGCCACCCTGTATTATTAGAGGTAAGTATAGTTACAATTAATATAAACGCACTTACATGATAGGTTCTGTTGATCGGATCCAGTAAATTGTGTTCCAAGACAATCCGGTTATCTACCGACGATAGACTCTTATAACAGGAGCGTAATGGTATCTGACATGTCAAAGAGATGCCTTTGCTTCTTGTTGGTGGTATTTACTCAAGCTTTGTAACTTTATATTTCAGCTGCATTCTAACGCAAGGCTCGTTTTGTCGCATTAATTGAGGTTTTGCTCTAGTCGCGAACGTATTTTGTTTATTGACCCCCGACAAAAAAGAGGGGTGATATAAGTTTAACATGTGTATCAGTGTCTGTCTGTGGCATCATAGCTCTCAAACAGATGAACCATTTTGAGTGTAGTCTTTTTTTATCGAAAGATGTTCGTCGAGATGGTTCTTAGCTAAAGGAATAAATGAGAATGGGAACAAGTGACAAGATCTCGGCCAATATTGAAGCTAAGAATTCCAAATTTTGTAGTAATGTTCAGTTTTAGTAGCATTTTCTATATCACTTATTAAATGAGGGTATTGGGATCAGCTACTTGTGTGGGGGGTGTTTTTAATTGATATTATTCATCAAAAACTTTTTCGCGGTTGATAAGGTCAGGTTTAGCAATTGGAAAAAATGCCGTAAACTACATTGATCAATTTAGAAATAGGTACATACTTCATACTTCTGTACTTTATAAAATTATCGTTTTAAAACCAAATAAATATATCTTGAGTTCGGGTATATGGATATTCGCGTTAAGTGAAAGGGAAAAGTATTTATCAGTGTAACCCCAAGAATCAAAGTAACCCAAGTTTACGGTAACTGATACCCAAGTCATGGCAATTTCCTCAGCCTAGGTTAGAGGCTAGCCTAATCAGATAAATTTCGTTTTAATGGAACCTGTTCGACTGCAGCAGATTCTCTAATAGATCTAGGTGGATCTAGTGCACGAAAATGTAATAGGAAATTGAGGTGAGTACTTTTTGTGGCCCAGGGAACTCTAGTGATTAAAACTTTTTGAACTCTGATTTATATCAATCAGGAGATAGGTAGTCTACATAAGATTTGGGCTTATAACAGTTGCAAAACGAAAAACTTTGTAAGTTTTAGGTAAAAATAACCGCAGAAATCGTAGTTTCAAAAGAGTGGCCCAGGGAACAGTACATCACCATGGCAACGAGCAACAGAAAAAGTTGATTAACTCATGTCAAATCTAGGTAACAGTTCCACGAGTAAGGATTTGCATGCTTGACCAGCTCGAGCTGCCATTCTCGGCTTAATAATAATAATGCTTGACCAGAAGAAACGTCACAGTCCTTACTTTCAATAAATACCGATACAAGTATCGGTTGTAATTCAATAAACGCCGTTGAGAGACGTATCCCAATTAATTGCAATTGGGTCAGTTCTTGTGACATTGATAATTCAATCCCACAGAATGCCTTCCAATATGTGCGACAGGTAACTAGGGCGAAAAGGTGTTTTCGTACAACTAATTTAAATGTCAGCTTAGAATTAGAAACTACGTAGTTTCTTTGAAAATAGGTCACATTTATTATGCCCTCTATTTTCCTTTCAGTCATACCTGCTTTTATGATGATTAAAAGTTTATTTTGTCACAATGCGAGCGTTGGTAAGCAATGTCGTATAATTCCTTGATGTCGTAAATGTATTTAGTTTTTGTTATCTTTTCTCTATATGCACAAAGAGCATTCCCATAATTTGAGAATAAATTACTAGAGCTTGCAAATCAGCACGGACGGAGAAATCAAACGCAAACTTTGAGTAACCTACAGGAGACGCCTTCGCCGTATCTTTCCAAACAAAAATGTCTGCCAAAACCTGAGGGGGCGAGGTAAGTAACAGACATATAAACAATGTACACACAAATGCAATACTCTCTCAGTACAGGCACACACACTCTAAACACTAAATAAATACTAAACCCTATTGAAAAATACATGACTTTCATCACTGTTGATAGTTATGGCTTTATTCGGCATTAATACTTGAAATTTGCGGAATGTTTAGTCCTGTTTCCTCTTTGTTTACATTCACCGGCTTTCATTTCAACGTCAGTCACCAAAAAATTGTCGTTGCCAGTGAAATAAATTATCACCACTAAAATCCGCAATATGGCGTGGGTTAAAAACCCCCTGTTGGACAGATATTTCTGAAATGCGGCTAACATGTCAAACGTCATTTGTTATTGTTGTATTTTTTTTAAATAATGTTAAAAATGATAATAATTGAGTACAGAATGTAACTCTAGGATTGAAATATGTATTTTAAATAGAACTGCTAAACTTACTCGTATTCGTCACGTGTCTAAAGGAGAAAACGGCATCGAACCAGAGACAAGCGGCTGCAGACAGTTCCTTAAGCCTAGACCGTGGAACTAATTCCATGCCGACACATCTGCCGACTCGATAGTAATTCGATTAATGGACGCGCTTCGAAGGAACCGAGAAGGTTTTTCCACTAATTGAACCCACTTTATTCGAGAACGTTTGAAGGCGGTAAAATTTGTAGCACTAACTTCGTTTTTCAAATATTAGGTAGTAGTTAAATCCAAATAGTTAATTTAATTCCTGCTACTTACATCTTATTTAATATTTTCACACAATTGTATTCAATCTCAAGATAATCTCAAATCATTTAATGATATCGTTTGAATGTATAATTATGAAGTTTTAGGGACGATGTTAAAAACATATGTCATATATACTATGTACATCTTCTGAAATTTGCACGAGATTATTATACTTACATATCGTCGGGGATAGTGCAATATCGACAGCTGTTACTTACACGGTATTGCACTATCCCCGACGATATATTTCTGCAATGTCTTAACTATATAGGTCGTCTGGAAGAAATCGCTCTTTAGCGATAAGACTACCTATTGGCTCATCATCAGAAATTTAAGAGCTTAGCTCTTGTCGGTGGAGCAACTTCCATGTTTCTCTATCTTCAACTTTATTTTTGATGTCCTGATACGACACGCCGTCCACTTTCTCCTTGATTTGGTCTATATAAGATCTCCTAGGTCTTCCTCTCTTCCTCCTTCCCTTAATCTTCCCTTCAATAATGGTTTTTATGTAATATCGTCATGTCGTAGCAGGTGTCCAAACATCTTTCCCCTTCTGTTTTCAATGGTTTCTAACAACGACCTTTTCTCTTTTACTCTTATAAGCACTTCCTCATTCATAACTTTTCCGTCCAGCTTATCCTTTCCATTCGTCTCCAGCACCACATCTCGAATGCTTCCAACCGTTCTCTATCACGCTGTGTCATTGTCCACGTTTCGCTTCCATAAAGGGCTCCAGATGTACACTTTTGTAAGCCTTTTACGAATTTGGCCCGATATTCTGGCTTTGAATAAACTTTTTTTAGCATTAAAAGGTTTCTTGGCTATGGCTATTCTAGCGATGATGTCCGGTGTACATCTGGAGTCATCAGTGATTATGCTTCCCAGGTATTTAAATTGTTTGACTTGTTCTATTGGTATGTTATTTAGAGTGAACTATTGGCTACCGTTAACATAATAATTAAAATATAGATATAAAATAACAAAGTGGAAGTAGGACTGAATATTCCACAAGATTTAAGTAATTTTTGCATAATAAAGCCAAAACTATCCACAGTGACGAAAGGCAAGTTTTTATTCAATAGGATTTAGTTTAAATTTCGAAAGAAGAACGACGGATTGAGTAGCATTCCGATAAACAATGTGTTGAATTCGGTTGATGACAAATCACTACTGACGTTTAATAATGCAAATATATGTCGTAGGTATACACATTATTGCCATATGAAAGCTGTTTGCAACGCCACTATCCCTGGGCCGGACCGGCCTGTGCCCGGCTTGTGAAGCTATACCTGCGTCAATCATCGTACACGACTTCCATTCCTATTCAACTGTCGGTACCTACTGCATTTCACAATCAAAGGGGCTCCAATGAACTATCTAATTGGTTTCCTCAATCCTTGTGCCTGTCTAGTCCGCTTGATCAATGGAATAGCGCCCGAATAGCCAGATCAGTCTATTAATGGCGACAGGGTTTATCAACAATGCACCCTGTTTGCATTTTCGTTCAATAGACTTCTTCCCCTTTAATTAAGAACTGGCTGGCTTGTTGTCGAGTCTCGATTTTCAAACCCGGACGTACAATATAAACCTGTATTTACAGTCACCCATTTGGGTAACCGCTATTATCTACGTTGACAATAGTTGTTTTTTAGAGCAACTTGGATTACATTTGTTTTGGGTGAAGGAGCGCTGTATATTGGATAAACTTAGTTTTGCTTAGGTTAGAAAATCGAAACAATGATACCCTACTATTAAATCATTATAAACATGAAGGGTTAACTCGTCGCGTCAGGCGGTTACAGAAATACAAAACTCGACATTTACCTATTGTAAGAAAATTTGACCGGGAGTTTATTACGGTCCAGTTCCCGAAAACACTGAGAAACCTTTCAGCGCGGTCCCGGATGAGCTTCTTAGAAATCACAATCTACGCAATGTACCTACGTAGTTGGCAAATATCACAATATGACATGATTACGTTTGGCTTCCATGCAATAAGACGTTATCATAACGTAAGTAGATTTATAATATTAGTAGGGATTGTATGCGATTCTCGGTGTATTCAGTGCCCGCCACCACCTGATTTATTGACGCAATATATACTTACGGCAGATCAGTTTAGGGTAACACGTGTAGCCATATGCTTTATAATGTCCTTGTGTCACCTGGAAGTTTCTTGCGTTCTTCACTTAAGATGTCATGTCTTCCAAGAATTATCGAGATTGTATGCGACCGTGCATTACCTAAGCAGACAGTGCCCGCCTCGGGTGAGTTATAGCCGTTTATGCTTACTGCAAATCATTTTAGGGTAGCACATGTACCTACTGTAACCTTACTTCTACAGTACTCGCGAAGTTGCCCGGAGTATGGCCTTCCGCAGCGAATCGCCCCTCAAGACTATCATATATTCGGCCAACTCCGCGCGAGTAGTGTGGTGCCGCAATAAAGTTCCTTACAGCGGTTCTTCTCTCGAGGTGACATTTCTCGGATCTGACGGTGATATATTACGATTAGAAACCAGATTGCGCAGTATCATCAGAAATCAGATGTTTTAAACAGGCATTGGCAATACCTTTAAAATAAAATAAGGTTTTCGAGTGAAGGGCGATGATTCCATGGTCCACTACGATCAAATAGGTTTTCGCTTACTAAGTATTATATGTTTCAATTTAACAATAATGCAATCTTCTATAATGATTACGATTTACTCGCCTCATATTTTGTTGTGTATTAAGTACTAAAATCCCAGCTAATTGCTGACTTTAGTAGACAACAAAAGGAGTAACAATAGTTAAGTCACATCTCTCAGATTTAAATAGACACGGGGTGTTGTAGGTTAACGAGCATGTTACGTAGACTTTTCAGGGATGACGTCACCGCATTCGAGTTACGTAAACAGCTGTTCGAGCGCGCCAGCCATTGGGAAGTAGCCTTGAAACCCAGTGAACGAAAAAGGCTATATCACTATGATAGGACATTTTTGATAATTAAGTATGTTGCATTGTGGCTTAGTTTGACCCAAGTTTTATGTTATTTAAAAAATTAAGGTCTTATATACTAGTTAAAAATAGTGTCTGGATTTCCCAGAATTAATTCATCATCCTCCTAGCCTTTGTCCCATTTTTTGAGTATGAATTCTCAATCGGGGTCGGCTACCTAAATCCCAGAATTAATTAATATAAACAAAATCACTAATTAAAAATTATAATTTTCGATACGTACACAATAAACAGCACTCGTACATCAATTTCCATAAGAAAAAACTAGCTAATATAATAAATAAACAGATACAGCCATAAACATCATACGTACGTGGTGTAAGCCCAACGTACATCATTTCACCAAATAATTTATTGATTTTCATTATGTTGGTGCCGTGGCTGAGCAGCACGCGGAATCTATTTAAAGGAATACTACCTACAGAGGACGTTGAACCTGCCGGATTTGATTTAAATTTAATTTCTTATGAAAACGTCTCCTACTGTTAGAAGCAATAGACTTATAGGCCTTATAGCCTACTGATAGATAACATGTCTTATGTGTATATCTCTTTGCGACATTTCTTATGGAGGTAACCAGACCGGTCTATCCCCTAAGGAATAGCTGAGCATCGCCAAAACAAATCTGGAACAGTAGTTTTTTTTTTCTTTCTGTAACTGGCCACTATACAAATGTTGAATATGATATTGGGATCTTTTAGCTAGCATATGTGGTCTAGTATTTACCGAATGTAGGTATAGAATGTAAAGTATACCTACATATTTTATTATTTCGTATACTACCAATTGTCTGTATTTGTTTAGTTCGAAGATGCTGATAATATGAAGTTGGCTCGAAGGTTTGGTTAAAAACGCATTTATATTTGTTATTCGCGATAAGTTTTTTTTTTGCTTTATTGCGTTGCCGGATTATTATCCGTGTTATCTGCTCGCAATCAAGTTATTACAGTAATAGTAGGCTCCTGTAGGCTGTCCCACAATGTGTTTATATTTTTTTCTTCTCCAGTCCTTTTTTCTGTCATTTATATAGTTACTAACTCTAATATAAAGACATACATTATGAAAGTCTGTAAAAGTCTATACTCTATTGCCCAAAAAAACACTGCTAAACGATGTTATAATGCCGCCAAAAAAGCATCACTTAATACCACAGATTACAAGATAAACAACTGCATTCACACAATTAGCAATTAAAAAAAAGCTTATTGTACTAATACTAAGGCATTGCTGCCAACTAAAAAAAAAGCTATCTTCAGTGCATGGATGTTTAGTATAGTGAACGTATACCTTTATGTATAAGTTCATATTTATTTTGACAGATGTTTAGTATAGTGAACGTATACCTTTATGTATAAGTTCATATTTTTTTGACAGATGGACGTCAATAAAAAAAAGTTTATCAGAGACTATTTTTTTTTGTTGATTCCGAGCGGGAACCTGTTATTATTTTCTTTGTTGTTTATTTGTATTTTATTTATGAATTCTCAAATTGTAGAAAAAGTATTGTATGATGCAACGTTGCATAGGTAGGTCAAAAAACGCTCGTGGCATCTTTCTTACGATCTTCGCTACGCTCACATCGTAACCCATGCCACTCGCGTTTTTTGCCCCCTCTTATACAATGGTTGCATAAAATACTATTAAAACTTGCTGTAATGTTGTGCTATTAGCCACAAATTGTAAGAATATAAATGAACATCCTTACAGTTGACACATTATACTTAGGTACCTGAAATATTTCGGTATTGACATTTACTTTTTTTTTTATCAGCTTCACACAATTTAGAATCTAGCTTAAATGACAAGTATAAAAACACGATGAGCTAAAAATGAAAAAATGAAAAAAAAAAATAAAAAAAAAATATGTGGCTTAAATTACAGTCTGACCAAAAATAGTAGAAATTAAAAAGTGGCAATACTGTAGTTTCGTCCCTTTCTAATCAATCTAAGAAAACGGGGACGGGGTCAGACTGTACCCCAGGTAGCATTTAAACGTCATCATGACGTCCGTTTACGGTACTGCTAGACGTAAGAGACGTCATGTCTTGACGTCGGGGGGTCCCAGCAGATGACGTCAATTTGTCACAGCCTCAAGACGTCAGTTTACAGACGTTAGAGAGACGTCATATACTGAACGTTACTGGGCCGTACATGTTAAGGCAACCACTGACGTTGGAGTGACGTCATATTATGAATTCATAGGGACGTTACTGGGCCGTACATGTTAAGGCAACCACTGACGTTGGAGTGACGTCATATGATGAATTCATAGGGACGTTACTGGGCCGTACATATTAGGGCAGCCACTGACGTCGGAGTGACGTCATATGATGAATTCATAGGGACGTTACTGGGCCGTACATATTAGGGCAGCCACTGACGTCGGAGCGACGTCATACACAGGATTCATAGTGACGTTACTAGGATGTACACTACACGTCAGGGCCTACGGGGCTGCATTATGCTGC
The DNA here is from genome assembly GCA_932273695.1 of Apotomis betuletana. Classification (NCBI taxonomy): domain Eukaryota; kingdom Metazoa; phylum Arthropoda; class Insecta; order Lepidoptera; family Tortricidae; genus Apotomis; species Apotomis betuletana. Next base: position 9,015,612 of record OW026298.1, on the reverse strand, counting down.
CGTGCTCACGATATCAACAGTAAGTGTGTTCTGCAGAAACAAGCGATTTTCAGTTTTATTTAGGCGGGTATTATATAATAAATTTTAATAAAATCGCCCAGAACACACTTAACTGCTGATATCGTAAGCACGGCAAATATGCTCCCCATAGGTAGGATGAATGAGTAGTCTGTTCAAAAAGAGAACCGTCGTGGAGAGAACTAACGTGCTGGCAAAACAAAAATGACACTAAACTCTAAAACTGCGCATTAAGCTCTACGACCGACGGTTCTAACTTATTGGCCAGGGGCCCTAGACAAGACACCTACTAGCGCGTACGTTACGCGTTCTATTCTATCCCGCTTTCCCTCCACCGCGCAAATCCTTACGCGTAAGACTAGGATATACAATTTAGCGCTTAGCATGTAGCGTTGAGATAGCAGGCATCTCATCCATGTACCCTGAACGACACTCCTAAAGGACTTTTATGGATGAAACTAAACAAAAACACTATGTAAGTACTATAATCTTTATTTAAGAAGCAGTGCCTTAGGTATGCGAGCGGCGAGACGGGGGGCAGAGCAGCCGCTGATTCGTCATTCCGCCTTCGTGTGCCCCCGTCTCGCCGCTCGCATAAATTTAACCACAGTAAAAAAAATGTTCAATATGTGCAAATCCTTTCATATTACACCCTAACCTAGTAGCTAGATTCGCGGATCGCGAGGGAGACCCGCAACTTTCATATCATGTCGCAGTCAGGTTGTATAATCCGCCGTATTACATTACGGCTAGTCGTTATCAAAAATAGGGCCGTTTTGAAATGCGGCGGTTCAACGATTAGCGGGATTGAATGCGGCTGAATGAAAATCCGCCGGAATGTATTCGGTGCCATACGTTCTTCAACACGGCTAGCCGTAATGTAATACAGCGAGTCATTAGCCGCCTCTTTGACAGTTTTAGTTCACAGAACCGAACCTGTCAACCCCGACTCCACGTGGTCTTGTCTGCCCTACCCCTAGAGTGTATATAAAAGCCCGGAGGCGCAGAGGAGGGCAGCCTCCGCCCGCTGTAATGTATTACGGCGGATTATAGGTACAATCCGATTGCGACATTTACATTTCGAAAAAAATAAACTAAGTATCACAATCATAATCGTGAAGCATTGGAATGCTTAATGTATAGCCGTCATTGTGGACAACCACACATTTGGTTAAAATGTCATTAGCAGGTATCAATTTAAAATGAGAATATTTTTTTACGACCATAACATCAACAGCTACTGAATTAAAAGGGTACTCAAAGAACGGCTGATAGTCTACAAATTCTTTTCCATAAATGAATAAACTATGATTTTTAAGGATGTTGTGTATCTTAAACACCTTCCTATCCTTAGTAAGACAATAACAATCAGCTTCACGAGATTCTGCTACATATAACGTATATTTTTTATATGTTACTTTTTTATAGCATTCATATACATTTTCCTCAGGTAGGGGTCCAGAATAAAACTGGTCAGAAACAGTTATTTTCGATGAGGAGCTGTATAATTTTGAAGATTCCATTTCTTTCAATCTTCTTACAATTTGTTGTAATGGCTTATTAGGCGATCGTACTAATTTCTTTACACTCTTTAAATGATCATCATGACAATGTTCTGCTATCTTTTGGTTATCCAGGGCATAAAGGAGATACAATTTTAAGAAGACTATTCAAAGCATTATGTGGTATTTGATATTGAGTGGCCCAATGTTTTAACTCTGTTTTAAAATCATCATCTTTTATAGACTTAACAGAATCTGAATCAGATAGTGAATGCTCATCATAACATCAAGACAAGCTTAAAAATGTGATTTTTAAAAACATCAAAAGTTGAAACGGAACGAAATTCTGACATTTTTATTGAGGTGTCAGATGTCATGTATTGTTTTCCCTCCTTTTTCGTTTGGCCGTTAGCCCGTTGCTTGGTCTATTGACTATTGGTTGTGTCGTACGTCCGTGCCTCCGTGGTGAGTGCTGTGCTGTGCTGTGCTAACATGTACTCGGTGATACAATTTAGTGAAAAAGACGGTGGAACCGTATCGGTAATAAACAATTATATGAAGTACATGGCATATCAACTAAGGAAGTGGACACACTTACAGCTGTAGTACTCTCTTGTAAATTTGAAATCACACTTAACTTTGCTTCCTTTGCTCTTCTTAATAATTGACGTTTGCCAACTATAGCCATTTTTGAGTATTTTATTTTCTCTGCCATATATGTTTATTTTTGTTTATCAGTCTTCTTCAATCTTTCAGGGGCATGCTTTAGCCAAATTTTAATGCAATCTTCTACTTCTTTAGCTGTAGACCCAGATGTTGTGGTGACAACTCCTTCTATAAAAATATAATACATTTCTTAATGTAATAAGTAAGCATAATCAAGGAACATGAAAACACGAGGACTGACAATCACCATACTAAAAGCTGTTCCCCGTTTTTTCAACGCCATCTATGTATAAGCATTTGTTATTTACAATTTTATTCTACTTTGCAAGCGTGACATAGTATTTAAATGTTTATTATTATGTTAGACGTTTGCATCAGGGGTTAAAATAGACAAAAACAAATTTTAAAAAGTAGTCTTACAACGGCCTTACAGTTACGTGACATTTTAAACTTACCCACACACTCTCGCAGGTGCAGTTGGCAGAAAGGCTTTTTGTTGGATCTCTTCCCATAGAAGTTATACTGTTCAGCTAGCCGGTCAGTGAAACAAAATTTCATTATCCGAGACACTTTGCCAGAAATATCTCTGCCTCCAAAAGTTCTCATGTATGAAACCTGTAACAAACAAAAGAATGTATTTTTGTAAAATAGCAAATAAATTGCTGATCAGACCAAATGAGTGATTAGATTAAAAATCACTTGTTACATAATGTTTCAAGTGTGTAGGTATTGTATGCGTGTTTATTGTATGTATTTTTATTGCTACTAAATAACTATAAATTGCACCACCTGCTTCAAGTTGTTCCTTCCTTCTTTCTCATTAAGTTGCCTGGAAGAGATCGCTCTGAAGCTAGAAGGCCGCTTATTGGTGCAAATTTTCACTATTTATCTTTTTTTTTTGTAATGCTTATTATGTGGTGTTCAATAAAGAGTAATTGTATTGTAACTTACCAAATTATCATAATTTTCTCTTTTCTCCAATAATGATTCAATTGTATTTAATTCATCGGCATTTTGAATTGGGAATTTAAATTCCGGTTTTAGAGTACCTTTCAATGTGCCTGTATGCTTTAAAAGGCTTATTATTTGATCATTTTGGGTTTTTATACATGACAATAATGACAGCACTTTTTCTTGGTAACCTAAAAAATAATAAACAGTACCTATTAGTAGGGTCAGCGTCAGATAATATCGTGGCAACGAAAGTGCAAAGTGGCCAAATATATCGGAACAAGACTTTATTGTCAAGGACTTAAAAGCACTTTAGTCGCGAGGATATATGCTGCTATACATATATGTTATGCCGACTGTACACACTCGCCGAGACAATACGAGATGGGTACCTACGCCATTTCAGTCATCCATACTAATATTATAAAAGCGAAAGGAACTCTGTGTATCAACTGTAATGAACTTTTGGTATACCTAGGAGTAGACGCGACCCTGAAAAAGATATGCTACTTTTATCTCGAAAAATTGCATACTTAGTTACCGCGGGGATAGCGATAACCGAAATTTAGTCAGACGAAGTCGCGGTCAACTCCTAGTTTTTAATAAGTTAGTGATTTGATTACTACATTATAACTAAAATATGGGGATAGTACTAACATTCCCAATAGTCGAAAGAAAAGTACCAAACAAAAACAAAAAAAAAAGTAATACATCATAGTATATTAACCTGTTAATCCTCGAACACACGATGGCGTTGCTGGCACGTCGCTGCTGCGATTCGGCGGTTGTTCATATCGGCACCAAGGACTACCGAGGCGTGCCGCAACCGGAGTTAGCCGCTCCTCGCCGTCTTCTGCCAAATCTGAAAACATAAAAAATATAAACAATGCAGAACTTTTCCAGTAATCAAATCAATACGTCATTTCTGAAACTCGTTTTAGCTGTTTACGCTGTAGCGGGGAACATAGGAATAAACACCAGACACATACATACATGACGGTTAAAATCAAACTGCCGCAGATGGGTAAAAATATATAAACATGGATAACTTACCTTGCAGTAGACTGCTTGTCAAGACAGGAAGCCCGTCAACTACATTCAACGACACGGTCTCTGTTGGCAAAACACATTAAGTTAATATGTATTATATTTTCACGTCCACAACATCTCTGCCAGTATTAATAACACAATGCACGCTTAGGCCTTGCTAGGCGACTTGCCCAGTCCAGAGTAAAAAAAATAAATCGCTAGCCCGAGACTATGTTTGACAGTTTCATACATTTTGACATGAATAATGTTATTAAAACTATCGTGAGACATCTTTACTAATTATAAAAACGGTATAAACTCACGTAAAAATTGTCAGGAACGACCCGACATGTTTCGAACTCATTTGGAGCTCTTCATCAGGGGTAGCTATCCGTGCTGCTACATGCGTGCTGCTGCATACGTGCGTGCAAGAGCCCTGCCCTCCCCGCGCCGCGCTATCTGCGCGTGCGCAGAGGGCGGCAAGAAGAGCGATTAAAAGTGCAGTGGGTCGCGAGTCGCGTAGCAGCAGATAGCTACCCCTGATGAAGAGCTCCAAATGAGTTCGAAACATGTCGGGCCGTTCCTGACAATTTTTACGTGAGTTTATACCATTTTGACATGGCTTAACCTCGGGCTAATCTCTAACACGTGAGTTAAGTCATTAACTCTGGTCCGCGAAAGTGGCCCTTAGGAGCGGAGTTAAGTGGAGCTTAAGTGGATATTATGTCAGTTTTGAAGCAACATCAGAAAAGGAACTCTAAATACCGCAATATACCACACTATATTTATAGCACTGCGCCATATGTTATATATAGCGAAGTGTGTGACGGGCTTAGTGGATATTATGTCAGTTTTGAAGCAACATCAGAAAAGGAACTCTAAATACCGCAATATACCACACTATATTTATAGCACTGCGCCATATGTTATATATAGCGAAGTGTGTGACGGGCTTAAGCCCGGCTTAGCAATTTTTTTTTACTCTGGACTGTGTAAGTCGACCTTAGTAATACATTATAATTACAGGGTTTCACAAAAATGACTATTCACACTTCAGCTGTTAACCAGGTATGTCAGTCAGCCTGAACAACCTATTTTTTATACCAAAGGTTACATTACCTGATCACCTTCTAAAATGTGATGCATTTTTAAGACGCCCTACCCAAACCTAATCTTTAACAGGTAAGATATTCTACTATGGGTATGGGTGGGTTATAGGTACTCTATTATGTATCAATTATAATTTACTTACTTTCTGGTATTGAAGGGGTTTCTTGGGTAATGTTTGGCTGAGCTTGTGGGGTATCTGCATAAAACATAATATATTATTTTAAGATTACTTTGTAATTTCATACTTACCTATACAATTACATGACAAAAAAACTACCTAAAATAGATTTATTCACTTTTGATTTTTAGGGGTCCACACCACAAAAGGAAAAAACTTCCATCTATCCCCCCATAGTTCTAACAAAAAGATAAGTTTGAGTACAAAACAAACTTCTATTTAACAGAGTAAGCAGTTAGGGTTAGGTACAGTTAGGTATATTGACCAAAATAAGTTTTTGTTCAAAATTTAATTTTTAATACAAGCTTTTTTGCTGACTGTACTTATACTATAAACAAGTACTCAAAACAAAGAAACAAATGATCCAAAACTCAACCTATGGTATCTACATCCCGGCTTCATCATCAGCGCACCGGGTTTACATAATTATGCAAAATTTCAGCACAATCTAAAATATAACACCAGGAAGTGGACCAAATTTAATTTGCAAGATTTGTTCCCACACTTACAAACAGGTCAAGTTAAATAAAAACTTGTAATAATTAGGTTCTTTCCATATCCATACTAATATTATAAATGCGAAAGTGTGTCTGTCTGTCTGTCTGTCTGTCTGTTACCTCTTCACGCTTAAACCGCTGAACCGATTTAGATGAAATTTGGTATATAGATAGTTTCAGTCCCGGGGAAGGACATAGGATACTTTTCAAACCGAATAAATTTAGTGTTCCAGTGGGATGAGCGGGTAACACCGCGGGGCACAGCTAGTTCTTTATATATAACATATTTGCATGGTAACCATGGGACAATCAATCTCGAATGAAATGGCTGAAAGTTGAATATGAGAATGCGGCAAATATGTTAATGAACTAAAAATAACTACAAATAATGGCTGTTATGAAGTAAATTCTGACACTTTGCACACCAATGAAGATGCTAAATTGAATATTGACAATATAAATCCTAGGAAGAAAATGCTATGCTTACTATTCTGACACATGCAAAAAGTACAGCATTTTTTCCCATTGTTCACATTTTCAATATTCAAAAACTTCAATGTTTATTTTTTATTTTACCACACTTACATCTATCTTCACAGGTGTCAGGTGCATCTTTACATCTATCTTTACAATGTGTCAGGATTTACTTCAAAACAGCCATTGACTATAAAACTCACCTCCATAACAGGCTTCTAGGCCAGCAGCTTGAAATGTTTGTAATTTGTTAAAGGTCTTTTTCTTTAATGGTGGTGGCCTTATGTGATTGTCATTATCTTCGTCGCTGGTAGAAATATATCTTTTAGCCCTTCTCCGTTTGAGACTTGGTTCTGTTTCTGCTTCAGTCTGTAAGTCTGATGTATCCTCCACCAGTTTTAGTTTTTTTTTTGCTTTCTCTATATCATCTTCACATGCAAATGAAATAAAAAAATACACACCACATGCAAAAATAATAAATGAACACAACATAATGCATCCTTCAGTCAAGGGATATAAACAGGGCTGGATTTAGAGGTGTGGAGGCCCTGGGGCAACAAAGGACCGGAGGCCCAATATTATATATTATAATATTATTTTCAGAATAATAGGAACAATTGATTGTGGGGGCCCCTCTCTTGTGAAGGCCCGGGGCAGTAGCCCCGCCTGCCCCCCCTTAAATCCGGCCCTGGATATAAATAAAACAAGGTTATTGTAGATAGTAAATATGTAGGACGGAGTTGCATTAGTCTGAAATTGTACAGTCAACCAATTTGACTAGTAGGCCACTTTGAACCTTTTCACAATTAATGTTGTAATGTGATGAGATGACATGCCAGCATGCCTGCTCAAAGTAGTTAATTAATAAAATTGTTATAAAATGTATAGCGAAAAGGTTCAAAATTGCCTACTAATCAAATTAATTGACTGTACCCGTGCCGTGACTACTTGTCAACACAGTCAATACAAAATCTTGTATCTTTATGTGTCATACATATGAATTATATTGTAATGTTTGCCTTCTCTCAGTAAATCTAAACGAGATTTTAAGTTTAATATTTGCATGCAACAACAAATCTTGCCCCAGGAGGTTAGCACACCATAGCAGCAGCTCACTCGTTCAAGCAGTTTCAATAATTACAGTTGCCGGCAAACTTCTAGAGCAGACCTTGAGTGCACAGTAGCGTGATTTGTTGGTAAATCGGCTACTGTGCAACTCAAGATCTACTAAGATTGCAGGCAACTGCAATGCAAGGCATCCATATATAGGTAGTAGTCTTGTGCAAGAGACCTTAGAGACCATATAGAATAGACCTTAGTTTCGTTAGGCACCCATAGCCAAATCCAAGTGGTTTGTAAAAAATATTAAACTGTACATACCAGTCTCACAAAAAACTCTTTGCACGCTGTATAATTTCCATTTTTCATCTGGTGTCTTAGCATCAGCCAAAACTCTTTCAAACGCTTTAGTTCCTTTAACGGGTGTCCAAAAGACTTCACAACGCCTTGGCGTAAACCACTGATTGTTTATTACCGATACGGTTCCACCGTCTTTTTCACTAAATTGTATCACCGAGTACATGTTAGCACAGCACAGCACAGCACTCACCACGGAGGCACGGACGTACGACACAACCAATAGTCAATAGACCAAGCAACGGGCTAACGGCCAAACGAAAAAGGAGGGAAAACAATACATGACATCTGACACCTCAAAAAAAATGTCAGAATTTCGTTCCGTTTCAACTTTTGATGTTTTTAAAAATCACATTTTTAAGCTTGTCTTGATGTTATGAATTTAAAACTTGTAATAAATTATTTTATAGTATCAACTGTAGAGTTACCCTATTAGACGGTTTTTTTTACTTTATAAATATTTTATAACACAAGATTGACAAATTGGTATCATGAAAAGAAACGCATTATTTTTTTTTTAAATCAGATACTTATATAACGACCACATATAACGACTATGAAACTGTTCAAATTTCAAATTTCTTTGCATATGTACCGGCTATACAAATTTACAAAAATGTATTAGTATTTGCCCTTAGTTTGGATTCACTATGATGGTGGTAGACTTCACTCATGGACATAGGTCGGTCAGATCCATTGCATTCCTTATCGTTCTTTAGCTCTTCGGGACCAGATACGTCATGCAACAGACGTCAACCGGAGGACATATTTAGGACCATTTATGACCTATACAGTACGTACAGTGCAGTGTACTAATAGTACGTAGCTATGACGTACAATAATGACGTATAATGTACTGACCCTAAATTGACTTAAGTATGACGTACAATAATGACGTATATTGTACTGACCCTAAATTGACTTAAGTATGACGTACAATAATGACGTATATTGTACTGACCCTAAATTGACTTAAGAATGTCGTCATTTTTTAGTCGCCGACGTCACCTTGCTACCTGGGACAGCCACGCCATATTGCGGATTTTCAGTGGTAGGTACTAAATTATTTTACTGGCAACGACAAATTTTTGGTTACTGACGTTGAAAGTCGGTGAATGTCACTGATGTAAACAAAGAGGAAACAGGACTAAATATTACGCAAATTTCAAGTAATTTTTTCAAATAATAAAGCCAAAACTATCCACAGTGATAAAAGTGGAGTTTTTTCAATAGGATTCAGTATTTATTTCGCAAGAAGAACGAAGGATTGAGCAGCATTCCGGTAAACAATGTTTTGAATTTTGATAATGACAAATCCTTGACTGACGTTTGATAATGCAATGATCTATGTGAAGGATAGGCCCGCGAACTTAAATTAATTTAACTTAAAGTTTGACGTATTTTCGAAGTATTTAGTAAAGACAAAACATTTTTATTTATGAACAACAGTTACTACATTATATTTACAACCTATACATATATATATATATGAAAGGGTACAATTTGTGGGAACTTTAACAAACTTTGAACAGAATTGGGAATTACATTTATACCGGAGTCTTTACACAAGGCTATAAAAAGCAATCTTTGTACATATAATTCTGGACACTGGAAGAAGATATTATCAAGATTACATACATTTAAATTACAATATGAACAAACGGCAGATTCACTTAATTTTATTCTAAATAAATGCGCCGAGAAATGACCATGGCCTATGCGCAGGCATAAAGTTGTTATAAAATGCTCACCTACATATTTTGATTTTTATTTCAAACCATACTAGGGACTTTGATAATTTCGGCTAGCCATTTTCCTTTAACATTTCTAGATTTAGATAAAGAATTGGACCAATGATTAAGCATATTTTGCTTCACTAAACAATTTCGTTTCCCACAATACCAGAGTGTCCTGTGTAACCCAACAGAACTCAACTAATATTTTATTATTACTTAGTTAAAAAACTCAAACAACTTCTTAACTTATAAATGAAATAATTTACGGAAGCACTTATGGTTACTCTTAACAGCTTGTAAAGCGCTCATTGAATCTGATAAAACTAAAATTTAATTCCACGAGAAATCGTTAACAAGTGTGTTTTAAGGTGGTTGCAGAGATGTCACTTTCATACAAATCGTTTGATCAATACACACTTAGGCGGTTATGGCTTTCGGTTATTAAACATTCTTAAAAAAATCTTTAAGCGATCTTATACTTAATTCAGTGAATAAAGGATTTTGACCTTACAAACGGTCCGGTAGTTTTGAATTTTTGATATGTTGTATAGGATGGTTAGGCAGTGTTTAAAATGCAAAATGCACAATTCCCCCCCCTCCGCGCCCGCCGCCATATTGAAAAAACCGGCACTCTCTTCATATTTTTGCTCATATCTTCCTTTAGGAGCATTTTAGCTAGAAGAAAGCTTGAACAATGTTATAGAGAGTTAAATTTACTACATTTTCCATTTTATATTTTGTATCTAGGACAGATAGTTACGGAGATATGCACCTTTAAAAAAACTTAAGAAATTGCAATTTCCAACTCAAAAACAAACTTCTGGATTATATCTTCGTTAAGGAGCATTTTAGCTAGAACAGTGCTTGGGCAATTTTGTAGAGAATTAAATTTACTATAATTTACATTTCAAATTTTGTTTCTAGGACAGATTATTACGGAGATATGTAAAAAATAAAGTCACATTTTCCGAAAATGTATGTAAAAATGGACATGAGTTTTATAAGCAATTATATTTCCTACATGTTATAATTTGTCCTAGACTAGTCCGTAACTGAATGACAGCGATCTAAACCAAGAATTTTGAGAAATTTTCGGAAAATTCGACGTTTCCATTTTTTTAAATGTGCATATCTCCGTAACTGAGCGTCCTTGAAACAAAATTTGAAGTGTAAATTATAGTAAATTTAATTCTCTACAACATTGCCCAAGCTTTGTCGTAGCTAAAATGCTCCTAAGCGAAGATATAATTCAGAAGTTTGTTTTTCAGTAGGAAATTGCGATTTTTTACGTTTTTTTTAAATGTGGATATCTCCGTAACTATCTGTCCTAGATACAAAATATAAAATGGAAAATGTAGTAAATTTAACTCTCTATAACATTGTCGAAGCTTTCTTCTAGCTAAAATGCTCCTAAAGGAAGATATGAGCAAAAATATGAAGAAAGTGCCGGTTTTTTTAATATGGCGGCGGGCGCGGAGGGGGGGGAATTGTGCATTTTGCATTTTAAACACTGCCTAACCATCCTAGACAACATATCAAAAATTCAAAACTACCGGACCGTTTGTAAGGTCACACATAGTACTTTAGTCTCTATTCACCGTATTAACTCGCCAAGGAAATCAGTTTTGCTATAAATCATACAATTATAAAGTTATTAAAGCTTTAAAACCCGTTGAAATATTGTCCATATATGCATGTGTGCGTTGCTTTTACACACATACAAACGTAAGCGCACGTAAAGCTATTCATGAACAGTGCGTTCTGAAATATAATACTACTTAACTTATGATTTGGGATAATAAATTTAAATTGATGTTTCGATATGAATGCGTAACAGTTTATTTTTAAATGATTACAGCTTTCATTAAACATGTAACAAATAATTGGAAACATTTGGATTTTAAAGATACCTATTGTGTTTATTTGCTCATAACAATAAAGTGGAACAGATTTCGAACGCACTAAATCTTATGAATGAAATTATAATGAATTGTGTCAATACTGTCATGTCAATTGTGGAAATTCGTATAAAATGAATCATGTTTGGTTTAAATTTTTTTCGTTTCGTGAGTTTTTACTTTATGCAAAGTGTGAATAATGAAACGTGCATATAATAATAATAAACATGTGAACTCAGGACATAGTGATCCCTAAACGATATTGCGATATCATGGGTCAGAAATTGCGGGGAAAGTATTGTGTTTGAAAACATTACAAATCGAAGCGTCCTGCCGTGAAAGAGGTGTCTCGCGCTATTTTCTTTTTAGGCGAAGACAAGAATGGCGTGATGACAACCGTAACCAACCACAAAAACTGAACGCAATCGCTCGCTTTGGGTGACGAAAAAAAAAACAAAGCTGTTCATAGTGGGTTCATATAGGTAGTTTCTTCTCTCTGACTGAATTGATACCAAGACCTACCCATGTTTTTCAATAGGTGTGGGAAACCAAATCCTTTTGGGAATTATCGATTCAGTGACTAAGTTTCCTCCTTGAAGGATACCAGTAATAACACTAATTACCCTAACACCCTGTAAAATAGGACATGCATACAGCCGTTTCCATTGCCGGCATTTTTGTGACGTAATAAATAATTTCATTACAGATTCAAGGCCAGCTTAGAGCTTCATCAAAAGGGATTACTGCAATATGATTTCCTTCCCAACAAAAATAATGTCAATTAAAGTTCAAACAGATGAAGGCTTCATCCAAGAAAAGCTGCAGAAACTTATAATTTTCTACAAAACATGCGTGTTGCCTAAAATAATATTACAACGTATACACCATTTCGAATTAAAGCGACGTCTACAACTCACGCAAACACTAGTATTATAATAAAACCTACACGTAACAAAAATTGTTTTATTTTATTTAGTGGTTGGTGGTTCTAAAATCCATATATGTACATAATAACAATATATTGTCATATATTTTTATATGGCGCGAGCTAGCCCGGGGTCGTGAAGCGTGGCGCAAACAACTGGTGCTGCGCTCAGTTAGTAGTAGGTAGTTTTAGTAGTTATATATTTTTAGACTGAACATTTTTACAATTAGAGACTCCATGGAACCACGATTTAGAACCACGATAATCCCAACCCTAATCAGTACCTACTATACTTGAATGTCGGGTTTTTGTATATCAGGTCATAGTATAGAAAAAGGGCCCGATCTTGTCATTAAGTAATAAAAAACAGAGGTATACTTGTGTTTTTTTTTCATCGTAAATTTCTAAAACCCAGCACAGAATGGATGATAGTACAAGTAGTCCCAGGCTACGTAGTAATTCTATGGCAACTTAGGACCACTCTAGTTCTTAAACGGGCAAGTTAATCAAACAATTGTAATTTATAAAAGATACTTATTTTAATGTATTCTTTAGTTCTAATCAAAAAGTAACAAAAATGAGAAAAATATTTTTCAACAAAATATGTGTCCTAAAATTGGCCCCTTTTTGCTGTAACCCAATCTATCATTCAGTAAAACTTAGGACAAACTCAATAACATCACAAATCAGAATCACAATATATCAGAACAGAAACCCAACAAAAAAACTTATTTAATTTCACCACATACTTAAAAAATGTGGAACTGCCAAAGATTTGTAATTTCTTCGTATTATTTATTTTGACAATCCAGCCCGTCTAATACAACTAGGCTTCACGATTCTTGTCACGCGACATAGCATCGCCCGTCAGTCTCCTACCGTACCGCAAAGAAAGAGATAGGAAATATTTTTCGCGCGAGAAAGAGTTGCGTGTCGCAGTTGTGCTAGAGGTGCATCTTTACTTCATCATCAAAATCAAATATCATGCCTGCTTATTTATTCAGCGCTTACTATCAAACTGACAGATGATACGCGACCCTTTAATGAATGAATCACCCGCACACACTCACAATTAGTGTCTATTTGTGTGAGTACTTGCTGATTTTTCACAAATTGCCAACACATGGGAGAATAAAACAATTTATGACGTGCTACTAATACTACATGAATAAAAGACTAATACGCGGACTCGCCACTATACAAATTTTACTTCAAACTAAATTAACATACGAAATAATACACAAAAACTACAAATCTTGCTTCCCAGCGCCATCTAGCGTGGAATGTCTAGTTTTGTTTCCTCTGCAACCACCTTAAGGCATAGATGATGCCAAGCACTTCAGCTGAAAATACAGAAAAGTAGTTGCTACATTTATACACTTTACCAATATTCATGAACGAATCATTAAATGCAAAACTAGTCCTATCTTTGGTTTTAGAACCATATGTTCTACAATTTAACATAATCCATTTTATTTTCAAGGAATTCCAATAATGAAAATTTCGATGACTTTTACTGATATTTGATAAATGTTGCCATGTTCTTACATTTTATTATTCTTATTGCACATAGGTTTGCTATTTAAGGATAGAAATATACGAAGCTCACGTCCACATACTCTGTATTTTCTTGCTATTTTACTATGGAACGAGCCCGTATAAAGGAGAACAGATGTTTGCTGCGAGAATATACATTGCAGATGACGGTGTAAATAAAATGCACAGTTGTTCTATGTTTCTATTCAGTTGTAATGCGACCAATGTGTTTCGACTATTTCTCATAAGCCTGTACCCAAAGCCAGTAACTTAAAATGTTGGAACTAGCTATTAATTGATACAGAAATTAAAATGGAGATTTGTAAACATGTTTATTCGTTTATCAAAACTGTCGTAAAATGATTAGGTATAATATACCGCGGGTGTTTCCTGTAATAGGAGCGACAAATTAAAACATAGTTTCTTCGCTTGAAACTGGACAACATTTGTTAAGCAACTTCTGAAAATAACGTGTATTATTTAAATGATATTTTATAGAATAATGTTTAGACAAAGAAGCAATGTATTGCGAAATGTCCGATATTAGTAGTGACAGCTATGTCAATGGTCAGGGAATGTCAATGTTGGACGACGTACATTGAACTGACTTTTTGTTAAAGTTGCTGAACAAATGTTGTTCAATTTGAAGAGTAGAATCTATATTTTAATTTTTTGCTCCTATTACAGGAAACACCTGGTATAACATCAAAATTATTTATTTATTTATTTATTTATTACATCACACAACTATCATAACAGGTTTACCTAATGCGACAGTGCGGGATTCTTACAACTAGGTGAATGCTGGCGTCCCACAGGGCTCTGTTTTATCACCCACCCTCTTTCTTCTGCATATCAATGATATGCTACCATTAGGGAACATACATTGCTATGCAGATGATAGTACGGTCCATGGTCGATATATTGGCCGGCCGGGAGCTTGTAGGGCAGAAATCGGCGCGAAACGTGAGAATCTTGTCGTTGAACTGGACCAGGTTCTGGACCTCTTTAGCAAATGGGGATCTGTTAACCTGGTTGAGTTCAACGCCAAGAAAACCCAGGTGTGTGCGTTCACTACCAAGACGTCTTCGTTTCTCCCTACTCCTAGTCTCCAGAGCACTCCTCTTGGTTTGCGTGATAGCCTGAATATGCTAGGCATGGACATCCGCTGCAATCTTAACCAAAACGAATACATCGAGTCACTGATTACCACAGCTTCCAAAAAACTGGGGATCCTGAACAAGGTGCGACGGTTCTTCACGCCGGACCAGCTTTGTCTTCTTTATAAGACTCAAGTTCGGTCGTGCGTTGAGTACTGCTCGCATCTTTGGGATGGCTCTGCCCAATATCTACTCGATGCTCTTGACAGATTGCAGCGTCGGGCGGTCCGCATCATAGGTGACGAGAAAAGTACCAGATTCCTCGAACCCCTTCAATTACGTAGGGACATTGGGTCGCTGAGCGTTTTCTATCGCCTATACCATGGCGAGTGTTCTGAAGAGTTATTTTCTCTTATCCCACCCTCCCCTTTCCGTCATAGAACCACACGTGCCAGCTTGCGATGTCATCGCCTCACCGTGGAGAATATTCCCACCCGTACCAAGAAGTTTGGCAATTCCTTCATCTGCCGAACTATTAAAGTATGGAACTCCTTGCCGGCTCATGTGTTTCCTCCTTCTTATAACTTGGGACCCTTCAAACGAAGCGTGAAGAAGCATCTCTCGGGCCAGCATGGCAGTGTCAACTGACTTGGCACCGTTGGTTTCTCGTCAGTTGCCATTGCGACTTGGGCTCCCCTTTTTGCTTACCATCAGGCGAAGGGGAGCCACTATGTTGTGCCGTTATAAAAAAAAAAAAAAAAAAAAAAAAAAAAAAAAAACTAGGGACTTACATGTAATATAAATAATTCATTACATACTAATTCCAAAATGTATACAAAACAACTGAATATAAAATATTATAACCCAGCATAACACAAAACATACAGCGTTACCCTTGTGAATTCGTTCAGACAGCAAGAGAAAATGTCTATCACATTTGCGACTCGGTTTAGCGTGCGTATTGCCCTGGTGGCGGGGGCCGCGCGCACGCAGCTGCTGCGCCAGGCCAGCAGGCTCGGCCGCCTGCGCCGCCACACGTATCGGTCCGGCACGTTCAGACGCACCAGTACTCCAGGGTTAAATAACTTGCCCTGTAACAATTTAAACATATACTAAGCGAGCGCCAACTCCCTTCGGACTTCTAACTGGTTGTATCCTACCGTTCCTAACACGAACAAAGTAGGATACATCAGGGGATAATAGGGGTAAACTCCATACAGTTTCAGATATAAAAACCTGATAAATTTATTTTGAATACGCTCCAACATGAGCCTATATTTAGTCTCATGCGGGCTCCAGATGACTGCATTGCATTCTAAATGGCTCCTAACTATCGCTTCGTACAGTGCACGAATCGCGTTAATGTTTGTAAATGCTCGCGATTGTCTCATTACGAAACCCAGATTCCGGAAAGCTTTCTTACAGACTTGCGTTATATGTTCCCGAAAGCTAAGATCTGATTTAAGAAGCACTCCTAAATCCTTTACCTCATTAATCCGCTGCATCTGGACGCCCTCCAACATGTACTGGAAACACCGAGGATTTCGAGATCTGGTAAACGAAATTACGGCACACTTTGATGCGTTAAACCGTAATTTATACGCTTATATTATGAGGTACTTATACGATTATGGTCTACCTTTGGGTACTAGATATTACTTACGGGTTCTATAAGCTCACAATAAAAAGTAATAGTAGGTAATGGGCGGTGTTCTGTTAAATATACGGCATTTGATAATCAGACGGTTTCCTTCAGCATGATAAACCTTCTGAACCCGAAGAACATTTTAACCCGTGGGTAGGGTTTCCATAAGATTGGCGACGTTCTCTCTCTGGATATATATGCCTATTATATGAGCGAGGAACGAGCCAGCATAGGGCTGTCTCCAGTTACATTTTGAATTTTCTTTTTAATTGTTTTCCACTGTCATCTATCCCAAATTATATACTTTATAGCCAGAAACTACGTTTGCCATAAGCCCGGCTATACTAATATTATACTTGAACCGGTTTTTAATCCGTATTGTGTCATACTTTCCGGTGGCTATAAGTTGAAGTATACTTTATAAACCCTAGGTTTGTTATTTATAAATAACGCAACCTTAGACCATAGATTACTTTACGATTATATTATCAGGTGCTGTAATAGGGCATCAAAGTTAGTTATTCTGTTTATGTACTAGTTGACCCTTAGTTCTCATTTCCAGGGTTTTGAATTCCCAGCTTTCAGTAAAGTGCAGCCGGGGAGCATAGCAACACGTATTGTTCTCACGGAAAAATAAACGGACCTACGTAACTATGAGACTTAAAAGGATATCGAAACTCTTATATGCCACGTGATTTATTTATTTCTAAAAGGTCGTATGTTTTATTAAAAGCTCTCGATACAATCGCCCGTCTAACACCACGACAGTTTCGAAAACTTTCTTTTTGTTCTCTTTACATTGCTCGCTTTATTCGATCCAAATGGCAGTTGTAGGGGACAAGACAAGCGTCGAGCGACTCAACGCGTCGCGATTTTAATATAATATGTGTCCCGAGAAGTGCGTCTTTAAGGGATTTAATATATCCGCGGGGTGTGTTTTTATTTTATTTTAGGTCTTCTGATTCGGTGGAACGAGTGCGGCGCTCGTAAATTGGAGCGCTCAGGTGAAAAAACATACTCTTGGGGTTAATTTTAGAAATTGTATTTGGACACGAAAGCACGAAAGGTTGTGCTATGCCAATGTTCGTACTCTTTGACACAGCGAGGCAGGAGACTATATCAAGTGTACTTAATTGCCTAAATTGAATCCCTACGTGGTGCAGAATAGTCTATACAGGAACTAGATATACTAGTGCTATATTGCGGGGTTAAACTGCGATTCCCAAATTACTTATAGAAATCCTAAATAATATAAATATATAATCAATCGTATAGTGATACGACATAGTATCGTGGGCTTTTTTTCCGTAGCAATAGTTAACTAAGAGGCTACGCACAGTTAACAAGTGCTACGCCGTATATGTGCGCAAGTATAGTTCAATGAAACCTGGAACTTGGAAACATGATACAAAATTAAAGCATTTTTCCTTGTTGAGCTAAAAATATGCAATAGAGTATATATATAGTTTCGTAGTAAGATTGTTCCCATTGAGAGTGCCTCGCTTGGTTAGCTGAGTGCTACGTGGCTACGCGACAAGTGCCTCAAGGGCTACGCCGTAGAGGTGTGCATAATTTTAGTTAGTAGAACGTGAAAGTTGGACTTCTATTGTTAGAAAGTTAGCATTTTTCCTGCTAACAAGAGCCAAGAGCAGTGAAATCCGGTTATTTCTTTTGACATAAAACTATACAGGGTGATCAATCCAAATGGGTCAGTAGGGAGAAAACGAAAACTACAAGAGATAGGGAAATCTGTTCTTAGGAACCATGGCGTCGATTTAAGATTTAATAGAAACTGCATTCAATTTCTTTTTATAAATCTCATACATAACAGGGAATTGAACCTGGTTAAAATTCTGTAAGTAATCGCATATCATATTGTAACATTCTTTACAGCGGTTTTGACCGGATTAAGTATAAAATTATGTATGAGATCTATAATAAAATAAAAATGCAGTTTTTATTCTCTCTTATAGTTTCTGACCTCTCCCTACTGACCCATTTGAATTGATCACCCGGTATAGTAGATAGAGCATAGGTATTTATTTTCAAAGTCATAAAACATAAATTTCTTGTCTAGTAACCATTGTAGGTACGAGTGAACCGATTATATGGACTAAATCAGCTACACTCAGCCTGCGGCTCGCGGGCTTTTATGGAACTAAATACCTCTCGGCCCAAGATTTGCGGTCCTTATAGAAAAAAACTTTAGTATCAAATCTACGGTTGTTGCGAAATGTAGGATCTGAAGAGCTATACAGGGTGGAACACATCGAAGGACTTTTAAACAAATAGGGAATTGTTCAGACTGAGCACTTCATTTTTCACCAATGAACTATGTAAATATTTCTATCTATTTTTGAGATACAGTTTGTTAAACATTAGTGTAAAAATCTGCACATATCAACCCTTGCATCTTTTGAACATCGCTTAAGTTAGGTGTCAATTTAAATGCAAATAAAACCTTTGAATTAGTAGGGTTGTCACTGATATTAAAATATTTTATTTTGATGACTTTTTTTACTTTTAAATCCAGCTTTACAATTATAATAGGTCGATTGTAGATCACTCAGATGACACTATCCTGTCAGCTCAGTCTTTACAAATGTTCCACCCTGTATGCATATGCAACTTTTTTGTTTCCGCTATGGTTTCGTATTAATAACCCCCGCGGTTAAACGCCTGTGTGTATACGCCAAACAATCAGCAAAATAAACCGACACAAAAATATGCAGAAGCAATCACGTTATTCGGCATTGCCATGCGATGGAGATTCTTAATTATCCTGGTATTGCTGCCCTCATTTGAACTAGGGAGGATCAAAGGTTTTTTAACTCATCATATCTTAAAAAAAACTTATACCCCGAGCGGCGAACGATGAGTCCTATGACACCCTTCATCTCAGTTCATTTTTCCGATTATAGGTTACCAGCGACCCGCCCCGGCTTCGCACGGGTGCAATGCTGATAAATTATGCATGTATTATACATATAAACCTTCCTCTTGAATCACTCTATATATTAAAAAAAACCGCATCAAAATCCGTTGCGTAGTTTTAAAGATTTAAGCATACAAAGGGACATAGGGACAGAGAAAGCGACTTTGTTTTATACTATGTAGTGACACGTGATAAAATGTACTGAGGTTTATTTGACGCTGTTATGGAAATAAAATTAACTTCGCGTACCTGTTCGGCCTGTTCCATGGAAAAAATGATACGTAGATGTATATATATTTAAGATAAAAATTACAGCTTACGATAAAACACGGGATCACTCAAAAATTCCGAAGTTTAACCATCAATATTCCGAATAAAAATTCCGAAAGTGAAATAACGCGAAACGATCATTTTTCCATGGATCATATGTTCCATGCTATAATTAGGTTAGGATTATGTGTTATCCCAAAAAATACTTTAATTAAAAAATATATATATATTTTTAAATGCCTCTTATTTTAGGAACAAGAAATCGCGATGCTTGTTTTCTTTTGTTGATTGTAAGGGTTGATTACAACGCCAGCTATAGCACAGTGAATCCAGTAAAACAAATAGGGCTTTTATTCGGCATATACACGGAACGGATCGATAGTACGGTGATAGATAGTCGCACCCGATTACGACTTACAAAATTCTCAACTTTTTGTTCGACTTGCGATAAAACGCTAGAAAAATAAACCATCATTCATATTTGCATTTAGCATGATTATCTCTAGTCATCTTAAGATATCTAGGGCGCATGTGCTGTGGACTGAATACTTGAATAACGCCATTCACATGGCCCGCGTACGAGACTGGAGTTTACCCGACCCGGCACAAAAGTTGAATGACTTGAATGGGACGACCTAGCTTAGGAACACGAAAGACTTCTATTTCCGATGTATCGAAACACTTAATTCAAATCAGTTTAGGTTGAATGAAAATGCCTTAGTACCATGTGGTACCATTAAGTACCTACTCGTATACAAAATATCCTGCGACAGTTGAAGTCATGAAGTGCGATGACTATAGATACTAAAATAATCATCTACCAATGAAATACGGAAGTATAAACCTTATTAAATCATAAATAGATATAAAACAGCAATAACTAACTTGACCTATCTATCTTAAGAGAACCGAAGCCGATGTCCCCCAGATCCCGGCAGGGTACCCATGATGAAGGCTACATTCTCCCCCTGAATAGTCATGCTCTGCCGTGCTATGATAAAAGGTCGTATCTGCATATGGATTTCATAGTAAGATGCGACTTTTTACGGTATCACGGCAGTAGCTAATCTCGCGAGAAAAGAGCCGGCTCTGTGGTCCGTTTTTTTTACTACTGGTACTGCGGTAGCCAGTCTATCGGAAACTACCCGTTCCTAATGCGGATCACGTCACACAATGTAAATTTTGCACAAGTCACAAACGACCGGCAGTTCGACATAATTTGATCTTAGATTCCGGATAGGCTATTATTTGTTAGGTATTATACGTCTTTTTATTTATTTGTATATTTTATATTCACTCACATGATATAGGTATATTATATATTTTATAACGTTCCAATGTTATATACATAGTTTTTTCAATAATAAGTAATAAGTTATTAAACCTTTCGTGAGACATATTTTGAGTAATGTAGGTATTAAGCAATTTAAACATCTGAAATTGGCAGGAACAGCCCGGCATGTTTCGAACTTGTATGGAGCTCGAGCGTCGATCACAATTACACAATTAGTGACAAAGTTACCGCTCGACCGTACGGGTAGCAGTCCCTGATAAAGAACTCCATACGAGTTCGAAACATGTTGGGACCTTGCTGATACTTTAGCGTGAGTTTAGGTAGTAATAAAATAAACGAGTACCTTATACTATTAAAAAAGACCAACTGAATGCATGATGTAATTTTTTTGGATAACATTCATAAACATTGCGTGGGACCTGTACGACGAATGATCTTTTTTTATGAGATTCTTTACTTATATTGTTTCATAAATTTTAGAATACACTTACAATTAAATTAATGTAGAAATTTGGACGTCATACTGTTGTAAGTTGTAACAAGTTTGTAATTTTTAGGGTTCCGTAGCCAAATGGCAAAAAACGGAACCTTATAGATTCGTCACGTCTGTCTGTCCGTCTGTCCGTCCGTATGTCACAGCCATTTTTTTCCGAAACTATAAGAGCTATACTGTTGAAACTTGGTAGGTAGATGTATTCTGTGAACCGCATTAAGATTTTGATGCAAAAATAAAAAAATAATAATAAATATTGGGGGCTCCCCATACTTAGAACTGAAACTCAAAAATTTTTTTTTCATCAATCACATACGTGTGGGGTATCTATGGATAGGTCTACAAAAATGGAATCGGGGTTTCTAAAATATTTTTTTTCTAAACCGAATAGTTTGCGTGACAGACGCTTCCAAAGTGGAAAAAAGGTGGTCCCCCCCCTCTAACTTCTAAAATAAGAAAATTAAAAATCTATAAAAATCATATGATGTACATTGCTATAAAAACTACCAACGAAAATTGTTTTGAACGAGATCTAGTAAGTAGTTTTTTTTAATACCTAACTTTGCACCTAATTTATATGGGGCGCTATACATACCAGGTGCAAACTTAACTTAACCACTTAGGGATGGAAAGTGTTTGTACCTACGGAACCCTCGGTGCGCGAGTCCGACTCACACTTGGCCGGTTTTATTAATTAGAAAAAAACCCTAATTAAATATTAATAACGTTGTCCGTCTAACTTATTACGGAACGAGTTCAACGAATCATTCTTTAATTTTAATCTTTTCAGCCCGTTTATAATGAAGGAGACTTGAAGAGGAAAAATGCAACATTAAATAAGCGAAACGTTGTTAGAATTCTGGGTTATTACAGCGCATTATCTAGATATAAAACAATTTGTTTTTAGCTAAGTAAGCATTTTTGTATCGACTAATTTACCAAAGATCTCCATATTTTCTCCTCAGTTCCAGTAAAAGATCTTACGTAACTTCTAAGCTAACTCTTAGTAAAGCGAACTTAATGTAATTAGCAAAAATCGGCCATGAGCATGTCGGGCGACGCTCAGTGTAGGGTTCCGTAGTTGCCCATCCTTCACAATAATCCGCTGTTTTAAGCTCGAGGTTTAAATTACGAGAAAGATTTCAAGCTCTATAAAAAGGTCGTAAACGCCAAAGTAACTGTAATTACTTATTACCTTCTGGAAGTTACCGATTATGCGCGCCAGATTGAGCGGAATGTTTGAATGCAGTATGGCACTTAACTTACTAACTAATCTGTGTAACGTTCGAAGTATAAGGACACCGCCCGGCACTTACGTCATTTTAAAGAAAATTATGAAATTTTGCGATAACTCAAAAACGGCTTGACCGATTTTATTACCCATTTTCATGAATTTTTCCATAATTTTTTAACCCGTGGTTGAAAAGTTAGAGGGCCCCCGGGCGCTATTTATTGGATTTCCGGAGCGAATATTTACAAAACAGCCGCCTTTATCAAAAAATAATGTTTGGAGACCCCTATTATTTTTGAAAGACCTATTCAACGACACCCCACACACTAGTGCAAGTGTTGGAACGAAAAAAAATATTCACCCCCGCTTTATAGGTGTACGAGAGGTACCCGAAAAAAAGCATTTTTTTATTTTTATTTTATTGTTTTGTCGGCGTGATACATCCACATACTCGTACCAAATTTCAGCTTTCTAGTACTAATGATCACGGAGCTAAGTCGCGGATGGACAGACGGACATGGCGAAACTTTAGGGGTTCCTAGTTGACTACGGAACCCTAAAAACGGAACGGTGCTTATGGACTACATATATTCCACAGATGTCTATATGTCACTTTCTATCGAATAAGGCCTCATATACGCGATAAATTCCAATGTTCCGTATTATTATAATGGGTCGAGCACTTTGTAGACCTGTCAATTTACACGAGTGTTACATTAACGATCATATTAAGGATGACAGTTTGTAGTGTTCATAATGCATTGAGTACATTTAATTTTATAATACCGAAAACCAGATACCCGTCAGTTAACTGATTAAATTGTATTTTATGCAATCGTTGCACAATTAAGGTTCTTAAAGTCGAGTACCGCGTTTAGGTCACGAGGCTTGCTGAGTAGCCTAAGTAAGGTACAAAATTTTAAGACCTAAATAATTGTGCAATTTTTGTTAAAACAGTAACGTCTGCTAGCGTAAATCAAATAATTACAGTGACGCGAAAAATAGAAAATAATTTGGTTCAAGTGGGTTTCGAACCCACGGTTTTCCAGGCCAACATGGGCGTCCTACCTATTGGACCAGTGAACCTGATGGGAGAGCCATTTATTTTTTCAACCAGTATAGCTTCTTGCATGCTTAAGCATGTATCGTAGCGCCATCTACGACAAAGTAAAAATTCAGACTTATTGATCGGAGCCATCTTCTCAAATTATATCAAAAAGGGTGTTTAAAAGTTAACGTTACTCTCTTTGTTCTTCCAGCACTCTCGGGATTGAACATGTTTTCTATAGACAAATCGTTAAGTGTATTCGCTCTAGCTTTTCAATATTTGTCTTTGTATTCCCTTCAGACGAGTCGCGCTGTCTAGTGGGTGCCATGGCATATTTTTATGTCATCGGTTGTACTAGTATGTCGAGGTTGATTTTTTATATGAAATAGACAACGAATGTCTTTGTCCTGTAACTAGTCATCATAAATGATGAACTTAATGATACAGATACGCATATATGCGTTCACCGGCATACAAGTTTGTTCCTAGGCCACATCCCCGGGCAGTGAATGTGTTACAAGGGGTATTTCCTCGTGTATATTTTTTACATTGACACTATCAGGTAGATAATCTGATTCTCTAGGGATCAGTTTGCGTGTGTAATTAATTGTGTAGAGACTGGTCCTGCGTATGGGATGATACTTGGGTTGATGGTTGATGTAATTTAACGCACCGTTGCTTTGATGATCCATATCAAAAGCCATTGTCTAAAACTTCATTGAGCCTGTCACTTCCGCATTAAACTATACGGTCTGAAATAACCTAATAAGTCATGATAAATAAATACGTAGCTACCAAAAAAATTTAATGTTTATTGAAATATGTGTCTTGACTTGAAAGGCAGTTTAGTTAACCTATCACTTAATCGCACATCTAGGTGAGGTCACGGTAATTAATTATCGATAGAATTGAATAAATCTCAAGTCCTGTCGTGTAATTTGACTAATAATATCTTCACGGCGACTAGTCCCCACCAATCTTAACAGCCTCGCTGCCAAATGGTTCGGTCATGTTCAACATGGGTTCAGTGCGCCCCCTCTGACAAACGAGACAATTGTTAGACTAAAACCTCAAATATGGTGTTCCCCGTGTGCTTCCGAACTTCATGTTAGCCACACAATATAGGTCAGTCTGTGGGGAACTGTAAAAGCCTTTGCTCTACAAAAGGTGGCGTAGAAAATGTTTTGACACAATATTGTTTAGGTATGGCAGGTTAATAAAAATTAAAGTTCTCGACCTTGAAGGACCCCCAGGCGTTAGCCGCCATCTTGAATTAAAGGTGTCAAAATTAGGTATATTTTAATTAACTTCTCAATTGTTTACTAAATCACAAAAGTGTCTATGAAGGGTTCAAAGAAGACAAAATTGCCTACATTTTTTGCATACATGATTATTCTGTAAGTCTTATAGGTAAAAAGTTACAAGCGACAGATACAATAATATTAGATACGACAAGGACGCTGCACGGTAACATGCGCTTAGGACATACCACCAAGTCCAAAAATGGTACGGAATAAAAAAAAACGGGCTGGAGATATGACACCAATAGGCTCACTCCAATAACAACGAAGCAGCACCCCAGACGCTTTTAAGTGTAATTTCTTGCCACTGTAAAAAAGGATGCAGCAAAACATGTAGTTGCAGAAAAGCTGGATTAAAATGCTCTATTGTTTGTGGATTCTGTAGTGGTCAGCTGTTTGAAAATGCAGTAGAGATTCAGATAGATAAGGAAGACTGTGATGACGACGAAATTTCATGGTTGGAAACTAAAAATACAGACAATGAAACAAAAAATTTCAGCGACGATAATGAAGAAGGCACCACTAACCAGCCCGGGCCATCAAAAAGAATTAAAAAATGATAGCTATACAATTTTTAAACATAATTAAAATGATATTAATGATTTTTGTAAATATTATTATTTCCGTCGCTTGTAACTTCTTACCTTTAAGACTTACAGAATAAACATGTATCCAAAAAATGTAAACAATTTTGTCTTCTTTATACCTCTCATAGACACTTTTGTGATTTAGTAAACAATTGAGAAGTTATTTAAAATATACCTAATTTTGGCACCTTTAATTCAAAATGGCGGCTAACGCCTGGGTCCTTCAAGGTCGAGAACTTGGATTTTTATTAACCTGTCATACCTAAACAATATTGTTTCAAAACATTTTCTACGCCACCTTTTGTAGAGCATAAATACCTACTGACTGGATTAATATGTATAATTTGAATTTCGATTTGAAATTAGGGCCAAGAGTTTTCACATTTCACTTACCGGCTTCTCGTGTCTATTCTGTCTATTTATATTAAAAATAGCTGCGTCCCGCGGTGTTACCCGCTCATCCGACGGGAACAGTAATTTTTTTCGGGATAAAAAGTAGCCTATGTGTTGTCAGCTACCACCATACCACATTTTATTAAAAAGTGGGCCAGCCGTTTGAGCGTGAAGAAGTAACAAACACACTCAAACGCACTCACAAACTTTCGCCTTTATAATATTAGTGTAATATGCTGGTTGCACTCAAACATAATCAGCGTAAAACCAGAATTAAGTCACTTTACATAAGACTTATTCAGATTTACAAGTTGCTAGTTCTAACTGCAACTGCAGCACACCAAGGCCAAGTTCACAAAGGCGATTAAAAAGTTTGTCTCGAACTACTTTATAGCACCTCTTCAAGGTTTTAATTTTATGTAGTTGCCTAAAGCAGACGTAGGAAAATTGGTAGGAATAGGTTCTAATATTTTACAAGATTTTCGGGCACGAAAGTACGTGTTCTAGGCGTGGCTACTGAATTTAGTTTTGGAAGGATAATTTTGGTGATTTTACAACTTGGGCTGGGCTGTAAAAGAAACAACGCCAAGTTAATACAAACTACAAACGGAGTCAGACTATGAACTACGCAAATGTCGATTGTCACGTTATGTTCACCTATGTTGTATGTTGTTTTTTTATTGCGGAACACAATAACATATATCAATTTGTGTGGAGTTTGTCTGCCAAAAATGGAAAATCATCAATCTGGGCGGGATACATACCTATAACTCATAAAAAACGCTCAAAAGAAGAAATAAACTAAACCATTTTTTTATTAAAACTAAATTATTTCAACGTGGATAAAGCGTAGCGCCTTGTGCCTCCGGTGATCAAAGCACGCAAAGGATCGTATTAACAACCAGCATAAACGGGTCCCTCGTGCTATTAAGGCCGGCTTTAGCACAGCTGTGGTTACGGAGGTCATGAGGTAATGAATGCAGATTTATAGGCTGTCCCGCAACACTGCAATGCGAGTTTTAGCGCTATAATTATGCTTTAAATAGTTCAAGTTGCCTGCCAAGCCACGTGATGTTAGTACGCGTCAGGAAACGTAAGCCAAAAGCCTGTCTTTGAAAAATAAATGGTGCCAATCTGGCTATAAGGGTCGGCGCACGATTGTCACTATCAGGCATCGGAAAGACTGATGCTATTATACCTAAACTTTGGCGTCAGTGTGGATATTGAGATGTATGAACGGCGAACTCAATTTATTTTTATTATATACATATAGCCTACTCTGGCTCTAGTCCGGCCCAGGGATAGTGGCGCTTCAAACAGCTTTCACATGGTATTATAAATTATCAATCATTCTAATCTATATTTAGGTGTTAAAAATACTGATGATTATGCCACGAAACAATATGTAGGTACCTACAGCATACTAGGGCTTTCATGACCAGGATTGTTTGGGATTTGCAATACCGGAATTAACTATTCGAAACATCTCGGGTTTGGAAGCCTTATTATTAGTACCTACCTACGACGAGGGCCTCAGTCTAAAGACCGCTCGGTAGATTGACGGACATGGTGGGTACAGCTGCCGGCAAACTTTTAGAGCATAACCTTGACTGCGCAGTAGCCGATTTACGTACAAATGTACATGCGCATTTTTTGTTCTAAAAGTTTGCCGGCAACTATACATCACGAACACCACCAAGATCCGCATAAGTTTACATAACTACTCGCTTGTGCGCAGTTCGCTCTTTCGTTTGCAAGTACATATAATCCTTCTTAGCGTCGATGCTCTCATTAAAGAAAACTGTAATAAATAGTAATTGCGTTTACCTGACTACCTGAGGCTCTCTTCCTGAGGACCTCTATTGAAGCAATTTTAACTCTTGACAAACGCCTTAGAGTTGACAATCCACTAAAATGACACCTTATCTATGAAACGCGCTTCTCTTTTATGACGGACGATAATGAGGTACAAAACCATACTATAGTACTGTTTTCTTTAATGAGATCGTACACAACGCCAACTGTAGAACTATACGTGCGGCTCTCACTAAAATGAAGTGAGAGGACCTTCTGTACTTTTCGTATTATTGTCTCTGTGTCTGAGGCGACGGAGCGAGGGTAATTTTAATACGATTGGGCGTCCCCAACCGCGCCCCCAACTGTACTTTGGGAACTTTTAAAATATATCCTGTAACGACTGAATCCAAGCCCCGCAAAAAACATTAACCCTACACTGAGAATTGTATCTCTTAAAGTGAGGTGGATCGTTTTTATTTTTTGGTATTTCGTAAGGTCGGTGTCATAGAGAGATGCTATAGAAAAAACAAACAAATGGTTATACACAGCTTTCAAATATTTTTAACATAAGTACCTACTGCCGCAAGCTCACTGAAATATTTTAAATAGTGCTACTATTATTGGGTTTCAGATTTCAATAAACAAAAACTGGCGTTAGTAATTTTCACATTAATAGGTGAGGGAAGGTTTAAAAATTCACTATGACAATGCAGTGATATTTTGTTTTACTTTTTCGGGTGTATAAAATACTAAAATTGAATTCAATTCCATATAATAAATATTAATAATGTTTTTTAGTGAAATACATTTTTTGGATCTTTGTTTTTTATCTATGACTATTACGGCATTACTTGAAATGATCCAATTTGAATTATATTTTGTATTCCAGATGCTATTGTACCTTGTTTAAATCAAAAAGTAATAAATCCCATACAAAAATGCAAGTGGACAGTCAAGTAAATTTAAAACAATATCAAGTTACGATATATTCGTGGCTGGTGTTCGCTTTAATATACTTAGTAGCTGGCGCTTGGGGATTAAAATCTGTCCTTTTGCTGAGTTGGTTCAGCTCCAATATGGATTCAAGAAGGAGACTTGTTAGGCATAGGCATAGGGGAGAACGTTCTCGCGAACATTTCCCATTTGCCGTTTTACAACTGTAGAGCCTAAACTGCTTAGGTATGTTTTAATAGTAGATTGTACAACAAGTGCATAAAACGCACCATTTTATACGAGACGTTTATCCCTCCGAGCGAGCTTGCGAGCGAGGATGAATATAAAGTCGAGTGTAAAATGCGTTTTATGGACCAGTTGCACACTCTACTTTTCACTTCAATTGCGAGAAAATGAAACTGCATCATGTAAATAAATATTATACCTACTTAAAAATAAATTTAATTAAAATTTAAAAACATTTAGATTTTTATACCTACGATAAATTATTTTTGTAGTTTAAATATATAGTAATATTCATTTACTAAAATAAAAATAAATTTAAAAAGTAATAAATGATAGTCAATTAAAATTACAAGTTTATTTCAAGTAGTTTTATTGTGTACTTTGGCTGTTGGCATTTTTGCCTTGGTCTTAGAATACTAACGAAACGAAAAAAAGAGTTTATTCTTTAAAGTTTTATGTTGTTCGAGTGTGGCTGTTGGACCGATCGCCTTGGTCTTCGACGACGATTTTACTTTATGCTCTAGAGCATAAAAAGCGACTTTATGTCGCCTACGCAAAGCATAAAGTCGAACTTTTAGAGCATGAGAAGTGAAAACATGTTTTTCTTTATTTTCTAGGTTTCTAGTCAAGATAATATTGTTGTATTCATTTGCAAAGCCTATAATTGACGTAGCTTACAGACTTTTTTTTTCAAAATCAAGATGGTTTACAACAGGCATTTTATTCAGTGCCGTATTTACCCCTAGACCCACAAGGCCCGAGCCTAGGGCCCAGCCAATCTAGGGGCCCCAATCCCAGAAATAGGACTTGCATTATACTTATGTTTTCCTTATCACTTAAAATACTACTACCTACTATTTAATTTGCTGAAAACCGTTTTAAGATAGGGGAGGGGGCCTGACTCTATTCCAAAATGTTCCTTGTTGCAGACATCTGCTTCCAGCCGTTCTTCAACTTCGTGGACATGCGAGCCCTGCTGGAGAACTTCTGCGTGTACCACATCAACGCGCCGGGGCAGGAGGAAGGAGCCCCAAGTCTGCCGGAGGAGTGAGTACCTAGATACCACTATTATTATAATTTTCTTTTTCACGTGATAACATCTTAGAAAAAGCATGACTCATTGTCGCGTTCCGCCTGAGCCGAGCGTGCAAGCGAGGGCGCGAAACAAGCGATAGACACGATCGGCCTAAGCATTCGGCTTATGGCGCATCTATCTCTCTTTCACTCCATCGGCCGGCATACGTTATCACGTTAAATTATCGTCCGTAAACCGACTTTACAGACAACCATTTTTTTTATTAAAGCTGTAACGCCTGCTAACGTAAACCAAATGTTTAGAACAAAGCGAAAAAAATTATGGTTTACGAACCCTCGAACCTGCGTTCTACCGGCTTTCCGGGCCAGCACGGGCGACCTACCTACCTATTGGACCACTGAATCTGATGGGAGAGCCATTGAATTTTGCAACCACTTACTTCTTGCATGCCTGGCGCTACGATGCCACCCTACATGGTAGCACCATCTACAATAAAGATTCCGACTTCATGATCGGCACCATCGTCTCAAATTATGTAGATAATAGATATGTAGTAGCAATGTGCTACACCCAAACTACTTATTATTCGCTTGATTCTAAAAAACACTATAATACTAACTTCGTGCTTAGCCCAGTAAGCAATACTGAAGATTTAGGTTCGCATCTTTCCTATGGACATGTGTAAAGTTGATGTAACTATATAAACGGGTTACATATTTGGTTACATAAAATTCATTTCTATAATTGTCATTCCGGCATAATATTCGTTGCCATAATTTTTACTTTTCTTTGAAAAAGATAACTTTTCAGGTTTGTTATAATACAATACTAACCTAACTTAAGCTAATAAGTTTTACCCTCACAAGTCGTTAATAATTTCGAAATTATACTTAGCTAAAGATACTATGCCAAACAACAATTTATGCAAATCAATTTTCTGCTTGTGTATAGGATCCTGTATAAACGGCTCATCCTCAACTATAATTTTATGCCATGCATACAAGCTGTTAAATTCTGTCAGCATTAAAATAGCTGTCTATTTTACTACTGGATTATGTCAAATTGCATTCTAAATTATCAGCAATTTATAATGCTCACATAACCGACCGACCTACTGACCGATATCGATAACAGTGATTTTGCTCTGCATAGGCATTCATCAGCTCTAAGACTAAGAAGTCTTAGAACCTTGACACCTAATTTGCTACCTGTGAAGTCTGTTCTCATACTCAGTCGAAAGAAAAACCGATCCACTTTATTAAGTTAAGTATTATTATCCTAAGGTTGACTGGTAGAGAATGCCTCATGGCATTAAGTTCGCCCTTTGTACGTTGAGTTTTTCTTTTGTGCAATAAAGTTTAAAAAAAAAAAAAGTTATTGAGACTTTATCAAATTAATTCAAGACTTCGTCTCGCTCACGATCTATCGACCTTTTTCAATCACACTTGCTTCTCGCATATAATTAGAACCGATAGCATATTAGAATTAGTGTAGTTTGTATATTCCTCTGCGAAAGCAATATTTCTTGGCCAGGGGGCTTATGATGGTTGCGTTTATCACGTGATAAATAAGTGACAAAGCATCTGTCACTCACACTCGCATCTTGTCAAAACGTGACGGATGCTTTATCACTTATTTATCGCGGGATAAAAGCAACCATCATAGGCCCGCAGGTATCACCACGTTAATCGGAAACGCTGGGCCACTGTACTCGTGCGTACATTTAAGCCTGTTACTATCGGATCAGAAATGTTAGTGAACTACTTATGGCCTTCAATAACTTTTCAAGCACAGATCCGTAAACGCAGAGGCCGAAATCGATTGAAATTGTTGCTTTATTTTATTGTAGGTAGGTACGTTCCTATTTTATACGCATTTGTACTCTAGTCGAAATTTCAAATTGAAGTAAAGCGTCCGGGTAATTTAGTGTTTTGCGTAACGCTCGGAACGTTAAAGTCAGTGACATTTATAATTTCATTAAGTTCCTTAATCCCCTTTCTCAGATCCATTACGAGTTTAATCCGAGGTAATATATTTTCTGACGAACAATGCATGGCGTTTTACGACGTCACGTCACATGCGAGGTTCACTGTCTTACGAAAAGACTTCAAAGATGTTTTTGTATTTTAGAACATGAGTGAGGTTACAAGTACATAAACGGACTCGTGAAGGTGTTTGCAAAATACAAAAAAAACGTCAGTTGATATTTTATTTTATGGATAAGTAAAAAAAATTAGGTCTAACTTAAGGCGACGGGTAATTCAAAACTAGCGCCACTTTCGTTTTTTTTCTTATACCTTCATAATCTGATATTTTTTTAGAAATAGCTGAAGTCTAGGAGCTAGCAAAAGACCTTTAATATTTATTAAATCACTATATAAAATTTGTTCACTGTATGTTTACCTTACAAAAGTTGTTCACGTCAAAAGCGGCCACAAAAGTTTTGGGCAAGTTTTTAGAGACAAGTAAAGAACAAGAAATTGTGTATAATGATTTAATAAACACTAAAGGTGTTTTTCCACCTCCTAATATCTTGCAATTACTGAAAATTTATCTGGTTTGGAAGATATAATAAAAATTCGTAAGTGGCGCTAGTTTCGCATTACCCGTCCCCTTAATGTTATGTGTCGGACCATTTCGATTGTTGCGCTTAGAATTTGTATACTTGACGTCCGTCAGCGGTAGAATTATGGCCGAAATGAGATGTCCCATAGTCCCATAGTTTGCGTTTAGTTTGCACCTTGTAACTATGGCGTTGGCTACAAATCAGGACCAAACTTAACATAACCGGGTTATTCGTTTAAACTTAAGAGGCCTTATTCCTTTTACAAATTTTTTTTTTTTCATATTATGACAAATATATTGATAACTCCAACCAACTTTTTGAAGTGAATAATACTTTCCCCCGAGTTCTAGGTAGTAACGTAGCTATTTCATGCTTTTATTGCTAGCAGTGGAAAATAAGTTGAAAAATTTCCGCGTGAATTTTGTCAATTTCGAGTAGTTTTTGAAACAAAAATTATCAATGAAAAATTCAAACTGTAGGTTTGAAATATATACCAATAAATCCCATTAGCCCTGTTCTAGGTAGTAACACCAATAATATGTTAAATAACATGTTTGATGATAGAGAAAAATATCAAAAACCATCAGCATTTTCAAATGAATAAGGCCTCTTAACCAATATTTACGAAATTTTAGGAACTGAATAGGAAGATCTTGTGATGTGATGTGTTGTTTATGTCCGTTTGCGGCGGAATTTAGGTCAAAAACAGACGCCTACTAAACAAATGTTACAGTAATAAGCACAAGAATCAAAACGGTCTGATACAGAAAATTTTCTTCCCATTCCGTTCCTACATAATTTCGCATAGATTGGTTAAGTTTTGGAGGAGAAAACAGATGGGAACGAAACCCCGATTTGTATGGAAAATGGGCAGTGGTATTTCGTCTTAAGGCGGCGCCGTAGACCACAGTGCAAACAGGCGCGTAGGCTATTACCGCGGCTCGTGGCGCGTGAGCCCCTCTTGCGTATGGTCATAATTTATGTGAGAGTTGAAAAGTCAGCCCTTAGAGCCGGCGCACACTACGGCTTCTAGTGGCCGTCACAGTATATCTCCCTTTTTCTCACTTCGAGTGTGGAAAAGAGACAAGTGTACTGTGGCGGCCACAAGAAGCCGTAGTGTGCGGAGCAAGTTAAATCGTTCGGGCATGTTTTATCTATTATGTTTAATCTACGTGACATGACAGCATGGGGTCTGAAGTCATCTGTGAAATGACGAGCATTCCCGCTAGAGCCCGCCACGGCATGATTCGGCTATTACTGGGATGGTTTAGATAGCTTTCATTATATACGAATTACTGTGTGAGCTGAGGAGAATATAAAATATGTTTTGTACTGTACCGGTTTATTTGCTGTATGGAGGTTTGGAGTGATCATGAAACATGGTTCCGCGATTAAGGCTATGAATTTAGACTAGGTAGACTGTATTGGAGTTCTTAAAAAAGGAGTGTACAGGTTTTTAAAGGATTGGCAACACGTAATATGTGAATCCCGTATGGTTGCAAACGTTCAGCATCAGGCGGGCCGTACTCTTGTTTGTCACCTCCGCAGTATAAAAAAAATCAAGCGTATCTTGGAGAGTAATGACAGGCGATATTTAACTCGTCACTCGCCAAATTGTTTTAGAATAGCTGCTCTTTTTACACATATAATATACCTAGTTTACTTATCCATTTTAATATTTTCAGTTACTTGTAAAGTATTTCTTATAAAGATACTGTTCATAAGGTCTTTCAGGATATGTTTAGAACGAGTATTTTAGGGATACTTACCTACATTTGTGTATCTGTGGTAACAAAATAAAATTAACAGAATAACGCAGATGGGGTCTAAAAATATCAGTTAACTCCGTTTTTACGGTTAATAATTTCGTTGCACATAAAGCATAAAAACCGAATAAAATAGGTATACAAGGATCAAACTCGACGTAGTAATCCAATAGAGTGTAGTAAGGTGCGTTTAAACTTAATTTTACCCTAGTATTACGACATTCCAGGGGGCCTAGGATGGTTGCGTTTATCACGTGATAAATAAATGACAATACATCTGTCACTCACACTCGCATTTTGCCAAAACGTGACAGTTGCTTATAAAAGCAACCGTCATAGTCCCGCACATGGAAGAAAGAGCCGCAGCTCATCATATGACTTTCATTAAAAATGCTCAGCGTTAACGTAGGTCGGCTTTCGTCAGGCGCCTATTGTCGTATCATAACCTCCCTTTGTTATTGCCGTAGGTAAGATTTTTCCAGAATTTCAGCGCAGCCTGAGACCTAGATCCAGGTCGGAAATGAGCGCTGTTCTCTGCGAGCAGCGTGCACTCATTGTTTGCTAAAAGAAAATATTTCAGCGCTGAGAATAATACGAGTTAGTACGAATGAAAAGGACAATTTCACTGCAGGATAATGAAAGAAATATCAAATTACGACCAGAGCTACGTAGCATATTTGTGGGTAATTTTCGCTTTGCGAAACCAGATTTAAATAAGAATAATCTAAAGTTATAACGCGTGCATTCGTATAATTGGTTTAATTCATGCTAGAATATTCGGTCTCTATGGAATGGTCACATTCGATAAACTGAAACTCGGGCCAGTCATGGAATATGTTGAAAGTGGTAATAATTATGAAAATTGCAACAATTATGCCTTATCACTCGATTTTTGATGTTAATTGGACAGGGTTCAATCACAGGCCAAAAGATCTTGACAGCACAACATGTCCACTATATGTCATATGAATGAGTATACTAGGCGCTACGCTCCCATATTGGTAATAAAATAATTTTGACATTTTGATAAGTCTAAAATTCAAGTATAATATATCCGGGTTCCTGTGTTCCTAAACTAACTTATACACGATGATTTTTAATCGGTGATCAGGTACCAACTTTTCTAACTCAGTAATTGATGGCGGTCACGTTGAAGTCGTAATTACATGTGAAAACAAACTTTTATTTTTCTATGATAATTTTTATTTTTAAACCAATTTTGTCTTAAATTCCTTGTCACCGAACTAATCTGTATCGGTGTGCATACAACCTCTTTAATAATTTAATGGGAATGTCAATTTATGAGTAATAACTTGTCATTGTCATTACATAAACAAAGTTGTAGAAAATTACCGTAAAAGGCCATGCCAGGATAAGTTAAGTGAATCTGCCCCCAGCGAGTTTTGGCTTGTAATTTTTTTTGTTGATTTGTCTTTTTATTAGTGTCGTTTATGCCAAATTACAGCTCCCCAAACCTTACCGTTTTTCTTTAAAAAAAAAAAACGAAATCTGATCTTTCTTCGATATTTTTTTTTCTAGCCGGCCGATTTTGACGTGAGTCACGTATATTGTGCTTATAATAAAGAAAATTATATGGTATTAATTTTAATACATATTGCCATACAAAAACTTGAAAAAAAGATTAGAATTTATTTTTAATATTTTTTTTTAGCATTATCTCGATAGCGACACCTCCAGATTTTTCACCAAAACTAGCCTCTTTAATAAGCTACAAAATGAATGTATTAACTTAATTTTATTTGTGGTATAACGGGTTGTTTTTTTTTAATTGAATTCATCACCATACATTTTCTTTACCCGCTCATTATTAAAATTAATCGATTAAAAACTGTTTAAAGAAACGTGTATGTTTATAATGAACACTGGCCACTTACAAAAAAAAAAGTATTGATTCCTTCGTATTGAAAAAGTATTGTAAAAAGATCCGATCTGGCAACGCTAATGAAATGTATGGCCTATTGCCCTTGCCCCTCTCGCCGTGCCGCCCCGACCTCGCTCGGCGCCCGCGCCCCGCGCGCGTCCTATGTTTTGGAGCATGTTCTTACTTACAGACGCGCCCCGAAGATATTTGACGAACTTACTGTTTTCGACCAAGACTAACTTGTTCTTGTTATTTTTCATGTTAATTTTAAAATTGTGGATTGACAAAAAAAGGTGACAAGTAATAGTTGGTTAAATGGCGCCAATACCAAAACTAAATGCAATCGGCCAGGGGCGCCTACGCCGCCCCTGTCGGTTTGGCGCCCCGGGCTATAGCCCGGATGGCCCTAGGGTAAATACGTCCCTGCACAGACTCCATTGCTATATTGTATAGCTTTTTAAAGTTTTTTTTAAAGCACTTCTTTATTATTTTCCTGCAATCCATTTTTAACTAAAAGTTTTTCCGATAAATATTCGAAGTTTATGTGAATAACCGGCGCCGAAGGAATCAATACTTTTTTTTTTGTAAGTGGCCAGTGTTCATTATAAACATACACGTTTCTTTAAACAGTTTTTAATCGATTAATTTTAATAATGAGCGGGTAAAGAAAATGTATGGTGATGAATTCAATTAAAAAAAAACAACCCGTTATACCACAAATAAAATTAAGTTAATACATTCATTTTGTAGCTTATTAAAGAGGCTAGTTTTGGTGAAAAATCTGGAGGTGTCGCTATCGAGATAATGCTAAAAAAAATTATTTAAAATAAATTCTAATCTTTTTTTCAAGTTTTTGTATGGCAATATGTATTAAAATTAATACCATATAATTGTCTTTATTATAAGCACAATATACGTGACTCACGTCAAAATCGGCCGGCTAGAAAAAAAAATATCGAAGAAAGATCAGATTTGTTTTTTTTTTTTTTTAAGAAAAACGGTAAGGTTTGGGTAGCTGTAATTTGGCATAAACGACACTAATAAAAAGACAAATGAATAAAAAAAATTACAAGCCAAAACTCGCTGGGGGCAGATTCACTTAGCTTATCCTGGCATGGCCTTTCCCGCCAAAGCGATGACACTTGACGTAGGTATCGTACTTCATTATTATTATTTTTTTTTTTATTTATTCATGACCATGGTTACAAGACCTTCAGTCGAAATCATAAAAATACAATCAATCTTATTTATAAAATTAAGAACTGAAGTTTACAAGAGATATATTATGGCCTGGTAATCTTGAAATGACAGTTAATTAATGTAGGATGACCATGTATCTAGTGGTTATTAGTTTTAATTATGTTTTAACTTTTAATTAATTTAACAGTGAGGTAATTGCGCGGGACCTCGCGTATTAAGTTTAATTTTAGCTAAATATTAATATTTTTCTACTCATGATCACCGAATAAAAATCATCGTGTATATACTTAATGCCCCTTAAAGATTATAGCATAATTTATAAATTGGAGCCATTGGTAGGTCAAGGTTCGATTTTGTCAATTGCGCCTTTGTACAAGCCATACAATAGGTACGTCTAAGGGTGTCCAATGTAACTAAGCCCAGCGGTTTACCCCCAGCCCGACACACGGGCGAATTGATTATACAATCCATTCCATTGATGAACAAATGTCATTACGGCGCATTATTATACTCCAGACGTAGATAATGTCGCTATCGGATCGTAAATGTAGGTATTGGAAAACAAAAACCGGCTTTAAGAGGCCTTATTCCTTTTAAAATTTATTTTTTTCGTATTATGACCAATAAATTGATAATTTCAACCAACTTTTTGAAGTGAATACTACTTTTCCCCGAGTTCTAGGTAGTAACATAGCTATTTCATGCTTTCAATGCGTGCAGTCGAAAATAAGTCGAAAGAACGAATTTTCCGCGTGAATTTTGACAATTTCGAGGAGTTTTTGAAACAAAAATTATCAATGAAAAATTTAAACTATAGGTTTCAAATATATACCAATAAATCCCAATAGCCCTGTTCTAGGTAGTAACTCCAATAATATGTTCAGAAACATGTTTGATCATAGAGAAAAAATACTAAAACAATCAGCATTTTAAAAGGAATAAGGGCTCTTAAAATCAATAGTATACTTCCATAAGTCATGTTGTACCTACATAATACATAGGAAAGTACCTACATAAGCACAAGTATTTTAAAATCTTGCATTTGCAAGAGAATAAAACGACCAAGACGAGACTAATCACTTTTAATTAAAGAATACATTAAGGAATTGCGCATCTTTCCACGTAAATATATTTTTGGCTTATTTAGGAACGTTTCGTATAACATTTTATTAAGAGAAAGATTTTTTCCCGGTAACAGTTAAACTTTACCTAGATATGTTAGCACAAACCTCACTAAGATGGAAGAGATTTTTTTATTTTATGTTTTGTATCTCTGTGTGTTTGAGGTGCGCAATAAAGTGGATTTTTAGTCTATTGTAAGCCTTCTAAGCTAAGTATACGACCTAATTATGGCATCAGAGAAAAGAAAACTACGAAATGAAAATTATGTGACATTAAACATTTGTCTTTAAATTAGGAGTCCGTGAGGGCATTTTATTCGAGTGTCTGTTCTGCATCACTTTTTTGTAGGTATGCCTGTAAATTTTAACCGTCGTCTAAGTCTTAGAAATCCGGGGGTTTTCACCAAAGAGCTAAAATACCAAAACAATCTACCGAATCTTTGCCAAAAAGTGTCCAAGTAAGGCTTCAGAAGTGCTTGAAGGAATAATGATCTCTAAAATATAGCAAATAGGCTTGTTGCGTTATTTGGCGATCGATAAATCGACACAAGTTAATATTACAAGTTCTCAAAGGGCCAGACTGGAAATGTTATTACAAGTTTAAAGTAAATAATGTTCCTTAGTTATGAAGTCGTTTGTATAAATCACAATATCGGTGGCGATGATGTTTAGTTTGCAACA
Source organism: Apotomis betuletana (assembly GCA_932273695.1). Classification (NCBI taxonomy): domain Eukaryota; kingdom Metazoa; phylum Arthropoda; class Insecta; order Lepidoptera; family Tortricidae; genus Apotomis; species Apotomis betuletana. The sequence continues at coordinate 8,976,151 of OW026298.1, read as the reverse complement.
GATGTTGTTTTGTTTAGGATTATTAGGTTTTCGAGCAAACTCTAAAGACATTCGTTTTCGTTCGTGATTTTACTTCGACCTAAGTTAAATTTACTACCTATAGATAGACAATCTAAAAAGTTCGATATTGATTACTTTTGATACAAAATTGCGGAAAAAAATCTATCATGAAAAATAATGCTAATTTGAATAAGTCCACAAAGCGCATAGGCCCCATAGCTACTAATTATAATAAATGGGTAACAATTCCACGTAATACATATAATGAATATCGATAGCCGAAACAAGATAATTTCAGAATAAGGAGTTCTCTTATGGGACCATGGAGATTCAAAAACAAAACTTTTTCGCACACAGCTGAACAAAGTACTTAAAATTATTCATATTTATAGACGGTTGCGTCTCTTTTATGTATAAGGTAACTTCTAGTTAGGAGACTCAAGGTAAACTCTCGTCTTTACCTAACTCAAAGTTTGTACCAGTTTTTATATATGTACGAAACCGAAGGCGTAATTTGCCCCTCAATTGGGACGAATCTGGGACACTTCCCGTTCGCTTAGCGCGCGTATCGAATCACTAATGAGAAAACAGATATTGTATAATAATCATTCTGACCTATTTTTCTAAGAACCTACTCTCATAAGACATTACTTCCCTGACCGGCTCTTTATTTTGGAAACATTGGTTTGCGTACCTATGCACTGTGTCCCATCCCACTCTAAAATATTAAATTATTTTCATTTTACAGAAAAAAAAACTGAAAAGTCGAAAATAACGCGATCATGTACAGATTACATTTTAATCTCTTTTGAAGTCGGTGCCAAACCACCCAATTATTACTATGAAAACAGATGCCGCGCAAGTTTACGTGAGGTTTGAGGTAGGCCACCGCCTTCAAAAGGTGATTCAAATGTAATCTTTACATGATCGGGTTTTGGCTTTTAATTTTTTTGAAGTCGGTTTTTTTTTTGTTATAAGTAAATTTTTTTGCTTGTTAGTAATTCAAATATAATCACTTTTTCACAAAAAAGTAACCGACTTCAATGAGCGAAATGGAACATACAATAACACTTACATGATTTTCTCATGTAAGTATGTTTGCCAGAACTGGAACACACTTAAATGGAAAGCACCAGCTTTCATATAAAAAAAGAGCCATCAAAATCGGTTCACTCGGTCGAAAGTTCTGAGGTAACAAACATTAAAATAAAAATATACTTACAGTCGAATTGAGAACCCTTCTCCTTTTTTTGAAGTCGGTAAAAAAATATTTTGCGTCGATTTTGATAAAGGATAAACCCGAGTTCCCGATAACTTACGATATTAGCCAAGCCTTTAAAATTAAAGGAGTTTGAGAAATTACTTTGCTGAAATTAGTTTACGACCATTGAAAAATATCATTATGATAATAAACTTTTACAACCCGAGTGATTTCAATAATTTATGGTAGATTTTTGACGCGCTGAATTTTTATGTAGGTAAATTGGTACAAAATTAAACGTACGAAACTGTCTCTAGGAAATGTAAAACCCATTTTATTGGAATTTCCCGACAGCTGATTTGTTAAGGCGAGGCGTGGCGCCATGCGCTCGCTGTTCGCTAGGTTAACGTCTTCTTAAGCATATACTTGGGCGTAAAAACCTGAGATGCGGAGTTCCGAAAGCCGTATAAATCCCAAATACTCGCATTATTTTGCCGCAAGCCAGCACTGGGCTCCTTAGCGGGATTTATTGCCGAAAGGTGATTCTGCTCGTAGCTGCACCTTTGAACAACGGCGCGGCGGCCCTGATTCTTTATGAGCTTATCAAACTCAACCAGTGACGATAGTTCAATCGGATTATCGCTGTCTAGCAAACAAATTCACAAAATTAATGTGAGTAATCGGGTGAGTGATGCCTCTTTCTCACTCTTATTCTAGGACGTTACGTGGAAGTAAGTAGGAGAAGTAGATAAGTAATTATTTTACAATGTTAGTTAATGAAATGTTAATTATTAGTAATGATAATTATTACCGTATAATTAGTCCGATATAGACATTAAATCGCAATAAATAATTTCATAAAAATAATGTGTTCTGTTCGCTATAAACGTTGCCATGGCGACACCTGTGTGGCAAACAAAAAACCCTGAAAATTGCCGCGTACCTGAAACGAAAAGTTCAATGCTAGAAAGACACACAAGAGCATGCCGCGGTAGCCTACTTACACACTTTAAAAACACGAACAGAACGGAGGACGGTCAGCAATTTAGCATAAAATAGTTAGTAGCCACTTAAGTAGCCAAATATATCTTTTATGTGTGATATTTGACTGCTACTAATTATTTATGTACTATACATACCTACTCAAGTTGTACTGGACCAATCCCAAAGAAGATTAATAAATCGAAGGAAACCCTCCCCCTGACTTCGTTGATTGAAACTAATGTGACATTTTAAGTAAAGGCTCCTTATTAGATAATACAGATTCCTTGTCGTTCCTTGAGTCTTATACTAATATGTATTCGGTTGGCATTCTCCCGAGATTCATATCTCGGATATAAGTGGAACTTGCGGAATTTTATTGCAGTTACTTATATTATCATCGGTATTTCTACATATTCGTCTGTATGTGCACTGTCGGAATGGGAACATTGAGCAGACTTTGATATCACTATCACATAAATGTCGAATAGATCCTTACGCTTAAGCCTCCCAATTCTTACTCTCAAACACACTCTCACACACATTATCTTCGGTGTTGTCGTTTTTAATTCGGAGCATTGGATAAGGGTGATTTTTCAATACAGCACAGTTAATTAAATATTGAATATCGATTAAAATGTCGTTGACAGTGGGTTATAAATGATGAGTACGGCACGCAAAGGTATCGTAAAAAATCTGCCAAAATATTAATTGCTTGTGCGGTTAATCAATTAAAAGCGGCCTTTAGCGACCAGGATTAACAAAGGTACCGCTTTAACAATTAATAGAGCTATTTATCACTAATATGTCGCGATCGAGAAGCTATTGAACGAGCACATCGGTAATTGTATTCTCAAAATTTTGTGTCCGCGCTATACGGGCGCAGCTCTGACGCGGTCATCACAACTAGAATATCACTCCAAGTCTATACCTATCTATACTAATATAAAATTCTAGATTTGTATTGAAAATCTGTTTTCTATGGAGAGGGGTCATGATTTCAGGAAATATCTTAGTAGCGCGATGCAGGATCGACATTTGTTTTGTATGGGCGCGCGGCGCCGTGCCAACCTGGCGTCATCTGTTTTCATAATTTCTTTTGTCCTCTCGCATCACCGCGAAACGGCTGGATATTTGTAACCAATTTTGGTACAGGGATAGCTGGACATATAGGATTCTTTATATCCCTCTGTGGTAAAGAAAAAATACGCGGACGAAGTTGTGGGCACCTCCTGGTATGATATAAAAATATATAGTAAAAACGTAAATTTTAATAACAACCATGTACCTACAAAAAAGCTAAAATTAATATAAACTAAAACCAATTTAGAGAATACTTTCCTGGCATGGTACCGAATATGCTAGCAGCATTTCTTCGCTGAACAGCTATGCTGATACATGCGTTGTGCGAGCAAGCTACCATGCCAGTTGTCTTCTTTAGTACATGGTTGTATAGAATTATTGTTTTGTTGGATTATGAGGATTTAGAGGACAATTTTAAATTTCCTTTTGGATTTAAAATCAATCATCAAATTTTCGAACCATTTAAGTATTTTTCAAATATCTGTAAACATAGTACTATGTGAGAGTACCTACACAATTCTCCCAATGAACGTGAATGCAATATGACGTCGTTACAGAACGCATCGGAACTCAATAAGGCGGCCATCCAGAGCGGCAAGTATTACCAACATAGATAATAAACGAATTATCTATGGCCACTATTTAGATACGGGCACTTGAAGGATCTTAAAATCGCTCTTGTATGGAGATTTGATTATGATATAGGATGAAAACGCGAGAGTTGTTAATCTTGCCATTAGGGGCATTCCTCCAGAACGTTTACATTGTTGGGCACGCGATGGCTATGATATCTCCCTTAAAACATAGAAACAGAAAGTCCAAAAATTAATTACCAATATAAAATCCGAGTTATAAAATATTGACGTACCAAAAATTTACTTACAAACTTTCTAAGAAGAATGAAAAGATTGACAACATTGCACGAGAATGTCGGCATTCTAGTGCGATGCCCATAGACAAATCGCCTGGTGTGGTAAGCGATTACCATCGCCCATGGACACCTGCAGCGCAAAAAGAGTCACTAGATTGCCGTGCGTTTTCGGCCTCTCAGATGGAAGGACGCTCTTTTTTTGAAGGTTGCAAAATACCAGTGACAGTTCATTCCACAGCCGTGCGTGTGTAGGGCAAGATATTTCTGGAATGCATAGCGAGGATTAATTGGTGAGGATGGTGTAGGATGGATGGATACATTGGATACTATTATAAAAAAACCGTGGATCTGCAATGAACGCATCCAGAGCACTGGTGGCTATGGATTATAAAGCAGTTGTCTTCAACTTTTTCTTGATCAGGGACAGGGCCCCTTTTATTCCTTGTTCGCGCGGACCAAATTAAACAAATTCCCTTACTCTGGCGTACACCGCCAATATATAGATCATGAATTTGAATGGTTCGCGAACCATATTTAGACTCCTCCGAACCAACGTGCACCACTGGTTAGAAACCACTGTAAAAGAGGTACTCACTGTAATATTATTTATCTTACTTAAGAAAACACATTTCCCGATTGATACCGATCGTTAAAAATGGTCTTAATTAATTTGTCTACCTAGTCTATTGCTAATTGAAGAGTCTTCATATTAATGAACCATCCCTGACGGTAAGGAGTTGGGCAGCCTGGATTAACTACCCTCGATTTAGCTAAACTTGGGATTACTCCTGTAGCGGGTACTTAAGAAACTCGCATTATATTTAATCCTAAGGGACGGTCAATAAAAGTTCCCAAGTTTTTAGATTTGTCTGTATTCTAGAGCCACGTGGGGTGGGAAAATGGAATGCTATAATAAAATACCTGAATAGTTCTAGTCTAGCCATCTTGGCATTCATATCAGCGTGGCTTTACTCCTTACCCTTACTTATTCCACTATTTGTTTAGCGTAATGCCAAGATACAGGCTAATAGTGTGAGGTGTGATGATTTTAGTACAAATTAGCATAAAGTAAATGTATGAACAATTTGAAATTCATGCAAAAGTTGAGAGTTCAAACTTCGATCTTCTCAAAATCAATTCAACATTAGCATAACATCGGTATCAATAAAAAAAATATGTGATTATTAATAAATGCGCCTCTACTATGTCTACGTCATTTTAAAAGAAATTAAACGATGCTATTCTCACTAAAGATTCACTGTAAAACACGGGTTTCCTTTTTTATTGGTCTTCTTTCCTATTCCGACTTAGAAAGTTAGAAATACAGAATGTATCAAGTTATATATACAATAATATTATTAAATCTTTCATAATTATAAAAACTGTTTAGACACACGTAAAACAAGTCAGGAACGACGCGATATGTTTCGAACACGGATGGAGTTTTTCATCAGAGACTTTTATAATTATTAGATATACATATATTATATTCCAGTAATTATCAAAAATAAAATTTACATAAATAAATGACTGATTGAATTGATTCTGGTTGTATAGGTGACTCATTGGCCGTTACCTATAACACAATGATTTACTTTCACATCACAATCGTCACATTCTCAAAGCGAAATATTCCACTGTTGTGTTGACAGCTACAGTGACAGGATTACCTACCTGCTAGATTGACCTTTTAACTCAATTGCTTAGAGAGTGTCACACTGGCGTGGCACGAGACACTGGAGTTTTACGAAAATAGATTTTTGACAAGGCATGGTACAGGATACTTATGCCGAGTGCTCTGTCTCGCCCGTTTGTCTTGTGTGTGACAGGGACGAGAGCACTGTCTCGGTACGTGTGATCAAGGCATTATACACTAACGTGCCAAAACAGCTCGGAAAACTTGGTGGGGAACCTTGTTCACGGCGCGCAGGCCGTGTCATCTCCCAAACCTGTGGTCACATTCGCGTATGTCGCTCTTATATTGGCTTACATAGCAAGTCAAGTAAGCTTTGATCATAAGAGATTTCTTATTTAGTGATATCACAAAGTACCTTTTCATCACAGTTGCTGGTAAACAAGGGTTTACATGCTAGAAAAACGGACGGTAAGTCGTTAATTACGCCCTAGGGCGGTAAGTAATTTTGGTATTGCCTACTACTACTTTTGTTTTATTTCCTCCAAAGTGTGATGAAAAACGTCGTACGTGACTCTGGTGGAAAGAAATTCCAAACTCGTGTCATTAAAGCCCACGCCTTCGGCTTCGGGCTTCTAATAGACACTCGTTTGTAATTCTTCGTTTACCACCCTTGTTACGTAATGAAAGAAAGAAAGAAAGATTTATTTCGCCGCAATTAGGATTACATTATTATAACATAAAAATTATAAGTATTGTGCGAAAAAGGAGTCCACTCAGCACATTGCCAAACCACGGGGGTGACTTGACGGCTGGTATTATGTGGATCCACAAGTTGAGCGAAACAGGAATGCACGTTATACACTCATATTCCCATTGATCCAAGACTAAGTGAACAAACAGATTATAATGCATTTATATAATTACTATGAGTAGGCAATTAACGTTCATCTCACGAAACAGTGACTATAACTAACACATTTAAAACTTTACAAAATGGCAATCAAACTTTGACAGAATATAATCCGACCTGGAACACGAAAGGCTTACTGTGCTGGACCAAGCTGCTGGTCTAACAAATATAATTTTAAACGTTTCTTGAAAATAAATATAGAAATGTACTTATACCTTACCCAAAACACACAAGTTCTATTGTATTTCAACAGCCAGGCACCATAGCTACACAATATGCTACCGTTCGATATGTTAATAAAGTAAAACGAAATGGCAAATCGGACTGCGGCAGCCCTATTGACATTTCAATATTTCAGTGGGGCGCCCTAGCGCACAAAGTAGATACGGGCAGAAAGTCCTTCCTTTCGATGCGTAAAATACGACTTACAAAATGTAACACAGTGTTTCACAATCAATTCTGATATTGCATAAAACATGATTGACGTTCCTTTTTGTCATCTTGAATTTCAATAACCTTAACGCATTCACTGCCAGCAACGCATATGTGCGTTCACCGTCATACAAGCAGTTAATGCGTTAAAGTCGACATGAAATAGACACGATTTGAAAAATAAGAGAACAACGCAGTTGAGATAGAAAAATGTATGTACAGTCGCAATCAGAGATATCGTAGCATATAAGGCGTTCATAAATATCTGAACACGACTCTTATTGACTGGGCGTTACAGTATATGTTCAGATATTTATGAACGCCTTATTTGCTGCGATATATCTGATGGCGACTGTACATACATATTACCCATGTAATAAAATTGCGATGTAAAAAGGGCGAGGTATTGTTAAATTGATGATATCGCAAAACTCAGATTCAACCCCAGACTATGAAAATGAAATTATTTAATAATTATACTTATGAAAGAGGGTTTTCTGTGCACGTTGACTGTTCCGTGGCGCGCCTCCGTCGCCTTGCGCCCGACACGCTAAATGCGAATTAGAAATATAACTAAGAAACCCAAATGACTTACTGTAGTGCAGTTATTTTGTCACTTAAGTTGTAATCAGGCACGATTTAATAAAAAAAAAATCGTATTTAATAGTAATTCAATAACCTCATTGGAAATCGTTTCATTTCTATTAACAAGAAAATTAATTAATGACACATTAGTAAAGACATCGTGCAGGTATTATTAAAAATCCTAATGCGGTACAAATGAGAGTCCGTAATGAATTAGCTTATTTGATGTGAAGAACCGAGAACGTTCACCTAAAGTAGACGCGACTCAAAACATACAGTTATGTATGATTAAGATTTTGTACTAGTTTGTATGAAAGCAAGAGCGAAAGCTCATCAGAGAGCGTCAAACGACATATCTTTGCATAGTTTATTGCTATTTATTCTATTATAGCCTAACAGGGTGTTTTTTAGCCCACGCCATATTGCGGATTTTTAGTGGTACTAATTTATTTAATGGCACTGATAAAATTTTGGTAACTGACCTTGAAAGTCGCTGAATGTCAAGTAAATTTCAAGAAACTTATGCACATTAAGGGGCTTCTAAACGGGCCATGTTTTGCTGCAATTTATGGCCGGCCATTATTTGCATCTTGCTCTAGCGTAGGGTGTCAGAAAGGGACGGCCATAGTTGCCGGCCAGGAATTGCAGTAAAATATTTCCCCTTTAGAAGCCCCATTCCATTATAATTATAAAGCCAAAACTATCCATAGTGACGAGTCAAGTTATATTCAATAGGATTAAATATTCATTTCGGTAGAACGAAGGATTGAGCAGCATTCCGGTAAACGTATTGAATTAGGTTGATGATAAAATTGGCAAATCGCTACTGACGTTTTGTAATTATTGACATATGAAACCTGTTTGTAGCGCCACTATCCCTGGGCAAGACCGACACTTGTTATACATTATACCGTGGTTAAAGACATACGTTTATTTACTGCTATACCTCTCGAGTACTTTATAGATTTGTTAACCCCCAAGCTGTGTATAATGCGACGCAAAAATCTAAGGTTTGTGAGTCGCCGTCACAAAGTATAAGCTCTGCTCGTAAATCCGTATACATTTCATCCTTACAGATTCCCGGTGACCCCGTCACCTCGCCGTTTCCTCGTCCGGGTTGCTCTTAATTTTTACGGTCTAAAATACGTTATAATTAGTTCTGGCTTTTCGCATAAATATTTCCGAGGTGTACCTAATTTGCAAGCCAGTGAGGTTGCGTTTATAATCTGCGGCGGACCAGATGCTTCTGACTGCGGACGGTGGCTTTACTACTTTTTCTACTAATTTCCCATTGTTCCCAGTGTAGTTTATTTTTATAGGTTTCTTTACGAAAATCTAAATAATAATTATGTCCAAGAAACTGTATGTTACCTAGCAATATGAACGTTGTTAGTACTATGCTGTTGATACTGAGTTTTAAACTCTTGACTAGATCCGAACTGAGAAGCGCGATTCTTTGCATAATGACATTTTAATAGTCTTGAAAGTTATGGTATACAGATATGGAAACTGAAACGCTATCCTTTTTGACCATTTTTTGACACTTATAGTCATTGTGCCAAAAAAAGGCACGTGTTACAATTTCGTTGACTGTACCTACTCAAATTTAAATAAAAAATACAACATCTTGAAATATAGAGACACAGCTCTACCACCACACTCATATTAATAATGACAAGTTTTGTGAATACATACATACATTCTAGTTTTCTGAATATTTGCTAGGTAAGTATTGAGATAATTAAATAGTCCAAAATAGGAAATAAAGAGTCTTGAGATTCTGTTACATTTGGCGAAGTTAACGTCGCGTATACATTTTTAACGGTACACTTCGGCAGTATAATACCTTTTGAATTATACCGCCTTTCCTCCGCTACTCCTTTTTAATATGCCTACAGGACTGGCCCCCTTGAGGGTAGCCCTTGGGGAATTATCTGTAATTTCGCTCAAGGAACCTCTAAGGAAGCTAATGACAGTAATGACAGACTGGAGGGAAAGAATTAGCTGCGTGGGCAGAAATAAAAACCGTTTTTCAGGCCGTGACACATTTTTGTGGATTACTGTAATATTGGTGCGAGAAAACCCACGAATTACATATTTATACGGACAACGAGACGATTCAGAGCGTTAGTTTGGGAGGCGTTAAAAGACATTATACGTTTAAAAAAAAAAAAAACATTTTATGACAAGTATATTGATAATTTCTACCAACTTTTTGAAGTGAATAATACTTTTCCCGGAGTTCTAGGTAGTAACATAGCCATGTCATGCTTTCATTGCGTGCGGTTGAAAATAAGTTGAATAAACTAATTTCCCGCGTCCATTTTGTCAATTTCGAGTAGTTTTATAAACAAAAATTATCAATGAATTTTTTTTAGGTTTAAATATATACCTACCATTAAATCCCTATAGCCAGGGCTATGGGATTTAATGGTAAATACGATGATGGGGCGAACAATTTCTTGAACATAATATACAAAACGAATTCTCTAGAAGGGGTATCTTACTTATTTCGTTGTTGAGAAATGCAACGAGATAAGAAAATCTTTGAACAAGTCTAGGCTACGAAGTCCCTTTGAAAAACTTTCTGAAGTTCTTCTGAAAATAAACATACCAGATTGGGAATGACCTATTTCTGCAGTAGATGCAGGACTACTCCGATGTTCGAAATTAAACCGTCGTATAGTGCCGTCGCGTCGTCCCCCGCTCACCTAGATATTGTTTAACATGATGAGATTGAGAGGGAAGGCACTATACAATTGTCGAAAGTCGAAACAGGTATCTAAGAGCTTTAAAATATACATTTACTTACGCAATTTGTAATATTGATTAGGATTACGAAACACATTGTTCTGACAAGGTGACCCTGTTTCAATAACTCAATAAGCGAGGAGACTGTGCCGGCTTGGGAATCTCGAAACCGATTTATACAACCTTTATAAAGAGTTCCTTCCTAATTGGAAAAATAAAGTTTTACAAAGGTATTCATATAAAATTTTAATATGTTTTTCCGATAGTATACGTTATTTGGATTTAGAATCTGGTTTATTTTTACGTCGTATAGTTTTTAGATATATATTTTTTAAAACCTCGATGTGACATTTGGGCACATTCGATGAACCCTAAGTTTGGTCAGTAGACCGGAACATCATGGCGCCCTTCTTTGACCTCTAGGGCGCAAACTTAGGGAACCCCAGATGTATACAATACGATATTTACCGTTCTTTATGTTGTGTCAGACAAATGATACCACAATGCCGGGTGTCAAAAAATTACCCTAATTAGACAAAGCTACATTATGTAAAAAATCTAGTGACGTGTAATAGGCGATACGTAGTTTAGCTGGATCAAGTGATATTGACATTATATCATTGGAAGTGTCGAATTTGGCCCTGGTAAAAATATTCTATTAAACATCGTCCTTATTGACAACCGGCAAATTTACCATTTTTTTATTAGAACTTAGAAATTCCGTAGTATTTTGACATTTTCGTATCAGATTTACAGTTGAATACTGAAATTAATGTACCTAATTATTTCATATTCTTCTCAAATAACTATATGCCGTAAGAATATTTTACACTATTACTCCTCATGTCCCAAAAGAACAATCAAAAAGCAAGACCCATTCCAAACTCGCGCTTCAAAAAGTTGTATAGTCCAAAGACGTACGGGGTCTCGTTACAATTGTGAACGGAACTGGGCCAGTCTCCAATTAGAACTAGACCAGCGAGTGTTACCGCTGGCGGACGTGACGCCGACACTTCGAGAACGTCGCTACCACGCGGTCTTATTTAACAAAAACTAAATGTCTATACTTTTTAGGGTTCCGTACCTTAAAGGTAAAAATGGGACCCAATTACTGAGCCTTCGCTATCCATATCCATCCCCCTGTCTGTGTCACCAGGCTGTATCTCATGAACCGTGATAGCTAGACAGTTGAAATTTTCACAGATGTATCTCTGTTGCCGCTATAACAACAAATAGTAAAACAGAATAAAATTAATATTTAAGTGGGGCCATACAACAAACGTGTTTTTTTTGCCGTTTTTTGCTCGATAATGGTACAGGCTTATTGTATGAGATACAATAAGCCTGTACCATTATCCGCGAATGAACCGCGATAGCTAGACAGTTGAAAAAGGTAATATTTAAGTACGAAACTCTGCTCTGCAACTTAGTCCAAGACTCTAGGTATTAAACTTCGTCCTTTCTTTGGTTGGAGTGAATTAATGATGTCCTGTGTGTTTCGAAACGTCGAGTAATAAACACTTTTTGAACGCGATTAAGTCCTCATTTCATATAACTAATACCGTTGACATGATCGACGGAGATAACCTAGTTATTAAGAGGCCTTATTCCTTTTAAAATGCTGATTGTTTTAGGCATTTTTCTATATGTACAAACAATTTTCTTAACATATGATTGATGTTACTACCTAGAACAGGGCTATTGGAATTTATTGGTATAATATTTGAAACCTACAGTTTGAATTTTTTATTGATAATTTTTGTTTCAAAAACTACTCGAAAGTGACAAAATTCACGCGGAAAATTAGGTATTATTAAGTTATATTCGACTGCACGCAATGAAAGCATGAAATAGCTATGTTACTACCTAGAACTCGGAGAAAAGTAATATTCACTTCAAAAAGTTGGTTGAAATTATCAATATAGTTGTCATACTATGAAAAAAATAATTTTATAAGGAATAAGGCCTCTTAAATAAAGCGTAGAATTTAGCTATGGTAGTCTTGGAATATGCATCTGTTAACTGTGCTCCTAAAAGACGAACAAGTACATGTGATGGAAAGTAAAATAAAACGCAACCAAAAACTTTCCTTCCCACTTAGACCATGAATTTTCCAGGCACTCACCTTATATTCTTAGCCATTAAACTGCATTCTTGCAGCAAATATTTCCTGCGACCCTGCTGCACATTATCTTAGCTAGATTAAACGTGCCTGTACACAGGCCAAGCCAACAAATTCAAAATAAGTCAAGACTGGTTCAAACCTACGTCAGACCGAAACGTAACAGCGAGAAGCGCTCCGCTAACGTGTTCAGCCTTAATTACACCAGAGATTATGGTTTTGACTGCAAATTAGATCTTAAGAGAACTCGGTACTAAGAGAGCTTACTTAAAACTCATTTTGCATATTTTTTTTATTATACCACCTAGAAGCCCCGGGCTTTAAAGTAAAATCGATTGATAGAAAGTTCGGCCGCTTCTTGCACGTGAATCTCGCCGTGAGCAAACATCGCACGCTCACCTGACAAAGCCCTTCAGGGCTTCTGTTAGTTATTGTTATAATTTCAACTGTTAAACTTCGGAACTATGCGGAGTTTCAAGAGTCTTGTAATCTCGCGAACTACCTCATACACCATGTGAAACTTTGACACAGGAATAGTTGCTCGCCTATGCCTACCAGAGTTTCGTGCCAGAATTTGACAGAAAGTATTACTGGGGTTGTCTGCTTTGTATGATAATGTTGCCTTCCGAATTCCTGTGGAAACAATGGGGAATGGGTGAAAATATCAGAAGTGCTTGGAATTTTTACTGGTGGTAGGAATAAGCTTACTTAGCACCAGAAACTTAAGTGTGTATAGTGACGCATTGTGCATCGGCAACCATGGTTCGACAAGGCATTGCTGTGTCCCCAGTTTGGCCATATATCAACTTTAAGTGATATTGGCGAGTTGATTTTAATGCATCAATAGGTTATCAATATAAAGTAGATAAGATATGATGAGTTATTGAGCTATATCGCCTTTACATAAGAATACATCATTGCACCTCGAATAGTAAATATAGTTACGATTGGCTGTTACATATCAGAGAATTGGGCACGTTGCATAATGCTCAGTGGTTGCATTCGCAATGCCGAATGTCTCTCATCATATTTTGGCCCTAGCCTGTTCTGTGAGGGCACATAAAAGGCGCCGGTAAACAGGTACTCTAGCGTGTTTGCTCAAAGGCTTCCACTGAAATGAGGGACGTTAAGGATATTAAGGATTACCAACAGATAATTCATCACACTAAACCATAAGAAACATACATTAATAACAAACAGGATATTTACCCAATTATAGGTAACCACGGCCTAACATTAATAATATTTTTATTTTATTTGGGAAGCTTCTTAATCACTCAGGTGTCTCTTTGACAAAACTTTGATTGCATGTTGATAGTAAACGATTGTATCGTACGTTCGTACGCAATAAATACATTTAACCTTGGAGCGGTGAGACGTACCTAGATGTTATTGTCGAAATTACAGTAGAACCCGTGTAATACACCACCTTCGCTGGTCCCTGTCCCTGTGTAAGTAAGCAGTTGTGTATCTTCCTGCTTAATACGCCTTCCTTCACGCTTAACACTTTGAACACCGGGAACCCGCTCCGTGGGCACTGTGCTCGTAGCGAGTTTTCGCTACATACGCATTTCCCCATGTTATCGGCTACACGCGTAGCGCTACAAAATCCTTGGTCGCCAAAGTGTTAGGGGTAAATATTTACCACCGCTAATATTTCCATACAAACTGCGGTTTAATTCTCGGCTGTTTCCTCCTCCAAAACTTAGCCAATCTTAACTTCGACGAATGCTGCTTATTATGAAATTTGTGTTCTAGGCGTCTGTTTTTGGCCAAAATTCCGCTGCAAATGGACTAGCACACACATTCTATAATCATTTGCACTAAAATCGAAACGGTCCGACACAGATGATTTCCTTCCTATTCAGTTTGTAAAATTTCGTAAAGACTGATTAAGTTTTGGAGGTGGAAACATACAAAAACTAAACCTCAATTTGTATAAGCCGGTTACGTTAAGATTGGACCTCATTTGTATCCGACGTCATAGTTACCAAATGCAAACTTAACGTTAACTGATAGTCTGGGAAAACGAGCAGTGATATATTCTCTTAAGACGCAATTTTTGGCTGGTCGCTAAAGAATCGTCTTAATAGGGTTGTATTGTTTGATTTACTTCACGATTTCATAATTTCGCAGTTCCTTCTAGTTACGAACGTTAGGTGACGCTGCAGTCGTGTACCAGAACTATAATTATTGAGTGAATTAGTGGCAAGTTTTTCTGAAATTATATTCTACAAAAAAAAACTATGAAAGATAAATACTGCACAAAAAAATATAAGGCCCATGTTTTTGATGCCAATTTTGGGAAAAGATGAATTTGGGATTTGAAATCACGTAATTTTAACCTATTATTGTTTCCATTTCACTCGTGTTTAATCGTATTTTATGCAATCGTTGCACAATGAAGGTTTTTAAAGTCGAGTACCGCGTTTAGGCCACGAGGCTTGCCGAGTTACATAATGTAAACTATTAGATCGGATGAAAAATTATAAACATTACGGACCCATGAATATAATGTATTAGCGTCGAGATAAAAAAAAATAGGTTTGATTTGTTTGCTACACTGTTGCTAGGTATCAAATAGCCAGGTAGTTCTATCCTTGTTTTTCATAGAACTCGAGAAGGATAGTATGAAAATCAACTCGTGTTTCGAATAGGGTCGGCCTGGATCAATATTATGCATTAGTTGCCAAAACATGCTATGCGTCGTTTCAGCATGAACTCATGCATAGTAATTAGATTTTGCCATGATACTCGCTCGTAAGTTCCAACTTTAAAATGACTAAAGGTAGTGGAATTTTCATATTGAAATCTCGCTTAAAATGTCTATCCAAAGACATAAGTTAATACAATTTTCGCTAGCTTTTAAGTTAGAGAAATCTAGTTACTTTAGTAAAAGCTTCGTGTCGTCTGTTCTCGTGTAGGTAATATGTATTTAGTTTCTACGGTAAAGTGAGTGAAAACTTGCAGGTTTCTAAATAAAACTATAACAAGCAAATATAAGGCAGAAAGTAGTAAAAATTTCCTGAAAAAACTGACGTTTTTAATAGTGTTCAGTTTATACTATGACTGTAACCAATTACTTGTCACCTATGCTATTTAAGAATTATGAACTTGTCAAAAGGATTTTTCAATCATATAAAAGGTTAAAAACATTAAATTAATGTTATAAATTAAATTAATGTTAGAGCCAGCTCGCAAAATTAAGGACGGAGAATGGTAGACTTGTTTCCTCTAGACCAGAGCTTTTGAGGGAGATAGAGAGTTTCTATGGGCAGCTGTACACGTCAACACGCCAACCCGACCCCGATCTAGATACCGATCCTAGATCTAGATTAGCCCGGCACTATACCGAAGACATCCCGGACGTCAGCCAGTACGAGATTGCGACGGCTCTCAAACAGCTTAAACACAATAAGGCACCTGGTGACGACGGAATCACAGCCGAGCTTTTGAAGGCAGGTGGAAAACCGATCCTTAAAGCTCTTCAGAAGTTGTTTGATTCCGTCATACTGGAAGGGAGAACGCCTAAGGCATGGAACAGAAGTATTGTGGTGCTCTTCTTCAAGAAGGGTGATAATACCTTGTTGAAGAATTACAGACCCATCTCACTTCTGAGCCATGTCTACAAGTTGTTTTCGAGAGTCGTTACAAATCGTCTCGCACGCAGGCTCGACGACTTCCAGCCTCCCGAACAAGCCGGTTTCCGAAAAGGCTTTAGCACTCTAGACCACATACACACGCTCCGACAGGTTATACAGAAGACTGAAGAGTATAACCTGCCCCTTTGCTTAGGATTTGTGGACTACGAGAAAGCCTTCGACTCGATTGAAACCTGGGCTGTACTACAGTCTCTCCAACGGTGCCAAGTTGACTACCGGTATATCGAAGTGTTGAAGTGTTTATACGAGAACGCCACTATGTCAGTCCGACTCCAGGACCAGAACTCGAAACCCATACCACTGCAGCGGGGAGTCAGGCAAGGAGATGTGATCTCTCCTAAACTGTTTACCGCTGCACTGGAAGATGTTTTCAAGACTCTGGACTGGGTAGGGCTAGGCATCAACATCAACGGCGAGTACATCACTCACCTACGATTCGCCGATGACATAGTAGTCATGGCTGAGACCGTAGAGGACCTAAGTACGATGCTCGAAGATCTCGGTAGAGCCTCTGAGCGAGTTGGTCTAAGGATGAACATGGAGAAAACAAAAATCATGTTTAATGCCCGTGTTCAACCACGACCGGTAAAAATTGGAGACTCTACGCTCGAAGTTGTGGACAACTATGTGTACCTTGGACAAACTGTCCAGTTAGGTAGGTCCAACTTCGAGAAAGAGGTCAATCGTCGAATCTGACTTGGCTGGGCTGCGTTTGGGAGGCTACGTACTATCTTTTCGTCCAATATCCCGCAGTGTCTCAAGACAAAAGTCTTTGAACAATGTGTGTTGCCAGTGATGACATACGGAACTGAAACGTGGTCGCTCACGATGAGCCTTATAAGAAGACTCAAAGTCACTCAGAGAGCAATGGAGAGGGCTATGCTCGGAGTTTCTTTGCGAGATCGAATCAGAAATGAAGAGATCCGCACAAGAACCAGAGTAACCGACATAGCCCGAAGGATAGCAAAACTTAAGTGGCAATGGGCAGGGCACATCGCTCGTAAAACCGACAGCAGCTGGGGCCATCGAGTTCTTGAGTGGCGACCACGCACCGGACGACGCAGCGTGGGTAGGCCCCCCACAAGGTGGACTGATGACCTGGTGAAGGTCGCTGGAGTCCGCTGGATGCGGGAGGCGCAGGACCGGTCATGGTGGCGTTCTCTGGGGGAGGCCTATGTCCAGCAGTGGACGTCTTTTGGCTGATGATGAATGTTATAAATTTATGAAACATGTAATGTCTCATTTTGTTGAATGTGGGTACAGTACGATTAAAATCAGTTAACACTTCGGCTTTTCTCGGGTATCATCAACTAAATCCGGAGACGGAAATGACACGAAATACATTACCGCGATTTCTTTTAGGTAGCATTCAATTTGAAGTATCATAAACGCAATGTGTAGCACCTGCCAAGATGACATTACTGACCAGTAGACCTAAGAAATTTATTATGCAGAAGTGACATGAATTTTAACATTCTTGTAGGTATACAATATATAAAAAAACATATCGTTGCTTATCAAGAACAACGGCACAATCCGAAATGTGCCGTTATTCAATTAAAAACTGTATTTCAACAATGTAAGGTTTCTAATCGAATAACTTCACAGTTCAAATTGTGCCGTTGTTCTTCATAATCATCGATATGTAAGTCAATATTTTACTGTTTGATGTAAGTAGTACCTACGATATTACGTGGGATTAATAATTAATAATAATCACCAAATAAAAAATTTAAAAAACCGATTTTGAGAAAATTTACATGGGATCATCTCGGAAGTATACCCTATCAAATACGAAATGAATTTTGTAAATCGGTCATATCTTTCTTTGTATTTAAGTATATATTTATCTATATAAGTATGTATATCGTCGTCTAGTACCCATAACACAAGCCTTCTTGAGCTTAATTTGAGACTAGATCGATTTGTGTGAGGTTGTCCGATATTTATTTATTTATTTATTTTACCTGTAAATTGATAACTCTATGTGAGAGATGAGGGATTCGCGACAATTACCGAGGTTGGCCGAAGTGTTAACTGATTTTAATCGTACTGTACACCACAATGAGACATTACATGTTTCATAAATTTATAAAAGTAACAGCGCCCTCTCTAGCTTGCTCGTTCACAACTGTAAAGTGGTGCGGTAAGATGTGAATATTAACGTATACACATAGTTCGCGCGAGGTCGCTAAGGTGTAAAAATCTTTCAAATGAACAATGCAAAGATCGACACACAAAGCATAAGGAAAAATTCGTCTGGTCTACGTGGAGTGTGGGTAGCGAAGTGGCTAACGCGCTGGACCGGTTAATCCAGAGGTACCGGGTTCGATCCCCGGTCCCTTCCACCAGATAGCTCCTTTTTCAATTTTTCTTTAAGCTTTGTATCCATAGTTTAATTAAATTAATGTTGTCAATTGGGACGCAGAATGTAAATAATGTATTAATAATTACGGTTAGTGCTGGCAGATCGGATTAATGACCAAAACACGAGATGTTGATTCTGGAGTAGGTACTTACTTACAAAAAACCTGTTTAGTAACGGTTACCTCCACCTGCGATACCTACTTACGTGTAAAAACACAATGAACGCACAATGAGAATGAACTTTTGAATCAAATCAACCAAAACCAACATCAATATTTCCTTAATATTTGCATTAGCATAGGCGTATTTGGGGAGTAATAGGTATGGTCAGGCAAATATAGTCTAGTGCCCACCCCAGGATTTTAGGTTACCGATAGAAATTAACCACTTCATCACATAGGCCACGGCCAGGTCCTCACCGCGGACCCGTCTGAAAAATAATCTTAGATACGTCAGTGTGCATTAGATGAATCCTCGGCGTACTTATAAGAAAAACAAAGAAATATTTCTCAGATTTACCTACCCTTGATCTCCGACCCATTTGATCTGGGATCAAAACTAACCTGTAACAGATATTTCAGACGATTTATTTGTATTCAATATTTCTCGCCCCGCATTTTGACTGTAGCCAGCGGAAAATACTTATATATTCCAAGAGGAAAACAGACTATTGGCAGTCGGTTTAGCGAACTATTTTCCGTCAATCTAGGAACAATTGCGGATCCATTTAAGTTTATATTATTCAACACCTCGTTGAATCTACCACCATTAGGTTTCATATCATAGTACACATTTTATGTAGCAGTTGTGCAAGAGAGGTCAAAATATGAAAGAAAGAGAAAACATGAGAATTCATTACGATTTTAAATATTAAAAACTGTATGAATTTATTGGTTTGTTAAGTTGGTAATTTAATTATTCCATTTAATGGCGTTTGGAATTCAGTTAATATGGTAATCCATATAAGGATATACATTATTAAAGCCGTGAAAAGTCTATAGTCTATTGCCCAAATAAGCTGCTAAAAGATGTTTAGAAATCTAAACTGAATTTTTGGTGACATAACATCTTTTAGCAGCTTATTTACTAATAACATATTTTAACTACAGACTTTTCAAGGCTTTAATAAAGTATAATATCCTTATATTTCTGTAGATATCTACCAACTCAAGTATAAAAATACATCAAAATAAATGCCAGAAAGAAATGACAGGAGTAGAAAAAGTTGTCAAACCAACTTTTTACAGAGTAACTCCTATTATGTGACTCTTTGAGTCACGGATCATCATCTGATCTCGACCATGTATTTTTTTATAATTGAAACATTACCACAATTGGCTTGACGGACAATTATGTTTTTACCTGTGATCCGGAACGGAACACGATACCGCTTCACAAATTTTCAGATTTTGTAGCTTTGTTTTCATTTATAGATATTAATTATAAATATTTGAATCTGTGTGCATTACAATATATCCGCAAACAATTATACATATTGGAATTTAATTTTACTCAAAATAAATATGTCGCAGTCAAAAGTGTGAACTGGTCAAAAGGACTTTTAACCGACAAAAACAGGCAAAATTGCTTTTGACTAAGCGTGTTGGTCAAAAGTAGTTTTGCCTGAAAATCATTGGTTAATAGTACTTTTGACTGTTACTATCAGTCAAAAGTGAATTTGAATGATAGAAAAAAAAACCTTTCAGAGCAGATCCGACTCGGCCGGGTTAGGTTAGGTTAGTTTTTTTTTATATCCCTAACCAAAGGTGTGTACTGGTCAAAAGGACTTTTAACCGACAAAAACAGTCAAAACTACTTTTGACCAACACGCTCAGTCAAAAGCAGTTTTGCCTGTTTTTGTCGGTTAAAAGTCCTTTACCAGTTCACATTTTTGACTGCAACATATACATGATTGGGTATTTCAAATAAACTGAACTAAAAACTGGTGTTTTTTGTTTGCATGTTTCGTGAACTGGCCTCTTCGGATCTCCGGAGTGGACCAGGATTAACCTAATGGACGAAGTCCGAAAAACAAGCTGACGCTTTTTGAATGGAGTTAATCTATTTCTGCTTAAATGAGCGGTTCGACATTTTAAATTTGGACTGTTGAATAAAACACAGGGAATTCGTTTTTTTAAACAACGTAATAACTAATATGTTATCAAAATTAAATTTATATTATATTGTAATTATAATCTAAAAATCATTTATAGCACAAAAATGAGAAATTAATTATAATCTACTGTTAAAAATTTAGGCATTACCATGGATCAAACTTTGTTATGGGCACCTCATATTTCTGAGACCAGCAAGAAACTCTTTGCGTCCCTTCATTCATTGAGGCGTCTGCAGAATTTCCTTCCTCTTCATACGAAGATCATGCTTGCCCGCTCTCTTTTGCTCCCACTACTCGACTACGGTGACGTTGCTTTCCTGGATCTCCGGGGGGAGCTGCTTGACAAGCTGGAGCGCCTACAAAATGTCTGTATCAGGTACATATTTGGTCTCCGCAAGTTTGATCATGTGTCTCAATACCGCGCCCAACTTAAATGGCTTCCGATCCGTCAGCGCAGAGACTTACATGTTCTTTGTCTTCTGTATAATGTCCTTTTCATTCCTTCTTCTCCTCCTTACCTTGCAGAGAAGTTCTCTTACATGGCGGATGGTAGTGGCCATCGCCTGCGGTCTAGTGCGAATCTAGCTCTATCGATCCCACCGCATAGATCGCATGTTTACGATATGTCTTTTGCTGTGGGCGCCGTGAAATTATGGAATAAGTTGTCTCCCGCCCTAAGGCAGACGCAGTCCGTAGCATCGCTCAAGGGGAAGTTGAAGGGATTGTGGCTGTCAAACGAACAATAGGTTGCTGTTTTTGTTGTAATTATGACTATTTCTGTTTAATTTATATATATATATATTACGTATTACGTATTATATTGACTGTTTACCTATCTCTCTCTATTTTGATTTTTTGCATTTTCATGTGTAATTATTATTATTAAATCATCCTCCTTCGTATTGTACATGTTGCTTTGGTTGTCTACCGTTTACATTTGTGTTTAGCACTCATTTACTCAAAGGTTAACTGGAAGAGATCCCTTAAAGGGATAAGTTCGCCTTTGTACATGTATTTCTTTTGTTTTGATGTATTTCTGTTTATGTGTACAATAAAGTGTTTACATACATACATAATCAAATTATTCTGTTCACGGGCCACGAAAGAAATGATAACATCAACCTTAGGCATATCCAGGCAAGGACAAATATTTGTTTGATGATTTCGAACATTTGTGCCTAGGTCATGGATGTTATTTGTATTTAAGTACGTAGGTATGTATCTATATAAGTATGTTTATCGTCGTCTAGTGTCCATAACACAAGCCTACTAGAGCTTACTGTGGGACTAGATTGCTTTGTGTGAGGTTGTCTGATATTTATTTATGTATCTACACCCATCTTGTTAAATTCCTGTAATAAGTTCAGATATTATAGGTAAGGACCTACATTACTTGGCAGCAACCAAAATCAGAGATGTAATTTCATAACAGTACCGTAGCCACCACGATGTCACCATTACAGTATCAATTTTGATCAATATCAGTATCATTACAGTATCAATTTTGATCAAAATTGATACTGTAATAGTGACCTCCCCCGCCGCGCGAGTCACCTCATGTGTTCCTCTGCTCCGCGGGCTGACTGGCAGGACCGAGTTTTTCATATTTTCATAAAAGAACATCTATGATTATGAATATGTGTGTAGATAAAGTAGTGTATGCACGTACATAATTACTTACCACACTCGTATTTTAAGACCTCTCATTATGTATCAGTTGCATAAACTACTATTATTTATTTATTACGACCAAGAGTGTCAGCCTAATATAACCTATTACTCTGTTAGTATCACGCACTCAGCGATAAGTACAGGACAAATAAGGGCACGGCGACCTGTCAGTTTACCATTTCATTACCATCGATTCATTCCGCACTACTACTAGGTACATTCAACAAGACTTGGTGAATGACCTGTGACCTGCATAGGCGTGTGAATTGTGTTACCATGTTATTAGGTAGCTGGAACTGTTACACAAATGAATAATTAGTGCAACACGTTCGATAAAATACATTTCTCAATGTTTGTTGAGACAGGCTCTTAAAACTCGTAGCGATGAGAATTTCATGGACTCGAGTTTAATAAAGGTTTAACAAACTATTTCAGTAAGTTTATTATTTTATCCGCGCTTAAGCAAGGTAGCGCTTCGACATAGCGTAGTTTAGTTTCTGACGTGAATAGGCTAGTTGCTGTGTAATGTTTATTTTGTATATATATTTATTATTATTATATACATATATTTTTCAGTTCCTAAAAGTAGAAGATGGCTGAACAAATTGAAATAAGTTTCTGTCAAAAATAGCATTTTAGTGGCAAGCTTTTATAGCCGACTGTACTTTTCTTTGGATATCCATCAAATGCTCACTGAGATGATTCTAAAGAGCCCAAGCTCGGTAGGATTGCTTTTTCTATAATAGAGTTCCTATGGCCACTTTCCGGCTCCATCATCAGATCAGCCCCATGGTACCATATTATTGTATTGTCATCAAAGTTAAGTAAGTATGCAAAATTTCAGCTCAATCGGTTGACGATATCTGCTTCAAAATTGAGTTGCAAGATTCCACCCGAACAAACATACTTTGAACATACATACAATGCAAGTTAAATACAAGCTTGTAAAAATTATTTTTATGTAGGTATTTCAAATTTTTTAAAACCGTGTCCGGCATTAAACCCTTGATAGTGACGTCACCAATCCAGTAAAAAAAACTTTAAAAAACTAAAAACGTCATTCGCATCGTAGATAAGAGTGTATTTCTAGTATATCTTTATTTACGAGATTGCCTGCGTCACGCTACAGAAGCTAAATATTAAAATGGCGGACGGCGTTTTTGACTGTTCATAAAATTTATATTTGAAATTAATAAAATTTAGCTTTCTATCTCAATAAAAAGTACAAAACATTAAGCTTCTAAGAGAATTATTAACCATTTCAAATATATTAATAAAATGGGTCAAGTAGCCTATTATAAATCTAGGGTGAAGGTATCTTTTTACTCTCCACGGTGCACAGCTTAGAAACTCATCACTACATAGTAGGGGAGCCCTAGGAGGGTTGACACAAAATGTACATTTCCGAACATAGCTGCTTCATTATATAAGCTAGAATTGTAAAAAGTATATCATTAGAAAGAGAATTTCATCCTTTAATTCTGAACCTCAATAAAATAAGTAATTAGCATTTAGAACTATTTACAAATATGGTATTTCCTCATCAAGTCAGTCTGTTTCAACCCTCCTAGTACCGAGGTAAGTTGAAACAGGTACCTGGGCAAGTTGACACATAGAGAAAGATCAAGCATTTAAGGACAAAAAAACGGAATGGTGAGATTGAAAACGTTTTGATATCAAAATAAACATCTTGACATCAACACAATGAAGAAACTTTTTTGAGATCAAGGAAAAAAAAAATTTTTAACTTATTTTTTTTTTTGTTTTTTCATGGGATTGCGGGAAAGGCAGATAAATAGTTTAATTCTAACTTGTACATAATCAATCAATTTATTTTGAGAATAAATATAGAGTTATGCGCATACCCCATTGTGACAGGCATAAAATACAAATACAATACAAAATGCTTTATTGCACTCCAAAAAAGTTTACAAATTTAATTCAGAAACAATAATTTTAATAACGGTAGACAACAGGCGGTCTTATCGCTAAAAAGCCATTTCTTCCAGACAACCATTGGGTAGTGCAGTTGATAGGCATGTCATTGTTCTTCTTTTTTTTTCTGGATAACACGGTAATTTAAGTGATACGATTTCGCAGCATCCCGAAGACTATTTCCTCTCAAAGTACTCAGGCCTCCTCGGCGGCCAATTCATATATATTTCGATGCTTACTTCCCCTCTATCCGTCTTGCACTTGTGATTGTTCGGCATTCTACAAAAATAAAATACGAATTTAAAATATTAAATTGAAAACGAGGAAAGCTGAAACAAACGAGGTAGGTTGACACAAGCTGTTTCAACTTACCTCTCCCTTGAAATCGACAGTTAGTTACCTTGAATTATTATTTTAAAATTCACGTCGTTACCTAATTTAAAAATGAGTTGAATATATTAAACTTGGTTAATAACACTTGAAAGCAAATCTGTACACAGTACAACATATGTAATATAACATGGAAATAAATGGCATCAAAAAAATGATAGAATACTTACTTTTCGTGCAGTTTTCGTCACAGACTCTAGCGCCACAACCGTTCGCCGGGCAGCCGCGGCGTGTATTGACAAGTCGGAGCGGCGGAGCGGGGGATCAGAAATGCGTTGTTGCCAAACTTCTAATGCCTATAGTTTCCGAGATATTGAAGTTGTGTCAACTTACCTTTGTGTTAACTTACCTCGGTCTCCCCTATAAAACAAAGTCGGTTCCTGCTGTCTCTCTGTCTGTCGCTAATCCCTATGCATGCTTAGATCTTTAAAACTAGCAACGGGATTTTACTTCCCAAAGAGGTTTGATAATTATATAGAGTTGTTTGTCGATATACAGTGCGTTACCGCCAAGTAGGCTTTTCTAGTAGAGTAAAGTAACATAGATCTTTAACGTATCCATGACCTTAATTTAATTAATTAACTTAAATTCAGGCTTTATTAACCACTACTAATCACTAACAATAAGTCGTTTGTGCTAGGAGAATCTTAAGGTATAGTTATTAGTTACTATTACGAGTAGTTCATGAGATAGGTACGTATTTCGTACTTAAATAAACAATCCAAAACTTCTAATTTTGAAGTTATAAAACAGTTACCAGATTACGTTTTATTCATTCGTCGAGCATTGCGAGTATATAGAAAGCATTTCATTACTGGTTACAATTCGTCCTTACGCCAAAATCGCTACGTAGCCCTGTAGCCCTTGGGGGAGCCTTCAACTTTGACTCGTGAATTCGGTCAGGGCCGTGTCGGGCATGTCGCAAGTGACAGGAGAGGCCGCCTTCATACACTCTCCTGTCAACCGTTTGAGGAAAACCCTTGTGTAGTACAGTGCTTGACTTGAAGCTGACAGAATGTAATTCGAGTTTTATACTTGTCTCCAGATAAAAACCTCTCAGTTTTCCCCCAAACGCGAATCCCAGTCTGAGAGCTCACGGACTGTATTGTATATTACTATCAACCAGGGCTTGTTATCTACGAACACCTAGAATGAATGATTTAAGCCAATCATTTCAAAACAGAACATTAGTGCAATGGCGCATTCGCTGCACCACGGACCACGAGGGAGTCTTACACAAATGATCCACGAGGATTGGTTACGTAATGGGCATCGGCCAAGAATCACCACACATTGTCCCCGACTACGGTAAAGGCTGACTGCCCTTCTTTTGTGCCTGCGGTGGTGACTTTCGCAGGGTTTGTTTATTTAAGGGACAGCGGCCAAGAATCGGGGCACATTTACTACGACTGCAGAAAAAAAATGTTATGAGTTGATATTTTCCTCGGCGACCACTTACAAATAAAACAGTATGTTCAACATCGGCCGGTCACTCTTTTACGGAGATTGGTGATACCAATAATCTTCGTAATACGAAATATTCCTTATATACAGCAAGCGAAAAAGTAGTAAGCTTACTTGAAAACGTTACATAAATGATGATGAATGTGTTCTGAAAAAGAATTTTCTCGATATTTTCTGATTTCTATTTCGGTTGGAACAGATAGAGGTATGTTATCTACTAGTTATTGTTAAAGATAAGTGACAAAGTGGACTCTTTTGTTTGATAGCAATAGCATCAAATATCTATGATCTACTTATTCAGAAACCTAATAGGTACATCAAACAACCCAGTATGTGACCTATTACCGCGAACCGGCAAAGAGAAGTGGCGGTAGGAGAAAATCTCATAACCTATATCTATATACAACCTACCGATATACTTATATGTAGTAATGTTAAATGCCATTATCTACCTAATTGTTCAAAGTTGGTTCAAAGTCTTACATATGGTTTCTAAAATCTTATGGCAATGATGTAGATAAAAAAATTCCTTAGAGGTAATCGGAATTGTTAACATTTACCCTCGGATCTTTGACTGTCGAAATCACGAAGTCTACTAAAGATTTAATAATAATATTGTTGTGATGTTTTTATTTTATTAACATCTAGATATGATGCCATTGTTGAACGTTATACCGGCTACTCGTATTTAACCTCCTGTGCCCGCGAGCTTGGTTCTAGTGGAAGAAGTCATAACCCTCTTTTGCTTCTCCGTAGTCGAGTAAAAAGTATACTATACCATCTTGGAGTACGGAGCTACCCGTATCCTAAAAAAAATTGCACGATGAAAGGCCAAAGATTTAATTTTTTAAAATTTTATAGATATAGATAAGAATTACCAAAGGATGATAGTTACGACGGGAGAAAAAACAAAAAGTATACCGGATATGCCGAATAACGAATATTTGGCGCATTTGTAGAAAATCAATGCTGCGCTAAACCCAAATTAATGGCAAAAGCTCTTGATAATAATATTGATTATACATCTTTCAAGTTATTAAGAAGACATCGTTACATAAATCCTTCTACGGTACGTACCTAGGTACCTAGACATCAGACACCGTGTCTTTTGTAGGTGAACTACATTAATAGGGCACAGACGCGACAGCCGGGCGCCGTCGATCCTGCCCCTCCCCCAATCAATGGGGGTGAACATGTCATGAAACAACAGTGTGTTTACGCCCTTTAGACTGCACGCATATGTACATGACGTGAAACACCAATTTGTTTACGCCCTTTAGATTCTAAACCTACCTATAACACCATACAATTACGTTGCTTTCTTTTACGGAATTCTGCTTACTTTTATAGTAATGGCAGTAAAGTGGGGAGCGGTTTAGTGGATTACTGTAATACGCGGTCTGTTTCCATAGTTCATCGAAATGATTTGTCTAAGTTGTTTGATTTTGGTTTAAAAATATGCTCAAGAGTACAAAGTTTGTATGCGCGCAAATTCGTTTAGGAATAATAACATTTTATTGCATATATAAACGTTGAACATAAGTTACAAAATACTAAAAATATAAATTATTCCTTCTAGGCCTCTAATTGGTTAAATATTTTATGAGTGACGTCGATTTTTTGATCTTAGGGCTCCTTATCCGTTCAAAAATGCCGATTGTTTTAGAAATTTTTCTTCATGGTCAAACGTGTTTCTTAACATATTATATTTGTCATAATATGAAAAAAAATATATAAGGAATACGGCCTCTTAGATATGAACCTTATTGGATTCTTACCCGTGGTTTGTTTCCCAATAGGTTGTTGGCAAATATACCGTCAAACTCCATAGATTCTTAAGTGTAATACCTAGATACTGTATACCCAGTGACACAAATCGTGCTTATACATTGTCCCTCCACTATCGCTTAACATCGTATCAACCTCGCATTTGAACAGCTTTTC
This sequence comes from Apotomis betuletana, assembly GCA_932273695.1. NCBI lineage: Eukaryota > Metazoa > Arthropoda > Insecta > Lepidoptera > Tortricidae > Apotomis > Apotomis betuletana. The sequence goes on along the minus strand of OW026298.1, from coordinate 8,948,030 downwards.
GTTTGGAAGGACGGAGCCGGCGGGTCGTTGGTACCGCAGTGTTATGTAACCGCTCGGCGCTCGATATGGCTTACCTACGTAGGTGGCCGTTTCTGGCCATTCTTTAAGGCATGGAAAATCATTTGCCGGAAAATTTAGTCCTCATATATTATCAACTTGAACTTTCTCGATCCTATTTCGATAAAAGTAATTTAAATTTATTAAGCGCTTTTGAACGGCACTCTAAAGGTCTTCGCACATTATAACAACTCAACGGCGACTCGATTCTATGCCAAATATTGAAATTTAAGCCCTATGTCGTACTTACTAGGTTTAATTTCAAAAAATGATATTAGTAGTGGACGACGAGTGGACGACGCGTCGGTGCATCGTCGAAATTAAACCTAGTTAATAGGACATAGGGCTTAAATTTCAATATTTGGCATACAATCGAGTCGCCGTTGAGTTGTTATAATGTGCGAAGACCTTTATAATGTCTCTGTCATTGAATTGTGTCAACATATGAATTTACTTATAAAGTTTGGGTTCATTTCATTAGTTGCCGCAGTATTATGTAAGTCGGTCGATCGCTATGATTTCTACTGTCGCGTTCTTTCTAGGACGAGTTATCGAGTATCAACTAGCAAGGAATTAGTAAAACGAACTTTTAAATACAAACAGAGCAACTAAATATAAAGTATACCTATTGGTTAATAATTATCACAGATACGAAAACATCACGATACAAATGTGAGAGAAATGTATGTAGCAAGACATTCTAACGATTTCTATCCTTAGATTGAACGAACAGTCGAATCTAGCTTGCATCTAACGGGCTTGTCATTTCCCGCTTTGACTTGACAGGAAATCAAAGCCACCGAGAATAGCTTTATAGTTTATAGGTCTCTATGTATAGTTATACATGTGCATCTTTCGAGATTCAGTAGATGAGTCGTTTTTAAAAGACATGTATATACGTAGTTAAAGGCTTAATAAAAACAAAATTACGATCGCGTTTTTTGTGTAACGAAAGTTAGTCATGTACAAAAGATATGGGTAACTATCGTTACACAAAGGAATCGATTAAGTTTTGTTTTCATTATAGCCCTTAACTAAGTACATGTTTTTTGAAAACGACTCAGATAGTAGTTTGATTATTGTTTTTGAATATAGTCAGTACCAAGATAATACTGATTATTTATGCCAAACCCTAATTGTAAGCCAGCTTATAACACAAAACCAATCGTAAATTATTAAGTAATTCGGTTTTGATAGTTTTACATTGAGATCAATCCTTTTGATATTGTACTAGCTGATTGTACAGAATAATTACCTTATAGAGCATTATTCAATTGAAGTAATTAAGAGTATAAGGAAAAAGGATAAAAAAATTCACTCTCAATGAAAAACTACTCTGCAACGCAAGCATAATTGATCGATCAACAGTTGGGTCCAATAAAAAATTAACTACAAAGCTACTAAAACGAAGGTTATGCCTTTTCCCCCTTCACGAACGAAGCCCATCTTTTAGCGTGAGATACTAACCAATAGTTCCTTTGTTCCAGCTACATCTACCCGACTATGGACGAGTTGGCCAACCAGCTGAACTACGTGCTGGGTCACTTCGGGATCAAGTCCTTCATCGGATTCGGCGTCGGCGCCGGCGCCAACATCTTCGCTCGCTTCGCATTGGCCTACCCGCAGAAGGTGACTTGCAATGAAAAAAAAAGTAAAAAGTATTTATTAGATAGCGTTAGATACTTTCGACCCGCCGTTACTTCTGTTCCTGGTCTCCCCTAACAGATGACATGCGGCATGTGCATGTGGCACGGCATGACTGTATCACTTCTTGGCGATCTTGCTTATTGAAATTCATTAGTAAGACAATATGTGGATGGCTTTTGTAATGTAAAATGTCTGTATTTGGAGAAACACATTCTCATCACATCCGGGTACATACTACATAGGTACATATCATGCATAGAATGTCTGAGTTTGGAGATTGAAGTTTGTTATTGTCATATTTATTTATTTAGCACCTTGTCACTGTGAATTATTTCAACTAGGCTATTGGTTACAAGCATATGCTCACCGATAAAATCGGTACGATGTTATTCCTCTACGCGACCACATCTCGAGGAAATAAATCTGTTTAAATCCTCATGGATATCCATTAGCTTCAAAACACAGTGTACAATCTGACAATCTCTCCTTTCCCAAGGAACATTTTAGCAAACATTTGGAGAGTCAACAAAAATTTTTCGAGACTGCGTTCATTCAAATAGAGGATGTGATTAAATACTATATATTGAAACTTTATATAATCTCGAAAGTGTAGGAAAAGCGGCTTGTAAGAGAAAGGCATTTCGAGTCCGATTCTGACATAAATGCCGATGCTGGCGTGTCCATTTGGTACGGGACTGTATTCGGGTCAGTCGACAAGCTGCTTAGTTACAATTTGGAACGAACGTTCGAACCGTGCACTCTCAGCGGTCAACTATTTTCAAGTAACCTATTAACCTAATATATTTCGCGGTACGGTTTTTACGAGAATACATAAAGATTTATTTGATAAAAATGCTTACTCATTCATCGTGTGTTTACGTTTCGACTAAAACGTACAATCCAGTCTAATCATCAAACTTCTTTTCATCGGATGTTAGGTTGGTATAGGTAGAATTTTTCTCAAAACCTTTTTTTTATACCTATAATTTTACGGGATTGTTAGAAAAACATAAGTAATCATACAGCTGTTAATGGCGATAATTTGTACGATATCCGTTTCAAAAATCATGAAACATTTTTGTATTCAATATGCAATAGTTATCACCCCAATTAAACTTGCCAAAGAACGAGAACAGAAGAAATATTAACCGCATATTTGCTGATACCGCGGTCGATTCTTAAGGGCAGGTAGGGCCTTCTTTGCGTATAGATACGAGTAGGTATCTCAATACCTATATGTATTACCTACTACTTGTAGCTATCAGGTTGGTGTTGTCGGTTGTGTTCTTTTTATGAAATGTAAGTAATTTGGGGAGGGTGACGCGGGCACACTCGGCGCATGGACTGTGACGTGAATGGACTGAACGCGGTCAATCTGATTGGGGCGGGAGGAGAGGGGAAAGAGAGTCGGGCTCTGACAAATGCGGTACTATGAAGGAAATGCTCACCACAACGACATCCCATTGCAGGTAGACGCCCTGGCCCTGATCAACTGCACCTCCAACCAATCTGGCTGGATCGAGTGGGCCTACCAGAAGATGAATGCCCGCTCGCTGCGCTCCCGCGGCATGACTCAGAATGTTCTGGACTATCTCATGTGGCATCACTTTGGCAAGGTAATAGAAACATTACACTATTAACACCCATTTAGATGGTGGAATAGCAATGGAGTAACGTTACATTGCGGGCTGGAGACGTACGAAGTGTGCAATCGCTCTATCTAACCCCGCAATGTAACTGAACTCGCATGCGAGTTCACGCATTATCTTAAATGGGTCTTTATCAGAGATCGTAAAATGCGAGCAGAATCGATTGAATAGACGTATATGACAACCAGTGACGTCCCTAGCACTTCAATGAATTGGCTCGCATTTTACGAACCCTGCACCTCTAGCATAACTGTCGTACCTACACGACTAAGTATTTCTTGCGGGAAATAATTACCCGTCTCTTTCTGTGCAGTAATGTGAGAGAGTGACGAGTAGCGTTATGTCGCGCGAAAAGAGTCGAGTTGATATGAATGCGCGGCAATTCGCGATTGGCTCAGCACGCGTTACGAGATTCTAAGAAAACCGTGTGAGATGTTCGAATATCTGTCTTTATCTCGCTAAAACGACTGTGTGTGTTCGATATTATAATTTAGGGTACCTACCTATTACTGAAATGTAAATTTGTAATCCTGAATTTCCCTTACTCCCTTAGTTTCCTTTGCGGCAGTAACCTGTCTAGACAAGTTATTATACTCTACGTCGGCTGCAAGTTATCGCTTTTTACCACAGCTCACAGGTTTAATAATGTTGCGGTAAATATGGCTTAACAATAATTTATTGTCGACTGTTGAGTCCCAGGTTTTATATTCAAATTAAAACAAGAATATAATACGTAACTAAAAACAAGAGTAAGTGAATAATTAAAACAAGAATACTGCTCACTAAGCTTTTCATATAATTTATAGGGTTCTGCACCTCTAGCGCCAAAAGCGGATCCGTTATAGGATCACTTTGTTGTACATCTGTCACCGGTCTGTCCGTCTGTCAACCACCTTTTAGCAAGAATGTATGAAAGTATCAAGCTGAAATTAATATCAAACAATTAAACTGTTATTAAATATTGGCTTAATGTATATATTTTGAATATAACTTAATGATAAACCAACCCCGATCTATGTACGTCATTGTGTGGGGCTGTTACTACACCGTCTGTTAGTTCGGTTTATCTTTTTGTTAGAGCAATATTCAGTCAAGCCTCGAGTCCGCCTCGCACTGGGCCGGCTTTTGTGATTACCCCGTAAGTATAGAAGCTCTTTCTCGAATTTCCTTGCTATGGCTTTTCCATTTTTATTTTAGTTATCCACATGATAGTTTGCTAATTTCTTGGCTCAGCCGTTGTTAGTGTCAAACCGTTGAAATGTTAACTTTGATCAGTGTCAACAATCGACCAGTTTTTTTATTGAGTTTTAAGGAGAGCCTTTCAGCGTACAAAATCCTACAAAATAGCAAACCGTCATGTGGAAAATCCAAAAATATATTTAGGAAAATCCATTTGGTTGAGGAGTGATTAGAAAACTACAGTTTGAAGATACGTATACCTATGACTATTGAAAAAAATAAAAGAACTTTAAAAACTTTACATAGCTTATTATTTAAAATGCAGGCATGTTTTTAAGTAAATTTAATTTCAATAAACGCTGAAATTACTGTTTTCAAATACAGTATGTAAACTCACTAAATACAAGGCATAAGTCCTCCGAAATATCTTATTTTGTAAAGATTTTTGTTCAGTAGGTACTGAAGGCCTATGATGGTTGCGTTTATCACGTGATAAATTAAGTGACAAACCATCTGTCACTCACACTCACATTTTGTCAAAACGAGAAAGATGATTTATCGCTTATTTATCGCGTGATAAAAGCAACCACCATAAGCCCGCTGATCAAAGCATAACTTACGAAAATGATTTTTTATTATTTATATTAAATTTGCTAGAATCTAATACTAGTTTTATGAATAAGGATAATGCACAAGTATCAAGACTAATTTAGTGCCGTATCTTCAGTGTCGTCATATACCGATTTACAGATAAAAAACTAAATTGCTGGGGCAAAGATATTTTAGCCAGACTATAATTATTGCCCTGTTGTTTTGTCAATGTGTTGCGATTTTGTTATTTTTATGATGTGTATTCTGTGCGAATTGTATCATTATTCTACAGCGAATTGTTGATGCGAATGTGGACTGAATTTCAATAATTCTATTGTTCATAGTCATGTAGCTCGGCCTAAAAAGTGACTGTTCTAATTATTTTATAAATTGGTTAAATAGCTCTATCACTAATATACATAACAATAATAAACATCACATGTTAACTAAAATGTACACTTCGTGTTTCAAGTAATTTAACAGTCAATGCCAAGCGTTTGAACTGTTATCTCTATGTTTAATCTGGCCAGCTTGTGTTGGTTCAGCGTTTACTTCATTAGTTTAATACCATGTGGGTTGACTACCTACCTAAAGACTAAGTCTTACACAATTTTACACAGTGAAGCTTAAGGCGAGGCGTTTGATACGTACAGCGACATCTAGTGCTGAATGTTCAAACTATGGCCCTTTGTTGAAATGGAGGAGCGTCACTTCAAGACAGATATTTTTGGAGTAACTTACACAAGTTATAGTTTAAATAAGACAAAAAGTGAAGTAAACTTACTTCAAGAATTGTTGATGAAACTTAAGCAGTCGTATTTCGACGTAAAACGGTTTTGATACAAATTTAAATAAAAACAATTTGGTCAGCTATTTGACAACCGTTGTTGTAACGTTCAGGAGGCTCAAAAATATATGCAATGATCCGTTTAATTTGTTTTATTTAAAAAAGTTGGGTTTCATTAGAGTGAGGTCATCTAAAATACATGTCCAAATATCTATGAAAACCGCTGTATCAACTGGGGTGTTAGCATGCAATTAAATGAATCTATGATGATATTTGTTGAGTAACCGATGATAGTAACACCAACTAATGATACGTACCCAGACTTTATTCAGCTAAAATTGGCGGTAAAAGGGCTGTATAAGCGCTTATCATCGGGCATAGTGCAATACCGCATAAGTAACAAGTGTAGATACGAATCAATATTGAAACAAATGCTAAGTAATTTATTAAAATGAGAACTTTATCGACAGCTATTATTTACGCGGTATTGCACTATCCCCGACGTTATTGGGACGCTACGCGAGAAGAAAATTTCACTTCCTGGCCAAGTCAAGACGTAAAACTTTAGACACACCACGGGCGGTAATTTGTAAAGCCACAGATCGCATATTTACGACAACACAAACACCTGCGATCTGGGACATTCACGAATTCATCGCCCTAGGTATGTAATGTACTACTTCCATGATACTCTAGGATATTTAACTTCTATCTCTGCTACACGTATTTCCCGTCGCTCTAATCTAGGGCTAGATCTGAAGAGCATCTAAGTAGTTAGATAACTTAGGTCCGGATATTAATAACAGGGTTGTAGAAAACTGCAGAGGAGCTTTATTCTAGTTTCATTTCCGTAACTCCACCATTCGAATTGGAGCCAGTCCCTAGTCCATTCCGGATATTGATGGTTTTCGCCCACCAACGTTAGACGAACAATCTAGAACAGTTTCCTCGACATTTTAAATTAAATACAAAATAAATTGAAGCACCTACTTCGTCCGGGGTTTCCATTAGTTTCAAAGAAATGCCTACGTGCAGAATAAAGTTAAGACCTTTGAATTTAATATAAGTGGGTTGGGCTCTGTGCTTGTCAATTGTTATATCGATTATTAGACTTGTGGGCTTGTGACTGCTTGTGACGTAAAGCAGTAAAACGTCTGCTCGCGTTTAAAAGTCAAACAACGTTACGACAGATATTAGGCGCTAGAACCCGCCCAAGTGCAAAAAAGTAACAGGTGTGGCAGTTGGCTTGAATTTAATTCTAAGTTTTTTTATAAATATATTTATGAAGAATTACAAAGCTGTTAATTAGCTATTAATCTTGCTATATATCAGCCACGTCCACTGTTGAACATAGGCCTCCCCTATAACATCGCGAATTTGAATAAATTGTATGTCAATGCAAGCGAATATTCTATTCTTATTTTTTTCAAGTAGGTACTTCTTTGGTTTGTATTCTATTTATACAATAACTTATAACGCTTGCTTCGACGCACAGGAAAATAAAGAGGAATCCCAGTCTGAGAAAACAGTTGAAAGATGCTCATTTATAAAACAAAGATCGAAAACGGCATCACAGAAAGCACCTGCACTCTCAAAATTCGCTGCCGCTGCTAAGCGCTCTTTGTGCATGCACATTTTCTTTGTACCTACCTACACCTTTAGACAAATAAATGTAACTCCTTAATTTTTGTTAGTAAGCTAGGATCATCTGGGCCTGTGTTTTGTCAGGGACCTTTTTATAGTAGTTCTCCTTGAATATTACGTTTTATTATGATGTGTCAAACATAGTAGCGACCAATTGTGCGGAAAATGCTATAAACCAGAATACTGATACAAAAGCTGGACTTCCTTTCTAACAACAGAAATATCAAATAAAGCTACGAATTTTCTACTTCCAGTTCCCCGAGGAACGCAACCACGATCTGACGCAGATGTACCGCATGCACTTCAACCGCAACGTCAACCCGACTAACCTGTCGCTGTTCATCGACGCATACCTGCGTCGCACCGACCTGGGCATTTCACGGGACGCGGATACCATCAAAGCCCCAGTGCTGAACATTACCGGCGCCCTGTCTCCCCATGTGGAGGACACCGTCACGTTTAACGGGCGGCTACACCCCAACAACTCCACTTGGATGAAGGTAGGGACTTGATCGTCGCATACCGTCAACGAATACCTGCTTCGTACCGACCTGGGGATCTCACGGGACGCGGAGACCATCAAAGCCCCAGTGCTCAACCTTTTACCGGCGCCCTTTCTCCCCATGTGGAGGACACCATCACGTTTAATGGGCGGCTACACCCCAACAACTCCACTTGGATGAAGGTAGGGACTTGATCGTCGCATACCGTCAACGCATACCTGCGTCGCACCGACCTGGGCATCTCAAGGGATTCGGAGACCATCAAAGCCTCAGTGCTCAACCTTACCGGCGCCCTGTCTTCCCATGTGGAGGAAACACCCCAACAACTCCACTTGGATGAAGGTAGGGACCTGATCGTCGCATACCGTCAACGCATACGCACCGATCTGGGGATCTCTTCCACTAGGAACTTGATCACGTTGTTTCTCGAGGCATACCTGTGTCGTTTCGACCTGGGCATCTTGCAGAACCCGGAGACCATTAAGGATCCTGTGCTGAACATCACCAGGGGCCTGTCCCCAAGCGCGGTGAAACCGTCACATACAATGGGCGGCTACACCCCAACAACCCCATTTGTACATACGTGCACCAACCTGTCGCCCACGCCAATTTGGAAATAATGATTGTGATGGACGCGAGCAATATCATGGCTCCTGAAATAGGCGCCCTGTATATAATAATATCGGTAGTTAACTTTCATAAACATACTCGTATCATACTCAATATCTAAGTACATTGTAACTAAAATTCCCGAATACATAATATATTCCTACTGTTTATATTATTTGGCATTCAAGTTACTGTATTTTTATTGTGAAGTTTGCCGAAGGGTTTCGAAAATCGATTACGTTTCCTTGCCTATAATTTTGCAGCTTCCCTATACATACACCTACTATTAGTCCAGCCTGTGTTACAACTTCTGGCCGTATATTCCAGATCTCCGACTGCGGCATGGTGCTGGAGGAGCAACCAGGCAAGATCTCCGAGGCATTCCGCCTGTTCTTGCAAGGCGAGGGCTACGGTAAGTGAACGCCTAGCAGCATCGCCGCCGGGCCACCATGTTTTTGTTTAAAAGTTACTCACATTTATGGAAAGAAAATATAATAACACAACTAGCCGCAGAAACCTTTAACAAGTCACGTGCGGAGAAGGTTTTTACCTAAAAGCACAGAAGCTGTCTAAGAGCTTATTATACAAACGTTTTAACTCTTGTTGGAGCGCTATAGTCGCTGTCTAAAGCAAAAATAGAAACGATACAGACATGACAATGTCGTGGAAAATATTTATCGATGCCCAACCGAATGCTGCCTGTGCGCTGCGACGGAGCTGTGTAATATGGACCAATTATTCGTCAGATTAAAATGGAAATATTTTGGGCTTTACAAAGACAAGCCTGATTGGTTCAGATTCTCCGCTCCGATTCAGTAACTGGTTTCAAAATTAAAGTACACTTTGACACCACATCTAATACATTTTGTAGTTCAACTGTGCTTAGGGCATAAGATCCTATACTGTTTGTGTATTCTAAAATCTCTAACATGACTCAATAAAAAATTCGGTAAATAATAACGCGAGAGTTATGCGGCTAGTTGTGTTAATACGTACTTCTAAATCGAGGTTTTTTATAAAATATACATTTGATATTGCATGTATTTAATTTTGAAAGTATGGTCAATAAAACATAATTGCCAAAATAACTAGATTAATAAATATAAAAGTTATCTTGTATTTTTTGACATGTAACAAGAGCAACAGTCATACTTACAGTGTGCTATATTCACTGAATAATATTCTACTACCGGGTGCCGGCCTTCGTGTCTTAAAATCGTATACAAAAATCTAGGCACTAAATCCTTTGAATTTATATTGTAATGAAAACAAACGCCATTTTGACGATACATTTATATAGAACATTTTAAGCAGATATACTTGAGATAAGACGTAATTTAAGAAGTAAAACAGGCGTAATTATAATTATACATGTAAAGTATTGAATAAATACGCCAGTAAGCCTGTAACTGTTTAAGCTTGTAACAGATGCGTATAATGTATAGTTCGTTGGTTTTCCTTGTGTACGATCCATTTAAGGTACGCTATGCCATTCTGTCCACTGTATTGGTATTGTAGCTCATTATCGTCCGTCATAAAAGGGAAGCTATAGTCTGTCCGATCTCTAAGATCAAATGAAGTAACTTTGGCACAAGGTACAAACAACCGTATACATGTAGATTTAAGGTCGTTTTTCACTTGTGCCAGTTTGACATAATTTGATCTTAGAATTCCGGATAGACTATACCTGTGTAGATAAAAAAATTCATGCAGGGGATTATCAACTCGAGGGCCTTTGCCAATAGATAAAATTGTTTGCCATGAAATCCATAATACGGTCTAAGGGTATATTTCAATTAAATAAATTTTAATTATTGGCGAAGGCTCTAGAGCTGTTGAATCTTTATCTACGCAGGTAGCTTCCCTTTTATGACAAACTATGATGTGCTACAAGACCAATACATTAGACAGTATGGCATAGCGTGCCTTAACTAGATCGTACACAAGGAAAACCAACGAACTATAACTAAATCGGTTGCGAAAATAATGGTATACTGTGACATTATAATGTCCTTTACTGTATTTGCCAATCTATGTGCCACAGAAGAGGTAGATTTGGTTCAAGCCTTCAATGATAACTCTTCGTAGGGTTCAGATCGCGGACGTGTGCATAAACTATACGTGTACGTAATAACACTAACAATAATAATTATGTTTAAAAAATCAATTACTTTTAAATTCTCCGTCACCATTTCCGTCCTTCTCCACTTTTAAAAATTCTAAATTATATTTACATGACCCTACGCGACATTTTTTATATAAACTCTAAATTTTATGCACGCGACTGTAATTTTGGTGTATTCTTAAAATTAAACGAATTAATTATAGTGATTAATAAAAAGTGTACTAAGTAGGTGTGTATAATAATAGTAATATACTCATTGTCACATAACGAATAGCATTATTAATCTTAAATATTGTCGAACAAATGACTGCTTTTAGTGCTTTTCATGTGTAATTCACGATAATCGACATATTGACAATAATATGGACTTTGTCATGCTCCTTAGTGCGAATGTACACCAGCCAGCTTTGCATTTTAACGACTAATAATGACTAGAACCACAACACGCCTTGCTCGATAGCTGCAAGTTGCAAGTAATATAACGCAACCACCCCCGCCTTGTCGCAGTCACCCATTCGCTGTACGTCGACACTACAGGCATTTTACTTTAATTTTTAAGTAACAAAAATATAATAAGGTTGAAAATGCGACTCATTCGGAGACTGCCCTACTGACGAAGGGTTCGTCACTAAAACACAAATCACTTAAAAAATATAAATATTTACTATATCTAGTCAGGACTAGTCATCAAATAGCTTGGACGGCTGTTGCATCTATTAAGCTGCGTCATCGTAGTATACACTTTCTCGTTGTTTATTTATAATTTTTCTATAATTGTAATGTAAGCATTTCATATATTTTATTAAATATATAGATATTAACAATTATGGCTTTGACTTCCATTAAATTATTCAAATAATTTATAGCGTTGTCAATATTTATTTTACCCGTTAATTTTATTTTATTACATTATTACGTTTAGTTGACTCAAAATCAAAACTAATCTTAAAACTACGGCGTATAAAATGTATACTAAAAATGTTCTGAACCATTTTTTTGTTTTTTTAATTATATTTGAGCCTGGATATTGCATTTTGCGGCCGCCCTAACCCGGTATGTATTAGTGGCATAGCTTTTGCGCCATCTCGTGTTAACCGTAGTGTTGTGACTGTGCGCTAGTCAATAGTATATTTTAAAAAAGTTTGGCTATCTATGGAAATGTGAATTGCTAGTTGATTTGAATTTCCAACTAGTTCAGATAATATGATTAAAACGTACTGTAAGAGGCCATTGTATTTATTTTTAGTTATTTGTCTTCTAAACGCAATTACTTAAGTTATTTTTGGACATTAACAAATAGCATTATTGACGGATGTTAGTGCATGTTAACTAATATTGATTTAGAACAAAAGTTACATTTGTTGATGTAGTTTTATGTAGTTAGAAACATTATTCAGAATCCTAATTTTTTTTTTCTCTAAGGATGACTAGAACCACATCTGGCAAAAGTTAAAATTTTCTGTACATCAACAGGCACAAAATTAGAGTATTTTATATATGGTAAAAAGTCATCCTTAACATACGAGTGTCGGTGGTTAGAGATTTGCTTTGATATTTTACAAAGACAAATGTGTCAAAAAGCTTTCACAACCGTGATTGTTCTTTTTCTTAATTACTATGAATCTGCAATTATTCGAAAAAAAAAACAATATCGCGTATATAAAATGTAAATATTAGATTATTTTTGTTCGGTAGACTAAACTGACAGCTTCCAGGATTTAAACATTTTTGACGACGCGCTTGGCGCTGTATGTAGTGCAATTGCCTACTGAGTTCTAATCCCGGCAAGGCAAATATTTGTGTGATGAACTCGAATATTTGTTACTGGGTCATGGATGTTACCTATATGTTTTATATGTGTATTATGTATATATCTTCTTATAGTACCCATAGTACAAGCATTCCTTAGTTTGGGACTAGGTCGATTTCTGTAAGAAAAGAAGACATAAATTAAGTAGACACGATAAAGATATGAATTTTGGCTTATATACATTTTACAAGTGCTTAGGTACATATTGTGGCAAAAACACGAATCTATTTAATGTCATACTAGTCCACCGATAAAAAAAACCTATGTAGATGAATAATACTTCAAATGTTTGTTTAGATCACGGTAGAAATTTGTCTAGCAAGAAAAAATAACTGATTAAAAATGAGATGGAAGTATTGCAGCAACGTGTGAATTTTAAATCTCATTTTTAATCTGTTCATTTTATAGAACACAGCTAACAGAGCTCTAGCCACCACACACAACCAAGCACGTGTTACGTCATATTCTATTTATTTTGTTTTGTTTTTTTTTTCACCATGGTAGGTGTATTGCCACTGCAAAAAATAAGCACGGCCTGCCGTAGAGAAATTCAACCAGGACCTCTGACCGTCTAGAGCTTTCGTAGAAAAAAGTAAGTCACCTTTTTTTTATTAATGTCATTGCTATGTGCGATAACAATCAGTTAACTTTAATTGTAAATAGTGAGGTAATAAAAAGTGATGATGATGACACATATTTGTGTAAGTTATTTCACAGTTCCGCTTCACATGACTAATGTGTTTTAAGCGTAAATAAATATATGTTTGTTTTCGCCTGTAGCATATAAATATGCTTGTATGTGTAATATTATTGTACTGTAATATTTATATAACACACGTTAACTCTAAATGTTTTTTTCTTGCCCTGGTTTTCGGTATTAAGGTCAAAATTACTTTCGTTGATGTTTCATGCCTTTTTGTAATTAGGTATCTCCATAATAGTTGTGTTTATTAAACCATTTAATAAAGAAATGATAGACTTTACAAATAAACAACGGGATCTGACAAATCAACTCTGCATAAAATAAGTTTGCAATCCCTTATCCTTATCACACTAACAAATAGTATAAAGGCAAAAGTCTGTGAGTGTGTTTGCATGTTGGTTGAGTACTTCTTCACGGTCAAACGGCTGGACTAATTATCATAGAATTTGGGACGGAGGTAACTGACACCCTGGATTAATACATAAGCAACTTTTTTTTATCCCGATAAAATTTTGTAATACTGTAGGATGAGCGGATAACATCGCGGGACACAGCTAGTCTACTACATAATAATCTGATTAATAAAAGTTCCTCTTTTTTATTTTTTTACTGATCACTTGATTGATTCATGAAATCATTATCCTGCAGTCGTAATCATAGATAGAGTAAATACTTGTGCTATCATTCGGGATCTTATTACTAAGCCTCCGTCTTTTGTCTATCCTTCAGTCACAGGGCTGTACCTTTTGAACCGTAAGAGATAGACTTAAAATTTTGCCGCTAAAAGAAGAGATGCCCTAAAAAAAAATTAGGAGCCTCCTTACAAAAATAGATGTTACGGAACCCTTCGTGTGCGAGTGCGTCTCGCACTCGGCCGGTTTTTATTGGTGGGTACGATGGCAACCCCAGGTCATTTCAATTCAGACTTAGCTTTCGCGACCCCGAAGTCAAGTAGTGGGATTTGAATGTCTCAGATGTAAGTAGATGAAGTATTCGAAGTTCGTATTCTATATTCGCGCCCATTGACGTACCTATTGTTTAACACAAGTGAAACAGGGACGTTGCTACACGAACTACTAATTTCGAACTTCGGAATAACGCCTCAGCTGTAGAAATGGCCTACCGCTATTGTTGCTATCATAATGATTTGATTACAATAGTAATAGATTAGAAATATCTATTACTGTGACTTCAACGCCATATGTTTAGGTATAGCTTAAATCAATGTATTGTGATAATTGTATACTTAGGTACCCACTTGTCCTTCAAAAGGAATCGTAAAAAGAACAGAAAATCGAGCGATTGCAGCTTAGAAAATCCTTGCTTACTAATTAAAATTATGCTTAGGAACTTGCAGTGCTATTAAGCACGATTTCGTCCGCGAATATAAGTTTACGATTATTTTACGTATATTTTTTATTCCAACAACTATTCAAAAACTAATTAGTCGCGAAAAAAGTATATATGATTGTTGTAGACATTTTTCTCTATGATCAAATATGTTTCTTAACATATTATTGATGTTACTACCTAGAACAGGGCTATTGGGATTTATTGGTATATATTTGAAACCTACAATTTTCAATGATAATTTTTGTTTCAAAAACTACTCGAAATTGAAAAAAATCACGCGGAAAATTAGTTTTTTCAACTTATTTTCGACTGCACGCAATGAAAGCATGAAATAACTATGTTACTACCGAGAACTCGGGGAAAAGTATTATTATCTTCAAAAAGTTGGTTGAAATTATCAATATATTTGTCATAATATGAAAAAACTAAATTTTAAAAGGAATAAGGCCTCTTAAAGTTATTCGAATTGTGCCCATCGCAACAATGTGATTTTACCGTGACATATGTAGAGCCCTGTCACCTGGCGATTGGCGGGTGAGTTGAAAGACTTGAAAGCGAGGCGAGCGTGTGGTGAATTCGCCGCGAGCGCTGGCGGCGAAACCGTTGCCAGGTCGCTTCGTGCTAAGGCATTTGGGTTGTTTCTACCAAATGCCTCTTTTCCATTTAGTGAAAATTACAATTTGTTGTACTTGTTTTAGAAGATATAAGTAAATATCAAAAGGGGCGGTAGTTTCGCATTGCCGTAGCTTTAACTGGTCCAATTGTTCGCTCTTACGGAATTATCTTAAAGCTTTGTACGGATGTTTCGTGTATAGGCAGGCCGGTAAAAAGTCCATATCGAGCAAAATAAGGAAACAATCTTCTACTCTGCGAAAGATAGCTACGCTGCTCTAAAAATCGCAGCTCGATGTGCTTTATTTGAGTATATCTAAAAAAGTTTGTACGAAATTACGACATCAATTAAAATTGACATAATTATTTAGTTACCAATTATATTAGTAATTTCATATACATTTTATGGCTACGTTTGATAATTAATGTTCTGTGATACTTATACATTCTGTATTGCTAATAATCTGAAATCAATGTATTGGAAACCAGAAAGTGAATTGGTAAAGAAATAAAACTAATTGACGTCTTAATGTTGTACAAACTTTTTTGGTTCTGGTCGTTGTTTACCGCTGTGCCCTTCTCTTTTCGTTCTCACCTATCATCTGTTATTTTTATTGTCTTTAATATCCTCTTTACCCCCGTTTCCAGTGGCGCCCCTCTCGCCGACGAAGATCGTGGCTTTCCGTCGCCTCTCGGACGTCGAGCGCCGCCGCCCGTGCCGCCACTCGCCCGTCATCCGCATCACGGAGAACCCGATATCGGAGGCCATAGTCTGCTAAATACCTGGAGCGTGACCTAAGCGCGTATACTCAAGTTCTGTTGTCTGGTAGATAAGCACCCTTTCATGATCTGATCGCTGCATCGAGCGCGTGTTGGTCGTGTGTGTTGCTGAAGTCACCTGTCTCTCTAGAGAAGATTTGAGCGGAAGGGCATTCCACCAGAACGCCTACTTTGTCGGGCACGTGACGACAATGATTTTAATAGTACTTTATTAACCTAGGTATGAAATGTCCCAGATCGCAGGTGATTAGACATGCATATGCGATCTGGGACTTTACGAATTACCGCCCGTGGTTTGTCTAAATCTTTACGTCTTGCCTTGGCCAGGAAATGTGTGGCCACTTACGGCCAAGGGTGACTTAAAAAATATAAAAAGTCCAAGAATACCCTACCAATACAAAAGCCAGGTTATCAAGATAGTGACATCCCAAAAATGTATATACTAACTTTCTTAAATATATGAAAAGAATCGCGTCACGTGGCTGACTTTCTAGTGGAATTCCCCATAAACCTGATTGTAATACCTACACGCAAAGTTCGGGATATAACTAGTCCTACTTAGATTGATTGACGATCTTGTCTAGAAGAGTCTTGGGTAACAGATCGCTCTGTAACTGTTTATTTGTTGAGAAAAATCGTTATAATCTCCGGCAGGTGAAATTTTATTGCTTATTATTATGAGTATTCTCTCAGTAAATGAAACAAAAACGATACGGATACTGTAGCAATAAATGCGACCAACATGCGCCATACCACTATGGTAGTGTTAAACCTGAGTATAGTAGGCGCTCTGTTCTCATGTCCAATCGACCCACTGTAAAAAAACACAATATATTATATTATATTGGATTTTAATAAGCGTTTGTGGTCAAGTAGATTATATTAGTTAATTAAACACAACACACGAGCTTTCTCTTTATGTGCATCCAGGCGCCTTATGAATGACAATCGTGACAGTTTTTATTGAGGTTGAGAACGACAATTTAACGTCTCCGGGATACAAACCATCATCTCTAGCACAACTGTCACACGCGACTATATCTCGCGCGAGATAATTACCCGTCTCTTTCTGTGCAGTAATGTGAGAGAGTGACGGGTAGCGCTATGTCGCGCGACAAGACTCGCGAAGCATAGTTATGATAGACCGGCAGGTAACGTAAAATTGGCGTTCTTGTGAAATGGAATCAAGATTGATGCTCGTTGCAATGTAATACAATCAGTAAGACGCAGCGATAAGTTTTGTGTAACAGATCAGCTACTGATATTTTAAGGGTGTGTCCTGAATATTGGAGTTTATTATTGTACCTATAAGGAATTGTAAACTTAAAGTATTGTATGATACAAAATGATATTTTAAGTTTATAATTGGTGCCTTCACTTGTGCTAGGTTTATAGTCTTATCTGAACACTTTTTATATATTTTTTATTAATTATTGTATTTATACATAATTTAGCAAAATACTACACTAACTGTTTGACATTAAATTGCTAATCACACATTGAATCACGTTAAGAACGCAGTGCGTTGGAGTTTTATTCTACACCTTATTTTAATTACACAGTACTAGTACATCTAAGGAGATGAAATCAAACTGCAGACATTTAGCTGTTCTGATCGAATAAGATAATATTATAAAATAAATTACGTAGATTGTATTTCAGAAATCATGTATACAGTATTTTTATTTACGTACAGTATTTAATAAACTTAAATAATATATGTAACCCATAAAACTGGACTTTCATGGGATAACATGGAGTAAATGTTGGCTATTTGCACACAAAGATTATTTAATTATGTATGTATACACTTACCAAGCTGAGTATATGCGCTTAGGGGTTGAGATAGCTGAAGTTATGCGGCGTTTGTTTCCTTCAGCTTAGTATTTATTTTAACACAATAAAGCTTTAAAACAATTGAGTTAAAGCATGAATGTGATTTTGAGAGCTGTTTATTTATTGTTTCATTAGATTATACTTGTTTTAAACGTAATTATTTAGTTAAGTATTGTGCGAGTAATACGTACGTAATTTAATTTTATATCAATGACCGCGAGATGACTATACCTAAAACTTGTGAGGATGTAGCATCACATACTTCGTTAAAATTAAGGTTTACAACGGAACCAAAGAAATTGTGTAAGTGTACATATCTCGGGAGGACAAGTGGAATGTAAATATTCCGGAAAAATGGTAAAAGAGGTACGCGAGCCACCGGTTACTCATCTGTTCTATAAACTTAAATATCAATTTATTAGGACCCACTGGTTTGACTATACATAAATATATTACTACATATAGTAGTATTCAGGTAGGCAGACACTTTCAAGTTCTGATCATTTGGTACCGGTCGATTTTTGTTTAGTCAGATTACATTACGACACGAATAACAACCTATTTAAACGCCATATTAGTGTGGACAAATTCCACATACGCGGCAGTTGTGACAATAGGTATGATTTGGTCGACTTTTAACTAAAACTCTGACCAACTCATAATGCACACACTATAAAAGCAGTTAGGACAAGTGTGCACCGACAATATCGAAAAGTAGGTACATTGTCTGCAGCTGTTGTACTACTGACGCCATCTTACTTTTGCCAACTAACCAGTTGCGTAGTTGTATGACATCGGTACTTTTCGATATGGTAAGTGCGATTGACCCACTACCACACTTGTCTATTAACCTGACCTTAACCTATTGAACGCCAAGCGGTAAATAAAGCAATTCACCGAGCCCCTGACGCCACAGCAAAAAAGGGAAACAGGGAATTGAATAATTGTCGCCATTTGAATTACGAAGTTTTTGAGCATTTAAGAGGCCTTATTCCTTTTAAAATTTATTTTTTTCATATTATGACAAATATATTGATAATTTCCACCAACTTTTTGAAGTGAATAATACTTTTCCCCGAGTTCTAGGTAGTAACATAGTTATTTCACGCTTTCAATGCGTACAGTCGAAAATAAGTTAAAAAAACTAATTTTCCGCGTGAATTTTGTCAATTTCGAGTAGTTTTTGAAACAAAAATTATCAATGAAAAATTCAAACTGTAGGTTTCAAATATATACCAATAAATCCCAATAGCCCTGTTCTAGAAAGTAACACCAATAGTATGTTAAGAAACATGTTTGATCATAGAGAAAAATGTCTAAACAATCAGCATTTTAAAAGGAATAAGGCCTCTTAAGAGGCCTTATTCCTTTTGAAATTTATTTTTTTCATATTATGACATATATTGATAATTTCAACCGACTTTTTGAAGTAAATAATACTTTTCCCCGAGTTCTAGGAAGTAACATAGCTTTTTCATGCTTTTATTGCGTGCAGTTGAAAAAACTAATTTTCAGCGTGAATTTTGTCAATTTCGAGTAGTTTTCGAAACAAAAATTATCAATGAAAAATTCAAACTGTAGGTTTCAAATATATACCAATAAATCATAATAGCCCTGTTCTAGGTAGTAACACCAATAAATTGCAAAGAAACATTTTTGATCATATAGAAAAATGTCTAAAACGATCACCATTTTAAAAGGAATAAGGCCTCTTAAATTTGGACACGATTTGACGACGTTGGCGTCTGGGGCACAGTTACGTGATTTGACGTCTTTGGCGCTCAAAAGGTTGATAGCATTTTAGAAATATCGGTTGTTTCGCGGCGTACTGTGATGAGAGAGGGAACGTCGGCGGTTCGCTAGAGCCTCGCTGGGTGCTAAGTTAAGACCAAGATAGATTTTCGAGAACGATTATTTAACGTAAAAGCGTTTTGGATGATTTTTTTGCCTATGTATAACGCCTAGATATAAATCAACTTTTCAAATATATTTTGTGATCGTTTATTTCAGCTTAATCGAAGTGTTGTGATCAAATGTCTGATATCGTTTCTTTATTTTAAATTATTTTATCAGTATTAATTATGAGATAAGATAGTTTTAGTTGTTTGTATAATTGAAATCACTCACTGCTTCTAATATAAAGTATTTAATATAGAGAACATTGCTTGTTCCATTACAATTGATATCATTATGTTAAGTGTATTGTTGTCTGACGTAGAATCTCAGCCATGCTTTGTCGAGTAAGTCAGGGGAGAGTTGTTCAACTGGTTTAAAACCTAATATCTAACGCGAACTATTATTTGAAGTCAAGACATGTGTACGGAAAATATTGGAGTGTATTTAAATGATGTTTTAAGCTAGTTGAGCGCGATTAAAGTACAAGGGGGAAGCATTTCTCTTCGTAGTTAGGTTAGTACTTGATCTGTAGCTGGATCTGTCTAGGACCCTGTTCCGACCGCTTCGTATGGGCTTATGACTCCGAGCCACATACGGGGCCTGGTCTATGTGCTTTGTAGAGGTACAGATTATAAAAGAGTTTTATGATTTAAAGACTTTTAAATAAGTATAGCCTTTGAAACAAATCAGTGAAAGTTACATTGGTACCACGAAGTGGAGTAGACTCCAAAAAGAAAATTCGCCGTCAGCTTTTAAAGCTTTGACAATAACTTAAAATTATACACTTATCCTTTATTATATTTTAGTCAGAGAAGTGATCATTGAAATCAAGACAATAAACAAAGTCTTGGACGCTCAAAAATCTCAGTTACGGAATTGATTATTAAGATATTCAATCTAACATCCAACATATAAAATTACCATTGAACTTTTTCCTTTCTCATATTCTGAAACTTGGTAATTGTTAATCTCAATAGCGGGTTGAAACTTAACTCATTTCGACTTTAGGTATGAAAAGTAATTAGTAGTAATTTCAAAAATAAATACTCAACATTGCATAGCTAAACACACTACGCTACTTGGCATTGAAATTAACTCGTACAGCCACGGAAAAACTACGAAAATTTTTCATTGTTTGGAAACCACAATTTAAACAAAATAAACTTTGTATACAACAATAGCTACGTCTTTTAATAAAATCGAACTATTAAATTGGAATTTAGTTTAAATATTAATAAAAGAAATACTGGTACAGCTTTTTAATGTTTTTAATTGTAAATCAACACCCTGGTGGTTGTGATTCTTTTTAATGATTATATTGCATTAAACTTACTCTGTAAATTAAAATTGAGAACAAAAAAATATCTAATGTATAATATATTTTTAAGCGCATTCTCATTATTTATTCAAAATCACACGACCGTATCCTGATTTGGTTAATTCAATAAAAAAAAAAAGAAACGTCCATCATAATTGCTCATAAGAGGTACGAACGCTGAGTGTTACTATAAATATTAATTTATTATGATTAATTTAATGAAAAGTAGATTGTGCCTCACTGCGCTCGTGCGCCAATATATCTCGAGTGAAATTGGCGTCTTCCATACCTTGTCTTACAATCTGCTATAGGTTACCTACACCTACCCTATTATTGTTCTAAAATAATCGACGTAATTATGTCCAATATCATTTAGTTTTCGAGTTTACCCGATGATATTTTTGTACGCAATATATCTGTACAAATCTTATATCAAAAATACAAATAAAAACGGAAATATGACAAAAGGTGGTCCTTAAATGGTACGTTATTTGATACAATGGTTATGATACAAATTATTTAGTATCTAAACTAAGGTAAAAGGCGAATTAACTGTTTGGAGCTGACAATAGTATGCAGTTTAATTATGATTAGTTTCAAATCACTTTCAACAAAATCTCTTCAGCTGTGTTTATAAATTGTGTGATTTATTATGGTTCTAATAAAAAGTGATTTTACAAGGACATGGTTGTTTTATTTTGTACAGGGCGAATTCTATGTTGTGAAGCAATGTATGTTGCATAAACTAAAAACTAGAGCTGACACACTCATTAATTTTGCCTTATAATAGTTAAAGCCTGACCAGAAATATATGAGGATGCGCCATATTGCGGAATTTCGCTGGAACTAATTTCTTACACTGGCAATGATTTTATGATCATAGGAACTGACAGATATTTAAACTAATGTCATTAGAGTGCGGATTGCGATTGGTTGCAAAATTGTTGCCATATAAATCTTATAAATAACGCCCTCTTGACAATCCTTATATATTTCTGGTCAGGCTTTATAATACAATATGCATTTTTTTTTTTACTTTAGTTTATGGTCACCCTACAATGATCAGAAAGGGAGCAGGTTAATATTCCACAAACAACGGTCAAATTATATACATTTGTTATCATATAAAATATAATATGAAACTAACAAAGAGATAGGCATAACAAATTTTTTTTTGACGATTGCCAACCGATTCTATTTTTCATTGGGATCAAATGTCTGTATGAGACTAACTGCACTTAAGAGGCCTTATTCCTTTTAAATTTTTTTTTTTCATATCATGACAAATATATTGATATACCTACTCAACCAACTTTTTGAAGAGAATAATGTTTTTCCCCGAGTTCTAGGTAGTAACATAGCTATTTCATGCGTTTATTGCGTGCAGTCGAAGATAAGTTGAAAAAACTAATTTTCCGCGTGAATTTTGTCAATTTCGAGTAGTTTTTGAAACAAAAATTATCAATGAAAAATTCAAACTTTAGGCTTCGAATATATACCAATCAATCCCAATAGCTCTATTCTAGGTAGTGACATCAATAATATGTTAAGAAACATGTTTGGTCATATAGAAAAATGTCTAAAACAATCAGAATTTTAAAAGGAATAAGGCCTCTTAAACTGCTCTAAAATTCAAAAATGACCGTCAAAGTTCCACTTTCCTGCGTAGCGCTAAATGCTCCATACAAATGGCCACCTAATCGTAACGTCATTATACATATGTTACATCAGTCGTCATGGCTATTAACCCATTCATTGCCGAAGGCGCGAATTCGCGTCGTCGCTGAATATAAATTTTAAGCGTCGGCAATGAATCCCGCATCACGCACACCTCGTGTTACCACCACGTTACCACCGCAACGAACAGCCGAAAGAGTCCGGCGCTCCGGCGCAGCCTTTTCTATTGATTCTCAATTCCCTCCGCGCCGTTACATCGACCGTGGCAGGACCGGCTTCATCCTTGATGATGGCGCCACAGTCGGTGCTGCAATGCTGATGATGTACTTTGCACCGGTCGCCAACAAATGTCTGTTCGTATTTGACTACGACTATTTAATATGCCAAATATTCAGTAAGCAAAGTGGCATTTAGACTGAATTAATGTTAAGTATAGGCAAACTGGATTAATACAAAATAATTATAGACATTCGAAATAAGGCAAATCAAAATTAGACAAAAATATTAGACCACACGAGGGTAAACCATTAATATTACAAGAATTTTTATGTTAAAATTTACTAAAAAATATACAGTTACCAAATCTAGTAGTAAGTACAGTCCGTGATCTGATCACTGAGAATCGGCGTGGGAACAAATAGGTACAGCGAGAAACGCGCGCTGCAGCACTTCTAACGCGTATGTGATTTAATACGCGACTCTTTCCTGTGCAAGATATTTATCTATCTCTTTCTATGCAGTACTGTAAGAGAGTCACAGTTGACGCAGAGTCACAAAGAATAGTTGTGCTAGACGGGTAGATCGTGGCGTGCTTCATATACGCTGCCGCTGGTCGCTCTGGGTACTCTGAGCGAAACATACGAGTAATATGAAGGTTTTGACATCGGAGCCAGACACCCTTTGGCTCTGAAAGTGACCCCTCTAAGGCTGCGTTTCCACCAGATGTGTAGCGAGGGATGTGTTATTGTTAACCAATGGAATATAACTTCATTTACTTATCCTCGCTCAGCGCAGCTAATTCTATTGGTTAACAAAAACACATCCCTCGCTACACATCTCTGGTGGAAACACAGCCTTAGCGGCTCCTAGCAACGTCCGTCGTACCTGGGGTGGTTTCCACTTTTTTATTTTCAGATTGGGTACTTATACAGGGTGGAATGAATAAATAGACCAGTAGCGCCCACGGTGCGATTGCCTTGAAAATATTCATAATCGTTTCATAGAGAACGTAACTTTAATTTTTTTTTTTGGTTCCTCATGGACTGTAAGTGTCTAAATATGGTCCGCGAACGATGAAATACGCGGGCGAACAATCAAAGTGGTACCTGGCCAAGAAAAGGTTGGGAAGCAAAGATTAAAAAATTTCCACCCTGCATACGTGAAGGTAACAACAGGCTGTTTCAGATAATTTTAAGCCTTTCTCTTATTTGAGTGTTGTAGGTACTATTTGTCCAAGAAAGGTAATGACAGTGAAAATAAATTTATATAATTTCAAAACTTTTTATTTGTTAGAAAAAAATATACACTTATAATTATCTCAAAATATTTCCATCTTAAGTTCCATAACTCCCAAGACAAACATATTGGCCACCGAGACATAGATCGGAATTTGCAATCTAACAGCAGGCACAAGAATAAGTACAATAAATACCGACATATGCAGCGATGCGTCCGACCGGCTGGAAACTTGAGGGTTGAGCACACGAACATTCATAATACATAATAATATAAATCATTTATTATATTTTTAACATTTTGGCTGGACGTGACATTTGTAACAGCGTTTCATCATTAGAACTTCATACTTAGAATAACATAATTGATCATATATATCATTAATTTATTCGAAATTATTTGTTAATATCTAAGTCTCAGCGCAACAGACAGGGTTTGGCACAGCCACGATAACGCAAGTCACCTATCTTTTATACTTAAGTAATAGTGCGTCTCTCGGCTCGCCGGACGGTTTAGTCGTTACGACTGAGCATAAGATAAGTTTTCATCATATCTGCAAAGTTAATAGCTAATCGGACGCACCTTTGCACCCATCGCATAACCCTCTATGACAAATATTAATTGTGACATTAAGAACTTCATCAAGAACAATTGTGGGGCCAAGAACACGAGGCGGTGGAGTCATAAATCATTAAATTGAAACTAACTCACTGTATCATCTAAAGTCCGAGTGAGATGCCAGTCTCATGATTTGTAACTCAACTGGGACGTAGATTTTGGACCTACAATTCCGTGACGTGATCATTTTGTAATCTATATCGTTAGCTCTTTAGTACTTTATTATTTGTACGCAATAAGCGCCAGAGAGTTTTGATCAGGGTGTTAGACATTTAAACAGATTTGTTCGTACACATAAGAACATGGCAAGAAATATATCATACTATACATCAATTTATGCTAGAGTACCTCTTATAGCAACAGCCGTTTAAGTAAATAATTTAAAGCTATTATTTTCTTATTAACATAGAGAACGGTATGTCCCTCAACTGTCGCTCTTGAGGTACTCTCAGGGAAACAAAATGGCGGGCCGAGCCCGATGGGAATACGAAGTTAGGACGTCGCCAGGACAAAGATTCCTTGTATAATTTCGTATCGTAGCAACCAATTTATCGTCGTCGATACGGTTTTCTCTTCAATCGGAACTATAGACGACTGACAAGGTTCCTTTCTACAGGCGACGTCTAACTTGCCATTTAATTCAACAGCAATGAGCGTACCTAGATACCGAAACCTGATATCCAAAGTCATATAACTCCATCGAATTAAATCAAATGACACGTCAGTGTCGACAGCAAATATATTAAGTGACAAAATAGTGTCCACATTGCAATGGAAATTCTTAAATCGGTATGACACTGAATGACGTCTTACAGCTATTTAATTCTATTGATTGTTCTGATTAACGGGCCCAAGTATTCTGTACAAATTCAGATCTACGTGGCACATTCTTAACGTTACAAACATGCTATTCGCAGTACACCTAAAAAGGACCAGATCTTAAGGGTGATTCCACTGGCTTCAACGTAACTTCGGATTCATTACGATTGCGTTGCAGAACAGATGGAAATTGACCTTAATACGTGCACGATGCAAGCTTGTATGCTAGGATATCCTAGCGAGGAGTATAATATATTATGCGGTAGTCGAATGTACGGGAATTTTTCGTCTGACTGACCAAGGTAGCGTGCACGTACCTTATACAACCCGCATTTAAACATCCTACCGAATGTTTCATCCTACGTTCCGCGTGTATGAGGACCTGGTCCTAAGCCGACATAAGAACTCAACCGTATATAGAAGCGACACAGGCAACCCGAGGGCGTTCAAGGTCACGATATAATCTTTGCCGCTTATTTAAGGTTGTCCCGTTTCCAGTCGAGGTTATGTTCTAAAACAGAATTACTAATTCATAATTGCACAAACGTTCAGCATTGAACGCCAAGACAGCGTAAGATGAGAGTTTATGCAATTAAGTTATTTTAAAGGCGTCGCTTCTATAAATCAACGGGTAACTTAGATACCCTCATTCTCACGCAAAACCCATGTTTAACGTAAGCGTTTACGTTAAATACGCGAACACATTGACTCTCCACAACGTGTTGGCCCTTGTTCTGTTGTTAGTATGGAATGTTTGTTGCGTTTGTTCAGGCGGCTGCTCGATTTCGGTGGTCACTGGACCGCTGAACCCATACAGCACCAAACTAAGTATAGTATGTTCCACTAGATTATTTCCAGCAACTATGCTGCTGGTATTCTACATTGAATATGCTCACATTCCCACAAACTTGGTGCTTATCGGTCTCAATTCGACAAATTTATCTATGCCAGTGACAAAAGTTGTAACTAGTACTTGATACGATAAAAATTCAATGCCAAAGACTGTTTGGACGGCATAGATAGATTCTCGGTCCAGTTCGTGTCGGTATCGTGTCGGTATCGTATCGGAATACATCCGGATTGGTCCCTATTGGGACGTATTTCTCATTAAGTACATGCATATGTATATATATCTGTGGATGTAGTGAAGCAATGGCTGCGTACGGGTTTTCATTGTGAATTAGTTTACCGACCGCTATGTATATGCAAAGATAAAAATCAACCAATTACTATCTGTGAGTCCTGATATTACGACGAAGAGCACACACTGCATGCATATTTCTGAATAAATGCTCATAAATTTAATAACTTGACTATACATCGAATTTTTCGTCCGTAACACTATCCACCGAAGGAGCTAAAATAATAAATAATATTGATACATAGAACTAGCTGCCATTTTTATAATATGTTTTGTCCATTGCATAAAATAGCGATCGGTGTTAAACACAAAACTATACCCCCCTTATATCGACGCAACACTAGTAGGAATGTTGTTAACAATTTTCGTACATTAACACATGTGATATTTTATTACAAAAATAGGGTAATTTCGTATAGAACGGTGAACACAAAGGTCGCAAGCGACACGCCTATTTGTACTGTTATTAAAGCCTCCACTTAGTAAGCATCTCTCTTAGTGACACAGTCGAACAAACGCGGCGTCTAATAAAGTTTACAATTAAAATAAGGCAGAAATCAGATAGTACCAGTCTCATAATAAAACAAAAAAGAAACAATGGAGACATTTGGAAAATTGTATCCCTCTTGGTGGCGCTTTTCGTTACGGACACCTGTTCGATGATTAAAGCTACTTTCGGGCAATATCAACACCGCAAACATTCTTGTGGCGTTTTAAAAATACACACGGGTAGTTCTACGAGCGGTCCAACCACTATCAGTTTTCTGTTGCATATTTTGGAAAAATGGGCCGCAAGGAGCGTATATATTTAATAAAACGATATACTGTGCTTGCGATACAATCTTGATTTATGAAACGGGTGCAATGCTGATAAATTATGCATGTATTATACATATAAAGCTTCCTCTTGGATCACTCTATCTATTTAAAAAAACGCATCAAAATCCGTTGCGTAATTTTAAAGATCTAAGCATACATAGGGACAAACACACAGGAAGCGACTTTGTTTTATACTATGTAGTAATTATGTTTATTTTGGGTCACTTTATATGCGAGAGGAAACTGAGAGCGGTTGAAACGCTCGTCGAACTCCACACAAAATAAAATATACAAAAGGACGTAAAGAAACTGACATTTTCTGACTCAGCTCTGGTCTCAGCTCAGCGCCACTCGGAACTACCGAATGTCCCCACTGTATATGCAATAATAAGTCTCCGTCCCTAAATTCTAGTAAAAGTAACAAGCAGGACGCTATGTCAGCAGCTTAAGAGTCCGCAGCAAGCTCGATTCTTCATACAAACGTAGTTACGTCCTTATTTTAATATAACATGTCACATTATCATGAAATTCTCTAAATATAATGAGATAAGATATATCTAGGGCTAAAACTAGTTTATGACTCGTGAAATGTTAATAGAAAGAAAATAGAGCGAGTACAAGTTTTGCATTTTTAGACCCCAGAAAGTTGTTCAGTTTGGCGGCATACTACGACCAAAATATAGTTTAGATTGAAGTCAAAACCTATTTCCGGTGTCGATTAAACTATGCAGTTTGATAAGAAAAAAGATTTATCAAAATTGATCTCGTAGTTTTAAAATGAGAGCGTAACTACGAAAACCTTAAAATAAATTACAAAAAATTGTTGCGAAACTGCAGCGAATTACTCTAGCGCGGGGAACGGTCCGGGGGGGCGGCGGTAAGCACGCCCCCCGCTAGCGCGCTCTCGCTTTACTGCTAGCGCCCTGTCTTCCTCTAGGTGAAACAACAACATTTTAAAGCGTAAGCGCGCGATCTCAACGCGGAGTTGAGCGGACCTTGCTGCGGACTCTTAAATTATACCGTAAAAGATGAGCGACCGAATTATGATGATTTTTTATACAAAAATATTTCCCAATCTTACTTCTTTTGAAACCGTATAATTTGATAATGACTATTGTCTTGCTTTTGAACCAGCCAAAATTTAGTAATTTACAAATGCTTATTCGACGATATTTGATATTAAATATTTCTGAAGTACAACACAATACACAGAGTTTGTTGCACACTTTTTAGACAGAAATAGATCGATATCGACTGACGCACTTTCCGTCCGGAAAATCCATACTTCGCTGGCGCCATATTACCGCGTCCAATGTTACACTTTCAGAGTAGCGAAAATAAGACTTTGTATCCCAATGACGAATAACGTTCGAATTTCGCGACAACGGTTCTAAAGACATAGTTAAACACTTTTAACGACTTAGAACCCTGTAATGTTGAACCAGCGACATGTCCATGCTATAAAGCAACTTCGCTTGACTGAGGTCCAATATCAATTTCAGTAAAAAAAGATTAAGTCGCTACTGTACGTGGACTATATTTTTTCTTAGATATTTTCTTTGTTTCTTGCGATAGCCAAATAAAAGGCGGCGAACATGATATATACAAAGTGCGGCCAAGATGAACTTGTTCTTGACAGTGAAATGTTGATGTCCATATTAAAAAGGGACTAAAATTGCACTCAAGGCAATCGTCAGGCGACAAAAAAGGATTAGATAAGAACGGGACGAGTCTTTTTAAAGATTTTAAAGTCGTGTAAACTAATAATGAGACTTTAGCGAGGTGTATTCCAAATTTGAGAAATATCCTTGAACAAATGGTGTCTACATGAAATGACTATATCATAACTGTTATAATAACATGGAGTAAAATAACTGATGAAATAAATAATTACATCCCTCAATTTAGAACCGCAAGTGCAATCCGGACATCGCATTTGCTAAGTTGTGTACATTCCTGATATCTTTAACGTCGGCAGGTTAAAGTTACTTTAAATAATCTTCTGCCTGTCATCACGGTGTAGTGACTACAGTGTCATTAATTCATTATAATAAGTTTTCCAATCCATGATAATTTACGAACAACAGTCTAATTTGAATTGTTTTCGTACCGTAGTCTATGAACAATAAGAACTGCGACTTGGGACGATTGACAATTAGAACATTAATAAACTATTACATTAATTGAATACAGCATATTAGTATTACGCGATTTTAATGTCACTTTATTAAACTGATATGGTGCTAAAATGACCAGCTTGAACTGTTTATAAATTATAATATTGCGATAATTTTAAATAAGATTACATAAAATATATGCGTAAAATTACATTATTCATGATTTATGATCGAAATCTAAAAGTAAATAAAATTTGGAAATAGGTTTATCGTTTTTATTTTTTTCAAGTGTGTAGCCTGATAAAGTGCAAATTAACATGTGCAAGTGGCGTGCAACGCCTGATGTGGAAGATTGCAGGCGCATTCGTCACTCCGAAACCTATCATGTTACCGTCGTAATGCCCTCTTACTGTTAATCCGTAACACCAAAATTCAACGCAAATAAATTCTCAGCATTGGAAGGAGCTACATGGGAAGGAGCTTTATGGGTGTTATGTTCTGACGTCGCAGCCCTTATCATCTAGATCACGCGACCATAAACGTCCAAACTAACATTCATCGTAATTAAGTCTTATGAGATCTCTAATACGGTTCTTCTCTTGTAAATACCTCAGTTGAAACGTCGACAAGTCTAGCCTCTAGGCTCGCATTAGCCTAGGTCTAGGCTAATGCGAGCTGGAGGCGGCTTGGGTGACCTCCTCGAAGGACTGTTCCAGGCAATGCTTCAGCTCCGCGTATGAGACGACGAGCACGCTTTGCTCGTCTCGAGACATCAACCCCACCTACGAAAAATAAAATGAAAGTTACTATTTTTTTTTTTTTTTTTTTCCTCTCTTTGATTTGACGGAAACCTAACAGGCTGCATCCGTAAGTCTTTAGATGGCTGGGGGCGGGGCTAGCCCGCCTCTCCTGCCAGAGAAAGTTACTAAAACGTGTTTCGCTTTTTATTATACTTTGTTTGTTTGGCCATCTGTAGGGATCGGACGATCGAGTGCAAATTGCACAAGGAACAGGACTAATGGAGTAGAAATCAGTGTTACATTTTTTATGCAGTCGATAAATTTGTCGAAGCTGATATAGATTCAAATTTAATTTATCGTTACCAATGGTTACATTTCGTTTATAAAAAGTGGATTTATTGGAAAAGTATAATATATTGGAGTGGATACATATTATTGCACGCTATGGTCATTTGGGTTTTGAGATCGCATTTTTTATGCAACAGGCTACATATTGATTGATGTTTATCTATCTAACCTATTTCCGTTATATAAACCGAATGCAGCGCGGAAATGGTAACTAGTGTGCCAACATAAATTTATTATATTTGTGTTTATTGATATATTGATTTTATACCTTAGAAAATGAAAAAATATCGAATGTATAAAAAATGTAACATTGATTTCTACTCAATTAGTCCTGTTCCTTATGTCATTTGCAATCGATCGTCCGATCCCCAGTCATTTGTCCTGTTATAACGCAGCTAGGGATCAGCGCGTGCCTACTTAAGAAAAAAATTCCGAAGGTAAACCAAAAATTTGCGGCGGTCGGCTGCACTCACACCTTCAGGCAGGGGTGCATACAGCAACAGAAGCTACAAGAGCCCGTGAAAACAAGAACAAAATAAACCTTTGTACGAATCGAAATAATTATTATATGTAGTTTTTAGAAACGAACGAGTGAATTCATTCGTCTGCTATCTATACTGACCCGGTTGGCGGTGCCTCCATCGAGCTGGTTGAGGCAGTGCGAGAGGTGCGCGAGGTCGAGCCACGGCCGGCCGTCCGCGCTCACCGAGTGGAACAGATAGTCGCGGAACAACTTCAGCATGTACCGGTGCCCAGTCTCGGACCAGGACGGGTCCATGTTCAGAAACACAATGGCTCTGGGTCTCAGGAGGACAATGAAACGAAACGAACGAGTGGATTCATTCGTCTGCTATCTATACTGACCCGGTTGGCGGTGCCTCCGTCGAGCTGGTTGAGGCAGTGCGAGAGGTGCGCGAGGTCGAGCCACGGCCGGCCGTCCGCGCTCACCGAGTGGAACAGATAGTCGCGGAACAGCTTCAGCATGTAGCGGTGGCCCGTCTCGGACCAGGACGGGTCCATGTTCAAAAACACAATGGCTCTGGGTCTCAGGAGGATAATGAAACGAAACGAACGAGTGGATTCATTCGTCTGCTATCTATACTGACCCGGTTGGTGGTGCCTCCATCGAGCTGGTTGAGGCAGTGCGAGAGGTGCGCAAAGTCGAGCCACGGCCGGCCGTCCGCGCTCACCGAGTGGAACAGATAGTCGCGGAACAGCTTCAGCATGTAGCGGTGGCCCGTCTCGGACCAGGACGGGTCCATGTTCAGAAACACAATGGCTCTGGGTCTCAGGAGGATAATGAAACGAAACGAACGAGTGGATTCATCCGCCTGATATGTATACTGACCCGGTTGGCGGTGCCTCCGTCGAGCTGGTTGAGGCAGTGCGAGAGGTGCGCGAGGTCGAGCCACGGCCGGCCGTCCGCGCTCACCGAGTGGAACAGATAGTCGCGGAACAGCTTCAGCATGTAGCGGTGGCCCGTCTCGGACCAGGACGGGTCCATGTTCAGCCTGGAAACGCATTCAATAGTGTGACGGGAAGCTCCCGCAGAGCGCATAGAAATGCACTAGAGCGCAAGTAAACGATCAAAAGATAATAAATGAAACATAGCAAGTTATATTTGTACTGTATAATAGAAACCTCTAAAGGTGAAGTGTCATAAAATTGTTGTTATGATTTTTATGACACAGAATAAGACTACTCATTCAAATCTACATTGAATACAGCCAGCAATATACACATTAAAACCTAATAAATAGGCTAGTTGACTCATGTCAAATTGTAATAAACTAATGTTTATTCAGTGTAGTATTTAGCAAAGGAAACCTAAATATATATTTTTCAATTCATAAAAGTGAAAGATGGCTGAATAAATCGAATTTGAAAATATGGTTTTTAATCTGTATTTTGAAATGCTTAAAACGCCGTCCGCCATTTTCGCTTATGATAGTGACGTCATCGGTCATGTAAACAAAACTGAAAGTCTACTTTGACGACTTCGAATAGTGCCGTCTCTCTCGATCTCCTGTCAAAGTATATTGGAGTGAGCGGAATGGCACTATACGACGGTCGAATTTCAAATATTTACAGGTAATTGTACGTCACGCCACAGATTAGCAAAAGGCAAAAAAGGCGGACGGCGTTTTTGACTGATCATGAAATTTCTAATTTTCAATTGATAAAATTTAGCTTTCTAGCGTTCACAAAAATACAAGACGTTTTTTTTAGAGCTAGTAAGATCATTATTAACCATATTATTGAAATATATTTCAAAACTGGGTCTACTAGCCTATTTGTAGTGCATTATAGGGCTCATTGCCTGATGATTATGACTTGTAGACCGAAAAGTGACAAAGGCCTACACAGTTTAGATGTAATATGTTTAGGTTTTCCTAGTGGGAACGATTTGATGCCTACTTTCTACTTGGGGTCTCTTGCATGTGTGCGTGACGTGTGCAAACAGACATTCGGGTTGAGACTTTAAGGTAATGCTGTCGACGTAGATGAAATCTTTAAAATTCAAATAACATCCCAATAAGTAATGCGTTAGTTCGTTAACGTAATATTTTATTATTGTGTATAAGATTTTTTGTAAAATGCTCTGATATTGATAGTTACATGTTAGTAATAAATGTATTTATATGTGATTACTCATTGTGTTTTACTTTTTATATAAACTTGTTGTAAAGAACCTATCCTGAGAATAAAAATGAATACGTAAATAATAATCGTGTTGGTTTGTAAAAAGAAAATCTTTTATATTAGTTTTCGTATTAGACCAAATGGAACAGAAGCATTGGATTTCGCACTACACCCGGCACCAAGTATACTTTAAAAAACTTTGGCCATTGATTAACCCTTTGACCGCCAAAGACAGCAAATCACGTCATCGGGAATTCGTGCCACTGACGCCAACGACGCCTATTGACGTCAAAAATTTCAATGGTCAAAAACATGCTAATTCAAACCACTATCTGTATCTGTGTTTTTCAATCTCTGTTGATTTTGGAGCAGTTTCTTTTTTGTTCGGCGTCAGTGGCACGGTGAATCGCCTCGCCGCTTGGCGCTCTAAAGGTTAAGACGATAAGAAATGTGTACTCACTCAGGGCGCTCGTTCACGACTCCCAATTTGATCAGTATGCGCAGAAGACGGCCGTTGTCGATCTCGCGAGCGAGTTGGTCCTCGAACGCGTCGGCGCGTCTCTCCAACGCTTCGACCTAACACCATATTTCAGTTCTACAGTTAGATGAAAACGGATAAGTTCTCTGCCATGCCAGGCTCAGGTTCGTGATGTCAAGGTAGAGTCAAGGAATTTGAATACACTTTTATTTTATTGTTACAATGACAATATTATTATTATTTAAGAGCTTCACTCTTGTCGGTGCAGTTGTCTCCACTGGAGATGACAATAACGGCTATAAAAGGTAAAAAGCTAAGCATTGTCCTTTACCGTACATTTTTGTGTATTTTAAACTTACGGAATTATTTTTCAACATTTGCTTACCCAAATCTTGTAAATACGTTTCCTAAAAGTGAATTATATTATTGTCAAACTTAGGTTCAAACTTTGGACATACACGAGATACGAGACGACGCACCAAATTATTATTTTTACGTCCTCCGTGAGTTTCTCATTTAATTTTCAATAAATTTCAGTTTCAGTAATTTTCAGTTGACTTTTGTGTCATTTCAGTAACGTGTAGATTATACATCATCATGCATTGAAGGGTTACAGGATATTCTTTGTCAACCGATTTTTTTTTTCAATAAATAGGATTTACTAATAGGTTAGGATTTACTATTTCAAACGGAATCACTTTCAGAAAGTATCTTTAGAACATATTCAAGTAGTGATTGATTGAGACTGATTGTTATATAGGTACTAGTTGCACTCAGGTCCAGCTTAGATGAGTTCAACTTTGCTTTTTGTAAAGAGGGGATATATTTTTTTAACGATAGTTGTGTATATTTCATAATGTACCTGTGTGTAGAATCTGGCTCCAATCATGGGCATGAGGTCCGTGACCGAGCGACGGGCAGGCGACGTCGATAGCAAATACCTAATTTATATTTAAGTCCGTTTAAGTTTGGATTTTGGTATTCAGGACGTAATGGGGTCGTTATTAAATACCGGAGAGTGTGGAGGTAAGTTATAGGAAAGAGATGAGTCAAAGAAACATTTAATATTGATTGGACAGTATCACTTTACTTCCATACTCTCCGTTGAATGCTGATATGGATGAATGATTTTCGGTAGTAAATGATAATTGCACATTTGTTACAATCGATAAAATACTTTTGCTATTGAAATTCATTCATTCATTTCATGATATCCAACGACGACTCCAGAGCATTAGATACAAAGAGAACAATATTCTGGTAGTATGTAGACAAAGATTATAAGAAAAATTTTCATTAACGTTGCATGAATTCATAACAAACATTTTTTTAAATATCGACTGTTTTTTTCTTCTTTTAGTGAGTGTAAGTTAAAAAAAAAACATCGAATCTCACCAAATGTGTGCGATTGATTTCTGATGTGCTTGTCTCGTGTTTTTACACATGTCTGACGAAGCAAGTTGTGGTGAGTTTTGCATTGAATCAATCTGATAACCTCACCAATCTCGCCATACTCATACTCAGCAACGTTTCGAAGTAAATACAGACTGCGATTCGGGTTTTATACCTGTCTCGCTCGCTCTTACGCGATCTAGATAAGAGCCTCTCAGTTTACACTCGAATCCGAATCGCAATACCTCAAACACTGTACAATATATATAATGAGACTAGAAGGTGCCCGCAACTTCGTACGCGTATTTTTTTTATATCGTAGTCGGGTAAAAAGTATCTTATAGTATTTGTATTCAGCTATCCTTTTATCGACATTGGCAAAATTAGTCCATCCGTTTCGGCGTGATGCGAGGAGAAAGCCAGGCGGGCATGGCGCCCATAAAAAACAAATGACGATCACGCATCACGCTATTATGATTTTTCCTACAATCATGACCACATAGAAAACTAATTTTCAATACCTAATAATAATTTATAATCAAACCACGGATAGACGGGGGCAATTTGTACTGACGTTTAATTAGTGCGAGGACAAATTAAACAAATTTTATTAGTTGATATCGATAAAAATGACGTACAACTGTTGTTTAGTTCTAGGATTTTATATAATCATATACACAAAATATATTTTTTTTTGAGGAATGATCTTATTTGATATTTTATACAATTTTCGTAATATACAATCAACATTTTTTCTACATTTTCAGACTTTAAAGTTGTCAAGAGTGATTCTAGTCCAGAGTCAATGTCAGATATCAGTTGTTTATAGTTGTAAATAAATGAGGTTTGCACATAATTAAAAGGTATTCCGACTTAGCCATTAGTTACGATAATCGTGATTCAAAATTGTATTTTATCGATGTCGGTAAATTTAATCTAAATTTAATCAATTACTAGCACCGGTACTTTTTTGCCCCCGTCTATCCGTGGTTTGTTTATAATAGGGTAAATCGCCAATTACTGGCCACCGTTCAATAACTGGCCACCTCATACTAAAAATGAACTCTGTTCACCTGCAAACTGAATTCATTTTAGTATAACGTGGCCAGTTATTGAAGGATGGCCAGTAAATAAAACCTTATACTAAAATGAATTCTGTTTGCAGGTGAACAGAGTTCATTTTTAGTATGAGGTGGCCAGTTATTGAATGGTGGCCAGTAATTGGCGATTTACCCTAGTATAGATGTAAAAGAACAGAAGGATCAGATCATACAGTATGAGGTTCTTGAGATCGGCGGAGTAGGTGCGCGCCACCAGGTCCATGGAGGCGGGCAGGTTGTCGCAGTGGACCGTGCGGCAGGCGAGGGCCAGCGCGAGCCTCCCGAGCGCAGTGAGGTCTTCTTGCTGAGCCTGTCCAATTAAATCACGTCAATGTCTACAGATAATTTGGTAATGACTTCTCGGTCCGATTGTATAAAGACTAAGTAACTTAATAAAGTTCAGTAGCTGAACGCTTTCCCGTTCACAGTTTCTCTTGATATGGGCTTGTGCACAAATCACGCGAGGTTCTATAGGGGGGCGGGGGGCTCACGAAAAAATCACGACAAGGGGAGGGGGGTATAGGGAGACCTCACGTGTATTTTTCTACAGTGAACGAACTAAGAAAAATCTACCACACGAGTAGATACCCTTTCTCGGTTTCGTTAAAAGTAAATCTTCACTTGTCAGGGGAGTAACAAAGACCCTCACCAAATATCACCAGGGGTAGGGGGGGTCAAAAAGTAGCCAAAAAATCTTCGCGTGATTTGTGCACAAGCCCTATAGTAGCTTTACCTTTTATTCCTGATTTTCAATTCATCACTTTAGTAGTGGTACGTTCATCACTTTAGTAGTGGTACGTTCATCACTTTAGTGGTGGTACATTCATCACTTTAGTAGTGGTACGTTCATCACTTTAGTAGCCCTACTTGTACGATGTCATTATTGTACGCTTCTAGAGCGATACTTTAACCTGTCAACTGAATGATCCAGGTTGTTCTAGTTCCATAGTGACGACAACATGCAACCGCTAACTAATTTTAGAGAACTTATTTTTGCCAATTAGCACATCATCACCACGACTCGGTTGGCGCAGTGATTGTGAAGCCGCCTACCGAGCCGATGGCCCAGAGTCGAATCCCGGCATGGGCAAATATTTGTGATCTCGAATAATTGTTCCTGAGACATGGATGTTCTGTGTATTTAAGTTAAACTTATCTATATAAGTATGTATATCATTGTCTAGTGCTCATAACACAAGTCTAATAGAGCTTACTTTGGGACTAGGTCGATTTGTGTGAGGTTGTCCCATATTCATTTTATTTATCACCACTTTAGTATAAAGCAGTTTTCAATTTTTTGCCATCTATTGCTCGGAAACGAGTTAATATGAAAAAAAAAAAACATTATTGACTAATAAATTACAAAATTACTTATTAAGTAGTTTATAAACCGTATAAAACCTCTTTCAAGCCTTTAAAATTCATAAATCAGCATGCATGTATAGTTTACATAAACATAAAACATTAAAATTATTTGTACCTAGCTGTTAAAAATATTATGTGCAGAGCAAACCCTATCGTTTTCATCACTTCAATAGGCTAGTTGACTCATGTCAAATTAATGTTTATTCCGTATAGTATTTAGCAAAGGAAACCTAAATATATATTTTTCAATTCATAAAAGTGAAAGATGGCTGAAAAAATTGAGTTTGAAAATATGGTTTTTAATCTGTATTTTGAAATGCTTAAAACGCTGTCCGCCATTTTTGCTTATGATAGTGACGTCATTGGTCATGTAAACAAAACTGAAAGTCAACTTTGACGACTTCGAATAGTGCCGTCCCTCTCGATCTCCTGTCAAAGTATATTGGAGTGAGCGGAATGGCATTATACGACGGTCGAATTTCGAATATTTACAGGTAATTCTACGACACGCCACAGATTAGCGAAAGGGAAAAATGGCGGGCGGCGTTTTTGGCTGTTTATGAAATTTCTAATTTTCAATTGATAAAATTTAGCTTTCTAGCTTTCAGAAAAATACAAGACATTTTTTTTAGAGCTAGTAAGATCATTATTAACCATTTCCAATATATTTCAAAACTGGGTCAACTAGTCTATTTCAATTTTCACCACTGATAACGGGGAAACCTTTGCTTCTTATAACTGACCTGCCCGACGTCGTTCGTGTTCGTGTGGAGCGCGTCGGCCACCCCGCACCAGGCGACGCGGACGCGACACCCGTTCATCACCACTTTGGTGGGATCCAAGGTTCTGGAAATTATTGGTATTCATCGTATTCGTTCGTAAGAACTAATAGGTTAATAGCACAGACAACCCCCACTAGACGGAGCATGTAAGGCGATCCGCGCGCACCAACGATATGGTACGGCAGAACATTAAAGTATCAACACGGCGGCCACCGTTAAGTTGCGTCCTTGTTTATGAGGTCTCTCTACACCACTTAACACTACAATTTACCATGTTATTTATTTAATTTCTTTTTTCGTTGACGTACGCGTGGATCATAAACTGCAAGGACGCAACTAAACGGTGGCCGCCGTGTTGATACTTTAATGTTCTGCCGTACCATATCGTTGGTGCGCGCGGGTCGCCTTACATGCTCCGTCTAGTGGGGGTTGTCTGTGGTTAATCGGTAATAGTATCTAAACCATACGCTCTAGTACATGGGCTGTAGGACTTTTGTCATCACTTCGTCCGTGAAACGGTATTTGATGACAATGATGACAGCTCAAATCAGCTACTCCTTATATGAAGTTTTTATGAAGATAGTGGTTAGTGACGTCATAAAAATCAGTACTCAAAACACATTTCATTTTTAGTTTTTGTCCAATCAAAAATAGTATGATAATTATTATTAGTAGTTCATTTGGTTCCGCGTATTATTGAATGTGTGTTTAGTGGTTTTGATGCTATAATTTATCTTCACTATATATATGTATATATTATATATACTATATTCCAATTAGTAAAATTCCTAGCTTGACAAAATTTTACCTTCGTTCAGTGTTAGACCTCAAGTTCACGTCCCGAAATCGTTTCATATATAAAAGGTTTCAAATATACACCAATAAATCGCTATAGCCCTGTTCTAAGTAGTACATTGATATAAACTAATCAACATTTTAGAACGGATAAGGAGCCTTAAGTATGTGCTTATATTGAAAAAAATAAAAAAACAATTCTTTATTGCGTAAAAAACACGTCTTACTGGCTCCGCACACTACGTCGTCGATCCGTTCGTGACGTTGTCGGGTTAACAGGCTTTCACTCAACACCCGAGCGGAGCTGACATACGGCTACGTATCTTTGACGTGTCCGTGTAGTACGGGATCTTAGGACCGCCGGCGCTAAGAGGCCTTATTCCTTTTAAAATGCTGATTGTTTTAGACATTTTTCTCTATGATCAAACATGTTTCTTAACATATTAATGATGTTAATACCTAGAACAGGGCTATTGGGATTTATTGGTATATATTTGAAACCTACAATTTGAATTTTTCATTGATAACTTTTGTTTCAAAAACTACTCGTAATTGATAAAATTCACGCGGAAAATTAGTTTTTTCGACTTATTTTCGACTACACGCAATGTAAGCATGAAATAGCTATGTTACTACCTAGAACTCGGGAAAAAGTAGTATTTACTTCAAAAAGTTGGTGGAAATTATCAATATATATGTCATAATATGAAAAAAAAATTTTTAAAAGGAATAAGGCCTCTTAAGAACACGGAGCTACGGTTCCGCGTGTAACACGTATATCAGAAGCCCTAGTTGAGTTACCTGCACGCCAGGCCGGCGGTGTGTATCGCGCGCAACGCGGCCGTCAGCTGCACCAGCAGACTCCAGAGCACCGCCTCCGGGAGCAGCGCGCCGCACGCCACCGCTCGGAGCATCGCGTTTTTCTGCAACACATCTCTAAGGTTAAACTAGCTAAGAAACAGTTACTGGAAGTACTGGGTGATAATTAAAATAAGGGTGGTTCTTCAAAAGGGGGGTAAATAGATTCTTAAAGGGTGTGATGCTCCTGGCGTCGCAAGCGTCCTAAGCAGCAGTGACTACTTAACTGGGTTGCCACACTAACGCGACATTGATGTGACAACCTGTATTGCTAGACAAACAATTGACAACATTTCATATTTTTAAGACTATCATTTTATTACTTTTCTGAATTCTGCTTAAAAAGATGAAGTAATCTCTGTTTTTATTTATTTTCTGAGATGATTATTTACTTTATTATTAATTTATAAAAACATACTCATTTTAAAATGTGGCAACACAGAAACCAGAACTTAATGGACAGGTTACTATAGTCGGTTTTCTTATTTAAAAAAACTTAATCAAACTCGGTATGCATCTGTCACCTGTCAACGTCAAATAAAAAATATATATACTTTTCCGCTCTTTGGTTTAGACAACAACCCTATTCAGCCCGTATTGTCTAAGATTGCAGTTATTTGATGTATTTTCTTATATTTCTTTAAATACAGAAGAATAAATTTAAAGATTTTTTTTCAAGGTACACGACTTAAAGCCCTATCGATCTCTATATTAATTTCCACTTGTTATTAAATATGAAATGTTGTCAATTAAATTTTACCAAAAATATGCAAAATTCAACACTAATCAATCCGAAATGTAGAGGTAAGTAGGTCTTATTTACTTGAAAAGAAATATTACACCAGCCCGTCTAACACAACTATGCTTCGTGATTCCTGTCTCGCGCGAGAAAGAGTCGCGTATCACAGTTGTGCTAGAGGTACAGGAGCTCATTTTTCTCAAACATGCAATAAAATATCTTCATAACGTGCTTTATATAACAGGCTTTGAAGTACGTTTCGAGCAGAACAACTCGAGAGAACTGTAAAGGAATTTCATACAACATTGAACACCTAGGACGGGAAGTATTTTTTTTTTTTAACTTCGCTGCATATGTTTGAGAAAAGCACTATACATGCCTTAGCCGTGCAAAGGGCTTGCCGGCTTCGTATCACAATCTATACCTACTCACCAGCTAGCACTAGTTTTCCGGCATCTGCAGTAATCACTACATAGTATAAAACAAAGTCGCTTCCTGCTGTCTGTCTGTTTTTATGTATGCTTAGATCTCCAAAACTACGCAACGGATTATGATGCGGTTTTTTAAATAGATAGAGTGATATATACATATGTCGGAGACGGTCATGAGTATGGAAGCTCAACGAAACCGGCGCGCCATTGGAAGGCGACAGTAGCGCCCCCTTGAACCTGTTTTGGCGCGCTAGACAGAGTCTTGGCGGTTCACTCAGCGAACGCCCACCACACTTCACTTTGGGTCACCGTCGAGTGCACTACTGCCTTGGAAGTGTCCCGTTTCGTTGTGCTATACCAAGTTGATTAGACTTACAGACCTCTGTGCCAGGAACTGTTAGTTTATGGTTCATTGTATAAGGAATAAATCAAGTTGATTGTATCTGAAGTGTTTCGTCTCGCTCGAACTACTTCCTCGTCCACAACTATGTCGGACAGCTCATCTAATGTGCCACACACCGCACCCGGCCATCCCAACCCTATCCCGACACATATAAACTCTTGAATCACTCTAATTGTTTTATAATACATGCATAGTATATTTAGTATTAGCATATCACCCGTGCGAAGCCGGGGCGAGTCGCTAGTGTAGTATAATAAGTATCCGGACTCCTCACCTGGTGCGTGTAAGGGCGCGGGGCGTCCGGGTCGGAGCTGAACGGGTCGTGGAAGGTGTTGCCGGGGCGAGTCGCTAGTGTAGTATAATAAGTGTCCGGACTCCTCACCTGGTGCGTGTAAGGGCGCGGGGCGTCCGGGTCGGAGCTGAACGGGTCGTGGAAGGTGTTGCCGGGGCGAGTCGCTAGTGTGGTATAATAAGTATCCGGACTGCTCACCTGGTGCGTGTAAGGGCGCGGGGCGTCCGGGTCGGAGCTGAACGGGTCGTGGAAGGTGTTGCCGGGGCGAGTCGCTAGTGTAGTATAATAAGTATCCGGACTCCTCACCTGGTGCGTGTAAGGGCGCGGGGCGTCCGGGTCGGAGCTGAACGGGTCGTGGAAGGTGTTGCCGGGGCGAGTCGCTAGTGTGGTATAATAAGTATCCGGACTCCTCACCTGGTGCGTGTAAGGGCGCGGGGCGTCCGGGTCGGAGCTGAACGGGTCGTGGAAGGTGTTGCCGGGGCGAGTCGCTAGTGTGGTATAATAAGTATCCGGACTCCTCACCTGGTGCGTGTAAGGGCGCGGGGCGTCCGGGTCGGAGCTGAACGGGTCGTGGAAGGTGTTGCCGGGGCGAGTCGCTAGTGTGGTATAATAAGTATCCGGACTCCTCACCTGGTGCGTGTAAGGGCGCGGGGCGTCCGGGTCGGAGCTGAACGGGTCGTGGAAGGTGTTGCCGGGGCGAGTCGCTAGTGTGGTATAATAAGTATCCGGACTCCTCACCTGGTGCGTGTAAGGGCGCGGGGCGTCCGGGTCGGAGCTGAACGGGTCGTGGAAGGTGTTGCCGGGGCGAGTCGCTAGTGTAGTATAATAAGTATCCGGACTCCTCACCTGGTGCGTGTAAGGGCGCGGGGCGTCCGGGTCGGAGCTGAACGGGTCGTGGAAGGTGTTGCCGGGGCGAGTCGCTAGTGTGGTATAATAAGTATCCGGACTCCTCACCTGGTGCGTGTAAGGGCGCGGGGCGTCCGGGTCGGAGCTGAACGGGTCGTGGAAGGTGTTGCCGGGGCGAGTCGCTAGTGTAGTATAATAAGTATCCGGACTCCTCACCTGGTGCGTGTAAGGGCGCGGGGCGTCCGGGTCGGAGCTGAACGGGTCGTGGAAGGTGTTGCCGGGGCGAGTCGCTAGTGTAGTATAATAAGTATCCGGACTCCTCACCTGGTGCGTGTAAGGGCGCGGGGCGTCCGGGTCGGAGCTGAACGGGTCGTGGAAGGTGTTGCCGGGGCGAGTCGCTAGTGTAGTATAATAAGTATCCGGACTGCTCACCTGGTGCGTGTAAGGGCGCGGGGCGTCCGGGTCGGAGCTGAACGGGTCGTGGAAGGTGTTGCCGGGGCGAGTCGCTAGTGTAGTATAATAAGTATCCGGACTCCTCACCTGGTGCGTGTAAGGGCGCGGGGCGTCCGGGTCGGAGCTGAACGGGTCGAGGAAGGTGTTGCCGGGGCGAGTCGCTAGTGTAGTATAATAAGTATCCGGACTCCTCACCTGGTGCGTGTAAGGGCGCGGGGCGTCCGGGTCGGAGCTGAACGGGTCGTGGAAGGTGTTGCCGGGGCGAGTCGCTAGTGTAGTATAATAAGTATCCGGACTCCTCACCTGGTGCGTGTAAGGGCGCGGGGCGTCCGGGTCGGAGCTGAACGGGTCGTGGAAGGTGTTGCCGGGGCGAGTCGCTAGTGTAGTATAATAAGTATCCGGACTCCTCACCTGGTGCGTGTAAGGGCGCGGGGCGTCCGGGTCGGAGCTGAACGGGTCGTGGAAGGTGTTGCCGGGGCGAGTCGCTAGTGTAGTATAATAAGTATCCGGACTGCTCACCTGGTGCGTGTAAGGGCGCGGGGCGTCCGGGTCGGAGCTGACCGGGTCGTGGAAGGTGTTGCCGGGGCGAGTCGCTAGTGTAGTATAATAAGTATCCGGACTCCTCACCTGGTGCGTGTAA
This sequence comes from Apotomis betuletana, assembly GCA_932273695.1. Lineage (NCBI taxonomy): Eukaryota > Metazoa > Arthropoda > Insecta > Lepidoptera > Tortricidae > Apotomis > Apotomis betuletana. Next base: position 8,903,980 of record OW026298.1, on the reverse strand, counting down.
GGGCGCGGGGCGTCCGGGTCGGAGCTGAACGGGTCGAGGAAGGTGTTGCCGGGGCGAGTCGCTAGTGTAGTATAATAAGTATCCGGACTCCTCACCTGGTGCGTGTAAGGGCGCGGGGCGTCCGGGTCGGAGCTGAACGGGTCGTGGAAGGTGTTGCCGGGGCGAGTCGCTAGTGTAGTATAATAAGTATCCGGACTCCTCACCTGGTGCGTGTAAGGGCGCGGGGCGTCCGGGTCGGAGCTGAACGGGTCGTGGAAGGTGTTGCCGGGGCGAGTCGCTAGTGTAGTATAATAAGTATCCGGACTCCTCACCTGGTGCGTGTAAGGGCGCGGGGCGTCCGGGTCGGAGCTGAACGGGTCGTGGAAGGTGTTGCCGGGGCGAGTCGCTAGTGTAGTATAATAAGTATCCGGACTGCTCACCTGGTGCGTGTAAGGGCGCGGGGCGTCCGGGTCGGAGCTGAACGGGTCGTGGAAGGTGTTGCCGGGGCGAGTCGCTAGTGTAGTATAATAAGTATCCGGACTCCTCACCTGGTGCGTGTAGGGGCGCGGGGCGTCCGGGTCGGAGCTGAACGGGTCGTGGAAGGTGTTGCCGGGGCGAGTCGCTAGTGAAGTATAATAAGTATCCGGACTCCTCACCTGGTGCGTGTAAGGGCGCGGGGCGTCCGGGTCGGAGCTGAACGGGTCGTGGAAGGTGTTGCCGGGGCGAGTCGCTAGTGTAGTATAATAAGTATCCGGACTCCTCACCTGGTGCGTGTAAGGGCGCGGGGCGTCCGGGTCGGAGCTGAACGGGCCGTGGAAGGTGTTGCCGGGGCGAGTCGCTAGTGTAGTATAATAAGTATCCGGACTCCTCACCTGGTGCGTGTAAGGGCGCGGGGCGTCCGGGTCGGAGCTGAACGGGTCGTGGAAGGTGTTGCCGGGGCGAGTCGCTAGTGTGGTATAATAAGTATCCGGACTCCTCACCTGGTGCGTGTAAGGGCGCGGGGCGTCCGGGTCGGAGCTGAACGGGTCGTGGAAGGTGTTGCCGGGGCGAGTCGCTAGTGTAGTATAATAAGTATCCGGACTCCTCACCTGGTGCGTGTAAGGGCGCGGGGCGTCCGGGTCGGAGCTGAACGGGTCGTGGAAGGTGTTGCCGGGGCGAGTCGCTAGTGTGGTATAATAAGTATCCGGACTCCTCACCTGGTGCGTGTAAGGGCGCGGGGCGTCCGGGTCGGAGCTGAACGGGCCGTGGAAGGTGTTGCCGGGGCGAGTCGCTAGTGTAGTATAATAAGTATCCGGACTCCTCACCTGGTGCGTGTAAGGGCGCGGGGCGTCCGGGTCGGAGCTGAACGGGTCGTGGAAGGTGTTGCCGGGGCGAGTCGCTAGTGTGGTATAATAAGTATCCGGACTCCTCACCTGGTGCGTGTAAGGGCGCGGGGCGTCCGGGTCGGAGCTGAACGGGTCGTGGAAGGTGTTGCCGGGGCGAGTCGCTAGTGTAGTATAATAAGTATCCGGACTCCTCACCTGGTGCGTGTAAGGGCGCGGGGCGTCCGGGTCGGAGCTGAACGGGTCGTGGAAGGTGTTGCCGGGGCGAGTCGCTAGTGTGGTATAATAAGTATCCGGACTCCTCACCTGGTGCGTGTAAGGGCGCGGGGCGTCCGGGTCGGAGCTGAACGGGTCGTGGAAGGTGTTCCCTTCGCCGGGCGCCGAGCCGGTGCCGCCGGACAGGTACTTGTTCATCACGGTCACGCAGGCCGGATGGTACTCGTACACCAGCACCATTGCTGCAAGATAATAATCACAATTAACACTTTCGACACCAACAACCCGGAGGCCGGGCGCTCGTAAATTTTCTTCAGATGCCGGCCAACCCGGTAGCCGGGTTGATGCTATAAAAGTCGGCTCGGCCGGTTTCTGGGATATGTCTTACTTTTTTGTCGGGTTGCGAGAGTGTTAATAAACAAATTCACATATACAAACAAATCAATCTAGTCCCACAGTAAGCTCTAGTCGGCTTGTGTTATGGACACTAGACGACGATAAACATACTTATATCGGTAAATGGGTCAATCAACTTTTCTGTCGCTTGGTGCTATGATGTTGTCCCCTGGGTTACTCTTTAAAACTACGATTTTCGGCGGCAATAATCAACAAAAATGTTATGATTGCACCAATCATAAGCCCATTCTTATTTAGAATATCTCTTGAAAATACCAATACTATAAATTACCAACAATTTTCTAAGAAAATAAATCACCATTGTCCCTGGGTGACGGGGCAGAATAACAACAAGAAAAAGTAGATCCACCGAAATACAAATAACATCCATGACCCAGGCACAAATATTCGAGTTCATCACACAAATATTTGCCCTTACCTGGATTCGAACCCAGGACCGTCGGCTCAGTAGGCAGCTGCTTAACCACTGCGCCAACCGCGTCGTCGAAATTTATATATATGTTATTTTGGCAGTAAATTATGTACAGAAGTGAAAACATTCACAAAAATATTGAAAATCAATAAGATCATTTACTGTATGAATCATCGTTGCCGTGATAATGAATTAATGATAATCCAGTCCATCCAGTTACCAAGAGGTAATGTTCAAATTAAAAGCTTGTCTATGGCATAAAAACTGCGTGTTAAGACTCTCTTAAACGGACCATGTTTAGCAGCAAATTGTGGCCGACAACTCTATGGCCGTCCTTCTCTGACACCCTACGCTAGAGCAAGATGCAAATAATGACCGGGCCACAGCAAAACAAGCCCCTTTAATGTATGATGTACGCAACTTACAATGGTCGCTCCGGGCAGGTGCGGCCGGCTAGCCCCGCCCCCTGCCGCTTACTGACAATCGGATGCAGCTACACTAGGCTTCCGGCTTCCCATGCTAACGAAAAAAAAAAAAAAAAAAACTTACAATGGTCCCCGAACGCCTTGGTAGTGAAGCACTCGTGGAGACGTATAACGTTCGGGTGGTCTATGTTCTTCCACATTTCCAGCCTCTTCGTCGACACGTTGGAGTAAGAGTGCAGCCGCCTCAGGGCGAAGTGCTGCCCGCTCTGGCGGTGCGTGGCGCGGTACGAGGTCGCCATTGAGTGAGGCGCGCACTCTATTGGAGTCAGCTCCGAATACATCTCCACGTTCTCTGGTAGGTCTAGATAACATTGTTTACGTAAATAAATAACCTAAATTAAAAAAAAAACGATACAGAAATCAGTATAGTTTGCAAAAGCACAGAAGAATTTTAAATCTCAAAATTGTCTTCGTCTAAATCAGCCTTTAAGGCAATTTTGAGACGCCTAAATGACGGCGCCAGTGATTACCGCACAGCACACCTCCGACCGTTTAGACGATGACTATTTTCAGCCGCCTAAATCTCGCCGCCAGTGACCAGCAAGCCGTGTTTACACAGTGCTTTTTTTCAGTACCAGTCATTAGTGGCAGCGGGAGACGCGGAGGGGGGGTCACTGGCGCCAAAAAATAGGCTCGTGTTCTATTCCGCGCCAGCGCTGGCATGCCGCGAAAAAATGGCGCGGAAAGTGTTTATACGGTGCCTTTTCGAGGCGCTTTTTTAGGCGTCTCAAAATTGTCTTCGTCTAAATCAGCCTTTAAGGTTAAGTTAACATTTTTGGTAATGGGTACCGATATCAGTATGAGCTAGGCTAGCAGCCCAGCGCTGATTTTCTACGAATTATTTGCATGTCGCATCCGTTTTATAGGACCATTGGGTTTTTCACGGGCGGAATCGAAGCTAACGAAGGGGTTTTACATAATTTGATTTAATGAATGGGATGATACGCGCTCATCCGGCCCACACATAGCACTCGTTAAATTAAACTACACATTTCCGAGATACCATGTTGAAAATGTATAATACAAATGACTCTTCCGCAAATCGTAAAGTAGGCCGTGGTTGTTTTCAAAGCTTGGCTTATGATTGGTGAATGTCGAGACTTCTTGTTCAAAAGGTCCGATGACACGATCGCGTTTTCAGGTCTCCAAATAAAGGGAAAACAGAAACTGAAAATACTACTATGTAGCAGTGGCGTGGCGTCAAAGTTTTATAATAGTAAGCCGGAATAAGTTATTGTCTACTAGAACAATAAGGGCAAGGTGCCCAAATACCGTAAAATAGGCAAGCCGAAGGGAATCGGTTTGTATGGACGCCACTGGTACCTACTACCTACACCATTCTTCACATATGAAGAGTTCTGTGACACCTGTCATCTCAGTACATTTTATAACCTATAATCGGAAAAATGTACTGAGATGACAGGTGTCATAGGACTCATCATAGGTGAAAAATTCTATAATGTAGGTAAAATTAAGTATTGCATTATGCAATCTGTTTGTTACCGGGGAATTGGCGCAGATCGGTTTGAAGGAACACCTCCTCATTTCTCTGGTAAATCTCCGAGCGAATCGTCTCCGGCATGTAGAACGTGGCCGCAAGACCTGCAATAAAAAAAAAACAATCTAGTCTCAAATTAGGCAATGATTATGCTGTAGGCACAGACCACCCCCACTAGACGGAGCATGTAAGGCACATGTAAGGCGACCCGCGCGCACCAACGATATGGTACGGCAAAACATTAAAGTACCAACACGGCGGCCACCGTTTAGTTGCGTCCATTTTTATGAGGTCTCTGTACACCACTTAACATTACAATTTACCATGTTATTTATTTAATTTCTTTTTTCGTTGACGTACGCATGGATCATAAACAAGGACGCAACTAAACGGTGGCCGCCGTGTTGATACTTTAATGTTCTGCCGTACCATATCGTTGGTGCGCGCGGGTCGCCTTACATGCTCCGTCTAGTGGGGGTTGTCTGTGGCTGTAGGTAACACGACGATACGATATGATACATATCAATCCATGATAATCACAAATCGCTCAGTTGAGCTTCTATTCTAGTGTTAAATTAAATTTAATGCTATTCGAAGGTTAGGTGAACAAAATGAAGTAGATGTTTTATTCCAGGAAGAAACCTTTGTTAGAATTCGATTTGTTTACACGTTGATTAGTTGAATTGGACCGGAGTCAAATAACGTTAAGTGTACGTGCTTGCGCCTACTGCTGCAATCAAATGCGCTGTGGAATCAAATGAGCTTGTGAAAAGTACAAAAAGCATTACACTCATTTCTTAAAAAATGCTAGTACATAGTTTATGCCTAAATGGTGACATTGGAATTAGAATCAAATTTAAGTTTTGAATTAATTAGCAAAATGGAAATTGTTCCCCAATGGCAAACATACAAATCCCTTTTATATTTATTAAATCGTTTCCAACGCGGACACGATTAAGTAGTACACTTCTATATGAATTACAAAAATAAATAAATTCGCAATGCGCATAAAAAAAATAAGTAAGGTTAAATCGTTCCTTCGATTGAAATACTTTTTATCCAAAAGTATTTTCGTCATCTTCCGGAGCTGCGTATTTTCCCATCACTCTTCGACTCATTCTATCTTTATTCAAAACATCACGTCGATAAGGAGGTCGTCTCAACAACGAACTAAAAAACGAACCAACAAACAAATTTTCGCATTTTTGGCAGTGTTTCATTCAAAAAATCACAAAAATTATATCGATCGGTTTTAGATGCCATTATAGAATAATTCTAACTAATCAATAAGTAAACTAAAATTCATAATTTCGTAGTATGCACTAAAATGTAATTGTTTGACATAACAATCAGATGCATTCACTGATTTTCTAAAAGTCAAAGTATAATCTTGTGCTTTCAAGAAGATTTAAAGAGTGCATGTTATTTTTGAACTACTGAGTTGAATGAAACCATTTTTGATGGTATTTCATGGCTTTGGTGAGGAGCTAATAGAAAGTTGAAAACTTGATCTCAATCTTGGTGCATAACAAATATCTGCTTAGAATAAATTAGCCACGGTTATACCATAGGCATAGCTTCCTATGCGTAATAAAGTTCGCTTGGGGTTGCAATTAAAAATGATCGCATAGGCAAACATTCGTTTTATAATCTTTGTTAGAGGTAGGCTATACTCTTCGCTTGATTGTTACATATCTAAATGTCCGTATTACATATATATATTACAACGACTAAATGAAAATTACACGACAGCCATCAATACGTAACTATAACGACAGATTCAATAAACACCTTTTTATGAACTGTCAAAACGCTCAGGCAGTAATGAAATTTTAAAATCACCAAAAGCATGAAACTACGAGTTACATAGATGTCTTCTGCGTATATTCAGAAATAGCATATAATGCAAATAATGCTGTAAATTACGATATATAAAATACGTTCAAGAACTAGTTCTTTCGTACTATCGTTGAACATATCACGAAATAGAAAAATTATATTGGACTTTAATTTTCTGTCTTAATTTTGTACAAACTTTTTAAGAAATTCTCTGAATATCAGTGTTGTATCAGGGGTGTACCCTATTTGTACCGACGGCAATGGGCAACCTAAACTGTTACGAGTTCATGTTGCCCTCCTTTCCGTGCGGTCATTTTCCATACTGCTCAAGTATTCACAAACAGACAGATACTAACACGTAATACAAAAGATTAAACGATATCGCTTGAGTTATACTTCGCAGTTTTACAAAGTTCAAATGTATAACTTCGTATAGGATGGGAACATTTTCAGCTGCGCACACAAGGTCAATTAACAATGCCACCGGTATTGCGATTTATTTAAAATAACACCAGTACCGAGTACACGTAAAAACACAAGTAATTTCAGGACCTTTCGGCATGGGGAGACGTTGTTGATTATGCAGAAAAAGGGGCGGTATCCATATGATATAGTTCATATAGCGTAGAATATAACGAACGATGAAGCCTGATTCATGTGACACATAAGTGTTACTTCTAGGTATAATTCTACGCTACTAGAGTGACCTCTGCGTCATATGTTCTTTAAAATGCTTAAGTGCGCTAGCCATAGCCCTAGGATGTGTGTTTTACACAGGGATCGTTACCGGTATTCATTCAAATTCAAATATATTTCTAATGTCATGTTTTATTTCAAACGCTACTTTATTGAATTTAGATTCATATAGAGCTTTGAAATTAGCTCGCTAAAATATAGACATATGTAATAATAAGCGAAATACATATGTAATAATATTTTATATGGAGCCGAATACCGGTATACCATCTCTGGTTTTACACGCACGATCCCAGTCCCCATTGCTTTACAGCAAGTGTGAGGAATGCGAGACAGGTGGCGCTATTCTAATTGTTTTTATAGAATCTTTTTATAGATTCTGTTTTCAGTGTGGAAATACCACATTTTTATTTTTATAAATATTGACACAAAGGTAAATTATAAAAGAAAAATGTAATGTGACCCACTACAATGTAAGCAGGACTCGAACCTGCGACCCTACGTTTTGGACAATTTTTGGTTGTGTTCATAAATATAAATTATATTTAAAAAATCCACTTTTTTTTCTTAATTCTTATGTTGCGATGATTACTCCGAGCTATGTTCATTGTAAATTATGTCTCGCTTTCTTAAATGCTATTTCTGAAAATACTAGGATAATAAGTACACCTTTTCGCCTTTGCTGAATTTTAAAGCGGAAACATAAAGATGGAAATATATTGACAAACATAAAGACTTCACAACACAATGCCGACCAGTGCCGACCATCGATTTTTTTTAATTGGGTTTCGAAAGTAAAGTTCCCTTCAGCCAATAATATTACGAACTGTACGAAACATACAATTAAAAAAAAATGGAAAAACCAAGGTAACGAAAAATTCAAGGGCTGCAGTTTGTAGATCCTTACAGCAAGGAATATAGAAAAAAAAACATGGTCTTTCAAAAATTATGCAGGCTCTATTTGTCTTTGGAAGATCATAGTGTCCGAGTGTTTTGACAGTTCAAAAAGGTGATTTAATCAGTCAGTTAGGTAGATATAGTTCTAATTCTTTTTCTTAAGCGAATCCCATTAGCTTTGTACCCGATGAACAATACTCACTATCTGTATTGTTAACTGTGGCCACAACTGCCACTTCGAAATGTAAGGCGTTATAAGTGCAAATTACTTTTACACTAAATTAGTCTTTACGTCAAACGAAATAAGGTTTACTCATAAACAAAGAGAACACAGATGTTGGTCACTTCGTAAGTGAAAGAGCAGTGAAGTTCGTATCGATGCTTAGGATGACGATGAAGTGACCAACATCTGTGTAATTTTTGTTCAAGAGTAAACCTTATTTCGTTTGACATAAAGACTAATATAGTGTAAAAGTAATTTGCACTTATAACGCCTTACATTTCGAAGTGGCAGTTGTGGCCACAGTTAACAATACAGATAATGAGTATTGTTCATCGGGTACAAAGCTAATGGGATTCGCTTAAGAAAAAGAATTAGTACTATAATAGTAACCGGTAAATACTTACCAGGCTTGGACTGCTGGGCCATGGGTCCCATGTGCGTGGGCGTCCCGGCGTACATCTGGGACGCGTACGGGGACGGCACCGCCGGCCCGGGCCCCACCACACCGAGGCATTGCTCCGGCTGACCTATAGCACAATGGAGGTACAGTCGCCATCAGATATATCGCAGCATATAAGGCGTTCATAAATATGTGAACATGTACTGTAACGCCCAGTCAATAAGAGTCGTGTTCAGATATTTATGAATACCTTACATGCTACGATATGTCTGATGGCGACTGTACAATACGTATACTATTATAAAATACTAGATTTGTATTGAAAATCAGTTTCCTGATTGGTGGTGTGATTGAGAGGTCATGATTTCAGGAAAAATCTTAATAGAGTCATTTTCAAAAAACATGTACCTACATAAATGTTTACAATGAAGCGAAAAATTGAAAAATTTAATGGTTCGGACAGGATTCGAAGCTGCGTTTCCAACGGCTTTCCGGGCCAACACGGGCGTCCTACCAACTGGACCACGAACCAGATGTCAGAGCCATTGATGGTGCCGACGATAAAGTCTAAATCTTTACGGTAGATCGCGCTACGACGCCACCCTAAGGCATGTTGAAGCAACTGGTTGAAAGATTCTTTCTATGATTCTTAGAAAATCTTAAATGCAGAATTACTAACTTTTAAAAGTAACATAAAGTCTTCTTTCAGCAAAATATCCAATCTACGATATTTAAGGTACTTTCCCTTGATGTCCCATAGTCTTGGGACACCCGGTATAGTGCAGTTGGAAATAACATGGAGATATCATCACCTCAGTGATCAAAAGCGAGAAAGAAGTTCATGCACGCTCCTTTATTTTCAACCGTCGTCAAAAAACGGAGCAAGTTGTCAATTCGTCGGTGCTTGATTCTTTTTTTAAGTAGTTTAAATGATATTCCCCGATTACTCGAAAAATTACTGAACCGATGTGGATTTATTTATTAAAAAAGCGTACCTTATAGTTGGTCCAACATTGCCATATAACATTACGTTGACTTTGGGTATTTTTTAACCACATTTAACTGAATTATGACATGTAAGTATCTGTTGTTGCAATCAATTGTTATGTTTTTAGTATTATTATAACTTGTTTTTATCTTTATGACGATCATAGTATTGTCTTAGCGTAATTTATACTGCCATTTTATATTATGAAATAAATAAATCTAACCTAATCATTCCTTTTCTGTATGTAATTAGACTAGTTGCTCTCATTTGGGTAACTAAATAATAAATAGTTTATACTGCATTGCATACGTTTTACTTCCGGGGTAGGTATAGCACTCCCATATTGGAATTGTTATTGAAATATATACACACAGAAAAAAAAACGGGAGCACGTATTTATGAGCTTCAAACTGCGAAACTGCACTGACGCACACAAATTTAAAAGTCATAACAGCATCGTATTGTCTACGTCGGATCTCGACTGGGTCACGCTCATTTGTTTAGGTCACAACATGAATTCGTAACTGACGTGATAACTGATAAGTAATATTTTCCTGTAAATTTGAATAGATTACTTTCGCCAATGATTTTGAACTGTTTACCTGTATTGTAATACTACGTGTTGTGTCTGTATTTCTTTCCTGTTGAAGTGCGCAATCAAATTTATTCTTACGACGACGCGGCTGACGCAGTTTGTGGTGCACCCGGTTACTGAGCGGACGGTCAAGGACAAATATTTGTTTGATGAACTTGGTTATTTGTTCCTGGGTCATGGATGTTATCTTTATATGTATTTACATATATATTATGAATACTGTCGTCTAGAACCCATAGTACAAGCCTTGATTAGTTTGGGACCAGGTCGATTTGTGTGAGATTGTCCCGTAATATTTATTTATTTATTCGGTTTATATTCTTCTCTGGGCTGCGTAGATGGCGTCGTAAATTGAGGTCTTGAGGGTGGAGCGTATCTGGCCCGACCAGCGTGTTGGACCATAGTTGGTTATTATATGTATAACTATGTTATTGGTAAACGCAGAGTATGTACAGATTCTCCAAATCAATGTTAGCTTCTAATTCATACTAATACAAACTGTAAATTATGAAATAACTAGCGACTCGCCTCGGTTTCGCACGGATGCAATGCTGATAAATTATGCATGTATTGTATAATATAAACCTACCTCTTGAATCACTGTAAGTATTAAAAAACCGCATCAAAAACCGTTGCGTAGTTTTAAAGATCTAAGCATACATAGGAACAGATAGACAGCATAAGATATATTGTCTTCAATATTTTAATTAATCCTCTTGCAAAATTACATCCAGATTTGCCTGCAAATGTTTCGTTCAATATAGCACAATAAACCAAACATTACATTAATTAAACATTTTAACCTTAAATGTCTGAATGATCATTTTAATAGTTAAATTAGGATTATCATATTAATAAAAGTCATTAAGTTTTCATAGTGGATGATGAATTGCTGATTAACATGTTGAAGCGTTCTGTATTAGGTATATCATCAATACAGAATTCCAGATGGAACCTTGTTTCATGCTCCGAAAATTCAACATTTGCAGATAGAACTTAGTATACCTCTAGATTTCTCATAGCCCATTATTGATATTCGAAAATTAAATATAGCAAAATACCCGTAATGTGAAGGAAGTTAGTTCAATACAAAAACACAGGTTTCTTAAAAATTGTCAGATAGAACCCTGTTTTCGCGAGGCGACGAGCAGGAAGCGACTTTATTTTTTACTATGTAGTGATACACTTACCCATCGGAGCGGCGGGGTTGAGACCGCCGGATGTGTTAAGACTGTCGTTTGTGGAGTAAAAGTATGTCGTGCCACCCACATTCTCCTGTTGAAAAATACAGAATAACAATTTTAGTTTTCATCTTACAGATGTAATGAATAAAGATTTTCCAACGTATTTAGGCAGTAATACTTGTATTTATATTTCGGTTTTTGAGTTAATTAAGTGATAAAATACGATGACAAATCGCCCGGTGACAACCAAAACTGACTAAAATTTCTATCACTACTCCTCAAAACCTCGTACAGCTGCCGGCAAACTTCTTGAGCATGACCTTGACTGCGCAGTAGCCGATTTCCGTACAAATGTCGCAAATCCACCATTTTTGCTCTAAAAGTTTGCCGGCAACTATATCTAGTTTGTAGAGTGATACAGAGATTACTTAGTGAGTTTCGGTTGTCGACAGACGAAACATTGTTTCCTGCATAAGTGATTTAGTTTAAAGTGATTTCCAATAACACAATTTACCATTGTAGCTATGTAGAAATAAAATGAATGTGGTGTGTATTTACCAGCATTAACATTTTCACGGACAGTACGTCGGGAGATGTAAATTAGGATGCTCGTGATTGTGGACGGCAACTTTTATCTTTACAAAATTGCCGCTCCGACTTTTTTTTTTTTTTATTATCTTTGTTAATTAGAAAGGGGTTTTGTCACACAGTGACAATGTCACCCCCGTTGAGATTACACACTTTAATATGTATTAAACACTTTTCACTAACAGACGAACAATCGATTTTATAAAGGTAAAGGCCTTGTGCCATTTTTGGCTAGATATTTTTTTGTACGAGTTTTCTCTGTTCCGGAGCATGCAATTTTGAAAACGGTCCTATGTCCGTGAACTTGTTAAATAGTAGGTATATTATTACGGGGGTGAATTCGACAATTGGCCAGGAAGTGAGATTTTCTTCCCGCGTAGAGCGGGCAGAAAATCCCACTTGTGGGCTTAAGTAAGTAAGTTTAATTTAAGTTTTTCGATAAAGCGTTTTAGCAGTGCGATCTATTCGTTAATTCGACTCTGCTGTACGAGGGGCACACCGAAATGATCGGGCATAGAGTACTTTAAACTGAGTTACATTAAATCCTTTTTTGTCACATGCATACTGGCGACTTACAATCACGATGCCGTTTTTACAATTTAAAAAAAGAACGATATATTTTTTTAATTCCATTTTTAAATTGACAACTCGATGAACAAAATGGAGCTGACGTGTGAAAATTTTCGTGCAATTATTTACCATAACTTTCGTCGTGGCTTATCTCCAGATGAATGTCGCAATGAGCTTGTTACTATATACGACATTGAAGCACCTAGTCAGACGACAATATATCGGTGGTATGCTGAGTTTCGACGGGGTCGTGCCTCTCTTGGCACCGTACCTTCATCAGGTCGGCCGAAAACGGCGGTTTCGCCTGAAAACATCGCGGCTGTGGAAAAACTACTAAAAGAAGATAGACATGTGACATACGAGCAGATTCGGGCAACCATAGGCATTGGAATGACTGCAATTCACACTATTTTGCATGGTGAATTGGGTGTCAGAAAATTGATTTCCCGATGGGTACCCCATAATTTGTCTGAAGAGCAAAAGGCGGCTCGTGTTGATTGGTGCCGATCTATTCTGAAATGCTACAATGGAGGAAAGTCAAAAGCCGTTTATAATATGGTCTCGGGTGACGAATCCTGGATTTATTCTTATGAGCCTGAAAGAAAGCACCAGTCGGCAGTATGGGTCTTCGATGACGAGGTCAAACCAACGAAAGTTGTGCGTTCTCGAAGCGTGTCGAAGAAGATGGTGGCTTCGTTCGTCTCAAAAAAGGGGCATGTTGCCACAATTCCTCTAGAAGAACAAAGAACCGTTACCGCTGATTGGTATATCACAGTTTGTTTGCCGGAGGTGCTGGCCGAACTTCGCCAAGGGAACCCGAGACGCCGCGTCATCTTACACCACGACAATGCGAGCTCACAAAACAACTAAATTTTTGAACGACGAAAACGTTGAGTTGATGTCCCATCCTCCATACAGCCCTGACCTGAGTCCAAATGATTTTTTTACGTTCCCTAGAATTAAAGATTTATTGCGTGGTCAGCGGTTTGAGAACCCAGAAGCCGCTGTGGAAGCCTATAAATCGGCCATTTTGGCAATGCCTACTTCAAACTGGAATTATTGTTTTAATGACTTGTTTAAAAGAATGCAAAAGTGCATTGAATGTAACGGAGAATACTTCGAAAAACAATAAAATATAATTTATGTATATAGTGCACATAGTTTTTTAAATTCCCGATCATTTCGGTTTGCCCCTCGTAATGGGTAATGTGAGTGTAATGAAATAAGATGTGATCGTGTGTAATTTGCCATTGTTCTATACCATAACTAAATTTTATGTATTTTTCCTGAAACAATTGTTTAGAAAAAGAATCTTTGAGAGCATTTACGATACGGATCTAAATTATTAAAACTGGTTCATTAACAATAATTTCAGGAATATGACACACTTATCGCGCTAAACTTTTCAACGAATGGGTTGCTAAACATTCATCGAATATAAGATGTAGATGTCAATCTTATAATGAAATGATGACAGATCAAATAAGCTAACTTATTTGAACTGTTCAAAACGTTCCGCTAGTATTGAAGTTTCCAGAAAAGTATTTTTATGACTATCACTACTCACACATGTCCAATATTTTGTGCTAGTTTATTGTATACTCTGTATTTTTGTAAGTTTTATTAGTATAAGGGTGCTCCTCACCACGAGCATTCGCCTGTAATGTAAAAAAACCAATGAGATCTCATATATTTTGTCTTACGTTAAAGCCGAATAGTTGCGGTGAGAGAGCAGTCTTAAGTTAATATATTTTCCACTGCAGTCAAGTAACGCATTGTATTGCTTCGGGTCGGCAATCGTTTGCTACAATGCTGACTCGTTAATGTGAATAGCAAAGCAACCCTACCTTTTTTCAATTTTGATAATTGAAAATTTTAAAACTTAAAAAGTCTTCAAAGTTTTACAGCTTCCGAGATCGCGGGGTAGATGAAATAGTGTACATGATACAACACGTTTAAATTGTCTTCTTAAATTGAGCGTCACTCGCAAAAGCTAAAAGAATATTGGATAGTAAGTGCATGGCCTGCGTGGACGCTCGAGTGCATCAGGACACCTGCATCAATTGCATCTGTTTAACATGAACGCCGCACGCTTCCGCGCGGTGCACGCTCAACTCGAGCGTCCACTGAGATCTTACACTGAGCCTTACTTGGTGTACTTGCTGCGTATTCGTCTGAATGTTTCCCGGCATACTCCCCTGCATATTCCCCTGCATGTTTCCTTGCATGTTCCCTTGCATGTTCCCTTGCATGTTCCCTTGCATGTTCCCTTGCATGTTTCCTTGCATATTTCCCTGGATGTTAGCCAGGGTCGAAGGCGGGGAGCTCTCGGGCGAGTCGGGGAGGAACGGGGTAAAATAGTTCACGGGCATAAACTCCCCTATCAGGACCTGCGGAAAAGGCTGTAGTCACATGAGACAGCCCAGTAACATAACAACTGCTTAATAATACTAGCGTTTTCTCTACCATCAGGACTAATGTAGCTGTGGGCCTGTGATGGTCGCGAGTATCGCACGTTAAATAAATGCCAAAGCATAACTGACTTGGGTGCTTAATCATTTATCCATAGTGTGATACACGAAACCATCATAGGCTTCTGGATTGTACGTAAATGCGAGAAATATTGTATACAACTTCATTCGCAAACAAGCATCAGAAACAACATCATATAGCTGATTAACATCAGTAAATGAACTCACTTCACAGTGAAACCAATTCTTTTCCAAAATCAAACAATATCAGAAGAATCTTACCTTCTCAAAATCATGGATACTATCTAATGTAATAAAAAAAACGCTTGGCTATCAGGCTTCAGTTTTGTGCCGTGCCGACCGTGCAGCTTGCTTGAAGCTGGTAGACAGTGGTAGCAAGTGGGCTGCACTGTTTGTTTTCCGTTTCACATGCAGCTACGCTACGTCAACTACATTGGAACAGCATTTGTACCTCCATTTTTGTATAAAAAAATAAGTTGAAATGCAGTTCTACAGCTCCAAGGCGCAATGTTATTTGCATAAACTCAATGTTTTTTTATTATTATTATTATTTATGCTTTGGTCTGAAATGTCCTTGAAGATAAACAAAGCATGTATGTTTCTTTTGCAATTGTATAGATGTGAGTAAAGACTGTTTTAACTGGCAAAAACAAAAAATACTCAAATCATTGTTTGGTTACTGTTTGTTTATATTAAGATCTATGTATTCAATCATATCCAAGTGATAATCTATCTCAACTTAACCACACACTTGGTATAACTATAGCATTTCCACATGGTCTAAACAACAATAACATACAACATAATGTTATGTTATGGGAATAGTGTTGAAGAAGTTTAACTTCCTGTTTTTGGGTATTTTGTACTCTGAAACCTACTTAAAACAAAGCTTGTATCACACTATCAATGTACAAACTTGATACGTAATTTTGAAGAGTAGTGACAGAATTTTTAAGTTTTGTTTATCACCAGGCAATATAAAAGTATCATAATTCATAGTATTAATAAGTTACCCAACCCACACCATACTGCGGATATTTAGTAGTACTTATTTATTTTACTGGCAACAACAAATTTTTAGTATATGATGTTGAAAGTCAGTGAACATCACAATGAGGAAACAGGGCTAAATATTCCGCAAGTTTCAAGTGTTTTTTTGCATAATAAAGCCCAAACTATCCAGTGATGAAGGTAGGCTTTTTCTATACAATTCAATATTTATTTTAGAAGTTGAGCAGCATTCAGTTAAGCAATGTTTTTAACTTGGCTGATGACATACTGCTACTGACATTTTATCTATCCACTATCCAAGGGCTAAACCGAAACTTGTTAGGCTAAACATATGTATGCTCCTAGTGAATAAACTCCATAAGTGAAGGAAAATTTCAAGCATTACAAACAGCCAGTTTGTTGTTAGGTCCAGTCTAACGCTACAATGTGCAAACTGTCAGAATGCAATTCAAGTTTTATACCTGTCTCGCTCACTCTTATGCGATCCAGATAAAAACCTCTCAGTTTTAACCCAAACCCAAACAATGAAATCGCAATCTGAGAGCACACAGACTGTAGTTATGTTCGGAGGTAAGTTACTCCAGGTAAATTTTTTTACTGAAGTGACAAATGAATTTATGTTGATGGTAGCACATTCGGTAACATAAATTCAATTCACTAAATATTTTAATTGTTTTCTGCCTCTTGACATCATAAATATGGGAATATAAAAACAGACCTGACTCTGTTTTTAAACCACATCTATTTCCAATTAAGTTAAATGTAGCTAAATTATGTTTTCAATTGAGATTGCATTTAATTTAATTTTTATTTTCACTTATAAATTGCAATTAAAATGCATTATTGTTACTGGCCATCAACCATATAATTTATGTAACAATGTCTTTGGTACCTATTAATAAATACTTACTTTTTTTATAGCAGTCGGGGAAGACTCCAGGCTAAGCTTGCCCATGGCTTGGTTTAGTGACCTCGTGGGAGTGGATGTAGAACGGTTCTGAAAGACACGCTTGATAAGTTTTTACCCATTTTTACTTACATATCAGGAACCTCACTTTCTTTATAATATAAGAAAATGTGATACCCGTAACTCTCTCTCAATATCTTCTTTGTCTTCTTCCTCTCTTCTAACAATTGGGTAGACCGACAGTGGTGGACCGTAATGTGTTGTATAATGTGGAAAGGGTCCATTCTGAAGGGTCTTTAACAAAATAATCATCAATGCATCATAGTTAGGATCTGAATATCTAGAATCACCTTTTATGTCATCATCCTTTTTTGGTAATAATGTTGACTGATACTTCAAAAACTTTTCTTGAGGATGAAATAAAAGGCTCCTGGTTAGACAGAAAATTAAAGATGATTGTTCAAGGAAAGAGAAGACTCATGGTTGCCAACAGATGGTTGTTAGAATTCAATGAGAAAGGTAGTGTTTAAGGGTATGAACTTACCATATACGTTGCTAGTTTCGACTCCTGGGGAAGCCCATTGGGAGGAGAATATTGCAAAAAGATAGAGGGATCCATCGCGCCTGGTTACAACGCGGCAAACTAGGAGAAAGAAAACCTTGAAATAATATACAGGTCCTGTCTACCACACGGGTGCAGCATCACTCTCTAGTCCATCAGATAACACTAAAAAAAATTACATACGGCTCGAAAATATAAAAACATTAGCGGAAATAGATCGCAATCTGCAAGTCGATATGAACTCAGAAGTCAAAAAGGTAATGACATAGGTAAACGAATAACTATTGACGTTGTTACCGATTGGTTTCTTACCTGACACTGGGCAATTAGTAATCCATCGTCTTAAAAACTACCCTCTTAATAGCACGACATCACAACTCGGCGGAGGCACCCGACATTCTCCAAACTTCCCTTGCTACAAGTCCGTGACGACTGAAGCCTCACACAAATATGCAATTTATCCTACATACTAAGCTCATTGTCACAGTAAATAAACCTTCGGTATATTCGTTATTCGATCAAATCATGATCAAACGCGACTTTTAATACATAACATTAATTTCAAAATGAAAATTAGGAGTAAGGGCGACACGAAGACAAATTACACACAAAGTTGAGTGAAGTGAAATGCATACATACATACACAAAGAAATATTTGTGTATGTGTAGATCGCACGAAACCATAGTCATAGACAAATGTATCGACTTTTTTTGTTTAATTATTCTATAGAGCGGGGGATTTAAAAATGATCTGAATTTGAATATGGTATTATGATACGATTTAAAATACTAAGCTCAAGTATATTAAGGTAATTATGATTTCATTTAAAATATTACATTAAAACTTCCAACCTACAAGTCACTCGAAACAAAATTTAATTGGAAATTGTAGTTCTTATTAAACATTGAGTGACTTGTGGGTGACAACTATGCGAAAAACCTATCAAAGAATCTCACGCGCATCTCAAGCGAAGAGCGGTGTCAAACTCATTGCGTTTAAATGACTATTGGTTAGCTCAACTCACCGTACAACGTTCTTACAACCTTGACACTGGCAGAATTGTCCCAATGGACAGTAGCCATTTTTTTATAAAAATTGAATGGAATTGACTATTGGTTAATGAGTTTGACGCTGCTCTTTTTTGTGTGATCTCATCTGTGCACCAGATAAATACTCATTACTTACCAAAGTACCTTAGTGAAAGATGAATAACAGCCGCTTTTGGATACATTATACCCGTGCATCTTGATAAGGGAATGCAAAATCGGTTATTTTACTTTGTAAATAACCGGTTATAATCGGTTTCACCATTAAAAACAACAATCTTGGCATAATAATCTTGATGTCAAATATAAGGTAAAATCGGTTAGAAAATAAGCTGAGGGTGGAGTTTATAACTCATAGTATCTTGCCATTCCCCTTCCTCTCATTTTAAACTGTATTTGATACGAATTTCGGATTAGAACTTCAGAGGTTTTTAATTTCATTGAAGAGTAAGGTTGTTGTTTCTCAGAAATTTCTCGTACCAAAATATATTCAAACGATATCATTGCAAATGTCATTGTGAAAATGCGACGTATTATTTAAATATTTTTCCCATTTATGTGAACTCGACTGTACATCTGCATTTGCACCATATAAAGTCACAAACTTGTGCTACAATCTGTGGCAATGAACGACAAATTCAGGTAAATGTCAATATCATTTTTTCTCATTCCTTCCTTTTTGACAGCTAGCAAGCATCTGCTAGCAGGATCATTCGGATACTGCTTTATGTTAGTCACGTATTCTAATAACTCATAACAGAAAATCTTGTCCAGCTAAACCATAATATCTGCGTGGTATAGATAGTTTATAATCGCTTTAGTAGTTGTATTTCAAAGAAATAATCTATTAGATTATACAATATTTGCTCTAGGTTTGAATCTGTTTGATGACCGACGTAGTGCAAAATCTGTACAAGATGTAATATCCGAACGGCTTTCATACTTATTTATCTGTTATTGGTAGTAAAAAAAAAGGATTATGGTTTGATTGGTTTGCCAAACCAGGTTTGGCCGTGTCAGTGCGTGATAATTAATTTTAACTTATTATCAGTTATTAGTGATTTGTGTTGTATACGTCATTGAATAATCACATCTCATTAAAACAGTAAGTTTTATGATAAATTCCATATTATACACTGATCGTTGCGGAGTTAATACGTGTTAAATAGCAACGTAGTTTTATTTCTTTATTAAATTAGTTTTGCTGCAGCCAGGATGGATGCTTCATACCAAGGCGGGGTAGCCTACGAGGAGCGGGGCGAGAGTTTCCAGAAGTTGTCATCGACGATAGCCAGTAACATAAAGAAAATTTCACAAAATGGTATGTATCACCTTAAAAGTCATTATAGTTTGTTTGTATTATCTTCCACGTAGCGAAAGATTGCGTTATATCTTTGTTTTGACTCACATGCTACGCCTTCCTTTCATAACAATGCACCGCAATTTCATGGAGATCCTGATTTTTAAATTACAATTGTTTCTGTTTATAACCTTGATGCTTAAAACATGACTAAGACTAAGGTGTCAGGAGGAAAAATAACATTAAAGAGTTTTCCACATACTGCGTGCTTCTAGTTGATATAATTCCCTAGGAAAAGAAAAGTTGATATTGGAATGTTTGGTTAAACAAAACAATTAAACAGCTGTTAAAGCAGAGAACATAGGGTGACCAGGGACAGAGTGAAATAATGTTTATCTTTGACAAATTTTCCTTTCCATACTATTGCTTTTAACACTTTCAGGCGAGTACCCTGACAGCATGTGTCATAGGCCTTGTGAAACAGATAGGTATGCGGCGTCTAGAAACAATGTTCAACCGAAATTGTTAAATTACTTAAAAACTGTAATTTATACTTTTTATAATTAGCTATTATTATTAAATCTTCTTAGTTTCCAATTGAATTAGAGAAAGGGTTACACACTTACTCGCTAATAGTTTAAATCCATGCTGGAACATTGACTTACTGCAGGCTTCTTTTGATCCATGCAATGATACCATACAAGTGTAACTCTCATCTAATAAGTGTACTGTTATGTAGATGTTGTAGCGCTGATAACCAGTATATGCAAACCCGTTGAGCTCTATAGATTATCAATGGACTTTTAAGTCAGGGAATGAATCACACAGAAGAGACATGGTCTTGGACTCACTCCATTCCCGCTCTGCTATAAAAGTCAGTTGCACATTTCTTCACATAAGTTTTTAACCCCTATTATAGGAAGTCTGTAAATATTTCCCATTATGTATGATCACTCATCATTTTGACGACGCGTTTGGCTTGATTTGTAGACACCTGCCTACTGAGCCGGCGGTCCCGCGTTCGAATCCCGGCCAGGGCAAATATTTGTGTGATGAACTCGAATATTTATGCTTGGGTCATGGTTGTTCTATGTATTTAAGTATATATTTATCTATATAAGTACGTATATCGTCATCTAGTACCCATAACACAAGTCTTCTTGAGCTTAATTTGGGACTAGATCGATTTGTGTGAGGTTGTCCGATATTTATTTATTTATAAGAATATTGAATACCTACATTCAAATCCCATTATTATCAGAATTCATAATATCACTATCCATGCACCTATCATATACTAATATTTGTTTTCATAGATTTTCTTATATTAACTATCGTAACTCGTAATCATTCTAATTCATAACCTAAGTTTTATTTATACGCATAATTTAAATTCTGCTTGCGTCTGCATTGATGCAGAGGCGATGCTGAAGTGCCATGCCATGCCAGTGTGACTGAAACGCTACAAACAGTCGCGGCATGTGCAATCTTGAGGATGAATATCTCAATATGGATTGACAATATCATTTTTACTTTTTAGGTTAGTAATAAATATGTATCAATATGTGAAGTCAATTTCACATAATTTTAAAGCATTATGTCTTTGATTTATAAATTCGCCCAAACAAAAAGTCATATAAGTACTCTCTTTAATAGTAAAGACTGTATTCTATCATAATTATAATATTTGTTGCAACGCTCATCTAAAATTCTTTGATTCTTCTTTCTCTACCACCGCATTCCAATCTCCATGCCACAGTCATGCGACGGCTGTGGGAATGATAATTTTAATATTGATCATGCCCTCTGCTGTAAAACTGGTGGCTTAATCACTAGACATCACAATGAAATAAGAGACCTTTTTTGCGAATTATGTCAACACGCATGGGGCAATGTCACGAAAAAACCCCTTATTTCTGAAAATGACAACGGTCTACGAGCAGACTTATCCTGCCGCGGAGTATGGGATGCTCAGAGAAAGGCGTTATTTGACATCCGTGTTGTTGACACCGACGCTCCTTCTTACATCTCGCGACCCGTAATATCCGTCCTGAAATCAGCTGAAGATGAAAAGAAAATAAAATACTCAAACGCTTGCGAAATGCGACACGCCTCCTTCACCCCACTAGTAACGTCAGTTGATGGCGTCTTTGCCCCACAAATGTCATCTTTCATGAAACACATGGCAGAAGCCATATCAGACCGCTGGCACCCATCTTTAAGTACCATGCTGGGCTGGCTTAGAGCACGGGTAAGCGTTGCCATCATATGTGCAACTAGCATGTGCATTCGTGGCACACGGTATAGGTTCAAACCACTAGCGAAATGGCTGGGATTCGACGACGGTGCTGCCCTCCCACACATCGACTAAATGTTATTTTTACGCCAATTTATTGTATTTGTATTGTACCCACTTTATTGAATTAAATGTTTTTATTTAAAAATTATTATTTTGTTTAAAATATGTACTAGAATAGCACACACACAAGTAATTAACAAATAATAATTAAGTAATTTACACATCATAGTAATTTCTGTACAAAAAGTAATGATATCCCATCAAAAACAAAAATGTTAAATGAGAGCCAATTTCAACGTCACCTGCAACGTTGTCGACTTCGCCGGCAAAAGAATTGAGATGGGTCCCAAGTTCTTTGCCCTAAAATTTTTAGATACAAGATCATGCAACATACTAAAATAAATGTATGTAACAATTTCTTGTTTCTCAATACTACTACAATGTTTGCTACTTAATAGTTAATATAAATTCTAAATTATAACAAAAAAATATTTACTCAATGCATTTATTTTACTTGGGGTGTAATTCAATATCAAGATTTGTATGCAAACACTTTATTGTACATAAAAACAAGAAATACACATTCCAAAAGAATAAACACAAATGTAAATGGTAGACAAACCAAGCAACATGTACAATACAAAGGAGGATAACTTTACAATAATGCACATGAAAATGCAAAAACCAACAGATAGAGAGATAGGCAAACAGTCAATATAATACATATTACATATTACGTAATATCTATATAAATACACATATATATATAATATTCAACATAAATATAATTATAATGGCCATGTTTTTATAATGATATCTTATAGTTTTAATCACCTTTTAGTATAAGTTTATATATATTTTTTAAATTATTATTTATTGTAATAGTTTAATTATAATTACATATAACAAAAACAGCAACCTAATCATTCGTTCGACAGCCACAATTTTTCAATCAAATCAAATTTCCTCTTGAGCGATGCTACGGACTTCGAATGCCTTAGGGCGGGAGACAATTTGTTCCATAATTTCACGGCGCGCACAGCAAAAAATAATTTGACTTGGCTTGTTTGAAAATGATATACTTTTACTAAATTAGGTTTATACTTAACTCTTTTATATTCTACATACTTACCTAAGACTTAATTGCACATGAAACAGTTGCAAAACAGGTTATCAATAAATGTAGTCACAATTTTTTTCACTCTTTATTTGACATTTCTCGCTTATTATCAGCAGCACATATCTATATAATACATATATCCTAATGACCTAATTTTAGAAATTCAATTCCTGTGCAGAAAAAGTTTTATTTTTATTTTATATAGTGTAGCTAGAGCAACAATGTTAAAAAAGCATTTTGTCGACAGTATCATCAATGTCGAAGATGGTCAATCAGCTGCAGACACCTCAAGACTCGACAGAGCTACGCAATCAATTGTAAGTTTTATTTACCAAATACTAAGAGGCCTTATTCTTTTTAAAATTTATTTATTTCATATTATGACAAATATATTGATAATTTCAACCAACTTTTTGAAGTGTATAATACTTTTCCCCGAGTTATAGGTAGTAACATAGAAATCAATGCTTTCATTGCGTGCAATCGAAAATAAGTTGAAAAAACGAATTTTCCGCGTGAATTTTGAAAATTTCGAGTAGTTGTTACTAGCTGTAGGCTACGAGTAACTGTAGGTTTCAAATATATACCTACCAATAAATCCCAACACCGACGAAGGTTATATTATGGTGAATTGAAAAGTTTTGAGCCTAACCTTTAAAATAAAGACTTGAGTTTTTATATCAATTTTATTTCTCTACATAGTCTCCAAAACGATCTATACACTTTTGCCACCTTGCTTCCAACTTCATTATTCCTTGTAAAAAAAATGAATCTTCAAGGTGATTGAAATATTCAGTCGCAGCTTCTTGCACCTCAATATCTGTCGAAAATTTCCGTCCTGCCAAGTGTTTTTTTAGGTTCGGGAAAAGTACTCTCTGTCACTCTTGTGAAGCGTACGGAACAGGTAATAAATGTTAAGTTCCGTTGCTTAGCTAAAGATTGCTATCTCTTAGTAAGGGATGTATCTGTGTGTAATTTCTCCGCATAGGCAAGGCCTTAGTTCATATAGGTTATTGTTAGGTAGGTAAGTGTGTTTGTTTTGTTAGGGAAGTAGTTAGACGGCCATAATTCTAAATATTTAAATATATTTTTAATGTAAAAGCTAGTTGCCAGTCCTGCTGTCATTCGACAATAAGCCTCACAGTACCCACCTTGCAGAAACCTTAGAAAAACCTAGATCCTTAGTGATTATGTTTTGAGCTCGCTCATAGGAAATACCAATTGTCTCCGCTATCTCTGCAACTTTCAACCGCCTGTCATTCATAATCATATCTAGTATTTTATTGATATTTTCATCTGTAGAAGCCGTTATTGGTTTGCCACACCTAGGTTCATCTTCAACTGCTTCTCTGCCGCGTTTGAAATCTGCTACCCATCGTTTTACAGTGGCATATGATGGAGCGGATTCCCCTAAAGTCTGGCACATGTCTTCAAAGATTTGCTTTGGCGTTAAGCCCTTTTTTTGTAAGTATTTTATTACAGAACGGTGCTCAATTTTATCCATTCTAAAGAAAATCGCAAACCTCTTATAGTAATTCGATCACAAAATTTGCAATTGTGACAGAAGAAAAACAAAAGATAGTGCATTATGATAAAAAAATATGCAAGTCTTACGTGCCAGTATTATTATTTTTTTTAATTTCATTATCAACCTCAGGCTCAAAACTTTTCAATTCGCCCTCGTATGTATATACATTCAACGATGAACAAATGTCATATTGAGAATTTATAAATTATATCTAAAAAACAATATGACATAAAAATAATCCAACAATAAATTCTTAGTTCTCAAAAAGTATAATACTGAAAAAAAAAACCTAATATGAACACTGCCGGAACAGCCACAAATCTTTCAGCAAAACAAACCAAATTGAAATGGGTTATTCGTAACCTATCATGCCACAGACAAGTTAAGCAGATTCACACGCTGAATACTCGGGTTTGCCCACAGGCGTCAGATCCAGAATTACACACAGAAGCTGGCTAAGGACACGTCATCGATGATCATGGACCTGATGAAGATGCCAGTGGACCAGCCGGCGGGGAAGCTCACCAGGGAGCGCCTGAGTGACGAGTACATGGCTACTCTCAACGCCTTCCAGGTTAGTTATTGCCTGACTTTGTCCCATGGTTTAAGAAGATCTAGGCATCAGATTTCTTATAGCACGGTAAGACTTTAGAGAGATATGGAGCCGATATTAAGATTAAAATACAATTCATCTTCATACTGATTCATCTATTTTTTGAGGTTTTTAATTTAGTTATTGAGGTTAACTATCCCAAGCGTTAAATGACTAATTTTTTGTACTATATTACTCCTACTCTTACATAACAACTCCTAGAATTACATTAATTTTCGATTTCATGAATTTTCTAGTCATTAACTGGCTATTCAATCAATGTAGAACCCAATTTACTTCAGAAAACATGTAAAAAGTAGCAAATATTCACAATTCAGGTATTTATATATTCTTCTGACTTTGTCCATGACTGTAAAATTAAAATTACGAATTAAATACACCTATGACTATGTACGAGTATGAGTATGAATTATATTTTAATGTTAATATCGGCTCCGTAGCTCTCTTAACTCTTACCGAGCTGTCCGAAGTCGGATGCCTACACATATCTTACCTTCCACCTTTGCTGGTATTTTCTTTGACACATAATTTTAATTCCTTTCCATAATAATGAGTATGTGTTAAACAACTTAATTTCGACTCCATTCGCTGGCAATGTATTTATATGATTTATTATTCTATTTTATGGTCTCTTGCGCGTTCAACTGACAGATCTCGTGTAAATTTATTATTGTAACAATTCCTACATTTTTTTATTGTGAATTCAAATATAGAACTTTCCGTGATAGATATTTTCTTATTATCGCTTAAAGACGACTCTTATAGCCCAAAAGACAATCACGTAAAGCACAGTTATTGCGGATAAACAATAACATTTAATTAAATAATAAATTCTGCAATCATTGTTTCCTTGTCATGTCAGTATTGCCGAGGGTTTTCCTCGCATTTAGCTATAACAACCGGTCAGCGGTTCTACCAGTACATGTACTAGATACAAAACAATAAATTTTATTTGACAATTTATTCTCTAGGCGACACAAAAAACGGCTGCCCAAAAAACCAAGGAGGATGTGCGGAAAGTGAAGGCTCAAAGTGCTACGATCAACATTGGGGATCCATTCGGTATGTCTGGTAAGCACACACACCTCTTTATCCTAACCTTAGTTTGGTTTTATGGATGTTATAATTACTTTCCTTCTCAATTATTGTACACTGGTAAGTTCGGATTATATGCTGAATTTGAGTCCCCGGGTATTACGAAAATTAAACTCGGTAATTTTTACTGTTAGTCCTATATTTGTTATTAGGGCGATTATTTGAGCATTTTAACCTATTGACCGCCAAGGGGTCTAGCAATTTACCGTGCCACTGACGCCAGAGTAAAAAAAAAAGATGTGCCCCAAAATCAACGGGGATTGAAAAATACTTGTAGCGGTTAGAATTACAAAGTTTTTGATCATCGAAATTTGGACGGCTGTGGCCGACGTGGCGTCAGGGGCACGATTTTTTGTTGACGGCCACAGCCGACTGTGGCGGTCAAAAGGTTAACTGTCTCATTAATATGGCTAATTCATAAAAACAGTCAACATAATTTTAATAACAATTGTACAAATCTGAGACTGCAACAAGACAACCGAAAATGGCGCCTCAGTTCATACAGAGATCATCGATATTGCAGACATATTATTGGGGCGGTTAAATCGCTCGAATAATCACCTATATATTTATGTTCTTCTTGAAAAACTATTGGCTTCCTCAAAATTTAATTCACATAGAATTAAATTTTGAGGAAGCCAAAAGGTTTGTGTCATTTTACCCTCGCGGCTAAGTGGCACCTAGTATTCTGACAAATATGATTTATCTAGGTCGCAGCAACGATCTAGTCGAGATGGATGACAAGAACTCGCGCAGACAGGAGCAAATGACAATGCAAAGCGAACAGGATCTCAGGCAGCTCGAGGAGCGCGAGCGGGACATCAGGCAGCTGGAGGTGAGTATACTGGAAACGTGGCCGGCGCGGCGTATAACAGTCCAACGCTTTATCATCCTCCTAGCCTTTGTCCCATTTTTTTGAGAATGAATTCTCAATCGGGGTCGGCTACCTAAATCCCAAGATATGGCGTAGGCACTAGTTTTTAACAGTCCAACGCTTTATATTTAACACAAATTATAACGGGTCTATCGCGATATTTCTTATTTACCTTCATAATCTTACGTTTCGGCGGGGTTGCACACGCCGTGGTCTCAGATATATATCAGCGCTTTATATTGTACTGATCCATAGTTGGCAATGTTCCTTTTAAGAGGCCTTATTCCTTGTGTACCTATTGATAATTTCAACCAACTTTATGAAGTGAATAATACTTTTCCCTCAGTTGTAGATAGTAACATAGCTATTTCATACTTTCATTGCGTGCAGTCGAAAATATGTTGAAAAAAACAGGTATCTGCGTGTATTTTGACAATTTCGAGTAGTTTTTGAAATAAAATAATTATCAATGAAAAATCAAACTATGGGTTTCAAATGTATACCAATAAATCGCAGTAGCCCTGTTATGTAGCCCTAAGATAATATGTTAAGAAACATGTTTGATCATCGAGAAAAATGACAAAAACAAACAGCGTTTTTGGACGGCTAAGAAGCCTTAATTTTCTCTGTTTTTCTCTCCTACGTTCGAGGTTAGGTTAAACCGGTACGATACTCATCCCCACTCATACACTCCTGTAGCGTGGACAAAAACATTAAGCTTGATGTTGGGAGGATACTCACCAGCGCGTCTTCGCGCGATAGTTAAGTGAGAAAGAGCACTCACATATTTGTCAAAAAATTACTGAAGCTTTGTCATTTATTATATTGTTATTTATATGAGCATCCGTCTTCACTAATCGCGCTCAGCGATACTTGTATTTGTTTCCGACTTTGCGTTGGTATCTGTTTTTTTTATTTATTAATGCACTGAATGTAGTTATGATTATAACAACCAACAGAGGTGGACAGTCTGAAGATACATTGTAACTTGGACTTTAAAAATTAAAATTACAAATCGATTTCCGTTTAAGCTCTATCAAAGAAAAAAATAAACGATTATTAGTATGAAATAATTAATTAATACGCGATAAAAACTTATCGATGAACTACAATTATTTTGAATCGGCAATAGTTCTTATCAAATAACCATTGATGTTTTTCAATGTTGACCTTCACAACATTAGTCATCCATAACAAATTCAACTAGTAGTGTAACTATACTATACATATACCGATTTAGCACATGATTCGAATACGAGCAAATATGCCATTTCAGCCGAATAAGTTGTAACAAAAATGTTTAGTATGTAAAGATTTATAACTAATACGCTTCTAGTATACTTCTAAAATAAGAGTTACCATTCTTCTTCTTCTTCTTGTTCGTGGGCTTCATTGAGGTCGTGTCCGTCCTGAAACGCTTTGACGGCATCGTTGACGAGTTGCTTCCATCCTACTCTATCCTCAGCTTTTCTCAGGGCAGTGGTAATAGTAAGTCCAGTTACAGCTTTTATCTGGTCGGACCAGCGGGTAGGTGATCGCCCACGTGGTCTTTTGCCGTCTACTTTTCCTACTACCACCAGTTTGTCGAAATTATCTGGCTGTCTGCGGGCGATATGACCAAAGTAGCTTAGGACTCGCTGGTAACATATGGTGGAGAGTCTGGTTTTAACCTTCAGTTGGCCGAGAATGGACTTGTTGGTGCGTCTGGCTGTCCACGGTATGCGTAACATTCTCCGCCAACACCACATCTCAAAAGCGTCTATTTAGAGTTACCATTATGGCATCAGAATTTTTTTATGTCCTTCCGTCTCTATCAGGGCGCGTGCAAATATTTGAGCGCGCTCCATTTAAAATTGAAATAATAATAATTCACAATATAGGTATAAAATAATTACACAAAGAACACAATGTCAGCAAAACAACAACAGAATTAAATATGAAATGTACGATAAAAAATACAAAACAATTAGTCAAATACACAAAAAAGGAAAAAACACAATGTCAAAAAATTCTATATAGATATGAAATAGCAAATATAATTCGATTTAGAATTAAGAACGTCAGGTGCGGTCTAAATAACTATTAAAACTATAAAACCAACGGTCAGGTTTGAGTGAACAGAGACGACAGATATCGAAATTATATTTTCCAGAGCGACATTCTGGATGTGAACCAGATATTCAAAGAGCTCGGGACCATGATCCACGACCAGGGCCAGGTGGTCGACTCCATCGAGTCGAGCGTCGAGTTCACGGCACACAACGTGGAGGCCGCCACGCAGGAGCTGCGACAGGCCTCCAACTATAAGGTGGGCTACCTATACAGAGACATATACTGGTTTGAACCGGATATTCAAGCTGGGCCGAGTCGAGCATCGAGTTCACGGCACACAACGTGGAGGCCGCCACGCAGGAGCTGCGACAGGCCTCCAACTACAAGGTGGGCTACCTATACAGAGACATATACTGGTTTGAACTAGAGATGGGTAAATCCTGAGTTGAAGATTTAAATGATTCGAATCCGCAAGGGGATCCGAATCCCTTATCGACTCTTCACAAATCTTATCGAATCCAAGGAGTTATTAACTCCGACTAACTCAATCGGTACCGCGAGCCGTTCATAGTGAACGAAACGAAGTGAAGTGAGCACCGAGCCGAATCGAGTCGGCCGAGCGGCGGCCGCCGGCCGGCCGTGAGCCGCGAGTTGCAATTCACTTCACGCGGTTCACTCGGCTAGGCTCGGATCGGTACTGTAAACGAAACGCAATCAGTTTCAGAGCGGATTGCTTTGAAGAGTCAAAAGAGTTGAAGAGTCATTAAGCGGATTCGGTTCCGCGAGCGGATTTGGATTTAGTGATTCGAAACACCACGCGGAGTCGAGATCGCCCACCTCTAGTTTGAACCGGATATTCAAGCTGGGCCGAGTCGAGCGTCGAGTTCACGGCACACAACGTGGAGGCCGCCACGCAGGAGCTGCGACAGGCCTCCAACTATAAGGTGGGCTACCTATACAGAGACATATACTGGTTTGAACCGGATATTCAAGCTCGGCGCTACGATCCATGACCAGGTGGTCGCCTTCATCCACGTATCATGTATAGCCCACTAGGGTGTTTTCAGCCCGTGCTATATTGCAGATTTTTAGTAGTATTAATTTATTTTACCGGCAATATATTTTTTTTGGTAACTGATCTTAACTGACGTTGAAAGTGAGTGAATGTCACTGATGTAAACAAACAGGAAACAGGACCAAATATTCCGCAAATTTCAAGTAATTTTTGCATAATAGAGTTGAAACTATCCGCAGAGGTGAAAGTCAAGTTTTTTCAGTTGCATTCAGTGTTTATTTCGCAAGAAGAACGAAGGTTTGAGCAGGATTCCGGTAAACAATGTTTTGAATTTGGTCAATGAGAAATCCTTGAGAAGTCGCTACTGACTTTTAATAATGCAAATATATTGCCATGTATTAGCTGTTTGTAGCGCTCCTGGGCAGGACCGATACTTTTTAGGCTATATATTGCATATCAGTAAAGATATGTAACGATACATTTGGCCACTTTGACTGCTACTTACAATTATTATGCTGACTGTGCATTACAATTCATACTATTCTCACAAAGTAACCCCTTGTTTATTTTAGAATAAACTTCTTATTACATTCTTACTATATCTTAGAACATGTATTTGTATTTTCCAGAACAAGCTGCGAAAGAAGAAAGTATATATTGCGATCGTCGTCATCATCGTCGTATCAATTATTCTAATAATTATATTCGGAAGATCGTAAACGGTGCCGCTAACGTCCTTTTGATAATGTACTAAGTATTATTGTTAATGATTTAAATGAAGAAAATAGTCTCGATATTAGATAAGAGCCAAAGGCGTACAGTTTTTAACTTCAAACTTCTAAAAAGTTAACTGTAGGCGTCGTCACGTTTAGTTGTCATATATCACCTTGTATGTGGGCTGACAAAAGAGATATTTAGCCTTTCACCAGACTTCGATTGACTGTTGAATTCGATCAAAAAAGTGACACACTTGACACATCCCACAGAGGGAGGGTTAAATATCATTCCCTTATAAATATACTTATTGTTTATGTATGTTAATGGAATATCACTTATCTAATACTTAATTGGCTTTAATTTCTACGTGTTTGGAATCAAATGTCAAAGTATTCTCGTCCGTCATGCAGATTGTAACTTAATAATCGAAGTCAAGAATAAAATTTCCTATTAGGTATGAAGTGTTCTGTTACGTAGGAGTTGATGTTTGTGACACACCTCTCAACACATTTGGTTGTGAATGAGCACGGTGTAGCAATAATCTATGCCTTAGCTGTAACTGTACAATATAGAAAAATTTCTTAATCAAAGTGTCTCAAGTGGAAATATTGCAATTTGGAAACTATCCATCAGTAGGTATCAACAAATGCGTCTGCACGGAACTGTGTTTATTATGTTTATACATACGTAAGAAGAAGAAGTATTATTTCAGGTAAATGAGATTTCTTCTGTGATTAAAGTAAAAAAGATAAGAATTAGTATTGTTGAAAGTGATGGATCTCTTTTGGTGTTTTATTTTTTAAATATATTACGTTTAAATCGAGTATTTCCTTTTTTGTTGTTTATAAAAAGAAAGAGATAATTATGTAAAAAATAAACATATATTGGCGATATTCACACGATTATTTGTTTCTGTTCACACATAATCAAGAGCAAAGCACAGCAAGGGATCGAAAAAATCAGTTTGCATTCATCACAAGAATGTAGTTTAAATCATTAACAATATGAAGATACTACTTATGCCCTTTGTATATTATAATATTATATACCGTAGATGTAAAAAACAGTTATTATCGTTAAGTTGCGTACCCTTTATTTATACGCAAATATTTCGCCATTGTCATAAAAAAAACAACGTGAATATCATATAGATTTTTGAAGTTCAGGGATTCATGAATCTTAAAATGTTTATAGTATGTTGTGCCGCGTTTGTAATCGCGCTCCATCCTAAACGGAAATACATTTAATTGTAGATAACGATTAAAACTCATAATTTACGGATTTGGTTTGTTACTTTTAAGAGACAATTGGCAAGACGAGCTTTTTATTATTACATTTCGGCCTGCCCGATGTGCATTATAAAGGACGTGTCGTCAAAACATGCATTTTCTATTAGTTATACAAATCAAATATTTAATTTTATTCTAAAATTTATCAATGTTGATGCAGCAAGGACCGACGCGATGTTCAATTCACTTCCAGTGACATACATACATCTTTACGCAACTTTTCGTCCCGGAATATAGAAGATACCTACCTCTAGGACCCTAGGCTTTTTTTAAATATTTATGTCTAGAGCGTGGTATAACCATAATTATACATAGTTAGGTTGATGATAAGGATGCCTAATCCACTGGAGCGGAGCTGTGTAAAAGGGTCATTATTGGAGCGTTTCAACCGCCTCACTTTCGTGGACATAATTATTTTGGAAGAATGAGGCGTAGATTTTGATGCCATTTTCGGATATTTGTTAGATGTCCGGTAAACTTAAATACCTAACCTGAAACGAAATCTAAATCCGCAGCCACTTCTACAAAAATGTGACCACTAAAGTGTATCGGAACAAACGCTCTTATAATGACCCAAAACTCAAAACCAATCACATTGCCCAGATTTAAATGCAGTTCTTCTCTTTCTGGGCTTGACAAAGACGCAGCGTAATTGTTTTATTTTATGCCCTCCGCTTCAGAGCAAAGGCTGCCTACCATCCGTTTTTTTTTTTATTAAGTTTGTAAAATTGCATATTGCGAATGTATTAATTGAAAAAATTACCTATTATCAAGCAATATAAATGTTTAGTTGTTGTTTGTTAGAGGAATTCAGTAAAATTGAGATTGAGATTATGCGCGTTGAGAGAAATAGTGTTGTTTATTTTTTGCTAAGCTCAGCCCAGACTGCAGTTTGGTGTTGTTGGTTCGGATTCACCCATCACACCGATATGAAATGCAGACCACCACTTAGAAGAAGCTTACATACATAGTGTAGTGAATACGAAATGTGAACTAAAGACATGCTAACCGTTTTTTTTTTGCAAAAATCCGGTGTCAACATTAAACGGGTAAAAATAAACTGATCTCTTCCTAAAGTTTACTCATCAGCTCATCGCAGATTCAATTTGAAGCATTTTTTTTTTATTGGAATCAAGCATGACTTGTATTGTGTTCACTAACATGTTTTAAATGAGCTTATCAGAAAAATAACGGTCAAATATGAGGTATGGCTCAGAACACAATTACGAGACACGACATCGCATCGTGGCACGACGCGACATCGCGCCACGATGCGACGTCGTGAGGTTGAGAACGGTATTTTAATTTAGAGTGATGATCATGAACGTAACGTTGATTTTGGATTTACTTATTTCCTCGACACGATGTCGTATCGTGGCAGTTTGTCGCGTCGTACCACGATACAATGGCGTGTCATGTAATTATGTTTTGGCCCTTAGAGCATGATTTTATAAACGCCTAATTATAATATTATGCAGTTAAAGTTAGCCTTCTTATCGGCTGTCCAGGGAATGGAAGAATAATATTTAGCTAAAATAGACTGATTGAAAAATCAATTCTAAATAGATTTAGTAACTAAAATACATTTCAGCAATAATATACATTAGCAATACATAAATAAAATAAATAAATAAATATCGAACAACCTCACACAAATCCACCTAGTCCCACAGTAAGCTCTAGTAGGCTTGTGTTATGGACACTAGACGTTGATAAACATTACTTGTATAGATAAATACATACTTTAATACAAATAACATCCATGGCCCAGGCACAAGTATTTGAGTTCATCACACTAATATTTGCCCTTGCCAGGATTCGAACCCAGGACCGTGGGTTCAGTAGGCAACTGCTCCAACCGCGTCGTCACTAAAATTGGTTTAGTGGCGCAGTCTAAGATGGTCACGAGAGGTCGATGCATCGTCACTAGCGAATACCGTGGTATCAGCATATAATCAGAAACAAGGAAAACTAACTAGCGATCGTATAAACTTATAGTTCAGAACATAGTTTCATATAGTAAGCCTGATGTCACCCGAACTGCGTTCGAATGGGTAATATACATGTATATGTATAGTTAAAGTAACAGTTATTCGGCTGTCTTGGTTGAATAATACATTTTTTTTTTATTAGGGATTCTGTTAGTGATTGTGTGTATAATGTTATAAATTAGGTAAACAAAAAAAACATATTTCGCCAATGTTTTGTGTGCCTTAAAACTTCAGCTAACCATTCTAGTTGTAAACTGAATTAATGACTATGTTGTTCAAATTGTGCAATATTAGATACTAACGCAGAAGGAACTTCTAGTTTTTAACATCTTTTCCAATATTTGTTAAGATTGCTTAAGGCAACTGTTGCTTCCATTTTGTACCTGGATGTTGTAATAGAGAGATGCACAGTTCTCTTAAATGTCAGACCTATTTAATATTGACAAATACTGGAAGAACTCTTTTGATAAACGACAATAGTCGAGGAAATCATCATTGAATAATAAATAAAAGAAAATCACCGTTTAAAATGCACTTAATCTAATCTGCCCTACTCGATGGGCTAACATTGTTTTTTATAATTTTCTGCACACGTCAAGTTACGTGAAGGGCAAGAGATATTTATGTTTCTGAATATCACATTATATTAACAATTAAATCTTATTAATAATCGAAATTACTATCGTTTTACTGGTATAGGTAGGTATTATGAATGTCGTGTTACCGTACAAACCATTACAACGCGTTTTATTGTTATAATCACTTTTATTAAGTATCATTAGTTTTTGAGCTGATATTTAAATTTAGTCGCAAAATCTAATACTGAGGTGTCTATTAATTATTCAGTTTATAAATTAATTCTATCACTAATTTTAGTTAATAATAAGGCCCGATGTTCTTCGTGTAGGACACATCACATCATATCCGTTTCGATGCCTACATAACAGTGAAAAGACGACGCAAGATGATATCGTTACTGATTACAAGCGACATATATTCATGAAGTTTCAAATATTTGATTTAAATAAAGTCGTGATACAAATTTTGTCTTGTGACATTTATTCACTTTGAATTTAGGTATCGATATTATACGTTACGGATAGCTGGCGTGATAAATGATGTACCATGCCCGGGATCCACAGTTCAATTTTATTTAAAGTTCCCCATGTAGGGAATAGGTTCTCCCAGGAATGACACATCACTATGCGTGGTTGGTATTATATATTGTATACACTTAATATTACATAGCATTTTAAGTTTTAAATATAATATTTGTAAACAGCTGATATTATAATCGTTTTTTGCCCGAATATCGTTACAAAAAAGACTTAGGTGACACGCTACTGGCATCCAATTGCTAGTCGGTACTTGATTTCGTGTGCGTGCCGAACATAGTAATATGGCTAAACTCTTTAAACGTGGGTACATTTTTTTAAATGAAACATTTCAGTAGTTAGTACCCCGTAAATTGTCCCATATAATGATTCCTCCAATGATTATATACGAAGCTTACTTTGAGCAAAACTAAGGAAAATCCTTGTAAGAAAAAACTCAGGAACTGCTCTTTTTGAGTGTAATGATCAATGTTTTAAAGTTACGATATAGAGTCAGATACGTATACAAAACTAGCAAAAGAGGTATTCCTTGAGTTTTTACCTATAACACAAACCTTGTTTAATTCAGATTGAAGAAGCGGTTCTCAAAGTGAAACCTCCGTCGGAATAATTACAACCTATCAAGACCTGTATCATAAAGTAAAAATCAAGAAATGAGCAAAGTTTTATGCCGACCATCTTTATAGACCTATTATAAAGAGTATATATATATGATAGATACTTATATGTATGAAACAAGACAAGTGAAACGTTTAATCTTCTTCGGGCTCCGTAAAGTATGCTGACTGCTTTAAAATGGTACGGAAAGTTTATGTAAATGTTTTTGAGAACCGCTGGTCTGAATAAATCTATCCGCTTACAGGCAAAAAATATGAAGAAACTGCGCTTCAGAACTTTTGTAAACATCAATCATATCACAAAATATGTCTATCACTCATTGCAGTAATAAAAAAAGCATATATAGGTACGAAGTAATTTCATCGATGTCTAATGTCTATAATTTTTCGCTATTGCTTGCATTCGATATACTACAGACATATTTTTAGGGCAGCGATATAGTTTATCTAACTAATATATAGTTTTTTAGATTAGTTATAAACGCATTTTTGTTAAACGCTACTTAATATAAATACTTTCGTATCAATTAATAAAAGCATATATTTTTTACGGAGATTATTATTTCATTATGGTATAATAAGTTAAATCGATGGACACTAGGGTATAGTTTTTTTTGTATATATTTGTCTGTAATCCCTGTGAGCTGGTATGCTCTTTGTAGTGTATTTTACGTTCTAAGTATATTACTTTATAGTCCTGCCACTTAATTCTGTGCGCTCAACATACCCTTTCCACTGTCTAAGTTAGGTGGCAGACCTATATGGACCTATATTGTACCAATGTATAAGATTGAAGTAGGAGGCCATGTTTTATTATTTAATCAACTTAAATATATGCATATACGTCAAATGTATTTTTTATTATTATAAGTAAGTAAGTAAACACTTTATTGTACACAAAAACAGTAAAAAAATACATCTATTACAAATAACATACAGGTACAAAGGCGAGCTATTATACTATATATAACTCCTCAAAATATGTAGGTACAGTAGCCGGCAAACAACTTGACCCAAAATGGCGGATCTGCGCATGCATATTTGTACGTAAATCGGCTACTGCGCAGTCAAGGTTATGCTCAAGAAGTTTGCCGGCTACTGTAAACGATTTTCAACCAAGGCGGACGTGAAGGGCTCTTAGGCTGCCTGCCCACTGGACCGGAGCTATGTGAAAAGGACAAATCACATATTTAAACTATTTTTTGACTTAACAAAGACCAGCGCCTCTAGTACATCTGTGCCACGCGACTCTGTCTCGCGCGAGATATAATACCTGTCTCTGTCTTCACAGTACTGTGGGAGAGTGATGGGCGATGCTATGTCGCGCGACAAGAGTCGCGAAACCAAGTTGTGCTAGACGGGCAGGGCTGATTGATTCTTTTCTCCCCTCCGCTTCAATAGGCAGGCTGCCTTACACTGATAGGCCACCGCAATAATCGGGTCAAAGTTGAAGCATACAATTAAAAAGTGTATAGTACCAGGTACAGCTGCTGGCGATTCTTGAGCATAACCTTGACTGCGCAGTAGCCGATTTACGTACAAATGTACATCCGCCATTTTGTTCAAGAAGTTTGCCAACTTGGCAACTTTATAATATAAATTTTACTATTAAAGCCTGACCACAAATATATGAGGATTGTCAAGAGGGCGCTATTTATAAGATTCATATGGCAACAATTTTGCAACTGCCGGATAATCCGAAAACATAATTTTGGCAACCGTTTTTTTTTTCCTTTTTTTTTATTCTACAACCCATGCCATATTGCGGATTCTCAGTGGTACTAAATTATTTTACTGGTAACGAAATATTTTTGGTAACTGACGTTGAAAGTCGGTGAATGTCACTGATGTAAACAAAGAGGAAACAGGACTAAATATTCCGCAAATTTCAAGTATTTTTTGCATAATAAAGCCAAAGCTACCAGCAGTGATGAAAGTCAAGGTTTTTCAATAGGATTCAGTATTTATTTCGCAAGAAGCACGAAGGATTGAGCAGCATTCCGGTAAACAATGTTTTGAATTTTGATAATGACAAATCCTTGACTGACGTTTAATAATGCAAATATGACGTATGCACATTATTGCCATATGAAAGCTGTTTGTAGCGCCACTATCCCTGGGCCGGACTTTTGCTAGGCTGTGCTTTTAATATATTTTTTATCTATTGTTTGAAGAAAAGTTAAATAAGAAATTGAACGAATCAGCGATCACTATAGCCTTCTCCAGCTAATTTGATAAAATAAATGTAGAGTCACACATCATTATTACAACAACAACCAATCCATCGAAACCGCACTAATGACATTAGTTTTAAATACCTGTCAGTTCCGATGTTAACTTCGCAATAAGTATATATTAATGGAATGCTTGATATGGCTTCCGGTTCGTGACTCAAGATGGCCGCATGGGTTTAAGTTTTGTTGTTCGTTATTTATTCATTTTTGTTATTCAATGTGTAGTATTGTGCAGTGATCTAACGTATGAGTGAATAGCTAATGAAGAATTCAACTTGAAGCGTTCATAGCCCTTCCTGGGTCAAGGCCCGATAGTCCGCGTGGTTTTTTGTAAATCGCTATCACTTTACAAAAAGCAAAACCTCACCGAACAACGGCATGCTCTACGAGCAAACTCGAAATTGGCGAAATCATCATTAACTTTGATGGAAGCCATATTTTAAAATTAGAATTAAGAATGCTCGCTTTTCCTGTCTGTTTTTCGGGTAGTAAACACGTGTACACTTTATTTATAATATTACGCTCACGACTGTGACTGGCTTTCGGCATTTTGTTTGGATATTTTTAAATATTTGTTGTAAAAGTTTGTAAAAGTAAACAAACCACTAAAAATGACATTGAGATTGTTGACAAACAATCATAAAATCATTGCCCGTGTAAGAAATTAGTTCCAGTGAAATTCCGCAACATGCCGCATCCTCATATATATTTTGTGGTCAGGCTTTAAGAGCCCGCTTGAATCTTTATAGTAGGTACAAACAAAGCTATATATAGGCACATGTTCTATAAGAGGTACCTATTAGTTGAGACACCTATAAACGCAGTGTATTTTTAATTTAAGTAAGTAAACGTCCACTGCATTCAAGCAGCCAAATAGACCGTTCCGTACCTATGCACACGGCATTAAACGTCCAGCAAGAAACATCTCATTCCAAACTATTGGATTGAGCATAATCATTGGCTTTTTCCATTTGTTTACTTGGCTCAGCAAGGTAGGTACGTATAATCCATACGATACAAGCAAAAAAATACTTATATGTTGGATTGCAATACCAACCAGTACCTTATTTACGTACAGTAGCCCTGACCGCAGCTGAAAAAAGCGCATTAGCATTCATTTATGTGCAGAACTTGGAATAAATACGCCTAGAAACTTAGTCAGCGCTCGAAAGTGAAGCCTGGGCTTCTTTACGCAAATCTGTTATATGAAGACTCTCGTTCTAGGCATATATATATATATATATATATTAAGGTGCAGAAAAAGTGCACAGGAACCCGATTTGCATGTTTTTTGTTGAATCTCGAATGAATTCCAACAGCGAAACTTCTCGAAGATAGCATTATAAAGCTCCGTGCATAAGCTTTTGTTAAGTATCAATATTTCTTTTCAGGGTTCCGTACCACAAAAAGGTAAAAACGGAACCCTAATATTAGAATCACTGTTGTTCACTTGTTGTCCGTCCGTCTGCCTGTCTGTCAAGACCCTTTATTTATTTTTCTACTCCAGTACTTTTTTCTGTCATTTATATAGTTACTAACTCTAATATAAAGACATAAATTATGAAAGTCTGTAAAAGTCTATACTCTACTGCCCAAAAACACACTGCTAACCGATGTTATAATGTCGCCAAAAAAGCATCACTTAGTACCACAGATTACAAGATGAACAGCTGCATTCACACAATTTGCAAATTAAAAAAATACTTATTGTACTAAGGCATTGCTGCCAACTTAAAAAAAAAAGTTTTTTCTTCAGTGCATGGATGTTTAGTATAGTGAACCACCTTTGACCTTTATCATCATCATTCATCATTTCAGCCTATTGCAGTCCACTGCTGGACGTAAGCCTCCCCCAGGGTTCGCCACATGGCCCGATCTCCCGTTTTCGCCATCCAGTCACCATCACCACCAGCCACTTTTTTCAGGTCACACAGCGAGCTATGGAAAGGGGTATGCTCGGAATCTCGTTAAGGGACAAAGTCCGGAACGAGATTATCCGACAAAAAACCAAAGTCACTGACGTAGTTCAGAAGTGTAGCAGACTGAAGTGGCAGTGGGCTGGTCACATCTGTCGCAGAACCGATGATCGGTGGAGTAGACGGGTTCTCGAGTGGAGACCACGACTCGGCAAGCGTAGTGTAGGACGCCCTCCGGCCAGATGGACCGACGATACCTTTATGTATAAGTTTAATTTTTTTGACAGATGTTTAGTATAGTGAACGTATACCTTTATGTATAAGTTAATATTTTTTTGACAGATGGACGTCAATAAAAAGAAAGTTTATCAGACACATTTTTTTTTTAATTTTGTTGATTCCGAGCGGGAACATGTACCTAATTATTTTCTTTGTTGTTTATTTGCATTTTATTTATGAAATGTCGAGTCGTTGAAAAAGTATTGTATGCAACGTTGTATAAGTAGGTCAAAAAACGCTCGTGGCATCTTTCTTACGATGTTCGCTACGCTCACATCGTAACCCATGCCACTCGCGTTTTTTGCCCCCTCTTATACAACGGTTGCATAAAATACTATTATTTAATAATTACATGCAAATTTACAGTTCACATGACCAAAACATTTGCACGGTAAACACATAGAACACAGAAACACAATTAAACATAAAAGCAAAATAAAACAGTAGGCAAGACTAAAAAATAGAACAACAAACATTAAAAGTAAAAGACAGCAATAATAAAAACAAGATTAATTCTGTACAAAAAGAAAAAACAACTATTTACAACTACCTACTTCTAATAAATAAAGGTAAACGTAAATCGACTTGTGTAGAGCTTAAGTAGGCAAAGATTTTTCTGCAAAATACAGTCAACACTGTCAGCAAACATGCCAACGTCAGCTTCGAGTGCAACGCGGTTTAATAGTATTTTATGCAACCGTTGTATAAGAGGGGGCAAAAAACGCGAGTGGCAGGGGTTACGATGTGAGCGTAGTGAACATAGTAAGAAAGATGCCACGAGCGTTTTTTGACCTACTTATACAACGTTGCATACAATACTTTTTCTACGACTCGACATTTCATAAATAAAATGCAAATACACAACAAAATTAAAAAAATAGTCTGATAACTTTTTTTTTTATTGACGTCCATTCTGTCAAAAAAATATGAACTTATACTTGCTTATACATAAAAGTATACGTTCACTATACTAAACATCCATGCACTGAAGATAAAACTTTTTTTAAGTTGGCAGCAATGGCTTAGTACAATAACCTTTTTTTTAAATTGCATATTTTGTGAATGCAGCTGTAATCTGTGGTACTAAGTGATGCTTTTTTGGCGACATTATAACATCGTTTAGCAGTGTTTTTTTGGGCAATAGAGTATAGACTTTTACAGACTTTCATAATTTATATCTTTATATTAGAGTTAGTAATTATATAAATGACAGAAAAAAGTACTGGAGTAGAAAAAATAGTAATCGCTCTCGCTGTTGGGGCGTTGGCGCCGCGGTGGGTGCGCGTGGCGGGTCCCGCCAGCAGCCGCCGGGTCCTCCGCGCCGCCACCGCGCCGCAGGCTCGCGGTACCAGCAATCCAATACGTTGCAGGACAGATATCCACTTTATTATTGAGGAGACAATAATAATAAACCATGAGCAACATTTTACGCCTCAACTCGAGAGTGTGAATCCCGATCATTACCGTCACAAAAAGACTTGGGTATAAAAATTGATAATACCTATACAGCCGCCTATATACGTATCTGGCGAATTTCTTCTGTATTTTTTCCACCATAAAGATATTTATCCTCATGGGGATCCCATACATAATACTATGGGGAAACAGTACAGACGTCGTTCATTTATTTAGACTCCAAAAACGTTGCCTTAGAATATTAGTTAATATAGATGACACCATAAGTTGCAAGCCATATTTCATAAAACACCAAATCCTAACTTTAACATCAATCTATATTTTGCAAGTGGGCATTTTTGTAAAAAATCATCCTGTACTTTTCCCGGAATACTCGCACGTACCTTACCTACGACCTAGTAGAAAACTAGCTTTACCTAACTCTAAAATGAAATTGGTCCACTCTAATTCCTTTTCTATGTCCGTAAAAATATTTAATAAACTCCCTAAAGCTATCCAAGACATAAACAATATAAATCAATTTAAGAATACTCTAAAAAGCTATTTAATAGAAAAAGCATACTACACTGTTCAGGAATTCCTAAATGAAAAACAAGACATTAACTAATTTAAATGAACTCGAATATTATGAAATTTATGGAATTACCGTATTGTATTATAATCATGAAAATTAATGAACATTATTACTATGACCAAACCTGTATTGAAATATAATTTTAATTCTTTTTTTTTAATGTGTAAATTCCCGGCATATTGATATTTATTTTAATTCTAGTTGT
The DNA here is from genome assembly GCA_932273695.1 of Apotomis betuletana. Classification (NCBI taxonomy): domain Eukaryota; kingdom Metazoa; phylum Arthropoda; class Insecta; order Lepidoptera; family Tortricidae; genus Apotomis; species Apotomis betuletana. The sequence goes on along the minus strand of OW026298.1, from coordinate 8,861,403 downwards.
AAGATATTGCTGTGCCTGACAAGGCTCATGTTTTGGACTTTACCTAGTATTTAAGACCCTTAATGTACAACATGAATTGCAATAAAATGATTTGATTTGATTTGATTTGATACCACCGGTCCAAATTCCAGCCTGCTACGAATATAGGGGTTGTACAACATAATAGCAACTTTGACGGTAGAAAACTGAGAGGAGTCTAATAATAAAACCCAACGTTTTGGAAACCATCCTGCAAATCGTCTCTGGAATGATGGTTGTTGCGCTTGGTCTGATCTTAAGTGGTGGAGTAACATCGAGCACGAAATGTCTGTGGTGGCACTCGAGAGAGTAGAAGAGAATTTCTTAAAATACCTTAAAAGACTCGCAAGATGGCTGGATCAAGGGTCAGATTCAGACAGCGGTACTCCTGGACACAGCACGCATCGTCAAGAAGATTCGTCTCTCTGCAGCCCCTCACCGGCCGGCAGCCTGGGCCCTGCCCCACTGCTGGCGGCACCCTAGTTTAGGTTTTTTATTGTTTAATATGTATTTATTTGTTTTGTAATTTCTAAAAATTACTAAACTTCAGCCACAGTTCAGCTCAGAAAAGCGGCAATTTACAAGTTTCATATTTTTTAGACAACAATTTTATTACTTTTCTGTATTCCGGTTGTAAAGAGAACGTAATCACTGTTTTCATATTTTTACTAAGAATACTAATTATTTTACTATTCGTTTATTAAAATTTTCTCATTCTAAAATCTAGTAACTCCAAAATGATGTGTCTATACACAATGGGAAGGTTACTTTAGTCTTTACGATTATTTTACTGTAAGATAGAGCTCCCGCCCTAGAAGGAAAACCAAACTTTATTTAAAATTCAGTCTGTGGCCGTACCAAGCCAGACGAAGGAATTTTACTTGCTTCTTCAGACGTAAACAAATGAGTCATCCTTGTTTTAATTTTTTGAGGATTTTTTTTAGATTTATTTTAAACTTCGTAGAGGTCATTCATTGTAATATACATAACGCGTAAACTCACTTAGATAAAATTATACCATCCGCCACCTTCTGTTAGCGCGACAAATTAAGAAAAAATTGGGCAAGTGCGAGTCCGACTCGCGCATGAAGGGTTCCGTACCTATATATAAGTATATATAGGTATAACAAGTTTGTTGTATGGGAGCCCCCCTTAAATATTTATTTTATTTCATTTTTAGTATTTGTTGTTATAGCGGCAATAGAAATACATCATCTGTGAAAATTTCAAGTGTGTAGCTATCACCGTTCTTGAGATACAGCCTGGTGACAGACGGACGGACGGACGGACGGACGGACGGACGGACGGACAGCGAAGTCTCAGTAATAGGGTCCCGTTTTTACCCTTTGGGTACGGAACCCTAAAAACACTTCGATCTTAGCGGCCAGCGGCAGCGGTGCGGGGTACGTGTGTCTCGCTCACTTGCGTGGCCGCCGCGCTCGGATCTCTCGCACAACTGCTCGCCGCGGCGCTGGTCGCGCAAGTCGTGGCATCTCCGTGTCGTGGCATACCTATCTGTATCTGTATTTTGGCCGGTGCGAGCGAGACGGAACCAAGAGTTAAAATTGCTCTAATAGAGGTCCTTAGGAAGAGAACCTCAGGTAGTCAGGTAAACGCGCGTTAGAGCAACTTTTAACGCGTTTTAACTCTTGGTTCCGTCTCGCTCGAACCGGCCTAAATACAGAGGTATGCCACGACACGGAGATGCCACGACCACTTCAGTTTTGCCACTTTAATATCTACTCTTTTTTGTCAGACTGTAAGAAATCAAATAAATATACGAAATAATAATTAGATCGTTTTAATTTTATGTAGGAGTGCTCGATATTAACCCGCCCGGGGTGCTAATCTACCTTATGCCGCTGCACTGCAAATATTTGGTTTAAATGATTAGAAAGTAGCACTTTAGTTAAGTCAACAAATGTGTTAAGTACCTTAATCTCAAAAGGTGCTTAAAATAGTTTTGGAAAGAAAACTATTCAAATATTTTCTGGTAACATAATACGGTATTTGACTATAGTGAATATAAATGGTGGCATTGAAACCACTAAACACACATTAAAAAGTACGCGGAACCAAATAAACTACCTATCACTACCTTTTGGACATTATACTGGTTATTTTTAATTGTACAATAACTAAAAAGAAGACATGTTTTGACTACTGCTTTTTAAGACGTCACATCACATGCCTGTATCATCATAGAAAGAAGCTTCATACTAACTATTCCTTACTCTAAGATACTAACCATACTAACAGATCGTTTTTGACATTTCATAAGAGTAGCTGCTTTGAGCTGTCATCAAATACACGGTGATTTTTAATCGGTGATCGATCAGGTACTAACTTTTCTAACTCAGTAGGTAATTGATGGCGGTCACGTTGAAGTCGTAATCGTAATTACATGAAAGAAAACTTTTATTTTTCTATGATAATTTTTATTTTAAACCAATTTTGGCTTAAATTCCTTGTCACCCTACTAATCTGTATCCGTGAGCTTACAACCTGGTTAATAATTTAATGGCAATGACAATTTATGAGTAATAACTTGTCATTACATAAACAAAGTCAATTCAATTTTTATAAAAAAATGGCTACTGTCCATTGGGACAATTCTGCCAGCGTCAAGGTTGTAAGAACGTAAACAAAGTCGTAGAAAATTTCGTCAAATTTCCCGCCAAAGCGATGGCACTTGACGTAGGTATACTCTGACCAAAGAGAGTAAATATTAAAATGTGCAATACTGAAGTGTCGTCCCTTTCTAATCAATATAAGAAAACGGGGACGACACTACAGTATTGCCACTTTTTAATTTCTACTGTTTTTGGTCGGACTACTTCAATTTGTAGGATGACCATGTATCTAGTGGTTATTAGTTTTAATTATGTTTTAACTTTAAATTAATTAAACAGTGAGGTAATTGCATGAGACCTCGCCTATTCAGTTTAATTTTAGCTGGATATTAATATTTTTGTACTACTGATCACCGATTAAGAATCATCGTGTATATACAAAAATTGTACAGTTGCCGAGAAACTTCTTGAGCCTAACCTTGATTGCGCAGTAGCCGATTTACGTACAAATATGCATGCGCAGATCCGCCATTTTGGGTCAAGAAGTTTCTCGGCAACTGTACCGTATTATGCGTTATAAAACGCCCTCACTCACGGTGTCGTTAGAGGAAATGAAAAACGCCTCAGTCAGTCAGTATCAGAGTAGCCAGGCCAGACAGAAACAGAAGTGAGTGAGAAGTGTCAAACAAACAACAGCGGAATGCTGCACTGTGCAGTGCTGTTTTACTTGAATTAATATACTTATTAACTTTATTTTAAACTGAATGTTTTTATGAAATATTTTGAATCGGCCCTCCGATTACCATAAATATATTCCATGTTGTTTGAAGCGTTAAAACGGGCCGCGTGAGTAAATAAATCGCGATGAGTTCCGTGTCTTACAACGGCGGCGGCGACAGACTGATCCATGAAGCTGATCAGCTCATATCGTATATAGAACGAGGGTCTACGGTGCTCCTGTTCTATCCACGAAAGAGACCGGACCAGCGTATGCTATCGGTGAGGCGAGAGACGCATCAGGTAATATGGTATCGCACGATGAGTGGGAGCCAACAGAGACACGCTTATGAGGGCGCTCTAGACGTCCGGGACATCAAAGAGGTCCGGGTCGGCAAGTCCTCCAAAGACTTCGAGCGGTGGCCAGAGGACACGAAACGCCTAGAGAGCTCCAAGTGCTTTACAATTTATTATGGAACTGAATTCAAATTGAGATCTGCTTCATTTGCTGGTAAGAGCTACTTTTTTTAAGTTATATTATAACCAGGCTACCCAATATTGTGTATGATAACTTATTATTTATTTAATCTTTATTGCACAAAAGAAAACTTATACAAAAGGCGGATTTATGCCATGAGGCATTTTCAACCTGTCAACCTTAGGGCGAAGCAGAAAAATAGTAGGCAGTGCAACTAAATTTATCTCTATTTAATTTATTCGGAGTTTACATTTCTCATTCGATTATATATTTTTTAAGGAGATTGTGTAAATAAATACAACATTTATATTAAAATCTAGGCACATAGTAAATTAATTTTGATGGTACTGCATTCCAAACTAAGGTTTAATTTATTTACTGTAGCCAGTGCCAGTCTGTACTGGTAATTTATAATATTTATAGAAAATATATAAATGTTTTCAGGTTAGCTATGTAATAGATGTAAACTATTCTAAATATTATTATAGCAAAATGGGACTTTAGTGGGTTCAAAAAAGTTGTTTATTTAAGTACCTCAACTTACTTCTTCAATGTGATTAAGTCCCGTTTTAAATCAATATATTCCTAATTTGCTTCCACACTAAATTCAATTCTAATTTAAGTTAATGGTTATCCAGTTTGGACTGCCATAGGTTGTCCGTTGTATGGTTTTGGGTACAATACCACCCAATCTTACTACTGCAACATTAAAGTCTAGTTTCACAAATCATTCACATTAGAATTGCAACCAGCAAAGGGATAAATATAGCCTGGAATGTTCATGGAAACTTCACAGCTTTGTTGTGATTTGATTGCAAATTTATACCAGAGCAGCTGCAATTATGAATTTAAAATAAACTTGTGTACATTTCAGCACAAACGGACAAGGATTGTGAGGCTTGGGTGAAGGGAGTAAGGTTTTTAGTGGACGAGGCGATTAATGCACCATACCCCCTACAAATTGAACGGTGGCTACGGAAAGAGTTCTACGCTATAGAAAACTCTCATGAAAAGTAAGTGATTTCTATTATTATGTCATACTTTAATTTTTGTGCACACTCTCGCTTTCATAGATATCACTACCATGGATATAAGGGTAGTAATAAAACCTCCAAAAAATGAATAAAAAAATTAGGTCGTCAAGGGTATTATTTTTACTGCTTCTTTTGAAAAGTTTCCGAAAACTTTTGGACAAAAATATAATAACGATCAAATGATAAACTGAAAGACGTGATAAACTGAATGGAAAACGTATGCATCATTCGCTGACGAAATGTTAGCAAACTAAATTACGTTTTACCGAAAACTATGGTTTATAATTTTTATCGTTAATCATTATATTATAAATTTTTAATCAACCTTAATATATATTTCATGAACTGTGGGACTTGTAAAACTATTCCGTAAAATTGTAAGTATAATATTAAAAGGTATTAAAATGTACCTGTAATATACATTGTTAATTGCTTACACCTATTATTCATATGCTTATATGACACATAAGAACAACTTTACTGGTAGCAGTTTGGTTCTGGTGCTTCGCCGATCACTGCCGCGGCACGCTTGCTTGGCTAGCATATAAGGTGCGCTTCGCGAAACTAAAATGACATACTTTTCGAGCAGGAGAAGGGAAATAATAGATTGTTTGACAAGGGGTTAAAATAAACTTATCTACTCCAGTTTTTGTTTCAATCAGTTATAAACACGTACATTTCGTAAGCCTTGTAAAAGTCTAATGTCTACTGCTTAAAAAAGCACAGGATGCTATTTTGGCGAAATTATAACATCGTTAACCTGTAAGCAAATGTGTACTACAGATGGCAAAACTTCAGTTTTTTATTTATTTATTTAAATGTATTTTATTTCAGCGACCGCGCTAATGGTGTAAGATACTTATTAAGATTGTAAAAAAAAAACCGTAATCTGAAATAGCTATTACGCAGGTTTTTACAGTGTAAGAAAAGGTTTATTTAAGCAGACATGGTGTTCGAAACCATAGTATTGTTTTCGGAAGTCTTATGTTAATCTTTTGGGAGTTTAGTTTTTCAGTTCATAGAATAGATATTTTTACGTTGAATTATTATTTATTTGTTTACTATTATCATTTACGTATTCATTGTATTACGGTATTCGATTATGGTAAAATAAATTTAATCATTGAATCCAGTAAACACACATTCAAAATTACACGGAACCAAATAAACTACCACTAACTTTCGGACATTTTACTATTTTAATTGGACAAAAACTTTAATCATGATGTGTTTTGACTACTGATTTTATGACATCACAAGCCTTCATAGAAAATTTATACTAACAGATCGTTTTTGACATTTCATAAAGAGTAGCTGATTTGAGCTGTCATTAAATACCGTATTCTCAGGATATGTTTTTTTTTACAATAAAGGACCATGCGCCAATTGGATAGAAATTTAAATATACTTTATTTTTTATTAGGGGCACCAAGCTGAATTGCATATTCATGTTTGAAATAAGGCACATGTGACCAAAAATGAAACTAGCTAACTCATACTGGACAGTGACCGATGCTTACATAGACTACTAGCTTAAACTTTTATCGTTAATTTTTAATAATTTTGGCGTTGTATTAATACACTGGCGCCACTATCATATGCATGTTTTAGTTCCGATTTAGGCTTAACTACAAACACGATGTCTCAGATCTGCAATGGAATCCAGCTTGGTGTCCTTAGTAAACAAAATAGCTGATAAATACCGATGCTATTATCGATACCTTAGAGCACAATCATGCTAACTTTTCGGGAAGAGTAGTTGTAATTAGTATGTTAGTGCACAAACGTGAAAATTTCACTGACACAATAGTTGCAATTAGTACGAGTGTGAACTAAGGTATCGTTATAACCTGTCTAATAACTTTAACTCTCAACTCTGTTGGGTTTTGGTCAAGCCTCCATACACATTTGCCCATGGTCCTTTATATAAAAAGTAAAATACAACAAAGTAATTACAAAATATACATATATACTATTGTTATGTACCCAGTTCCGACACTCACGGGTCATGGAGATGCATGGTTGGGGCCGAAGCCAACACGACAGAGGCGTTTTCGTAGTTTGTAGGGGAATATACTATACCCTATACTATAGATGTGCTATTACCGAAAATTTCTAGAATTTTTCCTCTTTACCCATACAAAATTTGGAAAGTCAGAAAATTTTCGGAATAGACACATCTCTACCCTATACCCTGGTGTGAATGGCAAATAGACCAGTTGCAATGGGCTATGGAGTGAGATTACCGGACACATGCCAAAACAATATCTCACACCTGGATACTAGCAGGCGGTGACTTGCTATGGGTTATTGTGAAAAATCTGGTTTTTATTAGTATATTTTGTGATTATTTTCAGTAATTGATTTTAACGCAGCTTTATTCGTATTATAGGTGGCCACGTATCGAAGGTTCATTTATTTTTCGGAACCTTTATTATTATCCTGGATGAAGTATCCACTCCGTACATCGTAATCCTCATTGCAGAGATCAGCTTGCTGCGAATGATGTTGCGCCACCTTCCACGGTCCTCGGCCGCCTTGAGCGCGTCGTGGAAGTTGGAGTCAAATGCAGTGCGGATTTGGTCGGACTAACGCATCGGGCTGCGGCCCCGCGGCCTCTTCCCCTGGATCTTTCCAGTAACAAGTAGTTTTCCAGATTATCGTCTTCTCTTATAGAAATGTGCTAAAAGTATTCCACAAGTTGTAAAACGATGGTTGGTAATCTGGTAGGGGTTTTTAGTTTCTTCAGAATGGAAGCATTGGCCCTGTGGGCAGTCCTAGGGATACGAAGCATCATCATCCAACACGTCTTGGTAGCATCAACAACACGCTTGCGGTGCACAACCTTTGTCTTTGTTCGCAGCATGATTCTGCGTTCACTCCATATCTTGTGCGACCGAGTGATGGCATCCATGGACATCCCGATAGCGCGCCGAGTTTTCATTTTGCGAGAGCCATTATCAGCTCTAAGGGAACCCAGGTAGTTGAGAGTCTTGACCGTGTCAAAATTTAGTGTCCCAGCGAGTTCCAGTTTCTGGCTTCGGTGAACCACCATAATCTTGGTCTTTGAGCTGTAAACCAAGGCTGTTGCTGATCCGCTCCATTCTTGCCAAGAATTTTATTATTTCAGCTTCGCTTGTGGCTGGTGTCGTCGGTATACCGATTGATGAGCTTCACTCCGATGCTGACCTCCCATTGCTTGGTTGCATATTTGTCGAATGATGTATTCTCCTTAGGCATTCAATAGAATAAGGGATTGAATGCACAGCCTCACCCTTTTTGATAATGCACAGGCACAGATAGCGCATCCTCAATTCGCACAACTCCCTGAGTGCTATAGCATAAACTCTTTATAGGCGCCGTCAAGTGGGCGGGCACACCACGTTCGAAAGATAAAATATAAACAAATCAATATCTGACAGACTTCGCACACATATCAATCTAGTCCCGAATCAAGCTCAAGAAGGCTTGCTTTATGGGTACTAGACAACGATAAACACCCTATAGAGACCCACACAGGCACAAATATTCGAGTTCATCAGATAAATATCTGCCCTTGCCGGGATTCGAATCTAGGACCGCCGGCTCAGTAGGCAGCTGCACTCCTGCTGCGCCAACCGCGCCGTCCTTCCCGTCGACATATAGAAATTTTAAATAATTTTATTTCTATATGTTCGGAATCAAAATCAAAGTATTAAATACGCAGACCCTTTATTCTTATAGATAATGAGTAAATTCTTGAAATAAATAGTGTTTGGTTTAAGATAACCAGAGTCTGTGTTGCTCTGGGGTCAAACCAATATGTCAATTTGCTAATGACAGTGGCGTGGTGTCAAACTTATTCTTGGCAAAGCTGGAGCAACAGCAATAGAATAAGAATAAACCAGCCAACGTAATTTTAATAGTGTGTACGAACGACGAGAATATAAAGTGTTATAAACATGGCAAGCCCATGGAATTTAAGTTCTATCAATAGTGTATTTATTGTAAATGGCATTTTTATATATATAGATAAGTTGAAGATGTTTCCTGTCACTCATATGTATGTGTAAACATGTAAATTTAAATTGTTGTGTCACCAAAACTATGAGCGATAACTTACTGTTATTTATATAGATTTGGCACTTTTTTTACGACGATGAAGCGGGCTTAGGCAATTGTATGATCAAAAACGCTTAAGAACATTCGATCGTAAACATACCTACATCTATCTAACAACGTTTTTTTTGTCGATTCGATGCTCACTTTTAACTGCAGTGCAGGACAATTCTTAAAAAAAATGAATATTCTATCATTTAATATCCTAAGCCAGGATAAAATGATTTCTTCTTTCTTTCGGTCGCATGTGGTTTTGAGATTTGTGCGGAATTGTCCAAGCGCAAGTCGTTTTTCCGCTACGCACCATCTTGCACCAGGGTTGACTGCTCCGATTTCCGCCTTGGTATGGACAATATTGGCGATCTGTTTAACAGAATCATTTTATCGATTGTGTTTTTAATGTGGGAGTACCACATTATTTTTTAATAGTGACACAAAGATGAATAATTAAAGGAAAATTATTCCGTGGGGATCGTGCGAAAACGCATATCTTAGAGTGTGGCTAGTGCGCTTGAAAAAACCCTGCACGCAGAGGGCGCTTTAGGAGCGATAATTATGAAATAAAAGATTTGCATGATAGCTCAGTTGGAAGAGCACTACTACAGAAACGTAGGGTCGCAAGTCCGAGTCCCGCTTAGGTTGCAGTGAATCACGTTTTTTTTTCATACTTAACTGACTTTGTGTCAATATATAAACTTGGCGATCACTCTTCATGAGAGACGCGCACGCGTCGTTTCGATCCGCAACTAATTGCATCGGATTTTACACACACAACCAGTAAAATAAATCAGTAGTGATTTATTTTGGGCTTTCATCATTTCAGCCATAGGACGCCCACTGCTGGACACAGGCCTCCTCAATAGATTTCCACATGGGCCGGATAGCAGCGACCCGCATCCAGCGAGTCCCCGCAACTCTAACCAGGTCGTCCGACCACCTTGCGGGTGGTCGTCCTACACTGCGCTTGCCGGTACGTGGTCTCCACTCGAGAACTTTTCTGCCCCAACGGCCATCGGTCCTTCGAGCTATGTGCCCCGCCCATTGCCACTTCAGCTTGCTTACCCGGTTTGCTATGTCGATGACCTTGGTTCGTCTACGAATCTCCTCATTTCTGATTCGATCTCGTAGACAAATCCCGAGCATAGCTCTTTCCATAGCTCGCTGAGTGACTCTGAGCTTCCTTAAAAGGCCCATAGTTAGAGACCACGTCTCGGCTCCGTAGGTCATCACCGGTAATACGCACTGGTTGAAGACTTTCGTCTTCAAGCACTGAGGTATGTTGGACGAGAAGACACTTCGCAGTTTCCCGAACGCTGCCCATCCGAGTTGAATCCGCCGATTGATCTCTTTCTCGAAGTTGGACCTGCCTAACTGAATTGTTTGTCCCAGATAGACGTATTCGTCAACAACTTCGAGGACCGAGTTACCAACCATTACTGGGGTGGGTGCTACATGGACATTCGACATAATCTTCGTTTTGTCCATGTTCATCTTAAGGCCCACCTGTTGGGATACTCTGTTGAGACCTTCGAGCATCGTGCCGAGATCCTCCAGCGTCTCTGCCATGACCACGATGTCGTCGGCAAACCGAAGGTGCGTGATGTACTCGCCGTTAATATTGATGCCCAGTCCTTTCCATTCCAAAAGCTTGAAGGCGTCTTCCATTGCGTTGGTGAAGAGCTTCGGAGATATAACATCCCCTTGTCTCACACCCCTTCGCAAAGGAATCGGCTCCGTACGCTGGTCTTGTACTCGGACCGACATAGTGGCGTTGTTGTACACACTTCTCAGCACCTCGACATACCGATAGTCAATCCGGCATCGCTGGAGCGACTGCAGTACTGCCCATGTCTCGACGGAATCAAAGGCCTTTTCATAGTCCACAAACGCTAAGCAGAGTGGCAGGTTATACTCCTCGGTCTTCTGTATAACCTGCCGCAGCGTGTGTATGTGGTCTATGGTACTGAAGCCTTTTCGGAACCCGGCTTGTTCGCGAGGCTGGAATTCATCAAACCTACTTGAGAGACGATTCGTGATGACCCTAGAAAACAGCTTGTAGACATGGCTCAGAAGCGAGATGGGTCTATAATTCTTGAGCAGTGTTTTATCACCTTTCTTGAAGAATAGCACCACCAAACTTCCGTTCCATGCTTCCGGCGTGATGCCCTCGAGCACAACGGAATTGAAGAGCTTCTGAAGCACCTTTAGTACCGGGGTTCCACCCGCTTTCAGAAGCTCTGAAGTGATTCCGTCATCACCCGGCGCCTTGTTGTTCTTAAGCTGTTTTAGGGCCATCCTAATCTCGTACAGGCTGATGTCCGGGATATCTTCGGTATAGTGTCGGGTAAGCTTGGCTCTCGGATCTTTGGCCAATTTGTCAACAGGTTTGGCAACCGAGGTATATAACTGCCCATAGAACCTCTCGATCTCTCTCAACACCTCTGGCTTCGTCGACACTACGCTGCCGTCTTCTGTCTCCAGCTTCGTCAGCTGGCTTTGACCAATAGACAGATCCCTCGCAAACACTTTGGAGCCCTTGTTTCGCTCTATCGTTTCTTTAATATGGTTGGTATTAAAGAGACGAATATCGTGTCGCATGGACCGATGGATCTGTCTATTGAGCTGCCTGTATGTGTCAGCATCTTTAGAAGTCTGCAGCGTCATTGAGCGTCGTTCAGCCATAAGGTTAAGAGTACGATCAGATAGTTTTTGAGGTCTATCTTTGCGACGGGGTCTGAAGAACTTTTTCCCCACCTCGTGGACAGTTTCTACCAACCTGTTATTTAAATCGTCCACACAAGCGCAATCATCCAGGCAAGCAAAGCGATTTGTTAGTTCCAGCTGAAAGTCTTCGGGATTTTGTATGTGAGCTGTCGTTGGTCGGAGCGTAGACTTCATTAGGCGAGACCTTTCTAGGCGGACATTAATATTCAATGTGCCTCTCACCATTCGGTGATCGCTACCGGTTTTAACCCTGTTGATCACTGAGACATCATTGAATATTTGTCTCTTTGTGGCCAAAATGAAGTCTATCTCATTTCTCGTGGAACCGTCGGGACTCATCCAGGTCCATTTTCTATGAGGCGGCTTCTTGAAGAAAGAGTTCATCATAAAGAGTCCCTCCTTCTCTAGAAATTCGGCCAACCTCTGGCCCCTTCGGTTCCGTTGCCCACATCCAAATTGCCCAACTCTCAGCTCGTTGTCGCCTCTCTTGCCCAGCTTTGCGTTGAAGTCTCCCATAACAACATTAAAGTGCGATTTGGAAGCATGTATGGCCCTACTGATGTCCTCATACATGGTGTCCACCTCCTCATCCGGGTGTGTCGAAGTCGGTGCGTATATCTGTATGACCTTCAACAAATATCTTTTAGATATTCTGAGTATCAGATAGGCGACCCTGCTCGACACACTCGAAATTGCCACTATGTTGTTAATGAGAGACTTGTGGACGAGAAACCCGACACCGCCCTGGGACTGCTGGTCGCCCTCCCGGTAGTACAGCAGGTTACCGGATTTCAGGGCTATCGTGTCCTCCCCCTCTCTTCGGACTTCTGATAGCCCTATGACATCCCAACGCATCCTACTGACTTCCTTTTCCAGCTCGACAACCTTCTCGTCCGTTCTCAACGTGCGCGTGTTGTAGGTTACCAGCGATAACCTACCTTTTTATTTTGGGCTTTAGATAATTAAAAAAAAATTTGCTATGTACAGTAAAAGAAACTGAAAGGTGTACCTTTTTGACCCTTATTGTCATTGTAACAGAGCGAAAAAGATGCATGTTTCAATTTCCTTGACTGTACAATTATACATAGGTAAGGTTCAGGAGCGTTTCAACTGCTCGTTCGCTTGTGTTACGAAATTTAGACGAATATCATCTTATTTTTGGAGTCCATCACATCGCAAAAAAAAATCTGTTATCAGCTCACCAATGCAAAACACCTATGCAAAAATAATGTTCATTTCATTATTCGTGAAAACATGACACAAGTCAACGAGCGTTCACAACGCTTCTAAGCCTTACCGATTTATATTCTCCGGCCATTAAGATGCTAAAAGATTTATTATTTAGCATTATTTTTAAAGCATTAAGATGATCTTCAATATCCGTAAATAGGCAATCCTTTGGGATCTATCGCCTCGCCGCTGCAAATATTGCACCGTCTATATGCAGTATAAGTTTTGATTTCTGATACCGTCACACCGAGATGTTCCTTCAATTTCCTTGACTGTACAATTGTACCTACATATTTATATTCTCCAGCCTTTAATATGCTAAATGATTTATAAACGTTCAATATCCGTAAATAGGCAATCCTTTGGGATCTATCGCCTCGCCACTGCAAATATTGCACCGTCTATATGCACTATAAGTTTTGATTTCTGATGCCGTCTTGAGATGTTTATTCAATTGGATCGCATGCGCACTACGTGTAACTCGCGATATCCGCTTGTATAATGTATTGTCTGAGATTTGCCCGAGCTTACACCCTCTTGGCTGCGAATTGTAATATATCTACGCTAAGTGGTTACAATTTAAGGATGTATATATAGTCAAATCACGTAATCCTGGAATGCTGTTTGTTAATTATATTATAACTAATTCCTATGATACAATATTTCCAAAATTAAACTGTTTAATAGTATGGAAAAATATTCAGTCTCTAATTTGACTACCGCCACTATGGCGACCTAGTAGCGCATTGCATTGCATTTGCGCAGGATTGCTGGTAAGTTGTTTATATAGATATCCGAAAAAACGTATATTTGGCTACTCCATGGTAACACTACTTTTTTGGGCTTATAAAATGGCAAATCCCATGGAGTAGCTAAATATACGTTTTTTCGGATATCTATATAAACAACATAAATGTAAAAAGAAACACTGGGCAAACTCTATATTTTTTGGTCTTAATCGATGCAGGAATGATTAATCTTTGTTTGATTTCATTAAAATTACACCCTTAAGTACTAAACACGCACCAGTAGATATCTTGCAATCCGCGGCAATCTGAAGGGATGTGGTACGGTATCCCTAGTTGCTTAGTTGACTCTTAATTCTTCATCTGCTAAGAATATCCGGGCTTTCAAATTACATCAATATAACAACTTTTTCATTTCAACTATTTTATGTCGTACTGTACTAGCAAATCACATAGATGTGGTACGAGTTTATCTTGATCCAACGTGGCTATAAATACAGTGCGTGAGCTGTCAGAATGCGATTCGCGATTCATACGTGTCCCGCTCGCTCTTACGCGAACCAGATAAGAACCTTTCAGTTTTTTACCAAATCTTAATCGCAATCACAGAGCTCACGGACTGTTTTGTTATATAATAGTTACAGATGTTTGATGACTGCAGTCATATATCTCAACTCGTTACGCATAAGGCGAATGCAATGCATGCTACTTGTAAGGCAAATATTGGTCGACGTTGACTCGCTTATGTTAATTAGCACTCATGGCGAAGATTCTTCATATTACAGACTTAATTTAAATGCAGTCTGTTAATACTAGTCTAAGGAAGTTTATAATTGAGAGTTACAAGATTGTTTTTCGCTGCGTTCTGCTTATTTGGTCCAAAGCGTGATACTGGCATTTCATACCCCAGAAAAAAATTGTTCCCATTGAATTGCTCATCAAAAACCTTGCCATGCGAATGAAAACAAGTTGCCAGTAGTTGGATAATTGTTTTGTGAATAGGCTGGTTTCCTGAAGAATACCAATTAATGGACACTCACTCTTCCTATGTATCCCACAAGGTGTTGTGGTCAGCCTTCCCAATCCATGACGTCGACCTCGAAACATTGCATTCCTTTATGTCTGCCATCATCTTTTTTTTTTTAGGTTGTCTTAGGTCTCCCTTTAGATCCGTTTCCGGAGACATACAAATGGAGCACTTGTTTGCCAACAGTGCTGCCAATGTAATAACCATGATATAAGAAAATAAGATATGACACTACGGCTAGTGAGATTTTCTACGATACTGATTAGTTGTCGCTTTATGGTAACAAAATAATTGTAAGGAGAAAACTGTTTGCCGCCAGTTGTACAAAAAATAATTATTATGCATTTATGCATTACGATTGACATGCTCTTTGACTAAGTTTTATGTAATAGTTGATTTAAAACACTCACGAATTTATGAAATTCACACCGGTAACAAGGGAATCGGGGAGTATTATGATACACCACAGCTGGCAACACAGAAACGGATTGCGATCTGATGGCCTATGATCATACCTGTGTTAACTCGGGGCTCTGATATTAAAGTAAGGGATATTATGTAAATGCACATCTGTATAATTTTTCAGTACACTAGGTAACTCCACTAATTAACTGAATGCATACCAGAAAAACTAATGCTGTGCAAAAAAACAATTGATTAACTGAACATGTCCTACAAAAAAAACTTAAACATCATACAAAACGAGATGACTTTTTTAACCGAATTCACACCAAAAATATGGCTCGTACATCGGATATACTATTTGAAAGTTTCACCAAAAATACTGACTTGCACACTAATTATCCTCGCACTGCACACTAAGATCCGACTCGGCCGGGTAAGGTTAGGTTTGTTTTTTTTTTTATATCCAGTAAAACAGTTTTGCAAATACCTTTAAAATAGTATTTGAATTCGCATTATTTAGTGTGCATAATTAGTGTGCAAGTCAGTTTTTTTCGTGAAACTTTCAAATATTTTGATCGAAAAAGGGGAATATACAGATATCGATTTAAATACATGCCTTAAAGTAATGTAGCATAAAAAAATATCGACAAATAAATATATCTGATGGCCTATGAGATGGTTGCTTTTTACACGCGATAAATAAGTGACGAAGCATTCATCACGTTTTGACAAAATGCGATTGTGTGTGACAGATGGTTTGTCACTTATTCATCACGTGATAAACGCAACCATCATAGGCACCCTGGAGTGCTATACCTTATTTTCTTATATCATGGTAATAACTAACCACTAAAAATATGTTTCTATAATGTACACGGAAATGTTTTATTACAATAGTTCCCGCCTGATTAAATATTTTAACCTAAAACAGTGGTAATTTTACCTTACAGGACACCGACGTCATGGATTAAGGCTCTATAAATGACACTATCCCAGCATTTTGATGTTTAATAAAAAAGTAGCTGATTTGATCTGTCAGGAAACTACCCTAATCGTATTTAAAAATTATTATTATATTTGCAATTCGTAAATTAATTAAACTTAAGTAGATGATACGATACTAGCATGTGTAACCTCTGCAACTCAACGTTTGTAAAAAGTTAAAACATTGCTAAAGTCGGACATATTTAAGTTTAAAACGTTTTTTTAGCTTATTGGGTTTGGCATGTAACCAGGCAGTTAAAAAAAAACTTACTAAAATAATAAATTTTACATTTGTTCCCAGGGTGACTAGTGCCAAATTGACAACATTTAATTTTTAGCTATTATCAAATAAAAAAAAAATATTACTAAATTTTTACGTTTTTGAAAATATTCCAATTTAAAAATTCATTTTAAAAATTCCTCATTCTAAAAGACCTCATAGTCGAACTATTACTAAGGCGGATTTATTATGGAAATTGTACCACTGCTCTTTATGTGTATTGCGTTTTTCCGCAAGGTGACCTGCATGTAGAGAGCCGATTCGTAGGTGACGTTTCACATTTATTTTTATATTTTTCAAAACTAGTCAGTATAATCAAATAAAAATATAATATCTTTGGGACTTTTGTGTTCTATGATAATAAATTAATGAAGTTAATTTAAACTGAACACTATTTAAATGTTGTCAATTGTTATTTTAGCTGCCACTTTATTAAATTCAGTGATCAGCACGGCCCGTGCAACATTGCGGTATTCTGCGTAAAAAAAATACGAACATGATTATGTAATATTACACTCAATAGAACATATTCTTTTCAATCAAGATCGCGGGATTATAATAGGCTAGTTGACTCATGTTAAATTGTATTAATATGAATGTTTATTTCTATTTTTATATATTTTATTTTTTATTTTTTGTGGTATTACCATATAAAAAAAATATGAATCGATAAAAAGATTCTATACAAATGTTTATTTCGTTATAGTATTTGGCATAGAAAACCTAACTACCTTTTATTTCAGTTCATAAAAATAGAACAAATTGAACATAATAATAACATAATAATTAGATTTTTATAAATATTGTAACAAAAAGAATCGATAAAAAAGATTCTTATAAAAGCAATAGGATTTCTATTCTGTGCTTTGAAATGCTTAAAACGCTGTCTACCATTTTCACCCTTAATAGTGAAGTCACCAAAACAGTAAAAAAAACTTAAAACTATCGCGATTCGCATCATAGATAAGAGTGTATGACTGGTCTTTATTTACGGGATCGCCTACGTCACACCACAGATATGCTTAACATATAAATAAATGGCGGACCGCGGTTTTGTCTGTTTATGAAATTTAGCTCAATTATAAAATACCATAAATTGTTTAAGATATTTACTAACCATTTCAAATATATTTCAAAAATGGGTCAAGTAGCCTAATACGTTCATGTTAAATGTACTATACGGAACCGGCGGTGTTGCACTGGCCGTGCCGGTCCCTGATTATATTATAGGCGAAGTAAGATCTGTTTCGATCCGTTCGGGATTTACTAATCGTTGCATGCGTGTCGTGTTTCTAGAATCACACTGAAAGAGGTGAAGGCATTTCTGCCGAAGATCAACTGCAAGATATCGACGAGCAAACTGAGGGATATATTCCAAGTAAGTGTGCTTGTTCACCTAAGTTAGTGGTTCCAAAACAGTGCAACCGGAGGTCTGCAGGAGTCGAAATATGGTCTGCGAACGTCCGAATTCGCGGGCGATATGTGATTGATTGATTGATTGAAAGCAATAAATATGACCTCTTGTCAAGGAAAGTTTGGGAACCACTGGCCTAAGTCAATGTGTATTGATTCAGTGTTAACAGTTACTAAATAAAATTAACTGCAATCATCTTCCATACGTAAATACTTTAATTAATAAGCTTAGCTCATAACCACCTCCTGACCAAATTGTTGACAATAAATTATTAAAATCACGGAGTATATGGAGACGGCATTCAGCGCAGTTTGTTCTAGCACCGCTGTAGCCGAATTTTACACGCACACAATTATATTCGTATTAAAATAAGGTTTTACAACAAACAGAAGTGAGTTATCATTGGCTGAGCTAATGTGTGCGATTTTCGTGGTCATACACTACTACGAGCAAAGTATCGAGAATTTTAGCCCTTATATGCATATCAGACAATGAATTTATTTTTATTATAACTTAAATAGAAATAAAATAAAAGGCAAATGAAACTTTATGATTCAGTACGACAAAGTCTCGAATTGACAAGAAATTGATTTCTACTTCCGTCAATTCAGTAGTGTCACTTTTGATATTAACGCTGGCAATAAATCACAAGGTTTTATGTTACAATTCTTAAACATTTAAAATTGAACCTTATCCTCGTAACACGAGGTTTAATTTTAACGACCCAGAAAATGTAATGTAAGCTCAGTCAGCGGTATGCATCTACTGATTCTAAAGGTTAAGGGCATGATCAAATCAAAATAGTCGATATCGATAAAATAATAATATGTATAGGTTTATAATATAATGCATGTTGAAAATATTTATTTTGTATGGTCGTAAATTAAATTATGAGACCTTTTAATTTTTGGCGACGAAATCAAATGGAAGCGTCATCTCAATCTTTCTATCGTTCAAAATGTTTACATATATAGTGATATATGAAAAATAAAAACATCACCTTACAAAATTTGGAACAGGTAGTAGGTAAATTATAAACGGAGTGGATTTATTTATTTTATCATATAAAATGTAAACAAAATAATTAAGGGACAATCGTACACAACTCGCCCTGACCTTATACTAAGCAATGCTTTTAATATGGGTACTAGACGATGATATAAACAATATATATAAATACATACATATAGATAACATCCATAACCCAGGAACAAAATATTCGAGTTCATCACACAAATATTTGCCCTTGCCGAGATTCGAACGAAGGACCGCCGGCTCAGTAGGCAGGTGCATAAAAACTGCGCCAACCTCGTCGTCAACTGACTAGCACGTTATTATATTGTGGATTAGCAAAACAATAATACTGTTTTAATCTAATGATTTTGTCACCCACTGCTATTGATTTCGCTGTAGGTAATAAAATTACTTGTCTGAATTAAAAAAAAACCAGCCTGGTGCGATTCTGACTCGCGCAAACTTCGTTCCGTACAAACTTTCACTTATCCCATCTTAATTGGCCTGGTTGGGTTAAGTTTGCATCTGAAATTTATGGCGCCGCATACAAACGAGGTGCAAATACTTATAAAAATAATGTAATAATTAATGTAATTTAATCTGCAAATTCTGAGTTTTAGTAATTATTTTTGGGTTCCATATTGGGTTGCATAAATTTTAAAGCCATAATGTCGGTGCGCATAACCACTTTTGTCATAATAGTCTTTGCGCAAAAGGTGTAGGTATAGTCATTAATTGATCCGCATAAATTTTATGACCATAATGTTTTTACGCATAAGTAAGGAATTTCATATAATTTTGGAGCATATCAACCTGAATCATAATCATTAATCGTCATAATGTTCTTATGCATATCGTGCATTGGCGCATAATACTGAAGAACATAAATATCAAGTTCCTAATTTTTTATTTCAACATCAGCCTGGTTTTCTGGCAGCAGTTCATTTCTGAGGGGGTCGCAGTTCTTTCAAACCTAACCTAACCTTTCTGGCCGATGTTCGTATTTGTAGGTTCACAATTCTAACCAAACCTAACCTACAACAAAGAGGTCAGTGTGGAGAAGGATTTCTAAATGCGGGGGGCTTCGCCCCCCCGTCCCCCCTTTTTGTTTTTGTGCTCATGTAACTTTTGTATCATTATTTCAAATGTTATAAAGTATTATGATTGCTACATGTGATATAACTTATACTATATAATTTCTATTGCCATTAATTATGAAAACCATAATTTATGCGTTGCTCTTCTTCGTACTATCAATTATTATGACATTCAATTATATTACTTGAAATTTTGTGCCATACTAAATTGCTTATGAAAAGCCTGCCAAACAACAATTATGACATATAAAATGTTATGCAAATAATAATTTATTACAAATAACATGTATGAGGAAAGCCATTATGCGAAATGAGTTATGACGGTCAAATTTATGACAAGAATTTTTATTCCACTAGAGGTGATCCCTTATTTTTGACATAAGTAACAAATTGAAATATGTAACAATTAAGTATTTAAATACTTTTTTATTTTGTTTGCATGCCTTTTTGGTAGAACATAAGCAACACTGTATATACCTGTATCACCTAATTTATTACTATGTTCTTGCAATAACCGAATTTGAATTTGAATTTGAATCAAACTTAACGCAACCAAGTTCTCCAAATATGATTTGCCTATTTATTTATTTAATTAATCTTTATTGCACAAAAGTAAACGTATCGTACAAAAGGTGGACTTGATGTTTGAAAATGACTATATTTTTTAAGATTTTTATTAGTATTTGTGGTAAGTATATGTGGCGATTTCAGATTTTTATAAGTATTTGTAGTGCTTGACAAATTTCATAGTTCTAGGTCATCGGGAAGTACCCTATCACTTTGATTCCCTTAAGAGTGTCGAAATGTACGTTTTTGCCGACATAAACGGCCGTATCTTTTTTTCACGTTAACGTAGAAGCTTTATTTTTTTTCACAGCTTTAAGGGACCCTAGACCTGAGTATATATACATATAGTGTTAATTTCAACGCGTTCTCGAGATAAAGGGTCTTGACAGACAGACAGACAGACGGACGGACGGACAACAAAGTGATCCTATAAGATTTCCGTTTTTGCCGATTGAGGTATGGAACCCTAAAAAACAAGGTGATAAAGTGTAAATTATATTATTAAAATGGACAAGTTAGTATGAAACACGAGCGGCTCACATTAAAACCTCCATACAGAATATCGACAATTTATGGTTTAGACTTGTTCCCCCGCACTAAATTGTCAGACGGACGTATACATTGCGTGCTTCTAAAGATGTTGCGTGAATAGTTGCCATGTCAAGCTAGTAATGTATAATTGTCATAATGCACGGCAATATTTTACGAAATATTACAAAATAACGAATTTTATTACTTCCCAGTGAAATTAAACTGTATCAGGTATCTTTTTGAGTATGCAGATCTCGCCTGTGACGATTATAATGACACAATTCGGCATATTTCTAATTTTTTGGGACATAATTACTCAAGCACGTTCGGATGGTAACTAAGTGACTGTTGACATCACGTTGACATGTATTTGGCAATTTGGGCTTAAGCTCGGTTACGCCTGCCCCGCCCAATACCCAGTCTATAGTATTCTTATGGTCTGTGATTAAAATCCACCCAATGTTAGAAGGACGAAGGTTTGAGCGAATATGGTATACACATCTATATATTATACTAAAATCGTTTTCTATGGCCAGGGGTAAATATTTCAGGCAAAATCTTAACAGCGCGATGCAGAATTTTAGCCTTGCGGTGCCAGCGGTATAGCGCCATCAGTTGGTAATAATTTATTTGTTCTCTCATCACGGCGAAATTCCTAAACAGATTTTAACCAGTTTCTGTACAGGAAAGCTGGACATCCAAAGATGTTAATAGGATACTTTGTACCTGACCAAGGTAAAGAAATACAATTCGCGGACGAACTTTCAGATGGCTCTTGGTACTAAATAATAGATAGAACAACATCCTCACTGTCGCATAGTCGGATAAAAATAGGTTATGCTTATGCGACGATTTCACAATATAGCTACGCAAGGAATAGAGAAATGTATAGGTACCTACTACTTATAGTAGTTATGTGACTGTGTACATATCGCGCGTACTTGCGCACGCGTCAATGTTTGCACGGTGCTAAAACTGGTACATCCGATATTGCCGTGCATACGAATAATGTCAACGGTAGACTTGAGTTACTATTGTACTAATCTATATATATATTACGCGAGGCCGATTTTTGTACATCCCATCAGATCTACAGTTATGGTCCGATTTTGATAAATGATATGTCATTAGATTCGTCTCATGCTGGAGAGGTGCATAAAACTCTTGGATTTTTAATTTTTTCACGAAAAAGTACTGAAAAATGGATTTGAAAAAACTACTGTGCGCTAACCACGTGACCTGTGATCCCTATTTTGACATAAGATGACCAAATAATAATAAGCATGATTTGCTCACAAACCTGTAGTAAGTTGTTCAGCATGATGAAATATTATTTTTGAGTCGGCAACATAATATCCGCAACACTTAAAACATGTACGAACATGCAAAAATAATTTTACAGTTTGTTGACAATGAATGACAGTAACCATATTCTGTCAACTTTTAATGTATTTTTTATTGGGCGCTATTATGTCAATGATTTAAATTGCCAGGTTGTTTTTCTTTTTAAAATGTTGATATGGAAACTTCGCATACCTGTTAAAAATGTGGAGGAAAACGCCGGTTATGTGCGAGTTGGACTGGTGCTCGCACATGTGCTTGCAAGACTAGAAAAACTGACCGTCATTCATAGATAGATTATTTTTATAGGCGAGTTTTACAATAAATCAAAGCAGAAAAAATGTAGTAAAACTAATTTAAACGTCATTCAAATAAGTAAATTTATGATAGATTATTATAAATATGATTATATAAGTCGATCAAAAAAATAATTCCAAGGAAAATGGCATGAGTTATGGTAAATTAAATGTTATTTTACTAGAAAAAACTAAGTCCTTCCGCTTGCATGTCCACGGGATGGGAAATGTGGTCGAGTTGAGAATATGGACGACTTGACAATGTAGCTAAGTTGGGAATGTATCTACATTGGTAATATGGATGAGTTAGTAAAATGGCCGAGTTGGAAATGTGGTCGAGTTGAGAATATGGACGACTTGACAATGTAGCTAAGTTGGGAATGTATCTACATTGGTAATATGGATGAGTTAGTAAAATGGCCGAGTTGGAAATGTGGTCGAGATGAGAATATGGACGACTTGACAATGTAGCTAAGTTGGGAATGTATCTACATTGGTAATATGGATGAGTTGGTAAAATGGACGAGTTGGAAATGAAAACGACTTGGTAATACGGACGAGTTGGTGATATGGAAGATTTGGCAATAAAGACGAGCTGATAATAAGGACAAGTTGGTATTGTATACGAGTTGGGTGTATCGTCGAGTTGGGAATATGGACGAGTTGGAAATGTGGATGAGTTGGCAATGTGGATGAGTTGGTAAAATTGACAAGTTGGGAATATGGACAAGGGGGCAATGTGGACGAGTTCGCATTATGGACGAGTTGGCAATAAAGACGAGTTGGTAATACGGACAAGTTGGTAATATGGACGAGTTGTCGATGTGGACGAGTTGGGAATATGGACGAGTTGGCAATAAAGACGGGCTGATAATAAGGACGAGTTTGTATAGACGAGTTGGGAATATGGACCAGTTGGAAATGTGGACGACTTGGAATTGTGGACGAGTTGGGCCTATGGACAAGTTGGAAATGTGGACGAGTTGTATTTGTGGACGAGTTGGCATTGTTGATGAGTTGGAAATTAAGACGATTTGGCTATGTAGATGAGTTGGTAATGTGGACGACTTGGCATTGTGGACGAGGTGGGAATATGGACGAGTTGGAAATGTGGACGAGTTGGCATTGTGGACGTGCAAGTAATATGGACGCGTTGGCATTGTAGATGAGTTGGGAATATAAACGAGTTGGCAACGAAGACGAGTTGGTAATACGGACGAGTTGATAATATGGACGAGATTGGCAATAAAGACGAGTTGGTATTGTTGACGAGTTGGGTGTATGGACGAGTAGGAAATGTGGACGAGTTAGCAATATGGATGAGTTGGCATTGTGGACGAGTTGGGAATATGGATGAGTTGGCAATAAAGACGAGTTGGTAATATGGACGAGTTGGCATAGTAGATGAGTTGGGTTTATGGAAGAGAGGACAATGTGGACGATTTGGCATTGTGTACGAGTTGGGAATGTGGACGAGTTGGAAATATGGACGAGTTGGAAATATGGACGAGTTGGAAATGTAGACGAGTTGTATTTGTGAACGTGTTGGCATTGTGGACGAGTAAGCAATATGGACGCGTTGGTATTGTGGACGAGTTGGGTATATGGACGAGTTAGCAATATGGTCGAGTTGGCATTGTGGACAAGTTGGGAATATGGACGAGTTGCCAATAGAGACGAATTGGTAATATAGACGATTTGGCAATGCAGATGAGTTGGGTGTATGAACGAGTTGGCAATGTGGACGTGTTGGGTGTGTGGACAAGTTGGCATTGTGACCCAGATGGGAATATAGACGAGCTGACATTGTGGACGAGTTGGCAATATGGAATAATTAACATGTTACCCTAACACGCGAAACTTGATGGTAGAAATAACCTACATATGATGCAAATTTCAAAAAATCGACTAGCTCAAGAATAAATCATATTTGAATTAATGACGTCTGGCTGATCATTCTTATTCTCATTCAAAATAAAATTTGAGAAATTCTGCTGTCAACAAAACAAATTGATTTTATGAGGCTTCCGTTTTACCGACTATGGTAAGGAACCCTAAAATTAGGTTTATTCATAGACTTGAGAGTATAGATAGCATCTCCCTCACTCTTCTGGCAGACACTATTTCAATGAAAGGAAATACGAAAGTTTGAATTTGGAATTCGGTTATTAGGCCTTCAGCACTAAATTTATTGAAAAAAATATGTCTTAATATTCTTTTTTCAAACATTTTTAGCTGTTTTATATATTGGATTTTATTTATTACACATATTTGACACATTCTTTTTTTTAGGTGGAGTATTGTTGGTCAGTTATTTATTTAGATTAGTAAATAGGGTTTGATTAAGTATACCTAGCGTAAGAATTTCAAACACAATGTGTAATTGTTATTGAATTAATGATTGATGATGATGACATGGCAGCACCCATATTAAGAAAATTTGCACGATCTATTGAATTTCATTAAAAAAACAAGCATTGATAATAGGTATCTAAACGTTTTATACTCTCTATTTCATACAATTGAGTTTATGTAACATTTTTTATTATCACTCTATTTTTAAGTATTTACGATTATAAATGAATACATAAACAGTTACGCACTACATGATTTTTTAAAACCTGCGTAGTGAGTGCCCAAATCAGTCGTTTCGATTCATGTGCTATTTCTGGAAATTGATAGAAATCGATCAAATCGATACATTTATGTCCTGAAGAAAGAACAACAAATTAAAATTCTACCAATCTTATGTTCGGTCCTATGAAAATATGTCAATTATTTTTTCAAGATATGGGATTATTTTTATGAATTAAAATTTTCCATAAATCGAATAATATGCATTTTATTTGTGAAACAGATCAGCAGATCACATGTCATATTAATGCACAAGTTATTTTTACAAAAGAGTTGAAAAAGTTGTCACGATGAAGCTGGCTGTTGGCTATCAGGCCTGGCTCTAACCTGGCATGTTTTAACGTTTTTAAAACATCATTTTAACGTGTTTTTTTACAGTATTTATTCTTCGTTCGCCAAAAACTTCTTATCGATAAAGTAGGTAGTTATTTTCTGTAACACTACCGGATTTCCATATTCTAGCGGCGGTTCGACGCCGCAACGGGCCTCTAGTCTAATTTAATCTTTGAGTATTTAGCCCATGGAGATGACAAAAGAGTGACGTCCATCCGCGGTGTTCGCCGGCGGCTAGTTAAAGTTTAAGAGGATATACATGCTCTTAAACTGTTATAAATATATATATGCTCTTCTTCCCGTACTCTCAGTTTACGTTAAGTTTGCACCTGGTAACTATGGCGTCGGATACAAATGAGGTCCAAACTCAACGTAACCGGCTTATACAAATCGTTCTCGTCTGTTTGCTCCTCCAAAACTTAACCAACCTTTACGACGTTTAGGAGCTAAATGAGAAGGAAATGTTCTGTATCGGACCGTTTCGGGTCGATTATAAAATTTGTGTACCTACAGGCGGCCGTTTACGTCAGAATTTTGGCCAAAAACACACACAAGCCATCCATACTATAATATTATAAATGCGAAAGTGTGTCTGTCTGTCTGTTACCTCTTCACGCTTAAACCGCTGAATCGATTTTGATGAAATTTGGCATGGAGATAGTTTAAGATCCGAGGAAGGACATAGGATAGTTTTCATCCTGGAAATTATCCCTAAAAATATTGAAAAGTGAGTAAGTAATTCATGATGACATTGATGACCCTGTAGGAAACGTAATGGTTAGACCAAAAGCACAATTGCTCTTACATTTGCTTAGGCGCTTTTAATAATCCCTTTAATTAATTAAGGTGATTAGGTGGATATCTATCGTGTTGTACGAGGTTGCTTCCATACTTCCAAGTTCCACGCGGACGTAGTCGCGGGTAAAAGCTAGTTTTTATAATAAGAAGCGTAAAAATCGAAACTATCCGACAAAGAACATTTCCCTCCCGTTCAGTTCCTAAAATTTCGTAAAGTTTTGGAGGAGGAAACGGACGAGAACGAAAACTCGATTTGTATGGAAAAATTTGCAGCGGTATTTCCGACAGCTAATGCGAAATTTCGACGGATAATGCAAAACTAAATAGCGCACTTTCGATTTTTTCTTATATCTTCTAAATCAGATAGACTTTCAGTAATCAAAAGAGTCTAAGAGCTGGAAAAACACCTTTAACATTTATTACATCATTATACACAAATGTTTACAAAGAAGCGAAAAGTTGAAAAATTGTATGGTTCTGACAGGATTCGAACCAGCGTTTCCAACGGCTTTCCGGGCCAACACGGGCGTCCTACCAATTGGACCACCGAACCAGATGTCAGAGCCATTGAATCTTTCAACCAGTTGCTTCAACATGCCTTAGGGTGGCATCGTAGCGCTGTCTGAACCATACATTTTTTCAACTTTTTGCTTCTTTGTAAACATTTGGTTTACGTTAGCAGACGTTACTGCTTTAATAAAAATCATTATACACAATTTTCGTTCTGTAGTTGTCCCCAAAAACTTGCCCAAAACTATTGTGGCCGCTTTTGAAGTGATTAAGTTTTGTGGTGTAGACAGACTACAGTGAATATAATAAACTGTATACAGCGATTAAATAAATATTAAAAGCTCCTACACTCGAGCTTTTCCAGAAAAAATATCTGATTATGAAGGAATAAGGAAAAAGTCGGAAGTGGCACTAGTTTCGCACTACCCATCGCCTTGACGATTTAATGCTTACAGGAGGTGGACACCAACAAACGCGGGGAAATAAGCTTCGACGACTTCTCGACGCTATACCACAAACTAATATTCGATGAGAATGTAAGTGTACTAATTAATCCCTTATTACGGAAACTGGCTTTGAGATTTGAAAGGTAATGAATGTTTGTATGTAACCGAGTAACTGGGAGCTAGATGAAACTTGACACTTCTGGCTTATGATGCTGCTTATCGCGCTACAGATAAATGACAAAGCATCCGTCACTTTTATGTGAGTACGAGAGTGACGAATGCTTTATCATCAATTTATTTATCGTGCGATAAACGGAAACAGAAATAGATCTAATAATAGGTGAAAATGGTATGCAATAAAGAATATGAATATGAATAAATTTAGGGCGCTTGTTGATATATCCCTTTAGGGTGCGTATTTTCTCACATAACTTTTTAAGTCCTATTATCTGAAGTCCGAAAATATTTCTCATACTATTTTATATCATAATGATCAGTCTTCATAATTTTTTTTAATACTAACGATCGAAACTCATAATCATCAGAACTCATAAGATCACTAATCATACAACTTGTTTATACTAATATTTTTTTTCATATATTTTCTTACACTACTAATCTAACTCATAATCATCAGAATTCATAATCATCCGAATTCATAATCATCAAAACTCATAAAATCAACACTCATACACCTTGTTCATACTAATATTTGAACCACTACCAGGAAAATAGATTGGATTACAAAATTTGAACGAGCGAGCAAAACCTTTCAGAGCAGATCCGACGTGGCCGGGTTAGGTTAGAAGGTCAGGCGGGAGCGAAGCGAGCGAGCAAAACCTTTCAGAGCAGATCCGACGTGGCCGGGTTAGGTTAGAAGGTCAGGCGGGAGCGAAGCGTAGCGAGCTCCCGCCTGGCCTTCGAGGTTATTTTTTTTTGCGTCCCGAAATAACGGCTTGCTTATATTCATACTGTTTACATACAAGAACAACCCAGCGAACTAGGAAAATAGATTGGAATACAAAATTTGAACGAGCGAGCGAGCGAAGCGAGCGAGCAAAACCTTTCAGAGCAGATCCGACGTGGCCGGGTTAGGTTAGAAGGTCGGGCGGGAGCGAAGCGTAGCGAGCTCCCGCCTGGCCTTTGAGGTTTTTTTTTTTTTTCGTCCCGAAAAAAAGGCTTGCTTATATTCATACTGTTTACATACAAGAACAACCCACCGAACCACTACCAGGAAAATAGATTGGATTACAAAATTTGAACGAGCGAGCGAGCGAAGCGAGCGAGCAAAACCTTTCAGAGCAGATCCGACGTGGCCGGGTTAGGTTAGAAGGTCAGGCGGGAGCGAAGCGTAGCGAGCTCCCGCCTGGCCTTCGAGGTTATTTTTTTTTTGCGTCCCGAAAAAACGGCTTGCTTGTATTCATACTGTTTACATACAAGAACAATCCACCTAACCACTTCCAGGAAAGTAATAGATTATATTAGGTTTGTTTCATAATAAAAGTACAAAAATAAACTTAGAAAAACACTCGTTCCACAACTGCACTGCACACAGAACACGAATCACGTTCAAAGCGACATTCTTTAAGTTGGTCCAAAACTACCTTAAAAAAATATGCTTTCCATAATGTTACCATTATGAAAAACAATATTATGAGTTCAAATATTTTCTAATGAATGCCATTATGAATAGGAAAATTATGATAATTGTCTGTTATGAAGTAAAACAGTTATGAAAAAAAAATTATGAGTTTTAACATTTCTTAGTAATGACATTATTAAGAAAAAAAGTATGATAACTGACTGTTATGAGTTCCGATGGTAGTAAAATAAAAGTATGAAGAAAAAAAGTATGAGGAAAAAAATTATGAAGAGTGATTGTTAGGAAGAAAATTCGGTAGTAAAATAAAAAATAGGAATAAAAATTTTATGAGAGCCAATATGGACCCATCCCTTTACTTTGCCAATAATTGCGCAACAGTTATTATTATTATTCCGGGAATTGAAGCCAATGTCAGTTTTTAATAATATATCCTCCTCCTCCTTGCGTCGTTTTCCTCATAGCTGAGGGTCGTGACCTCCCCTTTGCAATACTTTCTCTCGTACGACCTTCCTCCATCTGTGTCTTCCTCCGTCTGTTAATAATATATAGCAACTTTATAAAGATTGATTCACCATGCTTGTATGGTCATTGTCAGTTCAAAAAACAAAATTTGTCTCTTCGGTGGTCAAAAGTTAAGAGCTTGTATGAATCTAGGTTATATTGCTATTACATCGGATTATAGAAGAGGGAACGTTCTTTATTCTCACAGGCATTTAATCAGAAAATTAGGCCCTGGAATCCTTAATTTCGCCAATGTCCACCGGAAAGACGCGCACCTAAATCTGACAATGACCCCGTTCATATCCTGCGCAATAGTTACCGATGTATGTCCCTAATTCAACACTACACAGATACGTCACGACGCGACTGACGGTGACCCCGAACATGATAGTGTAAGTTTGACAGAAAAATTGCGTTTTTCTCAGTCAACCTTTGACAACGGTAACTGGAAGGTCACCGAAACCTCAGCGAGGCTCAAATAATTAATTTACGCGATATAATCCATTTAAATAGTTTTATTATGTGTGACAGTCGCGAAAACCGAAGGAAATATTATAACAGTATTATATTGAAATTATCCTTTCTTCCACAGAACGTCCACGACATCTTCGACAAGTATTCGATATACTGCGCAAATGGCACTACCATCACACTACGCGAGTTCCAAAAGTTTCTACTGGTGGAACAACATGATCGCATGGGCGACGACGAAGCGCGAGCATCACAGTTTATACGGGACTACTTGAAGGACCCGCAGAGAGATTGCTACGAGCCATCATTTACTCTGATAGAGGTGAGTGCATAAGATGAGTATTTCTAGTTGAGTCTGTGTTTCTACTGGTGGAACAACATGATCGCTTGGGTGACGACGAGGCGCGAGCATCACAGTTTATACGGGACTACTTGAGCGACCCACAGAGGGATTGCTATGAACCCCCTTTTACTCTAATTTAAAAGTGTGACAATCAAGCATCGCTAAGTGAGTTACCTTCCATACATACCAATTAACCGGTTAGTCAGGGGACTTTGCCGATGGCTACAAACTTCTCTGCACTTGCAGAACTGTAACTGTAAACTTGAGTATTATTAGTACGGCATGTTTAGTTCCCATTTTATACCAGCCTGCGTAAAGTCCGTAACAACGACGACGATGCCAGGAGGATCATAAAACGGTGTAACTTAGTATGATATTCTTGTCTTTTAAGCCCTTTTTACGAGATGGCTTGAGGGGTATCGTACTTATTGGTATATAAAACGACGTAACGTCGAGGGACATTCTTGTCAGCTAAGACCTTTTTACTAGGAGGGCGTGATGGGACCGCCGACCCTTCGGCCTGATTGTAAAGTTTGTGTCTTCAGGAGTTGTAGGATGGTCTACTGTGCGGGACCTGAGTCGTATTAGTCTTGATGAAATGTATGAATAATGTTTTAAGTGGCAGGGACCGGCGTGAATGGCGTATCACGTGGGAAATTGTATTATAGCTTAGCTTAAGGCTCCTTATCCGTTCAAAAATGCTGATTGTTTTACAATTTTTTCTCTATGATCAACATGTTTCTTAACATATTATCAATGTTACTACTTAGAACAGGGCCATTGCGGTTTATTGGTATATATTTGAAACATACAGTTTGATTTTTTCATTGAATTTGACAGAATTCATGCAGAAAACTGTTTTTTTTTTTTCACTTATTTTCGAATGCACGCATTGAAAGCATGAAATAGCTATGTTACTTTCTAGATCTCAGGAAAAAGTATTATTCACTTCAAAAAGTTGGTTGAAATCATCAACCTAATTATCATAAGGAATAAGGCCTCTTAATACGATCATTAAGCGGGTTCTACTGTAACATATGTATACGGTTAACTTTTATCGTTTATTGAGTATAAATTATGTAGGTAAAAAAACAACCCTTTGGAGGCCCCATTGCGATCCAGATAAGTAAGTCATGATGTCAAGTTTAAACAGAGGCACGTTGCAGTTTTTCAATGAGGCTTTCGAATTAAGTATCGGCAAATGTATCATAAATCAATTCTCTATAATCTATAATCAATTCTCATTGATTGATATCGATGCAGCATTCACGTTTCCCGTGAATCTGCATCATTATCAGCAATCGGTTATCTGAAAAGCTGAATACTTCTATACAAGATAACTTCTATACAATGTAGTTATATTTTAAGACTCTTTACAATTCATCTTCTATTGAATGGTTTGTACTTTGCATACCGTGACCCCCCGACGCAAGTCCCCGACTTCTTCAGCTAAATGTAAATGCTTACGTTCATTTGTTTCATCATCATCATATCAGTCGATAGAAGACCACTGCTGGACAAAGGCATCCCCGAAAATTCTCCACAACGATCGGTCTTGCACCGCCCTCATCCAATTTCTGACCGCAATCCTAACCAGGACGTTGGTCCAACTTGCGGGGGCCTTTCCATGCTGCGTCCTCCGGTCCCCTGTCGCCACTCAAGAACCTTTCTGCCCCAACCGCCATCGGTTCTAACTGCCACTTAAGTTTGGCGACTGTCTGAGCTATATCTAAAATCTTGGTTCTCTTGCGTATCTCATTATTTAGGAAACTCCGAGCATAGCTCGCTCCATTGCCCTTTGACTAACTTTGAGCCTTCTTATGAGTTTATCTGTTTGCTAATGAAATAATTCGACCATTTTTATTTTCTTTACGCCTTAATATACGACGGCTGGCAACACTCACGTTTTTATGAGATTTTATGAAGTAAAAATCCTCATAAAAACTCATATAAACAGTCATTATTTTTACTGTCACGGTTATCGCTCGGTCCGTCTCAACTAGGAAAAATACCGTCCAATAGTAAAATAAAATAGTACATTACCGCAGACGCCGGGAAAGATGGGCTTGCTGGGTGAGTAGGTATCAAATATTAGCAAATTAATATAGTCTTTTTTCTACGTATACTACTACTACTAGAATGAAAAAATACGACGCGGAATATTTTCTTCGACTCGACACCTTCCTGGAATTTTTATTAAGGTTAGTGACGCGACAATTCCATAAATTACATGAAGCGCAGTCAACAAGTCCGCAAAAAGGTCGGTCATATGCGTGCGTCATCGAGTAGATTGCATTTTTTGTTTTTAAGCCCTGACGAAAAAAGAGGTATGCATAAGTTTAACACGTGCATCTGTGTGTCTGTCTCTGGCATCATAGCTCCGTAACGGATGGACCAATTTAAGTGCAGTTTGTTTTTTTTAATCGAAAGACTTGTCCGTCGAGATGGTTCTTAGCTATGTTCGTGGAAATAGTAGGACCAGTAGGGTCCAAGATATTTAGCTTTAATTGGAACAAGTGTCAAGATCGCAGCCAATATTGAAGCTAAGAATTCCAAATTTTGTAGTTATGATACAGATACAGATACAGATACTTTATTGGTAAAATGGTATTTTACAAGTGAGTCATGTTACATTACATTATTATTATGCTCATTTAAGTAGTATTTTCTATATCATTAGTTGAATGTGGGTCTCATGATGACTTACGTCGGGGGTGTTTTGGTTGTCTCGGTACCCAGTTCGAGTTTGTGGCGTTTGGCGTCGAGACTCGGCTTGTGGGGCCTGGAGGCACGCCGCCTGGTCAAATGTTTGCGGGCGCTTGCGCTCAAGCGCTTGCGGGGAACTATAGGCGATCGCCTCTTGAACAATCTCGTCGCATCACCCCCTGAGTGTGATGGAGCATTCGAGCAGATGGGCATTATTGTGTGATGAATGTTTGAAGTTCTGCGTGAGGGTGGATGTCCGCCTGTCCTCAGTTTGAATTTGTAATGTATACACTCACGTTTTTAATTAGGCGAACTAACTTGACAGCTGAAAATGTTGTCAGGAATAGAAAAAAATAAATAGTGATTGGTTTATGTCGATACAAATATGTCGATATAACCTTACCATGTTGCGATAAGGGCTATATTCGTTACAAATGTACAGTTATTAGTATATTCGATAGTACCGCGGAACTGTCAAGAAAACAAAAAGGCGGACAGCGTTCTTAACGATCTCCTAAAATAAAGTTAGTTCGATGTAAGTATTTTAATTCCAACCGTTTTTATTAATTATTGTTTCGTTTTATAAAATTATTACTTTGATTACAAACATAATAATGCAAAATTTATGAAACATATAATGTCTACTTTTGTTTCAACGCTGTTTAACTAAAGCTCTGGTATGAACTGGTTTATTTAAATATCGATATTAACAACACTAGCGAAACAGATCGCGTGGCCACATTCGTGTGCCATGAACTGTCAAGTTAGTTCGCCTAATTAAAGACGCGAGTGTAGTTTATTACGGTAATGTATGTTGTTCAAATGTTTGTATCACGTTTGTATGTCATCGTTATATTTTTTATAATTTCACAGTGCCTTGGTTATCTGTTATGCTGTGAAAACTTAATTAAGTTAAATAATTAAATAATATAGAGTAATAATAATAATTGGAGCGAAGGAAGTTTTAACTGTTAATTGTGAGTGTTTAATTTCGTAATAAAGTATGTGTTTTAATTAGTGTATTAATTTGTGCCTTTTCTATCTAATAAGAACCCCACGCTCGTAATAATAGACTCAAGACAAGTGGCCTTATTATTACCTTTGTCCGCAGTTTATCGAGATGTTGTTTTCGAAGCACAACTCTATCTGGGACTCGCAACACGACCACGTGACACAGGATATGACCCGTCCACTGTCGCACTACTGGGTGTCATCCTCGCACAACACGTGAGTGGCCAAGTCATTATTTATTGTACTCAGGACTAGCATAACTTGCCGCGACTTCCTTTGTCGAGCGTTTTTTATATCGATAAACGCGGGCTGCACGCACGAAAAAACATGACTCAATGTCACGCTCTGCCTGAGCCGAGCGTGCAAGTGAGAGCGCGGAACAAGCGATAGAGAGGCACGTTCGGCCTAAGTGTTCGGCTTGTGACGCATCTATCTCTCTTCCTCTCCATCGGCCGGCATTCAATTTATAAAAGTATGCAATTTACGTTATCACGTAAAATTAGCGTCCGTAAACCGACTTTACAGGCAACCATTTTTTTTATCTTTTAATTAAGGAGCTTTGATCATTTTAACCAACAGCACTAGCAGACCTGATAATAGAAAAAAAATATAAACCTTATAAAATTAAAAATAACATGAACACGAAAACAACTAAAATTCGCGCGACATAGCATCGCCTGTCTTCCTCGCACGATATTGACAGAAAAGTGACAGAGAAAAGAGTCGTGTGTCACAGTTATGCTAAAGGTGCTGATATTGCAAGACGTGATGAAGTTTCCAAGAGACATCCTATAATCGACCGAGCGAGAGAAGCAAGCAAAGCGCCTCCGTTGTAGCTTGGTCCAAAAAAATCGCATGTCCGAATTCCAGGTGTTCGGTCGTCAGGCTGTCCTTGTCTAGAGATCGCATTTCTCAACAGATTCACCTGAAAGTTTGTGAGCAAGTGTTAAAATGACATATTTTAGTCTCCCCTTCACAGAGTCACTAGTGTGTAACAATTGAACCATTTCTTCATCAAAATGGCCACCGATGACAGCGTTGCAAAATAATAATTCTTATCACATCATCGATATCCCGGTCCCATATTATTATCAAAGTCATTAGCAGTCACTGCAGGCGTTAAGCTTCTATAAACCGATAATTAATTGCATTATGCAAGTATTAGTTAAAGACCTCCTGTTATGAGTATTAATTTTACTTATAATAGGGGATACGAATCGGAAATGACCTTCACCCATTTTTAGGGTTCCGTACCCAAAGGGTAAAAACGGGACCCTATTACTGAGACTTCGCTGTCCGTCCGTCCGTCCGTCCGTCCGTCCGTCCGTCTGTCACCAGGCTGTATCTCAACAACGGTGATAGCTAGACAGTTGAAATTTTCACAGATGATGTATTTCTATTGCCGCTATAACAACAAATACTAAAAATAAAATAAAATAAATATTTAAGGGGGGCTCCCATACAACAAACTTGTTATAGATTATATATATGTATAGGTACGGAACCCTTCATGCGCGAGTCGGGCTCGCACTTGCCCAATTTTTTTATAACAAAACGTGACTTAATCGCGGTCATAAATTGTTTATTTACATCGACGTTTCGTTCATGGTCTCGGTTTTCAGGTACCTGACAGGAGACCAGTTCTCGAGCGAGTCCTCTCTGGAGGCCTACGTGCGTTGCCTCAGGGCCGGCTGCCGCTGCATCGAGCTCGACTGCTGGGACGGGCCCGACGGGACGCCGTTCATCTACCACGGCCACACGCTCACCACCAAAATACGATTCATGGACGTACTTCGCACTATCAAAGAACACGCTTTCGTCACATCAGATTACCCCCTTATTCTATCCATAGAGGATAATTGCTCGCTTCCACAGCAGAGACGGATGGCGGGAGCTTTCAAAGACGTCTTTGGCGACATGCTACTAACCCAACCGTTTGAGAAAAACGAAACCAGCCTCCCATCACCACACGACTTAAGACGGAAAGTCATCCTCAAACATAAAAAGCTTCCCGACGGCGCTGAAGAGAATTCCTTCGCCATTAAACAGGAAGAAGGTAAAGAGTTGGATTTGAGGAATACTATCAAGAACGGAATTTTACTGTTGGAGGATCCCGTGGATCGCGAATGGCATCCTCACGCTTTCTTCCTAACGGAGAATAAGCTGTATTACACTGAAAATTATAACGCCCAAGTAGAAACGGACGCTGAAAGCGACGGAGAGTCTGAGACCGAAAGTAACGCGTCTGTGCCTCAGAACGAGTTGCATTTTGGAGAGTGCTGGTTTCACGGCAAACTGGCTGGGAACAGGCAAGAGGCTGAAGATTTACTAAGAGCTCATTCGCATTTAGGAGACGGGACTTTTCTGGTTAGGGAGAGTGTGACGTTTGTAGGGGACTACTGCTTGTCGTTCTGGCGGCAGGGCAAAGCGAACCATTGCAGGATCAAGTTGAAACAAGAGAGGGGTCTGACGAAGTACTATCTGATCGATTCAATTTGTTTCGATAGCTTGTATAGCCTGATTACGCATTATAGGCAACACCCGTTGAGGAGTCAGGTGAGTTGTTTTTTTATTTACTAATTTTAGGTTAATGTACCCACGTGTTAACTGTGAATTAAGTTGCAATATACCTTGAACTGTCACTGGTAAGCATCGTTCCTCTGAACACTGAATCTATACTTGTTAATTGACTTGAGCTGCCACGGCCATGACTTTCAATGGATCATCAAGCTTTACTAAAATAGGTATCTGCCAACAAATGGCAATTTGTTCTGTAATTTCGCACTAAAACATTGAATATCTTCGAAAGTCATGAGCTAGTCATCTTAAGGCTTCTTATCCGTTCAAAAATGCTGAATGTTTTAGACATTTCTCTCTATGATCAACATGTTTATTAACATATTATCAATGCTGCTACTTAGATCAGGGCTATTGAGATTTATTGGTATATATCTGAAACCTACAGTGTGAATTTTTCATTGATAATTTTTGTTTCACTACTCGAAATTGACAAAATTCACGCCAAAAACTGGCTTTATCAACTTATTTTCGACTGCACCCAATTAAAGCATGAAATAGCTATGTTACTTTCTAGAAGTCAGGGAAAAGTGTTATTCACTTCAAAGTTGGTTGAGAGAATCAATATAGTTGTTATAGTATGAAAAAAAAGATTAAAATAAATAAATATTAAGGGACAATCATACACAAATCGACCTAGTCCCAAACTAAGCAAAGCTTGTACTATGGGTACTAGACGACGATATACATAATATATAAATACATATATAAATAACATCCATGACCCAAGAACAAATATTTGCCCCGGCCGGGATTCGAACCCGGGACCGCCGACTCAGTAGGCAGGTGTCTACAAACCGAGCCAAACGCGTCGTCATTAAGACCTCTTAACAAATAAATGGATAGGTAGGCTGTTTTGATTATCACCTTGCCATTCTCCCAGGAGTTCCTGATCACCCTAAAGGAGCCGGTACCCCAGCCGAACAAGCACGAAGGCAAGGAGTGGTTCCACCCCCACTTGAATCGTGCGCAAGCCGAAGAGCTCCTTCGTAAAGCCAACTGCGACGGCGCATTCCTGGTGCGACCTAGCGAGAAGGAGAACGGATTTGCGATCAGCTTCAGGTAATTTCAGTCACTGACACAAACAACGGTCAAATTGCATAATAAGGACGGTAAAATTCTGCAATTCGACCGTCCTTATTACAAACTTTACAAGTAAACAAAAGATTACAAAGAAATGCAATTTTACATTGATTCCACCGTCTCCATTTCGGCGTGGACTTTCCCACCCTTATGTTGTTGATATTCCACTGACTCGTAGAAAACGTTTTTGTCTCTTTTTTTATCAGGACAGCAAGGGAACTCTCTTCCTGCGCACCTTTTCCCTGAAAAATATAACTTACATCTCTTCAAGTCCATAGTGAATAGGCACCTTCTAGACGAGCATGCTTCATCTTAGGCCTCATTGTTACTTAACATCAGGTACGTTCGTGGTCAAATGTTTGTCTATGGCACATAAATAAAAGCATTAAATTCGTTATACCACCTGAATCGGAACCAACATAAGGAGAGGACAGCCTTTTTATTGAACCCGATCCCTGCCGATACGCCCGTGGTAGAACCACGACATTGACGAATAGATGGCGCTACGGTCTCTTCTCCGGTGCCGCAATGCGAACAGTGCTCGAAGTACTTGCACCCGTCATCAGATGACGATGGATATGATATCGCTAACACTGGATTGTTGCAGGGAATGGTTTAACCCTTTACCGTATATAGAAAAAAAATATTTGTTTGAATCTGAACCTTGACCTGTGCCAATAAGGTCCAAGTTCATATCTGCCATATATGGCTTCGTATGCGGTAAAGGTTTAACTTACATTTGAACCCCTTTCTGGCTAACGGCCAAGACCTCTTTCGCAAAGCCACATTTTTCAAAGTGAACGGCTTCGCTATCTACGTTTCTCAAGGCGACTTCTTGATGCGTACTAGTTTTTTTTGGCGGATTCCAGTTATTGGTATCATAATGTTAGTTTTGTTGCTTTTGAAAACATACCTTCAGTTGATTATTGTAATTTATATCGCAAATGCTTAATCATACATTTTATTGATCGATGACACCGCTGATCAAAAAACGCACCATCACGTGTTGAACAACGTATGAAAATGACGTGACGCAAACGTCACGCGTCAATTATTATAACATTACCGTCGTACGGCCACGCATCATCTGTATAATAAATAGTTATTATAGTAAAATGAACATTTCAGGACCGAGAAGGAGATAAAGCACTGCCGTATAAAGCAAGAAGGCCGACTGTACGCCATAGGTACGGTCACATTCGAGAGTCTCGTCGAGCTGGTCTCTTACTACGAGATAAACCCGCTGTACAAGAAAGTCAGGCTGTGGTATCCGATAAGCGACGATATTATGAGGAAAATCATATCAGTGAGTATATTTTTAATAACAATAATAATCATCACCATCCCGTATGACGAGAACCTCGTGAAGGCCGAGAAGGACAAACTCAGCAAGTACCTTGACGAGGTGACCGCCATGTGGGATGTTGACTCGACGATCATTGTCCAGATAGTCGTTTCGGCGAACGGTCTTATAGCGAAGAGTTTCGACAAACACCTTAAGAGGCCTTATTCCTTTAAAAAAATATTTTTTTCGTATTATGACAAATATATTGACAATTTCAACCAACTTTTTGAAGGGAATAATACTTTTCCCCGAGTTCTAGTAGTAACATAGCTATTTCATGCTTTCATTGCGTGCAGTCGAAGATAAGTTGAAAAATCTAATTTTCCGGGTGAATTTTGTCAATTTCGAGTAGTTTTTGGAACAAAAATTATTAATGAAAAATTCAAACTGTAGGTTTCGAATATATACCAATAAATTCCAATAGCCCTGTTCTAGGTAGTAACATCAATAATATGTAAAGAAACTTGTGTTATCATAGAGAAAAATGTCTAAAACAATCAGCATTTTAAAAGGAATAAGGCCTCTTAAGAGACTCGCTAGATGGCTGGATCAAGGGTCAGATACAGAAGGCGGTACTCCTGGACACGGCGCGCATCGTCAGGAGGTTCCTCTCTCTGCAGCCCTAACCACCGGGAGCCTGGGCCCTGCCCCGCTGCCGGCGGCACCCTAGGTTAGGTTTTTTATAATGTATTTATATTTTGTAATTACTTTATTGTATTTTACTTTTTATATAAATTTACTAGCGTCCCGCCCCGGCATCGCACGGGTGCAATGCTGATAAATTATGCATGTATTATACAAATAAACCTTCATCTTGAATCACTCTATCTATTAAAAAAACCGCATCAACATCCGTTGCGTAGTTTTAAAGATTTAAGCATACAAAGGGACATCCAGGACAAAGGGACAGAGAAAGCGACTTTGTTTTATACTATGTAGTGATTGTAAAATCCCTAGCCTAAGATACAAGAGAAATAAAGGAGATAATAATAATAAATATCGGACAACCTCACACAAATCGACCTAGTCCCACATTAAGATCGAATTGGCTTGCGTTATGGGCACTAGACGTTGATAAACATACTTATACAGATAAATACATACTTAAATACAAATACCATCTATGACCCAGGCACAAATATTCGAGTTCATCACAAATATTTGCCGGGATTCGAGCCCAGGATCGTCGGCTCAGTAGGCTGCTTTACCACTGCGCCAACCGCGTACTCGTATACAGTCCGACCAAAAAGAGTAGAAATTAAAAAGTGGCAATACTGTTAGTCTCCTCCCTTTCTAATGAATATAAGAAAACGGGGACGACACTACAGTATTGCCACTTTTTAATTTCTACTCTTTTTGGTCGGACTGTATAACGTATCACATTATCATCATCATCATCTACAATTGACAACATTTCATATTTCTAACAGCTGGCAATTAATATAGAGATCGAATGAGCTTTGCGTCGTGTTCACCCTAAAAAACGTTTGAATTTATTTTTTGTATAAGAAAATACATAAAATAACCGAAGTCTACGACAACTATGCCTGCATAGAGTCCCATCCGCGAAAAAAATAAGCTGTCAACAACGTCAAGCTCACCGCCATTCGTTTTTTTTCATTAGACACCAGACTAAAGTAACCTTTTAATTATGTCATAGTTTTGGAGTTACTACATTTTAGAATGAGTAAGTTCTAATAAATAAATAATAATAAAATAATTTGTAATCTTAGGAATAATATAAAATAAATGATTACATCCTCTTTCTAAGCGGAAACAAGAAAAATAAAATAGTAACTCTTTTCAAATGTTTACAATGAAGCGAAAAATTGAAAAAAAAAAACTTCATTGTAAATTGTTTGGTTTACGTTAGCAGACGTTACTGCTTTAATAAAAAATTATTAATTCGGGTGTAGCACATCGTTACTATCGATTCTCAACACGGTAGATGGCGCTACGATGCCACCCTAAGGCATGTTGAAGCAAAAGAAAGATTCAATGGCTGACATCTGGTTGGTGGTCCAGTTGGTAGGACGCCCGTGTTGGCCCGGAAAGCCGTTGGATACCCAGGTTTGAATCCTGTCCGAACCATTACATTTTTAAATTTTTCGCTTCATTGTAAACATTTGGTTTACGTTAGCAGACGTTACTGCTTTAATAAAAAATAAGTAACTCTTTTCAATCGAAATGTTTGATGATGATGATTCACAACCAATCAAAAGAAGCTACAATGAATATAATATATGTATAAATATTTCAGGAACCCGACGACAGTTCCGTATACGGAACACCCGGCTACATGGACCCCACATCTTTCACCTCCAAGGTACGTAAGGTACCAATTTTCATTCAATACAATATTATACTACTAACCGGAATGTTAAATTAATGCCTCTCTCCTATAGATAAGGTGCTCTTTCACATTTTATGACAGGTGACCGGCTGTGTGACGTAACGGTTTCGGTGAGACTATTGTTCTAAGGTTTAGTTGTAGTTAAGCGTTTAAAAAAAGAAAAAGTCCATACATGACCTTTTTTTCAGGAAATGTATTTTTTAGACTCCTTTCTCTCTCTCGACTCAGAATTGTTTGTACATTCGAATTCGAACGTCATAAAGAAAACTGTCCCAAAATTTCCGGAAGAATATTCTTTTTTTTTTGGAACACTTTTTTGGTTTGAATATATAAATAAACGATACCTGGTAAGATGAGCAAAACAATTTTTTTTCTGAAATTAGTCATGTACGGTTTTATTAAAAAAAAAACCGCTCAGTTAGTAATGTGTTGTCCCCGGAATATATTAGTCGTAGTTAGTAATAAGTAAAGGATTAGCCGTAGTCGTAGAATAGGTAATTTTGTAGTGTATTCGCACTAAATACGAATTAAATTGAAAAGTTATCCTTTTAAATAAAGCTTTGCATCACCAATATACTACCTACTACTATTATTATTATTTGTTTATTGTTCTCCTCCCCTAGGAGCCATACGAACACTTATATTGCGAGGAAATTGGGGAAAATAAATAGGAAAAGGGCTAAATTACTCGTACTATTTCAATCGATCATTCATAACTACTTTTATAATTAAGGCCGGTATAGGGATCAAGTCCGTTGTTTTTAGGAATATTTACTAACATTTAGCTACAAAGTATACAATCTACCTTATTTGTATCTACTAACATTGTGATATAAAGTAAACAATTTACTTATTTATTTAAAAAAAAAATACTGATTTAAAACCTAATCTATAGCGTTATGCATCATTTGGTGGATTAGATACTTTTAGACTGTACATGTCTATGTACATATACACCTTAGACTAAAAATTTTAGAAATAAGGTGTACATGTCTAGAAGTAATTAGGTGCAATGGAAAGGAAGAAATGTACGTAATTCTGATTTTGGTGGTGGTGTGTTGTCTGCTATACGCGTAGAATATTGCACAATGTAGATTCTGGTGATGGTATTTTCCAAGGAATTTTAAACCGAGCTTTAAGAGGCCTTATTCCTTTTAAAATGCTGATTGTTTAGACATTTTTCTCTACGATCAAACATGTTTCTTAACATATAATTGATGTTACTACCTAGAACAGGGCTATTGGGATTTATTGGTATATATTTGAAACCAGCAAGCGCAGCGTAGGACGTCCACCTACAAGATGGACAGATGACCTTATAAAGGTCGCCGGAAGGCGCTGGATGCAGGTCGCTTCAAACCGGTATATATGGAAGTCCAAAGGGGAGGCCTATGTTCAGCAGTGGACGTCCTATGGCTGAGATGATGATGATGATGATGATTTGAAACCTACAGTTTGAACTTTTCATTGATAATTTTTGTTCGAAAAACTACTCGAAATTGACAAAATACACGTGAAAAATTCGTTTTTTCAACTTATTTTCGACTGCACGCAATGAAAGCATGAAATAGCTACGTTACTACCTAGAACTCGGGAAAAAGTGTTATTCACTTCAAATAGTTGGTTGAAATTATCAATATATTCGTCATAATATGAAAAAATAAATTTTAAAAGGAATAAGGCCTCTTAAAGCTTTAGTAGATGTGCACCCTTAAGGTCTTCGCACATTATAACAACTCAACGGCGACTCGATTCTATGCCAAATATTGAAATTTAAGCCCTATGTCATATTTACTAGGTTTAATTTCGACGATGCACCGACGCGTCGTCCACTACTAATATCATTTTTTGAAATTAAACCTAGTAAGTATGACATATTCATTCATAGAATCGAGTCGCCGTTGAGTTGTTATAATGTGCGAAGACCTTTAGACGTTCAGTGATTACTGTGATACCTAGGTACCAAACCACACTTGAGGCATCACAGTATTTACACGTCTAGCCTACGCCTAAACGTGACGACCGCAATTCATGTGATGCGCTTTGATTTTTGTAGAAAACATAAACGCGTCATAGCTTTCTCTTGCAACTCTACACCATATTAGCATCCGGGACACTTTCCATTTGACCTAGACCGTGACGTCATAAAACAGTAAAGCACTTCAATTTTTGTCGGAACAGTTTGATAGTAGAATGAATGAAACGAAAAATATCCTGTGTTTCATTCTATAACAGTATTAGGAATCTGTTGTATCCCTGGGTTTGTTTTCAAATAGTTCATTTGTTAATAAGGCAAACATCTTTATGTTCGATACTTTTATTCTAATAATTGAGAGTAATCACTATTGAATTCCGGCTGTATAGCTGCCAATTATGGAGGCAATGTCAAGCATCGTGACATTGGGCCTTCTATGGCTCCTTATCTGTTCAAAAATGCTGATTGCTTTTAGTTTTTTTTCTCTATGATCGAACATATTTCTTAACATATTATCACTGTTACTACTTAGAACCAGGTTATTGCGATTTATTCACAGTTTGAAATTTTCAATGATAATTTTTGTTTCAAAAACTACTTGAAATTGACAAAAATCACGCAGAAAACTAGTTTTTTCAACTTATTTTCGACTGTACGCAATTAAAGCCTGAAATAGCTATGTTACTATCTAGAACTCGGGGAAAAGTATTATTCACTTCAAAATATATTTGTCACAATATGACTTTTTTTTTAATGGAATATGGCGTCTTAACATTTCTATGACGTCACATTTCTATAAAACAAATGGGAAATATTCCGCTTCCACAGTATCATACAATATACAGCTTCCATAACAAATTATATAACGCCTCTAGGTAACCGTGAAGGCTTTGTACGACTACAGAGCGCGACAAGACGACGAACTGTCGTTCTGTAAGCACGCGATCATAACCAACGTGGACAAGCCGGACGCGGGCTGGTGGCGCGGCGACTACGGCGGCAAGCGGCACCACTGGTTCCCGGCCAACTACGTGCAGGAGATAGAGACGAGAGTGCCCGACATCGCTGTAAGTCGACATATTTATGCCGATTCCAAACCAAAATAGCCACTCAATTGCTTCGAATTTTGAGTTGGACTCTATTTATACACGATGATTTTTAATCGGTGATCAGGAGTAGAAAAATATTAATATTTAGCTAAA
Organism: Apotomis betuletana; assembly: GCA_932273695.1. Taxonomy (NCBI): domain Eukaryota; kingdom Metazoa; phylum Arthropoda; class Insecta; order Lepidoptera; family Tortricidae; genus Apotomis; species Apotomis betuletana. Next base: position 8,816,938 of record OW026298.1, on the reverse strand, counting down.
ATTAAACTTAATACGCGTGGTCCCGCGCAATTACCTCACTGTTAAATTAATTAAAAGTTAAAACATAATTAAAACTAATAACCACTAGATACATGGTCATCGTACATAAATTATAAAAGTACGATACCTACGTCAAATGTCATCGCCATGGCGGGAAATTTTACGAAATTTTCTACGACTTTGTTTATGTAATGACAATGACAAAGTTATTACTCATAAATTGTCATTCCCATTAAATTATTAAAAAGGTTGTGAGCACACCATTACAGATTAGTTCGGTGACAAGGAATTTTGGACAAAATACGTTTCAAAATAAAAATTATCATAGAAAAATAAAAGTTTGTTTTCACGTAATTACGACTACAACGTGACCGCCATCAATTACTGAGTTATAAAAGTTGGTACCTGATCACCGATTAAAAATCATCGTGTATAATAAAATAAGAGCGGTGACAGGTAGCCGTAGTTACCAAAAGCAATCTAGTGGATAGAGAATTTGTGGTAACGCAGAACAACACGCACATAACGTGAATGCGTGCAAACTTTTCTAGATTATTGAGTCGTTGACTTGCGTCGCCGATTAAATTTTTCTTCATTTATGTACCGATTTAGAAAATTATTTTAATATTGACAAACTGCATTTGTAAATAACAGTATGTATCTTCTTTTACTATGCTCTGTAGTTAGTAACGGCATATTGCACATGATATGATACTGTCGATTTTTATCCATGTAATCAGTCATTAATAACTATCAGAGAATGGAGGTATAGAACCTACATTCTATTCAGACTTAGGCTGCGTTTCCACCAGAGATGTGCGAGGATGCGTAGCGAGGGATGTGTTCTTGTTAACTCACTCAATCACCACTATCCTCACTCATCGCAACTGATTCTATTATAACTATAAATATAAATAAATAAATATCAGACAACCTCACACTAATCAACCTAGTCCCAAATTAAGCTCAAGAAGGCTTGTGCTATGGGTATTATGCGACGATATACATACTTATATAGATAAATAAATACTTAAATACATAGAACATCCATGACCCAGGCACAAATATTCGTGTTCATCACACAAATATTTGCCCTTGCCGGGATTCGAACCCGGGACCGTCGGCTCAGTAGGCAGTTGCTTAACCACTGCGCTAACCGCGTTGTCATTCTATTGGTTAACAACACATCCCTCGCTCTCGTGGAAACGCGGCCTAAATAAATGAACAAAGTACTGATAAGCATATCTAGGATAACTCGGGGCACCTATACGAAAGTGACGTAGCAAAATATTTTATCGGCAAAAAATATATCGATGTTACTGTCAACATCTAAATTTCATCGACATAAATAAATATTACTTTATTTCTCCACATTTTCAAATGAAAACATAAACATATTAAAACGTGTATTTACATGTTTATTTTAAAATAATTTTCATAATATACATAAATTGACATTTTGATTGAAATGGCATCCTCATACTTTTATTATCTTAATTTAAGAGGCTCGATATCAGATCAAATATGACATCGAACCTCTTTATAGTAATCCAGAATGTTCATTGAGCACATATATTAATTTAATTATATCGACATCTTTTTATCGATATCCTATCCCTAGAACGTGCCCCGAGTTATCCTAGGTATGCTGATAGGCTTCTTCATTACCAGAGCTGTCTGGAGAACGACGCGAGCGCCCTCGGCTCCTGGCAAAAAGGCGTCGTGGATGTGAACGGAGCCCTCGTGGAGCTGTTCGTGGGCGAGGAGGACGGCTCGCCGCGCTGGCTCGTGCGCGTCCAGAGCCCGGCCATGTGCGCGCCGTTCGAGATGCGCGCGCCCAACAACGAGCTGGCGCTTGAGTGGCTGTCCGCGATCAAGGAGGCGGCGCACAGGTATTTTTTTTTTTTTTTTTTTTTTTATGTCATAGGGGGATGCGCGAGCCCAACAACGAGCTGGCGCTTGAGTGGCTGTCCGCGATCAAGGAGGCGGCGCACAGGTATTTTTTTTTTTTTTTTTTTTTTTATGTCATAGGGGGATGCGCGCGCCCAACAACGAGCTGGCGCTTGAGTGGCTGTCCGCGATCAAGGAGGCGGCGCACAGGTATTTTTTTTTTTTTTTTTTTATGTCATAGGGGGATGCGCGCGCCCAACAACGAGCTGGCGCTTGAGTGGCTGTCCGCGATCAAGGAGGCGGCGCACAGGTATTTTTTTTTTTTTTTTTTTATGTCATTGGGGGATGCGCGAGCCCAACAACGAGCTGGCGCTTGAGTGGCTGTCCGCGATCAAGGAGGCGGCGCACAGGTATTTTTTTTTTTTTTTTTTTATGTCATAGGGGGATGCGCGCGCCCAACAACGAGCTGGCGCTTGAGTGGCTGTCCGCGATCAAGGAGGCGGCGCACAGGTATGCGTTAGTACATTACATTCAGAGCCCGGCCATGTGCGCGCCGTTCGAGATGCGCGCGCCCAACAACGAGCTGGCGCTTGAGTGGCTGTCCGCGATCAAGGAGGCGGCGCACAGGTATTTTTTTTTTTTTTTTTTATGTCATTGGGGGATGCGCGAGCCCAACAACGAGCTGGCGCTTGAGTGGCTGTCCGCGATCAAGGAGGCGGCGCACAGGTATTTTTTTTTTTTTTTTTTTTATGTCATAGGGGGATGCGCGCGCCCAACAACGAGCTGGCGCTTGAGTGGCTGTCCGCGATCAAGGAGGCGGCGCACAGGTATGCGTTAGTACATTACATTCAGAGCCCGGCCATGTGCGCGCCGTTCGAGATGCGCGCGCCCAACAACGAGCTGGCGCTTGAGTGGCTGTCCGCGATCAAGGAGGCGGCGCACAGGTATGCGTTAGTACATTACATTCAGAGCCCGGCCATGTGCGCGCCGTTCGAGATGCGCGCGCCCAACAACGAGCTGGCGCTTGAGTGGCTGTCCGCGATCAAGGAGGCGGCGCACAGGTATGCGTTAGTACATTACATCCAGAGCCCGGCCATGTGCGCGCCGTTCGAGATGCGCGCGCCCAACAACGAGCTGGCGCTTGAGTGGCTGTCCGCGATCAAGGAGGCGGCGCACAGGTATGCGTTAGTACATTACATCCAGAGCCCGGCCATGTGCGCGCCGTTCGAGATGCGCGCGCCCAACAACGAGCTGGCGCTTGAGTGGCTGTCCGCGATCAAGGAGGCGGCGCACAGGTATGCGTTAGTACATTACATTCAGAGCCCGGCCATGTGCGCGCCGTTCGAGATGCGCGCGCCCAACAACGAGCTGGCGCTTGAGTGGCTGTCCGCGATCAAGGAGGCGGCGCACAGGTATTTTTTTTTTTTTTTTTTATGTCATTGGGGGATGCGCGAGCCCAACAACGAGCTGGCGCTTGAGTGGCTGTCCGCGATCAAGGAGGCGGCGCACAGGTATTTTTTTTTTTTTTTTTTTTATGTCATAGGGGGATGCGCGCGCCCAACAACGAGCTGGCGCTTGAGTGGCTGTCCGCGATCAAGGAGGCGGCGCACAGGTATGCGTTAGTACATTACATTCAGAGCCCGGCCATGTGCGCGCCGTTCGAGATGCGCGCGCCCAACAACGAGCTGGCGCTTGAGTGGCTGTCCGCGATCAAGGAGGCGGCGCACAGGTATGCGTTAGTACATTACATTCAGAGCCCGGCCATGTGCGCGCCGTTCGAGATGCGCGCGCCCAACAACGAGCTGGCGCTTGAGTGGCTGTCCGCGATCAAGGAGGCGGCGCACAGGTATGCGTTAGTACATTACATCCAGAGCCCGGCCATGTGCGCGCCGTTCGAGATGCGCGCGCCCAACAACGAGCTGGCGCTTGAGTGGCTGTCCGCGATCAAGGAGGCGGCGCACAGGTATGCGTTAGTACATTACATCCAGAGCCCGGCCATGTGCGCGCCGTTCGAGATGCGCGCGCCCAACAACGAGCTGGCGCTTGAGTGGCTGTCCGCGATCAAGGAGGCGGCGCACAGGTATGCGTTAGTACATTACATTCAGAGCCCGGCCATGTGCGCGCCGTTCGAGATGCGCGCGCCCAACAACGAGCTGGCGCTTGAGTGGCTGTCCGCGATCAAGGAGGCGGCGCACAGGTATTTTTTTTTTTTTTTTTTTATGTCATTGGGGGATGCGCGAGCCCAACAACGAGCTGGCGCTTGAGTGGCTGTCCGCGATCAAGGAGGCGGCGCACAGGTATTTTTTTTTTTTTTTTTTATGTCATTGGGGGATGCGCGAATCCAACAACGAGCTGGCGCTTGAGTGGCTGTCCGCGATCAAGGAGGCGGCGCACAGGTATTTTTTTTTTATGTCATAGGGGGATGCGCGCGCCCAACAACGAGCTGGCGCTTGAGTGGCTGTCCGCGATCAAGGAGGCGGCGCACAGGTATGCGTTAGTACATTACATTCAGAGCCCGGCCATGTGCGCGCCGTTCGAGATGCGCGCGCCCAACAACGAGCTGGCGCTTGAGTGGCTGTCCGCGATCAAGGAGGCGGCGCACAGGTACAGTACGATTAAAATCAGTTAACACTGGGTTAGGTTCGTAAGGACTAGATTGCATAACGACTCTATAAGCAAAACGTCTTAGTTGCATATGGTCTTGGTAGCAAAACGTCATGATTGCATATCGGCTTCAACTCGACTTTGAAGTTTCTTAATCAAAGAGTTCCTTCACAAACTACGTTTGAGTTTTTCTTGTCATTCAACCATCTAGTCGTTATGCCATTTAGACGTTATTAATGTTTGACGATATGCCTACCTAGTCGTTTTGCTATTACAACATTTTGATATTAGGGCGTTATACAAACAAGACGTAATAGAACTAAGTCCAATCTTAAACCCGGGCATTCTACTATTAAGACGTTTGTACAATTAGACATTTAGCTACCAAGACCTTATGCAACTAAGACGTTTTGCTTATAGAGTCCTTATGTAATCTAGTCCTTACGAACCTAACCCTTAACACTTCGGCTTTTCTCGGGTATCATCGCCTAAATCCGGAGACGGAAATGACACGAAATACATTACCGCAATTTCTTTTAAGTAGCATTCAATTTGAAGTATCATAAACGCAATGTATAGCACCTGCCAAGATGACATTACTAACCGGTAGACCTAAGAAATTTATTATGCAGAAGCGACATGAATTTTAACATTCTTGTAGGTATACAATATATAAAAATCATATATAAGTCAATATTTTACTGTTTGATGTAAGTAGTACCTACGATATTACGTCGGATTAATAATAATCACCAAATAAAAAATTTAAAAAACCGATTTTAACCGATTTTTGTTGATATTTCATAAACTGCTTGACCGATTTTGATCAAATTTACATTTATACCCTATCAAATACGAAAAGAATTTTGTAAATCGGTCATATCTGTAAATTGATAACTCTATGTGAGAGATGAGGGATTCACGACAATTACCGAGGTCGGCTGAAGTGTTAACTGATTTTAATCGTACTGTATGCGTTAGTACATTACATAGTCCGAGATGCTAGACGGTATGTTCTAGATCCCGACTGATAGTGTCCCACAGGTAAGCTTTTTTTTAACATGAACTGTATCAGGGTTGTTTAACCAGTGAGTCGGACTTTGTGTGAGAGTATAACCCGCTAATGGGATTATCTCCGCGCCACAGGACAGGTAAGCAACATACTGCACTTCTAGCCTAACTGTGACACGCGACTCTTTTCCGCGCGACATATATTACCTTCCTTTTCTGTACAGTACTCTGAGAGAGAGAGGTGACTCTAAATCGTGTTCAAAGTTGTGCTAGACGGGCTCTAGTCTTTCATCTCTTAGCATAATAGGGTTGATCACAGTTAGTTTATTCCTGACTGAGCGCACTTTCATCCCTAAGTGTTGAAGTATTTATCGTTATTTGAACTCACTAGATTAATGCCGATGCCGAACAACGTCCTGACCCCGAGTGCTTGTACACGATTAAGGAGGGGATATACACAGGTATATTTAACCCCCGATGAATAAAGAGGGAAGTTATAAGTTTAACATGTGTTTGTGTATCTGTGCGTCTGTCTGTGGCATCATAGCTCCCAAATGGATGGACCATTTGAGTGCTGTTTTTTAAATCGAAAGATTTTTCCGACGAGTTGGTTCTTAGCCATGTTTGGTGGAAATTGGACCAGTAGTTCCCGAGATATTCAGCTTTAATTGGAACGAGTGACGAGAGCTCAGTCAATATTGAAGCAAAGAATTCCAAATTGTGTAGTTATGTTCAGTTTTAGTAGCATTTTCTATATCACTAATTAAATCAATGATGATGACCACCTGTGTCGTGGGTGTGTTTAATTATTAATTTAGGTTATTACAAGAATAACTCACAGGTAATAAGTAGCTATGAGCGACACTGCGGTATCTTCATTATTTCTCTTTTTGTTAATTACGATGCAGTATGTTATCAAAAATATGGGTCCGGACCAAAAAGTTGGATGAAATTAAGTCGTAGTTAGCGAGAAATTAAAAACAATTGAACCTTAAAATAGAACATTAAGGTACGTTATTGAAAGGTTAACTGTCGTCGCACAATGGAGACTGACACAAATATTATTGAGTTATTATTGAGTGAGTTAAGGGCGAGTTAACGTTGCAAAATTTTTGGTCTTCACCCATATCTGTGTAGTTATTAGCCGTTTGTAGCTTTCTGTTATGATAATATAAATAATTATTCTATACAGTGCCAGTGCGAGGTCCCTTCAGCACCGAAAAATGGAACGCACCTGGCGCATAGCCCGAGAGATGTCCGACCTGATCGTCTACTGCCGCTCCGTGGCCTTCAACCAGGACCGCCTCAGGAACAAGGGCTTCATATTCAACGAGATGTCCTCCTTCCCCGAGACCAAAGCCGAACGCCTCATGTGCCAGCAGGACAACAACTTCTTCCTCAAATACCACACCATACAGCTGAGCAGGATTTACCCTAAGGGACAACGCATAGACTCCTCCAACTACAGCCCGGTTCAGTTCTGGAATTGCGGCTCTCAAATGGTAGCATTGAACTATCAGACTCAGGATAAACCTATGCAGTTGAATACGGGGAAGTTTAGGGAGAATGGTGGTTGTGGTTTTGTATTAAAGCCTCAGTTCATGTTCGAGGACGGGTACAATGCGTATGATAAGAGGAGTATAGAGAGGAAAGTGGTTCCGGTGACTGTGATGCTGCGGGTGATAGGAGCGAGGCATCTGTGCAAGTCGGGCCGCGGCACCGCCAGCCCGTTCGTGGAGGTGGAGATCATTGGAGCTGATTATGATACAGGGACCAAGCTCGTTACTAAGACTGTTGGTGAGTGCCATTTATGATATACGATGTGAATGTAACATAGGCTACGGTTAGTACTACGGTAGTTTAAATAATGATTTATCCTAAGGGGAAATATAGGGAATGAAAGATTGTGACCTTGTAGTTTTACCATAGTTAAAAATGGTGATTAGTTACGTTTTAATGAATAACGTTACTATTAGGGCTCGCGGTCGTGTCCGTGTTTCGAATACCCGTAGCCGGACCGGTCGGCACGTGTAATTAGGCTCCGTGTAATTAAGAGGCCTTATTCCTTTTAAAATGCTGATTGTTTAGACATTCTTCTCTATGATCAAACATGTTTCTTAACATACTATTGATGTTACTTTCTAGAACAGGGCTCTTGGGATTTATTGGTATATATTTGAAACCTACAGTTTGAATTTTTCATTGATAATTTTTGTTTCAAAAACTACTCGAAATTAACAAAATACACGCGGAAAATTCGTTATTTTAACTTATTTTCGACTGTACTCAATGAAAGCGTGAAATAACTATGCTACTACCTAGAACTCAGGGAAAAGTATTATTCACTTCAAAAAGTTGGTTGAAATTATCAATATATTTGTCATAATATGAAAAAAAAAATTTTTTAAAAGGAATAAGGCCTCTTAAGTACTAGCTAGCTACGTAGCTCCGTACAACACGGAGCTACGTATCCGTCCGTGACGTTGTTGGTTCGAAAAGCGCATTCAATACCCGAGCGGAGCCGAGATCCGCAGATCCGTAGCCGAACGCGGACACGGCTACGTATCTTTGCCGTGTCCGTGTAGTACGGGATCTTAAAACCGCCGGCGCTAAGAACACGGAGCTACGGTTCCGCGTGTAACACGTATATCAGAAGCCCTAGTTACGATCGATATTCTCATCTATGATCTTTGTGCTTGCAGCTGACAACGGCATCAACCCGATATGGAACGACATCTGCGAGTTCGAAGTGGCGAATCCGGAGCTGGCGCTCATTCGTTTCCTGGTTCAGGACGAGGACATGTTCGGAGACCCCAACTTCATTGGGCAGGCCACCTATCCTCTCAAGGTGCGTATTTCATTAAGGATTAAATGCCCCTAAACAATAAAGAGAATAAAAAAAAAAAAGGTGCGTATCATCAACACATCATCATCTTGCCTTGTCCTGAAGATTGGTCTGGTGTGAGGAAGAATAAGCGGACGATTCCTATCACCTAACTGAAGCATGTGCTTGTGTTGGGCAGACCCTCTTCAAGGGGCTTGTGCACAAATCACGCGAGGTTTTCTTCGGTTACTTTTTGACCCCCCTCCCCCTCACAACCTCACGTGTAATTTTTTCGCCAGAATTTCGTAAAATAGGTTCGCTATTTTGAAGTATTTTAATGAATCCGGGAAAAAGTATCTGCTCATGTGGTATATTTTTTCTTAGAAAAATACACGTGAGGTCGCCTTATACCCCTCCCTCCCACAACGTGATCTGTCGTGATTTTTTCTCCTGCCCACTATCGAACCTCGCGTGATTTGTGCACAAGCCGAAGGTGTAGGCATAAATCCGATATGGAACGACATTTGCGGGTTTGAAGTGTCGAATCCGAAGCTCTTTCGCTTCCTGGTGCAAGACGAGGACATGTCCGGGGACCCTAACTTCATCGGGCAGGCCATCTATCCTTTCAATAATTATGTCAGCATTCTGCGTCTAAAGTTGTCTGCTCTTGGACATAGGCCTGTGCGAGGGAGCTCAGGCACAATTCTCAGTTCATAAGCGGGTTCTGCCTTAATTTTATCGCTCACGAATCTGTGCTCGATCTATGTTTGAAACGGGATTCTTTTGGCTAAATCGAAAACTATCGATTTTCTTGTGTTACTGTTAGGAAGATGCTTGATGCACGAAGAGCACAGCAAGCTGTTCACTGCTGTAGTCATGATAGAGGTACACGACGACCGAACGATATATGTAACATCCCTGTACCTATCACACTAATATTAAAATATAAATATCGGACAACCTCACACAAATCGATCTAGTCCCAAATTAAGCTCAAGAAAGGCTTGTGTTATGGGTACTAGAAGACGATATACGTACTTATATAGATATTCATATTCATATTCATATTCATTTATTTATAATATTTTCAATATTACACGTCAATACATAAAAATCGTTAAAAAATCGTACAAATTTAATTAACATTAACTCGTATAGAGCAAATCCGTATATAAGTATTATTATTTTATAATTTAACATTCAAAAATTCATTAAAGCTATAGAATGTGTGCTCGAGAAGCCAACTTTTTAGTCTCTTTTTAAAACAACCTAAAGAGGGAGCTGAGGTAATTGCCACTGGTAACTTGTTGTAGACTGTTGGGCACACAACGTGAGTTACCTTTCCAGATCTTGCTAGTCGTCGTTTAACGGGCAGCAGTCTATCCGGGTGTCGGAGCAAGCGGGCTTGGTCTGCACGTTTTTTATACTGGCTGAGATTTTCATAACCATAGATAGCAATCTGTTGTATTACTACCGAAGGCAAAGTCAGTATGCCCAGTTCTTTGAAGTAGGGTCTCACGGAAGCTTCCTGAGGCAGCTGCACCACCGCGCGAACGGCTCTTTTTTGAAGTCGGAACGCGCGTTCCCAGTCTGCAGCGCGCCCCCACAACTCTGTGCCGTACTGCAGGAGTGAGTGAACGGTTGCAAAGTAACACGTTCGCACGACGTGACGCGGCACGACTCCGGACAGACGACGGAGTGCGAAGCAGGCGCCACCCAGTTTCCCACAAAGCTTATCTATGTGAGGCGCCCAAGTTAGTTTTCGGTCGATCTCGAAGCCCAAGAATGTGGTGATTTCTACCTGTTCTATGCACACGCCATCAGCTTGAACTTTAAGTGACCTCGGAGTTCGGCCTCCGACATAAAAATGTATGAAATGCGTTTTAGTTAGATTAAGCGCCAGACCGTTCAGACTAAACCACCGAGATAACTGGTTTGCGGCGTCATTGAGGCGGGTTTCCAAACAATCCACATTAGGTGCCGTTATAATCCCTGCAACATCATCTGCGTACATTAAGATGTCGGCTGCTGTTATTGCTTCAGGCAGGTCGTTCAGTAGCAGGGAAAACAGAATGTTCGAGATCGACGACCCTTGGGCTACTCCCATAGATGTAGTCAGTGGATCAGACCTGGCTAACCCACCATCTCCCACCACAACTTGCGATCGGCCACGCAACACATCAGTGAGGAGGCCATGCGCATTGCCACGTATGCCGTAATGAAGCAACTTGGCGGCGATGAATGATGATGATAAATATATACTTAAATACTTAGAACAACCATAACCCAAGCACAAATATTCGAGTTCATCATACAAATATTTGCCCTGGCCGGGATTCGAACCCGGGACCGCCGGCTCAGTGGGCAGGTGTGTACAAACCGAGCCAAACAGGTCGACAAAGGGTGAGTGTGTTTGTATTGTTACTTCTTCACGCTTCAACGGCTGGGCCAAATTTGATGACACTTGGTATGGTAGTAGTTAATAATTATAAGTTAATATTCGAGTTGTCATTTTTGGCCGTTACCCTGAAAACGCAACGTGTTGTACATATAACATTTTGGCAGGGTGAAAGTATCCTTGTGTTGTTAGTTATGTTGTACCGTATTCCACAGGGGCTGCGGACCGGCTACCGCAGCGTCATCCTAACCAACGGCTACTCTGAAGAATTGGAACTGTCCTCACTGCTAGTTCATCTAAAGCTGGTGCAAGGGCGTTGATGTGTTAGAATGAATTCCTAGTGCTATTTTTGATTCAGGTTGTTTGGGCGTTTTGATCGGAGGTTACGTAAAATTACGTAGTGATTCTTAGGCGTTTATACTATAGGTAAAAATCAGGCACATGCACACAAGTGGGTGATATTGATATACCTACTATTTCGAAGTTTATGTTTTCCAAAATATCATACTTCCAGGCACATTGGTTTTAGGGTGTGCTTTGCACATCACAGATTTATTATGTTGTTATTTTTTCTTAGCTGTATTTTTGTGTTTCTTTATTATGTGATGGTCTAGACGCCCAAACAGTAACGGCACATAGGTAAATGTTATGTACACCAGCCGAGGCCTTGTATGTACAGACTTTAAAAATTAGCAAAAAAGCTTCCATATACTCCCGTTTCCTGGTCTGGGGTACAAACCCTGGAGTACAAAATTGGGGTATAATAAGTACCGCTCTCGCAATGAAAGTTTCAATTGATTTCAATCTAAATTTGCTATTGTAACGGCATCATAAATTGCTGTTATGATCTCAAATTGACGTTTGAGTATTTTTCATTGCTATTACAGAGTGCTGTACATTATCGTTCAAAAATCACAAAAAAGCAAAAACATAACAAGTCATAGTTGGAGCGGCTATCAAAGCCAATTGATAACATTTCTAATCTTGAAATAGTGTTAAATTTAAACTATTTCATATATTTAATTTATTACCACGGAACCCAAACCATTTTTTTTAATTTTATTATATCTGCACGTCTAGCATAACTTTGACACGCGACTCATGTCGTGCGAGATAGCATCATCACTATCTCATAGCACTGTACAGATAGAGACAGGTAGTATATCTCGCGCGAGAAAGAGTCGCGTGTCAAAGTTATGCTAGACGTGCTGTTAGTCTGGAAAATCGCCCCAAAATCGTTACCAAAGATGACGTCACCTCGTGGAAAAGTTGTAAAAAACAGTCACGATTCACAAAGGAAAATGGCGGTACAATTTCCATAGTAAATCTACCTTAGTAATAAATAATCTTGCTGTATGATTTTCAGGACTGTGACCAATTATTACTTGTCCCTTATGCTGTTTTAGAGTGAGGAACTTATGAAATTAATATTTTAATTATAAATTGGGATATTATTGAGAATTTAAAAATGTGGTAATAGTATGTTTTTATCCTATATTTGATTTTATCGAAAAAGACCTTAAAAAAGAAATGTTGTCAATTGCTACAGATTATAAATAAATTTTTATCGTGTTTTTCACGACAATTATTCATATGCATTATGTATACAAGATACCTTAGTGAAATGGTTAGCAGAGATAGCGACTGCTGTCCATCTCTGTTTCTTTACTTTAGAAAGAGATCGGCAATTATGTTAGCCTTTAGTGTATCATAATTATTATGTTAATTATCAGACATCACACCCACTTTTTGTGTCAAAAACCGTACAAAACGTATTTAATAGACTGATTTTACTAACTAATGTTTTAAGTATCGACTAATCTTCCGTTCTGTGGCACAGGACGAATGTCGGTAGAATCGAATATCAAAAATCTTAATGCTTGAGTTTCTCTTTAAGAATATTCGTTTGAACTACCGGCCGTTATAATGCGTTTTACTTTCCACTGAATTTGAATATTTTACAAACCGAACGTTTGTTGTCATGGACTTGGACAAAGCGAAATCTCAAAACTGAAATTAAAGTGGAAAATGGTATTGCATAATTCGTGGAATACGAAGTACGCAAACAAGCATAATATGATGTCACAATTTATAGCTCAAAATATTAAATTGTATGAATCAAATAAATTATTTTTATAGAATGATCCCAAGGGCGTAATATAATAAGGACTATTCGGCATATCGTCCACCAAAATCTCAACTATTAATATCTATTTTTAATTAGTTATTATAGCGTGTGATTGTTAGCGCGAGCTAATTTCTAACAAATCGAAGTAATTTATTAAGAAATTGAGTATTTTACAAAAAAAATATATCGGGGGTTTCATAAGGATATTAAAAAATGTGCCGTTGAACAATCTTATTCGTCAATTACTATACGTAAAGGTGATTCCTCACCGCGAGAATGTGCCTGTAGTATAACAAAAATCTGAGATTTTCATATATTTTTGTTGCAATGCTCGTGGTGAAAAGCACGCTAAGCATAATATTCATAATTAATTTAATATGCTAATGGAATATTAAGTCATAAGAAACAATAGTCTGCTATTTTATATTATTTTACCAAAATGACTGTATATAAAGCAATATGTATGTAGATTAGATGTATATACAATTTACGATGCTTTTTATGTAAAAAAAAATGTAATAATAGTGTTACGGTTGAAGAATATTACTATTGAAGAAGCAAATGCTACTAAACATTTCATATATTCAATATAATAAAATGTCAAACTAGTTTGACCCACTAACTGCCGATAACAGAGATTTCATTACATTACATTGTATGAGTCCTTAACATGATCTATTACTACTCGGCCAACAATTCCCTATTTCGCGGCCTCTGCAGTAATGTACTATTTTCCTATTTAACTTAATGAAATAATATACGCAAGTTATGATAATATCAGTTTCACAGTTTTGTTATTATTATGAAACTATATGGAACGTGTCTTGGATTCAATCGAACACTATTTATACATCACATTAGTTAAACATTTTACATGTTTACCTTGTTTTGATTGTATTTCATCACGAACTATAGACTAAGTGCTTAGTGCAATACCACCAACATCTCATCGTCTGTTGATCGCTGTCTCGCCGCGTCGGGCCGTGTTAACAAATATGACGCATTAATCATTAAAAAAAAATCTGGAAACGGATGATATATAGATGCTAGTTGACCTAACGAACGAAATGACACAGTTTGAGCTTCGCCAAAATTCCTTTCGTATGGATGTTTGGATTTTTCGGTTGTTCTCGCCTAGAGGCAATTGTTTTTTTAAGGTTTTGTTAGTCTGTTAAGTGTATAGAATTCTTTTCTCGATTAAGTTCTTAGATTTTTCCAAAATGGAGTTGAAAAAGGAATAAAGTAAAATTTCACTAATTTCGATACAAACTCACGAGGTGTAACCATTCCAGAGATCCCGACAGATATATACATCTTTCTTTCAATCTAGCGATGATACCGTGTGCCTTCTAGTACAGTCGACTTCATAAACTTGTGAGCAAACACTTAATGAAAAATATGTTACCAGGACTTCATTGTTAACGGTGTAATCAGTTTTGCTCACAAGTATATGGACTCGACTGTACATAGAATTTGGTGGCATTGCAGCTCTCTATTTCTGTTTTTGTTTGACACAATTATTTTAATATTAAATAGTATCTAAGATTATATGAAATATTTACTCTGCAGCTATTATTCAGCGTTTCAAAAACGCGTATAAATCTTCTGACCACTTGGCCTAATAAACTACTAAAGTTTATAGACTAATATTTTTCATGAAATGTACGTACTTTAGTACTATTACTATTAGTAGGTACCTAATAGAAGTGCTGCTATGTTTAAGTTGAGGTCAATACCCGGTTTGGGCCATTTTTTATTTTGTTGTAGGTACACTCCACGGAATGAAAAAACAAAAAATATGTGACCATTTTGGGGCATTATTTTTCCAAATTACATGAAAAGAGCTTGTGATTCTGAGTAGAAAGTACCTAAAATATGCAAAATCCAAAAAAAAGTTTGGTGTTTAACAAAAAAAAATGGACCATTCTAGCCCGCGGGGCTTCGACAACGATGGTGCCACTGTAGCATTACTTAAAACGTTAAACTGCAATTTAATATACCTTTATATCTGTAGAATTTCACATAAAGGCTAATTATGGAATGTTATGTGATGGGAAACTTTAGCCTACTGTCGTTATTTAAATGAAATGAAATCTTCCTATATGCAACTTTATTTTTAAAGAAAATTTATCAAACTTATTGAAAAAAACAACTGTCACGACGGTAGGTTTTGGGTATTAGAAGTGTCCTTAAAAGAGCTTATATAGTTGGTGCTATACATTGGATATCATTATAATTATAAAAAAAATGGGCAAATGTTTTAGCTGGCAGCATCACCTATTTAATGTACAGTAAAGGAAACTGAAATAAGTACCTTTTTGACCCTTATCGTCACTGTGCCAAGTGCGAAATTGGTTCGTGTTTCAATTTCCTTGACTGTACGCAAGTATTTATATAAATATATCAACCCTTTCCATTATTGTGTGTTTGTTTTAAAGTAGACTTAATATATTTAGTTTATTCATGTCTTACGCCTATCTGTTACTATGTTGTAGTAAGTATACTTTTGTGTATTTGGAATGGTGCGGTAAAATCACATTATATATATTTTTAGATAGTATTACTTATAGATTTTGTCAATATTGTATCCAAACTGAAGCCTTTAAGGTGACGATAAGGATTGTTTTTTAGAATAAATGCCTAAAATAGGTACCTACAGTTGCATTTCTTAATATGTAAACCTGTTTAAAAAATATAATGTCGGCTTATCACATGACAAAGATGATAAAATACGCGTTGAAGCCTGTCATAGATATACATGTATATACATGTATTCACTTGTATCTTGGATGCTCTCCGAACGATTAATTTTCTACTCTGCACCCACATGAAGCATCTCTGTTTGGCCCTATGGTTGACTGGTAGAGAATGCCATTAGGCATTAACCCCTCGTATGCGGCAACCAATTCAGATTTTGACACTCGGGTGCGGCTGATTTACGTCATTGTATGCTGCCCGCTTCAAATTTTAGAACGTATCCGTGCTTAGGCAGTTCATGAACTGGCACGGATACGTGTCTAAGCATACGAGGGGTTAAGTTCGCCATTTGTACTGACTTTTGTTTTGTGCAATAAAGTTTAAATAAATTAGTTAAATAGGAGCGTACAGCTATTTTACTTTTTTTTAACAGCACATTGAAAAAAAAAATCCGCTGACACCAATGACGTAAAAAACTTTGAGATACGATTTTTTATGACCGCTCAAAAAAGCTACTCTATGAAATGCCAAAAAAGATTTCTTAGTATGAATTTTCTATGAAAATACTGGCTTGTGACGTCATAAAAATCAGTACTCAAATAAAGTCGTCTTTTTAGTTTTTGTACGATTTAAAATAGTATAATGTAAAAGTTGGTAGTTTATTTCGTTCCGTGTATTTTCGAATGTGTGTTTGGTGGTCAATGAGACAATTTATTTTCGTTATACTCAAATATCGTATTTAAACCGCTAAAAGTATTTTTCAATCGGTGTTGATTTGAAGCATTTCTATATATTTTTCTCTGGCGTCAGTGCCACGGCGAATCAATTCAAACACTAGGCGTTCCAAAAAGAGGTTAATAATGAGAGAATAATGGGTCTTCGTAAATATCCCAAGCTTAAGGGCTTTAAATTCGAATCGTCTCGCTGCAGTTCAACTGACCTTAAATCAAGTATAAAAACGGAAAATATAATAAACCCTATCTCTCACTTTTTCTTTCTTTACTGACAAATGGC
The DNA here is from genome assembly GCA_932273695.1 of Apotomis betuletana. NCBI lineage: Eukaryota > Metazoa > Arthropoda > Insecta > Lepidoptera > Tortricidae > Apotomis > Apotomis betuletana. The sequence goes on along the minus strand of OW026298.1, from coordinate 8,800,372 downwards.
AATAGAACCATCCTCCTATTCCTATGTATATTGGTGGCTAGCTTATTTCACTTATTTAGATCTAGTAACAAATGTACAGAATATTTCAACACGTGTGATAAGCTTTACAATTGTATACAGCTGTATGACTATATTCTATGCTTCGAACTTCCTTGAATGCTTCCAGAGAATGCATTTTAGATACATTACGATTACTGCATTTATCCAAAAAGTAACTGTACACATATACTTAGGTCTTAGTGTAATAGAAAAATATTTGTATGATCTGATTTTTAGTATGATCAATGTTATTGTTAACGAGACGACAGCTAGCGTCGTTAATCGAATATTTACAGTTTGAACATAATATATAAATTTATTGAGAGTTACCGCAGTATTAATTCTCCTGATCTGTACCTTTTCAGTGACCTGCTATGCGACATTAAGAGTCCGCAGCAAGCTCGATTCTTCATACAAACGTAGTTACGTCCTTATTTTAATATAACATGTCACATTATCATGAAATTCTCTAAATATAATGAGATAAGATATATCTAGGGCTAAAACTAGTTTATGACTCTTGAAATGTTAATAGAAAGAAAATAGAGCGAGTACAAGTTTTGCATTTTTAGACCCCAGAAAGTTGTTCAGTTTGGCGGCATACTACGACCAAAATATAGTTTAGATTGAAGTCAAAACCTATTTCCGGTGTCGATTAAACTATTCAGTTTGATAAGAAAAAAGATTTATCAAAATTGATCTCGTAGTTTTAAAATGAGAGCGTAACTACGAAAACCTTAAAATAAATTACAAAAAATTGTTGCGAAACTGCAGCGAATTACTCTAGCGCGGGGAACGGTCCGGGGGGGCGGCGGTAAGCACCGCCCTTATCATAGCTACTCCTAGCCAGCCTCGCGCAACTCTCAAGGTAAAAAACGATCGACAACGGCTGTATGAAACGGAGGTGAATTTTTTACCTAAGTTTGAAAGAACGTTGAAACCTACAAAGCATTAGATAATTGGCGACAATCGAATTTAGGCGGGTTGTACTTCAGCCGCCATTTTTGTCCGCCATGCCATGTTAGATGACGTTTCTATTTTGTTGTGTAGTCTGTCACTTCTGTCAAGGTTCTGCGATCTTTTCAAATAATTCAAATTTCACAAATAATCTAATAATTTGCATTCTTTGGGTGTAGTGGTCGTCTAGAAGGTACACAAGACAATCACAATTGCAAAAATGAGTGGATTGAAAAGGAAAAAGTGCGAAATATGCAGAATGAAAACGTGTCGAATGGACGGTCAAAAAAGACTATTCATGGCAAGATTTCCACCGTTCGAAGATCGGTAAGTAAAAAATATACTTAATTACTGCGTGTTATAACCATGTTAATCGTAAGTTTCATTGAAAACTTGGTATTTCGGGTAAAATAATACATACCCTTATACGTATGTAAACAATAGTGCTGTATGTAAGTTTTATCGATAATTTTCATTTGAAGTGAAAAATACCTGGGTAAACACGGAATATCTTTCTTCAAGCAAAAGCCTATTGGTATGTGTACTTATACAAAAGTGTGCACTTGAATACAGCTGTTAAAGCCGTCTCAGATGAGAGGATAAGACATTATTATCACTACTTTTTATGCCAGTTTGAGTTAGATTATGGTCACAGAAATATTTTACGAAAAATCTTCAATGGACTATGAATGGTACGGTTTCATCTGGACAAACAGATTCATTTTTACTCTGTAATTTTCTGTTTACCCTGTATTATTTGTGTTGCAGAACTTCCAACCTGGAGCACAGACTGGAGTGATGAAACGGCTTTTTTCGTCTATGTTTATCAGCAAGCCAAGCCAGTTTGAACGAAATAAAATTATTTGCACACTTGTTTTTTTTTATGAAGTCAGTAACCTAAAGTAAACCAAATGTTTACATTGAAGCGAAATATTGAATGATTTAAATTACCGGAAAGCCGTTGGAGACGCGGGTGCGAATGCGAACCCCGCCTGAACCATTTTTTTTAAATACCGATATCGATAATTCGATAATTTGTGTAACATGTGACATCCCTATTTTGTTCTTGATGTTGGCATTATGTCATGAGTTGACACTGACACTGATATCGTTTGCGGCTTCATATTGGCAGTATGTTTCGCCCCCGTTTCATACTAATGCGAGTTCACGCTTTTTGTATGGCACTCCCGTCTCTTAAAACGTAGTGATTACATACTCTTTGCTCCTAGCGCGCTCTCGCTTTACTGCTAGCGCCCTGTCTTCCTCTAGGTGAAACAACAACATTTTAAAGCGTAAGCGCGCGATCTCAACGCGGAGTTGAGCGGACCTTGCTGCGGACTCTTAATTGCCAACGGAACGGTGGAACATTGCGTATCGGCTGCCATGTCATATTCAAGTGATTAGTTCGCTTTAAGGAACGGTCATGACGTAGGTGGCACCACTGTAAATGTAATAGTATAGTAAAGTTGTGCAAATTTCCTAAATTATGAAAATAGATAGCATGACGCTGCGCGTCCATACACATGACGATCCTGCATCACGCTAAGATCTTTCCTGAAATCATGACCCTCTCCCTAGAGAACAGATTTTCGATAATGAAATATTCGAGTTCATAGTCATATATGATATATATGTAATGCAAAGACCGTACAGTAAGAGGCTTTATTCCATTTTTTTTTTTTTTTTCATCTTATGACATTGATAATTTCAACCAACTTTTTGAAGTGATTATTTCTTTTCCCCGAGTTCTAGGTAGTAACATAGCTATTTCATGCTTTCATTGCGTGCAGTCGAAAATAAGTAGAAAAAACAAATTTTCCGCGTGAATTTTGTCAATTTCGAGTAGATTTTGAAACAAAAATTATCAATGAAAAATTCAAACTAGATTTCAAATATTATACTAATAAATTCCAATAGCCCTGTTCTAGGTAGTAACATCAATAATATGTTAAAAAAAACGTTTGATCATATAGAAAAATGCCTAAAACAATCAGCATTTTATAAGGAATAAGGCCTCGTAACAACAAACCTGTGGATTTTGAAGGTTGCAACTTTGCATAGTCACTTAGGACATGGATTGTAGTTCAATAATATCAGATCATCAATAACAGGAGCACTCCAAAAATCATCATCAGAATGGTATCGGTGGGTCGATTTATTATATCTCCTTACTTGACAGTATTTCCATTGTCCAGTAAGGCGGGAAAAAACATAAGAAAACAGAGCTACTGAATTACGCGGCAATAATTCTTGTCACGTATGAAATTTCACTAAAAAAGCTGTACTCGGCACTACCAGTATTGTCGTTTACAATAAACGACACTCTACCAAACTTATTTTGGATTTAATTGTACAGTCAACACAGCAAAGTTCTAAAATATAATACCATCTTTATCAATAAGTAAACTTGAAAAAAAAAAAAAACTGTTGGTCAAGTGGCCCGATCGGCTTGTCCAATAGGTTGACCCATGAATCGTGTCCATTTGTATAGCCGAATGCATTTCAGGTATTCGGAGGTACTAATCTGTTGGAAAATGTGAATAAAACAACGAACATATAAAAACACTTGGTTTATTTATTATATTAAATTAATTAGTCCACTCCATAACCATTGAATAAAACTTAGGCAGGATAATAAAATAATCGTACGTAGGTACTTTATTATTACACATATTTGGAATAAATAACCGTAACACGAAGTGTGATATGCCGCGTCCGCGTCTTATTGCAGAATTAAGTAAAACTCTTGTACTCTTGGTATTGCTCGTCAAATTTCAAACAAATAGTTTGATGATTGTACATTGTTTAAATTTGAACTTTACCATTAAGTCTAGCATCTTAAATAATTTTATTTCTTATAAATTATAGTAATTATAAACGACAATAAAAGTTACACGGTTTCTGCAGTCGGTTAAAACGCATGACGGTCATAGGTTCTTTCTTCGACACTAGACAGCATCACTTACATTTCATACACACACAGGTATGTATAAAACATGTAAGAAATACCGCTCGCGCATGTCTGGCAAGTATATGTATTGTCTACATTTGTTTGTGAGCACTATAAAAAATGTTTAATTACAAAATATCGAACGTCTATCCTCACAACATGCTCACACATGCGTAAGGGGCATGTATGTTTAGTCCCTACTCTGCACAATTCCGATTATATAGCTCGACAAGCAATTTTTCAGCCCACGCCATATTGCGGATTGTTAGTGGTACTCATTTATTTTATTTGCAAGGTAATTACCCTTTTGTGTCTTTGGCAACTGACGTTTAAATTCATCGATATAAACAGAGATCTCTACAAGACTATATTCCGTAATGGTAACAATTTTTACATAAAGTGTACTCGGGTAATTCCGAAAATTACTGATATCTAATGAACGGGGTAACATTTTTTGCGGTAGCAACACTTCTCCAGTAAGACGAAATGTTGCTAGCATAAAAAATGTTACCCCGTTTATAAGATATCAGTAATTTTCGGAATTACCCAACATTCGGAACTACACTTAATGCCACAAAAAATTGCTTTATTTTTCTTTTTTGGCATTATGTAAAAATTGTTACCAATAAACCTTTGTAAACAATATAATTATAATTCAATATTTAAAACTGAAGGAGAACGAACGAGTAGTATTTTTAAGTTGATTGTTGACATGATTGGTACTGACATTTTATAGTGCGATTGTAATAAATTGCTTAGTGTCTTTAGGTTTAACTTATATTTTATTTATAGTTTTTATTGTATTTAAGGTATAAGTAGCTGAACAGTAAAATATATTTATAATTTTTTTTTACATCTTTTTGGGAGCTCGATAAAAATAAAATCGAAATAGATAATTTTGATAATATTTATGTATCGACAAATATTAACACGAAGCCAATTCACTCTGGCGTGACTAAACATGACATTCGCTCATTATGGCCACTATCCCTGGGCTGAACCGCAACCTGCCAGGCCATACAAGCATAAATGTTGCACAAGCAAAAATCGCACTTATTTGGTGCTATCTGACATTTCTGACGTCACGCAAGTGTGACGCTACCCAGTGAGAACCACCTAGAAACCGTCATTGCATCTTGTTAACGGTTGTATTACATTTCACAAATATACAATTCAAAATTGACCGAATGGGATCCAACTACCGCCTGTTTACGTATAATTAAAACTTATTGAACCGGGTCTACCGCGATATTTTGATTTACCTTCATTGCCTGACATTGTGAGTGTTGCGTGTCGTGCCGGTGGATAATAAACATTAACAAATGGGGGGTAGTCGAACTTTTATCTTCCTACCCATCCGTTTTATTACACATTTCGTCGGGTAGTGATACATTTGGCCGACATCTCCAGTAAACCGTGTTGAAACGTCAGGCAATGAAGGTAAATCAAAATATCGCGATAGACCCGGTTCAATAAGTGTAATTATGTGTTGAAACCGCGAGAGTATAAAGTGATATATTGTTTACGTATACTCGGATGAAGAGCTCTAAGAAATGTGTGACTATACTTGTTAAGACACGTCTGTGTTATTGTAGAAGCTCTTCAGCCTTATTTATATACCTAACCTCAAAAGTGAAAACAAGGTGATATCGGCCGTGACCAAATTCATCCTATTCACCGTTGCTCAGGTATTCTCAGGTTAATTTGGAGTCTCGATAAAATCATGACACGCGGTAGCCATCCCAAACATTACAAGGTATAAGACACGGAATTTTAACATAGTTATGTTGGTGGTATGTGTCGATTTCAAGCTTTTACAGGTACACTTAATTCTACGCTAACATTAAATCCAGCAAAAAGCCCACTTGCATCAAGGAATTATAAACAGCGCGTGGAAAACTTACGTTTATCTAGTCAAAGGATACTGATAATTACTGTCTTACTATTGAACGTAAACTCAAGTCAGGCAAATTGTTTGTTGACAACTAAGTCTCCGACACTGTCTGTTAACACGAGATAACAAACAAACTAAGTAATCAAAATGAAGATTGAACAATTCTAGCATTCGTCATTACAAGTGGGCGACCAACGGACAACGGTTAACTCTCCAGAGACATTATAGGCAAGTGTAAACAGCACAAACTTCAAGTCAGTGAAAATGGCACAACACCCCACTACTAGGAGTATTGTATTTCGTAAAAAATGGACCTTCGAATCATTGGCCTTTTTAAATCTATGTATTCTACTCGATCAGTCTGTATACATTCCGTAGAGTGAGGGATTATGGTCAGAGTGCATCATTTCGTTAAATTATTAACATTCTTAGGAGTTCGGCATACGTATATTGGAATTGGAAGTTTATCAGGGGACAGACAAGAATAAAAAAAATTAAATAAAGAATTGCAATTATAGGAAACTGTATCACATTTAAACGCACTGAGTCAAAATGTGATACCCAGGCGACCACAGGAAATCCCATAGACTACTTTTCGTTTTAATACTATAATCAGGAGGGCGTAGAAAAGATGAAATACGATGTGCTGTTTTAGCTAAGAGGCTTTCACTATTATTTAGCTCTTAATTCTTATACTCGTTCTATAACACAATCTTATGGACATTATAAAATATAAAAACACGGTTATTTCTTAATATTAAAACCCCATCTAAACATATTTTCGAAATGTAGTCGTAAATTTATATTATCTTGATAGGCATATGGTTACAAAAGAAAAGTAAGAAATGTTCACTGACCAGTATTATGAACAAAGTTTGCGAGATGTTACCTCAATATTCTGAGGTGAGTGAGGATATATCCTCATTCAGTATTTATGAGGAAGTTTCACTGTCAGTCTCTATCGGCCTTTACAGAATGTTGTCCCTTTACTAACTGCGATACCTACATGTCACAGTGAAAAGAAAATGATCCAGTAACACAACACTAACCACGGTATAGTCAAAGCGTGACTTCAAAAGCCATTTTCTGTTCACTGCGCTTACACGATATATAAAAGTATATCTAACATATTTATGAACTAAAACAAAATCTCTAACAATTTAAACGGAAGTGAACTTTAAAAAAATTATCACTTTTCTGTTCAAAATACGCATTTGTTTGGAGTCCTTTCATATGCGTTTCAATGCGAAATAATATGAAACATAAACTTGAAAGGCTAATGAACACCAGTTTCGTTTCAAGAAAATGTTTGATGCTTTTTGATTAGCACAAAACAAGAGATTTGTAATTATAATTAGGCTATTACTTGATAGCAACGAATAAGCGAAATAATGTGCAAATGTGTGCTCGAATCGCATATGAAAGTTTTCTAGATCCAAAGGCTTAACATAACCAGCGAATTACCGGTATTCTTAAAATGTAGAAAAATCTAAAACGATAATTTCCTTATTATATAAAATTGTACTTAAGTGGACATTTCATAATCAAGCTCATCAGAATGCAAATATTCAATCTATTGAAATTCCTAAATACTGTTTTTACAAGTAAAGAATACCGGTAATCATCCCAGGGCCGAACTCATACTAATAATATCAGTACAGGTAAAAAAACTTAGAGGAGAGATGGCTTCATTGTAGTAGTAACGTATAAAATGGACTGAGGGGCCCGTGGCACCAATTTGGAAGCACCTATCTAGTTATTACACTAATTATAGCGATTCAGTCAACCAATTCCAAGTTTTCTCCCATAAGTTTTTTCGACTGTAACCCTTATACTTTTATTCAACAGTCCGCACCAATAAGAGTTAAAAGTACAGCCGTTTCAAAGAAATCGTTAAAAAAATAAAACAAAAATAAATTATCTTCATGTCTACTAATGTACAAGTTACGTATAATGTACGAAATCTACGTGCTTACAAAATCTTACGCATATAGATCGTATAAAGAGCTGCCTCTGTGGCCGTGGGTTTACCTACCGTACTTAATCTGGCGAAGTTAATTGTCGGTACCAAGAAGTTATATATTCATAATATTTCATCTTTTTACCTTGGATATTTCTAATTGAGATGAAAGAAAGAAACCTCGTATTAAAGCGCCTTAAGTAAGTAAACATCAAAAAACATGATGCACGTTCAAGAAATTTAAAAAATAAGTTAACGAATATAATTCGTGTGCTCAAATTGAAACGAGCTTATTTAATTTGTTATAAATACGCATTAAGTATAAGATTAAACTGCTTAATACAATATATTTCGCTTGCTATGGATGAAGAGAGATAAAGGATGATGAACAGTTTTAAGATGGTTGGCTTAGATAAGAAACACCAAAGAAAGACATCGAGAATCTTTTGTACGGCAGATATAAACACGGCCGAATACAGATTCCAAACTTACAAGATATTTATTTGAAAATATGTGCTTTGCTAAATTAATAATTTTGATCTCTCATCAAGGTTCACCTTAACAGCGTACTAAGTTACAAAATAAATCTCCATAGACTTTTAAATATGTGAAACACCCAGTATTAAGAGTCTCATTTACTTATTATCTTATAGAAGAAGAACTTATCATTGAAATACAAAAATATGCCAATACGAGTGATAACTAAATCAAATACAGGTTTTTCAATCAAAAAATTACTATTCGCGAATCTATCCATATTTAAAATATAAAAGACTTTATTGGTATTAGCATTCTTAACTGATTTCGCATCTATAACAACATTTTTTAAGGCAGCAGGAAATGATTATTAATCGTGTCGTAAAGGGTCAAGTTTTGTTCTCAGATACGTCAAAATTAATACACATAATCATACTAGAAGATACACTGTCAGATTAAAACAAGTAATAGGCGTAGACTTTTAATACTGGAGTGAAAATTCACAGGAAGTAAAATATAATATAGACTGAACATAACTGATAAAAGCACGAGGACAATTTGTCATTTCAACAATTTACATGTACCACGTTCGAGCAGGAGCGGATACAAAAAACATACTTTTCAGATCAACGGATTGAAAATTCCATTAATTAATGGTTAAGGTGTTCTTAAATCTTAATCGTAAGAATCGCTATTGTAATATTGCATTGTTATCGACATGGGATGGTAATATATAACAGTGTTAGTATAACGTGGACTAAATAATTTGTCTAATCAAAGACGAATATTTATTGTATCAATATAGATTAATTCAATACAAAAATTAATCCTAAAGTTTACTAAAAAGGCATTAAACTTACGACTAAAGCAAAGGGAAAATTATTTTATTGCAAATTTAGTTACGCTAAGACATTATTATCAATAGTTGCTTCTTAAGCAATAGCACCACATCGCTAATACATAAAGCGGGCTGCCGCTTCACCACCATTTTTCAAGTAAGAAAATATAGGATTCTCTAGTTAAATTACAAATGGAAGACAAAGTAAAAAAGTGACATAAAAGGGGGTAGTTATCATCATTATAATTTAAGATATGTTTCAGGACTAACTGTAAAATTTGGTTCCATATTGGCAAGGACCATATACCCGGGACTTATGTTCTCATACAAGAAAACGTAACTCTGAAAAAGCTCAAAATTCGGTATAAAAACTAGATGGCGCTGCTTCGTAGCCTGGAAGTGACAAAAATGATATTTTTTACCAATATTTATAAGTGATTTTTGATTTTTGAAAATCAAACGCGTTACTGCTTTGTTTTAATACGATAATATAACTTAAATACACAATTTTTAAGGATTTCATTTTTTAGTCTTCAACAACGTGGTTTGATCGTATTAAAATAGATGGCACTACCTCTGGATAGCTCAAGGTTGCTTGCGGGCTCGCCAATTTTTGCTACACAAAATAGCTAGATGGCGTTGGTGCACTGATGTAATGGACAAAATAAGTTACGCCCGAATTGTCAAGCGACATTTCCCACTAACAAACAGTCAGTAACGTAATATTTGTTAGATAAGTTTTGTACAGTCAAGGAATTTCATTTCCTACCCATTTCGTTAAAATGTCGTTAGACATTCGCAATGCATTAAGGCCGAAAATTATATTTCAATTGAAATGTCAATATTATTATTTGTCACTTCATTTTACAAAAAACCTCCTCGCGAAAGGTTATCATTTGCTTTTAATTTCTAATTAGGAACATATGTCAGTGTCAATCGAGAAAATCGTAAAATAATTTTCAGCAACGTTATTAATTTGAAAAATAAAATGCTTGCCGCTAACCGTGAACTATTAAAAGATAATGATAATGACTGAAAACAATGAAGAGCTCAAAGAGTGGAGTTACACCAGGAAGGAATAAGGATTTATGAGATCACACGTCGGTTAAATGCTAGCAGGGACACAGTTTGACGTTGGGTACGGCGATATAATGCTGAAGGAAACCTTATTGATCTACTGCAAAGCAAAGTAACCATTGCATCGTCCGCTTGCCATGGCCCAAGACCAACGCCGACGACAAAATGGCTTTACGCCAACGGGACGATTTGCGGAAATGTTTGACATTTACCCTAGAACAATTAGGAATTGCCTACATGCAGGCGGCCTGCGAAAATATATTCGTTCGTTTTGTTTTTGTTAAAAGTAATATAAAGAAAAGGTTTATAAAATTGTGGTTTTATTGAATTATCACTGTCGTTAGTTCTGTTAGTTTTTGTATAGATAAATTTCGGGTGCCTGTCGTATCGCATAATGTTTTTTGTCCTAAAAATGTTTGGCCGAGAATGTTTGGCATACTGTTGAATGGCATACTACTCGTTTGTCCTACTATTTTCAGATGATGTGCGTATCGAAAGTTTCGATTCGAAACGTGATACCTACCTGAAGGGCTACTGCGATGTTGGAAATTTTACTGTCGTATAGTGCTATTCCATTCACTAAAATATTCTTTGACAGATGATCGAGAAGGATGGCGCTATTCGACAGTCAAATTTTGAACATCGGGGTAGCCCTTCTGGCATCACTGGTTTGACATGTCTTGCCAGATGGGTGTGTGATGTCGTCAAATCAAATGTCATTGTTTCAAATTTGTAAAATTGTATGTATTTTATTCATGAAATTACGCGATTAATCGAATTTTGCGGTTACGTGTTTCCATATCAGAATTTATTGTTTTTTTACAAAGAATAGTTTGGTATGCGTTTCGTGAAGGTCTATCGTAGGCCCAGACAAAATTATTATTATATTGATTAGTTTACGTCAAAACGATGACATGTAGGGAATTGTTGCAACTACAATGATTTTCTCTCCATACAAATTTTAATCCCGTTTTTCGTCCCTAAAAGGGATAAAACTTGGTATAAATGATAGCCTATTCTTTTCTGATATATAAGGTACATAACTGGAAAGTTTCATCATAATACGTCCAGTAGTTTTTGAGATTAAGTGAAACGTACATACATACATCCATCCAAACTTTCACGTTTATAATATTATTAGGATTAGGATTAGGATGTAAGTAATTTTTATGTTTAAATAAAACATACACAAATAGTGAAATGAGACGAAACGGAACGTAGTAAACAAACATCGCACCTAACGGCATCTATTCACTTTTTACTGTATCACTTGGAAGTTGGAATGTCGTTGAACGCTTGACGACTGTGTTACTTCACGCTTGCGCGTACCGTACGGTAGAGATTGAAAAATGACGACTTTTGAATGAATTGAGACCCTTAGCGGCATCTAGCGACGTAGAACGATAGTAACTAACGGAGTACGGTGCGTAGTATGAAGGATAGCGGTCCCGTGTATATGGTCCTTGATATTGGGTTGCATAACATTGATAGTCATAATTTTAACATGGCATATTTTTGTTTAACTTTTGTATGAAACAGATACCTTTTCAGGATCGTTATAAATCCTAATGGGTTTCACTCCCAAGACAGGGTTATATGTCTAATACATCATATATATATGATAATGAGTCTCAACGATTTTATGACAAACAATATATATTATGACAATCAATTTTATGCCAATCGATGGGATCCCGTTAAATTTATTTAAACCACCCCACCTTATTAATACCGAATTTCGTGCCACCTTGTAAAATACGAAATAATTATACACTCCCCACTTATAAATAATTAATAATTATCCAGGCTGCGATCCGTGCGTTCTGAGATTATCGAAGTGATATCATTCCGTACCACCCATCCCCATTTATTTCTACTCCTTTCTTATTACTCTCCTAACGCTAGGCTTATTTCGTTACCTATACCATCCGCATTCCTAGTAGCTTTTCCTTTGACCCGATGACTTCCTACTAAACTTGCTTATATAGCTCAATCAATATCTTCACCATAATTCTTAATGGATGGCATACTAGTTTTAAGCACGATAGCTTTTTCACAAGCTATTCGACTAGATTTTTGACCTAATCGCCTTACACTTGTCCGTTTCACATTCATCAGCCGATCATTGTTATGATTAAATCAAAATAATACTTTGTTAAGTTCGAATTCAGATGACAATAGTTTTTTTTTATTGTTGGCCATCACTCGTTTCCGTAGTTCCTTGCTTCTGCAATGTTCTTTAACCGATACTAGATTATAGCCCTGCAAGGGGTTTTACAACCCACGCCATATTGCGGATTTTCAGTAGTAGGTACTAATAGTAGTTTATGTGACTGTACATAATGAAGGGTATTAAACACGACTGTGGGTTTATGAAACGCGCCGAAGGCAAGTTTCATAATAACATCACACGAGTGTTTTAATGCCTAATTATGTACAGTTACATACACTACTTTATCTAGCCACATATCATAGGCCTCCATATATTACCGACAAATATTACCCGGTAATGGCGGTAATAAAGTTTTCTGGCAGCTGTCATAGTTTTTTTTTAATTCAGAGACAAACTAGAGTTGGCCCCAACTATCATATCGTTCGATATCTTACTTACGTGCATTGAGGTATTATTATAATAGAGCCACAGAACCGAACAAAAATGACAAAAAAAGTGGCATCGTTGTCATGTTCAAGTAGGTGCCAATAACGCTTGTTTATAATTTATAACAACATAATTACTTCGTACAAAAGAACTCATTACTCAAACGTTTAAGTGTCAGATTGACTTACGTACTTATTACCACAAATATTTTTCGTGTAAATTAACTTTTTTAGCGTATTCTGACTCATTTCTCTTGTCAAACTTGGAACATGGCATGAATGGAGATATTTTAATATTTTTACATACTCAAAATATTTTCATTATTATTTTATTTAGGTATTAATATATTTGTTGTTTGAACTAAATAAACTCGTAAATTGTAAATAACAAATTAAGTTACGTTTTTATTTTACAACTGCATAAAAGGGTCCCGATCCCGACACTGCATAGAAGGGATCAGTAATAATTACAGATTATTTCTCAACTCATCTTGTTCTATAGTCTGTACTTTTAGGTACTTAAAAGAATGTAAACAAACAATTAAAAGGGTTATTTATAAGGTAACGTTTGGTTCCTGTTAATTTTTTTATATTATAAAATAATGGACCTCACTACTGCAGTCCGTTCCATTTAAATAACATGTGTTATCGCTTAATTTTACCGTACATATACAAATTCACGAATATAAACATATTTTTATCACATTTAATAAATATATATTTTTTTCCCAGTAAATCGTCACTAAAAAGTACCCAATCTTGCAGAGGTTTAAAACGCAAGGTTGCATTATACTGGAAGTAACACGACTAAAATAGAAAGTCACAGGTTTAAAGTAGCAACACCTTACCTTACGTAATTTTTTAACTAGGCTGCATTATACTGGAAGTAGCACGACTAAAATAGAAAGCCACAGGTTCAAAGTAGCAACACATACCTTACGTGATTTTTTACTTTGTCGGTTTGACATTCGCCATTGCTTGCTGTCATATTGATGATACGCGTGCGATATTTGTGTTTAAAGCTTCCGTTCATTGTTAATTTACGTTAGTTTTATTTGTTTTTGTTTTATATATTTTTTGAAATAGTTTGTTTTTGTCGTTTTGTTACGGGATCGTGTTTTTAACCATTCGAATTGGATCACTATAATTTATTCTGGCCTTGAAAGGTGCACTACCACTGGATCTGTCAAATTTGACAGCTCCGGTTTGTTTACAATTTTTTAAATACCTAAAAGTACAGACTATAGTATGTGAAATGAGAGTAAGGCAAGTGCAAAATATTAACATTTTTCGCCTTTTAAAGTTTGATGGCGTGGCGTGAAAGTCGGTGCGTGGTATGCACGGCAGCACACGTTGCCTTTAGGTGTTTTTGGCGTTCAAAAACTGACAGTGTCTAGACTCTGAGACAAAATAAAACAATGAAAACAGAGCAATTAATTTATTAATGTAACCATTTTACGCTTCTTTTGATTAAACATAAAAAAAACATATAGGTATGATTATGCAGAACACACGAGAGACGAATTATTTAGCTGAAATTATTCTTGACTCTAAACGTGATTCTCTAAACCTGTGCTAAACGTGACATAATTTTTTCACGTTTTTTAGGATCGCGTGGGAATCTTTAATAAAAAAAATAGGATAATTATTTATTGCACTCCTTTATTTATTAATAAAATATAAAACTAGCGACTCCTTAAATTTTTGTTCTGTGATGAGGTGCATTTTGTAGGGACAAAGTTAATAATTCTTATTTAAAATATGCTATGATTTTACATAGGATTCGTTAATTAATCAATAGAACCTACGTAAAATAGAATATTCCGACCTTTTTCTTTATTTTATAGCTGTTATTTTTGCAATTTTTCACTGAACATTTAGTCATTTTTGAGACCCGTCACGTGTCATGGTCTAAACGAGACTGAGAGCCCAACTAATGCGATTTGTGATTTTGCATTAGTTGGGAGGGTGCCATTTTTTCCGCCTGATTGTGTGTCCATGTAATTATTACGTCAATGCTTACGTGCGACATTTGTCAAATTTGATGCAAATTGACAATTCATTTCGAACTAAACGTCATCTCGACTGATATTAGAATAGAGGTCAAATCAAATTTCTTTGTTTTTCAAAGATGTTCGAAATTTGAATAAATAATATTATCGAAATTGATGGTATTATTTAGCAATAATAACATTTTCACAGATAAGAAATGTGTTCTAATAAAACAGTCTATTTTTATGGTGGTCATAATGTGCGGTTCTTGAACGCATCATGGAGGGTTTATGATATTTGGATAGATAAACTATTTTAACTGACGTTGAAAGTCGGTGAGTGACACTGATGTAAACAAAGAGGAAGTAGGGCTAAATATTTCGCAAATTTCATGTAATTTTTGAATAATAAAGCCAAAACTATCCACAGTGTTTAAAGTCAAGTTTTTTCACTAGGATTCAGTATTTACTTCGCAAGAAGAACGAAGGATTGAGCAGCATTCCGTTAAACAATGTTTTGAATTTTCATAATGACAAATCCTTGACTTAATAATGCAAATATGACATATGCACATTATTGCCATATAAAAGCTGTTTGTAGCGCCACTATCTCTGGGCCGGATCGACGCTTGCTAGGCTATACCTACTGCCATACATAATAATTTCGCTGCATTGCTACGCAAAGCAATGTCCCCGAAAAAGACATCGAGCTGCCGAGCTTAAACATAAGTTCTATTATGCTCAAAATGTTTAAGAAACAAAGGCTATTTTATCACACGTTTGAAAAGACAGACTAGACAAAGCTGTCCGAACTACAATTTAACTCTAGTCATCAATACAAGGGCGAATCAACTTTTTGGAGTCATCTTTGACTGTCGTTACTCAAAATGTTCCTGCAGTTACCAGAAAAACGGTCTTCTAATGCACTGTTTATTAGGTTTAAATAAAAGTTGGAATACTGCATGTCATGTTTTAACGTAAACCATAAATATAAACACAGGGAAGCCATACTGGTGACATTTTACAACGAAGTTTGTGTTTGTCAACAAGTTGATTCGCCCACAAACACTGAAATAATCTTGAGTTATTTCACTCAGTTGCATATTTCATCGCAAACACACGAGTTTTTTTTTTTATATATTGATCACAATGCAATATTATATTTTCGACTAAAATATTTATCACCGTGATAAACAAATATCGGTAGCTAACGTGAGATTCGGCGCAAACAGGGGGTGTACTTAATTCAAAGACGTTCTATTGTCGACCCATGAAACTTAACTACGGGTGGCAAGTGTAAGGATACAGTTACATCCTCATAATTTTCGCGAATCGTACAATAGTTCCGATGTTAGTATGTAATCGCTCCTGCAACGAGTGTAGTACGAGACTACGAGGGAGAACGAAGCGTCGAATGAAGTATTAAGCGGCCTCGTGGTCATAGAGTAGAGAGATACCATTGTTGTTCGGTAAATTAAATACCCGTTAGTTTAGTTAAATAACAAATAAGGTCTAATGCTTAGTTCTGTTTGAGATCACAATAATTCAGTTTGACGACATGCCGGCTTTTTCAGCGACGGGCTCCAAGCACTGCGTTCGAATACTAGTTAGGGCATACTATAACGACAACGACGCCGCTCTAAGAGTAAGGAGATCTAATCCGGACGCTTCGCTCACCCTGGCATAACACAGCAATACATCTGGTATAGAATTCTAATTGAAAAGAAAAACGTCAGTCCAATTGTTATTTTCGCAACATCGTGTGTGATTTAGTCCCATAAGTATGAGCAAACTTGTATACAATTTCCGAGTACACTTCGTCAAGTATAATTGCCGGTGACTGTACCAAATTGAACACGAGAGCGAAAATGACCAGTCGACTTAACAAACACGGATATATTAATAGGTACACGCGAAAACAACACGCTATCTGCGAAGTCAAATATCACAGGAAAATAAAAAGCTTTTTTTTACAAAGATTGCTCAAAACTGATAAACAAAAATAGCCTTAACAAATAAAAACTACATTCTTGGTAACAAAATAATATCACTAAATGAAGTCCGTATAACGTATTATTAAATGCTCCGTTCTGATATTATTATCTTTAATAATATAAATCTAAGAGGTAGGGGTCAGGACAAGTCGGCGGGGCCGAACTTCCTACGGTATGTAATGCTGTTTGTTTTTACTCTTTACAGAGAACTCATAGAAGATGCACTGTTACACATAGCAAGTAATGTTTTAGTTTCATCACTATATAAGGAGGAAGGGAGAAGGAAGGCGTGCGAAGAAAAACTTCTTTTGACTGTGATGAGATGATATTGAGAAAACATTTTCAAGCCATGAGTGCATTGACAAACCGCAAGACATATCGTAAGTGGGCAGCATACCTAGACGCACGCAGAGATAGTCGCTTTTCAAAGGCAACACTCACTAAATGCAAAAATGAGCACAGTTCAAGGGATAAAGGAACCCTTTATTTATTTAGCTTTAGTAAGTTTCGTTCAAAAACTACGTACATTAGTCCCTTCAGATCGACAGATTCGGAAACATCTAGAATGCTTCATCATGACATTTGTCATAATTCGCAACAAGACATGTCACGTTTGGATTCTGCGTGCGTCGTGGTCTATATCAAAGTAACAGTAACACTTCAACCGATTGGATAGTCAATAGTAAACTCGTCATATTACGTGGAGTTTTACACTCTTCGAAAGTCACAAACAATCAAAAATACACAAATATCTAACACTTATTACTCTCATGAGTTGTACACATATATAAATATAAGATAAGGCCATGTGACCATGACGCATGCAATTGTCTCGAAATATTGGATAGTAAAGGTAGGTAGATAAACAAAATCGCTTTACACCTGTCATATATAAGTATACACAAATATCTAGACAATCCCGGAGTTATAGTCTGTTAACCATCGCACAGCAATATGCAAGATTTTGTTCCCCTCGATTTGGGTTTACACCAAAGGAGCACAACTGCCAAGAACGAAGCTCTTGTCATTTAAATCCACATTTACATCGAACATGTCGTCACTACTATGGAAAAAGAACGCAAACGAACCCCGGGAATAGACAGTGTCGGTAAAAGCATTCCGTGAGTTCTGAACTGATTCCGATCAAATGAGAGGTAAGATCAGATAATTTCGGTCGCACAAAAGTGAAACCATGTGAAAAACCCAAGCAAGGATTTTCTTCATAGTAGCGACGATGTCATAGTACTCGTACATAGAGAGGAACTAACCAAAGACTGTCCAATCCGCGTTGAAGCTGTTCTACATCTTGAGGTGTTCACCGTCTCCGATGTTGGCGAGCGTCTTCTTGATGCGGAGCGCGGTCAGCCGCGCGGCCGGGTTGTGATACCAGCACTCCTTGATCACCTTCGAGATCGAAGACAGCACCTGGAATTCGAAGGAAATAAGTTTCTGTCAAAAATGACATTTTAGTGGCAAGCTTTTATAGCCGACTGTACTTTTCTTTAGATATCCATCAAATGCTCACTGAGACCATTCTAAAGAGCCCAAGCTCGGTAGGATTGCTTTTTCTATTATAGAGTTCCTATGGCCACCTTCCGGCTCCATCATCAGATCAGCCCCATGGTACCATATTATTGTATTGTCATCAAAATTAAGTAAGTATGCAAAATTTTAGCTCAATCGGTTGACGATATCTGCTTCAAAATTGAGTTGCAAGATTTCACCCGAACATACTCACTTTAAACATACCATGCAAGCTAAATAAAAGCTTGTAAAAATTAGACATTACACAATGGACACATTTAACGTACCGGTTGCAATGGAATAACACCAACTTGGGTATACTACAGGATATAATGTACGTAAATTAGGATTGCAAATAGTATGAACCGGCCTGTTAAAGGTGGACGGCGGGCATGAAAATGATTTGCAGGAAACGGTTTTTAGAGCGCTTCGATCACATATTGTACATATAAAACAGATATGTAAATACACTAAACAAAAACTCCATTATGGATGAGTGATCACTGTCCGTCAATTACGCGTTGGACAGAGGTGATAAAAGCTGCGACAGAAATCACCTTAGACACAATGTTCCCGTAATGCTTTAAACCGTAGTAAGTTGATGTGCATTGCCTTAGCTGCATTATCTACAATAGATACTTCTCATCATACAAACACGACCACT
Source organism: Apotomis betuletana (assembly GCA_932273695.1). Lineage (NCBI taxonomy): Eukaryota > Metazoa > Arthropoda > Insecta > Lepidoptera > Tortricidae > Apotomis > Apotomis betuletana. Next base: position 8,781,409 of record OW026298.1, on the reverse strand, counting down.
CTGTCAAGAGTGAACGACTGAGCATATGTACGTACTGTCATAGTACTTGATTAACATCACAGTGGCAAAATTCGTCCCCATTCAAGTTGAGATATATATTGGTCTGGGGGCGCCAGACTGTAAACAAATGGGACGTGTGTGTTTACGCCTTTGTTTATTCGTACATCGTATCGTACGTACGTCTTAGAATAAATACGCCTAGAACGAAAGTCTTCGTACAACACATTTGCGAAATACGATGTCGCTTTTGGTTTTATGTGCGCGTGTCTACGAACCAATAATAGAGACGTGTTGCTTGTGACATCGACGTTGTAACAGATGCTTGCACGGACGAAACTTAGCACGCGGCTTACCGAAACCGGCTTCACTTTCAAGCGCTGACTAGGTTTCTAGGTGTCTTTATTCAAAGAGCGTCGTATTCGCAAAACCCAGTCCGTTAATATACGCGGCCGCCGTTGTAGAGTCCTACTAGCCCAACTACTTGGAAAGCGCTGTCGTTGGACCTGATCATCAGTATCGTACTAGTGTCCTCGCGCCGTCAATCATAAATCCAGCGTGGTGTGGTGGTATACCATAACTTTAGCGGTTAGTATTATAGCTACAGTGTACTTTACCGGATAAAAGTACAAGCAATTGAGCACGTTGCTCTCTGTCCTTTGGCAATTTGTTCTAGCGGGGGAAGGACTGTAGAAGGGAAGGAGCAGCATTTTCATATATCCAAAAGTATCCGCTAAAAGCTAGACTAGTTTCCAGTTCCAGACAGATCAAATCAGCTATTTTCTATGAAAGTCAAAACGCTATAACAGTTGTTATCACGATTTTCCCATATTTCTTCTATTTTTAATATTTTCTTTTTCAATTATCAATCACGAGTCTCCATTGTTTTGACAAAGCAAAGAGGTGAAATACATCTATCCTCCGTAAGTTGAGGTTTATTATCCCGCAGTTTATGGACGGTAGACAGTTTCACTTACTCCAGCTACTGCCGCGCCGCTTTGAAATGGAATGAAATTAAATAATTTATTCAGTAAGTAGGCCACAAGGGCACTTTTACAAGTCAGATTGTGAATCTACCGGCATTCCGCAAAGAGGAGACCGCTGTTGAGAAGAAAGCCGAAAGAAACTCAACAGTAAGTCGTTTTTTTTTTCTTCTTGACAGAAGATGCTGCTCCTTTCCTTCTACACTCCATAGCGCGGGGTTTGGGAGGGCTGGTACTAGTACTAGAGTAGGGGAACCTGAGGAGACTAGATCCCTTGGGAGACTTGTTAAAGTTAATTTAAAATTCAACCAGACGCGATACGTTTTCTTACGCTAGCAACACTCATTCATTTATACCTAACTTCACGTTCTTTCGTGGCACGTTGTGACTCACGTCAGTATTTTGCACATGGTGGCCGTTGAAATATTTGTGTCGCGTCGAACGTAATTTTCGGTAAGTTTTAACTTGATTCATTTAATGAAAAGTGAAATAAATGCTATTGTTTTAGTGTGTTTGTTGTTTTAGTCGTTTATTCAAGTGTAGATTGTCATTGAATACGTTCAAATACGTAATAAATACACCTAGAGATTTTCCTAGCACAAACGACGTGTTGTTAGTGCTTGACAAAATAAAAACATCGACAATCCTGTTATCGATAACACCACTTCAACGTTATATTATAGTCAGGGCTGGGCAAAATACATGCTTTGCTTTAATTGAAATACAAATTACAAAATACTGTATCGCAAGTAATTAAAATACGAAATACAAAATATCTTTAAGTAAGGTATTTCAAATATAAAATACAAAATACAGTATTTTAGCTATGTTTAATTAAAATACCAAATACAAATTACAATATACAAAATAAGTAGGTAATCTAAACCAGCACGGGCTGAAATGTAGAGGAAAACAAGATTAATTAATCAGTAAAACAAGAGTTTCCTTTAATGAACACTAGATTTTTTTTTAAATGTACTGTTCTATTTATTCCGTGTAAAAACTAAAAACAAACCGTTAACGGCGTTAACCTTTATGACTTTAGATCTTAGTTTGACATTGACAATTTGACGTACATTTTTTTGCGTTTTGTTCGCCAATTTTGACGTACAGTCATAGCGTACAGTATACATAACAGGTGCAGTGTTGCCAACTCTAATAGCTGCACTACCATCATTACACTCTCGCCTCGCACTCACACTCACCATCGCTAAATGAAGGTTAAATGTTTTTTAATGTTAAAATGTATTTTGAAGCCTCAAATATTAGAAACACTAATTACAAAATACCTCGGCGTCAGGTATTTAAATTACGAATTACAAATTACATTTTAAGGAAGTAATTGAAATACAAATACCAAATACGTATTTGTATTTCAATTACGTATTTTAATTACAAGTAATTCAAATACTGCCCAACCCTGATTATAGTAATAAATAGTTTTGAGTAGCGCATGTTTTATAACAACACTATGTATGGGGAGACTTGAGAACTTTTGATTTGGGGGTGACATGATGACGGAATCATGTGTCCGGGGACGGGAGGGATCAAGTTTTATCTATGCTAGGATTCATAGAGCTGTCGATGATATATCATTTTTCGCCCGACTACGACAAAGTTAAAAAGGCTCCCAATTACGGGTAAACAAATCTCCCTTACATGGGGGATACATGGTAAAAGTCTACAATATTGTATTTCATTTAATATTGAGTTAAATTTTAGCATAATCTTGTTTTCATTCAAACTATCAATGAATAGATAAATTTTGAATATTTTGGCTTGAAAAGATCTCCAATACTGTAAAAAAAAAAAATAGAGTCCAAAATCAAAAATGGTGATCAACTATCCCCAGGTTCCCCTATACGTACCGGGTCCGAGTGCCAGCGGTTGGGGACATTAGGGCGGCGCCTCTCGACGCACACGACGCGGCGCATGTCCTCGAGCGCGGGGTCGGGCGGCACGCACTCGTGGTACGGCGGCTGGTACTCGTCGGGCATGGTGATCAACTATCCCCAGGTTCCCCTATACGTACCGGGTCCGAGTGCCAGCGGTTGGGGACATTAGGGCGGCGCCTCTCGACGCACACGACGCGGCGCATGTCCTCGAGCGCGGGGTCGGGCGGCACGCACTCGTGGTACGGCGGCTGGTACTCGTCGGGCATGGTGATCAACTATCCCCAGGTTCCCCTATACGTACCGGGTCCGAGTGCCAGCGGTTGGGGACATTAGGGCGGCGCCTCTCGACGCACACGACGCGGCGCATGTCCTCGAGCGCGGGGTCGGGCGGCACGCACTCGTGGTACGGCGGCTGGTACTCGTCGGGCATGGTGATCAACTATCCCCAGGTTCCCCTATACGTACCGGGTCCGAGTGCCAGCGGTTGGGGACATTAGGGCGGCGCCTCTCGACGCACACGACGCGGCGCATGTCCTCGAGCGCGGGGTCGGGCGGCACGCACTCGTGGTACGGCGGCTGGTACTCGTCGGGCATGGTGATCAACTATCCCCAGGTTCCCCTATACGTACCGGGTCCGAGTGCCAGCGGTTGGGGACATTAGGGCGGCGCCTCTCGACGCACACGACGCGGCGCATGTCCTCGAGCGCGGGGTCGGGCGGCACGCACTCGTGGTACGGCGGCTGGTACTCGTCGGGCATGGTGATCAACTATCCCCAGGTTCCCCTATACGTACCGGGTCCGAGTGCCAGCGGTTGGGGACATTAGGGCGGCGCCTCTCGACGCACACGACGCGGCGCATGTCCTCGAGCGCGGGGTCGGGCGGCACGCACTCGTGGTACGGCGGCTGGTACTCGTCGGGCATGGTGATCAACTATCCCCAGGTTCCCCTATACGTACCGGGTCCGAGTGCCAGCGGTTGGGGACATTAGGGCGGCGCCTCTCGACGCACACGACGCGGCGCATGTCCTCGAGCGCGGGGTCGGGCGGCACGCACTCGTGGTACGGCGGCTGGTACTCGTCGGGCATGGTGATCAACTATCCCCAGGTTCCCCTATACGTACCGGGTCCGAGTGCCAGCGGTTGGGGACATTAGGGCGGCGCCTCTCGACGCACACGACGCGGCGCATGTCCTCGAGCGCGGGGTCGGGCGGCACGCACTCGTGGTACGGCGGCTGGTACTCGTCGGGCATGGTGATCAACTATCCCCAGGTTCCCCTATACGTACCGGGTCCGAGTGCCAGCGGTTGGGGACATTAGGGCGGCGCCTCTCGACGCACACGACGCGGCGCATGTCCTCGAGCGCGGGGTCGGGCGGCACGCACTCGTGGTACGGCGGCTGGTACTCGTCGGGCATGGTGATCAACTATCCCCAGGTTCCCCTATACGTACCGGGTCCGAGTGCCAGCGGTTGGGGACATTAGGGCGGCGCCTCTCGACGCACACGACGCGGCGCATGTCCTCGAGCGCGGGGTCGGGCGGCACGCACTCGTGGTACGGCGGCTGGTACTCGTCGGGCATGGTGCCGCAGCGGCGCGCCATCTCCCACACGACCAGCCCGAAGGAGTACACGTCCGAGCGCTTGTACGGGTCGAATTGACGAGTGTCCATTGTCTCGTCGAGCACCTGCGAGAGAAACGTGGCACATCACTAAAGACGTCTGAAAACCTAATAGAAACTGTCGTGACTTCACCATCACGTGATTCAGCAGTGTGTTAGTCGTAGTATATGTATATTGCTGAAGCTTACGAAACTTTTGGTGTCTATGTCGCAGTCGGATTGTATAATCCGATGGCTAGCCGTTGACAAAAATAGGGCCGTTTTGCAATGCAGCGGTTCATCAACATTTGGCCGGATTTAATGCAGCTAAATGAACCATAAATCCATAACATATTAATCTATTTTACTGGCAGCAGTTCAGTTCAGGTGCTACGCCGGCTGCTGTCACGGCATGCTCGCTTCGCTCGCTCGGCTCACCCGCTGTTATGGTCGCAGTTCTAACATAATCTAACGCATTAAACTACTTTACTGGTAGCAGTTTGGTTTTGACGCTTCGCCACACACATAACGGCTAGCCGTGTTGAAGAACGTATGGCGCCTAATACATTCCGGCGGATTTTCATTCAACCGCATTCAATCCGGCTAATCGTTCAACCACCGCATTTCAAACCGGCCCTGTTTTTGATAACGGCTAGCCGTAATGTAATACGGCGAATTATAAAATCCGACTGCGATATATACACCAAAAGTACATTACATTAACAATTTTTTTCAGCTTTGATTCATTGTTGAATTGCGGTTGGTGATTAATTCGTACGGCGCGTTATTTAGAATTATGTATTATTTTTGAATGCCCTACTCTGTGTTCCTTATCTTTATGATCAAAAACACACTTGGTTACTAGACGCAATTGACCCTACTGACCTTACGACATTTTTTCAACAATAACGATATTGAATAAACAAGTAATCACAATCATTCGGTTGTCAATACGATCGCGTAATCGCTACGCGGTGGGCGTCGCTGAGATGATAAACGGCACGATTACAAAATGCAGGCAGCTACTTTATCTCAATTGTGGCATGTGGCTAATTGATAATGTATATACTCGCGGTATATAAATTGATTGACATAATCCATATACGGAAACTATCAAATTATGCCTTTATATCCACTAAATATAGGAGATCTTCAGCACGTAAGGTCAGTCAAGCTAAGTGCGCTAGGGACAAACTTGTGTGACGGTGAAGGTGCGTTGCCGGCAGTTAATGAGTTAAGCAACTTTCACAAGTTGACTTTTTAAAAGGGGATAATTATGGATGGCTCCATATAGCATAATTAGACACTGCTCGCGCCTGTCATTTCGATATATAGTCTATAGGCGATATCTCGGACTTATGCGATTGGAATTGTCGAATTAAGCCCTTGTTTTGCATTAGGCCATAGTACTTGATTATCGTCGGCTCTCTGCGAATTGGGTCTTAATTTGCCGATAAAATGTTATCAATCGGAACTAAAGTAGTGCAACAACAAACTTTTCATCATGACAACATTTCGCGTCACGACCAGGTTATATCATTATTTGTTCTTGGGAAAATACAGCTGTAACAATAAACAACTCTCGATTAATAACAGCAACAAACGGTCCACGCGTAACATCACGGATAACTGTCCCTGATGAAGAGTTCTATACTAGGTCGAAACATGTCGCGCCGTTCCAGGCAAGTTTTACGCGAGGTTCATAATAGCCATTATGTATTCTTTTTTTGTTTTTTTACTTTGATCAATTATATGTATCAACTTTTCTGTTTTGACCCTTGAAATATGGCTAATGGATTTAATGCAGTGTAGTTCTGAATTTAATTCCGAGAGACGAAAGTCTAGATTGTGAATAACCACTCTTCGTTCGGTGCTACTTGGCTCGCAAACTTAAAGCATTATGGTTCTAGAACGACCCGCATTTCACCCCGAAAGACGTAAGTCCAGGTTATCAGCCCGTTATCGCCGAGATACGGAACACATGCTATTAGAATACAGATATGCAATCATGTGGGCCGATATCTAATCGCACATCTCATTAATGTGATAACGCGCTGAACCTTCACAGGTTAAACTATGCGGGGGACATAATTGACAACATTTCAAATTTTCTAATAGTGTTCAGTTTAAACTAATTTCATTCCAACCCAAAATTACTTTTTTATTCGATTATACCGACTACTTTTTAAAATATAAAAAAAGGAAAGCAACGTCATCTAAGAATCGGGCTACTTGACCTCACCTCGTGGAAAATTAGACAGTCGCAACACACAAAAAGTACAGTGGTACAATTTCCATAATAAATTCGCCAAGTAATAGCATCAATTTCTGGTCGCTTCCGCTCTTTTAGAACGAGGAATTTTGTAAATGAATTTTTCAATAATAACATGGGATATTTTAGAAAATGTAAAAATATGGTAATATTTCAGTTACTATCCTTTATTTGATAATATCGATAAAAATCCTGGTTAGAAATTAAATGTTGTCAATTGACATTATGTTTCCTTTCATACGAGGTTTTATTTATTTAGTTCTATTTTCCTCGGTTTACGTATTCAGATTTCTGCAAGTTAAATCTGATCGAGTTCCTGTTGCTCATTCCTTAGTGTTCGGATCGTTTTAAGCAGTTTAGAAGACAAAAAACAAACTTATTAAAAATAATATACAAGGCGGGAGAGGCGATAAGTACTCGAACGAAACGACTGTCATCAATTTATTTTAAATGCTATTAATTTGAAACTTGACGACCTGTGATGCCGAAGGATATCATCAATTAGTAGAAATATTGAAAAGGAAGTGACCCCCTGATTCGACTTATGCGTATGTTTAGAACAGAACACGTGGGTCATTGTCAGTTCAAAAAACTAAATTTGTCCATTCGGTGGTCAAAAGTTAAGAGCTTGTATGAATCTAGGTTATGTTGCTATTACATCGGATTATCCTCCTGACTTCCAGTGTCCTACACATAGTACATAAACTAATTGTTAACTGTCAACTATTTGTCATAAGGCTAAAATTAAATTGACAAATTTTGAATGCTGGTCGTCAGGAGGAGAAGAGGGAACGATCTTTATTCTCACAGGCATTTAATCAGAAAATTAGGCCCTGGAATCCGTTAATTTCGCAAATGTCCACCGGAAAGACGCGCACCTAAATCTGACAATGACCCACGTAGGTCAAGTAGACCTTGATGATTGTACGCCTCACCTCCGGAGCCATGTAGCGCTTAGTCCCGACGCGGTTGGTCGAGGGCACGTCGACGGAGTCGCTCGACACGTTGTGTCGCACCGCCAGCCCCAGGTCACCGATTACGCAGGTCAGGTTGCTCTTTACGAGGATGTTCTTGCTCTTGAGATCCCGATGTGCGATGGCTGGCTTGCCTGTGTACAATCAACATAAATATTAGAATTGGATTTGATGGAATCCGTGAAGGACTAATTCGAGGAGGCCTTTTCCTATTTATTTGCGTATTTACTTTTCTTTTCGCGTTTGGAGGGGTGGGTATATATCGTCTGTTGACAACCAATAGGTACTCGCTAAGTAACAAATACCTACTTGAAACAAAGCTCGTATTTCACTGTCAATCCACTTACTAAATACGAGGTTTTGAAGAGCAGTAACAGAAATTTTAGTGAGTTTTGGTTGTCACCAGGCGATATTTAAAGCATGAATGCATGAAAAAATACACAAGTAAGTATTACCTATTTTGCTTGGCACGTTATCGTATCGCGGATTCGCAAAGCAATTTTTGTTTTGATGGATATGGATTTCCGGAAAGTAATGCTTGAATCATTTCCTTTTTTTTTGCCTTGTTACATTGTCATGACAGATGCGCTAACGGACGATACTTAGCCCGTGGATAACCAAAACTGGCCTCGTTTTCAAGTTTTATACCAATAACCTGTCAACACGGCCTTATGGAAACCCGTACAATGGGACCTATTATCGTGACACAAATGTATCTCCTGGAATTCTGTTAGAATATTTCTTGGTGGTGGTACACATATGAGGAAAGATGTTCGTTTATTGATATTGATAAAGGAATAGTTGTGTCTCGTGCTCCCGGTGCATACGACTATATGACAGCGAATAGTTCTATAGGTAGAAAAAAACTATAGTGACGACTATGTCCATACATGCATAGGCTGGTGACCAGCGTGGTCGATGGTGCGCACAAAAGGATTGCTGTTTCAGTAATTCCAACAGCGAACCGCTATTATTCAATCTGGTTGGGTGAAGAATGAAATACATTTTGTCGCAACTATAATATTAAAAATATTCTTAGTTAGCAACTGGTGCCGCAATAATGAAATAATGAACTTTATTCTGCAAGTAGGCCGCAAGGGCACTTTTACATGTCCGAGTCTACCGGCATTGCACAAGAGGAGACCACTGTTGATAAGAAACGCAGAAAGAAACTCAACATTCAGTATTTTTTTCAGAAAGGATACTTCACTATTCCAGTAATATGAACTTAACTTAATTTGTACCTATCTTAAGAATTTAGGCGTACCTATACGTAGTTCGCGAAGAAAACATATTATTAAGGCTGGTTTTAGTGTCGCACTGACCAATATGTATTAACTTCAGGGAGCGCTTTAGAATGAAGCTGTCGGGAGTCAGTTGAGGTTTCTGGTTCAGGCCCTGCATTTTTGTCTGTCAGATAGTCCTCTACTCTATAATATGCCTTTGACATCAGAGATTTATTATTAACAGAAAACATTCGTCAATCGCAACTACTCGCCAACAAAGGTCAAAAAATCTCACATCGAAACTGGTTGCCAACCCTAGTCGCCATGGCGGCCGAGGGGTCTATCATATCGTCTCACCTTTAGTGCCGACGATGTCCATGTGCAAGTGCGCCAGGCCTGTGGCCACGCTCAGCGCCATCTTGACCAGCGTGGTCGAGTCGATGGTGCGCGCGGTGAGGAAGTCGAACAGCGAGCCGTTCTCGTGGTAGTCGGTGATCAACCACAGTTGCGTCCATGTGCCGTTATCTGAACAACCAACCGTTGATCAAGACGCATTCTGTTTGTAAGTACAATTGTACAGTTTGGTATAAAGAGATGATGATTGTTGTCATCATATTAGCATATTATTGCCTTGTACTACTGTAAAATTGCAGTCTACGAGTATGTTATGTTATTTTAGACTAACTTTATAGACGTCTTGGTGTGCAGTGGTATGTAGTGTAAAGCTGATGAATAAATAAATTAAAAATAAAAATATCACGTTTAGATGTGTCATCGGCATATAATGCCGATTCAGGCAAATTTCAAGCAGTGTTATACTATGCAGAATTGGATAAAATGTCTGTGGACCGTTAAAGTAGCTATTTTCTAGAGCATTAAACATTAACCTAATATAGCTGTTCCTTTTATCGTTTATGACTGTGGCATAAATACTCACCCTTACCACATATTTAATAGGTACTTAAGGAAAATTCCACGTACAAATCATAACAATAACTGGCAATATATTTGTAGTGAAGCGCGTTCATATCACAAACAATGACTTCAATATTAATAGCTACAATCAAGTTATTAGTAACAAATATAATGGTCAGCGTGTTTTTAATTTTACTTACATTATAAATCCATTACATAAGTAATAAAATGATCAAATATACAAACAAAACAATTTGCCGTAATTATTTCATAATCACAAACTTTTGAATTTCCACCATGACTCACTAACGTTTAATGTGGTTAATAATTAAGAAATTTTATTTGATATTGACTATAAATTAATATAAGTTAATGAATCTCGATTATCTTATAAAATAAAAGGGTTTTTAAATTCGCTTTATTTGTGTCCGAATAGGTTCTATTTGGTATTGGACGCGTTTAAAGTGGTTGACACTGAATTGTTTAAACAGATCGTTTTTGAAGGCATGGTTCTAAGATGCGATAAATTCTGTTGTATAACCTAGGGACCAACGAGATATTAAGAAAGTCTTTTATAAAACTTGATATGTTGTATTTGTAGTAGGATTACATATTTTAGGTACCTACCCGTGTTTATTATATGTCTGGTATGTCTATTTTTACATATTTCTGGAACCTTTATCGGCTTACTCCAACGCTATTCTATCCTACGGCAGCCAATCTATACATAGGTACAGGAAAAATCAATCATATCGGTGTATTTTGTACAAATGTTCCCTTACTTTTACAATACGGTATTTGATGACAGCTCAAATCAGCTACTCTTTATGAAATGTCAAAAACGATCTGTTAGTATGAAGCTTCTATGATGATACAGGCATGTGACGTCATAAAAAGCAGTAGTCAAAACACATCTTTTTAGTTACTCTACAATTAAAAATAGTATAATGTCTAAAAGTTAGTGATAGTTTATTTGGTTCCGCGTATTTTTTTATGTGTGTTTAGTGGTTTCAATTTCCACAATTTATATTCACTATAGTCAAATACCGTATTGCAAAAGGTATTGCAAGTAATAAAACTTTCCATTTGTAAAAGAAATTGCAGTTCAGTACGTATAACAATACTGATACTGACCTGCGATTTCTTTCAAAAACATCTGTTTTCCTATTCAAATTATTGTTTAAATAACGTCGTCGAAATGCTGCGTTTTAATAAAAAATAAAACAGATCTCTTTTGGAGTTTGCAATTCAGTTACTACTCGGAACTACGCTAATAAAATACCTATTGCTTTTATGCATTACAAACTTTCTTCACTACGAATTACTTATTGTCTGGCACTTTTAATTCGAATCGTATCCTTGGATCCTATTAAATATTTCAACATGATGTATTTTTTCCGGTCGGAAGACTTGCATACTATATCCTCATTGCCGAAGGTCGGGGCATCCACCATGGATTAGCTTCCTCCGATAATTTTGGGCCACCATCCACGGTCCTCGGCAACCTTGAGCGCGTCGTGGATGTTAGAGTCAAGTGCAGTGCGGATTTGCTCTGCCCAGTGACTAATATATTGACAAATAGTTTTCCAGACTTTTTCCGGTACTGAATGTTAATAAAAGAAAAATCATCTTACCCTTATTGTCAGCAGCGATGAACCCGAGTATATTCTCGTGACGCAGCATCACAGTCTGGTAGATCTCGGCCTCACGGAACCACGAGCACTCCTCCCGCGAGGAGAATATCTTGACGGCGACGTTCTCGCCTCGCCAGCGCCCTCGCCACACCTCGCCGAAGCGGCCCTTGCCGATGATGTCCACGAGTTGGATTTGGCGCGCGATCGAGCGTTGCACGAGGAGCGGGAGACCTGTAGGACATTATTTATTTATTTAATCGTATGGCAATATGTTTCATGCAAGCAATCAAAGAATGACTTTCAAATTGTTAAGCCAGGCGGCTGCGTCAGGAGACACAGAATACAGGTCCTCAACAGATCCAGCGTATGAGTGAAGTGGGCATCGTTGGGTGATATGTTCAGTGGTCTGCAGACGACAGTGGCTATAGCTCAACAGGGGGTTTTACACGCCACGCCATATTGCGGATTTTTAGTTATGCAAATTTATCTAACTGGCAACGACATATTTTTGGTAACTGACATTGAAAGTCCGTGAATGTCACGGATGTAAACAAAGAGGAAACAAGACTAAATGTTCTTTCAGGACTAATTCTTTTTTGCATAATAAAGCCAAAACTATCCGTAGTGATGAAAGTCAAGTATTTATTTCGCAAAAAGAACGAAGGATTGGGCAGCATTCCGGGAAACAATGTTTTGATTTGGTTAATGAAAAATCGCTATTGACGTTCAATAATTCAAATATATGACGTATGCTATATGACGATATGCCATAATATATGTAAGGTGTTTATAGCTCCACTATCCCTGGGCCGGACCCACACTTGTTAGGCTATAAAATAGACACACGATTGTGTAGAGAGCAGCCCATGATAACGGCGATGATGGCTACTTTTTTAATCACCCGTCATGGCCCATTGCGTAGAGGGCGAAACAGACGGTATTTATGCTATGTGACGGCACCGCTATCCTAGGAAACCCGAGCTTAAAGCTAATGGGGAAGGATGCCCAAACACTTTGAAATATGCAAATAATTTTTGCAGATATTTTTGTTCTCGTAAGTGTGTAGATGTAAATGAACTCGACTGTACATACGTCAAGAAGGGTAGTCATTAACTCATTAGGATATTCGGCTCGGTAAAATCTGTCTTATAGTATGGGGATAAGTTCGACTTTGTACGCATCTACCGTTTTTATGTTATTATCAATATTGTTTTTATGTGCACACGAATACATACATACGAATGCAACCGTAGACCAACTAACTCTCCAAAACGTTTATATCAGCATTTGTTATGCAGGTTTAATTGCGCGTGATCGTAAGAGAAGACACTATGACGAGTGAAGAAAGATAGGTGGTTTAAGTTGCATCACAATAAAATCTACAACAATGATGGGCATGAAATTAAAGTGGAAGCGCGTAGAAGTAAAAGACTAATAGTAGCAGTTTAGGTTGTAATACCTAGAGCATGTGGGTGGCCGTGGGCATCGGGATTGTGCAAGGTCAGGTTACGAGACAAGGTCAAAAATCAGTAATAGATAAACATGTGATAAAGGGGCGCTTTCCAAGCAGTGATAAAATATTGATGCTTTTTGCAATCGCCGAAAATGCAATAATATACGGCAGAGTTTTGAACGACAGTTGCGATTCAAACTCCAAATTTGTTATAGCGCCCTGTGTGATCATGAACAATTTGCCACTGCAGTACACTGGATACACTATATTTTTGCATTCGCTTAGGGCTTTTATACGGAGAATTTCGTACAGGTAATATCGAGATCGTGGCAGTGTCCAAACAAAAAACGACGCATTTGGAAGACTCATCTGAGTGCGACTAGCACCTCTAGGCATAACTGTCATAGGCGACCATTTCTCGAGCGAGATAATTACCCGTCTCTGTCTGTGTAGTGATGAGAGAGTGACGGGCAGTGCTATGTCGCGCCACAGGAGTCGCATAGCATAGTTGTGCTAGACGGACAGATCAGCTAAATCATAACCACCTACATAGTTTTCACAAAATTAGCGGTGAAACTTCAGCGTCATTCGTGGCTTCTCAACCCGTTCTGACAGACCCAGAATGACACGAGCTATCAACGTTAACGTTAGACTCACCTGAACCAGAGCCAGACGTCGTCAGCTCAATCATATCCCTGATGGTGGCGCCTTGGAGTATTGGATGCCTCGTTTCGCACAGCGAGTCCTCAGCCGGGAACAGCGGCCTCGACCCCGGTCTGTGCTTGAGCATCGTTCGGGACCTCTTGGCCCACCAGAAGCTGATCCCGGCGCAAATCCCGAGCACCAGTAGACCGATAATCCAGGGCACCACTTGCCACGCCGCGGCGGTCGGCGTCGCGTCTTTTGGGAAAACAGTGTGTTAATTCGGGCAGTGGCATCATTTTATATACTCAATGTCCCATCGATTTCGTGTTCACGTTGGGTGCGTTAACCTTTAAATTGGCAAAAATAAAGGACAAAGTTCACGACTTTGGATAGACCTTGCTGGACTAATGTAAATAATAGCATAAAATGTCATAATTTTTTCCGTTTTTAAGGCACATTGCCAATTTGAGGTTATGTATTTAAATTAACTTCGCACACTTTACGTGCTTCTATCGTGCCCTTTATGAAATCTACGAATACTTTCTAAATTATACGTACCTACGTTACTTATAAGTATCGACACAGTTTTAAAAAATGTGTACAGTGTTAATGAACCTATCAATCATTTAAGCGTCTGGCAGTCTGTCAGTATTTTGTTGACTAGATGGGACAGAGAATATGCAGAACTAATCTAACCTTATGATCAATCGACGCGTCAATCATTGTAAATGGATAGCCAACAGCACAAATTGCAGCCCGAGTGAGAGATTAAATTGCTTTAGTAAAATTGACATTGCCATTGAGAGTAAAATTTAAATTTATGTTAATATCCATACTATTATAAAATTGTACATTTGTATTGAAACCATACATAATTTCAGGAAAAAAGATGTTAGATCGCCTTCTGTTTTGTATCGCGCCATGCTAGTCTGGCGCCACGACGACTGGGCAGATTTTAACCAATTTTGGTACTGGAATAGCGCAAAATATACTAGTTATCTCTTTCTGTACAGTAATGTGAGAGAGTGACGGGTGATGATATGTCGTGAGTGTCGTGGTGACGACATGGGTCGAGAAGCGTAGTTGTGCTGATGGACTAGACTCTCGCGCGATACACGAGAACGCACAGAGAAGCAGGAAAATAAACGATTAAATTGCACAATTTTTATATTTTGCATGAGAGATGCCTCACTTATCATATCATCACAAAAAGTTTTAGAACAAAATATTAACCTGCCATTCCACTTCCACAGCAAATAAAACATATTTTTTTCTATACAAACAGTTATTTAAAACAACGTCGTCGAAATTGTGCTACTATTTGGAAGTTCTAAACATAATCTATTTGTGACTCGATCGATAGGGGGAAATTTGTATAACGCGCGTGGTCTGTGAACGCGCGGCATCGCGTAACAGCAAAAGTTAGATTTATAGGCAAAAAAAGAATTATCGCCTTCTCACAATAACGAAAGAAAACATACAGTAATAAGTTCTGATTATATGACACTGATCAGTGCGGGATATTTGAACTTTCCGTTAAAACTTCAGTTTCAATTAGATCATTTTTGACATAACATACTAGGGGTTAAACCAAACACGTCGATATAGCTCGCTGAGAAGACTCTTTGTTAGTTCTCGATAATGTTCTGGTACGACGAATGTGGTACAACTTATTCTACTTAGGGGTAAACGCTTTCGCTGACCACTTATAAGCTCAGAGGTAGAAAGAGGAAGCTTAGACGGTGGCAGCCCTTAAGTGGTCCTTAGATTTTATGTCGAAACCACATTTTACAGTCTAGTTAGCGTTAAAAAAGATCTCCGAGAAAAATTACAAATTCATGACTTTCCATTACGCATAGTTAAGAACAACTAGCCTTTTAGAAACGCAGTGTGACTCTATCTTGCGCAATGTATACCCAAAGTAACCTGTTATAGTTTGTCCGGCGGCGTTAGAATAAAAAGCCATAAAAATAATATAATTATAACCTCAGACATTGCGGCGTTCACGCGTTCTTTGACTCGGCGGGAAAAGAACTCTTAGACCGCGACGTTCCGCTTTGACCGCCGCGGTCTGACTGCCCGCTATGTGCGTTGTCGTATAGACTCGGTACGTTCTAAAGAACGCAGAACTCTGAACTCAGAACTCCCGACCGCTGTCTGCCTGCGCGAGCTCTTATCAATCAGCCCTCATATTACACTCACGTACTACAGCTTTGACAACCCTTTGCAGGTGTAAAGATATCTATTGTTTGAGACACATAAACAGGATTTTAAGTTCCAATAGAACTGGGTTAGACACATAAACATGATTTTAAGTTCCAATATAACTGTGTTAAGGTCTGAATTTACTTCTTAGTATTACGACTTATCACCTTTTGAAATAAAAAATCAAGTTTTATTGGTGGCAGGAAGAATCCGCTCTTCCACTCTTACGCTGCCGGACAGACTATGCTGACTAAACCGCTGGCTAGTTCACTTTACCAGTGAGTTGTACTTTGTCTACAAACCCACAAAACAGGCAGGACTAAGGCTGCCTGTCCACAAAAGCGGAGATGGGTAAAATTGACCAATCAAATATCTCAGATTTGAATCTTGTTTCGTGCTTCACAATGACCGCAGCCTGATTGGTTAATTTCTCCGCTCCGCTTCAGTGGTCAATCAGCTTAACGTGAATATCTCCGCGTGAAATTAGTGAGGCCTCTGTGCTAGTAAATGTACGATATAGGGCAGTTTTGATTGTGCTGTTGACTATACATGACTCAGAGGGGATGTCGGTGTTCTAAGCTTGTCGGAACGCAACTATAAGTGGCCCGTCTCCGCCATAATTGCCTCGAGAGGAGTACTCCAGACGGACAGAGAGTATTTTTATTGTTGACATATATATATAAATGTTCTAAATCTACTATTGTATTAAGTATTCTAACCTAGCCCACCGTATCGAAGCGCCACATCTTTGTGACTATAGAAATTCCAGTTACTTCTCGAATATACCTAATTTAAATTTCAATAAAATTGTTACTAAACATTAATATCATAGAACTGTGCAATTTTAAGAAATAATATTTTATACGCGGATTGTATAGGTGCATCGAACAAATGGGAATTCTAATCGATCTGACAAATCGGACTATGAAGAAACCATATCAAAGTTACATTAAATATTTAATCTTAACAATTATATTATAGCACAAAGAAAATTTACCATTGATACAAAGATCAAAGCACAAAGAAAATTTTAAATGCGTAATCTGGCGGGATTCGAACCCGGTACCTCTGGATTACCGGTCTAGCGTGTTAAGCTCTTCACCACCCTAACGCTAGATAACATTTCGTATTTAATATAAAAATGGTGGCGTGTACCCACCCGCATTAAAAATAATATATAAATAATAATTACAGATAAATTTTAATATTAAAAAAATATGACTTAATATCTTAATACAATAGGGTATTTGCCTGATATTTGAATAATATTATATTTGACAACATATAAAAACAATCACAGATGTATTTTCCAAGATCCACACAATTGGCAGATTACATTGTCTACGGGAAAATATCGTATTGAGAATAAGACACATTAATTAACAAGTAAAGCTAAGTTTATGTTGAACATATATAAAAATAGTATTACCTTTATTGCACTAGAAATAAAAATCATTATTGCTGGGATGCCACCAAGCGTCCGTCGTGATTTTTTACATTAAATTATACATGTAATGCCCAACACACAATGCAAAGCAGAAGCACACAGAAACAGAACAAAGCAATCTTTTTCGTGCACAAAACATTTCAAACCAATTAGCATTACAATAAAAACACTCAGTGTTGTACCTATTTATACGAGAGCGGAAAAAAAAACTATCATATTGATATATTTTAACTTTAATATGATCCAAGCATAATAACCGAATAAAAAATTGCCAGAAGCTTAATACGTAACGTGTAGTGTAGTAAGAGTGAAACGGACAAAAAAAAAGTTTTTATTAGTATAGTTCCAAATATGAACACTAGTTTCATATTTTTCATGAGTAACAGCTCTGCAAATGTTACTAACAATTATGGGCATTGTTGTCTTTTTAATATATACATGAAACTGAAATGATTTATTCTAGAAGCGACCAGGGACTTGGCTATGGCTGTGTCGGGACCCAAAATGCATTGAAATATAACTTGAAAGAAAAATTATAAGTTAAATTATGTATCCCGTGACGCAAGAAACACATGTTTAAACCATTTCGTATTATAAATGAACTAGAATTATTTATCAAATCCTAAAAGAAAACAAGATTCACCAGATCAATTTTAATATACATCAGGGGGTGACTTTAGTAGTTGATTAGCCTATTCATAACTGAGACTACATAACAACTTTGTTTATGTCCTCGAGGTCCAATTGCGAATATATTCCAAATAATATCGCAAAATGTTATAAGGCTAGCACCACACTAAGCGCCATTATATACGTATCGCATCCCTCCGTTTGACAAAGAAAACAAAAGAGATGCATCGTCAATAATGTGTGGAAATAATGCTGTGTGGCGCCACCATAATATTTACCACTAGCATCCCAAACAGGGCAATCATAAGCATATTTCCCGTTTATTACCGTTAAAAACCTGCCCGTATTTCGTCAAGCATGAGACGGAATTAAAAATCTCTTAAAATGACACTAATGAAAGTAATGATCCAAAACCCATGTTTAGTTTATATTTAGAAAAAAGTTATTTACATGCAATTAGTATTTAATTAAAAAAAACATGCTAAGGAAGAAAATCCGGCGATGATCACGATCGTTATACCCCAGTAATGGTTTTCATATCGGACATACCTAAGGCGATACCGCAGCATTCGGAGCGGCGTGGACACCCCTCCACGCCTTTAAATGCATTCTTTAATATATTTCAGATAAAACAGTAAAAAAAACTCAACATCTTCTATACATAATCACGTTTGAATAATTCAAATGTTGAAGATGTAGAAACGTAAACATGTACAACTGCAGCTTTCTTTACCATCTATCATCGTCATTCATGCGAATTAGAACTCCGTATAGATTGTTGTTTGTTCCCAATGATGTAACATTCAGGGACGTAGACAAGACAGTACAAGAGCCCTTTGTCCCTCCAGGGCCTACCTGGCACGAAGTTGTGGTTACAGAGGTCCGTGGTACAGCAATATACATCGGCCTGTTCGCCCTCCTGACACCATATAGGCATGTCGCCCGGTGGGAATACCGAGTCCTGGTGCCAACATCTATTCAAATCAATAACATTAGAAATACATCTAACGGGTGATCAATGCCGGTCGTCTAGAGGAAGAAATTTTAGTGAAATTAGAACAGAAACAAAATAAAAAAGAACTCTATTAGCCATGCACACTCGCACCGGGGCTACGGAGACGCGACGCTCGCTGACACCGCACTTTTTGGATAGCTACTGCTGATATACTGCTATAGCATTTCTAAACCATCATGGTGTTATAGAGGTTG
Organism: Apotomis betuletana; assembly: GCA_932273695.1. NCBI lineage: Eukaryota > Metazoa > Arthropoda > Insecta > Lepidoptera > Tortricidae > Apotomis > Apotomis betuletana. The sequence continues at coordinate 8,762,328 of OW026298.1, read as the reverse complement.
CTATTTTATCTAACAGTTTATCAAATGTACACAACTTATTACAACGCCTGCTAAACCAGAAGTTCAAGGACAAGGAGCCCGTATCATTTAGGGTTAGTGAACGGCTGATTCTAGCGCTCACGTTACCGGGCTCAGCAATGTAGTTGTAGCTAGCTTTGGGGGTAGCCGGTGCCAGCGGGCGATAGCGTTTCCCTAGCGCGGAACCCCGCGGACCTGGTCTCTCCGCCCGGGGCCCGGGTTACTAGAGCTCGGTTAGGAGTGTCTCGGTGTGTGGACCGTCGCAAGCGGTGCGGTTAGCGTCACTGGCGCTTGCCTACCTGGCGGCTTCGGCTGCAGCTGAGGACGCAACTTGCGATTGCACATGTCACGACTGTCACAACACTGAATCACCACGGACTCATTTTTAGCCTTCGTCGTGGAGCATCCGAAGGGGTGCTCGGGGGGTATGAGTGATTTACGCTCCATACAGCTGCGTCGCGGGGAAGCCAGACATCATGTTTAGTAGGTTAAAGCAAAAACCATGGCACACTCGGAAAATAGTTTTTGTTAAAGACGGCACATCATTCAAAACTAACGGGCCGGCCCCGCGTCCTTAGTACACAGGTACATATTCTAATCAGAAAGCAATGTTAGAATTGGCATCTCAACACAAAACTTATAGGAAATGTCAATGCAATTATGATTCTAATAGTACATCAAAAACAAACTCAAAATCGGCATTTTCAAAGAAGTCACACGGCCTCGAGGGGAGCTTACCCGAGAAAGAGGCGGGGCGTTTGCTCGCTATACGCTCTTTGGAATTCTCATCGGAATTGCAGAGATCGGTCTTACAGCAATAATTAGTAGGACTCCTGCATGGTAGCGGGTTGTCCGGGGGTAAGCCATTTAAACAGCTTTTGGACACCTCGCTACAGGCCAACCATTCTATTAGAGATATGTCACAATACTTATGCCACATTTTATCAATTACAGGTTTGTGTTGATATTTTATTGCCAATGGTATGAAAAGAAATATAATTTTGATTAGAATTCATTAATGTACCTCTGACGTCTAAATAAAATCCCAATTGAAATTTAAAATTAATCTTTGAGGGGCTGAGTAGAAATTTGGAATAACACAACCATATTTATACACTATTTGTAGTAATGCTACGCTAGCAAGTAACTCACCGGTATTCATATTTCTCCACGCCATCCTTGAGGGTGGTGGAGGCGAAGCAGAAGCCATCTGTCTCACATGTCTCATTCTGGCAACTAGGGCCAGTTGTGTCGCAGTAACATTTTAGCCCTGGTCAAAACACAAAAATATTTTACTTAATGTCAGAAACAAATCAAGACAAGTGAAGGAGAAGAACTCAGCTCAGTCACATTTGCAAAATATTACACAAGAGACAATTCTAGTTGGGAAATCACCATTATGGCAGTATGGCGTGCATAAAATATATTAAAAAAACAGAACCTAGGTTATACCCCTGTTTTAGATAGTCATAATGGACTGGCTAATTTTGTAGCGGCTGATGAAAAAAGCACTGAAAAGAATGGACAAAACTAGTTTATTCCCTTATCCCATCAAGTGATTATAAACATATATTTATTTAATTTATGTATTTATATAATTATTATATCCATCCAATCATAAAAGTGCATGAGTTTGGTTATTCAGTTCACAGTATAAGACATATAAAAGGAAAAATACCTTGAAATTTCCCTTTCCCTGCAGTAGCTGGTCCATAATTCATAATTTGTGCCTACAGCGTCTACATGAACAATGCACACAAGGTCGCATACATATACATCTGAATAAATCTTGATAACAGAACTGTTTAAAACAGTCATGTTTGGGTACACCTTGTTGTTATTGTGAGTCTGACATGCTTTGCTTTTGGAGCATGGATAAAATAATATGGAGGCATGGTACCGCTGCATTGATAAATTAAATATAATCACTATTATAAAGGCAAAGGTTTTTTTTTTGAGTATCTTTATGTGTTTGTTTGTTACTTCTTCATGCTCAAACTGTTGGACCAATTTTGATAAATTTTGGGTCAGAGTATAGCAAAGGGGGCCCGATTTTAGGACAGAAAATTTACGAGCATAATTTTTTTTTTGTTGTTTTGGGCTTAAATTAGATTGAGTCTTGTAGATTACGCTAAAATAAGCATATTTTATTCTTTAAACTTTTTCTCTCAGATCGATATTTACCAAGATATTGGGATTCAAATGCATAACATACATACAAATAACATATTTTGATGTACAGTAGCGATCAAAAGTATTTTGACAACGGCAAAAGCTTTGATATTATATGCGATATATTAGTTTTTCCAACTTACTTCTTGATAAAGTATTTCATGGCTTAAAAGCTTCTCGAAACAAGTAAAAAGTTTAGTTTCATTGAATTAAAATATAAACATAGCCACAAAAAATATTTATATACCGGTTCAAAAATATTTTGACAATGTCTCTTTTCCAATTTAACTGAGAAATGGGGCTGCAGAATTTAAATACTTTGTAGGAACTACAACTTGAGGCTTTTCTTAGCATGTCTCGACATAAATAATATTCGGAAGATTTTAAGTAACCCGTTGCGGCTGCATTTAAGAAGGGTAAGTCGCCAGCTGAGATTTCGCGATGTTTTGGTATATCACGGCAGTTCATTAGTGTCTGGAATAAGCAGTTCAAGGCTCGAAACAGCGTCACAAATAAGCCTGAAAACAGTCGTCCTCGAAAAACGACTTGTACAACTGATTGTGTAATAAAAAAGTAAGACGTAGAAACCCCACGGAATAATGCAATACCAATTAAAGATGAGCTAACAGAAAACTACAACACAAATGTTCATATTTTTACTATTAAACGACGCCTAATAGACCATGGACCACATGGTCGACGCCCATTAAAAAAAACTACAATGTTCAGCAAAGAATAAGGCATCCCGATTAGCATTTGCGATTCGTCACAAATCATGAACAAGTGCCGATTGGTCAAAAATTTTATGGAGTGACGCGAGCAAGTTAAATTTAATCTCGTGGGATGGTATCAAGTATGTGCGTCGTCCTCATAATAAAAGACACGATGTGCGATACCTGGTACCCACACTCAAGCATAGTGGCGGCAACGTAATGGTGCGGGGATATTTTTCTCGCCATGGCGTCGGGCCTCTCGTATGAATTGACGGGATAATGGGATCGATATGTGTATGAAAATATACTTTATACACATTCGATACCCTATGAAAATAAATAAAGAAAAATTTGCCACCTCGTTGGGTTTTTCAGCACCGTAATGACCTCAGACACAATTCTAAAAATTTACAGGCTTTCTTAAAGCGTAAAAAAGTCAAGGTTTTTGAGGGGCCTAGTCAAAATGCTGACCTTAATCCTATTGAGCATCTACGAGAAGAGTTGAGTATGAGGGAGAGTGAGGTGCAGAAATTACTGCAAGGGTTTTTTTTTCAAGCACTTCAGTCAGAAAGGACGAACATACCTTACGTACGTATATATAGAAGTTAGTAGACTATATGACGGCTCCTTGTACAGCTGTTAGGAAGGGCAGAGGATATGCAACTAAATATTCATGAAACGTCTTATTTAACCCTGTTGCAAGTTCAGCAAAATAATTTTATGTAAGTGTCAAAATACTTTTGAGCTACCTGAAGCGTGTATTATCAGTTTTTATTCTAAGTTCATTGTTAAGCTTTAGTTATCTAAGTGGAAACGTAACAAGAAAAGGGCCATAAAATGTTATCGTTACGTAATTATTAAATATATATTCAATTCATCAACATCTTGAAAAAAAATGATTTGTCAAAATACTTTTGATCGCTACTGTAAGTACCTAATAGTAGACTATTTACGAGGGTCCATGTAAGCAAGCATTTTGACGCTCCGCTCGCTTCGCTCGCTCCGCTATAAGTAGTCACAAAAAAAAAACCCTAACCTAACCTACAGTTTTCGGTCTTTCAACCCATGTACCATATTTTCAGCAAGCATTTTTACCTTAAAAACCTCAATATCTCGGTAATTATTATGTTTAGAGAAAACTTGCCGATACAAAACATGCTTATTTTAGCGTCCTCTATACGATAGCATCATAAAAAATAGGTGTTATAATGACACCACCCCCAATCAAAAGTCAGCCCTTCAAAATGTCTGAACTTTGAACCCCGATATCTCGGTAAATATTGATCGGAAAAAAAAAGTTTATAAGTAGTCACAAAAAAAAAACCCTAACCTAACCTACAGTTTTCGGTTTTTCAACCCATGTACCATATTTTCAGCAAGCATTTTTACCTTAAAAACCTCAATATCTCGGTAATTATTATGTTTAGAGAAAACTTGCCGATACAAAACATGCTTATTTTAGCGTCCTCTATACGATAGCATCATAAAAAATAGGTGTTATAATGACACCACCCCCAATCAAAAGTCAGCCCTTCAAAATGTCTGAACTTTGAACCCCGATATCTCGGTAAATATTGATCGGAAAAAAAAGTTTATAGAACAAAACACGCTTATTTTGATGTATTCTAGACGATACAATCATATAAAAAAGGTATCCTTATGATACCACAAAATTTTCATAAATTTTTCTGTCCTAAAATCGGGCCCCCTTTGCTATACCCCAACCGACAACAAGCATGAACTGCCAAAGCCCCTCTGATTTTCATTTAAGGTTTATGTTCAACCATTTCGTCTTCAGGTTTCTTTTTGATTTAATAATAACAAACAATGTAATAGCATGTGACTGAATACTTCTATGGTAGCCAAACAGAAACAACAGCAACACAATAAATCAAACTTCACTTGGCAAAGCCTGAGCCATGACCAGGTAAGAGCATTGCTACACCTCCAGCACAACTGTGATATACATATTATTTAACGGGATTTAATGTCCAGCAAACAACCACTTGTCAGATGAATAGTTTGAAGATTCTTGTTGATTTATACTAATTAGAATCTGATATGTGACAGATAATTTTTAATTGAAATTTAGACAGCAGGGAAATCCTGAACAGCAAAGCTTAGTATCTCTAATAATCGCAACATGCAAGATTTTGAAATTGATACTGGAGCCGAAGCTACATGCTTTGATAAAGATAAAATATGGCAAATTTAGAAATATTATATGCCCCGAATTTTATTTTGGTATTCGGGTGGCGAGAACGATGTATACAGTTGTACAATATATGGCGGATATAAGGATGCAAGATTAGGTAGTGCCTACACACAGCTCTATAACTAGTTTTCGCGGTAAGGACAATGATTGACTCTCATTTCGTTCGCCGAGCCTTCTTGTGAACTATCTCTAAACATACAGCTATTACTATATATAGAATATACATATCAAGAGCGTCGAAAAACATTTACCTTCGACAGGATCAAGCTTCCGATACACCACGAATATCAGCAGCAGGAACCACTTTCGCGAATGATAGTTATGCATGATCACTTTATTTGATTGTAACATTGCAATCTAATGTCCAGACACGACAAAACACATATTATTGACGCACGACAATCCAGCAATACGGCCATTGATGTCTAATAGAATCATGACAAATTCGTTTATAACTCGTTTGTTAACACAACTATCCGTATGGAAGCGCAATACAACTTGTTATAAATATTGATACATAAAAACAACGCACAAAATCAATGTTAGAGAATTTCCAAGATAAATGATCATTCGCCTCTCCGGTGTAAGGAGTGAATGAATGATTAATTGAATATATATACATATACACAATATACCAAGGAATATAATACTCACAAGGAGAAGAACGCTAACTGCCATACAAGCAAATGCGACATACTCACACACGCACACCCGTACACGTATATAAGTCCTACAGCGCCTCAACGTCAGCCCAGTAAAAACTCAAAACCGGAACCGGAAATAGGTGTCATCAGTCAGAAAGTGACAGTTCAATATACGCGGGAAATTTGAATAATCAAAACAATAATATTGCTTTGTTAATCCGCGATATAATAACGTGCCAGTCAATTCGTGCTTACCTTTACTTATATACTTATTTGTGTATTTTAATGCATAATGGTGGGACCATTAAATGCATGATTGCATGAAAAAATACGCAAACAAGTAAGTTGGCACTAATCGACATGTACATGTTATTATATCGCGGATTAGCAAAGCAATATTATTGTTTTAATTAATATGGATTTACGCAAAGTAACGCCTTATTTGTCCAAATACTAAACTGATATGTCAAGAAACCATTGTTAATAATAATAATGTCATACTTAACATCAGTAAGTTAAGTATTTGGAACTGCCGGTTTCCCTCACAACTCTGGAATTAACGTTCATTGTAATCATTCATTTGTATGTGAAATAAAACTAAATCAAGATGAAATCTACATTCTTTACTCAAAGAAAGAAGAATAATATGAGGTTTTGCAGATTATAAATTCCGATTGCACACCTTGAATACAGAATAAAATAATATACATCATGAGAAACAATAAAATAACAAGCAAAACGTCCAGCATAACTTGGACACGCGACTCTTTTGTCGCGCGACAAATACTATCTGTAATTTTCCTTTCGATACCGTGCGAGATCGACAAGCGAAGTCGCAGCAAGATATGCTAGCCCTACAGAGGTAAACAACAGGCGGTATTATCGACTAGCGATCCCTTCCATGTAACATTATTTGCTGAGTATCTAACGCTTTATAGGATATTGTGCACTTCTACATTTGATGATGAATATATTTACGGGTCGATTGCAAAAAATTGTACATAGTTAAAAACTAAGTTAACAAAAAATCACGGTCGCTTCCTTTGTGTGACGAAAGTTAGTCATACAAAATGTATGGGTAACTTTCGTCACATAAAGGAATCAATTAAGTTTTATTTTGATTAAAGCCCTTAACTATGTACATTTTTTTTTTGCAATCGACCCTCTCCCTACCTGTATATTGTCCCAATAATTTCATTAAACGTTTCGTAAGACATCTCTAATAATTATTCCTCGTTTCCGACAATTTTATCACGAGTTAAATTAAATTTACCAGCACATCAGCAAACATTATGATTTTGCTCCGAGATAACAGTAAACGAAATGCGATTTTGTGTCGAGCGAGAGCACAAAGTAACTTTTCTTTTTCAATATTTGGCCACGAATTGTAATTTCTCAGCCTTAGGTTAATTATAAAATTCGAATCATTCTAACTTCACAGCACTCATTTTTATCTCAATCTCAATCTCAATCTCGAATAAGAACACGTTCCAATACACCCGGCCAAAATTATTATTATTTTGATCTAATTCCTAATGACAACCGTGGTGGTTGTGAGAGACTGGTACGGCAGTGTTGGAATGTATAATTTCAATTATATTATATTGTTATTCCTTTTTATTAGCATTTATCTATTTTTTTATTTATAATATCATTGAAATCAGCAACAAAGACTATAATCATACCTACACTTTAATGGTTGAAAGAACAAGTACAAAAAAAACGAATTTGTTCTCGCTGTTGAGGTGATGAGGTTGTGTGTGCTACACGAGAGCAAAGTTTTTTGCATCTTGTGCTGTTGAGTCCCTCGTTACACATGGTTACACTAAGGATTCTTACTAAGGACTCAAAATCAGCACCCGCAACAAAAAACAAATTTGCTCTCTTGTTGCACAAATAATTATAACAATTATAATTATTATATTATCCTATTACAAATACTGGTTTTGACACACATAAACAACACCTAATATTTTTTTTAAATAGTCATTTTCTTCTGCAATGATTTTTCGCGATATTCTCCAGCAAATTATCTATTCTTAAGGGCAATATATCGCTTGACCACTATGTAAAAACAGTTTTTTTTATATAATCAATGTTTGATATTACGGTGCTGTTCATAGATTATAAATTTATAATCTACCTGATATAACATTTGCATAACTTTTTCTTTAATAGTTTCTGTCCAAGCTTCTTGCTCTAAAAAGTTATTTGTAAGTGTCGCGCAAGTCTCAACACATAGCACATAGTCATTATGAACGTAATTTAAGCTATTGCTTAAATCGTCATATTCTCTAAAACTTGTGATCATGTGTATGGGTGCACAAGTGTCATCAGTCAAAAATGATTTTATGCCGTTGGGGCATTTGTTACTTTTTAATTTTTTAAATATGAACCCACACACATATGCACAAGCTTGAGCTTCGGAAGTTGCCTGGTCTACTGCTTCAGTTGCATCAGCTAATACCTGATCTAATGGTATATCTGTAGGCGTTTGATTACTTGCTGGCGGTTGTTTGTTACCTTGACCTGATACAGATAACAAAAATGTATTTAAATTATCGTTCAGAATCGCAGTATCAAATTCATAATTAGTTTTATAACCGGTGTGTCTCAAGTTACTCAATTATCGCCCAGAAATAAATTGGATTATTGTGGGATTATCATTTGAACCACAGTGGTACCTTATGCAACCGAAACAGTTTTCAAGCGGATCTTGATTTAAGCGACAAGTAGAAATGCTACTAACGCCCATTGCGTTTACATTATTCCACAGTCTCTCTACCGCATTCATTGTGCGTATCCAACCTGCTGGTGATGGCGGAGGTGACCGTATTCCTTTAAATTTAAGTCCCCGAACAAACTCTTTCATTCGCTTAAATAAATCTAAATGTGGGCTGCGACATGTAAGTGGAGTACTTCTTTCCTCCACGCAGGTCTGGGATGTCAGCATTTAGGGAGTCAAACAACGCATCAAATTTATTGAGCATGGTTAGACGTAGCATGGGCTTCGGATGGAAGTTCATCTGTAATGTAATTTAAAACACATTATAAAATAAAATTCAATAAATGCAGTAGACATTTCATCGTATTTCTTATTATATGAATATTATATATAACTAGCTGTGCCCCGCGGTGTTACCCGCTCATCCCCGGGAACACTACATTTATTCGGGATGAAAAGTATCCTATTTCCTTCCCCGGGACTGAAACTATCTATATACCAAATTTCATCTAAATCGGTTCAGCGGTTTAAGCGTGAAGAGGTAACAGACATACAGACACACTTTCGCATTTATAATATTAATATGGATATATACGTCGTATAGTATATAAATATATGTATCATTGTATTTACTCGTATGGTAGTAAAGTTATATAATACTAGCTATGCCCCGCGGTGTTACCCGCTCATCCCACGGGAACACTACATTTATTCGGGATGAAAAGTATCCTATGTCCTTCCCCGGGACTGAAACTATCTATATACCAAATTTCATCTAAATCGGTTCAGTGGTTTAAGCGTGAAGAGGTAACAGACAGACAGACAGACAGACAGACAGACAGACAGACAGACAGACAGACAGACAGACAGACAGACAGACAGACAGACAGACAGACAGACAGACAGACAGACAGACAGACAGACAGACAGACAGACAGACAGACAGACAGACAGACAGACAGACAGACAGACAGACAGACAGACAGACAGACAGACAGACAGACAGACAGACAGACAGACAGACAGACAGACAGACAGACAGACAGACAGACAGACAGACAGACAGACAGACAGACAGACAGACAGACAGACAGACAGACAGACAGACAGACAGACAGACAGACAGACAGACAGACAGACAGACAGACAGACAGACAGACAGACAGACAGACAGACAGACAGACAGACAGACAGACAGACAGACAGACAGACAGACAGACAGACAGACAGACAGACAGACAGACAGACAGACAGACAGACAGACAGACAGACAGACAGACAGACAGACAGACAGACAGACAGACAGACAGACAGACAGACAGACAGACAGACAGACAGACAGACAGACAGACAGACAGACAGACAGACAGACAGACAGACAGACAGACAGACAGACAGACAGACAGACAGACAGACAGACAGACAGACAGACAGACAGACAGACAGACAGACAGACAGACAGACAGACAGACAGACAGACAGACAGACAGACAGACAGACAGACAGACAGACAGACAGACAGACAGACAGACAGACAGACAGACAGACAGACAGACAGACACACTTTCGCATTTATAATATTAGTATGGATACAGTCATGTATTCACTTGTATCTTAGATGCTCTCCGAACACTTATTTTAATTAAAGCAGTAACGTCTGCTAACGTAAACTAAATGTTTACAAATGAAGCGAAAATTGAAAAATTTCATGGTTCGGACAGGATTCGAACCTGCGGTTAGGTTACCGTACAATGCCCATACAAGGCAGAAAAAGGACTATGGCTAAAAAACTTTAAAAACGACGTAATATAAATTATCGAGCATGTATGATCAATGATCACATTTCTTGGATCATAGACAACTAAGCAAAATTTAGAGATCGATAGATACATACAGTATGCAGTAATGTAATAAGTTTCTATCAAAAATTTCATTTTAGTGACATGCTTTTATAGCCGACTGTACTTTTCTCATCTATCTTGGATATCCATCAAATGCTCACTTAGATGATTCTAAAGAGCCCAAACTCGGTAGGATTGCTTTTTCTATTATTGAGTTCCTATGGCCACCTTCCGGCTCCATCATCAAATCAGCCCCATGGTATCATATTATCGTATTGTCATCAGTTAAGTAAGTATGCAAAATTTCAGCTCAATCGGTTGACGATATCTGCTTCAAAATAGAGTTGCAAGATTCCACCCGAACAAACATACTTACATACATACATACATACAATGCAAGTTAAATAAAAGCTTGAAAAATTATAGAGTTAATTTAATTATCTAACCTGATGCTCAGAAGTCGATGGAACTTGCTCCAGTCGTGGCCGTGGCGCCTGTGAAGTGTCCATGGCGTCAACCAGTTACCCTATACTCTGTAATTAGGAAAAAAATTGCATGTTTAATCGATAACAAATTGAGGAGGATGTCTGTTCGGTAAATGATTGTTCTTAATAATGTCCATTTATATAAATAACGGGTGTAGGGGGTCATAACATCATAGTGCTCCAAAAACTGTCAACCTCACCTGCTCGTGGTGCACCCTGCTGTCTAACGAACGAGGCAATGACGACCGGATGATGGCGGTATACCCATCCGAACTCCCGAGCTCTAAATACCAGCTAGTGGCGGGCAGCAGCGTCACTAGTAAAAAGAGAGCTCGGCACTGCGCTCGCCAATACGTCCTCGCCCAGCGCGGCGAGTATGGGCAAATCTCCCCTTATGAGTAGTGTCATTTTACAACGGCCCTCAGTTCCCGGTGGCTCCGCTATTCCCGGCCATCGTGGTGACGGTCGTGGTCACGGCGGGGTGGAGGGTGCGAAGAATCCCCGGGCCTCCCGCCAGGTGGACCGACGACCTAAAAAGAGTGGCGGGAAGCGGTTGGATGCGGAAAGCTGAGGACCGGGTATGGTGGCGCGAACTGGGGAAGGCCTATGTCCAGCAGTGGACGACTCCGGGCTGATGATGATGATATAAATAACGAGTATAAATGCTCACCTGATGCTTAGAAGACGATGGAACTTGCTCTGGTGGTAGCACTTGTGTCGTTTCATGGGCGTCGTCCAGATTGTCGATACTCTATAATTTAAACAATTTTATAATGTTTAATCGCTACGAAATGCAGGAAGTTCTTAGTTCTAGTTGAAGATGTGTTTTGGATTTGTTTGGAAATGAATGGACCGATTGGGTTTGTTTGTTTAATTGTGCCGATTGCCAGCATGTGAGCATCTAATCCTGACATTAAGAAGATCTCGAGGGAACTTTTTAAATATTTTATAAGCATACATATCGTGATTTGGGTTTTTCAGTAACTCGTTCAGCTGATATCAGAAATACAATTTCATATCGTAAATATGTAAGTATGTTTTTGTTCAAATAATATACTATTTGCTTTTACTCATAAATATGTTCGCGTTCATACTCGTTAGTCGCCATAAGGGACTAATTAAATACCTAATAAAATTTAATAGCAAATAGTCAATTAGAGAATATAATAATACTTCAACCAAGAGAAGTGACCGCGCTGACACAGTAAATTCAAATTTAACCCCTCCATTTCCCCAAAGGGATGAGTTCTGTCATAAAAATCGTCTAACAATAACAAACATCCAAAAATTGCCACACACTTTCTCATGTATAATATTAAAGTAGAATAGGACAATCATTAATAGGTATCCAGTGAGCTCTCTACAGACAAAATAATTTAATGTCTGAAAAGAATGCGATGGTTACCTTTTCAATTTCATCAGAGTGACTTTTCATCTCCCTTCATCAATTTGATGACATATTCCCTCTTTCCCGGAATAGAATGCATGGTGCATCTTCTAGCGGAGTAACTTTTAGCGGAGTCAACAAAACAGGAGTCCCCGAAGTGTCTCCAGCACAAAACTTTGTGACTGGAATGCAACTTCATAAGAGACTATTGACCAGGATTTCTGTTCTGGCCAACAGTATATATGGTTTACACCTAAAACAAAAATTCTGTAAAATACTTTTGGAACGACACATAACATCAATAATTGCGTAAAATTGAGCAAAGCTGCTTAAACGCACGTAAAAAATGCCAGGAAGGAACCCTGAGGACGAACACCACACGAAACATTCCGTTCCTAAAATTTTTTGCGTGTGTAAGCAGTATTTTTTCTCAATATTATGAGTATTAATAAGATTAATGCTGTATATTTATTCTGAGGGCACGATCTTATCTTATAATATTAATTTAGAATTATGTCATTATGAAAAATAAGTACATACATGAATGGTATCTTACCTTAAGATGTTGGTTTTTCCCGGTTTGGGAAACCGATGAAATACTTTCCGGTTGTCCATATGTGGAGTAATTCCATATCTAGAGCACTTGCGGTATTTATCAACAGACATTTTCGAAAATTTTGGATTTTACCGTAACAGTAGTATCAACGTAACACAAAACCACAAAATTTGATGATTTTTTTTACAAGAGAGTACTCTGACAGGTTGCGTTGACATTTCCGTTGATGTTTAAATATCTAGCATAGATTACGCAGCTAGAAGTGACAGCCATAGAGGAAAAAAAAATCTTAAGTACTTATCACACTTTATTCAACATTTTGATATGAAAAATAAAATAAATAAATAATTATAAAAGGCAAGTAAAATCAATAATTACTTATTTATACAATTAAAATCATATGTCTTTTAAACTTCGTCATTTTTCTACTTCGTGTTTATGATTTCATACATATAGACCAAGCTCTATATAGTCCCAGACTCACACTAACAAAAAACCTTGGTCAACGTTATTAGTTCTTCAGTTGAGCACCCTTGCAATATACAATACAACGTAAATGGAATGGAACGAATGAAAGAAAACAGCAATATAACCTTAACATATAAGCAGACCGACAGATAAGCGTATAGTGATACACACGTAACACTATTTCCAGACGGTTTGAGATATTCCCCAATCTGCTCTAATTGGCATAAATTTGAGACTGGGAGCTCGATAAAATTACTTGTGATGGGACGACGCATGTAGTTAGGTCGACTAAGTTGATTCTCGATACAGTTGTTATATGATTTAATTATTAGTAAAGATTTCGTACTGTTACTTACTAGATGGAAAGTAAAATAGAGATAGACTTTCTACAAGGTACCAAATTGAAGTGAAAAAAGTTTTTAAAGGGTAGATTTATATTTACTAAAAAAAAATATCCTCTAAGAATTAAGAATTATAAAACTCTTTACTATCTTATAATTACAATTGGAGGTAACTAGGAGAATATGCTGTTAACGGAGGTAACTAGGAGAATATGTTGTTAAAATAAATATGTATTATGTACATACCGTGTACCGCCTGTAACTGGACCATTTCAAAAAATCTAATAAAGGTTTAAGAAAACCCTCTCACTACAAAATTATATCCTTTATAATTTTACTTTAAAAAACCTAGCTGAATAACTAGCACAATTTTTAGCAGCCGAGTTCAACAATAGTTGGCAAAATAAGATCGCTTCACTACATTTTGTGTTGTCCACTGTCCAGTCTAACGCAACTAGGAATAAAAAAATCTTTTGTATGGACTTTACGTGGCAAACCATTGCCACAACCCTGCAACCAAATATCAATATAGTTTAAATGTCATGTCAGATTGTCAGCCATATTGTTTTGACTTGCCTGACATTATGGTTCTCACATTTTGGTATTTTTTTTATTTACGTATCTAATTTACCTATTCTTGGTTGTTATCTGAAGTAGTAAAATGTGATTAAAAACTATTCGTGAAAATGTAAGCGAAAATACGACTTTTTAAAATGTGAAATTTAAAAAACTGCCATACATCATAATGGCAAAATTTCCCTGGTACAAAGGCCGGTATTATCTTAGATACTTACTTGAGCCATATTTAAGTGCAGCAGGCTATATAAATCTAAATATATAGCAGCAGAATTACGCATTTTTAACAAATTGAATGACGTGTTAGGGGTGTACTGTAATTATCGATAACTACACCCACATTTATTTATCAGCACAAATAATTCCGGAAAGTAAGCCAAATTACATAAGAACTTGTGTGATTAAATACTTCGAAAATGTTCACAGAAAATAAATCCTTTAATTACGCCAGCTGCACATTAATGAAGATTATTTTTATTTGCTGAGTCTAGTAATTGCTTAAGATTTTAACCTTCGATATCAGAAAATATCTGTTTTAATTAAGTGTAAATATTTTCAGACGCAGGTAATGGGTTAAGTGTGTTGGAAAGGAAGATTAGATGCATACCTATTCCAATAGAACAAATACATGCATTGAACTATGTGTGTGGAAATCACGTTTATAAATGAATAGAAAAACCTTGTTATTATACGTCGACTCTACATTTAAGTCAGCCTTGTCTTGTTTTAGTGAATTAAAACAAAATCTATTACAAATATACTATATTCGACCTAAATGTAGAATCAATTCTAAGCTACTTTCAATTGCTTAATTTAATCATTGATTATGATCCTATTTCTCAACTCTGTCTATTTTATCGATATCGATAAAACATGCATACGTATGCCTACTACTCAATTTTAGGCTTTTTGATTGGTACTATTGCTGTTTGACAGTTCTCCGATGTACATGTTGGTATGAGTTTGCCACGTAAACTCGTTCCATTGGCTTCTGTGTAAGAGTCCCGCCTGTTAAAACGTATGCCATGCTACAATAATATTGGAGGGTAAGCTGCTAAAAAGGAAACTGAATAATTTTATATTTTTTTTACTTTCGATCATACTTTATTAATATTTGCTTATATCCGTTTTGTAATAACATAATACTTAATGATGGCATTTAAACAATAAAGGGTATATATTTATTACACTGGAAAATAAATTAAAAATATACATACTAAAAATTCAAATTAAAAAGAATCCCCCAGTACTGAAGCCGTCTGAGGCATTGTCCCCAGGACGCTCGCCGCGTTTCCCCTTTGAATGGCGAGGCTCAGTCTTTGAGCGAAAAAGGAGCCCGCTCTGATATTACCCGATATTCCGATTAATTTTTGTTTATACTTATTTGATTATAAATTAAGTAATGATCATGATAATATTTAAAGAGTTATCTGAAGCTACATAAAAATGACGAAGACGAAGGACATAGCTACGACTATTGTAACGTCTTTTTCTTTCTCCATTGCTACGTTTGTATGATTTTGTGATTACTAACCAAATAATGAATTTTTGGTGTGATTGACGTAACGATAACGATCTAATAGCTCAGTTGCGAGAGCACTACGCCGGAAACGTAGGGTCCCAGGTTCGAGTCCTGCTTACATTGTAGTAGATCACATTCCATTTTTCTTTCATAATTTACCTTTGTGTCAATATTTATACAAATAATTAATGTTTGCCTACAAGATTAAACATTTTAGCTGAACAATAATAAAGGTCGGATATCGGCCAAACGAACGTATAAAGAATGTGTTATATATTTTATAGTTTCCGCACAGTGGAAGTGGAGAACTAGCGTTGTAAATTAAGTAATTAATAATGCTCTAATTTTTTTCCTTGTTGTTATTGCGTAAGCTATTTGTTCCATGTATTTCGATAGATTTCGATACACGATTGTCGAGAATTTTTTCGCAATGACATTACCGTCTTCTTTTACAACATAAAATATAAACGGAATACATAAGATGTTTGAATACTCAAACGGCAACCGAATGTATACGTACTGATTGGTTTCAAGGCCAAGTGGTCGGAAAATGAAATCGGCCGCGTCTGGAACCTATTTATACTATGCACGCGTTTCACATTTCAAGTCATTTTCAAGTTCATTTCATTCAATTCATTATTCAATTCATTCACTTCATTCCATTCATCAATCAGCCAGCCATCAGTTTTCATTTCGACGCTATATTGACGCTATACAACGGCAGAAAAGTTTCTGCGAAGTGAAGAAGTTCCTAGTTTTCGGAATTCGTGTATGGTTGAAATTAACAATAAATTTTGTACTTATTGCTGGGACTGAAATTAAGTACCAGGTCAGTGAACATACCACATAGCTGTTAATGTTAGTATTACCACGCCCTACAAGCCAAGCTAGGGTGCGGCCTCGTTTGTATTCTATGGTGCGTGACCTAAAATCAGACCTTTTGCGATAATTTTCACACGAGTAACACATTTCAAATATATTCAGTTATTCCATGCGGTTTGAAGTTCATTAGACTTGCCTTCACTCATCTCCAATTCCGTTAGAAATTCCAATAAGTTGACGCATTTTTCTTTCTTCAACAGGTTTGTTTAGATCATGTCGGCTTCTGATCTTCCCAATTACTTTACAGGGAACGGAACGTACAAACCCGTAAATCCGTTTGTATCGAGAGTTGGGGATTTTACGCCATTCTATATAACAATTGCCATTTGCTCTGTAATTTTGGGGTTGATTCTTATTTTGAACGTGGTGTGCTGCTGTTCTCGCTATTCCGACTACTGGCTGGACCGGCACACGGGTGAGTGAATTGTTTACATCTTTATGGTGTCAGTTAAAACTGTGTACAACAACAATATAACGTAAAACGTGAGCTTCAGGATGGCTAGACCACGCGATATTTTCGATGTTGAGTGGTTCCAGGATTTAGTACCTTCCATCAAAAAATTAGTACCTTGTTAGTTAAGCTAGAAAGTTAAGTTAGAAAGAATGTGGACTAGCTATTCAGATGTCAGGATGGCTGGACCAAGTCTATTTCACCTCGTTTAGCTTTACAAGTTGCATGTATCTTTCCATAAGGAATTAGTAGTACTTATTAAAAAAAAATAGTACCTAATTAGTACCCCAAGACCCAGAGTAAAAGCCAAAAGTAATGAGGGATGATTAATAAGATGTTGTTATATTTGCTATCATTAACACCTTAAGTAGTTGGACCATTAATGGTGTGGTTAATGCTCATTTTCACAAACCTAATCATTAGTGCAGTGATTTAGTACTAGGTAAATGCCTGATCAGGGTAGGCATTATCTTATGGGCTGTTTAGGTATGCCTTAATTTTTTTTGCTTGTTCAACCTGGCATCTTAAGAAGAGCTGGAAGATGAGGCCAACTGTCTTAAATGAATATGCAGTAAAATAAAATTATACTCGACAAAATGCAACCTTGGCCCTTGTGATGATGTCACAATAGAAGATTGTTAACCAAGGCTAGAAAGTGACCCATTGCACCCGAGATATTTCTGGCCAATAGTTCGAGGGTTATTTCACCCGAGTTAAATACTCTACTTTTCATTGCAATTGCGAGGAAAATAAAATACTACACGTACATGTCATGAGTGAGTTATATTAATGTTCATGTCATGTTTAACCAATAACCAATCAAAGACACGGTATTTATATTTAATCTCGTGTGCCCACTTTCTCTATTGCAAACTTTCATTATTTATTTATCGTATGGCATGTATAAAGTCACTGGATTACATATAAAAACTAAACTTTCATTATTATTATTATCTATATATATAAAAGAAAGTCGTGTTAGTTACACTATTTATAACTCAAGAACGGCTGAACTGATTTGGCTGAAAATTGGTGGGGAGGTAGCTTAGAACCAGGATACTTTTTATCACGTTCCCATGGGATTAATAGTAAAAGCTATCTCTACATTTATCGACTTTCAGGCAGTACAAAGTTGGCCAGTTGTTGGCAGGTTTAATAGATTAAAAAAGTTAAGATATATGTACCGCCAATTATTTTTGTACCAAATTAATGTACGATCTATCAGAAAATGTGAGACGGAATTATATGTATGTATTATGAAATTTATATTTAATAATTATATTTAAATAACTTAAGCTTGCCTATATCTAACCTTTTGGAGACCATTTTTCAATGGCAACTTACCACGGCCTACTAGATTGTACCTAATTGAGTTGGTCACAACGTGCATCTAGATGGCAAATATCTATGACTCCGTGGCCATAAAAAAAAAATACTTTCCACCATAGGGATGGAAAAGCTATTTTCCACCCGGCTATCTACTCATGAAAATGACACCTTCCGAACAGGAGAGATGAAAAGTAAATTCGTCAACTGCCTAATTTAACTTTCAATTGTAAATTGATATAGATACATTGTGGATCAGGATTTAATATGAAGCAGACAATAAATAAGAAATGTTGTTTCCAGGCAATCGCTGGATTGTGTCCATCTGGTCAGCCACTCCGCACAAGCAACCACCACTCGACTTCACTGAGCTCGAAAGCAACTACCAGCCGGTCCACTACGTCCCTCCGTATACAACCGAATATCACGAGGAGCACGGCAGAGGCGACATCCCCCCATCCGTCTCCACACAACCTCTGACATCATCCCAAGAGTACTTGGAGTTGCATAAGCGAGAGAGTGATATATAAATCAAGTACATCATAATCATGGCCTTCTTAATGTTGTATCCGGCTGTAGCCGTGCTCTCCCTGTTTGTACTGATGGTGATTATACTGATGCTTAGATTCGGGGCACGTTGGTGTAAATTGAGACACAACACTTTGCCAGTACATCATGCTGTCGTACAAGGGTACTGGAGAGAGGAGGAGGCGTACGAACAGAAGGTCTCTTATGCGTGACAGCACTAAGAAAAATTGACAAATGTATTTTTTTATCCAATGTAGTTAGATTTATTGTCAGAGCGCTTGGTTACTGTCCTCTATCTTTATTCGCGATAGTTAACAGTACAGCTCGAAATAATCATAGTGATTTTTATGCATTAGTCTTATAGCCGGTTGTGAATAATTGTAACCTGTCTATACAATACTCCTGACATACTTAAAGCTATAAGAATAATTACGGAGTCAATATTTTCTTGACTGCACAATCTTTATATTCTCCTATCTTATTTTCTGCTGGATTTAGATTGAGTACCGTACGTAAGCGCTCTAAGTATTTAAGGAGAGCTTGATGTGATTTGTGGTTGTATCCAAAATATGTTGAGTTCATCTCTCGTGGACTGTCATTGTGGTAACTGCTTCCAAGACTGTACTCATACTGTACTGTTACTCTAGTAGAAACGAAGTTCGGACTTCTATTACATAATCATTGAAAACAAAAGACCTAAAATCATCACATGAAATTTTTACTCTCACCCGGTAAAAGCAGTTTGTACTTTTGCAGTTACCACTGAAATGTGTAGTTTTTACTTTAACTTAGGTTAGATTTTGTACTTTGAATAAGTGAACGTGCCAGCGATTAATGAAAGGCCAGGTTTTTGCAATAGATAAAACGGATATGCATTATTAGACTTACCTCTATACAACACCACCGAACTTTGAATGGTAGGTACATAGGTATAATATGTATACATGTACCTGATGTACCCCTAATGGAGGACTTGCCACACGCGGCGTAACTTTCAGCAATTGTTACCAAGAAGTAATATATTTAGATTTGAGGAATGAGATTGTGTGTCCTACATTAATGGTACACAATTGTCTTGGTCTAGTTACTCTAGTTAGTACAAGGTCATCATAAGATAGTACATAGTTTTATAAAAATGTAAGGCAATGTTCAATATACACTCACTGTAACTCAAATTCTATTAGTAGTAGAATAATGCCAGTGGACAGAGACGCATGACAAGCGAAATCGAATCTAGATATGGTAGACTCAGGAGAGAGATTTCCCTACTAGCAAACGCCGTACGTGGTCTCCTTCAGTAAAATATAAGTAACAAAGACTTAACATTTGATTTTTACATACCTATATGCCATTTCGTTCCTCAACACTTTGTATTGTATCGTCCATGCCATGTAGTGCCTGATATTATCGTACCTACTCTACTCCGTCCTTAAAGATCTGATAGAATTAAGCGTTAGATGTATTTTAACTGATATTTTTGTATTTTATTAGATTATTATGAATTTTATTTTTTGATAGTGACATGTATTGTACATATGTGGATGTAACATAATCCGACTGACGGATAGACCAAAGCGTGACATTGTTGTTGTTGATCACCTCAATGCAGCATATGTGGTTCATTAACCGAGCGAGCGAAGCCTCTCCGCTTCAACTTGGCCTAAAACTCTTTCGTATTTCCGTGTGATTGAATGTTCGGAAGTTCTAGGTCGTCTTTCATAATTCTCATGAACATTTGTGAAAAGGTTCAATAAGTATATAGATATTTTTATCGATACAGTTTTCCGTTTTTCATTTCAAAATGGCAGCGTTGGTACCGACTTGGATTACCTTTTACGTTTTTTTATCGGTAATATTGTAATTCCCGTCTGTTCACTTCTCGCCTCACGCTTGTTTTGAAGTCAGAAGGTTTATAGGCAATTATGATTTTATTATTCGACGCGACGAATATGATGTCCATGATCATTGCTGTTAAATATAAAAAATAATTGGTGTTGCATTTTTAAATAATGCATTTATTATGTATAATTATATTTTAATTTCCGTCCATTAAATAATTTTACCGTAATTGTTATTTTATTCTTCGAGACTTGTACTTTTATCGCGGATAAATAAAAATTATATGCTTATTATCATCAGATAATGATGTGATCGGCTGTAGGTACAAATGCACGGCCCATTTAACGGGTGATAACAAAAAAATGAGAATTCGTTCAGAGGTGTAAAAAAATACTCGTGTATCTTTTTAGCACAATTTGATATTATTGGAAAATATGTATATAGAAACTATTTACAAAATCATCAATGCACATTAGAATAGGACTCGTGGTCAGCTGTTCCACTCAGTTTAGATATGACATTGGAACAAGACTCTGACGGAATTCTTGTCCATTTTCCGCACACATGTTTTAATTCTTTATATCAGTTGGGTACAATTTTCAGCTCTCCAATTATTTTTGTATACTAAACTGCTCAAATAACCGAAGAAATCTTCAATCGGCCGACCCCATAAAACCTTGCACAATGTTTTATGGGGTTTCGGATTTTCGGTACAAATGGTATATTAAGTATTAGCGTCTAGGAAACGCGTCGTTTTTTTGGCATAATGCGACGATGCTTTATCCGACCAGAACATATTCACCATCTGAGTGATGTTTGCGTTTGTTTTGCTATCAGTACTTTTTTCAAGCATTCGCTCTCGTATACTTTTTGGTTGACCGCTAAACCACTTCGGTTTGAACGACAGTTTCGAAAGACCTTTATCGGATATAGCCACATAAAGCATAACTTTCTGCTCAAACTTGTGCTTATACTTGTGTTTTATATCGTCTGGTGTTGTAAAATTATTGCTGGTGTAGTATCGGTCATTTCCAGGTACCTATATGTGTTTTAATCAAAGGAAAATAACTTTTATCGTCCAAAATGAATGATTTTCCTTTGTAATTTCGGATCATCCAGCGACACGGTGATATAATACTCAGTTTTTGCTGTTCAGTGTATTCCGGTGCTCTCACCTTCTTGCGGCATTAGAACGAACAAGTGCACGGTTGGGAACACTTTATTTTTTCTCGCGGCATCTCGTTGGCTCATAGGATTATTATCGTTAAAAGTGCTATGGAGTAGGTTCATCCTTCTCTTGGTCATTATCTTCGCTGGTCGCCCGCTACCACTTTTGTGATCTATCGTCAAGGATGCAAGAATTCTATAAATAGTGGAGACTAAGTACATATTCTTTACTAAAATTATCTACAGTAGACTTTTTCCCCCTGTTATAGTTTGAATTATAAAAATGTTCAACTGTTTTCGCAGCGTTGCTTGTTTCGACACCATTTTGACAAATATTAATGCTTGAAAAACAAAATCAAATGAAGTTTAAGAACCTCAAAAGAAGAAGTAACAACTTCATAAACAAAGTTTTTTGTCTAAGTGAATAGTCTTGTTTTGAGGTCCATAGAAAGTTATTCTATTTTTTTTGTTATCACCCGTTAGGAACGAATTCATTCATAAATGAGCCATGCAATTCTGCAGCTCATTGTACATGTACAGTCTGACGCAGAGAAAAGTACCACCGTACGACACCGGAGAATTGCTCCACTGAAACAAACGTTGGCCACAACCTTCAAATGTCCATGATCAAAAACTTGGTAACTCAAACCGCTATAAGAATCTTTCAATTCCTGTTGATTATGTAGTACATATTTTTGTGGCATCAGGCTTGGCGTTCAGGTTTATGTTAGGGTCGGTCGCTTTCGAGTACAATTAAGTAGTGTTAATTGTTTTATTGCATTTTTGTTATTTGCATTTGTTCAAAGCTTCTTTCAAATACAAGTAGTTTATTCGGAGTACATGAAGTGTTCAGAAATGCTTAGGGTGGGAAATGAAAGACAATCGCTCTTAATTTATAATTGTATTTACTTAGGTATCATGAATTCAGAATGACAAATAACCTAGTAATCTGTTAACTCAATTACTTAACACCGTGCCACTATAATATCCACCAAAATTCCATTCTTAGTTCATTGTAGGAAGTCAACTTAAAAGTGACACAGTATTGAATCTACAATTTTACAGCTAAATACCGAACCTACCGGGCTCGACTGCTTACAGCCAATCTCTTTATTGTCAGTGATTGTCCCCTTTTAACTTATTATTATACGAAGTTATTTGTAGACAATTAATACCAATATCTCTTGATTCGATAACTGATTTTTACTCTCTGACAGTCTATATATTGTAGTTCAGCCAAGTGCATAATTATGTATCGAATCCTTTTAAATATAGGTATGTATTCAAACTTATATTTCTAAAAAGCATAAGTTGCAGCCACATTGTTGCACTTGACTGTACAGTGCATAGTGTGACAAACTTATCTATTCGGGTAGATAAGTTGAGAATTAACTAACGCCATCTGACGACGCGGTTAATGTATGTACCATTCAGTCTGGTAGTGCAGGTGTCTTCGAAGCTAACAAAATATCTGATGGACTTGAATACCTAATATGGCCTTCTTATTTTTAGGGTTCCGTACCCAAAGGGTAAAAACGGGACCCTATTACTGAGACTTCGCTGTCCGTCCGTCCGTCCGTCTGTCACCAGGCTGTATCTCAAGAACGGTGATACCTAGACAGTTGAAATTTTCACAGATGATGTATTTCTATTGCCGCTATAACAACAAATACTAAAAATAAAATAAAATAAATATTTAAGGGGGGCTCCCATACAACAAACTTACAGATAATGGTACGGAACCCTTCGTGCGCGAGTCCCACTCGCACTTGGCCGATATTTTTTTAATTCAGAATACTAAAATGACACGTATATTTTTGTATATGCCTTTTAATTTATTATAGTTGGTATTTAATTTATTCCGAATATGTCGGGACCTTCAATACGAGTATATGTGTTAAGTTAAAGTGCATGTTATGTTATGTTAAGTTATGTTCAATCACCTAAATTTACTATAAATGTCTAGTAATCGCTGGAAATGTTATTTTAGTATTCAAAATTAAATATGTAATAAACCAGTCCCTTATTAGACATGGATGTTTTCGAGGTATTTATTTGATATTTATATTAAGTATCCAAAAAGCAAGCGTTCCGTAGTTTGGGACTAAATAAATTTATTATAAGAGCTCTATGTTTTGAGAAAAAAAAAATAGATCAGCTCGTCTATTGAACTGATAAGTTGGTGGCACTTACGGAACGCCAGTGCAAACCAGTGAAGGCGCTAGTTATTTGTGACGTGGTGACACCAGTAGGTACCTAAGGGCCTAATACTAATAAGTTTTCTCACACATGCAATGAGTAAAGCATTATACATGTTGTTCTAAGATATTTGTTATGAAAGGGACCTCTTAAAGCTAGTGTACCTAGTCGACGTCGTTTCTAGAGGCGTCTCTGGTTTAAACAATCTAGTCATCAAGTGAGTCTAAAGCCTTGATACCGTTGCATTGCAAACAACAATCATCATCATCATCATCATCATCATAGGCCGTTTCGTCTGTTACAGACGATTTTATGCAATGCTGTAGAGACACCTTTTTTGGTGACTGTGCACTGTGTAGTCCGATGCGAGACCAATCAAAGTGAAACCAAATATACTTCACACGGCATAGTCGATAAAGGGGCTAGAACGTAAAGTGCATCAAATACCTATTTTAAGGTACCTATGTCTTAGTGCAGCCATCGGGTAGGTACCTACCTACTACCATGTACTACCATGCAATTTGCGGCAAAAGTAAGGGAAAAGAAGGGAGCCTGAGCCCCCGATAATTGGCGTATAACCTATTGATTTTATTTAACTAGATGTCTAGATTCACATTTTATGGGGGCATATTTCAGAGTAACAAAATAATGATACCCCTTTTACGTTTGTTTTATCAGAAAACTAAGTTAAACAATTATTACCTACTGAATAATAGCAACCTTCCGTATACACACATGTTAACGATACAAAACACTACGTTAAAATTAAATTCAAAATTGCATATTTACACCCTATGTATTTACATTTACCATTAGATACATCAATTATTATTATATCAAAGGATGCCGAACCAATACTTTTACAGTGAGCGAAAATGCTATAAATAAAATACAAAGTAAAGAATGAAAAATTTACTACCAGAAACTTAAGTGTAGGTACATACATGCATTACTTACTTAGATAACTCTTTGATTTTTATTTCAATAAACTATGGTACTATTGCCAATAGTAGCTACATACATATAGGACAGCGAATAAATAGGTACGCCTAGACAAAAGATGTTAAGTAGGAAAAAATGCAAAAGTAGGTAATTAAATTTAAAAATAAGCAACAATCGCTTTCTTACAATAGTAATCAATAAAAATCGGAATTTTGTTATGTTTATAGTTAAAACAAAAATAAAACAGCACATAAATAATGAAAACTATACAAGTGTTTAGGAGTTTGCTCGATAGTATGCTAAAAACCAGTTGATGATATTTGTTTTATATCTGCATTTAAGAACTAAATGATACATTTTCAATAAAAAAAACCTAATCAAACTAATCTCACTAATTTGCCTTCCAGGGGCTTTTAGAAATAATTTTGTGATGTTCCTTCTTCCACTCACAATTCATCCAAAGATTCGGTTACTGTTTGGTTTCTAGGTCTCCTCGCCTTAAATATTCCAAACAGAAGTAAGACAAACACTTGACAAACAAAACAAGAATCGGGGCATTACATTTCCCGAAAACTAAACATAGGCAACGGCCTAAGTTTAGTTTCCGGAAAATCGTAAAGAGGAAGACCCCTCGGCGGCCTTTATTTATTAAATAGGTTCGTAAAATGCTTTCACTCGGAATTTCTACCAGTAACCGATCGTACCTAAGTGAGACAGAAACTAACGAGGACTTACAAAACAAACATAAACTTAGGAAGTTATTATAAAGGCAAAAGAAATGCTTATGTATAAACGATTGAGTAGAAATGAGATTCAAGGTTCCCTAGTTGAATAAATAAGATTAGACATTAATTTATCACTATTTAAGTTTCGACTATGTGTTGAGTTTCATCCGGCAACCTGAGGAAGAAACGAGCATAATAAAATATCAGAAATAAATATCCCACCTAACAATAAACAAATGAATAATAAATAAAGGCTTCTTTTATGGGCTTTAGACGAGGATATATTACATGCTTATATAGATAAATACATACTTAAATACATAGGAAACATAGATGACTGTTCCTCACACAAACATGTGCCCTTGCCGGGATTCGAACCCAGGACCGTTGTTGGCTCAGCAGGCAACTGCACTAAAAGTGCGCATACTGTATCGTCAAAAATAATAAGTAATATAAATTGTTAAATCCTGTTCCCGTTTAAATCACCTTTTATAGATGCAAGAGCTCTAACGACCAGTACCAGATGTGTTAGGCAGCTAACCGTCTGTTGCAACTTCGTACGCGTTTTTTACCACTGTCGTGTAAAAAGTATCTTATAACCATCTTTAGTTTTTCAGCTATCCCTGACTAGGTGGCGCTGTACGACTGGCACCACGGTGCTGCCACGCGTTTTTAAGATTAATAATGACCCCTCTTTAGAAAACTGGACAAAATAACAAAGGAAAAAATAACCACAAGGGACAAATTAAATGAGGTAGTTTCTTGAAATCATTATAAATTAATAGAAATCAACCATTATTAAAATTATAACCAATTAATTTTACTAAAGTGTAATGTATGAATATAGGTACCTACAATAAACGATTAATACGCGCATTTGATTATTTTACAATTAGAGACCAAATAGGGAGTCATTTGACCATGCCACACAGTGACGTCATAGGTTGTATTTCTTTACTAAACTAGATAGGTACATACCTAGTATCCAATATTTTGACACTTCTTTAAAAGTAGCTGATTGTGTCAATCAGGAAACTAGTCTATTTTTTGTCTATTCTTTATATCGAGAGTATTATCATACCTTTCTGGACTTGCTCTGGTTCTAGTGCCCGTCCAATGTCCTGTTCACTGAGGATACAAAATAAATTATTATAATAATATGATTAGGTACTTGAAGATAAACATTTCAAATGTCCGTTTCACTGTTGTCAAATATGCAAATAGAATCGCCTCGTACAGTGTATAGAGCACCTCAAATCGTAAGATATAAATCGCAAGGCTATTCAAATGAATATAAAAATACTCAAGACTTGTAGGGTAAACCGCGATAGAGAGTAACGCAAGTTATCATTTATTTGCGTGTTTTTTTATTTGGGACGGGTAACACTACTTGTTATCTAGACAAATAAAAAAAATAATCTGCACCATATATAAAAGAACACTCAATCAAGTGGTAACTCGCATAACACTTTCGTGGAGTGTACCTTACGTTAAAATAAAGATGTAAATGTATGACGAAAAAAAATCGCAATGCTGCATAACATAATATGAGTAAGTAGACATGCACCTACGTAGTTAAATACATGCAATGTCGTATATACCTACATATTCAACTTTCATATAGCCAAACCCTTTTCCTTAAACTACTACCTACATTCCCAAATCACGCATCTCTCCAAAATCTATGATATAAATTTAAGTTTCAATCGGCTTTACTTTATCTAGGTTTGCTAATTTTGTAATAGTTGCGTGAAGTTTACTGTTGTATGAAACATAGGTTGTGGTATGAAATATTTGGCAAATCAATCAGTTTGGGAAACATAATTTGGCAAATTATAGTTACCTGTAGGTTATATTTGTGAACTATAATGCACTTTATACGGCTGATCTTACAGGAATACGCTAACTGTAGAGCTCAATTCGATGCATTATCAGACTAGTATGAGGTGCGAGTCCATTTCGCCAACACGACTGTTGACTTCAGCCGCTTTTTAGGGTTCCGTACCTCAAAAGGAAAAAACGGAACCCTTATAGGATCACTTTGTTGTCCGTCTGTCCGTCTGTCAAGACCCTTTTTCTCAGGAACGCGTGGAGGTATGAAGCTGAAATTTATATCAATTACTCAGGTCTACTGTCCCTTGAAGCTGTGAAAAAATCAAACTTCTAAGCCAACGCAATCAAAAGATACAGCCGTTTATGCCGCAAATTTTCGACACTTGCAAGGGAATCAAAACCTACAGGGTGCTTCCCGTGAACTCAGAATCTTGAAATTTGGTACGAAGCAACGTCTTATAGCATAGATAAAGGAATAATTACGAAAACCATAATTTTTTTTTTTAATACCTAACTTTGCACCTAATTTATATGGGGCGCTATACATACCAGGTGCAAACTTAACTTAACCACTTAGGGATGGAAAGTGTTTGTACGGAACCCTCGGTGCGCGAGTCCGACTCGCACTTGTTTTTGTACATCCATGCTAAGTAATATACAATGGCAACAGTGGCGTTTTTACTCCATGATGCAAACTTCCGATCATTAGTGCTTTACTTTTCTTTTCACATGGGAACGTCTCTATTTCTCTTTCTTAATTACAACCGCTTGGATTCGAACTCTAGAACTTGATGCTTTATCCATCATCCTAGCTATTAAGTCGCTAATGCTAACTAATGTAACTTCACAATTAACCAAGAAATTATGTTCCTATCGGGCCTGATAATACGTTAAGGTTTTCAAAAAAACGGGTCTTACAGTTCTTCTTATCGGAGAGTCTGTTCTTTCGCCTCTCGCGAGTGACGGGGCGCCGTTTCGTAGTCGCAGATCGCACGAGGCTCTCAATTATCTCGTCGTCCGCAGACAGGTCCCCACTGGAAAACAAGTCAGGAATTTATGAGGCAATCGACTAAAAAAAATATGTTAAACCAAGGCAAGGGTAGATTCAGTTCAATACGAGTTGGGTACAGACAAAGGCAGGCCGTGGGGGGGAAAATTATCAATGATCGGCCAAAACTCAGCCCAGCAAAGATCATATGTTAAACAGAGAAACAGAGCTGAGCTAAGCAGGACGTGGGCGAGTCAGAACAGCGAGGCCCTTCCTCCTTCCCTCCTTGATGGTAGCTACAGTGTCAAGGATTATTCACGCGTAGCCACGACACTAGTTAATTTCATGATCTTCACTTTCCTATTGTTCGGATACTTACTTGACAAGACTTCTCCTAGAGTTAACCTGCAGCTTCCGTCGGCCGTCGGTGAGACTGTCGGTGTCAGGGTCGGTCTTCAGCAGCTCCTTGAGAGCATTATCGGCTGTGTGGTCACCGTTCTTAGGCGAATAGTTCGCCACCTGAAATGTACATAGAGATAAGAAATACAAAAAAATCCTACTCCATCTTTAATGTTATGATACTTATGATGGCTATCCGGATTTCCGGAAATCTAAGATCAAATGATGTCAAACTGGCACATGAAAAAAAAGGCCTTAATTTTCATATGGTCGTTTGTAACTGTATGCCAAATTGACATAATTTGTTCTTAGGGTTTCGGACAAACTATAAAACATATTGAATGAGAAATGTTCGTAACCGCATACTTTACCGTAATACATATACCTAAACGAATGTTCTATAATGCTCACTTGAATCAAAGTAATTAATGTTTGTTGGAGTTTCATGGAAACCAATATAACTCCCATCTCTACTGCGCTAATGATGTAGGTAGTTCGATCAGATTGATCCTTCAAAGAATAAGGGCATATAACTAAGGCAAGGCAAGTATAACTCTTTATTTGGACAGCTACTCGTTTGATTTAAAGCAAGTAAAGGAAAAAGTAAGGCAATGTCGATTT
Organism: Apotomis betuletana; assembly: GCA_932273695.1. Taxonomy (NCBI): domain Eukaryota; kingdom Metazoa; phylum Arthropoda; class Insecta; order Lepidoptera; family Tortricidae; genus Apotomis; species Apotomis betuletana. The sequence continues at coordinate 8,732,765 of OW026298.1, read as the reverse complement.
ACTTACATCAATAATCATCTTGCCCCTAGTCTTATTCCGTTCTCTATGATTAGCTTTCTTCTCTAATTGCTGCAGGACCCGCTCCCTTGAGGTCCTGTACTCCAGGGCAAACTCTGCGATCACCTTCAGGAAGTCTGAAGGCTTAGTCTTGGAAATATCGCCTCCCGGGACTCCCAGGAACAGAAGGAACTTGGTATATCTAAAACAAAAGAGAAACTGTGTGCAAAAGACTGCGTCACTACGCAAACATGAAAGAGGTTAAGAAAGGAAATAGTAAGTAGGAATTATTTATATAAAACGATGGAAATCTAAAATAAAATCGCGCAGCGCACAGTCAACAAATGTATAAATCGCTTGGCATTTAGCAAAAACTCATTAAAATTTCACGAGATTCAGATGAATTTACTTTGGACTAAAATGTGCGATATAATTATATGTGCCGCGGCCGTCGTTGCTTGTTGGATCCTGAAAAAAAAACTTTTATTTTTATTTTGCCATTACCTGCTCATCACCCTTTTCTTGATGATAGTAAGCAGTATGATCCTTTCCGCGGCGTCGGTTAGGAACTCGTTGATTTTGGTCTTGAATATCTGTGAGCTGTCGTGCTTAGCCACCCGCTTCATGTGGTCCCAGGACGCTTTGCAGTCGGACTCCAGCTTGGAAAGATTCGCGGCTAATATGTCGAAATCCACTTTAGATGCTCGGATTACTGGGCCCACCTAAAACACCAAGGAAATAATCATAGTACCTATTAATTAAGTCAAATTCTTACATTTAAATCAATTAGTGGTAACCTAAAAAAATTGTAGTGTGCAGAGCATAAGAAGTATAGGTATCTTCATATAAATTATTTCATATTATGCATTTACTGTCTTCAGGTAATTAATCATAATCACGTTTAGTCGCAACTCACAACTGTGATACAAGTTCAGCGTATTCACTTGACAATATTTGCTATCACTCACTTCACTAAAGAAATCTGAGCTGTCAGGAAATTTCTCGATGATCATCTCACAAATATGGTACAATAGGGGATGTTTGTGCACCGTGTCCTTCACCTCCATGACTTTGGACAGGTATTCCAGGCGGAATCCCCTGACCTGACTGCCATTGAGGAAGGACCCCACTGATCGCAACGTAGAGAGGATGACCTTGAACGTCTTATTGATCTTGAGCAGCTCAATTCCCTGCTTTAAGTCCATCAATGGTTCTGCTACTTCTTTCTGCAATGCAAACATTGATTTAATTTTAAGTGTTAGAGAGGGAGTGAAATGGGGCAAGTTTGGACTGAGTCCGTAATAGAATACTACTGATGGAAAGGGACTGGTACTGGGTATAGATTAACGGCAGTTCAAATATGGACCAATACGTTATGAATGCAGCCACGCCAGATCCAATATTCATATATGATCTAAAAGGGAAAAGGGATCCTATCGGACTTACTTCTAAATTATCAAAGTCGAGCTTGAAGACCCAAAGCTTGAGCCTGGAAGACAGCTCGTTGATCGAAGCCAAGGTCAGAAGGAACTGCTCGGCGCTACCGAGAGGTAGATCCGGATTGGCGTACTAGAACAAAAAATGCATTAAGACAGACAATACCAACAGATATAGAACAGAGTGACCGAAGAGAATGGAAGAGTAAAAGAATATAAGTTAAAACAATCATGTTCTTAATAACTGTGTACCTGAATAATACGACTGACTGACTTACTTGAGCCTCCTGAATTTTGACCTTTTCCTCTTCAGTCGGCAGCATGGTTAACAGTTTTTCTATACCCTCTCTGCCAATGACGGTAGCGTCCATTTTCATGATTGCGGCTTTGATGGTCTGCGGTGTGGGTAATTTCTTCATAGCTATGTTGATAGCGTTGGATCGTTTGGCGTCTAGTATAAGATTCCTCTTTGGTTCCATTAGCTTCTAGAAAAAAGACAAGTTTGTGTTTTTATAAGAATTTCATTTATGATTTTCATTATTTACTAAAAATAATAGGTAGACATTACGGACGATTCCCACAAAAGAAAAAAATACAAAAATAATGTAGTGTTTTTTACTCACCTCCTGTAGACTCGGAATCAATTTGATGGCAGCATTATGAAAAAAAATAAAGAAATTAGAAAACCATAAATACACAACTTAAAAAAAACACGACTTCAACGAGAAGAAATTTAAATTACAAGAACTACTAGACGAGAAGTTACAAAAAAACGTAATATTTGGCAATTGCCATAGGTGTGCATAAACCATCGATTCCTCATGGATCTCGTCATTAAAACCACCAAAATGTTATGGGACCAACTTAGCTTAACAAACAAATATTTTTCGAAATTGGTTAAAATAAGACGTAGGTAAGTACTTAGTTCTGAATCAAGCATGAAAAAAATATAACAGAATTGAGAAGCTCCTCTTTTCGGCAGTCGTTGACAATAACTTTAAACATAATTCGTATTCATATTGATTTTCTTGGTTATATTATATACTGACTTCCAAAAATATAGATCCGGGCCAAGATAAGAACAAAACTGTAACAAACCTTGATAATCAAATCATTCGTCCTGGATTCGAACAGATGCTCTAACATCGCCGTATCCAGCTTTACGTCGGGCAAATCGTCCCAAATGAATCCGCCAATCTTCGTCCTCACCATCGGTGGCGGACACTCTTGGATCTCTCTCCAGAATAATTTAACAGTCTTCTTGTTCTTTTTGATAGTTGAGCTATCTGAATCGTTTGAGATCTCGGAGAGTGAAGGCTTTGGCGGTGGTGCAGGAACGCTTTTGGCAAATGGAGGGAAGGAACCAGGAGGAGGTGGGGGAACACCGACTATAGGGAACATTCCAGGTGGAGGCGGCGGGGGAACACCAGCCGCGTTGACAGCCGGTGATGACATTTCGTCATCGGTGTCCTGGCGTAGATCTGAGAAGTCTAGATCGCAGAGATGGAACTCCCTGTTGAGACAGCCTTTTTTTAGCTCCTCCCAGTGGAGATCGTTTTCTGATATCTTTATTTCGTGGAGCTTTGGAGTTTTTTCTATTGTAGGAGTCTTTATAACTTCTGCAAACCAAAAGATATATTAATAGTAAAGAGTATAGAGAAAGCATACAAACTACATTTTGTAACTGATACCTTACCTTTAGATTGGGACTTAGCTAATTCTTCTTTGGCTTTCGACACTATTCCGGCCATGTCTGACACTCTCAAGGGTTTCTCCTCAGTGGTCGGGCTGACAGGGCTCGTCAGCCGCTGCGCCAGGTCCTTGATGCTGTGCTCTCTGTTCAGTAACACCCCTCGGTCGTCCAGGGATTCCACGGGCAGTTCCATCTTCTGACGCATTACTGTTAGAGCGTCAACGGGAGTAACGCTGCCTAAAGTGCCGTTTTGTATTCTTTGTTTCAGACCAGCTGTATATCTTTGGTTTCCTATGAAATAAGACAAGTAATTATTCGTTTTTGAAATAATAGGACATGATTGAAGCTAAAGTGCAAGAGAACTCATAGTGACCTGACCTATGTTTTTTTTTTACTTATTATAGAGATTTAAAATTTTAGAAATTATTAACATTATAGTAATTTTAAATGTTTCGTAGTTTTTATTAATTCAGCAGAATTTTTATTAATATTATGCTATCTAGAGATTTTCAAATGTCTAAATTGGATTTTAAATTTATATTCTGCAAAGAATATAATTCATACAATTTTATTACAAAATAAGTAAAGTTGTAACAGCTAATATACATATTACTAGTCAACGTCAGTTATTATTTCTTTCTAATACATAAGTGTATATACCGCTGTAATTTAAGAACAGTTTCACTAAAAAGCTTGGAACACAGTGATTAAAGCAAACTGCAAGACAGCACGCGAAAAAGCGCATGATCATTGAAGAAATATTTTCACACAAGGTTAGACACATACATATTAAGCTTACGTTTTTGGTACTTCAACGAATTTTACTCCTAGTGAAAATAGTCCTTCTAAATGTAGGGTTAGCAAATGGACAAACCGTTTTTCAGTATATCGCACAGATTATTAATGAGAGGCCTCTCTTCTTCCTCCTGATGTCCGTTTACTCCATTGCTGTAGACTTTTCCGTTCCCATTGCAATAGTTTCCGTTGGAATAGTCTCCATTAGAGTAACCGCCGTTCGTTATATTTCCATTGAAACCACTGAACCCGTTGGAATTGAGCATTTCTCGTTGCTGCGTTATGTGATGGGCTTGCCTCGCGAAGCGGTCTCTCCTTCTTTTCAAAACAGTAGTCAATTCTTTGTTCTCCTTGTTGTCTAGTATGGAGGGTAGGAAAGGCGGTCGGATGTTGTTCAGTGGTTTAGGTTCTCTAATGTTAGGTTCCGGTTCCACGTGGGTGGCTTGTTTGGCTGTTGTTAGTAAAAATGCGAGGTGGTAAGCACACGTAACACGACAATTAATGTACATTAACGAAAGCGCCTGAATCGTCTAAGAGTTAACAAAAAAATATTCAAAACTAAAACGTTTATTTTTTTGGTGATTAGAAAATCAGTCGATGTACAGATAGATTACTGAAATATTCCGTAAGAACAAAATAAGTAACTCACGAAACTACTAAGTCACGATATTGAAGTCAAGTGGATTCACCTAGTAAATAGGTGAAACAATATGGGCTGTCTATTTCAGCGAGAACCAAAAACTGTTACTCTTTATTGGAAGTACTCTTTGATAAGTAAAATGCAGATGAATGGCACAGTTAAGAGAACATGCAAAACCATGTCAAACAATCAAACGTTTAAGTTTAAAAGCAACAACCATGAATTTCAAGCAATAAAATACCTTTGTCCTTCATTTGTTGTTTTTTAGATTTTCTCCTGTCCGAGGTGTTTAGATTTAAACTCCTTCGATGGACAGAATTAATCACAGATTCGTCTAATTGCCTGAAACACACAACAATTACAGTCATTAGTGTCGCATGTGTACGATACGCAGAGAATTAATAAAAAATCTGATTTAATGAAATCCATCCCACAGTCGGTTAAATTTTAACATCATATATCTTAGGGATTCTAAAGGTTCACATCAATATGTGTCAGCCAGTAATATGCGAATTATAGAAGAGCTCAAGAAATGATTTACACTCACTTTAAAGCCGTCCCACTCTCGTCTCCATCTTCGTAAAGCAGCACAGCCTCAAAAATCTGCAGCTGCCTGAGCAAATCCAAGTCCGTCCCTTGTTTCGACATATACAGCTGTACAATATTGTCCATCCCCTGATCCTGCAGGGAATCCACTTGATCATAGTACATGTCTCTATCTGGGACACTGTTAAGACATCTATTTATCAGCGTGGTCGCGTAGATCAAAAGTTCCGTGTCAGACGCGTCGAAATCCTGGAGAATTTTCATGACATTGTACCACGGTTGTCTGCCTTTGGAGGTATCGACGTTGTTGATAGCATCTATGAGAAGGAGACAGTTCTTTTCTGTGTATTCTACGAAGACTAGGAGGAGCTTGAGCGCGGTTTTGACCACGTGCCGGAATTTGCTAGAGATAAGAGAGTATAGCCATTGGATGCAGCGCTTGTTCGCCATCACCCCGTGCATGCCGTCGACGTACAAGAGTATCTGAAAAGACATACAATTTAGATGAATACAAATAAATATACAGAAAGCCAATACATACCAACGTCGTTCAAAATACGCAACCTAATAAAACGATGCAGTAAAAGTATACCTAGTCATAAATTTAAGATTGTGACTGTGAGCACAAGAAAATTATAAATTTTATTAGTTGACTCAGAGTAAAAATTGTGATTTTGATATAGGTACGAGTATGTTTTTTTATGTGTATAGCCGAAATACCTGGCTGTTGAATATCGGGTAATCGCAGAATAATGATGGTCACTCAGTAATATAGGGAGTGACCGTATTAAACGCATATTTATGTGATGTGAGTTATAGGTTACCTGGCCAAGCGCTCGCAATATGTAGTCGAGGTAGTTGTGGTCGGCCATGCTGCTGACTTGCATGAGGCAGTCCAGGCCCTTATTGGCCACGAACTCATGGACTAGGTCCTTGTCCGACTGCAGGATCTGCTTGAGCGTGAAGAGTGCTCGCCGGAGCTCTCGCCCTTGCGAGTGCAGCAGCCTCTCTGTAAGTAACCAAGAGGCTTTTGAAGAAGTTCTACAAATGGGTGATTCTACGAGCGTCTTGACCACTCGGCTCGACCGCGACCGAAGGGCAAGTCGTGGCGACTTAGATTAGATTAAACAAGACAGAGTTTTCTTTCGGTTTTATAAAAAACCGATAAAATATTCAGAGATGAAAAAGCGAATTAATATAGATATGAATATTTTCTTAGTTTAACTTTTATAACTAAATTACGGGTCTTAATATATGAGAGATATAGGTGAATTTCTCAGTTTAGTGCGCGAAGATCAATATTTTGATATATACGAGTAGGTATACCATAAGATAACTAGCGGCGATAGATTTCTTATTACGCTTAGTGTTTGCGATCTATATAACATCCTTTATTTGTTCGTAACTAATGTACTCAATATGCTACTTTATAATTACCCGCCTTTCTTATTATTCGCAACTACCATTTTTAATGAAATATGCATGCATTGCTTCACATTGAAACACTCAACATTTAAAGTAACACCGGTAATTTTCACGTAAAAGACCACTCAAAACGAAATCAGTAAAATGCGGACTTCAAACACGTTTTAATTTTAAATTTATCATATGGATTACTTTTAATTCAGTTTTTTTTGTCCATGATTTATGAAACTAAAATGAGCCGGTGTCTATGTGTAGAAATGGACGCTAGTTGGCGTGACAATTAGTTGCCTTGGAAACGAATCTGTAGGGCATGGCTACCTTCGGGGGACAGCGCGTTAGAATCGAAGTTAACGTTCAGTTACGAGTACGTAGGATATAAGCGCTATTTTAAGATATATATCACCATATCTGTTCTAACTCGGGGCACGTTCTGGGGATTTGATATCGATAAAAAGGATGTCGATATATATTATACATAAGATATCGATAAAAAGGATGTCGATATATATTATACATAATATGCTCATTGAAAGTTCTCGATTAATATAAAAAGGTTCGATATCATGTCTGATAAAGTGGATCTTTTCATCTAGACGGCAACCTTTAATACCTATATGGAGAAAATATTCATTGTAGGTATACTAAGAAAACTATTTAAAATATATATATATATATTGAGTAACATTTAGATCTTGACAGTAACATCGATATATTTGTTTTGACGATGAAATATTTTTCTACAACACTTTTTAGTATCTGTACCCCGAGTTAGATCTGGTATGTACCTATATCACGAAATATATAAGGGGTAAAAAATTGCACTATTTGATACGAGTTTACTTATATTGTCAGTTATTTGACACATATTTCATAAAAATTCATTTGATCGATTTCTATCTACAAGAACTGTAACTTATTATAGTATGTTTCAAATATGTTTTTCGCTTTTTGAAGCGAGTATCATTAAGGGAATAATATGGAATATAATATGAGGTCTCACATTAGCCCCCTCCATAAAACGAAGTGACTACCAAACTTTTCGTGTTTAGAAAAATATGCCAAACAAGTACAACATACCGAACATACGGCATGGCACAGCTAAGTCCGGCGAAAATCGTTATTTGAAGTTTTTTGCATCAGGGTTCCCTGTTAAGAGGGGGTGATTTTTTCCCACGTTTTTTTCGTCATTCGTAATTTGCAATAGATTTCTTCGAGCCAGACCCAGACCCTAATCCTAAACCACAAATCCTAAACTAGATGTTCAAGGAAGGATTGTCCTTATAGCTCCTTATCCGTTCTAAAATGCTGATTGTTTTAGACATGTTTCTCTATGATCAAACATGTTTCTTAACATATTATCAATGTGACTACTTAGAACAGGGCCATTGCGATTTATTGGTATATATTTGAAACCTACAGTTTAAATTTTTCATTGATTAATTTTGTTTAAAAAACTACTCTATTATTGATATCGACAAAATTCACGCAGGAAACTGTTTTTTTTTTCAACTTATTTTCGACCGCAGCAATGAAAGCATGAAATAAGTATGTTAATATCTAGAACTGAGGGAAAAGCATTATTCACTTCATAAAATTGGTTGATTTTATCAAAATATTGGTCAAAATATAAAAAAAAAGTTTTTAACGGTATAAGGCCTTTTATGGCTTTGGGTGTGGACATTCTACTTACCGATGATGGCGTGCACCCGCACCGACAGCTGCGTTCGCAGAATGATCGCGTTCTTTCGACTGTGGACAAACAAAGACCATTACAAAACGTGCTGAAAATAAATAGTACATTACATACCTAGGGCGGCGAATTCGTGAATGACCTAGATATGCCATAAATATGCGATCTGGGGCTTTACGAATTTACCGCCCGTGGTTTGTCTTAAGTTTGTCTTAAATACATGGCGTATTCACTTTTCCAACAGTGTATTTTAACTGTGACGTTTAAATCCGGATGTAACCACATTTTCGTGAAAATGTGTAGTGTTATTTGTTAAATATGAACTATGAAATATTTTTGATAAACATTAATGTTTATCAAAATTCTTTTTCATGAATAAATATATCATGATCGCCACAAATGTATAGTATAAATGCATATATATGGACGATATATATTTTTTATTCATTAAATTTTTTTATAATTTAATTCGTTAGGAGTAGCAGTAATCAATTTACACTCCTATTTAAATATACTATTTGATCGATATGTATTGTATAATAGCCATATATTTCCACTGGTTCGTACCCTTTACATCGCCCAAGGTCGCGAGGGTACATTGATAAAACATATTTGTCCCTGTCAAAGCTCTGGAGAAGCAGGTGACAATTAAATACCTTGTAGACGCACATACAATTTAAACAAAGATATAAATGAATAGTGATTCCAATTAAATTCAGCACTACACTTTCGCGCGTTATTAAAAAAATTACATTTTAAATAGGTAACGGTTTTTCACTAGATAGTTTAATAGTAAATTTGGTTTTCGACCACTTATTTAGTTATTTTGGAATTAAAATCACACTTTGACACCAGAGAAACAAAAATAAAAAAATAAAAAAAAATATCAGTAGGTTCGCACTTCTAAACCGTTATCCACAACACTCTCCGAATATCGTCCTACTCAAGGCAAAGCTAAATGCTCACATGTCTTCATCGTCGTCCAACATCTCACAGGGCAGCAGCAAACACGTCAGCCACAACTCCTCAAGCTCAGCGACGCTGCCAGAGTCACTCATGCCCGCCGACAAGTCATCGGCAATGAAATCTTGCACATCCATTTTCTATTGCTCATATACGGTATGTGCTCATACGCACTCAGCTGCCGAGCCGAGACTGGATGCTACAGATGGGTAGATTGACCCCTTTTATGATCGCGATTTATTGTTTATTAAATATATTGTAGAGTTCTAACATGCAACTAAACTGCTGTTTTACTGTGTTGCCTAAATTCAGTAAAGCTTTTTGTATAAGGTTTTTCATTGAAGTCGAATTCGTAGAGCGGGAATATAGATTTGAAGATGCTAATATTTTGTGGTTCTGTTATTCATATATCTATAATTCTTATTGTTTTCCAAGAGTTTATGCATCATCATACCAATTAAAATGCTTATATTACATTGCATATCAATGAAATCCAGGCAGAAATTCGAAATTATCTTTAATTTCATGTCGTAATTACTTCTCTACTAAAATAATATCTCTCTCTGACAGACTATTTAAGTAAAAGACATCTTGTTAAGGCAATACAAGATAATTTAGAATTTGCAGCCAGTTTTTAATATTTGCTAAAAATACAAAGATCATTAGGGAATGACATGTTATTTTAACTTGGAATTGTCATTTATTTTATTGTTTACTAAAGCCACAGTAAAAAGAATTTATCACGAGAGGTGCAAAAACAACTAACTACCTAGTACGTCCCGAGTATGCCAAGCACTAAATTGTGCCTTTCTCAGCTATCCCAAACAAAATTTAGAACGTTTGCGAGAATTTTCGGGAATGTCACAACGCTATGCACAAATAAGATCAGCCTGTAGCAGCAGTGCAAGTGCATTGTCTCGGCAAGACCCAGTTTTTGCGCGGGTTCACCTTCATCGGTTCGAAAAACCAAAGCGTCGCACTCACGGTTTCGCTCGCTTTCTATAGATAGAATTGGTCATATACCTAGTTTTTGTATAATTTGCCATAAATGCATTACACAAGTGACGTTAAATTGACATGGGACTCGGAGTACATATTTTAAACCGCGACGAAAAAGGGAAAAAGTTACCACCTTAACTCACGCAATTAGAATTTGTATGAAAGTTTCCGTTGGCGACTTCAAATAACCATCGAATAACGTAATTTAAAGTTCTATTTTAAGAGGCCTTATTCCTTTAAAATGCTGATTGTTTTAGACATTTTTCTCTATGATCAAACATGTTTTTTAACATATTATTGATGTTACTACCTAGAACAGGGCTATTGGGATTTATTGGTATATATTTGAAACCTACAGTTTGAATTTTTCATTGATAATTTTTGTTTCAAAAACTACTCGAAATTGACAAAATTCTCGCGGAAAATTCGTTTTTTCAACTTATTTTCGAGTGCACGCAATGAAAGCATGAAATAGTTATGTTACTACCTAGAACTCGGGAAAAGGTATTATTCACTTCAAAAAGTTGGTTGAAATTATCAATATATTTGTCATAATATGAAAAAAATAAATTTTAAAAGGAATAAGGCCTCTTAATGTTCCATATTCTATCGTTGTTTTAATTTTTGGCGCACAACGGAACTTTTTCCAATCGCTTTTAATCTCGTATTGTATGGCTAACATCGGTTTAATTTTGTCCTACTTTTTGGTCCTGACCAGTATCTGTAATTCTGTAATTTATCTGTAGCATCATAGGCTATAAATGAATCCCATTTTGATGTGGCATTTTTTCTTGATTGTAAGGTTTAAATCTGGTGCCCATGATTGACCTATGTATTATAAAAAAAATTGTTTACCCGTTTGAATGCTATCAGATTAAGCCTAAATCCATTCACTGCTAGGTACAGTATGTGGTGGTCTCTACTCTTTGTTGCAGTTACAGGGTATTTAATCAAACATTTTAAAAATGTTGTTTTATAGTCATAAAGGAAAGACGTAACCAACAATAAAACAACCTAGGAATTTATTTTAGTCTCCTGCACGATGATTATTTATTTACCAAGATAGTGGCTATTCGCTCTCTTTTTATGAGGTCCAATTATTTTGATCGGGGATAAAGTTTGCCAGTAGAGTGATTCATTCTTCACTACACCGTGAGATAATTTTCTATGGTGGTCCAGGGGGCCTATGATGGTCGCGTTTATCACGTGACAAACAAGTGACAAAGCATCTATCACTCACACTCGCATTTAGTCAAAACGAGGATGCTTTGTCACTTATTTATAGTGTGATAAAAGCAACCATCATAGGCCCGCAGATCTCCAACCAACTAGAAATATGTACATGCTTATCGCCATACGTAGGTATATCGTCCAGGGCTTATCCCATTCTAAATCACCTCAGCACAGTTAGAAAACAGCAAGTAAAGGCAATAGTGCAGATTACTCGTGTCTGGTTATGTAAGTCAGCTAGTAGTTGTGCCCCCAGGAGCGAGTTGCAGGAGTTTGTCAATCATAATAAAGAAATAACTCCCCCTCCAACAGCCGCTCGAACACGTATAAGTAATGCTAAAAAACAGGTATTTGTTCAAAACTATCGTAAAGCAAGTACCTTTGTAATTTTGTTGGACTGTTACGTGACTCGTGCAATCAGAGCTGTATTGGGCAAAAAAATTTTTTTTCTAGTTTTTCCTTACTTCCTTGTTCTAAAATTTTTGAAATGCTTCAAAAAATATGATATGATGAGTTATGATTGTATGAAATCTCATCGCCGGGTTTTAAGTTTTGACTAATAAATAAAAAATGGTGAACGTATTCGTAAAGTCGAAAATGATGTTTTGTAATTAGGAATCTTTCTTAAAAAAAGCCAACTACAATACTGTAAGGTATTAGGTCGCAAAATTCGAGAACGTTTAGATCAATTTAGCAATTTTTTTACAGTCCGAGGAAGGTTTATGAATTTGGTTTTTGAAAAATTGCCCGAAAATATTTAATAATTACTTGTTTTATTCGGGTCAAGTTGTGTTGATTAGGAGTTCCTACATATGGCTATATTTTGTTTATTTATCAAATCAGCTCCAAGATGGCATATTATTGTATTATCACTAAAAATTAATGTACTTGCAAAGTTTAATTTCGATATGACAGTTAAAGTTAGTTCAAAATTACTTTTGATTACATTCTTAGTTACTTACTAACTTATAATTATAAAACTTTTAAAAACGTGTTAAAAACATACTCGTCTTGTATATACCTACTGTGATAACAGAGTTCCCACCATATCATTTAATATTACCTCTTAAATGGTAAACGAACGCAATGTTGGAATCAATCCTAATGGATGTCGGACTACACCGTTCATTGACGAACAGGGGGGAAGAGGAAGTGCAACGGCGGGGCCGCGCGTACGCATACGCACATCCATTCAATCCGCTCCCAACCACGAGCGATTAGTTAATAGGCTAGTTGACTCATGGTACTTTGTATTTAATGTAAATTTCGTAGTATTAGCATAGAAAACCCAAATATATACTGTTCAGTTCATAAAAGTAGAAGATGGCTGAAAAATAATAATTTGAAAATATAGTTTTTATTCTGTATTTGAAATGCTTAAAACAGTGTCCGCCACTTAGTCCTATTTGTTATGAAAAAAAGCTGCACTCTGTGATGGAAGCAAGCCGTTTTGCACAGTGATAATATAGACCAAAATAAACGATTTCACTCGAGGCGAAATTAGTTTCACCCCTTAGGAACAGAGATGGCGCCACACACACAAAAAAAGTTTAAAAAATTCTAAATCCTGAACGGATACTCCGATTTAGACGTAAGAGGTGCCAATCGGCAGATAATAACCCAATTTGACATGAAAAAAATTAAAATCACGTAGAAAATAATTTTGGATACCTAAGAAATAATATTTTCTGAAAAAAATATTTAAAATTTGTGTTTTTTGGAATTTTACTCGTAAAAATGTATGTACATGGTACTTTTTTTTATTTATTTATATTAATACACAACTAATTTTACATTTACGAAAAAAAAACGCATATCATTAGCTCGTATAATTCCAAAGTTATTGAAGAATACAGACATGGCGCCGCTGGGTCAAAAAATCTTACAAAAAATCTAAAACCTCAACGGATATTCCGATTTTGATAATTAAGGTGCTAATCGACAGATAATTACTTAAATTAGTTTCAAAAAATAAAATAAAAATTCAAATAGGCAAAAAGTAATAATATTTCCAAAAAAACATACATTTTGATAAAATATTTTTTTTTTGGGGCTTTTATGTAATTTCATATAAAAAAAACTATGAATATGGCTTTATTTTACTTATGTATATTATAACACTATTAGGTAATTGATCGTTTAATAAAAAACCGCATATCGAGAACTTGTACAGTTCCAAAGGTATTGAAGATTTTACTATAGGGTGCCGGTGCGATGTTGCCGCCGCACGTGCAACTTATGTACATGTATCTAGAAAAGTATTCTCCCGTTTCGAAGGTACTGATTACCCTGAAAATATAACCACAATTGAAAGTACAAATAATAATCATCCCAAGCAGCACACAACACACTTATATCCCTTGTACAGCTTATTTAGAGTTTTAACGGGTGAATAGGCTCCTATACAACCTGTTTGCTAATATCACAAGTATATTAGATGCTAAATAGCATTTCTGAATCAATATTTTACTTACTTTACGTTTTATTTTCACTTTAGTCTTTGCAGGCTTTGCATTGTAACGTGCAAGTTAGGCCGTCGCATCAGAAAAAAAACAACAACACATTATGCCACAGCCCAATTTGTATCCATAATGTTCAAGGAGTTTCCAAATTGAACTAACCTTCAACTATTGTGGACCCCACCTACCTTTGATGCCGTTTCATTCCCAAAAAGAAGGACTTGGGACTCGATATTTCCAAATTAAAACGTGAACCCACATTTGGTTTGCATGAAACGGTATTCAATGGCAGCTGAAATAGATGGAAGGTATCTCACAAGCTTGTTTAGTTTAGTGTTTTTTAGTTTAAACAGATCTTTTCGAATCGCATTAACAGTAATAATATATGCTCTGTTGGAGCATCGTACTAAAGCCTGCATGTGAATCTGGGACCAACAACGTTACGATTAATTGAGAACCAATTATTGACATTAATATAGTGATTGAATCTTACACGATTTTCACACATTATATTAAAATAATAAAACGGGACTTAATTGCGGTGAATAATCATTTTTGAACTCGGTTAAATCCCGTTTTGTTATAATAATGGAAGACATTAATTATGTAAACACACCCTAAAAAAAAGAAACAAAAATGGCCCTAAGTAATCGTTTCACATGAGCTGTTACGTATCGAGAGAGAATTTCTATAGATAGCGATGTACTTGCAAAAACAGTAGTTATTTCAGGGTATAACATGCAAGTTTTAAAACAGGTCTCTTTTCTTATTGTATTAAAATTAGACGTCTTGTCATACTCTGTGAAAGCCTTGAAGTGCAGTCATAATTTCATTACTTAAAGTAATAACTGTTTTGTAAACTGCTACTAGTAGACTGTTGCACTGACGACTGCAATTTGAATGCTTCGATGCTTTCACAGAGCTGGCGACAAGCCTTTCGCCGACTACTTCAGCTGCCATTGAACAACATGTTCTGCGTGTAGCGTTTCAAGCGAGCCAAATGTGAAATAAACGTCTTAATTTGGATATATCCTGTCCCATGTCCTTTCTTTTTGGGAATGGAATGGCGTTGGAAGCAGGTTGCAGGTGCGATCCACAATAGAACAGTTAGTATAGGTGCAAATCGAGCTATGGAAAAATGCGTAGTTGCAGCCGATGCAACGGCCTAACATGCACGTTACAATGCACAGTTTAGTGAAAATATGCAGAATATACTTGTGATATTAGCAAACTGGTTGTATAAGAGCCTATTCACCCGTTAAAACTCTAATTTAAGCTGTACAAGGGATATACGTGTGTTGTGTGCTACTTGGGATGATTATTATTTGTACTTTTAATTGTGGTTATATTTTCAGGGTTATCAGTACCTTCGAAACGGGAGAATACTTTTCTAGATACATGTACATAAGTTGCACGTGTGGCGGCAACATCGCACCGTCACCTTATAGTAAAATCTTCAATACCGTTGGAACTGTACAAGTTCTCGATATGCGGTTTTTTATTAAACGATCAATTACCTAATAGTGTTATAATATACATAAGTAAAATAAAGCCATATTCATAATTTTTTTTATATGAAATTACATAAAAGCCCCAAAAAAATTATATTTTTTCAAAATGCTATTATTATTATTATTACTTTTTGCCTATTTGAATTTTTATTTTAGTTTTTGAAACTAATTTAAGTAATTATCTGTCGATTAGCACCTTAATTATCAAAATCGGAATATCCGTTGAGGTTTTAGATTTTTTGTAAGATTTTTTGACCAAGCGGCGCCATGTCTGTATTCTTCAATAACTTTGGAATCATACGAGCTAATGATATGCGGTTTTTTTTTGTAAATGTAAAATTAGTTGTGTATTAATATAAATAAATAAAAAAAGTACCATGTACATAAATTTTTACGAGTAAAATTCCAAAAATCACAAATATTAAATATTTTTTTCAGAAAATATTATTTCTTAGGTATCCAAAATTATTTTCTACGTGATTTTAATTTTTTTCATGTCAAATTGGGTTATTATCTGCCGATTGGCACCTCTTACGTCTAAATCGGAGTATCCGTTCAGGATTTAGAATTTTTTAAACTTTTTTGAATAAGTGGCGCCATCTCTGTTCCTAAGGGGTGAAACTAATTTCGCCTCGAGTGAAATCGTTTATTTTGGTCTATATTATCAGTGTGCAAAACGGCTTGCTTCCATCACAAAGTGCAGCTTCCAGGCCAAAACCGTCCATAACAAGTAAGACTAACTGTCGCCCACGATAGTGACCTCAAAGATCCCGTAAAGAAAACTGAAAGGCTACTCCGATGATCGAAATTCGACCGTCGAATAGTGACATCCCTCGCGATCTCCTGTCAAAGCATATTTGAGTGAGCGGGACGGCACTATACGACGGTCGAATTTCGAATATCGGAGTAGCCCTTCTCTTTATTTACTCGGTATTCTACGTCACGCCACAGATAAGCTAAAGGCTAAAATAGTAAGATCATTGCTTTTGGTAACTACGGCTACCTGTCACCGCTCTTATTTTATTATATAAATAGAGTCCAACTCAAAATTCGAAGCAATTGAGTGGCTAAATATTTAAAAAATGGTTCAACTAATAGCAGTGGCGGCTTTCATCATTTTCTTGCTCTCATCCCATTTATTTGAGATTGGCGCAGCATGTTGTTTTCTTCCATTTTTTCTCTACCATTCCTTTTATTCACTCTAATAACGTTAAGTATACAATTCCTTCGCTCTCCCAGGGATATCTTTCTGTCCTGTCCAGCGCTGTAGCCAATACCACAATGACCCACACCATCTAATGTGGGTATACATAAGCGAGCGCAGGCTACGACGCGATACAATATAATAATATAATATTATTAAAACTATCGTGAGACATCTTTCATAATTATAAAAACGGTCTAAACTCGTAAAAATTGTCACGAATGGTCCGACATGTTTCGAACGCATATGGAGCTCTTCATGAGGAGTAGCTATCAGTGCTGCTATGCTATTTGATCAAAGACCGCTCTAGCCTAGCTGAGAGTTTCTATTACGTCCCTTTACTTTATCAAATTCATCATTGAAATATCAATTCACAGAAATCATATGAATATGAGGAATTCCTCTGAAACTGTTAACTTTTTGGGATCAGCTAAAGGATGTCCCGATGACAGGTCCGTAAAAAAAGCATTCGATGAAACGATTTTCGTTGAAATGATACTCTTTTAAGTAGGTTGTTTAAGAGGTGTTTGGAAAATCATATGCGCCAAACAAAATATAAAGGTCAGAAACACAATATATTTGAATTATCGGTCCAACGAATACATTCTTAATTACTTACTGAAAAAGTAAAACACAACGAAACACCCTTTATCTTCGCATAATCCGCTCTGGTACTGTATTTTATTGTTTGTGTGATATACTCATTGTGCGCCACTACGAGTGGCTAATATGAACGCGCGGCGAATTTGAGTGTAAAAATTACTCTTGTAATAATCTTGGTTACGGTTGAAGACCAAGCTACACAGGATTCATACTATACGGTGCATACGTCCGATATGTGTTCAGCCTTAAAGCGCAGTTACGCCAATTACCTCTCTTGTAGGCCCTCCAGCTCTTCGTCCTGCTCGTTAAGCGTGGAGTCCAGGTCCAGGTACGGCCCGTAGTCGCCATCTTTGAACACCTGGAGAGTCGCGTCGTCCAACTGCGGACAAAATACTGCGGTTAGTACATTTAATCAGCCGTGGATTTTCATTCATGGTATTATCCTCGTCGCCCCGATTGTGATAATGGTCCAACTATTGAAAACGGTAAAAGTTATGTAATAAAAGCGTACAGTGTATCTAAATAGATGAGTTAGATGAACGAATAAGTAACTGTATATTTATGAAAGTGATGGGGATCGGGATGGTACCTATATAGTTATATACTCTATTCCCAGTATTGTGTCTTGACAGATCAAACGAGCAAGCTTTCGTGAAACGCTGGAGTAATATGAAATTTATAAGAGAAACGAAAACTATGACGTCACCGTTCTGTACGGTAAAATTTCATGCTTTTAATTGGACTTTGTTAATTTTAAAATAAGCAGAAATTATTGGTATATAATTACTTTGATGTGCGTTCCCATTGAGGGTCCACGTTGGAATTTCGAGTTTTTGAATGTTTCAGTCTTTAGTAAAAGTTCTCAAACGATTGTAAATTCATCCTTTAATTTGTAAAAGTTGGCACTCAAAAGTTACATTCGGTTAAAGGTTCCTCAGTCGTGCCTGTCAGGTATCCATATTTAATAATCTACTTAAAATTTACAACTGCTGTACATGGCTACTCTTAGTAAAAGATTTGTAAAACTATTGTTGATTTGTGTATATTCTTAAAAAAAAATATGTAAGTACATATGTACTTCAGGAAACTATCCTATTCTCTGTACCTACTGCGGCCATAAAGTGGGCGCAATGCATATTTCAGCGCCATCTACATTCAAGTGACAACTTTTCTTTTGTAAAATAGATGCAGCAAGCGGCGTGACTCGCGCGCAGCCATGCCATTGTATCGACTATCTCATAGAGGGCGTTCGTCTTAAAAACATGGAACCAACTATTAAGGTTTGTCCACACCCATCCAGCGATCGACAACCCATCGACGAAACTTTTGACGAGGTAGTGGTTTGGTACAAAAATTAATTTACACACGCTCTTAATAATATGAATGAATAAATACACTAATAAACGTTGACAGTAACTTAAGTTTCATTGATAATAAGTTCGAATCGTACCTACTGACTAAAATTCAACTGTAGCGATTAAATGAAACATGAGCTTCCTTACAACTGAATTAACAATCTTGCTCTATTTATCGCCAAACTGGATGGAATCTATTCTTCCCTACTACTCGTCATCTCGTGGTTTACTTCCTTCTTATTCATATCATCTTTCACACAATCCATCAATCTTTTCTTTTCATAATACTGTCCTAATCATAAACAACCATACATTTTATGAATAGATCGTGAAAATGGTAGCGCTGTTTCGAAAGTCTTGCACTTCACTTGAGGCGTGGAAATAAAATGAAATAATTTCTTCAGTAGATAAGTAGGCCACAAGGGCACTTTTACAAGTCAGATTGTGATTCTAACGGCATTTCCCAAGAGGGGACCGCTGTTGAGAAGAAGGCCGAAAGAAACTCAAAAGTAACTATTTTTTTCGTAAATCATACTTAAAACAATCGAGAGTCGATAGAACCAGATTCCTACTGCATTGCTCATTTTAGAGCGAGTATTTTCCTCCAGTTTTCTTACAGATTAAGTAAGACAATTATCCGCTGGCTTGCCGAGGGAGATTTTTAATGTCACGCCAATGCTCTTTACATTTGTAAATTTATATAATATATATGACTACGTCAACTGCAGTAACATCATATTATGATGTTACTGCAGTTGACGTAGTCATATAGGTATCTTTTCCGTATATTCTAAGTGCCACCCACATGCATAAAATTAGAGACACAAAATACAACTCACATGTGTTTCGATAAGTAGTAACTCCTATATGTAATAGTATTCCAAATATAGAACTCGATAGATGTATATCGATGGGATCAAAACATACTGCTCGTAGGCTAACGAATGTGAAATTGGTTTTATGAAATATTATTAAAATTCACTATTTCACCAGAACAAAAATTTTAAAATTATAGTAAAAGAAATAAAATAAAATATTCACTAAATAAATTGATTTTCTCCTTTAAAAGAATCTAATAGTGAGCAGGCAGTCATTCGTGATATCTAAACGAAGTTTCAGTTAGTATATAAATTTCAGGTGAGTCGTAATCGTAAGAGAACCGCGCGCGTCCATAACTACTAATAGTTCCTTGCCGTTTCAAATCGGCAATATTGAGTCGAAGCCAATATCGCAGTGTGACTAACTTGTTGACTACGGCAAGGGGGTAACGCTGGTGGGTCCAGTGCATCAGCACACGTGTTGTCGCTTGGCCGGTCGCCAAGGCAACCAATAACGCTTATACACGATATCTGGAACGGTCCGGGAATAGGTGTCCCTTATTCCATTCGAAACTGGGATCGGGAAGCCGGGATAAAATTAACGTCGCATAGTCTGTTAGCTAAAAGGCGGAAAGGGCAGTTTTTTTAGAATGTTTTTTGTCAGGTCATATCATACCACAGATCAGTCAATTTGGCAAATATACCCATAAGGTATGAGCAAGTTAAGCCAATGTATGCCAATGGTATAACAATGTATGGCATATCATTATGCACTTAAAAAGAAGAATAATGACGTAGGCGAAGAAAACTTTCAGCATGAGACAGAATCATCTCGAGTCTTTCCTAACCTTGTTACGAAAGTGATTCAGTATTCACTGAAACGTAATGAATAATCATACCGTTAAATCTATGTATAAACCTTATACTAGCAAGTGAAAAACCTATTTTGCGAACATTACGAGTACGCCGCGTTATCTCAAAAGTAGTGTGTGAATACGCATGTGAGAAGCCATGTTAAAAAAATGTTTCGGTCATGCAAAAATAACCCTTCTGCTGATAATATAAGAAGGTTAATAGAAGTATTCACCTGTCGTGAACAATGTTCCAGAAATAGACCGGGTGAGCCAGAGAAGTGCCGAGCCCGATTACTCAGTAGCTGGAAAACACCTGTGTTTAAATCGTGTCACGTATTTAGGGAAAGATAAAATGCGATTATATCGTTAATTTAAAGTCTCCTTTTGAGTCCAAGGTGATGCAAGTGAGTTATAATGAATGGCTGATGAACTTTGGTTTACGCAAAATTGCTGGTCAAGTGGTCCCGTGGAGAATATAACACGGAATTAATACAAAATCTAGTTAGTACTTGATGCGCGAGTTTGCTATTATCGTTCGTAATATTTAATTATATTTTGTTAACTACAAAGAGCAGTTTTAAAATCTATGTATCAGGTACAATAGAACGCTCGAAATGGGGAAATACCCTTTCATCTTTTGTTTATTACATTTTAAGGGTTCCGTACTTCAAAAAGAAAAAAAGGAACCTTATAAGATCGACGACGCGGTTGGCGCAGTGGTTAAGCAACTGCCTACTGAGCCGACGGTCTCGGGTTCGAATCCCGGCAAGGGCAAATATGTGTGTGATGAACACGAATATTTGTGCCTGGGTCATGGATGTTCTATGTATTTAAGTATTTATTTATCTATATAAGTATGTATACCGTCGCCTGGTACCCATAACACAGGCCTTCTTGAGCTTAATTTGGGACTAGATCGATTTGTGTGAGGTTGTCTGATATTTATTTATTTATTTATAAGATCACGTTGTTGTCCGTCTATCCGTCCGTCCGACCGTCTCAGGACCGTCAAGACCCTTTATCAATTGGGAACGCGTGGAAGTGTCAAGTTGAAATTTAAACCATATACTCAAGTCGACAGTAATACCTTGAAGCAGGAAACGGTAGTTCATACCGCAAAAAAACATATATTTCGACACTCTCAAGAGAAAATAGTTTACGGTAAGTAGACCATTTTGGACTTTCCTTCCGTGTAAATGCTTATTTCTGTGCCGATTGTAGGTAAAGTTAGTGTCGGACACCTTTCTTCGTACGTTATCTAAGAGTTTGTAATCTTTTTATTTCCGATAGAAATACAAAAGACATTGATAATTTACCAGCTATTATGGATATCTAGTGATAATTTCGTACTAAGTGTTTGATGAGTGTCGATTAGCGTAATACCAGTTTCTCTATCTTCGTCACTATCGATTATCTTTTCCTTATTTGCATGCGAAATGCGTAATTATTCACCTTCAAAAATGTCATTATGTATGTGGTATGAAGTCATCTCCAATGGATATAATATTTATTTCAACATTCTATCCTCTTAGGTGAAACCCCTTTGGGACCAAGTTTTTTTGCCTCGTCCTTTTTTATTTTTTTACAGATACTTTTTTTACTCATTATGGCGACCACGCGGCCCGGACGGGGATTTCTACTACTGAGTGGGTTATATAAATTCTTGAAACTATATTGTTAATAAGAGTACATAATATAAACATAATCCATGCTTTATGGTGTAAAATAATTCAAAATAAATTATTTGTATTTGAATAATATAAATTTTGCCTTTACGAAACAACAGTGTGATAAATATTATACCGTCTGATTTATTTAAGCGATAGATATAAATAACTACCATTTATACCATTTGTAATTAAAATTATGAATTAAAAACTCACGCACCTTTGCGGGCGTATCAAACTTTATCACATTTGTAAATAAATGTTGACTAATAGACCATAATAAGTACCAATCAGAAGTAGGCATTCATAAAACATTGTGACGATCGCTACTTCGTTATAATTATAATAGCTTTTGTAAGAGTGGATTAAAAACGTTGCAATTGGCGTCTTTTATCATACTTCTCTTCTCGATTATTATACATAGGTATATTTTGATTCCGACTGATGTCAAGTTCTTTCATAATATTGGATGACATCAGTCATCGTTAACGAACACACTTGACCACTTGACGTTGTTTAGCTACGATTCCAAAATAGTTTATAAATGTAACTAATCTGTGACGGTGATGTCAGTAGGTACATGCGGTGGAAGAGGTCGATGCTGCGTTACAAAGACCGAATGTCATTTCTGCAAAGTGATCATGAAGTCTGTTAGGACAGATTGATAATCTGTACACTTTATTGCCAGGTAAAGGCTGCTGTGTCATACAAATTATATTAGAATCTGCTTGCTGGCATACAGGCGCGACTGAGATGGCGTAATTTGCTAGCAAAAGTAACGTAAACAAACCTTGTAGAATGAAATATCTAATCCTTCTAGTCATTAATGCAGTATTCATTAACATGTTACTTGGTTGCTGAAAATGATGAAGTACTTTGTTTAATGAATCAGCGCCACCTGGATGGATGGGGTTTCCTCTTTTGGGGAATATTTCCAGAACCGGTTAATGATTCGGTACTAGTAATATTGTGGATACAGTACCTATTTTGTATTAGTGGATTTGGTTTGAAACCGTAGAATTATTCGGTTCTCCTTTGAAATATTTAGTTATTGAGTTAGGTACTTTATCAACGTTTTTAAACTCCAACAATGCAATTATCATATTGGACACGAACCCGGAAAAAGGTAGTTACGGACTAAAAATCGAAATGTAGTTGATATTACAAGTTTTATTACATACGTTAGAACTCATAAAACAATAATTGTTTTAAATACTTTTCATTATTATCTATGCATACATACATAGTTATTGTCCAGCGCAATCTCATCGTTCAAAAATATTAAAACATACAGAGCTAACATGTTTAATAATAAAACGCATGACCGCTGCTGATGTCATATCTAAACCTACGTATATAGTACCTTCCGTACTAATCAGTGCCTGTACGTATTTTTATCTGTTCCTGAACCTACACATGCAAAAATATTTACACTTGAACACCTCATGAAATTCCAAATCACAAGTAATCGTATAATTTCCTAATAGCCGTTAAAATAATGTTACTGGTTGGTACTGATTTTATTGATTGCATTACCATCAACGGCATCAACATTGTGTGAGAATCCTTTATAATATAAATAAATATAAGTATAAATATCAGACAACCTCACACAAATCGATCTAGTACATACATACACATCGGGAAACGTTCTCGAGAACGGCACATCTCTACACCGAAGGCCCAAAGAATCAGTCGGAAAAAGCACCTTAGTCAGCATCGAATTAATTTAAGGTCAGTCAGGACAAGTGCGCCAGCGGGATATAACTAGCGTACCTTCCAATCCTTCCAAAACTAAATATCAAAAATCAAAGAGTACAGATACTATACTACTAACGCCATCTTACTTTGTCAACTAACTATACTTACTTAGTAGCGTGGTTGTTGCAACACTGGTGCACTTGTCCCACTGAACGAATGATTACTTACATCCATAAATAAAATAGAGATGAGTTGAAAAAGTCTTTAGATGAGACATAATCAGAAATCAATAAAGATGCGGGGGCAGGCTCGCTGAACAGCTTAATAATAAGTTCAATATTTTCTGTTTGTCTAATGTTATATTTTGTACATTTTGCCTAACCTTTAAAATATTGAGTACTTGGAAAGTTATTCACTACATTTCATATTTTATACTATTTACTCCAGCTGCCGTATATGAGTAATTTCAGATGACTTTCAGGAATTAAGAAAACTAATAAACTTATATGGAACTAAACAGAATTATTCACCGTATTTGCTTCACTATATTTTTATTTTTAAATGTGGCACCGTTCCTCCCTTTACGGTGAACGACCTCGAATGCAAATGCAAGGTTTATTTGCTAAAAAACGGTCTAACTGTCAACGCGATAACGCTTGCATACCTGTCGTGTTGACTTCAGCCAATTATCGCTCAATTCAAGAACAATACCGTTAAAGGGCGGAAACATAACACCATTTACCGGGTGTGGACTGTGGCCTGTAAAATGACCAATATGTTAGAAAATATGTACATTTTGCTCTTCAACCTGATCAAAAATGGTTTCACCAACTAAAGGCCATGTTCCAGATGTTAATTATTTCTAACCTTACACAGTCTGAATTTGTAAAGGAATTCACGATCTGCATTAGGGTTCTAAATTCCGAAAGCACGGAAATGCATACAATTTAAACAATTCTTCACAGTCTTCACACACATTCAGATTATTTTAACATTACATTGATCTGACGGGAAGAACAAGCTTATGAATTCAGAATATGAAAAATAAGAATGTGAATTTCGAACGCACCTCTTTTCAAACATTATCCATGGAAGAGCAAACACACAACAGATTCAGATTATGAACATGTTTCTGTTGAAATTAATAGGACGAATCATTAACCGGTTCCATGTCACCTGTTTCTAATACAGCTCCATAAGTAGTGCACGACATAATAATTCCTCTTCCAAGTCAAGCTTACCTACAGGCGTTTATAAGACAAATAATCAATCGGATTTTTAAGCCATGTGTGAGGCAAAGCAGCGGTGTTCAGACTATGAATTCTATAAATAATGACACAAAGATAAATTAAGAAAGAAAAATTGAATGCGATCTACTACAATCGAAGCGGGGCATTATTTATAAAAATAAAAATGTGGTATTACCACATAAAAAATGTAAATCGATAAAAAGATTCTATACAAATATTTATGAATTCTAATTAAGTATGCATACAGATTCGGATTCAGACTGCGTGAAACCAGCCTAAATGATGACAATGATACAGAAATCACTTTCAGACTACCTTGTTATTTATAAGGCATGTTGCTTTGTTTTCTTCTTGTCTTATTATGACTCTATTTTAGAGTTACCTACTCATGTGTATAAAATACGGTTATCAATTATTATTATTCTCTTTATTCATTTCCTGTTATTAATTATTATTAACATTCGGTCTTTAAATTTCTAACTTTGAGATTTCTAATTCAATTAACAATTTAATGAGTTGACATAGTGTTTTTTTTGTTTAAAATGAAGTATCCGTCAGGTAGCTTAAGAGATTCTAGGACGTAAGGGAAACCGGGCATGCTTCGACAAAGACAATAGCCAACTGGTTTTGGAGGACAAAACAATTAATGTGGCACGAGAGTGTGGCGGCTTAAGTGATAATTGACGAACATGAGTCCTTCCGCGTCTTTAAATAAACATTTGAGAATGTTGATGTTACTATTAAGACCGCTCAAGAAGGCTCTACTCTGTGACATCATTATATCATCCGCCGATTGGTCGGCTGTGTCACTAAACGAATCAATCATGTGACGAATAGAAGGCATCAAATTTAGTTGCCTCTTCATTTTGTTTTTCCCACATAATTATAATAATTGTCTTCACGTCAGACAGGGCACACATAGGCCCATTGTCCGAATGCGGTCCCGAAACGACGCTACCCCTGCTATTTGGGCTATGACCAAAAAGTTGGATGAAATTAAGGCGTAGTTAGCCATACAAAATGAGCAAATAAAAGCGATTGAAATAAGTTCCGTTGTGCGACAAAAAATAACGATGCAATAAGGAACCTTTAAATAGAACCTTAAGGTACGTTATTGATAGTTAGGTTAACTGTCGTCGCACAACGGAGACTTTGATACAAATATTGAGTGAGATTTGAGTTAAGGTGGTAAACTTTTTGATCTTCACCCATTTATGCTTACAAGATCGACCTATGTAACTATAAAATTTTAAGGATCAATTGTAAGCGCATGCTACCTATTTACTTTACCAAAACACGACTCGACACAATACGTATTAAAATCCCCGACAAGAGCACAAAAGAATAATGAAAACGAAATTGGTTTATCTGTTCAGTGGCATCATTTCCAGCGACAAGCACAAAATATACATAGCAGATACATGTAGGTACTTATTAAACTTATACTCGTATCACCCTTCATTTGTGTTCCAGGTTATTAAATATCCAATTTATAAACCGTATCTTTCTGTTTTAGTTATCTTCCAATTGAAAAGAAACAATCAGCTAGTCTTTTTCATTCCAAAATATCTGTTGCGTTACCGTAATTAGGTTATCCGTAGAAAACCGGCCAAGAGCATGTCGGGCCACGCTCAGTGTAGGGTTCCGTAGTTGCCCATCCTTCACAATAGACGAAAATTACGAGAAAGGTTTAAATTCCGATAAAGATTTTAAGCTCTATAAAAAGGTCCCGAAAAAAGTTTTTATTTTAGTTTTTATTTTACCGTTTTGTCGGCGTGATACATACACATATTCATACCAAATTTCAGCTTTCTAGTACTAATGATCACGGAGCTAAGCCGTGGACGGACAGACAGACAGACAGACGGACATGGCGAAACTATAAGGGTTCCTAGTTGACTACGGAACCCAAAAAACGGCGCGGAAGCGCCCTAGTGCACTAAAACAGGTCTCTCGCGGTGGTAAAAATTTAGAACTAACATTTCCGCATGGCGTTTTCTCGGGTACGATGCGACGGCAGCGCCACTACCAACTGTTCGAATAATTTTGTTTGGAATATTATGCCAGTCCGCTGCACAAATTTAATAATAACTTTATGAATATTATGTCACTTGTTACAACACCTGAGCATTATTTGGAACAGATAATTTTAGCAGAATGCCGCGGTGAGTAACCCGCTACGAGGAATAGATTTGTGCTAACGTTTCTTTGTTACACTTCCGAATTGAATTGAGTGAGATTATCTAGAGCTGAACTATCTGAGCTGAAATTACTAAAACATTATTATTTAAATAGATGTTATCTGTAAATGGCTAACGTGCATCTAGGTCCATGGAGTTTACTGTACCATTTCGTATACATCTTGCGTTGGTGTTTATTATTTCAAAATTATTATAAGTTATGTGGCGGTATTTTTTTTGTGGCGGCTATTTCAATTGGGTTCAGAAAATGCACATAAGTATGATAGAAAGTTTTGTAAATTATATTCTTCAAACACTAACGTCTAAAATCTAATACATTCGCACAAGCCACTAATCAAGAGTGATTTATGTAGTTTAGCGTTCTACGAAATGTGGGTACCTATATGTAATTTAATTTAAAAATCGCTAGAGCTTTTGTTCGATGTTCGAGTTATGTATTGTTCGCAGGCACATCACAACATTTACATGTTTACGATTTTGCTATCATCTGAGATGTCACTTACCCTATGAGGCGCCTGTAGCAACCGATGCACCGCAGCAATCTGGTACGATAGAGGTATGGTTGTGTTGAACGTGTGGTACAGGGGCCTCGGCGGCTCCCTCACGTTGTACTCCATAAACGGGTCCAAATCGTCCAAATACTGCACCCGGCAAACGAAAGAGTCCGCCACCAAATCCCGCATAGTTCCATTCACTCTATCATTCACTTTGACCAGTTCAATCATGTTTAATCTATCCTTAATTTTAAAAAGTCTATCGAATCACAGGCTGATATTTTTTATCACATTGTTACACTAAAAACTCCTTTAGAATTTTGAATTTAGAATACGGAGCCTGCGTTGATTGTTTTATAACACAAATGATGGCTTTTTTATTTTCGCACCAGCTTCTTTTGTTTCCTTTATTAAAACTAAATTTAAATAGGTACGTAAACTGCGCGAGTTTTAATGCTATAAAATAGTGCTGCGTTTATTTATTTTATTACCATGCCTGAAGGCCTAAAGATTTTCCGAATTCACAGCAAAAAAATACAATTACCAAACACATCTTTTTAGCCGCTGAAACTTATTCCACAATTATCGTCACCTATATTCGAAACACAATTTTCGGAAAAGTTACTAACTCACGTTTAAGTATACGTGAAGTCGCGAATCGCGATGCGCCAAGACTGCCGAAGGAAACGTAAACGCACGTGGTCGCGTCAGACGATAACGAATGTTATGGTTAGGTATCAAACGGCTAATCGCGAAACGTGTAATAGCTATACTTTTACGCATGCACTTAAGTCCTTGTAGTAACAATTCAATTTTTTACTGCCGATCTCAGCACTGAAGTCAGGTAAATATACTTATTCCGTTATAAACGCAATCTATGTGAGGATATTGCGAAAGTATTAACGAACCTTTAGCAATTACCGCAATACATTTTTAAATTGTTATATCTGTAATGCTAACTAAGCGGAACTGACAATGATGGCGACCTACTGATTTAGGTACAATAAAGTCACACCGATATAGGTAAAGATCTTGAGTTCGGGTGTATGATATTTAGAACTGAATTGTAGAATCGAGTCAGTATTTTTTTAGTTCAATATTATGCCTGATTTAAGGGGATACAAGCCCTTCCCGAAACCTGATCAACTACCATCCTGGCCATGTATTGTGCAGTATCAAGTAGTACTAAGCGAAGATACGTATTAAAAACAAGGGTATTTAAGAAGTAAGTTCGAATTTGCCAGTCAGACCAGGATACACACCTGTAATTGATACAAACTTGGACACGCCCGCGCGGCTGTTTCTCTACAAAACTGTAGGAACCTAGAGATCATGGCCAGTTTTATATTTATTTACCTGACAAAAATATTGTCTGTTTCTTTTCTTTCGATACGAAAAAGACTAAGTATTACCATTGCAGTTAAAAGTTCTAAATTTCAGCTACCTAGGCTAAAGGTTGAAACAGACAAAGCACGAAAATTGACAGCTACTTTTGATGCTGTACAGTCAACATTGAAATTCAGTCAGCGCAGTCAGTGAATTGCAGGCTTGCAATTTTCATACAAGTTGCAATTGGAATGCAGTCCGTCTGTTTTCACCCCATCCTAACCGCTAAAGCTCCATACAAGTTGTTCGTACTTACACATACCGGAAGCTTAAATGCATTTTATTTACTGCTAAGTGTTTTAAAAAACATCGAAAACATTGTCGTGCCTTGTCTCCGGCCGCGGGGTCGTCGACCCGGCGCACGGGCGCACGCTTTGATTTGGGACGGAAAAAACTATGGAAGCCGTAATTAGTTATTTATGAATGTGTGTCAACTTTATGGGTAATGTGTACGTCCTACATTGGATATGCAGATTGTAGAGTAAGACAGGTTTAGTTTCCTTGGAAAATCATTCAACATATGCCGAATGCTTTTTTACGGGCCGTGTTTATATAGATACTTGTAGGATATTTCCTTACGACCAATTCAGTATAGTCCGACAAGTTGTAATTGAACCCTCGCCATGCGGATGTTTAGTGGTATTAATTTATTTTACGGGTAACGGTAAGCATTCTATTTGGTAACTGAAGTTGAAAGTCATATGAAAACAGAGCTAAATATTCAACGAATTTTTAAAGAAAAAATATCCACAGCGATGTAAGGAAAGGAAAGTTATTTTCATTAAATGTCTATATTTTGAAGAAGATAAATAGTATACCGATTAAAACCGGGAAACGCCTCCAGCATCTTGGGATGATTTCCGCTAATTAATGTCCGACACCTTGGGTAAGGGCTTGTGCACAAATCACGTGAGGTTTAATAAAGGGGAGGGGGGTCACGAAAAAATCACGATATTTCACGTTGGGGGAGGGAGGGGTATAAGGAGACCTCACGTGTATTTTTCTACAGTGAACGAACTAAGAAAAAAACGATATTTTTTTCTCGGTTTCGTTAAAAATAAATCTTCACTTGTACTTACTTCAAAATAGCGAGTCTATTTTACGAAATTTAGGCGGAAAAAAATACACTTGAGGTAGTGAGGGGGTGTAGCAAAGAACCTCACCAATATCACCAGGGGGAAGTGGGGGTCAAAAAGTAGCCGTGTCGTCAAAACCTCACGTGATTTGTGCACAAGCCTTAAGGTTTGGTTAGTTTAGGTTCTAGGTTTTTAAGTTAATTTTAACACAATACAACATTGTGTAAAAAAAAAACGATTAAGTATTCATATTTTGAAATTGGTTATTGACATACCGCTACTGAACATTTATATTGAATATACATGACGTTATGCATGGTTGCCATCTGAAAGCTTATAGCTAGTGGATCCCAAACCGTTTGTTTTTTGTCATAATAAAATCGGATTCAAAACCGGTTGTACTATGTTAAAACCGGTTTTAGATTCCTTACTATTATAGCGCCATTATCCCAATAGAGACATCCTTACTTTATACCTCCTGAAAAATAGGATATAACATTTAACTGAAATCTGTAAAGAAATGAGTTTTACAGGCTAAATGTCATGATGTCAACAAGTCAGTTGGTCGAACATCCGAACGGTCGAACGTCATTTCGACATCCCAATTACTAATGGCATTAACAATAACAGTTTTTTCTTTCTTTCAAAATGAAAACAAATAGGTACCTATCCGCGTCAATTACAAAGGTCGATATTTTGTGAAATCGTGACGCTCACTGACCCACGACTTGACCTTTAGCGACCGATATCGTGTACGCCCGACGTCGGAACACGATCGTGCAACGACGATGCGGTTTTTTTGTTAATTACTAGACGTAGAACTTCCACAAAGGTGAAAATTATGACGTACGTTTAACTTTCTGCTTTTTTTTTGTTTTACCCCACAAATTCTCTGATAATAAATCCCTAAACCCTGGTCACAGATTATATACAAGTTACTACGTCCCTGGTAGACACCGTAGACCGTAGACGTAATTTAATCCTAAGTTAAAATACTTAAAATGTGCCCAACGTTGGTTGTAAATTACCATAAATAATTTTCCGTGCCAATTTTTAAATACACAATTCTAATGCCTTTTTAACAGAATATTATGTTGTTTGTGCACTTTTATTCAAACCGGTTTTATAACGTATATTTGTTTTTCATTTCAAAGTAAGATAGGATATTATTGCAGGAAATTGGTAAGTACTCGAGAAGATTTATGTTTAATGTCGGTTTCGGTATCATGAGCACATTACACTCACGAGCAAAGAAACGGAATCACTTCGCACGTTCGACTTTTCCGCCCAATAACTTTTTAAGTTTTTAAGCAATCCTGATGAAAATGGTATCAAATGGAAGCTGAAAATGTAACCTTTGAGAAAATTATTATTTTATACTCATATCAGGTTTGGTGAATGAAGGAAAGTGCTATTTTCTAAGAATGGCCAAAAAACGCCTGGATAAATTGTAATGGGTAATAGTTGTTTATGCAACTGATACACAATGAGATCTAACGATAACATCGCTAACGCTCGTTTCATAAAACTCCACTCGTGTTTTAAGGCCTAATTATGTACAGTTGTATACACTACTTTATCTATACACATATCATAAGTACTCTAAGATGGGTTCAGAAGCCATAAGGAAATGACCGGCACCACTAGTGCTACCTGTAAAATATCTAAAGACTACATTATACTTAAAATGCAGTAAGCAATAAATCTGAACAAATACATAAACAGATTATTTATTGTAATAGTTGTAATTGACATTTACATTGGAACAATATTTTCAACTAAAATGTAAATTACAAACAAATGTTCACAATTCTACTTTCGTAACATAATTCAGTGAATAAAGGATTTTGACCTTCCAAACGGTCCGGTAGTTTTGAATTTTTGATATGTTGTCTAGGATGGTTAGTCAGTGTTTAAAATGCAAAATGCACAATTCCCCCCCCCCCCCTCCGCGCCCGCCACCATATTGAAAAAAACGGCACGCTCTTCATATTGTTGCTCATATCTTCCTTTAGGAGCATTTTAGCTAGAAGAAAGCTTCGACAATGTTATAGAGAGTTAAATTTACTACATTTTCCATTTTATATTTAGTTTCTAGGACAGATAGTTACGGAGATATGCACATTTAAAAAAACTTAAGAAATTGCAATTTCCAACTCAAAAACAAACTTCTGGATTATATCTTCGTTTAGGAGCATTTTAGCTAGAACAGTGCTTGGGCAATTTTGTAGAGAATTAAATTTACTATAATTTACATTTCAATATTTTGTTTCTTTAAATGTGGATATCTCCGTAACTATCTGTCCTAGAAAAAAAATATAAAATGGAGAATGTAGTAAATTTAACTCTCTATAGCATTGTCTTAAGCTTTCTTGTAGCTAAAATGCTCCTAAAGGAAGATATGAGCAAAAATATGAAGAAAGTTCCGGTTTTTAGGGTTCCGTACCCAAAGGGTAAAAACGGGACCCTATTACTGAGACTTCGCTGTCCGTCCGTCCGTCCGTCCGTCCGTCCGTCCGTCCGTCTGTCACCAGGCTGTATCTCAACAACGGTGATAGCTAGACAGTTGAAATTTTCACAGATGATGTATTTCTATTGCCGCTATAACAACAAATACTAAAAATAAAATAAAATAAATATTTAAGGGGGGCTCCCATACAACAAACTTGTTATAAATTATATATATGTATAGGTACGGAACCCTTCATGCGCGAGTCGGGCTCGCACTTGCCCAATTTTTTTCAATATGGCGGCGGGCGCGGAGGGGGAGGGGGGGGGGGGGGAATTGTGCATTTTACATTTTAAGCACTGACTAACCATCCTAGACAACATATCAAAAATTCAAAACTACCGGACCGTTTGTAAGGTCACACATAGTACTTTAGTCTCTATTCACCGTATTAACAGCAAAGAACCAACAAACAAATGACAACAATAATGGCGGCAATTCGAACCTCCGTCAAGACGAATGTTTTTTTTTCTAAATCATATATTATGTATCCCCACTCAATTGCTTCGAATTTTGAGTTGGACTCTATTCGTATAATAAAATAAGAGCGGTGACAGGTAGCCGTAGTTACCAAAAGCAATCTAGTGGCTATTCTCATGTCACTCGAGATCAAATGTCGTACGGTTTTTATAAAAAAAAAACATACTAAATTGACGTTTCGTATCGATAAAAATATTAATATCTATGGATACTAGAATAGAGACCAACTTGTGTTTTGACAGCTGTTCCTAATTTAAACTATAAATCGGTATTGTAATAACATTACAGTACAGATTTTACCTATTACCACATAGTAAAATTGGTTGTAATACCTATGTTAGGCTCCCTTTTTTTCTACAGACGCGGAACGGAGCGGAGATGTGTAAAAAGGATCTATAACATTCTGTAAATAAAGTAATTGTATCTTATTGCATGTTTTGACGCCTAGAGACTTTATACATCTCTGGGAATATTAAATATTTTAAATTGATCGTTTCAATTTTATTTTAATGTACTTACCTACCTAACATTGATTTGGAGAATCTATACATCACCTTTACGTGTACCAATGTATTTAGTCATAACATGAATGTAATTGATTGTTTTAAGCATTATTTACGAAATAATGACTTACTGTTGAGTATCTTTCGGTTTTCTTCTCAACAGCGGTCTCTTCTTGGGAAATGCCGATAGATTCACAATCTGACTTGTAAAAGTGCCCTTGTGGCCTACTTACTGAATAAATAATTTCATTTTATTTGTCAGATTTAAATAAATGCTCCTCTTTCGGGCTTCACAAAAGACGCAGCCCAGTTGGTTCGCCACTGGAGTGGGAAGGCACAGAAGTGGTAGAACCTTATGTTTATGAATAAGCACATTATGGTAATTAGGTAAATAAGGTAAGTACTTAATTAAAATGTTTACGGACGGAATTAAAAAAAATGCATGCTGCGGCAGAGACACAACGGCTATTTTTGAAATATATTGGCAGATCTATTTAAAATGATTTACAGATCTTATAAATAGTAACGTGTTGTGACATGTTTAGTAAACGTATAATATAACAACATAGACAATAATATTGACGTCATTATGTAATATGGCACCCTTCCGAAGGTTTCAAGTTGAAACCTTCAGAAGCCATATTTTCAAGACACCTGTGCTAACATTGTCGCTTAAGTATAAGCGTGTAAGACGATAACTGACAATTCAACCACTGTCTTAAGTAAAAGTATTTCTATTTTCTTTGCTATTATATATGCTATTACTTTATCACTTGAGACATATCAAGAGACTTTTAAGACTAAAATAGTTCTGAATACTTCGCTAGTGATTTATGTTTTTAATTCACGTTTTAATTGATCCCCAAAAATCGTCCGCCTGCAATAATCTGTTCTACTTATGAAGAATTGTTGCTGCAAAGAAATGTTAAATTTTATGCTGGTTTGAGATTCTATGTCACCGGTTATTTAGATGATGAGATAGCAATTGGTCGTTAAATCATAATAATTAGTATTGGCAAAAAAAATATGTACACGCTTTTTTGACTGTACTTGCTCACACAAACGTTAATTCGTCATCAAGGACAATCAAATGAGCTCAAAAACAAAAGGTTTATGATCTTATCTTTGGCCTAGCATTGGAGTTCCTACTTCCATCTTCCGTATCATCAGATCAGCTCCAAGATACCAAAATATTGTATTGTTACGCAAACTAAATTTATATGCAAAGTTTCATTTCGATAAGAAGTTGACAGCGTCATTTGACTTTTTTATAGGTTTGGGCGAACTTCTAAACAGCCGAAGACTGCTCAGAGGCGCTGAACTAAAACCTCTTTGATTTTTTTAAAATCACCGGTGCAGCCAAAAAATCTGAAACTTTTTTTTGGTGCTAAGAAAGCTTATTCCTACCACCAGTAAAAATTTCAACCACTTTTAAAGCACTTCTGAAATTTTCATCCATTCCCCATTAGAAGTAGGATAGACTTTTCTTTCAAGATTTGAATACATTTTTAGTTACAAACAAACAAACAACAATAAAAGCGTGTTAAAAAAGCATTTATACTTACAACATAAGCTGTTTTGGCCAAAACCGTGAATAGGTACGTGTTGAAAGATGACAGTATTCAGTTCAACACGTCATCAGGCCGTATTCTGTCTATTCTATTCTAATTTTGAACAGCTTACGTAACCGTGTGGGTCGGACGTTGTGCAATGCTTGCAGAATGGATATTCTGCGTACCTCCATGTTCGAAGGAACGATATTTATGTATAATGTAAAGACAATAATGCACGTAACGGCGAGAATAAACAAACACGGATAACGCCGGTATCGGGACTTAGTATGTCGATTTGTACATACACTAAACAAACTTTCTCCCAGAGTAAAGTACGGTTTGGTGCGAGGACATTACGGGTACAGGCAGTGACTAAGTTGACTAATACTTTTGTCCAAGGCTTGTCAGCATAGTTATAGTGTATTAAGTCGATATCAAAATGTAGGACCTACTAAGAATCAAATTTGTATTTTAAGAGAGTCGTAGTCGTTGGACAGCGTTCATAATCAGCGAGCGGACTAAATGATTTATCCTGTTACTAGTTTATACACTTTACCATTGCCTATCATCGATTTTACTTACGTTGGTTTCGATCTGTCAGTCTCAGTACTCTACTAAGCAACAACAACAGTAAGTACATTATCTTCTAGTATTTGTTATTGACTATCGTTATTCTATAGGATTGGGTAGGATACCCAATCGTCAAGTCTTTAAAACTAGTTATAGTAAAGTTGTCTCTCCATGGCTGTCTCTGCTTTCTGACGGGTAATGCTCATTCTCTGTAGTCTGTGCTAAGAAATTGCCACCTGATGCTTCCCGAAGCCACTTTTAAATGCTTTTAAAGAGAGCTGTTCGCGCTCGGTCCCTACGGCCCCAACATCTCTTTCTACCCTAAACGACTCGAACATGCATCCACAACTTATGGCTGTATTGTATGCCGCTTACGCTTGAGGCAAGTCTGATGACAGATGGACGACGCATGTGTGTGTCGACACAAGTTTGTTTGCATATTTCGCCTATCAGCCGAGTGATCTGCAGTGATGCTAACGTTCTTCCTTCTTCAAATGTCTCCATGGCCCCAAGGTAAAAAAAAATGTTCCAGTGCGAGTCCAGTCAGTTCGAGGGTTGCCCCACGATCTTGGACAGGGGCCCTAGGATCTTGGGGGCGCCGGGCCCCTGCTCCTGCTAGCCACTAATGGCACTAATGCCCGGTGCTTGACTATTTACAAAAAATATCTACAGATCAGGCGGCAGAATTTTGTTGTAATCGAAGTGTAAAGTTTGACTCAACAATTATATACATATATCATAGCGTCCAGTGGCTTAAATCTAGTAGCGCAAGTGTCCCTAATACCAAAAGTGGCACTAAGTTTATTTGTTATTCTGTTATCCTCTAGAATAAAAGCTACAAAATTAGGATTAGATAATCCGGAAGTATTAAGAAACAAAAGAAAGTGGCATTTATATACCTTTGGATAAGTATTGGAATCTGAAACTTTCGACTTATCATTGCATTAACGGGGGCTCGTTAACAGTGAATTGTGAGTAAGAATTCTGTTCCAGATTCTGTGTATTTATAAGCTTAATGTTCTCTTCTGAACCCGAAATAAAATGCATTTCTTGTCGGTTTGCGTAAGAGCACGATGCGACACACCAATCCGGCTAGTGTTTGTTTATTTGTAAAAATAAAATAAGAAGTGGAGAAGAATACAAACCAGAAAGAGATGGGATACGTAATTAAACAGTTAATAAATAATAATTAAGAAAACCGCAGGAATAAGATTAAGTTCTTATAATATTAATATTGATACAAAGGTATCAATATTGGTCTACGAGTAAAATTCTTATCTTCTACAGGATTCTCTAATCTTATATAAGGACTTTTATTTAGAAATTTCAAATAAGCGGTATCGTGACCCCTACGTGCAGAAATTGCAAAAGTTCAAATTCTTCGTTTAGGTTTAGGTTCAAATCAAATATCCCAACTCCCTACATTCGCAATGCAGTGGAGAAATGTGTTTGATTGACATTCTTGAAATATATAGTCTTTTAATTAAAAAAAAAAACTTATACACTTAATAATTAAACTTGATCAAATACGATATTCGAATACGTGATATGTGTGACGGCTCGCGCCTCCCTCGCGTGAGCTGTTATTATATTCTTTAACCACATTCTTACTTTAACTTCTAAGAACAAATATAATAACGATGGCTCAATAAGATCCTATAAAGATTGTAATGTGAAACCAATTTCTACGCGACCACAGAAGCGTTTCTCTTCATGTTACACGTGGTCGTTCAAATCAGAAACTTTAAGAGATATAGACCACCCCATAACAGCTAAGTATTTCCAAGGAAAAAATAACATTTTATCATTATGATTTGTAATGCAACCACCACTTGTTTTTACAAGTTTCTCACGAGTCTCTCAAAGTTTGGTAATCATAATTTGTGATCGAAAAAGCGTCTTATAAGAACAACCAAATATTGGAAACCGTTTTTCACACATTTTTTATCGGCAATACATTAATAAATTTATAGATTGCGCCTCGAACGATTTTCTTTCTCAGGTGAACATAAACAAACTATTCGCCAGCCAGTGCCGCGGCACTTGAGTTGGAAACTTAAATGGCATAATACCAATAGCGATAACTTGTAGTTACATCCTTTCGGCCCGAGTGCAGCCGGGGGGTATAACAGTATTTGAAGGCGAAGGTTCCGTACTGTCTGTCATTAGGCCGTACTTAATTAAGCGTAGCAAGCTTAGAATGAACGCTTTGCTTAGCGGTTACTTCTATACAACAGATACCGGCTAGCATAGCTACATAGCCGGAAATCTCGAAGATATTTATCTGTCTATAAAGTTTTTACGTAATGATCGATGACAATGCATGTAAAGAGTTCTTCTGTAAATTCTGTGAGTATATTTTGAATTTGTTTTACACAGAATTAGTTTCGAATTTGCCTTTTCGTTTTAGTAGTTAATGGATATGAAATATCTACCATAAATATACGGGTACTTTCAACAAAAGTGTTAGTTTTGCAAGTGTTTCTATTTTGGAAAATGTTTTGTTTCTATGTGATAGCTGCCACCTTCTATTTCATCCCGTCAAAGTTAATGTACAGTGGTCTATAAAGATTTAGGTACTCGATTTTGGTTGACGACTGTACTTTAGGACTTTATTACAAGTTGCACTGAAGTTTGAAGTATTAGGTGACAAAGTGGATACATTTGAAAATTGAAATACATACGATAGAGTAGGATCTCAAGTCAACTGTATGAATTTTTGTAGTTTGTACCTTTTTCTTGAGTAGTTAGTACAAGTACTTTACTCAAAACTCCAATTACTTAGATTGATGTAATAAAAAAAAAACCGTCTAAATATAAAATCTGAGTAAACTGGCTTAAGGACTTCAGCGGCTTTGTTACGACCTTGCTAGAGGTAACATGTGGGCACAAGCTAGAAGCTGTAGCGGTAAATTTGACAACATGAACTGAACTGAACTCATATATTTTGTTCCTGGGTCATGGATGTTTTCTAAGGATATATTTATCTATATAACTATGTATATCGTCGTCAAGTGGCAATAACTTCCATGGGACTTGGCCTATTTGTGTGCGGTTGTCCAATATTTATTTACTTTGCAATTAATAATTATTCTTACTGTTTCGCACAGTGAAATTTACTTTCGATCTTTTGGTTATTGTATTCATATTCTTATCAATTATCCAAATTGGCAATAACAATTTTTGTTGGTGTCCATTACTTAAAATTGTACTGCGGGCCTACGGTATCCTATATTCGCGTCTATCGAGTATCGTAAAGGATAGCTAAATGATAAAGATGCCGTCACTTTGCGCCATTGAGATTATACGTGTCATATATATTACGTGGACCCAGTACCGTTACCATAAGTTAACGTGACCGTACTCGCTAGCGACTGCGTAAACGATTTGTACAGCGGCCCTAGCGGTTACTATATAGAACTACAATCTCCATAGAGGTATTACCAGAGCCTTTAACACAAAAATGTCTTGATCGAACACTTCTCTCAATCTCATTTCTACGGGAAAGGTACTTAATTGCGATCGCGCCGTGTTGGTGTGTTAAATTGAAAACTTAGATTGTGGGTCAAGAAAACTCCACACAACAATATTTCGACGACGCGCTGTTTGTAGTGC
Source organism: Apotomis betuletana (assembly GCA_932273695.1). Lineage (NCBI taxonomy): Eukaryota > Metazoa > Arthropoda > Insecta > Lepidoptera > Tortricidae > Apotomis > Apotomis betuletana. The sequence goes on along the minus strand of OW026298.1, from coordinate 8,693,542 downwards.
ACCTGCCTACTGAGCCGGCGGTCTTGGGTTCGAATCCCGGCCAGGGCAAATATTTGTGCGATGAACTCGAATATCTGTTCCTGGGTCATGGATGTTATCTATATATGTATTTATATATCATATATATCGTCGTCTAGTACCCATGGTACAAGCTTTGCTTATTTTAGGATTAAATATATTTATTTTAGCACGCGTCATCTTGTTAGTTGCGCCGGCGCTGGTGTCACGGTCAATCTCGTTAGCACGCCGTCGCCCCACGTGCGCCACGCGGAATTCCTGCGAGCGATAAGCGCACCCGCCAGGAATTTTAACAAACAGTGCACACTACACGGCTGTCTGCTTATTTTAGCTTGCAGGTACACTCAGCCGCGAATCTGGGTCGTACCTTTTATTAAAACACAAGAGAGAAGATTAAAATATATTAACGCGGCCTAAAAAGTTTGCTAAAATTTACAACAATTCGTATTTCTAACAGGTGGAAATTAAAATAGAAATCGAGAGAGCACCCTAAAAAATTTATTATATTTATTTTTGTAAATAAAATGAGAAAATACATAAAATAACCGAAATCTACGACAACTATGCCTGAATAGTTGTAGTCTTCGACCTATCCGCGAATAAACAATAAGCTGTCAATAATGTCAAGCGCCAAACTCAACGTCATTCGTGTTTTTAAATTAGACACCAGACTAAAGTAACCTTAGCATTGTGTCTTAGTTCTAGAGTTATTGGGGTAAGTTTTAGAATGAGTAAATTTTATGAAATAAATAATAAAATAATTAGTAATCTCAGGAAATATATAAAAACTGTGATTAACTACGTCCTCTTTCTAAGCGGATTACAGAAAAGCAATAAAATTGTAAGTCTTAAAAATATGAAATATTGTCAATTAGAGGTAGGTTCCCACAGAATATTCTCTACCATTATTTTTAATGTGAAAGTATCTTTGATGGTTTTTCATAATCGACGTCTTGTTTTCCATAGGCATCGATTGAAAATTTATATAAGGTGCTTTAAACTTCGAAATAATACTACTTATAAAAAAGAAACAAGATATGGAGTTCGTTTTTAATAATATTTTAAATTGTTACTTTCAGTTCATTACTTAGATGAAACAAAATATCGCTGTTAAGGAAATTAAATGCTGGCGAATCCTACCACTGTTTCCCAGTTTAAAACGTTCTAACTGTGTGAAGTATGTACCAGGTTTGCATAAACGAGCAAAAACCTCGGGCTACTCAGGTGAGCTGAGCTCAAAGCCATAAGTAACTCTAAATCCCCATGAACATAAGCTCTTTTTGTCCCAGCGCGTCAGACTCAGACAGCGTCCCGTTGGGTGACACGTTTTACACGACCCCTAAGGTTATTCTTCTCTTCCCAGAAAATACTAAAAAGACTGGCACATGAGAAAAGATAAACAATGCTGTGCTACTGATTTTAAATGACATGTATGTTTTGATGTGCGTGATATACGTCATTTTGCCATGTTGTCGTGATGTAACCTGTTTTGTCTGTTCACGTTATTTTAAGTTTATGTTGTGAAAATAATGTATACGTATTGGATATAAGTATGTCATCACAAGATTGTGTAAGTATTATACAACGGTAAAAAGAATCAGTAAATGATATTATGGGAAAACAATGCACGACCTCTGAAATTGTATATATTTCCTTATGTATGTTTGTGTTTTGACTAATTGAAGTACGTAATTAACTATCCATTCATTTACCAGTAATTCGTTCATTCATGATAAAATTGAATGAAACAATAAATATAACAAATGTTGTCCAAGGATGCGGGATAGTCAGAACATTCACATATTTACATACTGTTGTCGGGAAATCGCAGGCAAAACGAGTTTTTCATCCACGCTTTCGTTCACTATCTATTGGCACAGACAAGATACCCCTAGACCGCTATTCTCATACAAGAAAACGTAACTCTGAAAAAGCTCAAAATTCGGTATAAAAACTAGATGGCGCTGCTTCGTAGCCTGGAAGTGACAAAAATTGTATTTTTCACCAATATTTTAAAGTGATTTTTGATTTTTGAAGATCAAACGCGTTACTGCTTCATTTTAATACGATAATATAACTTAAATACACAATTTTTAAGGATTATATTTTTTAGTCTTCAACAACGTGGTTTGATCGTATTAAAATAGATGGCACTACCTCTGGATAGCTCAAGGTTGCTTGCGGGCTCGCCAATTTTTGCTACACAAAATAGCTAGATGGCGTTGGTGAACTGGTGTAATGTGGACAAAATAAATTACGCCCGAATTGACAAGCGACATTTCCCACTAACAAACAGTAACGTAATATTTGTTAGATAAGTTTTGTACAGTCAAGGAATTTCATTTCCTACCCATTTCGTTAAAATGCCGTTAGACATTCGCAATGCATTAAGGCCGAAAATTATATTTCAATAATAGTATTGAAATGTCAATATTATTATTTGTCACTTAATTTTACAAAAAACCTCCTCGCGAAAGGTTATCATTTGCTTTTAATTTCTAATTAGGAACATATGTCAGTGTCAATCGAGAAAATCGTAAAATAATTTTCAGCAACGTTATTAATTTGAAAAATAAAATGCTTGCCGCTAACCGTGAACTATTAAAAGATAATGATAATGACTGAAAACAATGAAGAGCTCAAAGAGTGGAGTTACACCAGGAAGGAATACGGATTTATGAGATCACACGTCGGTTAAATGCTAGCAGGGACACAGTTTGACGTTGGGTACGGCGATATAATGCTGAAGGAAACCTTATTGATCTACTGCAAAGCAAAGTAACCATTGCATCGTCCGCTTGCCATGGCCCAAGACCAACGCCGACGACAAAATGGCTTTACGCCAACGGGACGATTTGCGGAAATGTTTGACATTTACCCTAGAACAATTAGGAATTGCCTACATGCAGGCGGCCTGCGAATATATATTCGTTCGTTTTGTTTTTGTTAAAAGTAATATAAAGAAAACGTTTATAAAATTGTGGTTTTATTGAATGATCACTGTCGTTAGTTCTGTTAGTTTTTGTATAGATAAATTTCGGGTGCCTGTCGTATCGCATAACGTTTTTTGTCCTAAAAATGTTTGGCATACTGTTGAATGGCATACTACTCGTTTGTCCTAATAATTTCTGCGCATACTCTCTTAAAGTCCTAAATCAAGTTTGTCCTAATATTGATAACTCTAAAATCTAATTACCTAAAGCATAAGTGCCTATTTCCCGAATTAGGTGCATAATTGACAGACAATTCGGGCATTGTCGTGTATCCGAGTCTAAGATCCGAGTAATACAAAAACTTTATGCTCTAATACTGTACTCGGCGGTAAATAATTATTGCCCATCGGTCTTTAGAAAGAGACAATTCAACAATTGGCTGTTTACGACGATTTCCTAACACTGGTGACCGTCCATCAATCATCGTTTAAAATTAAGAGGAACGAACGTATTTCACGTTTATAATATTATTAGGATTATTTATATAATGTTGATTATACTATCTTTGCATACTCAGTTATTACTTTATTTTTATTCACTTACCAAGCGGGGGTACATAGTTCAAGCTCGTACTATTTTCAGATGATGTGCGTATCGAAACGTGATACCTACCTGAAGGGCTACTCCGATGTTGGAAATTGTACTGTCGTATAGTGCTATTCCATTCACTAAAATATTCTTTGACAGATGATCGAGAAGGATGGCGCTATTCGACAGTCAAATTTTGAACATCGGGGTAGCCCTTCTGGCATCACTGGTTTGACATGTCTTGCCAGATGGGTGTGTGATGTCGTCAAATCAAATGTCATTGTTTCAAATTTGTAAAATTGTATGTATTTTATTCTTGAAATTACGCGATTAATCGAATTTTGCGGTTACGTGTTTCCATATCAGAATTTATTGTTTTTTTACAAAGAATAGTTTGGTATGCGTTTCGTGAAGGTCTATCGTAGGCCCAGACAAAAATATTATTATATTGATTAGTTTACGTCAAAACGATGACATGTAGGGAATTGTTGCAACTACAATGATTTGCTCTCCATACAAATTTTAATCCCGTTTTTCGTCCCTAAAAGGGATAAAACTTGATATAAATGATAGCCTATGTCCTATTCTGATATATAAGGTACATAACTGGAAAGTTTCATCATAATACGTCCAGTAGTTTTTGAGATTAAGTGAAACGTACATACATACATCCATCCAAACTTTCACGTTTATAATATTATTAGGATTAGGATTAGGATTAGGATGTAAGTAATTTTTATGTTTAAATAAAACATACACAAATAGTGAAATGAGACGAAACGGAACGTAGTAAACAAACATCGCACCTAACGTCATCTATTCACTTTTTACTGTATCACTTGGAAGTTGGAATGTCGTTGAACGCTTGACGACTGTGTTACTTCACGCTTGCGCGTACCGTACGGTAGGGATTGAAAAATGACGACTTTTGAATGAATTGAGACCCTTAGCGGCATCTAGCGACGTAGAACGATAGTAACTAACGGAGTACGGTGCGTAGTATGAAGAATAGCGGTCTAGGGGTATCTTGTCTGTGCTATTGGCAACAAAACCAAGCAACCATGCGCTTTAAAAAACAGGAATAAAATAGAAATAAAACAGCTTAAATCCAGTTCAAACCGATGACGTAAGTTACCTACTCTGGGGCAAAAGATCAATGACGTCATAAATAATTATATTATGTATAAGTCAACGAACTACCGCTTAAAATTCAAAAATGTTCCTATGACAATACATTAACAAGTCTTCATAATCTGTAATCCTCTTCGGTCAGATTAACGACAGGATGTAGTGACATTGTCCTTGGCTATGTGGTACCGTAATTCTATCGTCTATGGTTGGTAAGGCAGGGTACACACGCTTCTTTTGGTATAACTTTTATAGATAAAACAGTTAAGTGCTCAGTGTACTAGGATATTTGTATTTTGTAACATAAATAGCATTTAATTAATCGGCCTGAATAAGAAACTAGCTTTCTGATTGACCTGTAATCACTAATCACAATCATAAACAAAATGCATAAAGTACTTAAATGCTTTGAGTGTTTTATTAGTAATAGATTCAAAATGTATTATTATTAACACGAGTAACGGGATTTATGCAGCGTTTCTAAATAATATTAACTAAAAATAAAAGAATCTTGATTATTATAACGAAACGGGACTTAATCGCATTAAAAAAGGTGTTTATTTAATTAATTCGACGTTTCGGACGTGATAGTATGCCCATGATCTCGAAGGGACTGAAGAGGAAGGCATCAACATCTTGTCGCGCGAGTATATCGAACTACCCGCATTTGGTCTTGTTTGTTTGTTAACCTTTTTATTTTTATTTATACATGACCATGGTTACAAGACCTTCAGTCGAAGTCATAAAAATACAAGCAATCTTATTTATAAAATAAAGAACTGAAGATTACAAGAGAGATACTTAAATCTTTTCATACTTAAATATTTACATCAAATATTTTCAATTGTTTTTAAAATAAATTTGAACACTGGTATGAAATACACTGGATTCGAGAGTAAGTCTTGAATGTGTTTGTTCACCTTATATTGTCGGATTGCCACACAACACACATCTGCCCGTCTAGCACAACTACACTTCGCGACTCTTGTCGCACGACATAGCATCGCGCGTCACTCTCTCACAGTGCAGCGAAGAGAGAGACAGGTAATATTTCTCGTGCGAGGGAGAGTCGCGTGTCACAGTTGTGCTAGAGGTGCTGTGGCTTGAGAACGAATCTTTTTATGTGATTTACATTTGCTGATCAGTGATCACTGGATTCCACGAAGACGAAAGCTCAAAACCGTCCTCCCGTTTGAAATTAGTGTGTTTCCTTATCAAGTCGATTAAGAAGCCTTATTCCTTTTAAAATTCATTTTTTTCATACCATTTCAACCAATTTTGAGAAGTGAATAATACTTTTTCCCGAGTTCTAGGTAGTAACATAGTTATTTCATGCTGTGATTACGTGCAATCGAAAATAAGTTGAAAAAAAAGAAACAATTTTCCGCGTGAATTTTGTCAATTTTGAGTAGTTACTGAAACAAAAATTATCAATTAAAAATTCAAATAAGGTACCAATAAATCCCAATAGCCCTGTTCTAGGTAGTAACATCAATAATATGTTAAGAAACATGTTTGATCATAGAGAAAAATGTCTACAACAATCAGCATTTTAAAAGGAATAAGGCCTCTTAAATCAATATAATAATCATGATGTACCAGAAAAATAAGCTCAATGTAGCACTAGCCTATTCCAGTTGTGACTTTAGTAAATGGGGCTCTATAGAAAGATCACTTGAGCACAGCCCATAAGTTCAGGATTAAAGAGGTAAGTTACTTAATTTTTGGGGTTGCATTCGATGTTTCCGATGGCATGGATCTACTTTAGCAACGTGCTCTATTTAACTTTAAATAACTTCCCAATGTAATTTTATGCAGCGCGAATAGCAGACCAAAAAAGCTGCATACATGGCAATGCCCTGATTTACCAAATACGTAATTTATACTTATTCATATGAGAATCGTAAATGCCGTTACTCAATTCAATCTCCCTCAATTCTGTTTTTAATATTCTATTCGGAATAATTAAGATAGGTATTATTTGTTCAATAACTGGGAATAGACATTCTTTCCTACCTTCTTACTAACCCACACACGAGAAAGCCATATAAAATAGAAATCTATGTATGTATATGCTTATAGGAACGCTGAAGTGTTTTTTTTAATGAGCTGTCATTACAATAAAACACTTATATGTGCATTAACGACAGTAAAATTTAAAGTCTAAGACTGGATTCGACCAAACTTTTATTTCAAGAACGCTGACTAGAATGAAGTTTGACATCACTATCCGAGAGTAAGCGTTATTTTAGGAATATGTAGTTTGATTAAATCCAGCCTTAGAGAACACTCTTATTAGAAATCCTCATAGCAGTATTGTTATTTCACAGGAAATGCCATTAAGCTACTTCTAACTGTTACAAGTATGTAAAAATACTACAGACTCTACTCCGCGATCGAAGTTATGGTTATGGTAGTACCTACGCTATGCTCATATATACCTAATGCACAAAAAATGTAAGGCCACAACACACTTGACGCCGATTATAAACTCAATTAAATACAACAAAACCCCATAAGGAAAAATAATTAATTTGGGATTAAAAATCACGTAGTATCTCACTATCTACTATTACATAGGTTTTGCAATTTATTGTTACTAACAAATTATATGGATTTTAAATCTGAAATAAAGAAATTGAATTGAATTGAATTCGTTACGTAGAACTATTGCGATGTTCCCTTTCACTGCTTTTATACCTGGTATTGTAATAAAATTTGTGATTTTTTTTATGAAATTGTTTTTATATACTATACATACTGTAATTTAATCTAGTTTGTATTTTTTTCATGTAAACTTTATTATATACTATTATTTGATGTACCTAGCCATATTGAGTAGGTACGTAATCATTTATAAAATTTACACATCGCGTCACCGGCCAAATACGAGCGACTTTATATATTTATAATTTCAACCAACTTTTTGAAGTGAAATAATATTTTCACGAGTTCTAGGTAGTAACATAGTTATTTCATGCTTTCATTGCGTTCAGTCAAAAATAAGTTACAGTTAGTCGAGTAGTTTTCGAAACAAAAATTATCAATGAAAAATTCAAACTGTAGGCTACAAATATATATCAATATGTCTCAATAGCCCTGTTCTGGGTAGTAACATCAATAAAGAAAGAAACATGTTTGATCATAGAGAAAAATGAGACCTCTTAAGACCTTTTATCCGTGTACCATATTCGCGTAGATAAAGCCTATTCCTAGCCTTACGCACAGACCAGTGGGCTTAAGTTACAGTTCGCTACTTAAATTTTTGAAGGGTTAGATTTGAGGTAAGCAACTACATCCGTCGAGAGTTAATTGATTAAGATTAATTATTCATTCATTAATATTTCATTCATTTACTTTTACTAAAAATATAAAATTTGTGGTGTGTAAAACATACGTGACCCTTATTTTCTTTTGAGTAGCACGTCTAGCATAACTGTGACACGCGACTATCGCGCGACGAATGCTGCCTGTCATTACCGTTCGAGCAAGACAGGTGACGCTGAGTCACGCGACAAGCGAAGTCGCGGCAAGATATGATAGCCCCGCAGTATAGACAGGGCAGTAGAGATGAGTGAGACAGTAGGGGCGAACGCTCCGCATGTGGAATGAGCTCCCTGCCGAGGTTTTCGCCTGGGGCTACAGTATGCGGTTCTTCAAGAGGGGAGTAAATAGGTTCTTAAAGGGTCGGCAGCGCGCGTGTGATGCTCCTGGCGTTGCAAGCGTCCATATAGACGGCGATAACTGCGTAACATCAGACGGGCCGCATGCTTTTTCGCCACCGTCGTAGTATAAAAAAAGGGGCTCGCTCGCTAGAAAGGGACGTTGCATTCATCATAATCAGATGTTGCGAGCGCGGTGCATCGTTAAATTCAGTAGTTGATATGTTTTTGCGTACGTTTTTAACATAATGAGCTATTACACAATGTCTGTATTCAATCAGGGTTCCGTTAGAACACGTGATGATTTCTAAACCCGTATGAGCTAAAGTATTTTAGGGGCCAATATTGCTTGTAAAAAAACAGAACGTGACAATAAATTCCGTGATACATGCATGCAAAGAGAATATTTTTTGTGTGTATATTATATACAATGTCACTTTCCAACGACCTGTTATAATTATATATAAATAATAGTAAAGTTTGTGTCCCATAAATGTAGCGCTTGGACCTCGGTCTGAGTAAGTTTTTTGTGGTGCTGGTAATCAACAAGCCCGTCGGCCGTAATCGTAGACACTATGTTGTGGTGGTAGGCCTGCCGCATCATAAGCCTCGGCACCAAGTCTGGTCCGCACCCAGGCGCTCGGAACTGGGGATGTAGGTACCTAGCTAATAGCAAAGCATCAGGTCTCTTGTCAAATCTGTGCGTAACTGTTATCTATCTGAGCTCTAATTTGGTGTGGGAATAAGCAACCCTATGTAAGCTTCTACTTTATAGGAACTTTTTTTAAATTGATGACGTCTTTAACATAGCAAGGCAGAGACTTCGCTATTTGGGCCGTAGTATATGCCAAATTAATAGCGAATGACAATATTTTTTAAAATTATTATCCTATAACAAAACGGTATATTTAATCGTCACTCAGTAAATTGCACTGCGTGTGAGAAAAAACGGACAGAACCTGCGCTTGTAAAATGCACTACACACTGGCCGGCATTCATTACTAAACGAGGTAATTACGGTGTCTGCTCCAGTAAGCAAATTGCGTTTTGATTCGCCACGCTCCGGTTGTGTGAACTCCCCCTAATTTGAGCAACACGTCAGCTACAGACTGAAAACAAATGGCGTACGAAACTGCAACAGATTTAGACTATATTGCTAGGTAATTATAATTAATTCGGTATGCAAATATCAGTGACCACTGTCGTTCAAATCATTTTGAATGTACAAATACTTTAGTTAAAGTTGTAGTTAACTGTAATAATCTATATATATAAAAGAAGAAGTCCTGACTGACTCATCAACGCACAGCCGAAACTACTAACGTTAGAGAGTTGATTTTTGCACAGTAGATTACTTTTATAACGTGGGCTAGGGATAAGAAGGGATTTTTGGAAATACCTCCCCTAAGATGGTTAAATAGGGGTGCAACGTTTGTATGGGGGAAACTTTTTTTTGGAGCTAGGGACTTGAAACTTTGTAGAAAGATTACTTATTGAAAAACACAAAAAGTACTTTCAGCGTTTTAGAAAATTTCACCCCTAAGGGGGTTAAAAAGGGGTGCAATATTTATATGGGAGACACTTTTTTTTTTAACTAGAGGCTTGAAACTTTGTAGAAAGCTTACTTAATCAAATACAAAAAAATTAATTTCAGCGTTTTGGAAAATTTCACCTGTAAGGGGGTTAAAAAGGGGTGCAAAGTTTGTATGGGGAACACCGCTAATGTTGTTTATAAAGAAGTGTTACGCTAAGGTTATCAGTTTATATTTTTTTTTACTTCCTGTCTTCTACCCAGTGACTACGTAATTTTTTTAAAACGAACTTGCACCACCTTTTCTATGGTTGACTGTCAACAATATTTTCTTAATGCTGTCTCTTATTAATTGTGTTCCAAACTTTATGTTATTATTATTATTATTATTTATTTATTAATTAAAGTGTAAAGCTAAAAACATATACAATTTCCTGTAAAACGGTTTGTACTGTTTGTCTGCATGTGTTCCTATATTTAGTGAGTTGTCTATCAACACATGAATAATCTATACTTTATATACCTATTCTTACTTTATTTAGCTTCTTGAGAAATATAGAGAACTGTAGCACCAGAATATATTGAATCACTCTTCAAACAATACTACTAGCCTGTAGACCAAAATAGTAATCGCATCATTAAATTCGCTTATGTGCATTTAGTTTTTAATGGTCACGTTTCAGCATTTTCTTTAAACACTAGCCTTTTTAATAACTGGGGTACCTGCTAGACCATTTAGAAACATTTTGGCCAGCCTCGGGAACTCCGCCACACCACTCTTTTCGTTTAATAGCCAGGCCGGCGTGGAGACCAGTGCTGCCTTCTTATGAAAAGAGGTCATTATTTATTATTGTTTTGAAATAAAGTTTATTATTTATTATTGTTGAAAGAGATACTCTTCATTAAACTGCCTCCATCTCTCGATTTCCAGTGCTGAGTTTAAGATTGTTTTAACAGCCTTACGATATTTAACATTTTTTTTAAATCTCACTCATAATAACTAAGATCCCCATTTTCTAACTCCAAATCCATGCGTCGCTCTATATCTTGCAGAGTCATTTTTGCCATAGATTAAAAGCATATCAGGTAACTGACGGAATAAAATATTAAGCATCCTGCAAACAATTCCCGTAATCTAATTGGAAAATCTTCTAAAATTCTTTAACAATTGCATATCAGTGTCTGCCACTGTTTGAAATGTAATATGTCTAGACCATTTTAACTAAGAATAAAATTCACTTACCTATTTTAATATCTTTGTCATCATCAAAAATCTACGCGGACGAAGTCGCGGGCGGCCGCTAGTATGTTATAAATATCTGTGTTCTAGGATAGAACAGCTAGAAAATTGAATAGAGCGTTACATTTATAATCCGATAACAAGTAGAAAGTGCATAAATATTACATAGTAATTTAGCATGGATTATCTTTGACCTTTTATTGTCTTTTGATCCTTGTTATTTTTATAATTGAATATTAATGTATTACCATTATAACTGTCCAATTATTTATTATCAAATATGCAATAAGTATATAAAGGTTATTATTAATAATGAATTTATTGTTTAGTTTGTATTTTTATTTCTTATACACTTGATCTACTTGTTACGCGGCCTAAGCTGAGTATTATTAAAAGAGGCATTTAAATTCTCAATTTAGAAAAGCATTCCCTCAGGTTGCCTTTTGTTACAGACGACAAACGGAAAACTCCCGTAACTCCCTATAAATAAAAGCCACGACACGCATCAAGGAACACAGTAAAAGTTACCCTCGATACAAACCTGTCATTGAAGATCCTGACCAAAATCGAATACAGACGACAAAACGTATGCTCAACGAATTAAAACTCTATGTCAAAGAGGATAAAGATTATGAGTTATTGAGTTGCTGGTAAATATAAAACGGCTATCGGTAACCATAGTTGTCCGAAGACCATAGATCTAAGAGTTATTATTCAAATCCAGATAATACGGTGGTCACGGGAAACGCCTGCGGTAATAGCGTAGAGCAGCGGTTCACAAAATGCGTTTCGCAACACTGGGAGCTTTGTGGGAATATTAATATGAATCACTAAGCAAGCATCGAGCAAGTCTGTCACTGTCGAGAAAAAGTTGATTCCAAATAGCATTGTTTCCTTTTATTTCTTACAACGTTTTTATAGAGTACTTACAGTAGTAAAAGTAAGTACATCTACAAGTGATCTACTCTCTCATAAAATCCTAAAATGTAATGGGGATTTGGGATCCTTAAGTTTTATAGTTATTCATATCATATTTTTTTTGATAATATACGTTATTGACTAAGAATCTACAAATTGGAGGTTTATTTTTATGTTGTCATTTTTTTTTTTTAGATTTAAGTAATTTCGTACACATTTGGGACGTGATCAAATGTCGTTTTAAAAATGATATCTAAAAGACGTAAAAATACGTGGGTCTATACGACGTAAAAATCAATTATCGTGGATACTAAGTCCAAATAACAATTAAATCGGGAAAATATTATATTATATACTAGTGCGATGCTGTTAAATTATGCATTCCTCTTGAATCAATCTATCTATTAAAAAAACCGCGTCAAATCCGTTGTGTACTTTTAAAGATCTAAGCATACATAGGGGCAGACGGACAGACAGCAGGAAGCGACTTTGTTTTATACTATGTAGTGATAACCTTTAGAAAACTTAATGTTCCCCATTGAAAACCGGTTTTATGTGTAAAGAGGTCATTATTTCTGGAATAATGTTAACAGCGCGATGCACGATTAGTATCGCCAATCGCCTCCTCACAAGTCCAGATATTTGGTGTTTAATTAGTTATTAATATGGAGGGGATACGCTCACACACGCTAGGAATAAATTGCACTACCGCGGGTCGACGACCTCCAAATTGCGCCTGACCACGGCGATGGTCAAAAAGTCTGCCTAACGCGCTCTAATGTCTGGGGATTACTGTAACGTGAACACGATTTTTCTTGAGACTAAATATTAAATAATTCCAACGTACATTTTTGTTCGTGACATTCGGCCCAATAAAGATCTTAACATAGGCACCTTTACCGTGTAGGTACCAACCTACACCCGTTATAGAATATATATATATTTTTAGGGTTCCGTACCCACGTCCGTATGTCACCAGGCTGTATCTCACGAACAGTGATAGCTAGACAGTTGAAATTTTTACAGATGATGTATTTCTATGGCCGCTATAACAACAAATACTAAAAATAAAATAAAATAAATATTTAAGGGGGGCTCCCATACAACAAACTTGTTATAGATTATTTATAATACGTTTTTACGTGTACGTATTGTACCTAACCCTGTTAGAAAACTAAACCAAAGAATGAAGAACTTTGCCCTGAAACGGAGTTAGTTAGGTACTTCAGTCGCTCGGTCAGAAATGTTACATTTCAGCCATTTCTAAAGATCTACAGCTCACGGAAGCACAGAACTACTAGTTGCTCGATGTGCAAATCCAAAAGAAAACTATGTATTTAGACACCAAGGCGAAGACCAAAAAATTTACCACCTTAACTCACCCTTAACTCACTCAATTCATATTTGTATCAAAGTCTCCGTTGTGCGAAGACCTTAAGGTTCTATTTTATGGTTCCTTAGTGTATCGTTAATTTTTGTAGCACAACGGAACTTATTCCAATCGCTTTTATTTCCTCGCTAACTACGCCTTAATTTCATCCAACTTTTTGTTCCTAACGTACCAGCGTTCTGGTCACTCTTATTGTATCTTCGTAACTAGCGCTGTTACGTCACTTAAATATGCATTACGTAGATGAAAGTGCGATAATGCGTACAACTTCAAAATCAATGACCTAATATGAAGTTCTACACGACCCTTATTTCACTGTATAATCTATATACAATACGTATATAGTACGGTCACGTCTGAAATTATGAACACATGTGAGGAATAACAATAATTATTGTAACGGCTTTGATGATAAAGGTAACAAATGAATCACCTAACAAATGACAATCTAGGAGCCACTAAAGTATTTTTTTTGTGCAGAAAGTACAGCTCTGTAATTATTTTGGCTGATTGACGATGTTGAAAAAAAGGCTTTGGGAATCGAATTAACCTGCACAGCCAAAAAAACAAGCTATTATTAGCCATGTATATTTTTTTTCAACATTACAATATTTTTTGTTAATCCTCACATGTGTTCATAATTTTAGACGTGACCGTACTAAGCCATGTAGTAATCGAAACCTTAGTAAAGTTTAGACTTCCGCTCTCAACAACTGACTGAACATACGCATGTACTGTGAACATACGCAGTACGCGACGCGAGCAGGGTTTCTTAGAACCTATCCCGACCTTAAAGTAAAACACCCACGCCACCATGTGTTATTTTTCCCACAGCTCATTATACGTAGGGCGTCTCTCTCACATAGGTGTCGACAAAAAGGGACCTCCGATCGAAGTATCCCGGAAACGTAGATGTCAAATAGGCCAAGTTTGTTAGAAATAAATTCCTTGTGGTATTTTATGTGAGGAATGGTGCTGATGACTTCAAAGTAAGAAGTAAGTTTTGTATAATCTGTGATTTTAGACTGAAAAGAGTAGTAAATCTCTGGCATAGCTATATCTACAAATGTCTGTTATGTTATGGTATAATCTGACAATCCCATTTTAACCATCGAAATTAATAATAGTTCCTTTGGCGGACGGTTCCATACGAATTTATGGCGGTCAGTTTGTTTGAATGCCGGCCTTAATTTTATCAGACTGTTCTCTCAATCTCTGTTGTCCTCCGTCTCGAACTTGGCCGAGACGCTCTCGAGCGTATTCCGGGCATGTTATGTATATTTGAAGATACAGTTTGCATGTTGACCAGTCATTTTGAATCTGTTTTAAGTGAATTTGTAAATATTGGTTGTAAGTTACTGTTTTTAGTGAGAGTTTGTAGGAAACGTGGGCGTGTTTGAGTACTAATAGTACGTGCCGTGCCTTGCGAGGACGCATATTTGTGCATCAGAAAGTACATGAGCAATGGCTTTTATTTTCTACTGGATGGTGCCCACCTTCAGCAACTTCGCCCGCGATTTTTTTGAACATATTTATGTTAGATAGTATCCTGTAACCATCTTTGGATATTATCAGTCAAGCATTACCAGTACTAAAATTAGTTAAAATACGTTCAGCCGTTTTGGACAAAGGGAAATTGACCAACACGAAATGATAAAATCATCTGAAATCGGCACCCTAATTATTACTTACATAATCGAATAGGCCCTCATTCAATGAGGCATTCCAATATCCCTAATGTAGCCATTTCTTGGCTTTATCTCAGGTATGTTACGGCCATAAATATATAGATTTTTGCTTCTCCAGCTGCATTAGCTTACAACCAACGTTAAAAAATGGAGCAGGCAGAGCATATCTTACTTCATCGGGGGTTTTTAAAAGTATGTTCCCTATTGCTAGAAAATTGCTGGTAGATTAATCTGGAGAAATATTGTTTCTTTTAAAGAGCATGCTTTCTTTCTTTTTCTCGTTGGTCCCATTGTCACATAACATAACTTCCTTTCGTTGACGTCGGTTATTCTTTGTTGACAAGTGGTTATAATGGGTTGCTTGATAACTTGATAAGTAAATAATACAAATATATTATTGAATTACCCTCATAATTAAGTAGAAATATGGATGGGCCGTTCGAAATTCCCACGGGATTAGTCACTGGCTAAACCAAATAAGGTGCTTACGTAGTTATATTGCGGCTCCACACGACTCGCGATGTTGACCAAAGTTGACCGAGGCGAAGTTGGCCGAAATATGGGTTTCCGTAGCGAAGTGCCTCTCGACACTATCATATCCGCCCAACTATCGATAGTAGAGCTAGGGATAGGAAGTACGGTACTCGTCGGTTCAGTGGGCCTGCTATTATCGACCGTCGATATAAAATAAATGTGGGCCACCGACCGTCTCCTTGCATTTCCAATGCGAACAGTTACAAACTGATGGATGGAGGAATTCACTGGCTATTATTATAATTTTTATTATTCACAAACTGCCCGGCGATTGACCTCGGTAACACCTGATGGTAAGTGACTACGGGGTCGAGGATGTAGCCTATACACTCTTACCATAGTGAGACCCAAATTATAATTTTCTGGAAATACACACGATGGGAGCGAGTTCCAATTGCGTACTAAACGTGAGATAATGAAGGCAAAATAAGAAATATCGCGATGGACCCGTAGTCAAAACTTAGTAAGTTTTAATAAAATTATTGCAACTATAGAAACCGTGAGTCGCAACGGTTTTGATTTGATGTGGCTACAATGACACATCTACGAGTATACTCGTACTATTATAAAATTCTTAAATTTTATTAAAATCAGTTTTCTACGGAGAGGGGTCATTATTTCCGGAAAAATCTTAACAGCGCGATGCAGGACAGCGCCATCTGGTAAAAAATTCTTTGCCCGCTCATCAAGCCGAAACAACTGGAGTATAATTTTTACATCTATCCATCTATTTAGTCTATCTAGTATAATACTGCCATCCTAAGTTAAAAGGTCGTATCTTTGTATGGGTTTCATAGTAAGATTCGGCTTTTTACCGTAGCACGGCAGAATACACAACTGACATTGCTACATTACATCACCTAAGTGTCTCTGCACGTGGAAATTTTTCAGAAACGTACTGTTGACTTTAAGAGGGTGTTACGTCCTTCCGTCTAGAGCCTGCCCTAGGAGAAACCAGTTACTTAACAAACCTTTCTAGCCTTTTGTTAATTCATTAGAAACACATCTTATTTCCATTGCAAATGGGCACCGGTTCAAAACAGTAGGTATTTATGTAGATTTACTCACTAATCCAGCGGGGCTATATCTTGCCGCGACTTCGCATGTCGTGCGAATCAGCGCGTCATCTGTCTTGCCCGCTTGGTATTGAAAGGAAAGTGACAGATAGTATTTCTCGCGCGACAAAGAGTCGCGTGTCACAGTTATGCTAGACACTCGTATCTCGCTTGGATATTTAAAACAAAAGTAACCTTACGGACCTTACGGTAGTACAACATGATTTTCTTCCCAGGCCAACTAAGGTTTCATGTGTGAAGTTAAGAGGTGTTGATAGTTCAAGCAGTAGTGGAGTACAGAGCGAACATAAATCATATAAAAAGAAAATATAATAATGCTTATCATTATGTGATGAAACCAGTACTGTAATTTTAGGTTCCTTCGACATTTTGGACTTACGATTCTGTGACCCATGTTATTAAGGTTGTTTCTATAACCAAGATGAACTGGTAGGTCGCTCGCCACAGGCTAAATGGATATAGAAAGTGTGAAATCGTTCGTTGTAGATGTAGAAAGGACTATAAAGATGGAGGTGGTCCTTGAATGTCGTGATTTTTGAAATTTTAATCCTGACCTAAGGATCTTCATGTTTTCTACGGGACACTACGCAATCAAAGCAGTGACTGCATAGCAAAGTTATTCCTGAGTCGTTTGGCTAAGGAATTTTACTTCTGTAAAAGTGATAAAATGCCATAAAAATATCTCTTCAGAATTATTTCTTAAAATAGATCTAGTACAATTTATTTTATTTTAATAAATGCATCATAATTTTTATTTTAACAAAGTAATAAACAGCTTCCGAGTATTAAACAACTGTTTGCTTTCAACAACAACTACGTATTTGGTATAACAATTATTTCAATTATATGGACATAACGTGATACGATTCGCGAAGAAATACTCAGTACGCATCTGTATTAAATTTAACGAATAACATGAAAACTAAATGGGCTTAAATGTAAGGAAAACTCGTTCACTGATGGTTCGGGCGCTTTTTGCTCAACGCCCAAATGTCGTTACGTTTTAATTCGGACCAACTTTAAAACTAGTTTGCGATTTATTGCTCGCATTGGCGACTGTTTATGAATGCGTGTGTGATGGCGTTTTATTTTATATTATCAACCGGTTGACGCGAAAAAACCAGCCCTGTCGCTGCCGTATTGATGGGACACGACACGCTGCCACTGGATCTCAGAGCGATCGACTCGAGAGTCCGGCAAATTGGACTCGAAATGAGATTGCCGCGCCCTAAATTCAATAATTAGGTATCAAAAGACAATTTTGATGCCATTATACCAAACTATTGACATTGTAATAAAGACTAAGTTATTAAAAAAAAAATGAGACATTTAATTATCGTATTAAGCGGTTGCCGCAACGGTGTACGGGTAGCAGCCCCTAATGAAGAGCTCCATACGAGTTCGAAACATGTCGGGCCCTTCCTGACAATTTCACATGGGTTTACACTCAAGTGAAATTGTCTTAATAGGTACAATAATTAAAAACTAAGTTACGAAAAATAGACAAATTTATTTGTTCGATGAATACATAATTTTGTAAGTACCTACTACTAAAGCTACTAGATTCCTTAGATTTGGTACGTTAAGCTCAAATCAAAACCAGTAGACAATTGTGGGGTGGTGGTTAAATGCCTTAAAATAAATAAACTATTCGAATGCCACTAATTTTGTTTCTGTAACTTTTTAGGTAGTAGGTTGAGTTTAATTTAGCGTTCATTTTTAAATTAAAAACGTTTTTTGCAATTAACGTTATTTCGCCCTGTACATATGAAACAAGATATGTTAAATTCGGTCGCCGGAACTCGACACGCGCGAGCCATTTTCGCATCACTAGCAGACGGTCGCTTGTAGGATTTTGGTTGCAAGAAGTCTCATTATTTTTTAATTTGTTCCTGGGAACATGGCTTTTGTTCTTTGTTCACATGCCTGTCATGTGTACCCATTTTTTTAATGTTCTTTTTCACTCTTTTAAAGTACATTCATTTAAGTGTAGTAATTGCAACGTCTATCGTTTACCCAACCCAATATAAAAGGTAGTGTGTGGAGTATTTCTGTTCTGGGTCAATCTTTGTATCGTTACTTAAAATTATTTCATATAACAGGTATAGATATGATAGTGATACGAAGCTGGCAGGCCCTTTTCACGGCTCAAGGTATGTAGGTATAGGTATAGTGCTTTTCTCAATCATATGCAATGAAATAAAAAAATACACCACTCAAAAAGAACATGTTAAAAAAATTCTAGGTCTTCAATTTTGTATGAAATTCCTTTACAGTTCTCTCGAGTTGATCCGCCCGAAATTTGATACTTTGAAGCCTGTTATAACGTACGTTATGACGACATTTCATTGTATGTTTGAGAAAAATCATTTTAAATCTTATCTACAATGTCAATATCAGCCGTGATTGTACTATTTATTATCAAAATCAATTTGTAAACAATGCAATCTTTAGCACGGATTAATGCATTCTTGTGCAGGTAAAACCACAGACCAAAACTCAGTTTAAGCAAAAATAAAGTAAATTCTCTTTAAATCTTCAGAAGCATTAAAGTTCCCTACAAGCTAAAAGACTTATACGTCATATACGTGTTGTAGAGAGGAATGTTCTTAGGACCTTATGACCGTGGTCCGCATCTCGACTACCTATGAAAATTCACACTTCAATGTTTTATTTGCACTGCTTTATCGTTATCGCAACGGCTGATAAAAAGACAAAGGGATCAATGAATAGTTAATATATATTTATATATCCACCTTATTTTTGCAGTGTTACCAGCCGCGGTCGTAAATAGCGTTTTTTTTATCATATCGCACTAATATTATACTATAAAGACGAAAGTTTGTGTGTTTATGTGTTTGTTTGTTACTTCTTCGCGCTTATGGCTGGACCAATTTTGTCAAATTTTCGTATGAAGGTTGCTAACACCCTGGATTAACACATAATCTACCTTTTATCCCGATAAAAGTAGTGTTCCCGTGGGATGAGCGGGTAACACCGCGCGGCGCAGCTAGTTTGGTTATAAAAGCTAAAGTTCATGTATGTGTGAGTGAGTATGTTAGTTACTTTCTCACACCGAAACGGCTGGGCGGATGTGTAGGAAATTCGGAATAGAGATAGCGAATACCCTAACTTAACACAATACATACTTTACGTTTCTGCAAAAAAAAAACATGCTGCTCTCAGGATAGTAAACAACGCGATCGAAGCCGCGGGCTCTAACTAGTGAGTTATAATTAATAATATATGCTATTATAAAATTCTACATTTGTGTTTAGATTTCAGGAAAAATCTTAATAGCGTGACGCAGGATCGTCATTTGTTCTGTATTGGTGCGCGGCGCCATGCCAGCCGGGCGCCATCTGTTGGTCATAATTTCCATTGTCCTCTCATCACGCCGAAACGGCTAGATAATTTTTAACCAAGCTGGTTTAACCAAGCCAAAGATGGTTTATAGGTTACTTTTTAACCAATAAGTATAAGGGTAAAAAGATTTCTATTGACATTGCAACGTGGCGGCGCCACTGGGACTGGAAGTCACAGATTGGAAAAACGTATTAATACCGTACTAAGCTAAATGGCGACCTTTTTGTATGGAAGTCCATACAAAAACGTCGCTTAGCACGGGTGAAATGGTGAAAAGGCGGTCTGATCAAATGTGAATGTTACATACGTACAAGATACTAAAATAAGTCGCTCGTTTATGTCTACGAGAAGGGACCTTCATGCTACTCGTAAAATGATTTTTATTGCACATGCATCATATTAAAAAAAAACTCAGTTAAGAGTTTTATAGGCTCTTTAAATCGGCGTTAAAGTTGTACGTACTGTGTGTTAGGGCCCAAAACACTATTACAAGACACGACATCTAATACGGTGAATAGAGACTAAAGTACTATGTGTGACCTTACAAACGGTCCGGTAGTTTTGAATTTTTGATATGTTGTCTAGGATGGTTAGTCAGTGTTTAAAATGCAAAATGCACAATTCCCCCCCCTCCGCGCCCGCCGCCATATTGAAAAAACCGGCACTTTCTTCATATTTTTGCTCATATCTTCCTTTAGGAGCATTTTAGCTAGAAGAAAGCTTCCACAATGTTATAGAGAGTTAAATTTACTACATTTTCCATTTACGATAGATACGATAGATAGTTACGGAGATATCTACATTTAAAAAAACGTAAAAAATCCCAATTTCCTACTGAAAAACAAACTTCTGGATTATATCTTCGTTTAGAAGCATTTTAGCTACAACAAAGCTTGGGCAATGTTGTAGAGAATTAAATTTACTATAATTTACACTTCAAATTTTGTTTCAAGGACGGTTAGTTACGGAGATATGCACATTTAAAAAACAGGAAAAGTCGAATTTTCCGAAAATTTCTGAAAATTCTTGGTTTAGAACGCTGTCATTCAGTTAGGGACTTGTCTAGGACAAATTAAAACATGTAGGAAATATAATTGCTTATAAAACTCATGTCCATTTTTACATACATTTTCGGAAAATGTAACTTTATTTTTTACATATCTCCGTAATTATCTGTCCTAGAAACAAAATTTGAAATGTAAATTATAGTAAATTTAATTCTCTACAAAATTGCTCAAGCACTGTTCTAGCTAAAATGCTCCTAAACGAAGATATAATCCAGAAGTTTGTTTTTGAGTTGAAAATTGCAATTTCTTAAGTTTTTTTAAATGTGCATATCTCCGTAACTATCTGTCCTAGAAACAAAATATAAAATGGAAAATGTAGTAAATTTAACTCTCTATAACATTGTCGAAGCTTTCTTCTAGCTAAAATGCTCCTAAAGGAAGATATGAGCAAAAATATGAAGAAAGTGCCGGTTTTTTCAATATGGCGGCGGGCGCGGAGGGGGGGGAATTGTGCATTTTGCATTTTAAACACTGACTAACCATCCTAGACAACATATCAAAAATTCAAAACTACCGGACCGTTTGTAAGGTCAAAATCCTTTATTCACTTAATTAATCGGATCCTCGTACGACGCGGCATCGTGCCACGATGTGACGTCGGGTCGTGGAAATGCATAAATCCAAAATGAACTTTATCTTCATGTGACAAAATGCTAAATTAAAATTCATTTTACAATCTCACGACGTCGCATCGTGGCACGATGTCGCGTCGTACCACGATACGATATCGTATCTTGTAATTGTGTTTTGGCCCTTAGTCAGTGTTTTTTTTCATTTTATCTAAATGACTCTACAAACAAACAAACCTACCTATAACGCCCTAATAAACAAACGGTTAAACGTAATAAAACAGACGGGGCAAATATTAAGATGTTGACTCATAGAACATGTATGATTATTATTATTATTTATTATAAATTTTTCGGTAATCTTACATTGTATAAAAACAAAACTAAATCACATGACTTGACTTAGTTTGAGGTCCCAGATTTTGTTATGTATTAGTAACTGGGTTTTCCTTATGCCCACATGCATGACCACAGGGTATTTTGGTAATCTTTCGAGTACTGCATTTTCCGAAAAAAGGTGACAAATATGACATAAAAAAATGAGGAAGAAATACGAAATTAAGTTGATTTTTTAGTAGTTGTAAATAATTCGTTTATTGTTTTGTTTCGTTGAGTGTCACGTTGTTATTTTAAACCGAGATGTGAACATTTGTCTCCCCTACGGCTACGCCCCGCCCTGCACCTACATCCTATGTGCGGTAAAAAGTTATTGTGATACTGCAGTATCGATTTATAATGTATGCTCGTAGTTACAGGTGTAATGTTTCACACGGGAATTACTTACTTAAAACATTGAGTATAGTAATAGCATAATTTCAGTATCATAATTTCAGTATCCGAGGGGTGTTAGGTATGGGGTATGGCCTATGACAAAGTAATGCAAATTATAGTGTCACACAGTTACATGTAGATTGTGAGCGAGCAACAATTGGAAATCAACTACGTAACCTATCAAAACTATGCAGCGATAGCTCAAAATTATTAAAAACCTAGGTATTTATTAGAGATGTGGTGCTGGAGGCGAATGTTACGAGTTTCTTGGACAGCCCACCGCACAAATGTGTCAATTCTTCAAGAAGTGGGAGTCACAGTTAGGCTGTCGACAATCTATCTCCGCAGAATTTTAGAATTCTTGGGTCACCTAGCTAGGTGACAGGGAAAGTACAGGAAAGGCGACCAAGAAGAAGAAGCCCTATGATAACTCTAAATCGAAAGCCCGCGAGGCATTACAAAGATATTGAACTCACAAAAAAATAAACGCCCAACACAAGTTGTTTTTGTTCGCTGTCACTAAGTAATACAGGAATCGCAAATTTTCTAAGGCAGGCTTACTTTGTTTTGCTGTGGGTTGTTCTACGAAGTTGCGTTAGTATTTGACAAGTAAGCTCATATAAACTCGCTCTACATTATGCCAGTAGTAGCTAAGATAGTTTTATTTACTTACTTAATAGTTTTTAAAACTGCAAGTAATCGACGTTTGATGAGAAAAGTAACTTTAAGTAGTAAAAGTTTGTTCAATTACTCGTCCACTGCTAGTTATGTCCACCACTTTCTGGTGTAGTAGGAGCTTTCGTAAAATCCCAATCTCGTTGATAGGACAAAGTAATCCATACTTCGTAACTTATAAAACAAAAGAAATGTTTTCGAAAAAATGTTGAATTCTACGGTAAGTCTTACTACTGGCCGAATGTAAATAAAAACCATGAATTAAAAAGAAAAAAACAAACGCACGAAGTTTACTTAAACTTCAACACCGGCTCCGTTATTAAAAAAAAAAACTATCGTCTACCTTTTAGAGATCAGAACAAACTTCACTGTTTTAACTTCACTTCATTGTTCGATTGTTTTGACACCGACCGGCACGGACTCGGCCACATGTATTACTGAAGATCATGTTGTCTTGCAACATGCCTTAGTGCCTCAGGTAGAATTTTCACGTCGAATATGCGACCGTTTTTAGAAGGTCCCAGTACTGTGAAGGTAGTACCGTTGACTTCGAGTTCGGTTTTGATCGGATTGGAGAGGAAAGACATTGTGTATCGACGACCAGCGCGGAAGAAAGAGATGAACTGTGAATGGCTAGAAGCCTCCGCAAAGAGTAACAAATTGTAGGTGGGACATGCGACCATTGTACAACAAATATATATCCAGTCAGCTGCAAAAATATCAAAGTAATGTGTAGGTATATTTATAATTTTGATAAATACTTTTAGGTACTTGATCTCTATTACTAGGTGTAAACAATGACTAAGTACGAGTATACGCGAAGTGGTAAAATGTTTACTATCACTTTTGTGAAGTTTGTTGATTACATAATTCCTATTAAACAACCTTCCTGGGTACACGCAGGACTTACACGTGATTTCATGTTAAATTATTGGTGGAAATATTAAAATACGACGTGAGAAACTTATGTCGGGGTGTCACAAATCTACTTAGATGACTACCCTAAGAGGCTCCTGTCCAGATGCAGCTTTATTTTGCCATTATCTATACGATATGTTCACTTTCTCGAACTAAACATTATTAAAAATATGGTCAGGATGGAGCCCATATAAAAAACGTATTGTTAACTATTCCTAATAGTAATTGAGGAACTGACCAGTCTACTTCTGTTCTTTGAGCATGACGTCAGCGGTTTAAAATGTCAGCAACGCACACACCGCCTGCCGTCTCGCTCCCCCGCGCAATTCCCAATGGGGGCCTGATTCAAGGATGCACTACACTCCTCAGTTCACTGCTCCCGCTCAACGAAGGCCTGATCTTGAAGGCTTTTTGATTTTTTTGTTTGTTTGTAAATTGGAAAGTTAACTTTTTTACCACTAGCCGTAGTATTTGTTTTTGCATTTTGAATTTAGATCACTGTTACATAGATCCTACTCTAACTTCTAACGACCTACCTTGCGTAAAATAGGGACTGAAGAATTTAACCAGAGACAAATGTTTACGATTCCCTTTTTTACTTTATATTAGCTGTGGAATTTGCTTTTGCATCTGAATTTAGAATACTACACAGATCCCATTCCCAATTAAACTAGTTTATTCTTTCGTAAAATGTAGTTACTAATTTATATACAACAATCCGCTAATTAATTAAATATACCTACATACGAATTTACTGACTTTCAGTCCTGAACCTGCTGTACAACATTGCTACAAATAATTATATAAGTAATAATAAGTTTTCTTACATATTATGTAAATCGGCTGGACATAGGAATCCTACTTAATTAATAAAAGTCCCAGTTCATGCCTGGGATTAATGAGTTAGTCTACCAATATATACATTGAGTATCTTAGTATACATATAGGCACTATATCTTCCTATACATATATCTCTTGTCTACTGAACAGAAAGATAGGGAATATAACTAAGTAACCCTTTTTAATAAGGTTTTTTTTCGATCGATAAACCTAAACTATAATAACAATCGCTTAAAATGATGAACCTGTCACCAGCATCCGATGGTCAATAACATCGTATTGGAAGATATCGCTAGTTTAGTAATCATATTCACTCAAGATTCAAGGTGCAGGCTTTGGAAGGTGGCAGTGCCGGCAGTTGCTAAGATGATACAGAATAAACGTATACTAGCGGCCCGCCCCGGCTTCGCACGGGTGCAATGCTGATAAATTATGCAGGTATTATACCTATAAATATTATAATATTGACTATTCAATCTATTAAAAAAATGCATCAAAATCCGTTGCGTAGTTTTAAAGATCTAAGCATACATAGGGACAGACAGACAGCAGGAAGCGACTTTGTTTTATACTATGTAGAGTGAAGAGAAAAGAAGGCACTCGAAAACATAATCCTCGCGAATGGTCATAAAACTGGTGACAGCTCAACTAACATGATCTTCTTAGCCAATGCAAAGTGTAAGCGTTTATTTCTATTTAAACTTAATTCATAATAAAAAAGACGTAGTTTCGTCCCCGGAATACTTTTTGAATTGGTAATCTCTTAAACTGGAGGTTGGACCGCAATCAAAAAAATATGCCTATGAAGTTAACAGAGAGCTATAAATTATTATTAATAAAAATTGCATTAGGTATGTTCATTTGCGAAGGCGGGTTTTACATCGATCGCCGCTCAGTTTTTTTGTCGACTGCGTATTGGCAACTTTTTTTGCGTCCGAATACACTAGCATGGTGCTATTTTACAACCTTGTATGCGTAGTTACTGTATGTCTTAAGCTACTATAGGAAGGTAAATGAACGAGCGAGCGACGCGAGTGAGTGATTGAACGACGGTAGCAGATACAGTGTTACCTATAGTAGGTTACCTATCTGAAACTTCGCCAAATTTTCATTTGTCCAAAAGCCATTCTTTTTCAAAACTGTTAATTTTTCAGAATAATTATATAAAAAACCTGACCTAATCTAACCTAATGGGTTTATTTAAAATGATGTTTATAAAATCCTGAAAATATTATCACTATTATCAGATCACTTTTAATGACGTAAAAATTAAAAAACTATTTCAGCAATGTCGAAAAACTGATCGCGAAATCTACAGCTTCCAGACCCACTGGTATGGATAGACAGATTAAATTAGCTATATTTTAGGTTCCTGTCTTCTCAATGCCATTCCTTCATGACTGGCCGAAGGGTGTTGTGTTTCGGCAGTTCCGGGGCAATCTGCCGAATCTTGCTCCAGATCAGACGACGCAACGGAGTAAATCAAACTAGTTTTAAGTTTCTTTATATGTAATTTTGTAGTTCACAGTGCCTTGTTTTGATTACCGTAATGCTGTGGAACTAATTTGAATAATAAATCTATTAGACACTACGATTGCTGCTGTGTATGTCACAAGGTTCTAACGCTTGGATCGTAATAGGATGATCCTTTATATCTTCAATGAATTTGTATTGATATGACCACTAGAACAATGAATTTAAAATTAAAATTATGTACCTAGCTATAGTATGCAATGCGATATGTTTAGCCTAGCAAGCGTCGCTCCGACTCAGGGATAGTGGCGCTACAAACAGCTTTCTTATTATGGCAATAATTTGCATACGTCATTCATATATTTGCATTATTAAACGTCAATAGCAATTTGTCAAGGATTTGTCATTAACCAAATTCGAAACATTGTTTACCGGAATGCAGCTCAATCCTTCGTTCTTCTTGCGAAATAAATACTGAATCCTATTGAATAAAACTTGACTTTCATTACTGCGGATAGATTTGGCTTTTTTACGAAAAAAATCTTGAAATTTGCGGAATATTTAGTCCTATTTCCTCTTTGTGTACCTACATCAGTGACATCCACCGACTTTCAACGTCAGTTACCAAAAATTTGTCGTTGCCAGTAAAATAAATTATTACCACTAAAAATCCGCAATATGGCGTGGGTTGTAAAACCCTTTTGGGGTATAAAATGTAGTATGTTGACATGTAAGTTCTAGGTGGTTTTATTATTATTCCAGTTCTGTGTACACTGGTATAGCTTAATGTTTTGTATAAGTACACACACAGTAAGGAATTGTGTGCAATCAGTATTGATATATGTACATATATGCAGTGTAGTGTGGTAAAACGCATACAACAATAATACAAGATACATTTTTAGAGATTTTGTGCAGAAATGTTATACTTAACTTAGTCATATACGGTCAACGTTTTTAAATTTATTTCCTGAGTGAGTTAGATAACAATATGAAAGTTTAAATAATTTCCACGAGTAAAACCTTGAAAAACTACATTCGTTCATTAATATCAGTTGATCGGGGCACAAATTACGATTCAATTACTAAATACTTTGTACTTAATAATCAATTCCGCCGATCGATCGTAATTATGTCCTTGACTTCGCTTAACTTTTATTTCAGTGCATGCTAGCCGGTTCGTCGTTAACAGCAATTCATTTTAATTGCGTGTGTAAATATTTGTTCCCATTGGTCTGATGCTCTTTATGGCACTTAATGAATCGCACGCACAAACTTGCTTTAAACTCAACGGTGGCGCCACTGTCTTATGATCTGTCAAAATTATTTTATCATCTCGTTAGTTATTATTTTATCCACCGGCATATATTTTTTTGCTATATAACTATATACAAGTACAAAATTATCCACACATTTTATAACAGCGCTGTTGTGGCATGAGAGCTATAACGTATAACGCAGTATGTGAGGGCGTTAATTACAATTACTCCCGCCAGCATTTGTAAGTTTGCAAGTGTAAAATGTATCCGCAACGGATATTTTATGTATAACTTAAAGAGCGAACTAAAGATGCGCGGCATAAATATTAAAGATTATCACCATACCCAGGGGTGATTTACCACTAGGAGACGAATGGTTTAACATTAGGCTGACAGTAGGTGTCAAATCATCTGTGCACCGAAAACCCCGTGGTATGATTATCACATCTAACTGCTCGGCAGTGGAACGGCACGGCCTCGGCTCACGCTAACGACGCTTGAACAACGTTCCGTCACCGCGCCTACGTCAAGTGAACGGCGCGCTCGTAAGTCGTAAAATAGCCGCAGGCAGATTGATCACGCATGGATGACACTCATGACGTCTACCGAAAAAGGTGGATGTCTTGCCGCAAGTGCGACGACACCCTGCCCGCTGACACTTCCGTTACGTGCTGGCCTATGGTTGACGCCTGTTTCACAACGAGTAATGTGTCCCGACGCGCGACATTGCCGTGACGGCGCCAAGGGGTTAGGTCTGCGATAGCGTATAGTTTTAAGTATCTTCCATAGAAAAAAAACTTTTTTTATTGATTTAGGATAACTTCAACATCTTTGTATGAGAGTTTCGCCAGCATGTGGTAAGGCCTACGTACAAAAAGTATGGCACGAGGAGTTGGAACGGTGCTTAAACACGGATGGCTCAGCTATCAAGATCACGAATTAATTAGTTTTATTACCAGCGTGGCGAAACTATAATACGTGTGCAAGGCCGACACTTGAATTCAGCTAGTGGGTTTCCTGCTGCTTTACAAGGAAGTTTCGTTAGATTTGTATCAATTTACGTACAAAATTAAAATAAATGTATTTACAATGTTGAAATTGACTGTTCGGAGATTTGTGTAAAAATGCGGCAATCAACTCCCAATGTGTTGAATTCAGATGTAGCTCCTGATATTTTTAGAGCGGTTACACTAAAACCAAAACGACGTAACCCATTTCGCATTAGAAAATGGGCAGGAGACAGGGTAGGTACCTTAAATCATCTGCCACTACGAACCCCTATGAACACAAACTATTGGCCATTAGACTGCGCCGAGCGTTAGCCGCTAACGCACCATTAACCATAGAGCGCGGGGAATGCGTATTGAGATCGGCGCGCGGCCGCCATAGTAAAAATGTATGGAGAATTAAAAGCGCTTTTTGATAAATCTGGACCTTTAATACCAAACAATAATTGAAATATTTGATGCGGACAAATTGTAATGTAAACATTCATCTTTTTTTTTAACTGAAAATCAGAATAGATTTCCATTGTTAAAGTATAAAAAAAAAACACTTAACGCCTGCTTACGATTTTACAATTTTCGTCCAACTTTACTTAGTTTTCTAGGGTAAAATATTAATAATCTTATATTTTTTCCACGGAGAAGTTGTTGACACATTCTTCGAAGTGCTAAATATATAGTTTAGAAATGGATTAAACAACTAGTGTTGACGTTGTCTACTTAACGGCAACTGCCTATTTTTCATATTTTGCTCGGTGCAGTCTTAAAACAATACACTGATGCTCCCAGGACACATTTTCATGACGTTACTTTAACATTCTATCCCACTAAAGATGACTGATATAAAGCGTGTATATTTGATATTACCGCATACTTTAGGGGGTCTTAGTATAGGCATTTATTAATATATTGAACCGTAAATTAATTATAAAATCGAACTTTTTTTTTTCCATATAAAATAATTCGGCACGCAATGTATTTGTTTATTGTTGTTTGTTGACACTTAACATCGTGATGTGACAACTGTCACTAGTCATAACTACGCCATACATAGCTGCTCCGAAAATTTTCAATAATTAATTACGCTATAGCAGTTAACGCTAAATTAATAATTTTATTGTTATAAATATCAGATTATAGCACTAAAATCTCCGTCTGGCTTCAATTTGATAAAATATAAAAAATACATACCTGATCTTCATCCCGGCAGTCAATGATCTCGCTTCTGAAATACAGAACATATTATGTAATGTAAAGCTTTAAATATATGTATTTTTAGTACAGAAATGAATGAATTGATTCGTTCGCTTGTCACCTTCGCTTCGGAAATTGGGTTCTTTCCTGCAGTAACTAATGATCGTATGCGATTTTTAAATGACCAAATAGCAAGAATAAGACTGTATAGCGTAATGACGTCATACCGCATTGAAGATGACTTGATTTCCATACATAAGACGGTGGTAACAACGCAGTGCTAAAATTCGTCAGTGTTGATTATTAGAGAGTAAACGTGATTTCACGCAAACAAAGATACGGAAACAAGGCAACTTTTTAGATAATCTAAATTCTAAGGATTCGATGAATCCGAACTCACTTTTACATAATATCTAAGACGAATCTTTGTAATCGTGCGCAACGCAACGCAACAGTGTTTGTTACGAAAGCGATCCGTTCGATATAGGATTTTAATGATGGAGCAATAAGATTCTACGTTTCCGTGGTGAATTAAGTATAGTTACAAATTTATTTTATACCTGTCAAAATCACTACTTGGCGTGACGCCGAACTGATTTATAAGCAGCTATTTTGGTTCCGTAAATTATGCAACGGCACTATTAAGTTTGTTGTCGTACAATATTATTTATGTTAGTAGTAGTGGCGCTGTGGTCGTGTTCCGAAAGATTCCATATTATATAGCAGAGTTTAGTTCCTGGTTTTTCCGTCTGCACGCATAACTTTGTTATAGTACATATTCTTTGCACGTATTATTCGGGCGTGCGCATCCATAGTTGAAAAGCAGTTACAGTACGAGTGTGGAATATGATTGAGAACACTTTTACCTATTTATGTAGATAGCATCTATAAGGACTTATAAAACAAGTCACTACCCGTGGCTCAGTGCGATTAAAATACATACTTTAAGACAAAAAAAGTTTAGTAATAACTTTGTAATAAAGTCGTGATGTTATTGAAAAAAGCTTAATTTTTGACCACTTAATAATTTAACTTGTATGCAATCAACTATTTATCAGTTACACTGGTGAATAAAATCGATTTATTTTTTTAAATCCCAGTCTTTTTTGGTCACACTCAGACTCACATCGTCAGTTCACCTGCTTTGATGCTTTCTTATTAGTAGAGGATCCCGATATAGAACGACCTTCACCGAGATGTTTATTTGATGAAATGTATTTTATATTTAATTTAATATGTCAATAAATATATTATTTACATTAAATGCATATCATTTATTGGGTATAAGATTAATCAAAGTACAATAAAACTAAACATTTCAACATTTCACCGGTTTGATTATTAGATAAATTCATAATAAAATAATCTTAATTTTATTTAATTTCAATTCAATAATCAGACCGTTGCAAAATGCTAGTAGGTATAGATTTACCTGTTTATACCTGGCTACCCGATAGTTGTGACGGGAAAAGAATAGGCAACCTAACGTTTGCATATTCTATGGGCTTCATACTTTCGATTGGTATAGAATTTATCTAATAATAATCAAACCGGTGAAATGTTTTTTTTTTTTAATTATTAATTTAACATACCCTGGACTAAAATTTGTTAGGCAACCCATTTGCAATATATTTATTGACATATTAAATTAAATATAAAATACATTTCATCAAATAAACATCTCGGTGAAGGTCGTTCTATATCGGGATCTTAGACTATATGTTGCGTTTTTTTATTCCGGTGGCTCCGTCGCCTGTGCCTTGGGTTTTGAGATACCGATATAAATATACCTAGAATTGATCATTTCAACGTATATGATGAGATGCAGAGACAATGATTGGTACTTTATTGTGTATAGGTAATTAATTAGTTGTTTTCACGAAAACTTGATTCGATTTATACGTTACAAAATTATTGATGAAATTCTAGGACTGCACCGTCAGATTACTCAAAATTCCTACTAGGAAACTACATTTACTTTCATACAAGATTAGGCACGTTGAACATAATTATGTTTGTGGAATAAGTCATCGATTCCTCAGCAACAAAAACAGTGTTTACCAGTGTTCAAAGTTCTTCTGAAACGTGTCACAAGTTTAAGGACAATTATAATTAGATACCTACATAGAAGACTACCGTAAGTCTCAGACATATTCAAATACATAAACGGATTTACTCACGTCGTATAAGTCTAATATTGCTCTACATGTTTCAAATCATCGGCAATCCTGATGATGAATCGCGTACCGATTCGAAACATATCGAGCGATATTCGACTTCTACGACTTTAATTATTGTATTAAGCGGTTTACACTCACGTGGAATTGTCAGGAACGGCCCGACATGTTCAATGTGACATGACAATCCCGTGGACACCATTAGTCAAGTGTGCGTAATGTCTATTGATATGACAAAAGTGACGTTGGAGTGCTGGACGGACAAGTTGCGGGCTTGCAAGCACCCCCCGCCCCCGCGCCATCGGCGCGCGCGCTCAGAGCGGAACGTCGATCAAAGTATCAGCAGTGACGAGTTTGCCGCGGCGGTGTCCGGGCAGCCGTCCCTGATGAAGAGCTCCATACGAGTTCGAAACATGTCGGGCCGTTCCTGACAATTTCACGTGAGTGTAAACCGCTTAATACAATAATTAAATATGTCTCACGAAAGTTTTAATAAAATTATTCTACGACTTTATTTTGTTTTTATTTTTTTTATAACGGCACAACATAGTTGTTGTTACAACACACTTCGCCTGATGGTAAGCAAAAAGGGGAGCCCAAGTCGCAATGGCAACTGACGAGAAACTAACGGTGCCAAGTCAGTTGACACTGACATGCTGGCCCGAGAGATGCTTCTTCACGCTTCGTTTGAAGGGTCCCAAGTTATAAGAAGGAGGAAACACATGAGCCGGCAAGGAGTTCCATATTTTAATAGTTCGGCAGATGAAGGAATTGCCAAACTTCTTGGTAAGTACGTGTGGGAATATTCTCCACGGTGAGGCGATGACATCGCAAACTGGCACGTGTGGTTCTATGACGGAAAGGGAGGGTGGGATAAGAGAAAATAACTCTTCAGGACACTCGCCATGGTATAGGCGATAGAAAACGCTCAGCGACCCAATGTCCCTACGTAATTGAAGGGTTCGAGGAATCTGGTAATTTTCTCGTCACCTATGATGCGGACCGCCCGACGCTGCAATCTGTCAAGAGCATCGAGTAGATATTGGGCGGAGCCATCCCAAAGATTCGAGCAGTACCTACTCAACGTCGTGAGTAAACCCGTTTATGTATTTTAATACAATTCTAATTTTGATCATTTACTTAACTTTCCTAATCAACACGTCATAAGAACACGTTTACAAATATCAAGCGGTTCGCAGTTTCTCAGCTTTGTAGATATAATAAGGATGCAAGAATTTATTCTGAACCTGATTTTAGTGGTATTTCCTTACTTTGAAGTCAGCACCTGTCTTTATGATGTGCTATGGGTAAAAAGAGGTAGTTACATATTACTTTCAGGGACTTATTCGTGTTTTTAAGGCAAGAACTGCTTTGGAGTCCTATTAACTTGACAAAACATGTTGTGACCATGACATTCAGACTTCCATGTTGTATTCGAGTATTGTGGCATTCTCAGTCTGAGCCAATTAAATGTTAACCGAAACTTTTTGACATCTTATTAAGATTCCGGAATTCATAAAGACATAGTATGTAGGTATATGCACCAGAACCATCACATCATACTTGTATTAGAAAGGCGAAAGTTTGTGA
Source organism: Apotomis betuletana (assembly GCA_932273695.1). NCBI lineage: Eukaryota > Metazoa > Arthropoda > Insecta > Lepidoptera > Tortricidae > Apotomis > Apotomis betuletana. The sequence goes on along the minus strand of OW026298.1, from coordinate 8,659,933 downwards.
GTGTGTTTGTTATGTTATGTGTTTGTATGTTAGATACTTCTTCACGATCAAACGGCTGGACCACTTTTGATAAATTTTGGTATGAAGGTAGCTAAGTCCCTGCATTAACAAATAGGTTATTTTTTATTCCAAATAAATTTGTGTTTTGGGATGAATGGGTAAGACCGCTGGGCGCAGCTAGTATTATATATTACGGATACCTACTACTTATAATTTTTTTTTTTAGTAAAACAATATACACAAATGTATTAAACAAACCTTTGAAGTTCTGTATCAGATAATAATTGATTCATGCCCTATTTCACCGTTTCATTACATGAATGCGACTATGTGAAAAAAGACAAACTATATTACAAATACAGCTATGTGAAAAAAGACAAACTATATTAGTAAATTACTGTGTTTGTTCTATGTTAAATTTAAAATGGGTGGTAAAAAACAATTCTGCCATCTGTCATATCAATACATGTTATAACCTAAAATCGATTTCATAGTTCAAACTAGTTAGACTCCGTGTCACTATGACGACGTTTCATAGACATTTTAAACACTATGTCATGTTGATAATGCCCATTAACCTTTAAACAAAGTCGGTGCAAATAGGCTTATAATTTATAATGAACTGGATGGAAAACGTAAACAGCTACCTACTCGTAAGCACAAAATATAGTACTACTTGTAAGTGAAGAAATATGGTGGATATGCTGGGCATTTTTCATAGTGTCCGGATATTGTGAATAATGACGAGCTACTTAGGTGGGTGAGGTTTGGTTAGTTCTCTTTTTAAAAACCTATGCACTGTTAATGAATTAGTGTATACGAGTTGATAGCAGTAACTTACCGGCTACGAAGCTTCTTGATGACCGGGCGTTGGGCAGTGCTGTCGTGGATCCTCACTTGCGTCGGGTCTATCTCCTCGCACTCCTCGTCATCATACGGCATCTGGCCAGTCCGCCTCGCCAGTATACTGTCCATGAATGGTCTATATACATGACCAGACGTCCCCAAAATGTCATCTATATCCGTGTATCTCGATACGAATTTGTCCGCGCTCTTTTGATACGAGGAATTTCCTGAACCTCTTCTTCTAAATTGGCGGTGGTTCTCGTAGGGCGATACGCGACCATCGTACGGTTCGGTTTCTTTTGGCGTTTCTAAACCTTCTGGACTTCTTCTATCACCCAAAGGCTCGTCATCTAAGTGCAATGGGAATGGGGGTATTTTCGCAGCTGGTATGTACACTTGCACTTCGTCAGAGTCCGATGAATCGCTGTCTTCTTGAGGTGGTGGGGTAGGTAACTTTTCGATCCCCTCTGGAATGTTCTTATCACTCGCTAGCCACCATGGGCGTTCCCCGGACTCTATGTGCCGTATGCGCCTCAATGGGAAGCTGAGTTGATTAGAACTAGACTTGCTCAAATTGTTATGACTAGAACCGGACTTGCTTAGATTGTTTTGATTTGAACCGGACTTGCTTAGATTGTTATGATTAGAACCGGACATACTCAAGTTGTTTTGATGTTCAGGTTTGCTGCTATTCGAGTTCTCGTTACTGGTAGCCCACCAATCTTTTTGATCCCCTGATTCTATGTGTCGCACTTTGAAAAAGTTGAATTTTTCACTTTTGTCGCTGTCACTAGATGATTTCCTCGGTGGGGTCAAGCGCTCTATACCTTCAGGGATGTTGGCACAGCTGTCAAGCCACCATGGCTTTTCATCTTCGGCATACTTATTCTTCTTTGGAATCTTGAATTGTTCATTGTTATCTGAACCGTTTGCTGGAGGTAATTTGTCACTTTTGCTGTCACCATTCGATTCTAGCCACCACGCTCTCTCACCCGATTCTATGTGTCTAATTTTCTTGGGTATATTCTTCTCTGATGGCGATTTTAAATTATCACTTGTGCTCGTGCCCTTTTTCTCTGAATCCGTGTCCATCCACCATGCCCTTTCACCAGATTCTATGTGTCTAATCGCTTTTAGTTTTACTTGATTATTATCATTCGAAGCTACAATGTTATCCGTATTACTTTTAATTTTAGACTTTTCGCTTTCTGTTGTGAGGTTAGATACATCTTTGCCAGTAGATTCTGAGGTGGAAGTTTCCAGCCACCGGCTATCACTGTTTTCTTGGTGCCGTTTGAATAAGCCGGTGACGGGTGCCAGGGCTCTTATTAAAAACGACTTTGCATCTTCAGTTGCTCCGTCACTTTTTTGAGGAACTGGAGATTGTTGTTTAGCTGATCGATCGGTAGGTATTGAAATCTCATCCGCTGACGTTCTAGAAACTTCATTATTTTTAGATTTTGACGTCATATCTTCTTCACTAAGCGAAGACTGCGTAGATAATGTGATACTAGATTCTGGACTAGTGCTTTCTCGTGATTTGGAGTGTTTTAATTTCATATGTCCATTAGTTAGGTTGCTGCTTGATGAAGTTTTCTGAATGCTTTTCGGTGGCGAAGTCGATTTAGTTTCCTTTGGTTTGTCACCGGATTCCGTTGTATGGTCAGAGTCTGACGAACTACCCGATTTACTTTTACGCTTTACAACTTTTTTCTTTGCTGATGAATCAGAGGATGAATCTGAACTAGTTTTACGTACTTTTACTTTCTTTACTTTAGTAGCACTCTCATTTTTAGGCACCTGTGGTGGTAGCTGACTATTAGTAATAGTTATTTCTGGTGAAACTAATTCAGCGGAAGCCACCGCTAAAGGACTTTTTGCTCTCGTCAACTTTAGGTTAACGTTAATAATTATTTCTGATGTTTCATTATCTTTGTTTGGTCCGTACAAAGTGATGTCTTGATTAGACTCAATAACATTAGTGGGTGAAATAAGTTTATTTTCTATAGAAGGACTAACGGATTCTGTGTCTCTTGGATGAGATTCTGTGCTCAGACTTCTGCTACTCCTGTCGTTATAGGAGTTATTTGACGAATTATCTCGTACAGTTGAGTGTTGCGTCGAATATCTACCTGCATAGCCCGTATAACTTGTAGCGCTAGGTGTGTATAAAGACCAATTTGTTAAAGTACTCGCACGGGCAGTGCTCCCAAATCTACTACAACGAGTAGGATCATCTAATCGGTCTGACTGTATTTCTCTGTCGATCATTTCTGGTCGTTTTCTTTTTCTTGTCCTTGTTTTTTCTATCGTTTTTGCCATATCTGCTCGCCTCGTTCTTACATAAACTGAAGATCCGGGCGGAGTAGGTGATGTATGTCGTGTTATGACTGTAACAGTTTCCATTTCACATTCCTCTTCTTCCTCCTCTTCCTTATTAACACCATTTTCTACAATTTCTTTTGTATCTTCTTTTACGTCCTCTTTTTTTGGTGATTCCTCTTTTATTACTGTGCATGGTGACACTGGTTTCTTATCAGCTTCAGTTTTAGGGATTTCAATATGGCTCACAGGTGAAACCGATTGTCTTTTAACCGTGGGAGGACTTCTCAAGTAGTTAGACGATAGTCGGTTAGTGATTCCGTACCTATTTACTGTTACCTCAGGTTTAGCTTCAGTTCTTGAGGATGGTCTGGTATACGTTGTAGTTGAAGCGTCGAGTTTTGTATCATTTCTAGATAAAGGACGTGTATAACTCGATTCTGTTTTAGTTTCTGTCCTCGATAACGGTCGTGTATAAGTCGTATCGAGTTTAGTCTCAGCTCTGGATGACGGTCTGGTGTAAGATGTTTCTGATTTGATTTCGGTCCTAGATGATGGTCTAGTATAGGTAGCTTCAGGTTTTATTTCGGCTCTGGAGGATGGTCTGGCATAAGTAGATTCTGGCTTTGTTTCTGCTCTAGAGGAAGGTCTGGTATAAGTAGAATCTGCCTTCGTTTCCGCTCGCGACGAAGGCCGTGAATAGGTTGGTGTGGGGCGTGGATACAATTTAAAGCTCGACAGGCTATTATAGCCTGAAGACTTGTCAGTCTTGCTTGGAATGTCTTTGTCGCGATCCGTAGGGCTGGGATCTCTGCTTTTTAAGTCTTTGTACGACTTGGTTTTTCTTTCTGGACTCAAATGTCTGGAAGGTCGCGTGAGGCTGTATTTTGCAGTCGATACGGGGCTAACATCTCTGCTCCTGGTGGTTGTAGCTGGTGGCGCAGTGATTTTGTAATCCTTTCTTTCATATTTGGAAGTTGTTGGGGTGGGGGTAGGTGGTTTTTCTTTTTCAGTCTTAGTGCTGTAGCTGGCATAGCGGCTCGCAATTGTTGAAATGGGGGTTTCTTCTCTTGCAGTGCGTTCGGCGCTTGGGATGGGGATGCTCGAGGTCTTGAACGAGGGCGTCGTGTTGAGGTATTTGGCGGTGACGGACGTGGGTCGTTCAGTTGAGCTCGTGGCCGCCCTAGTGGCGTCCCGGTTCCGCCCGTATGACGACGAGTCGAATGACTGAAAATTAAAAATATTTATAAGCTTTTAAATCTACAATCGTTAATCGCGCTTATAAAATCTAGTGTTAAAATTATTCTTCGATCTAGAAATTTTCGATTGTACACTAGACGATACTAGAAGAAAGTACTAAGTAGAAAGAAATAAACACGAGCCTCATACATATAAAAAAATGCAATATTCTAGAGAATTTATATAAGGAGGAAGGAAATTAAGAAACGAAAAATATTTTATTTGAAGTTTGTAACTAAGTAACATTGTGTTGGCAAAGCAAGCGTCTTTCTCAATTCAGTAAATATCTGATTGACTTTTTTTTCCTGTATTTCGAATGTATATTATCGTATTAGGTATACCTTACCTTGTTCACTTTAAAATAAACTTCAGAGTTTGTCTTAAAAAATGAATATGAGGTTGAGAAAGTCGATATTTTTGCTATTTGTTACTGGTGTAGGTGATAATAGAATGTGTGGGGATTTGTTCGCTTGCCAACCCGGAAGACAGTCGCAAGCGAAGGACGGGCATGAATTTTATTGGGCTTTCTATTGGGATATTAAATATGCAGTTATGTAGATTGATTACGGGTAGTTTATAAATATCTATTTTAGTAACTTTTAAAGATTTGATGCGGAAGTTTTCGCATAAAATCGAGACGGTCCGAAGTTTAGATTTTTATAATAAGCGTATTATAATAAAATGTGTGTAGGCCAAAAACGAATGCCCAGATGTTGTTGACCAATATTCCGCCGCATACGGGCGCAAAAAACGAAACGCCGGACCGTCTCGATTATTGCAAAACATATCCTTTCTATTTAGTTCCTAAAATTTCGTAAAGAATGGTAAAATTTTGGAGGAGGATGAATACTTCGATTTGTATGGAAAAATAAGCAGTGGTAATTCCTCTTAAACAGATAATCTATACGCGTGGAAACGCGATTTTGGATTGGCTATTGTAGCCCATTCAGTTCCTAAAATTTCGTAAAGATTAGTTTTATAAGTTCTGGAGGAGGAAACAGACGATAACGAAACCTCGATTTGCACAACCCGGTTACGTTAAGTTTGGACTTTATTTGTATGCGACGCCATAGTTTACTTAACGTAAACTGATAGTATGGGAAAAGGAGTATTGTTGTATCCTCTTAATGGAAGACAAGAATAGAAGACCCACAATGTAATAGACTAATATACTTCATTTATCATTTCATGCTCGTTTTGCATATACACTCGAATTACTATACTTATTGTTTGCGCATAGCGTAAACTAGACATAAACACCATAGACATAAACATCAGATATTCTATTTGCTCGTATTCTAACTATTCAACAGTAAAAATCCAATCCATATTCTCCATTCAACACTATCACGCATAAAGCTGTTCCTTTCACCGTTTTATAAATAGCAAAGGGAATGCGCGTACGCAGGGTAACGCGACGGCATCAGCCGAGGAGCTTGAGCCCTTACAAAAAGAACTCTTTCAACCGAAACACTGTTCGCGTAGGGTACGCATAAGATAACGTAGGGAGAGATTTTATTGAGCCCCGTATAGTATATTTAGGACTAAGAAATACTGATTAATATCTGAGGAGTGGAATGCCATTTTATCACTCTAGAACGGCATAAGTCTTTCAAATAGAAAAAGGGTTACGACGTTCTGGTTACGAGATAATGCAGGGCCGCGTTGCCGTTTCGGATTGCATAGGATTTCGTAGATCAAGTTGCATTAAGTGAAGAGTTGAATTTATTGATGATTATTTTTAGAAGTAACTTAAAAGACTTAGCACCGTCTCGTGCATAAGGTTAGCTGGCGAAATATTATTTTTATTTATTATGTTGTCATGACCAATAAAATTTATGAATGATGAGTTATGTAACTTTGGCATTTCGGTTGTCCGCCGGTTGATATGATAGCAACTATCGTTCTTATAATGTCACTAGGTAATACCCCTCAACATCCTTCGCGGCTGAAAAAACTTTTTAATTTTACTCCGTTTGTAAAATCTGTTCAATAAAAAAAAATTATATACCTACTATAACAGGAAGTGTCCGAAATTTCGTCGAGTAATTTTACTATCTTATATCCTTGCATGTCCTGCTTTCCCTGTATAGTTCGAAGCCCATTTCTTAAGCGAATCCCATTAGCTTTGTACCCGATGAACAATACTCATTATCTGTATTGTTAACTGTGGCCACAGCTGCCACTTCGAAATGTAAGGCGTTATAAGTGCAAATTACTTTTACACTAAATTAGTATTTAAGTCAAAAGAAATAAGGTTTACTCTTAAACAAAGAGAACACAGATGTTGGTCACTTCGTAAGTGAAAGAGCAGTGAAGTTCCTATCGATGCTTATAATGAAAATGAAGTGACCAACATCTCTGTTCTCTTTGTTTAAGAGTAAACCTTATTTCGTTTGACTTAAAGACTAATTTAGTGTAAAAGTAATTTGCACTTAAAACGCCTTACATTTTGAAGTGGCATTTGTGGCCACAGCTAACAATACAGATAATGAGTATTGTTCATCGGGTACAAAGCTAAGTGGATTCGCTCAAGCAAAAGGATTATTTCTATACCACAGGATGTGGCTACAAAGACACACGAACGTATACTTTCAAAGTAGTAAGTAAGCCATCTTCGAAGTGCCGATATCAAAGAATATACCTATATACTCCGATATACCTACGTTTAATTTTTACAACTTTACATCAAACATCAATTGCTGTTCGTTTGTCTCGCTAAAACTCGAGAACGGCTGGGCAGATTTAGTTGATTTTGGTATATATACCTATTTGGGTAAAATGTTTGTCGTAGTCCAGGGAAGGTTTAAACGGTGGGGTATTAGCAGCTTACTGACATAGACCGAATTCCACGCGGGCGGAGCCGCGGGCACAGCTAGTAGTTGAATATATCACACTGATACTTATGAATAATAATAAAAAGAACGTTTGCCATCGATATAATTAACATCGTATATTGCCTGAAAATTTGGACATGAGAAAGCTGTGCTTGCGATAGGTGGTGCCTCAATTGCTCACTACTGAACAAAAGCAGCGTCGTGAGGAAGTTTCAATCCAGAGCAAATATATCTCCCAGATATCTCGGAGAGATCTCCGAAGTGGCGCCAACCCGGTCGCGTTAAATTTGCGCCTCATTTATATACCACGCCATAGATATCAGGCGCAAACTTAACTTGACCGGATAGTATCATCGCGTGTTAATGACAATTAAAGGCTATTAGATATGATGATATACCTGAGTCCTCGCTTATTTGGCGATAATATATATCTCAATGAACAATAGGACAAGCGCCCAGTGATTGAAAAAGTTTGTTGCGTTAAAAGGAGATATTATATTGAAAAATAAAAAAGCCTATTCAAATTATTTTGTGTTATCTCTAAAGCCCTTCTGGGGCCACCTTAGCATAAGATTTAGATAGTTCCACTTACATAGTTCCGAAAAGACATTTTGCCGTGGGGTCAGCCCGGGTCCATGGGGCACTGGTGACGTAGGTTCTCCGTGGTTCCTGAAAACGAAACATAAATAATATAGTGTAAGCGTTTAAAAGCGTTTCTACCGCACGAGCTACCAGTGGTGAGACTCAAAGCCTTACGGAGGCCATGGTTGAGCGAACAAGCATGACCTTGAAGGCTGTGTCCGAATGGGGCGATGCCAACTTGGTCAGCTTTAACGCTTCCAAAACACAGGCGTGTCTATTTACTACTAAGCGGAGTCTGTTCACCTTGACTCCCACTTTCCAAAATGTATCCGTACCAACTACTGATCACCTGGAGCTCATTGGTTTGGATATCAAACGAAACCTGAACTTTGGCTCCTCTATTGAAGCCAAGGCAAAAACAGCTGCATAAAAACTTGGTGTCCTATATAAGGTGAGGCGGTATTTCACGCCGGAAGAGCTTCTCACTCTTTATCAAGCTCAAGTCCGTTCATACATGGAGTACTGCTGCCATCTTTGGGACGGCTCTGCCAAGTACCAGTTGGCTGCCTTGCAATCAGTAGAACGTCGAGCCCTTAGACTCATTGGTGATTCTTTGCCGGCTGGGGCCATCTTCCAGAGCCTCGAACATCGCCGTAAAGTTGCCAGCTTGTCAGTGTTCTATCGGATATATTTTGGAGAGTGTGCGCAGGAATTGCACGATTTAATTCCAACATCCCCGTTTCAACATCGGGCAACCAGGCGAGGGGAGCGAGTTCACCCTTATGTTGTTACTCATTCGCACGAAGCTATTTGCTTCACCATTTCTAATGCGAACCGCTAAGGAATGGAACTCGCTCTCCCATGGTGTGTATTTCCAAAAAAATATAATTTAGGTATCTTCAAGGTAAGAGTGAATAGGCTAATTACTGAACCGGCGAGCTACATCCTCGACCCCGTAGTCACTTTCCATCAGGTGATACTGAGGTCAATCGCCGGTCAGTCTGTGAATAATAAAAAAAAAACCTGATGTGCAAACCATGAGTCGATATCAATACCATAAATTGATACGAGGGTTTTGTTTCCAGTTATCTTTTCCTTAAATATTACACAGGTCTACAAAAACAAATTTTTTTTTTTTGGTTTCTGTTCTAATGCTTGAATTCTGATTCCAAACATCGAAAAACACTCGGATATCCATTTTTAACTCTTAAAGTTTGCTTTTGTTTAAATAAAATTACAGAGAAAATATAAAAATTTGTATTTTTTTTAAACTCCGTAAAATTGCTCTAGTTTCTACAAAAGCAAACTTTGATCGGAACAGATATTTTTTTATTTATTTGTGACATAGGAGAAACCAAAATTTCACATTCAGGAGCCAGACCCAGAAATCGTGTTGACCGGTGTTATATTTCTACACATAGTTCTAATAAAAAAAAAAAACAATGTTCTCGACGTTCGACCTCGCACCTCTCAGTAATATAAATAGTTGTTTTCTAAATCGAATGACAAACCTATATCTAAATAGATTATTCCTTTTGCTCACAGTGAATGAGAAAACCGTGCGAGCTATTTTAACGTACAACTCAAGGCAAAAAACAACCAATAAGGAAAAAAATCCTATACATCGGCCAGCTTTATTAGTTTGTACCATTTTGGCAGTTCAATACGGCATAACACAATCGGGCAATTTCTCTGAAGTTCTGTTGACGTTTGGAGCCAGTAAAGGGGAGCGCGGAAAAACTCCAACAAAATTAATTTAGTTACGTTTCTACTTTTTGGCACGCGAAATACCAACGTGTACTTCACTTGTAGATAAATAAATAAATCATCTAGTTAGATATAGGTAGATCTGTGATCTGTGATGTGGATGCATGCAGTTTGATGACAGTCGGTACAGTCGGCTCGTGGGCGGCTGGCACGTGCGAGTATGTGTCACCGGAGGAACACTACGCTCGGGTGTGACTATACTCGAATTATACACGATAAACATCTCCGTTATTATCTTTAGATTCGTGTAATAATTATCATATAAAAATACAATATATGATAGACTTACTTTGCCATTGACATCGGTGGCAGATCAGTTCAGTTGTCACAGTTGTGTCATGTCATTACGCTTATCAGTCGGATTAATTTCTAATTATAACGGCACTTAGATTGTTATAGTCGCGTCCAGTGCGTCAAGCGACGTAGACGCATTGATGTACAATTAAATATTAATTGTGATATTTAGCGCGGCCCGGCTGCTGCTAGCGAAACGACGCGATGAGTCAACACGTCGTGAACGATTTCCTCGCCTTTCTGCAGCAGAAGGAGAAGCTACTGCTGGAAGGCAAGATGGATGCGGTGACCGCTGTCCACTTTAATGAGTGGGCATCGAAATTCACCGTCGAAGACATCTGTCATGCGAAGCAGGTGTTGTGCCAGTCCCTTGGAGTTGTTGGCACCTATGTTCCTCATCGGAAAGGGGACGAAACAGGAAAAAAGACCCTTGCGGATATTAAGAAAATCCTGAAGGAGAACGAAGAACGGATTCCGGAGTTTGTGGCGGCAGATGCCTCGACCCTGCCGTCCCATGTTCCGGATGAAATTGACGTACGCTGCTTGTATAAGGATATCGTGGCCCTAAAAACAAGTTTAGCCGATATAGTTTTGAAGTTTGAAGCTGCCCAAGCCACTATTACTGAGTTGCGCAACGAAGTCAACAGTCTGCGAAATAGTGCTCCAACTCAGTCGGTATTAGCATCAAGTTTCAAGACTGATGACCGACCCACCGCTAGAAGCGCGCGCCGAGTCTGTCAGTTTGCGTTCTGCTGACACTGTAAAAAGTGCCGCACCCGCCGCTACACCGCCCGCGCGCCCCCCGCCGGTGCGGCCGCCTCTAGTTTCAAAGTTGCGTCAGCGTGCTTATGCTGACGTTGCCGGTCAGTCTGTCGCAGCTAACCGGGCCTCAATACGGGTTCCTGATAAGGAAAAGTCCTCCCGCACCAATGTGGATAAGGAGGGGTTCACACTGGTGGAAAGGAAGAGCAAGGCGCGCAGAGTGCCCCGCCAGACTCTGAGTGGCACTGCCGAGCCGGTTGGTTCTGGTCTTTGGATTGCCACACCGAGTAAGGCGCACTATGTGTCGCGCCTGCATCACTCCGCCGTGGCTGATGATGTGGTGGAGTACGTTCGTCGGAAGACTGGCTTCACGCTGAGGGTGCAACAGCTGCAGTCCCGCCATTACGTGCACTTCAGCTCGTTTGTGGTGCGCCTACCGCGGCCGCTGCAGGACACCATCGCAAGTGCAGACTTTTGGCCGAAGGGTGTTTGTTTCGGCAGTTCCGGGGCAATCTGCCGAATCCTGCGCCAGATCAGACGACGCAACGGAGCCACGCTGTTACGTCGCCTACATCAAACGAGATTTAAGTTTTTATTTTATTTTATGTTTAATTTTGTAGTTCACAGTGCCTTAGTTTAATCACTGTAATGCTGTGTAACTAATTTGAATAAATAAATAATAAATAAATAGTCAGGGTTCGGAAATTCGGATCTATTTACCTAAACTTTATCGGCGGCTTTGTTATTCGGTCGTAGGCTTTGTTTGACGTATGAGTGAGATAGCAATAGGATTTTGTCAACTTTAGGTAAATATCGATCCCAATTTCCGAATCCAGGGGGGGAATACGACCAATTTTAGAGATATAATGGAGATCTCTCCTTTTCATCGCCATCCGTCACTTTTGACGTGTGCCTACTTGACAACTGGCGATATCCCTAGAACATCGCAACTTCGTCAATTCAGACGCGCAAAATGTTCGTTTCCTTTGTATGTGACGGCATAAATAACAGGCGCATACTTTAAATTGACCGCGTAGTACGTGGAATTAGTCAGTTACGTTTCGTTCAAAACAGAAATTCATATGCATGAATAAAATTTTTACAATCATTATCGCCTTCGTATTTCCAAAAATTGAGATGACATATGTCACTTGAAGCTCATCGCATTTTAATGACAGTTCAATGGCGATATAACTGATGTTATCTAATAGAGATTTGACGTTTGGCGATCACTCAAATGTCAATCTCGAATTAGGTTCCAGGGGGGGTATTCGACCAATTTTAGAGATATAATGGAGATCTCTCCTTTTCATCGCCATCCGTCACTTTTGACGTGTGCCTACTTGACAAGTGGCGATATCCCCAGAACATCGCAACTTCGTCAATTTGGACGCGCAAAATTTTCGTTTCCTTTGTATGTGACGGCATAAATAACAGGCGCATACTCTAAATTGACCGCGTAGTACGTGAAATTAGTCCGTTACGTTTCGTTCAAAACAGAAATTTATATACATGAATAACATTTTTGACAATCATTATCGCCTTCGTATTTCCAAAATTGAGATGAGATATGTCACTTTTAAGCTCATCGCATTTAAATGACAGTTCAATGGCGATATAACTGTTATCTAATGGAGATTTGACGTTTGGCGATCACTCAAATGTCAATCTCGAATTGGGCCCCAGGTTATGGTATACTTTACCTAGTACTCAAATTGAAATCAGGGGCCCAATTCGAGAATGCCGTTAGAGTGAACGCCAAACGTCACATCTCTATTAGATAACTGTTATATCGCCGTTGAACTGTCATTAAAATGCGATGAGCTTTAAATTGACATATCTCATCTCAATTTTGGAAATACGAAGGCGATAATGATTGGCAAAAATGTTATTCATGCATATGAATTTCTGTTTTGAATGAAACGTAACGGACTAATTTCACGCACTACGCGGTTAATTTAAACTATGCGCCTGTTATTTATGCCGTCACATACAAAGGAAACGAAAATTTAGCGCGTCCAAATTGACGAAGTTGCGATATTCTAGGGATATCGCCACTTGTCAAGTAGGCACACGTCAAAAGTGACGGATGGCGATGAAAAGGAGAGATCTCCATTATATCTCTAAAATTGGTCGAATACCCCCCCAGTTCTTACTGATCTTCAAACTGCGTAATAAATAATGCCGCGTGCAAAGAGCGGTGTTTGGAGACATTCGGAAACAACCGAGGTAAATAACAAAAAAAATTGAAACAATTGATATATACGGTGATAGTGATAATGATGATTAACTGTAATGAAATTTAATAAATTATAATAACTTATATGTTTTTTCCCTAAAAATCCGAAAAAAACGAAAAAAAACGAAAATTTCATAAATTCCCGAAAAAAACATTTGATTTAATCCGAAATTTTCAACGCTAGTCAACTGGCGTCAAGGGCCGAAAAATAACGAATCGTTCTCTTGCATCTGAGGTCGTTATCACCTTTAAGTCGCTGAGTTAAGAGCTGAATACCTATAATTACATCCTTTCTTTAAATTTAGAATCTTCGCAGTTGGGGTCGATTGTCATGTGGCGGTTGCGGCTATGGAGCTTATGTGATGAAGCGTGATGGCACAGTCTGATTAAATTCAATACAAACACAGCATATAAACCACATAAAATTTTTTCATTTCATTTAATATGATATTGATTAACAATGCGGAACTTCCGAATCTTCCCGATGACAGTTCTTTCAATAGTATAACTGTTAATTCAGTGAATAAAGGATTTTGACCTTACAAACGGTCCGGTAGTTTTGAATTTTTGATATGTTGTCTAGGATGGTTAGGCAGCGTTTAAAATGCAAAATGCACAATTCCCCCCCCCTCCGCGCCCGCCGCCAACCGGCACTCTCTTCATATTTTTGCTCATATCTTCCTTTAGGAGCATTTTAGCTAGAAGAAAGCTTCGATAATGTTATAGAAAGTTAAATTTACTACATTATCCATTTTATATTTTGTATCTAGGACAGATAGTTACGGAGATATGCACATTTAAAAAAACTTAAGAAATTGCAATTTCTAACTCAAAAACAAACTTCTGGATTATATCTTCGTTTAGGAGCATTTTAGCTAGAACAGTGCTTGGGCAATTTTGAAGATAATTAAATTTACTATAATTTACATTTCAAATTTTGTTTCTAGGACAGATAATTACGGAGATATGTAAAAAATAAAGTCACATTTTCCGAAAATGCATGTAAAAATGGACATGAGTTTTATAAGCAATTATATTTCCTACATGTTTTAATTTGTCCTAGACTAGTCCGTAACTGAATGACAGCGTTCTAAACCAAGAATTTTGAGAAATTTTCGGAAAATTCGACTTTTCCTGTTTTTTAAATGTGCATATCTCCGTAACTAACCGTCCTTGAAACAAAATTTGAAGTGTAAATTATAGTAAATTTAATTTTCTACAACATTGCCCAAGCTTTGTTGTAGCTAAAATGCTCCTAAACGAAGATATAATCCAGAAGTTTGTTTTTCAGCAGGAAATTGCGATTTTTTACGTTTTTTTAAATGTGGATATCTCCGTAACTATCTGTCCTAGAAAAAAAAATATAAAATGGAGAATGTAGTAAATTTAACTCTCTATAACATTGTCGAAGCTTTCTTCTAGCTAAAATGCTCCTAAAGGAAGATATGAGCAAAAATATGAAGATAGTGCCGGTTTTTTCAATATGGTGGCGGGCGCGGAGGGGGGGGAATTGTGCATTTTGCATTTTAAACACTGCCTAACCATCCTAGACAACATATCAAAAATTCAAAACTACCGGACCGTTTGTAAGGTCACACATAGTACTTTAGTCTCTATTCACCGTATTATGTACCCACAATGATATTATTTGCTCAAATTACCAACTTCTAGCACAAAACATTTCGCAAAGGACGCCGATCGATCGTTGTCGGACGTTCCTTGATCGGCTAATGTATTAGTACCCTTATTTTTGGTGCGAGTCTTATAGCCTAACAATTGTTGGTATTTTCCAGGGATAGTGGCGGTACAAACACCTTTCATATAGCGGCAATGTGCATACGTCATAAATTTGCATTATAAAACGTCAGTAGCGGTTTGTCAAGGATTTGTCATCAACCAAATTCAGCACATTGTTTACCGGAATGCTGTTCAATCCTTCGTTCTCCTCTTCAGTGACTTTCAACGCCAGTTACCAAAAATGTGTCGTAGCCAGTAAAATTCATTTTCACTTCTTATGCTGTAAAAGTTCGACATTATGCTGTGCGTAGGCGACATATAGTCCCTTTTTATGCTCTAGATCATAAAGTAAAACCGTCGTCGAAGTCCAAGGTGATCGGTCCAACAGCCATACGAACAACTTAAAACTTAGCTGACTAACAAAAATTCCTTAATAAACATAACAAGTTTTTGAATACTTCATAGAATAAACACTTTATTTTATTTGGTTTCGTTAATATTCTAAGACCAAGGCAAAGATACCGACAGCCAAAGTACACAATAAAACTTAATGCATACATTTTCATTGCTCTAATCTCTAATGTAACTTTAAATTTTAATTAAAATTGTTTTCAATTATAATATTTACATGATGCAGTTTAATTTCCTCGCAATCGAAGTGAAAAGTTGAGTGTGCAACTCGTCCATAAAACGCATATTACACGAGACGTTTATCCTACTATTTTACCACTAAAAATCTGCAATATGGCGTGGGCTGAAAAACACCCTGTTGTTTATTATTTTATTTTATTATTTACTAGCTGTTGCCCGCGACTTCGTCCGCGTGGATCCTTATCTAGAAAATTATACATCTTTATTATTTTCAGATCTAAGCAATGTTGAAATTGCTAAATGTGTTTTTTTTTGCAATTTTTTACGAAATAGTAACGAACCCTTCGTACGCGAGTCCGACTCGCTCTTCGCCTTTTTTTAGTTTTTTTTTCGGTTAATTTGCTCTAATTACGCGGTATCATTAGGAAATCTGGTACATCTACGAACGAATAGCTTTACTAAATTCGATGAGTTTAAGAACGACGTTTACAAATTCTTTGATTCGAATAATAATGTTTATACAAAGTTTCAAGTACCGCACTCAAAAAAATGTTTGATCATCATACAGACTTTAACCCCTTTTTCACCACCTTCAGGCCTGAATTTTCAAAAACGCTGAAATTACTTTTCTTGCATTCTAATAATATGCTTTTATACAAAGTTTCAAGTACCGCACTCAAAAATGTTTGATTTTCATACAAATTTTCAGCCCTTTTTTCACCACCTTCAGGGCCGAATTTTCAAAAAACTCTGAAGTCACTTTTCTTGTATTCTATTGATATGCCTTTATTTAAGTTTCAAATGCCACCCTCAAAAAAATGTTTGATTTTCATACAAACTTTCAACCCCTTTTGAATGAAAAAGTTTCAAGTACCGCACTCAGAAATGTTTGATTTTCATACAAATTTTCAGCCCTTTTTTCACCACCTTCAGGGCTGAATTTTCAAAAACGCTGACATTACTTTTCTTGTATTCTAATAACATGCCATTATACAAACTTTCAAGTACTGCGCTCAAAAAAAATGTTTGACCTCAACACAAATTTTCAACCCCCTTTTCACCACCTTCAGGGCTGAATTTTCAAAAACTCTGAAATTACTTTTCTTGTAGGTATTTTAATTATATACCTTTATACAAAGCTTAAAGTCCCGCGCTCAGAAAAAGGTTCGATCTCCATACAAACTTTCAACCCCTTTTTAACCCTTGTAGGGGACGAATTTTTGAAAACGCTGAAATCACTTTTCTTTTATTCTAATAGTATGCTATTGCGCAAAGATTCAAGTCCCACGCTCAAAAAAATCATTTTATCTCCATACAAATATTCAACTCCTTTTTCACCACTTTCGTGCTGAATTTTCAAAAAGGCTGAAATCAAGTTTCTTGTATTCTAATAATAATACCTATGCCTTTATAAGAAGTTTCAAAGAATTTGTAAAGGATTCAAACTTTCAACCCCTGTTAACCCTTTTAAGGGAGGATATTTTGAAAACGCTGAAATTATTTTTCTTGTATTCTAATAATATGCCTTTATAAAAAGATTCAAGTCCCGCGCTCAAAAAAATATTAGATCTCCATACATACTTTTAACCCCTTTTTTACCACCTGAGGGGATGAATTTTCAAAAACGCTGAAATAAGTTTTCTTATATTTTATTACACCTTTTTACGAAGTTTCAAGTTCCTAACTTAAAAAAAATTGTAGTAACCCATACAAACTTTCATCCCTCTTTTAACCCCCTTAGGGGTTGCATTTTTCAAAATCGCTTCTTATCCCTAGCCCACGTTATAAAAGTAACCTACTGTGCAAAAATCAACTCTCTGACATTAGTAGTTTCGGCTGTGCGTTGATGAGTCTGTCAGGACTTCTTTTATATATATAGATTATATAGATTATAGATTATATATATATTAGATTAAAGAACGGTGTTGCAACGTCAATCTGACACGGAACTTAGTGACAGGAGACAATTAGAAAACGTCCACACTTAAGCCAGCCATAATAAAAATATGATATTAATGATCTGGTATTTTATGGTTTCCAAAAAAAAGTGTCTATTAGAAATGTATGGTAACGCCACCATATACAAAGGTACTCTGTGGTAACGCCTCTGCATAGTTTGAACTCGTATTGTAATCGTACAGAGTGCATGTGAGTTTCTTTTCGTTAAAGTTGTTCCTTTTTTATCGACTAACTATAATCGGTCCAAGATTACACATGTGACATACATGTGACGTTGGGCTGTAACTATTTAATAAATTCCGACTCCGTGCCATCTAAAGTCTGGTTCTCAATTCGTCCACTAAGCAATGATAATGTGGGGGTGATTGCTTAGAAGAATTTAGTCTTGACTAAAATTAATGTACTTCATTTAAAAATTCTTTTGATTTCTATGACGACCTGAGCAAGGCAAAATCCCAAAGGGTATTTCTAGTTGACAGTGGGCGTTCATCGTTGCACCGTTTATTTTAAACTATATTACGGTCAAAAGGAAAATTTTACCGAGCACTGTAGGTAGATGTGTCATTTACGGCTGAGAAGGCTGTCTATATAGATAGGCTGTGCATATAGCATGTGCATTATAATTTATAATAAGTTGCCTGATAAATTTAAATGTCGTTCAAAAATCTGGTAAAGACATGGTTGGTAAATAAATGTTACTATAGCGTAAATGAATATCTAGATGACATACTTTGACATATATTACATTAAAATTATAATTTAATTCTAGGTACATATAATAATCTAATTTTGACATTTAAATTAATTCATTTGTGTTTTTGTTTTATATTATAGTTGCAATTTTTTATATTAATTGTGATAAATATGGTTTTATAATAATAACAAATCTACGTAATATACGAGTATTAACATAGGTTATCTAAAAATGTATGTACGCCTGAAAAGGTAGGGTTTCGTGATTCTATATATTAAGCAATTGTGACTGCAAATGTTGCCCGATTTCCCACATGCATTTAAATAAATCATTTCATTTTCATTTCATTTCTATATTGAACTATAACGAAAATGTTGTTAAGGCGTAATTATGCCATTAATATTAAAAGATTACGACGAAATTAGGTTGAACATTATATTCAGTCATATTCCAATTAGAAGCATGAATTTCTTTTACTTACCTTCACAAATTGTTACCATTGCTTCCTATAGTTTTGGGACTAGGATTTATTTTAATACTTTTAAACCTACTTTCGAATTGTGTGAAAATCCTATAAGTTTAAATCATTAAGGGGACTTCTATAAGACCGTCCGGCCATATTTATTTTTCTAAAACTTAATTTTGTCAGTTGATTCAATATTTAATTATAATGGGCCATTATAAATGGGGTATTATTTAAAATACATGATTGCCTCGCTTTGGTTTGAACCAACAGCCAGGCATACGCCAATGTTGCTAAATGAAAGTACTAGACGCAAAAATAGGACTATGAACTATCGGGGGCAAAGAACCTAACCTCAGATCTATTTTAGCACAAACATAGTGCGTACAGGTAAAATGGTCGCAAGCATCTGTGTTGGCTATACAATATACAACTCACATATCATCATTCGTTTTTATTTCATCTACCGGCACATTTAAGTTGGTAAAACGTAGGTAAATCTCTGCGTACCGGAACAGTTCTCTTTTTAAACATTCAGAATAGGAGCTCCAAAATAGTTTTGGCTTGACCTATATCGATTGTCCATGGTCGTTGTTAATTCATTCATTCTTCGTTTTCGTGCTAAATTCGTTTCATGTACTAGGTGATAAGGTTCATGGTTATTGGGCATAGATGGAGTATTTGATATCTGTGGTTGCGTTATGCTTTCGTTTAGGTACACGGTTTGATTTCAAACGAATCTAGTCGTTATATGCAACTATAGATTAGATAGACGAAGCAAAATCATGACATACATTTCTGTGGGTTTACTATCATATCACAAAGATCATTTTACAAACATGTAATTTCATTTCACAAACTCTTCATATCATAAATGATGGTCAATTTCACTAATATTGTTTTCCAGATTAGTGTTTTTGAAGAACGGGGATATTTATTTGAAATATGATAAAAAAAAACACTATTTACGGAACAAGGCGATTATAATAATATTCGTCTATTGACATTCAATTAACTCACTAATTAACAAGTAACAAATACTAGTATTTAATAAAATACTAGTATTTATAATAATATTCGTATATAATAATATACGAGGTTTTCAAGAGCAGTGACAGAAATGTTAGTGAGATTTCGTACATAATTATGTAGATTTTGCTTAATTTAAATTTCATTAATCTATATATATAAAAGAAGAAGTCCTGACTGACTCATCAACGCACAGCCGAAACTACTAATGTTAGAGAGTTGATTTTTGCACAGTAGGTTACTTTTATAACGTAAGTACTTTCAGGGTTAAAAAGGGGTGCAATGTTTCTATGGGAGAAACTTTATTTTTTGAACTAGAGACTTGAAACTTTGTAAAAAGCTTACTTAATCAAATACAAAAAAAGTTATTTCAGTGTTTTGGAAAATTTCACCTCTAAGGGGGTTAAAAAGGGGTGCAAAGTTTGTATGGGGAACACCGCTAATCTTCTATATATATATATATATATATACAGTCAGGACTTCTTCTTTTATATATATATATATATATATATATATATATATATATATATCTATACAGACTCATCAACGCACAGCCGAAACTACTAATGTTAGAGAGTTGATTTTTGCACAGTAGGTTACTTTTATAACGTGGGCTAGAGATAAGAAGGGATTTTTGGAAATACCACCCCTAAGAGGGTTAAAATAAATAAATAAAATAAATAAATAGGGGTGCAAAGTTTGTATGGGGTACAAGTTTTTTTTCATGCTAGGAACTTGAAACTTTGTAAAAAGGTATTAAAATAAAATGGAAGGATGGATAAAATGGATTAAATTAATTCCTTAACATGGAATAAAATGGATTAATGAAGAGAACTAATTTCAGCGTTTTTGAAAATTCACCCCCTAAGGTGGTAAAAAACGGGTTAAAAGTTTGTATGGAGATTAAGTATTTTTTTGAGCGTGGGACTTGAATTTTTGTGTAAAGGTACACTATTAGAATACAACAAAATTGATTTATTAAATGTATAAAGGTAATTTATTAAAAGATAAGAAAACTCATATCACCGTTTTTGAAAATTCAGCCCTGAAGGTGGTGAAAAAGGGGTTGAAAATCTGTATGTAGATCAAACATGTTTTTGAGTGCGGTACTTGAAACTTTGTGTAAAGGCATTATTATTCGAATCAAAGAATTTATAAACGTCGTTCTTAAACTCATCGAATTTAATAAAGCTATTCGTTCGTAGATGTACCTGATTTTATAATGATACCGCGTAATTAGAGCAAATTAGCCGAAAAAAAAGTAAAAAAAGGTCAAGAGCGAGTCGGACTCGCGTACGAAGGGTTCGTTACTATTTCGTAAACGATTGCAAAAAAAGCACGTTTAGCAATTTCAACATTACTTAGATCTGAAAATAATAAAGATGTAATAAGTATTTTCTAGATAAAGGTTCCACGCGGACGAAGTCGCGGGCAACAGCTAGTATACTTAATATAATAGATAGGTAATGACCTAACTACATATAAAAACGTTTAAATGCGGGCAAGTGAAATTGAGGAGCTAACCGACCTATTGTTGACTTAACCTAACCTACGTATTTGTTGACTTCCATTATTCTCAATCTCATTACATTGACTTTCAGAAGTTATTAATATTACATTATGTTCTGTATTTAATTATGTTCTTGTTATCCTACCTACATTAAAATCAGTATTTTTTTGATTTATTAAATAAATAATACTTTATTCAATAATCAAACAATGTATTTTTACTAAACGTTATTTTGCCATTACGTTGATTTACCAATAGAAGTGTTTGTGAAATGAATAATTTGTCAAGTGATGATTTGTGATATGGTGCTTTGTTAAGATAATAATTTGCGTAATGAACTAATGCTCATTTTGTGGAACAACGTTTTATGAAACAAGTAATTTGTGATTGGTGGAGTAGTTATACGTTGTCTGTGAAATGATTGGATACCATTTTTGTGTATTTGCCTCTGCATCAATTTCATACATTTGTTTGGCTTTATGGTTCACTAGTAGCTTAGAATAAATACGTCCACAAACCTAGTTAGTTCTTGAAAGTAAAGCCAGATTTGGTTAACCACGGTCTAAGTTTCGCCCGTGTGCGCATGTCACAACAAAAAAACAGTAGAACAGAAAAACTTAAAAAGGATAAAACAGAATCCTTATAAGATCACGTTGTTGTCCGTTCGCCCATCCGCCTGTCTGTCAAGACCCTTTATATCGGGAACGCGTGGAGCAGAGTTATAGAGTAAAGAAAGTACTCCTATAATAATATACTAAAAAAGTCAAACTTTTAATATAACGCAAAAAAGAGGCGCAAAAAAGTGCTACTTCGACAGTCTCAACTCAAGGGGATCAAAATATTTTTGGGATGTAATATGTATGTAGGTATGGTAAACTTAAGTTTGTCGCCAGTACCTACAGTTTATCTTTTCGTTAGAGCAATATGGATTGCTTTCATAGTTCGTACGGAACCTTCGGTCCGCGAGTTTGACTCGCACTCGAGTCACTCGACCGGCATTTTTTATGATATTATTTATGAGGAGACGGATCATTTGGTGGTAGGTACCTGAGCTATTTAGTGTTCCTCAAAAAGTTGTCCACTTTCTTAAAAATAAATTGTCCCTTCATTCAAAAATGTTCTTGGTTGTCTGATATTTATATTATTTATTTAAGTAATCTTATAGTTTAATACATTCATAAACTGGTTTAATATTTTTTTTTTTTACTTTAGAGACTTGATATATCGAGTTAAATGGATTGTTTTGATGTAAGTAGGTATATAAAAAAAGATAGACACACAAAATTTCCTCACACAATTTCGTTACGTTTGCTTAACGTCCAAAATTTCTTTACCTGGAAAGATTTTTATAAACGTTTTTATTTTAAACGGACAATTTATTTTCAAGAAAGTGGTCAACTTTTTGAGAGACACTCATTACCGTCGCCAGAGGAGTTGCAAGTGCATGACCGGCCGAGCAGACGGGAAGTAGGTACACTCTTTAGTGTGTAATAGCCCTAAGCTATCCGTATAGCGACAACAATGCTTCCACCGCGGAATCACATAATATTTCAACGCGAAGTGTTTTCTATTTCGGGCGCGACCATTTGTCTGGGACACTTTTACTTAGAAACACGTTTGACTAATGTGTTGGTTGCGATCTTCTGGGAACAAGACACCTTTTTTTTAGACATGACTTGAATTGTATCAGGGCTAGTTAGCTCTCACTACCAGTGAGTCGGACTGTGTGACATGAGACCTGCGACGCGACGTTAACGTCAGTTATCATTGCCTTCTAAAATGCTTAAAATTCAAAACATTGTTTACCGGAATTCTGCTGAATCTTTCGTTCTTCTTGCGAAATAAATACTGAATCCTATTGAAAAAAAAAACTTGGTTTCAGCACTGTTAGGGCTGCCATCTCTAAATTTTCAGAATCCGGACAAAGACTTATAAAACCCGGACATTCGGAGTAAATCGCATTTTTTTCCCGGACGTTTCAAAAATAATATAATTAAAAAAACAATCACTTTATTTTTCATTCCTGTGAAAAGTGTCCGGATTTTCCCGGGACACTTATTGAAAACCCCCCGGACGGCCTCCAAACTAGGACTAATCCGGGGAAACCGGGACGGATGGCAGCCCTATCACTGTGGATAGTTTTGGCTTTATTATGCAAAAATTACTTACTTGGCGGAATTTTTAGTCCTGTTTCCTGTTTGTTTACATCTGTGACATTCACCGACTTCCAACGTCACTTTACCAAAAATTTGTCGTTGCCAGTAAATAATCGATTTTACATTCATGCTCATCTTCACGATGCTGCTTACTTAAATTATTAACCTGTACCAATCATAACCAACAGGGGGCCTATGACAGTTGGGGCGTGATAAATAAAATTTAAACCATCTGCCACAGGCTTGCCAGAAAAGGACGGGTGTTTTGCCATTTATCTATATCGTGACGACAAAAATGAATAGGTATGGCGCTATCTACCTATGTGCAGTTATCTATCCTATTATTCTGATTTGCTACTACATGCTAGCAAATTGAACATATTATTTTAAGCTTTGTTTAATACCCGAACGCCGGTAACACACTACATATCGTGCTCCCGATGATATAAGTATCTGGCAAATAATATTAGTTTCCGACTAAACATTATTTGTTTATAACAAGTGGCGGTTGCGCTCAAGGATTGTTGCATCAAGCTATTCGTAATTAATGACTACTTTACGATGATTAAGATGGTTATATTTAGTCCGTGATTCAGAAGGGCTATTTGGCGGTGATCGGATTACGTGACATACATATTCATACAGAGTGTTTTAAATAACGATGTATAGGAACTTTACGAGGTGATACAGGGGACTATTTGGAAGAGTTTGAACGCTATACTATATTAGGATAGGAGAATAATCCTGTATACTATACTAGGATAACGCAAAACGAGCCGCCATAGACGATGTTTACAAGTATCTACACATTTTGTGTAATTTCATTAGACTTTAGAAAGTCTTTTTTCTTTCAAATTGTTTTTTTAGTCTGTGGCTACAAAATGAACCGGTTTCATCATATAACTAGATATGTATAAAACAGGGATAAAACTCCCTATATTTTTCTATATACATCTACGTAGGCCCTACAGCCAATAAGGTGATTTCACAATTTCAATTAACTACCTATCTGTAAGTACTGTAATTAATTAGCTTCGCTGGGTCTTCCGCTTACCCTGTCATTAAAAAAAAAGCTGGGAACACACAGTACATTATTTTCACATTAAATATACTTGTATCTTATTTTTACCTTTCATACAAAGTACACAAACATGTTTAACACACGAACACATACACAATAGAAATCTGGGTTGATTAACTAATATTAAGCGGGTTTGTTTCGAAATTGTTGAATTTTGAAGCCAATCTAAGCCACTTTGATATATTTTGAAAAACTGAATCGATCAAAATAACCACACCTACTTATAAGAACCTACTCACAAAATTGCATGTGGACATCGGAACATACAAAAGAATGTTAAGCCAACCTCAAACGGAGCCTTCGTTCAATTTGCTCGCTCGGTCATAAAGTGCCAAGACCTGTGTGAATAGTGGTTAGGTTAATTATCAACTAGATAAATCCATATAAATAATATCCAAAGTATTGGTTGGTAGGTATGGCTATCTAACACGGGAGTGCGGCAGGTATCTTGGGGACGTTTGAGCCGGGTACCTATTTGAAAATGATTTAATTTAGGATATAAGTTATGACGATGCATGTTGGGGTGGGGATAATGTTTCCATGTAGGTACATTTACTGTGGCTTATTTACGAAACCTGCTGTGAATTTGGATTGTACTTATGTATTTGGCTAAGTTTAGACTGTTAATAAAAAAAACATACGAGATGAAATAATACACATGACTTTGTCAGGGGTCTTCAATATATCTCTACAGAATACATACATAAATATAGCGAAAACGTAAAATCACCCAAGAAAGAAGCTCATAACCAGAAGCGCCCGGAGGCTTCCTGAAAGTTTGCCCCAAAAACCCGTTTGGTCGTTATTGGCAAAACATTATAGGAACTGTTAGATTTATTTCTGGCCGACTAAAATAGCCGTTCCACTCAGCTGTTAAGTGTCAAGACTGGGTTGTTGCCTCCTGCGAAATGGGGCCAGTACGCTTCCCGGCAAGGTGTGGTGTGCCAAACACTGCCAGAAAAAGTTCAATTGAAATTGCGTCTTATCTTTGTCTGGAGTACGTCTGACTTGCAGCTCAGTTCAAAGAAACATAATAGAGAAAAATAAGTTTTGTTTCTGTCTTTTAACGCGAAAAACAAATTTCTGGTCTAACGTCTTGACCAGCGTAAATGCATACAATCAGCAAAAAGTGACCAATAATCTCACGCAGCGCACCAATTATCGCAACACATAACAACATGTATTATGGACATGAGGACATATGATCTTATGCCCACGGTACAATTGACATTTGGATGTACACTTTTGGATGTAGGCACACCGTAGAGATCCTGACTGTCCAACGAAATCTTTAGGATGAGTTCGCTCTACTGTCTTGTTATACTTACATGTATGAATTGTGGTGGTGGCAATCAATATAAGTAAAAATAAAAAACCGGTCAAGTGCGAGTCAGACTCGCGCACCGAGGGTTTCGTACTAACTATGAAGGCACTGCATATTGTTCTAACGAAAAGAAAAGATAAACTACTGAGTGACAAACTTAACATTACCGTTGAAAAGTGTTTTACGTACTTTATTGAGTGTCGAAATATGTATAAGTTATTAGCGGCATAAACGGCCGTATCTTTTTAAACGGTTTTATTTAGCTTGCCCCGTTTGTTTATTTATTTATTTGGGTCAAATCTAGTAATTTTCACGTTAACTTAGAAGCTTGATTTTTTCACAGCTTATTTAGACTCTAAGAATAATGAAAATCATATACTCAGGTCTAGTCTCTCTAAGCCTTAGAGAGACTAGACCTGAGTATATGATTTTCATTTCAATTTGGTACCTCCACGCGTTCCGAGATAAATGGTTTTGACAGACAGACGGACGGACGGATGGACAACCTAGTGATCCTATAAGGGTTCTGTTTTCCCTTTTAAGGAACAGAACCCCAAAAATACCTCTCTACAATTAAAAATAGCGCGCCTAGTTATATCCACTCATTCATAAGGAAGGGGTTATCGAAGCCCGAAGGTCATCAACATACACGTGGTCAGGATGACTTTAAGTAGAGTCGTAGTCAACGAAAGCATGCAACACAGTATCAATGAAGCGAAATTTATACAAAATCTTGACGATAGGTACTTAATATTCTCGGATTTTGTTTGTTATTAATTACAATATGTAACTGATTGAGGAAAATAATGCAAATTGTTTTAAACCTAATGTTACGCAAAGTGCATAGTTGTACATAATTACATAATATATATAGCCTAATAAGCAGCAGTTTTGCCCTGGGATAGTGGCGCTACAAAGAGCGTTCATATGGCAATAATGGGCATACGTTAAATATATTTGCATTATAAAATGTCACTCAAAACATTGTTTATCAGAATGCTGTTCAATCCTTCATTCTACTTCAAGTGTTTAGCAATAAATAAACTTTGTTGAAATTATTATATAGAGACTCACACCTGCAGACAAACTGTACAAACAGTTTTGCAGGGAACTGTATAATTATATTTAAGTTGTATACTTTAATTAATAAACGATAGACAATAAACAAACAAACTTGTGACTCATATAAAAAAAATGGTCTTGCATCGCTGTAAATATTTTGATTTTGATGTGCAAAAATCGGCCAAGTGCGACTCGCGCGCCGAGGGTACTATCCCATCTTAATTGGCCTGGTTGAGTTAAGTGCACCTGAAATGTATGGCGCCGCATACAAACGAGGTGCAAGCTTAACGCAACCGAGTTCTCCAAATATGATGTTAGAAAAGGACTATTTATATGTTTTATGATTTTATTACAAATGTATAGTTTAGGCCGTATCCTTTTTTCACGTTAACGTAGAAGTTTGATTTTTTCACAGCTTCAAGGGACCGTAGACTTGAGTATATGGTGTTAATTTCGGACAGCAAAGTGATCCTATAAGGGTTCCGTTTTTTCCGATTGAGATACGGACGGAACCCTAAAAATTACTTGAAGTTCTAGGAATATCAAAACCCCTGTTTCCTCTTTGTACACATCAGTGGCATTTAATAACTTTCAACGTCAGTTACCGAAAAGTGGTCGTCGCCTGTAAAAGAAATAAGTACCACTAAAAATCGGCAATATGGAGTGGGTTGAAAAGCGACTTGTTGGGAGAGACCAGTGACTCCTCTCGTTTCCTCCCCGAGTACGCGACATGCACAAAAATAACCCCAGCATTTCACCGCAATGGGAGTTCCTGACAAATTATTTATATATATCCCTGTTTGTCGCTATATCCGTTTGTCTACTCCCTGAGACACACAATTTACAACTTTGTCGCACTTACTCATTTGACATATTCCCTTGACTATTTCTTCTATCCTTACCAATATCGTATCTCTCTATGCCATTGCGTACAAAGTGAACTCTATTTTGGCTGTGGTACGAACTATATAGTAATGAAGTGATCTCGATAGTCTAAGAGGTTTAGAAAGCAATACTACATGCGGCGCGAGAGTATGCTGCTGTTACTGAATGCACTTAAATAAATTGCTATGGAATTCTTAAGTTAATGTTTTGATGTTTAGATTCTTTATGTATGGGATGGTTATAAATGAGGAATGGAAAGACGGTAGATTTATAGTTTTTAGGTTTATTTAGGGCTTCTGTTTACTGCAAGAGCTCTAAAGGAATGCGAATAAGTCATTATTTTGTTAAATACCTAACAATATTATAAACTTTAGAAACTGGTGTATTGTATCTTGGAACAGGCTTATGGCATGGTTAGAAGTTTTAGAAGTATTTTTAGACATTTTCTTTATCCCACCGATAGCTGCGATTCGAAAACATTTAGGCTTGCAAAAATACTTTTATAGAATTATTTTACATAGAAAGCTCCCGTGAATCTCAGACATATTAAACTAACTACATACGAAACAGATTTAGTCACGTCATAGAAGTCGGATAACACTCAACATCGAATCAGGTACGCGATTCATCAGGAGAGCCGATCAATCGAGGCGGTAACTAATCGATCGCAGTCGAGTGATATTCGACTAGGTACTTACTACAACGTGAGTATACACGTTTCGTGTGTATTTTAAAAACGTATTTATCCATAGGTTTTGTCACGTAAATTTCCCTTCTGGACTAGCGTTTTTCTGTGTGTCACCCTCATTTATTTAGTTTAGTTATACGACAATTTTTATTCATTTATTTTAGTTATACGACTTATAAGTTATCACAGAGTGCATTCACGTAAACGTAATAGTTTAGTTTGTCCAAGATTTACCGCGCAAGTGTTGTGTTTTGCGAGCGTTCCAGGTTGTTATTCTAGGTGTAAACAAATAAATTTTAACTTATAGGTAGCTAATAATAGTGGGTTTCGACTTCGAGTGCGTCGGCAAAACGTAGTGTGTCGCTTGGGACGTTTGACCGAGTCTAACAGTTCCTGTTACCTAGTTGAACCTTGTCATCAAAATCGTTTATATTATTATATACTAGCGACCCGCCCCGGCTTTGCACGGGTGCAATGATATATTATGCATGTATTATACATATAAACCTTCCTCTTTAATCACTCTATCTATTAAAAAAAACGCATCAAAATCCGTTGCGTAGTTTAGATCTAAGCATACATAGGGACAGACAGACAGCAGGAAGCGACTTTGTTTTATACTATGTAGTCATTATTCCAGGAATTGGAAGCATTGGCAGCTCTTGGCTTTTGCCAATGTCAGTTTTTAATATGTAATAATAATAAACCATGCTTGTATATGTTCGTATCAAAGGTTTTTGTATACCTATCATCAAAATCGATTAGATTTTGTTATCTATAGTCAAAAGGAAAATACGTATCTAAGGGGTCACATCTATTTCGCATATTTTTTTTTGTCAGCAACCTATTTAGCATAACTGACATCGCATAATTTACTTTCGACGAATATTATTCTTGCAGAAAGTTTATTTGGCATAATCCACAATATTCAGAAAGATTGTTTGTCCGAAAGTTATAACAGCATAATATTGTCTTGGTAGAATTCTTTTACGCATATTTTTTTTACCATATTTATTACTTGGCATAATTTGAATAGTCCGAAACTCTGTCCAAAATCATGTCGTCTTTCGAAATAACCTAGCCCGTTAATCTAGTTCTAAGGCAGGTCCGACTTGGATTAGGTTAGGTACGACGACGAGCGAAGCGAGGAGGAGTGTTAGGTTGAACTGCGACCCTAAGGGCGTGGCCACATGTCCACGACACGGCGTCGTAAACGTAAAACGACACGGTGTCGCGTCGGAGCGCGACACATTATCCACCGTGCGAATATACGTTGCCGCGTCGTGAAAACACACGACACGGCGTCGTAAACGTAAAACGACGCTGTGTCGCGTCGGAGCGCGACACATTATCCATCGTGCGAATATACGTTGCCGCGTCGTGAAAACACACGACACGGCGTCGTAAACGTAAAACGACGCTGTGTGGCATTTCAAAAGGAAGTACGAGGCCTTAAAAATAAGTGATCACAAGTTTTATGATTATTTTAGAATGTCTGTGTCAAGTTTTGAAGAACTATTATGGAAAATATAGCCTCGTTTAAAAAGGCAAAATGTATTTAGGAAATCAGTTCGACCTCTGGAGATGTTGGGATTAACAATAAGGTAAGAATTACGTATATTCGAACGGTGGATAATGTGTCGCGCTCCGACGCGACACCGTGTCGTTTTACGTTTACGACGCCGTGTCGTGGACATGTGGCCACGCCCTAACGAGCGAGCGACTTTTAATGCCGAAACTATTGGGTAAATGACACCAACATTCGGAATACCAATTGCATGCCTAAAATATATGCGTGACTATTGTTATGCCTATTCAGCATTCGAAATTCGCATTTTATGCGTAAAGATGTTTCGATGAAATATCGTGATGCGTAATAAATGTATGCGAAATCTGCTTATGCGACATTAGTTTATGCCAATATAGAATTCTGCTTATACTGCTTATGCGAAATGGATTTATGACTTAAAAAAATATGCGTAAGATAGCCGACCCGTATCTATTATCTATTCTGTGCCCGTATCTAAGAGCATGGGTATTACTGCGTTTTTCATTGGATCAACGAGACATGAATTTTATTCGTGACCTTTTAACGTTGTTTAATAATTTGCCAATGATTATCAATTATCATATTTTTGATCTCTGAGCTCATGAATTTTTTTGACCAGGTTTTTTATCGATATTATCAAATAAAGGATTTAAATCTAATATTTACCACATTTTTACATTTTCGATAATAATTAAAATTAAAAGTTACTCATTCTAAAACAGCGTAAGTGACCAGCAATTTGTCGCAGACATCATACAGTCGGACTATTACTAAGGCGGAATTGTACAAAGATGTAGTTACATACCGTGACCTTCATTGTATGAAGCAAAGGAAGTTTTCATTACGTTACGAAATATTTGCACTATCGGATGTCTAGTGGCTTTAAATAAAGTAAGGAAACAATAGTGAACTTGACACAGATCCACGATAAGATGTAAACAAAACTCATAGAGGGAATTTTTGGAAGCACGGCCGATTAATATAAGTGTACAAATCTCAACGAGCATAAACTTTTGCATTGTATGCTCCTGGGCTAACTCGGGACACGTTCATGGGTATTTGATATCGATAAAAAAGATGTCGATATATAAATATATTAATTCATGTGCTCATTGAATGTTATCGATTACTATAAAAAGGTTGAATATCATCATGTCTGATAAAGTGGATATTTTCATCTGGACAACAATATTTTATACCTACGAATATGGAAAAATATATTGATTGTATATACTTACTATGAAAACTAGTTTAAAAACTAATAATAGACGTTTCATAGTTCTTATTTTAAAATGAGGAGAAACAAAATATGTTGAATAACATTTAAATCTTGACAGTAACATCGATATATTTTTTGTCGATAAAATATTGTGGTACATCACTTTAGTATCTGTATCTGATCAGTGATCACCTAAATGAAACAATTATGCCACTAGTAATATGGAACGACATCTAGCGGCGCAATGTGACAATCGCGACGACAATGTTGCCGGAACTAAAATAACATGAAACAATACAATCTAGGTAACGGATAGGTGACAGGTGGCCATAAAGATAATACAGATAGCAAAGAGGAATTGTCTATGCTATATTTAACTATAAAGCGACAAACTTTTGCTATGGTGGTGTTATTTGGTACGGTTTGTATGTGATTGCATAGACGCTAGCGCCGCTGTTGACTGTACAAAGTAAGTTTGCGTTACGCTTTATTATTTCGGATGATTGCATGCTTTGCCGGTTTGTTCTCAGCGTGACAGTTTTCATTAGCATAATGTATTAATGTATTTGTATGCAATGCCTTTTAATGTCTTTTGTAATTAAGTCTTTATCCGTACGAGTACACGGTTAGCGTTTGGACCGAAGATTTACCAATAACATCTACATTTGTACATATAATAAGCGTCAAATTATAAACGTGTAATCATTTCATAAAGTTGAATAGGATGCATTGACAATAGTTCTGGAAAAAGAGAAAAGAATAAAAAATAAAAAAAAGAGAAGACACGTTTAAAATCAAGGAAAAAGCATATAGTATCATGATGGATGCGGAAGAAATAGACATTAGACAATGAAAATTTTAAGAATGATACATTTGGAGTGAATTTTGAATACTTACTTATACTTAGCAAAATTGTTTCAAGACGTCCGAGTCTTCAATGTTTAGTGTGAGGTCATGTTCCTTTCATTTGTTTTATAGCCGCCCCTGACTGTTTCCTTTAATTGTTATGCTAATGCTAATTTAATAGTTATTAATAATGAAAAATTGGGTGTTTTTGTATCCTAATTGGGTTTTTAATAAAATTTATGTATGATATGGAATGTTCTGATATGAATTGTTGAAAATATAATTGCACATTACTTTTCAATTAATGCCTAGTTATTTTGGAAATGTTTGGCAATGGATAAGGTGAATATGCAAATTTCTGAAAAGGTAACTCGTAATTTAACAACCATGATAAAATAATCTCTGAAATCAATGCCTGAACGTTGTTAAAATTATATTGTCACTTACGTACATATTTATGCTTAAGGATTCAATTAACTTAAGAGGCCTTATTCCTTTTTTTAATATTTATTTATTTTATTTATGATAAATATATTGATAATGTGAACCACCTTTTTGAAGTAATAATACTTTTCCCCGAGTGCTTTCACGGAAAAAAATGATTTAGCTGTGGTAGCTAAACTCGCTTTGCTGAAATTTCCTTTGCTGATGCAAACAATTTCTTAGCAACTGTAACAAAGCCTTTTCTATAGCAACTAAAACCAGTTAGCTACCCTTACTAATGATATTTAGCTAAATGAATTTCAAATTATTTGCTACCGCTACTAATTGATTAACAACTATAGCTAATTGATTTATTGGTACCAACGAAATTTAATTACACATTGTTGTTAGCTGTGACTGCTAATAATTCTTAGTTGTAGTGGACAAAAACTTTGTTACTATTGCTAATTGTACATGTATTAGGCAACAAAACCATATCTTTGTTGCAGTTGATAAAAACATTTCGCAGTCGCTAACAACAGTTTTGCAACAGCTGCTAATTTTATATTCATACCCAATATACCCATCTACTAATTATATTATTTGTCAATGTTGCTAAAAATCTTAGTGACACTACCATATTTTCTACGCCATGAACAATAATAAAATATTAGCAGTAGTAGCAAATCAGATCAATGCGACCCTGCTAAGAACATTTGGTAGCTGTGACTAACTTTTTCACATACTTTAGCTAATATTCTTTGGTGCAACTGCAAAAAAAAAAAATAGCCAATGTTACTAAAAATATTAGTCACACTACCGACTTATCTTTGCAATGAACATCAATCATTTACTAGCAAAAGTAGCAAAGTAAACTTATGTGAGGCTGCTAAGAGCATTTTGTTCCTGTAACTAACTTTTTCCCAAAATTTGTCTGATTTTCCTTGCTGCAACCGCTACATAAAAATTTGCTAATGTTACTAAAAATCTTAGTCACACTACCGAATTTCTTATGCCATGAACAATAATAATATATTAGCAGTAGTAGCAAATCAGATCTATGCGACCCTGCTAAGAACATTTGGTAGCTGTGACTAACTTTTTCACATACTTTAGCTAATATTCTTTGGTGCAACTGCAAAAAATAAAATATACAATGTTACTAAAAATATTAGTCACACTACCGACTTATCTTTGCAATGAACATCAATCATTTACTAGCAAAAGTAGCAAAGTAAACTTATGTGAGGCTGCTAAGAGCATTTTGTTCCTGTAACTAACTTTTTCACAAAATTTGTCTGATTTTCCTTGCTGCAACCGCTACATAAAAATTTGCTAATGTTACTAAAAATCTTAGTCACACTACCGAATTTCCTATGCCATGAACAATAATAATATATTAGCAGTAGTAGCAAATCAGATCTATGCGACCCTGCTAAGAACATTTGGTAGCTGTGACTAACTTTTTCACATACTTTCGCTAATATTCTTTGGTGCAACTGCAAAATATAAAATAGCCAATGTTACTAAAAATCTTAGTCACACTACCGACTTTTCTTTGATATGAACATCAATAATTTACTAGCAATCGTAGCAAAGTAAACTTATGTGAGGCTGCTAAGAGCATTTTGTACCTGTAACTAACTTTTTCACAAAATTTGTCTGATTTTCCTTGCTGCAACCGCTACATAAAAATTTGCTAATGTTACTAAAAATCTTAGTCACACTACCGAATTTCCTATGCCATGAACAATAATAATATATTAGCAGTAGTAGCAAATCAGATCTATGCGACCCTGCTAAGAACATTTGGTAGCTGTGACTAACTTTTTCACATACTTTCGCTAATATTCTTTGGTGCAACTGCAAAAAATAAAATAGCCAATGTTACTAAAAATCTTAGTCACACTAACGACTTTTCTTTGCAATGAACATCAATAATTTACTAGCAATCGTAGCAAAGTAAACTTATGTGAGGCTGCTAAGAGCATTTTGTACCTGTAACTAACTTTTTCCCAAAATTTGTCTGATTTTCCTTGCTGCAACCGCTACATAAAAATTTGCTAATGTTACTAAAAATCTTAGTCACACTACCGAACTCCCCATGCCATGAACAATAATAATATATTAGCAGTAGTAGCAAACAAATTTATTCGACCCTACTAAGAACATTTGGTAGCTGTGACTAACTTTTTCACATACTTTAGATAACATTCTTTGGTGCAACAGCAAAAAAAAAATTGGTCGACGTTACTAAAAATCTTAGTCACACTACCGACTTTTCTATGCAATGAACATCAATAATTTATTAGCAATAGTAGCAAAGTAGACTTATGTGAGGCTGCTAGAACATTTTGTAGCTGTGACTAACTTTTTCACAGTCTTTGGTAAATTTTCCTTGCTGCACATGCTACTTACATAAAAAAATTCTAATGTCGCTAAAAATATTAGTCACACTACCGAATTTAAGGAATATATAATATAGCACATTACAGCTAAGTATGCCGGCTATATTATAACACCTTTTACGAGCAAGTGTGATGAAATTACAGACCTAGGGCGGCGAATTCGTAAATGCCCCAGATCGCAGGTGTTTGTGGCCCGAACCGAAGGTGAGAGCCATAAATATCCGATCTGGGGCTTTAGGAATTACCGCGCGTGGTCTGTTTAAAGTTTTACTTCTTGCATTGGCCCGTAAGTGTGATTTTCTCCCCTCGTAGCCGCGTAGCGGGCAGAAAATCCCACTTACGGGCCATTTTCACTGAAAATATTATTTTACGTCACCCTTGGCCCGTAAGTGGGATTTTCTGTAGAGATGCGCCGAATATTCGGTAATTATTCGGTATTCGGCATATTCGGTAAGACTGCCGAATATTTACCGAATAAACATATGATATTTTTCTGATAATAAATAAATAGCAACAATTATTTTGACCCCCAAAAAAATACGTTGATCACCAAAAAAAACTTTGATACCTCCAAAAATAAGGTAAATGATCTCCAAATTTCGTAAATTATCACCAAATCTGGTTGACCCATGTTGGGAGGTTTAGGTTATTTTTTTTATGACCCGAAACCCGAAACTCATTTTAATTTTAATTTTCGTGATAAATGTTAATAGGATAGTAAGATGTTATAATTTGGGTATAATTTCACATTAAAATGGTGATCTAATTTTGGTGATCATTTACTATTTTTACGGCGATTAACAAAGTGTTCAATTATTTTTACAAAACTAGAATTATAGAAATAAGACGAT
Organism: Apotomis betuletana; assembly: GCA_932273695.1. Classification (NCBI taxonomy): domain Eukaryota; kingdom Metazoa; phylum Arthropoda; class Insecta; order Lepidoptera; family Tortricidae; genus Apotomis; species Apotomis betuletana. The sequence goes on along the minus strand of OW026298.1, from coordinate 8,624,570 downwards.
ATTACGAAAACGCAGTTGGATTGGGATTTTTAGGGAGAGGAATTACATGAGCAAGTTTCCATAACATAAAATGAAAAATGTATAATATTAGATACACTTGAGCCTCTGTAGGTATATACTGTTAGTCTCTGTGTACTACCTACAGGGTCGAGTCACAGCACCCCAGCCCCAGTAGGTACCCGTACGCAGTGACTCATTTCCCTTTTTTTTTAAACATTAACTACTTTATTATTGTCTTGATTGAAAAACTGATAGGTAATGCGGGGAAAAAATTTAATAAGCAAAAGCATGTTGAGGGACTTGAGGGTGAATTTCAGCCCGCTACCACGACTTTTTGTTCACAATTTGAGCGTCCAAAAAAATCCGAGCTACTGTTGCCAACCCGACCCTATAGAAGCTGCCCAAGCTTGTTTTTGATTATTTTTTCTGTTTCATTTAGTTCATATAATAAATGAGTATGATGTTTAACAATAACGCTGTGAAACGATACTTGGTCACAAACATTGCTTAGATAATTAATGATTCAAATTGATTTATTCTTTGAATGTTTCATTTGGTTAACATAAATGACTCTGATTTATAATAATGATGCCAAGAAACAAACATTTGGTTAGTAACATGTTGTTGGTTGTTCACAAACATTAATAAATCAACAATTAAATTATTATCGTAAAATATTAAATAACTATGGGGCATGGCACACTGCGTCCGATTCGTACGACCCGACGTGCGAGCGGGATGTCGCTATAATACGCGCATAACGTTTTCTCGCTCAAACCTCGGAGCGACGTGCTAATCGGTCGCAGTGTACCATAGACGTTCGCGAAGTCAGCTAAATGTTTTAGTTATGCCAACGAATACCATATTTGCTGCAGTAGCTAAAATGCATTTTGCTGTTATGACGCATATTTTCGAGTTTTACGCGGGAAAAGTAACGTAGCAAGTGTTGCCAAATATAGGCCTTTTCAGTAAACTACGGATTTTATATTTTTTTAATATTTGATCGGCTATAAGAATATTCTCGAATGTCTTCAAGTTTTCTAAAATTTTATTATTGTCTGCCAAAATAATTATACACCAATTTTAATAAATTTGTATTTTGTCAATACTAGACGTAGTCAACACAATTACTACATGTTGGTACGTAACATAGGGCTTGTGCACAAATCACGTGAGGTTCAATAGGGGGGTCACGAAAAAATCACGTTGGGGGAGGGGGGGTATAAAGAGACCTCACTTGTATTTTTCCACAGTGAACGAACTAAGAAAAAAATCGATATTTGTGGCCGTCCATGAGAAAAGGGTCCTTATGGCAGTTTCTAGTTACGGAGATATTTGCTGTTTTGTAAATCCTTCAAAATTATCATTTTTTTGTTTTATGCATTATAGTAAAATACAAAGATAGAGCTGTATTTGTACCTTGGTTTCAGTTGTGTACGTTAATTCTTTCTTTATTAAAACGGAGTTTTAAGTTTAGTAGAAAAGGGTCTTTGTGGGATATTGCATACAAGAATGACAAAGGTCAATAGATAAACTTGCTTACAACTATTTCTTTGCTAAGTACCTATGGTCATTTTAGATTTTACGTAAAATGTACGTAAAATGTAGGTAGGTACTACATTTTTCGTCTGACGTCAAAACATCTCTCGGCGCGCGTCGAACGACATGTTATATCTGATTGTTGTTAGTTAATTTAAAATTTAATGAAAAAATAATATGTATAGTCAAGGTCATTAATATGTGTACACTTTTTCACCCAGTCGAATGCGGTCGCCTACAATTTGTAAGCAAACGCATTCGACAAGGCCAAAAAGTGTATACATTATTAATGACCTGCGGGGCATTACTTACTAGCAAATGATTATAATTGGAATGTATCCCCCCCCCCCTCGCCCTTATCGCGTCAGATCAGAAATCGCGTGAAATTATCTTTATTACGTGATTTATGAATAGTTCCTTAGTAGTCACCGACTGTGTAAATTATTCGTTGACGTTAAATGAGAATAACTCCTTACAGATAAAGATTTTGAGTAAATTTATAATAACCTTTTTTCTTCGGTATTCTGTGTTAATACAAGATTAGGAAATAAATAATGTTATTATTGTGCCATATTGGAATTATTAATATGTTTTGTCTGTGATTGGTCATAAGGACCCTTTTCCCAAATGTATAGGAGTCAAATTTACGTAACTTTAATCGTATATAAATAAAAAAAACCGGCCAAGTGCGAGTCGGACTCGCGCACCGAGGGTTCCGTACAAACACTTTCCATCCCTAAGTGGTTAAGTTAAGTTTGCACCTGGTATGTATAGCGCCCCATATAAATTAGGTGCAAAGTTAGGTATTAAAAAAAAAATTATGGTTTTCGTAATTATTCCTTTATCTATGCTATAAGACGTTGCTTCGTACCAAATTTCAAGATTCTGAGTTCACGGGAAGCACCCTGTAGGTTTTGATTCCCTTGCAAGTGTCGAAAATTTGCGGCATAAACGGCTGTATAGGTATTAAAAAAAAAATGTATGGTTTTCGTAATTATTCCTTTATCTATGCTATAAGACGTTGCTTCGTACCAAATTTCAAGATTCTGAGTTCACGGGAAGCACCCTGTAGGTTTTGATTCCCTTGCAAGTGTCGCAAATTTGCGGCATAAACGGCTGTATCTTTTGATTGCGTTGGCTTAGAAGTTTGATTTTTTCACAGCTTCAAGGGACAGTAGACCTGAGTAATTGATATAAATTTCAGCTTCATACCTCCACGCGTTCCTGAGAAAAAGGGTCTTGACAGACGGACAGACGGACAACAAAGTGATCCTATAAGGGTTCCGTTTTTTCCTTTTGAGGTACGGAACCCTAAAAATTAAACTTGTAGAACAATAATGATAATTTTGTGATACTCCAGTGGACTGGATAAATATATTTTAGAACTCACTGTACTAAATTTGTTATTGTTATAGGGGAAGATGAAAAGTATAATAATTATCACGTTTTCATTAAAATAAAGATCCTAGGGTATGGCTAATGCGCAATAAGCATTTCAAAAACATATATGACGCAGAGGGCGCTCCAGTAGCGTAAAGGATTAAGGGATGAAAGATTTGGTGTGACTTACGTAGCGGTCGAATAGCTCAGTTGGGAGAGCAATGCGCCGGAAACGCAGAGGTCGCGGGTTCAAACCCCGCTTCGATTGTAGTAGATCGCATTCAATTTTTCTTTCTTAATTTACCTTTGTGTCATTATTTATAAAAATAAAAATGTGGTATTACCACATAAAAAATATGAATCGATAAAAAGATTCTATACAAATATTTAAAATAAAGATATTTCGTTAACTATGTGATTTTATCTATATCCTAAAATGTAAGTTTAAATATGTCCTACTATATACAATAGTTCAGATTACAACATAATTAAAGACAAAGCTGAAAAACATGTTTTTATTAATTTCATTCTTATAGCGTGTTGCTGTTATCAAAGGCTGTTTTCTCAGGATCTGGAAGTCACATTGATGAAACCATGACTGAGTTCAATAGAAAAACCCCTTGAGATACAAAATCAATCATAATCTATGTAACTTCCAATGGGAACATACTTAAAGTTAGTTTCAAACTTCTTTTGACGTTTTCTCAAAAGTGAAATTTTAGCAAGTGTAAGTATGATGTTTTTTTTTTTTAAAAGTATGAGACTTAGGGAAATGATTCTTTCTGTGTTAAATAGCTTATTTAACATAAATTTAGAACCTGTGCTTAACTCAATACCTGCCATAAGGACCCTTTAGTCATGGACGGTCACATTTTTTTCTCGGTTTTGTTAAAAATAAATACTTCAAAATTACGACTCTATTTTACGAAATTTTGGCGGAAAAAAAATACACGTGAGGTACTGAGGGGGAGGGGGGGTTAGCAAAGAACCTCACCAAATATCACCAGGGGGGGTCAAAAAGTAGCCGAAAAAGCCTCACGTGATAAGTGCACAAGCCCATATTGGGATAGGGCTCGTCCAGAACCGCCCCCCTCCCCTCCTCTTGGTGATATTTGGTGATAATAACGCAACCCCCCCCCCCCATTCAAGATCACGTGTATTTTTCGCGCTTAGTATGAATTACCTATAACTTAGGTAATAAAAAAACAGCAATAACTTGATTTATTGACCGAGCGAACGAAGTGAGCGAAGCGTCTTTGCTTTAGCTTGGATGAAAAATCGTTGGTATGTGTAGATGTTTGGATTTCTGTTCTCGCCTAGAGCTCGCATTTCTCAACCGATTCTCATATCATGAAATTTTGTGAGTAGATTCGATCCGATATATCGAATACCCGCACAAGTAAAAGGAATTTTTTTATCGAGCCAGTTTTTCGAAATTTAGAAAAATGGCGGTTATAATAATAATATAGCCATTTATTCCTTAATAACATATTCTTCATGCATATTAACAATTCAAATTTTCAAAATAATAATAATCATTAAATAGTTATATTATCAAATCATAAAAAATCATTCATAGTTTTATTTAATTAGTTACTGTGGACCTCTTTCCGAGTATAGGCCTCCTCCAACTCCTTTCATTTGTCTCTATCTTTGGCTGTCGTTGTCCAATTTTTACCCAAAAAATGACGGAGATATGGGAGTTCAAAACGTAAAAAATTATAAATTTCGGTAAGTAAGAGGTCAGCGTTGACTGGGCGTTCGCGACGTTTTGGTATTAATTTGCTTTCCATCCACTGTATCTTGAACTTCGGTAAAGTAAAATTGCCACCATTTCTAAACAAAGCGAGGACCTCGCTTTTGTTTTTTTGATATTTCAACCCCCATATCTTCGCCATTTAGCAAAATTTCAAAAAACCGACTCGACAAAGAATAAATCTATATATTATTATACTTACTCGTATAGAACCTTCTCACAAAATTTCATGTGAATCGGTTAAGAAATGCGACCTCTAGGCGAGAACAGAAATCCAAACATCCTAACATCCAAACGGTTCACTAATAGGTATGTTGCATAAAATTGATACTCATATTTTCATTTTGCATAACAACCTTTGACAGAATCATCATTTCTCCGAATTTTATATTGCATAATTTTTTTCTCATAATGTGATGTCACATAATTTTTTTATCTGAATAGTTATTTCGAAGAAATTCATATCTCATAATATTTAGATTGCATAAAAATTGTTCGAAGCAGAAATAGTACATTACATCAGAGGCCGGGAAAATGAGGATTTCCGGCCAAGTAGGTATATACGGCCGAGCGAGCGTGCGAGCGTGGACCAATTTGAAATTTTCTCCACACAAATCGTTTTTTTTTTCGATATTTTCCGAATTTGACCGAATTTTCGGACAAGATTTCAGATTCATATTTTTGAGCCCCGTGAGCCCCCCGATACCGAGTTTTAGCCGCCTAGCACCAATTTGAAATTTTGAATCGTTTTTTTTTCGATATTACCCATTAAGTTCGGTTTTAACCTAACCTACTTTACTGGCAGCAGTTCAGCTCTGTTGTGGTCGCAGTTCTAACCTAACCTAACCCATTTTACTGGTATCAGTTTAGTCAATAAATTCGGCGATATTAATGTTCTGCCATATAAAATTATGAGAAATGAATAGTATGCCAACTGACAATTATGATACTAAATGATTATGATAAAGAATCATTCGGAGAAAAAAAAATCGGTGATAGCTGTTATGCGAAATGAAATTCGGAGAATCGATATTATGCAAGATAAAGCGAACCCCATCCAAACATACCAACGATTTTTCGTCAAAGCTGAAAAAGAGACGCTTCGCTCGCTCGGTCAATTATTTGAATAAACACGCTCAGACCGATTTTGATATGAGAAAATTATTTAGTAATTTCGTTATTTTTTTTTACTTTCCTGCTGTTTAAAAAAATTATACGTCATGTGTTCTCAGCCCCTCCCCCACCGTGATCATTCGTGATATTTTGCTGACCCCCACCTCCCCCATAAACGATCACATGATTTCTGGACGAGCCCATAGGTACAATTATTAATGTTGTTGAATAGGTACTTCGAAAGTGACTAAAATAACTGAGTCGGCTTTACATGAAATCTCACAAATTTCGTTACGGTTTCCAGCGTAACAAAATTTTCATAGGAGCTATGAAAATTTTGTTGGACTAGGCATTTTTGTATAATTTATGTTTTTTTTTATTGGATTTCTTTGCTACGGCAGCCGAAAGACCATTTCCATAGAAACACGGTTATTTCACTTCCGGCGTGGCACAGTTTACGGCAATTTAAAAATCAGAGCTGGCAACACCCGCGCCGGCCGACAAGACACAACAAGTGTCGAAATCGCCATATCGTTTGTATTGCATAGTTTCGTGTGTACGCTTCACGCTTCAGCTTCGCGTCGTGTTCAGTGTGTCGTTCAGACTTCGGTGTGCAAGAAAAAAATATCTATAGTGAAAAGAGGTAAATTATACGATGGAAACGCAAGACATTTCCCAACTGCTTGAAAGCTATCAGCAGAACCTCATCGATAAATTTAAAGGTTAGTAAGTTTTGTATAAGTAGGTACCTATGTTCTACAGGTTTAAGCTAACGGTTGGCGGTGGCCTAGGCGATAGAGAGAAGAACCTGCTGATGCTGACTATGCGAGCTGTGACCCTTCGCGAAATGTTTTCAAACTTATGTTTCCATATCTACCCTTGAGAATGCTCTCTTGCATTGCTTGCATGCTAATACTCCGGCCGGCCGGCTAAGGCACGCCGAAGGCAGATAATCCTTAACGTTCTAAACTTATTATCTGTTTTTGTTTAAGATGAAGGAATCAAATTTTGCCATTTGAATTTAATGACCGAATATTCGTTAGAAAAACTCTTTCCAAAGATTGGTGAGCGAATAACGTTCATGGAAAAACTGAAATCTCTGCAAGTCCAGGTAAAAAATTGTTTACTTATACATTATAAACCATATTTTCTTCCTCGTATAAGTACTTAGTAACTCTTATTAGGCTGCTTTCTCAATTTTTTATCATTATAATTAAAATATTTTTTTATAACCTTGGTATTTGCCATGCATTCTATGTAATTCTAATCAACCCAAGATCAACTTAATCTTATGTGGCCGGCAGTCTAACTTAATTAGTAATGGATTTAAATTTACAAGATTTATGTATGTGGCACTTTATAAAGAATATATTCAATCAATCAAGGTAAACAATATATGTTTATAACTTTGATTGAAGCAATTTCAACATATACTGCTAAAATGTTTTTAAATAGGAAATACCAGCTAAAAGGAGAAGAGTTTCTTGCGATTCTGATGTAACAAGCATGGCATCAACTTGCTCAATTACCAGCGTCGCCACAAATACTTCATCATCTAACAAGTTGGTAAGTATGTCATACTACTTCGTAGTATGAAGTAGTAGATATTTATTATTTTTTAAAACCCTGACTCAACAATCTCATGATTAAATATTTTTTTATGTTGATCCAGTTTTTGAGTTTACATATTGTGGAAATTGGCATAAAGGACTAAGGGCTGATTTCACCATTGAAATTAGGCTTAAGCTTAATGCAAGATCTAGCTCAATGAGCCACTAGTTTAGTAATTGGATCAAAAATGCAACAATGTAATTCCTAAATTTTTTTTCAGACACTTGAAGAACTTTTAAATGGCCCAGATGGCAAAATGATCTTGTCATACTACAAAATGGAAAATAAATTAACCGACTACTATAGACAAAAGCTGGCAGATGAAATTGTGAAACATGAGTTGAGACATGACATGCAGAAAAGGTTTGTAGATTTGTTTTTTTGTTTATTGTATAGAGAGAATGAGACTTTTCTTAATATTTACATAGTTTCATTTTAAGGAACAGTGGTTTCGCTCGCGTGGACCTATATTTAATAATACCTATAAATATGTCTATATTCAAAGAAGCATGCAAGTAAGCAAGCCTGCAAGCAAGCAGGTTGTAGGCATCTTGTTGACCGAGCGAGCGAAACGTCTCTGCTTCAGCTTGGACGAAAAATCATTCGTTTGCTTGGATGTTTGGATGTCCGGATGTCCGATTTCTCACCAAGAGGTCTCATTTCTCAACCGATTTTATTATCTATATATAGCGGTCTCTGCAAAACAAACTAGACGGAACTGCTAATTACTTTAGCAGCGACAGCTGAATAATTCGTAGTCATAGGAAATAGCATTAGCTGTAGCAACTATGTAAATTTGATACTCTATTGAATTACTTTAGTGGTATTTGACAATGATCTTAGCTGTAGCTGTGAATTTGATTTGTTGTTTGAAACAAAGCAAGGTATGCAGCTCACAGTGCCACTAGTGTGGTTTTAAGTTCCTATTGTGTCACTGATTCCATGTTTTCATTGTCACTTCCCAAGACAATGAGGGTTTCCGGAATCTATTTTTTCACCACGTGGCAGCACTGTGACACTTCAAATGCTAGCAATTTTTATCGCCTATGATACAATTAACATTTCATTTTGTGTAAATGTCAAGTACAGTTGCCGAGAAACTTCTTGACCCAAAATGCGCATGCATATTTGTACGTAACTGCGCAGTCAAGGTTAGGCTCAAGAAGTTTCTCGGCAACTGTACTCACCATGTGTTAGTGTTACACACTAAAGAATTGTTGTCTTTTTTTCAGTTTTTCAAATAATGTTATAGATTATTGGTCTGACCTGATAGTTAACGTCTTCAGGGAGGAATGTTATGTAAGGGGAAACTACTCAGTAACTTAATTTTTTGCATTTAGGCATGGCATTTTCATGGCATTATCAGTTAGGGTTTCATGCCAGTTATTGAAAACTAGCTTTTGCCCGCTATTAGTACTAGCAGTTACACTAAAGTCCCATTTACATTATACCAGGGTAAAAAAATTCTTATATATATAATTCTTCTGTACGTGTGTTTGTTCCCTATCTCCTCCTAAACGGCTGGACCGATTTGGATAAAAAATTGTGGGAATATTAGAGTAGGTCCCTGGATGGTTTAGATATACAATGGGACCCGATAGATGGCGTCGTGATCGCGTTTTATTGTGTTGCTAAGGCAGGTCGAATAAACAGTTAAGTGTCAAGTTTTAAAAGAAGTTGGCAACGGTTTGACTTGTTTGAAATTTAAACTAAATCCGTTCAGCGGATTAAGCGTGAAGAGGTAACAGACACAGACAGAAAGATAATGACACACTTTTGCATTTATAATATTAGTATGGGTGTTAGTAAAGTCCACACCACACATATATTTTTTAATAGCTGGCATGGCACTTTAAAATTAATGCTATTGCAAAGTTTTGATCAAATCAAAAAGGACAAGTTTGTCTGGAAATGTATGGAAGAAAATGTAGAATTAGTTTTATGCTTGTCTATTAAATAGCAGTTATAAGCTTTATAACTAGAAATTGAAATTTATTTTCAAGATTATTACAATTATTTTTCTAGAAATTGAAATTTTTGTTAAAATTGTTTTATTTCTCCCTTGGGTCAGCTTTTTGATTGCATTTAAAGAATTTAAACGTTTGTGGTCTAAGTTATAATTTAATTAAAAAATTAGGTGTTATCTGTGCACCGTCTCTGCCATTACTGCCCAATTTATAATCCCTAAATAAGCAGCCTAATACATACTTCATAATTTATGTATCTATGTAGATTTCAATTTGGAAAAGTATTGTATTATAGAATATAATTAAATAGGCACTGTAGATTGTAATAATAGTAGGCACTTAGTTGTAGATTAGAGTAACCTATGATTTTCAAATGAATGAATACTCAAACAGTAAAAAAATTTTTAGGAGGTTTGGGCAGGGTGTTCCAAGGGCAGGAATAGAGACTCTTCAGCTGGACGTGGTATACTATTAAATAGATACTACAACTTAAGAAGAAAGCTCTTGAAGGTGGGAGCGATCTCAAAAAGAAGTCTGTCAATGGTTAAAGATGGCGTTAAAGACGGCATCGAAAAATTCACCGCTGATGAAACAGATACAGGTATTTCGTTTATTTATTTATTTAGTTACTGATGTTACTTATCAAACCACGATACAACCCCCATATGTATTGGTGGTTGTTACTTTGTCTTTGTATAATACATTATTTGTGTGTATGTTTATAGACGACGACCATGACGACTTGATACGCTGGCTGCAAAATACCAGAACGGTAAATCTTGTCCTTGAAAAATGGGAACTCACAACATCGAAGAGATTATCTATGCTGAAAGGATCAATGGAAATCCACGAATACATGGTCAATTTTCCTGCTCTCAAATGTTCTGACGGCTATAGATTGGTAATTAACAACTATTTTTCTACCTACCTACATATATATACTTACTACAGTTACAGTTTATATACTCAGGGGAATTTTGTTCCCGAGTAGTAAGTATAATCTGTATGTTGATTAATTACAAAATTTATTTTCCACAGCTAGAAATGGATTTTGGCAAATTGTATCCTGACGTTGTAATGCAACTATATAGCGGAGTGGCCGACGCTGTCATCTTTTATAATGAGTAAAATTCCTGTAAAAGAACAAAATGCAATAAACGACTGCTGCACACCAGGTATTGTAAACTTAACTGACTTTTTAAAGCTTACTTTTCAAAATAATGTGTAACCTGGATAATTGAAATCTCAAGGGACCGGCAATTTTGTGTCATTTAACCAGGCTTCTCATTTAAGCAGGTCGTGCCAATTAACGAGGTTCAAAAAATCGTTGTTTCAATTATAGAGGTTCTCATTAAGAGGAAATATCACGGGTAATTTTTCCATACTGTCCGTTTACGTTAAGCTTGTACCTGATCACTATGGCATCGGATACAAATGAGGTCCAAACTTAACGCAACCGGTTTATACAAATCGAGGTTTCGTACTCGACTGTTTCCTCCTCCAAAACTTAGTCAATCGTAACGAAATTTTGGAAACTGAATGCGAAGAAAATGTACTATGTTGCACCGTTTTGATTTTTGTATTTATTATAATAGAATTTGTGTACTGGGTGTCTATTTGGAGCGAAATTTTGGCTATAAACAGACGACTAGTATACAAATTGTATAATAATAAACGCAAAAATTAAAACGGTCCGACACAGACAATTTCCTTCCTAAACAGTTTCCAAAATTACGTTTCATTTGGGTAAGTTTCGGAGAAGGAAACAGTCGAGAATGAAACCTCGATTTGTATGGAAAAAAGGACCGTGGTATTCATTCTGACAAATTAATTTTATGGAGGTGCAAATACCCATTGAATAGTAGTTTATGCAACTGATACATAATGAGAGGCTCTAAAATATGAGTGTGGTTTTATGAAACGAGCGTCAGCGAGTTTCATGATAGGATCACGAGTGTTTTAAGGCCTAATTATGTACAGTTGCATACATTAATGTATCTACACCCATATTTTTAATCGTTTTCTGTTAATTCCTGTAAATTTTAAATGGTGTTCATGAATAATTGAGGGCTCGCGCAGCGCGGCGACGTGGGCCGCGGGGATACAGAAATCTGTATCGTTATGAGAAATCTGTATCGTTAAGCTCATAACGATACAGAAAACTGTATCGTTATGAGCTTGTATTGAAATGTGGGTCGTTATCTGTGGCAGTTGAACGCGCAATAGAGGATTTACAATATGGGTATAAAGTCGATTTACAAGCTTACGTTCTGGGTTTCTGGCCTGTATGTTATATAACTTGCACATTTATACTATATTAATTACTACCTATTTTTTTCTTCTTCCTCTGTTTTGATGGTGTTTCTGTTCTTATTATTTGCAGATGGAAAAAAAAACAAAACTCTGAGAGCCCTTCCATTGTTGCTCCCAATTAAAAACATTGTTTTAAAGAAAAAAACACAGGCCATCAAGACTGGAAACCAAAGATGTTATTATTCAATATGTAAAAGTAAGTATTTTATTATAAATTCACACCTACTCTATGAGTGGTTCTTATGTTATACGTTACTTGTCTCACAAATGTTTTTAATTTTTCAGTCTGCTGCTGAAGTCCTGCCAGCCAACCTGCATAATAAGGATAACTGTCTCAAACGGGGCCTTACGCTTGGTCCTCAGTTGTTTGCAGTATCACCGGACGAAGACAACATCACTGAGTGTTTTTTGATCATAAATGACATAATGTATAACGTAGACAGCCCCCTTATGGCCTTCGACATTTTCTTTAAAGTATTTCACGCTTTAAATTGTTGTTATCCCAAAGAAATTGAAAGAGAAATGTATTTTCTGCAAAGGGCTGTATACAACATACAATGTCGTTCAGATAAACAAACACGCGATTCTAAGACCGAAGGATTACTAAACGATTATAATAGATATAAGCCTGTCTAATAATAATAGGTTATAATAGAGAATAGCTGCGCCTATTTTTCTTTTTTTATGTTAAACTCTATACATGACTCATGTAGGTACATGGCTGTTATCACTACTCAATTTGTATAATATAGCTTGAAGTTTTGAAGAATGGTCGCGATAAACCAAAAAGCCAGTTATATCGATTGAGCAAGGCTCGCCCGTATCCTTCGCGGGATCCTTGCTTAGAGCGGGGCCACATTGGCGATTTGCGATCGAGTTGAAAGCGAAGCCAGTGCGCAATGATCTCGCCGCGAGCAAGCAACGATTTCGCTCCGTACTGTTATACTGGAATGGGAGCGAAGTAGTTGCGTGCTCGCGGCGAGTTCGTTGCGCGCTCGCCTCGCTTTCAACTCGCTCGCAAATCGCCAGTGTGGTCCCGCTCTTATAAAGACATGGAGCGCGCCGCCACCACAATAAGCGTTGTTTCACACGTACCACAAAAGAACCACTCATAGAGTAGGTGTGAATTTATAATAAAATACCTACTTTTACATATTGAATAATAACATCTTAGGTTTCCAATCTTGATGGCCTATATTGTGTTTTTTTCTTTAAAACAATGTTTTTAATTGGGAGCAATAATGGACCCTTCCATTGTTGCTCCCAATTAAAAACGATATGAGCTTAACGATACAGATTTCTGTATCGCCGCGCCGCGCGAGCCCTCAATTAATCATGAACACCATTTAAAATTTACAGGAATTAACAGAAAACGATTAAAAATATGGGTGTAGATACATTAATGTATGCAACTGTACATAATTAGGCCTTAAAACACTCGTGATCCTATCATGAAACTCGCTGACGCTCGTTTCATAAAACCACACTCATATTTTAGAGCCTCTCATTATGTATCAGTTGCATAAACTACTATTCAATGGGTATTTGCACCTCCATAAAATTAATTTGTCAGAATGAATACCACGGTCCTTTTTTCCATACAAATCGAGGTTTCATTCTCGACTGTTTCCTTCTCCGAAACTTACCCAAATGAAACGTAATTTTGGAAACTGTTTAGGAAGGAAATTGTCTGTGTCGGACCGTTTTAATTTTTGCGTTTATTATTATACAATTTGTATACTAGTCGTCTGTTTATAGCCAAAATTTCGCTCCAAATAGACACCAAGTACACAAATTCTATTATAATAAATACAAAAATCAAAACGGTGCGACACAGTACATTTTCTTCGTTTTCAGTTTCCAAAATTTCGTTACGATTGACTAAGTTTTGGAGGAGGAAACAGTCGAGAACGAAACCTCGATTTGTATAAACCGGTTGCGTTAAGTTTGGACCTCATTTGTATCCGATGCCATAGTGATCAGGTATAAAGCTTAACGACAAAAATGGAATGGCTCTTACATATGGCGTTGACGAATCAAGGTGTTGGAGTTTTGCAGAGATTAAAACAATTTTTATTACAGATAGGAATGATGTTATATTTATTTGCTTGCCCATGAAAAATTTAGGTTTAAATGCACATGTCCGTGGGTTTGAAGTGAAGTGCGGAAACCCACATGACAAATTATTAGGTTTATCATTGAATTTGCTTAATAATCCGTTCCCTCAATGTGTTGTCACATCAACAGATAGTGACAAATATATAATGCCTAAACGGATTCTGTAAATATTGTAATCGTCCCTTGCCTGCTATTTGGCCACATCTAAAAATTTATGATAATTGCAGAATAATCTTAATGAAACATAATAAAGTTAAGTTTCCTTTAATAATGTTGGTGACCAAGTGGCCGTATTGCAGGCACGAAACGAGTATGTGCTAGCTTGTAGCCGTAAAACATAATTTAGACCCATGCTAGAGACAAATCTGATTGCAGGTGTATTCCCATCACGTGGGGCGGGCACAGATATGAATGCATACTTCTCATCTGTGCCAGCTGGGAAACTATTACTATTTGTCCCCGCCGCGCCGGGCACTGATGGGAATAGATGCAATGCCATTCGTCCCCGGCGGGCACAGCTGGGAAGTATTCGTATTCGCATCATTCCTATTTGTGCCCGCCTCGGATACACGTTCTTTCTATCATTATATGTAATATCGATTTTGATAATAGAACATTACGATAGTAAAGTTAATATTCAAATACTTTAAAAAATAAACTTCATTATACCTAGCGCGTCGAATGATGATCCCTATATGACGGTATAGTTCATTTTTGTATGGAGTAACTACAAAATGAACGGAGCGCGGAGTAACGTTCAGTGTCAAATGTTTGTAGACTTTTTTGGTATTTTTACACATATTACATATATTTAAAATTGTTACAATTAAGTACGAAAAATACAGTAAAAACCTATTTATTCAAATATGTATGTTTAAATTAAGTCTATCCAAAAGCGACTTGGAGGAACTGTCATATTAGGGATCATAATTTGAAGCGTCAGGTATTTTTAGCACATTTGACGTTTAAAATACATTTCCAAAGTCTATTAGGTCTAGGCTATCAAAATCGCTGCAGACTTATCTTAGTCTAACTCTACCTAAAAAAGTCGTGCCAAGTACGTAAAGCAAACTTACCTACCAGTGATGTAATTTGAAGTACCTAATTGAGTTTAAACTGTCGTAATGCAACTATACATTCCTATCACGAGGTCCTCCTATACATAATACCTCCTATCAAAATGGACATTGTGTTACAAGATTGATAGAGTTAAACCAAGAAAAGCCTGCAATGATTTTTAATAGCTTACACAGTGCAAGTGTTATTTACACGTCATAATTTCATAGAAGTTTGACGTTCAACATAACACTTGCACTGCGTGTGCTATCAAAATCGTTGCAATATTTTCTTGGTCTAATTCTAGGACGTGCATCGTGTCTCCGGGGCGGGCACAGATGAGAAAGATGCGAACGAATCTATTCCAGCTGTGCCCACCGGGGACGGATGGCACTGCATCTACTCCCATCTGTGCCCGCCCCTGTCACATGGGACGGGTACAGATGGGAATACACCTGATTCCAGTACCGATGAATGGCTGGAAAGTTTAAGTAGTAAGGTATTTTCTATGGTATATTCTAAAAATATAATGTTCATTCATTTCTGCGTTTGATTTTTTTCTTCATATGTAACTAACTTGCGTGATGTTTTAATTAAGGACACTTTAAATTCTTAGTAAGTAACTTTATTTTTTTTTAGCAGCGGTAGCAGTAAGTTTATTACTCTATCATGGCTGTGAATTGAATTTGCTTCTTTAAGTAAGTGGTTTCGTTAAAGTAACGAATTCAATCAAAGCCACAGCTAAAACTAATTCGATAGAGTATTAAATTTACTTTGTTGTAACAGCTAAGAGTGTCATCTATACGACGAAACATTTTAGACGTCTCAGCTAATTAATTTCATCACGCAACAAAACCCTCTTAGTTACACTAACAAAACAAATTCACAGCTGCAGCTAAGATCATTGTCAAATATCACTAAGGTGATTCGATACAGTATCAAATTTACTTAGTTACTACAGCTAAGAGTATCTTCTATACGATGAAACATTTTAGTTGTCTCAGCTAAATAATTACATCACGCAACAAAACCCTCTTAGTTACACTAACAAAACAAATTCACAGCTGCAGCTAAGATCATTGTCAAATATCACTAAGGTGATTCGATACAGTATCCAATTTACTTAGTTACCACAGCTAAGAGTATCTTCTATACGACGAAACATTTTAGTCGTCTCAGCTAAATAATTACATCACGCAACAAAACCCTCTTAGTTACACTAACAAAACAAATTCACAGCTGCAGCTAAGATCATTGTCAAATATCACTAAGGTGATTCGATACAGTATCCAATTTACTTAGTTACCACAGCTAAGAGTATCTTCTATACGACGAAACATTTTAGTCGTCTCAGCTAAATAATTACATCACGCAACCAAAACTTTTAGTTACACTAACAAAACAAATTCACAGCTACAGCTAAGTTCAATGTCAAATGCTGCTAAGATAATTCGATAGAGCATCAAATTTACTTAGTTGCTACAATTAAGAGTATCTTCTATACGACGAAACATTTTAGTCGTCTCAGCTAAATAATTACATCACGCAACCAAAACTTTTAGCTGCACTAACAAATCAAATTCACAGCTACAGCTAAGTTCAATGTCAAATGCTGCTAAGATAATTCGATAGAGCATCAAATTTACTTAGTTGCTACAGTTAAGAGTATCTTCTATACGATGAAACATTTTAGTTGTCTCAACTAAATAATTACGCCACGCAACAAAACATCTTAGTTACACTAACAAATCAAATTCACAGCTACAGCTAAGTTCAATGTCAAATGCTGCTAAGATAATTCGATAGAGCATCAAATTAACTTAGTTGCTACAATTAAGAGTATCTTCTATACGATGAAACATTTTAGTTGTCCCAACTAAATAATTACACCACGCAACAAAACATCTTAGTTACACTAACAAATAAAATTCACAGCTACAGCTAAGATCATTGTCAAATACCAATAAAGTAATTCGATAGAGTATCAAATTTACATAGTTGCTACAGCTAATGCTATTTCCTATGACTACGAATTATTTAGCTGTCGCTGCTAAAGAAATGATCAGTTCCGTCTAATTTGTTTAGCAGAGACCGCTATATATAACTAATAATATAAGTATATAGTTAGGAGGCACAGCTAAAATAATTAGCTGTCCCTGATAAAATACAGCTAAAATAGTTAGCTATCTCTGCTAATTTACCTAATATAGTTAGCTGCTACAGCTAAATTCAGCTAATATTATTTAGCTGCCACTGCTAATATTTCTATGTCTCGGAGTGATTTTAGCTAAAAATATTTGCTAACACAGCTAAGTTTTGGTAGCTAAAAACACTTTGCTACGGTAGCTAAAAACTTCGTTGTCCCTATAGTTTCGAAGGTTTTTAGCTACCACAACTATTTTTTAGTTACCACAGCCAAGTTTTTTTTTCCGTGTTGCATTGCGTGCAGTCAAAATAAGTTGAAAAAACTAGCTTTCCGCGTAAATTTTGTCAATTTCGAGTAGTTTTTGAAAAAAAAATTATTAATGAAAGATTCAAACTGTAGGTTTTAAATATAAACATATAAATCTTAATAGCCCTGTTCTAGGTAGTAACATCAATAATATGTTAAGAAACATGTTTGATCATAGAGAAAAGCGTCTAAAACAATCAGTATTTTAAAAGGAATAAGGCCTCTTAAAATAAATAATAAGGCCTCTATGAGCAGCGCCAGCTCACTGATGTATCCGTATATTTACATTACAGCATTTAATCATAATCACGAACATACTGATTCATACACCGAATATTATAAAGATTTGCGCAGGAGACGATACTTTATTAATTTTATTTATGATAGCCAAGCATTTGACCTCGATTCGACCTGATGTTAAGTAACAATAAGGCCTAAGATGGAGCATGCTTGCCTAGAAAATGCCTATTCACTCTCAACTTGAAGAGACCCAGGCTATATTTTTCAGAGAAAAAGTGCACAGAAAGCGAGTTCCGCTCTTTTGTTATCCTGATAAGAGTGATAAGAAAAGTAGACGCAAAGCGTTTCGTGCGAATATATGTATGGACAACATAAGAGTGGAATCCAAGTCCTCGTCGAGTATTGTGGTGTCGGAATGAAGAAGGTGGAATCAGTTCATGCAATCCTAGTGCACACTCACCGAAAACTGACATTGTGAATTTAATAATAAAATTACTTACATTCATGTTATTATTTTTACAATTTTGTCCATATAAAGTAAAACATCGCTTATTTCATCATCGCTACATAAATTATTTTCAAATCATTATACACATAAATGCTTTCGCACTTCCTTTACACAAAAACTAATTCGCAGTGCGAGTGCACTTGTGTATTTTGGAAAGTTGGAATAACTTATTGGCTATCACAAATAAACAAAACAATGATATTTAGGCACAAAGGGAGTTACTAGAGCTACTCTTTTATGACAATAACTGATCAGGCTAGATCCATGTGTTTAAACAAATACCTAATTTAATAGTATTTAACAATAAGCTTCATATCATTAATTTGTTTAATTTAATTTTTCTATTGTATAATTATTATTTAAACTACCTTGAGACATCTTTACTAATTATAAAAACGGTTTATACTTGCGTAAAAATTGTCAGGAACGGCCCGACATGTGTCGAACTCATAATATGGAGCTCTTCATCAGGGGCAGCTATCCGTGCTGCTGCGCGACTCACGTCACGGCCCAATGAGTGGGCTATATGAGTTCGAAACATGTCGGGCCGTTCGTTCCTGAAATTTTTTACGTGAGTTTAAACCGTTTTCATAATTATTTTCTGGTGTGCAATAAAGAATTGTTCTATTCTATTCATGATATAGTCTATACTAGCGACCCGCCCCGTCTTCGAACGGGTGCAATGCTGATAAATTGGGCATGTATTATACTTATAAACCTTCCTCTTGAATCACACTATCTATTAAAAAAAAGCATCAAAATCCGTTGCGTAGTTTTAAAGATTTTAGCATACATAGGGCAGACAGACAGACAAATTTGTTTTATACTATGTAGTGATACTAAGTTGAAGGTTATAGTCATTCATCATTGGCATTTTCGTCTGTTAAAGACGATCTCATGCTGTGCTATGAACACATCACACTATGTAGTCCGATATTACGATAAACACAATAAAAAAAAACAGCAATTGGACTTCATTGTCTAGGTTAGATGAAGAAGTCCAATTGGTTTGAGTTTTGTATCTGAAATTAAACTTATTTGATCTAGCGACCGTACTTAGCGTCAATTTACTACTCATAAAGGTACCGACGTCGACCTAATTCTGTTTTTTTCTACCATTAATTCGT
Source organism: Apotomis betuletana (assembly GCA_932273695.1). Lineage (NCBI taxonomy): Eukaryota > Metazoa > Arthropoda > Insecta > Lepidoptera > Tortricidae > Apotomis > Apotomis betuletana. Next base: position 8,605,390 of record OW026298.1, on the reverse strand, counting down.
AAATTTTGATGTAACACCCTGATTGTCGATATCTTTTTTTATGCAACTTTTGTAATCATTAAGGAGGGTAAAAAATCTGAGTCACTAAGATGCCACGAGTATTTTATGACTTATGACCTAGTTATACCAGTGCTAAAGATGTTATTATGTCGTTAAAAAGCATCCTGTGCTTTTTGGCCAGTAGATTATAGAGTTTTACAAGGTCTACGAAATGCATGTCTATATTGTCTATACATATATAAGAGTTGGTAATTATACAAATCGTAGGAAATAAAGCTGGAGTAGATAATTACGCTTGCATGAATGAACTTGATGTATATATCTTTACCACACAATAATAGGAAAACACTTTCGCAACCAGCCTTAAAGGTCAGCCGTTCGGTCTCCGGAACACGACGTGTTATGAACTAGTTAAAAAATAAACCGCCCGGCCGTGCACTCCGCGTGGATGCAGCACCAAAATAAATACGCATTTTATATGTGAAACTATGACATGTTTATGCGTCCGGCATTTTATATCCTAAAGTACCTATACGGAACTACAAAGTTAATTTCATTGGTTCATTATACACGTCGATAGCATATGTTTGTATATTTATAATTATAACTGTAACAGGCCAATTAAAACATTCTGTCAATAACAATAAAGCAGATATCTTTGTTATTTTTTCTGCAATATTTACCTAATATATTTTTTACGTATTACCGGACTGAGATGCAGTAGGTATAATTTTAACCGACACTCGATTCGCACTCATAAAATAATAGTAAGAGACATCAATAACGAACAGTGTTTCCACCTAGAGCTTTAAATCTAGACTGGACATGCACTAAGGAATTTTGTCATTCTAACCTCACTGTTCCATTGCGATTCGCGACGGCACACTTGTACACAGTAATCGTAACTTAAACGCGCACGTTTTATTCTCCACGTGATTGTTAACGTTAATGTCCGGTGTATTTTTGTATGGATACTCGCGACTTACCTGCAGTATGGTGTGTTCTGTGGGGCGGGCGGCTGGCGACTGGGCGGGCGGCGCCGGCGCAGCCGTGTCTCGCCGCGCGGTTTAGAGGCCACGACGCGAGGACGACACGACTGTAGTTCAACATAAATAACTCCAATTGAAAGAGATCGCGAAGATGGCGGTTACGATTACAGATTTTATATGCAAGTTATATTGTTTGAAGTAGTAGGCTAGCAAAAGTGTTAGCTTTGGCGCACTCTTTTTGTTTCCGCAAGTATTTCCAAAAACCTGCTTTATTCTCGGATTGATGTAAGCCTGAGCAAATATGATAAAGACATTGCGTGGTCTTCAACTTCAACTTCTACAAACAGAGGCCGGCGAACAGGGCATGAGTCAGTCTGCCAGAATTTTACTGTTTATGTGTTATAGAAATACATAGATGTAATAGTTTATCGGAACTATCCGTTTTAGATCAAGTAATAAATTGGGCACTTTGCATAATAACCGCGCGGGCCTTTATTTGCAAAAAAAACTCAACCTAACGTAACGGAAATATTAAAAACCGACCAAGAGCATGTCGGGCCACGCTCAGTGCAGGGTTCCGTAGTTGCGGTTTTAAGCCCGGGGTTTAAATTACGAGAAAGATTTCAAGCCCTATAAAAAGGTCGTAAACGCCGAAGTAAATGTAATTACTTATTACCTTCTGGATGTTATCGATTATACGCGCCAGATTGAGTGGAATGTTTTAATGCAGTATGGCACTTAACTAATATGTGTAACGTTCGAAGTATAATAAAGACACCGCGCGGCACTTATGTAAATTTAAAGAAAATTATGAAATTTTGCGATCTCAAAAACAGCTCGACCGATTTTGTTCAATTTATTTTTTATTGAAAGACGATAAGGCCTATATTTTTATGAATTTTTCCATAATTTTTTGACCCGTGATTGAAAAGTTAGAAGGGGCCCCTAGTTTTGGATTTCCGGAGCGAATATTTACAAAACTGCTGGCTATCAAAAAATAATGTTTGGAGACCCCGATTATTTTAAAAGACCTATTCAACTACACCCCTCACGCTTGTATTGAAATGAAAAAAAAAAACATCCCCACTTTAGGTGTACGAGGTACCCTAAAAAAAGTTTTTTTTTTTTTTTAGTTTTTTTACCGTTTTGTCGGCGTGATACAAACACATACTCATACCAAATTTTAGCTTTCTAGTCCTAATGATCACACTCATACCAAAGTTTAGCTTTCTAGTCCTAATGATCACGGAGCTAAGCCGCGGATGGACAGTCAGACGGACAGACGGACATAGCGAAACTATAAGGATTCAAAGTTGACTACGGAACCCTAAAAATGCCGAAATTTATCACTTGGTCCCTGGTATTACCGTAAAATGTTTCTACTATCTTTTTTATGTTCCAACTTTGCTTCTGCAGTAAAGTTACCTATTTAATATAGACACTAGACTAAATCCTTGACATTAATGGTTGCAAAAAAAAAATTATGTCCATAAAATAAGGGTAAACCATATGAAAGTTTCCGTTGTGCGAACACAATAATTAGCCATCGAATAACGTACCTTGAAGTTATATTTTAAGGTTCCATATTGTATTGACGACGCGTTTGGCGCGGTTTGTAGTGCAGCTACCAACTGAGCCGACGGTCTTGGGGTCGAATCCCGGCAAGGACGATTTTTTTGTTAAAGATATGATTGTTTCTACTTTGTCTGCCTGAAACACAGGATAACCCTAGTTTAGGCGCGTAATATTATTGTTTAATAATCATTATATTTAGTTCATAGTCATTACAGCTGCAATAATATACCTATATTGAACAAAATAAAAAATATTTATATTTGTTTGCGTGAACAACACGAATATTTGCCCTGGCCATCCCTTAATATTTATTTCTGTATGTCGCACCCGCTCACGGGACAATAGTGTCCCGGACCTTTGGGAGGCGTGCGCGGAGCCGAAGCTAACGCGTAGAGGCCCTTTCGACAATTTAATGAAATGTAAATATTATTATCGTTAATTTTTGTCGCATAATAGAACTTTTTCCAATCACACCCTTGGATGAGAACGAACTTAATTCTTTGTAAATTACAAAATATATTATTGGTACTTCGTGTCGTTTAACATTTGCCGATATACCGGTATCGGTATTATAGTCTGTTTGAGTAAAACGCCTTTGATAAAAGAATAGCAATCAAACATTTATAAAATATTTTCTAAAAATGTCTCAGGCACCAGGCACAGCATCACCAAGTCTTATTATTAATATTATAATCACATCATCATTTCGATTTACTGATGTACCTACACTGCCGGCTATATTTTTTTATATGTTCCTGTTCCTATACAAATGAACGATTTTAATAGGGAACATGCATGCATAGGCACTACGCCTTTAGTTCATAAACGCTAAATAACCTCATAAAATATATTCCCAAAATAACGCTCTACTTAAAAAAACCGAAACTTAGAAAATATGATCCATTTTTTATAAAGATATTATCACGTTTTTAACTAACAACGTCACAATTTAACTAACGCAGTATTTTAGGAACTACATTGTAAAATGCATGGGTTCTGTGAGAGTTTGGTTTAGAGTTTAGAGCGAGGTCATAATAGACATGTTGACAAATTTTTTTTGAGGATATCAATCGATTCTATTTTTTTATTATGATCAAATGTCTATACCTATTAGACCGGACTCTCAGTGGAGTTCCGTTTGCAAAAATTGCGGACCTCAATCTGACTTCTGATATATATTGTATAGATCCCAGACATCCTACAAACAAATGTTGCCGACCAGTTTTGTGGTCCCCCTCCCCCCACCCCGGCAATTAAAAATGGCATACAAATTAAAAAAAAAAGTCATCAAGCCATGCCTTGTGGGGTATCAAATGGAAGGGCTTATTGAGTAGATCACGAATATATAGCACACTATAACATTTCTTACACTTTCTCTAAGATTTTATTGAAATTTTACTAAAATGCTCCATTTTCGAGTTAACTTTAAACCACTATAGATTGAAAACTAATGAATATATTTTTATTATTATTATTTTTAATAACTAACAATAGTCCATTGTTTACGCACCAATAGTTCGTACAGTGAAAAAGTTGCACGGGGGAGCGGGGGGAGCAATCAAAGATGGCGAGTTTCGATATTTCAAAATGACTGACTGTTGAGTTTCTTTCGGCGTTTCTTCTCAACAGTGGTCTCCTCTTGTGAAATGCTGGTAGAATCAGACATCTAAAAGTGCCCTTGTGGCCTACTTGCAGAATAAAGTTCATTATTTCATTATTTATTTCAATATATTTCTTAAAATTTCGGACTCAACCGTTTGATTTTGTTACAAGTTTTTACAATTCTTTACTGTACGAACTATTGGTGCGTAAACAATGGACTATTTTTATTTATAAACAATTATAATTATAAAAATATATTCAATCTATAGTGGTTTAAAGTTAACTCGAAAATGGAGCATTTTAGTAAAATTTCAAAAAAATCTTAGAGAAAGTGTAAGAAATGTGATAGTGTGCTATATATTCGTGATCTACTCAATAAGCCCTTCCATTTGATACGCCACACGGCATGGCTTGATGACTTTTTTTTTTAATTTGTATGCCATTTTTTATTGCCGGGATGGGGGGAGGGGGACCAGAAAACTGGTCGGCAACATTTGTTTGTAGGATGTCTGGGATCTATACAATATATATCAGAAGTCAGATTGAGGTCCGCTATTTTTGCAAACGAACATCTCCTTGGTGCCTGCACTATATGGGACTGACTACACTTAAACTGCTCTAAAAATCAGAAATGACCGTCAAAGTTCAACATTCCTACGTAGCGCTAAAAACGCTCCATACGAAGGCTAGTGACGTCACAGGCCGGTATAGGTACCAATAATTGTATGGAGAAATTAAGAAATTTGCCATTTTCACCGTGAAAAAGTGCGTTTACGTTCATAGTTGTCATACAATTATTGTTTTGTAAAATTATGAGGATTCTGAAAACATTTTTAAAATTCCTTTTGGATTCAAAAAAATATCATAAAATAGGCGTACCTTTGAAGTCACAATTTTCTAAAAAGATATATTTTTCTGGATTTATTTTCTTTGTTTCGTGATATATTTAGCTAAGTTTATTTATAGCTACAGTACCTACGCTGTAGAATTCAACATCAGTCAACATGTCTACTGCGTGAATTTCAATAGAGAAGATGAGTTGTAAAGATATGATTGTCGCTACCACTGGCTTGGAATACCTGTATACTTCTCATCAAGGATCGAGCAAGACACACAACTGGAAAACCCTGACTTCTAACGACGGAACTCCTTAATTTTTATAGGCAGACTTGGATGTTTTCTATTATAATCCTGACTCCTCTGCGCTACGTAGAAGTTTCGATCTGCATTTACTGTCGCATGTATGTCGGGGAGTGCTCCCTGCATACTTGCCGCCAACACTCTACGGGACAGCTCTTCCATCATCACCACTTAGAACAGTATTTCTCGATTATCCGGACTCCGGAACGATACGCCCTTGGGCCTTCAAGAAAAGACCGTACGGTGTCGTGTCCGCTCGTTTGCCTCCTATATATAACCTAAATACAAAATTAAAAAAGTCCCCGAGCCAACCATGAATATCAAAGAACCATCTTGAATAGACATCTGTTTGGGTGCTATGATGCCACAAACAGACACACAGATACACATATTAAACTTATAACACCCCTCTTTTTTGTCGGGGGTTAAAAAATCTCATCGGTTTATAAAACATTTGGTGAAGTAGTACTGATGATAAAAAGCCTACTGTTAAGTATAGTAATCAACGATATTTTACAGATAACGGTTGAGATTTTTAAAGCTGTTATTTTTTTCACTAGTAAATATTCTGATAGCATCTATCTATGTCGAATCGACTGCATACCTCAATTTCGCCGTGGGCTTTTGGGTAAATGTGGGTTTGGGCTTTAAATCAAGTCCGCAGCGCCGCCTAGCGAGGATTGCCAAAAAAATTACAATACGAATATACCTACAGTCCGTGAGCTCCCACATATTGGGATGCGGGTTCGGGCGAACGCCTTCTTTTTAGTTTTTGTCCAATGAAAAATAGTATAGGTATTTTTTTAAAGTAAGTGGTAATTTCATTGGTTTCGTGTATTTTTGAGTGTGTGTTTAGTGGTAATTATACGATTTATTTTCACTATCGTTAAATACCGTATTTAGACAATGACAATTACTGCAGTCCTCTATAAGTTACATTATTTTACCACACGTGCGGCGGCTCCCACATATTAAAAAGGAGAAATACCTACACACAATAAATGTTGTTTTTATTTTATTTATGCCTACTGAAATAAGACCATTATCCTTCCTAAGGAATGCTATCTTTAACTGGATCTGTGTCTGTGACATCTACTCGTATATCCAGCAGATCTGCGATTTTCACCCGTCCGTCTCCCTTACAACTTCAGCGACATCAAACCCTTTTTTGTCACGATGTTCGTCTAGGAATAAGGAGGTCAGGATCGGAAAGGAAGTTGGTGGTAATAGATTCATAATTTTGCCTAGTTAGCGCAAGGAAACTCGAATTGCTATAAATGTTATATTTCATCTTTGCGAGCTTACTTCTATTGTTTTTCAATAAAAACAAGTAAAAACTCCAAACAAAATAAAAATCCACGCCGTTTTGAACTTTTATTGCTTTTTTTGTATCTATAACATAAATAGCATTTATTTTTAATTATTACAAGTTACAGTTACAAACGTACAGGCATTGCACCATTAATAAATAGTAATATAAAATAATTCATCACTTTAAACTACCGCGCGTAGCGCGAGTTGCCGGTAACCTTATATTAGAAAAATAGTGAAAAAAAAGCTTTTATTGAAATTTGGTTCCTTTATTTGGTATTATTTAGCAAAATTTTAAAAATCCAGGGACGCGCGGTCTGCGAATGGCTAATGGAGGTGCTGAGACACTTTAGGGCGAGCGCAGGCGCGGAGCGCGCGTCCCTACCCCGGACCACAGATGGCGTTAGTGCGGAGCGGGCAACCTGGCGGCTCAACCGAGACAAGCCAACACCGGACCATCTCACTAGCAGCCGCATCCACCGTCAGAGTTGGAGCTAGACAGTTACACGCGGACAGACAGTGATAATGCATTTGAAGCAGTATATGTCGCCAGCTTGCTTCAAGAAATTATTAATTAAACATTGATCTTTTTTATTGAAACCGGAACTATCAGCCTTGGTTGGAATAAACGCCACTGTTTAATCGCCAATCTTGCATCAAGCCGCTGTCAAATCGGTATATCGCCCTCTGTTGGTCCGACATGTCGCTGCTTCTACTACCGCCATCTGTTACCCTAATCAAACATTAAACGACTAGGCTTAACCCGACCGGCCAGAAATGCTGTTACTCCGAGCTGAGGGCGCGAGACTCCTGGACCAGGTAGACCTGGGAGCCGGGGACGGTGGAGGTGGTGACGAAGGTGCGGTGCTTGGCGCGGATGAGGGAGAGGTTGCTCTCGGCGACGTCAGCGCGGTCCTCGGCGGCCTCCAGCTCGCGCTGGAATCGCCGCACCCGCGTCACGGTCTGCTGGGACATGCCCTCCTGCGAACGTACCGAGAGGCTACTCAACAAGTGTGCTTATTAACATGTAAAAAGCAACACAAAAAGTCTCTCTAAAACGCTAATTCATGGGCGCTAATTGTTAAGTGTCAATTGACAACATTTCATATTTTTAAGACTATCATTTTATTACTTTTCTGAATTCTGCTTAAAAAGATGAAGTAATCTCTGTTTGTATTTATTTTCTGAGATGATTATTTACTTTATTATTAATTTATAAAAACATACTCATTTTAAAATGTGGCAACACAGAAACCAGAACTTAATGGAACGGGTACTTTAGTCGGTTTTCTTATTAAAAAAAACTTAATCAAACTCGGTATGCATCTGTCACCTGTCAAGGTCAAATAAAAAAATATTTTTTTTTTGCTCGTTGGTTTAGACAACAACCCTATTCAGCCCGTATTGTCTTAGATTGCAGTTATTTGATGTATTTTCTTATATTTCTTTAAATACAGAAGAATAAATTCAAAGATTTTTTTTTAAGGTACACGACTTAAAGCCCTATGGATCTCTATATTAATTTCCACCTGTTATAAATATGAAATGTTGTCAAATTGATATGTTTTATAGTTTCTCTAGTGAGTTCACTTGTTAGATTATTTAATTTCCAGCAGTTCTAGCTAGACGTCGTCGTGATACAGTTATAAGTGTTTGGAAAAACCGTACCTGTTCCGTCAGCTGCCTCTTGTAGATGTTGACCTTCTGGGTGACCTTCTCCAAGGAGTCCTGGAGGAGAGAGATGTTCTTCTGGTCTTCCTCGCACTGGATGATGACCTCCTTCAGCGTGCGCTCCTTCTTGCGCAGGATCTTGATGGTCTCGGCGTGCCTCCTCTTCTCCTCGTCCATTTCCAGCTCCATGTCCTTGATGCGAGCTTCAAGTTTGCTGATGATGCGCTTGCCACCGACGATGGCGTTGGCTTCGACCTCTTCCAAGCGGACAGACAGATTCTAGAACATATGCGTACAATTAATGAGATACTGCTGAATATGAAGAGGTAATGTTACTTTAGTATAATATAGTAGAGGGCGATGTTAAATTCGTAATATAGTGAATGTACCTTGACTTCGATCTCAAGGGACTTCTTGACGGTCTCGATCTTGACGATTCTCTCCTGTTCCTCGTGCAGGATCTCCACGGTATGTTTCAGCTCAGTCTGCAAGCAAATAATACTTTCAGTAAATACATTACTTGGGTTAGTTTACAAACACTCGTATTAACTCAATTCAATCACCCATATTGTATGTTGTATACGTCTTTGCAGGCCAACAAATTTGCCAGAAACTTCTGCTCGTTGCAGCAGTTGTGGTTGCTGGGTAACCATTTCTAAAGTGTTACGTACACTTTGATAGATGTTCGTAGTTGCTACTAACCTGGACGCGCTGGTATCTCTCGTCAGCCACGCGCAGCTCGCGGGTGATCTCGTCGTAGTCGGAGGCGACGGCGGCAAGCTCCTGCTCGATCTTGGCCTTGCTGCTGGACAGATTCACGTTGATGACGGTCAGCTCGTTGATGCGGAGGGTGGCTTCCTCGTACGACTGCTCGACGACGCGCTTGGATCGAAGGGCCTGTTCAGAAGAAAAACGTAATACTGTAGAAGATTCTTTGTTTGCCTTTTCGAATATAGTAATGGTGCTCTAAACTTACGAAAATTGTCATTCTTAAGCTCTGGCTACATGGAGACAGGTCAGAACTCGGCCCATCTCGTTCTTCAGGATCGGAATTAACTAGATAGCTAATTGTTGACTTAGGTATCCGAATCGCAGAACGGGGAAGCAGGAGATTGCTTAGCGTATTCAAAGAACATTATTCGAAATCTTTGATAAAACAGGTAAACTAAAAATACTACCGATATCTCACAGTCCCTTGATAGAAGTAGTGCTTTGACTGTTTATAGTATTCGTACCTACTTCGTAGAATGGAAGTCTCCTTACCTGCTCGTAGTTGCCGCGGATCTCCTCGACCTCACCGGTGAGGGACTGTATCCTGCGCTGGGCGACGCCGTACTGGTCGAGCGTCACCTGCAGCTGCCTCTGCACCTCGTCGTAGTGGGTCTGGATCTCCGTCAACTGTACAGTAAGGATTTTATTAGGCTTCGATATCATAATCATCATAATTTCAGGCCACATCTACCGACTGTTGATAAGGCACTTGGCTTGGTTTTGTAATATCGACGATTCTAAACATCACAGGGGTGAGTCACATACACAATTCACAGTCTTATTTTAACATACATTTAGAATATTTAAATACGTGCCAGCCAGAGAGATATTTTACCTACGCCGGTGCTCACCGAGAGCAATAATATTATAACACTAGTGTTATATTGGCTTTTAATTAAATCTCTATAAAATCAGTAAGTAAATTATGAATCTAGCTATCCGGAAACCTCGTAAATCTGTAGGTATGCATCTTACCTGCAGAGACTGCTTCTTGATGGTCTTCTGCAAGTCGATGTTGGTCTTGTTGGCGACGTCCAGGGACAGCTCCAGCTCGGTGATCTGGATCTGCAGCTTCTTCTTGATGCGGGTCACCTCCGTCTTCAGCTTCGTCTCGGCCTCCACCACGCGGGCGTTCAGCTGCTCGATCTCGATGCTGGTCTGCTTGCTGCAAGGAATACGTAAAGTTTATAAGAATCCTTGGTCTGCTAAACTGCGTGCTGTTAAATAACTTAAGTATATGATCATATGTCGACATGAAAGTGGGAAATGCTTATGTTTTCATATATATTGTATAAAAAAGAAATCTTATAATTCTTGAGCATAACCAAAAAAGTGTAATAAAAGATACAGTAGACAGGCATATTTGGTCGATTGTGTTTTGTCCTTAATTGCACATTTTTACAATCATTCTCTGTTTAGAATACTTGAGTTTAAAGAAAAAACATTACTTCTAGCTTAAATACTTGTTTTTTTTTGGAAACGCGACATTGATTGTTGAATGCGGTAGGTACTAAACTCCTCTACAAATTTTTAATCACGTGTTCAATGATTTGTTAATTTACCTTGTGTCTATCATGATGCTCGTGTTCAAGTGCTCGAACTGCTTCAGTGTATTTTTGAGTTCACTCAACGGTTTTAAATATGAATCGTCGATAATGGGCATCTCTTGTTCAATCCTCACGATTCCGATCCTTGGGGACACCGCGCGGTAGTTCCTCACAGTCTCTTCACACTCCACCATATGCTTTCGTGCAGTACTACTAGACACATGACTTTCCGCCATTATACTTTTCGACACTCTAGCAAAATTTTTATCTATCTGAGCCTTTCGAGCTTGCGTGTCCATTTTTCGTTCATATGCCTGTGACACATTCTTCCAACTCTCATCTAAAAGAGTTTGAGCTATGGCTTTGGCCGATTTACCTCTATACATCAGGGCTTTCCCCTTCAATTCTCGACCAACATTTTTTTGATTATCATAGAGTTCTAATTCCTTCTCTATCTCGTCCATCCTTTGCTTCTGCCTCTCGGCCTTTATTTTTTCCCTGTTCACTTTGCTCTTCTTCGCCACTTTCACACTGACACTTTCCACACCAACGTGCTTCGTGACATTTGCCGCCGCGGCTGTAGCTACCGCCGTAATCGGTGACCGTTTTTGCACTTCAAATTTGTTGAGATCTCGTTTGGCTTGCTCTGCAATATCTTTAGTGATCCTTGACGCGTCTTCATCCGAGTAGCCACGTATTGGTTTATCGAACCTATACTTTTCCAATCCTCGTTCGTTGTTCCACGGCAAGTGCGGCGGCTTAGCTGAGACTCCGTGCTCTTTATCCGAGATGTAGTCTATCATAGGTTGATAGAAATTGATACCGTAGCCATAATTGTCTTCGTAGACGGCGGTGGGCGGGCGGTGCCATTTATAAGTAGCCACTTTCACGGGCGGCATAATTGAGCAATCACGGGGTACTTATCGATTATCGATTCGATTGAATTATCGCGAGCCGTGTGTCGCAAAAGGCCGAGGTCGTAAAATTGGGACCGCGAGCAACGCAACGACGTCTTTTGTACAAATTAATCAGTAACGATGTGCCAAAATACTAATGTGATCACCTATTTTGTGCACCAATGGGACGACTAGTTAAATATAAATGGCATTCGTGCCAATAATTAAAGATAAATTCAAGAGTTACGCTTTTAGATTTATACCGGAAACGTTCCACTCATTCATGCATATATATGTTTGTTCCTGTCATGTTTGATTTTCTTATTGATAACTTTATTGCCCCATAATTCTGTTGTGTTTTGAAGCAATGTTTCGGTTTATGTGTAAAGTATTAGTTATTGGCTTTGGTCCAGTGCGATAAGTGTGTCATGGATGATAGTTGAGGCTTGTCGGCTGCATGCTCGCGTGACAGGCGTCAGTCAGCGGCGGACGGGAGGGGTGCGCTGAGAGATGGAACCCTTTAGTTCCGAGTTGGCTCTCGTCTGAGGCGGAGAGCTTGTGTTCCGCGAAAACATGCGCCGGTGACTTCTATCGAGTGCATCATGGACGCACCGCGAGATCGATATTGATATACTCGTAAGCGTTTCAACGACCATGTTTTGCTCACGCAGGAGTGTCTAGACTCTTGTAAGCGTACACAAGGAGTTTATTTAACAGTCAACTTAATAACGTATGTTTTGAATTTTTAGTAATTTTTCTCGCTACTGTCTAAATTTCTAGTCCTTACCTTGATATCTATTTTACCCCCTGCCTATCTGCAGGGAAACACCTATTATAAAGACAAAACACCACCACAAGTTAAGTGTAGAGCTAAATTAGCTCCACAACTATATATAAAACAGTGTGGTATGGCTAATTAATAGAATATTTCACTCATTACAGTTGGAGCTTTTCATTTGTTTTCTGTTTTACGACGACAAAGTAAGGCTATCTCTCTCTGTGGCAGCTTACCGGATGGACTCGATCTCCTCCTCCTTCTCCTGCAGACGGCGCTCCGCCTCGTGGCGGAACTGGCCGAACTCGGCCGTCAGCCTCTGGGAGCGCTGCTCCTCAGCCTTGCGACCCTGGTGAACATACAAATCTGGTACAGAATCGGGATAATGTAAATAACTCAACGAATGCCTTACATGTGTGCGAATAGATCTTCGATATTTTAAACGACCCCACCGCAGCATGTGCTACGCTGTAAGAGTGCTAAATCACCACTTGTTTTTTGTGACATTACGGGCGAATGCTCCTGGTGAGGTACCCTAACTCATCGTTGCGTTAGTTTCGCTTCTTTTTAATACCTACAATTGACTATGTTTACGTTGCACATCAAAGTCTTCTGAAGCTGTGTGGTTGCTCTTTAAATTAATATTTTTCCGTTACAGATATCCACACTATTTACTAAATGCAAGAGGTCCATTAAAGAATACCAATGGTGAAGTTCTGGAAATTTAAGCTATTTATTCGAGCTAAAACTAATGAATGGTGACAGTAAATAGTATGACTTTGGCTAACAGATTACATTAATTACAAAATGTGGTATAATTTAAGTGCGCATGCGGGTTTCCATAAATTATCACGAAATATGTTGGCAGATGTGTAGTAACTAAGTCAAGGTAATGCAACTCACATAAATTAGTTTCTGTTCAGAGGAAGAGTTATCTACGGTATGTATGCTATAGGGCTTACTAATGTTTCGCAGATAATTTTACCGAATTTTATGTTTACATAATGCTCAAATCGCATTATTGTTATAATACCGTTACCATTGACTATTTAAAGAGTTATAAAATAAACATCTACCCTACTAGGATACACCAAAACATTAAACAATATATTTCAGCTGAAAAAAAACTGCGAAATGAGCATTATGCCTTACATGCATGTTCTGGGAAAAGATACAGTTTAGCGAAAGTGAAATAATCTGTCAAAGCATTGCGATTTGAGATTTTGATTGATGTGCATGAAGCTCAAGAGTAAGGTTTTCTTTAATTATGATGTAGCATAGAATGAAAAGTATCGAAATTAAAATACAGATATTTGAAATCGTAGGAATAACGCTTATTTTTTCCTTACATGGATTTGAATATATGATATTCCTAGGAATTTATTTTTGAGTTCGAGCACCTTTTCGTTGCGTTTATTCCGGTTTCTCTTTGGCAATCTGATGCCGTGTCACTGTGAAATGCTACATCATGGAAACTAAATCGGCTACGAACGTGTAGTGTTTTAGGAATGAACTCATAATACTTACTACTTCTTCATTATTAACCATGGTATTTAATATTCAAAGACCGACATACAGTAGCGACAGAAAATCTACCACATCTCAGTATTTTGTGTAAATGATGCGACACTTCTACCATCGTAAAAAGCTTTAGTTCAAAATACTAGTGTGCCAGATCACTAAGCAAATAAAACGTAATATTTATTTATAGTCAATCAGTTATTTCAATCAACGTTGTCGACAATATTGGTCTTTTTTAAAAGATCCGTTTTTTTTTATAATTTCACATTCAGTACTATTTGGATGTGCCAAATATAATATAAAATATATTAATTTGGATCCTATCCTTCGATCTTAAAATGTTTGAATATGATGGATTTTTGCCGCTACTGTATAATGTATATTAAATCATTAATAACCGCTCAATAATTAATCCAGATTTTTTCGATGTCATAAACATTAACCTAAGGGTCTAGTAGGAGCAGGCCTTAACTCTATTGTGGGGCTTAAGCTACTGTGCTGCTAGGTTAAATGTGCTTATATGTACCGCTTTTCTCTATGGCCACAGTTATATCACGAGATTCTCGAGGTTTGAAACCACCTCGAATGCAAATCCATAGATTATATCAATGTTATCGACGATTAGTCCTCCGATTACCGACTGTCACCGTCTTGATGCGATTATAAATAAACGTCTAACTAAAGAACAAGGTAGGAAACCTGGCAGCGACGAGTGATTTAGCAATTTGTGACTGAACAGTTGCCAAAGTATCGTTAGCTGTCTAACGCAGAGGCGGTTATAAATGACCTGTCAATTGTTTTAGAGTTCACAGTAAATTAGAGTTCAGATGAGGATAGAATTCAATCAGAGGACTATAACAATGTGCATTTGTTTATTCGTTAAGGTTTGAATAAGCAATTACTTACCAAATACTTTGCATTTCAACTGAACATTTCCTAGACTGTATAATCTGGTAGGAACAATGAATATTTACCTTTGTTCTTTCCCCGCTAATCTCTGTATTCACTCTTGAGACTAATCCATAAAACTACTGTATTTTTTTACAATTATAACTTTTATTTGTCCGTGTAGTTAGCGCGTATTTTTCCCGTTTTTTGTATCAAATAATCTCAACCGCTTACCATGATCTAAATCCCTGTGCTGTGTGATTTGATGTACCTAAGTGATTTTACTAATAAAATAAATTGAAAATGTATATTGATACAGATGTTGAATATCAGTACATTGCAGGTGGCGATCAAACCCGCTACCTCTACTTATCCGAAGTAGTGCTCTAACCCCCGAGCTACCGAGACGTTCCGCGCTTCGCGTGAAATTAGCATTATATTCCGCCGTCTATAACCCTTTTTTGTTTTTTTAAATGCTAAGCGCATTCACCACGGAAAATGGTAAATATTAAGGGGTGCCTGGTGGAAAGTTATCCGCTCTGTCCCGTTCAGTGTCTATAGAGAAAGAGCTAGAGAGAGTACTTACAGCCTCGGCTTCCTTGTAGGCGGCGGTGAGTTCCTCACGCTCGTTCTCGAGACGGCGCAGCTCGATCTCGAGCTCGTGGAGACGGCGGGTCAACTCAGTCACGGTCAGGCGGGCGTCGTGCACCTCATCTGCAAAGGTAATGGCCTTTTGTAACGGGCAGCAGACGTGTAGATTTTATTTAGTGATGTCAGTCGATTCTTTTTTTATTTTATTGGGATCAGATGTTTACATGGGACTAACTATATTTAGACTGCTTTAAAAGTCAGAAATGACCGTCAAAGTTCAACATTCCTACGAAGCGCTAAAAACGCTCCATATAAATGGCCAGTTACATGTGGCGTCATCTGTGGTACACCAATATTTGTATCGAGACAATAAGTACTTAATATTCCATTTTCACCGTGAAAAAGTGCGTTTAAGCTCCTGGTTTTCATACAATTATTGTTTTGTTAAATTATAGGATTCTGAAAACAATTTTAAAATGGAAATGAATTATTATGGATTACAAAAAAAAAACAAAATATTTGCATACCTACCTTAAAAATCACATATCAAAAAATATACCTATATATAGGTATATATATACCTTGGTTCATGACAAATTTGTCTTGAGTGGCTCTAATGGTTCCGACAAGATACTACGTCCTGAATCGTACACATGTAAACGAAATATTTTACTTAAGTTGAGAAAATTAATCATATTAGCAATGCAATGGAAATATCCATCCTCATTTCTTCTCGGTAATAGAGATTACTAAAAGTAAGATATGTTGACTTGAATCACAAGTGTCTGTAAACTTCCAACTCTAATAATGAAGATCCAATTTTATATTTATTTCATAGTGTTTAAGTAAACGGGTTCGAACGACTTTGCCAGATTTAGGTCACACCATTTTCTGTTGGTTGTCAACGGCTGATGTGAAGTTATCGCCAGTGAAGAGCGTATAATCATCACCCGTCTCAGATCGATCCGATTCTTTAACCAACGAAGAACTTTACTGTCCAATTATAAATGTACATTAAATGTTTGCATGTATTTTAGGTAAAGTAAATATTTACAATTTTACATTCTCCGTACAGTGAAAGTTGATTTAGTTATTATAGTACTGAGTTGATAAAATTTTCTCATGTTTGCAAATATCTTCTTAACATTGTAATTGTTGTAATGTAAATGAAATAGCGTACAGTAATGGTTTAGGCCCTTAGTCAAGTGTAAGTTCACCTTACACTTGATTAACGGATGATGTAAATTTTGTCGAGTGTTTCTCAGTGATTACGATGTGGTGACGCTGTAAATGAAACAAAAACGCGTTCCGTTTTAGCCCTTCTTATCATTGTAACATCTGCGACAATGGTACGTGTTTCAATATTCCGTACATTTATTCAATAATTCATAATCATGAATGTGTAATTTTAAGCCATCCTAATCCTAACCACACAGGCCCACACCCTTTCTACGCATTGATAACTCTCTAACTACCTAACTTAATTTAAAAGTTCTCATCGATCATTTACTGTTCCGCGGTGAAGTATGCATTTTCAAAATTAGGCCCTTGTTTACGCATACCCATTCATTGCCGACGCCTCATATTTTTACTCATCACGCAGTGCCGCCTTCCAAGCGACGACGCAAATTCGCGTCCGCGGCATTAGGTTAACCCATTTCAAGGACGCGAATTCGCGTCCGCGGCATTACGTTGTCAAGGACACGAATTCGCGTCCGCGGCATTACGTTGTCAAGGACGCAATTTCGCGTTTTCGGCATTACGATTACACATACATGGGACGCGAATTCGCGTCTTCGGCATCCGAGATAAGAATTATGAAAATTACAAATGCACGAAATCCAAAAACCAGCAACAGTATAATATTACCCTTCATAAATAAAGTAACATTTTGGTATCAGCATTTAAGTACACTTGTTTTCTAGCAAAAAAAAACAAATAACTCGAGGACGCGAAATCGCGTCCTCGGCATTACGATTGCACATACATGGGACGCGAATTCGCGTCCTCGGCAATGAATGGGTTAATTTATAAGTTCTCATTGACAAGTGTCTGTTTCGCGGTGATGGTATCCTAAGTCCTTGCCATACAGGCGCCTGTCAGATTTTTTCATTTCCGAATCACATTTTCCAGCTTCTCGTATTCATGAATTCTAACATCTCACTGCTGATTTCTCCATATTAATTTAGGTTTCTACCGCTTATAGTGCATCTCTTTTATTTATGTGCATTGGCCAAAACATAATAACAAGACAAAACATCGCATCATGGTCCGACTGTTCTTGAATACATAAATCCAAAATCAGCTTTGCCTTCATGCAATAAGATTCAGAATTAAATAATTTTCACTCTCGCGGCGTCGCATCATGGCAGGATATCGCGTCGTACCATAATGGATGTCGTATCTTGTAATTCTGTTTTTACTCTAAATCCATAACCTTAACCCATATAAATCGCTCAATGCCCATCGTTCAATGCCTTTTCCATTCAAGCGTTTATGCTTACCGCTCAATCATTACAATCATCACTGCCTCAATGTTTTCCTTTTCATGTTTCGCCAAGAAAATTAAAAAAAGGAATCTTATTCGCTTTTGTCACCACACAATAGGGAATCTAACTATAATAAGATACGCGTTTCATTTTCCTTTACCATACGCTCAGATCCCTGATTCCATTGAATATTTCGCCGCACGGTGACTGTTCTGTTGTACCTACTGCTCACCTGTATCATCATCAACACTTAAATTTTGTATTTATACATATACTTACTCACCGCTCTGTCTCCAGATCATCCTCAGTGTTTGGCCTATTGATGTGAGGCTATAGCCTCTTGTTCGTGTGAAAGTTCTTACCGCTAGAGTATTTTATTTCGCTCACCGGCCTTAGCCCATCTCCCATAGTCGTATAACAACTCTCACAGCTTCATATATTTTTCCCAGTTCCCTAATTATGTGAGGATATGCTCATAACATAACTTATGATTCATGTGAAAGTTCTCACCGCTCAGTTTCTTGTTTTCACGCGCCAGCCCGTCCTTCTGCTCGCGCGTCTTGTCGAGCTCGTGCGACACGCGCTGCAACTCGGTCTGCTTGGTGCGCAGGTCGCGCTGCGACACCTCGTACAGCTGCACCGTCTCCTCCAGGCGGGACTTGATCTCGATGTTGACGCGCTCCAGCTGTTCGGTGCGCTTCTGCAGCTCCCGAGCGGTGCCGTTGGCCTTCTCGAGGTCGATGATGAGCACCTCAACCTGGGACATTTGAGGGTTTTGATCAGGAGACTTGCTCCATTATGAAAAGTCTAAGTATCTGTTGGTGCCACAGATTCTGAAACTTGATTTCAGTTTCAGATTATCAATGCCCCATTGCCAATTTCAACTTGAATGTATGCAAATAGGCTTCATTGAACTGATTTCAATAACATAGAACGGAATAATGATGCTACACATTATCTACTCGCTCGTTACCAATGGACATGTTCCTTACCTCGCTCTGCAAACGCGACTTCTGCTTCTCAATGCTGCTGATCTTGGCAATGAGGGTCTCGATCTGTTCCTCTTGCTCCTGGATGCGGATGGTGTACTTGCGGCGGATCTCTTCGATCTCCTCGGCGCGGGCGGAGGCCTCGGCCTCGAACTTGGACCTCCAGTGCTGGACCTCGCCGTTGGACTTAACCAGTTGGCGTTCCAGGTCCAGGCGGGCCTCGGACTCCTCCTCGAGTTGCACGCGGACGGACTCCAGGTCGATTTCAACCTGGATACAGAGGTTCAAGAGATACTAATGACGTTAAATAATTTTAACGAGCAACAACTAGTCAATTTTTAGCATACCAAATAATAAATACTAGACAAAATCATAAAAAGCCAAAGACAATATAATTGAAAATTTTCTGCCACTTTAGACGCTTAGTTAAGCGGAATTTCCGCGTCAGTTTAAATAGTGCATTTTTATGAACATCGTGCGTGTTAACTGCGAAGGGTAACTATGGAATTCTCAGATGTAGTGTTTTGTCAAAATTTTATAGCGTGAATAAACTTCGTATAAAATGAACGTGCAATGCAACCAATTTACCTGGTGCAGGGTGGCTTCAAGAAGAGAGCGCCTCCTGTCCTCATCCTCCAGGCGGCGGCGGGAGTCCTCAAGCTGGCTGACCAGCTGGCTCTTCAGGTACACGACATTCTCGATGTTCACCTGAAACATGCATATAGGATCATATTAGGATCTAAGCCTATCAAAACACGGCTTTGAGCCAGATTTTTGATTTTTGGAATGTTTTTTTGCTGAGTATTGCAGAATGACTAAAATTTTTGTACACTCACCTTAAGGTCCTGAACTTCCTTGATCAGCTCAACGTTCTCCTGTGACAGACGCTGCTTGTGGGAGGTGATGTCCACAATGGTGCGGTTCAGCTCTTCGATCTTGATGTGCAGCTCGCTGATATTCACTTCGAACCTCTCGCATTGCTTCACGATGGTGATCTTCTCCTTGCTCACGTTCTCCACTTGGGCCAACAGCTCGTATACTTCGGCTTGGAACTTGGACTTCTCCTTCTCAGATCTGCCGGCAAAGAGACAATTCATGCAGTTGACGCTCGAAAAGCAATGGACAAATACAAGCAACTTCTACATTTGGGCACCTGGTAACTTGTGACGTTTCTTTTTTATGCTATCATCTCGTCAATGAATTTCAATAGCAGGCAATTGATTTCAGTTCAGTGATATGAAGGTTAACATTTTAAAATATCGGGTCTTTGGGGTCATGGCTCCAACTATTAGTTAACCCGGATTAGGTTTCAATTGTCCTCGCGATAATTTTTTTGGGCTAAGAACTCGGTAAATTGCTTGTATTTGAGCATTGTGTTCAAAATGTGTAAAGGTGATTGCAATTAAAATCGCTTAGCTCGCAGATTCGCACAGCAATACTTAAAACTAATGGTCAATCCATGCGGTTACAAAACAATGAAATATGAATGGATTACGATTACGACATTAATGATACTCAGGTTCAGAAGGTAACTATTGTAATAGAAAACTTATGTAGCATTTGCTTACTTATGTTAATTGATGGAACAGTATTCATTCTCACATTCCCTCAAATTCGAAGTTTTAAAGCAAATTTCCTCTGTTATCTATTATGAATGTTACACATGTGAAGAGTAATTTCTCACCTGGCTTTGGCTTTGGAAAGCTGGTCGATTTGTTCCTGGAAGTCGACGACAATCTCCTGGTGCTTTCTCTTGAGGAGATGAGCTGTCTCCTCAGACTCCAGGTGGACATCTTCCAATAGTTTGCGGAGCTTGGTCAGCTCGGTGTCACGTTTCCTGTTGATCTCGAACTGAAAACGTATAGGACCATTTCAAAATACGCCCCCGGGCTCCAGGCGTGTGTTTAACAGTAATTTAAAGACTGAGCACATACACTAGTTTTTGTTTGTATTATTTCCTGTGGTCTTCATCGGTACTGTGTTTTGTGGACTGGTGGCAAAAGTAGACTAAAACTTTTTACAAATTAAATCAGTTAGGTAATCGATTTTGGCTTCGATCTGATATAATAACTATATTTTTTAAACGATTAACAGAGTGAGTTATTTTGTGTCTCCTTTGTATTGACTCTCATATTCTATAATGATGAGAAATGTATGAACCCAGTCTTCTACTGTCATTGTTTTCTCGCCATATCGATAAATATAAAGACTAACATATTCAGGTAGCAAAAAAATCACCTAATTATATTTTTAGGATATATTCTTCAAATAAAACAGGTGTAAAATACATCCGTAATACGGTGCAATACAACTTACTGAACACCTTTTTTAGCTTTTATTTATCGATATACATAACCAATACGTAAGTCTGTAATCCTCTTTCTAGCTGGATCTAAAAAATAAAAGAAAACACATCGCCTAGCAATTTATAAATTCGCAATCGCAAATGATCATGTCGCAATGCAAAATAAATACATGAAAACTTTCAATGAAATAATTAGCATACCGGTAGTATACTAATGATTTCGTGACGTCATAATTCACGTGGGCGTAATTTTCACGAATGATGTCTTCATCGTCATCCGACAATATTTTCTTCTAGCAGGTTCGTTAACTTCATTTGCGTAAATGGAAATTTCACCTTCATTCTCTTCTATATTTCCGATCACCATATGTTTCACGTGGTGAATTATCGCTTCAAGATTTCCACTTCATATTGTCTCATTAACAATGGCTCTTGCCATTTTAATGGTTGCTCTCGTATTGTCGGTATTTACATAGCTGTCAAACATGATAGTATTGTGAACAATATTGTTATTTACCTGACTCTCGGCTCCACCTTCAGCTTCCTCCAGCCTCTCCGACAGTTGGATGACTTGCACGCTCAAATCTGCCTTCTCCCTCTCGATCTGTCCAGTAGAAAGATAAGAAACGAAACATTAACTTCAACAATCATTGAAGATTCAAATTAACTTTAGTGTTAGGATCAACTAAGTTATTAATATGTAAACACGGTTTTTAACATGCGTGTTATTGTTATTAAACAATGATTAAGTATCAGAAATCATCACTAACATTAATGTGTTAACAGCGGTAGGAATTGTACCACATAGTAGGTACTGCTGTAGATAATAAAAATATTTTATTTCTGATATTCTGTTTGTTATATATGTTAAAATAGTGTAAACACAAACACCTGTGTCAGTGATGATGCTTAACATATACCTACTTAATGACGTTTCCTTCATAACATTAAAATTAGTGTAAACAAAGTTAAGTCATATTTTCATTAAAAATACTAGTGCCAAATCGAATCATAAAACGCTGTATATTATATAACAATGCGTACATGTAACGCATCCCGTAGAGGCGCAACAAAAAGGCCTGTCGCTGTGACTAAGTCGGATATTTTTGCCAGTCTATTATTACATTTCAATATTGTGGCATTCTCCAAGCATCATTTGGCCCAGTTTCAAAATTGTCTCGAGCGAGAAGTAGAGATTTGTGAGAATGCTTTCGCTACATCTATATTTATCCGCGGTTCTCACAGCGCAGAGTTACGCGAGCGGTTCACTGCAGCATTCAAAAATAGACCGCGCAAACCGATCCTATGACGAGGTATGACGAGACGCACCGACGATTTTACACTCACTTCAAAATGTTACTCATTTTCAAAGCACTTTTCAAGACACTTAATCACACTTTTAAGTTTTAAGTAAGTTAAAAAAAAGCACAAAATCACGTTAGTACACGTTAGGCTGGGCGGGGCCCCGAGGGTGGCGTGGTTTTCCAAGGGTGCAAAGCTTGCGAACGAGGGCGGCTTATTAATAGAGCCGCCCCGCCCACCGCGCGCGCGCCCGCTTTGGCAGCGCGCGCGCGGATCACGTTTCGGCCGCTCTTACCCTCTGACGCAGCTCCCTTTCGGATTCCAGATCATCTTGGAGGAGACGGATCTTGTCCTGAAAAATACAACATTATAGTATCCGAGAACACTGTCACAGCACTGCACTGGTAGACGGGCTGTACCTCCAGCCTGGAGAGAGCACTCAGGTCGGCGGTATACTCGATGTTCACGTCGGTGGTGCCCCCACCGCTGCTGCGGTAGGTGTACTTTGAGGTCTTCGCCACGGCGGACATTGTCGCTGGTCGGGATCGGTCGGCACTCGGCAGTCGGCGCTACGTTACCGGTCGGGCACCGTTCGACTAGTGAGAGCGGGCGGACCGGGCGCCGTGCGAGCGCTGCTCGCCCCTCCCCCCGGCCCCGCGGGCCGCGCGGCGCCCGCGCCGGCTCCAGGGCGGCCGGCCGGCTGGAGCGCGCGGATCGTGTTACCACCCCCGCGCTCCCCCCCTCTCGGCCTTTTATAGACACGCCCGCCTTCCCGTCCGCGGTTCTCTTTTATTTGTTTTGACCAAAAAGTTTTTGGCGAAACCCTTTTCGGCCCAGTTCCGAAGAGTGCAACGATGCGGGATCGGTTTCTATAGGTTCACCGCCCGACTGAGATTTTTCTGAGCCACTTGTTAGTACATAGATCATTTAGAAAGCAAAACAACATTAAGAAAGCTGCTCGTTGTTCAAGGTCGCGGGAACGATTCTGATGCGCGGGCGCAGGGAGTAAACAAACGAGTCCAGCTCCCGGATTCCCGTCGATCCCTGGCACTCACTAAATGCCAGCAACCTTCTGAACTTAGCAATGAACTTCCTGCACTCTTTAATTGTCTCCCTGATATGTTTACTAACATTAATCAAATCTAAATTTAACGGATGGTAATAATCTGGGTTTATAGCCTACTGGGATGACTATAATTGAGCAGTTAGAGCGCTAATCGAAAATTACTCGCAATTTAGTTCTCGTTTAAAATATAACGTTTGGATGCTCATTTGTATTTGATCAACTTAGATTAATAGGTGCTTGGGATATATTAATTTACTCTAACACAAACTGTATAATTGGTCCTTCTTGATTCCAATACGTAAAAGAACTAGGGTAATTTTTTTTGTTGTTGACCGAGTTTTTCTACGTTTCTTCTTCTTCAAAATTTGGATATCCGGATGTTTCAAGCGATTTTCATGAAATTTTGTAACTAGGTTGAATCATTAGAAAGATATTATTTTGTCGATTCAGTCTAACGAAACTTTATAAAATACAGTAGGAATGGGCAATGGTAGTTACAGACCAGCAAAAATATATTGGAGATAACAGCTTAAACCGTAAAATTTTCATTGCCATTATTATAAAATGCATTCGAAATTTCAGTTGCACCAAGGCCGAGAAAAGGTATCAGTTAAATTCCTATTACTCATCATATCTACGAGTATTCATAGGCATTTTCTGCTAAAAAAATACCAGGAGTTGTTTTCTTGTAAAAATTGATAATTTGAATCATTTGAAGTACTAGACTGAAACTCCGCGATCGATCCGAGCTTTAGTTTTTGAGAAAACAGGAAGCAAAGTCGGCCGGATAACCGGGCACTAGAATCACGAAAACCATTATAAAAAATAAACTGGACTACCTAACTGAGATTTGATTTATTGTAATGTTTACACACATAATAAGGAATAATTACACCTATTTTGGTTTTTCTAATGTGGATAGGTTACGAAATATTACCATTTTTGTCGTTTTTCGTTTTTAATTTTTATCTCAAGCATAAAGCTGTATTAGATAAAGTTCTCTATATAGTATAATCCTTACACATACCTCTATCGATCATATTTAAATCACAATCTAATTCCGTTTTATCCAGGAGTTGCAAGCATTTTAAGTTTTACCCGGATTTTTTCGAGCTAGGGTTGTCACCTCGTCTAAAAATATATTCTATTTATTTTGAATTATTTTTCATTAACTCGTGGGGATCCCACTACTAGGAAAGAGGCTATTTCAAATCAAGTAAGTATATAATGTTCGAATATTTAGAAATTTTACGTGATTTTGTTAGAGACATAATTTTGTTTAAGTATAAATATAATTAGAAGAAAATGTTCAACCAGTGTTTTCGAGGGTTGATTAAGAGAAATATAGGTAAGTTGTTTTAAACGGAGCTCAAAAAGTCAGGATGGTGAGTTTTTGTTTATTTATTAGTTACACGCAGTTTAAAGGGAAAAGGCATACAACATTCAGGCAGGATTTCATCACTTTTATTCCCAGAATTACGCTTATTCTCAAATAGTAATGTAAAATAACTGTGGACTTTTGACATTACTATCCGAAAATAAGCGTTATTTCGGTTTCGTTAGAAAATTTCTGATATCCAGCCTGATTATTTCATTCGATTCGTTCAGCTCGGAATTAACAAAGGCAGTTTTTTCAGTTTTGGCAAATTATATCAAACCAAAAGTAATGTCATTTTTGTTTAGAATTCTTCCAACTAATATCGTTGTATTTGCTATTAAAATTTTTGACTAATCCACTCTTTTTATGCCTAGAGCTTAAACTCTATACCTATCAATAAGTTTTCGATGAAATGCTACATGTAACTTGGGAAGGAGTCCACCCTCGTAAGGCGAATGCTAAAACCCCAAGTTTATACATGTAGTGTGGAGAAACGGGGGCGAGGCATCATGGAGCCGCCACAGACTCATGATGCCACTTTGCCTCAGCAGGATTTGACCCGCCCTGCTGAGGGATGTCTATCTGGGCTCCGACCAGATGACTTAATGCGAGGAGAGCATGAGGGCGCCAACCCTCATGCTGGTCAGCGAGAGGCATTATGTGAAGTTGTGGATTGCGCCACGACCACCACTCTTCAACCTCCGGGGGTGTGTGCCAATACAATAGGAGATGATTGTTGTGAAGGTAGTTCTTTTAGTGGTACAAAAATCCTAACTCGTTTAGCGGCTTTTGAACTATTTAAAGGGAAACTGAAAACATTGTCTTTTGAAGAGCGGATGGATATTGTTTTTAGTTATTTTGGTCCAGATTATGATCTATCACGCAATACAGAAGAGTTTAAAGGTATCCTTGCAGCATTTCTTAGCAGATGTTCCGATTTGCTCAAGCGTTGTAAGGGAAATGATCCTTATTTTAAGAAAAAGTACAGTGACTGGCTTAGTGGTACCCTTATAAGTGGTCAATTGAAATCAAACGTTCGTGACGAAACCGAAACTTTATCACCAAAATCTCATCGATTTCAAAACTTAAGCAGAGTTCAACAATACAGAACCAAAAGAAAACTACAGGAGGTCCTTGATGGTAGTGCCGATTAGATCGCGTTCCAGATAAAAAAATCATAAGTTGGGTTTTATCCGGATAACAAAGGTGGCAACCCTGACCAAAACTATAACAATGCTTGCAACTCCTGGATAAAACGGAATTAGATTGTGATTTAAATATGATCGATAGAGGTATGTGTAAGGATTATCCTGTATAGAGAACTTTATCTAATACAGCTTTATGCTTGAGATAAAAATTAAAAACGAAAAACGACAAAAATGGTAATATTTCGTAACCTATCCACATTAGAAAAACCAAAATAGGTGTAATTATTCCTTATTATGTGTGTAAACATTACAATAAATCAAATCTCAGTTAGGTAGTCCAGTTTATTTTTTATAATGGTTTTCGTGATTCTAGTGCCCGGTTATCCGGCCGACTTTGCTTCCTGTTTTCTCAAAAACTAAAGCTCGGATCGATCGCGGAGTTTCAGTCTAGTACTTCAAATGATTCAAATTATCAATTTTTACAATAAAAAACAGATGAAACAAAATCGGGGTTCATTAAAGACTGACTTTCTAAAACGTTGTACCGCTCAGTACATTTAATTCAATGTGAAGGTATACCCGCCATTTTAACTGTCAGGATGGCTGGTGTATCCCAGTTTACCATGAAGCTATTGATGATTGAGAAATATTATTACTCTTAAAATAATACTAAAAGCAACATCATTTGTAACCTGCGAATTATACTATTAAAAAACTACTTAGGAGTGCACCCACATTTATTCGCACGGATACAGCCGATATGTAACGCCTGACGATGTAACTGTGGACGCCTGTGTCAGTCGGTGTGCCTGCACTTTGTTACAGCGGGCGGGGGCTGTCCTCCCTTCGTGCCTCTGGCTTTTTAACACACTCTAGGGGTAAGACAAGACAAGACCACGTCGAGTCGGGGTTGACAGATTCGGTTTTGTAACAGTTACGAACTTAGTAACTCAAAATTAAATCGTAGGTATGTCCATCCGAAGACCGTTTATTTTGAATTTTTGTTAGGACTTACATTATAAGAAACAAAGGTGGCGTCCTACCTTTCACGACCGGCGGCGGAGGACGTCCGTGGGTACTCAAATGTGGCCAAATATAGTTATCTCGACGCCCAGTACGAGTTTGTGGCGTTTGGCATCGAGACCCTCGGCTCTTGGGGCCAGAGAACACGCGGCCTGAAGGGCTACTCCGATGTCCGAAATTCGACCGTCGTATAGTGCCGTCCCGCTCACCCAAATGTACTTCGACAGGAGATCGAGAGGGACGGCACTACACGTCGGTCGAATTTCGAACATCGGAGTAGCCCTCCTGGTCAAATGTGTCAGCAAGCGCTTGCGGGAAACTATAGGCGATCCATGCACGGGCAGTTTACTCGCGCAAAGGTTAGCCATTGCTATCCAGCGCGTAAATGCCTCCTGCGTTTTGGGTACCCTATCACGGGGTCCCGATCTTTTTTAATATTATCGCATAGTTATAGTTAGTAGTTTAATGTTAATATATCATTGTTTATAATAAATTAAATAAATTTCCCTATAAAAAAGCCCTTTCCCTACAAACAAAATGTGGTATTTTTTAAAATCGTACCACTCGCACGGCTGGAGCAGAAGCCGAAGTCAAGCGGACATGAAGGGGTGGCAATAATTATGTACTTAACACCAGGATTTTTTTTTGTTCCGTTTGCGATTAAGACGGCGGGTTGCTGGGGGGCAGATGCAAAAAGTTTTGTGCGTGACGTAGGCCGTAGACTCAGGCAAAAGGGGGAATACCCCCACTCCGAGTAGTTTCTGGTACGAAGGCTTGTCCATTGCGATCCAACGTGGAAATGCTGCGAGTGAAATGGACAACTTGAGACTAGAAACGACAAACAGCGGTGTTTTTGTAGAGATGGGCATTATTCGTAAAACTTTTTATTCGAAAAAAATAATCGGGATATTTTCATTTGCGGATAATTTATTCGCGGATGATAATTTATTCGGTAATTATTTATCCGCGAATAAAACAATCGACCGCTTTTCAAATGCGAATAAGATCGTGAAAGAAATTAATGATTTTTGGTTGAGGATAAAGTTCATTTACTGTCAAAAAATAGATAATCAGCAACAATACCGAAGACTGGCACAATTTACTTTTATTTTCATACCGCACCCTTCATGCCCATAACGACTAACTTAACACACATCTCTCACCCAAAAAAACAGAAATAATTGTATTGGTCAGTTATCATCATCATCAGCTTCACTCACTGCAACGCCAAAACAGTACGACAGGCCATACAACCATACCAAGAGTATTGAATCCAAATTAGCGACGGAGATTTAAAAGGAGCCGCTTGCCTTCTTTTTACAGATACAGATTACTTGGGGCTCTACTGCTCAATAAAGACTTCTTATTTCTTATCTAAAGAGTTCCAACGTAATATCTTCATAATTACTTTCATACTTCATGTTCAAGTATTTATCGTGTCATTGTAATTTACACTGTCAATCACTGTATGCACAGGTTTTGTTTTAGATGGAAAAAACTGGAATAAAGTCGTTAGTTGTTGTAAATTATGTCGTTTGTAACGAATAAAGACAGTGTAAATAGATAATGTTTTAGTTTCATAGATAGTATTCATGGAGGAAAAATTCTAGTGCGACATGGACAACGGTACCATTTAAACCGAGAAAATGTAGATGGATCGTTGGTATGGCGGTGTCATATACGGTCTTGTAGTGTCAGTATTAAGATAAATTCAGAAAAAACAAGTGTTATTCGAGAGATAGCACATGAGCTACACGGTAATCAATCAAAAGAGTTGCTGCTAAAAAGCAGCTGGTCTAAACAGCAAGTGGTCTTAAAAGCAGCTGGCCTAATTAGCAAGTGATCTAAGAAACAATCCGTCTAAAACGCAACTGGTCTGAGTGAAAAGTGGTCTAAAATGGACCTGCTATCTGGTCTGTCTGGTAATCGATTTAAAACGCCGCACATACGGGTATTTTAACGATCTACGCGGCCAAAAGTCAGTTTTACGAAATACATGGCAGGTAAAAAAAACTACTAAGTGTCAAATGAGGATTAGTTTAAGAACAATAGTCGTATAAGCCATCGGAATTCGATCATCCCATCTGCTGTACGTCTCTGTTCTCGGCATTCGTGTGCAATCATACATTTTGACTGAAAAAACGAAGAACGGAGAAGATGGTATCTGCAGAGTCGTCGATCTCAAAACTAAAAACGGCATCCTAAGAAGAGCAGTCTCCAGGCTCTCTGCTCTAGAAGGACTGGGATTCTCAAGAAGATCTTGAAAGCCACTCTTTCAAGGAGGAGGAGCATGTCGATGACGATACATCGTTATCTAACGAGCCGCGCGCAGCACTGCTGGCGCGGCCATGGCAACGGATTAACAACTATATTCTATTCATCTTACTTTCAATACGGCTAACATAAGCCTCGATATTTTAATGTAAAATACTATAAAACAATAATAAAACTATAACACTTCAAATAATTGGTTTACTTGCAATATCGCCAATTATTCAGACGTAAATTTTGAGGCTATCGAATTTGGGCTGTCTGTGCTTCACGCCAGAATACGTATTTTCGAAAGTACATATTCTTCACTTGGCTTATAAGCTGGAAGTAAAAAAGTATAGGGCAAGGAAAACAGAAGCTGAGAAAATGTTAGAAAAAAACACGAAGCTTCAAATTCAAACACGATTTCACAAGGAAAATGGTTTGCTGATAGATATGCCAAAAGCTAATTTTGGCAATACTAATGATGGAAACACGAGTAGACGTTTTTTCGAAGACCCAAAATTAGCATCAGAAATAACTGGAATAGATTATAATTTAATATATAGGTTAAAAGTTATATTGCAGACAATTTCGAGTGGGTACTCAGTTGACTCGGAAAAATATGACGAACATGCTTTAGATACCGCTGGTTTGTATATAGATTTATATAAATGGCATCCAATGACACCAAACATGTACAAAATTCTAGTGCATGGTTCGGTAGTCATAAAAAATGCATTACTGCCTATAGGGCAGCTCTCTGAAGAGGCTTCTGAGGAAAGAAACAAGCACTTCAGATCATATAGACGAGATTGCGCCCGAAAATTTTCAAGAGAATCCTGTAACAGAGACATCCTTAATAGACTACTTGTCACTTCGGACCCTCTTTTAAGCTGCACGAGGAGCATAATAAAAATAAAAAGCGAAGTTTCTTGCCAGAAACTATTGCGATGCTAATGCCTTCGACGCCAAATCCAGAAGTAGAATATTTTTCTGATTGAGTGGTTTATTTACATGGTTTTTCTAAAAAACATTCTATTATGCAAATTAATCTTTGTTTTAGTTATAAATATCATTTAGAACTCATTTCAGCGAAAAAATCTTTTTGGCCGCGTAGATCGTTAGAATACCCGTATGTGCGCCGCTTGGTCTAAATATGCAGCAGTATATTTTGTTCCTTAGATCCATACTATACTTGCCTATTATAGCTAAGTATATAAGATACGGGTAGGAAATAAGTTTGTCAAAAAGAATTTTTTATAATGGACAAACTTAAATTCAGACTTAATTAATTTTTAACGAGAAGAAATTCGGCCATAAATACTTTTCAGCAGAATTAAATTTTGGTCAAAATTCCAAATGGTCAATTCAAGTGGACGATTTTCCATTTGTACTTAATGGCAGTAAATCTTTTGAGGGTGAATAGGGTGATACACGTAAAAAGAAAAACAAATTGCAATCTGTCAATTTACAGTATTTACAGCAAATTATTTATAGACCAAAAAGCGAATCAGACAACATGCTGTAAGGGAAATTAGAATTGCCCATAGGAAAATATACGATCAAACATACCTATAGCACACGTGACAAAACACAATCGTGGCAAAATGCGATTAGGGAAAAAAAAAGGTTCGTGGCACCCATCAACCAAATCACATAAATATGTTTTCGAACTTTAAAAACCCTGCCTTTTAGTCACTTTTTAGGGTTCCGTACCTCAAGGAAAAACGGAATCCTTATAGGATCACTTTGTTAGCCGTCCGTCCGTCTGTCTTTCATGACCCTTTATTTCGGGAACGCGTGTATGTATCGAGTTCAAATTAAAACCATATACGCACGTCTACAGTCCCATGAACCAGTAAAAAAAATAACTTCTAATGTAATGTAGAAAATGTAGAAAACGCAGAAACGTATATTTCGACTCTCAAGGGAATCAAAACTTATACGGTATTTTTCGTTGACTTAGAACCAGAGAACTATAAAATTTGGCAAGTAGTACCTTTTTATTATAAAATTATAGGAAAAGATCTGAAAACAACACAATTGTAATTAAATCATAAAAATTAAATACAAATGTATCTTAAGTACGTTATCAATCATCGAGGTTAAGCAACGGTATATGAACGAAACCCTAGTTTGGCGATTCCAACCCGCACTTGGTCTGGTTTATTATATTTATTTGTATACGTGGTCGCAGATGACGCTTGTTTGTTAGTAATAGTCTCCTGAAACTTGTTATGAAAATAACAATATTAAGTTAAGTATTCCGCATTACAAATGATGACGCAATCGCTTCGTGCGGATGCAATGGCATATTGACAACAAACAGGGATGAAGTGGGATTAAATCGTGACATTCTTTAACACGAAAGGAATAAACATCCCCATATTTTTAGAGAACTTCAATTCAAATCAATTTTTCCGATTAGTGGCAGACTGAAGAGAGATTTTCCGAAATAAAATCTAGCTGATCTTTCACACAAAAGGATTCCTCCACAAAATCGCTTTTAAAAAAAAATCATTTTACGAAAATAGTACAAATGAAATAAATTAAAAGCTTTTCGGAATAGGGGCGGACTGATATGCGATTTTCCGAAATTCATAAGAAAATCGAGCCGATGGAACGGGTGAGATCGGCTGAGTCAGAGCAGAGCTGAGTCACTGGAGCGGGACGCGGAAAGTGCTCGGCCCACTTCGCCCAGGTACGAATATAAACGAATATTTTGCCACCTGCGCCGGCGCATTGGGGACACGGTACTGACGCGCGCACAAACTTTAATAAATGAGATATAATCAAGAATAGAATTAATGAAGCAGTTTTAATATTAGCAGTATGAACGATATTAGATTTAATTTTAATTTATAATAGTTAATCAAATTAACATAAAACTTTAACCGTTATTTCTACATAAGGCTTCATACAAAATAGTAACATTGTATGCCTAGGGCGGTGATTTAGTGAATGTCCCAGATAACAGGTGTCCATAATGGACAACATTTCATTTTTTTTACCCCTACCTTTTATTGATTTATCTAATAGTATTTGCAAAATTACTTGACACTTTTTTTTCTTTTAATTCTTTTTTTAGTTTAAGACACTTTTTTTGTAAAAATAAAAGTACTTTATTCCAAAGAGGCGTAACGCAATTTCCAGGCGGGAATGGATACCGCCTGTGCATTTATAAGTAAAAAATGTAGTGCATCTGTGGACTCAATGTGACAGGCGTTATTACTGTCATGCACGGATTAACTAGCCTATGGATTACGATTCCTAACAAACTTTTTCACAAAGCCTCCTGGAAAAAGACGCGTTATTTCAGAGACACTGCGTTGTCAAATATTAGCAAAAAAGTATTGAACTGTTATTTTTCAACAAATATAGAAATAAATAGACCTTCCTTAGCTGGCCCGCTATCTCGCTCTTACTACATTGATTACGAATTTTGCTATTCCTGTCACACTTTGAAATAGTGTGGTACATCGCTCGGAAGCAAATATATCGATAGATAATAATAATTAATATAATGTACTAGCTTTTAAAGAATGAAAGTGACTAGCGATAATTCTGCCTAATGTGTGTCAACATATTTCGTAGCTTTTCGAAACAATTATTGTGTTGCGTGTTCGTGTAACTGAGTATATTTTGCATCGATTTTGAAGTTATACTAAGCGTGAAAACTAGTGATCCAGTCATTTGGTTCGAAATATAGAGCTAACTTGGAAAAATTTCAGAAAGTTTCGAAAATTGGTGATATTAATGTGCTCTTTTCGAATTTCAACTTGGCCACCTCTGGTCTGCTGCTCACGCCACGATATAAAAAGGGTCTGAATTTTTTTGTCAATATATCCTTCCTTACTCATTTTACAGTAAAAACATTTATATGGAAATTATTAATCTAGAGAATATTTTCTACCATTTTCAAAACTCCTGGAAAAAATCCCAGTAACCTCTATTTCTACTTACTTTGACCACAGATTTATATACAAGCTTTGACCAACAAAAACGAAAATTGTCGATATCGAATAATGAATAAAGTCGATAACTGTGACTTCCCGAGTTTTGTTACTTGAAAATAGGTGCAATATACAAACTTGTCATGCGACGTCCATAAACTAAGAGGTCCGTGTTGTCATGGTAACATATTAGATGTTTGTTTTTATTCTCAGCTTTCAGCAATTTTTATTTTGATTTGGCTGTTTTTTTTCAAATAATAATTGAAAGGCCGTGTTATCATAGAATGTTTCGGCACAGGACGAAATTATAAACGCATTCATCATGGTGTCCCTCGATAAATAATATTTCTTCTTTGTACAAAGTCAATATCCTAAAAGGTTCACTGTTTATGAAGATCATAATTTATAAATGTAATGTAATGTAAGTACTAGGAATCTCTATGTTTTGATTATACAATTAGTTAATACAAATGTTTCAGTGGGTAATATTATGTTATTTTTTTCAGTTAGAAGAAAATATACAAATCTATGAATTACCTAGTGTTGGGAGGATCATCAAGTAAAACACTAAAGAAATCGAAGGCATCTTGTGTGTCTAAATACCAATGCAGTTCAACTCAAACGACTAACTGTGAATAAAAGTGGCTTCAGATATTGAAATGAAATGTGTATTACCTTTATTGTTTTTATTCCGTAGTTGTAGTCATTTTTTTACACTGCAATAAGCATATATCGAAAAATACAACAAGATCCAGTAGAATTGAAAGATAATAAAAAAACATCTGGATAAACTGGCTTTTCATGTGAAAAAATCGTAAACATTCCCATTAGGATTATTGTTCATAACTTTGGTAAGGTTTACAAAAAAAACATTCTCATTTACTAGTATATACTTGTTATTTTTAAACAAGATTAAATTAATAATATATCATTTTAGAATATTTTTTCGTAAACCTTACCAACCAAAACTGTCGTATTGTCGAAATGCTCCCTGGATTTTGATGTATGTTCAAAATCATAATACTTCCACTTATAAATAAAATAACGTATCAAATCTCACGTATCTTGAAATCAAAGTAATAAATAAAAATAACGCTACTAATTAGTATTTGTTTAATTAAATAACTTTTTTTACGAAGTCACACACATGTCTTTTGCAAAATGTTAATCTCGGTCTAGTCCTCGTTTCATTTCACTGATGGCAAATTCGTAATCACTGCATTTGATACACCACAGATATCCATTCTGCTTCATTATTGGTACAAGCATCAAACTGCTCTTCTTAAACTATAAGTATCTTCCGGTTCGGTTGCAAGCACAGAATATGAGTATTTATTAACTCTTCATCTCACAAAGTAGACAGAAGGCCCCTGGTCTTTCTTCTTAGTTTTGTATTTCCCCTTTATTGTAGGACACGGCTGAAAAATATCGGGAAGATATCTGGATTTTGGTTTCCCCAAATTCTATTGCATAAAACTTTGTTTGTCATAATGTAAGTATATAAGCGGCTTGCCGGCAGTGTGCCGCTCCTCTTTAGCGTATATTTCATAATATATTCGTTTTATTCTGAAAATTTAATTGGAACAGAAGGTAAAAAGCAGTGAAAATATTAAATAATTTTATTCTGACAATGACATCAATGACATTTGTCTACTTCCACGCACACATACCTAGACATTTTTTTTATATCGCACGTAATCGTAGTGATTTGAAATTAACTTTCTTCAGCCTGGGAATAATCTTTTGCTATTAATATCCATTTTTCTCAAAAAATGGTGGTCTGAAAATTCTAAAAAATATTTTATAGTGCTAAGGAAACCAATTTCTTCGAATAGGGATTAAAATATAGTGACTTCAAAAAAATGAAATGTTGTCCATTAAATATGCGATCTGGAGCTTTCGTCTTGTCTTGGCTGAAGTGATATTTTCTCTCCGCAGCGTAGCGGGCAGTAAATCCCACTTACGGCCACCTAGGGTAACGAGGACATCCTATTAAACGAAACTTTACTTTCTATTTTTATTGCGGTTGTACCAGGATATTATTTGTAACAAAAGAACTATGAAATATTTTTATTAGACTAAAAGGTCGATTGCAAAAAAAATGTACATAGTTAAAACCTTAGTTAGCAAAAAATCACGATCGCTTCCTTTGTGTGACGAAAGTTAGTCATACCAAATGTATGGGTAACTTTCGTCACACAAAGGAATCAATTAAGTTTTGTTTTAATTTAAGCCCTTAACTATGTACATTTTTTTTGCTATCGACCCTAAAAGGTTAAACTTTGAAGAGACTTAACACAATATCGCGTTCAATACTTTTATACTTATCTTAGACACGACGAAGGCCAGTGTAGTTGACTTTTTAATACAATTATGCGCTAACGTGTACTGATGCAAAAATAGACATGATTTATGAACAGTTCACCTGATATTATGACGATGGCACGATTACAACCTCTTGACATTTCACTTACGATTTAACACACGTATAAACTGCGGTGTACACAAGCTGTTTCACTATTTAAGTCTTGGTTTGAACATCCATTTAACACTTATTAGACTAAAACATTGAAATGAGTAACCTGGTAGAAGAGACTGGGAATCGATCCCTTTGGATTGCCGATGCCGGTCCAGCGCGATCACCTTTCCGCCACCCTAACTCCCAACCAAGCAGCCTTTCCAATTTTTTTCTTATGGTTTGTGTGTCGATCTTTGCATCGATTATTTAAAAGACTTTACATAAAAAAAATAGATATTTACATGTTTCATAAATGTATTACTTACTAGACTGCTGAACACTGGTTGTAATGTACGCTATTTATGACATCGTAACTCACAAAAAAATAATTAAGCTATGCCGTATATTTGCTTAATAATAATTTCATGTATAATATCCACATGCATTATTAATATAATTAATAATGCCATGTGGATATTATACATGAAATAAGGAAATAACAACAATAATTAAATAAATGATAAATAAATAAATATTATTGTATTAAGCGGTTTACACTCACGTGAAATTGTCAGGAACGGCCTGTTTCGAACTCGTATGGAGCTCTTCATCAGGGACGGCTGCCCGTACACAGCCGCGCAACCTCGTCACTGTGACGCGCCGTTCCTGACAATTTCACGTGAGTGTAAACCGCTTAATACAATAATTAAATATGTCTCACGAAAGTTTTAATAAGATTATAAATAAATATCTCACACAAATCGATCTAGTCTCAAATTAAGCTCAAGAAGGCTTGTGTTATGGGTACTAGACGACGATATACATACCTACTTATATAGATAAATATATACTAAGTATTGCTCATTCAGCCCTCAGATGCACCTGTCATTGCAATTAGCACCCAGATTCTCCTTCCCACGCGCGTTTAAATACAATGAGACTCATACACTATCATCCCAATACATCCCCATACTCATACATCTATAAAGATACACTACAGTAGACAGTACGATATGAATGAACATAACGTCGAAAGAAACATCAACGAATTACTTAAATTTTAAACTTTATAACGGAGCACTGCAGTTGACATTCGAACAAGCCGTATCCAACATGCTGTGCTTTGGATTTCGATGTGTAATGTGTAACACACTCATCGAATTTATTTGAAGCTTGAGCGCCGTTATTCGTAAGCGGGGTCGGTGCCAACTATCCTAAATATTCGTGACGTGAAAATACGATACCAAATTCATTACGGCTGAACAAGGAAACTTGCGTACGGTCAACGTTATAAGTAGAGAGACGCGTCATGCCTACGCCCGTCTGCGGCCGTATGCATGTTTGCGTGTGTATTTGTCGGATTTGGTAAGACAACAAAACTTCGGTTGGATTAGAATATTTCATTACACCTTTACAATTTAGATATTAAATTGACCCAAAATATAAAAACAACAGTCGAGCGTCGTTTTAATCTTCTTTAGCTCAGTCAAATTGGCATTGGTTGGCTCGTCGTTTATTAAAATACGTTATCCCCCCATATAATTTTGGTAGTTAATCACTCATCATAGGATACTTGTTACCTTGTTTACAGATCGCACAGTAAAACCGTTTTAACGGCTACCTCGCTGCCAAGTTTTGTGCAAAACAGTATTAACCTGGATCTCAGAACCGCCAACACATTCCGGTGGACACGTTAACGTTATATTTTTAATGTTCAGAGCTATGTCAAGCTTGCGATTAAAAATTATTACGTTTCCTTTAAGCTGTTTGATTTCTGCGTGAACGCGAGTCGGTCATTCGTGAAGTGGAGCTCAAATACCCCTGACACTCATTCGGCCCTACAAACGAAACATTCCCCAGGTCCTTCAACGCCGTATTTTTTCGATCCACTAGCGGTAAACCAGGCCTGCCTAAAAATTAAAAATAGAGACGTCACATATACAATTGAATCATTCAAAACCGGTTCCGCTGCAGGCCTGGATGGGCTCTCACCCCAACATTTAAAGGATTTGACTTCTCACTCCATGGGCGATGCTGGTGACCGCCTAGTAGAGTCCTTAACAAAATTGATTAATGCTATGTACTTGAGCAATGTCAACCCACAGCAGATAGTTCCAATTCTCTATGGCGCAAACCTCATTGCTCTAACTAAAAAGAACGGAGGAGTGAGTCCAATTGCCTTTGGATCTACTCACAGACGTCTCGCATCCAAAATTGCTGTTAATATCTCTTTAAAATTACAGTTCGTTTTCGAACCTAAGAAACTCAGTTTCGCCGTAAAAGGAAGGTGGCAGGCAGGTGGGAGGCAGCTGTCCATGCCTTGCGAACTTACCTCTCTAAAGAATCTCCTGCGATGTACTAGTCAAAATTGATGTAAAAAAACGATTTTTATTTTGTAAATAGAGTCACCCTGGTGACAGAAGTCAAAAACAATGTTCCCGAAACATACAACTACCTTCTCCATTGTTATGCCGATCCATCACATCTTATTTACCGTCAAAATGCTTTACCATCGGAAGTAGGCTATCAGCAGGGACCCTCGGACCAGCAATCTTCAGTTTGGATATTACCCTATTATACAAATATACGAAAGAAAAAGAAACATTACCTACATATACGGAAATCCACGTCCGTCGCGTAAAATTGATATAAAACTCTCCCCATAAAACGAAGTGTATTAAAGAGGTCAGAGGTGAAGGAGCCAACCAGCGTACGGCAACTCTCTCGGACTCAACCAACTTCGGCATAAAAGTACGATAGGCTTTGTCTTCATATATACATGTCGTATTTACCTCGGGACATAGGGACCTTCGTCGCTGCTGTTCCCACATATCTCCGTGAGGAGTGGTCCTTCGTAGCACTATACCACAAATGTGATCCCCTTAATTTTTGCTTCAATTAATGCCAAATAAGCAACAGAAAACATACGAGACTTTATTCTACTTAATAAAATCAACGCTACCAAATTGGTCTCCTAATATATTTCATTGCGACTTTGAATTAGCAGCGTTCACAGAAATTTCCGACATTAACTCAAAGGCTGCTTTTACCATTGGTCAAGAGCAATATGGAAAAAGCTAAAGCTCAAGGCTATACAAAAAAAGTCCACAAACGTATTATCGA
The DNA here is from genome assembly GCA_932273695.1 of Apotomis betuletana. Lineage (NCBI taxonomy): Eukaryota > Metazoa > Arthropoda > Insecta > Lepidoptera > Tortricidae > Apotomis > Apotomis betuletana. Next base: position 8,566,626 of record OW026298.1, on the reverse strand, counting down.
ACTCATTACTACCTTTGTTACCGAATGAAGACATAGTCAACACAAAACACAAAATTGCAGATCTTGCTAAATAAATTGGATTTGTTGATGAAACGATTGATAAAATATTGCAGCAATGGCATAATATTAACTATGTTGAATGGAATGCCATCAAAAATGTAATTGACTTCTGGGCTGAAGTTAAGGATTACAAAAATGCTGCAGGAATAAATACATTCATGGAGTTATCTGATTTGGCAATAACGGTTTTGTCACTTCCTCACTCGAATGCTGCAGTAGAAAAAGCTTTCAGTGCCATGAATATTATAGTCAAAAATAAGTTAAGAGATAAGATGTCAGTAAATACTTTGAATAGCATACTATTTATGAGGAACCAGCTAAAAATAATTGGAAAAAATTGTTACAATTACGAACTTCCGGCTGATGTGATTGCCGCTATTGGAACTAATGCCAAGTATTCTTTGAAAATCAAAAAAATAGACCAGCCTACATCTACCAGTTCAGCAGCTATCATTGAAGAATTTGAAGATAACGAAGAAGAAGAAATTCCAGTTGAAGTATATACTGTTGAATTTTAATGTACCTCATATAAATGCCGAATTTGATAAGATTAATTAATGAGTGGATGATCGTTTGAATTGTTTAATACATACAAACACCCGAAATAAAACTTAATATATACACAGTATAGTTGGCCTACAACAAGATGGCCCAAGAATGAGGCCAGTAATTCGAATGAAAAATAATATTTTGTTACTTTTTGTTATACAGTTACTTTAAGGTTAAAATTTAAAAAAAATATATATGGAAATTTGTAGCTTCTACACTTTCTGGTTCCGAAATCTAGCGACGTTCGATTCCAACTATAGTGACAAATTCGTTTGCAAGGTGGCAACACTGTCACCCTGCTGGTGGCAGTGACGCCTAGGCTATTGTGGCGGGAAACCGCGCGCGCGTCCCAGAGCGCCCGCCAAATGATTACGATGGCTGACAAAATGCCTAGGTAAGTGAATAAGGTGTACTATTATTTAAAAGTTTTACAATAAATAATACGTAGTGAAGTTTCATGTTTCTTTGTATGAATGAAGTAAACTAATAACCGATGATCCTATGACCTCTAAGAATCCGCTTTTACTAATAAACCGAAAAGTGATTAATTTTATTTTTACTTGCATGATGGCTTAAATATTAGGTACCTACCTTACCTAACACCGGGGTCTAGGTTTTACTAACATTGGATTCAGTCGGTCACTTGGCCTAGAGTGGTTAGCGCTCCAGACTTTAAAGGCAAAGGTTGTAGATTCGAATCCCGCAAGGGGTGTTGTGTGATAAGCACTCCAATAACATCTTGGCCCATTTTTATGGACGTTTATTTGGGTTTGGATTAATGAGCATGTGTTGTTGTGTGGTGAAATGTGTTTTTTGCATGATTTATTTTGTCTTACAGATACAAAAGATCGGTGTTTTCTCAGCGAGCCAAAGCAATACTCGATATGGTTGGTGCTGAAAACAACGCTACAAGCTCAATTCCATTAACTAATGAAAACCTGAAAAAAAAGTTGATCCAATAGTTGAAGAGAAAATTAATCAACTAAATGCACGACCATACTCTATGACATCGTCGGTGTTTGATAAATTTTGTGAAACACAAACCACAATAAGTTCTTACCACTTTCAAGATCTAGCTAAACATGTATAAACAAGTTAAAGCACGAGACGTTTCCCTCAAATACCAATAATACCACTTGCGAAATACCACCTTCCCAAAGTACAACACCTGCACTTGATCTCAAGGACTTGACTTGTTACGAAGAAATACCTTCTGTATCTGAAGAACAGCAACGTTTTGAACTGAATAATGTCCTGGTATTTACAATAACAATAAACAAAACACCGAAAATTTTATGCCAGAATCACCAATGCCTAGTCCTCAGTTCGCCCTTGATTTTGGATCTGATGACTCAGTTTCCAGACCCAGGAGCCTATTTAAGCAACATGGTGCAGGTAGCTTTTAAAAGAAACGATTTCGACCTATATTACAAAAATGATTTCGACGATGAATTTACCGGATTGCGTTTCATGAACGACAAATACTTAAAAAGTCCACGAATAATGAGCATAACTTTCCGTTCGTCACCAAAAGGTATATGCCAGAATCACCAATGCCAAGTCCTCAGTTCGCCCTTGATTTTGGATCTGATGACTCAGTTTCCAGACCCAAGAGTCTATTTAAGCAACATGGTGCAGGTAGCGTTTAAAAGAAACGATTTCGACCTATATTACAAAAATGATTTCGACGATGTATTTACCGGATTGCGTTTCATGAACGACAAATACTTAAAAAGTCCACGAATAATGAGCATAACTTTCCGTTCGTCACCAAAAGGTAGGTATAGGGACAGGCAGAAAATCTGCTATAATTGACAAATTGACCGCTATAATTCCTCCACATAAAATGACATTTTGGAGGAATTTACCAACAAGTAATATAAACGAGACTGAAACAAATAATGATATTAGTGGTAGGAATACTATATACGCAAAATAGGCACGTTGGAGGTCGACTTGCGGAAAATGCCCAGCCCAACTAACTAACTATATAGGTAACTAGTGATTGAGATTAAGTACTTAAAAGACGATTCCAAGTGCCATTACTAACAATACGATTCGAGTAACTATGATATAACTATGTAAGTACTAAGTATGTGATAAATTTTGTAGACATTTAAAATGTTAACTTTTTATAAATTGAACTTTTTATAAACAACTATGCTGCAATTCGAAATATTCCATCCCGAATACATAACTAAAAGACCATTATGCTTAAAGGTTTGACGTTTAACGGCCTTTAAGTGTAGTAAGGGTTACTTAAAAAACTCGTTACAAAAAAACAATAAGACGCTACATTCAAAAAGCTCTTTCCGGTTCATCCGACACTAAACTCAAAATGCACCAGTACTCAATACGATCCAATGTCTAAAAGATCCATTCTCATTACGAATGGAACCCAAATTAACTTATTGCCAAAATGAACCGTTCTCGACTTGCACTCTTCTCAGTATGAACCAATTTCAAATTGATTGAAGCCCATTAAAACCGATACCCAAAAGGCTCCATTCCCAAAATACCCTTAATTTGTAATAGCAAAACACATTATTCCCATAATGATCGATTCACAAAAAGGTCTTTTCCCAAAATACACTAAATTCTCGATTGTCGTAGGAGAGTAAACTAAGGTTGACAACATGTCGCACCTGTATTAGAACAAAGACGTAAATGCAAGTTTTAACTTTTGCATTTACGTCGTTATTCTAATAGAGGTGTGATGTGATCTTAGGCTTTCTTTACTTCCCGAGGAGTAAATAATATTTTTCTGCTCGACGGACGCAGAAAGCGGCAACTTCGTTCAGCACAGCGGGTCAAAAGTTGACACTTTTCGCCCGGAGATCAGAAAATAAAATAGCTAAGAGACAGTTAACCATATTTATTGAGAAATACAGTAAATAAAAGAAAAAAACACTTTTGTAACTTAAACTTAAACCATATCCTAAACTTAAACCATTCGTCTTCTTTTCAACCTTATACTGTTGACATGTCGTGACATTCATTAAGTGTTAATGTGTTTATTAATCCTCTCTCTATCAGTGCCTTATACTTATAAGTTATTTCTCTCGTTTCCTGAGATAAATCATGTTTTTTAAAAAAGTATTTGCAGATATTAATCCCTCAGTGAGGTCCAATAATTTTATTGTTGCTGGTAATTGCGATCAAAAGCTATGTCGCATCGTCGCCTGGTCGCTCCACTGAACAGCGGATTTTTTATACGTGTATCTTGGAACTTCGCTTCTCTCCTTAATTTATACAGGAAGCGTACTAAGTTGGGCTTGTGTGGCATGCGAATATTGAGCCGTCGATGCCAGCCCTCGACCGGATTATTGGTGCGGTGTTTTTCTTGAGCGCAACTCAATCTATGGGATCCTAATGACAACCAAGTTTTTTCCATGTAATTCTTGAACAGAATAATTTCTTTGGTTACTGGAGCCTCACCAATCAGTGTCTCCCAAAAATCGAATATCTCCGACATCGGCAACAACGGTATGACCGCACACATTTCAATGAATTCTCGGCCCTCACTGGTATTATCCACTTTCAAGGATGCTGCCTTCAACCAAACTGCGCGATTGTAGTGGTAATAGCATCCTGTTAACTTGCAGTTCGGGAACACTGATTCGCATGCATTTATTTGCGCTCGTTCGTAATCGCATTTAAACTTATGCATTATTACTCCCATTTCATCTCGCAGCAGAGTGAAAAGTCTGTTATAAGTGCACTCTCTTTTGTTCGGGAGCAACGCGAACAGTACCGGTACAATGTTAGTTTTAGTGCTGCTAGCATCTATGTTAGCATGAATGGTGTACAATTGGTAAAATGGTTTGGGCACCCTTTTAAAGGTGCCATCCCCGAAGTACTGTATTGCTTTTTCTGCTGATTTTCTTACATATTCCCTCCCAATCTGCGTGGAAAAAATTAAAAAATTTTCCGTGTCCCCATCTTCCAGTACCAGAAATTCGTCAGCTAATATATTGGGTACTTTGATATTTTCTAACAGAATAAACTCAGTATTGGTTTGCTGCAAGTACTTGTGTCTGGCTCTGTATAATTTGCTTCTTACTGAGTCAAAGGAGCACATACTGAAGCTGGGATCGGCGTCCTGCATCTCTGTCACTTTTTTTTCAAATATTTTTTTAATCGGTGTCATTTTCCTGCAAGCTTCTGCCTTACAGGCATCTATGGCAACGTTACGAATATTTTCGTTGTAGTGCTTCCTGCATACATGGCCACTGACCTTCAGCACGGTATCCTTATTTTCATTTAAAGTCGCGGATGCGAAGCAGCCTGTAGTCCGATTTGCACATTTCCAATTGGTAGTATTTTTATTTTTGCGGCTAAAATTATATCGGTGCCCATTATAAATTAGAGAGGGGCGTCCTTTCTGGTTTTCTATGAATAATATTTCACTGCTACCAGCCATTGCGAAGCGCAATAAATAATTAGATAATGACATTGATTCCTTTCATATCCATATTGACACTTCATTTTTAAGTGGCCGATGTTAAGATAGAATACGCAGTGGCAGTTATGTTTACACGAGGTTTTATTCTATTATAAAAGACTAAGAAGGTAATAATCGAGAATTTAGTGTATTTTGGGAAAATACCTTTTTGTGAATCGATCATTATGGGAATAATGTGTTTTGCTATTACAAATTAAGGGTATTTTGGGAATGGAGCCTTTTGGGTATCGGTTTTAATGGGCTTCAATCAATTTGAAATTGGTTCATACTGAGAAGAGTGCAAGTCGAGAACGGTTCATTTTGGCAATAAGTTAATTTGGGTTCCATTCGTAATGAGAATGGATCTTTTAGACATTGGATCGTATTGAGTACTGGTGCATTTTGAGTTTAGTGTCGGATGAACCGGAAAGAAAAAGCTTACCTAAAAAGACATTTAAAATACTATTATGTTGATATAGTTAAGAGCTAATGTCAAATGCAAAGCTGCAAAACATAACTAAAAAGCCGTTGAGTACCTTATCGCCATTTTAGTTAAGTAATTTCGCATAGTTTTTTTTTTAAGAAAAAAACATCTCATTTTTTACGTTGGAATCATAAACTATAAGGTCGCTAAGGTGTATTTAGTGACTCTTTAGTCAAGTATTTTTTTTATATTTACCAATATTATGCGCAACTAAAAGGGAAAAAGAGTTTTTTTTAACTTGAACTAGTTATTTGTAACCAAGATTATCGCAATTTGATAGTAAATTTGACAAGCTATATTTGGACATTTACTTTTTTTCAAGTAGCATATTTTTTAAATATATCCCGTGTTTTTCGCTCATATCCACAAAATTAGATTTGTGGCTTAGCGATTTTTAGTTAACAGACGGCAGACAAAGCAAAATGCCTCATATCAATATTTCTAAAGCGGTTTGCCTAATTTGCAATACATCTCAATTTTCCTTTCTTGTCTAGGCAGCATAACGTCTCAAATGATAGAACGACTTTAAAGAACACTTTGTTTATTTTAGTAGCAAGTGGTACTACAAATTTCGTAGAGGGCTCATAATCAGGTTCTGCATAGTCTGTCAAAAAAACTCGCATATCTCCTCTTACATATGAATTTTAGAGACTTACTTGGTTAAATGTTATTTATTTATTTGTTTATTTAAACTTTATTGCACAAATACCCATGTACCCATTTCAATACAATCCTGCATCTCAAAATTGTTAGAGTCCCTCATTCATGATGTAATTTATCCACTTATCAAAAATAGTATTATTCCTCAGCAGCATGGCTTTATGAAGCGTAAATCGACATCAACCAATCTCTTGATTTTTTCCAACTTTCTTTTTTCTTCTATGGACAAACGTACTCAAGTTGATGTGGTATACACAGACTTCCGGAAAGCCTTTGATAAAGTCGACCATTTACTACTATTACGAAAATTAGCTTATAATGGTATCAAAGGTAACTTACTGAGATGGTTTGCTTCCTATCTCGAGAACCGAACGCAGAAAATCGTTATAAACGGTTACGAATCGCAAACAACGCAGGTGTCTTCTGGGGTGATTCAAGGATCTATCTTAGGACCACTTCTATATACTTTATTTATAAATGATATCAGTACTTGCTTCCGGTATTGTGAATTCGCTATGTTCGCAGATGATCTAAAAATATTTAAAACAGTAAAAAACCATAACGAGTGCAAACTGATCCAAGATGACCTGGATCGCTTTCATAACTACTGCACCACCAATAAACTATATTTGGCTTACGATAAATGTGTACATATAATATTTACTAAAAATAAACATAAAATATCAAATAATTACAACATAGGAGGAGAAATGATCCAAAGGGTTTCGCATGTGAAGGATCTTGGGGTGACACTCGACGAGAAGTTAACTCTTGATCAACATATTAATAATATCACTGCTAAAGCCTATCAGATGCTTGGGTTTGTTCTTAGAGCTGCTAAACCTTTAAAAAAATACACGTCATACCTACTCTTGTATAAGTCTCTTGTCCGGCCCTACCTGGAATATGCATCAGAAGTTTGGAACCCTCTCTATATGACATATACACACCAGGTGGAGGCAGTTCAGAAACGATTCCTGAGAGCACTTAACTACAGACTTGCTCATACACCCTTGTCAGATGAAAAGCTTCTCGAGCGGTACAAGCTTAACACACTGGAAAGTAGGCGTAAAATGCAGGATGCAATGGTACTTGTACGGTCTGTACAAAGGTGCATTCTGCCCGTCAGCATTTTACGTCACGTAGCATTTATTCCATTACTTTAAGTTAGTGCATATCCGGCAACCGCGGAGTGCATTCATTTGTATCATTTATTACTTTATCAATAAATCATTATTTCGGTGGAAAACTGAAGTGTTATCATTATCAACTATCAACTCAAGTGTGTGCGAGACTGTCCCGTACATCTTTATGGTCCTTCGAGCCGGATTTGAGATATCAGAACTATCGTCCTTCAAACAACTTTGTATCAGTGCACAGTGAAATTCAGGCCACGTGGCGTGACGACGCAACGTGACTTCAACTACGACTTGTGACATTACTTAATATCATCATTTTCATCGGTGAATATCAATATCAAGTGTTATATCAATTATATCAAGACCAAAAGCTATATCAAGATTACCATTATTATCAAGAAAGAAATATTATATCAAGGTCATCAGGACTTCGTGCTGTAGTGATCCCACGTGAGTAGCGAATCGGTTATGACGGCCTCCCACAAGCGGGTCTCACCGTCTGATTGAGAGGCGCACATACTTACGGTGGACACTTAAGCACGGAACTGCGACCATCTTCTAGATAAAACTAAACGTGAAGCCATCATCTTATAAATACATACCATATCAGAATAGAAATTGGAGATATATCAATCATGGAGGATTTACTGAACACTCAAGGTCAACTTGCAGATGCTATCAGCAAACTTTTGGTCAATTTCAAGAAGGATGGAGCAGAACGTAAGACTCCTCAAAATATCAAAAGGCGATTAGATACTCTCGAACAATATTGGAAAGATTTCCAAAATAATCATATCAGGCTTTGTGAATTTGAAAATCAAGACTACGGGCGATTGTGCACTACAATGAATTTTACTGTCCGTCAGCCCGATTTTTTACGGTCCGATATGGCACGCCATAAAATGTATATAGTAGTTTGTGCACTATACGTAATTTTACCATCCGACATTTTACTTTTCCCCATTCCGGACCGTTTTTTTCCACCACCACCATCACCACCGTCACCACTACCACCATCACCACCATCACCATCACGACCACTACCACCAACACCACCATCATCACCACCACCATCACCACCACCACTATCACCACCACCACCATCATCACCACCACCTTCATCACCACTACCACCACCATCACCACCAGAACCATCACCAGCATCATCATCACCACTATCTCCATCACCACCACTACCGTTGTTGTGTGGTTGTGATAATTTTCTATCTGAAGGTGGTGGTGGTGATGGTGGTGGTGGTGATGTGGTGGTGGTGATGGTGGTGGTGTTAATGTGGTGGTGGTGATGGTGGTGGTGACGAAGGTGATGGTGATAAAGGTGATGGTGCTCACCACCATTACCACCACCACGTCACCACCACCACCACCTTCATCACCATGACCACCACCACCTTCATCACCATGACCACCACCACAATCACTACCACCACCACCTTCATCACCACCACCACCATCACCATCACCACCATCATCACCACCATAACCACCACCTTCTTCACCACCACCACCATCACCACCACCACCATCATCACCACCACTACCATCATCATCACCACCATATTCATCATCATCATCATCATCATCATCATTATCACCACCAGTCACCACCATCATCGTCATTACCATCACCAACACTGTTCAGTTAAAATTTCGATTTATACTTACCTACCTACACTTGTATTATATTGTGCCGCCCGGCGGAATCCAGTTTAGTTGCAATAAATGCATGATCGAAGATTGACCTGTTATCTTTTCTTATAACACCTTCATTCCAAAATGTACCTTAGTGCCCTGTACATATGGTCCATCGATCCTGGATATTATTGACGGTGATCTATTCTACGGAATGAAGTTTACGTATTTTGGAGTGAAATATACATAAATAAGTGTAAATAACTGAACAATATTTCGGACAAATGTGTTTAAAAGTGAAATAAAGTTAAAAGAACCTTACATGTTTACACGATTTGGATTTACGATAAATAGTTTCGGAAGGTTATTTTACGGACTTCATCGGACTGAGTGATTTAGCGCGTTACAAAAGACAGCAGAATAGTGCATTATAAATGGATAGCTGCAAGTATTAGCGAACTGTGAACATTATATTTAAAGTGAACGTACTTATGTACTCGCGCTTAACCTAAGCGTAAACAAAGTGCCGCGTAGAACATTCTCGACTTGTGGACTTGGTGCAATACTGATTTCGGTGATTTTCGATATTTAGTGCTTTCGCAGTGAACTTAAGAAATGGAGCAAATAGAAAAACGAATCGTTTTACAAATGGACCTTTTAGAAAAAGTGGAAAAGGCTTATAGTAATTATAAAAAATCACCGAAAGATAGAATAACAATTGGATATTTGCAAGGTCGAAGTGATGCTTTGGACACTTATTGGAAGGACTTTAGGGTCGCTCACGAGAAAATACTCTTGTCGGTCACAAAGGAAGACAGGCCGTTATTGTCGTATTTTGCTGAGGATACATTTGATAAGTTTGAAGAATTGTATTACTCATACAAGGGTGATTTGAAGACTATGTTACTGAATATGAGTTCTGAGGCCAAGAAAGTGGATCCGCTAAGTAGCAGTGACGCAAGTAAACCTAGTACATCCAGTAGTGAAGTCAGACTACCTCGTATTTCAATTCCTACCTTCAATGGGCTATACACCGAATGGCAGTCATTTCACGACCTTTTTTTGGCGCTAATACATAACAATGCATCACTAGAAAATGTACAAAAATTACACTATCTCAAAAGTAGTCTGACGGGCGAGGCTGAAGTATTATTACGGCAGTTTTCCATTACGGGAGATAATTACACCGAAGCTTGGTCGATCCTGAAAAAACGATACAACAATAAAAGATATATTGCGAATAACATTTTTAAGAAGTTTTTTAGCCAAAGAACGTTGCCTCAGGAATCGGCTACCGCAATAAAACAGCTGTTAGATACTACTGTTGAGTGTATGAACGCGCTTAAGAATTTGGGTTTACCTACTGAGAAGTGGGATGCAATTGTCACGTTTGTTGTCGTATCCAAGCTGGACGTGAGCAGTCATAAACAATGGGAAGAAGCGATTAGCGGCGATAGTACTGATGATTTACCTGGATTTGAGAGGCTGAAGTTGTTCTTGGAAACCCGGTTTCGCACGTTGGAGATGGTGGAACCTGCAAACAAAAGCTACAAACCTGTTAAACCGAAGACCTTTCATGCGACGGCCAGCAAGGAAGTTTTACAGTGCGCCTTCTGCAAGGAAAATCATTATGTATACAATTGTAAACAATTTACCAAGCTACCCATAGAAGAGAGATATAGCTTCGTTCAAGGCAACAACTTGTGCTTTAATTGTCTCATACCAAATCACACAGTTTTTAAATGTAAACAACGTACAACATGCCAGATCTGTAAGAGAAAACACCACTCCTTATTACATAGAGAAAAGAAACAAATAAGTGAAGGAAAACAGGTTACAACTGCAACTCTAGTAGAACAAAATCAAGAAGATACACTGGTCAAGGTCACGGGACATGTGGCAAGTGGAGGACAACCCGGTCAAAATATATTGTTAGCAACGGCATTGGTGGACGTCACGTCGAGGTCAGGTCAGTCACACGTCTTCCGTGCTCTCATTGACCAAGGGTCAGAGGCGTCGTTCGTGACGGCGAGGGTCGTCGAGTTGTTGGGTTTAACAAAAACCGAAATCAGCGGCGTCGTCTCTGGTGTTGGAGAAGGTAATCACGTGTCTCTCAACCATTTAGTAGATTTACATATTAACTCAAGATATGATTCCAATTTCTCATTAAATGTGAATGCGTATGTATTAAAGTCGTTAACTCGTAGGTTACCTGCAAAGGAGATTAGAGGTTTTATCTGGCCTCAGCTTAATGATATAGAGTTGGCTGATCCCACCTTCAACGTACCGGGTAGGATAGATATTCTTCTTGGCGCGGATGTCTTTGGTAAGATTATTGACTCAGGTTTGTTGAGAGGGCCGGGCAACGTTGTTGCTCAGCACTCTCACCTAGGGTGGATTTTGTCAGGCGATATGGATGCAATCCCTTGCAGGTCAGGAAATGTCATTAGCTTCCATATAACGAGACAGGTGGAAGAAGACAACAACCTACTAAAGAGATTCTGGGAATTGGAAACGGAGTTTTATACAACCAAGAAGGCTTGGTCCAAAGAAGAAGAAAGATGTGAAGAAATCTACAAAAACACAACAAAGAGAGATACAACAGGAAGATATGAGGTACACTTACCTTTGAAAGAAAACATTGAAGAGACGGTGAAGCTATGCGGAGAGACTAAGCAGCAAGCGATTACCAGATTTAAGCAGCTAGAAAGAAAGTTTCAAAGGAACGATAAGCTGAAAGAAGAATACACGAAGGTCATGAATGAATATATAAGATTAGGACATATGAAGAAAGCTGAAAATGAAGAAGAAAGAGAAGCGATTTATCTTGCGCATCACGCCGTGGTTCGAGAAGATAAAGACACGACGAAGGTGCGCGTAGTCTTCGATGCATCCGCACGCGGCTCAAACGGTCGATCCTTAAATGACAGCATGCTAATAGGTCCTACACTACAACCTGACCTTCGAAGTCTCATCATACGCTGGAGATGTCATAAAATCTGTGTCGTAGGGGATATCGTTAAAATGTATCGACAAGTAAAAATGACAGGTAACCATACTAACTTACAACGGATTGTGTGGCGGAATGATGCTGCTGAAGTATTGAAAAGTTTTCAATTACTGACGGTGACTTTCGGCACGGCAGCCGCGCCCTATTTGGCAGTGCGCACTCTACTTCAGTTGGCGGAAGATGAATCTTCAAGTTATCCACGTGGTGCAGCTGTAGTAAAGGACTCCTTTTATATGGACGATTTGATGACTGGCCATGAAGATTTATCTGAAATAAAGATTATCTGTGATGAGATTAATAAAGTCTTAAAAGCAGGTGGCTTCCATATGCAGAAATGGTCAAGCAACTCCGAGGAACTCTTAGAGTTCTTACAAGATGGAAGCAAGGATAAAGAAAGAGTAGACCGAATGGAAATAAAATTAGATAAAATAATAAAAATACTAGGACTTACCTGGGACAGGAACGACGACACTTTCAAAATTACTGTTAACTTACCAGAAGTCAGGAACCCTGTAACGAAAAGAATAATATTATCGGATGTTGCACGTCTGTTTGACCCCTTCGGCTGGTGGGCCCCCGTCGTGATAAGAGCCAAGGTCATGATACAGAAGTTATGGCTCTGCAATCATGGATGGGATGATGAGTTGCCTCCGGAGTTAATAGATGAATGGATTACATACAGAGAAGAACTTCATGAGCTGCAAACCATAAAGATCTCACGCTGGATAAAAATCACATCACGCTGCAAAGATATACAACTCCACGGCTTCTCAGATGCTTCTTCGGTAGCCTATGCAGCAGTAGCTTATGTCAGAGTCGTTGATGAACAAGACGTTGTTCACATCTCAATGGTATCAGCGAAGACGAAAGTGGCACCACTTAAACAATTAAGCATACCAAAGTTGGAGCTATGTGGCGCTGTCTTACTAGCAAAACTATTACATGAGCTCTCGGACCTGCTGAAGATACCCATGCACAAAACATACGCCTGGACAGATTCGATGGTGGTATTAGCTTGGTTGCAGTCTCAGCCAAGCCGTTGGCAAGTTTTCGTTGGGAACAGAGTGTCAGAAATCGTTCAGGTAATCGACAATGATAGATGGCGACATGTTCAGTCTAGACACAACCCAGCTGATCTTGCGTCCAGAGGTGTTCGAGCGAGAGACATGATCGACAATGAAATGTGGTGGACTGGCCCCGACTGGTTGAAAGATAATGACGTTGAGTTTAAACGGGCTCCTGTCCCTGAGACGAGTTTAGAAATGAAAAAGACGTTTCACATCAACCTAGAAGAGGCACCTATTTGGGAGAGATTTTCGACAATGTCCAAATTAAAGAGGGTGCTAGCTCAATGTAGACGGTTTCTCACATACAAAAATAGGCAAGATAGAGAAGTATATATAACAGCGGCTGAAATGAACGAAATTGAAGTCAGATGTATAAAATATTACCAACAGTTAATCTATGAAGACGAAGTTAAGGATCTGAAAAAGAATGGTAAAATTAAGGCAAGGAGTTCATTAATCAGTCTTACACCTTACCTGGATGATCACGGATTGTTGAGAGTAGGAGGACGTCTCAGTAATGCTCCTATGTCCGAAGATGCAAAACATCCCATTATCATCCCTGGAAAACAACATATCACCAAGCTGTTAATCAATGAAGCTCACATACGGACGCTGCATGGTGATATACAAGCTATGATGACCTACATTCGGAGTAGGTACTGGATTACAAGTCTTAAATCAGCTGTGAGGCAAGTTACGCGAAATTGTAGGACCTGTATAAAAGAAAAGGCTCGCACACAGCAGCAGCTAATGGGTCAGTTGCCAGCTCCGAGAGTTACCCCTCATCGTCCATTCCTCAACAGCGGGGTGGATTATGCTGGACCTGTGCAATTGCGAACTTCAAAGGGTAGAGGTCACAAATCGACGAAGGGCTACATCTGCTTATTTGTTTGCATGGCCACGCGAGCCATACACCTAAAGGCAGTGACTGATCTTACAGCTCAAGGCTTCATAGCGGCATTCAGGAGATTTGTTGCCAGAAGAGGCCATTGCTTGCACCTGTGGAGCGATAATGGTACAAATTTTATTGGCGCCTCCAAAGAGCTACAGGACATGTTCAAGAAAGGTAAATCAAGTGTATCTAATGAAATAGCGGAGTTGTTAGCCAATGACGGCACAACCTGGCACTTTGTGCCACCAAAATCACCCAATTTTGGTGGAGTCTGGGAAGCCGGCGTCCGCTCAGTGAAAAGACATTGAAACCGTATTAATGGTACAACAAAGCTAACCTATGAAGAAATGGCCACGCTCCTGGCTCAAATAGAGGCATGCTTAAATTCGAGGCCCTTGTGCCATCTAGACGAGACCTTAGATACTCTAAATCCGCTCACACCCGGACATTTCCTAATCGGAGAACCTGTAATCAATCTTGCTCACACAAGTTATGAAGACAAAAATGTTAACTTGCTGACTAGATGGCAGTTTATACAAAATAGAATGCAAGATTTCTGGAGGAGATGGAAAACGGAGTACCTCAATACTTTACAGCAACGCTACAAGTGGCAAATCCCTGTGAGATCCCCCTGTGTTGGAGATATCGTTATAATAAAGGAAGACGATATGCCTCCAGCGAAATGGCTTTTAGGTAAAATTAAAGTTTTACATCCTGGCACCGACCAATTGGTTCGAGTAGCCACTGTTCAATGCAAAGGAGATAATGTTCTTAAAAGACCCTTATCAAAGTTAATATTATTACCAAAGCATCCCGATTCGTAGATTTTGATACGCGTATATGCAAGGGTGGGCGGTCAACTTTAATCATAATTTAGTCGCGTCGTTGACTTCCTTACATGCGCATACTTACTTGTAATAGTAACGATAGTTAGATAAACAATCAAACAGTTGAATTGTTATTTTTCAAACGCGTTTAAAATGATAACTTATAATTAATCGCAACACTACGAGTTATATTATGTCACCTGTGTTTAGTGTATGTTATATACATTACAATTTTAAGTCTTTTATAACTTAGAGATGTATAATATAATTCACGAACTTTTATTAATACATACCTAATTACTTTGCCATAAAGATACCTCTCCAATAACAGAGAACACTTTTATTTTTAATTATACAATCGTTAATGTAGGTACTTATGTATTTAAATAAGTTCTCTTGCTAAGCTAGCTTACCATGTTTTAATAAATGTTTACAGTCCATTCCCATCGAAACTCGTTAGCGAGCAAGTTATTTTATGTTAATAATAAGTCGTACATACTTACCTACCCATCAAGAGTACCCAGCGGTGTTGTTACCGCCGTTAAATTTGTTAGTTTGTAAGTTCATTACGGTTTAAGGATTGAGATAAATATGCATCAAAGCAAATCTATAATGATCACACCTATTTTGTTACAAAATTAATTTTGCCAAACACCCTGTTGGAAATGTTAGAAGCAAGGCATACTTAAATGAGTCACTGGACTTGCTAATTTTAACTTTAGCGTTATACGTTGTAATAAAATAAAGTGTAGACTGGTAGTCTAAGAGATATGTCATATTCCTTGAAACGTGATTAGGTGGTGGTATTATTTATATTAATTGGGTTAAGATGTTCAATGTTCATTAATTGGCTGGTAGATATACTAAATTTGACTAGTTATGCATATAATTAGCACCAAGTTATAAATTGTTTTGGTTGTATTTTTTGGGCTATGCAACAGCATCTATTGAGATCTTATCTTAGATAAATAATGTGTTATACCTACCTATACCTTCCGTATAGCTATTGTATCTACATACTGGCCTTAGAGTTTAGTTAAAAACTGTTGTTTTTGGTGGGCGGTATGTTCAGTTAAAATTTCGATTTATACTTACCTACCTACACTTGTATTATATTGTGCCGCCCGGCGGAATCCAGTTTAGTTGCAATAAATGCATGATCGAAGATTGACCTGTTATCTTTTCTTATAACACCTTCATTCCAAAATGTACCTTAGTGCCCTGTACAAACACCATCACTATTTCACGAGTCAATGCCCACCTACAACCATATACACAGTAGGTATACAAACAACCCTTTCGAAATTTTCTACGTAGCCAACTCCCGGCCAACTCCGTGCCCTTGCGGGGTGAGGTAGCTCAATTCGGTGCGGGGTGTAATACAATTAAGTATTCTGTAGCCCTGTGCCTATACACACTAAACAACTCACTCGCTCACTCATTGTATAAATACTGTATATTTGGTGTTACACCCAGCCTGAATTTTGTATCTTGCCTCTTAAATAAATATCGGACAACCTCACACAAATCAATCTAGTCCCACGGTAAGCTCTAGTAGTAGGCTTGTGTTATGGACACTAGACGACGATAAACATACTTATATAGATAAATACATACTTAAATAAGTACAAATAACATCCATGACCCAGGCACAAATATTCGAGCTCATCACACAAATATTTGCCCTTGCCGGAATTCGAACCCAGGACCGCCGGCTCAGTAGGCAGTTGCTTAACCACTGCGCCACCCGCGTCGCCTCTTGATCCATGTGCTTAAGCGGTATAGCAAAAAAATCATAATGGGGCTTCTAAACGGGCCATATTTTATCGAAATTTCTGGTCGGCAACTATGGCCGTCCTTCACTGACACCCTACGCTAGAGCAAGATGCAAATAATGGCCGGCCACAAATTGCAGTAAAACATGGCCCGTTTAGAAGCTCCTTAAGAAACGCATCGTTCTTAGTGTAATTACGATTGCGTGGCGTGTAGGTTCAAAGAGAGAGGTAACCGAAAACTGCACCGCACCTGCGAGTAAAAAGACGGACAAGTGCACAAGCTAAAACCGTTTTTTTCATGCCATATCGACCATGAAAACTCGGACTGCCGGACAGTAAAATTCATTGTAGTGCACAATCGCCCTTACCGTTTTTTTCATGCCATATCGGACCGTAAAAACTCGGACTACCGGACAGTAAAGTTCATTGTAGTGCACAATCGCCCTACGTCTATTTTGCCGAAAATCACTACGATCAAATATCAAGCATTTACAACGAAGCCCGAAAAACTATACGCCAATGTGTGCCACAATATCAAGAAGAAAAACCCATTATCAAGCCTGCTTCCTCACAGTTCAACTTGAACATTGACTGGGACCAACCATCGGCGCCCGCAGGAGCCGGTCCTGCACCTCCTGGCCGAATGGACATATCAGCTACCGAGAAACCGGCATCTAGATCTAACCTTCAAACTTCTGATCGTGGCAATCAAAGCAAATTGGAAGAAATGTTCCGAAAACAACAAAGTAATTTTAAAGCCTTTCAACGCGCTATCAACAATATCAAGTTAGAACTTCGTACCGAGAGGTGGGAATTCGAAGATGCTTTACGAACCATACAAGCTCGGTGGGCAACGGTCGACTCTTTACATTGGGAGATCGACAGTGAACAAATAAGTGAGAAACCTGAATATGAAGAAACGTACAACTTATGCGAACAGAAGTACGAGGAAGTCAAAAAACTTATCAACACCAAAATGTGGGCTTTTTCACATCAAGAAAGATCGACACCTAAGATTGAAATACCTACCTTTTACGGAAATTATCATATGTGGACATCATTTAAGGATTTGTTCACTGAAACTATACATAAAAACAATTCCATATCAAATGCGCAGAAAATGCAATTCTTAAAGAGCAAGGTCAAAGGCGAAGCAGAGAAGCTTATTCAACATTTAAATATCAGCACTGAAAATTATCAAGTTTGTTGGGAAATCTTAAATCACCGCTACAACAACACCAAGCTAATATTCAGTTCCCATATCAATATTCTTCTGGGACTACCAACCATGCCACAGCAATCCGCTGTATCAATAAAAAGGCTACATGATACTACTAAGGAGACCCTTCACGCCATACAAAACTTGGGCGTCGATACCTCCACTTGGGACCCGTTAGTCGTACATCTATTGGCGCAAAAATTGGACACGGAGTCTCATAATGACTACGTTGAGCATTTATCAAATCCAAGGGAGCTGCCTACCCTTGCGGAATTTTTGAGCTTTTTGGAAAATAAATTCACAGCTCTAGAATCATCTCGTCGAAAATACGAGTTAGCTAAACCTGTTCAATCATCCAACTACGAAAAAAGGTCTAGCCCTATGAAGACGTCGGCATACCCAAACCCTCGCTTCGAAAATCATATCAAGGAAAACCGATTTTATCAACCAATGGCCAACAAAAATAGTCACGGAACCCCAACGAAAAATTATCAAGCATTTGCAACTAATACAGTAAAGTGTTCATATTGCAATTATAATCATGAATTGTTTCGATGCCAGAAGTTTCTAGGTATGACACCTGAAACGAAGCTTGACATAATATCCACGCGGGAAATATGTCCGAACTGCTTATACAAACATCACGGAAAGTCATGTTTATCAGAAAAACGTTGCAAGCAATGTAGCGGCGAACATAATACGATACTTCATGAAGCCTTTGTCGGCAACAAGAAACAAGCCGCCATCGAGCCGACTTCATCGAAAAATACAGGACACGTGTCTCAAGATGACGACCCTGAAACATTATTATCAACCGCCCAAATCAAGGTGCAATCAGCAGATGGATCCCATATCAAATTACGGGCATTAATAGATCAAGGATCACAAATATCAATTATCACCGAAAATGCTGCCCAGCGACTAGGCCTTCCACGTCATAAATATCATGGATCAGTTTTTGGAATCGGGAGCAAAGAAAACAATTGCAAAGGATTTATCAATATCAAGGCCACTTCATTACACTCGGATTACACTTTTAACACGAAAGTGTTTATCATGAATCGTCTTATCAATAATTTGCCTTCTCGGTCATTTATCAAGCCATCGTGGTCTCATCTAGAAGGTCTTGAGCTCGCAGATCCTGAATTTAATATCAGCCAACCCATTGACATTTTACTTGGCGCGGACATCTACTCAAATATCATTTTAAATACAATTATCAGAAAAGACGAAACTACTCCCATTGCGCAGGAATCTCGTCTTGGATTTATTTTATGTGGAACTATGAAATCGTATCATTGCAACGTCGTTGTAAACAACATTGAAGATATCAGTCGATTTTGGACAATTGAAGATATTGCCGACACCTCAGACGATTTATCATCAGAAGATCAATACTGTATAAATCAATTCAAGGCCGAAACTACCCGCCAAAATGATGGGCGCTATGTAGTACGGTTACCATTAAAACCCGATATACATGAGAAACTGGGTGAATCAAGACAGAAGGCAGTTGCTCAATTCTATCAGCTAGAGAAGAAATTTATCAAAAACCAAAAATTCGCAGAGGATTACAAATCATTTATCAACGAATATCATGAACTGGGACATATGCGTGAGTATGAAAGAGACACAACACCTAGCAACTTCCTACCGCACCACGCGGTACAGCGAGCTGAATCGTCAACTTCGGCTTTACGCGTTGTTTACAATGCGAGCGCACCTACGGTATCAGGTTGCAGTTTGAATGATCTAATGTACAGTGGGCCAAATTTACAAGCCGATTTATTTACATTGATTTTGAGATGGAGACAATATAAAATAGCGTACACTGCTGACATAGAAAAAATGTTTCGGCAGATATTATGTCATGAACAAGATCAACTTTATCAAAAAATCATCTGGAGAAATCAACCGAATGAAGCATTACGCGATTATGCTTTGACTACTGTTACCTACGGAACCAAGGCCGCCCCCTTTTTGGCAATGATGACGCTTAAACAACTAGCCATAGATGAAGGTCATCGGTATCCAGAAGCAGCCAAGGTTCTAGAACAAGACTTTTATATGGACGACCTTCTAAGTGGCACGCATAGCCTTGAAGCAGCCAAGAAAGTTCAAGGTGACCTTATCAACCTCCTTAAAGCAGGTGGTTTTAATTTAAGAAAGTGGTGTAGTAATAATCCAGAGTTGTTAGAAAACATGAGCACCACTACGCATCAACAAGCATTTGATTTCAAGCATCAGGAATCTCAAAAAACATTGGGACTGCGATGGAACCCACGAGAAGATACGTTTACATTCCAGTTCAACATAGACTCATCAACTACCAAGAAAGTTACAAAACGCTCTCTGTTATCAGACATCTCCAAGGTCTTTGACCCTTTGGGGTGGCTCTGTCCCGCCACAACCAAATTGAAGTTACTGTTTCAATCAGTCTGGAAACAAAATTTAGACTGGGATGATCAAGTACCAGCAAATATTGAAAACGAGTGGAGAAGTATCAAAGAAAATCTAGAAGAAATCAATAACATATCAATCCCAAGATGGTTACAAAACACTGAGAACGACAGTATTGAATTATTTGCATTCTGTGACTCATCTGAAAATGCATACGCATGCGTAATATACAGCATCATTCGAGCGAATCGTGAGAAATCGAATGCCTCACCCAAAATCACTATCGTAGCAGCCAAGTCAAAATTAATTCCATCAAAGAAAAGCATGTCCTTACCAAGACTCGAATTATGCGCGGCATTATTGTTATCAAAATTACTGAAACGCGTAAAAGACAGCTTATCAAGCAACAATATCAAATCATTCTGCTGGACGGATTCTACTGCCGTTTTGGGGTGGATCCAGGGCGACATCAACCGCTGGAAGCCATTTGTATCAAATAGAGTACAACAAATCAAGGAAGTAGCACCTGCAGATTGCTGGCGCTATGTTAAATCAGCAGAAAACCCATCAGACTGCGCAAGCAGGGGTATCAATGCTACGCAGTTAAAGGAACACCCATTGTGGTGGAAAGGACCTTCATGGTTGTTAACGTTTGAAGCGAAACCTCTGGAACATGCCTATACTACAAATGAAGATATCAAAGTATCAAAACAAACAAACGTCACAGCGCTACGTCACAACAAAGACGTCATCAGTGATTTAATAAGTAAACATAGCAATATCAACCGTATGACACGCGTACTGGCGTGGGTGTTGCGCGCTATATCACCTTGCAAGCAAAAATTGCCTTATATCACAGTACCTGAATTACGAAAAGCCAGAGAGATGATAATCAAACATGTACAAGAAGAATCATTTCGAGAAGACATAAACAACTTGTCGCGGAACGGACAAGTGAAATCAACCAGCGAAATTTTATCATTAAATCCTTTCCTGGATGGACATGGATTACTGAGGGTCCGCGGCAGAATTGGCAAGGCAAACATCGATCCAAATATGAAGCATCCGCTTATCATGCCACATCAAGGACATATGACCAACCTTCTCATAGAAAATGCACATCGAATGACCCTGCATGGTGGAGCACGTCTGACCTTGAGACAGCTCAGATATCAATTTTGGATAATAGGAGGCAATCGAGCCGTTAAAAAGTTTATCACCCAATGTGTCATATGTAGACGTCATAAAGCTGCAAAACAAGAACAAATAATGGGAGACTTGCCGGCCGCGCGGTGTAACCCGACGCGCCCATTTTATCACACAGGTGTGGACTACACTGGGTGCATCGAAGTTAAATCAAATAAGGGCCGAGGTATAAAGACAACAAAGGGCTATGTTGCGGTGTTTGTGTGTATGGTGACAAAAGCCATACATCTCGAGTTAGTATCGGACCTCAGCAGCTCAGCATTCCTAGCAGCTCTTCGGAGACTAGCGGCACGTCGAGGAGCTCCACGACACCTGTACAGTGACCAAGGAACAAATTTTATTGGTGCTAACAATCGATTAAATCAAGAATTCATAGATTTGAAAAACACATTGGACGCTGATTTTTTCGCAGCGATATCAGAAATGGAAATTGAATGGCACTTTAACGCCCCTTCATGGCCGAGTGCTGGAGGCTTATGGGAGGCATCTGTCCGTAGCCTTAAATATCATCTTCGTAGAGTCATGGGAGAGCAGAAGCTGACCTATGAAGAGTTATCAACACTCTTAGCACAAGTTGAAGCATGCCTTAATTCAAGGCCCTTGTGTGCAATCACTGAAGATCCTGATGATCTGGACTTTTTAACACCTTCTCACTTCCTATCGAGTGGTCCAAATTTAACGATCACTGAAACTGAAAAAGATGAACGCACAAGATGGCAACTTGTACAAAAAATATTCTCAGATGTATGGAAAAGATGGAAGTCGGAATATCTTTGTCAATTATCAAAGAGAAGCAAGTGGCTGAAACCTAAGGAAAACATGAAAGTTGGAGACGTTGTTATCATCCATGATGTTAATCTGCCCCCTGGAAAATGGCCTCTTGGCAGAGTTGAAACCGTACACCCGGGTCACGATGGGTATGTACGTGTAGTATCAGTTAAAACGAAAAATGATTTAATATATGTACGGGCCACTATGACTGTCCGAAATTATTGGAAAGTATAAGTTTCAGAGCCCCTCCACATAGAACGCGAACCAAGTTCCTATTCGCGGTCCCGATGGCTGCGACCAACGCAGGCGTTCGAGCTCCTCTGCGCAGAATGTGTCAGCAATATAATAGGAGCCTGGTCTCGGTTGATATATTTAGTAACACACGTGTTAATTTCAAGAATAAAGTTACCCAACTCTTGTAATCCAACAATGGTCCAAGTTGCTTTTCTAAACTACGAGTCATTCACTCACTCAGGAATTGTATGTGTATGTAGGTACTCTCGTGCGCATTGTTTAACCTAGAATTTGTCTGGTTCTTCTTTTACGGTACCTTAAGTTAGTAATAGTATAATACGTTTTCATCTCAGTTTTAGTATAAGTAGTGTTAATCAAGTGTTCTTTTAATGGCAATGCCACCTTATTTACTTACATAAAATCTTAGTGGGAATTGTGTTAGGATGTAGGCTATACCTAACGTAAGATTTCTTTTCTTATTATGTAACTGTTTTTGTCTATGTCTGTTTTTTTCCCCAATAAAGAAAATAAAAATAAAAATAAAATAAAAAAAACAAAAGTCAGTACAAATGGCGAACTTAATGCCTAATGGCATTCTCTACCAGTCAACCATAGGGCCGAACAGAGATGCTTCAAGTGGGTGCAGAGTAGAAAATTAATCGTTCGGAAAGCATCTAAGATACAAGTGAATAAATGTATATTATATAACTTTACCATAAATACAATGATACTGGTAGATCCTGACACAACGAAGCCAATTGAGGAGTCCAAGAAGCCCAAGATAGGTCTTGATACAGCCAAGAAGTTTGCCTGTCTGTCCTCTATAGATCACCTTACATATGAAATGAGGCCTGGATCTACTTCAAAGAGTTGTCTGTGTTCAAAGAAGACTGATGAGATGGAGCTTGCCCAAACAGAAGCTGAGCAACAAGAAGAACTTTTTTAAGCTAAAAGAAATATAACTTTTGGAAACCACATAATGAGCATCATTTTTACTCTACATAATATTAAAAGACAGAAGGTCAAAGCTGAATCTACAAACATGATTGAGAAGACTAAGGCGACTTCATTCAAGGTTCACTATGGAGGGAAGGATCACCCTTTTCACACAGACACAATAACCGCTAAATAGGTGGAGATAGCGAAGAAGTTTGGCCTTGAATATAAAGTTTTTAATGTCGGGGACAAGGAAGATTGGTATGGCATAATGGGTCCATATATTGACATGTTCTCATGCTACGCTCTGCGGTCCAATGAATTAAGACAGGGACACAACAACATGCCAATAACAAAGGTAGATGGAGTACACAAAAGTTTCCCCGTATCGAAGTATGGGTTGTGTGGGGATATAAATAAATGTTTTATTTATTTATTTATTAAAACTTTATTGCACGAAACAAAAGTCAGTACAAAACGACTTAATGCCAAATGGCATTTTCTACCAGTCAACCACAGGGCCAAACAGAGATACTAGAAGTGGGGGCAAATCAGAAATCTGATTGTACAGAGAGCATCTAGGGTACAAGTACGAGTAAATACTAAAAATATTCGGCAATAGCTTAATGTAATAAAAAGGACTTTCAGAACTAAATAGAGTCCTTTACAATAGAGTGTGGTAACCGCCGCTTGGATATCTCATTTTTGACCGTAGGCTTACCGAATTTACTTATAACTCGTTGATCTGAGTTCCATATAGACAATGAGAAATCCGAACAACATGAAATTTAGTAGGAACATGGATTACCTCATAATCTATCACGTTTTTGATATTGAAATAGGTCACCATATGAGTGGCGGTGATAATCGTAGTGTAACTACCTGCTTAATAACTATTATTTAAATTGATTGTGGTCACCAGAACTTTGTCTTGGCACGGCGTGTAATCCGGATTGCATTAATAATGGCATACACCATTGCAATCGCAATGTACTAAGAAACGATAACTCGGAACATTAATATAATTCAGTGGGCGTCACAGCCTATTAGCATTGTGATTATATATAATTTTGACCTATATTTGAAGGGTATATGTAAACAATGTCCTCATAAGGACCACGGGTATACAAATTTCGAATTTCCATTGCGCTTTGTAAACCAGATTGCTCAGATCATAAAAAAGTAATGGTAAAAGGAAGGAAGTATACTCGAATAAAAAAAAAAAAAAAAATTTTTTTTTTTTTTTTTTTTTTTATTTATGTCTGACACCAATATTTTTTTAATTGGTATAAATATTAACATGCCTGGTAGTACTGCTGACTAAAGTCCTTACCTGTGCTGCGAAGCAGAACTCCCTATATTGGGTAAGAAAGCTTAGCTCAGCATTTATTCAGTTTATTTATCCACTACTATTAAAACCCTACAGTGTCATGCACCTTTAACAACCGATAGGCCACCGCTAAATAAATTGGTTCCGATTGGCTATGAGCAACCAGTAGCGATGCCAAGACTACAACAATATGTTTCCTTATGACATGTCTAACCGCCAAATGTTGAAATGCTTGAACGGCCGAGTTCCGCTGTTCCTATACCTATACTATTATAAAATTCTAGATTTGTATTGAAAATCAGTTTTCTATGGAGTGGCGACATGATTTCAGGAAAAATCTTAATAGCGTGATGCAGAATCGTCTTTTGTTTTGTATGGGCGCGCGGCGTGTTGCTAGTCTGGCGCCATCTGTTGAGTATAATTTTCTTTGTTCTCGCATCACGCCGAAACGTATATCTTACATATGTCTCCTGTGTCTTGTTGGGAAGTAAGGCATAGATCAATGGCACGATGTTAGTCGTTTCCTCACCGCAGGCTGTATCCAAATGTATCGTATAGAGCTGGTAATACGGAGTTGGTGTTCGCGTAAACGTCTGTTCTGAAGGATCTTCTTCCCAAACGGAGTTGCAAAAATTAAAATTTTGACACTATCTTCACCTTAATCAGTTTGATAACACACGAGAAAATCATGGAATATACCTATCTGGTACAAATACGTCATTTAAATTATTAAGATGATATAGGTAAAATAAGATAAGGATGAATCAACTTTTAAGTGCACCTTGTTGCTATGGTTACGCAAAATTTGTCCCTCGGACAACCTAAGCATTTTTCTATGAAACAGTATGAAGATGTCACTTGGACAACGGGGACAGAGTAAACAACACTAAAAAGTTGATTCACCCATAAAGAATCATTTATTGCACAATTAACAACAAACATTACATTTATAAGGCAAAAATTGAAGTACGGAACTGTGTTTACATAATACATAAATTGACAGTGGACTCCGCACTAGGCCATGCCTGTATCGCGGGGAACCAGAATTACAATTTAATGTCATGTAACAAGTTAATTATTTTACAATATGAGATCAACCAATACAATATTAATTTACTAAATCAAACTAATAACTAAAAAGATGATTCTAGACTCTCTTGACAAGGAGAGCCTCGGTGTCAGAATAATCCAGAGTACTGAGCCAGTTATAGAGAAGCTTTTTGGCTTCTTGAACAGAACTATGAGGAATTTTATTGTGTTTTTTTACAGCAGCATTATAGATTGAGGAGCCAAGATATTCACCGAATCGCCTACCAAAAGCAGTATGGACTCTGGGAACAGGCAATCTAAAAACGCGTTTCTTTATTAAGTCGGAGTATGTATTCATTTTTAATGCGGATTTGTGGACCATGATACAGATTTTATGACAAAACAGTTGACGAACCGTAAGAACTTGAGCTTCTGCGTAAAGAGAATGAGTCGGGTACCTGGAAGGTTTGAGAAGCATTACCTTTAGAACTGATCGTTGTGCTCTTTCCGCAGCCAGCATTGTGGTCTTGGAAGCGCTACCCCATACTGAAATACCGTAGCAAATTATTGATTGGCAGAGAGCTATGTAAATTGATTTGAGTAGCTTTTGTCAGCTGAGTATCGTAACCTTTTGAATACGGATATTGTTTTCCTTATTCTTTTGGACAAGTTAAGGATGTGTTGTTTAAAACTAAAGTGTTCATCGATTAATAGCCCCAGGTATTTAATTACATCGGTACGTACAATTGTTTCGATTGAAGGTGATGTAAGCGGTTTGGATGCAGCAGTTTTGTGGAAACATACGAATTTTGTTTTTTTACTGTTTAAAGTAAGAAGATTGCTACGTAACCAGTGGGCAGCAATAGTCATACCATCTTCAGCTGCTTTGAACGTACTATCCCATGAGTTGCCGTTAAAAAGGATCACAGTGTCATCGGCGTAACAGATAATTTCAGAATTTTGCAAATTAAGATTGTGTATATCATTGATATATATTAAAAAAAGTGCGCTTCCCTGTGGAAACCCGAAATTAATACTATTACACACACTTTTATGAGAATCAACCTTAGCTGATTGTCTTCTTTTTGAGAGGTAACTATCAAACCAGGCCAATGACACACCTCTAATACCTATTTTCTCCAGTTTATGTAAAAGAATTGGTTTAGAAACTGTGTCAAAGGCCTTAGCAAGATCGAGGAAAACACCGATGCAATTGGAATTATTGTCTAAATGAGAAGATATAAATTGGGCCAGAAGTGAAATAGCATCCTCGGTTGATTTATGGGCCCTGAAACCAAATTGTCTATTAGATAACAGGTTCGATTTCTCCAGGAAATTTACAAGTCTTGCGTTCACGAGTTTTTCCAATATTTTTGAGAGCACGCTAAGAAGGGATATAGGCCTGTAATATTTTTAGGACCGTCTTTATGGATGGGGGTGACTGATGCAATTTTCCACTGCTCCGGAAATATGCCAGTGCTGACGCTTAAATTGTAAATGTGTGTGAGTGGTAGCATAATAAAATCTTTAATTGATTTTACTAGGCCATTTGTAACTTTGGAGCTTTTAGGAATCGTCTCGTAGCCCATGGAAGAGCGTCTTTTTTGATGACAAAAATATGTATTTGTAGAAAAAAAAAGAAATACAGGCGAAAGTCAGAAACTCATAGTGAAAAAAAAATCTTTTTGCAACGATTACTTAAAAACAAGCAAGGATTGGGGCATGAAAAAAATTTGATAATACCATACGACTCGAGGTCGGCGGGCACGGGTAGGCAGCACATTTCGTTCGCAGAGCTAGGAAAAGCAAGTTGTGGTTTTTTGTTGTGACGACGACAGTTTCGTATTGAGAATCTTTGAACAAAGATATTGTTAGCTGTAAGTACCTACATATTTAATTTAACAATTGGTATTAACTTTGCTTTGATCCTTATTGTGGGTGTGTTTTTCCTACTAAAGCTGTATCTTGTTTTTTAGGTTATGGGATTAACAAGTCAATTTGCCTAATGTTATAATAATCTACTAACGCATGCGTTTGTGATGGCATGTAAGTGAAGTGTGTAACCAGCTAGCATGTCGGCTTGTGGGCAAGAAAATAACGATTAGAACTGGCAGATTTGTGTTATTTGTCAAATGCAAACCAAAGAAAAGCTGGTTAATCCTACGCATGTTGGTTACGGATATGATCTGTGGTTACGGATTCTCGGGCAAACATATAAAATAATTTTATGAGCTTGATTAGCTACCAGATTTAAAAAAAAACATATTGGCCAATCTACATGATTTAGAAAATGTTTTCAGACAAAACCATTTCGGTGGTTTAGGGCCACAAATAAAAATTACCACTTTTATAATGACCATTGCTTATAATGCCCACATAGTAAAATGCCCACTATGTAAAAAAACCATTTCTGGAAATGACCACTTTATAAAATGATCACAGCTTTAATAGTCCATTTACAGAAATGTCTATTTTTTTATTTACCACTTTTGAAATTGCCCAGTTCTTGAAATGATCACTTCTGGAAACCGCCACGAGGGCCATCGTTCGCTGTCCATGATAGCAATTATAAATTCCTCAAAGCTAGATCAAATCACAATTTCTGTCTCACACAGCATCTCAAAACAAATAATGGTTAGTTTGCATTGTTTACATATGTTCTATTTCGGCTTTGGTTAGTCATTATTATTGCTATTATAAGGTAGAAAATCAAATGTTCTAATGGTTTATCAAACAGTTAATCACAAAGTAGAGATAGTGAACATTCTGTTAGAAAATTGCAATCAACCTCCTTAAATATGTCTATTTAAGTATTTATTATGCAGGCCACTTAGTCTTTGTTGTTCTTTATTTCAAGTGACATTGTCATTATAATTTCTATATAAAAACTGCCAAAATAAAATTCCTTGTAATTTTATTACATAGTCGCCTACTGCAAAATGGTCGGACAATTAATTTTCGCATTGAACCAAAAAGGAAAAGATACTGTACTTTTCGATAAGTACAGGTACAATTTCAGTCTACGAAACCAAAACGGTACATACCACTGGAGATGCATTCATAGAAACGACTGCAGCTCTACTATTACCCTAAATAATGTTCGGACTAAGATTCTTCGATCTTCTTCTCATACGTGTATGTCGGAGAAAATTGACAATGATGTTTTATAGCAGTTAATGAGTGTAAAGAAAAAGTGTGCCATAATTTCGAGTCAGTCGAAAAAAATTAAAGGAGACGTTTTTAAAGCTGAAGAAAAACTGCAACCCAAGAGACATTGACGAAATTCCGGAATTTTCATCAATAAAAGATAGTGTGTATGGAGCAAGAAAAAAATTTTGGAAACGAGAAGTCTTAATTACAGTACGGTCGCAGATGTCCATATACCAAGAAAGCTGGGAAAAGGTTTCGTGGTATGCGAAGATGGGACTACCGACAAAATTATAATATTCAGTTCCACAACGGCCCGGATAGGTACACCTACTTAAAAAATGCAGACCTGGAAATCAACGTCAAACAGTTCTTCGGAGATGGAACATTTCACTGCGTACCTCACCTATTCTACCAACTGTACTCGATACATGTAGACGTTGGCTCAAATGAAAAAAGTACAAACGTTGTACCGGTTATTTTTGGACTGCTTTCGGATAAAAGACAAACAACTTATGTTCGATTTTTTCAGTTAATAAAAGAAAAATTGTCAGTATGTAGGTATAATGAATTTCAAATGCGATTTTGAATCGGCGGTGATGAATGCGATTACAGAAGTATTCCCAGAATACAAAATTTCCGGTTGTTTTTACCACTACAACAAAGCGATATGTGTCAAATAAAAGACAAAAATGGTGAGAATGGTATCTTATTTGCCTTTATTACCGGACAGATTTATTGAAGAAACATGTCATTTTATAATGAACTCGGCTGAAGTAACAGAAAATTTTTCTAAAGTTAAAGATTAATTTGATAGACAGTGGATTCCCATTATAAAAGACAACGGTCTAAGCTGTGCATTCGAGCTACATAGGACTACCAATCCTGTTGAAGGGTTTCATCATCGAGTTAACAAGAGATTTGGAAAGAAGAACACGCCCTTCTTCAAATTCTTCTGTGATTTAAAAAAAGAAGCAATCCACCAGGATCATAGAATAATGAAGTCTTATTTTAGTGTGCTCAAAAAGAACAGACGGAATGGTCTCATTCGTCTTGATGCTTTTCTTAATAATTCTTAAAGAACTTGTGCAGGACGTGATAACTGAGAAGATTTCCCCAATCGCATTTCTTAAAAAAGTTATTTTACAAAAAATTACACAAAAGTGAAAATCTTGATATTAAGTTTTTGGTTGTAATGGATTTTATGTTGTTTGTGTTAGTCTAGTTGGTAATAGGTGTCCGTTTAATTTAAAGTTAAGGCGAGAGAGTACAGACCGATTTGTGGAAATAGCGTTTTGGTTTTCTATCGAAAGCTGTGGTTCCGAACCAGTGACACTACGTAATGATTTACGTAGTGTCACTGGTTTGAATTTCTTCGCAAATAAAAACTCAATATCCCACAAATCTGCCTGAGACCATCTGAATTTATGTAAAGAAGTTTGTTATGATAAATAAAGGAATAAAAATGGATTAAATGGCCCTTTTTATTTTAATGTTGGTTCACACGTGGTTCACACCAACGCTTTCCACCCTTTTCAGTATCTTTAGCCTAACATGTAAATGGGCATTACCATAAGTAGTCAAGCCAAGAACCCGGCATTTTTTGAAACATACGTTTCAAGAAGCAGACGTTTCAGAAAGTAGTAATTTCCAGAAATGATGGCTTTACAAAGTGGGTAATGCAAAAAAAGGGTCTTATTAAATGTAGACATTTTATGTAGCAGACATTTTGTGTCGTAGACTTTTCGCGTTACGGGCATTATAAGCAATGGCCATTATAAGAAGTGGTCATTTTTATTTGTGGCCCTAAACCGCCGAAATGGACAAAACTAAGCCGTCTGGCACAAAGCGTGTTATTCAAAATATAACACAACTAAACTGAATAGGGCAAAATCAAAAGTTAGAAGCTCAACTTCTAATACTCCCCCTATGACTTGTAGTGCCCTGTCAACGGAATATAACGATGGATGTATATTTTGCGAGAGTCCACTTAGCACAGTGATGAAAAAATCTTGCAATGAATCAATTTTGCAATGCGCTAAAATATTAAAATATTATAAAATATTGGCCAAGGTATCTGAACGATGTGATTCGATTGCGTTAGGGGCAAAATACCATAACAAATGTTTTTCTGCGTATATGTTTAGAACAGAAAGATATCTGCAGAAAGAGAAGGCAGCTGTGACAAAAAACAGGCTTATCACAGCGCTTTGGCAAGAGTAATTGCGCATATAAGAGATACATCCGATGAAAGCCCTTCGTTCCGATTGTCTGATTTCGTTGAATTTCAAGCAAAAGCTATGAAAGAACTCGGATGTGACAGTACAATTAATGTATCGAAGTTTAAAGAAAGACTATTAGAAGAGTGATCTTATCTCACTTCTTGTGACAGAACTGGAATGCCAAGTATTATTAAATTTAAAGAACACATTGATTCAACACTACGAACTGTTACTAGTGTTGAGCACGATGAAAGTATTTTGTTACAGGCCGCTCACGTTTTAATATCTGACTTCTTTGATGGCAAGAATACAGACAGCAGCCCGCCCGAGTCTCTTTTAACCTTGATCAAACTAATAATATTTGGTCCACATGGCTATACTGGTGCCAACGACAGTGATAATCGTATTATACATTTCCTAGCTGAGTTACTGGCGTTTCACGCAATCAAACGTCGTAAGGACTCCAATGTTCAAAGACGAAAGCATAATAAAGGAGAGAGTGAAACATGGGCTCCTTTTTATTAAGCCGCAAAGTTGTTTGCCGAAACAAAAAAGATAAATTAATAAATTGCACATACCAGCTGGGTATGAGTATATCTTACCAACGACTGTAAAAAAAATTTACCATTAAAGCGAATTCAGTAAGTGAAATGTACCATAGAGATGGAGTGGTGTGTCATCCAAAATTAATTCACGATGTATTTACGACTGCCGCTGTCTATAATATCGACCATAATCCAACTTCAACCACTGCCAAAAGTTCCTTTCATGGCACAGCCATAACATTGATGCAGCACAAAATGCCAGAAGATAACGGTTAGTAAAACTGTTTAATCCATCATATTTATTTTTACTATTACTTATGTGTTGCGATTTAAATATAGTAGAGGATCCCTTTAAGAACGACCTTCACCGAGAAATTTATTTGATTAAATGTATTTTATATTTAATTTAATATGTCAATAAATATATTGCATATGGGTTGCCTAACAAATTTTAGTCCAGGGTATGTTTAATTAATGATTAAAATTTTTTTTATTTTAAACATTTGATTATTAGATAAATTCTATACCAATCGAAAGTATGAAGCCCATAGAATATGCAAACGTTAGGTTGCCTATTCTTTTCCCGTCACAACTATCGGGTAGCCAGGTTTAAACTGGTAAATCTATACTAGCATTTTGCAACGGTCTGATTATTGAATTGAAATTAAATAACATTAAAGATTATTTTATTATGAACACGGTGGTATAGGGTTGCCTGCGAAAAATCAGTCCAGAATTCCGGTTGTCGAATTTTGAAAAGTAAAATATTGCAGAGAGTGAATGTGTGCGACTGAGAGGTCCCAACCAAAACCATCCCATACGATAGAAGAGGACACAGCATAGCAGCTGTTTGAAGACCGCCCATTTAAAAAAAGAGAGTGCGCATGCTATTTGTGCTTGAAAATGAAAAGGATAGCGATAGACTCGTATATGCTGTGCATTATTTTGGAGTAGATTGTCGCTATAGATACAATAAAATGCATGGTATAATAATATACTCCGCCTGGTACTCTCTTCCGAGACTCGCGATCCACGTGACTGACACAAGCCTACGTCATCATGGTGTTCAGAGATTCTCATACTTTTAAACGTTGGAGAATTTTAACCAACGGTGAAAAGTGTTTAAACGGCATTAATTTTAAGTGATTCAAGTAGAAACATAGGTAGTAGAATAAAACAAATGTAATGTATCTAATCTTTCGGAGTTTCTTCTCAACAGTGGTCACCTCTTGTGAAATGTCGATAGACTCAGACATGTAAAAGTGCCCTTGTGGCCTACTTGCAGAATGAAGTTCATTATTTCATTAATTAATTGATTAAAAAAAAGTTAAATAACTATTTCTCTATTTTAATAATAAACTACTCCAAAATAATGTACAGCATTTACGAGTCTATCGCTATCCTTTTCATTTTCAAGCACAAATAGCATGCGCTCTCTCTTTTTTTAAATGGGCGGACTTCAAACAGCTGCTATGCTGTGTCCTCTTCTATCGTATGGGATGGTTTTGGTTGGGACCTCTCAGTCGCACACATTCACTCGCTGCAATATTTTACTTTTCAAAATTCGACAACCGGAATTCTGGACTGATTT
The DNA here is from genome assembly GCA_932273695.1 of Apotomis betuletana. Taxonomy (NCBI): domain Eukaryota; kingdom Metazoa; phylum Arthropoda; class Insecta; order Lepidoptera; family Tortricidae; genus Apotomis; species Apotomis betuletana. The sequence continues at coordinate 8,533,439 of OW026298.1, read as the reverse complement.
TTCGCAGGCAACCCTATACCACCGTGTTCATAATAAAATAATCTTTAATGTTATTTAATTTCAATTCAATAATCAGACCGTTGCAAAATGCTAGTATAGATTTACCAGTTTAAACCTGGCTACCCGATAATTGTGACGGGAAAAGAATAGGCAACCTAACGTTTGCATATTCTATGGGCTTCATACTTTCGATTGGTATAGAATTTATCTAATAATCAAATGTTTAAAAAAATATTTTTTTTAATCATTAATTAAACATACCCTGGACTAAAATTTGTTAGGCAACCCATATGCAATGTATTTATTGACATATTAAATTAAATATAAAATACATTTCATCAAATAAACATCTCGGTGAAGGTCGTTCTTAAAGGGATCTTAGACTAATACTTTTATTTCAGGTGTTCCCTGACCGTCACCGCCAAATTCTACGAACACAGAGAAAATTATGGAGCTGCCATCTCATATAAGTATATGCAAACGGGCGGACATTTGCACATATGTTGCTTCAAATACTTCAGTGCCTCTCATTGAAGAAACTGAATGGCTGGAGAGTACATTGAGTGAGGATTTTAAACAACAGAAGGTTTCCTGGCAGCATACGACGGCAGAAATGAAGATTCAATAGCGATTGTGGAAAAGTTTGTTGTCGTATGATAGGTATATTTACTTGATTCATTAAACTACGAGTAATTTATGTAGAGGGTAAATGTGCATATTTAACATTTTTGTTTAAGATCCAGCTCAGTTTCGGCCGTGATTGCCGAAAGCAGTTATTTACGAAAAAGACCGCCAGTTGGAAAATATTCCACCAACGAGTGCTGCACTGCACCAGCATTTCCTGCGGGCGGTTTTTCAAGCAGTCCATGTATGGGGTCAAATGTCACCGATCCTAAATATTCCTTGTCCATCTGATTGGGGATGGACAAAGGTTGAAGAGAGCTGGGAACCTACATGGACTAGCTTGCCAGTAGCTGCCGAAGCCTGCATGGAAATGTTCAGGTGCAGATGCAAAAAGAAATGCGCTGCTACTGCTAGATGCAGGTGTTTGCAACAGAAATTAAAGTGCACCGAGTTGTGTGCATGTGATGGTGTATGTTACACACATATATATACACAGATAATACACATTAACAATATTATATAATCAGATCTGTGACTTGTTAGTTTTATTTTGTTCCAGTCAATTGAAGTCATCAAACGGTTAGAGTATTCGCAATTTAAAATATAATATACTTACATGCATAAAATATAATAAATATACAATAAATAGAGCTATATACTACGTAATATACAATTAAGCTACTTAAATGACGTATTCCAACATTTATAAAATTTATTTTTGGGCCCTTGTTTTTAAAAACGTGAACTTTGATGAGTCTACTGTTAAAAAGTTCAAATCACTACATAGTATAAAACAAAGTCGCTTTCTCTGTCCCTATGTCCCTTTGTACGCTTAAATCTTTAAAACTACGCAACCGATTTTGATGCGGTTTTTTTTAATAGATAGAGTGATTCAAGAGGAAGGTTTATATGAATAATACATGCACCCGTGCGAAGCCGGGGCGGGTCGCTAGTAAATTATATGTTTTTGGAATCTACATAAATGTGTCTTTTTAATCATATTTTTTTCATTCCCAAATTGTGGCTAGTTTTCACTCAATCGTTGCAGAAAAAAAAATCTACTAAAATTTTCTGACCTTTGTCAGTATTTCTTTTTTTTTTCTACAAAAACATGTTATTAATGTACTAGTTAATGATCGGCCAGCCTTTATTTATCCGAAAACGATACCAAACATGCCCTAGTCTGTATAAATAAGATGATAGGAGGACCGAAAGAACGCGCGGAACGTAACTTCCCCCTCCCCCTCCCCACCAGCCGTGCGTCCGCGCTTGTCTCCCGGGCGTTTCAACAACTCTAGTCCACCAAAGTAACAAGTGTGCCAAGCCTCATGCTTTAATGACAAAAAAATTGGTGTTGTCCTATATTCTTAACCTATGCCACTCACTTTTTTTGACCCCTCTTAAACAACAATTGCATAAAATGATATTTCTGATTGGTTATTTATTGTTATTGATAATCAACAATAACGTGTTAATTGTGACATCCTCATTTTTTTACAATTTGAAATCAGTGCGCTACCCAAAGTTTTACAATAAAGTTAAAAGTCTTGTAAGCGTACCTGGGAAACTTAAGATTCACGATTAATCACGATTACATCAGCTAGTAGCCTGTTTTGCACTATGCTCAGCTGTACCTAGCTTATTGAATGTATCGAAAATATATTCCTCTTTCCTTAGTTCGTCCACGTTTCGCAGCTCCGCGCGCGGTACGGTTTCCCAAATAACAGAGGTAATGGGCCGCCTACGCCTGGCTATTTCTGACCAGGAATGCTACACCTTGTAGGTGAGGAGCGACCGCCGCGCATATTGTTCTGTTAACTCTGCTAATATAAGTAATCCGCGAGACGGCTTAATATATTTGGACAACGCCCTAATGCAACTGCAGAGACAATGTGAAAACTCGTATATTAGCCTAGTATGGTGTCGTTTTCGTGAGGCCTTTCATTTACGTTTTTTTTTAAGTTGTTGTAAGTTTGAGATTGAATTGACTCGGAAACAAATTAAGAGCTAGTGTATTTTTTTTGCGTGTGCAACAACTACACTAATTTTGTTTCTTAAATAATGTTATCGACAATATGACAATGATACGCATTAAATTTATGATAATTTGTTACGGGAAAACCCAAAATAAGACATTTTACATTTAAAATGCGTGTACTTATACGTATTTGTACTGTAGTAATGTAGTAATTATAGTGTAATCCAAGTTATTTATTTAGTTAATGCAAGCTAGTTCATAGTTGCATGCAGTTTAGAAACACTTCAAAATTTTGTGCGTAGTTATAATTGAGCAATAGTACATAAGCCTTAATTAAGTTTGTGACTTGTACTAAGCCTTGTATGTGCGAATAAATTAAATTATTCGAACGAGTTGCATGATGTAATAACAAAAAATCTGTCGAATACCATTTATGTTATCGAAGAAGAGTTTTCATATTCCTGATCCCTAGTTGATCTGATTTCTTTTTAACCGGCTTCCAAAAAGGAAGAGTCAATTCGACAATGTTTTTTTTTTTATGTTTGTTACGCGATTTTTCCGCCAATTGTGAACAGATTCTAAAAAAAACTGTTTTTATTTGAACGACTATTTTTGGAGTATTTTTGATCCAAGGGAAATCGAGGGCAACCCTCAATTGTTATAAGCACTAGCAATGTTTGTCAAGTATTTTATAAAATTATGCAGGTATTTGCGTCTGGTAGTCATCATCTCATTATCCAGATCAGAAATAATGGAAGGTTCAACTCCTTAATGGTTAGGAGTTAGGGGATAATTCAAACGAAATGCATCCAAACAAGAACTCCCTGGTCACCCCTCTGTGTATTTTACTTCAATCACTAAATGGCAAAAAAAAAGAACCAACTGCAAAATAAAAAGAAAAGCAAAAATAACCCGGATGATTAGATTAAATTTTATATTTTGTAATTACTTTGTTGTATTTTACTTTTTATATAAATATATAATAAATTGGTTATTTTAAGTTAGGGCAATGGGTCCCAGTCTCAGCTTGTGCTGGGCTAGGTTGCCCCGCGCTGGTTTTCAGACTGGTCCCTTGGGGCCGGTTGCAGCTAATCTCACATCTGAGAGGAGTTTACTGTATCTGTCTTACTCGGTTGAACTTAACATAATGTATGTGTGCCTGTATTTGGGTGTGTATGAGTTAGTGTGTGTTGTGTGACTAGAGTTTGTATTATGTATAGATATATATATCTACTGCATGTTTAATTAAATACATAATTTATTAAGGATTGCGCAAAAATCAAAATATAAAGGGCTCATTATATTGGTTATTATTGGAAGAAGTCCCTTCATACATTTCATTCATACGGACGCTTCTTCCTGTACTCCTAATTGGATGGTACTTCGATATCTTCCAGCTGAGCGGATATTCAGTAGAAAACATATTTTATTTTTATTTTATTTATTATTAAATTTGGGTTACGTGAAACGTGAGTGAGTTGTCAAGATCGCTTATTCTTTCAGCTTTATTACGACAATGATAATAATTCAACAAAGAAATGTAAAAAATGTTGATTACAGTGGAACATTATGAGTGCATAGAAATAGTATCACCTTCACCTCATTTGTTGAAATTAGTTCAGGTTGCTTATATTCATCATTGTTGGTAGTCTGGAAGAAATCGCCTCGTACCGGCCGCCTGTTGTTTACAATTTATCATAGTATTTAAGTTTCAAGAACATATACTAATATTATTTTCTTATATTTTGCAATGAAGTGTGCTATCGTATTGTTCTTATTCATTTTAAAATCCGGCCGGATTGATATGGAGGCCTTATTCCTTCCAAAATTTAATTTTTTCATATCATGACAAATATATCGACAATTTCAACCAACTTTTTGAAGTGAATAATACTTTTCCCCGAGTTCTAGGTAGTAACGTAGCTATTTCATGCTTTTATTACGTGCAGTCGAAAATAAGCCTATAAATATAAATAACCGAAATCTACGACAATTATGCTTGCATGCATAGAGTTGTAATCTTCGATCTCTCAGCAAAATAAAATAAGCTGTTAATAATGCCAAGACCAACGTCATTATTTTTTTTTTGACGCCAGACTAAAGTAACCTTTCCATTAGTGTCATATTAGTTTTGGGTTTACAAAATTTTTTAGAATTAGTAAATTTTAATAAATTAATATAAAATAATTAGCAATCTTAGAAAAATATATAAACATGTTATCTTGTCAATTAACAAAAGGAAGTAGTAGAAAAGAGAGTAATTGACAAGTCCAAGCCGAACTCGCAAAGGCGGGCGGGGTCCATTTCATCAGTCGACCCATATCTTAGGATCATTCACTGGCCTGAATTGAACAACTTCTGTCCACAGGTTGCATTTTGGAACAAAGTATCAATTACTTGCGGCATAATGCCGAAGATGCTGTCGGCGTTTTCTCGCTGAATCGCCAAAATGATTCTTTGAGGGAGGAAGCCGCGGAAAGTGTAATGCAAACCTATTGTCTGTGCGCGACGCACGTCTTTTTATAGTGTTATACTTTTTTAATACTTGTTATATTTTTGTAAGGCTTTTATTGCCTTGTGACTTTTTGTTCAGTTGTTATTATACCAATATCCCCGAACCAGTTCGTTTAGTACGGAATTATATCAGTAACATTGTCCATGAAACAGTTCTCAATAATCATTGAGTGATTTGTAATGTTAATATGTGTTCCTGTTTTGGCTTTTTACAGAATAAATTTTATTCAATATCCATTGTCTATATCTATCTCACATCAAGCTTTGTAGCACTATGTAGTAAATATGACTAAAACAGCGATGACTAAGTTTTTTCACAATCTTTAGAGCAATAAAGACGGGTACACGGCTATGTGTCCGGACACACACGTGTACGGAGGGTGTAGTATTTAGCTGTGAACTGTCCCATATCCGCGGCTTGAAGCACGCCACCCGTTTGACTCACCACGTATTTCTATATCCGTATGAATCACCTCTACGTCAGCTCCGCTAAATTCGGGAAACGTGAGGAGAAATATACGAGGTGTTTATTTATAATCCCACTGAATGATTGAAACTACAGGCGTCCGTGACTGATTAAATCGTAGAGGAAAAGGAGCTCTCACGACGATATGCTTAATGCAGACCTAGTTTTAGTCCGTATCTTGTTTTCCTAAACTTAACCCGCTTCATTTTTTACATGATGTTTTTTTTTCCGAAATATGTTAATGTTGTTTTAATTAATTCTATTTCTGACTTTCTTATTAGACCTACGACATTTATTTTTTTGTGGCCTCTAGAACACGTCAGTGTTAATAAGTGACTTGAGTTTCAAGTTCCCAAAATGTACCTACTTTTGGTATAGGAAAGACATATCGAAGTTCAAAAATATAGAAACAGGTCCACTTTGTTTAAGTGAAATTAAAATTATGAAATAACTATTAAAATCTTAGCTTCGGACTTTTAGGGAACTGGACCTTGGTGACCGAACCCCTTATATTCTCTAGTTTGTATCACAACTAGATTTTATATGATATTTTTGCTAGGTAAGGCGATAGTTTTTTTTTAAATGGAATAATTGCACTACACTGGTAGTTAAATTAAGTTGTTATTTATGCTGCCAGTAAATAACGGTTTTTCTTAAGTTAGGTCATAAAAAGGAAGCCTCATTTCTGTCATAATTTATAAAACATATAGCCCGATACGGGAACAGTTCTGAACTTCAATAAAATACAAGTGCGTGATTTTTTGTAGTCAGTTAGAGTAGATTGAGTACTAATGGGTATGAACATTTTCTAACGGATTTTGAGTGTGCGTTAGGTATAAAAAAAGTTTTCGTAAGCGACCTCTGTAAATCTTAGAAAAAAAAATTCAAGTGCATTTCTTCTGCACTAGGGCATCGCATTTAACAGTTTTAACATTTCGTATTGTTGTCTAACAGATTTGTCGAGAGATTATGTCAGCGCGATACGAAACGAATGAAAAAATTATAAATCCCTGAAAAGATTATACAAGTGACTTTTGGCAACGAAGATATGTTTAGAACTATGAAATGTAATGACAGTTTTAATTTATAACAGATTTATCAATAGCTTTATTTTATATAAAAGATTTAATTTTTAAATCGTTCTCTAGGCCACAAAATTTTACGCAAAATTGTCAAGTCGGCGTAGTGAACTCATTTTCATAAAAATTATCTATAACATAGAATTCTAACAAATTCACCCACGGGAACCAGTTATATTACTTTATTAGTTATACCACAGAATAGATAATAGTACAAGTACGCGACATTTAAATTTGAGCGCGAACGCTTTGCATCAAGTTAAGACTGCGCCGAACGTTAGCGACTGACCCATAGAGCGCGAGGAATGCGTATTTATTTAGATCAGCGCGCGGCCGCCATTGTAAAAATGTAATATGGACAGTTAAAATATTTTTTTGATAAATCTGGACCTTTAATACCAAGCAATAATTGAAATATCTGATGCGGACAAATTGTAATGTAAACATTCATCTTTCAGAAAGACAACCTTCATTAACAAAATGAATCGGTTCTGGGAAATATAAATTTGACTTTAAGGTTGTTTACAAATATTATCCCATCATCTAAATAAATAGGTTTGAGAAGTTTGTTCTATTCACATTGCACCAATACAATCTCGAATTATATTCGGGTAAGTAATTCCAAACGTCATGTCATTCATAATTTCAAACAAGAGCTTTATTGCCTTAGGTTAAGGCGAGTAGATACGTGAAATGGTGAATAATACATTTTAAGTCCTAAGGCTTGTAATCTAGCCAATGTAAAATTTTGATAAAAATATGTTACTAGCATTTGCTCGCGGCTTCGCCTGCGTTAAAACCTATGTATACACTATCCTACGGGAACGATGTTTTATTTTGTCAGGATAATAAGTAGCCTATTTGTTAAGTTAGGGTATAGACTATCTCTGTTTCAAATTGCATACATATCCGTTTAGCTGTTTTATCGTGAAAAATAAACAAACATACACACATACTGTCACTTTTTATAATATTAAAGGGAAATTTTACTCGCAGTACGGATACTGTTATCACAATATAGTTGTATCTTTTAAATCTATAAATAGTATTTTAGATTGCAAACTCCCGTGAGGCTCCATATGAAACGGGTTCCCTCACGTCATTTAAGTCGAAAAAAAAATTAAAAAAGGAAATAAAAGAAGTAAGAAACAAACAAAAAGAAAAACGATTGTATAGTCACTAATAAAGCATCGAGTGCTATTTACTTTTACAAGTCTCACGAAATGTATGTCTTGATTTGGTAGCGATAAAAAAACTGGAGGAGATAAATAGTACATAACTGCAGAGGCCGGGAAAAGTCAGTTCGTGTTTGAGTATGATTTTGGAGGAAGTCCGAGTTAAATCAGCAACTTCTAAACGCACGATTTTTTTTTAGAAACCATACCCTATTTATCATTCGGAGAAGATCACAAGTCCAAAAGAACTTTTATATTGATTTGGACGGAATCATTTCTGTTTTTTTTTATTTGCCTACGTTTGGTATACTTATTAACTTACTCTAATTACTCAATCGTGTGGTATTATTTCCCGGCCACGGCCAACAATGTTATTTTATTTCATTAACGTATTAATACGATATCGAAGGATTGCGCGGTCTATTTTTACTACATTAATGGGAAAATTTCCAAGCAAGTCGGAGAAAAGTATGTTTCGATACTGTGACTTTCAAAAAGCTGTACGTTCAACATACAGATATTAAATTTTTATGTTTTTTTTAGAGTATAAATAGGTAAGGATATTTATTAATCAGCAATATACATGTTTTGTTGAAACTGTTTTACTTACCGATTTTTATTAAAGCTTTTTAATTAAGTTATACGGTCGGTTGATCTCCATTCGTCACTCGTAGGGCTTGCAATATCGGAAAGGTTTTCCAATTTTGAAATTAACTGATATTGGCACTCAATTCCGGAATTCCAGAACTGGTTCCGGAATTGACTTACCATACCAAAGTAAACAAAAAACGAATTTTAACATTTTTTTTACTATTAAAGGCGGAAATCGATATACTGATTAGACGTTTCCGAGGTCGAGAAATTTAACAAGGCTTTTTGTCTTTATTTAACTTTATTGTATAAAACAAAAGTCAAGTACAAATGTTGAATTTAATGCCAAATGGCATTTTCCACCTTTCAACCATTGGACCAATGCAAAGGTACTTCAAGTGGGTGTAGCTGTAGAGTAGAAATTGAATCGTTCTGAGAGTTTTGAAGATACAAGTGAATACAAATTAAGCTAGTTATGCTTAAACAAACTTACCATCCCTAAAATATCTCTTATTACTGTCTAGAAACTACATCAAATAGAGTCGTTTAAATTCCGGAATATTAGACAATACGAAATCTGGAATATTAGATAATAATGAGCTTGCTCAATTTCGGAATTGTAATATCGGAGAAATCAACCGGAATTTCGGTTTTTCGAAATACCGGAATTCCGGAATGCAAATAGGCACTTCAGTCACGCACAACAAGAACGCATGAAGCAGTATGAGTTTTACCATCGAAGTATCGTTCCAGGGGCGCGCGGTCAGTGGGGAGAATAACGTTAGTCTCCACCCAAATCGCCTTAAGAAAGCCATACTCGCCTTAAGAAACACATTGATTTTGCATTCAGATTTTCACTCCCCAAAAATGGTATTGGTGAAAATTATTAAAATAGTAGATTGTTTGATAAGGGGCTAAAATTAGCCATGGTCACACGAAGTGATTATTTGGACGTGCGAACAAAGTAAGCGAGGACAAATATAACCTAAGTGTCATAATGGCTTTTAGCCATGTGTTAATATCGCTTTTCACTGCGACTGCGACTGCGACTGCGACTGCGAGGAAATGAAAAATAATTTAAAAAATTAAATTGTTGTGTCAGATCACAACCCGGCATACAATTTTTGCCAGAGCCCATAAACAATTGAAAGATTACGAAAATGCCTTGGACCTAACGTTATCTTTGTAATTTTTCCAATTTGAACTGGAGTGTATATGAATATGAGTGTATATCATTCTTTTCAAATATATAAACTTATTTTGTCATTTAATACTACAAATATAATATAATACGAAATATTTAAGATTTTCTTACTGTACAAGTCAATAAAAACCTATCTTATGGCCTTTTTTATGCGGAATGGTAAAATTACCATTTTGATGTATCAATTTAAGCAAAAAACCATAACTATGATGTTTTAATTAATTTACAATAAAACTCATTGGGTTGCGCCACACGTACTTGTTGTGCGAGTGACGAATGGAGATCAACCGACCGTATAACTTGTTTAAAGGCATTTTAAAAAGGACAAGTAAAATAATCAGTTTCAACAAAAAAAAAAAATATTATATTGCTGATTACTTAATATCATCACCCATTTATATTATATAATAAAAATATTGAACGTACAGGCCTCGACGGAAATGTCAGTTCGTGGATTCGTATTAATTGAAGGAAAACCAAAATCATACTCAAACATGAACTGACTTTTCCAGGCCTCTGCAGTTATGTACTATTTATTTCCTCCAGTTTTTTTATCGTTACCAAATCAAGACATACATTTCGTGAGACTTGTAAAAGTAAATAGCACTCGATGCTTTATTAGTGACTATACAATCGTTTTTCTTTTTGTTTGTTTCTTACTTCTTTTATTTCCTTTTTTAATTTTTTTTTCGACTTAAATGACGTGAGGGAACCCGTTTCATATGGAGCCTCACGGGAGTTTGCAATCTAAAATACTATTTATAGATTTAAAAGATACAACTATATTGTGATAACAGTATCCGTACTGCGAGTAAAATTTCCCTTTAATATTATAAAAAGTGACAGTATGTGTGTATGTTTGTTTATTTTTCACGATAAAACAGCTAAACGGATATGTATGCAATTTGAAACAGAGATAGTCTATACCCTAACTTAACAAATAGGCTACTTATTATCCTGACAAAATAAAACATCGTTCCCGTAGGATAGTGTATACATAGGTTTTAACGCAGGCGAAGCCGCGAGCAAATGCTAGTAACATATTTTTATCAAAATTTTACATTGGCTAGATTACAAGCCTTAGGACTTAAAATGTATTATTCACCATTTCACGTATCTACTCGCCTTAACCTAAGGCAATAAAGCTCTTGTTTGAAATTATGAATGACATGACGTTTGGAATTACTTACCCGAATATAATTCGAGATTGTATTGGTGCAATGTGAATAGAACTAACTTCTCAAACCTATTTATTTAGATGATGGGATAATATTTGTAAACAACCTTAAAGTCAAATTTATATTTCCAAGAACCGATTCATTTTGTTAATGAAGGTTATCTTTCTGAAAGATGAATGTTTACATTACAATTTGTCCGCATCAGATATTTCAATTATTGCTTGGTATTAAAGGTCCAGATTTATCAAAAAAATATTTTAACTGTCCATATTACATTTTTACAATGGCGGCCGCGCGCTGATCTAAATAAATACGCATTCCTCGCGCTCTATGGGTCAGTCGCTAACGTTCGGCGCAGTCTTAACTTGATGCAAAGCGTTCGCGCTCAAATTTAAATGTGGCGTATAACTAATAAAGTAATATAACTGGTTCCCGTGGGTAAATTGGTTAGAATTCTATGTTATAGATTACTTTTATGAAAATGAGTTCACTACGCCGACTAGACAATTTTGCGTAAAATTTTGTGACTGTCAATCGTTTATATAAAATAAAGCTATTGATAAATCTGTTATAAATTAAAACTGTCATTACATTTCATAGTTCTAAACACATTTTCGTTGCCAAAAGTCACTTGTATAATCTTTTCAGGGATTTATAATTTTTTCATTTGTTTCGTATCGCGCTGACATAATCTCTCGACAAATCTGTTAGACAACAATACGAAATGTTAAAACTGTAAAATGCGATGCCCTAGTGCAGAAGAAATGCACTTGATTTTTTTTTTCTAAGATTTACAGAGGTCGCTTACAAAAACTTTTTTTATACCTAACGCATACTCAAAATCCGTTAGAAAATGTTCATACCCATTAGTACTCAATATAAATTTGCTGATAAAAGAAAAAAAACGTACAATGCGAATTATTTTAGTTTAAGGTGTAATTATACCCTTCCCGTATCGGGCTAATATGACAATAAGTACATTGTCATAGCTTTCTGAATAGAACTGACCATTTTCAAGAGGTAATAGGTCAGAATCTAAGCAACACATTTTATCATTGTTGAAACTGTGATTGCTACAATATGCAGTGTTCGATAGGTTTAGCTTGTCATGTTTAGCCAAATTGTCTATAAATGGACCTAAATAATTGACCATGCCAACGTGTTTAATGGTCTAGGTTGTTTGCCAGGGGAATGCAATATAAAGGTAAACCGTGATGTACCGCCGAAGATCGACGCTCCAAGAAAGGTACCGTTTGCAGCTTAGAATACAGAATACAGAAACAAAAATCAAGTCATACAGTGGTAATTATATTGACGTCATCGGTGAGCAAACATTGAACTGTCTATCAATAGTTCTTGTGTCACAAAACCGATATCATTTATTGTCGCGGACGTCTCATCACCAACAGTCTTGGGTAAAGATACATGTGCGGAATTGGGCTTGGTCAAAAGAGTGTTCAGTGTCGAACAACCATGTCAGTCACAGTCAAGTAAGTCAACAAATATGTCAGTCAACAAGCCGAGTCATGTATTTTTGTCTGAGCCGTTGGAATGTAAGTCATTAAGTCAATGTCAGTCAAAAGTTAGTCAAAAGATAGAGTCAGACGAGTCATTAAAAATGTCAGGAAGTCAAATGTCAAACGCACAGTCGAGTGAGAGTAATTTGAAAGCAATAATTACTAAATATGATAACGTGTTTAATGGTCTAGGTTGTTTGCCAGGGGAATGCAATATAAAGGTAAACCGTGATGTACCGCCGAAGATCGACGCTCCAAGAAAGGTACCGTTTGCACTGTATTCTAAGCTGCAAACGGTACCTTTCTTGGAGCGTCGATCTACATGACTCGGCTTGTTGACTGACATATTTGTTGACTTACTTGACTGTGACTGACATGGTTGTTCGACACTGAACACTCTTTTGACCAAGCCCAATTCCGCACATGTATCTTTACCCAAGACTGTTGGTGATGAGACGTCCGCGACAATAAATGATATCGGTTTTGTGACACAAGAACTATTGATAGACAGACTACAGTTCAATATTTGCTCACCGATGACGTCAATATAATTACCACTGTATGACTTGATTTTTGTTTGACATTCACCCAACTTATTTTGTATACCAAGACTATTGTAGACATTCCAGGACATGACATTGGCATCGCTGCCGGTATCCAATATGTAATTGACGTTGACTCCATTGACACAAACACTGACTAACCACTCTGACTTCGACTGACTACATCTAATGTGACCTATAAATAAATTATTCGAAGACGCTGACTCTGGCTCAGATGTGGTGGTTTCTGTTTCTACGTAATTCACGCGCGATGCTCTGCACATTTGTTGATAGTGACCCTTTCTGTTACATTTGTAACATCTAGCGTGTTCTGCTGGACACTTTATGACGGTGAATCTGACCACACTTTCCACATTTTGAATTATTGACACTAGCAATCACTGCGCCCTTAGCTAGTTCTAGAGCCTGATCTAGCTTCAGCTCATCTTGCATCAGCAATCTTTCACGAACAAAGTTGTATTTAGGATGCATGTTACAAATAAACATGGACTTGATAAGTCGGTCTTGCAGTACTTACATCAAAATTACAAGCGTTACTTTTTCCTCTAAGATTGGTAACAAATTCTTCCAGCGTTTCATTTTGAGACTGTTTACATGTAAAGAACATGTGACACGCATACGTAACATTCGCTTTCGGAACAAAATAATTATTAAACAATTGGACCAACTCCTGGAACGTAATTTTTTCATCATCCCGTTGAAAGGAATTAAAAATCTCTAAGCCACGTTCACCTATGAGATGAAGGAAAAGTGCCACTTTTCTTGCATCCGACTCCTCATCTAGTGATGACGCACGTAGGTATAATTTGAAGGATTGGAAAAATCTTTTCCAGTTGTCCGCCATATTGCCTACCGTACTCATGGGAGCGCACCCCATGCCCATTGCGGTTTTTCTTTGCACGACTTGAACTTTACATTCCTCTGCCATGACGACTATTTTTTAACTGCAGCACCACTTCATGACTTCTGACACCATGTACGAGGTGGTGTGCTAAGACGATATATTAATAAAAGACTTGACTTTACGACACCTAGTAATATATTGTATAAGACGGACAAGATGACAAATGTATCAAAGACAATGCTTAATATATAAACATAGACAATAATAGACCCGCTACTATAAGGGCCTTATCACACTTGCGATTTGCGAGCGAGTTTTCTATACAAATAAGCGTCGCGGCGAACTCGCTGCGTGATCGCCGCCATACAAAATTCGCTCGCAAATCGCAAGTGTGATAAGTCACTTACATAGCTGTGAGAGAAAACTGTCACAAAAGACTTGTTCTAGGTCTTCTGATTTAAACTGTTTACTTTACATCTGAAGGAAAGAAAACTTTTGAAACAGAAGATGACACCAATGAAATAAAAAATATAATTATGAGTCGAAATACGGTCAAGACCTTATCAAAGAACTGAAAGAGAAATTTAAAAATTCAAGTACATTTGATGAAAAATACCAAATTTTAAGCCTTCTTCCAAAGAGCTGGACAATTTCTATTATACAATTAGAATTCGGCTGTAGTTCTTACCTTATTAAAACCGCCAAAAGTTTACGAGATACGCACGGGGTGCTTCCTAAGGTTGGAACTAATCATAATCATAATTATGCCAGGTCAAAAGGATTGCCTCACAGTACTTAATAAAGACGGAGAAAAATCGAAACAGCAGAAACGGCTTCTTATACAACTTGAAAGAAATATTTGCTAATTTTAAGCAATGTTTTTCCAATATTAATATAGGGTTTTGCTGCATTTGCAATGTTGCGTCCTAAAAACTGTGTCTTGGCTGGAGCAAGTGGCACTCACTCTGTTTGTGTTATACACCAAAATATTAAATTAATGTTGATGGCAATCAAGGGTAAAATTACATATCAGCATTTATTTAAAAAGTTGCATACAGTAATTAAAGTGAAAAGTGTATGCTATCTAAGTGCAATGAATGCCCGGGAATAAATTCAATCGATTCTGAACTTTCTCAAGAATTTGAACATTTATCTACAATTACGTACAAACAATGGGCATCAACGGATCGTTGTCATTTACTCATCCTCATAAAAACGGTTGACGACTTCATTGATGATTTAAAAGATCAACTGTTGAAAATTGAAGCAGGTTTTCATAGAACACATTAAACAGACCAATCCGTTAATAGAAAACGATCATAATTTTAGTGACGGAGCTGTATCGCATAAATACAAAAAGAATATTGATAATTTGTGTTACCATAGTCAAGATTTTGGGATGCAAGCAGAATGGACCTTCTTTGCAACTGCACATGGCAAAAGCCCGTGTGATAGTGCAGGAGGCACCATCAAAAGAACAAATCGAAAAGCTAGTTTGCAAAGAACAGCGGGTGGTCAGATATTAACCCCTCAAGCGATGTTCGATTTTTGTACGGAGCGGATACCTGGCATAACATTCTTTTTCGTTTCAATAGCAGATGTTCAAACTGCAGAATCAAGCTTAACAAAGAGATTCGAGAATTTAGTCACAATTAAAAATACAAGATCGTACCATCATTTCGAACCTCTGTCATTGGATTTAATAGCTCGTAGATATTCAACAGCACAAAGTTTTGAAGTTGTGACAGTTAGAAGGCAGAAATCGACACGTAGAAGTAAGAATTAAACAATATATTGTATTTATTTATAATTAATTATATGTACAATTGTACAGATATATATTTATCAAAGAGATGTTTTTCATTGAAGAGGTGTTAATAAATAAGTAATTCATATTTACTTACAGTTTTATGGGTTTAAACATTTACTAAGTATTTGACTTTTGTAATTTTCACGATTTTCAAAGAATCGTACCTCATAAACTAGCAAAAATAACACTATGAAATATCATTGCGATGTAAACTATATGAGGTATTATTTTATTTGGTTCTAGTTTCAAATTTTTATTACTATTAAACATTGACGTTTTGGGGGCCAAAGTGGGCCCGTTTTGATTTTTTCAAAACTTTAATGCGGGTTTTTGTAATAATAATAACACATTTTTATATTAAAAATCGATGTGAGTAGTTCAAATTTAGGTGTTCTTGAGGCTCAAAAACAAAATATATTATAAGGTCCAATACAAAAGACAGGATTACAATTCGAAAATCACGAAATTAAGCAAATTTTAACGAATGTTCAGTAAGTCGGTAATTTAAGCTGTAGTGTTCAGAGTAAGTTTCATAATTTAATATGAATACTGTGGTTAATGAGTCTTGACATAAAATAAACGGCATTTCTGTATATAACTTAAAAGCAAAGTTTCAAAATAGTTTGTGGGTGTCGGAAATGACACCAATTCGAAATTCCGATGGGTGCTGTTGAAAAACAAATTATTTAAAAAAATTAACGACAACGGTTCTTGTTGTTAAATACCTCATAGTATACCCTCAATTTTTTTCATTCAAATCCGTGACCATGCGGCTACACAATATAATACATTTTAGACGTTTTCATATGGAATGACTCAAATGCCTTATTACCCCTGTAAACATATTGAGTTGTATGACACTGGAGAATCCCAATATAGCAAGAAATGAAAACATGAAAGCCCGCATGGAAAACACCCTTGAACGCGGAGAAATGGCTGATTGATAGTGCAATTAAGGGAATTATGTTTGCAATGATTGGAAATGCAAGGGGAGAGGGGTATTTTGCCTGCTTGAGAAAAATGTTTCTTGTTATATTGACTTGGAGGAAAGGAAAAACTGCCGCTAACCTAAACATCACTAGGTAAAACTACTTTCTCCAAGAAGGTAAATGAATGCTTGGTTGACAATCCTATACCGTTTTATTTCCACAGGAGTAAGTTTTGTTATTTTGGTGGTGGTTTGTTATATTTATTTGCGTATTAATTTTTCTCATCTTACCATTAAATGCATGAATGCATGAAAAAAATCGCAAATACGTATAACGGGCTAGCACAAATTATCTGACACGATATTACATCTCGGATTAGCAAAGCAATACTATTACTTTAACCAAAATAATACTTCAAAACATTAGCTACATGGCAAACAACGATGACATCTGTAAGAAGTTCTTCTTATCTGATGACGATACATGGGTAAAAGTAATGAGTAATTGTGTAATTTTAAAACCAATAACAAAGTGGATTACAGATTTAGAAAGTGATTATTGTAGTATACATAAAGTTCATCAATGTTTTGCTTAAATCAGAGATGAAGTTTACAATGATTTACTGGGTAAAATTATTGATAAAAGAACAATTGAGGCCCTCAAAGAAAGCTAAATAAAAGCAAAACCAATCCATTTTGCTGCCTGCATTTTGGATCCAGAAAACAAAGGTGTAAGACTGAGTGAGTCGGAAAATCTTGACGGTTGTGAAATAATCAATAAAATAGCCACACAGAAATATTTCTCCCACTTTCAATATTTCACCGTAAACGAAACAGAAATGTTTCAGAAATTGCCCATCGCTAATACCTACTCGTAAAACACGGTTACATCACTAGTCTGCCAGAAACGTCAAAAATTCCACGAGCCGTCGATGTTTATTTATTATATTATAAAAAATGCAGTGAGGAATAAAGCTAATTTTGCTCGTGCGCCGAATGTCGTATGCTGCATGTGAAAAGTGTATATACCCGTATTTCTATTATTATCATACTTGGGTAGGTAGAAATGATTTTTCACGATGGAGCGAATTAATATTAAAGATCGCAAATGAATCTAGCAAAAATGGTGTACAGACCAATTTTCACTGCGGAAAATTGCGAATGAGTTAAAATGTTCCAAGTCAGCCGTGTATCAAATCATAAAAAAAAATTGGGGACCATCATAAGCTCGCCGATTTACCAAAATCGCGGCGGAGAAGTGGCCCGGACGACCCAAATGTGGAAGAAAATGTCGTGCGGCTGTTAAAATCAAAAAGGTATATGTCCGTTCGTGACATTGCAATAAAAGAAAGTATTAGCGTAGGCACCGTGCAGAATATCAAGAAAAGAAAAAAACATACGGAAATATAAAAAGCAAAAAATGGCGAAGAGTAGTGCCGAGAAGCAAATAGGGTCCAAAAAAAGGTGCCGCTATTTTATACGATATTTTGCTGCAAAACAAATTTCGATGCATTCTAATGGACGACGAAACGTGTACGTGAAGTTTGACAGCAGTACGTTACCGGCGACTCAGTATTATAATGCAGAAGTAGGAGAAAATATATCGGATTCCTATAAAGCCATAAAAATGGATAAATTCGGGAAGAAAGTCCTTGTATGGCAGGCAATTTGTTTCTGTGGCCTTCTTCTTCTTCTCGTGTCGAGGTTCCATTGTGTGGCCTTAAAAGCACGTCTTATTTTGCAACCGGAACTATTGGTGGCGAAATTTATAGAAAGGAATTCATTGCAAAACGGTTTTGTTCCTATATTGTGTAGCATTAGGCTACGGATTAAGTGTTTCTTTTTAATTATCCGTTGTTTAATTAAATATATCACAGCACAGGGCCATCTGTTACCGTCTAGTAGTACCTACCCTTTTTCTAGTGTCTTAGCTTGCGTGAATTTTGGTTTCACTTGGTTGTTTTGCATGCTTTCGGAAATTGTTCGCTCCGTTTCCGTTAGGTGTCGCTATTCTGAATTGTAGGAGTTTCGTTCGTTGGTTCGTAACCTTATTTACCTATAGATTTAGGTCTAGCAAACTGTCAGTTTGGTATTTTTAAATTTATATTTGAATTTCAAAAATTAGATCTCGTTCGTTCTTTGGGTTTCTGTCAAGAAAAAAATGTTGAAGGATTGTGATTAAGATATTGCGATTGTGACGAGAAGCAACGTGATAATTTTAATTGCTTGAGTTTTAACTGTATTGACCTGAGAACTGCAGTTCGTGTCCTCGTTCAGTGATCCTATAAGGAGCCCCCCTTGTTTTTTTGAGAGGGCCTGTGCGGTGCAGGCTTTGTAACGGCTACAAGCGGTGCGCTGAGTGCCTGGTTGTCTTGCCGGCCGGCGTGTTCCTGTAAGTGCGTCTAGCACGACCTGGATACAGCTGGGTGCCACAGTGCGCGATCCAGTAACCGTCTGACCTATACGGGTTCTTTTTCAACCTGCCGTCTGACGACGTACGAGTCCTTCGTTTGAGGGTCTGCTGAAGGTTGGTGACGACATCGAAGCGCAACTGGTACGAGCACATCTTCATTCAGTTCGGTGCTTTTTAAAATAGTTTGATTTATTAATTTTAACATGACATTCGGCCAAAACTGATCCTTTTTATGTAAAATTGCGCTTCGTGGGATGTTGTCTACCTCTTTCTTCGTTCCATTAAAGCAGTTTCCTATGTTTTGCAGTGTTTATATAACTATGTGTTATTAAATTATCGCCGGAGAGTACGGTTTTGTGACTGGCTGTTACAAAACACCTTAATATTTTATGGTCAGATGAAGCTACCTTCACCAGAGCCTTTAGGGGCATACATGTCCAGATGTCAGACAGTCCCGGGGTCATAATGTCCATTGTCGAAAAGTCCGAAAGTTATAATACATCACGGTCAGATATCCCTGGTGTCACAATGTCCACTTGTCGAAAAGTCCGGAAGTTATAACGCACCTGTGCCCTATAGACCAGGTGTCATAATGTCCACCCGTCAAAAAGTATGAATAATATAAGTCCATTACAGTCTGACCAAACAGAGTAGAAATTAAAAAGTGGCAATACTGTAGTGTCGTCCCTTTCTAATCAATCTAAGAACGACGACGGGGATGACACTACAGTATTGCCCCTTTTTGTATTCACCTGGAACCGAGCGAGGGCGAGCAGCCCAAGAAACCGAAAAAAACAAAGAAGGAGAAGCGAATTTCTAATCTTTTTGGTCACACTGTACATGTGTGTATAATAGAATTTTATAACAAAACTTCATTTAGTATAAATCGTCTTTAGAATGTTTCTTCAAAGATATGACGTGATGCCACTTGAGATTAAAATTAGTGATTTGACGGAACGTTACGTCAAGGAATGCGCTATAGAAATTTATTTTAATTTCAACGAATATGGAGCCATCAAGCGGTAAAGAGCTTAAATTTAGAATTAATCAAAAATGAAAAAGGGGGTGATGCTGTCCTAATCGGTCTAGATAGATATAATTTAAATAAAAATTGGGCAAGTGCGAGTCCGACTCGCGCATGAAGGGTTCCGCACCATAATCTATAACAAGTTTGTTGTATAGGAGCCCCCCTCAAATATTTATTTTATTTTATTTTTAGTATTTGTTGTTATAGCGGCAATAAAAATACATCATATCATCTGTGAAAATTTCAAATGTTAGCTAGTATCACCGTTCTTGAGATACAGCCTGGTGACAGACGGGCGCACGGGCGGACGGACGGACAGCGAAGTCTCAGTAATAGGGTCCCGTTTTTAAAACGAAACCCTAAAAAACACCAAAGCACTACGCAACGGAGGTGTGTATATCGTGAACTTTGCTCTGCATTGGTTACAATAAACCAAGAAAAAGACAAAGTTATACGTGAGTCCCTTCATTCGAGAATAAGAAACGCTCACTGTACAGGGCACGCGAAAAGATTATACTCGTAAATGTAAAAACATCCTATAAATCGCTGGAGGACGTACACTGTACAGATACAGATACCCGAATTGCTGAAGGACAAATTTTTTGTTTGCGAAGATGGTACAACAGAAGATATTGATCTTTTCCACTCCTCTAGCAGTAAAAACTATAAGATAAGATAAGATAAGATATTTATTGAATAATAACTTATTTTACAGTAATAATAACTAACTATGCAACTGTATGCAGAAAAAAAATGGTATTTGGAGACGGCGCATTTGAAAAATCACCCAAACCATTTTATCAGATTATTGGAATACACATAGATAATTAATAGTACTGATGTCCAAACCAATATCGTACCTGTGATTTTCGCGTTGCTGCCCAACAAAACCACTGACACCTACGTTTGGCTGTTCTCTTTGATCAAAGAACTTTTCGCTGTTAACATACGCACGTTCAAATTTGATTACGACAATGCTCTTATCAATGGCTTTAAAGCCGTTTTTAACGAGGGCGTGGTTAGTGGGTGTTTCTTCCACTATTATCGAGCAGTCTGGCGTAAAGAATGTTACCCATAATAATTAAGTGCCATACTGAATTAAAACATTCCGCCCAATCTGGCGCGTATAATCGATAACTTCCAGACCAGACCAGAATGTAATAAGTAAATAATTACAGAGTTACTTTAGCGTTAAAAGGACCTTTTTTATAGAGCTTGAAATCTTTCTCGTTATTTAAACCTCGGGCTTAAAACCGCTGTTTGAGTCCGTCTATTGTGAAGGATGGGCAACTACGGAACCCTACACTG
This sequence comes from Apotomis betuletana, assembly GCA_932273695.1. Taxonomy (NCBI): domain Eukaryota; kingdom Metazoa; phylum Arthropoda; class Insecta; order Lepidoptera; family Tortricidae; genus Apotomis; species Apotomis betuletana. The sequence goes on along the minus strand of OW026298.1, from coordinate 8,512,220 downwards.
AGCGTGGCCCGACATGCTCTTGGCCGGTTTTTTGTTATGATCATAACTGGAATCAAGGTACGACTTAGGTGGAGAAAGGGAGGATTATAATGTTTTCCCCCGTTTTGACGTATTTGTAGGTCAATTTTGTTATAATTAATGTGTTTTTTTTATTCTCTTTCAGAATGATATAATACAAGATCAAAGGGACCACGCAAGCAATTGCAAAGAAGATTATGCCAAAAACGAAATACAGGAGGAAATTCACAAATGTAGGCAAAAAATTATTAATGACGACTGTCGCCCTATTCCGGCAATATTATTTATTTTATTTTTATATTTAGCAGCGGAGGAAACTATACCCAAATTCGAATCCATAAAAACTGGTCTATATAAATGAAGAATGACAATGCCGGTGTCAGTAAGACTTGCTTCAATACTGTACCTGAAGTAGAAATCCCAAATTCGATGAACGATTTTACGCTGGCTGATTACAGCTATGAGGGTAATAGGATTATAATTTTTTGTCTACCGGATATCGTAAGAGTACTACCGAAAGTTAAACATGTCTTCTGCGATGGAACCTTTCGCAGTTGTCCACCTCCTTTTCATCAAATTTATTCTATTCATGGAGACACAGGGAGTAGCTACAATGAATACTAATAATATTATTCCGTTACTGTACGTTTTGATGACAGATAGAACTGAAGAGTCATACAACGTACCTATTATTTCAATTACTCAACCCGCGAGTTCCAAATTTCCAACCGAACAAGTTTACTTTGGACTTTGAGATACCAGCGATAAACGCCATTCGAAAACAGTTCCCCATTTACAAGTACAAGGTTGCTACTATCATTTTACTTATATAGTGTGGAAGAAAGGGCGCAAATAAAAACCTACAAAATCAAAAGGTAATAAGTTTCTGTCAAAAATGACATTTTAGTGGTAAGCTTTTATAGCCGACTGTACTTTTCTTTGGATATCCATCAAATGCTCACTGAGACGATTCTAAAGAGCCCAAGCTCGGTAGGATTGCTTTTTCTATTATAGAGTTCCCATGGCCACCTTCCGGCTCCATCATCAAATCAGCCCCATGGTACCATATTATTGTATTGTCATCAAAGTTAAGTAAGTATGCAAAATTTCAGCTCAATCGGTTGACGATATCTGCTTCAAAATTGAGTTGCAAAATTTCACCCGAACAAACATACATTAAACATACAATGCAAGTAAAATAAAAGCTTGTAATGTAATAAAAGGATTGTGGCCTTGTGTGCTGCTTTACCACTCGTACCAAAGTCTTACTTGACTAGTGCATGGACGTATATAAAATCTAAAATGTCCGGAAATAAGACTTACATGATCAATTTATGGTTTAAAAACAAAACTATCAAAAAGGTCTGGACTACCTACATTCGGTGAACGCTACCGTACCAACAATTCCTTAGAGGGGTGGCATACGAAACTTAACAAGAAGTTGGGAAAGAAAAATAGAAACTATTTTGAACTTTTTACAGATTTTGAAAAACGATGCAAAATATAACAATTATGCGAATAAAATTACAAATATCAAATACACGAAAAACAAAACAAATAGAAATGATGAATTTATTATGGATTCCCAGATGGAGCTGATAAATCAGGAAATTTCGATCGGACACTTTCTTGGACAAGTCAAATAGAAATCCCTATATCTTCAAAATTCACCTAAGCTCAAGTTTCTAGGTGAAATATAATAAAAGGAAGTTATGTTATTTTGTTGTGTACGTGATTAATAAATGTTGAGTTATTTTATTTTAAAATGGCTGTTTTTCGTTTGAGCAATTGGAAAATAATGAATAGTACCCACCCAACTTCATTCCCTTCAGATCTTCTTAGGAACTTTATGCCGGGTTTTTTAATCCCTCAGAATCCTCGTGGGATTGAAGTTGCTACATGCATGTTTGAAAAACGTCAGTAAACTTCAATCCCATGAATGTAGGAACGAAAAGGAAATAAAATTATATTATAGTCCCATAGGATTTTAGGCATGGGAGCCAAGTGGCAGGAGGGACTGAAAGCTGGCACAAAAAGATACATAATATCCTAAAAAAAGATCATCTTATCGTTATGTATTTCAGAACTAAAGGCTGAAGCTGAAGCAGTACATTTTACTACTAGGTACTGTAATTAATTATTTAATATGAAACCACACAGCACAATCTTGCCACACTCAACATTCCCGCGATCCTAGAACCAAATGATGTCTCGAGGGACGATGGCAAGAGGCCAGACGGGATAACCCTGGCCCCGTGGAACGCAACATGTGTCGATACCCTAGCACCGTCACATCTCGCACGGACCTCGATCCGGGCCGCATTTGGTGTCGAGACCCTGGGTCTCTTGGGACCCGGGGTCCAATCGCTAAAGTTCAGCGAAGTAATGCTGCCAGCGTCTTTAGTACCTACAATGCCACGCTTTCATTACACTACAAGACGTCGAAATACCAATAATGTTAAACGGGCTTTTTTAATTTAGGAGGATAGGGAATGATTATTTATTTTTTTAATTCGCCACCTAATACGCGAAAATAACATTAAACAATAAAAGTGAAGTAAAAATGTTCTTTTTCCTAAACGTTCAAAGCAACTCCTCAGCTATATTAAGCAGTTACTATTCAGTATTCATATGGATGTAAATAGCATAGAAGAGCAAACCAATTTTATACGCATTGCTTTTTGATAAAAGCACAAACACATAGTTACGTCTCTCCACTTACTATTACTACTACTTTTCTGCAAGCCGATGTACTTACAAGCCAACTACACAAGAGGATAAATTATTGGCTGCTTATGTAACCTAGACGGCCAATAAAGATATCAATGAAAAGGATGTTAGTTGATAAGATATTTCATTGTTTAACAAGTAACATAGCCATAGTAACAAGAACAAGTATACAGTGTCTCACCGGTAAAAAGTCAATAATCCTGACACCTGTACCTAATCTCAACACAATCACAACAAAAATCAATTTAATAAAATATTTCAAGAACTTAAACTTAGCTTTAGCCCGCATCCCGAAGACAATGAGGTTATGGAGTGACGAGAGCAAGTTTTTTTCATTTAATTTCATGTCGTCTGATGGTATCAAGTATGTGCGTCGTCCTCATAAGACACGATGTGCGATACCCACAGTCAAGCATGGTGGCGGTAACGTAATGGTTTGGGGATGTTTTTCGGGCCTCTCGTACGAATTGACGGGATAATGGACCGATTTGTGTAAGAAAACATACTTAATACACACATGATACCCTATGCCAAGGAAAATATGCCACCTCGCTGGGTTTTTCAGCACGATAACGACCCCAAACACAAATCCAAACATGTACAGGCTTTCTTAAAAATAAAAAAAGTCAAGCTTTTTGAGTGGCCTAGTCAAAGTGCTAACCTTCCTATCATCCTATTGAGCATCTATGGGAAGAGTTGGATCGTCGAGTAAGGTGCCGAAATTATTCCAACATAGAAACTTTTTTTCAAGCACTTCAGTCATAATGGGCGAATATACCGTACGAACGTCTACAGAAGTTAGTGGACTCTATGCCGGGGCGATGTACAGTACATCATCCATGCATATCCATGTAAGTACATGATGTACTGCTGTTAGGAACGCCAGAGGATATGCAACTAAATATTAATAAAACATCTTATTTAACCCTCTTGCGAGTTCAGCAAAATCATTTTATGTAAGTGTCAAAATACCTTTGACCTACCTGAAGTGTGTATTATTAGTTTTTATTCTAAGTTCGCTGATTAGTTTTATTCATCCAAGTGGAAACGTAACAAGTAAAGGGTAATAAGATGTAATCGTAACGTAATTATTAAATATATACTCAATCCATCAACATCTTGGAAAAATAATATTTGTCAAAATACTTTTGATCGCTACTGTACCTAACCTAATTTCTATGAATAAGAATGCAGCAATAAGGAAAAAGATTTGAAAGCCCATCAAACGCAACAAAATACAAATCTTAGTTCCGAATGCTTCAAAAATCTCTTGCGACCAGTGGCGGTAAACAAATTCAACTAAAGATGGAAAGAGACATATTTGGCCGACTATTACCTATTACGCTCAGCAAAAAAATGTATATGAAAGAATGCTTGTCATTCCCATTAGCGCCTTTGCCACCAGCTTTGTGTCAAATCAACGGAGGTTTGCGCAAAACAGACAAATCGGTTTTGGCTAAAAAGTTGATGTCAAAACACGGTGATCCCTTACAACCAACCAATCTAAATGTTTGGATTCTAGACGGATTCTTATTTTGTTTTCATTGGGAAAATTAATCCCAGATATGTTTGGAAAATTGTCTGAAACTATCTTACGCTAAATTTGGAATGTACCGGCTGAAAATATTAATATAATTTTCGACCGATATTTGGCTCCGTCTATAAACGATAAAGAAAAGAGAATCCAGAGGTGACGAAGACATTCCGTTTGAGATTAGTGGTTCTCTACAAAAGACACCCCGGGACATTATAAAAAGTTTACAAAAACCCAAATTTAAAGTGCCCTAGTGGGATTTTTATCTATAATTGGGCAAATAATGACATGTTAAACTTAATTGGGTCCAAAAAAAATTGCTTGTTGAGGGCAAATGCTATTCATATATAAGCATACTACTGACGATGGCATTGAAAAGAAAATTTTTGTTTCAAAAACTACTCGAAATTGGCATAATTGACGCGGAACATTAGTTTTTTTTCAACTTATTTTCGACTGTACGCAATGAAAGCATGAAATAGCTATAGCCCCACTTACCCGATAGATTGTTATGTTAACAGATGAATAAAATTTTCTAACATACCATTGATTAAAAATATGCGCATTCTACCTAGAAATAAAAAAAAAAAACACGAAGGACTTCCGGCCACATCTGGCTTGGCAGACTATTTTTTCTAAGAGATACTATCATTTCAAAACGTTTATGATAATATTCGTCAAGATGTCACATGACGTAGGAAATCGTATCCGCTGGCCATCTTTGGCACCGTCTGTCAAGTACTTCCGGCCATTTCCGAACTGGCAGACTTATGTTTACATTATCTACGATTAAAGGGCTAAATGATGCTACGTGTCACGTACTGATGTCACATGACGTAAGTACCTAAAATTTTGACCGGAAGTGAAGGATTTTCTCAATGTTCCGGACAATTTTCTTTGCGATAATCTTTTGATTCTCACTCAGCACAACTTTTTCGACCGTGTGCCATACATTTTCTCGTGATGTCATATTACGTAGGCTATCTTGGCGCGGGACGATGAACTATCATGCCTAGTTTGCCTAGTTGCAGATTTTTCACATAATCTCGAAAATACCTGTTTCACTACTTTAAGCTGAAAACTACTGCGAATGCGGCAAAAAAAAACGTGTTTATGTTTTTTTTTGCTGCCCATCACGCCGGAAAATTGGTCAGTAATTTGAGTTATGGGCGACGACGGTAATATGGTGTAAACGTTATTTCTACAAGATTTCGTTAGTCGTAGGTAGGTAGCATTAATAGTGACCAGTATGAATTCAAAATGAAATCCGCCGAAATTGTACCTGTGGACACCTCTGTGAATGTACCTGTAGATAGACTGTCCATAGGTACAGTTATACTGAATGTTCCTATGGACAGTAAAACAAAATATGTTTTTGTTTTATTTAGTGCCTCGTAGTAAAACTGGGGAAAAAGAGACAAATTATGCCTGCACACTAACTTTTCTCTCTCTCTCTCTGTAGTCGCTCCCTCATGACTGAGGATCGTGGTCATCGTTGGATATGGATGCACTACACCTAGTTTTTATGATCTGCCTCCCCCGGTGCCTGTTCATCGCGTCTCTGATGATTGAGCGAAACTTGATGAAACATTTTTCAAAGGCTCACAGACAATGTAGATTCCGAAAAATGTTACACATTAAATGATTCCCATGACTGCTGACCCTGGAGATAACTCTGCTAGAGTTATTTCAAGAATATTGCCAAGCCTGCTCCCCCCCCGAAGGCCGCTTCTACGGGGAAGGGGAAGAGGAAGGATGACACAGCCGCAACTACAGAAAACCCGTCAGCTGCAGACGCCATGCTGCAGCTGATCACCCAACTTCTAAACATCGCCGTGACGACAGACGCAGCGACTATCAAGAAAGTTGCAACAGCCGCCTCCACAATCAGCCGCAACATTCACTGAGGAATTACGTGTGGCATATTGGAATGCCCAATCGCTGACCGGCAAACTCGGCCTGCTCCGCCACTTCTTACACGAGCAACGAATTGACGTACTGCTGGTCAGCGAGACATGGCTCCGGGAGGGAGCCCCACTGAAGATCAGCGGCTACATCGTGTATAGGCACGATGAGTACAGCGTAGCCGCTGGTCGCCCATTCCGTGGATTGCTAGTCGCCGCGAGGCGGAATATCATCCATCAGCTGGTCACCTGGAAGGAGTACGCAGCGATCACCGCCCTGGGGGTCGATATCCAAGTGACCGGCCACGAGCTGCGCCTGTATGCGGTTTATAGACCCGTAGGTCCACCGGGGGATGTAGTGCCCAACGTCCGTGCCCTTCTGCAAGCCCCCATGCCGACGATCCTGGCGGGGGACTTCAACGCCAAGAACACCACCTGGCACTCATCCACCACGGACTGGACGGGTCACAAACTGCAAAAACTCCAGCGGCAGCTTGACGTCCTTCCCGACTGGCTCTCCAAATGGCGACTGTCGGTGAACGTGGGCAAGACGCAGGCCATCGTCACTGGAAGAGGAAAGCAGCCTCCACCACTTCGAATGCAGGGCCAGGAGATTCAGTGGTCACACACGGCCAAATACCTTGGTGTGACCATCGACCGGGGGCTCACCATGGCGAAGCACGTGGACGAGACGGTACGGCGAACAAGAGTAGCAGCGACTCGACTACGCCCAGTCCTTGCCAGCAGCCTTCCCTTGCGCACCAAGCTTGGGATATACAAGACCTACCTGCGGCCCCGCTTGACCTATGCGGCCCCCGCATGGTACGGTCTTGTATCAGAATCCAACAAGAAAAGGCTGCGTGCGCAGGAGTCCCAGTCCCTGCGCACCATCGTCTCAGCGCCGCGCTACATGCGCAATGAGACGATCTTTCGCGACCTGAATTGGCAAGGGCTGGATACCTTCATCGGGATCCTGGCAGGAGCCATGTTTCGCCGTGCCGACAACTCGGGAAATCCACACCTCGAGGGGATCGCACCACTGCACGCACGTCCACCAGACGGAAGGGGCCGGGCTCTGCCGAGAGAGCTCGTGCCCCCCGACTGAGCCCCCTGGTCTAGTCCACCAGGTCACACCAAAAGCCGCTGAAAGGCCAACAAATCCACATGCCGCTGAAAGGCCAACGCGTCTCCACCGCCTGAAGAGGAGATGGATACCACAAGAACCCGAAGACTCCGAACGAACGGACTCCAGCTAGAGATCCCGTCCGTAGTTGCGGACGGAGAAAGATGCCGCCACAGAGGGCAATGCCCTGAAATGGCTTACCCACACGCCCGCGAGGGCGAGTGTGAGCGTCCACGAGGCAAGCTACAAGTTACGAAGAAGAAATCCCTGCCCGACTCTCTCCCCGGTGTGAAGATCAGCAAGAAGTTTTTATTACTAAAATCCCTGCCCGTCAGTATAGCGTTGTTCGTCAATCCAACGTTGTACTGTACCCGTCAATCCAACGTAAACAAACCAGTCATAGGTGCGTCAGGCACAGTAGATATAATTGTTTTTAAATTTTAATTAAATTTGTTTTGAAGTATAATATTTACATGATGTAGTTTAATTTCCTCGCAATCGAAGTGAAAAGTAGAGTGTGCAACTCGTCCATAAAACGCATTTTACACTCGACTTTATTTTCATATATACTTACGGATAAACGTCTTGTATAAAATGGTGCGTTTTATGCAGTTGTTGTACAATCTACTATTTTTCAATTGCATAGAAATTTGTATGGGATTATATAATTCTAAATATACCTATATATATTTTTTTTTCCAGCTTTAGGTCCACAGCGAATAGCCGCCGCCGCACCGCGCCCCTATCCCAGGAAGCGAAGCAAAAGCGGCGGTTGCGCGGGCGGCAGTGCCCATCAAAAAAAAAAAGGGTGAGAGACGCAAACACGCGCGCGATGAGGAAGAGGCGAAAGCATTCAAAATAAACGGTAAGTCCTTACTATAAAGTGCCCACCCCAGTATGGTCTAGTGCCCACCCCAGGATTTTAGGTTACCGATAGAAATTCATGGTTTCATCTCATAGGCCATGGCCAGGCCCACCCCCAGGCCCCCAATACAATAATTTGGTACCATGCAGCTGAAGATGGCCGTAGGGACTCCTTAACAGCACAGAATAAACCCATGGTGGTTGGGCTCGTCTGATTGTTCTTGATGAGTAATTAACGTTTGTGTAAGAAAGCCTCAACGCGGGCTGCCTTGCCTCGCCAGGTATACGCACATTCGAGACTTTATTCTACGAGTTTTCAGGTTATTTAGTCCGGATGACTTATCGGAAGATACTGATCAGCATGTATTTTTTGAATAATTTAATGTAATAATGAAACTGTAAACCAGTCATAGGTGCGTCAGGCACAGTAGATATAATTGTTTTTAAATTTTAATTAAATTTGTTTTGAAGTATAATATTTACATGATGTAGTTTAATTTCCTCGCAATCGAAGTGAAAAGTAGAGTGTGCAACTCGTCCATAAAACGCATTTTACACTCGACTTTATTTTCATATATACTTACGGATAAACGTCTTGTATAAAATGGTGCGTTTTATGCAGTTGTTGTACAATCTACTATTTTTCAATTGCATAGAAATTTGTATGGGATTATATAATTCTAAATATACCTATATATATTTTTTTTTGCAGCTTTAGGTCCACAGGGCATAGCCGCCGCCGCACCGCGCCCCTAACGGAGGAATCAAGGCAAAGGCGGCGGTTGCGCGGGCGGCAGTGCCCTTCTAAAAGAAAAAGAGTTAAGGAAGCGAACACACGCGCCATGCGTAAACGGCGAAAAAATTCTAAATAAACTGTAAGTCCTTACTATAAAGTGCCCACCCCAGTATGGTCTAGTGCCCACCCCAGGATTTTAGGTTACCGATAGAAATTCATGGTTTCATCTCATAGGCCATGGCCAGGCCCACCCCCAGGCCCCCAATAAAATAATTTGGTACCATGCAGCTGAAGATGGCCGTAGGGACTCCTTAACAGCACAGAATAAACCCATGGTGGTTGGGCTCGTCTGATTGTTCTTGATGAGTAATTAACGTTTGTGTAAGAAAGCCTCAACGCGGGCTGCCTTGCCTCGCCAGGTATACGCACATTCGAGACTTTATTCTACGAGTTTTCAGGTTATTTAGTCCGGATGACTTATCGGAAGATACTGATCAGCATGTATTTTTTGAATAATTTAATGTAATAAACAGTGATCAGCACAACCCGACCCAACACCACAGGTTCCGCATAGAAATATCAGTATGGAAATCATTATAATCCTGCGACATTAATTAAAAAAAAATTAACAAAAAAAAGAACCGACTTCCGTTAAACTAAAAATCCCGTCGATCCCAAACCACTCAGTTATTATATTCATACAATACAATACAACGATGCGGCGTTCTTCGGGACGTCCATTAACCCCACACACGCAGCCAAGAAACTCCAGCGGCAGCTTGACGTCCTTCCCGACTGGCTCTCCAAATGGCGACTGTCGGTGAACGTGGGCAAGACGCAGGCCATCGTCACTGGAAGAGGAAAGCAGCCTCCACCACTTCGAATGCAGGGCCAGGAGATTCAGTGGTCACACACGGCCAAATACCTTGGTGTGACCATCGACCGGGGGCTCACCATGGCGAAGCACGTGGACGAGACGGTACGGCGAACAAGAGTAGCAGCGACTCGACTACGCCCAGTCCTTGCCAGCAGCCTTCCCTTGCGCACCAAGCTTGGGATATACAAGACCTACCTGCGGCCCCGCTTGACCTATGCGGCCCCCGCATGGTACGGTCTTGTATCAGAATCCAACAAGAAAAGGCTGCGTGCGCAGGAGTCCCAGTCCCTGCGCACCATCGTCTCAGCGCCGCGCTACATGCGCAATGAGACGATCTTTCGCGACCTGAATTGGCAAGGGCTGGATACCTTCATCGGGATCCTGGCAGGAGCCATGTTTCGCCGTGCCGACAACTCGGGAAATCCACACCTCGAGGGGATCGCACCACTGCACGCACGTCCACCAGACGGAAGGGGCCGGGCTCTGCCGAGAGAGCTCGTGCCCCCCGACTGAGCCCCCTGGTCTAGTCCACCAGGTCACACCAAAAGCCGCTGAAAGGCCAACAAATCCACATGCCGCTGAAAGGCCAACGCGTCTCCACCGCCTGAAGAGGAGATGGATACCACAAGAACCCGAAGACTCCGAACGAACGGACTCCAGCTAGAGATCCCGTCCGTAGTTGCGGACGGAGAAAGATGCCGCCACAGAGGGCAATGCCCTGAAATGGCTTCCCCACACGCCCGCGAGGGCGAGTGTGAGCGTCCACGAGGCAAGCTACAAGTTACGAAGAAGAAATCCCTGCCCGACTCTCTCCCCGGTGTGAAGATCAGCAAGAAGTTTTTATTACTAAAATCCCTGCCCGTCAGTATAGCGTTGTTCGTCAATCCAACGTTGTACTGTACCCGTCAATCCAACGTAAACAAACCAGTCATAGGTGCGTCAGGCACAGTAGATATAATTGTTTTTAAATTTTAATTAAATTTGTTTTGAAGTATAATATTTACATGATGTAGTTTAATTTCCTCGCAATCGAAGTGAAAAGTAGAGTGTGCAACTCGTCCATAAAACGCATTTTACACTCGACTTTATTTTCATATATACTTACGGATAAACGTCTTGTATAAAATGGTGCGTTTTATGCAGTTGTTGTACAATCTACTATTTTTCAATTGCATAGAAATTTGTATGGGATTATATAATTCTAAATATACCTATATATATATTTTTTTCCAGCTTTAGGTCCACAGCGAATAGCCGCCGCCGCACCGCGCCCCTATCCCAGGAAGCGAAGCAAAAGCGGCGGTTGCGCGGAAGGCAGTGCCCATCAAAAAAAAAAAGGGTGAGAGACGCAAACACGCGCGCGATGAGGAAGAGGCGAAAGCATTCAAAATAAACGGTAAGTCCTTACTATAAAGTGCCCACCCCAGTATGGTCTAGTGCCCACCCCAGGATTTTAGGTTACCGATAGAAATTCATGGTTTCATCTCATAGGCCATGGCCAGGCCCACCCCCAGGCCCCCAATACAATAATTTGGTACCATGCAGCTGAAGATGGCCGTAGGGACTCCTTAACAGCACAGAATAAACCCATGGTGGTTGGGCTCGTCTGATTGTTCTTGATGAGTAATTAACGTTTGTGTAAGAAAGCCTCAACGCGGGCTGCCTTGCCTCGCCAGGTATACGCACATTCGAGACTTTATTCTACGAGTTTTCAGGTTATTTAGTCCGGATGACTTATCGGAAGATACTGATCAGCATGTATTTTTTGAATAATTTAATGTAATAAACAGTGATCAGCACAACCCGACCCAACACCACAGGTTCCGCATAGAAATATCAGTATGGAAATCATTATAATCCTGCGACATTAATTGAAAAAAAAATTAACAAAAAAAAGAACCGACTTCCGTTAAACTAAAAATCCCGTCGATCCCAAACCACTCAGTTATTATATTCATACAATACAATACAACGATGCGGCGTTCTTCGGGACGTCCATTAACCCCACACACGCAGCCAAGAAACTCCAGCGGCAGCTTGACGTCCTTCCCGACTGGCTCTCCAAATGGCGACTGTCGGTGAACGTGGGCAAGACGCAGGCCATCGTCACTGGAAGAGGAAAGCAGCCTCCACCACTTCGAATGCAGGGCCAGGAGATTCAGTGGTCACACACGGCCAAATACCTTGGTGTGACCATCGACCGGGGGCTCACCATGGCGAAGCACGTGGACGAGACGGTACGGCGAACAAGAGTAGCAGCGACTCGACTACGCCCAGTCCTTGCCAGCAGCCTTCCCTTGCGCACCAAGCTTGGGATATACAAGACCTACCTGCGGCCCCGCTTGACCTATGCGGCCCCCGCATGGTACGGTCTTGTATCAGAATCCAACAAGAAAAGGCTGCGTGCGCAGGAGTCCCAGTCCCTGCGCACCATCGTCTCAGCGCCGCGCTACATGCGCAATGAGACGATCTTTCGCGACCTGAATTGGCAAGGGCTGGATACCTTCATCGGGATCCTGGCAGGAGCCATGTTTCGCCGTGCCGACAACTCGGGAAATCCACACCTCGAGGGGATCGCACCACTGCACGCACGTCCACCAGACGGAAGGGGCCGGGCTCTGCCGAGAGAGCTCGTGCCCCCCGACTGAGCCCCCTGGTCTAGTCCACCAGGTCACACCAAAAGCCGCTGAAAGGCCAACAAATCCACATGCCGCTGAAAGGCCAACGCGTCTCCACCGCCTGAAGAGGAGATGGATACCACAAGAACCCGAAGACTCCGAACGAACGGACTCCAGCTAGAGATCCCGTCCGTAGTTGCGGACGGAGAAAGATGCCGCCACAGAGGGCAATGCCCTGAAATGGCTTCCCCACACGCCCGCGAGGGCGAGTGTGAGCGTCCACGAGGCAAGCTACAAGTTACGAAGAAGAAATCCCTGCCCGACTCTCTCCCCGGTGTGAAGATCAGCAAGAAGTTTTTATTACTAAAATCCCTGCCCGTCAGTATAGCGTTGTTCGTCAATCCAACGTTGTACTGTACCCGTCAATCCAACGTAAACAAACCAGTCATAGGTGCGTCAGGCACAGTAGATATAATTGTTTTTAAATTTTAATTAAATTTAAACTTATGAATACAAAGATCAAAGCTTAAAGAAAAATTGAAAAAGGAGCTACCTGGTGGAAGGGACCGGGAATCGAACCCGGTACCTCTGGATTACCGGTCCAGCGCGTTAGCCACTTCGCTACCCTCGCTCCACGTAGACCTGACGAATTTTTCCTTATGCTTTGCGTGACGATCTTTGCATTGTTTATTTGAAAGGTTTTTACACCTTAGCGACCTCTATGTGAATACGTTAATATTCACATCTTACCGCACCACTTTACAGTGGTGAACGAGCAAGCGAGAGAGGGCGCTGTTAGTTTTATAAATTTATGAAACATGTAATGTCTCATTTTGTTTTAATGTGGGTACACCACAATTTTTATTTAAACTTATGAATACAAAGATCAAAGCTTAAAGAAAAATTGAAAAAGGAGCTACCTGGTGGAAGGGACCGGGAATCGAACCCGGTACCTCTGGATTACCGGTCCAGCGCGTTAGCCACTTCGCTACCCTCGCTCCACGTAGACCTGACGAATTTTTCCTTATGCTTTGCGTGACGATCTTTGCATTGTTTATTTGAAAGGTTTTTACACCTTAGCGACCTCTATGTGAATACGTTAATATTCACATCTTACCGCACCACTTTACAGTGGTGAACGAGCAAGCGAGAGAGGGCGCTGTTAGTTTTATAAATTTATGAAACATGTAATGTCTTATTTTGTTTTAATGTGGGTACACCACAATTTTTATTTAAACTTATGAATACAAAGATCAAAGCTTAAAGAAAAATTGAAAAAGGAGCTACCTGGTGGAAGGGACCGGGAATCGAACCCGGTACCTCTGGATTACCGGTCCAGCGCGTTAGCCACTTCGCTACCCTCGCTCCACGTAGACCTGACGAATTTTTCCTTATGCTTTGCGTGACGATCTTTGCATTGTTTATTTGAAAGGTTTTTACACCTTAGCGACCTCTATGTGAATACGTTAATATTCACATCTTACCGCACCACTTTACAGTGGTGAACGAGCAAGCGAGAGAGGGCGCTGTTAGTTTTATAAATTTATGAAACATGTAATGTCTCATTTTGTTTTAATGTGGGTACACCACAATTTTTATTTAAACTTATGAATACAAAGATCAAAGCTTAAAGAAAAATTGAAAAAGGAGCTACCTGGTGGAAGGGACCGGGAATCGAACCCGGTACCTCTGGATTACCGGTCCAGCGCGTTAGCCACTTCGCTACCCTCGCTCCACGTAGACCTGACGAATTTTTCCTTATGCTTTGCGTGACGATCTTTGCATTGTTTATTTGAAAGGTTTTTACACCTTAGCGACCTCTATGTGAATACGTTAATATTCACATCTTACCGCACCACTTTACAGTGGTGAACGAGCAAGCGAGAGAGGGCGCTGTTAGTTTTATAAATTTATGAAACATGTAATGTCTCATTTTGTTTTAATGTGGGTACACCACAATTTTTATTTAAACTTATGAATACAAAGATCAAAGCTTAAAGAAAAATTGAAAAAGGAGCTACCTGGTGGAAGGGACCGGGAATCGAACCCGGTACCTCTGGATTACCGGTCCAGCGCGTTAGCCACTTCGCTACCCTCGCTCCACGTAGACCTGACGAATTTTTCCTTATGCTTTGCGTGACGATCTTTGCATTGTTTATTTGAAAGGTTTTTACACCTTAGCGACCTCTATGTGAATACGTTAATATTCACATCTTACCGCACCACTTTACAGTGGTGAACGAGCAAGCGAGAGAGGGCGCTGTTAGTTTCAAATAAACAATGCAAAGATCGTCACGCAAAGCATAAGGAAAAATTCGTCAGGTCTACGTGGAGCGAGGGTAGCGAAGTGGCTAACGCGCTGGACCGGTAATCCAGAGGTACCGGGTTCGATTCCCGGTCCCTTCCACCAGGTAGCTCCTTTTTCAATTTTTCTTTAAGCTTTGATCTTTGTATTCATAAGTTTAAATAAAAATTGTGGTGTACCCACATTAAAACAAAATGAGACATTACATGTTTCATAAATTTAATTAAATTTGTTTTGAAGTATAATATTTACATGATGTAGTTTAATTTCCTCGCAATCGAAGTGAAAAGTAGAGTGTGCAACTCGTCCATAAAACGCATTTTACACTCGACTTTATTTTCATATATACTTACGGATAAACGTCTTGTATAAAATGGTGCGTTTTATGCAGTTGTTGTACAATCTACTATTTTTCAATTGCATAGAAATTTGTATGGGATTATATAATTCTAAATAACTATACCTATATATATTTTTTTTTCCAGCTTTAGGTCCACAGCGAATAGCCGCCGCCGCACCGCGCCGCACCAAAAGAGTGTTCAGTGTCGAACAACCATGTCAGTCACAGTCAAGTAAGTCAACAAATATGTCAGTCAACAAGCCAAGTCATGTATTTTTGTCTAAGCCGTTGGAATGTAAGTCATTAAGTCAATGTCAGTCAAAAGTTAGTCAAAAGATAGAGTCAGACGAGTCATTAAAAATGTCAGGAAGTCAAATGTCAAACGCACAGTCGAGTGAGAGTAATTTGAAAGCAATAATTACTAAATATGATAACGTGTTTAATGGTCTAGGTTGTTTGCCAGGGGAATGCAATATAAAGGTAAACCGTGATGTACCGCCGAAGATCGACGCTCCAAGAAAGGTACCGTTTGCACTGTATTCTAAGCTGCAAACGGTACCTTTCTTGGAGCGTCGATCTACATGACTCGGCTTGTTGACTGACATATTTGTTGACTTACTTGACTGTGACTGACATGGTTGTTCGACACTGAACACTCTTTTGACCAAGCCCAATTCCGCACATGTATCTTTACCCAAGACTGTTGGTGATGAGACGTCCGCGACAATAAATGATATCGGTTTTGTGACACAAGAACTATTGATAGACAGACTACAGTTCAATATTTGCTCACCGATGACGTCAATATAATTACCACTGTATGACTTGATTTTTGTTTGACATTCACCCAACTTATTTTGTATACCAAGACTATTGTAGACATTCCAGGACATGACATTGGCATCGCTGCCGGTATCCAATATGTAATTGACGTTGACTCCATTGACACAAACACTGACTAACCACTCTGACTTCGACTGACTACATCTAATGTGACCTATAAATAAATTATTCGAAGACGCTGACTCTGGCTCAGATGTGGTGGTTTCTGTTTCTACGTAATTCACGCGCGATGCTCTGCACATTTGTTGATAGTGACCCTTTCTGTTACATTTGTAACATCTAGCGTGTTCTGCTGGACACTTATGACGGTGAATCTGACCACACTTTCCACATTTTGAATTATTGACACTAGCAATCACTGCGCCCTTAGCTAGTTCTAAAGCCTGATCTAGCTTCAGCTCATCTTGCATCAGCAATCTTTCACGAACAAAGTTGTATTTAGGATGCATGTTACAAATAAACATGGACTTGATAAGTCGGTCTTGCAGTACATCAAAATTAATAGCGTTACTTTTTCCTCTAAGATTGGTAACAAATTCTTCCAGCGTTTCATTTTGAGACTGTTTACATGTAAAGAACATGTGACACGCATACGTAACATTCGCTTTCGGAACAAAATAGTTATTAAACAATTGGACCAACTCCTGGAACGTAATTTTTTCATCATCCCGTTGAAAGGAATTAAAAATCTCTAAGCCACGTTCACCTATGAGATGAAGGAAAAGTGCCACTTTTCTTGCATCCGACTCCTCATCTAGTGATGACGCACGTAGGTATAATTTGAAGGATTGGAAAAATCTTTTCCAGTTGTCCGCCATATTGCCTACCGTACTCATGGGAGCGCACCCCATGCCCATTGCGGTTTTTCTTTGCACGACTTGAACTTTACATTCCTCTGCCATGACGACTATTTTTTAACTGCAGCACCACTTCATGACTTCTGACACCATGTACGAGGTGGTGTGCTAAGACGATATATTAATAAAAGACTTGACTTTACGACACCTAGTAATATATTGTATAAGACGGACAAGATGACAAATGTATCAAAGACAATGCTTAATATATAAACATAGACAATAATGGACCCGCTACTATAACATAGCTGTGAGAGAAAACTGTCACAAAAGACTTGTTCTAGGTCTTCTGATTTAAACTGTTTACTTTACATCTGAAAGAAAGAAAACTTTTGAAACAGAAGATGACACCAATGAAATAAAAAATATAATTATGAGTCGAAATACGGTCAAGACCTTATCAAAGAACTGAAAGAGAAATTTAAAAATTCAAGTACATTTGATGAAAAATACCAAATTTTAAGCCTTCTTCCAAAGAGCTGGACAATTTCTATTATACAATTAGAATTCGGCTGTAGTTCTTACCTTATTAAAACCGCCAAAAGTTTACGAGATACGCACGGGGTGCTTCCTAAGGTTGGAACTAATCATAATCATAATCATAATTATGCCAGGTCAAAAGGATTGCCTCGCAGTACTTAATAAAGACGGAGAAAAATCGAAACAGCAGAAACGGCTTCTTATACAACTTGAAAGAAATATTTGCTAATTTTAAGCAATGTTTTTCCAATATTAATATAGGGTTTTGCTGCATTTGCAATGTTGCGTCCTAAAAACTGTGTCTTGGCTGGAGCAAGTGGCACTCACTCTGTTTGTGTTATACACCAAAATATTAAATTAATGTTGATGGCAATCAAGGGTAAAATTACATATCAGCATTTATTTAAAAAGTTGCATACAGTAATTAAAGTGAAAAGTGTATGCTATCTAAGTGCAATGAATGCCCGGGAATAAATTCAATCGATTCTGAACTTTCTCAAGAATTTGAACATTTATCTACAATTACGTACAAACAATGGGCATCAACGGATCGTTGTCATTTACTCATCCTCATAAAAACGGTTGACGACTTCATTGATGATTTAAAAGATCAACTGTTGAAAATTGAAGCAGGTTTTCATAGAACACATTAAACAGACCAATCCGTTAATAGAAAACGATCATAATTTTAGTGACGGAGCTGTATCGCATAAATACAAAAAGAATATTGATAATTTGTGTTACCATAGTCAAGATTTTGGGATGCAAGCAGAATGGACCTTCTTTGCAACTGCACATGGCAAAAGCCCGTGTGATAGTGCAGGAGGCACCATCAAAAGAACAAATCGAAAAGCTAGTTTGCAAAGAACAGCGGGTGGTCAGATATTAACCCCTCAAGCGATGTTCGATTTTTGTACGGAGCGGATACCTGGCATAACATTCTTTTTCGTTTCAATAGCAGATGTTCAAACTGCAGAATCAAGCTTAACAAAGAGATTCGAGAATTTAGTCACAATTAAAAATACAAGATCGTACCATCATTTCGAACCTCTGTCATTGGATTTAATAGCTCGTAGATATTCAACAGCACAAAGTTTTGAAGTTGTGACAGTTAGAAGGCAGAAATCGACACGTAGAAGTAAGAATTAAACAATATATTGTATTTATTTATAATTAATTATATGTACAATTGTACATATATATATTTATCAAAGAGATGTTTTTCATTGAAGAGGTGTTAATAAATAAGTAATTCATATTTACTTACAGTTTTATGGGTTTAAACATTTACTAAGTATTTGACTTTTGTAATTTTCACGATTTTCAAAGAATCGTACCTCATAAACTAGCAAAAATAACACTATGAAATATCATTGCGATGTAAACTATATGAGGTATTATTTTATTTGGTTCTAGTTTCAAATTTTTATTACTATTAAACATTGACGTTTTGGGGGCCAAAGTGGGCCCGTTTTGATTTTTTCAAAACTTTAATGCGGGTTTTTGTAATAATAATAACACATTTTTATATTAAAAATCGAGTAGTTCAAATTTAGGTGTTCTTGAGGCTCAAAAACAAAATATATTATAAGGTCCAATACAAAAGACAGGATTACAATTCGAAAATCACGAAATTAAGCAAATTTTAACGAATGTTCAGTAAGTCGGTAATTTAAGCTGTAGTGTTCAGAGTAAGTTTCATAATTTAATATGAATACTGTGGTTAATGAGTCTTGACATAAAATAAACGGCATTTCTGTATATAACTTAAAAGCAAAGTTTCAAAATATGTAGTTTGTGGGTGTCGGAAATGACACCAATTCGAAATTCCGATGGGTGCTGTTGAAAAACAAATTATTTAAAAAAATTAACGACAACGGTTCTTGTTGTTAAATACCTCATAGTATACCCTCAATTTGTTTCATTCAAATCCGTGACCATGCGGCTACACAAAATAATACATTTTAGACGTTTTCATATGGAATGACTCAAATGCCTTATTACCCCTGTAAACATATTGAGTTGTATGACACTGGAGAATCCCAATATAGCAAGAAATGAAAACATGAAAGCCCGCATGGAAAACACCCTTGAACGCGGAGAAATGGCTGATTGATAGTGCAATTAAGGGAATTATGTTTGCAATGATTGGAAATGCAAGGGGAGAGGGGTATTTTGCCTGCTTGAGAAAAATGTTTCTTGTTATATTGACTTGGAGGAAAGGAAAAACTGCCGCTAACCTAAACATCACTAGGTAAAACTACTTTCTCCAAGAAGGTAAATGAATGCTTGGTTGACAATCCTATACCGTTTTATTTCCACAGGAGTAAGTTTTGTTATTTTGGTGGTGGTTTGTTATATTTATTTGCGTATTAATTTTTCTCATCTTACCATTAAATGCATGAATGCATGAAAAAAATCGCAAATACGTATAACGGGCTAGCACAAATTATCTGACACGATATTACATCTCGGATTAGCAAAGCAATACTATTACTTTAACCAAAATAATACTTCAAAACATTAGCTACATGGCAAACAACGATGACATCTGTAAGAAGTTCTTCTTATCTGATGACGATACATGGGTAAAAGTAATGAGTAATTGTGTAATTTTAAAACCAATAACAAAGTGGATTACAGATTTAGAAAGTGATTATTGTAGTATACATAAAGTTCATCAATGTTTTGCTTAAATCAGAGATGAAGTTTACAATGATTTACTGGGTAAAATTATTGATAGAAGAACAATTGAGGCCCTCAAAGAAAGCTAAATAAAAGCAAAACCAATCCATTTTGCTGCCTGCATTTTGGATCCAGAAAACAAAGGTGTAAGACTGAGTGAGTCGGAAAATCTTGACGGTTGTAAAATAATCAATAAAATAGCCACACAGAAATATTTCTCCCACTTTCAATATTTCACCGTAAACGAAACAGAAATGTTTCAGAAATTGCCCATCGCTAATACCTACTCGTAAAACACGGTTACATCACTAGTCTGCCAGAAACGTCAAAAGCCACTTAAATAAATTCCACGAGCCGTCGATGTTTATTTATTATATTATAAAAAATGCAGTGAGGAATAAAGCTAATTTTGCTCGTGCGCCGAATGTCGTATGCTGCATGTGAAAAGTGTATATACCCGTATTTCTATTATTATCATACTTGGGTAGGTAGAAATGATTTTTCACGATGGAGCGAATTAATATTAAAGATCGCAAATGAATCTAGCAAAAATGGTGTACAGACCAATTTTCACTGCGGAAAATTGCGAATGAGTTAAAATGTTCCAAGTCAGCCGTGTATCAAATCATAAAAAAAAATTGGGGACCATCATAAGCTCGCCGATTTACCAAAATCGCGGCGGAGAAGTGGCCCGGACAACCCAAATGTGGAAGAAAATGTCGTGCGGCTGTTAAAATCAAAAAGGTATATGTCCGTTCGTGACATTGCAATAAAAGAAAGTATTAGCGTAGGCACCGTGCAGAATATCAAGAAAAGAAAAAAACATACGGAAATATAAAAAGCAAAAAATGGCGAAGAGTAGTGCCGAGAAGCAAATAGGGTCCAAAAAAAGGTGCCGCTATTTTATACGATATTTTGCTGCAAAACAAATTTCGATGCATTCTAATGGACGACGAAACGTGTACGTGAAGTTTGACAGCAGTACGTTACCGGCGACTCAGTATTATAATGCAGAAGTAGGAGAAAATATATCGGATTCCTATAAAGCCATAAAAATGGATAAATTCGGGAAGAAAGTCCTTGTATGGCAGGCAATTTGTTCCTGTGGCCTTCTTCTTCTTCTTCTCGTGTCGAGGTTCCATTGTGTGGCCTTAAAAGCACGTCTTATTTTGCAACCGGAACTATTGGTGGCGAAATTTATAGAAAGGAATTCATCGCAAAACGGTTTTGTTCCTATATTGTGTAGCATTAGGCTACGGATTAAGTGTTTCTTTTTAATTATCCGTTGTTTAATTAAATATATCACAGCACAGGGCCATCTGTTACCGTCTAGTAGTACCTACCCTTTTTCTAGTGTCTTAGCTTGCGTGAATTTTGGTTTCACTTGGTTGTTTTGCATGCTTTCGGAAATTGTTCGCTCCGTTTCCGTTAGGTGTCGCTATTCTGAATTGTAGGAGTTTCGTTCGTTGGTTCGTAACCTTATTTACCTATAGATTTAGGTCTAGCAAACTGTCATTTTGATATTTTTAAATTTATATTTGAATTTCAAAAATTAGATCTCGTTCGTTCTTTGGGTTTCTGTCAAGAAAAAAATGTTGAAGGATTGTGATTAAGATATTGGGATTGTGACGAGAAGCAACGTGATAATTTTAATTGCTTGAGTTTTAACTGTATTGACCTGAGAACTACAGTTCGTGTCCTCGTTCAGTGATCCTATAAGGAGCCCCCCTTGTTTTTTTGAGAGGGCCTGTGCGGTGCAGGCTTTGTAACGGCTACAAGCGGTGCGCTGAGTGCCTGGTTGTCTTGCCGGCCGGCGTGTTCCTGTAAGTGCGTCTAGCACGACCTGGATACAGCTGGGTGCCACAGTGCGCGATCCAGTAACCGTCTGACCTATACGGGTTCTTTTTCAACCTGCCGTCTGACGACGTACGAGTCCTTCCTTTGAGGGTCTGCTGAAGGTTGGTGACGACATCGAAGCGCAACTGGTACGAGCCCATCTTCATTCAGTTCGGTGCTTTTTAAAATAGTTTGATTTATTAATTTTAACATGACATTCGGCCAAAACTGATCCAAAATTATTTGACATTTAATTTTTTTTGATTTAATTTTGCTGTATCGAGTTGAATGAGATTTTTAATGAGAACAAAGCTTTTTGTTCGAAACCCTTTCCCCTAAATTCTGAAAGCCTCATTTGTCGGGCATTTATTTCTTTTCACTGTAGTTTCGACCAGAACCATTACCCATTCCTCACGCCTCACCTGCCTTCAATAATTCACGCATCCGTTTAATCGCCAGCCCAGCCAGAATCCTCTCGCAAGAGAGGATTTTGACAGGTTTCGTCAAATTGCAGTTGAATTGTTTGAATTTATCGCGAATAATTAAATCTTTTCAACTCAACCCTATAACGAGAACTCAACGTATAAATTTTAAGTTATTTGTTAATTTTTCCCGTCTAATAATTATAGTTTTATTTCTGTGTTAAACCTGTGCTTCAGCTAAGTGATTTTTGGTGTAATTTTCTCTCCAATTCCTTTTTGTACAAATATTCGACCCTTATAAATAATAAATTATACGTGTGTCAGTGAAAGTGTTGTTTTTCTCATTACTTATATTTACTATCAACTAAATTCACTGCAATTGTTAATAAGTGAATTAGTTCAAAGAAATCCGTAAATGAACCTATTTTTGATGTCCGCTTGGTAAATTGAACAATCGTTATCCTATGTTCTTATCTGATGACGATCCATGGGTAAAAGTAGGTAATGAGTATTTGTGGAATTTTAAAACCAATAACAAAGTGGATTACAGATTTAGAAGGTGATTATTGTAGCATACATAAAGTTCATCAATGTTTTGCTTAAATCACAGATGAAATTTACAATGATTTACTGGGTAAAATCATTGATAGAAGAACAATCGAGACCCTCAAAGAAAAACTAAATAAAAGAAAAGCCAATGCGTTAAAACAAATACATTTCGCTGCCTGCATTTTGGATCCAAAAAACAAAGGTGTAAGACTGAGTGAGTCGAAAAATTTTGATGGTTGTGAAATAATCAATAAAATAGCCACACAGAAATATTTCTGCCACTTTCAACAGTTGAAATATTTCACCGTTAACGAAACAGAAATGTTTCAGAAATTGCCCATCGCTAATATAGGTACCTATACCTACTCGTAAAACACGGTTACATCACTAGTCTGCCAGAAACGTCAAAAGCCACTTAAATAAATGCCACGAGCCGTCGATGTTTATTTATTAATTATTATATTATAGAGAATAAAGCGAGGAATAAAGCTAATTCTGCTCGTGCGCCGAATGTCGTATGCTGCATGTGAAAGTGTATGTAGGTACCCGTATTTCTATTATGATCATACTTGGGTAGGCTGTAATAGCAATACTGTCATAAACTTGTCTTTTTAGATCCTCAATTCAACAAACAAAAGTCAATTACTTCAAAATTGCTTCAAGGTTTTTCCTAATGGCAAAATGAATTGAATAGAAAAATTAAAACATTTTAAAGGAAGTCCCGGATGAAGACCTGGAAACAGTGTATGACTTATGTCACAATCAAATAAAATCCGTCATCGACAGTACAAAAAGATGCTAATTGAGCTTTTCACCTACTCAATAATACCTCTTGATAGGAATCTTATATGTATTTATCAATCATTCGCTCTTCGTGTCTCGGCCGTCATAATCGCAAATATGTTACTCAACCCAGTTGTAAGGGAAGAATTTTCGTCATGTCATCAGCATCTGCTTATGAATGAAGAACCATTACACACATTACATAAATACACAGTCAGTTTTCAAGGAAGATTGTTTTTATTTATAGTATTAAAAATAAAATTATAGTAGCGCCATCGGCGGCGCCGCCAGAATTGAAGCAATGTGCAGCTGCAACGTCCCCATTGAAATTAATGCCGCTATAACAACAAATACTAAAAATAAAATGAAATAAATATTTAAGGGGGGCTCCCATACAAAAAACTTGTTATAGATTATGGTACGCAACCCTTCATGCGCGAGTCGGACTCGCACTTGCCCAATTTTTATGTTCTATATTTCTCGCACATTAGTTTTCCAGACAACTACCTACTCAAAATATTTTTGCCCATTGCAATGCAACGGTTTGTTTTGTTCTACTTAGTGCCACGACAAAACTTCTTTCTAGTTGTAATAAAATTATATCTAACATGGATTTGCCAAAAATTTTAAAGGAAGTGCAAAATAATATCTTGGAATGCTGCTTTCGAAAGTGCACAGAGAGGACTGTTGAAGATCACTACGTGGCTAAAAACAAACCTACTTACTCTTAACGGCAATAAAACTTAATTTATCTGCTTCTCAAAATATGTATCCACTCAGCCCCCTAATCATTTAAATTTAAAAATACACGCCTGTAATCAAACGCATTCTACACAATGTGGTTGTTATCAAATTGAACGGGTTTCTTCAATAAAATATCTGGGCATCATTCTCGACCAGCGTCTTTCTTGGCACGGACATATCGAATATATAAATACAAGAATTAGAAAAATTATCTGGCTATTCAAGACATTAAGACATATTGCTACAAAAAAATTACTCATACAGATATATATATCTATAGCACAATCAATAATGACCTATTGTATCACTCTGTGGGGAGGAGCTAATAAAACTAAATTTATAAATGTTGAGAGAGGGCAAAGATGCTTACTTAAGGTTATGTTTTTCAAACCCTATCGATTCCCCACTACTGAACTTTATAATTCATGTGATCTTTTATCTATGAGAAAACTCTACATCATCTTTTCGATACTAAAACTACATAAAACGTTGCAGTACTTACCATCAATATCATCCCGAAGAAGGAAACACGTAGTGGCACCTGTGCCCTTAACCAGATCTAAATTTGCTAAGAGGCAATTCTCAACTCTTTCTGCCCAACTTTATAATAAATTAAATAAAAAAATCTCAATATATCATTTAGATCTCTATAACTGTAAAAAAACAATAAGTAAATTCTTGAAAGATATTAACTACGATGAGACTGAGGAACTTTTGAACTTTGAATTTTGAACTATAATCTCACACCTCAACAAACACAAAATTCATACATACCTACTCATATAAACATACACCTACGAAAAAATTTCAACTGTAAGACTAAGTGTAATGTAAGTTGTAAAAGTAAGAATAAAAATTTCAATCTTTTGTCGCTAATTTCTAAGTTTTAGACTAGAATTGTTATTAGTTTTTAAGTTTTGGTATAAACTTATTTATATTTTGTTTTACTAAATGTTATACCATTATGTATTAATGGAAGAGCGGGGTCTCCTGACACAAGTGAATTTGTCACTTACTAGGAGATTCCAACCTACTCTTGTAAACCCCTAATATGTATAACTGAATAAACATTTTTAATTTTTTCATTTTCATTTTCATTTTTTCAATATCGAAACCGAAAATGGCTGCATTACACGAACACTTACTTTAAAGTTAACTCTAGTTCCCAAAAATTCTTTCAATTATTTTCTCTGCGTATTCTTATATGACGTGATGCTGGAAAAAAATGTCTTCACTACAATTGCCATAAATAAAAGTGTCTATGTAAATAAATACAAAGATTTTCAGTTAACCAGAAACTTAAATAAAAAAGCCAGAGAAAAGAACCAGCAAGCTGACGGAGGCCTCCAACCACAGAACGTCTGCAGTAGCGGTAATCCCTTGCTATTTGTTTTTAGGTCAGTATAGCAATACATTTTTCCTGACTACACCATAATCCATCATACAGTATTATATTGTGGTCTGGTTTCCTTTCAACAAATGGTCTCACTATCTGTCCTAATACGCTGTGCGCGATCATCGCAGATTATGTCAGAGGTGCATAATAAAATACCTATAAAGATAGACATCGGTGTCGGTGCAAAGCGCAGCGATTCCATCACATACAAATATAACGTTGATTGCACCTGATGTTAAGTGACAATAAGGCCTAAGATGGAGCATGCTTGGCTAGAAGATGCCTATTCACTCTCGACTTGAAGAGATCCAAGTTATACATATTACATATACCTACATATTATTTCTAACCGTCGCTAATTCGGCGTAGGAATTATTACGTGCTGAGTTTAAACACGTAACACGCATAAGTAGATGTTTTGTCTAATACACAAAACGGTTCGTCTCTATTAACTCTATTTTCTGGAACGGATTCTATGTATTTATCGTCATTAACTCGAATTCATTGGCTTGACTGTCGGATTTTTTTTATATAGTTATGGCCTGCGGAAAAATCATAATTGCTTACGGTTGGTGGTGAATCACCAAGGGCTCGAGAACCTTCAAATAGTTGTTTTCCACGTCCTCTGCACATTGCCACGGAACCATCATAGGCCCGCAGATTACGAAATTATTGATAAATTGAATTAATATTTAACATGGGCAAAAATCTAGCTGACAGGTGATAACAGGTAGCGAGGATGCTGGGGGACGGCAGCGCACGCGTTTCGTTAGTTTAAATATAGAACGCTCCACATTTCCGTTTCGCAAGCGGCCTTGCGAAGATCAATGAGCGTACGAAACAAAAGCTCTTCGCTATCTCCGCGTAACAAGGGATACCAAGGACCTTAGTCTATAAACTTTTTGTTCAAAGCAAAAAAGGACTCGTACGCCTTTACAATTGAATTTTTAATTAATATTAACGATATCTTACAAAGCCGTCCTGATTACATATTCTTACAAATGAACGTTTTTCAGGAACCTTTTCCTTTTTATGTAAAATTGCGCTTCGTGGGATGTTGTCTACCTCTTTCTTCGTTCCATTAAAGCAGTTTCCTATGTTTTGCAGTGTTTATATAACTATGTGTTATTAAATTATCGCCGGAGAGTACGGTTTTGTGACTGGCTGTTACAAAACACCTTAATATTTTATGGTCAGATGAAGCTACCTTCACCAGAGCCTTTAGGGGCATACATGTCCAGATGTCAGAAAGTCCCGGGGTCATAATGTCCATTGTCGAAAAGTCCGAAAGTTATAATACATCAGGGTCAGATATCCCTGGTGTCACAATGTCCACTTGTCGAAAAGTCCGGAAGTTATAACGCACCTGTGCCCTATAGACCAGGTGTCATAATGTCCACCCGTCAAAAAGTATGAATAATATAAGTCCATTACAGTCTGACCAAACAGAGTAGAAATTAAAAAGTGGCAATACTGTAGTGTCGTCCCTTTCTAATCAATCTAAGAACGACGACGGGGATGACACTACAGTATTGCCCCTTTTTGTATTCACCTGGAACCGAGCGAGGGCGAGCAGCCCAAGAAACCGAAAAAAACAAAGAAGGAGAAGCGAATTTCTAATCTTTTTGGTCACACTATACATGTGTGTATAATAGAATTTTATAACAAAACTTCATTTAGTGTAAATCGTCTTTAGAATGTTTCTTCAAAGATATGACCAGGGAGCGAAACTTTGGTGCCGGTGACGTCATTATGACGCAAAGTCGCATATAGGATGTTTTTTAAAAACAAAATTGCAACCCCTCAGTGATTCTTTATAATATAATAATAGTAATATAAATATTATTGTTTGTTTATAAAAATGTTTGGTATTTATACAAAAAATAATGTAGGTAAATATTAAAAAACGTTATAAATATTTTTTTTACTGGATGATGAAATTCTATCAAAAATAAACTTTTCCTTAAGTAAATGAAACAACACAACAAATGTTTCGTTGGATGACGAAGTACCTATGCAGAATGCTTAAAGTTCAAACATAATAATCGCATATTCTTTCTTATTTACATGTAGGAATAACGATGTACGAACTTTTGGAGGGGATACAGGGGACTATTTGAAAGAGTTTGAACCCTACGAGTATAATTATACTTTAGTCCAAAGCGTGTTTTCTTTTTATCGAGTTTTTCCAATTTATCCAGTGCGTACCAAAATTTGACATGAAGAATTACAAAATTTCAAACTAAACTACGCATATAATTTACATGTAATACAATTAACACGTACATTCAGGGCAATATCCATTCTCAATCCTCTCGCCAGTTATAAATATGCCAATAAGTTGTCATTTGATTCGGTATCTATAATCTAAATAAAAACACTCTGTATGTAGCTTGACGTCATACGTCTGTCATCGGCACCAAAGTTTCGCTCCCTGGATATGACGTGAATGCCACTTGAGATTAAAATTAGTGATTTGACAGAACGTTACGTCAAGGAATATAGAAATTTATTTTAATTTCAACGAATATGGAGCCATCAAGCGGTAAAGAGCTTAAATTTAGAATTAATCAAAAATGAAAAAGGGGGTGATGCTGTCCTAATCGGTCTACATAGATATAATTTAAATAAAAATTGGGCAAGTGCGAGTCCGACTCGCGCATGAAGGGTTCCGCACCATAATCTATAACAAGTTTGTTGTATAGGAGCCCCCCTCAAATATTTATTTTATTATATTTTTAGTATTTGTTGTTATAGCGGCAATAGAAATACATCATATCATCTGTGAAAATTTCAAATGTTAGCTAGTATCACCGTTCTTGAGATACAGCCTGGTGACAGACGGGCGCACGGGCGGACGGACGGACAGCGAAGTCTCAGTAATAGGGTCCCGTTTTTAAAACGAAACCCTAAAAAACACCAAAGTACTACGCAATGGAGGTGTGTATATCGTGAACTTTGCTCTGCATCGGTTACAATAAACCAAGAAAAAGACAAAGTTATACGCGAGTCCCTTCATTCGAGAATAAGAAACGCTCACTGTACAGGGCACGCGAAAAGATTATAAATGTGAAAACATCCTATAAATCGCTGGAGGACGTACATACCCGAATTGCTGAAGGACAAATTTTTAGTTTGCGAAGATGGTACAACAGAAAAGATATTGATCTTTTCCACTCCTCTAGCAGTAAAAACTGCATGCAGAAAAAAAAAATGGTATTTGGAGACGGCGCATTTGAAAAATCACCCAAACCATTTTATCAGATTATTGGAATACACATAGATATTAATAGTACTGATGTCCAAACCAATATCGTACCTGTGATTTTCGCGATGCAGCCCAACACCACTGACGGCACCGACTGATTGGCTGTTCTCTTTGATCAAAGAACTTTTCGCTGTTAACATACGCACGTTCAAATTTGATTACAAGAATGCTCTTATCAATAGCTTTAAAGCCGTTTTTAACGAGGGCGTGGTTAGTGGGTGTTTCTTCCACTATAATCGAGCAGTCTGGCGTAAAGAATGTTACCCATAATAATTAAGTGCCATACTGAATTAAAACATTCCGCCCAATCTGGCGCGTATAATCGATAACTAATAGAATGTAATAAGTAATTACAGAGTTACTTTGGCGTTAAGACGACCTTTTTTATAGAGCTTGAAATCTTTCTCGTTATTTAAACCTCGGGCTTAAAACCGCTGTTTGAGTCCGTCTATTGTGAAGGATGGGCAACTACGGAACCCTACACTGAGCGTGGCCCGACATGCTCTTGGCCGGTTTTTTGGTATGATCATAACTGGAATCAAGGTACGACTTAGGTGGAGAAAGGGAGGATTATAATGTTTTCCCCCGTTTTGACGTATTTGTGGGTCAATTTTGTTATAATTAATGCGATTTTTTTATTCTCTTTCAGAATGATATAATACAAGATCAAAGGGACCACGCAAGCAATTGCAAAGAAGATTATGCCAAAAACGAAATACAGGAGGAAATTCACAAATGTAGGCAAAAAATTATTAATGACGACTGTCGCCCTATTCCGGCAATATTATTTATTTTATTTTTATATTTAGCAGCGGAGGAAACTATACCCAAATTCGAATCCATAAAAACTGGTCTATATAAATGAAGAATGACAAATCCGGTGTCAGTAAGACTTGCTTCAATACTGTACCTGAAGTAGAAATCCCAAATTCGATGACCGATTTTACGCTGGCTGATTACAGCTATGAGGGTAATAGGATTATAATTTTTTGTCTACCGGATATCGAAAGAGTACTACCGAAAGTTAAACATGTCTTCTGCGATGGAACCTTTCGCAGTTGTCCACCTCCTTTTCATCAAATTTATTCTATTCATGGAGACACAGGGAGTACAATGAATACTAATAAAATTATTCCATTACTGTACGTTTTGATGACAAATAGAACTGAAGAGTCATACAACGTACCTATTATTTCAATTACTCAACCCGCGAGTTCCAAATTTCCAACCGAACAAGTTTACTTTGGACTTTGAGATACCAGCGATAAACGCCATTCGAAAACAGTTCCCCATTTACAAGTACAAGGTTGCTACTATCATTTTACTTATATAGTGTGGAAGAAAGGGCGCAAATAAAAACCTACAAAATCAAAAGGTAATAAGTTTCTGTCAAAAATGACATTTTAGTGGTAAGCTTTTATAGCCGACTGTACTTTTCTTTGGATATCCATCAAATGCTCACTGAGACGATTCTAAAGAGCCCAAGCTCGGTAGGATTGCTTTTTCTATTATAGAGTTCCCATGGCCACCTTCCGGCTCCATCATCAAATCAGCCCCATGGTACCATATTATTGTATTGTCATCAAAGTTAAGTAAGTATGCAAAATTTCAGCTCAATCGGTTGACGATATCTGCTTCAAAATTGAGTTGCAAAATTTCACCCGAACAAACATACATTAAACATACAATGCAAGTAAAATAAAAGCTTGTAATAAAAGGATTGTGGCCTTGTGTGCTGCTTTACCACTCGTACCAAAGTCTTACTTGACTAATGCATGGACGTATACAAAATCTAAAATGTCCGGAAATAAAAAAATGGAAGCATTTAAGACTTAGGTACATGATCAATTTATGGTTTAAAAACAAAACTATCAAAAAGGTCTGGACTACCTACATTCGGTGAACGCTACCGGACCAACAATTCCTTAGAGGGGTGGCATACGAAACTTAACAAGAAGTTGGGAAAGAAAAAGGGTACAATTTAAATGCTCACCAAAATGGCTTTTATACCCCCAAAACTAAATACCAAATAAATTGAATTGCCTCCATTTAATATAAATTCACTCTATACAGTGCTCCCCAAATTAAATCATTTTGTATACCAAAATCGATATACATTACACCAGAATAATTTTATGTTGAGTCAGAATATCTTTTTGCTTCCCAAAATGGATTTTTTGCTCACCAAATATTGTTTTCATAAATTAGTGTTTCAGCTGGGTATCCATCTAATCCTGATCACCTTTCAGAGCAGATCCGACTCGGCCGGGTTAGGTTCAGGTTAGTTTTTTTTTTTTTTATCCCTAAAAAACGCTCCATAATGTGCGGTAGTCATTATTAGCTATGCTATATCAATTTGAAATTTTCTCCATACAAATCGTTTTTTTTTCGATATATTCCGAATTTGACCGAATTTTCGGACAAGATTTCAGATTCATATTTTTGAGCCCCGAGAGCCCCCCGATACCGAGTTTTAGCTGCCTAGCACCAATTTGAAATTTTGAATCGTTGTTTTTTCGATATTTTCGGAATCTGATCGATATTTCGGACAAGATTTCAGATTCATATTTTTGAACCCCGAGAGCCCCCCGATACCGAGTTTTAGCCGCCTAGCACCAATGTAGAAATTTTGAATCGTTTTTTTTTTCGATATTTTCCGAATTTGACCGAATTTTCGGACAAGATTTCAGATTCATATTTTCGAGCCCCGAGAGCCCCCCGATACCGAGTTTAAGCCGCCTAGCACCAATTTGAAATTTTGAAAAAAAAACGTTTTTTTTTTCGATATTTTCCGAATTTGACCGAATTTTCGGACAAGATTTCAGATTCATATTTTTGAGCCCCGAGAGCCCCCCGATACCGAGTTTTAGCCGCCTAGCACCAATTTGAAATTTTGAAAAAAAAAGTCGCCATCTTGAATTTTTTTTTCCACAAGTGTAACAACCAATCTTTAAAAACAAAACCTGCTTTTTGTCAAACCAGCCAGCTGTGTGAATGACCTTGTTGTTGAAACCAAAAAAAAGTTACTTTGCAGGCCTAGGCCTGAAAAGCAGTATGAAATCCCTTTACAGTCTTCTCGAGTTGTTGCGCCCAAAAAGCGATACTTCCGAGCCTATTTTAAGGAACGTAAACATTTCATTGGATGTTTGAGAAAAAGCCATTTTGGTGAGCATTTAGTTTTTTGCCTCAGCAAAAATGACTAAAATGGAAGTAATAATATAAAATATTGGTGACATCCATTTAACAGTAGGTAATTTAGATTATTTGGTCTGAAATTAACTTTTCTCAAACATGCAATGAAATATCGTCACAACGTGCGTTAAAACAGGCTTCGAAGTGTCAAGTTTCGGGCGGAACAATTTGAGAGAACTGTAAAGGAATTTCATACAAAATTGAAGGCCTAGGCCGGGAAGTAATTTGTTTTTAATTTTAATGAAACATGCGTCGTGTTTATGAACAAGCTAAACAGCTGAAATATATTTTTGAATTTTTCTTCTAGTGGCTGAATGGGTATCGGACCAACGACAATATCGGCGTTAAGGCCTATTTACACACGAACTGATATTAAGAATACAAATCAATATGATTCAATATGTTGATGAATAAATTTAAAATACTGTCTACATGTAATGTAAGTCAATAGACAATATTAAAAATCCTCTGCCTTTATTTTATATATTATAGAAATTAAGATTCTTATTATCAGGTTGTGTATAATGGCCTTACACGTGGACGACTTCCGAAAGAAAAAAAAATAAACAGGGATTGGAGGGAAAATTAAAAATACTTTTTTTTAAACATGGCGTCTGTGTTCACCAACTGAGTGAACAGCTGAATTGTGTTTTTTGAGTGGTGTATTTTTTTATTTCATTGCATATGTTTGAGAAAAGCACCTTACATGCCTTAGCCGTGAAATGGGCTTGCCGGCTTCGTATCACTATCCGGCCTCCCTTACGGTCGGCCGTCTATACCTACTCAGCCGGCAAGCCCTTATTTCCCGGCGCCTGCAGTAATGTACTATTTTAGGTGTGCATATATTTTTATAGGATGTAAGAAAAATAATTATTTGCTTTATTTATAGAATAATTTGGGGTAGGTACACTATTTGGTGAGCATTCATCCGTTTTGGTGAGCATTAAGAATTTATTGGTAGTAATTTATAAATATATTTGGTAGGCGTTTAATCTTATTTGGTAGGCGTTTAAACCTAAGCCAAAGAAAAATAGAAACTATTTTGAACTTTTACAGATTTTGAAAAACGATGCAAAATATAACAATTATGCGAATAAAATTACAAATATCAAATACACGAAAAACAAAACAAATAGAAAATGATGAATTTATTATGGATTTCCAGATGGAGCTGATAAATCAGGAAATTTCGATCGGACACTTTCTTGAACGAGTCAAATAGAAATCCCTATATCTTCAATATTCACCTAAGCTCAAGTTTCTAGGTGAAATATAATAAAAGGAAGTTATGTTATTTTGTTGTGTACGTGATTAATAAATGTTGAGTTATTTTATTTTAAAATGGCTGTTTTTCGTTTGAGCAATTGGAAAATAATGAATAGTACCTACCCAACTTCATTCCCTTCAGATCTTCTTAGGAACTTTATGCCGGGTTTTTTAATCCCTTAGAATCCTCGTGGGATTCAAGTTGCTACATGCATGTTTGAAAAACGTCAGTAAACTTCAATCCCATGAATGTAGGAACCAAAAGGAAATAAAATTATATTATAGTCCCATAGGATTTTAGGCATGGGAGCCAAGTGGCAGGAGGGACTGAAAGCTGGCACAAAAAGATACATAATATCCTAAAAAAAGATCATCATATCGTTATGTATTTCAGAACTAAAGGCTGAAGCTGAAGCAGTACATTTTACTACTAGGTACTGTAATTAATTATTTAATATGAAACCACACAGCACAATCTTGCCACACTCAACATCCCCGCGATCCTAGAACCAAATGATGTCTCGAGAGACGATGGCAAGAGGCCAGACGGGATAACCCTGGCCCCGTGGAACGCAACATGTGTCGATACCCTAGCACCGTCACATCTCGCACGGACCTCGATCCGGGTCGCATTTGGTGTCGAGACCCTGGGTCTCCTGGGACCCGGGGTACAATCGCTAAAGTTCAGCGAAGTAATGCTGCCAGCGTCTTTAGTACATAAAATGCCACGCTTTCATTACACTACAAGACGTCGAAATACCAATAATGTTAAACGGGCTTTTTTAATTTAGGAGGATAGGGAATGATTATTTATTTTTTTAATTCGCCACCTAATACGCGAAAATAACATTAAACAATAAAAGTGAAGTAAAAATAAATAATAAAAAAGTCAAGCTTTTTGAGTAGCCTAGTCAAAGTGCTGACCTTCCTATCATCCTATTGAGCATCTATGGGAAGAGTTGGATCGTCGAGTAAGGTGCAGAAATTATTCCAACGTAGAAACTTTTTTTCAAGCACTTCAGTCATAATGGGCGAATATACCGTACGAACGTCTACAGAAGTTAGTGGACTCTATGCCGGGGCGATGTACAGTACATCATCCATGCATATCCATGTAAGTACATGATGTACTGCTGTTAGGAACGCCAGAGGATATGCAACTAAATATTAATAAAACATCTTATTTAACCCTCTTGCGAGTTCAGCAAAATCATTTTATGTAAGTGTCAAAATACCTTTGACCTACCTGAAGTGTGTATTATTAGTTTTTATTCTAAGTTCGCTGATTAGTTTTATTCATCCAAGTGGAAACGTAACAAGTAAAGGGTAATAAGATGTAATCGTAACGTAATTATTAAATATATACTCAATCCATCAACATCTTGGAAAAATAATATTTGTCAAAATACTTTTGATCGCTACTGTACCTAACCTAATTTCTATGAATAAGAATGCAGCAATAAGGAAAAAGATTTGAAAGCCCATCAAACGCAACAAAATACAAATCTTAGTTCCGAATGCTTCAAAAATCTCTTGCGACCAGTGGCGGTAAACAAATTCAACTAAAGATGGAAAGAGACATATTTGGCCGACTATTACCTATTACGCTCAGCAAAAAAATGTATATGAAAGAATGCTTGTCATTCCCATTAGCGCCTTTGCCACCAGCATTGTGTCAAATCAACGGAGGTTTGCGCAAAACAGACAAATCGGTTTTGGCTAAAAAGTTGATGTCAAAACACGGTGATCCCTTACAACCAACCAATCTAAATGTTTGGATTCTAGACGAATTCTTATTTTGTTTTCATTGGGAAAATTAATCCCAGATATGTTTGGAAAATTGTCTGACACTATCTTACGCTAAATTTGGAATTTACCGGCTGAAAAGATTAATATAATTTTCGACCGATATTTGACTCCGTCTATTAACGATAAAGAAAAGAGAATCCAGAGGTGACGAAGACATTCCGTTTGAGATTAGTGGTTCTCTACAAAAGACACCCCGGGACATTATAAAAAGTTTACAAAAACCCAAATTTAAAGTGCCCTAGTGGGATTTTTATCTATAATTGGGCAAATAATGACATGTTAAACTTAATTGGGTCCAAAAAAAATTGCTTGTTGAGGGCAAATGCTATTCATATATAAGCATACTAATGACGATGGCATTGAAAAGAAAGAAGAAAATAAATTTAATTGCAACCATGAAGAGGCCGATACGAGAATAATATTTCATATCGCGCAACTGGAAGAAGAAGGAGACATTGTTATAAATGCGACAGACACGAACATTCTTATAGTACTGTTGGCAAATTATTACAAATTTTGGCGATAAAAAAAAATCTATTCAGGACAGAAACTACGTGACGTTCGTTATAGGTACGGACTGCTCTGTCTGTATTATAAAAAAAAATAGGCACAAATATATGCCGAGCTCTGCATGCATGTGCCATGCCATCCTTGCATGTGTTTACAGGCTGAGACTTTACAGCCAGTCTTTACAGACAGGGAAAAATCAAATAGCTTAATTCATTAGAAAAGCATAACAAATAACCACTTTTAAAAATATAATTTCGTAGTTAGTAATTACAAATATATTACATGGCTCAAAACTATCCAAGAATTCACATCATTGCTTTATGGTATACCGAACTGTCAATCAGTGAAACAAGTACGATATGAAATATTCAACAAAACTTTTGAAACAAACATAATAAATCGATTCCGAAAATCCTAAGTTACAGCTCGAATACTATTACTATGCCACCGTGCCGTAAGGTTCTGAAACAGAAAATTTTAAGAATTATTTTTGTTGCCATGATTGCAACAAGACTGTATAAATCTGCAACCAACATAATTATGGCTGGACCATTAACGCATTAGGAGAATATGAACCAATTTGGTTCGAGGATGACCCAACTCCTGTTAATGTTGATAACATTGTCATAGCTAGCGAAGTAGCGACCATGAAAGCAATGATGTATTTACTTCATCGGATGATGATAATAAATGATGTTTGATTTGTGATGATTTTTGTAATAAAACTAAGTATGAAGAAATAATTCTTTGCGACGAATTTAATTTACCTATTTTATTAGTTTAAGAGGCCTTCTAGTAGAGTTGCTAAGCCGCGAAATTGTGCGCATCGGGTTACAAGCATGAAATTTTTACCACACATAGAACGTTCCACGGTGATTATTTTCAGATGTGGAGGGAAGTC
The DNA here is from genome assembly GCA_932273695.1 of Apotomis betuletana. Lineage (NCBI taxonomy): Eukaryota > Metazoa > Arthropoda > Insecta > Lepidoptera > Tortricidae > Apotomis > Apotomis betuletana. The sequence continues at coordinate 8,475,630 of OW026298.1, read as the reverse complement.
AGATTCGTCCCCTGTGTGGTGGGAGAGCGGGGTGAAGAGGACCAGGTACTGCTCTTTTTCTTTTTTTTATTACTGAGCAGTAAAGGCTATTAGGGCTTGTGTGACATCGTTTTCGTGTAAAATAGATATCAGCTATTAATTTTTTATGTTATTTAAGAATAGTATCATATTAAAATTTGGGTTTATTGCCGAAAAGGTAAAAATCACAACAAGTTTTTTTTATTCAGAACGATAAATTAGTAATCTATCCTGAATATTTACAATTTAAAAAAATATTACTAAACAGCAAATTTAATATTGTTTTTAAAAATGTATACATATTGGGCACATCTGATACAAAAAATACCTTGAAAAAACTGTTGATGATCTTAGTATGAGCTAAGCCTGCGTGTTCTAGTACATTTTGCTAAGTCGCGAAATTGTGTACATCGGGATACAACCACGAAATATCTACCACAGATAGAGTATTCTGCGGTGATTATTTTCAGATGTAGAGGGAAGTCAGATTCGGCCCCTGTGCGGCGGGAAAGTGGGGTGAATAGGACAAAGGAGTCCTCTTTTTCTTTTTATATTACTGATCAGATAACGCTACTAGGACTTGTGTGGTATCGTTTTCGTGTAAAACAGATATCAGCAATTAATTTTTCATGTTATTTATTGATAGTACCATATAAAAATACGGTTGTATTTCCGAAATTGTAAAAATCACAACAAGTTTTTTTTATTCAGGGAGATAAATTAGTCATATTTCCTGAATATTTACAACTAACAAAAATATTGCAAAATAGCAAATTTAATCTAGTTTCTAAAAACATATACATATTGGGCACTCTTCATACAAACAGTAACTTAAATAAATTGTTGATGTTGAGATTAGCCCGTGTGCTCGTGATACATTAACACAAAAATATTTTGTTATAATTGCATTAATTTGTTTTTCCAGGACGTATATAATAAATATTATAATAAATATTATAAGTAAAAGCATGTTAATAATCATTATTTAATGTATTGAATGAAGCGAAATAGGATGCGTTCGGAGATTTACGTTGGTTACGCCGACACGACGATATATTTTTAGAAACTAGATTAAATGAGCTTTTTAAAATAATAATAAGGATTTGAAAATGTTTTTTGTGAAATGAATTTTACTAATTTACCACACTGAATGAAAAAACTTGTTGTGATTTTTACCTTTTCAGCCATACACCCATATTTTTATATGGAACTATACAAAAATAACATAAAAAATGAATTTCCGATATCCGTTTTACACGGAAACGATACCAGACAAGTCCTAGTAGACTTGACTGACCAGCAATAAAGAAAGAAAAGAGGTAAACTTCGTCCTATTCACTCCGCTCTCCTGCCTCACAGAGGACGAATCTGACTTCCCTCCACATCTGAAAATAATCACCGTGGAACACTCTATCTGTGGTAGAAATTTCATGCTTGTAACCCGATGCGCACAATTATGTTAGAAAACAGCGGACTAACAACTCTACTATTCTTCCTTTTAAAATGCTGATTGTTTAGACATTTTTCTATATGATCAAACATGTTATGTCATACAGGATATTATTGATGTTACTACCTAGACAAGGGCTATTCCAATTTATTGGTATATATTTGAAACCTACAGTTTGAATTTTTCATTGATAATTTTTGTTTCAAAAACTACTCGAAATTGGCATAATTCACGCGGAACATTGGTTTTTTTCAACTTATTTTCGACTGTACGCAATGAAAGCATGAAATAGCTATAGCCCCACTTACCCGATAGATTGTTATGTTAACAGATGAATAAAATTTTCTAACATACCATTGATTAAAAATATGCGCATTTAACATGATTCGTTCACTTCTACCTAGAAATTAAAAAAAAAAACACTTGAAGGACTTCCGGCCACATCTGGCTTGGCAGACTATTTTTTCTAAGAGATACTATCATTTCAAAACGTTTATGATAATATTCGTCAAGATGTCACATGACGTAGGAAATCGTATCCGCTGGCCATCTTTGGCACCGTCTGTCAAGTACTTCCGGCCATTTCCGAACTGGCAGACTTATGTTTACATTATCTACGATTAAAGGGCTAAATGATGCTACGTGTCACGTACTGATGTCACATGACGTAAGTACCTACACCCCTAAAATTTTGACCGGAAGTGAAGGATTTTCTCAATGTTCCGGACAATTTTCTTTGCGATAATCTTTTGATTCTCACTCAGCACAACTTTTTCGATCGTGTGCCATACATATTACGTAGGCTATCTTGGACCGGGCCGATGAACTATCATGCCTAGTTTGCCTAGTTGCAGATTTTTCACATAATCTCGAAAATACCTGTTTCACTACTTTAAGCTGAAAACTACTGCGAATGCGGCAAAAAAAAACGTATTTATGTTTTTTTTTGCTGCCCATCACGCCGGAAAATTGGTCAGTAATTTGAGTTATGGGCGACGACGGTACTTTCAAGTCAGTACGAAGAACGTTCCGCCAGTTATAGTATAGGTAAGTATACCCTTCATATTGAAGTAAAAACAAACAAAACAACTACGAATATCAAACTAGTCATTTACGCCATTTAGGGGCAAGTACTCAGCCTGTGGACAGTTTCCAGAATTTGACCTTTAATCAGTTCTTAGACAAAAACTACGCGTATTACAAATAAATTATTTATTTTGTGTTAATCACAGTTAAACAATCTTTAAATACCACATATGTTTTCTACGCTAGCTATCCGGAGAAGGCAGATAGAAGCATTTTTTTAAATATTCATTTTGTCCATAGGTACATCTACTGTCTGTACCTATGGACTCTAACAACGTACCGATGGACGGTACTGTACCTACGGACACTAATTAACAACATTCTTTTAAACAGAATAAACTTCTAAAATAACGGAATTAACAACATACAATTAATCAACATGTAATTATAAGTTGCTCAGCAACTATCATACCTAATTACTATTTTTTCTTCTTGAAATGTAACATTCTGGTCAGAGTATAGCAAAGGGGGCCCGATTTTAGGACTTAGAAAATTTACGAGCATATTTTTTTTTTGTTGTTTTGGGCTTAAATTAGATTGAGTTTTGTAGATTACGCTAAAATAAACATATTTTATTCTTTAAACTTTTTCTCTCAGATCGATATTTACCAAGATATTGGGATTCAAATGCATAACATACATACAAATAACATATTTTGATGTAAGTACCTAATAGTAGACTATTTACGAGGGTCCATGTAAGCAAGCATTTTGACGCTCCGCTCGCTTCGCTCGCTCCGCTATAAGTGGTCACAAAAAAAAAACCCTAACCTAACCTACAGTTTTCGGTTTTTCTACCCATGTACCATATTTTCAGCAAGCATTTTTACCTTAAAAACCTCAATATCTCGGTAATTATCATGTTTAGAGAAAACTTGCCGATACAAAACATGCTTATTTTAGCGTCCTCTATACGATAGCATCATAAAAAATAGGTGTTATAATGACACCACCCCCAATCAAAAGTCAGCCCTTCAAAATGTCTGAACTTTGAACCCCGATATCTCGGTAAATATTGATCGGAAAAAAAAAATTATAGAACAAAACACGCTTATTTTGATGTATTCTAGACGATACAATCATACAAAAAAGGTATCATTATGATACCACAAAATTTTCATAAATTTTTCTAAGTCCTAAAATCGGGCCCCCTTTGCTATACCCCAACCAATCTTAGCAGAATCCCAAGTATAATTATGGAACTAAAAAGCCTCCATAGTTAGGAGAAGTATCATAATCATCGTTTGACACTTTACATTCTTAAGGAAAACCTAATTTTCTTTATCAAAAATAATCAACAACCAATAATAACATAATTTATTACATCCTTTGTTTTTTGCATTGCAATATTCTTGAAATAACTCTAGCAGAGTTATCTCCAGGGTCAGCAGTCATGGGAATCATTTAATGTGTAACATTTTTCTGAATCTACATTGTCTGTGAGCCTTTGAAAAATGTTTCATCAAGTTTCGCTCAATCATCAGAGACGCGATGAACAGGCACCGGGGGAGGCAGATCATAAAAACTAGGTGTAGTGCATCCATATCCACCGATGACCACGATCCTCAGTCATGAGGGAGCGACTACAGAGAGAGAGAAAAGTTAGTGTCCAGGCATATCTTGTCTCTTTTTCCCCAGTTTTACTACGGGGCACTAAATAAAACAAAAACATATTTTTTTTACTGTCCATAGGAACATTCAGTATAACTGTACCTATGGACAGTCTATCTACAGGTACATTCAAAGAGGTGTCCACAGGTACAATTTCGGCGGATTTTATTTTGAATTCATACCGGTCACTATTAACGCTACCTACCTACGTACGACTAACGAAATCTTGTAGAAATAACTTTTAAACCATATTAATTAATATGCCACTGCAAAGAAAAAACTTACTTTTTGTCACAAAAACTTTCGGCATCCACAAAACACACAGGTCAGTTTCTGTCATCACTCATCAGTAAAGGAAGTTAAGGAAGATGGCGACTAGCTAGTATTGCCATATGAAGAAAATACTTTTTAACACTTTGCACGCCGATCACGAGAACTACTCGGTACGCATTTTTTCTCTAATTCGCCGGCCATTTTAATAACTGCCATGTCTAGCTCGCCGATGACGAGTACCACACGTGACACTTTTTTTCTTAGAGTCGCGGATAACGAATAGTACTCGTGATCAGATTTCATACTGTTTGTATTAAAATATCGAACACAGTTCGTGATCCGCTTAATAGCAACGTGTAGAATAACGTTTAAGCTACCCGCACACATACAATTTATTAACGTGAGGGTTGGGGGAACGGCATGACGATGCGTCGCCCGCGCTACCTCGTCAGTGCGCTGCGCGGGCTACCTAACAAATCCATGTTAGAGTTTTTATTTTTTCATAAAACGAGTTCTTTTCAGCGATAGTTTTAAAATAAAATAAATACTATAAACACATTGTTTTATTTTTATCATTATAAAATACTAAAACATCTCTTAAATAAAAAAGAAATTATTCCTGTATCTACGCTAATTATTATTTTATAAATCTTACAATATCACCGAAAATCGCCGGCGAACCATAGGTGGCGCCTTAAAAAATGCGCGGCGTTCTTGGGAAAAAGAGCATCACGAGTGGTGCTCGTGATCAGCTGTTGGAGCGCGGTACCGATTATAACTTACGGCGTGCAAAGTGTTAAATAAGTGATTGGTATTTGTCTATGGTTATTCGTTTTTTTTGTATGAGTAGTGTCCACATGTAAAACCGTCGACAGGTACAGCACTTGCCTTGCCCCTACGGTATTTTACCCAACAAAACCGAGTCAGCATAATACCTAGTCTAGCCATAAGTTCTGTTACTGGGAATTAACAATGATTTAAAGAAAAATAATAATTCGAATTTCGAATGTTGTGTTTTGACGTAATTGTTTGAACGTTTCTGTCGCTATTAATATGTAATTAAAGATTAAAATATATAAAACAATAATGGAGTGGGGTGTCAAAGAAAATAGAATTGCTTTGATTGCTCTATATAAGGTAGGAATGGAGCCATCTCACATTTTTGAGACATTGGAAAAGTTAGAGATCAGTCGAATGTTTGTTTACCGTACCATCCAAAGGTACACCAAAACGTCATCTGTCGATGACAGAAAAAGATCTGGACGACCGCGTTCTGTTAGAGCAAAACAAGCTGTTAATGCTGTAAGGGCCATAATTCCCCGAAACCCCATAAGAAAACAGAAGATCCTTTCTAGGGAAATGACATTACCGCCTAGGACACTTTCACGTATAATCAAAGACGACTTGAGTGTTGGAGCTTACCGAATCAGTCACCAATGAACAATAGAGTCGAGAGATCAAAACTCCTGTTATTTCGATACGCAGATGAAAAATATAAACATATTCTTTTCAAGGATGAAATTTTTTTCTCTCGAGAAGCCAAAGAGATAGTAGGGAGGGTTCAGCGAGGTCATCATCCAGCTTACGTTATAGTTTGGTGGGCCGTGTCGTACAGTCGCCATCAGATATATCGCAGCACATAAGGCATTCATAAATATCTGAACATGTACTGTAACGCCCAGTCAAGAAGAGTCGTGTTCAGATATTTATGAACGGCTTATATGCTGCGATATATCTGATGGAGACTGTACCAAGGGGTTTCTGAGATCCATTTTTTGCGAGAAAGGAGTGAAAATTTCGGCAAAAGTTTATCAAGATACGGTTTTAGAAACTGTAGTGAAACCACTTAACGATACTATGTTCAAAAATATACACTGGACCTTTTTGAAGCTCGCACCACTCAGATTTGGCTGGAAAGGAATGTTCCCGACTTCATCAGGTCAGATGATTGGCCCTCCTCCAGTTCCGACTTAAATCCCCTGGACTATATATTGTGGTCAGTGTTAGAGGACATGGCCTGCTCTAAACGCCATGCCAATATCGAGTCCCTAAAAGAATGGCCAAGTCGTTTGAAGGCGTGTATTAAAGTTAAAGGCGGTCATTTCGAATAACAAATATATTGTTTAAAAACTATATTAACTTACCTATAAGGTTAAATTACATTATTTTAAAAAATATGTTTATTTTCATTAACAGAACTTATGGCTAGACTAGGTATTGTTAGCCGTGTTTCGGAACGTGCTTCATGCCGAGTTCATGGTTGCTGGCAACCCAGCATACTGACCTGCTGAGCAATAAATAAGCCATTTACCGTTTTTTTACCGGAATGTAAACGGCGTTTTATGATCCATTCATTCTTTCCATTCACGATGATAAATTCGATGATTGTTTATGGTATCGATAGAAAATTTAAGACGTCGAAATTTTTTCGGAGTAGCTACTGCACTTACGAAATTTTGTTATCGAGCTTACGATCGAATGTCGAAAGTCGCGGTAGCCCTCCTGACTTGAATAAAAAAAAACATGGCCTGACACTGACAGAGATAGAGAGTATTGCCGATGCCGCGTAAATCGTAAATCGCGTAACGGCAGTGTCAGGCAGTGTTGTCATCATATTTACTAACTTTTCAGAAGATCTACCTATTTTGCCTTTGTTCTACCTATTTACCACCCTTGGCATCAAATCTACCTACTTTTCAAAACTTTACGTTCGTAAACATTCTCAACGCGTGGAACGAAACGTTACTCAATTACTATTAAAAGTAGCCTGTTGTCCAAAGAGCCAAAGTCTGTCTTGTAATTTCATCACTTAAAACGGAACGTGTGTTTGTGGTGTGACTGACACTTGACCTTGACAGTGACAGCTGAGCTGACAGTGTGTTTCGCGGCAATTTATTTGACAAGGCAAAAAAATTGCCGCGATTTTAAACACAAACACTGTTTACGCATTGCTTATCATTAAAAACGTATATTTTTCATTTCAGATTCTACCAATTTCTACTAATTTCTGCATCCTGTTCTACCATTTTGCCAAAATTGTATGTGACAACACTGGTGTCAGGCCAGGCGTCACTGGCGTCCAGTGTTGCCATATATACAGATTTATCAGTATCTATACAGATTTTAGACTACTATTACAGATAACAGATTTGGCTCTAGTTTTATACAGATTTTTGGAAAGTTGACGCATCGTATAATTTTACGTTTTTTAAATTGGATTGGTTTAAATTTTTTTTGGTATGGCAATTAGCAATATAAATGGTAGTGACTCACTTCTCTATGCCGAAATACGCGGCCAAAGTTTGAAATGAGTCGTTACAAATCTAGTGACAGCGTGCGTCTCACTCTCGCGTGGCTGAATCGCTGCGAAATTCGGTAGTCTATGTATTTTCGCCCTATTAGTAACAGCGAGTCGGGGATATTTGAGTGTAGTACGGTACACTATATTTTCGAATAAGAAATATTATCATTAATTCATTATGTCGGCTAAAAAGCCACGGATCACAACGTTTTAATCAGTACTGGTTGCAAGAAAATAGTTTTAAGCAGTGGTTAAAAACAAGTCAAAAGGGCGAAGATTACGCATACTGTAAGTTTTGTTTATCAGATCTTGCTATTGGAGGCGGCGGCAAAAATGACCTTGTGCGACACATGAAAACAGCGAAACACTTAGCTTCAAAGCCAGGCTCCTCTGGCGCATAAGAAACAGTTAGTTTTTTAAAAAATCCGATAATATTGATGATGTTAAGAGAGGCAAAATTTTATTAGCGTCCTATGTTCCTGTCGGCGATTAGTTCCTGATTCTTAATTTTACACGTATGAAATTTTGCAAATTATTATCGGGTCGAATTCTTCTTTATGAAAAGTCTTAATTTTACCAATTCTTAATTTTCCGAATGCCTCATTTTCCTAATTATAGTTAGTACCAATTCGGATTTTTTACAGACGAAAGTACAGTTAGACATATTACTTTATTTGAGAAATTCATAATACCTATAATATACGGATACGGCAATTCATTTTCATTTATGTGTATGATGTATGATGAAGAAACCTAGGTCTACTAAGTGTACTTGCCAATAATTCCTATTTACAAAGAAACTCCTTGCGTTTTGTTGAATAGGCAATAGATAAACTGTCAAGGATAATTGTCAAGTATCAAGTTAATGTCTTCGATATCGTGTGAATTTCGTTGCATGTGATATACCTCAACTAAATAATTATGGCTTCTTCGAGTGCGGGAGTGGTCGATTTAAATTTTATAAGCGTCGGACAAAAAGGCAAGAAAAAATTGGTACGTGGCGGCTATCAATACTATTTTCAATCCAAAAATATAAATGGAACACAGATTTGGCGTTGTTCTAATAAAGGAGTACGCTGCAATGCATCTGTAACACTGAACTCTGCATTGAACTCGGTAATAAGGGAAAGTAATCATACGTGTAAACCAGATTTTTCGAAAAACAAAATAACTAGCACTTGCTGTTGATACATTAAAAAACCGTTGCCGCACAGAATGGAAGCCTGTTTCTGTGTTATACGATGACTGCATGAAGGGTTTAGACAGCGATTCCGATTCTAGTGAAAACGCGGAATCACCGCCATTCAGCTCACTTAAAGACGCATGCTACTGTGAAGGTTGTGCTTCACGGATGGTGGTTGGCCATCAACTTAAGAATAAAGTAGTTTTTAGATTTAGAATAAGACGTATGACATTAGTCTTAAAAATAAAATGTTTAGTTAGTTTTAGACTAGCCTTCGGGCGAAACAGTTAATAAAAAAACGCACCTCCCATATTTTACCCAGCTCCCTGGAGCTTCTCTCTTGCGTGGCGTCCACACTTGGTGGAGGTGCGAACGCTTATATTTAGAGTCGCGCGAAGTTTTGAGTTTCCCCGCTCCCAACTAATAATTATTTTACAGATTCAATAAGTGTATAAGAAGAAGCACACATATTGCAAGAAAAGAAGAAGAGTTATTGGTATAGTATAGTGTCACTACGAGTCTGCGGAGCAGGTCGACAAACGGGTGACATTGTCAATATTGAATCACCCATTATCATATTTCATTTCGTGCGATTTTAATCTGTTTGTGCATTTGATTTGTTTGGATTCCATACGAAAATGGAGACGAGCACAATTAATGGCTTTTCCGACGTTTAAATATTGGCCCGTGTGAAAATACGAATTAAAATAATCACAAATGGCAATTACGGTATAAATTTTCGGGGACCGTATTACAGATTAATTTCAGACATCGTTTGAGGATGTTCTTTCAGTGTTAAACAACGAATTCCCGTCGAGCCGAAAATAATGTACAAGAATTTTATCATCGTCGGCGAAAATCGCAAGAATCCCCGATAATTCGTTTCTATACGCTTGAAGCACACGTTGTTGACATCAGACAAGCAACTGGCAGTGAAAATATGGAATTTTGCCAGTGAAAAACATTCAGTTTCGGTGTTGTCGAATGATGTAGCAAATGTTCTTAAAGAGTGGAAGCCTTCAAGTTCAGCCATTATCACTAGTTGTACAATATATTGCTAGTAAAACTTTATTTGATTAATATGTGCTGTGCCGGACCGAGTGCTTGTCAAAAAAGTGCAACATCAGGAACAGCGTGCCTGAGCGAGGAGGGCCGCTCAACCACTGAAGAGCGCCGCTGGACACCGTGGACGCCGATCGAAACGCTGCGCTTCTATCAGGCAATAATGAACCATAATATATAATTTGTAGAATATGTGTTTATTAGGATGTAAATAATTGTCCCATAATAATTATGCTAGGTGTATGATAGTTCTAGATGTTAGTAGGGTCCTACAAATAATAATCGTTGTGCATAAATTATTACCCTATAAGATAATCCACCGATTGTCTCCATGGAATTATGTGGTGCAAAGACTCACTCCTAATGGTCGTGCCAAGAATGTAATAATTCATGTTAACAGATTGAAGAAATTCTTCAATCGTTAATTCAAAATAAATTTAAACAGTTCTATATTTCTAGGGTGTAAATAATAAAACTATTATTTTTCAGCAATTTTTAATTCAGGCTGACTGTACAAGGATGCAGTTATGTTTGTTGCATTTGCAAGTGTCACTGTTGTAACTATAATTTAATTTCTTTCCACTATATATTAGCTGCATTTCTAAGATATTACTATAGGAAGTTCAATTTTTAATTTCTTGCACTATAAATTTATTGCACTTTAAGTTATTGTACTTACAATACCTTTCCTTGTAATAATGATAACTTATAACTTTCACAGAATTCCAATAATTAATTATAACACTGATTTTCTTTTCAGAACTTTAATGTTTACACATGTTATAATAATCTTTTATTTTCATGTATCACACTGCGGAGGCCATACATAGCTGTCCCAGCTCCCTGGGATTTCAGCTACTGGTGTGACTGAATGCGGCTCGCATTCTTCATCCAGGCGGCGGCAGGATCGTGGGGTCTTGGCCTGTCGGGCCAAGGACTCTGCACCCTGCATCAGGCCAATGCAGACTGAAGATTTTATTTTATTTTCATGTCTGTAATATAATAAATTTTATTAATTTTAATTAAATGTTAGGTAGGATTTCTTTAATAAAAATAACTTTCGTTTCGCGTTTTAATAATAATTGACTTTTCGACAGTGACATAGCATTTTGACATGTCATTATGACGTGTACCGCTATCGTCGATGGTCGTAAAATCAATTATGAGGTCGTAATTTCTTTTTGTTTAGGAGTGGTACAGATAGCTGGACTAAAGATAATACTTTAGTCCAGGTATTTATTTAGGATAAGAGGTAATTAAGGTACAGATTTCTGGGGCATATTTATTATATATGCGCCAGGATTCTAATATAAAGCTAGTGGTAGACGATTGTCACTGTTTGTTTGGATGACTGAGACAAGTGTCATAGACAATGTGTCAGCCATCTAATATAAGGGCAGTGACATATCGTGGTACAATTGTTTGGAGCATGCGACGTGTGTCATACTCCAGGCAGTTAAGGTGGGAACATTCGAGGCGATTTAATCGGGTAATTTATTTAAGCCGGTTTTTACACCAGGCGATTAAATTGTGGAAGCCTATCTTTTTAATATCGTATCGAATGGTCTATGCTTTAGAATAAGTCGAATGACACTTGGGGTAGTCAGATTGGTGCCTTGCCTTTTTAGCAGGGTTTTTATCAAGGCGAAGCCAATGTCAGACAACATGTCAGATTACGTAACATGCCATAGGCTAGTGTCTGCTCATGTCCTGACCCTGGTTATCTCTTAGCAAGAGACCATCTGGGTATGAATGTATGGGTATCCCTGCATAGGTAGGGACTTATTATGTGTTAGGCAGGAGTAGTCTGTCTAGTGTCTCTGTATTAAGATGAATTTCCCTCGTCCACCCCGAGACGGCGGGAAATGTGAAGGTTGTGCTTCACGGATGGTGGTTGGCCATCAACTTAAGAATAAAGTAGTTTTTAGATTTAGAATAAGACGTATGACATTAGTCTTAAAAATAAAATGTTTAGTTAGTTTTAGACTAGCCTTCGGGCAATAAACAGTTCTAGCAAAGTACCTCTGCTCTTATTATTCATCCTCTGAAGCTCTCCCCCAGCAGTCTTCACACTACTCAGCCCGAAAGGCTGTTTTAAGTATCTCCAAATTAAAGTTCACATGTGTCCAAGAAGTTATGTTTCCGGAACTACTAACTAATAATTTCCTTTTACATGAAGGAAAAGGGGTGGACAAAATTTTTATTTTTGGGAGCCCAGGGTGCATGAAGTTAATTAAAAAAACAGATTTGTATTTAGCTGATGGGACATTCAGAAGCGTACCGAAACCTTTTGAACAATTATTTACGGTTCACGTAGACATTGGCAGTACAAGAGAGGTGACGACAATAATACCAATTTTTTTTGCTTGTTACCTAACAAAAAGGAATCGACTTATACAGAAGTGTTCCGTGTTTTGAAAGAGAAATTTCAAGTGGAAATTTCCTTTTTCAAAAGTGACTGGGAAACTGCCAATGCCATAATGAATGCAGTCAAAACCGTGCATCCCGATGTACGCATAAAAGGTTGCTTTTATCATTTTTCAAAGGCGATTTGGAAAAATGCGGAGAAATTAGGTATGATGATGGATAAACCACATAGAAGAATAGTAAGGCTGACATCTAATTTAGCTCTTCTGCCTGTTCAGTTTGTCCCAGAAGGTTGGTTATTCATTATGAACGAAGCACCGGACGATAACGTTACAGAAAATTTTGTGAATTATTTCCAGAAACAGTGGATTACAAAATTAGGTGCAAATGTATGGTGCTGCTCTCATGAGCGTCACAGGACTACAAACGCCTTAGAAGGTTGGCACTTCCGTCTTAACAAAAAGGTTGGGAAGACAGATCTTTTCTCATACGTAAATTTTTTGAAAACAGAAGCAAACTATTATAAAAAAAAGATTAAACAAATGAAAGTGTACACTGAGCCGCGGAAACGACGGTCGAAATTTATAATCAAAGACGCTAAAATTAGCGAAAATATAGAAGAACTGATTAAAGGAAAACTCACACCCGAAGAGTGTCTAAAAAATTTATGTCGGTTTAAGTAGGCAATAAAGTTTCCACTTTCCATCAGATGGGCTGAGAGCTCGTGTGCCTACTTGTGTGTTTGGTTGTGTTGTAACTACTAATTGGTCTAGTATTTAATTTTGAGTTGTGTTGCTCTGTTTCGTTTAAACATAATTTTAAGCAATGCACAGTAATGGTTTTATTAAAAATATATATATATGTTTGTAGTCAATATACATTTATATTTGTTGTCTTTGGTCATCTAAATTCTAAAGTATACTAGTAGACTGTACTGACGTTAAAAAATCCGAATTGGTACTAACTATAATTAGGAAAATGAGGCATTCGGAAAATTAAGAATTGGTAAAATTAAGACTTTTCATAAAGAAGAATTCGACCCGATAATAATTTGCAAAATTTCATACGTGTAAAATTAAGAATTAGGAACTAATCGCCGACATCCCTATGTTGCTGAACATAATCTTTCATTTAATGTAATGGAACACCTGCCGCTATTAATAAAAACCATATGTTAAGATTCTGTCATAGCAAAAGAACTAACTTGCAGTCGGACAAAAACAACAGCAATAATAAAATCAGTGACTGGTGCGACAGAGAAAGATGACTTATTAAATGACTTGAAAACAAGTAAATTCTCTCTCACGATAGACGAAAGTACAAATAGAGGAACTGTTAAACTGTTATGTATTGTTGTGCGATATTACAAAAAGTCGAAAATTAAAGATGCGCTACTAGGGCTTGTGCCAGTTCAAGATGCCCCTGGCGAAAAACTTTACGAACACCTTGTAAAAGTATTTACAGACAACGAAATACCATACAAAACGAATATGGTAGGATTTGCCGCAGACGGCGCAAATGCTATGATGGGTCAACATAATTCTGTCGTTAGTAGATTACTTTTAGATATAGCAAATTTATATATCATGAAATGCATTTGCTATTCCTTTGCGTTATGTGCCTCGTATGCCTGTACGAAGTTACCGCGAGAACCCGAGGGCCTAGTGAGAGATATATATATAATTATATTAGTACAAGTCCAAAGCGCACAGGTGTATTTAAGGAATTTCAAGTTTCTTGCATTAAAGCCGCATAAATTGTTACATCCTTGTTGCCAAACGCGATGGCTTTCAGTGCGTCCTGCTGTAATGCGGATTTTAGAGCAATTCGAAGCAATTAAATTGTTTTTCACCGATGCAGCATTTACAGACCGATTAAATTCGGCAGATTCTATTCTGAGAATGCTCAACAACCCGTACAACAAAATCTATTTAAGTACAGTTCCTGGAATTTGTATCGGAGTTTTTTTACAAAATTTAACAAAATAATGCACTCCGAAAAACCACAGATACATGCATTACACGATAGTTTGAGCAACGCTTACAAAACTTTTTTGAATTGTTACGTGGACAGTACATACTCATCAACATGATAATCCGCGCCGTTTCAAGCCACTTGAGGAAATTTATCTTGGCGTTAATGTTGCTGCGTCCTTGGCTGATCCAATCCTAAATCCGAATGACATAAAGGTATTTAAACTGCGATGCCTCGATTTTTTCATAGAAGGACCGAAACAAATTAAAACCGTTACAATTTTGGCAACCAAACCACTAAAAACTTAGAGTTTCTCAATCCAACTATCATTAAAGAGCGATCTATTGAATCATTGGCACATGTTGCTCGATTTTTTCCTAATATAATCTAGCAACAAAGTTTACAAAAATTAGACAATGAGTGGCGTCATTTAAAAATGAATGATAATCTTCGAAAATACAGTTGAGATGATCCTGAACTTTTTTGGCGACAAGTTTTTTGTGCACAAGACAATGATGGACATTTGTTTTACCCAACCCTGAAACAAATAGTTCCCGCATTAATGGGCCTTCCTCACTCCAGTGCTGCTGTGGAAAGAATATTTTCATCGATCAACTTAATTAAAACAAAACTCGCGATTATTTAAATACTGAGACAGTGGAGGGACTTTTACTAACAAAACAATTACTAAACAATGAGCCATGCTACAAACTAAAAGCAGATTAAAAAATTGATTTCGAACATAATAAAAATATGTACAAATAAATATATTTAACTTAGTGTACTGTATTATTTATCCAAAAATATCATATTTTTAATTCATAATCACCCTTACAGTAATTAATGTGCCTGTTACTACTTGTGACACAACCAGAAGGTCTACTCCGACGCTCGAAACCCCACAATCGCACAATGCCGTCCCTTTCAATCTCCTGCTAAAAAATATTTAGGTGAGTGGGACAGCACCACACGACGGTCGAACCCCGAAAACCGGAGCAGTAGTCAATATCTATGTACAGATTTCATACAGATTAAAACCCGCTCCAGACCTTCCGATCCGATCCGATTTATCGGAAGAAATTTCCTAACAATTGATGATTAAACGAACTTACCTGAAGTGAAGTTCTATCACAATTACACGAACGCCTCGTACGAAGAGATTATTAAATATATTTTACACATGTAGTAATCACAGGTACTACCACTCTAACACTTATTTGAGAGAAACTCTGTTTTTTTTTTTTTTTTTATTCTCTGCACTTCCGCGCCATTTTACCTGTCAATGTCATATAGTTCAAAGTTCTTATTAATAATTATGGGTAGTTTCCCTAAATCCTTACTGATTTTTCGCACTGCAGCAGCACTTAAGTGCTGGTCCTGGGTCATATTGGGAGGGTGGGTCCTAATAATCTCTTCGTACGAGGCGTTCGTGTAATTGTGATAGAACTTCACTTCAGGTAAGTTCGTTTAATCATCAATTATACTTCACGCCTCGTACTCGAGATTATTAAATATATTTTACACATGTAGACTTTGAGAGTAAGGAGGTAAAGTTGTAGGGAAACTACAAAAGGTACAAAGGTGACCAGCATGTACCAGTAAAAAGCTATTAGGTACGAATCAATCTGTATTCTAAACACTTTGGAGACACACCATTAGTCTTAAAATTATTAAATCTTAGAGATTAACAATCATCACAGTAGAGTTTTATACTACTTAAGTACAAGAGAGATCAAATATCGACTCTGCTACTATTAATTATATTCCTATTATAGAGTTTTGGCACCATCAATCATAAGATTATTAAAAATTAGTTAGAGATTAACAATCATCACAGTAGAGTTACTACTTAAGTACCAGAGAGATCAAATATCGACTCTGCTACCGACATGTCATTGCGATTAATTATAATCCTATTATAAAATTTGGCGAATACCTTCGATTCACCACTCCACCCAGCGGTGGAACGTATGGCGTCAATGTGGACGCCTCGTGCGGCCGCGTGAGAGGTCGCAGCATGCCGCGTTGAATGTGCTGTGAAGATGTCTGTGTCAATTCCACTATCAGCCAACGTGTGCTTGATCCAGCGACTCAGCGTCTGGGTACCTACTTCTTTATGTGGTCTTTTTATAGCAATAAACAAATTATCGTTAATCCTAATTGATTTAGTGCGGTCAATATAAGACAGTAGGGCCCTTGCTGGACATATGTTTGGCTTTTCTGAGAAAAAAGGGATACAAAGTATTGGTTGTTTACAACCTGGTCTAGTAGTTTTTATAACTGCAGGGATTTTTATCATTAATCTATCAGTAATGTTTTGGATATTCTTGATATTAATTTTAGATAAAGTTTGTACTCTTTGAGCTGTTGCCAAAGCTAATAACGTTATAGTTTTCCTAGATAATGTATCTAATGCTAATTTCTCATTTGGAAACAAATTATTTAGGTAGTTTAAGACAATATTTGTGTCCCATGTAACAGTATATTTAGGTAATGAAGGTCGAAGACGAAAAACTCCTTTAAGGAAACGGTGTATGTTTTCATCTTTGGAAATGACTGAGCCAAGTACTAATGCTAATGCAGACCTGTATGTATTTAGGGTACCATATTGACAACCTCCATTAAACATCTCAGTAAGAAAGTCAATAACGTTTGGGATGGTAGGCTGATAAACGTTAATTTTGTTTTTAGAACAATAGTCCCACCATTTTCTGAGTCCGACATCATATTGTTTGACCGAATTTTGCGATAATGATGCCATCATAATATCTAGCGATGGTGATGGTAATCCTCTTCTCGAAAACGCCTGCCGCACAATACTCCGGCAACCAGGGTAATTTTCTTGTGAATCTGGGTGCTGGAATGAGAAATTAAGGATTGTTTGTTTGGGGGAAATACTACAGTGTCTGTAATGAGCAATGCTTTAAAAAGAGGATACCAGGGTTGAGCTGGCCAGTGTGGCACAACCATTATTCCTCGAGCTTTATCGGTTATGATTTTTCTAAGTGTCTTTAATATCATTGATACTGGAGGAAAAGCATAAAAATATGTCCCTGTCCATGTAATGGTAAAAGAATTTATGGCGAAGGCATCAGGATCTCTGTGCCATGAAACATATTTCGCACACTTGTGATTTATTCGACTAGCGAAAAAATCAATTTCAGGTTGTCCGAACATTTTCACTAGACTAGCGAAGCAGGTATCAGATAATTCCCATTCTATATCTGGGTGATTTTTACGCGATTCTGCGTCTGCAATAACATTGTCTGCTGATCTTATGTATGATGCATATATGAAAATTCGCCTGTCTTCACACCACTGCCAGATTTCTTTTGTGATTTTAGTGAGGTGAGGGTATTGTACCCCGCCCATACGGTTTATGTATGATATCGCGGTAGTGTTATCTATTCGTAATAGTATTTGGCAGCAATTAAGATCCTTTGCAAATATTTTAAGGCCAATAAAAGCAGCTAATAGCTCTAGACAATTTATGTGCCTATCACGTTCTGAAACCGACCACTGTCCGCTGGCAGTGTCGCTGCCACAGGCTGCTCCCCACCCCGTAGTCGAAGAGTCACTGAATATTTCGGTACAATATACATCATCTCGTATTGGATGCACCGAATTATTTACGGCTTGCATCCACCAATTTAGATCCGGTTTTAAAATGTCAGGTATTGCAATGAGTCTATCATAATTGGAATTTTCTTTTAAAGCAAGGAATTTACAACGTTCTAATTCTTTAGTATACAGCCAGCCATACTCTACTGCTGGACAGGCTGATACCAAAAGGCCAGTTATTTGTGCCAATTTTCTAACTTTACATCTTTTAAGCGTTAAAAACTGACTTAATTCAGATTTTATGTGTGCCCGTTTCTCTATTGGTAAGCTTAGATTAAACTTATGGGAATCAATTATCAAACCTAAGAATTTACATGATATTGATGGTGTTAGAACACTTTTTTCTTGGTTTATTATGAACCCAAGGGCAGTCAAGAGCCTTTTAGTTATGTCTAGATTTTCAAGACATTCATGTTTTGACCTACCTAACAATAACCAGTCATCTAGATAAACAGTTGATATAAAGCCAGCTGAACGTAACAGTTTTACAACAGGTTTAGTAATTTTAGTAAATATATATGGTGCTATATTGAGGCCAAAGGGTAAAACATTATATTGATAAGTTTTCCCCTGATATGAAAAACGTAAAAATTTTCTGGACTCTTCATGGATTTTTATGGAAAAATAGGCATCTTTTAAGTCAACTGTTGCCATGTAACAGTCTGGAGTAACTAATTTTATGGCAGTTCTTAAATCTTCTAACTTAAAATGGTCAGTTATGATAAATTTATTAAGATTCTTAAGATTTAAAATGAGCCTCATTTTTCCATTTGGTTTTGGGGTAAGGAAGATACTTGAGAGGAACTGGTCCTCACATGGTTCGCACTCAGAAATAGCTCCTATCTGTATTAAATTAGTAATGGCCTCATGAATACGTATACTATCCTGTGTGCTATAATCAGACCAGACAGGAACAGCACTTTGGACTACAGGGTTTGTAAACATAATTTTATAACCGCTTATCCATGATAGTATAGTGTGGTCACAAGTAATCATCGACCACTGATACAAATAATTGGAGAGACGACCAACATACTCAACTGTATTTAGTGCGTCCTGCGATATGGTGGCGCTGTCGGAGCACGATGCGACGACGGCCTCGATGAGCGCCCTGGCTGCGCCTGGGGAGGCGGCGCGCGTGGGGCTGCATACTCGCGGTGAGGCGGCCCCGTCGGCCGGCGTGCTGCCGTCGGGGCCACTCTCCGGTTTAAAGGTTTAGGTGGAGCAGGTTTATCTGTCTTCAGGTTGTTTGAGACTGGCTTGAAGGTATTGTTAGCTTTTAACTCGGTTCCAGATTTATTAACAGCTTTTGCTGACTTCAGGGTTTCAGCCAGATTTGTACTGAACAACATAGTATCTATTTTAGTAAGGTTCAGGTGTTCTTTCATTTCTTTCTTGACAGAAAATAAGACAAAGTTCCTTCTTGTCACCGAGTCCCCATGTTGAATATCGCATAGAATCCTTTGCGCATCCATAATTCTTTGTATTATGTTATTATTTTTATTCTGGGTGGTAAGCAGGGTATTTAATGCTTGACCCAAGCAGGAGATGGCACTGGCCAGTTGTTTTTGTTTGGCCTCGATACCTTTGTCTCTTTTAGCTACTTGCTCAGGTATTGCAGCTTTTATTTCTGCATTCATTTTGGGGCCATCGATGAGCAGGCAGTTTTCCGGAGTTAAATATTGGTCTGTCAAGGCCTTACGTGCTTCCTTGCTCAAGCCCTGAGTTGCAATTTGCTGCAGGCGACTCGCTAGCTCTGCTCTTAAAGGTGAACCATGTTTTTCAGAGGATGCGGGGTCTTCACCTAAGATCTTCAATGTTTCTTCATCAAGTGGATCTTCCTCCTCCTGTGGTTTAGGTGTCGTGCTTATCTTGTTTTCCTCCTCAACTATAGGAAGTGGAATATTTGAATCCTCTGTCTGCGTGTCCTCCGGTGTCTCTTCTTGCAAATTTTGTGGCTCTTCAACCAGGTCGGTGAAATCAACCTCTTTGACTGGACTCGCTGTGGAGGAAAATTTTCTATTTATGGAGTATGCCAAGCATGTGTAGAAATAGCCCCAATGACTATTCAGGTTACATACTTAATGAGACACCAGCCTAATATACCAATCAGGTATAAAACTCCAGGTATACATGAATGCATAATCTATTGAGTATGTGTCGAGATAGCCCCAGTGACTACTCCGGGTATATACTACAGCTTATGCTTCAATAAATAGCAATAATAACTGGCTAGCGCTAGTTATTTGTTCCCTTGTTATAGTACAACTCCCAACGATTTGTACGTCAAGGACAAAGTTGTAATGCGGCGAAATAGCCCCAGTGGCTAATCTGATTGCATTATTATAAGTTATAACTTATAAAATATTATAGGTAAATACCTGCTTCATCCGATTCTTGGATATTTTCGGGAGATGACGGCGACGTACTTTTATCCATCTTTCGCTTTAGCTTCTTCATTTTGTGCTTTAAATAAGCAAGTTCTTCCTCGTAATCCTTCGTTTTCCTTTTTGGCATTGTTATTTAACGTGGTTTTAGCTAATTATTCGTTTTAAGATTAAGATCGTGTTGAGCGGTTAAGCACTTAAAACGTGAATGACATTGACAGGTAAAATGGCGCGGGAGTGCAGAGAATAAAAAAAAAAAAAAAAACAGAGTTTCTCAAATAAGTGTTAGAGTGGTAGTACCTGTGATTACTACATGTGTAAAATATATTTAATAATCTCGAGTACGACGCGTGAAGTATAATTGCACTACACATTATCCGATTTCTTCCGATAAATCGGACAATAGGCTAGTTGACTCATGTCAAATTGTAATATACTAATGTTTATACCGTATAGTATTAGAAAGATGGCTGAAAAAATTTAATGTAAAAATATGGTTTTTAGGGTTCCGTAGTCAACTAGGAACCCTTATAGTTTCGCCATGTCCGTCTGTCTGTCTGTCTGTCTGTCTGTCCGACCGCGGCTTAGCTCCGTGGTCATTAGTACTAGAAAGCTGAAATTTGGCATGAGTATGTGTATGTATCACGCCTACAAAACGGTAAAATAAAAACTAAAAAAAAAATTTTTTTTCGGGTACCTCGAACACCTAAAGTGGGGGTGTTTTTTTTTTGTTTCAACACTAGTGTGTAGGGTGTCGTTGAATAGGTCTTTCAAAAATAATAGGGGTCTCCAACATTATTTTTTGATAGTCAGCAGTTTTGTAAATATTCGCTCCGAAAATAAAAAAAATAGCGCCCCCCCCCCCTCATATTTTCAACCACGGGTCAAAAAATTATGGAAAAATTCATGAAAATGAGGCCTTAAAAGTACTTTCAATGAAAACTATATTGAACAAAATTGGTTGAGCCGTTTTTGAGTTATTGCAAAATTTCATGATTTTCTTTAAAATGTCGTAAGTGCCGCGCATTGTCCTTATACTTCGAACGTTACACATATTAGTTAAGTGCCATACTGCATTAAAAAAAATCGCTCAATCAGGCGCGTATAATCGATAACTTCCAGAAGGTAATAAGTAATTACAGTAACTTTGGCGTTTACGACCTTTTTATAGAGCTTGAAATCTTTCTCGTAATTTAAACCTCCTCTCATCCTTCACAATAGATGGGCTTAAAACAGCGGTTTTAAGCCCGTCTATTGTGAAGTATGGGCAACTACGGAACCCTACACTGAGCGTGGCCCGACATGCTCTTGGCCGGTTTTAATCTGTATTTTGAAATGCTTAAAACGCTGTTCGCTATTTTTGCTTATGATAGTGACATCATCGGTCCTGTAAAGATAACTGAAAGTCTACTTTGACGACTTCGAATAGTGCCGTCCCTCTCGATCTCCTTTTAAAGTATATTGGAGTGAGCGGAATGGCACTATACGACTGTCGAATTTCGAATATTTACAGGTATTTCTACGTCACGCCACAGATTAGCAAAAGGAAAAAATGGCAGACGGCATTTTTGACTGTTCATGAAATTTCTAATTTTCAATTGATAAAATTTAGCTTTCTAGCTTTCACAAAAATACAAGACATTTTTTTCAGAGCTAGTACAGTGCGACACAAAAGAGTAGAAAATAAATGAGGGCGCCACTTCCTTCGCAACTGCCACATTTTTGACGTAAAGTGCTTGAATATTGTAACAATTTTGTATAAAAGATTTTAGTTCCTTTATCATCCGTTTTCTACTCTTTTGTGTCGCACTGTAAAGTAAGATCATTATTATACATTATACGATTGCTTCCGATAAATCGGATCGATCCGATCCGATCTGATCCGATGTATCGGAAGAAATGTCCTAACAATTGCACTACACATTATCCGAATTCTTCCGATAAATCGGACAATTGCACTACACATTATCCGATTGCTTCCGATAAATCGGATCGGATCGGAAGGTCTGGAACGGGTTTTACCTATAGGTAATTGATGTCATACAGATTTAGAAATATTTCACAACAGATTTTGAGATTAAACATATGGCAACACTGCTGGCGTCGGCGTAGCCGTAGCGTCACGGACACGGATGGATTCTTTCTTTACATGACCGTTAATTGTTCAATACTAAAATATACTGTTTAATTGTTTTCCAATACCTAGTGCTTTTACTGTTAATTTTTCTGAATTAGGATCTTGCACATGCCTGCAAAATATTTCGGCCTAGTAAATTGATTCTCATATGAAATCATGATTGTCTCGTAAAACGGTAAAACAAAATAATGGTGCTTCCCGTTCTTGTATTACTTGTATATTTATAAAGGCACTACTTACTGGACAGTATAGCAAATAACGTGTTATGTAACAAATTAATGAGTGTTAATAATATTATTATGTGATTGTCTTAAATCTTCAAGACGTGATGTAAGTAAGCGACGTAGTTGGCGTAAACTCGTAACTCTCAAGAGAATGGCTGGTGTATTATTATGTTGTGCCTACTACAACTATAACAATTTGTAAGGTATTTTACAGTTCTTTGGGTATTATGAGTGTATCGCTACGCTACGCTACTATTCCTGAAGAAAGAAACTCGATTCTATGATGAATAAACTGTATTACAATGTTTATGTAGCTTACTGATATACATCTTTGTCTGAGTGTGACATTTAAATTGAAACCATACAACCTGGCGGTCTCCTTATTGCATCTTAAAAGTGTTCCAAGATACTATGACATTGATTTAATTATAACTGGGTTTGTTACTTACCCGTTTAATGCAGATATAACAGCAAGTTTTCATAATATGCATGCATTTTGTAACATAATCTTGGTGTGGTGTGTGGTTTTGCTTCTAAGTTTCACAGGTGAATTGAATTTTATATTTCATTTGAAACCCGGACAGGATGTTTGTTGATGAAAATCTGTAGTTCACGGATGTAAGAAAGCCAATTGTGGATACGACCATCAGGTATGACTATGACTTTATTTAATATTTACTAATGTATGACATAAATACCATTGTTGGTAATGTAGTATTGACTATTGAGTAAAAATGGGATTAGCTGCATACCTGCAGCTAGCAATTTATTATCAAGACAATATAAAATGACAACATTGACTGCATTAAATAATGCACATAGAAATCTAAATTGCAGACAAAAGAGATATAATACATTTATCATATTTTAGCACTCTTTTACTCAAAGGTTAACTGGAAGAGATCCATTATAGGGATAAGTTTGCCTTTGCAGGTACATGCTTATTATTTTCAAATGTAGGTGTTTCTGGTTTTTGTGTACAATAATTATGTGTTGACCTACATAGAAATATACCTTTTATAATTGCAGAAACATAGTTTAACCAACAGATTCTTACTGAAATGCCTACTTGATTAATGGTATGATTACTATTATTGTGTTGGTATGTTAAAGTTTTACAGAGAAACAAGATGTCAGATATTGTTTTATGATTATTATAAGATATTGGAAAGCAACATGAATAAGGAAGGATTTGGTGCAATCAACAACCAAATTACCCTCTGTGGAACTGCGATAGTAGCTCATGGAATTCCTGATTTGGCTTGTATGGGCAGTATCAATTTTTCCAACAGTACCCATACCCATACTAACCAATTCTGGAATTGCAAGCCCTAGTCACAAGCTAGTATATTATTATCAGTAATCGGGGATTTCTCTGCCACAACGCGGTATTTCGTGTATATTATTTTATATGGACATGGTTATTATAATGTAATCCGGCTATCTTGGCCGAAAAAATAATTGCATTCAGATTTGATGAGATAATGATAACTATAATGAAATTGAAAAATATATTTGTTTGAAATACCGCGTTGTGGCAGAGAAATCCCCGATCACTGATTATTATGTTATGGAAAGGAATAGTGATTTTAAGTTTTAATCATAATATAATTTGATTTCAGAGGTCTACCTAATTTTCTTAAATTGGTTGTTAAACAGATATCTAGCGTGATCAGCTCCTGGAAATAAGATGATGAGAGGTGTCACCGAAGGTGTCCACAGAAAGATGACAATATTGGAAGTGTAGTGGCAATGGAATGATTAACAATGTTTCTTCAACTATTAACAACCTTTCTTCAACTTGTGTCGAGTAAAGGTAAAATAACAACTGGTACTTATGAACAAATACTATGTCAGGTAAAGTCAGTATGACATTGTTACCTAATAGGTGTTTAGTTAAAGTTTACATTTATGCCTATTGTGTGTGAGTGAGAATGTGATGGACAACCCTGGGGTTTATGATGCACAAATGATTTAATACTAGGCCGACAGTAGGTGTCAAATCGTTTGTGCACTGAAAGGTATGGTGATCAACATGCACTGATGATACAAGTACCTAATGTGGCTTGTTGCTGTATATGAGGTTGTGTGTGAAATACTCAATTTATTTGGGAGAAAGTTAGAGTGAACTTTAGAATATTCGTCCACTGTTTGAGTAAAAAAAATACAAGAAGTGCAATCAAGCATGCAATATTGAGTGCAAGTGATACCACCTGTTTGGTAATTTATGTGTAGTGTAGTGTTTGTTGAAGTTAATAAATTAGTGGGTACTTATTCCAAATAAATGAAAAATTTGTAGTGAACCAAAAATCATTAGTTGCCTAATGCTTTATGGTCCACTTCAATAATCTGCTTTGAGTGGTTGAAATTTTAAATTTTATTAATGAGTATTAATTAATGAACTAAGCGAAGTCGAAATTACTTAAGTAGGTACCTACACAAAATTTTTGATTACACACAGGCATATTTACAGATTACAAGCCGACACGGGGATAGGTGAAACTAAAAAAAGCTTGTTATAATGTTATAATACAATGGATTTCTCGGGAAAAAAAGTTGAGAGTAGGTTACGCAATACGTAGGAAAGGTAATTCATGCTGATGGACGCTATCCAAGACTCGCTATTAATATTAATAAGATTTAATAAGCTAGACTGTACAATAAAGGAAACTGAAACGCTTACCTTTCTGTCGTTTGTCATTGTGACAAGCGCGAAAAAGGTACGAGTTTCAACTTCTTTGACTTTGAGGTTGCGAGCCTCCGTGGTCGTTCTCGACGCCTTTGTAAAACAATGAAAAAAAGCTTACGAAAAAAGAATATAGAATACAGTGACAGTCAAATGTCATTTCTGTAAAAAATAAGATAAACGCTCAGATAAACGGAATCTCGTGTAATTTCTCTGAATATTGATAATTATGTTATATATTTTATCGTTACAATTACTGGATACAGACAGGTGAACAGAATTCAATGTTGTGCCATAAGTCGTAGTGCGTATTGCTGAGTCAACTCGAATTAGGTGCATCGCTAATAAAAATAGTCGCTGGTTGGTGTCGTTGATTTCCATTATACTTATTTGCATATTATATTAGGTTTCTTTGAGCTTCTGATTGCCGCCAGTCTTCTGAACACTGCCGCCTGGTACTGATATCATGGTGGCATTTCTTTGGTTGTGTATTCGCTGTTTGCTCTTAATATTCGTATGAAGTCCGAACATCACAAACACGACATCCACACTTGGGATGCCAATAGAAGCTTAGTCTTGGGATGCCAATAGGGTATAGTCTAATTACGCTTACTCTTCCAAGCAAATGATTTGTCAAACCATACAAAGTGAGTCTGTTTGTATGGTTTGTCAGTTCATTTGCTTGGAAGAGTTGGCGTGGTTTGACTCTGTTCGCCGTGTTTGGAAATACGATATACGAAATATATGAAATACGCGAGTATGTTGGCAGTTCAAAATCAATTTAATTTACCAGCGATGGACGTCTTTTCGGTTGCAGCAGTATATTTTTGTGTGTCTTACCAATAACATGTACAGTAATAATTTGTTGCCCGTGGTCCTACTGCGTTGTCCTACTGATAGTACCAAGGGCAATTTTTTTTGCCCGTGGCTCTATTAGTGGGACCATAGGCAAAAAAAGGTACGAGTTTCAATTTCCTTGACTTTGAGGTTGCGATCCTCCGTGGTCATTCTAATGAGAACAAGCTGAAAACAAAGGGTACGAAACAAGAATAATGTAGAATACAGGGATGGTCAATGTCATTTGTGTAAAAATAAGATAAACGGAATCTTGTGAAGTTTCACTAAATATTGATAATTATTATCAAGGTCCGGAATTTTTCATAGCAAATGTCAAACTTTGAGACGGTTCGACCAAAGTGTTTTATCGACTATCGATAAATAATTTTCACTTAACGAAACATCGTTAAAGTAATGAAATCAGGCTTTTGGATATATACAGTGGCGTTCAGCATAAAAAAATACACGGACGAAGTTGCGGGCACCTCCTAGTTAACCCTTAAGGTCGCAAATTTTTTTTTGTAATAAAAACGTCAATTCTGGTTTTCAATGGTTTAATCACACTCAAGAGGCACAGAGAAAAATATTATAAAAAATATTATGCTTATAGGTTTTTAGAAATTATATGTATAGTATACCATACAGTGCACCAATCACGAACAAATATCATTTTTAGCAGCTGTATAGCATACTATACACTGCTATTTATTCGCTCTTAACATGGTATGAAACAAAACAGTTTCTTGTCTTCACATAGCAAAGGTGGACGTTGCATTTGGTACATTTTGTACTAGCCTGGCCACCTTTGCATAGTTTACACCGTCCGTAGCCAGTGTGTGTAGGCCAGTGGTCGATTCTGTCAAACCTCACAGCATCGACGGGCCTTTCACTTGCTGGCTTTTTAATTTTTTACTATCGGCTATCGTCGAGATATTATGCACCGCCACATGCCTATGTCCCTTCGTTAACCCTGCGTATATTTCGTAACGAAAGTCTTTTAGTTTGTCATTCTTTTTTTTTATGTTTTCCTGTTCAAAGTGCCGTCTTCGCAAGAGCCAGGCATTGTTGACACAAATATCTATAATTTGGGAGAATATGTTTAAATACCATCTCTGGCTTTTAATACCTGTGCGGTAAAGCGATATTAGCATATCAGCGAGATCCACACCTCCCATGTGGCGATTGTAATGCTTTACAATCTGAGGACATTCAATATCTATGCGTGACTGATCACTCTTTGAAAACCGTTTAATTTTCTCCATAGGGTGCGAATCCACGTAGGAACTAAGGAGTGTGACAGCTTTGTTATCGTACCACTTAACTATGACAAGTTTGGTGTCATTGCATACAATTTGACATGAAGAGCCCCGTCCCTTTTTTTTCAGCGTCTTGTCAGGTATCAAGAGTGGCCCAGCGTTCTGCAGTCTATTTTTTCGCACCGTACCCAGGCTAAAAATTCCATAATTTTCGCGCAGCAAATGGACCAGCTCCAACGAAGTGAAGTAATTGTCAAAATATACTACACAAGCAGGTTTTTTTATAGTTTTACATAAACCGAGGACCATTTTAGCACCAACTCCTAAATTTATTTCTTCATTAGTAAAGTCTATTTGCCTAAACGTGTCTTCTCCTGCATAAAGTACGAAATCGTATACGATTCCGGAAACTCCTGCACGGACTATATTTTTAAAACCCCATTTACAGGGCTTATTGGGGTTGTACTGACGCCGACTTCCAGCCTTTTTACCTTTGTAGGGTATGATTAGGGTTTCTCATTTCTCGACCTTTTTTATTTCCCGGAGCACGAGAATTCTCGACCACTATTTCCCGGGAATTCCCGGGTTGTCGAGAAATACGGAATTTTTTGAAAATATGTGTGATTTAACAATAAAACTTCGCTTTTTATGCAATATTCAACAACATTTATTAATCAACAACGTTTATTTTTAATGTCATGACTCCAGACTCATTTTTGGGTAACCTGAAACCTCTTTGCTCTAAAGATTCCCTTATGAAATCACTCCTTGTAATTTGGCGAATTGCGAGGCCATCTTTTGCTGCTAATATGGAAATTATTTCCCCGAGAGACTGTTTGGGTTTCGGTTGAAATGTAAGAGTCTGTTGAACTGACGTCTTAGGTTTTTTAGGAGCCGACGGTTGCGCGTCTTCAGCACCAGTAGCTCCAGTGTCACAGCTGGCTGAAGTGGATGGCATTGGCTCTGTTTCACTTTGAGATTTTATCGAAATCTTATGTATACTCGTATGTTCAAGATGCCTTACTAGCCCGCTTGTATTCGAACCTTTCATTGAAATCTTTTTGGGACATTCGAGGCATTGTGCGGCTTGTATGGACGACGACTTGTCATCTTTAATTTTAGTGAAATATTTCCACACTTTAGATTTCTCCATCTTCAAACTGTTAAACAAAAAATAATAAATAGTTACTTTACTTTTAAGGGAGAAAAGCGAAATGATGACAACGACTTGAGCATTTAGTTCATAAATAGAAATGGAACTAAATTTCATTGGAAAAATGAATACCTAAACATAACGACTTCACAAATTATCAAATCATATCTTAGGCAAGGCAAGAAACACACTCATAACAAATTGATTCGTTTCATTTAAACTGAAACTCAAACGATCATATATTTTGTTCAATACCACAAATACCCATATAAGAATTGATATAAAACGGAAAAAGCAAAATAATTATACTAGTCTATAAAGAGAAAGTAAATTACTTACATTAGAGAAGTCGCCCGCTTAAATTTATACTCTAATTCGCTCCGAAATTTTTTGACTGAATTTCTCGATTTCTCGATTTCTCGACGACTTTTTTCTCGTCTCGAGTAAGGCAAAATTTCCCGGGAATTCTCGGTTCGAGAACTCTCGAAGAGAAACTCTAGGTATGATCATTTCGTCGATGCTAAATGCATTTTCTTCTTCGACAGACAAGCATCGTTCCCGTACTTTATCGATTAAGGGCCGCAATTTGTAGTACCGATCTGTTATGTCCGCTTCATTATTATTGACGAAATGAATGTATCGCCGTATTTGCTGGAATCTTTTCAAAGGCATTAAATCGGCTATTTTGTGGTATCTCAATGAAGTTTTCCAGTAGTCTTTATACGACGGCATATTCACAATACCTATCAGTATGTTTATGGCCAAAAAGTCCTTAATTTCTTCTGTGGTAACTTTGATTGAACGTCCTGTTTCTTGTACACTGTATAAATTTGTGTTTACAACAATATCTTCAATGAGTGTCTCCGGAAAGAAATAATAAAAGTAATCCAGTGGAGTCCAGTTTGAGGGGAGTTCATCGGTGAACACAGAACTCGGTATATCAGCTTGATGCTGAAAGCGGGTTTTCTTCCACTTGAAATTTAATTTAAATTTTCTGGCACAAAAACCTTTTGGTTTTTTTGACCTAGTTGTTACTGGTTTGCGTTTACGAGAACGACTGTTTCTAGACTGGGGGTTCTGCGTGGAACTTGGCTCTGAATCAAGTACAGATCGAGTTTGTCTTGTTATTGGTGTTTCTGGTGGTGGGATACTTGGTATGTTTGTATCGGCTTCTTGTACTGATGGTGATGGTAGTGAAGGAATAGAAGATATTGATGGGATAGCATTATAATCACAGAGTGATGAGTCTGGAAATACTTCACGAAGAATTGGTGAAATTGGACTATTGGGGCTGCTGCTTGACTTATCCAGTAAATTTAATCTTTCTAACGACGAATCTACTGAGGGTGCGGGTGAACTGGATCTTGAAGATGATTGTGAGGTACTGGCGGTGTTTGGTGCGGAACAAATAGGGTTTGGTAGTCCCTCATCTTCACTACTAGAGTCACTTGCACACGACTCTGCTTCGATATTAGGAACTAACGTTAGTATTCGCCTAGCACGGTTACGCTGTGCAGGCTGAAACAAGCAAAGTATGCATGCTAACCAAACCCAAAACCAAAGCAAATAATAACAAAACGTGTACGTGCCACAACCAGGTATAATCTAGTATTAGAATGGATAAATATGCATACCAAATCAAACAAAACGAAAAAGA
This sequence comes from Apotomis betuletana, assembly GCA_932273695.1. Classification (NCBI taxonomy): domain Eukaryota; kingdom Metazoa; phylum Arthropoda; class Insecta; order Lepidoptera; family Tortricidae; genus Apotomis; species Apotomis betuletana. The sequence goes on along the minus strand of OW026298.1, from coordinate 8,445,347 downwards.
TTCCCATCATAAATGTTAGTGAGCACAAGTAGCTTTGTATAGTATACTATACACATAAGAAAATCTATTTATTTCTGATACTGTAGCAATGTATATTATACTATACATAACAAACCGAACCTTAGTTACTCATGCAGTCGCAGTGTATAGTATACTATACACGTGGATGAAAAGATTAAAAAACAGTGCAAATATAGTGTATCGATTGAAAATGTTATGAAAAAACACAGTTAAACTCTTGACAAACCATATTCTAGAAATAATATAAGCACCACAAGGCATTTTATATTTTAAAATAATTTTCTTACCTTGACAGGTATCAACGCTCTCCGCATTGCTCCGGTAAATCGTGCAACTGATCAAATTTTCGAACGGCTGTCAAATGCCGGTGTCAGTTTTGACATTTTAGATACGTTCAGAAACGCGTCGAAAATAGAATGAGGTGTATTTTCATGCTTAAGATATCGAAAACATTTTTTGAATGTGATGTATATCATACTATACAAAATGACTTTAAGGGTTAATAATAAAATTGGTCAACCGCATCTTACGTTGTTCATAGAATTTCTAAAGTCATATTCCTTCGTTACCCCTGTTACAACCCATCTTACTACAGTAGTAACACGGGAGTTTTTTTTTGCCCATGTTACCACTAACTGCTCTGGTAGTAAGACGGATTTTTTTTATTTCCCCTATTACTACTCCCCATTATGATGGCTAAATCCTTCTTCCTTTTTTCAAAATCATAGAGTTTTATGATCATGACATAATTAAAAACAAAATATAATGAATGATGACTTTGACTATTTGCTTATTATAATTTTGGTAATTTTTCCCTCCGGTCGACTTTGTCCACTTCCTAACTTGTCTCTTTCCTAACTTGTCTCTTTCCTAACTTGTCTCTTTCCTAACTTGTCGCTTTCCTAACTTGTCCATTCCTAACTTGTCCACTTCCTTCTCCTTCGCTGAATATCATATTCGCAAAACATGATATTCTCAAAACACGATATTAGCAAAATATGATATACGCAACACATCATACTAGCACAACATCGTATTCAGTAAACAGCATACTAGCGAAACATTATATTAGCAGGTTATGACATTCGCAAAACATTTCAGACAAAAGTTGGTTGCGTACTGTATCACCGTGCACCGATTACTAACTCTGGGATGACATAATAAATTAAACAAGTCTAAAATAAAGGTAACTAACTTAAAAAAAATTAAAAAAATGTATGGACAGCTTAGGAATAGACTGAATAGGAAGTAGACAAATAGGGAACTGACTGTTTAGGAAGTTGGCAACTTCGGAATTTAAAAAGGGTAATTTTAGGAAAAGGACGTTTTAGGAGTGGACGAATTAAGTGGACGATTTTGAAAATGGTCAATTTAGGAAATGGACGAAGTCGACCGTAGGGGTTCTTTTGGCCTTGAATTATAAATCCGAGTTTAGAAATTAGGTATTCATGACACCACGCCGTGGTTTTCAATGTTGTGGAGTAATAAAATCCATTTGTTTGTTTTTTATCTTGGATTTTATTTATTTAAAAGAGTAAGTTGCAAAACAATGTTAACTGAAATTGTATCCATGAATAAAAATATAACAATAATGTTTTACTGTCTTAAGATAAATACTTAAAAAAATATTATACACATTACTTTAAATATAGTTTTAACATGTCACTGGTAAAAGTGTCATGTTAAAATTAAGTAATTTAAAGTCATCTATATAATTTTGCGAGACCCGAAAAATAAACGTAATTCTAGGGAAAATATCAATCCGTTACCAACATTACACGTACGTGAACACGCACACATAAAACAGAAAATGGCTTCACTTCTGGCATTCAGCATCTATGCCCTATCTAAGGTTCCTTTACTAAACATTCCTCGGTCATTTAATATAATAAATAAATACCATCATCTCAACAATTAATCTGGGCCAAGCAGCAGTTTTCCCACTATTGTGCTCTAGCCTGTTGGGTAAAAAAGCCGGCGTAGTTACGTGTACAGGTACTTGCCGTAACCAAAAAGAAAACAAAATTAATTCATCACATTACTCCTCAAATTATAACACGTAACCCAATCTAGTATAAACAAGACTGCCTTTCCGTCAGTACGATATCAGCGAAGTTTTTCAAGTGCGTAACCAACAGAAATTTCTGAATTTATTAATTGCATTTGTATATGACGTATATTGTCATCATTCACAATATCACATTTCCTTCTTTTATTTGATTTTTTTGTAGGAGTCATGAAACTGTTGTTGAATATTGCATTTAAGAGTCGCATTATCGTCTTATCGTTTTTATTTATAACTTTATTTAATTTTGAATGGTACCCTTCTAATACGTTATTCGTTCGGTGTCTCATCCCAAACACGCTAAGTAAGCTTAAATATTTTTCTTTAATCCAGGTACGCTGAACGTATTTTATGAAAGATTCCATAAAAAGATGTCCACTTTCCTCAACTATGTATTGCCAACCATTTAACAGCATGTCTTTAGGTAGAAGCGGCAATGCAGAACACAATGACACTATGCGTTTATCAGCCTTGCATTTAGAAATGCCTAACAATTTCGCTTTTCTCCACATACATTGGTGCCAGTGATAATAACATCCAATTATATGAACTTCAGGATAAACCAAAAATAATGCGTTAATCGCTGCTACCTCGAAGTCACAGTGAAATAACTTGGGACGATATTGTGGTAGTTGTGACTTAATTAGTTGGAACATAAGTTCATACGTTGATTGCTTTTTATCGGTTAAAAGAGCAAAAATCAGAGGTTTTGTTTTTGTGTTCTCCGTTGAGCTCCCGAGATCGCCGTGTATGCTATAGAGCTGTGTAAAAGGTGGCGGACATGATTTAAACGTTGCATCTCCGAAAAACTCAGTTATATCATCTATTTCTTTTCGTGCTTGTTGGGTGCAAAACAGCAATATACGGACTCCTTCATAATAATAATAATCTGCTAAGATTATATTATAAAATTGCGCTGGCATTTGAACTTCTTCAACTTTAACGTAAATTGTTTTGTTTACATTGGCACATCTATTTCGCATATCATAAAGCGAATGCTGTACACTAGAAAACGATGGTAGGTTTGTGACTAGATTTATACCGTCATCCTCTAGTTTTTTCATTGCATTTTTGAATAGCTTTGGTATAGGCTTATCACATTTGGAGACTTTTTGCTTCAAATTTGATATACTAGCAGCAATTGTGTTTTTCGCAAAATCGGCTTCACATATATGTGCATTTTTCTTCGATATTTTGTTATCCTATAAGAAATTTGATTTAATTAATGAAGAAATGAAAATCACAAAAAACAGGCTTTTTGAAAAATGGCAGTATAGGATATTTGTGATACGCAAACACTGATCTACACGGACGTACTTACTAGATATAATGATTAAAACAAAAAAGAGAGCAATCCGTCTATAAGGAATTTCCTCTATTAAGCACGTATAGTCAGGGACGTATTTACCCTAGGGCGATCCGGGCTATAGCCCGGGGCGCCAAACCGACAGGGGCGGCGTAGGCGCCCCTGGCCGATTGCATTTTGTTTTGGTATTGGCGCCATTCAACCAACCTCACCTTCTCACCTTTTTTTTGTCAATCCACAGTTTAAAATTAACATGAAAAATAACAAGAACTTGAAAACATGCTTGTAAGTTCGTCAATATCTCCGGGGCGCGTCTGTAAGTAAGAACATGCTCCAAATATAGGGCGCGCGCGGGCGCCCAGCGAGGTCGGGGCGGCGCGGCGAGAGGAGCAGGGCAATAGGCCATACATTGCATTAGCGTTGCCACATCGGATCTTTTTACACTATATCAGTCAATTTTGTTACTATGCACACCCGCGCCGAAAAAAATCGCGCTCGCGTTTTCATCTGATTGTGTTACGACGTACCCCCGCGCCGAAAAATTTCGCGCTCGCTGCGCTCGCATTAACATTTATTTATGTTACTACGTAGTCTACGTAACCCCGCGCCGATAATGTTCGTGCTCGCTGCGCTCGCATTTTCATCTGATTGTGTTACTACGCTCCCCATCGCCGAAAAATTTGGCGCTCGCTGCGCTCGCGCTGAAATCTGATTGTCTTATGGCCAATAATGTTTTTTTTTTTCACTGACCCAACCCTTACACTTCCTATATCTAAGTGCTTGATAGACACAACTACCATATACAAAAAATAGTTATATATTTCCTTGACTTCTGGGGCGCCGAATCTTATAAGCCCGGGGCGCCAAATTTCAAAATACGTCCCTGCGTATAGTACGTACCTAATAACATAACATAACCAGGGGAAAAAATAAGTGGAGTAAGGTTGAGTAGTACTACAAACCATGACTAGTTTTTTTGAGTTTATGGCTTGACCACTAACTGTTAAGGAAGTAGACGACTTTGGACATGAATGAGGAATAAACGGCCTAAATACTCATAATATATCTCTAATGTATTTAATATATAAAACTCACCATTAGTGTGATACTCCCAGCGCACTTAGTTTTAGTAAAATATGATCGGCATCGCCAGATGACTGAACCACATTTATATTCTTTTAACTTGTAATATTGATGCCCCTCGGCTAGCATGACTGTACCACCTTTTCTCAGTATGAATTTTATATCGGTTTCCGCATCACCCATATTTAAACAAAATGTAAATAATTACACCAAAGCAAATAAACACAAGTTCCGGTTGACCTTTTTATCTAGGGACAATATTATGCAAGTGCAAATCATATCACCATAATTATAATAAGCAAATAGTCAAAGTCATCATTCATTATATTTTGTTTTTAATTATGTCATGATCATAAAACTCTATGATTTTGAAAAAAGGAAGAAGGATTTAGCCATCATAATGGGCAGTAGTAATAGGGGAAATAAAAAAAATCCGTCTTACTACCAGAGCAGTTAGTGGTAACACGGGCAAAAAAAAACTCCCGTGTTACTACTGGTAGTAAGATGGGTTGTAACAAGGGTAACGAAGGGTCATATTTTATATGCAGTTGTATGGAATAAAATAATGATCATTATGTATGGTATGTTAGCAATATAGTAAGGAATAAAACAGAAAATACTTTTATTTTACAATTTTAATATGGAACTTAACATGGAAAGTTTAAACAAATATTTCTTAGAGTAAACTAACCTTCATTCAAAATAACAGAGTCGAAATCTATATCTGTACTAATTAGGTTATCTTCATCTTCCCGGTAGTAAAAGAAAATTGTCATTATTTTCTCAACATTTTCACCTTTTAAATAATTGGTCCTATTTTCATTGTAGATCCATTTATACGATGAAAAAGAGCGTTCTACCTCAGTGGAAGTAACAGGAGCATATTTGTAGTACTCGATAACGCTGTTTTGGCTGTAATCACTTTTTACTATAAAATCGGCATAATTGCGTATTATGTCATAGTCCGGAATTCTATCTAGTATTTTTTCAAGTTTCAATTGCACTGTGTGAGATCCACACCAATTTATGATAGTTCTCACCTGGTCTAGTATTAGAAGAGAGTCTTCTAAGGATAAACAGGATTTTTGTAATTTGATTATTGCTTCACATAAAATGCCATAACTTTCTTTTATGTAAAACAGATCATTTCTCAAATTATTTTATTGCACTTAAGTACTCTTTTTGCTTCTCTTATTGCAGCCGACTCTTTTGAATTTAAGTTTGAAATTACTTCTTTGGTACATTCCAAATTTTCTGCATAATATATAGCTGCATTAAGCCATGTGCCCCACCTAGTTATAATAGGTTTTGGAGGCAATGGTACGGCGGATGGACATATTTGTTTGAATATTCTGACTCTATGTGGCGACTTTAAAAATATTTTTTTTACGTTGGATATCAAGGCATCAACACTCTTATATTGAGATCTTATATGCTCACAGACTCTATGTAATCCATGAGCCAGACATGTAACATGTAGTAAATTTGTAAAAGTAGCTTTTAAGATTTTACCAGCCTTCAGCATGTACGCGGCACTATCAGTACTCAAAAAAAGAACATTTCTAACATGCTCATTGTATGAATTGTGCCAAAGAAACTGCAATTGCTTTTTTATGTATTCAGCCATTGAGTTACCGTCGACTTTTTCAAAAATTTTACTTCCAATTAAGTAAGATTTACAACACGATTTTTTCTTTAGTTCTCTTACAATCACATTAGTGACACTTTTTCCCATCCTATTTAATGTTTCGTCGATTGTTATCCATATATATTTTCCAAACATGTTCTTGCGTATTTCTTCAATGGTTTGTTTGTATAGAATATCTAAATATACTTTTCTTAGCAAAGATTCGTCGGGAAGTGATTTTGATGTACAGGAACAACAAATATATTTTTCGAAAAATATTCTAAACTGTGGGTTGTTAATTTTATTCCATGGAATATTGCATGATATTAAAAATATTATTAAATCTAGATAGAATGTGTCACTGGTTCTTTTTGAGCATTTTGACGCATGAGTTTTACTCACTAGGTGACTTTCAACGCAATGTTTCTTTAGCTGCTTTAAATGAACGTCACATTTAGAACAATATATTGTGGAAGAATCTTCTTTGTAAGTAAGAGAAGAATCTTTTTTTATCCATTTGTTAATTGTTTTTCTTTTAGGATTAACCATTTTAGTAGGTAACACGGCACGGGAATTACTTATGAAAACTCAAACGACGTAAATGTCATATGTGACGTGGACATGATTTATTAGGGTTCCGTACCCAAAGGGTAAAAACGGGACCCTATTACTGAGACTTCGCTGTCCGTCCGTCCGTCCGTCCGTCCGTCCGTCCGTCTGTCACCAGGCTGTATCTCAACAACGGTGATAGCTAGACAGTTGAAATTTTCACAGATGATGTATTTCTATTGCCGCTATAACAACAAATACTAAAAATAAAATAAAATAAATATTTAAGGGGGGCTCCCATACAACAAACTTGTTATAGATTATATATATGTATACTTGTATAGGTACGGAACCCTTCATGCGCGAGTCAGGCTCGCACTTGCCCAATTTTTTAATATGGAGATGCAAGTTGCTTATCAAAAAGTTCAAATGTTACAGAATAATCTTATAAGTCGGTAATGTGCGATAATATTTCGTAACATCAATAAGTAGAATTTTCGATAAAACTCTTTGGTTGAACCCTCTCATAGTTTGATTTTTGCTATGAAGTTTTCCGGACCTTGATTATTATGATACTCGTTACTATTACCAAATACTCATTAAGTGAACAGAATTTAAATGCTGTGTCATAAGTCGTAGTGCGAATTGCTGAGTTAGTACGAAGGTAATCGTTAATAAAAATAGTCGCCGGTTGGTGTTGTTGATTTCCATTATGCTTATTTGCATATTATTTTAACTTTCTTTGAGCTTCTGATTGCCGCGAGTCTTTTGAACACTGCCGCCTGGTACTGATATCATGGTGGCATTTCTTTGGTTGCGTATTCGCTGTTTGTTCTTAATATTCGTATAAAGTCGAAACATCACAAACACGATATCCACACTTGGGATGCCAATAGAAGCCTAGTCTTGGGATGCCAATAGGGTTCTAACTACGCTAAGCAAATGAATTGTCAAACCATACAAAGTGACTCAGAGTAGAACCAGTGCCGGGGTGCCCTTCGCTTGGTCTAAAATTTTATGTTCTAAAATTGTTTGGCCGAAAATGTTTGGTATAATATTTAATGGTATACTTATTCTTTGGCATAAAGATTTTTTTGCATACATATTTTTTGTCCTAAAACATGTTTGACCTAAAATTGTTTAGTATATTTTTTTTATGACTAAAACGCTAAAAGTATAATATTGTTAGCTATATGATTCTTTAGCCTAAACATAAAACCTAAAACCCATATGCTAAAAATAAGGCGCTCCCAGAACAGTAGGTTAGGTTAGGTTAGAACTGCGTCCCCAACAAAAATAAGGCGCTCCCAGAACAGTAGGTTAGGTTAGGTTAGAACTGCGTCCCTAACAAAAATAAGGCGCTCCCAGAACAGTAGCTTAGGTTAGGTTAGAACTGCGTCCCCAACAAAAATAAGGTGCTTCCATAACAGTAGGTTAGGTTAGAACTGCGTCCCTAACAAAAATAAGGCGCTCCCAGAACAGTAGGTTAGGTTAGAACTGCGTCCCCAACAAAAATAAGGCGCTTCCATAACAGTAGGTTAGGTTAGGTTAGAACTGCGTCCCTAACAAAAATAAGGCGCTCCTAGAACAGTAGGTTAGGTTAGGTTAGAACTGCGTCCCTAACAAAAATAAGGCTCTTACATAACAGTAGGCTAGGTTAGGTTAGAACTGCGTCCCTAATAAAAATAGGGCGCTCCCAGAACAGTAGGTTAGGTTAGAACTGCGTTCCCGACAAACATAGAGATTATTAGTGACACCAATATTCGGAATACCAATTTTATGCCTAAAATACATTCGACTAAACAATGTTATTCCATGCAAATGTTAGACTAAACAATTTTCGGCCAAAAAAATATATGCACAACAATTTCGACCAAACAATTTTCGACATAAAAGACAATCGACCAAAGATTATTAGGCCAAAAATTATGTGGCGAAAAAAATATCGGGCAAAAAATTTTAGACCAACAGATATAGACCCCCAGTGCCGCCGTGTTTTATTAAATAATTTACAAGCGAAAGTCACATTCTATCAGGTTGGAATAGGTAGGTAATAAATAATAATAAAGTATAATACGTAACTTTATTATAGAATAAGCACGTTTTAAACAAAATAAACGACTTCAACGAAAAAAAAGGCCTTCCCTTGCATTAAATGACGCACTTTGAAATCAGAACTATGGCAGGCACGCCACGCCTATTGAATTATTAATTTTGCAAAAATCATTTTTCTTAATAACTTAAGCAGAGTTATTTTATTTCTCTGAAGTTTTTTTAGTAATTTTTGGTACAATTTGTCTAAACCAATATAAATTTTTCTTCGGTGGTATTTTTTTTGTAAATATAGTCGAATATTTTTTGGTCACAATATTTGCTTTCATTTTTTAATTTTTGTCCGAATTCTAATAGAATCTTAGGTTGTTGTTAATAATCCTAGGTTTTTGCCAATTCGTGTGTTAATGCGATGATTCCATCCTTCGACAGGATTATTAGTGCGGTGGCGGTATCCAGCAACGCTTATAATACTTATCATGTCCGGCTTAAGCCATTGGTTTTCCACGTAACGTCGAAATTTTTTGCTACTCAGTTACTGGTGAAATATTTCTAATCATTTTCCAGCCCTCTTTGATTCTATTTACCGGCAATAATGGCAAATTGGCTGTTACGCGAATCATTCGCCTGCCTTCTTTGGACTTATTAATGTGGTTTTTCTTTGCATATCGCCAGATAGCTTGGTTTATGTGATAGAAACAGCCAGATATTATAACTTCCGGAAAAACGGTCTACACGGCCTTGATTGCAGCTTCTTCGTAGTCTGTCTTAAATACTTTTATACTTATTTTTAATTTTCTTTTCAATGATGTAAAAAAACGAAAATAAGTTTCAAATGTTTTGTTTGGCAATATGCCAAAAATAACGGGAACGACGTCGGTAATTTCATTTGTGCTGTTTAAGTCCAGATGTATACTGTAGTATAGTTGTGTGAATGGAGGTGGTGCACTCTGAAACGTTCCATCACCAAAATAAACGTTAGACCCAAGGGTTTCAATAAATGTTTCCGAATGAGGTGAACAAAATATTAGTATCTTTTCTGAGTTTCCATCATCACACAACAAAGATTTTTTTGCTTAAACTTCTGGTGTCTGAACATCTTCAATTCCGGAGTAATTCATCTTATTTGTTCTAATATATCTTTTCCTAGCCCTGAGCATACGTCTTGTTTATTCTTTACCGTGGGAATGGATGTCACTCCCTTTTCTTCAAGTACTTTGTAATGCTTCTCCAGGATTTTTGAAACAGGAGAAAGATCTTCACATACCTCTTGTTTACACATGTTCATTTGGAGGATAAGCTTATTTCGCTCGATATTTTGTTGGCACAAGTGAGGGCTTATTCTTACAATGTTATTCGATTCATCTTAAGTAAGGGATGCATTACACTTTGTAGCTCGATTTACACATCTCCAGTTCGACGTTTTTTTATTTAATTTCGCTCTGTTATAACAATAACCATCATGAAGCAATGAATTATGTCCCGCTCGTGGCCGTAATACCATGATAGCAAAATACCTGATACCCGGATACACCACATTCTTTTTATATCGCATTCCCATAATACCACATTTGCTTTTTACCGTCATAGTTTTATTACCAGATTTAAAAAAAAAAACATATTCTCAATGCAATAGCTTCCGTTAATACTACATTACAATAATATCTGATTCCGAAAATACCAGACTCGCAAAAAAACAAAATACTTGACACACCACTGAATCAATTTAGTGAATAGCTTAAATACCACATTGCCAGTTTACCGTAAGCCTGATACACAGGAAGGAATATCAAATTCCCGTAAATCTGGATTCCCAATATACCAGAGTTTTACTACAGTGGATTTTAATAGGCTAAAGGTACGATCAGACAAAAAATTCAATTGTAAATATAAGTTTTTATTACACAAGTGTATTATGTTATTTTACAAATACATAACATAAACACCACAAAAATAACCTATTCAACGCTTTTACAAGAAATATAGGGCAACCCCTATATGTATTTCATGCTACGTTCTTGGTGTTGGAAGGGTTAAACCGATTCAATAACAAAAAAATGAAGGCTTCTGACGTTTTGGAAGTTAAACATATCAGTTGTGGACCTACTCAACATTTAACGTTTCTACATGCTAGGGATATAAATACTTCTATTTATTCATTATACTCGTGTGGTGATCTCAATGTGCTTATGCGTTCCAAGCACATTTCTATTTCTACAGTTATTTCATTCATTCTACAGTCTAAAATTATGTTGTTTATTTGTAAATCTTTGGCGATATTTTTTTTATTCCTCTTTTTATTTTTGTTATCCACTCAATTGCTTCGAATTTTGAGTTGGACTCTATTTATATAATAAAATAAGAGCGGTGACAGGTAGCCGTAGTTACCAAAAGCAATCTAGTGGCTATGAAGTTTTTCTTTGGATTATAGTATTTTGAAATTTAGCTTCTTTTTTTAATAACATGATGAATTGAAACAGTGTGGGCTTTGAGGAGATTTTCGAATTTATTCTTCGGTGCCACCCTTCTATCGCATTAGTCGTTTTATTCTTATGACCATAACAGCTGAGCACATCACCAGTAATTTTCATTATCCATTGGTTGTCGAAGTATTGTTTGAATTTCGTGAAAGGTTCAGTGTGTGGAAATTTTGTAATGATAGACAAATATGCTTCTGGAATCAAATTTGGTGGGAGCAAAGCCAAAATTGTCAAAAGATGTGTTAAATGGCGGCCTTCTGTAGTTACTGTTATCTGTGATTTTTTGCTCATCCTCCATACAGCGTTTAGGTAATGGTAGCAGCAACCCTTAATAGTCGCATTTTCAAAAAAAAAAAAAACTGCTTGCTGTGCCGCAATTTCGTAGTCACATTTAAATATTGCAACATTCATTGCGAATTGCGTTTTTAATATTGCGAACAACCGCTCATAAGTTTCCTGCCGTTTGTTTGGTAGAAGAACATACAATAATGGCACAAATGTCACGGCATCGTCATCGTAAGCTAGATCCACGTGTATATATAGTATACATTTGTCAGAAAGGTTTGGGGGGCTACCTTAAAAGTACCATCGCCATAAAATATTTATTTTCTTCGTATGAGTTCTTTTCCGAAAATCAATATTTTTTCTTCGGTCCCATCGTCATAAAGAAAAAAATCAGAGGCGATGCTTTCTGGCAATTTAACGTCTTTTAAATTTGTAAATGATGTGCAGTCCATGTTCAAGTATTTGTGTAGAGCTCTATAAAGTGTAGACTTTTTGCTTGAAAATGACGGTATCTCATGTTCGCATGAAGCAAATTCAGGTTTACTGGCATCAAAAACTTTTCATTTTTTTTTGGTCTAGGCCCCAACTGTTGGCACACCTCTTTTTTGCATTCATTAATTTTTGCACTAATTATATTTTGCACCCGATTAGGTACGCAAATATAGCGCTTCTTATAAATATGAAGCCTCTTCATGGCACCCACATGACACCACTAGTTTATTTGAGAAGTATATTGAAAATATATTTTGTATAACTAATAATAAAAGGCTAAATAATAAATGGTTTTGTTAGAACGCAGTTTTTATTCAAGCAATAACGTTTACCGTACGTGCCGTAGTTAACGTAAACCAAAATGTTTACGTAATCATACGTTACTGTTTTATTTAAAACTGCCACCCTACGGCATGCCAGAAGCAACTAGTTGAACAATTAAATCCTTCTTTTAATATAGATCGGATCCAATGTTATCGATGTATTGCATTCCTTTTGGTTAAAGCAACGCCAATTAGTTGTTCCTGATTGATTGTTCCTACACAAATTGAATCGGTGACCCTTATATAATAAAACAGGTTTACCTTTGTTACTTTCGATAAATATCATATCCATTTTAATCGTCCAAGTTTTTTGTTTTACACAAATCGTAAATTATTTAACCATTACATATTATTATATTTTATAACAGTATTTACAATATTTGTTCCACAGTCATAATGTCATTGTCAATGATAGTTTTCTTCTTATCAAAACACTTTAAACATAAGTGGTCAGTGTAAAATAGTACAAGCAATCACGCCAAAGAGGTAGGTAATAGGGTACATTAAAGGATTATAAATGTGAAAGTTTGTCAAGATATTTGGATGTTTGCAGTGTTGCCAGAGCCATTGTGGCATAAGTTACGTTTCATTCCTCAAAAAGTTACATTTTTGCTGCGAAAGTTACATTTTAATATTAATAAAAAAACCGGTCAAGCGCGAGTTGAATTTGCGTACCGAGGGTTCCAAAGGTACAAACTATGAAAGTATATAATATTTACTGTAAATAAGTTTGTAATATCAAAAAATATAATCGTCACTACCCAAAAATGTGTCATCAATGTCATCATCATCATATCAGCCAATATACGTCCACTGCTGGACAAAAGCATCCCCAAATTTCTCCACAACGATCGGTCGTGCGCCACCCTCATCCAATGCTTTCCATGCTACGTGTTCCGGTACGCGGTGTGACGTGAAGCTGTGTATAGTGTTGCAAACTGTCCATATATACAATAATCTTGTTGACGAGTTATAAACGACAATTGGACCAACAAATGTCAAAGTAAATTGACCAATGAGAATGCATAATTTTAGGTGTATTTTTTACAAAACGCATAATATCCGCCAACAGTTTTATATCTAAAGTTGAATTTTTAATTCATCATCATCATATCAGCCGATATACGTCTACTGCTGGACAAAGGCCTCCCCAAAGTTCTCCAGAACGATCGATCTTGCACCGCCCTCATCCTGTTTCTGAATTTTTAATTAGCCTAAGTGATTTGCCAGATGTCGTAATTTATATTTTCGTTATTCAGAAATTATAATTTAAAACAATGAATGAGAAAACACGTAATTGCTGATATTAGATTGACTTTTATGGATAAAAAGTGATATGTTGAAACCAAATTAAACTTAATTAAATTGCGCTCGTAAAAAATTGCGTCACTTTATTCCGGCTAATTAAAAATCAGACTTTTAAAAAAATCAAGGAAAACGCCTCAGTTTTAAATGTTTTAATATGTTTAGCTACTCGCTAATACAGTCTGTTAAGCGACTCGTGTAGCTTGATAAAAGCAGCCAGGTAGCTCCTTTTTCAATTTTTCTTTAAGCTTTGATCTTTGTATTAAAGGCTTAAAAGCAGCCAATTCAAAATTCTTACTGGTATCTGCACTGATAGTGCACCGAATATATGCGTTAGATAAATTACAAATTTTATTTTAAAAACTTAATGAAGGAATTGTATTATATTTGTGTTGACTGTTGATATGGATATTTATTAGGTTTTTTGAATTTATCGCGTCTTTCAAGGGACACGACTCGTTAGACAAACTTGGTGATGATTTAAAAAAAATATTTAAAAAATTAAAACTGACGGGAGAAACATAATGTTAATCTTGCGATATTGTGTAAATATTTATTTTATTAGTTGTTAAAAGCATCATATACATACTATTAAATATTATAGTGTCTTGGCAGAAAGTGCAATAGTTGGACTAGTATTACCTAGGGCCTCATCTTTGCCCTCGAACTTACTCATCCATCCGTTGTTTACTTTCCAACCTCTACAAAAATTTGTTTGCTTCTTTTTGCTATATAAATACAAATTTACGGATTTACAAATTGACATTGTGGCGTATCTAATGAAAGGGCTTCGTAAGCTGATTCCGAATATTATACTGGATTATTACATTAATGGTACTTATTTGAGAAAAAATTTAAACACATTATCTAAATTTTCATTAAGTTTTTTTTCAGTGGTACACATGTTATATTTTTGCCCGATAGTACATGTTATTTGGATTCAGAATCTAAATTAATGTTCCCACTTTAGTATTTTTAACAAAACCTATTGAAAAGTTACGAAAATTCTCCAGAAATCAAAAGTTACTTACATGTTACGAGAGAGGGTCAAAAGTTACGAAAAATGTAACAAATGTAACCATCTGGCAACGCTGGATGTTTGCTACTCAATCACGCAATAATGGCTGAACGGATTTATATGAAAATTGGTGTAGGTACAAATAGACAAAGATCTGAATTGAGTTGAGACATAGGACTTGATGTTCCTTTCTTACGCGGGCAAAGCCACAGGTCGAAGCTTGTTGTTTATAAAATATATCCCTAGTTTTGCTTGTACCTGACCGTACATCTGAAATTTTGGGAAATTGGTATTTTGAATGCGAGGGATACTGAAAATTGGGTTTTATGTTAATATGCTGTTTAAGGAATCAAGTATAACGTGAGCACGGTAATGTGAGGTAAAGTTGTTTCGAGAATATTGTACCTATTATGAAAATCTAGTTTTTCGAATATATAGTGTATAGGAAATCTGAATTTATCAAAAAATGTGATAGAAACATGATGTATTGAAAATGTGGTCATTTGGAAATGTGATTTAAAATTTTATCGGTGAATAGCAAATGTGGATAAAAATGTGGTGTATCCGGGTATCAGGTATTTTGCTACCATGGTATTACGGCCACGAGCGTTGTCAAACCATACAAAGTGAGTCTGTTTGTATGGTTTGACAGTTCATTTGCTTGGAAGAGTTAGCGTGGTTTGACTCTGTTCGCCGTGTTTGGAAATACGATATACGAAATATATGAAATACGCGAGTATGTTGGTAGTTCAAAATCAATTTAATTTACCAGCGATGGACGTCTTTTCGGCTGCAGCAGTATATATTTGTGTCTTACCAATAATATGTTCCAGTAATGGAGACTGAAACGCGTACCTTATTGAATCTTAGTTTTTGTGACAAGAGGGAAAAAGGTACGAGTTTCAATTTCCTTGACTTTGAGGTTGCGAGCCACCGTGGTCATTCTAATGAGAACAAGCTGAAAACAATGAGAAAAGGGTACGAAAAAAATTATAATGTAGAATACAGGGACTGTCAATGTCATTTGTGTAAGAATAAGATAAACGGAATCTTGTGAAGTTTAGCTAAATATTAATTAATTATTATGATGTTTTCTCGTTACTACTACCAAATACTCGTTAAGTAAACAGAATTTAAAGTGTGTCGTAAGTCGTAGTGCGAATTGCTGAGTTAGTTCGAAGGTAATCGTAAATAAAAATAGTCGCCGGTTGGTGATGTTGATTTCCATTATGCTTATTTGCATATTACTCGTATGTTAAATTTCTTTGAGCTTCTCAACACTGCCGCTAGGTACTTTAAAAAGAGTAAAGAAATATTACCAGTGAAAAATATTTTCATATCCGATTCAGTCAATTCAGGGAAATCTATTATGTTGGTAGATCTTATGGCTTCAAATGGCAGTTTTTTACGCAGCCAACCTTTGTTTTCTACCTCTACAGATAACGTGTTTTCGTTATTGATTTTAGTAAAAAACTGCTCCAGTATTTCATCAGCTACGCTAACGTCAGACTCTAGCCGCTTACCAAAAACATTTAACAGAAACGAAGCTATTCTGTAAATGCTTCCAACCTTAGACAACAATTTGTTATCCAAGTTGTTGTTAAGAAGCTTATTCTTTTGCTTCAACATTCCATGTACTGCTTCCACGGGCCATCGAATTTTAGTAACGCAACGAGAATCATTAGCCTCTTGGCAAGTCAACTGTTTGCGATTGCCTTTTAGTGCTGGCATCAACACTTTATACCCTTTAGCTTCCAAGTAGGTAACAACATCCCTGAAACCTCTATCCAGCACAAAAATGTCACCTTGCTGCATCAAACTACTGAGGCCCGTTGAGTCATCATCAATTATACTTTTCAAGATAGAAGCATCATTTTTATTGGCAGTATAAGGACCTAACATATCGACCACGTAACCATCTGTAGTGCAAATAGTAAACGGCTTACACAAGGGACACTTTTTTTGCCCAGAATATGACTTTCGCTGATAATCATTATTTTTGCTTTTCTGATGCCGGGCATAAGTTCCATCAAAGATAAGAATCAATTTATCAGCAGCATTGCAAAGTTTTTTTGCGATGTTTGTTGTGTGATTTGCAATCAAATCTTCCCTGCTATTAGCTCTTATACCAAAGTGCTGTGGTAAAATATTTACAAACGCTAGGGTAACACTGTCAACATATTGTGATACAAGCTGCTGTGTTTCTAGTTTAAGTATGGTTTTAATGAAATGAAATGAAATGAAATAATTTATTCAGTAAGTAGGCCACAGGGGCACTTTTACAAGTCAGATTGTGAATCTACCGGCATTTCGCAAGAGGAGACCGCTGTTGAGAAGAAAGCCGAAAGAAACTCAACAGTAAGTCATTTTTTCGTAAATAATACTTAAAAAAATTACATAATACATTTGTGTTATAACTAATTACACTGGTACACGTAAAGGAGATGTATAGATACTCCAAATCAATGTTAATTAGGAACATTAAAATGAAAATTTAACGATAAATTAAAAATATTAAATATATCCAGAGATGTATAAAGTCTCTGGGTGTCACAACATGCAATAGAATATAATCACTTAATTAATTAAATTCCTTAGAGATGTATAAGGTCTCTAGGCGTCAACGTGAATAATTTACAATAGAAAATAATTATTAAACCTAAATTTCTTAGAGATGTATATGGTCTCTAGGCGTCATAACATGCAATAAAATATTTTAAAATGATTTAATTTCCTCAGAGATGTATAAAGTCTCCGAGTGTCATACTATACTAAGCTGTTTCTTAGAGATGTATGCAGTCTCTAAGAGTTCAAAAAGTTAAAATCAACATTGAATAACTTCAATCGAGTACAGGATGAAGTTTCTCACGTTTGCTTAATTTAACACTAGTATGCGGTTCCTACATATTTAATTTGGCCCTTGCTAGCATGAACAGACCGGACCCCACAAACGGCACCCGTTCACGAGTATGACGCATATCTCAGCCATCGCCTCCCTCAACCATATTATAGGGAAGGCTGCGACCCGATCAACGACAAACAAACAAAAATGGCAAAAAATGCCCGTTAAATTTGACTTCTGAAGGGCAGTCTATAAAAGAATGTAAACAAACAACGTTTCTTGGGATTACAATAGACGACCAATGCTCTTGGGCTGAACATATTAATAAAATTTGCGGAAAAGTTAATGCATTTGCTTATGCCCTCTGGCGTCTAACAAAAGTAAGCACAAAAAGTGTTGCCATCAAGGCTTATCATGGTTATGTCTGCTCTTTATTTAGGTACGGCATTCTCCTGTGGGGCAACTCCTCCCATGCTCAGAGAGCATTAGTAGCACAAAAACAGTGTATTAGGGCTATTTGTAATGTGCCTGTTGAGACATCATGTAGACCATTGTTTAAAGAACTTGGATTACTCACTGTGCCCTGTCTGTACATTTACGAAATTTGTTTGTTTGTAAAGACTCACCCGCACTTGTTTAAAACTGTCAAGGACACATGCAACTTTAATACAAGGTTTCCTGACAAATTAGTTATGCCGGAAAAAAAAACTCAGCTATATAGTCATAATTCCTATTGTATGTCAATTAGTATATATAATAGACTACACAAAAATGTCAAAGAACTGCCACTAAGCAGGTTTAAAAATGCACTAAAAAAGTGGTTAATACAGGAGTGTTTTTATTCTGTTCAGGAGTACTTTAGCTATTATAGTGAAAAATAATTCTACGTCTCTTTGTGCAATAAACGTTTTCGTTGGACAGTTATAGGCTGCTTGGCATGTTGCATTTGAAGAGCTACTGTTGTTCAGTTACTTGCCGTTGATTTTGGTATTTTGTTATTGTTCTAACATTTAAAGTTGTAACAATGTTAATTTTGAATTTGTTGATGCATGCCAGATACTGGTAAATTGTGTGAAACTTCTAAATGTATACCACCTATTGTACCACATTTTATGCACAAATAAAGATATTCTATTCTATTCTATTCTATTCTATTTCGTCCGCGCAATGCCCCATAGCCAGTACCAAAAATACAACTTCTGCAACCGCTGGATAAATAGAGGATTTTAACTGCTGAAATAAGCAGCTTTATGAAATTCTGATATGGACATACACATCGGATTGTCCGTATTAGTGTTCAGCGTGTCTTCTGTTTCCATTCCTTTCTATTAATGGTTTCGTGGTCCAGGTGGCGCCCGCTATATAGATACTTGATGTCATCCATCCACCTTTTAATTGGTCTACCTCTTTTTCTGTTAATGTAATAAATTTCTGTCTGGGGAACTGTAAATAATTTAATTGGAAAAGTAAATCTCGAGTTCTGTCTATTTTCTGGGTTGTTTTTTAATATACCTAATGAAGTATGTAGGGGAAGTCCCCTAACGCCGCACGGCACCTAACGCCGGACACTCGAACTATCTCGGCAACTAGCAACGCGAGCGAATCAACGACAAGTGGAAGGGGCCCCTTCCACTTGCCGAGTTGCCGCTGCCGAGCTTCCAGTTGCCGAGATAGTTCGAGTGTCCGGCGTTAGGGGACTTCCCCCTAAAAACGTCTGGGGATCTGGGAATCATTTAATTCGAAAAATCAGTACTAATATCGTCTAGAACGTTAATTGGTTGAAATGTCTTTATAAAATGTATCCTGAAATATTACGAAACTATTTTTTTTAATATAATGCAATTTTAACATATTAGAAAAACCGTTATTACAATCAATGGAAACGTAAATAAAAACCCTGTTAATAATAATAAATAAAAAAGGTAATAACTAGAGTTCTGTCTCGATCATTTCTGTTAGGTACTTTCGTTTGTTTGAATGTTTTTATAGAATTTTGTTTTTTTACTCGTTGCACTGTAGATTTAGGGCCTTATCACACTTGCGATTTGCGAGCGTATTTTCTATACAAATAAGCGACGCGGCGTAGACGCTGCGCGATCGCCTTCATACAAAATACGCTCGCAAATCGCAAGTGTGATAAGGCTCTTAGACGTTTTGAATTTTTTTGCCAAATGTCGTACCGAAAGGGTAGGTTTTTTCTGCAAAGCTACTAGAATTTTGTTCTCTAAGTTGTTGTTCACAAAGCCTGGTTTACGTCCACCTCCTGGCAGTCGCCGTACTCCGCCAGTCTCTCTGAACCGTTTTAATACCCCTTGAACGGTTCTTACAGATACATTCAGCTCCGATGCCACTTTTTTTTGCTGAAATACCTCCGTAATGAACATAATTGTAAAATTTTTTTTCATGTAATTTCTCTCGTACCGACGACATCTTTGAACTTTGTAATGACGGGTTTATTTTTTTTTAATTTAATTTGCATAATAAACGGCCCGCTATCGGGGTACATACTCGTAGTTTTCAAACCTATTTGGCTTCATCCTCACACACAAACTCTATCTCACATGAGCGACATTTTTTTCTGGGCCAAGCTTTAGCTACTGAACTGCGCAGATGTAAAACATGTCGATTTGGTAGGGTGTCGAAATTGTCTGACTAACAGTAGTTTTTTTATTGAAATTTTAAGATAATATGTTAATAAACTCGCAAAAACAATTGTCCTACAAAATCGATGGTTTAAGTTGGAGCGTCCTCTACGCCGAATATGTCGAAATAACGAGGTCATAAAAACTATTAATAACCAGCTGATTTTTTGTATGCAGCTTAGTAAATATTAGTATAATTGAATGGCCACAAAGTCCTACAAATGTAGTGGTACGTTTTCCTCATGGAAGAAAGAGACTGATGGAAGTGGCAAGTAGGCGTTCCCGTGTTTCCAAGCATAACGGGTGATAACAAAAAAATGAGAATTCTTTCAGAGGTGTAAAAAAAAACTCGTGTACCTTTTTATCACAGTTTCTTATTATTGGAAAATATGTACAGAGAAACTATTTACAAAACCATCAATGCACATTAGAATAGGGCCCGTGGTCAGCTGTTCGACGCAGTTTAGACATGATGTTGGAACAAGACTCTTGGACGGCATTCTTGTTCATTTTCCGCACACATGTTTTAATTTTTTTTATCAGTTGGGCACAATTTTCAGCTCTCCAATTATTTTTGTAAACTAAACTGCTCAAATTACCGAAAAAATCTTCAATCGGCCGACATTGTGGAAGGTTTGTGGGGTTTCGGATTTTCGGTACAAATGGTATATTATTAGCGTCTAGGAATTGCGTCGTTTTTTTGGCGTAATGCGACGATGCTTTATCCGGCCAGAACACATATTCTCCATCTGAGTGATGTTTGCGAATAAATGGTATCAGTATTTTTTTCAAACATTCGTTCTCATATACTTTTTGGTTGACCGCTAAACCACTCGGTTTGAACCACAGTTTCGAAATACCTCTGTCAGATATAGCCACATAAAGCATTACTTTCTGCTCAAACTTGTGCTTATACTTGTGTTTTATATCGTCGGGAGTTGTAGAACTATTGCTGGTGTAGTATCGGTCATTTCCAGGTATATGGGTTTTACTCAAAGGAAAATAACTTTCATCGTCCAAAATGAAAGATTTTCCTTTGTAATTTCGGATCATCCAGCGACACTGTGACATAATAGTCAGTTTTTGCTGTTCTGTGTATTCCGGTGCTCTCACCTTCTTGCGGCATTTCAGACCAATCTTTTTTAAGGAGCGACAAATGTACGGTTGGGAACACTTAAATTTTTTCGCGGCATCTCGTTGGCTCATAGAATCATTATCGTTAAAAGTGCTATGGAGTACGTTCATCCTTCTCTTGGTCATTATCTTCGCTGGTCGCCCGCTACCACTTTTGCGATTTATCGTCAAGGATGCCAGAATTCTATAAATAGTAGAAACTGGTACATTTTCTTTACTAAAATGATCTACAGTAAACTTTTTCCCCGAGTTATAGTTTGAATTATAAAAATGTACAATCCGTTTTCGCAGTGTTTCTTGTTTCGACACCATTTTGTCAAATATTAATGCTTGAAAAACAAAAATAATGAAATTCAAGAACCTCAAAAGAGGTAGTAACAACTTTATGAACAAACTTTTTTGTCTATGTGAATAGTCTGGTTTTGAGGTCCATAGAAAGTTATTCTCATTTTTTTGTTATCACCCGTTATGTGCCGTGGCACCTCTACATCGTCAATCGCTAGTCAAACGCAGACTAGATTTGACGTGTGAAATCAAATTTACAATAAAAAATAATTATTTTAAATTGATCATGCCGTGTTGTGCAGTAATAAGCTGCCGAAATTCAACCCCTGGCAAAAACTGTCTGAAGGAGGCATTTCGTAACATCGCTAAAGTATTATTTAAATAATAATTCAATTCTTTCCTTTTTCTCCATTTGGTAATTGGTTGATTGTTATTTGAGTTATCACGTTAGTAGAATACAACTTTATTCCTTAAGAAGTAGGTACAGTTCATTATCGTTTGTTATCTACATTAAACATTCTAGAAAATTCGCTATTCAAGCCGTCAAAGTGAACGCTACTCAAGTAGGGATGCGGCTATGTTACTATCGCTACTATTGTCGATACCCATTTCGAATTTGATAACTGAAATTAAATAATGGAAGATTTATTAAGGGGAGACCTACGCAAAAAAAATGATTGTAGCTTAAGTTGGCTGCCTTATCTTACCGTCTAGAAATACCCTTCTTTTTGGCTCCGTCTAAAAAAGTATTAAAAAGTATTATAGAGTAAATATGTATTATATGTTGAATATGTTTCGTAAAAGTTTTTTTTATTAAATGTGGTTTTATTGACAAACTTTTAGAACCTTCATATGTGACGACCTCGTGCAAAGTACAGGTAAATTAGCACTCCCTATTCTGATCACCGCCTATTAGGATAAAGGAACAGTAACCGGCCCTGTTCTTTGCACGGATTGCAGGCAAGTTAGGATAGACATAGACTAGTTTGGCAAGACTGTTTTTAAAAAGCTTATTAGGAATGTTATTTTTTCGTTACCAGACAATATGTAACATATGACGTAAAATATATCACTACCGTAGAGTTATAAATGTGTTAGAATGAAGCAATTTTTTTTGTTGTAAATGGAATTTCATATTGTTTTGTCGAGGACGAAACTATCGATAATTCATACGTAATCTTAGGTACCATCACGTTTTAACTTAAAATATCATTGACCACAGTGTCATCTGTTCCTTTGTTGCCCATGGTCCCTGTGATAGTCCCTGGAAGGTACCACGGGAATTATTTTACCCGTGCTCCCTGAATTTTGTATAAGCCAACTAATTTAAATAGGTATAATAACTTAACTGTATATTATTAAAGAAAACAATAAAAAAACATAAGTACCTACATATACCATGGTCCGTCATACATTTAAAAGACGCATCATGTTAACTGTGTTTTTGTGAACTCTTTTTGTTAATCTTGGCGTTTAGTCCTTCGGCAACTTTATTTGTTTGGCAAAAACACTTATAAAGTTTATGTATTCATATTCATATTCATATTCTTTATTGCATACCATGGTAATTACAAGAGATCTTTAAAAATATACATATGTATCACATGGACCCTGTAAGGGTATTGCAAAATCTTAAAACTAAGCCTGCTTAAGCAGACATCTAAGTGTGTACAAAAAATCTATTTAAAATTAACACAGCCGCTGTTAACTAAAATCTAATGAAAGTTAACTAAAATTACAGAAAATAACAAATGATACATAACATAAATTACTCAAACAGTTCTTGCACTGTGTAAAAACATTTTTGTGCTAAGAATGACTTTAACTTTTTGGCATACGTTTTGTCACTTGCTTCTTTTTTAATATGGTCCGGGATGTGATTATAATATTTAACTGCTGCATAATAATACGGTGAATAGAGACTAAAGTACTATGTGTGACCTTACAAACGCTCCGGTAGTTTTGAATTTTTGATATGTTGTCTAGGATGGTTAGTCAGTGTTTAAAATGCAAAATGCACAATTCCCCCCCCTCCGCGCCCGCCGCCATATTGAAAAAACCGGCACTTTCTTCATATTTTTGCTCATATCTTCCTTTAGGAGCATTTTAGCTAGAAGAAAGCTTCCACAATGTTATAGAGAGTTAAATTTACTACATTTTCCATTTTATATTGTTTTTCTAGGACAGATAGTTACGGAGATATCTACATTTAAAAAAACGTAAAAAATCCCAATTTCCTACTGAAAAACAAACTTCTGGATTATATCTTCGTTTAGAAGCATTTTAGCTACAACAAAGCTTGGGCAATGTTGTAGAGAATTAAATTTACTATAATTTACATTTCAAATTTTGTTTCAAGGACGGTTAGTTACGGAGATATGCACATTTAAAAAACAGGAAAAGTCGAATTTTCCGAAAATTTCTGAAAATTCTTGGTTTAGAACGCTGTCATTCAGTTAGGGACTTGTCTAGGACAAATTAAAACATGTAGGAAATATAATTGCTTATAAAACTCATGTCCATTTTTACATACATTTTCGGAAAATGTAACTTTATTTTTTACATATCTCCGTAATTATCTGTCCTAGAAACAAAATTTGAAATGTAAATTATAGTAAATTTAATTCTCTACAAAATTGCCCAAGCACTGTTCTAGCTAAAATGCTCCTAAACGAAGATATAATCCAGAAGTTTGTTTTTGAGTTGAAAATTGCAATTTCTTAAGTTTTTTTAAATGTGCATATCTCCGTAACTATCTGTCCTAGAAACAAAATATAAAATGGAAAATGTAGTAAATTTAACTCTCTATAACATTGTCGAAGCTTTCTTCTAGCTAAAATGCTCCTAAAGGAAGATATGAGCAAAAATATGAAGAAAGTGCCGGTTTTTTCAATATGGCGGCGGGCGCGGAGGGGGGGGAATTGTGCATTTTGCATTTTAAACACTGACTAACCATCCTAGACAACATATCAAAAATTCAAAACTACCGGACCGTTTGTAAGGTCAAAATCCTTTATTCACTTAATTATAACATGGGCTACTTCTGAAAAGTTCTATTGTTGGTACGGGTAATGTAAGTTTATATTCGAATCTCTTGTTTTGCTGTTTTTTGAACATGTGTATATTTTTACGCACAAACATACATAATTCGTAAATATATAGACATGGTAGCGTATGTATTTCGGTCTTACCCATTTTTTTTAACATAACGCAGGAATTTCTACATACCGGAAATTTCCCCATCCCTTCAAAATCACGTCTTTGGGTAAAAGTGGTAATGCTGCACATAGTGCCACTATTCTTGTTTCCTGTTTGTATCTATCCATTTTCAGTAGTTTCGCATTTCTCCACATGCACTTTTCCCAATGGTAATAACAGCCCACAATATGTATGTCGGGAAACACTTTTATAATGGCGTTGATTGCCCCAATTTCGTAATCACAGTGCATTTTTAATGGGTTCCATTGTTTCAGTTGTGACTGTATCATTTGAAACATTACATAATATGTATGCTCTTTTTTATCTGGCATTAACACATAAATCAGAGGCTTGACATTTGTTTTTCTTCCGTACTATCAATCTCTCCAAGAATTATATACAATTGGGAAAACGGTGCTGGGCAGCTTTGGATCGTTGCATCCCCGAAGAATTCCTTTATATTTCCAATCAATTGCCTAGAATCTGGACTACAAAATATGATGATACGCTCTCCTTTGTCACTACTGTAATCTGCTAAAATGAAGTCCTCGAACTTTTCCGGAACTTCAACTTGACCATGTAATTTAAATTTTAACTTACGAACTCCAGCTTCTTTATTTCTGTCGCTATACTATATAGCGAATGTTGTACACTTGACAACTCTGGAAAGTGTTCCGCCACGTAATTTTTTCCATCATCCAATATTTTTTTAAGAGTACAGTCGTACAATTTTATACCAATTTTGGTATGGGTTCGTCAGAGATCTTTACAACCTTCCGAAGACATGCAATATTTCTATCTTTTTCATTTCTAAGAGGATCCGCTGTACATATGTGCTTTGTTTTTTTTTTATTACACTGCTTATGTTTTTTTTTATTGTTTTCTTTAATAATATACAGTTAAGTTATTATACCTTTTTAAATTAGTTGGCTTATAACAAAATTCATGGACCACGGGTAAAATAATTCCGGGGTCATTCTCGCGAGTCGTTCAGATTTTCTAAATTTTGACTTTTTTTTAGAAATGCGTTTTTTTATGACTTTAATGTATTAATATGGTTTAGAGTAATATAAAACTGAAGGCACCCTTGTGCAATGTACGGTTTAGGATATTATACATGGAAAATAAAGAGTGCTTGGAAGGTAATGTGATTTTCATAAGTTTTGTATAATTTAACTAATATTAGGGTGATAAAAAAGTATCTAAAATGACTGATTATGGTTTGAAGTAATGTTTTTATAAAATAAAATATGTTTTAGTAATTTTCAGGATTCATAATTTAAAATATTCAGCAATAATAGGATGCTATGCTTAGCATGAAACATTTTATACATTACGATATCCACAAAAGATAAAGTAATCTTGGCATTAAACATTCTAAAAATAATAGGTATCTTTATTAAAACATAAGAGGTCACCAAAAGATAAAATGCTTCTTAGCATTAAACATTCTTCCAATATTATATATTAAAACGTAAAAGATCAATCTAACATTAAGCATTTCACAAAAAAAAATATTTTTTTCATATATGAGATCAACAAAAAATATTTTTATAATTAGTAAATATGTCTCACGATAGTTCTAATAACATTATTGTTTTTGTACTTGCTTTTCTTGCTCCTCTAGTGTTTTTCTTCGCTTTCTAAACGCAGTTTTCTCTTTATGCAATTTGCTGATTTGTTTCTTAACATATTTGATTATTTAAATAAAAATAATAATATTGCTTTGCTAATCCGCGATATAACAACGTGCCAGTCAATTAGTGCTAACTCGTTATAATTATTTGCGTATTTTTTCATGCATTTAATGCGATTTCTGCAAAGCGACGCTTGATACAATTGATTATTTTCATGTATTGATCCCGATTTATTCTGAGTAATGCTTTTTTTGCGTACCTATGCCACCAAGAGTTTTTGTATTATTTATAGCTAAAGGATTGATATGTCTAAAACAGGTGCTGATGCTCCCAGATTTATTGCCTGTCACTAACAGGTGGTGTCATTGGAGGCCAAATTTCCACTAAAATGTTTTGAATTTGTCGTTATCCTTTTTTATAAATTTTATGTTCTTCCTTTCTTAAGAGAAACCTTCTTTTATTTTATATTATATGGGATATTTTTTATACTTAAGTATTCTCGTTTTTTGCCTAGTCTAATTTTTATTTTGCAAATTTTTCTTGCCCTATCGGCATTTTTATTTCCTTGTACTGACCTATAAAATAAATAAGTTCTGCTTTTTAATTTCAATTTCAAAAACAGGGTATTAAAATTTGACAAATGTCATTATTACAATACCCCATAGTCACAATATATGAAGGAGAAACTTAGCATCAATTAGTTTGCCGACGCCATTTATTTCCCGAAGTTATTAAGAAGAGATAAAGTAAGCACGTGCTTATGGCACAAAAAACTACTGGGTAAAATGCATTTTTGTGGTTTAGTAAAAGCATTCTTGTGCTGTTTAGTAAAAATCATGAATTATGCTATTCATAACTACTAAAAACTTTTTTAAATCACTACCATCCAAACACGATCTTTACCTTCCGGCAAAAAATTGGAAAGTAAGGATGGTAATGATATGGAGATGAATGAGATTTTGACGGTTTGTCTAGGTAAATTTAAATACCGAGCGTAATTGAAAATGTGATATTTATATCATTAAATCTTCTACAAAGAAGCAATTAAATGAGACATAAAACAGAAAATTAAAATAAGTATTTACTGTATAAAACGGCCGAAGGTAATGAGCACAGAACTGTGACAAACTATGTTCCGTGAACGTAAATTGGAAATTTCTCGTAAATGGTGCGCACGGCGTCACTCTACCAGATACGTAGGCATACTGAGGAGGTGACGACTCAATGAAGGACCTATTCACAATTTAAAGTTTTAGCTTCACGGAAGGTAATGTTAATTTTCGTGTGACAAAATTTTAATGCTCTTTCTTTCTAATATGTAATAGTTTAAAAAAATTGGTGAATTTATATTTTTATGCCTAAATAGCTGCTTAATCATATCGCTGTTAAAAATTTGAAGATTATTTTATAGGAGTGTTTATATACATCAACCAATGTTTTAGTTCGTAATTTGGAACGAGAGGGTAATGAGACTTTGCATAATTTTTTTGATCTCATGTGTTTATTAATAGGTATAGGCATATGAGTCAAAATACTCCTCTAGTACTTTTTTGAGACCAAACTTACTGTATACAACAATTATAAATCAGAATGTTATTTATACCTATTTTCCGCCTGGAACAGTGATTTGAACGACTCGCGAGAACGACCCATCACAGGGACCATGGGCAACAAAGGCATCTGTTGTCGAGTAGCAGAATTTTGGTGACTTCATGTTAGCCTTTGGTGACTTTAAAACAAAGGACCGTATCGAAAAGAAAGTAGACAACTTCTAAGTCAAAAAACTATTTATTTAAATCGCATATTTGAAAAATAACAAAACCAAATTAAAGTATACAATCTAAAAAAACTATTGTTTGTAGATAAACATGTCCAACACCCTTTCTTCGCCTGCAATCTGACTTTTTTTTAATGTTCTGCATCAGGTTTTGGACGACTTTGTTGTCACGTTTTTAGAAGCCTTATTCCACTTTATTTTAAAGTCAGCAAGGGAAGATGCAGCCTTAGTAGTTTTTTGAAGATATCTTTTCATAAGAGTCCAATATCTCTCGATAGGGCGGACTTCTGGACAGTTAGGCGGGCTCATGTCTTTCTCTACAATATCTACCTTATTAGCCGTATGCCACTTTCTAGTCACTTTCGAATAATGACAAGTGGCCAAATCTGGCCAAAATAATGTAGGCATCCTATGCTTCTTGATAAAAGGCAATAACTTTTTTTGTAGGCACTCTATGCGGTAGACTTCA
Organism: Apotomis betuletana; assembly: GCA_932273695.1. Taxonomy (NCBI): domain Eukaryota; kingdom Metazoa; phylum Arthropoda; class Insecta; order Lepidoptera; family Tortricidae; genus Apotomis; species Apotomis betuletana. Next base: position 8,416,757 of record OW026298.1, on the reverse strand, counting down.
GTTTTTATAGTTCCCGTAGCGAAATATGGTTTTGATTTCAGCCCGCATTAGCAAATTTATTGCCAAATTAAAATTTTCCCTCCTATTTTTTTCATGCTGATCGATTTATCTTTTTGAGAAACCTTTTTGTTTGCCGAGACTGTTATAAATTGTGGGACAGGTAGAGTTTTTTAATCAAATTTACAATAAGTTTCGTCATCCATTATGATACACTGTACTTTTTTAGTAAGAACTCGGTCATAAAGTTTTCTGCTGCGTTTTCGAACAGCAACTGTCTGTTTTTCATCACGTTTGGGCTGTTTTTGTTTTCTGTAGGTTTTCAGGTTGCACCTTTTCTTGATACGCTGCATCATTCCTATAGAAGTTTTTGCTTTACGAGCAGCATCCCGAGTAGACAGAGTTGGTTTGCGATTGAACATTTGAACGACAGTTCTCTGCAATTCCGGGTCGGAAGGGCCTCGTTTTCGTCCAGACTTTGACAGATCTTAAAGGTAACAGTAGTGCCGAACTTTTTAATTAATTTATGTACACCTGCAGGGCTAACATTGAACTTTTTAGCAAGTTTTCTTATAGTTAACCCTTTATTTTGCCCCAGTCGTCCAAAATATTTTTTCTCACTTCTAACTTAATCCTCCCCATTTTGGCAGATATGATATAATGGCAAATTTATTATTTATTTTATAATAGTCAAGAAATATGTTTATATATTAGTAAAACCTATTTTTGTTTTTGACATCCGTGGAAGAATAGTAGATTGTACGACAAGTGCATAAAACGCATCATTTTTCACGAGACCTTTATCCATCCGAGCGAGCTTGCGAGCGAGGATGAATATAAAGTCGAGTGTAAAATGCGTTTTATGGACGAGTTGCACACTCTACTTTTCACTTCGATTGCGAGGAAATGAAACTGTATCATGTGAGTAACATATCGTGTAATACTTAAAAACTAGTGACCGACCGAAGTTTCGGTTTCGGCCAGTTTCGGCCTAAAAATCATGTTTCGGCCAAAGGTTCGGTTTCGGCCAAAAAACAGCCGAACCTTTCGGCCGCGCCGAAACTTCCAGCATCGTACTTTCGGGTCGCGTACGGTTAACGTCGGATGCGCTCGGCAGTCGGCACGGTTGGCAATATGGCGTCGCTCGCATGACTCTGCCGGCCGCTGAATCACTTTGCTCAGTGAGGTGACGTTTGTGTTTGTTCCCCGAATAATGTTAAGAATTGACCGAGTGAGCAAAGCATTTCTGTTTCAGCATTGGCCCACAAATTCTTTCGTATGCCCGGACGTTTGGATGTCCATGCGCTTACCGGCTGTTCTTGCCTTAATGTCGAATTTCTCAATCAATTCTCATGAAATTTTGTGAGTATGTTCGATAAGTATACCGGGCGTCCCAAGACTATGGGACACCAAGGGAAAGTACCTTAAATATCGTAGATAGGATATTTTGCTGAAAGAAGACTATGTTATTTTTAAAAGTTCGTAATTCTGCATTTAAAGATTTTCTAAGAATTACTTGCGTAATAGTTTGTCGTCGGCAAAAAAAATATTCTCTTGAAATTTGGCTCAAACATTTTACGTTGTTTCTTTCTTTTAAGATACTATGTTACTTAGGATGAATTATTATTTTATGTCCATTCTTTCGATTAACAGCATAAAAATAGGGGTAATTTTTTTTTTCACATTTAAGTCGGTTCGATTCCCAGACGAAGCAAGTAATTCTTAGAAAAGGGGTAAAATCATCACTACTTAATTTTATTTTTGTTATGAATGTGTCATCTCATATTGTAATTCTTAACGCTTTTCTTAAATTTTCAAACATATTGACGGCGATATTGTTTTTTTAGGATAAAAGTGAGCTTTACTTATTTCATAAAATGACTTTAGAATTCGTCATTGTTGCGTGTATGTAATAAAATTAGTACGTTTGCGTTAGCGTTACAAGACCACCTGATTGCAATTATAATAATTTAAACTCAATCAATTATTTTGTTGCTATGTTATTAAACTTGTTTTATTTTATACCATCTACAATTAAAAGATCGCTGCCTCAGTTCAGTATTACAACTGTTAATACTACATTTTAATTTTTTGGGTAATTTAATTTGAACCAAGACCAAGTGTCAATGTTAAAATATCAATTGAACAAAAGTGAAATGTGAGTTTGTTGTGTAATTCCTGAAATTTGTACTTTTTTACCTTTTCCACCCCCACTAGCTATATGCATCTTCACTTTCTTGAAATTTCTCTAATCGACAAAAAGAATCTAAGTATATTTTTGCAAAACCTACTCACAAAACTTCATGAGAATCGGTTAAGAAATACGACCTCCAGGCGAGAACACCCCAAAAAGCATCCAATCGTCCGCCCATACGATACGAAAGAATTTTGGGCCAAGCTGAAACTGAAACGCTTTGCTCCATCGGTCACTTATGCCAGCGACATGTTTCATTGTATTCATTTTAGATCTAGAAAGAACAACCCGCTGACATTTTATTCAACGTTTTAATCACGTTTATAAAAGGTTCGGTTTCGGTTTCGGCCGAAACTGTAATCAGAACCGAACCTTCGGTTTCGGTTTCGGCAGAAAAACGTGTTTCGGTCGATCACTATTAAAAAAATAAATTTAATTAAAATTTAAAGTTACTTTAAATATTTCTCATTGCTCTAATAGCAATGAGAAATATTCAAAGTAATAGTTTAAAAAGTAATAAATGATAGTAAATAAAAGTTACAAGTTTATTTCAAGAAGTTTTTTTGTGTACTTTGGCTGTTGGTATCTATGCCTTGGTCTTAGAATACTAACAAAACGAAATTAAATAAAGAGTTAAAGCCCGTTCCAGACCTTCCGATCCGATCCGATTTATCGGAAGAAATCGGATAATGTGTAGTGCAATTGTTAGGATCTTATACTTTATACACTACACAATATCCGATTTCTTCCGATAAATCGGATCGGATCGGAAGGTCTGGAACGGGTTTTATTGTATGAAGTTGTTTTTTTTACTGTTTATTAAGGATAAAAACCTTTTTCGTGTGGCTGTTGGACCGATCGCCTTGGTCTTCGACGACGATTTTACTTTATGCTCTAGAGCATAAAAAGCGACTTTATGTCGCCTACGCACAGCATAAAGTCGAACTTTTAGAGAAAGAGAAGTGAAAAATAAATAGTCGTAAAGTTGTCTACTTTCTTTTCGATACGGTCCTAAAGTTATGTTACATTTTTTGAACATTGTAATTTACATCGCAAATGAAGCGAGGTAAAGTTGCTTTCAGTCTAGAACTGACGTAACTTAAGTGGCATTTTTATTATTATTATTATTTATAATGAGGCAGGCAGTTTAACAACTGATAGTGCCTATATCCAGCGATCTGTGTCCTGAGATCGTTGCTCAGTGGTATGCTTGTCTAATTTATTCTTAAAATTATTGACGTTAGGTGATGAAATTACATCCTCGGGGAGTTTGTTCCAAGCACTCACAACTCTATTGCTCAGAAAGTGTTTATGAGGGTTGTTGTGCGACCTGCAGGCAACTAGCTTTAGGTGATGACCTCTCAGTCGGGTATTGTTGTTTCGTACAAATATTTCGCATTTTGTTGTTGATATTGCTGTAACTTTAAACCAATGAAAAAAAATTGGATAAGTGCGAGCCCGCATCGCGCATGAAGGGTTCCGTACCTATACATATATATATAATCTATAACAAGTTTGTTGTATGGGAGCCCTCCTTAAATATTTTATTTTTAGTATTTGTTGTTATAGCGGCAATAGAAATACATCATCAGTGAAAATTTCTACTTATTATAGATTATACAGGGTGAAACATGGGTCGTGAACAGAAATTTCAGTTTCTATTGCAGTATCTTAAGGCAAATTCATGGCATTAACTCTTAAAGCAAACAATAAAACTTATTTGATATTAATTTAAAACAGGAAAAATACCAAGCTAATGGTCACCCTATCCGGGACTTGACTGTAGCTTTAAGTATTTACAATTACTGTTATGTAGATTTATTTCATCTTATCATTAGAGTACTGACTATCAAACAACATCATCTGTGTATTCCAAGAACCTACATTATGCACTTAATGTAAACACACTTTGTATTGGTTTTTATCGTATTTTATTTAAAAAAAAATAATCGCAAATTTTACACGTACTTTAATAAATGTTCAAAATGATCGCCTTCTAATTCAACACACAACTGTGCTCGTCTCCTGTGGTTGTCTTTGACTCTCCTTAGCACGAATTGATCGGCCTTTACTTCGTTAAAAGCGGCTATAATTTTAATACGAAGCTCTGCCACTGTATCGGATACCTGTTCATAAACCTGTCTCTTGATCTCACCCCATAGGTAAAAGTCCAAAGGCGTTAAGTCAGGACTACGCGGTGGCCATTGTATGGGTCCATTTCGGCCTATCCAGCGTTCAGGGTATTCGTTATCCAAGTAATTACGGACGTCACGGTGAAAATGAGCAGGTGCTCCATCTTGCTGATAATGTAAGTTCACTAAATCCTCCTCAGGCACTCCTTCTAGCAATCCGGGGAGGACCTGACGTAGAATACGGAGATAGTTCCTCCCACTCAGACGTCCTTCAATAAAGTGAGGGCCAATCACTGTATTATTGATGATACCCGCCCAGACATTCACACTGAACCTCACTTGATACGCATTCTTTCGCACAACGTGTGGGTTTTGTTCGCTCCACCAATGTTCATTGTGTTGGTTGAAAAGTCCGATCCTCGTAAATGTCGCTTTGTCGGTCCATAAGATGTTTGTATCTTGGTTTTGCAACAACCACCGACAAAATTCTACCCTTTTCGCGTAATCTGCTAACACGAGATCCTGTACGGGCTGAAAATGAAACGGGTGTTGGCCAGACGCATTAAGCAAACGCCACACGTACATCTGGTTTACACGAAAGCGTCTGGCAGCTTGTCTAGTGCTCGCTTGTGGATTTATTAAAGAAGTTCCGTATCCGCCTGTACAAGTATTCCGGACGAATAATCTGCCCTCCTCTGGCCTGTGCATGAGCTGGAACAGTAAACTGTCCATACTCCCGGAGATTCTGAATCAATCTGCGAATCAGGTTGTGTGTCGGGACTGGTGACTCTGGGTAACGTTCGCGAAATGCTTCTCTTGTTTGCTCTGTACTATTAGTTTGAGCGTAAAATCTTATCATATCGTAACGTTCAATAAAAGTATAAGGATACGCAGGCGGCATTGTAAACGCGAATTATTAATTTTCAATTTAAATTCGTTGCTTAATGTTATGACTTTTGAATTTGTCATTGTCAATAAATATGTTTATATACGTTCTTACCAGCCAATACAAAGAGGTTAAATGATTAATTTTATCTAGGTCTATGACAGTTTAACGTAGCAATTAGGGTGACCATGAGACTCAGTAAATTTAAAACCTTTTTTTTAAATAACGAATTAACAAACAATGTGTACATATTTCTGCCCCTCATATCGTCCACATGTTTAAGCTAAAGTTAGACATTAAGAAAAACATATTTCTGTTCACGACCTGTGTTTCGCCCTGTATATATATATAAATAGGTACGGAACCCTTCATGCGCGAGTCGGACTCGCACTTGCCCATTTTTTTTCATTAATGTATACACGTACTCTTCAAGAACGCGGAATACCTCACTCGATGTTGTTACTTCGGCACGCTCGCTTGAAACTTCGTATTTTTTTTTAGAATATCAAAAGGTCTTTTCTTTCCTTTCCGGTTGAAAGCCGGGTTGTAGTCGTTACCCGTAAAAATGTGGCATATAGGGTAAATCGCCAATAATTGGCCACCGTTCAATAACTGGCCACCTCAAACTAAAAATGAACTCTGTTCACCTATAAATATAATTCATTTTAGTATAAGGTGTTAATTACTGGCCACCCTTCAGTAACTGGCCACGTTATACTAAAATGAATTCTGTTTGTAGGCGAACAAAGTTAATTTTTAGTATGAGGTGGCCAGTTATTAAACGGTGGCCAATTATTGGCGATTTACCCTAGCAAGCGACCGCGATAACTGTTCGCCAAGCTTGGCATAGGTACATTTCGTTGATGTCGAGGTACAATTTTTTCTTTCCCGTGCTCAGATCAACTATTGGGTGAATTGCAGAAAATATGTACCTTTGGAATTTCGTAACTAAACTGAGAGTAAACGAAACTGATAATTGCTGTAACGAAACTGATAACATAAAGCGTCGGACTCATGAAATAAAACTAGTGATGTTTTATGGTTTCGTTCGCAGAATTATTTAATAAAACGTTTTAATTTCAATTAGCAATATTGATTTATGATTTTTGGTTTACATAATCACAGTCTGAATACTAATAACAAATATGATCGAAATAAATAAATTAATTATGTAATAGTCTTACAGTAGCCAGTCTTAATTCTTTCTTAAGTATTATTTCTGGATCCAGACTCTGCTGCCTATTAGATTTATTTTTCTTTTTAGTATAATAACGTGCGGAATATCGTCTCCAATTATCGCTAGTTATTTCTTTTTGGTCCTTATTTTGACTTTTTATTCCACGTTTTCTTGACTTTTTATTCCACGTTTTCTTGACTTTTTTACTCTGTCCAAATGTTTCACTCTGAACACTTAATATTTTGTAGGATTTTGCTTTGAACGTTATCTATATTTCCTTTGCCTTTCAGCATAATTTGTCTACTGTAAAAAGTGTTTTTATTTTTGTACTGAAATATTAGGTAAAATATATTTTTATATAGTAAATTGATTTCGACCGTTTTTCGACCTATAAAATGTTCAATAGTATGAACTAACCCTTACATTTTATCAGTTTCGTTACATAACGAAAAATAACGAAACTGAGACAAGACATATGAGGAATTACAACCTAAAACAATATTTTTCTTCAAACGTGTAAAGCATTCATCTAGAACTATGTAAATTTGTAAGATTCAGAGTAAAACCAATCGGCAATGAATAAACTGGAGTACGAAAATAAAGATTTTATATGAGAATATCGCCGTTACTCAACCTGAGATTTTTTAGCTCATTTACTCAAGACTACCGATCCACGCGCCACTTTGTTGAAAATAAAGTGGCTGCCGCCGTGTTCAACATTTTGGAACATGTCAAAGTGCTTCCAGAATAAGAAAAAATAATTCTACCAAGAATTGAGACATTTCTTTGGGATTAAATGCTCCGTAACTAACCCTGAGTAACGAAACTCCAGTAAGTTGGGACAAGTTTATCAATATAGAAATTTCACAACTATGTATATTAAACGTAAATATATTTGTACAGAATTTAAAGATGATCTAATAAGGAATGAATAATTTACAGTTAAACTTTAAAATAAATAATATCAATCGTAACAAATTTCCGAGTTAAAAATACGCTCAGAATTGGGACATGAACACAATATATGAAGTAACTGCGTACCTCTTAGGAAAAAAATACTTAAAAAATAAAATAAAAAAGGAATTGAAATAAAAATATCTTATCTGAATCGAAAGAATTCTTATTATCAAAGTAACATAATGACATTGTGTTTTCATGGGACACTCATAAGCATAAAGGGTGCATATTTTCTGCAATTCACCCTATTATGTGAATGTTTTCTTTTAAATATTTGAAATTCGCCAACATTATTACAGGTATATCAGAATCCGTACAATGTACCTGCGCGCGATAATTACTGTTCAACTGACAAATGTGGAAAACAATTTTGGTGTCGGAAATTGTTGTCAATGACTATTTTTATTTGCCCTTCACCGGAAATGACATTTATGACTGTGATTGATAAGATTGTAAATAAATAATACAGGAGGTTATGAAATAATGGTTTATTTTTTCACTACTGCAAAGAGATGCTATTTTATTTTTAATTTTTCCATATGCCAGGCACCCATAGTCCTATTTATGGTCTATACATTAATGGGTCCCTTTTCTTTGCCTTTTGTTCTGTTACATACTGTATATGAATGAATTAATGAATATATTTATTTCATGTAACAGGGCACATATTTTATTAGTAGATCTTACAAACTAGGGTTAGTAAGTAATTACAACTAAAACAAAACAAATTACAATTAAAACAAAACAACACTGACCGGGGAGTGTAATCCCTCGCAGTGCAGCATGTAGGGACAGTCAACCCTGTCCGCTATCATTCGAAGAATGCTGTTGGGACTGCAGCGCACCCGGCGCACCAGGGATGCAGCGCGAGCGCGCATGGTCGTATAGAAACAATCCACGCGCGCCTCCGCGAACATCCCCGATGCGCTACAGAAACGAGGCAGTCCCATCAACACCCGGAACGCATTATTATACTGGATCCGAAGTAATAATCGGCCCAGATAAGCATGTGTATAACATGCTTATCTGGGCCGCTTGACATAGGGGAACCTGGGGATAGTTGATCCCCATTTTGATTTTGGACTCTATTTTTTTTTTACAGTATTGGAGATCTTTTCAAGCCAAAATATTCAAAATTTATCTATTCATTGATAGTTTGAATGAAAACAAGATTATGCTACAATTTAACTCAATATTAAATGAAATACAATATTGTAGACTTTTACCATGTATCCCCCATGTAAGGGAGATTTGTTTACCCCTAATTGGGAGCCTTTTTAACTTTTTAACTTTGTCGTAGTCGGGCGAAAAATAATATATCATCGACAGCTCTATGAATCCTAGCATAGATAAGACTTGATCCCTCACGGGGACACAGGATTCCGTCATCATGTCACCCCCAAATCAAAAGTTCTCAAGTCTCCCCATACATAGTGTTGTTATCAAACATGCGCTACTCAAAACTATTTATCACGTATTTGAACGTATTCAATGACAATCTACACTTGAATAAACGACTAAAACAACAAACACACTAAAACAATAGCATTTATTTCACTTTTCATTAAATAAATCAAGTTAAAACTTACCGAAAATTAAGTTCGACGCGACGCAAATATTTCAACGGCCACCATGTGCAAAATACTGACGTGAGTCACAACGTGCCACGAAAGAACGTGAAGTTAGGCATAAATGAATGAGTGTTGCTAGCGTAAGAAAACGTATCGCGTTTGGTTGAATTTTAAATTAACTTTAACAAGTCTCCCAAGGGATCTAGTCTCCTCAGGTTCCCCTACACGACACGAATTGTGTTTGAGCTTCTTTTTCAATGTCTAACGACAACGTGATTTAATCGGGATTCAGAATCAGAATTATTTATTTGCATTAAACAAAGGTTACAAATACAATTGATGTTACATCATAATAGAATCCCATTACTTGTTTGTACCATAAAATGGCGTGCAAAAACTTAGAAAGATTTACAATAATTACGAATTTATGAAAATTAAAAGAAAAAAACAAATAGTGCACAATGTCAGGAACTTAAATTCTAAATATTCAGTCGATATAAATATGAATGAACTAATAATACTTAAGACAGTTCAACTTATTCTAAATAGGTATATTTAATAATATTGCAATTTGGTGCATGTCATAGATCTTTAAATGAATCTGTCAGTGCGTTAAATATTTGTACAGCCATTCCATGCACATTCCTTTGGATAAGTGAAAGATTTGTTTTGGGCAGAATCAGTTTGTTTCTGTATGGTGATCAGGATTAGATGGTTACCTAGCTGAAACACTATTTTTTTTCAAAAACTGTTTATTTTTCAGAATAATTATGAAACAAACCTAACCTAACCTACTGGGTTCTTTAAAAAGATTAAAGTAATGTCGTGCTGATGTGTATTTTCCAATTATCAGCTGTACAATTTTTGCTAGGCATTTTATTTGCTGTGCAATAATAATTTTAGATTGACAGTAATATATTTTGACTGAAGGTTAGATAATTTGATTACACTAAAGCAAAATAGAATGCAATTTTTGGTAATAGTTTTGATGTTTATGAAAACAATATTTGGTGAGCAAAAAATCCATTTTGGGAAGCAAAAAGATATACGGACTTTACGTAAAATTATTCTGGTGTAATGTATATTAATTTTGGAATAAAAAAAGATTTAGTTTAGGGAGCTCTGTATAGAGTGGGTTTAATTTATATGGAGGTAATTCATTTTATTTGGAATTTAGTTTTAGGGTATAAAAGCCATTTTGGTGAGCGTTTAAATTGTAGCGCATTAATTTTTCAAAAAAATTCGAGATGACAGGTATAAGAGTGATAGGACGGTAGTTTTTTAAGTCTGATTTGGGTCCTTTTTTATGTAATGGCTTGATTATGGCGTATTTTAGGAGTTCCGGAAATATACCTTGCACGAATGATAAATTTATTATATAACTTAATGGTATTGACAATGCAAGTAGCACATTGTTTCAAAACTTTAGTGCTAATGCCATCGTAACCAGTGGCATTCGTATTATTTAACCCTTTGATTGCCTTTAAAAAGTCTTCGGAGCTGACTGGAGACAAGAATATACTACGTTTCAGTTGTTCTATATTATGGGTATAGTTTGTATTTCGGGTTATTTTTTTATTTGTATTTTCTATAAAATAATTATTGAATATTTCAGGTATAATCTTAGGATCACTTATTTCCTTAGTACCAATTACAATTTTATCAATTTCATTACTGAAAGGCTTCATATTGCAGTTTTGCCTAATGATTTGCCAAGATGCTCGACATGTGTTTTTAGCATTTTTAATAAACCTGGCATTTGTTATCTGTCTAGCTTTATTGAGACAATTTTTCAGGAGCCGCATGTACGTCTTATACTTTCGCAAATTTTCAGTATTTTCTTTATTCCTAATTGCTATTTTGTACAAGTTCGTTTTATTATTACAGCATCGTTTTATACCACGTGTAAGCCATTTGTTCTTAATCGGCTTATTATTCTTTTTTATTTTAATTAAAGGAAAACATAAATTATAAAACTAGACAACTAAATCATGAAATTCTTGAAACGCGGTATTTGTGTCCGTTTCATGAGAAACCCGGTTAAAGGATAACGCAGTCATACATTCAGCAAACTTTTTTATGTTTTCTTGGCTGTAATCTCTTACTGTTTCATACCAAAACTGTGATATATTTTAAATGCTTTGTTAATTTTTAAATTGCATGTGTTTGTCCTGTTTCGTGGTCGGATAGAGCTAAAAAATGAATCTTCGGTGTACAATTTGTAATATAATGTACATACTAATTGCAAACTTAACCCGGCTATTTAAGATAAGTGTTTGTACGGAACCCTCGGTGCGCGAGTCAGGCTCGCACTTGGCCGGTCTTTTGCTATATTTTTACTAAAGCCATAAAGCCATCAAAGGATTAGACAACCTCAATTTTCTGTACCTACTGTAAAATTTTGCGAACGTGACTTACCCAGTTCTCCCCCTTGCCCCTTCACTTACTACGAACAAAATTTAATGTGTGTATAAGTCGCAAGTTACACATCAGATTGCTAATATTTTAACTGTATGTTAGAGTACAATTTTGGTACATTTTTTTAGAGCAATAACATTTCTCAATAATCAAGGGCTTCATAATAAACTGCGATACACCCGCCATCCTGACAGTCAGAATGGCGGGTGTACCTAAACATTGTAATATAGAGCAATAACATTTCTCAATAATCAAGGGCTTCATGGTAAACTGCGATACACCCGCCATCCTGACAGTCAGAATGGCGGGTGTACCTAAACATTGTAATATAGAGCAATAACATTTCTCAATAATCAAGGGCTTCATGGTAAACTGCGATACACCCGCCATCCTGACAGTCAGAATGGCGGGTGTACCTAAACATTGTAATATAGAGCAATAACATTTCTCAATAATCAAGGGCTTCATGGTAAACTGCGATACACCCGCCATCCTGACAGTCAGAATGGCGGGTGTACCTAAACATTGTAATATAGAGCAATAACATTTCTCAATAATCAAGGGCTTCATGGTAAACTGCGATACACCCGCCATCCTGACAGTCAGAATGGCGGGTGTACCTAAACATTGTAATATAGAGCAATAACATTTCTCAATAATCAAGGGCTTCATGGTAAACTGCGATACACCCGCCATCCTGACAGTCAGAATGGCGGGTGTACCTAAACATTGTAATATAGAGCAATAACATTTCTCAATAATCAAGGGCTTCATGGTAAACTGCGATACACCCGCCATCCTGACAGTCAGAATGGCGGGTGTACCTAAACATTGTAATATAGAGCAATAACATTTCTCAATAATCAAGGGCTTCATGGTAAACTGCGATACACCCGCCATCCTGACAGTCAGAATGGCGGGTGTACCTAAACATTGTAATATAGAGCAATAACATTTCTCAATAATCAAGGGCTTCATGGTAAACTGCGATACACCCGCCATCCTGACAGTCAGAATGGCGGGTGTACCTAAACATTGTAATATAGAGCAATAACATTTCTCAATAATCAAGGGCTTCATGGTAAACTGCGATACACCCGCCATCCTGACAGTCAGAATGGCGGGTGTACCTAAACATTGTAATATAGAGCAATAACATTTCTCAATAATCAAGGGCTTCATGGTAAACTGCGATACACCCGCCATCCTGACAGTCAGAATGGCGGGTGTACCTAAACATTGTAATATAGAGCAATAACATTTCTCAATAATCAAGGGCTTCATGGTAAACTGCGATACACCCGCCATCCTGACAGTCAGAATGGCGGGTGTACCTAAACATTGTAATATAGAGCAATAACATTTCTCAATAATCAAGGGCTTCATGGTAAACTGCGATACACCCGCCATCCTGACAGTCAGAATGGCGGGTGTACCTAAACATTGTAATATAGAGCACATTTCTCAATAATCAAGGGCTTCATGGTAAACTGCGATACACCCGCCATCCTGACAGTCAGAATGGCGGGTGTACCTAAACATTGTAATAACTTGTTGTGCGGAGGTACAATTTTTTTTAAAGTAGGTACAAAATAGTACATTTTGAGTACATTTTTTTGGTATAATTGTTTTACAAATCCGTGATGGTACACCCGCCATTCTGTCTCTCACAATGGGTATTATTATTAATACTACACATATTTTGGAAAAGTATTTGTAAACAGCCTGGATTAGGCACGCGAATTATTGATGCCCTCGCGGGAGATTGTGTTGTGATGTTACGTAGTTCGGGTGCTGCGCGTGCGCGTGCGTGGCTCGGCGCCGGCGCCGTTTGTCTTGAGTGGTTGGAGCCGTCGGGCTTGAATGTCCCTGTTGACATCATCACTTATATTAATCGCTGTTCGTTGTTGGGTAATCTGCTCGGTAATGTCTCTTCCATTAATGATAAGTCTGTTGTCCCGAATGACTGCTCTTTTTCCCGTTTGTCTCGCTTCTTGAAGCTTTTGTCTCAGTAATTTTCTTAGTTTCAGGTTATCAGCGTCTAAGTTAAATAAACCCTCAAACTATGCACAGAATGATTCCAATAATCATTGTCTCATTAAACCCTTTTCATCAGAGGAGCTTAAGTCTGCAGTATTTTCTAGACGAGACACAACCTTTGGTTTGGATGGTATTCCATACATTCTATTTAAAAAACTAAGTATAGGCGGAGTTAATAACAACTTTTAAAACAACGTTTGGAATTTTCATAGAGCAAAATCTCTTACCACAAAATCTGTTTGGTTTTCGAAGAGGTAGGTCTTCTCGTGAAAGTATATGCCAACTGCAACTCGACGTTCAGCATTGTCTATCAAATAATAAATATCTTCTGTCAGTCTTCTTCGATATCTCGGGTGCATTTAATAGTGTGAATATTTCCATTTTGTGTAAGTAATTATTCAGTATTGGGATTGGGATACCTGGAAAAATAATAAACTGGATTGAAATTTTCCTAACAAATAGAAAAGTATTTGCAAAATACAATAATCATTTATATGGACCCTAGGCTGTCTTCCACAGGAGTTTGTCAAGGTGGAATACTATCCCCATTAATTTTTATTCTGTACATTAAAAGGCTAAATTTAATTCTGGGACCTAACATTAAAAGCTTACAATTTGCTGATGATCTGGTTGTTTATACATCAGGAACTGATATGAACCTACTATCAACTATCATTAACAAGGCGTTAGTAGATTTAAATCAGTATTCTAGCTATCTTGGTCTTGAGGTGAATTCAGATAAATCCAAAGTACTCATATTCGGACGCAAATGTACTGTCTTGCCTACTATCTCATTCAACAGCATTCCATTGCCTATATCAAGAAGCATCAAATTTTTGGGTGTAACTTTTACTTCAAAGCTTTCTTGGATACCATATGTTGAGAATAAAGACTGTATCGTTAAGTATTAATACAAGTAAAATAAAGTATTACTGACAACTTTCATATATTAATTATTAGAAAAAAAAACTTCTACGTTTTAGACGTTAAATGATACAAAAAAGTCTTTAAACCCAATGAAATCATTCATTTTTAGCAAATTTTTTGACTTTCTGTCTGTACGTAGAAATCAGAGTTCGGACAGCGCCTTGGTCAAATTTTTTTGTCATCCTGTTCTAGTCTCGACGAAATTGCTCTTCGGAACCTGTAGACCGGGCATTTTTCCGCAGTTTAGCTTTAGTTATAGCCCAAAAACGTACGATAGGCTTAAGATTTGGGCAATTCGGGGGTTCATAGCTTTAGGTACAAAATTGATATTTTTCTCTTCATACCACTACAAAGTCTTGGACCCATAGTGGCATAAGATACCAAATCGGGCCAAAATATAGTCTGAACACTGTGTTTTCTAACCATATAGGCAATAGTTATTTGTTATGCAAGGCTGCAAAGTTGTTATTTGGCGCGAGTGTTGAAATTGAAAGCCGAGCGTAACGAAGCTTTCAAGACACGAGAAGCTAAATAATTTTGCAGCCATGCGGAACACACAACTTTTCACCTCACTACAGCGAGGAAAATGGAAGTTCAAGAAAAACCATTAAAACATAAAAATAATCATATTTAATTTTGTCTACTATTTAACACATCAAATTTAAAACATAACACACTCAAATCCAAACCAAATAAATAAGAGAGAAGCAGACATATTAAAAAATATGGCCGTAATTTGTATTATCGTCGTGTATATTTTATCGTTGAGTTTTTCTTAAGCACTGTTATATTATATTTGTATTTGAAACTACTTGACACATTCGTTGTGAATGTGGGAGAATGGCACTCTGGGAAGGATTAGTTGGCCACTCGGAAGTATTTTCCATAACACTTGCTTTGGAAGTTATTGGACGATGCATGGGATCCGCACAAGATTATTTCGGCTTTATCTTCTTTAAAAACGCCAACAGTTTCGGTAAATTACTTATCGTCTCCAAATATTTATAACAAATCCTTTTTCGTTTTAATGCAGGCTTTTAGCATTGTATAAATACTCCAAATTGGGCTTCACTTTCTTGTTTTCCATATTTCTATAAAGTAAGACAACAGTAAGTATATATATTCCCCACAGAACCAATTTACGTTGTTTAAGTGAATTGTGAAAACTTCCAACTTTTTAATTATTATTTTTTTCTCGGGTGCGTTCAGAAATTACACTCTTATGTTCCAACTTTTATAACAAATAAATATTAAAATTTGTGATGTATTTAATATATTTACTAGTCAAATATATAAATGAAACTGAAATACTTACTATTATTCTATATATAAACATATTCAACATAAAATAAAGCGTAGAAAAATAAAAACTTAAAAATCTGTAACCACAAACCAGGTGTCTGGACGTGTTATTGTAGGTGTATTTTTTTTTTAAAGAAGTGTTCAAACGTACATATGATTTTAGCCGGCCAGACCAGATCGCCTTTTATTAGCGTGCGTTGATTGGTTATTCGAAGATTTATCGACTGATGAAATCAGTCACGCGTTGAAGGAGTCTTAAATATAAAAAAGTTGCGTGCACCACAGAGAATCAAAATCGTCGTGTTCGAAATTCAAATGACTTTTGCACGCTAGCGGATAAAATAGACTTTTGCACGCAGATTTCGCCCTATAAACCGAGGTTTTCCGAGCGAGTGAGGTGAAAAAGTCGTTTATTAAGACATTCCTTTATTATTACTTTAAATATGCTGTCATTGTAGACGTAGTGATAAATGGAGTCGATTTGAGGCCACACTCGCAGATCGCCTGCCAAACCATAATTTTTTTGCCATTTTTTTCTGTAAAAATTGACTTTTCAGATTCACTAATAACAGATCGATCTTGAACTGTGTAATACTGCCGTGCGGTCCCGGCAGAGATTTATAATCGAATTTCACAGTCATATGTCTCATCGTCCATTATAAGATACAGATTTTCCTTGAAAGAATAGTCATAAAATTTTTAAAACTCTTTATTTTTGAGCTTTGCTGTTTTTCGCATTGTTTAGGCTGCCTTTGCTTCTTGTAAGTCTTGAAATTGTATCTCTGCTTTAGACGTTGGACCATACATATAGATGTACCTAACTTTTTAGCCAAATCCCGAACAGACACCTCCTTGTTGGTTGTGTATGCCTTTACTATCTTTTTATCCAAATTGGGGTTTGAAGGACCTGATTTTCGGCTGGATTTCGTTTGTCAACGAAAGTATACTCTTGGCCGTACTGTTTAATCGCATTTTGGACTCCACCAACACTTAACGTTTTCGAGTTAAGCTAGCTTCCTGAGAGTGATTCCTTTTATACTACACCATTTGTCCAGAATCGATTTCCGTTTTTCTGGTGAAAGTCCATACAGTTTTAGTTTACAATACAATAACTAACGAGGAAACGAAACAATCCTAGTCAAATCCAACATTTAATTTTCAGATTGACATCAGTTTGAATTAAAAAAAAACTATGTTTTAATCGAATGAAACCACTGTCAAGTTGTATTTATACTTAACAATACAGTCTTTATTATCACTAAAGCCAATAAAGCTTGTAATGTTTAAAATCTTTGTGTGCAACTTCCTGGGGGGCAGACCCCAAAGTTCTATTGAATATGTATAAATCCCTTGTCCGTAGTCACTTTGAATATGGCTTTCTTTGTTTTGCCGGGGATATTAAACTTGTGGGAAGATTAGACAAAATACAAAACAAGTGTATGCGTATAATACTTGGTGCTTTTAAAACTAGTCCAATTGCAGCAATGCAAATTGAAATTCAATTTCCCCCTCTTAGTGTTAGGTATATTTATTTGAAGGAAAGGTTTATTTTAAAGCTGTACAGCTTACCTAATAATGATATTCTCCGTAACTTGATTGCTTGCCGAACAGTCCCTTTTGGAAAATCAGTATACATTCTTAAGGAGCTTTGTTCATTTCTTCAGCTTTTAGATGAGCTTAAAATACATCAAAGCAATCTTGTGCTTCCTAAATTAATCTCTAAGGATGAGGTATATCTCGGTGGTCGAATTGTAAATTTGTTTATACAGATGGTTCAAAAAATGTCAATGCAACTTCTTTTGCAATTTACCAGCCTGATGTTGATAAGGGAATTGGTTTTAAGATTAGTAAGCATGCTAGTATCTTTACAGCTGAAGCTGTCGCTATCCTTTTTGCATTGAAACATATTAAGGAGCACAATCAAAATTGTAATTAATGGGTAGTAGTCAGTGATAGCATGTGTGCTAAAAAAAAATGCAAATAATAAAATTAAAGCAGATACCAATTATTTAATTTTTGTTATTAAGAAATTGTGGCTGCAATTATTTTTGATGGATATAAAAGTAAATTTTGTCTGGGTTCCATCTCACACAGGAGTCTTAGGTAATAAAAGAGCTGATTTTTTACCTCGAACTATTGTCAATACAGTTTCGTCCTTTGTCCCGACGGTAGGGACCTTAGTGTGGCTTTACCATACACAGATATTGTAAATATCTTAAAAAAACGAATGCTTGTCCATTGGGGTAGGCATTGGTATCACTGTACGGAGGTTGAAAATAAAGCACATCAGAATTCGTTGCTAAGACACTCAAGTTAATGATATACCCTGGTTTTGCAAGATTAAGTTACGTTAATAGGAAGTTTTATACTACACTCACACGAATGCGCATTGGTCACTGTCGCCTAAATTTCCATCTACATCGGAAAAATATTATTGATTCTCCTTATTGCGATCACTGTGGGATGGGAGAGGTTCAAGCCATGGACCACATCTTATTTGATTGCTCATCTTTTGGCATTCAGCGCCTTGTGCTGATGGATGAGTTACTTAACATCTGTTGTGGAGACCGTGGATTGCAGTGTGCACTTGTACCGCACGACACGAGACTGCTCTGGAGGCGGAGGGCGAGGCTGGTAGATTGGAAATTATAACCAAACCCCGGATGACGGGAGCAAAAATGCGTTGACAGCTTTATAGTGCGAGGACACACATTTTATATCATATAAATCGATGTCGATAAAAAGCACGATGTACCTACTGGACTACCGCTATGATATGCAGAAGTATTAATTATTGTTGAAAATAAAATTAAAACGAAAAGTTTGTATTTTTTCAGTATTTTATATAGTTTTCGTAATATATAATTATCATTTTTTCTAAATTTTCTGATTTTAAACTCCTTCGCCTTGGCGATAAAATCCATTTCATCCAACTAAAGGACCGTTCTAAATCTACTGTAGTAATCGGAGCAAAATTAAATAATTCATAGTGGCTATGGATTTCTTCTGTACAACGTACTTCCACTTCTTTACCAGATATCAAATTATTTAAGATGTTTAAAGTTAAAAAGCCAACGTTTTTCTTCAACACATCCTGATACTTGTTGTGGATAACTTTACCTTGAGGATGTAACCGTAATCTTGACAAGTGCACTTTCAACTTGTGTACTATATTTAAACTGGCTTCCAGGCTTAAATTTTGATTTTGTAATTGTTTTATTGTACTAGGTATTATTGACAAATTACTGTTTATCCATTTTAGATCATTCAAAATATTTAAATCGTTCATTGCACGTTTGACTTTCAAAATATACATTGAATCCCTATTAGGGAATGTCTGTATGACTCGCTTGATTTCAGGCAAATATTTATGATAGTAGCAGGCCGCGTTTATCCATGTTCCCCATCTTATTATAGTTGGCTGCGGTGGTAAAGGAACGGTTGGTAACATTTGACGAAACGTTCTTATTCTTTTAGGCGATTTTCGGAACACCTTTTTTGTGTATGCGATTAAATTATTCACAGAGGGAAAAAGTAATCGAACTTTTTCAGCCACCCTATTTACGCCATGAGCTAGACATGTAACATGAACTAAATTAGGAAAAAGTTTTTTCAAGTTTTTTCCTGCCTTTAACATATAGGCTACGCCATCCGTAAGGAGTAACAAGACTCTGTCGTGTTTATTATGGTCTTTCCCCCATAGTTTCTCCAAGGCAATTCTAATGAGTGTTGATATAGTAACATTATTAACTTCGTCTAACCAAAAACTCGATATAATGTGTGGGGTACTCATCTGTTTTTTTAATAAAGCTCCAACCATTACATTACCGATTTGACGTCCGTTTGCATCTGAGGATTCGTCTACGCTTACGTAAATTCTAGCATTTGCAAGTTCAGTCCTGATTTGGTGCATTTTTTCTTTATATGCAATGTCCAAAGTAGTTTTTCTCAGAAAAGATTCATCGGGAATACGTACTTTACAAAATTTTCCGGATATGCAATTGCAAATGAAATTAGTGAAAATGGGGTTCTTAACCTGGGTCCAGGGGATGTTGCAAGCCAAAATAAACTTTAACAGTTCCAGATTGAATAAATTTTGTGTTTTTGTTGAAACGCCGCTGTGCCTTTTGCTTCTGATGTGTCTTAGTACGGAAAATTTGGAATTTGACATTGTGATTTCACATTTTTTACAAAATAAATGTTCACCTCGATCTTCTATATATTCCGCGTAATCGGCTATCCAAGTACGCTGTTTCTTCTTGCGTGGCATGGTGGCGGCTCGATAATATTAATGATAATGAATCAAATAAATGATAGTAAATTAGTTCGTCTCAATGTAATTTCTAAGATTGACACCGATTGACTTGAGTCAATGTCAGATAGCGGTTGTTTATAATTGCGATATGCAAATATGATATGAAAGAGGTCTGTAAGTTATGTGAAAAGTATCTATTTATAACTGTCATTCACTTTATCTATTTTACGATCATTACCGTGAGTATGATATAATTATAGTACCAATGTAATTAGTTGACTGAAATGGTATCTATACTTACCTGATGTACCTAATATTGTGTAACAACCTGACATGTAAGATAATAAGTTTAATTTATAAATTTCTGATTCAATAATTTGTTCGTATCGATGTCGATAGAATAGTCGATATTTAACTAAGCACTAGTGACAAGTGCATTTTTGCTCCCGTGGTCCGGGGTTTGATTATAACGCACCTTTATGCAGCATTGAAGTAAATCATTTATTACTCAGAATAACGAGGCACTTACATTTTGTCAAAGGGTTAAAAGTATAAAATTACTAAAGCTATTCAGAAAGCTACTTGTCGCTATGGCTGACATCTTAGAAGAGGGAAGAGACACAGATTATACATTCCATAGATAAAAATTGCATTCACTTAAGTAGCCTACAGACGATCATAGATTGTGGACAATACACGATCCAACACTTCCCCTTATTGTGCACAATGTACATGCAAACAAATGCTAAATGATTAAATTAAATAATCACAGACATAAAATACAAACTCTATTATTATTACATATGTGACTCTACATAGCATTCATACAAATGGAACTAAATTCATAGCTGTGACAAAACGCTCATGCTTTAATTTACCTAAAGGTTTTGTTAATACATCGGCTAGCATTTTGTCAGTAGGCATGTACTTTACAATAACAATATTCTTACTGATAAGATCCTTAACATAATGAAACCTTAAGTCTATATGCTTTGTACGCTTATGACAGTATTCATTAACATGCAGTAATCTTTGTGCTGACTGGTTATCATTTAATACAGTATATTCAATTTCCTTACTCTGTCTAGGTAATATTTCTGAAAGTAAATTTTGAATAAATGTAACATCTTTACAAACATCACTTATGGCTAGATATTCTGCCTCTGTTGATGATAAAGCTACACATCTTTGCTTACGGGATTCCCAATTTACCGTATCATTACCTAGTTTGATGACAAAACCAGTATAACTTTTCCTATCGGTTACATCATTGGCCCAGTCCGCATCAGTAAAGGCATTTAAAAACCAATTCTTACTTTTATGGAAACATAAAGAGTACTGAATTGTTCCTGCCAGATAACGCAGAATCCGCTTTGCTGCCAACCAATGAGTCCTATCGAAGCAGTTATTGAACTGGCTAAGCTGACTGCATGCATATGATATATCTGGCCGGGTACACACAGACAGATACATCAGGCATCCAAGCAGCTGACGATAGTTGTAAATGTCATCCTGTAAACTATCAGCATTTTCAGCTTTCAGAAGTTTACAGTTGACTTCCATTGGTGTAGATACGGCCTTACAATTTTGCATATTGAAACGAACAAGCAATTTACGTATATATTCACTTTGGTCGAGTTTTAAAATGCCTTTAACTCTATCCCTAGTGACATTAATACCTAGACAGCTCTTCAACATACCTAAGCTCTTTACATTAAATTCCTTTTCAAGGACAGATACTAGCACATGCTTAATAGAGCTGTTGGTACTGTAAAATACATAAAAGTCGTCTACATACAGTGCAATTATAACTATATCATTACCATTGCACTTGAAATACACACACGGTTCACATTTAGATTGTATAAAATTGTGTTTACATAATAGACTGTGTATCTTACAATTCCACATCCTGCTTGCTTGTTTAAGGCCATAAATACTTTTCTTTAGCAAACATACTTTGTTAGGATACTTATCACAAAAACCTGTTGGTTGTTCCATAAATATTGTCTCATTTAGATCGCCATTCAAAAACGCTGTAGCTACATCTAAATGATCTATACTTAAATCAAATTGATTAGCAATTGAGAACAGAATTCGCATAGTTGAGTGACGTACTACTGGTGAGAATGTAAGAAAGTAGTCTATACCATGACACTGTGTAAAACCTCTGGCAACTAAACGAGCTTTAAAGCGATCAAATTTACCAGATGCATCATACTTTACTTTGTAAACCCATTTACACTTAATTATATTTCTATCTAATGGCCTGTCTACCAATTCCCACACTTTGTTAGCTACAAGAGCGTCGTACTCACACTTCATGGCTTCCTGCCATTCTTTGCTGTTTGAAGAATTCATCGCCTCATCGTAAGTGAGTGGTTCAGAGATGAGAGCGTTCTCATAAACTAAGAAACTTATGTCAGACATATGATACTGTGAAAATCTCTGAGGTGGTACATTACGTGTAGAGCGGATAGGCCGGCCAGTGTGCGAAGCGACAGTCTCTGCAGCACCAGTCTCATCCCGAGCTGTAGTCTCTGCCAGACCAGTCGCAGCACCGTCTCCAGCTGCAGTTCCACACGGCGTAGGTACAGGCTCGTCACCTGTCTCGCCTGCAGACAAACGAGCAGAGTCTAAGTCGGACTCATCCTCGCTCCCCGTACAGTACACTCCATCTGAAATTGAGATATTATCACTATTAAAATCATTATTTTCATTATTAGATTCATCATTATTATTATTACTGACATTTAATTCATAATTATTAAAATTCAATTCATTAATGTTTCTATCACAGTTCTGTTGTATATCACAGTCAAAATTAAAAACATTTACTGCCTCGATGTCAGCCTGAGATGGTTTCTGATAGGAATGCCTAAACTTGTTTTCAATAAATGCTACATTACGTGCAACAATGACCTTTGTAGGGCACAAGGGATCAGCAAGACGATACCCTTTTGAAGTCTCAGAATACCCCACAAATTAAATTCCTTCCCCTTAGCGTCTAGCTTATCCCGTTTATTTTTGGCAACAAGCGAATAAGCAGCGCAGCCAGTTTTTCGAACAAAAATTATCAATGAAAAATTCAAACTGTAGGTTTCAAATATATACCAATAAATGCCAATAGCCCTGTCCTAGGTAGTAACATCAATAATATGTTAAGAAACATGTTTGATCATAGAGAAAAACTTCTAAAACAATCACAATTTAAAAGGAATAAAGCATCTACCAGACAAAAAAGTAAGTGTGTCACAGAGGGTCGCATTCGGCACGAACACTACTTCTCCCACGAGCGCGGCCTGCCGCACCGACGCGCAGATCTGCAGCGGAGTCCGAGGAGTCTTCGGGTGAGGAGTGTGGCGGGGGCGGGACTGTCGTCTGGAAATGAAATAATGAACTTTCATCACACTCGCTCGTAAACAAGGATTTACATGCTAGAAAAGCGGGCGGTGAGACGTAAATTACGCCCCAGGGCGGTAAGTAATTTTTATCACACTTTAAGTTTACATGCTAGAAAACCGGGCGGTAAATCATATATTATGCCCTAGGGCGGTAAGTCATATATTACGCCCTAGGGCGGTAAGTAATTTTGACTACTACTACTTTTGTTTTATTTTCTCGAAAGTGTGATGAAAATTTCGTACGTGACTCTGGTGGTAAAGGAATTCCAAACTCGTGTCATTAAATCCCTCGCCTTCGGCTTCGGGCTTCTAATAGACACTCGTTTGTAATTCCTCGTTTACCACCCTTGTTACGTAATGTACTATTTATTCTGCAAGTAGGCACTTTTACATGTCCGAGTCTACCGGCATTTCTCAAAAGGAGACCACTGTTGAGAAGAAACGCCGAAAGAAACTCAACAGTATATAGTTATAAATTATTTTGTTTCGCAATTTTATTCAGATTGTCCTTTTGTATCATTAGAGTATTTAATTTGTGTATTTAGGCATAATATGGATTTGCATGTTGACTTTTATGTCGACTGAATACTGATTCTGTAACAATAATAATCTTAAGAGGCCTTATTCCTTTTAAAATTTATTTTTTTCATATTATGACGAATATATTGATAATTTCAACCAACTTTTTGAAGTGAATAATACTTTTTCCCGAGTTCTAGGTAGTAACGTAGCTATTTCATGCTTTTATTGCGTGCAGTCGAAAATAAGTTGAAAAAACGAATTTTCCACGTGAATTTTGTCAATTTCGAGTAGTTTTTCGAACAAAAATTATCAATGAAAAATTCAAACTGTAGGTTTTAAATATACCAATAAATCCCAATAGCCCTGTTCTAGGTAGTAACATCAATAATATGTTAAGAAACATGTTTGATCATAGAGAAAAATGTCTAAACAATCAGCATTTTAAAAGGAATAAGGGCTATAAATTTATGAAACATGTAATGTCTCATTTTTTTTAATGTGGGTACACCACAATTTTTATTTAAACCATGAATACAAAGATCAAAGCTTTAAGAAAAATTGAAAAAGGAGCTACCTGGTGGAAGGGACCGGGAATCGAACCCGGTACCTCTGGATTACCGGTCCAGCGCGTTGGCCACTTCGCTACCCTCGCTTCACGTAGACCTGACGATTTTTTCCTTATGCTTTGTGTGTCGATCTTTGCATTGTTTATTTGAAAGGTTTTTACACCTTAGCGACCTCTATGTGAATACGTTAATATTCACATCTTACCGCACAACTTTACAGCGGTGAACGAGCAAGCGAGAGAGGGCGCTGTTTGTTTTATCATTTTTATAAA
The DNA here is from genome assembly GCA_932273695.1 of Apotomis betuletana. Classification (NCBI taxonomy): domain Eukaryota; kingdom Metazoa; phylum Arthropoda; class Insecta; order Lepidoptera; family Tortricidae; genus Apotomis; species Apotomis betuletana. The sequence goes on along the minus strand of OW026298.1, from coordinate 8,392,137 downwards.
ACATGTAATGTCTTTCACTTTTTAGTACTTTATAGTAAGGACTTACCGTTTATTTCTTGCTCCTTCTCTTACGCATCGCCCTGGTGTTCCTCTTTCTTTCGTTGGCTTTTTCTTGGGAGCTCTGCTCCCGCCGCGACCGCCGCTTTTGCCGCGTTCTTGTGGCTATGGGCGAATGTGGGGTTTGGCGGCTCTTTGACTGGGATCTAATGTTGGAAATAGTTATTTGTTATACAAGGGGGGAAAGTTGTATTTTACCCGCGAGTGTTTATTTGAAACACGAGCTAGCGAAAGGATCCTATGATTGACCACGAGCGAAGCGAGTGGTTCAAAATAGAATCCTGAGCGTAGCGAGTGTTTCAATACACGAGACGTACGTTCCGAGCGCAACTTAAATTAAGACGTTGTCACGTCAAAAAAACTTTTATTACCTTTGTTCCTTATTTTTTTTCGGTTTCGACGGCCCAGCGTCAGGCTCAGCGTCGGAGGAAGCTGATGAAAGAAATCATTTATTGTTCGATTGTGCATATACAGAAGCTGTTAAATAAGAACATGGGAGAGTGTCACAATAAACCGGTTAACGGTATACAATAATAATATATGTCAGCGACGGTGATTTTAAAGTCTACAATATACATTTTAATTACTTTACATTTCCAGAAAACAAATAATCCTGTTTCTTACAATAATATAAATATAAATAAGTCATATTTAAATGTCCCTTACAATGTTTGCCATTTTAATAAAATAATCATTTATTGAATAAAAACCGGCCAAGAGCATGTCGGGCCACGCTCAGTGTAGGGTTCCGTAGTTGCTTCACAATAAACTGCTGTTTTAAGCCCGAGGTTTAAGTTAAGAAAGATTTGAAGCTCTATAAAAAGGTCGTAAACGCCCTAGAAACTGTAATCACTTATTACCTTCTGGAAGTCAACTTACGACCTTTTAAAGAAAAAATATGAAATTTGGCGATAACTCAAAAACGGCTCAACCGATTTTGTTCAATATAGTTTTCATTGAAAGTACTTATAAGGCCGCATTAACATGAATTTTTCCATATTTTTTTGACCCATGGTTGAAAAGTTAGAGGGGGGGGGACACAATTTTTTTTATTTTCGGAGCGAATATTTACAAAACTACTGACTTTATCAAAAAGTAATGTTTGAAAACCCCTATTATTTTCAAGAGACCTATTCAACGACACCCCACACACTAGGGTTGAAACGAAAAAAAAAAATCACCCCCACTTTAGGTGTTCGAGAGGTACCCGAAAAAAAAATTTTTTTTTAGTTTTTATTTTACCGTTTTGTCGGCGTGATACATACACATACTCATACCAAATTTCAGCTTTCTAGTACTAATGATCACGGAGCTAAGCCGCGGACGGACGGACAGACGGACAGACGGACAGACGGACATGGCGAAACTATAAGGGTTCCTAGTTGACTACGGAACCCTAAAAAACATTCCTCAAGTAGCTTTTTTTTTAATTTTGAGAAGAAAATTCTATTTGGAAGTTCTGTCCATGAAATAGGGATTGCATTATATATTTTTATTGCCATATGGTAGCAATTCTTTTTATTTAATTGTAGACGGCTTTTAGGAATAATCAAAGATTTGTGTGTGACTTTTCGTTTTCCCTTGTTGCATTTCATGTTAAAGAGTTCCAAATTATTTCTTACAAATTTACAAATTTCTAGAAACAGTCAGGATCCCGAATTTTTTAAAGAATGGTTTACAAGTATCCGACTGTTTTATCCCGCTTTTAGCTTTTTTGGGGAAATGATAAATGATAAATAAATGATAAATGATAACTGTACTGTAACGTGTGCCACGAATGCACAAGCTAGTTGCACGTATGACGGCAACGCTTACCCGTGCTCTAAGCCAGCCCAGCACGGTACTTAGAGATCGGTGCCAGCGGTCTGAAATGGCTTCTGCCATGTGTTTCATGAAAGAAGACAATATTTTGATGGTACTTACACGTTGAAGACTCCTCACTGAACACGTTCTCACGTTCTGTGTCGACTCTGAATTGCACTACACATTATCCGATTTCTTCCGATAAATCGGATCGGATCGGAAGGTCTGGAACGGGTTTTAACTCTTTATTTTATTTCGTTTTGTTAGTATTCTAAGACCAAGGCAAATATACCAACAGCCAAAGTACACAATAAAACTTCTTGAAATAAACTTGTAACTTTTATGTACTATCATTTATTACTTTTTAAACTATTACTTTAAATATTTCTCATTGCTATTAGAGCAATGAGAAATATTTAAAGTAACTTTCAATTTTAATTAAATTAGTTTTTAAGTAGGTATACATGATATGTGTATAATTATGTTATTTACATGATACAGTTTCATTTCCTCGCAATCGAAGTGAAAAGTAGAGTGTGCAACTCGTCCATAAAACGCATTTTACACTCGACTTTATATTCATCCTCGCTCGCAAGCTCGCTCGGATGGATAAACGTCTCGTGTAAAATGATGCGTTTTATGCACTTGTCGTACAATCTACTATTTAATTACTTTACATTTCCAGAAAACAAATAATCCTGTTTCTTACAATAATATAAATATAAATAAGTCCAATTATCACAAAAATCCATATACCTTGATTATATTTAGATTTTTTCCTTATGCTTTGTGTGTCGATCTTTGCATTGTTTATTTGAAAGGTTTTTACACCTTAGCGACCTCTATGTGAATACGTTAATATTCACATCTTACCGCACAACTTTACAGCGGTGAACGAGCAAGCGAGATAGGGCGCTGTTTGTTTTATCATTTTTATAAAACATGTAATGTCTTTCACTTTATAGTACTTTATAGTAAGGACTTACCGTTTATTTCGTGTTCTTTCTTCTTTTACGCATCGCCCTGGTGTTGGCGTTCCTTTCATTACTTCTTTCGCAGGAGCACTGCTCCCGCCGCGACCGCCGCTTTTGCCGCGCCCTAGGAGATATGGGCGTTTTTGGGGTGCGGCGGCTCTTTGCCTGGGATCTAATGTTGGAAATAGTTATTTGTTATACAAGGGGGGAAAGTTGTATTTTACCCGCGAGTGTTTATTTGAAACACGAGCTAGCGAAAGGATCCTATGATTGACCACGAGCGAAGCGAGTGGTTCAAAATAGAATCCTGAGCGTAGCGAGTGTTTCAATACACGAGACGTACGTTCCGAGCGCAACTTAAATTAAGACGTTGTCACGTCAAAAAACCCTATATTACCTTTGTTTCGATGCAGTTTCTTCTGTCTTGCGGGACGCGGACGGCCCAGCTTCGGAAGAACCTGATGACAGGATGACAATTAGCAGAAAGAAAGAAAGAAAGAAAGAAATCATTTATTGTTCGATTGTGCATATACAGAAGCTGTTAAATAAGAACATGGGAGAGTGTCACAATAAACCGGTTAACGGTATACAATAATAATATATGTCAGCGACGGTGATTTTAAAGTCTACAATATACATTTTAATTACTTTACATTTCCAGAAAACAAATAATCCTGTTTCTTACAATAATATAAATATAAATAAGTCCAATTATCACAAAAATCCATATACCTATTATTAATAATATAATCTATATAAATTAACTAATAAAAATTATATATTTAAATGTCCCTTACAATGTTTGCCATTTTAATAAAATAATCATTTATTGAATAAAAACATTCCTCAAGTAGCTTTTTTTTTAATTTTGAGAAGAAAATTCTATTTGGAAGTTCTGTCCATGAAATAGGGATTGCATTATATATTTTTATTGCCATATGGTAGCAATTCTTTTTATTTAATTGTAGACGGCTTTTAGGAATAATCAAAGATTTGTGTGTGACTTTTCGTTTTAGAACATTTCTGATTCAGTTCCCAAAATTCCGTTAAGAGGGCGCCAACGCGTTGTCTAGCTCTCTCTCTCACTATACAACAGACGGGTCAAAGACTGAAAATGGAACGGGCTGTGGTGTATTCTCGGAGGATTTAAGTATTCACATCTCTAAACCCCTAGGTATACACAACACGGTATTCCAGGCAGAATGCGTAGGAATAATAGAAGCCTGCAACGCTATAAAAAGACGCCAGGTTCAAAACACAAATTTACGTATACTATCAGACAGCAAATCCGTATCCTGAGATGGCGGAGGTCAACCTTTGACCCTGACCAAACCTCTTCAGGAATCAGTCCAGACAAAGCCGCTGTGGGTGACCTATTCTTCAAATATATAGCCGTCATAGCGGCCTCACCCCAAAAGCGCTTATCCAACGACGAATGCTGTAGCATGCAACGCACTTTTTCAAAAATTGTTCTGTTAAATCTCTCAGAAACCCCGTTTTGAAATGGAGAATAAGGAACAGTGGTCTGATGGATAATGCCTTCTTTTTGCAAATATCTAGTAAACTTTAAGTTACAATATTCCATACCATTATCCGTACGTAAGCATTTAATAGGCAAATTAAGTTGTTTCTCTACTAAGGCTTTAAATAGAATAAAATAGCTCATTACCTGAGATTTATTCTTCATTAGATATCCAAAACTTTTTCTTGTAAAGTCGTCCGTAAACGCGACTAAGTATCTCGCTCCACCCCAGCTAGCCTCCGGCAGCGGTCCACACACATCACTGTGTATGAGCTGTAGCGGCTGTGTTGTCCTGCTTGAGCTCGCATCAGGGACAGGCACGGCCGATGCCTTCCCCTTAAGACAAGCCTCACACTTGTCATGAGCTTCACCCTGAAACACGACACCACAAACATGCTTTCTTAACCTAGTCATACCTGCGATGCTTAAGTGACCAAGCCGTCGATGCCACAAATCCAAATTGGACATGGCAGAGGCAGCGACTGCTGCGCTCGGTGAATCCTGCCTCTCTTGCAGGATCAAAGAGTGCATCTTATTGAGCGAGTTACTCTCACATACATGACCATCTAATTTATAAATGCCATTAGAGCAATAAGCTTTTGCAAAATAATTGCCAGAACTTTTACAACTCCTATCATCATATAAAAAACAACCATTCTCATTAAATTCAACAATAAAACCACTTTGACACAATTTAGAGACTGATAAGAGATTGACTGATAAATTGGGGACAAACATAACATTTTTAAGTGTTCTAACCTGTTCATTAAAAATAATCTGCATTTCCCCAGAACATGTACTGGTCATATGCTGATTATTGGCTGCTGTTATCACTTGCACACTAGTGTCCTTTACTTTTGACAGCAAATTCTTGTTGTTCACTAGATGATTTGAAGATCCACTATCCAGATATACTTCAGTGACGCTATGAGCCAGGTAAGCAGTAACGGGCGGCTCCTTACTCTCCTTCTTCTTCAACTGATCGCGCTTTAGCTTGAAACATTTGGCTTTAAAGTGTCCAGGTTTACCACAATAACGGCACAGTACTTGTTTCTTACTGACAAAGGCTGTCGTTGAAGTTGATGAGTTACCATTCGAGTCATCTTTCCGTTGTGCCTCCTGGAGTAGTCTGGTTCTGACTAGTTCACTAGAAAACTTCGACGAAAGACAAAGAGTTTCCAAATTTGATACCAGAGGGTCGTACTCCTGAGGTAAACCACTCAGCAAAATTTCAGCAATTTCTTCATCTTCCACAGTTTTTCCGATATCCGATAGTTGATGTACAAGTGACATTACTTTCTCTATATAAGCAGACATTGAGTTGAAGTCGTTGAACTCTATACGATGGAGTTGTCTTAAAAGAAGAACGCGTCGGTATAGACCACGGTCCTCGAATACATCAGACAGCTTCCTCCACGCTTGTCTAGCTGTTGCAGCCTCCCGAACATATTGGTATAGCCCTGGCTTCAAACTTAGACACAGGCGAGCCAGCGCGCGTTGATCGCGCACGACATCCGAGCCCGTGAGTTCAGTCAACTCGTCTCTTTCGATGAGATCCCAAAGACCTTCCAACTTAAGTGTCATCTTCAATGCGAATTTCCAATTATGATAATTACCAGCCCCCTCGAGCTTCTCCACTGCGCCTGCTCCGCCCAACAACACCGCCGAGGAATTCGTAGTCATTGTAGAACGTTCCAATTCCGGTATAACCTCAATATTAGAATTGTCGGCCGATGACATGTTAGCAGAATGCTGTGCGCATAAAATCTGGTCGCGCCGATCTTACAAGCGCCGGATGTTTTTCGATTCACTGGGGCCAAACCTGTTGTGGAGACCGTGGATTGCAGTGTGCACTTGTACCGCACGACACGAGACTGCTCTGGAGGCGGAGGGCGAGGCTGGTAGATTGGAAATTATAACGCACCTTTATGCAGCATTGAAGTAAATCATTTATTACTCAGAATAACGAGGCACTTACATTTTGTCAAAGGGTTAAAAGTATAAAATTACTAAAGCTATTCAGAAAGCTACTTGTCGCTATGGCTGACATCTTAGAAGAGGGAAGAGACACAGATTATACATTCCATAGATAAAAATTGCATTCACTTAAGTAGCCTACAGACGATCATAGATTGTGGACAATACACGATCCAACAACATCTTCGGTGCACCAAATTTGATCCCGCTGACCGTAGGTAACGGATTTATTAAAGAACTCCTCAACATATCTGTGTATACAAATTTGTAAATAACACTGTAAATAGAATTTAGTAAGGTTATGCATGTGTATATATTTATTGTCATGTAGTCCATGAATAACACATGAAGACTAAGCCCCACTGTCCTAAGTCCTTGTCCTATTAATACAATATTGACATGCATACATTTCAATCTAATTAGGCTGTTCCGCTGCAGAATGCTCATCGTGTGTGTAATGATTGACGTAACAACGTTTAATATAACTTCACTAGTGTAGACGACGGCCTCTTTGGTGCAAGCTGGCCGCTAAGATTTATGTTCTTTTTATTATATATGTCAGTTCAGTTTTTGGTTGTCAAAAATTTTCATTGGAGCGATTTGTATGTGTTTTTTCTAAATAAATTCTGGGCGATTCCCCTAAAGACGACTTATTAACATAATTTTTATGTCGCTATATTTGTTAAGTACTATTTTGATGGTAATGTAAAGGATCAGGCCTTAAATTAATTGTTATGGATTCAATTTTATATAAGAGCTGTTGGCGTTCTTGTAAACTACCAATTTAAGGTAAAATACAAAAACTACAAATTATTCATTGTTGCACCCGCGATTGCTTTAAGAGCGAATAATTCCTCGTTTATTTTGACGGCTTTGTACTCTGTTATTTATCTTTTTTTATTGTAAGAATGAAAAACGTTGTAAATGGCACGGTCATGTAAAGTTGTATGTTGTTTAGGATTTGGGAGAACTTAAGTCGTTATAGGTTAATAAATTTTGATTTCAGTATTTCGTATAATGTACGCTCGCATCATGCTGCTTTTAAATCATTCGTTTTTGCTGTATAATTATATTAGCGAGTGATTTTAGTTGAATCAACCCGTCGTATGCTCAGGCACGTACGTGCCGGACGTTTGAGCCTTACTGTAAAATAGTAGTTAATTTCAATTTTTCAATCAAGCAAAGTTTTGAAATCGCATACAAAGGGTTAATAGTGTCTCAAAATAAACGGTAAATGGCGTGATTACACCTTATCCTACTTGGTCTGGGTAGCGACTGTTGAACAGTTTAAACTCAACGATATAATTTGATATGTGGCAAATTGGCAAAGATTCGTCCCGGTATTTCAAGAGGGTGTCGGTTCAATTTCGTTCCGGTCGATAACGTGTGATATTTATGTGGAATAATTAATATTTTCTCTCCATGTGTTAATATGGGTAGACCCTTTTGCGCAAATTGTCATTTTTCATTTCTGTCGATATCGATTGTTGTAGTGCGATACTTCAGTTGCTTAACAATAAAATGGAATCATCAATGGAAGCACATGTCGAACACCCGATGAAATACCGTTCCTCCTAATCAAACACCGAACTCGAGAGTTATGCAGCAAATATGAAAAGGCCAAAAACCCATTACGCAGATTGTTCCAATCTTCCGAATTTCCGGCCCAACCCAATCGACAAAGGTAACAACTACCTATGAAATTCGTAGGTAAATGTTACCTCATTCTTTCGGGTGTTGCTGAAGAGTGGCGCCCTTTATAAATCAGGTCCATTTGTATCTATTCGTGTCCGTTTTGTATTCGTTGGAATGCTTTTCGCAGCATTTGTATTCGTCGGTGGTGTCGAAGCCTCATTTGGGAATATAGCTGGAATCTGGATGCCCATTATGTTTGGACGAGTTTTACTTTTTGCGTACGTTTCCGTTTTAAATGTCTTGTTTTAATTTTGTTTCGTTGGTTAAGGACGTATTCGAAAGTAGAAATCCAACAGAAATTGATGACGTCATGAGCCATCCTGCTTTCAAAATGAAGATCTTGAAGATGGCTCCTCCTTCTTGCATGAAAAGGGCTGATTATCATCGCTCAAAGCAGTGTATGTAGGTAGTATTAATGTGAACATCAGCAACAATACAAAATTAACTAGAAAAGTCAGCTTTTTCTCAGGAATTCCTAAATGGTTTGGTTGAGCATCATTCGGTCGATTTTAACTATGGTTGTTTAAGTGTAGTCGGAACTACGGAAAACAATAAAATCGCTTCCGCTAGGAGGAAGTTCCATATGCCTTTTAGTTTGACTAACAATAATAATATCACGATTGGAAATGTTTGGATAATTTATACGGAAACTATGGAACATGTTATTATAGCATGCTATTGCAAACTAAGCAAACATCACAAACGTAACAACGCGCGAGAGTAAAGCGAACTAATATATCCGTGCATGGCGTGAAGAACTTCATAAGTCCAAAATGGCAATTTTACAGGGCGGCGATTTTAAAGTTTGATATTTTCTCCAAAATCTGTTTTCAACTAAAACTCGTACTTATAGCTTGATTTAAGGGTAATTTTATGCAATCTTTTCAATTATTTTACTTATTTTGGTAGAATTATTGTATTTTGTGAGATATTCCCGATACATAAGTGCCCAAAATGGGGAAAATGTTTTTTTAATTTAAACCCTAAAAATCAGTTTTTCTATAAAATTGAAATCTCTCAATTGATAAGGATAATTATATGCAAACATTTCAATTATTTTACTTATTTTGGTGGAATCATTGTATTTTGTGAGATATTAGACTTATCAACATAGTGCCCATCGACTTTTCAACTTATTCACCATAGAATAGGGTATCAATTGAACAATTCTATCGCTTCTAAACAATTATTTTGTTTCAATAAGACGATTTAAATGGATTATAATATCGCGTGTGTTCGTTGTTTGAGCTTCCTGACGTTTCGGCAACTGTCTTTGACTGAGAAAAACACAAATTTTCTGTGCTAAAAACGTCAGAAAGGCTCAAATTATGAATAAATGTGCTAAAATCCGTTTGAATTGTTATATTTTAGTGACGAAACCCGAAGAAATTAAAAATTAAATTAATAAAAATATTGAATAAAAGTAGTAAATGAATCGTCTTGAATTCAGTAATGCAAAAGCACTTATTCTACAGAAAAACTAGATGAATTTATTTTATTTTTACTTGGCAACATCTTTGTTTCTTATGCATCCACTCTGAGCAGTTTTTTGATCTTGCAAGATCGCTGTGCATTTTTTTTCTGATAGTCTTTACTATAAGACGCTACAAACTGCAGCTTTTTAATTTCTTCTCACACTGGATTTTCCAAAATCAGTTTTTAAATAGTTTGACATGACAGTTCACCATTTATCTGCCTTCAAAATCCAATAAATAAAAATGGTCGATGGTTGACAAGTGTCAGCAGCATAATGTCAGCAGGCATTAAATATTTGTGCAATACGGTGAGGGCTTTTGACGACCTCGTTACCAGTATTAATATTAATCTCCGAGATAATATTATCTTTTAATTGACTTGCTTTTGCTGTAGGTACGATTGATAATAGTCCAAGTAGCTTTCGATTTATTTGATGCATTATTAATATAATAATCGTTTTGAGCTTTTTGAGTTAACTGAATGACTTTTTTTAATCGATGGGAGTATTGCTTAAAATATGTCTTGTTATTAGTAGTCGGATTTAGTCGCAGGTTCCACAATAACCTTCTCTTCCGCTTGCTACATTTTCTGATTCCTTTGGTAATCCACCTAGGCTTTTTTTTGATAGCTGATATTTTTACTTTGACGAACGGAAAACACAGATTATAAAACAGTTAAAAATCGTCACTGAAACGGTTAAATGCGTCGTTTGGATTGTTGGCTACATACACATCATTAAAAGTGGGTTCTTGTATACATTCTGAAAATTTTTGAATATTGACATTGCTCAGGTCTCTCTTGGTGATGAACCAGTGTGAAAGCAAACATGTAGGTTTTATTGGATAGTTTAGGATCTGTGCAGTGTGGTCAGAAATGGCAAGTTCAATAACCTCCGACTGGCCGCCTCGCACATTATGTATAATATTATCTATACATGTGTTGCTTTGCGGTCCGGTGGACACCGAGATACCAAATGGAAAATTAAAACCGGATATTATGTTTTTAAATTCTACTCAGTGTCTTGTTGTTTTCAAGATACCAATATTAAAGTCACCGCATATCACGACCTTTTTTTGAGTGTGACATAATTTTCTTAGGATAACATTTAATTTTCTTGTGAATATTGCAAAAGCACTTATTCTACAGAAAAACTAGATGAATTTATTTTATTTTTACTTGGCAACATCTTTGTTTCTTATGCATCCACTCTGAGCAGATTTTGATCTTGCAAGATCGCTGTGCATTTTTTTTCTGATAGTCTTTACTATAAGACGCTACAAACTGCAGCTTTTTAATTTCTTCTCACACTGGATTTTCCAAAATCAGTTTTTAAATAGTTTGACATGACAGTTCACCATTTATCTGCCTTCAAAATCCAATAAATAAAAATGGTCGATGGTTGACAAGTGTCAGCAGCATAATGTCAGCAGGCATTAAATATTTGTGCAATACGGTGAGGGCTTTTGACGACCTCGTTACCAGTATTAATATTAATCTCCGAGATAATATTATCTTTTAATTGACTTGCTTTTGCTGTAGGTACGATTGATAATAGTCCAAGTAGCTTTCGATTTATTTGATGCATTATTAATATAATAATCGTTTTGAGCTTTTTGAGTTAACTGAATGACTTTTTTTAATCGATGGGAGTATTGCTTAAAATATGTCTTGTTATTAGTAGTCGGATTTAGTCGCAGGTTCCACAATAACCTTCTCTTCCGCTTGCTACATTTTCTGATTCCTTTGGTAATCCACCTAGGCTTTTTTTTGATAGCTGATATTTTTACTTTGACGAACGGAAAACACAGATTATAAAACAGTTAAAAATCGTCACTGAAACGGTTAAATGCGTCGTTTGGATTGTTGGCTACATACACATCATTAAAAGTGGGTTCTTGTATACATTCTGAAAATTTTTGAATATTGACATTGCTCAGGTCTCTCTTGGTGATGAACCAGTGTGAAAGCAAACATGTAGGTTTTATTGGATAGTTTAGGATCTGTGCAGTGTGGTCAGAAATGGCAAGCTCAATAACCTCCGACTGGCCGCCTCGCACATTATGTATAATATTATCTATACATGTGTTGCTTTGCGGTCCGGTGGACACCGAGATACCAAATGGAAAATTAAAACCGGATATTATGTTTTTAAATTCTACTCAGTGTCTTGTTGTTTTCAAGATACCAATATTAAAGTCACCGCATATCACGACCTTTTTTTGAGTGTGACATAATTTTCTTAGGATAACATTTAATTTTCTTGTGAATATTGCAAAAGCAGAGTTGTCATATTTGGGAATGCGATATATACAGATTATTGATATGTTTGTTTGTCTTTATTTTTCAGTGTACTTATGATTTTAAAGACTTCATTTCAGTAACTGGTGATAAAAACATAGACGAAGTTACCTTTTCTGTAGCATGTTTTTAGATTTTGGAATAAAAATGTTCATTCACATTGATTTGTCCATACATATTATTAAATACGGTCGCAATTTCAAAAGGGTCCCTAGTTAAGTGTCACCACATTTTACCTCCTCCATTCCTTTCAAGTTGCTGTGGTTGTTCGTTATTTTATTTATGAGGGTCCATGTTGCCTTACACTTATTGTGACTGTTATGTATGTACTGCATGTTAGTATTTCTTTTCGATCTGTTTATTACCTTCTTTAGGATGATCCTATACACTATTACAATTGTAAATTTGCTGTTGAAGTTTTGAAACTATACATTTCTCCACAGCTTTTTGCTTTTTTTTTTCATTATTTAGGTACTTTTTGGAAAAACTCCCACAAGCCACTAGAATTCGATGTAGACATTTTTACAAGTTTTTTATTTACCTACACTTCACTATATTTACACAAAACTTATTTAGGTACTAGAAACGAGCTAGGGGCGTCGGGTGACTTAATGAAAGCACAACCACTTGATTTTCGAAGTGAATTTAATGTCTTTCACACAAGTGCAGATACAGTTAGGTTAATTATTACTAACTTAGATTATTGATCAAGATCGATCACACGACCTTACGCTACCGCGATGGCGAACAAGACACCTGCTACACTTTTATTCTCACCAAAACCGATAATGTTCACTCAGCACTTTCGTTAGAGTCCCGCAATCGATTATCGAGAAAATCGGGTGACTCAGTGAGTCATGCCGTCGCCGTGGTGGATTTTATTGCCGCTATTACAACAAATACTAAAAATGAAATAAAATAAATATTTAAGGGGGGCTCCCATACAACAAACTTGTTAAACCTATATATACATATATATAGGTACGGAACCCTTCATGCGCGAGTCGGACTCGCACTTGCCCAATTTTTTTGTTATGTTAAGGGTTAAAAGGGTATTTTATTACTCCTGGCACGTCTGCGCCGCTGCGTCCTTGGCACCGACTGTGAACAAAAAATGAATGAATTAAGGTTTATTCGTAAACATACATGGTCATCAATCCGTTTCTGATCTCACAATAGCCCGTAAATAAAGTGTACATGTGTTTACTACACGAAAAATAGCTGGGAAAAGAGTGCATTCCATTCCATTAATTGATATTACGAGGTTACCATAGGAACTGACAGATATTCAAACTAATGCCATTATAGTGCGGTTGCGATTGGTTGCAAAATTGTTGCCATATAAATCTTATAAATAGCGCCCTCTTGACAATCCTCATATATTTCTGGTCAGGCTTTAAGATTACGCTAAAAAAAGCATATTTTGTTCTTTTAACTTTTTCACTCAGAGTAATATTTACCGAGATATTGGGTCAAAATAAACATGTTTTATTCTTTAAACTTTTTCTCAGTAATTATTTTTCAATAGCTAATAAAAAATTGGCGATTCGGTTCTGGCGCTTCGCCGACCGCTGCCGCGGCACGCTCGCTCCGCTCGCTCGGCTCGCGCGATGTGGTCATAACTAACCTAACCTAACCCATTAATCTTTTTATCTCGATAATTATCAAATTTAGAATAAATATGCCCGAAAAAAACACGCTTATTTTAGCGTATTATATACGATAACATCATAAAAAAATTGTGTCAATATAACATCAGACCAATGAAATTTTTTACCTAAAAAACTTCAATATCTCGGTAAATATTAATCTGAGCCAAAAATTATACTTTACAAAACATGCTTATTTTAGCACGTTTTATAGGACCCGTAAATAAAAATAAGGTGTTATATTGACATAAATTACTCGTCTCCGAAATTTATCTGTCTCGGATCCCATTAAAATAGTAATGTTTGAACCTCAATATCTCGGTAAATATTGATCTGAGAAAGAAAGTTAACATAACAAAACATGCTTATTTTCGTTTAATCTTTACGATTCAATCTAATTTAAGCCTAAAAACAGCAAATAAAAAAAAAACTGTAAAAAATTTCTGTCCTAAAATGGGGCCCCCTTTGCTATACCCCAACCCATCTCACAATAGCCCGCGACAGAGTACAGTGGAAACAGCTAAAGGAGGTCTTTGCCAGGAGGCACGCTGAACTAAGGAATAAATAATAATTGTATTAAGCGATTTACACTCACGTGAAATTGTCAGAAACGGCCCGACATGAGTGACGAATTTGCCGCGGCGGTGTACGGGCAGCCGCCCCTGATGAAGGGCTCGATACGAGTTCGAAACATGTCGGGCCGTTCCTGACAATTTCACGTGAGTGTAAACCGCTTAATACAATAATTAAATATGTCTCACGAAAGTTTGAATAAATAATAATAATTAAACCACTCACCGGTATAAGGAGCCATATTAAACAGGAATTTAGTATTTTTATTAAGCCTAATACAAAGAATATAATACTCAGAAATGACCAAGGAATATAATACTCACAAAATGACACAAAAATGACATCAAAGAAAGAGAATATAATCACTACTTTTTTTACTAATTTTGAATTTTGAAACTTCATAGAAAAAAACTTTATGTACTAAGCAGAGCAGACCGTGTCTATGTCTAGTGTACCAACAGGCTCCGTCCACACTTGTATCATTTCGCCGATCCGATCCCCGTCGCGTATCCTCACCGCGTATCGTGCTGTTTGGACGCTCACTGCGGGCACTCCGTACCGTATCATTTGCGCCGTCGCGCGAAGAAACGCGTCCACACTTGCCGTATCGTATCCTCGTCGCGTATCGCCGCACCGATCATTTCAGCGTGCAGTGCAATCTGAACGCCGATCTTATTTCTCCTTAGATTTCCATTAAATAAAAGTTTTTACTGAGAATATTTTCTGTCTCCATACTTAAGGAGTTTACAGAAATAAGTATATATAAGTTACTCTATGCCCGAATTTTTCAATTTGACAAGTCGTTGCACATGTCCGACTGTCCACGGTTGTTTTCAAATTGTTTGTAAACGTTGAGCGCCGGCCGGCTTTCTTGCGTCCTCCTCCCGTCTTGGTTGTGTTAAGTTCCTCGAATAGTTCCCTCCTCCTCTGTTTACAATTCAATTTCATCGATCCATACAATCAATATATGTGTAGTAATGGCGCCATTAAAATGCGTTGTTGACGGTTGTGATTCTACTAGTGCCACTCAGAAAGTATTTTGCATGTCCATGATCCATAATTTACGGAGTTTGTGGATGTCCTTTCTTGTTCCTGTTAACCCAGGGACGTATTTTGAAATTTGGCGCCCCGGGCTTATAAGATTCGGCGCCCCAGAAGTCAAGGAAATATATAACTATTTTTTGTATATGGTAGTTGTGTCTATCAAGCACTTAGATATAGGAAGTGTAAGGGTTGGGTCAGTGAAAAAAAAAAACATTATTGGCCATAAGACAATCAGATTTCAGCGCGAGCGCAGCGAGCGCCAAATTTTTCGGCGATGGGGAGCGTAGTAACACAATCAGATGAAAATGCGAGCGCAGCGAGCACGAACATTATCGGCGCGGGGTTACGTAGACTACGTAGTAACATAAATAAATGTTAATGCGAGCGCAGCGAGCGCGAAATTTTTCGGCGCGGGGGTACGTCGTAACACAATCAGATGAAAACGCGAGCGCGATTTTTTTCGGCGCGGGTGTGCATAGTAACAAAATTGACTGATATAGTGTAAAAAGATCCGATGTGGCAACGCTAATGCAATGTATGGCCTATTGCCCTGCTCCTCTCGCCGCGCCGCCCCGACCTCGCTGGGCGCCCGCGCGCGCCCTATATTTGGAGCATGTTCTTACTTACAGACGCGCCCCGGAGATATTGACGAACTTACAAGCATGTTTTCAAGTTCTTGTTATTTTTCATGTTAATTTTAAACTGTGGATTGACAAAAAAAAGGTGAGAAGGTGAGGTTGGTTGAATGGCGCCAATACCAAAACAAAATGCAATCGGCCAGGGGCGCCTACGCCGCCCCTGTCGGTTTGGCGCCCC
The DNA here is from genome assembly GCA_932273695.1 of Apotomis betuletana. NCBI lineage: Eukaryota > Metazoa > Arthropoda > Insecta > Lepidoptera > Tortricidae > Apotomis > Apotomis betuletana. The sequence continues at coordinate 8,376,253 of OW026298.1, read as the reverse complement.
GGGCTATAGCCCGGATCGCCCTAGGGTAAATACGTCCCTGTGTTAACCCATCATTACTTGGCTTAACAAAAAGTCAATGCGTATCGAAACGGGTGTGCAAAAGAATGTTGACGAAACGCAAGTTGATTCTCAAGGTGTAAGAATTCCCTATTCTTATCCTTGCTTATTCACGGAAAAGGAAATATTTCACGGAGTACCCCTTTTCCGAAGGTAAGTATTTTTTATGTTTTATGCTTGTATTCTTATACTTATCTTCATGTTATTAATTCTGATTTTCAACAATGCAAAATAGTACCTAATGAGTCCAATACAACGAATAACGTGGTAATTACAATATGTGCTTGTCTTTACGAAATACATAGATATTTTAAGTTTCTGGTACTTATACAAATTGTTGTGCCAAGGTATACTAATTGTGACGAAATCTACGTTATTAAGTTATTATTAATATGAAATAGTTGAATACTAAATTAACCCCGTGTTCAAGGCAACTAATGCTAGCAACAAACCAAAACAGAAACAGTACCTTGAATTATTATTACTGCAGCGCCGCCGTGAGACTTGTAGGAGTCTAGACTTTATATTTGTTGCTGCCGCTGGTTTTCCTTGCACAATCGAACATCACCAAAGTCCACCGTATGTCACATATTATAGTTTTATATCAAGAAGATATAGTCAGCCGCGGCAGTGCTCGTAGGCGTGCGAGCTCGTTGAGGGCAATGGAATGGAGTCAGGACGTCCGAATCTTAAACTATATAAAACTACATACTAAATAAAACTATAGACCAAAATTATTATTTATACATGCAATTTTCAACTTTGATTAAAGCTCTTAAATTGTCGCACAAAGTATTTTAGGGTTCCGTACCTCAAAAGGAAAAAACGGAACCCTTATAGGATCACTTTGTTGTCCGTCTGTCCGTCCGTCCGTCTGTCAAGACCCTTTTTCTCAGAAACGCGTGGAGGTATGAAGCTGAAATTTATATCAATTACTCGGTCTACTGTCCCTTGAAGCTGTGAAAAAATCAAACTTCTAAGCCAACGCAATCAAAAGATACAGCCGTTTATGCCGCAAATTTTCGACACTTGCAAGGGAATCAAAACCTACAGGGTGCTTCCCGTGAACTCAGAATCTTGAAATTTGGTACGAAGCAACGTCTTATAGCATAGATAAAGGATAAAGGAATAATTACGAAAACCATAATTTTTTTTTTTAATACCTAACTTTGCACCTAATTTATATGGGGCGCTATACATACCAGGTGCAAACTTAACTTAACCACAGCTGAAATTTATATCAATTACTCAGGTCTACTGTCCCTTGAAGCTGTGAAAAAATCAAACTTCTAAGCCAACGCAATCAAAAGATACAGCCGTTTATGCCGCAAATTTTCGACACTTGCAAGGGAATCAAAACCTACAGGGTGCTTCCCGTGAACTCAGAATCTTGAAATTTGGTACGAAGCAACGTCTTATAGCATAGATAAAGGAATAATTACGAAAACCATAAATGTTTTTTTAATACCTAACTTTGCACCTAATTTATATGGGGCGCTATACATACCAGGTGCAAACTTAACTTAACCACTTAGGGATGGAAAGTGTTTGTACGGAACCCTCGGTGCGCGAGTCCGACTCGCACTTGGCCGGTTTTTTTTTATGACCTTGATTTATTTTATATGTAATCTCCATTGAACAATTAGAGTAGGCCATTTTCAACTTTTTATCCGCTGTCATGTTTCCGCTTAATTAGTTAATTCAGTCGCCAAAACAATAACTCGATGCTAGTTTATATTGAAACAAAGCCGAAAATTGATTACTTAGCTGCTACTTTTTACCTACTTTAATAGTCTCCGCAATTAGTCGCCAACTTATTATTTTTGCTATCCCCTTTAATTTTTTATAAATCCCTAAATCTGATTAATTTGTCATTTGTCGCCGCGTTAAATACATGCCTTTGATTTACTTAAGAGATGGTGTGTCTGCCCGTCTTGGATGGGGATGAGATCCTGTAACAATGAGAAAAGTATTGTTATTATTTGAATCACATTTCAGATATCAAAGTTATCGAAATTATAAAGGTATTTTGTTGGGGTTCGAAGACCAAAATGAAATAATTTTAGGACAATAGCGAGAATCATTTTCAGACAATTGCGTAGTTATAAAGAAGTCTATTAGCCCAAATAACTTTTTTCATTGGAATTTCATATCAGTGTTTTTCTCCAGGCGAAATAGATTCCTTTAAAAGTTAAATACCGTATTATTATTAGGTTTCTTTTTACAATAAAGATAATAATACGTCACCTCAGATGTCCTTAATGTCTCGAAATTGAGCTGACGATATGACCAAGCATTTATCCAGTTTCGAATTTAAATAATAAATTACCTATTTATTATAGGTTTATGGTAATGTGAATACGTTAATATTCACATCTTACCGCACAACTTTACAGCGGTGAACGAGCAAGCGAGAGAGGGCGCTGTTTGTTTTATCATTTTTATGAAACATGTAATGTCTCGTTTTTTTAATGTGGGTACACCACAATTTTTATTTAAACAATGAATACAAAGATCACCACATTAAAAAAATGAGACATTACATGTCTCATAAAAATGATAAAACAAACAGCGCCCTCTCTCGCTTGCTCGTTCACCGCTGTAAAGTGGTGCGGTAAGATGTGAATAATATACTACACTCGATAGAACATACTTTTAACCGACTTCAAAAAAAGGAGGGGGTTTGTTACCTCAGAACTCCGTCATTTATGAGTCTATTTGGAAAATTCTTTTTAGGTTCATGAATAGATATCTCAAGGTTGGTCCCATAAAATTTTGGGGAAGATCGGATGACGAGATCCATGAGGAATCGAAGGAATTCCTGAAACTTTATAGGCACTCATAATATTTTTCATATATTTTCTAAAACTATTTAAGTATTTGCATATGTTAGTCATCATCTTCCAATGCTGAGCTGATGATGGAAGGTACAACTCCTTAACGGCTATGAGTTAGGAGATAATTCCAACGAGATGCATGCCTTCAAGACCTCCCTGATCACCCCGCCATAAGTATTTTATATGAATCACTAAAAAGCAAAGATTTTTAGTTTAACGGAAGTCGGTTCTTTTTTTTGTTAAATTTTTTTTCAATTAATGTCGCAGGATTATAATGATTTCCATACTGATATTTCTATGCGGAACCTGTGGTGTTGGGTCGGGTTGTGCTGATCACTGTTTATTACATTAAATTATTCAAAAAATACATGCTGATCAGTATCTTCCGATAAGTCATCCGGACTAAATAACCTGAAAACTCGTAGAATAAAGTCTCGAATGTGCGTATACCTGGCGAGGCAAGGCAGCCCGCGTTGAGGCTTTCTTACACAAACGTTAATTACTCATCAAGAACAATCAGACGAGCCCAACCACCATGGGTTTATTCTGTGCTGTTAAGGAGTCCCTACGGCCATCTTAAGCTGCATGGTACCAAATTATTTTATTGGGGGCCTGGGGGTGGGCCTGGCCATGGCCTATGAGATGAAACCATGAATTTCTATCGGTAACCTAAAATCCTGGGGTGGGCACTAGACCATACTGGGGTGGGCACTTTATAGTAAGGACTTACAGTTTATTTAGAATTTTTGCGCCGTTTACGCATGGCGCGTGCGTTTGCTTCCTTCACTCTTTGTCTTTTAGAAGGGCACTGCCGCGCGCGCAACCGCCGCCTTTTCCTCGATTCCTCCTTTATGGGCGCGGTGCGGCGGCGGCTGTGCCCTGTGGACCTAAAGCTGCAAAAAAATATATATATAGGTATATTTAGAATTATATAATCCCATACAAATTTCTATGCAATTGAAAAATAGTAGATTGTACAACAACTGCATAAAACGCACCATTTTATACAAGACGTTTATCCGTAAGTATATATGAAAATAAAGTCGAGTGTAAAATGCGTTTTATGGACGAGTTGCACACTCTACTTTTCACTTCGATTGCGAGAGATTGTAAATATTATACTTCAAAACAAATTTAATTAAAATTTAAAAACAATTATATCTACTGTGCCTGACGCACCTATGACTGGTTTGTTTACGTTGGATTGACGGGTACAGTACAACGTTGGATTGACGAACAACGCTATACTGACGGGCAGGGATTTTAGTAATAAAAACTTCTTGCTGATCTTCACACCGGGGAGAGAGTCGGGCAGGGATTTCTTCTTCGTAACTTGTAGCTTGCCTCGTGGACGCTCACACTCGCCCTCGCGGGCGTGTGGGGAAGCCATTTCAGGGCATTGCTCTCTGTGGCGGCATCTTTCTCCGTCCGCAACAACGGACGGGATCTCTAGCTGGAGTCCGTTCGTTCGGAGTCTTCGGGTTCTTGTGGTATCCATCTCCTCTTCAGGCGGTGGAGACGCGTTGGCCTTTCAGCGGCATGTGGATTTGTTGGCCTTTCAGCGGCTTTTGGTGTGACCTGGTGGACTAGACCAGGGGGCTCAGTCGGGGGGCACGAGCTCTCTCGGCAGAGCCCGGCCCCTTCCGTCTGGTGGACGTGCGTGCAGTGGTGCGATCCCCTCGAGGTGTGGATTTCCCGAGTTGTCGGCACGGCGAAACATGGCTCCTGCCAGGATCCCGATGAAGGTATCCAGCCCTTGCCAATTCAGGTCGCGAAAGATCGTCTCATTGCGCATGTAGCGCGGCGCTGAGACGATGGTGCGCAGGGACTCTATCTAATAGGGCCCGTGGTCAGCTGTTCGACGCAGTTTAGACATGATGTTGGAACAAGACTCTTGGACGGCATTCTTGTTCATTTTCCGCACACATGTTTTAATTTTTTTTATCAGTTGGGCACAATTTTCAGCTCTCTAATTATTTTTGTAAACTAAACTGCTCAAATTACCGAAAAAATCTTCAATCGGCCGACATTGTGGAAGGTTTGTGGGGTTTCGGATTTTCGGTACAAATGGTATATTATTAGCGTCTAGGAATTGCGTCGTTTTTTTGGCGTAATGCGACGATGCTTTATCCGGCCAGAACACATATTCTCCATCTGAGTGATGTTTGCGAATAAATGGTATCAGTATTTTTTTCAAACATTCGTTCTCATATACTTTTTGGTTGACCGCTAAACCACTCGGTTTGAACCACAGTTTCGAAATACCTCTGTCAGATATAGCCACATAAAGCATTACTTTCTGCTCAAACTTGTGCTTATACTTGTGTTTTATATCGTCGGGAGTTGTAGAACTATTGCTGGTGTAGTATCGGTCATTTCCAGGTATATGGGTTTTACTCAAAGGAAAATAACTTTCATCGTCCAAAATGAAAGATTTTCCTTTGTAATTTCGGATCATCCAGCGACACTGTGACATAATAGTCAGTTTTTGCTGTTCTGTGTATTCCGGTGCTCTCACCTTCTTGCGGCATTTCAGACCAATCTTTTTTAAGGAGCGACAAATGTACGGTTGGGAACACTTAAATTTTTTCGCGGCATCTCGTTGGCTCATAGAATCATTATCGTTAAAAGTGCTATGGAGTACGTTCATCCTTCTCTTGGTCATTATCTTCGCTGGTCGCCCGCTAGCTACCACTTTTGCGATTTATCGTCAAGGATGCCAGAATTCTATAAATAGTAGAAACTGGTACATTTTCTTTACTAAAATGATCTACAGTAAACTTTTTCCCCGAGTTATAGTTTGAATTATAAAAATGTACAATCCGTTTTCGCAGTGTTTCTTGTTTCGACACCATTTTGTCAAATATTAATGCTTGAAAAACAAAAATAATGAAATTCAAGAACCTCAAAAGAGGTAGTAACAACTTTATGAACAAACTTTTTTGTCTATGTGAATAGTCTGGTTTTGAGGTCCATAGAAAGTTATTCTCATTTTTTTGTTATCACCCGTTATTACCTTTGTTCAGATTCAGTTTCTTCGGTGCGGGACGGCCCAGCTTCGTATAAAGAAGAACCTGATGACAGGATGACAGTTAGCCTTTTTGGGGAAGCCTATGTCCAGCAGATGATGATGCACAGTCTTTTATGAACCCCGATTTTGTTTCATCTGTTTTTTATTGTAAAAATTGATAATTTGAATCATTTGAAGTACTAGACTGAAACTCCGCGATCGATCCGTGTTAAAGGGTCCCAAAAATGAAGCACTGTTTTGTAAACACTAAACTTTATTCAGTAGTCACACTGTATAAATAAACTAGTAGAAGAATTAAAAGAGGAGTACTTTATACTTTATAGTAAGGACTTACCGTTTATTTCTTGCTCCTTCTCTTACGCATCGCCCTGGTGTTCCTCTTTCTTTCGTTGGCTTTTTCTTGGGAGCTCTGCTCCCGCCGCGACCGCCGCTTTTGCCGCGTTCTTGTGGCTATGGGCGAATGTGGGGTTTGGCGGCTCTTTGACTGGGATCTAATGTTGGAAATAGTTATTTGTTATACAAGGGGGGAAAGTTGTATTTTACCCGCGAGTGTTTATTTGAAACACGAGCTAGCGAAAGGATCCTATGATTGACCACGAGCGAAGCGAGTGGTTCAAAATAGAATCCTGAGCGTAGCGAGTGTTTCAATACACGAGACGTACGTTCCGAGCGCAACTTAAATTAAGACGTTGTCACGTCAAAAAACCCTATATTACCTTTGTTTCGATGCAGTTTCTTCTGTCTTGCGGGACGCGGACGGCCCAGCTTCGGAAGAACCTGATGACAGGATGACAATTAGCAGAAAGAAAGAAAGAAAGAAAGAAATCATTTATTATTCGATTGTGCATATACAGAAGCTGTTAAATAAGAACATGGGAGAGTGTCACAATAAACCGGTTAACGGTATACAATAATAATATATGTCAGCGACGGTGATTTTAAAGTCTACAATATACATTTTAATTACTTTACATTTCCAGAAAACAAATAATCCTGTTTCTTACAATAATATAAATATAAATAAGTCCAATTATCACAAAAATCCATATACCTATTATTAATAATATAATCTATATAAATTAACTAATAAAAATTATATATTTAAATGTCCCTTACAATGTTTGCCATTTTAATAAAATAATCATTTATTGAATAAAAACATTCCTCAAGTAGCTTTTTTTTTAATTTTGAGAAGAAAATTCTATTTGGAAGTTCTGTCCATGAAATAGGGATTGCATTATATATTTTTATTGCCATATGGTAGCAATTCTTTTTATTTAATTGTAGACGGCTTTTAGGAATAATCAAAGATTTGTGTGTGACTTTTCGTTTTAGAACATTTCTGATTCAGTTCCCAAAATTCCGTTAAGAGGGCGCCAACGCGTTGTCTAGCTCTCTCTCTCACTATACAACAGACGGGTCAAAGACTGAAAATGGAACGGGCTGTGGTGTATTCTCGGAGGATTTAAGTATTCACATCTCTAAACCCCTAGGTATACACAACACGGTATTCCAGGCAGAATGCGTAGGAATAATAGAAGCCTGCAACGCTATAAAAAGACGCCAGGTTCAAAACACAAATTTACGTATACTATCAGACAGCAAATCCGTATCCTGAGATGGCGGAGGTCAACCTTTGACCCTGACCAAACCTCTTCAGGAATCAGTCCAGACAAAGCCGCTGTGGGTGACCTATTCTTCAAATATATAGCCGTCATAGCGGCCTCACCCCAAAAGCGCTTATCCAACGACGAATGCTGTAGCATGCAACGCACTTTTTCAAAAATTGTTCTGTTAAATCTCTCAGAAACCCCGTTTTGAAATGGAGAATAAGGAACAGTGGTCTGATGGATAATGCCTTCTTTTTGCAAATATCTAGTAAACTTTAAGTTACAATATTCCATACCATTATCCGTACGTAAGCATTTAATAGGCAAATTAAGTTGTTTCTCTACTAAGGCTTTAAATAGAATAAAATAGCTCATTACCTGAGATTTATTCTTCATTAGATATCCAAAACTTTTTCTTGTAAAGTCGTCCGTAAACGCGACTAAGTATCTCGCTCCACCCCAGCTAGCCTCCGGCAGCGGTCCACACACATCACTGTGTATGAGCTGTAGCGGCTGTGTTGTCCTGCTTGAGCTCGCATCAGGGACAGGCACGGCCGATGCCTTCCCCTTAAGACAAGCCTCACACTTGTCATGAGCTTCACCCTGAAACACGACACCACAAACATGCTTTCTTAACCTAGTCATACCTGCGATGCTTAAGTGACCAAGCCGTCGATGCCACAAATCCAAATTGGACATGGCAGAGGCAGCGACTGCTGCGCTCGGTGAATCCTGCCTCTCTTGCAGGATCAAAGAGTGCATCTTATTGAGCGAGTTACTCTCACATACATGACCATCTAATTTATAAATGCCATTAGAGCAATAAGCTTTTGCAAAATAATTGCCAGAACTTTTACAACTCCTATCATCATATAAAAAACAACCATTCTCATTAAATTCAACAATAAAACCACTTTGACACAATTTAGAGACTGATAAGAGATTGACTGATAAATTGGGGACAAACATAACATTTTTAAGTGTTCTAACCTGTTCATTAAAAATAATCTGCATTTCCCCAGAACATGTACTGGTCATATGCTGATTATTGGCTGCTGTTATCACTTGCACACTAGTGTCCTTTACTTTTGACAGCAAATTCTTGTTGTTCACTAGATGATTTGAAGATCCACTATCCAGATATACTTCAGTGACGCTATGAGCCAGGTAAGCAGTAACGGGCGGCTCCTTACTCTCCTTCTTCTTCAACTGATCGCGCTTTAGCTTGAAACATTTGGCTTTAAAGTGTCCAGGTTTACCACAATAACGGCACAGTACTTGTTTCTTACTGACAAAGGCTGTCGTTGAAGTTGATGAGTTACCATTCGAGTCATCTTTCCGTTGTGCCTCCTGGAGTAGTCTGGTTCTGACTAGTTCACTAGAAAACTTCGACGAAAGACAAAGAGTTTCCAAATTTGATACCAGAGGGTCGTACTCCTGAGGTAAACCACTCAGCAAAATTTCAGCAATTTCTTCATCTTCCACAGTTTTTCCGATATCCGATAGTTGATGTACAAGTGACATTACTTTCTCTATATAAGCAGACATTGAGTTGAAGTCGTTGAACTCTATACGATGGAGTTGTCTTAAAAGAAGAACGCGTCGGTATAGACCACGGTCCTCGAATACATCAGACAGCTTCCTCCACGCTTGTCTAGCTGTTGCAGCCTCCCGAACATATTGGTATAGCCCTGGCTTCAAACTTAGACACAGGCGAGCCAGCGCGCGTTGATCGCGCACGACATCCGAGCCCGTGAGTTCAGTCAACTCGTCTCTTTCGATGAGATCCCAAAGACCTTCCAACTTAAGTGTCATCTTCAATGCGAATTTCCAATTATGATAATTACCAGCCCCCTCGAGCTTCTCCACTGCGCCTGCTCCGCCCAACAACACCGCCGAGGAATTCGTAGTCATTGTAGAACGTTCCAATTCCGGTATAACCTCAATATTAGAATTGTCGGCCGATGACATGTTAGCAGAATGCTGTGCGCATAAAATCTGGTCGCGCCGATCTTACAAGCGCCGGATGTTTTTCGATTCACTGGGGCCAAACCTGTTGTGGAGACCGTGGATTGCAGTGTGCACTTGTACCGCACGACACGAGACTGCTCTGGAGGCGGAGGGCGAGGCTGGTAGATTGGAAATTATAACGCACCTTTATGCAGCATTGAAGTAAATCATTTATTACTCAGAATAACGAGGCACTTACATTTTGTCAAAGGGTTAAAAGTATAAAATTACTAAAGCTATTCAGAAAGCTACTTGTCGCTATGGCTGACATCTTAGAAGAGGGAAGAGACACAGATTATACATTCCATAGATAAAAATTGCATTCACTTAAGTAGCCTACAGACGATCATAGATTGTGGACAATACACGATCCAACAACATCTTCGGTGCACCAAATTTGATCCCGCTGACCGTAGGTAACGGATTTATTAAAGAACTCCTCAACATATCTGTGTATACAAATTTGTAAATAACACTGTAAATAGAATTTAGTAAGGTTATGCATGTGTATATATTTATTGTCATGTAGTCCATGAATAACACATGAAGACTAAGCCCCACTGTCCTAAGTCCTTGTCCTATTAATACAATATTGACATGCATACATTTCAATCTAATTAGGCTGTTCCGCTGCAGAATGCTCATCGTGTGTGTAATGATTGACGTAACAACGTTTAATATAACTTCACTAGTGTAGACGACGGCCTCTTTGGTGCAAGCTGGCCGCTAAGATTTATGTTCTTTTTATTATATATGTCAGTTCAGTTTTTGGTTGTCAAAAATTTTCATTGGAGCGATTTGTATGTGTTTTTTCTAAATAAATTCTGGGCGATTCCCCTAAAGACGACTTATTAACATAATTTTTATGTCGCTATATTTGTTAAGTACTATTTTGATGGTAATGTAAAGGATCAGGCCTTAAATTAATTGTTATGGATTCAATTTTATATAAGAGCTGTTGGCGTTCTTGTAAACTACCAATTTAAGGTAAAATACAAAAACTACAAATTATTCATTGTTGCACCCGCGATTGCTTTAAGAGCGAATAATTCCTCGTTTATTTTGACGGCTTTGTACTCTGTTATTTATCTTTTTTTATTGTAAGAATGAAAAACGTTGTAAATGGCACGGTCATGTAAAGTTGTATGTTGTTTAGGATTTGGGAGAACTTAAGTCGTTATAGGTTAATAAATTTTGATTTCAGTATTTCGTATAATGTACGCTCGCATCATGCTGCTTTTAAATCATTCGTTTTTGCTGTATAATTATATTAGCGAGTGATTTTAGTTGAATCAACCCGTCGTATGCTCAGGCACGTACGTGCCGGACGTTTGAGCCTTACTGTAAAATAGTAGTTAATTTCAATTTTTCAATCAAGCAAAGTTTTGAAATCGCATACAAAGGGTTAATAGTGTCTCAAAATAAACGGTAAATGGCGTGATTACACCTTATCCTACTTGGTCTGGGTAGCGACTGTTGAACAGTTTAAACTCAACGATATAATTTGATATGTGGCAAATTGGCAAAGATTCGTCCCGGTATTTCAAGAGGGTGTCGGTTCAATTTCGTTCCGGTCGATAACGTGTGATATTTATGTGGAATAATTAATATTTTCTCTCCATGTGTTAATATGGGTAGACCCTTTTGCGCAAATTGTCATTTTTCATTTCTGTCGATATCGATTGTTGTAGTGCGATACTTCAGTTGCTTAACAATAAAATGGAATCATCAATGGAAGCACATGTCGAACACCCGATGAAATACCGTTCCTCCTAATCAAACACCGAACTCGAGAGTTATGCAGCAAATATGAAAAGGCCAAAAACCCATTACGCAGATTGTTCCAATCTTCCGAATTTCCGGCCCAACCCAATCGACAAAGGTAACAACTACCTATGAAATTCGTAGGTAAATGTTACCTCATTCTTTCGGGTGTTGCTGAAGAGTGGCGCCCTTTATAAATCAGGTCCATTTGTATCTATTCGTGTCCGTTTTGTATTCGTTGGAATGCTTTTCGCAGCATTTGTATTCGTCGGTGGTGTCGAAGCCTCATTTGGGAATATAGCTGGAATCTGGATGCCCATTATGTTTGGACGAGTTTTACTTTTTGCGTACGTTTCCGTTTTAAATGTCTTGTTTTAATTTTGTTTCGTTGGTTAAGGACGTATTCGAAAGTAGAAATCCAACAGAAATTGATGACGTCATGAGCCATCCTGCTTTCAAAATGAAGATCTTGAAGATGGCTCCTCCTTCTTGCATGAAAAGGGCTGATTATCATCGCTCAAAGCAGTGTATGTAGGTAGTATTAATGTGAACATCAGCAACAATACAAAATTAACTAGAAAAGTCAGCTTTTTCTCAGGAATTCCTAAATGGTTTGGTTGAGCATCATTCGGTCGATTTTAACTATGGTTGTTTAAGTGTAGTCGGAACTACGGAAAACAATAAAATCGCTTCCGCTAGGAGGAAGTTCCATATGCCTTTTAGTTTGACTAACAATAATAATATCACGATTGGAAATGTTTGGATAATTTATACGGAAACTATGGAACATGTTATTATAGCATGCTATTGCAAACTAAGCAAACATCACAAACGTAACAACGCGCGAGAGTAAAGCGAACTAATATATCCGTGCATGGCGTGAAGAACTTCATAAGTCCAAAATGGCAATTTTACAGGGCGGCGATTTTAAAGTTTGATATTTTCTCCAAAATCTGTTTTCAACTAAAACTCGTACTTATAGCTTGATTTAAGGGTAATTTTATGCAATCTTTTCAATTATTTTACTTATTTTGGTAGAATTATTGTATTTTGTGAGATATTCCCGATACATAAGTGCCCAAAATGGGGAAAATGTTTTTTTAATTTAAACCCTAAAAATCAGTTTTTCTATAAAATTGAAATCTCTCAATTGATAAGGATAATTATATGCAAACATTTCAATTATTTTACTTATTTTGGTGGAATCATTGTATTTTGTGAGATATTAGACTTATCAACATAGTGCCCATCGACTTTTCAACTTATTCACCATAGAATAGGGTATCAATTGAACAATTCTATCGCTTCTAAACAATTATTTTGTTTCAATAAGACGATTTAAATGGATTATAATATCGCGTGTGTTCGTTGTTTGAGCTTCCTGACGTTTCGGCAACTGTCTTTGACTGAGAAAAACACAAATTTTCTGTGCTAAAAACGTCAGAAAGGCTCAAATTATGAATAAATGTGCTAAAATCCGTTTGAATTGTTATATTTTAGTGACGAAACCCGAAGAAATTAAAAATTAAATTAATAAAAATATTGAATAAAAGTAGTAAATGAATCGTCTTGAATTCAGTAATGCAAAAGCACTTATTCTACAGAAAAACTAGATGAATTTATTTTATTTTTACTTGGCAACATCTTTGTTTCTTATGCATCCACTCTGAGCAGTTTTTTGATCTTGCAAGATCGCTGTGCATTTTTTTTCTGATAGTCTTTACTATAAGACGCTACAAACTGCAGCTTTTTAATTTCTTCTCACACTGGATTTTCCAAAATCAGTTTTTAAATAGTTTGACATGACAGTTCACCATTTATCTGCCTTCAAAATCCAATAAATAAAAATGGTCGATGGTTGACAAGTGTCAGCAGCATAATGTCAGCAGGCATTAAATATTTGTGCAATACGGTGAGGGCTTTTGACGACCTCGTTACCAGTATTAATATTAATCTCCGAGATAATATTATCTTTTAATTGACTTGCTTTTGCTGTAGGTACGATTGATAATAGTCCAAGTAGCTTTCGATTTATTTGATGCATTATTAATATAATAATCGTTTTGAGCTTTTTGAGTTAACTGAATGACTTTTTTTAATCGATGGGAGTATTGCTTAAAATATGTCTTGTTATTAGTAGTCGGATTTAGTCGCAGGTTCCACAATAACCTTCTCTTCCGCTTGCTACATTTTCTGATTCCTTTGGTAATCCACCTAGGCTTTTTTTTGATAGCTGATATTTTTACTTTGACGAACGGAAAACACAGATTATAAAACAGTTAAAAATCGTCACTGAAACGGTTAAATGCGTCGTTTGGATTGTTGGCTACATACACATCATTAAAAGTGGGTTCTTGTATACATTCTGAAAATTTTTGAATATTGACATTGCTCAGGTCTCTCTTGGTGATGAACCAGTGTGAAAGCAAACATGTAGGTTTTATTGGATAGTTTAGGATCTGTGCAGTGTGGTCAGAAATGGCAAGTTCAATAACCTCCGACTGGCCGCCTCGCACATTATGTATAATATTATCTATACATGTGTTGCTTTGCGGTCCGGTGGACACCGAGATACCAAATGGAAAATTAAAACCGGATATTATGTTTTTAAATTCTACTCAGTGTCTTGTTGTTTTCAAGATACCAATATTAAAGTCACCGCATATCACGACCTTTTTTTGAGTGTGACATAATTTTCTTAGGATAACATTTAATTTTCTTGTGAATATTGCAAAAGCACTTATTCTACAGAAAAACTAGATGAATTTATTTTATTTTTACTTGGCAACATCTTTGTTTCTTATGCATCCACTCTGAGCAGATTTTGATCTTGCAAGATCGCTGTGCATTTTTTTTCTGATAGTCTTTACTATAAGACGCTACAAACTGCAGCTTTTTAATTTCTTCTCACACTGGATTTTCCAAAATCAGTTTTTAAATAGTTTGACATGACAGTTCACCATTTATCTGCCTTCAAAATCCAATAAATAAAAATGGTCGATGGTTGACAAGTGTCAGCAGCATAATGTCAGCAGGCATTAAATATTTGTGCAATACGGTGAGGGCTTTTGACGACCTCGTTACCAGTATTAATATTAATCTCCGAGATAATATTATCTTTTAATTGACTTGCTTTTGCTGTAGGTACGATTGATAATAGTCCAAGTAGCTTTCGATTTATTTGATGCATTATTAATATAATAATCGTTTTGAGCTTTTTGAGTTAACTGAATGACTTTTTTTAATCGATGGGAGTATTGCTTAAAATATGTCTTGTTATTAGTAGTCGGATTTAGTCGCAGGTTCCACAATAACCTTCTCTTCCGCTTGCTACATTTTCTGATTCCTTTGGTAATCCACCTAGGCTTTTTTTTGATAGCTGATATTTTTACTTTGACGAACGGAAAACACAGATTATAAAACAGTTAAAAATCGTCACTGAAACGGTTAAATGCGTCGTTTGGATTGTTGGCTACATACACATCATTAAAAGTGGGTTCTTGTATACATTCTGAAAATTTTTGAATATTGACATTGCTCAGGTCTCTCTTGGTGATGAACCAGTGTGAAAGCAAACATGTAGGTTTTATTGGATAGTTTAGGATCTGTGCAGTGTGGTCAGAAATGGCAAGCTCAATAACCTCCGACTGGCCGCCTCGCACATTATGTATAATATTATCTATACATGTGTTGCTTTGCGGTCCGGTGGACACCGAGATACCAAATGGAAAATTAAAACCGGATATTATGTTTTTAAATTCTACTCAGTGTCTTGTTGTTTTCAAGATACCAATATTAAAGTCACCGCATATCACGACCTTTTTTTGAGTGTGACATAATTTTCTTAGGATAACATTTAATTTTCTTGTGAATATTGCAAAAGCAGAGTTGTCATATTTGGGAATGCGATATATACAGATTATTGATATGTTTGTTTGTCTTTATTTTTCAGTGTACTTATGATTTTAAAGACTTCATTTCAGTAACTGGTGATAAAAACATAGACGAAGTTACCTTTTCTGTAGCATGTTTTTAGATTTTGGAATAAAAATGTTCATTCACATTGATTTGTCCATACATATTATTAAATACGGTCGCAATTTCAAAAGGGTCCCTAGTTAAGTGTCACCACATTTTACCTCCTCCATTCCTTTCAAGTTGCTGTGGTTGTTCGTTATTTTATTTATGAGGGTCCATGTTGCCTTACACTTATTGTGACTGTTATGTATGTACTGCATGTTAGTATTTCTTTTCGATCTGTTTATTACCTTCTTTAGGATGATCCTATACACTATTACAATTGTAAATTTGCTGTTGAAGTTTTGAAACTATACATTTCTCCACAGCTTTTTGCTTTTTTTTTTCATTATTTAGGTACTTTTTGGAAAAACTCCCACAAGCCACTAGAATTCGATGTAGACATTTTTACAAGTTTTTTATTTACCTACACTTCACTATATTTACACAAAACTTATTTAGGTACTAGAAACGAGCTAGGGGCGTCGGGTGACTTAATGAAAGCACAACCACTTGATTTTCGAAGTGAATTTAATGTCTTTCACACAAGTGCAGATACAGTTAGGTTAATTATTACTAACTTAGATTATTGATCAAGATCGATCACACGACCTTACGCTACCGCGATGGCGAACAAGACACCTGCTACACTTTTATTCTCACCAAAACCGATAATGTTCACTCAGCACTTTCGTTAGAGTCCCGCAATCGATTATCGAGAAAATCGGGTGACTCAGTGAGTCATGCCGTCGCCGTGGTGGATTTTATTGCCGCTATTACAACAAATACTAAAAATGAAATAAAATAAATATTTAAGGGGGGCTCCCATACAACAAACTTGTTAAACCTATATATACATATATATAGGTACGGAACCCTTCATGCGCGAGTCGGACTCGCACTTGCCCAATTTTTTTGTTATGTTAAGGGTTAAAAGGGTATTTTATTACTCCTGGCACGTCTGCGCCGCTGCGTCCTTGGCACCGACTGTGAACAAAAAATGAATGAATTAAGGTTTATTCGTAAACATACATGGTCATCAATCCGTTTCTGATCTCACAATAGCCCGTAAATAAAGTGTACATGTGTTTACTACACGAAAAATAGCTGGGAAAAGAGTGCATTCCATTCCATTAATTGATATTACGAGGTTACCATAGGAACTGACAGATATTCAAACTAATGCCATTATAGTGCGGTTGCGATTGGTTGCAAAATTGTTGCCATATAAATCTTATAAATAGCGCCCTCTTGACAATCCTCATATATTTCTGGTCAGGCTTTAAGATTACGCTAAAAAAAGCATATTTTGTTCTTTTAACTTTTTCACTCAGAGTAATATTTACCGAGATATTGGGTCAAAATAAACATGTTTTATTCTTTAAACTTTTTCTCAGTAATTATTTTTCAATAGCTAATAAAAAATTGGCGATTCGGTTCTGGCGCTTCGCCGACCGCTGCCGCGGCACGCTCGCTCCGCTCGCTCGGCTCGCGCGATGTGGTCATAACTAACCTAACCTAACCCATTAATCTTTTTATCTCGATAATTATCAAATTTAGAATAAATATGCCCGAAAAAAACACGCTTATTTTAGCGTATTATATACGATAACATCATAAAAAAATTGTGTCAATATAACATCAGACCAATGAAATTTTTTACCTAAAAAACTTCAATATCTCGGTAAATATTAATCTGAGCCAAAAATTATACTTTACAAAACATGCTTATTTTAGCACGTTTTATAGGACCCGTAAATAAAAATAAGGTGTTATATTGACATAAATTACTCGTCTCCGAAATTTATCTGTCTCGGATCCCATTAAAATAGTAATGTTTGAACCTCAATATCTCGGTAAATATTGATCTGAGAAAGAAAGTTAACATAACAAAACATGCTTATTTTCGTTTAATCTTTACGATTCAATCTAATTTAAGCCTAAAAACAGCAAATAAAAAAAAAACTGTAAAAAATTTCTGTCCTAAAATGGGGCCCCCTTTGCTATACCCCAACCCATCTCACAATAGCCCGCGACAGAGTACAGTGGAAACAGCTAAAGGAGGTCTTTGCCAGGAGGCACGCTGAACTAAGGAATAAATAATAATTGTATTAAGCGATTTACACTCACGTGAAATTGTCAGAAACGGCCCGACATGAGTGACGAATTTGCCGCGGCGGTGTACGGGCAGCCGCCCCTGATGAAGGGCTCGATACGAGTTCGAAACATGTCGGGCCGTTCCTGACAATTTCACGTGAGTGTAAACCGCTTAATACAATAATTAAATATGTCTCACGAAAGTTTGAATAAATAATAATAATTAAACCACTCACCGGTATAAGGAGCCATATTAAACAGGAATTTAGTATTTTTATTAAGCCTAATACAAAGAATATAATACTCAGAAATGACCAAGGAATATAATACTCACAAAATGACACAAAAATGACATCAAAGAAAGAGAATATAATCACTACTTTTTTTACTAATTTTGAATTTTGAAACTTCATAGAAAAAAACTTTATGTACTAAGCAGAGCAGACCGTGTCTATGTCTAGTGTACCAACAGGCTCCGTCCACACTTGTATCATTTCGCCGATCCGATCCCCGTCGCGTATCCTCACCGCGTATCGTGCTGTTTGGACGCTCACTGCGGGCACTCCGTACCGTATCATTTGCGCCGTCGCGCGAAGAAACGCGTCCACACTTGCCGTATCGTATCCTCGTCGCGTATCGCCGCACCGATCATTTCAGCGTGCAGTGCAATCTGAACGCCGATCTTATTTCTCCTTAGATTTCCATTAAATAAAAGTTTTTACTGAGAATATTTTCTGTCTCCATACTTAAGGAGTTTACAGAAATAAGTATATATAAGTTACTCTATGCCCGAATTTTTCAATTTGACAAGTCGTTGCACATGTCCGACTGTCCACGGTTGTTTTCAAATTGTTTGTAAACGTTGAGCGCCGGCCGGCTTTCTTGCGTCCTCCTCCCGTCTTGGTTGTGTTAAGTTCCTCGAATAGTTCCCTCCTCCTCTGTTTACAATTCAATTTCATCGATCCATACAATCAATATATGTGTAGTAATGGCGCCATTAAAATGCGTTGTTGACGGTTGTGATTCTACTAGTGCCACTCAGAAAGTATTTTGCATGTCCATGATCCATAATTTACGGAGTTTGTGGATGTCCTTTCTTGTTCCTGTTAACCCAGGGACGTATTTTGAAATTTGGCGCCCCGGGCTTATAAGATTCGGCGCCCCAGAAGTCAAGGAAATATATAACTATTTTTTGTATATGGTAGTTGTGTCTATCAAGCACTTAGATATAGGAAGTGTAAGGGTTGGGTCAGTGAAAAAAAAAAACATTATTGGCCATAAGACAATCAGATTTCAGCGCGAGCGCAGCGAGCGCCAAATTTTTCGGCGATGGGGAGCGTAGTAACACAATCAGATGAAAATGCGAGCGCAGCGAGCACGAACATTATCGGCGCGGGGTTACGTAGACTACGTAGTAACATAAATAAATGTTAATGCGAGCGCAGCGAGCGCGAAATTTTTCGGCGCGGGGGTACGTCGTAACACAATCAGATGAAAACGCGAGCGCGATTTTTTTCGGCGCGGGTGTGCATAGTAACAAAATTGACTGATATAGTGTAAAAAGATCCGATGTGGCAACGCTAATGCAATGTATGGCCTATTGCCCTGCTCCTCTCGCCGCGCCGCCCCGACCTCGCTGGGCGCCCGCGCGCGCCCTATATTTGGAGCATGTTCTTACTTACAGACGCGCCCCGGAGATATTGACGAACTTACAAGCATGTTTTCAAGTTCTTGTTATTTTTCATGTTAATTTTAAACTGTGGATTGACAAAAAAAAGGTGAGAAGGTGAGGTTGGTTGAATGGCGCCAATACCAAAACAAAATGCAATCGGCCAGGGGCGCCTACGCCGCCCCTGTCGGTTTGGCGCCCCGGGCTATAGCCCGGATCGCCCTAGGGTAAATACGTCCCTGTGTTAACCCATCATTACTTGGCTTAACAAAAAGTCAATGCGTATCGAAACGGGTGTGCAAAAGAATGTTGACGAAACGCAAGTTGATTCTCAAGGTGTAAGAATTCCCTATTCTTATCCTTGCTTATTCACGGAAAAGGAAATATTTCACGGAGTACCCCTTTTCCGAAGGTAAGTATTTTTTATGTTTTATGCTTGTATTCTTATACTTATCTTCATGTTATTAATTCTGATTTTCAACAATGCAAAATAGTACCTAATGAGTCCAATACAACGAATAACGTGGTAATTACAATATGTGCTTGTCTTTACGAAATACATAGATATTTTAAGTTTCTGGTACTTATACAAATTGTTGTGCCAAGGTATACTAATTGTGACGAAATCTACGTTATTAAGTTATTATTAATATGAAATAGTTGAATACTAAATTAACCCCGTGTTCAAGGCAACTAATGCTAGCAACAAACCAAAACAGAAACAGTACCTTGAATTATTATTACTGCAGCGCCGCCGTGAGACTTGTAGGAGTCTAGACTTTATATTTGTTGCTGCCGCTGGTTTTCCTTGCACAATCGAACATCACCAAAGTCCACCGTATGTCACATATTATAGTTTTATATCAAGAAGATATAGTCAGCCGCGGCAGTGCTCGTAGGCGTGCGAGCTCGTTGAGGGCAATGGAATGGAGTCAGGACGTCCGAATCTTAAACTATATAAAACTACATACTAAATAAAACTATAGACCAAAATTATTATTTATACATGCAATTTTCAACTTTGATTAAAGCTCTTAAATTGTCGCACAAAGTATTTTAGGGTTCCGTACCTCAAAAGGAAAAAACGGAACCCTTATAGGATCACTTTGTTGTCCGTCTGTCCGTCCGTCCGTCTGTCAAGACCCTTTTTCTCAGAAACGCGTGGAGGTATGAAGCTGAAATTTATATCAATTACTCGGTCTACTGTCCCTTGAAGCTGTGAAAAAATCAAACTTCTAAGCCAACGCAATCAAAAGATACAGCCGTTTATGCCGCAAATTTTCGACACTTGCAAGGGAATCAAAACCTACAGGGTGCTTCCCGTGAACTCAGAATCTTGAAATTTGGTACGAAGCAACGTCTTATAGCATAGATAAAGGATAAAGGAATAATTACGAAAACCATAATTTTTTTTTTTAATACCTAACTTTGCACCTAATTTATATGGGGCGCTATACATACCAGGTGCAAACTTAACTTAACCACAGCTGAAATTTATATCAATTACTCAGGTCTACTGTCCCTTGAAGCTGTGAAAAAATCAAACTTCTAAGCCAACGCAATCAAAAGATACAGCCGTTTATGCCGCAAATTTTCGACACTTGCAAGGGAATCAAAACCTACAGGGTGCTTCCCGTGAACTCAGAATCTTGAAATTTGGTACGAAGCAACGTCTTATAGCATAGATAAAGGAATAATTACGAAAACCATAAATGTTTTTTTAATACCTAACTTTGCACCTAATTTATATGGGGCGCTATACATACCAGGTGCAAACTTAACTTAACCACTTAGGGATGGAAAGTGTTTGTACGGAACCCTCGGTGCGCGAGTCCGACTCGCACTTGGCCGGTTTTTTTTTATGACCTTGATTTATTTTATATGTAATCTCCATTGAACAATTAGAGTAGGCCATTTTCAACTTTTTATCCGCTGTCATGTTTCCGCTTAATTAGTTAATTCAGTCGCCAAAACAATAACTCGATGCTAGTTTATATTGAAACAAAGCCGAAAATTGATTACTTAGCTGCTACTTTTTACCTACTTTAATAGTCTCCGCAATTAGTCGCCAACTTATTATTTTTGCTATCCCCTTTAATTTTTTATAAATCCCTAAATCTGATTAATTTGTCATTTGTCGCCGCGTTAAATACATGCCTTTGATTTACTTAAGAGATGGTGTGTCTGCCCGTCTTGGATGGGGATGAGATCCTGTAACAATGAGAAAAGTATTGTTATTATTTGAATCACATTTCAGATATCAAAGTTATCGAAATTATAAAGGTATTTTGTTGGGGTTCGAAGACCAAAATGAAATAATTTTAGGACAATAGCGAGAATCATTTTCAGACAATTGCGTAGTTATAAAGAAGTCTATTAGCCCAAATAACTTTTTTCATTGGAATTTCATATCAGTGTTTTTCTCCAGGCGAAATAGATTCCTTTAAAAGTTAAATACCGTATTATTATTAGGTTTCTTTTTACAATAAAGATAATAATACGTCACCTCAGATGTCCTTAATGTCTCGAAATTGAGCTGACGATATGACCAAGCATTTATCCAGTTTCGAATTTAAATAATAAATTACCTATTTATTATAGGTTTATGGTAATGTGAATACGTTAATATTCACATCTTACCGCACAACTTTACAGCGGTGAACGAGCAAGCGAGAGAGGGCGCTGTTTGTTTTATCATTTTTATGAAACATGTAATGTCTCGTTTTTTTAATGTGGGTACACCACAATTTTTATTTAAACAATGAATACAAAGATCACCACATTAAAAAAATGAGACATTACATGTCTCATAAAAATGATAAAACAAACAGCGCCCTCTCTCGCTTGCTCGTTCACCGCTGTAAAGTGGTGCGGTAAGATGTGAATAATATACTACACTCGATAGAACATACTTTTAACCGACTTCAAAAAAAGGAGGGGGTTTGTTACCTCAGAACTCCGTCATTTATGAGTCTATTTGGAAAATTCTTTTTAGGTTCATGAATAGATATCTCAAGGTTGGTCCCATAAAATTTTGGGGAAGATCGGATGACGAGATCCATGAGGAATCGAAGGAATTCCTGAAACTTTATAGGCACTCATAATATTTTTCATATATTTTCTAAAACTATTTAAGTATTTGCATATGTTAGTCATCATCTTCCAATGCTGAGCTGATGATGGAAGGTACAACTCCTTAACGGCTATGAGTTAGGAGATAATTCCAACGAGATGCATGCCTTCAAGACCTCCCTGATCACCCCGCCATAAGTATTTTATATGAATCACTAAAAAGCAAAGATTTTTAGTTTAACGGAAGTCGGTTCTTTTTTTTGTTAAATTTTTTTTCAATTAATGTCGCAGGATTATAATGATTTCCATACTGATATTTCTATGCGGAACCTGTGGTGTTGGGTCGGGTTGTGCTGATCACTGTTTATTACATTAAATTATTCAAAAAATACATGCTGATCAGTATCTTCCGATAAGTCATCCGGACTAAATAACCTGAAAACTCGTAGAATAAAGTCTCGAATGTGCGTATACCTGGCGAGGCAAGGCAGCCCGCGTTGAGGCTTTCTTACACAAACGTTAATTACTCATCAAGAACAATCAGACGAGCCCAACCACCATGGGTTTATTCTGTGCTGTTAAGGAGTCCCTACGGCCATCTTAAGCTGCATGGTACCAAATTATTTTATTGGGGGCCTGGGGGTGGGCCTGGCCATGGCCTATGAGATGAAACCATGAATTTCTATCGGTAACCTAAAATCCTGGGGTGGGCACTAGACCATACTGGGGTGGGCACTTTATAGTAAGGACTTACAGTTTATTTAGAATTTTTGCGCCGTTTACGCATGGCGCGTGCGTTTGCTTCCTTCACTCTTTGTCTTTTAGAAGGGCACTGCCGCGCGCGCAACCGCCGCCTTTTCCTCGATTCCTCCTTTATGGGCGCGGTGCGGCGGCGGCTGTGCCCTGTGGACCTAAAGCTGCAAAAAAATATATATATAGGTATATTTAGAATTATATAATCCCATACAAATTTCTATGCAATTGAAAAATAGTAGATTGTACAACAACTGCATAAAACGCACCATTTTATACAAGACGTTTATCCGTAAGTATATATGAAAATAAAGTCGAGTGTAAAATGCGTTTTATGGACGAGTTGCACACTCTACTTTTCACTTCGATTGCGAGGAAATTAAACTACATCATGTAAATATTATACTTCAAAACAAATTTAATTAAAATTTAAAAACAATTATATCTACTGTGCCTGACGCACCTATGACTGGTTTGTTTACGTTGGATTGACGGGTACAGTACAACGTTGGATTGACGAACAACGCTATACTGACGGGCAGGGATTTTAGTAATAAAAACTTCTTGCTGATCTTCACACCGGGGAGAGAGTCGGGCAGGGATTTCTTCTTCGTAACTTGTAGCTTGCCTCGTGGACGCTCACACTCGCCCTCGCGGGCGTGTGGGGAAGCCATTTCAGGGCATTGCTCTCTGTGGCGGCATCTTTCTCCGTCCGCAACAACGGACGGGATCTCTAGCTGGAGTCCGTTCGTTCGGAGTCTTCGGGTTCTTGTGGTATCCATCTCCTCTTCAGGCGGTGGAGACGCGTTGGCCTTTCAGCGGCATGTGGATTTGTTGGCCTTTCAGCGGCTTTTGGTGTGACCTGGTGGACTAGACCAGGGGGCTCAGTCGGGGGGCACGAGCTCTCTCGGCAGAGCCCGGCCCCTTCCGTCTGGTGGACGTGCGTGCAGTGGTGCGATCCCCTCGAGGTGTGGATTTCCCGAGTTGTCGGCACGGCGAAACATGGCTCCTGCCAGGATCCCGATGAAGGTATCCAGCCCTTGCCAATTCAGGTCGCGAAAGATCGTCTCATTGCGCATGTAGCGCGGCGCTGAGACGATGGTGCGCAGGGACTCTATCTAATAGGGCCCGTGGTCAGCTGTTCGACGCAGTTTAGACATGATGTTGGAACAAGACTCTTGGACGGCATTCTTGTTCATTTTCCGCACACATGTTTTAATTTTTTTTATCAGTTGGGCACAATTTTCAGCTCTCTAATTATTTTTGTAAACTAAACTGCTCAAATTACCGAAAAAATCTTCAATCGGCCGACATTGTGGAAGGTTTGTGGGGTTTCGGATTTTCGGTACAAATGGTATATTATTAGCGTCTAGGAATTGCGTCGTTTTTTTGGCGTAATGCGACGATGCTTTATCCGGCCAGAACACATATTCTCCATCTGAGTGATGTTTGCGAATAAATGGTATCAGTATTTTTTTCAAACATTCGTTCTCATATACTTTTTGGTTGACCGCTAAACCACTCGGTTTGAACCACAGTTTCGAAATACCTCTGTCAGATATAGCCACATAAAGCATTACTTTCTGCTCAAACTTGTGCTTATACTTGTGTTTTATATCGTCGGGAGTTGTAGAACTATTGCTGGTGTAGTATCGGTCATTTCCAGGTATATGGGTTTTACTCAAAGGAAAATAACTTTCATCGTCCAAAATGAAAGATTTTCCTTTGTAATTTCGGATCATCCAGCGACACTGTGACATAATAGTCAGTTTTTGCTGTTCTGTGTATTCCGGTGCTCTCACCTTCTTGCGGCATTTCAGACCAATCTTTTTTAAGGAGCGACAAATGTACGGTTGGGAACACTTAAATTTTTTCGCGGCATCTCGTTGGCTCATAGAATCATTATCGTTAAAAGTGCTATGGAGTACGTTCATCCTTCTCTTGGTCATTATCTTCGCTGGTCGCCCGCTAGCTACCACTTTTGCGATTTATCGTCAAGGATGCCAGAATTCTATAAATAGTAGAAACTGGTACATTTTCTTTACTAAAATGATCTACAGTAAACTTTTTCCCCGAGTTATAGTTTGAATTATAAAAATGTACAATCCGTTTTCGCAGTGTTTCTTGTTTCGACACCATTTTGTCAAATATTAATGCTTGAAAAACAAAAATAATGAAATTCAAGAACCTCAAAAGAGGTAGTAACAACTTTATGAACAAACTTTTTTGTCTATGTGAATAGTCTGGTTTTGAGGTCCATAGAAAGTTATTCTCATTTTTTTGTTATCACCCGTTATTACCTTTGTTCAGATTCAGTTTCTTCGGTGCGGGACGGCCCAGCTTCGTATAAAGAAGAACCTGATGACAGGATGACAGTTAGCCTTTTTGGGGAAGCCTATGTCCAGCAGATGATGATGCACAGTCTTTTATGAACCCCGATTTTGTTTCATCTGTTTTTTATTGTAAAAATTGATAATTTGAATCATTTGAAGTACTAGACTGAAACTCCGCGATCGATCCGTGTTAAAGGGTCCCAAAAATGAAGCACTGTTTTGTAAACACTAAACTTTATTCAGTAGTCACACTGTATAAATAAACTAGTAGAAGAATTAAAAGAGGAGTACTTTATACTTTATAGTAAGGACTTACCGTTTATTTCTTGCTCCTTCTCTTACGCATCGCCCTGGTGTTCCTCTTTCTTTCGTTGGCTTTTTCTTGGGAGCTCTGCTCCCGCCGCGACCGCCGCTTTTGCCGCGTTCTTGTGGCTATGGGCGAATGTGGGGTTTGGCGGCTCTTTGACTGGGATCTAATGTTGGAAATAGTTATTTGTTATACAAGGGGGGAAAGTTGTATTTTACCCGCGAGTGTTTATTTGAAACACGAGCTAGCGAAAGGATCCTATGATTGACCACGAGCGAAGCGAGTGGTTCAAAATAGAATCCTGAGCGTAGCGAGTGTTTCAATACACGAGACGTACGTTCCGAGCGCAACTTAAATTAAGACGTTGTCACGTCAAAAAACCCTATATTACCTTTGTTTCGATGCAGTTTCTTCTGTCTTGCGGGACGCGGACGGCCCAGCTTCGGAAGAACCTGATGACAGGATGACAATTAGCAGAAAGAAAGAAAGAAAGAAAGAAATCATTTATTGTTCGATTGTGCATATACAGAAGCTGTTAAATAAGAACATGGGAGAGTGTCACAATAAACCGGTTAACGGTATACAATAATAATATATGTCAGCGACGGTGATTTTAAAGTCTACAATATACATTTTAATTACTTTACATTTCCAGAAAACAAATAATCCTGTTTCTTACAATAATATAAATATAAATAAGTCCAATTATCACAAAAATCCATATACCTATTATTAATAATATAATCTATATAAATTAACTAATAAAAATTATATATTTAAATGTCCCTTACAATGTTTGCCATTTTAATAAAATAATCATTTATTGAATAAAAACATTCCTCAAGTAGCTTTTTTTTTAATTTTGAGAAGAAAATTCTATTTGGAAGTTCTGTCCATGAAATAGGGATTGCATTATATATTTTTATTGCCATATGGTAGCAATTCTTTTTATTTAATTGTAGACGGCTTTTAGGAATAATCAAAGATTTGTGTGTGACTTTTCGTTTTAGAACATTTCTGATTCAGTTCCCAAAATTCCGTTAAGAGGGCGCCAACGCGTTGTCTAGCTCTCTCTCTCACTATACAACAGACGGGTCAAAGACTGAAAATGGAACGGGCTGTGGTGTATTCTCGGAGGATTTAAGTATTCACATCTCTAAACCCCTAGGTATACACAACACGGTATTCCAGGCAGAATGCGTAGGAATAATAGAAGCCTGCAACGCTATAAAAAGACGCCAGGTTCAAAACACAAATTTACGTATACTATCAGACAGCAAATCCGTATCCTGAGATGGCGGAGGTCAACCTTTGACCCTGACCAAACCTCTTCAGGAATCAGTCCAGACAAAGCCGCTGTGGGTGACCTATTCTTCAAATATATAGCCGTCATAGCGGCCTCACCCCAAAAGCGCTTATCCAACGACGAATGCTGTAGCATGCAACGCACTTTTTCAAAAATTGTTCTGTTAAATCTCTCAGAAACCCCGTTTTGAAATGGAGAATAAGGAACAGTGGTCTGATGGATAATGCCTTCTTTTTGCAAATATCTAGTAAACTTTAAGTTACAATATTCCATACCATTATCCGTACGTAAGCATTTAATAGGCAAATTAAGTTGTTTCTCTACTAAGGCTTTAAATAGAATAAAATAGCTCATTACCTGAGATTTATTCTTCATTAGATATCCAAAACTTTTTCTTGTAAAGTCGTCCGTAAACGCGACTAAGTATCTCGCTCCACCCCAGCTAGCCTCCGGCAGCGGTCCACACACATCACTGTGTATGAGCTGTAGCGGCTGTGTTGTCCTGCTTGAGCTCGCATCAGGGACAGGCACGGCCGATGCCTTCCCCTTAAGACAAGCCTCACACTTGTCATGAGCTTCACCCTGAAACACGACACCACAAACATGCTTTCTTAACCTAGTCATACCTGCGATGCTTAAGTGACCAAGCCGTCGATGCCACAAATCCAAATTGGACATGGCAGAGGCAGCGACTGCTGCGCTCGGTGAATCCTGCCTCTCTTGCAGGATCAAAGAGTGCATCTTATTGAGCGAGTTACTCTCACATACATGACCATCTAATTTATAAATGCCATTAGAGCAATAAGCTTTTGCAAAATAATTGCCAGAACTTTTACAACTCCTATCATCATATAAAAAACAACCATTCTCATTAAATTCAACAATAAAACCACTTTGACACAATTTAGAGACTGATAAGAGATTGACTGATAAATTGGGGACAAACATAACATTTTTAAGTGTTCTAACCTGTTCATTAAAAATAATCTGCATTTCCCCAGAACATGTACTGGTCATATGCTGATTATTGGCTGCTGTTATCACTTGCACACTAGTGTCCTTTACTTTTGACAGCAAATTCTTGTTGTTCACTAGATGATTTGAAGATCCACTATCCAGATATACTTCAGTGACGCTATGAGCCAGGTAAGCAGTAACGGGCGGCTCCTTACTCTCCTTCTTCTTCAACTGATCGCGCTTTAGCTTGAAACATTTGGCTTTAAAGTGTCCAGGTTTACCACAATAACGGCACAGTACTTGTTTCTTACTGACAAAGGCTGTCGTTGAAGTTGATGAGTTACCATTCGAGTCATCTTTCCGTTGTGCCTCCTGGAGTAGTCTGGTTCTGACTAGTTCACTAGAAAACTTCGACGAAAGACAAAGAGTTTCCAAATTTGATACCAGAGGGTCGTACTCCTGAGGTAAACCACTCAGCAAAATTTCAGCAATTTCTTCATCTTCCACAGTTTTTCCGATATCCGATAGTTGATGTACAAGTGACATTACTTTCTCTATATAAGCAGACATTGAGTTGAAGTCGTTGAACTCTATACGATGGAGTTGTCTTAAAAGAAGAACGCGTCGGTATAGACCACGGTCCTCGAATACATCAGACAGCTTCCTCCACGCTTGTCTAGCTGTTGCAGCCTCCCGAACATATTGGTATAGCCCTGGCTTCAAACTTAGACACAGGCGAGCCAGCGCGCGTTGATCGCGCACGACATCCGAGCCCGTGAGTTCAGTCAACTCGTCTCTTTCGATGAGATCCCAAAGACCTTCCAACTTAAGTGTCATCTTCAATGCGAATTTCCAATTATGATAATTACCAGCCCCCTCGAGCTTCTCCACTGCGCCTGCTCCGCCCAACAACACCGCCGAGGAATTCGTAGTCATTGTAGAACGTTCCAATTCCGGTATAACCTCAATATTAGAATTGTCGGCCGATGACATGTTAGCAGAATGCTGTGCGCATAAAATCTGGTCGCGCCGATCTTACAAGCGCCGGATGTTTTTCGATTCACTGGGGCCAAACCTGTTGTGGAGACCGTGGATTGCAGTGTGCACTTGTACCGCACGACACGAGACTGCTCTGGAGGCGGAGGGCGAGGCTGGTAGATTGGAAATTATAACGCACCTTTATGCAGCATTGAAGTAAATCATTTATTACTCAGAATAACGAGGCACTTACATTTTGTCAAAGGGTTAAAAGTATAAAATTACTAAAGCTATTCAGAAAGCTACTTGTCGCTATGGCTGACATCTTAGAAGAGGGAAGAGACACAGATTATACATTCCATAGATAAAAATTGCATTCACTTAAGTAGCCTACAGACGATCATAGATTGTGGACAATACACGATCCAACAACATCTTCGGTGCACCAAATTTGATCCCGCTGACCGTAGGTAACGGATTTATTAAAGAACTCCTCAACATATCTGTGTATACAAATTTGTAAATAACACTGTAAATAGAATTTAGTAAGGTTATGCATGTGTATATATTTATTGTCATGTAGTCCATGAATAACACATGAAGACTAAGCCCCACTGTCCTAAGTCCTTGTCCTATTAATACAATATTGACATGCATACATTTCAATCTAATTAGGCTGTTCCGCTGCAGAATGCTCATCGTGTGTGTAATGATTGACGTAACAACGTTTAATATAACTTCACTAGTGTAGACGACGGCCTCTTTGGTGCAAGCTGGCCGCTAAGATTTATGTTCTTTTTATTATATATGTCAGTTCAGTTTTTGGTTGTCAAAAATTTTCATTGGAGCGATTTGTATGTGTTTTTTCTAAATAAATTCTGGGCGATTCCCCTAAAGACGACTTATTAACATAATTTTTATGTCGCTATATTTGTTAAGTACTATTTTGATGGTAATGTAAAGGATCAGGCCTTAAATTAATTGTTATGGATTCAATTTTATATAAGAGCTGTTGGCGTTCTTGTAAACTACCAATTTAAGGTAAAATACAAAAACTACAAATTATTCATTGTTGCACCCGCGATTGCTTTAAGAGCGAATAATTCCTCGTTTATTTTGTTATTGATGTTATTTTGACGGCTTTGTACTCTGTTATTTATCTTTTTTTATTGTAAGAATGAAAAACGTTGTAAATGGCACGGTCATGTAAAGTTGTATGTTGTTTAGGATTTGGGAGAACTTAAGTCGTTATAGGTTAATAAATTTTGATTTCAGTATTTCGTATAATGTACGCTCGCATCATGCTGCTTTTAAATCATTCGTTTTTGCTGTATAATTATATTAGCGAGTGATTTTAGTTGAATCAACCCGTCGTATGCTCAGGCACGTACGTGCCGGACGTTTGAGCCTTACTGTAAAATAGTAGTTAATTTCAATTTTTCAATCAAGCAAAGTTTTGAAATCGCATACAAAGGGTTAATAGTGTCTCAAAATAAACGGTAAATGGCGTGATTACACCTTATCCTACTTGGTCTGGGTAGCGACTGTTGAACAGTTTAAACTCAACGATATAATTTGATATGTGGCAAATTGGCAAAGATTCGTCCCGGTATTTCAAGAGGGTGTCGGTTCAATTTCGTTCCGGTCGATAACGTGTGATATTTATGTGGAATAATTAATATTTTCTCTCCATGTGTTAATATGGGTAGACCCTTTTGCGCAAATTGTCATTTTTCATTTCTGTCGATATCGATTGTTGTAGTGCGATACTTCAGTTGCTTAACAATAAAATGGAATCATCAATGGAAGCACATGTCGAACACCCGATGAAATACCGTTCCTCCTAATCAAACACCGAACTCGAGAGTTATGCAGCAAATATGAAAAGGCCAAAAACCCATTACGCAGATTGTTCCAATCTTCCGAATTTCCGGCCCAACCCAATCGACAAAGGTAACAACTACCTATGAAATTCGTAGGTAAATGTTACCTCATTCTTTCGGGTGTTGCTGAAGAGTGGCGCCCTTTATAAATCAGGTCCATTTGTATCTATTCGTGTCCGTTTTGTATTCGTTGGAATGCTTTTCGCAGCATTTGTATTCGTCGGTGGTGTCGAAGCCTCATTTGGGAATATAGCTGGAATCTGGATGCCCATTATGTTTGGACGAGTTTTACTTTTTGCGTACGTTTCCGTTTTAAATGTATTGTTTTAATTTTGTTTCGTTGGTTAAGGACGTATTCGAAAGTAGAAATCCAACAGAAATTGATGACGTCATGAGCCATCCTGCTTTCAAAATGAAGATCTTGAAGATGGCTCCTCCTTCTTGCATGAAAAGGGCTGATTATCATCGCTCAAAGCAGTGTATGTAGGTAGTATTAATGTGAACATCAGCAACAATACAAAATTAACTAGAAAAGTCAGCTTTTTCTCAGGAATTCCTAAATGGTTTGGTTGAGCATCATTCGGTCGATTTTAACTATGGTTGTTTAAGTGTAGTCGGAACTACGGAAAACAATAAAATCGCTTCCGCTAGGAGGAAGTTCCGTATGCCTTTTAGTTTGACTAACAATAATAATATCACGATTGGAAATGTTTGGATAATTTATACGGAAACTATGGAACATGTTATTATAGCATGCTATTGCAAACTAAGCAAACATCACAAACGTAACAACGCGCGAGAGTAAAGCGAACTAATATATCCGTGCATGGCGTGAAGAACTTCATAAGTCCAAAATGGCAATTTTACAGGGCGGCGATTTTAAAGTTTGATATTTTCTCCAAAATCTGTTTTCAACTAAAACTCGTACTTATAGCTTGATTTAAGGGTAATTTTATGCAATCTTTTCAATTATTTTACTTATTTTGGTAGAATTATTGTATTTTGTGAGATATTCCCGATACATAAGTGCCCAAAATGGGGAAAATGTTTTTTTAATTTAAACCCTAAAAATCAGTTTTTCTATAAAATTGAAATCTCTCAATTGATAAGGATAATTATATGCAAACATTTCAATTATTTTACTTATTTTGGTGGAATCATTGTATTTTGTGAGATATTAGACTTATCAACATAGTGCCCATCGACTTTTCAACTTATTCACCATAGAATAGGGTATCAATTGAACAATTCTATCGCTTCTAAACAATTATTTTGTTTCAATAAGACGATTTAAATGGATTATAATATCGCGTGTGTTCGTTGTTTGAGCTTCCTGACGTTTCGGCAACTGTCTTTGACTGAGAAAAACACAAATTTTCTGTGCTAAAAACGTCAGAAAGGCTCAAATTATGAATAAATGTGATAAAATCCGTTTGAATTGTTATATTTTAGTGACGAAACCCGAAGAAATTAAAAATTAAATTAATAAAAATATTGAATAAAAGTAGTAAATGAATCGTCTTGAATTCAGTAATGCAAAAGCACTTATTCTACAGAAAAACTAGATGAATTTATTTTATTTTTACTTGGCAACATCTTTGTTTCTTATGCATCCACTCTGAGCAGTTTTTTGATCTTGCAAGATCGCTGTGCATTTTTTTTCTGATAGTCTTTACTATAAGACGCTACAAACTGCAGCTTTTTAATTTCTTCTCACACTGGATTTTCCAAAATCAGTTTTTAAATAGTTTGACATGACAGTTCACCATTTATCTGCCTTCAAAATCCAATAAATAAAAATGGTCGATGGTTGACAAGTGTCAGCAGCATAATGTCAGCAGGCATTAAATATTTGTGCAATACGGTGAGGGCTTTTGACGACCTCGTTACCAGTATTAATATTAATCTCCGAGATAATATTATCTTTTAATTGACTTGCTTTTGCTGTAGGTACGATTGATAATAGTCCAAGTAGCTTTCGATTTATTTGATGCATTATTAATATAATAATCGTTTTGAGCTTTTTGAGTTAACTGAATGACTTTTTTTAATCGATGGGAGTATTGCTTAAAATATGTCTTGTTATTAGTAGTCGGATTTAGTCGCAGGTTCCACAATAACCTTCTCTTCCGCTTGCTACATTTTCTGATTCCTTTGGTAATCCACCTAGGCTTTTTTTTGATAGCTGATATTTTTACTTTGACGAACGGAAAACACAGATTATAAAACAGTTAAAAATCGTCACTGAAACGGTTAAATGCGTCGTTTGGATTGTTGGCTACATACACATCATTAAAAGTGGGTTCTTGTATACATTCTGAAAATTTTTGAATATTGACATTGCTCAGGTCTCTCTTGGTGATGAACCAGTGTGAAAGCAAACATGTAGGTTTTATTGGATAGTTTAGGATCTGTGCAGTGTGGTCAGAAATGGCAAGTTCAATAACCTCCGACTGGCCGCCTCGCACATTATGTATAATATTATCTATACATGTGTTGCTTTGCGGTCCGGTGGACACCGAGATACCAAATGGAAAATTAAAACCGGATATTATGTTTTTAAATTCTACTCAGTGTCTTGTTGTTTTCAAGATACCAATATTAAAGTCACCGCATATCACGACCTTTTTTTGAGTGTGACATAATTTTCTTAGGATAACATTTAATTTTCTTGTGAATATTGCAAAAGCACTTATTCTACAGAAAAACTAGATGAATTTATTTTATTTTTACTTGGCAACATCTTTGTTTCTTATGCATCCACTCTGAGCAGATTTTGATCTTGCAAGATCGCTGTGCATTTTTTTTCTGATAGTCTTTACTATAAGACGCTACAAACTGCAGCTTTTTAATTTCTTCTCACACTGGATTTTCCAAAATCAGTTTTTAAATAGTTTGACATGACAGTTCACCATTTATCTGCCTTCAAAATCCAATAAATAAAAATGGTCGATGGTTGACAAGTGTCAGCAGCATAATGTCAGCAGGCATTAAATATTTGTGCAATACGGTGAGGGCTTTTGACGACCTCGTTACCAGTATTAATATTAATCTCCGAGATAATATTATCTTTTAATTGACTTGCTTTTGCTGTAGGTACGATTGATAATAGTCCAAGTAGCTTTCGATTTATTTGATGCATTATTAATATAATAATCGTTTTGAGCTTTTTGAGTTAACTGAATGACTTTTTTTAATCGATGGGAGTATTGCTTAAAATATGTCTTGTTATTAGTAGTCGGATTTAGTCGCAGGTTCCACAATAACCTTCTCTTCCGCTTGCTACATTTTCTGATTCCTTTGGTAATCCACCTAGGCTTTTTTTTGATAGCTGATATTTTTACTTTGACGAACGGAAAACACAGATTATAAAACAGTTAAAAATCGTCACTGAAACGGTTAAATGCGTCGTTTGGATTGTTGGCTACATACACATCATTAAAAGTGGGTTCTTGTATACATTCTGAAAATTTTTGAATATTGACATTGCTCAGGTCTCTCTTGGTGATGAACCAGTGTGAAAGCAAACATGTAGGTTTTATTGGATAGTTTAGGATCTGTGCAGTGTGGTCAGAAATGGCAAGCTCAATAACCTCCGACTGGCCGCCTCGCACATTATGTATAATATTATCTATACATGTGTTGCTTTGCGGTCCGGTGGACACCGAGATACCAAATGGAAAATTAAAACCGGATATTATGTTTTTAAATTCTACTCAGTGTCTTGTTGTTTTCAAGATACCAATATTAAAGTCACCGCATATCACGACCTTTTTTTGAGTGTGACATAATTTTCTTAGGATAACATTTAATTTTCTTGTGAATATTGCAAAAGCAGAGTTGTCATATTTGGGAATGCGATATATACAGATTATTGATATGTTTGTTTGTCTTTATTTTTCAGTGTACTTATGATTTTAAAGACTTCATTTCAGTAACTGGTGATAAAAACATAGACGAAGTTACCTTTTCTGTAGCATGTTTTTAGATTTTGGAATAAAAATGTTCATTCACATTGATTTGTCCATACATATTATTAAATACGGTCGCAATTTCAAAAGGGTCCCTAGTTAAGTGTCACCACATTTTACCTCCTCCATTCCTTTCAAGTTGCTGTGGTTGTTCGTTATTTTATTTATGAGGGTCCATGTTGCCTTACACTTATTGTGACTGTTATGTATGTACTGCATGTTAGTATTTCTTTTCGATCTGTTTATTACCTTCTTTAGGATGATCCTATACACTATTACAATTGTAAATTTGCTGTTGAAGTTTTGAAACTATACATTTCTCCACAGCTTTTTGCTTTTTTTTTTCATTATTTAGGTACTTTTTGGAAAAACTCCCACAAGCCACTAGAATTCGATGTAGACATTTTTACAAGTTTTTTATTTACCTACACTTCACTATATTTACACAAAACTTATTTAGGTACTAGAAACGAGCTAGGGGCGTCGGGTGACTTAATGAAAGCACAACCACTTGATTTTCGAAGTGAATTTAATGTCTTTCACACAAGTGCAGATACAGTTAGGTTAATTATTACTAACTTAGATTATTGATCAAGATCGATCACACGACCTTACGCTACCGCGATGGCGAACAAGACACCTGCTACACTTTTATTCTCACCAAAACCGATAATGTTCACTCAGCACTTTCGTTAGAGTCCCGCAATCGATTATCGAGAAAATCGGGTGACTCAGTGAGTCATGCCGTCGCCGTGGTGGATTTTATTGCCGCTATTACAACAAATACTAAAAATGAAATAAAATAAATATTTAAGGGGGGCTCCCATACAACAAACTTGTTAAACCTATATATACATATATATAGGTACGGAACCCTTCATGCGCGAGTCGGACTCGCACTTGCCCAATTTTTTTGTTATGTTAAGGGTTAAAAGGGTATTTTATTACTCCTGGCACGTCTGCGCCGCTGCGTCCTTGGCACCGACTGTGAACAAAAAATGAATGAATTAAGGTTTATTCGTAAACATACATGGTCATCAATCCGTTTCTGATCTCACAATAGCCCGTAAATAAAGTGTACATGTGTTTACTACACGAAAAATAGCTGGGAAAAGAGTGCATTCCATTCCATTAATTGATATTACGAGGTTACCATAGGAACTGACAGATATTCAAACTAATGCCATTATAGTGCGGTTGCGATTGGTTGCAAAATTGTTGCCATATAAATCTTATAAATAGCGCCCTCTTGACAATCCTCATATATTTCTGGTCAGGCTTTAAGATTACGCTAAAAAAAGCATATTTTGTTCTTTTAACTTTTTCACTCAGAGTAATATTTACCGAGATATTGGGTCAAAATAAACATGTTTTATTCTTTAAACTTTTTCTCAGTCACGGAGTATATGGAGATGGCATTCAGCGCAGTTTGTTCTAGCACCGCTGTAGCCGACTTTTACACGCACACAATTATATTCGTATTAAAATAAGGTTTTACAACAAACAGAAGTGAGTTGACATTGGCTGAGCTAATGTGTGCGATTTTCGTGGTCATACACTACTACGAGCAATGTATCGAGAATTTTAGCCCTTATATGCATATCAGACAATGAATTTATTTTTATTATAACTTAAATAGAAATAAAATAAAAGGCAAATGAAACTTTATGATTCAGTACGACAAAGTCTCGAATTGACAAGAAATTGATTTCTACTTCCGTCAATTCAGTAGTGTCACTTTTGATATTAACGCTGGCAATAAATCACAAGGTTTTATGTTACAATTCTTAAACATTTAAAATTGAACCTTATCCTCGTAACACGAGGTTTAATTTTAACGACCCAGAAAATGTAATGTAATCTCAGTCAGCGGTATGAATCTACTGATTCTAAAGGTTAAGGGCATGATCAAATCAAAATAGTCGATATCGATAAAATAATAATATGTATAGGTTTATAATATAATGCATGTTGAAAATATTTATTTTGTATGGTCGTAAATTAAATTATGAGACCTTTTAATTTTTGGCGACGAAATCAAATGGAAGCGTCATCTCAATCTTTCTATCGTTCAAAATGTTTACATATATAGTGATATATGAAAAATAAAAACATCACCTTACAAAATTTGGAACAGGTAGTAGGTAAATTATAAACGGAGTGGATTTATTTATTTTATCATATAAAATGTAAACAAAATAATAAAGGGACAATCGTACACAACTCGCCCTGACCTTATACTAAGCAATGCTTTTAATATGGGTACTAGACGATGATATAAACAATATATATAAATACATACATATAGATAACATCCATAACCCAGGAACAAAATATTCGAGTTCATCACACAAATATTTGCCCTTGCCGAGATTCGAACGAAGGACCGCCGGCTCAGTAGGCAGGTGCATAAAAACTGCGCCAACCTCGTCGTCAACTGACTAGCACGTTATTATATTGTGGATTAGCAAAACAATAATACTGTTTTAATCTAATGATTTTGTCACCCACTGCTATTGATTTCGCTGTAGGTAATAAAATTACTTGTCTGAATTAAAAAAAAAACCAGCCTGGTGCGATTCTGACTCGCGCAAACTTCGTTCCGTACAAACTTTCACTTATCCCATCTTAATTGGCCTGGTTGGGTTAAGTTTGCATCTGAAATGTATGGCGCCGCATACAAGCGAAGTGCAAATACTTATAAAAATAATGTAATAATTAATGTAATTTAATCTGCAAATTCTGAGTTTTAGTAATTATTTTTGGGTTCCATATTGGGTTGCATAAATTTTAAAGCCATAATGTCGGTGCGCATAACCACTTTTGTCATAATAGTCCTTGCGCATAAGGTGTAGGTATAGTCATTAATTGATCCGCATAAATTTTATGACCATAATGTTTTTACGCATAAGTAAGGAATTTCATATAATTTTGGAGCATATCAACCTGAATCATAATCATTAATCGTCATAATGTTCTTATGCATAGCGTGCATTGGCGCATAATACTGAAGAACATAAATATCAAGTTCCTAATTTTTTATTTCAACATCAGCCTGGTTTTCTGGCAGCAGTTCATTTCTGAGGGGGTCGCAGTTCTTTCAAACCTAACCTAACCTACTTTTCTGGCCGATGTTCGTATTTGTAGGTTCACAATTCTAACCTAACCTAACCTACAACAAAGAGGTCAGTGTGGAGAAGGATTTCTTAATGCGGGGGGCTTTGCCCCCCGAGCCCCCCTTGTGGGGGGCTTTGCCCCCCCGTCCCCCCTTTTTGTTTTTGTGCTCATGTAACTTTTGTATCATTATTTCAAATGTTATAAAGTATTATGATTGGTACATGTGATATAACTTATACTATATAATTTCTATTGCCATTAATTATGAAAACCATAATTTATGCGTTGCTCTTCTTCGTACTATCAATTATTATGACATTCAATAATATTACTTGAAATTTTGTGCCATACTAAATTATGCTTATGAAAAGCCTGCCAAACAACAATTATGATATATAAAATGTTATGCAAATAATAATTTATGACAAATAACATGTATGAGGAAAGCCATTATGCGAAATGAGTTATAACGGTCAAATTTATGACAAGAATTTTTATTCCACTAGAGGTGATCCCTTATTTTTGACATAAGTAACAAATTGAAATATGTAACAATTAAGTATTTAAATACTTTTTTATTTTGTTTGCATGCCTTTTTGGTAGAACATAACCAACACTGTATATACCTGTATCACCTAATTTATTACTATGTTCTTGCAATAACCGAATTTGAATTTGAATTTGAATCAAACTTAACGCAACCAAGTTCTCCAAATATGATTTACCTATTTATTTATTTAATTAATCTTTATTGCACAAAAGTAAACGTATCGTACAAAAGGTGGACTTGATGTTTGAAAATGACTATATTTTTTAAGATTTTTATTAGTATTTGTAGTAAGTATATGTGGCGATTTCAGATTTTTATAAGTATTTGTAGTGCTTGCCAAATTTCATAGTTCTAGGTCATCGGGAAGTACCCTATCACTTTGATTCCCTTAAGAGTGTCGAAATGTACGTTTTTGCCGACATAAACGGCCGTATCTTTTTGTCACGTTAACGTAGAAGCTTTATTTTTTTTACAGCTTTAAGGGACCCTAGACCTGAGTATATATACATATAGTGTTAATTTCAACTCGATACCTCCACGCGTTCTCGAGATAAAGGGTCTTGACAGACAGACAGACAGACGGACGGACGGACAACAAAGTGATCCTATAAGATTTCCGTTTTTGCCGATTGAGGTATGGAACCCTAAAAAACAAGGTGATAAAGTGTAAATTATATTATTAAAATGGACAAGTTAGTATGAAACACGAGCGGCTCACATTAAAACCTCCATACAGAATATCGACAATTTATGGTTTAGACTTGTTCCCCCGCACTAAATTGTCAGACGGACGTATACATTGCGTGCTCCTAAAGATGTTGCGTGAATAGTTGCCATGTCAAGCTAGTAATGTATAATTGTCATAATGCACGGCAATATTTTACGAAATATTACAAAATAACGAATTTTATTACTTCCCAGTGAAATTAAACTGTATCAGGTATCTTTTTGAGTATGCAGATCTCGCCTGTGACGATTATAATTGCACAATTCGGCATATTTCTAATTTTTTGGGACATAATTACTCAAGCACGTTCGGATGGTAACTAAGTGACTGTTGACATCACGTTGACATGTATTTGGCAATTTGGGCTTAAGCTCGGTTACGCCTGCCCCGCCCAATACCCAGTCTATAGTATTCTTATGGTCTGTGTTCTCAGTAATTATTTTTCAATAGCTAATAAAAAATTGGCGATTCGGTTCTGGCGCTTCGCCGACCGCTGCCGCGGCACGCTCGCTCCGCTCGCTCGGCTCGCGCGATGTGGTCATAACTAACCTAACCTAACCCATTAATCTTTTTATCTCGATAATTATCAAATTTAGAATAAATATGCCCGAAAAAAACACGCTTATTTTAGCGTATTATATACGATAACATCATAAAAAAATTGTGTCAATATAACATCAGACCAATGAAATTTTTTACCTAAAAAACTTCAATATCTCGGTAAATATTAATCTGAGCCAAAAATTATACTTTACAAAACATGCTTATTTTAGCACGTTTTATAGGACCCGTAAATAAAAATAAGGTGTTATATTGACATAAATTACTCGTCTCCGAAATTTATCTGTCTCGGATCCCATTAAAATAGTAATGTTTGAACCTCAATATCTCGGTAAATATTGATCTGAGAAAGAAAGTTAACATAACAAAACATGCTTATTTTCGTTTAATCTTTACGATTCAATCTAATTTAAGCCTAAAAACAGCAAATAAAAAAAAAACTGTAAAAAATTTCTGTCCTAAAATGGGGCCCCCTTTGCTATACCCCAACCCATCTCACAATAGCCCGCGACAGAGTACAGTGGAAACAGCTAAAGGAGGTCTTTGCCAGGAGGCACGCTGAACTAAGGAATAAATAATAATTGTATTAAGCGATTTACACTCACGTGAAATTGTCAGAAACGGCCCGACATGAGTGACGAATTTGCCGCGGCGGTGTACGGGCAGCCGCCCCTGATGAAGGGCTCGATACGAGTTCGAAACATGTCGGGCCGTTCCTGACAATTTCACGTGAGTGTAAACCGCTTAATACAATAATTAAATATGTCTCACGAAAGTTTGAATAAATAATAATAATTAAACCACTCACCGGTATAAGGAGCCATATTAAACAGGAATTTAGTATTTTTATTAAGCCTAATACAAAGAATATAATACTCAGAAATGACCAAGGAATATAATACTCACAAAATGACACAAAAATGACATCAAAGAAAGAGAATATAATCACTACTTTTTTTACTAATTTTGAATTTTGAAACTTCATAGAAAAAAACTTTATGTACTAAGCAGAGCAGACCGTGTCTATGTCTAGTGTACCAACAGGCTCCGTCCACACTTGTATCATTTCGCCGATCCGATCCCCGTCGCGTATCCTCACCGCGTATCGTGCTGTTTGGATGCTCACTGCGGGCACTCCGTACCGTATCATTTGCGCCGTCGCGCGAAGAAACGCGTCCACACTTGCCGTATCGTATCCTCGTCGCGTATCGCCGCACCGATCATTTCAGCGTGCAGTGCAATCTGAACGCCGATCTTATTTCTCCTTAGATTTCCATTAAATAAAAGTTTTTACTGAGAATATTTTCTGTCTCCATACTTAAGGAGTTTACAGAAATAAGTATATATAAGTTACTCTATGCCCGAATTTTTCAATTTGACAAGTCGTTGCACATGTCCGACTGTCCACGGTTGTTTTCAAATTGTTTGTAAACGTTGAGCGCCGGCCGGGCTTTCTTGCGTCCTCCTCCCGTCTTGGTTGTGTTAAGTTCCTCGAATAGTTCCCTCCTCCTCTGTTTACAATTCAATTTCATCGATCCATACAATCAATATATGTGTAGTAATGGCGCCATTAAAATGCGTTGTTGACGGTTGTGATTCTACTAGTGCCACTCAGAAAGTATTTTGCATGTCCATGATCCATAATTTACGGAGTTTGTGGATGTCCTTTCTTGTTCCTGTTAAGTTAACCCATCATTACTTGGCTTAACAAAAAGTCAATGCGTATCGAAACGGGTGTGCAAAAGAATGTTGACGAAACGCAAGTTGATTCTCAAGGTGTAAGAATTCCCTATTCTTATCCTTGCTTATTCACGGAAAAGGAAATATTTCACGGAGTACCCCTTTTCCGAAGGTAAGTATTTTTTATGTTTTATGCTTGTATTCTTATACTTATCTTCATGTTATTAATTCTGATTTTCAACAATGCAAAATAGTACCTAATGAGTCCAATACAACGAATAACGTGGTAATTACAATATGTGCTTGTCTTTACGAAATACATAGATATTTTAAGTTTCTGGTACTTATACAAATTGTTGTGCCAAGGTATACTAATTGTGACGAAATCTACGTTATTAAGTTATTATTAATATGAAATAGTTGAATACTAAATTAACCCCGTGTTCAAGGCAACTAATGCTAGCAACAAACCAAAACAGAAACAGTACCTTGAATTATTATTACTGCAGCGCCGCCGTGAGACTTGTAGGAGTCTAGACTTTATATTTGTTGCTGCCGCTGGTTTTCCTTGCACAATCGAACATCACCAAAGTCCACCGTATGTCACATAATAGTTTTATATCAAGAAGATATAGTCAGCCGCGGCAGTGCTCGTAGGCGTGCGAGCTCGTTGAGGGCAATGGAATGGAGTCAGGACGTCCGAATCTTAAACTATATAAAACTACATACTAAATAAAACTATAGACCAAAATTATTATTTATACATGCAATTTTCAACTTTGATTAAAGCTCTTAAATTGTCGCACAAAGTATTTTAGGGTTCCGTACCTCAAAAGGAAAAAACGGAACCCTTATAGGATCACTTTGTTGTCCGTCTGTCCGTCCGTCCGTCTGTCAAGACCCTTTTTCTCAGAAACGCGTGGAGGTATGAAGCTGAAATTTATATCAATTACTCGGTCTACTGTCCCTTGAAGCTGTGAAAAAATCAAACTTCTAAGCCAACGCAATCAAAAGATACAGCCGTTTATGCCGCAAATTTTCGACACTTGCAAGGGAATCAAAACCTACAGGGTGCTTCCCGTGAACTCAGAATCTTGAAATTTGGTACGAAGCAACGTCTTATAGCATAGATAAAGGATAAAGGAATAATTACGAAAACCATAATTTTTTTTTTTAATACCTAACTTTGCACCTAATTTATATGGGGCGCTATACATACCAGGTGCAAACTTAACTTAACCACAGCTGAAATTTATATCAATTACTCAGGTCTACTGTCCCTTGAAGCTGTGAAAAAATCAAACTTCTAAGCCAACGCAATCAAAAGATACAGCCGTTTATGCCGCAAATTTTCGACACTTGCAAGGGAATCAAAACCTACAGGGTGCTTCCCGTGAACTCAGAATCTTGAAATTTGGTACGAAGCAACGTCTTATAGCATAGATAAAGGAATAATTACGAAAACCATAAATGTTTTTTTAATACCTAACTTTGCACCTAATTTATATGGGGCGCTATACATACCAGGTGCAAACTTAACTTAACCACTTAGGGATGGAAAGTGTTTGTACGGAACCCTCGGTGCGCGAGTCCGACTCGCACTTGGCCGGTTTTTTTTTTAATGACCTTGATTTATTTTATATGTAATCTCCATTGAACAATTAGAGTAGGCCATTTTCAACTTTTTATCCGCTGTCATGTTTCCGCTTAATTAGTTAATTCAGTCGCCAAAACAATAACTCGATGCTAGTTTATATTGAAACAAAGCCGAAAATTGATTACTTAGCTGCTACTTTTTACCTACTTTAATAGTCTCCGCAATTAGTCGCCAACTTATTATTTTTGCTATCCCCTTTAATTTTTTATAAATCCCTAAATCTGATTAATTTGTCATTTGTCGCCGCGTTAAATACATGCCTTTGATTTACTTAACCCGTCAAGCGTCCAGTAGACTAACGTTAGTCTACAGCAATTTTGTGCCGGTAGCGTCCAGTAGACACACGCTAGTCTACAGCCCAAACCGCTCATTGGATCAATTTCTCTGCATCGATTCGTTATGGTGGCAGCTTGATAGATATTTTACTATCCAACAACAGCTATCAGAGCACACAAATTTGATTTTTAACCAATCAGAATCCTCAATAGTGACGCGTAAATATTTTTTTTTCTCCACATTGGCGGAATTCGTCCGCCATTTCGAAAATCACTTGCATTTGAGGTGTCGTGTCGTGTAATAAATATGT
The DNA here is from genome assembly GCA_932273695.1 of Apotomis betuletana. NCBI lineage: Eukaryota > Metazoa > Arthropoda > Insecta > Lepidoptera > Tortricidae > Apotomis > Apotomis betuletana. The sequence continues at coordinate 8,332,723 of OW026298.1, read as the reverse complement.
CCAAATCTTTTAAACGGAAAGTGTTTATATTATGTATTATATATGAAATTACTGGCAATTAAATAAGGTTTTTGTTTTTAATGTTAAATTTAGCCGCACGACATTGTTTCCTAGTGAAAAAAGTCCTCAAGTTTGAATGACGCAATAATTTTGCAATTATGGCCGTCGTAATTCATTTGTTTCCTAATTTTCAATTGTTCAAAACCTTACGAACAAATAATAGTTTTATAATACACTTTCTCAGGATTTCATTTCATATATTAGATTGGTGTAAGGTCTTGGGAATTTTGATAGATTTATGATTTTGTTCAAACAGTGCTCAATTTCGCGGCAAATCCGCCATGACAGTTGCGACTTGGACAGCGCAACGCAAGTTTGTAGCGTGCGCGCACGTTCTCGTGAATAAATATTTGTTGTGAAGTAATTATTAGGTGTTTAGAGGTGAATTTACGTAAAATTGACGCATAAACTAGCCAGTATCATTTTAGTGTATGTAAAATGTGATATGTGGTTTTAAATTGAGTGTAAATTGTGAATGATTAGTGACGGATGTGACGGAAATCGAACATCTTGGAATATAAATAAATCTACATCTCACTACAAGTAAGTGCGGCTATTATAACATATTGTGCCGAATTCCAAATTTATCTAGCTCTCTAACGATATATAACACATCTCATATAATTATTCTCGGGGTAGGTAAAATTCCCATCTTTAGCGGAAATTCAGCCGTTTCTTGTTTGTATGGGACATTTCGCGGTGTTTTGTTCTAGGGAGGTCTGACACTTGACGGGTTAAGAGATGGTGTGTCTGCCCGTCTTGGATGGGGATGAGATCCTGTAACAATGAGAAAAGTATTGTTATTATTTGAATCACATTTCAGATATCAAAGTTATCGAAATTATAAAGGTATTTTGTTGGGGTTCGAAGACCAAAATGAAATAATTTTAGGACAATAGCGAGAATCATTTTCAGACAATTGCGTAGTTATAAAGAAGTCTATTAGCCCAAATAACTTTTTTCATTGGAATTTCATATCAGTGTTTTTCTCCAGGCGAAATAGATTCCTTTAAAAGTTAAATACCGTATTATTATTAGGTTTCTTTTTACAATAAAGATAATAATACGTCACCTCAGATGTCCTTAATGTCTCGAAATTGAGCTGACGATATGACCAAGCATTTATCCAGTTTCGAATTTAAATAATAAATTACCTATTTATTATAGGTTTATGGTAATGTGAATACGTTAATATTCACATCTTACCGCACAACTTTACAGCGGTGAACGAGCAAGCGAGAGAGGGCGCTGTTTGTTTTATCATTTTTATGAAACATGTAATGTCTCGTTTTTTTAATGTGGGTACACCACAATTTTTATTTAAACAATGAATACAAAGATCACCACATTAAAAAAATGAGACATTACATGTCTCATAAAAATGATAAAACAAACAGCGCCCTCTCTCGCTTGCTCGTTCACCGCTGTAAAGTGGTGCGGTAAGATGTGAATAATATACTACACTCGATAGAACATACTTTTAACCGACTTCAAAAAAAGGAGGGGGTTTGTTACCTCAGAACTCCGTCATTTATGAGTCTATTTGGAAAATTCTTTTTAGGTTCATGAATAGATATCTCAAGGTTGGTCCCATAAAATTTTGGGGAAGATCGGATGACGAGATCCATGAGGAATCGAAGGAATTCCTGAAACTTTATAGGCACTCATAATATTTTTCATATATTTTCTAAAACTATTTAAGTATTTGCATATGTTAGTCATCATCTTCCAATGCTGAGCTGATGATGGAAGGTACAACTCCTTAACGGCTATGAGTTAGGAGATAATTCCAACGAGATGCATGCCTTCAAGACCTCCCTGATCACCCCGCCATAAGTATTTTATATGAATCACTAAAAAGCAAAGATTTTTAGTTTAACGGAAGTCGGTTCTTTTTTTTGTTAAATTTTTTTTCAATTAATGTCGCAGGATTATAATGATTTCCATACTGATATTTCTATGCGGAACCTGTGGTGTTGGGTCGGGTTGTGCTGATCACTGTTTATTACATTAAATTATTCAAAAAATACATGCTGATCAGTATCTTCCGATAAGTCATCCGGACTAAATAACCTGAAAACTCGTAGAATAAAGTCTCGAATGTGCGTATACCTGGCGAGGCAAGGCAGCCCGCGTTGAGGCTTTCTTACACAAACGTTAATTACTCATCAAGAACAATCAGACGAGCCCAACCACCATGGGTTTATTCTGTGCTGTTAAGGAGTCCCTACGGCCATCTTAAGCTGCATGGTACCAAATTATTTTATTGGGGGCCTGGGGGTGGGCCTGGCCATGGCCTATGAGATGAAACCATGAATTTCTATCGGTAACCTAAAATCCTGGGGTGGGCACTAGACCATACTGGGGTGGGCACTTTATAGTAAGGACTTACAGTTTATTTAGAATTTTTGCGCCGTTTACGCATGGCGCGTGCGTTTGCTTCCTTCACTCTTTGTCTTTTAGAAGGGCACTGCCGCGCGCGCAACCGCCGCCTTTTCCTCGATTCCTCCTTTATGGGCGCGGTGCGGCGGCGGCTGTGCCCTGTGGACCTAAAGCTGCAAAAAAAAATATATATAGGTATATTTAGAATTATATAATCCCATACAAATTTCTATGCAATTGAAAAATAGTAGATTGTACAACAACTGCATAAAACGCACCATTTTATACAAGACGTTTATCCGTAAGTATATATGAAAATAAAGTCGAGTGTAAAATGCGTTTTATGGACGAGTTGCACACTCTACTTTTCACTTCGATTGCGAGGAAATTAAACTACATCATGTAAATATTATACTTCAAAACAAATTTAATTAAAATTTAAAAACAATTATATCTACTGTGCCTGACGCACCTATGACTGGTTTGTTTACGTTGGATTGACGGGTACAGTACAACGTTGGATTGACGAACAACGCTATACTGACGGGCAGGGATTTTAGTAATAAAAACTTCTTGCTGATCTTCACACCGGGGAGAGAGTCGGGCAGGGATTTCTTCTTCGTAACTTGTAGCTTGCCTCGTGGACGCTCACACTCGCCCTCGCGGGCGTGTGGGGAAGCCATTTCAGGGCATTGCTCTCTGTGGCGGCATCTTTCTCCGTCCGCAACAACGGACGGGATCTCTAGCTGGAGTCCGTTCGTTCGGAGTCTTCGGGTTCTTGTGGTATCCATCTCCTCTTCAGGCGGTGGAGACGCGTTGGCCTTTCAGCGGCATGTGGATTTGTTGGCCTTTCAGCGGCTTTTGGTGTGACCTGGTGGACTAGACCAGGGGGCTCAGTCGGGGGGCACGAGCTCTCTCGGCAGAGCCCGGCCCCTTCCGTCTGGTGGACGTGCGTGCAGTGGTGCGATCCCCTCGAGGTGTGGATTTCCCGAGTTGTCGGCACGGCGAAACATGGCTCCTGCCAGGATCCCGATGAAGGTATCCAGCCCTTGCCAATTCAGGTCGCGAAAGATCGTCTCATTGCGCATGTAGCGCGGCGCTGAGACGATGGTGCGCAGGGACTCTATCTAATAGGGCCCGTGGTCAGCTGTTCGACGCAGTTTAGACATGATGTTGGAACAAGACTCTTGGACGGCATTCTTGTTCATTTTCCGCACACATGTTTTAATTTTTTTTATCAGTTGGGCACAATTTTCAGCTCTCTAATTATTTTTGTAAACTAAACTGCTCAAATTACCGAAAAAATCTTCAATCGGCCGACATTGTGGAAGGTTTGTGGGGTTTCGGATTTTCGGTACAAATGGTATATTATTAGCGTCTAGGAATTGCGTCGTTTTTTTGGCGTAATGCGACGATGCTTTATCCGGCCAGAACACATATTCTCCATCTGAGTGATGTTTGCGAATAAATGGTATCAGTATTTTTTTCAAACATTCGTTCTCATATACTTTTTGGTTGACCGCTAAACCACTCGGTTTGAACCACAGTTTCGAAATACCTCTGTCAGATATAGCCACATAAAGCATTACTTTCTGCTCAAACTTGTGCTTATACTTGTGTTTTATATCGTCGGGAGTTGTAGAACTATTGCTGGTGTAGTATCGGTCATTTCCAGGTATATGGGTTTTACTCAAAGGAAAATAACTTTCATCGTCCAAAATGAAAGATTTTCCTTTGTAATTTCGGATCATCCAGCGACACTGTGACATAATAGTCAGTTTTTGCTGTTCTGTGTATTCCGGTGCTCTCACCTTCTTGCGGCATTTCAGACCAATCTTTTTTAAGGAGCGACAAATGTACGGTTGGGAACACTTAAATTTTTTCGCGGCATCTCGTTGGCTCATAGAATCATTATCGTTAAAAGTGCTATGGAGTACGTTCATCCTTCTCTTGGTCATTATCTTCGCTGGTCGCCCGCTACCACTTTTGCGATTTATCGTCAAGGATGCCAGAATTCTATAAATAGTAGAAACTGGTACATTTTCTTTACTAAAATGATCTACAGTAAACTTTTTCCCCGAGTTATAGTTTGAATTATAAAAATGTACAATCCGTTTTCGCAGTGTTTCTTGTTTCGACACCATTTTGTCAAATATTAATGCTTGAAAAACAAAAATAATGAAATTCAAGAACCTCAAAAGAGGTAGTAACAACTTTATGAACAAACTTTTTTGTCTATGTGAATAGTCTGGTTTTGAGGTCCATAGAAAGTTATTCTCATTTTTTTGTTATCACCCGTTATTACCTTTGTTCAGATTCAGTTTCTTCGGTGCGGGACGGCCCAGCTTCGTATAAAGAAGAACCTGATGACAGGATGACAGTTAGCCTTTTTGGGGAAGCCTATGTCCAGCAGATGATGATGCACAGTCTTTTATGAACCCCGATTTTGTTTCATCTGTTTTTTATTGTAAAAATTGATAATTTGAATCATTTGAAGTACTAGACTGAAACTCCGCGATCGATCCGTGTTAAAGGGTCCCAAAAATGAAGCACTGTTTTGTAAACACTAAACTTTATTCAGTAGTCACACTGTATAAATAAACTAGTAGAAGAATTAAAAGAGGAGTACTTTATACTTTATAGTAAGGACTTACCGTTTATTTCTTGCTCCTTCTCTTACGCATCGCCCTGGTGTTCCTCTTTCTTTCGTTGGCTTTTTCTTGGGAGCTCTGCTCCCGCCGCGACCGCCGCTTTTGCCGCGTTCTTGTGGCTATGGGCGAATGTGGGGTTTGGCGGCTCTTTGACTGGGATCTAATGTTGGAAATAGTTATTTGTTATACAAGGGGGGAAAGTTGTATTTTACCCGCGAGTGTTTATTTGAAACACGAGCTAGCGAAAGGATCCTATGATTGACCACGAGCGAAGCGAGTGGTTCAAAATAGAATCCTGAGCGTAGCGAGTGTTTCAATACACGAGACGTACGTTCCGAGCGCAACTTAAATTAAGACGTTGTCACGTCAAAAAACCCTATATTACCTTTGTTTCGATGCAGTTTCTTCTGTCTTGCGGGACGCGGACGGCCCAGCTTCGGAAGAACCTGATGACAGGATGACAATTAGCAGAAAGAAAGAAAGAAAGAAAGAAATCATTTATTGTTCGATTGTGCATATACAGAAGCTGTTAAATAAGAACATGGGAGAGTGTCACAATAAACCGGTTAACGGTATACAATAATAATATATGTCAGCGACGGTGATTTTAAAGTCTACAATATACATTTTAATTACTTTACATTTCCAGAAAACAAATAATCCTGTTTCTTACAATAATATAAATATAAATAAGTCCAATTATCACAAAAATCCATATACCTATTATTAATAATATAATCTATATAAATTAACTAATAAAAATTATATATTTAAATGTCCCTTACAATGTTTGCCATTTTAATAAAATAATCATTTATTGAATAAAAACATTCCTCAAGTAGCTTTTTTTTTAATTTTGAGAAGAAAATTCTATTTGGAAGTTCTGTCCATGAAATAGGGATTGCATTATATATTTTTATTGCCATATGGTAGCAATTCTTTTTATTTAATTGTAGACGGCTTTTAGGAATAATCAAAGATTTGTGTGTGACTTTTCGTTTTAGAACATTTCTGATTCAGTTCCCAAAATTCCGTTAAGAGGGCGCCAACGCGTTGTCTAGCTCTCTCTCTCACTATACAACAGACGGGTCAAAGACTGAAAATGGAACGGGCTGTGGTGTATTCTCGGAGGATTTAAGTATTCACATCTCTAAACCCCTAGGTATACACAACACGGTATTCCAGGCAGAATGCGTAGGAATAATAGAAGCCTGCAACGCTATAAAAAGACGCCAGGTTCAAAACACAAATTTACGTATACTATCAGACAGCAAATCCGTATCCTGAGATGGCGGAGGTCAACCTTTGACCCTGACCAAACCTCTTCAGGAATCAGTCCAGACAAAGCCGCTGTGGGTGACCTATTCTTCAAATATATAGCCGTCATAGCGGCCTCACCCCAAAAGCGCTTATCCAACGACGAATGCTGTAGCATGCAACGCACTTTTTCAAAAATTGTTCTGTTAAATCTCTCAGAAACCCCGTTTTGAAATGGAGAATAAGGAACAGTGGTCTGATGGATAATGCCTTCTTTTTGCAAATATCTAGTAAACTTTAAGTTACAATATTCCATACCATTATCCGTACGTAAGCATTTAATAGGCAAATTAAGTTGTTTCTCTACTAAGGCTTTAAATAGAATAAAATAGCTCATTACCTGAGATTTATTCTTCATTAGATATCCAAAACTTTTTCTTGTAAAGTCGTCCGTAAACGCGACTAAGTATCTCGCTCCACCCCAGCTAGCCTCCGGCAGCGGTCCACACACATCACTGTGTATGAGCTGTAGCGGCTGTGTTGTCCTGCTTGAGCTCGCATCAGGGACAGGCACGGCCGATGCCTTCCCCTTAAGACAAGCCTCACACTTGTCATGAGCTTCACCCTGAAACACGACACCACAAACATGCTTTCTTAACCTAGTCATACCTGCGATGCTTAAGTGACCAAGCCGTCGATGCCACAAATCCAAATTGGACATGGCAGAGGCAGCGACTGCTGCGCTCGGTGAATCCTGCCTCTCTTGCAGGATCAAAGAGTGCATCTTATTGAGCGAGTTACTCTCACATACATGACCATCTAATTTATAAATGCCATTAGAGCAATAAGCTTTTGCAAAATAATTGCCAGAACTTTTACAACTCCTATCATCATATAAAAAACAACCATTCTCATTAAATTCAACAATAAAACCACTTTGACACAATTTAGAGACTGATAAGAGATTGACTGATAAATTGGGGACAAACATAACATTTTTAAGTGTTCTAACCTGTTCATTAAAAATAATCTGCATTTCCCCAGAACATGTACTGGTCATATGCTGATTATTGGCTGCTGTTATCACTTGCACACTAGTGTCCTTTACTTTTGACAGCAAATTCTTGTTGTTCACTAGATGATTTGAAGATCCACTATCCAGATATACTTCAGTGACGCTATGAGCCAGGTAAGCAGTAACGGGCGGCTCCTTACTCTCCTTCTTCTTCAACTGATCGCGCTTTAGCTTGAAACATTTGGCTTTAAAGTGTCCAGGTTTACCACAATAACGGCACAGTACTTGTTTCTTACTGACAAAGGCTGTCGTTGAAGTTGATGAGTTACCATTCGAGTCATCTTTCCGTTGTGCCTCCTGGAGTAGTCTGGTTCTGACTAGTTCACTAGAAAACTTCGACGAAAGACAAAGAGTTTCCAAATTTGATACCAGAGGGTCGTACTCCTGAGGTAAACCACTCAGCAAAATTTCAGCAATTTCTTCATCTTCCACAGTTTTTCCGATATCCGATAGTTGATGTACAAGTGACATTACTTTCTCTATATAAGCAGACATTGAGTTGAAGTCGTTGAACTCTATACGATGGAGTTGTCTTAAAAGAAGAACGCGTCGGTATAGACCACGGTCCTCGAATACATCAGACAGCTTCCTCCACGCTTGTCTAGCTGTTGCAGCCTCCCGAACATATTGGTATAGCCCTGGCTTCAAACTTAGACACAGGCGAGCCAGCGCGCGTTGATCGCGCACGACATCCGAGCCCGTGAGTTCAGTCAACTCGTCTCTTTCGATGAGATCCCAAAGACCTTCCAACTTAAGTGTCATCTTCAATGCGAATTTCCAATTATGATAATTACCAGCCCCCTCGAGCTTCTCCACTGCGCCTGCTCCGCCCAACAACACCGCCGAGGAATTCGTAGTCATTGTAGAACGTTCCAATTCCGGTATAACCTCAATATTAGAATTGTCGGCCGATGACATGTTAGCAGAATGCTGTGCGCATAAAATCTGGTCGCGCCGATCTTACAAGCGCCGGATGTTTTTCGATTCACTGGGGCCAAACCTGTTGTGGAGACCGTGGATTGCAGTGTGCACTTGTACCGCACGACACGAGACTGCTCTGGAGGCGGAGGGCGAGGCTGGTAGATTGGAAATTATAACGCACCTTTATGCAGCATTGAAGTAAATCATTTATTACTCAGAATAACGAGGCACTTACATTTTGTCAAAGGGTTAAAAGTATAAAATTACTAAAGCTATTCAGAAAGCTACTTGTCGCTATGGCTGACATCTTAGAAGAGGGAAGAGACACAGATTATACATTCCATAGATAAAAATTGCATTCACTTAAGTAGCCTACAGACGATCATAGATTGTGGACAATACACGATCCAACAACATCTTCGGTGCACCAAATTTGATCCCGCTGACCGTAGGTAACGGATTTATTAAAGAACTCCTCAACATATCTGTGTATACAAATTTGTAAATAACACTGTAAATAGAATTTAGTAAGGTTATGCATGTGTATATATTTATTGTCATGTAGTCCATGAATAACACATGAAGACTAAGCCCCACTGTCCTAAGTCCTTGTCCTATTAATACAATATTGACATGCATACATTTCAATCTAATTAGGCTGTTCCGCTGCAGAATGCTCATCGTGTGTGTAATGATTGACGTAACAACGTTTAATATAACTTCACTAGTGTAGACGACGGCCTCTTTGGTGCAAGCTGGCCGCTAAGATTTATGTTCTTTTTATTATATATGTCAGTTCAGTTTTTGGTTGTCAAAAATTTTCATTGGAGCGATTTGTATGTGTTTTTTCTAAATAAATTCTGGGCGATTCCCCTAAAGACGACTTATTAACATAATTTTTATGTCGCTATATTTGTTAAGTACTATTTTGATGGTAATGTAAAGGATCAGGCCTTAAATTAATTGTTATGGATTCAATTTTATATAAGAGCTGTTGGCGTTCTTGTAAACTACCAATTTAAGGTAAAATACAAAAACTACAAATTATTCATTGTTGCACCCGCGATTGCTTTAAGAGCGAATAATTCCTCGTTTATTTTGTTATTGATGTTATTTTGACGGCTTTGTACTCTGTTATTTATCTTTTTTTATTGTAAGAATGAAAAACGTTGTAAATGGCACGGTCATGTAAAGTTGTATGTTGTTTAGGATTTGGGAGAACTTAAGTCGTTATAGGTTAATAAATTTTGATTTCAGTATTTCGTATAATGTACGCTCGCATCATGCTGCTTTTAAATCATTCGTTTTTGCTGTATAATTATATTAGCGAGTGATTTTAGTTGAATCAACCCGTCGTATGCTCAGGCACGTACGTGCCGGACGTTTGAGCCTTACTGTAAAATAGTAGTTAATTTCAATTTTTCAATCAAGCAAAGTTTTGAAATCGCATACAAAGGGTTAATAGTGTCTCAAAATAAACGGTAAATGGCGTGATTACACCTTATCCTACTTGGTCTGGGTAGCGACTGTTGAACAGTTTAAACTCAACGATATAATTTGATATGTGGCAAATTGGCAAAGATTCGTCCCGGTATTTCAAGAGGGTGTCGGTTCAATTTCGTTCCGGTCGATAACGTGTGATATTTATGTGGAATAATTAATATTTTCTCTCCATGTGTTAATATGGGTAGACCCTTTTGCGCAAATTGTCATTTTTCATTTCTGTCGATATCGATTGTTGTAGTGCGATACTTCAGTTGCTTAACAATAAAATGGAATCATCAATGGAAGCACATGTCGAACACCCGATGAAATACCGTTCCTCCTAATCAAACACCGAACTCGAGAGTTATGCAGCAAATATGAAAAGGCCAAAAACCCATTACGCAGATTGTTCCAATCTTCCGAATTTCCGGCCCAACCCAATCGACAAAGGTAACAACTACCTATGAAATTCGTAGGTAAATGTTACCTCATTCTTTCGGGTGTTGCTGAAGAGTGGCGCCCTTTATAAATCAGGTCCATTTGTATCTATTCGTGTCCGTTTTGTATTCGTTGGAATGCTTTTCGCAGCATTTGTATTCGTCGGTGGTGTCGAAGCCTCATTTGGGAATATAGCTGGAATCTGGATGCCCATTATGTTTGGACGAGTTTTACTTTTTGCGTACGTTTCCGTTTTAAATGTCTTGTTTTAATTTTGTTTCGTTGGTTAAGGACGTATTCGAAAGTAGAAATCCAACAGAAATTGATGACGTCATGAGCCATCCTGCTTTCAAAATGAAGATCTTGAAGATGGCTCCTCCTTCTTGCATGAAAAGGGCTGATTATCATCGCTCAAAGCAGTGTATGTAGGTAGTATTAATGTGAACATCAGCAACAATACAAAATTAACTAGAAAAGTCAGCTTTTTCTCAGGAATTCCTAAATGGTTTGGTTGAGCATCATTCGGTCGATTTTAACTATGGTTGTTTAAGTGTAGTCGGAACTACGGAAAACAATAAAATCGCTTCCGCTAGGAGGAAGTTCCGTATGCCTTTTAGTTTGACTAACAATAATAATATCACGATTGGAAATGTTTGGATAATTTATACGGAAACTATGGAACATGTTATTATAGCATGCTATTGCAAACTAAGCAAACATCACAAACGTAACAACGCGCGAGAGTAAAGCGAACTAATATATCCGTGCATGGCGTGAAGAACTTCATAAGTCCAAAATGGCAATTTTACAGGGCGGCGATTTTAAAGTTTGATATTTTCTCCAAAATCTGTTTTCAACTAAAACTCGTACTTATAGCTTGATTTAAGGGTAATTTTATGCAATCTTTTCAATTATTTTACTTATTTTGGTAGAATTATTGTATTTTGTGAGATATTCCCGATACATAAGTGCCCAAAATGGGGAAAATGTTTTTTTAATTTAAACCCTAAAAATCAGTTTTTCTATAAAATTGAAATCTCTCAATTGATAAGGATAATTATATGCAAACATTTCAATTATTTTACTTATTTTGGTGGAATCATTGTATTTTGTGAGATATTAGACTTATCAACATAGTGCCCATCGACTTTTCAACTTATTCACCATAGAATAGGGTATCAATTGAACAATTCTATCGCTTCTAAACAATTATTTTGTTTCAATAAGACGATTTAAATGGATTATAATATCGCGTGTGTTCGTTGTTTGAGCTTCCTGACGTTTCGGCAACTGTCTTTGACTGAGAAAAACACAAATTTTCTGTGCTAAAAACGTCAGAAAGGCTCAAATTATGAATAAATGTGATAAAATCCGTTTGAATTGTTATATTTTAGTGACGAAACCCGAAGAAATTAAAAATTAAATTAATAAAAATATTGAATAAAAGTAGTAAATGAATCGTCTTGAATTCAGTAATGCAAAAGCACTTATTCTACAGAAAAACTAGATGAATTTATTTTATTTTTACTTGGCAACATCTTTGTTTCTTATGCATCCACTCTGAGCAGTTTTTTGATCTTGCAAGATCGCTGTGCATTTTTTTTCTGATAGTCTTTACTATAAGACGCTACAAACTGCAGCTTTTTAATTTCTTCTCACACTGGATTTTCCAAAATCAGTTTTTAAATAGTTTGACATGACAGTTCACCATTTATCTGCCTTCAAAATCCAATAAATAAAAATGGTCGATGGTTGACAAGTGTCAGCAGCATAATGTCAGCAGGCATTAAATATTTGTGCAATACGGTGAGGGCTTTTGACGACCTCGTTACCAGTATTAATATTAATCTCCGAGATAATATTATCTTTTAATTGACTTGCTTTTGCTGTAGGTACGATTGATAATAGTCCAAGTAGCTTTCGATTTATTTGATGCATTATTAATATAATAATCGTTTTGAGCTTTTTGAGTTAACTGAATGACTTTTTTTAATCGATGGGAGTATTGCTTAAAATATGTCTTGTTATTAGTAGTCGGATTTAGTCGCAGGTTCCACAATAACCTTCTCTTCCGCTTGCTACATTTTCTGATTCCTTTGGTAATCCACCTAGGCTTTTTTTTGATAGCTGATATTTTTACTTTGACGAACGGAAAACACAGATTATAAAACAGTTAAAAATCGTCACTGAAACGGTTAAATGCGTCGTTTGGATTGTTGGCTACATACACATCATTAAAAGTGGGTTCTTGTATACATTCTGAAAATTTTTGAATATTGACATTGCTCAGGTCTCTCTTGGTGATGAACCAGTGTGAAAGCAAACATGTAGGTTTTATTGGATAGTTTAGGATCTGTGCAGTGTGGTCAGAAATGGCAAGTTCAATAACCTCCGACTGGCCGCCTCGCACATTATGTATAATATTATCTATACATGTGTTGCTTTGCGGTCCGGTGGACACCGAGATACCAAATGGAAAATTAAAACCGGATATTATGTTTTTAAATTCTACTCAGTGTCTTGTTGTTTTCAAGATACCAATATTAAAGTCACCGCATATCACGACCTTTTTTTGAGTGTGACATAATTTTCTTAGGATAACATTTAATTTTCTTGTGAATATTGCAAAAGCACTTATTCTACAGAAAAACTAGATGAATTTATTTTATTTTTACTTGGCAACATCTTTGTTTCTTATGCATCCACTCTGAGCAGATTTTGATCTTGCAAGATCGCTGTGCATTTTTTTTCTGATAGTCTTTACTATAAGACGCTACAAACTGCAGCTTTTTAATTTCTTCTCACACTGGATTTTCCAAAATCAGTTTTTAAATAGTTTGACATGACAGTTCACCATTTATCTGCCTTCAAAATCCAATAAATAAAAATGGTCGATGGTTGACAAGTGTCAGCAGCATAATGTCAGCAGGCATTAAATATTTGTGCAATACGGTGAGGGCTTTTGACGACCTCGTTACCAGTATTAATATTAATCTCCGAGATAATATTATCTTTTAATTGACTTGCTTTTGCTGTAGGTACGATTGATAATAGTCCAAGTAGCTTTCGATTTATTTGATGCATTATTAATATAATAATCGTTTTGAGCTTTTTGAGTTAACTGAATGACTTTTTTTAATCGATGGGAGTATTGCTTAAAATATGTCTTGTTATTAGTAGTCGGATTTAGTCGCAGGTTCCACAATAACCTTCTCTTCCGCTTGCTACATTTTCTGATTCCTTTGGTAATCCACCTAGGCTTTTTTTTGATAGCTGATATTTTTACTTTGACGAACGGAAAACACAGATTATAAAACAGTTAAAAATCGTCACTGAAACGGTTAAATGCGTCGTTTGGATTGTTGGCTACATACACATCATTAAAAGTGGGTTCTTGTATACATTCTGAAAATTTTTGAATATTGACATTGCTCAGGTCTCTCTTGGTGATGAACCAGTGTGAAAGCAAACATGTAGGTTTTATTGGATAGTTTAGGATCTGTGCAGTGTGGTCAGAAATGGCAAGCTCAATAACCTCCGACTGGCCGCCTCGCACATTATGTATAATATTATCTATACATGTGTTGCTTTGCGGTCCGGTGGACACCGAGATACCAAATGGAAAATTAAAACCGGATATTATGTTTTTAAATTCTACTCAGTGTCTTGTTGTTTTCAAGATACCAATATTAAAGTCACCGCATATCACGACCTTTTTTTGAGTGTGACATAATTTTCTTAGGATAACATTTAATTTTCTTGTGAATATTGCAAAAGCAGAGTTGTCATATTTGGGAATGCGATATATACAGATTATTGATATGTTTGTTTGTCTTTATTTTTCAGTGTACTTATGATTTTAAAGACTTCATTCCAGTAACTGGTGATAAAAACATAGACGAAGTTACCTTTTCTGTAGCATGTTTTTAGATTTTGGAATAAAAATGTTCATTCACATTGATTTGTCCATACATATTATTAAATACGGTCGCAATTTCAAAAGGGTCCCTAGTTAAGTGTCACCACATTTTACCTCCTCCATTCCTTTCAAGTTGCTGTGGTTGTTCGTTATTTTATTTATGAGGGTCCATGTTGCCTTACACTTATTGTGACTGTTATGTATGTACTGCATGTTAGTATTTCTTTTCGATCTGTTTATTACCTTCTTTAGGATGATCCTATACACTATTACAATTGTAAATTTGCTGTTGAAGTTTTGAAACTATACATTTCTCCACAGCTTTTTGCTTTTTTTTTTCATTATTTAGGTACTTTTTGGAAAAACTCCCACAAGCCACTAGAATTCGATGTAGACATTTTTACAAGTTTTTTATTTACCTACACTTCACTATATTTACACAAAACTTATTTAGGTACTAGAAACGAGCTAGGGGCGTCGGGTGACTTAATGAAAGCACAACCACTTGATTTTCGAAGTGAATTTAATGTCTTTCACACAAGTGCAGATACAGTTAGGTTAATTATTACTAACTTAGATTATTGATCAAGATCGATCACACGACCTTACGCTACCGCGATGGCGAACAAGACACCTGCTACACTTTTATTCTCACCAAAACCGATAATGTTCACTCAGCACTTTCGTTAGAGTCCCGCAATCGATTATCGAGAAAATCGGGTGACTCAGTGAGTCATGCCGTCGCCGTGGTGGATTTTATTGCCGCTATTACAACAAATACTAAAAATGAAATAAAATAAATATTTAAGGGGGGCTCCCATACAACAAACTTGTTAAACCTATATATACATATATATAGGTACGGAACCCTTCATGCGCGAGTCGGACTCGCACTTGCCCAATTTTTTTGTTATGTTAAGGGTTAAAAGGGTATTTTATTACTCCTGGCACGTCTGCGCCGCTGCGTCCTTGGCACCGACTGTGAACAAAAAATGAATGAATTAAGGTTTATTCGTAAACATACATGGTCATCAATCCGTTTCTGATCTCACAATAGCCCGTAAATAAAGTGTACATGTGTTTACTACACGAAAAATAGCTGGGAAAAGAGTGCATTCCATTCCATTAATTGATATTACGAGGTTACCATAGGAACTGACAGATATTCAAACTAATGCCATTATAGTGCGGTTGCGATTGGTTGCAAAATTGTTGCCATATAAATCTTATAAATAGCGCCCTCTTGACAATCCTCATATATTTCTGGTCAGGCTTTAAGATTACGCTAAAAAAAGCATATTTTGTTCTTTTAACTTTTTCACTCAGAGTAATATTTACCGAGATATTGGGTCAAAATAAACATGTTTTATTCTTTAAACTTTTTCTCAGTAATTATTTTTCAATAGCTAATAAAAAATTGGCGATTCGGTTCTGGCGCTTCGCCGACCGCTGCCGCGGCACGCTCGCTCCGCTCGCTCGGCTCGCGCGATGTGGTCATAACTAACCTAACCTAACCCATTAATCTTTTTATCTCGATAATTATCAAATTTAGAATAAATATGCCCGAAAAAAACACGCTTATTTTAGCGTATTATATACGATAACATCATAAAAAAATTGTGTCAATATAACATCAGACCAATGAAATTTTTTACCTAAAAAACTTCAATATCTCGGTAAATATTAATCTGAGCCAAAAATTATACTTTACAAAACATGCTTATTTTAGCACGTTTTATAGGACCCGTAAATAAAAATAAGGTGTTATATTGACATAAATTACTCGTCTCCGAAATTTATCTGTCTCGGATCCCATTAAAATAGTAATGTTTGAACCTCAATATCTCGGTAAATATTGATCTGAGAAAGAAAGTTAACATAACAAAACATGCTTATTTTCGTTTAATCTTTACGATTCAATCTAATTTAAGCCTAAAAACAGCAAATAAAAAAAAAACTGTAAAAAATTTCTGTCCTAAAATGGGGCCCCCTTTGCTATACCCCAACCCATCTCACAATAGCCCGCGACAGAGTACAGTGGAAACAGCTAAAGGAGGTCTTTGCCAGGAGGCACGCTGAACTAAGGAATAAATAATAATTGTATTAAGCGATTTACACTCACGTGAAATTGTCAGAAACGGCCCGACATGAGTGACGAATTTGCCGCGGCGGTGTACGGGCAGCCGCCCCTGATGAAGGGCTCGATACGAGTTCGAAACATGTCGGGCCGTTCCTGACAATTTCACGTGAGTGTAAACCGCTTAATACAATAATTAAATATGTCTCACGAAAGTTTGAATAAATAATAATAATTAAACCACTCACCGGTATAAGGAGCCATATTAAACAGGAATTTAGTATTTTTATTAAGCCTAATACAAAGAATATAATACTCAGAAATGACCAAGGAATATAATACTCACAAAATGACACAAAAATGACATCAAAGAAAGAGAATATAATCACTACTTTTTTTACTAATTTTGAATTTTGAAACTTCATAGAAAAAAACTTTATGTACTAAGCAGAGCAGACCGTGTCTATGTCTAGTGTACCAACAGGCTCCGTCCACACTTGTATCATTTCGCCGATCCGATCCCCGTCGCGTATCCTCACCGCGTATCGTGCTGTTTGGACGCTCACTGCGGGCACTCCGTACCGTATCATTTGCGCCGTCGCGCGAAGAAACGCGTCCACACTTGCCGTATCGTATCCTCGTCGCGTATCGCCGCACCGATCATTTCAGCGTGCAGTGCAATCTGAACGCCGATCTTATTTCTCCTTAGATTTCCATTAAATAAAAGTTTTTACTGAGAATATTTTCTGTCTCCATACTTAAGGAGTTTACAGAAATAAGTATATATAAGTTACTCTATGCCCGAATTTTTCAATTTGACAAGTCGTTGCACATGTCCGACTGTCCACGGTTGTTTTCAAATTGTTTGTAAACGTTGAGCGCCGGCCGGGCTTTCTTGCGTCCTCCTCCCGTCTTGGTTGTGTTAAGTTCCTCGAATAGTTCCCTCCTCCTCTGTTTACAATTCAATTTCATCGATCCATACAATCAATATATGTGTAGTAATGGCGCCATTAAAATGCGTTGTTGACGGTTGTGATTCTACTAGTGCCACTCAGAAAGTATTTTGCATGTCCATGATCCATAATTTACGGAGTTTGTGGATGTCCTTTCTTGTTCCTGTTAACCCAGGGACGTATTTTGAAATTTGGCGCCCCGGGCTTATAAGATTCGGCGCCCCAGAAGTCAAGGAAATATATAACTATTTTTTGTATATGGTAGTTGTGTCTATCAAGCACTTAGATATAGGAAGTGTAAGGGTTGGGTCAGTGAAAAAAAAAAACATTATTGGCCATAAGACAATCAGATTTCAGCGCGAGCGCAGCGAGCGCCAAATTTTTCGGCGATGGGGAGCGTAGTAACACAATCAGATGAAAATGCGAGCGCAGCGAGCACGAACATTATCGGCGCGGGGTTACGTAGACTACGTAGTAACATAAATAAATGTTAATGCGAGCGCAGCGAGCGCGAAATTTTTCGGCGCGGGGGTACGTCGTAACACAATCAGATGAAAACGCGAGCGCGATTTTTTTCGGCGCGGGTGTGCATAGTAACAAAATTGACTGATATAGTGTAAAAAGATCCGATGTGGCAACGCTAATGCAATGTATGGCCTATTGCCCTGCTCCTCTCGCCGCGCCGCCCCGACCTCGCTGGGCGCCCGCGCGCGCCCTATATTTGGAGCATGTTCTTACTTACAGACGCGCCCCGGAGATATTGACGAACTTACAAGCATGTTTTCAAGTTCTTGTTATTTTTCATGTTAATTTTAAACTGTGGATTGACAAAAAAAAGGTGAGAAGGTGAGGTTGGTTGAATGGCGCCAATACCAAAACAAAATGCAATCGGCCAGGGGCGCCTACGCCGCCCCTGTCGGTTTGGCGCCCCGGGCTATAGCCCGGATCGCCCTAGGGTAAATACGTCCCTGTGTTAACCCATCATTACTTGGCTTAACAAAAAGTCAATGCGTATCGAAACGGGTGTGCAAAAGAATGTTGACGAAACGCAAGTTGATTCTCAAGGTGTAAGAATTCCCTATTCTTATCCTTGCTTATTCACGGAAAAGGAAATATTTCACGGAGTACCCCTTTTCCGAAGGTAAGTATTTTTTATGTTTTATGCTTGTATTCTTATACTTATCTTCATGTTATTAATTCTGATTTTCAACAATGCAAAATAGTACCTAATGAGTCCAATACAACGAATAACGTGGTAATTACAATATGTGCTTGTCTTTACGAAATACATAGATATTTTAAGTTTCTGGTACTTATACAAATTGTTGTGCCAAGGTATACTAATTGTGACGAAATCTACGTTATTAAGTTATTATTAATATGAAATAGTTGAATACTAAATTAACCCCGTGTTCAAGGCAACTAATGCTAGCAACAAACCAAAACAGAAACAGTACCTTGAATTATTATTACTGCAGCGCCGCCGTGAGACTTGTAGGAGTCTAGACTTTATATTTGTTGCTGCCGCTGGTTTTCCTTGCACAATCGAACATCACCAAAGTCCACCGTATGTCACATATCGTTGCTGATCAAGAACAACGGCACAATCCGAAATGTGCCGTTATTCAATTAAAAACTGTATTTCAACAATGTAAGGTTTCTAATCGAATAACTTCACAGTTCAAATTGTGCCGTTGTCCTTCATAATCATCGATATAGTTTTATATCAAGAAGATATAGTCAGCCGCGGCAGTGCTCGTAGGCGTGCGAGCTCGTTGAGGGCAATGGAATGGAGTCAGGACGTCCGAATCTTAAACTATATAAAACTACATACTAAATAAAACTATAGACCAAAATTATTATTTATACATGCAATTTTCAACTTTGATTAAAGCTCTTAAATTGTCGCACAAAGTATTTTAGGGTTCCGTACCTCAAAAGGAAAAAACGGAACCCTTATAGGATCACTTTGTTGTCCGTCTGTCCGTCCGTCCGTCTGTCAAGACCCTTTTTCTCAGAAACGCGTGGAGGTATGAAGCTGAAATTTATATCAATTACTCGGTCTACTGTCCCTTGAAGCTGTGAAAAAATCAAACTTCTAAGCCAACGCAATCAAAAGATACAGCCGTTTATGCCGCAAATTTTCGACACTTGCAAGGGAATCAAAACCTACAGGGTGCTTCCCGTGAACTCAGAATCTTGAAATTTGGTACGAAGCAACGTCTTATAGCATAGATAAAGGATAAAGGAATAATTACGAAAACCATAATTTTTTTTTTTAATACCTAACTTTGCACCTAATTTATATGGGGCGCTATACATACCAGGTGCAAACTTAACTTAACCACAGCTGAAATTTATATCAATTACTCAGGTCTACTGTCCCTTGAAGCTGTGAAAAAATCAAACTTCTAAGCCAACGCAATCAAAAGATACAGCCGTTTATGCCGCAAATTTTCGACACTTGCAAGGGAATCAAAACCTACAGGGTGCTTCCCGTGAACTCAGAATCTTGAAATTTGGTACGAAGCAACGTCTTATAGCATAGATAAAGGAATAATTACGAAAACCATAAATGTTTTTTTAATACCTAACTTTGCACCTAATTTATATGGGGCGCTATACATACCAGGTGCAAACTTAACTTAACCACTTAGGGATGGAAAGTGTTTGTACGGAACCCTCGGTGCGCGAGTCCGACTCGCACTTGGCCGGTTTTTTTTTATGACCTTGATTTATTTTATATGTAATCTCCATTGAACAATTAGAGTAGGCCATTTTCAACTTTTTATCCGCTGTCATGTTTCCGCTTAATTAGTTAATTCAGTCGCCAAAACAATAACTCGATGCTAGTTTATATTGAAACAAAGCCGAAAATTGATTACTTAGCTGCTACTTTTTACCTACTTTAATAGTCTCCGCAATTAGTCGCCAACTTATTATTTTTGCTATCCCCTTTAATTTTTTATAAATCCCTAAATCTGATTAATTTGTCATTTGTCGCCGCGTTAAATACATGCCTTTGATTTACTTAACCCGTCAAGCGTCCAGTAGACTAACGTTAGTCTACAGCAATTTTGTGCCGGTAGCGTCCAGTAGACACACGCTAGTCTACAGCCCAAACCGCTCATTGGATCAATTTCTCTGCATCGATTCGTTATGGTGGCAGCTTGATAGATATTTTACTATCCAACAACAGCTATCAGAGCACACAAATTTGATTTTTAACCAATCAGAATCCTCAATAGTGACGCGTAAATATTTTTTTTTCTCCACATTGGCGGAATTCGTCCGCCATTTCGAAAATCACTTGCATTTGAGGTGTCGTGTCGTGTAATAAATATGTCCAAATCTTTTAAACGGAAAGTGTTTATATTATGTATTATATATGAAATTACTGGCAATTAAATAAGGTTTTTGTTTTTAATGTTAAATTTAGCCGCACGACATTGTTTCCTAGTGAAAAAAGTCCTCAAGTTTGAATGACGCAATAATTTTGCAATTATGGCCGTCGTAATTCATTTGTTTCCTAATTTTCAATTGTTCAAAACCTTACGAACAAATAATAGTTTTATAATACACTTTCTCAGGATTTCATTTCATATATTAGATTGGTGTAAGGTCTTGGGAATTTTGATAGATTTATGATTTTGTTCAAACAGTGCTCAATTTCGCGGCAAATCCGCCATGACAGTTGGGTCATTTTCATTTTAGGTGTCCGTAACACAAAAGTTACACACAAAAAAAAAAACGGTCTGTTACATAGAATAAATTTTGTGTGTAACAAATTTTAATAAAGGGTTGTTCATACTGTTGTATTTTCTTCTCGTAACGTAAGCAATAAAATAATGTATTTGTTGTATTACATAAATAATTTCAAAATTGTAAAATCACGTGATCATAAATTTTGTAGCAAATTTCGGTATTGCGATGCGTACAAAATTTACTATCACTGAAAATTATAATATAATATGTATGAAATCGTGTTTTGTTTTGAAGGTAAACAAAAATAAAACTACATAATTAGGTGAAAGTTCTATTTTACAGTTTTAAAATGGTATAGAAGTTCAATTTTAACAAGCAAACATACTGAGACATAACGTAAAAATTAACTTTTCTAAACTACAATGTGATAAAATAACTCAAAAACTTATTTTTCAAACATTTAGTGAGATCAACTCTATAAAAGTCTAATAAATTAACAAAAACATTAAATGGCACCCACTTTTACAAACATATCTAGGTATGTTTGTAACTTATATTGAGATCAAACTTTTAAATGTTTCCAAAACATTAAAAAAAACAATAAAAAAAATACATACTTAAATAATTATCAGATTTAGAAGTTTCGGTGGCAAGAATAAAAATTTTTCTAAGGCTAGCCACACGATATTATTTTATCACTAAGTTGTACTTTCTTATGACAGCAGTGATATTATGACTATGAGTTAACGTATATTATAAACATGAAGTTACTACTGACATAAGGTTTAAAATGATGTACCTTACCTACTGCACCTTTTCGTTACATGTCATAATCATAACTCATAAAATTTACCTAAATTGGTTTTTGTTGCAAGACTTGCTTTCAATTTACTTTAAATAGAAATCGTATAAATATTAAAAAAAAACTAAAGTTATTATTTATTTGAATTTTAGAATGAAAAAAAAATGTATAGATGATAGTGCTGCGCATATTTTAGTAAATTTATATTTATCCGGTGAACTTAATAGCTAATATGAATTGTCATTTCGAAATAAGTATTCAGTTATCGATAAATTTATTTTGGAATGGAATCCCATGTTAATTGACGTTATTGCCGCCAACACTTCTATGTCTGATAATTATACTTAATTTAATTTGTGCATCCAGACAGGATAGCAATTATAGCAATGCCAAACCAATAAAATACGCTAAACGTATAAAATTTAAAAATTTGGGCCCAATTGTCCATAACAGCATTTCCCGAATAGTTTGAAATTAATAGACTCTAATAAAAAAATATAAAAAACTACAATCGTTTTGTAAAAATTATTTTCAATATTAAGGTGTTATGTTTATTATTCTTTAATTTTTTATTGACACTTAACACTGAAACTAAAGCCTAGCCAGAAATATGTGTGCTTGCGTACTTATTCGCTGGCACTAATTTATTTCTATATTGACAATACTAGCAGTGTTATTCGTGGCGGCGCCGTCTTCACAACGATGATATAATTTCTGGCCAGGCTTTATGTACAAACTTTTTGAGAAATGCTTTAATCATTAATTGAAAAATACCTTTTAGGCGAAGTTAAATATTATAATAACTATTTCCAGTATTACTGAGTCTCAAAATCGTATACAAGTAATACTAACTTAAAAATCAAATAAAAATCGAATAACAAAACATTAAATGAAGTAAACTTTTTCACAAAATAACCATGTTGTACTAATTAAATGTTTAAGTATGTCCATTTTTAATTTTATGATTTTGATCTACATCAATTATAATAATACTGATTAATTACTGTCTACATATTTGGACGGAATTTTAAACCAAAATGAGTAACAAAAAATTAACATCTCGTCATCATCATCATCAATGATAAAACATCGAACACAAGTTCTATAACGAAATAAATATTCAAAATAATAATTATTCTCAATAGTGGCATATTTGAATCGCTGCAAATTAAAATAAATATTAAGTTTTGAGGTTATAACCTCATTGGATACTATGGGCTATAGCCTAGCCTAGCATAATGAGGTTATGGGCCTTGGATTGGACACTAGCATTATTAAATGTTACATAACAGAAGTGTTTTACAATATATTGACCAAAATGAGATATCAAAAGTTGCAAGATAGGAAATAAACTAACTGAAATAAATGCGATCAGCATTATCTTTCAACACGAAATCATTCGCAACTAAATTTAAATCTACAACCTTTACCACACAATCAGCTGGAACTATATCTCTGTCAATTTTCTTCAGAGATTTGAATTTTAGATGTGGCTTTTTTACAGTTTTAATAAAATCTATAGTATAATAAATCACATTTGTTTCATTTTTAATTTCCTTTATAAATCCTACGTAATATATCCATGTTCTTTTCTGATAATACCTAACTAAGACACTATCATTAATTTTATACTTAATATCACTTATATTCAATTCTTCCGTTATATTTGGTTCATCAGTCTCATTTTGTCTCTGATAATTTTCATGTTCTTCTGTATCATATCTTGTTTCTGTCATACTCAATTGTTCCGGAACTGAATCTTTTTTAGTAACAATTGTTCTGGATTTCATTCCCACTTCATTACTAGTGCAAGGTTGTTTCACGTATGATGGTGTGGATTGATTATTTGGTTCATCAGTCTCATTTGGTGTAGTGTCATTTCCGTGATCTTTTTCTTCATTTATACTTATACCTCCCTCTGTTGCTACTTTCTCCGTATCGTCATAGTTCTGATTTGTGCCCGCATTAATTTCCATTTCAACGCTGCAAAACTGTTCCTTGTATGATATTGTAGCCGGATAATTAAAACTTTTTAGTCCACTAGGTTTATTTTGTTCATTACCATTGTCGTCTTCTTTTGTATCGCCTCTTTCTTCTGTCACGTTCGTATTTTCTTCCATCGCATTCCTATTTAACATTTGTTCCGGGTTTTCTGTCATATTATCTTCTAATATATTTTCTTTTGAAATTGTCCTTTTTTCATTATGCTTGCTTAATTTCCTTTTCTGTTGTCCTTCATTTGTGTCGTCTGATCTTCTTTTTCTACTCACGTCAGATTTAGTAGGAATCTCACTAATATTTACTTCATGTACATCGATTTTATGCAACGTTAGTGGACCATAGTTGTTTAAATTGAAGTATTTTCGGTTATCTGGAGAGTTTTTTATGTCAGACAAAATCGTCACTTTTTTATTTATATTTTTTGCTGTATTTCCTGTACTGTGGACCACAATATGGGGTTTGTTTGTTTCATTTTCTTCAAAGCGATCGTCCAATTCGTCTTCAGGGTTCCACATACTGTCATCTGATTCAGCGTAAGTAATGTGGGAGTCTATGCTAGTATCGCTTTCATTTGCCCTTATCGATTTCTTTCGTGTCTTTTCAACGTTTTGTCTTGTTTTAGTCTTTTTTATTATATGTTTATTGTCATCTTTTTTTTGCTTTTGTCGTGTTGTCCTTTTTATCTTTAAATTATGTTCTTCAAGCCCAAAACACTCACAACATGGCAGTTTACAGAAACAAGCAAGTTTTCTAAATTTTATGACGTTAACTTGTTCCGTTGTAATAACTTGGTGGATTTCCATTGTACGTGGTGCAGGAATCAACCCCGTTAAGTCAACAGCATGTGCCACAGTTCTAAAGTTTTCGTTCGATATGTAATAATACATGATTTTAGACTGACATTTTTTTAGAATTTCGTAAGCAGTTAGTGCGTCAACCACATCTTCACCGTGAGCCACTTTTTTGTCTAGGGTTCGTTTTACTGCTCCCCCTATTCCATCTGCAGCACCCTTTCCGTGAGCAGACTCGAAAAATGTCCACGTAGATTTCTGAAATCCTAGCATTCTCATGTATTCCGAAAGTAGATAAAAATTGCCTTTTTGCCTGTACTGTGTTGTGGGACCATCAGAAAAGAAGTGGAGTGTAGTAACATCTAATAATGATTTCCGTATGTACTCCAAAATTGGCATTAAATGTCCCCAAATAGCTGTTGGACTATGATTGTTATTATCTGAAAGAGTACAAAAGGATTTCTCTTTAAGGTGGTGTTCATTTTTGTAATAAATTACTCCTGTGTGCAAAGTAAACTGTTGTTTTGAGGCACCGAAATGTGTGGCTTGTACTTCCTCGCTAGATTTGCAAGTATAATTTTCAGAAAAGTCACAGTGAATGATACACTCAGTTTCATTTAGTGTCTCTTTGCATGTTTTATACGTTTGATATGCATGGTAAATATTGAAAAAGTGTTTCTTGAATTTTTCTAGCTGATCATTGAAGGATTCTATTAACGTTGTTACCGTGCCTTGTATACTGTCTTTTGTCGTTTTCTTTGTTTTTATTATAATTTCTTGATCGTTTTTTACTTTCGTGTATTCATGTGTCTTTGTTACCCAGGCATTCCATGATACGGACGTGTTTACATCTTTATGAGCCAAATCAAAAGGAAATGTCTTCTTCTCACAGTTCTCGCACTCGTTGTACATGCATTTCTGATTAAATTTGTCACAAACTATAGTTGAAACTAACGTCTCTAGGTTATCAGTTTCAAGAATGCCAATAAACTTTAATTTTTGGGCTAAAAATGTCAAATTTGCATGTCGCACACATGCACATGTATTGCGTTGTGAAATTTTAGGGTCCAATATATAAAATGGCCTATATCTGGTGAATACTGTGTAAGAGGCTGTGCCGCCTTCTTCTTTATACTTCCTATGTAATTTCTCTAATGAATCCAGTAAATATCTAACTTGCTTTTTCTCTTTGTTTTGACTTCTCGTTTCTTTTTTACCGGCAGTTATTCTACTGTTATCATCTCTTTCAAGAAAACTTTCTATCTCTTTCATCCTCATTATCTTTTTATTTTCAAGTACCTTCCGTTTTTCTCTCAAATTTCCTTTTAAACCTAAACACGAATAGCTTAATTTTTTTTTCAAATTATATTTTTTTACAACATCATTGTTTACCAGTTTTCGCAGAACAGTTTTTGCCATTTTAGATTTTGTTTCAGAATATTGACTTGATATCGATTGTTTTAAGACGTATCCTTCAAATATCGCTTTCCTTACCCTATCTTTATCTTGCACTGGGACATTTGGAATGATTTCTTGTATCAATTGTTCTGATTTTGAGGATGGAGTATCTGCGGAAGGAGTGGTTTTATTTTTCAGGTCTTCATGTAACTTTCGTAAATCTGCAAATTCTTCTTCGACTTTATCTAGACATTTTTGTAGGTTCTCCATTTTTTTTTTATATCGATAAATAGTTTTTCTTTGCGTTTCAATAATGTTTTTCATCTTATCTATTCGAGTTTCCAGCGCTGAATTATACATGCTTAAAATGTACCGACTTTTCTTTCTTTCAGGCCATTCTTCTGTTTCACAAATATTTTCTTCTTCTTTTTTATATTTCCTTTTTAAATTTCGTTTATTTTCTGGTAAATTCTTAGTTTCTTGATACATTTTCTTATTTCTTTCCGCATTCTCTTTTTTTAATTTCTCAAATTTTTCAGGGTTTTCTCTTTGTAACTTTTCTCTGTATTTCTTTTGACGCTCCTTTGAAGTTAACGGTGCCATTTTTCATACCTATTAACAAGTACATATTATATTGACATAATGTTCATCAAATGGTCGGCAAAAATCACGTCACATAAAAAAACATACATGATTTACAAACAAACATACATACATACACCACAAAAATTTGGTATCCTTCTTTTGGTATAGTCAGGTAGTAAATAACCAGGTGGACATTTCTATTTTTCATTATATCCAATTAAGGAATTGTTAACGTGATTTAAAATCAATCCGTTTGGTAACGCACTTTTTCAATGTAAAAAAAAAATTAAAATCACATTAATGAAAAATAACACTGTTAGTTACTTATTTTTTAATTTAAAGCAGTATAGATTTCGTTACCAAATGGGCTAATATTTACTACCTTAACAAATCCGTAATTTGGGGGACAACTAAAAATAGAAATGCCCAGGTGGTCCCAATGGATGAAGACCCCTTGTAAATAAGAATGTATAAATATGTTAAATAACATTTTTTGAAATAAGGCATATTTAAAACAGATAAAAATAAAGTAAGTATATTTTTGTATGGAACCCAATAGGTATTAGGATTAGTTATTTTATAAGGAAACTTAAACTCTTTGACTTTATTATATTAATTATTTAGAGAACGAAATTATAATTATATAACTTAGCTCTGTAGCTGTCCGTTATCTTTTTATAGTCCAGCCGAATTTCCATAGAAATTGACTTTTTGATAGTAAATATTCATTCATTTTCGTAGAAAATTTAAAGTTAAAGGATACATAGTAAAGGATTAAGTACCAATTTGATAATTTGATTTTTTATTCCTTACTTAAATCTATCAAAAAGTATATTTAAAAATAGGTTTTTACGAAAAAATATCGAATGCCGGTTTTCAAGTCAATTCGTCCTACAGTGGCCCACTTGGAAATAGAATGTATAAATAAACTCAAACAGACATCGTAAAATGAGCAAATATTAACTGGAAGGACGAGTACATACGCTGCGAAAAATTTTAATTCAATAAACGTATTTTTCGTTAAATCTGTCAAAAAAATAAAAGCTTGCAATAATAGAGTTTTGTCCGTCGTGCATGCAGCTTTACCGTTTTTTGTTACGTAACACACTGTAACACAGAATTGTGTGTAACAGCAACGTTACACCGAACATTCAAATTTCGCGGTATCAACATAACCTTCGCCAAATTACAGAGACATTGTACGACATTTTATGATTACTTCCATTTGTATTACATCGTTAATAATATGACTATGCGATTCACAAAAGTTTTTATGTTATTTATGTGTACTTACCTCTTAAATTCACGTTACACTCATAAAAAACAGAAAGAAAAATCACGTGTGCGACCTGTTTGCACCGTTCTCAAACTAAAACAATATGGCGACGCTGTCATTCGTCGATTGGTAGAAGCCAACAATGTTGCTAGACCAAAATAAATTAACGATGCGTTCAAATTACTTCAAAATTTCGAATTATTGGCTCGCGTTACACACGTTACACAGAAGACGAAAAACGCGGGACATGTAGTTAAATTCGATTTTCTCCTGGTTTGTTATTGTTTCGTTGTTAATAACATTATTAAAATAAAGTACCATCGATGCTGATATGGATAGTGGTAAATATATGTATGCTTACATAGAAAAATATTTTTTTATTGATATTTTTACATGTAAAAATGGAAGTGGGACATCGCTCTTTTGTATGGAACGCCAAAAAAGTAGTATTTTTATTTAATTATTTTGAGTACAAAATAAAAGATATCTCAATTAAAACCTATTCCAACCTGTAGGTAAATGTGTTAATAATATAATTAACACTTAACATCTACGATACTGTAATACGTAGTTTTTTTATTAAATCTTTTCGAGTTGGGACAAGAAAAAATAACCAAATGGTAACCTAAAATGAAAATGACCCAGTTGCGACTTGGACAGCGCAACGCAAGTTTGTAGCGTGCGCGCACGTTCTCGTGAATAAATATTTGTTGTGAAGTAATTATTAGGTGTTTAGAGGTGAATTTACGTAAAATTGACGCATAAACTAGCCAGTATCATTTTAGTGTATGTAAAATGTGATATGTGGTTTTAAATTGAGTGTAAATTGTGAATGATTAGTGACGGATGTGACGGAAATCGAACATCTTGGAATATAAATAAATCTACATCTCACTACAAGTAAGTGCGGCTATTATAACATATTGTGCCGAATTCCAAATTTATCTAGCTCTCTAACGATATATAACACATCTCATATAATTATTCTCGGGGTAGGTAAAATTCCCATCTTTAGCGGAAATTCAGCCGTTTCTTGTTTGTATGGGACATTTCGCGGTGTTTTGTTCTAGGGAGGTCTGACACTTGACGGGTTAAGAGATGGTGTGTCTGCCCGTCTTGGATGGGGATGAGATCCTGTAACAATGAGAAAAGTATTGTTATTATTTGAATCACATTTCAGATATCAAAGTTATCGAAATTATAAAGGTATTTTGTTGGGGTTCGAAGACCAAAATGAAATAATTTTAGGACAATAGCGAGAATCATTTTCAGACAATTGCGTAGTTATAAAGAAGTCTATTAGCCCAAATAACTTTTTTCATTGGAATTTCATATCAGTGTTTTTCTCCAGGCGAAATAGATTCCTTTAAAAGTTAAATACCGTATTATTATTAGGTTTCTTTTTACAATAAAGATAATAATACGTCACCTCAGATGTCCTTAATGTCTCGAAATTGAGCTGACGATATGACCAAGCATTTATCCAGTTTCGAATTTAAATAATAAATTACCTATTTATTATAGGTTTATGGTAATGTGAATACGTTAATATTCACATCTTACCGCACAACTTTACAGCGGTGAACGAGCAAGCGAGAGAGGGCGCTGTTTGTTTTATCATTTTTATGAAACATGTAATGTCTCGTTTTTTTAATGTGGGTACACCACAATTTTTATTTAAACAATGAATACAAAGATCACCACATTAAAAAAATGAGACATTACATGTCTCATAAAAATGATAAAACAAACAGCGCCCTCTCTCGCTTGCTCGTTCACCGCTGTAAAGTGGTGCGGTAAGATGTGAATAATATACTACACTCGATAGAACATACTTTTAACCGACTTCAAAAAAAGGAGGGGGTTTGTTACCTCAGAACTCCGTCATTTATGAGTCTATTTGGAAAATTCTTTTTAGGTTCATGAATAGATATCTCAAGGTTGGTCCCATAAAATTTTGGGGAAGATCGGATGACGAGATCCATGAGGAATCGAAGGAATTCCTGAAACTTTATAGGCACTCATAATATTTTTCATATATTTTCTAAAACTATTTAAGTATTTGCATATGTTAGTCATCATCTTCCAATGCTGAGCTGATGATGGAAGGTACAACTCCTTAACGGCTATGAGTTAGGAGATAATTCCAACGAGATGCATGCCTTCAAGACCTCCCTGATCACCCCGCCATAAGTATTTTATATGAATCACTAAAAAGCAAAGATTTTTAGTTTAACGGAAGTCGGTTCTTTTTTTTGTTAAATTTTTTTTCAATTAATGTCGCAGGATTATAATGATTTCCATACTGATATTTCTATGCGGAACCTGTGGTGTTGGGTCGGGTTGTGCTGATCACTGTTTATTACATTAAATTATTCAAAAAATACATGCTGATCAGTATCTTCCGATAAGTCATCCGGACTAAATAACCTGAAAACTCGTAGAATAAAGTCTCGAATGTGCGTATACCTGGCGAGGCAAGGCAGCCCGCGTTGAGGCTTTCTTACACAAACGTTAATTACTCATCAAGAACAATCAGACGAGCCCAACCACCATGGGTTTATTCTGTGCTGTTAAGGAGTCCCTACGGCCATCTTAAGCTGCATGGTACCAAATTATTTTATTGGGGGCCTGGGGGTGGGCCTGGCCATGGCCTATGAGATGAAACCATGAATTTCTATCGGTAACCTAAAATCCTGGGGTGGGCACTAGACCATACTGGGGTGGGCACTTTATAGTAAGGACTTACAGTTTATTTAGAATTTTTGCGCCGTTTACGCATGGCGCGTGCGTTTGCTTCCTTCACTCTTTGTCTTTTAGAAGGGCACTGCCGCGCGCGCAACCGCCGCCTTTTCCTCGATTCCTCCTTTATGGGCGCGGTGCGGCGGCGGCTGTGCCCTGTGGACCTAAAGCTGCAAAAAAAAATATATATAGGTATATTTAGAATTATATAATCCCATACAAATTTCTATGCAATTGAAAAATAGTAGATTGTACAACAACTGCATAAAACGCACCATTTTATACAAGACGTTTATCCGTAAGTATATATGAAAATAAAGTCGAGTGTAAAATGCGTTTTATGGACGAGTTGCACACTCTACTTTTCACTTCGATTGCGAGGAAATTAAACTACATCATGTAAATATTATACTTCAAAACAAATTTAATTAAAATTTAAAAACAATTATATCTACTGTGCCTGACGCACCTATGACTGGTTTGTTTACGTTGGATTGACGGGTACAGTACAACGTTGGATTGACGAACAACGCTATACTGACGGGCAGGGATTTTAGTAATAAAAACTTCTTGCTGATCTTCACACCGGGGAGAGAGTCGGGCAGGGATTTCTTCTTCGTAACTTGTAGCTTGCCTCGTGGACGCTCACACTCGCCCTCGCGGGCGTGTGGGGAAGCCATTTCAGGGCATTGCTCTCTGTGGCGGCATCTTTCTCCGTCCGCAACAACGGACGGGATCTCTAGCTGGAGTCCGTTCGTTCGGAGTCTTCGGGTTCTTGTGGTATCCATCTCCTCTTCAGGCGGTGGAGACGCGTTGGCCTTTCAGCGGCATGTGGATTTGTTGGCCTTTCAGCGGCTTTTGGTGTGACCTGGTGGACTAGACCAGGGGGCTCAGTCGGGGGGCACGAGCTCTCTCGGCAGAGCCCGGCCCCTTCCGTCTGGTGGACGTGCGTGCAGTGGTGCGATCCCCTCGAGGTGTGGATTTCCCGAGTTGTCGGCACGGCGAAACATGGCTCCTGCCAGGATCCCGATGAAGGTATCCAGCCCTTGCCAATTCAGGTCGCGAAAGATCGTCTCATTGCGCATGTAGCGCGGCGCTGAGACGATGGTGCGCAGGGACTCTATCTAATAGGGCCCGTGGTCAGCTGTTCGACGCAGTTTAGACATGATGTTGGAACAAGACTCTTGGACGGCATTCTTGTTCATTTTCCGCACACATGTTTTAATTTTTTTTATCAGTTGGGCACAATTTTCAGCTCTCTAATTATTTTTGTAAACTAAACTGCTCAAATTACCGAAAAAATCTTCAATCGGCCGACATTGTGGAAGGTTTGTGGGGTTTCGGATTTTCGGTACAAATGGTATATTATTAGCGTCTAGGAATTGCGTCGTTTTTTTGGCGTAATGCGACGATGCTTTATCCGGCCAGAACACATATTCTCCATCTGAGTGATGTTTGCGAATAAATGGTATCAGTATTTTTTTCAAACATTCGTTCTCATATACTTTTTGGTTGACCGCTAAACCACTCGGTTTGAACCACAGTTTCGAAATACCTCTGTCAGATATAGCCACATAAAGCATTACTTTCTGCTCAAACTTGTGCTTATACTTGTGTTTTATATCGTCGGGAGTTGTAGAACTATTGCTGGTGTAGTATCGGTCATTTCCAGGTATATGGGTTTTACTCAAAGGAAAATAACTTTCATCGTCCAAAATGAAAGATTTTCCTTTGTAATTTCGGATCATCCAGCGACACTGTGACATAATAGTCAGTTTTTGCTGTTCTGTGTATTCCGGTGCTCTCACCTTCTTGCGGCATTTCAGACCAATCTTTTTTAAGGAGCGACAAATGTACGGTTGGGAACACTTAAATTTTTTCGCGGCATCTCGTTGGCTCATAGAATCATTATCGTTAAAAGTGCTATGGAGTACGTTCATCCTTCTCTTGGTCATTATCTTCGCTGGTCGCCCGCTACCACTTTTGCGATTTATCGTCAAGGATGCCAGAATTCTATAAATAGTAGAAACTGGTACATTTTCTTTACTAAAATGATCTACAGTAAACTTTTTCCCCGAGTTATAGTTTGAATTATAAAAATGTACAATCCGTTTTCGCAGTGTTTCTTGTTTCGACACCATTTTGTCAAATATTAATGCTTGAAAAACAAAAATAATGAAATTCAAGAACCTCAAAAGAGGTAGTAACAACTTTATGAACAAACTTTTTTGTCTATGTGAATAGTCTGGTTTTGAGGTCCATAGAAAGTTATTCTCATTTTTTTGTTATCACCCGTTATTACCTTTGTTCAGATTCAGTTTCTTCGGTGCGGGACGGCCCAGCTTCGTATAAAGAAGAACCTGATGACAGGATGACAGTTAGCCTTTTTGGGGAAGCCTATGTCCAGCAGATGATGATGCACAGTCTTTTATGAACCCCGATTTTGTTTCATCTGTTTTTTATTGTAAAAATTGATAATTTGAATCATTTGAAGTACTAGACTGAAACTCCGCGATCGATCCGTGTTAAAGGGTCCCAAAAATGAAGCACTGTTTTGTAAACACTAAACTTTATTCAGTAGTCACACTGTATAAATAAACTAGTAGAAGAATTAAAAGAGGAGTACTTTATACTTTATAGTAAGGACTTACCGTTTATTTCTTGCTCCTTCTCTTACGCATCGCCCTGGTGTTCCTCTTTCTTTCGTTGGCTTTTTCTTGGGAGCTCTGCTCCCGCCGCGACCGCCGCTTTTGCCGCGTTCTTGTGGCTATGGGCGAATGTGGGGTTTGGCGGCTCTTTGACTGGGATCTAATGTTGGAAATAGTTATTTGTTATACAAGGGGGGAAAGTTGTATTTTACCCGCGAGTGTTTATTTGAAACACGAGCTAGCGAAAGGATCCTATGATTGACCACGAGCGAAGCGAGTGGTTCAAAATAGAATCCTGAGCGTAGCGAGTGTTTCAATACACGAGACGTACGTTCCGAGCGCAACTTAAATTAAGACGTTGTCACGTCAAAAAACCCTATATTACCTTTGTTTCGATGCAGTTTCTTCTGTCTTGCGGGACGCGGACGGCCCAGCTTCGGAAGAACCTGATGACAGGATGACAATTAGCAGAAAGAAAGAAAGAAAGAAATCATTTATTGTTCGATTGTGCATATACAGAAGCTGTTAAATAAGAACATGGGAGAGTGTCACAATAAACCGGTTAACGGTATACAATAATAATATATGTCAGCGACGGTGATTTTAAAGTCTACAATATACATTTTAATTACTTTACATTTCCAGAAAACAAATAATCCTGTTTCTTACAATAATATAAATATAAATAAGTCCAATTATCACAAAAATCCATATACCTATTATTAATAATATAATCTATATAAATTAACTAATAAAAATTATATATTTAAATGTCCCTTACAATGTTTGCCATTTTAATAAAATAATCATTTATTGAATAAAAACATTCCTCAAGTAGCTTTTTTTTTAATTTTGAGAAGAAAATTCTATTTGGAAGTTCTGTCCATGAAATAGGGATTGCATTATATATTTTTATTGCCATATGGTAGCAATTCTTTTTATTTAATTGTAGACGGCTTTTAGGAATAATCAAAGATTTGTGTGTGACTTTTCGTTTTAGAACATTTCTGATTCAGTTCCCAAAATTCCGTTAAGAGGGCGCCAACGCGTTGTCTAGCTCTCTCTCTCACTATACAACAGACGGGTCAAAGACTGAAAATGGAACGGGCTGTGGTGTATTCTCGGAGGATTTAAGTATTCACATCTCTAAACCCCTAGGTATACACAACACGGTATTCCAGGCAGAATGCGTAGGAATAATAGAAGCCTGCAACGCTATAAAAAGACGCCAGGTTCAAAACACAAATTTACGTATACTATCAGACAGCAAATCCGTATCCTGAGATGGCGGAGGTCAACCTTTGACCCTGACCAAACCTCTTCAGGAATCAGTCCAGACAAAGCCGCTGTGGGTGACCTATTCTTCAAATATATAGCCGTCATAGCGGCCTCACCCCAAAAGCGCTTATCCAACGACGAATGCTGTAGCATGCAACGCACTTTTTCAAAAATTGTTCTGTTAAATCTCTCAGAAACCCCGTTTTGAAATGGAGAATAAGGAACAGTGGTCTGATGGATAATGCCTTCTTTTTGCAAATATCTAGTAAACTTTAAGTTACAATATTCCATACCATTATCCGTACGTAAGCATTTAATAGGCAAATTAAGTTGTTTCTCTACTAAGGCTTTAAATAGAATAAAATAGCTCATTACCTGAGATTTATTCTTCATTAGATATCCAAAACTTTTTCTTGTAAAGTCGTCCGTAAACGCGACTAAGTATCTCGCTCCACCCCAGCTAGCCTCCGGCAGCGGTCCACACACATCACTGTGTATGAGCTGTAGCGGCTGTGTTGTCCTGCTTGAGCTCGCATCAGGGACAGGCACGGCCGATGCCTTCCCCTTAAGACAAGCCTCACACTTGTCATGAGCTTCACCCTGAAACACGACACCACAAACATGCTTTCTTAACCTAGTCATACCTGCGATGCTTAAGTGACCAAGCCGTCGATGCCACAAATCCAAATTGGACATGGCAGAGGCAGCGACTGCTGCGCTCGGTGAATCCTGCCTCTCTTGCAGGATCAAAGAGTGCATCTTATTGAGCGAGTTACTCTCACATACATGACCATCTAATTTATAAATGCCATTAGAGCAATAAGCTTTTGCAAAATAATTGCCAGAACTTTTACAACTCCTATCATCATATAAAAAACAACCATTCTCATTAAATTCAACAATAAAACCACTTTGACACAATTTAGAGACTGATAAGAGATTGACTGATAAATTGGGGACAAACATAACATTTTTAAGTGTTCTAACCTGTTCATTAAAAATAATCTGCATTTCCCCAGAACATGTACTGGTCATATGCTGATTATTGGCTGCTGTTATCACTTGCACACTAGTGTCCTTTACTTTTGACAGCAAATTCTTGTTGTTCACTAGATGATTTGAAGATCCACTATCCAGATATACTTCAGTGACGCTATGAGCCAGGTAAGCAGTAACGGGCGGCTCCTTACTCTCCTTCTTCTTCAACTGATCGCGCTTTAGCTTGAAACATTTGGCTTTAAAGTGTCCAGGTTTACCACAATAACGGCACAGTACTTGTTTCTTACTGACAAAGGCTGTCGTTGAAGTTGATGAGTTACCATTCGAGTCATCTTTCCGTTGTGCCTCCTGGAGTAGTCTGGTTCTGACTAGTTCACTAGAAAACTTCGACGAAAGACAAAGAGTTTCCAAATTTGATACCAGAGGGTCGTACTCCTGAGGTAAACCACTCAGCAAAATTTCAGCAATTTCTTCATCTTCCACAGTTTTTCCGATATCCGATAGTTGATGTACAAGTGACATTACTTTCTCTATATAAGCAGACATTGAGTTGAAGTCGTTGAACTCTATACGATGGAGTTGTCTTAAAAGAAGAACGCGTCGGTATAGACCACGGTCCTCGAATACATCAGACAGCTTCCTCCACGCTTGTCTAGCTGTTGCAGCCTCCCGAACATATTGGTATAGCCCTGGCTTCAAACTTAGACACAGGCGAGCCAGCGCGCGTTGATCGCGCACGACATCCGAGCCCGTGAGTTCAGTCAACTCGTCTCTTTCGATGAGATCCCAAAGACCTTCCAACTTAAGTGTCATCTTCAATGCGAATTTCCAATTATGATAATTACCAGCCCCCTCGAGCTTCTCCACTGCGCCTGCTCCGCCCAACAACACCGCCGAGGAATTCGTAGTCATTGTAGAACGTTCCAATTCCGGTATAACCTCAATATTAGAATTGTCGGCCGATGACATGTTAGCAGAATGCTGTGCGCATAAAATCTGGTCGCGCCGATCTTACAAGCGCCGGATGTTTTTCGATTCACTGGGGCCAAACCTGTTGTGGAGACCGTGGATTGCAGTGTGCACTTGTACCGCACGACACGAGACTGCTCTGGAGGCGGAGGGCGAGGCTGGTAGATTGGAAATTATAACGCACCTTTATGCAGCATTGAAGTAAATCATTTATTACTCAGAATAACGAGGCACTTACATTTTGTCAAAGGGTTAAAAGTATAAAATTACTAAAGCTATTCAGAAAGCTACTTGTCGCTATGGCTGACATCTTAGAAGAGGGAAGAGACACAGATTATACATTCCATAGATAAAAATTGCATTCACTTAAGTAGCCTACAGACGATCATAGATTGTGGACAA
The DNA here is from genome assembly GCA_932273695.1 of Apotomis betuletana. Lineage (NCBI taxonomy): Eukaryota > Metazoa > Arthropoda > Insecta > Lepidoptera > Tortricidae > Apotomis > Apotomis betuletana. Next base: position 8,295,909 of record OW026298.1, on the reverse strand, counting down.
TACACGATCCAACAACATCTTCGGTGCACCAAATTTGATCCCGCTGACCGTAGGTAACGGATTTATTAAAGAACTCCTCAACATATCTGTGTATACAAATTTGTAAATAACACTGTAAATAGAATTTAGTAAGGTTATGCATGTGTATATATTTATTGTCATGTAGTCCATGAATAACACATGAAGACTAAGCCCCACTGTCCTAAGTCCTTGTCCTATTAATACAATATTGACATGCATACATTTCAATCTAATTAGGCTGTTCCGCTGCAGAATGCTCATCGTGTGTGTAATGATTGACGTAACAACGTTTAATATAACTTCACTAGTGTAGACGACGGCCTCTTTGGTGCAAGCTGGCCGCTAAGATTTATGTTCTTTTTATTATATATGTCAGTTCAGTTTTTGGTTGTCAAAAATTTTCATTGGAGCGATTTGTATGTGTTTTTTCTAAATAAATTCTGGGCGATTCCCCTAAAGACGACTTATTAACATAATTTTTATGTCGCTATATTTGTTAAGTACTATTTTGATGGTAATGTAAAGGATCAGGCCTTAAATTAATTGTTATGGATTCAATTTTATATAAGAGCTGTTGGCGTTCTTGTAAACTACCAATTTAAGGTAAAATACAAAAACTACAAATTATTCATTGTTGCACCCGCGATTGCTTTAAGAGCGAATAATTCCTCGTTTATTTTGTTATTGATGTTATTTTGACGGCTTTGTACTCTGTTATTTATCTTTTTTTATTGTAAGAATGAAAAACGTTGTAAATGGCACGGTCATGTAAAGTTGTATGTTGTTTAGGATTTGGGAGAACTTAAGTCGTTATAGGTTAATAAATTTTGATTTCAGTATTTCGTATAATGTACGCTCGCATCATGCTGCTTTTAAATCATTCGTTTTTGCTGTATAATTATATTAGCGAGTGATTTTAGTTGAATCAACCCGTCGTATGCTCAGGCACGTACGTGCCGGACGTTTGAGCCTTACTGTAAAATAGTAGTTAATTTCAATTTTTCAATCAAGCAAAGTTTTGAAATCGCATACAAAGGGTTAATAGTGTCTCAAAATAAACGGTAAATGGCGTGATTACACCTTATCCTACTTGGTCTGGGTAGCGACTGTTGAACAGTTTAAACTCAACGATATAATTTGATATGTGGCAAATTGGCAAAGATTCGTCCCGGTATTTCAAGAGGGTGTCGGTTCAATTTCGTTCCGGTCGATAACGTGTGATATTTATGTGGAATAATTAATATTTTCTCTCCATGTGTTAATATGGGTAGACCCTTTTGCGCAAATTGTCATTTTTCATTTCTGTCGATATCGATTGTTGTAGTGCGATACTTCAGTTGCTTAACAATAAAATGGAATCATCAATGGAAGCACATGTCGAACACCCGATGAAATACCGTTCCTCCTAATCAAACACCGAACTCGAGAGTTATGCAGCAAATATGAAAAGGCCAAAAACCCATTACGCAGATTGTTCCAATCTTCCGAATTTCCGGCCCAACCCAATCGACAAAGGTAACAACTACCTATGAAATTCGTAGGTAAATGTTACCTCATTCTTTCGGGTGTTGCTGAAGAGTGGCGCCCTTTATAAATCAGGTCCATTTGTATCTATTCGTGTCCGTTTTGTATTCGTTGGAATGCTTTTCGCAGCATTTGTATTCGTCGGTGGTGTCGAAGCCTCATTTGGGAATATAGCTGGAATCTGGATGCCCATTATGTTTGGACGAGTTTTACTTTTTGCGTACGTTTCCGTTTTAAATGTCTTGTTTTAATTTTGTTTCGTTGGTTAAGGACGTATTCGAAAGTAGAAATCCAACAGAAATTGATGACGTCATGAGCCATCCTGCTTTCAAAATGAAGATCTTGAAGATGGCTCCTCCTTCTTGCATGAAAAGGGCTGATTATCATCGCTCAAAGCAGTGTATGTAGGTAGTATTAATGTGAACATCAGCAACAATACAAAATTAACTAGAAAAGTCAGCTTTTTCTCAGGAATTCCTAAATGGTTTGGTTGAGCATCATTCGGTCGATTTTAACTATGGTTGTTTAAGTGTAGTCGGAACTACGGAAAACAATAAAATCGCTTCCGCTAGGAGGAAGTTCCGTATGCCTTTTAGTTTGACTAACAATAATAATATCACGATTGGAAATGTTTGGATAATTTATACGGAAACTATGGAACATGTTATTATAGCATGCTATTGCAAACTAAGCAAACATCACAAACGTAACAACGCGCGAGAGTAAAGCGAACTAATATATCCGTGCATGGCGTGAAGAACTTCATAAGTCCAAAATGGCAATTTTACAGGGCGGCGATTTTAAAGTTTGATATTTTCTCCAAAATCTGTTTTCAACTAAAACTCGTACTTATAGCTTGATTTAAGGGTAATTTTATGCAATCTTTTCAATTATTTTACTTATTTTGGTAGAATTATTGTATTTTGTGAGATATTCCCGATACATAAGTGCCCAAAATGGGGAAAATGTTTTTTTAATTTAAACCCTAAAAATCAGTTTTTCTATAAAATTGAAATCTCTCAATTGATAAGGATAATTATATGCAAACATTTCAATTATTTTACTTATTTTGGTGGAATCATTGTATTTTGTGAGATATTAGACTTATCAACATAGTGCCCATCGACTTTTCAACTTATTCACCATAGAATAGGGTATCAATTGAACAATTCTATCGCTTCTAAACAATTATTTTGTTTCAATAAGACGATTTAAATGGATTATAATATCGCGTGTGTTCGTTGTTTGAGCTTCCTGACGTTTCGGCAACTGTCTTTGACTGAGAAAAACACAAATTTTCTGTGCTAAAAACGTCAGAAAGGCTCAAATTATGAATAAATGTGATAAAATCCGTTTGAATTGTTATATTTTAGTGACGAAACCCGAAGAAATTAAAAATTAAATTAATAAAAATATTGAATAAAAGTAGTAAATGAATCGTCTTGAATTCAGTAATGCAAAAGCACTTATTCTACAGAAAAACTAGATGAATTTATTTTATTTTTACTTGGCAACATCTTTGTTTCTTATGCATCCACTCTGAGCAGTTTTTTGATCTTGCAAGATCGCTGTGCATTTTTTTTCTGATAGTCTTTACTATAAGACGCTACAAACTGCAGCTTTTTAATTTCTTCTCACACTGGATTTTCCAAAATCAGTTTTTAAATAGTTTGACATGACAGTTCACCATTTATCTGCCTTCAAAATCCAATAAATAAAAATGGTCGATGGTTGACAAGTGTCAGCAGCATAATGTCAGCAGGCATTAAATATTTGTGCAATACGGTGAGGGCTTTTGACGACCTCGTTACCAGTATTAATATTAATCTCCGAGATAATATTATCTTTTAATTGACTTGCTTTTGCTGTAGGTACGATTGATAATAGTCCAAGTAGCTTTCGATTTATTTGATGCATTATTAATATAATAATCGTTTTGAGCTTTTTGAGTTAACTGAATGACTTTTTTTAATCGATGGGAGTATTGCTTAAAATATGTCTTGTTATTAGTAGTCGGATTTAGTCGCAGGTTCCACAATAACATTGTTTATATTGTGTGTTTATACAAATTTTATTTTAATTTGAGCTGTTTTTGTCTAGTTTGTGGTCGATTTAACTAACCTAAATGATCTTGTATTTTACAATCGTAACCTATATACTTGTATTATATTACTACTTAGATTAATAAATAAAAAATAAAAATAAAACATAAAAAAGCCTTTATTTCTTAGTAAGGTGAGAAACTACAAATTTAGACAATAAATGCTGTACAGAACGAAGTTTAGACACTACTTAGATTAAGATTACCTAATGTAACGCGCGTTTTCAGCTTGTTACATGGAAGAAATAAATCCCATTTGTGTACATTATTTTTTCCCAGTTTTGACATCTAGACATTAGAATTATCTCATTTAATTATTTGACAGCTTCAGTGCGTTTCGATATGCAGTTAACCTTTCATTAGTTTGACAGTTGAAGTTTGTTTTGAAACTTCAAACTCCCGTTTATTAATCAATTTCATCGTCCTTATACGAGGATGGATTGCAATCTCGTCGTGACGTTTGAATGTAGCTTAATGACCATAGATTATATTCGATAGTTTTTTTTCAATTTTTTCGTTCATTCTGTTGGCAAGGATGGTTGGACGTCTTCTTTTTCTGTGGAGCGCCTTGGGAGTGACACAGCTTCAGAGAATATTGTAATTAATTAAAGCAATCTTCGCTTTGCCGAGATCTTTCGGGTCGGTTTACAGTTTGTGGCGATCGGCCGCAGCCTTTCTTGTATTTCGATAATTCATGGCCATATTTTTTCTCGCGAAATTAGTTTGTGAAAATGGTTCATTTGTTTTGTTTGACGCTTGTTTTAGTTTTGAGACCCGTGCGTGCGGAAGCCGCCGGAATGAAGAAGCCTCCAGAGATGTTGGAGCGGGGCAAACGTAAGTACTCGTGCCTTTTCGTTTCTCACTCTTAAATTTCACTATGACGTCACAAGTTCTAATAGTAGTTTTTTCTCATCTGCTTCAGGTTCCGCCTGAACGTTTGCCCTTTTGGACTACCCCGTCCACCTACCTTTTGGGCGACGTGATCGCCAACCTTGGGACGACTTTGCCCCCCGCTTTCGGATTCCCTTATGGATTAGCATTTTTGGATACTTTTAGGCGTCCTTCTGTGACGATCTTTCATGTCAATTATTTCTTTAGTTATGCGTTAGCGAGTCGTGGCGCTTTGACGCAAACGTTTACCTTATATTTCTTTCCCCGGGTTTTACCCCTGGTACTAATTACCGCCTATGTGGCTTTAGAAATTTCTCTCGCCTTGCGCGACTAGTAATAAAATTTGCCTCGGGTGCTTCTCACCCCATTCTTTGCCCTACGTGGGATTAAGTAGAAGCATCTTCGTTGGAGACCCATCTGTCGGAGCCGCCTTCGTGGCAGGAAGCGTCGCTGGGGCAGACGGGCCTGCAAAACCACCAACTCTTAGGCTTTGTACCTACTGACACCAGGTTGGTGACATTATTCTAATTTAATCTGCCTTCGTTCAAAAGATGAAACATTGTAACATGTAAACGTGGCCCCAATGAGTACTGTAAATTAAGGTCTTAATTTTAAGCGATACCACCCATACTGAAAATTTAGTTTCTGTGCCCTTCAGGCTTAACATTGTAAGTTTAAAATAAATAACTTTAAGCGATCCTTCATTACAACAAGGTTATAAAATTTGTCTGTACTTTTTGCATGAATGTGTAAAATAAACCCTTCTGGTTTTGAAAATCTAGTTTAATTTCTTTCCCACATATAGAACCTATTCAAACTTGGCTTGTGATTAAAAGTTCATTTTCCTGCTCTTAGCTATCCGCATGGTGAGAGCCTGGCGCCCGATTTCTTTTTTTATATTTTTTGTATTGATCTAATCATCTGATATAGGTCAGCGACCCCTCTGGTCGATTTGTTTAATCTTTTATTTAGTGGATTTTTCTACCACCTTTAATTTCTTTAATATTTTTAGATGCTCTGGTGCTTCTGATAAGCCCATAGTCACACACGATTTCCTTTTCATTACACTAATTAGACTACCTAAATTACATTTCCTTTTTTGAATATCTACCACAAACTGGGCAGTACTATTGTAAATACTGTTTTTTTTTCAGTTATTGTGATCGCAACACACACCCATTTTTAAGATTTCTTGTTCATATTTTGCAAATCTGTAGCAATGTCGTATCCAATCAAATACCTACCTATTTTCTTCGAAGATTATAGGCCGGTGGTAGTCACTAGTTTAGTTTGTCTGCTGGCTCTGTTGCATTTCATTGTTTTTGCCAGTTATTCGAATTTTTATTTTCTAACCTATATTTTTTTCTTTGTTTAGATGGCTGAGATTCTCGGGCAGGGCAGGGTCGGTGTGGAGTGGACTTGACTGGCGTCTAATCTAAACATCAACATTACTCATTACCTACAAGATACTGGAATATGAAGGTGAGCAAAACAATAGTGACAACCAGTTAAAACAAAGTGTAGTATCTTTTTTAGGGTTCCGTACCCAAAGGGTAATAACGGGACCCTATTACTTAGACTTCGCTGTCCGTCCGTCTGTCACCAGGCTGTTTTTCAAGAACGGTGATGGCTGGACAGTTGAAATTTTCACAGATGATGTATTTGTATTGCTGCTATAACAACAAATACTAAAAATAAAATAAAATAAATATTTAAGGGGGGCTCCCATACAACAAACTTGTTATAGATTATATATAATATACAGGGTGTTCGGCACATGGACCGACAAAATTTTTTGGGATATAGTTGGGGTTATTTGCTATCTTTTCACTCTTGGACCTTGGGTCCTAAGGGTCACGGTTTTGGAGATTTGATTTTTTAAATGTTGTTTCTCAAATTTCCCGAAATTCCGCCTTCAAACGTTTGTAACTTTTTTGTTAATGTATGTACAACTGTTTTGTTTTGTATTTAATACTTGGCAATACACACTTGTTCAAATAATTACAGTTTTTATTCTAATTGATGGTCTCAGAGGGACGTACGAGGTATTTTATTTCACAAAAATACCGATTGTGTGAAAAAGATCCAACTTCGAAATTCAATTTTTTTATTAAAAAAAAAAAAAAAAAAATTCGAAATTCAATTATGATGAAACTAAAGACAATAGAGGACTTCATTTTTTTTTAAAAAACTTCGCTAGTTTATGACCTTTCTAACGATATGCTACACACTGATAACAAATAAATCTGAGCCAAATTTCGGGGATATTCCGTCAATAGGGCGGAAATTTTTATGAATTTGCGAGCAGTAAAACTTTATTTTTTTTAATGGTTATATAACTTTATTTCATACTTAACTGTGTTCTAGTTTACAAATTTTGTTCGAACTGTTCTCCCCTGTTTCTAATGCATGCTCGACATCTCTTTCTTACTTGAACAGTTACGGTAGCTAGCCGCATTTCGCCTTTCATTGTCATAAAAGCTGCGTTTATCCTTTCAATTAACACCTCTCGCGTGGGCACCTCCGTAAATTAAACCAACTCTTTCGCCGGTCCCCAGACATAAAAGTCTAAGGGCGTTAGGTCTGGAGACCGTGCGGGCCAAGGTATCGGGCCGTTTCTACCTATCCACGCGTTAGGAAAGGAGTTATCGAGGTGCTTTCGAACTTCTCTTTGAAAATGTGCCGGGCAACCATCGTGTTGGTAAACAATTGGAACGTCTTCATTAATTACAGGAACCTCCATTAACAGGTCTGGCAAGGCAGTTTGTAAGAATTCCAAATAAGCGGGCCCGGTCAATTGATTCCCATTAACCCCAACTATATCCCAAAAAAAATTGTCGGTCCATGTGCCGAACACCCTGTATAATAGGAATTTGTCTTATAGCTAAGTTTATACACAAGCAATTTGTTTTATTGTAATTCCGTCGTGAACAATATTAGTAATCCGAACTGTTTTAAATAACATCAAACAAACAGGGGTTATCCTGTGTGTTTATTAAATTAGTTAGTTTAAACTGCTAACATTTTAATCCTATAATTCTCTTATTTTTGTTTCAGGTTTCATGAGATTGTTAGAGTTACCAGTTCTTAGTTTAATCAGAAAAGTCACGATTGCTTGAGTTATATTCCTATTTACAGTATTTCGCAACGATGGTAACATGTTTGCTAAATCGGTAATATTCGCCCAGGTCAAACCCGTAAAGACGTAAATATCCTCACATGACAGAGAGCCATCGCCAATTCTTGAGAAATCATTTGCTGTGATTTCTAATGCCATGACATTAAATAGTTCGGTTACCTCGTTTAGATCAAGTATTGACATATGTGATATAACACGCAGTTGTTTTAAATCTTCTTCATAAAACCTACTTTTAATAACGTGTTTTTTGCAACAGCGATTACCCTTTGGTATATAAATCTTACGTTTGGTAAACGCTTGAACTCTGGCTTCTTTGGGCACAACAATTAAGTCACTTTTATCTGAACACAAGCAGCAGTAACCGTGACTAGATATTGTCCTCTGAATTGGAAGTTCCATTAATTCAATATCAGTGCTAACATTTGAAGAGCCTGGCACTTGAAATTCATTATCGGTATCTTCAATACTTGCGTTTGAATCACTGTCGTTCTGATATTTTTTCAAGCGACATTGGTTGCACAAAATATCTCCTATTGAAACTGATTTTAGAGAATTGGAAAAATGTTCCACATCTTCTGTGCTGACTATTTTTCTTTTGCGGCCTGGAATATTTTTTAAAAGGCGATTACAATAAATACATTTTTTGCCATTTTCACTCGACATGATAAAATAATACCTAAACCTAAGAAAATGATCTCCATTTGTCACTCGTGATAGGTATTAGATAGAACTTGTCAGACAATAACACGGTCGATTGAGTATGTTTAGCAAAAGAGGTTAAGTCATAGGTTTCATATCTCTTAAATGGGTACTTAAGATATATGCAACCTATGGTTAAATATATTATACCTAAACATGCTTTAAGTAGTAAAACAACGTTATGCTGTTATTCAGTAATGGGTTTATTCTAAACTCGATACGAAGGGGTTAAGAAAGAGAAGAAGAAAGTTATTCGACACATCGACAGAAAAGTTCGGTCGTACATAATGGGCAGAATAAGTATTGTACATCGGTTTCATATTTATCATTTGCAGGATACCCATAGTTTCTACAACAATCTTCGCAGTATCCTGTCGCTCGCATCCCTTCGTCTTTTAAAGACACGGTGACACTCGGTAGTGCCCTAAAGAACATGTCGACGTATATAGTATTGGGCAGTTTCAAAGAATACAACGCGAGTTGCATATTTTCAACCTGAAATAAAATATACTACTAATCAAAATAAAATACAACAAAGTAAAATATACGTAATCAATCTTGCTACAACAAAAACGCTAATATAGTATCATAATCTTACCTGTTCGAAAAAAGACAATGAATCTTCGAAAAAGTGGTCTGTCTCTATAATACTAATTACTTTTATCATTGCGAGGTGATATAATGATGTAGGTTTCTTTCTAAATATTTTTTTGATAGCATTCGCTTTAGAATTCATTTTGTAAAGACGAATTATCTTTCTAATGTCCCTGAAATGTCATGTTACATTTAAAAAAACAATTCATCTTTATCACTGTCATAATATGTATTTATTTTAATTTCGGTAGAAAGAGGATTAATGCGTGGCGAAAAAAGAATAGTTTGTAATTACAATTTCAAGATAATGAAGTCATACCCGAAAAGTCTTTTAATTTCCATTTTACAGGTAGTGTCCGATTAAAACCTTTAAATTGATAATCTGGTATAATGTTAAGTAAAGCTTATATACCTGCAAATAGCAAAAATGATTAATATATGCATAGTTTCATTTCATTTCATTTCGTTATTAGAAAAATAATGACATTTTCAATAACAATAAAAGGCAAATGTCACTGTAACTGTCAAATCTTGTTTATTAGTAAAGAGGATGTATGCTTTGGTTATTTGGAAGTGTTAGAATAGCTTACTAATAAAATGTAATAAAATCCTACCCAGTTATTTATGTCATTTTGACACAGTTGCTTTCCGATTTTATCCATCAAATTAATATGTGTTACAGGACGTTAACTAAGGCTTATTTTGAAATGTCAATCAGAGTGGTATCTCTCACAAAAGTAAAAAAATATATATCGATGGCAAAAAGCGAGAACGTAGTAACCGCCAAAATGCAAACTTTACACCAGAGCCAAAAAACTTTTCGATTTCGAGAAAAAAAATCATAACTCTTTCATTTATGAACGAAAATGCTTGATATTTGGATCTAATGCATAACTTATGGTTTTCTTTCAACTGGCATATTTAATATTTAACAAAAAAGACTGGTTTACGACTTAGTGGCGGTTACGACAATTGAACTCTTTTTTTCGTTACGCGAAAACGCTGTAAACGCCAGAAGTAAATGTACTAAACTGGTGAAACGAGTATTATTTCCATAAAGCATAAATGCTGTAACCAGATGCATATTTATTTTAAGATTTAATAATTTTGACGTAAATGTCATTAAGTTCTTTATAGGACTAACTGAAATGTGGTAAGTGTCCACCGGCAAAAAGAAACTGTGAAAATAAAACGACTTAAGTATCAATCAACTTTTATCAACATACTTTTTTAAAATGTTTCCAAATTTTAAATGCAGGTTTCTTACAAATTTAAAGCTCAGAAGCAACAATTACCGTCTTAACATATCAAATACTATCTAGTCTCAATTTCTCTGTATAAAAACATTACGAAAGTTACTTAAAACCTCCGTTGCTTATAACATTTCAAAAGGCTAATAAAATCTCTCATATTATAAAATCACAACCTTGTACTAATCGTGCTAAAAACAAACATAAATATTCTTAGGGTTAATCAGACTATAATATTGTTATCCGCTAAAACTAAATATTATAGGTAATGAGGTTTAATATTCCCGTGAAAACTTTAAAACTCTCTACATTTTATCTTCAGTTTTGGCATTAAATTGTCTTTTAAGTAACTTTTATCGATATAAAACTCACTACCTATTAAACCCACTAACTATAAAAGATGTTTTGAATGTAAGTATTACTTATTATATAAGTTTTCAACATAATTCTTAAACAATTGTTTGAACACAACTATCACCGCAATTATAAAAATATTTCTTTGAACTAATCTCACTGAACCATTAATATTTAACTTAAATAACTAGACGTTATATTACTATGGTACCGTACAAGTTAAAATTGTTATTATTTATTTAAATAAAAACTCGGAGTCATTTTTCTTAGGCAGAATATCAATTGATATTAAAATAGGAACCTAAAAATTGCATTCCAATGGAATTCGTTTTCATAATAACATAATTAAAATAACTGTTTTTAAAAAATACTAAAAATTCCACTCTAAAATGCATTGTTTTATAATAATAACACTCCTCAAAATGTTTGTCATAATTAACTCAAAAATCGCCCCTCTAAAGTAATGAAAATTAGTGCAATAGTGACTGATGGACATGTGCATTCTTCCAATCCTGACCTACGGAGCGCAGACTTGGTCTTTGACAAAAGTTCAGAAGTCCACCCTCAAGGTTTGTCAAAGAGCCATGGAACGCAGTATTCTGGGCGTAAAACTAACTGACAGAATTAAGAACACAGTACTGCGTTCCAAAACGCTGGTAGCTGATGTAGCTCAAGCAGCCGCAAAGCTGTATATTATGTCCGTGATAAAACGAATGACGACAGTTGTCGCTGTGGTTTAAGCAGCTGCCTACTGAGCTGATGGTCCTGGGTTCGAATCCCGGCAAGGGCAAATATTTGTGTGATGAACTCGAATATTTGTCGAATAATATATTTGTGCCTGGGTCATGGATGTTATTTGTATTTAAGTATGTATTTATCTTTACCAGTATGTTCACTTGTGTCCAGAACACAAGCCTCCTAGAGCTTACTGTGGTACTTGATTAATTTGTGTGAGGTTGCCCGATATTTTTTTTTATTCATTTATGCCATGCGTATGGTTATTGTGAAAATATTAATCGAATCAGGCACCAGTTAACCGGTAAATTTTAAATACTGTACAGTTGTTTATCTACCGCAGCTCAACAAATTTAGTGCTTATCTGATTCTAGCCCTTGGACAATAAAGATGCGGACGTGACACCCCAAACTAGTTTGATCCAGCTTGAGTCAGCTTTTTAGGAGTTAGACCGATTAACTCTTAATGGTTGTAGTGAAACGTAGTAGATTACAGCAAAACTTTCTTCTAGCGATTACAACCGTAAACTAGATATACATATTATACTAATTAAAAAAAAACATTATTTTTAATCGAAATCAAAATTGAAATGTATACCTATTCTGTAAGTAGGCCACTTTACATGTCTGAATCTGAATTTATCGGCATTTCACAAGAGGAGGCTGCTGTCGAGAAGAAAGCCGAAAAAAAGTAAATATTTTTTTCATTTTTTTTAATCATCATGCGAGCGTTTGCTCGTATCTTTTGATTGCCTTTAAGCTGAAGATAAGCAGACCTTTGATGTTAATTCCAGCTTTATACCTCCACGCGTTCCTGAGAAAAAAGTCTCGACAAATAGATGGACAGGCACAAAAGTAATCCTATTAAAGTTTAGTTTTTGGCGATTGAGGCACGAAACTCTCAAAGCTGCCGCGTCCCGCGCCCCAACATCGTTATTTTCTTCCAACAAAATGTAATAAAAACATTTTTGCTGTCCTTTCAATATTAATAAAGCAAATAAATATGCTAGTTATGTTTTATCCCAATATTCATATTTTCCATTAAACCCGCAACATATTTTACATCCAAAAAAAGGCATGTACACAGACTACGCACACCCACTCACTCCGGCGATCGCCGATAGACTAAATCACAGGTCGTATTCACGAGCCACATCGCCGCGAGCGCACATTTTTATTGCTGTATCTTCAAGCACTACCCACTTCACGTTGTGTTTCAAATGTCGTTACTGTAGCTTGCTATTAATTCATTTTCGAATGAAATGTAGTAAGCGTCAATCATAGATAATTTATTTTAGGATATTTGCAGTAAGCTTGGTTCGTAATTTTTTCACTACATGCATAAATGCTGCAACCGCCACGGAACAAAATTTCGGCAACGCTGTAACCGGCACACCCTTTGATTTATGAAAGAACAAAATTAGCGTAAATGTACTCGTTTAGAAAATTGCTACTATTTGGGTGTTTACAGCAATTAGATGTGGGCATCGTCAAAAAAATACATTCGTTTTGCAACGTAGTCCAGTTTTTTCTAAGCGTCGTAGAGCCATGGGACCCAGACCAGTCGACGCAGAAAAATTCGCTGATTCCGAATATGCAAAAAAATTTTTTTTGACCAAGTGGCGGTTACTACGTTCTCGCTTTTTGCCATCGATATATTAAAATTTTGACTTACCTATTTTTTTACATAATCGTTAGATATAGAAATATTCACTTAAAACATGAACTTGACTAAGCTTTACAGAATGAAAAAATAATAGTACATTAAAGTTAAATAGTTTTGGAGAAAAACCATATTTCATTATTTCAGTTTTTATTTTTTTTCTGCGGAACCGCAAAGAATTTTTCAACCAAACTTGACACAGTTACTCTACTAGACGTAACTGATTGTAGAAAAAAAAACTAAGTCATAATATTAAAGGGCATTTTTGCTTCCCTTAATCGGAAACGGCCTTTTTTGCTACTCTCAGTTACTGGTGAAATATTTCTAATCATTTTCCAGCCCTCTTTGATTCTATTTACCGGCAATAATGGCAAATTGGCTGTTACGCGAATCATTCGCCTGCCTTCTTTGGACTTATTAATGTGGTTTTTCTTTGCATATCGCCAGATAGCTTGGTTTATGTGATAGAAACAGCCAGATATTATAACTTCCGGAAAAACGGTCTTCACGGCCTTGATTGCAGCTTCTTCGTAGTCTGTCTTAAATACTTTTTTAATTTTCTTTTCAATAATGTAAAAAAACGAAATTAAGTTTCAAATGTTTTGTTTGGCAATAGGCCAAAAATAACAGGAACGACGTCGGTAATTTCATTTGTGCTGTTTAAGTCCAGATGCATACTGTATAGTTATGTGAATGGAGGTGGTGCACTCTGAAACGTTCCATCACCAAAATAAACGTTAGACCCAAAGGTTTGAATAAATGTTTTCGAATGAGGTGAACAAAATATAAGTATCTTTTCTGAGTTTCCATCATCACACAACAATTGTTTTTTCCTAAAACTTCTGGTGTCTGAACAACTTCAATTCGGGAGTAATTCATCTTATTTGTTCTAATATATCTTTTCCTAGCCCTGAGCATACGTCTTGTTTATTCTTTACCGTGGGAATGGATGTCACTCCCTTTTCTTCAAGTACTTTGTAATGCTTCTCCAGGATTTTTGAAACAGGAGAAAGATCTTCACATAGGTACCTCTTGTTTACACATGTTCATTTGGAGGTTATGCTTATTTCGCTCGATATTTTGTTGGCACAAGTGAGGGCTTATTCTTACAATGTTACTCGATTCATCTTAAGTAAGGGATGCATTACACTTTGTAGCTCGATTTACACATCTCCAGTTCGACGTTTTTTTATTTAATTTCGCTCTGTTATAACAATAACCATCATGAAGCAATGAATTATGTCCCGCTCGTGGCCGAAAAAGAATAATGTAGAATACAGGGACTGTCAATGTCATTTGTGTAAGAATAAGATAAACGGAATCTTGTGAAGTTTAGCTAAATATTGATTAATTATTATGATGTTTTCTCGTTACTACTACCAAATACTCGTTAAGTAAACAGAATTTAAAGTGTGTCGTAAGTGGTAGTGCGAATTGCTGAGTTAGTTCGAAGGTAATCGTAAATAAAAATAGTCGCCGGTTGGTGATGTTGATTTCCATTATGCTTATTTGCATATTATGTTAAATTTCTTTGAGCTTCTCAACACTGCCGCTAGGTACTGATATCATGGTGGCATTTCTGTGGTTGCGTGTTCGCCTTCGGACACATTGGTACAATTTCGATATTTGTAAAAACGCATAGACAAGGCAAGTTTGTATAATTTTTAATGTTTGTTTTCCATATTTGTTCAAATTACAAATGCCTAACGCATGTCTTTATATTAGTGTCGGTATGCAAATAGCACATAAAAGTACAGGAGTAGGGAAAAACATTAGAACTTTTATTAAAACACCAATTTAGGTTACAAGGGAAATAACAGTTAAACAATTGACATGAATATAAACACTATATAAAAAAGATAACAAAAAACTTAAATATCACTTTGGTTGCCCTCCACTAGTGGAGCCGCCCTGGGCATTGTCCCAAAAACGCTGGCGCTGGCCGCGTTTCCCCTTTGAATCCTTTCGACGCACGTTGCCAGATACGCAAATTTCCAGCATCAAAAGTCTGGCATATTGCGTGTACATCAAATTACGCGCTTTACCAGATTTGCGAATCGCCTGCAGAAAATTTCTGGAAATAGCTTATGGAGGCATCAATATATTTTGATACCATAAACATACTTCTATAAACGTTAAAAGATAAACAAATAGTGCACAATGTCAGGAACTTAAATTCTAAATATTCAGTCGATATAAATATAAATGAACTAATAATAGGGTAAATCGCCAATAATTGGCCACCGTTCAATAACTGGCCACCTCAAACTAAAAATGGACTCTGTTTACCTATAAATATAATTCATTTTAGTATAAGCTGTTAATTACTGGCCACCCTTCAATAACTGGCCACGATATAATAAAATGAATTCAGTTTTGAACAGAGTTCATTTTTAGTTTGAGGTGGCCAGTTATTGAACGGTGGCCAATTATTGGCGATTTACCCTACTTAAGACAGTTCAACTTATTCTAAATAGGTATTTATTAATATTGCAATTTGGTGCATGTCATAATTTACAACTAGATATAAACTCATCAATTGAATAATAATAATGTTCTATTAAGTACACAAATAATTGTTTCTGAAATAATTTAAGTGTAAGTTCTTTAAATGAATCTGTCAGTGCGTTAAATATTTGTACAGCCATTCCATTGCACATTCCTTTGGATAAGTGAAAGATTTGTTTTGGGCAGAATCAGTTTGTTTCTGTATGGTGATCAGGATTAGATGGTTACCTAGCTGAAACACTATTTTTTTTCAAAAACTGTTTATTTTTCAGAATAATTATAAAACAAACCTAACCTAACCTACTGGGTTCTTTAAAAAGATGAAAGTAATGTCGTGCTGATGTGTATTTTCTAATTATTAGCAGTACTATTTTTGGTAGGCATTTATTTTATTTGCTGTGCAATAATAATTTTAGATTGACAGTAATATATTTTGACTAAAGGTTAGATAATTTGATTACACTAAAGCAAAATAGACTGCAATTTTTGGTAATAGTTTTGATGTTTTATGAAAACAATATTTGGTGAGCAAAAAATCCATTTCGGGAAGCAAAAAGATATACGGACTCGACGTAAAATTATACTGATGTAATGTATATTAATTTTGGAATACAAAATGATTTAGTTTAGGGAGCTCTGTATAGAGTGGGTTTAATTTATATGGAGGTAATTCATTTTATTTGGAATTTAGTTTTAGGGTATAAAAGCCATTTTGGTGAGCGTTTAAATTGTAGCGCATTAATTTTTCAAAAAAATTCGAGATGACAGGTATAAGAGTGATAGGACGGTAGTTTTTTAAGTCTGATTTGGGTCCTTCTTTATGTAATGGCTTGATTATGGCGTATTTTAGGCGTTCCGGAAATATACCTTGCACGAATGATAAATTTATTATATAACTTAATGGTATTGACAATGCAGTAGCACATTGTTTCAAAACTTTAGTGCTAATGCCATCGTAACCAGTGGCATTCGTATTATATAACCCTTTGATTGCCTTTAAAACGTCTTCGGAGCTGACTGGAGATAAGAATATACTACGTTTCAGTTGTTCTATATTATGGGTATAGTTTGTATTTCGGGTTATTTTTTTATTTGTATTTTCTACAAAATAATTATTGAATATTTCAGGTATAATCTTACGATCACTTATTTCCTTAGTACCAATTACAATTTTATCAATTTCATTACTGAAAGGCTTCATATTGCAGTTTTGCCTAATGATTTGCCAAGATGCTCGATATGTGTTTTTAGCATTTTTAATAAACCTGGCATTTGTTATCTGTCTCGCTTTATTGAGACAATTTTTCAGGAGCCGCGTGTACGTCTTATACTTTCGCAAATGTTCAGTATTTTCTTTATTCCTAATTGCTATTTTGTACAAGTTCCTTTTATATTTACAGCATCGTTTTATACCACGTGTAAGCCATTTGTTCTTAATCGGCTTATTATTCTTTTTTTTTTTAATTAAAGGAAAACATAAATTATAATACAAAACAACTAAATCATGAAATTCTTGAAACGCGGTATTTGTGTCCGTTTCATGAGAAACCTGGTTAAAGGATAACGCAGTCATACATTCAGCAAACTTTTTTATGTTTTCTTGGCTGTAATCTCTTACTGTTTCATACCAAAACTGTGATATATTTTAAATGCTTTGTTAATTTTTAAATTGCATGTGTTTGTCCTGTTTCGTGGTCGGATAGAGCTAAAAAATTAATCTTCGGTGTACAATTTGTAATATAATGTACATACTAATTGCAAACTTAACACGGCTATTTAAGATAAGTGTTTGTACGGAACCCTCGGTGCGCGAGTCAGGCTCGCACTTGGCCGGTTTTTTGCTATATTTTTAGTAAAGCCATAAAGCCATCAAAGGATTAGACAACCTCAATTTTCTGTACCTACTGTAAAATTTTGCGAACGTGACAACCAGTTCTCCCCCTTGACCCTTCACCTTACTACGAACAAAATTTAATGTGTGTATAAGTCGCAAGTTACACATCAGATTGCTAATATTTTAACTGTATGTTAGAGTACAATTCTGGTACATTTTTTTAGAGCAACATTTCTCAATAATCAAGGGCTTCATGGTAAACTGCGATATACCCGCCATCCTGACAGTCAGAATGGCGGGTGTACCTAAACATTGTAATACAGTACGATTAAAATCAGTTAACGATTCGGCTTTTACCCCTCTCTCGCACGCTCTTATTAAAATCGCATAAGTGCGAGCAAGATAGATATACAATCCGAATCGTTAACTGATTTTAATCGTATTGTAACTTGTTGTACGGAGAAGTACCTACAATTTTTTTTAAAGTAGGTACAAAATAGTACATTTTGAGTACATTTTTTTGGTATAATTGTTTTACAAATCCGTGATGTGGTACACCCGCCATTCTGTCTCTCACAATTGGTCTTATTATTAATACTACACCTATTTTGGAAAAGTATTTGTAAACAGCCTGGATTAGGCACGCGAATTATTGATGCCCTCGCGGGAGATTGTGTTGTGATGTTATGTTCGGGTGCTGCGCGTGCGCGTACGAGGCTCGGCGCCGGCGCCGTTTGTCTTGAGTGGTCGGAGCCGTCGGGCTTGAGGGTGTATCCCTGTTGACATCATCACGTATATTAATCGCTGTTCGTTGTTGGGTAATCTGCTCGGTAATGTCTCTTCCGTTAATGATAAGTCTTTTGTCCCGAATGACTGCTCTTTTTCCCGTTTGTCTCGCTTCTTGAAGCTTTTGTCTCTGTGATAGAAACAGCCAGATATTATAACTTCCGGAAAAACGGTCTTCACGGCCTTGATTGCAGCTTCTTCGTAGTCTGTCTTAAATACTTTTTTAATTTTCTTTTCAATAATGTAAAAAAACGAAATTAAGTTACAAATGTTTTGTTTGGCAATAGGCCAAAAATAACAGGAACGACGTCGGTAATTTCATTTGTGCTGTTTAAGTCCAGATGCATACTGTATAGTTATGTGAATGGAGGTGGTGCACTCTGAAACGTTCCATCACCAAAATAAACGTTAGACCCAAAGGTTTGAATAAATGTTTTCGAATGAGGTGAACAAAATATAAGTATCTTTTCTGAGTTTCCATCATCACACAACAATTGTTTTTTCCTAAAACTTCTGGTGTCTGAACAACTTCAATTCGGGAGTAATTCATCTTATTTGTTCTAATATATCTTTTCCTAGCCCTGAGCATACGTCTTGTTTATTCTTTACCGTGGGAATGGATGTCACTCCCTTTTCTTCAAGTACTTTGTAATGCTTCTCCAGGATTTTTGAAACAGGAGAAAGATCTTCACATAGGTACCTCTTGTTTACACATGTTCATTTGGAGGTTATGCTTATTTCGCTCGATATTTTGTTGGCACAAGTGAGGGCTTATTCTTACAATGTTACTCGATTCATCTTAAGTAAGGGATGCATTACACTTTGTAGCTCGATTTACACATCTCCAGTTCGACGTTTTTTTATTTAATTTCGCTCTGTTATAACAATAACCATCATGAAGCAATGAATTATGTCCCGCTCGTGGCCGAAAAAGAATAATGTAGAATACAGGGACTGTCAATGTCATTTGTGTAAGAATAAGATAAACGGAATCTTGTGAAGTTTAGCTAAATATTGATTAATTATTATGATGTTTTCTCGTTACTACTACCAAATACTCGTTAAGTAAACAGAATTTAAAGTGTGTCGTAAGTGGTAGTGCGAATTGCTGAGTTAGTTCGAAGGTAATCGTAAATAAAAATAGTCGCCGGTTGGTGATGTTGATTTCCATTATGCTTATTTGCATATTATGTTAAATTTCTTTGAGCTTCTCAACACTGCCGCTAGGTACTGATATCATGGTGGCATTTCTGTGGTTGCGTGTTCGCCTTCGGACACATTGGTACAATTTCGATATTTGTAAAAACGCATAGACAAGGCAAGTTTGTATAATTTTTAATGTTTGTTTTCCATATTTGTTCAAATTATAAATGCCTAACGCATGTCTTTATATTAGTGTCGGTATGCAAATAGCACATAAAAGTACAGGAGTAGGGAAAAACATTAGAACTTTTATTAAAACACCAATTTAGGTTACAAGGGAAATAACAGTTAAACAATTGACATGAATATAAACACTATATAAAAAAGATAACAAAAAACTTAAATATCACTTTGGTTGCCCTCCACTAGTGGAGCCGCCCTGGGCATTGTCCCAAAAACGCTGGCGCTGGCCGCGTTTCCCCTTTGAATCCTTTCGACGCACGTTGCCAGATACGCAAATTTCCAGCATCAAAAGTCTGGCATATTGCGTGTACATCAAATTACGCGCTTTACCAGATTTGCGAATCGCCTGCAGAAAATTTCTGGAAATAGCTTATGGAGGCATCAATATATTTTGATACCATAAACATACTTCTATAAACGTTAAAAGATAAACAAATAGTGCACAATGTCAGGAACTTAAATTCTAAATATTCAGTCGATATAAATATAAATGAACTAATAATAGGGTAAATCGCCAATAATTGGCCACCGTTCAATAACTGGCCACCTCAAACTAAAAATGGACTCTGTTTACCTATAAATATAATTCATTTTAGTATAAGCTGTTAATTACTGGCCACCCTTCAATAACTGGCCACGATATAATAAAATGAATTCAGTTTTGAACAGAGTTCATTTTTAGTTTGAGGTGGCCAGTTATTGAACGGTGGCCAATTATTGGCGATTTACCCTACTTAAGACAGTTCAACTTATTCTAAATAGGTATTTATTAATATTGCAATTTGGTGCATGTCATAATTTACAACTAGATATAAACTCATCAATTGAATAATAATAATGTTCTATTAAGTACACAAATAATTGTTTCTGAAATAATTTAAGTGTAAGTTCTTTAAATGAATCTGTCAGTGCGTTAAATATTTGTACAGCCATTCCATTGCACATTCCTTTGGATAAGTGAAAGATTTGTTTTGGGCAGAATCAGTTTGTTTCTGTATGGTGATCAGGATTAGATGGTTACCTAGCTGAAACACTATTTTTTTCAAAAACTGTTTATTTTTCAGAATAATTATAAAACAAACCTAACCTAACCTACTGGGTTCTTTAAAAAGATGAAAGTAATGTCGTGCTGATGTGTATTTTCTAATTATTAGCAGTACTATTTTTGGTAGGCATTTATTTTATTTGCTGTGCAATAATAATTTTAGATTGACAGTAATATATTTTGACTAAAGGTTAGATAATTTGATTACACTAAAGCAAAATAGACTGCAATTTTTGGTAATAGTTTTGATGTTTTATGAAAACAATATTTGGTGAGCAAAAAATCCATTTCGGGAAGCAAAAAGATATACGGACTCGACGTAAAATTATACTGATGTAATGTATATTAATTTTGGAATACAAAATGATTTAGTTTAGGGAGCTCTGTATAGAGTGGGTTTAATTTATATGGAGGTAATTCATTTTATTTGGAATTTAGTTTTAGGGTATAAAAGCCATTTTGGTGAGCGTTTAAATTGTAGCGCATTAATTTTTCAAAAAAATTCGAGATGACAGGTATAAGAGTGATAGGACGGTAGTTTTTTAAGTCTGATTTGGGTCCTTCTTTATGTAATGGCTTGATTATGGCGTATTTTAGGCGTTCCGGAAATATACCTTGCACGAATGATAAATTTATTATATAACTTAATGGTATTGACAATGCAGTAGCACATTGTTTCAAAACTTTAGTGCTAATGCCATCGTAACCAGTGGCATTCGTATTATTTAACCCTTTGATTGCCTTTAAAACGTCTTCGGAGCTGACTGGAGATAAGAATATACTACGTTTCAGTTGTTCTATATTATGGGTATAGTTTGTATTTCGGGTTATTTTTTTATTTGTATTTTCTACAAAATAATTATTGAATATTTCAGGTATAATCTTAGGATCACTTATTTCCTTAGTACCAATTACAATTTTATCAATTTCATTACTGAAAGGCTTCATATTGCAGTTTTGCCTAATGATTTGCCAAGATGCTCGATATGTGTTTTTAGCATTTTTAATAAACCTGGCATTTGTTATCTGTCTCGCTTTATTGAGACAATTTTTCAGGAGCCGCGTGTACGTCTTATACTTTCGCAAATGTTCAGTATTTTCTTTATTCCTAATTGCTATTTTGTACAAGTTCCTTTTATATTTACAGCATCGTTTTATACCACGTGTAAGCCATTTGTTCTTAATCGGCTTATTATTCTTTCTTTTTTTAATTAAAGGAAAACATAAATTATAATACAAAACAACTAAATCATGAAATTCTTGAAACGCGGTATTTGTGTCCGTTTCATGAGAAACCTGGTTAAAGGATAACGCAGTCATACATTCAGCAAACTTTTTTATGTTTTCTTGGCTGTAATCTCTTACTGTTTCATACCAAAACTGTGATATATTTTAAATGCTTTGTTAATTTTTAAATTAAATACAAATACAAATACAAAATAATTTATTTGACAAAAAACAATACTTTACATAAATGAAGCTATCCGTCAGAGACCAAACTAGGCTGAGCCTGTATCTTGGCCGTCTGCGAGTGCGGTTTGACAATAATAATTAATGTAACAGTTACTTAAATTTTATCTTAGGAAACTATGTGTAACTATGTTAGTAACTAATTGTGTCGATACATTAAAAAGAAATGAAAAACAAACAAACAAAAGCGAGCTATACAATACAAGGTTCAAACAAATATGTGGGTACGTGTGTTTGTGTTTGCGTGTGTGTGTGTGTGTGTGTGTGTGTATGTGTGTGTGTGTGTGTGTGTGTGTGCGTGTGCGTGTGTGTGTTCGTGTTGTGTGTGTGTACGTGTGCATGGCTATATGTCTACACACACAAAATAAACACCTAATACCCCACTGGCATCAAATGCATACCCTGTGTTTGTTTTACGGTAGGGGTTTATTTTATCTTAATAGTTTTAATAATGTCTTCGGTGTCACTGTAACTCAGCGTGATTAACCATATTTTCACCATTCTCAGTGCGTTGGGAACTGTGAGACGTTTTATGTCACAATAGTTGCATATGTAGTTGTAAATACAGCAATGTGAATAGGCGGGTGATTTCCTAGCAAGGGCGGACCTACATAGAGGTAGCGGTAACTTGTAGTGACGTTTACGAAGAGTTTTCTCGTGTAGATCCGTACTACTAAGGATATCAGTGTGTGTACGAGTTACTGCTTTAAGAATAAAGAGCTGCCTTACCCTTAGTAGTTTGGTTTCACGGTACAGCAAATTTGTGGAATACCTATATGGTTTTTTGAGCATTACTTTGAGCACAGCTCTCTGTGCATGCTCCAAAAGCAGCATATGACTCTTGGCAGCACCGCCCCATACAGCAGCTCCATACTGCAGGATGGATTGGCACAGCGCATGGTAAACAAGTGTAAGTATTTCTTGCGTGGCACAGTTCCGCAGTCTCTTCATTACTTAAATGATTTTTCTAACTCTTGCAGCGAGAGCGGTGATGTGTTGTGCAAAAGAGAGGTGTTGGTCAAATAAAAGGCCTAAGTATTTGACAACGGTTTGCCGTTTTATAGCCTGACAGTCACACAAAGGAACTGAGTCGGACCCAACTGTTGAGCTGTTGAGCGAACAGGAGTGAAATTTAATACTTCTTTCTGCTGAAGGCAAAGCAACTGTAGATTTGGAAAAAGCTATAAAATTAGTCTTCTCGACATTCAGTGTCAGAAGACTCTTGTTCAGCCACGAACCAACCATTCTAAGTGCACTTTCAGCTTCGGGGAAGGTGTCATCCCACGACTCACCATTCACCAGAATGACAGTGTCATCCGCGTAGCAAATAAGGTTTGCGTTCGGCAAGGCTATGTCAAAGATATCATTGATATAGAGTGTGAACAAAGATGGGCCAAGTACACTCCCCTGAGGGACCCCGAACCTCACTGGAAGCTGTTCACTAAACAGTTCACCAATTTTCACCATTTGTACACGATCCGTAAGATAACTAGTGAACCAGTCAAGAGCCACTCCTCTAATCCCTAAGTGTTCAAGCTTTTTTAACAGTATGGCTACCGAAACGGTGTCAAACGCTTTGGCAAGGTCAAGAAAAATTCCAATGCACTTCTTGCAAATTGCATGTGTTTGTCCTGTTTCGTGGTCGGATAGAGCTAAAAAATTAATCTTCGGTGTACAATTTGTAATATAATGTACATACTAATTGCAAACTTAACACGGCTATTTAAGATAAGTGTTTGTACGGAACCCTCGGTGCGCGAGTCAGGCTCGCACTTGGCCGGTTTTTTGCTATATTTTTAGTAAAGCCATAAAGCCATCAAAGGATTAGACAACCTCAATTTTCTGTACCTACTGTAAAATTTTGCGAACGTGACTTACCCAGTTCTCCCCCTTGGCCCTTCACTTACTACGAACAAAATTTAATGTGTGTATAAGTCGCAAGTTACACATCAGATTGCTAATATTTTAACTGTATGTTAGAGTACAATTCTGGTACATTTTTTTAGAGCAACATTTCTCAATAATCAAGGGCTTCATGGTAAACTGCGATACACCCGCCATCCTGACAGTCAGAATGGCGGGTGTACCTAAACATTGTAATACAGTACGATTAAAATCAGTTAACGATTCGGCTTTTACCCCTCTCTCGCACGCTCTTATTAAAATCGCATAAGTGCGAGCAAGATAGATATACAATCCGAATCGTTAACTGATTTTAATCGTATTGTAACTTGTTGTACGGAGAAGTACCTACAATTTTTTTTAAAGTAGGTACAAAATAGTACATTTTGAGTACATTTTTTTGGTATAATTGTTTTACAAATCCGTGATGTGGTACACCCGCCATTCTGTCTCTCACAATTGGTCTTATTATTAATACTACACCTATTTTGGAAAAGTATTTGTAAACAGCCTGGATTAGGCACGCGAATTATTGATGCCCTCGCGGGAGATTGTGTTGTGATGTTATGTTCGGGTGCTGCGCGTGCGCGTACGAGGCTCGGCGCCGGCGCCGTTTGTCTTGAGTGGTCGGAGCCGTCGGGCTTGAGGGTGTATCCCTGTTGACATCATCACGTATATTAATCGCTGTTCGTTGTTGGGTAATCTGCTCGGTAATGTCTCTTCCGTTAATGATAAGTCTTTTGTCCCGAATGACTGCTCTTTTTCCCGTTTGTCTCGCTTCTTGAAGCTTTTGTCTCAGTAATTTTCTTAGTTCCAGGTTATCAGCGTCTAAGTTAAATAAGCCCTCAAATTATGCACAGATTGATTGCAATAATCATTGTCTCATTGAACCCTTTTCATCAGAGGAGCTTAAGTCTGCAGTTTTTTCTAGACGAGACACAACCTTTGGTTTGGATGGTATTCCATTCCATACATTCTATTTAAAAAACTAAATATAGGCGGATTTAATACCTTTTACACATAATAAATTGACTTTGGAAGGAGAATAATATACCTGATGAATGGAAAACGGATTGCTTAGTTCCAATATCAAAACCTAATTAAAATAAATTATTACCATATTCTTATCGGCCCATAGCTCTTACATCGTGTGTTGGTAAGGTATTTGAACAACTTTTAAAACAACGTTTGGAATTTTTCATAGAGCAAAATCTCTTACCACAAAATCAGTTTGGTTTTCGAAGAGGTAGGTCTTCTCGTGAAAGTATATGCCAAGTGCAACTCGACGTTCAGCATTGTCTATCAAATAATAAATATCTTAACAGTGTGAATATTTCCATTTTGTGTAAGGAATTATTCAGTAATGGGATACTTGGAAAAATAATAAACTGGATTGAAATTTTCCTAACAAATAGAAAAGTATTTGCAAAATACAATAATCATTTATATGGACCTAGGCTGTCTTCCACAGGAGTTTGTCAAGGTCCCCACCATCCCCATTATTTTTTATTCTTTACATTAAAAGCCTAAATTTAATTCTGGACATCAAAATTTTACAATTTGCTGATGATCTGGTTGTTTATACATCAGGAACTGATATGAACCTACTATCAACTATCATTAACAAGGCGTTAGTAGATTTAAATCAGTATTCTAGCTATCTTGGTCTTGAGGTGAATTCAGATAAATACAAAGTACTCATATTCGGACGCAAATGTACTATCTTGCCTACTATCTCATACAACAGCATTCCATTGCCTATATCAAGTAGCATCAAGTTTTTGGGTGTAACTTTTACTTCAAAGCTTTCTTGGATACCATATGTTGAACTTGTGGAAAGATTAGACAAAATACAAAACAAGTGTATGCGTATAATACTTGGTGCTTTTAAAACTGGTCAAATTGCAGCAATGCAAATTGAAAGTCAACTTCCCCCTCTTAGTGTTAGGTTTATTTATTTGAAGGAAGGTTTATTTTAAAGCTGTACAGCTTGCCTAATAATGATCTTCTCCGTAACTTTGTCACGTTGAGGTCCGGGAGGTAAGTAAAGTAGGAACAGGAACGGAAGAAGAGAGGTATCAGGGCAGAAGAAAGGTATTTATTATGTAAAATAACAAAGGCACCTGCGAACAAGCAGATACAGACTTAAGTTCTAGATTTAGGTTAAAGAGATTGACATTATAACGGTTATATAAAATACATAGGGGACTTACGTTTTACGTGCCTTTGTCTTTAATTTAATAATATATATCCCACAGGATCCAGCAATTAGAACTACATATCTGATGTCACAGCACAATAGCACAGGTTAACTTTTGGTAAATTAGGACACTCTTGTGTGGTTAGCTAATTATAGACTGATAAGTATAATGAATTGAGGATGAGCAGGATCAAAAATAACGTCTTGTTGGTATCCGTTCAGCACCAAAGCTCTGGATCGAATGAATCTTTTAGACATGTAACGAACAAGTGTGGAATTTAGAATGAAATTTGAATTTGAATGTTTATTTTTAAGATAGAGAGTAACCAGACAGTCCAAAAAGTTATCTAAAACGAGTTGCAACGCAACACGTTACAACTTGATTGCTTGCCGAACAGTCCCTTTTGGAAAATCAGTATACATTCTTCAGGAGCTTTCTTCATTTCTTCAGCTTTTAGATTGCTTAAAATACATCAAACCAATCGTGTGCTTCCATGCTTTAAAGACTCATTTTATAGTAAATATCCTGCAATGAATATTGTCATAGACATAGATCATAAATTAATCTCTAAGGATGAGGTATATCTCTTATTATCAGAATGGTCGAATTGTAAATTTGTTTATACAGATGGTTCAAAAAATGACAATGCAACTTCTTTTGCAATTTACCAGCCTGATGTTGATAAGGGAATTGGTTTTAAGATTAGTAAACGTGCTAGTATCTTTACAGCTGAATCTGTCGCTATCCTTTTTGCATTGAAACATATTAAGGAGCGCAATCAAAATTGTAATGAATGGGTAGTAGTCAGTGATAGCAAGAGTGTGCAAAAAAATTTAGCAAATAATAAAATTAAAGCAGATACCAATTATTTAATTTTTGATATTAAGAAATTGTGGCTGCAATTATTTTTGATGGATATAAAAGTAAATTTTGTCTGGGTTCCATCTCACACAGGAGTCTTAGGTAATGAAAGAGCTGATTTTTTAGCTCGAACTATTGTCAATACAGTTTCGTCCTTACATCCCGACGGTAGGGACCTTAGTGTGGCTTTACCATACACAGATATTGTAAATATCTTAAAAAAACTAATGCCAGTCCATTGAGTACGGAGGTTGAAAATAAAGCACATCAGAATTCGTTGCTAAGACACTCAAGTTCATATACCCATTTCAAGTAATATACCCTGGTTTTGCAAGATTAAGTTACGTTAATAGGAAGTTTTATACTACACTCACACGAATGCGCATTGGTCACTGTCGCCTAGCCTAAATTTCCATCTACATCGGAAAAATATTATCGATTCTCCTTATTGCGATCACTGTGAGAGGTTCAATCCATGGACCACATCTTATTTGATTGCTCATCTTTTGGCATTCAGCGCCTTGTGCTGATGGATGAGTTACTTAACATCTTCGGTGCACCAAATTTGATCTCGCTGTCCGTAACGGATTTATAAAAGAACTCCTCAACATATCTGTCTGTATACAAATTTGTAAATAACACTGTAAATATGTATGTTGTAAATAGAATTTAGTAAGGTTATGCATGTGTATATATTTTACAATGCATGTGCTCAAAAAGAGCGTATTCTAGGCATTCAAACTGTGCGGAAAGTACTACTTTTCCGCACTAGTGCTTTTTACTTTTCAATTTTTTTTTAATTTATAGACGTATCTGACAGCCTGACACAAAGAGGTTTTATTATTTACAAAAAGTTTGATAAATAAGTCAAATACCGATTATTATCACGTATAAAAGTACAATAAAACCAATATTTCATTAATTAATTCATTTAACACGTCATTAATTACATTAGATATAAAATTTGATTAATAAACGAACTTTAAATCGTTATTCATTAAATACATTTGGCTGAATGTACACGCGCTTCTGCCATTTTGACATAAGACGAATATTAAAAAAATACTTTTGCACATGCGCAGTAGTAGTTTTTTTTGGCGGGAACTTTTGTAACTGAAAGGCGCGCTCGCAAAAAAATATTTTTGTAAAATAGTTTTATGTGTGAATATTAGTGTTTATCTGTATAAAGTTTGTTTAAAATAAGTCATAAATAGTTAGTGGACGTTGTAAATAGGGGTACGCTTCCCCATTTACCATGGGGGGGGCGTGCGGAAAAACGGCCGAGGCGAAAGTCTTCGGACTCCGAGGAATGTACAATAGAAGACCAAGATAAGTACAAGATTTATAGGGCAGAAAACTATTTCCGGAAGTATAACGAAAATAGTTCCAAAACAGAGTTTGTGGTGTTCCTCACCCATACTGAAAATGATAAAAGAATTACGGACAAGGACAGGCTTGCGATATCAAGCGGCATTAGGCGTCATTGCGTGTCGGGCGTAATGCACCTTAAGGCAATGAATGCGTATAAAGTTGCAATAACTTTTGACCTACCAAATAACGCCAATGTGTTTTAAAAAAATGAAAAGCTCCTTGATGAGTTGGAGATGACTGCAACAATTCCGGCTGCGAGCTCCGAAGTTACGGGAGTGTTAACTTTGGTTCCCGTCGATCTATCTAATAAAAAAAATTATAAACTGATTGCTTCAAGCAAAAAAATTATTCAAGTTAGGAGATTCATGCGGCGGGTAAAGGATGATCGGGGTGTGATTTCCTTCACTCCGACCCAAACAGTCGCTGTGACCTTCGCGTCAGTCCAATTACCAGAATATGTCAGCCTGGATCACTGGCGACACGAAGTAGGGCAATATGTACCACCAGTAAAGCAGTGTCTTAAATGCATGCGTTATGGACATATAGCTAAGTATTGCAAAAATGTTGAGGTGTGCTCAATATGTGCTGATCACCACAATTTCAAGCAATGTCCAAAAACAATGACCAAGTGCGCTAATTGTGGTGGTGAGCACATCGCCATTTCAGCTATTTGCCCTATCAAAAATCAAAAAATTGAAAAAAATAAAATAAAGTCGCAATCTGTGAAATATTCGGATTTATTTAATGAAAATGAATTCCCTCAACTCTCAGCCAAACATATAAACACACAAATAAATAATTTAACAAAATCTGACAAATTCATGAATATAATTGTAGAGGCCATTATGAAAATTTGTACAAACAAAGAACAGCCCATTAATAGCAATAGTATTAGAGAAGTTTTACAAAACACGTTCAGCAAAAATATATCTAAAACTTAAATAATGGATAGTACGCTTAATATAGTGCAATGGAATGCTCAAAGTATATCTAGTAATAGGCTCATTTTAACCCGTTTTTTATATGAAAATCATAAACATATTGGAATTATTTCTGAAACATGGTTAAAACCAAATAAAACATTTTCAATTAGAGGCTACAATGTAGCAAGAAATGACTGTGGTAATAACCATAATGGTGTTGCATTACTTATTCATAATAGTCTTACATATACTATTGTCGATACATACTTTGATGACACTCTTCAGAACATCTGCATTAACATAACAATAGATAATAAAGTGTTACATATAGTCAGTTTTTACAGTCCTTCCAATTCTACATCATTTGATAAAAATAAATTGAATACTTTAATTAAGTCGATCCCTGAGCCCATGATATTTGCAGGGGACTTCAATGCTCATCATACAACCTGGGGATGTGTTGATACTCTCCCTCGAGGTAAAGACGTGTTAGAGGTTATTGATGATAATGATTTGGTTCTTCTGAATAATGGTCAAACAACTACTATCGGTTCGTTGACCTGGCGTCCTAATGCTCTTGATTTGACTCTGGTTTCATCTTCATTAGCACTTTCTTGTGAATGGTCGGTCCTTGATTCCCCTCTAGGTAACAGTTATCATTTACCTGTAATGATTGAAGTTTTTGTTAGTAATAATGAAAATAATTTAAATCAAACGTGTAATAATGTACATTTGCCCATCTTCCCAAATTACAAAAGGGTGGATTGGAAAATGTATGTTAACATTGTAGATTCTTGTCTAGCAAATTTGGATTTTTATACACTTTCTTCACTAGATGCTTATAGTTCTTTCTGTAATATTATTCTTACTGCTGCTGCACAGTCTATTCCTAACTCTACCTCTGCAAATGACTCATCAGGTGTCAATTATAATAATAAATCTTGCTCGAGAAAATCTATGAATAAGCCCCGATTGCCATGGTGGAATCAAAAGTGTACGGAAGCTGTCACAAATACAAAACAAGCCTATATACATTTTAAAAATAATCCCAGTGAGGAAAATTATATCGAGTTTAAAGGACTTCGAGCTTTAAAGAAACTTACTCTTAAAAATGAACGTCACAATAGTTGGGTTACATTATGTGAGTCTTTTAATCGTTGTACGCCTCTTTCTATTAGTTATATGGAAATTCATGCGCAAATTTAATAAAACATATATACATAATAACACTCCCGATGACAGTTGGATACCCGAATTCTTGCGAAAATACACACCCGATTTAGCTTTAAATAAGCCCTCAAATTATGCACAGTTTGATTCCAATAATCATTGTCTCATTGAACCCTTTTCATTAGAGGAGCTTAAGTCTGCAGTATTTTCTAGACGAGACACAACCTTTGGTTTGGATGGTATTCCATACATTCTATTTAAAAAATTAAGTATAGGCGGATTTAATACCTTTTTACACATACTAAATCGTCTTTGGAAGGAAAATAATATACCTGATGAATGGAAAACGGATTGCTTAGTTCCAATATTAAAACCTAATAAAAATAAATTATTACCAGATTCTTATCGGCCAATAGCTCTTACATCGTGTGTTGGTAAGGTATTTGAACAACTTTTAAAACAACGTTTGGAATTTTTCATAGAGCAAAATTGTCTCTTACCTCAAAATCAGTTTGGTTTTCGTAGAGGTAGGTCTTCCCGTGAAAGTATATGCCAACTGCAACTCGACGTTCAGCATTGTTTATCAAATAATAAATATCTTCTGTCAGTCTTCTTCGATATTTCTGGTGCATTTAACAGTGTGAATATTTCCATTTTATGTAAGGAATTATTCAGTATTGGGATACCTGGAAAAATAATAAACTGGATTGAAATTTTCCTAACAAATAGAAAAGTATTTGCAAAATACAATAATCATTTATATGGACCTAGGCTGTCTTCCACAGGAGTTTGTCAAGGTGGAATATTATCCCCATTAATTTTTATTTTGTACATTAAAAGGCTAAATTTAATTCTGGGACCTAACATCAAAAACTTACAATTTGCTGATGATCTGGTTGTTTATACATCAGGAACTGATATGAACCTACTATCAACTATCATTAACAAGGCGTTAGTAGATTTAAATCAGTATTTTAGCTATCTTAGTCTTGAGGTGAATTCAGATAAATCCAAAGTAGGTACTCATATTCGGACGCAAATGTACTGTCTTGCCTACTATCTTATACAACAGCATTCCATTGCCTATATCAAGTAGCATCAAGTTTTTAGGTGTAACTTTTACTTCAAAGCTTTCTTGGATACCATATGTTGAGAATATTATCACTAAAGCCAATAAAGCTTGTAATGTTTTAAAATCTTTGTGTGCAACTTCCTGGGGGGCAGACCCCAAAGTTCTATTGAATATGTATAAATCTCTTGTTCGTAGTCACTTTGAATATGGCTTTCTTTGTTTTGCTGGGGATATCAAACTTGTGGAAAGATTAGACAAAATACAAAACAAGTGTATGCGTATAATACTTGGTGCGTTTAGAACTAGTCCAATTGCAGCAATGCAAATTGAAAGTCAACTTCCTCCTGTTAATGTTAGGTTTATGTATTTGAAGGAAAGGTTTATTTTAAAGCTGTACAGCTTACCTAATAATGATCTTCTCCGAAACTTGATTGCTTGCCGAACAGTCCCTTTTGGAAAATCTGCTTACATTCTTCAAGAGCTTTCTTCATTTCTCAGCTTCTAGATGAGCTTAAAATACATCAAAGTAATCTTGTGCTTCCATGCTTTAAAGACTCTTTTGATAGTAAATATCCTGCAATGAATATTGTCATAGATCATAAATTAATCTCTAAGGATGAGGTATATCTTTTATTATCAGAATGGTCGACTTGTAAATTTGTTCATACAGATGGTTCAAAAAATGACAAAGCAACTTCTTTTGCAATTTACCAGCCTGATGTTGATAAGGGAATTGGGTTTAAGATTAGTAAGCATGCTAGTATCTTTACAGCTGAAGCTGTCGCTATTCTTTTTGCATTGAAACATATTAAGGAGCAAAATCAAAATTGTAACGAATGGGTAGTAGTCAGTGATAGCATGAGTGTCCTAAAAAATTTAGCAAATAATAAAATTAAGGCAGATATCAATTATTTAATTTTTGATATTAAAAAAATGTGGCTGCAATTATTTTTGATGAGTATAAATAGTTATTTGTTATGCAAGGCTGCAAAGTTGTTATTTGGCGCGAGTGTTGAAATTGAAAGCTGAGCGAGCGAAGGAATCTAAGATTGAACCATGAGCGAAGCGAATGGTTCTAAGATAGATTCCTGAGCGTAGCGAGGCTTTCAAGACACGAGAAGCTAAATAATTTTGCAGCCATGCGGAACACACAACTTTTCACCTCACTCCAGCGAGGAAAATGCAAGATTCAAGAAAAACAATTAAAACATAAAAATAATCATATTTAATTTTGCCTTCTATTTAACACATCAAATTTAAAACATAACACACACAAATCCAAACCAAATAAATACGAGAGAAGCACACATATTAAAAATTAAAAGTATATTTTTATCGTAGAGTTTTTCTTAAGCACTGTTATATTTGTATTTAAAACTACTTGACACATTCGTTGTGATTTTTGAATGCGGGAGAATGGCATTCTGGGAAGGATTAGTTGATCACTCGGAAGTATTTTCCATAACACTTGCTTTGGAAGTTATTACAACAAGATTATTTCTGTAAATTACTTATCGTCTCGCGGGCCTATGATGGTTGCTTTTATCACGCGATAAATAAGTGACATAGCATCCGTCACGTTTTGGCAAGTTGCGAGTGTGAGTGACAGATGCTATGTCACTTATTTATCGCGTGATAAATGCAACCATCATAGGCTTACAGATATTTATAACAAATCCTTTTTCGTTTTAATGCAGGCTTTTAGCATGTACACAGTTTTGCAATAAATCATTCTTATTCTTATAATAAATACTCCAAATTGGGCTTAACTTTCTTGTTTTCGATATTTCAATAAAGTAAGACAACAGTAATGTATTCTCCACGGAACAAATTTTCGTTGTTTACGTGAATTGTGAAAACCAACCCAACTTTTTAATTATTTATTTTTTTCTCGGGTGCGTTCAGAAATTACACTTATGTTCCAACTTTTATAACAAATAAATATTAAAATTTGTGTTGTAATTAATATATTTACTAGTCAAAATATCTATATGAAACGGAAATACTTACTATTAATATATATAAACATATTCAACATAAAATAAAGTGTAGAAAAAATAAAAACTTAAAAATCTGTAACCACAAACCAGCTGCCTGGACGTGATATTGTAGGTGTATTTTTTTTAAAGAAGTTATTAAACGTACATATGATTTTAGGCGGCCTGACCAGATCGCCCTTTATTAGCGTGCGTTGATTGGTTATTCGAAGATTTATCGACTGATGAAATCAGTCACGCGTTGAAGGAGTCTTAAATATAAAAAAGTTACATGCACCACAGAGAATCAAAATCGTCGTGTTCGAAATTCAAATGACTTTTGCACGCTAGCGGATAAAATAGACTTTTGCACGCAGATTTCGCCCTATAAACGGAGGTTTTCCGAGCGAGTGAGGTGAAAAGTAAATTTTGTCTGGATTCCATCTCACATAGGAGTCTTAGGTAATGAAAGAGCTGATTTTTTAGCTCGAACTATTGTCAATACAGTTTCGTCCTTACATCCCGACTGTAGGGACCTTAATGTGGCTTTACCATACACAGATATTGTAAATATTTAAAAAAAACGAATGCTTGTCCATTGGGGCAGGCATTGGTATCACTGTACGGAGGTTGAAAATAAAGCACATCAGTATTCGTTGCTAGACACTCAAGTCAATGATATACCCTGGTTTTGCAAGATTAAAAGCTACGTTAATAGGAAGTTTTATACTACACTTACACGAATGCGCATTGGTCACTGTCGTCTAAATTTCCATCTACATCGGAAAAATATTATTGATTCTCCTTATTGCCATCACTGTGGGATGGGAGAGGTTCAATCCATGGACCATATCTTATTTGATTGCTCATCTTTTGGCATTCAGCGCCTTGTGCTGATGGATGAGTTACTTAACATCTTCGGTGCACCAAATTTGATCCCGCTGTCTGTAACGGATTTATTAAAGAATCCCTCAACATATCTGTCTGTATATAAATTTGTAAATAACACTGTAAATATGTTGTAAACAGAATTTAGTTAGGTTATGTATATATTTATTGTCATGGTAGTCCATGAAGAACACATGAAGACTAAGCCCTGCTCTGTCCTAAGTCCTTGTCCTGTCCTATTCAATCCAATATTGACATGAAAATAAAAATGAATGAAGAGTATGAAGAGACTATTATATATACGAGGGGCGTCTGAAAAGTTCTAAGCCTAAGGTATTTCGAGGTTATATATGCGTTTATGATACTGGCCACTAGAAAGGCCATTTAAAAACAAATTATTAAAAAATAACATGTCACGTTTTTATTATTCTGTTTCGAGATATTCAACGGAAAAGTACATCGTGTGCGTGTGGATTGAGTGAGCACCCTTCAAAAATGAAAAAAAATGTGCTGATCATTTAGTAAAAGTTCTAAAACAATTGTAAAACTAATTGATGAATTTGTAAAACGATAAATAAAAAGAATACATTCATTAACGTATGCTCACTCAGTTCTCACAAGCAACCAACGAAATCTGTGAATGTGTTTATTTAACATATAATATTTATATCCTAATTTTTAGTAAAAATTATGCTTAAGGTAGGTAATAATTTGTAGATCACCAGGTTACGTATTTATTTAGATTGTATTTTAAGAAGTGGAGTGTGATCTAAAATGTGGACTGTATCTTAGATTGTATTTTAAAATGAAATTTGAATATCTTTAAAAGCAGACAACGAATATGACATTTTAGATGGTGGATATTTAGTAAAAAAAATTACTAAAAGTTGAACTACTTTGTACTTTCCTAGATACTAAAAATCTTAAGATATTTACATTTTTAACTTACGAATAATGTGTGGACTGAGTGAGCACTTACAAACATTTATTATCCAAAAATCTGTCACGTTAGCAGTTTGTTTTGTATTTTACAAATTCCCTTATGACTTTTACTAAATTATACACATATATAGAAGTTTCAATCTGCAGTTTTTCTATCAGAAATTGGGTTTTCAAAAGTGTGCGGATTGAGTGAGCATACGAAATAATTTGTAAAACTTTAAATACGTAACCTGGTGATCTACAAATTATTACCTACCTTAAGCATAATTTTTACTAAAAATTAGGATATAAATATTATATGTTAAATAAACACATTCACAGATTTCGTTCGTTGCTTGTGAGAACTGAGTGAGCATACGTTAATGAATGTATTCTTTTTATTTATCGTTTTACAAATTCATCAATTAGTTTTACAATTGTTTTAGAACTTTTACTAAATGATCAGCACATTTTTTTTTCATTTTTGAAGGGTGCTCACTCAATCCACACGCACACAAGTACATCATGTGTGAATTACCAACGAATATTACGAAAATTGAGCACCGTGCTGTAATTAAATTCCTTACAAAAAGTGACAAATCACCGCAGTGTATTTTTGAGGAAATGGCTATTATTTACGGTGATTCTGGGCCTTCTTATGCCACAGTCAAAAAGTGGAGTCGCTTATTTAAACTCGGACGGGAATCGATCGAAGACGACCCCCGCTCAGGGCGGCCAATATCGGTAGTGACCGAAGAAAACGTAGCAAAAGTCAAAAAGCTGGTATTAGAAGATAGAAGAATTAAGGTTTGGCAAATAGCTGAGGTCTTAGGTATTAGTAAAGAAAGAGTCGGAGAAATTTTACATGGACATTTGTACATGAGTAAAGTCAGTGCTCGTTGGGTACCGAAAATGCTAACGGCCTTCGATAAAGTACGTCGTGTGGAAACTTAACGGGCGTTTTTAGAATTGTGCGAAGATGATTTAGATGAAGTTTGTTCCCGAATAGTAACTGTTGATGAAACATGGATCAGACAGTATGATCCGGAGTGTAAGTCTGAGTCGATGCAGTGGATTGAAAAGGGTGAAAGGCCGCCGAAGAAATTTAAAGTGCAAAAGTCGGCCTCTAAGTTAATGGCTACGGTATTTTGGGATTGTGATGGCATTCTTTTAATCGATTATTTAGAAAAAGGCTCTACGATAAACGGAACTTATTATGCAAATCTAATAAGACAGGTGCGACAAGCCATAGTTGAGAAAAGGCGGGGTAAACTAAGGAAAGGCATTTTGTTTTTGCAAGACAACGCACCCGTTCACACCGCTAATGTTGCGAGGCGTGCTCTGAAGGAAGTTGGTTTTGACGAAATTGACCACCCACCCTACAGCCCAGATCTAGCCCCAAGCGATTATTTTCTATTCAATAATTTGAAGAAAGAGTTGAGGGGAAAGCGATTTAGAAGTGACGAAGAGATGAAGGCGGCTGTACAGGAGCATTTTGAAGGGCAAAATGAAGATTATTTTTTTAATGGCCTAAAAGCACTGTATAAAAATGTAAAAAATGCATTGATTTAGGAGGAGACTATATTGAAAAATAAACACGAGTTCATTTGTGTAAATTGTTTTTTTCTATCTTAGGCTTAGAACTTTTCAGACGCCCCTCGTAGTAGTTAATTTAAATTTTTCAATCAAGCAAAGTTTTGAAATCGCATACAAAGGGTTAATAGTGTCTCAAAATAAACGGTAAATGGCGTGATTACACCTTATCCTACTTGGTCTGGGTAGCGACTGTTGAACAGTTTAAACTCAATGGCGTGATTACACCTTATCCTACTTGGTCTGGGTAGCGACTGTTGAACAGTTTAAACTCAACGATATAATTTGATATGTGTCAAACTGGCAAAGATTCGTCCCGGTATTTCAAGAGGGTGTGTGTCGGTTCAATTTCGTTCCGGTCGATAACGTGTGATATTTATGTCGAATAATTAATATTTTCTCTCCATGTGTTAATTTGGGTAGACCCTTTTGCGCAAATTGTAATTTTTCATTTCTGTCGATATCGATTGTTGTAGTGCTTACTGATACTTCAGTTGCTTAACAATAAAATGGAATCACTTGCACATGTCGAACACCCGATGAAATACCGTTCCTCCTAATCGAACACCTAACTCGAGAGTTATGCAGCAAATATGAAAAGGCCAAAAACCCATTACGCAGATTGTTCGAATCTTCCGAATTTCCGGCCCAACCCAATCGACAAAGGTAACAACTACCTATGAAATTCGTAGGTAAATGTTACCTGATTCTTTCGGGTGTTGCTGAAGAGTGGCGCCCTCTATAAATCAGGTCCATTTGTATCTATTCGTGTCCGTTTTGTATTCGTTGGAATGCTTTTCGCAGCATTTGTATTCGTCGGTGGTGTCGAAGCCTCATTTGGGAATATAGCTGGAATCTGGATGCCCATTATGTTTGGACGAGTTTTACTTTTTGCGTACGTTTCCGTTTTAAATGTCTTGTTTTAATTTTGTTTCGTTGGTTAAGGACGTATTCGAAAGTAGAAATCCAACAGAAATTGATGACGTCATGAGCCATCCTGCTTTCAAAATCAAGATCTTGAAACGGGCTCTCCTTCTTGAATGAAAAGGGCTGATTATCATTGCTCAAAGCAGTGTAGATATGTAGGTAGTATTAATGTGAACATCAGCAACAATAAAAAATTAACTAGAAAAGTCAGCTTTTTCTCAGGAATTCCTAAATGGTCTGGTTGAGCATCATTCGGTCGATTTTAACTATGGTTGTTTAAGTGTAGTCGGAACTACGGAAAACAATAAAATCGCTTCCGCTAGGAGGAAGTTCCGTATGCCTTTTAGTTAGACTAACAATAATAATATCACGATTGGAAATGTTTGGATAATTTATACGGAAACTATGGAACATGTTATTATAGCATGTTATTGCAAACTAAGCAAATATCACAAACGTAACAACACGCGAGAGTAAAGCGAACTAATATATCCGTGCATGGCGTGAAGAACTTCATAAGTCCAAAATGGCAATTTTACAGGGCGGCGATTTTAAAGTTTGATATTTCCTCCAAAATCTGTTTTCAACTAAAACTCGTACTTATAGCTTGATTTAAGGGTAATTTTATGCAATCTTTTCAATTATTTTACTTATTTTGGTAGAATTATTGTATTTTGTGAGATATAAGACTTATCAACATACTGCCCAACGACTTATCAAGTTATTCCCAATACATTAGTGCCCAAATTGGTGAAAATGTTTTTTTAATTTAAACCCTAAAAATCAGTTTTTCTATAAAATTGAAATCTCTCAATTGATTTAAGGATAATTATATGCAAACATTTCAATTATTTTACTTATTTTGGTGGAATCATTGTATTTTGTGAGATATTAGACTTATCAACATAGTGCCCATCGACTTTTCAACTTATTCACCATAGAATAGGGTATCAATTGAACAATTCTATCGCTTGTAAACAATTATTTTGTTTCAATAAGACGATTTAAATGGATTATATCGCGTGTGTTCGTTGTTTGAGCCTCCTGACGTTTCGGCAACTGTCTTTGACTGAGAAAAACACAAATTTTCTGTGCTAAAAACGTCAGAAAGGCTCAAATTATGAATAAATGTGATAAAATCCGTTTGAATTGTTTTATTTTAGTGACGAAACCCGAAGAAATTAAAAATTAAATTAATAACAATATTGAATAAAAGTAGTAAATGAATCGTCTTGAATTCAGTAATGCAAAAGCACTTATTCTACAGAAAAACTAGATGAATTAATTTTATTTTTACTTGGCAACATCTTTGTTTCTTATGCGTTTTTCTGAATGCATCCACTCTGAGCAGTTTTTTGAGCTTGCAAGATCGCTGTTTATTTTTTTTCTGATAGTCTTTACTATAAGACCCTACAAACTTCAGCTTTTTAATTTCTTCTCACACTGGATTTTCCAAAATCAGTTTTTAAATAGTTTGACATGACAGTTCACCATTTATCTGCCTTCAAAATCCAATAATATAAATGGTCGATGGTTGACAAGTGTCAGCAGCATAATGTCAGCAGGCATTAAATATTTGCGCAATACGGTGAGGGCTTTTGACGACCTCGTTACCAGTATTAATCTCCGAGATATTATCTTTTAATTGACTTGCTTTTGCTGTACGATTTATAATAGTCCAAGTAGCTTTCGATTTATTTGATGCATTATTAATATAATAATCGTTTTGAGCTTTTTGAGTTAACTGAATGACTTCTTTTAATCGATGGGAGTATTGCTTAAAATATGTCTTCTTATAAGTAGTCGGATTTAGTCGCAGGTTCCACAATAACCTTCTCTTCCGCTTGCTACATTTTCTGATTCCTTTGGTAATCCACCTAGGCTTTTTGATAGCTGATATTTTTACTTTGACGAACGGAAAACACAGATTATAAAACAGTTCAAAATCGTCACTGAAACGGTTAAATACGTCGTTTGGATTGTTGGATACACATCATTAAAAGTGACTTTTTGTATACATTCTGAAATTTTTTGAATATTGACATTGCTCAGGTCTGTTTTGGTGATGAACCAGTGTGAAAGCAAACAAAAATGGTTGCCTGTAAAGTCGGTTTTACGGGCGAAGGAAGATTTTACGTGACAACGTCTTATTCTCGGTAGAATATTTATTGATATGAATATTATTAAATTGCACAATAGGAACAAGGAATTGAATGAAAATAAGAATTGCACAAATTTTAACTATAGAAATATATTTTGTTTACTAAAACATTTTAATGTAAACTTAAACTTAACTAATTCCTATTTGAGTGATTTTGTTGAGGATAGGACGATGATAGGAGAAATATGAAATGAAAGGAAGTGTTTCTGCTGTAATGTGTCTTGCGAAAGTCAAGTCGATGGTTGTTCCTTTTAACGTAGAACGTAATTTGCTTATATAGAAAAAATTATAATCCCTCTTCCCTCCTCCCTCCTCCCTCCACCCTCCTTCCTCTCGTGGTTCCCCTTCCCTTCCACGGCGCTACAAAGTATTGCTACAATTACGTCATCTTAAAGTATTGCTACAATGACGTCATCTTTTTTCGTATGCGCGGCCGGCGTTATCAATTTATTAGACGTTGTCACGAAGAAAAAAAAAAGAACAAAAACAAACGTTTTTCTTTTTTTTGTTGGACCCAAAAAAAGAACCGTAAATCATTCCGTAGATCAGTAGTAAAGGGCAGTGGTTCTGCTGATCCGGAAATTCAAACAATGGACCGTGTTAGCGTAAGTATGAGATGGCGAGTTGAATTTTATATCACTCACTCATTTCCGGCGGCGTTAAATGGTTAAATCGCGGTGGTTTTT
This sequence comes from Apotomis betuletana, assembly GCA_932273695.1. NCBI lineage: Eukaryota > Metazoa > Arthropoda > Insecta > Lepidoptera > Tortricidae > Apotomis > Apotomis betuletana. The sequence goes on along the minus strand of OW026298.1, from coordinate 8,255,258 downwards.
GAAATGATAATAATAAATAAATCGAGGTAATTTAATACTAGTATTTTATGCAAATGTAAAAGTATGGCGGGTGTACCTAAACATTGTAACAACTTTTTGTACGGAGAGGTACAATTTTTTTTAAAGTAGGTACAAATTATTACATTTTGAGTACATTTTTTTGGTATAATTGTTTTACAAATCCGTGATGGTATACTGTAGTGTTGCTATCCTTATCTCGTGCGCATACGTCAGAACCAACGGAGTGGGGTTAGTTACAGTCTGACCCTTGCCGAAGCTGGTGGTGTGTTGTCGAGCTAAGTTCTTGCATAGTGACCTATATAAACAGCTGTACTGTGCCTGGCATAGGGTTAGGTATACTACAAGTGGCGACGAGGACAAAAGTGAGTAGTAATCTAATTACGCCTTCAAAAAAAAAAAAAGAATAGGCGGGAACACGACAAAAGCAGCCTAACGTGTACTTGCACAGTAAATGTATAATAAATACAGGGCAAGCTCGATAGTGATATGATACATTGTCATTGAAGTTAATTTATCCAAGTTATAGTTTCACTAATAACTGTGGAACAAAAGACATCTACCTAGTGGGTAGCGGTGCACTGCTCAACTATCCCAGTACAGGGATCGACTCGTAAACAAGTTTTAGTTTGTAATGGGTCATTCGTTTAAAAAATAACGGTTATTGCACATTTGCAAATAACTCCTGGCGAATCATGCAGTTTTACTTACTTATAGATATTATTTTTGTCCGATATTTACTAACGGTATTAATGTCTAATATTTTTACCGGAAATGCGTCGATACCGCGACTCGTATATAATGAAAGATGTGTAAACCATAAAAATTATGTACCTACCTAGGCACAATAAGGAGGTATTGTTTAATAAGCGCAACGTATCTAAGTACCTATCTACTCGCGCCTACAACGTAAAATTAATGCAATTGTACAGTTTATAACCATTGGAAAACATATAATAAATAATAATAATAAAGTGTGATAAAATGTTATATTAGTTATGAAATAACGATCTGACTTAGAAGCGCAAGTTTATAGTCATTTATAATAACGGCTTGTAGGTAGATATATTTGAAAGTTTGCGATTGCAAAATTACTCAAGTAAACTAGCTTTAGTAAACAGTTCAGTTGTCAGAAATCTTATCATTAATTATAAATAGACTTCGGTTGCTTCTAACGGCATTTGAGGTAGATTAGATCGGGTGCAGTATAAATTGTTTACAGGGTTGATAAATAGGTAACTAAGTAACTACATTGTAATAATACCTTGCGCTGCGGGGTCAATATGTATGAAAGTAAACATTGAAGTGTTTAATGTTTATTTCACTTAGTTATTTACGGAAACGTAATATGTATGATGAAATATCCGTGTAGGTATATGTGTTTATGAGTGGTTAAACTGTATGATTGGTGTTGTAAATAAACTTGTAAGCAGAGTATATTGTACCTGGTCATTTAATTGGCAAGAATATAATGTTTACTAGGCATTATGGTATACTGATCATTGAATTGATGAATAAGACAAAGGTCTTGTACACCTAGCAACTGGAATCAAATATGTTGTGTCATTTAATTGACATATTGTTTTAACACTTCTAACATTGACCAAGGTCATGGTATAGCAGTAGTTAAGCGGTCGTTAAAACGACTAATGGCTAAAGGGCCAGCACGAACATTAAATTGTTTAGCAAGCGGTTAGATGAATGCTCCGCTTGAATCATTTGATTGATTGGTTCCGGGACGCCCCAAAAGTACCCATGGCAGCCATAACTTTGGAAAAAATTCATTGCGAAGGCGAGACCTCTTCGATCGGTCTGAGATGGGAGCGTTCGAAACGAGCACTCCATGTATATTTGGAGGTGTCAGCTATCACAGATAGCCAAAAGAAGAGAGCAAACCTCTTGCATTTCGGAGGAATTGAGCTCCAAGAAATATATTACAATATCCCTGGAGCGGACGCGGAGCCAGGTGTCGGCATAGATGTATTTGCGATAGCCTTAGCAAAATTCGATGATTACTTTGCTCCTGCAAACAAAGTACGGTATATGAACGCCACGTATTCCGTTTGATGAAACAGGAACAGGATGAAAAATTCGAGAAATTCCTTGTACGGCTGCGATAAGCCGATAAATGCAATTATAAAGATGAATATGAACACATCATTGATCAGATCACGGAAAAATGCCTAACAATAGTTACGTAAAAATAAAAAACTATTAAAACACAAGTTTTCGGTTGCTAAATGTAAGATAATTTTATTTTGGGTAGTGTATATTAGTCACGGGGTTCGTGCTGAGGCCTACCCACGACATGCGGTTGAGGCCTACCCACAATGCACCACTGGGTGGAAAGTTGCTTACATAAATAAGAAAACGGGCAAAATGTATTATTTTGAATATTAATTAGTAGTTGTGCACTCGAGGAATATGAATATTTAGCAGTTTAGCGTTATTCTCGAATGGGTCGTGTTACTAACCTTCGACTGCGCAGTGGCGCAGTGGATGACGGATCACAATATAATAATTATGAACAAATTGGGAAAACGATTGGACTGCCTAGGCGTCTATTTAATTTACACGACTGTTCATTTGTGCTTGCGTAATACTTTCCTATGGAGTGGGCTTGATCGTTCTGAATTTCCAAATATATTGACGGGTTAAATATTATAGTGTGATAAGCTTAATTTGTCTTTATGTTGAAAATGTATTTTTTTGGAATAATTATCTAGAGTATCTTGTATAGTTGATATAAACAGTATGAACATCCAGCTTAAGGGTTGTGCATTAATAGGTACATATGACACGTATAGGTGCATATGTCACATGTAGTCAATTGGGTATAACAAAATCAGTAATTAAATAACAGCAGATACGTCTTGTAAGGCATAGTATAATATAGGTATAGTATTTGATAGGCCAAACGGGTTTAAAAGTGATATTCAAGACTCCTAAGTGCAAAGTCATTAGTCAATATGATAAGCTCTGACTGTATTGTTACTGGAAACTAATAGCTTTATGTCAGGGCCAGGGGTCAATTTGATTTATTTATTTATTTCAAATAATTACACAGCTTTACAGTTAGTACTAATGCAATGCGAATTACAAGAATAATTTATCATAACATGCTACATATGAGGTAGATTCCATTACTGAAAAATTAAATCCATCCATCGCCTTACAGTACCTTAAACATTCATGACACACAATTATCCAGCTACTTCCAAAAAACGTCCAAATCCGATGCTGATGCGAGAAACGCATTAAGTTCTCGTAAGGCTCGAACTAGAGGAGAGTTTTTCGCGCTATGGTTCGCGCCTCAGGAGCAGCCAACAGTAGCCGGCAGCGTGGACGAAAATTTAACCTCGATTTATAAGGGACGAACAATCGGATAACCTGACTGACCAGCTCTGGACAGTCAGAACATCCTCGCAAGATTTTACAAGCACTAGTCAGCACATAATTTCGTCTAACCTCGAGGGAATAGATTGATAGACCACGCTAAATTGCCAATATGACAGGCTAAGGCGTTATGAGGTCAATTTGATAGACCACGCTGGATTGCCAATATGAGAGGCTAAGCGGATTGTTAAAGTAAGCGAAAGGCATTATGAAACGTCTATTTAGTAGACCGCGGGAACCAAACTATTCGTAAGAAAGATAGTAAGGCTTAACGGCTAAGCAAATACAATTGCATGGAAGGTCAATTTGATAGACCATAGATATATTATAAGCGGTATGTAAAGTGCCGCGTTCGTGCTGGAAGGTCAATTTGAAATACCATATGTATTAAACCTACCTTTAAATTTATATTAAATAACTCAAAGCGTTCATAAACTGGAGTATTTGCTTTTGAGACTTCCATTAAAACTTGAATATCGATGACTTCGACGCGTCGATTAAATTGAAATATACTGTGCTTTAAAGCTTTCATTCAATTGGAAAAGGCTGTTGTTTTAAGACTTCCATTAAATTGGAATATCTGAAGTATCAGAGGGCCGGTAACATGGGAATATGACGTGTTCTTGACTCCCATTCAATTGGGATACTCGAGGTCTCAAAGCCTCCAGTGAATTGGAATTGATTGACAACCTTAATTGAATTGACAATAGTTTGGCACAAATGAATGCCTGGATAAAACTGTAATAGTTTGACATCATTTTTAAATTGACAAAAGTGGCATTTAAAATGAATGCCTATATTAGGTGGGATTGTTTAACAACCTCCATTATATTGACAAAAGTTTAGTATTTCGAATAAGAGCTTCCATTAAGTTCGAATCGTTTGAAAATATTAAGTAAATTGACAATAGTCCGGTATTTCAAACGAATGCCTCAATTAGATAGGAATTGTTTATCAACCTTCAATGGAGAATGGTCTGGTATTACAACTAAATGCCGGAATTAAATTGGAATTGGTATATCACTGTGATTTTAAACCTTGATTCAATTAGAAATGTGGCGGTTTAAAAACCTCAATTCAATTGGATTTGCAATTTAGTTTAGTATTTCAAATAAGTGCCTTCATTAAATAAGTATCGTTTCACAACATTAATTAAATTGCCAATGATGGTCCTGTATTTCAAATGAATGGCTCCATTAAACTAGAATTATTTATCAACCGTATATTGAGAATGATCTGGTATTCTAAATTAATGCCGCAATTAAATTGGAATTTGTTTATCTGTGATTTCAAATCTAGATCGAATAGGAAAAGACGCGGTTTCAAAATCTCAATTCAATTGGACTTTAGTTGCAATTTCGAAAATTTATTTGGATTCTCATATTCTTTTGAATGGTATATATCGTAATTTCAGATGACAAATTATAATGATGACCTTAGTGAGAATATTGAACGAGAGAACATGATGACGTGTAAAGCAAGTTAGCTACTTAGAATGGAATAGAATAGAATAGAATTATTTTTATTTTACCAAAAGAAACATTTCTACATTTAACATAATTTAACAGTGACTTCCACACTAGGCACAGCCTGTATCGTGGAAGTCGTATCATACACATCAGGTTCGTTAACAATGCGGCTATAGACATGCCTTAAACAAGAAATGAAAACTAACAAATTAACAGTACTACGATAAATACATATATACTATCAGTTTCAGTTTCATAAAAAAAAAAATTGAAGATGGTAAAAGGGGGAAAAGAGCAAGCAATAGTCCTTAAGCGCTTGACAAAGTGGTTGTTGTGAAATAATTATCCAGATAAGGCTACATGTCACAATTCTTAAAAATTCTAGAATGAAGTGTTATAACCCTTGTTTTGTATAATCCATTTATTTTTCAAATAAGTTACACAATATTACAGTAATATAACCTACATGCTTTGCAACTACAAAACTACATGCAGACCAAACTTAAAACTAGTTAGATTTAATTCAATAAGCGCCTTAATGGCTTAAGCGACATAATGGCGTGGCTCCTTTGCTTTGTTCGACCTCTGGAATAGCTGTCATGTGCGACTATTTCTCGCGCGAGATATTTGCCTATCTCTTGCAGCTGTGCAGTGGTGTGAGGGAATGACGGCTAGCGCTGTCGTGCGACGGGAACCGCGAGGCGTGGTTATGCTAGACAGGCTGGCGTAAGATTAGGCAGATAGTAGCAGCCTGTAGCGGCTGGGACACGCGTAGCTCAAGCGAGCTGAATTGCACGTAGTGACAGGTCTGAAGTGGTACACCTTCATGTCCTGGTTGGCCACGGTGTCGCAATCCCAAGAACTGAATTAACCGGCTCGCCTGTGCCACTTAGTCTTGCGGGGCACCATGCGCGCCTTGCTCTTCCTTTCCACCAGTGTGACTCCCTCCCTATCCACATTGGTGTGGGAGAACTTTTCCTTATCGCGAACCCGTACGGGGTCGGTTAGCTGCGACAGAATAACCGGCGACTACAGCATATTGCACGCTGAAGCGACTTCGAATCGGTATCCTTTGTGTATCCTCGATGTATCCTCTATATTGTTGTGTCAACAAGGTTCGCGGCAAGTTTATATTGCAAAGCTAGTTCTAAATCAAATGAGATCACAAATTAAACTATTAACCGGTCTAGATAACATAAAACAAGACTGATTAAATACTTTATGGGTTTTGAGTGAAACAACCTTTTTATTTAAATATATAAATATTCACATATTATTATTTATACGACCACCAATTAATCTAATTTTAATTAAAATAAAAAAGGGATGTAGTGTTGCTATCCTTATCTCGTGCGCATACGTCAGAACCAACGGAGTGGGGTTAGTTACTGTCTGACCCTTGCCGAGACTGGTGGTGTGTTGTCGAGCTAAGTTCTTGCATAGTGACCTATATAAACAGCTGTACTGTGCCTGGCATAGGGTTAGGTATACTACAAGTATCAACAGGCATAAGTAATACCTTCCTTAACCGTAGTAACCATCAATGGGTACTACGGTAAATAATAATTGCCGTGGTTCCATTATGCTAATGGGACTACGGCTAATATTATTTGTTGTTACCCGTGGTACTGGATAATGAAGATTTGTTCGCAGTCGGTCAACATAGCAAAAAGTCCACACAAATGAATTTATTGTATCATTATAACTTATATGTATCGCCCAGCTGCCGCATATGTCACCAGCATTCGCAAGAAAAAAATTGAAGAGTTTTACGTGACAGCCCGGTGTTCCACTCGTTTAATAAACGTTAATCAGTTAAACACTGTGCGTAATGACGAGGAAACAGCAGCATGTAAACGGAAAACAGCTAAGGTGAAAAGAGATATATATATATATATTCAGATTCAGAATGCTCAGATGGAACTCATAACGGATGCGATCACAGAAGGACACTTTTTAGAAAAAAATGTGCGGTAAAACAATTTCCATTTACTAAATTTTCTGTAACTGTTACGATATTACATATTTATTACAGTATATTTGTTGTCACTACATGTAGAAGTTGAAATACGCCTTTCAATATGTTTACGATAACCAGTCATGATACTTAGTCGCTGAAGTCGTGCAATTTATCGTCCGCTACCGCAATTTCACTCCAGTCTTGCTCAGGTCTTTGGTGGTATTGACATGCCAACGTACCAGGGGAAACGTAAAGTCGCTTTTGGCAAATCAACTTTGCCTTTAAATAAGTGTTTACTTGCTGTGCTTCTAATGGACAACCTCCAAAAATGCACAAATCTTTCGCTTTCGGGGGTTCTTTTTATCGCAAAATCCATTTTTAATAACGTACGTTTTTATACCAAAGGCCAAGTCATACATAGGCCAAAGGAAAAAAGAGACCGTATGCGGATGAAGTTAAAAAACGTTGTGCGACAAATAATTTATATTTTCGTCGCACAAAGGAACAATTTTAATTTCGTTGGGTTGTCCCATGATGGGACAGTCTGGTCGTCTGTCCTTCGAGAACTCATGGTCTTTTATCGTGTCGCTGTCATGTCTAATTTTTAATTTGAAGGTAATACTTATATAATGCAGTAACTGGCCAAATTAAGAGTACGCTCATTTGTATGAGACGTCATAAACGGAAGGTGTGATTTTTACTTAATCGTCTTATTTAAATAATGGCGATTTCCCCGGCCGAGGCCAATAATATTTATTTTTTTATTAATTTGTATTTAAGGCCTTTAAAAAATAATGAACGATTTCGCGGTCCAGTTTTACTACATTAATTGGAACATTTGGAAATGTATGTGGAGCAAGTTGGAGAAAATAATATAATAAACGTGAAAATTTGGATGGATGTATGTACCTATGAATGTACGTTCCACTTAATCTCAAAAACTACTGGACGTATTATGATGAAACTTTCCAGTTATATAACCTTATACAGGGTGTAACCGACAGCGTACCGAAAACGAAAACTGTAGTTTTAGACCATAATCACGACCTGAAAACGAGTGTTCATTTTCTTGTAAAACTCAAGCATAAGATTTTCTAAAATAAATTATAAAACTCGACGCGCAATGTATTGCGTCCAATTTTCTCGGGTGCAGACGCGCGGGGAGGGGAGCATGCGGCAAGCATCGACCGTTCCAGGCGCTCCCCACTCCACTCAGCACGCGGCAAGCATCGACCGTTCCAGGCGCTCCCCACTCCACTCACGCGTCGGCGCAAAACATACCGTTACGCCAATGCGCATCGAATGACATGAATGAATGCAACCACAAAAACAACGCAACCACAGATCACAACTAGTATGTAGTACCTAACCAATAACAACTGACCGACAAATTAAAACAGTCTAACAAGATTATTTTCATTCAAGCAAGTAAAGCAAATAAAATGTGCGGGTAGGTAAACATTAATCATGCGTCCGACCGTAACGGCCAACGGGCGCGTACTAACTGGCCTGGCGGATCAATGACCGGCCAGTACCGTTATCTGTCCCACTCCACGCGCTTACATAATACTGTTTGTGATACGTTGCGTGTTTCGCGGAAAATGCTATTTTCATGCGATTTTTCATGAAAAATTGTTACCGGTAGATTTCGATTAACGGAAAAATAAAGAAAAAATGAAAACTCGCGAGGAAAATTAGTGAATTTTCTCAAAGAAATTTCCACGATTTTCCAGTCCAGAATAATGGTCTGAAGCCATGGTTTCAGTTTTCGGTACACCGTCGGTTACAACCCGTATATTAGAATAGGACATAGGCTATCATTTATATCAAGTTTTATCCCTTTTAGGGACGAAAAACGGGATTAAACTTTGTATGGAGAGCAAATCATTGTAGTTGCAACAACTCCCTACATGTCATCGTTTTGACGTAAACTAATCAATATTATATTCATGATTTCACCTGGGCCTGCAATAGACCTTTACGAAACGCATACCGAACTATTATTTGTAAAAAAAAAAAATACATTCTGATATGGGAACACGTATCCGCAAAATTCGATTAATCGATAAGATCAAGAATCAATGTATATATTATAGACATAGTTATAAACATTATATTAGTACATGATTAACTGAAAAATGAATTTAATTTTTACATAACAAAATATACAAATGGACAATTAAATTCAAATATATAAAACTAAAGAACTATAATCTAAAATAAAGTAAATTAAATTAAACTAAAATAAATCTACAAAACTGTGCCCCCGCGGCATAGTCCCGAAGACGCTGGCAGCATTTCCTCGCTGAATCGCAATGCTGATGCGTTGTGCGAGGAAGCTGCCAGCTCTTCGGTCACCAGTGGACTCAATGAGCCTTTTGCTAATCTCATTTAGAAGTTTGTGGGCACTGGGACCCCACGGACCTAAGGTCTCGACCCCAAAAGGAACAAAATTATATTCGGGACCGAGACCCCTATATTTATCAACTTTTAATTTTTCGGCCGCCTCTGCTGCCGCCCCCGCCCTGCCCGATGTTCCGTGGAGGTGGGACGGGGCCAGTGTGTCTACGCAGGTGGCGTCCCACACCAGCACCCGGCCCAATTTCCACGGAATCAACGTCATTCCATCGGGTCTCTTGCCATCGTCACGTGCGATGCCCGGTGGTTCCAATATGGCCGGCACGTTGACGGTGGCAAGCGAACGGCGGATTGTGTCATTGAGGGCGGCGTGTCTGGAGAAGCGGCCGGCGCTTTTCTTACAAGGAAGTCCGTGATGTCCCAGTGAATCGACTTCACTGCCGCAGGGGCACTTGTGTGGGGCACAAATCTGAACTCCAAGACGCAGGCAGGTGGCTATTCGGAAAGTGTCAGGTTCCAAAAAAGTTCCCGTATTGGAGGATGGATAAGCCTGGAGCCAATGGCCTGATTCTAAGGCGCCTGCCGCTAAAAGTCTGGCTCGTTCTGAACCGCTGCTGTGGTTTAAAAGGGAATAATAAGTTAATTTAGACATGACGTCATCCCAGGCCCTTTGTGATTTTAAATTTTGGGGGATATCCATACCCGGGCAAGCAATTGACCATGCTCTCTTGGCCTCCGTTAAGCCCACAGTCTCATAGTTTAAAGGACCGGCCTTTAGAATTTTACCTATGAGGTCTGCAGAGCTGTGGACAGAAGACAAGAAAGCTGGTGCGGCTATGGATGAAATTTTGCGCGTCCCGATACCACCAAAGCGAATGGGAAGGGACGCTTGAGTCTAGGACTTTTCGCTGAGCTGAATGTTCAGAATGGATTCTAGGTTTGCTTTGATTAAAACGTCCATTTGTAATAATTCATTTTGGAATTTAGGGAAAGGGCAGCAGCGAAGCACGTAGGTGAATTTTGGGACGAAAAGACAGAATTTTAAAATAGAAATTGCGTAATGAGGGCTAATTTCAAGGAGACGACTTTCGTAGTTTTTGAATTTAGAAATGGACTTAATTATATGGTTCGAGTATGACTTTTCAAAAATAGGGGACCCTAGGAGGCAAAGTGAGTTTCTGTCAACAATTTTAATATTGGGTGTAAGGACATCAAATTTTTGTTTTATGTCTTGAACATTTAGTGCAAGGTTTTGGATAAAAAGTTCGCACTTGCTGAAATTTAGCTCTAAGCCCATGGACAGAAATTTAGCTTTGATTGTATCGAGATCAATCAGCACGGTGTCTAAGTCACCACCTAGGGTTCCGTCGTCAAGGTCACATTGAATTTGGATTTTAAATTTTGAATAACCGGATTAATAGCTAAGCTGAAAATTGCTGGCCCGAGGGGATCGCCCTGCTGACAGCCTACTTCAGAGGATATAACGTTTTTGCGGTACATTAAATTTGAGGGCTCTGCATAACAGTGCAGGAGGTAATTGTAGAGTTCTGGAACATTGTTTTTAATTTCAGTCAGCAAGACGTCTCTGTTTACCGAATTGAAGGCGTTTTTCACATCAATTTTGACCAAAATATCGCAAGGTTCGTTGGAAAGGAATGTACGCAAGGCATGGACGGCTGCCTCAGAACCTCCTTTGCTCCCAAAACCGAGTTGAATTGGTTCGAAAAGAGTTTGTAATTTTGATGCTATGTATCTTACTGCAATTTTGGAGGCGAGACGTCTGAGAGTGGAACCAACGGCGATTGGCCTCACCCCTCCGTCCTTTTTGGTGAGAGCGATGAGGTTTGCGCCGTATAAAATTGGAACTATTGTTGGGTTGACGTTACCCAAGTACATATTATTGATTAATTTAGTAAGTGACTCAACTAGGCGCTCGCCCGCATCACCCACGGAGTGAGACGTCAAATCTTTCAAATGTTGGGGTGAAAGGCCATCCAGGCCTGCGGAGGAGCCGATTTTGAAAGATGAAATTCCTTCGATGACGTCTCTATTTTTTATTTGGAGGCAAGCCTGGTTTGCCGCTGGTGGGTCGAAAAAATATGCTAATGTAGGACCTGGGGGATGTTTAGACAGTAGGGCCGAAAGGGTGTCAGGGGTATCGGGAGCTAGCACGTCATTAGAAAAAAAGGAGACTAGCGGCGCCTTTCAGATCACCATCACTCACTTTAGATTCTACGGTTTTGCGACGATTGAACGATGTAGAGAAATCTTTTGAAACTATGGGTGGTGTGGAATGTCCTACGCAGTTATTTTTAATTTTCTGAGTGAATGATATAGAAGAACCATCATCGTGAGCATGGAGGACATGAAAGGCGAAAAGCAAAAGTTTATGCCAGTCGTCAATGCCGTTAACCTCGGTGCAATTATTTATTAAGTTTGAAAGATGAGTCGCGACGGTGATTCTAGCGCCGCGAGGAATCCGTTTAACCAACTGAACATAGTTCTTAAGATTACTGAGTTGAAGGTGGAATGGGGTGGATGGTTGAGTGGTGGCGGAAGGAGGAGTAAGATGGTGATTGAGTACTGGTACAGCATTCTGGCTGAGACAGCGTCTGTGAGTTTTCGATACATGAATGTTTAGACCTTTGATTGATTTAAAAGATTTGTTGCAAATTTGGCAAATATGGCTAGACGACGTGCTACCAACCGGTTGAGTTGCAGATTGCATCCACACACATTAAAAGAAAAAAACAAAGAACGATAAGCTTATTACTACAAAAACAAAGTAAAAAGGGTATAAAAATACACTGCCACGGCGCGAAGAACACTGATCGCACTGAAGATATGCACTGGTGGAATGCACTAGTTTTTAAGAAAAAGCAGCTTCGTCGGCTCATTAACCACGATAATTAATCAGCGGAATGATCGCATGTTGATCGCATTTTGTTGTGTAAATATAGCTTGACAACATTTTCTTGACATATGTCGCAGCGGACGGAGCGCTATGCTCAGCAAGCAGGCCCGCGCTGCCGACTCCGTGTAAAAAGGAACGATATCAATAATAAATACACTTCGTTGAAATGTATTATAACGCAGAAAAATTGCTATTCCAATTATATTCACAAAAAATATCGGGAGAAAAATTATTTTTGTGTTGCCTCGTTGCTAGGTGATGAACTAGTTTTTTAATCAATTACATAAAATTTTACAAATTTGAAACAATCACATTTGATTTGACAAACGTCACACACCCATCTGGCAAGACATGTCAAACCAGTGATGCCAGAAGGGTTACTCCGATGTTCAAAATTCGACTGTCGAATAGTGCCATCCCTCTCCATCTCCTGTCAAAGTATAATTGAGTGAATGCAATAGCACTATACGACAGTAAAATTTCGAACATCGGAGTAGCCCTTCAAGCAGGTATCACGTTCCGATTCGCAGTTTCGCACATCATCTGAAAATAGTACGAGCTTTGATTATGTACCCCCGCTTGGTAACAGAATATAAATAAAGTGGTAAATAACTGAATAATAATATGCAAATGTAGGATAATCAACATATATAAATAATCCTAATAATTAATTGTATTTACGTTTGTTCCTCTTAATTTTAAACGATGATTGAGGGACGGTCGCCAGTGTTCGGAAATCGTCGTAAACAGCCAATTGTTGAATTGTCTCTTTCTAAAGACCGATGGGCAATATTTATCGCCGAGTACACTATTATTGCATAAATAAAGTTTTTGTATTACTCGGATCCTAGACTCGGATACTCGACAATACACGAATTGTCAATCAACTATGCTACTAAAGCCTGACCAGAAATATATGAGGAATGAGGATGCGCCATATTACGGAATTTAACTGGAACTAATTTCTTACACTGGCAATGATTTTATGACGGTTTGTCAACAATGTCAATGTCAATCGTGATGGTTTCTTTAAAAGACAAATATTGAAAATTATCCAAAGAATATGCCGAAAACTATTCACAGTCGTGAACGTAAGATTATAAATAAAGTGTAGGTACACGTGTTTACTACACGAAAAACAGTTAGGAAAAGAGTGCATTCCATTAAATGATATTACGAGGTTAACATAGTGTAGTAGAGTTGCTAAGCCGCGAAATTGTGCGCATCGGGTTACAAGCATGAAATTTTTACCACACATAGAGCGTTCCACGGTGATTATTTTCAGATGTGGAGGGAAGTCAGATTCGTCCCCTGTGTGGTGGGAGAGCGGGGTGAAGAGGACCAAGTACTGCTCTTTTTCTATTTTTTATTACTGATCAGTAAAGGCTATTAGGGCTTGTGCGACATCGTTTTCGTGTAAATAAGATATCAGCTATTAATTTTTTATGTTATTTAAGAATAGTTTCTTATTAAAATTTGGGTTTATTGCCGAAAAGGTAAAAATCACAACAAGTTTTTTTTATTCAGAACGATAAATTAGTTATCTATCCTGAATATTTACAATTTAAAAAAATATTAGGTACTAAACAGCAAATTTAATCTTGTTTTTAAAAATGTATACATATTGGGCACATCTGATACAAAAAATACGTTGAAAAAAAATGTTGATGTTAAGCTTAGCCTGCGTGTTCTAGTACATTTTGCTAAGTCGCGAAATTGTGTACATCGGGATACAACCACGAAATTTCTACCACAGATAGAGTATTCTGCGGTGATTATTTTCAGATGTGGAGGGAAGTCCGATTCGTCCCCTGTGCGGCGGGAAAGCGGGGTGAATGGGACAAAGGAGTCCTCTTTTTCTTTTTATATTACTGATCAGATAACGCTACTAGGACTTGTGTGGTATCGTTTTCGTGTAAAACAGATATCAGCAATTAATTTTTCATGTTATTTATGCATAGTACCATATAAAAATATGGTTGTATTTCCGAAATTGTAAAAATCACAACAAGTTTTTTTTATTCAGGGAGATAAATTAGTTATATTTCCTGAATATTTACTACAAACAAAAATATTGCAAAATAGCAAATTTAATCTAGTTTCTAAAAACATATACATATTGGGCACTTTTCATACAAACAGTAACTTAAATAAATTGTTAGTGTTGAGATTAGCCCGTGTGCTCGTGACACATTTCCAAAAAAAAATAATTTTTAATTGCATTAATTTGTTTTTCTAGGACGTATATAGTAAATATTATATGTAAAAGCATGTTAATAATCATTATTTAATGTATTTAATGAAGCGAAATAGGATGCGTTCGGAGATTTACGTTGGTTACGCCGACGTAAAGATATATTTTAAGCTACTGTTTGTATGAGAAGTGCCCAACATGCATATATTTTTAGAAACTAGATTAAATGAGCTTTTTAAAATAATCATAATAATTTGAAAATGTTCACGAAATTGAACTAATTTACCTCACTGAATAAAAAAACTTGTTGTGATTTTTACCTTTTCGGCCATACACCCATATTTTTATATAGAACTATACAAAAATAGTATAAAAAATTAATTTCTGATATTTGTTTTACACGGAAACGATACCAAACACGTCCTGGTAGACTTAACTGACCAGCAATAAAGAAAGAAAAGAGGGATACTTGGCCCTATTCACTCCACTCTCCCGCCTCACAGGGGACGAATCTGACTTCCCTCCACATCTGAAAATAATCACCGTGGAACACTCTATCTGTGGTAGAAATTTCATGCTTGTAACCCGATGCGCACAATTATGTTAGAAAACAGCGGACTAACAACTCTACTAGTGGAACTGACAGGTATTTAAACTAATGTCATTATAGTGGGTTCCGATTGGTTGCAAAATTGTTGCCATATAAATCTCCTAAATAGCGCCCTCATGACAATCCTCATATATTTCTGGTCAGGCTTTACATAATCGACGTGCTTAAGGCAAGGGACTGACTTATAAGAGGAAATAGAAAATAGTGCCATTTTTTGGCCGACCGAGCATTTTTTCATGGTCGGTTTATAGGCACACTTATATTCATGAAATCATGACAAAAACTGGTTGTGGTAAAAACAAACTGCTGGCACCAAAAATGATATTGTTTTCAAAATAAAAAAAAATAGTACCAGTTTTGTTAATGCGCATCTTAGATGTACCCACATTTTGCAACGGCGCTAGATTGAGAAGCGCCTAATAATGGAAATACATTGTGAAGGGCACGATTTTAACGGGAGAAGCCAAGGGACAAAGTGTACTTATACCACGTATTCCAATTATACCGAATAATTTACAATTTTTTAATGTCTACAGTTTATATTAAAAGTTTTTAGCATTTTCTATGACTATTAATAAATCACAGGGGCAAACGTGAAAAGTAGCAGCAATACATTTGGGCACGCCATGTTTTTCTCATGAACAGTATGTAGCTTGATTGCGTGTCTCCAAATAAAAAAAAAACTGGTTTTTACTGGCCGGGACAAATCATTTAAGATAATTTATTAAACTATAAATAAAGTAAGTTCTAAAAACCAAATTACAAAAATAATAGTACCTACCTAATAATTATTTCGTCCCGATTTCATAATAGTGTGTAAAAATTCTTTGGTGAATAGAACCATATCTTCTTCGTCAGTTGATTATGGACCGTCACCATCTCGAGCCATTTCTGAGCATAGCTTATTAAATCGAATGGGACATAGCCTCGGATAACTTATTGAATCGAATGGGACATAGCCTCGGATAACTTATTGAATCGAATGGGACATAGCCTCGGATAACTTATTGAATCGAATGGGACATAGCCTCGGATAACTTATTGAATCGAATGGGACTTAGCCTAGCAACTCTAAAACGATTCAAAAAGGATGTTTTGCATCTTTTCCATCACTTTCACGCAATAGCCCAGAACTAAACTACTAACTAGATTCCATTCAAGTATTGAATACCTGAAAGTAATTGTATTTTTTTTTATTGACAATATCAATTAACGAGCTCTACGCGTACGAAGTCGCGGGCAAAAGCTAGTACTCTATAAATTTGGAAACATTCGCTGTGATTTGTACTGCATTTACTATAGAGCTCAATGAACCTTTCGGCTAACAAGTGCAGGCAAGAGGTCATTTTCATATTTTTTCTGTCTTCTTTTGATGTATTTAAGTTGAATTATTTATAGCTTTTCGTCATATGGCTTTGTTGTAATGTTAGAAACAGCCGGAATTTTTCAGTCTGGAAATACTTCTTTAATGGCGTTCATAACTACCAATTCGAAAACACATTTGAAATTCAGTACGCTAATAGACACATTTGCTTTTATTAAACTAAAAACCGAACATAGGTTTTTTGTCTCTTGTTCGGAAGTAGGCCAAAAATAAATGGGACAATGTTTGTGCACTTTTCTGTCGACCCGACGTCTACGTGTAGCGAGTAAAGTATGTAGAACGGATGGGCCAGTATTCATTACATCAGTCATTTTATAAAGTTATTCAACATAATTAATATTTTTTATTCTGATAAAAACTGGCCAAGTCAAATTTAACCCACTTTAAGATCTCACATTAACAAATAATAGCAATTGTTATAGATATCCAATTAAGCAAAGAAATAGAGTTTAATACTTGTCAATAATGTTATCTTGTTCCTATAAATACATATTTGGATTTTGCATTGAACTTGGCTCTCCATTATTTATGTTTTTGGTGGGATATCATTACTTTTTGTAAAGAAAACTAGGCAGGTATTGAGATTTAATGTTTTTTCATGCGTTTCCGCTGCATGGTTTTCTTTTTTATGCTATTGTCTACATTCTCTTGTATGTTAGAGCTCTATAATAATGCGCATTGCCCATTCACTATCTGCTACCTTTTTATTACGCTTCCTGTTTATGCTTAAATTAGCCAAGTCCGGGCGATATAACGATCTCAGGCGGTTATATTCTACTATAGAACTATCTTGTGCCTTAATTTGACTAGGTCTAGATTAATAAGGTGTACTCCGTCTAGTGTTTTAACTCTGGAGACCGCAACGTAGGCCTGTCCTCTGCTAAATATCGACGTGCCTATGTCGAGAAGAGCGCCGCGCGCCGCCGAAGACACACCGTTGGTCGGTTGTTTAGCGCGTAAGTTTTATGTATGGGGACACTACTTATTTTCAACTTAACTTTATTTTTATATTTCTGTTATATAGCAAATAGAATAATACATATATTTGGATAGTTTCAAATATCTGCTTGTAACGGTTCCAACGCTACAATTAAAAAAAATAAAAATTGTATGTGGACCCCCCTATTTATTTACTTTTTTTTATTTGATTTTTTCCTACGCTTACACACAATTACTGAGCTGGATTACAAATTTCATCCTTCCAGGTCATCTGGAAGTTGGTTAGGTTTAGGTACCTACTATATGTCAGTTAGTCAGTCAGTGCTAAAATTTACGACTTTTTGACCTTCATATCGTTTGAGCTAGCTTCATGGAATTTGGGCTTCTAGATGTCTTTATAGATAACTATAAGTAAACACACGTTGTTTTATGTGTTTACGTTAAAGTGGTTTTGAGTTATAGAAGGGTCAAAAGTGGCACCAAGTGGTTCGTGTAATATTACACTCGGCGCTGGCTAGCCAGTTCCTTTGCTTGAACTTGGCTTGACACGCTACCGCGTGTCTAGATGTTTTAATTACCATGCCAGAAGGAGAGTTAGTTATGAAAGAGGGTTATAGACTAGTATTATTTGATCTGTGGTTATAGTAAAGATCGCTTTAGCCAACCTCCGTCTACTTATACACGGTGATGTATGGCACGCCGTCTTCGTCAATGTGCCCTTGTTCGATGACTCTGGTCCTTTCTTGCTTTCCGGCCTTTATAATTTCATCGGTTAAATGGTCTTGCCACACTCGGCCAATTTCTTTTTCTATAGCTTGGAATTTAGTAGCCGACATAACCGGTATATCCAAAAGACTAGCGAGATGTGCGGAAGGTGTATAGTGACTACCAGCAGTGACCGTTTCCCATACAAAGGATTTGTCGACGGATTCGTCTTTGGCAGTAGTTTGTTTAAATACAGCTCCACACATAGAAGACAGTGCGTTAATTTGTGATCCACCACATTTTGCACCTTGTTTCTCCATACGAACTGCCCACTCGGTGACGTGCTCGATGTCAACAAGTCGCGGTATCCGGATATGCCCGACAAGGCTTCGTCACAATTTCCACCTGTAAGGCCAGTATACCTCCATAGGCTCTAAGGGGTGGATCGAGTCAGCAGGTTTGCAATAGGATTCACCAGCTTCAAGACGAGCGCGTGGCTGCAGGCGGCTGTAACTGCGAGTGGATCGGGTCAAGAGAAGATGCCACGAGCATTTTTTTACCTAGTTATACTAGTTTGCATACAATACTTTATCCACGACTTGGTACTTAAAATTATATATACGTTTTATAAAACTAAAAGTTTTGCAGTCTGTGACACGCATCAGTTACCTAATTTAACAGTGTTAGCGATTTTATTATTATAATGTCGCCAAAAGACTGCTTTTATAGGCAGTACACTATAAAATATAGGCTTGGGAAATGAAAAAAAAAACTGGTGTAGAAAAAAGGATATTCTAAAACGTATCTACTGATTTACAGTTGCGGTGCAACTCCTTGAGAGTATGAGAAAAATGCAACGTTTTCATGTACATTTTCGACCTCTAATGCGATGCGCTCTTCCAAAGTCGATTTTCGACTTGACACGTCCCACACGCAAAAGATCTTGGTCCAAAATCTCGGGCTTCTACAAGAAAAGCAAACTTCTGCTTCGTTCATATTTATTAAATTTTTTCGCATGTGCAACAGGCATTTCGATCTTGTAAGCTTTTTTTCATAGAAGTTCGTAACTTTTTAATGCAATGCACTTTTGTCTTGTTTTTTTTTTAATTCCCGTTCTCAGATCTGGGGGCACGGTAGTGCCCCCGCCAAGACGAGCAAAAAAGAAGCGGGGCACTACCTACCTTTTCTCGAACCGTTTCGTCTAATTTTCAAACCCTCATAGCTTCTTCCCAGTTAACACCAGAGCGCCCAAATTCACAGGTTAAGATGCAGTTAGGCAACATATAAAATGTATTTAATTTAATTGATCTAGCTTTTATACTTTAGGTTTTATTGGTACCTAAAATACGCCGATTTTGCCACTCACTCACTGACGTATCAAAACCTCTGGGGTACTTCCCGATGACCTAGAAAGCTGAAATTTGGTATGTAAGCTAGGTTTAGTACACAAACAATAGAATAATTCTGAAACATGGAACTTTTACCCCCCAACCCCTTAAACTAGGGGACTAGGGGATGGATGTTTGTATGAGACTTCTGAAAATTTTGATACTAGAGGTCTGAAAATTGATATAGGGACTCTTTGTTATAAATAATAAAATATAATTATATTCTAGGATTTTTAGAAAATCACCCCCCACCCTTTAAATAAGGGGATGAAAGTTTGTATGGGTTTTCCATAATGGGGGCTAAACGTAAACTAAGTACTTCTTAAATACACAATTATTAGGTACTACTTACTTAGAAACGCTACGGCACAAAAAAAAATAAAAAATAAACCTAATAATTTAATAAAAATTACAAAAAGAAATGAGATCCCACCAAAAAAACATTTCATGTAAAATTAGCGGCCAAGACTCACATGCTCATAACGCTTTTGCAATTATTACTACTTACTTACAGACGCTATGGCCCAAATAAATGAAAAAGACTAGGGCACCTTACAAAAATAAATGAGATCCCACCAAAAACATTTCATGTAAAAATGGCGGCCAAGACTCATATGGTCTGGCTGTAAAAAAGTTATCAGATCCCTCGAAAAGCCAAGCCCCTAAGCCCTGAGTTTAGTAATCCTACACCTTGGCTTCAAAGGTATGGCTTGGCCGTTTCATAAAGTACCGTAAATAAGTCAAATGGACTGTCCGGCCTATATGGTAAGGAATTAAGTTTATATATATTATTATCATGGAGATATAAACTTAACTACTTGATATCGTATGGGCCAGACGGTCCGTTGGACTTATTTACGTTACTTTATAAAACGGCCAAGCCATACCTTTGAAGCCAAGGTGTAGGATTAGTAAACTCAGGGCTTAGGGGCTTGGCTTTTCGAGGGATCTGATAACTTTTTTACAGCCAGACCATATGAGTCTTGGCCGCCATTTTTACATGAAATGTTTTTGGTGGGATATTTATTTCCATAAATGTTGGTTCTTGTAAGTCATATGTATAAATTGATGCAGGATGTTTTACATAATCGATACAATTTGATGTGTTTATATTGTTACCCTTGGGGGTTATGATGTCATGTCACTGCACGCTTTTCATTTGTATCCAATGGAGCGTTTTCAGCGCTCAGTCCAGTCGGAACTTTAACAGTAATTTTTGATAAGTGTACGAATAAATTAAAAAACAATAAAACACAAAAGCTTTGAAACCTCTCTTTTAGTTCATTTTGTCATATCTATCACGTCGTTATCTTCATCTGATCCACCACGTGCAGTAATATCTGGATGGATACAGATGCTTTCGTTTCTGATACATAAATTTCATTTGGATAAAATGCTGTTCTGGTTTTAATCACCAAATAATGGCAACTGGGTGGCAAAGCAAGGTGGCCTTTTCCTTGTAAACTAGAATAGGAAGGAATAGGAGAATAGTTTTCGACTTTAAGTTTATAATGCCAGCATAGCTAAAGCTTCTTCCGCTCCATAAAGGTTCGTTTTATATTTTTCCAAAATGTGGCTTGATGATGAGTCGATATCGGTGGTCTGCGTCAACAATTACGTCTTTGTTTCAGGATGCATAACTACAGTCTGACTTTGGAATATGCCTGGGCATAAAGAACAATCAAACGGCCGATAATCATTTATCCATAGACCGAAAGGCGGCCAAAAAAAGCAAATCACCCACGACAGGGAGGTCAAATGAGGAACACCTATACAAGAGTGTGGCTCATATGTACGAGTAGTTTCCGAAAATCTTTTTTGCTTCGTGTCAATTATTCCGTTCCCAGTGACATTTTTTCCCTTCATTTAATTTTCTATGGCCATTTTATTCCGTTCCCATATTTTTTCAGTGGCATCTTTCCCCAGTCACCTATATTGAATAGTTTCATATTTTTTCTCTTCCTTTTCTTTTCATTCTTTTAAATATCTAGGATAATAACTAATAAGACGGCAAACAACATCCGATAGAAATTCGGACGCCGGAAAAGAATGTAAGGGCAAAGATCCCCAATAAAAGGCGAACAATTGCGCTTCTTGAATTCAAAAAAGGTCTAAATAAGGCTTTCATACTAAAAGAATCACCGAAAAGAAGAAGGCGGACAAACGCGCTTCTTGACTTCAGAGAAGAAAGTCGAAAAAAATTGATTTCATACCAAAAGAGTCACCGAAATGGAGTAGGCGGACAGACGCGCTTCTTGAATTTAGAGAAGAAGGTCTAAAAAAAGGATTTCATACCAAAATAATCACCGAATAGGAGTAGGTGGACAAACGCGCTTCTTGAATTCAGAGAAGACGGTCTAAGAGGATTTATCTAAGATTTCAAAAAGTTACCGGGATAACGAAATTAATGTTACTTCAGAATATCCTTAATATGATAAGTACCGATATGAGCCGTGTATCAGCCAAAACGTAAACTTTCGGGGATACACTTAAAGGAATTACCAAGGTGAGTGAATACTACAATACCCCAAAAACCCAGAAAAAAAAACTTTTTCGTAGTCTTGGGTACGAAAAGTTTTTTTTTGTGTCGTATATCTATAACAAAAGGAAAGTTAGTGATGTAATAGGTTTTATTGAAATGAAATGGTTGCTGAAATACAATAATGGTTGAAGAACTTCCGTATCTAACATTCATCTATCTCCTAGTCACGCAATCATTCATCTCTAACAGAGGAAGGGGATGTGGTTCACATTCTATGACGCACACTGGTACAAGTGCTACGGAAGTCCTCCCTATGACCTAAGGAGTACTTGTGTTTAGGGTAGACCAAGCAAAGGGAAAATACTGAACAATCAACGTGCTAGGCGGATAAAATACTACACGCTTTACGTAAAATTATGGTAATTTGTTCGCGTATTCTGCCGACATGAAAGTTTTCATTTCTTCCTTATAAAGGACAGGAATGGGTCGCTAATCCGTGGCGACCTTTGTACCTATTATCAATGAAATCTATTAAAAAAATGTTTTCTGAATACTAGCTGAACTCCCTGGACCAGATTTTTAATAACTAGTTTCCATAAGAGTTGGTGATAATCGTCTTTATCATAGATTATAGATATTCCTTTTTTTCCATTACTTTGTCATTAACTTCAATGACTTCTGTTTGTCTTTTAATGAAGTGTTTTTTTCTCACTTTATCCACATATTTTCTTATTAAGCATTATAATACTACCAGCACTTGTATTATATTCGGTTTCGGTTTCAGCAGCTTGTTGACTTTACTATGCCAACCTTCGATTATGTTATTTGTGCGGTTTAACTGTCCATAAAACTTACCAAAGTAAATTGAGTTGGAGTCCATCCAGGTTTCAAAAAAGTATTTATTAAAACAATCTTCGTCTTTGGGCCTTCCTATAAACAGTGGAGCCATGCATCTAGCAAATCTTCGAATGGCAAAGGGTATAGCAGGATAGGCTAAGAAAAATTGCCCCCAGCGTTTATGGGTCGAAGTCGAAACTATAATCAAACGATGCATTTTAAGGAGGTAATACCCTGCATAAAGTTTCATCCCTCTGTTACCCCCTGGGGGTGAAAAACACCCGACTACCCCAAAACTGTTTTATTTATTTTTTCCTAAACTATGAAAGTGACGAATTTTAAATTTTGTACAAATATTAATGACAAGAAAACTATATTTAAAAAAATATGACCCTCCTAACCATTTAAATTCTTGTAAAAATTCAAAATTCTATATTAATCGACCCATCTGCATTCTGCAAGTTCATATAATGTTTTTACCATTTTTTTTTATATAGGTATTTACAATTGCTTTAGATTTGTTTACATTTAAAATATTTTTTGCAGACATTTTGGCTTCACATTAGAAAAGCGTAATCCGCACACGTTGAAAAAAAATTAAATTCGAATGCGGGCCGCCGCGAGTAATTTTTTCTTTTATTTTTTTGGTTGCAGGACCGAGACGTTGCGTATTAAGCATAATACAGAGTGATCAATCCAAAATGGGTCCGTAGGGAGAAAACGAAAACTATAAGAGATAGGGAAATCTGGTCTTAGGAAAGTCTTCATTAAATCTAAAATCGACGTGATGGTTCCTAAGAACAAATTACCCTATCTCTTATAGTTTGTGACTTCTCCCTACTGGCCCCCCCCCCAAAAAAATGGTGTGTGTACCAAGAGCCGAACTTGTTATACAGGCTGATTCATTTTTTTTTTTTACAAGTATTTAAATGGTTAGGAGGGTCATATTTTTTTTTAATATAGTTTTTAGTGTCATTAATGTTTGTACAAAATTTGAAATTCGTCACTTTCATAGTTTAGGAAAAAATAAATAAAACAGTTTTGGGGTTAATCGGGTGTTTTTCACCCCCAGGGGGTAACAGAGGGATGAAACTTTGTGCAGGGTATTACCTCCTTAAAAGGCATCGGTTGATTAAAGTTTCGACCCAAAAACGCTGGGGGCAATTTTTCTTAGGCTATCCTGCTATACCCTTTGCCAAGCCATCTAATGTGGACCTTGCCTAACTTCGCTTTTTCAGGTCGTTGTTTGGTTTTTCTTTTTGCATAGACATTCAGAGAAGTGATAGAAACAGCCATTGATTTGGACGCCCGGGCAAGTATTTGCTAAGGCTAAGAGCCTTTTCGTAGTTAACTTTGATTCGAGTGGAGTGGGTTTCCTAGGTAATAATAAAACATTTAATTTTTAGACTTTGACTTTGACTTCGAGTATATTTTTTCATCATATGACGACTCCATGGATTGAACAACCACGGCGAGCAGTGAAAAGTCCCAAGCCTAAAGTACAAAGACAGTGACAATGCATATGGTGACCGTTGTTACGTCTGCCACGTGGTATCCCTTCAGTACTCCCAAATTACCCTTTATTCCATCCAGACCAACTACTAGTAGTTCGATAGTCGAACTGTTTGGGCTTTTTTTCCAAATAGTTAGACTGGCGGATCGAACTATCTGGAAGCACGGATTTTATTCCAAATATAACCCCTTCATCCACGTTCATAACCAAGATTTCATAACCAGTTATGAATATGGATTTTTTTTTCACTGTTTCATAACCAGTTATCAGACAAAACTTTTTTTTCCATTTTTACAACCAGAACCTCCTATACATGTCTGGTCTCCTGGTACTTTTCTGAATAATAAGTTTACTCAAACATGCAATTGGGTATGAGATATTTCAGTTAAACTGAAAAGGTGAAATTAAGTCTTAAAATACAAATTTAACCATTCGGCCGCGTACGAAACCGCAGGTTCGTAACCAATTGCGGCAGAAGAAATAATCTACTTTGCACGACACTAGTTACAACGAAAGTCTTTTTTTTACTCAAACGAAGCCTAGTAATTCTTTCGTAACTGGATTCGAGCGACAACTTTTATGTTTTTTTCCGACACTAGTTTCGTACGAGGGTAGGACGAATAGTCAGAAACAAACTCTTAATGAATATAAGAGAAACTTAAATCTTCAATATTATATGGTGTATGTGAATTTTACTTCATTTTTTTCTTTTGAAATAAATAAAATACTGCTAAATGCTCGTAACTGTTATATATTTGCCTTCACATATTATTAATTAACAATTTGTTACAATGTACTGTTAGCTTCTTACATAACAAGCTAAGAATAAAAAAGAAAAGATGAGGCAATACCATTAATTTTCAGCAACGCTTGTCTCATAAGGTTTACTATGTCTTGAGTATGCATTCTATTAAAATCTTGTGCAACGTCGGGTGCTACAACCAACTCCTCCCAGGCACCTGCTTCTAAATGCTCCCGGCACACACGTGTATGCCGAGGAATATAGAAATCGAAATCGCATAGAAGTTTTATTCTTATCGTATTAGGTATTTCCTGCAGCGATTCAATGTTCTCGCATCTATTAAAAATACATTTTTCAATGTTTTCTGCAGCTCTAATTATTGTCAACGGCTCGACGACTGGGCTAATTTCGAAGTTCATAGTATCTACTTTTTGCAACTAGTTATTATTTCCGCGACAATTCAGTATTCTTTTCACGACAATCCAACACAAATATTCTTATTGTAACAAATAATTGTTCCCGTAAAAGACGTACGAAGTGTTTGACATATACTTACACAGACATATGACACCGATAAAGAGAAATAAACGAGACATTGACAGTATAACTGGCCAATAATCTCGAGAGGCTTTGATACTATCAACATCTAAAGAGGTTCTGATACCATTTTGAAAATCTATTTTAGTTGCGTATTAAGAACGTAATGTTCGCTTTCGGAATTCATTATTTCAATAGAAATTCCTACGTCGAAACCAATAACGTGTAAGGAAAAAAATCTATTGCTTGGAAACTAGTATCGTACAAAGTAGATTATTTCTTCTGCCGCAATTGGTTATGAACCTGCGGTTTCGTACGCGGCCGAAGGGAAATTTAATAGTAAAAAAACACTTATATGGACACGTAAAACTTAATCTTGTCAACTTGAACATACAAAACGGCTGCTTCTTCTGAGCAATGTTTGTGAACTTAAAACATAAAAGGTGCAATTATTTCTAAGCAGTGTCCTACATTTATTTCTTTTGCCATTAATTCTTCTATTGTTTGATTAATTTCTTTGTCGATTTCGACGTAGTTATCATTTTTTCGTTTGGTTTTTCTGTTCTTCATTCTAAATTCTTTTTCTAAAATATCCAAAATTTTAGCTATGGAGGGCCTTTTCTGCCCAACAAAGCGGTTTATTCGTGAATGCCACCCTTCTAGATGATTAGTATTTCTTATTTTTTCTCCTTGACAACACCACGTTTTAATAAATTGCACATCCTTTAACCAAAATCGATTGAAATAATCATTGAACTTTGCTACCTCCTTATTTTTTGGAGATTTTTTCATTATGTAGTTATAGCCCGCAGTAATGTATTTTAAGGGTAAACGTGCCAGGCCAGCACATCGTGCAACATGTCTCCTCTGCACTCTTGATTTGATTCCTAACTGTTTGGATTTTTTAAAGAGACTGCGACAAAAATGATAAAAACAGCCCTTTAATGTCGCATCTGGAAATACTTTTCGAAGAGCATTCATAGCAGCTTTCTCATAATCCAACAATATCTTTGATGGATTCCAGTTTGGAAATCTTGTTTTGATTATATCAAACAATGTTTGGTAGGTTTTGGTTGTTTTTCCTTGGAGAAAGGCAAAAAACAACGGAATCACTTTTTTTGTGTCAGTATTGTAACCGTGGATACTATATATTTGTTTGAATGGTTGCGGGCAAGATTTGAAAGTACCATCGAGTAAATAAACTTCAAAGTTTTGTAAAATGCTTTCAGTATCCGCAGAACAGAAAACTAGAATTCGGATCTCATCATTATAATCACCTATTAGGTATTTCTCGAACTTCTCGGGCACTATCACTTCCTTGGGCAGTTTATGTTGAAGTTTGGGAACTTTCAATACATTATTTCTTGCATTGTACATACCACTTTTGACACTTTCATATGTCGGCAGCTCCGCAATCATATCCAAACCATCATCCTTTAGTTCGCATATTGCCGCTTCAAATTGTTTTTGAATAGGATCATAATTTTCGCAAATTTTGCTCTTTAACTGAACCATCTTACGAGATATTATATATTTAGCCATATTTGGAACACAGTCTGGGATGTGGGGATTATCTTTTATCACGATGTTTTCGGGACTAAGCGTTAAATTTCCTTTACATTTCTTGGTATGATTGCAATGCCAAAATTTATTACCCTCAACATATGTTTTTCGGAGATGGTATTCACGGCCGTTAAAAATTAATTTTGTACCTCCTCGTTTAGTAGGAATAAACTCCATCGTTATTTACACAAAGAAGAAAATACAATCAATTCTTCAGGATGACTTTCCACAACAATAAACATTTGACACTTGAAACTAATATGATAATCTATCACTTATATACATCAGTTATCTATGAGTGTAAGCTAGCCAGTTTTTTACCATACAGTTCCTATTATACAATACCTATATTTACATGGACTAAGTAACCTCTGGACATGACAAGCGAATAATAATACCAGGAGGGAACGGGACAACTATTTACAGAAACCGTTAAGAGCGACAGAGACATAGACAAGATGTTTTGCCCTTATCAGAGTTCCGCTTTTTTTTGTTTAGCGGATGATTGTCAAATTGACAGAGCTCCGCTAAATACTGCCGGGCAATTCAAATGTGCGTTGGAGCCTACTATAAAACAACGAATATTGTGGATAATTTTACATTTCGAAAGTTTATATATGAATAATAGTGAGTGCTATTAGCCATAGATTTGTAAAACAATGGTGCGTTGCTCCATAATTGGCTGTAAAAGCGAGACTGGCCAAAAAAGTGAAAATATAAGCTTTCATAGGTAAGTGCGATGTTTCGACTTTGCTTTTGCTTGATTTCTGCAAATATATATTTAGTAATTATTTATACGATAAAAAGCACAGCAAAATCATATCAAAACATCAGAAATCTGCTTAAAATCTCATTTTGTAATATCTTATTTTTAGGTATTACACCTACAAATTCAATAGTCTTTACGTCTTGTCAGTGTCAGTAGTCTTTACTCTTTGTCTTCACCTTTAGAACCTTCTACTTGACGTTCCGCCTCCGTTTTTTACTGCTTTTTAATTTGTCTGCTTTATTCGATTTTAAGGGATACCAGTATAAGAATTGGCAAATTACCCTTAACTCATGGAGTTTTACAAATATTTATTTTTGTTTTAGATTTCCAAAACATGGTCCTGCTTTACTCCAATGTTGGATACGTGCAACAGGACGATCGAATTGGGAACCAACCAAAAATGCTTGTATTATGTTCACGACAATTTTGTTTAAAGGACAGTAAACATCTTGCCTCATGCCTCCTATGGGCTATTTTGCTGCTCTCTCGAAATTGTAATTAAATTTATGTTAATACATATATTTTATCATTACATTTTGATAGTTATTTTTGTAAATTTTTATTGTAATTATTTTATAATTTGTCCCATGCAATATAATAATACATTTAAAACTAATTCACACCGCTAACAACTAGCACTGGAAAAACGGGAGAATTATTTGGAACCTGGTAACCCTGTGTTAGTCATGTACTTTGCTGCTGTCCCTTTCGGGTATACGCATATGCCGAATCCATAGGTACTTCATCCAAGTATATTTAACAAACACCTTTAAGTTTTACTATTTATCAAAATGACAAAATAACTATTTTCGTGTTCATAGTTATAAGTGTTTTTAACTATTAAATTTGTATTTTAAGGCTTAACTGAATCTCATACCCAATTGCATGTTTGAGTAAACTCTTATTATTCAGAAAAGTACCAGGAGACCAGACATGTATAAAAGGTTCTGGTTGTAAAAATGGAAAAAAAAGTTTTGTTTAATAACTGGTTATGAAACAGTGAAAAAAAATCCATATTCATAACTGGTTAATCTTGGTTATGAACGTGGATGAAGGGAATATAACTACTGTTTCCGATGTACAGTAAGTATGAAAAAATAGAACATCACCTTATTTTGTAAGATGATTATTTTTATACTATATTAACAAGTGACCACAAAAGCGAAGGAAAGGTTGTATTTATTTCACCTCAATATTTCTAAACAGTGACCTACAGAGATGTTACCATTTATAAGCATCATTTGGGTATTCTGAACGTGTTGATCTCTCTGAATGCTCTCTCTTGTTCTGCTTTTAAATGGGGAAACCCCATTTTCAATTTGAGTTCGCATCACACCATACAAAGCGGCATCATCTTTGAAAGCTTTTAATATTTTCAATAAGGTGCCCTTCTTCCTTTTACATTCGTTGTTAATTTTCATGTGCCACCCTTATATAAAGTTGTTTGTACGGTCCAACTCAAGCTTCTGGATTGAGACGGACATTTTGGCATCAGTTGGCATCAACATAAACGGCGAATGCATCACCAATAATAGTGCATTACTGCATCTGCTGCGCCAAGCCCTTTATGATATTTCTCAGATCTTAAGAGCTAGGTCAATAAGCTATCAGACATTCAACAAAACTTAACTATATCCTCTTTAGTTATCATGGACACTCTGTAAGGAGCAATGCAAGGTATTCCTAATGTTATGACAGATGCCTCTTGTGCACTTGCTTATTCATTGAGTATCTTTTGGGCCCTTGCGTGGATGTCCTCTGGCTGATTATATCCCTGATTGATCGTCTCCTGACAGTTTATGATCTATGCCTCTAGAATTAATTCTAGGTGCAGGTTTCCTACATCGATTCTTGACTCTTGCTGATTGCTGTGGACCGGGCACAGCTATTTTATTTCGTAGTTGTTTCACAAAAACAGTGTATTAGGGCTATTTGTAATGTGCCTGTTGAGACATCATGTAGACCATTGTTTAAAGAACTTGGATTACTCACTGTGCCCTGTCTGTACATTTACGAAATTTGTTTGTTTGTAAAGACTCACCCGCACTTGTTTAAAACTGTCAAGGACACATGCAACTTTAATACAAGGTTTCCTGACAAATTAGTTATGCCGGAAAAAAAAACTCAGCTATATAGTCATAATTCCTATTGTATGTCAATTAGTATATATAATAGACTACACAAAAATGTCAAAGAACTGCCACTAAGCAGGTTTAAAAATGCACTAAAAAAGTGGTTAATACAGGAGTGTTTTTATTCTGTTCAGGAGTACTTTAGCTATTATAGTGAAAAATAATTCTACGTCTCTTTGTGCAATAAACGTTTTCGTTGGACAGTTATAGGCTGCTTGGCATGTTGCATTTGAAGAGCTACTGTTGTTCAGTTACTTGCCGTTGATTTTGGTATTTTGTTATTGTTCTAACATTTAAAGTTGTAACAATGTTAATTTTGAATTTGTTGATGCATGCCAGATACTGGTAAATTGTGTGAAACTTCTAAATGTATACCACCTATTGTACCACATTTTATGCACAAATAAAGATATTCTATTCTATTCTATTCTTTTCTTGACTTGCTGACTAGCGAGAGGAGTGGTCGTTGTGGGTTGCAGGATGGCGGTAGTGTTAAACTCTGATTTTTAATTCCGTGGAATTCGGACATCTGTCATTATTTGACGTTTCAGAGGTAAGAAACATTTTTTATACAAGCTATATTTTAATATGCGCTGTTTTAATACGTTTGTATAATGGATTGCATTGAAATTAGTATCAGGGAATTAAATATTCTACGATAGGTATCTAAAGCTACAAAATAAGTAGATAATAAGTAAAGCTTTACGTTGAGTAATATATGTAAGTAAAACCACAAACTATTAATATCGTACATAATGAAATAACAAGTAGGAGGGCTATAATTTTCTTATGAAATAAAAATCCGAAAGGTGAAAAGGTGCATTGCTAAGTATTTGACCAATAAAAAACTATTTGGTAGTGCCTACACTAAATAATAAACCTAACCTATACATTTACTATGATTGACTTCTCGTTGTGAGAAAAAGCCCCACGTGGCCTTTTCTTTTTAGGAGAAAGGAAGTCGGATTCCTTCTCCTGGGATGTGCTTGGTCGAGGGAGCATCTTGCTTATTAAAACAAGAAACCACACAAACAACGTAACAGTAACAGGTAACACAAAAACGTAACAAAAAACTCAAGAATATAAAGAGTGAAAGTGTTTTCCGTCAGCACCTAAAAAGACTCCTCCTAGATCGGACATTATACAGCATAAAAGAATACTTTAATAATGACTACTCCAATTTTGACATAAATGATAATTACTAAAAATTATAATTATGTGAGTATTGTAATTATTTAAGAAAGTGTTAGCCTGTGTTTTTGGATAGGTATTATTATAATACATATATATTAAATGTAGCAGTCCATATTTGACTTTAGTTGTATAATTTAATGTAATAACTAATAGTAATAATAAAAAATCTATAGGTAAAAATAATGGCATAATCCAAAATTGTGTAAATACATACATACATTATGTAATAAAATAATAATAATAATATATAAACGACGAGGCGCGCTCTATCTTATTTGGCATATATGTGTAAACAAATGTTAAATGTGTGTGAGTGTGACAAATAAACTATTCTGATTCTAATTCTGATTCAACAAACTAGTAACAATAAGGGCCTTATCACACTTGCGATTTGCGAGCGTATTTTCTATACAAATAAGCGACGCGGCGAACACGCTGCGCGATCGCCTTCATACAAAATACGCTCGCAAATCGCAAGTGTGATAAGGCCCTAAACTCAACGAAAGCAGCGAAAATAACACGAACAAAGGAGAGAGAGCACATTCGAACATTCAAGGTAGAACCCTAGAAGCCGAATGACATGACGCGACACGACGGACGCGTCAAAGAATTGTTTTGCATAGTTTGACACATTAATTATGGTTGACAACTTGCGTTTTGCTTAATATGACGGGATGCGGCAGATTATTATTTATATTGCAATATAAATAATAATCTGCCAATATAAAAAATAATTTACTAATAATCAAGAATATAAACTTATAATTTTGAACCAATGGTTTGTAATACATGAAACTCATCAGAGTGATACCAGCAACATTTTTTTTTTCCCCAGAAAAAAACATTGTAATTTATTGTGTCCATACTATGTAATTTAAAATTATGCTTTCTATGTTGTAATATATGATATATTACAGGTATTGTAATTTAACATATATAAAATACAGAAGCCAAGTTCTGCTTTTTATATATTTTGAAATTCTTACCACAGGCACAAGGAGTTTATTTTTGTCTGGTAATACCATGAAGCGTCAGATTTCCACGGAATTAAAACTGAGAGTTTAGTTTTTCTTGCTGATTGGGTTTTAGATATTTCATTCATCATGATCACAGACAACCCCCACTAGACGGAGCATGTAAGGCGACCCGCGCGCACCAACGATATGGTACGGCAGAACATTAAAGTATCAACACGGCGGCCACCGTTCAGTTGCGTCCTTCCTTGTTTATGAGGTCTCTCTACACCGCTTAACACTACAATTTACCATGTTATTTATTTAATTTCTTTTTTCGTTGACGTACGCATGGATCATAAACAAGGACGCAACTAAACGGTGGCCGCCGTGTTGATACTTTAATGTTCTGCCGTACCATATCGTTGGTGCGCGCGGGTCGCCTTACATGCTCCGTCTAGTGGGGGTGGTCTGTGATCATGATCATGTTCTCTTGTAGTCCAGTAATTATTGTTGTCTGCTTTGATAGTACCTGATTAACAATATCTAACATATTCATCTTAAATTCTTTAATGTCGCTCCTCACAACATTTATTAACCTATCAATTTCTTGCTTTGACACACAGCATGATGACAATGGACAATGACAAGGACATGATAAATTGGTTTTGATATCCCCAAACTCTATTCCTCCAAAAAGAAATGGCTTATACCCTTTCTTTATGGGATTTTCTGTAAATGGCACTCGTGAGGGCGGTTCTTATCCTCATGCCCACGAGGTACATTCTCGTGAAGTAGTGCGCCAGGAGCATGGTCTGGATGGAAGCGCATAGGAGCAGCGCGACCGCGTAAATATAGCCTTTCCATACTGGAACAGTCTTATCCCCTACAAAAGCTATCAGGTACCTGAAAACATTTAAAATTAGAAATATCTCTGGACTACTATTTCCTAAATTATCCCCCCGCCCGCGCACTAGGCTGCCAGTAGGACATACCTACGACGATGTATGGGAGTACGAGCACACACTAGACAAGAAAGCCACAGACTCCCATATGGACTGACCGCCGCCGTCGTTCGCTACTTATATTAACTATAATGGATTTGTTATCAGGATACTTACTTAAGTAACTGTGGAGACACAAACATTAACAAATCATTGGCAAGTTTGAGCGTAGAACCGAATATGAATTGCGGGCCGAACGCCAGACACAGCGCCGGCAATATGGAGGCGGGTTTCTTTTCACTTTCAGGCTTGAAGTTTACACTAGCCGATGTTTTGCTATACGTCGCTCGCGCTTCGTTGGAACTGTAATCAAAACGGCAACTTATTTCGCATACCTTGCAACACATCGACCGTAACAAGCGTCTCATATCAATATAGATTACACTTACACTTCCTGTTGCCTTAGTGAGCGTTCCCAGAATTTATCGAACTTCGGAACGACCTCTTTGGAGGAGTCTGAGCGATTGAGTGCCCAAAGATCACTCTCGGTTAAACTTCTACGGAACCCTGTGAGAGCTAACGGGTCGAACCAACTAAAAGTGAGACGACTCGGGAATCCTGACGCATTCTCATTTTTTTTTTTTTTTTTTTATTCGTCCTTCCGGACAGGCTAAGACCATAGGCCATACTGCCTCTTCATTAGTTTATTTTATCTTCCATAAGTCATTTTCAGTAATAATGTCTTCAGTATTCTTCTTCATAAAAGTAAATCCATTTTAAGCATTTTCAATTTAAATTTTACAATCAATTCCGGAGTATATAGTTTTCAATATCAATGGTAAAGGCCATACTGCCTCTTCATTTCATTAGTTTATTTTATCTTCCATAAGTCAATTTCAGTAATAATGTCTTTAGTATTTCTTCTTCATAAATCCATTTTAAACATTTTCAGTTTAAATTTTACAATCAATTCCGGAGTATATAGTTTTCAATATCAATGATAATTTCTGTTTTGTCTTAGCAGAAACGTCAAATCCGGGTGTAACGTAGTTACGTGTCCAATATAATTTCATAATATAATAGTCTCTTCATACTATTCATTTTTATTTTCATGTCAATATTGGATTGAATAAGACAGGACAAGGACTTAGGACAGAGCAGGGCTTAGTCTTCATGTGTTCTTCATGGACTACCATGACAATAAATATATACATAACCTAACTAAATTCTGTTTACAACATATTTACAGTGTTATTTACAAATTTATATACAGACAGATATGTTGAGGGATTCTTTAATAAATCCGTTACAGACAGCGGGATCAAATTTGGTGCACCGAAGATGTTAAGTAACTCATCCATCAGCACAAGGTGCTGAATGCCAAAAGATGAGCAATCAAATAAGATATGGTCCATGGATTGAACCTCTCCCATCCCACAGTGATCGCAATAAGGAGAATCAATAATATTTTTCCGATGTAGATGAACATTTAGACGACAGTGACCAATGCGCATTCGTGTAAGTGTAGTATAAAACTTCCTATTAACGTAACTTTTAATCTTGCAAAACCAGGGTATATCATTGACTTGAGGGTCTAGCAACGAATACTGATGTGCTTTATTTTCAACCTCTGTACAGTGATACCAATGCCTGCCCCAATGGACGAGCATTCGTTTTTTTTAAATATTTACAATATCTGTGTATGGTAAAGCCACATTAAGGTCCCTACAGTCGGGATGTAAGGACGAAACTGTATTGACAATAGTTCGAGCTAAAAAATCAGCTCTTTCATTACCTAAGACTCCTATGTGAGATGGAACCCAGACAAAATTTACTTTTATACTCATCAAAAATAATTGCAGCCACATTTTTTTAATATCAAAAATTATATAATTGGTATCTGCCTTAATTTTATTATTTGCTAAATTTTTTAGGACACTCATGCTATTACTGACTACTACCCATTCGTTACAATTTTGATTTTGCTCCTTAATATGTTTCAATGCAAAAAGAATAGCGACAGCTTCAGCTGTAAAAATACTAGCATGCTTACTAATCTTGGGCTGGTAAATTGCAAAAGAAGTTGCTTTGTCATTTTTTGAACCATCTGTATAAACAAATTTACAATTCGACCATTCTGATAATAAAAGATATAGGTACCTCATCCTTAGAGATTAATTTATGATCTATGACAATATTCATT
Organism: Apotomis betuletana; assembly: GCA_932273695.1. Taxonomy (NCBI): domain Eukaryota; kingdom Metazoa; phylum Arthropoda; class Insecta; order Lepidoptera; family Tortricidae; genus Apotomis; species Apotomis betuletana. The sequence goes on along the minus strand of OW026298.1, from coordinate 8,220,054 downwards.
GCAGGATATTTACTATCAAAAGAGTCTTTAAAGCATGGAAGCACAAGATTACTTTGATGTATTTTAAGCTCATCTAGAAGCTGAAGAAATGAAGAAAGCTCTTGAAGAATGTAAGCAGATTTTCCAAAAGGGACTGTTCGGCAAGCAATCAAGTTTCGGAGAAGATCATTATTAGGTAAGCTGTACAGCTTTAAAATAAACCTTTCCTTCAAATACATAAACCTAACATTAACAGGAGGAAGTTGACTTTCAATTTGCATTGCTGCAATTGGACTAGTTCTAAACGCACCAAGTATTATACGCATACACTTGTTTTGTATTTTGTCTAATCTTTCCACAAGTTTGATATCCCCAGCAAAACAAAGAAAGCCATATTCAAAGTGACTACGAACAAGAGATTTATACATATTCAATAGAACTTTGGGGTCTGCCCCCCAGGAAGTTGCACACAAAGATTTTAAAACATTACAAGCTTTATTGGCTTTAGTGATAATATTCTCAACATATGGTATCCAAGAAAGCTTTGAAGTAAAAGTTACACCCAAAAACTTGATGCTACTTGATATAGGCAATGGAATGCTGTTGTATGAGATAGTAGGCAAGACAGTACATTTGCGTCCGAATATGAGTACTTTGGATTTATCTGAATTCACCTCAAGACTAAGATAGCTAAAATACTGATTTAAATCTACTAACGCCTTGTTAATGATAGTTGATAGTAGGTTCATATCAGTTCCTGATGTATAAACAACCAGATCATGAGCAAATTGTAAGTTTTTGATGTTAGGTCCCAGAATTAAATTTAGCCTTTTAATGTACAAAATAAAAATTAATGGGGATAATATTCCACCTTGACAAACTCCTGTGGAAGACAGCCTAGGTCCATATAAATGATTATTGTATTTTGCAAATACTTTTCTATTTGTTAGGAAAATTTCAATCCAGTTTATTATTTTTCCAGGTATCCCAATACTGAATAATTCCTTACATAAAATGGAAATATTCACACGGTTAAATGCACCAGAAATATCGAAGAAGACTGACATAATACGGTGAATAGAGACTAAAGTACTATGTGTGACCTTACAAACGGTCCGGTAGTTTTGAATTTTTGATATGTTGTCTAGGATGGTTAGTCAGTGTTTAAAATGCAAAATGCACAATTCCCCCCCCCTCCGCGCCCGCCGCCATATTGAAAAAACCGGCACTTTCTTCATATTTTTGCTCATATCTTCCTTTAGGAGCATTTTAGCTAGAAGAAAGCTTCGACAATGTTATAGAGAGTTTAATTTACTACATTTTCCATTTTATATTGTTTTTCTAGGACAGATAGTTACGGAGATATCTACATTTAAAAAAACGTAAAAATCCCAATTTCCTACTGAAAAACCAACTTCTGGATTATATCTTCGTTTAGAAGCATTTTAGCTACAACAAAGCTTGGGCAATGTTGTAGAGAATTAAATTTACTATAATTTACACTTCAAATTTTGTTTCAAGGACGGTTAGTTACGGAGATATGCACATTTGAAAAACAGGAAAAGTCGAATTTTCCGAAAATTTCTCAAAATTCTTGGTTTAGAACGCTGTCATTCAGTTACGGACTAGTCTAGGACAAATTAAAACATGTAGGAAATATAATTGCTTATAAAACTCATGTCCATTTTTACATACATTTTCGGAAAATGTGACTTTATTTTTTACATATCTCCGTAATTATCTGTCCTAGAAATAAAATTTGAAATGTAAATTATAGTAAATTTAATTCTCTACAAAATTGCCTAAGCACTGTTCTAGCTAAAATGCTCCTAAACGAAGATATAATCCAGAAGTTTGTTTTTGAGTTGGAAATTGCAATTTTTCAAGTTTTTTTAAATGTGCATATCTCCGTAACTATCTGTCCTAGAAACAAAATATAAAATGGAAAATGTAGTAAATTTAACTCTCTATAACATTGTCGAAGCTTTCTTCTAGCTAAAATGCTCCTAAAGGAAGATATGAGCAAAAATATGAAGAGAGTGCCGGTTTTTTCAATATGGCGGCGGGCGCGGAGGGGGGGGAATTGTGCATTTTGCATTTTAAACATTGACTAACCATCCTAGACAACATATCAAAAATTCAAAACTACCGGACCGTTTGTAAGGTCAAAATACTTTATTCACTGAATTAACAGAAGATATTTATTATTTGATAAACAATGCTGAACGTCGAGTTGCAGTTGGCATATACTTTCATGAGAAGACCTACCTCTACGAAAACCAAACTGATTTTGAGGTAAGAGACAATTTTGCTCTATGAAAAATTCCAAACGTTGTTTTAAAAGTTGTTCAAATACCTTACCAACACACGATGTAAGAGCTATTGGCCGATAAGAATCTGGTAATAATTTATTTTTATTAGGTTTTAATATTGGAACTAAGCAATCCGTTTTCCATTCATCAGGTATATTATTTTCCTTCCAAAGACGATTTAGTATGTGTAAAAAAGTATTAAATCCGCCTATACTTAATTTTTTAAATAGAATGTATGGAATACCATCCAAACCAAAGGTTGTGTCTCGTCTAGAAAATACTGCAGACTTAAGCTCCTCTAATGAAAAGGGTTCAATGAGACAATGATTATTTGAATCAAACTGTGCATAATTTGAGGGCTTATTTAAAGCTAAATCGGTGACGCATTCTCAGGACATTGGTTCTGACAAATAAAGAAACATATTAATATTTACTGAATGCATAGTGCATACACTACATTCGATCGGATCGGATCGATCATATTTTCATTATTGAATAATTTACAAACGGAGTTTCTGACCACGAAATTGCCATCTATGAACACAAATCCGCAAGTTTACCGTGTTTCTCAGGATAAATATTTATAAAACAATTACAGCGGCCAAGTAGAGAAGCGTTATAAGGACGGCTCCTTCGAAATCCGCCTTCCCAACGGCAGCGTCCGCTACTTCGACCCGAAGAACGAGCATGTTCGGGAGGAGTGGCGCTTCCCTGACGGCGCCACCCTGACTGTGGCAGCCTCCGGCGACCGTCGCGTTGTCTTTCCTAACGGGCAGGTCGAGGTCCACACTAGGGACCACAAGGTGAGTCTACACCGAGACTGGCACACTACACGTGTTGCGATAATAGCCGACGCACCAATGTGCTTGGCTTCTTCTTCTGCCTTCATTTGGAAAGGTTTGAACAGGTTCTTCATCAATGTCAATACTGACGCGTTTTACGCAAGCAACCAATAATTTCTCATAAGGCTTTTACGAAGATCAAAACAGAGAACCTCCATCCTTTCAGTCGCGCGGAGACATTTCAGTTTGTGGGTTTGTGCTTTCACATAAAATTGTTGACAGAAATCTAGCTTTTCTCTTCTCGTCGAGCGAAAATCATTAAAATGGGGTCCATTATTTTAATGTTTGGGTAGAAAAACAAATTTTGATTTTATGATTTACTTTGCAGCTGCGCGAATTCCCTGATGGCACGGTAAAGCTAGTATACAACGACGGCACAGCGGAGACTCGATATGCGTCGGGCCGAGTACGCATCAAGGATAAGCACGGCAACCTCATCATGGACTCCCATTCATCACTTGGCTGGCCTGTGGTTAGATGCTAATGATTAAAATTGCTTTTTCACGCTAAGGCATGTATATTGCTTTTCTCAAACATATGCAATGAAATAAAAAAATACACCGCTCAACTCACAGACGCCATGTTATAGTATATTACTGCTGAGGCCGGGAAAAGTCATTTCGTGGAAGAGTTATGGTTTTAAAGGACGAGGCGAAGCAGAGTCCTTCAATTAATGCGAATTCCGGCAACATTCCGGCTGAAGCATGTATAGTTCTTTTCTTCAAATATGGGAGGAAATAAAACAAAATCTTTGGTGTTATATTTATTTCACACATACACATGTTATTATAACTACTTGTATTGACTAATATTAATAATAGTAATAAAAACAAATCCTACTATCAGTAACTGATAAATGACGATAGAAGTTTTAATTGAATGTTATGGATACATTATTCATATTAGGACAGTTCTTGATAGTCAACTATATATTTTTCCCAGGAACGTTTATGTTGTTCTGGATAGTTTCTTGGTTAGTAGTTGTTGATGATTGAGTGTCAGAATGCTGGCAATTAGGTGATAATAATGGAACAGAATCCATGCGGGACGTGGTGGTTTTGGGCTTGCAATTTTATTTTTCAATGTGGGTGGCTGAGATTCTGTTCGAGGGGGTTATGGTTTGATTATTTTTTTCGATATATTCTTTCTGTTTTGTACAGATTCTTCAATGTAGCTTTCAGCTACTGCGCCTGAATTCAACCTCCGTGCCTTTTTAGAGTTGTTAAATTTGCCCCGGAGTCAGCTAGCAAGGTCGCCGATGACCGGCGGAAGCAATGGCCTGTGTAGCACTCACTGTCTGGTAAATTTAAATAGCTTGCGATTTGTGCAGGCATTTTCGCGATTGAGTGCCGACCAATACCTGCTTTGTGCACTTCCCATTTTTGTAATACACGAAAAATCTGTCCGAACTGACGAGTGACGTTTTAGGACGTAGTGACTGGTATTTTTTTACGATGGGCACAAATTCTTGTGGTATAACGAACACGCGGTCGGTTTTATTTTTAACCGACTTCAAAAAAGGAGGAGGTTCTCAATTCGAACTATTTTTTTTTTTTTGTATGTTTGTTACTCGATATCTCCGAGAATCGTGAACCGATTTTCAATTATTTTTTTTATCGAAAGGGTATAACTCCGAGTTGGTCCCGTTGGCACTAAGTCGGGATCTGATGATGGAATCTTGGAGAAATCGAGGGAACTCTTCAAATGTTATAGGGACATGTACGGCGCTTTCGGTAATTTATTGATAAGGTCAAGAATTTACATTCAGTAAATAGGATTTGGTGTAAGGAAACTGATGATGAACACATACGAATAACTAAAAAGCAAAAAAAAAAGAACCGACTTCAGTAAAACTAAAAAAGCCAACAATAACCCGTTCAAGTACAGATTACATTTGACTCACCCTTCGAAGTCGGTGCCAAACCTCGCGTAAACTATAATATATAAATATAAGAACTGGTTTGGGATCGACTTCGAAGGGTGAGTCAAATGTAATCAGTACTTGAACGGGTTATTGTTGGCTTTATTAGTTTTACTGAAGTCGGTTCTTTTTTTTGTTATTTTTTTTTTTCCGTAGTTTTATCACAAGTTTATCGTCGTGGCACGTTATATCATTTACATTTAAATTGATATTTTTCTTCCGACTTAGGTGGAAGCAAGTTAGCTTTCGCCAACTTTGCCTCTGCTGCCAATTCTGGCGGTGTGCCCATGGGAATATCTTCGTCACTACTTGTAGAACTCATTTTGTTATCTAATACATATAAACGGAAAAGTCCTGACTGACTGACTGACTGACTCACTCATCAACGTAGAGCCGAAACTACTGAACCTAGGATCTTCAAATTTCTAGAATAGATCAAGTATAAGATGCAGGCACGCACTAAGAAGGGATATTTCAAAACTCATCCCTTAAAGGTGTCAAATTGGGGTTGAAAGTTTGTATGCAAAATGTTTATCTTTTGAGTAAGGCATTTAAAATTGCGTATATAATATAAAATAACACAGCTTAAAATATTTGACAACAAATTTTATTTTCCGGCCTTGTTTTTTTTAAGAAGTAGTCATTATTTGTTCAAAGCTTCAGGTCCGAATTGTATATTAGATTTCACAACAAATATAATAATGGTAATAAATAAAAAGAAAACTTGTACAATTCATTAATATAAACTAGATATTATTTTTTAATACAGTTGCTCAAAAAGTGGTACTTTTCGTAGCTGCAAATCGTGCGAAAAGTTGGTTATTTCGAACTAGTGCTTTTTACTTTTCAAATTTTTTTAATCAATCAATCAATCAATCGTTTATTTCAAAGAATATGGTACAATTTAGGTTAGTAGATGTGGTTAGCTCAGCATATTCTGCCAGTATGGCGTAGAAATATTTAACTTATAACTAAGAACATTAAATTAATTTAGTTATACTATTAGATTATTATTAAATTATTAGATTAGGTACAATTCAAATAATTAATTATTCATTATGGTTCAAAAATTCGTCAACAGAATAAAAGCATTTGTCAAGCAGCCATTTAAACATTATTTTATTAAATTGATTTAATTTTAAGCCTTTGAAGTTGTCAGGTAACCTATTATACAATTGGATGGCCATACAATATACATTGCTGCCAAATACCTTTAGCTTTTGCCTAGGCTGATACAATTTGAGCGGTTTTCGGCTAGGTCTATTGCCCTTATTGACTATTGTATTATGCAGTGGAAAGAAGTGTGGATACCTTTTCACAAATTTGGTAACTTCTAATATGTAGAGGCAAGGTAGAGGTAAGATATTAAGGTCCTGGAATATTGGTTTGCAATGTGCAAGATATTCAGCTCCGTATACAGCCCTGACACATTTTTTTTGAGTCACAAATGCTCTTTGGGTATCTGTACTGTTACCCCAAATGATAAGCCCGTAGCGTAAGATGGAGGAAACATATCCATGGTATGCGGAAAGCGCAGCCTCTCTTGATGCTATAGACCTAAGGCGTCGCAGTGCATACACAAATCGATCCAGTCTAGAGCATACGCCTTCAATATGTGCTCTCCAGTTAAGTTGTTCATCAAGAGTAATACCAAGAAAGGTGGCCGAATTTACAAGTTGTATACGTGAATTATTGCATTCAACTTTAACAGTAATCTTGGGAGAATTGCGTGTTTCAAATTTTATTATTTTTGTTTTATCCAAATTCAATTTAAGGCTATTTTCTTCTAACCATTTTATTACAGTATTTAGTTCGTTCATAGTTTCCTTCTCTAGATTGTCACTTTTTTCGCACTTGATAATTAAGGTGGCATCATCCGCAAACAAAAGACAGGTATGTTTTAACTTGTTTGGTAAGTCATTTATATAGGACAAAAATAAGAGAGGGCCTAAAACGCTTCCTTGTGGAACACCGCAATTATTTGTTTTTAATGAGGATTTATATGTTTCCTTTTTATTAACAGTTATTTTGGTAAGTTTAGTATACTGTTTCCGATTAGACAAGTAACTTTGCAACCATTCATTAGCCATACCTCTTATTCCGTATTTCTCTAGTTTGGTAAGTAAAATACTATGGCAAACACTATCGAAAGCTTTACTCATATCTAAGAGGATTGCTAAGACTGGTTGTCTGTCGTTAAGTGATTCCGTAACGTGCTTGACCAAAGAGAAACATGCCAGAGACGTAGAGCTATCCTTCCTAAAGCCATATTGATTCTGATGCAAGATGTTCATTGCACTAAAAAAAACATTAATTTTGTTGTACATAGCTTTTTCAAAGATTTTCGATAGGGTCGGTATTAGTGCTATCGGACGATAATTGTTAATCACACTAGGATCACCTTTCTTGAAGAGGGGTTTAATAATGGTTAACTTTAAACGCTCAGGAAAGCAACCTTGTTCAAAAGACAGATTAATCAAATGGCTAAGAGGCGCAGCTATTAGGTTCGCACACTGTTTCAATATTTTGGTGGGAAATCCATCATAGCCGGTTGAGTTGGTATTATTTAAAGAATTTATTATTTTAATTACATCAAATTTATCTAATGGGGAGAGAAAAATACTATTATTGGCGGTTTTTATGCCTGTATGCCTATCGATTCCTATGTTTATTTGAGAATTATTCATGAAAAACTCATTAAATAGTTCACACATTTTTGTTGGATCGTCAACTACTTCGCCATTACATGTTAAGTTTTTGATTTCCGTTTTATTAGTGTTATCTAAATTTAGGTTATGCTTTATGACGTTCCATGCTGCCTTCCCTTTATTTCGTGAGTTTTTCATGTACAAATTATTATTCAGTTGTTGCGACTTCAAAATACATTTTTTCAAAATTTTTGTGTACGTTAGATATGTGCGTTTATTGTGTTTTTTGTTTTTGTTTTCTTTGTGATATTTAAAATATAAATGTCTTTTTTTAACACACGATTTTCTTAGACCTTTCGTGATCCATTTGTTTCTTATGGGTTTATCCTTTATCTGAACTCGCACAATTGGAAAACACAAATTGAAGAATAGAATAATCAAGTCATGAAAAATTTCAAATGAACGATTGCAATCCACTTCTTCAAACACTTCATTAAAAGATAGGCATGATATATGCTTACAGAAGGTGTCGATATTCTGTTGACAATAGTCTCTCCGTTGTTCAGTGTAACACTTTATTCCATGTTTTTCATAAGAATTTTGCGGAATTTTAAAGGATATTGTCTGTCCAGTGTCGTGATCCGACAAGGCAAGATCATGTGTATTACACACTACGTTAGATACACCTAAATTTGAAGCTATTAGGTCAATACAAGATTTCTTTCGAGTTGGAGAGTTTACATGAATATCGAGTCCAAAATTTGTCAGTAGAGATTTTAAGGCTTTTGTTTGGTTATTATTTTTTAAAATGTCAATGTTCCAATCTCCACATAGAATATTTTTTTTATTCTTTTTGTGCATTAAGCTATCCAACAAAGCCTTTAACTTATACATAAATAAGTCTATGACACGGTTAGGTATTCTATAGATAACGGGTGATAACAAAAAAATGAGAATAACTTTCTATGGACCTCAAAACAAGACTATTCACTTAGACAAAAAACTTTGTTTATGAAGTTGTTACTACTTCTTTTGAGGTTCTTAAACTTCATTTGATTTTGTTTTTCAAGCATTAATATTTGTCAAAATGGTGTCGAAACAAGAAACACTGCGAAAACGGTTGAACATTTTTATAATTCAAACTATAACTGGGGGAAAAAGTCTACTGTAGATAATTTTAGTAAAGAATATGTACTTAGTCTCCACTATTTATAGAATTCTTGCATCCTTGACGATAGATCACAAAAGTGGTAGCCGGCGACCAGCGAAGATAATGACCAAGAGAAGGATGAACCTACTCCATAGCACTTTTAACGATAATAATCCTATGAGCCAACGAGATGCCGCGAGAAAAAATAAAGTGTTCCCAACCGTGCACTTGTTCGTTCTTGAAAAAGATAGGTCTGAAATGCCGCAAGAAGGTGAGAGAGAGCACTGGAATACACTGAACAGCAAAAACTGACTATTATATCACAGTGTCGCTGGATGATCCGAAATTACAAAGGAAAATCATTCATTTTGGACGATAAAAGTTATTTTCCTTTGAGTAAAACACATATACCTGGAAATGACCGATACTACACCAGCAATAATTTTACAACACCAGACGATATAAAACACAAGTATAAGCACAAGTTTGAGCAGAAAGTTATGCTTTATGTGGCTATATCCGACAAAGGTCTTTCGAAACTGTCGTTCTAACCGAGTGGTTTAGCGGTCAACCAAAAAGTGTATGAGAGCGAATGCTTGAAAAAAATACTGATAGCATTTATTCGCAAACATCACTCAGATGGAGAATATGTTCTGGTCGGATAAAGCATCGTCGCATTATGCCAAAAAAATGACACGTTTCCTAGACGCTAATAATATACCATTTGTACCGAAAATCCGAAACCCCATAAACCTTGCACAATGTCGGGCGATTGAAGATTTCTTAGGTTATTTGAGCAGTTTAGTATACAAAAATAATTGGAGAGCTGAAAATTGTACCCAACTGATATAAATAATTAAAACATGTGTGCGGAAAATGGACAAGAATTCCGTCCAAGAGTCTTGTTCCAACGTCATGTTTATACTGAGTGGAACAGCTGACCACGAGTCCTATTCTAATGTGCATTGATGATTTTGTAAATAGTTTCTATGTACATATTTTCCAATAATATCAAATTGTGCTAAAAAGATACACGAGTATTTTTTTACACCTCTGAACGAATTCTCATTTTTTTGTTATCACCCGTTACAAATGACTATCAGATTGTAATTAATTAACTCAACTCCACAACACTCAAAATAGTATGCGGCACTCAATTTACTAGTTATTTTTAATGGTATATATTCTAGTCCTTGCCTTAATAGTATACAAGTACCACCTCGCCGGTGATGTCTTGAAAAGTATGAAGCGAGGTTATAATTTGACATTTTCAAGTTACATTCCGAACCAAGTTTCATAAATGTTTCACTAAGGCATATGCAGTCTATTTCACCAATTTTTTTAGAGAGATCAGATAAAGTTATTTTAAACAGATCGTTTTTATAAGTATCCCTGCAACATTTTGGTGAAAGAGCCTCATATTCCGGACATTTGTTACATTAGCCTCGAAAAAAATCAGCATTATCAGGTATTCTATTTGGTGATTGTTTTTCTGCAATAAGGGTAGAGTTTTGTCCCTTATTTGTGAAAGTCAAGTAACTTTTTATTTCTGATATGAATTTTTCGAGACTAATAAATATGGACCTTATTCCAAGTTTTGTTATTTTTCCAGAATAATACGAGAACATATTAAGAGTTAAATCTTGATTAGTGTCGAATAAATATGCATAATTATTACTTTGCATGTCCATTGCCAGCAAGTTTCCAAACATTTCAACTTTATAATTGTATATTAGTGCACCACAGACATACGTAGGAAGACATATTATTTTGTTTGTGTGCGTAATTTTGCTAAGAGAGTCGCGTATACAATTCACTAATTCAATACTATTCTCAGTTGCATCTAGGTCTCTTTCGCCAATCATCACAATACAATAGTCGTTCATAGTAAAATGTTGTAATTTTTAGGGTTCCGTACCCAAAGGGTAAAAACGGGACCCTATTACTGAGACTTCGCCGTCCGTCCGTCCATCCGTCCGTCCGTCCGTCCGTCCGTCCGTCCGTCCGTCTGTCACCAGGCTGTATCTCAACAACGGTGATAGCTAGACAGTTGAAATTTTCACAGATGATGTATTTCTATTGCCGCTATAACAACAAATACTAAAAATAAAATAAAATAAATATTTAAGGGGGGCTCCCATACAACAAACTTGTTATAGATTATATATATGTATAGGTACGGAACCCTTCATGCGCGAGTCGGGCTCGCACTTGCCCAATTTTTTTTCTAAGTTATTTAATGACTGAAATATACTACTATTTGGCACCACGTAGTGACAGTACTCAGCATCGCGTTCAAATGTATGCTCTAAAGCGTTCAGAATACCATTGTTACTTTGATTACTTAAGATACACAATTTAACTTTTGGTTCATTAGCTTCAGTCGTGGTCGGCATAGCGCTGCGCTCGCGGGGAGTAGAGGCATGGGCGTGCTGGTCCACTGGGCGCTCCATCTGTGGAGTCTGGTCCAGATGGCTGGTTGACAGGTCGACGACGGTGGCGCTTGCGTTTGTCTTGCAGGTTTTATTTTCTTCGGACCGGTTAGGAGCAAATTTTGAACTGTTTCTGTTTTTTTTCGACGGCTTATTTTTATGCTTTTTATTTGTAGATGAACATATGTGTGTAAGTTTATCAATATAATTTTCATTTTCTTGTATTTGTTTTTTCAGGGTGCCATTTTCCGAAATCAGATTGCGAATTTCCTGCTCTGCAGATTGTAGCATTAATTCTAAATTATTTATTTTCTCTGTGTATTCTGCAAGCATATCTTCAGTTGTAGCTTTCATGTCGGGGCAACTCCTGTTGTGTAGACTGGAGGCCAACATTGTCCCAGAGTGGAGGTCACTGGAATCGTTGGAGTGGAGTGAATTTTCTGTTGTACTAACACGTCATGTCTCATACAGCCAAACAAAGGTCAATCACTTTCCGACTTTATTTATTACGTCATACAGCATTGCAACCGTAACCAGTTCCTATAGGTTGATTCACTAAAGCTGGCACGAATGGAATGAATGAGTGAATGATAATATTTATGTGTGCGTCACAAAATGATTACATACAGGTTGATACAAATCGAACCAAATTAAATTCAAAATGAATGGCTTTTTTTTTCAAGATTTCAAATTGGTGCTAGGAAGCTGGAACTCGGTATCGGGGGGCATTTGGGGCTCACAAATATGAATCTGAAATCGGTGTCCGAAAATTCGGTCAAAATCGGAAAATATCGAAAAAAACAAGATTTGTATGGAGTTTTTTTTTAAGAGTCCCGTATCTCGTAAACGGCTAGAGATGGGTAGGGGGATGCTCAAACAAATATCATAAAGGACCCCCACCCGAGTACAGTCTTGGAAAAAAAAATCAAAATGGCGACTTTTTTTTTTCGAAAATTTCAAATTGGTCCGAGGGGGCTGAAACTCGGTATTGGGGGGCTTTTGGGTCCTGCGACTCAGAATATGAAATCGGATTTTGAATATTCGGTCAACTTCGGATAATATCGGACAAACAAAATTTAGTAATCTTAGCTCGACGGAGGGCCGAGCCATTTCTGAGCATAACTTATTGAATCGAATGGGTCTTAGCCTCGGATACTAGTACTTTCAATGAAAACTATATTGAATAAAATCGGTCGAGCCGTTTTTGAGTTATTGCAAAATTTCATAATTTTCTTTAAAATGACGTAAGTGCCGCGCGGTGTCCCTACACTTCGAACGGTTACCCAATTGGTTAAGTGCCAAACTATATTAAAACATTTCGCTCAATCTGTCGCGTATAATAGATAACTTCCAAAAGATAATAAGTCATTATATATTATAGACCTGTTTCAGTATTGCCTGTACTTAGCAAAATATTTGAGAAAATAGTAGTTGCACAACTTCTCAAACATTTTAATCAAAATAACTTGTTTCATTCGCAACAATTCGGCTTTACTAGAGGTAGATCAACTACGGATGCGGGAATTAATTTGGTCAAGCATATTTTCGATGCCTGGGAGGAAAAAAAAGATGCAGTCGCAATTTTTTGTGACTTATCCAAGGCGTTCGATTGCGTAGACCATCAGACATTATTAGCGAAATTAAATCACTACGGTATTACAGGGAAATCATTGAATCTGTTACAGTCTTACTTATCAGGCAGAACACAAAAGGTAGTTGTGAACGGAACTAAGTCGTCAGGGTCTCAGGTCAAAATGGGTGTTCCCCAAGGATCAGTGATAGGTCCTATCCTATTCCTCATCTACATCAATGATTTACCATTTATGGCGGAACACCTTTCTAAAATAGTCCTTTTTGCGGATGACACTTCTCTCATTTTTAAAGTCGAAAGAGCATCTCCGGATATAACAAATATAAATTATGCTCTACAGAAAACTCATGAATGGTTTACAGCTAACAACCTTGTACTAAACGCAAAAAAAACCAAGTGCGTACACTTTAAGCTTCCCAATGTTAAACATTGTATACAAGGAATAATGATTAATAACGAGGAATTAGAGATCGTAGATAACACGGTTTTTTTGGGGTTAACGATAGATTCCAGACTACAATGGGGTACGCACATTGCAGCACTTGCTAAAAGGCTAAGTTCGGCGGCTTACGCTGTGAAAAGATTAAGACTTTTAACTGATGTAGCTACGGCGAGGCTTGTTTACTTTAGTTATTTTCACAGTGTCATGTCCTACGGGCTGTTGCTGTGGGGAAGTGCTGCAGATGTGAGTGCAATATTCGTTTTACAAAAACGAGCCATCCGTGCGATATACGGACTACAGACCCGTGATTCCCTAAGAGAATGGTTCAAGACAATCGGTATTATGACCGTGCCTAGTCAGTACATTTATGAAAATATTATTTATGTTAGGAAAAACCTTAGACTATTCCGTAAAAGATGTGACATACACGATTTTAACACTCGAAATAAGGATAAATTGTTATCAGTAGGCACTAGGTTAAGTAAGGTTCAAAAGTCATTTGTGGGGCTCTGTACACGCTACTACAATAAGTTGCCCGACCATATTATTTGTCTGTCGGAAAATAAATTTAAATTAGTGATAAAGCAAACTTTGCAAAGAAAAGCTTATTATACACTAGAGGAATACGTAGCAGACAAAGACGTATGGTCGGACGCCTCAACTGCAGCCCAACAAGGCATTTCCATTTTGTAAAGTTAAGTTAATATATTGTCTATAGTTAAGTTATTTAATGTAAAAATTGACCTTCAAAAAATATTCGCTTGGAATTTACTTTGAATAAAATACTTTTGACTTTGACTTTGACTTTGACATTACTGTTTCTTGGCGTGTACGACCTTTTTATAGGGCTTGAAATCTTTCTCGTAATTTTGGTCTATTGTGGAGGACGGGCAACTACGGGACCCTACACTGAGCGTGGCCCGACATGTTAGTTAAACAGCATTAAAAAAAAGTAGACATTACGTATTTCATAAATTTTGAATTATTGTGTTTGAAATCTAACTAATAATTTTATTACACGAATCAATAATAAAAAAACGGTTGCTATTAAAATACTTACATCGAACGATCTTTATTTTAGGACATCGCTAAGAACGCTGTCCGCCTCTTTGTTTTCTTGACAGTTCCATAGTACTATCGATAGTGTATTGTATTGTATTGTATCGAATACACAGATAACTGTACATTTTTAAACGAATATAAACCTTATTACAACATCATTATGGGTGTATTGTTAAGGTTATATCGACACATTTGTATCGACATAAACCAATCACTATTTTTTTTTTCTATTCCTGGCAACACTTTGAGCTGTCAAGTTAGTTCGCCTAATTAAAATCCGGAGTGTAATGTAATTTATCCTTATAGGTAAGTTAACAATATATAGTTTTTAAACAATATATTTGTTATTCGAAATGACCGCCTTTAACTTTAATACACGCCTTCAAACGACCTGGCCATTCGTCTATCGATTTACGCACTGTCTCCTTTGGGAAATTGCTATGCTTCAAAGATTTTTTTAGGGAATCGATATTGGCATGGCGTTTAGAGCAGGCCATGTCCTCTAACACTGACCATAATTTATAGTCCAGGGGATTTAATTCGGAACTGGAGGAGGGCCCTGATGAATCATCTGACCTGATGAAGTCGGGAACATTCCTTTACAGCCAAATCTGAATGGTGCGAGCTTTAAAAAGGTCCAGTGTATAATTTTGAACATAGTATCATTAAGTGGTTTAACTACAGTTTCTAGAACCGTATCTTGATAAACTTTTGCCGAAATTATTCCTGGGCCTCAGCCTCGGCGAGCGTGATGGTCCTCACCATCACGCGTCTTGTCGGTCTCCGAGTGCTCGTTCTTGAAGCGCAGGTAGTCCAGCGCCTTGGAAATGTACCGACAGTTACATTATTGTTACAATTTAGTTGTCGTAAGCATGACATAACTAGTAACTCTTATATAGGAGTCCATTGTAGGTAGTTGTAAAAATCCTATAGGTACACATTTTTAAAGGGACTTTAGAGATCACTTTTAACTTTTCGGATACCTATCTTTCTTTTACTTTTATCGCTCATTATAATTTATTTAAATTTTGTCGCACATTACAAAAACGTAGGTACAGCAATGGGCTATGAGGCATTTTCTACCAATGATAAATAACACGAATACGAAATTTAATCACAAATAAAAAAATAAACCCTAGTTCATATTTGTACAAATTACTATGAGTTTATAATGAAATTTTTCTTTTAGGTATAGATTGGTGTAATACCTTAACTTACTACTTACATTTTTTTCCAAAATGTTAGTAGGTAAGTACAACGTTGTACGTTCTAGGGTGTGGAAATTACATTCAACTGACCTTGACGTTTCGAAGGTGTATAAAAAAATACATTTATTAAAATATACGTTACACAATAACCATTAGATTTAGCAGTTTGAGTATTAAACAATATGCAATCAATTACATGCAACCGCTAATCCAAATTCTTAGAGTGATTGGTAATCTTCACTACAATGAACATAGAAAAAGAAAGCCAATCCACCGATAAGTTGGCTATGTTCGCCACACCGAACATGCAAGCATGAAATTCATTCACTGCGTAGCTGGCGGTGTTCGCCACACCGAACATGCAAAGAACTTACTATTTCACTGTGAACATGGCAGTGTTCGGTACCTCGAACATCACAGTTTAAGTGTCACTGTCACTAAATTAAGATGTAAACTAAACTAAAAACTATTTGGTTTGATTCATTACCTCATTGGTAATAGATACATGTCATTTTTATCAATGTCAAGCTAGAAAAAACTAATGTAATCTAATAAATACCTTGAAAATACTTCGCGGTTGCCGTCTCGCCGCCATCTTACGTGCACTACTGACAAATTAGTGCTGCCACAGTAATGATTAAATTTCTACCGAGTTAAAAATATATAAAGCTACTATACAAGTCAAAAATAAAATAAACAAATACAAAAATATGTCTTGTAGATTTTTTTGAAATGTATGTTCGCCACAACGAACTCGGTCCAATTAAGGGTTAAGAACACAACTCGATACAGTAAATTACTAAAAAATTAATGTCAAATAATTTTGGATCAGTTTTGGCCGAATGTTATGATAAAATTAAACTATTTTAAAAGCACCGAACTGCACGAAGATGTGCGCGTACCATTCGCGCTTCGATGTCACCAACCTTCAGCAGACCCTCAAGGGTAGGACTCGTACTACGTCAGACGGCAGGTTGAAAACAAACCCGTATAGGTCCGACGGTTACTGGATCGCGCACTGTGGCACCCAGCTCAGCCATGCTAGACGCACTTTCAGGAACACGCCGGCCGGCAAGACAACCAGGCACTCAGCGCACCGCTTGCAGCCGTTACAAAGCCTGCACCGCACAGGCCCTCTCAAAGAAAATAAGGGAGGCTCCTTGTCCTTATAGGATCACTGGACGGATAGTACGAGAGCCCACGACCAAAATTTTTGTCTCATAGCAATACGGCCAAAACCGCATCAAATCGATAGATACGATTATCCTGAACTCGAAAATACCAATATCAGACATTTTCCGCGTAGCGTTTGATCTGACCGAATTTTCAAAATTGTCAAAGAATTTTACCGAACTGCATCATAGCAATATGTCTGATTTGCAGACTGTAGTTGAATAATAGTTCTGAGATACCGGAAACATATTTTTCAGACGTTAGTAGTGTAGCGCAAACCCGTAAAATCACTTAAAAAAATTAAAAATGAGACAAAAAAAATGTCTCATAGCAATACGTCTGAAAAACTTTTTTATTACTAAATTTTGGTTATTTGATGCGAACAAAACAATTTTCAGACGGAAATGTGAACGCATTAAATTTTGAGACCGTTTTGAAAATGTTAACAAATTTTACCGATCGGTATCATAGCAATATGTCTGAAAATTGTTGGACATGATAAAATAAGTTGTCCACATGTGCAAAAAATTTATATCAGACAAATTAAGTGTAGCACCTTCTCTATCAGACAACTTTTCGATACTCAGATATCATTTAAAAATCGTATTGAGGCATCTTGAATTTTCTGTTACAAACCAATGAATACGTTGCGACCCTGAATTTATTAGATGATAATTAACAAAGAATTTACCCGAAACCGTAACATTGAAGTTGAAGGACTGAAATAAATCGCACAAAAGGAAACTGGGATATAGATACGACGATACGATAGACATAATATATAAATACATATATAGATAACATCCATGACCCAAGCACAAATATTCGAGTTCATCACACAAATACTTGGCCTGGCCGGGATTCGAACCCAGGACCGCCGGCTCAGTAGGCAAGTGCTTTAAAAAGTGAGCCAACCGCGTCGGCATATTGTACACAAGCACGTCAAAAACAATACCCTCAAATAGAAATGCTTATTAGAAAATACTTTGCTTTGCTTAGTCACAACGAGGACATAGTTACATAAGACTAAAATAATTAAATAAAAAAAATCGTTAGTATTCAACTCCAGAAGAAATTAAAACGAAAATAGCTTAAAGTGTCGAATACCGTTTATTGATTAGATGTGGATTCATTTTTCAAAAGTATCTCTTGTACAGATAAATAAAATTTTGATTTAATATATTAGATTTGTTTTATTGTACTACCTATGTTTCTACACGAATAACTTAAAATTAATGCCGTTTAAATATTTTTCACCGTTGGTTAAAATTCTCCCACATTTTAAAGTTTGAGAATCTGTGAACAGCATGATGACGTAGGCTTGTGTCAGTCACGTGGTTCGCGAGTCTCGGAATGGAATACCTGGCGGAGTATATTACGAGTATTATACCATGGTTCCAACGTTTGGAGCAGCTGGCGAGTGAGCTGTATAATAGTAACGTAACAAGCGCTGAGGCTGTTGAAATTAAATACTGATTGATTTGATAGTTTTGGTTTTATTTAAAGCACACTTGAGTAACTTTTACAAAAGAAATAAGTAATGACATCTGTCATCTGTCAAAGTACATATAATAGACAAGGGAGATTCTTGAATATCTATGAAGGCTGTAAATTTAAAAAAACATTTAACAGAGGCGTCGGCCAGGCGACTCCGAAACGTTATTTTCGTTTTTGGGAGTATATGCTACACTTAAAGTGTCTGAAAACAGGTTTTTGGTAATCATGGCAGCAATACGAAAAGTTGAAAAAAAAAAATATCCGTATTGCTATGATACAGGTCGGCTAAATTTGTTGACATTTTCAAAAATGCGCTCAGGCTATATGCTACGCGCAAAATGTCTGAAAACAAACTTTTTCGTAATACAATTATAAAATCTATGTAGGTATATTTTCACTATCAGACGTATTGCTATAATACCGACTGTCTTTTTTTTTGACACAGCAGAAATGGCCTCCCACGCAGTTGCTACACTTTCGACCGCTACTACACACCTAGTCGGGTTCAGAATCATACAATCTAACGATTTTATAGGGTTTTTGCCGTATTGCTATGAGACATGGTTTTGGTCGTGAGCTCTCGTACTCGTACTCAGATCAATATCATAAAAACTTAAGCAATTATAATTATCACGTTGCTTCTCGTCACGATCCCAAAATCTTAATGACAATCCATCATCAATTTTTTCTTGACAGAAACCCAAAGAACGAACGAAATCTAATTTTTGAAATTCAAATATAAATTTAAAAATACCAAAATGACAGTTTGCCAGACCTAAATCTATAATTCAGTGAATAAAGGATTTTGACCTTACAAACGGTCCGGTAGTTTTGAATTTTTGATATGTTGTCTAGGATGGTTAGTCAGTGTTTAAAATGCAAAATGCACAATTCCCCCCCCTCCGCGCCCGCCGCCATTTTGAAAAAACCGGCACGTTCTTCATATTTTTGCTCATATCTTCCTTTAGGAGCATTTTAGCTAGAAGAAAGCTTCGGCAATGTTATAGAGAGATAAATTTACTACATTTTCCATTTTATATTTTGTTTCTAGGACAGATAGTTACGGAGATATGCACATTTAAAAAAACTTAAGAAATTGCAATTTCCAACTCAAAAACAAACTTCTGGATTATATCTTCGTTTAGGAGCATTTTAGCTAGAACAGAGCTTGGGCAATGTTGTAGAGAATTAAATTTACTATAATTTACATTTCAAATTTTGTTTCTAGGACAGATAATTACGGAGATATGCACATTTAAAAAACAGAAAAAGTCGAATTTTCCGGAAATTTCTCAAAATTCTTGGTTTAGAACGCTGTCATTCAGTTACGGACTAGTCTAGGACACATTAAAACATGTAGGAAATATAATTGCTTATAAAACTCATGTCCATTTTTACACACATTTTCGGAAAATGTGACTTTATTTTTTACATATTTCCGTAATCATCTGTCCTAGAAACAAAATTTGAAATGTAAATTATAGTAAACTTAATTCTCTACAACATTGCCCAAGCACTGTTCCAGCTAAAATGCTCCTAAACGAAGATATAATCCAGAAGTTTGTTTTTGAGTTGGAAATTGCAATTTCTTAAGTTTTTTTTAAATGTGCATATCTCCGTAACTATCTGTCCTAGAAACAAAATATAAAATGGAAAATGTAGTAAATTTAACTCTCTATAACATTGTCGAAGCTTTCTTCTAGCTAAAATGCTCCTAAAGGAAGATATGAGCAAAAATATGAAGAGAGTGCCGGTTTTTTCAAAATGGCGGCGTGCGCGGAGGGGGGGAATTGTGCATTTTGCATTTTAAACACTGACTAACCATCCTAGACAACATATCAAAAATTCAAAACTACCGGACCGTTTGTAAGGTCACACATAGTACTTTAGTCTGTATCCACCGTATTACTATAGGTAAATAAGGCTACGAACTAACGAACCAAACTTATACAATTGAGAATAGCGACACCTAACGGAAACGGAGCGAACAATTTCCGAAAGCATGCAATCTACCAAGTGAAACCAAAATTCACGCAAGCTAAGACACTAGAAAAAGGTACTACTAGACGGTAACAGATGGCGCTGTGCTGTGATAAATTTAAATAAACAACGGATAAGTAAAAAGAAACACTTAATCCGTAGCGTAATGCTACAGTAGGTACTCAGTACTACACACGCACAGCGGAGGAATGAACTGCACGCGTATAGTCCAGGAGCCAACCGAAAAAAAATACAACTGCAACCAAGGATGATTTGTCTAGCTAGGCCGGTCTTACCGAAGCTAACTTTATTTGAATTTGACGGGCAGGTAGAGTGAGAGAGACTGGGCTACATTCCATGATACCTTCGTGTATTTGGTTCACAATCGCAAGTTCGAGAACATAGATAAATTTCATTATCTGCTGTCTTGCGTTAAAGGCCCACTGAGCATTGTCAGAAGTCTTCCGATCACGTCATTCAAATACCCACTGGTTTGGCAAAGCTTAACAGAGCTTAAATGAGCTTAGCTTAATAGAGTCGAAAAAAAATATATATAATAGAATTTCTTAATTTGAAATGCATGTACCCTAATAGAAAAAATAAGCAACCAGCCAGTTCAAATGCTCGTCAAAATATGATAGAGCCCATATCAATCCTAGGCATTCTTTTTCTGAGATAGCGTAACGCTTTTCTGCCTCTGTAAGCTTTCGAGATGCGAACGCGATTGGCTTCATTTCTGTCTTTCCTTGCATGATACAAGCTCCTAAAGCCTGATCAGAGGCATCTATATACAGTCTTGTTTTTATATCTGCTTCATTTGAAAAGTATTTCAGTATTGGGGCTGTGCAGATTCTTTTTTTCATATCTTCAAACGCCTCACATACGTCGATTGTTAAGAATTAGCCGGACATAAGTCAAATTTTCAAAAGTAACGATTAGCTACCGATTACAATCAAAATTGATAGAGTAATACTCCAGTTACAGGAAATGACCCCCTTCACCAATAATAAATTCACCACCTGCATATACCTGCAGTTCAAATTTGATCGTCGCACTAATTGCACTTTCGTGTTCTCAGCGCTCTCAATTGAAGGAGTTAAACAAATTTAATTTTGTGTGTTTTGTAAGTGATATTTCTTAAAGATTGTGATGGATTCGAGTAATTCAGGTATTATTTATAATATTAATATATATTTCAAATATATTTACTTTATTTTATAGTATTTTTATCAATTTAGAAAATGCTATCAAAGGTAATAATTTTTTAGTATTTTTTTCTTGTTCAAATGTAATTTTGTTATACTTGCTTTCCCGATCCGATCATAATTCTTTTGATTTTAAATATTTTAGACTTTAGGCTAGCTTATGGCGCATATTGTAGGTGCAGATAGCTGCAGATGACTGATTTAAAGGGTTTTTAAGATTGGAAGTCGTACAAACATAAAATCACTATATTTTTTAAAATTTAATAAAGTGCCTTTTCTCTTGCTTTTGGATACTAGGTACTGGAGTAAAAATAGTGACTACTCGCTATCTATACGATAACATGCAACTGCAAAATTCAACTAATATGGACGAAATTTATTTTTTTAGAGGACTATCTTATAAACTGCTATGGTGACACACCTGATAATAATATAAGGGTTTGAAGCAGAGATAAGGGAGTTATCAAAGAAAAATAGTCTAAAGTCCACAGAAAAGAAGCCACTTTCCATAAAACCAATGAAGATTGGTTAAGCGGGACGTTTGAACTAGGGACTGAAAAACAGCAACGGTATCCAAATAAATAAATGTAATAGGTACCTTTTTAAAACGGTAACGTTAAGGTTGACCACTTCAAGTAAAGGTACCTGACCGAAAAATTAACTGTACAATTACACTGACCGATAAAATGATACAGATTACATTTGACTCACCCTTTGAAGTCGATCCCAAACCACACAGTTATTATATTTATATATTATAGTTTACGTGAGGTTTGGCACCGACTTCAAAGGGTAAGTCAAATGTAATCTGTACTTGAACGGGTTATTTTTGGCTTTTTAATTTTACTGAAGTCGGTTCTTCTTTTTGTTAATTTTTTTTTGCTTTTTAGTGATTCATATAAAATATCAGGGCAGGGTGATCAGGAAGGTCTTGAAGGCTTGCATCTCGTTTGAATTATCTCCTAACTCCTAACCGTTAAGGAGTTGTACCTTCCATCATCAGCTCAGCATTAGAAGATGATGACTACCATATGCAAATACTTAAATAGTTTTAGAAAATATATGAAAAATATTATGAGTGCCTATAAAATTTCAGGAATTCCTTCGATTCCTCATGGATTTCGTCATCCGATCTTCACCAAAATTTTATGGGACCAACCTTGAGATGTCTATTCATGAATCTTAAAAGAATTTTCTAAATCAACTCATAAATGACGGAGTTCTGAGGTAACAAACATTAAAAAAAAAAAAAAAACATACAACCGAACTGAGAACCCCCTCCTTTTTTTGAAGTCGGTTAGAAACAAAATACAATTTAAAATAATTTTGTCCGGCTAAATTCCTATAATCGACCTATGTGCGCCTGTTGAGTTTTGTCGTTCCATTCGAATTTTCTATTCTTTTTTGTTAATTCTTTTAGTGGCAATGTTAAGTCGGCAAATTTGTCAATAAATTTCCGATAGTATGAGAATAAACCCAATACATTAGTATTGGGTAGTAGGCGTAGTTCTTTCAAATTATTTGGTGGTTTTGCTTCTTTCGTGGCTTTAACTTTCTCCATGTCTGGTCCGATTCCTTGTGCCGATACTTCATGTCCCAACAATGTTAGTTTTGTAAACCCAACCTTGCATTTTGTTGGTTTTAATGTGAGATTAGCCTTTTGAAACTTCCTGAGAACTTGTTCCAGCGCCTTCAAGAATTGGTAAATGTCTTCGCATAAACGATAATGTTATCCACATATACCAGGACAGTTTTATATTTAAAATCCGCTAGAACTGTGTCCATGGCTCTCTGAAAAATGGCTTGTGAGGTTTTTAATCCAAATGGTAAAGTTTTAAAGGCATATAATCCAGACTGTGTTCTGAAGGCAGTTTTCTCCTTGCCTTTTCCTAAACGTAAACCCAGAATTCACATCTAGCTCTGCAAAATATTCTTCAATTCTCGGTATCGGGTAGGCATCCGATTTGATTTTCTTATTGAGAGCTCTGAAGTCAATGCAAAATCTTGGGGTTTTATCAGGTTTTTCTACAATCACCACCGGTGAAGCATAAGGGCTTTGAGTCCGTTCTATTATGTTATTTCTTAACTTTTCTTGCACCTGGTCTTCTATTACTTCCTTCTGTTTCATTGACATCCTATATGGAGCTTTTTGTACTGGAATATCATCTGTTGTTTCAATATCGACTAGATATCCATTATATGCGCCCAAGTTCTTTGGATTATACGCAAATCTATCTTCATAGTTGTTTAATTATTAATTATAATACAATAAATTATTTGCTTGGTAGGGAAAACTTTAATGATGAACAAATAAGGGAAATCAAGCATAATTTTAGTCGGTTCAAGTCTGAAATGAGATCTAGATGGGCTGCAGCACACAAACAAGAAGATGATTTCTTAAAAAAAAACGAGCATGGAGCCTCATACAGATGAAATGGTGTCTGATAAAATATCGACAGAGCCGTCTTCGTCTGATCAAAGTGACACGATTTCTGACTGATTTTTCTACTCTTGTATATACTTTGTACATATATTATTATACCTACTTTGAGCTAATATTGAAAAATCCTTATTTTTTTGTAATTTCACCATAATTTTCTTATCGTATGGATAAAAAATGAAATATTAGCTTAATATTACTGTAACTACCAATATAACATCAAAAATAATATTGGCCGCCCAGATCAATAAAATACCACACTGTGCACCGATAATAACAAGTTCACAACGACAAAACACGGGCCAGCTAAGGGCAGGTCAAATATAAAAGAACTCACAGTTTGTTCGCACAGGCTAAAATATATGTATCCGGTATAGCCAAATCTGCAGGACGCAGTTTGCATAGACGTGATTATAAGTAGTTCCAGATCCAAGTGGAAACTCCGTACGTATCTACACCTTCATATGATCGGCATAGGTCACTAAAAGGTGGTGAGGCGTGGTGAAATGAGATGAAAATGGGTGAGCTTAGCCGAAAAATGAAAGATTAAAAAATTTACCCGACATAGAGGTAGCTTTGGAATTTGGAGAAAATTTCCAACAATAAAAGTCAAACCTGCACTTTAAGTTATCAGAAAGCAAACTATAAACTACTATGCTCCTAGCCTTAAATGCTATAAATGTTACGTATGGCGTTCCACGCGTAAATAAACCATGGTTGTGACCCACGAATGTCCTGATGGTTGGTCGCAGCCGACATCTATGACATGATATCTGTCTTCAACCAAGCCGTGAGTTGCGCACGGTAATAGAGCCGCTGGCAACAGCCTCCAGGCCAGCCGAACACCGCATTCGGAGTTGCTCGCCGAAATAGAGCGCAGGGCCTGAGATGATCAGCCCGTAACCGGAAGCTATGGAATATTTAAGAAGGTAAATACTAGTCCTTTCAAGCAAACTGTTACGCCACGAAAGAACCAAATAGAAAAATATGAAACTTACCCAGTCCAGAAGAATGAACTGGCTTTAACAATCCGAAAACCCCCTTTTTTAGAGAAAAGTTGGAACCTAAAAAGAAATCACAAAATTTAAAATATAGGCCTACGAAAACGGACCACGCAAGAAGGAATTGGAATCGCAGTAGACGGCACAACTCACCTGAACACACCATTACAAGATATAGCATCTCCGGGTGGATATCTCAAATTACAAGTTCATATTCCTCGCACAAACAACAGACGCTCATCAGCGCAACCACAGAATTAATAAACAGACCACTACACAGTCCAGAAACACTGATATCTAGCTCTTCAGGAGTAAACACACCATTTCACCATGAATCCAGAAACAGACTTGACGTCGTCAAAATTATCGATCCAAAATAAAACACGCTCTCAATATGAATTTTAAAAAATAAAAAGAAAACCGCTGAACAAAAAGGTCATCAAAAAACTCCTTGCATTCCAAAATAAAACACGCTCTCAATATGAATAAAAAAAAAAAAAGAAAACCGCTGAACAAAAAGGTCATAAAAAAACTCCTTGCATATCATCAGCTCATGCAATAGCAAGCCATATGAGGGTTAATAACAACACCACCTGCACATCGTAGCCGAAACTACCAAGCGTGATATTAGCTCGTAGCAAAACCATTATCTAGACCTCAAAAGACGTCAACACTTGCACAAGTTAATATGTACCGACAAAATTGGCCAGATGGCGGTATAAGCAATAACGGCTAGCTACAACAGTTTAGAATAAATATGTAGCGATTTTTAACGCTACAGCATCTCTCAAACACACAAAGAAAAAAAAAACAAAGGTGGATAACCAGGATTCAACGATAGTACCATAAAGCTAAAAGAAGACCAAGAAGAGACAGCGATTCAGGAAGTCAGAGTCGTAAAACCTGACAGACATAACACGCGGTAACGTCCACAGAATAACTCCTAAAATACCGACGGAGAAACCAGCAACAGGTAGAACGGAAAAAACAACCGGCACAGGTACAAATCTTAACACTACCCAACAAACCAAAAACCAAGCAAAACCAAGAAAAGAATCTGCAAACGATGAAACCCTAAACCTCGGAGCTTAAAGCCTTACAGTAGAAAGAGTAGGGGCATCGCCATGATCTCGAAGAAGATGCAGACCGGAGAACCCTAAAAACTCAAGAAACGAGGAATCGGAAAAAAGCCGAGGCGATTAAAGAAAATGCAATCCGTTGAATTCCCAAATCGACAGTGCAATATGACGACCAAACAATAATACTATCGCACAGACCATAACAACT
This sequence comes from Apotomis betuletana, assembly GCA_932273695.1. Taxonomy (NCBI): domain Eukaryota; kingdom Metazoa; phylum Arthropoda; class Insecta; order Lepidoptera; family Tortricidae; genus Apotomis; species Apotomis betuletana. The sequence continues at coordinate 8,193,884 of OW026298.1, read as the reverse complement.
AACTTCAGACACGTGTTGGCAAATAAAGCATAAAACTATCCAACTAACCTAAAACCTTAAAAGTACACCGCGAAAGCGTGACTTAAACCGCCAGGTACGATCAAGCATGAAACACGAATACCCGGTATTCGGACCCGGACAACTAAATCAGACCTTTACCCACAGCCAGAGCAAAACCCTACACAACTAATACCTAGCCTAACATCTTAAATACCAATGCATTGCACCTACGATTATGTACGAATACACGAATACCAGACAACTGGACCCGGCCGGTATCCTAACTGGTAAGCGCGTTATACGAACTTAGCCAACAATTAACCTACGTAAAATAATATTAAATTACCCTACATTAACGCTAACCAGTAATGTAACCTACGAGAGAAACATGAATCAGGGAACTGGTTCCAACCGTAGGTATATTACGTGGTCCACACGCACTAAACGGGATAGAGCTTGTCCAACGACTAGCGTCGGGACAACACCCCTTAAACCATACCTTCAAAAGTGTCACAACCAATGCGGCGCTGTCAAGACAAACGCCTATATAGTATATATATACATATATAGAGGTGTATATATATATACATATAAAACACATAAATTCTTACTTACATTGACAGTCAAATAGCCGCTGCACTTAAATTTTTGCCAGTTAGTACACCGTAATAAAACGTTACCGTTCTTATATGCTTTTTTTATGATACCTTCGCCCGTCATATAATATCACTTTTCCGTGATTTTCTATCACATTTATTTTTTTGCCTTCTTCCGACATTATGCACAAAGATCACAATCATAACTCATAGATTTGTATAATTTGATTTAGCACTAATGACATTTTTATTGACAAGATTGTCTTTCTAGCCAGTTGTTACAGTTCGCTAGATTAATAAAGGTTATCTTCGAAACGAGTACTAATAACTATAATAAGGCAAACAAATCTGTGTTTTGCATGTGCATGTCAGGAGTGGAACTTTTACTGCTACAGTGTATAAACAACTTTAGATACATTTACCATTAGGGGAACCTGGCGAACTCTGTTCCCCAGGGGATCGGGCTGGGGGATCAGGCTAGGGGATTCTGGTGAAAAGACCGAAAGCATCTTTGGTGCGACTGGCTTCCGTCCCTCTCTTGCACAATTTTACCCTATAGAATTTCTATGGGGTTGAGATCAGGGCTCTTAGCAGGCATTTTTATACGAGTCAGAAATCCATCTCTGTGCCAAACAAGCATTATGCACCGAGCTGTTGTCCTGCAAGAAAGTTATGTGTTCATTTGGGTAAAATACGTTGGCAGTTGGTAAAAACGAATCGTTCAATTTTTCCACATAATCCGCCCCATTCATACGACCGTTCGAGTTCTGGAAGTCTTAAATTTTACGGAGTTCCATTGCCCACCTTGCGGCTTCATCCCTGGTCTGCTACAGCAGTTCCAGTAATTTGGATGTATCTGCTGTTAGTGATGATGCAAGTATTAGTGATGTTGATAATCTAATCGAAAAACGTAAATGTTAAATGAGAGCCAAGTTCAATATCGCGTGCAACGTTGTCGACTTCACCGACAAAAGAATTGAGATCTAGGTATATGGGTGCCAAGTTCTTTGCCCTAACATTTTTAGATACAAGAACATGCAACATACTAAAATAAATGTATGTAACAATTTCTTGTTTCTCAATACTACTATAATGTTTGCTACTTAATAGTATTAGGAGATCCGAACCTATATCGACCTTCACCGAGGTGATAGTAGAATGAAACATATTTTATAATGAATTTAGTATATTAGAAAATATATTAAAAATGGGTTAGCTAAAAATATCCTGGACAGGCTATTTTTAATTATTAAAAAGAAATGATTTTTAACCCTTAAGGTCGCAAATTTTTTTTTTAATAAAAACGTCAATTCTGGTTTTCAATGGTTTAATCACACTCAAGAGGCACAGAGAAAAATATTATAAAAAATATTATGCTTATAGGTTTTTAGAAATTATATGTATAGTATACCATACAGTGCACCAATCACGAACAAATATCATTTTTAGCAGCTGTATAGCATACTATACACTGCTATTTATTCGCTCTTAACATGGTATGAAACAAAACAGTTTCTTGTCTTCACATAGCAAAGGTGGACGTTGCATTTGGTACATGTTGTACTAGCCTGGCCACCTTTGCATAGTTTACACCGTCCGTAGCCAGATGTGTGTAGGCCAGTGGTCGATTCTGTCAAACCTCACAGCATCGACGGGCCTTTCACTTGCTGGCTTTTTAATTTTTTTACTATCGGCTATCGTCGAGATATTATGCACCGCCACATGCCTATGTCCCTTCGTTAACCCTGCGTATATTTCGTAACGAAAGTCTTTTAGTTTGTCATTTTTTTTTTTATGTTTGCCTGTTCAAAGTGCCGTCTTCGCAAGAGCCAGGCATTGTTGACACAAATATCTATAATTTGGGAGAATATGTTTAAATACCATCTCTGGCTTTTAAGACCTGTGCGGTAAAGCGATATTAGCATATCAGCGAGATCCACACCTCCCATGTGGCGATTGTAATGCTTTACAATCTGAGGACATTCAATATCTATGCGTGACTGATCACTCTTTGAAAACCGTTTAATTTTCTCCATAGGGTGCGAATCCACGTAGGAACTAAGGAATGACAGCTTTGTTATCGTACCACTTAACTATGACAAGTTTGTGGTCATTGCATACAATTTGACATGAAGAGCCCCGTCCCTTATTTTTCAGCGTCTTGTCAGGTATCAAGAGTGGCCCAGCGTTCTGCAGTCTATTTTTTCGCACCGTACCCAGGCTAAAAATTCCATAATTTTCGCGAAGCAAATGGACCAGCTCCAACGAAGTGAAGTAATTGTCAAAATATACTACACAAGCAGGTTTTTTTATAGTTTTACATCAACCGAGGACCATTTTAGCACCAACTCCTAAATTTATTTCTTCATTAGTAAAGTCTATTTGCCTAAACGTGTCTTCTCCTGCATAAAGTACGAAATCGTATACGATTCCGGAAACTCCTGCACGGACTATATTTTTAAAACCCCATTTACAGGGCTTATTGGGGTTGTACTGACGCCGACTTCCAGCCTTTTTACCTTTGTAGGGTATGATCATTTCGTCGATGCTAAATGCATTTTCTTCTTCGACAGACAAGCATCGTTCCCGTACTTTATCGATTAAGGGCCGCAATTTGTAGTACCGATCTGTTATGTCCGCTTCATTATTATTGACGAAATGAATGTATCGCCGTATTTGCTGGAATCTTTTCAAAGGCATTAAATCGGCTATTTTGTGGTATCTCAATGAAGTTTTCCAGTAGTCTTTATACGACGGCATATTCACAATACCTATCAGTATGTTTATGGCCAAAAAGTCCTTAATTTCTTCTGTGGTAACTTTGATTGAACGTCCTGTTTCTTGTACACTGTATACATTTGTGTTTACAACAATATCTTCAATGAGTGTCTCCGGAAAGAAATAATAAAAGTAATCCAGTGGAGTCCAGTTTGAGGGGAGTTCATCGGTGAACACAGAACTCGGTATATCAGCTTGATGCTGAAAGCGGGTTTTCTTCCACTTGAAATTTAATTTAAATTTTCTGGCACAAAAACCTTTTGGTTTTTTTGACCTAGTTGTTACTGGTTTGCGTTTACGAGAACGACTGTTTCTAGACTGGGGGTTCTGCGTGGAACTTGGCTCTGAATCAAGTACAGATCGAGTTTGTCTTGTTATTGGTGTTTCTGGTGGTGGGATACTTGGTATGTTTGTATCGGCTTCTTGTACTGATGTGATGACTCTGGAAATACTTCACGACGAATTGGTGAAATTGGGCTATTGGGGCTGCTGCTTGACTTATCCAGTAAATTTAATCTTTCTAACGACGAATCTACTGAGGGTGCGGGTGAACTGGATCTTGAAGATGATTTTGAGGTACTGGCGGTGTTTGGTGCGGAACAAATAGGGTTTGGTAGTCCCTCATCTTCACTACTAGAGTCACTTGCACACGACTCTGCTTCGATATTAGGAACTAACGTTAGTATTCGCCTAGCACGGTTACGCTGTGCAGGCTGAAACAAGCAAAGTATGCATGCTAACCAAACCCAAAACCAAAGCAAATAATAACAAAACGTGAACGTGCCACAACCAGGTATAATCTAGTATCAGAATGGATAAATATGCATACCAAATCAAACAAAACGAAAAAGATTCCCATCATAAATGTTAGTGAGCACAAGTAGCTTTGTATAGTATACTATACACATAAGAAAATCTATTTATTTCTGATACTGTAGCAATGTATATTATACTATACATAACAAACCGAACCTTAGTTACTCATGCAGTCGCAGTGTATAGTATACTATACACGTGGATGAAAAGATTAAAAAACGGTGCAAATATAGTGTATCGATTGAAAATGTTATGAAAAAACACAGTTAAACTCTTGACAAACCATATTCTAGAAATAATATAAGCACCACAAGACGTTTTATATTATAAAATAATTTTCTTACCTTGACAGGTATCAACGCTCTCCGCATTGCTCCGGTAAATCGTGCAACTGATCAAATTTTCGAACGGCTGTCAAATGCCGGTGTCAGTTTTGACATTTTAGATACGTTCAGAAACGCGTCGAAAATAGAATGAGGTGTATTTTCATGCTTAAGATATCGAAAACATTTTTTGAATGTGATGTATATGGGTCAGGACCAAAAAGTTGGATGAAATTAAGTCGTAGTTAGCGAGGAATTAAAAACAATTGAGAAAGTTCCGTTGTGCGACAAAAAATAACGATACAATAAGGAACCTTAATATAGAACATTAAGGTACATTATTGAAAGGTTAACTGTCGTCGCACAATGGAGACTTTGACACTAATATTATTGAGTTATTATTGAGTGAGTTAAGGGTGAGTTAACGTTGCAAACTTTTTGGTCTTCACCCATATCATACTATACAAAATGACTTTAAGGGTTAATTAAATGTTGCAACATCGAGATAATTAAATTTCATCCTGAGTTAAAGTATAAAACGTATAGAATGTGCAGCCGTTGGGTTGCCTATATCCTCCATAGTTTACATATTCCTTACTCTAAGGTTTACATACCGAGCATGCGCACTTCCTTAGATATATTCGAGGTCCCATCACGTGCGCAAGCGATGTTGGGTTCTTTATTATTACACTGTATACTTACCTCGGATCTCTCTGTCACACATACCCACTCTCGATAAAATTGAAAAATTTAATAATAACCTGTCCAAGATATTTTTAACAAACCCATTTTTTATGTATTTTCTAATATACCTACTAAATTCATTATAAAATATGTTTTATTCTATTATCAGGTCGGTGAAGATCGATTTAGCTTCGGATCTAAGATTATAGATAATTTAGATTCTTAAATTATAAGAAACAATTATTTACTCAATGCATTTATTTTACATGGGGTGTAATTCAGTATCAAGATTTCACTTGGCTAGTTTATATTATATCTGTCTAGCGAATTCAAATTTTGATATTGTATTACACCCCAAGTAAAATAAATGCATTGAGTTAATAATTTTTTGTTATAATTTATGAATTTAACTGTTCAAGCTGAATGAGAAACTTCACCGTTCTACGTCACCTGGAAGTGGGTTACGCTGTTTTGAGTAAAATTAGGTTTACATCCACTATTATGCGGTTTTTCTTTTACTATTTCATTTTTATTGTTTAATGTAACGCTTGCCTTGCATCCATTTTCACTGTTGTAATAGCACAACCAGAACGAGCCGTTACGATAAAACTTCTTGCGATGATATCCTCGTCTTGCTAATAACATCGAACGCTCTCCTCTTTCTCATTTTTTATTGCACAGCACGTTGATTATTTGCAGAAACACGAATAAAACCAATGACAGGTAACAATAAAATGTCATTAGAGTAATTCGATTAGAACTCACTTGAAGTAATGTTTAAGAGGCCAGTCATTTGTCATATTACTCACTGTAAAGGTTTCAATTCAATCTAAATATGGGCGACCAAGTTTAGCTCAATCAATAGTTTCCAAAAAAGACACAGGTTAAGAATTTATCTTTATACTTATCATTTATTTGGCGGCCTCCATAGCCTAGTTAGTAGTGACCCTGCCTACGAAGCGTGCTGGGTGCGTGGTGCGTGTGGTATCGAAACAAAAACGAAAAATGTTCGATCGTAGCTGGTTATACGAATAAGAAGAACTTAGTTTTTGATCTAAACCGGTATCGTAACTACAAGAAATAGTTCTCGATCGCATCTGGTTACGAAACGAAGCCCCGGTTGCGTACGCGGCCGAAGGGAAATACGTGTAGTTGTAAACGCGCGTTGAACGCTTACGCTTAATCAACGCAGGACTCAACGCCTGTTTGAAATTAATAGCAAAGTGCATTATCGTACTTTTCAAATAGCTACATTGGTAAAGTACTATAATCATGTAATATCATTGATGAGTCTTGTACAGTCGAGTTCATTTACATCTACACACTTACGAGAACAAAAATATCTGAACACGATTTTATACTCCTGACATTAGGGTCGTGTTCAGATATTTTTGTTCTCGTAAGTGTGTAGATGTAAATGAACTCGACTGCACCGCCGCCAAAAGGCAATATGTACTAAGCGCCATCCGTGGCGCATACTACATTTCACAGTGTAAAACGATAATGCAACAAACTATCAATTCATCATACTTTTTTAAGAAATCAATAAAAATGTGCCGTTTTAGTTTCGTTGGCGTTTATCATGTGATTAAAAGACTTGTTTGAAACGGACGAAATGCTTTATTTAAGACATTTAGGGGTCGATTGCAAAAAAATTGTACATAGTTAAGGGATTTAATTAATACCAAAACTTAATTGATTCCTTTGTGTGACGAAAGCTACCCATACATTTTGGATGACTAACTTTCGTCAGACAAAGAAAGCGATCGTGATTTGTTAACTAAGCTTTAACTATGTACATTTCTTTTACAAGCGACCCTTATCAGTCTATGAATGAGACCAATTAAGCCCGCAATTTAAGAAAAAATATATAAATATTACACGAAGAGAAAGTCTCTAGTGTTTTTACCGCTCGCTTTTTGGTAAACAAAACATCGTGAGGAAACCTGAATACACTTTTGACGAAATTCAAAAGTGTATGTAATAAAATGCGTTACGGAACAAAAACAGGCAAAATTACTTTTGACCAACACGCTCAGTCAAAAGCAGTTTTGCCTGTTTTTGTCGGTTAAAAGTCCTTTTGACTGCAACATATACACGACTTTATTGCCTTAACATTAAGGTCGTGTAAAGTAACTAGATAATTTATTTTTATCTAAAACCTATCGACCATTGGGCAAAACAGACATTCACGGAATGGACGTTACAGAAACTAGACATTCACGGAATGGACGTTCGAAGCAATAGACTGGGCATATCAGGAACTGGACCTAAGAGACCGAAAGGAATTAAACAACGGATAAGTAAAAGAAATCATTTAATCCGTAGCGTAATGCTACAGCATCTCCCTACCAAACTAAGAAAACGCCGAAACAACCCGATTATCTAAACAGTGTAAACAGACCCAACTTCCACATTCCAAATGAAATTCGGCAAACATCTGTGAATTCACACAAATAAAAAAAATACTGACTAAAACAAACAGACTTAACGCATGGAAAGTCAAGGTAATCAGCTAAAGGCAAACATCCTGCAACAGTAGACATACTACCAAAAAAACGGATGAAGTCGAATCAATTGGAATCGATTGAACTAGATGGTCCCAGGCATAAATGCTGATACCAAAATACCGGTATCCTAAATTAAAAACTAAGCTAAACTACGTCTCAAATAAACACGAATACCAGTCGATGGGACGACCTTAACCTAAAGATTAAATACACAGACATTTACAGCCTCGCATGAGCGAGAGAAAAAGATAGCACGGTGCCAACCGACTAATCGCGCGGCTCACACGCAACTGTCGGAATAGGACTCGGCCTGCGCCTGGCTACCGACCGTTATCCCTAACACCGCGCCTCCAAGATAGAACATCCGAGTAAACTTGCAACGCGATACCGACCAAATCCCCACGCCTTTAAAACGGAAGACATGGGATGAGGTCCGATTCGTGTCAAGCGCCGAAACGAAACCTCTCATACACACGTTCAAGCACGCCGACGATGAGATAATCCCATCATCGGACGCCCCTAAGGCCAAAAGTCACCTCCGGAAAACAATTGGTGGGGCTAGCCCCCAAGAAACCTACGACTAAAACTCTAACCTAATTCGTAAACTAGACTATTAATCCTACGAAAATATAAAGATTCCTAATAACTCTACAATAAGACTCTGGTATATGCCTGGGCATATAGAACAAACGAACCATCGAAAATAAAGTATCAGTAAACCGAAAGGCGAGAACAAAAAAAAGGAAACCACCCACAACAGGGAGTACAATTGATAAACCTTACAAGCCATGATGATGATGATTTGGTGTGGAGACGCCTAGCCGGAGATAGACCGGCTGTCGATCGCTTGACTGCGTGTTCATTCAGCCCAATTCCCAATTGGAGCCAACCGTTACTGTTTCGGCGGCGCTCCCATACAACCTTTTTCCTCAAATGTTCTTATTCTCCTGCAGAAAGAAAGGACATCTTTGAGGTTAATGGCCTTCCTCTTCCTATCCTAGTTCCTGCTATCTTTCCTGAAGATGCTATATCGGGCTGCCGCATACATGCAACACTCTGCTATAACATGCTTACTTGTCTGCTCCTGGCCGCATCGCGAGCAGTATGGATTACTTACCACACCTACAATGCTCAGGTGCCTGTTAAGGCTATTATGTCCAGTGATTATGCCTGCTAGTAAACTCAGATTTTTCTTACCTAGTTCCAGGAGATACCTGGTCCTGTTTCTGTTTATACCCCAGGATCATCTTCGATTGTCGACAGTCCGTTGCCTCCCGCCATTGTCTATTGGCCTCTTCCTCCATTAACCTGGCTATAACTCCCTTCGTGACTTCTGCCGAAGGTTCAGGTCCTATGAGTCCCTTCTCTGCTCCTAGCCTCGCCATCTCGTCTGCCCTTTCATTCCCTGTCACACCCTGAGGTCCAGGTACCCATGCTACCGTAACTTTTTTGTGTTCTCCAAGTTTGTTTAGGGCTTCCCTACATTCCTTTACCAAGGACGAGCTTACCATTAGTTTGTCCAACGCCTTTAGCGCAGCCTGGCTGTCTGTATATATTACAATAGATCCCCCTTCCTGCGACCATTCTTCTATTATTTGCACACATCTCGTTATGCCGCATACCTCTGCCTGAAATACGCTAGCATATCTCCCCAGGGGTACGTCTACCTTCTTCTCCAGCTTCGGTATCACTATACCGGCTCCTGCCAGTTTCGTCACGAAAGTGGCAGGAGCCGGTTGTCGGCGGGAATCCACGAAACTTTCGTGGATTCCCGCCGAGAACCATCCGTAAAACAAATCGTTACGGGGTGCCCAACCTCTATCTTCCAGTTATCTCTATCTCCTATGCATCCTATATTTCTTATCAAACATCTCTTGCCTCTTTATGAGGTCGTTGTTTTGGATAAGCATCCCCAGCATCGAGCATGCTTCCCTCTGAATGAGTGCGTGTCCCTTGTCCACACAGTTTCCTCTGCATTCCTTACATGCTTTCATCCTATACCATTGTTCCATGACCCTTTTCTCCGCTTCTATCTTGACTTGAGTGACTTAAGACTACTCGCCTTATCCTTACACATAACCGTTTCTATATAACTGGTGAACTGAGAAGATTTTTTTCCTCGGAGATAGCTAGTTATCAGGATTTATATTCTTCGCAGATAACTGTTTTTTTTTTTAAGTTTTCTGTGACGAAAATCATTCCTCGGAGATAGCTAGTTATCTCCGAGGATTTTATACTCTTCGCAATGTAAATATAAAACACAAATCTACAAATAAACGAATTTAATTTTGAATTTAAAAGTACGTAAATTTTATTAGTTGTAACAAGTGATATAAGTATATTAAATTTAAAATCGTAACTCAATCTACATAATTAAATCTAAACGTTAAAATAAATATATATATTTATAAAACCTCACTCTAAATAACCTAAAATACAATAATAATAAAAAAGGGGGTCATAAAAGGAATACCCAAAAGGTCCGCGTACCTACGTAAATTAAAATTTTCTTCTTGTAAACATTGTCATAAAAAATAATTTTAATACGCATATTTTTTCCAAGCAATGCCCAACGCACGGTGATTTTGGATTGCAGCAACTGTAATACCTATTATTGCTCTTGCAATACGTGCATGTCGCTCTACACGCACGTGAAATTTTTGTTTTGATGAGATTTGGATATTCAATATTTAGCGACGTCTTTCAGCACATTTAATAAGTGAGGTAGGTAAGGTAGGTGTACTACGCCCTACAAATCGGTTCAATGGCGAATTCCAACCTTCCAATTTGTTCCGAAAGGGCAAGGCCTAAGCATAGCCTCACAGGCATCTATTTATCTTCAATTTCATGCTGCCTAATGATTTTGCTTTTCGTAGACTAGATGTGATAAAAGCATCCTTTTCCTTTAATATTCGGAAACACATTTTTAATAGCGTTTCTTGACGATATTTCGAAGTCCATCGTAATTTTTTCCGGATTCCAAAGTGGGATTTCTGATCTTATTATTTGAAATAATATATTGTAACTATTCTCCTTTTTCGTCGCCATAAGAGCACACGCAAGTGGTATTATATTCGGACACTCGGAATCATTGCCAATATTTTCAAACAAGACCTAATTCTTATTGTAGAAATGGCTTGCAACAGCTTTTAAAAATTCCATACGCATAAAAATGCTTTAGTGTTGTCATGTGCTATCTTGCCTCGTTTGCCAACTCCATCGTTACTAAGAGGTTCCAAACTCCTGTATAACAATAAGATTTTAGACACAGAGCCCAGGTCGTCACAAACTTCCTTTTTGCATTGATTCATTGCCAAAGTAATTAATACTCACTAGCTCACTACGTCGAAGTATAATAATTTTAGTGGTCTCTGATAGGTCTAATGTAATGGATGCGTTGCAGTTTTCTGACCTGCGATAGACGCGCCTCCAATTCTTTAAATATTCTAACTATATCGTTTTAACTGTCATGTATTAATAAATCATTACCTTGCTAATTTTTAGTGATAATCAATTCTTTGTCCATTGTGTTAATTCGTTCTAGAATTTCTTTTGCAATTATGTCACATGAGTAAATAAGGAGTCTAAAGTGTTGCTTGCTAGTGTACGAGGGTAAATCAAAAAGTTCTTAGAATAAGGGTGAAAAACAAAAGAAAATTGTTTTTCTATCTTTTATTTTTCTACATTGTCTCCTTGTTATTCTATACACTTTAAGTACTGTTTTAATTTTTTTTTATTCCATTATAAAATAAGATTTTCCTTGGGACTCGAAAAACTCCTCTACAGCACCCACTATGGCATTATCATCTCGGAATTTTATTCCGCGGATGTGCTTTTAATTTCGGGAATATGTGAAAATGATTTCCTAGTCATAGTCCGGAGAATATGGCGGGTGGTCGAACAGCTTGAAGCCAGCTTGGCGGATCGCAGTGATTGCCAATTGTGAGCGATGAGCTGGGCCGTTGTCGTGGTGAAACAGTGCGCCTGTAGACCATTTTCCCCGGCGATTTTCTATGATCACTTGCCGCACTTTCGGGATTAATTCTTTATAATAGGGACCTGTAATAGTTTTTTCTTTCGGCAGGTAGTCAATAAACAGGATTCCTTCCGCATCCTAGAATATAGATTCCCTAATTTTGCCCGCCGTCGGAAAATCTCGAAATTTTTTATCAGCTGAAGAAGATGGTCGTTTCCAGGACATGCTTTGTTTTTTTGCTTCGGGATCAAAATGGTGGAGCCATGTTTCGTCCTGGGTTACAAATCGGCGATAAAACGCATCCGGGTCACGTTCGATGATTTCGAGATTCCGCTTCGAAACCTCCGCACGCTGTTCTTTGTTTACCTCAGTTAACATTCGCGGAACCCATCTTAGCGAAACTTTTTTAAACCCCAAAACGTCCGTCAATATTGATTGCACGCTGTCAAAAGAAATGTGTAGGATCTCTGCTAACTGTTTGATGCTAATTCTTCTATCTTCTGATACCAATTTTTTGATTCTCGCCACGTTGTCATCAGTAACAGAGGTGGAAGGCCGGCCGGAGCGAAGGTCATCTTCACACTTGGGCCTACCTCTATTAAATTCGGCAACCCAGCAAGCAACCGTGGAATATGGTACAGCATTAGTACCTATAGTCTGCTGAATATCCAAATGAATTTCCTTAGTGGACATTTTTTTCAAACACAAATACTTAATCACGGCACGTAACTCATTTTTGTCCATTATGACAGATTTTGAGCGATTTGCTTCACAAAATAATTAATTATGTGTTATTGGTATACGTAATAAAAAAAAAATTGTCGTCATATTATGTCGTAAGGATAGCTAAAATAAAATAAAAATAAACTACATTTAAAAAGGTTTTACCACCATGCTGTTCTAAGAACTTTTTGATTCGCCCTCGTACAATTCAAAATGTAAGTATAAAAATAAACATGCCATGTGAAATATTTTCCATTTGTGGGTTTTGATTGATGTGCGGCCTCCCTGAACAACCGGTGAACCGAATGGGGTGTGCAATTATTTGGTATTTGTAGCGGTCAAAGATAAACTCGGATCAAATAAATCAGTATCTTTGACGTATCTTGGTTGAATTTAATATTATGTTGATGTGTAAGCTGATTCAGCTTGCTTTTAAAGTACCTCGTACAAGATAGACAAACACGACTACTTTTTTGTTTCGTATACTAGCATGCTCTTTTGGCCTTACACGTTAATTCACCCGAGCAGCCCTGTCTCGCATCCCGCACGCATCCCCTCCCTCGCGGAGGCTTACCTGCGCGCGAGCCTGGCCGAAGAGCGGGCGAGTAAATAGGACGCAGACGCGACATGCAACTGTGAGGAAGTCGAACGGTGTGGTATACCGTTTAAGGTTTATACGTATAAGTATATTATTATTAATAGAGATGCAACGGATATCCGGTTGCTATCCGGTATCCGGCCATTATTTTACCATCCGGCCGAATACCGGATAGTTGCGCACTATCCGGCCGGATACCGAGTAGTGATTCTGTTTGGTATTTAATACTGAAAAATGGTTGGTAAGTATACAAGAATACAACAACAAATTATCAATATTCGTTTATTAGTATTACCTTTAACGTAAAATTTAAACTTATCAAAAAGCCTCATTTAAAGTAGTTAAGGAATCCTTTGATCAGCATTAGTATCCATTCAACCAATCGTAGCGTACCTATCGTATGTTAATTCTTAATCAAATAAAATAAGTGTTACCAAATAAATAAAAAGAGAGTTTAATATTCATAATTAACTAACGGCAAATTGTGGTGAATAAAAACGAGATTCTCTGCATTTTTGGGTAGAGTCTGTCTAATGAAAGCTGAACCTGCGAAAAAGCGGCAAATTTAAAAAATCATTACATGGTATTACCCATCAAAGTAGGAATAAACGATTTTGATACTTTTCTTTATTTTGGTGGGTACTAAGGGAGAGGAAACGCCTAATATTTCATGAACATTTATTTATGTATTTGATTTTATGGCACCAAATAATAAACTTATCATACAAATGGCGGACTTAATGCCGTAAGGCATTCTCTACCAGTCAACCTTTGAACTAAGCAGATAAATTATGTGCATTACAACAAACTTAAAAACAAGTTTCACTAGATATATACTTAAATAAATAAAAACATAGTCTTATAATGTATACATGTTATACACACACATACACACTTTTTTTTGTCGGGGTTAAAATAAAAAGTCATAAACTAAAGTTAAAAGTTTTATTTATTTTAAGAACTACAATCAAAATCGGTTTCTAGAAACTCTACTTCCATTGATTCATCTGAACTACTGTCAGACTCATCATCATGCACACTTATAATAAATGATTCCAGGTTTTCGGTTATTCCATCCCTGGCTTTGTACTGAGCTTCAATATTAAGCACATGATCAGTCATTTTCTTCCAATGCTCGGATGTTATGCTCTCAAAAGCCTCTTTAATATTTTTTTCCATTTCAGCTGCTGATCCGGCAATATTTTTACTTGCGATTTTTCTCTTCGCCGAACTCCATATTAATTCGATTGGGTTCAGATCACAATGATAGGGCGGAAGTCGCAAGACCTCATGACCATGCTGTCTTAGAATTTCATCTGCTTCGTAGATTGGTTCCGGTTTGTGTTTCTGTACCAATACATGAAGTTCTGCAATGGTATGATATTCCTCATAGTGAATTTGATTTACACGAAGCCACTCTTTTATTTCTGCTTTGCGGGTGTTGGTATTTGGAGGCTTATTAATTTGCACCGTATGGTAGCTGGCATTGTCCATGACAATCACGCTCGGTTTAGTCAAGTTCGGAATAAGCTTCTCATGTAACCACTTATTAAAATTTGTGGCGTTCATGTCATGGTGGTAGTCGGCTTTAATTGATTTTGTGCTAAATGTTAATAACGCATAAACAAAACCATTTTCTGATCCAGCGTGAACAATAATATATCGTTTACCGGACGAGATATTGTCAACTAGACCTTTGGTGGAAGCCCCTTGCCATGATCGTTTTAATTTGTAATTCTGGTGTACGTAAGTCTCGTCCAGGTATATTATTTGTTTACCTTCAGCACGTTTTGTTGCAATAGTCCGTAAGTAACGGTGTCGCCAAGCTGCAATGTCAAAGCGCTCAATGAGCGCTGATTGATATTTTGTTTAAATTCGTATCCATTCGCATGTAATATTCGGCGTAAAGTTTCAAAGCATCCGGTAAAATTGATGCTTTCTCTCAACTCTGCCAATAGGCACCTGAGTGTAAGCACTTGCTTCTTTACGATATAAAATTCGTTGATTTTATTTCGGATGGCTTGGATGTCAAAGCTATTTAAATTGGATACTGTGGCCTTGTGAGGTCGCTTTTTTCCTGGGGTACTGAAGACACCACTGTTTACTTTTCCTTCATTGTTTATTCTCTTCAAAGTTCAAACACTGAGATCAGTTATTGACGATATTTCCTCTAAATACTTGTTTTGACTTAGCAATTCGTTTTGCTCCAACTCTTTCAACTTCCCAAGATTATCTAAAAGGAGTTGTTTTTCTTCAGAGTCGTCAAGTTTATCTGAAATGAATACATCATTTATGAAAAAATTAAAAAGCAATATCAATTTAAAAAGATAGTTTGGACGGGAAACGATATATTGTGAATCTTTGGATTGAAGATAATTATAGAAATAATAAGTATCAAAATTAATATGCCTTACTAACCTACAAATGCAGTCACCACATCTAAACACTCTTTTTTCTGTTTGAACAAGGCTTCCCTCTCCTCTTGTTTTTGTTTGCTTTTGCTTATCATAGTAAAAATTATCTGACGCACACCACTTTTAATTGTTTTACCCATGTTTCAGCAGTAAACTTTCGAAAGATCTCTTCTATTTGACACTCGAATGCAGCCTCAGACTAACCTCAACAACAACGACTTTGCTAGTCAATGTCAAAATGACATTTTAATAGTGTTGCCGCTCAAATAATCGATGGGTTCAGCTTTCGTTAGACAGACTCTAACAGACGATTCCTCCTATTTTCATAAACAAGTCCCGCCTATGAAAAAAGTCTTACGCCATAAACACTGCTACATGGTGAGGACAGATATATTTGGGCAAATTTTATCAATATTGGGAATTGATTGGCGTTTGCTGCCCACCATGCATAAGGGTCACTCTGTCGATGAACTCGGACCATTTTTAAGTAAAAGTCAAGCTCGTTGGCTATAGCACTATTTGTTGTATCTTCGGTTTGACTATTATCTTGAGCGACTTCGTTAAAGCAATCCCAAAATGTTTCATGAACAACAGTTGCGCCATTGCCTGCCCTTCTTTTCATTGGAGGCGAATCACCTTCACTACTATTTGAATCTTCTTCCTTACAACTCATTTTTAGGCCCTCCAGAAGCAGCTTTTGTCTGGTTTTTTCTGTTTGTATTATCCTAAAAAAACTGGCTTTGAATCTGGGATCCAATAAAGTAGCCAGGTAATATTTAGGATCTTCATCAAGATGTTGAAAACGTTGCTCTATTTCAGTTTTCAGAGATATCAAAACATGCAATAAATTCGGTACTTTCCGCGCTGTTTCTTCTTTTTGAAGGTACCTCATGAACGTAGCCACGTGTGGTATGACTTCGGAAATGCATGACAAACCTGAGCTGGTAATTTTCGGTATTTCCTCGAAAGGTTTAAGAAGGATGATACTTTGCTCCATTAAGTTCCACTGATGAGGAGTCAAGTTACTTAGTTTATCGTGGTCGGCAATATATAAAGAAACAGCCCGTTTCTGCTCTAATAAACGCTCCTGTAAATAGTAGGTGGAGTTCCAACGTGTACTGACATCTTGCACCAACTGATGTTCCGGTAACTTCAGCTCCTTTTGAATGGCCTTCAGTTTTTGTTGCGCTAGTCCTGAGTGATTGAAATGGGTTACAATACGCCTAGAAGCAGCCAACATCTCCATTAAATCAGGCTGACATTTAAGTGATTCACTGATGACTCTTTGGAGCGAGTGAATAAATAAAGCAGCGAGCAGAATCGTATTCAGCCACCCGAACTCCTTTTACCATATTAGCCCCACTATCGTGCACAACAATGTGTATTTTATTCAGAGGAATGTTCCAGCGCGCGGCAATAACGTTCAGTTCGTTTGCTATAATTCTCCCCGGTATGAGATCCTGAAAAGGGTTTGATTGCCAATACGCCATCTTCCAGTTTGAAATCAGGAGATATCCAGTGGGCTGTAAAACTTAAAAAGCTTTCATTATTGTGGTCGGATGTCCATATATCTGACGTAACAGACACCACGGCAGCTTTTGTCATATTTTCCATCATTTTTTTATTGATTCGGTCATAAATGTCGGGTACTATTTTTTCAGTCATAAATGTTCGACTGGGGATCTTGTACCGAGGAATTGCC
Organism: Apotomis betuletana; assembly: GCA_932273695.1. Lineage (NCBI taxonomy): Eukaryota > Metazoa > Arthropoda > Insecta > Lepidoptera > Tortricidae > Apotomis > Apotomis betuletana. Next base: position 8,176,764 of record OW026298.1, on the reverse strand, counting down.
TTATGCATAAGCCTGTTGAAACCAACTCTGTCCACCATTGATAGTGGTTCATTATCTAACGCAATCATTTCACCAATTAAATAATGATATTCCTTAGACTTTGGGTCATTAATACCCCAATACTGTTTTCTTTCTACTGTCTCTGCCAAAGTTAATTGTTTATGTGAAGCCGGCTGAGCGGGACCGCTCGTACTTGCAAATGAACTCGTAGAAGGAAAAGTTCTGCTTCCGCCGCATGAAGTTGAAGATGGACCACCGTAAATTTCGGAGAATTTGTCGGGATGCTTGTGTAGTGTGTAGCGCATCACGCACACACTCATCTCTCCTTTCCTATATTATCCAATGTATCGTATGTTACAGTTAGTAATAAATCATACTTAGAACCAAACACTACTTGTTTGCATCAACGCCCATCCTTACATGGCGATCCTGCCAGTGCTCCTTATATGGGAGCACTGGCGGGCAACAGTTTGCCGACCAGTGTAAGAACCTTGAACCAAGACAGTGAAATAAAAATGTGAAAAACTAATGCTTAAGTAAAAATACTAATATTTCGGTGAAAGAGGTTTGTGGTTGATCGCGATTTCTAAAATGTGGAAGACTTTATAGAAATCTGAAGAAATCGAGGACGCTAAATGTGCAACGCTTTTATTTTATTTGTCGGCTAAATTAATTAAAGAGTTATTGAAACTAAAATTGAACACTACAAGTGAACAGTTAATCCAAAGCTCTTGTCGTAGTAGCAATGCCGACTAAGCGAAATACATAGTATTGATGATGGTGCCTATGGCTCAATGGACTAAACAGCCTTTGCGTGAGCCCCTGTCTCCGCGACATGATGAAGACCACGACATTGACCAGTGACTGGCAGTGAGAGTGAAAACAAAAAAAAAACAGTGGTAACGAGTGTATTTTTTTTTGCAGTGATTAGATAAATTGATAGTAGGTATTTAGATGCCAGTAGGTTGGATTATTAATTAATTACGATAGGTAGAAATAAGTGATGGAAATGAGCCTTACTAAATCTAAAAATAACGTACTTACATATAAAAGATTACAATCTAGAACACGGGTGGTCTGGCATGCCTGAGATATGCTCCAAACATGGAAAGGCATCCAGTGCCTGTAATTTCGGCTCAGGTTACGCGACGCTCTATGTAGGTACTGATTTGTGTCAATTGGCGTAATAAAATAACTATATTTTAATTGTTTCTTATAGTAATATTTTTAAATCTAAATTAATGTTACATTTATATTCTTACAATTGAATAGCTATAGCTTACTTATAATTATATAGTGTGTTGTTTAAAAATTAAATTTTACAAGGACGCCACTTTTGTATGTGGAGTAACTACCTATAAAGGTTTAACAGATTATGGAAAAAAATACTAATAGAAACGTCTGATACCTTATTATTTATTAAGTAAACAAATGTTAATTAACGGGTGATAACAAAAAAATGAGAATTCGTTCAGAGGTGTAAAAAAATACTCGTGTATCTTTTTAGCACAATTTGATATTATTGGAAAATATGTACATAGAAACTATTTACAAAATCATCAATGCACATTAGAATAGGACTCGTGGTCAGCTGTTCCACTCAGTATAAACATGACGTTGGAACAAGACTCTTGGACGGAATTCTTGTCCATTTTCCGCACACATGTTTTAATTATTTATATCAGTTGGGTACAATTTTCAGCTCTCCAATTATTTTTGTATACTAAACTGCTCAAATAACCTAAGAAATCTTCAATCGCCCGACATTGTGCAAGGTTTATGGGGTTTCGGATTTTCGGTACAAATGGTATATTATTAGCGTCTAGGAAACGTGTCGTTTTTTTGGCATAATGCGACGATGCTTTATCCGACCAGAACATATTCTCCATCTGAGTGATGTTTGCGAATAAATGCTATCAGTATTTTTTCAAGCATTCGCTTTCATACACTTTTTGGTTGACCGCTAAACCACTCGGTTAGAACGACAGTTTCGAAAGACCTTTGTCGGATATAGCCACATAAAGCATAACTTTCTGCTCAAACTTGTGCTTATACTTGTGTTTTATATCGTCTGGTGTTGTAAAATTATTGCTGGTGTAGTATCGGTCATTTCCAGGTATATGTGTTTTACTCAAAGGAAAATAACTTTTATCGTCCAAAATGAATGATTTTCCTTTGTAATTTCGGATCATCCAGCGACACTGTGATATAATAGTCAGTTTTTGCTGTTCAGTGTATTCCAGTGCTCTCACCTTCTTGCGGCATTTCAGACCTATCTTTTTCAAGAACGAACAAGTGCACGGTTGGGAACACTTTATTTTTTCTCGCGGCATCTCGTTGGCTCATAGGATTATTATCGTTAAAAGTGCTATGGAGTAGGTTCATCCTTCTCTTGGTCATTATCTTCGCTGGTCGCCGGCTACCACTTTTGTGATCTATCGTCAAGGATGCAAGAATTCTATAAATAGTGGAGACTAAGTACATATTCTTTACTAAAATTATCTACAGTAGACTTTTTCCCCCAGTTATAGTTTGAATTATAAAAATGTTCAACCGTTTTCGCAGTGTTTCTTGTTTCGACACCATTTTGACAAATATTAATGCTTGAAAAACAAAATCAAATGAAGTTTAAGAACCTCAAAAGAAGTAGTAACAACTTCATAAACAAAGTTTTTTGTCTAAGTGAATAGTCTTGTTTTGAGGTCCATAGAAAGTTATTCTCATTGTTTGTTATCACCCGTTATTGTTTCAAGAAAATTTAAGTTTCAGCAAGAGAGAAAAGGTTAATGTTTTAAGAATGCGGTTGTAATACAAATTGTATTGATAATTATTGTTATATTATGGAGCAGGGTTGGATAGGGCGTAACAGAAAGGGAAGTTTACATATGAAAAGATTTAGCTAGAAGTAGGAAATACCGGATTGTACTTTTTTTTAAGGATTTGACTTGTTTTTTAATACTTAATTGAAAATTTAAACGAATGAATATGGCAATATGGGTAGTATTGTTTTATACAGAAGTAGGAAACAGCTTGTTTTTGGATGGTGCTTTAAGCATGTTGTTTGGGATAGCTGAAGTAAATAAGTTTTTTGACGAGCAGTTAGCCTGATCACCTAATTGTTGTTGAAACTCTTATATACTGAAGTTCTCATGGTGTACGAGACTTTGGAAGATATTATGAATGGGTTTAATAAGACAAGGTTTTTTTTTATGATAATGACGACACACCTTTCGTGATCAGCGGTGACCCGAGAGGCGCCGTTGAGCGAATAGGTAAGTGTATTTTTAGCAAGGTACACCAGGGTACAAGACAGGTAGGTTCGACAAAAGGTAAATAATACATCATCATCCTCCTAGCCTTTATCCCATTTTTTGAGAATGAATTCTCAATCGGGGTCGGCTACCTAAATCCCAAGATGTGGCGTAGGCACTAGTTTTTACGCAAGCGACTGCCATCTGACCTTCCAACCCAGAGGGGAAACTAGGCCTTATTGGGCTTAGGTGGTTTCCTCACGATGTTTTCCTTCACCGAAAAGCGAGTGGTAAATATCAAATGACATTCCTTACATAAGTTCCGAAAAACTCATTGGTACGGGCCGGGTTCGAACCCGCGACCTCCGGATTGAAAGTCGCATGCCCTAACCACTAGGCTACCAGTTACCACCGCTTCAAAAGGTAAATAATACATTGTGTATAATTTGCTGTTATTAAAAAGAGTGGTGTTATTTATTTTAACACACTTGTCACCCTTGTATGAAGACATTTAAGAACACTATTGACACCTACTGGGAATCCTTCCAATCATATTTTCCATTCTTTGAAATGTTTTTGCACGTTCTATCTTATGCGCTGCGTTAAATACCGTTTTTTTATAGATATCCCAATGTCTTATTTAAACGTTTGACCTGAACTTGCACGTCAGTTTCATTATAAGTACAGCGGGCTTCTAAGTCAGCATCAAAAGTACCTACGTGACAATTTTAGCATGTGGTTTGACATAAGCCAAGAGTAAAATTGACAGATAATTTGAATGCTGCACGTACACTCTTACATCATCGATCTAACCCTGCAACCTTCAAGTAATGAAACTCGCATGCGAGTTCTTGCCCCGCCTAATTGGGCCTTTAAGCTAACTCTCACTGTAGAATCTTTGCAGTTCCAGCTTACCTTGCGGCTGAGTAAAATACATCAACAACAACAACCACGCATGTTTACACGTTCACTGTCCCAGTTTGACATATGAACCTTAGGGGACACGGACTACGGACAGTGAACGTGTTAAGTTTTTATAAATAATGGATATTATGAATGTTACATTATCTACAGAAAAAAAAAGAGAAATATAATTTGTGTTAAAAATAACTGCATAAGCGCAGATTACTTAAAATACTTGCGCATTGGCACCGCTAGAAAACATTGACATATAACTATTTGTGCCTTAAATGTTGTCTCTGTTATTTTCAATATTCAACTGAATGAATGTTGTCCTTCCTACAAGGTCAGTTACGCGCTACGCCTGCTCGGCAAAACTTTCGCGCGCATCTCAACTTTGTAGGCACAACAGTGACAAAGTTTGTGTGTCGCGTCTGTCGCTTCAACTCACCGGCGGCGCGGGCGCAGGCCCCGAGGCCGCGTCATTCAGACTACGCCACCGTGCGCGGCGCGCGTGTACCGTGATGTTGATAGCATGACTGTGTGACTGTGTCTGTGACAATGACTGTGAGTGCGTTGACTGTGCTGCTGGGGACCCTTGTCCTGGCCGGCTGCAACGCTGAGCTTCAGGAGAGAGGTATATAGAGTTTTCATTAATTATTGTATGTTAGTGTTAAGTTCAAGCCTCGAAGGCTCTTGAAAACAAAGTCTTAAATCGTGAAATCTAAGCACGTTACTGTGAATTTTATAATTGTACTCATTTGACTTGCCCATAATTATAATAGGTAACCTTCAGTTTTATGATGGAAAACCTACTTTTTTTCCTTCTTTTTTACTTAAGCAGAGGCACTCACCTGCTGCACAAGACAGTAAAACAGCTCTCTAGTGTTAAACGGTATAAGCAAACCAATAGCGACCTCAAGCTTTGATGGGTCCCACACTTGTATTACAGACGTTGCGTTTACTAACAAGCGTACTAGTTATGTCAGTTTTCTCTATACAAAGCCTTAAGTTTAATTAAGAGCGACCTATATCAATTTCTTTGCTCTGTGCCATATCAACCCCTCAGAAAACGGCGACACGGTTAAGAATTCCTTAAAGTATTTTCTTTACTCGTGTTGAGATTTGACAGGTTTTAATTGAAATTAATTAGTCTTAGATTGCAGGTTTGCATTCGGCAAGACCTATATACTTCAAATTGTCCAGTTAAAATACTCGTGTATTTCTTACTTGTTTCGTATGGGTTTTCGTCACTAGGTATACCTACCACATAATTCTCTAACGAGTATGGAGATTTGTCAAACGCATTTTTCCACTATATAGTCGACAACGTGTATCAAATTAACACTAAAATAAAATACAGATTTAATTAAGAGAATCATTTCGTTAATGATTATAATATAGATATCGTCACAACTATGAGATACCACAAAAAAGGTTTTTTCTAATTAGTGATGAATTGACGATATACTGGTCTTGTATAAACGGGATTAAAATTCCAGTTCCAATTCACGTCTTTGAAAAGTTTAAACCATCTTATTCGTTATGTTTGTAATGAGCTATAAAGTCGGCATTTCTGCTTTTGTAACGGTTATGGTGATTTGTTAAAGTTGAAAGAAACATATAGCAAAAATCCATAGGAACTTGGACACTACTATGATGGACTATACTAGATAATTGTTAGGTGTCTTAATGTTTTACATAGAAATCTCCTGGGACCTAGTTATTATAAACCGGGTTCACTCACGTCGTTCAAGTCGATTATCGCTCGAAATATTTTGAATCGATTCGCGATTCACGATCGTGAGCTTTGTCACCAATTGAAAACTAAAAAGCTAACACACTGTCACTTTTTGATTCCTAATATTTATTTCCAATATACAATTATTATAATTTAATGACCATCCCAAAGAGAGTTAGAGCGCAAAAAAATATTTTTATTTAGAAAAATTACACTGTATATATATACAGTGTAATTTTTCTATATATATATATATAGCTTGACGAACCTAGCGCGGAAGATGGTTATGATGACCCACAGTTATGAACCATTGGTTAAACAATCAATATGCGACATATCAATCATCAAGTCTTTTTATGTGATAATGAAGTTTCTCGTATGAATATAAATATTTTCTCACCTTACCTGTTACTAAGTGTAAATTAGTAGCCAAGGATTATTGTTACAAAATGCCACCAAAACCGCTTGTACAATGCCGGTCTGACGAGCACCTAGCGTGTTGATTACTTGACTCAATTAACCTGTCATTCGTGTATATTATACCTTGCGCCTGGTTGGTACAATCCAAAATGGCAAAAGTTCTTCTATTATTCTGGTCATACTACAGTTCAGCATCATTAACATAGTATTACTCAAAGTGACCAAACACATCCCAACTGCTATGCAAAATAAGATCAGGAGGGTTACTCCGATGTTCGAAATTCGAACTTCGTATCCTACCGTCCCTCTCATTCGTTTGATTGCGGCTCCACACGACTCGCGAAGTTGATCTAAGTTGGGCGCGTAATGGGAGTGTGGAGAGGCACACATCGATGAGGCAAGAAATGCCGCGCTGCTGTAGGACTCTATACTCATCAATGGCGATATGGGAACCCGTAAACACACAAGTGCTGCAACAAACATCTACAACAGATGCTGTGGCCAATGATGATGATGATGATGATGATGATGATGATGATGATGATGGAGAGGCACTTCGCTGCGGAAATCCATACTTCGGCCAACTTCGGTCAACTTGGCGAGTAGTGTAGCGGCAGGGTGAAACGAGATTGAGAGGGACGGCACGCTACAAGTTTCTATCACCGATGTAGCCCTTTACTTCTGATAGATTTCGCTAATTTGGTCGCTACGCAGCACAAAACTGATAAAACGTGATACCGGCCCGTCTAACACAGCTTTGCTTTGCGATTCTTGGCGCGCGACATAGCATCGCCCGTTACTCTCTCACAGTAACTGTGACGAAAGAGACAAGTAATGTTTCTCGTGCCGGGCTCTTCGCCGCTATATGCCCTTAAGAGTCGTAAACTTATAACACCCCTATTTTTTTCGTCGGGGGTTAAAAATCTATTATTTTGAAAATCTTACTCCTAATCTGTTTTTAGCGCCTGCACAGTGCACGTGGTAGGTCCGAACAGTAACACAGCTGAGGCGAGCCTACCACCACGAAATGGCGGTCACAGCTAGAGATGTGCCATTTTCGGGGACATTTACGATTTCTATGGAGTGAGATCGTTCCTCAGATATTTTCATATACAAAATGTTCTCACTTTCAGGAAATTCTCGGAAATCATCAGGTCAACCGTATAAGTTAGAGAAACCTGCAAGAATCGTGCAGTACACAAACGCGCCTGATCGGTTTTTTTGTGTTTCCGAAAAGGCAGCTAACCAAGTATTAGTGTTTTGGTTTGAATTATACTGCGTTCGACCCACTTAAAGGAAACAATACCTATGATTATTTGGTATTTATTGTATACAATGCCACTTTGAAAACTTCAATTGATTATTGACTCTTATCTCCATGACACGGATCATATAATACTTCCATGAACAAGAGATTTTACATACCATGGTCAGGTAATCGATGTCTTCGCACTATTTCATTAGTAATCTATTCTCATCCTGTACTGTACGTTATTTGTCATTTATATTATATTATTTATTATATCATATTAGTCAAGTGCAAACATGCATATCGAATGAGACCTTGGGTTTCATTTGTTTCGGGACATATTTTCGAGAAGGATGTGCAACCCATATTTTACACTCGGCTGTACAGGCTTATCTAATAATGCTTTTTTTAGCCTAAATTTTTTTCGTACCATTCGTGGTAGTATTGGCCTGAGGCAAAATTATGCGTATTTATATTTAGATACATCCAACAGGAAAACAAAGTAACAGTTACATCTGACTTTGTCCCATATATTAGTACCTACCTGTAGTAGGTACTTACATAGCTGTAGTTTCTGATTACAAAAAGTGACAAATTCATACTTGGGCGTCGCGTCGGGCCTAATTCAATTGACAACATTAGAAATTTTCAGATAGTGTACCTACTGTACACTGTTTGAAAATTTAAACTTATTTCATTGATTTATTATCACGGAGAATCCAAAACTATTTTTTTAGTAACCGACTAGTTTTCGTAATATAAAAAAAATGTGAAAGCAGCTTCGTCTAAAGCATCGGCCCTCTACACCTTGTGGAAAATTTGGCAGTTAAACACAGAAAAATAACAGTGGTATAACTTTCATACTAAATCCGCCTTAGTAATATTCTGACTGTAAGATTTTCTGCGCTATAACTTGTCAGTTGTCAGTTATAATTTAAGTAATTGGTATATTCGGGATATTTTCGAAAATGTAAAATTGTGGTAATAATTCATTTTTATCCTTTATTTGATTACATCGATAAAAAGTCTGATTTAAATTTTGTCAATTGTCACTTGAACGATTATTATTATTATTATTGAAGATAAGCAGTGTACAGTCGAGTTCATTTACATCTACACACTTACGAGAACAAAAATATCTGAACACGACCCTATTGTCAGGAGCATAAAGTCGTGTTCAGATATTTTTGTTCGCGTAAACGTGTAGATGTAAATGAACTCGACTGTACATCGCTAGAATGGTCATATTGGGGTAATATTCCTGACTGATGTAATTATAAACTGATGTCAATATAAAGAGCTCTTAATTCCGTGTCGAACTAAACATAAGAATAAATATAAATTTCGGTTGTTATTTTATTTTCCTCATTTAATCTTTATTATACCCCGGTCAATAAGACACATATCTTAGTCCGTATTCCGATTAAAATCTTGTACTAGGTATGTCGAAAATTCGAAATCTGTTTAGGCCATCTTTTCCTTCCTTCTTACCACTTTCGTGTAAATAGTTTTGACAACAAACCTTGGGTTAAGAGACACAATATTTGATTTAGTATTTCCTCTTAATTATATTCGTTTCTAAGAACAATAACGATATTTCTATTTTTAAAACACTTGACAACCGCAAAATATTTCTTAAACGATGAAATTATTCCATAGGTTAAACCGCAGTACCGATATGACACACTTGTAAATACTTAACTTAGTGACGTCACATTAAAAATATAAACATGCCGTAGTGAAGTTTAGTAGGTCGAGTCGAGTAACAATTGTTTACATTTTAAATGTTTTACTGTAACTGTAGAAATAAACGTGTAGACTGATTCACGGCGGCGATCAATTATACAATTGTACGGCCGCGTCTGGAAATATGTGCCCGTATAGTTTTAAACATTGCTCCCGAATCCAAAATGTGTACATATTTTTAGACTAGATCATACTTATATATGGGCGAATATACAAAAATTGGGTAACTTTTCGAGATATTTTGTTTATGATAGTTTTTAAATCAAAATTATACAAATTCGGGTGTATCAGATAGGTAATCTAATAAATATATTTTCCGTGATTGGGCCAGTCACTTTTTTAGGTAAATGCTGAGAAAATGAGTATTTTCTGAATTTGACTGCCAGAGAACTGACGAGGGTGACAAAGTACTGATAGAATACACAACTTCATAAGATATATGTATGATATTTATTAAATTCTTGAAGAAATCTCTTAGAAACTAATAATGGCACATATTTGAAGTCTTACTCTCTCTTAATTCACTTAAGTAACAATAAAAAACTGTTCATATATGGTATTATCCTGACAAATAACTATCTCGATCTTTAATTTGCTCTTTAATTGACTTTACTACTTTGAGGTAGTTTAAAAGTATAATTTTTAAAGGTAATCAACAAACAATTGAAACATAAATTGACTCAGCCTTAATCAACACAAAAATCAACATGGAATTAATAACAAGTCCTAAGTAATACTATGAAAGTAAACTATCTCTCTCAGTCTTCAAAACAGTCTTTGACATGTCTAATATCGTTATGTGTACATAAAAAAAAAACAAATAATAGGAACTAAAATTATGACAATCTGTGCCTTATAGGCCAGTAATAATAAAAATGAGATCTTTTTCTCAACAAAAAATAAAAATTATGCTTCTAAATAGTTTAAAACTACAATAATCACTTTTCAAAAACATCAATCTGTTCTTTAAATTGGTAAAACACTCTATTACCTTTCATAATGAGATTTGGTTCAGGTAATTTTTTTATTACTTGATCCATCGGAACGTCTGACACATCTCTTTCGTTTAATTTGAACAGAGTGCCATCCTGTTTACAAATTTTAAGGAAAGTCACTCTCACTTCCCCTTCTTCATCATCGACAGAAGAGCAGATTGCTGCATAACGGTATTCTGTATTCCTTGTTGTATATTTGACCAATACATAATCACCACTGCTATAAGGACTTTGTTGTTGTGAATAACCGCTAACTCCTGGTGTTGATATATTGCTATCCAATATTAAACGATCATTCGTGTCTTTCACGTACGTGGATAGTGGTATATCATCATCTTCAGAGTCTGTGAATACGGTAGAAGTATTTATACGTGTACCATGTTCACCCGACGTCTCTGTCTGATAACGAATAGATCCTAGCTTGAAATGATCACATGAGTCAGCGTTGCAAAAACAACTTAGTGACTTCATTGTAAGGTGGTTGGGAATGTAAGCTGAGCCTGTCACCTGGTGCACCAAGAGCGTTCCCTTAAACGCGATCATTTGAGACGACTTGTCGTTAATCAAGGTGTTCATCTGCTCTATTTCACAGCCTTCAACCACATTCACTTTTATACCTGGACATCTCTCGCGTATAACAGAAGCAAACTCCGTCAAGTTAGTTATATCACCTCCTGTAGCAATGACTTGGTCAGCTGTTCGCTTACACGTAGCCCCTACACCATCGGGTGCCCCCTTTCCGTGTCCAGCTTCATGAAAGTTCCAGGAATATTGCACAATATTAGGGTACATGTCTTGCAGTTTACAGCCCAACACATAAAACATAGATTTGTTTCTGTATTGTGTTACAGGACCGTCGCTGAGAAAGTGAATGTTTTGAATTTCTGATGGCAGTGATGCCAGCACAGGTTTTAGATGGGCCCAAATTGCTCCGGCGTTATGTGACAAATTGGAAGACATAGTGCAGTGCGAAGTCGTAGAGTCTTTTAGGTAAACGACCACGGTGTGCAATGAAATTTGGGTGCGCGATCCTCCAAAATGAAAGCTTTGTATTTCCTGGTTGTATTTAGTACAAAAGTTTTCCGAGAAATCCATATGCACCACGGCTTCGTTTTCAGATAAAGACTCTTTCAGTTGCTTAATGACATTATACTGGTGTACTATGTTAAAAGAATGCCGGAAAAATTTTGCCATGTCACTTTCAAGTTTTTGTATGAGATTTGCAGGTAGGATTTCCTGTGTTTCTTTTTTACACTTCATTACAAATCGTTCTTTCTTTGTTTTCAGATCATATATGGACTCTTTTTTACTCACCCACTGTTGCATTAAGATCGGTTTTGAGTTATCGAATTCTGCATAAGTCAAAGCTTTTAAGGAACACTCATCACATGTTCTCTCAAGACATCTTTCAGAATATCGATCGCAGCAAAGCGTTTTCAACATACTTTGATGATTACTAACTGCTGTGAGAATATTAGCCTTTTTAAGAGCAGCAAGTTGAAGGTCCATGTTTTCGTGGACCGTGCAAGCACAAGTATCACGGTTTGATAGTGTAGGTGGAACCACCCAAAATGGTCGGAGTCGGGTAAATAGGGAATAACCCATTTTAAATGGAATGGTTTTCAAAAACTTCTCATGAAGATTTTTCATACTGTCCAGTAGATATCTTTTCTGTTTTTTAATTTGTTTACGAGTAATAAATTCCTTCTTACCTGCTGCTTGACGGCTGTTAGAATCATCTTCTAAAAATTGATGAACCAAACTTTTCACTTTAATTTTGACGTTAATCTCTTTATTTTTTGGAAGGTTATGACCTGTTTTTTTATAAGTCACTGCTTTGTTTGGAATTCTCCATAATTTGTATTTGTCTACCACATTTCCGGATATAGCGCGTTTGAACTTTATTTTATCTTCATGACTCTTTATTTTAGTATAGTTTTCTTCTAATTGAATTTTAATCACTTCTCCGAAAAGAGCCTTCTTCACTAATTCCTTCTTTTTAGTAATATCAGCACTCATTTCTTCTATCCTGGTTTTTGGAGTTTTTTCCACAGATTTTACAACTTTTTTTAACTGTTTTTTGACTCTTTTATATTTTTGACGCTGAGTATTAAGTTTAATTTTCAGTTTTGAAACCATTGCTTCCATTTTGTTTAATTGCCTGTTTCTTGACTTTCTCTGTCTTTCGCTTCTCTTTTTTGCTTCATCTGCTCTATGGTCTTCGTTCATAATAGGTCTTATTTGTTCACCAACTATTGGTTGTGCTTCATCGTCAGTAAGTGTCGGAGTATTCTGGCGAACAAAATTGTCAGTAATATGTTTCAATACTTGTTTTTTTTGCCTGTACTCTGATGAATATTTTTTCCATTTTTTTCTACTTAATCTCTGCTCTCGAGGTGTCATTTCTTTAACATTTTTTCTTTGCCCCTTTTCCTTCTTTTTTATGTATTGCAACCTTTGTTTTTCTTTGTATTCAGCTAATTTCACGGGGTCACTTTTAATTCGAGCTAAGCGTGCCTTTTCGGCTTCTCTTTTCTTTTTTAATATATCTTCTCTATCCTTAGACATATTTTGTTTTTTTTTAGGAGGCGGCATGATGTTTTAAACTGAAATAAGTAGAAAAATGCTTAAACACGCTAGAAAAGTCAGTACCCTGGAAACCCGTCAGTCCTTTGGCGCAATATCAGACAACGGACTGACGCCAACGGACTGACGAAAAAGACATGAATTTGAGGTTATCCTTAGAATCAACCTTTATTTTGTTATTTTCGAAGATCAAGAAGTAACATTTTAACAAATCAAAGTTAACTATGTATAAATTAAAATATAACACAGATTTACAAGAAAATAACGACTTACCATAGGACTGAAATGTTGACTGGATCAGCACGTGTTCACATGACAACCACAACTCTCGTACTGGCACAGTAATGGCGGCCGTAAAATGCCACGACCTGCAGCTAACTTTACTATCGACCTTGAAATGTAACACGGATTTGAATTTGAGTCGCCGATATTTAGCGCGAAATTCAAATTCGAACAACAGCCAACGGACTGACGAATAAAACTGATGACAAAGTTTCTTCTTATTTCTGTAACTACCGTGAGAGTATTATATTATGAAAGTTATGATATATATAATTAAATATGTCACAGATTATAGTAGAATAGCAAGTTGTCATATATTGAAGGTAATATTTAAGACACAGCCATTTGATTGCGCGCTTTTGCGATTGTGACATGCCAAAGTACTGACGTTTGAAGACTATATTGTCAAGTTTTACATATTTGTATTTAAAATGAATAGCTGAAATTGGGTGACCAAATAAAATGCTTTAAATTGTTTTAAAATAAAATTTAAAATATAAACAAAATGTAATAAAACATCGTTTTTTTAGCTGATGACATCGAGTTACCCATTTTTTGTAGAATCACCCATATTCACTTATAGTCCTCTGAATAAAGTAGGAGCTATAATATATATATCTGCGAAATCTTCCTAAATTAACTTTCAAAATGTTAAATTTTCCTTACTATATTTGCGCACACTGGACACTTATTAGTAATGTAATTATTAGCTAAAATAATTTAAATATCCACCTACATGTATTGGTAATCATCCCTTGTCAAGACATCTTCTATGGGCCTATGATCGTTGTGGTTGATAGTTGGGGATGGGTCTATGTATATAATAAATAAATGATAAAACACCTATCAGTTATTGACACACGTGTATGTGCAAGGGTGACAAATGCTTTCTCTTGTACGAAAAGAAAGCATTTTATAGTTGATAACCTCGTATTAAACTCTACCATGATAGGACATAGTAAAACGAGCGTACATGTGAAAGGTCGGCAATGCACTTGTAACTTTTCTGGTGTTGCAGTGCAGGTGTCCATGGGCGACGGCAATCACCAGGATTCGTAAAATGCAAGCAAAATTCATTGAAGTTCTAGTCTAGTGTACTAAAAAATACACAACTTTAAATAAATACTTTCTAGCACAAACATAAATTGGCTCGTGGTGACGAATCAAATGTTTTCTGGCTTTATCTTACACTGTTTAGGAGTTCATATGGTCACCTTAAGTCTCCATCATCAGATCAGCTTTATGATAGCAAATAATAGTATAGTCACGTACTTAATCTATAAATACATGTAAAGTTTTATTTTGATACGACAATTAAAAATAGGTTAATATCGACTTCTTAGTTACTTATAATCAGACTTAGTTACAAGTGATGCTAAATACAAGCGTGTTAAAAAAGAAGAGCACAGCGGATCTAAAATATTAGTCTCAAATTGCCAAGTGTTCCAGATATTCAGGATGTATTGTTTTTTCTCACAGCGGGTGCATCCACTCCTGAATGCTCTTCTGCACGGGATGTGTGGCGTGTCTGTTTTTTACCATGTACTCAATTTCGCTTCCGTCCAATTGAGATAGGCGGATGCAGCATCTCTAAGTTCCGAATGCTAAGGGGTTGATTTTTGTATAGTAATTGGTGTATATTTTTTATACACAGCTGAGGGATTTGTTAAGAGTTTACTACAATAATCGTATAAAATAAGATAAGAATATAATAGAACTTGTGCACTCAATAGCTAAAAGAAACTGCATGTGAACGAAGAATAAGTTTCTGTCCTATCGTTTCTTACTGGTATATAATTAGTCCAATACGGGAAGGGTATAATTGCCCCTCAAACTAAAATAAATCGCATTGTACGGTTTTTTTTATAAGTCATCAAGGTTCTATTGAGTACTTGTTTATAATGGGTATGAACATTTTCTAACGGATCTAGAGTGTGCGATAAAAAAAGTTTTTGTAAGCAACCTCTGTAAATCTTAGAAAAGATTATTCAAATGCATTTCTTCTGCACTAGGGCATCGCATTTTACTGTTTTAAATTTTCGTATTATTTTCTAACAGTTTTATCGAGAGATTTTGTCAGCGCAATACGAAACGAGTGAAAAAATTATAAATCCCTTAGATTTATACAAGTGACTTTTTAGTTGGCAAAAATCACTCTTAAGGGATTTTTAAGATTTATAATTTTTTTACTCATTTCGTATCGTCGTAAGAGTCGAATATCGCCCAACAAGTTTCGAATTGGTTCGCGATTCATCATCAGGAGAGCCGAGCACTCGTGCACGCGAGTGATCGGCTCTCCTGATGATGAATCGCGAACTTTCACGATGCGAGTAAACCCGTTTCGGAGGTATTTTAATATGTCTCTCGCTAGCTTTTTTTTTATTTGAATACTACTCTGAATTTCCCGGCAAGTTGCGAGCATGGGCTCCGCTAAACGACTTTCCTGATTTCTAACCAATTATATCTATATACAGGCAGCACGGCTTTTACCCGCTAAGTTAGATGCGTTTCTACCTCGCCTCAATTGGCAAGTAACCTGACTAGTGTATAGATAAAGCAGGAAAACGAATAGGCAAGTATACGTTTAATAAGAAAACCTATATACTTGAATGTGACTTGAATACAATATGTTGATAAAACTGTGTTGTAAATGAAAACACATAATAAATTGTAAACGAATATTATGACACCGTATAATTGTGACCATCGTTAGTTTATAAACTAACTAGTGAGATTATAAACTGACGGATAGGTGGGTTAGGTTTAGGGCCTGCAATTCGAATATTCGAATATTCGAATAGTACGAATATTCGACTCGTTTTGATATTCGAATACTAATGTGTGCGGTATTCGAATATTCGAATATTTTTTTATTAATGAAAAATGTAACAAATTAAATGTAATCCTTTCACTTCAGCAAAATAGGGTATCAATACCTATGTATAAAATTGTAGACTAACGTAAATAATGAATATATCCATAAAAATAACTTTCGAACTATGTATGTATATGTGAATATTATGAATGATAAGTCTTCTTCTCCTGGTCAGCAGGATTTTATAGGGATTGAGAAACTTATTTCAGGGCTCTGTGGTTCTGCCTGGCCCTGAGCCTACTCTTCTGAAGGTTTCAGGATTGGAATGCCGGTTTCGAAGAGGGCGCAAGGTCATTGCTCATTTTCTGTACATTGACAACCCTAAACTGAGTGCCCCAGAAGGCTTTAAACGTAGTGGAGCTACAGAGAAAGTCACAGAAAGAATTAGTGGCGATAGTACTTTAGATCTCTTTCCGAAATTAAATCTATGTACTACTATTTGGTATTGCGGGAACATGAAGCAGGCTTCAAAGAGGCGCTTCTTTTGTCGTTTGACAAAATTACTTAATTCTTGTCGGGTGGCTACAAGGTGTGTTTGGGAGATGCCTCTGATCACTTACTCCTTCCTCCTACTGAGGTGGACTGTGGACTCAAGCTAGGCGCTTCGGACAGGAAGGTGTTACTCACTACATATGGTATAATGTATATGGTATGTTAAAGCCATCATTTATGAGACTGTTCATTCTGCGTAAGAGTCGAGGCTGTGACTTTAAACGCCAAGAATCTCCGCAACCGCGAGATGTACAGTCTCAGGGAATATTTCCTAAACAACAAGTATGGAATTAATCGCAGTGTAGTAGTAGAAAATACGTGGCAGTAGACAAAGCCTTCACTTTTACCAGAGCTACGTAGCACCGATGACCGCAGGAACGTATGGAAGAGCAAGGAGCAGTACGGGTTGTTCTTTGTTCTACAGGGTCCTTACAGGGTTTCGCTAAAACACCTTAAAAGGATCTCGTTCTCGAGCCATCTGGCTGGGTCAAAGGACAGATACAGAAGATTTCACTTTTGGACACAGGGTATCGTCGATTTCGCTTTGCATTGTCGTCGTCGGCACCGTATGTTTAGGTATTCACGAATTGCTGTTCGTTTAATTTTACCACAGGATTTAAAAAAAGCGACTTTTAATACTTTTTAAAAATAATTTCAACTATTCGAATAGTATTCGAATAATTCGAATATCTGCGAAAAAAAAAACGAATATTCGAATACTTAAAATGGTCGAATATTTGCAGGCCCTAGTTAGGTTAGACTATAATCTTACTAGATACTATCTTCTGCGATAACTCCCTATTCTCTAATTTGCTCAGATTTTAACTGGAAGAAATTCCTTACATGTATAAGTTCTCCTTTGTACATAGGTATCTATTGTTATTACATGTTTTTTATTTGCTATAAATCGTGTATAATAAAACATAGGTCCGCGCCTATTGAAAGCAGAAATCCTAAAATTAACAAAGTGAAATTATTCATTACGCAATATCGTTTTATGAACTAACAATTAATTTTAGTATACCCACAATATGCAGCTGTTGTTTTCCTGATAAGGCATATTTTCTACTGAAACCCATAAAAAGGCAACTACGTGAATATTTACCGTGTTGATTTCTTTGAAAATGACGTTGAAAGTTTGTGAAACAAAGAAGAAACAAGGATCATTCCGCGAATTTTAAGTCATTTTCGCATAATTAAGCCAAAACTATCCACAGTGATGAAAGTCCAGTTTTTGATTAATACGTTTCAATAATTTATTTCAGAAGAACGTAGAATTAAGCAGCACTCCGATAAACACTGTTTTGAATTTGGTTGATGACATGCCGCTACTAACATTTTGAATATAATTATATAATATGACGTATGCATATTATTGCCATATGAAAGCTGTTTGTAGGGCCACTATCCCATGGCTAAACCGCAACTTGTTAGGCTATTTAGGGTTAAGAGGGCGCCGAGCGTTAGCGACTGAACCATAGAGCGCGGTGAATGCGTATTAAGATCGGCGCGCGGACGCCATAGTAAAAATGTATGAAAAATTAAAAGCACTTTTTGATAAATCTGGACCTTTAATACCTACCAAACAATAATTGAAATATTTGATGCGGACAAATTGTAATGTAAACATTCATCTTTTTTTTGAACTGAAAATCAGAATAGATTTCCATTGTTAAAGTATAAAAAAACACTTAACGCCTGCTTACGATTTTACAATTTTCGTCCAACTTTACTTAGTTCTCTAGGGTAAAATATTAATAATCTTATAATTTTTCCACGGAGAAGTTGTTAACACATTCTTCGAAGTGCTAAATATATAGTTTAGAAATGGATTAATCAACTAGTGTTGACGTTATCTACTTAACGGCAACTGCCTATTTTTTCACATTTCGCTCGGCGCAGTCTTTGATGGAGGGTTTCGGGATCACCAGATAAAAAGCATGTGCTCTGTTCAAGTAATTTATTGTGACTGACTATGGGCCGACATAAGAAACATAGAAAACAAACTGTCATAGAAAACCTTATTCTATATACAAATGAGTTTGTATGGGTTTACATAAAACCCTATGTTCCAACACTGGCCCTTAAACCAATATAAACTCATATTTCATTAACCAACACAAAAAGTTAATAAAAAAACGACACATCTGCTGTCCTTACAATTAAAAACAACACAGTATCAAAAGTACAGAAATAGTATAAATTAATAAATATAAATCCGTATCATATAAAATAGTAAGCACTAAAAACATATATGAAACGGATCTAAAATAATTTATACTAACTCTATAGTAAATTACTTAGATACCTACCATCATCTCACTTATTATTATCTAAAATAAATAAATGAGATACAAACTTGTCATGTTTTTCTTTTGGTAAAGGTTTCGTTAATACGTCGGCAACCATTTGATCAGTCGGAAGATATTTTAAAGTAACAGTTCCTTGTTCCACAATTTCCCTAATGAAATGGTGTCGGACGTCTATGTGTTTCGTTCTGGTACATAGAATTGGTGCATAACTTTAATGCCGATTGGTTGTCATTATGCAAAGTTATGATGTACTGTACCCCGTAAATTTCGAACAGAAACTTGCGCAGAAACAGTGCCTCTTTGCAAGCATCTGACAAACACATATACTCCGCCTCCGTGCTGGAAAGAGCTACTGTCTTCTGCTTCCTACTCTCCCATGAGATAGTAGACTTACCAATTTTGAAAACGAAACCAGTATACGATCGACGATCGACCTCACTCGCCGCATAGTCAGCATCAGCATACGCAACGATGTCTAGTCCCGACTTTTGAAAAGTTAAACAAATATCTATCGTACCTTTTAAGTAGCGAAGAACTCTTTTTGCCGCTTTCCAGTGGGATTCATCAAACACCTCGTTGAACTGGCTCAGTAGACTGACAGCATGGGCGATGTCCGGACGCGAACAAGTCGCGATATACATAAGACAGCCTATCAGGCCTCTGTAGTCGTGAGTACAATCCTTCGAAGTGGATTTCACGAGCTTCAGTCCTGTTTCCATAGGTGTCCGGGCAGGCTTGCAATCTGACATTTGAAAACGTTCTAGTACCGTCTTAATGTAACTTGACTGGTCTAAAGTTATCTCGTTATTCTTTCTGCACAGCCTCATGCCCAATATGTGGTGTGCTGGCCCTAAATCTTTTATTTCGAAGGCCTTTTTCAACTCTTCTTTGATACCTGCCGTTCCTCGGCAATCTGGTGAAGAAAATAACATTATGTCATCGACATAGAGCGCAATTATAATCATAGATTTCCCGCTCGACTTGACATAAACACAGGGTTCCGAAGATAAACGTTTGAATTTCATTTTGTTTGTTAAAACGCCATTTATCTTTTCATACCAAGACTTCGAAGCTTGCTTCAGTCCGTATATGGCTTTATTCAACTTATATACTTTATCCTCCTGACCTTTTACTTTGTAACCTTCTGGTTGCTCCATGTAAACAGTTTCTTTGAGTTCACCATTCAAAAACGCCGTTTTTACATCCAGATGTTCAATATTCATATTATATTCTGCAGCTAAAGCCAATAGCGTGCGTATAGTAGAATACCTCACGACGGGTGAGAAGTATTTAGGTAGTCTATACCATACTTCTGTGTGTAACCCTTTGCAACAAGGCGCGCTTTGTACCTTAGAACTTCTCCATCGAGACCAAGTTTCTTTTTAAAAATCCACTTGCATTTCACAGGCCGTTGCTTCGTATTGCGGTCAGTCAGAGTCCAACACTTATTATCAATGAAGGATTTATACTCTTCCGCCATCGTGGCTTTCCATTTATCCGCTTCCGGGCCATTCAATGCCTCGCGAACAGTCTGAGGATCCCCCGCGTCGCAGAACAGCGCACGCGCTACGCTAGCAGACTCAAATGAGTTGTCACAGTCTTCCAGCGTCGAGTCTCCTGGGACGTACGTCTCATCCGCAGGGTCATCTGGGGTCGCACTACTGCTCTCAGAATCATCTATCGTATTAATACCGTTTTCGTGACAGCTTTCACAAGATGCTTCTGCAGCCTCTGGAGATGAATCGGGTTGCACTTCAGTGCTATTAGTCACCGTTACATTGTTATTAATTAGTTCAAACATATTGTAACGTAAACTGTCATTTTCACTCGATGATATGTCATTCCAAAACATATGTTCAAGAAAAGTGACATTTCTTGCTATTATGATATTTTTCGGACTCGCCGGGTCTACTAATCTATAACCCTTTGTTTCGTCACAATATCCAACAAAAATGTATTTCTTACTTTTGGGATCCAGCTTGTCCCGTTTATGCTGAAGGGCGTAGGCTTGACAACCAAAAATGCGCAGGTGGCTAAGATTCTCCTTTTTACCTGTCCATTTTTCTTCTGGAGTACACCCCATCACAGCTTTAGTTGGAGAGCGATTCTTTAGGTAAACAGCCGTATTGACAGCTTCTGCCCAAAACTCCTTTTTCAGACCTGCTTCCTGAAGCATGCACCTGGCCTTTTCCATGATACTCTTGTTCGCACGTTCCGCGACTCCATTCTGTTGCGGCGATCTTGGAACTGTGGTCTGGTGTCGAATTCCATGCTTCTTCAGGAACTTCTGAAAAATTAAATTGACATATTCACCACCTCCGTCAGTACGAAAAACCTTTATTTTCTTATTAGTTTGGTTTTCTACGAGAGCTTTGAATTCCTTAAAGTACTCGAAAACCTCACTCTTCATTTTAAGGAAATAAACGAATGTTTTTCTAGACAGGTCGTCAATAAAAGTCAATATGTATCGTTTCCCACCTACGGACGGGCATGGGAGTGGTCCCATGACATCGCTGTGAACCAACCCAAGAATTTCTTTCGCTCTGGTCTCGGATTTCTTCGGAAATGGCAACCTACTTTGTTTACCTACAATACAGGAAACACACGATTTAAAGTTGTCGTTATCATAAGAAATTCCAGTGACCATACCTTTTCGCAATAACTCCATGCTCCTAGTATTCAGGTGCGCTAGACGGCGGTGCCAAGTTTGTTGCGTAGACTGGCTTCGTGGTACTGCAGGAGACTTCGCTTGCTTGACGTGCTCAACAGGACGACCATCATCCTTCCGTTGAGGCCTTGACGTCTTGCTGTCACCTGAGTGACGAGTACCTGCGGACGAAGGTGAGCATATGGCCTGCGAGGACGTCTCGCAAGACAAAACAGACACTGTTTCGATGGCATCGAGTTGATAAATACCATCTCTCAGAGTTGCTGTAGCCAAAACTTCCCCGTCGTCGGTAATAGTACACACACCAGAACGAAACACAACTTCGTAACCTTTACGAACCATTTCGCTGACAGATAACAAGTTGGCAGACAAACTAGGAACTAAGTACACATTACTTATCGTTCTTACACAATTGTCCTTTAAAACAACTTCCACTGATCCTTTACCAGCCGTCATCATTGCCTCTCCGTTAGCAATGAACACCTTCTTAGGCGTGTCGCATACGAAATCCGACATCACGCTGCGATCGTTGCACAGATGAAGCGTCGACCCACTATCCACGTACCACACGTCTCGTCGAACTCCAGCACTCAACGCTGTAAGGAGCGTTTGCTTTTTTCGACCGCTCTTGTTGCCGTCAGACTTGTCAGGGCAGTCCTTCATACAATGCCCAGTCTTCTTGCACTTGAAGCACTTTATTTGTTTACGTGCTTTTCGAGCTGTGAATAACGTTGAATTTTCTTCTTTTTCATTACGACGTGAATTTTCTTGCAGCAATTTTGTTTTGACAATTTCGCTTGACAGTGACAAATTAGAATTTTCGAGTGCCATAATCAAAGGGTCAAAGTCACTTGTCAACCCGCTGAGTAAAATAACGGCCAGGAAATCGTCTTCTAGAGGTGAACCAATTTCACTCAAAAGTTGCGATGTCTCCGTTATTTTATTAACGTATGCCTCCATACTTTCATATTCACTCAATTTAGTTTCGAATAAAGTACGAAGCAAACCGAGTCGTCGACAAAGACCTCTATCCTCGTATGCCTTCTGTAGACTCGCCCATGCCTCTCGCGCCGTCTTTGCGTTTCTAATGAGTGGAAACACCGTTGGCTGCACCGACAAGGCAATTTTTGCGAGCGCCTTTTCTTGCTTTTTGATGTCCCCGCATTTATTTTCAGTTTCACCGACGCAATCCCAGAGATCGTCGTGAATAAGCAGCATTTTCATTAGGAATTTCCAAGAATTGTAATTTTGAATTCCGGATAGTTTTTCCATCGAAACATTTTGACTGGCAGATGCCATCTTTTGTTTCTTGCAAGAAAATGTTACGAAAATAATAATACGAATATAAAAAACACGTCCACTTCATGAACAAAAGATTACTTTAGAGATCTGGCATCACACGCTCTGCTACCATGATGGAGGGTTTCGGGATCACCAGATAAAAAGCATGTGCTCTGTTCAAGTAATTTATTGTGACTGACCATAGAGTATATTGAATGTTTTATAATAGAGTCATCAGTCAACGATTTCGATTGCAGCGCCACCGGCGTTAAGTGGCCAAAACTATACACGACGCGCGACTGTAGCTACATAGCAGTTCTCCTTGTTCACTTATTATTTTTATAACGCCATATTGAATTCTTTTCATGTAAAAGATCAATAATATGGCGTTATAATTTACAAAATAGGAGAGAAAACTAAATTAAAAGACAATTTTAGATTTCTGCAGTAGATTTATTCCTTTTTACAAAGTAGTTACGTGCTTTCACTTGCATATAATCTGGTAGTATAAAATCTGTCTGCTTGCGTGTCTTGGTTCAGGTAAAAATGGGTTATGACGTTATTCGAACCTGTAAAGATATTAAAGATATTAAATGACGTAGTTTAGGCTCATAATAATAGCATAAAAGTCATCTTAAAAGAGAAATAAAAACACGAACACTTTAGATTTCTGTTTAACCTATAAGGAAAACTTCGACGAACTGTTAGGATCTTCATTTTACTGAAGATTGTTGTGTTAACTTATTTAGAAGGCAAAGGAATACTTACAAGTTTTTTCACAACGCGGCGCACATTTTTGTTGACGTCATGGTTGAAAGTTATCCAATCCAGGGGCAAATCAGAGTCCAGAAACAAAAAAGTGGTCAATGCAACAAGCAGAAATCAGGAGTCCAAGTGCAGCCAAGTCCTCGTAAAAAATAGAAAATAAACACAGAAAGCACTTTTACGTTCACGGAAATAAACGAAAATTTGAAAATGACATTTGGTACGATATCAACTTAGCGTTTCGTTTGCGGTAACTGTTAAGGGAATAATTAAAGGGGGGCTAGTCAGTCGTCCTGGTGATAGTAATTTAAGGGCACAATACCGTGAGCAGCGTCGAATTGTCTCTGTACGGAACCGCGGCCGCGGGCACTTTCACAGCAGCAAGTCCAGGGTTCACTTTGGTCCAGATCACAAGCGAAATGCACTTTCTCCGGGTAATCGTATGTAGTAAACGGGATAGACAAAAGAAATTTAAACGCACGGGAGAACGATTTTCATGTGCTCCGCACCAGTCGTCGGTCAGTACTGAAGAGTCGTAAGTATGTATGAGAGATTAACTATAAGCGGCCGTTTTTGAGCGGTGGGGATTAAATAAGTAAATGAACATTCCCCCCGCCCTAAACATAAATAAATGTTTAAGACAAGGACCATATACCCGGGACTTATGTTCTCATACAAGAAAACGTAACTCTGAAAAAGCTCAAAATTCGGTATAAAAACTAGATGGCGCTGCTTCGTAGCCTGGAAGTGACAAAAATGATATGTTTTACCAATATTTATAAGTGATTTTTGATTTTTGAAAATCAAACGCGTTACTGCTTTGTTTTAATACGATAATATAACTTAAATACACAATTTTTAAGGATTTCATTTTTTAGTCTTCAACAACGTGGTTTGATCGTATTAAAATAGATGGCACTACCTCTGGATAGCTCAAGGTTGCTTGCGGGCTCGCCAATTTTTGCTACACAAAATAGCTAGATGGCGTTGGTGCACTGATGTAATGGACAAAATAAGTTACGCCCGAATTGTCAAGCGACATTTCCCACTAACAAACAGTCAGTAACGTAATATTTGTTAGATAAGTTTTGTACAGTCAAGGAATTTCATTTCCTACCCATTTCGATAAAATGTCGTTAGACATTCGCAATGCATTAAGGCCGAAAATTATATTTCAATAATAGTATTGAAATGTCAATATTATTATTTGTCACTTCATTTTACAAAAAACCTCCTCGCGAAAGGTTATCATTTGCTTTTAATTTCTAATTAGGAACATATGTCAGTGTCAATCGAGAAAATCGTAAAATAATTTTCAGCAACGTTATTAATTTGAAAAATAAAATGCTTGCCGCTAACAGTGAACTATTAAAAGATAATGATAATGACTGAAAACAATGAAGAGCTCAAAGAGTGGAGTTACACCAGGAAGGAATACGGATTTATGAGATCACACGTCGGTTAAATGCTAGCAGGGACACAGTTTGACGTTGGGTACGGCGATATAATGCTGAAGGAAACCTTATTGATCTACTGCAAAGCAAAGTAACCATTGCATCGTCCGCTTGCCATGGCCCAAGACCAACGCCGACGACAAAATGGCTTTACGCCAACGGGACGATTTGCGGAAATGTTTGACATTTACCCTAGAACAATTAGGAATTGCCTACATGCAGGCGGCCTGCGAAAATATATTCGTTCGTTTTGTTATGTTAAAAGTAATATAAAGAAAACGTTTATAAAATTGTGGTTTTATTGAATTATCACTGTCGTTAGTTCTGTTAGTTTTTGTATAGATAAATTTCGGGTGCCTGTCGTATCGCATAACGTTTTTTGTCCTAAAAATGTTTGGCCGAGAATGTTTGGCATACTGTTGAATGGCATACTACTCGTTTGTCCTACTATTTTCAGATGATGTGCGTATCGAAAGTTTCGATTCGAAACGTGATACCTACCTGAAGGGCTACTCCGATGTTGGAAATTTTACTGTCGTATAGTGCTATTCCATTCACTAAAATATTCTTTGACAGATGATCGAGAAGGATGGCGCTATTCGACAGTCAAATTTTGAACATCGGGGTAGCCCTTCTGGCATCACTGGTTTGACATGTCTTGCCAGATGGGTGTGTGATGTCGTCAAATCAAATGTCATTGTTTCAAATTTGTAAAATTGTATGTATTTTATTCATGAAATTACGCGATTAATCGAATTTTGCGGTTACGTGTTTCCATATCAGAATTTATTGTTTTTTTACAAAGAATAGTTTGGTATGCGTTTCGTGAAGGTCTATCGTAGGCCCAGACAAAATTATTATTATATTGATTAGTTTACGTCAAAACGATGACATGTAGGGAATTGTTGCAACTACAATGATTTGCTCTCCATACAAATTTTAATCCCGTTTTTCGTCCCTAAAAGGGATAAAACTTGGTATAAATGATAGCCTATGTCCTATTCTGATATATAAGGTACATAACTGGAAAGTTTCATCATAATACGTCCAGTAGTTTTTGAGATTAAGTGAAACGTACATACATACATCCATCCAAACTTTCACGTTTATAATATTTTTAGGATTAGGATTAGGATGTAAGTAATTTTTATGTTTAAATAAAACATACACAAATAGTGAAATGAGACGAAACGGAACGTAGTAAACAAACATCGCACCTAACGTCATCTATTCACTTTTTACTGTATCACTTGGAACTTGGAAGTTGGAATGTCGTTGAACGCTTGACGACTGTGTTACTTCACGCTTGCGCGTACCGTACGGTAGAGATTGAAAAATGACGACTTTTGAATGAATTGAGACCCTTAGCGGCATCTAGCGACGTAGAACGATAGTAACTAACGGAGTACGGTGCGTAGTATGAAGAATAGCGGTCCCGTGTATATGGTCCTTGGTTTAAGATAAAGTAAGTAAATTATTGGATAGGCAATCGGACAAGTTTGGTCAAAGATCTCTTTAATACACCTGTTGGGGTTCGAACATCAACCACACGGACGACACCATCTTGTCCAGGATACAGTTGAATAATACGGCCACGTCTCCATTCTAAAGGTGGAGCATTGTCCTCCTTTAAAAGGACCAGTTCCCCTACAGAAGGCGGTTCCATGGGGGCTGTCCATTTATTTCGCGCTTGTAGAGTGGATAGGTATTCTAAATGCCAACGAGACCAGAAATGTTGAGTTATTTGTTGTAGCAGTTGGAAACGCGTTAGCCGATTTAATTTAACTTCCTTAAAGGGGTGCTCAGGTAATGCGGTTAAGGGTTGATTTATTAAAAAATGACCCGGGGTCAGTGTTTCAAGGTCATTGGCATCCCGAGATACAGCACAGAGTGGCCGCGAATTAAGAACAGCCTCAATCTTAACAAACACAGTTGTCAACTCTTCAAATGTTAAGGGAGTGTCTCCAATTACACGCTTCAGATGAGTTTTGGCAGATTTGACAGCAGCTTCGAATAGTCCGCCCCAGTGCGGGCATGCCGGAGGGCTGAATAACCATTTAATATTACGTTTGGCCAGCTCGTAACCGATCTCGGCACTTTTGTGTGACAGGAAATCGTGTAACTCCTTGAGGTAATTATTCGCCCCAACGTAGTTTCGACCGTTATCGGAGCGCACTAGACTGGGGTACCCGCGACGAGAGACAAATCTAGTAAAGGCAGCGATAAAGGCCTCAGTGGTTAAGTCTGACACCACTTCGAGATGTACAGCCTTCGTAGATAGACAGACAAATACACAGAGATAGGTCTTGGTTAGCTTACGGTTTCGAAAGGGCTGTACTTTAGTATAGAAGGGGCCGGCAAAATCCGTACCTACACCATGAAATGGTCGGGAGGCAGTTACTCGATCCTCAGGTAAATCACCCATTGGTGGCTGTGCGGAAATAGTTTTAAGGCGATAACAAGGGAGGCAGTGAAATATAATTCGCTGAATAGCGCGAGGGGCTGACAATATCCAAAACTGGCGGTTCAGTAATCCGAGTAGTGTCGCGGCACTGGCATGCGAGTTTTCACGGTGATAGTGAGATATGATTAAATTAACAAGGGGGCCATTTTTAGGTAATAACAGTGGATGTCGAGATTCAAAAGGTAAGTCCGAATTGCATAATCTACCGCCAACCCGAATCAGACCGGCGTCATCTAAGAAGGGGTTAAGGCGTCTAACAGCTGAACGTATCTGTTTCTTTTGGAGGAGCTGTTCTAACACTTCAGCAAAGGAGTGGGATTGGGTAATTTTTACAAGGTACAGGAGGGCCTCGGCACGTTCTTCAGTCGTCAAGAATGGGGATACTATTCTGGAACCAGGATTCTTGGCGTTATGAATAAATCGTCTCATAAACCCAGTTACACCGATTAATTTATTAAAGGAACTATACCTTTCCAGCAAAAACGCGGGATCTAATGGGAGGTTATTACAAGAAGTAACTAATAAACATCTGAGACCAGGCAAATCAGTTTCGGTTTCCTTTTCAAGAGGAGGCCACGTGTCAGGGTTTTGGGTAAGCCAGGGTGGCGACCACCAAAGGGTCTTTTCAATCAGAGCAGTCGGGCTCAACCCACGTGATGCGCAATCCGATGGATTAAGCTCTCCAGGAACATGTCGCCAGATTGTTGGCGTCGGAGAGTTGTTTATCTGAGATATTCTATTCGCCTCGAAGGTTTGAAGGCAATGAGGCGGCGTGCGAATCCAAGCCAAGACGATTTTGCTATCCGTCCAAGTATATAAAGCGTGCAGCACTAATGTTTTCTGTAGACAGGAAGCAACGTGTTGCACTAATTTTGAAAGGAGTACAGCTCCTTGCAATTCCAGCTTGGGAATTGTGAGTCGCGTCCGAACGGGGGCAACTTTACTTTTCGACATCAGCAAATGGACGGAGCAAAGGTCTGGAGAATGTTCTACTCGTAGATAAACGACAGCCGCGTATCCAGCTTCTGACGCGTCACAAAACCCATGTAGGGAAAATGACAATGCACCTGGAGGCATGATGTGACGCGGAATGGATACTTTGTTCATATTGACCAGATCTTGGGTGAATGAATCCCATTCGTCTGAAAGTTCGCTTGATAGCAAGTCGTCCCAATTGAGCCCAGAAAGCCAGAGCCTCTGGATAAATATCTTGGCCTTGAAAACCACCGGTGTTATCCATCCGCAAGGATCATACATACGCGCAATTAAGGAAAGTACCTTACGTTTAGTAATGGGGGGTGGAGTATCGAAGGCACATCGATAAGTAAATGAATCACTAGAAGGGTTATATTGCACACCTAATACAGCAATTGTTTGGGGATTCTCAGGATCTTGAAATGAATGAGGCTGTTGCAGATGTTCAGGGGGTAAGTCGTCTAAAATTTCAGGTTTGTTGCTGATCCACTTTTTTAATTCGTAACCTCCGGCTGTCATTAATTGTCCTAATTGATGTTTTAATATACGGGCCTGTGCAACTGAATCACTGCCGGTCAAACAATCGTCGACATAGATGTCGTTCTCAATCACTGCCGCGGCTTCAGGGAAATTAGACCTTTCTTGTTCCGCCAACTCTAAAAGCGCACGCATAGCAAGATAGGGACTCGAACGTAAACCGTACGTAATTGTGTTTAGCTCGTAAGTCAACAACGGGGCTGAGGAGGATTCTCTCCAAAGTATAAGTTGAAATCGACGGTCCTCAGGGGAGATCCAAGTCATACGGAACATTTTACATATGTCAGTTATGAAAATTACTGAGTGTCGGCGAAAATTAAGTAAAATAAGGGTTATATCTTTCTGTAACTTGGGCCCTGTGTGAAGACATTGATTTAGAGATGCACCTGAAGATGTGGCACAGCTTGCATCAAAAACTACACGGATCTGAGAAACGTCACCAGATTTCTTAAACACTCCGTGATGCGGAATGAAATAGTGTTCTTGGGTCAATGGGTTAGCCAACGAAACATTCATGTGGTTCAAAGCGATATATTCGCGCATAAAATGTATATATTTTTCACGAAAGTCAGAATTGGATTGCATGCGTTTTTCTAAATTGAGGAACCGTTTTAAAGCAATACTACGAGACTCTCCAAGGGTCGGACGGTCGGATAAAAAGGGTAGTCTTACTTGAAATTTACCATCAGGTTCACGTGTTGTTGTATCTCTAAATAAATCCTCACACTCGAGATCCAGTGGATTCGGAGGGGGTAACTCAGGGGGTTCTTCTATCTTCCAAAAACGTTCTACAATTTGGGACAGAGAGATTCCTGTCATAGGCAAGTGAGGTTCACTAGGACCACAGTCAATTGCTCCGGAGAGCATGAATCCGAATATAGTAGAAAAGGCCGTTAAGTGACTCGGAGGTAGGGCATATTTTTCCGCATTGAAGATTGCTCCAAATACATCCGCGCCAAGGAGGACATCTATGGGTCCAGGGAGATGGAAAGTTGGGTCAGCTAGGCAGAGATGAGATGTAAGTTTTACGACTTCTGTAGGTAATTGAATCTCAGGATGAGTACCGGCGATGACGTCTACTACCATGGCCTGGGTCTGCATGAGAGGGTGACTTGCCCGAACAGGCTTAAAGGTCACAAGGACCGTGCCGCGGGAATTTACAGCTTGCACATCGCCGATACCTCGTACGGGCGTACATGAACGGTTTATGGGGAGATTTAAGCGATTGACAGCTAGTTCAGATGTGAGTAAGCATCCCTGGGCACCAGTATCACATAAAGCTCGAGCTTCGACAAAATATCCGCTGCGTGTTTTAATATGTATAAGAGTAGTAGGGAGTAGAACCAACGAGTTTAAAGGATTAAGGGTAGGTTGCGAGAGGTAAGAAGGTGATTGAAGTCCGTCTAGTTATTGTGAGGTGTTTCTGTCTTCAGACCGCGGCCGGATAATATCTCGATAGCTAGGCTGGGCTCCACGTGCATCTTGTGTGGGCGCAGGGGAGTATTCTCGACGCGCGGGGGGTGGAGAGCGGTAGCGGCGGTTATCTCGTGTAGGGGTTGACGATCGTCGGGCAGACAAATTTGACACACGAGGTGAGGGTTGCGGAGACCTGCGGGATGTATTAGAGCGGTAGAAGACGCCCCCGCCCATGCGAGGAGAAGGGGACCGCAAATTACGGGACTCCATCTCGCGAAATGAGACCGTCGACTGAACCCGGGTTTCAGGATATGTGGGGGATCGGGGGTCGTTAAAACACAACAAGGTATGATGGGTACTACGACGGCATGTTCCACAACGATAGTCACGTTGGCAATATGCAATAGAATGTTTGTCCAAGCATCTGTAGCACAACTTGGTATCTTTGACGAATGACGCACGGTCACGTGGGGACATATGACAAAATTCAGGGCACTCTCTCAAATAATGTGAGTCACTACTGCATAGGTAGCACAAGCGGTTAGGGCGGGTAGCCGCATTGGCAGAAATCGCAGCCGTATATGCGCGCTTCGTAGTTATAGGGGAACGCGGTCGTGGTCGCATTGTTGATGGCTGCGCATCAACCAGGGATGTACTTCCGACATTGTCGTGATGACGACACTCGTCTTCCAAAAAAGTCAATAGTTGACTGAACTCGGGAAGGTCATTGCGATCTCCATATCGGCGCTCAAACCTCGACCTCAGGTCAGCAGGCATTTTAGTTAGACAAATATACACCAACATGTATGACCAGTGAGTCACGGGTAGTTGGAGCCTTTCCAGCCCTCTATATGCCGTAAGCAGTGGGTTGAGGAACTTCGTGCGAAGACCGGTCAATTTAGAATTAAGTTCGGGCAAGGTCAAGATCTGAACTATATAGTTATCCGCTAAAATCCGCGTGTTGTGATAACGCCGCTTCAAAAGATCACGCGCCGTCTCATAATTATCAGCTTCTATACGCAAGTGCTGTAGCAGGCGGCGGGGCTCATCCGCCAACGCGCCTAATAAGTACTGGAGTTTCACGACAGGGGTTAACAGCGACTGAGAATCTACCACACTATCAAACTGGTCCAAGAAGCTGATCCAAGAATCTGGACGGCCATCAAAACGGGGTATAGGTAGATCAGGCAGCCTACTTTGCATGGGGTCCGACATAGTAGTTCTGGGCCGCGAGGGGGTGCTGCTGGCGCTCGGTTCGCCGGATTCGTGTTTAGGTACAAGCTCGTTGTATTTAAGTTTGAGATCATCGACCATGTCTCTTACTATCCGCGTTTGCGAACGTATATATTCATATTCGGCCCCATCTATATTTGGGTCTAGACTACCAAAAAGCTCCGAGCACGCGTTCGTAAATCTGTCGTAATGAGTTCGTAATTCGCTTAATCTCACGCGCAGTTTGTGTTGCGATAAGGATGCCAATACCCCATGTGTATCTTTAATCCAGTCCCCGACAAACCTAACCGTTCCCATGTGGCTTCTAAACTCGGCCGAGTCGGTATATAAAACCGATTGGGCTCTGGGTTCATTTCCAGTGTCGGACATAATTAATAGTACTATTTAATAGGAATATTACTCAAAACTACGGGTATAAGGAGTCCAAAGTTGTAAACAAATAACACAATATATTACGTACGTAACAGTAGATGTATCTTACAAGTGTTTACAATCTACAATATAGTAATTACGAAAATGCATTAAAACGTAAGGTACCTAAACCGCCTAGTAGCAGGACCGCGCGGCCACGCCGCATCCAACTATCTCGTAAACAAGTTACGTCACAGGTGGCCGTATGCAATATTTTAATTTAGAAGGTTTATGTTCGAACCAAGTTATGAATTCTAAATATCAATTGGTGTATAATTACGTCGATGAGGTAAAAATAGGTGTATTAACTACGAATCTTAGGTACCTACTCGAGTACGGGAGGGAAAATACGTAACGGTGCCGCTAATTATAAGAGGGGAAGCAACCACGCTCTGCTACCAAAATGTTAAGGGAATAATTAAAGGGGGGCTAGTCAGTCGTCCTGGTGATAGTAATTTAAGGGCACAATACCGTGAGCAGCGTCGAATTGTCTCTGTACGGAACCGCGGCCGCGGGCACTTTCACAGCAGCAAGTCCAGGGTTCACTTTGGTCCAGATCACAAGCGAAATGCACTTTCTCCGGGTAATCGTATGTAGTAAACGGGATAGACAAAAGAAATTTAAACGCACGGGAGAACGATTTTCATGTGCTCCGCACCAGTCGTCGGTCAGTACTGAAGAGTCGTAAGTATGTATGAGAGATTAACTATAAGCGGCCGTTTTTGAGCGGTGGGGATTAAATAAGTAAATGAACAGTAACTAAAGAGTTTCTTTAAAATTTTCATTAAATTTTATGACCGTAAGAATATAATACTATTTTATTTTATTTTATTACAATATAAATACGAATTACAGTAAAATACTTTAATGAATATTTCTTTTTATTTAAACTAACTGAAATACCAGAACTGATTATTTATTTAACTTATTTTGCGTAATTTGAAACGAAACAATTAAATTATCCCAGAGTTACTATACGAAAAAATACTGTAGTGATACCATAGCAAATATACATTTGGGTCATCTTTTTGATATAAGAGCCATCTATTGTTAAGTGTTAGCATAATACTCTCCCCCATAGAAACCGCTGTTTTGTTATAGCGGAAACCACTGTGTGACTGACTATGGGCCGACATAAGAAACATAGAAAACAAACTGTCATAGAAAACCTTATTCTATATACAAATGAGTTTGTATAGGTTTACATAAAACCCTATGTTCCAACAGTCTTAAGCCAGGCGAGCGTAATTTTTTCAGTTATGAGTCGTGTAATTTTGGTCGCGTCATACTTAGTGTCCCATGAACACGTGACATGATCTATAGCGCAACCGAAATCACGCGACTCGGAACTCAAAAAATTACGCTCGCCTGGCTCTACCCTTATGGTTGCGCATTGTAAACATAAAAAGTGCCGCTTCTGCAGCCATTGACAATATAGGTACCTACAAATAAAGTGCACCTGATAAAAAACAATAACTGCAACCGACACATGCAAACTCACAACTTAGGCTGGTGCTTATACTGTAAACATTTGGATGAAGGTCTTACATATAGCTTACACGCTGAAATTTATTGATATAATTTATTGAAGTCGAAATCATTTATCCAATAAGTAGGCAGTCATTTATTCAACAAGGGCACTTTAGTGATTGCGAATCTAACGGCTTTTCTCAAAGGACCGCTGTTGAGAAGAAAGAGAAACTCGCCCAGTTAGTATGTTTTTTCTTAAATCATACTTACGATAACATTTACACGCTCATTCGGGTGTCAGTTCAAACCGTCTGCGGGCCTGGCATATCTAGCCGCGACTTCACTTGTCGGGCGAGTCATCGTCACCTGTCCTGCTCGCACGACATTGAAAGGAACGTGACAGATATAGTATTTGTCGCGCGACAGAGAACCTCGTGTCACAGTTATGCTAGACACACTGGTCCGAATGACGAGAGATATATAATGATCGTGTATCGCAACCGGTCTGACGGTCCGGACTTATGAAAATGAATAAATGACAGAAAACTGACAGTCCATAATGAGTGTAACCGATACCTTACAAGTCCATGGTAATAGTAGCTCTATTATAAATGCTCAACGACGTTTGCTTCTTATCATACTTGTGCTTACCAACTCGTTCCTACAGTCATATGCTGAGAATAAATCATAATAAACCAAGTATGGTGTGGTTGCTGCTGTATTGTTTTCGTATAAATATAATATACCTACATTAGATGATATTAGCTCCATTTGCTATTCATTTCGCGTGTCATGCATACCTCATCCTTGTACGGAAAAAAAACGTAACTTTGTCTTTTTCGGATTTTATATTCGAACTCAACAGCAATACCTCATTCATGGCAAAATAAAATTACCTGTTAGCTGGCATCCTAGCTACAGATGCTTTGAAAAATGTTTTGCTATTGTATTTAGACGGAAAACTTCGTTAGCAAGCTTTATCTATTAATTTCAGTGAATTACAAAAACTAGCTTTCCTGACAATATACCGTCTGCGTCTGTTGACAACCCGTTTAAACCGGGTTGGCCACTTCAGGACGTTTGAGCACCATTCTCTATTGCAACTGAAGAAAAGTAAGCGAAATCTATCCCGGCTTGTCCCGAGTTTTTGTTAGACGCAATGTGAACTGATAGCTACACATATAGTCAATTTATGAATTATTATTTTGAATATGAACCCACATGTCCATGTACCAAATTTCCTTTTCATCCTGAACAAATATTTTACGCTAGATAAAACACCATGCACTCACCAATAGCTGGATACTGGATACAGACTTGCCTCCATCTTTCAATATTAATCACTGTCATATGAAGTAGGTAACCTATTCGTGTTTTTTGTAATTAGATAACAACACATACGAGTGATATATTCCAATTTAAATAAATATATGTATGTATGTTATAAAATTAATTTTTAATGTCAGACTCATTACGTGGTTAAACTGTAAGCGATTTTGATTTGGTACTTCTCAACTAAATAAGCAAATTTTTATTTTATTGTCGATTTCGTTCTTTTCTCAGATTTCAATAAAATTTGGTGAGTTGGTAAAGTTGCTTATTCTGAAAATCCATACATTTTTTGTAACTCAATGGAAATTTTTGTAGGACATATCGTGAAATTGGGCTTACCTTGTTCAGAATAAGCAACCTTACCAACTCACCAAATTTTATTGAAATCTGAGAAAAAAACGAAATCGACAACAAAATAAAAATTTGCCCAAATACTGTTGGTGAAAGTTATGAATACTCACTATTACAGTAGATATAGCTCTTACATTTAAATAATCCGAAGTCTCTCATCAAATTTATTTAAAGGAGATAAATTATTTATTAAAATAGCTCGTATAATATTCGATTAAAAATTCCCTCCCGCCATTGCGATACTGTTTTACAACTAAGAATTAGGTAATATGCGATGTTGGTACCCGATTACGCTGAAGAAACAAAAGAAAAGATGCCTTTGCTATCACATCTATCTACCAACATGTTGGGAACAGACGTAGCTAACTATAAAAACATACAGTCAAACATATTCGTGTACAATTTCCAAAACAGACAGCAATGTAGCAATTGTTCACAATCGCTCGCTCACGTGTTGACAAAATACGACCGCATTGTTCACCGACAATGCGCCAAACTGGCCAGTAGCCGCGCTTTTTTTAATTGCCCTTTTAATCAGTTTAATGGGTTTTTAAGAATAAAACTACTACATAAAATGCGTGTAGCCGTATATTAACTTATCAACTTGGAAGTATAGTGCTGTATGTGTGACGTATGTCAAAAAAAGAGAAACTATTATACTTGGCTTCTGAATGGATGTTCCGATTACGGTTTCATTATTTAGTGAGGTGTAAGGCCATATTGCACTTGCGATTTCCCAGCGAGTTTTCTATACATTTGTATAGCGTCGCGGCGAACTCGCTGCGTGATTCCCCTTCATACAAAATTCAGTCGCAAATCGCATGTGTGATAAGGCCCTTTGGCTGCGTTTCAACCAGAAATGTGTAGCGAGGGATGTGTTTTTATTATCCAACGGAAATAACTTCATCTAGTTATCCTTGCTCAGCGCAGCTGATTCTATTACTTAGTTAAAAAAAAAAACAGGGATGCCTCGCTACACATCTCTGGTGGAACCGCACCTTAATAAAGAGTGCTAGGGGGTGAATCAACTTTTTTGTGTTGTTTACTCTGTCCCCGTTGTCGAAGTGACATCTTCATACTGTTTTATAGAAAAATGCTTACGAGGGACAAATTTTGCGTAACCATAGCAACAAGGTGCACTTAAAAGTTGATTCACCCTAGGAATCATTTATAAATTGAGCCTTATCACTTATCAATCACACATACGATTTGTGGGCGAGTTGAAACTGTTGGAAGCGAGGCGAGCGTGCAGCGAGTTCGCCACGAAGGCGCCATATATTATGTACACTCAGCGAACTCGTAAATCACCAGTAGTCTAAGGCTCATAGCTTCTTCATAGACCATAACACTTGTCTACGTATGTCGAGGGTTTTTATCGTTTCACCGACAGGCTTGATACTCTCAGCTGACCTAAGATTCTGCTAAGCACTTGGCAGATAACAATAACAATAATGCAAACCGACGCTATACAAGGCCACGCTCATAGATATGTATCTTCACAGTCGGGACTACGCACCCAATTATACCTATATTTATTATATCTATCCACCGGTATTTGTATGTTATCATTATAAAGTGTCGTAGCGGAATACAGTCATTGTAATTAAAACTACTCATACATAGAACATAGCAATACAGAATAGCCCCTTGTGAAGAATAATGACTTCACACAGTTTTTAGTAACGCATGTTTTTTTGTACCTCGCCAAACAAGCATATATACTCGTATGTCTTGCTTGGCCAGGTAGCAGACAAGGTAGCTTATGAACGTTTGGGACGGCTAAAGCACTGCGGCCGTGTTACCCTTTGAACACCAGCTTACTAACCTGCTCGTGCGGAACTCCATACTGAAGTCGGAAATCCAGCGTTCGCGGTAGAAAATTACTCAGGATCAGCATGGTGCACGAACATTTAGGTTCCATCTGTTCCATATGATATACAAAAAAAAAACGGTCAAGTGCGAGTCGGACTCGCGC
Organism: Apotomis betuletana; assembly: GCA_932273695.1. NCBI lineage: Eukaryota > Metazoa > Arthropoda > Insecta > Lepidoptera > Tortricidae > Apotomis > Apotomis betuletana. Next base: position 8,139,583 of record OW026298.1, on the reverse strand, counting down.
ACCGAGGGTTCCGTACAAACACTTTCCATCCTTAAGTGGTTAAGTTTGCACCTGGTATGTATAGCGCTCCATACAAATGAGGTGCAAAATTAACGCAACCAATCCCTTTGTTGTATGGGAGCCCCCCTTAAGTATTTATTTTATTTTATTTTTAGTATTTGTTGTTATAGCGGCAATAGAAATACATCATCTGTGAAAATTTCAACTGTCTAGCTATCACCGTTCTTGAGATACAGCCTGGTGACAGACGGGCGGACGGACCGACGGACGGACAGCGAAGTCTCAGTAATAGGGTCCCGTTTTTACCCTTTGGGTACGGAACCCTAAAAAAAACACTTACTATTAGGGTGCGTCTCGACTGAAGCGGAGCGGAACGTGCGTAATCGACCAATCACAAAGGTGGAGCGGAGCTGTGATACAGATTTTAACGCAGGTTATAGACGCACCCTAAGCTGAAGAAGAAATATACGTGTCCGCAGTGCAGATGTATTGCGTACCCTGAATGATTTATTTATTTATTTAGACTTTATTGCAAAATACAAAAAGTAAATTTTACAAATGGCGTACTTAATGCTATAAGGCATGCTCTACCAGTCAACCATAATGTCAACCATGATCACGATTCCATAATAATAAATACACAAATCGACCTAGCCCAAACTAAGCAAAAGCTTGCACTATGGGGTCTAGACGAGGATATACAACTATGCATAATATATAAATACATAATTATATAGGTAACATTCATGACCCAGGAACAAATATTATGTACCATACTGCCTATTTTAGACCCTGTGCACACCATTTATTTGAGCGAACTTGCACCATATTATTACTTCTAAAACACATACATATTGGCTTATCACTGTCCCACCCACATTCGAATAGTTCTGTGCATTTCCGCGTAATCTGTTTATCCATCGCTATCGGCCAGTCTGTGCTATCGGTTGGGGACACATTAAAAACAATGAAACAAATATCCGTAATAAAGCAACATAATCTAGAAACGATCATCATTCATGAAACTAAGCCAAAATCATACGATATTACCTCTCGGCTGTTGAAATTTGTAAAATTGGTAAACGTGGAAAAGTATTCCGATATCAAATCGTTAACATGAATTTATGATATTTCTGGTTTCGGTAGTTATCTGTTTTCAAGTGTATCTTAGATGATAAATATAAATACCTAGTAGTTTTTAATTCCGAAATTTTTTAGAGTAACAATTAAATTATTTACAATAGGTTCATTAATATACGATATAAACGTTGATATAGTACGAGTGCTTTGATTCGTGCTTAAGTCGTATATTTTTTTTGCAAGGTTAGAAGTCGGTGCACAGTTTCCCGCGTAGTTTCCCATGTGATAATATCAGTAAAGCCATACAACGCTGGTTGTATGTAGGCAATTATGATAAACAATAACATACGAAATAGTCACACCAAGCGAGGGCAAAGTTCCATAAATAATATTAATATATATGCAAATATTTGAGCTTAAGTTTAATTAAGTGTTCCGAATAATTATGTATGTACCTAACTTGGGATTTTGCCATCATGTACCCAAGTATACAATAAAATAGAGAACGCAGGTTCTGCAAAAAAATAATACAGACAAACAGCCTATTATGGATTGAAATTATTTAAAATAATGTATACTTTATAACTGCTATTTTAACAATAAAAACCGGCCAAGTGCATGTAGAGCCACGCGCAATGTAGGGTTCCGTAGTTGCTTATCACAAGAAGAGAGCTTTTTGATGCAATGCAACCTACCTCCTCACTTGGCTTTAAAGAATCAGAAGATAAGCTATTTAAAGATAACTTATAATTACTATTGTGTAACATTACAACGGCGTACAAGTAATTTTCTTTGGAATTTTTACCTTGTCGAGTAGATACATTTTGTAAGTTGGTTGAGTCTGTTACCCTTAAAGGGTATAGGGGTCAGGACCAAAAAGTTGGATGAAATTAAGTCGTAGTTAGCGAGGAATTAAAAACAATTGAGAAAGTTCCGTTGTGCGACAAAAAATAACGATATAGCCGTGTTTGTATGGGGCATCGGCCCCAGAAGCCAAATCGATTGCCGTTTTGCTAATATATTAGCCCAGATGTAAGATGTTATTTTACAAAAAAAAGCAACCTCAAATCCTTCAGGTTTTTGAGAAAATTAAAAAAAACGAAAATTCGTTTTCATTTTCTTTTATCTAAACTACTCAACATTTTTTTTTAACTTATACACATTATGTAGGTAATAAAGATGATCATTAAAAAAAATGGATATAAAGGTGCTTTTTTTTGTAAAATAACATCTTACATCTGGGCTAATATATTAGCAAAACGGCAATCGATTTGGCTTCTGGGGCCGATGCCCCATACAAACACGGCTATACCCTTTACTATTTCATATATGGATTTCTTTATTGAAAAGTTGTCTTTAGTAACCCGCAATATTTTTAAAAGAACTATCATAGATATCCCACTCCTTGGCGTAGCTGCAAAAAAAAGTACATCCCCACTCTACGTAGAGGGCCCCTAGTATCAATAGTCCGATTATCGGACTAATGAGACTTTGTCGTCTCGGTAGTCCGATGCTACAGAAAATCGGCCTACTGAGACTTGTAGTCCGATGGTATAACAGACGGGAGAAAAATGTTACCAGTCTCCTTATTTCTTTTAGATAGGTATAGGTTTTAGGAATCTTTTCATTTGTTCGGCCTTGAACTTTGCGAAGAAGTCATCTTCTCTTAATTCGTTCGTTCTCGAACGTTCAAAATTCGCAAAATAGATGAATTTTTCTTAATAAAGCCATTAGTTGTAAAATTTTGACTCGAAATTATGTTTTAAATTTCATTATTTTATAATCTTGAGCACACATTTCGTTGGACGCTATATATTGCCACCCATCGTGTATACTTACTAGCTATTCTGTGTTACTAGTTAGCTAATGGTAACAATGGCAGAACACAATGCACAACACAAACTAATAATACGCCTGTCATTTCTTGACTTAAGGTCAAATAACCTTGATTTTCGCATTTTGAAAATGAATAAAAAAGTGTTTTAATGATTTGATAGACGGACGGACATGGCGAAACTGTAAGGGTTCCTTGTTAAATACGGAACCCTAAAAAGGCAGCCTCAAACATCAAATTCGTACTTGAGATAAAATCGAAGGTATTGCCAGTAGTTTGCGCTAATATTTTATCTTTATTTTAGGTAAGTACTAAGTTATATTTATAAAACATAACAAATTATTATTATTTATACGTTTTTAAAACGCCGACATCAGCGCTCTGTTAACATAGGCCACCTCTCATCCAGCCGTGAAAAAGTAATAAACATCAGACAGACAAGGTCAATACATACTGTATTTATGTATGTACGAGTAACGATGGATGTGGCTTACAATTAAGTACTTTAACATTTAATTGCACTCCCGATTTATAAAGGCTAAGAAATTAAACTATACCGTAACTATTCATTAGGGCTTGTGATGCTGATGCCGGAATTCTTTTGTATGGTCATTGGTCAGTATCTCAAATTCCGGTATTTCACATACAGGCCATATTATGGCCTATAAACATTGCGGTAGGTAAATAAATCTCAATTTAATACTGAACTGTCCGTCCTACTATGGTATCTAATGTGAATCGATAATGAAAGCGTATTATTTAGCAAATTAAATTTGCCTTTGTTATTTGTTAAGCAAATATTATTTTTCAAGTGTCAACGTGTTTATTTGCAATAATGATTGTAAATAATGGTTTCCGCCATTTTTTGTTACGAACAAAAAGATACGGCAACTGGATGTTTTCATATCTCAGGAAATCTGCGAGGAACAGGGAATAAGTAGGACATATAATTTGGGGAATCCAAGAAATAGGTTGGTTCGACATTGAGGATATTAGAAATCCGGTTTTAAGGACCAGAAAATGTGGTGTAAAAGTCGTTAGCAGACTGAAATCGTGGTAGAGTCGGAAAATGCAATGCTGTACTGACCTAAAAACAAAAGGCAAGGACTTACCGCAGCTAGAGTTGTTGTGCGGTTGGAGGCCTCCGCCAGCTTCCCTCGTTTCTCCGGGTTTTCATTTTAATGTTTTGGATATCTGGAATCGCGTTGTATTCCCACGGACACTTATTTGACACTCATAATAAATTGGCATCTTACTTTCTATTTAAGACAGCGAAGCGGCCAGTGTCCCCGCCATTCATAAATAATAAATCAGTATAGCTTAAATACGGAACTCTAAAAAGACACATTGTCACTGTTGATCAGTCTCGGGTTTAAAATAATATCACCGGTACGCTATAAGTAAGGTCAGCAATCTGTCTATCCTCACTATGCAGTTAAGATATGTCAAAACATATCTTAACCGCATAGGGTTCGCATTTGAAATAATCCACAGCGAAACATTATGTGACGGCGGGATAACGAGAACAAGGGGCGATGAAGATTGAGAGAAGGTAGACTGTGTTTCAGTCGTTGTGAAATAGTTAGGTACATTATCTATTGCGATACCGCTGATCGAATAACTACGCGTATCATTTAGCTGTTCCCATGGTCAGAACAATTAAACAATTACGTGTACTTGCTTCGGCCGCAGTGCGCTACGATTTACACACGCCGGCGTGTCACGGAAACCGGGCATTTCCATGACTTGATAGCACGAGATAGCGAGATAAATACCACACTAAGACCTCTGCCTTACTTGGACGCAATGGCAGCGTCGCCAGCTATGTATCGCATTAAAATGTAGTTACTAAGCGTCGGTACGTGTGCTAGCTTCCATACATTTCATTATGATTGATTTTTATGGATACAGCAGCCGACGAATATGCTGTGGTGCTTCGGTGAGTCAGGCGACTAAATGTTGTCCTTATTACCTTTCTTAACCACAAACTCAGAGTTATTTATACAGCCTGTATTTGATAAAAAAGTTAATATAAGTTACTTTGAGCAGAGACGGCCACTATGTAATAATGGAATAACTGATAACTACTTTTTGATATTTCGATATGCCAGCGCACTTGTCCCGACTGACTGAAAAAAACACTCCCTCCTTTCCCCCTTTCTGGTAAATTACCAACTTATGTAAGTTTCGGTCGAGTTAGTCTTCATCGTGGTTCAAAGCATTTGTTTATCCCGTCAGTTATCCTGGCAATTTCTGGGAAGTCAATAAATAGCTACATATTTATTCTGACAAAACTAGCTCGGTCATCATCAATTACGAGTACGTCATCATAGGTAGGCTTCCTAGTTTCTTAGAAGTACAATAAATTGAAAATAACTATGATCATTGACATTGTAACAGGATAAATTAAACTTAAATAGGTACTCAGTTATCTTAGAAATACATATGATTATGAAAAAACTTTAGAAAAATTACTTATGTGACATAAAGTTTAAGGAAAGTTCTGAAAGTATATTATATCGAAAACCGAAACGTCGGTTTCCGGTAAAATTTTGTCACGTGTAAGTATGATTTTCAATAACATCAACGTGCGTGCCAAAATAATAATATCTGATGAGAAATGCAGAGTGGATTGTCATTTTGTGTATCTTTATGCCTTAATATTTATTTATTTATTTTTTGCCTCAGTCCAATTAGGTAGGTTTTTCTTAATTTTAATTATACCATAAATAATTCGTACGCTTTACTCAAAAATCCTATTTGAAGGGTAGTATGACAAACAAATGTTATTCTTTCTGTTATACGATAAAATGATTCATAGAAACACAATGGCAAAGCATTCAAGGCTCGGTACAACAAAGCCTTCCCTGTAAATCACAGCTGACACAGTTACTCAAGAACTACGGTAGGGCATCGATGTCCAGTGTATCACATCGCATACCAACCAATTACAACGAATGGCAACTCTGATATCATTGCAGTCAAAGTTCCTAGTAATTAGTTGACTCATTGCGCGCGCACCTAGAAATTAGGGACCTAGGCGCCGAATGCCCCCGAAGATCGCCGATCATTCCCGAAGGCGACGCGAACTGGGGAGTTCGGCAGCCCGTAACGCTGCCCAGCGAACCATGGCGTCTCCTACCCACTACATGAATGTATGGGTATCCATGATATAAATCCTTTAATCTTCTATGTCAATCATTATTTTACGGCGAAGAAACGCTCAAGAATTGTGAAATAGTTTACTTCCGCATGGAATGTCGAAACGCTCGCGGTCAGCTGCGGTTAAGAGGCCATTTTGGAAACTTAAAATGAGCATTTAAGTTCTAACGCCACTAACTTAATGTGACCCCGGTAGCCAAAATTGGGACTCGTGATGCCATAATCACCAACTTTACGGTCGATTAAAGAGTTTTTCGATTATGCTTACTTTGATTATTGCTTTATGACATGTAGTTACATGACTGACACAATAAACCTCTATTAATATTGGTATGTAATGTTGAAATTCTTCGTTTACAATTTTATGATGTTTTGGGGAAATTCAGGGGGTACGACAAAAGGTAGATCTAGTTGGGATGTCGAAAAAGAGGTCAGTCTTCGAATCCAACTCAGATGGGCGGCATTCGGGAAGCTGCGGAATATCTTCTCTTCTCAAATACCGCAAGGTCTTAAGACAAAGGTTTTTAGCAGGGGGCGGGGCACATTGCACGAGGAACCGATGGCTGTTGCAGCAGAAAGGTTCTTGAATGGCGACCGCAGACCGGAAGACGCAGCGTGGGCCCCCTATAAGGCGGACCGACGATCTGGTTAGGGTCGCGGGCAGAAATCGGGTGAGGGCGACGCAAGACTAATCATTGTATAGAACTTTGGGGGAGGCCTTTGTCCAGCAGTGGTAATCTATCTGCTGATATGATAATGATGTTGATAAAAGGTAAATAACACAGTGGCAGAAGTGGCAGTAGGTTGGAAGCCGAGTATATTAAACTAACCTACCTAATAAAGTACGGTAATATTTTAGTAACGCTTATTTTGTGTGTAAAATTTGACAACGGCCAGAAAACATCTTGATATATTTTAAACAGTCATGTGCGATAAACTGAGTTTCGAGTAAAACATCATCCTAGGGGATATTCTCCCACACGAAGGAAGCCTAGACAATCCATAATCCAACACGGTCCGCCGCAGTTGTCATTACGTAGTAAAAATAACGTATAAAAACGCTCGCGTGCGACAGCGAAATGAGGTTAATGATTTGAAACAGCAAAAAGTAGAGGCCGCTGCGAATCGCATTTACAAGTGTCACGGCCATCGCCACATGAAACTTCTGTCATTCGCACTTTAAAATACGTAATCCTATGTACAGTTTCTAAGGTACATCAATTAAATTGTATCATTTAACATTCAGTATGTTTATTTATATTTACATATAATCGTATTGTTTATTTTTCTATACGTCCCTATAATTACAGTTCAAGGCTAAAACGCGCGTATTTTTTAAGAAAATTTACGTTTTTTTTTTTTTTTGTATTTTTTTGTAGTAAATATACAAGCGAGTAAAATAAAGTTTATTTCATTAATAAGTATTTACTTCATATTTAACTGCATAGTACGAGCAGGTGTCGTCTGCAATCTGCATGTATGTAAACAGAAAAGTAACAATTGCTGTTTACACAAATCAAGCGCACTATAGTTAAACTAAATATACTTCGCGTACGACCATTATCTTGGAGCGTTACTCTTTACCTCCAGAACTTCGCAATATCAGTTTGAGGCGTGCCTGCAACGGTAGGTTGGACTAGATGATATACCCTTTCTTAGTGCTGGTTCAAAAAATTACGCAGAGACAGTCTCTATCGAATAGATAGCTTTCTCGCTACTGCTTAGGGTTTCATCTTATCTGGCGCAGTCAGGTGGGATAGGTCATTATGACGGCGCCACCTAGGTGATGTATTATAAGTTGTATCCTCGTATTTTGTGATAAACAATGTGATTGATTACTAACACATATCAACTCTCCTCAAAGAAATTGACTTTACGTTTCGGCAATGAACTTTAATCAGCAGACATATATAAGCCTCATAATTTGCGATGAAGTGTAAAAGAATAAAAAGTCTAAAACGAAAACGAAAAATAATCAAGCAAATTCTTATGTGACCTTTTTACGAACAAATAATGGAAGCTTTCTGAGTAAGTTGTGTATAGGTACTTATTGTAATTGAGAAGCGCGACAGACTGCAAATAAATCATCAAGACAAGCCTAACTATTTGATCGTGTAGAATGGAAGGTTTTATTCACAGCGCAGATTTTTACACTTAAACGTACCTATACAGTATAAACCAGTAACTAAGAGACTTGGACACCTTCAACATGTCCAAAGAAGATTTATTAAGTAGGGCGAAACCTAGTTCGTTCGTGCAAGAATCTTCTCGCAATTTTCATAATGGATATTAAAGTGCAAGTTGACCGTATTGACATCCAAAAAGATAAACTTGATAAAAAATATACTTAGGTGTGTAACTATTATACTTACACCACATATTGATTTTGGTACAGTGTGATTTTCAAAAGTCTGACGGAATTATATTAACTCAGTGACTCTGAGTCAATAGAGTTAGGTATGCCATATATATTTTTTCCACAATAAATATAATCGTGTACTCGCTTATAACTCAAACGATAAAGAACTACACGTGTGAAGAGTTTTTTAGAAGAATAAAAAACAAAATAGTAAAGTACTATGTGATGCGAGCACATCTCGATGGAGCGCAGGCGGGCGTGACACACATCAAGGCTCGTCCACATTGAATGAAGCGAAGTCCACACGATATAAACTCAACACTACTCGGTTCGGTTGACCAAAGTTGGCCGAAGTTTGGACTTCCGCAGCGAATCCGCCTCTCCACACTGACGTATTCACCCAACTTTGGTCAACTTCGCGAGTAGTGTGGAGCCGCAGTTAGAGTCTGTGCAGAAAGAGAAAAGTCTTGGCAGAACCGGGGACTAATATCATGAATTTCACATGGCAATCAATTTTTTTTTTTCGCTTCATTGTAAACATGGCAATCAAACCTGACACCTGTCTCATAAAAAATAAACAAACTGTAGTTTATATGTCATTTCATTGCGTTTTAAAATAATGTCGAAACGGGATAAAACCGGACATAGTTCCAGAAGGGAAACTACATTTAATATTATTCGATTTTGTCAGCGGGAAAAAGCGGCGAAATGCCCCACTATCAACTTACAAAAAGTCACAGAACGTGCGTCCGCTATGACAAGTATTTATGTTGAATTTAATATAAAATTGTATCTCATGTTAACTTTACCTACAATTTCTGACTTTCTGTCAGGAAACTTACTTACATAGGCCCTATATATAGCTGAAAAACCATTTTAGGATTAGGGTACATTAGAACTCTTTGAAATGAATTTGTCTCGAATAGTACTAGAATAGAAGTCCACTGTGTACAAGCCTTTACCGTTCACATGGGGCCGTGCGGGGCGCCGTACGTCGCAGGCGTGATACGTGCTATGAGCGATATTTACTCACATAGATTATGCCAATATTACGTCAGTATAAGTACAATCCGATTAGTGGTAGGGGAGACCGGGTATGGAAGTCACACGGGTTGGTTGTCACAGCGGCCATAACTGACAACTAAAGGCACGAATCAGTTTACCGACCGGTGTCCAAGGATCGCGAGAGCTAAACCCCCCTCTGTACTTTACCTCAGTCGGCTCCGGTATGTTGTGACGGAGCCACATTCGTTTACTTTTTTCCGCCAGTAAAAGTATTTTTTTGTGCATCTGTGTTAAATCTCGTAGGTACACTTTATTTTGCATATTAATATGCTTCTTCGTGTATTGTTCAAGTTGAACTTGTGTATAATCATATTGTTATAAGGTTTTTAGTGGAAACATTCATTTGAATTTATATTGTAAGATTATTTTCTAAAACGTGTTTTGGGGCAGCTTGTCTTAGGTCGACGGGGGCTGGTAGTCACGTGTGACTACCTTATTAGCTGAAAGCGAATTTAGTTTTTGGGTGTTTTTATTAATTATGAATACGTATTTCGTTACTTTCCTGGTCACAGTGACTTACATACATCATTTAAGTTTATATAAGTTACTAGCTGAAAAAAAAATTGTTTTTGAGATTTTTTTATTAATTACGAATATTTCGTTATTTTCCGTTACAGTAACTTACATAAAACATTTTTATCTTCAACAAGAAAAAAGTTCGTTTGATATAAATGTGTGTATTATTGTATATCCCTCTTATTTTACTGTGTGATTAGGTACGTACCCCAGCACCTGTGACAACCATCCCTGACACGGGGTTAAAAGTCACATTTCTCTTTTTTCATAAAAATAAAAATATTTCCTCCGTACATAATGTTAGTGAAAACATATTGATATATTTTTAAACCCAAATAAATACACTATCCATTAAATTATCTTTTATCATCCCCAACTAAAAACAATAGTACTAAAAATGCAAAAGAAATAAAATGTGACTTCCATACCCGGTCTCCCCTACTCTTTGCCGGCACATGTGTTTCCTCCTTCCTACAACATTCAAGGAACCCTTCAAGCGGCAAGCATGGCAATTGGCAGTGTCAACTGATAGTGCACAGTTGGTTTTTATCAGTTGCCATTGCGATTTGGGCTTCCCATTTCACTTACTTTCAGGCAAAGTAAAGCCACTATGTTGTGTCAATATGAAAAATAGTTGTGGTAAGTGCTTGTTGTCAGTAGTCCGTAATACACATACAATGCAACACATTTGTCACATTACAACACTATTATATTATTTCTATAGGCACAAAAAATACTATATATAGTTGCTGATTGTATAGCAATCGTATCAGTTTTGTATCAACTCTGCAATGTATCAATTTTTAATGACCACCCACGTAAGTGAGATATTGGAAGAAATATTAACACGATGTGTTAAATGAAATAGCTAAAACTCAAAACGATACTACTATACCATTTATATTTATTTTATCAACTGGTAGAGATCCCTTAAAGGGAATAAGTTCGCCTCTGTACATGTTTATCTTTTAAACGTATTTCATGTTTTATGCACAATAAATACATACCATACTATTTTATTAACAAACACCATAATACTGAAACTAGATTAAACAAGCATGAAACTAGTCTTAAATATTTAAAATTAAAATCTGTTATTATCTTCATGGGCTATTGGCATCCATGACTACACGCGGCGCCACAGCAAAGCAAAAGAGCAACTCCGAAGTCGAAATTTCAAGTTTGTATCGTGCCATCCCTCGGTCTCGTGTCAAACGGTATTTGAACGAACGGCACGATACGAAGTTCGAATTTCGAACATCGGAGTAACCCCCAGTCGCATAATTACATCACGGACCGGCCGGCAGTAAACATGTCGGCACTTAATCCCCACTTGTAAAACTCATCTCACATGACGTAGAATATCAAATAAAATTGTCTCTATAGAGATTTTCAGTTCTAACTCAATCTCTGTAAAGTGCTTTTTATAAACAAGGCAATGATCATGAACAAAATCATCGCACATATAAACAGCTGTCATTGTACATACGTAGAAAATTGAACTATAGGTAAAATTGTATTGAAAATGTGTTTTCTATGGAGAGTTATTTAAGGAAACATCTTAATAGCGCGATACAGAATTCCTATGAGCGCGCGGTGCCAGACGTGCAGCGCTATCTGTTGGAAAAAAAATATTTCTGTGCTTTCTCCAGCCCTTTGGACGGTTTTTAGCCAAGTTTGGTTAGCTGGACATCCAACGGTGGTTCTTCATCTAGGTAGATGGTTATCCCGGCTCTCGCCAGGGTCCGCTTTCATCTAGCTTTACTCCAATTTGCACAATCCTGGGCATCCGTTTCTATTAGTCCGTTTTCACGCGTATCGGCCTTCCCAACGTCTAGCCATCGCTTCTTTGGTCTGCCACGGGGACATCCAATAGTGGTTATAAGATACTTTTTACACAGACGAAGTTGTGGGGCGATACAAGTGCGTTGAACATTTTTGTTTATTGCTATTGCAATTATTTATGTACCTAATATGTATACGCATTATAGTGAATATAGGTTCATGTCACAGTCAAGCTCGCAGAACACCGTTGGATATTGTTAAGTTGTTATAGAGACCCTTGGGGCTGGTTGTTATTTTATAGCAGTGAACGTATTTTTACTGATATTTTTAAACTTGATAGCTTCTTTCAGGACTCTCATGTATTTGAATATTACTGAAAACGGAATCAAGAAAATTGGGACCTTAGTCATGTCGGCTGTACATTATCAGTGAGCACTCATTTAACAAACAACCTTTGAGAAAACTGAAAATATCTTGGTATACCCTGGTACACCGAAGGAAAGAGTTGAAAGAAATGTTTCGTAAATTCCAATGCAAGAATCCAACGAGACACGACGTTACGCGAGCAGCTGCAGAGAGGGTCAATTGGTACTGACCCCAACTTAACAATCAACTAAATTGTACGACACCCTTCTTCGAACAACTAGTACGATTGTAAACACTTTTTGATCTGACAGCGTTTCCGATCATCTCCGGAGGGTAGTAAAAAAATATATTTCAATTCATAAAATAATATACTTAACGTGAATATTAACTATGTTGTATAGTTAGCATCAAATTGCCGACAATTTTAGTATATAATTTGATATATGGCTATATTAAGATAGTCAGCTTCTTTTAATGCTGACCGCACTAAAGATATACTGCTATTTATGCTAAGTATATGTAGCTTTCAATTTTCGCTTCATTTGTAAACATTTAGTTTACGTTAGCAGACGTTACTGCTTTAATAAAAATAAGTAATTTGGGTGTAGCACATCGTTACTATCGATTCTCAACAAATTTGAGACGGTGGTGCCGACGATAAAGTCTAAATCTTTACGGTAGATGCCGCTACGATGCCACCCTAAGGCATGTCGAAGCAACTGGTTGAAAAATTCAATGACTCTGACATCTGATTAGGTGGTCCAATTGGGAGGACGCCAGTGTTGGCCCGGAAAGCCGTTGGAAACGCAGGTTCGAATCCTGTCCGAATCATTAAATTTTTCAATTTTCGCTTCATTTGTAAACATTTAGTTTACGTTAGCAGACGTTACTGCTTTAATAAAAATAAGTAATTTGGGTGTAGCACATCGTTACTATCGATTCTCAACAAATTTGAGACGGTGGTGCCGACGATAAAGTCTAAATCTTTACGGTAGATGCCGCTACGATGCCACCCTAAGGCATGTCGAAGCAACTGGTTGAAAAATTCAATGACTCTGACATCTGATTAGGTGGTCCAATTGGGAGGACGCCAGTGTTGGCCCGGAAAGCCGTTGGAAACGCAGGTTCGAATCCTGTCCGAATCATTAAATTTTTCTATTTTCGCTTCATTTGTAAACATTTAGTTTACGTTAGCAGACGTTACTGCTTTAATAAAAATAAGTAATTTGGGTGTAGCACATCGTTACTATCGATTCTCAACAAATTTGAGACGGTGGTGCCGACGATAAAGTCTAAATCTTTACGGTAGATGCCGCTACGATGCCACCCTAAGGCATGTCGAAGCAACTGGTTGAAAAATTCAATGACTCTGACATCTGATTAGGTGGTCCAATTGGGAGGACGCCAGTGTTGGCCCGGAAAGCCGTTGGAAACGCAGGTTCGAATCCTGTCCGAATCATTAAATTTTTCAATTTTCGCTTCATTTGTAAACATATATGTAGCTGCTTACTTGCCAGCTGCGGGGAGAATGTTGCTCTTTAGCTATCAGCTTGCTCTGCCATATACAGAGTGCAACCGTCACTACCATATTTGAATAGAGGAGCCATTGCAATTATCGATGGAAATGATGAACTAGGATTGTACATAAAAATCGAACATACGTATAGGTCTACCTAGCGGCATTATTATTATTCTGCACGAAAGATAACACATTTTGTCTACAAATTACAAATAAAATAAAAAAGTACGAGAACGTTGTTCCTTATAAATAATTCACCATCCAAAATAATGTCCGAGTAGTAGCACAGATTATACACAAGTCAATACTAGTAAGTAGTAGTATTCTCTGGTCTTTAAACAAACATAGGAAAAAATTACCTCATGAAATGAACGATCAATCGAATTATCAGTAACATTTTATATGAACAATGACTAGTCTATAGAGAACCTGTACCAACCGACTTGCACCGAAGCAAACCGGAGCCAATATCAATGTTTTTGAATCACCAACATCATCGAATCACTTAGTGATTCACTATAATTTAGTTCAATTAAAGGCATCATCAAGTGTCTCTACGTGTGACGTCGACCACAGCGACCAGAACCGAGAGGAACGACAAGTCCAGAGAAGCGTATCTTTGGATCAATAACGGTCCTCAATAAAAGTAAACAGAATATAGACAACATTATGTCAATTGCTTAAACCAAATACAGGATAAAAAAAAATTTAAGCTATAAGTAGCATGATTTCATTGAAGACTTCCATAGCGGATTTTGCAGCAAAACAGACAGGTTGAAAATAAGTTATACCTTCTATCCTTAATAGGTAATTATATATTGCGATATATAATATGCTCATGTAAAAATTGACAGGAACGGCCTGACATGTTTCGAACTCATATGGAGCTCTTCGTCAGGGACAGCTATCCATGCTGCTATGCGGCGAACGGCTTTCCTTTGTATAATACATTACCATTAAACTTGAAATAAGGTACAATCGTCATTCAATAAAAAAAATAAGCTGTCAATAATGTCAAGCTCAACGTCATTCTTTTTTTTTATAAGACTCCAGACTGAAGTAACTTTTTCACAGTGTCATAGTTTTGGAGTTGCTACGTTTCAGAATGAGTAAATTGTAATGTATAAACCACGTATAAACTTTAAATTAAAATGAGTAAATAAAAATAAAAAACAGTGATTACGTCCTCATTCTAAGCGGAATACAGAAAAGCAGTAAATTTGTATTCTTAAAAATATAAAATGTTGTCAATTCCATTCTTCAAAAAGACGTCGATCAATATTTGTATTCGTTATAATTATTCGCACATATTTCGTTTAAGTGTAAAGTCGATGAAAGCATCTCAATCCCATCAAAATCAATAGCAGCTAATTAATTTCTGCGGAATAAAATTCAGTTCTATAGGTATGCAAAATAAACGGACACATATGTAAATAACACGTCTCACCCACGACAGCATAATGCGAAATATTTTAACATAACTTTTACTGGAAGTAGCTCCGAATCGACCTGAGAGATCTCATGACACGACAGGTGCATTCCTAGACACGAAAAAGAAAGCTAATCTGGTTTGTAGAAAAAAAACTTAGAAGTGCGTCGCAAGAAATTTTTCTCAGGGCTGTTAACGCAAGAAAAAACAAGCACGTGGTTGCCCGCATATGTGTAGTGCGACATGTGTGTTCGATGAAACTATATGGTTCTCATGTTAACCGGCTTGGGGAAAAGGGAGCAAATTCTGATTTTGTTTTGTTTTTAAACATTTAAGCTACGCTACATGTCTGGGTAACATCCGACAGGAAGAAATTGAAAGAAATAGGAAATAGTAAAAGCCTAAGACAATTTCTAACTGGTGGAACTAGTATGAATTGTAACTGGGACTGGGAGGCTGTCCGTGGGGACTGTGACCGATGCCGGTTGTTGTTTTAACCCAGTGGTTGCCAACCAGTGGTCCGCAGTAGTCAAAATATTTAGATAATTGAACGAGTCCGCCGGAGTACGGGAATATGTTTACCTTTGGTTCCCGCGAACAACGTAGAAGTAAGAGCGATTGACGGTCTAGAAAAGGTTGGTTCAACTCGCTCGCAAATCGCCAGCAAAAGGATCGAAATGGTAGTAATCGCTTGGTTCGTTTCTAATTCATAAAAGTAACCAACACTACATACTATACATATACTAAATGATATTGAAATGGCTTCTATTATAATGCTAGTGCTATTGCTATTATCACTAGCGACTTACAATCTATCTACCGTGGAATGGCAATATACATACGCCTATTGATCGTATATTGGGAACCACTTGCTTTAACCCTATCACTGCTACACTCCCGTTTTTCCGGTTCCAATTTTGTCGAACGCGTGTTATAATTAATCGCTTGTTGAAAATATATTTTGACTTGTTATAATTATGTCTGTTACGTCACATTTCATCAATGATAGGCTAATAATATTAACAAAGCCGAGCTGTAGTAAAAACAATATTTTATTTTTTTAATCTTTTTAACCAGACGTTAATAAGCGTAGAGTAATAAAAATGTGTCGGCGTTTAGTAATAAAAAGGTCCCATTGTGGGGCTTACAATGTATAAGGACTAAATCTGTTTGTATACCAATAACCTGTCAACGTGTCCTTATCGTAACCCGCACAATGGGATATTTCCCTGTTGTCACATACATAGACAATTTTGACGGTTTACTAAATCATTGCAGAATTATTCTTCGCAGAAATTTCATTGTTATTTAACAATCCTAACCTAACCAAAAGCCAAAAGGATGATATTTGTAAGAACTATGAAGAATGTATGACTACAGAGGAATTCTGCTAAGTGAAAATTCATCGAAATTAAACATTTGACCAAAAATAATTCTGTGAAAATGCAGTATACCAAATGTTGACACATAATAACTAAGTATCGTCCCTAAAGTTAGGCTGTCTGTCCACTGAAGCTCCTTACTCACAACAAGACAGTTTTCGCATTTACATACATTTCTGTGGTTTTCGCTTGTGATTGTTTTGTTACAAAAGTTAACTGTGTGTTCTGATTAGTTAATTTCAAATTCCTATACTTAATTTCAATACACCTGACTTTGTAATATTTCTTTTGCAGGTAAGCAGAATGACTCCAAAATATGAAAGCTCACGGAAAGCTAATCAACAACAAAATTGTAAGTTAAAATTAAACCATAATTATTCACTACTCTCAAATTCAATAACGTCAGTGCGCTTCCGAATCAAACAGTATTTTTATAAAGCTTTGTCAAAAATCCATTTTTAAAAGCTTTATAACTAATAAATATTTCCACTTTTAAAAAGGAAGCAACATTCTCAAGTTAATTAAGTCATGACGTCGAAAAACGGTTTGTAATGTTGGAAAAGGCAAAAGCCTCTCCCATGGAATTCCACTCGGTTCCTAGCTGTTTTGGATAGTTATTGCTGAACGCATCTAGATAGTCGCGCCATGTCTACCTGTACCCTTGACCGTAGTCGCTAACGACAGCATAAACGATTTGTATGGAGAATAGTACAGCGCTCTAGCGGTTACTTTGTAGAACTACAATTCTCCATACAAACGCAGTCGTTAGCGAGTACGCTGACTGTAAACTCGTGGTCAGGGTACTGGGGCTTCCTCGCTGCCTGTGACTATCGTTTTGCATCGTATGCCGATATAGTAATAATGAAATTGCTTCTATGCCCGCAACCAAATGCATGAGATACGTATGTATGTTGCATCACACGATTCATGTCTGTTCTATCATAGAATACATACACGCAAAGCGAATTAGAATATTGACGGAATTGTTTTAGTGAAGATAAAACTAAATAAGTTTTTATATATATATATATATATATATTATTGTTTACTTGATATAATTGTAGTTATGTAATTTAAAGACATCTTGTGATACACAGTGGTAGTTTGCCTATGTTCTTCGAATATTCACTCAATGGCTCAAAGGTTAACTGAAAGAGATCTCTAATCAAGATTAGTTCGACTTATCTCGATTTGGGATTATGTAATGTTAGTTATGCATACATATTTTTAACCTCTATTCACATTTCATAAAAAGGTTGTTGATTTGATCTACCAGGAAACTAACCTATATGCGCCACACGTGACGCTCTTAATTACATCCTCTTTCTATCTAGACCTCTTTTGTATCTGTATGTCATTATACAAGGAAAAATCATAACAGCGCGATGCAGGAATTGGGTGCGTGGCGCTAGCCGTGCAGCCCCATCTGTTGTTAAAATTTCTTAACCTTTATAACGCTTTTCCTCCCATGTCAAAATGTGGCTTATACCGCCAATAGTTGAAAAAAAAAAGAGCTAAAATATACCTTATCGGTCAGCATTAAAATTGCTTTCACAGGTCCGCCATTACCCCTTTAGTGGTCGTTAGCGTGGTAGGCACGACAGCACACAACCACTTTAGTGGCTCTTGGCGTTCAAAGGGTTAAAAAATAAGCTAAGAAAAAAATAATCTATCAACAATGTCAATTAACAAAACATCATTAGTTTTTTTTTTATATACTTCAGTAACCTTTCCATGGAGTCATAGTTCTAGAGTTAGGTACTGCCTTTTAGAATGAGTACATTTTAATAAATGCATACTAAAACAATTAGTAATCTCAGCAAAAATATAAAAACAGTGATTTCATCCTCTTTCTAAGCGGAATACGGGAAAGTAATAAAATTGTAGTCATAAAAATAGGATATGTTGTCAATTATAGTAGTACAAGGCAACCGCTGTCCGCTAGGGATGTTGAACTTTTCTCCATACAAATCGTTTACTCTATCGCTAGCGAGTACGGTCACTGTAAACTCGGACGATAAAGGTCCAGTTTTCGACTCGACACACGTGTCTGCCGCGGTAAGGGTACTGGTTTCTCGGGAAACGGGTAACGGTATCCGCTATCTGCGTGTTATCGTCTAAAGATTTAAGATTTTACGTCTATATCAGTACGCTAAGGAAACTGAGTGCATAAGTATTTAGTATATTTATTCTGGATTCAAGTAAACTTGGACGATTATTGAGATAACAAACGGTTTTAGGAATTAACGTTCTTGCTGCTCAGATAAATCTTTAGTTGTTATTAACAACAAAAGTCCAAGCTTCAAAACTAATTCTTAGGTTCCCAGAAGAATTGAAACTATGAAGCTGCGATAGTCAATTACCTAAATTTAATATTAAAAAAAATATTGGGCAACTGCGAGCCCGACTCGCGCATGAAGGGTTCCGTACCTATACATATATATATATATGTATATATATATAATCTATAACAAGTTTGTTGTATGGGAGCCCCCCTTAAATATTTATTTTATTTTATTTTTAGTATTTGTTGTTATAGCGGCAATAGAAATACATCATCTGTGAAAATTTCAACTGTCTAGCTATCACCGTTGTTGAGATACAGCCTGGTGACAGACGGACGGACGACGAAGTCTCAGTAATAGGGTCCCGTTTTTACCCTTTGGGTACGGAACCCTAAAAACGATGCATCGAACATAGCTTAAAACGATCTTGACAGACAAGGCTTTCGATAAAAAAAAAAACCGAATTCAAATCGGAGTATCCTTTTGGGACATAGATGCCACAGACAGACGCACAGATACACATGCTGAACTTATAACACCCCTCTTTTTTGTCGGGGGTTGAAAATTGGTCAAGTAACCGTAATCGGGAAAACAGTTTTGTTTATAATCTATTTGTATTTTTTTAACAGGAGTTTGTCTGAACTTAACATGTGTTATACGATTATGACAATTGTGCTAGTCTTGTTTGTTTACTTGCAAACACATGTGTGTACGAATTAAAATTGTTTATTTGTAGGTATGTACTTGTCACGATGTTAATTAACCTAGATGCCCAGAGTATTATTACGACAAATTCGGATTTGTGGTTCTGTAGGCTTTAATATAAATCAATATTTTAAATAATCATGTGTAGGTATACCACCGTTCATTAGTTTTATAGAATAGTTTAAGAAAAAGTTTGGGTTTTGTGTTTTTCTGAAGTTTTCTGATAGGAACTTAGGTGTGATATTATCATGTCAGTATTTATGGCGTACATTGAGAACATTATTTAACCCTTTAAACACAAATAACACCTAAAGGTGTCGTGTGCTGTCATGCCACGTCGCCACAGGCACATATTAAGCTATAACAAGTATAATAATAAAACCAAACTATTTCCTTTCAAGTAAGTTTAATTTCACTCTCTTGTGACATAGCGTTTGGCGTGTGAGTGTATTTGGGCGTTTAAATAATAACCACCTGAAAATATTTTTTTTTTGTAATTTTGCTGAGCAAATTTTGTAGTTTGAAGAGTACATCTATTTTTCCTTCTGTTGCAACCCGCGCCCTGCATATACTTAAAAGGTCACAACCCACTATACAGAAGGAAACAAGATGGTATAAAATCACTCTATTTGGCCACAGCTTCACACAATCAAGCCTATCAGTCCCCGTTAAAACAGAACCCTAAAAAAGCCGCTCTTTTTCCCGCGCACATGTGCCGCGCATGCGCGTTCCCAGTGCGTCGGCGCCGTGGGAACGCGCTATCTTGCGTTCGTTTTCAGATGCATTCTGCCGCCTATAAAGACGTTATTGAGCATTTCTCAATAAGTTTGTACAAAATTAAGACGTTAATAATAATTGAAGTTCAATTAATGTTCGATTATATTTTTCCAAAGTTATTATTACCAATGTTCTTTATGATTTCCAATAGATTGATTTCAGAACTAAAAAAGTATTAAGCATAACAGAACCTAAATTATCGAACATACATTGATATAAAAGTACTAAAATAATTGGTAACAAAATAGGAAAAATATATTTAACTTGAATTTTGAGTCTTTATTTGGTATTTTTTTTTTTTGTGAAATGCTCTTTTTACGGTTCATGTCTATTAGAGTCTGAGCAGTCAAACATGTCACAAGAAAGAGCGGCGAATTTGGAAAACCGGAACAACGATAACACGAGTAATGTGATAGGTATATAGGATATTTAAGTAAAAATAAATTTTATGACACCAGTCGCTGGTCAGACTCTACGCCTCCTTCCAGGGCGAACGATTAATATAATAAACAACTATTACAAAATTCTAGAATTTTAACAATACATTTTCGATAGAGGTCATGATTTCAGGAAAAATGTTAATAGCGTGATGCAGGATCGTCATTTGTTTTGTATGGGCGCCATCTGTTGGTCATAATTTTCAGTGTCCTGTCGTCACGCCGAAACAGCTGGACTAATTTTAACCAATTTTGGTACAGGGATAGCATCCAAAGATGGTTATAGGATACTTTTTTTGCCGTCTACGGCAAAGAAATACAATACGTGGACTAGGTTGCGGGCGCCTCCTAGTATTAAAATAAAGTACTGCACCTCTAGCACAACTGTGACACGCGACTCTTTCTCGCGCGAGAAATGTTACCCATCTCTTTCTTCGCTATACTGTGAGATAGTGACGGGTGATGCTATGCGACGCGACAACATAAAATCCTAAGGTTACGTACGATACCACCCAATATTTCAAAACTTTGATAGAATAAACTGTCTGCGTTTTAACTCACTTTTCTACAGGTACATAGAGGTATTAAGTTATAACTAAATGAAATGCATTTGAAATATCATTAGAACGTGACTAATTTAAAAACGAATTAACATTTTTCACGGTTGGCGATATATTTGTCTGGTTGTGGCTGTGCGAAAACTAAATGCCCTAATCAAATGTGTCTTAAATATTAGTTTTTAGGTGCAATGTAATTTATTTAGATTGGCTATAATATTTACTTGAATTTGTATGTAAGAGTCGTTTTCAATAAAATTGTACATAGTTAAAGGTTAAATAAAAAAAAAACTACAATCGGTTCCTTGTGTAACGAAAGTGAATCATACAAAAGATATGGGATTTTCGTTGGACAAAGGAATCAGTTAAGTTTTGTTTTAATTTCAGCCCTTGCCTAATTACATGTTTTTTCTAAACGACTCATGAAAATGCTATTTTATTTACAATATTAATCTTGCTGTCAATTACATCTATCACAACTTTGGCAAGCGACTGTTGGTCATGCAACAAATCTTCTCTGTCTCTTTCCTGACAATACCGTGTGAGCGGTTTGAGAGAGACGCATCGACAGACGATATATATATATGTACTTACTAGCCCTACAGCGGGACTAGCATATCTTATTGCTACTTCGCTCATCGCGCGACTCAGCGTCCCTTATCTTACTCGCACAGTATTGACAGAAAAGTGACAGGTAGTATTTGTCGCGCGTCAAAGAGTCGTGTCACAGTTACGCTTAGACGTGCAGGATACGTTAATTAGAAAAAACTTACATTTCAGAAAAGGGGGTTATTTTTGTACCTCACTGCCACTTATCGCGGTTAGATAACACATTAAATATAATTTGATATTGTAAAATTATGAATAGATAATATTTGTAGATATCTACATATATTAAAAAAGGTAAACAAGTACGAAAAAGCGACTTTTTCACACTCCTGTTAAGGATTTCATTGAATATATATCGACGTATGTGGCACATTAAATGTACTGCAATAAAGTACAATTACGATCCGTTGCCACATGGTTCAAAAATAACTTTCCCGATTCGGTATTGATTTGCGAAATTTATGGTCACATAATTTGAGATCCAGTTCTTTAGTAGTCGTTCCCGTGGGAGAAAATGAATACTTTCTTTAGTTTAAAAGTTTCGTGTATATTTGGGCCTTATTTCTTCGGACTCTTAGCTGTAAATTCAATGACCACGTAACTTATTGTATTGCGTCTTCGTAATATAATCCTACACGATACTATTCTATTTTTTTTTGTCCAAGTATGACTTCGCAAGCTCTAGAAGTTGTTTTTACAATAATATATTTATTAGGTTACTTTACGGTAACAGAATAAAGGTGATGCTTGTTTGTATATATCTAGGTAGGTATACTCGTAGGTTATACCTACTACTATACTGTTAGATCCCCCAGGAGGTAGGTAAATATACAAAGATAAACTCCGTACATATGCCATTCGAAACGTTGCATTGGATGCAGTTATATGTATGTAGCTACGATCACGCAAACAGAGCGGTGTCAATCTTATTGCGCAGTAGTCATATTATACTGAACAGGAAGCGCTCATTTTACGTGAACAGACCTATCTACCAGCCAAATAATTTTATCACTCTTCGAATAACCCCAACCCTACTTACGGCTCAATTATTATGATAATTTGATTAACATACATACGTCTTGTCGGTCATTATACCCCACAGCAGTATCCCCAGGCTACAGACATGGTTGCCGTGCGCCGGTGTCGGCTCCTCGGCTTATAGTCCATTGCCCTGCTATACAAAAGCGATGAATAAGTGCAGATGCACTTAATGGTGGTTGTTGAATAAAAAGGAAGTTGGAGCTTCCTTCCTGTCACAGTGTTCTAATCGACACTAGGTTTCACTTTCGATCTGCAAAATAAGTTCGCATAATTGTAGGTATTCAAATTTTGTTTGAATATATTTCATAATATTGCACTTTGATGTAACTTCCTGAAAACCAGTAGCACATTTCGCACTAACACATCTAATCTTAAACCGCAACGTACACAACTATTATTATAATCGCCTTTATCTTACGGATAAGGGGACGCGCACACTGGTCCACTTTCTCAAGCAAGCGGTTGTACATCCGCACCGGACGCCGACCGGTCGATGTGAAAGGACCACTAGGTATAATTAATCCAAACATTCAATAAACACATCCGTTTAATTGAAACTGACCACCTCAGTTTGATTTGGACCCTTTGATAATCAAATTATCCTTGTATTACAAATTATTTTTTGCAATTTGTCTAGACGTATTATTATTAAAACTCTCGATATTAAAGTAATAATTAGCGGTGCATAACATCCATTTTCGATCTAGAACCTACAGTATAGATGTTCCCAAAATAACTCCCTGCATTGCTGCTATGGAAACAAGTATCTTATGATAGTTATGATATAGTGGCCAGAAGGCTGCGGACGATGCCTTTTTAACCGGCGTCCAAAAAAGGAGGAAGTTCTATACATGTCTCAGTGTATGTATATTTTTTTATTATTATTATTTTGTATGTATGCCTACTCGATATCTCCACCAATTATGAACCGATTCTCAAAACTCTTTTTTTTTATTTTAAAAGAGTAAACTCCTGAGGGAGTCCCATTGTCACCATGTCGGGATCTAATGGGATCCCAGGAAAAGCAAGGCAAGGGCAACCCTAAAATTTTATAAGCACTTGCAATGTGTTTCGTGTATTTCATAAAGTTATTCAGGTATTTGTGTCTGGTAGTCATCATCTGATTATACTGAGCTGTCGACGGAAGGTACAACTCCTTAATGGTTAGGATTAGGAGTCGGGGGTGAAAACGACGCGTAATGGGATGCGGGGATATTAATGAAGAAAGGGACTGTAAATTACCTTTGTTTATTTGTTAAAATTCTCAATTTTTATGATCACAAAGTATGTTGACAACCACGACAAGGAGAAATACAATGCACATACGATGATGCTCCGATGAGGAAATGAAAGGGCGTTAGAGTAGTAGGGTCTTCAGGGTCTGTAGAGACATGTGTAAGTGGGCGAGAATTAACAATGGCTTCTGCTTCAGCCAGGAGTGTTACGAGGGTTTCTTCTTTTGGGTGCCTCTCATTAAGTGTAGCTTTTAAGGCCACCTTCAACGTCCTGACCAAGCGTTCCCAGCATCCTCCAAAGGTCGGTGCTGCTGCTGGAATAAAATTAAATTTTATTTTCTTTAGCGCCGTAAACTCCTCTATGTCATTCGTGTAAAATTCGCGTAATATGCGATTTGCGCCAACGAAAGCGATCCCATTATCAGAAAAGATAGTGTCAGGGTTTCAATTACAATAGGTATAAATCTGTGATTAGCGCCACAAATTTCAGAACATTGTCCATAAAAAATTCCCGGTCCCTCTTCTAGCAATAAAACGCCTGAGAGCCATTATTGCGGAATCCGCTGAGAGGTTGTACACCAATTCTAGGTGGAGGGCTCGCGTTGTGAGGCATGTAAATAGTGCCACCCAACGCTTTTCCTGGAGACGCCCGATAGTGACGGTAATAGGGCCGAAATAGTCTACACCAGTAAAGGTGAATGGTCTTTGATGGGGAAGAGAGTCTTTGAGGTGGTAGATCTCCAGCAATGGGATTCATGGGTTTCGACTTCCGAATTTTGCAGAAAATGTTTATTCCAAACCAAAATCTTTGTCTGATCTCATTAATTACGGTATCATGGTTTGCGTGGCCTGCTCGTCGATGGTAAAACTGCACCAATAAACGTACAACGTACAACAGCCGTCGAGCAAAATCGGGTAACGTGAGTCAGGATCGATGTCTTCTGCAGCTTTAATTCTCCCAGCCAGACGTAATAATTTATCTTCTCCCAGAGTGGGTGATAGTTTTATGAGGCGGCTGCTTGAGGGAATAGGTTTCCGATGGCAAATGCAGGAGATTTCTTGAGCAAAGCTATCATGCTGTGTTGTAAAACATGCCTTTCAGCGGCTTTCATTAGGATGGCATTTAAGGGTGACAGGGTAGTTGACGCTGACGAACAACGGGCAGGAGCATGTAGCCCGCTATTTCGAATCGTTGCCAAAGTATTTCCAAAGATTGCAACAGCATGATGCACCCGGGCTGTGGCACGTAATAAACGCAACCAGTCACTGAAATGAGAAAGGTTAGCTGTGACTGGGATAGACGGAACTGTGCTGTCCAAATTAGGTCCTACTAATTCGTTCAGATGACACTTGAGCTCTTCGCGAACTGGTGCGACGATAAGTGGCTCCAAAGTCCAGTCCTCAGGGAACTTTGTCTGAAGTCTGTCGGTACCCATCGCCAGTCTTTAACCGAAGAATTTTCTAAAATTTCACCCAAATGATGAGCAACGAAGGGCTTGAATGAACGGGCGTCACTGCGCAGCCATTGGAGGACAGTCATTGAATCAGTCCAAAGACCTTAGGCTTCTTATTATTGTCCCCTTATGTTTATTCCATTTATTGCAACTAGTCCCATCGTAGTGGAGGCTGCGTTTAGCATTCCCATTAGGAAGCCCGGAGATGGGAGATTCTTCTTCATAAATTTTTCCTTCTATTTTCTCAAACCAAGGTTTGTTATAGTTCTTCATCAAAGCTACCTCCATCTCATTCCGTGGTAAGATACCAATTCGAAGATAAATCCTTTTTATTTATAAATAATAAAAGCCTATTCTACATATTTTCTCAAAAATCAATTCATCATCAGTTACTTGGGGAAGATTTCATTTCTCCCTCATTTCGTTACTAAACCATGTTTTCTGATTTAAGCATTCGTTCCATTTAGTAGCGTCTTCAGTAGCTTGCAAGCTATATGCCTCGTCGAATCCTTCTTTCAGGGAAGACATCTGCATCTGGTTCATTATTTTCCTCTTCTTTTCTTCACCTCCGATGATTATAGTACTTCCTGGAATGTCTTTAGACAAATTTAAATGAAACTCCTCTATTATTTTTAAATGGAGACGCATTGCGATTGATCCTGATGCTATGGCCCGTCTGTCTTTTTTGCCTCTTTCAGCATGTTTAATGTATGAGCAAAAGCTTCTAGCGTAGTTGTCTAGCCATTTGTTGCACTCCTCTTTTCCATCTATGACTATTTTCTTAACAAATGTTTTGCATTTGCTCACTCCTATCCGCATTTTTAACTTCATGATAGATTTCTTTCTTCTTTCAACTGTCTTACACTTTTTAGAACAAATAACTTGGATAGTCCATACAACTCATACCAATATATGAGAGTCTCAAACAGAGTGCTAGGCACTTTTCCTAAGTTTTTATTAATTAAAGACAAAAAGTTTTTTAAATGCCTTTGGACAGGTCGTACTTTTCATAGTTTCCGGATCCCAAGTTTGTCTACCTTTGCTGAGGACATCAGAGTTGCTATTTTTCCAGGTAATCTATTACCTACTTTACTTGCATTTAATACTATAGCATCAAAATTCTTTATTAAAAATAATTGAGCGAAAAGCTCTACTATATTTGGATAGTAATTTCCTACTATTCCAGTAGAAGGATAATCTTCAATTTCCTTGATCTGACAATCTATGATAGGGTTGCCCACCAAAGTTGTTTCCGAATCCCTATCAGACTTTCTGTTATATTCATAAGCCCTATTTACTGTTGCTGCGACATAAGGAGCAGGGTTTCCGTACCCATAGGGTGGTGGATTCGTGTATAGGTAAGTGCCGCACATCATATGTAATCCATTTGTCGTTTCTGGATTTATATATGAGTCATTTAATGCATAAAGATCTTACTTTTTTGTCACCAGGCAAACTCAATGTACATGCAATCAAGCTATTTAATTTGTTTTTCTGTTCAAATAGTCTTTTGTAGTTCTCCATTTTATTTATTCTCTTAATATCTGTTACTGCCTCACATGAAAATACAATGAAAACTGATTTTAAATAACATGACAATAAAAAGGAAGTATAAATGTAAAAAGATCATATCAAAAAGGTCCGCAACAGGGGGATAATTCTTTAAATATTATAGGCATGTTAAGACTGTTATAATTCAATCGAGATGCATGCAAACAAGACAATAAAAAAAGGATCACTTTAGGTATTTAACTTTTTAAGTACATGTTTTAGTAACAACTTATCGTATGACAGATTCTTCTGCAACCTAAATACCAGTACATGGTAGTTTAATATTTATATACATCAGATAATGAAATAGGCCATTCAAATACGCTAAATTTCCATACACATACAATTATGCGAGTATATATTGGAAGGGAATGTAGTTGGACTAGAACGTTTCTCAGGCTCATACAATATGCCAGCCGCTTGCAATGCAAATGCGCCCCAGAGTGGCAGTCTACGTAATTCCAGATAACATTGGCCATAAAATTAACTCAAACCATGGGCCTCAACTGCAACCGGAGACGTTCTGATAGGCTGACATTTCGACGTCCTTTACGCCGATTGGTAGATATTAAAGCACTTTATTGTTCTAGTCGTTAGGTCTTTGAAAGTTACGCTTTGAATTCTAGTGAACAAGGTAGCATTTTGGTGCCCTTTTTAGTTGGGTTGGATGGGATCGGGTTCGGAATGCTGCGCACGTGCACGATCGCTTGTATAAAGCGTTGTTAGAATACGATAATAAGGAGTTCGCAGGCCTTATACGGGCTGCATTTAGATTGTGCCACTATTTAAGGATCAATGCGGTAATGGTCGTTATTGAGGGTCGGAATAGTTGCCGTTTTTAGGCGGATATGAAATTTTCGTACGAGCTTATATACCTATATAATGCAACCGTAATTCTACCAGCGTTTCGATCGCTTTTAGTTTCCTGTTCACGTTGTTTACCAATAACATTTAGCTTAGAATTACCTTTTTAGGTGGTTTGAGACATTTTACAAAATAACCAGAAATTATAATTCAAACCTAAAGGGAAATAATTAGGTAGGTACCTAAGATGCAACCAGGAAACTGAAAGATCCAAAAGGCTGAAGTACGACGGCAAATATATGTGTTGTTCACCAATAACCAAACGATTATTAATTCATGTTTCTCCAAATTTACAGGAACGTGTGATCGATCTTCTCTGGGGTCTCAAAAGGCAGTCGCGATTAGAACTTTCGATTATAATATATATTGTATCACCGCAAGTTCGGAGTTCCATTGATGCAAATATTAGGTGTATAATATAAATTATAATAAAAGGCAAAAACGACTCTGTTCCGACGACTTAGCCGATATACCTACGTATTATGATTAACATAATTGTAGTATAATTGTAATTTCTTATGACGTCAGGATGAACAAATGATGGCGCTTTACAAATTCATTTGTTTTCTAGCATTACCATACCATAATTATGTACAGTCAAGGAAGTTTGAAACACGTACCTTGTTCGCTCTTGTCATAATGATATTAAGGGTCAAAAAGGTACGCGTTTCAGTTTTCCTTCACTGTTGCTGATAACTTGTCAGACTCCAATGAGGGTGCTGTAAACTGTGTATTAATTTATTAACAGTTTATTGGGATTTTTGATAAAGGTCAAAGAAAAAGGACAAAATGGCGACTCGGTTAAACTCGATGTGTCACTTGGGAAAGCGTCGCATTGTCTCTGTATAGCCGAACAGCAAAACCTTGAGTATTAGTGGCCTGATTTTTATTTTCTTTGCCGTAGATGTTGACGGCCCGTGTTCACCGGTGAAGTTAGTTGTTAAAAACTTCTTGTAGAAAACTTTTCAATGAGAAATTCCGTAAAGTAATACCTGAATATTTAAAACTTTACGTCTTTCAACAGTTTAACATTATTTTGCGACAGTCACTTCATGGTCGCAATACCAGATATCTTTGCATTTAGTATGTACCTATGAATTAAACATGCGAATTAATCACTATTAATGGTAAAATTCGACTCAGTATTTACAGCCATAAGATGCAAAATCATGAGACACATTGACACGTTAAAGGGCAAAACTGGTTGTGGCTATAAGATGTTCTTAACAGGGTCACAAATGGAGGTACTTGACGTAACGATCTAAACAGTTACACCCGTTATCGACTCGGTTCTCATATCGTTTTTCACCGATTTTCATTTCGATTGTCTAGAATCTGTATGAGAACGTACGGTAACACAGGCCGGTGTACATACAGGACGGAGCCGCATGAGTAATTCTTGGAAATTGGAGGTCGCTCGTCGACAACATTGGCGACATTCGCGTATCAGCTTGACCTCCAAACTATAAACAATTGTTCCGAGTTTAAATGCCTAACCATGTTATCACGGTTAAAATAATTCTGTTCCAGCTATTTGCGTTCATATTTATCACAAAATTTTGAATTATCAGTGAAACAAATGTGTAAATCTGAGCTCAACCGCATTAAAATGTTTACAATGTAAAACTGCATAGCGATTGGCAAAGTTGATATTATAGTCGAGATATCAATAGAGACGTCGAAAACAGTTTTTATAATGTTTGTTGCATGGCCGTGATAAAACTGAGATATTGCTAATTGGTGATATTACAATGCTTTGTGTCCTCTTTCGCCGGCTAACCACGATCGCTGGGTCGTGTGGTAGTAAAATTTTTACCTCCTAGAACTTCTTAATGGCTTCTTACCTGTGCCGATATTGTCTAAAATCTCGCTGTCAGTCCTATCAGTTATCGTGAATTCGGTAACTTGTTGCGCAAACCGGTGAAAGTGACCCCGCGATGTCGCGCGATTAACGCCGCGCTCGAGGCATTGTCTACTCGTCTACTTCCACACTGAGAACAATTAATAACATTATCGCTGAATAGCGACGATTTTAACGAAATTCTTTAAGGTTGGACCCTACTGGTGCTATAGCGAAGAAATTTTTAGTACTTAATGCAAAATCGTATTCTAAAATTTATTTGTAATTCGCTTACTCAATTATCGTCGTCGGTCAATATCTGTATTTTTTTGCAGGAAAAGTTTAAATATCTCAGTTCTGTAACTGAAATATCGTACTATTTGGAATTCGAATTATTAAAAAAAAATATTTTCTGAGTACCTTCTATTTACTTTTAATTAATAAGTAGAAAGTGCCCTAATACGATATTCATTCATATTTTTTTTTCACTTTTCATTACCTACGGTACCTCGACGCAAACGTGTTTTAAAAGAAGCGTTGTTTGAATCGGAATAAATTGGGACACTTTTTTCATTATTAGTTCTTAAGATTCTGCGTCGAAATTACTAACCCATTTTTTTTTTTTTAAACCCAAGTAAAACTTGTCCAACATAATTTCCAACAAATCACATACAATGTCGTCGTTGGCTATTAAGCGAAGGACGAAATTGTATGTACATACATGATATGTTGGAAAATTCACAAGTCGCAGAGAGGGATCTAGTCAAGGTATAAATATTAATACGAACTGTCCTTCTAGTAGTAGTAGTAATACCAGTATATTTGCCCTAGTACTAACGCTAACTGTCCACCAGTTAGCCCGCTTCGGATAAAACGGATCCGGTACCGTTGTCCAGGGCCCGCTTTTTGCGCCAACGGTACCCCGTACATGTAATTGCAATAAATTGCTACCGTACGGTTCATTTATTTTTAATTTGATCCGAGACAGGTCGATTAGGGGGTTGTCGCAATGATTTGATTCTTGTATACAATTGAAGCCTTGTTTGATTCGAAAATAATGCTAGCTGCTAGCAATTGCTAGCAATCACTTTAAAATCTTAAAAATGCAGGCTTGAATAACCTAGGTGAAACTTTAGATGTAAAATAAAAGGACATGATAAATATGTAACTAGATGCTCAAAGTTATCATGTAGAGCCACGACATGAAGTATCAAAACAACGCTTTGCTGACGTATCGGTGACAAACCATACATTATTTAAGTATCTTTTGAAAGCTTAAGCCGAGTATAGAGGAAGGAACAAAACAGCTATCAAACATTTTAATCGAACGTGCGCACCGCAGAGGAACATCAAACACGGCATTTTAATAACACCATTAAATATAAATCAGAGGTCCTTTTCTTCAAGAAGGTCAAAATACTCGTCTTCTTCTCCCTCGTAATACCCAACTTCTCCCAAATCTTCCCAGAGTTCTGAAGTGAAATCTTCTTCAGTTTTTCTTTTCTTTGAGCCTTCAACTTCATCTTCATAGTCACCTAATTCCGGGAGGAATGTTCTCTTGCCAAATATTACATCTCCTCTCTTCATCATTTTCTGAACAACATCATTCCTCCATACTGTATTAAACAGAGGAGTCCTTTACTGCCGTATACAGTTCTCCACAGATGTCATTTCACCCTCACTCAAATCTCTTACACCTTTTTCCAATTGTCTCAGAGTTTTAACACTCAGAGCTTCTGTTGCAGGGCTTTGTAGCCTATAGGTACTTGGGTATAATACCGGTTAGAATCTCTCCCTTGTTCAATCTCATTGCTGCACTGTTTACTTTTACTCCAAACAACCTAAGAGCCTTTAAGATAGGCTCGTTAGTGAAAACCAATTGTCTCTGGATTGTCACAGTTTCATGTGCGTTGTTCGCGCCATGTTTTTGTTCGTTCGTCCGTGGGTACGAGTACACTGTTGTAGTTGTAATAAACATAATATTGCGGGACCGCCTTGAATGTGTCAATTATTCGTTCGGTCTATTTCTTCCGTTCCGTCAGAAAATTTACCATTACCGGCCAAGTCAGTCAGTTGTCATTCAGTTAATTGATGCTGCCCAATAGATAATGTTCATGTGAGTCAAATGTTAAGACTAATGCCCAATGTCACGTGTGCACCAGATGGATCATTATCATTATTGTCAAATAGTCGGCCATGGACAGGCGAAGTCAATAAGTACGAGAGCATGGTGAAACAAGGCCGAAGCTTCAAGGGATCAATCCAGTTAATGACCGTTGCTGATGCCTCCAAGGGTTAAGACATTAAAAAATAAATAGCTCAACTAGTTTAAATAGCCAAATTGTGCTTAGTAGTAACCAAAATTATGCTAATTATCCAAAACTCATTATGGTTACTAGTAGCCGTAGTCCTCAGTTAGTCGGTCCTCCGATTTATGTAACTAGCAGCTAACATTTGGGCTACACATACATCTTTTTAATTTAATCGCTAACTGTGCTTGATTCGGCGAATTTAAAACAAATAGCTCATCAGTAACGTATCGGCGTGCGAAATCCGAACATGTTTTATGTGCTCATGTGTGCGTAATATTTATGTCAACACGTGTTGTGTCGGTGTGAGGACGCGATTCGGTTTTCAAAACATATCACATTGTTATAGTGCTTCGGATACTTTAAATAAGTAGGTAATAGATAAGCAATCATTTGACTCTGGCAAACCTTGCAGTTTTTGTTTTACCTGTCGCTAGTTAGCAAATGAGAAAAAGCAAGCTGACAACTGTATTACTTAACAGTGCAAAGGTATAAAGTGGTTTACTTTATACCTACTTGCCCAAGTCGATTATTTTAAACCTGGCACACGTCTAATAAAATACACATAGTACCTGTGCTGTGCCTACTCCTAGTTAACAAGTCCAGAAGTTGCATATTGTAAAGAACCAAAGTAGGTACATTGATGTCGCAGGTAGTTCTTACTTTTAAACATTTACTTTGCAGTCTCCTATATCTATTCCCGCCTTCTTAGCCTTTTGAAAACTAGCAAAAAATGTCACAGGATAGCTATCCCACTCGCACGCGTCCTACACTGCAGGAGAGAATAGCCCTGTCGCGCTCGTCACCGTTACAAAAGATGGAATGTGTATAAAAAGAAGCTGTCTGTAGATCGCTTCCCTTTTGAAAATGGAATGACGAGTTCGGTATAATGAATATTTTTTTTCTTAATTTTATTTCGTTCGGTCATAATTTTTAAACATTTACTAAATACGAGAATATCGCTGTTAGCTTTTCAGTATTGATGTGAGATTCTGGTTCCTTAGGTTTTAAAATCTCTCAACGGACTAATAGAGCCTAAATAATATTGGTTTATACTAGGTCGATGCAGAGTCAGCCACCGGCTAAGCTTGCACCATAGATTGGAGCGGAGTTTTTTTTTTTTTTCGAAATTTTCTCTGTGTCCCGACCTAGCGAAATTTAATTTGTGGATTTTAAAACAAAAATTTCTAAAATCGGTTGAGAACTCGCTGAGATCTGCGCATTGTCACAAAGTCCATTCGAGTCGATCCATGGGAGCTTCGCTCGCTTCGCTCGCTCCGCTCCAATAAAGAAGAATACGACCAAGTCAGGATAGACCAACTCGTACACGAAATATGCACTTTTCTGTTCTACCATAAAATATTGAAAATACACGAAAATGCGCGATATCCTTAAATTAACCTTATTCTATATGTAATAGGTATTTGTAAGTGTTACCATTATAATCTGTACAATTGGGAATCTTAATAAATTAATTACCATCTGTAAAAACAGTATTCTGAAATCATGACGTTACAATCAACGATTACAATGAGGTCGTATTTAGTTCATCGAACGCAAACGAAATCGATTCTCAAAATAGGTTTCGTTACAAGCATAATACTTAAGTAGAAATGATAGCTATGAAATCCCTCGCCATTCATTCCCGGCAGTTCGTATCGCGTTGCAGAGTTGAATGGGTTTAGAGAAGTGTAAACAACTCGACGCCAATAGGTATTGTTCTACACCTCACTACAGACCACTACTGAGAACCGCTCTAAACGGTCGGCGCCGTCGCACGCTTTACATTCTGAGTATCTTTACTATCCAAATTCCATTTGGGATATAGTTGCCGGCAAAATTCTTGAGCATAACCTTGATTGCGCAGTAGCAGATTTACGTACAAGTATCTACTAAAGCTACTGACACACAAGTATACCATATGAAAACTATACCATAGTTGCCAGTAATAGACAAAAATGGCGGATATGCGCATGTACATTTACAAGTGTAAGTAATTTTTGTTCACTAAGTTTGCTGGAAACCACTTCTGTGTCAGTAGCTTCAGATTTTCTGTAACATCTTTCGTCTGTCTATGGTTATTTATGAGGTTTATGGTTATAATCTTGACTAGGCATTACGTTTAATAATACCATTTAATAATAATCACAATGAATTAGGGGAGACCGGGTATGGTTGTCTCATTTTTTCTTTTTTTCATTTTTAGTACCATTGTTGTTAAATAAGAATAGGCAAATGATATATCGATGGATAGGGTATTTATTCTAGTTTGTAAATAAATGAGTTTTCTTTCTCTAACGCTATACGCGGAGAAGATATTATTGTTTTTATGAAAAAAGAAAATTGTGACATTTAACCCCGTGTCAGGGATGGTTGTCACAGGTGTTGGGGTACGTAGTCACATAGTAAAATAAGGGAGAAAAATAATAACAACAACCCATTTATGTAAAATCAGTTTTTTATTAAAGATAGAAATGTTGTACGTAACTAATTGTACCCTGGAAAATTACAAAAGTCTTATTCGTATTAGATAAAAATACACAAAAACAAAATACGCTTTTAGCGATAAATGGCCTCAAAATTCTGGTAACAAAAATATAATCTTAATCAGTCACTAATCTCTTTGGACGTAATATTTTGTAATTAAAACTACCTAACGAAGCGAAATTATATTTAGTCAGTCTAAATAAAGAAAGTCTCATTCGTATTTAATAAGAACAAACAAAAACAAAATCCGTTTTCGCTATCACACTTCGCGTTTTAAACACTTCTATAAAAAATCTTAGAATCCGAGTAACAAAAATATAATCTTAACCAGTAACTAATCTCTTTGGACGCAATATTAAGTAATTAAAATCAAGCAATTTAATTTAGTCAGTCTGATAATTCAGAATCACAATTCTGGCAAATGTAACTAGGTAGCCCAGGTGTGCATGCTTCGTGAGCCCACAGCTTGCATTCCTGACACTGAATCCAGACTTCCCTAGACTTGCTAGCAGAGTATGGGGATAGGCAGACCAAGCAAAATGCTTCATCCTCTTCCTCATCGTCGTCATTGTCACTTGTTTTTTTTTTTATTTTTATTTCCTTTAGAAGCAATTTTCTTTCCCTTCTTTTCACTTAATGAACGTTCCGGTAATTTCTTCTTATTCGCTTGCTTCTCTTTTTTGTCCTCCAGCACACGTTTTGTGACTTTCTTTTTCTTAGCTTCTTGTTCCTTTTTTTTCTCTTCTAAAAAGGTTTTTTCCGGTGTGTCTGTTAAAATTGCCGATTTACATTTTCTTCTATCGGCCCGCTGTGACTTGCGTGGAAGAGCTTTTGGCAGAGGTTTCAAAATTAGAGGCGAAACCATCAACGAACTCGTTGATCCACATGGGCCAGGACCAGTGGTCTCCAAATGTTCATTTATCCCTTGAGGCTGCGGTGAAACCTCTGGCATTGGGCAGTCTGCTAAACCTTGTGGTGTCATTGCACGAACATCAAGATCCCGGTTATTATTTTGAGCTAATACAGACTCGTCAATGCCAGGAGTATCACATGGCATCATTACAGGTTCATTAGGTTAGGACCAGTGTGATCTTCAGGCATAGTACGACTGTTAAGGTCAGAGTTTTCGTCTTGATTCCCTATGGCGCCGGATACAATTTCGTCGTCAGGCCTCGTAATTAGCGGTCTATCTGTGACAGAAGACGGCATAAAATCTTGCTCTTGAAATATGTCACGATTAAATGGACAAATCCCACAGGCTTTAAACCCTGTGAGAATATTTGTCGGAGTTGCTGCCAATGGAAAAGCCTGAGCAATTATTCCTGGTATTTCATATATCATCATATGCTGTCCTGGATGATTTACCATCCACTGATCCATTGCGCTGTTGATATATTTTTTTAGTGGTCCATAAACCGATCTGTCTAGGGGCTGCAGGCGGTGAGTGCAGTGCGGTGGGAACGACAACATTATTATGCCATTTTCTTTCGCAAAGTTGAGTCCTTCAATGGATAGGTGAGAGCTGTGATTGTCTAAAAGCAGGAGACAAGGTTTTTCTTTCGTTGATTTCACGTGGTTATGAAAATGTTTCAGAAAAGCGACAAATAGCTCTTCTGTCATCCAACCTGAAGGATTACTTCCTCCTTTGCAGCCCATGGGTCCATCTCTGATAAAATGGTCTTTGAAATGTACCCGGGGGAAAACGAAGAAAGGCGGAACTGAATTTCCACCTCCCGAAACAGCAGCAGCTAGTGTAACTAGTGTTCCTCTCTCGGCCGAGGTAATGGCACCGACTTGCTTGAATCCTTTTTTAGCAACAACCTTGTTAGGTTTTTGCACCGTGGTCACCCCAGTTTCGTCCATATTCCATATGTCATGAGGTTGAAAATTATGGCGTTTCATCACTGATTCGAGGTTGTCAAAAAAAGATCCAACATTATGTGGATTGAAACTTGTGGCCCGAGCCAAACTGGTGGCTTCAGGCGTTCTAATGGACAGATCAGGATGTCTCTTCATAAATGATGAAAACCAATCGGCGCCTGCTAGTTTGTTTGATTCCCAAGTCTGTGGAACCTTGATATTATTGGCAACAGCAAGCTCGAACGCCATTTTGCGAATTTCCTTGGGAGCCAATCCGAAATAAATACTTGAAGCCTCAAGTATGTATTTTTCTAATTCTGTTTCCTGTTCGTCGGTAAAAATTTGTCGATTCTTTTGATAACCTATTTTCGTAGTAGGTGTTGCCATGGCCGCGTCGTGTATCTCTTCAGTAGTACATTTTTTACTATACCTAGTTAACGTGCGGTAGTTGATTCCATAATCCTTTGCGACAGATCTTATTGATTTACCATGGATTTTCACTTCTCTTGCAGCACGCAGCATTATTTCTGGTAAAACAAGCCCACGAGTTGACTTTCTTCTGTGACACCTTGGCATTGTGCTAACTCTGAAAAAAAAAGGGCATTTGTATAGCAAAACCCCAAGCAGTCAGCAAATTAATAGCAGCAGGCATGTATGGGGTTGGTTGTCACATGTGACAACCATACCCCGTCGACTTGAGACAACTTGCCCAAAACACGTTTTTGTAAATAACCTTCAAAAATCAATTCTAATCAATGTTTAGTCCAAAAACCAAATAACATTAATATGAAACACATATTTGACATCAACAATACACCAAGAATCATATGAATATACCAATTTTTAGTATACTTACGAGATTCGGCACAGATGCACAAAAAATTACTTTAACTGGCGGAAAAAAATAAACACGCGTGGCTCCGTCACGGCAATTCGCAGCGGACTGAGGTGAAGTAGGGAGGGAGATACGGCGCTCGCGATCTTTCGAGGCCGATCAATGAACTCATTCGTTCGTTCAGTTTTCTGTTATGGCTGCTGTGACAACCAA
The DNA here is from genome assembly GCA_932273695.1 of Apotomis betuletana. Taxonomy (NCBI): domain Eukaryota; kingdom Metazoa; phylum Arthropoda; class Insecta; order Lepidoptera; family Tortricidae; genus Apotomis; species Apotomis betuletana. Next base: position 8,102,027 of record OW026298.1, on the reverse strand, counting down.
CCCGTGTGACTACCATACCCGGTCTCCCCTACGTAAATTTAGCGAGATATGTACAGAGTAAATTTTCAAACTGACAAATACCTATTGTGTAATGCGATGACAGGTTTAGCATTAGATATTCTTGTCTCCTCGTGCAGTGTCTGATGTACCATATTTGATACTGTAGTTTGTTAAATAAGGCCTAGTTTCCCCTCTGGGTTGGAAGGTCAGATGGCAGTCGCTTTCGTAAAAACTAGTGCCTACGCCACATCTTGGGATTTAGGTAGCCGACCCCGATTGAGAATTCATTCTCAAAAATGGGACAAAGGCTAGGAGGATGAGGATGAGTTTGTTAAATAAGTCCTGCCAATTTTTCTGTACATAGTCAAACAAAAATGTATCCTAAACTACATCAGAAACACCGTTAGGAAATAATGATGACGGTTTGACTTGCGGTCAACTTATTGCCAAAATCATGAAAGCGTGATTATGGCATTTGTCTGCATTGGTTCACCATTTGCCAATATCTGCCTACGTGAGGAAGCCTCATGTTAGGAGTTGCAGCAATTCTAGCTGTCCCATGATTCGAGGACACGTAATGATAGTTAAACAGCTAACAACTGTGTCAAGTGTCAAGTATTGTGTTCAGATTATCGCCTTCGCATCCGGCGGTTTCCGATAACCCCGTTGTCAACTTGAGTAACTCTAATTGGTATCTTTAGCTACTATATCTCGGGGATTAACGGTGGTGTTTTCTGGAAAAGCCAAACGATTACAAAAAACCTCTATAGAGCTAAAAAGAAGAAGAATCGGCCATGAACATATTTTTTGTAATCTGGGCGCTCACCAAAATAAAGATTGTTAAACCTTACTGTAGAGGTATGTCGCCATTTGGGATATACGGGACCTGACGAATATATGTCATAAGGCTTTACATCACGTACATACAAAAGAAAAAAAAAATAGATAAAAATCTGTACCCGACAATGAAACATAAAAACTACAATGAGAAAACTGGTACAATTGAATAAGAATAAGGGCCTTATCACACTTGCGATTTGCGAGCGTATTTTCTATACAAATAAGCGACGCGTCGAACACGCTGCGCGATCGCCTTCATACAAAATACGCTCGCAAATCGCAAGTGTGATAAGGCTCTAAGTGTACTAGTTCAGTCTCTTAGTACCTACGGCCAACCGGCACCGACCTAACATATATTTTTATGACACGACTGACTTGACACACGCGAAAAAAGAGTCAGATGTTTTCTTTTATTCATGGGCCGTGTGGCGTGCGGATTTCATCTAGTTAGGAATTTGCTCTTTAAATTGTACTAAAAGAACTAAGAACAGAAAGTATTAAGTTCGGCCCATTCTGTGACCTGTGGCGGACGGGTATCGATTTATTTTAGTACACAGAACGTATGTAGGTTCTAAGAACAAGCTTACTCAAGGTTCTTTCGTGTGAAAAAGTGTAGAAGTAAAACCCACCGTTGATACATTAGTTATTTGCGAGACTTAGAGAGATAGAATAAGCGTTCTTCTTTGCATGCCATTCAAAACACGAAATGACAAGGTCCCAAATAATATATATATATGCCGTCATAACTCTCTCATGCACTGCAAATCAAATTGGATCTCCGTCTTAAAATGTTCTTAGGGAATAGGGTGAACGTCCATCCTGCGAAAGCAGAACTCCCGATCATCGAACATCGAACGCCGTATATTACCTACACGTTTACGTCGTGAACACCGCCCGGTAGATACCTTTTAACCCCCTATGAGTGTATGTAGCGTCGTAACTATTTAGTTTGTTGACCAGAAAAAATTGAGTGAGTGTTTTTTTCAACTTGGAATGGTATTATTTAATAAATCTTTTAATGTTTCAGTGATTATTGTTTAAGACCTAACAGCAAATTTAGACTATTTAGACATCGTGAAAATTTCATAATTTCGTACCCGTTTATGATTTATTTGCAAGCTTCACTCAATATCTTTTGTAGGTCAGTCGACGACATTGCAAAAACTATGAAATATAATTTGTGTAGTGTATTTTATTTTTGTACTTATCACAGTATATTTTTCGTTTAAGTGTAATTTACTGCAGATCCCCCGGTGAGCGAGAAATCGGCACTATCATAACTTCTTCGATTAAAAATACGGATTAAAGTCATTAAGCGACCAGGAAACATATTAACTTTAATGATCCGGTCCCACCGCTTAAGATTATCGAATCACGAACTGGTGACATTACAGTATCGTGTGATAGCAGAATAGGTATTTTTGTCACTAATGAACGTAAATTTGCATATTTCGGAGAAATATTCTATAGATGCTTGTATATGGATGAGAAAAAAACGTTTAATAAACGACTATAATATACAGGCATTTCCACGAATGCGTACATAATATTTGATCCGTATAATACTATATACGAGAACATCATGATACGCTGCAGTGGGTAGTACTTATATTATGATTCTAATACTGAAAGCAATCATGAATTTCTACTAAGGTAAATTTATATCGATTCTATTTTTACATTGTTGTATTTTTTTCCTGACGTTTTCTGAGTGATGATTGGTAAGTAGGTACATAGAATTCATCAATCTTACTCACAAAAGCATCACGACATGTCAATTTTATTGCAAACTCTTCTACAAATTTTAGTTCAGACACAATAGTAACAAATATCCGCCAAAAATATGAAAGTTTATGGATATCGTTAGGTACGTGAACATAATAACTATGCCCTTAACATGAGTTTACAGTGACCGTAATCGCTAGCGACGGCGTCAACAATTTGTATGGAGAGTTGTAGTTCTACAAAGTAACCACCTAGGGCTAGGTACTGTCAGGATTGTGACAAAAGTCTATTTAGGTGTGGGGCTGTCTTGTTTGCAACCACGGATACAATACTATGCGATAGTAGGTATATAAGGGTTGTGTGTAAGATGTGTAACCCAGTTATGTTTCGCGTCACAAGGTCGTCCCATATACGGCACCGTAGTACTACCACGTAGGAGTCGAGTGGGTGTAGTGAGTTCGCACCTCGTGCAATCTGTCACCTGTTGTAACAATGGTGTTCTTCTGTTTACCTATACACACGTATATGCTTTCGACGATTTCCTAAAATTCCATCAAATGAGAGTGAAAGCTTGGATCTCTAAAATGCATACCTATACCTATCTATAGCTTAGCATTTATTTTATCAATATACATTTGAAGGTTTTTTCATCCGATAACTGGTTTTGTGCACAACACACGATATTATAATGATAGTGTTGTATATTATCCTGGAAAATAATATACCTACTTACTATTATTACATCAATGCTATAGTTGTCTTTATACGTTTTTGGTACCTATATTGTTTAAGCGTCAAGTTAGTTTATTTCAAGCAAATTAAGATAAAACAGATAATGCAACATATAATACTAAAGAAATTAAAATACTAACTATAAACTAAGAACTTAACTAACTAAAATAAGTTAAGTTATAAGTATTGTTTAAGGAAGTTCTATGTGTACCTACATTAAATAATTGTGCATTTTAAACATAAAATTTGAACGTCAAATTTTTATATTCCGAAAATACCACAAAGAATCTCATCTACACCTTAATCTATCATCTATACATAGAAATTTCAAAAACATAAGTTCTTTCATCGTTTGAATATTCATTCATAAAATCCACGTTTCTCAGATGCCAAATACGAATAAAGGTCCAACTTGTCTTTTGTACACATCAGGCTAAAATGGACTTAATTTTTACGCGGTAAGAGTTTTCCCATGATCGCAGGTAAGTTTAAGAGCGCAATCTTGTAAAAAGTTACAAGCCAAGGTAAATTAAGCTTTATATTTGATTTAGTAAGAGTTCGGTGTAATGTATAACAGACATGGGCAACAACCTGCCGCACACATGCGCCCGCGCAGTAACCTGTTCGAAAAACTGTAGTGGGGTGGGTGTGTGAACTGAACTGGTACTGCGGGAACAAACCATCTTGATAGTATACCGTCGCGATATTTCCTGATTCGCTTTGCTTTCCTTTGACGCGGTTGGCGCAGTTTGTAGTGCGCCTGCCTGAACCGGCGGTCCTGGGTTGGAATCCCGGCCGGGGCAAATATTTGTGTGATGAACTCGAATATTTATTCTTGGGTCATGAATGTTATCTATATACGTATATGTATTTAATTATTATATATTATGTATATATTGTTATCGTCGTCTAGTGCCCATGTGGTTTTGCAGTTCCAAATGGTTTTGCTTGAAATCAATTTGGGCAGAAATCATAAGAAGGAATAAAGATTAAACTTTACTCATCATCATCATATTGGTTTCGAACGCTGGCTTTGTCCCACAGTCGAATCTTCGCTTTACTAATTCGTCGTATCGTTAGTCACGAGTAAAAACTGTTGTAGTTACTTATTACTTACTAAGGTTATAGACTCCGCGCTTTACATTTTGATGTGTGTGAGCATTGGTGTGAGCCGAAAAGAGGTGTAGTGTAATAACAAAATAGCTTACAACTAACTTTCAGTAATTAATAATATTTTTATTTCTTTGCAGGTAAGATTGCTGATACCCGTAACATGCAGAAATGGACACAAATAAAACTTGATAATTAGGTAATTTAGTTACGTAATTGTTTTCGAACTAACCTGCGCGCAAATAGCCAATAAACAATTCCTACCTATCTGTTGTAACTAGACTCACTTAAGAGGATTCAAAAATAACTTTGTATGGAAATACCTTTTTAAAAGAAAAGTGTTGATGTGAAAGTATCAAGAATGGCGGTTCATCTCGTACGAGTACCTCGTGAGATCGCGGGTCACCCAATATCCCGGCCAGATGCTGTGCCTTTAAGAAAAAACTTTTTTTTAATTTCATCGGTGAACATATGTCGTAGAAGCGCCCAAGGATATCCGAGCTTTTTCACTCAGTTTTTAGCATCCTGCTCTTAAGTCTTTCCAAAATCAGCTAATTTCGAACTTAATTGTTACCTCTAAATAGGAGGCGAAATGTATTTTTTGTATTAGTCGGGCATTTTTATTTCGGATTATATACATAGATAAATAATAGAATTGTTTGCTTTTCCTATCTAGTTCGTTGTCTAACATCCATTTACTATTACTATTAATTCAATTGAAGTACCTAAAACTTGTTAAATTGAAACCTTTTTAACAACATTTGAGTAGATTTCATACACTGTTACTTTGGCGCCAGTGTGGCAGTCGGTTTTCTACAGGATGTTTGTTAAGTATGTGAACGCTTATTATGTCTCTTAACAAATAACAAAAAAATGGCTATCAAAATCAATTTGAGACATATATTGGGGTATATAAATGTTAAGAAGTTGTTTGTTAGTTTATTATATCTTCCTTGTCGTTACACTTGGCAGAGTGGTCGTGGCTATCATTTCTTGTGTGGAAAGTCTAACCACACGGCGCCATTTTTCACAGCCCGCGCCTCTGGTGCTCTCGTGCAGTTTGTGGCCGATTTGATTTGATCAGTCCACCTCACCTACCGCGCGGTCTAGTGCCGTCTACTTTGCCCTGAGCCTCCAGGCGTTCAATAGACAAAGCTCTACGTCTTGAGACGTGTCCGGAAACGGTGAGGATTCGTCACTTCACTATTGAGGACAAGCGCTGTACTATGTTCTTCTAGTCTACTAGTTCTTGAAGAATGGACTGGTTGGTGCTAAATTCTATCTCTCTCTGTTTATTCTATATATGTGTATAAAAGAAACGCTATGATGACTAGGTAATTGACTGACAGACAGGTCTTCATTCAATCTAAACAATCTAACTGTCATCATTCTTCGCTTGCACTCTCTCTTCTTATTTATATTTTTAGTATTTCACGATAAATACTTTATTTATTAAAACTATATGTGTGTTACTGCCAGTACTGTCTCATTATTAACATTACTAATGCATACAGCCATACACAAATATTCAAATACTTGGATCGGACTTTCTTCCTTAAGTATTATGTTGCCTGCAGTAAACTGAAGCCCCCGAGCATTCTGTAGCTTTATTTAGTACTAAAACTAACCGCATATTTGTATGTCTGTAAAGACGTTTTTACATATGATCATTGTAATTAGTAGCCAGAGCATCGTCCTTAAGTCTATCCCTTTCGTTGTACCGCAATTTGCTTATCTACATCTCCCTCACACTAACATTGTAAACAGGTTTGTGCAAATAAAACAGGCGGCCGGCGTCTTGTTCATTTAGGCTGTATAAAACCCATTCATGTGAACATGCAATAAATTTCAATCCAAAGGCTCTTGCGCCGCATTTGCATGCATGTTCAAAATTTAACCTTATGACACTTTTGTTGAGTACTATATGTAACAGCGTAATTGAATAAGATACGAGCTTCTTATATTAAGGTACCTATGTCTTGTCTTATTGTTTCGGCGGTCTTTGTGAATAAATTATGTACTTTTTTATAATTTAAAAATAATAATTAGCTACCGTCACATCTTTTCTTACATTACAAACTGTAATATTTTAATGTTGTTAATAGCTGCATATAGGATAAGATACCTATCTTACAAGGTCTCAAAACGTCTGTTAAATGGGATTGTAGGTAATTCCTACAAATTTATGTCAATGATTCAACGTTATACCAGAACTTGAAAATACAATTTCAAAAAAGAGTCGGTATTCTCCTGTGCCCTAGCTTAAGACCTCTGAATTAAATTATGTATCTTCTAAGGTGAAGTCAGTGTCACTCATTAGTAGCTGATAAGGTTACTACCATGTTACCCTATAACTATTAAAACACATTAATTCTGTCTCAGAAGCCTGTCGGTTCATGTACCTATGGTTTGCGCAGAAGGTTTTATTCGTCGTAAGTTCGATACATGCACCCTTTATAGTTATTGCTCCTTAAAAGTAGTTTGGTGTCCAGGGTGTGGATTCTGGTTTCTTATCCTATATAATTTTACACAACGGTAATTTGTTTGTGTTGCTTTGCTAATAACAACATCGAAATTTTTGTGACTCGTTTTATAAACGATAACACGGAACATAAAAATAAATGAGCAAACATTATATTTTCTGTGTATCTGAGTCCAATTGACGTCCCTCGGTTAACTTTGAGGGGCCCAAGCAATTAAATGAAGAACCCAAAGATACGGGCTCGAATGAGAAACGATTAAATGTACTTAAATATACCTACCCGTGACCCGTTACGATTTGGACTGGACTCCGTTGGCATCTTATGTTATTAAGTCTTATGCAGCCATTACACTTCCCTAAATTAGTCACCGACGAGAGGGATGCAGCACTACGAAGGAGTGAGATGGAGTTATCTCCATACTTGTCTCACATATTGCTGCATCCCTTTCGTGAGTGACTAATTTAGGAAAGTGTAATAGCAGCATTAGTGGCGCTCTTCCCAAAAAGCTCTGGAGACCTAGGCACACGAACAGGCGAACCCAATGTTTTACGTGCCTTAAGTATTCCTTCTAGTATATGCTTTCCAATTAAAAGGACTGCACGTGAAAAGGTAGTAACCACCATACAGCCCAGTACCACTTACGCTCTTTCATGTGGACCCTGGCCGGGGCCATCGACCGGTGTCGGCGCGCAATTTCACGCTTCACTTGACTGATATTTGGTTACAACCACTCTTGCGCAGGGCAACGGAATCTTCGAAGCTCTTAGTTTTTTCAAGAGGTTCGTTAATTTATTTCACGAGTCAAAAAGGCCTTTAATGTATTAAAAGAAGCTATTTGCAAATAAGAATTGGGACCAATAACCTATCATAGGTTTTGCAAGAAGAGTACTTAGTCCTTACTCGTGTATTTTAGTATGACATGCGTAAATTAAAGATGAATTTTCGAAGACTCTTCGCTTAGTATTGCCAAAAACCGACGGCAGGGATAGGCAAATGTTCTTGAGAACGTGTTTTTCCCATACAAATAGGGAAAAGTTCTAGAGAACGGCACATCTCTACTCAGGGATCACTGAACTGATTTTTAGGGTTCCGAACCCAAAGGGTAAAAACAGGACCCTATTACTGAGACTTCGATGTCCGTCCGTCCGTCCGTCCGTCCGTCTGTCACCAACCTGTATCTCAAGAACGGTGATAGCTAGACTGAAATTTTCACAGATGATGTATTTCTATTGCCGCTATAACAACAAATACTAAAAATAAAATGAAATAAATATTCAGGGGGGGCTCCCATACAACAAACTTGTTTTATGGTACGGAACCCTTCATGCGCGAGTCGGACTCGCACTTGCCCAATTTTTTTTATTACATATTTATGGTCGTAAGTGGTAATTATAACGGGCGGAAAAAGATAAAGTACTTTATGTTTGCTTAGATTTTCTTCAAAAAATAGGCTAGGAATGCTTCCATAAAAACGCGCAGGCATTCATGTCAGAGTCATCAAACGGATACAAAATTAAAAACGCAAGCATTTGTAATTTATTAGGACATCGTACAACAGCCTTTGCAGAACCAGCGAAACACCTCACTTGTTTATATACTGCTTATCTATGCATTAAGAATACGTACCTACTTACAGGCACATACCTAATTGCTTGCCTACGATGATCGCTCGTGCACGACTTTGCTGATTATGTATAAATACCTAGCTATATTATTGCAATGATTTTCGGATTCATTTAAGTAGCTACAAGACGCAACGTTCGACGACATTACATCGTGTCGTGATTTGTTTCGATACATGAGGTACATTTCTGGGACACGACCGTGTCGCACCATTATAATTAGTATATATTATAAATCGGTACTTAATGTAACGACAAAAAAGGGAAAAACAAAGAAACAGTAACTTAATTCATAAACTAAATACTACTTACTAACAATGTAGATATGTACAAAAAAATAAACTAAATCAAATTTATGAATATATTATACTTATATTTACATTAAGTATATACATTAGGTACAATTGGTTTTTATCGCGGGCTATCAGCAGGATGGGGAACGGATGTATTTATATATATTTTTTATAAATCTTGTATTTGTTTATAATTATGTAGGAATGACTCCTTGTCACTCGAGAAAAAAGTAATTTAGTACTTTAAAAAACTACGCCGGTGCGGACAGACGGACGGACGGACAAGGCGAAATTTTAAGAGTTCCTTGTTGACTACGGAACCCCAAACGATGAAAATGTTTTTCCCGCCTTGTAGAATACTTACTTACGGACATCACAAGGGCAAATTAAACCAAGTGTTGGTTTTTTCGACTTTGCTAATGCTAATATATAAAAATGTCAATATGCCAGCCTTGCGAAAGATTCTTAACAATATCACCATTATTTATTTAATATCCCATTTTGTTGTATATAAGTTGCTTACGCCCTTACGGAGATGGTAATACTTCTCACTAAGTACCTATCTTATTACCACCAGCCAACTAATCTTGCCTTGAAACCAACCAAAACAATTTTCCCGCTCTTGAGTTCTAATTCTTATTACATCGTCCAATATTTCTGATCGGATACAACTTTTTAATTCTCACAGTTACTTAAAGCAGCGCCATCTTTATTGTAGGTAGCCTGATAAAAACGTCTACTATGATCACAGCGCCATCTAGTGTGTTATCATCTTACTCAAACCATCGACCGTGTCGACCCGCCGAGCGCGCATGCAGCAACGCCATCTATACATTTACTAGTAAACTACTTAGCCGTATTGGTTACTAGCGATGCGGGTACGTTCTCTTGCCGTTGCGGTTACAGCTAATAACACTAGAGGTCGCTGTTGCTTTAGTTTTAAGTAACTATCACAGATGGCGCTACGACGATGTTTATGGATGAAAACAAAATTTTCAGTGGATGTTTTTTCAATGTTGACTAATGGAATATTTGACTACGATTACATGGATAATAGTCGGTGATAACAAAAGCTGTGATTAAAATCAAATGTAGAAAAACAAGTAAAGCGTGTAAAAGATGTTACGGAGGTTGTTTATTGTAACTGGTCGGAGTGTTATCATCGCCTAGTCGGTCGACTTGACTAAAATATGGTCTACGACGGGCGATCGGCGTACGCGTCACTCGCATCGATTTACCTTTTATGGTTAGCCTGACTTCTGTACATAGAGTTGCAGTTTTCTATTTATGTATTTATAATGATATAATTTTGAGTATGTGAAGTTTATAAACGCTGCTCTTTAATAACATAGGTAGGTAAAAAAAAACATTTGATTACAGTAGCCCAAATGTTCGCAGTTAGTTACTAGTAACTGCTAGTTACGAGGGCTACTACTCTACTAGTAAACTTGTAACCAACATAAGTTTTGGAAAATTTGCATAATTTTGGTTACTACTAAGCACAATTGGGCTAGTTCTCGAGTAGGTACCTAGTTAAACTAGTTGAGCTATATTTTTTTCTGTGTAGGTAGGCACCTACATACTTCACTTGTAGGATTCCAAGCTCCTTAAGCTAAATATAGGTTAATTTTACTATCCTCTGTTAGTTACGAAGGCTGATTAGTGATTAATGTCTACATCAACCATTAAAAGCTAAGCTAAGCATGATTACCTACCTTATAACGGCGTGAGATAAAACTATCCTGTCATTCATTTAAAACATATTACCTACTTAGTAAATCTATAAAATGTTTCTGTAAATTAAATCAGATTTGCTTGAACTCCAGTCCAGCCAGTCTAAGCGCAACTAGGCTTCGCCACTCTTGTCGCGCGACAAAACAACGCCCGTTACTCTTACACAGTACTGCGAAGAAAGAGATAGGTAATATTTCTCGCCCGAGAAAGAGTCGCGTGTCAGTTGTTGTGCTAGAGGTGCTGACTGGTAAGTAGCTGGCGGGAAACGGGTGCTAGATCGGGATAAGTGGCGCAAACTGGTGTCGGAGGCCAAAACTCGCTTTGGGTATTAAGTACCTAGTAGCAGTAGGTAATTATAATTATGGACCTATTAAGTTTATAGGTTACTGTTAAAAATCATTTATAAATATCGATAAGTGTTCATTACTTTTTATTAATTAATAAAATTACGAATAGGTACGTGACCTATAGATTCTCCGAACCTATTAAATATGATATTTGTGATGTTAAATAAATACCTATGTCGTTAAGTGTTTAATTCCGGCAAGTCGTTAGAAGTTTGTTACCGATATCCAAGAGAAAATATCGATAATTTATATTTGTTTAAGTTTAACATAAAATCAAATAAATCAGGTATTTTAGAAATATCTGCCTTTTAATAAGATTCATAACCAAATACTATGTAGTTAAGGTAAGTACGGTCAGTAGCAAAAGTTGCAACTTCAGCTACCTTACATACATAGGTAGTATCTGGCTGTTTAAAGTTTCTACAAGTGTATACCTGTCTTTATTGCGCGTGTAAAACAATGTAGCATAGTCACTTACACAAGTGACAATACTTTAATGATTTGTTTAAAAAAAAATACAATTGAGGAGTGTGTCTTTTGAAAAGAGTCTATTTTTGTATGAGTTTCATAGAGAAATAAGCCCTTTGTACTCCTCAATTCGCCTAGTTCTCATTCTTGGTGTAAAGTTCGGGAGTTAGAAACTGCTTTAACTATGTCCAGCCTATCAAATAAGTATTTTAGTAGGTACTACATATTAGTAGGTTAGTATGTAGTAGTTAAGTTGATTGCATCAGTACTTTAAAAAACCCGTGGAAACGTCTACAACGTTCTTATACGTGAGCTTACGCCTGTGCTTAATGACAGCATAGAACGTATAATCTACACTTCAACTTTTTATATGTACCTACGTCGAAATGCCGATTAATCCAAAACCATTACGATTTATCGTTTTTATACTTAAGTGAGCAAAAACATTTCGAAAACCAAAAAACTTGATGCGCATTCCAACTCAGTTCAATTAATTTAGGTACTATAATCTCGGGGCGTTCACACTATGCCGCAAAGTTGCGTTTGCCAGTGTCGAAATACCGAAGTCGAGTCATGTACACGCTAGCCTATTTTATATAGCTAGGTGGTAGCGCGGCTTATACCGTCATAGTTAACTTGGTCGTGATATAACCTAGTACGAACAGTATTCCAGCGAAACCTCGTGCAGTGTTATTACACAGCCTCTCAGTGGTGGTGGTAAGTTAGGAATGCCATAACTCAGGCATACCACCTTAACGGTACGAGCGAGCAAGAGCGCGCGCTGCGCGGGAAGGAGAAGAAGGATCGACATGGTTGAACGACCGATCAAATAAGTTTTGTACGCAGCCATCGTATGCCACAGCCACATAGGTTTACTTCTAAACATACGCACGCTGTTTAAAGATGGCGCCAGTTGGCGCGAACTATTCCACATTTGTATATGTATGTAAACACTTTATTTTACACAAAAACAATTAACAAAACTTCAAAAGAGTAAACATGTAAGTACAAAGGCAATCCTTATAAGGGATCTCTTCCAGTCAACCTTTGAACAAATAAGTAAATAGTGGGATATCCAAGATAGACAACAAACAAGTTAGTATGCATATAATATAATATCTGTAATTCCAAAATATTATACATAAAGATAGATATAATTACAAATAAATATCATATATACCTATATATTATAAAGTAGGTATTCAATCTAATTAACTAGATGAGATCGTGGGATCTGATATCCGTAACTTTTTTACATTTGTTGTTTACAATTTTTTTTTTATATTGGCAAAAGTAACTATGTTTGTATGTAAAGTTTGTCTGAAACTATATAAGTAAATGTGCACCTTTAAACATCATGCAAGGAGTATTACTTACATTCGCTTTAAATCCTTACTCCAAAGAACATTAAACATCTACATCTTTAATTGGGAACCTGCAACAAAATAATATATTGTAGGTACTAATTAGATGAGATTTTCATATGAAATATATTATGTCCCTTACTGACCACTGTGATTAGGACTCTTAAGAATCCGGGAAATGGACTACTGGACGTTATAACGTTCCATCAAAAAGGTCACGGAGGGTTTGACGTCACAAGTGCAACGCACAAGGGGTTCTAAATATATGGAAAAACATGCATTTTACAGTGCTGTTCTGAAAATACTGCGTTTAAGTGTCAGTTGTCCTGTCAGGTTATTTATTCTTACGTCTTTCTATGCAGAATTTATTCATTTAATCATTCGTTATATTTTCTTCGGTTTCCGGGACTGTCACACACCTGATAAAACAATTTAAACGGATTAGAGAAGCGATACTTTTCCAGAATGTTGCGCGAGACTATTTGAATAATAAAAAATCCTAATTTCAATAGAGAAGACGGATTGTCATTATATCACCGGCTTGGGATCCTAGTGTACTTCTTATCAAGGATCTAGCAAGACACAAGACTGGAAACCCTGGACCTCGAACAGTGTAAAACAATAATTTTACTAGTAGTAAGGCAGTCTGGGAATTTTCTTTCAACGGTTCTTTCTCCTCAGCAAGCCTTATAGTGAACCGCTGTGTAGATATTTTTAAATAAAGTAATTAATGCCCTTCTGGCGCATGTGTAAATTAAGAAATTTTGTGTTTTTCTTAGTCAACCCAACCTTTGACAACGGTAACAAGAAAGTTGACATATCGTAAGCTCAAATAATTAATATACTTAAGCGATATGATCTGTTTCAATTGTTTTATTTAAACATATCATTCGTTTTACTGAGGATTATGAAAAAAGGAGTTGAGTTTTGAAGTTTTGTTTTTGTTTAAGTGGAGCATTTATTGTGAAGATATACTTTTGAGTTAATTTAGTGTTTATGAAATGGTATAACTAAAATAATTATGAATTGCAACTTCATGCATGTGCCCATATTATCACGTGATAGGTAGGTACACACAACCAAGGTGGTCGCGATATTCGACGGTCAACTGTTTTATTTGTTGACATGCGTTAGTCAAAATAACATTTTCCTGTTCAAACCCATAATTTTGTCATATACGGATATGCTGTTACCAAAATAACTTGACACGAACTCTGTGCACATTGCCTGCCTTTCTCTAGCGGGCTCACGGACCTTGTTACATTGGTTACAATGACCACACAAGCTATTGTCGTGACAAAGTGCTATCAAATAGTCGTCCAGTGTTTTCACTAATAAACCATTATTACTTAGATATACCTACATAGATAATTTAGTTTATCTACAACTGGCAGCCTATCTCAGCTTTGCAGATTGGTTCAGAGAAAACAATGTGCAATTAAATTACATTTTAGCGACTCGGAGCTTTTTCCTAATTAAAAGATGCCGAGAAAATATAAATATTATGGCAGCACATAATTCCACGTCTTTTGCCTGATATATAAGAATTGAGAATATTCAAGAATTATTATTCATCTACGTAAGAGGGAAATAAACTTTAGTTAGGCAGTCGCGTTTTCATTTGGAAGGTTTACGTCATATCGGTAGATATCGCCACCGTAAACTGCCCAAATGAAGATTCGTAGCCAAGTGCCGGTACAGAATTGAGTTTCTTTCGGCTTTCTTCTCAACAACGGTCTCCTCTTGTGAAATGTCTTAGATACCTATTCTTCTCTTATATATTCAGATACAGAGATTTAAAAGTGCCCTTATGCCTACTTACAGAATAAACGTTTTGATTTTGATTGAGAAATGTCCACTGTGGTCTATGTTTAGCACGAAGTAAAGGAATGGAACCGCCCGACCAATCTGAGACCCTGCACCGGCTCACCCTTGCCCTTTTTCTCAAGCCTGCTTCATAAAACTTACAAACGCTGTACTATACATCCGTAGGCTATGCAACTCTATGAAATAAATGGTATTAAGCGGTTTACACTCACGTGAAATTGTCAACTCGTACGGAGCTCTTCCGTACGAGTTCGAAACATGTCGGGCCGTTCCTGACTATTTCACGTGACTGTAAACCGCTTAATACAATAATTACTTAATAAAATTTATGAAATGGGCAGGAAACTTTAACATTTGCCTGAAGGACTATCGTATTGTGTCGTGTCGAGAAACCATGTTAACACATGGTGGTTGGACCTGTTAGGTCAAGGAATGTTAAACGCGTCAAGCCTTAGGGTTTTAGGACACGCATAAATATTTACAAGCTTACGAAGTTTGCCGATGCCTCTAAACCTCATGTCTGGAAACCCAATCATTATCCGCTGTCTTCTTTATTTATTTATTTATTATTATAAAGGTTATAAAAACTTACTTATAAGATAGTTCCTACAAAACTGTATTCACAGTTTGACTGTAGGTATTGTATTATAGATACTTTATAAAATTACTAGCTGTGCCCCGCGGTGTTACCCGCTCATCCCACGGGAACACTAAATTTATTCGGGATGAAAAGTATCCTATGTCCTTTCCCGGGTCTCAAACTATCTCCATACCAAATTTCATCTCAGTCGGTTCAGCGGTTTAAGCGTGAAGAGGTAACAGACAGACAGACAGACAGACAGACACACTTTCGCATTTATAATATTAGTATGGATGTTTGCATGAGGTAGGTTAGTATTTGAGTGACACTGCGTGAACATAATGTCACTCAAGTGTTTGTTAACATGTATTGTTTTAAAGACTTTTTAAAGTATCGACGGCAACTTACAAATTAGTTGAAGAGTTTTGTAATGCTTTCAAAATCCAATAGGTAACGGCAAAGCTGCGGAACTTAGAGTCCACTCGATTCACTTGACTTGTCTGACCGATCATTGTTGCACATCAAAACTGAAATGAATTCAGTACGTAATAATTCCAATCTAACTATACCCAATTCCTTCAAAAAATGCTTGTAATATGCAAGGGAAGCCAGGTCAGGGGCTAGAGGAAAATCGCCAGTGTGTCGGCTACCGTCAGTAAAGCTCACGGAAAGACTACGAAACGAGGGGCGACGTGTCTCACACTTTGTAGAGACTGTAGCATGTGAACATAAACTGGTCTCTCGCTCGCTACGCTCGCGTTTCCATCTCGTTATATTATGTCATCTACGACTAATATTTTTTTTTGTTTCTGTCCAATTATTAGGTTGGTCAATAAAAAAACTGGCCACTTACTAATTTGAATGAAATTGCAACAAGACACGAAGAGTCAAGTCACAGAGAAAGACAGAGGGACTGCCTGCCACAAAAGTGGACAGGACTTTGAATTCCCAAAGAAAATACCTAACCCTCAGCGGGTAATTGCTGAACTTGCCCTCTACGGAAAGTTCTGGGCCCAAAACGGTCAGCATTATTACGCTCCTGGCGAAGGTCATGCCCAGGCGTCCGGACTGTATGATGTTTAAAAGCCCTCAAAAAGGGTCTATATATGAAAGACGGTGCACCAGCAACAGCAGGTAAGGCGACTGTCTCACCACGGCCAACGTCACAGTCAGTCAGAAGGAATATTATTTAGTTTCTTATAGTGAAGTAGGCGACGGAAACGATCCCGCAACTCAACATCAATCTCCGCCTCCTGCTTAAGCCTGATCGTAATTGGATCAAGTGGGTCCAGGAAAATGTGTTTGGGCCGCCTCATATTATTCCTAGCCGGAACAACAGGCTGATAATTTACTGCACTTCTAATGAGTGGATTAGGACCAGCAACAGCCTTATCAATTTTTTTTTAGATAGTTTCTTAAAAGAATCCAAAACGGAGGGAACCCCCAAATCCGCGTGGATCTGGACGTTCCTAACAAACCCAGGAAGACCAGAATTCTCCTAAGGCACTTATTCCGCAAGACCTGCAACGTCCGAATCCTCGCAGGCGAGGCCTGTGCAAAGACAGGGCACGCATACGAGGAGACCGGACGGATACAGGTCTTGTACAACGTCAGCTTGTTCCTTCTAGAAAGTTTTGACTTTCTAGAAAGAAGACAAGAGAGCCTAGTCATAAAAAAGGCCGCTCGGTTCCTTACAGTCTTAATGTGCTTGGCAAAAGACAACCTCCTATCCAGGGTGACACCCAAATACTTGACGTCCGATTTCCAGGGAATGGGGACACCCTGAAGGATGATGTCTTTCGCCAATTTACAAGTTTTGGTACTGTGCGTAAAAAGCACAGCAGCACTTTTCAGAGGATTAACATCCATCCTCCACAACCTGCACCAACGCCCTAAAGCATCAGCAGCAGTCTGGAGACATCTGTGTAAGGTTTGCGCGAGAGAAGAGAATGTGCAAATGGCTGTGTCATCGGCAAATTGAGCATAGCGAACACCAGGAGATCTCGACTTACGAGTGACTTACGACTAATAAACCCACCCCTTTCCCGCTTATATACTCGGCTTGTTTGGCTCATGGCAGATGTCTTCTTTTAAGGAAGTACAGGAGTCCTGTCTAGCTTGTCTTTAGTCTTTTATGGCAATATCGAGCCCTGAAAGTGACAGACGAGACCCTTCTTCGCTTAAATTTGAATAGCTACATGTTTATCTGCACGTGTTCGATAGGACGGCCATTCTGTATCGACTTATAATAACCACGGTTTGAATGTTTAATGAACGAATAATAAGTGCTGAGAGTCAGATAAGAGTCGGGCTTTAAGCATTTTTTAAAATATGCTCTTGTATTTCAACTCCCATTTATTGAGGCTTTATTATACAGTTATTTCGCAAAATCAGAAAATATCTCTTTTAGTGTCTCACGTACCCTCTTCGAATTAATAGAACAGAGAAAAAGTTGAATTTTAATTCAGGCCTTTTTATACAAAACTGACGTGAAAAAAAAAACGCCGTACACTTTTATTTCCATCCACGGTAGGAGATAAGCCTGCTTACGATTATAGCCGTTTTTCACTTCATTACGATTTCAGTAAAGTAGGTATACATGTAGTAGTAATCTCTCTATTTTCATTTTTTATTTAGCTTTCGGGCTGTTCGTGACAATTTCACGTGAGTGTAAACCGCTTAATATAATAATTAAAGTATATATAGTGTTACAGAAACTGCCTTAAATTGTATTTCTTCATCCACTACAGTGAACGTTTCTTTTACAATAAAAGTACTTTCATACGCCATCACCAATCCTTATAATCCAATCGACTTCCAATCATCCCGACCTTCACACGAGGTCAGTCCATCATACCGGTATAAAAACCGGTACAAAAAAAAACCTATGCGTGGCAGGGACCCGTGTTTCGGACCTTACCAATTTGTACCGGCGGTACAATAAAAAATAAAAAGTCATGTTGTGGCCAATCACAGCGCGTTATTTATTTATAATGGGATCGCGGCTTCGGGCGCGAGTGTGCCTCCACTCGGAGAGATGTAACCCAATGTGCTGGCTATTATGCTATAATGATCTGCAAAACAAGGACTTTCCATTAATAATATAATAACTAAGAAATTTAGAATTAATTATTATTTTTTATTGTTTCTTATTCACGTTGATGCCTAGAGATCGTATACATCTCTGTGGAATTAAATAAATTAATTATATCTTATTGCATGTCAAGACGCCTAGAGACTTTATACATCTCTGGGAAAATTATAAGTTTAAATTGTATATTTTTTTAATAAATGTAGTTACTCACTTAACATTGATTTGGAGAATCTTCTTCTTTACGTGTAATGTATTTAGTTATACTATAAATGTTAATGATTGTTTTAAATATGATTTACGAAAATGACTTACTGTTGAGTTTCTTTCGGCTTTCTTCTAAACAGCGGTCTCCTCTTGGGAAATGCCGGTAGATTCACAATCCCACTTGTTAAAGTGCCGTTGTGAACAAGGCTTTGGTGGAAAATAATAAAAAAAAAAAAAATTCGGGATGGTTTGCCACATGAGACTTTTATCTGTGACTATAATTAATTGTCTGTTGTCAACCAAAACTAAGTAACAAATACCTACTTAAAACAGAGCTCGTATCTCATTATCAATCAACAACCTAGACACGAGTTTTTGAAGAGTACCTAGTGACAGATGTTTTAGTGAGTTTTGGTTGTCACCATGCGAATTATCTTAGAGACTTTCAGGAAGCCATGAAGTGGATAAAATAACGATATAAAGACATTTTGGATCCCACCCGGGCTTAAAGTTGGACTTTGTTCTGTCCATGACGCATGCCAAATTTCGCGGAAACTGTTCATCATCACAAAAATCAATATGGCCTCCTTTTACCTTCTACAAGGAAAACGAGACATAAAACTTGTATATAAATTATCATCTAAATATCGATGTCATTTAATTGCAAAAACAACGGCGGTGTTAACAAAGGAAAGCTGTAGAAACTTCCATGTTTGTTGCTGAGAAATGAGGAAATGCTCAATTTAACCCTTACTACCTTTAACGTAAAGATGTCGCTGAACAAAAGAGATGCATTTAAATGTGGTAAAAAACATAGAAGATTTGTTGTTAATGTAAAAGAAGACCTCAATTTCAACCTTACTTTTAAATACTTAAGGCTGATTTAAATATCACAGCGAAACCTATACTTGTAACTTACACGAATCGAAATAAATACCAATAACTTAATATTATATTCGAAAAAGTGAGACCTATTATCAAAATAAGTAATAGGTACTGTTTATTATGGGATTCGACAATATGCCTTTGTCTTAGGCCTAAGGCGAGGAATACGGGACAGGATATTAAAATATGTTAGGAATATTTCCTTCTACAGTAAAAGTTGGTCGATGGCACCATTGCCAATTCAATTTTCAATCGAAGATGGTAATTGGTCTTTTAAGAACGGAAAGGCATATTTATTATAGTAATTAAAAACATAGCACAGTTTGAGGAATTTTAATTCAAATTTGGATATAATTAAACTCTGCAAACAATCAGACAATCATTTCAGATGGACAGTCTCGCTGACAGTGTAAATGAATTTCAACGAGCCACGAATACCGTCGAAGTATATATCCACATGAGACTTCGTCGTACGCGTTTAGAAGCACCCAAACGCATCCGGACACGGTGTCGTTGTGTCTTAAGGAATTGTAATTATGGAGATGGAATTAGGGTCACCATAAAGACAATTTAAAAGTCCGGAGAGGTAGCCAGTTTTCTATTGAAAATCC
Source organism: Apotomis betuletana (assembly GCA_932273695.1). Lineage (NCBI taxonomy): Eukaryota > Metazoa > Arthropoda > Insecta > Lepidoptera > Tortricidae > Apotomis > Apotomis betuletana. The sequence continues at coordinate 8,082,108 of OW026298.1, read as the reverse complement.
AGAGATTTTTCCTCATTTTGCAAATATTCTCGTAAACGGTATTTGATTTTGTGTATTTAGTTCATTATTTGTGCACTGTGGATCACGTTTTATGCATTAGTAAATTATCTTATACTTATGATATAACCAGTCAGTCTAGCACAACTATGCCTCGCGACATAACGTCACCCGTCACTTTCTCGCATTACTTTACTACACAGAAAGATTTAGGTGATATATCTCACGCGAGAAGGAGTCGCGTAAAATGCGAGCTGATTGAAGTGCTAGGCCGTTTTGCTCGCATTTTACGACCCGTGCTTATAACGATAGATCTGTTTATGGTACTTTAAATTAAAAATAACTGAAAAACTACTGTAGTTTTCCTAGAATCGGCTGCAACCCTGAAAAATTCAGGAAAAATCCTGAGATATGGTAACCCTCGACGGGGTGAGCTCGTGCCTAGCTAACTAGTGGCATGCACACGCTAAGCGAGGTAAGAATTTCACTGGTACATGAGAAACAAAGATGCCGACAAGCAGCAGCATCCTCGCATGAGTGCGGCGAGTTAGCGTAAACATAGACTTTATTGAAACGCTACAAAGTGGTTATTGGGATGGAAGGAGTATTCAGATATGAGTTGATGAAATTAACAAGTTGGAATTCTGTCTTTTAGTATGAAGAAGCTAACTGGACGCATAATGAGTGAAACATGGAGATCATAGAACTGTTTTAATGGAGTGGTTTGCAGATTCTAAATAAGCTTTTTGAGTTGTTAAGGCAATTTGAATTATTTTGCTGGCAGGGCTTTAGGTAAGTAATATTTTATAATCGTATTCATAGTACATAGTATACAGGAGTTAAATCCTAGTTACCTACTAATCTTTCAATAATACTTCGGAAAATCACTAATTCATTTGCCATTGCTTTTACATGCCGCTGATGCCGCTGTTGTATACACGGATTTCGTTCTCCCATCGCCAGATCTCCTGAATTCCTGGTGAAGCCTTACAAAACTAACTAGTCTAAACCACGTCGTGAGAGATGCCCTGATTGCATCCGCACGACGTAGCCATGCCATGCTCTTGCCACCGCCAACTTACGCTTGTCACTCCCAGCGGCGCCACGATCTATGTGAGGCGAAGGAACCCGTACAAGATCATGTTAGTTTTATGTTTCGCCACTGGCACGTGCAAGTTTGTGTTAGGTATCTCGTTCACCCATCTGACGTCTTGCTCGCGTTCTTCTTTTTAATTTTTGATACATGGCTTTTACTGTGCCGCCTTTTGTTTTTATCGTTTTTGAATAACGACGCGCGTGGAGCGAGCTGAAATCTTCGCGATGTTAACATGCAGTCGTTCCATTTGCGGTTACTAATTAGAAATAGGTGTTCGTTCTTAGTTTTTGTTGAGTACACTATTTAGAGAGTTAAAAAAGCTAACGCTAAGTGTCTTCAGTTCATATTTCTGCCGCTTAACATTCGGCAGAAATATGAACTGAAGACAGGGTTAGTCTAATTTTGTGATATAATTCTCAAGATTGTTCTTGTAGATTTATCGATGGTTAGTCCAATTTAACTTATAGCTGTACGTGTGATATGATTTCCTAACTTGTCCAACTTCTTGACCGCCACATATTTATTATACAGGGTGTCGTACTTTTAGTAAAAAAAAAATTAACCACCACTTTATTTACACTCAAAACACAAGTTTTTTGTCATATGGTCATCGGTCGAGTGTGTAATCAGAATTAAGCTTTGGTTTCTTATGATAGCGGTGGCGGCCGTAGGTGGAAGCAGGAGCCCGAACGCAGTGTGTCTCGCTCTCTCCTATGACCGTCGCGTCGGTCACCGCGATCGCCTCCGCTGTTCTCGGTAAGCAAGGAGCTGACGTTAAACATCTATACTATCATAAAATTCTAGATTTGAATTGAAAATCAGTTTTCTATGGAGAGGTCATGATTTCAGGAAAAAATCTCAACAGCGTGATGCAGGATCGTTATTTGTTTTGTATGAGCGCGCGGCGCCTTGCCAGTCTGGCGCTATCTATTCGTCATAATTTCCATTGTCTTCTCATCACGCGGAAACGGCTGGACAGATTTTAACCAATTTTGGTACAGGGATAGCTGGACATCCAAAGATGGTTATAGGATACTTTTTACCCGACTGCGGTATAAAAAAATTACGCGTACGAAGTTGCGGGCACCTTCTAGTGCAATATACATTCTTTTGGAGAAATGTCAAACATCTAGAGACAGAGTTCGGATACTTGCAAAGGCACATTCCCTTCCTAGGCAGAATCTATTGCCGCCATGATATCTACATCGATCAAATCAACAGAATAAATTCGTATACAAATTGGGCTGGCATACAGTCGATTTCGAGTAGTTCAACCATACGTTCTCGATGGTTCCTCGCTCGTAGAAAGTGAGACCGGTCCGGTGGGTGCCGCGGCCGTGAACTTCCTGTGTGCGGGCAGGGACGCGTGCGGCCCTAATGCCCATAAAGGGGACAAAATTCATGAGTGGGGCCGAACTTTCGGGGCCGCGAATTATAAAGACATTGTTTGGATCATATCAATGTTAAAAAAAAAAAAAAACATAATAAATAACAAAGTGAAACATAAAACCTCCTCCTTTTTTAGAAGTCGGTTAAAAAAAGAAAGGAAATTGGTCATACTTGCTTAACACTTTCTACACCGGGAACCTCGGAGCGCTACGCTTGTAGGAAGTTTTCGGTACAGACGCATTTTCCCATGTTTATAGCTTCACAAAATGTACCATATATATAATAAAGATAAATAGAAAAAGTTACCCTTCTCTCTCTACCGTCCGTAAACCGTGGTACCGGGATCGTATTGCCATCCATCACCTACCGACTTCAAACTTATGTCCTAATTCCTTATTCCGTTTCGACGTATGCTAAAAAAATGCAGCATATATGTATAACTGCGTAACTGTCATGTAAACGTTGAAACATTTAGTGGTGAAATCTTGGAAAGATTAACAGTTAAAATTATATCCAAACACGCTCACCGTACGCAGAAGGCAGGACCCTTTATCTACTCGTATTTACGATAACGTTATTTATTCAAATGTGAATCAAGTGGTTGTCATTTTCCGCGTAGAGCTATGGTTAGTGCCGCCAGTGCTGGGCAACGGGCTGGGCCGTCTTAAGAGGCCTTATTCCTTTAAAAAATATATATTTTCATATTATGACAAATATATTGACAATTTCAACCAACTTTATGAAGTAAATAATACTTTTCCCCGAGCTCTAGGTAGTAACATAGCTATTTCATGCTTTCATTGCGTGCAGTCGAAAATAAGTAGAAAAAAACTAATTTTCCGCGTGAATTTTGTAAATTTCGAGTATTTAAATGAAAAATTCAAACTGTAGGTTTCAAACATATACCAATAAATCCCAATAGCCCTATTCTAGGTAGTAACAATAAAATGTTAAGAAACATGTTTGATAAACGGGTGGGCATGTATTCCGCGAGAGGTAAAGTTTTCTAAGAGTGAGAGACACCAACGCGCAAGTCAACGTGTTCAGTTCAGAGGCTAGTAATCGTCTCGCGTAGCATTCAGTGGACATCCACCCTTATCCTGGCGCCTTTATCGATATAAAATTAGGTATTTATATTTTAAGTGTATTTTGAAATAACGATAGCGATATCAATATAATAATATTATTGACACGCCATCTTTTATCGCAAACAAACTATGCTCCCGAAGCTTGTTGATATTTTTTGTATAATATCTGCTTAGATAAGGAAAATATCGTCAAGTGTGAGTAGAGTTCAGGTTCTCTAGGGTTCAAAATAAAACCATGTTACGAAAATAACATTGACGAAAATAAAGTGCACAACGAAAAGGAAAAGGCTTATTTATTACCATGCATACTGTGGATGTACCTAAGTATATATATATATATATATATATATATATATATATATATATATATAAAACATATTTCATTTGCAAGGGGACCATAAATATACGCATTACGTATTTACAACTACATTGAACCTTAGTATATTTATGACGTATGACTTACATTCTCGTAACGATTTAGATAATTCCAGAACTCCGGTATATTATATACTAGCTGTGCCCCGCGGTGTTACCCGCTCATCCCACGGGAACACTAAATTTATTCGGGATGAAAAGTATCCTATGTCCTTCCCCGGGACTGAAACTATCTATATACCAAATTTAATCTAAATCGGTTCAGCGGATGAAGCGTGAAGAGGTAACAGACAGACAGACACACTTTCGCATTTATAATATTAAGTATGGATATTAGTACCGGATTCCCGATGCGACGAGGATGGCTTCATGAAGGTCGAAAAGAAGAAGAAGAAGCCAGCCTGTCGAAATCAGTGCGGTACCGCACCGACTGGACCGAAACATTTGCTGCGTCCCGCTCTACCTACGACGCTGCTTTATGTGCCCCGGCTACATTACAGTACGAAGGCTGAAGATATTGCAGAATATGTAAGGGTGAAGTCCGGTGTCATCCTGAGGGTCGTAAAATTGGAGTCTCGCCACGATGTGAGTTTTAATTCCTTCGTGCTGAAAGTTCCGACGGACCAACTAGCGACCTTCACAAAGGAAGAGTACTGGCCGAAGGGTGTCATGTTCCGGCGTTTCCGTGGACGGCTACCTGACACATCGAACACGCGTAACACGTCGCTGTTATAAAATGTGACCTAGTTTAGTTATTTATGTTTTTTATGATTTTTATATTTAATATGTATGTTAGATTGTAAGGTATTTATCTATTGGGCCTTTGATGCCTGAAATAACTAAATTATTATATTATATTATTATATATATGGCTAGAACCATATTTAAGAAAATTAATCTATAGTTACTTAGACTTTTCCAGGATTTTATTAGATTTAAGGTATGTATACATTGGAATATCCAATCCCTATTTACAAGGCTAGCTACCTACAGAAGAGTCAACGTTTCAAGCACAGTCATTGTCCACAGAAAAGTTAGGTAATTAATTATTCGACAATAGCACTGCTCTTCAACTTATTACGTTCCTTGGAGCGTAGTTCAAGTTATGGTACATAATTATTAAAAATAAGAGGTTTCCAACAGCATTCCACGCGGTTGTTCGAACTTTAATACGATATTAATTGCCGAGTTCTGTGAGGTAGTTACAGGAAGTGTGAAATGCAAAACCTGCGGGAAGAATTTTCATATGAAATGTTTAAACTTTGAGGAAAAAGAGATATAATTTTTTCTTTGTGCTTTGATCTTTGTATCAATGGTTCAATAAAAAAATCGAAAGGTTATCTGGCGTTAGGGTAGTGCAGAGCTTAACACGCTGGACCGGTAATCCAGAGGTAACGGGTTCGATTCCCGCCCAAGTAGCATACAGGCTGTATACAGCTTAAATTAGAGTTATATAATGACTGCACACGCTTTTATATAGCCCAGCAAGGGGTTTTACAACCCACGCCTTATTGCGGATTTTCAGTGGTACTAAATTACTCGTATTTTACTGACAACGACAAATGTTTGGTAACTGACGTTGAAAGTCGGTGAATGTCACTGATGTAAACAAAGAGGAAACAGGACTAAATATTCCGCAAATTTCAAGTATTTTTTGCATAATATAGCCAAAACGATCCACCGTGATGAAAGTCAAGTTTTTTCAATAGGATTCAGTATTTATGTCGCAAGGAGAAAGAAGGATTGAGCAGCAATCCTTGACTGACCTTTGATAATGCAAATATGACGTATGCACATTATTGCCATATGAAAGCTGTTTGTAGCGCCACTATCCCCGGGCCGGACCGACGCTTGCTAGGTTATACAGCCTGTTTGCCTGTTTCCTAATTGAGCGGTCTTTTCCAGGTTATATTATTATGCATATTATTATGTAAAAACGCACATCCTAGGGTATGGCTAATGCGCAATAAGCATTTCAAAAAAACATATGACACAGAGGGCGCTCCAGTAGCGTAAAGGATTAAGGTATGAAAGATTTGGTGTGACTGACGTAGCGGTCGGATAGCTCAGTTGGGAGAGCAATGCGCCGGTAACGCAGAGGTCGCGGGTTCAAACCCCGCTTCGATTGTAGTAGATCACATTCAATTTTTCTTTCTTAATTTACCTTTGTGTCATTATTTATAAAAATAAAAAAATGTGGTATTACCACATAAAAAATATAGAATCGATAAAAAGATTCTATACAAATATATATTATTATGCATTAAAATTTTTGTTTGTGCGTTGATATTTATTCCGACTATTTTCCAAGTTACAGAAACAAATCCAAGAAATAATTTGCGCCCCAGGAAACCGATAGTGCACATAGCAACATGTAATGCCTCCAAAACTATACAATAAAACATCATTGAAAAAATTACGCCTAAAAGTTGAAACTGCTCTCAAGAATGCTCGTAGATAAATGTTATTATAAAATTTATGATTATTTTAATGATGCTGTCCTTGACATTGCCAAATAAAAATAGTGTAGTGTTATCTGTAATACATTGTATAATCATGTGTTGACCTTAACATTCATATATTTTAAAATTATTGATTGTATCTTTTACTTTACATTTTGTTTTCATGTATTTCGTATGCCGATTATTTTTTACCATTTTCACCTGATTGTTACCAGTGATTATGAAAGAAAAATAACTTCTAAAGCTCAAAAAAACTGTGATTTGGCTTTCTATTTATTATCAAAAATGTACATATATTTTTTTTACCGGATTACACGTAAAGGATTTTACGTATAACATCCAGCTCTAAAATAGACACTTAGACACTTGTTTTTCAATTTAACCTAAATCGAATCTGACATCAACTTCGATATTTGAAATCGCTTGCTTATATCAATAAAAATATCGATAAAATCCTAAGTTTTGTTTGGTATTTTTCATCCGGCCGGAATTTTATTGAAAATATCACACGCTTTTAATCTTAGACGTCACAAACATGTAGTCATTGCCGCATATGTGACGATTTAAATAAGCGTTTTAAAAACGCTGCAAATATCTCATATTTACATCAAGTTATCTGATATAATTTTTCTTTCAACACTAAATAAAAAGTCTGCAAGTCTGTATAAGCTTTTTTTAAATAACCTTCCTATTTGGAGTCGGTTAAACTAGCTCATAATAAGTGCGGCAGGAGCTGGCTGTTCACAGAAACGTGTTAAGCATTTCGTGGTATTTGAGAAAAGTGACTCTTCATGTGTTATAAACCGGTCCGCAGGGTATTTCACATGTTTACCGAGAGTTAACTTTCAATTACTTGGTTGTGTATTCTAACGAACCTTGCTGGTATGTGCATCAGCATACCTGAACCTATATTTGCCCTTGGTAATTATCTCTTTAGAAGACAATCAAAATTTGTTGGGCTATAGCTTATCTCGCTTGTCGCTCTACTCAGCGTCTCCTAGGTACTCACACCGCATTGAAAGTTGAAAGGAAAGAGACAGTAGAGATGTCGTGCGACATATTGTCATTGTCACAGTTATGCTACACGGGTTGATCATCAAATAAAACATGAGTTATATGTGTGCTCGTATCTGTAAGCCAGGCTGAGCACCGCCGCCTCCGCCGCAGCTTCTTAAGGGATGCTCTCATTTTGATTATAGCGTGTTCTAACGTATTAAGAAAATCGGTTCAGCCATTTGAATATAACCGAATTTGTATGTCCAGGGTTTTTTCTACCAGTTTCATTAATGTATTCAAAACTGTGATCTCCATAAATAAAGGCGACCATACAAATATCTTTAGACAGTGAAAGTTTTTCGAGCCCCAGGTCTCTAAAACGGCTAAAATTTAAGCTTTTTTTTTGGAAACCGGTCCGGACTTCGGCACGAGCCTAGTTTTCAACATTCCACGAGCGATACAGTTTGAGGCAGTATCAATTTTCTGCACGCCAACCCGATTTAATGATAGCATTTGGTTTACGCATATGAAACGTTTAGAGACAGGTGTGTCTGGGACCCGATACGATTATTATATTCATGTAGCGATGACGATGTCTACTCGTAGCAAACACAAAACGTTGTGCTCACTTGTATAGGATTTTCATGCAGTATCCCACGACACACGATGTAATATACAACAACACACGCAAGTACCGACTCGGTACTTACTTGCGTGTGACGTTGTGAAATACTTGGTACTACCAAGTATTTCACCTCAATATCAAGCCAAAGAGACGACTACTGCAATAAAAATCGGGACAGGGGTATTTATAGGAGATGCTGAAGTTGTGAACTGGCTGTCGCCAAAAAACTCACTGGCTTTTACTACTTTTTACTGATAGAACAAATATATGTTTAAATTTGATAACAATACAAAGACTTACAATAAAATGGAAGCTTAAAATAAAACTCAACTAGAACACAATAAAGTTAAACTAACTCTACACCTAAATCTAAAAACGGCCCTGCGGCATAGTGCCGAAGATGCTGGCGGCGTTTCGTCGCTGAATCGCCAAACTGATTCTGATTCTTTAACTGATTGATGGTGGTTTCTCGTGCTTGCATGCCTGCTTCTCAGTGGGGTATTGTTAAACATATCATAGTAGTCACAATTCACCATTAAAGGCATAACAAAGGAACCTATTATCCAGTAATTTGACTAGGACATGTTGCAACAGCAACTTATGTTTTCGCAAATCTGTAAATATGGTCATTTTCCTCTTTGATAATTCGAGTTTTAATTGGGACTTTTTTCACGAATGGTAAGACGCGCTATCAGTCCCATTTCGTTATCTAAGTCAACGACACTGCGTCCAGCTATCTGTTTACACAAGCGGACAAACATCGCGTAGAGTGTTTTGGGTCGTTACGTGTTTGCTCAAAAGCGTTTATTTGAGTCTTAGGGCAATTAATTATCTTGCTTAGCTTAAATATGAAGTAAAAACCGTTTCTTGTTCAAATAGTGCAATGTAACTTGTAGGCCTGTAAATTTCAGCTTCAGGACAGTTTAGATACAGAATTACAAGATTATAATCTAACAAGACTCTATAATTTTTTGAAGTCTTTATAGTTATGTATAGGTACAGTCTGTTCATCCGTACTCAGAATCAGTCGGATTTAGTCACAATAGTGACATCAGGTTTAAGGGAAAATTGTGTTTATTTTGTGAAAAACTTACTTTGAGATTAGAATCTTGTTTACTTATCCCAAATTAGACAAGTAAGAACGAATAGTGTACAATTGCGGAATGTAAAGTTTTTTCACTTATAAAGTCGGAAAGTGACGAAAGTTATCTTTCCGCGACTATACATGTGTGTCATGTATGCTAAAAACATTTATGTATATACACGTTAAAAAATTACAGGTCTTTGATCAAAAACCGTGCCTTTAGGAACAATCAAAATGTATTGATAAAGACCTAATATTTTTATCAACTTATAATATTAATATTACAGCGTCGGCGTTTTTGGGACATTCCATATCTATTAGTAAATAGTGTAGTAATTCGTATAGTAAAATCTAAGGCCCTTCAATGCAATTATATCGCTGTAAGGTGATTGTCCGATAACTGATAAAGATTGTTAACGATAATATGATACTTATGCTTAATCTGCACTTATGAAGTAACCGTTACTGTTATCTATGACAATAACTAAGTTGTAAAACGGTAGGTAGGTATATGATTTTTCTTGTAAGCTAAGTCTTTAAGTTAGTTACTTTTACGTTTGTTAACTAATACAAATAGTAAATATACATATAGGAGCATATATGCTGCATAATAGCTTATACTACCCTTATTCAGCTTATTACAGCAGCCCTTATAAATCCTGTGTGCTACTTGGGATGTTATATACGTCAATATAATAAATAGAATATATACATAGAATATAGAATATATGCTTAGTATGGGACTAGGTCCATTTGTGTAAGATTGACCCTTAAAAAAAAGGAGAAAGAAAGAAAAAGTCAAATTGGACAAGAGATTTTAATAGAGACAACTTTTTTTGTCTTTGTAAGTCCATGCGAGAGCGGTTTGTGCGATTATGGATCCTTCGCATTGTAAAAATAAAAATTATACCTAACAAGCGTCGGTCCGGCCCAAGGGTCGATTCGTTATTAACAAAATTCAAAACATTGTTTACCTAAAGGAAAGCGGCTCAATCCTTCGTTCTTCTTGCAAAATAAATACTGAATCTTATTGAAAAAAAAAAAAAACTTTACTTTCATCATTGTGGATAGTTTTGGCTTTATTATGCAAAATTTTCTTGATATTTGCGAAATATTTAGTCCTGTGTTTACATCAGTTCACAGTAACCGACTTTGAACATCAGTTACAAAAAAATTGTCGTTACCAGTAAATTTAATTAATACCTGTAAGAATCGGCAATATGGCGTGGGTTATAAAAACCCCTGTTGGACTATGTCGCAAGCCTAAATTATATATACCTACTATCCAAATGATTTCCTGCCTTTTAGTAAAATCGCTACCTTCCTCGTCGTTATAAATGAAATATTCCTTCCACAAGTGCTTCTAAACGCTTTCTTTGTCTTCCTTATAACTTTTTATGTTAAGAAATGCAACATAACTCCGTTTACTCAGAACGAGTTGCTCTGATCTCATCTATCTAGGGAAAGGTTCTTGGAAACCATCCCTCTGCGCGCGCGCACGTGAGACAAAAATATGAGCTGGCGTGTGTGAGAGAGGGACAGCGTTAACTGGATTGCCTTCGGAGGCTGTATGTTACTTAACTATGTAGGTATACACGTAGGCAGTTATAGGTGTTCTATGTAATAATCGTTAAAACTGGTGTTTACTCGTATCAATGTTTACATTTTACATTAATGCTTCTAGGACTGTGTTTAGTGGCGACAACTAGGGTACTTTTCTTTCTGTATAAAACCGGGCTACGCTTCTCACCCTTTTAAGAGGCCTTATTCCTTTTTAAATGCTGATTGTTTTAGACATTTTTCTCTATGATCAAACATTTTTCATAACATGTTATTGGTGTTACTACCTAGAACAGGGCTATTGGGATTTATTGGTATATATTTGAAACCTACAGTTTGAATTTTTCATTGATAATTTTTGTTTCCAAAACTACTCGAAATTGACAAAATTCACGCGGAAAATTAGTTTCTTCAAATTATTTTCGACTGCACGCAATGAAAGCATGAAATAGCTATGTTACTACCTAGAACTCGGGGAAAAGTATTATTTACTTCAAAAAGTTGGTTGAAATTAGCAATATATGTATTTGTCATAATATGAAAAAAAAAGGAATAAGGCCTTATTAAATATTTTATGTCATAGGGGGCAAACGAGCTAGTCTGGATATTGACAAATTTGCCATAGACACGTTGTTAATGTGATTCGTATTTTGTTTTGCAGTTAGAGATTTTCTTCTTCACCTGGTTAATGTCTAGTTTGCTATGTACTTTTATATAACCCTTTCCTCCCCTTAGAGTAAATTTTCTAATGTTCGTCATTTTAGTCATTAGGTTCATTCTATATATTATTCCAAATTATTACTCGAGGAAAATACAAACATTTCAAGTGTTTATAAACATATATTAGACGACTGTGCCCATATGCCAATGCCAGTTCTTATGCTGATCATTTACAATAAAATTATACCAATATATTTTCTAGCACCGTCCACATGTGTGCATACTTTAGACACAATAAACATTTACCGTTCGTAACCTAGAATCCTGATTTCTGAAGCTTGTGCACGCAAATTATGTCATAGTTTACCGAAACTTATCTCCTAGCGTTGAAAGGCTCTACTAATGACGTCACTTCTGCCCACAGTGTCTTTTGCCCACACTTGCATCCGAATCGGATGAGAAATGTCATCAACGCGTATTCGAAAACAAATTGTACTAACTTGCATTAAAGTTTAATATTGGATAGATAGATTTTTTAATACCAACGCGGCACGCGTCAATTGCGACATGCGTGTAGCAATGGCAGTTGTGATTCCGATTTCGGAATTCTACATTCAATATGGTACTGTAGTAGTTAAGTGTTAAAAGCAATATTCGTTTGTCACAAACTGCCTAAAGCTAGACGCGAGGATCGCTCAGCCAACTAAGCCTACACGTTATTAAGCAACTGCATTATAATACAACTAAATAAAGATGCGTATAGTGGTTTACAATTTGGATACAATCAAATGATCTCTTCTATTTGTTTGGTTGAAATGACATCGTAATGGCGTAATGTGGGTGTATTTATTCAATATTAAAGGCTTTTCGAGTGGAGGCGAAGGCAAGTGTCAAAGGCTATGGTACATCCGGCCCTTTGGCAAAGCTGTTAAGAGGCCTTATTCCTTTTAAAATGGTGATCGTTTTAGACATTTTTCTATATGATTAAACATGTTCCTTTACAATTTATTGGTGTTACTACCTAGAACAGGGCTATTGGGATTTATTGGTATATATTTGAAACCTACAGTTTAAATTTTTCATTGATAATTTTTGTTTCGAAAACTACTCGAAATTGACAAAATTCACGCTGAAAATTAGTTTTTTCAACTTATTTTCGACTGCACGCAATAAAAGCATGAAAAAGCTATGTTACTTCCTAGAACTCGAGGAAAAGTATTATTCACTTCAAAAAGTTGGTTGAAATTATCAATATATTTGTCATAATATGAAAAAAATAAATTTCAAAAGGAATAAGGCCTCTTAATGAATGACGTTTGACATGTGGGACGTACCATAACAATATACTAATAAACAAGCCCCGAAGCAGTTTTTCAGTCTTTAATCCATATGTGGCAATACAATACTAACTAAAATATTACTTTGATCTACATGTATAATTGGGATATATTTTTTACGACCTATGTTAATTCCGAAACCATAAACGGATATAGGACTTTTATGCAGCAATAAACAATTACATTGTGACAATACGTATATGACACCTGTGAAAAAATATTAAGATACGATTTTAAAATAAATTTTCCCTAGGGTCTAAGTCCTGAATAGTCCTGATAACGAATACTATCGATAAAAATCTAATTATGAAATGACCTCCTCTGGAAAACTTAATGTTATCAACTCTGAAACAGTAACATATCGTATATATTAATCCAATGATTTAGATTTTTATGTTTTTGATCTCAACCTCATACTAAGTGAAACGGGCCGTTGAATTCATTAATAAATCGGCCATAATTTAGACTTCCACAGCGAATCACATAATACATATATATTATGTATATCTAAATGACTCGCGGTCACTGTAGCCAATTTACAAAATTCTTATTTATTACATTCTAGTTAGGTACTAAAAAGCTAGCATTTAAATAGTTACTTACATACAGTAATAATAAGAACATTCGAAACCCGAAAAAAAATATTACTAGGTATGTACTTGCATGTACTTTTACGATTCCGCCTGACCTATAATGCCATATTTGTCATATTACCAATAACTTATTTCTTTACAAATGAATAAACGTAATGTATTGTACTTTTATTTATGTCCAAATTGTTCTAAGAAGACAACCAAAGAAGTTTTATTAATGACTACGAGTACTTATTGACACGGCTTTATATTTGTATACGTACATCACCTTCCTGTATGAATACATCATCCAACAAAACTAAGTAATGTAGCTACATCCACAAAGTAATGTATCCCTTTCAAAGTATCACTTATCCTTTCGGCATGCCATAAAATATTACCATAAATAAGGAACACCTTATTTCGAGGTGTTAAGTGTTCTTTTGGGCTGCCTAATATGATACATGCATTGATTTATTACCGACCAGTCCTTTAAAAAAACAAGATAAGTTTGGTTATAAACTGTTTGTTTTCTTTTCTCGTTTACCGTAAGCTTTGTCATTTTACAAAGTTATAAATGCAATCAACTGTGGCGCAGGCATCGAAGACTACACTTAAGTTGCAATGGCTTGACATTAGTTTACATGTTCTGTCGGCCGCATAGTTAAATTTGTTTCGTAATGCGGCACGCGCCTCAGCCCACATGACACTTTCTTTAGGAAATAATCCGACCCCCCCCTTGACCCCTCTGACCCTTTATGTGGGATTAATGCAGTATGGTACAAGTTATAAATGCATTTTTTTCAAATCGGCACTTGATATTTTGACCTGATTGGTCCTCCGAACCAGATTTAAATGCAAATTCGAAGTAAAACATGTGCTTAAAGCTGTTAAGGTTTCAACTGATTAGATTTTTAAACGAGTTAATGATACTCACTCACACTCGTTGCATTTTTAATCATCACAGATATCGACGGGTAGGTACTTTTATAATGGCGTAAAAACAATCTTATTATTAGCTTTTCCGCATGTTTGCATATCAGGTGCTTGGTTTTCACGTTCGCTTTGATATTTTGTCTGCTTCACGGACGAATTGAAGGTGCGCAATGGCATCTACGTCACATCAGGCTTTGTTCGTCCGATATTGAACATGTCTCCCGGTCTGCCCGATTTTTTTGGGTGCTAATTCTCTCGTGCTCTTTCTTCCAGCTTTAATACACACGACTTACAGCTATGTATAAAAATTTAATCAAGCGCAGGTAATTAAGTAGAGTTGAATCGCTAAATCCCGTAGTTTAAACATCTGCGCCTACGCAGCGTTACCGCTGCGTCCGCTTTGTGGCAAGGGTCATATATCTGAAGCGATGACACTTAAATACTACCGGATTAAAGAGAGGTTGCTCGTGGTGCCCAACACGAGCTAAATTAAAGCGCTATTCACCAAAATAGTGTTATGAGAGCCAAACAAACTAAATGATGACTTCAAATGGCCGGTCACTATAAAGAGATTTACTTATTTAAGCGTGTGGCTTTAATCTGACAAGTGTCTTCAACTTCGTTATAATTATGAGTTCAATACATGTAGGTAACTTTTAGTCGGTGTAGCAACTTCCAAGTCTCTCTATCCTCAGCATTCTTTTTGACATTCTGATACGACACACTGTTTAATTTTTCTTTATTTGGTCTTTATAAAATCTCCTTGGAGTCCTTGGTCTCTCTCTTCCTTCCTCAATCTTCTCTTAATTTTTATGTTATTGTCATGTCGTAGCATTGACCAAACATATTGTCTCTTCTTCCAAACATTTTGAATAAATGCCAACAAAATAATATATAAATAAAACAATTTAAAAGTACAGATAGAGATGACCGTAATTCGAAAATACCGCGGCCGCGACAGTCGAAATAGTTAATATATTTTATAAATAACATAATTCAGCGGCAAGTTTTTACTTTATATGATTACCTACATAATAAGTATGTGAGCATTTATGTTGTGTGTTCATTTTTGTTAACTTCACACCTCACTTATACGTTGCTATTCAATGATATTATGCAACTAACCTTTTTTTCTTCTGTTTCAGGTAAATAAATTCAGATGTGATCAACATCTACTCAAACCCAGGGTGGAGCTAGGATGGGTAAATGGTACATTCGATAAAAATATATACACAAAGCGCCAAGAGAAATGGCGGCGCGACTAAGTTTCCCCGGAATTCAAACCTGGCTGCTTAAACGTATGCGAATGTCAGTATATATACATATTTATAATGAAATAATAATGATGTCCAGGCAATATATACAGCAAAAATATGGTGAAACTTAAATCGCCAAGTTTATTAAACAACTGCTTATAATCTGTGTAGCATGTTTTAAACGACAATGTAGTTTATAAAGCTCTGCCCTTATTTGCGGGACAATTTAAACCTCTCGTAAAATAAAAAAGTAATCGCGGTGTTACGCAACACGCGAAATCGACCACCCTTGCAGAGTTTGGCCACCTACGAGTGACTTTACTGTACTGCCGGCCTGGCATAGCTGGCATTGTGGTTTCTTGTGTGATATATTCACCCTGTCCCTGTTCCGCACATCTAGCACAACTGTGACACGCGAGTATCTTTTTAGCGTAAGATGATAGTATCTCTTTCTATAAAATACTGTGACAGAGTGACAGGTGGCGCTATGTCGCGCTACATAAGTGGAGAAGCATAGGTTGTGCTAGACGGGATTCGTGATTCGAGAGTCGCGTCATGGTATTTGTTATGTTTTCAATCTACATACTAGATTACTGACTTAGAAGAATATACTGAAACATATGCGTATTTCGTAGGTACAGTCGCCATCAGATATATCGCAGCATAAAAGGCTTTCATAAATATGTGAACATGTACTGTAATGCCCAGTCAATAAGAGTCGTGTTCAGATATTTATGAATACCTTACATGCTACGATATGTCTGACGGCGACTGTACAAATCTGTGACAAAATAAGCGCCACAATATTTATAAAATAAATAATGTAGGTACCAACATGTCGGCGTGTATAAAGTTATTACATTAGAAAACGTTCAAGTCCTTAGATACGCATATCAAAAATGTATCCGTAAATATTCGGATTATCCTTATCAGAGCAAATATCATGGTCACAACCCATATCATCTTATTGACAGGGCCCGTGTGTACTTTGACACAAGGGGTACCTTGTCCTAGCGACCTTCAGAAAATGGACCACCGTATTAAGGCCATAGGAAACACAAATATTTGTTGCTATACATGTTTCTTGTATTTCTTGAGTAAGCTGTTTACAAGATAATATATGTGACACAGTATACCTAGGCGTCTGTTTAGAACCGATTTTAATTTTTTGATTTGTTGTCTGTGTAATATCTTTCGATGACTTCGTTAAACATGTGCAGTATAATCGTGTTCCACTTTTCTCTAATAGTAAGTTTACGAACGGGACAACGGTAGATTGAACTGTATTTAAATAATGTACTTATGAAAATCCTTTGCATAAAATGCATACAAAGAAATGTTTCGATACTAATTGATACTGCAAATGTTACCTCAGGGTCGGCCGGGCTAATCTCCTAATGTCTCACGTAGGCTGGCGCCCACACTACAGGCGTGAAAAAATCATGGTCTTATAATACACTTAACCAAACACCTATACGACCTCTATAAGGTCTATTATCGACTACGATAGACAGAACTACACGTTGGCTATAAAGAAAAAACTGGGCTAGTAACTGCGTGAATATAATACTTTATTTTTCTGCCGTAAGGTTGACATTTCGGTGCACCGGGGTTCTTGTGTAGCGGACTTGCCCACGCGCACCGATCAACTTTAGTATTGTAATCGAAGGATAGCTGCTTTCGTTTTTACACATTTGAGGCTTTTGTCAGTCAATATAATGTTTTCGTTAACATTTACCTGCTATGAGTACGTATACTTATATCTATTCTAAAGCAAACTGTCTATTGATACCTTAATTCACACTCGTACTAATTATAATTATTTTACTAATGAAAAACCACATAGAGTTGTGCACTAACGTCCTGAAATTGCAACTGCTTTTTCCGAAAAGTTAGTACGATTGTGCTATAAGGTATCGAAATATAGACTAAGTATTCATGTTTATATCCGTTCAAGTTTGTTTTCACACGTAATAATTTGTTAATACTGATTCAAAATCTTGCAATGCCACAAAATTACCGTATAAGTCATATTCATATATATATACATACTCTTATATGTACCTACTATATTTGTCATCCGCATGTACCATAATTCTAGCAAATAAAAAAGATTTGAACTTATAGGGTTAAGTTAATATAAATAACTAACATAGTTTATAAGTTTTATGTAATTAACAATATGGACATGGTCTGAAATAAATGCTTTGAATTGAATTGAATTATCGTCACGGAAAAAAATTAAATGTATCTGCTCAAACATAAATATTTAAAATTTCCACACGACTTGTAAATCATCATTATTATAGCTACGGTATTATTTTTCTTGACTACTGTAACTGATTCAAAAGCTTACAATGATAGAAAATCCGCAGAATATTTGCTTATACTATGTAAATGAGATCTGGTACCTGAACAATTTAAGTTTCAACGCAATCTTTCAAAGTAAGGTTCAAAAATGCTGATTGTTTTAGACATTTTTTTCTTTGATAAAACATGTTTCTTTACATATTCTGGCTTTTGCAATTTAGTGGTATACAGTTGAAACCTACAGCTTCATTTTTCACAAAATTCACGCAGAAAACTGGTTTCTCAAATTATTTTAAATATAAATTTCGACTGCACGCAATGAAAGCATGAAATAGCTATAATATTAAGTTTAAAAAATTGGTTGAAATTATCAATATATTTGTCATAGTAAGAAAAAAATACATTTTAAAACGTATGCAGCCTCGTAAGGACACTACAGCCTCATTAAAAATCTGTTGCCCGCTCAGAGACTTGTAAAACAAGCCGGTGAGTGTAAAACTCGGTGTTAACTCTTACAGGTCGGACCCGTCCAACGGGTTCGGGGCCGTTTCGGTAATATCATTAATTGGTGGAGAGTAAAGGGCCGCGCGCAGGGCATCTATCTGAATTTGTCATGTAGCAGGAACTGTGCGCTACATGAGTTCGTGGTTCCTTTCTTATCCCGCATAGCGTCGTGGCAAAACTTATTTACATTTACAGAATCGCTTAAGGCACTTCTTTGCAGAAAAACGAGGAACTAACAGAAAAATCCGACTAGACACGATAATATTATAACCCCATGAAAACTGTGAGACTGAAAGTATACCTGTCTTAATACAAGCAATATATAGCGCAACTAAAAAAAAAACAATGGGCATATAATGGACTAGCCGGAAAATGGCTCTATGGACGTCACGCTGTTGATCACAAGGTACCAACAGAAGAACGAAAAAGATGATATAGATAAAGCTTTACAATGTAACTCTGTGAATTAAATACTTACTTAAGAATATCACTTTACTAGTAACCGAGCCACAATATCTAAACTTAGGTCTTAAGCAATTAATGTTAAACATAACTTTGCTCAACATAAACATAAATTTAATGATACGACCCTTGTGTAGGAGGGCTTTCGGTTAATTTGAGATATTGGTCTCAACCCGCCGTTTCTCATTCGTATCTAATATTAAGGCTATCATCTTACTATAAAATATCATGTTTACCGATCCTTATCAATTGCATCTCAAAGAATATTAATAAAGATGACGTTTTACCATGTTTTTTACTTATTTCTATTAAGTATACATACATTAAATTTGTGTTCATATGTATTTTGTCCGTCAAAAATAAGCTGGTGACATATTTTTTAATACAGCGTGTTCAAACCTGTGACCCTACGCCGGAAACTAGGGTCGCAGGTTTAAGTCCTGCTTACATTGCAGTGGATCACATTATAATTTTCTTTCATACATTTCATAATTTTCCTTAGTGTCAATATTTTTATGTATGAAGGTCATACTAAACCAAAATAGAAGTTTCATAAGAATGTTCAGTAAATTATTCAATTACAACAGGTACATTGCATTGGCTGCTTACATTGCAGTGGTTCAAATTACAGTTTTCTTTCATAATCTACCTTTGTGTCACTATATATAAAAAATAAAGATGTGGTATATCCATATTAAAAACAGAATCGATAAATGATGCTCGTAGTTGATACTGAAGACCTAAGAATTACACCAACCCGGGCATAGTGGGTATTAATACCAAGCATTTCAAAACAATAGCCTCCAGCAAGCTTTAAGATCAGCCTCTGCCGTACAAATTTAGAAAGTAACTTGAAACCACACATTTCTATGGGTTTTTTTTAGCTCAAGAGAATACTTAGGAATAGGACAGGCAATTTAGGTGGCCATGATATTTGTGTATACATACTTTCGATCCTCCATCGAGTCATGCATCTCTCTCACTCATAAGTAGAAGACAAGAACGAATGGTCGCTGTACGAGGCAACCGTGAAATCGGATAGCGAACGTCGTTGTAAATCAAACGAATGGGTTTCATTTTTTTTGTCTCCAGGTCCCTCCTGGTATGGCCATGTTTTGGCTATTTTGTGGGAATTACTATTTTAGTGAAACTAGGTTTTTTCAGTATTTTATATTTCATTTACTTACGCTTTTTGTACCTACTGTGTATATATGTACAAACATTCAATTCGTTTTTTTATAATATTAACATAATGTACTACCTATATTGACATAAATTATTCAGATTTAATATTATATGAAAACAAATATTATTTTCATATATCTTGACTGATCCGGCTGAGCATTATCTTCATAAGGCTGAGATAAATTATCTATAAAGTATATGTCGCAAATGTACTACAAATAATGTCGAATCGAATCCAGGTCTGTTTTCGTCCCTAGTTTGTAGAACGACCATACACAGTCATGATGAGCAAGCATATCGACAGACGCTAAAAGGGTCAAGCATGGCCACCCGGGCCCGTGCCGGAGCCGGACCGGTGCCGGCTCTTAGCGTTTATCTAAGGTATGCCAGAGCATCGGGCACAAGATGCCTGTCGCCGGTCAAAACCTCATAATGGGCCTTTTAGATAATGGCCTAGCTTGAACATCGCAATTTTTTTTGTCGTGTAAATGTAAACGAGCAGTCGGGTATCAGACAGGTGAGCTGGCATATGTTTCTGCTTAGGTTTTACCTACTGCGAAACGTTAAGTTATAGCAATTTGGAATTGGCCATATCACGAACACATCGGCCCTGATCGAGCGATGGTTAGTTGTCATTTAGAAGTAAATATATCACACCGCTAAAGTAGACATATAATGGTAAAATGTAAAATATATAAAAAAAAAATGAATCGATAAAAAGATTCTATACAAATATGTAAAATTCTGATTCTTATTATATTTATTACATATTATAATACTGAATATATTTTTCATCACGCCTTTTTCCCAACGTGGTTAATTACCTAGAGACTACGTTCTTCCATTTATACATATTTAAAGACTAGAAGGCACAGTTGAGTTCTTAAAATTATGAGCAAAATCTAAAATATCTGAACACGCCTCTATTTCCATATTTTCACAGAGTTCACATTTTGATCACAACACTGTAAAATTAAAAATTTCCGATTATTCAATACTCCGAACTTTTGAGTGAGTATTTCTCAATGAAACCTTTGCGACCACTTATCGGAGGTGTTTTTATGAAATTGTATGTTGATTAATGTATGTATCGGGATAAAATTAATGGTCTCTAACCAAAAGCGGCGCCCATTGCCAATGTCTCAGCTCAGCTCTTAATATTTATCTTTTATTTTTGTAAGTTATATCGTGAATAACTCGTCCTTGAAATGACATATACGTATGATAATATTTTGAAACAGAAGGGACATAGGTACTTAAATAAAATAAAAAAAGTTGGTTTATCAAAGAGATTTTATTGTAAGAAATATCTAGTGTAGTTATTTCTAGGTAAGACTGTAGAGTTTCCGCCTGATTCAATTTGAAGTGTAATTATGGCTTTATAAACTCATTTTTGAAGCGCATTATAATTACTAGTTGATCCTACCCAAAATAGATTTTCAACCCAAAACGAAAACTAAGCTTCGCCCTTAGTGTATGTTTATTATATGTTTGCCTATAGTATGTTTTCGACCGAAAAAGAAAACGGATATTATTTAAATTTAGCTGTACCTATTTATTTTAATATTCCGACTTTACTGAAAATTGGTAAATGTGTTCATCCTTCCATTCAACGAAAGTATAAGTTCGCAATGTGTCCCATAAAATATTTGAATACTTCCACTGAGTTATTCAAAGATAGGTATGTTATTTTCGTTACACAATGGAAATACATAGCTCAGGAAATCATGTATTTATACTAAAACAGGAAGAATTAAAAAAATACAACCAAATGACCACCACTGGCAATAATTTAGAATATGTATATTTTCAACATGAATTCGCTAAAAAATAAAAGTAATCAGCGATGTCGCCTGGATTTTTTTTATAGAATTCAAACGCTACGCGTTAAATATTTTAAAATCACAATTAGTGTTTAGTGACAACGGCAACCGGCCGGACACCGAACATAAACGTTAACAACCCGATTACATTCCTTTTTTTCATGTCCATGTTATCTCGTTTTAGGAGCTCCTTTTTTAAACTTTTGTTTTTCTGTGGCTCTTAATGGGTTCTGTGAAATTAATAATTATATTTTATATCGTAATCTGAGATGCGAAATATTTTGATTTAAGCGTGCGTCACCCTGTTTTTAGTTTTTATCTGCATTTTTAAAAGCATATACGTGAATGTTGATATTTGAAATAGTTTTCAGTTGAAATAGGTATTTCGGTTATATTAAACATTTCCTGATGTATTTTGTAATTTATTTGAATTTTAACAATTTTCATTCGGATCCTATAAACCTTAAAATTAATATGTATGTTTGCTAATACTGTTAAATTATACCGTTGAATAGATACACCTATTTGACCCGAGAGACTTCGTTTTATTAAAAGCGTTTAACTGTAGGAAGGTAACCGTAAGGAAGTATGGGAAAAAAGTAGGTACCTACCTTCCCCGTACGTTTCTCTGGGTAATTCGTATCTTCATAAAAACCATCCTCAAGCATCAAAAAATATGTAAAAAAGTCAAATAATGTAAATGTCAGTTCTCGAGTTTAGTACATATATAGAACTAGCTGTGCCCCGCGGTGTTACCCGCTCATCCCACGGGAACACTAAATTTATTCGGGATGAAAAGTATCCTATGTCCTTTCCCGGGTCTCAAGCTATCTCCATACCAAATTTCATCTAAGTCGGTTTAGCGGTTTAAGCGTGAAGAGGTAACAGACAGACAGACAGACAGACACACTTTCGCCTTTATAATATTAGTATGGATATGGATTGTAGATAGCACGTCATTAGTAGACATTTCTTGGAAATTAGAAACGAATTGAGTCCCTGCAACTATATTTTCTTATTCCATAATAACCCCAACTGTCATTATACTCTTCAAAATAACAGACATCTTGTGACGCGTCACCGTACAAAAGTTTAGGATTTTAATGAGTTACAGTGCGTTGTACTATGTTAAACATCGGAACAATACGGGGCAGGCGTCAAAGGGCAAGTGTGACGACTACGTACACAAAAATACGTTTTGTTTGCATTTTAATTTTACTTTATTATGCTGAAGTTATTCAATGAGCTTAGCCTTCACACTTCTCCAGTCGAAGAGGAGTAACGTAGCTATTTCATGCTTTCATTGCATCGAAAATAAGTTTCCGGATGAATGTTGTCAAATTCGAGTAGTTTTTGAAACAAGAATTATCAATTCAAACTGTAGGTTTCAAATATATACCAATAATTTCCAATTAAGCCTTATTCTAGGTAGTGAAACATTTTTGATCATACAAAAAAGCAATCAGTATTTTAAAAGGAATAAGGCCTCTTAAACTCGAGAAGAATTATTTTTTGGTGGTTGCATTTTCAGCGGAGAAAAATAACCAATGTACATGGAAATCGTGCTCTAAAAGTGGGGTTGCCTTGCATTAAATCGGGTAGTTCTGATTTTTTTATATGTTTCCTACAGTGGAGTACTAATGACGAATCCAATTTTTCGACCTCGAAACCCCTCCGGATCATTGTGAAATTCTTGAAAAACCATGAAATTTTCGGTGTTATTTTAGTTTTTACCATTTTTTACCACTGTGTTACAGTAAAAATTACCATCAACACTTTTAAGTAGACTAAATTTGCAACAAAATAAAAGTAATTCGATTACGTTAGACCAAATAGTTTCTAAGATACAGTTATTCAAATGTTAGCAAAATTTGGGAGAGGAAAAAATCCAGACGTCACCTACTCGATGGATTCCTTCACCCACCAAGCACAACCCGTATTGGCACTGTTCCTTCACGCCTTCGGTGGTTGTGATACAACATCAGCACTTTTTGGCCAAGGAAAAATGAAGTTTCTGTCGATACTGAAAAAACAGCCACGCCTCAAACAAAACGCTGAGGTTTTCTTAAGCCCCAATGCCAAACCTGAGCAGGTCACCAAAGCAGGAGAGAGCTTCCTCGTTTCACTGTATGGAGGAAACAGTGAATCTCAAAACCTAGATGACCTTCGCTACCAAATGTTTACGAGGGCGGCAGCTAAGACAAACATGAATCTCGCCAGGTTGCCTCCAACCCGGGATGCCGCGAAATTCCATTCTTGGCGAACATATTTAGTTATAACACAAATGTATTATGTAATTGTTTTAAGTATTATTTACGAAAAAATGACTTACTGTTGAGTTTCTTTCGGCTTTCTTCTCAACAGCGGTCTCCTCTTGCGAAATGCCGGTAGATTCACAATCTGGCTTTTAAAAGTGCCCCTGTGGCTTACTTACTGAATAAATTATTTCATTTCATTTCATTCCATTTCATTTCATTTCAACCACTGCAGCGGCCAATCTTGCGAAAACAAGCCTGACCTGATTGTTGATGATATTACAATTCATCGACGAATCATCATTAGATGACGATTTCGAGCTGCCTGAGCCGGTCGATGAAGACTGCTACCGAAGCAAGCTCTTCCCAAAAGAAGTGCTGTAGATCTGGAAGATCAGCCTGGTCCGTCGAAGATATACAAAAAAGACTAATAATTGTTATTATTACTGTGTTGTGTGCTTATTTCATACGTCACATTTCATTTTACAAACCCTTCTATTATTTTGTTTACTCACCTTACCAACTTGAAACAGCTGTATCTAAAGAACTATTTATTTATTTATTTATTTAAACTTTATTGCACAAAAGAAAAACTTAAGGTACAAAAGGCGAACTTAATGCCATGCGGCATTCTCTACCAGTCAACCTTAGGGCAAAGCAGAGAAATTGTAGGCGGTGCATCAAACAACATAATTACACATAATTCAAATACTCATACTATTATAGCTACATACATATCGATAATAAACATACATATATATATAAATAGATACATACATAAATATATACGACGATGAAACAAACCAAGCAGATATACTTCAGTTCTGCCAGCAAAGAAACTTCGCACGGCCCTTTTAAATGCCAACTTACTCCGAGCCTGTTTGATTGTGAGAGGAAGACCGTTCCAGAGGCGAGCCACTTGCAAGGAGAAAGAATTAGACATGAAACCAGTACGGTGAAGAGGAATAGAAAGGGCAAGATTGCCGGAAGAGCGAAAATTACGGTTACGAGTGGATTCAACATAGCAGAAAAAGGTTTTCAGGTATTCAGGAGCCTGTGGATCATTGAGTATTGAAAAGAGAGTGCAGAGCATACGAAAACTATCACTTCTTAATAGATTAAATTGGTCTCATTTTATTGCGAATGGTTTGTACTTTAATAAAATATATGGACTTACGACGTAAAATAGGTCCATAGTCGACCACGTCAACAAAAAGTTAAAAAAACGTCTAAAAAAGCTTTTCTCCGAAATTTTGCTAATATTTGAACAGTTGTATCTTTCAAACTATTCGATTTATCGCTTTCTTACGATAACATAATTTGTTGCAAATTTAGTCTGCTTTAAAGTTTACATAGAAATAATTGATGTGAAAATAGGCCCCTTATGGTAAAAATTGGTAGCAACTGAAAAAAGTCAGAAAATTTAATGGTTTATTCAAAAAATTACAATGATCCGGAGGGTTCCCAAGGTCGAAAACTTGGATTTGCCATAACCACTTCATCACATAGCACATATAAAAAAATCAGGACTACCCGATTTAATGCAAAGGCAAAATGTACCATTTCCATGGACTATACGTCTTTGTGAAGCCCGAGAGAAGAGCATTTAAATCTGTTTCTTGTTCATTTTGTTTAAAAATGCATAGAAATATGGCAATTCTTATTTGGTTATTTTTATTAGTGACATTTACTACTTTATTAGATTATTAGTTCTATAGTTTTATTAGTTACTGAACATTATAAATGCAGATCAACAATAAGCTGCATTCTGCAGCACGTCACGAATATTATCTCTTTTCTTTTTAAACATAAAAGCTGATGATGAATCGCATACCAAGTGAAGACGCGGCAACATGCATTAGCCCCACATACGAGTACATTATCAAAAACACCACCCAAGTAGGTAAGTAACTTGTTTTGTGATCTGAATTTTGTCCTAAATTTAGGAGTTTTAGCCACATGATTACTATTCACTTGACAACAGATATTTGCATATACCTTTGCCATCGTGTAGAATTGTGGAATTCCTAAAACGAGCTTTAAATATTTATGTATCGACGACAAACAATTCGTTTGAACGCGCCGATTCTAAATAGCGAAGAACGACGCAGTTACGACTTTAGAATAATTACAACACGTAATAGTATGGCTTTATTTATTATTAACTATTATAATATGATAAAATTAGAATATTTTGCTGACGATACTTATTCATCCCTCTAGGAAGTACTTATGCTGGTGTGAAATAAAGCCAAACACGACAGTGTCTTTATGATCATGATGATGGAATAGAGGCCCAGGTTGTTGATGAATGATGATAAATCAGTTCCGTTTTCTAAGTTACCGTTCTAAGTTGAGCGAAGAGGGGTCATGATTTCAGGAAAAATCTCAATAGCCTGATGCGATGCTTGATGAAAACAGATGGCGCCATGCCAGCCTAGCGCCATTTGTTTTCATAATTTCCTTTGTCCTCCCATCACGCCGAAACGGCTGGAAAATTGCGTAATCAGATCCTCAATGTCTTCTAGGGCGATAGTAGGTACTATCCGAAGCTATATGATAAAGTAGGTACTGTGGTGTAATTCTGTACAAAGTTATACATAACTTCTGTTACTTCTGGTGTCTATCTAAGTACCGATTATCTAGGTGAATGATCATGAGGAGAACAGAGAAAAAAAAATATAGGTTAAGGCAGACTCAGACAAAAGTGCCATTGTGGCCTACTAACAGAAGAAAGATCATTATTTCATTATCAAGATTTATTAGGTGTGTGAGCACAAAAGTTTAATACTTACGTGCCAAATATATAATCACGAAGTTTCTAAGCCGACTATCACATCATTTATACATTCAAAGTCGGTAACTGCTACCAATTTTTGTACTCTCTGGAATTATTCAATTTGGTCATTCATGTTTTAGGAAATGACGTGATTTGCGTGCGAAGTCTACGATTCAACTAATTCGGTGCCAGTTCATATCTTTTATACGGTTGTTGTTATAATAGTTTTATACCACCCTATATTGACTGTAGGATATCCCCATTAATACTTATAATTTTATTATTCTATTTTGCTGTCTTATTATATGTTGTTTTTTTTTTGTAAATTATAATTTGTACGCCGAAAGGCAAATCATGGAGAACATTAATCTTAAACTATAACAACATTATGTACCTATATTCACTCATATTTAACAACTAAATTATCTTTATCTAAAATTCAGCAAATTCTGAGGATTTTTGCGGGTTAGCAAATTTCGCTTTAACACCATAGCTGTTCAATATGTTGAACATGACTTGACACAAAGCTTACGGTTGAGCGTAAATTCCAATGAAAAGGATTTCTATTTTCTAGAGTTAATACAGATAGTAACCTAGGGCCATTCCATATTCAAACGTTGTTCATACCGGCCAATTGTACGAACAGGTTCTATTTAAAAAGAATCGGGCCGGCGCGTGCGTCGGCAACACAGTACACAAGCGTCCGATAATTAGTTTTCATCCCAGTCACGATCACATTCCGAGTCCGACCTCTGCCGACTCATCTAACTTAACCAACACCAACTTACTGGTGCAGACGGACAGCTACAGAAACATAATAACTGCCCAGCAAGCCCCAGGAACTTTCCCGAATAAGCGCTCCGTTGATCGGAAAATTTAAATTTGTACTCGTATCTACTGAAACCAACTTATGTTTGCGGGCGGCTGAATTACGAGTTACAGTAAATGTTTAGGGATTTATCGTATTTTCTTACACAGTGGCGCCACTGACGCTTAAAGAGTTAAGTTTGTGCTGTTATCTACAGCGATTACAGGTGTTTCAATAAGTCCATTTGCAAGCCTTAATGATGATTTTGAGCTTATCTTGGGAACATGAATTTTGGACGATTAGCGGCGTGTTTGAGATAAAAACGGTTAAGTGCAAGTTACACTTAAGCACTTAACTTACTAAAAAAGTGTGCTAGGCATGTGTAGTGTATGTTTTATTGTGTCAAAGATAAAATAGTAAATTAAAATCTCTTTTTTCACTTTCAGTTTCTTTTTACGTCTTGAATTTAGAATAATAATTACCTACCTGTATAAAAATTAAGAAACCTTTTTTTTAGGTAGTCCGTTTTATTTTCTATTTTTTCTACAAAGTACGAAGCGTACCTATTAAGTACAGTTTTTATCTTTTCTAAAATGGTATAAATATCAAAGAGAAAAGACAAAAATATTTTTTCTATAAGTAGCTCCTTAACTTTTTGTATGTTTACTCTGAATTGATTAATATCTACAATTCCGTGGATCCAAAGGACTCATGTAGTGGACTGTTTATCTGAGTTACGTCTTTTTGGAACGGGACATCAGAAATCGTGGGACACCACCGTGACTTTGATATCACGCTCGAGACCCGTCCAGAACCACTTTAGCTGTAATCTCAGCGTCAGAAAGAAATAGCTGTTTTAACAGCCATTAGTATCTTGTGAGCAAGCAGGCCGCGTTACGAGGGTTTGTTAATGGACGTTTAAAAGGCATGATTAATTTTTACAATCAGACAGCATAAAAACATATAACGTATAAAACTTGGTTTACTCTGTATTAGCCACTCGCTGCTGAAATGTGGGCACTATCGCTTGACCACCGTCCTTATTTGTTTTTTTTTTCATTTCAGAGCGAAGTTCTTGTCGTTACGGCAATCGCCAGACAATTCCATCATTTGCTTTCTCTTTAAATTCTTCGCGAGACGTGACCTGACCCTTCTCTTTTAAGGAATTTCTTCTTGGCTTTCCCTACTTTTTTCCTACAGTAAATTTTCCAAGGATTATGATTTCAAAACATTCCCGAGTCATCTCTAATAATTATGAAAACTACTGTTACTCCCAAGCTCGTGTGTCAGGAACAGGATTTACCAAACAATACACTGCGTAATGTATTTTTTAGCTTTTACAACATCTCTTTAAATATAATAGATGACTTAATCAAGGCTAACCTGGAATCTTTTTTAAATATTCAGCTCAGCGAAGAATCCTGGACCCAAGCATCCCTTCCCATTCGCTTTGGTGGGATAGGGATCCGCAAAATTTCCTCCATTTCCGCACCAGCTTTTCTGTCCTCTGCCCACAGCTCGGCAGTTCTCATAGGCAAAATTCTGAGGGCCTACTCTGCCTTAAACTATGAGACTGCGGGCTTAACGGAGGCCAAAAGAGCTTGGTCCATTGCCTGCCCGGGAGAGGACTTCCCAGAAAATTTAAAATCACAAAGGTCCTGGGACGACATCCTTTCAAAATTAACGTATGACTCCCTCCTAAGTCGCAGTACGGGCTCTGAACGTGCCAGAATGTAAACTATTCGGGTTTTTTAAAAAATAAACCTAACCTATAAGGTGATATTAGCAAGAATTGTGAAAAATGTATGACCTCAGAGGAATAATCTGCGAAAAAAATAAAAATTCGGCGAAAAATATTTCTACAAAAAGGCAGAACACCTGAAATCTGATTACCCACTCAATAGGCTAGTTGACCCAGTTTCGAAATATATTGGAAATGGTTAATAATGATCTTACTAGCTCTAAAAAAAATGTCTTGTATTTTTCTGAAAGCTAGAAAGCTAAATTTTATCAATTTAAAATTAGAAATTTCATAAACAGTCAAAAACGCCGTCCGCCATTTTTCCCTTTCGCTAATCTGTGGCGTGTCGTAGTATTACCTGTAAATATTCGAAATTCGACCGTCGTATAATGCCATTCCGCTCACTCCAATATACTTTGACAGGAGATCCAGAGGGACGGCACTATTCGAAGTCGTCAAAGTAGACTTTCAGTTTTGTTTACATGACCAATGACGTCACTATCATAAGCGAAAATGGCGGACAGCGTTTTAAGCATTTCAAAATACAGATTAAAAACCATATTTTCAAATTAAATTTTTTCAGCCATCTTTCACTTTTATGAATTGAAAAATATATATTTAGGTTTCCTTTGCTAAATACTATACGGAATAAACATTAGTTTATTACAATTCGACATGAGTCAACTAGCCTATTGCTTCAAATTTTGAGTTGGACTCTATTTATATAATAAAATAAGAGCGGTGACAGGTAGCCGTAGTTACCAAAAGCAATCTAGTGGTTACACAATAAAATATAATCTTTTTGGGGCTACGCAACCGGCCGCATTTCTATCAGGTGACAGTGTGTCGCTGGCTTTATCAAACCTAATTTTAGCGCTATACCGAACGGAAAGGGATAATAGTGGTATCGTTCTCAAAAACGTCCTCCAAATTGAATGGAAAATGTTCACAAAAATTTCACTCCATACAAAACGAAAAACACTGTCGAAAACCACATACACATACCATACCACATACATTACTTATTTTTAAGTGGATAAAAATTTGACTCGAACAAAGGCAATAATAGCCGTAACCGGTAACCCCTCTTTACAATCCTGAGCAACTGAGCATACGAAAAGCCGTATATTTTGTTTTAAAATCATCGTGTTAGATATCATACCGTATGTTCCAGCTATGCCCCAAGGATCTTTCCTTTTTGCTCCCTCGCCGAGCCGCCAACCCGAACTCACGCGCAGCGCACACGAAACGCCTGCGGTATTGCGCAGAATCCTCCCAGTATTTCCAAAGCATGCTCATAACTGAAACGCACTAACTCTCAAGTATAAAAAATCCTTTAAGGACCCTAAAGTGACCGGACAGTGTCTTAAATAAAATAAAAACACTATCAAAAGGGACTACATGCCGTCCTTGTCAAAATTACCGCTTAAGTAAAGGACCGCTAATAGGTATACGCAGAATTCACTATCCCGCACTAATTTGCACATAGCTTCAGGGTGTAGCCGTGACTTTACATGGAGGACAAGACAATTACGTGCATATACATATAGTATGTATACATACAGATGTATCGTATACCTACGGTGGAAAATATGTATATGTAAGCACCTTTAACGCGTGAACTGCCAGCAACGCATATATGCGTTCACCGTCATACAAGTTTGTTCCTAGGCCATGCCCCCTGGCAGTGAATGTATTAAAAACTTCTTAGAAAAAATATGTCAAGTCCCATACTTACTCGTAACATGACTTGTCCACCAGTTTTGCCAGTTTCTAAGTATTCAACCTGTGTCGAGCCTTAGGCAAAGCCTTTAACTATGCTTTAAAAAAAGTATGTCAGTTTGTCGGTCTTTATCTAATCACCTAATTATGCGTTAAAATGTCTCATGTATAAACTAAAAACTAGGTACTTACATAAAATTATTTTACGCAAAATAATTTTAAGCCGAGTGTTTTTATTGACGATAGTAAGTTCCTTAAGGCGACGGGTAATGCGAAACTAGCGCCACTTTCGATTTTTTTCTTATACCTTCATAATCTGATATTTTTTTAGAAATAGCTGAAGTCTAGGAGCTAGCAAAACACCTTTAATATTTATTAAATCACTATATACAATTTGTTCACTGTAGTTTACCTTACAAAACTTGTTCCCGTCTAAAGCGGCCACAATAGTTTTGGGCAAGTTTTTAGAGACAACTAAAGAACAAGAAATTGTGTATAATGATATTAATGATTTAATAAACACTGAAGGTGTTTTTCCAGCACCTAATATCTTGCAATTACTGAAAATTGATCTGGTTTGGAAGATATTAATAAAAATTCGCAAGTGGCGCTAGTTTCGCATTACCCGTCCCCTTAAGCCGGACAAACAAAATCATGGAAAAATTAAGTCAATTCCTTTTACACATATTATTATTTCAGAGGAGCTCGGAGCCTCTAAGTTTGACTGTAAAATGCGTCGCAAAAATTTGAATTAGCACAAATATACAAGTCAATCTAAGTACATGAATAAAATTAGTTTTAGGTTAGATACTAATAAAACCGTTAAACAAGCGTCCAATTTCATGGCACTGATTTTTTTAATAACGGCACGAAAAACTGAACATTTCATAGAGTATGTTATACACGGCGTGAAACCAACGTGCAAAAGTGACTACACTGACAGAACCTGCGGTGTTTTGTTATTGTTTAATGTTATGAGCTTCATGCATGGTGCATTATAAGATAAGTAAGTTAGCCACAAGCATGGTAAAGGAAACTGAAACACGTAGCTATGAACGTAGCGAGAAGAGCAAGATTAGTAAAAAAAATGCTTTTTATTGATGACACACAAATGTTAAATTCTGCGTCAAGAACAACAAATAATGGTTTTATCTGATGCTGCTGCTGTTTTACAGTTCCCTTGTCCACATTTCCTCTCCATCATCAGATCAGCTCCGCGATACCAAATTATTGCATTGTCACGCAACATATAACTACATAGAAAGTTTCATTTCAGTACGACAATTAGAAGTAAGTAAAAAATAATTTCTAAGATTTTATCATTTTCTTAGTAACTTACTATCAAACAAAGTTATTTTTAGTTGCAAATCAAGCCAATAAAAGCGTGTTATAAAGGTACCTACGTGTTGAAATTTCCTTCACTTAAATAACTACTCGTAATCGTAAACCTTTCACTAATAGTGGTGTATTTAAATTTAAACGATTTTCACACATTTTCATGGATATTCTTAAACGACAGTTAATTCTGAGTGGCAAATTGGCAATTACTTAAGTGATAAAAGACGTATACGGCAATTAAAAAGAAATCTACGACCTTTGGATAAGTGCCTACGTTCATTGCAGTAGTTTTGTAATGATTATAAGGTTTTTATGCTCACGGTATACTGATTATTTCCGCCCTAAGCATGCCTTTACGATGTACATAGTCCATGTATAATTTATAAATAAAACACCATATATCGCGCAAAATACATTAAAAAAGTCAGAACAATAATTATAATTGTTATTATCAATATAAATAATGTATGTACATTGAAACTAGTACATTGATGAAATACCAAAGAAGAGTGAAGACGAGACGCTAAGTCAGACGATTAAAGAAAAGTGCAGAAAACAACAATTAATAACAGCAGACATATAACACATGGTAAATGCTTGAATGTGATAATTATAACCTATTATGTACATGCGAATTTACATAAGTAGTAAAACCTTTTAGGAGTGCGTAAAGGGTTGATTAAGCTTAATGTAGCAAACTTAATAAATAAATATCGGACAACCTCACACAAATCGATCTAGTGGCTCAAGAAGTCTTGTGTTATGGGTACTAGTCGACGATATACATACTTATATAGATAAATATATACTTAAATACATAGAACAGCCATGACCCAAGCACAAATATTCACAGTCGAACTTTTTGATTCGAACCCGGGACCGCCGGCTCAGTAGGCAGGTGTTTACAAACCGAGCCAAACGCGTCGTAAAAAGAATGCTAACTAGTCTACGTCGCCTAGTTAGCAAATAAAAAACGACGGGTAAACTGTCAGTTCTACACTTTTTCTATTATTTTCATGTACTTTCAAGTAAAAGACCTTCTCTAAAAATTATACTCATTAGAACTCTAGACATCACCATAAGTTGGCTCTGATTATGTGAAACGTCGTTTAAAATTGTTGCATATTTTAAAATAGGGAATCCTTTTTATTTTAAGGTAAACCCAAAATCGATCCAAATGCAGATGGGTTCATGCTCAGCAAGAAATACGTAAAATATAATTGAGAAGATTGTCCCTTAATATTTATTTATAACCGTGTACTATCAATGTTGTCATCAACAGCGAAACTGTTTCAAACTATATGTAATGTTCACGACTCGCAAGACTATACTGCATAGTTATCAGATACTTAATAACTTAAGCCAGGTGTCATAAAATATCAATATGAGATAATAAATATTCAAATGGCTTATGGTCCGTGCTCTAAGAGCTAATTCTGGATAATTCTGCTTATGCCTTCGGTATAACAGGGTATATAGGAGCATTCAGCGTAATTTTCAGCACTTAACTTTAACAACCGAAGCATCGAGCCATCGACCAAGAACCTCACTGCGTCGTGATATAGGTTTTAGAGGAAAATCGAGATAACTCCTAAACCATGCGCTGTCCAAGTTAAACCATGACTACTGAGCTTAAGCTCTAAAATAGAACGCGCCGCAAATATACTTAATTCCGTACTCTTCTCAGGTGCCCCGTGATTACTGCTGTAAGGGCGATGTAAAGGCCATTCCGTAGCAACTCCAGGGTTCATAGCCATCAATTTCAACTCGAATTTTCTAGAACTCATCATCATAGGTACAAGGAATCATTTAGTATAAGAACCGAGACCATTGAACCGCAGAATGAAAGGAGTAGAAAAATAATAGAAGAGCTTATTTTTTATTTTAAATAGGGAAGCCTTGACAAAGGAATGCCTTGAATGTGGTTTTTAGGGTTCCGTACCCAAAGGGTAAAAAACGGGACCCTATTACTAAAACTCCGCTGTTCGTCCGTCTGTATGTGTGTTTGTCTGTCTCCAGGCTGTATCTCATGAACCATGATAGCTAGACTGCAAAAAAATCATAGATGACGTATTTCTTTTGCCGCTATAAGATCAAATACTAAAAAAATAGAATAAATTACATATTTAAGTGGGGCTCCCATATAACTAACGTGATCGTTTGCGTTAACTGCACCTCATTTGTATGCAACGCAATACATACGAGGTGCAAATATAACTTAACCTGGCCAGTTAAGATGGAAAGTGGGGACCCTCGGTGCGCGAGTCCGACCCGCACTTGGCCAGTTTTTTATATTGACCATTTGGAGCGCGTGGTCATCAAGGAAAACTAGGTTAAATATCAGTTAGGTGGTAATGTGGTGTCCTACAGGCAGGTGATAATGACAACCTAGGTGTAAATAATTTGCAGATGTTGTCTATTTTCGTACAACGGTATAATATATTAATATGGATGATTCTTGTTACCGCTAGATATCCTGAGAGTATTGTAATATAACTAAACCTTTAATAAATAATCAACAATAACAATAACACAGAAATTAAATTGCTAACTGTAAACTAAGAACTAACTAAAATATATGCTTAAAAGGAATGAATTTAATATTAAATAAGTTTTTGTCAAACATTTAATTTTTGTGTCAAACTTTTATAGCCGACTGTACTTTTCTTTGAACATCCATCAATTGCTCACAAAGACGATTCTAAAGAGCCCAAACTCGATATGATTGCTTTATTAAAGTATTACGGAGTACTATGGCCACCTTCCAGCTCCATCATCAGATCAGCTCCACGTCATCATAATATTGCATTGCAACGCGATTTGAATATTCGTGCAAAATTTCAGCTCAATCGGAAACCGGAAAGTGTGTCAAATTTAATTTGCAAAATTCCGTTACAGGACAGTCGAAAGTAAATAAAAGCTTGTAAAAATACTTAAAAATCGGACCCCTTTGCCATGGTCTCGAAGATGCTGGCAGGATTTTCTCGCTGAATAGCAACGCTAATACGTTGAGCGAGGAAGCTGCCCGCTCTTCGCTCCCCCGTGAAGTCGACCAGTCTTTTTGCAATCAGCTTGAATGAAATATTAAATAGAAATCTATGATGACGAAGAAAACTTACGAGCAAAAGCTAACATCATAACATTAAAAAGTGAAGGATTGATAAGAGAGCTCAGTAGGCAGGTACTACCTAGCTAATATTGCAGGATTACAGGCTTAAAGTGTAAAAGTATCTGGTAATACCACAGAATAGATAATAGTACAGTAATACCTAATAGCATGTAATTTATTCTCGTTTAATCAATGATGTTGTAAATGGGTTTAATACTGGTTTCCTGCATCGCTGGCGCGCTATTTACACTAATAAGGCATCATAATATCCTGTCACTCTTACATACGTGTACATAACATTTTCTTTGAATATAACTTGCGAAAGGCTTTTATTCAGCCTATTCTTATTTTGACTTATTTAAGTTTTCAAATATCGTATTTTATTTTAAATTGAATTGTACATTATATTAAAACGGAGCGATGCTCTTCTTTTATAGCAAAACTAGCGACCCGCCCCGGCTTCGCACGGGTGCAATGCTGATAAATTATGCATGTATTATACATATAAACCTTCCTCTAAAATCACTCTACATATCTATTAAAACAACCGCATCAAAATCCGTTGCGTAGGTTTAAAGATCTAAGCATACATAGGGACAGACAGACAGCTGCAAGCGACTTTGTTTTATACTATGTAGTGATACTTCACCGAATGCTTAGTTTCATAGAATTTTCATTTCAGTGACAATTTTTTACCCGAATGTCATAAATTATTCAGAAATCTTGAAAGTGACAACTTATAGATTAGGTTAGGTTTGTGTTAATAGTCCTGCAAGGGGTTTTACAACCCACGCTATATTTTGGATTTTCACTGGTACCAAATTATTTTACGTGCAACGACAAATTTTTGGTAACTGACGTTGAAAGTCGGTGAATGTCACTGATGTAAACAAACAGGAAACAGGACTAAATATTCCGCAAATTGCAAGTATTTTTTGCATAATAAAGCCAAAACTATCCACAGTGATGAAAGTCAAGGTTTTTCAATAGGATTCAGTATTTATTTCGCAAGAAGAACGAAGGAACGAGCAGCATTCCGGTGAACAATGTTTTGAATTTTGATAATGGCAAATCCTTGACTGTCGTTTAATAATGCAAATATGACGTATGCACATTATTGCCATATGAAAGCTATTTGATACTATCCCTGGGCCGAACCGACGCTTGCTAATAGGCTATATATCGGCGCTCGTGAAGGTCATGGAGCCAGGTTCGCCAGTGACCGACACGTCAAGGAGGACTCTATATATATATATATATAATATTCCGAAATATTTTACGACTTCAGAAAAAAATGCTTTCAACGAAATGTAAATTCGGTGAACGATTTTGTAAATAAAAATGGGTAAACCTAAAACGGGAGTATATCTTTATGTAATTTTACACTAGCTAATGTAGATCGGTGATTTTTGTTTACTAACTGTAGTTCGTCGGTTTTCTAAGTCTGTCTAGTGCCATATAATTGAACACGTCAACTTCGTGCAATGGTGTCCTCTTCCTACCTTTAATGGATACTAGTTTCCCAAAATAAATGCTATCGCAGTATTCTAGTTCTAGCGTATGCTAATCCCCAGGTTTTCGAGGACAATAAAATATGTAAGTAGTAGGTAATCAATCAAGTTCCTGCTTCTGGTGTTTTAATTAGTCACCTCGCAACGCAACAACCAGAGGCCCCATAAACGCGCGGATTATTGAAAAAGGAACGAGCCGGCCGCTTACCTGCGCGCATCTTTTTTCCTTTTTTACACGCCCTCAGATAAAGCGGGTTGTAGACACGAGTAAGACAAAAGGCACACTGTAGTTTTATTGTCGATTTAAAGCGTCCAGTTCGTGGCACAGTTTTTATTCGAGATTTATATGGGCTATTGTGATTTATTTGTACCCAATTTAATAATATACGTGTACTATTAGGAATATAAGGCATCCTGTGGTGATAGCCTTTATAGGTCTATACTTTATTACTTAGTAATTGCAAATACTCTCTAATGATATGTATTTTCCACATGCTTTTATTTTGTATGTCTACATGACAACACTATTAAAACCACATTTTATAAGGAAAGTATCTTCCTTTATATATATTTCAGGTGAAAAGTAAGTGCCTTATTTTAAAAACAACAGGCACCGTTAACATTTAATAAAATTGGGCATGTGCGAGTCCGACTCGCGCATGAAGGGTTCCGTACCATAATCTATAACAAGTTTGTTGTATGGGAGCCCCCCTTAAATATTTATTTTATTTTATTTTTAGTATTTGTTGTTATAGCGGCAATAGAAATACATTATTTGTGAAAATTTCAACTGTCTAGCTATCACCGTTCTTGAGATACAGCCTGGTGACAGATGGACGGACGGACGGACAGCGAAGTCTCAGTAATAGGGTCCCGTTTTTACCCTTTGGGTACGGAACCCTAAAAAGCAAAAACGCACAGACAGTTCCAGATACAAAATGTCAAACCAGCATTTCTGGCCAGTCTGAAGAATCTAAACTTTCAAAATAAGAAACCGACGGCTCGCTCCGAGATTTCGTTAGGAATCTTTGGCAAAAAAGGTTCTTTGTAAGGACCGTGTGAATACAACCAGTCTTTTGTTCGGTACCTATGTCAAAAGTGCATCTGTCGGGACCATTTCAATTTCTTAAAACTGAGCTCATATCAGTGACGTGCGATCACAAGAGAAGATCGATAAAGGAAACGTTCTGGTTCAAAAAATGTCCTTGATTTTGATTACCAAGTTTATGTAAGTACCCGGTTGTAAATAATATTCGATATCACTAATGTTTGCTGTCTGGTTTTTTATCCATGGGCTATATGTATATCCGGTGAGATAGCGCCTAGTTCTGTGACAATGATACGGACTCTATGTTTTCAGGAAGAGTATGATGATCTTTTAGGGTTCCTTCCTATGACAAATGAACAGGCGTCATAATCGAATCTTCAGTGTAATAATATTAAATCATATAGCCCGACTAGTTAATTTTCAACCCCCGCCATTTTGCGGATTGTAGAGGTAGAAAGGTAGTTTATTTTACTGGCAATGAGTGTACTTTGGTAACCGAAGTGATGTAAGCAAATAAAATAAAACAGAGCTAAATATTCCACAATTGTTTAATTATTTCTACATAAATAATCAAATGTCCACAGCGATGTAAGAAACGCAATTTTCCATACGATTCAATATTTATTTCCGAAGGAGGACAAAAGGCTGATTAGTATTTCGATTGAAAATGTTTCGACTCGGGTTTTAGCGAGTTTCATCCTGTTTTGGATAATCATAATGATGAACAGGGTAATTTTGTAGCCGTAGACTAAAAATAAACAAGTGAAAAAAAAACCTTAGCTAGTTTATCCCTTTAGTCCTTCATTTACTCCGATTGTACAATACACAGAACAAGTTTAACCAATAACAACGAAAGGTATGCCAACGATATCGATCTGTAGAGATTTATGTTCGAGAAATTAAACTATACAAATGATTCGAACTTTACCTTTGTTATATGAATGCTTGACATTCTTCACAAACCGGGTGTTCTTTTTTAGGGTTCCGTACCTCAAAAGGAAAAAGCGGAACCCATATAGAACCATGAGTTCACTTAGCTGTCCGTCCGTCCGTCTGTCTGTCAAGAACCTTTATAACGCGTGGAGGTATCGAGTTGAAATTAAAATTTCATATACTCAGGTTTATTTACAGCCCCTTGAAGAAAAAATCAAACTTAATATACGGCCGTTCATACCGCAAAACACGTATATTTCGACACTCTCGTGGGAGTCAACATTTATAGGGTACTAGCTGTTGCCCGCGACTTCGTCCGCGTGGAACCTTTATCTTGAAAAATCTTTATTATTTTCAGATCTAAGTAATGTTGAAATTGCTAAACGTGCTTTTTTTTCAATTGTTTACGAAATAGTAACGAACCATTCTTACGTGAGTCCGACTCGCCCCTCTTTTTACTTTTTTTTCGGCAAATTTGCTCTAATTACGCGGTATCATTATAAAATCAGGTACATCTACGACCGAATAGCTTTACTAAATTCGATGAGTTAAGAACGATGTTTATAAATTCTTTGATTCGAATAATAATGCCTTTACACAAAGTTTCAAGTACCGCAAAGTTCTTTGATTCGAATAATTAATGGCTTTACACAAAGTTTCAAGTACCGCACTCAAAAAATTTTTTGATCTACATATAAATTTTCAACCCCTTTTTCACCACCTTCAGGGCTGAATTTTCAAAAACGCTGAAATGAGTTTTCTTATCTTTTAATCAAATACCTTTTTACAAAGTTTCTAATTCCTAACTTAAAATACAACTTATACCAGATACAACCTTTCATCCTCTTTTTAACCCCCTTAGGGGTAGAATTTTCAAAAACGCTGAAATGACTTTTCTTGTATTTTAATAATATGCTTTTATGTAAAGGTTCAAGTCCCGCACTCAAAAAAATTTTTGATCTTCATACAAACTTTCAACCCCTTTTTAACCCCCTTAGGGGTAGAATTTTCTAAAACGCTGAAATTGCTTTTCTTGTATTTTAATAAAATGCCTGTATACAAAGTTTCAAAACCCGCAACCCGCAATAAAAAAAAATTTTGATCTTCATACAAATTTTCAACCCCTTTTTCACCACCTTCGGGGCTGAATTTTCAAAAACGCTGAAATTACTTATCTTGTATTTTTATAATATGCTTTTATGTAAAGTTTCAAGTCCGGGACTCAAAAAAAATTTTGATCGTCATACATACTTTCAACCCCTTTTTAACCCTTTTAGGGGATGAATTTTCAAAAACGCTGAAATTAGTTTTCTTTTATTTTATTTTAATACCTTTTTACGTAGTCAAGTTCCTAGCTTAAAATTAAATTTGAACCCCAAGACAAACTTTCATCCCCTTTTTAACCCCCTTAGAGGTTGAATTTTTAATAACGATCAATTAATGTAATTTTTTTATTCTTATATATGCCTTTATAAGAAGTTTCAAAGAATTTGTAATGTATTTAAACTTTCAACTTTTTTAGGGGATGAATTTTTGAAAACGCTAAAATATTTTTTCTTGTATTCTAATAGTATGCCTTTATACAAAGATTCAAGTCCCGCACTCAAAAAAATATTTGATCTCCATACGAACATTCAACCCCTATTTTACCACCTTGGGGGATGAATTTTCAAAAACGCTGAAATTAATTTTCTTCCATTTTATTTTGATACCTTTTTACGAAGTTTTAAGTTCCTAGCTTAAAAAAAAACTTGTACCCCATACAACCTTTCATCCCCTTTTTAACCCCCTTAGGGGTTGAATTCTTCAAAATCGCTTCTTATCTCTTGTACACTTTATAATTGCAACCTACTGTGCAAATTTCAACTCTCTAGCATTTGTAGTTTCGGCTCTGCGTTGATGAGTCAGTCAGTCAGTCAGTCAGGACACTTGCATTTATATATATAGATTTTCCGTTGACCTAGAACTATGAAATTTGTCAAGTAATACCATCTTATACTACAAATATAGGGAAAAATCTGAAAATTATACATTTGTAATTAAACCATAAAAAAGATAATCTTTATTTAACGTAATCAATCCTCGAGGTTAAGCAACGGTATGCGCGGTTCATACTTGTACAACTTTGATTAGGTTCATCATCATCATCATCATCTCAGCCATAGGACGTCCACTGCTGAACATAGGCCTCCCCTTTGGACTTCCATATATACCGGTTGGAAGCGACCTGCATCCAGCGCCTTCCGGCGACCTTTATAAGGTCATCTGTCCATCTTGTAGGTGGACGTCCTACGCTGCGCTTGCTGGTCCGAGGTCTCCACTCGAGCACTTTTCGGCCCCATCGGCCATCTGCTCTGCGTGATGATTAGGTTACTTACCTAATTTAGGTAGGGACTGTTAGTATAACCACAATTTTCTATAAGTAATTATAGGTTTTGAAAACTGAATTTCGGGAAAAGCTCGAATAAAAAAACAGTAGAGGAGACTCGATTCCTGAACTATTTATAATAAAATATGTAACTATAAAATTGTACCGAACCCTTGGTGGGCTACTCAAACTCGCACTTGTTCGTTTATTAGCAGATTAAAAAGGCAAAACAGTCTATGAACAATTTAAAAACCAACAAGCAGAAATACCTTAGTTTTGTTAGAAAGTGGTATTTCGTTCAATTTGTATAAAGTAGCCATTTTAGCGTTTATAGTATTCGTAAGAATTATTTCGAGGGTAATTTTAAGGGTTTGTGTAAAATTATGTAAATATATTTTACTAAATCCCAAAGTGAAAGCATTTTCAGCATTCTTCATCTTTATATTTAACAACGTGATAGTATGATTGCTCACTTTGACTTATAAATGTTTAAAAGTATCGCAAATTAAAAAAATATCTGTTGCTTTTCCTGCGTCCTTTTCTGACTTCAGTATAAAATATCCTTATAATTCCCTATGCGAGATGATTTTCATCTTTAGCAACGGTTTACTGTTATAAATACTTGTTTATCTACCACCAGATCCGTCAATACTCCTTGTCGATTGTATCGATCCTCTTTCACCCTGTATCAGTACCGTTATCATGAGTTTACAGTGCCGTACTCGCTAGCGACAGCGTAAACGATTTGTATGGAGAATTGTAGTTCTACAAACTAACCGCTAGGGGCGCTGTAGTATTCTCCAAACAAATCGTTTTCACTGTAGCGAGTGAGTATGCTCACGTTAACTCATGGTAATAGTACTGACCCCCGGGGGCAGAGACAAGGATTACCATGAGAATTGCTTCAGCCTCTTGCAGCTGGGTGCAACATGCACATCATTCCAGCGCTCTTTGCATATCTCAAAATAATAAGGAAAATTTTTGGTGTTCTTTTTTCTATATTTACGTCATGCTGATGTTGAAAAGGCTTTTACTAAGAATTAAGTAGAACGACCACAACCATCAATAATATCAGATCGAAATCTATTAATTACATGAAAACAAAAAAGTTTTAATAACAAGACCGTAGAAGAACAATCGGTGCTTTTATACTGATATCAATTTAATTCTGAGCATCTTGGCAGGGTGGCAGATGCCTTACAGATATCTCGTTTCCAAATTAAAAACAAATGACTCGTGAATTTGTGTTTCAAAAGTATCTTCAATAGCAGTAAGTTAAGGTTGTTATTAATTCGTTGTAACCCAACAATCACTTTGTGGATGTAATCCAAAAGAATGTAAGTATGTCTCATATGATCACACTTGCGTCGTTTTTGATTTGTAATTGTGGAGTGCATCATAAAGTCCGAATCCACCCCGCGCAGTGGGGTGCGAGACCCAAGAATGCGCTTTTTATTACAACATTTATAATCCGACGCATTATTAACAGTTCTGAGGCCGGTATTTAATGATCTGACGTATAATTTTAATGTCCCTAGGTGGCGGTGCCGTTTGTTAAGCCTTTGGTTTATATTTATAACGTAGGAATTATTACCAATCTTAAGATATAATTATAGCCTCCAAAAAATCATAGTTGTAATTTTATTTTATGTCGTGAGTAAAAAACTACAAGTATTTAAACGGAGAACGGATAAACATTTCGTATGCTAGGCGCCATTGCATTAGCTCAAATATTTAAAAAAGTAACCTGTCAAACTCGAGTTCACTAATCCGTGGAAATCTTTGCCGACCGCTTTCGAAATTTACTTTTAATTGTTTAAAATAAGGACCAAGTTTGCTTGCGAGGATTAAGTTTACATTACACCGGTGTGCGTTCACCCAGTCGTATCTATTCAGTGAAGGCTCTTATCGCAAAAGCAGTGAGGGTAATATGGCCTGCGGCGAGTGACAGGTAACTTTGGGTAGTAAGGGCGGCGTATGCAGTGGCCTGTACCTGTGTCGACAATAGTAGAAATCAAAGCCATTGTGGGAACACAATGCAGTCAAGTGGTTCGTAGCCTTTTGTTGATCCCCGAGCACCCGCCCGGCCCGTCAGGTAGACGCCACAAAATAATGAAAAAAAGCGCACTGAAAAGATGGAAACAAGGTGATATAGAAGGATGAAAAAGTAACACAGTCAATAACATGCTAACTAGTGTTAGTGTTTGCCTTGATGATAACCATTCCTGCCTCGCACGACTGAATTGTGGAATGAATTGTCGCTTGCGCTATTTCCGGATCGATACGACCTCCAAACCTTCAAGAAAAGAGCGTACTCCCACCTGAAAGGCCGGCAGCGCACTTGTGACTCTGCTGGTGTTGCAGGTGTCTATGGGCAACGGTAACCGCTTTCGATCCGTTTGCTCGTTTGCCCCCTATAATATGACACAAAAAAAGCAAGTCAAACACTTGAAACACTAATCGAATGGTTCTGAATGTGTTTTATCATCTAGTTCATCATTTTATATCACGTAAAGGTATGTTTTTTTGTAGTATTAAATTGCTCGAACATTTAGATCATATTATATAAAAAATCACCAAGCTTACATACATACATACACATACGTATACATAGTCCTATTATTACCTATCTATTTAGTTCTCAGCGAATTAATTATTAATCCCACATTTTTTTGGCACACGAGAAACAAAACTACATATCATGATTAGATAATTAATATTACATATTAATATCATTATTGATAAAAAGCCACGGTCACAGTTACTGTTCATAATTTGAGTAATGATTTTGGTGCAAGTAGATTCATTCTACGTTTAAATATCCGCGTATTTTTTTCTGTACCGTAGACGGATAAAAAGTATCCTATAACCATCTTTGGACGTCCAGCTATCCCTGTACCAAAATTTTTCCAGCTGTTTCGGCGTGATGCAAGGGCAACGGCACGGCGCCGCGCGCCCATGCAAAACAAATGATGATCCTGCATCACGCTATTAAGATTTTCCCTGAAATCATGACCCCTCTCCATAGAAAA
The DNA here is from genome assembly GCA_932273695.1 of Apotomis betuletana. Lineage (NCBI taxonomy): Eukaryota > Metazoa > Arthropoda > Insecta > Lepidoptera > Tortricidae > Apotomis > Apotomis betuletana. Next base: position 8,037,747 of record OW026298.1, on the reverse strand, counting down.
CTTATTATCAATACAAATCTAGAGTTTTATAATAGTAGGGATAGATATCTGGTTTAACGCTAATCACGGAGTTTAAATACGGATGTTCTGCATATTAAACTTCATAAAAACGTTAATTAAGTATACTTATATACTAACATATACGCTCTTATATTAGAGATCGCTTCATAAAAGGCTTCGTTATGGTATCAGGGAACAATACGCTCACCTAACCTTAAAGAAGGAATAATAATGAAACCCCAAAATGTTTCGTTTAGCTAAGCGACACTAAGTTCTATGCGACCGGCATAAACCCTAAAAGCATGCTCAGTCACTTGGCTTCAATACTAATAACATCCTCGGGAAACCAAAATAAACTTATTTATATTCCGAATAGTGTCGCCGTTTAGACCAGCGGTCCTTGTGTGGTCCATTGTTCTGTAATTATTAAAAACACACGTTTGTTCAATATTTAATTATTAAATGAATTTGCATATGTTTGCATATGTTATTTGTAGGCGTTCTTATTTTATTTTGTGTGTTGATAATTTTAAAACGCTTTGACATTCGCGATCTCGAGCTCGATCTCGATGACGAGCTAATTTCAGTTGCATGCAGTTATATACACCTTTTATACTGCGAGTCGGTTAAAAAAACTGATGGAATCGGGGGATACAATACAATTTGGTCTGACAGAGCCACCTGTGTTATTGTTTATTGACTATTTAGTTGTGGAGTGGTGTATTGATATAACACGATTGATATTATTATGCAGCTGCAACGCAACATTGTGAGCTGTAAAACACGCGTATTTGTTTGAAATACCTATGTAATTTTTTTTTCATTTTCATGGACCATACCTCCCCCCCCCCTATTTTGAAAAATTCCAAAAATATTAATATATAAAAAAAACTATATACTTACTAATCGAAACTATGTACTTACAAAACTTAACGAGAATCGGTTGAGCAACCTCAAGCCGAGGACAGTCGGAAAGCATCTGGACACCCAAATATCCGGACATAAGAAACAATTTTGGACCAAGCTGAAACGGAGACATTTCGCTCGCTCTGTCAATAAATCCAGGCTCAGGTTCAATTACCTGAACAGGTCAAACGGTTCAACAATCAGTAGGTGCAATGGCCGATCACGTGAACTTAGAGGTTCCACATTCAGAACATTCTATTGCAAATATTGCTATGGCAATAACAATACGCTTAGTTACGTATTGCCGTATGAAGTTAGCCTCAATTCTCTCCACAGCGAACCACTCAAACCATCGTCGACACATTCAAACTAGTGTCCGAAAGAATATCGATTTTCGGCCGTAAACCGAAGCTTCGGCTTCATAAGATGTTGTCTTACCATCGTTTATTTACAATGTTTACACAATAATTACAACTTTGTACAAATCTTCGTCCTTCTTCTACAAAATCATTCTATCGTCTTTCGTTATGCGCTTCATCGATTAATCCGTTCGCCATTAACACAGGCTCAATGCGTAATTGCACTAAAAATTACTATCTAAGCAATCTACTCGCTCAATTTGCTTCAGTTTTGTCTTCATTTCTATTTATAGTAACCTGAATACAATTTATAACATTATTTAGTTTAAGCGTACTTTATAGACGGAGCCTGACGAGGTCAGTGATAACGTAGGCGGACTAAGGGCTTGCAGCGTCAAAACCAGCACCAATCAAAAGTTAACTTTAACCTAAGGCAGTAGAGCATATACCATGCACCAGCCTACGTTGGTACTTGGGGTCAGGCAATCAATGAGCAAAATGTATATTCAGGTGATTCTCGGCATTAAACACGTAGCATAAGAGTTATGGTGACCGTTAAGGTACTGTGGTAATTTTACATCAGTGGGAAGTAGGAACTGAAAGTGTGCTTAAAGAGTACTCTTTATTGTTTATGTTAATACATCTGCTAAGATAATAGGGAAAATTGCGTAAAGACAAGCGCAACACTCAGAATATGCGTTACCTATAGATTAGATTCATCGCCGTTCGTTTTTGTCGAATGTAATCTTTTGGGCCTTATCACACTTGCGATTTGCGAGCGTATTTTCTATACAAATAAGCGACGCGGCGATCACGCTGCGCGATCGCCTTCATACAAAATACGCTCGCAAATCGCAAGTGTGATAAGGCTCTTTGATTGTTTAATACAGTCGAGTACGTAAATATATGAATCAAAGCTATATACAGTTAACTCTCAGAGTGCCATTCGCCTTTGGGTGAAAACTGAGAGGTTCTTATCTGGATTGCGCAAGAGCGAGCGAGCCACGAATCGCATTCTGACAGCTCACGTACTGTACACTTTTAACCTGTCATATTCATTTGCGCAAGTCTCTCAATAGGTATATATAAGCAACTCAACATTATTTATACATTGTTTTGCAAAATTATTTAAACAAGTGGAAGGATTAAACGAAATTATGTCAAAAGACAGACTTCTAGCCAATTAAGTATTTAAAATAATGTTTAAGTTTAATGGAATTTAAGTCTGTAGAGACTTATTTTACTTGGTACGGCCAGTAAACAAAAAAGTTTATCCCACGGAATTCAGTGCTAAGAATTCTGTGGTACCTATATAAATTCATAATTCCTTTGAGAACTCCAGTATTGAGGACATGTTAACATTCACATAAACATTGAATGTACCTTTTTAAGCGATCATTAAAACGAAGTGAGTGACGTTTCAGAATTTCGGCGAATATCTACGTCGCCCGCAGATTTACGTCGAAGACGCGAAAAATTGTGAAATGATATAAGCTCGAAAAAAACAAGCTAATCTAACCCCATTTATCTGCCAGTTATTTTATCAGAAAGTTATCGACGGCGCCAGCGCCCTTAATCTAGTAAAGGTTTCGAAGGAATGCGACTAGTCACTTAACTAGCAACATACCCTGTTATTTCGTAACCGCAAACAACTGCATTACCGTTTACCTCGCGTCCATTGCGCGCCGAACGCGATCGACTCGAGTGCTGTAGCGAGCGTAAAGAGTAGTGTATAGCGGAGTAATGGAATAGTCCTAGTATATGATCTGAAGTGTCGTAGCGCAGTAAGGGAGTAAACTCGACTTTCGTAAAGAGTTCAACGAGCGAATGGACTTAGGAATATTTGTATTTAATAAATAATACATGTATATTGAGTTTGGTACACCTATATTTCTTTACCAAGCCACTGTTATCATTCATTACTATTAAGTAGGTACATGACGATGATATAGAATGGGTCGAATAGGTGGTATAAAGTTGTGTATATATTACGATTTAAGTTGCTATAGATAAATTATATTTATTTCATTGTATCTACGACTTTTAGCTTCTACGATACACAGGTAGCAGGCGCAGGTACAATTTAGGTCGTATAGCAGCGGCAGGCTTTGATCAATATTAATCAAAATCTGAACTAGTCAACTTAATTATTAAACACGCGTGAGGTTCTCAATGACGTTAATAGCAAGGCTTTATTTGCGAGTGTCGGATGCGCGCGACAATTTCTCGTAGAAAATTCACTGAGAGCACTTAAGACAATTACCAAGAATTGCCAGTTTTTTAAAAGCCTTTGCGTTGGTTACAGCTTTCGAAGTTTGCAAGCACCTTTTCTAGCTCAGACTATCTTATCCTACTTAACATAATAAAGTTCATGAACATTTGTTAATCGATCACTCAATAATTTTCATGTACCTAACGTGGCGTACAGATACCAAAGATCGAACATAGCATTTGGCATATGCAAGTAATTTTTTAAATTTAAATATAATCAAACGCTGTCCAAGAAAATTAAATAAAAATAAATAAATATCAGACAATCTCACACAAATCGATCTAGTCCCAAATTAAGCTCAAGAAGGCTTGTGTTATGGGTACTAGACTATATAGCTAAATATATACTTACATACATAAAACATCCATGACCCAGGCACAAATATTCGAGTTCATCACACAAATATTTGCCCTTGTCGGGATTCAAACGCGGGACCGCCGGCTCAGTAGGCAGCTGTTCTATACCCATTCACTGCGACAACCGCGGCGTCGGAAAAATTTAAGTAGTCAACTAAGGCGGCCGAAGCTGCAGATCAAAGCTAGTATTTCATAAGGTGAATAGGCTAATTGCGGACGAGTACTTACTTGTGCCTACTAACCATAGTTTTGTGGTTGTTCGATGGCGTTAGTAGTATAAGATATGCATCGTAAAACCCCGTGATTTCGCCTAGGATACATATCATCGCCTATTTTTATAAAAGTTGAAATTCCCGCCTAGTTTTTTGAAGTTAGCTACGTTGATGCGAGAATATCGCCGCATAAAAAACCATTTCTATATAGTAGTTTGAGTTTTTAGAGTGTATAAACTAAATGGAATTTTAAATTTTTGAAAAATAGGCAACGATCGGTATCCCTCGCGAAGTTACGGGGTTTTAAAGTAGGTACTTTTCGATATTTCGATGTGATAGGTGCACTTGCACCAACTTACTTCAGAAAATAATGTGATACCAATTCCACAGGTAGGTACCTACATTCATTTTTGTGGAAAATTCCGATTAGTCATTAAAACACGTCCGTTGACATCGGCACGCGTAAACTGGATTATTTTAATTATCAATCCTATTTGAATAAAGCCCGGGCCAGAGGTCGCGGCTTCGATTCCTTGGCAGTCATACATTAAAGTTACAATTTATCTATACTAATATGATAATAAATTTTCCGTGGAGAGGGGTCATGATTTCAGGAAAAATCTTGATAGCGTGATGCAGGATAGTCATTTGTTTTGTATGGGCGCGCGGCGCCATGCCGGCCCGGCGCCGTCTGTTTTAATTATTTCTTTTGTCCTCGCATCACGCCGAAACGGCTGGACAAATTTTAACCAATTTCGGTACAGGAATAGCGGGACATCCAAAGATGGTTATAGGATACTTTTTACCCGACTACGCTAAATAGTAAAGTTATACGCGGACGAAGTTACGGGCACCTTCTAGTAAATAAATAAAAAAGCCTTTTATTTACATACTTACCAAATTAAATACTCTGCTAGCAAAATCATGTCTTCATGCTCTCGCGCAGAGAATTTGCAATGTGTTGCCAGATAAAAGCAATGAGAAAATACACAGGTATCGGATTTTGTAGACCATTGAGTGCGGAAAATCAAGTGTTATTTTAGTTTACCAAGTTCACGCGACACCGCATCACCTCTTTCTCGCACTTTATTGAAAGGAAAGAGACAGTATTTTTTGTCACGCGAGAAGGAATCGCAGTTAAGCACTGCTAGAGACTAGATTGAAAATTGTCTTTATAACTCTTAGGTATTGTTCGTTTTGTGCTTCATAATCATAGCTTCGAGGGCCTTAAAGCGAGATGTTTTTAATATATCGGGTACTTCCCAGGTAGCAAACAGGCCCAATAAGAGTTTATACAGCCATTATAACTCTAATTTAAGCTGGATACATAAATATACAGCCTGTGTGCTATTTGGGTTACACTGTGGCCACAGCTAATTGGTTAGTGGTTAATACAAGCTATTAATGCCAATTTACAGATACTCAATCGCTTTGTTTGCTGATTAACAAAGGAAAAATATTTTTTAATACGCACCTTCCTCTGACCTACGAGTCCTACGACGGTATTTTTTTAAGAATTCGTGGTATTGTTTTCAAGGAAAAGGACATCTCTTAATGTATGCTTACAACGTAACAATAATCAAAAGTAAAAGTAATCTACGAGTAGTTTACAGCTAATAATTAAAAATGTATATTATTTTTTGTATTAAGTACTGCTAGTTATATAGTTGAAGAAAATGTTAAAAGTTATATAAATTAAAACATATGTTTAATATATACACGACGAGTTTCTTATGGAACGGGTCAGATGAAAGGAGTGTATCAAATCATTCGTAGGTATCCAAGAGTTATTAATAATTCCTGACTGGCCCTCACAGATTACAGCCACGAGTACATTTTTTAATTATAAGTATACTTGGACACAATGGTTTGTTATTAAAGTTCGGTTACGTGGCGTTTTTGGCCGCATACCTGCGCCCGCGCTACCTGGGGCTACGAAAGAACAGAGGCGGCTGAGGCTGCGTCGGGCCCTTGGGAGTATAACGCATGACACTCAAGGTGCCTTGGCCACTTGCAGCATTGTTCTATACAGGGACCACTTGAGATGATCGTGTTAAATAGTAGAAATAATAAAAAACGTACCAATTGATTTATTGTTTTATGCTTTTATCAGCGTTATCAATAAAACACCTAAACATGTTAATTCTATAAGTACTTAGAAGGAGTCACAGTTCGCATCATTAACTACCTACTTCCAAATGTTTAACAAGTATTATGGAAGACATCTCTATTGACTTGAATTGTGTTAAAATAATTTTAACGAGTCTATCTGCCTTAAATTGTAGATACACTCGGGAAATACAGTAACAATAATAAGTATTATCCTTATTCTCTACATGAATCAATCTAAAAATCTTGACCTGCTGCGTCACGTTTTGACAAAATGCATGTGAGTGACAGATGCTTTATCACTTATTTATCACGTGATAAACGCAACCATCATAGGCCGAAGAGAACAGTGATGCCCCAACAAAAATATTCTTCATACGAATCGGCATACGCATACGCATCCGTAATCAGACGTGAAGTTAAGCTGCCCGTGCGCAAGGAAAACGTCAAGCACTGTCTAAAACCTTCCAAAGCTGCGAGATTGAAAGAGCAGACCCTCAGCCTTACCTGCGCGCGTCCCGCGCCGCGCCTCACGGCCTCAGTACGCGATGGACGCTCGCGCCGACCGCCCGTTACAGTGATGTCGCAGCATGCTGCTCTTGTTGATCCTTCTTTGCGTCTGCGGCGAGGCTGCGCGCCCGCACCGGACGCACCATGTCGTGCCGGCGCGCAACAAGCACTCGGAGTTTGTGAAGGGGAAGAGTGAGTGTTGTGTTTCATGTGTGTGTTTGGTGTTTTTAGTTTGTGACAGTTCAGTTCCAGTAGGCTTCTAGGCATTGGATCTGGTAATGGTTCTCGCCCAGGAACTCGGGTTTATTGTAACTTGTAGCATCATCCCAATATCCCGGAGAATTGGCTGGAAAATCATATCCCTCTTTTCGAGGATTTTGCGGTTCGGAGTATAAAGGCGGGAATGTGGGGCGAGCATAAGGACGTCATTGTCAGTGATCCGAGCAACGAGCTAGAATAAGTTTTGGTGTGATAAGAGGCTTTAAAAAATTGGGTCTTGAGAAGAGCTTTGGCACCATGACTTAACCTGATTTCCAGGACGTAAGTGCTAGAGATGAATTGATGGAAAATGAAATTCCAAGTCAAGGAATTAAAACAAAAGCGTGATAAATGAAAGCATTAACTATTTACAACAATTTTTACAAGTTTTGCCGCGCATTTGAAACTTCATAAACCAATCTAGTTATAAAAGGCTTCTCTACATCCTACCACGATATTTCATACACAAGAAGTATCCAATAGACAAAATACATTGTGGAGGCAAATTGATCCATCTCCTTCTGTCTTACATGGTATGAAAGAGACTGGTCGTACAATCATCATACCGAGAGAAACCTATTGAAAACAACATACGCCCACTATAGCTACCTATACGCAAGTTGTCAAAGGCTTCCTTTTACGGGTATCGTTATGCTGACGGGAACATGAACGCGTTTCACTAAAGTTATCCCATAAATATATGTAGACACTTTGAAGATTTACACATTATAGTATTCTAAAGAAAAAGCTCTTTGTTTAAATCAATCAGTAACTTAAGTAACAGTGGTAAACTGTATGTGTAGGTAAATTGTTTGTTTATATCGAATTCCATGATGATGTTCAGGCAAATCTACAGAATCTGAACTAAAAAACGACTGTATGCGCCTAATATGTAAACAGGCAACTTTCCGATTGTTGGACCGCATTTAAACCATCTTTCTCTTATACGAATATGGTGTCAGTGTCACCCATCAACACTTCTCAAATGTCGCTATGTTGTGTCACCATCGGAGCGGTGTATCGGCAATTGGCTTTAGTTTATTTTCCTTTCACGAACTCTCGTGGACATGTTTGTTTATACATAATTTTGTAACATACAGTGCAGTGTGTACGTTTAATTATGCTCTCCAAACTTCGCATATTTTGTTCTGCAACTTTTTAAAAACATCTCCAGTCTTAGTTTTTTTCTTTTTTTTTATATAAGTTAAATGTTATTTTGAATGTGCGCAATCCAATGCTAAATTTACAGCATATCAATATATTAGGTAAATGTTCAGCTTTAAGGCTCCTTATCCGTTCACAAATGCTGATTGTTTTAGACATTTTTCTCTATGATCATAAATGTTCCTTAACATATTATCAATGTTACTAAGTACTTAGCACAGGGTCATTGCGATTTATTGCTATATATTTGAAGCCTATAGTTTGAATTTTTCATTGATAATTTTTGTTTCAAACTACTCAAAATTGACAAAATTCACGAAGAAAACTAGTTTTATTAATTTATTTTCGACTGCACGCAATGAAAGCAAGAAATAGCTGTTACTTTCTAGAAGTCAGCAAAAAATATTATTCACTATGAAAAGTTGGTTGAAATTATCAATATATTTGTCATAATTTTTTTTTTAAAGGAATAAGACCTCTTAAGGCGTCTAATATCAAATGAATAATTGCAATTAGATAAGATAAGATAAGATATTTATTGAATAATAACTTATTTTACAGTAATAATAACTATAGCCTAAGATATTCTACATGGCAAAAAATTACATGCGCCTGAACTAGGAATCCCTGTGTTTCAGGCATAAAGGGGACTAACTTATTAACAATTTCTTAAATAAATAATCATAAACACATTAAATGATAAATTATAGATCGGATACAATAATATTTAATTAGAATGAATACAAGAAAATCAACTTAGAACAATCAGTAACTTCTCTGTATCTTCGTATGACATATTTTGTAGTGCTTCCCGGAGTGTTTTCTTACATTTCGCGTAGCTGAGCGGATATATATCCAGCTTCGTATTAACGACTCAGATCAGTTAAGTGAGTAGAATCGAGCGCAGTAGAGGCAGGCTGAATATATATAGCTACATCAAGTTTCTGTTCACGCATAAAAAAGTAATAATCTGTTTATTTAACTTAATTATGTTGAAAGTAACATGTTATAAAATGTTACATACTTTAAAGATAGTATTTAACTATATGTATATCGATTATATTACGAAGCGTAACCATAAATAATTATCATTTTCAACATTCGACGGACTCCTCACATTGCACGATGCACAATTTGTAACATTAATTATTTCAGTAGAAGTAGTATCATTGATTTATACTCAAATTATCCCAGGGAGTCACGAGTAGTACGCCACTGTAATAGCTTCATAATAGTAGTAATATAGTGGAATACACGCTAATCGCTCAAAGATAAATAGCGCTTATCTAGAACCAACAGCGCCATATATAGCGAAGCTGCCTTAAGGTTGCGTGAGCGCATAAAGCAGGCTATTAACTACCAAGCAGAGTCCTGCTTGACACTTAACAAATCTATGTGTTGGTATCAGGTACTTTAACTTTAACCCTTAGGTGCACGAAGTATCAAAAACGATACCACTGAAATGACACACGTCGAAAATCAACTCAAAGTTAATTCAGACTGTCAAGCTGAGTCTCAAATTCAAAAGTGACATGGATTAGGTTTGTTATATAAGTCATTTCATATGTAAAATGTGTTATCATTTTTGATACCATATGCAATGTATGCGGTTAAATTAGCTTGTTATGTTAATACTTGACTATAATAGCGCTCCAAAACATGTTCTGCCTTTGAATTATAACTCAAATATAAATTGAAATTGAATGCTTCTAATATTTCATTTCAACCATATTCAGTCAAATGTATTCAAAAAATGGTAATATTACTGATCAATAGGTTTGTGTTTCTAATATGTATATTAAGTGTAGTAGCTACTTAATATTTAGTAAAACGCTTTTTTGTTTCAATCTTATTTATGTCACTAACATAAATGTTATAATGTTTGACCCTTAAGTTCCAACATTGTGTAGTCAATATTGTTAATTACATTTTTATTAATTCCTCATTCTATCCAACTTAAGTTTGATAACTAACAGCCCCTACACTCTTAGAGTACCTACACAGGCAGGTTTGAGCACAAAACAATTAAACATCGTTTGTCTCCAACGCACCTGTGGGAGGGAGAGGGACGGGGAAACAGATCCTCTAGTGGAGATGTACGTTGAACGCTTTGAAATTTTAAATGAATAAAGTCGTCGTTTCATCATGCATTACTTGTTCTGCTGAGCCGTTGAGTTTAAACTAGAACATTGTTTGCTTATCATTGAAAACGACAACTCAAAGTTACAAATTATAAAGTCCAAAGAACGCCCTATTTATACAGATTGGTAAACTGAACTATTGGCCGTCGAATAATGATTTACAAGTAAAACGCAATAACCGTAATGACCGGTCGGAATGCTGATGTTGTTCCGCACACAATACTAAAACAACTGGTGACGCAAGCGATTTCAATATTCAATCGTTAATTTGTACTATTTCAAATTGTTTTGTCGTTTGCAAAACATTTTTTTTTAGACCATGATGATTGCAAGTGAGCCATTTACGAGTAAAAGCGTAGCGTTGCATCTTTTTCGTACAGTCAAGCACAAAGACGCCAATATATAGGTATTTATTTCGATAAAAATCGACTGTTCATCTATCATGAGGGTCAGTTCAAAAACAAAATTTGTCCCTTCGATGGTCAAGTCAAAAGTTAAGAGCTTGTTTGAATCTAGATTATGTTGCTATTACATCGGATTATAGAAGAGGGAACGTTCTTTATTTTCACAGGAATTTAATCAGAAAATTAGGCCCTGGAATCCTTAATTTCGCAAATGTCCACCGGAAAGACGCGCACCTAAATCTGATAATGACCCATGAAGTGATTTTTGAGGTATTGCATATATGTACGAGGAGCGATGTTAAATTGTTTACCTATCAGAGCTACCAACACAAATAAGCCTGGACTAAAGCCTTTTCTATCTGCTATTTACCTTAATCACAATCAGGTCACTATGGGAGTATTCAGCACAATACTGCAGTCCAAAAAAAATAGCAACAGTGACACAAGTGTAAGGATAAACCTTAAAAGATGCTATACGGAGCGTCCGAACAGCGAACATACGCCTGTAACGTAATAATAAAATATATGAAAATGTCTTCCTTATGCAAACTTTACCGAATTATTTCTTTATCTACAGCCATATTGTGAAATTACTATAACAAGTTCAGATTTAGGTTACCTACATTACTTGGCAGCGACCAAAATCAGAGACGTTGTTTCATAACATTTCATTATCTCCGGCGGGGTAGTCTTAAGATGATCGTAATTGATACTCTCAAGAGGACCCTCAGGATGAGGGTTGCCTCATTCATTCCTCCCCTCCTCGAGACTTGGTGGCAGAAAAAGCTAAAAGAAAATCCTGTGATAATGATGATCAATATGTGTGTAGATTAAGTAGTGTATGCAACTGTACATAATTAAGCCTTAAAACACTCGTGTGATCCTATTATGAAACTCGCCTTCCGCTCGTTGCATAAAACCACATTCGTGTTTTAACACCTTTCATTATGTGACAGTTGCATAAAATACTATTAGGGGTTTATTCTGGTGTGTTTTATCATCCGCCACCGTGATATTAAATTAAGAAGCTCTTATAGCTTTAAAATTTCTGCGGTGTTGCTTGTTCTGTAAGAATTTCAGTAAATTTCAATAACACTGTTGAATTATTGATCATATTGTCACATGAATTCCAAGTTTAATGATCACCAGGAAAGCATAAATGCATAAATGTGGTCGTAATAGTGGTTAGGTATGCGTGTGCATTAAGTGCCTAGCTTAACAAGTCATAATGCACGTGTCATAGGAAACGCAGCATGGCCCTTAGACTATAGTGATTTAGACAAAACCAATTGTTTTAATAGGAAAATGTCTGTTAGACAATTTAGAAACTAGGTACCGTAAACCGGGGTTACTTTGATCAATTTTAGACTTTGACACCATTTTTTGACGATCCTAATATACGTAAAAATATAAAATTAAAATTTAAGAATCGGTTTTGTCTCTTCTTTCAGCCTGCCAAATATAAAAAAATAAGGACTTATATTAAAAAAATTAAAAATAAAAACAACGCGATCAAAGTTATATTGAGAATGGGGTTACTTTGAAACCACTACTTTTTTTATTGGAAATCTAAAGTAAACCCGCTAAAAACTCCGTAAAAAATAAAAAATAAAGTATCTGATAAGTACTTTCATCATCCTTAATTGCCAAAAATGCAATTATTTGTTGGTCTTGGCATAAATTAAATAATTTTATGTCATTCTCATCAATTTCTAATATGTCTTCTATTACTCTCAAACTGTTTCTTGGTTTGCCACGACTTTAATTCTTCTACTACCAAAGGATATGTTTCTACAATGCGGCAAACATACTTTAGCCAAAACAAATAGCCCCAATGAAATTTCTCAGTCAACATCTTCTCTTATGGCAGGCTCATGATAATCCAGACTATCTTCTAATGGTGTAGATCTATCCATTGGTATCACTGTGAAGGCAATATGGGGTATATTTGAATTGATAATTTTGATCAATTTTACCACATATAAGTGGTCAAAGACACCCCGACCCATGGATTCCCTGGCAACATGCGCATGTGTTCGTTGTCGAATTTAGGTTTTTTTATTTAAACTCACGAATAAGCATTGATTAACTTAAGACACCATAAAAATCACATGTATTTATTATTGACACAAGTACAGTCAAAGTTTTTCAACTAATAAAATCAGGAATAAAAACGTACTTACAATTGATATTTTTTTTCTCGACGAAATAATAGTATTACACGCGCACCCGTTCCCTATGTGGTGAAGCAACTATCACTGTTGCCAAAAAAGAAATAAAAACTGCTAATGCGCTTTTCAACTCGTTAAAACAAGCACTTTAGTAGCGGATGGAAGTTGATATCAAAGTCGACCCACAAATCAAAGTAACCCCGGTTTACGGTTACATTTTCTTGTTTGGAGTGCGTTGAAAAAATTAGTAATTTTGCTTACTTAACTGATATTAAAATTGCTATCAATAGCGATTTTTACCAGAACGACTATATATACAGTAGTATTTTAAATTACATGTTTCATTTGTTCGTGCGTTTGTTAAAGTTTAAATCTTTGCTATTGTTGTTCCCCTAAAATAATATGTTACTCAACTCGTTCTCGAAAATGGGGCTTTTTATCGATTGTACCTACCTCCTGTGGAACCTGTAACCTATTTATCTAATTCCTGTGTTTATCGTCGTACATTATTTTTTTAGCTTATTCTAAGTTTATTAGTATATTTCCTTCTATAAAGGTACAGTTATATGAATCTATAACATCAAGGCTTCTCCAAGCAAGGTTGTAAATATATCCTACAATATGATTACGCGGAAATAATGTCTTCAATGGCCGATTACCGATGCATTATGCCACGGAATGGCACAGTCATGTGAACACAGGCCTGCTGAGTATAATGCAGTATTTGTGCATTTTAATATCGAGGAACATATGCTCAAGGAGTCATATGTAGGTACATTAAAAAATACGTAGGTACTGTTGAGTTTCTTTCGGCTTTCTTGTCAACAGCGGTCTCCTCTTGGGAAATGCCGGTAAATTCACAATCAGCCTTGTAAAAGTGCCCTTGTGGCCTACTTACTGAATAAATTATTTCATTTAATTTCATAGGAGGTATAAAAATACACGTTAATTGAGAAGGTATACTTAGCATCTTTTATTATCTTTATTATCTTTTATTAACATGCAAAATGAAGTATAAACGGATATCAAACAATATCGCCGAATAAGGTGTTTGATCATTTAATAACATAATAATCACACCACAATAGTTCTGATATAATTATTTATGTTACATTTGGCATCAAATCAATATTTACCACGTGGGTGTTATACGCAGAGTTGTGGTGTTTAAAATAGGGTTTATTAGTAATAGGGTTTATTTAATATACTGACTGATGAGTTTCTTTCGGCGTTTCTTCTAAACAGTGGTCTTGTAAGATGGCTGCAATAGCAGTCATATTCATTATTAAATTCCTTATGCGTGTTTTCATATAAAAGCTACAAACATGATCAACTCTTCATGTGAATTGCCAAAGATGGGGTGGTATGTCCCCATATTCGGTTACCAAGACCTTTGCGTGATATTACCCAAATCTGCATAAATAAGTACCACGTTGATTAACAATGTTAACAAGAGCTTACCTCGTACTGCCTTGTTCGGAGCGAGACGACATTTACCTACTCGACATCTGACACTCGTTATATTATCACACTTACTTACTTACTTGAAAAAATACTGACACTTTGACTTCTTTGAACAGCAATTGCTTTGTTTTGTATGTGTACAATTAATTAACGTTAAAATATATGTATCTACGTGCAATTTGTAAACATAATATAATAATTTTTCATTTTAATTTGAGAAATATTTGTAACCAGGTTGTTCAGTGAGTCTACCTAGAAGTTGACAATTTGACGCAATCCATTGCGACGGACGACGGACGGTAAAAATGTCTATACATTTCATTCAGTACGACTACGCGGACTTACTTACATAGTCCTGATAAATTATAATTATAGTTTCTGTGTCCTTAAGTTTCGAATGCAGATGGATTATTTACGTAGAAAAAGTGCTCAGTAGACCGCCGCCGCGACTGATCAGCTCTCCTAATGATGAATGACGAACCGATTCGAAACTTGTCGAGCGATATTCAACTTTTGTGACGTGAGTAAATCCGTTTCCATGATTTTAATACAGATGGATTATTATTGGCACTATATTCAGCATACAGATAAAACTAGCTTTTTTTCATGAAACTTACACGTAAATATTGCTAATATCGCTGCGGAAGTTCTAGGTAACGAATGCAATTTGTAAGCCATTCCGATTGTCACCAGTTTCAATTACGAATAGCAAAGCGTATCACCAAATAACTCAGCATATTTGTTATTCACATTAACTCCTCATTAAAAATCCATTTCCCATAAGCACTGTATCTTATTGACAAATCTCGAAACTAGTTCCAGTAACGGCCACATCAAACTAATCAGCTTAATTATACGAAGAATAACATCGAGTTTTTTGAACCTCTATAAAATGGTGTGTATTCGAAATTTACATACACAAATTCACGCCTAAACCACTGACTTAGTATCTCGAGGCGATTTCATACATATGCGTTCGGTGACCAGTAATGAACTCCACAGATTTCAACTTTAACAGCAAGTGTAGTTTTGAAGTACAAGATCGTTCTAGCCCTAGTATATGTAGGTATATACTGTAGGTAGCCCACGCTCATGTTCATGTAAAATTTTCTATGGAAATTATTGGTAATTTATTGGTAATTTCCATACAAAAAATTGCCGGTTTGCATTCCCTAGTGATGGCTTAATGAGTTTTAACGCCCTAGCAAAATCGAGTATTTTTACTAATATTTGTATTACCTACAGTTTTCAACCGTGTAGCTAAGAAGGACCAAGGAAGATTGATATTAATGCCATAAAATATGCATATATAAATTAAGAGATACACATTTATATAACTTCGAGTGATTTAGTGTGAGGTATTTGTCAATAATTTATTATTGGATCTATTGGAACGTTATAGCCGCTTGGATATCGATACATTTGATTTATTGAGTTAATTTGATGATTTATCTTGTCCGGCAAGTTAGGTGACAGTAGTTGTAGATATAATTATATCGTGTTTAGTGCAGTTGTTTTATTAATGTTAATACATTAAGATCAATTAGTTTACTAAGTTATTGCTATATTCTGATCTCTTCCCAGTACGTAATATGTGTATCCATGTAATGGGACGAAGTCATTATGCGTTGCCGTGCAATACTGTACTGCCTCAATAACTAGCACATAAAGTGCCCTGTGGGTTGCATAAGCTTAAGAACGTACCCTCAATTCTTCGTCGAGTAGGGACATTTTTGGTGGTAAAAATTGCACAAGAACTTAAAAACGATATTTCACTTTCATGGAAAAATACAGTCGCATATCAGCGTGGTTGTGAGTATGGAAAGTTTAAATGTTTATAACGTCCATTGAAGGTTTCTTTCGTTGAACAATGATTAAAGGCAGTCGCACGCGTCAATGTAATCGCGCAAAGACGTATTACAGTGAAAGGCACGTTTAGCGGGGTAATGTGGTGGAGGCGAAAACTGGTTCCAGAGTGCTTCAGAATTCAAGTAACTGGATAAAAAGATCGTTCGCAGACAAACCTGTCGCCATGTTACCACGCCAGGAACAGTTACAGGGACGGGGAAGGAGCGAAGTCAGAAAAATACTGTCTTTTCAATTTGTTCACGTATTGCCTCGGAAATGAATGTAACCGTGGTAATTTCTATAGGGTTTATAAACGCAGCGGCAGGTTCATTTGTTGATGTATTAAATTTAAGCAGGTTTGCAACGTCGCGACTTGTTTTTACGTGGATTTAAGGAATTTTTAATGCGAACCAAACGACGTCGGCTGATTATTTTATGTCAATGTGGAGGCATACCTAGCGCATTTAAAGTACCTACTTTCTAAAAAAAAATGTACATTTATCTGTAACATTGTGACTGTATAAAATGCCCAGGTGAAGGAAATATTTACATCAGATGTTGTGACTGACTGCCGTTAATCTTTAAAATCTTCAAACAACTTAAAATTTTGTCGACAACCGTTTTGTTTAGGCTTCCTTTCCACTGAAGCTAAGTTACGGGAAAAAGTAAATTTTCTCTATATTTTGATATAATTTTTCGAGGTAAATAAATATAAACACTTAGAGTTAGCACAATGTTGAAACCCGAACCCGAATGCCGCAAGATTGCTTTCTGCCTGGGTCATGATTTTTCCTAAACGAACTGGGTGTTCAGGGGGGTTTCGGAGTACCTACTTATTACCATCCCCGGGGCTTTCGGTGCACGAATGATTATGCCTACTGTCAGCCTAGTGGCAAACCCTAGGCCTAGTGGTATGTTTATTACCTATTTACTTTCATGTTATTAAGAATAGCTTATTTTTTCTGACCTCTGCTGTATTAACACACATTTAACCAATCCTGTAAATATAAATGACGCCAGTCAGAAAACATTCCAAGTTTAAAAGTCACATTTCGATCCCATAGGCTTTGTTGGTACATCGTCATATAATATCAGCTGCATCGGAGTCAGTGAGCGCAACGCAGGCTCAATAATATTATCTCTCGTGTCATCGGTAACCGGGTCGAGCGTCCGGACCTCTACCCACAAGCCAACCAGGCCGAATCCAACCACCATACGCCACGATCGAGCTCCAAACGCCGAACAGCCTTCACAAACTTGCCGAGCTAACACGTAGGAGGTAACCCAACCAACTTACGTAAACCTTCGGCGTGTTATTCGAAATTTAAACCGATTTTTAAATGCCCACGCGTCGTAATGTGTCATTTTTGAAAGCTTTATTTTAATTACGTATATAATTTTATGCACTAGGATCTCCATAACGGCTCGGAATGTAGGCAACACTCATTAACACCTTCGGCCGAACACGCGCCGATGGTCGATGTACCCGTTTTAATGGAAGATACATTCCAATGGAGATTTCGAATTTGTTAGACGTTTACTATTATTGCTTTCTCGTGTACCGTGCAACACTTGAAAGTACATGTTACAATTATTCATCTACAAAGTCAAGATTGTACACCTAACTATGTGTAACTTTAATATATATAATACGCATATTATGAGGCCGTTTCGAAACTCTAGTTAATCCATGTCACAAAATTAGAAGTTCAAATATATACTTTTTTGAAAGCCAAAACTGTATATATTCAACCACGTGGTTTTAGTACTCAAACAGTAATACACCCTCCGATTAATTCGTCACTAATCCTAAGGTAATTGTATCAATACAATAAAAAATTATAAGACTAAATCTTAAGAATTACATTTTTAACTTCATATTAATAAAAGATATCCAAAGTTAGTTATCTGTAGTATAACATTAATTAGAAAGAAACACTAACAGACAATTTTATTACCAAAATATATAGGAATGAAATTTCCTCTTCACTCCAAACCAGTTTAGTTAATAACCCATTTCGTTACCTGAAGTATAAATATTAGTTGCGCAGTTAAAAACCTCTCGAAAGATCGTATGACGGTAACACTATACTGCGGGATAGTTAAAAAAACGGTCCATTATTTGGACGACCAGGTAAATTTTACCTTTTGAATACCTCGGGTTCTATGAACACAAAAAAAGTTGGACATCGTTGTCTTATGATTTAGAAATGTCTGTGGCACTTAGCTGCTTGCAGGTAGCTCAGTGCGACTTTTTACCTTCGATTCAAGAGACATGGATACGTCTTTAAAATTTGATTGAATATCGTTTCTGTGTATTGTTTAGTCCAAATCATCTCAACGAAAAATACTTATAATTAGTACTCAGTAGTTTTTCTGATATTAATAAATTTTACTACGCACCTGCACTACTTGCAGCTATATTTCATTTCGTAAAATGCATTACCTTGATTTTGAAAGTCGTTTCATTAAAATTGAAATATTACATCATTACCAGCGTTTATTTTTTTTTGTACCAAAGTAGGCCGTACTTAAGAAATGTATAAGTACATACTTCCGAATGAGTTACTTTTGATAGGAATAAAATAACATGCCAATTAAAAGGAACTCGTATTACCTACACGTAGCCCTGTTGTTTCGACGGGCAATCTACATTCTACTTGGTGGGCTACAATTTCGGTTTAGCAGTAAAACATGCAAACGTCGACACGTCCAACTACAAAGACTTGTTTCATCCATAAACCCAATTTAACAATTGACATTGTTGTTTAATTTACAAAACAATAAAACAAAATTCCAACTTAGTCTTGCTACATTAGTATCGAAAATAGTACAACTGTGTATTATTGTCTGTTAGAATAACAAGCCGCGTAACGGTAAAATTTGAATAGAATTCGTAAACGCGCCAACATTTGGCACTTATCTACAATTCCTAGTACATGCACGCTCGCGCTGCATGTGTTGGCTCCTCGGCAGTAACAATGCCGCAATGGATGCTGCTCACGCGGGATTAATCACGGACGGCGGCGCCGCTCGCGTGGCGCACTCGGGGAAACTGGATTTAAAGCCCGCCCACACCGACCCGCCTCTTCGTTAGGCGAACTGCTCATAACTTGACGATCCTCCAAGGACTTTTTAGATTACAACCTAGATTTTATTGACTAATCGATGACTGATTACCATTTTATTGCCAAGTTTTTTTTAACATAACCTGTTTTCTTTTTTTTTCAGTTTGCATCGGAACCAATGGCCGGATGTCGGTGCCTTCGAATCGCGAAACGCACTACCGGAATCTTCGAGACCGCTTCACCAATTGTACATACGTAGATGGCAACCTCGAGCTGACATGGCTGCAGAACGACACGATGGACCTGTCCTTTCTGCAGTACATCAGGGAAGTGACAGGCTATGTGCTCATTTCCCACGTGAGTGTGACGCGGATCATATTACCGCAGCTTCAGATTATTCGTGGACGAACTTTGTTCAAACTGAACGTGAGAGAAGAAGAGTTCGCGCTTATGGTCACCATGTCCAGTGCCTTCACGCTCGAGCTGCCTGCCCTTCGTGACATATTGCGTGGCAGTGTCGGCATCTACAATAATTATAACCTGTGCCATGTCAAGACCATCAATTGGGAGGAGATAATCACAGGCCCTAACGCCACATACGTATACGTGTACGATTTCTCTGTTCCGGAGCGCGCCTGCCCGCGATGCGACGACAGCTGTGAGCAAGGATGCTGGGGCGAAGGGCCAAAGAATTGCCAAAAATTTTCCAAAACCATATGTAGTCCTCAGTGCGCACAAGGGCGCTGCTTCGGACCCAACCCTCGCGACTGCTGCAACACGTTCTGCGCAGGCGGGTGCACCGGTCCGCTCCCGACGCAATGCCTCGCTTGCCGCAACTTCTACAATGAAGGCACATGCTCTCAGGAATGTCCGAGGATGGAAAAATACAACTCCACTACTTATTCATGGGAGCCTAACCCTAACGGAAAGTATGCTTACGGCGCCACGTGTGTCCGCAGCTGCCCAGAACATCTCCTTAAAGATACGGGAGCCTGCGTTCGGAGCTGCCCGCCAGACAAGACTGCAGTCAACGGAGAATGCATATCCTGTAACGTGACGTGCCCCAAGACTTGCCGAGCGGAGAAGCCTATTCATTCAGGGAACATCAACAGCTTCAAAGACTGCACCATCATAGACGGCTCGATTGAAATTTTAGAAATGACTTTTACTGGTTTCCAGCAAGTCAATCCGGACTACTCGTTCGGCGAACGATATCCGAAGATGGACCCTGACCAATTAGAAGTGTTTAGCACAGTCCGAGAAGTCACAGGGTACCTAAACGTACAAGCGCATCACCCGAACTTCACGAGCCTCTCTTACTTCCGGAACTTGGAAGTTATAGGAGGCCGTCAAGTCGTCGAAAACCTTTTTGCTTCTCTGTATATAGTAAAAACGTCACTGAAATCATTGGGCCTGAAGTCTTTAAAAAGAGTGAATTCGGGCGCCATTGCGATTATGGAGAACAAAAACCTCTGCTTTGCAGACCACATTGCGTGGAATAAACTGGTCAAGTCGAAGGATCACAAGCAAATCATTCAGAACAACGGGGACTTGGTTACATGTGGTGAGTTCAGCTTTGCGATTTGTATTCGTTTTGAGGATCCTCATATTAGAGTCATAGTATTTAGTTTAGTTTTACATGCCCTTGCGATTTCCCCCATTCACCAAATATGCAAGCGAATTATTATTCACTTAAATTATTTTTCGTAACACTAACCCTATTAACAAAATCTGCTCCTTGCGATTGTTTTTTATGTTGACTGCCCTTAACAAATGTCTTTTCAACAGAAAAAACTCATTTGGTTTGCGATCCACAATGTTCATCCGACGGGTGCTGGGGGCCCGGTCCCGATCAGTGCCTCTCCTGTCAAAACTACAAGTTCGACGAGACTTGCATCCAAAACTGCAGTATTCTACCAGGGTATGTAGATTGTAGACATTAGGTACAGTACTTTATCAAATGCGCGGACGCTTTTAGCCATAAGCGATCACCAACGTTTAGTACGAGTATAGCGGTGTGGCGTAAATAGTACCTATTCTTGACTCAACAGCAGTATTGAAATGTTCTAATACTGCATATATTATATTAAAATAGGAAATGTATATTATCAAAGTTAGTGATAATTGTGGCGTGTCGTAATTAATTCTAATTACGACACGCCACTGACTGTCCAAATATAACGAATAATTTCTTCATGTTTTTTTTTAATGATATATACATATATATTTTTTGTAAAAAGGTATAATTACATGGCAATATCTAAAGCCATGTACGCACCAATAAACAAAAACATAGTGAACTCAACCATCAAACAGGGAATCGCAATAACCGTCCGTCCTGTAGTGTCTTATCTTTGTTAGTGGTACGCTCTTGCCAACAAAGTGTTCGATAACTTAGCTGTTTGTGTTCACCGCGTTTTGTTAGTTCGTGTGTACACGGCTTAAGATGCAAAGTAGCTATACGCGCAGTATTTCGATTGAGCGGGTAGGAAAGTATAATAGATTCGTTTGTAAATTCTTAATTAACTCATATATGTAGTACAAAAGTTACGATTAGTATAGTAGGTACCTACCTACGTCTAAGTTGCAGTAATTTTCTCAGAACGTCGAACGAACAGAAGTCGTTCTGTCCAGAGCTAAATAGTTTGTAAGTATGGAAAAGAGACAAGTGGGAATTTACCTTTTTTTCGGGTTTTTTTTCCAAATGTTTTCTGCATAAATCAAAAATCTTTGAATATAATTAAAGGACTCCTTAAAAAGTTGCTTAATTGTTCTTGCCGTTCTCGAGAACACATTTAGCGATTCATTTTTATAACCTACCTATGAACTTACACAAGCAACTTTGTAGTTCATTACAAATATTACAATAACTTATCGGCAGTTGGTAAACTAACCGCGACCTATGTCAATATACGGGGACAACAGTTTTCCAACGGGAAAGTTAAGTTTGTACCTGAAACCAGTTTAACTCTTCTTCAGAGCTATATTGATTTGAATGACGCTATTGAGATAATGTATTTCATCTTTAAGTCATGCAGAATTACCATAACAAAAATATATCGTGTAGCCGTCGCCAATTTCGACGGCCGAGCTTTGTTTCGAAGAATATGCTCATATTATCGGCGTCAAGCGAAGTAAATACGTATTATTACTCGTTCTTAAAATATGCTAAAGAGAACGTAAATATGTCAAAACAAGCAGTTTTTATTTACGAATTAGTAGTTATGTGTATTTTGTCACAACGTGTCGTTCACATATTTATTTTTTCACATTTCAGGCTTTACAAATCTGGGGAAAAGACATGCAAGAAGTGCCATTACGAATGTCGCGACGGATGCAGCGGGCCCAGCCTGGCCAACTGCACACGCTGCAGGCACGTTCGTGACGGGCCCTACTGCGTGGCCTCGTGCCCCGACTCACGCTACGTCTCCGACAACGGCACTTGCCTGCCTTGCCACTCCAACTGCATCAACGGATGCACCGGGCCCGAAAACACCGTTGGTGAAAACGGCTGCAACTCATGCAAAAAGGCCATTATAACAGTCGAAGCTACGGTCGAACAATGTCTCAGAGAAAACGAAGCGTGCCCTGATGGGTATTACAACGAATGGGTTGGAAACGTAAAACCGCTTGAAGGAAAAGTCACGATTGTTTGTCGAAAATGCCATCCTCTGTGCATCAAGTGTACCGGATTTGGTATTCACGAGCAAGTCTGTCAAGTCTGCAATGGATTCAAACGCGGCGACCAGTGCGAGGACGAATGTCCTACTGATCATTTCACCGATACAGACAGCCGTACATGCACCCCGTGCCACCATGAGTGCCGCGGTTGCACCGGACCGGACTCCACAGACTGCGTCAAATGCCAATCGCTAAAGGTATTCCTGAGCGAATCTAATTCGATCGATGGCAAACAAGCATACAATTGCACTAGCACTTGCCCACCAGACGTACCCAATAAAATATATTTTGATGAGCAACTACAAAATACGATCGACGAGCCTTATTGCTCTGCAACCAATAGCGGTGGAACTCCCACAGTTGCAAGGACGCCCACGGTACTCATCATAGTCTTTATATTTGCTTTTGTGCTGCTGTTGATTATTGGAATAATTGGCTACACGTGCAGACAAAACGCCAAGGCGAAGAAAGAAGCTGTTAAAATGACTATGGTATTAACTGGTTGCGACGACAACGAACCGCTCCGCCCGACCGATGTCAAACCCAATCTTGCCAAGCTGCGGATTGTGAAAGAAGCCGAGCTTCGCAGAGGAGGCATGCTAGGATTTGGTGCGTTCGGCAAGGTGTATAAAGGAGTTTGGGTCCCAGAAGGTGGAAACGTGAAGATCCCAGTTGCAATTAAGGTTTTGCAGGAAGGAACTGGCGCGAACACTAGCAAAGAGTTCCTAGAAGAAGCTTACATAATGGCTAGTGTAGAACATCCGAATTTACTTCAGCTGTTAGCCGTCTGCATGACTAATCAGATGATGTTGATCACTCAGCTGATGCCCCTGGGCTGTCTCTTAGACTACGTTAGAACGCACAAGGAAAAAATCGGATCAAAAGCTTTCCTGAATTGGTGTACTCAAATAGCACGAGGTATGGCATATCTGGAAGAAAAGAGGCTAGTCCATAGAGATTTAGCGGCCCGCAATGTTTTAGTACAAACACCGAATTGTGTAAAAATAACAGATTTCGGTTTAGCAAAGCTTTTAGATATAAATGAAGTTGAGTACAAAGCTGCTGGCGGTAAAATGCCAATCAAATGGTTGGCTTTAGAATGTATTCAACATAGGATATTTACGCACAAAAGTGACGTTTGGGCATTTGGCGTGACTATTTGGGAGATATTAAGCTACGGCGCTCGTCCCTACGAGAATATTTACGCGAAAAATGTGCCGGGCTTGATAGAGAATGGACTGAAACTCCCTCAACCGAATATTTGTACGTTGGACATATACTGCATAATGGTGTCGTGCTGGATGCTGGACGCCGAGAGCAGACCGACGTTCAAACAGCTGGCGGACACCTTCGCCGAGATGGCGAGAGATCCCGGACGATATCTTGTTATCCCCGGAGACAAGTTCATGCGCCTTCCATCCTATTCCTCACAGGTATTGTTTCATAATTTTATACGTATGATTTTTTAAATGACATTTACCGATTCTTCATTAAATTTGTTTAAATAAAATTATACCTTTGTAACTTTATGCGATCACATTTTTTTTTTAAATTTCAGGATGAAAAGGAGTTGATACGCAACCTCTCATCGGCAATAGAAGGTCCCGAGTCACTTGTAGAGGCCGACGAGTATCTCCAACCAAAGTTCAAGACGGGTGCTGGCACGGTCACTTCTAATTCAGCAACAAGTGCCGGTCTAGAGACTCAGACTAGCTCATTGAAGCCGTGCTCTTCTTCATCATGGGCTAACAATGCCACCAGTCCAGATAGCATCACTCCTGAGGGTTCCAAATCCGAGGCCTGGGATCACGAAATGTTAAGGTACAATCAGTCGAATCCAGACGGACCAGAGATGAGGCACTACTATAACAATGGAGTCTGCGCTTCCGACGGTTCTAATTCTCGATACCGTGACACGAAGAGGCCAGAAGCCTCAGACGATGGCGATTTCGACAGCATGTCCAAGATAAAAGAGGCTCAGGTCGGCAACCTTAAACTAAATCTGCCTTTAGACGAGGATGATTACTTGATGCCATCGCCACAGCACAACCAAAACGATACAACTTACATGGATTTGATAGGCGAAAGCAGCGAGAGCGCCGAGAAGGATTTACGGTATACCGGATTCGTGGCACTAGGGAACAAGCGATGTGTGGACAATCCTGAATATTTAATGAGTGATGAAAACGTGCCTACTCAAACACTGGGTATCCCCACTGAGCCAGTACCTTTAGAATCTTTAGCTAGTGATGCCAGTGGTGTAAGTGGCGAGGTACCGCAGCCTGGAACTAGCAAATACTTGCCACAGCGCTCGGTGGAAGAGGAATCCATGTCTGACCATGAATACTACAACGATCTACAAAGGGAACTACAGCCGCTGCGCAAGAACGAAACCACGGTTTGAGTGGTGTGTCGTGCTCAGCCAGGCTGACGCGGTTACTGTAGTGAGTGTACAGGCATAGTTGGACTGTAGTTGGATTTGCGCCCAATCAGATCGAGTCTGGATTATTAGTCAAGATGAATCAGATTCTGGTCTGAATGGTGAGTGGCGTCTCCGGACTGATCTCTCGCTGACTGTTTTACTTAAGGCGCTCACGCGCTCTGTGCCATTAGAGTGATGGCTAGTGTTAGTTTGTTGAGAACACATCAACTTAAGAATTTTATTTAGTTAATAATAAAAGCATTTTGTTATTTTTTTACTGCAACTATGTAAACAATTGTTATAAAACAAAATTGTAAAAATATTTTTATTAGGTGCTCCCGCACTAGTATATATAAGTTATTTATTAATTTAATATAAGGAAGGCTATGTTTATTTTCATTGATACGTTAGCTTAGGAAGTGTTATTTAATTATAAAACTGTGATAATTAGATTTATTACAAGGGGACCAGCGAAATGAAATACAAAAAGGCTGGAACACGGAACTATGTGAATATTAAAACTTTAAGTTTAGTTACGCCGTGGTAGTTCACCGCACTTCGTTTTCGCAAGTGTTAGTGCTATCAGCGTACGTTGACAATCAAAATCCTTAGCTCATATTTTTTCATGGTGTTTTTCTTTTGAAACATCAATGTTTTTATAAATATTTGTACATGTTCTTGCCTGCAAACCTGTATAGATGCCGACAATGCCTACATTTTCAGGGTTCCAATAAATATAAGAGGGAATATACGTAACGGGACCAATCTTGCTTGTGACTTGCCTATCTTAGAACCATTCTCTGCACCTATAGGTTGGTATATACGATGAAATCGATTTAAAGATTACGTGATTTCTCCGAATCCTTGATTTGTACATCCAGGGAGCGGAATATTTTGTTCATTTCCAGCATATATATAAGTATATATGTTAGGGCAATGAATGTTCATGAGCTGTACCAATACTTTCGCAAACAGTAGTTCTGGGAACATAGCAGTTATGCGCCCAATTATATGTAATATAGATTGTAAATATCGCAAGATACGCAGCAAATTTAAAAAGACAATATTGTAACTAAAGTACCTCTATCTACTGCGCTTGTGCAAGCGCTGTCTCTAAGCACAAATATTTCACTAAAATGCAAATATAATAATGTATAAGGAAAATAGTTATTAAGTCTTGTTATTTGACCAAACCTTCGTTTGCCATCTAATTTTGTAAATATATTTGCTTTGATATGAGATATATAATACCTATTCTAGGTAAAAGTGCGTTAGGTTTATAAAAGTTAACTGCAGCAAACTACGGAATAGGTATTTTAGTGAGCTCTATTCACGACATATAAGCGTAACATACGGCATTCGATGATCAGAATGTTTCCTTTGGCAGGATGAACCTTCTGAACCCTAAGAAAATTTTAAGAAGAGCCATGTTGAATTTTAGTGCAGCCAAGATTTACTTGTGACGCCATTTATTTGCCCCATGTTTCAGAAAAGTTAATTCAGCCGTCTCCTACCTGCACGAGCCCAAACTTGGAATGTTTCGCTAATGTGTTTAAGATTTCTTTTAAATAAGTAGCACTTATGTTATAATGCAGTATATATTTGGAATCAGCTCATGAAGCCCTTTCATAATATGATTCAGAACACAGAATGTCAAAATTCTATACAAAATGTATGACTTCACGTCCTGCCTGCATTAAAATACAAAATGGCTCTTCTTAAAATGTTCTTAGGGTTCAGAAGGTTCGTCCAGCCAAAGGAAACCTTCCGATCAACAAATGCCGTATATTTCAGCGAACACCGCCCATTACCTGACACATTTTACAAGAAAATGTACCTAAAGTCGGTAGATCTTTTGGACGGCGCTTGTTGTGTATAACAGTTTTGTTTGGGAAATGTTCCCAAATGTTGAAATAACATTCGTACTTTATATAAGACTGAACACGTTCTCATGAACGTTGGTACAGTCAGCATCATAAACATCAAATTGGCCAAATATAACTCGTCCTTACCGCCATGCAAATAAAGATCTGTTCCGGTATAGTTGGCTAGTTTGGTCGTTACTAAATATGATGCCGACAGTACCTAATGGCACCACACATCGCGTCGGCTAGAGTCGACACAACACCTGAGCGTTGTGACGTCCAAAAGACCTGATATCGATGACTTCAGTGGTGATTAGGAGTCGGAGGTTGGATATTTTTCTATTCTGAATTACATTTTTTATCCATAGTTGCTGGGAAACTATAGAACATTGTGCCATTACAGATATGCTACAAATTAAAATATAGACAGCTGTTAAAAATTAAGCCCCAACTATAGTCTTCTTCGAGGTACTTTCGCCAGCTGGTATTCTGTTTTCATAAAACCGCAAATTAAATGTACCTACTTCAATGATACAAAGTAGCATCAGTCAATTGCAAGAGCTATTAAGATACGAACTGGAGACGGTACCTCGGAATTATAGCTTTTTTTAGCTCCAACTCCAATACTTAATTGAACAATGTAAATGAAATAAGTTGTATGTAGGTGGAACGAGTCATCCGAAGTACTATTTCTGATAACTTAGTCTGTCTTCGTCGACGAATAGCGCTTTCTTTCAACCGCATTCTATAGCATGCGGGTCGAAACAAAAGACGGTTGGCGTCGAGGACAGCGCTGTGGTGTAAAATAAAACAAACCTCTTCACTGTGTTACACTGTGCATGATATTCTGTACCGATTAGAAAAAAAGGTGTCACTGGCTATCTTGGGTTGACTTCTCCCTGTATTCTTATACAACACCTATACTAATATAAAATCCTAAATTTGGAATGAAAATCAGATTTCTATGGAGGGGTAGGGCGCCAGTTAGTAATCATTTTTGTCAGATTTTAACCAATTTTCGACATACAAAGACCGTTATAGGATACTTTTTACCCGACTATGGTGAGAAAAAATAAATACGCGAAAGAATGTGCCCTGTCACTTTTTTTCACAACACCAGCCACCAACTTATGTTGGTGTCGTTAGCTGGAATATTTAACTTAGTATTTAAAATCAGTCCAACTATAGATAACTCGTTCCACCAACCTATATGTAGCTCTAATAATGTTATGAATATCTTAAAAAAAATGAGTTTTATGTTATCTAAAACTCGTTTTCTACGTGGATGATTGACATTCGCTACTGTAATTTTATAATCGTGTAATAAATGCATTTCGATAAATCGAATATAGTTATATGTAAATAGTTTTGACATGGCTAACATTGTTTTGTGCGCTAGTGCAAAGATTGTATGCGGTTTTATGTACTTGTACCTTGATGAAACAAATTTAATTAAAGAAATTAAAATAACTTTATGGTTTTATTTTTCGCCTGTCTTGTCTGGAGATCATAACAGCGTGAATCATAGAAACCTATATAAAAATTGTAAATAAAAAATATAATATGTACAGTCGCCATCAGATATATCGCAGGTATATATATCGTGGGCAAATTTTCCACGTTTTTTTTTTTATTTTGTTGTCGATTTTGTTTTTTTCTCAGATTTCAATAAAATTTGGTGTGTTGGTAAAGTTGCTTATTCTGAACAAGGTAAGCCCAATTTCACGATATGTCCTACAAATTTTTCCATTGGTTACAAAAAATGTATGGTTTTTTTTAACAAAATTTCATATTGTGTACTAAAATTTAGTAGGTACAAAATGAGTAGCTCGAAATGAAAAATAAATAATTCGACAGCATAATAAAAATTGGCCCATGGGCCAATTTCTGTAGTACATTTTGTGTAACTCAATGGAAAGAAATTTGTAGGACATATCGTGAAATTGGGCTTACCATGGTCACAAGAAGCAACTTTACCAGCTCACCAAATTTTATTGAAATCTGAGAAAAAAAAGAAATCGACAACAAAATAAAAATTTGCCCTTACCTATGCTACGATATATCTGATGGCCACTGTACAGTGAAGACTTTTTTCAATACATGAAATCTATCTGACGGTCACTGAATCGCTATTTATTCTAATTTTTTGTATGTCGGTATCAGTTGTCCTTTCATCACGCCTAAACGGCTGTACAAACTTCAACTATTTTTGGTACACGACTAGCTAGATATGATTCAGAATCAGTCTGTGTATAAGGCAAAGTTGTGTAAGGTGTCAGACTATAAGTACTATTACTGGGAGAAGACTGCCGCAATCCAATAACTCGATCTGCACAGCTCCTGTAGTTTGCTATGTCGCAGCAAACACTCCAGTCAGAACGTCTGTGATTATAACATGTTCACAGTTCCAGTTTGACATGTAAACCTGATGTCTTGACTTGATGATGTATAGACTTGTGATGACTCCACATATGAAACACGGGCAGTGAATGTGTTAAGGGGCCTTATTTCTTTTAAAATGCTGATTGTTTTAGACATTTCTCTCTATGATCAAACATGTTTCTTAACATATTGACTACCTAGAGATGTGAATACCTAGAATAGGGCTAGGTATTTGAAACCTACGGTTTAAATCTTTCATTGATAGTTATTTCAAAAACTACTCGAAATTGACAAAATTCACGGGGAAAATTAGTTTTTTCAACTTATTTTAGACTGCACGCAATGAAAGCATGAAATAGCTATATACCTAGAACTCGGTAAAAAGTTATAATCACTTCAAAAAGTTGCTTAAAATTATCAATATATTTCACATAATATGAAAAAAATAATTTTTTAAAGGAATAAGGCCTCTTTAGATTATGGCACTGTTACGGAGATGCCATGAAATTTGAGCGATCAGCGGCGCGGCGAGCAAGAGATCCGAGGCGGGCGGCCATACGAGTGAGTGAGACACACGTACCGCGTACCCCTGCCGCCGTCGCTATTGCATCGCGATATGTGGCCCTCTGTCGCATTTACAACGCGCAAAGCAATGTAAATGCAAATGAAAAACATATTCATAACATCGTTACAACTCTGTTTGTGCTTCATAATTATTTACTAAATTACATTATCAATAATGTAATGATGTATAAAGTCTGAACAAAAAGAGTAGAAATTAAAAAGTGGCAATACTGTAGTGTCGAGCCCTTTTTCTTAGATTGATTACAAAGGGACGACGCTACAGTATTTGTATGTGGCAATACTGTAGTGTCGTCCCCCTTTTCTTAGATTGATTAGAAAGGGCCGAAACTACAGTATTGCCACTTTTTAATTTCTACTCTTTTTGGTCAGACTGTACATACAACTTAATTATTATAAACACGCATTATACATATATATATATATATATATTATATTTATATTCATTGCTTAATCATTTCTATTATGTTATAAAATTGTGCCTCTAGCAGCCATTTTTCCCGTTGTTTTTTTTGTTTTTACTTGACACATCGAGCTAATTTTAATCATAAAATACTTACAGTATGCTGTAAAATTCTAAATAGATATAATCCCATGTCAATTGCATTCGTCGGCCAGTATTTACTAATATTTGGTGGTGTAGTCAGATAACAGCCTATTAAAAGGCCGAGAGTATACAACATGTTTTTTTTTAATATAATTTATTGATAAACTGTAGATTAAAATGAAAAAATAATAATACTACGTATACAAATAGCCATTACATGTAAAAATTAAGTACATTTATAAGTAAACCACGATAAATAAATATTCTTTCATCTATATTCGAAGACATTAATTCTAGTGTGCGCTTATTTATTGTTACAAGGATATATTTATTCTAAAGACTGAAATTAAATTATTTTTTACCTTTAAGAGACTCCTCGTTAATGAATTTATATTTGAGTTGGAACATTAGTTAGTCTTAGGTAAACACTACGTCTATTGTACAGATGAAAGGTAATTAAATCGTGCTTTATATTTACAAGAAAACTTAACAAAATAATACATACACTTGGACGGATTCATTAGCCAGCTAGTTTATTTATTCAATTTACCAAATATCAATCAAATACCAAAGATCAAATGGGTAAATTTGGATTACGTAAATTACAATTTCAATTAACTATATACTTCCTATATTCGGATACATGTCATATTATATTATACGTTTTGGAATTTAACGTACCTAACAAATTATAATGGGCTCAAGATTATACGGTAATTAGCTAATCAAACTAGTTACTCTTTATGAAACGTCAAAATCGATTTGTAAGTATGAAAGTTACTTTGAAGATACTGGCTTGTGACGTCATAAAAATCAGAAGTCAAAAAACGTATTCTTTTTATGTTTTGTCCAATTAAAAACAGTGTAACGTCCAAAACTTAGTGGTAGTTTAATTGGTTCCGTGAATACTTAAGAGGCCTCATTCCTTTTAAAATGCTGCTTGTTTACACATTTTTCCCTATGATCAAACATGTTTCATATCATATTATTGATGTTACTACCCAAAACAGGGCTATTGGGACTTATTAGTATATAATTGAAACAGTTTGAATTTTTCATTGATAATTTTTGTTTCAAAAACTACTCAAACTTGACAAAATTCACGCGGAAAATTAGTTTTTTCAACTTATTTTCGGCTGCACACAATGAAAGCATGAAATAGCTATGTTACTACCTAGAACTCGGGGAAAAGTATTATTTACTCCAAAAAGTTGGTTGAAATTATCAATATTATTTGTCATAATATGAAAAAAAAAAACAATAGAAATAAGGCCTCTTAAGTGTGTGTTTAGTGGTTTCAATGATACAATTTATTTTCACTACAGTCAAATACCATATGTAGGTATAAGGGTGTGTCTCCATTGAATCGGAGACATGCGGAATAGACAATCACCTGATTGACGAATCACCTGAGTTGAAATCAGTATCTCAGCTCCGCGTCACTTGTGTGATTGGTCGATTCTGCATGTCTCCCCTCCGCTCCGAGACGCACACTCAGTAGCGCAGCGACCATACAACCCGATCCCCACCGGCTTGGCCACTTCAGTGCGATTGAGTACAATTCTTTATTGCTACCGAATAATAACTAAGCAAAATCAACCCCGGCTGCTCAGGGTTTTTGTTTGTCGTCACGCCACTGGTACAGTTAACCAATTTGATTTCTAGGCCGCCATAGAACCTTGCCACAATGACACTGATATGAGATCTCAAGCAGCTTTCATATTGGCGTTCACTGTGACAAGGTACGAAATGGCCTAGGAATCAAATTGGTTGACTGTACATACGTAATTGTATGTTGCAAAGGTTACTATGACTTATGTTTGAAAACTGTTTTTGATATATTGACAAGCATTTCCGCTTTTGACACCTTTTGTATAAAACATTTTACTTATTTATTACGTATAATTAATGGTGCAGAATAGATTCATTTTTTCTAGCATAAGATTGGAAATATATGTATAAGTTTGGCAGTTTTATTGCTCCATGGAAGAGATAGTTTTGGCAAATAGAGACTTATTTTTTATTTCAATTTACGTATTTTATACATAATGTACTAAATCTTAACGGCTATACTTACAACCACAGTTCCTAACTACAGCGTTACGGGCCTCCGATGGCCGCAGTAATCTTACAATAGATTAACAATAAGGGTTCCTAGTTGACTACGGAACCCTAAAAAGGTATAAGGGGGTAAGGGCAACGCTCATAAAATATTCCACTTACCCCTCTTGTTCTCATTACCCCCCTGACCTTACTTCACTATTGCCCGTTTCGCATGACGGCCGCGGATATCAAAGGTCCGCTGATCACTGAATATTGGTTAGTAAATATCGTATTATCCCGAAAGATAATCAGCTACTTAATATGAATAGTCAAAACGCTTAAATAGTACGAAATTATGAGAGGAAACTCTATGAGGTCGCCGTCTCGTTATTTATTTGGTTTTTCGTGATTGGGATATACAATTTTTTTAGACCTATGTTCATTCCAAAACCATTTCCAGGAATTAAATTGTGACAATATGCCACCTGTGAAAAGTTATTCAAGAAAGTTATTGACACACAGATGAAATTATTTTCTTGAATTGACCTATTTTTACGAAAAAATGGGGTGTAACTTTATTTAGTAAGTACCTATGTATATCTCAATTTAAAAAATTTCAATAGGCCAAAATTATTGTAACATGAATGTCAACATGATTGATACGCGATTTTTTTTCGAAAATTGTACTAAATAAATTGTATTTTGTATTCAATTGTAGTGTCGAAATTGTTTTTAGAAAACTAGCCTATTTGCACGTGCTTTCTGATCAGAAAAGATTCGCTAAAGTATATCGAAGAAAACTTGCATTTGACAGACAGAAAACAATGGTACCGCTTTGTGGTAAGTATTCAAATAATTATAGTATAAAATATATTGGAATGCATCTAGATAATACTCTGATATGTCTAAAATAATCAAGTTCCTACGTTAATATACATACTGAACATTATTTTATTCAGGTATTGAAAGAGGTCGATTTTGATTCGTCGTATGTGAAGATAAAATGGACAATAGATCTTTTATAATCCAAGAACATGGCGAAACTATAAGGGTTCCTAGTTGACTACGGAACTCTAATAACGCCTCCTGTATACACATAACTTTACTAACTGCAAAATTTACGAATATGATATAAAATTTAACATAAACTGATAAAAAGAATATTCTAGCGATTACTCTATATTGGAATGATTAAATTATTTCTTAAACATATCGCGTAAAGCTTTTTTTTATCATTTGGAGTAAACTGATATGTTAATGGAAAATATTTGACATTAAGATATTTCGATAACCACGCTTTCTTATCAAAATCTTCTAAAAAAAAACACATTTTAACAAATATTTCATAAGTAATAAATCAATATTATCTATAGTATAAATAATAATCTATGGAATATCTCAATAAAATTGCTATATAAAATAGAACAAAATGAAAAAATAATAATATACTTATGTTCGGTCGGTTTCTTAACCAGGATAAAACAATAATTCTCTATATCATACTTTTCAGGATACATTTAAATAAATAACCTATACAAAATCCAACACCATCGCTTAGATTCAGATTCAGTTAGAGAAATAAACTTAAAATGAAACCAACAAATGCATGTACGAACGTACATTAAAAATAAAGTTGTTCATAAAATGTACATAACAACTTCATTCATATGATTCATATCATAACGCAACATTCAGCAGAACAGAGTTTATGAGGGCCAATCAACTTTTTTCTGTTGCTAGTTGCCATGGTGATATCCCCAGGGCCACTCTAAAACTACGATTAAAATTACGATTTGGGCGGTTATGTTTACCAAAAACTGTGTAATTGCAACAGTTATAAGCCAATTCTTATGTAGACTATCTCCTGACAATACCGGTAATATAAATTATCAAAACTTTTCTGAGAAGTCGAATCACTGTTGTCCCACGGGACAGAATAACAAAAAAAAGTTGATCCACACTTAAAATGTCTATAGTGGTAAATAAATAGACGTTAGTATGATATCGGAGGACGTCACGTGTCATTAAATTACTACTTAAATTTAGTTCATTTGGCATCGCAAATGCAATATTCGAGTTGACAATGAGTAGGTGTATTCAAACCGTCAGTAATCACACGAGCTGCATAAACGCCCTTATACCGCCAATTTATTTATACTTTATTGCATAGATCAAACTAGTATGAATAGCGGACTTAATGCCACAAGGCATTCTCTACCAGTCAACCATAGGGCTAAACAGAAACATTGAGTTGGTGCAGGATCTGTAACGTTCGGAGACAATTTTAGAAATATATAATATATACATACTTAAACTTACAAAAATACATAATTATAATATACTACATACAGATTCATCTACCAAGTGAAAACATCATACCAATAATTCATCTTGAATCAAAAGTAACCAAAGTAATTTAAGTTGAATTGAAACCATTTCATATTTCTATCAAGTGAAAAGTAATATATAAATCGAGTGCTTCGCGATGTGTAACCCCTAATAAAATATTTGAATTTATTTTTCTGTATGTAAAGAATTATAAGAAAATACATAAAATAACCGAAATCTACGATAACTATACCTGCATAGATTCGTAGTCTTCGACCTATTAGCGGAAAAAAAAATATGCTGTCTCCTGGAAGATATACTAAAACTATTTTCCGCATAGCTGCTGTATTTTTGAATTTATAATGGGAAAATTAATTAAATTTTGCGGAATATTTAGTTCTTACATCTCTTTGTTCACAATAAATGCCTTTAAACGTCAGTTACAGATACTACACCACTAAAATAAATAAGTAGCACTAAAAATCTGCAGCATTGAGAGGGTTCAAAGCAACTTATCGTGCATTAAATAGTTACGTACAACGTAAAATGGAACAATTAGTTACGTATGTACATATGTAACGGTAGGCATAATTGCCGGCAAACTTTATGAACAAAAACGGGATCTGCGCATGTACATTTGTACGTAAATCGGCTACTGCGCAGTCAAGGTCAAGCTCATAAAGTTTGCCGGCAACTGTATATGTTTCTGTGGAACTACTTCATCACAAGGCTCAGTATTCGGTATTTTATAATATTAATTAGGTACGCAAATTGGATTACAAGTTAAAATACAATGACAGCATTTTGTGATTGAGAAAAAAGTTAATAACGTCATCTACAACAACTTTACTAATATTCAGTGGTTCCGGCGGGGTTCGGCGGTCTAACAGGTAACACGTCCGTGTTGACCCGAACAGCCGGTGAAAACGCGTTCTCGAACCCCGCCCGAACAATTTAATTTTTCAATTCCCTTCAATGTACCTAAACATTTCGTTTGGCAGATGTTAACTGCTTCAATAAATATATATATAGTAAATATTGTCCTTTGCCTCGTCTTATATTATATTAATAATTAAAGCGAAACGAATATATGACAAAACAGCCTAGTGAAATATTTTGTTGACATTGATCCAGAGGTTATGCTAAAAAAGCCAATTTCATGCGTGGCTTACTACTTCATATCCTAAAACCAAACTCACAATTTCTCCTAGTGATCTATTTTAAGTGCAGAGTCAGTTATTTTAATTAAAGCAGTTTGTTTTGATTTCATTTTATCTAGTGACAGTAGTGAAATGCCACAATTTATAGAGGACATTCGTAAATAAATAGGTCTTATGTTCTAAATCTTAAGGCTAAATCATCTTTAAATCATTTTATATACATATAAAGGCCAGATCCGTTTAAAATACTTACATGATAATGAAAAAAATACTAAGAAAATACAGTTGATAATAATAAATAAACCATATAAATGCATCATTCGATTTCGCTTATAACAAAATGCAATAAAATCACTAACCGTAAAGATTCTCTCGATTCGAAAAAACATTGAGCAAAATTTTCGAAGATTGTCAAACATAATGAAGGGCTAATTCGACTCTTGGAAAAAGTGTGACACATACCACCACGTCTGTATTTTACCAGCTGACACAACGGTAGTACAGTCAACATCAAATATCAGGCCAGTTATGTTTGATGATTGCTTCAGTGCCATAATACGCAAGAGAACTGCCTCCCTGTACCCTTACCATGAGTTGACGTGACCGGATTCGCTAGCACTAGAACTACAGTTCTCCATACAAATCCTTTACACAGTCGCTAGCGAGCATTGTCACTGTAAACTCATGGTGGGTACTGATGTAGTAGGAAAACTAAGTTTTCGTTAAAAGTTGCAATTGACAACATTTCATATTTATAACAGGTGGAAATTAATATAGAGATCGACAGGGCTTTATGTCGTGTACCTTAAAAAAAAATCTTTGAATTTATTCTTCTGTATTTAAAGAAATATAAGAAAATACATCAAATAACTACAATCTAAGACAATACGGGCTGAATAGGGTTGTTGTCTAAACCAAAGAGCGAAAACATATACCATATTTTTTATTTGACGTTGACAGATGACAGATACATACCGAGTTTTATTAAGTTTTTTTTAAATAAGAAAACCGACTAAAGTAACCGTTCCATTAAGTTCTGGTTTTGGTGTTGCCACATTTTAAAATGAGTATGTTTTTATAAATTAATAATAAAATAAATAATCATCTCAGAAAATAAATAAAAACAGAGATTACTTCATCTTTTTAAGCAGAATTCAGAAAAGTAATAAAATGATAGTCTTAAAAATATGAAATGTTGTCAATTAGGACGTCAGTGCAGAACTCTGTGGTTTATATTTTTTAGGCAAAGCATGTGTAAACTAAGCTATCGATATAATATAGACATGGTCTGAAATGAACTTTGAATTGAATTGAAAATAGCCTGTATAATTCCAAGAGCCGAATAGGTGAATCGACATGTAAAGTGTATATTGTCAAGTTTCAAGGAGTCATGCGTCGGTTGCGTCCTTTAAAGACTGACTACGCGGCATTTAACCTCCGACGAAAAAAGAGAGGTGTTAATGTTATATTTAAGTTTAACATGTGTATCTGTGTCTGTGGCACCGTAGCTCCCAAACGGATGCAACGATTCCGTCCGATCCGTGTTACCCGCTCATCCCACGGGAACACAAAATTTTTTCGGGATAAAAAGTAGCCTGTGTTAATGCAGGATGTCAGCTGGGTCGATTGCAAAAAAAATGTACATAGTTAAGGGCTTTAATTAAAACAAAATTAATTGATTCCCTTGTGTGACGAAAGTTACCCATCCATTTTTGACTAACTTTCGTCACACAAAGGAACCGATCGTATTTTATGTTAACTAAGCTTTTAACTATGTATTTTTTTTTTTGCTACCGACCCGTCTAACCAATTAATCAAAATTTCCCAGCCGTTTGAGCATGAAGTAACAAACAAACACATAAACACACAAACTTTATAAATGTATGAAACATGTACCTAATGTCCCATTTTTTTAATGTGGGTACACACCACAATCTTTATAATAAACCATTCATATAAAAATCAAAGCTTAAAGAAAAATTGAAAAATTAGTTACCTGGTGGAAGAGACCGGGAATAGAACCCGGTACCTGTGGATTGCCGGTGCAGCGCGTTAACCACTTCGCTACCCTAACTCCCAAGCAACCTATCGAATTTTTCCTTAGCTTTGTGTGTCGATTGCATTGTTTATTGCATTGTTTGTTTATTCGCCTTTATATAAGTGTGATATGTGAGGTAACCGCGTAGTCTATCTTATCTCTTTACTCTGAATTGTCTTTCTTGTTTCTCCTGTGGCGGCGATGTTTACTGTTGGACAGGATCTCGTATGCCTGCTGAATCTCCATGAAGCGTTCCTGCAAACAAAATATAGTCGTAAACGGCAACTCTGACCAATTTAAAAAGGCATACAAAATCCATATTCACTATGAGGTTTGGTAACGTCTTAAAACCATTTATTTTACTCGTCACACCAGCTGAGCGTTCTACACGGCATAAAGATTAGCTGAATTCATCCGTGGGGAAAGTATCTGCTTTTGGTTTTCTATTTTAATTGATTGCATTTAATTCTTTTTAACCGGTTTTTTTTTTTCGATATTATGAAATAAAAGATAAATTGAAATATTACCACGTTTTAACATTTTCCAAAATATGCCAATTTGTGATTGTTTTTTTTTTTAAGTGTCTCATTCTAAAATAGCGTAGGCGACCAGTATTAATTGATCACAGCGCAGAAAAACGTCGGACTACTATTAAGGCGGATTTAGTATGGAAATTGTTCAATAGTTTATTTTAAAATAAACACATACAATATATTTACAATACTAAAAACTATAGATAAATATAAAAGAAAGGATAATTTATATGTACAATGGCTTAAAGCTAATTAGAAAAAAAAACGGAAATTGTACCATTGTTCTTTTCGTGTGTTGTGACTGTAAAATTTTCCACAAGGTGACGTCATATAGAGGGCCGATTTTTAGATGACGCTTATTTAAATATTTTAATAAATAGTCGGTATAATCAAATAAAAAAAATAGTTTAGGGTTCTGTGATAATGATAATAAATTAATGAAATTAGTTTAAAGTGAACACTATTTGCTTATAGCTAGAATATAAAACCAGTAACCATATACAGGATGTCTTTGACCATATGGCTTTAATTGCATGGTTCAATTTTGCTCTCCACACTGAGCATCTCTTCTGCAACTTTTTAAAAACATCTCCAGTGTTCATTTGTTTTTTTTTAATACTTTTAACGTTTAGATTTAAGAGACGTCAAACGAATAATCGCAATTTACAATTGGACTTTGACGTCTAACAAATTATCTAAATTATAATTGTTAGTAAAATCGAACTTCACATTGAAAGCCCCATAGTCAGAGGCAGCCTGTACAACAGTTATCGGAGTCGTTTATGTTTATGTAAGATGGTCCCTAATATGTATACATTACCTGAGCAGCGCGCCTCAGTGCCTGTTCCTTCACTTTATCGGGGTGATGCTCGCGGGACAGGCGACGCCATGTCGACGTGATCTCCTAATACAGTTAACGGAGTCATTTGTGTAAGATGGTCCCTAATATGTATACATTACCTGAGCAGCGCGCCTCAATGCCTGTTCCTTCACTTTATCGGGGTGATGCTCGCGGGACAGGCGACGCCATGTCGACGTGATCTCCTAATACAGTTAACGGAGTAATTTGTGTAAGATGGTCCCTAATATGTATACATTACCTGAGCGGCGCGCCTCAGTGCCTGTTCCTTCACTTTATCGGGGTGATGCTCGCGGGACAGGCGACGCCATGTCGACGTGATCTCCTAATACAGTTAACGGAGTCATTTGTGTAAGATGGTCCCTAATATGTATACATTACCTGAGCGGCGCGCCTCAGTGCCTGTTCCTTCACTTTATCGGGGTGATGCTCGCGGGACAGGCGACGCCATGTCGACGTGATCTCCTAATACAGTTAACGGAGTCATTTGTGTAAGATGGTCCCTAATATGTATACATTACCTGAGCAGCGCGCCTCAATGCCTGCTCCTTCACTTTATCGGGGTGATGCTCGCGGGACAGGCGACGCCATGTCGACGTGATCTCCTAATACAGTTAACGGAGTCATTTGTGTAAGATGGTCCCTAATATGTATACATTACCTGAGCAGCGCGCCTCAATGCCTGCTCCTTCACTTTATCGGGGTGATGCTCGCGGGACAGGCGACGCCATGTCGACGTGATCTCCTAATACAGTTAACGGAGTCATTTGTGTAAGATGGTCCCTAATATGTATACATTACCTGAGCGGCGCGCCTCAGTGCCTGTTCCTTCACTTTATCGGGGTGATGCTCGCGGGACAGGCGACGCCATGTCGACGTGATCTCCTAATACAGTTAACGGAGTCATTTGTGTAAGATGGTCCCTAATATGTATACATTACCTGAGCAGCGCGCCTCAATGCCTGCTCCTTCACTTTATCGGGGTGATGCTCGCGGGACAGGCGACGCCATGTCGACGTGATCTCCTAATACAGTTAACGGAGTCATTTGTGTAAGATGGTCCCTAATATGTATACATTACCTGAGCAGCGCGCCTCAATGCCTGCTCCTTCACTTTATCGGGGTGATGCTCGCGGGACAGGCGACGCCATGTCGACGTGATCTCCTAATACAGTTAACGGAGTCATTTGTGTAAGATGGTCCCTAATATGTATACATTACCTGAGCAGCGCGCCTCAATGCCTGCTCCTTCACTTTATCGGGGTGATGCTCGCGGGACAGGCGACGCCATGTCGACGTGATCTCCTAATACAGTTAACGGAGTAATTTGTGTAAGATGGTCCCTAATATGTATACATTACCTGAGCAGCGCGCCTCAGTGCCTGCTCCTTCACTTTATCGGGGTGATGCTCGCGGGACAGGCGACGCCATGTCGACGTGATCTCCTAATACAGTTAACGGAGTCATTTGTGTAAGATGGTCCCTAATATGTATACATTACCTGAGCAGCGCGCCTCAATGCCTGCTCCTTCACTTTATCG
This sequence comes from Apotomis betuletana, assembly GCA_932273695.1. Taxonomy (NCBI): domain Eukaryota; kingdom Metazoa; phylum Arthropoda; class Insecta; order Lepidoptera; family Tortricidae; genus Apotomis; species Apotomis betuletana. The sequence continues at coordinate 7,996,524 of OW026298.1, read as the reverse complement.
GGGTGATGCTCGCGGGACAGGCGACGCCATGTCGACGTGATCTCCTAATACAGTTAACGGAGTCATTTGTGTAAGATGGTCCCTAATATGTATACATTACCTGAGCAGCGCGCCTCAATGCCTGCTCCTTCACTTTATCGGGGTGATGCTCGCGGGACAGGCGACGCCATGTCGACGTGATCTCCTAATACAGTTAACGGAGTAATTTGTGTAAGATGGTCCCTAATATGTATACATTACCTGAGCAGCGCGCCTCAGTGCCTGCTCCTTCACTTTATCGGGGTGATGCTCGCGGGACAGGCGACGCCATGTCGACGTGATCTCCTGCTGGCTCGCGTCAGGGCCGAGTCCAAGGACCTGCGACAAACAGTTCGTCAGACAAAGTCGATAACTCGTACCAATACAAACTGTCAAGGGAGTTCACCAATCACCCCACCACCACATTTTACTTCTGAAATGACTCAAATAACAAATCTAATTCATGTTAATTTTGAATTTGAGTCTCAGCTTGACAGTCTGAATTGACTTTGAGTTGATTTTCGACGTTTGTTATTTCAGTGGTATCGTTTTTGACACTTCTTTCTTTTCAGATTTCAAGGGATATTTTACATCCATTCTTCTTGTTTTCTCCTTTATCGGTTACATTATTTGCTTCTTTAACCCACGTCTAAAAAGGAGCAGGTTTTCAGTTCGTCTTGGAGTAATTTTTATGCATGTTAGCGGATTACTAGAAAATGGCTGAACCCATTTGGTAAATGATAGCCCGCCTTACCACAGTTAGGCGACATAGGTACCTTGTAAGCGTTCTGCTCGCCGTGCGGGTCGGACAGGTCTATGATCTGCTTCCACACTTCATACCAGCCATGATGCTGCGCGTATTGGTAAGTCTCGTACAGACATTGTTTCACGTCCAACCACCTGAAAATAAAACGAACTAGTTGAATATGAGGTTAACCAAACTTTTGTTTCAAGAATAATGATTAGTTACTCTCGGATCGTAATGTCAATATCCCATAATTTTATGTTTTTTTTTTTTTTTTTTTAATATCGGACAACCTCACAGAAATCGATCTAGTGCCAAATTAAGCTCAAGAAGTCTAGTGTTATGGGTACTAGACGACGATATACGTACTTATATAGATAAATATATACTTAAATACACAGAACAACCATGACCCAAGCACAAATATTCGAGTTCATCACACAAATATTTGCCCTGGCCGGGATTCGAACCCGGGACCGCCGCTGAGTAGGCAGGTGTCTACAAACCGAGCCAAACGCGTCGTCATAATTGTTCGACGTAACTAAGTATCCGAGAGTAATCGTTGTTTTTGGATTAATAGTTTGGCCGAATGCAGTTTTAATACGAGTAGGTATACTGTCATACATATTTATATCTATAACAAGAAAGATTTCTTGTTTCTTGCAGCCGCACAAGGCTTCCGCCTTCACAAGATTGGAAAAAAAAAAAAAACTTGTTAAAGTCAGGAATATTTGGCTCTATAAGTATGGTATTCTTTACAGGTTTTGAGGAATCGATAGATGTCTCTAAAACCTGTTATAAAATGAAAATATTTTTTATAAAACGGAGAGAGCTCATGATTTCTCGAAAAATCATAATAACGCGATACAGGATTTGTATGCGCGCGGTGTCAGCCGTAGAGCGCCATTTGTTGGCTGAAATTTTTGTCTGCTCATAACGCTAAAACGGCTGGACGGATTTTAACCAATTTCGGTACAGAGATAGCTGAATATGCAAGATGGTTATAGTTTATAGAATACTACATTAAATAAAAAAGGACGGCTACACGCATGAAGTTGCGGGCACTTGCTAGTAACTGTTATAACTTTTGAGGACGCGTTTATCTGTTTTTTATTTCTATAAACAGATGGAAACATTCTTATGCTGGTTTACCGTAACGCTGAGAGACAGTGTTGACATTACTGACTACCTACTAATAAAGTCACAACACGAGTACAAAGCATTCTTGATGGCCTCTGCGGTGTCAGTATTTCACAAATATTGTGTGATTTTTCTCACCGCACGTGCCTTCGGTCGATATGTCGATATAATATCTTAGTTTATTCACATGTATCTTATATCGTAATTAAATAATGCGTGCAAAACTGCACGCGCGTGACTATTTCCCGTTCAAGCGAGCTATAAGTAGGTCACGACGAAAACATGTAGCCTTAAGAGGCCTCATTCCTTTTAAAATGCTAATTGTTTTAGACATTTTTCATCACATTTGCTCGTAAAAGGTGGTATTACATGCGGGTGTACTGAAGGACTAAGGCCTATATAGTTCCCGCGGGAGTTATACATTGGCATAATTCCCTCGGGAGTTATGGTTTTAGTTTTAAAAATATAGTACGCACTCGCAGATTACTTCAGACTAAGGAGGTTTCAATCCAGCCAAGGTTTTTTGTTGTATCAACAAAACTTGCCTACCAGCAAATTTTATTGTGTATTGAATTAATACGGTATATGTAACTGCATTAATATTTATGTTTTACAATTATTTATGTGTATTTTGCAATAATTTTATTAAATTAAATTTTGAATTAATGTTACAATCTGGCAGTATAGCCTGTCAAGTTTCTAAACGAAACGCAGTTCTTAGCATTATCTGTGGTAGACGACACAAAAGAAGGAAAAAAGTTATAAAATTATTGGTTAGGAACTATTTAGTTTGTAAAAACTTACTGTTCATATTTAAGTTTTATAATATTACGCTGTTAATTATTGCTGCATAATATTGTTAATTGTTATTTGTTTAATAATAGATGGTAAGATTCTGTGTTTCGTTTTCTGTTTTAAGCTGATGGCCGTTTTGCCAGTGCTTATGGTAAATTAAAAAAAAATATACAGAAAAAGTTGGTTGTCAATCGTTATCATTTAATGTTTATTTTTGGCTTATTTATTTGTTATTTACTCCAAAATGTGATGAAAAATATTGTGTGTAAGGCGGGTAGTAAGGGGATTACAAACTCATTCTCAAAACTTCGTTAGTAATCCCCTACTTACTACCCTTATGACACAATATACTATTTCTCTATGATCAAACATGTTTCTTAAGGCGAAGGGTATAGTGAAACCCCAAAAACATGCTGCGTTTGGTCATGAATTGTGGCTATAACGCATAATTTTGAGTTTCGATACTTATACGTATCGTAACAAGCATATCCTCGAGGTTTTCTTCCAGTTCGAAAAACATTAATTTTTTGCACGGTTTTCCTTCAGATACGTTTTGAAGTAACAGTTTTTATCTTGTTTGGGCTCGTTTTTCTCCGGAAATTCAAAACCGTTTTAAACCAAACTTGGAGTGGGTACTTATATATCTTTTACCTATTTTATCCAGTTCTATTTATCCCAAAGGCTGGTTTATTATAGATTTAACCTTTAACGCCTACTGTTTTAACAATAAATGAATTTGCTCGCAACTTTGACCAGGCAATTGATCGTAAACAGAAATGTTTTTTTTGTGAAATTGAAAACTACGAATTATAAAAAATAAAGAAGTATTGGAAGATACTAGAAAAAACCGAAAACATTACAAAAAGTACTTTTGAAGGGGATTTAAAATACATAAAATATTAATTTGAAAAATTTTGAACCCACGAATTCTGTGAGCGAATGAATGAATCTATTCCTTGGTCTGGTGTCAGTCAGGCTGTTTTGACATGAAGTTTGTTTCTAGTGTTTCCATGCTCCCATTTGAATTTTGTAGTACCTATCAGATCGTCAGTGTCATATCTAGTTTTCTATTACTAGAAGTTCTTTAAGAATAGAGAAATCGAATATGAATTTGATTCCACATTACTACAAAAAGTAATAAAATAAGTGTAAATCGAACAAGCTTCGATAACGGCTAATTCCTTTGTATAGCCGCCATCAGATATATCGCAGCAAATAAGGCGTTCATAAATATCTGAACACCACTCTTGGTAACATTTTTGTGAACGCATTGTTTGCTGCGATATATCTGATAGCGACTGTAAAATATACTAATACGAACTCTACTAAGATTGGGCTTCGATCTGAAATTTGCTGCAAAATATAACTATTACATTGATATCAGGTATATACAGGGTGCCCGTGAGCATTGCGAAAGATTTTACCCAGGCATTCCTGAGGTCCTAAGGAGTAATAAATCTTATATGAACCTAGGCCAATTTATATTGTTTGTTTCTCATTTCTCCATACAATAAATACTTGATAAAAATAATAGTAAGGTGGCGCTCCTGAACACGGCGCGCATCGTCAGGAGGTTCCTCTCTACAGCCCTAACCACCGGTAGCCTGGGCCCTGCCCCGCTGCCGGCTGCACCCTAGGTTAGGATTTTTATAATGTATTTATATTTTGTAATTACTTTATTGTAATTAACTCTTTATATACATTTATTGTAAAAAACCTAGCCAAAGATGAAAGATAAATAAAGGAGATAATAATAATAGTACATTTTTATTGCAGACAAAAAACCCATATCACACAATAATAAAATAAAATCAGTAAAAAAATAAGTAAAACATAGCCACCGTTGCAATAGCACACACTTAATAAATAAATAAATTTAAATTGAAATACAATTAGGTAAAATTTCAGTTAGGTACCTTCGGTTCCCATCCCGATGCAGAGACAGCCTGAACCTGGAAATTGGGCTATTGTTCGTCACTGATTGCGGCAAGTATCGAGTTCTCAAAATGAGGCCACTCGGAATCTGATGACGGCAAAGAAATCAGGCACACGAGCTTCGGTGAACATGCTCGGTAACCTCATCAGGATTCTGAAGGCGTCGTTATATCGAACCCTTAGGGTGTTAATTGTTTTCCTGGTGAAGTTTGTCCAGAAGTAGCTGGTGTAAAAGCTTTCTGGCAGTATGCTCTGAAGAGTGTCACCTTGACCTCTTCGGAGCATCCTCCAAACTTACGCGCGAGCATCTTGCACCTTACTGAGAAAGCTATTCTTTCGTTATCTTTGGCGTCTTTCATATACTCCGTAAGGATATTGACCCTTTCCTGCCTTAAATAAATATGCCCAGCAATCTGTGGTTAAAATATGTTTGCACCCTGTATAACCCGACTCCTCGTATCGTAGCTATTATGTTTCAGCCTGCTTCGATATACATAGATTTCATCAACATGGTACGATTGAAGTTATTTCATTCTATCGAGTAATTTTCAAAGTATATTGTAAATAGACAGTTGCTGTAAATAGACACATTGAAAGCCAACGAAAAATTCGTTGGCAATCAATGCCGAGCCGTCACAGCGACATCTAGACCGTCAAGTGTGCAACAGGTCAATGAATGATTAAGCGTATTCGCTCATCAACTAAACTTGGTCCCGCCTAGATGGCGCGCGGGAGGATCTCAATCGAGCAATGTCATTCAGCCATCCCTTCGCCTTAACATATTATTGATGTTCCTACCTAGAACAGGGCTATTGAGATTTATTGGTATATATTTGAAACTTACAATTTGAATTTTTCGTTGATAACTTTCGTTTCATTATCTCTGCACGCAATGTAAGCATGAAATGTTACTACCTAGAACTCGGGGAAAAGTATTATTCACTTCAAAAAGTTGGTGGAAATTATAAATATATTTGTCATAATATGAAAAAAAAAATTAAAAGGAATAAGGCCTCAGACTCACTAAATATAAATAAGGAAAAGGATGATCTTAAGAAGGTTAAATTAAGATCAGTCCACTTCAGGAGACCGTCCAATGACCTTCATCAGGTCATCAGTTCACCTGGCGATACCTCCCGGCGGCCGTCATACTGGTCGTCAGTCCACATAGTTTCCTGTGACCTTCATAAGGTCATCAGTCCTCCTGTCAAGACCTTCCAGTGACCTTCATTTTGATATTACTTGGTGATTCATTTTAGTACTATATACTTGGCCATAATTAAATTGCTCCTTTCTTGAGGAAGATTTGACTTCCTATATAGTTCATGTGTATCTATCTGAAGGAAAAAATGCTTAAGGGTAAAAAATCATTGAGAATCCTTGATACTGAAAAAAAACGACAGGATAAAAAGCAATGAATTTTTACGATTATGAATACTAATCACTGCGAAAGTATACTTCAGACAATAAATACGATTAGGAAAAAATGCGACTAGAAACATTTACCACAATTAAAATAAAATACAGACATATTATGCGTTTTAACTAAAATCTGAATGGGAAAATACGCTACAGCAATATTTACTACAATGAAATACCGATTTTTGGAATATGATCTAACAAATCTTTATATATTACCAAAGACGGGTCCATATTGGCTCACATAAAATTCTTGTTCATAATTGTCATTAGTGATAATTTTCGTAGTCATAATTTCTACTTTTCTCTGAAACAAATAACATTTCAGGATTGTTATAACCTAACCTAAGCTAATAGGTTTTACTCTCAAAACTCTTGTAAAGATAATAATTTCAGAGTTTTATATGACTAACGATTTTAGCTGATTTGGCTAACGGTTTTATGACAAACAATACGTTATGACAATCATTGGTTATGTGAAAAAATGCGCACTCCGGGCCGTTCTTACAACTGCCAAGCCTGTGGTCGCGTATGAAAACGTTGTTTTCCTACATAACATTGCTTATTATCTGTAAAAGTCTAAAAGGCCTTTGATTTAATGATAAATACCGGTATTCTCGACATAGGGTTACGATCTATACTGGACTATCTGAACTATGCTCATTACACGACTCAGCACTGCCAATCTCGCTCACACGATATTTAGAGGTACTTTGAGAAGACTTTCGTTGGTTTTCGTTTGGTTAAGGCATCGTCCTAAAGTGGCGACCACATATAGGAAAGCGCAGCGTTGGACGGATGACCTTGTAATGGTAGCGGGGAATCGATGGATGCGGTCTGTACAGGATCGCGCTTTGTGGACTTATAGGGGATCTACCTTGAGCAGATGTCCATACCCCGAGATATTCGGTGCGCAACTGATTTGACCCCTACCTTCGGCCTATTATGTCATTGGTGCAACGGAAACCCCGCGGTATGTTGATGTCCAAGCCACGGATAGACGGGGGCAAATTATACTGACGTTTAATTAGTGCGAGGGCAAATTAAACTAACTTTATTAGGTAGTTGATATCGATAAAAATTACGTACAATTTTATATAATCATACACACAAAAAAAATTTCTTTGAAGGGTTGATCTTATTTGAGATTATGTACTTATCATTTTCGTAATATACAATAAAAAAAAACTACATTTTCAGACTTAAAGTTGTCAAAAGCGAATCTAGTTTAGAGTCAATGTTAGATATCGGTTGTTTATAGTTGCGATAATTATAAATAAATTAGGTTTGCAAATAATTAAAAGGTATTCCAACTTAGCCATTAGTTATGATAATTGTGATTCAAAATTGCATTTTATCGATGTCGATACATTTAAATCTACATATAATCAATTACTAGCACCGGTACATATTTGCCCCCGTCTATCCGTGTTTTGGATGTCTGTGGCTGACAGATAGACTTACCAGGGACTAGTGAAGAAGTGATGCAGAGCCTCGTATATGGGGACCTCGTCGCCTTCGCTGTCGGTGATGGTGCCGTGGAAGTACAGGTAGCTGGCCCATAGCGACAGGAACAGCGTGGCGCACAGGCCCAGTGTGACGATCCGCCTGCAAACAGGTACAGTTACAAACGGGGACTTTTGCCATGGAATAAATCAATAATAAAAACATTAAATAAATATCGGACAACCTCACACAAATGGGTCATTGTCAGATTTAGGCTGGTTTTAGTGTCACGCGGACCGTCGCGCGGATCGCTCCGCGCGGAGCAATATGTATGGCGCGTCCGCATTACTCTAAAAAGGGTACACTACATAAATACGAAAAACTTAATTCCGATATTTATAATCACGAATTTCAAAATACCGATTTTTACATTTCCGAATGGATCAACATTCCGAATATGATTATTCCGACATTTCATAAATCCGATTTTTACATTCCCGAAATTACAAAAATCCTAATGGTTATAATAACGAATTTCAATATTCCGAATATTTGTACACCGAAGTGTAAAAAGTCCGAACTATTAATATTCCGATTTATCACAAGTACGAATTCCGATTGCTAAAAAACCGATTTTCAAAATTCCGAATTTTAATACACCGAAAAATGAAAAGTCCGAGTCAATATTAAAACGAAACATCAAAATACGGAATTCTAATATTTGAAAACCTAACCTACAGTTTTCGGGGTTCAGCCAATAACCTAACCTATAGTTTTCGGGGTTCAGCAAGTCTGACGCTCCGCTCGCTTCGCTCGCTCCGCTATACGTGGTCACAATACAAACCTAACCTAACCTACAGTTTTCGGGGTTCAGCAAGTCTAACGCTCCGCTATACGTGGTCACAATACAAACCTAACCTAACCTACAGTTTTCGGGGTTCAGCCAATTCGATATTTGTCCAAATCCCGTTTTCTATTTTTGTTTTAACGTAAAAAATCGGTTTAAAGTAAATAATCTTTACCCAAATACTCCGAAATATTTTATTCCGAATTTACTAATTCCGATTTTCAAAACTCCGAATTTCATAATTCCTAAGAAATAAATTTCCGATTATCGAATACACGAATGTCATTATCCCGAATATCAAATTTCCGAATAAGTAATGAAGTTTCGGAAAATTAATAATCGGAATTTTGTTTTTCAGGCCAATGACACTTCGGGCTTTTCATTATTCGGAGTTATAAAAATCGGAATAATAAACAATCGGAATTTTGAAATTCGGTTATATAAATTTCGTGTTTTTTAGTAATCGGAATTTTGTTTCCTAGGAATTATGAAATTCGGAGTTTTGAATATCGGAATAAGCAAAATCGGAATAAAATATTTCGGAGTATTTGGGTGTTCCCCTCTAAAAAGCTCCCTTAAGCTTAACCTATTGACCGCCAAGCGGTCTAGCAATTTACCGTGCCACTGACGCCGGAGTAAAAAAAAAAGATGTGCCCCAAAATCAACAGGGTTTGAAAAATACTTGTAGCGGTTAGAATTACAAAGTTTTTGATAATTGAAATTTGGACGGCTGTGGCCGACGTGGCGTCAGGGGCACGATTTTTTGTTATGATGTGTTGACGGCCACAGCCGACTGTGGCGGTCAAAAGGTTAATACATCGTACGTGATCCGCGCGGACGGTCCGCGTTAGGTGCGTGTCTTTCCGGTGGAAATTTGCGAAAATAAGGATTCCAGGGCCAAATTTTCTGATTAAATGCCTGTAAGAATAAAGAACGTTCCCTCTTCTATGATCTGATGTAATAGCAACATAACCTAGATTCATACACGCTCTTAACTTTTGACCACCGAAGGGACGAATTTTGTTTTTTGAACTGACAATGACCCAAATCGATCTAGTCCCACAGTAAGCTCTAGTAGGCTTGTGTTATGGGCACAAGACGACGATAAGTATACTAATATAGAGAAATACATACTTTAATACAAATAATATCCATGGCCTAGGCAAAAATAATCGAGTTCATCACACAAATGTTTGCCCTGGCCGGGATTCGAACCGGGGACCGCCGGCTCAGTCGGCAGGCATTTATTGCATTGTATTTCTCCTGTATGTTTTATGAGGTGTGCAATAAAGAGTACTTGTACTGTAGGTATTGTATTGTAATTCAGTCGCTTTGCGTATAATAATATTTTTACGAGGCGATATATCCTGAGATTATCTAAGTTACATAAAATGTTAGCACCTACGCACAACGTGCACATAAAGGAAAATATTTATCTACTCCGATTTCGCAACTAGTGTGCTAATGTTCTCATTCTCACTTGATAACATTGAATTTATTTCACGGAACATAAATGAAGTAGTACTTTAATGAGAGATTAATTAATCGTATTAAAACTTTCGTGAGACATATATTTGAGTCATTTTCAAAAAACATGTATATAGTTAAAGGCTTGATAAAAACAAAATTACGATCGGGTCTTTTGTGTACTTAACGAAAGTAACTCATACAAAAGATATGGGTAACTATCGTTACACAAAGGAATCAATTAAGTTTTGTTTTAATTAAAGCCCTTAAATTAGTTTACACTCACGTGAAATTATCAGGAACGGCCCGACATGTTTCGAACTCGTATGGAGCTTTTAACCCTTTTCTCGGCAATTATTACAAATTAATGAGAAGTCCGCATTTCAAGCCTCGTTGTTATTGAGTAATTAAAACAAAAAGAAGTAAAAAAAATACAAAAAATTACTAAATTGAATGTATCATATATGATACATTATCAAGAAAAGACAGCTACCACTACAGCGGCGCGGTAACTTCGTCCTGACCTACCCTGACCTAACCTGATGAAGAGCTCCATTCGAGTTCGAAACATGTCGGACCGTTCCTGACAATTCCACATCCGAGATTAATTCAAAATATGTGAAACTTACTTAATAAAGTGCCTTCTAATAGGCGTCCTACGCCATTCCTTCGAAAAGGAATCGAACGCAAGGCATGCAGCAAGCACCATGAGCGAGAACCATACGGTCTCATCGTACACGTAGTAGCGCAGCGGATACGCAGCGTACGCGGCGAGAAGAGGCCACTTTAGCGTGCCGCGCTCGCGCCCGATATTGCCCACAGTCCACACACCTGAGTCAATACACGAATATCAATAAAACTGCCAGATTCATAGCAAAAACGACAGAAGTAGAAATTAAATTTCATGTAACCTTAAACTTCACTGTAACAGCAATATTGTTTTCAGTCGAGTAGTCTTGTATTAAGAGTTATGTCGATATAGAAATGATACCTTGAAATTGGCAATGAAGGTAACTGTTACATGGTAACAAGTTAATAGGTTTATCAAATTCCAATTATACGGTTTCCGTGAAGACACAAAATGTAATGTGATGAGAGTTATGTGTTAGTTACGTCTTACATACCAGCATTTCCAACAGCTGTATTTTTATGATCCTATGACACCTATAATTCACTATGAATCGTGTATTCAAGACCATATGGACGAGTTACTATAAAATCGTCATAGATGTGCATTTAATATTTTGAGGAGATTCATAGATCTCATCATCAGATTTTCACCAAAACTTTATACAAACAACTTAGAGATGACTCAAACAAAAAACTAATTCAAAATTCGTTTATAAAGTACAGAGTTATGGAGTAAAAACATTAAAATAATTAATCTGAATTGAGAACCTCCCTGTTTTTAAAAGATGGTTGAAAACAACCAACATTTAAACGTTACAGTACCTACCAGAATCACATGCTTGCACTGGATTTAAAGGTAAATGGGATTTGAATTTGGACAAGTGCAGATTACCCAAACACAGTGGGTTTTATTAAAATTGTGTGCATTTTAAGTTCTCATACTATATGCTAATTTTAAGCCTAAAAAGCCAAAAGTGAATGATTGTTGAGTGACTTACCAATACTAGCTGCCAATGGGATGAGAAAATTCAGGTATCTAAGGTTGATGCCCCAGAACTCGTCAGGCGGCACCGCATGCATCATGACCTGGCCCCATGAGTAGCCGACCATAAACATGCCAGTAAAGCGATTCATGGAAAATGGTGGCTGGAGACGATAACAAAAGAAACATATGTTAACTTAAATGACCTTAGGTAGAAAGTTTTTAAAAATGTGTTAAAGTATATTATAAAAATGTGTTAGTTGCTTTTCCATATTTTATTTCTGATTATTTTATAGAAGACCCATCATAAGATAACAAATAAAAAAGAGTGTGCTTATATACTTTTGCCCTCTTTGCACAAGCCCTTATTTTGGACTTTTAATTACTAAGAAAGTATAGAAATTTGATTAAGGCAGATAGTGATATATGTTCAAGTTTACTATACCTTGCTTTCTTACTTAGAAAGAAAAGTACATGATAATAGAAATACGTCAGCAGATTTATGTGAAATTACAGTCATTTATATTCTTGTGATATTATTATCTGAATTATAATAATTTATTTCCAAACACATCTTATAAGTTTTTATAACTAGAAGTTCTACTATTAGTTAACAGGTTTGATATTATACATTGTCAGAATTTTAACAAAAAATAAACAGTATTTGGTGACATAAAGCAAAATGAATAAATGGTAACATTTGATTTTTACTATCCTGTATATTTTTGTTTTTTCAGATGATTATAAATGACTATATATTTTTTTATGAAGTAGGGTCCAATATTTGCGTCTTGGGCATGAAAGTCACACAATAAAGGTATTTCTTTCAAACAAATACGAAATACGGTACACAAGCTATCAACCGCAAAAAGTAGGTTACAGCTAAATAATTAACATAACAACAGTACATTAACCTCACCTTCTTGTTTCTGATCATTCTGGCGACCAGCTCCTCCATGTACTTCGGGTCTTCGTTCGCATCTCGGACATAACGAGGGATTCTAAAGATTTCCCCCAACCAACCGACTCCGAACCCTCCTAGAGTAGACCACCAGACAAAAGCGTGGCGATCCCGACGTAAGTAGAAATGGTGCACCCCGAATATACCACCGAACAGCCAGAGTACGTACGCCACGAATACATTCTTTTTACCCGGAATACTGTCCCCTTTTACAGCCATTTTCACAACTAAAAATGTGACGAGAAGTATCAATTACAGTAAGGGTAGTAAACCGCGAAAGACTAGAAATAATTTTAATAGTGTATTTAAATATTTATGCCCTAAATATGAGGAATTTCGACCTGCTCGGACACGTTTTATTCATTGAATTAAATTTTTAGCAGTTTTAAAAGTTTGACGCGATACAACTTGATGACATGACGTGACATTGGTGACATTACAAAAAATCACAGTGTTGCCAGCTTATTGAGTTAGCCACACTGCAGGAAAATGCGGGACAGAAAAATTACATTTGAAGAACGAAAACAAAGTCCAATATTAATTACAATCCAATTAGACTGCTATAAGATTAATATTAATTAGGTCTAGGTTCTTTGAATAATTATTTCATACATTCAGCTTCCGTATATTTTTGTTTAACAACTACGTTAGTCAGATTATTATTTTTAGAGTAAGATATAATTATTTATACATATTTACAAATGCGAGTAATAATAAATTAACTAAAGATTTTAGTTCACATATTCAAAATTCATTTTGTCATATATGACTCAAACCTTCTTCCCGTATTTGCAATAAAGATATTCTATTCTAAATGCAGATCACACCCGGAAGTTAACAACGACAACGTCAATCGTTAAAGAAACTTTTTTTTTCGTGTAGCAAAAATACGACGTCAGTCAAACAAATGGTGTGAACGTAAAGTCTATCCTTCCCGTTTTATTCCGCTACATATTTACACAGTACCATACGGTTACGTACCAGACGACCACAGAAATGCCTCATACAATAATTTATTGAAGTCACCATCGATCGCGTCATCGGGACATCTTATACACAAATCAACTTGTCTAACATGTTTTCGCGTAAAATTCATTGAACGTCCTTGTGAGGGGTAACGTAATTTGACTCGGAGTGTCCCAGGGCGTCGTCATCATGAATTTCGAGGATAGCGCAAGTAGTGGCTATGTCACGGCGGAGACTATATATGGCACGCACGAAGATTCACACGTCGTTATGTCCGAGAAGGTCCAGACGTTGGCCGGGAGTATCTACCAGGAGTTTGAACGCATGATAGCGAGATACGACGAAGATGTGGTCAAAACCTTGATGCCCTTGCTGGTCAACGTACTAGAGTGTTTAGATTCCGCGTATCAGACGAATCAGGAGCATGAAGTGGAATTGGAACTCCTGCGGGAAGACAACGAGCAGCTGGTGACGCAGTACGAGCGCGAGAAGGCGGCCAGGAAGCACTCAGAACAGAAGGTAAGCAACAATAGCAAGGCATTAAACCTTGGATGCATTTATGCATTCCTTTGTCCATTCACAAGGTTGGCTATCAAATTGGTTGCTAGTCCGCTACGCATCTTTCAGTTTATCTGTTGTTTTTGTATTGTGAAGAGAATTTTAAATTGTGTTTCAAATGATATGTGCAATCCGTTTTATTATCTAAGCAGAAAGGTAAATGAACTAATAAAATGTGTTCTAAATTAAGCATTGATTTACAGTATAATTCAAATGTCTTTGTTCCGTCACAAGAATGCAATTGGCAAATGACCTAGTTGTTATTTAATGTTATTGTGTACACCGTCTGAGCAAAATTTATGTCATAATTGATATCAGGTTGGTAAATGATATACACATCCTACAATTATGAATTATGCACTTAATTACTGCATGCAATGTTTTTGTTGCAAAATTCTTGTGTACCTACCAATATTCTTTCTGTAGTCTTTCAAGGAGATTTGGTAAAAGCTGACATATGTTTGGTTAAATAAAATATTGTTACTGTTATTGTGAAAAAAAAAACTTGTTGTCCTGAACTTTTTAAGTGTATTATAATTAACTACAAAAAGAAAGTGATATCATGTAAGTTATTTGTTATTTAATCTGATACATTCATATAATTTAATCAAGCAACTCTAATTGTTCACTTTTAATGCAATTTAAGCAATTTTTCAATCATTTGAAGTAGTTCCTAATCAAAGACAAAAGGTATTGTTTGCGGATATCAGTCTGAATGAATTCATGTTTAATTCCATTCAAGCATTGTGAAAAGTACCCTAGAAGTTTGTGTCAATATGAAATTACAGAGGACTAATAAATATAAGTCTAAACTGTGGGTTTTATTAATACTCAATTTGAAATTGAGAACTATACATGATATAACCCATTTATATTGTTTTATTTAAATGTGTTATGACGACAGACACGGAAACCGAAGAAAATATTAATATTTAGAATGTTCACTTGAACACAATAGCTGGAACAGTCATACCAAGCAATGGAACTCCACACCCAGCCAAAAATTGTATGCCTAATATATATAATTTTTCAACTCTCTTTAATGCTGTCATCTTGTTACTAAAACTAAACTCAATTAGTTCTATTCTCTGACATCTAAAATTGTATTGTAAGACAATTTTCTATGGAATGGGCTCATTATTTCACAAACATTATTGAGAGACCTTAAATCCTTTTAAAAATCATTTTTTTCCCATTATGACAAATATATTGATAATTTCAACCAACTTTTTGAAGTGAATAATACTTTTCCCCGAGTTGTAGGTAGTAGGTAACATAGCTATTTAATGCTTTAGTTGCGTGCAGTCGAAAATAAGTTGAAAAAACTAATTTTTCGCGTGCATTTTGTCAAAATCGAGTAGTTTTGGAAACAAAAATTATCAATGAAAAATTCAAACTGTAGGTTTCAAATATACCAATAAATCCCAATACCCTGTTCTAGGTAGTAACATCAATAATATGTTAAGAAACATGTTTGATCTTAAAGAAAATATCTAAAGCAATCAGCATTTTAAAAGGAATAAGACCTCTTAACAGGGCGATGCCAGAATAGTATGGCCATGTGGTACGAGCTGTCTGTACAGCTCGTACCACATGGCCATACTATTCCGATGGCGCTGTTGCCATCTGTTGCTAAAATTAAATTGTCCTGTCATCACGCCGAAGCAAGCTATTTTAACCAATTTTACAGGGACAGCTGGACATCATACAAAAAAAGTTGTACGCGGATGATGTTGCGGGGATCTTCTAGTGTAGTATATGGTTAAAATTCTGTTTTAGAGTAATTTTAATTTATACTTTATATTCTAGTACAGTATTTGATGATAATGACAAATCAGATCAGCTGCATATTGTAGAAATGTCAAAAATTATCCATAAGTATTTGTATCAAACTACTTCCATGAGATGTATTTTTGCTTTTATTGTTAGAAAGGATGGCGGTCTTCCTAATTATAAATCATTCACGTTCACAACTAATAACATTCTTTATCAAGTCACAACCTTTAGACTACAATGCCTGAAACATGCTTACTTAAAATTAGTAGTAGTTTCCTTTATGCCTTATATTTGCGAATGTTTAATCTAGTTTAAAATCATTTATTTCAAGTGCAGTCAAATACAGCAAGCTGTAAATATTTTCTATGAAGAGCAAATGTCTTTATTATATGTATTCTGAATATTTGGTTTATAATGCTACTATAATACAAAGAGTTCAACAGTCAATAAGAGTGTGAACTATGACAGATGTGTGGACAAACATGCAGTACTTATAGCAGAAATTGAAGCCTGATAATTGTCTACGAGCACCCCATAGCCCTGTCTAATTGGATAATCAATAAGTTCTGTCCAGTAATATCAGTTGTATGATGTTGATGCTGTTGGGTGTTTCTCCATTTACCATTTATAAGTCGTATTCGTACGTCTATTCAATCTCACTTGTAATTTTTAGTAAACAAGTTTCTTACCATAAATTACGACTTGTGTGTCCCAAATTGCCACTTTCTCATAAATTAATTGACCTATGTCAGTGTTTTGGATATTCTGCTGCCAATTATATAAATTTAATCGATTCATTTAATGCTTTTCAACAATTTTGCCATTAAAATCGATAAGTATAAAAGAATCGACTATAAAGTATCCCAGAAATGGATGATAGTTAATGAATTAACTGATTAACTCCTAATAAAACAGGCCTTTGTCTAGGTCCAGGAGTAGGACATTACGGGTTCAATCTAATAATTTAACTACGGCATTTTTGTGTAAATCGTGATTTGTCTTTTTTGTTGTTTAAATGCTACACAAATGCCATCATTTCGTTAAGTATTGCAGCTGAGGTTTAGTCGTACTTCGTACTTAGTTACACAAATTTACTAATTCCAGTTAAAAGAAACTTAAACATGCATGAAGAATGATGTTGAATTCAACAACATACTGAAGGCTCAGGCCTGAAATATCCGTTTTCCTAAAATGTATTTTTCGCAAAATGTCTGCTGTTCAGATTGTCAGCACGTCTTTTGCATAATGTCAGCTTCTCAAAATGTCAAGTATTTAAAATTGTCTGTCTCCAAGAATGACAGTTTTTGTACAATGTTCGCTTTTCAGAAAGTGCTTATTCTCAAAATGTCTGCAACATCAAAATATTCGCCTTATAACGTTGGCATTCCAGAAATGTCTTATTTCCAAAATGTCATCAAAAAAAAAATCATGGCCTTCAAATTTCATCGAAATCGGTTCAGCGGTTTAGCCGTGAAAGAGTAACAGACAGACAGACTGAGTTATTTTCGCATTTATTAGCATTCATTTTAGTACAAACCTGAACTACGAAAATCCCTTCGTTCTGGTACGAAACCGGTTGAGAACGAAAAATATTTTGTTCTTATATGAAACTGGTTACGAACGAACACTTTTTGTTTTTGTACGAAACCTTTCGACCATTTCGTATAATTAATATAATAATATATTAATGTTATAAATAATATATTAAAGTATGCAATTAAGCCTTTTACGTTTAGAACATTGATTTGAAAATAAAGCAGACAATATGGGAAAACAAACATAATAAGACGATAGCCTATTTAAAAAAGCGAACATTATGGTAATGCTGATATTAGGCACATACTGAAATTATAGAAATGTAAACATTATGAATAGAAGACCTTCTAAGACTGCACACATTTTAAATTGAAGACATTTCGATAAAGCTGACAAAATAGGAATGCAAACATGATGAGTACGTAGACTTTTTGAGAATTGTACATTTTAGGAAAACAGATATTTCAGGCCTGAGCCATACTAAAGTTAGTAATTTAGCTCTGCAGTTGTTCCACACAGGCGGCAGCAAATGTAGCTAAGCAGAATAACAGGCTCCCAATGATTTCTAAGACTCTTATTTTATTAACACGTTTACATGCGTTCACCTTCATACAATTTTGTTCCTAGGCCACGCCCCCTGGCAGTGAATGCGTTAATAATATAGTCCGTGTGTAGTGCTGACTGTGCCTTATCCTAACGATATCGTCACGAGAGTAGTCATTCCTGTGAAGGGTTTCAGCGCCCCGTATGAATGTCGAATTTTAAAAGGCTGGTTTAAGTGTTCCTTTTCGCATTCTATCCAACGTAACCACGGCCCTAGTAGGATAATAAATTAACCGGGTTTTAATTAGTTCTATTTTCACCCCACCCACTCAAGTTGCGAAACCGACTGGTTTTCCAATATCCCTTCAAAGGTCTCCATAAAGCCTTAATTTAATCAAATCGCGTATTGCGCAACGCCGCATTTTGCATTTCCAACACATTCTACTTGTGTAACAGAACTTATGTAATATTGATCTCCAACACTCCAATTAGATTAGAACATCAGCCACGCATCAAAACAAAGAAGCTTGAGCTACCATTTTAGACCTTATTAAGTAAGTGTCACGATTGAAATGATTAGTATGTGCAATTCAACCACCGCGACGGACATCTCAAATACATAACAAATGTACGGTGAATATGTCCGAATAATGATCATGGTTTTCCTCGTGTGAATCTAATGTTTTGTTTTTAAACTCAGACATCATAAATGTACATACAGGAAAAGCTAAGGGATGTGGTCTAATTATATTCCCTAACATTATTATTTATAGAGTAGCGGCAAAAAAAATTTAACCTAGTATTAAAGATACCACACTTTTAACATTGCAAAAGGTTTTAGAAGAAAATGTTAACCTGCCATTTCACTTTTAGTAGATAAAAAGTCTCTTTTTCTATTTAGATAGTTATTTAAAAAAAAGTCGTGTTAATTGTGGGCAATTTTAGAAATAAGCTTTTTTATCAAAATAGGTACGTACATTCGGTACCTACTATTTTGATTTTCCAAAATAATTTATAATAAATATGTACATATTTGTATATTTGTTATCTATTACAAATTTTATTTGGTTGCTATTAACCTTAAAATTAAAATGTTTGATAATGATTGTAATATTTTCATGATTTTATCAACATCATTTTAAAGAACCCATTACTTTAGGTTAGGTTTGTTTTATAATTATACTTAAAAATGAACAGGCTTTCGGACAAATTTGAGGAGAT
Source organism: Apotomis betuletana (assembly GCA_932273695.1). Taxonomy (NCBI): domain Eukaryota; kingdom Metazoa; phylum Arthropoda; class Insecta; order Lepidoptera; family Tortricidae; genus Apotomis; species Apotomis betuletana. The sequence goes on along the minus strand of OW026298.1, from coordinate 7,977,539 downwards.
AGACATTCCTTGCTGAGGTTCTAATACCGTCCACACTCCTACTTATTCAATGATATGTGTTCAGTCGCGGAATGAAAAGTTCGTTACTTTAGAACCCTAACGAAGAATAATATCTATTCTTCGCTTTTGTTCGACTATGTCTTAAAAAATCGTCCAAAAGCAATTCAAATATAAAACTCATTACGTGGTTAAAATAAGATCGGCTCATAAATGCCGGAGTTATAAGATAAAAAAATAATTTTAAAACCTCACATCAAACATGATGCCCTATGCCTCCCTTTGCCCGTCGTAGTTCCAAAGCGAGCTTAGTTCCATTAGCTCTTAGGTGCATAAAATATCAAAAAATAGGGCAAGTGCGAGTCTAACTCGCGAATGAAGGATTCCGTACCATAATCTATAACAAGTTTGTTGTATGGGAGCCCCCCTTAAATATTTATTTTATTTTTAGTATTCGTTGTTATAGCGGCAATAGAAATACATCATCTGTGATAATTACAACTGTCTAGCTATCACCGTTCTTGAGATACAGCCTGGTGATAGACGGACGGACGGACGGACAGCGAAGTCTCAGTAATAGGGTCCCGTTACCCTTTGGGTACGGAACCCTAAAAACGACACCACTGAAATGACGCACGTCGAAAATCAACTCAGTCAATTCAGACTTTGTCAAGCTGAGTCCCAATTCAAAATTGACATGGATTAGATTTGCCATTAAGTAATTTCAGAAGTAAAATGTGGTATAATTTTTAATACCATATATGCATTTAAGGCACTTTTGTTAATTGAAGCAATTTAAAATCTATCGGCCTTGATCTAACTTAACTTACCGCGATATTGCTTTTGTGTTTTTATTTTCGCATCTAAATTAACAGTTAACACCCACGTACGAGGGCTGTTCCGAAATTTTTTAGTTAAACAAAAACTATAAGGAATATAATAAAACTTTATTTACAACTTTTCAAAGTATTCCCCTGCTGCCTTTATGCACTTATGCATACGACTGAACCAACTTTCAAAACAGGAGAAAAACTGTTCTTGCGGAAGGTCAAAAAAAAGTCGCCTGAATTCGTCCACTGCTTCATCCGCCGTCGAAAATCGTCGCCCACGTAATGATTTTTTTAACGTGGGGAACAGAAAAAAATCGCACGGAGCCAGGTCAGGGCTGTATGCAGGGTGTGGTAGCAATTGCACTCCTGATTTGCTAATATATTCCGTGGTTCTGGCAGCCGTGTGGGCCGGAGCATTATCTTGATGAAAAATGATGCCCCGAGCTCCAGTACTTGGACGACTGACGTTCAGCTCCTGGAAGGCCTGTGGTAAGCAAACTTCAGTGTACCATTGGCTGGTAACTGTTTTCCGATCTTCAAGTGGAATTACGGCTACAGGTCCACTACGTCGAAAAAAAACAGCAACCATTTTTTTGTTGACGCTTCGACCGCGAACTACTTTAGTAGGTAAATCATCTTCTTCAAAGACCCATTGTGTTGATTGCTGTTTTGTAAATGGGTCGTAGCTATATATCCAAGATTCGTCGGATGTCACAATGTAGCTCACTTGTTGTGAATTACCATTATCAAATTTTTTTAGCATAAATTTGCACCAATCGACACGTATGTCTTTTTGCTCCTGTGTGAGAAAATGTGGTATCCATCGAGACGAAACCTTCCGAACTTGAAGGTGGTCATGCAAAATGGTAGAAACTGCCCGGGATCCAATATTCAGTTCGTCCTGAATCTCTCGGTGGGTAATGTTTCGAGATTCCTTGATTAGCCATTCCACCTTGATAACATTTTCTAGAGTGACTGCCGTTGGCGGTCGCCCCGGTCTAGGCTCATCTTTGATGTCGCTCCGCCCACGCTTAAATTCACGGAACCAGTAACTGACAGTGGCAACAGATGGGGATAAGGCCCCAAAAACACTAGTTAAATTTTCATGAGAATCCTTGTGAGTTAACCCTCGTTTATAATCATAATATATCATAGCACGAAATGCTTCCCGCGTTAGCTCCATTTTTGCGAACAAAAAGTGACAGACATGTTTTTTTTCTGATTTCATAAAAAAATAACTGAATGTCACTGGCCAGTGACTCTTACGCGAAAGAGTTCGTAATGAAATTTGCCTTTAGGCTACAGTAAAATTAAACGAATACAATTAATAGTACGCCGTTGACTAACTATTTTCGGAACAGCCCTCGTACTAAAGATAAGATAGGCTAGTAGAACCAATTTTGAAATATATTTGAAATGGTTCATAATGATCTTACTAGCTCAAAAAAATGTCTTTGTATTTTTATGAAAGCTGGAAAGCTAAATTTTATTAATTGAAAATTAGAAATTTCATGAACAGTCAAAAACGCCGTCCGCCATTTTTGGCTTTTGCTAATCTGTGGCGTAACTTAGAATTCCGCGTAAATGTTCGAAATTCGACCGTCGTGTAGTGCCGTCCCGCTCACTCCAATATGTTTTGACAGGAGATCGAGAGGGACGGCACTATTCGAAGTCGTTGTAGTAGACCTTCACTTTTTTTTACGGGACCGATGACGTCACTATCATAAGTGAAAATGGCGGACAGCGTTTTAAACATTTCAAAATACATATTAAAAACCATATTTTCAGATTCAATTTTTTCAGCCATCTTTCACTTTTATGAATTGAAAAATATATTTTTAGGTTTCCTTTGCTAAATACTATACGAAATAAACATTAGTTTAATACAATTGGACATGAGTCAACTAGCCTATTGTGTACGAGGGTGAACTCTATTTACGTTATAGCTAGATCGCTTTTCTTAGGGTGTCGGCTAACGAGATACGAGCTTGCGAACGAATATAATATATATTTGATTTTAATGCAATTTCAATGCCAACACGAGTAACTGATTACGGTGATTAATAATGCAACATTTACATTATGAACGTCGTAATTCACTTTTCGTCTTTAAATTGAACTACATTATTCACGGATCAAAGTTGCTTTCACGATTGTATAATCAAATGCATTCAGACGATAATACAAATGGTATCAATTGACGAGCCAAAACATTGCGAATCACCGTGTTGAATGGTAAATTGTGTACGCATACTTATGTTGGTATATATAGAGCCATTCCACGTAAAATTCGGAACAAAAGAAGTGTGTCGCATGATTTTTAATTTGAATAAAAAAGTAAAGGTGTATCTTGAGGAGGAAATGCTAAACCACTGTTTTTTTATTTAATTATAAAAATGGGGCATTGGAGTCTACACTCATGCAGCACACATTTTTATTTCATGTTGTTTCCACGTGGAATGACTATAATCCATGCCCTGATTAAGTAAATATATTTATTTGATCGCGGTACTCTAGCTTAACAATCTCCCAAACTTTCTGAATAAATCTTTCCGAGCCTCTTTAGATGGTTACAAAAAACATACAAGCTAAGTTTTTTTATAGGTGAAACCGGTCTACAGCTAAGGTTTTTATTAACTGCCTCAGGCAGACAGGCAAGTTGAGAGATATCCATTATCCAATGGCTTAATTTCAATCCATTTTTTTTTTGCATATGTCACTGTATGATGTTTAGACATCAACCATATCACGGATATGTGATTTCATTAGAAGACATTTGAGTGTCTTTTTAAAAGGTTATCATAGTTACAAAATAAGCCCTTTTGGAAAGTGAACGTTTTCGCGGAATGTTATTGGTTTAAAGTTATACCATTGTACCACTACAAAACATGCATACTAATTAGAAAAATCTTAAACAATCAAATACATACTCAAATATAATTTACCAAAAAGGGACAAATAGAAAAACGCTTAACTAGGCGAGCTAATCATATATGTCTTAGGTCACCAAGAACCAACTATGGCAAGCGCAATTTACTTTATGAAGGAGCACAACTATACAACAAGTTACCTAACGACATCAAAGAAATAAAATCCCAGTTACTGTACAAGACAGTTTTACAACATCACGTTTCGAAACGCTTTTCTGGATAAATTAACTAAAAACTTTTATTTTTTAAAGTATACTTACTCACATTTCGATGGCCATCGCCATTGCTATCACATTTGTCACGTAATAAGTGCCGCTACTCGTATACTAAAACCGGGCGACATGCACATTGCAATGTTCATCTACCGCAAATGAATAATACTAAAATTGATCTACCTACCTATTACTGTTAACACGATATTTACGAAGTTTATGATACAGTTGTCACCGTTTCTGTACGTTACTGTGTTATAGTTTAATTTTGTGAATGTGTTTTTCTCAATGTCAAGTGGTTCTTTCTGTTGCGAAAATAAATGTCTTAAACCTTAAGTTGTAAATCCAACGTGAATTGATTATTTATTAGAGATGGCTTGATGTTACGTTTCAAATATAGATTGAAATGTGGAGGTTTCTAGATGGAATATATTTTAGATCCGATATTCAGGTCAGATTGAATGTGTGTCTTATATATTTAAGCCTACTTTAGCTTCATTTGGGCCTGGGTCAGTTTGTGTAACATTGTCGTTACTTAATTTTTGTTGTTACATAAAATGTGGCCCAACAGGTGGTTTTACAACCCACGCCGTATTGCGGATTTTAAGATTTTTAGAGATAATAATTTATTTTACGGGTGACGACAAATTTTTGGTAACTGAGCGACTTGTGACAAAGACGAAGCAAATAACAGAGTGTATACATCATCCACAACACGCTTCATTGTATCTGTATTTATTTTAATGTTTCAGTTGCTAGAAGCGGAAGACCACTACGAAGGGGAGCGCAAGGAGCTGACCGGGCGGCTAGAAGCGCTGGATAGCATCGTGCGTATGTTGGAGCTCAAGCACAAGAACTCGCTCGACCACGCCAGCAGACTGGAGGAGCGCGAGAATGAACTCAAGAAGGTAAACCCCACATTGAAAAAAAAAACGGTTTAAACTCACGTAAAAAACGGTTTAAACTCACGTAAAATATGTCAGAAACGGCCCGTCATGTTTCGAACTCATATGGACCTCTTGATCTGGGGCAGCTATCCGTGCCGCTACGCGACTCGCGGCCCACGAAGAAAAGGCGACATTTCGGGCCATTCCTGACAATTTCTACGTGAGTTTAAACCGTTTTTGTAATTATTAACGATGTCTCACGATAGTTTTATAATAATTATCACCACATTGAAGGCCTCTGCACATGACATTTTAACATTGAAAATGCTTAAACCATTAATACAAAGATCAAGGCTTAAAGAAAAATTGAAACAGGAGCTACCTGGTGGAATGGACCGGGAATCGAACCTTAAGCTTTGATCTTTGTATTAATGGTTTAAATAAAAATTGTGGTGTCATCCTGCCCCGATTTACATTTGCCTGTAGTTTCGCAATATTTTTTGCTTTTTTAAATATTTTTAAATAATTAATAAAAGAAAGCATTTTGATAATTATGATAGGACCGTGACGTTATATGTTCACTTTTTCTTATAAATTTCATACTATTTCAGCGTTTTAAACTTTTGACTGGAAATCAAAGGGATAGGCCTTTGCCCAGCAGTGGGACACTCCTATAGGCTAGTTAAAAAAAAAAAAAAAACTTTTAATGTTTAGAAAAAGTAGCTAACTTGATCGGATAGGAAACATGCCTATTCTGCATATTTTCTATAATGTATATTTCAATAAGAGTTTAAATTCGGATCTAATTTAAATGCTCATTTAATGTCTGTTAATAGCAATCTTTATAAAATTATACGACTTACAGTAACTTGAAAATATTACTACTTTCGGCCTGACTTTCGATGAAGTAGGTATCTATTTGTGCAATTGGAGACGGTATTGGGCGAGGGACGGTTAGAGACGGATTAGCGAGTCCATCGAACCGGATTATTGCCTTTCAATAGGGTATTTTACTGCCGCCGAGAAGTTATTGTATATCTATGTGCAAAGATCAACACGCAAACCGGGGCTCGAACCCGTTATCTTTGGATTATCAGTCTGACGTCATTACGTGCTGATCTTTTTATCTATATAGCAATAAATAAAATGGGAAGTTAATTTGCCCACAAAAAAAAAACACAAAAATATTAACAAGTTATTGATGGTAAGGTATCTAAAATGTTCGATTAAGGTGACTTATTGACACAATTCCCATATTACTTTACTCGTGCCGATGTGTTGTTTTTTTTTAAATTTATTCCTATATGTTAACAAATACCGAATTCGATCGATTCGTTACCGATTTCGTTCGCCGATTTGATTGCTATTAATTAATATTTTTTATTACATTGTTATTGTTGCACAATTATTTCTTATCACATCACTGGAAAGTCTCGTTCACTATCGACGTGAACACACCATAGCCGATATATCTATGGCCGATAGAAAGTGTTGCACAGCAATGACACTTGGAGGGAAAGTCGTATTGTACGTATGAATGTTTGTAAACATATGGAACATGAGTCGTTTAAAAAAAAAAGTATATAGTTGAAGGCCTAATAAAAACAAAACTACGATCAAAACAAAGTATTAGTTATGCGAGTAGTTTTCAAGAACATAAACTTAGTCAAGGTATATAATTAAAATAAAACTTAATCGATTCCTTTGTAACTTTCGTAACACAAAGGAATCATTAAGTTTTGTTTTAATTACAGCCCTTGACACATGCGATTGATCTAATATTTCATTGTTTAATGCATTTATAACGTTCCCAACACAGGTGTATATAAAATATCTCAAAAAACGGCCACTTTGGGGGTAAATTCGGAGGACGAGTAACTTTTATATTAAGGTCAAGACCACAGTGAAACTGGGTATACATAAGATATACGAGGGCGAATTGAAAAGTTTTGAGCCTGAGGTTGATAATGAAATTAAAAGAAAAAAATAATACTGGCACGTAAGACTTGCATATTTTTTTATCATAATGCACTATCTTTTGTTTTTCTTCTGTCACAATTGCAAATTTTGTGATAGAATTGCTATAAGAGGTTCGCGATTTTCTTTAGAATGGATAAAATTGAGCACCGTTCTGTAATAAAATACTTACAAAAAAAGGGCTTAACGCCAAAGCAAATCTTTGAAGACATGTGCCAGACTTTAGGGGAATCCGCTCCATCATATGCCACTGTAAAACGATGGGTAGCAGATTTCAAACGCGGCAGAGAAGCAGTTGAAGATGAACCTAGGTGTGGCAGACCAATAACGGCTTCTACAGATGAAAATATCAATAAAATACTAGATATGATTATGAATGACAGGCGGTTGAAAGTTGCAGAGATAGCGGAGACAATTGGTATTTCCTATGAGCGAGCGCAAAACATAATCACTAAGGATCTAGGTTTTTCTAAGGTTTCTGCAAGATGGGTACCTAGACTGCTTTCAGCTGAAAATAAACGCACCCGCCATACAGTATCACAGGATTGTTTGGATGTTTCAATGCGACCCACAAGATTTTCTTGGTCGTTTTATAACTATGGACGAGACTTGGGTCCACCACAATACACCGGAGTCAAAAGTGCAATCCAAACAATGGAAAAGGTCAGGGTCTCCACCTCCTAAAAAAGCTAAGGCCATTTTATCAGCGAAGAAGGTAATGGCTTCAGTTTTTTGGGATTGCAAAGGGGTCATCATGGTTGATTATCTTGAAAAGGGTAAAACCATAAATGCTGATTACTATTGCATCCTCTTACAACGTCTGCATGAAGAAATTAAAATAAAAAGACCTGGTATGATTTCTAAAAAAGTGTTGTTTCACCAAGACAATGCTCCTGTCCATACTGCAGCGAAATCTATCGCACAAATACATAACTGTGGGTTTGAATTGTTGCCGCATCCACCCTATTCGCCGGACTTGGCCCCTTCTGATTATCATCTTTTCCCGAACCTAAAAAAACACTTGGCAGGACGGAAATTTTCGACAGATATTGAGGTGCAAGAAGCTGCGACTGAATATTTCAATCACCTTGAAGATTCATTTTTTTTACAAGGAATAATGAAGTTGGAAGCAAGGTGGCAAAAGTGTATAGATCGTTTTGGAGACTATGTAGAGAAATAAAATTGATATAAAAACCCAAGTCTTTATTTTAAAGGTTAGGCTCAAAACTTTTCAATTCACCCTCGTACCTACGTAATATATATACGTATAGTGACTCTAGGTTGGACCTAATGGAGTGGTCGTTCTAGGCGCCAGGTAATGTAGGGTGCTTTTATCCTAAGGTGCGTAATAGTACATTACTGCACACGCCGGTAAAGAACGGCTTGCCGGGTGATTAGGATAGTAATATGAAGCCGGCAAGCACTTTTTACGGATAGGCATGTATAGTGATTTTCTCAAACATAAGCAATGAAAAAAAAAAGGCATGTATTTAACGCGGCGACAAATTAATCTGATTTAGGGATTTATAAAAAAATAAAGGGGGTAGCAAAAATAATAAGTTGGCGACTAATTGCGGAGACTAATAAAGTAAAAAGTAGCAGCTAAGTAATCAATTTTCGGCTTTGTTTCAATATAAACTAGCATCGAGTTTTGGCTACTGAATTAACTAATTAAGCGGAAACATGACAGCGGATAAAAAGTTGAAAATGGCCTACTCTAATTGTTCAATGGAGATTGCATATAAAATAAATCAAGGTCATAAAAAAAATAAAAGGATCGCTTTTTAGGGATATAAAAAAAAAACCAACCTAACCTAACCCGGCCGGTATCAGCTTTATTCGTCCCATTCGCTTTTCGTTCAATTCTTATTTCGTCTCATTCTGCATTCGTCACTCATTCTTTATTCGTCGTGTTCGCCATCTATTCCTATCTTCCTAAGTCCAATTCTATAACTTATCTCATTCTTAATAAGTTTTATTCGTTATTCGTCACATTCTTCTTTGGACTCATTCTTCATTACTCCCTTTCGAATTTAGTCTCATTTACTTATTTGCCTCATTTATTTCGATACGTTCGATGCTGGTCACATTCGTTATTAGTCTCTTTCGTTTTGAGTCTATTTCGAAGTTCGATATATTCGTTATTAGTCTCAGTAGTTATTTGTAATTGTAACTATCTTTTCATGTCAATCTTAAATTATCAATATTTGGGCGACTGATTTTTGCTAGGTTATGAAACCTATTTAGATCAACCCAAAATATAAAACTACGTCTAAATATCAAAATTCATGTACAGTCCGACCAAAAAGAGTAGAAATTAATTGTAGTGTCGTCCCTGTTTTTTAGATTGATTAGAAAGGGACGACACTACAGCATTGCAACTATGTCTCATTTTTAGGGTTCCGCTGTCAACTAGGAAACCTTATAGTTTCGCCATGTCCGTTTGTCTGAACAAAAATATCTGAACACGACTTTATGCTCCTGACCTGACAATAGGGTCGTGTTCAGATATTTTTGTGCTCGTAAGTGTGTAGATGTAAATGAACTCGACTGTACTAATGATCACGGAGCTAAGCCGCGAACGGACAGACAGACGGGCATGGCGAAACTATAAGGTTTCCTAGTTGACTGCGGAACCCTAAAAATGAAACATTACATGTTTCATAAATATATGGATGCAGTACGGTATTTTCATCTTGACAAATAAAATAATGTTTGTTTTGCATACAATTACCTAGCTATCTCAAAAACTTAAGGTAAACCTAACTTTACACACCTCCAGGAAACGTCGCTTCATAAATAGGCATTCAAAAGTAGGTAAGTAATCATAGGTCAAAATCATAAAGTTTAATTTGTTCAACTATGAATAACCGATCCGGTCAAAAGAAATATGAATAGCGAATAAAACGTGTATCTAGTGAGACGAGTAGCGAACGTACCCCAAAAAGAACGAGACGATTTGCCAGTAACGCCAAAATAAGAGAGAGACCAATAACGAATGTGACTAAAGATAAAGTGTGAATGAGACTAAATTCGAAAGGGAGGAATGAAGAATGAGTCCAAAGAAGAATGTGACGAATAACGAATAAAACTTATTAAGAATGAGACAAGTTATAGAATTGGACTTAGGAAGATATGAATAGATGGCGAACACGACGAATAAAGAATGAGTGACGAATGCCGAATGAGACGAAATTAGAATTGAACGAAAAGCGAATGGGACGAATAAAGCTGATACCACCCGGCCGAGTCGGATCTTCTGCTAATATTAGTCGCCAAGTCATTATTTATAGTACCTCGCCTATGATTTCAGTAATCTTGTTTATTATTTCTGCTACCTTAAAGTAGCTGCCATTATTTGAATTTTAAAATATCCTTAGTTTAAAGCTCATTTAATATAAATGATTGCCAAAATATTTAATCGCTGACAAGTTATTATTTTAGTTGCAAATAGTTTGCTGCTCTTTAATTTTTCTGTCGCCGCGAAAATAATAAGCCATAAAAAAATACACCACTCAAAAAAAACTATACTTCCCGGCCTAGGCCTTCAATTTTGTATGAAATTGCTTTACTGTTCTCTTGAGTTGTTCCGCCCGGAACGTGATACTTCGAAGCCTGTTATAACGCACATTGACGACATTTTATGGCATGTTTGAGAAAAGATATTTTCGCTCTGCCCAGGGCAAGGGCCTTCGTTGAATGAGCGTAGTAAAATAGCGGATATAAACCTTTGTCACTTTTGATGTCAGTGTTTTGTTGATGTATCTATATAATATAATCTCATACTGTCAACAGGAATACGCGAAACTCCATGAACGCTACACGGAGCTATTCAAGACGCACATGGACTACATGGAGCGGACCAAGCTACTGCTTAGCACCGCCAGCGACCGAAGCGAAGTCCGCGGTCGACTCGGGCTCAACCCCGTTGGCAGATCCAGTGGTGAGACCATTGCCTTGATTTTAATACCGTACAGCCAAAAAAAGCCAAGCTACCGCGCTAAGCACCACCCGCAAAATCTCTCTTCATCCAGTGGCTTGATTTTACTACCGTACGGCTAGGCTAATATGGGAAAAGAACCAAGCTACTGCTGAGGATCGCCAGCGAAGTCTGTGGTCGTTTTGACGTTATCCTCGTTGGCTATATGCGTTGATCCTTGATTTTATTACTCTAGAGCCAGAAATATTGGAAAAGTACCAAGCTAATACGTAATGTAAATAATTTCGCACATATTTGGAATCATGTCGTGAAGTCCTTTTATTAGATACCTCACATGATAGGATTCAGATAAAAATATTACAGAATACCATAAAAAAAAATTAAGACGTCTTAATTCCCTCCTCCACTAAATATCAAGATGGTTCTCCTTCTTATAATGTTCTCTTCTCAGGGTGGAATTCTCCTTCGGAGTTCTACTTAGAACACTCGATCATCAAATGCAGTTTTCGTTTTTCAATTTTATATTTCACGAGATAGGTATCTCAGGACAATTTTCATCAGCTACAAAACCTCTAAATTTTGCGACTTATTATGGTCTCTCGCTCGTGACTTCTTCCAGGGTAAAGCTCTATTGAATATTGTGTCATTTAAAAACCACGACATAAATGGTAAAAGATATCAAGGTCAATGAAGTGAGATATTGATAATAGCTTTAGCTTTGTTTGTGTTAGTCCCAATCTATTATGTTATACTGTGTTCATTAATATTGCAGTCTGTAAGTGATATAAATCTTATGTATCAAAAAAATTGATGCGAATCAATGCAAGATTCTAATATCTACGTGTCCACAGGTCCAATCTCGTTCGGGTTCGCGTCGCTAGAGGGCTCCGTGCACATAGTGGAGCAGACAGAGAGCATCCCGGGCAGCCCTGTCAGTCTTTCGTCCTCCCCACCCTCCCCCACCATCGGCTCCGAGCTGGCGGCTGTCAGAACTGTGGAGAGAGCGCACCAGACCGACCCCATCACGCAGCAAAGTCAAGTGAGTATCGCTTATTTAGCAAATCAACAAAATGTTGGATATCTTTCGTCCTCCCCACCCTCCCCGACCATCGGCTCCGAGCTGGCGGCTGTCAGAACTGTGGAGAGAGCGCACCAGACCGACCCCATCACGCAGCAAAGTCAAGTGAGTATCGCTTATTTAGCAAATCAACAAAATGTTGGATATCTTTCGTCCTCCCCACCCTCCCCGACCATCGGCTCCGAGCTGGCAGCTGTCAGAACTGTGGAGAGAGCGCACCAGACCGACCCCATCACACAGCAAAGTCAAGTGAGTATCGCTTATTTAGCAAATCAACAAAATGTTGGATATCTTTCGTCCTCCCCACCCTCCCCGACCATCGGCTCCGAGCTGGCGGCTGTCAGAACTGTGGAGAGAGCGCACCAGACCGACCCCATCACACAGCAAAGTCAAGTGAGTATCGCTTATTTAGCAAATCAACAAAATGTTGGATATCTTTCGTCCTCCCCACCCTCCCCGACCATCGGCTCCGAGCTGGCGGCTGTCAGAACTGTGGAGAGAGCGCACCAGACCGACCCCATCACACAGCAAAGTCAAGTGAGTATCGCTTATTTAGCAAATCAACAAAATGTTGGATATCTTTCGTCCTCCCCACCCTCCCCGACCATCGGCTCCGAGCTGGCGGCTGTCAGAACTGTGGAGAGAGCGCACCAGACCGACCCCATCACGCAGCAAAGTCAAGTTAGTATCACTTATCAAATCAACAAAATGTTGGATCTTTCGTCAGCCGAGGAATATCATGCATTTTCTAGTCATAACAGCCCATCTAGCACTACTATGCTTCGCGACTCTTCTCGCGCGACGTAGCGCTACCAGTTACTCTCTCCCATTACTGCACAGAAAGAGACGGGTAATTATCCCGCGCGAGAAATAGTCGCGTGTGACAGCTGTGCTAAAGGTACAGGATATTCGTAGTGTTGGTAGACTCGAGTTCTTGAAATCTATTGCAATAATCGGACTGATCTTAAAAGACTTCCGAGTCGAAGAAAGTAGTAAGTAGAATCTTTTTTCGTGTCCTGTAGTCACAACTCAAAAATATAATTCCTATAAGTCCAGTTAATTTCTAACTGAGTTGTTCCAAAAGCTTTAGGGCTTTATCCCACGAAATTTGTATGAAGGCGATCACGCAGGCGAGTTCGCTGCGACGCTTATTTGTAAGACTCAATCCCCCCAAGTCAAAAAGAACTCAAGCTTCCATTCAATGACTAGAGCACGGTCTTATAACTTAGAACAAATTAACAGATTCTTATGCTACTCATTTAGGTGGTCAGTCTAACATCTGAAATTGCATCAATTTTAAGTGATATCCAATTTAGTCGAGTTACATTGGAAAAGTTTACCGGTTCTTAGCGAGAGATGTCACTGTTATCGTCTAAATTAAGAGAATAATTTTAGACGCTAAATCTTATTACCATATTTTGTAAAATAGTTAATTTATATTATTTAACATATGTCCCACTAAAACAAACACTTTTAATCAAAATGCCTTTTTTTTGCAATGGTATCATTCAACATTATAAATTATGGTAACAAAATCTTCCAATATTTACTGCGGATTCCAATTGACGCATGAAATGTTTAGATCAGAATATTCTGAATTAGTATTATCAATGATTTTGTCACTACCGAAACAGATTTAAAAGTGTGAGCACTCTTGTAATTTTGAAACGAATATATTTTATGATGTAAGGCGTTTGCTTTATAATTTATTTATTTTAATGAATTATTACTACAAATAATGACATCCTGTATTTTTTGTGAAATGGAACGTGATATTGACATATTTGACGTATAGATTGTGTTGATTGATGTGTTAAATTAAAAGTTTACCGTTTCACATCTCAATTTCAATTTCGGATACATTCAAAACATTTTCTCTGCTTTTAATTGATTATTTACGACGACCTGGCTTTGTTTTTGGATGCCGATTCTTCTATTCACGACTACTCTGGCAATCTACCTACTGGATTGTGATGAACTGATGACTGCTTCTTCTACGCAATTATATATTACGACAATATTTTCAGTTGTAATGGACTACTCGTTTATAAATTGCGAGGATCATAAGACTTTTATTTAGCTAGTATTTGTGTAGTGTAGTGTAGTGTAGACTTGATTATGACCAATTCGACTAACTAAGTGTAAATGATGGCAGTAAATTACTGTAGATAACGCTACAGAAAATAAACTTGTACGCATTTAATATTGTTTTATTTTACAATAAACCGATTTTGATGCTATTTCTATCACACTATGTAAATTGATACATAGTGTAATAGAAATAGTTCGAAAATAATATCTTGAGCTAGGTACGTAGCACGCCGCATGTAGCTGTATAGTTTAACCGGCACAAAGCACGAGATGGCGCTACATGTCAAATCTTTAAGTGATATCTCTATCTCATATTATACAAATATACTCTATGGACTAGAGTCAAAAAAACTAAGTGGGTTATTAGAAATGAAGACTCCAAGGACTTGAGTGTACCAACACTAGAAATTCGATCAATTTACTCGCAAGCCGCAAATATTTACGTATTTTATGATGACGAGAAAAACGATGCCTACACAAATCAGGTATACATATGTATATTGTTCTGACTTTGTCCTTGACTATAAAATTCAAATTGCGAATTAAATACACTTATGAGTATGAGTATGAATTGTATTTAATGTTAATATCGGCTCCATACCTCTCTAAAGTCCTATCGTGCTATGAGAAGTCTGACGTGTACTCACGACAAAGGCGAGATTATGAATTTGTATACAATCAATAGCACTGTGCACTTTTACACTCTGAAGTTATCATCAATAACTCTCCCGCTGCGCCCGTCGAATTCCATTGCCATCAAAAAAATAATGATGCAAGGCTACTAGAAGGTACAAGTGAATGTACACTGTACAGACGCAAACATACGTACGAATGCGAGAATATACACCAATACAAAGCAGGATAAAGTAACAACGCACAAGAAAAATAGAAACACTTTATTATATGACTATCATCGCAACTAAAATTACACTGTACACTCATAACACTAAATGGAACAGAAACAATAAAACAGTCCAAATGTGATACTGATGTCGTCGTGCCCTGTTGCACCCGTCTTCCTCGCATTCGCACACTTGCGTATAATATACCTTAGTGTGCTTATTAGATGTCTCACAGCCTAACGGTTTTTTGTAGTTGTATGCACACTCTCTCACGAAAACCACGTCCTGTTCTTTAGTGAAGAAGCTCACTTGGCTTATCAATCTGCAAACGGCGTCGTTCCCACTGCAATCCCTCAGATATTTATTGTCTAAGTTGTACGGATAGCATTCTTTATCATCGTATGTCGCGCACTGGTAACATTTTATACTGAACACGCGCTTACACATTATCAACATTAATATTATTATTGTGCATTTAGTTTGGCATTTCATTATTTGTGATCTGTTTGACAGACATGTCTGGCGTGTGACATATTGTGGCGTATTCGATTTTGAAAGTTGATTTTTTTTAATAATTGCCAATGATTATTGTGTTGCAAACCTGTGTTGACAATATAATTTAACATACATGTATTTCTATGAGTCTGTGCGGAAAGAGAAGAGTCGTAAGATTTGAGGGTGTGCCAATCATGCTATGATATCTCTGAACAAGTAAAAAGTGTCTTGATTTCAGCGCCATCAGTTGGATACTTATGTAAAACATTCGACACAACACTGCTTCTGCCATAATGTCGTCCAGATGGGTCTATAGACAAAGTACAAGAAAAACAACAAGTTCCGAAGAACAGCATTATTAGCCAAGATATTATTGGTATATCTTAGAAAAAAAAACAGTCCTTTTTATACGAACAATTTATTATTTGCGGTGATTTCATTGTTAGCCTTTTGAGTTGGCAACTATGAAGATTTTATTATTACTCTACTTACTCTACTTACAATGCTGGCAACTTTTGCTGTCTGTTTGTCATCCAAGTAACAAGTAAATTTTTCAAAAATTAATTTGAGTGTGTATTTTGTGTGTTTAATTACCTCATCGCACGAAAATAATAATGCCGGCACAACAAAGATGCTGCGTACCACAGTGTACAACTACTTTAAAAGATGGTAAGTAATTAAAACACTAAACAAATATCGGAAAACCTCCTTTTTAACAAAAAAATACCTTCGTCCACTAAACGAAGTTATGAATGTTATATTATAAGTGGACCAACTATTCGTAAGTTCTTTAAAACAATAAAAGAAGGTTTTTCCAAATCGGTTAAAATTTTAAAATCAAACCTACCGTCTAACGGAGGACCGGCTCCGATTTTCGACGTCGGTTGATAAGTGGCGCAAGGCGCAATCCACCTTACTTTACTAATATTATAAATGCGAAAGTGTCTATATCTGTCCGTTACTAGGTTATTACCTCGTAACGCTTAAACCACTGAACAGATTTAGATGAAATCTGGTATTCCTCACTGAAGAGGCCTTATTCCTTTTTTTTTCATATTATGACAAAAAAAATGATAATTTCAACCAACTTTTTGGAGTGAATAATACTTTTCCCTGAGTTCTAGGTAATAACTTATTCGTTACCCGGAAATTTCATACATGGGATTTCCTTGTTATCGAACTACACATTTTATTTATAGCAAAAATTATTGATAAAATTCATAGGCTAATACATAATTCTGTAACTATGGACTGTAAATAAATGTGGGATAGATGTTCTATACTGAACAGAGCAGTGTTGTATTCAGTCAGACACATCATTTAGATAAAGTACTATATACCTAATAAAGTAATAAGATCAACATATGACCTATGTATTGTGTTCCTATTTGGGCTAAAACTATCTTGCTTTAACAAAAGTAAATTTCATCAATGATTGAGGCTGAATAATTGAATAAAAAATATATATTATAAGTATATTATAGCTAGTAAATATCAGCTCCATAGCTCTCTAACGGCTTATTATTATAACTCTCATAGCTCTCTAACTGCTTATTATTATAAGCCGTTAGAGAGCTATGAATCAGTATGTTAGTCAATTAGTAATAGTAAAAGAAATACAAATCAAACTAGAAATCAAACTTATTTTACAAGCTTTTATTTAACTTGCATTGTATGTATGTATGTTAGTATGTTTGTTCGGGTGGAATCTTGCAACTCAATTTCAACAACGAGCCGAGATTTTGCATACTTACTTAACTTTGATGACCATACAAGAATATGGTACCATGGGGCTGATCTGATGATGGAGCCGGAAGGTGGCCATAGGAACTCTATAATAGAAAAAGCAACCCTACCTAGTTTGGGCTCTTTAGAATCGTCTCAGTGAGCATTTGATGGATATAATCCAAAGAAAAGTACAGTCGGCTTTAAAAGCTTGTCACTAAAATGAAATTTTTGACAGAAACTTATTTGTCATATTAATCCATTAAGTCTTGTCTTTACAAGGTTATGGCCTATACTTGCCTCAAATGGATAATACTTATGCCGTTAGTTAAGTATACAAGAAACAAGTATTATGATTATTAAGTGCATAATTTGCAGCTGTATCACTGAATATGAGCACATGCTTAGCATAATCACTTCACTACTGGTGTCAGTTTAAAATTCTAGTAACCATGGTGCTAACTGACAACTAAGATCATACTACCCCAAGCATTCTGCAGACAAACCCATTGTCTATTGGCGTATTCTTCCACCATTATGCAAGTGACCCTAATATTTTCATACTTATAACAAAGTTAGGAAGTAAAATATTTGGTATGTTAATCCATATTCCATATTTTATAACTTCGTTTTTGTAATTATTATCTGATCTAAGAAGTTGTTTTTAAATAACTACAAAGTCAGGTATAAAAATTCACTGACAAAAAAAATGTACTTAATTAAATAGTATGGGTGTGAACAAAGGTATCAATTTCATACAAAAGTGACTCAGCTATCTTATTTGCACCAGTGAATAATCTGCAGGTATTTGTTGTTGTATAACTGTAATTGTTAATTATTGTTTATCTTAATAATTTATATCTTTCAGGTATAACTATGCATAATTTCCCAAATCCTGGCCCAGGTAGATTTGATGAAATTGAAAGATTATGAAAATTGGAGGAGACATTGTTGGCGAAGACAATTTGTACATTTACAAAAATAGACGTGTATGCCACCATCATTTTAAAGCACAATATACATTTCCGAATAACAGGTTGACACGGTTGGCGATACCAACACTTCATATACCAGGTATATTACAAAATTGGGTATATCACACCCAAGCGACACTTAAGTCACACTTAACCCTTAAATGCATGAATTAAAAAAACACAAAATTATAAAATATTATTTTATTTCAAATAAATGTTTCTTGTTTTCAACCAGAAATTCATTTTTGTATATGTAAGCTGCATCTTACACCATGCATTTAAGGGTTAAGTAAGTGTGGTGTGTTGAAGACAGATTTTCTTTTCTGAAAGTTCAGAGAAGAAAATCTGTCCTAATGTTGTTATACCATTTCATTTTTTATATTGCTAGTACTTATATTATGTCATACTACAACTTATATATTATTAGAGAAATGTTATATGAACAAAAACAGCATATATAGGTATCTAAAGTTGTTGTCTAACATTATACACCCTATAAAAATGGTCACTAATTTCACAATGTCCAGTTGTCCAGATTTCTGGCTGTTCTCACCCACAGGTCTCATTTCTACTCTAATTCTAATGTTTTTACAAGCTTGTATTTAACTTGCAATGCATAATGTAAAGTTTGAAATGAAATGAAATGATTTATTTAAATGCATGTGGGAAATCAGTTTAGAAGGTACAAATACTTTTGTGTCCTCGTAACAATTACGCTTTACTAAGCAACTACTGAATAAGATAACATTAATACATTTTCAGGTGCACATGCTGGGCCACACCCAAGTCAATACACTGAAGCATTTGAAGTGTTGGAGAGCGGGGCTAAACGTGCCGGGGGTAAGTTGTTCTGTTGCGAATGAATGCAAGTAAACAATGGAGCGATCCGTTTGATGTTTGTCACGAAACGTTAAGCCAATGTGCCGATGCAAAAGCCGTTTTAGTTGCTTACATCATTGTAGAATGGTAATTATGGGGAAAATATCATAATCGACGACACAACTAAACCCACTAAATAATTGAATTTTCACTTTTATATACTGTTGAATAAAGTATCCCCATGTTTCGACAAACAGTAAAACACTCTTTTAGAGTGTGTGAACGGAGTTTTTAATCTTCAGGGGATAAGTTAAAAGAAAAGCTAGAATTTTTATCGACGGCGCAATCAGCCCCATGGTTATATTTGTTTCGTTCCGACCGATCTCATCCGATCTCATAACGAAAATCTGGTAAGAAAACTGTTTACTGTTGCACAAAATAATATCACTATTCAAATACCTAAATAATCAGTTTCCAATATAGAGCAGATGTCATTTGATATTGGCTTGTGTTTAAACGCCTACCAAATATGTTGATAAATTACTTCCAATAAATTCTTAATACTTGCCAAAACGGATGAATGCTCACCAAATAGTGTATCACAAACTATTGTATAAATAAAGCTAATATTTCTTTTTCTTACATGCTATAAAAATATGTGAACACCGTTAAAGTTAATTTCAGACCAAATGATCTATATTATTGTTAAATGGATGTCACCAATATTTTATATTATTAGTTCCATTTTAGTCATTTTTGCTGAGGCAAAAAACCAACTGTTGACCGTGAAATTTTTTGTTATACCAAACATATTACTACTCACCCCAAACACAAGTAACTTGTTTATCGCTTTACCCATTCAATTAATATATGATATAGTACTTAAATAAATATTCGCTACTATTTAAATGCTCACCAAAATGGCTTTTATACCCTAAAACTACTCGCTTTTCGGTGAGCCCAATAAGGCCTAGTTTCCCCTCTGGGTTGGAAGGTCTGATGGCAGTCGCTTGCGTAAAAACTAGTGCCTACGCCACATCTTGGGATTTAGGTAGCCGACCCCGATTGAGAATTCACTCTCTACAAAGATATGGGACAAAGGCTAGGAGGATGATGATGATGATGAAGGCGCCGCCTTGCTAGTCTAGCGCCATCTGTTGCGCATAATACTTTGTCCTCTCATCACGCCAAAACGGCTGAACAAATTTTAACCATTTTTAGGGTTCCGTAGTCAACTAGGAACCCTTATAGTTTCGCCATGTCCGTCTGTCCGTCCGCGGCTTAGCTCCGTGATCATTAGTACTAGGGTACTAGAAAGATAAAATTTGGTATGTGTATGTATCACGCCGACAAAACGGTAAAATAAAAACTAAAAGGGTTTTTACAGGGATGGCTGGCCATCACCAGATGATTATAGGATACCTTTTAGACATTTCGAATAATTGACAACATAGGAATGCAGGCGCCTATTTCTTATCGGCATTTTTTTTTGAGATTCCGTCATTTGCCTTACTGAGAGCAGCATAGTTAATATCGACGTTTTTTTTAATTTATAATGCTCTTATATTAAGTATTTTATGGTTAGGTTCGGAAACGACATACTGCCAACCACCACTGAAATCACAAAAAGAAGGGGATCTGCTCAACCAAACTACATCAAGCACCGTAGCCTCAACGTCGAAAACTCCTGATGATAGAGAAACCTGGAACCTGGAGAAACAACGATAAAAGGTATGTAAATTCATATACACGTTTAAAAATTCTTATACTAACAATGTTTTGTCCCAATTGGGGTTACATTAGTGTGCATCTTAATACTATGCATTTCAAATCCATTCTATCCATACAAAATCAATGCAAAAGTAACGTTACATCAATGCAAAAGTAACGTCTTGTCTACCTGTTATGTTATTATGTCCCTTAACCCAGGGAAAAATGGTGAAAAAATTTCTTAGAAAAATGTTGATAAATTTATGAAACATGTAATGTTTCATTTTTTTATGTGGGTACACCACAATTTTTATTTAAACCATTAATATAAAGATCAAAGCGTAAAGAAAAATTTAAAAAGGAGCTACCTGGTGGAAAAGACCAGGAATCGAACCCAGTACCTCTGGATTACCGGTAGCTAGGGTAGCGAAGTGGTTAACACGCTGGACCGCGCTTTTAGCTTTGATCTTTGTATTAATGGTTTAAAATGTTGATAAATTAAAAAACTCAAAAGTAGAATATGTATAATGAATAATGATTTAGTAATTTATATCATTTCAGCAGCAAGACAAGGCATGTAAAGCCCATGTCCAAAGTCGAGAGGGAGTTAAGGGACACTCTAGCCGAGACCAAAGTGGCTCTAAAGAAATGCCGAAAAAATTATGAAAACTACAGCGATAGAAATTCTTAGTAAAAAAATGTCAGTCACCGGCAGCAAAAAGCTTTTTTACAATACAAGTCAGCCAATTTGGGAAAAAAGCAAGGGGACGGAGGTTTACATTAGATAAAAAAAGAATTGGCCTTATCTTTATATAAGCCGTGCCCAAAAGCGTATAGAATGCTTAGCAAGATTTGCATTTTACCAAAACGCAGCACATTAGATAAAGTCCTAAAAAAGTCAATTTGTATCCAGGCATTAATGAGATATGCAACGTCTGCCCAACCAAACATCAAAGGATCTGCTCAATTATCTTTGATGAAATGTCAATAGCACCCCATGTCGCATTTGACAAGAATAGTGACATAATCACGGGGTTTGTTGATAATGGCGACGGGGTTTGTTGATAATGGCGAGGACAGGCAAAAGAAGTTTTGCGATCATGTACTCGTCTTTATGGTGAGAGGCGTGATTAAAAAATTCAAGCAACCGGTTGCTTTTTCATTTTGCAAGGGAAGTACAGTCAGCAAAGAAAGTGGTCTACCACTTTTGGACTCTATTACATGTAAAATAGAGTCGAAAAGTGGTAGACCACATTTTTGGTTGACTGTACCAAAAGTATGGATTTAAAAAAACAACTCGAAGTTGTCACAACCCATGTAATGAAAACTGGACTGCAAGTAAGCGACCAAGGTGCCAGTAACATGGCAGCATTAAACGAGCTAATGAGACAGACACGTGTACGTTATGTGAAAGAAAAAAAAGTATATAAAGGTGGTTTCTTCGAAGTAGATAATAAGAAAATATATGTTTTGTATGATCCACCTCTTATTATGAAAGGAATTAGAAATAATTTGATAACAAAAGATTTAGAATATAAATAATGGGAGGAAAACTGAGGTGAGCCACATAGGCACACCTTGAAGCCCTATACCGAAGGGGACCAGGGTATAAGGGTGTGAAACTTATAAACAAATGGACTGCACTGCACGTGTTTCAATATCTGATACCAAAGATGAGAGTCAAATATTGCACACAGATGTTTAGCTAAAACGTTGGTGCCACCATGGGGTATATGGCAGGTTTGTGATTTTTCCTAAATATTTAATTACTTTATTACCAAACATTACGTTTTTATTTTCTGGCAGCTTTATTTGTTATTGAAGAAGTCTTGAATTATATACTTATTTGGGCTAGCATGGACAGCCACGACTGCGCGATCGCGACCGGTGGCAGCGGTAAGCGGCGAGCGGCAAAAACAATATCATACCGATTTATGAACCGCCACGCGTTCACTGCTAACGGACATGCCACGACTTCGGTCTTAGCGGCGAGCGGCACCGTGCGCGGCGGTTCGTGGCGCGCTTTACACGGAATGATTTTGTTTTTGCCGCTCGGTACTCACCACTCTCGCGATCGTTGTTCGCGCAAATTCATGGGCCGGGCCGTAACATTACATTGGATTATTATATAATCTATTCTTGTTTATATACCTACCTTTTTTTTATTCCAGATATCGGGAACCTGCCCAAGGAGAGTGCAGACACAGCCGATATACTGCTATTTTTTGACGAGTTGTTCGACTGGTAGTTTTAGCAAACCTGTTAATGGTAAAATTTATCGGTGCGCCGTCACCCCACGTTCTGCACACCACAAATTGTGGCATAAATCTTTGCCGATTTTAATTAAGTGGCAGTGGGTTCACACATTGCTTGTAGAACCGCTGGCCGTTGGGGCAGAGAGGTTCTTGAGTGGCGACCGCGGACCGGAATACGCAGCGTGGGAAGGCCCCCTATAATGGACACCGACGACCGGGTTAGGATAGCGGGCAGAAATTGGACGAGGGCGGCGCAATACTGATCGGTGTGGAGAACTTTGGGGAGACCTTTGTCCAGCAGTAGACGATATGATGATTTGTTATCAAACTTGGAAACACATGTGCATTTTTAGCTTTGCAGTTATTTTATATTCTAAATTTTGTTAGAGAATTCTATCTGATTACTATGATGTGAGGTAGTTCGTACAACATTTTTTACTTACATAATTTTCACTTGCAAATCACATAAGCTTTATTGCAGTCATATTACTGGCGCATTGCCAATTATTAGGCTACAACTTGTACACCCCTCTTCATTAGATTTGGTTTTTACAACTTTGATTTCTTGTTCAAGTCCATACTATTAGTACTTGCTTTACAATTTTTTTTTGTTTTCAAATAATTTCTCTCATCATACATACGAGGACGATTACAAATTTATTTTTCCTACCCTCGCCGTTATAGACAAAACCCGTGGTGATGTTACTATTCATGTCTAATGCAAGGTGGAGTGTTATTGAGGAAACTCAAAGATAATTGAGCAATCCTTTGATGATTGGGTTGGTAGTCATGACATTGCATTCTCTTTTTAAAAATTTCGGAAACTATGTCATTAATGCCTGGAAGCCAATTTATTTTTTAGGATTTTGTCTTAAGTGTTTGTGTTTTTGCAAAATGTAAATTTTGTTTAGTAGTCTGTTACAGATTTGGACATCGGCTTATACACTGACAAGGCCAAACAATTTCATTCAATGAAAACCTCCGACCCCTTTATTTTTTTCCAAATTGCAGCCATGTTGCTGGCGTCTTGGCATAATGTAACACACAATTAGTCTTTCGACCGCCTGTCGACAAATTTTATGCGTTTAAAGGTGA
Organism: Apotomis betuletana; assembly: GCA_932273695.1. Lineage (NCBI taxonomy): Eukaryota > Metazoa > Arthropoda > Insecta > Lepidoptera > Tortricidae > Apotomis > Apotomis betuletana. Next base: position 7,953,682 of record OW026298.1, on the reverse strand, counting down.
TTTCTGATGATTTTATCATAAATTGTTTGACCATGACTTTTAATATAACAACTTTACAACTTTAAAATTACTTAAAACCTAAATTATTAACCTTTCAAATGAAAAGGATAAGGCCTTAAGGCCGTTCCCTGAGCCAGAACCCCGAGCCCCTCCTCAGGCCACCCGTCCCTGTCACATCACAGTCACATTTCAAAAGAGTGACGGAGACAGAGCTTGCGGGTCGTAAGGCGATATCTTTTTTCGTAAGAATTTGTCGATGATTATTTATTTTAAAAATATTGGCTTCAATTATTGAAATTCGGAAGCTGTAAAATTACTATTTTAGTTATGATTGATTTTTCTCCTTTTTTTGTTTCATAGTGTCACGTAGAAAAAAAACAAGTAAAGTTGGAGTAAAAATTCGAATTGGAGGTTACTTTGGGAATTAATTGTATCGAGCGAAGTGTTATGAATCGTGTATCGAATGCTGTGTTATTAAAGATGATATAATCAAGAATGATATATATTTTTCCCTCGTTTACTAATATCAACGTTTCGTAGAAAAATAGGATAATTTTTGGGGTATTTTTGCAAATCTGGCTCAGGGAACGGCCTTAATTTAAATTTCTTACCTGAGGTTTATATAAAAACGTGTAAGTATAAAATAATTGTCCAACTTGATTTTGGACAACTGTAAATCATAAGATGTAAACTAAATGTTGCTTTAATAATGAATAATTTGTTATTCAATTTTGTTTCTAATGCTATGATTATGGTTGTGTAATGTGTAGTTGATTATATATGTATACTTAGTATTTTATTGTGAAAAGGAAACACACTGTAAGTGGTTCACTAATCATAGATTTATGTGTTTTTTTATTACGATCTGCAGAGGAGGTCGATTTGGTTGAACCCGCTATATAACTTTGAACCTCTTATAACCTCTTGTACGGCAATGTTTTTTTTTTCTTTTAGGTTCTGAAACACATATCTTTAGATAATCACTTTTTACAAAAATTACCTATTTCAATGAGAAGAAATTGTTTTTTTCCGAAATCGTCGTTTATTAACAAACATTAATACCTACATATTTATTAAAACAACTAAATTGAAGTCGGTTGGACAGCAAGCAATCGTGTTTTTAGAATGTTTTTACTTTACTACCAGTCTAAATATTGTATAATTGTACCCGTGATAGTGGAATCACCCGTACCTATAATAAAATTAATGCATTTGTGATTCATAATATAATAAATATGTAGAAAATAATTACAAATTAAGTTGTTTTTATTATTGAATCACGTTCGGTTGACGAATTGGGGCAGGTACTTAATTATCTAGCTTTCTCAATTTTTTTTGTATATTCATGACTGAAAATAATGAAATTGTGAATTTCAAGTAAAGTTTCATTTCATCATCTGTAGAATTTTATAAATCGATCCAGCCGTCTTCGAGTAATCGACGAACTGAGAACCTCTTCCTTTTTCGGAAGTCTGGTAAAAAATAAATACCAAAAATATGTCTGCGTCATGGATCCGCAAAGAGCCCGTCTCTTCTGAATTTAATATACCCCATATACGTCATTCTTATTACTAAATCTTATAACTAGCAATTTTATTTCAATAATATGTTTTAATCGTTTCTGAAAATATATAGATAATGACGAAATATGAAAATAATATTAACGCAATCGAGTATACCTACCTATATATGCAGTCGCTGCGTTTCCTAGCTATAAATATGTATACACCAACTTAGTTACAAAAGTGTCCGCTCCGTGGCGCTTTTGTCTGGACCAAAATGTACGTGAAGTTGGCTATCTATTCCCAGTAATACACTCTAATCTATGGTGCCAATGCTATTTTATGGTTTTTGCTATGCTGAAAAAACAGTCATTCTTTGTCAGTTATTTTAAGATACTGAATGACCTGCGTATTTATGTATATTAATATATTCTGAATTAATATACTTACCGACTATTAAATACGTAATATAACAAATACAACATACATACTCTTCATACACACGTTCTATGACTTTTTGTAAGTCGATAGTGGGCTTTTAGCCGCTTTTCACCGCTGACAAAATCGAATAATAATTTAATTATAAATATAATTTCGTTTTGATATTATTATATACACAAGCCTTGCGGTTTTTTTTATATAAAAATACGTATTGTAATGACATATTTATGTGTTAAACGACATAAGTTCGTTTATTTTTTATAGGACAGGTGTCTAAAGTTCGATTGCCATGTAAAATGTATAATGTTAGTTCCCGTTTCTGCCACGACTCTTCCCTTTCCGCACAGGCTCTAACAGAAGACACGGAGCAACTGGCATAGAGACTGACAAAACCTCTATATATTCTCCACTACGTTAATATCAGAGGCATTAAGTTGTCAGGTGGTAGAAAAAATCATTACCCTGTTATTGGTCAACATCACACTAACTGAACTTTCGTAAAATGGTTCATAATAATGTAGAATAGATAATTTTAACTTAGTTGTATTTTACTACCTGGCTGCGCGAAAGTAAATGCAAGGTTTTTTTTTGACGCACTCTCAATCTGTATGCGCTTTGCCAGCCCTGATGCCTCTAATTTAAGCTGAATAAAGGCTGGAGAAGCGCTTATGAAGCCGGTGTCCTACTTGGGACGTAACATAAGTTTTTTTTTGTGCAGTAAAGAATCTTTTTATCTTATCTTATCTTACCTGAGTTTTATGTCCCATTTGTGTGTTGGCGTCGTTTTTGTTTTATCCATATTCGGTTTGTTAATAACCGTTACGGTTGAACCGTAGTGTAATAAGTATAGTTGAGTTCACTTCATTCAGTATGTTTAATTGTATTTTGTTCTTGAGTTGTCATTCTGGTATTTTATAGTATTTCTTGTTTCTTGTCCGCGTATATAATGTTATTATTTATGTCTTATTTTAGAGCTGCGCTCACGACGCAAACTTCGCATTTCTGGTTTAGGTTAGGTATGCCTCTTGAACTGACGTGACACTGACAGCACTTGTGTGCGTTCAGGTTCACGCATCCTAAATGCGATTAGCGCTCGTGCGTGCAGCTCTCAGTGCCACCGGAAGATCAGCGCGGGCTCTCGAGCTAGCATCTTGCTGAGGTGGGACCTTTTCGTGGCACAGCCATAAAAATAGTTACTTATAGTTTTATTTTATTTTCTTATTTCTGTCACACATTTTATGTAATTATGTTTTACTAGCTTTTGCCCGCGACTACGTCCGCGTGGAACTTGGAAGTATGGAAGCAACCTCGTACAACACGATAGATATCCACCTTATCACCTTAATTAATAAAAGGGATTATTAAAAGCGCCTAAGCAAATGTAAGAGCAATTGTGCTTTTGGTCTAATAATTACATTTCCGACAGGGTCATCAATGTCATCATGAATTACTTACTCACTTTTCAATCTTTTTAAGAATAATTTCCAGGATGAAAACTATCCTATGGTCTTCCTCGGATCTTAAACTATCTCCATGCCAAATTTCACCAAAATCGATTCAGCGGTTTAAGCGTGAAGAGGTAACAGACAGACAGACACACTTTCGCATTTATAATATTAGTATGGATGTCACGTCACGAATAAACGTATTTCTTTCTCTCTTTCTATTGAATACTTTTCTTTTTACCAGGCTACGTCGCCGGTGGCTCCGAACTCGTCGTCCGTTAGCAAATCCCAGACTAAGAGCGAAAAGCGGAGCGGGAACACGCTGTACCAGGAGCTGTCCTTCCACGATACCGACGCGAGCATCGCCGAGGGAGACGACGGCGCTGACATTACGGGTAAGCCGACACAGTAAACAGTATAATCGGACATGAAAGAGCTTAATTAAGAGGCCTTATTCCTTTTTTTTTTTTTTTTTTCATGTTATGACAAATGTATTGATAATTTCAACCAACTTTTTGAAGTGAATAATACTTTTCCCCGAGTTCTAGGTAGTAACGTAGCTATTTCATGCTTTCATAGCGCGCAGTCGAAAATAAGTTGAAAATACTAATTTTCTGTGTGAATTTTGTCAATTTCGAGTAGTTTTTGAAACAAAAATTATAAATGAAAAATTTTAACTGTAGGTTTTCAATATATATATATATACCTGTTCTAGGTAGTAACATCAATAAAATGTTCAGAAAAATGTCTGATCATAGAGAAAAAAATCTAAAACAATCAGCATTTTAAAAGGAATAAGGCCTCTTAAAGAGAAAACTGTCTAAAGAGATAATTATATTAACAAAAATATCCCTTAATCTACATTAAATTTTTGAGATACAGGCTAAATATTAAATAATATTTTTTTCCAAGCAGGAAGCTGGGTGCACCCCGGAGAATATGCGTCTTCTGGTAAGATAATGTCCAATATGATTAACTTTGTAAATAGTATGTATACAATTTAGGCTTTAATGTAATTTGATTAATCTACCTAGTAAACGAATAGTCGATGTTCTCAAGATTGTATTGTACCCGGCAAAATCATACTCGGTTTAATGGACAAACACTGTAACTGTCTTTTGTATTTGCCTACTTTTTTCGCTACTAACTGACTATATGATGCTGACTGTGTTACCTATATGTATTTTTATATCCATTTTTTTGCCAGTGTCATTACAGGGTGAAATACTAGATTGCTTATTGAAAATGTATACTTAAGTACATTGTTGTTAACTATTAACATATAATTTATTAAACCTTTAGAACTGTAAATACAATTAAATAACAAAGTAATACGATTAACTTCTGATGAAGCTTGCGCCTGCCGTGTTACTAATTTTCCTTGTACATTTATTTCATGCCCTAACAAATCGTGGCCTGCAGTAAACGACAACTATTTTGGTAAGTAACCCTTTATTATTAATCCTTCAGTTTAATCTACTATAATATAATTTATTTAATTTGGAAGGTACCTTAAAGATTTTTTTTAACCCCCCACGAAAGAAGAGTTGTGTTATAAGTTTAACATGTGTATCTCTGTATTTGTGTGTCTGTGTATTCATGTATCTGTGTGTCTATCTGTGGAATTTTAGCTCCCAAACCGATGGACCAACTTGAGTGCGGTTATTTTTAATCGAAAGACATATTCGTCGAGATGGTTTATTTTTGGTTGAAATAGGACCAGTAGTTTCCAAGATATATAGCTTAATTGGAACAAGTGACAAGGTCTCAGCCAATATTGATGCTAAGAATTCCATATTTAGTAGTTATGTTCAATTTTAGTATCATTTTCTATATCACTAATTGAATGAGGGTCTCGCTACTTTGTCGGGGGTGTTTTCAATTTTTAATTTAGGTTATTGCAAATTGATAGCGAAAAGGACGATAACAAAGTAAGGGATGAAATGATCTGAACACGATTGGCTTGAGGAATAAAAAATGTCTTTAATGTCTTTAATCATATCTTAGGAGGGAGAGGGACCAAAGTTCTAATCATGTTATTTCTCGACAGGTATGGGCAAGGAAGTTGAGAATCTAATATTGGAGAACAACGAACTGCTAGCTACAAAGTAAGTTGTATTCGATGATATTTCACTGACAAAATATCCTATGTATGACAGCGCCCTCTCACTTGCTCGCTCACTATTGCCACGATGAAACCGGCACGTGTGGGTCTATGACGGAAAGGGGAAGGTGGGATAACAGAAAAAGCTCTTCAGAGCACTCACCATGGTATATGCGAAGTCGCTTAATTTCAAATTAACATATCTGAACTCCCTGCTTTTTAAGGTTCCGTACCCAAAGGGTAAAAACGGGACCCTATCACTGAGACTTCGCTGTCCGTCCGTCACCAGGCTGTATCTCAAGAACGGTGATAGCTAGACGGTTGAAATTTTCACAGATGATGTATTTCTATCGCCGCTATAACAACAAATACTAAAAATAAGATAAAATAAATATTTAAGGGGGGCTCCCATACAACAAACGGGATTGGTTGCGTTAACTTTGCACCTCATTTGTATGGAGCGCTATACATACCAGGTGCAAACTTAACTTAACCACCTAAGTATGGAAAGTGTTTCTACGGAACCTGCAAAATATATGATGCAGCGGTCTATTAGTGTATTAATATGAAAATACTTGTGACTGACTCCTGTTTCATATGTATCACCAATGTTGAACATCTGTTTGGAACGGACATGTTGACTGTGTCTGATTCTACTTAGTTTAAAATCTTATTTTTTTATGTAACCAATGGATAACTGTTATTGGCCCTCTGTTATGTAACTAAATTTATATCATATGTATATTTACGGCTGTTGTTATCCTGAATACCAATAAAAAAAAAAAAAAAAAAAAAAATAAACCCTCGGTGCGCGAGTCCGACTCGCACTTGACCGGTTTTTTTTTTACATTTTACGCGCCTATCCAGGAATGCACTGAACGTGGTGAAGGACGACCTCATAGTGAAAGTGGACGAGTTGACGGGAGAGCAAGAGATCTTGCGGGAGGAGGTTGCCAACCTGAGCGCGGCGCGGGAGAAACTCAGGGAGAGAGTCACCCAACTCGAGGAGGAACTGCGGCATTTGAAGGTAAATCGCATTAATGTTTGGTAACAATGACCTTTTTACAAGCTTTTATTTAGCTTGCATGGTATGTTTAAAGTAGGTATGTTTGTTCGGGTGAAATCTTGCAACGCAATTTTGAAGCAGATATCGTCAACCGATTGAGCTGAAATTTTGCATACTAACTTAACTTCGATGACAATACAATAATATGGTAACATGGGGCTGATCTGATGATGGAGCCGGAAGGTGGCCATAGGAACTATATAATAGAAAAAGCAATCCTACCGAGCTTGGGCTCTTTAGAATCGTCTCAGTGAGCATTTGATGGATATCCAAAGAAAAGTACAGTCGGCTATAAAAGCTTGCCACTAAAATGACATTTTTGACAGAAACTTATTTGTATTTGAAAAGGAAGGTAACAAATTACGCTAAGTATCTTTGGATTCGGTATCTTTCGTCGGTTTTTATACAATTACTGTAAACATTGGTTTGGATAATCTTGTCCATCCTCTATGTGTATCAATTACCTAGTTATAATAAAAACGTAAACTAAATAACTGCTAACAAATATGTACAAAAAAGCTAAAATTTAAATTAACTAAAACAAATTTAAGAAATGCGGCATGGTACCGAATATTTTTACCTTTCTTGAGGTTACATTAAACAAATCCCCAAATGTGCTTTAATATAATTGTAATAGATTTAAGTATAATTTACGAAAAACTGTGTTGAGTTCCTTTCGGTTGTCTCCTCTTGTGAAATGCCGGTAGTTTCAGATTCAGACATGTAAAAGTGCCCATGTGGTTTACTTACATAATAAACATTTTGTTTAAAAAGGTTGTTGGTCTAGTACAAGTGTTATAGGTCGTTGCCTTGTTCCCAGGAGACTGTCAGCAACAGCGCAGGCGGTGAGAACGAGGACGAGGCCGACGTGCCGATGTCGCAGCGGCGGCGGTTCACCCGGGTCGAGATGGCGCGCGTACTGATGGAGAGGAACCAGTACAAGGTACAGTACACAACTGATGGAGAGGAATCAGTACAAGGTACAGTACACAACTGATGGAGAGGAACCAGTACAAGGTACAGTACACAACTGATGGAGAGGAACCAGTACAAGGTACAGTACACAACTGATGGAGAGGAACCAGTACAAGGTACATTACACAACTGATGGAGAGGAACCAGTACAAGGTACAGTACACAACTGATGGAGAGGAACCAGTACAAGGTACAGTACACAACTGATGGAGAGGAACCAGTACAAGGTACAGTACACAACTGCGCCTCTAGCATAACTGTCATGTTTAAAGTCGCTTGAAGGTGTAAGTCAGTTTAAGAGGAAACTTAAGACTGCACCGAGCGAAATGTGAAAAAATAGGCAGTTGCCGTTAAGTAGATAACGTCAACACTAATTGTTTAATCCATTTCTAAACTAATATAATTAGCATTTCGAAGAATGTGTTAACAACTTCTCCGTGGAAAAATTATAAGATTATTAATATATTACCCTAGAGAACTAAGTAAAGTTGGACGAAAATTGTAAAATCGTAAGCAGGCGTTAAGTGTTTTTTTATACTTTAACAATAGAAATCTATTCTGATTTTCAGTTCAAAAAAAAGATGAATGTTTACATTACAATTTGTCCGCATCAAATATTTCAATTATTGTTTGGTATTAAAGGTCCAGATTTATCAAAAAGTGCTTTTAATTCTCCATACATTTTTACTATGGCGGCCGCGCGTCGATTTAAATACGCATTCCCCGCGCTCTATGGTTCAGTCGCAAACGCTCGGCGCCCTCTTAAAGAGTGGCTGGTTACTAGATGTTTCTACAATTTAAATGAATATTTTAGGGCAGATAGTTAAGTTTTACGTAATTCTCCGAAATGTATAAGCTGTTGAAACTATAATTCTGTAATATGACCTTGTGTACACAGTCTTGACAATAAATAAATGTCTTTAATGTCATACGCGACTCTCGCGCGGGACAATTACCCGTCGCTTTCTGCGCAGTAATGTGAGAGTGACGGGTAGTGCTATGTCAGTGACATGTTTAAAAAAAACCGCCGCAAAGTGCGATTCCGTGCAGACTGCATTTCATCGACAAAAGTGCACCTAGGGCGGTGGATTACTGAATGTCCCAGATTACAGGCGATTTTGGCCCGAACCGAAGGTGAGGGCTTTACGAATTACCACCCGTGGTTTGTCTAAATTTGTACGTCTTGCCATGGCCAAGAAAAGAGATTTTCTATGGCCCGAATCGAATGGCCATAAATATGCGATCTGGGGATTTGCGAATTACCACCCGTAGTTTGTCTAAAGATTTTCATCTTGCCTTGGCCCGGAAGGGCAGTAAATCGCACTGACGGTCTAGGGTGACGTTAATAATCCAATGAATAAAGGGGTTTTACCTTACAAACGCTCCGGTAGTTTTGAATTTTTGATATGTTGTATAGGACGGTTAGTGAGTGTTTAAAATGCAAAATGCACAATTCCCCTCCTCCACGCCCGCCGCCATATTGAAAAAAAACCGGAAATTTCTGCAGATGAAGAGAAGAAGCAAAATGCTTATACCTTCGTTTAGGAGCATTTTAGCTAGAAAAGCGCTTAGATAATGTTGTAGACAATTCAATTTACTATATCTTACATTTTAAATTTTGTTTCAAGGACAGATAGTTACAGAGATATGCATTTAAAAAAAAAAGAAAAATTCGCAATTTCCAGTAATGTATCAAACTTCTGGCTTATATCTTTGATTAGGAGCATTTTAGCTAGAAAAAAGCTTAGGCAATGTTGGAGAGAATTGAATTTACTTTGTTACGTTTGTAAGGTCACCCCTAGTACTTCAGTCTATATTCACGGAACTATAAATACTGGAACGGCTGTTGATGACGGTTGACTATCACAGGAACGCTTCATGGAGCTACAGGACGCGGTCCGCTGGACGGAGATGGTGCGAGCGAGCCGCGTCGACTCCACCATGGACAAGAAAAACAAGCAGAGCATATGGAAGTTCTTTAGCAATCTATTCAGGTATGACAATTGAGCATTGAAGTCGTTAGGATAAAAAAAAACATAAGAATAGGGTAGTGTGTCGATTTTTTTGAAGTGCGACTTCCAACAAGGTTGCGTTAAACGTTTAACGCTACCGTGGAGGGGGTAGGAAAGCACTGTTGCGTTAAACGTTCAACGCTCCTGGGGAGGGGGAATAGAAAGAGACAGAGCGAGAGTAAAGAAGTTTGTCTTAAAGAAACAATATCTTCATCATCCTCCTAGCCTTTGTCCCATTTTTTGAGAATGAATTCTCAATCGGGGTAAAGAAACAATATGAGTTCACTAAAAATCAATTTCTACCCCTTCCTATTTTCATTTCCACATTACGAAGTTTCATTTCTTCCGCGCGGAGGCACTCCACGCCCTATTTTATTTTTTATATGTATGTGTGTGTTGACGACGCGGTTGGCTCAGTTTGTAAGCAGCTGCCTACTGAGCCGGCGGTCCCGGGTTCGAATCCCGGCCAAGGCAAATGTTTGTGTGATGAACTCGAATATTTGTGCTTGGGTGATGGTTGTTTTAAGTATATATTTATCTATATAAGTGTGTATATCGTCGTCTAGTACCCATAACTCAAGCCTTCTTGAGCTTAATTTGGGACTAGATCGATTTGTGTGAGGTTGTCTGATATTTATTATTTATGTGTCTGAGGCTTCGTCATGGAAAATGGCTGGACGGATTTGAACTATTTTTGGTTGAAGCCAATATGACTCCAAATTCAAATAGATGGTTATGAGTTATGAGATGCTTCTTATCCGACTATGGTCGAAGAATAAAAAAAACCATAAACCTATTTTTTATTTTCATGTCTATTAATCACACATTTTTGTTGAATTATAGCAAAATTGCAGTGCTTAGAATTATAGCAAAATTTTATTACAGATAATCGACTACGCTAAAAGTTACCTGTCTGTGTATTTGTGAGTCTGTCTGTTTCCTGAACGGATGGTCCCATTTAACATTAGTTTTTCTTTTTCGACTGAAAGTTGATTTCGACGTGAACAACCGTTTGAAAGCGATCCACTTTTTCTCTACGTATGTTACTTGCTATGTTTATGGGATATATAAACTAAAATGATAGCGAACTGTATTATGCATTTAAAGAAATTAGATATGTGATGGAAAAGAGAACTTATTTTTAATTTGCACTTCATTTTACTTTAAGATCTAGTTTTCATAGCTAGTTTATTTGGCTTAACTTATCATTTTGCAATAACATTTTTATACGAATGTATCGAAAGGCATACACCAAATACTTTATTAAAATATTACTTTTAACATTATAATTATCGTGTTGTGTTTGCTGATTTGATTTGATTTGATTAGATTTACGGTTTATTTATTTCACTTTTCTTCTTTCTAAAGCACATTTTGTATCCAGCACCTCTAGTAAAACTGTGTCACGCGACTCTTTCTCGCGCGATATGTGTACTACGATATGTGTACTATGAATAGATCGGATTTTAATACTAGTTGTTTTATGTATAGTTATTTATTTTGCCGGCCAATGCGAATGAGTCTTGACTCTGTTGCTGCAAATTTAAGACCAATTTAACTTGCACAGTCGAATACAATACCATCTTTATTAGCGGGTAATAGGCTAGTTGACTCATGTCAAATTGTAATAAACTAATGTTTATTCCGTATAGTATTTAGCAAAGGAAACCTAAATATATATTTTTCAATTCATAAAAGTGAAAGATGGCTGAAAAAATTTAATTTGAAAATATGGTTTTTAATCTGTATTTTGAAATGCTTAAAACGCTGTCCGCCATTTTCGCTTATGATAGTGACGTCATTGGTCATGTAAACAAAACTGAAAGTCTACTTTGACGACTTCGAACAGTGCCGTCCCTCTCGATCTCCTGTCAAAGTATATTGGAGTGTGCGGAATGGCATTATACGACGGTCGAATTTCGAATATTTACAGGTAATACTACGACACGCCACAGATTAGCGAAAGGGAAAAATGGCGGACGGCGTTTTTGACTGTTTATGAAATTTCTAATTTTCAATTGATAAAATTTAGCTTTCTAGCTTTCAGAAAAATACAAGACATTTTTTTTAGAGCTAGTAAGATCATTATTAACCATTTCCAATATATTTCGAAACTGGGTCAACTAGCCTATTGATTAATCGGAGATTGCATTTAAAAAGCTTTTATTTAACTTCCAATGATTGTATTGTATGTATGAATGTAAGTCGAGGTCAAATCTTACAAACCATTCATCAATTTCCTGGTATCAAATTGAGCAGAAATTTGACATAACTACGTAAGTTCGATGATAACACAATGATATGCCACCATAATGGAACCGGATAGTAGTGATAGGAATTCTGTAATAAAATAGCGAAAACCTACCGAGTTTGTGTTCTATTAAATCGTTTTGTTGAGTAGTTGATGAAAGTTCAAAAGACGTACAGTTAGAAATATAAGCTTAACATCTTTCTGTATTCTATAATAAAATGCGTTTTTATAGAATGTAGTTCAGTCATCTCTTTAACGGTGACGAATAGCTTGCAATTTGTTATGTAGAAATGAGGCTTTTTAAGAATTCTTAGCGAAAAAATAGCCCTCTTCTGCGATTTCTATGAACTGACGCCCCACCTGCTATGCGCTGTATGAGAATGTTTATGTCCTAAAATGTATGGATATGGCGTCCCCTGAAAAGTGACAGATAGCGTTTGTCGCGCGACAAACAGTCGCGTGTCACAGTTATGCTAGACCTGCAGGAATGACTTAACGATAATTACATTTACGAAATTAAATCGCAATAGCACTAAAGTTGACCGAAAATGTATATTCAAATAATAAACCTTGAAATGCGCTTGCTTAACTTTAAATTATCTGAATAATATTAAGCTATTGGCGGCATATGTAATTGGCATAAAACTGTTCTATTTATTTGACACAATTATTACTAGTACTGGTGCAATGCTCTCTGCTGGCTATTTTTTATAATAATTGGTTTATCTGACATGCCATTGTACAATGTCGAACAAAAAAAAAACTAGCTATAATATGGTCGACTTTAGTATATCATTCACATAGGCGCAACCATGACATAAGCGAATGAAACATGCATTGACATATTATAGTACATTACATACCCAGGGTCGTGAATTAGTGAATGTCACAGATCGTATGTGTTTTGGCCCGAACTGGAGTTTGTGGCCGAAATATGCGATCTAGGGCTTTACTAATGACTGCCCCTGGTTTATCTAACGTTTTACGTTTTGCCTTGGCTCGGAAGTGAGATTTTTCTTCCCCAGGAGGGTAGTAAATCCCATTTACGGCCTAGGGTGATGTAAAATTATAACGCAGCCTGTAATCCGCTTGCATCACTTGAATATCCTGGTAATGAACTTGACATCCCTACCGTTTCAGTACGGGTGAACGTCCCCAGCGCCCACTATCCACGCCGCACTTACGCGCGGTCACCGCCCCTCAAACGGCGTTGCGGCATTCCCGCACCCAAGCCGACTTCCTCGAGACACAGCTGACGGACCACCACCATCGGAGGCACGAACGCAGCGAACAGTTCCGCCAGGTTAGTGCGTGGGTCGCGTTTTTTCATGTGCTTTTATTGGGGGAACTCCTTGCTTGACCCTCACAGACCACTCCCACTAGACGGAGCATGTAAGGCGAGTATTAGGCGACCCGCGCGCACCAACGATATGGTACGGCAGAACATTAAAGTATCAACACGGCGGCCACCGTTTAGTTGCGTCCATGTTTATGAGGTCTCTCTACACCACTTAACACTACAATTTACCATGTTATTTATTTAATTTCTTTTTTCGTTGACGTACGCATGGATCATAAACATGGACGCAACTAAACGGTGGCCGCCGTGTTGATACTTTAATGTTCTGCCGTACCATATCGTTGGTGCGCGCGGGTCGCCTTACATGCTCCGTCTAGTGGGGGTGGTCTGTGCCCTGCAGTCTCGCAAGTGAGTCTACCGCTACGAGGCTTAGCTGACGGACCGTCATCGCGACAGGCAGGAACGGTACAGATTAGCGCGCCGCTCGCGTTAGTCACTTACTTTAGGAGAATTTTTAACCGGATCCTCCGACTTCTTAGATGGGCATTTCTTCGAATATTTGAATGTGTGTGGAGAGTACCGGCGGTAATGAAACCACCGAATTCCGAGCCGTTTAAACGCTTTAAGAAATGCTCAGATACATTCGCCATCAGATATATCGCACTATATAAGGCGTCCATAAATATCTGAACATGTACTGTAACGCCCAGTAAATAAGAGTCGTGTTCAGATATTTATGAACGCCTTATATGCTGCGTTATATTTGATGGCGACTGTACAAACAAACAGGTGTGTGCTAAGGCTGTTTCTCATTTGAGGGCACTGGTATCCTGTGAAGTAGAGCGGCGAACGAGCTTGCAATACAGGACTGTTTGACACGTGTTTTACGTAACACTTATGTTGCTTTAATTCAGAGCTGTGATAGCGTGTAGTTAAATAGTAGCATACTGTGTAATCTTACACGCTATATGTACGATTCCCTAAAACTCGTTTTGGGTTACGTTAGCAGATGAAGATGTGGTTAATCAGTAATATTCTTTGACGATATTGATATATTTCAAATGCTTTCGTACTAAACGATAAATCATAGAGGCCATTTAATGTCATTTGTTAATATTATTATCGTAGTTCCTTTCCTAATTCCCTTTCCTTTCTTTTGTTTGCAGTTGATGTGATGTGATGTCCCAAATCCTAAGAGAAATGTTTGATTAAAAGTGATATTTTAATGTGATTTCAAAAGTCAAAGGTGCTGATATTACTTTAGGGCATTTTATTTTTATACGGGTATTTTAGTACGGGCAATATCGGCATACCGATACTGAAAATACCGACATTATCATATTTTATATTGAATCGTTTTTTTTGCTATTAGTTAATCAGTACTTATGGCTGAGAATCTGACTATTTTGTTTGTAAGTGTTGTGCTATAGTTTTTAGGCTGTGTTACTGCATTGTGATATTTGATTATGTTTAATAAATGTTATTGTTTTAAGCTTAAGTTGCTTTTTGGTTATTTCCTCCTTTTTATTCTCCTCTCTATGAATCCCTGTTGTTTTAACTGATGAAATAATAATATGCAAAAAATGACTGACATCAAGTAAGGTCAGTGTTCATAAATTCATAACATTTGATGACATTTGCCTTTGCCTACTGAGCCGGCGGAGCCTCAAGCCAGTATCTTCATAGAAACTGCATACTTAAAGATCGCTTATGACATTTCATAAAGAGTAGCTCAAATAAATAATTAAATAAATAAATAAATATCGGACAACCTCACACAAATCGATCTAGTCCCAAATTAAGCTCAAGCAGGCTTGTGTTATGGGTACTAGACGACGATATACGTACTTATATAGATAAATATATACTTAAATACATAGAACAACCATGACCCAAGCACAAATATTCGAGTTCATCACACAAATATTTGTCCTCGCCGGGATTCGAACCCAGGACCGCCGGCTCAGTAGGCAGCTGTTTTACCACTGCGCAAACCGCGTCATCGCACTATAGAAAGTGTAGCTGAATATTTTATTCTGCTTTATTTAATGCAGTTTAAACCACACCAAAAACGTAGTTTAAATATAAATTTCAAATATGATAACCAAACCTTAGAATGCACCAATTCATCAAACCTCCTTGGCCTAGAAATAGATACAAACTTAAACTGGAGTTTTCATATTCAAAAAATAGCATCCAAATTGTCCAAGTTTACATATGCCCTAACTGAAGTAAAAAAACACGCTGATCTGAAAACCGCTCTATGTACTTACTATGCATTCGCCCATTCCTGGCTCCGGTACGGCATTGTTATGTGGGGCAATAGCACAAATATACACGACTTATTCGTCTTACAAAAGAAATGCATAAGAATCCTAGTTAATATTAAACCAACTGATAGCTGCAGACCCCATTTCTGCAAACTCAATATCCTTACCCTGACCTCCTTATATATACTTGAAGTATGCAAATTTCTAAGAAAATATCCCCTCCTCTTTCCAACACCGAAGGACCCAACAACCACAAACTTGCGCCCCAGAGATAATATTCCTGTACCATTTTCTAAATTAAAAATGCATAGTTCTGGCCCATACGTAATGTGCATTAGAGTTTACAATAAACTCCCAAAAACTCTTAGAAATGAAGGAAAATACAATATATTTATCAAAAAGCTCACAAAATATCTAGTTGATAATTGTTTTTATACCATACAAGAGTTTTTTGAATATAATAATAAATGATTTGTAGTAGTTATACCCATGTTGTTGTTGTAAAAATATCATTCGTCCATATTGAAATAGTAGAGTTTATTGTTAAGTTATAAGTAAAATACATTATAGAATTTATTGAATTTAATAATAGGCTATGAAAAATTTTGTTGAGACTAGTAGAGCTTATACTTCATTTTTGTTATATAGAAAATAAGATTGTATTATAATACCTATTACTAGATTAAGTTGCTAACTGTTGAATACATTTCCTGTTAACGTTGCAGTGCCCTATACAGGGTTTCATAGCGGATAAGTTTAATATTTACCATCTTGTAATATACCTATGAAAGCAATAAATAAACAAATAAACTGATAAACTGATACACTAAGATCAGTGGGAGCAAGTACGCCAGCGAGTTCAACGCCTACCATATCGAAATTCTACTAACGCCATCTTACTTTTGCCAGCTAACATTAGCTATATTATGTGATTTTTCTATTAATAAATATTTTACACTTGTCTGTTGATGTTTGTAGTGATGTAGCTAAGACATGTTGTATGCCAAATCTATATTATTAATCATGAACGGTTGATGGAATCGATTTCACTGACGACATTTTTTTTATCGAACCTGCTTATGTTTGACGGCGCATCGAGGGAATTAACTCGATGGCGCTAGTATCGCCTCTTAATTTTTGAATCCTTGAACTTTTTAGTAATACCGAACTCTGAGGAGGTGGCTGGATACAGGGCGTCCCAAGACTATAGGACATCAAGTCAAACCTTAAATAACGTAGATAGGATATTTTGCTGAAAGAAGACTATATGTTATTTTCAAAAGTTAGTAATAATTCTGTATAAGATTTTCTAAGAATTACTTGCTTTGTCTGGGAATAGAACCGACTTAAATGTGAAAAAAATCACCCCTATTTTTATGATGCCTATCGAAAGAATAGATAAAAAATAATAATTCTTCCTTTTGAGATACTATGTTACATAGTATCTCAAAAGTAGGCCCAAGTGTCAATATGTCCAAATGTTGGTCCGAATTTCAAAACGTCCAAGGACAATTACCCCCTAGCCGCAATGTCTATTGGTCAAAACAAATGAAAAAAACGCTCGATTGGCGAAATATCTAACTGCCAAAAAGTCCAGTGAACATAACCTCCAGTTGTCAAAATTCCCAATTGCCGATTCGCCTACTCGTTATAATGTCTAGCGAATATCACGTCCAGTTGCCAAAACGTCCTATTGCCGAATCGTCCAATTTCCAAGAAGTCTAATGGATGGAACGTACGGTTACCAAAATGCCGAGTGGCCAAAACCCCCAGCAGTCAAAATGCCCAAGTGTCAAAATGTCCGGTAGACTTATGATGGCATGCATTTTATCGTTGGATAATGGCCATAATAAAAATGACTAAAATACATATAAAGATCATAATTACTGATGAGCCGTTTTCGAGAAAGTTTCTCGATTTGTATGGGGAAAGAACGTTCTTGAGAACATTTCCCATACAAATCAGGAAACGTTCACGAGAACGGTACATCTCTAATCATAATAGACATGTAAGAGTCTTGTTTAGTTCTGACGCAAAGCAGCAAATCATTATCGCCGTTAATCAAACAACGCTTAACTTCAGACGTCTTACTAAGCATTTTTTTATTGCTTCTGGACATCCGTAATGGCATCTTGACCCTAGGATGCATTGGACATTTTAACTCTCGGGCCAATTTGACCAATGGTCTTCATGGCATCTGGACATCATGACGTCCCGGACAATTCAACACCCGACCCAACTTGACCAGTGGTCGTTGTAGCGTCTGGACATTATGACGTGCTGGACAATTTAACACAAGGTGGACAGACGACCTGGTAAAGGTTGCAGGAATAATAATAATAATAAATAATAAATATCAGACAACCTCACACAAATCAACCTAGTCCCAAATTAAGCTCAAGAAGGCTTGTGTTATGGGTACTAGGCGACGATATACATACTTATATAGATAAATAAATACTTAAATACATAGAACATCCATGACCCAGGCACAAATATTCGTGTTTATCACACAAATATTTGCCCTTGCCGGGATTCGAACCCGGGACCGTCGGCTCAGTAGGCAGTTGCTTAACCACTGCGCCAACCGCGTCGTCAAGGAAGCCGCTGGATGCGGGTCGCTTCCAACCGGCCGATCTGGAAGTCACTGGGGAGGCCTATGTTCAGCAGTGGATGTCCTGTGGCTGAAATGATGATGATGATGAGGACAATTTAAAACTCGGGCCAAATTGCCCTGTGGTGTTTATGGCATGTGGACATCTAGACCCCTTGGACATTTTGACAATTGGGTCAATACACCCCGGAGGGACGCCACAGATTAGCAAAAGGCAATAATGGCGGACGGCGTTTTTTACTGTTCATGAAATTTCTAATTTCCAATCAACAAAATTTAGCTTTCTAGCTTTCACAAAAATACAAGACATTTTTTTAGAGCTAGTAAGATCATTATTAACCATTTCAAATTTGGGTCTACTAGCCTATTGCAGACTTGGATCTAATGTTTAGTGGTCGGTTTTGCAAACCTTCCGTTTATCCTAAAATTGTAGCTATGAAATAATTATTCCTATTTATTACAATTATTCCTCTTTTATTATAGTATTTTTCGCTTCCCGCAAAAGTTATAGGAATAACATTAACTGTACTCAGGTCCGAGCACACGTGCGTAAAGAAGACGGTCGTACGCAGGCGTACGGATGGAGTCTACCCGGCAAGACGGGGCAGGGCCAGAAGGGGCCCAGTCCGTGCACTTCGCTCTCGTCCGGGGGCGTCCCCGTCCCCGTGCCAGTGTTCTGCAGGTGTGTATACACGTTAAGAGGCCTTATTCCTTTGAAAATTTATTTTTTTCATATTATGACAAATATATTGATAATTTCAACCAACTTTTTGAAGTGAATAATACTTTTCCCCAAGTTCTAGGTAGTAACATAGCTATGTCACGTTTCATTGCGTGCAGTCGAAAATAAGTTGAAAAAACTAATTTTCCGCGTTAATTTTGTCAATTTCGAGTAGTTTTTGAAACAAAAATTATCAATGAAAAATTCAAATTGTAGGTTTCAAATATATACCAATAAATCCCAATAGCCCTGTTCTAGAAAGTAACATCAATAGTATGTTAAGAAACATGTTTGATCATAGAGAAAAATGTCTAAACAATCAGCATTTTAAAAGGAATAAGGCCTCTTAAACCGCAAAAATCTGCATTTGTCGCGACACCTCACTATTGGAATCCTTGGTGTCGACATCTCGAGTGAAGTCCAATTCCGCGGCCATTTAGAGAGGCTAAATTAGCCTTCAAGAAGCTCGGCGTGCTCAACAGATCGAAACAGTACTTCACTCCGGCCCATCGCCTACTAACGTCGCCTACTATGGGCCACGGTAATAGCTTTCTATCAGGCGATCCCTTTGCTCCTCTGCCCCCTATGACATAAAAAAAAACCCATACGAAATTAGAAATGTTTCTGGAAATTTTCGGAAACGGCGCATCATTAGTTTGAACCTTATGAGTCCCGGCCGCTGGCTGTAACAGGTAGCTCATGGTATGAGAAAATATAAGGTATGGCACTCCGAAATGATAGGCAAGACTTTTGACGCTATGATTGGTTTGTTGTGCCAGTGGTGTATCATAAATATCATAACACTCCCCGATTCCCTTGTTAACTTTATGAATCTCATATAATCGTGAGTGGTTTTAAATGAATTATTACGACAAAATAAAAACCTATTCAAAGAACATGACAATCGTGATGAATGATTATATTTTTTTGTACGACTGGCGGCAAACATTTTTTTTTTCCTTATAATTATATTGTTACTATAAAGTGGCTACTAATTATGGACATGGAAACTCTCACTAGCTGAAATGTCATACTTTATTTTCTTATCCATGCTGTAACTCGGATGCGAAGCAGCAAACTAAACGTACTGCACTGCAAAGCGACAAACAATGTCGTGGCATCTGTTACATGGTTCTGGGCGTGGTTTGGTTGATTCTCCACTGCCATGTTCTTGTTTTTACGTTACAATTTCCGGCTTGTAAGTGTAACAAATGCTAAAAGGTTTACTACTAGGTACCTTTATTCCGCCTCGTTCGATATGCATTTACATTACGTTATGTAAATTCATACTCATATTCTCAGATAACTAATTTAATTTGTATTCATAATATAACATATACATTAGTGGGTAAGATGAACACCTGCGATCTGGGACATTCACGATTTTACCGCACTAGGTATGTAATGTACTATTACTATTCCAGACCAATTGCGGAAAGCGAGCCGCGGATGACGTTACTGTGTGCCGCGGGCGTGAACCTGAGCGGCGGTCGGACCCCCGATGGCGGCTGTATGGTCGGCGAGAGCGTTTTCTACGCCAAGGAGGATGACAAACCGGACAACACGCTGTGTCTCGGTGAGTGTCTAAGGAATAGAAAGAGAGAGCCACTAACGTTAAAAAGAGAACAGAGGTCAATAGCGAAGTGTCTTCTACGCCAAAAGTTACTTTAAAAAAAGTTACTTAAAAGGTTAAAAAAAATAAGGTATGCCACTCCGGAAGACAGGTGATACTTTTGACGTCATCACGCTATGATTGGTAGGTTTATCCTGTCAATCCGTTTCTGTGTTGCCCCCGATTCCCTTATTAGAGCATTTCTCAAAAAGTTTGTACAAAATGAAGATTAAAAATTAAAGTTTAATATAATTTTCCTATTTTGTTACCAATTATTTTAGTCATTTTATGTCAATGTTATAGCTATGCTCTATAATTAGGGCTCTGTTATGCTTATACTTTTTAAATTATATATAATCTGAAATCAATATATTGGAAATCACAAAGAAAATTGGTAACAATTGTGTGGTCTTAATTTTGTACAAACTTTTTGAGAAATACCAAGGACCATATACACGGGACCGCTATTCTTCATACTACGCACCGTACTCCGTTAGTTACTATCGTTCTACGTCGCTAGATGCCGCTAAGGGTCTCAATTCATTCAAAAGTCTTCATTTTTCAATCTCTACCGTACGGTACGCGCAAGCGTGAAGTAACACAGTCGTCAAGCGTTCAACGACATTCCAACTTCCAAGTTCCAAGTGATACAGTAAAAAGTGAATAGATGACGTTAGGTGCGATGTTTGTTTACTACGTTCCGTTTCGTCTCATTTCACTATTTGTGTATGTTTTATTTAAACATAAAAATTACTTACATCCTAATCCTAATCCTAATAATATTATAAACGTGAAAGTTTGGATGGATGTATGTATGTACGTTTCACTTAATCTCAAAAACTACTGGACGTATTATGATGAAACTTTCCAGTTATGTACCTACCTTATATATCAGAATAGGACATAGGCTATCATTTATACCAAGTTTTATCCCTTTTAGGGACGAAAAACGGGATTAAAATTTGTATGGAGAGCAAATCATTGTAGTTGCAACAATTCCCTACATGTCATCGTTTTGACGTAAACTAATCAATATAATAATAATTTTGTCTGGGCCTACGATAGACCTTCACGAAACGCATACCAAACTATTCTTTGTAAAAAAACAATAAATTCTGATATGGAAACACGTAACCGCAAAATTCGATTAATCGCGTAATTTCATGAATAAAATACATACAATTTTACAAATTTGAAACAATGACATTTGATTTGACGACATCACACACCCATCTGGCAAGACATGTCAAACCAGTGATGCCAGAAGGGCTACCCCGATGTTCAAAATTTGACTGTCGAATAGCGCCATCCTTCTCGATCATCTGTCAAAGAATATTTTAGTGAATGGAATAGCACTATACGACAGTAAAATTTCCAACATCGGAGTAGCCCTTCAGGTAGGTATCACGTTTCGAATCGAAACTTTCGATACGCACATCATCTGAAAATAGTAGGACAAACGAGTAGTATGCCATTCAACAGTATGCCAAACATTCTCGGCCAAACATTTTTAGGACAAAAAACGTTATGCGATACGACAGGCACCCGAAATTTATCTATACAAAAACTAACAGAACTAACGACAGTGATAATTCAATAAAACCACAATTTTATAAACGTTTTCTTTATATTACTTTTAACAAAAACAAAACGAACGAATATATTTTCGCAGGCCGCCTGCATGTAGGCAATTCCTAATTGTTCTAGGGTAAATGTCAAACATTTCCGCAAATCGTCCCGTTGGCGTAAAGCCATTTTGTCGTCGGCGTTGGTCTTGGGCCATGGCAAGCGGACGATGCAATGGTTACTTTGCTTTGCAGTAGATCAATAAGGTTTCCTTCAGCATTATATCGCCGTACCCAACGTCAAACTGTGTCCCTGCTAGCTTAACCGACGTGTGATCTCATAAATCCGTATTCCTTCCTGGTGTAACTCCACTCTTTGAGCTCTTCATTGTTTTCAGTCATTATCATTATCTTTTAATAGTTCACGGTTAGCGGCAAGCATTTTATTTTTCAAATTAATAACGTTGCCGAAAATTATTTTACGATTTTCTCGATTGACACTGACATATGTTCCTAATTAGAAATTAAAAGCAAATGATAACCTTTCGCGAGGAGGTTTTTTGTAAAATGAAGTGACAAATAATAATATTGACATTTCAATACTATTATTGAAATATAATTTTCGGCCTTAATGCATTGCGAATGTCTAACGACATTTTATCGAAATGGGTAGGAAATGAAATTCCTTGACTGTACAAAACTTATCTAACAAATATTACGTTACTGACTGTTTGTTAGTGGGAAATGTCGCTTGACAATTCGGGCGTAACTTATTTTGTCCATTACATCAGTGCACCAACGCCATCTAGCTATTTTGTGTAGCAAAAATTGGCGAGCCCGCAAGCAACCTTGAGCTATCCAGAGGTAGTGCCATCTATTTTAATACGATCAAACCACGTTGTTGAAGACTAAAAAATGAAATCCTTAAAAATTGTGTATTTAAGTTATATTATCGTATTAAAACAAAGCAGTAACGCGTTTGATTTTCAAAAATCAAAAATCACTTATAAATATTGGTAAAACATATCATTTTTGTCACTTCCAGGCTACGAAGCAGCGCCATCTAGTTTTTATACCGAATTTTGAGCTTTTTCAGAGTTACGTTTTCTTGTATGAGAACATAAGTCCCGGGTATATGGTCCTTGGAAATACTCATTAATCAAATCGTGAGTGTGAGATTTGATTGAAACAAATGTTACGACAAAATAAAATTGAATCAATGAACATGCCTATCGTAATGCATAAACGCATAATTATGATTTTTTGTACGACTGCCGGCATACATTATTTCCTTATAATTATAGGTACCATAAAGCGGCAACTAGTCACTGACGTAGAAAGTCACTAGCCGTTGTGTCATACCCTGTTTTCTAATACCGTGAATTAGTATGAATTATATTTAGGGAATGCAAACCCGGTTATTTTGTCATAGTAAAACCTGTTATAACCGGTTATTTGTACTGCCAAATAACCGGGTTTGCATTCCCTAATTATATTGTTTTGCAGCAGAAGAAATGAGCAAAGCGTCGTTGCACTCGCCCGAGGTGGAGCAGATCAACCGGCAACTGCAGTCGACGCACAGCGTGGAGCACTCCGAGAAGAACCTGTCTTCCTTCGTCTGGATATGCGCCAACACGCAGAACAAAGGCATCGTGATGGTTAGTCACGAATTCAGTACAACCAAGGATTATACATACCTTTTTTAATACAGTTGCTCAAAAAGTGGTACTTTTTGTGGCTGCGTAGCGTGCGAGAAGCTCAATTTCTCGAACTAGTGCTTTTTACTTTTTAGTTCCAAACTATACTTTCGAAAAGCAGTAACTGAGTTTCGAATGTCAATGATGATGATGATGATGATGATGATGACGATGACGATGACGATGACGATGACGATGACGATGACTATGACTATGACGATGACTATGACGATGACGATGACGATGACGATGATGATGATGATCATCATGGTCTTAATGTACCATGTCATTTGTAAAGTATGGGTTCGTTCAAAAATAACTTCGAAGCAAGCATATTTTATCGCAATGATATATTAATTTATTATTTTTTCGCAATTGCATTAAAAAACGTCGTTTACAACACGTGTGAAATGTCTTTTTACTACTCGTACCGAGTCTTGCCACTCGCTTTCAGCTCGTGGCAAGATACCTCGGTACTAGTGGTAAAAAGACATTCTTTTCACACTAGTTGTAAAATGTACTATTATCTTCCTTGGTACAACTAGGCCTCGTGACTCTTGTCATGCGACATAGCATCGCCCGGCACACAGTCACTCTTACAGTACAGCGAAGAAAGAGATACATATTTCCCGAGCTAGAAAGAGTCGCGTGCTAAAGGCCCCCATATATGACCAGGTTTACCTTCAGTTCCATCTGATCGGACTTAAATCCGTACCGTGTATGAATGAAACGGCCTTAAGGTCATCACGCTTTACGGCGGCCGGATGGACTGAAGCGATTCAATCACATCGGCCTGATCAGTTTTGCCTTCCCATGTATGGGGGCCTTAAATGTGCAATGTTATTGTTACTTTTTGTTAGGGTTCAGTTCCCAAAGGGTACAATCGGGACCCCCACTGTCCGTCCGTCCGTCTGTAACCGACTGTCTCTCATGAACTTTGTTAGAGACCCCCATAAAAATCGGTTATGAAAAAAACGTTAGCAATCCCTGTGGATAATCGAAATGTTATTTGCGAATATCATGCGTATGCGAATAACTGCAGCACTAAATTCTTCTAATGATACTTGTTACAGAACAGACTCATTTAGAAAGAGAAATACAATAAATAATGATGAATAAAGGATAACCCACAAATCGCTTCGCTTAAGCCCGACAAAAAAGCAACGCGCCACTTTATGCAAGCCGAGCCCGATGTCCCCATGTTCTTTCTTATTGCATCGTTATAAAGTCTTTTTTGACCAGCTCAGATTCCGTGCAAATTAAACACACATTCAAAAATACTCGGAACCAAATAAACTATTACTAACTTTTGGAGATTATACCTACTATATTTGTAATTGGACAAAAACCAAAAATAAGATGTGTTTTGAGTACTGATTTTGATGACGTCACAATTTAAGCCAGTATCTTCATAGAAACTTCAAACTAACAGATCGTTTTTGACATTTCATAAAGAGTAGCAGATATAAGCTGTCATCAAATACCGTATTGAAATACTTAGGGGTTGTTAGTCAGACACAACTTAAATAAATATTATCTTATTTTCTTGCAGATAATAGACGCAAATAACCCAGCGGACGTGCTAGAGTCGTTCCCGCTCGGCGACAAACACATTTTGTGCGTCGCATCCGTACCGGGCGCGATCGCTGACGACTACAGCGAGTACGAGGAGAGAATGAGCGAGGGCGAGAACAAGAGACACTCGGTGAGCGACAAGCAGGCATTCCGAAGTAGCATACAAGCTGTATAAGCGCGTATACTGCCGATATACTTCTAAAATTAAATAAATATTAAGGGACAATCTTGCTCAAATCGACCTAGTCCCGAACTAAGCAAAGCTTGTACTGTGGGTACGAACCGATGATATATATATTATATATAAACTAGAGGCCCGTTGCGGCGTCGAACCGCCGCTAGAATATGGAAATCCGGTAGTGTTACAGAAAATAACTACTTTATCGATAAGAAGTTTTTGGCGAACGAAGAATAAATACTGTAAAAAAACACGTTAAAATGATGTTTTAAAAACGGTAAAACATGCCAGGCTAGAGCCTGGCCTGATAGCCAACTGCCAGCTTCATCGTGACAACTTTTTCAACTTTTGTAAGAATAACTTGTGCATTGATGACATGTGATCTGCTGATCTGTTTCACAAATAAAATGCATATTAATCGATTTATTGAAAAAAAATATTCATAAAAATAATCCCATATCTTAAAAAATAATTGACATATTTTCATAGGACCGAACATAAGATTGGTAGAATTTAATTTGTTGTTCTTTCTTCAGGACATAAATTTATCGATTTGATCGATTTCTATCAATTTCCAGAAATAGCACGTGATACGAAACGACAGATTTGGGCACTCACTACGCAGGTTTTAAAAAGGAAATCATGTAGTGCGTAACTGTTTATGTATTGATTTATAATCGTAAATACTTAAAAATAGTGATAATAAAAAATGTTACATAAACTCAATTGTATGAAATAGAGAATAGGTATAAAACGTTTATAGATACACGAAAAACCACTATTATCAATGCTTGTTTTTTTTAAGGAAATTCAATAGATCGTGCTAATTTTCTTAATATGGGTGCTGCCATGTCATCATCATCAATCATTTATTCAATAGCAATTACACATTTTGTTTGAAATTCTTACGCTAGGTAATACTTAATCAAACCCTTTTTACTAATCTAAATAAATAATTGAGCAACAATAGGTACTCCACCATAAAAAAAAAACAAAAAAAAATGTGTCAAATATGTGTAATAAATAAAATCCAATAAGTATATAAAACAGCTAAAAATGTTTGAAAAAAGAATATTAAGACATATTTTTTTCAATAAATTTAGAGTTGAAGGCCTAATTCTTCTTCCTCGCTTCCTCATGACTGAGGGTCGTGACCATTTGAGGCCGTTATCTGTTGCACCTTTTTTTTTTATCTTATCTATCTTATCTTAAACTTTCGTCTTTCCTCTCATTGAAATAGCGTCTGACAGAAGAGTGAGGGAGATGCTATCTATACTCTCAAGTCTATGATATAAACCTAATTTTAGGGTTCCTTACCAAAATCGGTAAAAACGGAAGCCTTATAAAATCAATTTGTTTTGTTGACAGCAGAATTTGTAAAATTTTATTTTGAATGAGAATAAGAATGATCAGCCAGACGTCATTAATTCAAATATGATTTATTCTTGAGAGCGTAAATTTTTTGGAATTGTCATCATATGTAGGTTATTTCTACCATCAAGTTTCGCATGTTAGGGTAACATGTTAATTATTCCACATTGCCAACTGGTCCACAATATCAGCTCGTCTATATTCCCATCTGGGTCACAATGCCAACTTGTCCACACACCCAACACGTCCACATTGCCAACTCGTTCATACGCCCAACTCATCTGCATCGCCAACTCGTCTATATTACCAATTCGTCTCCATTGGCAACTCGTCCATATTCCCAATTTGTCCACAATGCCAACTCAACCATATTGCTAACTCGTCCATATACCCAACTCGTCCACAATTCCAACGCGTCCATATTGCTTACTCATCCACAATGCTAACACGTTCACAAATACAACTCGTCTACATTTCCAACTCGTCCATATTTCCAACTCGTCCACATTCCCAAGTCGTACAAAATGCCAAATCGTCCACATTGCCCACTCGTTCATAAACCCAACTCATCTACAATGCCAACTCGTCCATATGACCAACTCGTCCTTATTGCCAACTCATCCATATTCCCAACTCGTCCACAATGCCAACTCATCCATATTGCTAATTCGTCCACATTTCCTACTCGTCCATACACCCAACTCGTCTTTATTGCCAATCTCGTCCATATTATCAACTCGTCCGTATTACCAACTCGTCTTCATTGCCAACTCATTTATGTTCCCAACTCATCCACAATGCCAACCCGTCCATATTACTTGCTCGTCCACAATGCCAACTCGTCCACATTTCCAACTCGTCCATATTCCCACCTCGTCCACAATGCCAAGTCGTCCATATTACCAACTCGTCCATACACCCAACTCATCTACATTGCCAACTCGTCTTCATTTCCAACTCATCAACAATACCAACTCGTCCATATTGCTAACTCGTCCACAAATACAACTCGTC
Organism: Apotomis betuletana; assembly: GCA_932273695.1. NCBI lineage: Eukaryota > Metazoa > Arthropoda > Insecta > Lepidoptera > Tortricidae > Apotomis > Apotomis betuletana. The sequence goes on along the minus strand of OW026298.1, from coordinate 7,925,969 downwards.
CACATTTCCAACTTGTCCATAGGCCCAACTCGTCCACAATTCCAAGTCGTCCACATTTCCAACTCGTCCATATTCCCAACTCGACGATACACCCAACTCGTCTACAATACCAACTTGTCCTTATTATCAGCTCGTCTTTATTGCCAAATCTTCCATATCACCAACTCGTCCGTATTACAAAGTCGTCTTCATTGCCAACTTGTCCGTATTACCAACTCGTCTTCATTGCCAACTCGTCCATAATGCGAACTCGTCCACATTGCCCACTTGTCCATGTTCCCAACTTGTCAATTTTACCAACTCATCCACATTGCCAACTCATCCACATTTCCAACTCGTCCATATTCCCAACTCGACGATACACCCAACTCGTCTACAATACCAACTTGTCCTTATTATCAGCTCGTCTTTATTGCCAAATCTTCCATATCACCAACTCGTCCGTATTACAAAGTCGTCTTCATTGCCAACTTGTCCGTATTACCAACTCGTCTTCATTGCCAACTCGTCCATAATGCGAACTCGTCCACATTGCCCACTTGTCCATGTTCCCAACTTGTCAATTTTACCAACTCATCCACATTGCCAACTCATCCACATTTCCAACTCGTCCATATTCCCAACTCGACGATACACCCATCTCGTCTACAATACCAACTTGTCCTTATTATCAGCTCGTCTTTATTGCCAAATCTTCCATATCACCAACTCGTCCGTATTACCAAGTCGTCTTCATTGCCAACTCGTCCATATTCTCAACTCGACCACATTTCCAACTCATCCATATTACCAATGTAGATACATTCCCAACTTAGCTACATTGTCAAGTCGTCCAGTCCATATTCTCAACTCGACCACATTTCCCATCCCGTCGACATGCAAGCGGAAGGACTATGTTTTTCTTGTAAAATACCATTTAATTTACCATAACTCATGCCATTTTCCTTGGAATTATTTTTTTGAAGGACTTATATAATCATATTTATAACAATATATCATAAATTTACTTATTTGAATGACGTTTAAATTAGTTTTACTACATTTTTTCTGCTTTGATTTATTGTAAAACTCGCCTATAAAAATAATTTATTCTTGAATGACGGTCAGTTTTTCTAGTCTTGCGAGCACCAGCCCAACTCACACTTAACCGGCTTTTTCCTCCACATTTTTAACAGGTATGCGAAAAAAGTTTTCATATCAACATTTTAAAAAGAAAAACAACCTGGCAATTTAGATCATTGACATAATAGCCCCCAATAAAAATACATTAAAAGTTGTCAGGATATGGTTACTGTCATTCATTGTCAACAAACTGTAAAATTATTTTTGCATATTCGTACATGTTTTAAGTGTTGCGGATATTATGTTGCCGACTCAAAAATAATATTTCATCATGCTGAACAACTTACTACAGGTTTGTGATCAAATCATGCTTATTATTATTTGGTCATCTTATGTCAAAATAGGGATCACAGGTCACGTGGTCAATGTCACGTGGTTAGCGCACAGTAGTTTTTTCAAATCCATTTTTTAGTACTTTTTCAGGAAAAAATTAAAAATCCAAGAGTTTTATGCACCTCTCCAGCATGAGACGAATCTAATGACATATCATTTATCAAAATCGGACCATAACAGTAGATCTGATGGGATGTACAAAAATCGGCCTCGCGTAATATATATATAGATAGATACGCACACATATATATAATATCCATAACCCAGGAACAAATATTTGAGTTCATCACACAAATATTTGCCCCGGCCGGGATTCGAACCCAGGCCCGTCGGCTCAGTAGGCATGTCCTCTACAAACTACGCCAACCGCTTCGTCGGCGTAAATTAGCTGCATAAGGGCTGTATTAGTGCTTATGCAACCCGTCTGCTACTCGGGTCGGTTCGATTCTCTACCTTTTCGCCGATAAATTTTTCGTCGAATATTTCATTTCGCAGAAAGCATTTTTCTCTGAAACCGTGAACTATTAGGGAATGTTATAAATCAAACCTAACCTCACCCAATCACTAGGATGATATATGCAAGAATTATGAAAAACTTATAACTGCAGAGCTATACAAAATCTGTGAAGTGTAAATTTGGCGAAATTAAACAGTCGACGAAAACTCATTCTGCGAAAAGACAGATCACCCAGATGTTCTTATTCTTATGCCTAAACTTTGGGACCGGCGCTGATGTCGCTCGAGTTTCGTGGAGACGGACGCGATTTATTACATTAACTAATTAAGCCAACATTCAAACATACTATTTAAGTAATAACTAAACAATAAAAGCAATCCGAATATCTGATCACTATTAGCGATACATTTTCTAAAATGTTTTTTCGTCGCCTTCAGCCTAAGTATTCTTATAAAACTACTTCTAGGCATTTTTAAAACCAATCTAACCTGACCAATTAGATTCTGCATTACTAAAAATCGAGGAAGGTTTTCGGTTACGCACTCTCGAGTCAAACATTTAAATAAGGAAGTTTGCAAAATATTTGAATCCCAAAGTGAGTCTGTAGATTAATGTTGTTGTTGAATACATTATTTATATGACAATATCTCTTGTAGTCATTGTTCTGCGCGGGGAAGAGCGACTCGCAGGACAGCCAGAGCAACGGGCCCGTAGGGGAGAACGGGGAGAAGGAGGTCGTCGTCGGAACTACCAAACTGGTGAGGCTCCCAATTATAATAAACTAGCTTTTGCCCGCGACTATGTCCGCGTGGAACTTGGAAGTATGGAAGCAACCTCGTACAACACGATAGATATCCACCTAATCACCTTAATTAATAAAAGGGATTATTAAAAGCGCCTAAGCAAATGTAAGAGCAATTGTGCTTTTGGTCCAATCATTACATTTCCTACAGGGTCATCAATGTCATCATGAATTACTTACTCACTTTTCAATCTTTTTAGGGATAATTTCCAGGATGAAAACTATCCTATGTCCTTCCTCGGATCTTAAACTATCTCCATGCCAAATTTCATCAAAATCGATTCAGCTGTTTAAGCGTGAAGAGGTAACAGACAGACAGACACACTTTCGCATTTATAATATTAGGCTAAAGGCTCAGCCATGACTTAGCAGCGATCGGCTCGGTGCGCAGTGGGGCAAGCATGCCACGTACACCGCGCAAACCGCCGCACGCGCCTCTCTGAAGTCGGGCTTCTGATGTCAGTGTTACACGCGGAACTGTAGCTCCGTGTTCTTAGCACCGGCGGTCCGAAGATCCCGTACTACATTGTCATTTTCGGTTTAAAGATCTTTATTTCTCATAAGAATTACAATTATTCACATAACCACTTGACCGTCCAGCCCGCGAGACTATTTTCCTGTCAACCGTCCGGGGTTTTTTAGCGACGCACGCCCCGCGCTGCGCATCCTCAACTTTCTACAAAACTAGCGTAACTACACTGCCATCTATATTTTTTACAGCAAACTATTTGGTTAGGCTACGTTGTTGCATCAAGATAATCAGTAAATAATGCCGAATCATTCCACTAGAAGCCACTATAATCAACTGTTCCGTCTTCCAATCTTGGATAGTAAGGTATCCGCGGACGGTTAGGAGCATATTGGTTTTGGATACTATGCTATCGTCGGACGGTCAAGTGGTTATATGAGAATGAAATAAATGGTTAGTATAATTATTAACAATAAACTAGTTTATTTATTTTACGAAGCTGTGTCTGTGTTCGGCTACGGATCGGCGGATCTCGGCTCCGTTCGGGTATTGAATGAAAGCTTGTCGAACCGACTACGTCACGGACGGATCGGATCCGCATGTAATTATGACTCTTACAAAACTCATCTCCGTGTAACACGGAGCTATGTATCTTAATTACATGAAGCCTAATTACACGTGCGTAACGGTCCGGGGAACGCTACGAGTACAGTAGCCAGCAAACTTCTTGAGCATAACCTTGACTACGCAGTAGCCGGTTTACGTACAAATGTGCATGCGCAGATCCGCCATTTTTGTTCTAAAAGATTGCCGGAAACTGTACTCGAAACACGGACATGACCGCGAGCCCTACTCTGGAGTCGTGGCATCTTTCATAGTCGCCGATACATTTGTTCCCGCCTCGCGTCACAATTCGCTCGGCAAAAACCGCTGGAGCGGCTTTGCGCGCGGTGGTTCGTGGCATGTATCATACATCGGTATGACTCTGTTTTTACCACTCGCCGCTCACCACTGCTGCTGTATACGGTTTTTTCTCTTTCCAACAATGGTCTCATTTTAAGAAACAATTCTCTTGCGTGTATTTGACAGTGAAATCAAAATTAAGAGTATCAGGCTAATAGTAAAGCGACGGGGTAATGCGAAACTAGCGCCACTTCCGATTTTTTTCTTATATCTTCATAATCAGATATTTTTTCACATCTTTCCAGCTATTTCTGAAAAAATATCTGATTATGAAGGTAGGACTAGGAGCTAGCAAAACAACTTTAATATTTATTAAATCACTGTATACAATTTGTTCACTGTAGTTTACGCCACAAAACTAGTTCACGTCAAAAACGGCCACAATAGTTTTGGGCTAGTTTTTGGGGACTAGTACAGCAACAAAATTATGTTTAATGATTTAATAAATATTAAAGGGGTATTTCCAACTCCCACACGCTTGCGCAAATGCAAATTTATCTGATTTAGAATGTATAAGAAAAAATCGTAAGCTCGCTCGTTCGCATTACCCGACGCCTTAATTCGTCTAAGCCTAAAATAAACACTAAGTACTCATACGAGTATAACTTGCCATTAGACTTAAACCTTTACCGCATACGAAGTCATATATGGCAGATATTAACTTAGACCTTATTGGCACAGGTCAAGGTTCAAATTCAAACAACTATTTTTTTCCTATATGCGGTAAAGGGTTTTTTTTTTTTTTTATCTATTAATTAAGGAGCTTTGATCATTTTTATGAACATGCCAGCTCCAGCAGGCCTAATACACAAAATCATTCATCTAAAAGAAATAGATAAATAAAATCATAAACCATATAAACTTAAAAATAACATGTACACGAAAACAACTAAATTTGTATACACTATTTAGATAAAAAAAAAACTGTATACAAATTTTGCCGGTTCCGATAAGGGTTCCGCCAATATTGAATTAAACACTCCTACGTGAATAGAATCACCCCCCCAGTCCCGAAGTAATATCTGCCTTTTAGCTCGAGTCCGGACACATTCCATTAAAAAGTGTTGCACATCTTCAACTACTCCACACTCTTCACAATTCGGCGAGGCTGTTTTCTTCATAAGATGTGCAAACTTATTCAATGGAACATGTCCGGACCTAAGCCTGAAAGCTCGAACAACAGTTGCCCTACACAACTTGGCGTGATCAAACCAGGGAATACGAGGAGGCTCCGACTGGATAGTCTTATACCAAATCCCCTTAACGCGAGATCGATCATCAAAATATTCTTTCCAAATAGTAAAAGACTTTCTTCTGTATCGTGCGACTACCTCTGAAAAGTCGGGCGCAATATTAATCTCCAGTCCCTCAGAAGCAGCCGTCCCGGCCAGTCGATCAGCCTCCTCGTTGCCTGCCAAACCAATATGTGACGGAACCCACTGCAATTTCAAACTCTTTCCAGAACTCTGAATACAATAAATTTGTTCCAAGATTTTATAAGCCAAAGAAAAGCACCGTTCACCTGAGCCACATCGAGCTATGTGTTGAAGAGAGCTTTTGCTGTCAGTAAGGATCACCACATTAGAATAATTCAGCGTGCTCACATAAAACAAAGCCTCAGATATTGCACAAAGTTCTGCAGACATTATAGATAAACCAGGAGAAATTTTAAACTGTGCCTTGCGACCGGTAAATGGATCAAAAAACGCCGCACCAATCTTATCACCACATTTTGAACCATCAGTAAAAATTTTGTAAAAATTAGAATACTTACTTTCCAACTCTAAGAATACTTCCAAACGAAGAATGTGCAAATTATACGCACGCTTTGCATCAATAACACAATCCAAACAGCTAAACAAAACACTATTTAAATCAAACCTAGAGACCCATACATCCAACCCAAACATAGGTAAGGGATATGAAGAGTAAATACATACGTCAGAAACCTCTTCAAGCACACTAGCCAACAGGGTGCGGTAAAGGGTTAAGACAGTAGCCATTTATTTATAAAAATTGTTTTTTTTTTTGTTTTGTTTTTTTAGATTGCAATACTTTTTATTTCACAAATATAGCATTACATTATACATTTTTTTAAACATTGCTCATTTATTTAAACACTAGCTGTGCCCCGCGGTGTTACCCGCTCATCCCACGGGAACACTACATTTATTCGGGATGAAAAGTATCCTATGTCCTTCCCCGGGACTGTAACTATCTATATACCAAATTTCATCCAAATCGGTTCAGCGGTTTAAGCGTGAAGAGGTAACAGACAGACAGACAGACAGACACACTTTCGCATTTATAATATTAGTATGGTTTGCGCATTTTTTAAGGGTTAAGTATACAGTCGTGTGTCAAGCTTAGTGATATTCCAGGTGCTTGCTACGTTGTTAACGCCGCCGGGCACGCCCGTAGCCGAGCCTGAACCGGCGCCCGCCCGCCCGCCGAAGGAGTCCGCGGTTAAAAACGTCGAGGAGCCCGATTCAAGTGCGCAAGACAGCCCGCCTCTTAGCTCAACCCCCGTGAATAACGGTACGCTGAGCACGGTTGCGTATAAATATGTCTAAAATCGGCTGATTGCATTACTTTTGCCGAGTTTAGAAAATAACACACAATTTCAATATTCATAGCCCAACAAGTTACTAATTTATCGGCCATGACAGATTTTATCTAACTGACGTTGAAAGTCAGTGAATGTTACTGATGTAAACAAAGAGGAAACAGGGCAATATATTAAGTTGTTTCCGCATAATAAAGCCAACACTATCCACAGTGATTAAATATAAGTTTTTTTTTTTTTCATACGATTCAGTGTTTATTTCTGAAGAAAAACGAAGGATTGAGCAAAATTCTAGTTACACAATGTTCTGAATTTGGTTGATGACAAATCGCTACTGATATTTTAGAATGCAAATATATGATGTAGGCACATTATTGCCATATGAAAGCTGTTTGTAGCGCCACTATCCCGAGGCAAAACCCCAACTTGTTAAGCTATTTAAATGGTTATTCTCAAAATTGACTCTGCTGTGCAATATTAGTACGTTTGTATTTTTAACCGACTTCAAAAAAGTAGACGGTTCTATGTTCCACAGTATGTCTATAACAGAGATAAATGTCCACAGAACACCTAGGCTCCCCCGAGCCGGGCGTAGACGCGTTCGCGCAAGAGCAGTCTAACGCCGACAACCGCCAGGACGTGCCCGACCGCAAGATGTCCACCGTCATGGCGACCATGTGGCTCGGCACCAAGAGCGGCCATCTCTACGTGCACTCCGCCATGGGCAACTACAGCAAGTGCCTTGCTAGGTGAGTCACCACCACCTGCCACAAGATGTCATCCGTAATAGCCACCATGTGGCACTAAGAGTGGCCACCTCTACGTGCATTCGGCCATGGGCAACTACAGCAAGTGCCTTGCTAGGTGAGTCACCAACACCTAGCACAAGATGTCATCCGTAATAGCCACCATGTGGCACTAAGAGTGGCCACTTCTACGTGCATTCGGCCATGGGCAACTACAGCAAGTGCCTTGCTAGGTGAGTCACCACCACCTACCACAAGATGTCATCCGTAATAGCCACCATGTGGCACTAAGAGTGGCCACCTCTACGTGCAGTCGGCCATGGGCAACTACAGCAAGTGCCTTGCTAGGTGAGTCACCACCACCTACCACAAGATGTCATCCGTAATAACCACCATGTGGCACTAAGAATGGCCACCTCTACGTGCATTCGGCCATGGGCAACTACAGCAAGTGCCTTGCTAGGTGAGTCACCACCACCTAGCACAAGATGTCATCCGTAATAGCCACCATGTGGCACTAAGAGTGGCCACCTCTACGTGCAGTCGGCCATAGGCAACTACAGCTAGTGCCTTGCTAGGTGAGTCACCACCACCTAGCACAAGATGTCATCCGTAATAGCCGCCATGTGGCACTAAGAGTGGCCACCTCTACGTGCATTCGGCCATGGACAACTACAGCAAGTGCCTTGCTAGGTGAGTCACCACCACCTAGCACAAGATGTCATCCGTAATAGCCACCATGTGGCACTAAGAGTGGCCACCTCTACGTGCATTAGGCCATGGGCAACTACAGCAAGTGCCTTGCTAGGCGAGTCACCACCACCTACCACAAGATGTCATCCGTAATAGCCACCATGTGGCACTAAGAGTGGCCACCTCTACGTACATTTGGCCATGGACAACTACAGCAAGTGCCTTGCTAGGCGAGTCACCACCACCTAGCACAAGATGTCATCCGTAATAGCCACCATGTGGCACTAAGAGTGGCCACCTGTACGTGCATTCGGCCATGGACAACCACAGCTAAAAAAAAAGAGACAGCCTCTCGCATCATGAAAAATATTGCAAAACAGGCTGTCTGTCCACTGAAGCGGACTCGAGAAAATGAATTTGGGTTTTTTTTGGTCTGACGGCCTTAATCGTTTCCTTTTGTGCCGATATTGTATGTAATACTAAAGTGACCATAATAATGCAATTTATGTTTTCAGAGTAAAACTAAACGACGCAATCCTGGCGATAGTGGCGTGTGCGTCACGTTGTATGGTCGCTCTCGCGGACGGCACGGTGGCCATCTTTATGCGGCAAGCCGATGGACAGTGGGACTTCACGCAGTACTGGTTGCTGACGCTTGGTGACCCTAAGTGTTCAGGTAATCTGCAATCCATGCTAGAGTGACACTCTAGTGACCTTATGCTTGACATTTCTTTTTAGTAGTGGCGTGAGTGTCTAAAAACCATTAGCCCTAAACACCCAATGAACATTCCTATGTAGAATTTCTTTACCTGCGGCCCAAGAAATGTATATTTTTTTGAAGATTTCAACTAGGATCTTTATATTATTTCTTTCAAGATTCTCTAGGGCCTAGACATTACAAGATTCATACTTGTAAATTACGATGTACAAGAATGAATAGTGTAATCGTAATTACACTGGGCGTTTATGCGTGCGTATAGCACAAACTGTCTGGGTCCGAGTTATAAGTGTTACTTTGTGCACTGAGAGGTAAATTGGGCCTCACGAGGTTAGGGGACGGCACCATCATCTCTATGCGTCATATACGTGTCTTCCCCACCTAATATTTATTTATTTTAAGTAACACAAGCTTAGTGTTAACATATAACCTGTTTCAGTGCGTTGTCTAAGCGCGGTTGGCTGCACGGTGTGGTGCGGATACCGCAACAAGGTCCACGTAATCGACCCCCGCACGAAACAAGTTCTGCACTCGTTGGAGGCACATCCTCGTCAGGAAAGCCAAGTGCGACAGATGGCGTGTGACGGAGACGGTGTCTGGGTGAGTACTGACGCAACCCTACAAACTCTTCCAAGTAAAACGAAAAGCTGTATGATACGAATTCAGGGAGTACTCTTTAGACTACGTGGTCGACCCCCGCACGAAACAAGTTCTGCACTCGTTGGAGGCACACCCTCGTCAGGAGAGCCAAGTGCGACAGATGGCGTGTGACGGAGATGGTGTCTGGGTGAGTAGCTGAGTACTGACGCCACCCTACAAAGTCTTCCAAGTAAAACGAAAAGCTGTATCATACGAATTCAGGGAGTACTCTTTAGACTACGTGGTCGACCCCCTCACGAAGCAAGTTCTACATTCGTTGGAAGTGCATCCACGACGGGTGCTTGGGTGAGTCCGGATACAGCAAGAGCCTTGAAAATTTTGCCAGCAGTTAATTCCTCGGTCTCCGTATAAAACATCGTAATGGCCAGAAGAGAGGTGCGATAGCATAGCCCGTCTTCGTATCTTGCCGATTTAAATAAAAAGAGATGCTCATTTGCTTTCTGACAACGTATCGCTCAATGAAAAGGTAACCGCAATGGGTTGCCTCGCATCAGAAGAAAAGCCTTTCCATAAGTCAACCTGCCAGTTAACTAAGGTTTTCTGACACTGTATGCTTTGTTCTACACCTTGTGCGCTAAAAATACTCGTTACTCTTATTTAACCATTTTCTTCTAGGTATCAATAAAAATGGACTCGACACTCCGCCTTTACCACGCTCACACTTACCAGCATCTGAAAGATGTGGACATCGAGCCGTACGTTAGCAAAATGCTGGGCACCGGCAAACTAGGTATGTAAAGTTTTGGAATCGAACAGTTTTAACGCGTATTACTACGTATTTGCGGCTTGCGGTCGAAACCTTTGGGCCGTGGTCGTCCGACCTCAAAAAAGAAGTTAAGGAAGTGTTGGACAAACTTGTCGGTGCCTCTCGCGACACGAGAGCGGTTATACATTCAAAGAGAGAACGCGGCTTGTGTTTTAGGACTATTCCCCAGGTGTCCCAAATGTTTAATCAGCTTTTAACTTCTTATTTTCTATATTTTAGTTTATTTTTTTCATTAATTGTACATCGTCGTTAATACAATAGTTATTTCGTTCTCTAGCATAAAGTTGGTTCAGTTAAGCTAGTCTGTAATATAACTACGGGAATATTGACTTAAATGCATAAAATTACATTCATTTTGTTTCTGAAATGACGTAATTAGCAATCAAATCCACGTCTGTTTGAGATTTCGGGACAATCTTGACAAACAAAGTCTTTATTGACAATATTCAGATTTTTATGTAATCTCAGTACCGTGTAAATTTACATCATGCATTTAAAGGTTAAGCTTAGAGACTTTAGAACATATAATAATATTCATTGGTATGTTTAGGTTTCTCCCTAGTGCGTATAACGGCGTTGCTCATAAGCTCCGGGCGGCTGTGGATTGGCACAAGTAATGGAGTGGTCATCTCCGTGCCACTGTCAGAGGGCGGCCGCGAACTGCCCGCCGCGCAGGCCGGCCCTGTCGCCGGTAAGTGGTCAATCATTCTTCATTTTTTAGGGTTCCGTACCCAAAGGGTAACCCGTAAAGACGGGACCCTATTACTGAGACTTCGCTGTCCGTCCGTCCGTCCGTCCGTCTGTCACCAGGCTGTATCTCAAGAACGGTGATAGCTAGACAGTTGAAATTTTCACAGATGATGTATTTCTATTGCCGCTATAACAACAAATACTAAAAATAAAATAAAATAAATATTTAAGGGGGGCTCCCATACAACAAACGGGATTGGTTGCGTTAACTTTGTACCTCATTTGTATGGAGCGCTATACATACCAGCTGCAAACTTTACTTAACCACTTAAGGATGGAAAGTGTTTGTACGGAACCCTCGGTGCGCGAGTCCGACTCGCACTTGACCGGTTTTTTTATGAGTATTTAGTTGATCATGTGTAAATTAGTACATTATTGTCGAAGCTAGGGAAGTAGGCAATAGACCACATATCATTTTTAACAGGCCTTAAAACTAGGCCATAAAATTTGCGTACCTTTGAAGTCGCATATATATATTTTTTTTCTTTGATTCATGACATATTGAGCTAATGTTATTCATATAACTACAGTATGTTGTATACGATATCAGTCTACACCCCTATTGAGCTACTTTAAACTCTGCGCAGGTCACGCGTCATTAGCCCGCGCCCGGTCCGCGTCACCCACGGGCGCTATCCCGTGGTGTTCGATGGCGCACGCGCAGCTCTCGTTCCACGGCCACCGCGACGCGGTCACGTTCTTCGTGGCTGTGCCGGGGGCGGCTGATTCGCCCGCGCGGACGCCTGACTCGCCGAGGCGCAGCGTCGCGCCTGCGCCCATGTTGGTGATATCGGGCGGGGAAGGTTACATCGACTTTAGAATAGGTGAGTAGCAAGTAGTATACGGTAGTAGTATACAGGGTGATCAATCCAAATGGGTCAGTAGGGAGAAAACGAAAACTATAAGAGATAGGGAAATCTGTTCTTAGGAACCATGGCGTCAATTTTAGATTTAATTAAAACTGCATTATTATTTTTTATAAATCTCATACATAATTTAATACATAACTCTGTCAAAACTGCTGTAAAGAATGTTACGATACGACATGCGATTACTTACAGAATTTTAACCAGGTTCAATTCCCGGTTATGAATGAGATTTATAAAAAATTGAATGCAGTTTTTATTAAATCTAAAATCGATGTCATAATTCCTAAGAAGAGATTTCCGTATCTTATATAGTTTTCGTTTTCTCCCTACTGACCCATTTGGATTGATCACCCGGTATAGTATAGTAGTATCGGTAAACGTAGTGTAGGGCGCCCTGTAACAAGGTGGAGCGACGACATTCGTAGGACAGCGGGTAGTAACTGGAGGACGAGAGCTGAAAATCTAGCTCAGTGGCGTGCCATGGGAGAGGCCTATGTCCAGCAGTGGACTGAAACAGGCTGATGATGATGATGATGATGAAGTAGTATACAGCCTATTACAGCCGTGTAAGGGCTTATACAGCCTGTGTGTGAGTTGGGTAGTAATACAGTTTTAAAGTAACACACTATAACTACACATCCATCGATCATCGGCATCGATCGACTTGCGATCGATTAGTGTACAGTGGAGTTTATAAAATGAGCAAAAAGGGTTAGGCCGCAATGCTACAGTGAAACTGCCCCTGTGGATTTATTATTATATAAGATATCATTTTACCATATGTCAAGCCCAGAATCCTCTTTGTTTAGGTAAAATAAAAGAAAAAATCAAGCTTCTAATTTATTTACAAACTTTAGGTTAAAAAACAAAAATTATCTTTTTTTTTTTCCGAACCAAGAGGATTCTAGGCTTGAAATTTGGTAAAATACTATATTCTAATCAGACAAATAAATGCACATATGAACGGTATACATTTCATCCAGGGGCAGTTTATAGGATTACGGCTTAACCCTTTGATCAAAAATTATATGAACTTGACATCTATTTTATACGGCAAGGGGCACCAGATTTTTTTTTATCACATTTTTGCTCAAATATTTAGGAACTTTAATGTAACAGCCATTGTTGGTCATATTGGGAGCGAAATGGTACCTATATCGATATTAAGGATAAGTGTGCAATGTGTGCATACACACTTCGCACCTATTTGTATCAACGGGAACCAGCATTGGTTGACGTTCTATGAAATGGAGAAGACTAGATCGTTTTTAGAATAGGTAAGTATCAAGGTTGTTTTCGAAACAACACTATGGCTCAGTATCCTTACCATCAGTTGACGTAAACGAGAGAATAGTACAATGTCCCTGGCGGTTACTTTGTAGAACTACAATTCTCAACAAACTATTTACGCCAGCGAGTACGGTCACTATAATCTCATGGTGAAACGAACACGATATGAATATGAATTCAAGAAAAGTCAATTTAGTATGTTATACCATAAAATATAACAACATTACATTCATAATTTAATGTATAAACTATACATGAAATGTAAATTAAGTCACACCTACCTGTTCGCGATCATTGGTGACAATGAATAATAAGTAATGAAAGTAATTGATGAGTTTCTTGCGACATTTCTTCATATTCCCGAAATTTAGAGAGAATGCGGTATGCGGTATTTGAATACAGTGAAAATAAAATGTAACATTTAAACCATTAAACACGCATTGAAAAATACATGGAACCAAAGAAATTAACACTAACTTTTGGATGTTATACTATTTTTAATTCGACAAAAAGTTAAAAGAAGACGTGACTAAAAATTTGAGATGATGATGACGTCACAAGTCAGTATCTTCCTAGAAACTTCATACTAACAGATCGTTTTTGACATTTTGATCATAAAGAGTAGCTGATTTGAGCTGTCATCAAATACCGTATTGGACCTGTGAATGAGCTCTAAAGGTCTACTAGCAGAATATATTTTTGAATTTAGAATCGTCACTTATTGGACTATCTTATCTGCAGATGCAGGCCTCGACCTTATTGTTTCCTACATATGAATCAAAGCAAGCAATATGCACGTTAGTCTAGGAAGGTCCAGTGCATAGCGTTAACGAGGTTAGCTTGTGCTTCGGTTTGTAGTGTTGATGCTTCGCTTATCATCCATACGGAGGCCACTGCTAGAGAAGTGAGAAGAGATGGTTTTTGCACTTATGGTAGTACGAAATAGCATTCAAAGGTTTTATGGGCGTTTTGCAAAAAATCCAGAATCTCTGTTTCTTCCAAAACTTGACGTTTTTTGGTTCATCATACTCAGAATCGATGTGAATGATAAAAATGTCCTAAATTTGTGTGTTCCATTAGGTACGTCACGTATGATTATGATCTGTTTTATTTCTATGAGCGTTTTGTAGCGGAAACTAAAATTCCTATACGAATTTTGGGACTCTTTTTTTAATTAACATCTAATATGATTGATTCTGATTGATTCTGACTAGGATGAACCCAAAATCGTCAATATACGATCGATAGCGACTCGAGATTTTTTATGGAAAACGCTATTTTATATTTATTCGGATATTGTGTGTAACGCGTCTTATTGTACGACTAGTGTTTTCGAAGAGATCTCGTCCGTGTGTAGCCTATGTCACTGTTCTATCTAAAAGATATCCATAAATGTGCAGAAAATCTCTAGTCAAGTCGTTGCGACGAATCATATTGCGTAAGAAAAACGAAATAAAAATAAACTCACTTTTGTTTTCATACTTTATTACACATGGCTGTTTCTGATTTTTACAACAAATATGTCGTCCAGTCTGCTCTTCTGTCCATCCCAATATCAGCGTCTTCATTTATATCTCTATGATGCATAGAGAAGAGATACAAGAGGCTTACAATTGACGTTTGTGTAATAGTTGTTAGTTGACTGTTTTTGCTCGATAGTCCAAATCTGTAGAATATATTACGTTACCCTAGGCTGTAAGTGGGATTTTCTGCCCGCTACGCGAGAAGAAAGTCGCTTCCTGGCCAAGGCAAGATGTATAACTTTAAACAAACCACGTGCGGTCATTCGTAAAGCTCCAGATCGCATATTTATGGGCCTCACCTTCTTGCGATCTAGGATATTCACGAATTCACGAAATGTTGCACTGGCAATTTTCATAAGCAAAATTTGCGTTATTGACTTTTAAAATGTTTATAATCATTTTAATATTGTGATTTTGTAATTTATTCCGTAAGGAAATCACAGGTTTGTATGGTAATATAAGTTTGTTTCCATACTTTTGGTCTGGGGTGTATGTGATGTCTCATAACGACTTATTTCTATCAAATGTGCCCTTTGTTGATAAAAAAATAAAGGTATACCTTTTATTACAAGTTGACAGGGTGTCTCAATTAAATAAAGGTTTGGACGGTGAATTTAATACTGTAAGAGTTATTTAATACTATAGAGAATTATTTAATACTATGAGAGAATACTCCTGCGGTGGTTATCATGTCGGGATCTGACGATGCGATCAACGTCGGGAACTGACGATACGGCAACCCTCAAATATTATAAGCACCAATGATGTTTTTCATGTATTTTATAAAGTTATTCAGGTATTTGCGTCTGGTAGTCATCATTTCATATTGGTTAGGAGTTAAATACAATTTCTTCTCGTTGTATAGTGAATAATTTCGCTACCGTCTCGTCTTAATACAATAAATTCATCTATCATCTAGCAGTGGGTCCTGGCTTCTTATTTTTATATTATGTGCCTATTGTTTGATTTGAACTAAAATCCTCGATAGTGTGATTTAAATGAATTTTAGATTTGTCGAACTCACGTTATCCTCGGATCTCTCTCAGTTTTTCTACTGCGTGTGTTTTTAAAATATGTTATTTTGGGATGATTAATATACCTGAAATATTAATATGAAAATAGTCAATGTCCTTACCTTGTATGTTTGTATAAACTCTGCCCTACAAAATCTTACCGTAAAATAACTTTGTGAAAAAAAACCCGAATATATATGTATGGACAGTTCATGCAGGAAAAGAATAAAGGAACAAAATTGAAGGCATAATTAACAACCCCATACATCATCAAACTGAAATAACATTTTTACTAACACCTCAGTAGCGAAAGAACCATTATTGACAGTGTTCGGATTAGAATGTGAATTTTTTCCGGGACCTCGTTACCTAATATTAATATGGATATGACTTAATCACGGGATTATAATAGTAAATCTAAAATAAAATAATCATGTGTTTCGCTTCAAAATATTACTCAGATATAAAATAGGTAGATAGTTATATTATTATACGGGCATCAATAATATTGTTTTTCTACTCCTGTACTTTTGTCCGTCATTTATATAGTCAACAACTCTAATAAAGATATACTTTACAAAAGCCATGTTAAAGTCTATTGCCCAAAAACGCACTGTTAAACGATGTAACATAATGTCACCAAAAAAGGGGTTTTCCGGGAGATCCCGGGGCATATCCATATTAAGAATAGCATTTAAGGTCATTCACCCAAAATTGCACACCCAATCCGAACACTGATTATCAAATAGGCTTTTAATTTCCCTTTTTATTTTTTCCCGCTATTAGAGGAGCATGCTGATGACGTTCGAGACACTGCCTCCCACCTCATTGTATGGCAGATACTTGATCCCTGAGTACCTGATAGGATAGCAATTAAAACGATTTTTATTTTTCCGAACCGGTATGTTATCTTTATCTCGGCACGCATGTAGTCGCTTGGGTAACATCGCTAACATGCCGCTAGCTGGTGACACTAACTCATGACGCCGGTAAGCATCGCCCAGCATGTACATACCTGGAACTAGCACAATATAACCATACCCCGGGACTTTCCGACTATATCGGCCTAGTGTCAAATCATTCGTTCGCCGAAAGTCCCGGGGTATGGTCATAACAGACTCCTTAATTTTCAGTTATTAAAAATACTAAACAACTACGACCTGAATGAATTACACTTATTTACACACTCACATCATATCAGGTAGTAAACATTATTTATTATATTTCCTCAGTATCTAGAAAGTGGCTTTACGTCCATGGTCTCGTAAGGACTCACTCCCGGCAGCCAAGTAAGAATTAGGAACATTAAGTTTTTCAAAGGTAAACATATATATTTTATACCAATAGGTCATGTTATTCGGATTAAGTCTACGATTAGTTTATTTTTACGTCGTTTAGTGTTTTGAGATATCAGTTTTTAAAACTTCGATGTGACATTAAATTTGGTGACATTCTCTGCCTATTGAGCCGGGGTCGATTAATTGGGAATTAATTATATTCATACCCGATAAAGTCCCCTTTTGTTGACGATCGTTTATAATAAAAAAAAAAACTTGTAATACAACATTAATTAATCTTAACTAATAATATAATATTTGCGTTCCTTGCATACTCATATTTTTATGAGTTAATTAAATTCCGATGAACATTCTAAATCGTCTAAAGCTATAAAATAGAACCATGATATGTGTTACATATTACGTAAAACAGCCACAGCTATATCGTTAAAACAAATTAATCAGTGGAATCCATTGGGTAAAATATTTTTTTATTAATTCCTGCCACACATAATGTATTTACAAATGTCCTACCGTGATATGAGTAGGCCGATGCCGACTTATAATTTAGCTTTTACTTTTAATTTGACACGCTTCCATAGTGACCTGAGGTTTCTTGTGTCGATTGTACGGTCAGCATTGATAGTGCCTGACAATTTTAATAAGTACTGACATATGTCCAACGGCGTACTAAAATTGTCAGCTACTTTTGATGCTTTATAAGCAGTGTCCGGATTAAGATGTGTAATTTCCCGGGACTTCGTAACGTAATATTAATATGGATATGACTTAATCCCGGGATCTTAAAGCTAAAATATAATACACATGTGTTTCGTTTCAAAATATTACTCAGTTATAAAAAAGGTATGTACTTATACTTGCATCAAAAATATTGATTTTCTACTCCTGTACTTTTATCCGTCATTTATATAGTCACGAACTCTAATAACTATCTTTACAAAAGCCTTGTATAAGTCTATAGTCATAGAGGGTAATCTAAACGGGGGTTTACGGGAATCCGCAGGTCATATCCTAATTAGTATAGAATTTAAGTTCATTCACCGCAAATTGCACACCCAATCCGAACACTGCTTGTAAGCCTCTACACTCAAAACTAATAATGCGCTTTGGTTATTGACATGACTGTCCTTACATGAAAACAAATTAAAAAAGAAATGGCACGAAACTACAGCTATCTTATTATCACGGTGTTGGATTCATCTTTGTACACTCTATCTTATATTATTTATGTATATTATTCAGCACTACCCATTTTACCAAGGACACATCTCACCACTCCAAGCAACGTTATCCGATATTGCCCACAATAAAAAAACTATTATTTTGAACTGTATACTGCCTAGGAAACTTTAACAGCTATTGAAGATTTCATGAAAAGCGGCACATTCTACCTATAATTTTTTATAAGTATTTGCTAGCGTGTATATTGCTAAAACAACTAACGAACGAATACTGCTAAATGTATTTTACTAATATCATGTACTTGTCTACTTTGTGTGTATAATATGTATACATGACAATAGTATTTACTTCTCCGAATAATTTACAACGTATGGAATGTTAAAACAAAACGTTAATCATGTGTAGTTAGCTACTAATATGCCGTCAGTTGACAACTTAAATTCATAAAAAATTACAGTACTTTTTAAAGGGTTATTAATTCCTGGGTAGTTAAAATAACATTGGCATCTAAAACAATTAACTTGGCATCTAAAATAATAACTTTGCATTATGATTCTAACTGCCATGTTATTATTTATATAGGTTGGGTTAGACTTCATTTATTCTGTAGACGCCCGATTAACTACATGCCCTTTATAAATAGTGACACACAAACGTTGTTCTCCGCACGTATTAATCGGATTTTGAGTTTTGGTTGCCAACAGACGACATAAATGTTGTAGTCAAATATCATTTGTTTATAAATTATAACATAAAAACTATGTTCGGTGTAAAAAACTAAATTTTATTTGCTTCTTTTCACATTTAAGAGGCCTTATTTTTTTTAATTTTTTTTTTCATATTATATATGACAAATATATTAATAATTTTAACCAACTTTTTGAAGTGAATAATTCTTTTCCCCGAGTTCTAGGTAGTAACATAGCTTTTTCATGGTTTTATTGCGTGCAGTCGAAAATAAGTTGAAAAAACTAATTTTCCGCGTAATTTTTCTCAATTTCGAGTAGTTTTTGAAACTAAAATTATCAATGAAAAATTCAAACTGTAGGTTTCAAATATATACCAATAAATCCCAATAGCCCTGTTCTAGGTAGTAACATATAATATGTTAAGAAACATGTTTGATCATAGAGAAAAATGTCTAAAACAAGCAGCATTTTAAAAGGAATAAGGCCTCTTAATGTGCGGGCGTATGACGGTCTCGTTTATTAATTTATTATACGATAGATATAAAGCGTCAGAAGAACTGTCAGATAATTATTAGATACCTAGTTAATTATTTATCTACCGACCCTCATAAGCTCACGGGTGTAAACTTTGATTCGTTAAAAATCGCCTTACCCGTCGAAAAACAACTCGAAGGTCGAATTTAATTAACATTTACTATCCCACAGCCGATTCGGAGATGGAAGACAGCGTGGTGGTGGCCGAGGACGGGTCGTCGAGCGGGCACAGCTCGCTCGCCGAGCGCGCCTCCAAGAGCCACCTCATAGTGTGGCAAGTGGCAACCGCCTAACGCACGCCGCGCCGGCCCCGCCTCGACTCCGACGACTTCGTCTACGTGTGCACCACCGCCAAACCGGCGCTCATCATGTGAATAGCTAATCAACTGTTGCGGTCACACCTTGGTGCTCTGAAATGCGGGTGAGAATCTTATCCCAATAGCAAAAGACACATACAACATCAATTGAAGACCAGTACGCTCACGCTTGAGTTTCAAACTTCACATTAAATGGTGGGTTAGACGTATCCTACAGCCGGTGCCAGTTGCGCTGGCAGATAAGGCAGCATCTAAACATATTGACGTGCCAATCCAGCGGTGGAACAACATAGAACTGGTTATTTTTCTTACGAGTGCCTTTTGGCGCCAGTGTAAGTGGATACATCTCAATCAGCCTTTAATTGTGAAAAAAAGAGCAGTATGAATACTCAGTTGGGTTTGGATTATACACTTTGGAGCATATATGAGGTGTGAACGCTCGTAGTCAAGCGTATATACTGGATTCTACTTTCTATACATTTTTATATGGTATTTAGTAAACTGTTACCTTACCAAAGCATAATTCTCTCAATGCCATTGAACTTAGTAAATCTTTATCGCTAAGTACCGAGGACATATACTATAATTTGATTTAATTCAGCATATACACTTGGTCGTACAAGTTGTAGTTCTTTAATATCACTTTTGCCTTTAGATGAACTTGGAGTTATTCTAGGCTTATTAATAACTAATTGCATATAAATTAAGGCCGAATTATGAAGACTGTCTGTATTCTTGAGCCTAAGTCTAAACGAATGCTATGTATTTGCAATTTTGATATGAAGAACCACAGCGGAAAGTTGATTATAGCCAAGGTGGATTTTTAGGGAAAGGTTCAGTATTATCTAAATTTATTAAACATTGGTTGCATACATCTAAAGTAGGAATTGATTTCAATTTAGATAGTTGGTCCATCGAAATCCATTTTTCCTATTCACATATTGTAGATCTCATAGAGAAAATGCTTAATATCATCCCAAAGAAATACCCTAGTGCCTAAAAAGGCAGTTCAGTATAGATTGACAGTTTTGAAGCGTGTTTTCTATGAGATCCGCCGTCTCACGTGTGTCCGGGTCTCAGTGTTTAAAAGGCATGCCGGGTGTGGTCATCACGATACATCGGGCATTGCCGACTGAGTTCCCTCGTCCTTCACGTTCTAGCTAGACTTTTCGGATAGAAGCAGTGCACGGCACCGGACTCTTATGAGTGTATCAATGTGCTTATTATTTTGCTGTCTACCTTCTTAGCGCTTCGATTTACGGTTTTGTAATTGCTCATCAATGTATGCGAGTTCACGTTTACGTCGAAGTGATGTATATCGGCGCCGCTAGATATTTACGTGTACTAAGTGATGCTGGCACAACGCTACGGTGTATAATATGTACCTACTAATTGTAAAACAATATTGTCTAACTTATATCACACTTCGAAGCACATTAAGACACATTCTGTGTGTACCACAATAATTTGACACTAGGTCTACGGTAGGCGTCAAATCATACGTGCACCGAAAACCCCGGGGTATGATGTGTACAGACAGCCAAAAAATTGGTCCACATTTCAACTCTATTTCATAAGGTATATAGTGTGGCGGTATACAATGCTTCGGCGGTGAATGTAGGGCATGATTGCGCGTTTGGGTATTCAACTTTATGACGACGGCCAAAATGAAACAAGCAAAATGAAATAGAATATCCGGAGGATTCGTCTTTGAAAAGACTATTGGTTAGTTATTTTTGAGACGCGTTTTGTTAAATACCTAAACGCGCACAGTGTGATGGAAATGTGACAAATCTCATAAAAATTCAGGTCTTCATATGTTGACGGGGTACAGTACAATATTAGTATGAATAATGACAAGATAAGAATCACGAACGTCACCATATGGCCTTAATTACAGGAGGCAAATTTCTTCGAGATACTGTCTCTCACATTCAAGATTGCAAGCGAAACTAACTCTGTGTAACCAAAGCCTGCGCCGTGTTTTTGTGAGACTCGTTACATTCGACCGATCTAGCTATCGACTAAGCATAATCTAATCTCATCTAGGAATAATGTACAAGATATAACCACCAAATATTTCATTTTAGTAGTGTTACATAGTTATTAGCATAGTAAAATATTTGAGATTTTTTTATAATGACTAACAACTTGTTGCACAAACGGTCATTAATGTCCAATACGAAGAGTATTGTGTTTATTAATACATTAAGAATGTCAACATTTAAATAATTGTTGGAAATAAATGAACTTTTGTGCAATAGGTAATAAGCATATAAATAATAACGTAAGGATTCTGAATGCTAACCATACAGGCTGTGTTTATGTCATCTGCATCACAATAGTTTTAGGAGTTTTTTACGTTACGTGTGATACAAGGTGATGAAGCGATGTTATACATACTTATAACTCGTAGATAGATCGCTGTTAAGTTTTGTATTTATTTCAAACGGTGCGTCACAACTTAGAGGAGCTAACACATGTCTTCACATATAGTGCAGAAATAATTCATGTGTCTAAATGTGTATGATTTGACCGACATTGTGCTATATCTGTATAGTCAAACTCATCTACATCGGTAAAATCATAAATACCTGAACAGTGAAACTAAATTTTCTATTCATCAAATTTGAACGCGATTTGTTTGGACATGGATACATTTTGTGTGTTTCAGCCTCTAAGTTGTACCTTATGTGATGTATGTGGACTAATCTCTGCTATAACGAACGAGGAAATATTGGATAGTATCGGATGCCGTTAATGTATTCGGATTGTGTGTTTTGTATCGCTATTTGAGTTATGAAGAGCGTAAAAAAAAGATAAAGAATATCAGAAACGTGGCTAGTACACAGGGCGACAGAAGAGATAAGTTCACTTGTAAAGTTCCGACAGGCCAATACCGAGTGTCATCGAGGTCGGTATAGTTTCGTATGGGGGATTTTCATATATTTTTTAAAACATTACAGACGAATTCTCTCGGTAAGGGAGCACCCTAAAGCATAAACTCATTATTCAGTGTTATAAATTTACGTAAATATGTAAACAGATCAACTTGAAACCGTAATCTCGATGCCACCGACGATTGGGACCCTGGGCACGAAAACCTCTTATAGTAAATATATCATATAAACCAAAAGCAATAGTTATACAGACTTTTTCTGTGGATAGATGAATTGATTGAATGTATAAAGACAAAGTATTTATTGAAGTCCGAGATAGCAATATTTTTGACAAATGGTATAGATAAAGTCTTATAGAAGCGGTTAAATATTTGATGTTATCGATTGTTACAGACGACATTATAGTCCCTCGTTTAATTAAAAAGTGCTCCCAATTAAATATTTAAATGACTTAGACGAGGTACTATATTGTAGACATTTGCTGTGAGAAATGTTACTTACCCAGTGTGTGTAATAATATATAATATTGATAAGTCTGCCAAACTGGACCTTCTATGTCTTGTCGTCTGTCGTCCACAAACCGCTAAGACTCGTTCGTGTTTACTGTAGCTGATTAATTTCATGTTAGACGTGATTTATTTTCTCTTCTAAGTTATGGTGCATCAATACAATTAAGACAAAACTAACAATTTGTTATAATATTTTTAGTTATTATAATCGATCATCTAATAACGACTATTTCGCCTTCCACATACTTACAAAAACATAATATTCATCAGATATTTTGTCTCTTGATTTTTGTTACATTGTATATTAGAATTATTTATAGTAGTCTTATGGTTAGTTTTTTAAGTATTACGGTAAGAGTTGGTTATGAGGTGAAACATTTGAATTCCCAAAATTTCTTATATCTCTCTAGATACTAATAATCTCTTCCGAATTCTTATAAAGTCGACTTATCGTGCGGCAGTTTATAATGAGAAATATTTCTTAAATATGAGGATATACACAACGTTACAAATTTGAGTACCTACCCTTGAAATTATTTCATATTTAAGATTGTCTAGTATTTTGTTGCATCTTGCTGCACGCGATCTAAGTTTCCATACACATCCCATAGTAATCGTGATTACTTAAATATTAGGCCTTGGTCTTTCTCACCCGCTTCCCGCAGCGGGCAGCGGCCCTTCGCCGAATAGAGCGGCGCGGCAAAAAGACATCGCTGGCGATGTGAATGAGAACGACCAATGCCTAAGTCAGTATCAGACTCGCGTCGAAAACGACATGCCGTCCTTTTCTATATTTCAGTATGTAGTAATAGTAGCAAGCGTGTGTGAGAGTTCTACGAATCATAGATGTGTATTAAAGAATCAGGTTTCTCCTCGTAACCAATTTAGGCTGTAAGTGCTAGTCAAAATAAACAACTTAGTGATGTTAGCTAGGCTTACGTTGTTTTGCTGATTAGCGATAATATCGATACTTTATACAGCAAAAGCTGCCTTTTGTACTGGATGGAATGGTTGGTTTCGCACTGTGTTTGCCGGTTAAAATGTGTACTTAAAACCTACATTTGACTGTGCAAATAAAGGCATTAAATGAGGTAAAAAGTTAACTACATATTTTGTCTTGGATGCGTTTATTCTGGTTCCATATTGTGTTCTTACATATGCCTACGAGTACAATAATATTTATATCTGATATCGGTTTTCTTATATTTATTCTAATACGATATCAGTATCAATAGTTTCGTCACTTAATCTTCTAAAAGATTCCGTTCTTAAATTGAGCACTTAATTTATTATTTATATTTGTAAGTATATATTCGTAAGCCAACATAACCTACAAATAGCTTCATAAATATGGAACCAAATAGCACGCGGTTTTGTCCCAGTGTAGATTGTCTCGAGCTGTCTGCTATATCAGTGTTGAAATCGAACTGCAATAACAGCCGCAGCCTCGTGTACATAAGCCTTCTGTAGATAACTGCAATGTATTTTGACTTATTATGTTCGTACTTAGTTCCCTTTTTAATGAATTTACCTTATAAAGCTGTGTACACATTTCCGATTCTATCATCAAATCTTTTTCGATTATTTTTATGAAAAGTAATGGATGTACATAATATTATTATATAAATTGCATAATATTCGTATTGTTTGTCAAATGAAAATATAACATAGAAAATGTTAAGTGACAGACCTATTAATTTAATTAGAGACAAACTGTTCTAACTTTATTTGATATCAATACTGACAGCCAACCTCCAAGTGTCAATAGAAAGTTAATGGTAGCTGTCATGTGTACAAAGCTTTATAAACTTAGGTGTTAGAGATGAAGTAATTTGAAAATGAATGCTCCGTCAATGTGTTAAACTACGTAATTGTTGTAAAATTGAAAGCTGTTATCACTAAAGATTAGTATTAATTAAATTACTAATATCAACACAAGTCTATAGTGATCATTCAACGCCAATTTTTATTTCCAGAATACATGGACACATTGGATGGGTGTTAATTTTTATATTTGTTTATCTCTTGGCAATATTTTCTATACATTTATTATTTAATTTTATTAATAATTATACAAAGAGATCATGTAAACAATTTGAATGATATTTTTTTACATTATTTATTTTACGGGATTCACCTTTGTCTTAAATGAAAAGTTTATTTTTATTTATTTAACAATTCAATGCGTAAAATCATTCGGCAAATGGATTGACAGATTATTTATAATTAGTGTTTAAAGTTTTTCTTGTTTGTAACAAATATGCAATCGAATAAAGGAATGCTGAAAATTTTAGTCTCTTCTTTCGTCCCCCACTTTTACTGCTAAGGTTTTCATAATTGTCGACGGTGTTCACGATTTAAAATTGTTATTTGCGGCGTTTGGTAGGACGAACCTTCTGAACCCCAAGAACATTTTAAGTAGGCCATCTTGATTTTTGTTGCAAGAGGGATTTATGACATCGGCAATAGGCTAGTTGACTCATGTTAAATTGTACTAAACTACTTAATGTTTATTTCTCATAGTATTTAGCATAGGATACCTAAATACTTACATTTATATTTTATATTTTTTCTGTTCATAAAAGTAGAAGATGGCTGAAAAAATTGAATTTTAAAATATCGTATTCTGAAATGCTTAAATGATACAAATGAAATGCTTAAACTGAAGGGCTGCTCCGTTGCTCAGGGCTAATTCGACCTTCGAATAGTGCCGTCCCTCTCGATCTCCTGTCAAAGTATATTTGAGGAAGCAGGACGACACTATACGATGGTCGAATTTCGATTATCGGAGTAGCCACACGTCACGCCACAGATAAGCTTACGGCAAAAATAGCTCTCACTAATACATTTTTTTAGAGCCACTTAGGTACAATCATTATCTATTAGGTAACTTTTTCAAATATAAAAAATATATATATATATTAGTATTTATCAATCACTGGAGCTGACATGTTCGTTAAAATGATCAAAGCTCCTTAATCAAAAGATAAAAAAAAAAATTTATCAATCTTGGTTTCACATTCGATAGGCGATTTAGGGAAAGGCAATGAAACACCAATATTATACAATACAATTTTATTTTTATGAATAAAGAAATAAATGTAACTCTAAAACAAAAATACTTAACGCAACAGAACACATATAGCCCGATCAACGCAACTTACGTCACTAAAACTGTAAAACTATTAAGGTGGTGACAGACTGGGAGCACGTCCGCGCGCTTGTGGCTGGACGACCTTCTACTTAGTACGAAAGTACTTGAGTTGTGGGTGATTAAAGATCATCGTCCCTCAAAGTACACTTACAAATTAACATGCCCCCAGTTTATTGCCATCTTTATAACGCCGAATCTTTGTGCTCTAAGTATCTACAATTAATAGACTTTTAAACTACATTTAAACGAATGACTAGCTTTACAACTCAATTGTTACAGTTTAAGTTTGACTAATAAGTTCCTTTGATAATTAATCAACATAAATATGATCTTTCGCGTGTTGCATTTTGAATCATGTTAATGAGATGACGAATCTAGAATATCCCTAGAGCGGAAACTTCGATAGTTATGGAGGAGCCATATTTATGTACTGGATGGGGCACTCATTTTATATACCTATGAGATTTAAGCAGTGCAATCAAGTTATTTGTTAGAATATCGATTCGACGATATTTTTACTTTATACCGACGATGCGATTATTCTGGAACGTATATTACATTCAAGCATAATACGCACCGTCGGTGTAATCGATTCTTAAATCGGACAAACGAAGAACGAACTTCGGCATATACAGGTAGTGTAGACGTACTTAAATGGAACATGAGTGCACTGCGATGAACTGATAAGTTGGTTGCTCCGCACTATGACCTACGACTATTCAGACGACAGGGCTGCCAGTTAAAATGTTATCCATATAAATTCTATAATAAATTCATTTCTAATGAAATTCAACGAGGCCGCTGTGATTTAGATGATAAATGTCGTCTGAATTGACGTTGGTAAACGTGTCATCCTTCTGTTACAATGCTTACCTACTTTACGAGTATGAAGCGATATTCAATGATGGAGAGTAAAAGAAATTAAAGCTAGTATCTCAACGACTGCCAAAAGTTGAATCGAGCATGCATCAAACATTTTCAAAACAATCTCGCCGGAACTGAATGCTGGAACAATTTGTTACATAGGGATTCTTTTATATTGACTATTCCATTTAAATTGAACCGGCCATAAAGCAGCAATTTGTTACTGGCCACAAAGGATTTCGGATGGAAGCCTTGTTTACGCCGCGCAAACGGTGCTTAGATCAAAAATAAAGCTGTGTTCGACGGAATGCTTGCGAGCTAAAACGTTGGGAATCGAATTTGGTAGTTGTGTTTTTGGCTCAGGCTAGCCATTGTTGCATTTTTAACAGTTTAGAAACTGTAGTGATAGAAGTGACGAAATCTCGTTTCCAATTACACAACTGATCCAATTTCGCGCCGTTCCCATACAATCAATACAAGTACGTTACAAGTGGCTGTGAACAAAAATTCCCACCAACTAAATTCGTACGTACATTTTGTTGGTTCGCAGGGAACTAGGTTCTAAGGAATACCACCGTAGAGTTGCAGTAATGTGACTCATCACTCGAGTTTAGTGACTGAGTTCGTTATTGGGATACCTAGATTACCTAGCTGGACTACGCGAATTCATTTCCCTTACTCTGCAAGCTAAATGAGCCATAGTAGGCATATGTGATGTCACGTTTCGGTGGCGTGAATGCTAATTGATGTTATGTGATTTATTACCCCTGGTGCCAATGGCTCAAACCAATAGCAATGCTCCAAAAACGAAGACAATGGCTTCAGAGGAGTGAAGTTTTCGATATAATTTAATTTTGTCTTGAGAACCCCATACTTATATGCAATTTTTATTTAATTTTATGAATGAATTTTGTTCACGATACGAAGACCAACTACACGTAGTTATTGAACGTAGTGGACCCTATTTGTTTACTTAAATAATAAACAATAGCTAAGACATTAAAGCGTTGTTTTAGTAACGTAGATCGATAGAGATCGTTCAAAAACTACACATACTTAATATATGAAGTATATTGGTGTTAGTTGAATGTATAGTTTTAATTTTAACCAACCCTTTTGCGTTGTAGAACCTCGATTCTTCATATTTGCCGGAGCATATAGAGGGCAGCATCATATGAAATAAAGGAATGAAGTCTCCCTCGGATTTAATCAAGCATACAGCCCATTTTCGGGGACATCTGGTGAGCTGATTCATTGCCCTCATCGCCCAGATTTCACATAAATTTTTCTCCTGCACATGCCCGAGATATTGTTCAAGTCAAGTTTGCAATCGTTCCCTAACTTGCAGTAGGTTCGATAGAGATGGCATGTGATACCTACCACTCATGTGATGTGAGACCTCGTAGTTTTGTCGACAACGGGAAGGGCTTGGGCTTGAATGATACATATTAGACCCAAGTTATTTGAGGTTCTACTTTAATAATCAAAACAATTAAAAATTAAAAAATTGTACATTATCGTTATTAAAAGTATGTATTCATATTTATTCAGATCCAATGGGGTATTAGGGGATATTCTATCATCCTACATACTGCTAGTTCTATATCTTTCGCTTACGTAAAAATGCAGATCAAAATGAAATATTAGGAACAAAATTTAAATTCGACTGATCAAATGCAACAGTAAGAATAATTTAAAATTTATTATGCTTACTTTACATAAGTTTTTATATGCTATAATATCATATAATAATATATAATCCATGCAATGTTATACTAACTCTGTAGGTACTTTTGGTACTATAATAATTGCTTATTAGGAAGGAATAGATGAATTAAAAATTGACTTTCTACGATTAATGGTTACTTTGGAAAGGTACGACAGAAACAGGGTCGAAAACAAACATATATTTACATATAGTACATGGGAATGACTCCTAAAGACCACTTCACCACCGCAGTGCCATATATGAACGAATCCATGTTGAAATCACCGAAATGTACCAGGATTATAATGACATGACCCTTCTATACCTTTTGAGCACCCAGACCACCGCCACAAAATTGTACCTTAAATAATAAATTAAATGTACTGCATACATATAAATAAATTAAATATACTGTATATTTACAGCGGCAAATAACATTGCGGTGTCTAGGGTCTCCATCAGTATGAGTCTTGCTTCCCGCAAAACAATTTTATTTCATTCACAATCAAATATGTATACATACCTACATTAAATGTTGTTCAAATCGTTAAACACTTTGACTGACTTCGTGTCGCGTATGTGGCACTGATATGGATAGGGGTTTGGGGTGCGTTCGTTGGTCAGAGTCCTGACTACCAAAGACACTCATTTGAGAATTTGGTCGACAACTTCCTAAATATAGTGATTGCGTGGCATCCGTGTATAGGACACCAAGTATTTATTTCAAAAGTTTTTGCACGAGTGAGCTAAGTTAATTTAACAAACATAAATGTTATGAACATCTAATCCAAAACACACGGAATTCGTGTATTCAACTATTAATTAGGTAAAGGTATAAAGTGTATTCTAGATCAATTCATATCAATTCCTATATGTACCTCCTTTAGTATGACACAAATGACTTAACATAGCTGATAAATTATAGTTAATATAATTTCGCTTTGTTTTTAAACATAGGTCACTCGCTCAAAAATGAAGGCAAACTTAATATTATATTTATCCTTCTCTGTCTATTCTACTATACCTTTCACGTCCTAATGTTTCCTACTTGCTCGCACGCTACGGTTGCATCACATTACTTCTTCACCTCCCTCTACTACTAAGGGTACCTATAATACTTTTAAAATCTAAATGACTAGACCATCTAAAGGCTACGTTATACTGGTTCTCAAAAGCAAATGTTACAAAATAATCACTATAATTATGATCACAGTGCTGCGCGTCCAAAATAAAAATAAGTACATGTTTTTAACTTGAAAGAAACAATTCCAACAAGACACTTTCTTGTAACATAAATATTTAATCAAATAAACACACAATTTATTTCAATTGAATGAGTTTGAAAAGAGATATTCTAACAAGTATCAATATCAGTAACCGATCGTATAAGTATTGCCCAACAATTATATACACAGATAAAAACCAGACTATACATAAAAATAAATAGTAAAGTATACAAAGCAATGTATAAGATCGGTAAGAGATTGAATAATATTTTATAGCGGACACATATTACGCTAGTAAGTAAATTGTGACAATTGTTTAAATACTTACCATTATCACCATAACAATTACCTACTTTGCTCAAATGTCACCACTAAACTTAAATATAAATAACAATTGAAAGACCTTAAATTAAACTAAATAACATACTTACTCTTAAATTAACATTGACAAAAAAATACACGTAAAGTATACACCAGCCGCGACATGTGATCCTTATTTAAAATATCGTAGACTCACTGGGTTCACTTTAATCGTAAAAAACTTTCCAAAACTAGAGAAGTTCACGACAATCGTACCTATAATATTTCTAAAACTAATTACAATTTTTTTTTGGTATGACATTGCCGTGGACCTCTCTATGACATTGCGTTCCTAAATCCTCACAGAATGATCCCCGCGCTAACATTGATTGAACAAACCGCGCTTTCATACACCCTTTTCATTGAATTTGTTTATGGTAAAAAAAGGCTATGTAAAAAAAAATGTAGTATGTGCAGAAATGTTTCCAAATCATTTTCAAGCATTTTAGATAGATACATTTAAGAAACATGTAATGTCTCATTTTTTTAATGTGTGTGGTGCCTTCCACCAGGTAGCTCCTTTTTCAATTTATCTTTAAGCTTTGATCTTTGTATAAATGGTTTAAATAAAAAAGAAATAGATAGATCTTTAGCTATATCTGTGTAAATGTAAAGACATTTAAGTATTACACTTATTCCCTATAATATCGTTATCAATCGTTTGAGAATGTTTTGAATTAACAGGCAGCAATAACTTCTTTTATTTATAATATTTTATTTTATTTTATAATTTTGTTTATCCGCTTGAAAAATTTAGCTACATCATTGGGGATCATTGTGTTTTCATCCTAAATAGTTCTACACATGAACATTATATTTCGTTGTACATGCAAAATAACTATAATTAAACAATTCGTTGTAGAATTTCGATAATAATAATATATTGCTTGCTTTTATTGCTTATAATATTTATAAGTTATAATTATAATACTTTAGTCTTTATACCAGAGGCTTGTAAAATAATTTCAAGGCATTCCTAAACTGAGTAGAGTGGCAATCGTGTTATTTTTCCTTTTTATTTATTAATACATTCAAAGTATTTTTTTAAATGTTGTTGGCTTTTTCAAAGTTCGTTGTTTAGTAACTGTTCGTAAGTCTATAATATTACTAGCCAATACTATGCCAAACCTCTGAAAACTGCAAACACCCACCATATATACAATGTCATTCACTGAAAATATTGCTTTTAATTTCCATGGCTAATTAATTGATCTTAAGTTAATATTTCTATTTGTTACTTCATTGAGACAGTAAATTAGCAATATTATTTATAATTCGATGAAACCAGTATATACCTAATAAGTGTGCCTTGACCAAAGAAAAAGAAACCACCTTTGGTAAAAATAAAATTCCTTTGGTAAAAGTACCATATTGAGCAAAACTTGTCCATGCAAAAGAATATATTAATATAATATATTTATCGAATCTCATCATAGTGATAATGCCAATTTTAATAGAATGCAATGTAGATAACATTCCCTTTGCTTGTTTTTGCGTAGTTTTCGTTCTTGGTCAACTATCACAAAAAATCAAAATTAATAAAGGCAGGTTATATACCT
This sequence comes from Apotomis betuletana, assembly GCA_932273695.1. Classification (NCBI taxonomy): domain Eukaryota; kingdom Metazoa; phylum Arthropoda; class Insecta; order Lepidoptera; family Tortricidae; genus Apotomis; species Apotomis betuletana. The sequence continues at coordinate 7,893,929 of OW026298.1, read as the reverse complement.
ATGTACTTACTAATTATAATTAATGAGATAATCAGCAAACAAATCGTTTAATCTGTTTAAAATTATATGTTAATCGAAAAGCATGAATCCAATTGATACGTGCGCGTGTGTGAAAAACTTAGAAAATTGAATATTTTTTACAATTAATTTTTAATTATATTTATCACTTGTTTACAGTCTACTTATCAGCAACTTTGGTATTTTAAGACAAATTTGTCTTATATTAGTTACACTTGCATATTGCTTTGGTATTGCTCTTGAAGTACATTAGTCTTATCAATATTGCTATATACCTACTATTAATGGCCTAATAGTCATTAATCTAATGTAATTATTGCTTATGTTAATTGTGTATTGCTAGTTTGGACATTTTTATTTATTTATCACTGTATTTGCAAACTTACCTATCATTGCTTTATTTGGTACTATTCTTTTTAGTTATGTTTTTTTAGTTACCTAAATTGACAGGCAAGCAGTATGAGGATACACTATTACAACACAACACAACATCTGGACTGTTTTAACGTTAATGAACATAAATAGTATTTGCCGAAATGCTACTCACTGTTGCACATATTATTTGTATATATATCTTTACATTTGAACTTTTTAATTATTTAGCAAATAAAATGATTCCCACATAGGTACTTAAGTATTAACCCCAACTTTGAACTTTGTATCTTTGTCAAAATTGACGTATTCTGCCATTTTGGTAGACAATAGAATAAAACTATAAGATGTTTTGGTTCCAAGGATCAAGTTGTTGTAATACGAGACTGATTTTAAAGTTGGCAAATTTTAATGTACTTTCGTTTTCAAAATATAGTACCGTGTTTTATGATTATAATTAGCGATCACGTTAAATAAGTTTTAATATTTTTTCCACATCAAATTGCTTGAACTCTGACGTGGTTTAGATTATTTATCAGTATTGTTTGAATTAGCTTAAATTATGAATGGGCTGACAGCTGTCTTGTACGTAAAATGTTACAGAGCATTTTTAATTTCATATGCGCACGCGCATGCGGTCTTTTACTGCACAGGGCGTTATTGTAACCTACCGAGCCTATCGTGAGTCACTAAGTCTTAAATCTATATAACTGTTCCTTTACCTACTATAAAAGGTATTTAATACTACATCTACAAAAATTGTAAAGAAGGAAAATTTTGGTACACAGGGAAATATTTACAATTAATTGTATATATTTTTTGTATATAAGTTGGTTTCGTTAGTTACGTTACTTATTCGTATCACTACAATTACAATAACGTTAGTATAAATATTTGAATAAAATATTTTGCTTTAGACTTTTATTTAAAAGCATCTTGCGTTTAACTACAGAAGACAAACGGGACAGCTAGAGATAAAAGAGATCGAGGGAGATGCGAAGGAGTACATAGAGACCTCTACTCGGGAGGAGAAAGAGAAACGAACTTCAAACTTACGTAGCCCTACCATCTAGTAATAAAAACAATCATTTTATAATTTACTCAATATTCGATGTCAGATTCGATTCAATATAGTACTCCAAAGCACCAAAAATATCTAAAAATCTACTAAATTTATTGATTAAACAATAAATATGAACTACGTATAACCTACAATAGTATTGCTTATTCATTTACATTAATATTGCTTTTTACGCGCGACCTTCGTCTGTTAAAGACTATTTGGTAAAAAATTAAACTAAAATAATATTCCATAGTGATTACTAGGGGAAATATATTTACTACTAGATTTAAAATGTGGCACTACATCTACTAGTAGGAATGGGAATATACGACTAGGATCGAGTCCAGTGCCTCCCTAGGCTTTGTGTTAGTCCATGCAATAGGAGTCGGTGAGAGTAGGGACGCAGCTATAACATAGAGTGAGACGCATGACGTACTTTGAACTCTAACATACAGTATGTCTCTCTCAGATTGTCCGTTTGGACAATTGCGATGGCTTGTACGGGGACGACAACCAGAAACGTAATTTTAAACTGAAACTATGGAGTCTATGGACAAAATGTTTAAACGTGTATGGAATTTTACACGTCCATCTTAAAAAAAGTCACTCAAAATCTTTTTTTTGTATCTTACCTTTTTGCCAGAAAAAAATACTTTTATTTAAGTACAGTATTTAAAAAACATCCGATTTTTTCGTTGCCTTCCCCAAAAGTTATAATAAAATTCCAGGACATCTCAACTTAATTAAAATATTTTATCAGAACTTTAATTGAAAGATCTTTTTAAAAGATATTAATTGACAGGTTCAAATTAAATTCACCAACGACGAATTGACTTGTGAGGCACTAACTATGAGTCAGCTGTGGTAAGTTTACCTTATCATGGACATTTTACCTACCATGCTTCCATCAATACACGAGGATAATAATCCTTCAAGTCATTTCAACAACCAATTGTATCTTAAACTCTATTGTACTTAAAACAGTTGACAAATCTGTGTATTTAGGTAAAGTTGACACAGGAAGGTAAATTTACTCCAGATGACAGTATAGAAGGGGCACCGACCTCACGGAACGCCAGACCTCTAGAAGTACCCATATCTACGTCCCTACGTTCCTACCGCTATTTTGTTGGTAACTTTCCTTTCAACTGCCTGTTTCCTTACAGCACAAAATTTTAATCTTCATTATGCAGAATCAAGACTTTTTTTAACAGTGAGGCCCAAAGTTGCCTGTTGTCGCCATATGCATCGGAAAAATATTTCTTGGCATCAACATCGATAAAAAATGCCCGAAATACATTTGATAAGATATCGACTTACTAAGTGGCTCTGTCCGCCCAATTCGAGATTAACAAGATACAGAACAGGATTACAGACCTACGCCAATCGGCTTCCAATGAAACCCCTTGCCTACGGGTGAGGCGCATCGTCGAGGCTGATTTATACTATTACTTAGATGATACTGATGCTATTAACAGTATCATAGCCTTACTGCGATGGTTGCATAATATTGAAAAGTCACTTTCGAAAACCGACCAATTTATCGAACCATCTGAATGGCAAATGGGCAATTACTGGAAACTTCACACATTTATTACTCATTCCGATAAGTTTTTGTGTTAGAGCAATGTTTGCCTCTTTTCTAACGGTGCCTCAAAATGTACTTGTCTTATTCTGTTTCTTTTTTCGTAGTTAGTCACGATGATGATCTAAGTGCGTGTTGATATAGTTTAGGAATAGCATAGAAGTTGATTGTTTCCATTGTCCCTGTGAGGTCGATGCGCGGGTGATCTACTCTACGGACTACGGGATAATGAAGACTGCGTCATTAGACAGCGGTGCGCAACATTTTAGTGCCTACATTATTATTGCTTTTCGAATACCCTCTTCGCGAGCCGCGCTCGCCTCCTAGCCTAGTTATCGCTAGCTTATTCTACGTCACCGAGTACACAACCCCTGGAAAAGCTGTGAACCGCAGTGTTCAATCAAATGCGAATAAATTCTTTTCACTGTCGCGAAATACGCTGCGTGTTATTGAAGCGATATCGTTTTAAATAAGTGCAAAAACACTATGCAAGTGATAGAGCAGACCGGTTCTCGAGCGTCTGCAAGGATTGTGTTATCGATGTTCTACGAGTACTTTATTGCCAGTTATTTCAACTTTTCTAATAATGCACGCTCAAACTAAAGGCATGCTGTCTGTTTGGCGCGGCCTCGCCTGCGGCCACAGGTAGGGTTACCACCTGCTTATAGATAATAATGAAATATTTGTTTGGAAGGCTCATGACCCGCTTGACAGCGTGTTATATTAGAGTAAACTATGCTAGCAATCTCGACTACTACTGATCCTTAATTAAGGCTGTTAGGCGCCCGCTCGTTTATACTATTTCTGGTGGTGGTAACCCTAGCCACAAGGTGCGCTCGTCGCGTCGCCTCCGCCTCCACCCTTTTCTTTTCGGTAGCATTTTTGTAATTACCTATCCAACAGCGTGATTCAACAATATTCCTTTGTACTTATATATAAAACAATCGCACCCACATATATTTAGGTAATAAAACTGTTCATACATATGTAAAAAATTGTATTTTACGAGTTAAACTTGTGCAATTTAGATTCATGTGACATCTAGTGAAATGTAGGTAAGGTATATAACTACTCAATTTTTAGTGTATTAGTTTTGATCAATATTCAAGTTGTGTATGATTGTATTCCATGTAATTTTAGCACTCAACTTCTATTAAAGATGTGTTTTAAAATTTTGGATTACTACCGTATTTATTACATTTAAGATTTATCATATCGTTACTGTTATTATAATGAATTTAATCGCGTGTTGGAAGACTGAATGATCCATTTTAAACTACGTTCTATTGCCATTACGGAAGGCTGAAAATTAGAGGATGCATTCCTTAAATGTTATAATTTCATAGCTGCTATATTAAATAATTAAATAAATCTGATAAAATAAATAAATAATAAATAAATATTAAGGGACAATCATACACAAATCGACCTAGTCCCAAACTAAGCAAAGCTTGTACTATGGGTACTAGACGACGATATACATAATATATAAATAACATCCATGACCCAATTATATAAATAAATAAATAAATATTAAGGGACAATCATACACAAATCGACCTAGTCCCAAACTAAGCAAAGCTTGTACTATGGGTACTAGACGACGATATACATAATATATAAATACATATATAGATAACATCCATGACCCAAGAACAAATATTTTGCACAAATATTTGCCCCGGCCGGGATTCGAACCCGGGACCGCCGACTCAGTAGGCAGGTGTCTACAAACCGAGCCAAACGCGACGTCGACGTGATATAAGACGAAGCAGTAAGGTAAACGTCCCAATAGTTTCTATCTTGAATGTTATATCATTAGCAATAGAGGTGACAGTAGGTGTCGACTATTAGGCATTATCGTGTCGAGCACAGGGACGTTTACCTTACTTACATGTCTAATTGTGGATGTCATTACCAAATCACCGGGTTGATTGGGCGCATTGAATTGGAATCGTATTGAATGTTTGGTCTGTATGCAGAGATACAGATATATATGTAAGCAATAATGTTAAGTGAACTATAAAGCAATTAACCAAATCTTCAATTAACAGTTATGACTTTAGCGTGCAATTTGCCTTACTGGACAGATGTTTAGTTTTATATGTTTCTGTAGTATTTTTTCTTGTATATTTTGTTCTACTAGTTTTGTTTGTGTTTAGTTTTTTAAATGAATTAAGCAGTCGTATTATTTTGAATCAACCGTCCTTATTCTTATCACCCAATTTCTTTTTTATCAAAGTGTAAACTTCATTTCGAGACAGTTTTAATTAACACAATCACTGAGATTAAATTACATAAATGTAATCTTATTTAATGTATATTAATACGCTATTGCAATTGCTAATTAATCGCAGCCGAGCGTTGCGATTAATTTACTCCCAAGTTGTACATTATTCATGCCTATTACGGGTAAATTGGTAAACTAGTTTATTTGCTAATTAATAATATTTGTTTACAACAGAGGCAATCTGGGATCAACAACCGATGATACATTTAATCTACACCTAACTGAGTACGAGTACATACCGCTCATGGCAACTTTGCTTACATGATGCATGTTGCAAGTTTGATACAACATTTGCTTAAAGCGCCATTGATCTGAGAAACTAATTCGAGGCAATATTCGAGCGTCTACATTGTCACATTGACAAAGTTTTGGTTGATCTGCTAGTTTGAACGCTGTTGGATACGTGCACCGATGTCACCCTTCATCGGTCCGATGAAGGGTGGATTCTCGAGTATATGAAGGTTCTAGAATAACGTTTGACTGTGAGAGTCGGCTTGGAGTGTGAGAGCGACGCGACGTCGCCGCTAAGGCACTGCCGCGGCCGGGCGCGGCGGCGTGAGCGCCTTCGGACGGAAAGTTTTGGCAAGTTTCATACCGAGGGACAACCGGAACGACTGTCGGACGCGAGCACAGTTCAACGACTGCGGTCTGTCAGCAAACTCGCCCCCCACAGTCCCGGCACCCGAGACGGAGGCGTTTACCTTGCTCCGTCGACTCCTCGGCTAACTTACACCCTATCTCTAACCTACGTAGCGGTTGTAAAAATCACCTACAAAAGATATTAGTTTCATCCATATTTCAATACTATGTATATAAGGGTATATTTTATCGACGAGTACATACATATAGGTAAATGTTTAACGTATCGGGACGTCTGACGCTACGGCCTACTGCCGCGGTGCGGCCTACGGGGTCGTACGTTATTCGTTGTTTGCGAAACGTTGCTCGAGTGTCGCGGCGTCGGCGCGCCCCCTCCGCGCCTCCTCGACGCGGCTCCCGCGCGCACAAGCACTCGCCATTCACACAAAACAAAGTACAATTAAACTAGCCTCTCACGACGGGACGCTTCCACAAAATATTGCTCGTATTGCTTCGTGTTTACGTTTCAGCACAACCAAAATGACTTATTCAATATAATCGAGTGCTGCGTTCCGGAGTGCACGGATCGCGGGCGTCGCCGAGCACGCTCCTAGTTTAAAATTTGTAAATTTATATTACGCTATTAACTAAATTCATATTAATACTTTACGTTTAGTTGTAAACCATACGGCGGTTACGGTCCCTAGTTGCGTGTGTGCGGTGCGCTAGCCCGACTCGGCGGGCTCGGGCTGCGGGGAATCGTCGTCGCGCACGCACGCCGACTCCTGGTGCTTGTTGAGGTAGCTCTTCAGCGCGAACGTCTTGTGGCATCGCGAGCACTCGAAGTTCTTGTCGGAGGAGTGCGTCTGCATGTGCGCGCGCAGGTTGGAGCGGTCCGCGAACGCCTTGCCACAGTGCGCGCAGCCGTAGGGCTTCTCGCCGGTGTGCGAGCGTAGGTGCCCCTGCAGCAGCCATGGGCGGGAGAATAGCTTGCCGCACACCCCACACACGTGCGACAGCTGGTGAGTCAACACGTGCATCGCTAGCGCCGGCATGGACACGTAGGCCTTGCCGCACTCGCCGCAGCGCTTCGCCGACACCGAATCGAGGCTGCGGTGCGTCTGCTTGTGTCGCGACAGGTTGGAGGAGGTCGCGTACCGTTTGCCGCACTCGCTGCAGGTGTACTTAGATTTCGGTTCGGGTTGAGGCGGCGCCTCAACGGGCGAGTTGACGTAGTTGCGCCGCTTGGATCGGCCGTCGCTGACGAAGAAAGCGTCGTAGGTGTACGCGACGGTCTCTCGTGGTCTCTCGGGGCTCTGATCTTCGGCTGCCGGTTCCGGAGGTGGTGGTGGTGGCGGAGGCGGTTCGGGCGGGGGTGCGGGATCGACCCGAGGCGGTGTGGTGAGGAATACTGCGTGTTGACTCAAGTCTAAGATGGCGTGGGCCGCGTTGAGATCTTCCTCCGCGCGATGGAGATGCGCGGCGCGGTTCTCGAGGCAGTAGGGGCGGTAGATGTCTTTCTTCTTGGGCGGGAGAGATAGTAGAGCGCCGGTGCTGGTGTAGCACATGGAGATGGACTTGCCGCTCGCCGGTGGCGGGGGAGGAGAAGAAGACTGAAGCTGCACGTGAAGGAAGGGCTCGGGGGAGGCGGACAGTTGCAGAAGGGCGTAGGAGCGCGGCGGGGAGGCGTCGCCCGTGGCGCTCACCTCGCTCGGCAGCTGGGCAGTGAATTGCGTGGAAGGCTGCTCCTCGGTGTAGCCTGTGGACAAATAAATAAATAAATATTAAGGGACAATCATACACAAATCGACCTAGTCCCAAACTAAGCAAAGCTTGTATTATGGGTACTAGACGACGATATACATAATATATAAATACATATATAGATAACATCCATGACCCAAGAACAAATATTTTTGCACAAATATTTGCCCCGGCGAATCTGACTTCCCTCCACATCAGAAAATAATCACCGCGGAACACTCTATCCGTGGTCGAAATTTCATGCTTGTAACTCGATGCGCACAATTTCGCGGCTTAGCAACTCTACTATAGTAGATTTGTAGAAGAAAAAAAATAGAGTTTCTTTCGGCGTTTATTCTCAATAGTGGTCTCCTCTTGATGCCAATAGACTAAGATATGTAAAAGTGCCCTACTACTTGCAGAATAAAGTGCATCATTTAATTATTTAATTATATGGCTTGTAAAAAATTATGATATATGGAAATCAGGCAAACGAGAGAGAATCATAAGATCGTATACAAAGCTAACCGATGGACTATACAATTGCGACAATCAATCATCTTTTTCGATAGTTACTGGATAACAACTGTTTCTACATGCTACTATAGGCCACTAAATTGGCCAGCGTAAATCGCATAGCAAACATATATAAGACCATAGCGAAAGAACATTGCCCGTGTCAGAGCGTTAGGTTGGCAACGGGTCTGCGCTCTAAATCAGCGCCACGCCACAGGTCACAGGAGTCGCCACAAGTGACGACAACCTGTGGCGCGACCTGTGGCCCATCTTAAGGACACACCCAAAATATACCTACGAGAATACTCGACGCTAAATGCACTTAAGGCCAATTCGGGAGTTGTTGAATTTTAACTCGATTTTTAATACGTTAGGAAAGCTCTAATTTTTAGTACTGTAGTATTAAGTTAAAAATAACTTGGAGACGTTATAGTTTTAGAAAAAATATTTTATTAAGAGGCCTTATATATTTAAAATGTAAATATTTAATATTTTGACAAATTTATTGATAATTTCAACCTTTTTGAAAGTAAATAATTTTCCCTGAGTTCTAGAAAGTAACATAGCTGTTTCATGCTTTCATTGCGTGCAGTCGAAAATAAGTTGAAAAAAAACAGGTTCCTGCGTGAATTTTGTCAATTTCGAGTAGTTTTTTTAACAAAAAATTATCAATGATAAATTAAAACTGTCGGTTTTAAATACCTATATATATATAGGTATATATATACCTATATATCAATAAATCCCAATAGCCCTGTTCTAGGTAGTAACATCAATCAATAATATGTTAAGAAACATGTTTGATCATAAAGAAAACTGTCTAAAACAATCAGCAATTTAAAAGGAATAAGGCCTCTTAACGTTCTGTACCCAACTAAAAATGTACGGTTTTCGGACCTTTTTATTAACTTGTGCTTATGATGTTGCTTCTTGCCAGATTTTTATGATTTTGTCAACGAGAAGTACCTACCCTACAGGAGTTGCTTATACCTTATGTTCGCAGAGGGCGCTCTAGTATCGTAGAATTATGAAATTCAAAGATTTCGTGTTATTGTTGTTACTATGTGATAGCCCAGATGTGAGAGCAAAGTTACGGTTGCAGGTTCGAGTCTTGCTCACATTGCAGTGGATCACCATACCTTTCTTAATTTACCTTTTGTGTCAATTTCACAGGTTTGGTCAATAAAAAAACACACACACACGAGATAGCAGCAGAAATAAACAACAGACGGTCTTGTCTAGTCTAAGTATAATGTTATATTTCATAACAGACAACAGTTGCTCATAATGAGCGGGTGAAGCATGGATTAGTTAAGATCTGTTGTCATTATATAGGTAATTATAAAACCCAGAATTTTCAACATATACTCTGCTAAAGATTTGTTGAAACTGAAACATTAAACGAACAAAGGCAGAGAAAGAGACGACCGGGTCCTTATCACAACCGTGCTTATAACAAAGAAGGCGAAGCATCCTCTCTCTAAAGCTTTGCAAATATAGCAAAGGAAATTCTGCTAAAATAATCTCTCCTATAGCTTCGCAAATATCCGTCGGAAGTAAGGATAATAAACCCTTATTTGATTAGGCTTCTTGTATGAATTGCTTTCAAATGTAATAGCAAGCTAACAAGTTGCGGTTTTGCTCTGGCATAGTGGTGCTACAAACAGCTTTCATATGGCAATAATGTGCATACGTCATATATTTGCATTATAACACCATTAGCGATTAGTCATCAACCAAATTCAAAACATTGTTTACCGGAATGCTCCTCAGTCCTACGTTCTTCTTCGGAAATAAATACTGAATCGTATTGAGAAATACTGGACATTCATCATTGTGCATACTTTTGCCTTTATTACTTGATATTACTTAATACGGAATATATTTAGTCCTGTCCCTGTTTCCTTTGTTTACATCAGTGACATTCACTGACTTTCAGCGTCAATTACCAAACATTTGTCGTTGCCCGTAAAATAATTTACTACCACTAAATATCCGCAATATGGCGTGGACTAAAACTGAAAAGTTCAAGTTCCTATATTTATTGCCGTCTATACATATACAGGGTGTAACCGACGGTGTACCGAAAACTGAAACCATGGCTTCAGACCATTATTATGGGCTAGAAAATCGTGGATTTTTTTTTGAGAAAATTCACAAATTTTCCTCGCGAGTTTTCATTTTTTCTTTATTTTTCCGTTAATCGAACTCTACCGGTAACAATTTTTCATGAAAAATCGCATGAAAATAGCATTTTCCGCAAAACACACAAATGTATCACAAACAGTATTATGTAAGCTTTACGGTACAACAAGGAGGTGGAGTGGGAAAGATAACGGTACTGGCCGGTCATTGATTCGCCAGGCCAGTGTGCTCGCACAGGTCGCTGCGGTCGGACGCATGATATGTTTACCTACCCGCACATTTTATTTGCTTTACTTGCTTGAATGAAAATAATCTTGTTAGACTGTTTTAATTTATCGGTCAGTTGTTATTGGTGTTAGGTAGTACACTAGTTGTGATCTGTGGTTGCGTTGTTTTTGTGGTTGCATTCATTCATGTCATTCGATGTGCATTGGCGTAACGGTATGTTTTGCGCTGACGCGTGAGTGGAGTGGGGAGCGCCTGGACCGGTCGCTCGCCGCGTGCTCCCCTCCCCGCGCGTCTGCACCCGAGAGAATTAGACGCAATGCATTGCGCGTCGAGTTTTATAATTTATTTTGGAAAATCTTATCCTTGAGTTTTCCGAGAAAATGAACACTCGTATTCAGTTCGTGACTATGGTCTAAAACTACGGTTTTCGTTTTCGGTACGCTGTCGGTTACGCCCTGTATTATGTCCCCTCTATAATAAATAAATAATATATAAAGAATAAATATCAGATGGTCTGAGCAGACAACCTTACACAACTCGATCTAGTCCCAAATTAAGCTCAAGAAGGCTTGTGTTATGCGTACTAAGCGACGTTATACATACTTATATGGATTAATATATACTTAAATACATAGAGCAACCATGACCCAAGCACAAATATTCGAGTTCATCACACAAATATTTTCCCTGGCCGAGATTTGAACCCGGGACTGGACATAGGACACTGGGCCGCAGTCCCATACAAATGGGACTGGGCATGCACTCGCGATGTTAAGATTTTTCTTGAAATAATGACACCTCGATTCAAAACAGATTCAATTTTATAATTGCATAATACTATACAGTGTGTATATTTGATATTACCGCAAACTTTACGGGGTCATAGTATAGGCATTTATTAATATATGGCACCGTAAATTATTTACAAAAATCGACCTTTTTTTTCCCATATAAAATAAATCAGCACGCAATGTATTTGATTGTTGTTGTTTGTTGACACTTAACATCGTGATGTGACAACTGTCACTAGTAATAACTACGCCATACATTGCTGCTCAAAAAAAATTCAAATATTAATTACGCTATGACAGTTAACGCTAAATTAATAATTGTTATAAATATCAGATTATAGTACCAAACTCTCCGTCTGGTTTCAATTTGCGGTTATATCAAATATACACGCTGTATACTTAGTAGATATTTTTTATGTCTCACTGTAGCGTCACGTCTAAACAAATGAACCGTATCAGATTATTTTTTTGGTAAAACCTTATAAGAACATTTTATGAGAATCGGTAGAGAAATGTGAACTGTAGACGAGAACAGACGGACATCCGACATACTAACATCCGGACATACGAAAGAATTTTTACCCAAGCTGAAATGGAGCCCGGTCAGTGGGTCGGTTACAAAGCCCTATGTATCTATAAGAGTATTAAGCGCACCTTTACAATGTTATTACTCGCCTCGCGCTCTCTATTCCCGCATAGCTCGGACATAGTGACGTCTTTCAAAGCTATTGTAAAGAAGCTCCCATTGTGCGGGCTCAGGAAGTGTCGACCGGCTGACTTTCGCCTTGACATACTTCAAATTGCAACAAACGGTCCAAGAAATGTCACAAAGAATGCACCTAACCAGCTTATCTGCTAGGGTCGTGCGATATTCCTACCTCGTGTCTGGGAGGTAAGGAGTGGGCGTGTCTCAGCATAAGTCCATTGTACGTTGAAGAGATTGTGTAGCTGCATCTCTATTTGTATACAGTTTCACTTGCTCATAATTTTTTTTTTCATATTATTAGAAATATGTTCATAATTTCTACCAATGTTTTGAAGTGAACAATACTTTACCCCGAGTACTAGGTTGTAACATATTTTATACTTTCATTGCGCGCAGGCGAAAATAAGTTGAAAAAACTAATTTTTCGCGTGAATTTTGTCTTTGGACTAAATTGATTTGTGTGAGGTTGTCCGATATTTATTTATTTTTAACATTTTCGGACCTCCAGGTACCTGTGTACCAAAAAACTTTGAAATCCGTGGAGCCCTTTTGGCGCGACGACGTTTGGACTCACGACATAATTACAAAGAAGACATCAAAGAACATTCGATTGTCCAAAGCCAAGTTCTTCACTTATTTTTAGTAAAATACTTTTAATGTTTAGTAACATTTAATATGGTGTAGATCTGCTAGAATGACCGTGACACGCGACTCTTTGTCGCGCGACTAATACTACCCGTCACTTTCCTTTCGATACCGTGCGAGCAAGACAGGTGATGCCGAGTCGCGCGACAAACGAAGCCGCGGCAAGATAAGCTAGCCCCGCTGTAGTAGTTTATATATCAGATTTCTTGGAGTAGTCTATTCAAAATCTGTAATAGTAATAAATAATTAAACTTAACTAATAATAATATACCTACTATATCTAAAATCCAGATATATATTATTTTTGAGGAATACATTTTTGATCTGTCAGCATAGTAATTACGACAAAGCTTCAAAAGCGAGGCGCGTCCAATAAACTCATTCACTTCATGTGATTAATTGCGAAATTACGCGCTAAGGGTGCTCGTTTAACCTCGCTCGTTAAGGTACCTACACATTCGAGGAAATATGCACTGCACTGTACACGACTTTATTCTAATTAATAGACAGACACGGGCTACGCGATCATGGATTGTGTAGGTACAAAGTTTAATAAGTAAGTATATAAGTTTGTTCGAACAACCTACCTATATAGGTTGTTTGAACAAACTTATGTAGAGACTAATTTTCGTGGACTAATCGAATATTTTTTAGTACTAAATAACTAAACATTTTCTCAAGAGCAATGTTTGATCTACGAAAAATTAAAATCATCCAACCACTACAAATCCTTTCGGCTACAAATGTACCTACTGTTATTTACTTTTTTTGTCGGATTAATATAATTATAGTTTTAAAGGATAAGAAAACAATTGCATGTCGGGTGTTTCCATTTTGCAAACACAGGAAAACCTAGTTAGTAAGTTAGCATTTAATCAATAATCTTGTTGGTCCCTGAGCCACTAATAAAATTTGAAAAGGCAAACCGGTTTTCTGGAAAAAAGTATCGAAAATGGCGGACAGCCCTAGTAAGTATTGCAAATTGTTTACGTGAACCGCAATTTACTCGTCAAATGCTCCAAAGTTCACCTAGCTGAACGAATTACCAATTTGAGCCCCCGATGTATCAGATAGCTATATTACGAAACCGCTTCAATCATCGGTACGCTGCAGGCCCGCGCCTTTTCACTCCGAAATGGCTAGAAAATCGATTGACAACTTGTTGGTTCGTGGCGCGGATAAATCGAATGGTCTGCCTCGACGGCTGCAACATTCGATTAATTAAGGCCTAGCGAACGCTGAATAAAGACCGATACTGTACATACATCTGCTTTAGATAGAGGTAATACGAACTCGTATTTCCCTTCGATTCTCAACTCTCGATGCATGGGAAAAAGTGTACTATCAAAAGTCACAAGTCAAATAAAAGCGGCGTACGTGATCGTATGAATATGCAATGTCATTTATTGCCACTTTTAAATTTTAATGAACGCGCTGTTTCGAATGATCTTTACAACGAACGGTTGGCCTCCGTGTGATAATTAGTTCCTCGGAACCTCCGAACCAGTGAGCCTTTGATGGTCTCGTTTTCAAGCGATAGGTAATTGACTAAGCACTCACCATCACTGCCAAACCTAGAGCGCGACAGAGAGAATAGTGATCGATGCTTTTAGATTTATACCGGTAATCGCAATGCCACCATCGTAAGCCCGCATACCTTATTGGACCTATGTATTTCGTTTGATATCAAAGTGGTAATTGTAGAGATGTGCCGTTCTCGAGAAAGTTTCTCGATTTATAAGGGGAAAGAACGTTCTCGACAACATTTCGCATAAGATTCGGGAAACATTCTCGAGAACGGTACATCTCTAGGTAATTGACGACATTTCAAATTTCCAAATAGTGTTAGGTTTAAACTAATCATTACTTTAATATCATCACAGAGGGTCATAACCTCTTGATATTATTTCGCGTAAAACTACAACAAGGATAAAATATACAAACACGTCCAGTGTCATTTTCATTTGTGAAAACTGCTCCAGGCGTCATGTGCATCTAAAAAAATCGAATAGAAACGCGCACCGTGACTAACTTTACTAACGGGGACAGTTTTGGGGACATTTTTTTTGTTTTATCGTCTATGAATTAGTTATTTAATAACACTTGCTGGCGGCTAAACTCCCGTAGGTATAATTTTGTTTACAAACACGATGGGTTTTAGCGAGTTTAAAAACATTAAGGTATTATCATATTGCAGAATGAATACCTACTGGAATTTTATTTCACAAAAAATTTGTATTATATTTCTCATAAATAACAATTACGGTTTTATTCCAGCACTGTTCAAACATGTCACTCAAATAACCCACAAAGCAGCGATCAACAAAGAAATATCTTATTTTTCATGTTATATTATAATTATTTATTACTTATGTACTGCCACTTTAAAGTTGCTCGTTCTGTTTTTTCAAGAATCCTACTCCAGTGGCATGTAAATAATAATTATATACTTAATATAACAATAGATAAAAAAAAAACAGTAGAATTCAGGCAATATGTACTTTATTTTTTTAGGTCAGTAAAATTTACAAAATATTTTTGCTTTTAGTTTCTCAAATTTGTTCTCGGCTTTATTCAATATTAGCTCACATCTATACATAAAAAAAAAATACATAGCATGCTTATTATTGATTTATTACGAGACAAACGTAACACAGAAAAGCTAAATTAAAAAAACATTTCGGTGTGCTTTAGCTATTTTTTTGTCATCGCATCTTTGAAAGCGCTCGCGCCCGCCTGGAGCGCACCCAGGAACGTACTCCCGTGTTCATGTAAGACCTTCGACAGGTCGTTAATGTTTTTCTTTTGATCGTCAGCTATTTTTTCGACAGCCTCTTTAAATTTAGCGACGGGCACGTCGTTTTTGTCAGCGACGTCCGCGAAATATGATCGTACTTTTGTTTCAGTCTCCTTCGCCTTGTCGATCACTCCCGCTGGAGAAAAGGTAATAAATAAGCATCGGACTTCTGATAGCACGTACGTTTTTATACGTTTGCTCGTTTGCCCCCTATGACATAAAAAAAAAAAGCACGGTAGGACTTTAGAGTGCTGAGCCGATATTAACATTCAAATACAATTCATACGCATACTCATACTCAATAGTGTATTTAATTTTATACTCAAGGTCAAAGTCAGAAGAATATACAATGAACTCATTTGTGTAGGCATTTTTAGCCATCATAAAATGCGTAAATATTTGCATCTTTTTCCATATTTTCTGGCGTAAATAGGGTTCTTTATTTATCAAATATCCAGTTATGACTAGAAAATGCATGGCATCGACAATGAATATAGTTAAATCTAGGAGTTTGTAATATTGAGTATGAGTATAAATTGTATTTCAATGTTCATATTCGGCTCCATAGGTCTCCATCAGAAGTCCGATGCCCAGTAATAAACTTTAGGTAAGTAGGGATGGACCTACCAATTACCATATCGAAATATCGAAAAGTACAGATGTTATACTACTACCGCCATCTTACTTTTGACTACTATAGTTGTATCTCTTGATAGCTCGATATGGTAAGTGTGTGCACCAGCAGTGCAAAGGGTCCATAGGTCCCGCAAGCTCACCTTGGGAAAAAAAAGGTAAGTGCGCTTGTCCCGAATGCACAACACGTGTCCCGACTCACATGATTACAACTCATAGTATAAGAAAATAAGTTTCTGTCAAAAATGTCATTTTAGTGGCAAGCTTTTATAGCCAACTGTACTTTTCTTTGGATATCCATCAAATGCTCACTGAGACGATTCTAAAGAGCCCAAGCTCGGTAGGATTGCTTTTTCTATTATAGAGTTCCTATGGCCACCTTCCGGCTCCATCATCAGATCAGCCCCATGGTACCATATTATTGTATTGTCATCAAAGTTAAGTGAGTATGCAAAATTTCAGCTCAATCGGTTGACGATATCTGCTTCAAAATATAGTTGCAAGATTTCACCCGAACAAACATACTTGGGTCATTGTCAGATTTAGGTGCGCGTCTTGACGGTGGAAATTTGCGAAATTAAGGATTCCAGGGACTAATTTTCTGATTAAATGCCTGTGAGAATAAAGACCGTTCCCCCTTGTATAATCCGATGTAATAGCAACAAGCAACATAAACTAGATTCATACAAGCTCTTAACTTTTGACCACCGAAGGGACAAATTTAGTTTTTTGGACGGACAATGACCCACTTAGATACATACATAGCAACTTAAATAAAAGCTTTTAATAAGGTATGGCACTCCGGAATGACAGCCGAGCCTTTTGACGTCATCACGATTTGATTGGTTGGTTCCGTTAATCCGTTTCTGTGCTACCAGTGCACACTGTGTAATTTTCCTGAAAGTGCGGTCACCTATGTTTTACTTCTTCAATACTTGTCATCTTATAGATCTAGGGAAGAACTAAAACTTCTGGGAAGGAACTATGTTTTTTTATGCTTAGTTTTTAAGTTATTTAAAGTTTGCTGACATCAGCAAAAAACTGATTTTATTTGTACACTTTAAAATAATAATATTATTGTCATGAATACATGTTTTATTGTAGTAACCACATAATATCTAACTCCATAAAAAGTTTAGGTATTGCATCTACGATAGACAAAGAGAAATCGCATTTTTTTGTATTTTCACTAAATTTGAGTTTTCTCCGTAATCTTTATGATTCTGCAACTGATTTTAAAACGGAACATGCACAATATATTTAGCAATAACACAGAATAAAAACCAAATAAGTAAACATTGGGAATTAGGAAATATTATGTTTCTAAAGTTCCATAGATTTTCTATGGAAATAGGGATGTCCAATTTCAAATATTTATTTACTTAAGTTAAATAAATTCAAACTGATGTTTTAATACAGTTGCTCAAAAAGTGGTAGGTACTTTACGTAGCTCTAGAATGTGCGCAAAGTTCGATTTCAGGCACTAGTGCTTTTTACTTTTCAATTTTATTTAAACGGGTATTGGTCCAACCCATACATTATTATGCACTAAACGGATTTATATCGTGTATATTTTGTAAGTTAAATTCACACCAAAAAGTATTCTTTAATCTTCGACATCCGAAGATACTAAAACTTCTTCTGATGGTAAGAAAACATTTTCATCGTCTTCGGTGTCAAAGTCATCGTAATATAGGACATTTTGCGTTGATGATTTTAAAAGCTCACGAACTTTGTCAGGAAGAACCAAACGCTTGTGCTTTTCTTGGCGTGTATTGAGTGACATCATAGACAAGAACGGATCTGACGATTCTAACGCACGGTGAAATAGGTCAAGCACAGTTGTCTGCCGGTCTAATATCCTTCACAGAATAAAGTTCACAAAACATTATTAAAACATTCATGATACTATGCAATTATAATTAAATAGTTATTTACGATACAAGTGTGGAAGGTAGGTGATTTCAGACGAGTGTGATTTTTAGTCACGAGCGAGGTACGAGCGAGTGATTAAACAAACACGAGTCGGAAATCATCTTACACACGAGCTCCGTACAAAACTTTACTATGCATGTACGAGAAAATAGAAAATACTTTAATACTCACAAATACTGTTTACATTGGAAAAAAAGTGTTTTGATCTGATTTATCCAACAAGAAGCCGTCGTTCACATTTTATACTTCATCTATAACATTTTACGGGCTTAAATTCATGATTCGTCCCTTTATCTCGCCATTATTTCAGCAGATTTGCACAAAACAACTTCAAAATAAACAAGACATCAATAAAAAATGGCGGAGTTATTTGAAAACCGCGCTCGACATATCTACTACTGCGCATGTGCAAAAGTATTTTTTAATATTCGTCGTATGTCAAAATGGCACAAGCGCGTGTACATTCAGCCAAATTTATTTAATGAATAACGATTAAAAGTTCGTTTATTAATCAAATTTTATATCTAATGTAATTAATGACGAGTTAAATGAATTAATTAATGAAATATTGGTTTTATTGTACTTTTATACGTGATAATAATCGGTATTTGACTTATTTATCAAACTTTTTGTAAATAATAAAACCTCTTTGTGTCAGGCTGTCAGATACGGCTAGAAATTAAAAAAAAATTGAAAAGTAAAAAGCACTAGTGCGGAAAAGTAGTACTTTCCGCACAGTTTGAATGCCTAGAATACGCTCTTTTCGAGCACATGCATTGTAAAAGAATATGTAGAATATCTATAAAACGGTGAAATAGGTCAAGCACAGTTGTCTGCCGGTCTGATATCCTTCACAGAATAAAGTTCACAAAACATTATTAAAACATTCATGATACTATGCAATTATAATTAAAAAGAATATGTAGAATATCTATAAAACGGTGAAATAGGTCAAGCACAGTTGTCTGCCGGTCTGATATCCTTCACAGAATAAAGTTCACAAAACATTATTAAAACATTCATGATACTATGCAATTATAATTAAAAAGAATATGTAGAACATCTATTAATAGATTTCTCCTATTCCACTTTTCCACTACTTAGGTACGTAAAAGTAGTCTAGCTTAGAATAATACGTGTTTCATTTTATTTTACATCAAGAAAAATAGTAAATTGGCTGTCAAAGTTATCTAAGAATTGTACGTAATGTTAGCTGACAACCCTAACCTCAAAAATAAAAATTCGATATCTCCGAATTCCCACGTTGCTGACGCCTGATTTTTTTTTATACTATAGCTAAATATAATATGAAACTATTCATGTTGGAAAACCATGCAGAAATAATGGGGATAGTGAAATAAAAATAAATAAGTTTTTTTTAAATAAATCGATTTTCTCATTTATCAACGATTATTTATAATTTCTTTTTTATTTAATTAGTAGATATTTAGAATCTTTATTAAGACGCCACGGTAATATTGCGTAATTACAATACATTTCAGCAAAAAAATTCATTTCTATGGTTTTTATGATGTTGTCTCGAAATTTAAGATAACTTTAAAAATAAACATAAAAGAGACACGGTTTCTTCCCAGAAGTTTTAATTCTTGAGTGAATCTATAGGATGAAGAGATAAAACAAGGTGACCGCACTTTCAGGAAAATTACACAGTGTGCAGTGGTGTGTCAATACTCCCCGATTCCCTTGTTACCTGTATGAATCTCATAAAATGGTGAGTGTTTTAAATCAATTATTACGACAAAATAAAACTTAGCCAAAGAACATGACAATGCATAAATGCATAATAATTATTTTTTGTACGAGTGGCGGCAAACATTTTTTTTTATAATTATTTTGTTACCATGAAGCGGAAACTAATCAGTGACGCAGAAAGGCTCACTAGCCGGAGTGCCATACCTTATTGTCTTATGTACAGTCAACCAATTTGATTCCTAGGCCATTTCGTATCTTTTCACAGTGAACGTCAATATGAAAGCCGCTTGAAATCTCCTATCATTGTCATTGTGAAAAGGTTCTATAGTGGCCTAGAAATCAAATTGGTTGACTGTACCATGCGTTTGCCCCGCAGGCGCTCGGGACCCGACTCCCGACATATAATTACAACTATAATTACGAGTATAATGTACACCCCAGGCCAAAAGTATGGAAACAAAGTTTAAATAAATAAATAAAATAAATAAATATCGGACAACGTCCCACAAATCAATCTAGTCCCACAGTAAGCTCTAGTAGGCTTGTGTTATGGACACTAGACGATGATAAACATACTTATATAGATAAATACATACTTAAATACAAATAACATCCATGACCCAGGCACAAATATTCGAGTTCATCACACAAATATTTGCCCTTGCCGGGATTCGAACCTAGGACTGTCGGCTTAGTAGGCAGTTGCTTAACCACTGCGCCAACCGCGTCGTCGACATTTCGTTTATTCTTTTATTATTTAAAGTTTCCAATAATTATTCTTTGTGTAAATGTTAGGCCACCCCCAAAAGATAAAACAATAGAACATCCACTATTAAAACTGCATAGGTATTGTAAAAATATATAGATATACTTACGTAATTCCGGGACAAAGTGCATGTCGTCTTTTTTTATTGCCTTTCTACAAAATGTTGCACTGCAACATTCGTAAGCAGAATTTGCGTTATTGACTTTTAAAAATTTTATAATCATTTTTATATTGTGATTTTGTATAGTAATATAAGCTTGTTTCCATACTTTTGGCTTAGGGTGTATAGAGCGTCACGGAACTTAGCTACTAGCGTCGCAATACTCGTTTATAGTTGTCAAAGGATACGACGGATGCAGTGGGGGGTTGTTCAGGTTAACTAACTTCATAGACGCAAACTTACATAGCGCGAATTGCACAGACCCACAATGATAAGTTCCCAAAGCAACAAAACGTCTCGATAGTGATCAGCGTGATGTATTGATTTATTTATACGACGAGATGGTTATTTCTACTTAACGTGGAAATAAATCATATAAAATCAGCTATATCTCAGTCTATTGAGATTAAATACATTCTTTAACCACATATCAGTGCCTCGAGGCAAGTTCATTAAAAAAAAATATTTAATTAAAACTTATTGAACCGGGTCTATCACGATATTTTGATTTACCTTTATGACGTTTCGACACGGTTTAACGTGCTGTGGTCTCAGACTTAATGATTCAATAAGTTTTAATTATCTGTACAAACCGCGTGAGTATAAAGTGTTGTATTGCAAAAAAATATTTGTTAAGTAGCCTACATGTTAGCTGCTAGTTACTAAATCGGCGGACTGAAAACCTTAGGGCTACTAGTAACCTAAATAAGTTGTGTAACATTTGCATAATTTTAGTTAGCACTAAGCACAATTTGGCTATTTCTCAATTAGTTAAACTAGTTGAGCTATTTTTCAGTGTTGTCGCAACGTTTGATGTCATGACTTCGTGACATCGAATAGGGCTTGGCTCAAGACATCATCATCTCTCTCCAACCAATTCCGGCCATGGCGACCGCTTCCACTCCTAATTGGCTTGGCAAAGATGCGCCCGAGTGAGAGTGAGAGTGAGATGCGCATGAGTTATGTAGCCGGTCTTCCCAGTGAATTTTCGCGCACATTGAGGGCACGTTAAGTTCACCGTCTACATTATTGGCCCTAAGTATTTGCCCTGTTGAAACTCACAGTCTTGCAGCCATTTCACTAAACCGTCGACATTGTTTTTCCCAGCTTGTTTGATTTTATCAAACGTCTGCTGCAAGTCGTCAGCTACAAAACAATAAATTATGAGGTTAAAAACAAAATATTGACGATGCAGTTGGCTCCATGGTAGTGCTTGCGAAGCCGGCGGTCCAAGGTTTTAATCCTGGCAGGACCCTAGGGTCATACGTTTCTATGCATTTCAGTATATATTCATCTATGTAACTATGTTTTTGTTTATCGTAGTGTAGTACTCGTAACAAAGCCTAATACAGTTTAATTTGGGACTAGGCCCATTTGTATTAGATTGTTCGATATTTATTTATTTATTATTATAAATTCTCTAATGCCTCATGTTAATGAACAATACTGAACCTTTTATTTTTATTTGCGGTAACTTATTGGAATGGAAGAATGGAACAGGAAATTTCCTTTCTTAAGTTTAAGTAACTATAACAACATGTCAAGCATAAGAACGAGGATCAACCACGTGTCTTTACGCGTAAAAGACCACACTATCAAAGAAAACTAAATTTTGTATGAATGACTAACCCATACTATAATTTCTTCTCAGCAACAATATAGCGCTTCTAATCGATACCATATGGATGACTTCAGGCACTGGCAGCTAGCACATCAGTAGGAATTGACTCTAATATGAGCCGTAATTTTTAATAGCGAAGTAATATAAATAAACTGATGAATTTAAATAGATATTATATTTTGACGTACAAACGTCAATCTGACTTGTGCAACACACAGACTCAGTATATTTGTAAAGGAGTAAATTTTTGAAAATATAAAAAGGTAAAGGCGTTAATTTTTAAAAATAAAAATGGTAAAAAGTATATACTCCAGTAGCTAAAGTGTTAATACAGAGTGGCCTACTTGTAGATCGATTGATAAGAGCAAATCTGAAATGAAACTATAAGAAATACAAAGACCTACACCTCTAGCACCACTGTTGCACTCTACTTTTTCTCGTGCGAGAAATATTAACTATCTCTTTCTATAGTACTATGAGAGAGTGACGGGCGATGCTGTCGCTCGAATTGAGTCGCGAAACCTATTAGTTGTACTAGACGGGCTGTTCTTATAATACATTCAATATATTCTATGGGCTGTTCTTAAGAACCATGTCATCAATTTTAGTGACAAGAAATACTACTTACGCCGATTTAAAGAAACTTGTATTCAGGGTCATACATTTTAATATTGCTATTATGTTGTTTTAAATACAATGCTAAAAATACAAATGGTACTAATTTGTTTTACTGGCAAAGAAACATTTTTGGTAACTAACGTTGGAACTCGGTGAATGACACTGATAAAACAAAGAGGACACAAAACTAAATATTTCACAAATTTCAAGTAATTCTTGTATAATAAAGCTTTACCTATAACTATCCACAGTGATGAAAGTTAAGTTTATTTCAATAGAATTCAGTATTTAATTCGCAATAAGAACGAAGGATTGAGCAGCATTCCGGTAAATATATTTGAATTAGGTGAATGACAAATCGCTACTGACGTTTAATAATGCAAACGTATGCTCATTATTTCCATATGCTAGCTGTTTGTAGCGCCACTAACCATGGGCCGGACCGACACTTGCTAGGCTATACTTAATGCCACGACACGCACTCTATTCACTATTCACGTCTTCTTGACGCTCACCCTTATAGACGTTCGCGTGTTTCAGCAATGCTTTAAGGCCGAATACGTCATCGCATCGTGGCACGACGCGACATCGTGCCACGATGCGACGTTGTGAGATTGAAACTGAATTTTAATTTCGAATCTTATTTATTACATGTAGATAAAGTTGATTTTGGATTTATGTATTTCCACGATACGATATTGCACCATACCACGATGCGATGTAATAATCCTTTAATAATGTTCTGTTCTTAGTCCAAACTAGTAAAAAAAAAAATCAGCAAAAGTGAATATAGACACCGACATTGTTACTTAAAAATCCAGACACTGATACGTTTCTCCTTTCATAGCATGAATCGTTACGTGCTACAGCTCAACTAGTGCTCATTGAAATACAACACAACTACAATTCGTTTGAATAAGCAAGTTACGAAGGATTTCAACTCCATTGCACACAGAACGAGCGCAAAGCGAAGATCAGATCATTGTACACGAGAAAGGTTAAAGGATAAACTTTTTACATTGTTAAAAATTGTTGGCAAATCCAACTCCAGTCGTTGGTTATTATGCAACAATCTTCACTCCCGTAGGTGACTTCTTTATTCGAAGTTCGAATAAATATGCAGAAATATTTTATTCGAAGTCACGTCTTTTTAAATCGTTTACGTGCGTTCGCCAACTGTTTCGCTAACGTTTTGGACAATTTTTCTTTTTGATATTGTACTATTTACCCAGGAAGTCCTTTGAATACTTATTATTTCGATGAATTCGTTGGTTGTGTACTTTTGCTGCACAATTTTCATGGTGCTTATAAATTATCATTTAATAAACACTAATAAAGAACCGAAAAAATACAACATACATACATGCAGATAGATGTGTAGACCATATTTTATATAGTGTAGATAGTTTTTCTGTATGTCATGATATATTAAGCTGTTTTAATTCTATTAATATAACTAGTATATATGTTGTATAATTCAACATCACTCTACACCCCTATTGACCGCTCTCAGTTACATTAATTAAATATAATAGAGGCTATCCTAGGTAGTTTAAATCTTTGGAGACGAAATAATTCTATGAAACCCGTAGTAAATCTAAATGATTGCCTTTTTACGCCGGCGATTTGCAAATGAGGCCATCATCAGTGACCAAGCTGAAAAAAAGTTTTAATTTTTTTTTATAAGTGAACATTTGTAGCGAAATTCCGTAATATAGACGACTGTCATTAATTACTCGTATCGGTTGACTTTACCCCCGGTATAGGTGAAAAACTTAACTAAAGTACTATGTGTATGTTGTAGTAACGTGTCGGTATACAGAAATTGGCGTTCTATATTTGAATTTTGACGTAACTCCTATTTTTTCACACCACTACATACACCTAGTCCTTTACTTAGTTAACTTTTTCACCTATATGGAAACGTCAGTAGTGATTGCAGTGACCTAGTTATTCAACCGAATCGATTCGCAATTTTATATAATCGCGTCACTCACATCAAAACACCTCTGTCTATCTAGACTAACTACAGGGAACTTGCATCAAATTGGATTTCATAATTATTTTAGTTAAACGCTAACATAACTCAAAAACTCCAAATGTAACTTCACTGACCATAATAATAAATACTAAATATTACTTCAAAAAAACAGATTATATTCAAGTGATAAATTTAATTATAATTTTAAAGTAAAACTGATGGTCCTATAAAATTCTTCACATAAAAATATAAACATAAATTTATAACAGCTCAAACGCAACGTAAACGAAGTATTTTAAGCTCTACGTTGTAAACTTACTTGCTTACTTAGTTTATGTACTCATAGTTTTATTAAGTATAATATACTTAGATATTGTTTGTACGCAGTGTAGTTTGCCTATTTTCTTCAAATACCCATTCCTTCAATTGCTCAAAGGTTAACTGGAAGAGATCCCTAATAGGGATAAGTTCGCCTTTGTACATATTTCATTTGTAATCAATGTATTTATAACCAGTTGTTGTGTACAATAAAGTGTTTACATACATGCATACATAAAATGCATGTTTTCCATACAGTAGCTCATGCGCGCGAGTGTGACGTCTCAAGCCACAACTCTACGACTAAGTAAGTAAGTTTCCATGAAGCGTTTTCAACATTGAGTAGACACGTCACACTTTGACTCCAATTTCAGTAGTTCTTAGTGGCCTAATCACGTTGGTCAGTGTCACGGTTTGATAGTATATATTGCTATTATGCATAATAATGTAGACATTATAGGCTGATGGTGAGTGCTCGAGGTAAGGACGCTCAAAGCCACGAATGTTTACATTTCGCGCGGCACAAAAGTTAAAAAAATCGCTCGAACGCGTAATGCTCTTCAGCTCCTATGCAGTACATTCTTCTTGTTTCGTTTCTAGTTTCTTGTTTTGTACGGTTCTGTTTCTATTTGTACTGTTGTCTTTTATGTGCCTGTGCCAATTGACTGGAGTAATCAGCTGATAAACAGCCATCATTACTTAACAGGGAATGGCGTAATCGGTATAATTTAATAATTAAAACTTATTCAAGGCTAAGCAATGATTATAATCATAAATAATAGTCTGGTTCGTACACGTACACAACACATCTACTTACCTATTCAAAACTGCTTATAAATATAAATAGTTCAAGCTTCAAACTCCGTGTTAAGTGTTTTAATGCATGTACGATTCCGATTGACGTAAAGCAGAGCGACAGCTTTCGCCTCGTTTGAGTCGAGCTTTCACTTTGAAAGTACACAAGAGCTTTATGAAGCCCCAGTCAATAACGCCATCGCTCGCCGTTTTGCAAAACAAAAGGTAGAAGCGTTTAAGCGTGCAATAAGAATACTAAAGATATCGATTTTCTACGGTTAACGTTTGGTTGTTCAATCAATCAATCAAATATAATTTGTTGCGATGTGCAGTTGGTCAGATTTCCGGATGTTGTCGCCGACAGGTCAGGTCACAGCTCAATCGATTCTCATGAGTTTTGTGAGCAGGTTCGTTTAATATAATATAGATTTTTACTGTCGATTCAGTTTTTCATTGTTTTTTTTTTTATGGCGAGTGGTAGATGTAAACAATCATATTTTAGTTATTACGAAACAGACTCATAATATTTTTATCCAACTTCAAGAAAAATAAAGAATCTTAGTTCTACGGAACTCGGTTGGTTCCATTGTTGTCAGGTCAAGATCAAGAAGGGGTCCTGGAAAAACCGAGAAAATTGAGATCCCGGAGAACTCTTCAAATAAGTGGGCCTTTTTTTATGGATCTGTTTGTTTAGCTTCTTGTTTTGATTGAAGAAAAAACAAACAGTTTTTTAGAAAGGTTCGTGCCGACCTTCATGCGCGGTTTCTAGATCGCGTGAATAAACAATGCCTCAGCTGCCGTGTCGCTGCAATTTTTGACTCGAAATCACATTCTTTCTACAATTTATACTTATTTCCAATTAATTAGGTACATATCACCGTGTTAATTAACTTCTTTTGTAGGGTAAGTCAAAATGTAAAACAGAACCAATATAGTATTACTTTGTCGCTTGTCTGTCTATCGAAACAAGGGAATTAAAACCTATAGGGCAATATCTGGATACAGCATAGTCATATTGCATCCCCTGTCCGTTTGCATCCCATCTAAATTCCACGGAGTCGGAAATGTAAAAAAAATAAAAGGCAAAGTCAAAGTTTATAAATATTTGACGATATATGGTTTATTCAATTGCATCGTAACTCAACACATTTTAATAGTCAATATATATTTTTTCATTATCATCGTAAATAGTCAGCAGACTTTTGTAATTTTCCCCATCTGGATATACAAATACAGGCAGCAAAATGTTAGAGCAAGTTGTTTATAAACTCTTATTCTTATCGGTGGCTTAAATTTTTTAATTTGCCCTAGGCCGTAAGCGGGATTTTTCGCCCGTCACGTGGAGAGAAAATCTCAGTTCATGGCCAAGGAAAAGATCCATGGCCCAGATCACAAACACCTGTGATCTGGACATTCATGAATCCACCGCCCTAGGTATGTAATGTACTATTATATTACTATTAAAATTAATTACGTTCAATAAAATGAGTTTACGTTACGCTACCAAAGGTCGCAAACAGTCATGTAGTGCTGTCAGCATCAAAATAGCTGTTTATTTTATTAGTGACTTACATCAAATTGCATACTAAAATTGTCAGCTACATTTTAAATTTTCTTAAAAATTAAATTATTTTGTAAATATTTTGACATAAAGGTAAATTATGTAAGAAAAATTTAATACGATGTACTACAATCTAAGCAGGACCCGAACCTGCGACATCCACGTTTCCGGCGTAGTGCTTTCTCAACTAAGCTATTAGATCGTTACGTCAATCATACCAAATCTTTCATTCCATAATTCTACGCTACTGGAGCCCTCTGCGTCATATGTGTTTGAAATACTTATGCGCATTAGCCATACCCTAGGCTGTGCGCTTTATACGGTATTTCCACATATAAAAAATACAGAATCGATAAAAAGATTAAATAAATCATTACCCATAATAAATGCCTAAACCAAAACTAAAACGAGAAATGCCTAAAGGATAAAATAAAAAAGGCGAATCAGAAAACGACAGAGAACATGTTAACTGCAACTCAGAAGTTGTTTCACCCTGTGAATGGCATTGTATGCATGGCTGGGCAGACAAGGACAGAGAGGCCTTTAGAGGCATTCCGCATATATTCGCGTAAACGTGATACATCTAGAAGATACTAAGTCGTAAAGTAGCTCTTTGAAAAATTGCAAGAATAATTTGAAAAGTGCTCTTTTCCGGTGAACGTTCTGTTCAAGTTGTCCTTTTAACCCATGAAATAAAAATGAGTTCTCAAGTAGGCGTGTACATTTTAAAAACCTGGTGCGAGTCGGACTCGAGTACGAATGGTTCCGTACTGTCAAATCTTGCCATAAATAACCATAGCCGCCAAGACCATAGCTCAGAGGCATCCATAATCCAACCTGTACAACATATCCATAACTCCAAGTCTATGACTTCCGGAAAACTATTGGTACCAAAGCAGTTGGTATAGTCGGTAGGCATTGGTAGTTAACAGGCCCTGCACAATATAATGTTTCTGTTTAGCCCAATAGTTGACTGGTAGAGAATGCCTTATGGCATTAAGTCCGCGATTTGTACGCTTTTTGTTTTATGCAATAAAGTTTAAATAAATAAATAAAAATAACACTTTTTACACTACTAAGTACCTACCGTAATACATACTTTGTACCTAAAATAGAGATTCCCAAATAGAGATCCCACAGTCAAACCAGCTACTGGTTTTGTGGGACAATGTATTTAGATTTAAGGAAATTGTAGTTTCTAATAAATAAATAAATAATAATAATAATAAATAAAATAACTGGCCGGGTTACGCTAAGATTGCACCCGGTATGTCACATTTGTTTTATGGGAGCCTCCTTAAATATTTATTTTATTCTGTTTTTTAGTATTTTTTGTTATTGCGGCAACAGAAATACATCATCTTTGAAAATGTAAACTGTCTAGCTATCACGGTTCATAAGATACAGCCTGGTGACAGACGGACAGCGGAGGCAGTAATATCGTCCCGTTTTTACCCGTTTTAGGGTACGGAACCCTAAAAAGGAGGAGGTTCTCAAGTTGGCGTCTATATTTAAAAAGTGCAGACACCACTAAATAAATACAGTGTCATCTTAGTATATTTTAATTACCATCATTCTCTTTCCACGACTTTAAGAGGCCTTATTCTTTTTAAAATTTATTTTTTCATATTATGTCAAATATATTGATAATTTCAACCAATTTTTTGAAGTGAATAATATTTTTCCCCGACGTCTAGGTAGTAACATGGCTATTTCATGCTTTCATTGCCTGCAGTTGAAAATAAGTAAAAATAACTAATTTTCCGCGTGAATTTTGTCAATTTCGGGTAGTTTTTAAACAAAAATTATCAATGAAAAATTCAAACTGTAGGTTTCAAATATATACCAATAAATCCCAATAGCCCTGTTCTAGGTAGTAATATCAATAATATGTTCAGAAACATGTTTGATCATAGAGAAACATTTCTACAACAATCAGCATTTTAAAAGGAATAAGGATAGTTGATAGAATGCGACACACACAAAGGTATATAAAATAGACTATGGTAACTTGAGACCAATAAATGCCTAAAAATATTTTGGGAAGAAAAAATAATATGGGAGAATGTGGTAGAAAAAATAATATGGCGGTTATATGTTACACAATATAATAGAAACAAAAGTTGAAGGCATTGAAGGTAGGCCAAGACCGAGGACAACCAACTTTACGCAAATAAAAGCGAAAATAGTTTAACATTTAATTGCTCAGGGGAATCATGGGGGTGGTTGTATAGGCATGGCATGGAAGGTGAGATGGAAACAACTATATATTATATAACATCAGGCTGTTAGTTACGGTAACAAAAGCTTGACTCTGTATTCTGCATTAAACAGATTTTTGAAAAGGGTTATTTCATATTGTAGCCATGGTTTAAGTGACCATAGATGTGCTAAGATATCCAGTTACGGTATTTAAAAAATATTGTATTAACTTTTTGAACCACAAAGGGGGCATGATTATAATCAGTCACGTGCGTCTATCTATATATGATATGACATTTTTATTTAATCTTGCGACAGCACCGTCGCGACGTGTTGCAGTCGGCAATTGCACAAGTGCAGAAAGTACGTGCTCGCTTATCTCCAGGCTATAAATAGCCAGCTGTTGGAGCAAATCAATAAATAACACGCTACTTGTGCTTCAATTATTTCAGTACACTTTAAAATTGATGGCAGTATAAGTAAAACGTACGTGCTTTTCTTACACTGTGACGCTTAACAGTTAGACCTCGTTATCTCGCGTTCACTTTGGGTGCAAGCGACGGGACATGTAACGCTAATTGCTTGTGCTTCTATTATTTCAGTACGCTTTAACATTGATGGCAACATCAGTTGAGCGTACGTGCATTGTTTAGACTTTTATGCTTGTTATAGTTGTAGTAGTTGACTTAGGTTCAATTTGCATTTATGTGAAAATGTTGCTTTAAATTGAAGGGTAATAATATATTTTTTACAGTAAGATGAAGGGGGTAAATACTTTTTTTTCCGCGAGAAAGAATACACGTGCGTCGTCTAATTAGTAGGTAGCGTAGTTGTTAGAAGTAATAAGGGAAGCGATAACAAAATAAATATTTAAATGATGATAAATAAAGGCTAGTTTTAATCGCCGTATTTTTTATTCTATAATATGTCTACTCAAGAGTAGGAAATAATATTGAAAATATGGTTACACTGGAAGGTGCGTTCGTCCACTTTTTTTTA
Source organism: Apotomis betuletana (assembly GCA_932273695.1). Lineage (NCBI taxonomy): Eukaryota > Metazoa > Arthropoda > Insecta > Lepidoptera > Tortricidae > Apotomis > Apotomis betuletana. The sequence goes on along the minus strand of OW026298.1, from coordinate 7,863,149 downwards.
AATAGTCGAGTAAACGTATCCGATATTGGTTAAAATCAAATCATACCAAAATTGGTTAAAATCCGACTAGACATTATGGCGTGATGAGAGGACATATATATATAATAAGTAGTAGCATAAGTAAGAAATTCTTATCTAAAATTAATGTAGTCATTATGTTCAGTAATTTCAAGATGGTTCAAACATAAGCGTGATTGATATTTCCTAGTCACTAGTTTAACTACTTGAGAAATAGCCAAATTGTGTTTAGTAGAAACTTATTTACACAATTTATTTTTGTTACTAGTAGCCCTTAGTTAGTCAGTCCTCCGATTCATGTAACTAGCAGCTAACATTTGGACTACTGTAAACAATTTTTTTTTAGTGTTTTTAAAAGTAGTATATGAAGCGTAGAGTCAAACTACGCTTACTCTTCCAAGCAACTGAACTGTCAAACCATACAAAGTGGTTTTGTATGGTTTGACTATGTACAATCGGCGTCGCTTCGGCCCAGGGATAGTGGCGCTACAAAGAGCTGTTATATGGCAATAATGGGCGTACGTCATATATTTGTATTATTAAACGTCAATATCGATTTGTCAAGGTTTTATCATCAACCAAATTCACAACATTGTTTACCGGAATGCTGCTCAATCCTTCGTTCTTCTTGCGAAATAAATACTGAAGCCTATTGAAAAAAAACTTGACTTTCATCACTGTTGATAGTTTTGGCTTTATTATGCAAAAATACTTGAAATTTTATATTTAGTCCTGTTTCCTCTTTGTTTACATCAGTGACATTCACCGACTTACAACGTCAGTCCCAAAAATTTGATGATGCCAGTAAAATTAATTAGTACCACTAAAAATCCGCAATATGGCGTGGATTGTAAAAGCCTGTTGGGCTATAGTTAAAACAAAAACCGCTCTTGTCTGTGGTTCGCAAATTGCCGATGCCATTATAAACGCTACACTTATCATAAATGGTATTCATCCCTCGAGTAGCGAGCGGTGATAAACCGAGCACACATTTGAAATTCACATGAGATATATGAAATAGCCGGTTAGGTAGGTCCGCTGAGGTTAAAACTGTGTGATGATTTATTCAACCGGAGTACCCAGACCACACATGGCTTCACTACAAATGTCTGTCTTTCAAATATTTGTATAGTTACAAAGATACGACTATTATGTACGTAAGCACGTTTTTCGATAACTATTTACAGTGACAGCTAGAACTTAATATAACGGTTAAGGGGCTCCCTACAGAAATCAGCCAATTTGATGATTTTTACATCGTATCTAGTTTGTGGATTATAGAGTTATAATGTCCTATTTAATATATATTGTAGTATGGTCTATGTTTAACACTTTGTAGTGACCCGAATTTTGATTTAACGACTGTGTATTTTATAAAAAAATATTCGGTGAAGGACCAAAAATACACTAATCTCGTTTCTACTTTTATCCCCGGTGTATATGTAGTAAATATCTTACATTTTATTGTTCTAAACCATATTCCACAAAATTTGTTGTGAAGCTTTTTCTATTTTTCTCATTACTTTTCGAGAAAAACGCAAAAAACCGTTTCCACAACTTTTTCCCCGAAAAAATCGTAAACTTTGACGGCCTGTATCTCAAAGTCAGTGACATGTGAAAGGTACTTGATACGGTATTTTGTTGTGGAAAAACTATGTTATTATGATTAGCTATTTATAATATGTGAAAATCTATCGCAACAGATCGAAGGTCATTGAGAGCGGGGAGCCCCTTAAATGCTTATCTCTAAGATATCAATATTTACCCTTTAAACCTTACACATCTCTGAGGAATTAAATTTAATTATTATAATTTTTTATTGTAAATTACGACGCCTAGAGACAATATGCACATATCTTAAAGCAGTTTTAATTTTTATTGTTTTGTATTATTTCTTATTTAGTCCTTAAACTTTCCTAAGGTTTAAATTAATTTATTTTATTTTGTTGCATGTTGTGACGCCTAGAAACCATGTACTTACATATTTAAGAAATAATCATTTTATATTTAATTATCGTCTATAATAGGTATATCGTCTATCATATCAGTGAATAAACGATTGATAGAACGCATGAAAACGAATATCAATCAAGATAACCTAGTTAATACATTTCATTGCATCGAACAAGAAGCAACGAACTCTAAAAAGGCATTAAACGCGGCCAATCAAAACAAAACAGTAAAAAACACTCTCATTTGGGTACGAATTTAAATCGAAAGCAGAGCTTAGTGGCGCGACGGAAAACAAACCGGTGGGATGGGACGCTCCGCTCCGCATTGCACCAGTTGAATCTCGACCCCTCCGCCTGGTGCCCCCCTCGCGCCCCTTGCCCCTGGCCCCCTGGCTCCCAGGGGCCCGCGGTACTTGTTGACGCTCTATACAGCTCCGGGATGCCTAAAGAATTGATTTTGAAAAGCCAACTGCCGAAGCATTTTATGCTATTCTTTCAGATTATTTTGACGTAATATAAACTTTATTAAATGACTAGCGACCCGCACGGAACCTCTAAAATTATCAGTGTCTCTACTATATTATGCATGTATTATACATATTAACTTTCCTCTTGAATTAATATATCTATTAAAAAAAACCACATCAAAATCCGCTGCGTTAGTTTTTAAGATCTAAGCATACAGTATATGGACAGACAGACAGACAGACAGCAGGAAGCGACTTTGTTTTATTCCATGTAGTGATGATAAACAAGTACAAAATAACAGTAATCAGCTTAACGTGTCCTGATAAAACCTAACTAACTAAAACCGAAATTCCCTAGATCACGGCCTTGCGGCAGGGTACACATGATACCGGCTGCATTCCCCCGTTGAATAACCATGTTTGTCCGTTGGCCGAGGAATGAGCCAGCTCTGTGGTCCGAAGAACACTACGACAGCTTTTTTATTTAATTGGCTGTACAGGCCGTGGGCTCCGTCAGTGTCTACAATGCGAACGTAGCAAATATCGCCTGGTGACAGCCAAAACTCACTAAATTTTCAGTCACTGTTCTTCGACACCTCGTATCTAGTAAGTAGATTGACACCGAGAGTATAGAGCTTTGTTTCAAGTAGGTACTTGTTACTTAGGGCGTTTTGGTTGTCAACAGACGATATGCAGTTTTTGGTGAGACCTAGGTACATATTAGCGGCGCTTCCCCCTTCGCGGCCTCAGCTGAGCATGCCGACTCTCAGCGAAGTACTGGTCAAATGGGACGGCGCCAGGGTGTCCACGCAGGTAGCGTCCCAGATGAGAGGCCGTCCCGTTAACGTTCTATCAGTTCTATGGCCCCGAATAAGTATTGGTTTAGTACTAAATTGGAATTAGACATTATACCAGCTTTATTTTAAAGTAAAGTTGATATTTAATAAGCCTATACACTAAACTAGATCGATAAAACTATTTACCATAACCTATATTAAAAATAACACATCGTACACAAGTAACTGGTCATCATGTGACCCTCATTCAATGAAAACGCTACTAAAACTGAACATAACTACATAATTTAGAATTCTTAGCTTCAATATTGGCTAAGATCAAGTCACTTGATCCAATTAAAGCTGAAGATCTTGAAAACTACTGGTCTTATTTCCACCTAACATACTTAGCTAAAAACCATCACGACGGACAAATCTTTGGATTAGAAAAAACCGCACTCAAATTGGTCCATCCGTTTGGGAGCTACAAGGCCACAGACAGAGACACATGTTTAACTTATTACACCCCTCTTTTTTCGTCGGGGGTCAAAAACTAAATAAAACACACCACTAACGTAGAGATATCCAGAGTGGGCGTACGTTATTAGGAACGTGAATTTAGCCGCAGTATTTTCTAGACGAAAAATGTATTGTACCATCTATAGACGCCGATGACACGGCGTATGCTCCGCACAGAAGCCAGATACTGCTGAGTCTCGACAACAATAGCGAGGCCTCATCATTTAATGTCCCGTCTTGCCTTTGTTCCTACACTATAGATGCCATTGTTCTGAAATACCAAAATAACTTTAAATGAAATAACCACGAAAATGACTTTCCTAACCGCTTGTGCAGTTGATATTACGTAGTCGATATCCATTTACTTAACGAAATCTTGAACACCCGTCTTTTAAGATTGGTGGAGTCATACTCTAACTTTAGTTGTAGGTACTTGTAGACAATGCGTCTCACGCTAATAGAAAATACTGCAGTGCAACGACTTTGTTTTGATAAGTCTGTCGTATCTAGGGCGTCACGTCACTCTCGATTCAACGAACTTGCTCTAACACTTTAGAGCGTTTAGGGTTAAATGGGGAAATTGGGGAGTGCTCGAGCATTAGAGGTGATTTAGATGTCTGACATCGCTGTCTTATCTCCTCTGTCGTACTCCAACGCTTTAAAGGTTCGCACCGACTTGCTGTGTGGCAAATTAAATATACAACGTATTAAACCATTGATACATACAACCTCCTGTAACATAATCAAAAAATTAAAACTTTATTTTACTCGTTAAACTGAACAACATTTGTTCAGCAACTTTAAAAAATGGTTCGTTTTCAAAATGTTATTATTTCAAACAAATTAAATAGTATTTTCAATGTATGTCGTCCAACGTTGACATTCCCTGAGCATTGACATAGCTGTCACTCTACTAATATCGGACATTTCGCAATACATTGCTTCTTTGTCTAAACTTTATTCTACAAAATGTCATTTAATACACGTTATTTTCAGAAGTTGCTTAACAAATGTTGTTTAGATTCAAGGGACGCATCTATATTTTAATTTATTGCTCCTGTTACAGGGCCCACCCTTTATATCAAAGCACAAGGAAAAATTTAAATGCGTAATCTGGGGGAAGAGACCGGGAATCGAACCCGGTACCTCTGGATTACTGGTGCAGCGTGTTAAACTCTCCACCACCCTAACGCTAGATAACCTTGCAAATTTTTCCTTATGCTTTGTATGTCGATCTTTGCATTGTTTATTTCAATTTATCTTTGTTCTTTGATCTTTATATCAATGGTTTAATATAAAAATTGTGTTGTCTATCCACGTTAAAAAATAAATGAGACATTACGTATTGTTTTCTCAAAAGTCGTCTGCGTTTTATTATATGGCTACTTTTATTCTATTATAAAAGTCCACTATCCTTAGGTTTGAATAGTTAGGCCGTATACGAAGGTATCACAACGCATAAGCCATAGAAAAAAAACAGCCAAGTGCGAGTCGGACTCGCGCACCAAGGGTTCCGTACCATAAAATAAAATAACTGGCTCGGCTAAGTTTGCAAGTGGTATGTATGACGCCTGACACTGGTATGTATAAAGTTTACGCAACCGATATACCATGTGGGTCCTGTAACAGGAGCAAAAAATTAAAACATAGATTTTACTCGTCAAACTGAACAACTACTGTTAAGAAACTTTAAAAAAAAATACTGTTTTCATATGTTCATTATTTCCAACAAAGTAAATAGCAATTTCAGTGTACGCAGCTGTCACTTTATGTTTCACAATACATTGCTTCTTTGAATAATCTTTATTTTACAGGTTTACATTATAAATGAGTTATTTTTAAAAGTTGTTTAATAAATGTTGTTCAGTTTGAGGGGTAGAATCTATGTTTTAATTTATTGCTCCTGTTACAGGGCCCACCTGGTATATCAACAATGCACGCTGTATTCCAATAAATCTATTTGGTATTGTATTCAGCTTTGTTAAACTATCGTCTAATTTTGTATTCATAATTGTGTTAACATTTAACTATATTAGTGGGACGTGAAAAGTAAATAATGTAAGTAAGTAAATAAAATATAATGTTGTTAAAAGTTTAACGAGACTCGACTTTTTCGATATTATGTCTCGACATGTTTGTGTTACGTTCATGCCTGCGTTTGGTCTATATGTGGTGTACCTATTGTTCGTCACAGGGTCGTATGTTAAATATCCGGTTGGTGTATGCCCGACAAGCAAATATTAAATAAAAAGGTTCTGTGCGAAAATGAATAAAATCTGTAATATTCCGTGTTTTGCAGCAAGATCGACGCAATTGACAACATTTCATGTCCTTTAATATTTTATTCTATTTTATATACATTACATAATGTAATAGATCTGATAAAGAAATCTACGACAACTATGCTTCCATAGAGCTGTAGTCTTCGACCTATCCGCGAAAAAAATAAGCTGTCAACGATGTCAAGCTCAATGGTTTTTAATTGGACTCCAGACTTAAGTAACATTTCCATTGTGCCTTAGTTTTGAGTTACTACGTATAAGGAAAGAATGAGCAAATCTTAATCGATAAATAGTAAAATAATTAAATCTCAGGAACGACAGAAGCGATAATTTTTTTGGTAAAACGACGAAATTAGGAACTACGATTGTCAGTGTCTCTGCGTTCAAGTGCTCTGTGTGCGAAGATTGTGGAGACACTCTTTGGTCCACAAAAAAAAATTCGCAATATAGCCATGAGCCGTTGTTACAAAAAGCAATTGAGTTGTCAGAAGACGATGATACTACTAGTTACTCAGTGACTCATATTATATTATATTCTTATATTATACCTCATATTATATTATTACCTACGGTTAATATAAGCGAATTAACTTAGTTAAATATATTATTATCTGGGACTTCTTTCAATTCGTTCTTTCATTCAGGAATCTTTTATTTCTTTACAATTGTTTGTATATGATTGTTTCTTTAAAAACTGACTACAATATAGCCATTATAATAATATTTAAAATATGTCTATCCTATCACAGTATATAATATGCAGGGTTCCTAAAATGCGAGGAAAATTCAATTAAGTGCTAGGGCCGTCGCTGTTCTCATACGTCATATCAATCGATTTTGCTTACATTTCACAATCCCTGATAATACGCCCATGAATTGTTTGCTTGACCTTCATTAACATTGACAAATTGGCATTGAAAGTAAACAGAGCACATCGAATATAGAACCATTCAATTTGATCCCTGGTATACATCGGGCGCCTTTTAATACCTAACCACGGTAAGAGAAAAACAAAGCTATACGCGGGACTTAGTAAAAATATATTTGGAAACCCTAGATGGGTGTGTATTTCACTGGAACGAGATGATCTCCACTAAGTTGGGTTCCGTGTTCCCGCTCGCGCGGTCCGCAGCTGTCGGCTCCCACGGCCCTGTGTTCATTCGTTACCAATTTAACTAGTATTCTGTAAGAAGACTTTAAGTTTATTTAGCATCAAACCAGCCAAATATATATAAAATAACAAGAAGACCGCTACAGTAACGTCCAAGAAGATAACATTAGATTAAGTACATAGGTTAGTTCCTTTACCCACCCATTTAACCCAATCGCCAGTTTTAGCTGTTGTCTTAAGGTTACCGTGATTTTTGCCAATAACGGACCGACAACGACTCGCGTGACAGCGGTGAGCGGTACATGTATCTCGCTCACTCGTATGGCTGCCGCGATCGGATCTTTCGCTCAACCGCTCGCCGCGCCACTTGCCGCCGAAGTCGTGGCATGTCCGTACCTGAATACTGAATACCTAACCTATTCTGCTACGGCGAAGCGTAGCTGCGTAGCAACGTCTACGATATTTGTAGCACTATACAAAACGCCATCTTATCAAAACACCACAATTATATTTATAGTTGAATCGAGCGTAACAGTATGGAATAACCTAACCTATTCTGCTACGGTGTCGCGTAGCTGTGTAGCAACGTCTACGATATTTGTAGCACTGTACAATACGCCATCTTATCAAAACACCACAATATTATATTTATAGTTGAATCGAGCGTAGCAGTATGGAATAACCTAACCTATTCTGCTACGGCGTCGCGTAGCAGTGTAGCAACGTCTACGATATTTGTAGCACTGTACAATACGCCATCTTATCAAAACTGACCACAATATATTCATAGTTGAATGTTACAGCAACGATATGACTTTCACAACTATGTACAAATGAGAAATTCAGAAAGTTGCTCAAACATCATTAGAATACCATTTTTAATTACACAAATATAAATGAGCGAATAGCATCCAATGAGTGGCAGACAAAAACAATCCGTTTAACAGAATGGAGAGCAACAATGCATTCGTTTCGTTTACGAGAAATACCTTTTTTCCAGAATGAAAACTTAATTTGCGTTATAACGGCGTAAACGAATCGTTTTATAAAGGTATGCCGTTTTGTTTATGAAAAAAAAAAACAGAAATTGTGAGATGTACAATAAAACAATAATTATTTTTATTCGCGTTTTTCATAGAGCTTTAATGCATTTCAGATATGAACATTACGATTTCTAGTGAATGCGACTAACTTATATTTTTTTAGTTGCGTGACTATAAAATTTATTAAACGATGCCTCAGCAAGTCTTTAAGACGTCATAATGAAATAAGAAACCCATTATCTCACTAACTACCCTGGGGGGGTATTCGACCAATTTTAGAGATATAATGGAGATCTCTCCTTTTCATCGCCATCCGTCACTTTTGACGTGTGCCTACTTGACAAGTGGCGATATCCCTAGAATATCGCAACTTCGTCAATTCGAACGCGCTAAATTTTCGTTTCCTTTGTATGTGACGGCATAAATAACAGGCGCATAGTTTAAATTGACCGCGCAGTGCGTGAAATTAGTCCGTTACGTTTCATTCAAACCAGAAATTCATATGCATGAATAAAATTTTTGACAATAATTGTCGCCTTCGTATTTCCAAAATTGAGATGAGATATGTCACTTGAAGCTCATCGCATTTTAATGACAGTTCAATGGCGATATAACTGTTATCTAATAGAGATTTGACGTTTGGCGATCACTCAAATGTCAATCTCGAATTAGGTCCCTGGCCGCAATATTGTCGAACTCCGTATGAACTGCGACACCAATTGCGCTTGTCACAGTTTTGTGCAATTCTTATCAAATCTATGTTGATTGTTTTTAGGAAAGGCCAACATTCTGGCCCGCAAAATCAGACTGTTAACACGCTCAAATCACCCTCGTACAACATGTACTTAATAATAAAACAATCCGGTATTTTCCGTCCTCAAAACCGCTGTCCAAGAATTACTCTCGGGCAGTATCCGAACGCACTCTTAGCAAAACCTGCATTAAAAAGTAGGTTAGATAATTCGGCGGGCGCTGTCATGTCCGTTCGGCAGCTGCATTGCGGAGGCGAATGCGCCGCGCTGGGCCTATATAGATGACTAGTTAGTATAATGTATATATTGTGCGGTATTCGAACGTTCGGATTTTGATACAGAATTTATCAGATATCGTACAATTTGAAAATCAGAGGATGCAGTTGGTTTTCTTATATTCTTTGTTTCTACTTAATTTTGATTTAAGGTCATTTAATGGTACTGCGTAGGTACGGACGCATGTCGTCTTTTTACATTATCACGAACGGAACAAAATAAGTAAAAACCACCAACACATTACTTCAGGTAGTTCAATGGATAATATACACTTTCACGTCTTTCACTGCCAAGGTTCTAGTGGGCACACCCGTAGCGATATCTTAAAGGAATATGCGTCTATATTAAAACCCTGCTATCGCAATTCGTTAAAATGTATATTGCGAATATATTTCGGATATATCTAAGCAAAGCTTCCCTAGTTCACAGGTGCGCTGAACAGATATATTATTGTCAATGAAATGGCAAGACGACATAACAGTTCCAAATTAACATTATCTTCTTAAAGTTTAAGTTTCACAACTAATTTATGACACCGCCACTTAGGTCCTTTTGGATATAAACTGAGTTAACGACGTTCGAAAGTTCGAGTTAGTTGTTATATTCCCTCGAGGTTACTTACATCTTAAAAGGCATTTTGAGCTCGCAAGAATGAGTAACATTATTAAAAAGTTGGTTATGCTTGATGATCATCCGGCAAGTTTCCATCGAGACACGAGAAACTTTGCCATTGTCTGGGACTAAATTCAAGGTTTGTGATGGCAGATAAGTATGGGAGTTGCACTTGCCCCGCTGCACCTGACCTCCTGACCTTATATTTGAAGTCGATGAATGTTACTTGAAATAACCGTTAAAAAAATTCATTCTCATTGCGATGGTCAAATGAGTAGAGAGTAATATTATTTCTCAAAAATGGTCGAGAATTTTGACTTTATTGATAAAAGATAAAGATGCGAAAAAAAAATGGCCGGCTTGGTTTGCTCGACAGTAATGCTGTATGAAATTCCTTTATTTGTCGAGGTACAAACTTTAAACAAAGTTAAAACGATCAAAAAAGGCATATTTCCTAAATAGCCAACACGGAAGATCAGTAAGCTACGACTTGTCACGGCCCCAAGGTCGTCCGCTTAAAATTAATACTCAACCAGTAATTGGGTCATTGTCAGTTCAAAAAACAAAATTCGTCCCTTCGATGGTCAAAAGTTAAGAGCTTGTATGAATCTAGGTTACATCGCTTTTACATCGGATTATAGAATGGTGCGCACTTATCCCGACGGCCTTTTACTTTCGCGACGCTGTTTGAAGTAACGTTTATGTAATTTTTATTTCCATCGCAGGATTGAGATCAATCTCTATGTTTATGGGGTAAATTCGATCTATGTCCATCATGTGGCCGACATATTTCTAAAGTAGGGATATTGCTATGCCTCGTCGAATTTAGAGGGTTAGTAGCAAAATGTGTAAAAGACCGAGGCTTTGGCATGTGTAGAGTGTTTTGATTACACTGGCTGTAAAGGCTAACCGAGCAGCCAGCTGGCAACATGGCGGCCATTTGTTATTATTTATATACCCTTGGCTGAAGTTTAAAATTACTTAATGAAGAGCATCCGCAATACGCATTTTCAGAGACTAAATCCTACGTTTCTAATTACATAATATTTTTTATATGTTCAAAATATCACCATAATATGGCGACGACATTAGTCATCTAAAATCAACCAAATCCTACTCAAACATCTTCCTCGTAAATTCAAACCCCATTAGCTGGCCCTTATTATTACCTACGGTATGCTAAGTCGTTGTACCGGACACTGTTTTAAGCTACATTTATGTATACTATCCCAACACAAACCAGAGAGTAATAGTCAAAACACTAGAAACGGAAACCCAAGACGACTTGGATATCTTTTTGAAGGATTGGCCAGAAACTGCCGTAAGTCGAGATCTCTGAAAAAAAAGGGCCATTGCCCAGTAGTGGGACATTATGGGCTCAATATAATAATACAAAACACGTATAACAACAGTGAAGTTACATTAATGTTGCAGCCATCTATAAGGAGGAAAAACTTTGGTATTTAAAATTCGTAATTTGTGCAAAATGACACGATGTAAATCGCTTTCTCGTTAATGTTCGTACGGGCTCATCTTTACGTTCATCGTAGAACACATCTCGTTGTTTTAGGACGTCCGACCATCAATCTTAGGACACCGCCCCTCGCGGCCTTGGCCCCTTTTTTTAGTCTTCATAATCCGTGCCGCCTTCAGAAGGCAATATGTAAATTATAAACGTGTATAGACTAGAGCGTCAAATACTGCTCAAAATTAAATGCCGCTCAGACTAGGGAGTACCTACTGTTTTGTTCCCGAGCCTTGAATAAATATTGTCTCGTCGGTGTGTTGGACCTGGGCGCTAATTCGAGCGTACTTTGAGATATCGCCAAGTAAGCAATATCTCAGGTAAACCCCAGCTATAGCAAACAGGGTGTTTTTTATCCCACGCCACGTTGCGGATAGTGGTACTATTTTATTTTACTGGAAACGACAATTTTTTGGTAACTGACGTTGAAAGTCAGTGAATGTCACGGATGTAAACAAAGAGGAAACAGGACTAAATATTTCGAAAATTTCAAGTAATTTTCGCATAATAAAGCCCAAACTATCCACAGGTATGAAAGTTATCTTCAATAGGATTCAGTATTTATTTCGCAAGCAGAACGAAGGAACAATCCGGCAAAGAATGTTTTGAAATTGGTTGATGACAAATCCTTGACACATCGCTACTGACGTTTAAAAATGCAAATATACGACGTATGCCCATTATTGCCATATGGAAGCTGTTTGTAACGCCACTATCCCTCGGCAGGACCGACACTTGTTAGGCGAAAACGCGATGGTTGCGATTCGGTAACGGCTAGTACTATTATTGAAACTTACATTTGTGTAATAGACTATTTATCTAATGAATTATATAATGAATAATGGATCTAATAATATAATATTTTACAATAATTATAATTAATGTAATATGTTTTGTATCGTACTACGATTAGCATGTAAGGTTTAACTGTTAGTGCTAATTATTGTAATAAATAAATTCGAGCTGCATAAAGTGACATTTCACATGACTACCCTTTCAAGTTAAGTTTGCGTCTAATATCTATGGAGTCGTCGTACCATTACCTGTAAGTTTGTTGCATGGGAGCCCCCCTTAAATATTTATTTTATTTTATTTTTAGCATTTGTTTTTATAGCGGCAATAGAAATACATCATCTGTGAAAATTTCAACTGTCTAGCTATCACCGTTCTTGAGATACAGCCTGGTGACAGACGGACGGACAGCGAAGTCTCAGAACTTACATTCAATTTTGCTGGCCACCCTCCACCGGGACGAATTCCTCACCATTCCAAATTCAAATCACACAGTTATAGATTTGGAGTTACGTTTCCTAACGGTCAAAGTTAGGGTAGTTAACAATTTGAGCGTTTAGCTTCCCCTCTGCATGGACTGAGCGAACCACAACGAGCTACCGGCGGTCTGCTATACTACTCACTGCACACAAAAACGAAAGGGTTTAACCCATTGTGAAACTCCCGTCAGTTATGACCATTTAAACATTAGGCATGGTACAGTTAGCCACTTGCAATCTGGCGACTCAAAGGCCGTACTTCCCTTTGAGGCTGTTACCGCAGCGGCAATTTAATAGGCACTACGTATACTATAAGTCCTAGGTGATTTTACAGTCGGATTATGGACAGTAAGAATATCCTTCTGTTGCTCCCTTGTCTGTATGGGATATTCATTTCAGTCTGTGGCATTCTATTTGATGAGTTACAAAAGCGTTATTACAAATATGTTGCGAATTACAAATATTCAACCAATATTACTATACATCAACAATATTAGGACATTAAGATAAGAAAAAAACCGGCCAAGAGCATGTCGGGCCACGCTCAGTGTAGGGTTCCGTAGTAGCCCATCCCTCACAATTAATTAAGTGAATAAAGGATTTTGACCTTACAAACGGTCCGGTAGTTTTGAATTTTTGATATGTTGTCTAGGATGGTTAGTCAGTGTTTAAAATGCAAAATGCACAATTCCCCCCCCTCCGCGCCCGCCGCCATATTGAAAAAACCGGCACTTTCTTCATATTTTTGCTCATATCTTCCTTTAGGAGCATTTTAGCTAGAAGAAAGCTTCGACAATGTTATAGAGAGTTAAATTTACTACATTTTCCATTTTATATTTTGTTTCTAGGACAGATAGTTACGGAGATATGCACATTTAAAAAAACTTAAGAAATTGCAATTTTCAACTCAAAAACAAACTTCTGGATTATATCTTCGTTTAGGAGCATTTTAGCTAGAACAGTGCTTGGGCAATTTTGTAGAGAATTAAATTTACTATAATTTACATTTCAAATTTTGTTTCTAGGACAGATAATTACGGAGATATGTAAAAAATAAAGTTACATTTTCCGAAAATGTATGTAAAAATGGACATGAGTTTTATAAGCAATTATATTTCCTACATGTTTTAATTTGTCCTAGACAAGTCCCTAACTGAATGACAGCGTTCTAAACCAAGAATTTTCAGAAATTTTCGGAAAATTCGACTTTTCCTGTTTTTTAAATGTGCATATCTCCGTAACTAACCGTCCTTGAAACAAAATTTGAAGTGTAAATTATAGTAAATTTAATTCTCTACAACATTGCCCAAGCTTTGTTGTAGCTAAAATGCTTCTAAACGAAGATATAATCCAGAAGTTTGTTTTTCAGTAGGAAATTGGGATTTTTTACGTTTTTTTAAATGTAGATATCTCCGTAACTATCTGTCCTAGAAAAACAATATAAAATGGAAAATGTAGTAAATTTAACTCTCTATAACATTGTGGAAGCTTTCTTCTAGCTAAAATGCTCCTAAAGGAAGATATGAGCAAAAATATGAAGAAAGTGCCGGTTTTTTCAATATGGCGGCGGGCGCGGAGGGGGGGGGGGGGGGGGGGGGGTATTGTGCATTTTGCATTTTAAACACTGACTAACCATCCTAGACAACAAATCAAAAATTCAAAACTACCGGACCGTTTGTAAGGTCACACATAGTACTTTAGTCTCTATTCACCGTATTAAATAGACGAAAATTACGAGAAAGATTTAAATTACGAGGAAGATTTCAAGCTCTATAAAAAGGTCGTAAACGCCAAAGTAACAGTAATTACTTATTACCTTCCGGAAGTTATCGATTATACGCGCCAAATTGAGCAAAATATTTTAATATAGTATGGCACTTAACCAATATATGTAACGTTCGAAGTGTAGAGACACCGCGCGGCACTTACGTCATTTTAAAGAAAATTATGAAATTTTGTGATAACTCAAAAACGGCTAAACCGATCTTATTCAATATAGTTTTCATTGAAAGTGGGCCTCATTTTCATGAATGTTTCCATAATTTTTTGACCCGTGGTTGAAAAGATAGAGGGGGGGGGACACTATGTTTTCTTATTTTCGGAGCGAATATTTACGAAACAGCTGACTTTTTCACAAAATAATGTTTGGAGACCCCTATTATTTTTAAAAGACCTATTCAACGACACACCACACCCTAGTGTTGGAACGAAAAAAAAAATCACCCCCACATTAGGAGTACGGGAGGTAGGTACCCGAAAAAAAAATTTTAGTTTTTATTTTACCGTTTTGTCGGCGTGATACATACACATACTCATACCAAATTTCAGCTTTCTAGTACTAATGATCACGGAGCTAAGCCGCGGACGGACAGACGGACACACGGACAGACGGACATGGCGAAACTAATTAGGGTTCCTAGTTGACTACGGAACCCTAAAAATGGGCATATTACATTAAGACAAACGTTATTATTGAGAGCAAACATAGGACAAATACTTTTAGGGATTCCAATATAGACCCATATATGTATATGTAGATACTTAGGACCTAGATACCTATTTAATGGTACATATATATATATATATATATATATATATATATATATATATATATATATTAATAGATAAATACAGATTAAACATCCGAGTCCATCACATAAATATTTGCCGTCCTTGCCGGGATTCAAACCCAGGACCGGCGGCTCAGTAGGAAGCTGCCTAACACTGTGCGATCCATGCTAATTCTAATCTATATAAATTATTAAAAAATACTCTTCTTGCTCACGTGGTATTAGAATTAAAGGGACCGACATTATTTGTCATGCAAAAGTCACGTGCCACTATTTTGCAGAGGGTTGATACTGTGATAGTTCGATCGCACAACATATCGATACCTTAAAGCACAATCGTACTAACTTTTCGGAAAGTAGTTGCAATTAGGACGTTAGTGCACAACTCTATGTGGTTGTTGTACAGTGACTAAAATATTGTAGGTTGATCTACTAAGGTATCGATATGGTCCTTCAAAGAATAGGATCGCATAACACCAGATACAAAATGTAGGGCGACTCATTTTTTGTGCGATATTAATAGTGCCAGACCCCACTCTAATTGATTTCTTCCGGCTGCGGCAAAAATCAATATACGCAAGTTAGGGAGTGCGGTAAGGAGCTGTACACACTTACAAACGATGTCTTAACATGTTTAGTTATAGTAGTTTATGCAACTGTTTCATAATGGCATTAAGACACGAGTGTGGTATTTTGGGAAACAAGCCATTGCGTTTTGAGAGGTCTTATTCCTTTTAAAATGCTGATTGATTTAGAAATTTCTCTCTATGATCAATCATGTTTCTTAACATATTATTGATGTTACTACCTAGAACAGGGCTATTGAGATTTATTGGTATTTAAAACCTACAGTTTAAATTTTTCATTGATAATTTTTGTTTCAAATACTACTCGAAATTGACAAAATTCATACGGAAAATTAGTTTTTTCAACTTATTTTCGACTGCACGCAATAAAAACATGAAATAGCTATGTTTTAATTATTAATATATTTGTCATAATATGAAAAAAAAAACAACTCTACTCTTAAATGTTGGGAATTTAAAAATCATTGCATCATCATTTAACCGATTCTACTTATGATGAAACTATTACAGTGCAAACGCTCATTACGTAATTTGCCGATCTTTTCCTTTTGTTTTTGAACACGTTATAGAGACATTATAATATGGGTGTAGTAGATACTGTAAATAAGGTAAATTAACTTCTGTTGATGACTTAATTTTGCTGCCTTATTACCATTTTAAGTCTTAATAAATAAATAAACTATATTAGCAGCTCTGGGAGATTTTTTTTTAAGGTTGGTTGCCAATAGCTTCGACGAAAAAACTTACACAAAAGCGCCAACGTTAGTAGAAAATCTCGAGATAGTAGAAAATTATAACGATAATTGCACTTAAAGTTGTTGCTTACTTATGGAATTATTCGTATCATTCCTGCAGTCTGTACACTTGAAATCTTACTAGCTTCGTATTATTTTTTTTACTTAAAATTACTACATTACTTTTACAAGTTCTATACAAATGAGCGTGACTTACTTGAGTTACTATGTACAAATAAATAAATAATCAGTAGTACTTAGTCGTCAACAAAAAGGGACTCTTGGGCTTTCTGGTAGAGTTCAGTTGGCAAGAGGAAGTGTCATCAACAGTTACGCAAAATAGGCGCATATAAGAAGTCCCGTTGCGGCAACCCAGAGATAACCTATTACTAGGGTTCACAGATCGTCGGGATTAGCGGGATTCTCTCGAATTTTTGTATGAAATGATACGAATTTATTTATTTATGGGTAGATAATTGTTTTCTTGTTGTTATTATGTCCCGTCGCCCAGGTGACAATGGTGATTAAACTTCTTAGAAAAGTGTTGATAATTTATAATATTTTCAAGAGATATTCTAATTAGGAATAGGCTTATAACTGCCGAAATTGCCGCCGAAAATCGTAGTTTTAAAGAGTAACCCAGGAGACATCACCATGGCTACAAGCAACAGAAAAAAGTTGATTGACCCTTATGTAGACATTTCTATCAGCAGCGGACGATTACTTAATGTTAATTGTTGTTTTAGTGTATTTACTTTAAAGTGATATTTTTTTTGTTTCTCCCGACCAAAGTCACAAAACCCTGAAAAGAAATTGATATCTCCCGATATAAGGTCAAGGTCTGGCAACCCTGCCTAACTCAAAACAGGCCATAGCAAATCCAATCTGAACCTGCCTTAAACAGTGGAGTCCGCGTGTCCCACACAGGCGTAACTGCGCATGTATAAGATGTATACAGAAGCGTGTTGGGGCGAAATGAGGGTGCGTTCGTAAACGTCAATTTGAATGTATACATTAGTAGCGTTGTTAGTTCGCTCGCGTGTCAACACGGTGGAATTCGCTAAACATATTAGCGCCGTGAAAAGTTAAAAGTAAACATACTTCAGTTTCATACCTAACTTATAATTCCCGTATATAAAAATAGAAATCATTTTTTAAGTTTAGAGAAAACTTTTTTTTAAAGATTGGTTGTAGGTTTTTGGAGTGAAATATTTTTGACCCTAACGAAAGAGAAGAAGAGAAACGCCAAAAGAGGACGAATGCTAGAGCATGCAGAAATTGACGTAGGATTCTTACTCATGCGAATGTCCTGGAAAGGGTTGATGTACAAATAAAATAAAAATGACACGTAAAGATCTTTTACGTTTCAATAAAGAGGACATTTTTATTATATTGTCTGTGTTTGAATATAGCAATTCTCGAAGTTTGAGGGTCGAAACAACTGGAATTAAATAATCCTCGTGGTTCGATTATCGGACCAAGTGCAATTTTAAAAATCCTCGTGGTTCGCGGATCGAAACAAGTGAATTTTTAAATATCCTCTTAGTCCGATGGTCAAACTAAGTGGAATAAAAAAATCCTGATGGTCGGACAGCAAAGAAACAAAATTCCTCTGTCGGACAACGTTGTCGAACCACGTGGCCGTAGGGAATAAAAATTAAAACCCAGCAACATGTTGTTCAACTATATTGTTTACTTTACTATATGTAAATACGTAACGTAGCTTAGGGAGCTCATGCACCTTGTATTGCTCCGCCAGTTCCCGTTAGCTTACACTCCTATGCTAATGAGCTTCATTGAATACTAGCATAATTTTAACTCGAGTAAGGCTTAAGGCTGTAATCCAGTGAATAAAGGGGTTTTACCTTAGAAACGGTCCGGTAGTTTTGAATTTTTGATATGTTGTCTAGGATGGTTAGTGAAATGCACAATTCCCCCGACACATTGAAAAAAACCGGAAATTTCTGCAGATTTTTGCTTGTACCTTCGTTTAGGAGCATTTTAGCTAGAAAAAAGCTTAGACAATGTTGTAGACAATTACATTTACTATAACTTACATTTTAATTTTTTTTGAAGGACAGATAGTTACTTTGTTTAGAAAATTTACGAGATAAAAATTCTATATGCCTTGACATACGTATTTTTAAACGTGCTTGTACATATAGTTACATATACTCGTATTATTTTTGTTCTGAATTCAATTAATATTAATATTAATTGCCCCAGAATTGGCGATGGCAACATTTGATGTATAAAGTATTAAGACGTCAAAGAGCTATAATGACAAAAAAAAGTCATATTGTCATTGTTGTTTATTTAATCTACTAATTTAGAAATTAACGCACTTGGAATGTGTAGCTGTGTAGAAATATATGTGATCGTCTTTAGTTAATAAAGACAGAGAAAGAACATTAGGCTTTAAAGCTTATTAATTTAGAAATGCCCATAGGAAAGGCGTAACTCGTACTAAAACCTGTGTACGTTCCTAAATGAGTCTAGGTCTACTAGAGTCAATTGAATTCTGATTGAAAATGGTTTTACCATAGATAATAAAATATGTATATTTCATATTAATAATGACTTTAAATTATCCCCACAATATTTTACGAGGTGTGCAAATGGGTAGTGCAAATGAAGATAGGAAATAATTTACACACAAAAGGTTTTCCTCTTTAATATTTACGCGTATGGGACACGAATTTCGAAATGCACGGGAATTAACCTTAATTATCTCTACGAACCGCTTTCCATTACGAATGCCGAAATTTGATATAAGCGGCTAGGGGTGCCAGCTGTACCCTTGATTTATTTATTTATTTATTATTAAAATAATCACACAGTATTACAGTTTGACACTAAGGCACTGTGAAATTCATAATATATAACAAACAAAACAAGACACTAGTATAGTACAACAGATAAAACATTGATGAGTTTAAAGTGACAGCACTCGCTAGCGACTGTGTAAAGGGTTTGTATGGAGAATTGTAGTTCTACAAAGTAACCGCTAGGGGCGCTGTACTATTCTCCATTTACGCTGTCGCTAGCGAATACGATCACGTTAAGTCATGGTAAGGGTACTGATAACCAGGGTTCGTAAAATGCGAGCAAAAATCTGAAGTGCTAAGGGTTGTCACTGATTGTCATAGGTCATTTCAATCGATTTTGCTCGCATTTTACGATCCCTGCTGATAAACGAGCGCAAAGAAACTAATCTGCTGCAATAGGTAATACAGCATTTGATTGTACTGAAAATAATGGCCTAATTCCAATTACTACTTGTTTTAATTTAGTAACAAATGTACGAAATCGCACTTATCACTCATCATAATCAATGTGTAATCAGGCCATAATGGTATCTTCACTAACCACTACTCACACATGAAATAAATGCACCACAAAATTTTGAATATTTACACAATTTTGAATTGAACTCGAACCTAAAAGTGGCCGTATTTCAAATACCGATTTGTATGACGTAAGATAAGGTGGGGTAAAACTATCTAAATAAGTTGATTAAGTGAGATTGTAATTAAATACCTACTCTATTTTACTGATATTTAGGAAGACAATGTTTCCGAAGAATGAATAAGTTAACTGTTAAAACTAATGGTAGGAAATTGTCATAACTCCACTAACAACTAACATTTCTGTTGTGGAAATAAACCTCTTAATGATTTGCTTAATGGAAGAATACACGAAAGTAATTAGCTGTATTACCAAAAAGGAAGACTCGCAATATGTGCTAGTCTATAGAAAAAGTGTGTAGACTCAGCCTTCAGCACTAACTTCCGGATACCGCGTGGCAACCCTATAAGCGAGGATTTTAAACGAACAAAAATAGGATGCCGAATTAATTGTATTTAATTTCAAATGAAGCCTTATCCGCGTATTAATTTACAGCAACGAAATATTTTAAATACGACATTCATTTTGGATAAAATGTAAATTACCGTAATACTGTCATCGGTGTGTTCAGGTACCTATACCCAAATAAAATAATATTGGCAACTGAATTCGTGCTAATTAACCAGTGCCAGACACGCAGTTAATTATGTAACCTTTTGAGCGCCAATGGCTAGTTACGACGACGGTAAATTGTCCCTCAAATGCGCGACGTAACGAGTATATTTTTTCGAGCGACTGAAAAGAGTGAGTGTATAATTTAGACACGAGTCGGAAATCATGTTCCGCACGTGAATCATTCATCTAATTTGAATATTATGTATTTTGCGAGAGGCCTTATTCCTTTTAAAATTAATTATTTTCATATTATGACAAGTATATTGATAATTTCAACCAACTTTTTGAAGTGAATAATACACTGAGTTCTAGGTAGTAACATAGCTATTTCATGCTTTCATTGCGTACAGTCGAAAATAAGTTTGAAAAAACAAATTTTCCGCGTTAATTTTGACAATTTCGAGTAGTTTTTGAAACAATCATTATGAATGAAAAATCCAAACTGTAGGTTTCAAATATATACCAATAACACCCAATAGCCCTGTTCTAGTTAGTAACATCAATAATATGTTAAGAAACGTGTTTGATCATAGAGAAAAATGTCTGAAAACCATGTGCATTTTAATAGGAATAAGGCCTGTTAAATACTTAAGTGATAATCTAACTAAAATGTTTGTGAGACATATTTAACAAATGCTAAGTATGAATGATAATTTATAATTGATTAATTATTAATTTATAAGTTATAACACGTTTTACAAATAATAAAACGTCTTTGCTTAGGGCTGACAACGGAGTTAAAGATGAAAATAACTAATAATTCTAATACCTTATAAAATACTAGTGCTGAAAAGTGCCACTTTTCGCATAGTTTGAACATATGGATACGCTCTTTTCGAGCACATGCATTGTAACGTAAAAAATACAAGAGATATATGTGTAAAAATTGCGTTTTAAAAATGTCATACTTAAAGTAATTAGGTATCGACTCTATACCATTCACCGCCAATCAGGTAAATATACGGCCGCCATTGGATGCCCAAAGCTTACGCTTGCGTTAGCTGGCAATAAATCCCCCAGAGGTGTTTCGCCTCTAGGGTTAAGCGCCGATATACACATGTAGGTAGTACCTTTATGTCGCATGCCACAAGCACGTGACGCGCGTCGCGTGCGCTTGGCTGCACACACGTTTCCAATGCACGCGTGGTCTACAATCTACTTATACTTGTGATTGTGAGTGTCTGTGTTATACAGGGTGGAGACTGGAGAGGAATGAGGGTCATTTCTGAAAATATTATATCGTTTATTTGTAGTAGAATCGCATTATTACTATGCTTGTGCTAAGAAAAACACTAAACTATAGTTTTTTTTTACAACACTACTATGCTCATAGTTTACATTTCCAAATAACGGATGACGTGAGAGTATTTAATTTAAATAGGCAGGTTCACGCATTTTTAATAGGTATGAAAGTTTAAACAGCTTCAACTTAAAAACGGTGACAGACATTGACATAATATTCGGGGAAATAAAGGTTTAAGGGTAAACAATTACACATTCGCGCCATACATTGTTGCCCTTTATGTCCGACGTAACCAATGCAAGGTAAATGCGAAAATTAATACTGAATAGATAGAAGTACAGAAGGCAGAAATTAATGGTGCGATTTAAGTGAAACCACTCGTAATCGCGTCAGAGCGAAACATGCAAGCGAGCGATGGTCCGTTTTGGTACACTTCGCGTCATTAGACATATGTACAGCCAGCCAATTTGAATCCTAGGCCATTTCGTACCTTGTCACAGTGAACGTCAATATGAAAGCCGCTTGAATTCTCATATCATTGTCATTGTGACAAGGTTCTATAGTGGCCTAGAAATCAAATTGTTTGACTGTACAATGAGCTGTAGAATTGCATCAATTGCATGGCCTATTTATGAATGAATTCATTCATAAATGGACCATGCAATTGTGTACTTGTGTAGCCCATAGTACGGAGTGACTGAGTAATTTATAAATATTACAAAGTATAAATTTACAATTTATTAATTTATGAATTTCAGTTACTTGAATATATTGCAAGATTAACGGGACTTAATTGGCAAATATTTTATCAAAATTCATTCAACCCTTTTCGTTTACAAGCGCCTAACGGTGGCTGCGCAGGTCTTTAGGGGCATGGCTATCGAACTTTATTTTAGCCTATAACATACATTACCCTCAGCTTTTTAATCGACTTCAAAAAGTTTTATATTCGACTTAAATATTGACTTGACGAAAAATATTGACTTGTATTATAAGAAGTTAACAGATTAATTGTAAATCTCTAATATTTCTTACGGCTTCGCCTGTCCGGGAAATAGTTAAGCTAAGTGTCGATCAGGAACTGTATCTTTCCGGGATAAGAAATAAACTGTTACGTACTTCTCAGTCCAAATTTTATATCTACACATATATATCTCTATTTATAACATCTTCTAGCACAGCTGTGATACGCGACTCTTTCTCGCGCGACTACTATTACCTGTCCCTTTCTTCACAGTACTGTGAGAAAGTGACAAGCGATGCTAAGTTGTGCTAGATGGGCTGTAATCAAACAATAGTTCGTTCAAATCGTTCTATGAAAAAAAAATAGTGCGTGGAGGCCCTCCACGCGTGAGAATTAAAACTTTGTAATGTGGAAATGTAAAAAGAAAGGGGTAGAAATTGTAATTTCAAAAGAGAAAACCTAACAATCATTTGATATTCACAAGAGACGTACCTTGACATAACCTTAAGAAGCCTTATCCCCTGGATGCCGTATGATTGCCAAATTAACGCAACAGTGCTTTCCTACCCCCTCCACGGTAGCGTTAGAAGTTTCACTTCAATAAGATAATTTTCGCCACATAAATATCTTTTGCACGTTCATGTCTTTGCGAGTGCACTTAGATTGCAAACCCACACACTCAAGGCTGAAGTGCAACGGCTTCTCCCAGTGTCAGTGAATGTATATTTTATCGAATGCATCAGCATTCGATAGTCGATCCGCTCGTAAAGTAAGGGTTAGTTCAGCCATCACGTATTAATGGGGGTAGGGGAGATACCCCGCGATAATAAATCGACCAAACGATTATAATGCGTGTAAGGTTGTTACGATAGCACAATATTTTAGTGAGATATCAATAATAAATACTGACTAGCTGTTTGTTACGTCTTATTACCAAATGGGAATAGGGAGGGACTAGCGGTTAATTTATTTATTATTTCCACTCTGAGATATACAAGGGATATGTACTCCTATCACAACTCCGACTCACATCATTTCCAATCTGAAACGTTTCGGCAAATTTTCATTCGCCCGAAAGCAATATTTTCCTGAAACCCATAATATTTTCAGGGATTTATAAACATCATTTTAAGGAAACTATGAAGATTAGATTAGGTTTGTTTTACAATTATTCTGATATATGAACAGCTTTGGAATAAAATGCTTTCAGGGAAATCAAAATTGGGCGAAACACTACAGGTAGGAAATAAAAATTCAGACTTACGATATACGGTGAATAGAGACTAAAGTACTATGTGTGACCTTACAAACGGTCCGGTAGTTTTGAATTTTTGATATGTTGTCTAGGATGGTTAATGTTAATGTGCATATCTCCGTAACTATCTGTTCTAGAAACAAAATATAAAATGGAAAATGTAGTAAATTTAACTCTCTATAACATTGTTCAAGCTTTCTTCTAGATAACATGCTCCTAAAGGAAGATATGAGCAAAAATATGAAGAGAGTGCCGGTTTTTTCAATATGGCGGCGGGCGCGGAGGGGGGGGAATTGTGCATTTTGCATTTTAAACACTGACTAACCATCCTAGACAACATATCAAAAATTCAAAGCTACCGGACCGTTTGTAAGGTCAAAATCCTTTATTCACTGAATTAATAGGTAACCAGTCTGGTAGATATAGAGAGAGATATCCAAGAAAATTAGATTGTAATATATGGAAAATTTGGCAAAATGAAAGGACAACTTTTATCTATCAGGATATGTAGGTTATAGAGCCAAGTTTAATTTTATCTACTCTCCCCCCCTCTCAGGGGTGAGCGTCACCCCCCCGCGCCCTCGAATGTGTCCCGGAGCGCGGTATTTTGCACTTTAGAAGAAAACCGTGTACGATACATACAAAGTGTATAAAAACGAAATAATCCTGAATAAATTTACTATAAACCTTTCATACATACAAAAGCGATAGCACTTATACAATCAGCGCAATCTGTTACCAAATACTAACGTTTTTAATTATTGATCTTTTTTTTCTGCTAAAAGGTTAGTTATCTCAAAAACTGCACACTTCTCGGCCAAAATATGTATGACAAAAGTAAAGAATGGACAATGTTCTTTCTAAAAATGTATAATTTATTTCTGTTTCTCTTTCATTTACCGTTGCAATGCTATTTTTAAAATTTATGTAATTTGGCCATTATGCGAAATATAAATATTCGTACTAGTTAAACGGTGTTACTTGCAATACCATAGACTTCTTATATGTTTTTCTGTAATCTACAAGTATTGAACTATATTCTGTATTTTTTTTTTTTTTTAGCCTCACTATTTTAGGAAATAAGGGGTGTGTGGGGAAAATCGTCAAGTTTTGCTCATTTTCGTAAATAACTTCAAAACCGTTTAATTTAGAATTATATAATACATATATTTGAGATGTTCATAATGTACCCTTTCATTTGATATGTCACACGATATACTATGCCATTTTTTTTTTCTATTTTGCCCCCTAAACTGGCCCTCATGTCAAAATTTATTTATTTGCGTTACGTTACGTTACACGTCCATGTTTGGGTCATCAATTTACATACGTGTACAAAATTTCAACTCAATCGGTCCAGTAGTTTTGGAGCAAATTGGCTATGACCGACGGACGGACTGACACAGACACACGAGGGATCCTACTATAATCATAGCGAATTTTCTCCGAAACTACTGGACCGATTGAGTTGAAATTTAGTACACGTATGTAAATTGATGACCCAAATATGGAAATGTAACGTAACGTAACGTAAATCAAGTAATTTGAAACATGGGGGCCAGATTTCAGGGGTAAATTAGAAAAAAAAAATAGCAAAGTATATCGTGTGACATATCAAATGAAAGAGTACATTATGAATATCTCAAATATATATATTTAATAATTCAAAATTAAACGGTTTTGAAGTTATTTACGAAAACGAGCAAAACTTGACGATTTCCCCACATACCCCTCATTTCCTTAAATAGTAAGCCAAAAAAAAAAAAAAAAAAATACAGGATATAGTTCAATATTTGTAGATTACAGAAAAACATATAAGAAGTCTATGGTATTGCAAGTAACACCGTTTAACTAGTACGAATATTTATATTTCGCATAATGGCCAAATGACTTAAATTTTAAAAATAGCATTGCAACGGTAAATTAAAGAGTAACAGAAATAAATTATACATTTTTAGAAAGAACATTGTCCATTCTTTACTTTTGTCATACATATTTTGGCCGAGAAGTGTGCAGTTTTTGAGATAACTAACCTTTTAGCAGAAAAAAAAGATCAATAATTAAAAACGTTAGTATTTGGTAACAGATTGCGCTGATTGTATAAGTGCTATCGCTTTTGTATGTATCAAAGGTTTATAGTAAATTTATTCAGGATTATTTTGTTCTTATACACTTTGTATGTATCGTACACGGTTTTCTTCTAAAGTGGAAAATACCGCGCTCCGGGACACATTCGAGGGCGCGGGGGGGGTGACGCTCACCCCTGAGAGGGGGGGAGAGTAGATAAAATTAAACTTGGCTCTATAACCTACATATCCTGATAGATAAAAGTTGTCCTTTCATTTTGCCAAATTTTCAGCTAATCTTACTGAATTATAGATAGCGTGAACTTTTTCAGTTTCCAATGTGTATTTAATATTTATTTAGAACGAATCGAAGACAACACATTAATGTTATTTTGACGACGCGGTTGGCTCAGCCTCAGTTTGTAAGCACTTGTCTTCTGAGCCGGCGGTCCTGGGTTTGAATCCCGGCCTGGGCAAATATTTGTGTGATGAACTCGAATATTTGTGCTTGGGTCATGGATGTTATCTATATATGTATTTATATATTATAATATATATAGTCGTCTAGTACCCATAGTACTAAGCTTTGCTTAGTTTGGGACTAGGTCGATTTGTGTAAGATTGTCCCTTAATATTTATTTATTTTTTTATTTTATTTATCGTATATAATATGTGCTCAAAAAGGGGTAACATTTTATTTTATGAAAATCTTTGAAATAAATTATAGTGCGGTTTAAATGTTCTTAAAATGAACTATTGTGGCATTTTTCTATTGTTGAATAATCCTTCTAATTTAACTTAAATGTATGTCATGTTAATTATTAATGTGTTAATCATACATAATTATAATATGCATTTAAAATTCACACACGATATGATGTAATATGTTTTTTTTAATTTAATAATGTAAAGCTTATATTTGACTAAACTTACACAATTTAACTTACACGAAGTCGAACACGGGACAGTGTCATTTCAAGTACGACATCTTGACGAGATAGTCTACATAGTTCTGTTTAACACAGTCTTGGACTGATAAAGAATGCCTTAAGGCATTAAGTCCGCTATTTGTACTATTTTATTGTGCAATAAAGTTTAAATAAATAAATAAACAACAGAGACATGTTAATTAAATAACATTTATACGCGATAAGTTAAATTTTTGTTGTAATTCTCATATCCCGGGAATTTCGGATCACACTAAGCCAGAAAGTAGGCGTCAAATCATTCGTGCCCCGAAAACTCGGGGTGTGGTGATTATAATATGCAAAACATTATACCATTATACCATCTATTGTGGCATCGAGAGATGGTACGGAGATCAGCTCGTAAAGTTGGTTAGTTTCCAGTCATAACGCATTAATGTTATATACGACGAACGCGGATTTTATCGCACGCTCAGTTTATGGGACACCGCTACGACAGACATTAAGATATGTAATCTGCCAGGATTAATGTACTAACATAGAATACAGAAAATAATGAAAAAGAAATCCGGTCGGACCGCACGCGGAACCCGTCGTGCGCGGGTCCGACTCCGTATTTCCTACCATAATTATCAAATAATTCGGTTGGGTTATGTTAAGTTTGCAGTTTAAGTATGTATAGCGCCGGATACAAATGAGCTGCAGAGTTAACGCAACCGATCACATTTTATTCTGTTTTTAGTATTTTTTTGTTATAGCGGCAACAGGAATACATGGTCTGTGAAAATTTCAACTGTCTATCATGGCTCATGAGATACAGACAGATAGACGGACGGACAGATACTGTAGTCTTAGTAATAGGTTTCCGTTTTTTTTTTTGGTACGGATTGGTACCTATATATACCAGAAATTTTAAAATAGGAGATGTGATATAACGACCAATGTCGATGTTGATTCGAACAATGTCTATTTAATAAGTTTGTTAATAATTTTAAGGCAACCATGCATTTGTCACATTTATGAGAGGACTCATTGCCATTAATTTTATACATAGGTAATAAAGTAACCCATATAAAAACAAAAAACTAAAACTCCTCTTTACACCTGTTTGAATCTACTTGAAATTTATAACAGTATTTAAAATTGGATAGAAGCTAAAATTTCATACTAGGAGGCAGTTCGGAAGCCTGATAACATCGTATCGTTTACAGTCAATCGAGGTAACTTTGACCCTCCGGTGTAACATTATAATTTTCACACTTACACGTGCTTACACACTGCCAGTTTTAATTGTTTAAATGCCACAGCGCATAAGTAGATAATGTATTTCACACTGCAAACGATTACTTTTTATAAAAAATATTTATTTGTTAGCTGTTGAAATACATTATCTATACTATATAGCAGTAAAACAATTAAAACTGGCAGTGTGTCATTGTGTGCGTGTTTTAAATAAATTATTAGGGCAAAATATATTTAGTAAAAGAACGTGACAACTGTAACGCATATTTACATTTTTTTTTGCAAATATTTCATTTCCTTATAATTATCTTACTACCATAAAGCGGCAACTAAGTATAAGTAATCACTAATCAGTGACGTAGAAGTCTCACTAGCCGGTGTGTCACAAATTGTTTTCTCATACCATATTCTAGTTCTATATTTGTTACCGCTTGCTTCTAAGTTTAGGAAGCACAAGTTACACTGTCCGTTAAGTTGGAATTGAGGTGCCATCTGAGTAGACCAGTAGCAGAATTCAATTACCGAGATATTGCAACAAATACCGCATTTCGTGGAAATGGTCTATTATCGCGAGTGGCCTCTTCATCCGATTGAGTCTGGCGCTTGCGTTGAAAAGTAATTCTGTTGTAACGTTTGAATTCCATCTAGCATTACTTAAGTATGTATATTCCTCATAGAAATAATTTTATTTCTATGATGAGGTATATTCTAAGATACGAATTAGAAATTATTTTCACCCATCTGTTTAATGAATGAAAAGTAGAGCCCAACTAATTCAGTAAGATTAGCTGAAAATTTGGCAAAATGAAAGGACAACTTTTATCTATCAGGATATGTAGGTTATAGAGCCAAGTTTAATTTTATCTACTCTTCCCCCCTCTCAGGGGTGAGCGTCACCCCCCCGCGCCCTCGAATGTGTCCCGGAGCGCGGTATTTTGCACTTTAGAAGAAAACCGTGTACGATACATACAAAGTGTATAAGAACGAAATAATCCTGAATAAATTTACTATAAACCTTTCATACATACAAAAGCGATAGCACTTATACAATCAGCGCAATCTGTTACCAAATACTAACGTTTTTAATTATTGATCTTTTTTTTCTGCTAAAAGGTTAGTTATCTCAAAAACTGCACACATCTCGGCCAAAATATGTATGACAAAAGTAAAGAATGGACAATGTTCTTTCTAAAAATGTATAATTTATTTCTGTTACTCTTTAATTTACCGTTGCAATGCTATTTTTAAAATTTAAGTCATTTGGCCATTATGCGAAATATAAATATTCGTACTAGTTAAACGGTGTTACTTGCAATACCATAGACTTCTTATATGTTTTTCTGTAATCTACAAATATTGAACTATATCCTGTATTTTTTTTTTTTTTTTTTGGCTTACTATTTAAGGAAATGAGGGGTATGTGGGGAAATCGTCAAGTTTTGCTCGTTTTCGTAAATAACTTCAAAACCGTTTAATTTTGAATTATTAAATATATATATTTGAGATATTCATAATGTACTCTTTCATTTGATATGTCACACGATATACTTTGCTATTTTTTTTTTCTAATTTACCCCTGAAATCTGGCCCCCATGTTTCAAATTACTTGATTTACGTTACGTTACGTTACATTTCCATATTTGGGTCATCAATTTACATACGTGTACTAAATTTCAACTCAATCGATCCAGTATTTCGGAGAAAATTCGCTATGATTATAGTAGGATCCCTCGTGTGTCTGTGTCAGTCCGTCCGTCGGTCATAGCCAATTTGCTCCAAAACTACTGGACCGATTGAGTTGAAATTTTGTACACGTATGTAAATTGATGACCCAAACATGGACGTGTAACGTAATGTAACGCAAATAAATAAATTTTGACATGAGGGCCAGTTTAGGGGGCAAAATAGAAAAAAAAATGGCATAGTATATCGTGTGACATATCAAATGAAAGGGTACATTATGAACATCTCAAATATATGTATTATATAATTCTAAATTAAACGGTTTTGAAGTTATTTACGAAAATGAGCAAAACTTGACGATTTTCCCCACACACCCCTTATTTCCTAAAATAGTGAGGCTAAAAAAAAAAAAAAAATACAGAATATAGTTCAATACTTGTAGATTACAGAAAAACATATAAGAAGTCTATGGTATTGCAAGTAACACCGTTTAACTAGTACGAATATTTATATTTCGCATAATGGCCAAATTACATAAATTTTAAAAATAGCATTGCAACGGTAAATGAAAGAGAAACAGAAATAAATTATACATTTTTAGAAAGAACATTGTCCATTCTTTACTTTTGTCATACATATTTTGGCCGAGAAGTGTGCAGTTTTTGAGATAACTAACCTTTTAGCAGAAAAAAAAGATCGATAATTAAAAACGTTAGTATTTGGTAACAGATTGCGCCGATTCTATAAGTGATATCGCTTTTGTATGTACGAGTATAAAAGGTTTATAGTAAATTTATTCAGGATTATTTCGTTCCTATACACTTTGTATGTATCGTACATGGTTTTCTTTTAAAGTGGAACATACCGCGCTCCGGGACACATTCGAGGGCGCGGGGGGGTGACGCTCACCCCTGAGAGGGGGGGAGAGTAGATAAAATTAAACTTGGCTCTATAACCTACATATCCTGATAGATAAAAGTTGTCCTTTCATTTTGCCAAATTTTCCATATATTGCAATCTAATTTTCTTGGATTAAACAGGCCACGCCATATTGCGGATTTTCGTGGTACAAATTTATTTTACTGGCAATGGCAACGACAAATTTTTGGTAACTGATATTGAAAGCCAAAACTATCTGCAATTATGAAAGTCAAGTATTTTTCAATAGGATTGAGCATCATTCCGGTAAACAATATTTTCAGTTTGGTTGATGACAAATCCCTAACAAATCACTACTGACGTTATATAATGCAAATATATAACATTATTGCCATATGAAAGCTGTTTGTAGCGCCACTATTCCTGGGCAGGACTGACACATGTTAGGCTATAACTAATACCAAATTTAGTATGTTAAAAAATATATCGTAATATTGTTGAACATTATTCAATTTGATATTATATTATTTTCATCCATTAAACAGATGGCTGAAGGTCATTTCTAATTCTTATCCCCTACTATTATTTAGTAATGAAACTGTCTTGAATATGTCCTATCTCGAAGATAATTTGGTGCGATGGTAATTATCAAATGGCGAGAATCTACCTACATTTGCTATAATGTAACTTTCAAATCGCCTGGTCACAACCAAAACTCACTAAAATTTCTGTCACTACTCTTCAATACCTCGTATCTAGTTTGTAGATTGATACTGAGATACGAGCTTTGTTTTAAGTAGGTATTTGTTACTTACTGAGTAAGTAAGTAATAAGTAATAAGTCAACAGACGAAATTAGGTTTTTTTTTTTATCGTTCAGTTTAAATTTCAGTCTAGTCATATGCCAGAAATGAAGTCTGTAAAACAATTATCAAAGTTACCAATTATATCTGTGAAATATCTTTTACGCCTTTGCCACTAATTATAATGTTGGCAATGTTTTTGTCCTCTCGTCACCCCAATACGGCTGGACGGATTTTAATAAATATGCTACACCGATAGCTGGACATGAAAAGATACTTTTTCCCGAC
Source organism: Apotomis betuletana (assembly GCA_932273695.1). Taxonomy (NCBI): domain Eukaryota; kingdom Metazoa; phylum Arthropoda; class Insecta; order Lepidoptera; family Tortricidae; genus Apotomis; species Apotomis betuletana. Next base: position 7,831,283 of record OW026298.1, on the reverse strand, counting down.
TAGTGTAAAGAAATAAGTAAGATTATGAGACCGAAGATGCACCTACGAGAATATTCGGAATTATTTGACTAATATGGCTTGGTATTGGTGCGATCATGAATCGATGTTTAAAGCGTAATGTTGAGTTCTTATTTATATTATGAATGAAGGTGCGTTAGCAATGACGCGGAAGTAAGCGGAACAGTTCACGATTTGACTTATCACAATGTACGGGATCCTTTTCTTTTTAATAATAACACTTCACCGAATGCAATTCATTTAATAGAATTTTCATTTCATAGACATTTTTTTTTTCGGAGAGCATACAATGTTCAGGTATCTTGAAATGTTAACCTTATAGATTAGGTTAGGTTTGTTTTATATAATTCCAAAATAATTTATGGTTTCAGAATAAAAATGCTTTCGATGAAACGTTTGTGTATAAAACAAGGGTAACAATGTACAGTCAACCCATTTCCTAGGCCATTTCGTACCTTGTCACAGTCAACGCCAATATGAAAGCCGCTTGAGTTCTCATATCATTGTCATGTGACAAGGTTCTATAGTGGCCTAGAAATCAAATTGGTTGACTGTACGTCTAGCATAACTTTGACACGCGACTGTTTGTCGCTCGAGAATCCTCTCAGTACCGTGGGAGCAAGACAGGAGATGAATACCCTTACCATGAGTTAACGTGACCGTACTCGCTAACGACAGCGTAAAAGATTTGTATGGAGAATAGTACAGCGCCCCAAGCGGTTAGTTTGTAGAACTATAATTCTCCACACAAATCCTTTACGCAATCGCTAGCGAGTAGGTACCTGTCACTGTAAACTCATGGTAATGATAGAAGAGTCGCGTGACAAGCGAAGTCGCGGCTAGGTATGCGAGGCATGCAGAACTCTCCTCCCCGCGACGTTGCAAACAGTATGACATACCAAGCCACGATCTGCTACAGCCAGGCCCGCGCCGGTGAAAACGCAACTTATTTGACAACATTTCATATGTTTAAGACAACAATTTTATTACTTTTCTGGATTCTGCTGAGAAATAGGACGTAATCACGGTTTTTATATTTTTCCGGAGATTCTAATTATTTTAGTATTTATTTATTAAAATTTGCTCAATCTAAAATGTAGTAACACCAAAACTATGACAAAATGGTAAGGTTACTTTAGTCTGGTGTCTAATTAAAAAAAAAACTAATGACGTTGATCTTGACATTATTGACAGCTTGTTTTTTTTCGCGGATAGGTCGAAGACTACAACTCTATAAAGGCAAAGTTGTCGTAGATTTCGGTTATTTTACGTATTTTCTTATATTTCTTTACATACCGAAAAATACATTCAAATATTTTTTTAGGGTGTACACGACGCAACACTCTCTCGATCTCTATAATTATTTCCACCTGTTATAAATATGAAATATTGTCAATTGTAAGACGAAACCTCGCATGTGCATGAGTCCAGTATAAACCAATTCGCATACTAAGCAATCGCATTTGGGCATAGCTTAAACTAAAAAAAATAGAAGCGAATACTTAATTTTTCTACTTAGCTACGTAGCATATGAGTAAATAATGTATTATCGTCACTAGTAACTACTTTGATCGAGATATTACAAACACGTATCTATTATATTTAAGAAAAAAACGGAGCAACTCAACTGACAGGGATATTTTATAGAAGAGCCTGCTAAACTGTGCAATACCGAAATAAAACAATTTTAATTTTCCACTCTAAGCATATAAAATCATATCGGCGGCAAAAAACGTAAACGCTGTAAACGCCGAATCCCTTGGCGTTTACAGCGTTTACGCTTTTTGCCGTCGTTAAGTACAATGTACAGTCAACCAATTTGATTCCTAGGCTATTTCGTACCTTCTCACAGTAAAAGCTGCTTGAGATCTCATATCATTGTCATTGTGACAAGGTTCTATAGCGGCCTAAAAATCAAATTGGTTGACTGTACATACGTTTAATTCAAAATAGTGATGTTATAGCAGTGGCATGAGCAGATTTATAATTATAAGTTATAACATAATGATTATTAGTTCGTTTTATAAAGGGTTTGAATTTTTGGTTCATTATTATAATGACTTGCTCTGTTGTTTGTTAAGGTCAGTTTGGTGGTTTAGTCTTGTCTAAATAGGGGTGTACTTTGAATTATTTTTATTTTTATTAGTTTTATTTTCTTTCATTCCTCGCTGAACATGGTTAGATGCTTCTTGTTTGTTTGTGAATGTGAAAATAGTTTTGTCTCATGGTAAAATGTTTATTTGCTAGGAAACTTTAGCATGGCTTTGTGACATCATTAATGGAGGTTAATGTATCTGTAGAGCCTAGAAAATGTTTCCAAAACAAATGAAAATGATAAACGAATACAATGAAAATAATTGTTTCAATACAAATCGAGCTATATTTTAATCTATATATTAATTTATGCATTATTGTAAAAATATAATAAAAATTGTAATTCTGGTACGACGCACGAATTTACTGTGTAACGATGTGGTTGCCGTAAACCAAACAATACTATTCCCTAGCTCCATTGAGCGCCGTAGAGGTGCTAATATATCCCAGTGGCGTGGTATCCATAGAAGCTGATTCCCACCGGCTTGCCCTTTGTAGAAAATTTTGCCTATCGATTTTAATAAAAGTATACTAAATTAGTCCCGACCTCATCATTTACCGCGCTTATCCGAGCTCATATCACCTTTCGAAAATATTGCATGGCATATGACAAAGAAATTTAGTTTCTTACTACAATCGAGCATACCTTACCACCAACAACAGTTAAACAGTTGACCGATACCAATGTTATTGGTTGCTGCTATGGGTGATTTTATAGTACATTACTGCAGAAGCCGGGAAATAAGGGCTTGCCGGCTGAGTAGGTATAGACGGCCGACCGTAAGGGAGGCCGTCTAGTGATACGAAGCCGGCAAGCCCTTTTCACGGCTAAGGCATGTATAGCGCTTTTCTCAAACATATGCAATGAAATAAAAAATACACCACTCAAAAAAACATAATTCAGCTGTTCAGCCAGTTCATGAACACAGACGCCATGTTTAAAAAAAAGTATTTTTCATTTTCCCTCCAATCCCTCTTTTTTTTTTCTTTAATAAGTTGTCGACGTGTGTAGTGTTCGTATATTAGGGCCATTATACACAACCTGATAATAAGAATCTTAATTTCTATAATAAATAAAATAAAGGCAGAGGATTTTTAATATTGTCTATGGTCTCTGGTGACTTACGAATAGACAGTATTTTAAGTTTATTCATCAACACATTGAATCATACAGATTTGTATTCTTAATATCAGTTCGTGTGTACTAGGCATTAACGCGGATATTGTTGGTCCAATGGCTGAATGGGTAGCCACAAAAAAATATATATTTATCAGCTGTTCATTAACACAGACGCCATGTTTACATTAAAATTAAAAACAAATTACTTCCCGGCCTAGGCCTTCAATTTTGTATGAAATTCCTTTACAGTTCTCTCGAATTGTTCCGCCCGAAACTTGACACTTCGAAGCCTGTTTTAACGCACGTTAGGACGATATTTCATTGCCTGTTTGAGAAAAATTATTAACCATTACCCTAGGTAACGATTGCTTATATAAACGTCAACATTTTGACATATAAAGCTTTCAGCATTTTAAAAGATAAAAATATCATGTAACACGAAAACACGAAATTGCAATCATGACATTTACAGAAGCTGTTAGCATATTTTTTCATCAAAGTATAAGTAAATTAGATATTATTCACCACGTTTATCTGAACATATTGGGAGACATTAGTAAAAAGGTTTTAGATAAAACTATTATTTTAATGAGTTTGGACCCAGTTGTCTAGCAGGTTAATTATAAAGGTGCGTACGCACTAAGCGTAAGTATGCGACGCGACCAAATATTTTTGTATAGAATTTGATGTCGCGCCGCGTAGTGCGTTCTATCTCATACAATTCCATACATAGAATACTTAACCGCGTCGCGTCGCTCCGCTGCCGCGTAGTTACGCCCAGTGCAGTCCTACCTTAACCCCATAGAGATGTATGTATATTTGTATAATTTGTCGAAAAAGTTCGTTTTAGCATGTTTTCTCTATCAAATTCGGTAAAAAAATATGTGGTTGGCAACTTTCGTCCCAGAAACCATATTTGTGTTTGTCAGATGTTTCGAAAAGTTCGTCGTCTGTTTGTTTAACAATACATTGTTTAAAGTTATACATTTCGAAGCAAAATATTTTCGACGAAATGAAATAATTCGACAAAAAGTCAGCTGTTAGAAAAGTACTAAACGAGTTTCGTGCGAACAAAAGCGTGTCTTAGAGCCTTATCACACTTGCGATTTGCGAGCGTATTTTGTATGAAGGCGATCGCGCAGCGTGTTCGCCGCGTCGCTTATTTGTATAGAAAATACGCTCGCAAATCGCAAGTGTGATAAGGCCCTTCGGGCCTTTCACACTTGCGATTTGCGAGCGAGTTTTCTATACAAATAAGCGTCGCGGCGAACTCGCTGCGTGATCGCCGCCATACAAAATTCGCTCGCATCGCATATCGCAAGTGTGATAAGGCACTTACATATTTACTAAAGCAGTACTTTACAAACGGAAATAAAAAAAGGAACTATTCATAAAGGTATCTAGATGCTCGCATGATAATGCACGTCGAAAAACCTACGCCGCACCGCCGCACGGAAAGCCGGGCGCCGTCAAAACCTTGCATATTAATTGGAAATGGCTTTGCCTATGCATGCGCGTCTGATTGACGGGGATAAAACGAATTAATAGAGCCCTTTTTTACGAAAAATTTGTGCATCATATCATACTCAAATAGCATACAGGTTGCATAAGCGCTTATACAGCACTTATACGACTTAAATTATATAAATAAATAAATAAATATATATCATGGGACAATCTTACACAAATCGACCTAGTCCCAAACTAAGCAAAGCTTGTACTATGGGTACTAGACGACGATATACATAATATATAAATACATTATATAGATAACATCCATGACCCAGGAACAAATATTCGAGTTCATCACACAAATATTTTCCCAGGCCGGGATTCGAACCCAGGACCACCGGTTCAAAGGTAATAATAATAATAATATGAGAAGGACAAACTCAGCAAGTATACCTTGACTTGGCTCACGTAGTGACCGCCATGTGGGACGTTGACTCGACGATCATTGTCCCGATAGTCGTTTCGGCGAACGGTCTTATAGCGAAGAGGCTCGACAAACATCTTAAGAGACTCTCGCTAGATGGCTGGATCAAGGGCCAGATACAGAAGGCGGTACTCCTGGACACGGCGCGCATCGTCAGGAGGTTCCTCTCTCTGCAGCCCTAACCATCGGTAGCCCCGCTGCCGGCGGCACCCTAGGTTAGGTTTTCTTATAATGTATTTACATTTATTTTGTAATAACCTTATTGTATTTTACTTTTTATATAAATTTATTGTAAAAAAACTTAACCTAAGATATTAAATGGATAAACGAAATAATAATATATAATATATATTATAAGCGCTTCTGCAGCCTGAATGCTACTTGGGTACTCACTGCGAGCATTCGCCTCCCCGTCTAGCACAACTTGGCTTCGCTCTTGTAGCGCGACACAGCATCGCCCGTCACTCTCACAGTACTATGTAGAAAGAAAGGTAATAATATTTCTCACGCGAGAAAGAGTCACGTGTCACAGTTGTGCTGTAATGTCATGTCATTTTCAACCGACTTAAAAAAGGAGCAGGGTCTCAATTCAACTGTATATATTAATTCGGCTGTTTTTTTTTGTTACATTACAGATGAATGGTTACAGTCGGTGAGAACGCTACCAAAATAAATAGTGAGATACAAAATAAGTAGTGTAATGACGCGACAAAAGATATTCGGACCGATAAGCCTTGTACGTCTAGCATAAATATTTGGCTACCCAACACCACTGACTTGCATAACACTTCGCAGGAAAAAATGTGACCTTAGTTGTTTACTAGTGTTTTTAATATTTTTATCTACACCCATCTTGTTAAATTCCTATAACATGTTCAGATATTATAGGTAAGGACCTACATTACTTGGCAGCGACCAAAATCAGAGATGTAATTTCATAACTGTACCGATCCACCGCGAGTTCGTTCGCCCCCGCCGCGCGAGTCACCTCATGTGTTCCTCTGCTCTGCGGACTGATTGGCAGGACTGAGTGTTTTATATTTTTATAAAAGAAGAACTATGATAATGATTATGAATATGTGTGTAGATAAAGTATTGTATGCAACTGTACATAATTAGGTCTTAAAACACTCGTGTGATCATCAAACCACACTCGTATTTTAAGAGGCCTCATTCCTTTTAAAATGCTGATTGTTTACACATTTTTCTCTATGATCAAACATGTTTCATAACATATTATTGATGTTAGTATCTAGAACAGGGCTATTGGGATTTATTGGTATATATTTGAAACCTACAGTTTGAATTTTTCATTGATAATTTTTGTTTCAAAAACTAGTCGAACTTGACAAAATTCACGCAGAAAATTAGTTTTTTCAACTTATTTTCGGCTGCACGCAATGAAAGCATGAAATAGCTATGTTACTACCTAGAACTCGGGGAAACGTATTATTCACTCAAAAAAGTTGGTTGCAATTATCAATATATTTGTCATAATATGAAAAAAAAAAAAAGGAATAAGGCCTCTTAAGACCTCTCATTATATAGCAGTTGCATAAACTACTAAATATGTATGTTAGATTGTAAGGTCTATCTATGGGCCTTTGATGCCTGAAATAAATGAATTGTTATTATTATTATTATAACTTGGACGCGCAACTCCTTGTCGAGCGATAAATACTACCTGTTACTTTCCTTTCAATAGAAATAAGAGCTCAAACGTGCATCGCACTGTTATAGTTATTTATAATACAAGTGTGTAAGGTAGGTGATTTTTATTCACGAGCGAGGTAGCGAGTGATTAAATAAACACGAGTCGGAAATCATCTTGCACACGAGTTTCATACAAAACTTTACTATACATGTACCAGAAAAAGCTACTAGCTCACCCTCTGTTATACACAACTAAACTAGTTTATAAACTAGTTAAAGTGGGCATAAATAAACGTTAATGTACATATTAGTTTAGATTTAAGACTTATGTAACACTTACAGAGCGACATCGTCACCTAAGTGACAAAGCTCTTTAAATAAAGAAAAAAAAAAACTCACAACGACTGTTCGCATTGGGAAAAAGTATTTTGATTTGATTTATCCAGCAAGGGGGCGTCGCTAACATTTTTCATTTTTCATCACTTGATCTCCACATTATTTCAGCAGACTTTCACAAATCAACTTCGAAATAAACAAGACATCAATAAAAAATGGCAGGGTTATTTGTAGTTCGCGCTCGAAATATCTACCTACTACTGCGCATGTGCAAAAAGTTTGTTTTTAATATTCGTCTTATTGCAAAACGGCACGAGCTCGTGTACATTCAGCCAAATGTATTTAATGAATAAGGATTTAAAGTTCGTTTATTAATAAAATTCTAAATCTAATGCAATTAATAACGTGTTTAATGAAGGTTTTATTGTACTTTTATATAATAAAATAATAATCGGTATTTGACTAATTTATCAACTTTTTTAAATAAGTAATAAAACTTCTTTGCATCATTCTGTCAGAAACAGCTAGAAAAAAAAAATTGTAAAAAGCACTAGTGTGGAAAGTTTATTGTACTACTTTTCGACCACTATTGTAAATAAATTTGCCGTATGATCTATCTTTTGATATTAATTATTGACCGAGTGAGCGAAGCGTCGCTGTTTCAGCTTGGCCAAAATTTCTTTCGTATGTCCTGATGTTTGGATGTTCGGATTTCCGGCTATTCTCGCCCACACACCACATTTCTCAAGTCACAACATTTTCATAATTTTTTGAGTTGGTTCGATAAATATATTGCATGTTTTGTCGATTCAGTTTTTCGAAGTTTTTAAAAATGGAAGTGATTTGGGGGTTGCTACAGTAAAAAAATAAAAAAATTCAGTAATTTCGATACAAACTCGCAAGGTCTTTAAGAGGTCCCTTATTCCTTTGATTTTTTTTTTCATATTATAAACTTTCTTAGTAACATAGCTATTTCATGCTTTCATTGCGTACCGTCGAAAATAAGTAGAAAAAAAACCAGTTTTCTGCGTAAATTTTGACAATTTCGAGCAGTTTTTTAAACAAACATCCATGAAAAATTGATAACCTGTCGGTTTCAAATATATACCAATAAATCGCAATAGCCATGTTCTAAGTAGTAATATTGATAATATGTTAAGAAACGTGTTTGATCATAGAGAATTTTAAAACAATCAGCATTTTTGAACGGATTAAGGAGCCTTAAGTCCGATACAAGGCCTTCCGCAGATCATCATAATCTGCCATGGAAGTTTAAACTTTTATTTCGTAATACGTATTGATTGCTACGCCACCTATCGGTTGAAATATCTTTGCGGCGTCGTCGAGCCAAAACGGCTGAAGATTGATAATCTATAGATGTTTACCCGAAAACGGTAAAAAAACTGAGCGTGTGCGAAGGGTGTGGGTGCTATCTAGTTATTATTATTATTATTGTGAGCCCATGATGTCCCACTGCTGGGCAAAGGCCTCCCCACTCTTCTTCCATTGTTCCCGGTTTTGGGCTATTTCAGGCCATTCCTTTATAAAAGAGTCTAGCTCGTCCCGACATCGCCGATGAGGTCTTCCAAGTCTCCGTTGCTATCTAGTATCTTATAAAATCTTTTTGTATTGTCTAAATTACTATTTGTAATTCTTACGGAATAAAATACTGGTGGCACAAGATTTTTAAGTAGTCACTTACACACAGTCGTGTGTAGATTGCAAAGTATCAGAGGTATGGTATTTATTTATGAGAAAATATAAATATTTCGACGTACTTACCTATAAGTAGGTAATTTGGTAAAAATGTAATACTTTTCTTTGATTATTTTCCCATGTCCAGTATTTATAGTTACAATTGGACGTAACTGAAACTTACTTCACTCTATAAGCCGTTCTGTTGTGATAATTCACACATAATTTTGAAAAGAGTCTAAAAAGCAGTAATACTAATATACTAATAAACATTATCACTATAATCGTAAGACGTCAGAGTCAGCAGTAAAGACGAATATATTGCGGTCTCATAGCGAGGTTATATTATAATCATAGCAAGCGAGGAAAAAGTAGGAACAATCATCCAAAAAATTGGTCTGTCACTTTCCGAGTACAAATTTCATGTGTATAAAGGTTTAAAAGTGAGAGGAGAGACCAAGTTTTTGGCTGATTATATCTACTACTTTTTCGACTAAATGTACTAACTTCACTAAAACTCTTTTGACGGAATGTTATTGATTTTCCGTAGTTGTATCTGGCCCTATGTATAGGCAAATCGGGTAAATATAGGCTTTACAGATGATTCGCCACAGCTACTTATATGTTTATCTACCACTGTTTTTATACAAGTACATAAATGAATTGATCTTACCTTTTCTTGTTTACAAATCATTCAATTACTGCTGCTGTAACCTAAAGTAACGAACTAATTTACTTAGATAAGGACAGAAGCGGTAGTCTCTTTCCAAACAATCATGAGTGAAAGGGACAGCATGAAAAACGTCAGCATGCCAGAATTTCAATAGATACATACGTATGTATACATTATACTAACACGATGAAGACACTACGATACGCATTAATTGAATAACAAGCCGTATTTTCCAAAGAATGTGATTTATCCGCACCTATGCGCATTTTAAATGCAAAATAACGTATTTTTATCGCATTATTATCAGTTTTTGATGAAAATCTATTAGGTTAGGAAATATTTTCGGCTCGAAGCGAGCTACTTGGTGCACCAGCGTAGCGCAGCCCAACAGTGGGTCGTTATAGAACGCTGTAGCACCCAGCGTAGGGTACGATAGTGTCTCCAAGGTGACGTAGGTTATGTTCGCTTGGCAGGCTTACCGTTGTAAAGGAGCGTGGGCTCGGGGTCGCGCGGCGGAGGGCCGGGCGCGGTGGCGGCGGGCGCGGGGCTCCGCCCGCGGCCGTCCCCCACCACGTCGATCTCCTCGTCGGTCTCTTCGCCCAGCTCCGTCGCCGGAGCCGCCTTCCATTTCTTGGCCATGAGGCAGCGCGGCATCGCGGCGCCGGCATCAGCGTGCCCACCCACGCGGCATAGAAGACAGACGAACAGAGAAGAGAAGAGAAAGCGCCCCAGGCGAGCGGCAACGCGCGGCGTTCGACAGCGATTGTGGTGAACGGGGGTATGCGCTGAGGCTTTTATAGTCGCGGCTGGGTGCGCGCGCAGCGATCGATCGCACGTACAAACTTTGCCCAAGTTGCACACTCGAGCAACCAGTGGACACGTCGCGGGGGGATTTTGTATTTGTTTTCTATTGCGGCTGGCGTTCGGTTTCAATGTAGCTAAGGCGTAGGTCAGCTTTGCGAGTTATGGATAAGCGAAATGGAAACTTGCTGCGTTTTCCATTTTCCGGATTGTTGGTTTTCTGCGGCGCAATAATTTTTATATCTGGTATTTAAATATTGGCGAGGTAAATTATTCATTGAATCGTTTTGTTTAGTTATGCAATCCGAGTTTACAGATCGGGCGCTACATGTACTTAAGGTGTCTGTCACTCAGTTTGCCGTCATGCACGATTCTCACTATCTTCGAGTAGTTTCAAAATATGAATAGCAAAAAAAATGGGTTCATGACCTCAAAAGGGCGTCGTATTACATTTAATGTGACATTATACTACGTGTATAGCCTGTAACCAGCGGACAATCTAGGCTTTCAATCCTCATTTATCAAATTATATTAAGTAGTTTAGAAGTTATGAGGGAACATTCTTACTTACATACATACCGGTCAAAATCATAACCCTTCTTTTTTCTTTGCCGTAGTCCGTATCAAAAGCTAGTCAATCGGACTTACAAATATATACATAATGTATTTTTATCCGCAAAATTAACATGGCAAAATAATCTATTGTACTCCTTGCGCGGTTTTCGCCCACCGTATATTATGTAATAGGTCATAAGTTTCTTGTTTTAAATAAATTGAAAAAAAAAAAAAAAAAAACTAACTGTTGAATTTGAGACATTAGAATAAATGTGTTAAAAACAATAAAAATACTCAAGAACAAACGCAGGGAAAGGACGGATAGCACGAAAAAACACGCGAGCTACATTGTTTACTTGACCGCCCTAGGTGAGTAACGTTAATGTGTAAGATTGTATAAAGGTCGTTCGAAAAATGTAAAGTTAGAGATCATTGTAACCTTTTTTATACGTTCTAACTTTCAACTTTATATAATAAGAAGTAAACACCGCACTGCCGTCTATTTCATAAATACAGCGTGAGAAGCAACAAGTAATTATTATAGCAAGCAACAGCTTGATGAAAATTACATACAATTAATTCCCAACACTAGCTTTTTTCTGAGACTAGTCTTTTTAACCCCCGACATTAAAGGGGTGTTATAAGTTTAGCATGTGTATCTTTATGTCTGTGTAACTGTCTGTGGCATCGCAGGTCCCAATCGGATAGTCCGAATTGAATGCGGTTTTTTTAATCGCATGCCTTTGTCTTTTCGAGTTGGTCCTTATCCATGTTGGTTTGTATTAAAGGTATATTTTAGCATTGTATGAACCGAACCGACTAGGATTGTTTAATAAACGTTATGAAAAATTACAATTTCAGAGGTAAACTTAGCTAGCAAATTAGTTCGGAAATGAACTGTTTCGATACAATGTCTTACAAACAAAAATATATTTTTATATAACGCAGTTTTCTCGTCCATTAAAAAATACCGTACCAGTCTTTTATTGAACGAATTGACTTACTTGACTTAATGTCCTATATCCCCTGGATGGGGCAGAGGGCGTCCACAGTACGTCGGCATCCCGAACGGTCTTGGGCTTCGCGCTTCACTTCGCTCCAGGTCATTCCTATCGCCTTCGCTTCTGCAGTGATCGTCCGCCGCCAGGTTTGTTTAGGGCGACCATGTTTCCGCTTTCCTTGAGGATTCCAGTCTAGGATTTGCCTTGGAATGTGATCAGGGTCCCTTCGAAGCGTGTGACCGATCCAGTTCCACTTGCGGCGTTTATTAAACGAATTACTTACCACTAATTTGTATGCAGATTTTGAAGGTTTAAATTCTATACTATTATAACAGGTTAAAGTCGAATTAAAGGAGTCACTATTTTAGGTAGTCTTAACAGCCACGCGGGATTTGTACAGCCGCGCGGCGGCAAACGTAAAATTACATAAAAACCTTGTCCATACTCATCATAGCGACTCATCCAAACATGGTTAAGTTATAGGATACTTTTTACCTAACTACGATAAAGAATAAGTTTTACATCGAAAAAGTCATTTAGAAATTTTCTAGTTCGATCATTCGGATTGTAGAGTTCTAGAGTGGTCTAGAGTTCGATCAGATTAACAGGGATTTATGTATTTTATGTACAGTAAAGTGAACTGAAACACGTAAATTTTTAACTCTTATTGTCCAATGACGTTGTCGTCAATTGTAACAATTGTTGTCACAATTCACAACAACGAAAAAGGTACGCGTCTCATTTATCTTGACTGTACATTAGGCAAAATGTATTAAATTAACCTTTTTCCAACTTTCTTTAAAGCAGACAGAGACGAGCGTCGAAGAAACATTTTTTCGAATGAAATATTCGTGAATCCGCCGACGACCTCAAAAAATGGTAACTTGTCGGTTTCGCGTTTCACCGGAATAAACACGTATAGTTTACAGCGGGCACACAACACCGCATTTTTACACCGTATTATTATTTAACTTGCAGCGTATGTTGACTTCAAAATTTGTAGGCATTGTGGGGGTGGAGGCTCAGTGAAAGACAGAATTGTTTATTTGGATTATATTTAAGCCAAAATGCAATAATTATAGATGTTTGCTTGGCGGCGGTTTGCAAAGGAATCACAATATTATTATGACATTCAGCTGACACTGACAGAATCTTAATTTAAACCACAATGCTAAATTCTAATTTATAACCGGCCTACGCCTACATCCCTATAGTAGGTATCCAATTTAGTTGTTAGGAACACTTATAGCCTAATTAAGTGTCGGTCCTGCCCAGGAATAGTGGCGCTACAAACAACTTTCATATGGCAATAATGTGCATACGTCACTTATTTACACTATTAAACATCAGTAACGATTAGTCAAAGATTTGTCATCCATCAACCAAATTAAAAACATTGTTTATCGGAATGCTGCTCAGTCCTTCGTTCTTCTTGCGAAAGAAATACTGAATCCTATTGACTTGTAAAGATGAGTTGAAATTTGCGGAATATTTAATCTTTATCCTCTTTATTTACATCAATGCTATTCACTGACTTTCAACGTCAGTTAATAAAAATTTGTCGTTGAAAGTAAAATAAATAAATACCACTAAAAATCCGCAATATGGCGTGGGCTGAAAATCACCCTGTTAGGCTAATTTATAGTTCACTAGACGGTAGGCTAATCGGATAAAAAGTATCCTATAACCATCTTTGGATATCCGCCATCCCTGTACTGAAATTGATTAAAATTTGTCCAGCCGTTTTGACGTGTTGCGAGGACAAAAGAAATTATACTCAATAAATGGCGTCAGACTGGCATGACGTCTCGCGCCCATATAAAACAAAACCCGATCCTGCATCACGCTATTAAGATTTTTCCTGTTATCATACCCTCTCCATAGTAAACTGATTTGATTTTAATCACAAATTAACCTGAAAACGCAACCATATTTAAAACGGTTATGTTTTTTTTTACACAAGTACATATATGCTTGAATATCGCAAAAAGTAAATCTATACGGGGGAATAGGCGAAGCGCGTGTACAAAATTGTCACGATATATGAAGTCTAGCTCACGTGAAAATTTAAATGGTCAGTGACCGTACTCCTAGGGACTGCGGAAAGGATTTGTATGAAGAATAGTAGGGTTACAAAGTTACCGCTAGGGGCGCTGTACTATTCTCCATACAATACGTTTACGCTGACGCTATAGCGAGTACGTTCATGCAAGTAAAACAATTAAATCTGCCTCAGAAACCTACAAAACCCGCTAGGTGGCTGCAACCTCATCCCGAGAGAGCCCGCCTGTTGGGCGCTTTTATAGTACAATCCGCCCGGCAAGCTGGGCCGGCACCTGAGTAAAAGTTACGAGCGGCCACCAGGCGGGTTGTTGGTTGTGAAAGACAAATGTTAACTTATGGTAAGGTACCGTCCTGTAAACGAAGCCATATTGACAAACGACCGTGCCCTCTGTATCGGAGACGAATCTGTCCTCTGGGACTTTTTGTGAAATGAGGGATGATCCAATGCGCTTACTTCGTGAACTTATGTAGTACTGATATTCCTGACGGGTTTTTGCCTCGACTTGGTCTATATGGAATCCGTACTTTACATATATTTACCAGCATTTGTGTCAGTGCATCTGGAAAGGTACCTTGTTTCAGGTATTGAGTTATGCATAGTTTCAAAAAGTAAATTAAATTTGCTATCAATACAAAAAAGAATAATGACTGTAGTTGGAACCACTATTTTTTTATAAATTTTTGAATTTTTGACTTCCGAAATGCACAAGTTGAGAAAATTTCATTTAAAGTTTATAGTGGCAAAAAACACACTTCTACTTCGAAGTTACATAGTGAAGGGTATAATCATAATCTTTGAATGTTAAAGAATTATAATAAAGGTGAATTGTCAAAAAATACATGTTAATTATTCTGATTTCTTAGGTTGAACATGCCAGGGTGGAGTCTTAATTATACCCAATTCATAAAATAACGAGATTAAAACTGTTAGTTTCTCATCATAGTTACATATTCTATGGCATTTTGGGACAATTGAATGAAAGAAAACTCCATAATCATAGAAATTTAATAATTACCGCATTTTTAACAGTTACAAAAAAGATCACTTATAATATTAAAAACCAACAAAATAATTTGTATATTCATGCTATATCACAAGATCAAATGGTATTTAGCGTGGTGTACCACAATGGTATAATAGAAATGGTGTTAAAGCAGTTTTTTTAACAATAAAGTTTAGTGACTCGGTCGAAACTTTTGTATGGAAACGTAACTACTTAACTAGGGTACCTTGTCACGACATTTACTAAACTTTAGTAACTTAAACTCGAAGATCACTATTTTAGTACCTATAATGCAAGAAATATCTGTTACAAAATGTTATTTAGGATAATTATAGCGGAAATCAATGTATTCTTATTTATAAAAACTTCTGTTTTAGTCGTGTAAGACATCAATTTTTGCATTTTACTAAACTGGGTACCTTGTCACGCTAAGTCATTATCTTACATAAATGGAGTAACTAGAAAAAATAACTCAATTGTGTACATAACTGCACCTAATTTATGATTTATCAGTCTTTCAATCAATATTACTAATTATATACGTCAAACAACTAAAATCACAGCTCAATTTTTCATTGACTAAATTGGAGATCAACAAATTAATTATTATTAATATAGAAACAACTCATGACGCGACCTTGGTATGGTTTTAGTAGGAGAAATATACCTAATCGGTATTTTCCCTCAATCAATCTATCAGTTGAATGTTTTCTTATAAAAACATTAAGTATTTTTTTTTTGTTCAAAAAATTATTTTGCTATAGACCGATCCTATACCTTATCTTAGAAAGAGGTAGTTGACTACCCGCGATGGAAATATTGACAAAATTATTCAAAATTTAAAGGCTTTTAAGACATGGCGTGACAAGGTACCCTGACTACTAAACTTTATAGTCGGAGAAATATACTAAAAAAACATAATTTTACTGATATTCGTGTACACACGTGTTCCTTAGGATGTAAATAACCCAATTATAACACAAACCCATTTTGGCACTTTTTCACCAGCTTCCACAAAAACTCATGTAACTCGGTAACTAGATGTCGTGACTAGGTACCTTTCCAGATGCACTGACACATTTATCTACAGATTTGTCTGTATAATGGAGAATCCTACGTTTTTGTATCATTATAGTACATTGTATAATGATGGGTATAGCAACGTTTCATATAATTCATAGATGTAACAACAATAAGCATCATTTCATTCGGTTTAATTTCAATTAGTGTAAAAGACATTAGCTATAACGTTTATATTCGCAAGGTAACCTAACATTCGTTCTCGTTTCGTTCAACGTCGTACCTACCCGTTACTCTTTTACCTACAGTTTTACTTTTTTGTTTGAGCAGTTTGAATGGGTATTAAGCCTTTATACTATAAGCTTTACAAAAGGCTTGCAGAGACCGCTGGGGACCGAAGCGCTGGCAGCTTCCTCGCACAACGTATCAGCATAGCTGTTCAGCGAGGAAATGCTGCCAGCATTCTCGGTACCATGCCGCAGGGGAGTAATTTTTTGAATTTGTTTTAGTTTATTTTAATTTTAGGTTTTGACGTGACAACGTCTTAAATTAGGTTGCGGCTCGGAGTCACTCATGAAAAAGTGTAACGCCCGCTCACGTCTGTTACGAGGGCCGGTTGTCCCGCTAAAACTCGAGAACGGCTGAACCGATTTGGCTAATTTTAGTATTGAAATATTCGTGGAAGTCAAGGGAAGGTTTAAACGGTGAGAAAATATTGAATAAATGAGTGGAAAATAATAAAAACGATAATTTTATATTCCCATACAAATACAAACTGTTCGTACTTACCTGTCAAACATATGATGTTTGTTCCGTCGGTTCGGTATTTTTAGAATAATTACATGTAGATCTAGACTAAATAAGGGTTTGGAATCGACAACATACATGCATAATAGTTTGATTATCGCATATTTAGATTTAAAACATGTAAAATAATGACACTATAATGACATTAATGACACATGTGATGGGTGCGTTCAGAAAGTAACACTTAAAATGTTGTTAGGGAAATTGTGAATGGATATGATACAAATAAATATTCTACCGAGAAAAAGACGTTGTCACGTAAAATCTTCCTTCGCCCGTAAAACCGACTTTACAGCAACCATTTTTTTTGTACATAGTTGTTAGTAGTGTTTAAGCTTTTTATTTACTGTTTCTTTGTTTTTCCTTTTTTCTTGTATTAATAAATTATTTATTCTATACGTACCTATTATATCTAATGAACATTATACCATATGATATTATGCCATATGAAATTATATCATTCGTTTATTATATCCTTTGATAGTTATATTGACCAATATTACCTATATGTAAGTATAATAAGGTGTTATAGCGACCGTTACGCACCCCGGTTAATGCGATAGAGTTTATACTCGACCAAGCCATCAAGCGAGATCCTCGCTCATTTTCAATATTTATATCCATACTAATATGATAAATGCGAAAGTGTGTCTGTCTGTCTGTTACCTCTTCACGCTTAAACCGCTGAATCGATTTTGATCAAATTTGGCATACAGATAGTTTAAGATCCGAGGAAGGACATAGGATAGTTTTCATCCTGTAAATTATACTTAAAAAGATTGAAAGGTGAGTGAACATTTAGATTTCGAGTGAGCGGTGACCCTGTAGGAAATTAGACCAAAAGCACAATTGCTCTTACTTCTTTGCTTAGGCGCTTTTCATAATCCCTTTTATCAAGTTCCACGCGTAGGTACGTAGTCGCGGGCAAAAGCTAGTATTGAATATGTCTCAATATTTATATATTATATGATGGCTTGGTTCAATTAACTCATGCTCAGCCACTTTATTTAACTTATTAGTATCTGTCGTTACATACTTGTACTATTAAGGCCCCTTATCCGTTCTAAAATGCTGATTGATTTAGAATCTTTTTCTACTCCAGTACTTTTTTCTGTCATTTATATAGTTACTAACTCTAATATAAAGACATAAATTATGAGTGTGTAAAAGTCTATACTCTATTGCCCAAAAAAACACTGCTAAACGATGTTATAATGTCGCCAAATAAGCATCACTTAGTACCACAGATTACAAGATAAACAGCTGCATTCACACAATTTGCAATTTAAAAATAAACTTATTGTACTAAGGCATAGCTGCCAACTGCACTGCTGCTTAAAAAAAGTTTTATCTTCTCTGCAGCGTCAATAAAAAAAAAGTTTATCAGACATTTTTTTATTGAACATGTAATTATTTTCTTTGTTGTTTATTTGCATTTTATTTATGAAATATCGAGTCGTAGAAAAAGTATTGTATGCAACGTTGTATAAGTAGGTCAAAAAAACGCTCGTGGCATCTTTCTTACGATGCTCGCTACGCTCACATCGTAACCCATACCACTCACGTTTTTTGCCCCCTCTTATACAACGGTTGCATAAAATACTATTCCTCCATGATCAAACATGTTTCGTAACATATTAATGGGCAAAATTCACGCAGAAAACTGTTTTTTTCAACTTATTTTCGACTGCACGCAATGAAAGCATGAAATAGCTACGTTAGTAACTCAAACTCAGGGCAGAGTATTATTCATTCCAAAAAGTTGTTTGAAATTATCAATGCATTTATCATAACATGAAAAAAAAAAGAAAAATGGAATAAGGCCTCTTAATTGATTTCTTAGTTCTTCTCTCTTATGGTATTGTAATTTTCGCAATGAGCTTTCTATACAGCCTGTTACCGGCATGCAGGCATTTATTAAAACTGATAATAATATGATCCATTAGTAATTGTTTGCATGTATTAGCTAATCATATTTAATTATGTAAATTAACTGCACAATTAAATTTCTTAAATCCGCACATTCAATGTAGTGGGTGTACAGCGTACTTGTCGTTACTGATATCACGCTGTCATTTAACACTCACTTGTCAATTTACTTTACTGTACATTACTGGCAATTAAAATTTTGTCATAAAGTTAATAAAGCCTGAATTTAAGTTAATTAATTAAATTAGGGTCATTGATACGTTAAAGATCTATGTTACTTTACTCTACTTTAAGAAAAGCCTACTTGGCGGTAACACACTGTATAAGGTAAGACAATCACCGGGAGAACACGGCCACAGTCCAATGACTAACCAGTTATTCTTATCCCACCTTATGTTTTATAAAGCCATGTCCCTACATGAGTAGTTTCGGTCGCTCTATTTCCGGTGCGGGACATTTGCATGCCGCGTTGTACGCGACCACGCTATCGTCTATTAATAGACTCTCAATGAACTAGCTGTGAATAGGCAACTAAGTTCCTTACCGCGGTCATGATTTCAAAAAAACACATTAAGAGGCCTTATTACTTTAAAATAAAAAAAATACATTGTACCGATATATTGATAATTTCAACCAACTTTTTGAAGTGAATAATAGTTTTCCCCGAATTCTAGGTAGTAACATAGCTATTTCATGATTTCATTGCGTGCAGTCGAAAATAAGTTGAAAAAGCTAATTAACCGCGTGAATTTTGTCAAATTCGAGTAGCTTTTGAATCAAAAATTATCAATGAAAAATTGAAACTGTCGGTTTCAAATATATACCAATAAATCTCAATAGCCCTGTTCTAGGTAGTAATATCAATAATATGTTAAGAAACATGATTGATCATGGAGAAAAATTACCAAAACAATCAGCATTTCAAAAGGACTAATCCTCTTAACTATGCAATGCACAATTTGCATACTCGTAAAATGTAGGGATTTGATAGCGACATAACGTCGTCTATGGGTGGGAATATCGTTGCAGCCTCATTGCATCACAGTGATCACCCAAAATGGCTAGACATATTAGGACAATTTTTATTAGGAGAAAATCTACGCGTATCTATCTCACACTATGCGTAACTATCAAAGTCATTGAAAATGTAATTTAAAGCCTGACCAGAAATATATGAGGATGCGCCAGATTGCGGAATTTCACTGAAACTAATTTCTTACACTGGCAATGATTTTACGATGGTTTGTCAACAACGTCAATGTCATTTCGTGGTGGTTTCTTTAAAAGACAAATATTTAAAATTATCCAAAGGAAATGCCGAAAACCAATCATAGCCGTGAACGTAAGATTATAAATAAAGTGTACACGTGTTTACTACGCGAAAAACAGTCAGGAAAAGAGTGCGTACCATTAAATGATATTACGAGGATAACAAAGCAGAACTGACAGGTACTTAAACTAATGTCATTATAGTGGGATTGGTTGCAAAATTGTTGCCATATAAATCTTATAAATAGCGCCCTCTTGACAATCCTCATCTGGGGGCACGGCAGTGCCCCCGCCAAGTCGAGGAAATATATATTTCTGGTCAGGCTTTAGAAATAAAGCAAATGGTAAAATTTGTCACATTTGTTTTTTGACCTCGCGCGTGAGGGACTCGCCTAAATTTTATGTCCGACCGCCTCCTAAGATGGTACAAACTGAGAACCAATTCTTTCCGTTTCTTGAATAGCGAGCACAAAATATAATGGGAAATTCTCGATCTAAGTCAGCGAAAACATTTTGAATTTTTGACAAATTTGAGAATATTTGAAAAATTACTGACCGATTTTGGGATTTCAAAGGAATAGTTACAAAAGGTTAAAATGCCAATTATTCGAAGTTGCGGGAAGGCTTTTCCGTCCGGATTTCGAAATATTCGACACGATATACGCCGGCTGGACACTATATTCATACTTGAACGGTATGCGCTTCTATCTGTCACCATAATGTAATAATTCTCTTTCTTATTTATTATAGCGAAATTGCCTCAGTGGATTTATACACAGGCTAAAAACAAATGTGTTCATAAATTTCTTGACTAGACAATTTTGTAGCGAAGTGTGCTACGTGGCGCATCGCGTGCTACGTGCCGTAGCACGTGCTACGTACTCGTAGCGTCGTGTAGAAGCGGTGACTTCAATTCGAAAGTTTATAAGACGACTAGAAGTATCATGATTATAACACTTATTTTGCTGCCTGTAAAAAGAAATGCAGACACGTCCATAAAAAGAGTTCTTTAAGTAGCATATTTAACTCGCTTTTACTAAAACATTTTCAATTGATGTACAGATATTTCATGTGTACAGTTTTATAATGTAGATTATTATATCCACACACAGGGAATCCAAGTGTGGAGTTCGGGCACACTGATTATATACAACCTTAGCTGGTAAGTCTGAAAGAATGTTCTAGAATATGATTTGTAATGTAATATGCTAAGGTTTATTGTGTTTATAAATTTAAACTTTAAAAATATGCTTCTTATTTATTATAATATAATCATCTCCAGATGTGTGGCCTGCCCTGTACTAGTAAAAATAGTTGGAGCGCAACCAGCAGTTAAGACATAAATATACTACGATTACGAAATACAAAGATATAGGTAATAAAAAATATAGCGCCAACAATAAATCCATCATCTGTGAAGATTTCAACTGTCTAGCTGTCACGGTTCATGAGATACAGCCTGGTGACAACCAGACAGAGATGGACGGACCGATAGAAAGACAGACGAACAGACGGACATACAGACAGACGGACAGGCGGACAGACGGACAGTAGAGTCTTAGTAATAGGGTCCCGTGTTTACCCTTTAATTACGGAACCCTAAAAAGTAATTTCGGAACGCAGTACAACAAAAAAGAACATCCGTAAAGAAACAATTACAAAATCGTTGCACACTAACACATCACTTTATTATTCACATTTCGACTACAAAATAAAACTCCCCTTTGTAAGTGTACTACAACTTTATTATATCGAATTACAAGCTAAGTACATTACTTTTACAATTCAGCAGTTCATGGATTATTGCTGTTGTACTGTATGTGCCGCTGCACCGTACCAGTGCGCTCTTAATAATTGTAATCAAATGGCTGACCTTGTACATTGTAGTTTTTGACAGTTACTAGCAAAATAACGTTAAAACACTAGTACATAATACCTCTTAATATTAGTCAATGAAAATTACGTCATTTGGATTCAAAATGTCAATTTCTTAAATACATTATATAAAACTGACGTGACGTTCTTTAACGGCAAAGAGAGTCACTTCTAGTAATTTACAACAAATTTCAATTATTTAATAAAAAGGGATACATTATTAAGAGCGTTATTACAGAGCGCTTTCCAAAAAAAACCCGAATCCCTGTTTTCTCCAGAACTTGACGTTTTTAGGTTCATCCTACTCAGAATCGATAGCATTTTCAAAAGTGATGAAAGAAGTGTTTTTTTTTTTTTGGTAAACGTTAAACTATCAATATTTTTGTGTTTGTTTCAGATTATTCGAAAAACTAGTCACATCATTATTAATTACTAACTGTCACCTAACTAAATGCGTTGTGGTTCGTTATATGTTATTATAGGTAGGTAATATAACAGTGTGGCGACCCAAATGACATATTTAGTGACAGCGCAACCCCGCGGCCAGTAAATTTGTAGTCACAGAAGTGCTCCTAACACAGAAAATGTCAAACACAGGCGAAATTGCAACTCGCTACAAAAATAAAACGTTTCCCTATATCGGAATTCACTTTTTTACGAGTATTACAGGCCACATGCTTTGTCTAGTGTTCACTCAAAGTGCAGCAGGTACTCGAGTTTCGAAAAGGTTTTGTTTTTACAAAAAAACATCGTATAAAATTAAAACTGTTATAAAAAGTTGAGAGTTCACGAACATCACTCAACTGTTGCGAACAGTTGCACACTGTCAATAAAAAATCTCGGTGTTTTTAGTTTCGTTACAGAATTAATTATTTTATTATCCTCGGGCTATGTAACTGGAGATTCAAATTGAATTTAAAATTTAAATTTATGGTGGCTAAAATGTCAGATAAAAATTATTTTGAATTATAGGTATCGTTAACATTTTGCACTTTCAACATTTACGAGTATCACGTTAAGTTAGTGAAGCAATGATGCGATAGTTTGAATATACTTATTCGTACCTAATTAGTAATCGTAAAATCATTCTACATACAGGAAATGTTTGTATTTTGTGTAAACAGATTATTAAATAAATATTGGAAGGCAATACACAACTGTTATCTCATTTGGATAGCCACAGGTAACTCTGAAACGCGATATTCAAAATGATCTGTCCCACTTTGAAGCGCTAGAGCATTAAGTGAAGTAGAAATCACGATCGTTTAAAATATCACTTTCAGAACCGCAGTGACCCAATTTTCTGGTCATTCAACATGCGTGTCTATTGTTAGATCTCTTTGAGTGTACGGGAATCTTCGATAACTACTATGAGCGAGGATAAAAACACAGCAGCTTGACACTGAAATATATTGACTACTAAAACAATATAAATTCAAAAATATAGACGATATAAACCTAATATAAAACCTCCTTAACATTGAGCAAAGCGGCTGAACAAGATCGCCAATAGACATACGTCCCCCTTTTCATCATATGTTCACCTATATATCTATGTATCAGCTGTTGTATACTGGTATGAAAAAGCCTGTTACTAAAATCGTGTGTATTGTTTTAATGTCATTCGTTACTAGTACAAGTATTGGTGGAATATTGTTTCACTGGTAACTTACACAGAATAACACTAATGTTACGAGTATACTACGTATTTAAAAAGTGATGCCGAGTCCTCCCAGGCACGCGCCATCTTTGCACAAAAGTACTTCAAACCTTATTTTTGAACTTTTGTGTAAACGGGTGGTTCTACTCAGGAGGGACGAAAATGAAGTGATTTTGCGGCACACCATTTTTTTAGCATCTAAGGTCAGAAAAGTAGCTTAACGCCTAGCGGAGGTCGTTCTTTTACTGATCTCAAACGGGCCAGTCAAAAAATAAAATATACCAAATTTATGACCATTTAAACAATATATGGGCCCAGGAGACTGAGGTCAGGATACTGAGATTATTGTAAGTTTTTAGCCAATAACTACGTCAATGCAACATTTAATATTGAAATCATGCAGTTCTGTACTCTAATGCAACGAATTTACGACCTATGAATGCAAAAAAAGTGTATAGAAAACAATGGATTTTTAATAAATACTGGCCAGGATACTGTTAAGCTGACTGGCCGTAGCACAACTTCACTTACACAACTCGCCGTAGCGACTAAGCCAACCGCGAACCTAGACAAACGCGATCATTTATATGCTAACTTCACTTCGATCTTTCACTCAGACCGAACAGCAACGCGCTAGACGTGGTAACTCAAACTGATTTTAACGTGTTTTGATGTAGCAGGAGACTGAGGTAAAAAAACGAGGGACAAAATATAATGCACTTTTTTTTAATAAGTTTCGCATTTAAGGTAAAATTAGACAAACACATTGAAACTACATTTATATTATAGATTTCTATTTTAGCGAAAATAATACGTATATACTCAAAATGCAGTTATGATGCAGCCATTAAGCTTTCATTTCGTCCGAGAGACATGCCTGGAGACTGAGAATTTGGCACTTTAAAGTACAATTTTTGAGAGATATATATTTAGGGCTTAGCTAATTTTCAGTGTAATACTAGAAACCATTTAGTTGTACAGTTTCGATCGTAAATCAATATAATTTGCCTACAAAAACTATACAAAATAAGGTGAGCCGCGGAAAATTCCCTTGTGAGTAGAACCACCCAAACAGGGCATTCGTTGCGAAATCAAACACTACCTTGTAACTTGTAACGTCAATAAACTAAATTCATATAAGATGTTTTTTTTTTGTTGATATAGATTTTTCTTGTAAGTTTACCGTCAGTACCTTGGCTTAAGTGTGATTTCGAAAATAAGACTATGTCATATATATAAACAACCACACTAATTGTCATACAATTCAATATCTTTTAGGCTCGTAAATGTTATTAAAAATACTTAACTAGCTTATTATATAATACCTAACACAATACAGGAACATCATAAGCAGCTACATATGACATGTCATTTCAAGAATAATTTTATTCAGAGAGCATTAAATACCCATTTGAATGTAAATTGCGCACAGGAAAAGCCTAAAAAACGTCTGTTCTTATAGAAATGTTTTTATTTGTTTGTATTTTGATGCGCTGCTTATGAAGTCAACTGTACAGCTGTGTACCAAAAAAGCTACTTCAAAAACATTAGTTTTCCAATTTCGTATTTTGATACAAATCGGTTGGAAATCTATTTTTCATCGTAAACGGAAATAATTATTATATAGTATAAAACCGATAATTGAACTGTAGGTAATTAATAATTTTGTTATAAAATCAGGATAGATGATGAATAAATAATTCGATAATAGTAGTTAATCAATACTTTAAGTATACATCACGTCTGATAATAAATATCGTAGTTGGTATTACACTTTACACAAAGGAACTACTTAAGTACTAGACCATACAATAATCGAGAATTCAAGCTGGTTTCAAATAATATGTACCTATTGGTTCATAATTGTTATCTATCCATAAATCCTTAGAATTAAAATATAAATAGTCAATTTTGTTTGGATTGAATTTACTCATTGATTTTAATAGCGGTTCATCCAAATATCACATGTTTTCCTAAATAATATTTAGTACAGATGCCGTTATGTAACACAAAACTAAGAATTATTAAGAAATAATTTACTTTTACTGATATTATTGTTTTAATAACAAAAGTTATTTTCGTAAATTTGTCGTTTTATTATATATTTATGATTTATATAATATATACTACTTTCCGAGAACGTTTAGAAGCCTTATAAATATTAAATATAATAAAGAATGTCATAAATATGTATTTCATCCCAGTACCGAGTCGTTGTAATTTTCTAAAAAGCCGAAGTAATGTGTATCTTATTTATAGATAAAAGTTCCTACAATTTTATTTTTGAATTTTCGTTGTTACAAATCGAATCTATCTTTCTGTGTAGTCTAAATAATGAAATAGTACCTACTTAGAAAGTAAGCAAGACCTTTGTCTTGCGTAAATAAATATTAAAGTAAATAAATAATTATTTGACTTAGTAAAATTCGTGTAATTGAAGCATTTAAAGTGTGGGCAGTGCATCCTCTGCATTTATTATGTTATATTTAAATGATTACAGTAAACAGTCATTTAATCAGTAATTCATCGTGACTTGTTGTAATTTTACCGACATTGACTCTTTATCAGTTCCGTACCGAAAGGGTCACAACACGTCCCTGTTCAGATATTGTATTGTTAAATTTAATATGTTCCTATCTCAGCCTTTCTTATGCACTGCGGTACGAGTATCATCACACTTGTACGTTTATTTTCCCTAAGCCTTTTTGCTTTACTACAGAAAAGACGCTAATAGTCTAAACTTCAGGTAAATAAGGGCGGCAAAAACGGCGTAAACGAGTGGCATTTTACAGGACGTCACCGCATTAAAACCGGGACAGTTGATGCCTCACGTTCTGTGACGTTACAATCGGACTTAAGAAATTAAAAGTATTTCTACACTGCTCCATTTACTCGTGCACAACTAAACTCGAATCCCGCTACACAGTTCTCAACTTTAACCCGGAACCGTAGCGCCGTAATTGGTTGAGTTCAGAAGCTGGGGTCGCCGGCAATTTTGCCGTTAAGGACAATAAAAACAGGCGCCCTGAAGTTCAGTGCGACTTTAGTTTCAACCCCTTTTCTCGTTTTTAGCTAACGGCTGTCATTTTAAACCAGCCGCGAATTCTTTTGGACCGAATTTAACCTCAATTTAGAGGGATCATTTAGGTTACAGTATTGTACCCACTGGTAGGAAAGTTATAGCGTTTTTGATGTTGCGTCTTCTGCCATTACTTCTTGGGGTTTTCTTTTATTTTAACCATGTAAATTTTTATTTATAAATTGCTCTTCTCTCTGTATGACGATTAGAAACTTGAATAAATCATATTTTGACTAGACTCGACTTGATCGGGTTGGATGAAAAAACTTCGTATGGCGTTTTTAAGACAATATTGTTAATTTAAGACACATTATTGTCTGTGCGTTCAGGCGATTATTTATTGCTTTTTAAGAAACCTATTGCATAATCAAATATTTTGTGTGTACCTTATAAAACACGGTCGATCTCAATTATGAGATTATTATTAAAAATTCATATTGAAAGTTACACTTGTATTCATCCAATTATGAGTTTAGAGAGAGGTTGTGATCTTATGATGAGAGTTAAAGTCACTGTTCATTTTTAACCTAATGCTTCGGATGCACACATTCGATATAAATATACAAAATATATTGTCAAAGCCGCCAGTGTCTGTCTACAAACTACTAGTCTAATGTTTCAGAAGCCCTCAGATTTGCTATACTCCTTAACTGTTAACATAACATTAATTAAAAGATACCTTACCGTTCCATTGAAACTATTGGGTGTACAAAACAAACCCTGTAAAACTTCGTTTTTATCTACAGTTCTGTACATGAAAAAAATTCCGTTATATTCTAATGTAATATGTAATGCGTCCGCCACGTTTGATTTTCGCAGAAATTATGAAATTTGGTAGTTTTAGACATATATTTAACTAGTTAGTCTCATCTGACGGTGGTCTTCACTGTGTCTCGGAGCGTAAGTATGTTCCGTACGTCTGACATAACTGTGACACGCGACTCTTTGTCGCGTCACTTTCCTTTCAATACCGTGCGAGCAAGACAAGTCATGCTGAGTCACGCGACAAGCGAAGTCGCGGCAAGATATGCTAGCCCTCCTGTATATTGGGGTGGGTCACTTTTGTATAAAAAATAAATACATGTACATAGTTAAGACCTTTAATTAAAACCAAACTTAATTGATTCTTTTGTGTAACGACAGTTACCCATATCTTTTGTATGAGTAACTTTCGTAACACAAAAGAAGTGATCGTAATTTTGTTTTTATTAAGCCTTTAACTATGTACATGCATTTTGAAAATGAGTCTAATAGCAAAAAAGAAATACAAAGCCACTTTTTTTAGTCCTCTATAATACCTACATTAGAAATTTTCCTCCGGAGTAATTCGGAGGCCATTAAAAATTAAATAAAAAAATCTCATAAAAATAACTATAACCACTGCCACAC
The DNA here is from genome assembly GCA_932273695.1 of Apotomis betuletana. NCBI lineage: Eukaryota > Metazoa > Arthropoda > Insecta > Lepidoptera > Tortricidae > Apotomis > Apotomis betuletana. The sequence goes on along the minus strand of OW026298.1, from coordinate 7,803,305 downwards.
ACCACACCACACCACACCACCACAATATAAACACTGCCAGCACACACTCAACCGCTCGACCGCATAGATTGTCTTAAGAGGAAACACCACAGCTAATCTTTGCATACAAATCGAGGTTTCCTACTCGTCTGTTACTCCTCCAAAACTTAATCTTTACGAAACTTTAGGAACTGATTGGGAAGATAATGTTCTTTATCAGCCCGTCTTGAAGACTTATCTGAAACACATAGAACCTTTCTTTCCTGTTCTGTTTTTCTTCCACCATTCTGTTTATTATTATTTATTCATGGCTTTAGAGATCATATATTTTTTAAATAATTTCAATGTAGGTATACTAAACTAGTATTTCTGATTAATATATGCATTAGCCGAAATTTTGTATCATAATTGAAAATGTCCGTATACCGTTATAATACATAGCAGAATTTAGTCGAATATAGTTTCAAAGAATTTATAACATTAAATATTCTAATGTATATAAGTCTCAGTGGTAAATATAATTCTGAACCAGTTTTTTTTTCAAATAATTGTTATAGCTTACATATTTATTACTAGACTTGTACGTTGCATATTGCTTTTTGACATATTTTTGTTATGAGTCATACTTTACTCAGACCATGGTAGACCTAAAATTGTTAAATTTAATAAGAAACTCCCCTTAACACTTATTTTTGATTTAGACCATTTTATATAATATAAAAGAGTGTTAAATAATACTTATAAGACCGTTTTATTTTTAGGGTGTTTACGGTACAAGAGACACCTTCCGACTGTCTTTTATTTAATTGCGAATATCCATATCATATTACCTTAATCCAATCAGACACAGTCACAGTCTTTCACAAATATTACTAACATTCTCACTTTACTAACCTTTTAATAAGAAGATACATAGACGCCAAAAAGTAAATAACGGTTTGTTTCTGTATTCATATGTACTTTCTTTTAGTTTTATAAAATCACGGCATTGTCAAATTTAGTCGGTTCTTCTATTATTTTATTACTATTTATTGGTTAATAATATTTGGTGACTTTTGGTATAAAGGTAAAACTATTGACTTAGGTATGTATTGTATCACATTCACAGTTCAACAACTTAAAATAGTAGTCATTTTTAATGACCTTATAAACGAAACTTAATAATACAATTAAAAAGCTAAACAAAATATTTGCACAAACTGTTTTTGCTTGCTATAAAAACGTAACATAAACCTACATCTATGTACTATTTTACACAAATCGCAGTATCAGTTGCTGGTATCCTGGAACCTTAATAGAAATTCTAAAAGTACTTAGAATTAAATGCCATTTATATTCTAAAGAAACGTCGCTAGACGACCCTAGTACATGGAACTTCAATTACTAAAAACTATACAGGTTAAGTCCTTAAAATATAACTTACTCTACGTGGGATGCATTTGACACACAGTGTAATTACATGCTAAGTAAAGTTAAACTTAAGAGAAGGTTAAGTTGTTTAGGTAACTTTAAACCACACGATATCATGGCATGGCGCTACCACACATTTCCTAAATATACTAGAATTCAGACTCAACTTTCCTAACTAAGACGGCATAAGCAGGTCTTCCGAAAAAAAAACAACTCGTGATAGTTGTCATGGATAAAACCACCATCTTCCGATGCATAGTTCCTCAAGAACTAATCGGTTTCACGACAATACCTACGATATAAAGATAAGCAGTTCATCGAGATGTGTCGTTTGCTTTAGAACCTAGTTCAATCTCAAAGAGAAACTTTGAGCAGAGTTCCCTCTATTCCCCTTTGTTACTTACCAATACGCGATGTATCATCATTAATTCATCAAGTAAGTTAGCACTTAAAGTGAACATTTAACACAAAATTAAGCTGCTATGCATCAACGATGGAACAGTTTGAGTATATGCGTGTACATATTCCTTCTTAATAGTCTAATTTAGTAAGCAAGATTCGAACCTCAATGTAGACTTTTTTAATGTCATAGGGGGCAAACGAGCTAACGGATCGCCTGATGGAAAGCAATTACCATCGCCCATAGACACCTGTAACACCAGAGTATTCACAAGTGCGTTGCCGGCCTTTAAGGTGGGAGTACGCTCTTTTCTTAAAAGTCGTATTGGTCCGGAAATACCGCATCGACAATTCATTGCACAATGCAGTTGTGAAAAAATTGTAGACGACAGTTGTTTTCTCTTAAATAAAAAATAAACAACCTCGACTTGCTACAAAACTACAATTTGTAGCAAGTCGAGGTTGTGCAGCTGCCTACTGAGCCGACGGTCCTGGGTTCGAATCTTAGCAAGAGCAAATATTTGTGTGATGAACTCAAATATTTATTCCTGAGTCATGGATGTTTTCTATGTGTTTGTGTAGGTATGTATGTATGAATATTGTCGTAATACAACCCTAGAGCTTAATGTGGGACTAGAACGATTTGTGTGAGTTTGACCGATATTTATTAATATTTTTGATTTTTGATCGACAATTTCATCTTTCACCGGCATATCAATTAATTGAATCTGTGGCATATTGTGGTAACTTTACCCTACTACATATTTGACGAAAAATACAACACACATTTAAATTACTGATGAAAATAAACCTACGAAACTTAAGAGGATATATCACTGCTCATTTTTCCATACAAATCGAGGTTTCGTTTTCGAATATTTCCTCCTCTAGTACACAATTTTTTTAATCATTTGCAAAATAATCGAAACGGTCCAACACAGAACATTCCTTTCTCATACGGTTCCTACAATTTCGTAAAGATTGGTTAAGTTTTGGATCTCTTTTGTATTCGACGCCATACTTAACAGGTGCAAATTTAACATAAACTGATAGTCTGGGAAAGATAGCAGTGCATATCCTCTTTATCAGTGTCGTGATTGCTTAGTGTTGTACAGTCTCTTGAGGGATTATTGCCAATCTCCTTGAGTGCACTAAATCTTGTTTAATCCGACGACCGACAGAGTGAGATCAAGTTGCGGGTTACGATGCCAACAATCATAGGCAGAATGTAAAAAAGAAATGAGATCGCGCTGGCGCGGCTGAATGAAGCAACAGAAAAGGTAATGAGTTCCAATTAGTGTCCATTTTTCTTTTGCTGCATATTTTTACCTCGTTAGCGGTATTCGCGGTCGTAGTCGTACCGACACTCGGTGCAACTTTTAAGTGGATCGGTTTTATGGCTTATTTGTTGCAACTAGGTGTTAAGTAATTAAATTTACTTGATCCTAACTAAAAATAGGTACAACGTTTCCAAAAGGCAAAGATATCATAATATACCATTTAAGCTATGTGTTCTTTGCAATGCACATGTTTTATGTAGATTTTGTAATTTTACTACAGTTTGTAATTGACGAAAATAATGTAACTTCTTAAACTAGTCGCTCTGTGAGCTGTGGACCTCGCTAGTTTATTTGGAAATGGCTGAAATATGTTGTTTCTTTACGTGTTCTACCCTCATAACTCGGCTATTTATTAAAATAAAAACGATAAACTAAATCGACATAAAATTATACCGGGTCCTGTAACAGGATCAAAAATTTAAAACACAGATTTTACTCGTCAAACTGAACAATATCTGTTCAGAAACTTTTTTAAAGATACTGTTTTCATGTGTTCATTATTTCAAACAAAGTAAATAGCATTTTCAATGTACGCCGTCCAACATTGACATCGCCTTAGTATTGACATAGCTGTCACTTTACTAATTATATCAATTGTTTCGCAATACATTGCTTCTTTGAATAAACTTTATTTTACAGGTTTACATTATAAATGAGTTATTTTTAAAAGTTGTTTAATAAATGTTGTTCAGTTTGAGGGGTAGAATCTATGTTTTAATTTATTGCTCCTGTTACAGGGCCCACCTGGTATACACGATGATTTTTAATCGGTGATCAGGTACCAACTTTTCTAACGCAGTAATTGATGGCGGTCACGTTGAAGTCGTAATTACATGAAAACAAACTTATATTTTTCTATGATATTTTTTATTTTGCAACCTATTTTGTTTTAAATTCCTTGTCACCCTACTAATCTGTATCTGTGAATTTACCACCATTAATAAAATAATGGCAATTACAATTTATGAGTAACAACCTGTCATTACATAAACAAAGTCGGAGAAAATTTCCCGCCAAAGCGATGGCACTTGACGTATGTAGGTATCGTACTTCAATAATTTATGTAGGATGACCATGTACCTAGTGGTTAGTTTTAACTTTTAATTAATTAAACAGTGAGGTAATTGCGTGAGACCTCGCCTATTAAGTTTAATTTTAGCTGGAGATTAATATTTTTCTACTCCTGATGACCGATTAAGAATCATCGTGTATACGTGGTTGGCGCAGTGACGACGCGGTTGGCGCAGTGGTTAAGCAACTGCCTACTGAGCCAACGGTTCCGGGTTCAAATCCCGGCAAGGGCAAATATTTGTGTGATGAACTCGAATATTTGTGCCTGGGTCGTGGTTGTTATTTGTATTTGAGTATGTATTTATCTATATAAGTATATTTATCGTCGTCTTCTGTCCTTAACACAAGCCTACTAGAGCTTACTGTGGGACTAGATTGATTTGCGTGAGGTTGTCCGATATTTATTTATACGACTTTTCAAAACAAGAACAGCCGGAAATCCGAACATCTGTACATCCGGACAAGAACTTATGGCGAAGCTGAAGCAGAGATGCTTTGCTTCGCTTCGCTCGCTCAGTCAATTAATCGAAACCCATGACGTCATGAAAATTATGTTAACCGGAGTGTCCACTCGTGTAGTTAATTATACTATTTTGTAACTATCCCTTCGATTGTCTGCTAAAGGCGTATATTACTATCTCTTTTATTTTATGGCTATATGCTCATGGAACGTAATATGACATAATGTTTACATGGATGCATTTTAACTTTAACATCATTATTCACTAATTATTATGTCGATTATTAATAATTGTTTTGTTCTGAACAATTATTAAATTATGTTTAGTTAGTTAGACGAAAGCTAATTGATTATTTGAATTAATTATTATATAAATGAGTGATTACTACGCCAACAGACATTAACTTTCTTGGGTTTTTTTTTATTTAAACCAGAATTGTTTGGATGGGTTTTAAAGAAATAGAATGCTATAGGCATTTTTGAATAATTTTGACTTAGCGCAGAAATAAACGCATTACTTGTAAAGGAGCAATATGAAATAAATTACTTGGTACATTTGAATTTATTAAAAATCATTCTTTGGTGATTTTTTGATTGAAATTTGCCATGGCTCCTGTTGAAATATTTAAATGACACATTGACAATCAAGTTGACGTAGTAAATAATCATGACATTAATGCAATTGAGTTCGTTACAATGATTGGAAGACTTCCTCGATATACCGAGCCGACTCGGCGCCCACCGCTACCGCACTCAATCAGTCTTATTCTGAAGTTTCTCAAGAAACCAAATAAAAACATAACAACGACGCCAAACATTATAATTAGGTACGAGTGTATTTTAAAACATTAAGCCACATTGTATGCGAGGTGCACTTTTAAATAAGAGTTTTCACCTAAAGTTGCGTTGCTACAAATGGTTGGTATGCGTGTAAAATAAAGCTTAGAATAAATACACTTAGAAACATAGCCAGCACTTGAAATTGAAGCCGGTTTTAGAGAGCCGCGACCTGTCACGGGCACAGTTTCATCCGTGTACGCGTCTGTCACAAAGTCAATGTCACAATTAAAAACCACACATAAAAACAAAACCGGCTACATCCTTCGCAAATCTGTTATATGTAGACTATCGTCTAAGCGTATTTATTCTAATAAATAAAGATAAATATGGTAGAATAATAAAAAGGTACGTTTCCACATTTCATGCAAACTTGTATCGTTTATTGCTGATGTAAGTAATCAACGTTTAATAAAGTGATAAATTCGTTTTATATTGTAACGATATACAAGAATCGTTCATATCGTTTGTACTTTTTTTGATATAGCAGGCAAACGAGCAGACAGGTAAAACCGTCTCCAACACTCGGATTACTTTTCAAACAATCAAGATACTAACAACATAATAAGTTATAATGACTATCTGGTAACAATGTTAACAGAATAGATATAATTTCACCATCTGTACTTATGTCTAATGTGCAATAAAGTTAAATTAAATTAGACTAGACTTTTGACTAGAAAGTAGACGTTTGCATAAAAGTGGAGGGAACATATACCTTTTCCGCGTTCACGTGGTTACTAATGGTCCAAGAAGCCTCATTTAACGGAGTATTTATTCCGACAGTTTTCATTGGGACGTCAATACTAAAGGACCCTGTGGCACTCGTGAAGCGGTCTCCATTGAAACACAGCGGCAATTGCCACTTCAATTAGGTAAGAAGATTAGAAAGCATTTCGCATACGAATGTCTCTTTGGGCATATTTTTGCTATTCCTCGGAAATAAACAAAATACATTGATATAAGTATGTACCAGCTTTGAAACTCAGCATAATATACTCAGGTCTTGAAGACTTACAGCGGAAACGATGGATATATTAATTGAATCTATTGAATATCCGAGCTATAATTAAAGCCATCGTGGGAATACGTCAAAATCACTAACACTGCAGTTACTGAAGTACTATTAAATGCGAATTACGTAACTTGATTAAATTCCGATTTCTGATTTACGTGAAATAATTTATCGATAAAATTGGTTTCACACTTCACTCACAGAAAACGGAACGTAACACGGTTCGTTGTAAAAATGATAATCATTTTACGTTCTTAATTTAATTTGTCAAGTCTGAATAGCTTGAGTTCAGATTACCACTGAAAGAATGAGCGCAGCAACTATATTATGATTATTTACACAAAAAGATGGGTACGAAATGTACCCTTTAAAAGCCCCCATAAAGTAACTTTCCATTATAGGTGTGAGAAACTCTGTTCACAGTGAGAAAATTGACAAAATTATTAAATTGACTAGACGTTTAACCTATTGTGGGTAGTGCTTAAATTACTATTAAATTTCACAAATCTCTTTACTTATACAAAATAATAATACATAATGCCTGGGTTTGGTACAGTGGTCCTAAGATCATTAAGAAAACTATAACATAATATTATAAAACGGTATGAGACAAAGAAAAGAAAATCACCGTGTTGATTTAAATAATTATGTGAGTAATAAAAGCTTTGCCAAGTCTTTAAAATCACTAGCTTTCAATAGTTTACAGCCCACCCTGTCTGTTGAGACGTGACTACCTATATAAAAATAACGTATAAGAAAAGCAAAAAAAAGTCATGGTACGACATTTGTATAAGTAAAGAAATATATATATATACAAAATACGAAGATAAGACTAAGTCAAATCTACCAACTACCCTACTAACTCAAGAGTAGAAAAACTCTGTCCGAACCTTAACATTTATTGAGCAAAACTGCAAAACGATTTTCTAATTTCATTTTAATTATGACTTTTTTTTTAGTTCAAATAATCGTAATGGATCATTCAGTAAGAGCTATCTTTGTTTTCGTTGCTATTTCGTACTATTGTATCATTTATTGTATTTTCTTTGTAATTGTTATAATTTTTCGTAGACATTTATTTTATAAAAATTGATTTTAGACGTAATTATTTATAATTTTTAGTCGTTAATGCCGGCTATTTATTGTTACGTAGCTACGTCGACAGAGTAACTTCCCTTGATATTAAAACGTATGAACATCCAAAACTCCGTACCATACAAATCTCCATAACGTTTGAAAATGTATTTGAGTGTATAATTAAATAGCTTTGGTGGAAAATGTGAAAAGCATTCCGTCGACTGGGACCTTCTGTTTACTGTCCTCTCAAAGCACAGAGTGACTTGTTTACATAAGTAGACTTCATATTTATGCTTAATTTTAACTTATATTTATGTAGCTATACACGCGCAGTCAGCAAAATAGTTTTAACCTATTTTAAGCGGTATGTTTACACATTTTCGTATTCAAAGGCATATGTGATACTTCTACTCGTACTTTAAGAATTCCAAATATTATGTGCTGTTCTTGATGCTGTTAAAGATTAAATATGTTTTGCTGACTATCGGTGCGTACAACACACGAGTGTAAGTTTGATGTGAAAACGTTAACCGTTATTTTTTTTGTATAGTTACACTAAGCCTAACAAACACTAAAGGAATGTGAAATATTCAATATCCACATAAAATTTCAACTTTCTATAAAAATACTTTTCTTTCAAACCCCGCATATCTTTACACTTCTATACATACTTCGTTCCACAATTATGTTCTCCGCACTTTCCGCATGAAACCAATCGAGAAACCCGAATGAATAAAGGTATTTGAAACTAAAATTGCGAGTATTTCCATTCACATGGAAACAATAGGCGATCGTAGGATTGTCTTACCCTACGACTACACGTACTCCGACATAGACTTAGACTCGTAACAGTAAAGTCGTTTCTCGTTTACTGTGTCTGCGGTTTTTACGGCATTTGAGACACGACCCGCCGTCCGAATTTCAGATTGATTGCGCTCCGACCGCAGCGAATATCGACGACATTTCCGAACTCGTTCAATCATTTAGGCTGCATTTAAAACCGTGTTATTTACATACGGAAATTCACAGAGTTAATTTCTGAACGTTCATTTTCAATTATCTGAATCAGGTTTTAAATCTACCATTGTAATCTTTAGTGTTTCAGCTGATGAAAAAAGGGACTCTAATGTAGGTATGAGTATCAGTCTATAGATAGTATTATATTCCAAGCGGACTACAGTATCAAACTCCAATAAAAATGAGTAGACGCTAACCAGTAAATCAAACATTCCAAGTTAGCGTCAATAAATCATACTTAAACCAAAAGAGGTTTTAAAAACTGGAAAGAGGTTTATTTTCACACAAATTTCGTACTATTAATTGTTTTGTCGTTTGAAAAAAGTAGCTGACTCAATCAGTCACATACCATAGGCAAAACGATGCGGGTCTTCACCGATTAAATACTGAACGCAGATAGGTACGTGTCTGAATACCTTTAAAATACTTGGTCACGTATATTTAGTGCTAACCTGGCAAAGCCCTGACTGTGAGCGAGCGAGCGGTGTAAGAGTCGCTAGACTAGCTAACATATGCTTTGAAAATGCCATTTTAAGTGTGACGTCCACGGAAGTCAAAGCGGCGTTCGCTCGCAGCGACCGCAGCCGCGGTCCCGGTGACCGCCGACTCGGACCGAGGCGGTGTCGGCGCTCGAGCGGAGCGGGAGCGGGAGCGGGCGCGGGCGGAGGAAGCGCCCGAGCAACAGTTTGGTCCTCTCGGGCCGCTACTCGCTAAGCTACTCGCTACGCCTCGCACGCTACTCGTGCTTCGCCTATCGCCTATCACTGGCACTCTACGCTCGTTACTTTATTGCTCTCTTAGTACCACAGCTCGACGGTTTCATTAAGTCTCTACGTATCACCGTAACTACTATCTAAGTCACACGACCCATGCGACGCTAACTTACATTATACATTAACGTGTAAATATTACACTACTTTAACATACAGGCTCTTGCCATAAATTGACACGATTCCGACTCGGGACTAATAATTGAAAAATATATATACTTTTTTAAATTTAGAATTATGGAAAGAGCCCTATCGTTATTAGGTACGTTATTATTGCTTATTTTTTCTTCGACGCCGTCGAAACTAAGAGCCGCTACCCTATAATTTCGAATATAAAGGTGTAAAGAAGTTCATAGAGAAACGTTCGTTGCATCGATCATCGCATAGCTCGCTCACGGATTCTCGCGCGGCAGGCACGTCGTCTCCAGGTGCTTATTGAGGTAGCTCTTGAGCGCGAAGTACCGCCGGCAGCGGCAGCACTGATACTGCTTGTCCGAAGAATGCGTCTGTAGGTGCGCGCGCAGGTTGGAGCGGTCGGCGAAGGCCTTACCGCACGACGCGCACCTGTACGGTTTCTCACCGGTGTGGGAGCGCAAGTGCCCGCGCAGGAGCCAGGGCCGCGAAAACTGCTTGCCGCACACGTCGCACTCGTGCCCCATACGGTGCGTCAACACATGCATCGCGAGCGCCGGCATGGACACGTAGGCCTTGCCGCACTCGTTGCAGCGTTTGGCCGACATCGAGTCGAGGCTGCGGTGCGTCTGCTTGTGCCGCGACAAGTTGGATGACGTCGCGTAACGTTTGCCGCATTCGTTGCAATGATATTTCGCCCGACGTTCCGGAGGCGGAGAGAGCGAACATTCTTCCTCGAATCCTTGAACCTCGTACTCCGGAGGATCTTGAATCTCGAGCTCCGGTGGATCCTGAGCCTCAAACTCCGGAGGATCTCGAGCCTCGAACTCCGGAGGATCTCGAACCTCGAAATCGGATTCCAGAGGCGGAGGAGGCGGTGGCGGCGGTGGCGGCGGCGGGAACGCCATCGGCATTGACTCGAAGGGCGGTTGATAATTCGGTACTGTCGGTAGAATATAATTCAGTTGCGGTTCGAAGGTGGCGAATTCGAATGGGTTGACGGTCTGGACCGTCGTGTAGACGGGGAGAGGCGGTGGTTCTTCGGCGATTATGTATATGTTGGTGGGTTGTATGGTGTAAGTGTAGAGCGGCAGCAGAGGAGTCGGGGCGGGCTCGATGACGGTGACGACGGCGGGGGGCAGGGGCGGTGGCGGGAGCGGAGGCAGCGGCGGCAGCGCCGGCGCGCTGTGCGCCAGCGACAGCAGGTCGTGCGCGGCCTCCGTGTCGGCCGCCGTGCGCTCCGGCACCGGCGCGCTCCGCAGCTCCGCATACTCAGGCGGGCGGGGTTCTGACGACAAATACGATACACGTTAGAGATACAAACAGTAAACTAAACAAACACAAACAGTAAACTATATCATTCATTAAAAAATATTTTTTCAATAGCAACATAGTCACCATGTTTCAAATCTATGGTTTTGTCTCTTTTTGCAAACCATCTACTTAACCCCAACACGGCTAGTTAAATGTTGAAAGAGAACACTTTAAAAATCAATGCAAGCCACCAAAACTCTTCAAAATATTCAACGCAAAGTACAAAAAATATTGTCAAATTCTGTCGAAAGTAGTCTCAACCGCATGTGGGATCTAGTAAAGTGGAAATTGGAACAATAAATAAATTTTCGCTTGGTGCGTCGTATTGATAGAGCATTGTATAAGTACTTGTGGCTCACATGAATGACGCGGGCTGTCAAATCTTTCGATTGTAAGCGAGCTTACCGGGAGATCTACTCCTGACACCGAAGTACGGGTTTAGTACCTAGCGTGCATTCTATTATGATATTTTATTAAACAATAATTCCTTAAGTAAGGGAAATCAAAAATACTAATTTGAATATTCGAACGTTGAAGCCTCTGAAATGGTTAAAAAAACAACCGTTGCTCATTGTAACACGAAGTCTCTTTTTGGTTGAAATAAAGTTCATTAATGATTTTGCTCCAATTAATTTGGAAAATTCTCGCTCAGTCGAGATGACATGTGATTGATATTGCTTAAGAGGAATATTCCACAAAGTTTTCAGCTACATAACATGACGCCAACGGTTACGTTCCGTTAAGGTAGATACGCCAGTTATCTTAATAATAAAATTGTATAAAGTCCCAGAATTTGCTAGCATTACTTACTTAAGTTTTTGCGACCTAACATTATTATAAGTATTGAATATACAAATTTACCGTGATGAGATCGAAACATTTGCATGGTAAACTAAACAAACCAATACAAAAATACAAGGAACAATGCAAGAAATAACCAACAACATGATAATACAATAACATGGCTCGTTCTCGACATGCTTGGTCGGGACATTCTTTTATTTGTTTATTTTTATATTTAAGATGTTATTTTAATTACCTACACTGGGCTAGAGAGCAACACGGAAATTTATCAGATCAGCGTTAGCTACGGTACGAACCAGCGAGTACCTATTGTACTCGTATATACTATACAAACATACCTACATATATACATTCTTGACAAGAGCGGTGAATTTCAGCATGCTAGTTGCATCCGTTCATTTGCGCTATCTTCAAAAAGCTAAACAAAAGACTTTTGTCCGTGTTAACAAGATACCTCGCAGCCTGCCTTTCCTGTCCTGTTTTAATTTTAAAAGCTGATTCGAAGTTTTCAATTTAAAAGAGCCGAGTTCGCAGGTTTTCTTTTTTTAATATGCACGAGATAAGGACCCGTAGAGGTCGGTATTGATTTTAGCTCCCGATGCATTAGAGGCGCGTTTTAACTAAAAAGCACTGTTTTAACTAATAATAATGATATTAATATAATAGTAATATTCCTGTATGTCGCACCCGCTCACGGGACAATAGTGTCCCGGACCTTTGGGAGGCGTGCGCGGAGCCGAAATCAACGCATAGAGGCCCTTTCGACGATTTTATGAAATGTATGTAAGGTGATGTACATCGAGATGCTGTCCTTATCCGTGTCATGGGATGCACACACAGACAGCGCCCGCTAGGTGCAAGATGATGGATATATGGAATATAAATACGAATTCGGCTTTGGGGATGAAATGGAGAACTGGCTAATTGGGCTATGGGTTGACACGATCAGACCAGGTAAAAAGTGTTATGTGTAATGGCACTAGTAGACGATGACTCGCCTCCCGCTAGATGAGCGGCTTCCCATAAAATAGCGACACCGATGTTGCCTAAGGGCAACATCGGTGCGGAAGGCTAAGGGCGGAGAGGAGTAATACTGGGCTTTAATGGTAATATTATTCTTATTATATAAAAAATAAATAAATAATGTTTGTGTTTGATTGTGTAATGTTACAGGCGGTTGTCCCATTTTGATAAATCTTAAAAACTAACTTATATTAACATCTATCAAAGCACAAAGAAAAAAAACCTAGCGGATGAGACCGGGTATCGAACCCAGTACCTCTGCATAACCGGTCCATCGTGTTAATCTTTCCACCACCCCAACGCCAAATAACCTTACGAATGTTTCCTTATGCTTTGTGTGTCGATCTTTGCATTGTTTATTTGAAAGGCTTTACACCTTAATATAAAAAAATGGGGTGTACCCACATTAAAATTAATGAGACATTACATTGCATGTTTCATAAATTTATTTTAAACTAACTTATGACTAATTTGAACTTTAGTACTCGTACTATGTTTTGAATTTTGTAATTGTATTGAAAATTAGTATTCTACATATATGGAGGGAGTCATTATGAGGCCTTATTCTTTTTAAAATTCTGATTATTTTCGTAATTTTTCTCTATGATTAGTAACATATTATTGATGTTACTGCCTAGAACAGCGCTATTGGGATTTAATTTGGGACTAGATCGATTTGTGTGAAGTTTTCCGATATTTATTTATGTATTGGTATATATTTGAAACCCACAGTTTTTCATTGATAAAATTTGTTTCAAAAACTACTCCAAATTGACAAAATTCACGCGGAAAATTAGTTTTTTCAACTTATTTTCGACTGAACGCAATGATAGCATGAAATAGCTATGTTACCACCTAGAACTCGCGGGTTATTTATTCACTTCAAAAAGTTGGTTGAAATTATTAATATATTTGTCATTATACGAAAAAATAAATTGTAAAAGGAATAAGGCCTTAAGGCAAGGAAAAAATATGCGGTATAATTTGCCGGCACCTTCTAATCTTATTAATAATTGTAGTCATTTAATACTTGGAATACACACCACAATAAGCTTAATTACTCCTTAGAATTAATTTAATAAATGGGTATGAGTATGAATTACATTATTTATTTCATATTAATGCTAATTTTGGTGCCATAGCTCTGTAACGTCCTACCGTTTAAAATATTATAGACAGGTAATAATTGCTTACAGTTTGCCTCAGTTTGCCTCAGTTTTTCTCAACATTTTGTGAACAATAAATACATAAAAGAAATAAATATTGGACGAACAAAAAAAATTTATGACACTGCCGTTTTGTTCGGAAATTCTTTGTCCGCCTGTCAATTGGCGGTTCATCCAACCAGTAGCGCGTGAGAGCGCTTTTACACTATTCGGGGCTATACCGGTTGTCGAATCGTCCATATCCGTATATATAGCCTCGGATACTGCTGCATAAACCGTGTGCTATCCTCCTTTGTCTTACAGGCCGTTAACAATAAGTTTATGTATTTATTTTAAATTTCGTTCGTGTCATGGTCTAATTATATTATTATACCATGGTTCGTGTCAAATCAGATTTTGGAGGATGGGTTGTCAAGGAGAAACTATTTGTTTCTTGACTTGTTCTTTGTATTTTTTTTTGTGCTGTGTTTTGGAGCCTCCCGGTCTTAGCAGCTCAGATGGGAAGAGGCCTGACGGTTTGACCATAGTGCCCTGGAGAAACGGTAGGTGCCTACTTTGGGACATCGGTCGTACCGTACGGGTGGCACCTGAGCTGGCAGCTTCTCGGAATCGGGAAAAATATTCCGTATTGGATTCTTATTTGTTTCTTCCACTTGCGGTAGAGACGTGGCGTTCGGAGGCTAAAGTCTTCTTGTCTGAGCTTGGGTGGCGATTACGAGAGGCAGGCCTTGACCCTCGCTCCGGGTCATTCCTGATGCAAAGGTTGTCTATATCATAAAGGTTGGCGATTCAACGCGTCAACGCGGCGAGCGTGATGGGCACCTTTGCTTGCTGGAGGACGAGGGGCGAGATTTCCGATTTAGGGTGAGAGTGGTCAGTTTAGTTTTAATTCTTAAGGTTTTTATAAATTGTGTTTTAACTGTGCTCAAATATTATAATAATAAGTGTCTGATACCTATATAAGTCGGTTTTGTTTTTATTAAAAAGGGAGTAAGTATACCAATTCCAAACATCTATAAAGATAACATGTTTAGAAAACAAAATTAACAAAAAGTTAAGACGCCGTAACAAGTAACCATTTTTAGCCCTGAATAGGCAATCAACACCACTAACGCCATAATCAAATAATATAATCGCCAATGCGCCACAGACGTAATTTAAATTGTGGTCATTTCCAGATTTCACCAAATTATTTAATAGGTTTCCATGGCAATGAATCTGTGATATTCGAGCGTGGAATGGAATTATTAAAGATTTGTTTACATGACGCGAAATCTATGCTTTAAAATGTAAAAATTTATAGATTTATACTCGATTCAAAATTGTTATTAATTGCCATCTATAATTTCAAAAGCTTTTATTTATTGGGTTTTATTAATTAAAAAATACTACTGAATTAACAAGCAAATTTTTATAACTAAAGTATGCTGTAGAATTTATCCCAATTGGTCTCCAGTATTCTGCTTTTTTTCCCAATTGGTCTCCAGCATTCTGATTTTGGGGTCAGCTACAGGATTCCTGTTTCCTAGCCAGCTCCGGATTGGGAACATTTTTCCCATTCTGGATACAAAATCTGGCTACGAATGGGACAAAATGATTTAATCGGGAAACTGATTAGATTAGTATCTTTAGCCTATATATAACGATTTTAATTAACACACTTTTTGGGAATACCTTATTTTGTGTTTAGACTCTAACCCCGTTTAGTATACACCGTGGCCGTTAATAACCCGAAATATTTAAACCACGTATTTTTGACGACAACACGAGTAAATAATGTTATATCAACATGGGTCTAATTATGTCTTAATTAAATTACTATTTCAGTACAAATTAAATCATATTAATTGCCCGCTTCTTTGTGAACAAGTCTTTAGTTGAAGAAGAGTAGCCAGCAAGAGGAGCGAGCATGACACTTCACGAATCGCTCCGAAATCATACGACGAACGGCGAATGCCGTGACTTGTGTTCTATGACAAGAAGTGTCAAGTTATCGCTGTCTCAATATTTCAGGGTTCTATGTTTCACTTTTGACGAGTTCAAATTTGAACATTGGCATAATGACATGAATTAGGGTGTGTTAGACTGGAGACTTTTTAACTTATGATTTGTTTTAAATAATTTATATCTCCTTAATTATCAGTTTTTGGACTATAATTATGTTACATAAGTTTATATACTCTAATTAGGCTCTAGTACCGTTAGCTTAAATCTTTCGGGTTATTAACGGTCACGGTGTATAATAACATACTCGCGTTTAGTGATGTGCTGTTTCCGAAACTTTCCGGAAACTTTCCTCATTTCCCATACAAAATGAGGAAAGTTTCTGGAAATTTTTGGAAACGACATCCCTACTCGCGTTACTATACCTGTAAGCATACTCCTCGTCCAGGGATTCAATTCGATTCAGATCTCCTTCGAGCCCGCACCGTACTCCGGCCGAAATGAATGAAACCAAGTGAATTGATATCGGATGTTTCCACAGTTTTATTAGATCCGGCTGCTTTGTGGGCTTCTTACTACTGAACCGATATAAATCAATACGGGGTTGTTATTCCCTAAGGTGAGTTGACTTTCAAGCATTCGGTTAGTTCAAGCGATATATATATATATATATATATATAAATACATTATATTCTAAAGGGCACATTCTTCACATTCAAATGTATCTTACAAAACAAATATAAACTAAGTTTAATTACAGGAATGTGTTAAATTTATCCAGAGAAAAATCTATTAGGTATACAATTTCATGCGCTACGGAAGTGTTTTAAATATGTATTATTTTTAATTAAGCTTGAATGTTGCTCCTTGAATTTTCGAGTAAAATGCAGATTTAAATAGTCAGAAACTACAATTAATTGAACAACATTGCCAGACAATACATATCAGAGTCCTATAAACGTTTTTATAATCAACTAGACTTGAAGACAACTTCGTCCGCGTATTTTTTTGCCATAGTCGGGTAAAAAGTATCCTGAGAGGCCTTATTCCTTTAAAATGCTGATTGTTTTAGACATTTTTCTCTATGATCAAACATGTTTTTTAACATATTATTGATGTTACTACCTAGAACAGGGCTATTGGGATTTATTGGTATATATTTGAAACCTACAGTTTGAATTTTTCATTGATAATTTTTGTTTCAAAAACTACTCGAAATTGACAAAATTCTCGCGGAAAATTCGTTTTTTCAACTTATTTTCGAGTGCACGCAATGAAAGCATGAAATAGTTATGTTACTACCTAGAACTCGGGAAAAGGTATTATTCACTTCAAAAAGTTGGTTGAAATTATCAATATATTTGTCATAATATGAAAAAAATAAATTTTAAAAGGAATAAGGCCTCTTAATATCTTTGGATGTCCAGCCCGTCTAGCACAACAATGATTCGCGACTCATGTCGCGCGACATAGCGCTACCCGTCACTCTGTCACATTACTGCATAGAAAGAGATGGGTAATTATCTCGCGCGAGAAATAGTCGCGTATGACAGTTATGCTAGAGGTGCAGCTGTCCCTGTAGCTAAATTGGTTAAAATTCATCCAGGTATTTCGGAGTCATGAGAGGACAAAGACATTATGACCAACAGATGACGACAGCCTAGCAAATGGCGATCCTGTATCGCGTTTGACAGACCTTGTGAAATAAAGACAGTATCATCATTTCAATCCATCCTGCCCATGGAAGATTAATTCAAGAGCCAATTTCAAGTCAAGATTCCATTGTCTTTTATATTATTTGGTTCGATATTATTTGATATTATTTGGTTAGAAAATACCCCAAATATTAGTCTATAATTTCCTGTCACCATTTTGCTGGAATAGCAGAAACAACCGGCAATTTCCAATCGTTTTATTGAATTTACCGTCCGAACGTACTTTCAATTAGGTGCAATCAATTCAGGCAGTTATTAGCATTCAGATATAACGGCTCTCAATAACGGTACAATATTTCGATGCTGCGACGCGAAAACAAAATGTTTAATTATGCTACAATTTATAGTTTAGTTCAGGGACCTAATTCGAGAATGCCGTTTGAGAGATCGCAAAACGTCAAAACTCTATTAGATAACAGTGATATCGCGTTTGAACTGTCATTAAAATGCGATGAGCTTCAAGTGACATATCTCATCTCGGAATTTTGTAAATACAAAGGCGATAATGTTTTTCAAAAATGCATTCATGCATATGAATTTCTGTTTTGAACGAAACGTAACTGACTAAATTCACACACTAAACGGTCAAGTTAAAGTGGGCGCCGGTTATTTATGCCGTTACATACAAAGGAAACGCAAATTAAGCATGACCGGATTGACGAAGTTGCGATGTTCTAGGCATATCGCCATTTGTCAAGTAGGGATTTTCTTCAATATAGTTTTCATTGAAAGTAATTATAAGACCTCATTTTCATGAATTTTTCCATAATTTTTTGAGCCGTAATTTTTTGTAGTTTTGCAATTGTCAAGTATGTGTAAATATGAAAATCTCAAAAATAACTAACCCTACCGTAGTTAGGTAATGAGTGTTGTTAAATATTTTTACAAAAGAATCATTGCACAGGTAAATCTACGGAGTTTATAAACGGATTTAACTGGAATCTGTTGACTACCATCTCGAGAAGCGGTAGTAAAAAAAAAGGATAAGAGTAGATCTACTAGGTAAATGTTTAAATTCTCGCAATGCACATTAACAATGCACTCGAACAAAAATCAAAGACTTTTTAATTATCAAAGGCTAAAAAGGTATTTTTACCGGACTATTTATGTAAATTTACAACAAAATAATGTACATTAAATATAAACTAAGAAAACTTTTGGGCGATTCTCCGGGCCGAGGTATTTTGCTTGACTTCGGTGGTCAATTTTATTTTTCATATTTTTGATTCGTGACTTTAATATATAAAAACGGCCTAATTTAAAAAAAAAATTGGTAGCAAAGGCCCTCTTCTGAACTTAGTGGTTCATAAGATATTTAAGATTTTACAATCACCGAAATCAAAGGCTCAATACTTCAGAGTTTTCGATGTGTAGCTCGCTGAAATGACGACCCTTAGGAATATGTGTAGTGTCAGGCTGTTGAGGCATAATACCCTGATGCACCAGTTCAACGAGATGGGTAAACCATGTGCTAAAATGCCAATGAGATGCCGGTGAAAGCAGCCTAACGAACAGCAATCCACCGAAATTAGTAAACAAAATAAGCACAGTCAGAACTATGCTGCATTAACAAAATCACGATTTATAGCATTGAAGAACCGATTGAGGGGCATGGAAATATAGAAATAATGTAAAATCAGTTGGTTTTATCGTAAAAATTGATAGCGGTGGCAATTTTTATTGACTTCAGTGGTCAAAAATTACACCGAATCAATGGAAATCAATTCCACCGATTTCAAAATTTAATGTTTTTTATCGATTTAAGGAATACTAGAAGTAATATAGACACGAACAAATTATTATGGACTTACATTCTCCCGGAGATAGTTTATTCACTTATAAAATTGCAGACACACAATCACTGAACGACACAAATTGTTCCACCGAATTCAACAAAACACGTAACCAAATCCACCGAATGACGAACGAACCCACACGAACTCTACCTACAAGCCATTGAGCCGACGTCTACTCTCGGCGGCGGTGAGAACACAACTGAAGCTATAGTTGCTTGCGAGCTGCGGGTTTCTAGTATACTTCTTTAAGGCAGTGCTGACGTGTTTTAAAGTTTACACTGAAATCACTAGTTACCCTCGGACGCTCCGAAAAATAGTTTTTATTTAAAATGTTTAGCAGATAAATTATATCTATAGGAACAAAATGATTAATAAACTAATGCTGAATACGGGAACACATTTGAAATCATAGTATCCAGACCCAATATCCAGTTATGATTTTTTATTTCAACAAATCTGGCAAGCGGACGCTCCCAGTGAACGTCAATTTTTGTAATAACTTTTTTTTATTGTCATGTTAATGAATTATCATGAAATGTTTACATAGCTCGCCAGACGAAACAAACAGTTAGGTACTAGCTTGATTTTTTTCAGAAATATTCTATGGTAAATTTAACCATTTTCAAGCCCGGACACTTAAAAATGCCACTCCTGTGAAATGCCCTTTTGATATTAAATTTTTCGAACAAAATAATTCAATTATTTATATAGAATTCTGCCCAAATATAATCATACTGTGCCTTTAACTGACAATGTGGTTATACTTTCTGTCAAGTGAAAATCGTATAAAATGGTGGGAAAACTGTAAGTAGTGTAAATCAACAATCAAACTTTGTTTATTATCAATAAGTATAAGTATAAGTTAAAAATATAACACAATAGTGATAGAAATCGCTTTTACTAAACCTAAACGCTTATTTACAAAAAATATCAAAAATCTAATTAGCCAGTTACGTGGCAATCAAGCTGTTCAGGTTTCAAATCAAAGAGGCGGTAATTGCAGACAACTTATTAATAGGGTGTCTTTACGTACCAAAGTTATTTCCCTAGCTTTCTCTAAAAAATAACATGAACTTTTAAATGAGGTATACTTAAATATACTCCCAACGATGAGTACTATCAGCTCTGAAAGTATTAGCATCTAATTCGTTAGCACCTTATGTAGTTCGTGCGCAGTCCCTATTAACGGTCCATTTTAATAGGGAGAAGCAGTGTGAAAGCTTCTGTTTAAATATTTAATTTAATAGGATAAAGGGCTGCGTATTGTACAAGGTACACTTTGTGTCTGCCGTTATTTTTATATCCGATTATTATTCGAAAGTGCATAAATACACTGTGATCTTTATACCATATTAGAATTTTGATGAATGTGTACTGATGTGTACATATTTGTTCGTTTAGTCTAATTCCTGCTTAGTTTCGCTGATTTAGATTTTAAGAAAGCGAAAAACAATAATTATGATTACTTAAAATTAATTTAATACACAGATGCTATACTTATGTGAACAGTGTTTGCGACATATAAAAAAAGGTCTTGTATTGACTAGACCATTCTCTAAAATGTTATATTAGCCCGATTGCTTATATACTTCCTTCCGACATAGATATATTATTTCTTTTACTCCATATTCCATAAATAAAGCGATAAATGGTGCAGCGAATACCCGGATATAGCTAAAGATCCGGCCAATAGCCGGATACGTGAATTTACATATGTTGTAATATGATTATGTGGAGCATTAACTTCTCTTTATTCGTTCAGGCGAGAGCGAACTCACCTTTTTTTTGGCTAATTGCGTTCCCATAAATGAAACAAGGGCTGAATCAGTAACCAGATGTACCGATCAAGTAAAAGACGCTTCCACCAAATTTTGCTCGGTTGTAAGGGAAACAATGGACAGGATTCGATGGAGGCAAATCATTCACTCCAAGTGTAAGACATCCAGTGATGACCACGATCCTCAGTCGCGACTCATGAGAAAACGACAAGAGAGAGAGAGAATCAGTATTCGACTAAATAATACGAGTAAATAGCCACAACTCAAAATATATGCGAAAATAATGCAGCGACATGGAAAGCGAACCTTTTTCGCCGTTAAATCGATGTAAAAAAACCACCGTGATTACAATACAGAACGGCGTTTTTCGAATATATCAATCGGATACAACCAAAGCTCGCCGATTGTACCTACAAAAAGACTAATTGGTTATGCCATTGCATGAATATGGGGAGAATTCGCTAATAGAATTACGAACGTGTGCCACCAGTTGCTCGGCGACTCTATTATGAGCCAGAAATTATTTCAGTCTGATAAAGGCGAGTTCTATGAGGAAAATGAGGAATTAAGACATGTGCTGCCGCCAATGTACCTTTGCTGTGCTAAATTCTTAACGTCGGATTTTCAAAATGACTTTTGTTTATGAAGGCAGTACACTATACTTATATTATAATAAAATATTTAAATAAAAAAAAAGAGTAATAGGTAACTGTTACCAAAATCTATTGAGTGGTTTTGTACGACCTATATTTTTTTTATGTAAAGCAGCTTGCATGTATCCTTGTATCCACTAATATTTTTCACAACAAGTACCTGATAAAATATTAGTTGATCATCACTTGTTTTAATCTATTTTCGCGGCCTGATACATAAAATACTTTTAGGACGATGGGATGGACTTACCCGTCTTGAACGGTACTGAAAGGAAAGACATAGTTGATATTTATTTGTCGCGCTTCAAGTAGCGTATGTGAAAGAGATACAAGTGTCATATGAGTGTAGATCTCCTTCAGGAGGGAAGGGGGAAGTAAACATTTTAAAGTGTCAAAAACGCGCGTGTCGCTTTTGCCGCTTGAGGCGCCCATAAACTGCGAAGACTGCAACAAACTAGTTATACGATCGTTCTACTTAGCAACAGAACCGTTTGAACCATGGTATAATAATATACGTTTGAACCGAATGAAGTCCCTTATTAAACCGAGTATTACAACGTATTTTTGAAATCCGTTGATTGCATCGATGTATCTAAAGATGAACTAGGTTTAGGTTAGGTTTAGGTTTAAAGAAATTTATTTTCTCATAAGAATATCTACAATTCACTTACATGAGAAATTATATATCTAATTTGACAATTGTATGGTGAGCGCATGTATGCGTACATTGCGTACATATTTGCATTCACAAAGATATAGTACGTACCTTAAATTTACTACACCAACTTAAATATTATAGCACTAAAAATAATCACTTTACAATAACTTACACGAATAAAAACATATTTAATATATATTATATTGGGTTGACTTCAAATTTGTAGGTAGACGAAAAACGCAGAACAAAATGCATAAGTACCCGGGATTTGTGTTTGCGTTCTGCATGAACTAAAGTACATGTTCAAAACATTTTGGGCTAATCATGAGTCATGACACATAACTGCCACTATAATAACTAGGTCGATGCCGAGTCAGCCACCGGCTAAGCTTGCACCATAGATTGGAGCGGAGTTTTTTTTTTTCGAAATTTTCTCTTCGACACGACCTAGCGAAATTTAATTTGTGCATTTTAAAACAAAAATGTCTAAAATCGGTTGAGAACTCGCTGAGATCTGCGCATTGTTACAAAGTCCATTCGAGTAACTGCCACTATAATAACTAGGTCGATGCCGAGTCAGCCACCGGCTAAGCTTGCACCATAGATTGGAGCGGAGTTTTTTTTTTTTTCGAAATTTTCTCTTCGACACGACCTAGCGAAATTTAATTTGTGCATTTTAAAACAAAAATGTCTAAAATCGGTTGAGAACTCGCTGAGATCTGCGCATTGTTACAAAGTCCATTCGAGTCGATCCATGGGAGCTTCGCTCGCTTCGCTCGCTCCGCTCCAACAATTAAGACTATTTCAAATTCTTCCGATCATGTCATAAGGAAAAGTCTCAGACTGTTCATACAAAAATTTTAGACTACACATGTACCCGTGAGCAACGTGTCTTTGGGGATATATACCAGGGGCGCCTACGGTGGCTTCGATGGGACTGTTAGGAGGAGAGACGTCCTGGTGCTGGTTGTTCTTCACCATGTAGCAGCCTCAGACTGATTATAAGAAAGTGTTAGACTACGGGTGTACCTGTGAGCGCCGGGTCTTCAGGGGGGCTGTAGCAGGGCGGAGCTACGGTGGCCTCGGTGGGAATGCAAGGGGGAGGAGGGCCATCGTGGTGGATTTTGTTCTTCACCATGTAGCAGCATTAGACTGTTCATAAGAAAGTGTTAGACTACGGGTGTACCTGTGAGCGCCGGGTCTTCAGGGGGGCTGTAGCAGGGCGGAGCTACGGTGGCCTCGGTGGGACTGCAAGGGGGAGGAGGGCCATCGTGGTGGTTTTTGTTCTTCACCATGTAGCAGCATTAGACTGTTCATAAGAAAGTGTTAGACTACGGGTGTACCTGTGAGCGCCGGGTCTTCAGGGGGGCTGTAGCAGGGCGGAGCTACGGTGGCCTCGGTGGGACTGCAAGGGGGAGGAGGGCCATCGTGGTGGATTTTGTTCTTCACCATGTAGCAACATTAGACTGTTCATAAGAAAGTGTTAGACTACGGGTGTACCTGTGAGCGCCGGGTCATCAGAGGGGCTATAGCAGGGCGGAGCTACGGTGGCCTCGGTGGGACTGCAAGGGGGAGGAGGGCCATCGTGGTGGTTTTTGTTCTTCACCATGTAGCAGCATTAGACTGTTCATAAGAAAGTGTTAGACTACGGGTGTACCTGTGAGCGCCGGGTCTTCAGGGGGGCTGTAGCAGGGCGGAGCTACGGTGGCCTCGGTGGGACTGCAAGGGGGAGGAGGGCCATCGTGGTGGTTTTTGTTCTTCACCATGTAGCAGCATTAGACTGTTCATAAGAAAGTGTTAGACTACGGGTGTACCTGTGAGCGCCGGGTCTTCAGGGGGGCTGTAGCAGGGCGGAGCTACGGTGGCCTCGGTGGGACTGCAAGGGGGAGGAGGGCCATCGTGGTGGTTTTTGTTCTTCACCATGTAGCAGCATTAGACTGTTCATAAGAAAGTGTTAGACTACGGGTGTACCTGTGAGCGCCGGGTCTTCAGGGGGGCTGTAGCAGGGCGGAGCTACGGTGGCCTCGGTGGGACTGCAAGGGGGAGGGCCATCGTGGCGCTGGTTGCCCTTCTTCACCATGTAGCAGCGCGGCATCGTGGCCCACGCTGCAACAAGAGATACTATGTTCACACAAGTTCAACAAACGTATTGTTTAGGATACTTAGTGAAAGTTATACAACAAGAAAGTTATGTAAGCAAGTATAGCTGGGTTAAGTTAGTTACCACATAAGACTTAAGATAATTAATAATAGCGTTGTCAAAGTTTGGCATTCCTACTGAGCGCTGATAAGGCTCCGTACTAATTGCTAAGCATGCATAAATCCAATTAAGAGCCATTTCGTAATATGATTGGCGCAAAGCGTTTGTAACGCTTTGTTGCATTAAAATTTATCGCCAGGTGTCTCCAGTCAAGTGGGATATGCTCCTATAATATACAACAACTTATGGTCGCTATTGCTCGCAGCTAGGTACCTCCTACTATTTTATTTTCCGTAAAATGTCGTTAGAATTCTGAATCGAACCTTATTTGTTTATTGCAAAGAAGCCCTGAGATTATTTTCCAAAAACAGAAAGCAAATACGCTACTTTGGATGCCATTGAATCGTTCATTTTGTTTCATTACGTAAGTATCTGCCTTAACGGCTTCATCGCGCCAAAACGGCCAAAAGAACTTCAATTATTTTTGGTGATACTGGTACTATTACCATCTTTAGATACCCAGCTGCCCGTATGGGTATCTAAAGATGGTTATCCCTTCGAGTGGCAGAAACCGGGAGCCGGACCCCACGTCAAGTGGCAGGCATCCGGGAGCCGGACCTGACAAAACAAGCCGTTGAGTGGCAAGGTTTCTGATTGCATGATAGGAGAAGTGGCGCAGCCATCTTGGCAAAATATACCGTTAAGTGGCGGGCCTCCCACGGGTGGTCATCGCGAATTTCCGCATGTTACAAAAAATATCTTTTCTCAAAAAAAAAATTATAGATGTTGTATATAAACTATATATCGTTGGATTCATCATAAAATGCCATATTTATTGTATAGAAATTAATGTCATTCCATTTATGGAAATTTTGCTAGTCTTGATCAATCGTCGAATGACTAAATTTTAACCACTTTATGTATAAAAATAACTATAATTAGGAAAAAAAACAGTGAACCGTAGAAAAAACTAATTTAATGGCAAATCTATATATTTATTTACACCTATAACCCTTTTTATTACACCTCACTATACAATATTTTCTAACCACAAGGTTTTTAAAATGCTCACGGCTCGGCGGTCGACGCGTGATGGTCGGGGGGTCGGGAAGATGACGCAATTTCTAACGAACTTTGCTTTGCGCGTCATCAATTCGACCGTTAGTGAATGCCGTCCTTGCTTATTGACGAATGCATCTTACAAGTGTGAGCAAGCAAAATATAGTTTTGACGGTTTTATTTCGGGTGCGAAATAAGACATCGCACAGGGTCCGGGAGCCGGATCCTGCCACCCAACGGCTTGTTTTGTCCGATCCGGCTCCCGGATCTCTGCCACTTGACGTGGGGTCCGGCTCCCGGTTCCTGCCACTTAACGGTAAATTTTGTAAAATAGACGCGCCACTTCTCCTGCCATGCAACTGGTGGCGCTGCCACCTGAAGGGTTATAGTATACCTTCTTACCTAGCTACAGTGAAGCAAAAAAAAATTGCTTCCCTTTTCTTACTCGCGAACGTCCTTGATTATACACCTTCTAGTTAGTATAATCTTGATTGAGCGGCACGGCATGATGAACTAGAACGATGAACAAAGCGGGCATACTCTGCCGATATATCGAAGCTTACTGACCCGAGGCGAACGCTTGTAGCTTCGATTCTTGTCGGACGGTACACTGGAGTGGAATTCACAATATCACACACTTGGCCGAGCCTAGTTTGACTCTAATATAGGGTTGTCATAAAAATGTGTACGTCCACCGGGACTCGTGCATAGGACAAAGCGTCCCGACGTACAAAGTACTGAACTGGTGGGATTTACCGAGACTCCACTCTTCGAACCGCGACATGTCCCGGCGTACCGAGACGTATGGTAACCCTACTCTAATATAAGTGGTTCTGCAATCTGTAGACCTCGTGCGCTTGTGTCGAATGGTTGAAATATGTATATTTTTTTTGTTAAGAACCTATCTGTAACACAATTTTTTTACCAATCTGTAACGTTTCGCCAAATTTTCATTTGTCCGAAAGCTATTTTTTTCCAAAACTGTAAACTATTCAGAATAATTATAAAACAAACGTAACCTAACCTAATGGATCCTTTAAAACGATGCTTATGAAATCCTAAAAAATATTCCGGGTACTCAGTTTTTTTTTTACTTTCGTACAAATGAAAATATGGCGAACGGTGATGACAGATGGAAAACGTTAAAAAAAAAGTTTCGAAGTTAAGATTCATAATAAAATAATCTTTAATTGTATTTAATTTCAATTCAATAATCAGACCGTTGCAAAATGCTAGTAGGTATAGATTTACCTGTTTATACCTGGCTACCCGATAGTTGTGACGGCGAAAGAATAGGCAACCTAACGTTTGCATATTCTATGGGCTTTATACTTTCGATTGGTATAGAATTTATCTAATATTAATCAAACCGGTGAAATGGTTAAAAAAAAAAGTTTTTATTATTTAATTAAACATACCCTGGACTAAAATTTCTTAGGCAACCCATATGCAATATATTTATTGACATATTAAATCACTACATAGTATAAAACAAAGTCGCTTTCTCTGTCCCTATGTCCCTTTGTATGCTTAAATCTTTAAAACTACGCAACGGATTTTGATGCGGTTTTTTTTTATGGATAGAGTGATTCAAGAGGTAGGTTTATATGCATAATTTATCAGAATTGCACCCGTGCGAAGCAGGGGCGGGTCGCTAGTTAAATATAAAATACATTTCATCAAATAAACATCTCGGTGAAGGTCGTTTTATATCGGGATCTTAGACTATAAGGAAATCACAGCTTTGTATTGTAATATAAGCTTGTTTCCATACTTTTGGCCTGGGGTGTATTATCAATTTATCACTTTCACGGACAGTACGTTGAGAGACGTGCCTAAATTAAGACCCTCGTGATCAGTGGCGGATTTACCAGCAGGCTGAGTAGGCTCGAGCCTAGGGCGGCAGATTTTGGGGGCGGCAAATTTGGGAACGAATTTTTATTTTTTACCTCATAGAAATCAAAAAGATTTTTCTATGACGGTTTTCTGATGTCTTACAGATAGAAGTCTGCAACAAATTTTGTCGATGACTTTTCTCTCTCACTTGTCATTGCACATTCCGAGAGTAGCATAAACTTTCATATTATCCTAGAGTAAAACAGCTAGTTCGTCGCCCCTCAACCAATAATCGGCCTCTCGCCTCTGCGCCCTTTGCCCACACTTTTTAACCGACTTCAAAAAAGGAGGCGGTTCTCAATTCGAACTATTTTTTTTTTCTATGTATGTTACTCGATATCTCCGAGAATCGTGAACCGATTTTCAATTTTTTTTTTTTTATCGAAAGGGTATAACTCCGAGTTGGTCCCGTTGGCACTAAGTCGGGATCTGATGATGGAATCTTGGAGAAATCGAGGGAACTCTTCAAATGTTATAGGGTCATGTACGGCGCTTTCGGTAATTTATTGATAAAGTCAAGAATTTACATTCAGTAAATAGGATTTGGTGTAAGGAAACTGATGATGAACACACATACGAATCACTAAAAAGCAAAAAAAAAAATTTTAACACAAAAAAGGACCGACTTCAGTAAAACTAAAAAGCCAACAATAACCCGTTCAAGTACTAGATTACATTTGACTCACCCTTCGAAGTCGGTGCCAAACCTCGCGTAAACTATCCATACTAATATTATAAATTTGAAAGTGTGTCTGTCTGTCTGTCTGTCTGTTACCTCTTCACGCTTAAACCGCTGAATCGATTTTGATGAAATTTGGTATGGAGATAGTTTGAGACCCGGGAAAGGACATAGGATACTTTTTAACCCTTAATGTCTGGATGTATAGCCCGATATACATATTTTTTGACCATCTTTTTGCATTTTTTAGTTGAACAGATTTTTTTACTATATTTAACGGCACCGAGGTTTGAACCCTGGTTTCTTTTTTATTTTGAGACTTTAAGGGTTAAGAACTGAGTGGTTTGGGATCGACTTCGAAGGTGAGTCAAATGTAATCTGTACTTGAACGGGTTATTGTTGGCTTTTTAGTTTTACTGAAGTCGGTTCTTTTTTTTTGTTAATTTTTTTTTTATAAGTGAAAAGAGCGAAATTGTAAGAAATATGCCCCTCTTCCCACTAACAACCAATACATGCCAGTCTTACTACTGGTTGGAGGCTAATTAAAAAAAAACATTTCTAACCAAAATGAGCGAATTGTCATCATCAACCCTTACGAAAAAGGCTCTGTCCTTAGAAGAAGTATATCCTAATGATTTAGAGACTGTATCGTTATTAAAACTATCGTGAGACATCTTTACTAATTATAAAAACGGTATAAACTCACGTAAAAATTGTCAGGAACGGCCCGCGAGCCGCGTTGTGGGTCGCGAGTCGCGTAGCAGCACGGATAGCTACCCCTGATGAAGAGCTCCAAATGAGTTCGAAACATGTCGGGCCGTTCCTGACAATTTTTACGTGAGTTTATACCGTTTTTATAATTAGTATTTAGAGACTGAGTTAGTTCAAGAATGCATACATTTTCGAGGCCACATATCTTCGCAAAACATTTTGGTAAAACCAGATTCTACGTCATTAGAGAGCCTATCTTCGTTTCTGCGAAAACAGAGTCTGCAGAACGTTTATCCGAACTTGGACATAGCCCTTCGTATGGCCTTATGTACACCAGCGACGAATTGTTCTTAAAAGAGTAAAAGTTTATCTGAGATCGACCTTGAGCCAAGAAAAATCAAACGCTTTAGCTCTTTTGTGCATAGAGTCGGAATTAATGAACAAGATTACTTACGACGATATCATCGATGATTATGCCAACAAAAAATCGCGCAAAAAGGCATTGTAACGAACTTCTATTTCGTCGTAAGTAATCTTGGTCAATAATTCCGACTTGACTGAGTCGATTATTTTTAACTGATTGTAAGCGCAATAAAGATTATATTTTATTCACGTTTACCAAATGTTCATTATTGTGTAAATAGCATACATTACCCCGCCCATACATGATTGAGCTTCGATTAGCTAAAAATATACCGAGAAATTATTTTACGTGCAATTTCAACGAAATTGTTGCATTGTAAAAATAATGTATGATATGACAATTGTTGAGGCAAGGGCGGCGAAGACTATTCAGCCTATACCTTGAAAATTTGTAAATCCGCCACTGCTCGTGATACGGCACGACGTCTGTGGACGTAACCTCCGCTCCGCCTACGGCCGAACATTTTTCATCGTTTTTTTATATAAAAAGATCCTAATGCAGTTTTGGCAACTTTTTTGTTTGAGTTTTGCCTATGCCGCGGCATGTAATTTTCACAAATGCCACGTGTGCGTGTGACCGAGTTAATTGTTTTGCTATAAAAAAAAACTTGTTAGTGTATTCGTTAGGAAACGTACTTTACATATCAATTTATTTTATGTTATCTCATAGTTGGGTAATTACAATTACCTATGGGATAATTTCTGAGCTACAGATAACGATTACTTCCCGTATAATACGTACAATGAAAGATATTATTGAACATTAGAACGGTATAACTGTTATAAGGCGTCCAGTTACCAATTCCCTAAGGGACGATACCATTTCAGTTTCATCGCACCAGAGGCCTTTGAAATTAGGCGGAGGCGGCCCTGAAGTGTTCGACAGTCTTGCTTGACAGTTTGATCAGGTTTCAACTACCATTATAATTTGACCCCTAGATTATAGTTCCCTATTCAAAGGCCGTGGTCGGGTTTCCTTAAAGTATGCCCTTACATCAAATGGGCTCGTGTTTTTTTTTGTTAGTTCCTCTTATAGTGAAGAATATCCTGTCTGTGAAAGGTTTTTGACGAATTTTTTTATTAAGATTTTTAGAAAACTACCTATACATTAAAGATTTTTGGTATGTATTCAAGCGGTTTGCTTCAAATGTTGAAATGATGTTATTTATGTAGATTTTCATCACCCAAAAAGCTAATAAGTACTTGTTTTCATATTAAAAAATACCAAATAAAAAAGGATCTTTTATATGGTTGCGAAATCACTTCTAGATTTTTTTCTCAGAAGTTATCATTGGCCTACTACTCACGTAATTATCAAAATTTTCCAGGCGGCATTACGTATCAAAAATCAGCAATATGTGCCGCCAAGTTCTGTATCAAATCAGTGTTTTTCAATGTCGCATACAAACTCCTCAATTATGTTGTTAATGACGTTGTTCTAACCATTATCTATTTATATTGAAACCCTTTAATTTCATATATAACACGGTACGGCTAAATTTAAATTTCCAATTTATCCCCCAAAAGTGACCCCCATATTCGTTATTTATTTATTGTATATATATTTAAAATACTCATATATGTACCAAAATTTAACTTAAATGGTCGAGTAGATTCGGATACCGGGTGACAGACAGACAACCGAGTGATCCTATATTAGGGTTCCGTATTTTTCATTCGGAGGTTCGGAACCCTAAAAAGTCACATGAGGTAAAAACGTAATATTTTAAAAGCAAGGAAGCACAGACCGTCCATTAAAGCAGGCAATAAATTTAAATATAAATAAGTAGAAGATAATCCTTATTCAATCGGAGCCAACAAAAGCTTCGTGAAAATAAATACCGTGCTGATGTCGATACCAAGAATGAGTAGGTATTTATTGAAATTCGAATGATTAATTACAACTTCGTTAATTACTCGGTGAAATGTTGGATTAATTACTTTCTTTGTTTTCTTTATTTACTTTACTTCACCCAACTTCACCATATTAACATTTAAAGTAGGTATTTTAAACTATTTGCTTTTGTTATATTCCCAAAAAAAGTATGGCATGAATAATGCAAATTCAAACATTTTAAGATGAATGGGTTCCAAGGACAGCATCCAAATGAAAAAGTGAGCAAAACCGTAAGATAATGTACCTACCTATATGAAAAAACCGGCCAAGTGCGAGTCTTACACGCGCACCGAGTGTTCCGTACAAACTTTCACTTATCCCATCTTAATTGGCCTGGTTGAGTTAAGTTTGCACCTAAAATGTATGGCGCCGCATACAAACTTAACGCAACCGAGTTCTCCAAATATAATGATGTACTTGTCAAATTTCATAGTTCTAGGTCATCGGGAAGTACCCTATCATTTGATTCCCGTGAGAGTGTCGAATGTACGTTTTTTGCGACATAAACGGCCTCACGTTAACTTAGAGTTTGATTTTTTCACAGCTTCAAGGGACCGTAGACCTGAATATATGGTGTTAATTTCAACTTGATACCTCCACGCGTTCTCGAGATAAAGGGTCTTGACAGACAGACGGACGGACAACAAAGCGATCCTTTAAGGGTTCAGTTTTTTCCGATTGAGGTACGGAACCCTAAAAACATACAGTCGAATTGAGAACTTCCTCTTTTTTGAAGACGGTTGAAAAGACTCATTTTACGTTTTATTATACCTATGTACTCGCAATTATTATTATATTTGGAACATCCATTTAGTACTGAATGTAAAATGATAAATATAACCGGGCAAGACAATGTTGGGCCACGCTCACGCTCAGTGTATGTGTCCTCAGTCCGTTAGCTCTTATTACAAAAAACCCTTTTCGTTGCAGATTGCAGTCCCTATTGTGTGTCTAAAAGTGTCATGTAATAATATACATAGGTACAAATGGTACAATCACTTTAATCATCTATAACATGAAACCTAATTACGTTTTACAGGCGACAGTTAATTTTAAACTGCGCCAAATAAAAAATAAAAGCAAAGCGTGCCTTGAAGTTTTATATTTCAAAGACCCTTTACTTTTCTTTTAATTACTAAAGCACGTTTTAGAGTTTTACATCAGTCATTACCTATTAAAAACATTTTTCAGATGTTTTATCTGTATTTTTAGCTTAATGGTGAGCGCTTGACTCACTACAAAACTAGCGCTTCGAAAATTGCTGATATTTCGCAATCAAATCGAAAAATGGTTTGTACTCGCTCGCAACATGAGAAGAATTCCTCTAAAAATTCACCCAAAGCTCCTATTTTTTATTCTTCTTCTTGTGAATTGATTGTATCCAGTGAAATTCCCTGAGTTAAACTGCAGGCGGACGGACAGACTTAGCAAAACTTTAAGGATTACATACGGAACCTTTGAAAATATTCTTTTTCTTTGTTACTATGGACCACCTGCAATAATCAGCTACTAATACTAAAATAACTCATGCTGTAACTATGTTTGAGGGATGCTAACGTATCCATTATGCGCGCGGGTCTTTAAAAATAAGACAGGGTACGTCAGCCACAATGAGAGCACATCACTAACCCCAGTATCGGAATTGAAGCAGTTGCCGTGGCCGTGACCGAATACGGTCTGGAGAATATTATCCATACTATTATAAAATTCTAGATTTGTATAGAAAACCAGTATCCAATCGAGAGGGGTCATGATTTCAGTAAAAGTCCGTCTGGCGCCATCTGTTTTCATAATTTTCTTTGCTCTCATCACGAGGAAATGGCTGGACGGGTTTTAACCAATTTTGGAACAGGGATAGCGGAACATCTAAAGAAGGTTATAGTATAAAAAAATCACGCGTACGAAGAGCGCCCTCTAGTATATATATTTATAAACATGGAAACGTGAAATAAACATGGGTAATGAATGTCCCGAAATTTGATGCCTATCATAATATTAATGTTCATAATAAAACCTTTTGTAAATTAATATCGCTTACGATAGTTAACGACGGAAAAATATATTAAATTTTCTGTATGGCAGGTTTTTTGTGTGGATATAGTTTTATAGTACCTAAGTAGGTAGGTACCCATCCTTTTCTAAGTAAGGATTTCGTATGATAATATGCAAAATATAATATTTATATTTACTAAAATTGTATAATATACCTACTTAAAGGTAAATGTGGATTAGATGTTCTTTTTATTCTTGTTTTTTTTTATAGTTAGGTATAACCCCTCTCATTCCTAGAAAAAAAACACATTTTCCTATAGCTTAAAAAAAAATAAAATGCTAATTCCCGCCTTGTACGGGCATCGTACGGTAACCATGATACATTTTCCAAACTGGCAGGAGTGGACATATAAATAAAAATTCGGGATTGTTTAAAATTTCATCCATTTCCCATTTCTCACTGATTTGTGTCACAGTTTTCGTCATTGTTTTTTTTTAATTCGATACAGTTCACGTCGTCTAAAACTTGGAATTTTTTCATACTACATAGGTATCTTGCTACTAAAATAAATATTACTAGAGACCCGTTGCGGCGTCGAACCGCCGCTAGAATATGGAAATCCGGTAGTGTTACAGAAAATAACTACTTTATCGATAAGAAGTTTTTGGGGAACGAAGAATAAATACTGAAAAAAAAAACACGTTAAAATGATGTTTTAAAAACGTTAAAACATGCCAGGCTAGAGCCAGGCCTGATAGCCAACTGCTAGCTTCATCGTGACAACTTTTTCAACTCTTTTGTAAAAATAACTTATGCATTAATGACATGTGATCTGCTGATCTGTTTCACAAATAAAATGCATATTATGTATTCGATTTATGGAAAAATATAATTCATGCCAATAGTCCCATATCTTAAAACAATAATTGACATATTTCCATAGGACCGAACATCAGATTGGTAGAATTTTAATTTGTTGTTCATTTCAGGACATAAATTTATCGATTTGATCGATTTCTATCAATTTCCAGAAATAGCACATGAATCGAAATGACAGATTTGGTCACTCACTACGCAGGTTTTAAAAAGGAGATCATGGAGTGCGTAACTGTTTATGTATTCATTCATAATCGTTAATACTTCAAAATATTGATACTAAAAAATGTTACATAAACTCAATTGTATGAAATAGAGAGCAAAAAACGTTTATAGATACCTACACGAAAAACCACTATTATCAATGCTTGTTTTTTTTTATGAAATTCAATAGATCGTGCAAATTTTCTTAATATGGGTGCTGCCATGTCATCATCATCAATCATTTATTCAATAACAATTACACATTGTGTTTGAAATTCTTACGATAGTTTTACTTAATCAAACCCTACTTACTAATCTAAATAAATTACTGACCAACAATAATCCACCATAAAAAAAAGAATGTGTCAAATATGTGTAATAAAAAAAATCCAATATATAAAACAGCTAAACATGTTTGAAAAGAGAATATAAGATATTTTTTTTTCAAAAAGTTGAGCTGAAGGTCTAATACCCGAATTCCAAATTCAAAGTTTCGTGTCTTTCCTCTCATTGAAATAGTGTCTGACATAAGAGTGAGGGAGATGCTATCTATACTCTCAAGTCTATAATAAAAACCTAATTTCAGGGTTCCTTACCATTCTCGGTAAAAACGGAAGCCTTATAAAATCAATTTGTTTTGTTGACAGCAGAATTTGACAAATATTATTTTGAATGAGAATAAAAATGATCAGCCAGACATCATTAATTCAAATATGATTTATTCTTGAGCGCGTCGATTTTTTGAAATTTGCATCATGTGTAGGTTATTTCTACCATCAAGTTTCGCATGTTAGGGTAACATGTTAATTATTCCACATTGCCAACTCGTCCACAATGTCAGCTCGTCTATATTCCCATCTGGGTCACAATGCCAACTTGTCCACACACCCAACACGTCCACATTGCCAACTCGTTTATACACCCAACTCATCTGCATTGCCAACTCGTCTATATTACCAATTCGTCTCCATTGGCAACTCGTCCATATTCCCAATTCGTCCACAATGCCAACTCGACCATATTGCTAACTCGTCCATATTCCCAACTCGTCCACAATTCCAACGCGTCCATATTGCTTATATATATATATGCCAACTCGTCCACAAATACAACTCGCCCACATTTCCAACTCGTCCATATTCCCAACTCGTCCACATTCCCAACTCGTACACAATGCCAAATCGTCCACATTGCCCACTCGTCCATGCACCCAACTCATCTACATTGCCAACTCGTTCATATTACCAACTCGTCTTTATTGCCAACTCATCCATATTCCCAACTTGTCCACAATGCCAACTCATCCATATTGCTAACTCGTCCATACACCCAACTCGTCTACAATACCAACTCGTCCTTATTATTAACTCGTCTTTATTGCCAATCTCATCCATATTATCAACTCGTCCGTATTACCAATTCGTCTTCATTGCCAACTCGTTTATATTCCCAACTCATCCACAATGCCAACGCGTCCATATTACTTGCTCGTCCACAATACCAACTCGTCCACAAATACAACTCGTCCACATTTCCAACTCGTCCATATTCCCACCTCGTCCACAATGCCAAGTCGTCCACATTACCAACTCGTCCATACACCAAACTCGTCTTCATTTCCAACCCATTAACAATGCCAACTCGTCCATATTGCTAACTCGTCCACAAATACAACTCGTCCACATTTCCAACTTGTCCATATGCCCAACTCGTCCACAATTCCAAGTCGTCCACATTGCCAACTCATCCACATTTCTAACTCGTCTACAATACAAACTCGTCCTTAATATCAGCTCGTCTTTATTGCCAACTCGTCCATATTCCCAACTTGTTCATTTTGCTAACTCATCCACATTTCCAACTCGTCCATATTCTCAACTCGTCCGTATTACCAAGTCGTCTTCATTGCCCAGTCGTCCGTGTTCCCAACTTGTTCATTTTGCCAACTCATCCACATTCCCAACTCGTCCATATTCCCAACTCGTCCACATTGACAACTCGTCCATATTACCAACTTGTCCGTATTACCAACTCGTCTTCATTGCCAACTCGTCCATAATACGAACTCGTCCACATTGCCCCCTTGTCCATGTTCTCAACTTGTAAATTTTACCAACTCATCCACATTGCCAACTCATCCACATTTCCAACTCGTCCATATTCCCAACTCGATGATACACCCAACTCGTCTACAATACCAACTTGTCCTTATTATCAGCTCGTCTTTATTGCCAAATCTTCCATATCACCAACTCGTCCGTATTACCAAGTCGTCTTCATTGCCAACTCGTCCATATTCTCAACTCGTCCACCTTGCCCACTCGTCCGTGTTCCCAACTTGTTCATTTTGCCAACTCGTCCACATTCCCAACTCGTCCATATTCTCAACTCGTCCACATTGCCCACTCGTCCGTGTTCCCAACTTGTTCATTTTGCCAACTCATCCACATTCCCAACTCGTCCATATTCCCAACACGTCTACATTGACAACTTGCCCATATTAACAACTCGTCCATATTCCCAACTCGTCTATATTACCAACTTGTCAATTTTACCAACTCATCCACATTCCCAACTCGTCCATATTCCCAACTCGTCCACATTTCCAACTCGTCCATTTTACCAACCCATCCATATTACCAATGTAGATACATTCCCAACTTAGCTACATTGTCAAGTCGTCCATATTCTCAACTCGACCACATTTCCCATCCCGTTGACATGCAAGCGGAAGCACTAAGTTTTTTCTTGTAAAATACCATTTAATTTACCATGACTCATGCCATTTTCCTTGAAATTATTTTTTTGATGGACTTATATAATCATATTTATAATAATCTATCATAAATTTACTTATTTAGGTTTAATTTAGTTTTACAAATTTTTTTCTGCTTTGATTTATTGTAAAACTCGCGTATAAAAATAATCTATTCTTGAATGACGGTCAGTTTTTCTAGTCTTTCGAGTACCAGTCCAACTCGCACTTAACCGGCTTTTTTCTCCACATTTTTAACAGGTATGCGAAAAAAGTTTCCATATCAACATTTTAAAAAGAAAAACAACCTGGCAATTTAGAGCATTGACATAATAGCCCCCAATAAAAAAGACATTAAAAGTTGTCAGAATATGGTTACTGTCATTCATTGTCAACAAACTGTAAAATTATTTTTGCATATTCGTAACATGTTTTAAGTGTTGCGGATATTATGTTGCCGACTCAAAAATAATATTTCATCATGCCGAACAACTTACTACAGGTTTGTGATTAAATCATGCTTATTATTATTCGGTCATCTTATGTCAAAATAGGGATCACAGGTCACGTGGTCAAAGTCACGTGGTTAGCGCACAGTAGTTTTTTCAAATCCATTTTTCAGTACCATTTCAGGAAAAAATTAAAATTCCAAGAGTTTTATGCACCTCTCCAGCATGAGACGAATCTAATAACATATCATTTATCAAAATCGGGCCATAACTGTAGATCTGATGGGATGTACAAAAATCGGCCTCGCGTAATATATATATAGATAATGAAATAAATATTATAATGAAATGTACCTACTGCTTACCGCTCGCTGGACACTTTTTCACCTATGAATGACACCGCTTCTACTTTTTACCCTCCATAATTTAAACAGGTAAAGCCTGACGTGAGAAATATATGAGGATTGTCAAGAGGGCGCTATTTATAAGAGCCTTATCACACTTGCGATTTGCGAGCGAGTTTTCTATACAAATAAGCGTCGCGACGAACTCGCTGCGTGATCGCCTTCATACAAAATTCGCTCGCAAATCGCAAGTGTGATAAGGCACTAAGATTTATATGGCAACAATTTTGCAACCAATCGCAACCCACTATAATGACGTTAGTTTTAAATATCTGTCAGTTCCACTATGTTAACCTCGTAATATCATTTAATGGACACATGGTAAACACATGTACACTTTATTTATAATCTTACGTTCACAATTGTGAAAAGTTTTCGGCATTTTCTTTGGATAATTTTAAATATTTGCCTTTTAGAAATCGCCACGAATGACATTGACATGTTGACTAACCATCATAAAATCATTGCCAGTGTAAGAAATTTGTTCCAGCGAAATTCCGCAATATGGCGCATCCTCATATATTTCAGGCTTTAAATAAGTAATTTAAGTCTGAAAGACCTGTGCAGGAGCACAATGTAAATGACTGTGTGTGAAACATGCCCATACAAGCGCTAAGTTTAAATGAACTTTTGTATTAAATGTTTGCGAATATTAGGTACCGACGCGATTAATAGCTTAAGATTACTATTAAATTTCAAGTTTTCAACTCTGACATTGCGCAATACGAGTCATAAAATAGTCTCCACCAATAAAATCGATAAAAATACTACATAAAGTCGATGTCACTACAAACTGTACCACTTTAGTAATATTAATAAAACATAGCAGTTCATCATCATATTAACCGATAGACGTCCACTGCTGGACAAAGGCTTCTCCCAAAGTTCTCCACAACGATCGGTCTTGCGCCGCCCTCATCCAATTTCTGCCCGCGATCCTAACCAGGTCGTCGGTCCACCTTATTGGAGGTGTTCCCACGCTCAAGAATTTTTCTACCCCAACGGCCATCGGTTCTACAAACAATGTGCCCCACCCACTGTCACTTAAGTTTGGCGACTGTCTGAGCTATATCTACAACCTTGGTTCTATTGCGTATCTCATCAAAAAGCACTTAATACACCCGAATTACTTTTCAGATCACTAAATCGATAGAAGTTTCACCTAGCTTAGACTGCGAAGTAATCTGAATCAGTGCGCATTAATAATGTACCCGCTGTATCCCTGGATGCTAAATTCTGGACTAAATTCGGAATTTACCCAAGAGGCACTCGAAATGCGACATTGTTGATGCTGATACCGTTGACGAAGTATTCACCGATCGCTATTGCCAGTTGCGAGATTGCCTGTCCGAGTATGTGAACATTCGTGGACTAACATGACAAATTTTGCATGCAAACAGGCAGGTAATCTAAGTACGCAAAAGCTATGCAGGAGCGCAATGCAAACTTGGGCCCATACCAGCGCAAATAAACATTTAAAAAAAAATGCGTATGTGATTAATAGTTTTATACTGATATCTATTGGTATTGCCAGGATTTAGGTACAAATCTCACGGTTCTATATAGGTTTACGTCGGCAGAGAAGGTCCAGTTTCCAAGTCTCCACAATTAGATAGCGTGTGCACTGGGCTTAACCCGTGGTTGAACACAGATCCTCCGAATATCTTGCTGCGTCGGTCGACCTTTCCCGTCGTCATACAGTATACAATCCTTTAGAGGATCGGAACTATGGGCAGATCAGTCCGTGTACTAGCCCTTCCAATTTGATTAGTGTCTGTTTGCAATGGCTCGATGCAGGTCTGACGGTCAAGTGAAGATAATTTTATCTACTAGGCTTTTCGTCTCGAGAAAATTAAATACTTTTCTGTCTATATTGACTTGATTGGTACGTAGTGGTAGTGCAAATGAGCCGGTGGGGCTAAGACAAATATTTATGTGATGAAATCGAATTCTCGTTCCTGGGCATTTCGTCCTTCGTACCTATATTTGTGTATATTATATTTATATCTATATAAGTATACAGGGTGGAACAGATCGAAGGACTTTTAAGCAAACAGGGAATTGTTCAGACTGAGTACTTCATTTTTCACCAATGAACTATGTAAATATTTCTATCCATTTATGAGATACAGCAGCCTCGCGCAACTCTCAAGGTAAAAAACGATCGACAACGGCTGTATGAAACGGAGGTGAATTTTTTACCTATCTAAGTTTGAAAGAACGTTGAAACCTACAAAGCATTAGATAATTGGCGACAATCGAATTTAGGCGGGTTGTACTTCAGCCGCCATTTTTGTCCGCCATGCCATGTTAGATGACGTTTCTATTTTGTTGTGTAGTCTGCTTCTGTCAAGGTTCTGCGATCTTTTCAAATAATTCAAATTTCACAAATAATCTAATAATTTGCATTCTTTGGGTGTAGTGGTCGTCTAGAAGGTACACAAGACAATCACAATTGCAAAAATGAGTGGATTGAAAAGGAAAAAGTGCGAAATATGCAGAATGAAAACGTGTCGAATGAACGGTCAAAAAAGACTATTCATGGCAAGATTTCCACCGTTCGAAGATCGGTAAGTAAAAAATATACTTAATTACTGCGTGTTATAACCATGTTAATCGTAAGTTTCATTGAAAACTTGGTATTTCGGGTAAAATAATACATACCCTTATACGTATGTAAACAATAGTGCTGTATGTAAGTTTTATCGATAATTTTCATTTGAAGTGAAAAA
This sequence comes from Apotomis betuletana, assembly GCA_932273695.1. Lineage (NCBI taxonomy): Eukaryota > Metazoa > Arthropoda > Insecta > Lepidoptera > Tortricidae > Apotomis > Apotomis betuletana. The sequence goes on along the minus strand of OW026298.1, from coordinate 7,762,669 downwards.
TACCTGGGTAAACACGGAATATCTTTCTTCAAGCAAAAGCCTATTGGTATTTGTACTTCTTAGAATAATAACGCCTAGAAGGATAGTTTCTTACGGCCGAGGCGCTGCACGTGAGGCATAAAATGGATTCATGTAGTTGTGAACAACTCGTATTTACACGCGGCGGTACGCACACAAACACAGCAATAATGTTGCTAGCGCAATCACATTCCCCTGAAATTTGGGGTATACTCTTGCCAGTGGTGATTGGTTACATTCTAAATTTTAATTGAATAATAGACCCGTTGTTGACTTCAAACACTGTTAAATACATTGAACAAAGGTTTTTTTTATTATTTATTATTATTATTAATTTGCAATGTCAGTTGGAAATAAATAAAATCGTAAATAGTAGGTATGGTCAAATCCTGAAACGGCCTGAAATGACTTCTCAGCCAGCTGTAAACGCTTCTAAAGCACTTTCGACGTTCGACGTTTTTGACCTAATCCATTGGCGTAACACTTTTATTTAAACAGTCGTCAACTCATCATCAAGACATTTGTAACGAGCACGTCGTGTTTTTGTGTAATTTAGGAGCTACCTACTATGGCCTCCTTCCGTTCTCATCATCAGACCGGCTTGGTAGTACCATCATAATGCATTGTCACTTGATTTAAACAGGTGTACAAAATTTAAACTCGATTCAAATTTGATTTGCAATATTTGACCCAGACATACTCAAACATACACGGCAAGTCAAATAAAAGCTTGATAAAAATCAAGTGATTTATCTTCTTAATTTTTCATATTTGTATTTTTAATTATAGACTCCCAAAAAATAAGTCAGTATATCATCAGGACAGAATTATGGTTAAAAAAAACCCTTACACTGGATACACTACGTTGTCATGCCGCTTATAGAAAATAACTATGAAGTTTTGATTACTGTTTTACGTAAAAATACGAGTTAAAGAATAATATTTACGAGTGAAATGTTATCTTAACATGTTTATCCTTTTTATCAGTTGCATTGTGACACCCTATCACTGCACAAACCGCCATAATAATTGAAAATGTGGGAGCTCTTTACACCTGTCACGCGTCCTTGCAACTGACGAGCCGATCGGCGCTTTTAGCCATTTCTGGCAAACTTTTAGTGGCCTCACCGTTGCGCGTGAACTGGGTTTCTAGGCGTTATTATTCTAAGGTGTACTTATACAAAAGTGTGCACTTGAATACAGCTGTTAAAGCCGTCTCAGATGAGAGGATAAGACATTATTATCACTACTTTTTATGCCAGTTTGAGTTAGATTATGGTCACAGAAATATTTTACGAAAAATCTTCAATGGACTATGAATGGTACGGTTTCATCTGGACAAACAGATTCATTTTTACTCTGTAATTTTCTGTTTACCCTGTATTATTTGTGTTGCAGAACTTCCAACCTGGAGCACAGACTGGAGTGATGAAACGGCTTTTTTCGTCTAGATGTTTATCAGCAAGCCAAGCAAAGTTTGAACGAAATAAAATTATTTGCACACTTTTGTTTTTTTTTATGAAGTCAGTAACCTAAAGTAAACCAAATGTTTACATTGAAGCGAAATATTTAATGATTTAAATTACCGGAAAGCCGTTGGAGACGCGGGTGCGAATGCGAACCCCGCCTGAACCATTTTTTTAAATACCGATATCGATATCGATAATTCGATAATTTGTGTAACATGTGATATCCCTATTTTGTTCTTGATGTTGGCATTATGTCATGAGTTGACACTGACACTGATATTGTTTGCGGCTTCATATTGGCAGTATGTTTCGCCCCCGTTTCATACTAATGCGAGTTCACGCTTTTTGTATGGCACTCCCGTCTCTTAAAACGTAGTGATTACATACTCTTTGAGATACAGTTTGTTAAACCCTAGCATCTTTTGAACATTTAAGTTAAAGACAGGTGTCAATTTAAAAAGTAAATTAAACCTTTGAATTAGTAGGGTTGTCACTGATATTAATATGTATTATTTTGATGATTTCTTTACTTTTAAATCCAGTTTTACAATTATAATAGGTCGATTGTAGATCACTCAGATGACACTATCCTGTCAGCTCAGTCTTTACAAATGTTCCGCCCTGTATATCGAATAGTCGTCTAGTATCTGTGTCGTCCAGGGTTTCAGAGCGGGAATAGATTCAATAAAACAACGTAAACAGGTTTACTGTGGACCACGACACGACCACGACCTGCCCGCTCCCGTTGACGTCTATGAAAGTAACAGCGGCAGCGGCCAGGTGGCCGAGCCTCTTTATTATATAAAGATGTCTATACACTACGAGCTACGGTACCCATAACACCAGGCTACTAATAGTACTTAGTGTTTACTTTGGGACTAAATAGGATGATTTGTGTTCCTTTCTTTTTCTTCTGCAGGAAACTTATCATTTTAAAGGACCACCGTCGCTGAAGGAAAAATATAGTAGTGATATTTCACTCAGACCTTATTAAAAATTACTATTTTATTATTCAACTGCAGCTAAAAACCCAAATAAAAACTACAGTTAAATTGGTCCCGAATTAATATACCATATTCATAGCAACGATGCACATAAAGCCTTCAAACTTATAACAGCCCCCTTTTAATAATCCTCTTACCGTTTCATGCCTTTATGAATTCCGCTTTTTATTTAACTAGCAATAAGTGACGGTGGCGATTCACGTTTCATTAAACTCTTTAAAGAGCTACGCGTTTCCAAACACAATATAAAGCGAAAAATTTGTTGAATTATTCAGACGATTTTTTGGAGGATGTCAATCGATTCTATTTTTTATTGGGATCAAATGTCTATATGGGACTAACTACACTCACTAATGTTTCCACCAAACGGCCCGCATCGGATCGGATTGAAAAGAATACGAACGGATGCGGCGACAACCGATCGTGTCCGGCAGCATGTCGACGCAAACGATCGGGCGGTACAGTACGATTAAAATCAGTTAACACTTCGGCTTTTCTCGGGTATCATCGCCTAAATCCGGAGACGGAAATGACACGAAATACATTACCGCGATTTCTTTTAGGTAGCATTCAATTTGAAGTATCATAAACGCAATGTATAGCACCTGCCAAGATGACATTACTAACCGGTAGACCTAAGAAATTTATTATGCAGAAGTGACATGAATTTGAACATTCATTATTTATTAAAGCTTTGTATACGATATATGAAAAAAAACATATATGAGTCAATATTTTATTGTCAGTACGATATTACGTCGGATTAATAATTAATAATAATCACGAAATAAAAAAATAAAAAAACCGATTTCAACCGACTTTTGTTGATATTTCATAAACTGCATGACCGATTTTGATAAAATTTACATGGGACCATCTCGGAAGTATACCCTATCAAATACAAAAAGAATTTTGTAAATCGGTCATATCTGTAAATTGATAACTCTATGTGAGAGATGAGGGATTCACGACAATTACCGAGGTTGGCCGAAGTGTTAACTGATTTTAATCGTACTGTAACAGCCGTTCGCGGCCGACAGGATGTCGACGCACACGATCGGCACCGTACGGTTACTTGCGAACGTATCCGCACCCAGTCAAATAGTTTCGTTCCTACCAATCGTTCGTTCCGATTGCACACGTCGACAAGCGAACGGGCCGATCGCATGTGAACGGAGCCGATCGCGTGTCGCAGCATACTTTCGGTTACGATCACATGTCGCGGAAGACGCCCGCGGTCAAGCTGTTGTGTGCAGCTTGGTAATGTAGACTTAAAAACACTACATTATATGACTCAGTATAGTTTAAAGACCATAAAATTCTTTTTATTTATTTATTTACTTATTATGTCAGAAATGACATTTGGAGTAGTTAAAGTGACCGTCAAAGTTCAACATTCCTACGGAGCGCTAAAAACGCTCAAACAAATGGTGTTTGTGGCGACCATTTTGACGTTATTATAATATGTTATGGGTACCCATATTTGTATGGAGACAATAGGTAATTTACCATTTTCAACATGAAAAAGTGCGTTTAAGTACATGGTTATCATACAATTATTGATTTGTTATTTTTATGTTTAATTACTTTTGAAATTAAAAAATCACTACATAGTATAAAACAAAGTGGCTTCCTGCTGTCTTTCTGTCTGTCCCCATGTGTGCTTAGATCTTTAAACCTACGCAACGGATTTTGATGCAGTTTTTTTAAATAGGTAGAGTGGTTCAAGAGGAAGGTTTATATGCAGTATAATACAAGCATAATTTATCAGCATTGCACCCGTGCGAAGCCGGAGCGGGTCGCTAGTAAATCATAAAATTTGCGTACCTTTGTAGTCACATATTTAGGTATTTATTTATTTTTGTTTTATGACATATTGACTTAATTTTATTCATTTAACTACAGTATGCAGCAGACTTTAACATCAGTCGTTATCCCTATTCAAAACGAATATGAACAAGAAAATAACCGTATAAAACATATTGTTTCAATTCACTCTTTAAGTAGCGTTTCTCATCCCTGCGGAATCAACGACACCACCACGCGTGCCGCGCAGTCGACCAACTGTGTTCAACCCTTTCATTTTTATCTGTGAAATGTTTGCGCAGGGCAACTTTTAATCTATCCGCGATCATACGCTGTCCCCGTGCTGTCCCCGCTAGCTAATTGTGCCAAAGTTGTTTTATCCTTACACGATTCGTATTTCACGCCGAATGAAGAAAAAATATTGAATCATTTTGGTATGTCAGTCTAGAAGCAGAAGCTTCGATTGATTAAAATACAAATGTAGAGAAAGAAGAGAATGAACAAATTGTACTCGAGTATAACAGTGTACAGTCAACAATGGGCGATTATAAATAAGAATAAGATAGCCTAAGAGCCAACGGCTACCCGACAATCGTTTTTTATTTTATAAAGGCTGAAAGTTTCGTTAAAAACGTTATTTACTGTAGGTGCAAAAATGGCACAAAAAGGAAGGCTATAAGATATATCTACTTTTGAATAAACATATTGTAATATATGGGTAGGTAATTATGTTTTATATTTAGCGGTAACGTAAAAGTTTACCACTACAAAAACGAATATCGCTTGTATCATCGATAACCCATTTGTATAAACATAAGTAATAATTTATAAAATTAATCTTTACATCCGGATATCATTAACAAACACCATCCATAATTATAATATGAATCATACTAAAACATTGTAATTTTTACATTCAACTATCCGAATTTATGAAAGAATATCAATATAAATACCTAATATTTAAGAGCTATTCAAATCGAGTGAACATATACAAAAATATTAAGTTACAGTTTTCACAATCCAAATAAAAGTATTTTATTTTTAGTTCTCTGGCATTTTTCTTATCAAATTCCCAAATCTTCAAATATTTTTTTTAGCATTTATTACGTTAAATTACATATGCAGTAACAGTGACGAAAACTCTTATAAAATATGCAGATGATAATGAATAAGTATATGTTTAAATTTTATTAATTTTCGGGTTATCATGTGAGCCCAAATGTGGCTGAGGGCTTTTTGCGTGCCCTAAATTGTATTTGTTCCTCCCGGTCGTACCCGCCTCGCCCTTCGACTCCCCTAATTATGTTTTTCCGTGATCACACTTCCGCAAGCAGACTTTTCGTATTCGCTATCACTAATTCTAGATATTGCTTAGCAACTTTGCGCCGCACGAAATATCGTTCATATTTCTAAACAACGAAAAAGAAGGATACTGCGTTTGAGAAATGAAAAGGTATGCTCGACTACAACAACATAGTTGTATCTCTCTCCTTTTCTGATGTTGAATGTGGAACTTACTTAGCTGAAATCAAGGTCGCTTTTGCAATGATGCAGTGTAGTAAAAATACGACTTTATGAACATAGGTAGTAGAGTAGGCTCACTCAGCTGTGCTTGGCTGCGAGTAACTAGAAACGCTATCTACGCACATGGTTACTCCGTTTTTGCTACTTGTTTTGGTTTGGGATGGAACGGGCTTCGTTGGCAATTCGTGGGTTGGGCACTAGAAAACCAATCTATCCACAAAAACTGTAGCCAATAGATCTTTATTCATTGGAATTTGTAATTCTAATTCTTTAATTGCAAGTTCCCTGTTGACCACATTTAATTTTTTTAACCAGGCCTTTTATCGATATTATCAAATAAAGGATAAAAAAATAAATATCACCACATTTTTAATTTTCAAAGATATCCCAATTTAGTGTTGAATAATTCATTTGAAAAGTTTCTCGTTCTAAAAGAGCGTAATAACTAGGAGACCAGTAATTGGTAACGTCACAGATAATCATACAGCTGAATTATTACTAAGGCGGATTATGTATGGAGATTGTGCCACTGTTTTTTTTTGTGTGGTGTATCTGTCATATTTTCCACAAGGTGACGTCATATAGAGTGATTCTTAGATGACGCTTCTTTCACATTTATTTTAAAAACTAATAGTGGGTATAATCAAATAAAAATTATAGTTTTGGGTTCTGTGATAATAAATTAATGAAATAAGTCTTTACCCAGCAGTGGGACAGGAACAATTACCCGCAATTTTAGTACAGGGAAAATTACTATTTTACTTTTCCATTAATGAAATTAGTTTGAAAATTTGAAATGTTGCCAATTCGAGTTCGCGAATATGACATTCGGTATATCATGCACGGCGTCAAACAGAAATGCAATTATGTTCCGAAACAGAACTAGACGCGGAAGCTATGTGTTGAAGTTTCCGTTCCATTGAACCTCCGTAATAACGCAGCTCGTGCTAGTGGCTGGCGACAGGAGATGTACAGCTAAATTAGTTAGAGGAGAATCATAAACGCCTAATTCGGATGCCATTGATATATTTAATTTAGCATGAATTGTGCAGCACTTTGGAGACTGGCAAAAATAACCAACCAACAAACCGCTCTTAAAGCCTATCATGGCTACGTGGGATCATTTTTAAGATATGGTATATTATTGTAGGGAGACTCCACCGATATAAACATAATATTTTTAGGTCAAAAGCAGTGCTTACGCGGTATATGTGACGTTAGTGCCATAACATCATGTAAGCCATTGTTCAAGAAACTGAACCTCTTAACTGTACCTACTATTTGAAATCTGCGTTTTTATCAAAACTCGTGTGCACTACTTTAAAACTAAAGACCAAGTATGTAACTTTAACACGAGATGCCTAAATAGATTACAGCAAGTATCCAAAAACAAAAACAGGTATATTTAATAATGTGGTAACATGATTTCGAGGACCTAAAATTGCAAAAATATATATTCCGGTCCAACGTGAAAGCCGTGTTGCTGTACGGATGTGAGACGTGGAAGGTCGCTAAAGACATCACGCACCGGTTCCAGGTCTTCATCAACCGCTGTCGTCACCGAATTCTCGGTGTATACTGGCCCGAGAAAATCTCTAACGTAGACCTGTGGGAACGCTGTGGTGTGACTCCGATCGACCAGCAGATGAAACGCTGTAAGTGGAACTGGATCGGCCACACGCTCCGAAGGGACCCTGATCACATTCAAGCCTTAGACTGGAATCCCCAAGGAAAGCGGAAACGTGGTCGCCCTAAACAGACCTGGCGGCGGACGATCACTGCAGAAGCGAAGGTGATAGAAATGACCTGGAGCGAAGTGAAGCGCGAAGCCCAAGACCGTTCGGGTTCGGGGTGGACGCCCTCTGCCCCATTCAGGGGACATAGGACATTTGAATTTTCGGTTAGGGATTATATTAGACAGGCAGTAATAGTCAAGATCAAATGGCACGCAATGAAAGCATGAAATAGCTATGTTTCTACCTAGAACTCGGGGAAAAGTATTATTTACTCCAAAAAGTTGGTTGAAATTATCAATATATTTGTCATAATATGAAAAAAATATTGCGTGGAGTCCCTCCGCGCGGAAGAAGTGAAACTTCGTAATGTGGAAATGAAAATAGGAAGGGGTAGAAATTGTAATTTCAAAAGAGAAAACCTAAGAATCAATTGATATTCACAAGAGACGTACCTTGACATAACCTTAAATCCGTCGCATTGTCCGTGGGATTTTTTTAACGCAACAGTGGTTTCCTACCCCCTCCACGGTAGCGTTAAACGTTTAACGCAACCTTGTTGGAAGTCGCGTTAGAAGTTTCACTTCAAAAATAAATTTCAAAAGGAATAAGGCCTACTAATTACAAGTAAACTTAATTACCATAGCGAAAGTGTTAAAAGAACTCTTCATTTTTTTATGCTGCCGCTGATGCTGTAGTGTGCCATCCTACTATTAAAGTTCTTCAAACACTAAGTAGATTTAACGAGACTTAAAGCCGGAGTCTGATGAAACTCCCGCCTTGTAAGCTCAAAGACAGCACGGAAGCATTTCCTTTTTATAACACGTATAATAATGTTTTTTAGTTTCATGAACAAACTCGCAAATTGCTTGCTTTGTGTCGACTAACACGCAAAGGCAATAATTGACCGAGATGTCTGGATGTTCAGTATTCCGGATTTTCGGAGTGTTCGTATAAGAAAATCTCAAAAAGCTACCGCCTACCTAATTGAATGCATTTTTTATTGGCATTACCTTACCTACCTACCTAAAATTGACGCCATGGTTCCTAAGAACCGATTTCCCTATCTCTTATAATTTTCTCCCTACTGTGCCATTTGTGTTGAACATCTTGTATACCTATTAAAAAAATTGCACTACTTGAATGACCCCGTTCAACTACATATCGTCCAGCGTCCAAAAGATCGCATAAAAGCGATGGCGAGTTAGAAACAAAGAAAAAAGACAACCTTTTACAAGCACGTATTTCTTTTACCGAGCAGCATTTAGAGTGTCATTTTCCTTTTGAAGCTTTTACGAAGTACAAATCGGTGTTGTATGCGTTTAAACTTTACTCTGTACCCACTTTGCATTTTGAACGCTCGTTCTGGATCGTCTTTGTGCGTCATTCTGCTAGTGTGGGGCAAATATGTCAATGATCACTTATGTCCTGGAATTGAATGGATTTCTACAGGATATAAAGATCCGTATAGGGCATTTCCGGGCTATGATCAGACATAAAAGGCAATTTTCTCAAGGTTAGACATTCTCGTTAAGTAGTACGAATATCTCGTTCCCTTCTGCTCCATATGAGTTCGAAACATGTCGGGCCGTTCCTGACAATTTTTACGTGAGTTTAATCAAATCATTATTTTGTATAAGTACCTAATTAGTATATAGGACAACTTAGTGAACCAAGGTGCCCATCTCGGACACTACTAGCTCCCTCAATGGCCGCTCAGACCACTTATCCGGTTCATCTATATTTCCGCTGCTCCTGTCTCGTATAATCTTGGCAGAGTAGGTCGCGTTTCCGATTCGTACATTTAATTTCCGAGCATCTCTTCCAGGCCTTATGTGCATATTTCATGGAGTGTGTTCCCGGGACGTAGAATCAGCTGCGGAGAAAAGTAAACCCCGCCGGCCATGCCAGTTTGAACTGTAGCCTATTTTCTTGGCCCCGAGATTATTTTCGAAGTGCCCGTTATCGACAATTTTTTATTATTATTAAGAGGATACATTTTAAAATGTGTTTTTTCTCATATCATGACAAATATGAAAAACGTTTTAAAGTGAATAATACTTTTTCCTGAGATCTAGATAGTAAAATAGTTATTTCATGCTTTCATTATGTGCAGTCGAAAATAAGTTGAAAAAACTAGTTTTATGCGTGAATTTAGTCAATTTTAAGTAGTTTTTGAAACAAAAATTATCAATTAAAAATTTAAACTGTAAGTTTCAACTATGTATCAATAAATCACAATAGCCCTCCTCTAACTAGTTACATTGAAAAATGTCTAACAAAATCTGCATTTTTGAGCGGATAATGAGTCTTAAGTTACTAAGACATGTGCTTACGATATTTTCTAGCACGATACTCATTTATCCACTTTAACTAACTGTGTAGCTCAAGCTATCAACTAGACACGTTTCCGAGAAGATGACATACTTAGTACATATTTACAAGCTGTCTTATCAGTGATGTTGCAAAAGCCGATCAGCACACAAAGGATTTCAATGTATTCCGTAAATGGAGATCAATTATTAGTAATGACAAACGGACCAAATTTAGGAAGATATTACAGCGCGTCCATATTAATTTATAATTTCCATTACTATCAAAGGCTAGCAATTCGGATATATTAGTCGGATGCTAGCACAAAGTACTCGAGTGGGAAAAAAGATCGAAAACACACAAACGCTGTAAATTAATGCTGTTACAATCCAACTTTTTTGTCTGCTGCGTTTTCATGTATTTTATTTTAATACATTTTTACGAAGTTTCAAGTTCCTAACATGAAAAAAAAACTTGTATCCCATACAACCCATTTCATCCCTTTTTTAACCCCCTTACGGGTTGAATTTTTCAAAATCGCTTCTTATCTCTTGTACACTTTATAAATGCAACCTACTGTGCAAATTTCAACTCTCTAGCATTTGTAGTTTCGGCTCTGCGTTGATGAGTCAGTCAGTCATTCATTATGTATATTATGGTCGTCTAGTACCCATAATAGAAGCGTTGCTTAGTTTGAGATTGGACGTTTCTTGTGAGATTGTCCTTCAATAGGGGATATATGTACTCGTACATATAGTTTAGGTTAGGTACCAATAGTTTAAGTTAGGTTTTAATTATATTTTAATATAAGTTTAAAAGTTTCTTATGGTTTAGCAGCACGGCTAGCATAACTTTGACACGCGACTCTTTCTCGCGCGGGATATACTACCTGTCTCTATCTGTACAGTACTATGAGATAGTGACGGATGATGCTATCTCGCGCGACATGAGTCGCGTGTCAAAGTTATGCTAGACGTGCAGGTATATATTATTTTTTATTATTGTTTGTAACTAAATAAAGTAAATAAATTATAAATAAATATCATGGGACAATCATACACAAATCGACATAGTCCCAAACTAAGCAAAGCTTGTACTATGGGTACTAGACGACGATATACATAATATATAAATAAATACATATATAGATAACATCCATGACCCAAGAACAAATATTCGAGTTCATCACACAAATATTTGCCTCGGCCGGGATTCGAACCCGGGACCGCCGGCTCAGTAGGCAGGTGTCTGCAAACTGCGCCAAACGTGTCGTCAAAAACGGTCCAAAGTCCTTCAATATATATATACTTATATATTATTTTGTTATTATTTGTTCCGTGTACTGGGCGTTAATTCGAGTGTGCTTTGAGATATCGCTAAAAAATTTATCTGTATTAAAACGCGATGAGCCAAAAGCGACATATCTCATATCTCAACATACGAAGGCGATAATGATTGTCAAATATGCTATTCCTACAACAGCACGGCTAGCATAACTTTGACACGCGACTCTTTCTCGCGCGGGATATACTACTATTAGGATGATAAATCCTGGAAGCCCGTAATGGATCTCAGGTTTACGTTCAACGTAGACATGTGCGGTTTTCGTATTTCAACTCATCTTGATGAGCAGTTAGAGCCGGTATTATAAAATTTACCTGATGATGGACCCTGGAAGCCCGTAATGGATCGGATCTCAAGATACATACGTTCAACGTAGACATGTGCGGTTTTCGAATTTCAACTTATCTTGATAAGCAATTAGAGCCGGTATCATAAAATAAACCTGATGATGGATACTGGAAGCCCGTAATGGATCTCAGGATACGTTCAACGCACACATGTGCGGTTTTCGCATTTCAACTCATCTTGATGAGCAGTTAGAGCCGGTATCATAAAATAAATCTGATGATGGGCCTTAGAAGCCCGTAAGTAATGGATCTCAGGATACGTTCAACGTAGACATGTCTGGTCTTCGCATTTCAATTCACCTTGATGAGCAATTAGAGCCAGTATCATAAAATAAACCTGATTTTGGATCCTGGAAGCCCGTAATGGATCTCAGGATACGTTCAACTTACACATGTGCGGTTTTCGCATTTCAACTCATCTTGATGAGCAGTTAGAACCGGTATCAAAAATAAAGCTGATGATCATACTAACACAGATGAAATAAACCTGGTGGTGTCTAGATGAACATACTAAAAGTCCTCGAGGGTGAGGGCTGTGCTGAGTGAGTAGGGAGAGTTGAAGGTACTGTATAAAGATTTTAATAGCATTATAATTACTTCGAACAAAAGTTTCTACATAAAATTTCCTACAAATTTGACTTATATATGTTTACTCTACGATCTATACTTTAGGAGCTACACGGTGTTAAAGATAACAAAAGCTTAGAAAATTGGTGAATTAAGAAATAAAACTCAAAATAAAGCTTATAAAATTTTACTTAAAAATTAAATAACACAGCAGATCGCCTTTATTATTTTAGTCATCATCTTCGACATCGACATCTTCGTCTTCTATTTCTAGTAAATGTACAGGTACACCGTTTGTACATGAACCCGAAGTCGAAGTCGTGGCAGCTCCGTTACGGTAATTTCGCACGCTCGGACCGATATGGGGATTATGTGTTCGATCAGACTAAGCGTGCTTATTCTAAACTAAAAAAAAAACGTTATGATGGCGACGTATCCCTAAAAAAACTATTTTTCTTTTATGTTGAATGTATCCTGAGATTTATTACGGGCTTCCAGGATCCATCATTAGGTTTATTTTATGATACTGGCTCTAATTGCTCATCAAGGTGAATTGAAATGCGAAGACCAGACATGTCTACGTTGAACGTATCCTGAGATCCATTACTTACGGGCTTCTAAGGCCCATCATCAGATTTATTTTATGATACCGGCTCTAATTGCTCATCAAGAAGAGTTGAAATACGAAAACCGCACAAGTCTACGTTGAACGTATCCTGAGATCCATTACGGGCTTCCAGGATTTCATCATCAGGTTTATTTTATGACACCGGCTCTTATTGCTCATCAAGGTGAATTGAAATGCGAAGACCAGACATGTCTACGTTGAACGTATCCTGAGATACATTACCTACGGGGTTCCAGGATTCCATCATCAGGTTTATTTTATGACACCGGCTCTAATTGTTCATCAAGGTGAATTCATCATCTATCTATCTATCTATCTATCAAATACGAAAACCGCACATGTCTACGTTGAACGTATCCTGAGATCCATTACGGGCTTCTAAGGTCCATCATCAGGTTTTTTTAATGATACCGGCTCTAACTGCTCATCAAAATGAATTGAAATACGAAAACCGCACATGTCTATGTTGAACGTATCTTGAGATCCGATCCATCACGGGCTTCCAGGGTCCATCATCAGGTAAATTTTACGATACTCGCTCTAAGTGGTGATTCAGGATGAGTCAAAAAGTGAAAACGGTTTGCTTGTATTCAATTAATTAGCTCAAAACGGAATATCAAAGGAATGGGTCCACCAAGCTCGTATATTCCCGGGAACAATGGGAATTTACTTGGAATATTCCCAAATGGGAAATTACCGGTAACGGGAATTTCTCAACTACACAACGTTGCAACACGTTCGCGTGTTATGATGAGCAACTATGAAAAAACTACGTTTTCTTGAACGACCATTTTTTGATATTTCGGTTAACTTAAACATCCTGTAGCTCCCAAAGTATTGATTGTAGAGTAAAAATGAATATATTCAAATTTGTAGGGAATTTTATGTAAAAACTTTTGTCCTAAGTAATCATAATGCTATTTCTACAAATATTTGAGATATGAGCGAACATCAGAAAAAAGGTACCTTCAACCCCCCCCTACTCCCTTAGCACAGCCCCCACCCTCGAGGACTTTTAGTATGTTCATCTAGACACCATAAGGTATAACTATACCAATTTTCAAAACTACACGAATTATTTCCCCTGATTGCCCATATTCGGTTTAATTTGCTTGAGCTATCAAGACATATATACATATCTGCTCAATTTCGTCATTACATGTTCCGAGTGGCGAAGCCAATTACAATGAGAATCTATTATTATACCCAGGAATTTAATGGATTGTACTCTCTCCAGTTGAAGGCTTTGAAGGCTTTGAGGGTATTTGTATGGAGACTTTTTTTTTGGGTATTTGTATGGAGACAATAAGTAATTTGCCATTTTTACCGTGAAAAAGTGCGTTCAAGTTATGGTTGTTATACAATTATTAGTTTGTTAAATTGTGAAGATTCTGAATAATATTTGGATTTAAAAGAAAAATCATAAAAAAATCCTATTGTGAAGTTACATATTTAAAAAAATATTAAAGTATTGTTTTTTTTTTCTTTGTTCCATGACACATTCAGCTTATTAAAAGCTTTTATTTAACTTGCAATGTATGTAGGTATGTAATTATGTTTGTTCGGGTGGAATCTTGCAACTCAATTTTGAAGCAGATATCGTCAACCGATTGAGCTGAAATTTTGCATACTTACTTAACTTTGATGACAATACAATAATATGATACCATGGGGCTGATCTGATGATGGAGCCGGAAGGTGGCCATAGGAACTCTATAATAGAAAAAGCAATCCTACCGAATATGGGTTCTTTAGAATCGTCTCAGTGAGCATTTGATGGATATCTAAAGAAAAGTACAGTCGGCTATAAAAGCTTGTCACAAAAATGATTGTTTTGACAGAAACTTATTATATTCGTATAAGTACAGTCTGTTTTATAATTCGAGATCAATCTACACCCCTATTGTATTCTATCTATTGTATTCGGTTTTTGGAATTTCTTCGCAAATAAATGGATTTGAAAATATAATTCTTATTTTTTACAAGACATAATACGACGCCGCCATGAAGTCCCAGTTGGGAGAAGCCGTATCTTTGTAAGAAATAGACAATGAGTGATGTATTAACATCTATTCTATGTATAATGTATATTTAATGTACACACGAAACAAGTTTACCCATGTCTTACAAGTCGAATATCGCTCGACTTTCGTATCGGTAATTCAACTTCAGGAGGAATCAAGGTTTTCGATTGGCCGCCGGGAGTAATCGTAGCTCCTGAAGATGAATCGCGTACCGAGTCGAAACATGTCGAGCGATATTCGACTTCTATGACGTGAGTAAGCCCGTTTCATATGAATTTTAATATGTATAATGTCTTTTGGATTAAGCATGTGATTAGCAAGCACAGTAACCTGCGTGCCATTTAAACACAAAGTCATCCCGAGTAACACACGGGCTGCATAAGCGCTTAAACAGCCTTTACAAACCTATTACCAAGTACTGTATAAGCCTGAGCCCTAATTCGACCAATTTTAGAGAGATGATGGAGATCTCTCCATTTCATCGCCCTCCGTCACTTATGACGAGTCCCTACTTGACAAGTGGCGATATCCCTAGAAAATCGCAACTTCGTCAATCCGGTCGCGCTTAATTTGCGTGTCCTTTGTAGTATGCGCCTGTTATTTATGCCGTCACCTAAATAACAGGCACATACTTTAACTTGACCGTGTAGTGCGTGAAATTAGTCAGTTACGTTTCTTTCAAAACTGAAATTCATATGCATGAATCGCGTTTTTGACAATCATTAATCACCTTCATATTTCCTAAATTGAGATGAGATATGTCACTTGAAAATTATCGCATTTTAATGACAGTTCAAAGTCGACATCACTGTTATCTAATAGTTTTGACGTTTTGCGATCTCTTAAACGGCATTCTCGAATTAGGCCCCTGTTTGTTACCTAGTATTGTCTTGAATGACCGCGGTTCCATAGAGACACTTCAATGCACTACCTCCTGTTGTAATTAAACGTTTCAACTGCCTATACCCTAACCTATAACGCTGCAGCACTGCGCTTATAATACTTAAGTCAATAGCACGTCACTGCATATTGACTTAAGTATTATAAGCGCAGAAAACCATATAAAGACACTTTAGACGAAAGCAATGAAACTGTTTAACGTATAACATTTAATTTAATTTCAACCTCACTTCATTTCGTTTAAAAGGTATAAAGCATCCAACTAAAAATTTCACATAAAGTTTTGCATAGATAAGTAAATTGTGCATAGGTATATCTAAATAACATCACTTTAATCTTCCGTAACTCGATACCGTGCGCTTTGAGATAGTCCCTTGCCGACACAGACGTCCGTATTTTTTACGTAAATGCGACTGACGTTCTTCGTAGAAATATTATCTTATTAAAACTATCGTGAGACATATTTCATTATTATATTAAGCGGTTTACATTCACGTGAAATTGTCAGGAACATTCACGTGAAATTGTCAGGAACGTTGTTAAAGCTTTGTCCGAGACATGCTCGTAGCAAACAATTTTATTGCCCATTGGAAAATACCTACTTTCCGCATTTGTATCATAAAAAAATATACTTTACTATCCAATAAAAGAAATTCATTTAATGAGCGAGCGTAGCGACCGAAGCGGATGTTCGGATAGACATCCGTGCCGCTGCTCTCGCCTACACGGCGCATTTCTTCCAAAGCATTTTTTTCAAAGGGGACGAAACTGGGAAGAAGACCCTTGCGGATATAATGAAAATCCTAAGGGAGAACCAAGATCAGATTCCGGAGTTTGTGGCGACGGGTCCTGCCGTCTCATGTTCCGGATAGCATCGTAGTTTGCTGCTTGTATAAGGAGATCGTGGCCCTAAAAACAAGTTTAGCTGAAATCATTTTGAAATTTGAAGCTTCCCAAGTCACTATTACTGAGTTACGCAACGAAGTAAACAGTTTGCGAAATAGTGCTCCAACTCAGCAGGTGGCATCAAATTTCAAGACCGACGACCGGCCCGCTACTATAAACGCCGAGTCCGTGAATTTGCGTGTTGCTGACACTGTAAAAGGTGCCGCACCCGCCGCTCCACCGCCCGCGCGCCCCCCGCGCGTGCGGCCGCCTCAAGTTTCGACGTCACGCCAGCGTGCTTATGCTGACGTCGCCGGTCAGCCTGTCGTAGCTAACCGGGCTTCAGTACGGGTTCCTGATAAGGAAAAGTCCTCCCGCACCAATGTGGATAATGAGGGGTTCACACTGGTGGAAAGGAAGAGCAAGGCGCGTAGGGTGCCCCGCAAGACTCTGAGTGGCACTGCCGAGCCGGTTGGTTCTGGTCTTCGGATTGCCACACCGAGTAAGGCGCTCTATGTGTCGCGCTTGCATCACTCTGCCGTGGCTGACGATGTGGTGGAGTACGTTCGCCGGAAGACTGGCTTCTCGCTGAGGGGCTGAGGGTGCACCAGCTGCAGTCCCGCCACTACGTGCACTTCAGCTCGTTTGTGGTGCGCGTACCGCAGCCGCTGCAGGACACCATCGCAAGTGCAGACTTTTGGCCGAAGGGTGTTGTGTTTCGGCAGTTCCGGGGCAATCTGCCGAATCCTGCGCCAGATCAGACGACGCAACGGAGCCACGCTGTTACGTCGCCTAAATCCAACTAGATTTAAGTTTATTTTAATATATATGATTTTGTAGTTCACAGTGCCTTAGTTTAATTACTGTAATGCTGTGCAACTAATTTGAATAAATAAATAAATAAATTTCTTAACCGATTCTCGTAAAATTTTGTAAGCAGGTTCGGTAAGTATAATTTTCCGGATTTTGACGACGCGGTTGGCGCAGTGGTTAGGCAACTGCCTACTGAGCTGACAGTCCTGGGTTCGGATCTCGGCAAGGGCAAATATTAGTGTGATGAACTCGAATATTTGTGCCTGGGTCATGGATGTTATTTGTATTTTAGTATGTATTTATCTGAATAAGTATGTTTATCGTCGACTAGTGTCCATAACACAAGCCTACTATACCTTACTGTGGGACAAGATTGATTTGTGTGAGTTTATCCGATATATATTTATTTATTATATTTAATTATTTATTTATTCAGATTTTCGGCATTTCTATATTTCACAGAGCCACTAATTTAATAGACAATCTAAAAAAACGTATTTCAAACGTCACGACGTATTACTCGTATAGTCGTAGTCAAAACGCAATTTCCGCGTAAAAGTCGCACGTCTGATCGCAAAGTTCCCGCTTATTGAATACGAGTATGAGAAGACGTCGTCTCCCGTAATATCTTTCAGTAAACAGATACGACGTTTCATAAATATGACTGGCGCACCTCTCACGTACGAAAGGGCGCATAGGCTCCACTTTTCCTATTAAAATGCATCCTTTTGTAGTAAAAAGCTAGTAATGTCACATGGCAATGCATTTCCACAAACTGAATGCGGGTTGCAGAACGCTCTCGGGAAAGTTTTTGTTCGTCCATACGTGAAATATACGAGAATGTTGCTCAAAAGCGCAATTTACGCAGCACTTTCATGGAATACTTTGAATAAATATTAAATGAAGGTGAACGCGATCAATGGTGTATGCCAAGGGGCGTAATTTGACGTCTCTAATGACTAATGACATTCTGACTTCTATTAATAATGTGTTCAATGATAACTGATAACTTGATAAGGCTCCTTAACCGTTCAAAATGCTGATTGTTTTGGGCATTTTTCTCTATGATGAAACATGTTCTTTAACATATTATCAATGTTACTACTTAGAACAAGGCCATTGCAATTTTTTGGCATATATTTGAAACCTACGGATTGAGTTTTTTATTGGTAATTTTTGTTTCAAAAACTACTCGAATTTGACAAAATTCACGCAAAAAACTGGTTTTTATAACTTATTTTCGACTGCATGCAATGAAAACATGAAATAGCCATAATAAGTACATCATTTTGTAGTAAAACGTGCTTGCAAGCATTTTGTAGTAGTACATGCTTTATTTACTTCATAAATTTATAAGATTTTTTTTAAAGGAATAAGGCCACATAATGATAACAACTTGAATTCCACTTAGTGCCAATCGAATATATATACTACATCTTGCCCGCAACGTCTTATATTTATTTTTCTGTCTATAAGTCTGGATGTCCAGCTATCCCTGTCCTAAAATTTAGTAAAATCTTCTTGTTTTGGCGTGATAAGAGGATAAAAAAAAATACTGACAGATGGTAGGTACTGTTCGGCAGGCTCCACGCTCCTGCATCGCGCTGTTAAGATTTATCCTGAAATAATGACCCCACTCTATAAAAAAAAATAGTACAAGTCCCTTGAACCCGCGGATAAGAAGACCCGCGAACCCGCGGATAACTACAGTCTGCGAAGTGATCTCTGTTCAAATGCATATCTCTGTTACTTCCTCTTGCTCTGAACTACAGTCCGACCAAAAAGAGTAGAAATTAAAAACTACTAATACTGTAGTGTCGTCCCCGTTTTCTTATATTGATTAGAAAGGGAGGACACTACAATTTCAACTTTTTAATTTCTACTCTTTTTGGTCGGACTGTAATAATGGGTTGTCGGCGGTTCCTTGGAACTAGCAATCCGACGGGGCAATGCCAATTGTTCTCGAGAGCTATTGAGAAAAATATTTATCATGAAAATTCAAACTATACTGTGTTTTAACATTATGAAAGTTCTATATGGCTTTTGATGGACTAAATTCCATTGTAGGATGATATTGATGGATAAAAAAAGTAAAAAGAAAACTTTTACTATACATCGTGGTTAAGCAACTGCCTACTAAGCCGACGACGGTCCTCGGTTCGAATCCCGGCAAGGGCAAATATTTGTGTCATGAACTCGAATATTTGTGCCTGGGTCATAGATGTTATTTGTATTCAAGTATGTATTTATCTATATTTAAGTATGTTTATCGTTGTCTAGTGTCTATAACACAAGCCTACTAGAGCTTACGTGGGACTAGATTGATTTGTGTGAGGTTGTCTGATATTATTATAATTCCCTGTATACATTTGTAGTTTAGGTTAGGTTTTTACAATATATGTATATAAAAAGTAAAATACAATAAAGAAATTACAAAATATATACATAAACACATCATAAAAAAACCTAACCTAGGGTGCCGCCGGCAGCGGGGCAGGGCCCAGGCTACCGGTGGTTAGGGCTGCAGAGAGGAACCCCATGACGATGCGCGCCGTGTCCAGGAGTACCGCATTCTGAATCTGGCCCTTGATCCAGCCATCTAGCGAGAGTCTCTTAAGAGGTTGGTTGAGACTCTTCGCTATAAGACCGTTCGCTGAAACGACTATCGGGACAATGATCGTCGAGTCAACCCACATGGCGGTCACGCCGTGTGCTAAGTCAAGGTACTTGCTGAGTTTGTCCTTATTTTTTTTTGTTTTATTTATATGATACTACAATAAAATTTAGATCATCAACAAAATCTCGTCACATCAATACCAATACTATATATTCATTCAGCGTGGAGGTATAAATGCTGACAACAAAGCTGAGATTGTGCCTGAAGAAAATGCTAACATAAAACAAATATATTTTTAACATGGAAAATGTTTATGTTTTCCTTATCGAGTATAGTACCCCGATGTATGAAATTATGACATTTGCCTGTCGGTTCACAGATATGAGAGGTACGCGGATGGGCCATATGTCAAAATGTGCGTCTGACGAAGGGCTTCAAAGCGCAATTGAATTCTCAAAATCGGTCGGTAACTTTTTGAGGTTTTCTAATATCTGTCAAAATTTCACAATTTTTCGCTTACTTGGATCGAGAACTTTCCAATAATTATTCTTTGTGCTCGCTATTCAAGAAACGGAAACAATTGAATTTCGGGATTTAATTAAGGCGACGGGTACCTAATGCGAAACTAGCGCCACTTTCGATCTTTTTCTTATACCTTCATAATCTGATATTTTTTTAGAAATAGCTGAAGTCTAGGAGCTAGCAAAACACCTTTAATATTTATTAAATCACTATAATACAATTTGTTCACTGTAGTTTACCTTACGAAACTTGTTCACGTCAAAAGCGGCCGCAATAGTTTTGGGCAAGTTTTTAGAGACAACTAAAGAACAAGAAATTGTGTATAATGATTTAATAAACACTAAAGGTGTTTTTCCAGCTCCTAATATCTTGCAATTACTGCAAATTGATCTGGTTTGGAAGATATAATAAAAATTTGTAAGTGGCGCTAGTTTCGCATTACCCGTCCCCTTAAGCTACATTTTGAGCCATCTTAGGAGGCGGGCGGACAAAAAATGTTACAGGCTGACCAAAAAGAGTAGAAATTAAAAAGTGACAATACTGTAGTGTCGTCCCTTTCTAACCAATCTAAGAAAACAGGGACGACTACAGTATTGCCACTTTTTAATTTCTACTCTTTTTGGCCAGACTGTACGCGCGAGATCAGAAAACAAATTGCTCACTATGGAATACGTTTATTTATAATGTGTTTATATTTTGTGAGGAATTTTACTTTTTACTGAAAAGGTAAATAAACAAATGAATAATAATTAATCCTATTTTCCTCGTAGCGCATTTCGGTGTAAAACATGGAATTACAGGTGCCAACGTTTCCGAGACGTCGATGCGGAGTTCCGCAATATTAAATTCTGTAGCAATAAAAAAAATATTGGATTTCCATTTTACGCCGCTTTGAATTGCTACAAATTGCTACGGATTCGTAGCGGCCTACGCGGAAGCGGGAGGCACTTTGAGGTATAAGCTTACTATAAGTAATCATTACATTTTTACTATAATAATATAATTTGACTATAGACTTCTGAATGTTAATGCTGATATTACGTGTGAAGTGATTGAAAATCGTCTGTTGACAAACAAAACTCACAAAGTAACAAATAAAACAAAGCTCGTATCTCAGTATCAATCTACTTATAGATACGAGGTTTTGAAGAGCAGTGGCTGAAATTTTAGTGAATTTTGGTTGTCACCAGGCAAAATAGTCCATAAGTGGTCGTAAAATTTTTGGCTAACTGTACGTATAAGAAAATCAATAAAAAGGATGGCTACAATTGAATGTTATTCTCCTGGGCTGCTTAGCTTTTACACTGCGAGGCCTTATTCTTTTAAAATGCTGATCGTTTTTTTTTTTTTCATTTTTACCTATGAACAATGTTTCTTAACATATTATTGATGTTACTACCTAGAACAGGGCTATTGAGATTCATTGGTACCTATATATTTGAAACCTACTGTTTGAATTTTTCATTGATAATTTTTATTTCGAAAACTACTCGAAATTGACGAAATTCACGCGGAAAATTAGATTTTTCAACTTATTTTCGACTGCACGCAATGAAAGCATGAGATAGCTTTGTTACTACCTAGAACTGGGGGAAAAGTATTATTATTCACTTCAATAAGTTGGTTGAAATTATCAATATAATTTGTGATAATAAAAAAAAACAATTCTAAAAGGAATAAGGCGTCTTAAATGTTTTAAATCCAAGTCAACTCTATTCTTGAAACCATAAAGTCTTCACTAGACTGCACGAATCCGAAACGATTGTTTAGCCCGTCGTCGGCTGTCTATGCGTGCGATTCTATATTATATTTGTATGTGAGTAAAGCTGGTATTCGGAAGCTGGATCACTGGGTACGATATAATGGCAACGTAACAGGTCGCCCTCAGTCCGCGGTCGGGGCACCACAATAATAAAGTGCCATAAGTCCAGCTTAATCGTAAGGATATACGTATTTTTGGTTTCGCAAAGTTGTGCATGTATAAGATCATTTGTGAGTTCAAATTTACAACGACAGCCGTAGTTTGCCTGTTGACTGTGAACTTAGTGTTGGTAAAATTGGTTGGATAGGCTTGAGAAGAATAAGCACGCTTGGAAAGGCTTATATTGTCTCATTCGACGTTTGACAGTGACACATACTTTACAACGACATAGCCGTAGTTTGCTTGTTGACTGTGACTGAACTTAGTGTTGGTAAAATTGGTTGGAAGAAGGGTTTGAGATGAATATTAACGCTTGGAAAAGCTTATATTGTCTCATTCGACGTTTGACAGTGATACAATCCTTTAGCTATACGTTATTTGACTTTTACTCTAATTACATTTTCTTAATTTAATATGTAGGCGTAGGCGTAAAATGTAAAATGCCAAGTCATTCCGGTAAAGTACAAATGACGCTCTTCATTCGTCAACGAGGAACATCAGTTTGAAATGTTTCCGTTTGTATATAGAAAACAAAATACATACAGTGAAACATAAAACCGCCTCCTTTTTTGGAAGTCGGTTAAAAACGCACCGCTCGATGGCAAAATAACCGGTTTTGCATACCCTATCTAAGGCGCAGGTTTTTTTGTGGTGGTCCCGCGCTCGGCGAAGTAGCGTGGTGCGTGGTAAGTTTGGAAATGGACATAAGAGCGAGCCACAAAGAACGCACCTAGAGCCGAATCACAATAACCAGTGATCGGGGATTTCTCTGCCACAACGCGGTATTTCAAACAAATATATTTTTCAATTTCATTATAGTTATCATTATCTCATCAAATCTGAATACAATTATTTTTTCGGCCAAGATAGCCGGATTACATTATAATAACCATGTCCATATAAAATAATATACACGAAATACCGCGTTGTGGCAGAGAAATCCCCGATCACTGACAATAACTCTTCCAAGCAAATGAACTGTCAAACACATAAAAACTAAATATGGCAATATTAACCAAAGAGTAACCAACAATCTTAGTACTTGCATATTTTTATTTCAAATTTACCCATACAAACTTTTATCGTATTTTAATCCCCTTAGAGCCCTAAGAGTAAGAATGTCAATAAACGCTGAAGTTACTGTTTTGAATTACACAATATAAACTCACCAAATACAACGCAAGTCTTCCGAAATATCTTATAAAAATCTTTTGTAAATATTTTTATTAGAATACTGATCATCATAACAAACAGCATAACTTACCAAGATGATCTCAACGTGGAGTGGAATTCCTTCTTACTTAGTAATATAGATGCAATTAGTTAGTATAAGGGTCATAGTCAGATTTAGGTTCGAGTCTTTCCTGTGGACATAAGAGAAATTAAGAATTCCAGGACTTAATTTTCAGATAAAACTCATATGAGAAAAAATAATGTTCTCTCTTCTATAATCCGGTGTAATAGCACGTGGAACTCTCAAGGTCACTGGGACTAGAGAATGCTGAAAGAGAGAGAGAGAGATCGCAAAACTCTTTTAGATAACAGTGATATCGCCTTTGAACTGTCATTAAATTGCGATGAGCTTCAAGTGACATATAAATTTTGGAAATACGAAGGCGATAATGATTGTCAAAAATGCTATTCATGCATATGAATTTCCGTTTTGAACGAAACGTAACTGCCTAATTTCAAGCACTACACGGTCAAGTTAAAGTATGCGCCGGTTATTTATGCCGTCACATACAAAGGAAACGCAAATTAAGCGCGACCGGATTGACGAAGTTGCGATGTTCTAGGGACATAGCCACTAGTCAAGTAGGGACACGTCAAAAGTGACGGATGGCGATGAAATGGAGAGATCTCCATCATCTCTCTAAAATTGATCGACCAATTTTACAAGCACTTAACTTTTGACCATCGTAGGGATGACTTTTGTTTTTTTAATTAATCCATAAAACTATAATACCAATACTACTAGATTTTTTAATAAGTACGTGATAAAAATATTGTAAATAAAATATTCCAATATGGTATAAAAATTGTCTACTTTAAGAACAGCGAAGTAATATAAAATGGTATCATCTCATATTGCAAACATCTTTAAGAGCTACGTAGGTAGTAATATTACTTTCACTCCATTGAATTCACAATATTGTTTTCATATTTTCAATCAATGTCCATTATGGCATTATTCAACTTTTTCGACGAGTGAAGGTATGAATGGATTGTCAACGAATTACGCTGTTTCCGAGGACTCTCCAACTCTAATTAATTGAAAAGTTGGAGCTGCGAATGACAAAATAAAGCTCGAATCACTGCCGGTTTAGAGTTACTTCTAGAGCAACAGTTATTTGATTGTTTGGAAATTATCTTCAACGTTTTACGTCGTATTCTATTTTATTTCGGACCTGTATTATTCGCATTTGTAAAGTTCGAAAAAGACAATTCGGAAGTTGCAGGATGTTGAATTTTTACAACAATTTAGTTACGTGAGTTAGAAATCTATATTAAAATTATATATTTTTAAAAGCCTCAATCCTTTTAAATATTGTTTTTTTTTCATATTATGCCAATATATTGATAATTTAAACCAACTTTGTGAAGTAAATAATACTTTTCCCCGAGTTCTAGGTAGTAACATAGCTATTTCATGCTTCCATTGCGTGCAGTCGAAAATAAGTTGAAAAAACTAATTTTTCGCGTGCATTTTGTCCATTTTGAGTAGTTTTTGAAACAAAAATTATTAATGAAAAATTCAAACTGTAGGTTTCAAATAATATATATCAATAAATTCCAATAGCCCTGTTCTAGGTAGTAACATCAATAATAAGTATGTTAAGAAACATGTTTGATCATGGAGAAAAATGTCTAAAACAATCAGCATTTAAAAAGGAACAAGGCCTCTTAATAAATTTCCACATATTTTAAAATTGACCACAATTTTAGTAAAATATCTTTGGTTTCATTTTCAACGGTTTGCACATCACGGAGGGGGGCTAGTAACGAAAAATAATATAGCTGAACTCTCTTGCTTTACAAAACACAAAATAAACATGGCGCTTAATTCAGATAACATTGTCATAAAACCATTGGTGCGATTTATTGGCCATTTCACAGATATAGTTGTGACAAGCTATCCAAGCTAGATTTACTGGCTTTGATAAATTCATATTTAAAGAACATTTCATTTGTTAAACATTGCTAAAGTAGAAATATAGTAATAATATTAGCGAAGGCTAAACTCGTCGCGTCAGTTCTTTAAAAGTTAACCAAATTGTAATTTAAGCCTGTCACTTGGAATTTGAAAGTATCACAAAAATAAAGTATCATGAATTAAAAACTTTACCAATATAAGGTCGCTGCGATCTATTTTAGGCGGTTGAGCGAGCGCGGGCCAAGCGCTGAATAAATAAAACTAATCAACAGGTAGGTAGCTACCCGCCAACGGGGCCAACCCAACCGTATGGGCAGCGACAGGGTACAGTCTACCGCGGCATCTGTCAACAAAAACTTTCGCGCCTCCGGGACTACTTCACGGAATTTCAAAAATACCTCATAAGGTCGCGTTACTTTGGATCTAGAGGGAAACAAGAAAATAAATATCGAAATTCCAAAAAGGTAGTAGCCCGCCAATAGTAAACCGAGTAGTCAAAAAGTAACCCAACATCGATGTAACCTGACAAATTGTATTTATGTAAACACTATTGTAAATAAATATAAATATAAGACAACCTCACACAAATCAACATGTCCTAAATTAAGCTCAAAAAGGCTTGTTTTATGGGTACTACGCGACGATATATGTACATACTTTTACATAAATATATACTTAAATACAAAAAACATCCATGACCGCAGCACAAATACTCGTGTTCATCACACAAATATTTGCCCTTGCCGGGATTCGAACCCAGGACCGCCGGCTCAGTAGGCAGCTGCTTTACCACTGCGCCAAACGCGTTGTCAAAATATATACCTACGAAACTCACATAGTAGAAGTCGAATATCGCCCGACATGTTTCAAATCGGTACGCGATTCATCATCAGGAGCTACGAGCAGTCGCGGCGGCGGCAGCCAATCAAATGCACTCTCCGAGCGGCTGGTAAATGCGGGCGTCACCAGCGGAGGCGAAAATCTACCCTCATAATCACATACAATGTCAATTGGCTGGTTGCACACAACACTCACTAAGTACGTCACTTGCTAAGATATCATCCGCACTAACCACCGACGTATGTAGTATAAGATCGGTCAGCTTCACTGTGCTTCTTGTGATCGGGTATTTAAAAGTAAGTTTGGCTTTGCCAGCCACATTAGAGCTCACGCCCGTAATTAGCTTGGATCGCCGTCGCCGGTCACGGCGTGGATAGCTATATATATACTTATATAAGATCGTTATTGAGATATTGAAATGCTTCGGCGAATGCACAGTCTATTGAATCTCCAGTTTATCAATCATTGAAAATGCAAGAACATTCCGTACGTTAGTGCTTCGAAATATACCTGAAAATTTGTGCTTTGTCGAGAAATACCAAGCGCAACCCTAATTCACAAATTTACTTTACAATCCTGTACTAAACGGGGGGATAGTACCTAGGAGATTATTTCCAAATCAAAGCTTGTCTGATAACGTATTTGGTACTAAAGCAAATACATTCTCATGTTGTAGGTCCGCATCAAATCATAAACTGCTGGTAAATAATACGAAATAATACGCATATCAACAGTTGGACTAGGTTTGGCCTGTCTTTATAATTAACGTTACAATACATTCTTTTAATACAAATATATTGTGTTGAAGAGGATACGCCGGTGTTTAGAACATACCAGTACCCTGACCATGAGTTTACAGTGACCAAACTCGCTAGCGACTGCGTAAACGATTTGTGTGGATAATTATTCTACAGAATTATATATGAATTGGGCAATTTCCTATTTCATCTTAAGTATAAAACGCCATGCGTCAAAACGTAGCTGTACTGTTTACTGTCATTGACACTTTATCTATTAACGAAATAAACATAGTATTCTACTCTATACTTCTTCTAAAAGGACATTCGAGTAAAAAGAAACGTAAAAACATACATATATTAAAAAGAGTTCTCACTGCCCTGTGAGCGTAGCACATACGTTGATTGTTAAGAATTAGCCGGACAAAATTATTTTACATTGTATTTTGTTTCTAACCGACTTCAAAAAAGGAGGGGGTTCTCTGTTCGGTTGTTTTTTTTTTTTTTTAATGTTTGTTACCTCAGAACTCCGTCATTTATGAGTTCACTCATAATATTTTTCATATATTTTCTAAAACTATTTAAGTATTTGCATATGGTAGTCATCATCTTCCAATGCTGAGCTGATGATGGAAGGTACAACTCCTTAACGGTTGGGAGTTAGGAGATAATTCAAACGAGATGCATGCCTTCAAGACCTTCCTGATCACCCTGCCATAAGTATTTTATATGAATCACTAAAAAGAAAAAAAAAATTAACAAAAAGAAGAACCGACTTCAGTAAAATTAAAAAGCCAAAAATAACCCGTTCAAGTACAGATTACATTTGACTTACCCTTTGAAGTCGGTGCCAAACCTCACGTAAACTATAATATATAAATATAATAACTAAGTGGTTTGGGATCGACTTCAAAGGGTGAGTCAAATGTAATCTGTATCCATTTTATCGGTCAGCGTAATTGTACAGTTAATTTTTCGGTCAGGTACCTTTACTTGAAGTGGTCAACCTTAACATTACCGTTTTAAAAAGGTACCTATTACATTTATATATTTGGATACCGTTGCTGTTTTTCAGTCCCTAGTTCGAACGTCCCGCTTAACCAATCTTCATTGGTTTTAAGGAAAGTGGCTTCTTTTCTGTGGACTTTAGACTATTTTTCTTTGATAACTCCCTTAAAATGTAGACATCTCTGCTTCAAACCCTTATATTATTATCAGGTGTGTCACCATAGCAGTTTATAAGATAGTCCTCTAAAAAAATAAATTTCGTCCATATTAGTTGAATTTTGCAGTTGCATGTTATCGTATACATAGCGTGTAGTCACTATTTTTACTCCAGTAGTATCCAAAAGCAAGAAAAAAGGCACTTTATTAAATTTAAAAAAATATAGTGATTTTATATTTGTACGACTTCCAATCTTAAAAACCCTTTAAATCAGTCATCTGCAGCTATCTGCACTTACAATATGCGTCATAAGCTAGCCTAAAGTTTAAAATATTTAAAACCAAAAGAATTATGATCGGATCGGGAAAGCAAGTATAACAAAATTACATTTGAACAAGAAAAAATTACTAAAAAAATATTAGCTTTGATAGCATTTTCTAAATTGATAAAAATACTATAAAATAAAGTAAATATATTTGAAATATATATTAATATTATAAATAATTCCTGAATTATTTGAATCCATCACAATCTTTAAGAAATATCACTTACAAAACACACAAATTAAATTTGTTTAACTCCTTCAATTGAGAGTGCTGAGAACACGAAAGTGCAATTAGCGCGACGATCAAATTTGAACTGCAGGTACATGCAGGTGGTGAATTTATTATTGGTGAAGGGGGTCATTTCTTGTAACTGGAGTATTACTCTATCAATTTTGATTGTAATCGGTAGCTAATCGTTACTTTTGAAAATTTGACTTATGTCCGGCTAATTCTTAAAAATCAACGTATGTGCGTAGGTACCATACCAACGGAACCCAATTAGCTCCGTTATTGACGTGACAACGTCTTAATTTAGGTTGCGCTCGGAGTCACTCATGAAAAAATGTAACGCCCGCTCACGGTTGATGAGTGAGAGAGACAAAATATATTGACGTGACAACGTCTTAAATTAGGTTGCGGCTCGGAGTCACTCATGAAAAAGTGTAACGCCCGCTCACGGTTGATCGCTCACGGTTGATGAGTGAGAGAGACAAAATATATTTCTATAGTTAAAATTTGTGCAATTCTTATTTTCATTCATCGAGCATTACTGTAACAAGAGGGAAGAGGGCGGAAGAGGGAAGAGGGAAGAGGGAAGAGGGAAGAGGGAAGAGGGAAGAGGGAAGAGGGAAGAGGGAAGAGGGAAGAGGGAAGAGGGAAGAGGGAAGAGGGAAGAGGGAAGAGGGAAGAGGGAAGAGGGAAGAGGGAAGAGGGAAGAGGGAAGAGGGAAGAGGGAAGAGGGAAGAGGGAAGAGGGAAGAGGGAAGAGGGAAGAGGGAAGAGGGAAGAGGGAAGAGGGAAGAGGGAAGAGGGAAGAGGGAAGAGGGAAGAGGGAAGAGGGAAGAGGGAAGAGGGAAGAGGGAAGAGGGAAGAGGGAAGAGGGAAGAGGGAAGAGGGAAGTGGGAAGAGGGAAGAGGGAAGAGGGAAGAGGGAAGAGGGAAGAGGGAAGAGGGAAGAGGGAAGAGGGAAGAGGGAAGAGGGAAGAGGGAAGAGGGAAGAGGGAAGAGGGAAGAGGGAAGAGGGAAGAGGGAAGAGGGAAGAGGGAAGAGGGAAGAGGGAAGAAGAGACGGACAATTATTTCTTAAAAATCGATATGGGTGTCATCTCCAAGGTTCCTCGGGGTTACGATTACGAAAATGACATCCATTTTGAAATCCAAGATGGCGGACATTATTTTTTCTTAAAAATCGATATGGGTGTCATCTCCGAGGTTCCTCGGGGTTCCGATTACGAAAATGACATCCATTTTGAAATCCAAGATGGTGGACATTATTTTTTCTTAAAAATCGATATGGGTGTCATCTCCAAGTTTCCTCAGGGTTCTGATTACGAAAATGACATCCATTTTGAAATCCAAGATGGCGGACATTATTTTTTCTTAAAAATCGATATGGGTGTCATCTCCAAGGTTCCTCGGGGTTCCGATTACGAAAATGACATCCATTTTGAAATCCAAGATGGCGGACATTATTCTTTCTTAAAAATCGATATGGGTGTCATCTCCGAGGTTCCTCGGGGTTCCGATTACGAAAATGACATCCATTTTGAAATCCAAGATGGTGGACATTATTTTTTCTTAAAAATCGATATGGGTGTCATCTCCAAGTTTCCTCAGGGTTCCGATTACGAAAATGACATCCATTTTGAAATCCAAGATGGCGGACATTATTTTTTCTTAAAAATCGATATGGGTGTCATCTCCAAGGTTCCTCGGGGTTACGATTACGAAAATGACATCCATTTTGAAATCAAAGATGGCGGACATTATTTTTTCTTAAAAATCGATATGGGTGTCATCTCCGAGGTTCCTCGGGGTTCCGATTACGAAAATGACATCCATTTTGAAATCCAAGATGGTGGACATTATTTTTTCTTAAAAATCGATATGGGTGTCATCTCCAAGTTTCCTCGGGGTTCCGATTACGAAAATGACATCTATTTTGAAATCCAAGATGGCGGACATTATTTTTTCTTAAAAATCGATATGGGTGTCATGTCCAAGGTTCCTCGGGGTTCCGATTACGAAAATTACATCCATTTTGAAATCCAAGATGGCGGACATTATTTTTTCTTAAAAATCGATATGGGTGTCATCTCCAAGGTTCCTCGGGGTTCCGATTACGAAAATGACTTCGATTTTGAAATCCAAGATGGCGGACATATTTTTTTCTTTTTTGGCGGAAGAGGGAAGAGGGAAGAGGGAAGAGGGAAGAGGGAAGAGGGAAGAGGGAAGAGGGAAGAGGGAAGAGGGAAGGGGGAAGGGGGAAGTACAATGTTTTAGTAAACAAAATATATTTCTATAGTTAAAATTTGTGCAATTCTTATTTTCATTCAATTCCTTGTTCCTATTGTGCAATTTAATAATATTCATATCAATAAATATTCTACCGAGAATAAGACGTTGTCACGTAAAATCTTCCTTCGCCCGTAAAACCGACTTTACAGGCAACCATTTTTTTTTAAACTCCGTTATTAAACACAAATAAAATCAATATAAATTAAATTTAACATTACTCTCTCTTGATAAATTCTTTTAATTATATACTCGCCTTGTGTTCATTTGGCATTGGTTGGCGATGGTTTAAAGTAGCCGTGTTTGCGTTTTACGAAGTGTTGGGGTACTATAAAAAGCTAGTTATCCAAAAACGACATGAGTATCATGAAATGGCCGCGTTTCTGTAAACAAGGGGGACATCGGTCGAATTCGCCTAACGTGATGCGAGGCATATGAAATGAGAGGGTTACTAATGTGTTGCACAAAATTCATTGGCATATTTTCGTTTCGCATAGCAACCATTGGCACAATCATCATTTCTCACAATTCCTTTTTGCCTAAATTTCTTGGCATACTATCATTTCGCACACGTTTCTTTGGCAGAATAGTAAATTGGCATAATGTTGATTAGAACAATACTCCTATGGTCGAATAATTGTGTCGCCGAAATTTATATGGCATAATATTCCGTTTGCATGATTATTTTAATACACCGAAAAGTGAAAAGTCCGACTCAATATTAAATACGAAACATCAAAATACCTACCTAATCTAAGCAAAGTCGGACCTGCGCGGCTCGCTCGCTTTGCTCGCTCGTTAGGGTCGTAGTTTAACCTAACACTCCTCCTCGCTTCGCTCGTCGTCGTACCTAACCTAAGCCAAGTTGGATCTGCCTTAAGGTGAAATAGGTAAGGTTAGGAATCTTAACCCCTTGTATGCCATGTCAAAAATTTGCTAATCAACTTGAAACCAACTGATATTTTAACGTAAAGTTGAAATGTCCTACGCGGATCCGCGTTTCGGCATACGAGAGGTTAAGCCAAGTCGGACCTGCGCGGCTCGCTCGCTTCGCTCGCTCGTTAGGGTCGCAGTTCAACCTAACACTCCTCCTCGCTTCGCTCGTCGTCGTACCTAACCTAAGCCAAGTCGGATCTGCCTTAAGGTGAAATTGGTAATGTTAGGAATCGTAAGCCAAGTCGGACCTGCGCGGCTCGCTCGCTTCGCTCGCTCGTTACGGTCGCAGTTCAACCTAACACTCCTCCTCGCTTCGCTCGTCGTCGTACCTAACCTAAGCCAAGTTGGATCTGCCTTAAGGTGAAATAGGTAAGGTTAGGAATCTTAACCCCTTGTATGCCACGTCAAAAATTTGCTAATCAACTTGAAACCAACTGATATTTTAACGTAAAGTTGAAATGTCCTACGCGGATCCGCGTTTCGGCATACGAGAGGTTAAGCCAAGTCGGACCTGCGCGGCTCGCTCGCTTCGCTCGCTCGTTAGGGTCGCAGTTCAACCTAACACTCCTCCTCGCTTCGCTCGTCGTCGTACCTAACCTAAGCCAAGTCGGATCTGCCTTAAGGTGAAATTGGTAATGTTAGGAATCGTAAGCCAAGTCGGACCTGCGCGGCTCGCTCGCTTCGCTCGCTCGTTACGGTCGCAGTTCAACCTAACACTCCTCCTCGCTTCGCTCGTCGTCGTACCTAACCTAAGCCAAGTCGGACCTGCTTTACTTACCTGCCTTGCCTTCGTTTCTGTGAGGGACGCAGTTTCAACCTAACCTAACCTAGTTTTCTGGCAGCGATTCGGTTCTGTGGGTATGCTATGGTACAATTATGCTGCAACAAATTCGGCGGAACTTATATTGTGCTACATAAAATTCTGCGAAATAAAAGTTGGCGATATTAGTATTCTGCTATTCAAATTTGTGCCAAATGAATATTATGCGACATAACAATTGTGGTAAGTATATAATTATGCGATAGTATCATTCGGCTAAAAATGATTGTGCGAAAACGATTATGCGAAGTGTATTTCGGACAATAGAGATTGTGCAAGATAAGGGGTACCCGAAATGAGATTCTGCAAGAAATATTGTACCCGGTAAATTGCGCTCTACATGTAAAAAGTTTCATCTGAATTCCAGAAATTTTTACATAGGTAAGACTTCTTTACGTTATTACAAAAAGTTGAATGAACAAAAACCGTGTTTCTATTCAGGGTTTTCGGTTGTACGTCATAAGTCTGCAACTGGTTTTTATACAAACTTAGAAGGTTTATCAATGGCGCAGTTGGGGCAGTAGTAAAGCAACTCGCCCCTTGCCTGCTATACGGCCACATCTCAAAAAAAATTTTTTTTTGGATTATTGCTGATTCGTATTCAGAATTGTCTAATTTACGACCTTATTTCGAGAGATATAAGAAAAAGTGTCCTTAAAAGCCTTTTTTCCACCAGTGGCCTTATGGATCTGACCAAAAATTGTCAGTTGACTCCCTGCAAGACAGCCACTTTGGAGTTATGGCTGTATAACATTAATTTATAATATTTTTTTTGAGTTGCGTCCTAAAGGCGTAAAGATTATTCGAGTGTTATTCCGATGAATCCCTTTAAATATAAGCGAATTAAAGGGCATTTGATTGTGTCACAACAGTAAGTACCTATAGTACTTATTAATTTATTCGTATAGCATAATATTTTCTAATAGTTTTAGCCGCCTTTTTGAATAAGGTTTTTTTTTATGTTTTCTTGTAATAATGTTTTTCCCATTATGTAGTCATTTACGAGTATATACAATTATAAGTTAAATTCAAGATCTTTTATCCAATTAATTGCGTCGTTACCGAGGACAAACAAGTCTGCAGGGTCGCCGTTATACTGTGAGTCTCTCCAACCACATCTGTAGAGGAAGTCTCGGGATCGCCCACTCCCAGTTCTGAGCCTGTTGATCTGGCACCATTGTTTTCGAGGCAGAATGAAGCCAGGAGGTTTTGCCGTGGGATTTATACTTGCATCTCTAAGTAAGTCGGGTGATTTGAGTTGCAAGTAGGTTAGAATTTGATTGCAGCAGGTCTCGAGCAGTATGGTACGGTGGGTGCCACCGACGAGGCGGGTTTGCGAGCTCTGCATGAATGGGCAAATCGGGACGATCCACGACTTTTTGTGCTTCGTGGACCAGTGCCTGATGTCTTCTTAGTTCGGCGCGAGCTATATGACTCAACACAGCCAAACCAGAGGATTACATTCTGATGGTTCCCGATATACATCGCATGGTTTGGTTTAGCTATACGTCCCATCCGATGCACATGTGCGCTGTTGAGCCAAACTGGCGCGCAATACTCTGCCGTGGAGTAAACTTGGCTAAAACCGGTAGTGCGTAGCACATCAGCTGTTGCTCCCCAAGTAGTTCCCGCTAGTCAGTGGAGTATGTTATTCCGCGTCTGTAGCTTTTTCCCTAACTAATATGTGGCGGTGAGACTGCGGTCTAGAGTTACACCCAAGTACTTTGGTGTAGGATTTAATTTCATCGCCGTCTCTCTGAAGCCGATTTTTGGCCCATAATTTGCTGCTTAGTTGCCGAGATGGAATGTTGCAACTTCTGTTTTACTAGCAACGGACTGCAGTCGCCATTTTTTAAAGTATTTCCCAAGATATTCAAGATCGCGAGTTGTAGGTTGAACAGGAGCAGGGCCAGGATCGATCCCTGCGGGAGTCTATCAGCTTCCTGACTTTGCTTGGAGTGCTTCAAGGTAGAGGATAAATTCCCTTATTGCTGAGCATAGTGTTAATTAGTCTCACAATCTTTCTACAGGGCACCACGGTCGTGAGCTTATAGAAAAGTCACTGTCTCCATACGTATCGAATGCAGCTGAGAGGTCGATATTTTTCTCTTTCCTCTTAAACCCAGCCTTTATGTGTGTTGTGACGTTGTGAGCTGCATTACCTGATCCACGCAGTTCCGGCCACTAAGGAATCCAGCCTTTTCCAAAGCAATTATTTTGTCGGCAATAGATTCGATTCGATGTAGATTAGCCTCTCCAAACGTTTGTAGACGTAACTAAGTAGAGCAATTGGTCGGTAACTCTTTGGGTCGTCGCCTGGCTTACCTGGTTTCAGTATGGCTATTTTTTTGGAGCGGTTGAACTTAAGTGGAATTCTATTATTCGAGACTATGCCAGAATAGAACTGTGAGTAAATACCGACTCACATAAATTGCTACTCTGAATCGAACCAGTCTTCGTCCAGTATTCCTGAACCTACAAGTAGAAAAGCTGGATGCACTGATTATCGCTTACAGTGATGTTCTTACTGTAACAAAAGTTGATTAATAAAGGTATTTTAACTATTTTGGTGGGTGTATTTATATTTTCATGTAAACATTTTCCCATAATTTTCTTCTGCGGTTTTGGACGCATCTCAAAATTTCAACAAAACGTGTCTGCAATACGGCCACAACTCTAAGTACCTGACTTAAAGGCCTTGTATCTTAAAAAATATACATGTTTTATACAAAAAAAATGTATTCATTTGAAGCATTATATCATCTTGAGTAAAAAGAGCTAAATCAAAAATTAATTGACCTAAAACTCAGGGAGTAATCCCCGTTTTACTACCACGCACTACGCTGCCAAAACTTTAACAAACGATTTCTCGAAAAAATGTTTTTTTGAGATGTGGCCGTATAGCAAGCAGGGGGCGAACTGCCTACCGAGCCGGCGGTCTTGGGTTCAAATCCCAGCAAGGGCAAATATTAGTGTGATGAACTATTTATTCTTGGGTCATGGAGATTTTCCATGTATTTAAGTATATATTTATCTATATCGGTTTAAAGACATTTATTTTCTCATAAGAAACACAGTTTCGCTTACATGAGAACTTTAAAGGCTAGGTAAATATTAATTATAAAAATAACAAGTTAATTCGCTCTTGGCGAGCATTGAGTTATGTTGAAAACAATAAGTAAACATACCTTAGTCTAATTTGGTTGCAAGCACCAGAGTTTTAGATTAAGATCCATGGTTTCAACATGTCACTTCACTTTCTTACGTTTTTTTTATAATCTAACACCATATATATACGTATGTTTTGACCATTTGCGAAGTTGAACATTTGCTAAGTGGACCATTTGCAGAAGTTGACCATTCGCGAAGTGGACCATTTGCTAAGTGGACCGTACGCGAAGTGTACCATATGCGATGTGGACCATTTGCAAAGTGGACCATATGCGAATCACCTACAAGTCATGTGAGTGGACTTTTTGCTATGTTGACCGACTGCGCACAAATGTTATAATCATCTAGTACCTACATATAACACACGCCTATTGTGCACAATAGCTTATTTTGGGACTAGGTCGATTAGTGTGATGATGTCCAATATTTATTTATTTATTGCTCAAAGGTTAACTGGAAGAGATCCCTTACAGGGATAAGTTCACCTTTGTATTTATATGTTATTTGTAATAGATGTATTTTTTAACTGTTTTTGTGTACAATAAAGTGTTTACTTACTTACTTACTTATTTATTAATCGACCTCTAAGTCTAATTTATGTAGACAAACCTTTTCAGTTATCTTAGTCAACACTCGTGTTTTGCCAATTAAAATCAGTGATTTCGGCCTGCTGCGCATAAATTTATGTATTTTATACTATCTTACGACGGTGGCAAACAAGCATGGGGCTGCCTGATATTAAGCAGTTACCGCCGCCTATGGTCGCTTGCAACGCCAGGAGCATCACACGCGCGCTGCCGACCCTTTAAGTACTTGTTTAATCCACTCTTCACATATTAAATTACAACCAAACCATTAATATGTACATAAAACCTTCAACATCTTTAACGATTCTTAAAAGTTAGACTACAGGCGTTCCGGAATATGTTACCTGACAATATCTTTAAAATAGTGTTTACAACCAAACAGGAATATTTTCCACAAATATCTAAAATCAATCTAAGTATTAATAAAACCTGAACTGAAACCAGATACATACGTAGCCACAGCCTTACATCCCTAATCCTTAATGAATAGACCGACATTACATCCAGCACACCCGACTCGATACCCCGGCGGGGAGAGGGTTAACATACCTACCGGCTAATACTACAGGTATAGATTGAAAGTTCGGGCGTCTATCTATCGGCAGAGCAATCCCACAGAATATTAGGCTTTATAACCTGTCTTTTAGTGGTTTTAGTTACATTTAGGTATATAGGAATGGATGGATGAATTAGAATCTGTCTGTATGTACCATCAGTACCACATCTTGTGGAGACTGGAGAGTGTTGTTAAATATATATGAGGTGTAGCGTGTGCCCGTTTCTTGTATATAAAGTGCCTGTTGTCATATGCTCGATCTTTTGCTGCAGTTTAGTTACATTTGAAAAGGAAATTCTTTATAGACCGGGAGATAGTGACAGAATTTTCTTGGTCATTTGTAACAGTATGGCGGTTCTTCAGGGGTCTTAGTACGCAATGACAAAAAGAAAAATGATGGTCATAGCGCTGGTACCGGCGGCCCGATCGCGTGGGCGTTAGTCGAACTCGTCGGATAAATTACGAGTGTCAAACGATTTGTATCACAAAATTTTTAGTATTTTCCGATAGCCCATAAAAAACATGAAGGCGGTAGTGTCATGCCATACTTCTCCGGTGTGACTTACAGCCCGCCATACCGACGCGAATGCGTTAATAAAAAATAAAAAAATTCAACCATTTGTACCAGGCTAATTTTTGCACAGTTAATTATCGTCGTGCAGCCATTTACGAAAATCACCATGCCATACTTTTCCGACGGTTCTAAATGGCCGCCATACCACCGAAAATCAGCAAAATTTTTTTTTTCGCCAAACGATTTGTACCACCCTAAAAATTTTTTTCAACAGCTCCTGAATGATGATAAATAGAAGTGTGATAATGCCATACCTGTGGGAGGTGGCGAATGTGTATAATATTTTTTTTTAATTGTAAGATTTTATTCGTATTTTGAACGATTTGTAACAGTATGGCACTAATTTTTCCTGTAAGTTTGAGGTTCAACGAATATAAATACAAAATTTCAAAGATCTAGGTGGCGGCAATCTGGAATTATAGTCAGATGTTTATATCGTATAATATTGAACGGCTACCATCGCTCGAACGATTTCTCGAGAGATCTCGGCTCATCGTGTTGTGAGACACAATGTCTGGCAACGCAGGTATTACGGCAGCTGCTTGTCAGACGACCCACAACTACATAGCAATAATTGGAGTTCTATGTATTAGAATAAGTCGACCGTTATAGTGTGCCCATGTTGCATGCAAGATGAAAAGGAAAAAGATGAAGAAGAGAAAGATGAAGGCGGCGAAGGTAAATATTTAAGAAATTAATTTTATGTTAACGATTTGCGATTGTGTATTGCGCTTGTGTGAAAAAATTAAATGATTTGTAGATACTGATGCAGTAAGCAGCGACGAGGACGACGAAAACGAGTTGGAGCATGCCGGGGATTTCGGCTTAGATGACCTCGAAAGTCTGTAAATCTTTCGGAATAAACTGCATTAATATTGATATTGCATATAATTTTTTTTCACATGTACGGT
This sequence comes from Apotomis betuletana, assembly GCA_932273695.1. Lineage (NCBI taxonomy): Eukaryota > Metazoa > Arthropoda > Insecta > Lepidoptera > Tortricidae > Apotomis > Apotomis betuletana. The sequence goes on along the minus strand of OW026298.1, from coordinate 7,723,943 downwards.
GTAATTTTCCCAAACCATACTTTTTTTTCAAGTTTCGAAAATTTGAAATGCCATACTGTAACAATTTGGTCCAATTTTTTTATTAATTTATATCTTGCTCGAGTGTGACAATCTTCCGCCCCATGGTTACAGTATGGGATAATTATTTTTAGGTAGAATTTCATCCAAACGAACCAAATACAATGACGCCATACTGTAACAAATGATTTTATGTCTTGCACCTTGAAAACCCGTTGTAAAATCAAGTTTTTCAAGTATGTTGCCCCTTTTTCCCTCTATTAGAAGTATGGCAAATATAATAATGGTCCCATTGCATCATATAATTTCCAAAAATCCAAATGCCATACTGGTACAAACCGTCAATTTTTTTTTTTTTTTTGTTTACGTCTTGGCTCAAGTCTCACAGTCGTCCGCCCCATGGTTACAATCCGGAATAATTTTTTGTAGGTAGAATTGTATCCAAACAAACAGAATATAATGATCCCATGCTGTAAAAAAATATTTTACGTATTGTACAGTCGTATTTTTGAAACGTGTCGAATAAATAAGTTTTTCAAGTATGGCAGCACTTTTTCCCCCTACTAGAAGTATGGCAAATATGATAACGGTCACATTTTATCAAATACTTTCCAAAAATCCAAATGCAATACTGTTACAAATCGTTTGGCGAAAAAAAAAAAATTGCTGATTTTCGGCGGTATGGCGGCCATTTAGAACCGTCGGAAAAGTATGGCATGGTGATTTTCGTAAATGGCTGCACGGCGATAATTAACTGTGCAAAAATTTGCCTGGTACAAATGGTTGAATTTTTTTATTTTTTATTAACGCATTCGCGTCGGTATGGCGGGCTGTAAGTCACACCGGAGAAGTATGGCATAAAACTACCGCCCACATGTTTTTTATGGGCTATCGGAAAATACTAAAATTTTTGTGGTACAAATCGTTTGACACTCGTAATTTATCCGACGAGTTCAACTAACGCCCACGCGATTGGGCCGCCGGTACCAACGCTATGACCATCATTTTTCTTTTTGTGATTGCGTACTAAGACCCCTAAAGAACCGCCATACTGTTACAAATGACCAAGAAAATTCTGTCACTATCTCCCGGTCTATTATGTAAAATGTAAATATACGAGTATGTGAGGTCTTTTCTAGACGTTAGTCGTGCCAATATTTGTTACACTATCTGTGTTTTGTTGTAACCAGTTGTATTTCGGTCCATATTTTTATAGCACTAAGCATAGTGACCGGGAAATCAGCTTTTTTGTACGATACGTTTTGTATTGTGAAATTGGTTAGTGATCCCTTTCGCATGCACACTTTCGCAACCAAAGATTTCGTAGATCTACGCTCGTAGCCAATATCATGGGAAAATAGCGCCTACAGAGCGGGTTCTCGGTGTGAAGAATAGCAATCTTTTAACAAACGAACAACATAGAGTCCCGGCACACGAATTTGGACTAAGGTGTAGAGTTTGTGGAGGTCTTGTGGAGTTAGGGCGTGTAGAGTCAGAAACTTGGCTCTACACAAGATCTGATAACTTTTTGACAGATGGGACTCATATAGACTCGCCTTAGCATCATTTTACAGGAACATGTTTTTGGAGAGATTATCTCTTTCGTGAAGTTTCGGGTGACCGCCTCCAGGTATTTCGCGCATTCCCCCAACTACATACAAGCAGTCAAATAAAGTTCGAGTCAGCGGGTATAAAATAAACCGATAAGTCGAGCGCAGTCGAAAGTCTTGTGAGGCAGAACCAAACACACAGTCTCGAAATGGTATTTGGGCGATATGTCACGAAAAATTTCTGCAGCTATATTTTTATTCAATGAAATGTGAAATTGGAGTTTACATGTACATAAAATAAAGGAACAGCACAGTCTAACTTGTCTTGTTCGATAACTGGTTCAAATCCTGGCAACGCGCATTTGCAGCCAGTTTTGTTCACCGCTGTCAAGTCAATCATTTTGACGCGGTTATCGGGGTTGCATTCAAATCTTGACTGACATAACATAATAACGTACGTTTGTAAACTTTTATTGACAACCACATACAACCACGTGCAGATACTTTGCAGTAGGATCTTAATCTAATAGTGCAAAGAGCAAGCAGTTACTTACACTGCCACTGACCACATCTTTAAATATTATATGTATTAAATTGAGAGTTGAAACCGAAGATATCGGACTTGCTTACAAGCAAATGATATGCGACACCTTTTGGTGTAATATACTGTCAGCCGTGCAGTGTGGCGTTTATTGAAGCATTAGAATAACTTCAACCAAACAAAACAGACCACCACCAAAAAGAGAAAAATCCATCTAGCGATCACTAAGCCCAGAAAATTCCTATCTCAACTCTGCCTTTCCTCGGAGTACTAACTACGAAGACTTAATCAGAGAAACACGAAATTCTCTTTCTTATAAAATACTTATACGCTTCGCTCATAAGATAGTCTATATTTCACACGCTACTGAAAACTTGCCCCTGCTAGTAAGTCTGTCCGATCTCTCTAAGGTGAAATCAAGTCAATTTGGCACAAGTTATAAACTGACAAATTGCAAGTTTTAGGTCGTTTTTCACTTCGTGATAGACAATACTTCAATATTCTATGTTTCAAGAAGTGGATGCATGCACTTCTACATTTACAATTTATACAGTTTATATTTCTAGGCACTCGCTACCCTAAAGGAGTTTTCGCTGATACCTATACAGCAACCGGCGGAGTGACGTTCAATGCGTTCATAATTACGCCGGCTTACTTATTTCAAGGAATTCGAGCAATTTAACTTTCCTTCCCTTGATGAATATTATGTTATACTTGTTGATCTGACAGACGTCGTACTGACAAAAACTAAGCAGTTTGTGGGAAAAAGAAAATACTGCGTGACATTTTTACTATTCTGTACGTCTAGCATAACTGTGACACGCATATCTTTGCGCGACTAATACTACCTGTCACTTTCCTTTCAATACCGTGAGAGCAAGACATGAGTAGCTAAGTCACGTGAAATTAAAACCGGCCAAGAGCATATCGGGCCACGCTCAATGTAGGGTTTCGTAGTTGCTCATCCTTTAGTATAGACTAAAGTTACGAGAAAGATTTCAAGCTCTATAAAAAGGTCGTAAACGCCAAAGAAACTGTAATTACTTATTACCTTCTGGAAGTCAACTTACGTCCTTTTAAGAAAATTATGAAATTTTGCGATAACTCAAAAACGGCTCGACCGATTATGTTCAATATAGTTTTCATTGAAAGTACTTATAAGGCCTCGTAATTTTTCCATAATTTTTTGACCCGTGGTTGATAAATTTGAGGGGGGGGGGACACTATTTTTTTATTTTCGGAGCGATTATTTACAAAACTGCTGACTTTATCAAAAAATAATGTTTGGAGACCCCTATTATTTTTAAAATACCTATGCAACGACACCCCACACTTTAGTGTTGAAACGAAAGAAAAATTCACCCCCACTTTAGGTGTTTGAGAGGTACCAGTTTTTACTTTTTATTTTACCGTTTTTCGGCGTGATACATACCCATACTCATACTAAATTTCAGCTTTCTAGTACTAATGATCACGGAGCTAAGCCGCGGACGGACAGACAGACAGACAGACAGACAGACAGACAAACGGACAGACGGACATGGCGAAACTATAAGGGTTCCTAGTTGACTACGGAACCCTAAAAAGAAGTTGCGGTAAGAAGACACTACCGACACGACACCATCACGAGTATCGTCCAATATTCCTACCCACATAAATCAACATTAACACGGACACATGTTTAAATGAAAACGTAAATATCATTATATTCATTTGCATATAGTTTTAATTAATAACGCAGCAAGGAAAGGATCGAGACTGGTTTAAATGAATGTTGCAATTTGCAGCTGGCATTCAGAAATGTTACATTAAATATTTAATATTATTTCTAAATATACGCAACACGTTAAAAGATGATTGCTAGGTTCATTTTAATTTGTATTTACATTAGGCATTCATTTGGTCTGCTTAACTGCAAATTCGATATGAGAGTAGGCACTAAATTTAATTCTGTTTTATTTTCAATAATTAATTTGGTTTAATAAAAAGGCAATTTTAAAATTAATGCGCTTACCAATGGCGGTGGATTGATTTTTAAATTGTTATATCTATACGAAAATTTATTTGTTTTTATTTGGACACTAGAATGTTCTAACCCTCTCTCATGTAGCTACATTAGTTACTGATCTGATCTTACCAGTAATCTTCGAACATAGTAAACGCCTCCACCGCCTTTTACACTTTAGGGGATCTTGAGCCTTCTAGAATCTCGTAAACGACCACGTATAGGTAATCTACTCTATAAGTGACCAAAGACCCTGTTATCGAATGCAATCTGTCACAAAGGTACTAATGATTTACAATATTATATAAATACCAGGGTGTCGTCTCTCAATACCACTTCACCGTATTTGGTGTCGAGACCCTGGGCCCGTGGGATCCAAGCGCTAAAGTTCTTTTCATGGAGCTTTCTAAACGGCTCGTCGATACCACTGGTGAAGGGCTGGCAGCTCCCTCGCTCAGCGTCTTAGTATAGCAATACAGCGAGGTAATGCTGCCAGCGTCATTGGTAAGTTTAGTTCTAGATTTAGTTTAGTAATATGTACAATATAAGCGAGGTAATGCTGCCAGCGTCTTTGGTAAGTTTAGTTTTAGATTTAGTTTAGTAATATGTACAATATATATATAATTTTTAATGAGTTATTGTTAATCTGTTACCTGAAAAATTGGTTACCTAATTCGAAAATCAATTAGAGTGAGTGAGAACCTTGTTGTTGGTTCGCCGAGCTCAGTTCTAACAAACTGACAAACCAACGACAATTCATCAAGTTCGCAAAGTCGTACGAGTATTATTAATATGAACGTAATAATGTTGATGGAAAAGACTTCAATTATAAGAAACATTAACAAATTCGGACGCCTGACCTGACTAATTGAATTTGCGGCTCAATTGGTTACAGCGGTCGCCTCGGCCTGGCAACAGAAATTGGTTAGGTAGCCTGCAGTCAGATTAGTTTGATCTTTACAGGTGCCATAATGCAATTTTCTCTTATTTTTAACCGACAAAAAAACGGAGGACCTTAAGTTGATACGACATCTGAATTCGCGAATACAACTTGACTAGGAGTTTCAAACATAATCAAATTTATTGGTAACATCAAGGCAATTTGGTTCTGGATTCGGGTTTTCCATACAAAATAGATCTAGATTGCGAGCAGTAAATTTGCCGCTGTTCGAAATTCATCATTGCACACAAGGTGAATAACTTAATTAAACTTTCAGATTGAAGTGAGGAAAGCAAGATATTTGTATTTTTTTGTTTTAATCGTTTTATAAATTTATGAAACATGTAATGTTTCATTTTTTAATGTAGGTACACCACAATTTTTATTTAAACCATTAATACAAAGATCAAAGCTGATCAAGGCTGAGACCGGGAATCAAACCTGGTACCTCTCGATTACCGGTCCAGCGCGTTAACTACCTTGGTTACCCTCCGTGGCCGGAGCGACACTTGTTAGGTTATATTTTGCGACAAACTATCCATCATAGCAAAAACAATCCAGACCAGCCACAACAGAACTGGGTGGTTCTACTTACAAGGGAATTTTCCGCGGCTCACCTTATTTTGTATAGTTTTTGTAGGCAAATAATATTGATTTACGATCTAAACTGTACAACTAAATGGTTTCTAGTATGACACTGAAAATTAGCTAAGCCCTAAATATATATCTCTCAAAAATTGTACTTTAAAGTGCCAAATTCTCAGTCTCCAGGCATGTGTCTCGGACGAAATGAAAGCTTAATGGCTGCATCATAACTGCATTTTGAGTATGTACGTAATATTTTCGCTAAAATAGAAATCTATAATATAAGGTGCTAACAAATTAATCACGGATATTTTTACCGCTGATAGTACTCGGTTCTCGGAGTACATTTAAGTATGAAACATCATAGGTTTTGTTATGTTTTTTTGGAGAAAATTAGGAAACAAATTTGCTACGTTAAAACACCCTGTCAATAAGATAATTAAATGAGACCTCTTTAGACATATTCTAGAACCTCTTTAAACTATCATCCAAGTGGCCACTTAAATTTGTTAAATAAAATACAAGACTTGTTCGTTGAATACTTTTGTTCCACGCGGGCAGAACCGTGGGCAGACGCTAGAATTTAATAACCTACAGTTTTCCCGCCGAATCATAATGACATTTAAGAAAAACAACTTTTGACGTGACATAATAAATCTATAATATATGTAGTTTCAATGTGTTTGTCTAATTTTACCTTAAATGCGAAACTTATTAAAAAAAAGTGCATTATATTTTGTCCCTCGTTTTTTACCTCAGTCTCCTGCTACATAAAAAACACGTTAAAATCAGTTTGAGTTACCACGTCTAGCGCGATGCTGTTCGGTCTGAGTGAAAGATCGAAGTGAAGTTAGCATATAAATGATCGTGTTTGACTCGGTTCGCGGTTGGCTTAGTCGCTACGGCGAGTTGTGTAAGTGAAGTTGTGCTACGGCCAGTCAGCTTAACAGTATCCTGGCCCGTATTTATTTAAAATCCATTGTTTTCTTTACACTCTTTTTGCATTCATAGGTCGTAAATTCGTTGCATTAGAGTACAGAACTGCATGATTTCAATATTAAATGTTGCATTGACGTAGTTATTGACTAAAAACTTACAATAATCTCAGTATCCTGTCCTCAGTCTCCTGGGCCCATATATTGTTTAAATGGTCATAAATTTGGTATATTTTATTTTTTGACTGGCCCGTTTGAGATCAGTAAAAGAACGACCTCCGCTAGGCGTTAAGCTACTTTTCTGACCTTATATGCTAAAAAAATGGTGTGCCGCAAATCACTTCATTTTCGTCCCTCCTGAGTAGAACCACCCAACTACAGATTGTGACAGATGTAGCCCAAGATAGTAATGGTTCCCTTTGACATACCAAAAAAGTAGTTACTTAAACTTGTCATGACATATACCACAGGTACAGTCAATTTTATACTCCCTTTTTTATTTTGAAATTTGGAACAAAAATACATCCATAAAGGTGGTTTTCCACTGGCGAGGCGATGCGGGGCGTGATGGGGCGAGAATTGAAATTAGTATGGCAAATTTTCAATCCCCGTCTAGCGCACCTTCGGTGGAAATAGTAAGGATTGACGAGGATGTACGGGGCTTGAATTGAAATATTTGTTTGTGTAAAAATGAACCTTATTGCTTTTAATATAGGGTAGAGATTAAATCAGATTTTTACACCGGCGAAGCGAGAAGAGGAGAGGCGAGGCGAGGCGAGACGAGACGGGGCGGGAATTTTAAATTGTATTGCATTTTCTCAATCCCCTCCCAGCGCATCTTCGGTCGGTGGAAATAATAGGAATTGACGAGGGTGTGCGGGACATGAATTGAAATATGTTGGTGTCTTGCTTTCGTCAGATTATAAATTAATTAACAGAAAAACCGCTTCACGCGATCGATAGGCGTTTTGTTGTTCGTTACCGCTGCCGTTTATGTCTTGATTTTCTTTTTTGGGTCCTTTCGTCCATCCGTACTATTTCACAGACACTCTTAGTACTAATACTAAGCTGTAATTTGGCAGGTGTATAGTATATTAGTCACGGAAAAAATATGGTGGAATATATTTTAGAAACAAACAAACGGTGAGTTCGTTTTCTTGAAAGCACTAGATATGAGATTATTTCTACATGATACAGCAATCACGTGTGTATTTATTTCACTGTGAACTTAACAGCACTACATCTACCTACGTCCAAGCCTACAATCTACGGCGGGGCGGTCGCGCGATAATTTCAACCGCGAGCTCGGGCAGGCACGCAAGGGCTCGCGAGGGCTCACGAGGGCTCGCGCGGGCTCTCGATGGCTATTAATGACAATTTTTAGTGGCTAGCGCGATTTCAATTCTCCCCCCGCCACGCCCCGCCTCTCCTCGCCAGTGGAAAAACACCTTAAAGGGGAAAAATGAATTGTTTGCTTCATTGGATGAAGACTGAACTGCATGAAGGGCTGAGATAAAGATACCAACTTTCTATTCGTCTTCAGTGTTATTTTTGTTAATTACCATATTTACAGAACTAAAAGTTATTAAACCACGCTATAAATATTTAAAAATATAGTGTATTTTGATTTTGTATACGAGTAGTCTGTTAATCCTCTGTACTGACTGACCGAATATCACGAAAATGCAAGTCAATAATTATTTTAGAGCACAACTAAATTGCGTACATATTCCTATGAGTATTTAATATCGTGAAGAGAGATTCCGTCTGATTGAGTAAGCTCAACCGATTAGATCCGGACCTATAGTCTAATCCGTATCCAATTCTAAGCTAGCTATTTGTTTAGGGAGGTAGTCTACGCTGCCTGCCTGTCTGCTACAGGGGTTTGTACTGTAGAAACTATAGGGCCGTAAACTTCGACTAATATTAATTTGTTGATATAGCCGCCGCAGTAGATAATAAATACAGCATTAACTTTTAAATGTAATTCCTGTATTGGTTTAGAATACAGTCGTACCTACTTAGCTGATGTTTTTATTTGTATTTTATTCAATAATAATAACATCTAAACCTTGACTTCGCTCACGAGGTGACCGCCATGTGGGATGTAGATTCGACGATTACTGTCCTGATTGTTGTTTCGGCGAACGGCCTTTTAGCGAAGAGTCTCGACAAACACCTGAAGAGATTCTCTATAGTTGACTGGGTCACGGGTCGGAATCAAAAGGCGGTACTCCTGGTACGGCGCGCATCATGAGGATGTTCCTTTCTCTGTAGCCCTAACCACCGGTATCTTGGGTCCCTGTCCTAACCCTACAATACTAACGAAAACACCTTCTTTATTCTTATCATCACATCACACGTACCAAATAAGAGTAATTTTTTTAAATAAAGTCTCCAATAAGATTTCAAACTTCGTCAAATTAAAGCAAAATAACCTGTAAATTAAATTGTGTTTACAATTACATGTACTTCATAACATAATTATTCCAGTATTCAGCTGCTTCTGAACAAAGTCGTTATAATATGGATGGAAAAGTTTCTTAATTTTGAAATTGAAAATCCACCAGCATTCCTTGTTGAACTCGCAGCTTCGTGGAATATTTGAAGTCTGTTACATTTAGCAATGGAATAGTGACACTGTATTGTAACTTCTAATGAATAAGCGACGACTCTCAAAATAAGTGAGGAAGCGTTCTGAGTTGAAGTAACAGAGAACTCAGTTTTACATCAACATTTTGTATTAAAATGGTTACACTTGAGCTCAGCTTGTCTCGGGCACTGAGATGAATGCGTTCACAAAAAGCAGACAGTCTGCAGAAAAAATTAAAAAAATTGTAATGAAGAAGATCATATTTTAATAAGGCATGTATTTAAATCGATATCTGTATATTCCCTTTTTTCGATCAAAATATTTGAAAGTTTCACCAAAAATACTGACTTGCACACTAATTATGCACACTAAATAATGCGAATTCAATATACTATTTAAAGGTATTTGCAAAACTGTTTTACTGGATATAAAAAAAAAAACTAACCTAACCTAACCCGGCCGAGTCGGATCTTAGTGTGCAGTGCGAGGATAATAAGTGTGCAAGTCAGTATTTTGGTGAAACTTTCAAATATATCTGACCATCATATTTTTGGTGTGAATTCGGTTAAAAAGGTCATCTCGTTTTGTATGATGTTTAAGTTTTTTTTGTAGGATATGTTCAGTTAATCAATTGTTTTATTTGCACAGCATTCGTTTTTCTGGTATGCATTCAGTTAATTAGTGGAGTTACCTAGTGTACTGAAAAATTATACAGATGTGCATTTAAATATATCCCTTTTAATAATATCCCGCCGAAATATGATGCATAATGAAGCATATTGCGTTTCGACACGCCTAGACGCTTTATACATCTCTGGAAAAAAGACTGTTTAAAATTAATAAAATTTATATTTATTTAGTTAAGGTACGTAAGATCAGTCTTACGTACCTCATAAACATAATTTATTTAAAGTATGATTTATGACTTTCTTCTCAACAACGGGCTCCTCATGAAAAATGTCGGTATATTTACAATTTGACTTGTAAAAGTGCTGTTGTGGCCTACTTACTGAAATTGAATTTCAAAGATGGACTCGTCACAACATATGCGTAACGTGCTCAATATGGACAGGACACGTCAAAAAGGTGATTCATAAGTCACAGTATGCGGCGCGTCAACGTATTTTGAGTAAATGTAAAGCGAAGCGCAATCCCAACGTCGCTTACATCCGCATTTTTATAAGGCATGCGCAATCAGAATACGTATACAATTGTAAAATACAACTTTTTTTTTATAAATCGGAACACCCAAAAAATTATAAGTTTAATTTATCCGAATCCAATCATAATTTCGAATTTTCATAATACCGAAAGCGCTATCACGCCAAACGATGATATTTGCTGTCGATGGTATGTGACACAATTTAATTAGGTTAGGTTAGGTTTATATGTTATCCCAAAAAAGTCAAAATATTTCACCAGAACATGGTTTTCGCAGGAACATGCATTCGGACAAATAAAGTACCCTTTATAAATGCAATATAGAAAATCATCATCCACATCTTTACATTAATTTATTTACTGTTTCGCTAAAACGATTTTCTATTAGACTTTTTGAAAATCTACTGTGGCACTCGTACATGGTAATTTTGACATTTAATCTTAGTTTAATTTTGTGACATTGTAATTTTAACTAAATGCCTATATTTTGTTTTAGTAAAAGCCATGCGATTAAATAATGGTTATTCTACTTAGGAAAACAAAAGGAATAAAAATGTCTGCCAAAACCTTAGGAGGCGAGGTAACACACATATAAACAAACTGCACACAAATATGAACTCTCTCTTATTAGTCTCATTGCTACGCATCCAAGCTAAACTAATAAAACAACACTAATTTAAATCTTCACACTACTACAAATAATTGTAAAAAAAATTAATTGCGTACACAAATAATAGGGCGGCGTATGCCGCTAGCGCTACATAATATCGATATCGATATTTTTATTCGAGTTGTCGTAGATGGCGCTACTTTACACCTATAAAATTACGTATTTCGCCTATGTATCGAATTATTTATTTATTCGTATGGCCTATGTACAGTCGTTCATATACAATTACTTATAAGGTGCTACCAACTAGTGTCATGCGACCCACGCGCTTCCGAAGAGGCACAAACTGTCAAAAACTGCAAGATCGGTGTATGTTAAGGGCCTATCTATTTACAAATTACCCGCAACTATAAGAGATGAAACTTCCATTGCAGTTTAAAAGAAACACACAAGGGGCTATTAGAACTACCTCATACTGTACTTTTTCAAACGCCTCTCAATTAGCATCGCATGTATATTATGTTATAAATAATTGTTATTATATTAGAATAGAACAATTTAATATTGTAACTAATTACACAAGTACCTATGATTGACATATAACATATACATATATGTAAATGATTGTATTGTATTGTATCGAATTGACGGCTTAAGTGGCAGCGGGTGGGGGTGGCACGTTGCCCGTAGAATCGATGGCCGTTTGGGCAGAAAGGTTGAGTGGCCACCACGTACCAGAAGACGCAGCGTGGGAAGGCCCCCAACAAGGTGGACCGACGACCACGACCTGGTTAGAATCGCGATAAGCAACTGGATGAGGACGGCGCTTGGCCGATCATTATGGAGAACTTTGGGGGAGGCCTTTGTCCAGCAGTGGACGTCTATAGGCTGATGATGATGAATTGGTGACCAATATTTTAATTTTTCAGCATACGTATTTTTTTTGTTTTTAACTATTTATTTCAGGAGAACAATCCTGTGTGACATATTCTGCGTAGCTAATCTCAAGTTAAAGAAATCAAATTACTAGTAGATGGTACATATAGACGCAATATGGAAAAAGGTAGAGTTATCCTTTATACTCGTAGATTAGAGGCAAAGAAGGAAAATAAACCACGTAATAGATTTGCAAATGACATTCATTTATAGCTCAAAGTGTACTCAAAGTGCATATATAAGTATTCAGTAGCCCCACTTATTCGATAGGTAATTTGATGACACATAAAATCTACTACTCTCTCGGAATGTTAATAATAGGTATTCAATAACATTTGGATATTGATACAAAGGAAAGGATAATGATGAAGCCAAAACAATTTCAAACAAGTGGGAATTCGAGTATCAACGGCATTGCTATGGATGAAATTATTTTACCTTCATAATTAACCTTTAATATCAATATTCAAGTAACATGGTATGTCCACAAAAAACAGATCAGCATCATCTGATAAAACATTGTTCAAAAACTTTTAAGTAAACATACATTAATATTAAACGTATTCCTCCATCGTTTTAGAACTTCTAAAACATTTCTCACTCAGTGCGGAAATGAATGAAGTTTACAGCGGAAAATAATTTAATTCACGCAATGGCAAACTTACTCGTACCTCCTCTATTTTCTTTCCGCAGGTTATTAATTAAGTTTATATTCGAAAATAACCCTTCAGGCAATTTCTAGTGTATGTAATGTAATATAACAAAATAAGGTTTCACATTCGCTTCCTATGCAAGTATCCGATACTCACACCATACCACATAGCGCAACAGGGTGTTTTTCAGTCTATGCCATTGCGGATTTTCAGTGGTACTAATTTATTTTAGTGGCAAAAACATTTTTTCTGGTAACACGTTGAAAGTCGGTGAATGTCGCTGACGTAAACAATAAGGAAACAGAACTAAATATTCCGCAAATTTCAAGTATTTTTTGCATTGCAAGTATTTTAAGCCAAAACTATCCACAGTGATGAAAGTCAAGTTTTTTTTTTCAATAGAATACAATATTTATTTCTCAAGAAAAACGAAGGACTGAGCAGCATTCCGATAAACAATATTTTGAATTTGGTTGATGAGTGATGACAAATCCTTGAAATATCGCTACTAACGTTTAATAATGAAAATATTGTAACATTATTGCCATATGAAAGCTGTTTGTAGCGCCTCTATTCCGGGGCCGGACCGATACTTGTTTTGCGTTCGACATATGTTGAGAAGAGACGTCACCGCAAAATATTTGGGAGTATGGCAATACACGCATCTATTCGGGAAGGGATTCATAAGTTTAGTTTATTGTCAGATCAACAGAAATCGAACCAAGTCCTGTCTTTGTGTGAAACATTTAAGGTATTTATGCTTAAACAAACAAGTATATCTTAATGACCAAAAGGTGGGCACCGATCACCGCGGGCGAACTTCATGCTCGTAAAAGAAAAAACCGGCCAAGAGCATGTCGGGCCACGCTCAGTGTAGGGTTCCGTAGTTACCCATCCTTCACAATAGACGAACTTAAAACAGCGGTTTTAAGCCCGAGGTTTAAATTACGAGAAAGATTTGAAGCTCTATAAAAAGGTCGTAAACGCCAAAGTAACTGTAATCACTTTTTACCTTCTGGAAGTTATCGATTACACGCGCCAGTTTGAGCGAAATGTTTTAATACAGTATGGCACTTAACTTAATATGTGTAACGTTCGAAGTATAAGGACACCGCGGGGCACTTACGTCATTATAAAGAAAATTATGAATTTTTGCGATAACTCAAAAACGGCTAGACCGATTTTATTCAATATAGTTTTCATTGAAAGTTAACTTAAGGTCTCATTTTCATGAATTTTTCCATAATTTTTTGACCCGCGGTTGAAAAGTTAGAGGGGGTGACGCTATTTTTTTTATTTTCGAAGCCAATATTTACAAAACTGCTGACTTGATCAAAAAATAATGTTTGAAGACCACTATTATTTTTAAAAGACCTATTCAACGACACCCCACACACTAGTATTGAAACGAAAAAAGAATTACCCCCCCCCCCCCCCCCCCCCCCCCTTACGTGTTCGAGAGGTACGGTAAAAAAGGGTTTCTTTTAGTTTTTATTTTACCGTTTTGTCGGCGTGATACATACACATACTCATACCAAATTTCAGCTTTCTAGTAATGATCGCGGAGCTAAGCCGCGGACGGACGGACAGACGGGCAGACGGACATGGTGAAACTATAAGGGTTCCTAGTTGACTACGGACCCCTAAAAATGGGTTCAGTATTTCTTTGCTACTCCATACTCGGATAAAAGGTATTATTACCATTGATCTCCGAACGGGATGCGGAGCCATCCATGTATAGATTCGGTCCAGTAGTATACAAATAACATTATTTTTTTTGTTATGAGATTAAGTTCATCATCAGAACTACGCTAAATCTATCCGCTAAGGGGTCTCAATGTAGCGTGAACTAGAAAGCTCATTGATGACATTAAATTTTTGATATTTTTGTTCTTATCATCTTTAGGTTACAAAAAATTCAAAATAAATAGTTTTCGATCCAGTGACCTCTAATAGTATTTTATGCAATCGTTGCACCATGAAGGTTCTTAAAGTCGAGTACCGCGTTTAGGCCACGAGACTTGCCGAGTGGCCTAAGTAAGGTACGAGATTTTAAGACCTAAAAAAAAAAACCTAATTGTGTAACTATTGCATACAATACTTTTTATACGAGCAAAACGCAGAAAAACATTTTTTTTCGGTCAACTCAAACTGACCTATTAAAAAAAATACATGATCGCGATGGTCATGGCGGGTGCCTTGTGATTGGTTATTTTTTAGACAAGTTATTTCAAGCAATCAGGGAACAATGGCGTGTTTTTTGTTTATTCAAATTCTATTTTTGAATTTATTTGAGTTGTGTAGAATATGAACCACAGATTTAAAAAGTGCGTTGTTCTGATTTTGTCTGTGTAATTATATATTTGTCAGATAACAGTACGCGAATATTTTTTTTTTTTTTCATTTTATTCTTATCACAACTGTGCAGGCATATCAATTTAAAAAATATATAATTTTTCATAAGTATAGATTTTTAGGAACGTTTATTTTGAGTAAATTATGACAACGAGATGACGGGAGATAAAGAAGGATGGCAGAAAACAAAAGAAAGATCATGAACTGCCGATTTCAAATAAATCAGATTATTGCAAGAGAATGATAATAGGCAATTATTTGAGCGTTTTAACCGTCCCATTGACGTGTTGACAAACTCCGTATAATCTGAGGCGCTATTTTCGGTTGTCTTGTAGAAATGGCGGATTTTTACAACGATTTTTGACAATATTTTTGTTTTTACACCATATGAGGGAAAATAATGTTTTTTTTGGCGACGGCATTTGCTTGGATATAATCAAATGATTAAAACTTATCTTTACATTAGACGCGACGTAGAAGCAGCAAAAATGATAAATAATCCGATTACCACATTTTATGCTGATCTTTCGAATATTATTTTACTTAGATTTTTTATTCACATTCAACTATTAGAGCCATGACGGGCAAGTATACGCAGTGGGTAAGTGTGCGCAAACCTATTTATTTCGAACTGAAACACTTTCCCCATACGACTATTAAATATTCTTAGTCTTCAAGCAAAATAAGCGCCATAATGGTCCGTTACTTGCCGCGCCTGTAAACGTCCCAAATCCCAAAACGTCCTCAATCATAAAAATTCACACTAAATTAATCATTTTGTCAGCGTAATATGTAATTCAGCAATAAGTCAGTTTAATAAAAAAAGTTAACAACATAAAAAATACGACCTAGCATTGTTTAAATTAACCAGTCCTGACGGTTTCTCGTAAGATAAGAACAAGTACGTGTGCCCGGGTACATACTTTTTTATTTAAGTGGTATGAAATTGAAACGAATACTGTTTTTGGAATGAAAACCACTGACCAACATTAATATTAATACGGAATATGTTACAGGATTTGCAATTTGAAAAAAATACTTTTCACTGCAACGAGCTGAAAACACACATCACTCAATAAGTTAACTAAGTACAGCCAGCCAAGAAAGTGGTTTACCACTTTTGCACCTTAATACTCAGTAAATAGCGTCGAAAAGAGGCGGATCAACTTGAGCCAGACTGCACTCAAGAACTTTGATAAAAATAAGCCCGTATATTAAGCGACTACATGCTGGTAGATCACGTTTCAAAGTAAAATAAAGATATTACTGTAAAAATAAGCAGTGAAATATGAGAATGTTACTCGTAACTTAAAGTTTAATGAAGACTGCCGTGAATCCAGATCGCGACATTTCATTGTTGAATTTTCTTTGTACCGTATTTTTTATTTTTATTTGATAGGTTTCAGTACCCTTACCATGAGTTTACATTGCTCATTGCTAGCGACCGCGTAAATTATTTTTATGGAGAATTGTAGTTGTACAAAGTAGCCGCTAGGGGCGCTGTACTTTTCTCCAAACAAATCGTTTACACCGTCGGTAGCGAATACGGTCACTTTAACTCATGTTAAGGTTGCATGTTTAATAGTAAGTAAAGTAAAAAAGAAGCACGGTTTGTAACTGTACTGTATGACAATGGTACAATTCCTATACTAAATCCGCCTTAGTAATTAGGCCGACTGTATGATTTTCTGCGCTGTGACCAATAACTGGTAACTGGCAACACTTACGCTCATTTCGAATGAGGAAGTTTTCAAATTAATTTTTCAAACGGTAATTGGGATATTATCGAAAATGTAAAAAAAGTGGTTATATTTCATTTAAACCATGAATACAAAGATCAAAGCTTAAAGAAAAATTGAAAAACGAGCTACCTGGTGGAAGGGACCGGGAATCGAACCCGGTACCTCTGGATTACCGGTCCAGCGCGTTAGCCACTTCGCTACCCTCGCTCCACGTAGACGTAGACGTATATTTCATTTATTATCCTTTATTTGATAATATCGAGAAAAAGCCTGGTTAAAAAATTTTATGTTGTCAATTTGTTCGGACTCTTTGACGCTGATTATTAAGAGGCCTTAGAAAAATGTCGAAAAGAATCAACATTTCAAAAGGAATTTATTCTTAAAATATATCCGCATGCGAAAATATGGTTGTATTTATTATTATGAAATTTATATTAATTAACTTATGACTTCGCCTTTATATGTCTCGTATTTCAATATTGCATTAAAAATAACTTTACCTGTTTTAAATAAGATATTTGTTAGAGCCTCGAAGGCTATATTTTATTTCCTTAGCTATTTAAAAACATTTAAAAGGACTTTTGAATTTTTTAAAAGCAATGAAATCAATTTATTATTCCAATCTTCTCTTAAATATAATATTAGCAATTTCACACAAATTAAGAAACTGCGAAAATATTAATTTCTTTTTTATTTTACAGGTTAAAAGATGACATAGTTAAACAAAAAATTATTTACAATTTCATAGAAAAGTTGCGCAAAAAGTTAAATTTGAATCCTGTGGTTTCAAAGTGCGCATAATTTCCCGTAGACACAGTTACATAAAAACCGCGCAGCAGCAGAATAAATAACGAATATTTCAAGGCGTTCCACACAATTATCCGGCAACAAGAAACTTTACAGAGACTTAACCTTAACGTCGCTCGGCCGCCGGGCGGCCCAAACAACCGTCAAAGTGGCGGGAAAGCATTAAAAATGGCGTCACAAGAATTCGCAATGCCTTACCTGTGAGTTCACGAGGCCTCCATCAGTTAACAGGTGGGCCACACTTCGCAACAAGTCGGACCTGTTACCGGCGTGCGGGCGCGGCGGCGGTCCGGCAGCGACACGCGACCGCGAGCGCCTGAACGCACGCGCGCCCGCCCCTCCCCCCATCGATTTTCAAACCCCGGTATTTACTAATGCAGAGAACTGAGCCCCCTAAGATTTTACCCCAATTTTGCTATAAAACAACAGGTTCTTTAACTACTTCGCTTGGTTACCCACGTTTTTTATTAAATCACTGTATTTTAATAGAAGATCGTTGATATTTTTCATTTAGTTTTTTTTTATTAACTAATTTAACTTTTACTTACTGTTTTCCATTATTTATAACACAAAACGGTGTACTTTTAATTCACGACAGTTACATAAAATTAGTTAATAAAATCTCTTGCAAAACGCAATAATGGAATTTTCATTCATTTCCGCAGCGTAGCGTGGCCGGCTGGCGAAAAGGCATTTTTTTTATCTTCGAGCCCAGAACTCTGTATGTAAAGCTAATTAAACACGGCAGCGAGCGACCCTTAAGAGAATCCTTCCATGAATGAGTACAATGGATTGCATCAGTCGAGTGAATACCCTTTTTAAAATGGTGCTAACTTCTTTATTTCTTTTACTAAACAACATTAGCGTATAATAGGTATGAAAATTTTACATATAAGTACTATTTCTTTATACTGCAGTAATAGTACCATTGTTATGTTAGTTT
Source organism: Apotomis betuletana (assembly GCA_932273695.1). NCBI lineage: Eukaryota > Metazoa > Arthropoda > Insecta > Lepidoptera > Tortricidae > Apotomis > Apotomis betuletana. The sequence continues at coordinate 7,705,569 of OW026298.1, read as the reverse complement.
ACAGTCAGCATCATAAGTAGCTGATAATTTTAGTACAATTTTACATATGCCTGTAGTAAAATAGTCAGCGGCTTTTTAAGCTGATATAAGAAATATTAAATACAATAACATTGCTTTCCTAATCCGCGATATAATAACGCGCCAATTAATTGGTGCTTGTGTGCTATGTACTTTTGGGAGTGGTTTTTAGGGTTCAGTACCCAAAGGGTAAAAACGGGACCCTATTACTGAGACTTCGCTGTCCGTCCGTCCGTCTGTCACCAGGCTGTATCTCAAGAACGGTGATAGCTAGACAGTTGAAATTGTCACAGATGATGTATTTCTATGGCCGCTATAACAACAAATACTAAAAATAAAATAAAATAAATATTTAAGGGGGGCTCCCATACAACAAACTTGTTATAGATTATGGTACGGAACCCTTCATGCGCGAGTCGGACTCGCACTTGCCCAATTTTTTTCATATTTATTTCAGTTTTTTTTTGTGGTGTGAGGCTGGGAGCAATTAATGCATGAATGTATGAAATAATACGCAAGCAAGTGCATCGAAAGTATCTAGCTATAGATAGCTAGGTAGATGCTTTTAATATGCAATTTGACTTTGGCAGTAGTAAAATTGTCAGCTGCTTTTGAGGATGGCCGTACAACGGGTTAGCACTAATTGATTTGCATGTTATTATTGCGGATTAACAAAACAATGTTATTGTTTTAATTGATGTGGATTTCCGCAAATTAAAGTACCTGATTCCATTACTTATTTGATAAAAAAATATGTTTTTATACATATTATTAAAGTTTACCTCGACTGGTTAATAGATGGCGCTAGTAATACTGTTTTTGGGGATTTTACTTCATGTCAATTAGTAGTATCTCCGAGATGTCTCCGAACCCAACTCAAAATACTTAGCTAGTATTTATTTCCTGAAAACAAAAGTTCAAATGTATTTTGTATACGTTATCACCTCAACAACCTCTGAAACTACTACAAGTATTCAATGTTTATACTGTGGTGTGATTGTAAATAAAGTGTCTTGTTCATAAATTAGTGCTTCATTTTTGGGATCCTTTAACTTTTTGACAACGGAAACATTGAAATTGAACATTAGGGGGAGGCTCAAATAATGAATATACGTTATATAATTCGTTTATTTATAAACTGACCAGTTGCGATTTGATAGTGGCGTGGCGCTACAAACAGCTTTCATATATAGGCAATAATGTGCATACCTACATACCGCCATGTACCTATTATGCATTACGAAATGTCAGTGGTGATTTTAAACCAACAGTGTAAAAACATTGCTCATCAAAACGCTGTCAAATCCTTCGTTCTCCGTCTGGAAATGTTATAAAATTGTATACAAGAGAACTTCTATTGCATCTCTGTGAATCGTTCTCGATTTACCATGCGCACAAACAATATTGTAATCCGTGGAATATTTTGCCTTGTTCTCTCCCTACATGATATTAGATGACTTTCAACGTCAGTTACCTAGGGTAGCTAGTACCTACTCTAGGTACCATCGAAGATACTGATAACTGTAAACTCTACTGGCAACATGTTAAGTTCTATGGGTGTATAGTTAACTGTATCTTCGTTTGTACTCCTTGCCAGTAAAATAAATTAGTACCACAAAAATCTTCTATCTTTTAACGTACATTTCTACATCACGAAACCCACGATATGTCATCGCAGTATTCCACGTCTCAACGACGAAACGTGACATTGTGCTCTGGAGAGTTACTCCGATATTCGAAAGTCAAACTTATCACTTAAACGTATCGTACCGTCGCGCTCATTCGATTATCGTTTGACAGGAGATCGAGAGGGATGGCATGGTACAAACATCGAATTTCGATCTTCGGAGATTTTAGATGCAATGCTTCTGAGCCGCACCGACGGCAAAAGACCCGACGGGCTTATACCGGGTGCTAATTCGATGGTGCTTTGAGATATCTTTAATTTATCTATATCCCAGCTTTTATCTCTGTATTATATCATAAATATGTCCGTTATCCGTTGTTTTTTTTCGAGCTGCAATGAGTTACATTACCAAGTTGACATTTGAGATGGTTTAGACTTATTGCTTGCTTTAGACTTGACTTGGACTGTATCAGGGCTGGATAGCCCTCACTACCAATGAGTTGGACTTGTGTGGCAGTACATATCCACTAACGGAAATGTCTCCACGCCACATTCATTTGTATATCAACTAAATGACTCGTGTTTATGAATTTAAGGCCTATCGAAATAGAGTATATTCACCCCAATGAGAAAGAGAATGACATTACGTTCGAGGCCTGGTACCGTATATAAATCCAATTGCCACATTACTCGTATTATATATTGAGGTCTTGAACGCAAATTCGAGCGTGCTTTGAGATATCGCCAATAGAGCAATGTCTCAAGTATATCTCCTCGTATAGGTACACACACACATATACATACACACAAAGAAATGTTTAATATTGTTCGCATATTTAAATTGATTTTATACTAGTTAGTAACATTTTAATTATAATGTAATAAATTGTTCAATAATACAAATAACTTACCTACCACGTAGAAGAGCGGTGCTTCTTAGCATAAGTATCAAATACTTAGAAATAGGTACCAACAGTTTGTATACCGAATTACTGTGTTACTGAATATATATATTACTTTTTTAATTTAATTTAATTAAAGTGATGATGGCAATTCGAGCTGCATAAAGTAACATTTCTTGTTATTTACTACTCGGTCAAGTTGATATATATGGCGTTGTATCAATGAGGCGCAAACTTATCGTGGCCGGGTTAGTGGGTTTACATACCAGGTATATTGACAATTCGGAGTTCTCTCCGAGATATCAGTGAGAGAAGGATGTATGTGGCATTAGAGCCCTTGTTTCGTTCGTATTCACACAAACCAAATCAGAACATTTGCTCCAATACACCTAGTTGAAACGACGTTTGCCACCGGCGGCGCTGCCAAACTTTAACACGGCAATCACAGGAACCGGTGTACGAGTTAGATAATGAAAGAATAGAGATGCCGTCAATTGGGGTTACTTTGACCCTACAGTATAACATTGGCCCACACTTACACTACACTGCCAGTTTTAATTGGTTTACTGCTGCAGCGGGTATACCTTCACTTGCCAGAATTTCATATGCCCGAATTTCGTCTGCCATGATACTAAATTGTTTGAATCTTGTTTCTTAAAATATTTTTTTCCATAATCATTGTTTACCATATTAATCCTATACCAGAATCTTTGTTTCCCATAATCTTAATTTAAATAATCACATTTTCCATAATGATTGTAATCCATAATCATCACATGCTATAATGTCATATGCCATCCAAATGGTACATAGGTCGAAAACCGAAATCTGTAGGTTAGGTTAGGTTTGTTTTATGATCCCGTATAGCGGAGCGAGCGAAGCCAGCGAAGCGTCAAAATACAAACCCAATTAAACCTGGTTTTAGAAGAAATGCGACCAAATAGAACATGGATCCAAAACCGAAAACTATAGGTTAGGTTAGGTTTGTGTTGTGACCCGTATAGCGGAGCGTCAGAATGCTTGCTTCAAAATACAAACCTAACCTAATTTACAGTTTTCAATGAACTACGATAAAAGGGAACATTCGCAAAGAAACAATATTTAGTATGGCGTTTAAATATTCTTTCAAACAATACTATGGCACTTAATAGTATGGAAAACAATACTTATGGCATTCGTATCATTATGGCATATAATATTCGGGAATACAAGAGTATGTCAAATGACTTTTCTAGTAAACGAAACATTCGGGCAGATGCAATTCGGGTAAGCGAAATTCGAGCAAATCAATATTATTGCATATAAATTTCGGTCAAACAATAGACACCCGCTGCAGCGCATAGATTAGAACATAATATACCTAGGGTGGTGAATTCGTGTATGTCCCAGATCGCGGGTGTTTGTGGCCCGAACCGAAGGCAAAGGCCATAACAAATTACCGTCCGTGAAATCCCACTTACGGGCTAAGGTGACGTAAAATTTATTCCAACTTATTTTTTTAACGAATTGAGACCTTCTGTATCTATACGCCGCTGTTGCCGTAAAATAATTGAAACTGGCAATGTGTAAGTGTAGTCCGATGACGATGACTATGAATTTATTCATTGATTTGAACATTATTGGACTAAACAACCGTCTGTGTACTGTAGTCAGTATACAAACGGTGGACTTATTGGCATTCTCTACCATTCAACCATAGGCATAGGCCCAACAGAGATACTAAAAGGAGTTTCCTGTTTTAACAGACATTTAATTGTTTAGACACTTCAGAGAGCGCCGAGAGTACAAATAAATAATTATGTTGTACATACGAAAGATCCAAAGTTACCCCAATTTACTGTGTTAACTTCATATTAGATTAAACGACATGTATGTTAAAAAAAAAACAAAATATCATTACGATGCCTTATTCCTTTTAAAATGCTGATTGTTTTAGAAATGTTTCTCTATGATCAAACATGTTTCCGAACATATTATTGATGTTACTACCTAGAACATGACTATTGGGATTTATTGATATATATATGAAACCTACAGTTTGAATGTTTCATTGATAATTTTTGTTTCAAAGTTCAAACACTTCTCGAAATTGACAAATTCACGCGGAAAATAAGTTTTTTCAACATATTTGCACGCAATGAAAGTATGAAATAGCTATGTTACTACCTAGAACTCGGTGAAAAGTATTATTCGCTTCAAAAATTTGGTAGAATTATCAATATACTATATAGTTTTTATTTTGGCGCGTATAATCTCTAACAGTCAATTTATATTTGTCATAATATGAAAAAAAAACAGGCCTAAATAAAGAAACATTTCAAATGATTGATGACTTATTTCAATATTATGACCATTTCAAACCTAAGTAACTTTACTTGTTGTTTTTTATTTAAGTTTACAATACAATACAGTACAAAAATTCTTAATTGCACACCAACAAGCAATACCTATATTTTTTTTTATTACAACAAAAAATAACACGGCAACAGTGACTTTAAATGAAATATTTAATAACTAAAATTGCTTAATTTGCAAATTTACCCCGTATAAGTTTCGCACAACAGAATAATCGAGTCCTAGTAATTAATATATGTACAACATTTTAACACTCAGTAGAAATCTCGAACTTTACCTTTAATTTCCGTTTTGTTGCCCTGTTATGTAATTATAGTAGGTATTCACACAACGCAGTTTTTTAAATCAAATATAAAAAAATTAAAAACTATAAATTTTTGGAATTTACCTTTTGTTAAATGACTATTTATTAAGTTTCGCAATAATTCTTTCTCATGCTTAGGTTGGCGTAGAGAATCGTACTAAGTACAAGCAGGTGGCACAACACACACGTGACTCGGACGCGCAACAAATATTGCTGTCCTTTTTCTACTTATACCGCGCGAGCATAAAGTGGTTCTGAGTCGCGCGACACGAGAAATCGCGGCCAGAGACGCTACAATACTGGCGCGGCTCGGATACCTTTCGATACTTCAAAGGATTTCCCTGGAAACGGGGTAATTTTCCTACAGATCAAATTGGCTGTTTTTTGTGAACGTGAGCTTTACAAAACATTCCAATAATATCAAGCTCGTCAAGTCTCTTTCACACTAGAGCCATGTCGAGCAAGTGTATGCAATGGGTAAGTGTGCGCAAACCCATTTATTTTGGTTTGCGGACAGTTACCCACTGCGTACAGTCAGCCAAAAATGTGGTCTACCACCATACGGTCGAGGTTCATTTGAACGTCATGAAACAACAAGATCGATTTTCCCTTCCAATAATAATATTATGACAGACTTCCTTAGCGATGCGATAATTAGATCTCACAGAAACTTTTGTCAAAACTGGTGGAGCACTTTCTTGGCAGACCGTACACTTGCCCCACATGACTCTACAGTAAAAAAAAGTCATCTCAAAAAAGTTATTGAATAAAATAAACGTCTGTGATTTTTTTTTATCAATGACACTATTTTGCTGTCTGAGCGAGCGAACGTTTCCATTTCAGCTTGCAAAAATGTGCACATTCTCGATCTATTCTCGTGAAATTTTGTGAGCAGATTCGATAATTATATGAATTATTCAGCTGTTTTTTTTAATTATCAGTATTGTATGGATCTTGAAACATATCACATTTCAGCCAAACAGGCTACTCAGGGCTACAATTCGTAAAGCTACTAATTAAATTTAAATAACGTATATTTTTCAGGAATTAGTCAGCATTTTGATACTATTATCTGGAACCAGTTTATAACTTCTTTGTGTTTGGATACGTTTCCAAGTAGTTTCCATCGCCAATAAAGGATGTTTTTTTTTAATGTTTTTCATGACTATGGAAGATCCGGATGATAATTTTTTTAATTTATTTCATGACCATGGAATCAATGTCCTTCAGTCGAAGATCCGGATGATAACGCGTAGTGTGACCAGCGGACTTAAACATCGAAATTATAAACGTAATCTTTTTCACTAGGCAACATTGTTGCCGTAATTGGATTCTAGTTTACTTTAAGAAGTTGCTATTCTAAGAGTTATTATGTAAAGCTGTTATGTTGAGAATTTGTGCCGGAAGACATTAACGCAAACATGGCTAGTTGGCAAGATTTGCATTGGGCTAGTTTCTTGACAGATCAAAATCTAAGACTAAATTCACCATGTCTAAATCACAACAATAGGGACTGATGTTGAGTTATGCAACATACTGTAATTATATGAATATAATTAATTAGTTCATAATGTCAAAGAAAAAAATGCAAAAAAATATATATATTTTTTTAAATATGTGGCGGTACAAAGGTAAACAAATTTCATGATTTTTAAAAAATCCAAATGAACTACATTTTTTTTTCAGAATCCTCATAATTTAACAAACATTAATATAGCACAATAATTGTACGACAATTACCATGAAATTAAACGCATTATTTCACGCTGAAAATGGGTAATGACTTATTCTCTCAAATATTGGTACCTATTACCCAACCCACAAACGACATCATATGCAGGTAGCCATTTGTAATATAATATGGAGCGTTTTACAGCGCTCCGTAGGAATGTTGAATTTTGACGGTCATTTCCAACTTTCAGAGCAGTCTAAGTGTAGTTAGTCTCATATAGACATATGATCGCAATAAAAAAAATAGAATCGATTAACATCCTAAAATAAATTGTTTACACGCCTATTAGTGTCCTCACCATACACCCACTATACACCTACATACATCAGCGATAAACGCTCTATTTAAAGTAAACTTAGATAATTGGCACTGTTATTTCTGTTGACATGAATAAGTATATAATACGGTGAATAGAGACTAAAGTACTATGTGTGACCTTACAAACGGTCCGGTAGTTTTGAATTTTTGATATGTTGTCTAGGATGGGTAGTCAGTGTTTAAATAAAAAATGCACAATTCCCCCCCCTCCGCGCCCGCCGCCATATTGAAAAAACCGGCACTTTCTTCATATTTTTACTCATATCTTCCTTTAGGAGCATTTTAGCTAGAAGAAAGCTTCGACAATGTTATAAAGAGTTAAATTTACTACATTCTCCATTTTATATTTTTTTTCTAGGACAGATAGTTACGGAGATATCTACATTTAAAAAAACGTAAAAAATCGCAATTTCCTACTGAAAAACAAACTTCTGGATTATATCTTCGTTTAGGAGCATTTTAGCTACAACAAAGCTTGGGCAATGTTGTAGAGAATTAAATTTACTATAATTTACACTTCAAATTTTGTTTCAAGGACGGTTAGTTACGGAGATATGCACATTTAAAAAACAGGAAAAGTAGAATTTTCCTAAAATTTCTCAAAACTCTTGGTTTAGAACGCTGTCATTCAGTTACGGACTAGTCTAGGACAAATTAAAACATGTAGGAAATATAATTGCTTATAAAACTCATGTCCATTTTTACATACATTATCGGAAAATGTGACTTTATTTTTTACATATCTCCGTAATTATCTGTCCTAGAAACAAAATTTGAAATGCAAATTATAGTAAATTTAATTCTCTACAAAATTGCCCAAGCACTGTTCTAGCTAAAATGCTCCTAAACGAAGATATAATCCAGAAGTTAGTTTTTGAGTTGGAAATTGCGATTTTTTACGTTTTTTTAAATGTGCATATCTCTGTAACTATCAGTTTTTGAAACAAAATTTAAAATGTAAATTATAGTAAATTTTATCCTCTTCAACATTGTCTAAGCTTTTATCTAGCTCAAGTGCTCCTAGACAAAGAATTAAGCAAAAATGTGAAGAAGTTCCCGGTTTTTTCAATATGGCGGCGGGCGCGGAGGGGGGGGAATTGTGCATTTTGCAATTAAACATTCACTAACCATCCTAGACAACATATCAAAAATTCAAAACTACCGGACCGTTTGTAAGGTCAAAATCCTTTATTCACTGTGTTAATATACAGAGGACTAAAAACGCTCCATACAAATGGCCTACCTGCATATGATGTCCTCTGTGGATTGGGTACCAGTATTTGTATGGAGAAAATAAGTAATTTGCCAATTTCACCGTGAAAAAGTGCGTTTAAGTTCATGGTTGTCATATAATTCAACATCAGTCGCATCCTCTATTGTACAAAATTCACGTCATACAAATACAAATACAAATACAAGTACTCTTTATTGCACACCTCATAAAATATACAGGAGAAATACAATGCAAGAAAAGTCATATTAGTTTTTTCAATTTATTTTCGACTGCACGCAATGAAAGCATGCAATAGCTATGGAAAAGTATTATTCACTTCAAAAAGTTGATTGAAATTATCAATATATTTGTCATGATATTAAAAAAAAATTAAAGGAATAAGGTATCTTAATAAGTAACATATTAACATCAAGACAAAAATAATGTAGCTACTCGCGACATCCTGTCCGTTTCTGGTCTGCGCACATGGCACGTGAAACTCAGCGTGTTCACGAAGACACTGTCACAATTGGGACTGAATAGACTACGACTAAGATTAGAGTCAGGTCGCATTACCTATGTTAATTTGTTTATCGATCATTGATCACTTTAACGCAAGAGGACATGTTGTCATATCGCTGGCCCAATATTACAGGGTCCTATGTTACATTTTCAAGGTAGTAAACTTAGACTTCTTGTCATTATGACAATGTTCAAAATCGAACTCATCATAATTCATCCACTCATAAGAACGAACAATGTATTGAAACACGACTTACCTACCGTTATGTGCTCGTTGTTGGCGCAATTTTAATTTTACTCATTATGTACTTTTCTATGTCGGTTTGAAGTTTTATGATGTTCATATCTCATGATGATCATCATTCATACGCGAGAGTAGTCGCAAAAAAAAAATTATCGGCAGACTCCTCGACGATGGTTCATCCATATCGTACCTACTATCTTTACTAGTAATATACTTAATCAGGTGTAAAATTAAAAAAAAGGTGAGTTATAAGTGTGATGAATTCTCAGTGGCGCCGCTACAGAGTATGCTCCACAGCGGCGCCACAATCAATGTCCATTTTTTCGTTCTCTGGTACAGGTACAGCCATAAACATCATACGTGCACGGTATACATTCAAAGTACATAATTTCACCATATAATTGATTGATTTTCATTAAGGTGGCGCCGCCGCAGTGCAGCAGTTATAATTCGAACAAGACTTTTATTAAGGCTCAATTTAAAGAGGCAATGGCTGCCATCCGTCAGGAGGCTAGAGCTGCCATCCGTGTGGGTCCTTTTCAAAAAACATGTACTAAATTAAGGGCTTTAATAAAAACAAAACTTAATTGATTCATTTGTGCTACGATAGTTACCCATATCTTTTGTGTGAGTAACTTTCGTCACACAAAAGACGCGATCGTAATTTTGTTTTCATTAAGCCTTTAACTATGTACATGTTTTTTGAAAATGACTCATAAGTGTCCCGGAGAACCCGGACACTAAGTGAATAAAAAAATAAAGCTATTATTTTTTTAATTATATTATTTTCGGACGCGTACGGAGAAAAAATACGGTTTAAGCCAAATGTGCGGTATTTTTGATTCTTCGTTCGTTTAGAGATGGCAGCCTTACGGTAAGGCCTTTTCCGAAAATTTCCGGAGACTTTCAAAATTTTGTATGGGAAATGAGGAGTTTCCGGAAATTTTCGGAAACAGCACATCTGTAGCCTTACCCACAGCTCTTGGTTACCTAGCTACGCCACCGGGTGTTTGTCAAGACTTCGTTATAAGACCGTTCACCGACACGACAGTCGAACAATGATCGTCGATTCAATATCCCCAATAAGAGGCCTTATTCCTTTTAAATTTTATTTTTTTCATATTATGACAAATAAATTGATAATTTCAGCCAACTTTTTAAAGTGAATTAACACTGAGTTCTAGAAAGAAGAAAGGTGAAGAAACTAATTTACCGCGTGAATTTTGTCAATTGCGAGTAGTATTTGATACAAAATTTATCAATGAAAAATTCAAACGGTGTGTTTCAAATATATACCAATAAATCCCAATAGCCTTGAACTAGGTAGTAACATCAATAATATGTTAACTTAAGGGGCTCCCCGCTCTCAATGACCTTCGATCTGTTGCGATAGATTTTCCCATATTATAAATAGCTAATCATAATAACATAGTTTTTCCACAACAAAATACCGTATCAAGTACCATTCACATGTCACTGACTTTGAGATACAGGCCGTCAAAGTTTACGATTTTTTCGGGGATAAAGTTGTGGAAACGGTTTTTTGCGTTTTTCTCGAAAAGTATTGCGAAAAATAGAAAAAGCTTCACAACAAATTTTGTGGAATATGGTTTAGAACAATAAAATGTAAGATATTTTCTACATATACACCGGGGATAAAAGTAGAAACGAGATTAGTGTATTTTTGGTCCTTCACCGAATATTTTTTTATAAAATACACAGTCGTTAAATCAAAATTCGGGTCACTACAAAGTGTTAAGCATAGACCATACTACAATATATATTAAATAGGACATTATAACTCTATAATCCACAAACTAGATACGATGTAAAAATCATCAAATTGGCTGATTTCTGTAGGGAGCCCCTTAAGAGACTTGCTTGATCATAGAGAAAAATGTCTAAAACAATCAGCATTTTAAAAATGCTAGGCACCGCTCTTCTACGTGGTAAATTATTTGTATTAATATTGAACAATATACCACGAATAAATATTTTCCATTCGCCGCAGCAACACGGACGCAAACATTAAAAATATTGGTTCGTTTAATAAATATCATCTGGTACACGCATTGAGATATTATTTATAATTATAATGACTCTATTATAATTATAAATAATACCTCAGAACCGAACAAATTATGTCAAAAAAGTGGCACTGTTGACATGTTCGAGTAGATACTTTACAACATAATTACTTCGTACAAAAGAACTCTAGCGTTTTCTGACTCATGTCTTTTGTCAAACTTCGAACATGGCACGAATGGAGCAGATTTTAATATTTTTAAATACTAAAAATATTTTCATTTTTATTTTACTTAGGTTATTATTTAAATTAAGTTACGTATTATTTAACAACTGCATAATAGGGTCCAGACACTATCAGTAATAATGACATTATTTCTCTACTCATCTTGTTCCAGTATGTGAAATGAGCGTAAGACAGGTGCAAAATATTGACATTATTTAACCCTTTAAAGTTTCATTTTATTTGTCGGTGGCGAGGTAGGTATGCACGACAGCACACGAACACGATGCCTTTAGGCGTTCTTGGCGTTCAAAGGTTAAACTTACAGTCTCTAGACCCTGTGCCAAAATAAAACAATAACAACAGAGCAATTTATTTATTAATTTATGAATGTCACCACCTTACGCTTCTATTGGTTTACATAAAAAATAAATCATAGGTATATGATTGTGCCGAACACACGAGAGACGAATTATAATAGGCTTTAAATATTCTTCGCGTCTGTCTCTTGCTAAACGTGACCTCCATTTTTCACGTCGTTGAGGATCGCGTAGAAATATTAAATCGAAAAAATAGGATAATTATTCATTGCACTCCTTTATCTATATACAGGCTGTAACCGACGGTGTACCGAAAACTGAAACCATGGCTTCAGACCATTATTCTGGGCTGGAAAATCGTGGAAATTTCTTTGAGAAAATTCACAAATTCACCTCGCGAGTTTTCATTTTTTCTTTATTTTTCCATTAATCGAACTCTACCGGTAACAATTTTTCATGAAAAATCGCATGAAAATAGCATTTTCCGCAAAACAAACAATGTATCACAAACAGTATTATGTAAGCTTTACGGTACAACACAGAGCGGGTGGAGTGGGAAAGATAACGGTACTGGCCGGTCATTGATCCGCCAGGCCAGTGTGCTCGCGCAGGCCGGTCGGACGCATTCTTAATGTTTACCTACCCGCACATTTTATTTGCTTTACTTGCTTGAATGAAAATAATCTTGTTAGACTGTTTTAATTTATCAGTCAGTTGTTATTGGTGTTAGGTAATACACTAGTTGTGATCTGTGGTTGCGTTGTTTTTGTGGTTGCATTCATTCATGTCATTCGATGCGCATTGGCGTAACGGTATGTTTTGCGCTGACGCGTGAGTGGAGTGGGAAGCGCCTGGACCGGTCGCTCGCCGCGTGCTCCCCTCCCCGCGCGTCTGCACCCGAGAGAATTGGACGCAATACATTGCGCGTCGAGTTTTATAATTTATTTTGGAAAATAATAATAAAGTTTTTGCTTTACTATGTGAATGAAATTTGCGGACGGAATAGTTTGTCCTGTTTCATCTTTTAAATCATTGACATTTACTGACTTTCAACGTCATCGTCAGTTACGAATTTCTTTTCGCTGCCGGTAAAATAAATTAGTACCACAAAAAAATTGCAATAAGGCGTAGGTTGAAAACCAACTTGTTGGGTTATACCTACCATTAAGCACTTCGATTTTACAGTGTCAAGTTGTAAATTCAAGCACGAATAACCAGGGGATTGAGTTAAGGATAGTTTCCCTTTACTTGCACCGCCTACGACTTTAATAGATATCAGGGCACTACGGACTAATACTAGCAGATTTAGCTATCACATATGTGTATCTACCTACATAATTCGCACAGCAAACCGTCAATCCTGAAACCAATTTCGAAACCAATAGATTTATAAATGTCTATTTACGAGCCTTTCAAAGCATCTGTGCGCTCTGAAACAATATTAATATCCCCGGGGTACGTGTTAGCTTTATTCTGCTTACAAATAACGGCAGGGCTTTTAATCCCTGCTCGCAGTACGTGTTTTTTTATTTTTTATGATAAGCCTCTGCGCTGTAGCTTTTTTATGAAGTTTGCACTTTGACATCCACTCGCTGTTTCATCGTCCAACTGATTTTTAACTACGGGTAAAAATAGTCACCCTACATACGCATTTTACATACACAGAAGATTGACTGAACGCGCTGCCGATCCAAGCGTGGTACAGGGTGCAGTATGTTTGTTGGATACGTTTTTCTACTCCAGTACTTTATTTGATATATAATTACTAACTCTAATTTTAAAGACATTACATTGCTTGAGCCGTCAAGAGTCTACTGCACGGTGTTATAATGTCGCGAAAAAGCATTCCTTGCTACAGATTACAAAACTTAAGTTTCCTCCTTGGATCGGTGTCCTCATTGCTGAGGGTCGCGATCCCCCGATCTTGATTATATTGCGCCACCCGTTTATATCTTGGGCATCGTGGAGCGCATCGTGTGGCTTGGTGTAGTACAGAGTAAAGTGGATTTGGTGCGACCATCTGATCGGACTAAGATCTCTCCGACGTATACCCTCGACTTTACCAGTAACTATGCAGTAAAATGAAAAGCTTCGTGTTATCAACTTCACAAACCGCAGCATACACACAGATTTTAATAATAAAAGAATTTGTTGAACTAAACGCTAAACAGCCAATTAAAGTTAGTAAGTCTAGTAAGGATTCAAACATCACATACAATTGATAACTTATCTTATCTTATTAATGTATTATTTCATCACATTAAAGATGTTAAATAATTAGGCCTCCTACAATTTCTTCCTACTCTCCCAATCCTGTGCAATCTATAGCCATTCCTCCAAAAAGGTGTCCAACTCATTCGGCTGTCGCCGGCGCCCGGCGCGGTCTGTTTCGTGTCTGTTTGGAAATTCCTTGGGCAAAAGAAAAAACGCGAAAGAAAGAAAAAGAAAAAGCAAAAATAGCTTGGGTATGTTTTCGTTAATGTGTCCGATTTTGAAATCCTGAGCTTCTGTAGAAGATCAAATTTGAGCATTGTAGGTAAGTGAGAACTGCAAGTGTGCATTTGTTCATGAGCCTCCGTAATTATAGAGCGAGGTCACTTATTATCAACCAACCTCCGGGCCTATGATGGTTGATTTTATCACGCGATAAATAAGTGACAAAGTATCCGTCACGTATTGACTAAATGCGAGTGTGAGGGACAGATGCTTTATCACTTATTTATCACGTGATAAACGCAACCATCATAGGCCCCCTGGCCATTTTAGTCAGGTTTTCAGCCTCTTTATCAAGGCGTGCCTGAAAGAAGACTAGTTTTGAGCTCCTTACAAATGAAATACTTGTATTATTTTGTAAAAAATTGCGCTATACATTTACCGTCAAAATTCAAAATTTTCATGTAATCACCCACTCGATGACCCGGTAGGTACTACTACTACCATCTCGTGGCAAGTAGACACACGAATGATATCCAATATGCAATATTAGATTCAACGTTCTCACATTCGTTTGTGAATGTTGGTAATGTAGTATTTTAGATGTTTCTAAGGATTTGGATGGAATGCTTAGGATTTGGGATACCTACAACTACTTAATGAAAGTGAGAACTAGACCATATTCCACTAATTTAGTAGTAGTAGGTACTACTCCTAAATTGATGGAATATGGTTTTGAATATTGTATGAATAGATGAGCTATACTAACCTCTTTGCATTATCTATAATGTAACTAGTACTTATTACCTAATACATCCTTGCTAATACGTAACTACATACTACGTAGGTACGCATGCAAGCAAGCAATAACAAAATTAAAATGTCAAAATCCCCGGTGTCACTTCGCTTTCTTATGCATTTACTTTTTACTGACGTATAATACTATATATTTTCTAATAAAATGGTCACGAAAACTCAAAAGAATAAAGAAACCGGGTCAAACCCCGTCGGTTTCGGAACTTCAGTCCCGAGGTTCGGCAAAGTCGCGCTACACCCCGGCTTAGATCCCAGTGGACTTTACAAGCTGGTAGACGATGGCTGCGACCCCTGCCGCTACCACCCCATCCCCATCCACGAGATCTATCGAATCAACAAGAACAGAGCCGATGCCAAAGACGTTTGGCGCTACAAAGCTGAAATGGAAGACTGGTGCAACAACCTAGGCTATAGAAACCAAAAGATTCTCAAATACCGACGGTGGATGAAATCCCTCGGAGGCCCTGCTTGGTGCCAACCACGCGAATTACCAAAATTACAGTCAGCCTGCAAAAACGTCGGTTTCGGCACTGCACCACGCTTCATACCAAAAAAATGCTTCGTTCCTCCTCCAGGGATGTATTACAAAGCAAACCCATACAAGGCGCCGTACGGTCCTCATTCTGCCTTGCCCTCCTTCAAATGGGGAGAACCTTGTCGCTTTCCAGACACAGTCGTCAACTGGAGCCTGGCTCCCGACAGGTACACAATCCTCGATAAAGAGTGCATCGAGCAAAAACCTAAAAAACTTGTCTCACTGCGAGGACCATACGATCTGTTCACGGGGAATAGAGACGCCAGCACAATCATAAGCCAGTTTAATGGTCGCAAATGTCACGCCGCGACCTGGCCGATCAATTTGCCGGGCAGTTTCGAAGGATTGAAAAAGTCTCGATGTGGGGTGATGAATAAAACGGGTAGGGACAAGTCTTACAAAGGTCGGAGCGCTTTGGTGGATATCGCTATGGCAGTGAGGCGCCCCAGCGACCCCGGGCCAGCGGACACGAACATCGACAAGCCTAAAGTGTTTAAGAAGAACAAATATCCGTTCAACAGTACGTACGATAAGCCGCCTGGCTACAAGCGCACGGTCGTATGGCCCGGGGTAGGGCGATATAGAGCGCACCCAATCAGTTGCGGCATCCGCGGCCAAGGACATAAACACGTATTTTTAAGTAAAGAACAGCGCACCATTGGCGCTTATTTGCCGGAACCTTTGAACACATTCTAAACGAAGTAAATATTGCTCTTAAACAAAATATATTTTTTTTATCAACCTAACATGTGTTATTGTGTATCCCACTAAGCAAAGGACCAGTTTTCTCGGGAAAGTTCATGTTCAAAGACATTACTAGGTATATGGTGTAAGGAAGAACTTGATTAGAATAGACTTGTTAAAATCTGTCCCATCTCTAAGACTAAAAAAAGTCAATTTGGCACAAGGTACAAACAGGAATAGAATGAGGAATTGGAGGATTTTTTCACATTTCCGCTCCGCTTCTGCCTAAGCGAAAGGCAGCTTAAAGTAGCCTGCGCCATCTACCGGCAAGCGGCAGAACATATTGCAGTGTAACAGAAAACAAAATGGAATCTTAGGCTTCTTAAGAGGCCTTATTCCTTTTAAAATGCTGATTGTTTTTAT
Source organism: Apotomis betuletana (assembly GCA_932273695.1). Lineage (NCBI taxonomy): Eukaryota > Metazoa > Arthropoda > Insecta > Lepidoptera > Tortricidae > Apotomis > Apotomis betuletana. Next base: position 7,688,875 of record OW026298.1, on the reverse strand, counting down.
GATCAAACATGTTTCTTAACATATTATTGATGTTAAGCAGGGCTACTGGGATTTATTGGTATATATTTAAATCCTACAGTTCAAATTTTTCTTTTATAAATTTTTGTTTCAAAAACTGCTCGAAATTGACAAAATTCACGCAGAAAATTAGTTTTTTCAACTTATGTTCGACTACACGCAATGAAAGCGTGAAATAGCTATGTTACTACCTAGAACTCGGGGAAAAGTATTATTCACACAAAGTTGTTGAAAATTATCGATATATTTCTCATATGAAAAAATAAATAAAAGGAATAAGGCCTCTTAAAACCTCTTAAAACCTACCTAATGGAACCGGTCACACTCTGTGGTTCCCCTTTAAAGAGAGTTGACAAGTTCAAATATCTGGGCCACTGGTGACTGAAACGATGTCAGACGTCGAGGACATAGAGCGCGAGCGCCGCGCGCTGTGCGTCCGCTGTAACATGTTGGCGCGCAGATTCGCACGCTGTACTGTAGTGTAGAAGTAAAGCTAACTTTATTTAAGGCTTTTTGCCAAACCTTCTACACGTGCGGTCTGTGGACTAACTTTACACAGCGGGCGTACAGCGCGCTACGCGTTCAATACAACGATGCGTTCAGGATGATGTTCGGGCTGCCACGGTATTGCAGTGCGTCGAAAATGTTCGCGGAGGCGCACACAGACTGCTTTTTTGCCATCATGAGGAAAAGGTGTGCGTCTCTCCTCAATAGAAGTCGTGGCAGCTCGAATAGTATCCTGAGCATGCTTGCCCACCGCTGGGACTCGCCGCTGTTGCAGCGTTATGTGCAGCTGCACGCGCCTGTAATACCGGCGCCCAGGCGCCTTTAATTTGATTTAGTCTAAGTTAGCTTAATTATAGTAATAATACTAACCATACCCCTAAGTTTGTACCACTAACACTATGGATATAAAGTCCGAAATAAATGATTTGTATTTGTATTAAACCAGAACACCACACCAGATTATTAAGCTGCTTATACTTACTCATAGTTCGTAGTTACTAGTTGCCGTGAAGTTGGCGTCGCATGTCGCCATCCATACTAATATTATAAATGCGAAAGTGTGTCTGTCTGTCTGTCTGTCATATCATATCGTTTATTGCGAATCATGTTCATTTTACAATGGATGGTATGGCATATGTTTGTCTGTCTGTCTGTCTGTTACCTCTTCACGCTTAAACCGCTGTAGGTACCGATTTAGATGAAATTTGGTATATAGATAGTTTCGGTCCCGGGGAAGGACAAAGGATACTTTTCACCCCGAATAAATTTTGTGTTCCCGTGGGATGAGCGGTTAACACCGCGGGGCACAGCTAGTCAGATATATCGCAGCATATAAGGCGTTCATAAATATCTGAACGCGACTCTTATTGACTGGGCTATATCTGATGGCGACTGTACATTTGTACGTAAATCAGCTACTGCGTCGTTAAGGTTATGCTCAAGAAGTTTGCCGGTAACTGTTCCAATAGAATATCCACAGAATCCATACCTTTGGTCAAAAAGTCCGTGTAATTATGTACATTACTGGAGACGCCGGGAAAGAAGGGCTCGCCGGGTGAGTAGGTATAGACGGCCGATCGTAGGGAGGCCGGATAGCGATACGAAACCGGCAAGCCCTTTTCACGGCTACGCATGTATAGTGCTTTTCTACAACATAAACTCATAAACTCATAAACTCATTTATTGATAATTATTCAATTACATGTCAAAATAAAAATTATACATATTTAATTTACATTAAAAAATTCGTCTACTGTGTAGAATGTTTGCTCGATAAGCCATTTTTTTAATCGCGCTTTGAACGACGTTGCGGTGGACGCCGATGTGACCACCTCGGGCAGCCGGTTGTACACCGCCGGCCCCATGACGTGCGTCAGCTTCCGTGTCTTTGCTAATTTTCCAGGGAGCGGTGTTAGTTTCTTCGCGTTACGAGTCGGATATTTATGTACTTGACTCCACGTTTTGTACGTTTCCAAGTTTTCGCGGACGTAAACCGCTACCTGGAAAATCAACAACGACGGCAGTGTAAGAATTCCCAGTTCTCTGAAGTATGGCCTGACGCTGGTGTCGCGCGACACTCGCACCATCGCCCGCACGGCGCGCTTCTGCATCCGAAATGCCCGCTGCCAGTCGGCGGCGCGCGCCCACAGCTCCGCGCCATACTGCAGCTGCGCGTGCACGGTGGCGAAGTAGCACGCTCGCGCGATGCTCGTTGGCACCACCCGACTCAGCCGTTGCAGGGCAAAGCAAGATCCACCAAGCTTTTTGCACAGTTTATTTATGTGAGCTTCCCATGTCAATCCGCTGTCCAACTCAAAGCCGAGGAAGGTGGTGACTTCAACCTGTTCGACGTTTATTCCTTTCGAGTACACCGAGAGCTGTCTCGATGGCCGCCCTGATAATCTAAAATGCATGAAGTGGGTTTTTTTTAGATTAAGTGCAAGTCCATTTACATCGAACCAATCCGATAGCTGTTCTGTCGCTTTATTAAGCTTCAGTTCCAGTTCGTTTACGGTTGGTGCACTTATCACGGCCGCCACATCGTCCGCATACATATACACCTCGGCCTCCGTGACAGCTTCCGGTAAATCGTTTAGTAACAGAGAAAACACTATATTCGATATCGCTGATCCCTGAGCCACACCGATCTTCGTTTTTAGCGGATCTGATCTTATCCCGCCTCGATCTCCGGTCACGACTTGGGATCTGTCGCGCATTAAGTCGTCGAGAAGAGCGAGGGCCGGGCCACCTATCCCGTAGTGCTTCAGCTTGAGCGCGAGGAGCCCGTGATCGGCGACGTCGAACGCCTTAGAAAGGTCGCAGCACAGCACGGCGACCTGCAGGCGCCGCTCGCGCGCCTCCAACACACGCCGCAACACTTCACGCGCCAGTGAACCCGTCGACCGCCCCGCTCTATACGCATATTGCCGATCGGATAACGTATTCGATTCCTCGAGGAACCGAGTGAGGCGAGTGCACAGTCCGTTTTCAAATATTTTGGCTATCGCAGGTATAATGGACACAGGCCGGTATCCGTCGATGTCTGCTCTGCTGCCTTTGCCTTTAAAGAGGGGCGCTACCCTGCTGCACTTAAGTGGTGTGGGGTATATTCCTTTTTTTCGGCAGATGTTGTACAATTCTGCAAGAACTTGTGAAAGGGGAGCGACCGCAATCTTTATGAGCTCCATTGAGATCCCGTACACGTCTTTTGTGGGTTTTGATGGAATTTTTACCGTAATAATTTCGTGTATCTCTTTTGGCGTGAAGGCTTTAAGCCTAATGGATCGATTCGCGGGCGGGCGCGCGGCGCGCAGGATACGCTCGGCGCGCGCGAGGTCGGCGCGCGGGGCACCGGCACTCGCTGCCGCCAGTACGAATCGGGCGTTTAATGTATTTACTACGTCTTTTTTAGTTTTACAAGCAGGATTCGCGTCTTTGATGACGTTCGTGTAGTCTACTTCGTTGACGTTTCCTTTTCCCCTTTCTTTATTCACCACCCCCCACATCGACTTACAGGTGTTCGCTCCCTTCGCAATCACATCCGAATAATGACGTGATTTTTGCGCAGTTACGAGCTTTTCGTACTGTGTATGAATTTTTTGTACAAGTTCGGTCACGACAGCATTGTCGGGGTGATGACATGATAATTGGGTCAATTCGAACAACAAAGCCTTCGTCGCACGAATGTCGTCGGACACCCATGTTTTTTGGCCTGCAATATTTTTGCGTTTAACTGGGAAACATATTTCATATTTGTTGGCAACGATGTTTAGGAGTGACGTCACCATCTTCTCGGCGCAAGTGGTTTTGGAAGTGAAAGCTTCCCAGTCTACGCTAAGTATCGCGGCAGCGAAATTCGCACGGCTCGCTTCTGTGAAGTCGCGCACCAACCTGGTCCGTGGCAGCGCGTCTCTCGGGCTACACAGTAGCGCGGCGCGCACGGCGAGGTGGTCGCTGAGGTGCGTGCGCACGGGGGCCGCGCTCGCCGCATCGGCGATGCTGCCGTCGCCGCGCGCGCAGTTTGAGTATACGTGATCCAGACAGCTCTCGCTGGTCGCAGATACCCGCGTGGGAAAATCCACGACGTTACTAAAACCGTGTGTGACCAGTAAATCGGTTAGTCGTTTTATGTGTGCAGTCGGCTCTCCGAGGCAGTCGATATTGACATCACCTACTATTACGCAGTCATACTCCTTTTCACTTACCTTATCGAGCAAACATTCAAATATATCTAAGTAATCGCTATGAGATATCAGATTTGTTCTATATATACATACTATGATTAAATTGTAGCTAATTAACTTTATAGCTGAAATTTCACAGAATCTTTCCACAGACAGTTCCGTCAAGTCACTGCATTCTATGTAATTTAGGTTCGATGACTTGTTTATGTATATACATGACCCTCCATGGGGAATTTTAGTTCTACAAAAACTCGATGCAAGAACATAACCGTCAATATCTATTGAAGTCAATTTGTCAATACTTAACCAATGTTCAGTTAATGCTAATATGTCACATTTTAACTCGTCTTGTAGCAAAACTTCTAAACGATGTGTTTTCTTGTCGAGTGATGCAATGTTTTGTTGGCATACGACAATAGTATGCAACTCATCGTTGATAACATTATTATCGGCGCGCGCTCCCGGCGGCCGGTGAGAGAGCGAGATCGCTGGAGGTTTGTCGGCCGCCCCGCGCGCGGCGGGGGCGCACGGGAAACCACTCCGTGAAACGAACGCGCGCTGGCCACACCGTTGGCGTAGTTATAGATTCGTATAAACTCTCTGGAATACCAATAACAAATGCTGCATGTCTGTCCGTTAGTATGTCACGCTTCTCGACGACATACTGGTCGCTATTATTTATTTTCTTTAAGAATTTCAGGACATTTTCGGTTGTAGTTTCCGGTTTAAAAGACCACGCCTGAATGTGTCTTAATGTTTCGACAGTTTGTATTTCGTCGTCCTCTTTTCCAGTGCCAACTTTTATTTGCCGTTGTTTACGATTCCGTTTCCCGTAGACTTGTTTCCAGGGTTCTTCGTTCGTGTTTGTGTTGTTCTGGTGATGTTCAACGGTGTTAATCTGGGAAGTATTGCTGGTGGTTTCAGAAGTTTGTGATGGTTCTGTGTTGTTGATCGGAGTACTGTTATGGTTATGACCAGTAGGGGTCAACTGTTTACTCGCTATTTTTGGGGCCACACCGGGCGGGGTGCTGGTACTAGGTCGCTTGGTATCGGGCGTTGTTTTAGTGTCGGTTTTGCCAGCGGTTTCCGATAATTGTTGTCTTTTCACCTTAGAGGCATAACTAGATTTTTTACCGGCAGAGGAAATTTCCGCAATCTTGGTAGCTGCTTCCGCGTGAGCGCGACGGGTATGTTTCTGGGCCGGCGCCTGCGCCGTAACGTCTTGCTTTCGTACCTCGAGGGTAGTCGCTGCAGTTTTTTTGTCACTGACTTCCGAAACCGGCCGGTTAATCACAACTCGCGATTGAATTACGGCACTTTGTTCGTTAATTTTAGTCTCCAACGCGCTCACTTTATTTACAAGTGTTAACACGGTCTGTTGCAATTCGCGTATCATTAGTTGAAGTGGTTCTAACGACATTTTGCTAGTAAGAAAAATAGAAATAGTGAGACGCGGTGTGTGCGCGCTAATAGGTATCAACCGACAACATATGCAATGAAATAAAAAAATACTTCACTCAAAAAAACCAGCTGTTTAGCCTGTCCAAGCACACGGACGCCAATGTTTAAAACAATGTTTGTTTGGAGTAGTAGGGCCTCGTGCAGGGTCCGTCCGGATTGTTACTACCGTCTTGCCTGCTAACCCACCGCCAAACAGCAATGTTCGCATTGTTGTGTTCCGGTGTGGGGGTAAGATAGCCGGTGAAATTACTAGCATAGAGGCATTCTATCTTCGTCCTCCGGGTAGGCAAGCACTTGTGACTCCTCTGGTGTTGCAGGTGTTTATGGGCGACGGTAATCGCTTTCCATCAGGCGATACGTTTACTCGTTTGCCCCCTTTGACATAAAAAAAAAAAAAAAAAAAATTACTTGCCTGTCTAGAGCTTAAATTTTGTATGAAATTCCTTTAGTTCTCTAGAGTTGTTCCGTCCAAAACGTGAAACTTCGAAAACTTTGTGTCCTGTTATAACATAACGCACGTTATGACGATAGTAGGTATCATTGCATGTGTGAGAAAAATAAAAAAGCCGCTCAAGTACGAGTCCGTTTCGTACGAACTATGAAAGTTGTCCATAATTGCTGTAACGAAAAGAGAAACTGTAGGTACTGACATACACACTTCACTGTTGGAAAACTGTTTATTTTTTATTATTTAATCTGAAATGTATAGTTTTCAGATTTTTCCCAATACTTGTAGTATAAGACGGTATTACTTGCAAAATTTCATAGTTCTAGACCAACGGAAAGACCACAACTTTGATTGCCCTGATGGTGTCGAAATATTCGTTTTTTACGGCATAAACGGCCGTAACTTTTTTACGTTATGTTTGTTTTTTATAGCTACAAGGGCCTGTATACCTTTACGCGTTTCCAAAATAAAGGGTCTCTTCTAGCTTATATACATATATCATACAAGACAGTTCACGAATATGCAGATCTCACTTTTAAGAGCATTCTCGATCGTTACTAGAAAGTGTTTATTTTAATTCTGTCGATAACAAAACCTAGTCTTTCAAAGATTATCTGCGTTTGTCTGCGTTGACTATAGATTTTCTCTGTGTTACCTACGGTATGGTGTTTTTTAAGTCTACTATATGGGGATCAAAGCAAAATTGAACGACAGGTAATGAAAACAACGTTGATAATTTTGATGGCAGTTTATTTGAGGAACAAATCTAAAGCATTTATAAATCAACGAGCATAGTATCATTTAATTCGTCAACATTAATATCAATCCGTGGAAGTATACAAGTTTAGTTTTGCTCCCCAATTTTCCATTATTCGTTTATTGTAATATTCACTGATAGTTCAGTTAAATACAATAAAATGTTTTTTTTACATTACTTAGTGACTGAGTAGTGCGCATTTGGAGGCCTTTTGATTTCATATGTTACCAATAAAAAAAATACGATAGACACTAAGGTCCAAATGCGACTACAAATCGCGAAATGATTCAACTCAACTAACTATATACAGAAATAATAACTAAACAGGAGCAAAATATCGTAACAGTCAATGGAGCACATATATAAACAAACCTATATCATTATAAAGTTTCCATTTTTCTTACGCATTACTTTTTTTAATATACAAAATATCGAGCCCAATGAATTTCACACGAGCCTGTTACAATGTTTTGCCTGGCGTTGTTACATGCTGATGATACTTCTAAAACTTAAAAATACCTACAAAATAGGATGCCTATTACGATGGTAGCCTTCGTGTTTCCGGAGGACGAAGAGCCTTTTCAGCAAAGTTACATTATCAGAGATAGAATTTTATTCTAAGCGTTTCCATACTTCTCGAGCTGACTGGAATCAGCGCTATATTCACCGTCCACTAAACGAAATCTACGCCCGCGGCACTCGGGCCATTACATCGCGCGGGGCGAGTTCCTCGACACTTCTCATAGGCGGATCCTAACAACCGGCCGTTTGGCTCCCTCAATAACCCCATGATAATTCACCATCATCCTTACAACATTCTCGAAGCCCGTACATACAATTTTCAACCATAAGTACTTAGTTACATCATCTGCTATCTCGCTTGTGATTCTTCAACATTCAATGTATAAGTTGTTAGGAATTGTTTCTGAAAGACCAGCTTCCATATAATCGCGGATTCGGAATGATAGCTAAATATAGTTTGAGCTTTACTAAACTTATCAAAGCCCCGATCCATAAAACTACATTCAACCTAAGCGGGCGCGTTTTGCCACAAAAAAGGAAATACAAAGAAACGTTACAATGAATAAGTATGTGAAACTATATTTTGCTGTAGTCATAATATAAAATTAAAATATCTAGATACATTCGCCATCATTAAACTAGATGCGTCACGGCAATTTTCGTAAAAAATAGTTTCGCATAAAATTATAAATGTACATCTATGGAAGTGTTCCATTAACAAAATTTACAGAGAAACTTAAGAGCTAAATTGTTTTAAAAGGGGTTATTTGCAAGCTCATATCCAGCAAGACCGCGGGGCTAACCCCTTCATCCTTCTGCAGTTAAACTGGCCTCCTCGGCCCCACAGTAGTTGTGGGCTATTGAACTGATTACAAGCAATACAAAAACTTACTCGATTTTAATACACCGCAGTTGCACTTTAACTTCATTCGATTCGTCTTGTGTTAATGTAGTCGAGGTCACAAAATAGCGCATCTGGAAATATTAAATTTATCTACTAGGAAGAATCACTATCGGAAGTGGCACTGGTTTCAGTATTATGTTTTAACCTATATCTAAATTTCAGTCGTCACAATCCATATAAAATAATAAATTAACGCGTAAGAAAATAATTTATTACAGGCTTAGTGTCTAAAAATAAGTCTTCTAAATCGCTTCGCTACATGAAGTTGAAATAAAATTCTAACACCAGAACCGAAGACGAATCGTCTGAAATCAAAGCAGTCCTAAGCTTATTTTGATTACTCGGCACGTAAGCAGGTACGCACCTTTCAGCAGGCGGTCTGTGCCTTGTCAGGTTGTATCTATTTTTGTAAAACAGGTACATTTCCCGATTGTTCACTACAATGCTTGTTTGACAGGCGACCTCAGCCTCTAGACAGCTTTCAAAAATGTAATTGCCATTATTTGAATTATATAAATTGGCCACTAATTTAGAAACATAATTTGGCCAGGTCGAAATGCCGAAGCTTTTTTTTTACATTTTATATTTACCACTAATACATTCGCAAATTAGAGTATGTGGATTGATAATAGGGTAGTGACTGCAGTCAAGATAAACTATATAAAATACATAACACTAATCACTCAATAAATCTAGTTTTCTTTCTTACAATTTACAAAGTTTTCGAAACGTAAATAGCAAACTATAAAGAGTGAGGTATTTAACAATAAAGCTAAAGTGACTGATTGCTTAATTTACTATAAAAGTTTAGTAGCCAATGGCTGTTAGTCAACTACCCCATTACTATCTTACGTATAAACATTACCGTAAGGCACCGTCTGTCAGTGAGCCAATTTACAGTCACATAATTTAACATAGGTTATATTAAATGTTTTATAATGAATTTCCACTTCATAATTCAATTTGACGATGCCATTGACGGTTGGCTCGATAAGACAATGCAACTACAAGTGAGTATATCATATATAGTTCCGGTGAGCACCGTACAATGATTTAAAAATTAATATCCACTTACACTATATTTGGAGAATACTTTAAATTCGTTCATCACCAGCCCAAGCTTGTTAACAAAATTTCTACAGCTCTTCGACTGGCAAAGCGATCTGCAAGCCGCCATTTTGTGGTAGATAATGCGAGGCAAGATGGCGCCGCAGTCGTGTTCCCAGACGAAAGCCTAAACTCCTCTGTACAGAAAGCTATTACAATAAAATTTCCTAGGTGCAAACTATAACTTGTCGTATCGACAGTTACCGAAGTACTCTGATCAGCTCAACTCTAATGCAACCGGTATACTAGAAGAAGGCATCAATAGTTAACATAATATAAGGTGAGTCGGGGCTATTGTAGCTATGGGGTTATTGTATCTTCTTACCATTATAATGGTCTGTGCCCCTTAAAATGGTCTGTGTATATATAGGATTGTGTATATATACCATTGGTCTGTGTATCCTATATATACACAGACCATTATAATGGTCACAGACCATTATAATGGTAAGAAGATACAATAACCCCATAGCTACAATAGCCCCGACTCACCTTAATCACTATTTTTGATATTCTTTTTATTAATATAATTTGATACAAAATGGCTTGTACATATCGAAGCTACATGTTTTCGTATCCTAGATTCCATATAGTCTCCAATCGGGGATTATGAGAGTACCTAAGAGATTAAAATTACAGTACATAATAATTTAAGTCATGCATTCAGGCACAAAGTCTGTCAGATCTGTCTCACCCATTGGCTCTTAATCGATTTATTAAGTAAAAAAGTTCACGTAAACGTCTGAATATTGGACAAACAAATTTATACAAATAGTTACAATTAGAAATTGGCCATAGTCTATGCAAAATGTGACATTGACTGGTGAGCGTTAATTGCGCTATCGGGTTTTAATTTAATAAATTAGTACTTGAGCGACTTTGATATGGAGACATTACCGTTCCATCACTTTATAGCACTTCTTGAGTGTGTGTCGCAGCGACACGTCGTCTGCTATGCTGTCTGCGGTCGGCTACGAACCGACAACTTAAGTCAGATATATATCTTATATCCATTTTCATTCCATCCAGAAATTTGGTAGTGTAAAATAGTCAAAATCATATAAAAGGTACATAAAACAAAAAAAAACAATAAGCTATAAATTTCGAACCTGAAATTGTTACGTGAACGTCGTTATTTAAAAAGTATTTCGCTACGATAAATTGACAGACTTTGTGCGTTACAAATAATCGCATTAGTACTCTTTTACAAATCAACACACGTATCGCAAGACATGTAAACGGTGATTAATACACGAGTTAATACGTTCAATGTTAACATTTAATAAACAATCCACTGGACACCGTGCAGCGTAACTAACACAAAGTTTCATAGTGTCATTTTAAAACAATACGGACAAAACCGCCCAAAAGATCGAAACCGCACCGACATTTGTGTAGTTTATGGACTAAAGAAAATCTTCGTTTAATGATAAAATGCCTAAGAAAACATAAAGCTAACTTACGGCAAATTAATGACCTCGCGGCGCATGTATTTTGAGTATTAAGTTATATTCCTGGTTAGAAGTGAATTACACCATTTTTACTTATTCCTTTGAATTTAGGCGAAGGTTGGAAATTTGTTCTGATGGATGTCGGCCACTTCCATTTATAACATATCAACTGAACATGAGGTTGTATATTATAGCCAGTCAAGTGCGAGTCGGACTTGCGCGCCGAGGGTTTCGTACGATTTATGACAATACTGCATATTGATCTAAAGAAAAGATAAACTTATTGAGCGACCAAATCAACTTTACCGTTGAGAAACTGTTTTTCGTACTTTAAATAAAAACTATTTTATTTCTAGATTTAATTAATGTATTATAGTTTTCAGACTTTTTTCTATACCTGTCATTTAATTTACTGGACTGCATTTAGGTATCTCGATAATAAAGTTAATTTCAAGAAATTAATCTTGATATTGCATAGGTAACATAAACGTTATTGGTTTAATCGAATATATTTATTATCATTATTCGCGAATTAAGTACAATAAAGGCGCTACAGCATGAAAACTTTATATATGCAAAAAAAAACATGCATCGTGACTGGATAAAAACTATCCTATATTATGTTTCTTCGGTACATCTATTATCATATCAAATTATATCAAATTCTGTCCAGTAGTTTCTGCGGAGTTGGCTAACAAATTCACAGACAGACACAATAATTTTAAAAACCTTTGAAACACATTTCCATTTTCATTTTATCAACGTGTCTGATACGCCCCAGCGTATTTTTTGACATATATCTTTAATGTACAGATTTTTTCTTTCTACTGTCGTATTTATATGTATTGATGATTGATTGATGATAATCATCCCAGAATTATAATACTGTGAAACTTATTTTTTACTCAATGTAAGTTAGTGTGGTTAACTTGCTATGCCTATTTTGTTCCTTATAAAATAAATATACAACTCGATGATCGATACATTTTACTCAGTAACTGCAGAGGCTCATCGCCATTAAAACAGATATCTCAACAAAAAATGTATGGATTTTTTTTAACTAAATTTCGAATTTTGTACTAAAATCTAGTAGGTACAAAATGAGGAGCTCGAAATGAAAAATAACTAATTCGACAACAAAATAAAAATTGGCCCATGGGCCTATTTCTGTAGTACCTACATTTTTTGTAACTCAATGGAGAAAAACTTGTAGGACATATCGTGAAATTGGGCTTACCATGGACAGAAGAAACAACTTTATCAACTCACCAAATTTTATTGAAATCTGAGAAAAAAACCGGCCAAGAGCATGTCGGGCCACGCTCAATGTAGGGTTCCGTAGTTGCCCATCCTTCACATCATCATCATCCTCCTAGCGTTGGTCCTGTCTTGCGACAGGGTCCGCTTCCCTACCCATCCTTCACAAAAGACAATAAAATAGAAGTTAAATTACGAGAAAGATTTCAAGCTCTATAAAAAGGTCGTATACGCCAAAGTAACTGTAATTACTTATTACCTTCTGGAAGTTATCGATTATAGGCGCCAGATTGAGCGAAATGTTTTAATGCAGTATGGCACTTAACTAATATGTGTAACGTTCGAAGTATAAGAACACCGCGCGGCACTTACGTCATTTTAAAGAAAATTATGAAATTTTGCGATAACTCAAAAACGGCTCGACCGATTTTATTCAATATAGTTTTCATTGAAAGTACTAATAAGGCCTCATTTTCATGAATTTTTCCATAATTTTATGACCCGTGGTTGAGAAGTTAGAAGGGGGGGGGGCACTATTTTTTTGATTTCCCGAGCGAATTTTTACAAAACTGCTGACTTTATCAAAAAATTATGTTCAAAGACCCCTATTATTTTTAAAAGACCTATTCAACGACATCCCACACGCTAGTGTTGGAACGAAAAAAAAATCACCCCCACTTTAGATGTAGGGGAGGTACCCGAAAAAAAAAACTTTTTAGTTTTTATTTTACCGTTTTGTCGGCGTAATACATACAGATACTCATACCAAATTTCAGCTTTCTAGCACTTATGATCGCGGGGCTAAGCCGCGGACGGACAGACGGACAGACGGACATGGCGAAACTATAGTTGACTACGGAACCCTAAAAAATAGACAGCGAAATAAAAAATTGCCCATAATTGAAATCTAAAAAGCAATACGAACCTATGAAATCTCAACTCCCAAGTCTTAAAGGCTTTGATTAAATACGGTGTAAAGAGACGGATGACGATGTTTTGCATGTCCTGTGTCATACTAAAACTGATGATACCCTACAACGGTAAATACTTAGGAACGATTGAACTCTGACCAGTTTATGTGGAATGGGGCTTACAATTTTGAGGGTCTTGACTGTTCCCTATATTAGTACAGTACTGATAGAAGTAAAATCCGGATAGTTCGCTCCGACTAGTCGTAGCGGATTGTGTTGTTATTGTTATTACTCAGAGTCTTGACAGTGCCCTAGTACTGATAATACCAAATATCCGCGACCAAAACGTGTATCCGGTGAATTTTCACTAGGTGCGGAGACGATCTAACTTTGTCCGTTTTACGACCCTACTAGTGGTGAAACTGTCCAAATATCCGCGTTTAAAACGACATGTCTTCGGTGAAATTGGTCACAATGGCTGTGCAATCTGGCCAGGGTGCGGTATCGGCTCACCGCTGCGAGCTGCGGCGAACGGCGCGTCTCATGCGCCTGCCGCTGGCGTTGGGCGCGCTGCCCATGCTGAACTGGACCTGCGCCGCCTGGCTGCCGGCCGCGCCGAAGCTGTACACGCCGGTCTGACCCATGCCGCCGGGTTGTTGTTGTTGTTGCTGTTGTTGTTGTTGTTGTTGCTGTGGAGACAAGTTCGATTCGTAAAGAGTAATCACTGTAAATTCAGGCTTTTAGCACAAAACAGATAGGTACAGAAATCAATCGACATACAAGCGCGCTCGAGCAAACGCACACATAGACATTGGTCACGGACACGTCAAGCGGATGGCACTCGCGCTCGCACTGGTCTGAATTGGTCCGAGATATCGTGTCCGTAAGCAATGTCTATGTGTGCGTTTGCTCGAGCGCTCTTATATGTAGATTGATTTCTGTACCTATATGTTTTTTGCTTTTAGCTTTGTCCATAATGAAATACAGGGGGTTCGAAAATGTTCTGAATGGCTCCGAGAAAAGGATGGTACGGCGTGCGCGGTGCTCGAATTGGCGGGGGCACTAGAAAGGCTAATTGACGCATTTTTTAAGTTGTTGTAATAATTGACTGTTTAATTTGTTCAGCCTATGTCAAATACTATACGAAATAAACATTAATTCAATACAATTTTTACATGAGTCAACTAGCCTATTATATGAACCATTAGTGCTGGTTCATACCGCGCTCACAAGGATAACATAGCGGCGTCGCCAGGTACCGTATCCAACAAAACGTGTTAAAATGTATGGAAGCCAACTTAGCTGGCGATGCTTGGCTAGGTACCACATCTTTATATGGGATACGTGGCTAGCGACGATGCCATGGCGTCTCAGTGTGGCAGAGCTCTTATTTAAACCCACAGACCATAAGAATACTATAGACTGGGTATTGGGCGGGGCACGCGTAACCGAGCTTATGCCCAAATTCCCAAATACATGTCAACGTGATGTCAACAGTCACTTAGTTACCGTACGAACGTGCTTGAGTAATTATGTGCCAAAAAATTAGAAATATGCCGAATTGTGCCATTATAATCGTCACAGGCGAGATCTGCATACTCAAAAAGATACCTGATACCGTTTAATTTCACTGGAAAGTAATAAAATTCGGTATTTTGTAATATTTCGTAACATATTGCAGTGCATTATGACATTTATACATTACTAGCTTGACATGGCAACTATTCACGCAACAACTTTAGGAGCACGCAATGTATACGTCCGTCTGACAATTCAGTGCGGGGGAACAAGTCTAAGCCATAAATTGTCGATATTCTGTATGGAGGTTTTAATGTGAGCCGCTCGTGTTTCATACTAACTTGTCCATTTTAATAATATAATTTACACTTTATCACCTTGTTTTTTAGGGTTTCCATACCTCTATTGGAAAAAACGGAAATCTTATGGGATCACTTTGTTTTCCGTCCGTCGAGTCTGTCTGTCTGTCTGTCTGTCAAGACCCTTTATCTCGAGAACGCGTGGAGGTATCGAGGTGAAATTAACACTATAATGTATATATACTCAGGTCTAGGGTCCCTTAAAGCTGTGAAAAAAAAATCAAGCTTCTACGTTAACGTGAAAAAAAGATACGGCCGTTTATGTCGCCAAAAACGTACATTTCGTCACTCAAGGGAATCAAAGTGATAGAGTAATTCCCGATGACCTAGAACTATGAAATTTGGCAAGTACTACAAACCCTTATAAAAATCTGAAATCACCACATACTACAAATACTAATAAAAATCTTAAAAAATATAGTCCTTTTCAAACATCAAGTCCACCTTTTGTACGATACGTTTTCTTTTTTGCAATAAAGATTAATTAAATAAATAAATAGGTAAATCATATTTGGAGAACTTGGTTGCGTTAAGTTTGATTCAAATTCAAATTCGTTTATTGCAAGACATAGTAATAAATTAGGTGATACAGGTATATACAGTGTTGCTTATGTTCTACCAAAAAGGCATGCAAACAAAATAAAACAATATTCAAATACTTAATTGTTACATATTTCAATTTGTTACTTATGAAAAAAATAATTACTAAAACTCAGAATTTGCAGATTAAATTACAATAATTATTACATTATTTTTATAAGTATTTGCACCTCGTTTGTATGCGGCGCCATACATTTCAGATGCAAACTTAACTCAACCAGGCCAATTAAGATGGGATAAGTGAAAGTTTGTACGGAACCCTCGGTGCGCGAGTCAGAATCGCACCTGGCCGGTTTTTTTTAATTCAGACAAGTAATTTTATTACAGCGAAATCAATAGCAGTGGGTGACAAAATGTAATATATTATGGCGATGTCATTGACCTGTCAGACAGTAATAAACGGACCGCGCACCTGAACTGTCGTTTCATTGCTAGCTACATCTACTTCACTGGCGACGATCTACCCGCGCGCGCGTGGAAAAAAACAATATGGCTTTTATCGGGAATCTCATTATTTTCAACCATAATTCTCAGGAGTGGCAGATATTTTATGGAACATTGCAGCAGTTTATTAAACTGAATACAGTTGCGGATGAAAAAAAAGGACCGTTGTTACTCACTCATTTATCGGACGACACATACCGATTGGCTAAAAACTCTCTTTTCTCTCCTTTGGGGCCGAACTCGACAAACTTTTTTCCCCGAAAACTTTTGCGGACAGGGAGAAGTTCTTCGAGGCGAGAAGAGCTGCGGGAGAAAGCGTCGAGGAATGGGCGGTGCGTGTCCGCGGACTCGCTGTGAACTGCGATTTCGGCAGTTCATTAGACATGCTTTTAGTGAATCGCTTTGTACTGGGCATGAACATAGGGCCCGAACGTGACCGTTTATTCGAGCAGGACGCTGCGACGCTCTCATTCGCGAAGGCACTGGACATAGCACAGCAGGCAGCGAGTGCGCGCCAGGACCGCGCTGCAGTCACGGGATCGACGCCGGTGTACAGGGTGAGCGGACCCAGGGCCGCCGCCAACCGTGGACGCGAGGCACACAAGTGCTCCGTGTGTGGCAGTCATTAAAACAGTATTATTGTTTTGCTAATCCACAATGTAATACGTGCTAGTCAGTTGACGACGAGGTTGGCGCAGTTTTAATGCACCTGCCTACTGAGCCGGCGGTCCTGGGTTCGAATCTTGGCAAGAGCAAATATTTGTGTGATGAACTCGAATATTTGTTCCTGGGTCATGGATGTTATCTATACAATATTGTTTATATCGTCGTCTACTATTGGTTAGTATAAGGCCAGGTCGAGTTGTGTACGATTGTCCCTTAATTATTTTGTTTACATTTTATATGATGAAATAAATAAATCTACTCCGTTTATAAGTTACCTACTACCTGTTCCAAATGTTGTAAGGTGATGTTTTTATTATTCATATATCACTATATGTAAAGTAAACATTCTGAACGATAGAAAGATTGAGATGGACGCTTCCATTTGATTTCGTCGCCAGAAATTAAAAGGTCTGATAATTTAATTTACGTTTACGACCATACAAAATAAATATTTTCAACATGCATTATATTATAAGCCTATACATATCATTATTTGATCGATATCGACTATTTTGATTTGATCACGCCCTTAATATACGTATACGCAGCGGGACCCCATGTAATTATGGTTTAAGTCCTATATAATCGAGTTGGTATATATTTCTACCTCTCGATTTATGTACTTTTAAATTTCTACCTTTGCAAATTAATGAAAAAAAAATGATTCTGTGCCAGCGGGGCCCTTTGTTAATTGTAAGTTTACAGACTAAATGAATTACTACTATTCATGGAGACTCTTATTTCTACCTTCCAAATAACTTTTCACTACACCCTACATATAAATAGTTTTTGAGAAATACGCGTTCGAAGATTTTGACCTTCTAGCAGGGCCCTTTGGTATTTAGTGACTTACATGACCCCAGGTAATTTTAAAAAACAGATGGTTATTTCTACCTACTGAATCAATTGTGACCAACTTGCTAGTGACCGGTTTTCAAGAAAAAATAAATAAAAAAAAATATATGGTATTGTATTATCACTAAACCTGTCACTAGCAAGTTGGTAATAATTAGAGAGCGGATTTCAAGTAGCAATCTCAATATTAATATGGATATGACTACTTAGTGCAATTTGTTAAATACATGTCATGTTGTTTATAGGTTCTTACTAGGGTTGCCAGGTGTCCCGACTTGCGCGGGATGTCCCGATTTCAGGGGTCTAGGGACGCGTCCCGATTTGCACCTGATCGGGACGTTAAATGTCCCGATAAATCAATACTCTTATAAAAAAAATATATATTACTTTAATCACATTCACATCACTATTTTGCGTGCTATAATACGTTCAAAATCGCGCATATCGCATCACTACATTGTTCTCTCTTTCTCGCTCAGAGTTACGTCCTCTTTATCCGTCAGACTCGGACGCGAGCGAGCGACCGACGCGATCAAGTGACCGTATGTCAACTTAGTCATTTGGTCTAAAACACGAAACCGCTTGACACTCGTGCAGTGAATTTTATAACTAAAAAACAAGGCAATCCTGAAAGCAGCGAATAGTAATGAAAAATCCAATTTTAATAAAAAATTGATTACTTTAATACCGAAAGCCCTCCAGCCAATAAAATTGCGAACTGTAATGTCGAAAATCAAGAAATTATTTATGAAAACCATGTTATTAATCCAGTAAATAAAGGGGTTTTACCTTACAAACGGTCCGGTAGTTTTGAATTTTTGATATTTTGTCTAGGATGGTTAGTGAAAAATGCAAAATGCGCAATTCCCCGGCCTCCGCGCCCGCCGCGATTTTTGCTTATACCTTCGTTTAAGAGCATTTTAGCTAGAAAAGAGCTGAGACAATGTTGTAGACAATTAAATTTACTATAATTTACATTTAAATTTTGTTTCAAGGACAGATAGTTACGGAGATATGCACATTTAAAAAAGTGTAATAAATCGCAATTTCCAGAAATGTATCAAACTTCTGGCTTATATCTTCATTTGTGAAAAATGAAAAATGCGCAATTCCCCGGCCTCCGCGCCCGCTGCGATTTTTGCTTATACCTTCGTTTAAGAGCATTTTACCTAAAAAACAGCTTAGGCAATGTCGTAGAGCATTAAATTTACTATAGTTTACATTTCAAATTTTGTTTCTAGGACATATGATATGTAAAAAATAAAGCCACAATTTCCGAAAATGTATGTAAAAAATGTACATGAAGCAATTAAATTTCCTACAAGTTTTATTTTGATACTTGATTTCCTAGACTAGTCCGTAACTGAATTACAGCGTTCAAAAGCCAGAATTTTGACAAATTTCCGGAAAATGCTACTTACAGTTTTTTAAATGTGCATATCTCCGTAACTAACCTTCCTTGAAACAAAATTTGAAATGTAAATTATAGTAACTTTAATTCTCTACAACATTGTATAAGCTTTTTTCTAGCTAAAATGCTCCTAAATAAAGATATAAGCATAAGTTTGATACATTCCTGGAAATTGCGTTTTTTTTATTTTTTTTTATATGCATATCTACGTAATGTCCTAGAAACAAAATTTAAAATATAGTAAATTTAACTGTCTATAACATTGTTTCAGCTTTTTTCTAGCTAAAATGCTCCTAAACGAAGATATGAGCAAAAATCTGAAGAAAGTGCCGGTTTTTTCAATATGGCGGCGAGGGCGGAAGGGGGAGAATTGTGCATTTTGTATTTAAACACTCACTAACCATCCTAGACAACATATCAAAAATTCAAAACTACCGGACCGTTTGTAAAGTCACTCTCACTCCTAGTACTTTAGTCTCTATTCATCGAACTATATGGAAAAATTAAAGAGCTGCGGTTGTAGATCCTTATAGCAAGAATAATTTATAGTTGTCCAGCGTTTTAAATACGAGTATTATTGTACGATTAGTTCCGAAAAGCAATAAATGAAGTATTTATAAGAAATTTAAAAATATTTTAGGTGTCCCGATTTAAAAACCTAAATCCCGATTTGTATTAGCATTTGCCCCGATTTTAATCCGATCGGACCTGGCAACCCTAGTTCTTACAGTCTATTATTACTACACCGCAAACCGCAAGCAAATAAATAATTAGATTAAATTAATGTTAT
Organism: Apotomis betuletana; assembly: GCA_932273695.1. Classification (NCBI taxonomy): domain Eukaryota; kingdom Metazoa; phylum Arthropoda; class Insecta; order Lepidoptera; family Tortricidae; genus Apotomis; species Apotomis betuletana. Next base: position 7,669,206 of record OW026298.1, on the reverse strand, counting down.
TTTTGCCACAAACTACATTTAAAGAAAAATATTTTGTTATAAATGAAGGAGTTTCTATACATTTAAATAAAACCTTCTTCTTGCCTTATAGTGAACCGCTGGCAGATATTTTAAATAAAATAATAAATGCCCTTATGGCACATGTGTAACTGCCTTTACACATTAGGCCCATCTGGCTTGTATGAACACCTTTATTTTAAATTCATATTTATATAATGGGTAGTTGCACAAATGTAACTTTGGCAGAGAAAAATTGTGTTTTTCTCAGTCAACCTTTGACAACGGTATCTGTAAAGGTACTGAAACGTCAGGGAGGCTCAAATAATTAATATACGCGATATAATCCGTTTCAATTAATTTATTTAAATGTGTGACAGTTTTTATACAACTCAAAGATTTTATTTCATTACGTACCTACGTGATAGTTCATGTCAACAATGTCATTAATATTATGGATCCTTGTTTTAGATGGCAATTTGCAAACAATGTTTTTTTGAACTAGAATTGCCAAGAGATTTAAGTATAAAACTGTTTTTGCAATCGTTACCATCGTGGACAGTAAACATTTATTTATTTATTCAAATTAGTTACACAGCATTACAGTGATTAAACTAAGGCACTGTGAACTACAAAATTAAACATAAAATAAAATAAAAACTTAAATCTAGTTTGATTTAGGCGACGTAACAGCGTGGCTCCGTTGCATCGTCTGATCTGGCGCAGGATTCGGCAGATTGCCACGGAACTGCCGAAACGCAACACCCTTCGGCCAGAAGTCTGCACTTGCGATGGTGTCCTGCAGCGGCCGCGGTACGCGCACCACAAACGAGCTGAAGTGCACGTAATGGCGGGACTGCAGCTGTTGCACCCTCAGCGTGAAGCCAGTCTTCCGGCGAACGTACTCCACCACATCATCAGCAACGGCGGAGTGATGCAGGCGCGACACATAGAGCGCCTTACTCGGTGTGGCAATCCGAAGACCAGAACCAACCGGCTCGGCAGTGCCACTCAGAGTCTTGCGGGGCACTCTGCGCGCCTTGCTCTTCCTTTCCACCAGTGTGAACCCCTCCTTATCCACATTGGTGCGGGAGGACTTTTCCTTATCAGGAACCCGTATTGAGGCCCGGTTAGCTGCGACAGACTGACCGGCAACGTCAGCATAAGCACGCTGACGCAACTTTGAAACTAGAGGCGGCCGCACCGGCGGGGGGCGCGCGGGCGGTGTAGCGGCGGGTGCGGCACTTTTTACAGTGTCAGCAGAACGCAAACTGACAGACTCGGCGCTTCTAGCGGTGGGTCGGTCATCGGTCTTGAAACTTGATGCTAATACCGACTGAGTTGGAGCACTATTTCGCAAACTGGTGACTTCGTTGCGCAACTCAGTAATAGTGGCTTGGGCAGCTTCAAACTTCAAAACTATATCGGCTAAACTTGTTTTTAGGGCCACGATATCCTTATAAAAGCAGCGTACGTCAATTTCATCCGGAACATGGGACGGCAGGGTGGAGAACATAACGGATGAAAATGTATTTTTCGACGGTGTATGCTCAAAAAGCACTGTAAATGAGTATCATTATTGCTTTGACTTCGTTTGTGAGGAAGCACCAATAAACTAACTAAAAATCCTAATATTTTTTTTTACTCCTAAAGATATTAAAGAAGAAGAACTCAAAGAAATAAACTACCTATTTCAAAAATTAACAAACGGTGTTTTTATTTATTATCATCATAATTGTGGGAAATAACCCTAAATAATGTATATAATCACGTATGTCGATCTCTTAATTACATAAGTTAGTACGTAAGTGTTTCTATTTGCTAATTTCTATTGTCTGATTTATATTGTTTACGTGTTATTACTCATTGCCTGATTTATGTCGTTTGTGCTAGTTTTAAGATAAATATTTTTATTCTCTTTGTTTTTACTTACCCATTTCTACTGTGTGTTGTACTCATGAATAAATATTATAATGTTTTCTTAAGAGTCCGCAGCAAGCTCGATTCTTCATACAAACGTAGTTACGTCCTTATTTTAATATAACATGTCACATTATCATGAAATTCTCTAAATATAATGAGATAAGATATATCTAGGGCTAAAACTAGTTTATGACTCTTGAAATGTTAATAGAAAGAAAATAGAGCGAGTACAAGTTTTGCATTTTTAGACCCCAGAAAGTTGTTCAGTTTGGCGGCATACTACGACCAAAATATAGTTTAGATTGAAGTCAAAACCTATTTCCGGTGTCGATTAAACTATGCAGTTTGATAAGAAAAAAGATTTATCAAAATTGATCTCGTAGTTTTAAAATGAGAGCGTAACTACGAAAACCTTAAAATAAATTACAAAAAATTGTTGCGAAACTGCAGCGAATTACTCTAGCGCGGGGAACGGTCCGGGGGGGCGGCGGTAAGCACCGCCCTTATCATAGCTACTCCTAGCCAGCCTCGCGCAACTCTCAAGGTAAAAAACGATCGACAACGGCTGTATGAAACGGAGGTGAATTTTTTACCTAAGTTTGAAAGAACGTTGAAACCTACAAAGCATTAGATAATTGGCGACAATCGAATTTAGGCGGGTTGTACTTCAGCCGCCATTTTTGTCCGCCATGCCATGTTAGATGACGTTTCTATTTTGTTGTGTAGTCTGTCACTTCTGTCAAGGTTCTGCGATCTTTTCAAATAATTCAAATTTCACAAATAATCTAATAATTTGCATTCTTTGGGTGTAGTGGTCGTCTAGAAGGTACACAAGACAATCACAATTGCAAAAATGAGTGGATTGAAAAGGAAAAAGTGCGAAATATGCAGAATGAAAACGTGTCGAATGGACGGTCAAAAAATACTATTCATGGCAAGATTTCCACCGTTCGAAGATCGGTAAGTAAAAAATATACTTAATTACTGCGTGTTATAACCATGTTAATCGTAAGTTTCATTGAAAACTTGGTATTTCGGGTAAAATAATACATACCCTTATACGTATGTAAACAATAGTGCTGTATGTAAGTTTTATCGATAATTTTCATTTGAAGTGAAAAATACCTGGGTAAACACGGAATATCTTTCTTCAAGCAAAAGCCTATTGGTATGTGTACTTATACAAAAGTGTGCACTTGAATACAGCTGTTAAAGCCGTCTCAGATGAGAGGATAAGACATTATTATCACTACTTTTTATGCCAGTTTGAGTTAGATTATGGTCACAGAAATATTTTACGAAAAATCTTCAATGGACTATGAATGGTACGGTTTCATCTGGACAAACAGATTCATTTTTACTCTGTAATTTTCTGTTTACCCTGTATTATTTGTGTTACAGAACTTCCAACCTGGAGCACAGACTGGAGTGATGAAACGGCTTTTTTCGTCTATGTTTATCAGCAAGCCAAGCAAAGTTTGAACGAAATAAAATTATTTGCACACTTGTTTTTTTTTATGAAGTCAGTAACCTAAAGTAAACCAAATGTTTACATTGAAGCGAAATATTTAATGATTTAAATTACCGGAAAGCCGTTGGAGACGCGGGTGCGAATGCGAACCCCGCCTGAACCATTTTTTTTAAATACCGATATCGATATCGATAATTCGATAATTTGTGTAACATGTGACATCCCTATTTTGTTCTTGATGTTGGCATTATGTCATGAGTTTGCTTTTTGTATGGCACTCCCGTCTCTTAAAACGTAGTGATTACATACTCTTTGCTCCTAGCGCGCTCTCGCTTTACTGCTAGCGCCCTGTCTTCCTCTAGGTGAAACAACAACATTTTAAAGCGTAAGCGCGCGATCTCAACGCGGAGTTGAGCGGACCTTGCTGCGGACTCTTAATTAATAAACGTTACCCAAAAGGCAATTCGGAGGCGTGGCCTAATTTTAAGCGCGTTGATGCGCACTCACGCCGAGCGCTAGTGGCGCGGGCACAAATACCCCCGCGCCCCCAGCAACAGCTCACTTACCACTCACACTCCGAAGCGACCACATCGCGGTCTCCCGCTTGCCTGGCGGGATTTTTATACTTCATGAGAGTTTTATTTTAATACTACAGTCCACACATTCAACAATAATCTTTGCCCAATATTTACAAAAGCTTCCAAAAAGGTTTTTACTTTTTTGTTCTAATAAGTTACATTATTTTTGTATGTAGAAAAAATAATAAATTATACCAGTCATATCCATATTAATATTGAGATCGCTACTTCAAATCCGCTCTCTAGTAATAATTGATTCAGTAAGTAGAAATAACTGGCTGTTTTTTTAAATTACCTGGGGTCATGTAAGTCACTAAATACCAAAGGGCCCTGCTAGAAGGACAAAATCTTTGAACCCGTATTTCTCAAAAACTATTTATATCTCTTGTAGTGAAAAGTTATTTGGAAGGTAGAAATAAGAGGCTCCATGAAGTAATTCATTTAGTCTGTAAACTTACAATTAGCAAAGGGCCCCGCTGGCACAGAATCATTTTTTTTTTTCATTAATTTGCAAAGGTAGAAATTTAAAAGTACATAAATCGAGAGGTAGAAATATATACCAACTCGATTATATAGGACTTACACCATAATTACATGGGGTCCCGCTGCGTATACGTATATACGCCCTTAACCTTTAGAATCATTAGATGCATACCGCTGGCAGAGCTTACATTACATTTTCTGGGTCGTTAAAATTAGACCCCGCGTTCCAAGGATAGGGTTCAATTTTAAATGTTTTAAAATTGTAACATAAAACCTTGCGATATTTAGCCAGCGTTAATATCAAAAGTGACAATACTGAATTGACGGAAGTAGAAATCAATTTCTTGTCAATTCGAGGCTTTGTCGTACTGAATCACAAAGTCTCATTTGCCTTTTATTTTATTTCTATTTAAGTTATAATAAAAATAAAGACATTGTCTGATACGCATATAAGGAATAAAATTCTCGATACATTGATCGTAGTAGTGTATCAGCCTCGCGCAACTCTCAAGGTAAAAAACGATCGACAACGGCTGTATGAAACGGAGGTGAATTTTTTACCTATCTAAGTTTGAAAGAACGTTGAAACCTACAAAGCATTAGATAATTGGCGACAATCGAATTTAGGCGGGTTGTACTTCAGCCGCCATTTTTGTCCGCCATGCCATGTTAGTTGACGTTTCTCTTTTGTTGTGGTCTGGTTCTGTCAAGGTTCTGCGATCTTTTCAAATAATTCAAATTTCACAAATAATCTAATAATTTCTATTCTTTGGGTGTAGTGGTCGTCTAGAAGGTACACAAGACAATCACAATTGCAAAAATGAGTGGATTGAAAAGGAAAAAGTGCGAAATATGCAGAATGAAAACGTGTCGAATGGACGGTCAAAAAAGACTATTCATGGCAAGATTTCCACCGGACGAAGATCGGTAAGTAAAAAATATAATTAATTACTGCGTGTTATAACCATGTTAATCGTAAGTTTCATTGAAAACTTGGTATTTCGGGTAAAATAATACATACCCTTATAAGTATGTAAACAATAGTGCTGTATGTAAGTTTTATCGATAATTTTCATTTGAAGTGAAAAATACATGGGTAAATACGGAATATCTTTCTTCAAGCAAAAGCCTATTGGTATGTGTACTTATACAAAAGTGTGCACTTGAATACAGCTGTTAAAGCCGTCTCAGATGAGAGGATAAGACATTATTATCACTACTTTTTATGCCAGTTTGAGTTAGATTGTGGTCACAGAAATATTTTACGAAAAATCTTCAATGGACTATGAATGATACGGTTTCATCTGGACAAACAGATACATTTTTACTCTGTAATTTTCTGTTTAGCCTGTATTATTTGTGTTGTGTTGCAGAACTTCCAACCTCGAGCACAGACTGGAGTGATGAAACGGCTTTTTTCGTCTATGTTTATCAGCAAGCCAAGCAAAGTTTGAACGAAATAAAATTATTTGCACACTTTTGTTATTTTTTATGAAGTCAGTAACCTAAAGTAAACCAAATGTTTACATTGAAGCGAAATATTTAATGATTTAAATTACCGGAAAGCCGTTGGAGACGCGGGTGCGAATGCGAACCCCGCCTGAACCATTTTTTTTAAATACCGATATCGATATCGATAATTCGATAATTTGTGTAACATGTGACATCCCTATTTTGTTCTTGATGTTGGCATTATGTCATGAATTGACACTGACACTGATATTGTTTGCGGCTTCATATTGGCAGTATGTTTTCGCCCCCGTTTCATACTAATGCGAGTTCACGCTTTTTGTAAGGCACTCCCGTCTCTTAAAACGTAGTGATTACATACTCTTTGGTAGTGTATGACCACGTAATACGCACACATTAGCTCAGCCAATGTCAACTCACTTCTGTTTGTTGTAAAACCTTATTTTTATACGAATATAATTGTGTGCGTGTAAAAGTCGGCTACAGCGGTGCTAGAACAAACTGCGCTGAATGCCATCTCCATCTACTCCGTGTTTAAACCATATGAGTGTAAGTTTAATGAAGCAGTAACAAATTTGTTCTAGCAAAGTTCATTGAAACGGAAGGTGTCATAATCAACGACAACATGTCCCAAATCTTGCTATGAACAGCGAACGAATAAAACATAGAAGCCTAACTAGCGCCGGAAAATGGCCCCACGGATTTTGTGTCAGTTAAGGCGGGGCGTAAATTTTGTGTCAAACGGCTGTCTAGTTTGCAAATGGCAACGCCGCCGAACAGTTGCATTACGTGAAATATGTGAAGTCTCAAAGTAAGAAAATATGCCGTACTGTTCAGTGAAATGGTGTATTAATCACTCAGGAAAACACAAAAAAAAGATGGTATCAGTTTTCATACGTAAGTAAAGCCTTACACATATTAATTTAATTTATTTTACGGAACAGATTTTGTATAGGGATGGTTTTATGCCATATGACTAATTTATATACGATGTTTGAAAAAAGTAATGCAATCAGTGGCGTGCCTAGGCTTACAGGAGAGGGCAAGGCCAGGGATATGTTTTGGTAATTTTTTAGTGGGTAAATCCATTTTATTGCCGCATTACTGTTAAATGTAAAATTTCAATAATACACAGGTCGGGCGTGGGTTTTGGGAAAATATGAGCTGTTTTTTCTGAGCGAAAGTTAGAGTGCCTACCTTTCCTTCGCCTATTATAAGACCTGCACACTTTAACTCATCACAATCGCGCGGAACAACTCCTTCCATTGTTTAAAGCCACAGTAATCACAACAATAAACAAAATCAAAACACAAGACACTATCTCTAATATTAGGTACTTACCTACTTTTCGCTTAAACAAACACTACACTAACTAAACATTTCTAAACAACGTGAAGTTAAATCACTCCTGTTTACGCGCGCGCGCACGAAATTTGCAATTTTGTTATGTTGATACATAGGATATTTCCATGTGTTAGAGTAGACGGTATGAAGCCCGATTGCAAGCCAACGCGTGCGAGGGAGATGACTAGCGGTGACATCGATCGGCAAGCGAGCGGCCGGCGTAGGCACGCGCGGTCGGAGCGCGGACAAATTTTGAACCACGCGGCATCGACAAAATTTGAAATTATGAAACACGTCATGGTCATGTCATGGCGCGCCATTTTAAATTGTTCAAGTATATCTTTTTTTCATCGTTTGTTGTTTGTTATTATTTAAGAATATTTGCAAAGACCGTTCCTAAAAGGCTATGCGTTTTCCGTCAGTCCGGCAGGAAAACGTATCAGTAAAACGTGTACCTAATTATGTTTGATATTTTTTCACTAGAAAGGTTGTACCGACTTTACTTTTAAAATATATATTATTACAAAGAAGGAGAAATAATAATATATACAGCACGCATTAATAATAATCATTCAAAGTATTAGTAACAAAAAGGAACAAACAAAGAAACCTTAAAAGATGTATTTGTTTTTAGAGAATTCGTATGTGAGCAATAACCTTAACATTCAAGATTTCTACTGAAGTAAACAAAAAAACCGATAAAGTGCGAGTCGGACTCGCGCACCGAGGGTTCCGTACAAACACTTTCCATCCTTAAGTGGTTAAGTTAAGTTTGCACCTGGTATGTATAGCGCTCCATACAAATGAGGTGCAAAATTAACGCAACCAATCCCGTTTGTTGTATGGGAGCCCCCCTTAAATATTTATTTTATTTTATTTTTAGTATTTGTTGTTATAGCGGCAATAGAAATACATCATCTGTGAATATTTCAACTGTCTAGCTATCACAGTCCTTGAGATACAACCTGGTGACAGACGGACGGACGGACGGACGGACGGACAGCGAAGTCTCAGTAATAGGGTCCCGTTTTTACCCTTTGGGTACGGACGGAACCCTAAAAATGGCTCTTTATTGCATTAACGATTCACCAATTATGACATTTCACTGTCATCGCCATATTACCATAGACAAATGTCATGCGTTTAGCCGAATCACAGCTGGCCATTCGGAAATTGACGAATCACATTTATTTGTTATGCGTAATTGAAAACATTTGACTGGCTGTGATTGGTGGACCGGTGCGCATGCGCATTTCGACTATTGGGCCGGTTTTTGATTGTAACTTTGTATGGAGCTCGTCTTCTATGATTTATTCGTTCGCTGGCTATGAAGCAATTTGTAATGGAGTGCCCCATTGTATTCAATTTAATAAACAGGGCGTCTGAATGATAAAAATAAATAGACGCATTACAAATAACATAATATAATTTTGGTGATTTCAATATCTGTATATGGCTTACAAGGCGAGAAAACAAGTTTTTTTTTTTATTTAAAAATGGAGATTTTTTTTCTTTTTTCTAGATTTCAAGCTTTTTGATTAATCTCACCCACTCCCTTTGGGCGATTGGCTGTACGGTAAGAATGTTCAGTCTTTGATGAAATAAAAGTAAAAAAACTGTACAATAGCGTACAGACGGCTAACTCTCATTTGTATCAGACGTCACATACGGTGAGTGTGTTCTTTACTCAATCGAGTATTATTACTTCCGTTACAATGATTTTCTTTTTTTAATTTATTAACGCATTTACGCCTATAACGAAGGACTTCGCGGTCTGATTTACTACACTAATGTAAAAAATTCCGAGTAAGTTGGTGTGTGTTAGTAGTGATGAAGCTTTATAAGACATTGACATCTTACCTGTTGCTGTCCGAAGACGAAAGAAGTTTGAGGCGTGCCGAAGTTGAACGAAGGCGCTTGTGCAGGTAGCGATGGCGCCTCAAAGGTCGGTATCGAGGGGTTTGGTGTTCCGAAGGTTGGAGTGGCACCCATATTGGGGCGTCCGAACATGCCCATAGCCGGGGGCGGCATAGTGCCGGCCGCCGGCTGCTGCTGGGGCGACCCAAACATTCCCGTAGCATTCTGGGTCGGTGTCGAGAACATGGATGGCTGGCTATTTTGGTTAGGCATGCCAAAGATACTGGACGAGGATTGCAGACTGGATCCGAAAGCTGGCGCCGGCGTGGCTTGGGTCGCGCCGAACGCTGGCGTGGCCGCCGGCTGCGCGGCCGTTCCGAACGCGGGCGGCGACGTGGCCAAGTTGCTTCCGAAGGCCGGCGTCGATGTCTGCGTGTTGCTCACACCGAACGCTGGCGCAGGAGTCGCGTTGAATGGCGTCGACGATCCAAACGAGAAGGGTTTAGGCGCGGTGTTCGTCGTCGCGTTTGCATTGAAAAGATGTGTCGTAGAATTATTCGGCGGAGACCACGCGTTCTCCTTTTGAACCGTCGATCCAAATATACTAGAGGTAGCTGCGGGCAGGCCGCTCGACAGACCGTTCCCGGCCGAAAGATTCGCTGCAACCGCTAACGGATTCACCGATAGCCCATTACCGCCGACTATAGAGTTGCTGGGCAAACTAGTCGTGGGGAGCGCGTTGCCCGCGGCCAAGGGATTCGCCGTTGCTAGGGCATTATCCGTATTCCCAAGGGTGAACTTGGCACTGCTGTCCGTCGCCGCAAAAGTTGGCGGTTTGAACATATCAGATTTGTTATTACTACCAAAAGTGAAATTAAAGCTAGGTTTGTCAGCTTGCTGGCCCGGCTGTGCGCTGCCAAAGTTGAACATGGGCGCGGCTGCCTTCGGCGGCGCGGCGGCGGTGGCAGCGGGTGCATCGCTCTTTGGAAACAGTGAAGTCACGGACGTCGTAGACGGCTCGCTTTTTTCGAAGATTGTCATCAACGGCTTGGGTTCAGTCTTTTGGAACATGGACATGGGTGAAGTAGTCGTGGCCGGCAGCCCGAATGATATGCTAGTGGCGGGTGCGGAAGACGCGGGCGCACCGAACAGTCCAGTTTTCTCGGCCGAGCTGGTCGAAACAGCTGAGAAGGTTAGTATGGGCGCCGGTACGGACGTGCTCGTCGTCGGCAAAGACAACGGGTTGCTAGGCGCGTCTTGCTTTGACGTCAATTTGTCCACCAGTGCAGATGCCTGTCCAAACATCATGACCGGCGCCTTCGCTGGCTCATCGGGTTTTTTCCCTTCTGAGGGTTTATCCTTCTCCTCGGCCTTGTCTTTCTTTTCGGCTTCTTTAGAAGCGTCAGTCGATTTATTTGGAATTCCGAATATCGCCGGCGTCGATGCCGGTTCGGAATTCTGTTTAGGCAGACCGAATGTGAACGTGGGCTTGGGTGCATCGTCGGTTTTCTCTTTTGGAGTGTCGATCTGATCCACCGATTTCTGAGCCGGTATTCCAAATGAAAATGTGGGCGGCGCTTTCGCTAGCACATTGTTATTCGTTTCAGACTCTTCTACTTTGTCTTTCTTTTCTGCAGGCTTCTCTGCCGCTTTAGCCAAGTTAGCTTCTTGGACTTTTGGATCTATACCGAATTTGAATGTAGTGTTAACAGTTCCGAAGTTAAATTGCTTCTTCTCCGGTTCTTTGGGCTTGCCGGATCGCTCCGCCTCGCAGCAGACGCATTTGTTTTTATCGGCGTCGTTTCTAACCAAACAATGCTCGCACTCCCACTTGTTAGCTTGGGATTTCAGGACGATTTTGAACGAATTATCGGGTTTGCTTTCCGCGCATTTACTACATGTTCCGTCGTTATTTTTCATCGAATAGCACGTGGAGCACATGCCCGCTTCGGGTTTGTTCACGATGACGGTTTGGATGGTTTCTTTCCTGGGGTTGGCGGCGCCGCAGCAGACGCACTTGTCGGCCGCCTCGTCGTTGCTGACCCAGCAGTCCTTGCAGGCCCACTTGGCGGCGGTGTCGGCCTTCAGGGGCTTGGCGATGTTGTTGTGCTGGACCTTGGCGCAGTTGACACACTTGTCGCTGTTGGCTTGGCTGTCGGCCAGCTTGCAGAGCGAGCACTTGGCGACTGAAGGGGCGGCGGTCGCGCGCTTGTGCCCGCAGCACACGCACTGGCTCGCGTCAGACTTGTTTTTGACCCAGCAGTCGGGACAATTCCAATCGACCGCGGCCGTCTCAGTTTTCTTTTCGCTTTCTTTTGACGCACCTAAAAGATTGAAAGGTTCAGAACTTTTTTCACTGCCGAGTGGCTTGTCTATACTTCGCTCCGGGCTACCGAACGTGAATTTAGGCGGCGTCGACGTCGTCTTGGGAGATTCACTAGTTATTCTCACTGGATGAGCGAAATTGTAAATACTGTTACTAGTAATTTTTTCCGACTTACTTTTCTCTACAACATTGACCATTTTAGGTTCAGGCGTAGTTATATTGAATGGCGTTTTTAGGGTAGGCTTATCTATTGAGCTCGATTTAGACGCTACTGGGCTGCTGAAATTTGGTAAATTGTTAGGATCAATTTGTAAAACTGCTTTGGGCAATTCCACTGGGGTGGACAGTTCTGTTTCTAAAGTGTTGGCTTCGCCTCGGTTGGGCCTTGTTAGTCTCGATTTCACTTTCGTAGTTAGCTTACTGTTGCCATCAGTTTGGTCTCTGTAACAAAAAACAAACAATGGTTTATACAGAAAAATTATCACCTTGGTACCTACCCAACGACGCTCGTAACAAAGGCGAGAATAAAACATTTCATCGTTTTTCATTTAAGCTTGAGAAAAAACTGTAATTTTTGTTTTGGAGTGAAAGGGGTTATTCCTACCTATAATAAATAATTCAAGATATTTTCAAACTTTCATCCATTATCAGTTTCAAATGCGTCGATCAAAGAATCAGTGACAAAGTTACACGATGAAGAACTCCATACGATTTCAAAACATGTCGGGCCGTTCCTGACAATTTCACGTGAGTGTAAACCGCTTCATACAATAACTAAACATGTCTCACGAAAGTTTTTATAAAACCGTGGACCTCAATGTAGGGGGAGTGTTGCATTGGCCATCACTGGGCTTTTCGTATTGACAGTGATTTAAATAAAATGTTGTCATTTACTTCAAATATAATCTGCTAAACGAAATGTTCGTTTCAATAGTTTCTAATGCTTCCAATATCTTACACATAAAAAACTTTTTTTTTTTTTTATGTCATAGGGGGCAAACGAGCAAACGTATCGCCTGATGGAAAGCGATTACCGTCGCCCATAGACACCTGCTATACCAGAGGAGTCACAAGTGCTTGCCTACCCGGAGGACGAAGATAGAATGCCTCTATGCTAGTAATTTCACCGGTAAAACTACCGTTAAGGCAGATTTAGACAATGACTATTTTCAGCCGCCTAAATCTCGCCGCCAGTGACCAGCAAGCCGTGTTTACACAGTGCTTGTTTTCAGTACCAGTCATTAGTGGCAGCGGGAGACGCGGAGGGGGGGTCACCGGCGCCAAAAAATAGGCCCGTGTTCTATTCCGCGCCAGCGCTGGCATGCCGCGAAAAAATGGCGCGGAAAGTGTTTATACGGTGCCTTTTCGAGGCGCCGTAATTTAGGCGTCTCAAAATTGTCTTCGTCTAAATCAGCCTTAAAGCTTGAAATATCGGCTACATACCTGGTGGAAGTGGTCGGGTAAGGCAAGTAGTCGGGCGACGAGCTGCTGTGCGACGCTATGAGCTGCCGCGCGGCGTTGGTCGTGTCGTGGAGGCGGGAGCGCTGCTTGAGCCGCAGGATCGACGCTATGCTCGGCACGTGGAGCTCTTGCGTTTTGTACGCTGCGGGTTAGAAATCATCTTGAGAGGCCTTATTCCTTTTAAAATGCTGATTGTTTTAGTCATTTTTCTCTATTATCAAACATGTTTCTTAACATATTATTGATGTTACTACCTAGAACAGGGCTATTGGGGTTTATTGATATATATTTGAAACCTTTAGTTTGAATTTTTCATTGATAGTTTTTGTTTCAAAAACTACTCGAAATTGTCAAAATACACGCGGAAAATTAGTTTTTTCAACTTATTTTCAACTGCACGCCATAAAAGCATGAAATAGCTACGTTACTACCTAGAACTAGGGGAAAAGTATTATTCACTTCAAAAAGTTGGTTGAAATTATCAATATATTTGTCTTAATATGAAAAAAAAAAATGTAAAAGTAATAAGGCCTCTTAAGTGATATTTACTAACTCAATCAATCAATAATTTATTTGGTGAATCAACTTTTAAGTGCACCTTGTTGCTATGGTTACGCAAAATGCGTCCCTCGGACAACCTATTAGCGTTTTTCTATGAAACAGTATGAAGATGTCACTTGGACAACGGGGACAGAGTAAACAACACAAAAAAGTTGATTCACCCATTTGCTGTAAAACATACTCAAATGCGTGCAGGGTGGGTCAAGTTTTTCTTGCTGTTATTCTGTCCCGTGACCCAGGAGACAATAGTTCAATTAAACTTCTAAGAAGTGTTGATAATTTATATTTCTGGTATTGTCAGGAGATAGTCTACATAAGAATGGGCTTATAACTGCTTACAAAGCTTTTGCTGAATATAACCACGGAAATCGTAGTTTTAAAGTGACCCAGGGGACATCACCATGGCAACGAGTGGCAGAAAATAGTTGTTTGACCCAAACACAAAATAGAAGTAAACCTAACAAAATGCTCAATTAAAAGTAAATACAATGTCACGTAAAATAAATTCATTAATGATAATAATATAAGGGAGGGTTTTGACCTAATCGCCACGCTGGGCAGGCGGTTCGGCGATCTCAGTAGGTAGCAAAGTCCTAGAGTGGCGACCACGTATAGGAAAGCACAGCGTGGACCGGCCCCCGACTAGATGGACGGATGATCTCGTGAGGGTAGCGGGGACTCAATTAATGCGTTCAAAACGGGATGGCACTTTGTGGCGAGTCAGGGGGAGACCTATGTTGACAGTGGACGTCTGTGGCTGATAGATAGAATGATAATAATAATAAAATAAATTAACTAAATAAACTAATATTAATTGGACGCCAAAGAGCTATGGAGAGGAGTATGTTGGGGGTTAGGAAAGCGGATAAATTAAAATCAACAACCATCCGGACTAAATCTAAGGTCTACGACATCATACAGAAGCTAAAAATATGAAAGTGGTGCTGGAAAGGTCATGTCAAAAAAATGGTGTACCCAAGGGAAGGACCGAGAAAGAGAGGGTGACCACAAAAGAGATGGAGGACGATATATGCCAGGTGGCGGGAAAAACATGTCAGAGTCGCACGCGAAAGACGTAAATGGAAGAGGCAGGAGGAGGCCTTTGCCGAGGGGCAACCAGATTTGCAGCGACAGAGTAAAAGAGAAATTCTACAAACAAATTAAATGAAAATAAAATCTGAATGTATAAGGCCATAAATAACTAAATAAAATAAAATTTAAAGGCAAAATATCTAAACGAAAGAACCACACTTTACTGTATATGTTAAATATTTGGTTATATGTTTCATCTGTCAAACAAAAGAGAATAACAAAAATTGGAAGTCCGGTGCGACATAACATCTAAATGTATTTTTTCCGCGTGTAAAGTGTATAAGGACTCAAACTTACAAAGACTCTTGTTATAAGCCGACGACGTAGAACTCTCAGAGTGCCGTTTCATCAGCTCTTGCCGGGTCGGTCTGGTGTAATGCGGTATCCTCTTGGCATCCATAAGTGGTGAGGAGTAAGACTCCAAAAGCTCCAAGATTCTTCGCGCCGACATACTCATATTGTTGTCGCTAGTACTGGGCGCCTCTTTGACTGTGGTGTTCTGCCGCTGTGATATATTCGGCTGGTTTATATAAGAGGACGCGGCGCCGCCGTACGTTGTCCTTCCGGCGTAGAATGGAGAACCGAGAAGCGTTGACTTGAATGATGGTTGCCTAGGATCCCGGACGGTGTTATTTGATGTTTTTACTGCAAAGAATACTTATTTTTAATATTTTCTTCGGTTTTATTTTGTCACATAACTCATTACATGATTAGCTTAATAAATGACATACAATTTAATTGAAGGGATGTTTACAAAAACAACATGAGCATGACGGATTAAACTGGTTGATGTGTACATTCTCAAATAATTTTACCCTACTTTATCATCAACCAACGTGTGTGGAGGTTGCGCTTTGCGTGTTCGCTTATTGCCTTATCTGGCCCAAAACAACCCTGTGTGGAGGATTTCTTTGTCTATTATTGCCATATTTGCACAAACAAGACAAACACGTCAACAGGCAAACACGGGTCCGGCCGCTTGGCAGTTTTTGATCAGTTTGATCACACATCAAAGGACGCAAACAAACAGATTCGTGTAGTTAATATTTTTTGTTGGCATCCCAAGTGTGGATGTCGTATTTGTGATGTTTTGACTTCATACGAATATTTAGACGAATACGCTACGCGAACACGCAACGCCAAGTCAAGTACTACCATAATACATCTTTTGTTCATTAACTGTGTTGAGAATGTTTTATACGACGGTAACTATCTACCAGTTGGGCAAATTCTATTCTGTATGAGAATAAGAATGAACGGCTAGGCGCCATTCATATTCAAAAAAAAAAAAATCTTGAACAAGTCATTTTGAATGGCATGAAATAAAATAAATCAAGAATACGTCATTCTGATAACGTTTTATTTGAATGTCGATTATCTTGATTAAGAGTGATTGTTTAGTATAAGTATTTTATGCATGTTACTTTAGTTATTGAAAAATCGTTAAACGGGGGTATGCCATCACAAGGTCGGCAGTGGAGTGATTGGAAAGATTTGGAAAGATACAAAGGTACGTTTAATGAAGTGCCTTATCTTTCCAATCTTTCCCTATAGCACTGCAACCTGGCTTCCAAGACTATAGACGAAAAAATCGACGCAATGGAAATGAGTAAGGATCGCTTTTCGCACCAACAACTCGATCCTCAAAGTGAAATAGACATTGTAAATTTGTGCCTAGAATATTTGAAGAGTTTCTTCGATTCCTCATGCATCTTGTGTTAGTTTTTTCACTAAAATGATATGGGACCGTCCTGGAGAGCCTTCTGTTAAAATTTCAAACATAAAGATAAGTTTCCGTATCGGTTTATAAAAGACGAAGATGTAAAGGTCGTATAGTCTAATTGAGAGCTTCCTATTTTGAAGTACGTTAAAATATATTATAATCAAACAATTTTATTTTAAATAATCAACCACAGATTGATTTTATTGAATGACGATTAAATTAGTTTGACTCAATGTTTTCTGCTTTGATTTATTGTAAAACTCGCCATTCAAAATAACCTATTCTGACGATAGACCTAGAATGACGGTCAGTTGATTCATTCTTGCGGTGCGTCATTTAAAATGATGATTTGTTATTGAATGCCCAACTCTGCTATCTACTAAACAAGTATCTTTCATAGACACTGTTCTTCACCTAAATACTCTTTGGTATCAACCAAATCTATGAAGTGATGTGCCACTTACGAAAATTTCCGCAAATTTTCCTCATTTCCCAAACAAAATAAGGAAAGTTTCCAGAAAATTTCAGATACCTCTATATCTCTAACCTTATGTAGTAGTTTTTGTAAATATCAATTAGAACTAAAATGATTAATACGAAGTTTGTTTTACTTTTTTAATAAATATTCTACAGAATAACTCACCACAAGCCTTCTTTGAAGCCTCGCTCATCTCCTGAGATTGGTTTCCAAACAGGGATTTCCTCTTTTTGGACGCACTGAGACCTATTGAGGTCGCGGTTTGTGAGAACGTGGTAGACGTGTCCTTTTCGGCGGCGGGGGCCCTTTCTATGACCGTCCTCTCGATCGTGGTCTCATCGGATCGGATCGGTGTGGACACGAAATCGGAACGTCGAATCCGGAACGTCGTCCGCCCAGGCGGCGACTGGACCACTGTGTATGGGGTGGACGTTTCTATTGTCTCCATGTTGTTTGTGACACAATTAGCCTGCAACAAATACGTTTCTTATGAAATATCGATCTCTCAAGGCATTGTTGGTACAGCGCTCTATTCCGACCGAGAAGGTGCATTTGACGTGTCTATTTATAGACCTCATAATATGTACATACTATGCAAACAAAAGCTAGAAACTCGAGGTCGTCAATATTTTATTCACAAACAGAATGGGAACTTGATTGAGTTAAAGTAACATAAAGCCACTACTACTGTTCGTCATCATCATCATCAGTAGTAAATTGAAGGTTGGTTTTTAAATTTGATATCCCTGAAAATTTATTACTTTTGATGCTTTATTAATTTTCTTCCGTGCGTACGTTGGAGTTCTCTATGTCACTTTCATGTGTTAAAAGCACCACAAATGCACTTACACACATGGTTTTAAACACTGAGCCACCACTGAATAGAAACTAGGGCTTCTGATATCCGTGTTACACGCGGAACCGTAGCTCCGTGTTCTAAGCACCGGCGGGCCTAAGATCCCGTACTACACGGATGAAAGCTTGTCGACCGATAACGTCACGGAATTAAGAAACTTAAGAAACGCATCTCCGTGTAACACCGAGCTATGTATCTTAATTACACGTGCCGAAAGGTCCGGATCTCCGTTGCCGTGTTACTCGCCATCGGAGATCCGGCTACGGATACTCGAAACACGGATACGACATCGAGCCCTAATAGAAACCAATTCCCAGTGACTTGCATATTTTTAGGGAATTTCGACATGTAATGGGTTTTTCAAGAAAATATTTCCCGCCTCGTCACTACTGGGTGCTGGGCTTTCTGGCCTTCATAAATGGTGACTATAATATAAAATTTACAGATTTATACTCACGTCTGTATTTCCATATCCAGATGCGGAACTAAACCGCATTCTCTTGGCTGGTGGTTGGGTTGTGATGGGGCTCTCCGGAGCCTCGTCCTCCGTAGAAGAGTCGGTGGCGTCCGCTGTGGGGGCCGACCCGTTGGCGCTCGAGCTTGGACTGCTGAACCATTTGGTTATGGTCGAGGGCAGTAGCCCCGAAACGCGAGACGTCACATTCTTAACGAATGACTGAAAACAAATTGCGGTGTTAGGACACAAAATATAGAAAATAATCTTTATATAGAAATTTAAGGCGTTCGCCAAGCGAGTGGGGGGAATTGAAGGATAATGGAAACGGTGGGTTGTCTAGAGATGGCTTAGGTTAAAAAATACAAGAGGTTTTCAAGGCATTCGCAAGATAATAGCCACAGCATTTCTATTCAATAATCCTATAAAAGCATCTGCGTGGGTTTCATTTCTTGCCAAATTTAATAAATCAACAAAAATGTGTAACAGCAAATTAGTAAGTGTATGTTATTGTTCAATAAAAATTATTATAACAAGTTTCATAAAAATATTAATACTTAATCTAGTGGTTAATTCAGATTTAATTACATTGAAACAATGCACTTTTTTAGTAAATAGCTAAGAACCACAATAGCATTGAAATAGCTTCATGGTTCAGGGAGGTACCAAAATCCTTTTGTATATTTAAAGCACAGGAGGTTACAAAATGTATTTTATTTTGGGCACAGTGTATTGTGTGTTTATCAGACACTAATACTTGCAATGCTAATGTTATAAATGCATATAATCTTATCGAATTTCAGATTACACTCCTTGCAATACAAACGGCTTCATGTATGCATATTTCATTGTCTGCAAACTGCATAGGTACGTTTTAAATGACAAAAGTACTGGAGATCTTTGCACGATGCTTCAATGCATTTAGGTCAAGGCTTTAAAAATATGCAGCATAAGAAAAGATTCATGTGCAAATTATGGGTATTTACCAAAGTGAGACTATTTCCACGGCATTTCATATTAAAGAAATTGGCCATAATACTTTAGATTGGATCAACAGTGTTGTTTCGAGACAAAATTAAATCAGCTACTTTCTATTAAACATCAATGTAAACAGCAGAATCGTACGAATTTTTCAACAAAAACGCAAACTACGACGTCACCATCGTGTATAGTCAAATACCTAATTTCATTATGTGTAACGTAATTTTAAAATATTTAAAAACGCCGAAATTATTGTAATATTGTTACGTGCAAATTTTTGAAAAATATATTTAGTGTCTAGTATCAATTAATTTGTTTGTCCTCAGGAAACTAGCCTATCATTTTGGTGCACAAATGATATGAAGCCTACTGTCATCGTAGCGTAGTGCGAGTATGATTATGTTAAAAAGTATGATTACAGTATACGTATGACAGTTTGCAGCTTGCCAAGACTGTAGGCGGTGGAAAACCCCATATGCTAATTGAATTATAACTTAAACCCCATATGCTAATTGAATTATAACTTAAACCCCATATGCTAATTTTGAGCACATGTTTGGCTCAGTTTGTAGAGCACCTGCGTACTAAGCCAGCGGTCCCGGGTACGAATCCCGGCCAAGGAAAATATTTGTGTGATGAACACGAAATGATATTATATTTGTGCTTGGGTCATGGTTGTTCTATGTATTTAAGTATATATATCGTCGTCAAGTACCCATAACACACGCCTTCTGGAGCTTAATTTGGAATTAGATTGATTTGTGTGATGTTGTCCAATATTTATTTATTTATAACTATGGAGGCAGGAACTGATGAATATTTATTTTAAAATTTGTTATATCATGTCATGATATATGAAGTTTCTTAGCTATTCAAAGTATTGTTACATTGTTTACATGATTGTATCAATGAAAAAAAGAAAACACATACAATCAGAGATAAGATACTAATGAAAATTGCTGCATTGGATCAAACGTTTATCTGGATCATTTGAAGATACTATGATTTCAGTATGGAATATATTCCATAGTGAAACCTTATTCTTACAAGACCATAATCAAAGGGCGGGCAGTGGATGCAATATACGTCAAAATCATGTCAAACGATATACGTAATATGGATATGACTACAAAAACTCCATGTTATGCTTTCATAACCATATTGTCTCCACGGTCCGCCCTTTGACCATAATATATACACCTACATGCCTAAACTGACCCCATATTTGCTATATGCCATTGATAGTGATGGATAGGATGCTTGGTGAGTTGCGAGTATTGATAAATACAGTCCTTCAACAATGACGAGTGATGAGAAATCTCATGTTTCATAATAATGCCTATATTTGTTCTGTATCTGCTATGGACATAAGTTATTTAATGTACTTTATTTAAATGTAAGTTCTCTTTCAAATGTACTTTTGAATGTCTATGGTTCAAAGTTAGATCACTTTCAGAAAATAATTTTGTTTACTCTGCCTGGATTTTGATTGGAGAGCAGTGACAAAAAATTTAGTGTGTTTTGATTGTCACCAGGCAATATGAATATGAAATAGTAGGAAGAATAGCTTTTAGCTGTCATTTAAAATTATATGGAAATTATTTAAATACTTTCTTCTAATATGCTATCCAGGATTATGTAAAGGACACTTTTTTATTTTAAGATGCATGACTACCACGGTTTCTGTCATTTTCAAAATAAGAAAAGCCGTCATTAACAACCATGTGCTCTAAACAAAATGCACTCTAAACTTCATATTTATCAAATTTACTGTAACTTACAGCTAATATGGACAGAAAGGTACCACCTTACTGTCCATAACATAATAAACAAATTATAAGTTGTATTACCAAATAGGTAGAGAGTATTGCCAAATTAACATCAAGTATATAGTTTCCTAACATAATTTTGTTCAATTACTTATGCATTTACCTTCAGACATTAACATTATAATAGTTTGTATTTCACTGATAAGTCGAACAGATACTTAAAAGGTAAGAGGTGTTGTCATATGGATAATATTTATGCACAGTTGTTGATATCTCCATTACATGTAAATCTCTTATTATGTACACCACAGTAAACATTCAGATCTTCAAAATTAAGTAATGCAACAAAGAAAAAGAAACATTAAAACAAGTATTACATATATGGAATATAGGTGGATGATAACTGATTATCTTATCCCAAAACCAACAGTCATTACAAACCTGCTCCATAGTTCATATAAGGCATTCATACAGCCCAACAGCAAATATTTCGACTCTAGGGCTTAAAGAATACAGCAAAACTAACGAAGCATGGACTTTGACAAGACTAAGATGTCTCATGCGCAAAAACTTGAAAATCAACCACTTATTAGCCTCAAAAAACCTCGTCACATATTATATGGAACTTGTTGCAACCGTCAATAAATTGTGATCAATCGCCATGCAAAGCGTCACTTCTTAAGATATAAATACTCAACTACGCGTGAGGCCGCAATCGGTGAGAACGAAAATTTTAACGACATTGTCGCGAGAGCGGGAATCGGTAGAATGACAACTTACATTGTTAGATTCTCCAGACGAAGTGCGTGCCCGTTTTTCCTTATTCTTCGAAAAGGCGATACTCATCGTGTATTGATTTTTAAACACTTGCTTTTAGCATGCGGATAAACTACTGCAAATTAAATTTTCGGGCAAATAAATTCACAACTGGCAAAAACGTGACAAACATGGCGTCTCAAGAACGTGTCAGAACGGGCTTGGAGGGATCTTCACACATATAACAAATAAACTATCACTGATTTAACGTTAATCGTTTAACTATGCCGGATTTTAAATAAAACCTATTAATGTATAACCATGTACCATATCAACTTGATAGAAATTTTAAATGAATAAAAACAGCGACTTTTCACGTTACCGCTCGACACGCGGTGTTGCAATATTAATTTTTTTTTTTTAGTGTTGTCAGCTTCTTGTGTTTGTTTGGTGATACCACTTTTACAAATATTGCTGTCTAATTGCGGTCCACACTACTCGCGAAGTTGGCCGAGGTTGGGCGAACATGATGTGAGGTGAAGGGGCACTTCGCTGCGGAAGCCCATACTTCGGCCAACTTCGCCTGGGCCAATTTCGCGAGTAGGGTCATGATTTTCCTAGTCTAGGGTCCGGGAACACCCAAAAATTCCTAAAAATTTTATTCCGATTTTTAAAACTCCGAATTTCATTCCGATTTTATATTTAAAAAAGCATGAATTTTATGTTACCGAGTTTCAAAGCGAGTTATTTTTTCCAACATTTAGATATGACACCGAAGAGTTAAGTTTAAAAATCGATGTCAGTCCAAAACAATTAAATTTCGACTCAGCTTTCCGAAATTTTCGGATAGTTGATTATATTCGTGCTTCAATCATCGTACTTTTATTTATGCGGATTTTAACATTCGGTAACTTAAAATATTTTAGTCAACAGTACCCAAACAAGTAACTTTTTTTTCCAATGCAATCTTTGTCATAATTTCAATATTCAAATTTTCATTTTTTATTTAGGAAAATATTACTATAATAAATAGCATTTAGGCATTTGCTCATAGAATTTAGCAAATTCTATGACCTATGACAAAACATTGCATTGCATTGTTATGATGGCGAATTGTAGTAGTTTTGAAATGTTATAATAACTAGGTCGATGCAGAGTCAGCCACCGGCTAAGCTTGCACCATAGATTGGAGCGGTTTTTTTTTTTTTTTGAAATTTTCTCTTCGTCACGCACGACCTATCGAAATTTAATTTGTGCATTTTAAAACAAAAATTTCTAAAATCGGTTGAGAACTCGCTGAGATCTGCGCATTGTTACAAAGTCCATTCGAGTCGATCCATGGGAGCTTCGCTCGCTCCGCTCCAATTAGTGTACTTACGATATATGTATTAGGCAGCTAAGTCTGAATCTAGGGCTCTCGCTGGTTAAAGGTCTTCGCACATTATAACAACTCAACGGCGACTCGATTCTATGCCAAATATTGAAATTTAAGCCCTATGTCATATTTACTAGGTTTAATTTCAAAAAACGATATTAGTAGTTGACGACGTGTGGACGACGCGTCGTAAATTTTTTGAAATTAAACCTAGTAAATATGGCTTAGGGCTTAAATTTCAATATTTGGCATAGAATCGAGTCGCCGTTGAGTTGTTATAATGTGCGAAGACCTTAAGACGGGTACCGACACAGAGCACCCTAGAGTGTTTTTATTTAAACCGGAGGCACAGCGCGTTCTTCGCCCGCCGCAGTTTCTGATTGTTTGTCGCATTTGCCTCAGTCACTCCGCTTCGCACGGCTTCCGAGCTTTGATACGTAAGCGCGGAAAGGCTGCTCTCCTCGCAGGGCCGGGGAGATCGAGGATCAATTTTAGAAAAACAAAGAATCGTATGAAAGAATATAAGTACCTTATATGTTACAGTGGGTCGTACGTAATCCATGAACTGTCTAACTACAAGGGGTAAAAAGTCTGAGAAAATGCTTGATCTGATCAGATTGGCCATAATTTTTCGTGCCACATTTTTCGCAATCTCCACTGCACTGCACATAAGAGCTTGAGTACTTATATTCTTTGCATCAGAGCCTTCATCAGAGCCCATAAATCCCACAGTAATTTTGGGTTGCAAAAACTATACAACTATAGGTTAAATATATTTGTATGTGTAAAAGGTACAATGAAAGACAGTTATAATTGTTGAAAATTAATTTTATTTTATGTCTGTCTTATATCATATTATCCTGTTGTCCGCCAGTCATGATCATGATAGCATGACATTGCTCCAAGTGCCCAAATGACCATCAGACACCAAAAAATCTAGTCCTAACATTTTGAGTACATATAAGCAGGCCTCGGACTTTCGTTCGCACGGTAGGACTAAAGGAGAACTATGGAGCCGTTATCAACATTAAAATACAATTCATACTCATACTCATTCATTTATTTCATTCAAAACTGCCTTTATGGTTATTATGGTTAACATTCCCAAGCATTAAATGACTAAAATTATAAATAAAATATTTTTTACAATATTTCGAACTCCTAATTTAACTCAATTTATTGTCAATATCATGCACTTTCTAGTCATAAATGGATATTCGATCAATATATAACCCAATTTACTCCAGAAAACATGGATAAAAATGAAAATATTTACGTATTTTATGGTGGCGAAAAAAACAATGCCTACACAAATCAGGTCTTTGTATATTCTTCTGACTTTGTCCTTGACTATAAAATTAAAATTGCGAATGAAATACACTTATGAGTATAAGTATGAGTATGAATAGTATTTTAATGTTAATATCGGCTCCATAGCTCTCCATTAGTCCTACCGTGCGAACGAAAGTCCGAGGCCTGCATATAAGTAAATGCTTCAATCAACAACAAGAGAGCTCCCACCCTCACAATATTTTTCAGGAGGGACTATAGCAGGGATCACCAATTCTCTTTTAAGGTCCATCTTATAATTTTATGGCAATTGTTGTATATGAACAATCACCAAATGATGGTGGTGATCCCTGCTCTATAGCAATCCTACATATTATCCTGTCCTGCTCATCGTGTTCCTACATATCTATCTCGTCCAGGATCCTCTAAATGTATATTATATATAAATGGATCCTGTAAAGCCCCAGTGAACAGGATAAAGTAAGTCATTCATGCATTATTATACCCCCTCACACACTGGTCAGCCTAGCTGTGGCAGCAATTTGAACATATGACACATTCGACTGACTGCCTATTGCGCGGGGATGCTATATTTCAGACGAGCAAATGACAATTCAGTGCTGTAACTCGAGGAGTGCCAGCACAGAGTGCAGAAATAGTCAGAGAAAAATTTACAAAAGGGTGCAGTTATAGAAGCTTGCACCAGGCATATAAAAGGCTAGTTACACTTACACATTATATTTTCATCAGTTTCCTGGCCTTTTGAGTGCCAAAGACAGAATCATATTGATGGAAGACTCTTGACCTTGCTTCAAAATTCGAGTTGAACTCCATTTATATAATAAAATAAGATCATGGAAAGGTAGCTGTAGTTACTGTCAACTTGGGTTCTGGGATACAAGTTGTCCATCAATGAGCTGGGCAGTCAAGAGATAAAGCATAAACATAGCTTTACATGTACATAGGGTTACCATACGTCCGGATTTGTCCGGACTTTTCGACTCTTGTCCGGCTTTTTCAAATAAGTTTGAATAATGAGTAATAAAACTTGCGAGTCGAGCAAACCCCGCCCGCACCCCACACCTACCCCCTCGCAAATCTCGCAATGCGAGCGTCTACCTACTACCATGCCTACCTATTTTGGTGACTAAAAAGTCCGGACTTTTTTCGATTCGTCCGGCTTTTTGCCAGGACTTTTCAAATTCCTAAATGGTAACCCTACATGTACATATATTACATTGGTAATCAATTATGGAAATAATGTACACCAGATTTTAACACACAAACACCAGATTTAACACAATCATTTCGAGATCAAACTGAAGCTTTAGCAGTAATTACTTCGGTATATATGCTCTCTCAATCCGCACATCATCTACTGGACTATCATTCTTGTCACATTCTACCAAACCTATTCTCTTGACTACCGACATACCAGTTTGCACTCTACCAAATATTGTGTGCTTATTATCAAGCCATTGCGTTGGTGCTAAAGTAATGAAGAATTGGGAGCCATTTGTATCTGGGCCTGCGTTTGCCATAGACAATATACCAGCACCAGTGTGTTTCAAATCTGTTGTTATTTCGTCGTCGAACTGGGGTCCGTAGATAGACTGGCCTCCTTTTCCCGTGCCAGTTGGGTCGCCTCCTTGGATCATAAAATCTCGAATGACGCGGTGGAACTTTGTATTGTTGTAATAACCTCGTCTAACCAGCTCCATGAAATTTCGACATGTTAACGGCGTATGCTTCCAATACATCTCTACCACCACGGCGCCCATACTGAAAATAACAATATTTGCACTCTTATTCACTGATTACTTTTAAACGTGTTACAAGTTTATTTTTTCAATTACAACTTACGATGTTTCTAGGACTGCGACAGGTGGTTGCCACGATTTGTCTGGTATACCGGCATTTGAATAACCGAGCATGATTAATTAGCATAAGCAGATTATTAATAGTTTAATCAAAATCAATCATAACTAGTAAAGCGTGGTAAACGAAAAAATTATGGCAATGCCTCGCAAACGTTTCGATGGTTTCGGCAAATTCGGCAATACATGGCATGGGCATGGCACAGCACAAACAACATTTTATTTACAGATTAGAAAATTAGAAATTAGCTTGAGTGACCGTGTGTTGAAGTACGATTGACTTTGTAATCTCGGAATGTTGGTGTTACTGTCAAGACCTATACATTTCTACCGAAATAATAACATGGTGAATTGCACTGATTGGACGATAGTTTGACGTAATGACGTAAATAGGAAAATGGAAAAGAAATGCTAAATGCTAAGCTGTACTTGTGTAGTGTAGTGTAGTGAGTGTTCAATCGGGCGTTAATATTTACTTAGCTATTTCTCACCTGCCCTCTTATCAATTAATAAAAATTACTAATAGCGCGATGCATATCCGTTTCCGTCTTTATATTGCCGTTGAGACAGTGTCTGAATCTTCTTCGCCCTGACTAAAACTGTAATTGTAATTCATTTATATACCAGACATGGAATCCGAGTACCAGCCAAAACTGAGTCCCGTGCGAGCTTACTCAGGTATATATGGTGTATATGGTTGCATGTAAAAGTTCCTGGGTAACGTAAACATTGCTGATTTATTACTACGTACGCAGTTATGCACGGGAACACTGCGGAGGCGGAAGAGTCCTTCACCAGCCTGTCGGAGTACCACGACTACGAGCCTCGGCTGGAGTTCGACGACTCAGAGCTGACGCAGCCTATTCCCTCAGACGACTTAGGTAAGTGACTTTAAGGTCGTATTTCGAAATTTTTGCGCCAATTCCAGGGATAATAGGTAAACTGTAACAGCGATGGTTTATTACTGCTTATCACGCCAGGTAAATTGGCTCTAAATTACTGTATATACACTGTTCATATTAGGCCCATGGCCTTGGGAATTGGCAATCATGAAGGCAATGCATTAATGTAGGTTACTGTTTATTGTATCATAGTGTGATTGCTTTGTAATTTGTTACATGAAATATTTGTATAGTTAATCTTGTGAATAAGGCTGTATGTAAACATAATAATAAACAATAATTATATTATTTACTTACAAGATGATTGTATCATGTAAACACAGAGAAATACTTGATTAGTACAATTACGGAAAAATCGAGATGCACTACAGATATTGAAACTAGAATAGCAATTGCTAAAAAATGCTTTTTACAATAAAAAACTATTTAAATAAAGCAAATTATATCACATATATTATTTATTTGAGCCTCCCTGTTTCAGTATTTTTTCAGATTCCATTTGTCTGACCAAGGTTGACTGACATTTGTGCAAACTACCCATTTTATAAATATGAATTAGAAAACTAAAAATAAATATAACTCATGCAGTAGTTCACGGAAATTCAAATTCTTCTTGTTGAAGTTGGTTATTTTTTGTATATCTATTCTGCTGTTATTAAATTATAATGTTAGTCCAAACTCGATCATAGGGCTGAGGCCTTTGTTATAGTGCTGTTCTCATTTCAATGAATGACAGCTTCAGACAAAATCCTAAGCAATTACTGTGATGTCATTGGTTAAATAAACTGAGTCATAATCAAACACTTGAGTACCATGCTATATTTATATAGTTAGTAATACTTTATCAACTATCTGATGTTTTCCTGTTGTTAATGCATTATTTTATGAACAACTAAAATAGGTTGTTATGGGCTGAACTTCTGCAACTCAACATCTTGCAATGCCTTTAAGGTCTTCGCACATTATAACAACTCAACGGCGACTCGATTCTATGCCAAATATTGAAATTTAAGCCCTATGTCTTATTAACTAGGTTTAATTTCGACGATGCACCGACGCGTCGTCCACTCGTCGTCCACTGCTAATATCATTTTTTGAAATTTAACCTAGTAAATATGACATAGGGCTTAAATTTCAATATTTGGCATAGAATCGAGTCGCCGTTGAGTTGTTATAATGTGCGAAGACCTTTATGCTGACGATCTTCAAATTTACTTGCAGGGTGGAGTTTGAGAACTCCCTTTTATTATTAGATCAGTAAACGATGACTTAGAGCACATTTTAGACTGGAGCAACAAATTTGGTCTCAAAGTTAATCCTGTAAAGACTCAAGCGATTATAATTGGTAGTGCTAAACTAGTATCTAGTGTTGATTTTACTAATTTGTTAACGATCTATTTTGATGGTGTTTTAATACCTTTTTCACACCAAGTCATGAACCTTGGTATTATCATGGATCGGACCTTATCTTGGGTAGCTCAGATAAATCAAGTTAGCAGGAGGATGTTTGCAGCAGTGAGCTCTATGAGAAGACTCCGTAATTTCTACTACTATTACTACTTTCTAACTCAAACTTTACTTCTTCCTATCTTGGATTATGCTGATATTGCTTACTCTGATCTCACAGAGGAACAGCTAAATAAACTTGAGCGTATTCACAATATTTGTATCAGGTTCATATTCGGGTTACGCAAATATGACCATGTATCCAGTTTCCGTTCGCAGCTCAAGTGGCTTCCTATCCGTTTTCGTCGTAACTCTCACATCCTTTCTCTTCTTTACAATATACTTTTCAACCCTGCAACTCCCCGTTACCTCAAGGAGCGTTTCAGTTATCTTCAGTCTGTTAGATTCTCTTTAATTTTTTGGTATTGTGACCGACATGAAGTGTGGTTCGTTACTAATATTATTTTCTGTCTAAGTAGGTTTATTGGTGCATATATCTTCTATACATATAAACGGACAAGTCCTGACTGACTGACTGACTGACTGACTGACTCACTCATCAACGTAGAGCCGAAACTACTGAACCTAAGAACTTCAAATTTCTAGAATAGATCAAGTATACGATGCAAGCAAGCACTAAGAAGGGATTTTTCGAAACTCATCCCTTAAGGGTGTCAAATCGGGGTTGAAAGTTTGTATGAAACTTACGTAATTTTTGAATTAGAGTAATAAAACTTTGTGTATAGATTTTCGATCTAAAAACAAAAAAACTAATTTCAGGATTTTTGAAAACTCATTCTTTAAAGGGGTTAAATAGGGGGTGAAAGTTTGTATGAGGAACTTGGAATTATTTGAGTAAGAGTGGTAATATTTCGTGTACAGCTCTTTCTATACAAAATAAGAAAACAAGTTTCAGCATTTTTGGAAATTCATCCCCGAAAGGGGTTAAATGGACAGTGGAAGTTTCTTGGCAAACGGGGATTTTTTGAGTAAGGGGTGCATTCTTTTGCGTGTAGACCTTCATTAAAAACTGTGAATATTGATTTCAGCGTTTTTGCAAGTTCAACCCCTAATGGGGTAAAGAGGGAGGTGAAAGTTTCTATGAAGAGCTTGGGATTCTTTGAGTAGGAGTGGTAATATTTCGTGGACAGGTTCTTCTTTGCAAAGTATGAAAACAAGTTTCAGCATTTTTGGAAATTCATCTCCGAAAGGGGTTAAATGGACAGTGGAAGTTTCTTGGCAAACGGGGATTTTTTGAGTAAGGGGTGCATTCTTTTGCGTGTAGACCTTCATTAAAAACTGTGAATATTGATTTCAGCGTTTTTGCAAGTTCAACCCCTAATGGGGTAAAGTAGGAGGTGAAAATTTGTATGAAGAGCTTGGGAGTCTTTGAGTAGGAGTGGTAATATTTCGTGTATAGGTTCCTCTATGCAAAGTAAGAAGACAAGTTTCAGCATTTTTGGAAATTCATCCCTGAAAGGGGTAAAATGGATAGTGAAATTTTATTTGAAAATCGAGCCTTTTTGAGGAAGAGGTGCATTATCTTGTGTGTACACTGATCATCAAAAACTAAGAACACGTATTTCAGCGTTTTTGAAAATTCAACCCCTCATTGGGTAAAGAGGGAGGTTAGTTTCAATGAAGACCTTGAGGTTCTTTGAGTAACATTACGTGTATAGATTCTTGTATGCAAAGTAAGAAAACAAGTTTCAGCACATTTGGAAATTCATCCCCGGAGGGGGTTAAATGGAAATAGAACTTTGTATGAGAATCGGGCCTTTTTTGAGTAAGAGGTGCACTATTTTGCGGGTAGACTATTCATCAAAAACTGAGCATATTGATTTCAGCGTTTTTGAAAATTCAACTCCTAATGGGATACGCTCAAAGGTGACAGTTTGTTTTGTATACAGAGCTTGGAATTTTTTGAGTAAGAGTGATAATATTTCGGGCATAGGTTACCTAATCATAATACAAAAAACTTTTCACCATAAATGAAGTTAAAAAGTATGAGATGCATTTTTTAATATTCATCCCCTAAGCATGTGAAATTGAAGGTGACAAAATTTTCATGTTATGAATAAGAGGTATGCGGGTTTTTTGTAGAATATTCACTAAACATTGAGAAAATAAACTTAAGTTTTTTATGGAAAT
Organism: Apotomis betuletana; assembly: GCA_932273695.1. NCBI lineage: Eukaryota > Metazoa > Arthropoda > Insecta > Lepidoptera > Tortricidae > Apotomis > Apotomis betuletana. The sequence continues at coordinate 7,638,585 of OW026298.1, read as the reverse complement.
TCATCTCCAAAATGGGTCCTATGGTAGGCGAAAGTTTGGTTGAGAAAAGATGAGATTGTTTTCGTAAGTTTGGTCATATACCTATTGTCTGAGTAAAGGGGGAAGATGAAAGTTCTTGTGAGGAATATTTTCGTGTATAAACTCTGTATTCATTTTTGGAAAGTTATCTCCTGAAGAGGTTAAAATCTTTATATGCGAAACGTAGGATTGAGTGACAAAACTTCGTGTAAAAAAATTGCATTTTTAGGGTTCCGTAGGTACCTCAAAAGGAAAAACGCAACCCTCAAAGGATCACTTAGTTGTCTGTCCGTCTATCAAATAAAATGGGAATTAAAATCATATAAGTACTCAGGGCTGTAATCCTTTGAAGTCGTTAAAAAAACAAACATTAAGTTATAACGTAAAAAAAGATCCGGCTGATGTTTACCTATGCCACAACAAACGTCAATACTCTCAAGGGAATCAAATTTTATAATGTACTTAGGTATTTTCAGTTGAACTAAAACTATGAATTTGGCAAGTAATTACGTGTCTTACTCTCTTACTACGAGTACTTATAGGGAGTAATCTAAAACTATACATTACTAATAAAGAAAAGTAGTCTGTATTTAAAGTACGTAAAACAGTTTTCCAACGGTGACGTTGAATTTGCCACTTAGTACATTTTATCTTTTCCTTAGTAATGTCGTAATGTGCAGTGATTTCATAGTTCGCAAGGAACCCTCTGTGCGCGAGTCCGACTCGCACTTGACCGGCTATTTGTATTATCTGAGAACACTGATTTAAACGTTACAGGAAATTCCTACCCTTAAGAGGCCTTATTCCTTTAAAAAAATATATATATATTATGACAAATGATATTGAAAATTTCAACCAACTTTTTGAAGTAAATAATACTTTTCCCCGAGTTCTAGGTAGTAACATAGTCATTTCATGCTTTCATTGCGTGCAGTCGAAATAAGTTGAAAAAACTAATTTTCCGCGTGAATTTTGTCAATTTCGAGTAGTTTTTGAAACAAAAATTATTACTGAAAAGCTCAAACTGTAGGTTTCAAATATATACCAATAAATCCCAATAGCCCTGTTCTAGGTAGTAACATATAATTCAGTGAATAAAGGATTTTGACCTTACAAACGGTCCGGTAGTTTTGAATTTTTGATATGTTGTCTAGGATGGTTCGGCAGTGTTTAAAATGCAAAATGCACAATTCCCTCCCCTCCGCGCCCGCCGCCATATTGAAAAAACCGGCACTTTCTTCATATTTTTGCTCATATCTTCCTTTAGGAGCATTTTAGCTAGAAGAAAGCTTAGACAATGTTATAGAGAGTTAAATTTACTACATTCTCCATTTTATATTTTGTTTCTAGGACAGATAGTTACGGAGATATGCACAATTAAAAAAACTTAAGAAATTGCAATTTCCAACTCAAAAACAAACTTCTGGATTATATCTTCGTTTAAGAGCATTTTAGCTAGAACAGTGCTTCGGCAATTTTGTAGAGAATTAAATTTACTATAATAAACATTTCAAATTTTGTTTCTAGGACAGATAATTACCGAGATATGTAAAAAATAAAGTCACATTTTCCGAAAATGTATGTAAAAATGGACATGAGTTTTATAAGCAATTATATTTCCTACATGTTTTAATTTGTCCTAGACTAGTCCGTAACTGAATGACAGCGTTCTAAACCAAGAATTTTAAGAAATTTTCGGAAAATTCGACTTTTCCTGTTTTTTAAATGTGCATATCTCCGTAACTAACCGTCCTTGAAACAAAATTTGAAGTGTAAATTATAGTAAATTTAATTCTCTACAACATTGACCAAGCTCTGTTTTAGCTAAAATGCTCCTAAACGAAGATATAATCCAGAAGTTTGTTTTTCAGTAGGAAATTGCGAATTTTTAAGTTTTTTTAAATGTGGATATCTCCGTAACTATCTGTCCTAGAAAAAAAAGATAAAATGGAGAATGTAGTAAATTTAACTCTCTATAACATTGTCGAAGCTTTCTTCTAGCTAAAATGCTCCTAAAGGAAGATATGAGCAAAAATGTGAAGAAAGTGCCGGTTTTTTCAATATGGCGGCGGGCGCGGAGGGGAGGGAATTGTGCATTTTGCATTTTAAACACTGCCTAACCATCCTAGACAACATATCAAAAATTCAAAACTACCGGACCGTTTGTAAGGTCACACATAGTACTTTAGTCTCTATTCACCGTATTAATATAATATGTTAAGAAACATGTTTGATCATAGAGAAATATGTCTAAAACAATCAGCATTTTAAAAGGAATAAGTCCTCTTAAGGTGATTAAACTTTTGACTATGATTTTGTTCGGTTCATCGGAAAATTAATTGCCCCATGTGTAACGACGACGTGATCTAGAAATATATAAATCTACTATCCAAAAATTTATGTATAAGTACGCGCAGATTTCTATTAGTTGTATTATTTTAAGACACAACAAAGCGGGTAGAAAGTTGCACAAATAACGTTTCCAGACCCTGTGCGGGCGAAGCCGCGGGCAAAAGCTAGTATATATATATTTGGTATTTAATGTACGTTTATTTATGTATTATTTTAGTGGTTTTTTCTATAAATTCCATGATTACTTTTGCATTGCCTACTCATTTCTGACATTTTTTATTTAATTTTGCTACCCAAAGGTTGTCTGGAAGAGATCGCTCTTTAGCGATAAGACCGCCGCCTGTTGTTTACCTCTATTGAATGATACGTGTAATCTGAATTTGTTTGTATTTATTTCCTGTTGAGGTGTGCAATAAAATAAATAATATTGTAATGCATCTTTTTTACGTGGAACGAACTAAAAACATTTTAAATATTTTTATAGAATCTTTTTTATCAATTCTATTTTTAATGTGGAAATACCACAATTTTATTTTTATAAATATTCACACAAAGGTAAATTATGAAAGAAAAATGTTATATATATATATACTACAATCTAAGCAATAAATGTGTAAAGCGCACATCCTAGGGTATGGTTAATCTGCATAAGCATTTTAAACACATATGACGCAGAGGGTGCTCCAGTAGCATAGAATTATGGAATGAAAGATTTGGTGATACATATTGGCGTAACGATCTAATAGCTCAGTTGGGAGAGCACTACGCCGGAAACGTAGGGTCGCAGGTTCGAGTCCTGCCTAAATTGTAGTAGATCCCATTAAGTTTTTATTTTTGTGTCAATATTTATGAAAACATTTTACATAGCTGTCCTCACAATGATCTCTCAATTTCTTTACACAACAGTGTATTATGTCATAACATGTTTACTATTTGATACTGCCTTTGGGTGCGCAATTGTCACTTATTTTGTGTGTCTGTTCTTGGGCCATGGATGTTTTCTTTTCTCTGCTTTATGTATATTTCATAGTTTGTATCTATAACTAGTTAGATTTATGTAAGAATTTAAATAAAACTATCTACGTATACTAATCTTATCTGAAGGCCATAAACTTGTTATGTTATATTTTGTTTACGAGATAGGGCTTGTGCACAAATCACGTGAGGTTTTTTCGGCTACTTTTTGACCCCCCCCTCCCCCCTGGTGATATTTGGTGAGGTTCTTTGCTAACCCCCCCCTCCCCCATACTACCTCACGTGTATTTTTTTTTCCCAGAATTTCGTAAAATAGACTCGCCAAATTTTAAGTATTTAACAAGTCAAGATTTATTTTTAACGAAACCGAGAAAATATCGATTTTTCTTAGTCTTCGTTCATAGTAGAAAAATACACGTGAGGTCTCCTTATACCCCTCCCTCCCCCAACGTGATCTTTCGTGATTTTTTCGCGACCCCCCTCCCCCCCTATCGAACCTCACGTGATTTGTGCACAAGCCCATAGCCAAATGATACTAAAGTTAATTAATAAACAGGTTGGTTTTTGAATACTTAATACAATTTATATAGTCAAATAACACAATTGTATACTGGCTGTCAAAAAAAAACTAAGGGGAAGAAGTTTTTTGCTTTTATTTTCTTCAGTTGCAACAGAGAATAGGGCTCAATCGTCCTGAAGTGGGCAAGCTAGCGGGAATCAGCTTCTATGTATTCACAGAATAGATTATGTGCGCCAAGTCAGTGCTGACCATTCAGATGAGTATTACGACCGGCTATTCTAAAAATATTTGGTTGGTTTCATAGCCAAATATTTAGCTGATATCTGTCGTCCTCGGAAGCACATTTTTGATTACACATATGCCTGCCCAGTAAACCTACGCAATGCTTTATTGTTGACTGAAAAGCAATTGTTATTCCGACTCAAAGGCGAATCCTATATTGAATCATAAAAACAATACGGATTTGTATACAATTTAACGATTCCCTTTGACGAGAATATTCCTGTCGTTATCGTTATCATATTGCATTAGTTAGAATAGGATGGTGATCGCATGCGAAACTGAAACGGTTATCTTTGCTTCCAACTTCCTGCATTGAGCTGTTTAGGTATTAACCCCTGATACGTTAGGTCGAAAATTTGCTATAATATTAATTATAATAATCTAATTGAAACTAAATGTCCCGCACTGATCAGCCAAGGGATTAATTGTAGTTTAAGGGGTTAACTGTAGGGGTAAGAAAAGAGCGTACTCCCACCTGAAACGCACTTGTGATTCCTCTGGTGTTGTAGGTGTCTACGGGCGACGGTAATCGTTTTCCATCAGGCGATCTGCCGTTTGCTCGTTTTCCCCCTATGAAAAAAAAAGTTAGTTATAATAATAATAATAATTTTTATTTATTTATTTCAAAAGCAGTGGTTACAAACAACACAAGGTTGAGGCTTCCCAGTAGGTATATATACCTGTGTCGGGATGTCTCGCTCTTCCAAAAATAGAACATTAAACGATCCACTAATCTGTTGATTACAGTTCTTTTTTTTTCTAACTTAGTTATTATCCTAACTTAAGCTAAGTTTTTAAAGTGCTTATTGATTACATATCTAGTAGGTTTTGTTTTCCTTTGTTTTATTTTATTTTATGTTATGTTATGTTATGCGCGCATTTGTGTATGTGTGTGTATGTGTGAATGTGTGAGCGCGCGTGTGTGTGTATGTGCGTGTGAGTGTGAAGTGTGTGTGATAAGATACCGAGTGGTGTTATAAACTACATAATTATATATTTAACCATTATTTATTCATATATTATACTCATAGTTTCTACCTACAATAATTATACGTTCGTAATATTTTACTAATTTTAATATGTATAACAAATTATTTTTATCTATCCAAATATCATAAACCCTCCATGATGCGTTCAAGAACCGCACATTATGACCACCATAGAAATAGTCTGTTTTGTTAGAACAAATTTCTTATCTGTAAAAATGTTATTATTGCTAAATAATAACATTGATTTCAATAATATTATTTATTCAAATTTCGAACATCTCTGAAAAACAAAGAAATTTGATTTGACCTCTATTCTAATATCAGTCGAGATCACGTTTACTTCGAAATGAATTGTCAATTTGCAATCAAATTTGACAAATGTCGCTCGTAAGTAAGATATGGAACTATATGATAGTTGGGGCCGACTCTAGTTTGTCTGAATTTAAAAACTATGACAGCTGCCAGAAAACTTCATTACCGCCATTACCGAGTAATATTGGTCATAATGTGCGACTCCTGAATGCATCATGGAGGCTTATGATATGTGGCTAGATAAAGTAGTGTATGTGACTGTACATAATTAGGCATTAAAACACTCGTGTGATGTTATTATGAAACTTGCCTTCGGCTCGTTTCATAAACCCACACTCGTGTTTAATACCCTTCATTATGTACAGTCACATAAACTACTATTATTTATTATTTTTACCGTACAATAATGTTACTTCTAGGTGATCAAGTGCTCGGAATCAGTAGTTCCTCAATTTCAATATAGTTAATTTTTTTTAACCATTCTATAAGTAATTCTTTACATTCCTTTGTTCTTAGGCTATATATGTGTAACTCATTGTTCATCTTGTTGTACAATTGAGCAGACTGTACATCATACTGCCTTCTTGCAAAAGCTGATTTGTTTTGGGGTAGAGGGGCAACTTTTGCAGCCCTCCTTCGGACTTGAGTTGGTGGCTGATATGGTAACATTTTGTGCAATTTAAGGATTACAGATACAATGTACAGTTTCCGCATACTTAACAGGTTGCACTCGCGGTAGAGATCAGCGGTAGGATATTTATAAGGCAAAAAATACATAGTTTTAAGGAGGCACCTCTGTCCTCTCTCCACTTCCAAGAATTTGGTCTTAGATGCTCCACCCCATACAGGAATGCAGTAGGTCATTATGGATTGTGCCAGAGCAATATATATTTGGTTTAGTAAATTTGTCGATGCTGTGTGTCTGAGAATTTTGAATATCCATACCAGTTTGCGTATTCTATTATTTAAGTAGTCTATGTGTGGGTGCCAGGATAGTCGCTCGTCAATTATTATTCCTAGGTATTTAGTAGAACTGACCTTGTTTATTTTAGTGCAATTGCAATGAGTGTCATTAGAATTGCAGACATGAATTTTTAGATTTAGTTCCTGAGATGGTTGATTACTAATTATTTTAGAAAAACAAATGTAGTTAGTCTTTTCGCTGTTTAAGGTAAGTACATTAGATATTAGCCATGTGCTGACTCTTTGTAGTCCCCTCTCAGCAGCAGCGTAAACCGAGGTCCAACTGTCACCCGTGAATATGAGTACCGTGTCATCCGCATACGAGACAACATGGCCATCTTGAATTTGAATATTGGTTAGTTCATTTATATACACAAGAAACAGTGTCGGACCTAGCACACTGCCCTGTGGCACTCCAAAAGATACTACAGAGTCAGCACTGATGTGATCACCGATCTTAACTCTTTGGTTACGTTCAGAGAGGTAGTCACTCAGCAAATTCAATGGCTTTCCCCTAATGCCAATGCGTTCCAGCTTTTTTACAAGAATTGGAGCAGAGACCGTATCAAAAGCTTTTTTAAGATCTAGAAACGTTGCTAAACATTTTTTTCCATTATCTACCTCTTTACTAATGATTGATGTTAAACTTAAGATGGCATCTTCTGTTGATTTTCCTTTTCTAAAGCCGAATTGTGATTTAGAGAGTAAGTTAAATTTGTTTAAATAGTTCACAAGTCTAGTGTTAATTAATTTTTCCAAAATTTTTGAAATTGAACTTAATACTGATATAGGTCTGTAATTATTTGGATCAGTTCTATCTCCATTCTTATAAACTGGCGTTACTAACGATCTTTTAAGCTGAGTAGGGAAGACTCCTTGCGCAAAGCAGAGGTTTGCCAAGTGAGATACAACGGGTGCTACCACATTTTTGCAACATTTAAGCAGTTTTGATGGTATTCCATCATGACCTGGAGCGCTATCTAGTTTTAGAGACATTATAATACCAGCTACTTCCTGCGGATCGGTGTCTAGTAGGACAAAAGATGAACAGGGTATACTGTTAGTATGTACATTACTATCATGTGTGATGTCCTTGTGCTTTGAGACAATATCCATAGCTAGCTTCTTACCAATGCCGGTAAAGAACTGGTTAGTATGGTTGACTGATTCGTTTGCAGTCGGTTTACATTTAAGTAAGTCCGTGTTTTTCGTTTTTGGAGATTTATAATGTGTTATTTTATTTATAGTAGCCCATAATGCCCTAGAGTTATGTTTACTTTTATCCAATTGTTCATAATCATATTTACGTTTCACTTTTTTAATAATATTGTTTACATAATTGCGATATCTTTTAAATGTAGTCCTCAAGATCTCGTTTTCAGGGTTAGACCTTAATTTAAGCTGCATCTTGTTTCTGTTATGTATGCATCGCAGAATACCTGGAGTGATCCACGGTTTAATAATCCGTTTGTTTTTAGGTTGTACTCTTGTCGTTTTGCTTTCATTTAGTGAATTGCATAATTTGCTAGTAAGGTTTTCAAGTACGTAGTAAGGGTCGTTACAAAATAAAAGCAATTCTATGTTTTTTTCTAGTACTTTGGTCGCTGCGTTTTCATAGTTAATAATTTCATAAACGGTTTTGTTTTTTATATTGCACGATTGACTCATGAGACCAAGGTATGTCGTGTAATGGTCAGTAATAGATGTTTTAATGACAGCTGTATACGCAGTTGTGATTTTTTTATTTATCTTGAGCATTACATGATCAAGGCAGCTGTCCAATCTACTAGGTAATACGTGGCCAGGGAGGATACCATGTGTACTCAACATATTTAGGTATATTTGGCGATTACTATTTTCGTAGGATTGTTCCTGTAGTCGCGGCAAGAGGTTAATGTTTAGGTCACCCGTTATAACAATAGTATTGAAAGACTTAACAGTTTCCATAGATGCTTCTTTAAAGAATTTATAAAATTACTTGCATTAGTATTTGACGGGGAGCGGTATATACCAAGAATAATTTTGTTTTCAAGCATAACCTGAGTGCATGACGCGTCTTCCAATATTATTACATATATAATACAATTAGTTAACAATAGGAATTAATAGAAAACTCAATACAATTTTAGAACTTAACTATAGTATAGATGTTTTTATATTTTAATGGAGTAGAAAGTCAAGTAATTTAACTGTTAAGATCGGGTACACATTGGGCGTTCGGCGCTGCGTTGAGCGCGCGTTGATAGCGTACACACACCGCGTTCAGCGAGCGTTAGAGCGAGAGCTACTCTACACGAAAGCGCGCGATCAAATGTACGACAAAATGGCGGCGCATGTATCTCGAAGCGCGCGGCTGACGCGCGTTTGAACGAAAATCTCAAAGCGCGTTGATCAGAAACGCGCGCTTGCATGTGTACACCTAGATAAGAACTCCTGGTTCTCAAAACGCGCGTTTCAAAGCGCCCAATGAGTACTCGCTCTATATCACTGATAATTTGTCCATACAAATCGCAGTTTCGTTCTCGACTGCTTCGTCCTGCAGAACTTAACCAATCGTAACGAAACCTTGGCATCTGTTGTCGTAATGTTCTGTGTCGGACCGTTTTGATTTCTGCGCTTTTTATTATATGTATAATTCGTGTAGTACCTAGGTCTGAAAACCATCCAAAATAGAAGAGGACGGATGATTGGATACCTGATGCGACACGATGCTTTCTTTGTGAACATCCTGGAAGGCAAAATGGACGGGAAAAGAGGCAGAGGAAGACCAAGAATTAGGTTTTTTGGTCAAGTGAAAGAGAAAGTCGGCACTATGTCGTATCAGGAGACCAAAATACTATCAAGAAATAGGGAAGAGTGGCGATTACTCCATCAACAAGAGCGAAGCTCTTAAATTATGAATGAAGTAGGTCTGGTTTTGGCCAAAATTTCGCTCTAAAGAGACGCCGAGTACAGAAACTCTATAATATGTAATAAGCGCACAAATCGAAACGATCCGACACAAATACTGTCTTTTTCATTCAGTTTCCAACATTGCGTTACAAATAGTTAAGTTTTGGAGGACGAAACAGGCGAGAGCGAAACCTTGATTTTTTCAACCCGGTGACGTAACGTTTGAACCTCATTTGTATGCGACGCCATAGTTACCAGGTGCAAACTTCACGTAACCGGAAGCGTTATGGGGCGTAGTATTTCCTCTTTATTAAATTACGTAAACGATAAATTGAACCATTTCTGGGAATAGGGCTCTTAATACTGTAATAAATTAGATTGTGAATAATTATTCATCTTTAAATTTTCGGCTTTCACTTATCCGTGTCGTTTTGCAGTACAATAGTGACGTCATCACAAAATACGACGACGACGTATACAGACAACGTATGCAAAAAATTGTGAACATATCGAGTACAGTTCTTAAATAAGTTATTATTATAGGGGGTCTGCCGCCGGAATTACTGGACATTCCGGACAATCTGCTACAGAGGTCGGCCAGCGATGGTACCATAGAAGAAAACTTCGAGGAGGAACTTGCCACCAAGTTAGAAGAAATCTATACAGAAGTGAGTGACCTATATAAGTATATTTTACTTTAAAAGTTTTTTACTTTTACCACAATTCTACATAAACGATATAGTCTAAGATCCCGATATAAAACGACCTTCACCGAGATGTTTATTTGATGAAATGTATTTTATATTTAATTTAATATGTCAATAAATATATTGCATATGGGTTGCCTAACAAATTTTACTCCAGGGTATGTTTAATTAATAATTATTTTTTTTTTTTAAACATTTCACCAGAAACAGTAAAGAATTCTTCAGTATTTTAGTCACAAACGTTCGACTAACAGTAAGTAATTAGTTAACGTTATAATGCGTGATAAATTGATAATGATAACCCCACATGCATAAGCAAGATAAGTTTATTGATTGTTCGTTAACAGATAGCGGCGACGACGCTAGATGATAATTTCACTGAGCTGAACGACAGCGGCCTCGTGGAGGTGGTAGGCGATGACGAAATTGGTCGGCGCATCATCGTCGTGTCGGCGTGCAGGCTGCCCTCCAACAAGGAGCTGTTACCGGACAAACTGCTCAAGTAGGTGACAAACAGAATGATAATTTCTCCGAGCTGAACGACAGCGGCCTCGTGGATGGTCGGGGATGACGGAATATGGTCGGAGGATCATCGTCGTGTCGGCGTGCAGGCTACCTTTCATCAAAGATCTGCTATCGGCCAAATTTCTGAAGTACTACGTGCTTTAAACAGAGTGTACTACCTCGGATTATGAGGACTGTAGCCTCGTCCAATTTTCTCCTTATTTCACGCTATAAGTCAGTTTAACCTGGTTCAATCTACCTCAGCAATCCATATGAAAATTTTAGATAGATAAATCTGCTGGAGACTCAGGTATCATATAAGGTATCAGGTATCAGGTATAATAAGATTGGCACGATGAATGTGTAATTGTCATTTCATTAGGAAAATACGGGTGCCCGACGTTTCATATAACTTCACTTAATCTATTTTGGTTTGATATACCATTGCTTTGTATAATGTAACGAATAGTATAATATTGTTTTAGATAATTTTCAAATGATCTAATGTAACAATTGATATAATGGTTTATAGGTATAATTACTTTTAGTATAATGTACATTTACTATATTTATTACTTGGTATAAAACGTATTTATCATAATGACTTACTTGATATAATTCGTCAATGCTATAAACTACAGAAGATATAAGTTGATTTTACTATAACCAAAAAAGGTGGTTCCGACTAGATATATTAGGCTGTCACCCCCTATATCACCTTAAAGCAGGTCCGACTTGGCTTAGGTACGACGACGAGCGAAGCGAGGAGGAGTGTTAGGTTGAACTGCGACCCTAACGAGCGAGCGAAGCGAGCGAGCCGCGCAGGTCCGACTTGGCTTATGATTCCTAACATTACCTATTACACCATAAGGCAGGTCCGACTTGGCTTAGGTTAGGTACGACGACGAGCGAAGCGAGGAGTAGTGTTAGGTTGAACTGCGACCCTAACGAGCGAGCGAAGCGAGCGAGCCGCGCAGGTCCGACTTGGCTTACGATTCCTAACATTACCTATTTCACCTTAAGGCAGTATTTATATGAAAACGCTATTATTCTAAATAGTATGTATGTTAAACAAATTTATGTGAAAAATATGTTATATGAAAGTATAATTATGTATATTGTCAATTATGTAATTTAGCCTATTATATCAATCGATAATTAGAGAAAAGCAAAATATAGGAAAAAACCATTATATGAAACGTTACATTATATGAAACAACTTTATATCAATCAATTGTATATCAAGTGTATGTTAGTTTATCTGACATTATATGAAACATTACGGACCCCTTGATATAATGTCCAATAGTGTTTTCGACTGTATTACACTGCTTTTTTACAGGTACCTAATGTTCACACTGGACAAATACGTGGAACAAGATTACAGTCTGGTCTACCTGCATTGTGGACTTACGAGAAACAACAAACCGCCTACATCCTGGCTATGGAAAGCATACAAGGCCTTCGACAGGAAATACAAGAAAAACCTCAAGGCGCTGTACCTTGTACACCCGACAAACTTCATAAGGATCGTGATGCAAATGCTGAAACCCGCTATAAGTGTGAAGTTTGGAAGGAAAGTCATGTATTTCAACTATCTACACGAGCTGCATCCGCATGTGAATTTGGATAAGCTCAGGATACCACAGCAGGTTTTAGAGTAAGTATTATGTCCATACCCCGGGGTATTCGGTGCACGAATGGTTTGACGCCTACTGTGACGACGACGCGTTTGGCTCGGTTTGTAGACACCTGCCTACTGAGCCGTCGGTCCCGGGTTCGAATCCCGGCCGGGGCAAATATTTGTGTGATGAACTCGAATATTTGTGCTTGGGTCATGGTTGTTCTATGTATTTAAGTTATATAGTACGTATATCGTCGTCTAGTACCCATAACACAAGCCTCTTGATCTTGAGCTTAATTTGGGGCTAGATCGATTTGTGTGAGGTTGTCCGATATTTATTTATTATTATTTTAATGTCGGCCTAGTGTTAAATCATTCGTGCACCTAAAACCCCGGGGTATGACTGTCTAATGGCTCTGTTCCACTGACCAAATTAAAAACTTGATGACTTGATGTAACTCGCGCTCGTAAAATACGCTCATTAAAACAGGCGCTTTACTAGCACGCTGAGAAAAATAAACAACATGAAGGCTAATTTTGACATCTTTAACCTTTTGAGCGTCAAAGGCAAATCACGTCGACGTCTCACGTCTTTATTTCAGTGTATGACGTCCATATTTCAATGATCAAAAACTTCGTTATTCAAACCGCATGTACTTTTCAATACATGTCTATCTACTTTGGCGCTGCTTTTTTTTTGCTTTGGCGTCACCTACGAAGTGTTTTATCACTTGGCTTTCAAAAAGTTAAACCTTATTCTTATTACATCTTATTGATTACGCTGTCAAATAGCTGCCATGAACAGGTGAACTCAGAATTGGTTTTCTTTTCTCTTATAATAGCTATCCGAATACCAGTCTTTACGATATATCAGAATTTCATGAGCAACCGAATTATACGATCGGTAATTCAATAAAATGTCTGTGTCTTCAAAACGTCGTATCTAGTAAGTAAATTGACACTGAGATACGAGCTTTATTTTGAGTAGGTATTTGTTATTTAGTGAGTTTTGGTTGACAACAGACGACACAGCCTAACTAGTGTCGGTCTTGCCCCGGAATAGTGGCGTTTCAAATATCTTTCATATGGCAATAATGTGCATACGTCATATATTTGAATTATTAAACGACAGATCATTAGCAATTTTTCGAGGATTTGTCATCAGCAATATTCAAAACATTGTTTGCCGGAATGCTGCTCAATCCTTCGTTCTTCTTGCGAAATAAATACTGAATGCTATTTAAAAATAATAGGATAGATTTGGCTTTATTATGCAAAAATAACTTGTAATTTGCGGAATATTTAGTCCAGTTCTTTGTTTACATCAGTGACATTGACTGACTTTCAACGTCACTTACCAAAAATTTGTCATTACCAGTAAAATAAATTAGTATCACTAAAAATCCGCAATTTGGCGCAGGCTGAAAATCACCCTGTTGCGCTATGTATGATTGGTTATACTCTTTTGCAGGTACGATCAACTATTGCTCTCAAAAAACCCAAAAGCGGCCGAGGCAGCCAAACTCATCACCGAAAAGCCACCGATAGCGGAGGAAACTGACAAGGCCCGTAAAGACGGCTTATCTCCACCGCCCACTCAGCAGTTTGGAGTGTCGCTACAGTTCATAAAGGAAAACAACTCAAATATGGTAGACGCTATACCACCTGTGGTTAGACAATGCGTTGAATTTCTCTCCATGCCTGACGGTGAGTTTTCGATACACTTATCTAACTATTTACAATTTCTCTACAGTCTACACAAAAACGTCGCCCTCCGTCACCCAAGCAGTAGCTTGGAGTGTCGGTACAGTTCATAAATGAAAACAATTCTAATATGGTGGACGCTATACCTACTGCCTGTATTGTGAGATAATGCGTTGAATAGCGATGACGACTGATGTTAAAATCTACAGCATACTGTAGTTATATGTATAAACTTAGCTCAATATGTCATAAAACAAAGAAAAAAAAACCAAAAATAAATAATATATTTTAAAATACGGGACTTCAAAGGTACGCAAATTTTATGTTTTTTTTGTAATCCAAACGAAATTTTGAAAATGTTTTCTGTGTCCTCATAATTTAACAAAACGATGTAGTACAACCATGAACTTAAACGCACTTTTTCACGGTGAGAATGGCAAGTTACTTATTGTCTCCATAGAAATATTGGTATATCAATGGGTTGGGCCTACAAATGGCATGTAGGAATGTTGAACTTTGACGGTCATTTCTGACTTTTAGAGCTGTCTTAGTGTAGTCTATATAGACTTTTGATCCCAATAAAAAATAAAATTGATAGACATCCTCAAAAAAAAAAACATCATGCCTATTCCTCTCTAAGACTGGTGGTAAGTCCATTCAATACGGATTTAGCTTTCTCAAGACTCCTAGAGTTTGTATACAATTGCGGCTACGGCTGAGGACGCTCGGAGCCCTGTTTCTGGTTCATCCTCCTCCTTTTAACATAGTCTTCGACATCGTTTTGTAAGACATTTAGCACCGATATTATAGCTGATGAAACATGCCAGTTTCATTTGGGTCACCTCCTACCAGGGACCGGTAAAAACGGCGTTACTGTACATTAATTTCACTCAAAGCTGGTTGATTTGTTGGTGGAATGTTGTCTAGCCAAGAGAGCACCTAAAAATATTGTGCAAGATGGATTTCTAAGAACATTTAGTGCACACAACCACATTGATTTAATTTCGAATCCGCGTACTCAAATATTATATGCACATCTATAGCGATTTCAATGATTCTTATCGTAACTTGTTTAGTTCAAGTAATACGATATTTCCCCCTGGAAGTGTTTTTTGTGAAAAAATAATTATTCGTAATTTTTTTACCGCAATATGCAATGTAATGAGACTTGATTTCCCTTATAAGCGACAACGTTAATTAAGGATAAAACATTATCAAATGAGGAAAAAAATTTACTGCATGAATGTGCATGTAATTTATTTATATAAAAATAAATAAGTTATAATAGGATAGTAGAATAAGTCATATTTCATAAACAAATGTTTTACATTTACAGACCTTAAGTATCATAGATATTTTTTCTATAAAGAGCTAAACAACAGACATTATTAAAATTACATAGAAAGCTATGTAACTTCACCCTTTCATAAAATTTTTGAATGAATGAACATAAAGCATTTATTTTCTAAAATATAAAATATTTTTGAATTTTATAACCAGAGATCGGGCGGATGGGCGTCACTATACACGGTGTGATGTATTTTATGGACGATCTTCTAACCGACCCGAAGCGACCGATAGAGCACCTTAAAAAAGGAGCATATTTTCTGGTCTTGCGTTATAAAAAGTGCCATGGTTTTTAAGACAATCGGACTATATTTTGTAATATATTTTTTAAAGATTGCTACTGTATATCACACTGACTATAGGCCACAGATAAAGAGCTTTATAGTTCTGTTTTATATGTATATAATTCTTTAATACTGATGCTAACTAGCGTATGTTAGAACTTTATGGTACCCAGATTTTTTTAGAGGGATTAATAAATGAAATCAGATTTAGTCTAAAGTATTAACAAGTTTAAACAAAGTGGTGAAGAAATAAACAAATAATGGTACCAGAGTGGCCAACTTCATTGAATATTCTTAGTTTATCTTAAAATTCATGGTTGGTTAGAAGGTTGTCCATTAAATACACGACACCGTGTATAATGACGCCCATTTGTCCGTTCTCTGTTTATAACACACAAGCAAGCCTAACCTAACCTTATATTACCTTATCTATAGGATGACATTATCAAGATTTCTGAAAAATGTATGACTTCCGAGGAAAAAAATGCCTATGAAATGAAGCATTTAGTGCAGTGTTGTTCTATAAAAGAAGAGGACCCCTGAAACATATGATAAATTGTATATGTCAGTAATCTATTACAGTACTTTTATCTCACGAGCGCGGGTGAGCCATGTTTGTGTGAGTAGATGTACATGCACATTGGCTCTGTGTGGGTGAGCCGGCACTGAGCGCTCCCGAGCTCACCCACACAGAGCCAATGTGCATGTACATTACTCACACAAACATGGCTCACCCGCGCTCGTGAGATAAAAGTACTGTACGTACAAAATGTTATAATAACCAACTAAAATTATTAAAAAGCCGGCGGTCCCGGGTTCGAATCTCGGCCAGTGCAAATATTTGTGTTATAAACTCGAATATTTGTGCTTGGGTCATGGTTGTTCTATTTATGAAATATAATAAATATACACTCATAACAAGCTTTGCTTAGTTTGGGACTAGGTCGATTTGTGTGTGATTGTCCCTTAATATTTATATTCTTTGTTTATCTATATAAGTATGTATATCGTCATCTAGTTCCCATAACACAAGCCTTCTTGAGCTTAATTTGGGACTACACTCCGGATTTTAATTAGGCGAACTAACTTAACGGTTCATTGCACACGAATGTTGCCACAGTTTCGCTAGTGTTGTTAATATCGATAATTAAAAAAACCAGTTCCTATAGGTTGATTCACTAAAGCTGGCACGAATGGAATGAATGAGTAAATGATAATATTTATGTGTGCGTCACAAAATGATTACATACAGGTTGATACAAATCGAACCAAATTAAATTCAAAATGACGAATGGCTTTTTTTTCCAAGATTTCAAATTGGTGCTAGGAAGCTGGAACTCGGTATCGGGGGCATTTGGGGCTTACAAATATAAATCTGAAATCGGTGTCCGAAAACTCGGTCAAGTCGGAAAATATCGAAAAAAACAAGATTTGTATGGAGATTTTTTTTTAAGAGTCCTGTATCTCGTAAACGGCTAGAGATGGGTAGGGGAATGCTCAAACAAATATCATAGGGGACCCCCACCCGAGTACAGTCGTGGAAAAAAAAAACAAAATGGCGACTTTTTTTTTTCGAAAATTTCTCGGTAAAACTAAACTCGGTATTGGGGGGCTTTTGGGTCCTCCGACTCAGAATATGAAATCGGATTTTGAATATTCGGTCAACTTCGGATAATATCGGACAAACAAAATTTAGTAATCTTAGCTCCACGGAGGGCCGAGCCATTTCTGAGCATAACTTATTGAATCGAATGGGTCTTAGCCTCGGATACTAGTACGTTCAATGAAAACTATATTGAATAAAATCGGTCGAGCCGTTTTTGAGTTATTGCAAAATTTCATAATTTTTTTAAAATGACGTAAGTGCCCCGCGGTGTCCCTACACTTCGAACGGTTACCCAATTGGTTAAGTGCCAAACTATATTAAAACATTTCGCTCAATCTGTCGCGTATAATAGATAACTTCCAAAAGATAATAAGTCATTACTGTTTCTTGGCGTGTACGACCTTTTTATAGGGCTTGAAATCTTTTTCGTAATTTTGGTCTATTGTGAAGGACGGACAACTACGGCACCCTACACTGAGCGTGGCCCGACAAACAGCATTAAAAAAAAGTAGACATTACGTATTTCATAAATTTTGAATTACTGTGTTTGAAATCTAACTAATCTATATATATATTACGCGAGGCCGATTTTTGTACATCCCATCAGATCTACAGTTATGGTCCGATTTTGATAAATGATATGTCATTAGATTCGTCTCATGCTGGAGAGGTGCATAAAACTCTTGGATTTTTAATTTTTTCCTGAAAAAGTACTGAAAAATGGATTTGAAAAAACTACTGTGCGCTAACCACGTGACATTGACCACGTGACCTGTGATCCCTATTTTGACATAAGATGACCAAATAATAATAAGCATGATTTGCTCACAAACCTGTAGTAAGTTGTTCAGCATGATGAAATATTATTTTTGATTCGGCAACATAATATCCGCAACACTTAAAACATGTACGAATATGCAAAAATAATTTTACAGTTTGTTGACAATGAATGACAGTAACCATATCCTGACAACTTTTAATGTATTTTTTATTGGGGGCTATTATGTCAATGATCTAAATTGCCAGGTTGTTTTTCTTTTTAAAATGTTGATATGAAAACTTTTTTCGCATACCTGTTAAAAATGTGGAGGAAAAAGCCGGTTAAGTGTGAGTTGGGCTGGTGCTCGCAAGACTAGAAAAACTGACCGTCATTCAAGAATAGATTATTTTTATAGGCGAGTTTTACAATAAATCAAAGCAGAAAAAATGTAGTAAAACTAATTTAAACGTCATTCAAATAAGTAAATTTATGATATATTGTTATAAATATGATTATATAAGTCCTTCAAAAAAATAATTCCAAGGAAAATGGCATGAGTTATGGTAAATTAAATGGTATTTTACAAGAAAAACATAGTCCTTCCGCTTGCATGTCGACGGGATGGGAAATGTGGTCGAGTTGAGAATATGGACTGGACGACTTGACAATGTAGCTAAGTTGGGAATGTATCTACATTGGTAATATGGATGAGTTGGAAATGTGGTCGAGTTGAGAATATGGACGAGTTGGCAATGAAGACGACTTGGTAATACGGACGAGTTGGTGATATGGAAGATTTGGCAATAAAGACGAGCTGATAATAAGGACAAGTTGGTATTGTAGACGAGATGGGTGTATCGTCGAGTTGGGAATATGGACGAGTTGGAAATGTGGACGACTTGGAATTGTGGACGAGTTGGAAATGTGGACGAGTTGTATTTGTGGACGAGTTAGCAATATGGACGAGTTGGTATTGTTGATGAGTTGGAAATGAAGACGAGTTGGCAATGTAGATGAGTTGGGTGTATGGACGAGTTGGTAATGTGGACGACTTGGCATTGTGGACGAGGTGGGAATATGGACGAGTTGGAAATGTGGACGAGTTGGCATTGTGGACGAGCAAGTAATATGGACGCGTTGGCATTGTGGATGAGTTGGGAACATAAATGAGTTGGCAATGAAGACGAGTTGGTAATACGGACGAGTTGATAATATGGACGAGATTGGCAATAAAGACGAGTTGGGTGTATGGACGAGTAGGAAATGTGGACGAATTAGCAATATGGATGAGTTGGCATTGTGGACGAGTTGGGAATATGGATGAGTTGGCAATAAGGACGAGTTGGTCATATGGACGAGTTGGCATTGTAGATGAGTTGGGTTTATGGACGAGTGGGCAATGTGGACGATTTGGCATTTTGTACGACTTGGGAATGTGGACGAGTTGGAAATATGGACGAGTTGGAAATGTAGACGAGTTGTATTTGTGAACGTGTTAGCATTGTGGATGAGTAAGCAATATGGACGCGTTTGAATTGTGGACGAGTTGGGTATATGGACGAGTTAGCAATATGGTTGAGTTGGCATTGTGGACAAATTGGGAATATGGACGAGTTGCCAATGGAGACGAATTGGTAATATAGACGAGTTGGCGATGCAGATGAGTTGGGCGTATGAACGAGTTGGCAATGTGGACGTGTTGGGTGTGTGGACAAGTTGGCATTGTGACCCAGATGGGAATGTGGAATAATTAACATGTTACCCTAACATGCGAAACTTGATGGTAGAAATAACCTACATATGATGCAAATTTCAAAAAATTGACGCTCTCAAGAATAAATCATATTTGAATTAATGACGTCTGGCTGATCATTCTTATTCTCATTCAAAATAAAATTTTACAAATTCTGCTGTCAACAAAACAAATTGATTTTATAAGGCTTCCGTTTTTACCGATTTTGGTAAGGAACCCTAAAATTAGGTTTATATCATAGACTTGAGAGTATAGATAGCATCTCCCTCACTCTTCTGTCAGACGCTATTTCAATGAGAGGAAAGACGAAAGTTTAAGATAAGATAGATAAGATAAAAAAAAAGGTGCAACAGATAACGGCCTCAAATGGTCACGACCCTCAGTCATGAGGAAGCGAGGAAGAAGAATTAGGCCTTCAGCTCTAAATTTATTGAAAAAAATATGTCTTAATATTCTTTTTTCAAACATTTTTAGCTGTTTTATATACTTATTGGATTTTATTTATTACACATATTTGACACATTTTTTTTTTGTTTTTTTTTTTTTTTTATGGTGGAGTACCTATTGTTGCTCAATTATTTATTTAGATTAGTAAAAAGGGTTTGATTAAGTATTACCTAGCGTAAGAATTTCAAACACAATGTGTAATTGTTATTGAATAAATGATTGATGATGATGACATGGCAGCACCCATATTAAGAAAATTAGCACGATCTATTGAATTTCCTTAAAAAAAACAAGCATTGATAATAGTGGTTTTTCGTGTATCTATAAACGTTTTATACCTATTCTCTATTTCATACAATTGAGTTTATGTAACATTTTTTATTATCACTATTTTTAAGTATTTACGATTATAAATCAATACATAAACAGTTACGCACTACATGATTTCCTTTTTAAAACCTGCGTAGTGAGTGCCCAAATCTGTCGTTTCGTATCACGTGCTATTTCTGGAAATTGATAGAAATCGATCAAATCGATAAATTTATGTCCTGAAGAAAGAACAACAAATTAAATTCTACCAATCTTATGTTCGGTCCTATGAAAATATGTCAATTATTTTTTAAGATATGGGATTATTTTTATGATTTTTTTTTTTTCAATAAATCGATTAATATGCATTTTATTTGTGAAACAGATCAGCAGATCACATGTCATTAATGCACAAGTTATTCTTACAAAAGTTGAAAAAGTTGTCACGATGAAGCTGGCAGTTGGCTATCAGGCCAGGCTCTAGCCTGGCATGTTTTACCGTTTTTAAAACATCATTTTAACGTGTTTTTTTACAGTATTTATTCTTCGTTCGCCAAAAACTTCTTATCGATGAAGTAGTTATTTTCTGTAACACTACCGGATTTCCATATTCTAGCGGCGGTTCGACGCCGCAACGGGCCTCTAGTAATTTTATTACACGAATCAATAATAAAAAAAACGGTTGCTATTAAAATACTTACATCGAACGAACTTTACTTTAGGACATCGCTAAGAACGCTGTCCGCCTCTTTGTTTTCTTGACAGTTCCATAGTACTATCGAATACACAGATAACTGTACATTTTTAAACGAATAAAAACCTTATTACAACATAATTAAGTGTCTATGGGTGTATTGTTAAGGTTATATCGACATATTTGTATCGACATAAACCAATCACTATTTTATTTTTTCTATTCCTGACAACACTTTGAGCTGTCAAGTTAGTTCGCCTAATTAAAATCCGGAGTTTATGTCGATTTGTGTGAGGGTGTCTACTATTTTATTTATTTTATCATCCCTTAGCACTGGAAACCGAGGGTATATTCCGTCGGTCCGCCAACATCTCGGTGATTAAAGAACTCCAGCGGAGCTGTAACCGCGGGGAACCTATCTCCTTCAGAAGTGACCCTCATAACGCCGCCGTGCTGTTGAAGACCTTCCTCAGGGACCTGGAGGAACCGCTGCTGACCTTCGATCTCTACGAGGAGATATTAAAATTCCAGTGTAAGTGTTTCTATACTAGTTTATGCAAGGAGCTGTAACCGCGGGGAACCAATATTCTTCAGGAGTGACCCTCATAACGCCGCCGTGCTGTTGAAGACCTTCCTCAGGGACCTGGAGGAACCGCTGCTGACCTTCGATCTCTACGAGGAGATATTGAAATTCCAGTGTAAGTGTTTCTATACTAGATTATGCAAGGAGCTGTAACCGCGGGGAACCTATCTCCTTCAGGAGTGACCCTCATAACGCCGCCGTGCTGTTGAAGACCTTCCTCAGGGACCTGGAGGAACCGCTGCTGACCTTCGATCTCTACGAGGAGATATTGAAATTCCAGTGTAAGTGTTTCTATACTAGATTATGCAAGGAGCTGTAACCGCGGGGAACCTATCTCCTTCAGGAGTGACCCTCATAACGCCGCCGTGCTGTTGAAGACCTTCCTCAGGGACCTGGAGGAACCGCTGCTGACCTTCGATCTCTACGAGGAGATATTGAAATTCCAGTGTAAGTGTTTCTAGACTAGTTTATGCAAGGAGCTGTAACCGCGGGGAACCTATCTCCTTCAGGAGTGACCCTCATAACGCCGCCGTGCTGTTGAAGACCTTCCTCAGGGTCCTGAAGGAACCGCTGCTGACCTTCGATCTCTATGAGGAGATATTGAAATTCCAGTGTAAGTGTTTCTATACTAGATTATGCAAGGAGCTGTAACCGCGGGGAACCTATCTCCTTCAGGAGTGACCCTCATAACGCCGCCGTGCTGTTGAAGACCTTCCTCAGGGACCTGGAGGAACCGCTGCTGACCTTCGATCTCTACGAGGAGATATTGAAATTCCAGTGTAAGTGTTTCTATACTAGATTATGCAAGGAGCTGTAACCGCGGGGAACCTATCTCCTTCAGGAGTGACCCTCATAACGCCGCCGTGCTGTTGAAGACCTTCCTCAGGGACCTGGAGGAACCCCTGCTGACCTTCGATCTCTACGAGGAGATATTGAAATTCCAGTGTAAGTGTTTCTAGACTAGTTTATGCAAGGAGCTGTAACCGCGGGGAACCTATCTCCTTCAGGAGTGACCCTCATAACGCCGCCGTGCTGTTGAAGACCTTCCTCAGGGTCCTGAAGGAACCGCTGCTGACCTTCGATCTCTATGAGGAGATATTGAAATTCCAGTGTAAGTGTTTCTATACTAGATTATGCAAGGAGCTGTAACCGCGGGGAACCTATCTCCTTCAGGAGTGACCCTCATAACGCCGCCGTGCTGTTGAAGACCTTCCTCAGGGACCTGGAGGAACCGCTGCTGACCTTCGATCTCTACGAGGAGATATTGAAATTCCAGTGTAAGTGTTTCTATACTAGATTATGCAAGGAGCTGTAACCGCGGGGAACCTATCTCCTTCAGGAGTGACCCTCATAACGCCGCCGTGCTGTTGAAGACCTTCCTCAGGGACCTGGAGGAACCGCTGCTGACCTTCGATCTCTACGAGGAGATATTGAAATTCCAGTGTAAGTGTTTCTATACTAGATTATGCAAGGAGCTGTAACCGCGGGGAACCTATCTCCTTCAGGAGTGACCCTCATAACGCCGCCGTGCTGTTGAAGACCTTCCTCAGGGACCTGGAGGAACCGCTGCTGACCTTCGATCTCTACGAGGAGATATTGAAATTCCAGTGTAAGTGTTTCTAGACTAGTTTATGCAAGGAGCTGTAACCGCGGGGAACCTATCTCCTTCAGGACTGACCCTCATAACGCCGCCGTGCTGTTGAAGACCTTCCTCAGGGTCCTGAAGGAACCGCTGCTGACCTTCGATCTCTATGAGGAGATATTGAAATTCCAGTGTAAGTGTTTCTAGACTAGTTTATGCAAGAAGCTGTAACCGCGGGGAACCTATCTCCTTCAGGAGTGACCCTCATAACGCCGCCGTGCTGTTGAAGACCTTCCTCAGGGTCCTGAAGGAACCGCTGCTGACCTTCGATCTCTATGAGGAGATATTGAAATTCCAGTGTAAGTGTTTCTATACTAGTTTAAGCAAGGAGCTGTAACCGTGGGGAACCTATCTCATTTGTGTGATGAACTCGAATATTTGTTCCTGGGTCATGGATGTTATCTATATACTAGCTGACCCGGCGAACTTTGTACCGCCTGAAAGTCGATAAATGTAGAGAAGAAAAAAAAAGTATCCTATGTCCTTCTCCTGGTTCTAAGCTACCTCCCCACCAATTTTTAGCCAAATCAGTTCAGCCGTTCTTGAGTTATAAATGGTGTAACTAACACTACTTTCTTTTACATATGTATATAGAAGATGTATTTTTTATATATTATGTATATCGTCGACTAGTACCCATAGTACAAGCTTTGCTTAGTTTGGGACTATGTCGATGTTTGTATGATTGTCCCTTTATATTTATTTATTTATCCCTGCATCCCTCTCGTCAATGACTAATTTAGGAAAGTGCAATAGCCGCATTAACTAGCGATCTTCTCCGCAGTGTGGTCCAACCGCGACAAGCCGCGACACGTCAAGATCCTCATCCTCGAATGGCTGCCGCCGGACAACTATAAGCTACTTAAGTATATCATACAGTTCTTATGGAAGGTGAGTCCAACTTTTGTCCTACTAGCTGCCCCCGCGGTGTTACTCGCTCATCCCATCGAAAAAAAATCAGGATAAAAGTAGCCTATGTGCGGAGGGTACCGAATTTTATCAAAATAGTTCTAGCTGTTTGAGCGTTACGAAGTAACAAACATACAAACACACCCACAAACTTTCGCTTTTACAATATTTAATGAATGAATAATATTTATTTCAGATTAAAAATTTCAATCCATATTTTTGTTAGTAGGTGCACAGGTTACATTGGTTAGTAAACAATTTTATCTAAAAGTATTAACTACAGAGCCAACCTATAGTAATATTTTCCGGGTGAAACCACTATTGTAACAAGTATGTGTTTTCACCCAAAAAGTCAGGATAGGGTTGTCCCATCTCCAGAAAGTCAGCATAGGGTTGTCCCGTATTAGCTGCGCCCCGCGGTGCTACCCGCTTAGTTCAACGGAACACTAAATTTTTGCGGGATAAAATGTAGCCTTTGGGTTAATCCGGGGTGTCGGCTACCTCGATACCAAATTTTATCAAAATTGGTCCAGCCGTTTGAACGTGAAGAATTAACGAACATACAAACACACACAAACTTGCGCCATTAGTGTTTTACTTTTATCGTCCATTTCACCGCTTTAAAAGATGATTTTATGGATGTAAAGTATCCTGTGTCCTTCCCCGGGACTCAAACTATCTCCATACCAAATTTCATCTGAAAATTAAAATGAAAATGTTTATCGGTTTACATAGATTTACATAAAACATGTTTGGGATCTCCTATTAAGTATTTTTTCATCAAATCGGTTCAGCGGTTTAAGCCTGAAGAGGTAACAGACAGACAGACATTCGCATTTATAATATTGGAGGCGGTATAAGTCCAGGGTTAGAGGTTCTGTGCATGTAACCATTTTCCTGGAAAACTACTGATTCGATATTGATGCGGCATTGAACGGTTATAATTTCAAAGCTGGTTTTTATTTTTAAGCGACCTCATCCGGATACTGTTGAAGACCACTATACGTCTTTAATACGGAGTGGGATATTTCTAAATGTTGAATTTTGTTACTTGTTTGTCCCTTAAAATGTATATTGATTTTGTATAACGATCTCATCATTTTAGCGTCCATCGCCAACTAGCGCTTAGAGCGGCCGCATTACAAAAAAATCATACAGACTCGTTTTGGCATTTCGATGAAAATTTCCAATTTAAACTGGCAGTACAGTAGTGTAGTGTACTCCCTTAAAGCTTTTATTATCATATCAATTGTATATAATGATAATGAGGTTATAAGTTGATAGTTAAAATGTTTAAGGGTAAAAATATTTTCTTTTTAGAGCGTTTAAATAACTTTTTTTTGCTTTTAATTTATTTTTTATTTTTTAGCTATCGCTGGCTAAGTTTATCAGTCTGTTCATAATTGTGCATGACGAAACACAGTTCCGAGTTTGATTTTGGAGTTGTCCTTCTCCTAGACAGGTTGCAGACCAATGCTGATGACGCCCATCTCGCCAAATTACACAAGTCTAACTTATTTCAGCTTGGAGCTCTCTTTTCAATTTACTCGCAAGCCCTTTCATTTGATATCCATATTGCAGAAGTGCATTAAATTAAAAATAACTATTCCTTTTATCTTGGATGGTCCGCCATATTGGATTTTCAAATAATGTCACACACCATATCGTGCATTGTCATCCAAACTAAACGTGTATACAAAATTTCAGCTCAATCGGTTGAAGATATCTACTTCAAAATTGAGTTCAAGGATTCCACCCGAACAAACATATGTACTTACATACATACATTGCAAGTTAAATAAAAGCTTTTAAAAATACAGTATTACGACGAGACGATTAAGACGAGATATAAAAAGTATTCTTGGAAAAGTCAGCGCAGATTTGATGTAAATAGATCTTGGCGGTTAATTAGTATAATTGACAACATTTCATTTTATAACCAGCCTTAATATTTGTATTATCTAGAATGGATTAAAAATGAAATATTACCACATATTTACATTTTCGAAACTATCCCAATTTGTGATTGATAAATTCATTTGAGAAGTTCCTCATTCTAAAAGAGCGTAAGTGACCAGTAATTCGTCACAGCGCAGAAAGTCACACAGTCGCACTATTATTTAGTATGGAAATTTTACCACTATTTTTTTTGTGTTGCCACCATCATATTTTCCACAATTTTCCACCTGTTCCCCGATAAATATAACTTAGATCTCTTCAAGTCGAGAGTGAATAGGCATCTTCTAGCTGAACATGTTCCATCGTAGGCCTTATTGTCACTTAACATCAGGTGCAATGAAGGTTAAATGCACGGCTATTTAGAATTAAAAAAAAAAGGTGTCGTTATTTAGAGGGCCGATTCTCAGATGACGCTGCTTTTACATTATAGTCGGTACAATCAAATAGTAATAATTGTTTTGGCTTCTGTGATAAATGATAATAAATTAATGAAATTATTTGAAACTGCATACTATTTGAAAATTCGAAGTGTTGTCAATTATGCCAATGACCCTGGGAATATACAATATAAGGTCTTCGCACATTATAAAAACTCAACGGCGACTCAATTCTATGCCAAATATTGAAATTTAAGCCCTATGTCATATTAACTAGGTTTAATTTCGACGATGCACCGACGCGTCGTCCACTCGTCGTCCACTACTAATATAATTTTTTGAAATTAAACCTAGTAAATATGACATAGGGCTTAAATTTCAATATTTGGCATAGAATCGAGTCGCCGTTGAGTTGTTATAATGTGCGAAGACCCATACATGTATAGTCTCAAGACACTTGGCCACAGACCACCCCCACTAGACGGAGCATGTAATGCTGGCACTCCACTTGGCGTTGCGTGTTCGCGTATTTGCCTTATTCGGCCAAATACGACCATGTGAGGAGGATTTATTCGTCTATATTTGCCATATTTACACGAAATGCCAAATAGCGCAAATAGGCAAACACGCGTATCCGCTCGCTTGTCGGTTTTTGGTCACACATCAAAGGATTCAAAGGACGCAAATATGGCAAATATTTGCGTTCACCGTCTACACATGGCTCGCTCAGTTGTGTGAGCGACGGCAAACATATTTGCGTATTTAATATATTTTCGCATGTGTGGATGTCGTGTTTGTGATATTTGGACTTCATAGGAATATTTAGACAAACACGGCGAATACGCTACGCGAACACGCAACGCCAAGTGGAGTGCCACCATAAGGCGACCCGTAGGCGACCCGCGCGCACCAACGATACGGTACGGCAGAACATTAAAGTATCAACACGGCGGCCACCGTTTAGTTGCGTCCATGTTTATGAGGTCTCTCTACACTACTTAACACTACAATTTACCATGTTATTTATTTAATTTCTTTTTTCGTTGACGTACGCATGGATCATAAACAAGGACCCAACTAAACGGTGGCCGCCGTGTTGATACTTTAATGTTCTGCCGTACCATATCGTTGGTGCGCGCGGGTCGCCTTACATGCTCCGTCTAGTGGGGGTTGTCTGTGCGCTTGGCACACTTAAAGAATGATTGTTGAAGAGCCACACATCAAATTCCAGGTTCAAGACAGGAGTTGCTTGAACAAGATGACGAGCAGCAACCTGGCCGTGGTCTTCGGCCCCAACCTCGCGTGGCCACCCAACGGGCAGATGTCTCTCCAGGCCATCGCACCAATCAACGCGTTCACAGACTTCCTACTCAAGAACCAGGAGACGATATTCATTATTTAAATATCGAGAAACAATTGAGGTTCGATTTCGAAAACATTTAAATGGGTCATTGTCAGATTTAGGTGCGCGTTAAAAGGCATTTGGTTCCGAACTATCCAGCCTCAAGTGAATCATTGTCCTTGGATTGACCATATTTTATTTAGTAGAAATAAACTTAAAACTGCTCTCAGGTTGCGATCTGGTCACATTCCATCTAAATTGTTCTCATTTTTGATGAAAAAAGTTCCTTCGCCACTGTGCGATGATTGTGGAGTGGTTGAAGATGTTCTACATATATTGATGGAGTGTATTCGGAACGATCCGGTGAGATCCAAATATTTTAATAATAATTCCCGTGAAGTCGGTCTTGTGAACAGCATTTTGGCTTCACCCATATCGGATGACGCTGAAATGCTGTACAATCTAGCCGATTTAGCGTTAGTTGTTCCTAAGTGATTTATTTGTTTCCTTTTTGTATTTTGTTTGTAAACTGTTTTTACGGGGCGATGTGGTCGCTTAGCGACAAAGTCCTTTCAATAAATTAAAAAAAAAAAAAAAAGGTGCGCGTCTTTCCGGTGGACATTTGCGAAATTAAGGATTCCAGGGCCTAATTTTCTGATTCAATGCCTGTGAGAATAAGGAACGTTCTCTCTTCTATAATCCGATGTAATAGCAACATCACCTAGATTCATACAAGCTCTTAACTTTTGACCACCGAAGGGACAATTTTGTTTTATGGACTGACAATGACCCAAATGCGTTAAGGCGACGGGTAATGCGAAACTAGCGCCAGTTTCGATTTTTTTCTTATACCTTCACAATCTGATATTTTTTTAGAAATAGCTGAAGTCTAGGAGCTAGCAAAACACCTTTAATATTTATTAAATCACTATATACAATTTGTTCACTGTAGTTTACCTTACAAAACTTGTTCACGTCAAAAGCGGCCACAATAGTTTTGGGCAAGTTTTTAGAGACAACTAAAGAACAAGAAATTGTGTATAATGATTTGATAAACACTAAAGGTGTTTTTCCAGCTCCTAATATCTTGCAATTACTGAAAATTGATCTGGTTTGGAAGATATAATAAAAATTCGTAAGTGGCGCTAGTTTCGCATTACCCGTCCCCTTAATACTGATATCTGTACCCTTACCATGAGTGTGACCGTACTCGCAAGCGACAGCGTTAACAATTTGTATGGAGCATAGTACAGTTCCTTTGTAGAAACACAATTCTCCATACAATGATTAGATGTTGCTTTTAATCAAGGTTGAATAGCGCCTTGTCGGTCGATCCATGGCAATCGTCGGTTAACTAATGAAACTCTAAGGCTGGATTTAACCAAACATTTATTCCAAGAATAATACTTATGTTGGATTGGCCGCCGCCATGACTGATCTCTAGCCCAAACTGTGCCACGCGACTCTTTCTCTCTTTATGTACAGTACTGTAAGAGAGTGAAGGGTGATACTATGTCGCGCGACAAGTCGCGGAGCTTAGTTCTGCTAGATCGCCTAATGATGAAGCGCGTACCGATTCGAAACATGTCCAGCGATATTAGACCGTTTCGTATGTTTTAATTTTTGTTTTTTTTTTTATATATTTTTTTTTTACTCACGGGAGTTCTCTATTTAAAATGGAAGAAAAAGCGTTATTATCGGAATAAAAGTTTGGTCGAATGCAGGCTTAGTGTGATTCGATTTGACCTAAATGGAATAGTATACGAAGATTGAATTTCAAATTATTTTCTAGATTTTGTCACCCCTTTGAGCGCCAAGCGGCAAAGCAATTAATTCACCGTGCCACTGACGCCAAACCAAAAAAAAAAAGTGCTCCAAAATCAACAGAGATTGAAAAACACAGATAGTCGTTTGAATTAGCATGTTTTTGACCATTGTCATTTTTGATGTCGTTGGCGTCAGTGGCACGAATTCCCGATGACGTGATTTGCCGTCTTTGGCGTTCAAAGGGTTAATCTCCGAATGAGTCTTATTGATTGAGACCATGTTCCTAATAATAGGGACTGACTTTTGAATGAAATTCCGTTGTCTTATGATGACTTTTTAAAGTATTAATAACGTTGGAATTTTATTTTATTCCGCAACAATACAGGTACAATAACGATCTGATGATAAATTTACGGCATGGGAGGGTTCATATTTATTTTACAGAACACAACTCTACTCATGTTCATATCCCGGGCCAATAGGCGTCAAATCATTTGTGCATCGAATACCTGTGTGTATATGTTTCACGGTAGTAGTCTAGTTAATACTGAGGGTTCATTTTAAATTCGACTTAATTTCATAAGTTAATATTAATTGAAGAATGTAAATCTTGAAATTATTCCTCAAATAAGGTTAATTAGTAGAGTTTATTAAGAGAGCATGAATGGATTCCATGGCCTTCCTCTGGGCACGTGTCACAAATGTGACGTTTTGTTCCGCTGTTGCCCCTTTTCGAACATGTCTTCTGAAAATGCCACTAATATATTGTAACTATTTCTTCCTTAGTGTATACCGCATCAAGTGTTTAAACGAGTTATGTAGATACACCGAGTAATTTTACATATATCGGATTCTAAGCGACAATTATAATTGTTTACTCGCAGCGTTACGCGCTATTGTACCATCTTGACACACATTTAGTTTTAAATAATCATATAAAAACTGATATCCCTACCCCTCAGATTCACTTTACACAACTATAAAGGTCTTCGCACATTATATCAACTCAACGGCGACTCGATTCTATGCCAAATATTGAAATTTAAGCCCTATGTCATATTTACAAGGTTTAATTTCAAAAAATGATATTAGTAGTGGACGACGAGTGGACGACGCGTCGGTGTATCATCGAAATTAAACCTAGTTAATATGACATAGGGCTTAAATTTCAATATTTGGCATAGAATCGAGTCGCCGTTGAGTTGTTATAATGTGCGAAGACCTTTAACCGGCCCATCCCCTCAATAAAAAATAAAAATAAAAATAAATTAACAAAAAATTCTGTCTAAAGCACAAAAATTATGCTCTAAAATAATGTCTAATGACGTTGCTGGCTGGTGAATCCGGTTAACCCGCGAGTGGGTGCCGTAGCCATTTTTGATAGGGTACAAAAAGCAGTAGGGTACTTCTTATTTTGACGATATTTTCTCGGACACCACATTTTGTTATAGTACTCGAAAAAACGTATTTGATTTTTTAAGTTCACTACCGGCAAATAAAAAAAACAAAATAATATTTAAAAATACATTTAATAACAAATTACTCTTACACAGAAACCAATTTCTTTTTCTAATACTTACGCAGCATAATTTAGTTGATATGTAACTAGATAATTTAGTAAATAAAATATTATCACTGCTGACAATAAAAGAAATGTGTAAAAGAAGATTAACTAACATTTATCTCGGATTTTATGGGCGGTAGCGAGAACAATAATTTGATAAAAAATTAAAAACAAATCAAGGACGACTTTTAGTGTCCTTGCAAAAAAATTACTCGTCACAACAAGAAGCACCCTAATCAACAGTATAGAATAGCTAAAAGCTAACCTAATCTAGCCTAGTTTGGTGGCAAGCAATGAGCATACTTTTATGCCGACTGTACATATTCGTACACCTACAGTCTCAAGACAAAGACAACACATTTTGTTTTATCAGTTTCCAGCTAACTGAAAAAAAAAAAAAGCAAAGTTTTTTTTCTTCCCTCTGTGGCGCAATGAATGTTAACTGAGATGTAGCTGGCTTCTTATAGGTCTATTGACTGAATAGGGGAAATAATGGGGAATGGATAAAATTAAAAATCTTATACTTTTGTTTGTAGGTAGGAATAAGAATAACCCTAAATAAAAGTTCAGTTTTCTGTAGCCTAAAAATTATTAAAAGGATGGATATTTTTCCCTCGCTTTGTACGGGCTAGGGCATCGCAACGGGAACCTGACCAAGGTGATAGTTCTTTCGACTTGGCTGGAGGCTGCCGTGCTCCTAGATACCTATTTAGGTACAATACGATTAAAATCAGTTAACGATTCGGATTGTATATCTATCTTGCTCGTACTTATGCGATTTTAATAAGAGCGTGCGAGAGGTCTAGCAATTTACCGTGCCACTGACGCCAGAGTAAAAAAAAAGATGTGCCCCAAAATCAACAGGGATTGAAAAATACTTGTAGCGGTTAGAATTACAAAGTTTTTGATCATTGAAATTTGGACGGCTGTGGCCGACGTGGCGTCAGGGGCACGATTTTTTGTTGAAGGCCACAGCCGACTGTGGCGCTCAAAAGGTTAACTGATTTTAATCGTACTGTAGTATAATTGTTACGTTGCCCTTGCGATGCCGTATAAGGCGGGAAGAAACATTTTCATTGTTTTTTTATGCTACAGAATGATCTGTAACTTTTTTTCCAGGAGTTAGGGGGAGTCATTCCTACCTATAAGCAAAAAATCATCCATACCCCATTAGGTAGCGCACTATAACAACATAATAAATTAAAATAACGGCTTAATAAATACATGTAAATGCAACGTAATCTTTAATTATAGTAACGAAATAGCTATTAACAAAGATTTAACTTATATTTATGTAAATATTAATAATGTATTGATAAGTTACTAACCATGAACTATACCTAAGCGATAACGATATGTCACTCAAATTAAATTTGTGTGCAATTATTTGTTGATGGTGTGAAGCCGAGTAGTTTCATAAATCATGTATGTCTGTGGCTTCCTTTCCTCGCAATTCTATAATAGATAGAATCTTCATTCCCGAGTGGATCCTCCCATAATTAATGGATAATTGTTGTGATTACCTTTAGTGGCAAAGAGTGGAACGGAATTACAGATACTGTTTTATTAATCGTAGCTTTAAAGCTTTATAAAATAAATGGATTAAGTACTCATGGCGGGCCGTAACATTTCTGAATGGACCGAAACATGCAGATACATTAAAGGTTTACACCGTCTAGGCTGCGTTTAACCTAACTCGTATTCCAAGAATAACTCTCACACTCGGATACTAACGTATGAAAACCATAAAGCCTGTTGACAACCAAAACTAACTAACATTTCTGTCACTAACTCTTCAAAATCTCGTATCTATCTTGTACAGTGATACCGAGATACGAGCTTTATTTTTAGTGGGTATTGGTTGTCAACAGACGAAGTTTCTCATTACAATCCGAGAGTAAGCGTTTTTCTGGACATTGGTTATCTAAATATAATGTGGTGGTTTTCTAATTGAAGTCCCATTTAGTCTGTCTTTTTTTCATTGATTTAAGAGATTGCTCGGCTGAAACAACGCAGTGCCATTTGGGCCAGTCCTTGGTGGTCGCGACCACGGTAGTGGATTCATCACGTGTGTATGCCAAAGCGAATTATGACTCGCCTACCATAGTGACGTCATGGCTTAGCGTAGGTATTTATGCTGATCTGTGGATTTTTGGAGCTAGTACTATATACTAAAGATATAAGTAGGTACTGTTGGGAAAAATATCAATAAATGGCGTCACTGTCGTTAGTTATTCTCAATATAACGGACATATAATCTGAGACGAAGCAAAACTCACTAGTAATACGTCACAAGTCTTTATATGAGATTAAAACTGAAATACGAGCTTTGTTTAAATGCATATGATACTTGGTGAGTTATCCTTCGAAGCAGGCGACATCGACAATAATCAACGACAGTTATCTATTGCTATTTTATCCAGCGGTGCTTAACGTACTTTTAGCTATCACTTCCATAAGAAAATACTTAATATACACGCACCTCTAGCACATATGACACGCGACTCTTGCGCGAGAAATAATAAATGACCTATCTCTTCGCAGTACTGTGAGAGAGTGACTGCTGCGACAAACAGACAGATAAGATGAGATTGTGTTGTTTGGGGTGTCAAATTATTGTGAATCAATAAATCTGCAAGGTCAGTTTCATTAATAGTATACGAGTACTAAGCCACGGTGTCACCATCGCGTAAGCTGGTCTTTCCAGTCAACTTCCAACGACCGTATTTTATATAAGGATTTTTGAAATTTTTTGAAGTTGGCTTTTATAATGTACAGTTTAGTTATAGTGTTTGTAGTTTACCGGTTGAGATTTGTGGGATGTACTGAGCATAAATTCGTCTAAGTTGCACTTCAGAAGATTCTTCCAAAGATAACTTTGTGTCGCGTAAGAACTAAAAATCTCGGCGTCCCGAACCCACCAACGATACCAACATGTAAGGTACAATTCTACTGGCTGTGTAAAGCGAGATGAAGTGAACAAAACATTTATACGATTAGCGATAAATTACTTTATTATAATAATACGGTATTTGATGACAGATCAAATCAGATACTCTTTATGAAACGTCAAAAACGATTTGCTAGTATGAAGTTTCTATGAAGATACTGGCTTGTGACGTCATCAAAATCAGTAGTCAAAACACGTCTTTTTACTTTTTGTCCACTTAACCTTTCGGACGCCAAAGATGGCCGCTGTGGCCGACAGCGAAAGAATACTTCACTGACGCCAACGTAAGCCACAGCCCTCGAAATTTCAATGATCAAAAACTTTGTAATTCGAACCGTAACAAGTATTTTTCAATCCCTATTGATTTTGGAGCATTTTTTTTTATTTTTTTTTGTGGCGTCAGGGGAAAGGTGAATAAGATTATCGATTAAACATCGCCAGTCACAGTAGAAAAGTATCATTACAGACAGTATGACACGAACTTAATTTATCGCTAATTGAGTAAATCATAAATCATTATTATTAGTTATCATTCTCGTGCATTATGATTGTAACCATTCGGTTATTGAAATTTTGACTTGGTTTTTTTTTTATTTTTTATGTCATAGGGGCAAACGAGCAAACGTATCGCCTGATGGAAAGTGATTACCGTCGCCCATAAACACCAAATTAAATTCCAATCATTCTGTTATTATTTACAATCACTCAATTGCTTCGAATTTTGAATTGGACTCTATTTATATAATAAAATAAGAGTTGTGACAGGTAGCCGTAGGTACCAAAAGCAATTGAGTGGTTAATGCACGAAATTGATTACTATTAAAAATATAATAATAATGATTTACACAATTACCGATAAATCAAGGTCGTACCGATAGATTTTGACTTTGTAAATCCTATTTCCAAGTCAGTGTAATGTATTTGTCAATCTTGACTATACAGTACGATGTATACATATATTACTGTACTTATAGGCTGCATAAATTTACTCCCCATTTATGATGCAATTTTGCAGCTCATTGTACATTAAGTTAGAAACTCGTGTCATACTACATGCGGTGGTGTAGGTATTAAGCAATAAAGCTTTGTATCGATATCGTTTCATATTAACTGCCGCTATACTATAAGTTGGTGGGTCTGTATGTACATAGATAGGCTGCGTTTTCCAAGGGTATCAGTCAGGGCCCATACTCTGACAGATTATAAATTATAAGCATACATACATAAGCTAGAAACTTACATGTTATGCCTCTGAATCGATGGAACGATTCATTTTATCTCTGGCGATATAACTGATAAGACATCAGTAGGCATAGGCCTTCCAAAAAAAAAATTTTTGGTACACCCTACTTCCCATACTAAACTTCACTTCCGTACATATGTTTATGTTAGATATATATTGATATAGGCTTTCGACCGTACACTTATTGTGAAGCCGGCACTCAGAGACCGTCAGATAAAACCGTGGAAAATAATGTAATAAGTCGTCACTACTTTGAAAAAAAAAAAACAAAACAGTTATACACAGTCCATGTATTTTTCAAGGTGGTGACTTTATTAGGTAATGCTATTCAATATCGTTTACAATTATAATATACATAATGAATCTAAATTGTATAAATTTATTTTACACTGCAATAAAGTAAATTTAATTTTTATAAGTACTAAAACTGAATGAAAATCGTAGATTGCTGATAAATGATTTGTATAGTTTTAGAGGTTGATATGACAATAGTAAGGCTAGGCGCAAGGGAATATCATCGGTTAATATTATCTATTTCGATGAATTAAGGAGTTAATATTCTGCATTGGAATCGATTGAGAAAGAAAATATTCATTGTTGAAGCATAACAGTATAAGAAATATATTGTCTCTCAATGTTAACAGCTGTTCGTTTTCCAGTTTAGCGTATGAGCTCCTTGCGTATATCTATTGTACTCTTAACATTATAACAATTGTCTTACAAGGGGCGTTCAGATGCAAACACGATACCAAATTAAAAAGGTAATACTTCAAAATCAGGTGTCTATGTTTTATCTGTGCTATGGAGTGTAGAGGGCGAGGAGCAGCATCTTTCATAGGAGAATATTTAAAAAAGTGTCTAGTGGTAAGCAGTAAATAATAGTTCCAATGCCGTCCGCAATAGCGCTAGAGAAGCAAGAAAGTATGAAAACAAATCCAAGTTTTAGACGGCGTGAACTGTGTTGAATTGTTTTTTTTTTATATTACAAATTAAGTTTTATTGAAATTGTATAAACAAACTTTGCTAAGTAACGGAAATACTTTCAGCCACGGCAGCGCCACTAATTACACACTGGATATCTGAAGATGCTACTCCTCCCTTCTACACTCGATAATCTGTACCTTGTGATCACAGATAAAACATAGACGTACAGACCACGAGTTCTCAGATTGATGTTCGGGTTCGTCTGAAATCAAGAGGGTTACTCCGATGTTCCAAATTCGACAATCATATAATGCCGTCCCGCTCAGCCAAGTATTTTAAGCCTGATCGAGAGGGATGGCACGAATCGAATTTCGATCTTGGGAGTGACGGAGTAGTAGAACGTTTCTTAGAGGGTCGAATCTCGTTTGTATAAGATCGAGTGAGACAGGTATACCAGAATATATGTATAGTGTACATCACAGCCAGACGCAGACATACATGAATAAATTGTAAAATCGCTTAGAGAAAGCATTGCTCGGTGTAATATCTGAACGCCAAGGCGCGCATGTATAACCTAGTAAAGTTGTCATATTTATAAATTAGTAGATTTTATGTTTATCAGACTGATCAACAGATTATAGTTCAAAGTAGGTTTAAGTTTATGTAATATTATATATATTTGAATCTCTGAAAGTATAGCATTCCGACGCGAAATTCTCATATTTTATCAGGATCTTGTGTAAGTTTAATAATGGAAAAATCCGAGTTTTTTTTTATATTTTTGTAATTCTAACATAAAATCTATTAATGTAATGTATTAATTTTCGTTAGTATTTGGATCCTAATATTATAGTTCTCCTGAACTCAAATCGAATAGTCTTTGGCATAATTGTTTACCTATTATCCTACTATACGATACGAAGTTATAATTTTTTAAATCGTCGCGGACGATTCGTCTTATTAATATTACACCGAATTTATATGTAACTAGGTTGAAGTTTCCCTGCACTAAATTAATACGTTTTCTTCTATAAGATGAGATGAGGCATCAAAAGAGTATGAGTGGCAGAGTTATCAACTTCATTGGAAAATATAGTATACACAAGTACCATACTACTTATTTGTAATAAGATATGGCACAGTAATAGAGCCGTTACGAAATAATAATAGCAAATTACAATTTTTTTTTTTTTTTAATTGCATTAATCATTTAATATAACAACAATAAGCAAATATAAAGATAATACATAGAAACAATTAAAACTAGAACTAGAATATATGTATATATATAAACTTAACACATTACGTAGGGGCCGTTCAAGTATTACGTAAACTAAACACCAAGGGAAGTAGAGTTTGATAATGATTACGTCAGCAATATTTTATATCAGTATTTCTTTTTTTTATTGTTGTAGATGATATATTGCACATATTTGAATAGTTAATAGATAGGGGATAAGAGAATTGCTTTTCTCGCGTTTAAACGTGGTGAGCTGGTGAGAGAAGGGGTTTCAATATTACCAATTTACTCCATATTGATCACCTGTGGATGTACTGTCATCGCTCCCAAACGGATGCACCAATTTGAGTGCGGTTTTTTCTATCGAATGATTTTTCCGTCGAGGTGGTTCTTAGCTGTTTGGTGAAAATAGGACCAGTAGTTTCAAAGATATAGCTTTAATTGGAACAAGTGACGAGATCTCAGCCATTATTGAAGCTAAGGATTCCAAATTTTGTATTTATATTCAGTTTTAGTAGGATTTTCTATATCATTCATTGAATGAGGGTCTCATGACGACATCTTGTGTTGGGGGTGTTTGAAATGTTTAATTTCGCTTATTATACTTGAACGATCCCCCATACATATGATATTATTGTTATGATTGACTTGGTTATTATCTCATTGTACGAGTTTAAATCAAGTAAGTCGCTCTTCTGTAACTGCATACTTGGTGATGCACAGGGTTCGGAAATTCGGATCGATATTTACCTAAACATTGGCGGCGGCTTTGTTATTCGGTCGTAGGTATAGGCGGCTTTGTTTGACGTATGAGTGAGATGGCAATAGGATTTTGTCAACTTTAGTTAAATATCGATCCGAATTTCCGAACCCTGGTGATGCACCTTTAGTCCCATTCCAGTGTCAGGTATCCAACTGGCTGTACCATCTAAGTCTGAAATTGTATCTTTAAGATTGTCTTCGTGATATCGTCTGGCGACAGCTAAAACTCACTAATGAACATATGCTTACTTAAAGGGGCGTCTAAACGGGCCATGTTTTGCTGCAATTTGTGGCCGGCAACTATTGCCGTCCCTCTCTAACGCCCTATGCTAGAGCAAGATGCAAATAATGGCCGGGCCACAAATCGCAGCAAAACATGGCCC
The DNA here is from genome assembly GCA_932273695.1 of Apotomis betuletana. Lineage (NCBI taxonomy): Eukaryota > Metazoa > Arthropoda > Insecta > Lepidoptera > Tortricidae > Apotomis > Apotomis betuletana. Next base: position 7,599,898 of record OW026298.1, on the reverse strand, counting down.
GTTTAGGTCCTTAAAACAAAGCTCGTATCTCACTGTCAATCAACTTACTAGATACGAGCTTTTGAAGAGCAGTGACAGAAATTTTAGTGAGTTTTTGTTCACCAGGCGATATAATCTATGAATTTATTTTATGCTACACGACATATGGGCGTTTTATAAACTTTTATTATAATGTCATTCCAACTGTAGACTGATGCTTCCTTAATTTAATGTAGTCTTTAAAAAATGACGTTCAATTATTGTGAGCCTCTACGGGCCATCGTAGTCCAATATGTACAGTCGCCATCAGATATATCGACGCATATAAGGCGTTCATAAATATGTGAACACAACTCTTATTGACTGGGCGTTACAGTACATGTTCATATATCTATGAACGCCTTATATGCTACGATATGTCTGATGGCGACTGTACAGCTGCCGACTTTAAAGTAGAGTGCGTGAATGTGTCAAATTAATTTCATGGGTGTTCATGTCATAATGATGAAATGTCGCTATGAAAACGGCAGATCTGTTATTCTGAGGAATGAGGCGTAGTTGCCGTATCCTAGAGGAGGTATGGGTCGCGATATTTGAGCTCCCTGATGCCTTGATCACACGTACCGAGTAAACGGGCGAGACAGTGCTCTGTCTCGCTCGTTTGTCTTGTGTGTGACAGGGACGAGAGCACTGTCTCGCCCACTGTCTCGGTACGTGTGATCAAGGCATAAGTGTTGTGGAACAGCCCGATGCAACCCGAACTGGATCTAACTGGTTCGGAAATAGGGTGGAGGTGGGAGCAAAGAATATTGTCGCGAGGCAGCCGATTGAAACAGCGAAGTGTACGCTGTTTATGTAATGGCATTAAACCATCTCTAGCACAAATGTGACACGCGACTTTCTCGCGCGAGATATTTAATCTATCTCTATCTATACAGTACTGTTAGAGTGTCGGGTGACGCTATGCCGCGCGACAAGAGTCGCAAAGCATAGTTGTGCTAGATGGGCTTGCTAACGGCGATCTTTACGCGAGCGAATAAAGAAAATAGTTTTCAGGTCATTATGTAAAGCCTAACCAGAAATATATGAGGATTGTCAAGAGGGCGCTATTTATAAGATTTATATGGCAACAATTCTGCAACCAATCGCAACCCACTATAAAAAAAAAACACCCAAACAAACCCACTATAATGACGTTAGTTTAAATACCTGTCAGTTCCACTATGTTAACCTCGTAATATCATTTAATGGAATGCACTCTTATCCTGACTGTTTTTCTTGTAATAAATACGTGTACACTTTATATAATCTTACGTTCACGACTATGAATGGTTTTCGGCATTTTCTTTGGACAATTTTAAATATTTGTCTTAAAGAAACCATCACGAATGACATTGACATTGTTGACAAACCATCATAATCATTGCCAGTGTAAGAAATTAGTTTCAGTGAAATTCCGCAATATGGCACATCCTCATATATTTCTGGTCAGGATTTATATAGTTTACAGGCTGGTAACAAATTGCAACCCGCCCCGGCCGGTCGGTCATCGAGTTGGAAGCTGGTTTTTTTTTTTCTGCTGGCTCAGTTCGGGTTGCTCCGTTCGATTCCACTACACTTCGGAAGCTGAAATACCACCCGACTGCCTCTTGGATACGGCACTGCATCTACGCGTCATTGCTTTTATTTTACTATATTATACAAGAAGGTGCTTGCGACCTGCGTTCTCGAAGAAAAGTGGGTTCTGATGTATTGCTTTCCGTATGTAAAGTAAAAGTATCCTATGACCATCTGAGGATGCCTAACTCATCGAATATTAAAGTTTTGAAATCTGTCCGCGACCGTTTAGTCGTGATAAGAGGACGAGGATTGTATACTATAATAAAACTCCTTTATCGAAAGCACCTTTACAGGCCTGAAGGGAGACAGCTACCTGTTAGAGAGGTGCATTTTTCTCCGCAGCGGTGAACGGCGGCCATAGGAGGGAGCGAGATACCGCACTCGGACGTTCCGCAACTACAGTCCGACCAAAAAGAGTAGAAATTAAAAAGTGGCAATACTGTAGTGTCCTCCCTTTCTAATCAATATAAGAAAACGGGGACGATACTACAGTATTGCCACTTTTTAATTCCTACTCTTTTTGGTCGGACTGTACCTGTGGCCCACGCTTGCCGCAAATGTCCTGGCCGGTTATATGTTGGCACTCGATGTGACACTATCTACTAAAGTAAAAACTGCTTATTAGGCTGACCCATTGCTGCATGACCGAAGGGGCCGAAAAGTTTATAAAACTACCAGGTTTATTTAGTCTTTTTACATTTATGAACCAATTGATGCATTAGTTGTAGTTTTGTACTTTTAGAATCAAATAAAATAAATTGTTTATATCTTTAATATATGCCTGTTGATAGTAATGTGAAATAATATCAGTAATAATTGAATATAGAATTTGTTATAATTTAAACCACTGGTTTTATTACAGTCCCAGTTTACGTCACCCTATTATAACTGTGGCCCGTTTCATGAAACTACAAGTTGCAATTTACAAGAGGAAATCCTTTTGTAATTCATACATAGGGTTAGACAGGTACTTCAGCTTGTAAATTGTAATTTGTAGCTTCGTGAAATGGGCCCCTGGTATGCAGGTCTCATCCTCATCAGTGTAGTTAATAATGTTTCGCCATCGTTTTTTTTTGTTCAAAAGCTCGTTAAAGCATGCTTTTTTTATATAATTCGTAGAAAAGTTGATAGAAATATGTAGAGTATTTAAGGAGCTTGCATTGTTCGGGTTTCTATATAAGGACGCGTTGACATGTTATTGGCATAACGACGCAAACAAATTTCAGTCACATAAAAACGAGTTTGCCCGAAAAATACGATGGTAAAACTTTATGCATTAGATCTACTTACCTACGGTCAGCATCTAAGGTAACTGACAATAAAATTGCTGGCTTATGTCAATTCGCATTCCGGAATTGTCAGCGACTTGATTCTGACTGTACGAGTTCTATGCACGGTATCTTTTCGTACTGCGCTTAGACTTATTAGTTTAACACACTAGCGCCATCTATTGATAGGATCTTACTTTGCTTACGCTGTAATAGTTAAGTGTAACCAGGTAATATGTAGGTACCATAACAGATATCAACATATTTCAAACTAATATTATTATTATCTATTAATTTGGAATCGTTTCATGTTAATGTTTTACGTATAGTGATATTGTGTTAATGTAGTTAGTTTTCCGAAAACAATAGTAAGTACATATTACCCAGATAGCCCGACCAGGTGTTATAACAACGCTCTTTTGTTTTTATAATTTAGGTACTCTAAGGGCCTTATCACACTTGCGATTTGCGAGCGTATTTTCTATACAAATAAGCGACGCGGCGAACACGCTGCGCGATCGCCTTCATACAAAATACGCTCGCAAATCGCAAGTGTGATAAGGCCCTAATGCTTGTTGTGATTTCAGATAACGCAAAATTTACCCAGGTTCCAAAAAGTTCGTTTAGGTGAAAGTGGGTTAATAACGTCTGCCAGCGTAAACCAAATTAATGGTTCAGGCGGGGTAGGTTAGGTTAGGTTAGGACACCCGTGTCGGCCCGCAAAGCCGTTGAAAACGCGGGTCCAAACCCCGCCTTAACCATGATTTTTTTCAATTTTCGCTTCACTGTAAGCAACAGTACAATCTACATTCAGGTTTATTTCTGTTTACAAAAGGATAGCAAATGGCGTTTTTGATGGTTCTCATATTTACTTGTGATCATCGAAACTTCATTTTACATTCTTACCCTTAAAAATTATAAATTATTGTGTTTATTTTTTATATTTTCACATAATTATAGATACCTCAGAACACTGGCGTACTAACTTTTCGTACGGAAAAAATGGTTTGTGATTAATACGTTAGTGTACCTACAAACTCCTTAAGGTTACGAATTCATGCGCAATAATTTCAATTAATTAATTGTGCATTTACGATTACACCCTGTACGATCTCCTTGAATGATTCCTCCTCTATAATCGAGTGGAAGTACTTAACATAAATAAATAAATTCACATCCATAACAATTCACGTTTAACAATTTGTAAACACATCTCAAGAGTTAAATTGTTCATTAATCTACTGTCATAGGCCACACTTATTTCCCCAGTTTCTTCAGACACCACCAAAGTTATTGAGTCACTCGCTTCGCTGATTCCCAAAGCTGCCCTGTGTCTCGTGCCAAACTTGCTTGGGAGAGTTGTACTGGCGGACAAGGGAATGTAGGTGCTCGCCGCTACAATTTTACCTCTTCTTATAATCACAGCACCATCATGTAAAGGAGTATTGGGTATGAAAATATTTATAAGCAGCTCACCGGTAACTTCAGCGTTCAACAAAGTCCCAGTTGAAATAAACTCTTGGAGGTTCATCAATCTCTCGATCGTTATTAGTGCCCCAATTTTTCTTTTAGCCATGTACTGCAACGCTTTTTCTAAAGAAATTAAAAGCGATGAATTCACTCTTCTCCTTTTCTTCCAGTGTATATTTTTTCCCAAATATTGTAATATACTTCTGATCTCAGGTTGGAAAACCACTATGCAAACAATAACTCCGCAGTTTCTTATTTTATCTATCATAAGTGTGAAAATACTTAAATTGGTTAGTTCCACTAGCCTCTTGATAACGAGGATTGCAGCGACTCCTTTGATCATGTGTGTGAATTTGGTCTCCATCTTCAAACTTGCGACGATGATTAAAAGAGTCAATATACACAGTTCCAAGCAACTTGCGTAGGAACCTTGTGAGACGTCAACTTTGTTATTGGAAATAAAACTTGCGAGTATGTTCTTCATAATGGAACGACTCTCAGTCGGTAATCTTATTTCCACACTACACCGAGTCACGAATCTAAATAGTATTGGTACTCTTTTCCCCTCATTTATATTACTCGCGGATATAATATTGTGAGCTGGCAATCTTTTGGGCCATTGAACTAAAACAATATCTTCGATTATACCTACTAACTTCTTACAATATGAAATCGATAAAATAATAATTAAAAGTGTTACATTATTTTTTCTTAACTATTTTCCACGTCTAACTCATTGTTATGTGTTTCATAATACACAACAATATTTATGTTACTGTGGCGACATTTTCGCCCGGGGATTTCGGAACTTTGGTACCTACTCGCGGAGCGTAAGTGGATTTCCCCTTTGTTTATAACGTATTTATCTTGATGAACGTGATAGCAAACGTATAATATTTTAGGATCTAAATTATATAATAATAATATAATAACAAATACAAAATAGCAAATGTTGAGAGAAAATATTCTCTAAAAATAAATCTTTACTTTTTTTCTTATTAAACTACAGATATACCTATGTATTTGTTTGATATGATTATTTATTGTTATTGATAATCAATGACCTGTCCAATGTTAGCATGTTCTCTTTCATTTCTGGACAACTACTTAGGGCTTGTGCACAAATCACGTGAGGTTCGATAGGGAGGGAGGGGGGTCGCGAAAAAATCACGAAAGATCACGTTGGGGGAGGGAGGGGTATAAGGAGACCTCACGTGTATTTTTCTACTATGAACGAAGACTAAGAAAAATCGATATTTTTTCTCGGTTTCGTTAAAAATAAATCTTCACTTGTTAAATACTTAAAATTTGGCGAGTCTATTTTACGAAATTCTGGCAAAAAAAAAATACACGTGAGGTAGTATGGGGGAGGGGGGGTTAGCAAAGAACCTCACCAAATATCGCCACGGGGGAGGGGGGGGGGGGTCAAAAAGTAGCCGAAAAAACCTCACGTGATTTGTGCACAAGCCCTTAGATCAAAAGTTGTACCGTCTCAAGTAGTTAGATTAAAAAGTTCAAAAATGTGTAAAAAGACTGATGAACAAATCACGTGAGGTTCGATAGGGAGGGAGGGGGGTCGCGAAAAAATCACGAAAGATCACGTTGGGGGAGGGAGGGGTATAAGGAGACCTCACGTGTATTTTTCTACTATGAACGAAGACTAAGAAAAATCGATATGAATCCTCCCTGCACCTCCTCACGACCAAAATAATTGGCAACAATGTATAAATAGGTAGCTGTTATCTTTGGAAGTCGGTTGAAAATCGGTATCGCGCCATCAAGGGATTAAATTTGGGTAATATCTCAGGTAATGTGCAATTTAATCGTTTACTGGAAAATCGCTCGGTAATACCTATTACTGAATTACCTCTGTTAATACCCCGGCCTATCCCTCTAACAAACATTATCTAATTAATCAGCCTAATCATGTTGGGGAAATCACAGAAGCTCAACAGATTTTTTTTAACTGATGCGGTGCAGTTTCATATGTTCGTTCTTGACTCCAGCACGTCCGCATAACTGTACACGCGACTCATTGTCGCGCGACAAATACTACCTGTCACTTTCCTCTCAATACCGTGCGAGCATGACTGGTGACGCTGAGTAACGCGACTAGCGATGTCGCGGCAAGATATGCTAGCCCGGTTATATCGTATGTAATGGCAGCCCTAAGGCCCCTAAGTGTCACCAAACAAACATCTACAACAGATGCTGAGGCCAATGATGATGATGATGAAGTGTCACCAACACGAAGGTGTTCAGAATAGTACATTACATACCTAGGGCGTTGAATTCGTAATGTCCCAGATTCCAGTTGTAAAATATGCGGGTTTGTCTAAAGTTTTACATCTTGCCTTGGCTAGGAAGTGAGATTGTCTCCTTGCGATCGCGTAGCGGGCTGAAAATTCCACTTACAGCCTAGGGTAGCGTAACGTAAAAACAATTGCTGCGCGCATTGATATGGGATTCGATGTTCAAATTTAATAAAGGTTCTTTTGTGAATAGTAATGTTTATTATCAATTTATCAGAATGTGTGGGGTGAAAAAAAAATATTTCTTTAAATATCAATTCGTTATTTCATAGATATTACATGTTTTATTTCTAGACTGTGTTAAATTAGTAAGTAGGTACAAGTCCTTCTCCATGTAAATGTCAAACTATACAAGTCAAGACAAATCACAAAAACTATATATTCTTAAAAACGCCTCTCTTAAACAATTGAGGGACATTAATTTCAACGATCATTTTTTTAGGGTTTCGTAGCCAAATGGCAAAAAACGGAACCCTTATAGATTCGTCATGTCTGTCTGTCCGTCTGTCTGTCCGTCTGTCCGTCCGTATGTCACAGCCATTTTTTTCCGAAACCATAAGAGCTATACTGTTGAAACTTGGTAGGTAGATGTATTCTGTAAACCGCATTAAGATTTTGATGCAAAAATAAAAAAATAATAATAAATATTGGGGGCTCCCCATACTTAAAACTGAAACTCAAAATTTTTTTTTCATCAAACACTTACGTGTGTGGTATCTATGGATAGATCTTCAAAAATGATATCGAGGTTTCTAAAATATTTTTTTTCTAAACCGAATAGTTTGCGTGACAGACGCTTCCAAAGCGGATAAAAGTTGGTCCCGCCCCCTCTAACTTCTAAAATAAGAAAATGAAAAATCTAAAAAAAACATATGATGTACATTACTATAAAAACTACCAACGAAAATTGTTTTGAACGAGATCTAGTCAGCAGTTTTTTTTATTCCTAACATCACCTAATTTATATGGGGCGCTATACATGACAGGTGCAAACTTAACTTAACCACTTAGGGATGGAAAGTGTTTGTACGGAACCCTCGGTGCGCGAGTCCGACTCGCACTTGGCCGGTTTTTTTGTATAAATTTATGTTAGGGCCGCCACAGACGATCGGAATTGTCGTTCGTTGTCGTACGGAATGACAAGCGAGTCAGCAAGCGAGAGATCGCCATATGGAAGACAGAGACTCTTTCTGACGTCATTTCGTACGGAAACCGAACGAAAATTCCGAACGTCTGTAGCGGCCCTAAAGACGTAATTTCAACTCCAACCGGTAGAGTGAAAGAAGAAGAAGACGGTCTCATGGGATAAAATGAATTTAATAAAGGTTTGTAAATATGATTACTTCGTTATAAAATGCTACGTCAAAGTGCGGAAGGAATACATACCTACCGCCCCAAAGTAGGTCATGGATCTGACTTAGTACGTAAGTACCTATCTAGATAAAGAATACCTGATTAAACTTTTTCTTTATTAAATAGATGGTTTTGCATACGAAACTGTAATCAACTCAACACTAGAATATAAAAATATTTTCTATACTTAATGGAAAAGTTAGTGTAAGCACCTGTAGGTATTATCTGGTAAGCAGTACCATGGAATGTGATTCCAAATCGGTTCACAACGTTCCGAAATCGTTATACCTTTAGACTTAACTCAAAACACACAATGAAACATCTTCATTGTGCCAAATATAGATAAAATTACAATATGTAGATGTGACCTGTGTGTGGTCAGTCTGTCTGCAGATTATTCTACGACAAAATTCAACATTCCGTTAAAATGGCGCGAACGGTAAAGGCTTGCTGCGAAACTGCCTTAAATATATTAGTTCTGTTTTTCGCCACCCGCATTAATAACTTTGCGACACTATACTTTCACGAGTTTCACGATGATTCAACGGATAACGTTAATTATTTCTATGTGTGCGTTTAGGCTATGCTCACATACTTATTTAAGCTGTACATGTACATGACGTCATCGATCGGGCGGTGATGTTAAAGCCCGGGCATTCACGAGCATACATGCTTGTGGTGTGGTATTTGCACGCTGATTTTTATTACTATTTTTTTAAACTTTACAAGTTATAGAAAAATTGCAATGAACTTAGCAGGTACTTAATATGATTTCGTTTGACTTTGCAATACTATTTTGCTTCCTTTAATTGAGTTTAGCAAGTTGCTACATTATTAGTAATTAGTAACTGGTAGGTGCCAATGAAGGGGTGGTAAGTAAGGTTTAATTTGTTGCTTCTGTTACAAGACACACTCGGTATATCAATAAAAGGACGAACTCTCTTTTGTGCTACATTGTCTTGCGTAATAGATATTATCTCACGGAACCATATTTAAATAGATTATTCAATATTTTTTCATTTTTTAGGATTAAATAAAAAATAAAGTCATGGGGTAATTTGTTTGATGAGTTAGTTGATGACATAACACGGCCAGTTTATACAAGGGTACCGGTTGAATTGCTCGGAGACGGAACAATCTAATCGGCCAACTTCATCGTATCGGTCCGCAATGAAAATGGGATTGGATATGGCAATTATTTCATAAACAAATGTCAGAATATATATTAAATGACAGGACAGGTGTCTGTCGCATTTTCATCGTTTTTTTGATTGCATTGTCTTTCTATGTATCCCAATATATAAATGTACAGCATATGAAGTATCGATAATTTTAGGGTTTGTATTAAGGAGGTGAAAAAACGGTATGTAACGGTGCTATTTTGTATGTCTGTCTGTCCAGCTGTTTCAGAGATACATCACAGGAGCCACTTATTCTTTCCATTTAAAATAGCTATAAACTCGTATTGCCTGGCCTATACATTACGCTTATCCTAATAAATAAACATACCATTTGAGAGCACGAACACTTTTTGCAAGACTAGAGGTAAATAGATAGTTTAGTCTAAAAACATTCAACTATTCTTGATTATTGTACGCAATACTTGCCTGAACAGTTTTTATTCACAACAATACCGTTTAATTGAACTCGTGCAGTCTTTTATCCGGGCTAGGGTGTTCCTTTATAAAAGCTGGCACAAAGCATTAGTCCCTTTCAGAATGGCGAGTTGGAGAAGGATAACTGCTTTATATCATCGATACACGAGATGGAGATCATGTTACCTAGGCTAGGGCTGATAAGATCCACCAAATGACTACTAAATTATTAAGATTAATTAATTGACCGATCGACGGAAGCGTCTCCGTTTCAGCTTGGTAAATAAATCTTTCGTTTCGTTTCGTAAAAAACGGATATCCGGACGGATTTCCGTTTTTTCTTCTGAGCATAGTTAGTAGAGAAGAGAGTAGATTTTTTAAGTAGTTACCTATGCAATGCAACTACTTCAAAAATCTACTCTCAATAGTACCTAACCTATGCACTGTGGTCACTTTCAGGTTTTACACCTTTATTATGTCGAAGTTATTTCGTCGTCAATAAAAGTGTGGTATGCCGGCTACGGGAAAATATATCGATAGATTATAAATATAAAGTAGGTAATTTTTTTTAAAATAAAGTAATGAATATGATTATTTGATACCATGTCACATCTTGTACAAATTTACATACATACTCGTACAAACGTACAGTTATTTCTTACTTTAGTGTATGTTAATTAATATGTCTATTGTGGTGCATTGAATGGAACTCTCGGTACGCGATGCTGACGTGCGCTTGTCTGTTCTTAGGGTTCCGTACCCAAAGGGTAAAAAACGGGAAGCTATTATTAAGACTCCGTCCGTCCGTCCGTCAGTCTGTTTGTCTGTATATCCGAACCAACCGTGATAGCTAGAGTTGAAATTTTCACAGATGATGTATTTTCGTTGCCGCATAACAACAAACACTAAATTTATTTATTTATTTATTATTCAAGTAAGTTACACAGCAAGTAAAAACAATGCACTGTGAACTACAGAAATACGTATAAACAAAGACTTAAAACTAGTTAGATTTAGGTGACACAATGGCGTGGCTCCGTTGTGTCGTCTGATCTGGTGTAGAATATGGCAGATTGCCCCGGAACTGCCGAAACACGACACCCTTCAGCCAGAAGTCTGCACTTGCGATTAATTCCTGCATATATATATATTGAAGTGGGGCTCCTATACAACAAATGTGATCGGCTGCGTTATCTTTGCACCTCATTTCTATGGGGCGCCATACATACCAGGTGCAAAGTTAACTTAACCCAGCCAGTTAGGATGGGAAGTGTTTGTACGGAACCCTAGGGGTGTGAAACCGATTCGCACTAGGCCGGTATTTTTTTAAATACCGTTAGTTGGACGGGTTTAGGATTACATGAAACCAGAAATAAATAAAATATAGATTTATCTTCGTGTGAAATCCAAATTGAAAGACAGTCCAAACTGATAGCGGGGCGTGTCCCAGATTGCACTCCACGAAAAGCATGGGACGGTTTAGTCCGTAGTTTACTGGAGTTGGCTCTTATAAAATACAGGTCATAAGAGGATTTGTTTAAATACCGTTAGTTGAACGGGTTTAGGATTACATGAAACCAGAAATAAATAAAATATAGATTTATCTTCGTGTGAAATACAAATTGAAAGACAGTCCAAACTGATAGCGGGGCGTGTCCCAGATTGCACTCCACGAAAAGCATGGGACGGTTTAGTCCGTAGTTTACTGGAGTTGGCTCTTATAAAATACAGGTCATAAGAGGATTTGTAGAGTGTTCTGCACGAAAAAGTCATGTTCTTAATCTCTCGTCCAATTTGATAGGGCCTGATCAAATTGGACATATGCACCTACGGCTGAATTTCCATGGATCATCTGTGTCTATATAATATGTAAAAATAAAGTCACGGAATGAAACGGTTCATTACTTTTGGAGCTCAATAAAACAAAGTCGAAAAGTGACAACCTTTTCGTTCCCCGATTATACAGGATGGTATATAAATAACTATACATTGTGATTTCAATATTTCTAATGAGGTCAATGTTAACTGAACCACCCTCACCTAACAATTCGTCCAACATTCGATAATAAAGACATATTTTCATTTAGAAAAGGGCGAACGATGTATATTGAGAGTGCCTATAGTCTGGCTGAAATATCTTTACCCCAGTAATTTTAGTTTTTTATCTGTAAATCGCTATGTGACAACACTGAAGATAGGGCATTTATTAGTCTTGATACTTGTGTATTACTCTTAATCTTTAAACTAGTATTAGATTCTAGCAAATATAAATAAATCTTGGTAAGTTATGCTTTGACCAGTATTGTACCTACTTATATTTTTTTTTACAAAAAGATTTATAAAAGACATTTCGAAGGACTTTTGCGTTGTATTTAGTGAGTTTACATACTGTAGTTCAAAACAGTAACTTCAGCGTTTATTGACATTCTTACTCTAAGGGCTCTAAGGGGATCAAAACAAGATAAAAGTTTGTAGGGGCAAATTTGAAATAAAAATATGCAAGTACTAAGATTTTTGGTTAATCTATAGTTAATACTATCATTCTTAGTTTTTATGTTTCTCTTGACAGTTCATTTGCCTGGAAGAGTTATTGTGGTCACTGGTCCGACTTTACATGTTTCTGGCATGCAATCTAGATGACACATAAAATCAATATTATTACGGTACATAATAATATATTATGTACGCAAATATATGTACGCAAATATATATATATATATATATATATATATATATAACTTATGAAAAAAATGTTCTGCGTGAAAGGAAGTATCTCTTGTTTTATGTACTTATCACCAATGATTCATGATAATTTACAGTCAAGTCACATGACTAAACAAGATTAAAATTAAAAAAATATATAATTTATTTCTCTTAGCCTTTATATACTAGAGTATTAAAAACTAGAAACTTTGTCGTCTCTACACCATATTATTTTGTAAGTGGTATAAATTTAATACAAAGATATAAATTTTCCAAATGTATAATACATTTAGACAGATGACGTATGTTGCTTGTATTTTTCCATTCCTATCTGGTCATGAATGTCCACCTTTAATAAACCGTTGTTTTTACTTATGTTGACGCAGGCTACAATAAGTATTGCCATCATGGAAAACAAATTTCAATCCAACTATATTGAAAAGCTTTTTCTGAAACAATTAAATTTAGAAATTATTACTTTCATATATAATATCTAAAATAATTAAAATTATAAATAGTTAAAACATGTATCGCAAGCCTGTTACTGTAGCCTTTTTACTTATGGCAAGTTTTTTTTTCGACACATTAGCGCCAACTAGTGGCTAATTTTCGTAACTTCTTATTGATATCTCTTGCTCTAAGTTCATGTTGTAATATACTCTCGCTAAAATTTGTGCTATTTGCTGACAAACCCGATGTTTATTGAATATGTGCTCGTGTTTGGTTTGTTTTCTGTTCTAACGTAGTGAAAATCTTGTCTCAATGTATAAGTTATGCGGCAAGTTCCTTTCAAAACCAATGACATTAGATGAACTCGATGTGCGTTTTGGCCATTTTACTTGGCTTGCGTTGGTGATTCGTACATAGTCACGTGACCAAAGAGGTTTTTGGATCAATGGCGCCAAATTACTATTATAGAAAATGTACGTAAAAATCCAAGTTATTATAAGATATTCAGTTAATACCATGGGATGTACGATCGATTTGGACCGAGCATCATAGATATTGATATGGAATCATGACGAACAATATGATGCGTAGGACCAGTCACGTCAATCAGGGTACAAAACAGTGCTGCTATCTATGTTGTCAATTTTGTTATGTAGACTATCTAATGGAGACTGGCCGTGGGATAAATATTTACGGTTAATATAAGTTTAGAATGGCGTTTATGGAATTTGTTGTTGCCTTATTCGAGTGTGTTTGACATGTTGGACCGTAGTGCGCATGACTAGTGGGCTCGGTTGGCCGACGGCCGCCGCGTCCAGTGTTTACCGAGTCTCTGCTGCGACCACCGCACACCCGCCATACATCTTCGTCCAATGTGAAACGTCAAACACAACTCTTGTTCAATTTCACACAGTTTTCACGAAAAATGCCAATCCCGGGTAAATGTTAATACATTCCATACGTACCACATTCGCCCGTAATCGCCTCACATGATATTTCGATGTCTACATATACGACCCGCTATAATTGGTATTGTCATATTTGTTTCGTTATATCGCCTTAGGTTTTTATTAAACAGACAGTGAAGGGGTGCTATTTCGAAGTGCCAGTGCATCCCGAATGGTGATTTCGTATACTGAAGCCTTAAGAAGTCGTCAATTCACAGTGGCATTGTTTTGTTGTTTGTTGCATTGTGCAAGTGACCTGTCAAATCTGTCATCCCAATGCATGCTATAATAGGGCCTTGCTGTTATCGAATTTGCTCATTTTGTGTGTTCTCAGTGTATATAAAAGTACTGTATATCCTTCCAGGTGGCATCCCTTGTCATTGTGTTATGTCGAACTAAAATGCCATCATGTAGAGAATGATGTGACATTCTATACAATGCTGCTGCCGCGCTCCAAGTGTAAAGCAACGAGGGGCACGTGAACATGTAGTTGGTGAACTCCGCAAACAAGATGTCGTTGAGAGGCACCAAGCGCGCTTCAGTGCTGCGTGGGGAGGAGCCCGGCACGTCGAAGCGCCGCAGGACGGAGCCTGAGGATGCCCTCTGGCAGCTCCGGCCTGTCAGCGACCTCAAGATGTCATCCATATATAATAGAAGTGCTTCCGAGGCGCCTGCTGAATTATTCAGGTTTGTGACCTTTTTTTTCTCATATCTATGCAATTCTAAATGACTTATGTTTATTGGCTTTTCCATTACACATTAGTTGTTTCAGAGTGCGTTTGAATTGAAACTATGATATTAATAATAATATATGTTTAAATTTGTAAAATATTGTGTTTTACCTATATTTTGGATTGAGTTTGTTGTTATCATAGTTTGCATGAATCCTATTGGAATTATTGTAATTTTGTTCACTGTACATTAATGTATCACATGAAATTATATGCTTTGTCTCACCAGACATATTATTTGTCCATTTCAGTCTAGTTTGTAAAGTACTATACGTGATACTGCTTCTGTGAAAAGAGTACAGTCTGTATCAAACTTGCTGACAATTTTAGTATAAATATTGACACAAGCCAGTAGTAAAATTGTCAGGAACTTTTGATACTGATTTTACTATTTAAATAATTCCAATGAAGACATATTACAGAAATCCTTATTACATTTTCCCTTAGGTTAGTATCAGATATGCGCATTTTTTAAGTGTAGTAATGAAGTGTCACTGCTTTGAAACATTTTAAGGAAAACCCAACAATTGTAGTCAAAACGCAAGATGAATACAATTTCAGTTTCAAAAATATATATCTCCAACCTAATTATGTTGGAACAATAATATGTTTTATGTTAAACTGGGTGCTATCCATACCCCAGGGCTTTTGGTGCACAAATGATTTGACACTAGGCCGACAGTAGGCGTCAGATCATTTGTGCACCAAAAACCCGGGGTATGGTGATATCATATATTTTTCAAAGTAGTGCTTGTTATTTTGCATCTGTAACATTACTAGGGATAAGGTTTATGGTCCAGGATATTATTATGTTTTTAAATGCATTGCCTCTTTTATTTTAAGCATTTGTTTTGAAATTATCTGTTACAGTTATTGACACCTTGATATGAAGGCTAAGTTAAAGTAAATCATAGTAAAATCACTGCTTGGCTTTGATACTAGTTATTTTGCATTGCCGCTAATTTAAAAAGCAAGACACCAAAATCGATATAGATTAGTATCCTATGATGAGGTATAAGTCCTAAAGTCAGAGTGTTTCTATTTATTTCATCATAAAAATAACTTTCAACCGGTTTTAGTTACAGGTTTCAGTTTCATCGCATTGTGCAATCCAACTATATTCCAATATCACTAACAAGATGCAGTCAGTGGTTATATCCATTCGGACGTCATTTTAAATCTGACATTTAAAAGAGCTCTTACAGGCTACTTGCAGAATAAAGTTTTGAACCTTGATGCTCGATATGACATCTATAAGCAATTCAAAACATGGCCAGGTTTAGATGTGGTAGTCAGATAGGTACGGTATACGGAAACAATTTGAATTTGGAACAAGTAGCTTGAATATTTTTCTGACACTTGCTTACTTTATATGGAGAATTGGACACAACTCAGAATATGTAAACAATATTCTGAAATTATTACATAGATTTGCTGGCTTTGTAAATCGAGAGAGGATACCACAAACTGCAGCAAATATGTAAAGATGAGAACATTCAAAATATCTATAAACAAGTCTATGTGGAAAACTAAATATGTTCGAAGTGTCCGTGGATCACATTGTGTTTGAGTTCTTCCTTTGTGTATCTGCACACTGTGTTAGAACATTAGGTATTAGTAGGTTTGTCCATTGTTACGTTTTTGTTCTGAAATGTTTCAGTACTATGTAATTAATTCACTCTAGCAAGACAGTATCTATCTCTTCAGTACACTAATGACTACATTCATAAAACATTGTATGAGATAGGTTTCTATTGAAAAGAAGATGTTAAGATATATAGACGAATTTTATGTTCTTGAAATCTCTGTTCCTGTTGTGGCTGGATAAAATTTTTGAACAACACTTGTCTGTTTTTCCGGCTTTATAAAATATTGGTATGTTTAATATTTTAACGTAAATCATAAATTTAAACACAGAAAAGTCATTATTTAAAAATTGAAATTTTACAATGAAGTTTAAAGTTGTGGATAAATTTGAGCTATACAAAAACTTGATTTGTATACTCCATATTTTAATAAAAAATTTACAATACATAATATGCATGCAAATAAACCTATATTTATAAAAAAACTGACCTGATTTAACCTGTCAAATGGCTAGTGGCCTAATTGGACAACGGCAGTTTTTATACAACGAATTCACTTGCATATTTATTTATTTCTAATGCTTATTATATTGACATGTCCTATAGATTAAACTTCCTCAAATCATTCTTATTTCTACTAATTGCTGTCTGGTATTGCTACATATTTCACCTGATTTATAAAACATATAATAAAACACATGATTTTATATAATAGATCTTGGAATGTTCTATAAATTAATATCACAAAAATTTAGAACATTATAAAAACGAAAAAAACATCTAATTTCTATGAATATCATTATCAATCAGTCAAAATTTAATTGATTATATTTAATTATAGTAAGTCCTAAAAAAGTTAATTTACAAGTGCTATACAACCAATTGTCTGATTAAATCCTATAGATATTATAAAAGTTACCAAACCGTGTCTCTGAATTCAAAACTTAACTTCTACAACTTTTAATTTGCAATTCTGAATTTTAAGGGATCCTCACATGATCAAAGTGAAGAGTAAAATTGCGGCAGTTAATTTGAATTAAATTTGTGATTTTTTTATTTGTATGTCAATATACATTTTGAGAATATATGGTTATTGAAATCTAGTTGGATTTTAACATGTCTAGTGTAAGATGGAACTAAGAATGTTAACTTTATTAATCTATTCGGTCACTTTTATACATACTGTATTTAAGTATGTACTTACTACTGAATAATTAATTAGAATATATCTATAAGTAGTAATTAAATGACTTAAAATATCTGTTCACGACTTTATCAAGATGATGAGGCTTGTACGGATCATTATTATATTTTTATCTTATTCCTCATAACATCCGGAATTACTATAATATTGCCAGGTGACAACCAAAACTGACTAAAAATTCTGTCAGTTCTCTTCAAAACCTCGTATCTAGTTTGTACATTGACACTGAGATACGAGCTTTGTTTTGAGTAGGTATTTGCTGCTTAGTGAGTCTTGGTTGTCAACAGACGATATTATGTATAGTCGTATCAAAAGTATCTGTATCTTTTTTAAGCTGTAGTAATGTTGCTAGCTACTTTTAATGCTGATTATTTATACTATGTGTGAATAATTATTCTACATTTATGATATACGTATAGTGTAACATTGTACTATTTACACTGATGGGAATCTATCTTAGTAAAGATTTCCCTTTTGAAGTATGCTAGTTACCGGTGTATTATAATGAATATATAAAGTTAGCATTCTAAACCCTAGATTATGCGTAATCAATGTCTTATTTTAACTGTGAAAATTGAAATAAATATAATTAATTAAAATATATATGTTTGCAGTGAAAGGTAGATGGTCATATATTATAGCAGGCTCAATAGTAAGAGGTTTTGTTACATTTTGGGGTTTTTGGTGCACAAATGATTTGACGCCTACTGCCAACTCATTTGTGCACCGGAAACCCCGGGGTATGGTAATTATACTGCATACTTATGAAAATGTTCTAATTAACATTCTTTAAAAGTGCAAACATCTCTGTAATTTTGAGCCAGCTATTACCTGATTCATTCTATCATCGTACATCAGTGGGACTTTAATGGTCGCTTTTATTTTGAGATAAATGAATACTAAACGCCCATCACTCTGTACTCTCATATTTGTCAAACAGTGACGGATGCTTTGATATTTAATTAAAATTGCGACCATCATATATCCGCTGATGACAGAAATATTTAAAACCAATTCTTTAGACTGTAAACATATATATCTGGTAAACAACATTTCTATGTAATCAAAATATCACCTTAAAATTACAAAAGGAAATGTTGATTACTATGCTTGACAACCAAAATAATGGGTACTTCTATGGAATTTCTATTCAAAAAGCACCCATTCTTTTGTACTTTTAATAATGCTGCTATGCGAATACCTGGCAATTTAATAGTGTAATGCAAAGCTAAATACGGTTAAGCAAACAGATTAGTTAAATATGCCTATTATTATAAAGACTAGTTAGGATTTTAGTTAAAACATTCACGATGACTATCATGATTTTTCATATATTGACAACCAAAACTCACTAAATTTTCTGTCACTACTCTTCAAAACCTCGTATCTCGTTTGTAGATTAATACTGACATACGAGCTTTGTTAAGTAGGTATTTGTTACTTAGTGAGTTTTGGTTGACAACAGAAACTGGTTCGAGTCCAGTGAAATAATTATTATACTTATATCCGATTTTATCCCAATTTCACAACTGTAAATTCAGCAATCACATTTAGAATTGTTTCTGGCTCATGCGATTTACTGCGATGTTATTTGCCTTTAAAACGAGATCCATAGACGGAGTATCAGTGTCGTCCCCGTTTTCTTAGATTGATTAGAAAGGGTCTGGGGACGACACTACAGTATTGCCACTTTTTAATTTCTACCCTTTTTGATCACACTGCAGGTCTGATTGTGTACACTACTAAAGCATTATTAACGATACTTATTGTAGATAATAACTAACATAGGTGTACTTGGAACTGGCTTTCTTGTATGTAGTAGTAACATGTCCGTAATGGCTGTGTGCGACCGCAGCGCCGCCTAGCGCCCATAACTAAAGTGTTGATGGTCACCACGAATTATTTGAAACTAAGACGACAGTGGTCAAATCATTCGTGAATCGGGGTTTGATGGTCACCTAATGAAATCGAGAACTTCCAAACATAAATTCGACACTGACTTCTCATTCCGACGATCACTTCTCATTCTTCCTAAGTTACATTTCTTTACACGTACCGCGTACTTTGCACATGGCCAATAGATAATTTAGCGTTACATCTTAGAAAATTATTTTAGTTACTTTTAGTACTACTACATGCAAGAAGGGAATTTGTTGAGATTTTAGCTGTAAGACTCGTAAATTAAATTACTTCTTAATATCAATAATTAAATTATACAGTCAGAAGAAAAGCTCAAAAATATCCACTGAATCTTTAATACAGTTATTTGTGTGAATGGTTTTTTTGAGCTTTTTATTCGTGTCTGATTGTACATAGTAATAATTGCCTGGCTATCCTGCGACAGTTTTTTTGTGTGTGTTTTAGGAGATGTAAGTATATTTATGAGAATGCAGTCGGATAAGCGAATGCGTGGGAAAAAGCCGCGGTTTCGGTTTAAAACCCGGTTTTAACTCTAGTATATTTTATAGCCTACGATACGTTTTCGCGGAACAAAACGTTACTCGATATCTAAAATCAGACGAGACGTGCCTATTTCTAATTCGACTCTGATAAACACTAGGAATTAGATTTTAATGCATTATCCTTGTGCCATTAATATCTGTGTCAAAATGTCACAACAGCGGCTGCTTATTCGTTATTCTTTAGGAATATGATTAAATTGTATCGGAGAGTATGTTGGTAATACACTAATACTGTTTTCGGAAAAATGTTGAAAGTTTTGGAACTCGGCGAATATTCTCAAATTTCTCAAGAATTAATTTATGAGAAATAACGAAGTGGCGCCATCTATTGAACGTTATTTTTACTTAACAGCAACTATCTTTCTTAGACAGTTGTAACTTTTAACACACTGCTCCCCACACCAAATTAGAATGCAGATAGAAAACAGTTACGAATAGATATGACAAGAGACCAGATTTGCCATTGGACTACCTGTCCACTGTATAAAATGCACCAATCACATTCCTCAGATTTAAATCCACTTATTTCGGGCTTCACAAAGACGCAACCTGATTGGTTATTTTTTTCCAATCTGCGTCAGTGAAAAGGCACCCTAGGTTAGGCTAGATTAGGCTTAGAGTGCGTCTCCACTGATTAGTGTAAAAATCTGCACATAGGAACCCAAACATCTTTTGAACATCGCTTAAGTTAAAGACAGGTGTCAATTTAAAATGTAAATAAAACCTTTGAATCAGTGGGGTTGTCATTGATATTAAAATATTTTATTTTGATGACTTTTTACTACTTTTAAATGCAGCTTTACAATTATAATATGTCGATTGTAGATCACTCAGATGACACTATCCTGTCAGCTCAGTCTTTACAAATGTTCCACCCTGTATAAGCTTCTAAAAATAAAATCTTACTTATTTCATAGTATTAACCTTATACTCTTTGGTTAGAATACAACAACCGTTGTCAGGGAGTGCAAGGGAGTTTAAAAGTACTTTTGTATTGTGAAACGCTTACACCGTCTCGTTGACATTACGTGTAGCAAACAGTTGAAGACCAGCTTATTTCTTGAATGTTTAATATTCAATAGGGATGTAGACTGATGTTGAATTATACAACATACTATAATTTTGTATAGATAAACAAAACGCACTATGTCGTGAATTAAATAAAAGAAAGATTTTCTTTTTTAAATCATACTCAATTTTTATCTTTTTTCAGACTCCTCATTTATGTATGACTTTGACAACCAAGTACCTAAACGTACTTTTCACGGTCAAAATAGCATATTTTTTATACACATATTGTTATCTTTCGGGGGTGATAGGAATGTCGAACTTTAACAGTAATTTTTGAATCTTAGAGCAATATAAATGCATTTAGTCCCATAAACACCCAATATATACATTACATTTGATCCCATAAAACGATATGATTGATTGACATCCTTAAGTAATTAGTGTCTACCCCTTTTGTCACACCATGGTTGCTTTATTGAAGTTCTGTGAGATTTGTCGGTACCAGGTTCTAACAAATTACAACAAACGAAAATTGAATTTTATCATGAGACGATACAGTAAAGAAACCGTGGTTAAAGTAGAAATGCTGTTTAAGGCAATTATACAAAGCGCAAAGTCGTTAGGTTATAAACGTAGAAGCTCTTAAAGAGACCTTTGCCAGCCAACAATATTTAAAATCCTATTCCATACTTTGAAGAAGTATTCTAATGGTAAAATCACTTTATAAAACTCAAACAAATTTCTTACACAAATCGACGTAGTCCCAAACTAAGCAAAACTTGTGCTGTGGGTACTAGACAACGATTATACATAATATTTAAATTTAAATACATATATAACAAATATTTGAGTTCATCACACGGCCGGGATTCGAACTCAGGACAGGCTGCATTACAAACTGGGCCAACCGCGTCGTCAACTTTATGATACTGGACAGCTATTTATTTTTTGCAATCAGTATTCAGAAAAATAAACCTTACCCACTGAAAATTTAAAAGTCTTAGATGGGCGTTAACATTGTCTATTGAGCGATATATCCAAAATATGAAGTTTTAGCCTTATGCTTTATTACTTTCATCCGCTACCCCCCTGGGTATGACAGTCCATGGTTTCCCGTATTAATCCCTGTATTGGAGGGCTATCCCGTGGACGTATCACGCTGTCTCGCTCACTCGAATGACATTTTAACACGAGACCAAGGGATAGCACGGTGCTGCAAGTAGGGTAGTGTCGTCGGCGTAGCGTAGGTTGGTAATCTTCAAGCCACCGACTGTGATGCCTCCCTCCCAGTTCTCGCATGTGCGTCTCATGATGTACTCTCCATAAGCGTTAAACAGAATCCTTGGTGAAATTTAAAGGGTTTTGAGGTTGTTTTATCGACTCTGACAACTCCCTGGCTTGAGCCATACAGGGAGTGAAGTAGGGCGATGAGATGATTTGGCACTCCAAGTTCTTTTAGAACCTTCCATAAACAGTCCCAGTTGACACAGTAGAAAGCCTTGCTGTAGTCGATGAAACATATGACCACTGGCGTATTAAACTCGTATGCCTTCTCAACAAGCTGTCTGACATTCAGGATCTGCTCCCGAGTGCCCTTGCCCTTCACAAAACCCGCTTGCTCCTGCGGGATTTGCCAATCCACCCAGCCTCCCTCTGGTAACTTATAACCTATTAACCTAACAACGTTTTTATTATAGTCTGGCTAATGAATTATTACTCTTAGTTACGTAATACCACAAGGAAATATCTGTCAAAATTATTTGTCTAGCCAGACTCTAGTTGACTACCCCTGTTTGAAACTCGTATGTCTCCCTTACCCCAATTTCCGATTTTGGTAAATATTTTGTATTTGCAACCGTATTTCGTCACGCATCATCAGACACATTTCAATAAATATGTTTTTAAAATTGATTTGCATTAGTATAATCCACACTAGTATTATTACTTGTAAATTTATTGAGACTGTTTCCGTTACCCCAAAAACAGGGAAAGGGAAACAATAGAACTAGCCTAACGAATAACCATTTTCTGCCTATATGCATTAGAACTAGCATAAAAAGTCGATTGATCCTGGAAAGCTAACGCAAATAAGTATATTTTGCCTTTAGCAAAACTATTAGAAATCTTTTACTTCGTAGTATATAACTCAAAATGAGATGTGAAAAATAAAGTATGTTCCCCTTACCCCACCTGACCTTAGATGAAACGTAGATTTATTATTATCATTATCAATCACTCTGAAACTGACTTAGCTATCATTTCGAATGGGACATATGAATTACCGGTCCAATTCTAATTTCTGGCCATCATAGCCGGCTTTACATTAATCGATAGGTGCATCGGCCTCTGTCAGTTACCGTACTGATAAGTTGATACATGTGTGCAAGATGTAGTGGTATATTGCTTTGGGGCAAGTTATGGTCAGAAGGATGAATTATTCGACTTACGTCAGCAGCAAAATTTATGGAATTCCATATAGGTCAGGAAATCAAAACGGCTGACGTTATAGGAATATTTTAATGCTAATTTCTTCGGGTCCAGTTCGGATAGTTTTCCTATCCACATACGTAGGCGGTTCGTCGGTTAGGAAATAAAAGAAACAACAATTTTTTTCTTGATGGAGCAACTTCCCCGTTTTCTCGTGGTCCTATACTGATTTGTTCTACTTTATGTTTGTATGCAAAACCCACCTCCTGTATATGCTCGGCATGCGCGCTGTTGTGGTCGCAGTTCTGACCTAACCTAACCTACTTTACTGGGAGCAGGTCGGTTCTGACTCTTCGCTCGATCGGCACGCGCGCTTTTGTGGATGCGGCTCTAACCTAACCTAACCTACTTTACTGGGAGCAGGTCAGTTCTGGCACTTCGCTCGCATGGCTCGCGTTCTGTTGTGGTCGCAGTTCTAACATAATACCCCATTAAACTACTTAACTCGTAGCAGTTCGGTTCTGGCGCTTCGCTCGTTCTAGGCGCACTTATTGATTGATCAGTCCATCACTCCACTCGATGTTTCGAACGTTAACGTTCATTTTAAACTCGATTAAGTCCCGTTTTGATATAATATATTTTACATATTTTTTTATCATCTTATCAAGGAGAGGCGGGTCTCAATTTGGTTGTATTTAATTTATTAAAAGACGGGTTACGTCATGTGTAAATCGATTTGGAAAAATATTTTTTGAGAGGTACCTTCAAGTTGATCCAATAAAAAATAGGCGAAGATTTGTTGACGAGATCCACGAGGAATCAATGGAACTCTTCCAGTCATCAGAAATAGTCCTCGTTGAAGTTAGTTTGTATTATTTTATATATAATTAAAGTTTGATTTATGTAGATGCTTAACAGAATCAGTTCATCGAAGAATGAACTCTGTTCATAGGCTCATTATTACGCATGCCTCGCGCCAACGTTTTATGAATGGAAGTTCTTGCGAGAGCACTAACGTTGCTATCAGTTTATTTTCTGAATGGCACGGCGGGAGAGCGAACAATTGCCTTATTTGACAAGAAAATTGCTAGCGTTTCAGGCTTTTGCGTAAGGCTCAGGAGCGTTTTGAACGCTCCTCGAGTTACGTTATGTTTTCACGAACATATAACATATTTATTGCAAAAATAAAGCGTTAATTGGTGAGCTCATAACAGAGCGCTTGTTGTTAATTGTGATGGAGTCCTATAATAAGTTTATATTCGTCTAAATTTCGTAACACAAGGGAACGATCAGTTGAAACACTCCTGAGCCTTCTCGCTCCTGCCCAAAAACGTAATAATATGCTGTACAAAATAATGCATTGTTTAGCTAAGTACGAATACATCTTATAAATCTTATAATATACATCAGGGTAATCAAGCGGGATAGCGTGTCGATATTTCGGCCGAACAAGTCGTTATACATTGTATACTAGTGATAGTTAGCGATTTATTTAGGTACCGTAAACTGAGTCTGAAAAACCGAACGGGCTATTTGGTAATTTACAAGTTAAAGGCTCTAAACAAATGTCTACCCGAAAACATGTATGTTCCTCATATTCTAATGATAGTTTAAAATTCAGAGCTTCATTTTGATTTAGACCTCAGTACCTCTTTCACTTGTCTGATTCTGACCAGCGCTTAGGAAATGACATCGAATGAGCAGAAGCGCCAAGTATAAGAGTAATGACAATGCCAATACAATAGTAATATATAGTTTGTATGATATGCCAGCAGTTTGTGCATACCACCTTGAACTTGCCTGTACTTACATATATCATATAACACATACCGACTGTTGGCTATAGATCCCGCGTGAATAAATGATTAAGGGCCGATTGTTCAATCACCAGATAAATTTATCTGCCAGTTAAAATTATTGCTATCCTTTTCTCCCGTCATATAAAAGAAAAGTGACAGCCAACATTTATCTGACAGATATGTTTTATCTGGTGATTGAACAATCGGCCCTAAAACTAAGTAAAGCCCTTCTTAGGCTGAATTCGACCAAACTGGTGTGAGACTTATTCGGAAATCAACTGACAAAGTAACATTAAGTCTTAATAACATTGAGACTTGACATTAATTCTAGGAACAAACCTTAATACATGGTGGTCAAATCAAACCTTAGACATACACATGCTTGTCTTCAGTTAGTATTTCCGATATCTTCCCAATTTCCGCATTTCAATTGTACCATTGCTTTGCACTTAATATATCGTCCACATCAGAACTTCATCAATGTGGGCGTTCAACCCGCGCCTCTGCACATCCAACGCTATATACGCCTTTATATATTTCGCATCTGCATATAGAGTTATATACTAATTAACGTTCGAGCCGCACCACTACTGGCGTGTACATGTACGTGTAGATCATAACAGTGACGTCAATATTATTAAATCCCGGCCGTATCGAACTAGGGTCCCGGGTAACGCAATTGCAATTCATTTTGCCTGCAGAATAGCCTTTGTGCATTTCCTGTAGCCAGCCCTACATTCCCCGCCGCACCCCCCGGCCCGGATGCGCTGCGCACCCCCTTATCACCCACCTGTTATTTTCATTTTATCACTAGTGTTTGTCAACTTTTGAGCTCCGACAAATGTCGTCTACTGTGCTCTAGATCATGAGATTGGAATTTTCACGACGCGATGGAGACGTATGTATTCTACGCATATAGATATAGATTTAGTGGGAGCTGCACTCCGGAGTTGGCGCGCCCGTCTTCGAACGGGAGGAATTTTGATTTCGGAATATTGTTAGTTGTTATCGAGTTTGTTATTAATGTTTTCAAGTTTGGCATGTCAATCCTTTTTTATGACTAGTTACATACTGAGATTAACTTGCGCGATACCTGTTTTTACCCGAATAATGTAAATCTATCTAAACGGAGGTTCTGGTGTTGACGGATGGCATTTCACCTGAGTGTGCACTTTAATAGTTAAGAGCCGGTAATTATTTAAATGTTAAAACAACCTAGCTGAATCTTCTCTCGTTGCGCGTCATAAAATCAACCGTGATTCGCTCAATCTAGTAAATATTTGTAATTTTTTTTGTCACAGTACATATCAAATTTGTGACGCTTGATAAACCGATCCTACAATGTACCAGCATTTCGCTGCGGTTTCGTCCTTGTTACCGGGATTTAAATATCCTATTCCTATGTCCTAATACAACTCCGATGTTTTCGCCAAGTATTACGTAGATATAGAAGAACACAACCAGATGAAAACGCGAGCGCGGCGGGCGCGAAATTTTAGGAGGGACGGGTCATAACACAACCAGTTGAAAAAGCGAACGCAACGAGCGCAAAATGTTTCGTTATGAAACTGAAAGACAATAATATACTGGGTGATCAATCCAAATGGGTCAGTAGGGAGAAGTTTGCGCATTTTGCATTTTAAACACTCACTAACCGTCTTAGACAACATACGAAAAATTCAGAACTACCGAACCTTTGTAAGGTCACCCATAGTACTTTAGTCTCTATTCACCGAACTATAAGTCTAAAATCGACGCCATGGTTCTTAAGAACAGATTTCCCTACTTATCTGTTATAGTTTTCGTTTTCTGGCGTACTGACCCATTTGGATTGATCACCCTGTATTTTGATAGCGTTTCGCTTCTATAGAGCGTTTGTAGGATCACTTTGTTGTCTGTGTGTAGTGTCCGTCTGCGGCATCCGGTGCTGCGTGTTTTGTGGCAACGGCAAAGTTGAGATTGTCGCTCACTACAGTATATCTTTTATCGTTAGATTTATACTATGTTGCAGTTGCAGTGCTCCCATTGCTTAGTACCTAACCCTCGTAACCAGTGTGCGAGCCCTACTCGCATTTGACCGCATTTTTATCCGGCTTATGACTTCATCAAATTGTATTGATCGCATATGTAATAGACAGGTCGGATTATTTAAAATATAGCCTGGTGACATGACAGTCGCACAATGGAGGCTTAGTAATAGGGTCCCGTTTTTGACCTTTGGGTACGGACCCCTAAAAGTACTATCTATGTCATAGATATAGATAGACTGGTAGCTCTAAGACCTCGGGAGTTCGTTTGGAAATAGCTGAAATATGTAATTTTTTAGGTTTTAACCCTTTGGACTTACACCTAAAATGCCCCTCTTCTTTTTCTCTTCTGAGTTACACCCCAGTATAGCGGGCATCACTTTTTGCTTTATGCATTCAACTTCGTCTACTGGCATGTCCATCATTTTGTACTATGATCACTTGATCAGTACTTGTAATACATTTGTAAACTACAAATCAAGTGTAGGTACAGGATACGTTTATTGCATAAAGTTTAGATGTAGCTTCGCTCTTTAGATTTCATTTATTTATTTATTTATATTAATTCCCCTACTTACAAATCTCTTTACAGGACTGAAACCTAAGACAATAGCCTAACAATTTCTATAATTTTACATTATTAATAAACCTTAAACTATTTATCTATACTATTGTCCTTATAACTAATTATAAATAGTGCTGACTTTGTGAATACATTCAGAGACACGAAAACAAATCGGAATATTCCGCTACTAGGTTGAGGGTGCGTATTGCGCGCGTTAGCTGCGCACGTAGCAGGTTGGTGGCTCGGCCAGCAGCCGCGGCCGGCGGTAACGCCATACGTACCTATCAGTAGGTACCATTACGATGAGTTAGCGTGACCGTACTCGCCAGTGATAGCGTAAATGATTTGTATGGAGAATAGTACAGCGCCCCTAGCGGTTACTTTGTAGAACTACAATTCTCCATACAAATCCTTTACACAGTCGCTAGCGAGTACTGTCACTGTAAAGTCATGGTAAGGGCATAGGGACACACCGACTTACTACGCATACGCAACTCAAAACCTGGTTCAATATTTTGACCCCTAATCTATATATATATTACGCGAGGCCGATTTTTGTACATCCCATCAGATCTACAGTTATGGTCCGATTTTGATAAATGATATGTCATTGGATTCGTCTCATGCTGGAGATGTGCATAAAACTCTTGGATTTTTAATTTTTTCCTGAAAAAGTACTGAAAAATGGATTTGAAAAAACTACTGTGCGCTAACCACGTGACATTGACCACGTGACCTGTGATCCCTATTTTGACATAAGATGACCAAATAATAATAAGCATGATTTGCTCACAAACCTGTAGTAAGTTGTTCAGTATGATGAAATATTATTTTTGAGTCGGCAACATAATATCCGCAACACTTAAAACATGTACGAAATTACGAATATGCAAAAATAGTTTTACAGTTTGTTGTCAATGAATGACAGTAACCATATTCTGACAACTTTTAATGTATTTTTTATTAGGGGCTATTATGTCAATGATCTAAATTGCCAGGTTGTTTTTCTTTTTAAATTGTTGATATGAAAACTTTTTTCGCATACCTGTTAAAAATGTGGAGGAAAAAGCCGGTTAAGTGCGAGTTGGACTGGTGCTCGCAAGACTAGAAAAACTGACCGTCATTCAAGAAAAGATTATTTTTATAGGCGAGTTTTACAATAAATCAAAGCAGAAAAAATGTAGTAAGTACAAATAATTTCAACGTCATTCAAATAAGTAAATTTATAATAAATAAAATGAATATGATTATATTTAAGTCCATCAAAAAAATAATTCCAAGGAAAATGGCATGAGTTATGGTAAATTAAATGGTATTTTACAAGAAAAAACTTAGTCCTTCCGCTTGAATGTCGACGGGATGGGAAATGTGGTCGAGTTGAGAATATGGACGACTTGACAATGTAGCTAAGTTGGGAATGTATCTACATTGGTAATATGGATGAGTTGGTAAAATGGTCGAGTTGGAAATGTGGTCGAGTTGAGAATATGGACGACTTGACAATGTAGCTAAGTTGGGAATGTATCTACATTGGTAATATGGATGAGTTGGTAAAATGGACGAGTTGGAAATGTGGTCGAGTTGAGAATATGGACGACTTGACAATGTAGCTAAGTTGGGAATGTATCTACATTGGTAATATGGATGAGTTGGTAAAATGGACGAGTTGGAAATGTGGTCGAGTTGAGAATATGGACGACTTGACAATGTAGCTAAGTTGGGAATGTATCTACATTGGTAATATGGATGAGTTGGTAAAATGGACCAGTTGGAAATGTGGACGAGTTGAGAATATGGACGAGTTGGCAATGAAGACGACTTGGTAATACGGACGAGTTGGTGATATGGAAGATTTGGCAATAAAGACGAGCTGATAATAAGGACAAGTTGGTATTGTAGACGAGTTGGGTGTATCGTCGAGTTGGGAATATGAACGAGTTGGAAATGTGGATGAGTTGGCAATGTGGATGAGTTGGGAACATGGAAAAGTGGGCAGTTTTTTTTTTATGTCATAGGGCAAACGAGCAAACGAATCGCCTGATGGAAACCGATTACCGTCGCCCATAGACACCTGCACACCTGTGGACGAGTTCGCATTATGGACGAGTTGGCGATAAAGACGAGTTGGTAATACGGACAAGTTGGTAATATGGACGAGTTGTCTATGTGGACGAGTTGGGAATATGGACGAGTTGGGTATGTGGATGAGTTGGCAAAATGAACAAGTTGGGAACACGGACGAGTGGGCAATGAAGACGACTTGGTAATACGGACGAGTTGGGAATGTGGATCAGTTGGCAAAATGAACAAGTTGGGAATATGGACGAGTTGGCAATAAAGACGGGCTGATAATAAGGACGAGTTTGTATAGACGAGTTGGGTGTATCGTCGAGTTGGAAATGTGGACGACTTGGAATTGTAGACGAGTTGGGCCTATCGACAAGTTGGAAATGTGGACGAGTTGTGTTTGTGGACGAGTTAGCAATATGGACGAGTTGGCATTGTTGATGAGTTGGAAATGAAGACGACTTGGCAATGTAGATGAGTT
This sequence comes from Apotomis betuletana, assembly GCA_932273695.1. NCBI lineage: Eukaryota > Metazoa > Arthropoda > Insecta > Lepidoptera > Tortricidae > Apotomis > Apotomis betuletana. Next base: position 7,569,841 of record OW026298.1, on the reverse strand, counting down.
GGGCGTATGGACGAGTTGGTAATGTGGACGACTTGGCATTGTGGACGAGGTGGGAATATGGATGAGTTGGAAATGTGGACGAGTTGGCATTGTGGACGAGCAAGTAATATGGACGCGTTGGCATTGTGGATGAGTTGGGAATATAAACGAGTTGGCAATGAAGACGAGTTGGTAATACGCACGAGTTGATAATATAGACGAGATTGGCAATAAAGACGAGTTGGTATTGTATACGAGTTGGGTGTATGGACGAGTTGGAAATGTGGACGAGTTAGCAATATGGCTGAGTTGGCATTGTGGACGAGTTGGGAATATGGATGAGTTGGTAATATGGACGAGTTGGCATTGTAGATGAGTTGGGTTTATGGACGAGTGGGCAATGTGGACGATTTGGCATTGAGTACGAGTTGGGAATGTGGACGAGTTGGAAATATGGACGAGTTGGAAACGTAGACGAGTTGTATTTGTGAACGTGTTGGCATTGTGGACGAGTAAGCAATATGGACGCGTTGGAATTGTGGATGAGTTGGGTATATGGATGAGTTAGCAATATGGTCGAGTTGGCATTGTAGACAAATTGGGAATATGGACGAGTTGCCAATGGAGACGAATTGGTAATATAGACGAGTTGGCAATGCAGATGAGTTGGGTGTATGAACGAGTTGGCAATGTGGACGTGTTGGGTGTGTGGACAAGTTGGCATTGTGACCCAGATGGGAATATAGACGAGCTGACATTGTGGACGAGTTGGCAATGTGGAATAATTACATGTTACCCTAACATGCGAAACTTGATGGTAGAAATAACCTACATATATGATGCAAACTTCAAAAAATCGATGCTCTCAAGAATAAATCATATTTGAATTAATGACATCTGGCTGATCATTCTCATTAAAATAAAATTTGACAAATTCTGCTGTCAACAAAACAAATTGATTTTATAAGGCTTCCGTTTTTACCGACTATGGTAAGGAACCCTAAAATTAGGTGTATATCATAGACTTGAGAGTATAGATAGCATCTCCCTCACTCTTCTGTCAGACACTATTTCAATGAGAGGAAAGACGAAAGTTTGAATTTGGAATTCAGGTATTAGGCCTTCAGCTCTAAATTTATTGAACAAAATATGTCTTAATATTCTTTTTTCATTAAGTATACCTAGCGTAAGAATTTCAAACACAATGTGTAATTGTTATTGAATAAATGATTGATGATGATGACATGGCAGCACCCATATTAAGAAAATTTGCACGATCTATTGAATTTCATTAAAAAAACAAGCAGTGATAATAGTGGTTTTTCGTGTATCTATAAACGTTTTATATTCTCTATTTCATACAATTGAGTTTATGTAACATTTTTCATTATAACTATTTTTTTATATTAGTTGTCCACTTTTTTTATTCTATTCTATTCTATTTTTTAAGTATTTACGGTTATAAATGAATACATAAACAGTTACGCACTACATGATTTCCTTTTTAAAACCTGCGTAGTGAGTGCCCAAATCTGAATCTGTCGTTTCGATGCATGTGCTATTTCTGGAAATTGATAGAAATCGATCAAATCGATAAATTCTTATTTCCTGAAGAAAGAACAACAAATTAAAATTCTACCAATCTTATGTTCGGTCCTATGAAAATATGACAATTTTTTTTTAAGATATGGGATTATTTTTATGAATTAAAATTTTCCATAAAAAATAATATGCATTTTATTTGTGAAACAGATCAGCAGATCACATGTCATTAATGCACAAGTTATTTTTACAAAAGAGTTGAAAAAGTTGTCACGATGAAGCTGGCAGTTGGCTATCAGGCCTAGCTCTAGCCTGGCATGTTTTAACGTTTTTAAAACATAATTTAAACGTGTTTTTTTACAGTATTTATTCTTCGTTCGCCGAAAACTTCTTATCGATAAAGTAGTTATCTTCTGTAACACTACCGGATTTCCATATTCTAGCGGCGGTTCGACGCCGCAACGGGCCTCTAGTTACTTTAAATATGTATGCCACCATACATACCTCTTTGCGAACTCGCAGCTCGTTGTATCCAACCATACCCAATATAAATAAAGTTGGGTACATTAGAGGGTAAAAAAGATATACTCCATACCTTCTCCAATATAAAAATCTGACGTACATACTCGTGTCTTGCGAAGCGCTTCCAGTCTTTAGTTTATTTGTTGTATATCTTGCGAATTCGGAAATTACATTATCCTATTGAATGCCATAAGGATAAGATGCCCTGACACTTTTAATGGCAATGCATATATTTTTGATGTAATTACTCATTAAGCCTAAAGCGCTCTGAGGGCCTATGATGGTTGCTTTTATCACGCAATAAATAAGTGACAAAGCATCCGTCACGTTTTGCAACCATCATAGGCCCCCTGGATCTGCTCCGGTGCTGCGGAAAGGCCTCCGCTCTTGCGTCAGAAAGCGCTGCGCCTTCGCTCGCGTCTGCAGCCTCCGGCTTTTTATTAGGGCTTCTGATATACGTGTTACACGCGGAACTGTAGCTCCGTGTTCTTAGCACCGGCGGTCCTAAGATCCCGTACTACCCGGACACGTCAAAGATACGTAGCCGTGTCTGCGTTCGGCTACGGATCGGCGGATCTCGGCTCCGCTCGGGTATTGAATGAAAGCTAAGACCAATTATCTATATAGACTTGACAACCAAATAATAATACCACTACAGAAGGAGATGGTCATATACAAATTATAACAAGAGTGACAGAGAGAAGTATATTATTTTTTGTCTTTTTCATAGTTTCACTTTTTCACCGCTGCCACAATCGAGTTTGTGGCAAACAAATAAGTACACGTGACATGTAAAAATGATCCGCCCAAATTACGTAGGTTGTTTATGATAAGCTGTCAGACGTCAGTCATATTTAAATGTGTTCTTAATTTAGCTGCATAACAATCATGTTAGGGATACCAGATGAAAATATCATAAATTTAGGGGTATTAAATCGTACTTCTATCCTAATAACAAAAAAAAAACAAATATTGTGAAGATTAAATGAGGATGTCGGTTCCACGGCTTAGAATCGCCAACGGAAATAATTTAATATAATATGTATTAATAAATAAACATTAAGGGACTATGTTACACAAATCAAGCTTGTACTATGGGTACTAGATGACGATATACATAATATATATAAATACATATATCGATAGCATCCATGACGACCCGGGAACATATATTCGAGTTTGTCGCACAAATATTTGCCCTGGCCGGGATTTGAACCCAGGACCGCCCGCTCAGTAGTATTATTTGTATTTAAAAATTGAGATATCGGTAACATTATCTGAATGTGTTTCATTTCTGATTTCTCATCTAACCTTAAACCCCATCCTCATTTTTAGTGATAAGATGTTCCAAAAGCTATGTATTATATGGAGCCACAATGATGCAAAAATGGCATGTCAGTAATATAAAATTATGGGAAAATTTTAATCAACATGGCCACCCCGAATATATGACGTATTCTATGTCTGTCCCTTACGGGTGTACGCTGACGTCAAGTCTATAGATAATTGGTCTTAGAATGAAAGCTTGTCGAACCGACAACGTCACGGACGGATCACGATCCGCGTGTAATTAAAAAACTTAAGAAACGCATCTCCGTGTAACACGGAGCTACGTATCTTAATTACACGGAGCCTAATTACACATGAACACGTGCCGAACGGTCCGGATCTCCGTGGCCGTGTTACCCGGCAACGGGGATCCGGCTACGGGTACACGAAACACGGACACCACCGCGAGCCCTACTTTTTATAGACACTCAAGGGTAGGTAGAGTAGACAAGACCACGTGAGTCTATTAAAAAATAAAAACATTATTTGATTTAAAAAAATCTGCGAGATAATAATGCTCAATCATTCCACTAATACTCAAAATAACATTAATAACTAAAAAGTATATTTCTTTGAAACTATTTATATTATAAATACTTTGATCGATTTTAAACATCTCATTGAAAAAATTTCAAAAGAAATAACTAAAATATCTTCATATTTTTTAAGTCTTCACGATGTCTGGTAAGGAACTTACCATGAACTTCCTAAGAAAACGCGGGAAATACGACTCCTTTGTAAAGTTAAGAACGAAAATTGATACGTACAGTAAAGGAAACTGAAACGCGTTACCTACTTTCTGACCCTTACTGTCTTTGTGATAAGAGCGAAAAACGTACGTCTTTCAATTTCCTTGACGTACCTATCTATGTAAAACAATGGGTTTTGAAAGTATATGGTAGTTTTCTATCCCAGTTCTAGGTAGCTCAGAAATAGATATATCGGTATTAATATGCGTCTGAAATGCATATCGTCCTTGTCTTACTTAATATGTTCGATAGAGATGACCTGGTGCTTTCGATAATTCAACGGCGCTTAGACCTACTATGAAGACGAAGCTAGTCCAATTATCGCAACTGCGGTTTAGGGGAGCATCCGAATTATGTAATAATCTAAAGCGGATTAATGCATTTGATGATTATATAGCCTTCATTGTATGTTGAATGCAATTAATGCTCAATTATATTGCAATCATAGCTGGACACTTGGGTTCTACTCGTCCATCAATGATATTAATGTCCTAGTATGTATGTAAATAATCTTCTTACAGAGCAATTTCTAACAGCGCCATCTCTTGTATTATTTTGAAATCTTTTAATTAAGGAGCTTATTAGGCATCATCGCCTTGAAACGATTAGACGGAATGTATTTTTTATGGTTAGGTCCATTTGTCCTTTATTGTGTATACCTATGTTTTAGTTAGTTTTGTTATTTTGTTAGTTACTCACTATCGTGAAATTATATACTTATATATAAGTTTTAATGTTCTATCTAAGTTTCTTGACGCATTGGTTTTTACTGTAATGTCATGTAAAATAAATTGTTGCTACATTGTGGATCACTGCTCGTTAACCGTTTGTAATTGTAAATAACGAAAGTTAAAATCTGAAATGAATATTGAATCCATTCAATACTCGAACCATTCTTAACTTCAAATAGTGAGTTACGTATGCCGATGCAAATCGGCTTTAAATGTTGTACTCGTATCACTTGAAAACGTCACCAGCGCCCGGTGGCCCGTTTTATCTTCAGTATGTGAATTTAGAGAGTTCTCATGCCCGACAACTGTCCAGTAAACTTTCGCTAAGTTGCACTCTGGCCGATTCCGAAAACCCACTTAGGACGCCCTATATACGTGTACGTGTTATAAGCCACCTAACACACCTCGTCGACAGCTTATTGGCTTTGCCACGCAACGCAATGCAAAGCGACGGAAATGCCCGATGGCATACATGCATCAATGCAACTTGATACATGTAGCACTAAAACGCGTCCTGAAATTCATGCACGCGTTCGATAGTGGAATGGAAACTCGGCATTTTCTTTAGTGTTCATTTGAATTGGTTTACGGTTTGGATATCAACTGTTTTGTGAGTCAAGGTCTTCGCACACTATAACAACTCAACGGCGACTCGATTCTATGCCAAATATTGAAATTTAAGCCCTATGTCATATTTACTAGGTTTAATTTCAAAAAATGTACGACGCGTCGTCCACTCGTCGTCCACTACTAATATCATTTTTTGAAATGAAACCTAGTAAATATGACATAGGGCTTAAATTTCAATATTTGGCATAGAATCGAGTCGCCGTTGAGTTGTTATAATGTGCGAAGACCTTAACTCGTATCTCTTTTTGCTTCAATGAAAAGAATGTAGTAACTCCTTTATTAACAGAATTCACTTACTTACCCTTTTTCGGAGGTTGGTACAAAATACAAGCTTTTTATAAGCAGCCATGATATTATGTCAAGTTTGATCATTGCATACCTATTTTTATACTTATAGTGTAATATGTACTGAATGAATAAAATTGTTACTTATTTTCTAAGCGTCTAACATCACTTGAAGATTGAGGAAATACGATATGTGCCAGCCCATCACACCACATACATGGTTCCTATTATATCCCGCCATTTATGAAATCTCCAAACATTTAACAAAAATGCGTACTAAATAAGAGATTATTTTTCCTTTTATAAAATCCCAAATAGGGCGACGTAGACGGGGCCGGCCCTGACTGATATGGCGGGATGGCATAAGACATATTTCTCAGCAACTGGTCGGAGGAAGCGTCAGACAGGGCCCTGTGGCAATCAAAGGGTGCTTTTGCCCAGCAGTGGAACACTCCTATAGGCTAGCTAAAAAAATATCCACAAAAACTTGATAGGTGGCAGCCCTAGGTTGAAGGTTTATTGATTTTCTGAGTGAGATGCAACTGACTATTCAGTCAAAATAGACAAGATATCTCGTACCTTATTTAAATGCTGAAACGTTGGCATGTAACACCTATGCGTATATAACGGCGACTTTGAAAATGTCTGCCAATTGTAAAAATATACATCCAATTGCAATAGGTCTTTTTTCTAAGAAATTATTGAAATACCCTACTATACTGGTAATAACTCTGATAACTCGGTCTTAGACTATTCAAATTGCGGAATGTCTTCTAATATATGAAACGGCCAAAAATAAAACAAGGCAAAAAGCATCTTGTAATATTAGATGTTAAATAGTATTTACTAAAAAAAATACTCATAGGCCCTTAGCGGTGGTCTTCTATCATTTTGTAACACAAATATCTATCTATCTTTCTGCATATCATGTTATAATGTATTAAGAAGACAAGTAAACACAGTTTGGTGATAAATTAGCGACGATATTAATGAAATAATGAACTTTATTCTGCAAGTAGGCCACAAGGGCACTTTTACATGTCTGAATTACGGATTACGTGATAATTAACCAGTCTCATTGTTATGTCTCTTAATCCGCCAATCAGTGCGATTGTTTTCTGCCTGCATCTATACCCTTACCATGAGTTAACGTGACCGTACTCGCTAGCGACAATGTGAACAATTTGTATGGAGAATAGTGCAGCGCCCCTACCGGTTACTTTGTAGAACTATAATTCTCCATATAAATCTAGCGAGTACGGTCACTGTTGCCTCATGGTAAGGGTAGGTACTGGCCTCGTCGCGTCGCTGTCGCCTAAGTGCCTTATCACACTTGCGATTTGCGAGCGAATTTTGTATGGCGGCGATCACGCAGCGAGTTCGCCGCGGCGCTTATTTGTATAGAAAACTCGCTCGCAAATCGCAAGTGTGATAAGGCCCTAACAGCGATGGACGGCAGCGTCTCGCTCGACAATAGAGCCAATTGCGAGACGCTGGCTTTGTGTCGGATATCGCTATTGCATAGACATAAAGGGCTCAGTAACAAACGCCACTGATACTCGCTGCTGAGACAGCACTATTCTGGTTAAGCGCAAATAAAACTCGCTTAATTTCTAATTAATATGAATTAGGCCACCGACATGGACTGCACATTTAAGAGGCTTTGGTACGGAAATAGGGGACTCGCCGGCACTTTAGTTTCGAATCTGGTCAATACGGGAGGGTGGCAACAACAAATATTTGCGTTGTAGAGTTCCTGCTGAAAGTCTGTTATAATGATCACTACAGAATGTATGATTATCGATTAATAGCAATAAAAAATTGCGCTCGTGAAAGTGAACTGTATTTGATGTATTAGAACGTGTATTTCCACACTTGCGTCTATTTGAACGCACGAAGAGTCAACGTGCCGCGCCGTAGGAAATCCCCTCACATGATTTTTATAAATTAAATAAGTAAATAAAAAATGTAAGAATTTGTAATGAAACAACATAACCCTGCTACAGATTAATGGCCCTAAGCGGCCTAAGCGATGGGCAGGTCTCGAGGACGTACCTGTTATAATCCTACCAGCTTCGCCATGTCGGACGTGCGAATCAAACACAATTAATGCCGTTTAATATCGATTCGGCCGTCATTAACTTCATATACCAATATTGTTAGAACAACGCTAGTATTTACTTGAGTTTTCGGCACATACGTCAAGTCAAAATGACAGTTTAACATTTATTTATCGCGTTGAACGCGATCATGATAGCGCATCTGATATGTACAGTGCGTGAGCTGACAGAATATGATTGGAGTTTTCTACCTGTCTCGCTCGTTCTTACGCGATCCAGATAGAACCTCTCAGTTTTCACCCATACCCTAATCCCAATCAGAGAGACTTTCGTAAAGTTTAAGTCAAGTACCACGGACTGTATTTTTATCTTGTAGACATGTGCATCTCTCGGAATCTGTCAGTTCGATTGCTAATCCGTGGCGCTCATAAGCTTCACACATATGAACATCCATTTATAACATCCACGGATCGGCTCGTCTGGCGTATTAAGTGTGAACTTTACTAAACAGTAAACTTTACTAAACAGTACCCTTACGGTTTTACAGGAAGGATCTGATCAGCGCTATGAAGCTGCCGGATTCGGAGCCGCTGACCGCCTCGGAGTATTGGGTGATCACGGACACCTGGAAGCAGGACTGGGAGCGAGGCGTCCAGGTGCCCGTGAATCCGGACTCGCTCCCAGCGCCGAAAGTCCGGATCACCGAGAATCCGAAGCCGCCGGACTTTAAGGAATTTAAATTGTGAGTATTTTGTGATTGTGATTGCCCCGGTCACAGACCACCCCCACCCGACGGAGCATGTGACGCGACCCGTAGGCGACCCGCGCGCACCAACGATATGGTACGGCAGAACATTAAAGTATGAACACGGCGGACACCGTTTAGTTGCGTCCTTGTTTATGATCTATGCGTACTTCAACGAAAAAAGAAATTAAATAAATAACATGGTAAATTGTAGTGTTAAGTGGTGTAGAGAGACCTCATAAATATGGACGCAACTAAACGGTGGCCGCCGTGTTGATACTTTAATGTTCTGCCGCACCATATCGTTGGTGCGCGCGGGTCGCCTTACATGCTCCGTCTAGTGGGGGTTGTCTGTGGCCCCGGTGCTTGCGATAATTTTTGATTATAAGGGTTTTATTCAGTACCCTTACCATAAGTTAACGTGAACGTACTCGCTAGCGACTGCGTAGATGATTTGTATAGAGAATTATACAGCGCCTCTAGCAGTTACTTTGTAGAACTACAATTTTCCATACAAATCCTTTAAGCAGTCGCGATCGAATACGGTCACTGTAAACTCATTGTAAGGTTGTTTTTAGTTCTGCCCTTTTGTAACAACTCCAAGTTGGTCCACCTAAACCTATTTTGACTATTATCCGCCTTTACATTATTATTTATGAAATATATGCTAAGGAGCAGAGAAAAAGGTACCCATTTTATGTGTAAAAGTAAAACATGCTCCCTAATAAAAAATCCGGAATTTGCTATTAAAAATATATCTGTGATAGAATCCTCTGATGCTACTAAAATATTTTCTCTAATTCGGACTAACTATTTTATTAGTACCAAATAAGGGATCATAAAATGCGAGCGAAATCGATTGAAATGACGTGTGACAACCGATACGACCCTAGAGCATTTTAATTAATTTTGCACGCATTTTACGAACCCTTATCATGACCTAACACGTTCATTATGTACATGTTACAGTAGATATGACAGTCAAAATGCACAACGTATCCGTAGGTGCCAAAGTTAATTTCAAACTCTGTCTGACCGTTCCTTACACAATCAAAAGCCGAAACTGCCAATCCATTCAAACACGCTGACGCGCTCAAAGGCGTCCCGTAGTGGCGGGAAATTCGAGCACACCTTTGAGTCTGGACGTAATGCATGTTTTTTTAATTTCGACCAGCTAGTGATACGATTTTTCAGAATCTATCAGTTGAAATTGCAGTGGTGAAACACGGCCTGTCTCATAACTGGACGTCACTTTTGAACTTTCAAACGACAGAGTAAACAAACAAACCATTCTAACGAGGCAGGTTCATTAACTTGTCCACGCGCTGCTCGTGTAGAACGTTTCGCAGAAAGCATTTGAAGGCTTTTAAGAGGATTTTTTACGTCTTTAATACAACGTGCAAACCTGCGTGACACAATATTGACTCATTACTGCTAGTATCCTGCGTGCCCTCTCCATATCAGCAACCTAAAGATTATCGGTAATCCAGTGCCCCAAGTACCTAAAACGAGATACTCTGTTAAGAGGAACCCCGCACAGAAAAGTATACAGCAGGAACTCTTGTGTCCTGATTCCCGTTTTAAATACTAAGAGCTCGCTCTTTTTGAGTTGTAGTTTGTCCTCACTAATATTTATCAGTTTTACGAGAGCGCTAATCGCTAGCCTTAGCAACACCATTATCTGCAAAACTAATGTTATTCACTACTTTTCCTTCTATCGAGCAGACCTGTGTTGCGGAGCCTAGCGATCAACTCTTCCATGTACTGGTTAAATAATCTGGGCGCACCATGTTGTATTCCATACTTTAACCTGTACACGTCCGGGTGACAGTCTGCCCACCTCACTAGGTTGGTCTGGTTCCCGTAGCAATAACGGAATAAGCCGACCAAGCCTCCCGGAGTATTCGCGCTTTTCTCAAGTTTATCCCACAAAATATCACAAGAGACCATATCGAATGCCATCGACAAGTCCAAAAAACAAGCATTCCCATTTTTCGTTTTACACAAGTTCCTATTTTAAGTACTGGACGGTTCGGGTATGCTTGAAATAGAGAATCGCAGATTTACGTTTTTCTTGACCTGTTTCTTAACACAGTTCTTAAACCCAACAACTTTTTGCTCAGTTTTAGGCTTTCTAAGTTTACTTACTTCAAGTTGGGAGTAATTAACAGGGCTATTCACCCTTAACACAAGCTATTTTTCACTATAGACATGATACAAAAATTAACAAATGTGTTAGTAGTCTTCTAGAGACCACTTTGTCATTACTCTATCACATTAGTTGCTTGTAAGTTAGGATCAATGTCAATACCATCAGGATTAGGCGTAATCAAAAAGGCAAACTAACCAAGAACGGTGCAATTAAAGTTCTCAATGTTAAATAATCAAAGCGCTTAGATTAGCTATGTTTATTAGTGCTCAAGCTCTATTCAGATTATTCCTAAACGTTTTACATTACGCGGTTTGTTATTACACATCCACCCTCTCCTTTGATGCCACCTCCCCACCCACAGTGCATAGAGGGGACTGCCCACTCTGTCCAGGGTTAGACTGTTATTTGTCCGTGGAAAACAGCTCTTCAAATCAACTTGCGAGTGTTCTTTTATTATTTACGGGCTATTTAGTTTTTGATATTATAGCTCGATACGTACAACAAAGGAAATATCTGTTATAAAGCGCACTTGAGTAAATCTGCCCAGTGCTTCTAAGAAAACTTTGACGCTTATAAGAGGTATTGTTCTGGATGGGTTGGTAATATTGCATTGTTTTTATGATCTTTCAATATTTCTCGATTCAATTACTCGGATCTTGAGTGGTATTAAAGAATTTATTGTATTGAATTGCGTTTGCAGTTAGTATTATTGTCGGCCGCTACCGACTTCAGTCTTATTCTGAGTTTACAATAACGTCTTCCACTTTAAAGCTTTTAACAATTGACTTCACGGAAATAAACAATCATAGACAGAATTTACTATAACTATAGAGGACTTGGGCTTTAAAGCATTCATTTACCTTGTGTACATTGATTTCTTGAGAGATTGTGGTTGCCCAAATATCCTAATCCGAGCCGATGGGTGCAATTAGTACAATTTCTATTAATAAATTTAAGATTCGTAACTAATTGGTATACCTGCTGCAGATTTTATTCCCTGAAGTTGGTATTTCACAGGTTACACCAAGTAACTCTAAAATCTAATCAAGACTGATCTCTGGCCCGTTGTCATCGGTACTCTTCATTTACGTGACGCTACAAGTGTCTGTCGGGACCCAGGCGAGATGAGTTACGCTCGCTCAATGCATTGCGTTGCACTCTTTGTATTTTGTTGACAACCCTTTGAAGTTCGGAGCGTATATTCCATTTCAGTATGTTCATAAAAGCTGTATAGGGATGCAAAATTAGGGCTTTTGTCTACGACGCAAAGAATAAACTTCTTTATATGTGTACAGAAAATTCCGTACAAAATTATCAAAAATACTTGAGGCTATTGCGGCTCGGAGTAGGTACTGTAGAGAATATATTTTGTTTTTGAATAGAAACACAGGCTTAAACAAGGATACCTTTAACGCTTGGCCGCTACTTTCAGAGAGCATGGAGGGAATAGAATGACAATGTAGACTAAAGAATAAAGACACGTGTCTATGGAAAAAGCTGTAACAAGATATATTAAATTAAATTTCACAGTAGTGTTTACCGGCCATTCCAAAACTGAACTCAATACAAAGCGACGCCGTCTATTGACATTTTTACCGTGTCTTAGACAGTACAGATGAACTGAATTAGTCATCGTATTTTGTTGGATAAGCTTGTAGTTTATAGACAGAGCAAATTAAATGCAAATTTATCCGACTAAACATCGTTCACTAATATCTGTATCACTCTGTTCCTGCCCTTATTAATGTTTCAAACCGCCCTATGCAGCTCACGAGTCGTCGGCATCTTAGTAACATGGCGGGAATACTCTTTCGTTAATTCGACGATCAGAAATTTTACTTTACATAGTAAGAGTAAAATCCTATAACCATCCTTGTATATCCTACTAGTTCTATATCAAAAATTATTATTCCTTTACCAAAATTTTACCAAAGTTAAATCCGTCCAGCCGTATCGGCTTTATGAGAGGAGAAAGGAAATTATGAAAATAGATGGCCCTTAGGCTGGCATAACGCCGCGCGCCCTTACAAAACAAATGACCATCCTGTATTAACGCTATTAAGATTTTTCCTGAAATCATGACCCTCCATAGAAAACAGATTTTCAATACAAAGAAGAATTTTATATTAGTATAGATGTTCTAATTAATTTTTCGTCCACAGGCCCAAAGACAAATACTACCACTTGAGCCGCGACGCGACATACGCCGCGGACAAGCACACGATAAGCGACGCGCTCGCCCGCTCCGAGGCCGCCTGCTCGTACGACCTGGATGCCACCGACACCGCTTGGCTCAAGCTGTTGAATGCGGAGCGCGCACGCGCGGGCGCCGGCGCGATCAGCGAGGACCAGCTCGAGCGTGTTATCGAGGAGTTGGAGGTTAGTGTGATTGTAAACACCGCCGGAGTAGGCGGGACCGCGCGTTCATCAGTTATGTCTCTCGGGTATCCTTTTTGCGAGGTTGTGCGCACGTATGACCTCGACGCTAGCGATAGGGCATGGCTGAAGGTGTTGAATGAAGAGCGTGCGCAAACGGCCGCCGTCGGGGTCTCAGAGGATCAGATGAAACGCGTCATCGAGGATTTGGAGGTTGGTACGATTGAGTGCAACGACAGTGCGGAAAACCCGTGGAAAATCGCGGGAAAAGGTGGAAACGTAGAAAACCCGCGCAAAAACATAACAGCTCTGTTTTATATATATTGTACACGATTTTCATCGCTCTTGACTAAACCGAAAAGAACAAATTTCAGTAATTCAGAAATGTACTTACTTACTCCGCCGCCGCCACTTACAGCGACCCTAAGTAGATCTTGGCCTCCAATACGAAATGACGACAACGCGCGTTGTTTTGAGTGATCTCCCAGTGCCTGCTTGCACAACTGAAGGTAGCTTCGGGTACAATTTTTGAGAATATATAGTCGGCATATACATCACATTTATATTGTTCAGTCGACGCCTCGACGAAGGCGCTGTAGTGTTGCATTGACATTATACATATATTATTTCTCTTCTATTGATTTGAAAACATAATAATCCAGCTGAATACGGTATTTGATGACAGCTCAAATCAGCTACTTTATGAAATGTTAAAAACGATCTGTTAGTATGAAGTTTCTATGGAAGTGGCTTGTGAAGTTGTGACGCCATGGAAATCAGTAGTCAAAACACGTCTTCTTTTTAAATTTCGTGCAATGAAATAAAAAAAACAAAAGTCCAAAAGTTTGTGGTGGTTTATTTGCTTCTGTCTATTTTTTAATATGTGTTTAGTGGTTTTAATGATTTTAGTCTAATACTGTATTGCTCGTGACTTGTGACACTACTTTTATTTTTACGCTCAAAATACGCAATTGTATTGTCTCTTTATTGCAATTAATTGGTTTCACCATGCAACAATTTATAAATATTCACATCAAATAATTTACAGCCACATCCAATAAAATTATAAAGAACAATACATTAATAGTAAAATTGCAAATTACAACATTAAATTCATACAATAAAATTACAAATTCCAGATATTAAATCCATAAACAGCATATATATAATTAAATAACAGAGTACATCATTAAATCCTGAAACAATAGGTTCAAATATATACGGTTAGCTTATATGAGCTTTTTATTCGAATGTCTTTATAAAATCTTAACCAGTATATACATTTTATTTATAATTGTGATAGGTTCCGGTAGATATAATATGGAATGAATGGTGCCTTTAATATGCATTAATACGCGAAGTCACTTGGTAAGACCTATATTTTTTGGTTTTGATCGATGCACAAACGTTTAATCGATACATTTCAAATTCAGACATTAATCGTTGATTTCACAACTGTTGCATACACTCTTTTAGACGAGGTGTGTTTTTATATTTTTTTACGATTCGCACAACCCAAATCTCTGAACATGACTGATGTTTTTATATTTGAGGAAAATAATAAAATATTTACTACAATTATTTGTTGCATTCAAAAGCAACGACGACTCACGACGATACTCAAATAACAGGTAATACATTAAATTGTACCTAAGAACTCTCTCGGTGAATTCATCTTTCAGACGAATCCTAAGCCATGGTTCATGCCACAGACAGATTAGAGATGTGGCGTTCTAGAGAACGTTTTCCGATTCAATCATACATCGTGCTGATACGATTTTTCTTGAAATTATTGACAACATTTCTTATTTCTAACAGTACAGGTAGAAATTAATAGAGAGATCGAGAGCTTTGCGTCGTGTACACACTAAAAAAATATTTGAATGTATTTTTATGTATGTGAAAGAAATATAACAAAATACATAAAATAACCGTAATCTACAACAACTATGGCTGTATAGAGTACTAGTCTCCGACCTATCCGCGGAAAAAAAAACTGTCAATAACGTCAAGCTCTACGTCATTTGTTTTTTTAATTAGCCACCAAACTAAAGTAACCTATACACTGTGTCATAGTTTTGGAGTTGCTATATTTTAGAATTAGTAAATTTTAATAAATTTATTATAAAATAATTATTAATCTCAGAAAAAAATTTAAAGCAGTGATTAAGTCCTCTTTCTAAGGTTACAGACGTTTTTTCTGAAAGTGGTCACAAATGATATGACGGCGATGAGGGGTTTTGTAAACAATTTTTTTTCTAAATGAATTAATTTGGCGACCGCTAGTTTGAATCACGGGGCTGCGTTTCCTCTTCTTGATCCATGCCTGGTATCTCAATCGGTGGAAAAGTTACCTCCAAGGTTTCCAAAGTTGATATTTTTACTTGAAACGGGACACGATTATGCATAATTTAAAACAGCTCAATTTTCAGTAGTACTTGTGGCAGTGTGTGTACAGTTAAGGCAATTCAAACACATCCCTTTTTAGGGTTCCGTTCCCAAAGGGTATAAAACGGGACACTATTACTAAAACTCTGCTGTCCGTCTGTTTGTCTGCCTGCTTGTCCGTCTATCACCAGGCCGTACCTCATGAACCGTGATAGCCAGACAATTGAAATGTTCACAGATGATGTATTTCTGTTGCCGCTATAACAACAAATACTAAAAACAGAATAAAATAAATATTGAAGTGGGGCTCCCGTACAACTAACGTTGGTTGCGTTAACTTTGCACCTCATTTGTATGACGCGCCATACATACCAGATGCAAACTTAACCAGTTAACATGGGAAGTGTTTGTACGGAACCCTCGGTGCGCGAGTCCGACTTGCACTTGGCCGGTTTTCACTCTTGTTACAATGACAATAATGGTCAAAAAGGTACACGTTTCAGTTCCCTTTACTGTACATACACGTCGTAATTGCAAGTGTGTGCGCACGTCATAATTGCAAATGTGTGCATGAATGCCGAACTCATTTGATGTCACGTACGTGGCTTAAATGCGATTAAGGGCTTCGAGCACTGAATTAAAATCTGACGCGAATTAATGTTTCATTCAGGTTCATTATTGTATGTTGTAAAGCAAATAGGCTTTAATTAATCAAAAATATGAATAGTATAGTTGTCAATTGCTCTCCAACAATTCGTTATAAATATTTATATTCACCGATACAAGGTGCCTTTGTAAAATTAAATGCAAGCTGAAAGGGCGCGCCTGTCATAATTTACCTACCTTTAGAGGCACTAGTATTAAAGAATTTAATTATTTCCACGAGTTAATAACAGCATGCACTTTAAAAAAATCCGTCTGCTTTCTTCTGCGGAGATAGTAATAGGATGTAGTTCAATGTTTTCTTTGTGAACTCTTGTAGAGTAAATTAGAATATTTCTCTATAATCTGAGATCCCGTTACGGAATTGACAGGCTAATTTTCTTAGATCTTCCTAATAATGGACTTATCGATAGTGCAGGATATTACTAAGTTTTCTGGAATAGACGTTTACATAATTATTAAGTTGTTGTGAAGAGTAATTTAGTAAGAGGTAAAGGAGTCTTTTGTCCTCGGTATCCGTCAAATTAGGTCAAATAACTCATCATTTTTCTAACTGCGAAAACGCGATGATCATAGAATAAAACAACTTATTTCTTCAGCCAATGAGTTCACATACAACTTTATTATAGGTTTGCTGTAGCTTTGATTACACGTGGATGTTTAACTCAAAATATTATAAATGATCCGGGGCATCAATTTAACACAAAGTCAGGAGGATCTAGGTACCACCCAATGCTATTAAAGACCTTTGCTGCGAGTTTGGACTTTGTAATATAATATTTCAAACTGAGCCTCCTATAGGATGGGCAACATGGATATGAAACTATAAAATTACATTAGTTTAGTCATTTTTAGGGTTCCGTACCCAAAGGGTAAAAACGGGACCCTATTACTGAGACTTCGCTGTCCGTCCGTCCGTCCGTCTGTCACCAGGCTGTATCTCAACAACGGTGATAGCTATACAGTTGAAATTTTCACAGATGATGTATTTCTATTACCGCTATAACAACAAATACTAAAAATAAAATAAAATAAATATTTAAGGGGGGCTCCCATACAACAAACTTGTTATAGAGTATATATATGTGTAGGTACGGAACCCTACATGCGCGAGTCGGGCTCGCACTTGCCCAATTTTTAATTCTTTTTCTGACGATCCCATGGGCTGATATTTAAGATATTATGTACCTATTGTAACGGGTGATAACAAAAAAATGAGAATAACTTTCTATGGACCTCAAAACAAGACTATTCACTTAGACAAAAAACTTTGTTTATGAAGTTGTTACTACTTCTTTTGAGGTTCTTAAACTTCATTTGATTTTGTTTTTCAAGCATTAATATTTGTCAAAATGGTGTCGAAACAAGAAACGCTGCGAAAACGGTTGAACATTTTTATAATTCAAACTATAACTGGGGGAAAAAGTCTACTGTAGATAATTTTAGTAAAGAATATGTACTTAGTCTCCACTATTTATAGAATTCTTGCATCCTTGACGATAGATCACAAAAGTGGTAGCCGGCGACCAGCGAAGATAATGACCAAGAGAAGGATGAACCTACACCATAGCACTTTTAACGATAATAATCCTATGAGCCAACGAGATGCCGCGAGAAAAAATAAAGTGTTCCCAACCGTGCACTTGTTCGTTCTTGAAAAAGATAGGTCTGAAATGCCGCAAGAAGGTGAGAGCACCGGAATACACTGAACAGCAAAAACTGACTATTATATCACAGTGTCGCTGGATGATCCGAAATTACAAAGGAAAATCATTCATTTTGGACGATAAAAGTTATTTTCCTTTGAGTAAAACACATATACCTGGAAATGACCGATACTACACCAGCAATAATTTTACAACACCAGACGATATAAAACACAAGTATAAGCACAAGTTTGAGCAGAAAGTTATGCTTTATGTGGCTATATCCGACAAAGGTCTTTCGAAACTGTCGTTCTAACCGAGTGGTTTAGCGGTCAACCAAAAAGTGTAAGAGAGCGAATGCTTGAAAAAAATACTGATAGCATTTATTCGCAAACATCACTCAGATGGAGAATATGTTCTGGTCGGATAAAGCATCGTCGCATTATGCCAAAAAAACGACGCGTTTCCTAGACGCTAATAATATACCATTTGTACCGAAAATCCGAAACCCCATAAACCTTGCACAATGTCGGCCGATTGAAGATTTCTTAGGTTATTTGAGCAGTTTAGTATACAAAAATAACTGGAGAGCTGAAAATTGTACCCAACTGATATAAATAATTAAAACATGTGTGCGGAAAATGGACAAGAATTCCGTCCAAGAGTCTTGTTCCAACGTCATGTCTATACTGAGTGGAACAGCTGACCACGAGTCCTATTCTAATGTGCATTGATGATTTTGTAAATAGTTTCTATGTACATATTTTCCAATAATATCAAATTGTGCTAAAAAGATACACGAGTATTTTTTTACACCTCTGAACGAATTCTCATTTTTTTGTTATCACCCGTTAATATGTGTAGCTACAGTAATAGGCTAATAGAATCTACTGGAGACCGAAGAGCTGACAGCTTCATCACACAACGCATTAGCATTGCGATTCAGCTAGGAAATGCTACCAGCGTCTTCGGGACCACGCCGCGGGGTAACAGATTTTTAGAGATTTTTAATGACATTAGGTTTCAGTTCTGCTGTTTATCTTTTATTATGTAAATATTGTATTCGTATGTTAATAGTTAAACTTTGTTTATTTATTATTATTGTGTAAAATCATGTCTAGTTAATCGAATGCATTATGGACGAAAAAAGCAATTAAAGAGCACCATTTCCTATATTTTAAATAGGCATGTATTATCTTATCTGTCTTTGAAGTTACCTGATCTGCCCCTCTAAGGCGGATTGGCTGACTTAGATTATGAGACATTTCGAGTAAATTGGTAATTACGGGCAATAGCCCCAAAATAATTCGTATATACAATTTTATTTATCGCTAATTTATCTAGTTCAAGTTATGCAGAATGTTATTAGCTATACGATGGTATTAATAACTTAAGTAGTGATTTATTTTGAGATACCATTTGCTAGAGGGCAGTGATGCCGTTATAATGAAGTCTTTCTCTAATTTCAAAGGGAGTTCCAGTTCTAGTTCCATTCAAAACTTTATTCAGCAAATAAGCTACGCGGATACTGTTACAAAACTCTGAAATTTGCGCTTCGGTATATAAATTCGAGCTACATACTTATCAAAGTTTGCCGCTATCTGACACGACATAAAATTACTCGCATAACGGCTCTAGGAATACTTGTGTTAGGTATTTCTGTACGCTTTGTCCTGACAGATATTGCTGCAAGAGGTTGAACTGAGCTTAACATTGAAAACAAAAACTCATTCTGCTCTAAACAATAAAGCAGCGACTGTTTATGGTGCTCGTGCATGCACTCACAATACATTTTCGTTATAGATACAAGCTTTAAAAGTTAGTGCAATAGTAAATATCATAGTTTCAATCGCAACTTCAATCCCAATTTCAATCGGGTTTTCAATCAATCCAGATCGAAAAAGCTAATGCAAACAAAGAATTTTTGGGGTTCCGTTGAAATTCTTGCACATGCGGTCAATCTGGCAACGTTAGGTAGCTAACGGTCAGAGAATTTCCACCGCTATCATTTTCGTGTCGAGTATATTGTAAAAATCTGCTTAATTGTCTGCAAATTTGTGTATTACTGTATTTTACTGTAACAGAAAATATTCAAATCAATACTTTCCGAGTTGCAGTGTTAATTCTTTTTAATGACGAAAAACCCAGTTACTTCGTTATTTTAATATTTCAAATAAGCAAACTGTCTCCTATCCTACCTGCACAATCACGTCTAATTCTTTGCTACGAACAAAATGTACATATTTTTCTATCTTCTATTTCTAGAACGTCCAATACGTACTGTGAGTGTAGCTCAGAGAGCCAAAAATAAGCGAGAGGTTTAATTAGTTGTTTATTCTTTAAAAGCTAGTTTAAGACTCTCTAAATATTTTATATTTATGACGGATGTCACCCGTCCATTATTTCTAATTTTTAAAACGTATTTTATATTTATTTTTATGTCAGTGGCCTACTCCACTGAAAGTGAAGTCCAACCTTCACAGTACCAAAGAATGCACAGACGCAGCGCAAAAGTGTTTTTCCATGTTTTTTTTTGTAAAGAAATTAGTTCATGGTGCGCGGCGTTTGGCGCTGTCTGCGTATAAGACTCCTTTTGTTCCGTTGCCTGGCAACCAGACAGGTTCTTGATATACCTACACTTCGCGTCGATGATGCGTCTGGAAAGTATTATCTCGTGCAAGGTCCTTTGGAAATGGATAAGCATTTAATATTTTTCAATTCACACTTTATGGGGATAAATTTTTTTTTGAGGTACTTATATGCCTATTTCATGCTGTTTGTTCTGAATTAGTTTATATGAGATATCATCATCATCATCATCATCATCATCAGCCTGTTTCAGTCCACTGCTGGAGAGAGTCCCATATGAGATATTTTGATTAGAATTCTATACAAATTTTATATTATGATTTTATGATAATAACAATGGGTAAACTTTAGCACCTTATGTATAACCACGAATGACATTGTAAGTTGCAACTTTTATAATTGATAAAAAAATTGTATTGTTTTTTATATAATTTTAGTCTTATTTTATTATTTTACGAATTTCACCATTACTTTTTTTTATTATCAACTAGCTCAGACCCGCTGCTTTGCTCGCGGTCAAACGTACAGACTATATCTTACGGGAACCATGTATTTCTTCGAGATAAAAAAAAAAGTTACTACCTAAGTTAGGGTCATAAACAAATCCGTTGATCCGTTCCAGTGTGATGAAGTAAAACTTTCGCTTTTATTATATTAGTGAGATTTTCAGATCAGATTCTATTTCTAATTTAATTTTTTATTCATTACAAAGAGCTTGTAAATAGACTTAAAAACGTGCTTGTGCAGTCTCTAGGTCAGACGGAAAGTTTCGTCTACCCGTAGATATTTTAGCTATTCATAGTAACTTTCCCACGAGAGTTCTCAGAACTTTAACAGCGCCTACTAAGTAGGTAGTTTTATCTTGTTTCAAATCCGATAAAATAATTGTACAAATAAGGTTAAAAGGCTCGGGCCTATGATGCTTGCGTTTATCACGTTGTGAGAGAGACAAAGAAAGAACGTGACAAAGCATCTGTCACACACGCATTTTGTCAAAACGTGACGGATGCTTTGTCACGTGATAAAAGTAACCATCATAGGCCATGCAGTTACATGTATAACGCCCTTAAGAAAGCAAATGTCATACATAGAGTTGTGTGGGTTGCCGTTAGGAGAGGTATTGATTGCAGGGTAGCATTTAGTACAATACCGATGACGCCAGTTTTGTTACGTGGACGCAATAGGTGCTCCAGCCAGTGTATAGGGGGCTCTAGAAAATTATTAGAAGATCATATTTTACACTCCTCCGTTCAGTCGCTCACGCGTTGTCAGTGACACTTGTCGCGCTCACTGACAAGTGTTCGAGCACAGTATAATAAAGAGTACTAACGTACAGTATGGACACTCCCTGCCTCCCCCCGAAAGTGCCGCCCACCCGCGCTCGGTTACCTCGCAGTTACCGGCTGGCAGGGACGCGACGACGCGGTCCGCAGAGCGGAGGCCACGTGTAATATTCAAATATTAAACAAATACTTTTGTAATGGGCGTGTGTTGTGCTGTGTACGGTTGTTTAAGCTCTATAAACAACAAAAATAAAAGAAAGTTCTACAGATTCCCATTGGATGAATCAAGGCATGTACATACCCAGTTATTTTCAAAGTGTTTTATGTTTTAGTAGAAAACCAACTTACAATAGGTACTTATGTTTAGTTTTTTTTTTGCCCTATCCGTTTTCGACCTAAATATCAGATAACACTGAAAACAACACAATATATATATATGAACAAAAAATCATGTTTTCAACTTACGTAATATTTTGGTGGCCTGAATTTCCTTACAAAAATTTAGTTACTTCGTTTATACTGATTCAAAATAGGAAACTATTTGTATAAATCGAGCTTAGATACCCACCTTACAGCGTAATATGATTCTTAATTCTTCCTAATTCGCGCAATGAGTTTTTAGTCATTGAGGTTATCGAATTTGAACGCGGGCGGAATAAGAAATCGTAGATTACGAGGGGCAAACCGAAATGATCGGGAATTTAAAAAACTATGTGCACTATATACATAAATTATATTTTATTGTTTTTCGAAGTATTCTCCGTTACATTCAATGCACTTTTGCATTCTTTTAAACCAGTCATTAAAACAATAATTCCAGTTTGAAGTAGGCATTGCCAAAATGGCCGATTTATAGGCTTCCACAGCGGCTTCTGGGTTCTCAAACCGCTGACCACGCAATAAATCTTTAATTCTAGGGAACGTAAAAAAATCATTTGGACTCAGGTCAGGGCTGTATGGAGGATGGGACATCAACTCAACGTTTTCGTCGTTCAAAAATTTAGTTGTTTTGTGGGCGGTGTGGGAGCTCGCATTGTCGTGGTGTAAGATGACGCGGCGTCTCGGGTTCCCTTGGCGAAGTTCGGCCAGCACCTCCGGCAAACAAACTGTGATATACCAATCAGCGGTAACGGTTCTTTGTTCTTCTAGAGGAATTGTGGCAACATGCCCCTTTTTTGAGACGAACGAAGCCACCATCTTCTTCGACACGCTTCGAGAACGCACAACTTTCGTTGGTTTGACCTCGTCATCGAAGACCCATACTGCCGACTGGTGCTTTCTTTCAGGCTCATAAGAATAAATCCAGGATTCGTCACCCGAGACCATATTATAAACGGCTTTTGACTTTCCTCCATTGTAGCATTTCAGAATAGATCGGCACCAATCAACACGAGCCGCCTTTTGCTCTTCAGACAAATTATGGGGTACCCATCGGGAAATCAATTTTCTGACACCCAATTCACCATGCAAAATAGTGTGAATTGCAGTCATTCCAATGCCTATGGTTGCCCGAATCTGCTCGTATGTCACATGTCTATCTTCTTTTAGTAGTTTTTCCACAGCCGCGATGTTTTCAGGCGAAACCGCCGTTTTCGGCCGACCTGATGAAGGTACGGTGCCAAGAGAGGCACGACCCCGTCGAAACTCAGCATACCACCGATATATTGTCGTCTGACTAGGTGCTTCAATGTCGTATATAGTAACAAGCTCATTGCGACATTCATCTGGAGATAAGCCACGACGAAAGTTATGGTAAATAATTGCACGAAAATTTTCACGCGTCAGCTCCATTTTGTTCATCGAGTTGTCAATTTAAAAATGGAATTAAAAAAATATATCGTTCTTTTTTTAAATTGTAAAAACGGCATCGTGATTGTAAGTCGCCAGTATGCATGTGACAAAAAAGGATTTAATGTAACTCAGTTTAAAGTACTCTATTCCCGATCATTTCGGTGTGCCCCTCGTAACATTACTTTAATTATAAGCACACAAAATTAATTCGACGCCGCTATTACAAGGTCATCTCATATTGCTGCACATTGTGTTCCCGACTCGTGCGTTCAAAATGGCAGCAACCCTAGCATGTCTTATCTCACTCACACAAGCATGGTACGCGTTCACCTACACGAGCTTAGACTGTGTGCGTAGCAACGCGTTTCTTTCATACATTTGATCGCCATTGTCCGAGGTGTGGTTCGAGTGTGTGCTTGGATTTATTTTGTTGCACTTGTGCATTTTTCGCTCTTGTAATAAAATAAATTTCTTTGAACTTTGTATCAATGGTTTAATATAAAAATTGGGCAAGTGCTAGTCTGACTCGCGCATGAAGGGTTCCGTACCTATATATATATATATATAATCTATAACAAGTTTGTTGTATGGGAGCCCCCCTTAAATATTTATTTTATTTTATTTTTAGTATTTGTTGTTATAGTGGCAATAGAAATACATCATCTGTGAAAATTTCATCTGTCTAGCTATCACCGTTGTTGAAAATTAATTAAATGTCATTAGCATTAAGTCCTCCATTTGTACTATTTTGATCTGTGCAATAAAATTTAAATAAATAAATAATATCAATTAAAATCCAAATTAATACCGGATTAAAACAAGTGTTCACAAATTTCACTTTTTCTGCTTGAATAATTTTTAACCCAGTTACGTATCGCGCGTAGCTCCCGGGTTTGCATCGTATGACCTAGGCACGGGGGATCGATAGGTCCTGCGTTATATTTACAAGTGACAAGTAACCGATCGCTCTTTAGCGATAAGACCGCCTATTGTCTACCATTATTTAATTTATGATTTCTCATGTAATATTTTTCTTGTTGGTGTGCAATAAAGTATTGTTGTATTGTATTGTATTGTAACCGGGGCGCGCCGGGACGCTGCGCTTTGATTTATCCCGGGAACGTGCCGCAACAGGTGACGCGGAGTTATGACGTCACAACAGCTGGATTTTCGCGGTGACGGCAGCGGGCCTATTAGTGTTGATTAATGTAATGTCACGGTTTGGAAATATTTTCTTTTAAATAGAACGTTCATTATAATTATTTTCTTTTGCTACTAACACGATATGGATCTCGCATCTGAAATAGATGACTTTACTCTATTATTTATTTTTATAAATATTCAAGAAAAAAATCCGTAAGTCAAACATAGACCAGGGATCGGATACCAGTATTCGGCTCCATATAAAATATGCAATTTCGGTTTTACGCTTACTATTGCACATGTTAATATTTTTAGCGGGCTAATTTCATAGTTCTATAATCTATATCGATATCTAAATTTTAATTAATTGCATTTGAAAAAAATCGCGACATTAGAAAGATTAAAAAAAATATTAATACCGGCAATGATCCCTGCATTTAACTGTCTTTTTTTAATCGGAAAAACATAGAATATATGGTTTATGGTTTAAGACATTTATATCTCATAAGAATTTGAGTCACTTAACATGAGAAATGTAACAAAAATAGAAAAATAATTGCATGCAAATTATAAATTAATAACAAACTTAACAAGTGTCAACTTCATAAAATATACAGGTAAACATTTGTATTACGGAGGTAGATTTCAATTCGCCGCTCGGTCGGTACGTAAGTACGTGCGCAGCCAAAGGCGTCGCCAGCCGTAGGTCCAGGGGGAATATTAGAAAGTTTAACAAAAACATCTGTAAAAATATGCAATATTTAGTAATTGTTATAAATTTAACATGTGTATCTGTGTGTTTGTCTGTGGTTTCGTAACTCGTAAACGGATAGGCCAATTTTAGCGCGTTTAATTTTTTATACCGAAAAACATGTCCGTCGAGTTGGTTTTCTGCTATGTTTAGTGGGAATTTGACAAGCAGTTTCCAAGATATATTCAGCTTTATTTTATATAATATTTAGTGTAAACATTGATTTGGAGAATCTTGTTATCTTGTACATCTCCTCTAACATGTATCAATTACCTAGTTATAATATAATTGTATATGAATTTTAAGTTAAATTTACGAAAAAATTACTAACTGCTGAGTTTCTCTACTCTGAGGAGACCGATGTTGAGCAGAAAGCCGAATTTCTTCTCTTGCGAAATGCCGGTAGATTCACAATCTGAATTGTAAAAGTGCCCTTGCGGCCTACTTACGGAATAAAATAGTTTCATTTCATTTCATTTATTTGGCACAAGTGACAAGATCTCAGCCAATATTGAAGCTAATAAGTCCAAATTTTATAGTTATGTTCAGTTTAGTCGTTTTAGTAGCATTTTTATATCACTCATTCAATGATGGCCTCACGATGACCAGCTACTTGTGTCGGAAGTGTTTAAATGTTTTAATTTAGGTTATATTATTATTTATTTCAATCAGTACTATATGGAATTTCCAAACAGATATAATAATAATTGTAACTACCCTAAAAAGTACATATAGGTATTTGTTGTCTATTACCATTTGATAATTTTCATTTAGACCTTATCTTTCGATCCTATTAATCTTTAAATTTAAAACGTTTGAATATGATAATTCTTTTGCCGCTACTGTAAGTGTGGGCAATTGTTACACGGAAGGGTCAAATTTACCCCGTTCCCAATTCTCTTCTGATGCACGTTGCGTCCCATATTCCACATAACACATAATTGTGACCTAAAATATGACTTGCAACCCTCAAATTAATTTGGTTTCCAATTATAATGTTCCACCTATAACGCCCGTTTAATCTACGGCTATTAATCGAGAACCTAGTCCCTGGGCGTGCATCGCCAGGCTTTCACCACTATCCAATCTACCGATTGGTTCAGAGTAAGAAGCTTAACAGAACCACATTAAATTGTTTGTGCATTCAGGCACTAACAGTATGGAGCTAAAACAAGTACCTAATTAAACTACATTCGATAAGCTACTTTCAAAAGGATTCCCTGTTACTGTAACGCATGCGAGCTTGAAACTTCGCGAAATTTAACTTTGTTACAGTACGGATTTCTAGTGAATAGGGTAATTGACTATAGTGAAAATAAATTGTATCTTTGAAAACACTAAACACATTCAAAAATACATGTGGAATCGAATAAACTACGACTAACTTTTGGACATTATACTATTTTACTAACATATCTCTTTTGACATTTCATAAAGAGTAGCTGATTTGAGCTGGCATCAAATACCGTATTGTGATGGTTTCATTTGAATAGCCAGTTCAATATTTTCGCGGCATCGAATCCTCATTTTGAACTCTGCTAGTTTAATTTTAAACCGTAAGTTTTTTTTTATTAACTCTTTATTGAGTTTCGAACACTATTGATTGACTCAAACGTCTATTCGGGCAATTTTATATTAGCTTACTTGTCACTTTCTAATTCATTAAACAAAAAAAAATGTGTAATAATTAAAATACCGGTTCAGCATTACGATAACCGGCGGCTATCGGACTGTACTTAATTTCAGACCAACACTTATTACAGATTTTATAAATGCCTGGATTCTGTATCTGTAAACTAAAAAGCCAACAATAACCCGTTCAAGTACGGATTAAATTTGACTCACCCTTCGAAGTCGATCCCAAACCACTCAGTTCTTTTATTTATATATTATAGTTTACGCGAGGTTTGGCACCGACTTCGAAGG
The DNA here is from genome assembly GCA_932273695.1 of Apotomis betuletana. Classification (NCBI taxonomy): domain Eukaryota; kingdom Metazoa; phylum Arthropoda; class Insecta; order Lepidoptera; family Tortricidae; genus Apotomis; species Apotomis betuletana. The sequence goes on along the minus strand of OW026298.1, from coordinate 7,542,561 downwards.
GTGACTCAAATGTAATCTGTACTTGAACGGGTTATTGTTGGCTTTTTAGTTTTACTGAAGTCGGTTCTTTTTTTTTGTTGAAAAATTTTTTTTTTTTGCTTTTTAGTGTTTCGTATGTGTGTTCATCATCAGTTTCCTTACACCAAATCCTATTTACTGAATGTAAATTCTTGACTTTATCAATAAATTACCGAAAGCGCCGTACATGTCCCTATAACACTACTTGTTGAAGTTCCAACTAACAAGTTGGAATTTAAGATTCTATTGATACCGGAGTTCATATGTGAGAAAGATCAGCAATGTGCTGTCATGCATACGCCGACGTTTACAGCAAGTTTCCGGACGGAGCAGAGCCGGAGGTAAAGTATGGTAGGGCGTGTAGTATACGAAATGGTTTAATCTCTCAATATCAACACCCGTCGATACAACTTGGGTTGTTATCCACGGATCCGGTATGATAGAAAAGTTTGTTCTTAAGTTGTTGAAGCGATATATAATCTCACAGCTTGTATATGATACGTTCATATTTCGCTAAAATCAAATTCGTTACCTCTGATTATTTAGTCAATGCACTTAAATAATTATATTAAGGGACAATCTTACACAAATCGACCTAGTCCCAAACTAAGCAATGCTTGTACTTGTACTATGGGTACTAGACGACGATATACATAATATGTAAATACTAAATACATATCGTCGGGGATAGTGCAATACCGCGTAAGTAGCAAGTGTAGGTACGAATCAATATTCAAACAAATGCTAAGTATTTTATTGAAATAAGAACTTTATCGACAGCGGTTATTTATCCTTAGATTATATCCTTGACCCAGGAACAATATTCGAGTTCATCACACAAATATTTGGCCTAGCCGGGATTCGAACCCAGGGCCGCCGGCTCAGTAGGCAGCTGTACTGCAAACTGCGCCAAACTCGTCGTCCTTACTAATACTGCAGTTACTGGCGTTATGTCTGAAGGACTATTCTGTTTGCTTATTTTTATTTTATTAATTTTATGTTTTATTTCTAGGTCCGGACGTGGGATAAAATTCAAGCCATCATGAAGTCGGAAGAAGGGCTCGGCATAGAGTACGACGAGAACGTGATCTGTGACGTGTGCCGCTCCCCCGACTCCGAGGACGGCAACGAGATGGTCTTCTGCGATTCGTGCAACATCTGCGTCCACCAGGCGTGCTACGGCATCACCGTTATACCCGACGGTAAGACATGTGTGTAATAAAATTTCGGTCGCGCCATACATCGGGTAACGTGATCACCCACCAGGGTTCGGAAATTCGAATTGATATTTACCTAAAGTTGACAAAATCCTATTGCTATCTCACTCATACGTCAAACAAAGCCGCCTATACCTACGACCGAATAACAAAGCCACCGCCAAAGTTTAGGTAAATATCGGATTCGAATTTCCGACTCAAAGTATGGCACGACCAAAATTACGCGACTCCAAATTCGAAAAATTAGGCTCGTCTGGCTTCACCCTAAAAGTAAGCTGCTTACATAAATGCATCTGACATTTCAGGGCAGTGGTTGTGCCGTCCGTGTGGAGAAAGCGTTCGTCCCACCTGCGTCCTGTGCCCGAACCTCGGCGGCGCCATGAAGTGCACGCCGACCGGCCACAAGTGGGCCCACGTCAGCTGCGTCCTCTGGATCCCAGAAGTGTCTATAGGTTGTGCTGAAAAAATGGAACCTATCACTAAAATCTCCTCCATACCCGCTTCGCGCTGGTCCCTCGTGTGTGTACTGTGTCGCGAACGGAAAGGTGCCTGCATACAGTGCTCCGTAAAGACTTGTAAGACTGCGTATCACGTTACTTGTGCATTTAAACATGGACTAGAAATGCGTGCAATAATAGAGGACGAAAACGCTGATGACGGTGTGAAGCTGCGCTCGTACTGTCAGAAGCATAGTGTTAATTCGAAGAAGGAGAAGTGTCCGGGTTCCGGCTCGGAGGAGGAGGAGGTGAAACGCAAACGGCGCAAGGACATGACGTCGGAGGAGAAGAACCAGGCGCGGGCGGCGCGTCTGCAGGAGATCGAAGGCGAGTTCGACAAGCACGTGAGCGTCAAGGACGTCAGCGCGCACCTCCTCGACGTCGACCAGGACGCCATCAACTACATCTACAACTACTGGAAGATGAAGCGGCGCGCCGGGCGCAACCGGCCGCTGCTCCCGCCCAAATCGGACGACAACGAGCTGCTCACGCACCGGCAGGAGCAGGCCGACCTCGACAAGATGAAGATGTTCGTGCAGCTCAGGCAGGACCTCGAGCGGGTGCGGAATCTGTGCTACATGGTCAGCCGTCGCGAGAAACTGTCGCGATCTTTCTTCCGTTTGCGCGAGCAGACCTTTCACAAACAGGTCGCTGTTTTATCCGCGGATCCCTCCATTTCCGGTCCTGATTTGTCCGCCATCATCGAGGCTAATCATGGACCCTCTATATACGATAGGTTGTATTCCCATCCCAATGCTCCCGACCACAAGAACGATTTTGAAGCGATGTTGGCTCGTATCGCTCCACAAGAATCTGGTGACGAAAAGAAGAAAGATCGTAACGGCATGGTCAAAGGTTCGAAGTCGAATAATCCGTACAAGAAACATTACGTGAACGGGTCGCGGCGAAGTGGTAGTATGTACAGTGGGTTGTCTAGTGAGGAAAGTGCTCCTGAGATTGCACGCACTACCCGATTCCGAGGCAGGGCCATCGGATCTAGCACTGATGACGATGTTAAGAAGCCGTCTGTTTCCCCGAAGAAAAAGGTATCTCCTGGCAAAGGCAAAGGTAAAAGATCGCCTAAGAAGATTGAAAGGAAGAAAAAGAAAGTGCCGCAATCTAAAGCGTTGGTGGAGAGTAGCAGCGAGGACGAGTCTCTACAAGCGCGTATGAAGAAGGACCGGTCACGCAGCAAAACGCTTCAGCACCTCGAGAAGGAAATGGCAGAAGCTGTAAAATCGGGAGCGTCGGCAACCGACAGCGATGAACTCATGCCTATTAGGACGACTAGGCAACAAAACAGCAAGTTCCCCGATAACATCTACTCTGACAGCAGTGAAGATTCTTCCGGCAAAGCAGATCTCAAACCCGACAAGTCCAAGGCAGACAAGTCAAAACCGGATAAGTCACCAGAGAATGACTCCCAACAGCCGCTACCTAGGACGAAGGCAGCCATGAAAGAGTTCATTCCCACTCAACCAGAGAAGAAGAGTCCTACTAAAGTGACCGAGAAACCTGCTCCTAAGAAAAGAGGTAGAAAGCCTTCCAACAAAGGAGAGAAGAAGACTACTCCGATCAAAAGTAATGATTCAGACGATGAAGCCAAGAACAAAGAAAATATTAAATTCTCTAAACAAGCAAGCAAGGGTCCTACTGATCTTATAGTTCCACAAAGGCAGGCTGCTAAGAAAGCTTCAGAAAATATGCGCTCCACAACCGGCGGCAAAAAGGAGGAGCCCGGTACCGAAAAACCTAGCAGTGGCGACGATACTAAACCGCCCAAACCGAAAATACCTATCAAGTCAAAGGGTAAAGAACCTCCGAAAGATCTTCCCGCTAAAGTTGGCCGTAAGAAGTCTTCGAAAGATGTTGAAAAAGAAACTATTGCGTACGTTCCTCAAAGGCAGGCGGCCAAGAAAGCGGCTGCGCATATCAAAGGTCTGGGCACCAAGGCGCCAGTCGCCGAAACATCTGATACCGATAAGAAGAAAGAGGGTGAGAAGCCTGAGAGCGCCAAACTCACTCCTAAGAAAGAGGATGGTAAAAGCTCGAAATCTCCTCAAAAGGAAAGCTCTAGTTCGTCATCTAACTCGAGCAGTAGTAGCTATTCTTCATCGTCAAGCTCCGAGGAAGAACCCGAGAAGCCCGGTCTCAAACCGACGGCCAAGGCGCGGGAAATCAAACCCGCCATCCGGCAGCCCTCCATGTTTTCACCGCCTGGCTCTAGGCCGACTGTGGACTTGCCCTTTCTCGACAAGGTGTCAAGACCATTGTCTTCAACTAGTGCCTCGAGTGATTCTGAAAGCTCTCAAGGGTCGCGATTCTCCGGTTCTGGCAGCCCATCTCCAAAGCGACCCCGCCGACGAAGGAAAGGAAAGAGTATCTCCACCGATGCGTCCCCTCGCAAGGCCCCTGACAAGAAGCTTAAAACTTCCGAACGGGGGTCCGAGTGTAGGGTACCATCACCGGCTCCTGAAGGAGAGGAACCAAGCCGAACCGGCGACACGAGGGCCGCCACACGTGCTCGGACCAGAAGCATTACTACAAGCGGAAATATGCCTAATAAGCTTGATGCCCGACAGAGAAAACCATCTAAAGACGACAACGGATATGCCTCTGGATCAAATAAAACACCCAAAGAGGGCAGCCAGTCCCGTGAGCTTCCAACTCCGGAGCGGAAAGCGGACGAGGAGGTGAAGCCTGAGATTAAGGAAGAACCGATCGTCGCCCCGAAACCCGTCAAAACGTCGCCGACCAAACCTAGGTCTCGCGTCTCGATCGATGATAAAGACAAGATCAAGTCGCCAGTTCAGGAGTCGACCAAACCCAGTCCTAGAAAGAGTGCGGAGTTAAAACACAAGACCACACCCAACAGGCGCATGAGCGTGAAAGAGGTGTCGAAAGATCTTGTTACGATTCACGAGCCTCCGCGCGAGCCGACGAAGAGGAAGCTGCTTAGCAGGCATGATGACCACAACGCATCGGACGCGCCGCGCGCTGTCAGCAGCCTGTCTCCTGTGAAGAATGCAGACGTTACTGAGAAACCCAAGATAACTGACAAGAAGAGTCCAGTACCGATAAATGATTTCCATGCAAATGACAAATATGCAGAGAACGAGAAACACTGGCTCGATAAAGCGGCTAGTCCTATCATGCATCCGCCTCCGGTAGAGAAATTAGGCAGCAATGAGAAATACATGACTGAAGACAAGTTGTTAGACTCCGATTGTGCAGACAAGAACAGCATTAAGATGATCGCCAAAATACAAGCAAACTTGAACGAAAACACGATGATCAAGTCGCCAAAGACACCCATGGACGCACGAACGTTGAACATTGAGCCTATAGACGTTGACAACCCTGTACCGAGGAATATAAGGAAGCGTTCCATGTTGGAAGAAAAGAAGTTCATAGCCCAAGATGCCAGTCACGTGGAAGGTGTCGAGATATCCAAGAGTGCAAAGATACCGTCGGTTAACCCGTGTCGCTCCATGTTCTCTCCGCAACCTAAGGACAATGAGCTTGGATTTGAATACGACTTGCTGGCAATAGATGACGGCTTCGACAAGGATGAGATGATCAAGCCTTTCACGTACCCAGAATTCATCTTCAAAGAGGAGAAAGAACAAGGTGTGCAGGAAACGCGGAATTTGGTCGATAGATTGCGTATGCAATTGAGTAGCAAGAAGGCTGAGGTACAGGACGAACAACCACCTCTTGACGATAAAGAACCCAGATACGACGAGCCTAGAAGCCCCCATAAAGGCCGTGAGACTCCACCACCGAATAAAAATGCGGCCATCGATATTCATGAGAGCGATATGCAGAAAATGCCGTCCAATGACCTGCATCCAATGCACGAACCACATCCAGAAGAGTATTCGAGCAGGAACGATATGCATGACAATAAAGACTGCCACCCCATAGCCATGACAAGTAATGATAAATGGGGCGACTTACCAATGCACAATGACGGTGAGCCACCAAATGACCGAAAATACGATCGTTATAATGAAGACTCAAAGGAGCCGACAATCCAATCCGATGTACAATCCGTCTCAGAAGTCGGTGATAGCATTTCACTATGCAAACAAAGCGACGATTCTCAATCGCTGTCTGTCGTCGATCATTCCACGCAGAGTAACGACCAGGAATTGTCCGTGGGTGTTGAGAATTTCGATAACAACAACTCACAGCTTCATTCCGACTGTGCTACCATCTCGTCACCGTACGTAAACCAAGATAAATGGAGTGAGAATAAGATTGTATCGAGGCGCTCCTCTGTTTCCACCACGTCGTCCGAAGGGTCGATTGCGCCGCTTGACAAACCTGCCCCCACCATGGACAGCCAGATCACAAGCCATATGATGCCGGAAATCGAGCGATACGGGCCCTTATCAACTTATGGGTCCTCCGTAGAGCCTGCCATGCCTTTGAATCAGTATTCATCGTACCCCACCGACGGGTCACCTTTCCTTAGCTCCATGGGCTCCCTGCCGTTGTTCGGCCCCGGGGCTTGTGCTACTGCGCAACTCACCTTACCCTCCCCTGGGCCCGGTCTATACCCACCTCCTGGCTTATCCTATGCAAGCACTCCTCTAATGCAACCTTTGTCTAAACCGGCATTCCCGACGTTATGTGCGGCGTTTACATCTTCGTCGCAAAATATCGCGCTGACCACGGCTATGATCGCACCACCGACGCCTAAACCGCTCGACTCGCCTCGGGACGATCCCGAAGCCAGCAGCAGTGATAAATACTCCGTACAAGCCACCTGCAGCCCGCCCATTAGTGTGGATTCGTTCAACGATGCCAGTACCAAAGCGTCCACTAAAATGACCACCGATAGCAGTGAGGCGATTCTCAATGTGCATCCACGAGAGTCGGAATCTCCCGTTCCGCCAAAACTACCCAAGTCCAGCAAATTCTCAGGGAAATCACCCGGCAAAAGCCCGATATCCCCCAAGCAAAGCGAGTCTTCCAAAGGCAACAAGCGAGCAAGCAACCGGAGTAACAGAAGCCAGAGGGGCCGTGGGCGGTCAAAGAGTCGCGGCCAGGGCGCGCCAAGTTACGACTACGCGGGCAACTCGATACAAAGCAAGTTGGTTGGTACGGTTTACGACTTTGACGAAGAAATTGCCAATGATGGCGTAGATCTCAAAGCGTTACGGGAAAGAAGAAAGTCGATAGATGTAAGAGACGATAGAAAGTCTGAACAGTCTTACAAAGACGCGTCGCAATCGCCGCAGGTCGCGAGTCCGCAGCCGGCGAAGAAGACGCCCAGCGCAGAGGACAAGGGCACGAAGCCTCCGAGTCCAGAGCCGGCCGAGCCTGCGGGGTCGCCGGGCCGCAAGTCCGCCGAGCGCGGAGGAGCCGGCTTCTCGCAGGTGCAGCCGGTGCTGCCCGGCCCCGTCGACATGCGCACCTACAATCCGTCGTTCGAGGGCGCCGCCCCGCCCGTCGCCGACGCCTACCACAGCCATCTGCTCGCGTTCGCCAGCGGCACCGCGGACCAACAGCTGGGCGAGATCGACGAGGACCTCGAGAAGCAGCTACACTCTGCGCTTATGGCGTGCAAGCCCCGCCCCGGCTCGCCCGCCGCCCAGCCCGCGCCGCCCGTCAAGGAGACCTACACGCCTCAGCTGCCTAAAGTGTCGCTCTCCGACTCGAGGAACCAGCTCAAGGTGAAGATCAAGGGGCCTTTCCTGGACGCCAATTACTCTAGCTCGGTGCAGCCCGTAGCGCCGCAGCCGCCCCCGCCTGTACTCGACACCGGCGCCGGCGTAAGTGCGGCCGGCGGGTCCTCCTCCATGATGACCGGGTCTACTAACCTTCGCCGCATGAGAAAGAAGGAGTTGCTCCGTCAATACTGGACGCAAGACATGAACATGGACGACCCGGCCGCGGGCGTGTCGCTGGTCGCCGTGCCGCCGCCCGCCGCGCCGCCTCCCATTCCCCGGTCCGTCATCACGATCCCCAAAGCGGTCGCCTCCATGACCAGCATACCCACTCGTGACGATTACAAGTCCGACACGCCGGTGGAGAAGAAGAAACGAAAGACCACGAGTGGTCTCTCGAGGGAGCTGCGACATCTAGAAGTTAGCATGAATGACGAAGTGGACCTCCCGTATGACACCAAACTGACCAGCCTGGCCGGGCCCAGCATGCAGGCGTCGACGCACAAGCGGCGCGGTCGCGTCTCCAACAAGCCTAACCGCCCCGCCAACTCGCCCGTCGCACCCAAGCTCAAAATCAAGATCGGGGCGAACATAGTCCAGCAAGTGGAGGAGCCGGTCAGCTTCCAATTCCGACCCCCCAAGAAGCGGCTGCACGCCTCCGTCCCGCCGGCCCCGCCGACCTTCGAGGACCTGCGGCGCGAGAGCATGAAGTACCGCCGCAAGGTCATGGCCGACTTCGAGGAGGACGAGAAGACGAAGAAAGTGAAGCCCAGCAAGGCCGAGAAGAGGAAACGTAAAAAGGACAAAAAATCCGAAAAAGAGAAACTGCAAGTGGTGAACAGTGAGAGTGACAGTGCTAATAAGTTGATAATTAAAATAAAGCGCACTAAGGAGGAGGAGGCGGCGGCGGCGGCCGAGCCCAAGCCGCCCGCGGACCCGTTCGAGTACGACCCGACCGCGCCCGACCCGCTCGCGCTCGACCCGCCCTCCGAAGCCTCCTCCGGCATGCGCAAGATACGGACCGCTAAAGAGACGCCGATCCGGTTAAAACTGGCGCGGAGTTCGCAAGGTTCGGGCTATGTGATGAAGGACGTGGAGGGCTCGTCGGCCGGCGCCGCGCCCGCTGCCGCCTCCGCCTCCGCCTCCGCCTCCGCGTCCGCGTCCGCTACCGCGACGCCCGCGCAGCCGCTGTCGCTCGTCAATAAACACTGTGAAGTGAGGTGATATAAAAAAAAGAACGCGCGTTAAACAGTGATAGCGACACTTTACGAGCGTGAAATGTATTTCTGTACAGAAAACCCTAATTATAGTGTCTGTATATTTTTAAATATTACATCTTCTTTATAACTATTTATTTGTATAAATGGAAAGCTCAATGATTAACTTAAAGTTACTCTAAGTATAATAGTTTTGTGCATTACGTGATGCACAAGTAAATCTTAATATAGTACATAGCGCTTATATATTTTTGTTAATGTTACTGTTTTACTTTGTGCCTCTTATGGAATCTCATTAATTTTGTCATATGTGTAATTAATTATATTGAAATTAGGATTACATACATTTTTCAAAATTCCATTATTATCACAAATACACATCACACGGTTATTCAGTTGTTGTTCATAGAGTCCTATCAAATACCTTAGGTATATTTATAATATTATGGCTGATGTGATTGACTTCTCACACAATGTTTCAGTTGTTCTTTAAAAAATATACATAAATAAACCGACGCCCTAGAGGCAAAACCATATTCAATAACATGTATTATAATCGTAAAGTATTTCAATTTCCAAAAGAGCCAAAGTAAATAATCATTACGCAGGTGCTAACAACTCGGGTTTTATTTTTTATCACTTATCATATACCGGCCTAATAATCATTTGTTTTAGAACCTCTTGTTAATAAAGAATTTAGAGCATCTTATAATATTAATAGATAAATTATAATACATTTTACTAAATCAGATTTTGATGAAAATAGGTAAATAAATAAGGGCTGAGTAATTACTACAATTTACCAGCAAACATTTTTAGAGTACGTATGTCAGCTTCATTTAGACACTTTCCATTCCAAAACCCTGGACATTACATACATTTCAAACAAATGCTTTTTATCACGTCAATAACGTGTGCTTATAACAGCTTGTCAGCACCTCTAGTTATGTTGGGGCATAAATGGAGTTATTTTTTCCAAGAAAATAATACATAATACCACCCTAATTTTACACTTATGATAATATTTAAAAAAATCCGGAGACTGATAACTGAACGTATTTTTAATATTTTAAACTGATGTATTTATATTATGTTTGATAAAAATAATTTATATTAGTATTTAAATGTACGAAAATTCAATCTCAATTATAAGATTTTTAAACGTTTCGAGTTCGATCATTTTTATAAATAAATCATTACCTAGTTGATTTAAGAAATATTAACTTTTACACATAAATCGTATTTATTAATATAATTATTCTAGTAATAGTCACGTGGTTAGCCAATCTCATCGCCAGCCTTTATTTATTTGTATAGCATTTCGCACATAAATTACATCATTTCATGAATGTACCTTAGGCTCGGATTTCACCAAAGAATAAGAATCATAGTTACTCTTTGAAAGCGGGCATTTGAAAACGGTTTTAAAAATCAATCAATCATTTGACTTACTATTACATTATTCTATAATGGAAAACAATTCTTGAATCACTTTAAAACCACGAAGTATAATAAAACTAAGGACATTGTAAATTTAAATGTTAGGCTCATGCGGTGCTGGCGCCATCGATAAAATGTATGTACAGTAAAATAATAGTGGTGCGCGGGCAGTTACCACTAAATCACTCGTGTAATCGTTTAATAGCAAAAGCGAAGAAATCATATTTTTAATTATTTCGCTTTTGTTTATTTAATATGTCGCAGTGAGAATAGAATTTTGTAACAGTGAGTCATACTTCGCTAGGCAATTAGTGCGATCCCGTTGAACAATAAGGCCGAAACGTTAACATTTCCAATTTAGGTGTGGTCGACCGGCCGTCGGGAACTTACCTCGCGATGTGTGTTAATTTTCTCAGTCTAGCTCAAAGCTGACGTTGATCCTCGCCGGTGGCTTGTTGCAAGTGTAAACAAAAATAATGACTGCTTTCGCTTTGCAGTGCAGAAATGTTGATTTTGCATGCTATTCGAATCTAGGTTCGATATGCGAATTCGAGGTATGGAAGGTCGCCAGAGCCTTTGACCAAGACCTGGTTTAGCATTTACTTTCTGTGGATTGATTTTAATTAGTGTTCGCTTATTTTCCCGATGCCTCCAAAACTGGAACGGATTTTTTATTACGCATGCTAAACGGCACTACTTGGACAAAAGCTTGAATCTGTAACCATGAGTTAACGTGAGTACGGTACGGACGCTAGTGACTGCGTAAACGTCGAATGGAGAAGCACAGCGCTCCTAGGGGTCAGCGGAAAATAACCGCTAGCCTAGCCAGTTTCCAGTAAGCCAGATGACTAGGCTTTATCTCTTCCAAATGATCACAGAATGAGTTCGCCCGAGACTGTAGCTTCGCTGCGGAATTCGCTTTGCAAAGGCCACAGCAAGGACCGGTTTTCGGGAGAAGGTAAAGCTATTATTCAGTAACCGTTAGTGTTTACTTTGTAAAACTACAATTCTCCATACAAAACGCTTACGCAGTCGGTAGCGAGTACGGTAACTGTAAGCTCATGGTAAGGGTACTGTTACCATCCTCGGGGGAAAAAGCCGTAACTGCGATAGCGGTATACAGAGTTAACCCTTTGAACGCCAAGCGGTAAAGCAGTTCACCGTGCCACTGACGCAAAAAAAAGTGCTCCAAAATCACCAGAGATTGTATAACACAGATAGTGGTTTGAAATAGCATGTTTTTGACCATTGAAATTTTTGACGTCATTAGACGTCGTTGGCGTCAGTGGCACGAATTTCCGATGACGTGATTTGCCGTCTTTGGCGGTCAAAAGGTTAATATGATTTAAAGCAAACATTTATTTTCCTTGTAGTCATGTCATGAGTATAGATAATATCGTCTGTTGACAAACAAAACTCACCAAGTAACAAATACCTAGTTAAAACAAAGCTCGTATCTCAGTGTCAACCTACTTACTGGATACGAGGTTTTGAAGAGCACTGACAGAAATTTCAATGAGTTTTGGCTGTCACCAGGCGATATTGTCCCAATAATTTGTAAACACTCGACAAATCCCATCGGCGAGCGGTTATTTTAAGAATGTATTAATGAATCGGTGTTTTAAACTAAACTGATGGTATGATTATTTGGTTAAAACTGCATGGAACTGGCTTTGTGCAATATTCGGCAATACTCAGTCGCATAGTCAACGTTGTATGCCTGTACACTCGTGATAGGTTTAGAACTTGTATCGTTAAGTTTTGGCTAGTGGCAGGATATTTCGAAAAATAATATCATATTTTTGCAGAAGTTACTGGAAAAGTAATGCAGATAAAACAATTGCTTATTTCAATAAAACACATACTTAGCAAAGTACTATGGGTACTAGACGACAATACACATAATATATAAATACAAATATAGATAGTAACCATTACCCAAGAACAAATATTCGAGTTCATCACTCGAATATTTGATTCAAGTGATCAATATGAAAAAATGGGATTGGACCGCCGGCTCAGTAGGCAGCTCAGTCGTGTCGTCAAAATTCAATAATCGATTAATATACGGGACCAGGTGTAGTTTTTCAGATTTTCAGTTGGTCATCCACTTTGATACTGAATAAGAACTTAAAAAACAACGTCAGAAGCGCGACTCACCATATGAAACAGGAATAACGTGAAGTCTTCTAACTAAAAATGTATATATTATAACTAAAGGTAACACTTCATTATTAGGGTTAGAACTTTGAAGGCAACCTTGGTTCTAAAAACCACGGAGTTGCTGTTTTACATTGAAACGAAACTCATTTTAATACTGTGTAATTAATTTTAATGGTAACAAAACATATTTTAAAATAACCATATTGATACCTTAGTTCACAGTCGTACTAATTAAAGTTAGCACGATTGTACTCTAAGCTATCTGTATAAATACTAGATTAGATTAGATACTTTTTAAACAAATGGCTCTAAACGTTACGTTACGTGTAATATCCATATAGGGAAAATTAAATGTCCCGTATACGGTGATTAAAAAAATATATATTTTGTTTTACTAGTAAATTTATGCTGTTGCTTTGTTAGGTACGTCTAGTAATAACGTAACAGCATACATGATGCTATCTAATATATCGTCAGGACTTATAGGTACTTTGTGATTTTTTACAATTACCGACTCGGAAGATTTTAGAATCACGCTTGGCCAATAAAAGTCCATCGATAACATTGTTTTTGACACAATTTAAATACCAATTATTGTTCCGAAATATCCTACTACTGACTGTCGTTCTTTAAGAGTAAGTGAATTGTCTTTTTTATCGTGTTTATATCGATGTGTCGATATCATTTAAGGCACTTCCCCTTCCGAGGTATGTTTTATATTCCCCGTAATTTATTTTTTCAAGTAATCTCCGAGTAACAAAACTGCTGTGTCCGCATCGTACCCTTTTGACCAAATTTTGAATCTTCTGGCTGAATATTGAATATCTTCATTCTAGACATATGTTAGATTTGGTCCAGAGTTAAGCTCTCGGTATAATTTTAAGTTGTTCTCAATAAGATTCGCGGTTACTAATGGCTAACATTTGATATTCTTACCCGGTGTTGAAACCAACTGGTACGTCAACATAAAGATAGTATCAAGTTAAACAACCTAAAATATTATAGATCCACGAACGATTTGTGTTGTAACACCTCAATGCCGACTTAACATCGGAACGGTTTTTGATTTTATATTTTTATACATATTTTTTATAGCTCAACCAAATCATCGTAGGTGTTGCATTTTCACTTCCGACTACTGATTATACAGAACCATTCCAATTGTCAAACATGTCACCCACGCTTGTATAAAATGCAATATTTTTGTAAATTATTAATGGAAAACATACGTTTGGAGTGGCCACTACGATGTTATTTTTATACAATTATCGCAGGCTTCTGGACTGAAAAAATATAGCCAAATTTTTTCAGTGTGAACCTTTAAGTGATCAGCCTCTTTTTTAACAATATATGGGAGTCACAGTCGACACACATCTAATATCACTGTTTATTTTAAGTTGAAGTGCGATAAAAGCAGTGAAAACACTGAAATAAATATAGTCTTGTGTTATTTTCCTACGTTCCAGCGTGATTATCTTTAGTGCAATAAATTTAAATCGTCTTCGTTAGAATTGATTTTCTTTATATGATCAGTAATTTCAGTCTTCCGATTAAAAAGTTTGCAAAAAATGCAGTTATCACCTATTATTGGGTTTACCTGCGCCTAGTCGCCAGATGTCGCATAATGTGACTAAAATTCTCATTGCATGAGTTTGGATAAGGATTTATGAAGAAGTTGATGCATTGTTTTATTACAGTACGATTAAAATCCATTAACGATTTGACTTTTCTCGGCTATTATCGGATAAATCCGGAGACGACAACGACACAATACATTGCTGCGATTTCTTTTTGTTAGCATTCAACTTAAAGTATCGTAAACGCAATGTATAATATATATATATATTCTTATATAAATGTACCTCTAATATAAAAAAAAAATCGACTCCTAATACGATTAACTCATTGTGTGATTTATACTAATCAACTCCACTACCTAAAGGTTGTCTGGAAGAGATCGCTCTTTAGCGATAAGACCGCCTGTTGTCTACCGTTATTAAAATTATTGTTCTGTACTGAATTTGTAAACTTTTTTGGTGTGCAATAAAGCATTTTGTATTGTATTGTATTGTATTAACAATGCGATATTACGTCTGGATAGAAGGATAGTTTGATTTTGAGAATTTATAAAAAGAATACTACTTAACACAAACTTCCTGTATATTGGTTTCATAGGATTATAATTATAACACAATATTTTTCCCTACACAGGCAAACTGGCTTGCTGGATCAGTCACTATCTCGATACAAACGAATATTTTCTGAAATCAGCGTTAGTTATTTTATTTTCTTATTTCAATGTAAAGCTTGTGTTTGTGTGTGCTCATATTACCTTTCAATTCTATTGTGTTTAATAAGAAATCGGGTAATATATTTAAAGTTCATATCTGTAATTATATAAACGAATTATACCGACAATAACCGAGGATAGCCGAATGATTATTATTTTAATCGTATTGTATTTGTACTTTTCTAACTTGACGTCGCTAAGCGGAAGCACTCGGTCGAATTGATTTAATATCTCAAAAAGTTGAATAATCAATTTTTTTTTATTCCATACGTATGTGTGTATAATTTAATTAAAGTGCCCTGTTATTGTTCATTCAACCGTAAGTACAATCTTTTGTGCAGTTACTGTGCCCTTGCGCGGGTCGCTGGTTCGATTCTGGAGCGAGTGGTCACAAACAGTGCTAAAACTATTTCAGTCAAATAGGATATTTATCACCGTCACTACAACTACCGCCATGGGCATGATATGGACATTTTTCTTTCTAGAAAAAAAAAAATCGTGTAATGGGTGTTAATAAGTTATTTTTAACGCTAGAGATTAGGATGTATTTGACAAACAAAAGTCTTCATTAATTTATAATCCAGACAATTACGTCGGATGCATAATTATTTGAAAGTAATTCTGGTAACGTATATATATCATTATTGTTTCATTTCGACTAAGAGTATAAAACAAAGTCGCTTCCTGCTGTCGGCCTGTCTGTCCCTA
The DNA here is from genome assembly GCA_932273695.1 of Apotomis betuletana. Taxonomy (NCBI): domain Eukaryota; kingdom Metazoa; phylum Arthropoda; class Insecta; order Lepidoptera; family Tortricidae; genus Apotomis; species Apotomis betuletana. Next base: position 7,527,333 of record OW026298.1, on the reverse strand, counting down.
TGTATGCTTAGTTCTTTAAAATTACGCAACGGATTTTGATGCGTTTTTTTATAGATAGAGTGATTCAAGAGAAAGCTTTATATGTATAATACATGCATAATTTATCAGCATTGCACCAGTGCAAAGCCGGGGCGGGTCTCTAGTTAATATAAAAACAGCAATCTGTGCAGTACAATAAAGTCAATAATCCACTCGCTTTTTGTTTCTGGAGGTAGCATAATAAATACGAGTGTAAAAACATCCTTCTCTTTCCAGTTATCGGGCTAATAAACGGCAGAAAATTCCATGATAGACAAGCTAGCATTAATCAATGTTTCTAAAATTACGTTACCATACATTAAATGATATGATAATTATACAATAAGGGTAGGAGTCATATTATCTCGTGTAAATAGATAGCATAAATATGGAAACCCAGTATCAAATTAATTTACTTGCTTTTTTTTCTGGAAGAGCACGTAGGTACCTAGCCCATAACTGTATACAAAAACAGCAAAGCAAAGCCTAATCAACATTGTCAAGGATATTCATAATATCGATATACTGGTAAAATACATAATTTCCTAAAGTCAATATTTTTTACCTTTTAAAGAGTACTGCCTCGTGCGCTTGCGCTTGTGATTAGTTTACTTGATACACAATCGATAGCGTTGCTTTATACCAAAATTTGACAATCCATCTCCAAACATCCGAATAAATATTCTAAAATTAAATATGATATCCTAATATATCCTAAAAATACACATTTATTAAATAATCGGTTTTGGAGATATGTTTTATTAATTATGCTTCGAATTTAAAATGTTTGTCTCTTCGTCATGGGCTCGAAAATATCATCATAGATTCATGCCATTATGTGTTACGTAGCCACAAATTTCGGCACACTGCAAATGTAATGTCAAAATATACGTTTTCAAGATAGCGTGATGCGGTTGTGTATAACTATTTATTTATTTTAAGAGCCACACTGGCTTTTTGCGGGCTACTTGGAAACGAGCTGAGAGCGCAGTGAAATTTCTGCGCGGGCGCAAAACAATTCCGTTGTAAACGTGCAGCAAGTTCGCTGCGAAAGCGCTGCGCGCTCGTTTCGCCTCGACTCCCAAACCGCCACTGTGGCTCTGAAGTTATAGTATAGCTGCTTACAGCTAAGTCATAATAATCATCTTTCTGATGCTATTTCATTTTTTTTTCAACAAATCGAGTTTTTTATTTATTTAAATGGATGTTTCTTATTCGTTATTGTTTGTTATTTGAATACCTTTTAATAAAATCAATTAAAAGGTGATTATTTAGCCTATTGGTTGCTACAACTTCGTTATAAATTAATAATGAACGGCGAGTAGACACTTGATAAGGAGACTTAGTCTTAAAGAGTAGGTTTAGGCGTAATTATTAGGCGTTTTACGGTCGCCTATGGCTAACTACCTAACTAAACCCCAAATTAGAGCTTAATCGACACATAGACATTTTGAGAATTTTTGTAAAAAGATATTCTTAACAGAATTATAATATTAATATAGTAATTAATCATAGGCGATATCCGCACGGCTCTCGGGTAATTCTAGTAATGTTAACTCAATAATAAATAGAAATGTCCATATTATAACTGTAGGTAAATAAATCGCAATCACACGTTTCGACTGGATCTCAATTTTACCGTGTTTTTTTAAACAAAATAAAAATCATTTATACTTTTTCCTTCGCGTTCCTTTCATCCAATATTTCCGGTATATCATATAAACAGTTAGGCTAGAGAAAAATTAAAGGCGTTGTATCGTTCAAGACTAAAGCTAAGTGAAATACAATAATATGTGTTATCTTTAAGATCAGGGATGGAGTCTTCGGCCCACAGACTAATCGACTAGTCTCATCGACACACTAGTCCGTGTACATAGAGATAGTTGTTTGTTTTGTGACATTGGTGTTTGATACTTGAATACGAAACTGCAGACAAAATCACGCTATGGATGTCTTCCGCTGAACGACGTGGCCACTAGGCCTCGTGTTCTCGATTCGTAACCGTACCGGTACGATGATTGCAGTTTCGCAATTCGCCGCGCCTAGAGGTGTGCAGTTTCCGAAAATTTCCGGAGACTCCTCATTTTGGTATGGGAAAAGAGGAAAGTTTCCGGAAAATTTCGGAAACGGCGCATCTCTCGTCGCGCCGGGTGCCGTGGCTTCACGTGCTATGTCTCAGATTAACGGCAACATGTCCTTTTCGCTCGGTATTGATTATTTAATCCCCGATTTAGCACGTGGTCCCGTGACGTCTGGGCGTCTGTGCCGTCTCAAACGAGTCCCAAGCCATAAGTCAACACGTGAAACTAACTTCTAGCACTCGAATCGACGATAACTCGTCGCGTGATTGCGACCTACGGTTTGGCGACATTTTTGAGTTGGCACAGTTGTAAAAAATAGTGATAATTTAATTAACGTATTTTTAAAGAATTCATCTCTTGGTCTGGTCGCGTTTGGAGGGTATCTCTTGTACGGCTAATGTTTCCACGTATAGTGTTCAGTTTCACCGTCGCCGGAGTGTCGCTGGCTGGCTCTTGTTCGGTCAGCATCCTTCGGTAGCAGTCTACGTTAAATGTTCGTCTTCTCTTCCACTCACACCGTCGACTCGTATGTCTCACTGTCCCTCCGAATTCTCACTTGCCTAGGATTAAACGAATTTATATATCTGTAACGGCTCGGGAAGATAATCGAGCAACGGGTTAGAAAATCATAAGTCGTTTTTCAGTATGTGTTACCGAAACCTTTTCGCGTTTAATCATTGAAATAGTTATAGGTAGATGTTCTTTTCTATGTAGTTCGAGGGAACCGAATGTAAATAGCGGCTCTGCCCCTCGTGGGGGCCGCGTGCACGCGCTCTGCCGTCCGCGCCTGTCATCGTAACCCCTTGTTGTGTTTATTACCATGTATATGCCGGCGATAATTTTACACTTTCACCCCTTTTTCTACGCACAATTCGACATTAGCTATACGACATCACATACGGAAATTATATTTATATCAATCATTACCTTGTTACTGTGATTTGTTTTAATTTATATTTTAAAATTAGAATTTAAATTAGATTCGATTTTAAACGGAGCATTATCTGATTGTGTTTCCGTGAAATGACATGCGTTTAAAAATATTTTTTTACGAATTCAATGAACTTATGAACTATTTAAATATTTTGAGAGAGCATTCATTCGTGGTGATTTATAGCATGGCGTTATTTAGATTTCGTGCTTTAAGCGCATGATTTTATATTGAGTATTCTTATTTACTGAGTGTTGAATATTATAAAGTGTTGTATGGAATTGTAATTTACTTTGTAAGTGATGTTGATAGGCATGCGTGTTGTTGATATGTTTATCTATGAAGTCCTACTCGTACGGAGCGCGAGCCGGCGCGGCTTCTGTCCTTCGCTAGGAGGGACTGTTATTTTCTGCTAGACTTAGGCGTAGGATCAAGCTTCAACATTGATTGTTCGGTAGCTCTCAGTGTTGGTTATTATAGTGGTATATTTATTATAAATGGAAGTACATCGTACACTATTACACTATGTATGGTACCGTAGAGTACGTGCCACGGAAGCAGAAGTTATCAATGTTAGATGTAAAGCCATGGCTGACCGTTTCGTACCAGTCATTAGGTTAGACCATTCAATACATATATTATTTATATTGTAGACGATACACCTAATCAGTTATAAGTATTTAAATTTAAGAGATTCACGTCTTATACCATTATCTGTATAAGTATTATGATCAACAATATTTCCATTGTTTTAATTAAATATAGAATGTTAGTGGTTAACTTTAAGATAACTAACTTGTACAAATGACTTGTGTACAGTAATTTAAGTGAAGCTATGTCGGGCGGAGGCAGGGGAGGCCGGCTGCCGGTGTAAATAGTGTACAAGTGATCTTGTAATATAACAAGTGTTTTCAATGTGCACATAGTCGCCTCATTCATTAATAAATTTTTTAGATCAATTAATCTTTCCTTTTAATTTATTTTTGTCCAATGTTTTTATTTCCCGACACCTCTCCCGCGAGGCTTTTTGGGCGGGACGGCTTTGGACATCCGCCTGACGCAATGATGAGGGATAGACTGAGGGATTTTACATTTAGATGGGTCTTGATATAAATATGTTTATAGGTCTTGTGAAGTTATAAAGCAATATGGAGATGTCCAAAGTCGATTCCCGAACAACCTCGATTATCTTTGTCTAGTAGAGTATATGTTGTATTCCATAAATATGTCGAATGTATGTTAGACTAACAACACTATTGTGCATTGTTTAAGTCAATTAAAAATCAGTATAGAGACTATCGTTTTTATTGGGGTGGAGCATATGGGAGCATCATTTAGTTTTTTTTTTTTTAAAAGGCGGTACCCAAGGAACGTAAGTAATGATTTTTAGCCAATTCTGTTAGCAGTCGTCTGAGTTGAATCTATTTATAATGTATAGCTATGTTTAGTATGAAGCTAAGGCTAAATATACCCAATTGCCAATGGTTAATGCCTTGCAGCAGGTGCCTTAAACAAATGAAAAAAGGCCCTAATCCATTCGATCTCCACATCGCGTGGTGTTAAAATGGTCAATCTTTACTCTGATCGAGTTCGAAATAAGGTAAAGGAGAAAGTGGGAAAGTAATTTATTCTTAGACACGAATGTGCATTCGATTAGGCCCCTGTTCCTGTGTGCAGCAACACATTGCTGTGCAAACAACTTAAAAATTGTTTAGGTAATTTGCATTCCATGGTTAATTTGAATTTCTCAAGACTGCTTCGTAAGTGTAGGCTATCTGGAATTGTATCCCCCCCGGGAACGCCACTGGAAATGTTTTCCTGGGCGAATTGTTTACTCTGCTGGGTTGGGCTGGGTTGTTTACTCTGTTCCCGTTGTCCAAGTGGCATCTTCATGTACGATTCCCACTGACCGGGCGGAGTCGGCGCGCGCTCAAGCGCATCTAATTAGTTGCCAAAGGAATGTAGAGCTTCTGTACAACAGTCAGATCCCATATTCGAATGTTATTGGCGCCGCTGCCGGCCGATCGGGCGCTTGCGGACGCGGACGGAGGTGCTCGGCTGTCGTCGCGCGTAAGCGGCTCCGTTCGGTCACCGCCGCGCGCCATCGGCTCCGTTCGGTTACCGCCGCGCGCCATCGGCTCCGTTGGCTCGTCCCTCTCTCTAGAATTTAATCGTTCGGACGGACGCAATCGGCTGCGGCCGGGCGCTCCAGCGTCCGCTAGAACGTGGCTGCAGCCGAACCCGCTGGACCTGTAGGCCTATGATGGTTGCGTTTATCACGTGATAAATAAGTGTCAAAGCATCCGTCACGTTTTGACCAATTGCGAGTGCAAGGGACAGATGCTTTGTCACTTATTTATCACGTGATAAACGCAACCATCATAGGCCCTCAGGTCAGTGGACGCGGTCGGCCGCTGCCGGCTGCCAGAGCGCTCGTTGCGATGCGGCGGCAGCCGACCCGGCCCGGTCAATGTGAATCGTATGTACATCATACTGTTTCATAGAAAATGGCTTAGGTTGTCCGAGGGACAAATTTTGCGTTACCATAGCAACAAGGTGCACAGATTGACCCTGTGATTCACCCTCCTATCAAACGTGTTAATGTCGTGATTCACTTGAAAAGGGTCTAGCAGGCTAAGCTAGGAAGAATGGCCCCCGCAAGGGATTTGGTTGTAATTTGAGGTGCAGTAGTGGCAGGACCTAAGGACACTGTATGCGTAATATCAGCCTTCGATCTTCTTTTGTTTCAGACTTATTCACGAAAATGTCAAAATATCAAGGTAATTTTTAAACTGTTATTTTAGCTAAACCAAGCTAACGAGAGGAACCAAATAAATTCAGAATTAAAGAGCATAGAATGGGGTTCATAATCATAATGCATAGTTTTACAGACATTCATATCCTTGAACTTGGATGAAAAAGAAAATAGTTTTTTATTTCGCTTAATTTTTTTGCCACTTCTCGCGTAGACACAACTACCAAAAAAAATATTTGATACGCCGTAATTGTCAACTAGGTACGTATACATTTAAAAACATTTTGAAAAATCATGGTGCGTCATGTCAAAAAAAAACATTTACGAACATATGTTTACTATAGTGTAGTGGCAAATGAGTTGAGCCGTCCGTCCGTCCATCCGTTTGTCCGGTAGGTATACAATGTTTTGAATGTGGTTGATGACATGCATGACAAATCCTTGACAAATCGGGTTACCTTTGTTTTATCAAAACATGTTTGCTAAATTATCACTTTTCAAAAAATGTTTCGTAGAATTTCATTTGCCAAATTAACTTTTCGCAAAAAATTGTTACGCCAACCTTATGTTTGGCACATGAATGATTAGACAACTGACGGACCAAATTTCATTTATTCAAATGTTTTAGTTTAAGTTTAATCAAAATTAGGCAAATGATTTGTATCGTCAAAATTTTAATTTTGTACACGTTTGACTTTATGATGTTATCGTATAGAATAAGTAGGTACCTACGCTAAAATAACCATGTTTTGTATAGGAACCATTTTTCTAGGCGCCACCTGGGCGCTACTATCTCAGGGCAAAACCGTAATTTCTTGGGGTATAACTTAAGTACCTACTACGACATGTAAATAGTACCTATAGGTACCTACCTAAGTATACCATGATGGCATAATTTCTTTTATTTAATTTGAAAGCATTAACATTAGTAGGTACCTATATGAAACCAGTTTTTTATACCTAGATTTAAAAACAATTACCCCATCTACTAACTTAAAGGATGTGCGATAATAATAATGAAATATGAATAAAACAAAATTTTACAGCAGCTGTAGGTACACTTTTAACTCGGCCACTTATTTAAACCCCAACACACAACAACGTCAGCAGCAATAAGGAGCTCGTCACTGCGTACGCACGCATGTAGGTACCTGGCATTATCGAATATCAAAATAATTCACTGGAAATGCCCTAGGGGAGCGCTTTTAATGATCCAGCCGTCAGACCAGGAGCGCCTTGCTTTGATACTAAGTTAGGGTTACTGCGTTAAACCCTTGGTAAAGGGGTGCGTGTAACTATAGCATAGCACATCTACAGTGCAGTGCAGCAGGCAAATCTACCGACCCTAGATACCTAATCTATTTTTACCCCTAATAATCTCCTAAAAGTTGGATATGAATGTATAAAACATTCGCTAGAGGCTTTAGTCCTTCAGATCAGAGCTTACCCCTCGGTCGGCTTTGTAAAATATGTAACCGATTTTACTTTATCCGTAAGAGTGTTGTTAAGTATTTAAATTTAGGTTTCATTGTCGTTGAGTATTACAATTAATTGAGACTACCTATTAGCTTCAGGGATCGTTACCGGTATTATTATTATTATTTTTTTATGTACCTTTACCTTAGGCACTAGTCGAATAACCCGCCCCGTGTCATTCCCGGTGCGAAGGTTCCCATGACGCTCGCCGCATTACCGCGCTGAATCGCGATGGACAACCTTTGCACCAGGAATGGCCCGGAACGAGGGTCTAGACCTCTCTCGCGTAAACGCCGCCCGATCTCCGCGATAAAATCTCTCGCTTCGGACCCCCAACAACCAGTCGTCTCCACAGCAAACGGGACAAATATATAATTACTGGCAAGTACCGTGTACTTGTCCCGCTTCCTACAGGCAGCTACCTCAGCAGCTGCCCCTTGCAGACCCGGTCGTGCGACCAAGGTGCGAGACGGCAAAAAGTGCTGACGCATGTAGCGTCCCACAGTAGGCACTTGCCTCTCTGCCAGGGCACCAAGGTCACACCATCAGGTCTCTTCCCATCAGTCCGACTAAGACCGGGAGGCTCCAACAAACACGGAACATTAGCCGATACCAGCGCTCTCCGGATGATGTCGTTGAGAGCGTGATGACGGGGAAATCTCCCAGCACAACGACAACAACTCAGGGCGTGGTGCCCGTTACTCTCCACCCTGGTGCCGCAGATGCATAGATGAGGTTCACAAACATCGCAGCCCAAGCGGAGAGCAACCGCCACCCGCAAAGAATTGTCGTCAAGAAGGGTACCCAGGTGTGGGGAGGGAAGCGCTTGTAGCCACGTTCCGGATTCTGGCCTCGATACTGCGTTTAGTCGCGCCCTCTTCACACCCAGGGCACTCTCCAGCCGACTGTCAACTACGCGCGCAAACTACGCGCTTCACACCCACTTCATCCCATGACCGCTGACGCTCCGGCTTATCCGGTAGTGCTGCGCCCGGGTTGAGAGCCACCCAAGCAGCCTGCGCCTCGGATGCGTACGGAATGGTTGCTTTGTCCTGGTCCAAAGCAATTAAAATTGAAATATCTTTCTAATTTATTTTCGGTTTTATTTCATATGCTATTAAATAGAATTTAGGTATTGATATAGAACTTTGAAATTAGCTCATTAAAATAAAGAAATGTGTAATAATAAGCGAAATACTGAAATAGAATACCGGTATTTTGTATGGAGCCGAATACCGGTATTCGATCCCTGCTTAGCTTGCAACGTACACCGCCATCTATACATTTTAAGGTGAAATATTACTGAAGTTACTGCGTCGTAGAGCTGCCATTCCAGCGACATAACCTAACTAAAGCGCTGTTGTACCTAGACCGCCGGGAGATAATAGTTTCTTTTAGCTTCAGCTTTGACAGTTATGAAACGGTTTATTACAGCAATATCATAAAATAACACTAATATGTTTGGCTAGATGGCGCTGTCGTCGACTTCTCTATGTACATCGCATTTATATTCTTATCTCACTATGCCACAACCAGGAATAAAACGTAATGTAAATTACCTTAATAAGAGAGCACTTTGACTTTAAGTCAAATCTGGATCTGGACTAGTATCGGTGGTCAATACGTAATACGAGTACACAGTCAGTCTATCGAGTCAAGATCAACCGCGGATGCTTTTAGTTAGAGTAGATTTGTAAAGTGACCAACATTTTCAATAATTAAAGCCTTTGTTCTGCTATTTCAGCAGTCAACCCATGTTCCAGAAGACTTTGAGCAAGAGGATCTAATCGACATGATGGGAATCTCAAACTGGAAAGGAAACATTTTCGAAATCCCAACGTATGTTTTGTGTAGGTAAGCACTGTCATGCAGCATTCCATTCGATCCGAGATAATACGATCATAATACATAACACATACGGGAGATTTTTCTTTATCAGATCAAATCAGCTTGTTTATGGAGTCTCTAAACGCTGGGATTGTATGTTTATACGAGAAATGTAAAGTACCTACATATAACGTCTTCTGAGTGTAGCTAATTTAAAATATTTAAATTGGCTAAAACGGTGTAGGTAGTATGTCGATATTTAGTGATTGAAGTCGATTCATTAAATAACCTGTTTAGAGATATTGTGTTAGTGTTCAATTTTAACTCAGCAAAACTTGTCTTACTGTGTATCATCTTATCTCCTTGTCTGTTTATTGATATACCTTTACATTTTGCATTGAAAGACAATATCATTAACGTGACATAAGTAACTTTGTTTCTAATACAATCGTAACTATTTATTGTTAACCTATTGTTAACTTGATCGCAATTCATTCATCTTCGCTCTCATCATGTTTCCTACAATTGGCGGCTAACAACAGGTATAAGGATTCTACATACTTAATTTACATAAATACAAAAACCAAACCGAAATAATTTTAATGCGATACCAATCATTGGGAAATCGAAATTAACCCCTAAATAGAACTAACTCACGTCATTAGGGGCCTATTATGGTTGCATATATCACGAGATAAAAAAGTGAAAGAGCATCAAGCAAACGAAACGGATGCTTTGTCACTTATTTATCGTGTGATAAAAGCAACCATCTTTTTTTTCAGGACAGCAAAGGAGTGGAACTCTCTTCCTGCGCACCTTTTCCCTGAAAAATATAACTTAGATCTCTTCAAGTCGAGAGTGAATAGGCACCTTCTAGACAAGCATGCTTCATCTTAGGCCTCATCGTTACTTAACATCAGGTACGTTCGAGGTCAAATGTTTGTCTATCGCACATAAAAAAAAACATCACGTGTCCGCAGGGGGTGCAAGGGAAATTCGAGGGCAAACGATCTCGTAGGCGTTCTCCAACGCGATGGACGGACCTCATCAAATCTATGACATAATGCGGCATAAACAAGAGTTCTCACTCCGCCGAGAGAAGCGGTAGCGAAAGAATCAACTTACCAAGTAGGTACTTTTCTACCAAGAGTGCACGACCACGAAGAAGAGAACTATATAACTTTATTTTTCACCTCACTCGCTCGGAAAGCCTCCGTTTATAGGGCGAAATCTGCGTGCAAAAGTCTATTTTATCCGCTAGCGTTCAAAAGTCATTTGAATTTCGAACACGACGATTTTGATTCTCTGTGGTGCATGTAACTTTTTAGGGTTCCGTAGTCAATTAGGAGCCCTTATAGTTTCGCCATGTCCGTCTGTCCGTTTGTCCGTCCGCGGCTTAGCTCCGTGATCATTAGTACTAGAAAGCTGAAATTTGGTATGAGTATGTGTATGTATCACGCCGACAAAACTGTAAAATAAAAACTAAAAAAAAGTTTTTTTTCGGGTACATCTCCTACACCTAAAGTGGGGGGAATTTTATTTTTCGTTCCAACACTAGTGTGTGGGGTGTCGTTGAATAGGTCTTTTAAAAATAATAGGGTTCTCTGAACATTATTTTTTGATAAAGTCAGCAGTTTTGTAAACATTCACTCCGAAAATAAAAAAAATAGTGTCCCCCCTCTAACTTTTCAACCACGGGTCAAAAAATTATAGAAAAATTCATAAAAATGAGGCCTTATAAGTACTTTCAATAAAAACTATATTGAATAAAATCGATCGAGCCGTTTTTGAGTTATCGAAAAAAAAACATAATTTTCTTTAAAATTACGTAGGTAGGTAAGTGCCGCGTGGTGTCCATAATCGATAACTTCCAGAAGGTATAACAATAATAGGTAAAATAATAATATATATTAATAGGAATAAGTAATTACTGTTACTTTGGCGTTTACGACCTTTTTAGAGAGCTTGAAATCTTTCTCGTAATTTTCGTCTATTGTGAAAGATGGGGGTAAATATCACAACAGCATTTTTTACGTGTCCAAGCTGAGAATCCCAGTGTAATATGCATATTTTTTCCTAAAAATTTTATAGTTGATTATTGGAATAACAAAATAGTTGGCTACAAGTTTAGATTGCAGTAAACATATATATTTATTAAAATAAAAAATAAAAAGTAAATTATTTAAGAACAATGTGGCTTGTCCTCAACGTACTTCTTATGAAACAAGCGCTCAGCATGGCTATGTTTTAAGCTTATATATACTCGTAAATAAGGCATCAAATTAACAATTTATGAAGTCATAGCCTGTTAATGTTGGTATAATTTCATCATTTTACCTATTTAAATACACATGACAGAGGATCAAAGTTTGTCCAGGCAAAATTGTAAGTTACGGTGGCGAAATTTCAAGATGTCGTAGCTGGTTATTAAATGGCGCAGGAGTTGTCGCGTTGGTTTACCCCACTTAGGTCAGTCATGCGCTAGCGCTTGCGCGGAGTGGAAGTGCGACTGAGACGGTGTGTTTCCCGCCATAACGTACGTAACCTCTTTGGTGGCATTTTGTTCAACGATTTGTTAGTTTTGGTGGCTCGAATTGTGCGCTTGTTCTTTGTTCTTCGTGTCGGAAGTATACAGTGTTGGATAATATTTTGGTTTGTAGTTTAACCTATTCTATAATTATAATCTTAAAATAAAACATTAAATTATTGCAATTTTTTTTCGTATTTTTTTCAGTTTAGGTGGGTCAGATTTGGTGGTTTTGGTGGCGCGTCCGCGCCACCAAAACTTAAAATCACCGAATTAGTTTTAGTCATTTGTTTTATTTGTTTATAATTACTAAGATATACCTAATTCGCACCTTATGGGACAATAACAAAATAAATACCTAAATGTTTTTATGCAATATTGTCGTTGTCGTGTAACTAATTTACTTATTTTTAATACATTTTAGAATGCCAAATAGAAAACAAAGTAGGAATGAACGTCTGGAGAAAAAGAGGATCGCTGAAAGAGAGGAAGGAAAAAATAAAAAAAGATAAATAGAAAAGATAAAAAAAAAGAAAAATAGAAAAAGCTGAAGAACTAAGAAGAAAAGAAAGGGAACGGTATCACAAAAAAAAAGGGTTTTTTTTTTATTCCTATTAGCGAAATGCAACCACGTGATCGAAGGATAGCTCAAAGGATAAAGTAAATAGCTAACAAAGCATATTATGAAAAGAAAAAAAGGTGCAAGATTCTAGCTGTCAACTTTGAAAAAAATAACCCATCACTTAGCCATACTGTTGAGAATATATGTTCGCCTGTTCTTGTAAATACGAGCCCGCAAATCCAAGCTAAGACAAGTCCAACGAGAATTTCGCGCATCGACCTTAGCAATGTCAGCCCACATCCTCCTACTTGCTCTTCTAACAAATCTAGCCGTCGCTCAAGAAACTGTCATGAATGCAGAAGCCCAGATGTCTTCGTAAGAGATTCACGCCGAGTCATGTCACCTTCTGTAGATTCCAATGCCACAAACGACACTAATACTAACTATCTAAGAAGTCCCGATCCAAGCTTGTCAAGAAATATATTTACAAGCAGTCCCATCCAAATACCAATTCACTCACCTTCAGTATCACAATATGTCAGCAGCATACATTCTGAATCATCTGGTTGCAATAGTCCTACTTCAGATTCATCCCTTTCTTCAAGCACCTTGACGAAAAAATTCAGAAAATATAGATATGAGAAAGCCAAAGAGACAAAGCTGTTACAACGGAGGATCATGAAACTGAGGAAAGAGAAAGATACTTACAGAAAAAGAGCAGAAAGGGCTGAAAAGCTTATTAACATTCAAATGCAAAAAAAGAATTTAAGGAATATTCCAGTAAATAACCCCGTAAAGACAACGATCGCGAGTGTAAAATATGACAAAAGATTACGCGATACTGTAATAAACTTCCTTGAGGATGATGAACATAGTAGAGTTTATCCTGGAAAAAATGACGTAATTACAAGACATAAACAAAAAAAGCAAAAGAGATACCTCAACGACTCTTTAAAGAATTTACATTGTAAATATACATCATCAGGCAATCCACCAGTGAGTTACACTACGTTCTGTAGAATGAGACCGTTTTGGATTAAGCAACCAGATTTAAACACGCGAAGTACATGCCTTTGTCAAATTCATGCCAATATGGAACTTATAATCGCCGCATTAAAAAAATACAAGATTATAAATGAAAACTGCACATCTGACATATTAAAAAGTTTATGCTGTGACAAAGGAAATGTGAAATGTCTTATGAGGCAGTGCGAGCTATGCAAAGATAGGCAAATACTGTACAGAGAATTTGACAATTCAAATACTATGATTTACTGGATATGGGAGAAAATCTCTAAAACTTATATAAAAAATAATGAGCAAAAAAGGCAAACGACGAGACTACTCAATTTTGATCTCAATGATGATTGGTGTTGCATTTTTCATTTGTTTAAATCTTAGTTTTCAATGTGAAACTGTTCTTAATTTTTTTTGATCGTCATTTTCAACACAGTTCCAAATTTTTCAGTTTTGTTTAAAAATATTTCAATCAAAATATGTATAAATACATACTTAATAGTCTTAATAATATATTAGTGTTTTAAGAGACTACTCAATTTGATCTCAATGTTGTTTAATGTGTTGCATTTAATATTAGTTTAAATCTTAGTTTTCAATGTAAAACTATTGTTAATTTTAATTTTCAATCGTCATTTTCAACACAGTTTCAAATTCTGCATTTTTGTTTAAAGATATCCAGTCAAAATATGTATATTTATACATAACGTAATATATATTTCTAATATTTCCTGTCAATAAATAGTTATACTTAATTAGAACCATTTTTTATTTTAGTTGAATTAACATTTCTTCATTATTTATTTTTTCATACAAATAGTAAAGTTTTCAGTTTTTGGTGGGCGATTAAGTTTTGGTGACGTAATTTCAGATTAGGTGGCCAATTTTCAGTTTTGGTGGCAACCTAAAATTTTTAATGCTCATATTTCATTAATTATTGCTATAATTCTTGGGCAAATATGAAAAAAATTAATATAATGAATAGATATTTAGTATTATAACTTAATTTCTTCGTAAAACCTAAAAAAAAAATGTGCCACCAAAACTTAAAAAAATTTGTGTTGTTGATATTCACCCATGGGCAACTACGGGACCCTACACTGAGCGTGGTTCTACATGCTCTTGGCCGGTTTTTTATATTTAAGACTCCTTCAACGCGTGACTGATTTCATCAGTCGATAAATCTTCGAATAACCAATCAACGCACGCTAATAAAGGGTGATCTGGTCAGGCCAGCTAAAATCATTATGTACGTGTGAATACTTATTTAAAAAAAAATACCTCTACAATATCACGTCCAGAAACCTGGTTTGAGGTTACAGTTTTTTAAGTTTTTATTTTTTCTACACTTTATTTTATGTTGAATATGTTTATATACTCGGCTGTTTACTCGGCTGGGCAGCGTTCGGGAAACTACGCAATGTCTTTTCGTCCGACATACCTCAGTGCCTCAAGACGAAAGTCTTCAACCAATGTGTGTTACCAGTGATGACTTACGGCACCGAAACGTGGTCTTTCACTATCGGCCTCATCTCAAAGCTCAAAGTCGCTCAACGAGCAATGGAGAGGGCTATGCTCGGGTGTCTCTACGTGATCGAATCAGAAATGAGGAAATCCGTAGACGAACTAAAGTGACCGATATAGCTCACCGGATTAGTAAGTTGAAGTGGCAATGGGCAGGCCACATAGCACGCAGAGCAGATGGCCGATGGGGCCGTAAAGTGCTCGAGTGGAGACCTCGGACCAGCAAGCGCAGCGTAGGACGTCCACCTACGAGATGGACAGATGACCTTGTAAAGGTCGCCGGAAGGCGCTGGATGCAGGTCGCTTCCAACCGGTATATATGGAAGTCCAAACGGGAGGCCTATGTTCAGCAGTGGACGTCCTATGGCTGAGATGATGATGATGATGATGATGATGTTTATATATATTAATAGTAAGTATTTCAGTTTTTTTAAATACAACACAAATTTTAATATTTATTTGTTATAAAAGTTGGAATATAAGAGTGTAATTTCTGAACGCACCCGAGAAAAGTTGGAAGTTTTCACAATGCACGTAAACAACGTAAAGGACAATGGGCAAATTGGACCAAGAACCAACAGAGATGAGAGTTAAATCATTAGATAGATATTTGAATATACTTCATTTTTTATTATGGGCACCAAGCTGGATTCCATTGCAGAGCTGAGATATTCCTGTTTGAAATAGGGACATGTGGCGGAAATTGGTACTAACTAACTCATACTGGACAGTGACCAGTGCGTAGATAGTGGCGCCAGAATTATATTACAACGCTAAATGGGCTTAAAGTAGACGCAAATCAGTTAGTTAATTATATTAATTGATTAATATTATATTATGCTATCCAAATCAAAGTTTTAATCCCTTTAAAAGATATTTTTATTTTAGTACTTATGCCCTCTAGTATGGAATAGCAAAACTCGTTATTGTCATTTTTTTTGACAGTTTTTTCTTGAAATGGTGAGTAGCGGAACTAATTACATGTCAATAATGCTGTGTCCATACCGTCGCTGATACACGCTTGGAAATACCAAAAAAAAGTAAATATAGGTAGGTGTCAAAAGAAAAGTGGAAGATAAGTGTGTACTCGTTTATTATTTTATCTCTTGCTTATACAATATGGGTAAGAGCGAAAAGTGAATATAGTGTTGATATCAACTTTTGGTGCGACGTGTATTAATTTCTATTGTACCAAATAAATAATAAATGCATTTTTATTATTTCTCATGTGTATTCTAAATCAATTGTTCAGCGAGGGAACAGCTTGCTTCTTATAACGCTCGTAATGATCAGTGCCTATCTTCATGATAATTGATCAGTAATCAATTACCATTTACAGCATTTTTAAGTAGTTCATTTGGTGATAATTTCCATGCAAAGTAAGCAAGCATTTTACCTAGACTTCACCTGACGAAAAGTTACTATGAAGTCAAAGAAAGAGCATGTTTCCTTAAGAAAATGCATATTGTCTCTCAACTGGAAGATCCAAGTTTTGATTTTCGGGGAAGAGGTTCAGCGCAAGATGATTCCATTATTTTGGGAAGAGTTTTAATTAATTTTCCTTTATAAAACGTCTCTTTAAGTGTTGAACCATTTGCGTAACTGTTTTCAGCTGATGCTCTAGCATAGACAAACTAAAGGGACAACTTTTTACTGCGTCGCGATATAATGGAAACTATATTACCTCTCGATTTGTTCAGTATTTTTTGTATAATATTTCAAACTCAACGCACACCTATTAATCTGTAATGGCACGGCCTCAACTCAACTCACCACACACGCTAGGCTCGTTGGACAACATGCCGTCACCGCATATATTTTTTTCATAACCTTATTTCCTACATGTATGTTATATTATATACTTCGCTATTAATAGGTAAGTATAATATGGGTCTAAGGAACAAATACTGCTGCATATTTATACAAAGCGGGATTTTAAACAAATTACCAGACAGACCATATCGCAGTTTGCTTTTTAGACCACTTGCTGTTTCGGCCAGCTGGTTTCTAGACGAAATTATACTAACCCTTTTTAATTAATTACCAAGTAGCTTTTGAAGTCCTAAACTGAAACATATACCCGACTCTTTCGTAGAGTAGGTATAGTAAGAAATTCTCATGTTGCAACCACTGCACCAGATAACCTACTTGTTACTTATGGAAATAAAAAGAAAAGAACAGATTCCGAGATACTGGTATATTTACATATGCGTTAAATCAAAAGCAAAAAAAGGTATAAATAAAAACAAAAAAAGTATAAAAAGGTAAAAATAGGTATTATTTTCTAAACCGACCACTTCCCAAGATATCCACTTCCTAAACCGACCTATTCCCAGAAAGCCACTTCCCGGAATGATCACTTCTCATATTGACATTGAAGCCAAGTTTCCGGAACGACTACTTTACCCACGAAAGAACGGGTGTAGGATAGAAGAATTAGGGGTTAATAAAAATGTGTTTTTACGGAATAAACTAGTTTATTGCTAACTATTTGTGTCGTATACCCACTCGTATATAATTGATCTTATATTTTCTAAACAGGTAAACAAATATGGTGTTATTTGAGTAAAAAAATGTATTTATTACCAAACTAAATACCAAAAAAAAAATTTTTTGTACACAAAAAATAACGAATGCTTACTTGAAAACAGCACTAAGCTTAATAGGTACTTTAGTACATGTGCATAACGGTGTACGGCCCCGCTCACTGTCGTGGTGCCTACTAAATTCGGCAGCACAATAAGACACGTAATGTTTAGCTGTTATTCCGAGCAGTGGTCATTATGGTAGTGGTTATTCCAGAAATGGTCGTTTTATCAAGTTGTCGTCTTGAAAATTGGTCTTCATGGGAGTGGACAATCGGGGAAATGGTCGCTTTGGGAAGGGGAACTGGTCATTATAATCATACATTATACAGGTAATACGTGTTGTAACTATACAGCATAATTAAGATTTTTTTACTTCTGTTACGGTAATAATAAAAAGTCATTAAAATGATTATATTTTTGCATTTATTGTACTCTAATACTTTTGTCGTTCTGGTACAGTCGGTATAGTTTCTTGCTGGCACTCACTTCCTAGCACGACCACGCGATTTGTAATCTGAGAAGATGTCAATTATAAAATCATAAATGTCAAAAATAATGAGTAAACATTCTAAAGAACTTGTACTCACAACAAAAGACGTCGAAAAATCTACAATTACAAGTAGTGTTATTGCAGTAAAATCTATGTTACCTAGAGTACAATTATTTTTTAGCATTTTCAATTGACATTTTCCCTTTGATTGACATTTAAATATTCTTGGCTTTCAAATGATTCGTGAACGTGCTAGGTTATACCTACGACTGTTGGCACAGTCGTTGTGGTGAATGACGAAACTATAAGGGTATAATCTGTTTATGCAAAAAAAATAATAAAAAAAAGAACTGACTTCAAAAAATAACTGAAAAGCCAAAAATAACTCCTTCATGTACAGATTACATTTGAATCACCTTTTTTTAAGTCGGTGTCAAACCACTCAATTATTACTATGAAAACAGATGCCGCGCATGAAGCCCAAGAAGTATATTTGTTCGTTAAAGAAGTATACGTGAGGTTTGGCACCGACTTCAAAAGATGATTCAAATGTTATCTGTACATGAAAGGGTTATTTTTGGATTTTCAGTATTTTTTGATGTTGGTTCTTTTTTTGTTCAGGATTTTTATTTTTTTTATTTTTAGATTCGATTCAATTATAATCAGAATCACTTTTACACAAAAATAACCGACATCGATGAGCGCAATGGAACATACAATAGGACTTACATGATTTTCTCATACCGTGAAATACGCCAACTTTGCCTCCACAGGGAACTTTGCCCAAAACGCTACTTAAAAAAAGAAACGTTACTGTAGACAAAATCAAGATGATTATGGCAACACTACTATTTTTAGTGGAAAATAGATTATATCTGTGGTATCACTGGGAATCACATTTGCGTGCAACTTCATTCCGTAACGTGTTGGGATTGGGACTAGTCGAATAAGGTGCGTGATTTGGCGGGCCAATTCTAGGTGAAATTCTGGTCTATTTTTTACAGAATGGGGAAGCCTCGGGTGAATGTATCTTATTGCTTGTTATAAAATAAGAACTGTAGATCATTTTTATTGTAGTTTGTACTAAAAATACTTATTTAAACCGGAGTTATGATGGTGGGCAATGTTATCCAGTAACTTGCTAACCTATGAATGCCAACATTGCCCAGACTAAAAAAAGGGTTAGGGTTGTCACCTTGTCTTAATTTTACCTGACTGCGTAAATAAAAGAGGGTTATGTATTTAAGATAAGGTAAATTATATTTTTATTAAGCCGTTGTACTTTTAGCATTAGCTGCATGTCATGTCATGTCATGTCCATAAAACAAAAAAAAACAGAATATTGAATTATGTCAATTTTTATTTAGATTATTCTAACGTGAAGTAAAAAAATAACCGCCAAACTATTAGTATCGAAATCTTACTTTATATATCGAAAACAAGAAAATTAAGCCCAATTTGGAGTATTTATTCAATGCTAAAAGCCTGCATTAAAACGGAAAAGGATTTGTTATAAATATTTGGAGACGATAAGTAATTTACCGAAACAATTGGGGTTTTTAAAGAAGATAAAGCCGAAATAATCTTGTTCGGATCCCATCGTCCAATAACTTCCAAAGCAAGTGTTATGGAAAATACTTCCGAGTGCCCAACTAATCCTTCCCAGAATGCCATTCACCCACATCCACAACGAATGTGTCAAGTAGTTTCAAATACAAATATAATATAACAGTGCTTAAGAAAAACTCAACGTCAAAATATACACGACGATAATACAAATTACGGCCATATTACTTTTAATTTTTAATATGTGTGCTTCTCTCGTATAAATTTGGTTTGGATTTAAGTGTGTTATGTTTTTAATTTAATGTGTTAAATAGAAGGCGAAATTAAATTTGATTATTTTTATGTTTTAATTGTTTTTCTTGAATCTTGCATTTTCCTCGCTGTAGTGAGGTGAAAAGTTGTGTGTTCCGCATGGCTGCAAAATTAATTAGCTTCTCGTGTCTTGAAAGCCTCGCTACGCTCAGGAATCTTTGATACCTTCGCTCGCTCAGCTTTCAATTTCAACACTCGCGCCAAATAACAACTTTGCAGCCTTGTTTAACAAATAACTATTATTTGTATTGATACGTCACACATCTATCAATCATTGGTAACGCTATCGATAAAAACAACTAAGCACTTATCGACACTATCTTCAGATAAGAACGATTAACGCGGAATCACACAAGGAACATTAATAAATCTGTTATCGATTAAGAATGACGTTTAGTAGTGTGTGATGAATCCGAAACGGGCGAGCTATTACGAAAAGAAGTATGGAGAGATCTGGCGGCCGAAACCTAAAGTACTGGTAAGTTCTAAAACTTGGTAGATAAATATAAGGAATATGATGTCACACGAAATCGTGAGACGCCATGAATCATTTATAAAAACGGTTTAAACTTACGTAAAAAAATTATAGGAACGACAATTGAGGAGTGGGCCGTTTGTCGCGTTCGCACAACAGCGCGAATAACTGTCCCTGATGAAGAGCTGCATACGAGTTCGAAATGAGTCAGGCCGTTCCTGGCAATTTACACACGAGTTTAAACCATTTTTAACAATTGTTAAAAATAAGGAAGATGCTTTTCCGGACACACGCATGTTTTTTCAGCAGTGTACACTTGTACAGCGTTGGAGGTAACTGTACCTAGACGCCAACAACGGAAGGCAATGCCTGTAAAAGTAGTATTTATAACAACATTACAAAATCAAAAAGGTGTTAGATATAAATACGTTTTGTATAATTTTACTCTGAACTTGTATCCATCGAGGAAGGGAACACGCTTTTTAACTTCCGTACGAGTACATACGTAAATACGAGTCGTCGTTAGTGAGTTGGATGCATTTTTATCTGTGTGGGTATCTTTTCGAGATGTCTCTCGAAGTTGTGTTCCTGCATGATACTGCTTGTACATTCTGTAAACTGTAAAAAACCTTTACCAAAATTATATACTCTATGGTACCCGCTACTGAACTATAATATTTCATAAAGCAAGTCTCTACTCCAACTGTAATTAATTTCAAAACGAGGACATCAGCATATTTGTTAAAAACAAAACGCGCTATCTTAAAATCTCGTATACCTTACTTACTTAGTCCACTCGGCAAGCTTTGTAAACACGGTAGGTACTCGACTTTAAGGAACTTCATTGTGCAACGATTGCATAAAATACTATACTGATTTTATCAAAGGTCCTGTACAGAACTCTGACTTCGTCGGGGTTCATTAGGAGAGAAGCCTGTACAAATGATCTTCAAAGGAAAAGCATTAAAACATAAAAACAAATTTCCTTTGGGAATATTGATTAAGCCTCTTACCTGACAAAGTTTTGGAACTAATAGTTGCCTAGCGAGTTATACTTACGCTGCTGGTTACAGCCGGTAGGTTCTTGCTTAGTTTCTATAGATATGATAGATATGTCATCATCAGAATTAGGCTCATTTATTTAGTAACTAGCTGTGCCCTGCGGTGTTACCCGCTTATCCCACGGGAATACTACATTTTTTCGAGATCAAAACTAGCCTTTATGTGTCATCCAGTGTCAGCTTTCTTCATACCAACATTTATCAAAATTGTCAAACATCATTTATCATTAAATTTCGCCTTTATAATGTTAGTGTGATAAAATCTGCAATACGAGAGACCACTGTAATTTCTTCGTTTTGAGTGTTGAGTCCATTGAGTCGTCGTTATAGTCTTAGGTTAAAATATACAGTTGCCACTGACTTTGTAACGGAAGTGTTTAAGTTTAACTTCGAAACGTACACGCTTGCCTACCTAATATACAGCGTGTATTTTTGATATAACCGCATATTGTAGCCAAACGGAAATTTTAGTGCTATAATCTGATATTTATAACAATTATTAATTTAGCGTTAACTGCCATAGCGTAATTATTTTTTTAAATTTTCTGAGTAGCAATGTATGGCGTATAGTTATTACTAGTGACAGAAGTGACATCACGATGTTAAGTGTCAACAAACAATAACAAAAAATACATTGCGTGCTGAATTATTTAACATGAAAAAAAAAGTTAGTTTTTTTTTTAAATTTACGGATCAATATAATATAATATAATATAAGTGCCTATACTAAGACCCCGTAAAGTTTGCGGTTATATCAAATATACACGCTGTATATTTAAACAAAAGGTAAACATCTGTGTGGATATAAACAAAAGTTATAAGCTTATTAAGTTACTCTGGTTACAAAGTCTACATGGCATTCTTATAATAGGAATTAGTTATATTATTATTATTTATCAATGACAGAGAGAGAGAGCGAGTCGATTGCTAAAGTATGATTCAAATTCAAGGGCCTTAAACGTTGCTATAGCCAAATAGTTGTATGGTTGGTTGTATGGATGTAATGAATGAAATCTGCCGTATGTACATATATCGGTACCTTAGAGCGGAACGTACTAGCTTTTCGGAAATAGTCGTTGCAATTAGGGCGTGAAGGCTCCATTAACCGTTCAAAAATGCTGATTCTTTTAGACATTTTTCTCTATGATCAAACACGGTTCTTAACAAATTATCATTCAATGTTACTGCTTAGAACAGGGCCATTGCGATTTGTTGGTGTATATTTAAAACCTACAGTTTGAATTTTTCATTGATGATTTTTGTTTCAAAAACTACTCGAAATTGTCAAAATTCTATAGTTGAGTGGTTGTAAGATGGCGTTAGTTGTATAACATCTGTAGGTAAGTACATTTCGATATTTCTATATGGTAGTTGCACTTGCCTCGCTGTCACACTTACCAACCTTATTTTGAGGCACTGGTAATGGATCATCATCATCCAATCCTAGCCGATTTCGGCCACGGCGTCTGGGCACTAGCTAGTCAGAGCGTCGTTCGTGTGCTCTCAGGAGACTGACATAGCCAATTTTTGCTGCAAATGTACGGCCACAAATGCTGCAAGTCAGCACCCCTCCGACGAAATTATAACTGATAACCACAGGTGGTCGGGTCTTCAACCGTCGCGCTTAGCGTCGTCTTTTCGTCTTTTCCGTCGAAGGCTTGCACTTTTGCAATGGATAAGAATACAACATTGCCGGCATATACGAGTACTAGTCTTTGTCAGACGGGATGAGAATATGCCTAAGCAGGCCTTGAGTCAATGAACCATCCGCTACGCACAAGAGAATA
Source organism: Apotomis betuletana (assembly GCA_932273695.1). Lineage (NCBI taxonomy): Eukaryota > Metazoa > Arthropoda > Insecta > Lepidoptera > Tortricidae > Apotomis > Apotomis betuletana. The sequence continues at coordinate 7,504,336 of OW026298.1, read as the reverse complement.
ATAACATGAATTATGACTGACATATGTAAAATAAATGTTCCTATACAAGTCAGTATTTGATGAAACAGGCATCGAGTCTAGCCTAAAGGCACGATATTTGATATTTTCTTTCGAGAAATCCATGTGATATACCTATACCAATTTAGATGTTAACCAAGACCGTATTAGGTATATAAAACGTTGTGTAATAAGTAGACATGATACGTTTTTTAAGGTTCCGTACCCAAAGGGTAAAAAACGGGACCCTATTCACTAAGACTCCGCTGTCCGCCCGTCTGTCAGTCCGTCTGTCACCAGGCTGTATCTCATGAACCGTGATAGACAGTTGAAATTTTCACAGATGTATTTCTGTTGCCGCTAAAACAACAAATACTAAAAAATAGAATAAAATAAATATTAAATGGGGTTCCCATACAACAAACATGATCGGTTGCGTTAACTTTGCACCTCATTTGTATCCGGCGTCATACATACCAGGTGCAAACTTAACTTAACCCAGCCGGTTAAGATGGGATAAGTATTTGTACGGAACCCTCCTCGGTGCGCTAGTCAGACTCGCTATTGGCCAGTTTTATTGCGTGGTACGTGTGGGTATACCATTATAAATGACCTATTAAAATATAGCGTAGGCGCTTTGCTTTGCTTCTGATATGGCTATATTTGAACGTTAAATTAATGGTTATGAAACAAATTTTACATTTGGAGATGTCTTTGTCTAAAGTCCTACGTATTTTCTCATTATAGCGTAATTTTATCCGAGTAGCTATCACTCAAGAGGCCTCATTCCCTTTATTAGGTAATAATATCAACCAACTTTTTGAAGTGAGATAATACTTTTCTCAGGATTCTAGATAGCTATTTCATGCTTTCATTGCGTGCAGTCGAAAATAAGTTGATAAAACTAATTTTCTGCGTGAATTTTGTCAATTTCGAGTAGTTTTTGAAACAAAAATTATCAATTAAAAATTCAAACTGTAGGTTCAAATATATACCTACCTTCCAATCAATCGCAATAGCCCTGTTCTAAGTAGTAAATAAGTTATAATATGTTAAGAAACATGCTTGGTCAAGGAGAAAAATGTCTAAAACAATCAGCATTTTTGACCGGATAAGGAGCCTTAAATACGTACCTGACAGCGTTACTTTTATACTGTGTATTCATGTGATACAAATACGAGTAGGTGTCTTTCGCTTTAGCTAAGTTTATCGAACTCATGCTTTCAATGCATCAGGTATCCAACAAAGGAATATCAAATATCTAAGTGCAGGGGCTTCTTGTCTACGATTGAAAAGCCAGTCGATTTTCTTTGTAAATGGGCAAATTTTTATTTTGTTGTCGATTTGTTTTTTCTCAGATTACAATAAAATTTTGTGAGTTGGTAAAATTGCTTCTTCTGACCATGGTAAGCCCAATCTCACGATATGTCCTACAATTTTTTCTCCATTGAGTTACGCAAAATGTATGACAGAAATTGACTTATTTTTATTTTGTTGTCGAATTATTTATTTAGTATTTCGAGCTCCTCATTTTGAAATAAATTTTAGTACAAAATACGAAATTTAGTAAAAAAATATTATGCCTGTACATTGAAAATATAAAGAAAGTGATTAGATAGACTTATTTTTATTGGATGATTGTTAATTTTTTGTGTTATATATATTATGTGAAATAAATAATTACATTTAAGAAAGTGGAATAGTCTTTGGAAGTCACTAAATCGTGTTATGTGATGTTTTTTGGATATTTGTATGTACATATGTATTATGTGGATTTATGAATTCATTACGCCTAAACCGCTGGGTACACGGATAGCTGGGCAATATAATATCAGATATACATAGGATAAGTACCTGACAAGCAAAAAAATAGAATAGAATAGAAAGAGTACTCTTTATTTCACACCTCAACAAGAAAGAAATACAAATACAGATAACAAGTTTAATGCCCATACGGTCTCCTTTTACTAACTCTTCGTGCATTATTTATTATATCCTCATAGTTTATTCTAGTTTTTATATACATATTTGATGACTGTCTGTGTTTCAATTTCGGCCAGTTCTAATAGCGCGGCTATTAGAACTGGGTCGTAGTCCGCGGAATTTTTCAATTGAATTTTGAGCTTGATATGTTCTTTTTCTGACGGGTAGATGGTTTCTTCGATTTTAAATCGTTTTGGCCCAGCCCCGACCATAAGCGCGCATCTAAAGTTTACTTTTCTGCCCAGGATGCGGCTGAACCAGTTGGTTTTACTTTTTCTCGATCTCCAAAGAAAATCAATAAAGTCATCGACGTGTTTCTGTCGCCTTGACGAGGTCACTGCTGCGAACGCCACAAATGGCATATTTTCTAGAGTAAATTTGTGGCTTTCGTTTGAAGTGCCACTGCTTTGGCTTGGCGCCCTGGTGCGCTTTTGTGGGCAGTTTTTCTTGGCCATGGACATGATTGGATGATGAATTGATGATATTCACGATAAATTTTGCGGCGTGCGAACGGCTTGTAAACAAAGACTACAATGTAACCATACTAGATGACAATTCAATATTTTGACGTTTACTCCGAATTCTCATTTCAAAACAAGGTCTTTTCACTTTCATACAAAGAATTGACAACATTTCATATTTATAACAGGTGGAAATTAATATAGAGATCGACAGGGCTTTATGTCGTGTACCTAAAAAAAAATCTTTGATTTTATTCTTCTGTATTTAAAGAAATATAAGAAAATACATCAAATAACTGCAATCTAAGACAATACGGGCTGAATAGGGTTGTTGTCTAAACCGAAGAGCGAAAATATATATATTTTTTTTATTTGACGTTGACAGATGACAGATGCATACCGAGTTTTATTAAGTTTTTTTTTAATAAGAAAACCGACTAAAGTAACCGTTCCATTAAGTTCTGGTTTTGGTGTTGCCACATTTTAAAATGAGTATGTTTTTATAAATTGATAATAAAATAAATAATCATCTCAGAAAATAAATAAAAACAGAGATTACTTCATCTTTTTAAGCAGAATTCAGAAAAGTAATAAAATTATAGTCTTAAAAATATGAAATGTTGTCAATTGGCTTCAAGATTTTATATACGGCTGGCAATGGCAATGTTAGGCTGGCCGGTCAGATGGCAATAAAACCCGTAACAGACTATCGAACAATCCAGCGGACCGATAGGGACGCTGCTATCTGTCGGAATGAGATAGTAATATACGTCTCACAGATAGCAGCGTCTCTATGGTCCGCCGGATTGTTCAATCGTCTGTTACGGGGTTCAGCCATAAAGTCCCAAAAAAAAAACTGATGGATGTCAGCCATGGACCAAGTAACCTCTGGACATGACAAGCGAATAATAATACCAGGAGGGAACGGGACAACTATTTACAGAAACCGTTAAGGGCGACAGAGACATAGACAAGATGTTTTGTCCTTATCAGAGTTCCGCTTTTTTTTGTTTAGCGGATGATTGTCAAATTGACAGAGCTCCGCTAAATACTGCCGGGCAATTCAAATGTGCGTTGTAGCATAGTAGGCTAAAACAACGAATATTGTGGATAATTTTACATTTCGAAAGTTTATATAATATGAATAATATAGTGAGTGGTATTAGCTATAGATTTGTAAAACAATGGTGCGTTGCTCCATAATTGGCTGTAAAAGCGACACAGGCCAAAAAAGTGAAAATATAAGCTTTCATAGAGGTAAGTGCGATGTTTCGACTTTGCTTTTGCTTGATTTCTGCAAATATATATTTAATTATTATTTATACGATAAATAGCACAGCAAAATCATATCAAAACATCACAAATCTGCTTAAAATCTCATTTTGTAATATCTTATTTTTAGGTATTACCCCTACAAATTCAATAGGCTTTACGTCTTGTCAGTGTCAGTAGTCTTTACTCTTTGTCTTCACCTTTACTTGACCTTGGGCTTGTGCACAAATCACGTGAGGTTTTTTCGGCTACTTTTTGACCCCCCCCTCCCCCCTGGTGATATTTGGTGAGGTTCTTTGCTAACCCCCCCCTCCCCCCTCACTACCTCACGTGTATTTTTTTTCCGCCAAAATTTCGAAATATAGACTCGCTATTTTGAAGTATTTAACAAGTGAAGATTTATTTTTTAACAAAACCGAGAAAAAATATCGATTTTTTCTTAGTTCGTTCACTATAGAAAAATACACGTGAGGTCTCCTTATACCCCCCCCCCCCCTCCCCCCACGTGATATTTCGTGATTTTTTCGTGACCCCCCCCCTCCCCCTATTGAACCTCACGTGATTTGTGCACAAGCCCCTTCCGCCGCATTTTTTACTGCTTTTTAATTTTTATTTATTTATTTATTTATTACAAAAGATACATATCACTTACAGACTAGTCCAATGCGCGATATATACTATTAAGTCAAACTACATGCCAAAAAAAAAAAAAAATAAATTAGCGAGAAGTACAATATTAATGAACACAGCGTAAAAAATAAATAAATAGGAACTAACACGAATATAAATGGTCTAGGAGAACCCTTGTGAGCTCGGCCAGATTGCAAATGAACAAATCAATTTCTTCGGATATTTGGTTAAGTATTTTCATGCCTCTGACTAGAGGCGCATTAGCGAGAAGGTTTGTGCGAGCGAGAGGCACCGCGAGTAGTCGCGCGCGCGATCTGCGCCTCAGTCGACTACAAGGCACCACTAGTCCCAGCGAACCCATTACATCAGGGTTATGTATTGTTCCACGCAGTACTTTAAAAATGTACGTGGCTAGGGCTAAATTCCTCCTGACTTCCAACCTGTTGTAGCCAACCATTCCGAGAATAAAAAGTGTTGGATACATCAGCGGATACCCCGGATACACTCCATATTCTTTCATATATAGGTATCTACAGAACTTATTTTGGATCTTCTCTATCATTGCGATGTATTTTGTCTCGTGCGGGTTCCAAACGATCATTCCACTCTCTAGCCTGCTCCTTACTGGCGCGTTATACAGGGCCCTTACTGCGGCGGTGCTACAGAATGACTTAGTCTGGCGCAGTATGAAACCTAAGGTTCTGAAGGCTTTTTTACAGGTATCTGTAATGTGCTTTCGGAACGATAGGTCAGATGCGATGTTAAGACCCAGATCCCGCACGTCTGTCACCCGGGGCGCCGGCTGCCCGCCCACATGGTAATCGTGCTGCAGCGGGATTAAAAGTGCTCTACTGCAAGACATGACACTGCACTTTGACAAGTTGAAGAATAGCTTGTTTTCATTACTCCACTGTACCACTCTGTCGATGTAATTTTGCAATTCGTTGCAGTTGTTTGCGTCCCTTATTTTTAACAGCAGCTTCAAGTCATCTGCAAACAAAAGACAGGTTGCATTTTGAACCACTGCCGGGAGATCATTGATCATCAGAGTGAACTCCAAAGGCCCCAAGTTGCTACCCTGACTGACTCCTGACAGCGTGTTATAGCAGTCTGAGGTATAGCCTTTGTACTCCACATACTGCTTTCTGCCTCTTAGATAGTGGGAAAAAAAATTTAGTAGGCGCGGTGTGAACCCAGCTGCTGCCAACTTCATCAACAGGACGTCGTTGTCCACAGTATCAAACGCCTTTCTAAAGTCAAAGTAGGCAACATCGACTTGCCCGCCCAGATGGTCCAATTCCGGTGCAACGTAATTCATGAAGCACAATAAACAACTTATCATTACAATAGAGGTACACAATAGGCGATCCTATCGCTAAAAAATAGTGTTAAGAGGCCTTATTCCTTTAAATTCAAAAAAATTCAAATTCAAAAATTCAAAAATATTTATTCAGTTACTTATAACTATTTCAGAGTATATGAGTTGGTGCTTCTTTTTAAGCATTAATTATGCTTGTGTTAAGAAACACCGCTCTTCCACAGGGTGTAACTATATATATAAATCTAAAATGGTTTACATGTTAATACCATACATTATTTTAACTAACTATATATATGTGTGTGAGTGCGCGCGCGTGTGTGTGTGTGTGTGTGTGTGTGTGTGTGTGTGTGTGTGTGTGTGTGTGTGTGTGTGTGTGTGTGTGTGTGTGTGTGTGTGTGTGTGTGTGTGTGTTATGTTTTACTTGTTATTTGATACTAAGTTTTCTGTGTCATTATAGTCTATTGTTTTCAACCAGTCTGTCAGCTTCACCTTGCAGTCATGGCTTGAACAGGGGTATATATTGATATACTTGTTTATTTTGTTATACAACATAGCGGATTGTGATGTTTGTTGCCTTCTCCCAAAAGCTGTTTTCATAAGTGGAGGATTAATTATTTTGGTCTTATTTCTACGCCTATGTGAGGCCGGTGCTTTAAAGACAGTTTTTTTGTGTGTTTTTAGTGTTATCATTAATATGTAGAGTTTCCTAACAGTTAGTACATCAGCAGTTGTATATAGTTCGCTTGTGGGGAATCTATAAGGTTTTAAGTACATGACTTTAAGTAGCGCTCTTTGCGCTCTCTCAAGTTCAAGGAACTTAGTTTTTGTGGCTCCTCCCCAAATCGGAATACAGTACGTGAGTACTGATTGCACTAGAGAAGTATATACTTGCATTAACAAGGACTTACTGGCTACATATCTCAAATTCTTAAAAACCCAGATTAGTTTCCGTACTCTGGACATTATACTTTCTGTATGGGCATGCCAGGTTAAGCGTTGGTCCAAAGTAACACCTAAGTATTTGGTTTTTTCCACCTTGTTTATGATCGGGCAGGAGCAGACGGTTTGTACAGTAGTGTCACAGTTGTGGATCCTGATTAAGAAATTTGGTTCTGGTTGTGTTCGAATGTAGTTTGTAAAACAAATATAATTAGTTTTATCTGTGTTTAAGGTAAGTAAATTTCCTTCTAGCCATCTATATATTAGTGAGAGTCCACGTTCTGCGACAGTGTGCACCTCCTCCCAGGTGTCTCCAGAGAATACGATGGCAGTGTCGTCGGCATATGTGAAAATTTGTCCTCTATCTATTTGCATGTTACATAGCTGATTAATGTAAATTAAGAATAGGGTTGGACCGAGGACACTACCTTGTGGCACTCCGTAGGATATAGTGCACGCTTCACTAATATTATCAAGTAATTTAACTTTTTGTGTACGATTTTCAAGATAACTAGTGAAAAGTCGCAGAGGGGCACCTCTTACACCAATATTATCCAGTGTGTTAACAAGAATGGGAACAGAGACGGTGTCGAACGCTTTTTTAAGGTCTAAGAACACGGACAGACATTTTTTGTTTTTGTCTACCTTTTCAACAATCACAGAAGTTAGTGAAGAAACAGCATCCTCTGTCGAAATACCATGCCTGAAGCCATACTGTGCATTTGATAACAAATTAAACTTATCTAAATATTTAATTAGTCTGCTATTCATAATTTTTTCCAGAATTTTAGAGATAGAAGGTAACACTGAAATAGGTCTATAATTGGAGACGTCATCTCTGCTCCCACTCTTGTACACGGGTGTAATTATTGCTTGTTTTAGGGTATCAGGAAATACACCTTGACTAAAACACAGATTTGTTAAATACGATATAACAGGGACTACAATGTCACTGGCTAATTTAAGGAACTGTGTTGGGATGTTATCCCATCCTGGGGCACTATTAGATTTAAGATTTGATAGTACTGTGGCCACTTCATCTATGTCAGTCTCGAATAAAACAAACGAGTTTATAGTAGCAGTAGGCAACTTATTACTTAAAGTGTTGTTTAAGGTTTGAGAATTGCGCAATGTGATAACTTCGGCAAGGGTTTTTCCAACGTTTGAAAAATGTTGATTTATGGCATTTACAGACTCTAAAGGAGTATTATTTATGCTTAGTAATTCGTTATGTTCAGCTTTATCTTGTTTTCTGTTAGTAATAGTATTTATTGCACTCCATAGTTTTTTAGGATTTTTACTTGCTTTAGTTAGTAGTTCCTGTTCATATTTCCGTTTTAGTTTTTTAATCAAGTTGTTACAATAATTCCTATATCTTTTGTAGGTTATTTTTAATACGATATTATCTGGATTAGATCTAACAGTTTTTTGTATATTATTTCTGTTTCTTATACAGCGCAACAGACCCGGTGTGATCCAAGGTTTTATTATGCGATTACTTCTGGGGACTAAGGTGGTAATAGTGCTTTCGAATAGACATCTTTTGATTGTTTTAATGAACATTTCAGTAAGTAGGTTAGGGTCAGTAATTGTAAATAGATGTCCTAAATTTTCTTTAGCGAGGATACTCAGTGCATTTTTAAAGTTAATTTTTGTATTAGTTACTTTACAACATTTTGGATTGCACTGGTTTCCAAGTCTAAGCAATATCATCGCATGGTCTGTTATCGTTGTATCTAAAACTAGTACGTCTGGTTTCGAATAATTCGGATCCAACCTGAGCATAAAATGATCCAAACATGTCTTATCTCTCGTAGGTAAATAGTGACCGGGAAGTAGACCGTGGGTTGCCATCATATTTAAATAGCCTAGTCTGTTTGTTTGTTCGAAAGCTTGTTCATTACTTTTATGCTTGATATTAATATTAATGTCTCCAGTTATTATTATATTTTTATTTCGTTTGATAGAGTTCAAGTGTAATCCTAAACTAGATATAAACTGGAAGGCATCATTATTTGAGGGTGACCTGTATATACCCAATATTATTAACTTTTCTGTAGTTATCTCTAAACAGGACGCGCCACTTAGTTTTACTTCCCGCACATTAGTTTTGTGATCTTTTTTAACATAGGCAACGACACCATCATTCTGATTCAGTTGTTCAGTGGTTGAAAAATTTGAGTAGTCGTCTAACCTAGGAACTGGCTTGTCAGGGTGTAAGCGACATTCGCTAAGTATTATTACATCAACACTAAAATCAAACTGTTTCAGAGTGACTAGAAGATTATCTATGTTGAAATATACGCTTCTTATATTTTGTGAAATTATAACAAAATCTGATTTATCGAAACTTATCTGTTTTGAAATATTCTCGGTATTACACGATAATGATTGGGCTATTTCCAAGTCGTCTATTTGATTTATTGTTGAAAGTATATTATCTTCCATTATAAACTGTAAATAGGTCTGTGTGTGTAGCATTTTGGAGAAAATTTGAAAGTGATATTATAAATATTTTATCTATTTTCGTGTGATTGCAAGAACTTAAGGAAACGTTTGGTTTTGTGATATTTATATGTGACATGAGTGTACAAATATTGTAGTTTAATAGGTATTGTATACGTAGAACGTGATTTTGGGACGTATGTGGTGTTGTGATTATATGTATTTTAATGACCACTGAGTATGTGAGTATGGTGTGTAAGGTGCGCAAGGCAATATGTATAAGTGTGTATTGTAAGTGTTTAATTATTCTTATTTTAACAGTCAATCGTTCAATCATAGAGAAAAAGGTAGTCCGGTGATATAAAGCCAAAACATAATCATAAAAATAACAGCCATTCATTTCACACTTAAATAAAGCTAGTCAGGGTTCTTGATAAAGTCGCTGGATTTGAGACTCACATGTGACGTTGATTATCGACGACGTTTTAGTTTTCCTAAGAAAGACTCTGCCGAGAGCTGTCCAGCAGAACACGTACTCCTTAGAGCGGGCCAGGTCTCGCGCTAAAAAGCGCAAGCGGGCCGCTTTGGCTGTCAGGTGCTCCGAGACATATATCGGGGTTTCAAGCGAGGTATAGCCGAGATGTTTGGCGCATAATTTATTTTCTTTATTCGCTAGGTTATATTGTTTACATTTCTGTAAAAGCTCTGTTTTTCGAATAGTTGAGACCATTTCAACTATTATAGGTGTATTCGGTTTGTCTGTTTGTCGGCTGCGAACTCTGTATATATCCGAGATATCGGAGGGTGAAATGTTATGGCCAATGGTCTTCGACAACTCGACGACCATGGTCACCAAGTCTCCTTGAGTCTCATTCTCCTTCTTGGGGGCATTTTTAATCTCTACGTTTTTTTACGACTTTCGCGTAACATATCTTCAACTTTGTCCTCAAGAATATTTATGTACTCTTTGTCCAAAGTTCTTTCAGTCTCTAACTTCTCAACTTTCTTCTTCAGCTCGTCGTTTTGTTCAGCTAAGAACATAATGGTGTTTTCTATGTTGGTGTTTTGTTCTTTTATTTGAAGCAATGTAGGTGTGATCAATTTCAGCTCATTCTCTTGAGACAGCATCAGGTGTCGGATCATTTGCCGCATTTCTTCTTTGAAATTATCCAAATCGGTCCCTGGGCTATCTCGCAACCTTTTGTTACCGCGCTGGGTGACGAAGTTTGGCGGCGTCTGCTCCGTTCCTTCGTCGTCGTGCATTTCCTTGTCCGACGCGGCGGTGTCTCTATATTCCGACATGTTTGGTGCGCGGGTACTAGGCGTGCAGCTTTGCAAAGGAGAATATTTGTTTTCATATTATGACGACCAACACAGCATTTGAAAGCGGAGACACTGACAATCGTATGAAATTTCAGCTGGACAGTCGTAGTTGCTAATTTCGCTGTTTCACAGAAGAGTTGGTCGAACTGTAATTAAACATATTTTAGGTTAAAAAATGTATTGAAATGACAGCTGTCAGAATAGGCTTCTTATCGCCGCTGGCAGGCCACTATATAGTGTAGTGAAAGAGGAATGGCCTCAAAACCGTACCGGTCGGCGGTGTAATGCAGCCATGCATTACTGGCGGTGCATTATTGATGGCACGGTCAATTCGCAAGGACACAAAACCGTAGAGAAGGGTTTTTATACACAGTTATTTTTTTTATAAAAAATTCGATTTCATCTTCTGGCGAGTTGAATTAGTTACATATGTACTATTTTATATGGCAGTTCCTACCTAAACTCTTACTTTAATTTTCCCGATAAATTTACGTTAAAATTCTTATTTTTTGCATTTGGAAAAAAAATGGTTATTTCGACTTAGAAGGCTATAGAATCCTGAGCATTAGTAGGAAATATTTTTTTCCTACCACAATCAATAGTGCTCAGGGATCTGAGTTGCAAAAACCTAAATTTTCTACAAATTAAAAAAAATATATATGCTTTTTATTCCCTACTAATTTAGTACGCTCGGTTAAAAACTTTTATATTAGGTAGAAGCAGTCACAAGGTTACCATTGGGTATATAATTAGGCCTACTAGGTACATATATCACTGTTTGTTCATAATAGTTCATTTCATTTCCTTGCCGGTGACAGCAGAACTGGCATATTAGATAACAACATCAAAAACTATTTAGTCTTTTTGAAGCCCAAAAGTAGTGCATTTAAATCTGAGGAATGTGATTGTTCTATTTTATACGGGTCCTCCGCTCTCCTATCTAATGTACAGGCAGATATTTAAAAGTCTACGGTGTGATTAAAAAATTTAAACTCGTTTTATGAAAGTTCTTCGCAGGAAATCGATCATCATACATTTTTTATGCCTTACTGAAGTGAACCATTTGATTGAATTGACTTTTCAATCACTACTAGTAGTAGTAAAATTGGTTCTAACGATTTATATACATAACTATGCCAAGGCGCAAGTTGGGGATGACATATCGGAACTAGCGATGGGCAGTTTTTGAAACATTTAATATATTTACTTTTTTACACAAGCTTTTATTTACTTTTACATGTCCCGTTGTCTGTAACGGAATTTTGCAAGTTAAATTTGACCCACGAATTTTGTACGAATATGCAAATCGCGTGACAATGCAATATTATGATGTCGTGGAGCTGATCTGATGATGCAGCTGGAAGGTGGCCATAGGAACTCCGTAATAAAACAATTTAACCCCATCGAGTTTGGGCTCGTTTGATTCGTACTTTGATGAGTACTTTGTCTTCAGATAGTTTCCAGGGTCTGATGATGGAACCGGAAGGTGGCCCTAGGATCGGAAGCCTGTAATAGTGCAAACCTACCGAGTTTGGGCCTTTTAGAATCGTATCAGTAAGCAATTGATGGATGTTCAAGGAAAAGTACAGTCAGTCAGCTATAAAAGCTTGTCACAAAAATGTAATTTTTGACAATAACTTATTTTTATCTAACCTCCCTCGCGTGTCCCATTGCTCAGCAAAGGCCTCCCTCTTTCTCGCCAGTCGTCTCGCTGAAGAGCAAGTTCTTGCCAACCGTTCTCAAATGCATGCAGGTATATATTTATATACCTGATGATATTTCCTTAACGATGAAATAATGCCACTATTGAAAATGACATAATTGACAGAAAAAGTTTCTGAACGAAATGTAACAGAATAAATTTCATTTAACTTTTCTGGGGCTCTGACATTTGTCGGATTGTATCGAAAATTCGACAACCAGTAGCAGTAGTGCAATGAACGTCAAATCGAGACAACGTCAAGGTGCGCCCTTTTTTTACACCTAGTTTTTTTTATGTTTATCAGCTATATTTTATTTCTTTGAATTGATATGTGTATATACAATACAACTATAGCGAATTTTATTTAGTGCTCTCAAATTTTAAAGGTTTTTTTACCATTTTTGATAATAATACTATACTATTACTTAGAAGAATACCCGTGCATGACCCAAAAACAAATATACGAATACATCACACAAATATTTGCCTATGCCGGGATTCGAACCCAGGACCGCCAGCTCTGTAGGCAGCTGCACCACCACTGAGCCTGAGCCACGCTCCTACGCATGTTTACGTTTCTTAGCAACGGTTTATTTATGTGAAATTTTCAATTGGTAAGTTACAGAAACTTACATGAAATTTAAGAGTTACAGAGTACATTTCCAAAGTGAAACCACTTTGAAAATGTACAGAAACTTACATGAAATTTAAGTGAAAGTAACACTGGAAACTTACGAGCTGCCTATCACTAGATATTAATTTACCTTATAAATACATTATAAACGCGACTAGAAACACGCTACAAATTTGTGAACAATGTTACCCCATGAATCATAGTAATCCAATTTCACGGTACTTAATTGTTACGTCTGCACCGGCTAAGTGCTTGGCCGGGCGACTACCCCTTTGCCGGTTTGATTTGCTGTGATGCCGACGATGCAATCGGATGTTGGCAATTTAAATACTTTGATGTCTGGTAGCGTCGATCACCAACGTACGTAGGTACTGGGCAGATTGCCTGACGATGAACAAACGTAATCACTTTTTTACAATAAAAAATCGACTTCAACAAGTAAATATCCTATTTCTGCGAAATTTGCCTATAACATTTGAGGAATCCCTTCTTAAATGACGGAATTTCGAGGTAACAAACATTAAAAACTACAACTGATTTGAGAACCTCGTCTTTTTAGAAGTCGCTTGAAATCGTTTTGTAAGGCTGTCATTGCAGAGATATCTCTTTTTCCCAAGTTTTTATTTATATTTTCTTAAGTAAACTACGCGAAAATGGCCTTTAATAATTCGTCGTTTAATTGCGCGGCGCGATAAAATACATCGCTTAGATGTGATGGGCCACCGCCGAAACTACTAGCGCCATCTTATGGACTTATGTCAAACATTAGTGGCTCCCAAGGCAAGTTTACACTACTCCGTGACTTATTAACTGGCTAGGAAATCACAGCTTCCATATTGACTTATGGTATGCTCGGCGAAGCAGCTCATGACAGTGACAACGAGGACCTAATGACAAGCTTGATGTCACTCTTGTACCCGCAGGCGGGGATGGTTGGCCCGACGAACACTTGCTAAATATTACTAATTTATTAAACAAAAATTTAAATGTGTGTAATTCCTGGAACGTTTATGTAATTCTGTTAAGTGTTATATGCCTTAGGGTGGCATCGTAGTGCCATCTACCGTAACGATTCAGACTTAATGATATAATGATCGTCTCAAATAAAGTTGATAATCGATAGTAACGATGTGCTACACCCATTCTGTTAATATATACATAGTTGAGGTTATACTTCAGGATGTATAGGTATGCAAGAGTTCCGTTAACTAGACTAATTTAACCTAATTCTACAGTAGGTAAAGAATATTTAATATATGTACATATATGTTCTTTGATATAAGTTATACATTTTAATAATGAACGCATCGCTAACGGAATACATGTTAAAAATACTGGCTGGATTGCCATTTAAATCGTCCCCTCCAAGGGCCTCATCCCCAAATAAAAATCTACGTCTATGGTAGGGTGCGTGGGTCCCAGGGCGCAGGCGCGGCGCGCGGTCCTCGCGGCTAGCGGCTATCGCGACGCGGACGAGTTACCCACCGCACGCAAGCGTGCGCCGCCATCGATCGACCATGCAGCCGCCGCCGAGAAAGGTAAGAAAATACACTCTCAAGTGACAAACAATCACCCCCGAAAATACGAAAAATATCCCCTTCTTCTATTTAATTTTACACATTTTTTTATTGTTTGTATGTCACGTATTATATAATATGATAATTGCGCAATATTCGGGAGTTTGTGGCTGTGATTGAAGTTCACGAAGCGTTTTATTTCGGTGAAATTTTCGGAAATTTTTGATCGTTATTATACAATTGTGGTCATAGTCAGTGATTTTTTATAATCCGGGTCATCGCTAAGTTATTTAATTAATTCAAATAAACCTTTACTAAAACGCGATTAAATAATGTATTACATCCGTATAAAACAAACGCGTGACCTAGTGAAATTCTCGTGCAAAGAATGAGACCCAAAATCGTTATTCGTCGTTCTATTTCATACACAAAACAGAACCTGCATAAGAAATGGAATAAACAAGTAAAATTATAACTCATGCTTACTAAGGAGTACTTAGTTTCCTTTATAAAGTTTGATAAGGCTTTATTAAAGAGGTGTTTATTCATAAATTTGGAAAAACGTGTGTTTGACGCAGAACATTAGGCCGTATCAAGCAACTAAGAATCGATAGCTGCAGCGATTGGAACCTACCACCAACCAGTGTAACTCACGCATGTTTTCAAACATGAAAGCCTGTCCGAAATTGGCTCGAAATGACTAGTACCTGGCCTAAAAATTATTTCCGTATGTAATAGGTAATTATAAGAGTGAGAGTGAGTACATTTCACCCGTAGGTACTACGGCTTACAAATCGCCAAATCGTTAAGTCTTTCGTAAAGATTTTAAAATTAAGTCGTAGGCTTAAATGTGTCATAGAACCTCGGGTACGGTATATCTTGATATTATCGTGTTATTGGAATTCCCTCGATGATACATAAACAATAGTTGAAAAAAAATATTCTGAAATTTCCCTATTTCAGAATATACGTGGGAGCCTGAACCTGAAAAAAATACATAATTTTGTCATATTATTGGACATTATTTTATTTAATACTATCTATCACGTAAACATTTACTGAAGAAAAAAAAAATTTTTTTTAACTAGTCAGTACCGCGAGGTATGTAGATAAATAAAACATTAAGTTTAAAATTCGCTACGAAACTACATAAGAGCGAAAGTTTTATGATCGTTGTCTGAATTACACGTTCTTTTGTTTTCAACCGACTATGAAAAGGAGAGACAAGTTAATTAAATAAGAAAGTGGTGACTTGTATTGACCACTACTTAATGGGCAATAACAAAGAAAAGAGTTTATGAGAAATCGAAGCAACTTCTCAAATATTATAGCCACACCTATCACTAGTGCCCTAACGTACGTCTCTCAGAAACTGACTGTGAAAGTGTTAATTGTATCACAATTAAAAATAAATACTGTAAAAATAACTTAAGGAATCACCTAACATTAGTTAAGAGGCAGAAACAACTGGAGCTTTTATTTTTGTGGCAATTTATGATAAAAGTTAATCGTCAGAGAACAGATTTTCGCCTTTTACCCACGCAGTATAACATTACACTCCGAAAGTCAAATTATACTTACGGTTCGTGTTCTTTCTTGTAAGGAACAAAGAGATATTTCATTATTTGGGATTAGAGTAATCTATCTTCAAGGTTGGATATGAAAACACATGAAAAATGGAGGATTATGTTAATAATAATTGTTAAGAATTGAATAAAAAGAAGGAAAGACATAAATTTAATTTTTCGGGTAAGGCTCCTTATCCGTTCAAAAATGCTGGTTGTTTTAGACATTTTTCATGTTTCTTAACATATCAAACATGTTTCTTAACATCTTATCAATTTTACTACTTAGAACAGGACAATTGCGATTTATTAGTATAGATTTGAAACCTACAATTTAAATTGTTCATTGATAATATTTGTTGCAAAAGAAAAAAAATATTTTGTTAAGGAGCGGTGGTAGCCTAGTGGTTAGGGCATACGACTTTCAATCCGGAGGTCGCGGGTTCGAACCCGGCCCGTACCAATGAGTTTTTCGGAACTTATGTACGGAATGTCATTTGATATTTACCACTCGCTTTTCGGTGAAGGAAAACATCGTGAGGAAACCACCTAAGCCCAAAATAAGGCCTATTTTCCCCTCTGGGTTGGAAGGTCAGATGGCAGTCGCTTGCGTAAAAACTAGTGCCTACGCCACATCTTGGGATTTAGGTAGCCGACCCCGATTGAGAATTCATTCTCAAAAATGGGACAAAGGCTAGGAGGATTAACAGAAAACTGGTATTTTCAACTTATTTTCGACCGAACGCAATAACAGTATGCCATACTATCTAGAATTTAGGGAAAAGTATTATTTACTTCAATAGGGTTGAAGTCATTAATATATTTGTCATAACATGAAAATACAAATTAAAAGGAATAAGGCCTCTTAACTCATATAGTACCGACGCAACCCTACTACTAAGCCTCCGCTGAATTGACAACATTTCATATTTTTAAGACTATAATTTTATTACTTTTCTGAATTCTGCTTAAAAAGATGAAGTAATCTCTGTTTTTATTTATTTTCTGAGATGATTATTTATTTTATTATCAATTTATAAAAACATACTCATTTTAAAATGTGGCAACACCAAAACCAGAACTTAATGGAACGGTTACTTTAGTCGGTTTTCTTATTAAAAAAAAAACTTAATAAAACTCGGTATGCATCTGTCATCTGTCAACGTCAAATAAAAAAAATATATATATTTTCGCTCTTCGGTTTAGACAACAACCCTATTCAGCCCGTATTGTCTTAGATTGCAGTTATTTGATGTATTTTCTTATATTTCTTTAAATACAGAAGAATAAAATCAAAGTTTTTTTTTTTAGGTACACGACATAAAGCCCTGTCGATCTCTATATTAATTTCCACCTGTTATAAATATGAAATGTTGTCAATTCCTGTCTGTCAAGGGTTCTTTACATCGAACTAAAAGGAGGAGTATCATCCCTTAAATCGAAGAATATTTCAATAAGTGTCCAGCGGCAAGCAGTAAATAAATGTTCTATTGTGCCTTTCACAATACTCGTAGGTGACAGTAGCGACAGTGTAGCAAGATAATATGAAAAAAAAACATTTCTTTTTTTGGTGACTGTAGTAGTGCTTACTTATTTGTATCTTTAACCCTTAATTTGTCAAAAAAAACGAAGGTCACTAGTTCAAGCCTCGTTAAGGTTGAATAGAGCAAACAATTCTCGTTCGAAAAAAAATAGAAAAATATGGTCAAAGAGTTTGTTCATCCTGGCGAACATTATCAAAATAAGGGCTAAGTTATATAAATAAGGGCTATATTATATATTCACGAAAAACGCATAATTTATTTAGTTCACGATGATTCCAATTAAAAATGTGCAAACAAACAGTTGCTTCGTAGAAAGAACCACAGAAGAAGAGTGGGTAAAAACAAATCGCGAAACATTTTCGAGAACGGCACATCTATTGCTTAGTTAAGTAACTACTGTTTACTAAGGTAGTGACACCAATTCAACGGACACTTTTGCATATTATATAAAAATAGTGTTTGTTTTATACACTCCACTTCTCAAACTATATATATATATTACTATAACAAAAATCTAATTGAATTAAAATTAGGTAAATCATACCAAAAGTCGATTCCAAACTCAAAGCCGATTAAAGTCGCGCCCTCAATACCTACTTAGTTTTTTGCAACATTTGTATAGCCCAACAAGGTATATTCCGCAAATTTAAAAAACATTAATAAAGCCAAAACTATCCCCAGTGTCATCACTCAAGTTTTTTTAAAATAGGATTCAGTATTTATTTCGCAATAGGATTCAGTATTTAGAAGGATGGATTGAGCAGCATTTAAAAACTAGACTTTTCTAGACGAAGACTACTAGTAGACTTTTACAAGGCTTTAGTAATCTATATCTTTATATTAGAGTAGATATACGTAAAATACAGAAACAAGTAAATAAGTAACAAGTTTCTACATCTCATCGAAATATTTATCAACAATAGAAACATCGCAACATTATCTCCCAAATCAATCTCGGATTGAAGTTCTGACCTGACCTTTGTACGAGACAAATCAAATGAAGCGAGAGTAGTCGAGAGTCTAAGCTTGATTCGTAGCACTCTCGTAGCACTCGACTACGACGGGTTCCGGCATTGCAGTTTTAATTTTATATCTCGGGGCGATGTGGTCGCTTAGCGACAAAGCCCTTTCAAAAAAAAAAAAAAAAATTATCGCTACAGCGGGGCAGTGATTCCACTCAGCAGTTAAAAAATGATATTGAAGACATGATAATATAATTATTGTATTAAGCGGTTTACACTCACGTGAAATTGTCAATTGCGGGCTTGCAAGCACCCCCCGCCCCCGCGCCATCAGCGCGCGCGCTCATAGTGCAGTCATTGAAGCATTATGGCTCCGATTTTTTTTACGGTGAACCGAATTGCATACAATTTTGGAATTAGGTTCATCTTACCCTTAACTTCAAAAGTGAAAATGATTTGAACTCCGCAACCACCCTGGGGGTGGTTGCCACCCCTTCTCGGGGGTGAATTTTCTTTTTTTCAAAATAACCTCGGATATCGATAGAAGGCCTAATTTTAAGCAAAAAATCATCTATAAAGTTTTTCAAAAAATCCAATACTTTTCAAGTTATTGGCAATTGAAAATTCGCAATTTTTTCACGTTTTTCATCGGTTTTTTGCAAATATCTCCAAAAATATAGATCAAAATTGTAGCAGGTAAAACAATGAACAATTTGGTTTTTTATAAAGTATTCTAAGTGCAATATTAAGCTAGATATTAAAGATCAAAGCCGTTTTTTATTATGTCTGAAATTTAATCGATGTGGTCAATGCCATCTAGCGGTATGTATTCATGCCTACGTTTTCAAAATATATGAGCCATATTATGTATATATATACACATTATAGTTGTGGGTCTCTATTATACTGCGTACTTTCACATTGCTCCAAATATTCACACTCCGAAATTTTCAGTTACTAAGTAGAAAAAAATATGATAAAATTTTCGATAAAACGTATATTTTTGGAGATATTTGCAAAAAACCGATGAAAAACGTGAAAAAATTGCGAATTTTCAATTGCCAATAACTTGAAAAGTATTGGATTTTTTGAAAAACTTTTTAGATGATTTTTTGCTTAAAATTAAGCCTTCTATCGATATCCGAGGTTATTTTGAAAAAAAAAATTCACCCCCGAGAAGGGGTGGCAACCACCCCCAGGGTGGTTGCGGAGTTCAAATCATTTTCACTTTTGAAGTTAAGGGTAAGATGAGCCTAATTCCAAAATTTCATGCAAATCGGTTCACCGTAAAAAAATTCGGAGGTAAGACCGTATTTTTCGCTTCAATGACTGCACTATCAGAGCGGAACGTCGATCAAAGTATCAGCAGTGACAGTGAAAGTCATGCATTGATTATAAACCAAAAAACGGACACTGGCACAAGCTTCAAGCCGCCATAAAAGAATTAATAATAATAATACCAATTCCATTGAAATTTCATCTGTTTGAAGTGGTATTTCACTTACACTTGAATTGTTGCCATTTATTTAAAAAAATTGAATTGAATTGACTTGAGTCTTTTACCTTGCGTTACCAGTCACTACTGTCAAAAAGTGACGTAAAGATTGCAAAGAATAAAAGTCGATTGAAATCGCGCGTCGTATAGTCACCGGGGTCGAATGCTATGAAAAATAGAAAGAAATCTTTGACATTTGGAAGCTTAAAATATCATATCATAGATGCTGACAGGGTATTAATCTTTGCCTTCAGGGAGATGTCCTAGAATAATCGAATAAAAATAGAAATGTCATATCAATCTTGGATTAAGGCCTTCGTTTAAGAGAAACCAAATGAACCAAGAGTCGTAGAAGGTCTACGCGTTCGTAGCACTCTCCTAGCACTCTACGACGCTACAGCATGGTCCAGCAATACATTTCTAATTTAATGGATACTGCAAATTACAAAGAATAATCATTTTAAAGACTTGCACATTGATAAATCGAATGAGTAACGTAATGACGTATGTCAGAGATATCACTACTATGTACATTGTACAGGGTGGAAAGAAAAAGGGGGTATTTCCTGAAAATATAATATCATATATTTTTTACATAAAAATTAACTCTAAATCATATCTTATTATATTTGTACAACCCTACTGCTTCTACGCTTATTGTTTACATTTCTAAATTACATATGACAAGTGGGTATTTAATTTATCTATGGATATGGTTGAAACACACAGTTTCTTGCATATATGTATACCAATAATATGTTACTTCTACTACTATTGATTCTAGTAGGAGAGAAAAGTGTCCTAATATTCATAATTTTTTTTTGTGGAACCGGGAAAATTGGAACACTTCATCTCCTACTAGAATTAATAGTGCTCAGGATTCTGAGTAGAATAACCTAAATTTAAAAGTGTGCGCTCCATTTACGTGGTATCATTCCGAGAGCAACCACAAACTGCAGACCGGAGTGAAGGCACCACTGGTTTCTATTTTTTTAGGCTTGTGCCTATATAAAGAATGATCAATCGAAATGGGTAGGGAGTAAACGAAAACTATAAGATATAGGCAAATCAGTTCTTAGGAATCAAGGCGTCGAAGATTAGATTGAATAGAAACTGAATTCCAATTTTTTTTATAAATCTCATACATAACCCGGTCAAAACCGCTGTAAAGAACGACGTTACAATACGACATGCGATTATTTACCGAATTTTATCCAGGTAAAATACCCGGTTATGAATCGACGCCATGCTTCCTAAGAACAGATTTCCCTTCCTCTTATAGACTGTGACTTCACCCTACTGACCTATTTGGATTGATCACCCTGTATTGTGGTTTTGGTGTCGGCTGACCTCGCCTCAAGGATACGTATTCATAATATGTATGTCCACGCTACGAGAACCGTACCCTTACTTAGGATTTGTATGGAGAATTGTAGTTCTACAAACTAACTACTATGGGCGCTGTCCTATTCTCCATACAAATCATTTACGCTGTCGCTAGCGAGTACGGTCATCTTAACTCATGGTAAGGGTACCGCTGACGAGCCTGTCATTACTATATTACGATAGGGGGTAATAATTGTTAATAAACATCCGTTAACCTCCGTTAATGAACGATTAACGAGTAATAGTAGAGTTGTTAGGCCGCTGTTTTCTAACATAATTGTGCGCATTGGGTTACAAGCATGAAATTTCTACCACAGATAGAGTGTTCCACGGTGATTATTTTCAGATGTGGAGGGAAGTCAGATTCGTCCCTTGTGAGGCGTGAGAGTGGAGTGAATAGGGCGAAGTATCCCTCTTTTCTTTCTTTATTGCTGGTCAGTTAAGTCTACCAGGGGCCCTATGATGGTTGCTTTTATCACGCGATAAATAAGTGATAAAGAATCCGTCACGTTTTGACATATTGCGAGTGTGAGTGACAGATGCTTTGTCACTTATTTATCACGTGATAAACGCAACCATCATAGGCCCCCAGGACGTGTTTGGTATCGTTTCCGTGTAAAAAAAATAACAGAAATTATTTTTTTATGTTATTTTTGTATAGTTGTATATAAAAATATGGGTGTATGGCCGAAAAGGTGAAAATCACAACAAGTTTTTTTATTCAGTGAGGTAAATTAGTTCAATTTCGTGAACATTTTCAAATTATTATTATTATTTTAAAAAGCTCATTTAATCTAGTTTCTAAAAATATATGCATGTTGGGCACTTCTCATACAAACAGTAGCTTAAAATATATCTTTACGTCGGCGTAACCAACGTAAATCTCCGAACGCATCCTATTTCGCTTCATTAAATACATTAAATAATGATTATTAACATGCTTTTACATATAATATTTACTATATACGTCCTAAAAAAACAAATTAATGCAATTGTAACAAAATATTTTTTTGTTAATGTATCTCGAGCACACGGGCTAATCTCAACATCAACAATTTATTTAAGTTACTGTTTGTATGAAGAGTGCCCAACATGTATATGTTTTTAGAAACTAGATTAAATTTGCTATTTTGCAATATTTTTGTTAGTTGCGAATATTCAGGAAATATAACTAATTTATCTCCCTGAATAAAAAAAACTTGTTGTGATTTTTACAATTTCGGAAATACAACCATATTTTTATATTGTACTATGAATAAATAACATGAAAAATAAATAACTGATATCTGTCTTACACGAAAACGATACCACACAAGTCCTAGTAGCGTTATCTGATCAGTAATATAAAAAGAAAAAGAGGACTCCTTTGTCCTATTCACCCCGCTTTCCCGCCGCACAAGGGCCGAATCTGACTTCCCTCCACATCTGACAATAATCACCGCAGAATACTCTATCTGTGGTAGAAATTTCGTGGTTGTATCCCGATGTACACAATTTCGCGACTTAGCAAAATGTACTAGAACACGCAGGCTCAGCTTAACATCAACATTTTTTTCAAGGTATTTTTTGTATCAGATGTGCCCAATATGTATACATTTTTAAAAACAAGATTAAATTTGCTGTTTAGTAATATTTTTTTTAAATTGTAAATATTCAGGATAGATAACTAATTTATCGTTCTGAATAAAAAAAACTTGTTGTGATTTTTACCTTTTCGGCAATAAACCCAAACTTTGATATGATACTGTTCTTAAATAACATAAAAAATTAATAGCTGATATCTATTTTACACGAAAACGATGTCGCACAAACCCTAATAGCCTTTACTGCGCAGTAATAAAAAAAAGAAAAAGAGCAGTACTTCGTCCTCTTCACCCCGCTCTCCCACCACACAGGGGACGAATCTGACTTCCCTCCACATCTGAAAATAATCACCGTGGATCGCTCTATGTGTGGTAAAAATTTCATGCTTGTAACCCGATGCGCACAATTTCGCGGCTTAGCAACTCTACTATAACCTTTATGGGTAATGAACGGTCTTATTCCATTACAACAGCTTTTTTTAATTATTTATTTGGGAAATTTATGTACATGATTGTATTGTTTTTTTTTTTTTTTGTAAATTTAACGCATACTGTAAATATCCACTTTCGATTAAATTTTTGCTATCTTGCTCTATTAATATACGCATAAACAAAAATAGATATGGATAAACTCTTAAATAAATAAAAATTACGTGGCTATCCGGTGAAAAATTAAAGAATACTTAACAAAAAAACAGCCGCTGTGATGGTATAGAAAATTGCGAAAAAGAAACAACTATGATGGTTGCTTTTATAACGCAAAAATAAAGAATAAATCATCCGTCACCTTTTGACATAATGCGAGTGTGAGTGATGGATGCTTTGTCACTTATTTATCATGTGTTAAACGCAACTATCATAGGCTCCCATGATATTCAAAGGTAGTGAAACATTCTCATTCATTTATTTATTATTTATTTATTTATTTAGAAAAGGCATAGTTACAAGTAACAAACTTAAGAACTTAACTAGGGCTTACATTATTGAGACATTATGTGTCTGTTACTCAATTACAACTATGCACAACATTTTAGAGTGTTTATTTATTTATTATATGTTTATTTATTGAGTGTTTGTATTTATTAGCGACTTTCATCCTTCCTGTCTTTTTATAATTCCTTTAAGGCTCCTTGTCCGTTCAATTATGGTCTGTTTTTTTGAGACACTTCTCTATGATCAAACAATCAATGTTACGACTTAGAACTGATTGTTTTAGACATTTTTCTCTATGATCAAACATGTTTTTTAACATATTATTATATTGCGATTTATTGGTACATAATATAAGCTACAATTTGAGCTTAACATTGTCAATTTTTGTTTTAAAAACTATCCGAAATTGACAAAAACGACGCAGAAAACTGTTTTTTCAACTTATTTTCGACTGCACGCAAT
The DNA here is from genome assembly GCA_932273695.1 of Apotomis betuletana. NCBI lineage: Eukaryota > Metazoa > Arthropoda > Insecta > Lepidoptera > Tortricidae > Apotomis > Apotomis betuletana. The sequence goes on along the minus strand of OW026298.1, from coordinate 7,480,182 downwards.
GAAAGTATGAAATACTTAGCTATGTTACTATCTAGAACTAAGGAAAAATATAATTCACTACAAAAAGTTGGTTCAAATTATCAATATATTTGTCATAATATGAACATTTTTTTAATTGAATAAGGCCTCTAACATCCACTTGCCTAAATAAATATAAATACTTCAGGAATAAATATGTACTAACGCTAGTTAAAATTTGAAATTACATATGTTATGCCAGTCATTCGCGTAAATAACACATATTTACATACAATTCAATTGATTGATTCTCTCTCAAATTGCATTTACGTTCACATTTATCCGGATTATTCCATCTGAACAGATTCTGCGCGTATTCTAAGGATTATAGCAATAGATTTTTGCCTGAACAGCCCCGAGATACGCAGTCCTTGTAACGCTGCATTTCGCATTCCTAACGATATTCCGAGTTTAATATTAGCAATATTTTTCCACGCTTATGATCACGAGGTAAGAAGGTACGGTAGATTATAGAATTTTTCCATGCGCATGCATTCGTATTTCACTTGAGTTTGTTGTACAAACTAGCTTCCTCCGTTTCGCGTCTAAGGGGTTGACTTTTAAGAACTTGTTAGTGCAACAGACTCGATTGGATCTTGTACGCGTTAGCCTCCACATAAAGTTATTTGAATTCCTTGCGTTGTTTTAAACGCAGTTGGCTTATTAAAATATACTACTTGACTCTAGTTTGCAGCACAAAATTATAAAAATATACACACCGAATTAGAAAAATTAAATTTCCTTAGATTTTTATTTACTGTTATACCAGGTGGGCCCTGTAACAGGAGCAATAAATTAAAACATAGATTCTACCGCTCGAACTGAACAGCATTTATTAAACAACTTTTCAAAATAACTCATTTATAATGTAAACCTGTAAAATGAAGTTTATTCAAAGAAGCGATGTATTGAGAGCTATGTCAATGCTGAGGCGATGTCAATGTTGGATGACGTACATTGAAAATGCTATTTACTTTGTTTGAAATAATGAACATAGGAAAACAGTATTTTTTTTTTAAGTTTCTGAACATATCTTGTTCAGTTTGACGAGTAAAATTTATGTTTTAATTTTTTGCTCCTGTTCCAGGACCCACATGGTATATACAAATGTTTAAATAAAATGTTATCATCCCAATGTAATATTCAAAATTAGTTAATTAAATAAGAATAGTTAAAACACTTTTCAGTGGTAACAAATACAAGTATAGGTAGTGTCACAAAAAATAAGCTAGGGGAATAGAATACTTCAACATTGCTTCAGCCTTCTTCTTATTCATAAATTTCATAATTTATTAAACCGCCTTTTATTAATAATTAAATAACCGTACACTATTACGTGTAAAACAAAAGCAGTGTGAGTGGAGTGTGAAATACTTATAAACATAAGTATTTCACACTCCACTCACACTGCTACAAATCAGATGACACACATATGGTATATAAGCATATGTTACGCGTTGATTTTTATCTAAGAAAATTTAAATAAGTATACATAACTGATTTGTTATATTCCTACTTCAAGATATATATCTTTTCTTCATTTGTGTAGTAGGTATGTTAGGTAGGTAGATAGGTTGAGTATTACATTATATTTCACCTGGTACATAACGGTTACGGTATAAACTAAATCTTTTAACACCGGTGCAGATAAATCTTTATTTCATAAAGATCTCTCGGGGGATCAAACTTTAGAACTGAAGAGAAACAAGTGAATTGCGAACACGTTACGGTCACATCAAATGAATAGACGTTTTTAAATGTGAGTTCTTACTTTTATCTATCCAAATTATCATAAACCCTCCAATGATGCGTTCAAGAACCGCACATTATGACCACCATAAAAATAGACTGTTTTCTTAGAACAATTTTTTTGTCTGTTAAAATGTTATTATTGCTAAATAATAACATCGATTTCGATAATATTATTTATTCAAATTTCGAACATCTCTGAAAAACAAAGAAATTTGATTTGACCTCTATTCTAATATCAGTCGAGATGACGTTTAGTTCGAAATTAATTGTCAATTTGCAATCAAATTTGACAAATATCGCACGTAAGTAAGATATCGAACGATATGATAATTGGAGCCGACTCTAGTTTGTCTCTGAATTAAAAAAAAACTATGACAGCTGCCAGAAAACTTCATTACCGCCATTACCGGGTAATATTTAGTATAATGTGAGACTCCGGAATGCATCATGGAGGCTTATGATATGTGGCTAGATAAAGTAGTGTATGTAACTGTACATAAGTAGGCATTAAAACACTCGTGTGATGTTATTATGAAACTTGCCTTCGACTCGTTTCATAAACCCACACTCGTGTTTAATGCCCTTCATTATGTACAGTCACATAAACTACTATTATTTCATTGGCTCTTTGTCATAGTAGTGTCTTTATTCTGTTTTATGATCAAATAAACAACACTTAACTACCGCTACACCTGCTTATGTTATGTCACTGACTACTGACCTATAATATTTAATAAGACTCTCTCTACTTAAAAACATCGGATTTTTTGATAAAAAAAGGCAATTGTTTCCTGATTGGTTGAATTACTTGTCAAAGAATTAACCAATCACGACGCACTCGCCATGGGTCATATGTTTCAAAACTCTCGGTCTCCCCTAATAGTTGCTCAGTACGACCCATCCCACCATCCTCGTCACAAGAGGCAGAAAAAAACATAATGTCGTAGTTAAATAGTAATCAACTAGTGCCTGGTAGAGTATTGGGTCAATAACCTTTGAATAAGGTTATTCGTTCATAATATGAATGCATTACATTCATCATTCATCATCAGCAGCAATTGACCTGAAACACTTCTTGTTATTAATAACTCCGAGTATGTTTCAACGGAAGCGTAATAAGTATATAAACTAGTTATTAGAAATAGTCGTTACATGATAGAGCTGCATCGGGGACGACTAATAACAGACAATATTGAATGAATAACTGAAGGCAAAATGGAGGCAATCGGACACGAATGACATAAGTTTTCGAGCTTCAATTACAGACACAGACTAACTTAATATTTACTATGCAGAGCTACATACTAAGAGGCCTTATTCCTTTTAAAATATTTTTTTTAATATTACGTCTGTCCGTCCGCAGCTTAGCTCCATGATCATTAGTACTAGAAAGCTGAAATTTGGTATGAGTATGGGTATGTACCACGCCGACAAAACGGTAAAATAAAAACTAAAAAAAAATTTTTTTCGTGTACCTATCGAACACCCAAAGTGGGGGTGATTTTTTTTTCGTTTCAACACTATTGTAAGGGTGTCGTTGAATAGGTCTTTTAAAAATAATAGGAGTCTGCAAACATTATTTTTTGATAAAATCTGCAGTTTTGTAAATATTCGCTCCGAAAATAAAAAAAATAGCGTCCCCCCCCCTCTAACTTTTCAACCACGGGTCAAAAAAATATGGGAAAATTCATGAACATGAGGCCTTATAAGTACTTTCAATGAAAACTATATTGAACAAAATCGGTAGAGCCGTTTTTGAGTTATTGCAAAATTTCATAATTTTCTTAAAAGGACGTAAGTTGACTTCCAGAAGGTAATAAGTAATTACAGTTACTTTGGCGTTTACGACCTTTTTATAGAGCTTGAAATCTTTCTCGTAACTTAAGTCTATTGTGAAGGATAAGCATCTATGGAACCCTACACTGACCGTGGCCCGACATGCTCTTGGCCCGGTTTTTGAGGTAGTAATACTTTTCCCTGTTTTAGATAGCTGAGTTTAACATAACTATTTCATGCTTTAATTGCTTGCAGTCAAAAATAAGTAGAAAAAAACCGTTTTCTGCGTGAATTTTGTAAATTTCGAGCAGTTTTTAAAACATAAATTATCAATGAAAAATTCAAACTGTAAGGCCCACTTGCACCAAAATTTCGGGTTAATGTAACATTCATTCACTCTATTCATATCCGACCAAATGTGATAGAATAAATGATGAATGATTTAAGTGTTGTGCTCTCTGTCGCTCTATAGTACTTTGCATAAGTCTATTCTATTATGTCAGATATGGAATGACATTTCGTTTTTTAACATATTATATATCGGCTTATTATTTTCGCGGCAACAGAAAAATTAAAGAGCAGCAAACTATTTGCAACTAAAATAATAACTTGTCAGCGATTAAATATTTTGGCAATCATTTATATTAAATGAGCTTTAAACTAAGGATATTTTAAAATTCAAATAATGGCAGCTACTTTAAGGTAGCAGAAATAATAAACAAGATTACTGAAATCATAGGTGAGGTACTATAAATAATGACTTGGCGACTAATATTAGCAGAAGGATAACAAACTTTATATTAGTGGCAACTACAGGTCTCATCTAAAAAAGCATTTTGGGCTTTGATTTGCTGGCAGCTTAAATATTAAAATGGGTACTATATAAAAGTAATGGGGAGTTATTTTTTTAGTTTTCGAAACCATAATTTAATGAAAACGGCGATAAGCGTTTTTTAGGTAAAAATGTTTTGCCCATACAAAACACGCTTATTTTAGTCCGAATCTAGCTAAAACACGCTACGCTAAAATAAGCATTGCATTATCATAAGACTTGCCTCAGAACCGAAGCTGTCAACCCCGATTCCACGTGGTCTTGTCTGCCCTACCCCTAGAGTGTATATAAAAAGCCGGAGGCGCGGAGGGAGAGCAGCCCTCGCCCGCCGTGACAAAGCTCGGGAGCCGTGCGGAGCGGAGCGGCTGAGGCTGGTCGCCGAAGGCGACCAACAAGCCGAAGCTGCGGAACGGAGTACGGGCGACCGTGCTTTGCCACGCAAGGGCGGAAGGGCTGCACTTCCCGCAGCGCCGGAGCTAAGGCAGAGTCTGACACAATATCCAAAAAAATATTGTCGGTTTTAGGAGTCCATATCTCGGTAATTATTAAGTTTAGAAAAAAGTTGTCCATACAAAACACGTTTATTTTAACGTATTCTATACGATAGAATCATTAAAAATAGGTGTCAATATGACATCACACCTGACGAAAAATTGACCAAAATCAGAGCCACTAAATAAAACTATAGACCAAAATTATTATTTATACATGCAATTTTCAACTTTGATTAAAGCTCTTAAATTGTCGCACAAAGTATTTTTTTTATGACCTTGATTTATTTTATATGTAATCTCCATTGAACAATTAGAGTAGGCCATTTTCAACTTTTTATCCGCTGTCATGTTTCCGCTTAATTAGTTAATTCAGTCGCCAAAACAATAACTCGATGCTAGTTTATATTGAAACAAAGCCGAAAATTGATTACTTAGCTGCTACTTTTTACTTTAATAGTCTCCGCAATTAGTCGCCAACTTATTATTTTTGCTATCCCCTTTAATTTTTTATAAATCCCTAAATCTGATTAATTTGTCGCCGCGTTAAATACATGCCTTATACAGGGTGTCCCAGATGTACCACGTCACAGTGACACTGGAGGTAGATCAGCTCAAGAGGAACCCAACCAACCTAACATGACCTCAGTAAAAGTTGCACGGTTTTCGAGTTATTACCGAAATAAAAACTTTTGAGAATTTTCCCCTTTGTTTTACATTTTTAGTACCAGCATCGACACGGAAAGCTCTTAATGACAGTTTTTTGTGTGTATCAAATCATGAATAGCTAATTCAAAAGTGTTAAGTGTTATTTTGTCAGTAACTATTGTAAAATGCTGAAGAAAACTTGATTAATCTTGATTTAATTTGTCACAAAAATACGAATTTCAACTTTGACCATCTGCCATGTTCTTTTTTTATTTGAAACGAAACAAACAAATAACGGGAATAAATTAGGCATGTTATGCAGATTCAAAAATGGTATAACACATGTATCTTACTGTGATAACATTGGGTATTCTTATCACTTAAGCGATGCCCTATCGAGCCAACTTAAAACTTGAACTCCGAAAGCAGTCACTGTTATGTGCTACAAAGATGCTGTGTACAGCGATGACTCTTCTGTTATCTGATCCGATTATTTTGCCAAATGCACGAGGGCTAAAAACCAATGTTTTTCTCCCTTTTGGAGGCTAGCTTATTCTAAAGGACTGGATAAAATCATAAAATGTCAATGACAATAAAAAACAGGTTATTTTTGATTCATTTATTGGAATAAGTTTAGGTCACAATAAATGTTCGAATTTTCTCCCGTGGACTAATGCACAAAAAACATCGTTCAATAAAATTTCGGCTCAATTTTCTTAATCTGACTTCCGATATGGTACGGGTTTCGCGTAAACTTAGTCTTTTAAATATTCCCAATAAAAAAATGTAGTGGGTTTAGATCTGGGAAACGCGATGGTCCCAATTGACCAATCCATCTCTCGGGGAATGTTTCGTTGAGGTGCTCACGGACTAGCCGGGCGTAGTGGGCTGGGCAACCATCTTGTTGGTACCACATCCTTCGTCTCTGTGCCAACGGCACATCTTCTAATAAACCAGGCAGGCACGTTTTGCAAAAATTGAAAATAATTTCTACCATCAAGAACCGCTGTTGTGGTCGCAGTTCTAACCTAACCTAACCCATTAATCTACTTTACTGGTAGCAGTCCGGTCCTGGTGCGTCACTGACCGCTACTGCGGCACGCTCGCTTTGCTCGCTCGGTTCGCGCGCTGTTGTGGTCGCAATTCTAATCTAACTAAAGCCATTAATCTGGTATGATTTTATCCGGTCCTTTAGAATAAGCTAGCCTCCAAACATTGGTTTTTAGCCCTCGTGCATTTGGCAAAATAATCGGATCAGATAACAGAAGAGTCATCGCTGTACACAGCATCTTTGTAGCACATAACAGTGACTGCTTTCGGAGTTCAAGTTTTAAGTTGGCTCGATAGGGCATCGCTTAAGTGATAAGAATACCCAATGTTATCACATTAAGATACATGTGTTATACCATTTTTGAATCTGCATAACATGCCTAATTTATTTCCGTTATTTGTTTGTTTCGTTTCAAATAAAAAAAGAACATGGCAGATGGTCAAAGTTGAAATTCGTATTTTTGTGACAAATTAAATCAAGATTAATCAAGTTTTCTTCAGCATTTTACAATAGTTACTGACAAAATAACACTTAACACTTTTGAATTAGCTATTCATGATTTGATACACACAAAAAACTGTCATTAAGAGCTTTCCGTGTCGATGCTGGTACTAAAAATGTAAAACAAAGGGGAAAATTCTCAAAAGTTTTTATTTCGGTAATAACTCGAAAACCGTGCAACTTTTACTGAGGTCATGTTAGGTTGGTTGGGTTCCTCTTGAGCTGATCTACCTCCAGTGTTACTGTGACGTGGTACATCTGGGACACCCTGTATATCTGTATTAACTGTCAGTCAGGCGTCATTATTGTTTTTGTGCGAGTTGTGTCTGCTTTAAACTGCTAAAAATGGAAAACAAATCTCGTTTACGTGCCCCAAATAATACAAATAGCGACAGATTCATACCTTGTGATATAGTAGCAAGTTTAAGCATATACTTGAAAACAAAAAACAAGACGAAAAAGCATTGCCCCTTTGCGAGTAAAAATGACCAGTCCCTTCTGCAATTTTTCTATTGTAAAATTCCGAACTAATGTATTTGATGATCTCTTCATCATCATCAGACAACAACTATTCATTTATCGTGTTCTGGACAAAACATAACAACATAACATAACCTAAGCTATACTTCAAGTCGATTTTGATACTTGTTTGACACTACTAACCCAGGGTTAAATGGCTTTAAACCTCACACTTCGGCGGGTTAAAAAATTAAATTTTTAACTCAAGCTTAGCTTCTAACTCTCGATGGTGCAAGACGTACTAATTACTTAACCCTAGAGTAGCATTTAACTCCGAGTTAATTGTGTTAACCCAGCGTGGTGCAAGTGGGCCTTAGGAGGTAAAGAAATGCTCTAATAAGGTGAATGGAAAGGCCAAGAAATAAAAGTACATCCGATCATTTGTTCAATACAATTTCTAGCATAATATTTAAAATCTATAAATTTTGTATACAATCTACAGCTTATATAGAAAATATGTATCACTACATTCGTATAACCGCTTCTGGGTAGGTTTCATAATTCCAAAATTATGTTATTAAGTAATAAATAAGTGAGGCGATTTCAGGCGTGCTTTCAAATGAGAATTACGCAATCGAAAATAATAACACCATTGTGTGCTCAGTATTTGTTTTATTCAGAACGTATTGTTCATTTCCTACATACGCCGACTCAATATTGTGCTTGTATTCAGGTCAGTCTTTGTATTTGAATAAGAGCTCGTTTTTCGTTCAAGCGTACAGAGAACGAAAATTTATTGGAAGTGAGATTCTTTGTCCCGTGTATCTTTTATTATTAATAGATACGAAGGAACATTCGTGCTATGTTTAATATTATTCAATGAGTACACTCATCCACAAATAAATAATTTAATAAAAAGTTAGCTTCTAAAAATACGACTGGCAAAATAACGTATAGTCCGTGACCTCCCAGATTGCGATTCGGGCTTAGGTGAAAACGAAGAGGTTCTTATCTGGATTACGTAAGAGCGAGCGAGACAGGTATTAAACGCGAATCGTATTCTGACAGCTCACGCACTGTACAACCTAAGCCGATAGATTAAAGAGTTCCACGCAAATACTACCGTAGTTAGAGGATTAATTTTCTATCAATAAAAAAGTAAAAAAAAAGTAAAGTAAAAAAGTTTTATTTCATACAGCGAGCCAAATATTTTACAGAGTATAATATACATAAGTACAATTAATGGACACTGTTCGGAAACATTAAATAAGTCGACTACCCGTATCACCTACACTAGGCTAAGCCTGTCTTGTAGGATGACACATTGTCACGATTACGTCATTATAGTGTTGTATAATGTATTAAATTATGCGCTAAAGAAAACAATACAGAAAAGAAAAGAAGGAATCTATTTTAGGTATTCAATCAATCAATTAAGCCTTTAAGTCTTTTACGTACGTATATAAGCAGCAGCAGTGTCTTGTCGGAAAACAACGTTTATCGGGCCTATGTAAGGCAAATCAGGGGGCCTATGATGGTTGCTTTTATCACGCGATAAATAAATGACAAAGCATCCGTCACGTTTTGACAAGAAACGAGTGAGAGTGACAGATGCTTTGTCACTTATTTATCACGTGATAAACGCAACCATCATAGGCCCCCAGAACGGTATACGCGACCACAATAGGCTTGTCAGGTATAAGAACGGCCTATGCGCGGTGAACAAGTGCTAAATTAAAATACTTAAACGGGTTCACTCACGTCGTAACTAGAAGTCTAATAACGCTCGACACGTGTTCGGTTGGCCGCCGCCGCGACTGATCGTCTCTCCTGATGATGAATCGCGTACCGATTCGAATCATGTCGAGCGTTATTCGACTTCGACGACGTGAGTAAACCCGTTTAAGTATTTTAATATGTCTGAGACTCACGATAGTTTTCTATGTAAAGTGCTAAGTTTTTTTAGGCAGTGTTTGGTTGCTAGTGTACTTCACATTTAAGATCTTACGCCCATCCAACATCAGTTTCAGCTATTTCCAATAGACTACGACACTTAAACTTAGTTTTAACGTCAGAGCCCGGTGAATATCATGTGTATGTGCACTGAATAACTGATCATCGGCAGCGAAGCGTACACGCCTTTTATTTTTAGTGGTTTCTGAAACAACATAGCTATAACGAACAGACTAAACAGACAAATAATAAGAGCAGATTCGTAGTAGCTACGATAGTCCACAATTTAGAGCAAGCAAAGGTGAACCTCCAACCGGTTTAACCGCGCGGGTCCAACGCTTGTCTAACGGGATGATTATTTGAGCCTAACAAGTGTGGGTCCTGCCCGGGATAGTGGTCCCACAAACAGCTTTATACGTCATACGTCATATACCTACGAGTTATTTGTTATTTGCATTATTAAACGCCAGGAATGATTTGTCAAGGATTTATTGTCATCAACCAAATTCAAAACATTGTTAATCGGAATGCTGCTCAAATCTTCGTTTTTCCACGTTTTTCTTGCGAAATAAATACTGAACCTATGAAAAAAAAAACTTCGCTTTCATCACTGTGGATAGTTTTGGCTTTATTATGCAAAAGTTACTTGAAATTTGGGGAATATTAAGTCCTGTTTCCTCTTTGTTTACCGTGACATTAACTGACTTTCAACGTCAGTTACCAAAAATGTGTCGTTGCTGTTGTAGTAGTAGTGTGTTAGCTTATTTTATTAATTTTACTAATTATACTATAACAGTTGCCAGTAAAATAAATTAGTACCACTAAAATCCGCGATATGGCGTCCTGGGCTGAAAAACACCCTGTTCGGCTATAAACTTCTTATTGCTCTGTCCCCAATAATGACGAACAGTATGAATAGTGTGAATGAGTAGTAAATTATGTTGATTGCATTTATGTCGCTATTAAGAGGATAAGAACCATATTTAATATATATATATAAGCATAAGTTGCATCATAAGCACTGATACAGCCTTTATTCAGCTTAATTGGCGCACACCGCACCTCCACCAAGTGTAACGGGGCTATAACTTAGTGGATGTGCAAAATAAAGAATAGGATTTGGTATAATTTTTATATTGGACTTCTGTTCTAAAACAGGGTTCAATCGCGCCCGGCTCCCTTGGTGTGTGACAGAGACGGCCATAATTCGAATATTTAAATATGTTTATAATATAGAATCTATTTGCCAGCTCTGCTGTCAACTACCAATGAGTTCCTTACAGTACACATGCTGTATAAGCGCTAATGCAACCAGTGTGCTACTCGTACTAGGGCAAGTCGCTATTTAACTATGATCAAACTAGGATAAAACTCGGGGGCGGTTTTAATTTTCATAAAAGGTAAACTTTACCCATAATCTACCTTTATAATTTTTACAATATTCGCAATAAACGCTTCGTGTTCATAGGGATAATCGCACTGCCAGATTATTTCGTAGTCTGCTGTTGCTGATGCAAACTTATTACATGGCGCCTTAAACAAATCAATTGGAGCGAGGCTCCGATCAAATATCGTAGCAACACAGAACAATACATATAATTAAGATTTAAAATGACTATTTAAAGTTCATTTTAATATTTTAGATATTTGCTAATTGTATTTCAAGTTGAAAGCTACGTTCTAAGATCGGTTACTAACGGATTTTTTTTCTCCCTGAGATCAGTAGGCATACATGCCTCCAACTGTATTGTCTCTATTCTGCGGGGAGAGGCGGGGGAGGTGTAACCTGACGTAGTGATGGTGTGGAGTGTAGTGTAGCTGGAGGAGATAAGTATTATCTTATCGTGTGTAGTGTAAGTCCTAATGTGAAGTGTTGTATCGTTAAGTAACTCGGTCACGGTCAGTAGCACGAACTTCACGAGGGTCGTCTCATCGTCCAAAGTCGAACTGGTAAAAGACGGCGGGATTATCGCATTCCATCTTTCGATGGTTACCGTGATCTCGTTGTCGTTGTCGGGTCTGTCAATATATGTTTGAGTCGTCTTAAATACCCTAGCCCTTACATGCTTGGTTGGAATGGGCTTGTCCTTACTGGTGGAGGAGTTGCTACTCTGGCAATCCCTCAAAACTTGCACGTCGTTGTTTTCAAAATCGCTAAAAAGATTTGACATCAATACCAGTGCCCGTCTTCGTGAACGATCCGCACCTTACAGTCTGACCAAAAAGAATAGAAATTAAAAAGTGGCAATACTGTAGTATCGTCCCTTTCTAATCAATCTAAGAAAACGGGGACGTCACTACAGTATTGCCACTTTTTAATTTCTACTCTTTTTGGTCAGACTGTATAGTCGGTCATTTTGTTTATTAGAGGGTTGTCATGGTGCTGTATGTTCCCAATGAAACGTCTAGCAGTTGTATTTATATATTTATAGAATAGTATAGATTGTGGGGATCTTTGCATTGTAATGTATGCAGAGGTTGCCCTGATGCAGAGGCAAACCAACCAAACTCAGCAGCAACAAACCAAATCGCTACTGACGTTTTATTAATGCTTAGCAGAATAATTTTCCAAAGTATGTATCGCTTTTTCATCGATAGTGCATCGACATTGTATTGTTTTTCATAGATACTTTATCGCAATTGCACCACTACATTTGTTGTGGCCAGCGTCTTTGTCGTGCCTGTATCTCTGTAAAAAGTCTATAGGTCTAAAAGATGACAGCTACGCGAATGGCGCTGGTTTTCTGTGGAGCCAGTGTATCAAATTATAATAGACCGGTCATGGATTTAATTATAATCACACAGGTTCGACTTAGCACATTTTGAAGCGACTTCGCTTGTCGCGTGATATAGTTGTCACCCGTCTTTCGCGCACGGTATTGAAAACAAAGAGACTGACCATATTTGTCGAACTACAAAATATATCTGGCCCAATTGACAGGACTGTGTTGCTAGGGTACCTACTGGACTCGTTCCGAAGTACGTTTCCAATACTTATTAGCATGTAAATTATGTTTCTATGATAGCAAGACTAACAGCAGGTCCTTTTCCAGAGCAACTACACCAAGTTCCTGAAGAACCTTCACACGGAGCAGATCGCCAAGCTCCACGCCAAGAATCAGCATGAATGCGACCTACTGGAGGATCTGCGCACCTACACCATCAAGCGCTCGGCCATCGAGAAGAGCTATTCCGAGGTAAGTCAAACTGAAATAAGATTAGGGCAGGTTGCGTCGACCACAAACCTTCAAGAAAAGAGCGTACTCCCACCAGAAAGGCCGGCAACGCACTTGTGACTCCTCTGGTTGCAGGTGTCAATAGGCGACGGTAATCGCTTTCCATCAGGCTATCCGTTTGCACGTTTGCCCCCGACATAAAAATGAAAAAATAAACCACGGCGAGTAAAATTTACCTTATGTGTATATGACATTTGTATGGTTTCTTATTGTTTTTGTATGTGATTCGTACTATGTACATCATAAAGTACAGTAATAAGAACAACATATGGTGTAGTATAAGGCCACTTTACTTTTATTAGTCTAGCTAACTAATAACTAACATTGACGTCAAAACTAGATATTATTTAAGTTTCTGAACATGTGTTATTCAGTTTGAAGAGAAGCATCAATTTTTTTATTATTAAAGCAGTCGCGGTCTCGAACCCCGCCTGAACCATTGAATTTTTCGCTTCATTCTAACCATTTAGTAGCATCTATGTTTTTTATTGCTTTCATTACAAATCATACCCAGTATAGGTTGTTGTTAAAATGAAACGGATAAAATGAACCAATCATGCTGTCTAAGAAATGTAATTGATCCATATTACACGCCGCCGCTCCTGTGGACAGGTAGACAGGCACCTTTAAAGCAAATTGTTAATGTGGGTGTAAGTTATGTGGGTGGGCTCATGAATAAGTTCGACTTCTGTTACATGTGGGTGTTATAAGTTAAATCATAAATCCATCGACCCGTGATATTCACTTAAAGGTTATTTTATAGCACACCTAGTTGGTTGTCACCGAATTAGCGCCGCTTCTACTTATCAGCTCGCCACCCAGCAACTGGCCTTACAAGCCAATTCCAGAATTGCAAGCACTATCAAACATAAGCATGTAACGGCACAGGTCAGCCACACTGAGATGACCGCACGGCGTCGGCGCGTCGACGACGCCCTTGCGATTAGGCGAGGCGTCTACTTTTTGCGGTTGATTTCATAAGTTCGGGATCCACAGGCGATTTCCCCGCCGGCAGGTAACAAACGCGCCGCGCTTACACGACGTGACGGAAATGCCAACGAGTGAGCGAGACACACGTACAGCGCACCGCTGCCGCTAGTGCCGCTGCCGAAGTCATGTGGCATCTCCGTAAGCGCGGTGACGGCAATGATGTCCACTCGTCGTTAGCGTGTGCCGATTCGGAACGCTGCCGTTACAGAGTTGATAAGAGCCGGCGCACACTTCGGCTTCTAGTGGCCGCCATATTGCATCTCTCTTTTTCTCACTTCGAGCGTAGAAAAGGGACAAGTGTACTGTGGCGGCCACAAGAAGCCGTAGTGTGCGGAGAGCATAAGTGTGCGTTGCAGTTTATCGCGGCCACACACAGTCTGAATTCCGATCCGGTTTCCGAACGGAATGACGTCAGAAAGTGTCTCTGTCTGTCATATGGCGATGTCTCGCTTGCTGACGTGATTCCATTCTGAAACCGGATCGGAATTCAGACTGTATGTGGCCGGCCTTAAAGTCTCATACAAAGAATACTGGCCGGTTTAAGTTCAAGCGGTGCCGATCGGGTGATGGGGGGTTAGGTGTGAGATAACCTTAAAGCATCCGTCACTGTCGGACGAGTCCGAACTTAACAGATGTTTTAATATAAATAATGACACAAAGGTAAATTAAAAAAGAAAAATTGAATGCGATCTACTACAATCGAAGCGGGGTTTGAACCCGCGACCTCTGCGTTACCGGCGCATTGCTCTCCCAACTGAGCTATTCGACCGCTACGTCAGTCACACCAAATCTTTCATCCCTTAATCCTTTACGCTACTGGAGCGCCCTCTGCGTCATATGTTTGTTGTCAGATGTTTTAATACCACTATTTCCCTATCACCGGGCATCGCATATTCAGATGCTTTTATACCTAAACTTTGGTGTCGGCGCCGAAGTTGCTGGAGCTGTATGGAGAGTATGGAGACGGTCTCAAATTGATTTAACGAATGCCAGGATTTCTAAATTAATTAATTAGGCTAACATTTAAGTAACAAAATGAACCAATTGAAGGCACTTTAAAGGTATATACCTATCTCCTAAATGTTATTCAATTAACGTGAAATTATTTCAACTATTTCGAAATATTCTTATCCTAAATATAAAATAAGACTAATTAGCTAAACTGATACTTAAAAACAATACAGTAATACAGACTTGAACGGGTGATTACAAATAAAATTAAATAAATTGATTCAGGTGTTTAAAACGGTTCTCTGCCTTTTCGCGGAATTATGTTTCGTCAAACGTTTCATTTCGCCAAAAGCATTTTTCACTGAAACTGTAAACTATTTCGGATTGTTATAAAACAAACCTAACCTAACCTAACCTGATCTAAAGGATGATATTTACAACAATCCGAGTATGAAACATTTGACGAAATGAAACGTTTGACGAAACATAATTCGGCGAAAAGGAAGTACACCGTTTCAAACCCATTATGGTGTCATGGCATCTAGAAGTAAAAAAACAAAAAAATCCATGTCGTAATCAGGTGCTCACGCCGGCTGGACTGTGACGTCACACTCGACTGTAACTATTGGTCAAATAATCTGACCAATCACGTCGCGTTTCAGCTGCTTTAAATTTTCCACATTATTGAAGTGAAACTTCTAATGCGACTTCCAACAAGGTTGCGTTAAACGTTTAACGTTTAACGCTACCGTGGAGGGGGTAGGAAAGCACTGTTGCGTTAAACGTAGGTACAACGCAACAATCCCACGGACAATGCGACGGATTTAAGGTTATGTCAAGGTACGTCTCTTGTGAATATCAATTGATTGTTATCTATTTTCGGTTAATTCTCTTTTGATATTACAATTTCTACCCCTTCCTATTTTCGTTTCCACATTACGAAGTTTCACTTCTTCCGCGCGGAGGGCCTCCACGCACTATTTTTTGTACTTTTCAATCATTGTTTTCACATCCAAAAAGAAAAAAAACATTAAGAAGTTTTGATAGAGTTATGATGCTGAACTAAAATAGTTTCCATAAAAAAATATTACCATTATTAGTTTCAAGCGCATTATATATTCTCTATTTGATTGACAATTATCCATCTCAGTAATATAGGTATAGATACATTAAATAGCATAAATTTATTACCCATATGATATGTTTGACAATTATACGGATATTTGCTTTTTCACTAAATTACCTTCGATTCCATTTGAAACTGCAGTATACCGCCATTATTTTTTCTCCGTACACAATAATGTCGTTCGAGTAAAAATAAAACGTACACGGTAATTGAATGAAATGCTAGCGGCTATTTAGTAAATTGAGAACGTTGCGACCTGGACTTGATTCGATTTCTACGGATTAATCTAGGCTTCGAAACATAGTTTCCATGCTAGGGCATGTTCATTGAAGTAACGCCAGTAACGTGCTTGTGTAAATTTATGAAACATGCAATATCTCATTTTTTTATGAGGGTACACTCCACAATTTTTATATTGAATCATTGATACAAAGATCAAAGTTAATTTTATGTGCAAAAGCCATTCAAATAAACAATGCAAAGATCGACACACAAAGCACGAGGAAAAAATCGAAAGGTTGCTTGAGAGTTAGGGTGGCGGAAAGGCTAACGCGCTGGACCGACAATCCAGAGGTACCGGGATCGATTCCCGGTCTTTTCCACCAGGTAACTCGTAAATTCTTTTGTTAAATGCAAAGACTTGCTAAGTTATGGCTTCACCGTGTTTCCTTCACACCCACATCACAGAACAATAAAAAAATCTGTAGCTTTGATTTGGCTCGTTAACTTTTAAAGGGACTTAATTGGGTTTCACAAAAACTTGCTCGTAAAAATAACAAACGAAGTGACGTACTGATGTTGACCTTTAATTTATAAAGTCTCGTGCAGAGCCGGTCGGTAGAGAAAAGCTAAACTGCCGACGGCGCTGTTGAATTATATTTGTCATATTCCTTTCTGGGCGAATTCTCTAGCGACAATGTAAACGATTTGTATGGAGAAAATAGTACAGCGCCCCTAGCGGTTACTTTGTAGAACTACAATTCTCCATACAAATCGTCATGAAAACGGTCACTGTAAACACAAACTCATGGTAAGGTTCCAATTTTCGATGAGCGGAGTTTTGTATATCCGCAGAGGTGCTTGTATAGCCAAGGTGATCGGGAACGTCGTGTTCTCTTTGGGGTGTAGATATTATATGTTTTCGATACTTACTGTCTTCGATACTGTTAAAAAATAATCGTGATGGAATATAACTGTTAGCCATTTGTATAAGGAAATAAGTGTTTTATTTGAAAATCAAACAAAAACGTATCGGGAATCCACAATAGTTAGAGTGCAATCCTAGTAACCAACATAAACATTAAATATGGTTGCGTTCTTTAGAACTTAGGTTAACTTTAGGTTTAATCTAGAAGTTAGGTTTTAACCTAACAGATACCTTCGTCACGTGGCCTCCAGGGATACCTACCTCTGTCCCATATATTAAAAAAGGTTATTGATGTAGTTTTACTCATTGGGTAAAAAGGCCCACTTGTATTGTATTGCAAAATTTACCGAACATAGCCCACCCCAATGGATTAGGACATTAACAAGCTGTCATTTTAAATCATATCAATAAAGAAAATAATTATAAAGGTAGTGTTTCAAACATGTCATCGAATTTTTGAATAAGAGGGGACGATAAGCCTCATTTGAAAACCAATGAAACGACACACATTTCTCGTACCCGTACGTCTAGCATAACTTGGACAGGCGACTCTTTGATACAAATACTACCCGTCGCTTTTCTTTCGATACCGTGCGAGCAAGACAAGAGATGCTGAGACATTAGACAAGCGAAGTCGTTGGACGATATGTTAGCCCTACTGTCAAATGTCATGTAAACACAAGGATGTGAAGTCGCGCCTACGCCTACGTCCGTTTGCCTGCGCGTTGCATTTCCTACCGCCGCGATTAGGTCGCATTTCCATTACAGCGAGCAAACACAAAACAATTCCATTTCCATTACATGTCTATTTCCTCTTGTCGCTATCGGTTTTGCTTGTTGTAGCTAACCTAAAATTGTATATATATCGTCGTAAAGTTGTACAAATCTTATAATTGTTCAAAAGTTCGTAATGACCATAATGAGTTGTTTACAACTTTTAAAGGGTGTGCTATTTACCGGGACTTTGTAACGTAGTATTAATATGGATATGACTGAATCCCGGGATTATAGTCGTAAATCTTTAAAAAAATATGTGATTCGTTTCAAAATATTACTCAGTTATAAAAAAAGGTAGATATATACTTAGATTATTTTATTATACAGGTATCAATAATATTGTTTTTGTACTTCTGTACTTTTATCTGTCATTTATATTATTATAGTCACCAACTCTATAAACGATGTGATAATGTCGCCAAAAAACGGGCTTTCCGGGAATCCCCGGGGCATATCCATATCAAATATAATATTTAAGGTCATTCACCCCACATTGCACACCCTAATTCGAACACTGATAATAACGCTCACAATGATCTATACAAGCCCTAAGATTATAGAGTCCGTGTGCATATAATTTTGAGTACCTTGCGTGCGTAGCAGCTTCTGCTCCTGACTGTACTCAAACGCCGTGGTATTCGGCTGTCGCATTCCCGAGTGTACAGTTTCGTGACACCCCTGGGAAAGCCGCATTGGACTGTTGGGAAACTTCTGCCCTAGTGCCATTTCCCGTTTCATGTGTTAGCGGTTAGGTATGGGCTAAACTCGATGATTCCCCTGTTTGCTTACCATGAGGTGAAGTGGAGCCACTACCTATGTTGTGGCGTTATAAATAAATCTAATAATATACTGCATGCGTCCTAGACCTTACTTATAAGGTAGATACCGTTTAACATTCAGATGAGTAATACTTTATTTTGAGAAGCCTACTCAAGATGGTGAATCAGACCGCTAAATAGCGCAGGCAAGAGCAACATATTTGTTTAGAATTGTAAACCAATTTTATCACACACGCATCGTCGTGTAAAATTACTTAATACATGTTCCGAAGTTATTAGGATGAATTAATTGCCGAAATGCAATTAAAACGCACCGCAGCCCCCGTCTAGACGTCAGGTCCCCACCTGAAGCGCTACTACTCCGATATTCGAAGTTCGACCGTCGTATAGTGCCGTCTCACTCAACCAAATATGGTTTAACAGGTGATCGAAAGGGACGGCGCTATGAGACAATCGAATTTCGAATTTCTGCCTAATCAATGTAATTAATAAGGCCCTCTCCCTGCCGTCGCCCTCACCTCACTTCTCTTTTCGGTGCTGCCGTTTCGCACTCACCCGTCTAGCACAACTTAGCTTCGCGCCTCTTGTCGCGCGACATAGCATTGTCCGCCACTCTTTCACAGTACTGTGAAGAAAGAGATAGGTAATATTTCTCGTGCGAGAAAGAGTAGCTTGTCACAGTTGCGCTAGAGGTGCTGGCTAGACGTGGTGACTACATATACGATAATTCAAACCTATGATTGAGTTACAGCGTGTTTTGTTGACTGTACTCTTTGTTTGTACTGTACTTGTACGGTTAGAACGCACCATCGTATATTCTCCCAATGACTTATAAAAAACGTCTTCACAGACCTATCGAGAGGCAATGGCAAGAGGCTAGAAAGGATGGCAGTAACATCCTAGGGCCTCCTAGGGCAGGCGCGGCGGTGGCGGCTGAAACGCAAAAAAACTCTTTATGATCTCAGCTTCCAATATCCTATATGGGTCCATATTGGCTCCATCAAATTATTATTCATAAATTGTTATTAGTCATAACATAATTTTCTAAGTCATAATTTCTACTTTTCTCTGAAACAAATAGCTTTCAGGATTGTTATAATAGGTACTAACCTAACCTAAGCTAATGGGTTTTACTCTCAAAACTCTTGTAAAGATAATAATTTCAGAGTTATGGCTAACGATTTTATGACAAACATTACGTTATGACAATCAATCGTTATGTGAAGAAATGCGCTCCCATCCTCTATATCACTGCGTGGAATCCTGTCAATATTTACGTAATTGGCTTTCGATTATTCCTAATGCTCGTAGGGGCACTTCTTCCGCGCGGATGAAAAAATTGTTTATTACTTTTTATCCGTGGGTGGGTAAGAAGTATTTTATAATTATCTGTGGATCAGATAGCTACCCACGCACCGAAAATAGGCTAAATCGGTTCAGCCGTGTAGGCGTGATGAAGGGACGAAGATACATAGATAAATACAAAACAAGCAATCGTGATACTACCATGAATAAATAAAAAAAAATAACGAAAAAAAAAATTAAAATATGTAAGTACAATACTAAAGATAATACATAGAAACAATTAAAACTAGAATATATGTATATATATATATATAAACTTAACTAAACCTAACTATAAATAAAAAACGGGCTCCAGATCGGTGCCGACCGGGAGGGTGCCCAAGAGGCTGGCCGCATTACCACACTGAATAGCCAGGGCTATTCTTTGGCATAGGTATGAACCAGACCCTTGGTCACCCGTAGCATCGACTAGTCTCTTAGCTAGTTCACGGAAAATGGTATGGGCACTTTGTCCCCATGGCCCCAGTGTTTCCACCCCAAACGGCTCAAACATGCAGCCGATCGATGGCTGCATACTTGCGCCGCTTGAGGTGTTGGGCGGGGTCCGCAGCAGCCCCGGCTTTGGTGGTGGTCACTGGAAGGTGGGACGGCGCTAATGTATCCACGCACGTGGCGTCCCATACCTAAGGCCGTCCCAGCTTCTAGGGGATGAGGGTCATGCCATCCGGCCTCTTTCCGTCGTCCCTCGCCAGGCCTGAAGGTTCTAAGACGGCCGGTGTTCCCGCACTTGCGAGCGCTCGGCGCAAAATTTCGTTGAGGCAAGCATGCCGCGAGATGCGCCCAGCGCTCTTCGTGCAGGATAGGCCATTGGAGACCGGATGGAGAGACATTATTGCCGCATCGGCACCGATGCGGGGCAACACATGCAGCTCCCAGGCGCAGCGATACAGCGAGCCTAAAAGTATTATTAGATAGGAGCGTTCCTAAATTCCACGCGCCTGACTCCCACCGGGAACTAGCAAGGAGCCGAGCTCGCTCTGCGGGACTGGTTGACGTTTCAACTAAGTTATCCCGTACCAGCGCGCAGAGCGGCTCGTCCCATTGGCGTTGCGAATGTGGGATTGAAGGCAGGTCGCTAGTGGGACGGAGTTAAACGCATTTTTTACGTCAACTTTTAATAACACCTCGCATTGGATTGTTGTGAAAACAAAAATTCAAAGAAAAGATGACTTAACTGATTAATTCCAAATAGCCAATTTCACTATTGTTTTAATGATCTTTAATGTAAAGACATTTAATTCTTGATTTTTTATATTTCCTACCTAATAGGTAGGTATAGAATACTCTAAATAAAATAGTTTATTTTGATATTCAAAATTTGATGCATCCCTGTACCAAAATTGGTTATAATCTGTCCAGCCGTATCGGCGTGATGAGAGGACAATGGAAATTATGACCAACAGACGCAAATTATGACCAACAGACGCAAATTATGACCAACAGACGCAAATTATGACCAACAGACGCAAATTATGAAAGCCCAGACAGGGGTGGCGCCTAGCACCCAGACAAATCAAATGACGACCCTGCATCACGCCATTAAGATTTTCCTGAAATCATGACCCCTCTCCATAGATTTATTTTCAATACAAATCTAGGATTTTATAGTATAGACTAGGTGTTGTTGTTGGTAAAGAAAATTGTGACCAAACGATGAAAATAAATCGGGGTCGAACACAATACATAAAAAAACTAGGTGAAACAAGCTAAGAAATTAAGAAAAAGAAAGCCATATAAAGTCAAGTCTTTGTTTCCCCTCTTCTGAGGTAAAATTGAATATTTTTCCTTGTAAAATTTACTTCCATTTCAAATTCCAGGTTTTTCACGGAAAACTAATTACGTACCTCTAAGATTTGCTCATATTGTTTTACAATCTTAGCGTGGGTGCAACGAACAAAGCCCCAGTCTATCAAAGTCTCCATAATAAAACCGCATTTGGTCAGTTTTCAATGGCTTCACAATTCTTTATGCAACAGCCTTTATGGCAAAACCGCCTTCCAAACAATACAAGCCTTCGTATTCGCTTAAAGCCTTTGTTTTTAATTAATAACGTTTTCTTATCACGTGGGTTTTATGGAATTTCTCAGAGGACGGTTTATTTCAATTGAATACTGGCTTTGAACTCAGTGACGTATACTGTTTTAACTAGATTGCTGTAGTATAATTATTTACGCGTAACTATACTGGTAACTGATGGAGAGAATTTCCGGTTACAATTTTCTGACGAGTGTTATGTGAATATGATATTTTTATAACATTTAAATACATTTTACGTTTATTAGTACTTAATTTGTATTACAAAATAGGTCTTTTCGTAGTTGAGAGTTAAGATCATACTGTTTCTTTCATTAAACGTTTAACGTCATAAATTGAATTTAGAATATGTTCTTCGAATTTTAGATGTAGGATGTAAATTAACTCGAAGATGTTAATCAATCTAGTTTTTGAGATAGTATGCCAATTCAAGATAATAATTATCCTTTGGGTAGCAATCATATAAGAAATAAACGAGAAAAATTAAATGAAATATTAAAGAAACGTATCGCATATATTTCGTATATTACCTTCGTTTAAAAATGTAATAGGAACCAGTTGTAAGACAGAAACCCGTAGGCGCTTGTTTCCGGCAAAGGCATTGTATAAATCTAATTCCAGAGAGCTATATTGTTATCGGATTTCCCTTGGTAAAGGAAACCTACCGCGCTCGGGCTCCCTCACGCGGCGGTCGCGTCGTAAGCCATTTATCGGCGAATTCCCGCGAGTAAATAACTGCAAAATTGCACTTTTATACGAGAAATAAAGTGCCGTCTGCGTTATTAATTTGAAAATAATCGCATTTATTATTGCGTTTTTCTTGTTAGAGCGCGTTTGTGTCGCGCTTTGTCCGTTTACAAAGAACTTCGCAGTTTTCCGTTTTATAATGCTTGATTTGAAATTAATATCTCAGAATACTTCGGTGTTTTATATCGTAGAATATGCGGCTACTCCGTAATAAAATGTTGCCATGATTATGTTTTGCTTTTTTGTACTAAATAAGTAACAAACAAACTAAAGGTAAGCTTGTCGTTAAAACAGAACATAGAAAACTTACTTTTTATTATTGTAGTATATTTAGTTACCATTGTTTTCCATGTTTGATATTTACAATCGTTATCGTTTAACATTGACGATTCACTTATTAGAGAACGGTAACTACTTCATCAACAGTACCCTTACCAGTGACCGAACTAGCGGCTGCGTAAAGGATTTGTATGGAGAATTATTGTAGTTCTACAGAGTAACCGCTATAGGGGCACTGTACTATTACTCTACTCCATACAAATAGTTTACGCTGTCGCTAGCGAGTACGGTCAGGTTAACTCATGGTAAGGGTACAGAAGTGATCGGTGCGAAGTTGTAAAGTGATAGCTTATCGTTATCATCTAAGTTTCTTATACACTAATTAAATGGTAATCGGAGTTTTGCTTGTCAGATTTACCCCAATTTATTAAAGGGAAATAAAAATAAACATCGCTAATAAATAGCTTACAATAAATCGTTGTTATTTCGCAAATGAAATTTTGATTAACTACAAACGTTAAGACGACAATGTAATTTGACGTCTGATTTTTTTTTAATTTTGAACTGGTTATTTTAATAAACGGACATTAAATTTCAGCTTAGACTCTAATCTTAATAGAGCTTGAAGTCTATTTATCTCTCTTTTTATGCGATAATTATATGGTACTTTTTAATCATAAAATATTATAAAAAATAATTCATACTCATATACAGTGTACATGAAATGTAAATGAAGTCATATCCATCTTTTTCGTTTTAAAATGGCTACACTTGTCTCCTATCAGGAATGATCGGAGGCAAGTAGCAAAAACGATAAAAACAATTTTTACTCAACGGATAATTAATCATTATTTCTTAATGTTTAATCTTGCAACTACTTAATTAATAACCATTACATATTATGTTACATTACTGTGTTTGCTGTTTAAGTCATTATTTTTTATAATTTTTCATTCGGTATTCCTAAGTTACTTTCATTATTTTATATTAGTAATAATTATTTCGAGCGTTATATTATAACATTATTGCTTGAGCGTATTGTGTAATAAATTAAAGAAGTTCAAAGCCAAAGTTACTAGTAAAGACATTTTCATAGCAACGTTAGTACTCCTTTTCAGAATATTATCTTTTAATATCATTCTAGATAATGTGTGAAGTATTTGTGTACTAGGAAAATGAAACAGCTTTTGTTGCGAATTTTTTGTATAATAATCGATGTAAAATCCAACTCTGGAGATGATTTCTATACATCTTGTTGGATCTGCCGAGCATTTGCGAATGAAGCCTTGCAACCGCGCTGTTGTCGGTATCATATGTTCACAGCAATGTATGACATTGCAGTAACACTATTTTACTCAAGTAGCAAGCAGTGGGCGTGTGATGGTTGCTTTTATCGCGTGATAAATAAGTGACAAAGCATCCGTCACGTTTGGACAAAATGCGAGTGTGAGTGACAGATGCTTTGTCACTTATTTATCACTTTATAAACGCAACCATCATAGACCCACAGGCTGCATAAGAGTCTATGGAGCCATTATAACTCTAATTGCCTACTGACCCGGCGGTCCCGGGTTCGAATCCAGGCCAGGGCAACTATTTGAGTGATGAACTCGAATATTTGTGCTTGGGTCATGGTTGTTCTATGTATTTAAGTATATATTTATATATATATATAAGTATGTATATCGTCGTCTAGTCCCCATAACTTGTGTTAGAAGGCTTGTGCCTTCTCGAGCTTAATTTGGGACTAGATCGATTTGTGTTTGTGTGAGGTTGTCTGATATGTATTTTATTATTAATTAAAGCTGTACAAAGGCTGTATAAGCCCTTGTGCAACCTTTGTGCTACTTGGGTTAGTTAAGGATCTTGCACTGACGAGGATGCATGATGAGATTAGCGGTGTTGATGCTAAAAGATAATGCTAGATGATAAGAGATGTATGTTAGGACCGGAGCAAGGGAGGACGAAGCCTGCCTGCCCCCTTAGGAAAACGGTTATAGTGAAAAGAGGTATAAGTATAGTCAAATATTAACCAGAAACAAAACGTCATAACTCTATAGTGAGACTTACGTTCCATTGCTCCTAGGTTAAATCTGACTTATACCCCTTTTCAATGGGGCCACAGATATTTATATTTAATATGTATCTTGAAGAACCTTCCTAGAACATTTTGCAAATTGAATTATTGTGTCGCCATCGGGACTGTTCTGTTGTGGACGGGAAATTCTAGTATGTTCCTCATTTTGTAGGCGAAAAGTTTAAGGGAATGGTGTGTTCATTATCATAACGAAACCGAGAACGGGGCAATTCACAATTGAGATCGGAGTAGTTTGATTAAATGCATTGTTAATGGTACGAACACTATGGATGTCAAATTAAATCATTGTTCCCTCTTATAACGTAAAAAATAATGCAACTCATGTAGTGTTACTGTAACCACCAATGAAGCAACTTCGGCAGTGTATTTTTTTTAGTATCGTTTCGCAAACAGTATCCTATATTTTTGAGCGCTCAGCTATCCATGTACTAAAATTGATTAAAATCCGTCTAGCCGCTTCAGAGCGATGAGAGGATAAAGCATATTTTACCTACAAATACTACAGTATTACATACAGCAACGCTTCCTGCTTTATCTTGAAGTAAAGAACGCTCTCATAGGAAACTGATTTATATTACAATTTTGTAATAGTATAGAAGTTAGACTCATCTCATTGCATTTTCAAACGGGTTCAAAAAAGGACGATGTTCTATATTCGACTGAATGTTTATTTTGTACGTATGTAATACGATCATTCCACCAATTATGAATTGATTTTGATCATACTTCAGAGGTGGTCCCATAAATGTAGGTACATTTTATCGAAATTGATTTGGCGCTGTTTTTACTAACTCGTTCAGTTGATCTCAGAAACACAATTTCATCTCATTTAAATCGGTTATTTTTTGTGAATAAATTATTATTATAGTAGGTATGCGATATCTGCTTATGATTTAATTTCCACTATATTTTCTTTGCTGGTAAAAGAGATAAAGTTGTTTAACATTGTCTTGTAACGCGAAGCTGCACAGCGATCGAAACCCATATTTTTTAGGCGCGTGCTCAATGCAAGAATTGGCCTGCAATGGTCACTAAAAGTAACAAAAAAAATAAATGACATTACAGGCAAATTACTAATGCTCGTAGCGAGGACACCATTTTGTTCACTTTAACATAATATTGAAATGTCTGAAATTGGCTTAATCACAATACTTACGACTAGCAATTATATTGATTATGAATGTGAGATAGGTAACATAAGCTACTAAGTATTAAGAATTATATCTGCTCTTTATTAATAAATGAGTATGAGTATAAGTAAGTTAGTAGTGGTAAGGCTGGTACAATAACAATTTCGTTTTCCAGAACAACTTATTATTTGAATCTAAGTTAAATTTTCTAATGATATATTATATATTTATTTCTTCTTTAGCCATGTGCTCCTTTCAGAGTAACCGTTATAACATATTAGGTTCCTGAGATTAATTTCTCTATTTTGAAATTTTTAAAACTGACAATGCCGAATCGTACCACCAAAGTTGAAATGACAGAAATCACGAGTATTATGTCTTATTTTTATCCGACTATAGCGAAGAAAAAAGCAGGGTTATGATGCTTGATTTAGTCATATCTTCTTTACGTTTTCAGTTTGCCAATGTTAGTTAAAAAAAATGAAATTACAACTGGCATTGTTTCATCGCAGAAATTGTAATGTCTCATCAAATTAAGGTCTTGATATAATGTTCTATAGTGCAACCTATTTTTCTGTGAACTGAAGGATGTCGCCACAATCTTCACACACAGAGCACTCGAACGCAGAGACACTGACAATCGTATGAAATTTCAGCGTGACTGTCGAGTTCCTAATTCCGCTGTCTCACAGATACAGTCCGACCAAAAAGAGTAGAAATTAAAAAGTGGCAATACTGTAGTGTCTTCCCCGTTTTCTTATATGAATTAGAAAGGGAGGGCAATACAGTATTGCCACTTTTTAATTTCTACTCTTTTTTGGTCGGACTGTAAGTTGGTCGCACTATAGGGCGATAAGTTCAAAAAATAGAATTGTCATCTTGCTTTGACTTGACCTGCTCTTATATCGGAGCACGGAAGTACTTTCGTCAATTCGAGCCGCGCAACAATATTTTCCTCGAAATCACTCGTGCATATTGGCAATTTCATTGAAGATGGCCCAAGAAAAAGTAGAATATACTAATCAACTCCACTACCTAAAGGTTGTCTGGAAGAGATCGCTCTTTAGCGATAAGACCGCCTGTTGTCTACCGTTATTAAAATTATTGTTCTGTACTGAATTTGTAAACTTTTTTGGTGTGCAATAAAGCATGTTGTATTGTATTGTATTGTAATATACTCAGGACCTCGACATTTTTAGATTACATTTTTCTTTTGGTATTTGATTGATTTATATAACAATTACCGGTGCGAAACAACTAAATTGCGTGTGAGTCCATTCGACTCTATTATTAAGAGATTGTGAGCATGTTATTCCTTGAAAAAAAAAACTGTTGCCTGTCCAATTAGCTGCAGGAAAACGTACGCAACATAGCAAGATGAATGCTTTTCTAAAGCCGTCCATACATTAGATTCATTCTAGTTATATCCTCTCTCTTGTGTGCATAACGCCTCCCCGTCCACGCTGCTGGCTGACTCAGTCACTGAAACAAAACGTAAACGCAGTTTTAGATCTGATTGCGTTTGCAAAAACGCACCCCTAAACGTTGAATCAAATAAAGCCTCATGCTATAGAATTAGACGTGATGAAGATACATATTCTAAGGCTGCGCTGCAGAGGGATGTGTTTGTTAAGAACCATTGGAATAGCTTTATTTAATTATCCTCGCTCAGAGCAGCTGATTCTATTGGTTGCCGGTTCTGAAGTTCAAAATTGTAATAAGTGAAGCTCATTCAATTTATATTGATGTATGGCTATTTGAACCGCCGTTTGTCATTAATACACTAGTATTTAATAAAATAAAAATATATGGCATGGATACGACGCTGTGTCGAAGCCTAACGTTGTATGCACATTATTGTTCCAAATCCTTTATGATGCCATGGCAAAGAGGCCACTCTTCCGTTCCTACAGTCGATAAAGCTTGTTAGTGGCTGCAATAGTGTTAGACATCGTTAGTGGTCTACGTCCTATCTGCATAACTATGTTCTCAGAGATACTTTATTTGTTAACGTACGACTGAAGCAAAAAAAGCCACTCTCTAATTATCAGTGTTTGGATTGGGTGTGCAATTTGGGGTGAATGACCTTAAATGCTATTACTCAATATGGATATGCCTCGCTCGAGGATTCCCGGAATTCCCCTTTTTTGGTGCCATTATATACCATCGTTTAGCAGTGCGTTTTTGGGCAATAGACTATATACTTTTATAAGGCTTTCGTAAAGTATATCTTTATTATAGTTGGTGACTATATAATTGAAGGATAAATGTACAGGAGTAGAAAAGTAATGTTATTGATGCATGTATATCAAAATAGGTATCTACCTATTTATAACTGAGTATTATTTTGAAAAAGAAAAACACTTTTTTTAGCATTACGATTATAATCCCGGTATTAAATCATATTACGAAGTTCCGGGAAATTGCAAATCGTAATCCGAATACTGGTAATTATTTTTGTTGAAGTCGAATTTAACTGTCTGTTATACAGACGCGGTTTGGTAAAACTGTACACGAGTTATTTAACAAGCGTACAAAAGTTTCATATTCGGTTGAAACTGAAATACACCTGTGAATTCGTTTGAATATCGTGTGTCCGTCGGACACCTAAATTACTAGTTTTCTAAAGGATTTATTCTATGTTTCCTCTACTTTTCAACACACTACAATAATTATCACGAAAACACGGCAATACATATTTATAGTGTAGTTCTTGCGACAGCCAAAGTTCCAGTTTCGCCTGCTTGCAACAAACCATACCATACCAAATATTCTGATAGCACTAAAAAACAAACAATTCTTACTATAACTTTCATTACCAAAAGTACTACTTACATCAATTATTAGCCATCAATTATAGCCTAGCAAGCGTCGGTCCGGCCCAGGGATAATGGCGCTACAAACAGCTTTCATATGGCAATAATGTGCATACGTCATATTTGCATTATTAAACGTCAGTCAAGGATTTTTCATTATCTAAATTCATAACATTGTTTACTGGAATGGTCCTCAATCCTTCATTCTTCTTGCAAAATAAATACTGAATCGAATCCTATCGAAAAAACTTGACTTTCATCACTGTGGATAGTTTTGGCTTTATTATGCAAAAATTACTTGAAATTTGCGGAATATTTAGTCCTATTTCCTCTTTGTTTACATCATTTATATTCACCGACTTTCAACGTCAGTTACCAAAAATTTGTCGTTGGTAGTAATATAATTTAGTACCACTGTAGCACTGTTTAGTACCAGTGTATTGTAGTTTCTATTTTATCCTTACACTTTTCCTCATTTATATCTTAAAATACACGTTTAATAAGGTTAAGTTCATATTATTTTATTGTAATAGAGTACTTATGCTTTCTGAAAAAATTACTGACTGTTGAGTTTCTCTCGGCGTTTCTTCTCAACAGTGGTCTCCTCTTGTGAAATGCCGGTAGACTCAGACATGTAAAAGTGCCCTCGTGGCCTACTTGCAGAATAATAGTAGTTTATGCAACTGATACATAATAAGAGGCCTTAAAACACGAGTGTGGTTTTATGAAACGAGCGTCAGCGAGTTTCATAATAGGATCACACGAGTGTAAGGCCTAATTATGTAGGTACAGTTGTATACACTACTTTATCTAAACACATATCATAAGTACTCTAAGATGGGTTCAGAAGCCATAAGGAAATGACCGGCACCACTAGTGCTACCTGTAAAATATCTAAAGACTACATTATACTTAAAATGCAGTAAGCAATAAATCTGAACAAATACATAAACAGATTATTTATACTAATAGTTGTAATTGACATTTACATTGGAACAATATTTTCAACTAAAATGTAAATTACAAACAAATCTTCACAATTCTACTTTCGTAACAGCAAAGAACCAACAAACAAATGACAACAATAATGGCGGCAATTCGAACCTCCGTCAAGACGAATGTTTTTTTTTCTAAATCATATGTATCCATATTCTCATGTCACTCGAGATCAAATGTACGGTTTTTATAAAAAAAACATACTAAATTGACGT
This sequence comes from Apotomis betuletana, assembly GCA_932273695.1. Lineage (NCBI taxonomy): Eukaryota > Metazoa > Arthropoda > Insecta > Lepidoptera > Tortricidae > Apotomis > Apotomis betuletana. The sequence goes on along the minus strand of OW026298.1, from coordinate 7,450,015 downwards.
TTCGTATCGATAAAAATATTAAATATCTATGGATACTAGAATAGAGACCAACTTGTGTTTTGACAGCTGTTCCTAATTTAAACTCGTAACCTTACAAAAATCGGTACTGTAATAACATTACAGTACAGATTTTACCTACTACCACAGACAAAAAAGTTCTCATAGTAAAATTGGTTGTAATAATGGCTGGCATTTCCTACGGTTTCTGAACGCATTTTAGAGCACTAATGATATGTGCGTGGATAAAGTTCATTATTTCATTATTTCAATGGTTTTGATACATCTTCTCGGTCTTTGTAATGTGTTAAAATTAATGTTTGTTCGCAGGCGCTGCTGAAGATATCATCGGGGTATCTTAGTAAGAAGATCCCGAATATCCCGGACATAAAAGTCGACGGCGCTGAGGAGAAATGGTACTTACTATTCGCATACATTTACTATGATTCTAATGGCTTGTATACATTGATTAGCGATTATTATACACTACTTTTTTGGCTTGTCATCAAATAAATGCACGATCGATGGTAACTATTGATTGTGCGATTAGCGGTAAACTCAAAGAATGTAAGTAAATTGTCCAGTGGTCAAAATGTAGTATTTTGGCAATTGCGACGTACTATTCAAGCTTATTAAGTATAATTTAAAAAACAATTTAGGGGATTTTTCAACATTCCGGGTCTTTGCCGCGATTTGTAGGACAATTGGCGATATTTGTTGAATAGCAGTCTCCTCGTATAGATGCGCAAATCATGTCACTCAAATGACGGAGATCGATTCATGTCTTATTTAGCTCTCTCGATATAAGTATACATATACCTATCACTCATTTGGTTCAGTGGATCTTTAGACTCAAACTGTTTCATTATATAATCATACTTATTTCGTTCATATCTTTAATTTCGTTTAGATACATGATGATACATTTGAATGAGGCGTCGTAAGAAGTACAAAGAAAGAATACAAAATTAATACTAATGACGTAATGACGTTGCTATTGGAAAGAAGTGACTCATCTCAAAATAATCGACAAATTAAATTATTGACGTCGTTAATTTATTTTATAAGTATAACATCATAATGTCAAATAGCAACATTCAGTTCAGTTTGTATTGAGTGGTGAGTGGTTGCGATCGAAAGATATATAAGTTGGTTTATCTTTAAATGAGTCAGTGAGTTACTGACATGAATGAAAAGATATAGTTCATTTGAATCGCTCACTCGCGATCGACACATCTCTAGTCTCATAGTGTGAGGATTCAGGTTTCTCATAAACTTCGAGAATGCTTTCAAGAGTGGAGTTCTTATAGTCAAACATCATGTTTCAACGTAAATACGGTTTTGGGTGAAAACTGAGAGGTTCATATCTGGTTCGCGTAAGAGCGAGCGAGACATGTATAAGACGCAAATCGCATTCTGATAGCTCACGCACTGTACAGTCAGCCAATTTGATTCCTAGGCCATTTCGTACCTTGTCACAGTGAACGTCAATATGAAAGCCGCTTGAAATCTAATATCATTGTCATTGTGACAGGGTTCTATAGTGGCTTAGAAATCAAATTGGTTGACTGTACCTAGAATCTATAGTTAATGTAGGTTTCGGTTCATGTCACTGCATGTTACTAGGAAGTTAATGTTTTTTGTTAATGGTCAAGTGTTTTTTAGTATTGATTCACCGCACAAAGGATAAAACAGCTTTGTATTGAGCTTAAAGGCACATTACCACAAAGGATTTCCAAATGGGTCCGGTGAGCTATTCCTATGCCTGCATTGTTCCATTTCATGTCACTGTTGTGTTGATTTAATCGTATTTATGACTTTTGTAATCGTTATCATATAATAGGAGGGTAGACTGATGTGGAATTATACAACATACTATAATTATATAAATAAAAAAAGTATGTCGTAACTATATGTCGTTAAATAGAGGCACAATTATCTAAAAAATTAAATTGGTTTGAAGTATGTGACTCAGACAAAGGTACGCCTATTTTAAGTATTTCCAATCCAAAAGCGAATTTGAATTGTTATTAGAATTCTCATAATTCAACCAAACAATAATGGTATGACAACCGTATACGGAAACGCATTTTTTCACGGTCAAAATGGTAATTTAGTTATTTCGTCATACTTATATTGTTTCATTTCCAGGATAATGACGTCACAGCCCGCTCGCCACTTGTATCGAACGCTCCGTAGGAATGTCAAAGTTTAACAGACTCATAGAGCACTCTAAATGTTTTTTTTTTTCAAAAAAAGGTATACATAACTGCATGCTATTGTAATTAACCCGCCAAACTGCTAAGACAGTTTGTTGGCGAGATCGCGCTCATCTACATTATTTTTAGTTATATGCACCTAACACTACATATTTGCCTTATAAATTATAATTATATTAACAGCTACAGTCGTGGCCAGATAATTAAGAACACAGTTTTTTTCTTCATACAATTGCATACAAATATGACTTTGGAAATTTGATGAAAAATGCTGGATGCGGTTGACCAATTTTATTATTGAATAATACAATGCACGGGTGTTTAAACAAGGTTTACTTTAGTACAAACAAAGTTGATGTAAAACTTGTACTTTAGAAAATACGGATGGGTCCAATCAACACGTTTTATAACTCCATACTTAATTAGGAACGTTCCTTATAAAAAAAACTGTGTTCTTAATTATCTGGCCACGACTGTATGTATTAAGTCCCATACGGACATTTTGATCCTAATAAAAAATAGGTACTAAATGTAAAGCCTACTTATTCAGACGTTGCTCAATAGACGTTGACGCACCGTACAAATATGTGACGGTCGTGGCGCTAGCGTGTCACTCGGTATAAGCAAAAAAAAAAAAAAAATTAAAACTAATAACCACTAAATAGATACATGTTCATCCTACATAAGTATTGAAGTACGATACCTACGTCAAGTATCATCGCTTTGGCGGGAAATTTTACCAAATTTTCTACGACTTTGTATAGGTAATGACAATGACAAGTTATTACTTATAAATTGTCATTGCCATTAAATTATTAAAAAGGTTGTAAGCTCACAAATACAGATTAGTAGGGTGACAAGGAATTTAAGGTAAAATAGGTTTCAAAATAAAAGTTATCATAGAAAAATAAGTTTGTTTTCATGTAATTACGACTTCAACATGACCGCCATCATTTACTGAGTTAGAAAAGTTGGTACCTGATCACTGATTAAAAATCATCGTGTATAACAAAATAGATAACATAACCAAAATCTACGACAACTATGCCTGGATAGAGTTGACGTTTTCGACCTATTCACGAAAAGAATAAGCTGTCAACAATGGCAACCAAAACGTCATTCTTTTTTTTATTATACACCAGACTAAAGTAATCTTTTCATTGTGTCATAGTTTTGGAGTTACTTCATTTAAGAATTAGTATATTTTAATAAATGCATAATAAAATAATTAGTAATATCAGCAAAAATATAAAAACAATGATTACATCCTCCCTCCAAGCGGAATACGGAAACGTTATAAAATTGTAGCCTTAAAAATATGAAAAGTTGTCAATTTCGCCATTCACAGAAAATTCGGTTGCACTGTAATCGATTTAGGTTTGATTTTAATTTTCTATGGTGTTTAACTGAACACGATTTTCGTTCAGGAACATGTGGAACGTGTGGCGGACTGTTCTCGAGGAGAACGAGAAGCTGGCCCGCGCGCGGCTCGCGGCTGTCGAAGTGTTCCAACAACAGATCGCCGACGAGGCTAAGATGCTGCGCCAACACAAGATCAACGTCGCCAAGAAGGTCGGTCCATGTTCCATCCCTACTATAATAATAATAATAATAATAATAAAGCCATTTATTAACCCAAAACAGAGAATGTATAGAAACAGAAGGTGGTTCCTAGAATCTAAAAGTAATGACTTTTCGGCAAAAAATACAAATTGACTTAATAAATTACAAAGTTACTTAACACTATAAAGCAACCAAATTATACATTAATATCATAAGTAATAATTAAAAATTCTGAAATATAACTAATCATGCTCTACACTTTAATACATTTCAAAGTATTTACATCTACTAGTTCATTAAATTGCCATATTAAATTATTAAATAGTATATTCAAATATTGTACATGCCGAAGTTATTTAGTTGTATAATTATTAAATAATAAAAGTAACATGTCATTAGTTAATTATATACAGTAAAAATATAAATAATCAATTCATTAAAAACATATAGGAAACCATCATTACAATTACAAATTTAATAAATTAAAGTAAAATCATCCCTACTATACAGTATGTTAATTATGTGTCCTTGAACTCATTCAAGTTTGAGTGAAATTAGAGCGAACACGTCAGCGAGGTGAAGTACGCATGCACAAAGTCAAGAGAAAGTCAGTTCATGTTTCATCCAAAGCATTAGTTTAGATTGTTTAAAACCTTAATACTCAAGCTAACACCCTTAATCCGCGCATCTATTCAAAAGCGGAAATAGCTGGCCAATCACGTAGTTACAATGTACGTAGTTAACAAAGTAGTTACACTTTGTCAAGTACGCATGACATTGTAAACGTTCTTAAACTTTAATACTCAAGCGTACACCCTTAATCGGGGCATCTATTCAAAAGCGTTCGAAATTCGTAGCTGGCCAATCACGTAGTTACAATGTACGTAGTTAACAAAGTAGGTACACTTTGTCAACTACGCATGACATTGTAAACGGTTTTATACTCACAAGGGTACACCCTTCATCGGCGCATCTATTCAAAAGTGTTAGGCATAGCTGGCCAATTACGTAGTCACAATGTACGTAGTTAACAAAGTAGGTACACTTTGTCAACTACGCATGACATTGTAAACAGTCGCTTATTGCCTCTAATAGTTCCACAGATTTATTATGTCTTAAGTTGTATATTGTTGCAACGAGCAACATTTAGGATTCAGAAAAACAAATGTTACAATCCCATACAAAAAATGATGATTACAACTCACTCCCTTCTGCACAAAAAATCAAGATGGCTCTCGTTTTTAAAATATGCTTAGGTTTTATAAGGTGCACCCTTCCAAAGGAGAACTCCCTATCATCAAGTTGTAGGTAAATTTAACCGAACACCGTCTTCTACGGGCTGGCTTACGTTTAAAGATATTGTAAAACATTTCTGTTAATATATTTCCTTGTAATTAGTACGACAGCATGTGTGATCTCCCACGCCTCAATAGGACAGTTACAATTCCAAAGTTTTTTTTTAATTACTTAAGTGCATATCTTTTACCAGTAACAACTTGACAGCTGACCTACATCCAGGCATGAGGGATAAAAATACCTTCACTTTATGAGGAATATAAAGCTAAATTCGAGGTATCGACGTCTATAATGATATTGATGATATATATCCGTGATATGTCTTTTTGAGAAGAGCTTATTGTATTTTTATATTTTTATATTTATTCAAGATCATTTGTTTATTACCATGAGCATGTCAGTTCTAGCAGGCCTAATACATAACAGCAATCTACTTTGACAAAATACATAAAACTGTATAAAATAAAAACGATATGAAGACAAAAACGAAAAAATTAAATTTGTATACACTATAAATCATTTATTTTAGTGCACTTAAAATAGGTACAGTCGCCATCAGATATATCGCAGCATTTATGGCGTGCATAAATATCTGAACATGACTCTTATTGACTGGGTGTTACAGTACATGTACAGATATACATGAATGCCTTATATGCTGCGATATATCTGATGGCGACTGTACATATACTATATGAGCTGCTAGAACTAGACAATGTTGTTGAGATATAGCCGTAATATGAACAGTATATTGCAGTGGGTATAAGGCTTTTAAATAAAAAATAAACATCGCATTCAAATCGTACCATCCGTATGGGAGCTACGATGCCTAAGACAGACACACACACAGATATACATGTTAAACTTATAACACCTCACTTTACTGGCGGGGCTTAAGATTAGAATTACAGCATAATATGACCTGGAGCTCAAACCACGGCGTAGTCATAGATAATTTCAATTAGCCCGTTCAGAAAAAATATACTACATTTAATTAACTCGAGCCTTTCTACCAAAATTCGTCTTCACCTTTGAAATGATTAATTTGTCATTTCATTCGTTTTCTAATACTTATAGAGGAATAAACGTCATACAGTCCGTGAGCTCTCAGATTGCCGTTCGGGTTTGGGTGAACAGTGAGAGGCTCTTATCTGGATAGCGTGAGAGCGAGCGAGACGTGAATCGCATTCTGACAGCTCACGCACAATACATTTTGTAAGAGGTTTTACGGAGAACATCACTTTCAGTTCCACGTCGTCGTACATGGTATCTGTTTTACTATTTGACTTGTGTATCAAGTGAGACAAATGAAAAAAACTACATAAATATTGTGTATTTTTCCGGTCGGTATTATTTTTTAACCCCCGATGAAAAAAGAGGGCTGTGTATCTGTCTGTGGCATCGTACCTCCCAAATGGATGGACCAATAGGTAATAGGCCCAGTAGTGTCCAAGATATTAGCTTTAATTGGCACAAGGGACAAGATCTCAGCCAGCTGAAGCTAAGAATTCCAAATGTTGTAGTTATGTTCAGTTTTAGTAGCATTTTCTATATCACTCATTGAACAGTTTTAGTAGCATTTTCTATATCACTCATTGACAGAAATCATCATGATGGCCATGATGATGATTTCTGTCGGATGTGTTTAAAATATTGAATGTAGGTTTTTTTTCTTTTTCCATAATTTATGCATTATATTTGTATCAATTCTTTGTATCAATTCTGACTGTACCGCAGATATTGATAACTGGTTTCTCCATAACCAAGTTCACTTAGAAACTTCTGAGCCGACGTGCTACGGAGAATGCCTGATACGCTGCAATGCTACGCGGCTACGCCGTAGCTCTGGCTACGAGTATCATCGTTGCGCTACGAAACTTTACTACGGGATCGTAAAATGCGAGCAAAATAGATTGTAATGACGTATGATAACGTAAAATAAAAAAAATCTGAGGCCATACTTTGTGTAGTAGAAATTATAGTTTTGCTCTTACGATAAACTTACTACGCGACAAAGTAAACTTTTCCGTTGGAAAACTGTTGTCGCCATACTTTACATTAGGTTACCAAATGCCATTAAGTTTGTAACAACATAATATTTATTGTAATGTAGCTACAAATTTACGGTTTTCGGGCCTTTCTATTTACTAGGGCTACATGATGAGTAACATCTTGCGAAATTGTATGATTGTAGGTCAACGGAAAATATCCTATAGGTTTTAATTCCCTTGCCCTTGCCAGCGTGAACATATGCATAAAAGCTCGTATTATTCGATTGCGTTGACTTGGATGTTTTGCTCCAAGGGGTAGCAGACTATGTGCTTGATTTACTAACATAGTCACAAAGAACATTGTGTTCGGATAAAAGCTGCAAGGCTATCTGATATTTTGATTCTTGTTATTTGCACTACTAAAGCCAGATTGCCGACGCTAAACAACCCATTGGACGACCCATGTTGAGGTTTAAGGATATCGCGAAGCGTGATATGCTGTCATTCAATATTGACATTCAAAACTGGGAAAATGAGTCTTAAAACCGTGACTTATGGTGGAAGACTTTGTGCGACGATGTGGTCGCACATTATGAAGCCTGGTTTGCTTCTCTTTCTCATAAGCGTGACTTGAGACACCAGCGCGCAATTCTTCGCCCTCCACCGACTGGCGCAATATTTTTATGTCGAATGCTGTCGAAGCTGTCGCTCTTGAATCGGGCTATCGAGTCACGTTTGTAAGTGCCGCACTTCTATGGACGTTGCCCTTTTGAGCGCCAAAGACGGCAGATCACGTCGACGGAAAGTTATACCCCAGACCCCACGACGTCATTTGCCGCTATACAATGCCATACTATCTGCTGGCAGCTTGACGTCTGGGGCTCAGCTTTCCGCCGACGAGCTGAGCGGTGAAGAGGTTAAATCATCTTTTATAGATGTAAGAGGCTGATGATGATGACTAAAGCTAGGCATTCCCTTGCAGTGCACGGACTCCCTTGCGCAGGCGCACAAGGAACTGCAGCTGACGGTGATCGACGTCGACAAGACCAAGAAACTGTACTTCGACGAGGAACACACGGCACACGACGTCAGGGACAAGGCCAAAGACATCGAGGAAAAGTAAGTTGTCAAAAAGAACTTTACTGTTTTAAGAGGCCTTATTCCTTTTAATATTTTTTTTCATATTATGACTAATATATTGATAATACTTTCCCCTGAGTTCTAGATAGTGACATAGCTATTTCAATTTTGTCAATTTCAAGTAGTATTTAAAACAAACATTATCAATGAAAAATTAAAACTGTAGGTTTCAAATATATACCAATTAATCGCAATAGCCCTGGTCTTAGTAGTAACATCCTAATAATATTATAAACGTGAAAGATTGGATGGATGGATGGATGGATGGATGGATGTACGTTCCACTTAATCTCAAAAACTACTGAACGAATTATGATGAAACTCTTCAGTTATGTACCTTATATATCATAATAGGACATGGGCTATCATTTATATCAAGTTTTATCCCTTTTAGGGACGAAAAACGGGATTAAAGCTTGTTGATAATATGTTAGGAAAGATGTTACGATCATAGAGAAAAATGTCTAAAACAATCAGCATTTTAAACGGATAAGGAGCCATAAGCCGTGTTTTGTTTTACAAAGTCTTTAGATATTTTTGCTCGTCACAGATTGAAAAAGAAGAAAGGATCCTTCTTCCAATCGATCACATCACTTCAGAAGAACAGCGCTAAAGTGTCGTCGCGTCGCGATCAACTCGAGGAGAAATCAACAGGCGCCAGGAACGACTATTTGCTTAGCATCGCGGCTGCTAATGCCCATCAGGTACATATGATACATTTGTATTTACAGTCCAACTGTAACAATCCCCTCTCTTCGTTTATGAAGTTTTCTATCTATTCCCATTTTATTTAATAGGTATAGACGGCCGATCGTAGAGAGGCCGGATAGTAATACGACGCCGGCAAACCCTTTTCACGGCATGTATAGTGCTTTTCTCAAACGTATGCAACTAAATAAAAAATACACCACTCAAAATATATAATTCAGCTGTTTAGCCTATTCATGAACGTAGACGCCATGTTTAAGAATAATTGGAGCGGAGCGAGCGAAGCGAGCGAAGCTCCCATGGATCGACTCGAATGGACTTTGTAACAATGCGCAGATCTCAGCGAGTTTTCAACCGATTTTAGAATTTTTTGTTTTAAAATGCACAAATTAAATTTCGCTAGGTCGTGACGAAGAGAAAATTTCGAAAAAAAAAAAAAAAAAACTCCGCTCCAATCTATGGTGCAAGCTTATAGCCGGTGGCTGACTCTGCATCGACCTAGTTGGAGCGAAGCTCCCATGGATCGACTCGAATGGACTTTGTAACAATGCGCAGATCTCAGCGAGTTCTCAACCGATTTTAGAAATTTTTGTTTTAAAATGCACAAATTAAATTTCGCTAGGTCGTGACGAAGAGAAAATTTCGAAAAAAAAAAAAAACTCCGCTCCAATCTATGGTGCAAGCTTAGCCGGTGGCTGACTCTGCATCGACCTAGTTTACTTCCCGGCTTAGGCCTTCAATTTTGTATGAAATTCCTTTACAGTTCTCTCGAGTTGTTCCACCCGAAACGTGATACTTCGAAGCCTGTTATAACGCACGTAATGACGACATTTCATAGCATGATTGAGAAAATGCAATAAAGACTGGCGATACTGTCTTTAGCGACTAATGGTTCACTGAAATGGAACCATCATGATGTTCACTGAATTATATTTCTAACGAGCCTCTTGTTCACAGAACCGCTACTTCCTCGTCGAACTGCAGACCTGCATGCAGAACATGGAGTCAGCGGTCTACGAGAAGGTTTCCGAGTTCCTCACACTCATGGGCCGCACGGAGCTGCTCACGTGCTCCGCCACTCAGCACTCGTTCGGCAAGATCCGCGACCAGGCGCAGCAGCTCACCCGTGACTACAACCTGCAGTGCGTGTATCTGTACTACCCGGTGCTGAAACAACACATCCAGGTGGGATTCATGAACGCCTGGGAATTTATGTTGCACTGGTACTCAAACTGCGACTGTATCCTTTTCGACGAACGCGCCAAGTTGGTTGGCGCAATGATAGTGCACCTGCCTACTGATCCGACGGTCCTGGGTTCGAATTGAGTCGATTTTTTTATGTATTTAAGTATGCATTCCTTTCTTTGCTACCTTGTGTTGAAGCAATATAATAAATACGTAAAAAAAATGCGACCGTCCAGGGGTTAATTTTACCCTGGTACTTGAAACTTAAACTGCGTACAAACACTTGATTTTTTTTATATATCTTGATAATCATATATTTCCACAATGACTAAAACTTTCTCTTCGGTCACACGAATAAAATACAGAAAGAATGGGGGCCCAGCTGCTGCCGTGATACAGTAAAAAGTCGTATCTTACTATGAAATCCATATGTAGATACGACTTTTTATCATAGTACGGCAAAGCTCACCAGTTCACCAAGATACGGTACTGAAAAAAGATTTAAGGTTTGTAAAATCAATTTAACTAACCTCCGTCATAAATGAAAGAGTAAAACTTTGCATGTAACTGAAGGAGCGTGCAGCTATATTGAAGACGAACTAGATATTTATTTTGGCTAGAAACTCATCTACAGTGATCAAAGAACTTCTATACATATTTATGCCAAAGTTATTGCAATTTCACCGAGTTATATGTAATTTATTCCACAAATCTACACTGATAATTGCAAGTTTCGAGCATTCGGCTATTTATAATTCAAAGTCAAACCAGCCGGTAAAAAATCTTGGTTTGTTGAACGAACTGGGTGTTACGACACGTCGCGCTCAACTGTTGCATAGTACACAAACCAGCAACAAAAAATGTCCCCACAACAATCGACCTAAAGAAAATTTTGTCAGAGTTGGAAATAACGTGTTGTAAGTTCACTTCAAATTCTAATATTATCGTGTATTTGTCCATAATGAGTTAGGTGTCGGTAGGGCAACAATAACCAGGATATCCCATTTTTAGAAACCGTAAAGGAGGCGTTCGGCATATGTGTGCCGGTTGCCCATTATCAATTTATTGCACGAATATATTTTCTGCGAGAAATCCTGAAATGATCGGACTCGTATGATGAGTTGATGCCTGATTCATCGTTATTATTAGACACGTTTTCGTTTGGCGACGCGGTTGGCGCAGTTTGTAGTGCACCTACCTGCTGAGCCGGCGGTCCCGGGTTAGAATCCCGGCCAGGGCAGATATTTGTGTGATGAACTTGAATATTTGTTCCTGGGTCATGGATGTTATCTATATACTCGTGTGTATTTATATTATCGTCTAGTATGTATAATTGTCGTCTAGTACCCATAGTACAAGCTTTGCTTAGATTGGGACTAGGTCGATTTGTGTAACATTGTCCCTTAATGCTTACCTATTTATTATTGGTACTGTGACCGAAACCCTATAATGTAACGTTGTAGTAAATGCATACGCGAAATTGTGAACATGTTCCCTGTAAGATTGCATTCCTCGTCAAATAATAAAACCCAAGTTGCCTAGCAAAATCTAGATCTTATATTTCTCGGTCTCACAATGAGAACTTTAATTCAATTACATGAATAAGTGTTCCACAAATACAGCAAAACCTATTAAATTGTACTCGTATATTGCTGTCCCTCCCTCGCACCTGAGTTATTACCCCCTATATTTGTCACTCGTATTCCTTATACATGAAGATTGCCGACTACCATTAGTACTTTGGTTTCACTGTACGCTGTGTACTAATGGTGGCAGCCCTGCGGCGGCCAATTTAATTTGTCCAGTGCGAGCCCAGGGCAGTGTAATGCATTCAGTCTGACTTGTGGGTGGCCCCGGTGCTTAATACTGCTGCGGCAATTGTAAATACGGGCTGTTTGGAATACGAGGACTATTAAACGCAAGACTGGCAGTTTGTTTTGGTTAAGCGAATGTTCATCGGACAGTTTAGAGGGCTAAGTAGGAAGTTTGACGAAACTTATGAAACAATCCATCGAATCCATCTAACGGTCATTCTTAAGATCAGATGGATTATTTTCGCCATTTAGAGTTAGCCGATATAGTATTGGATTTATCGAATCTTAACTTTATTCCTGCTCATTGCAAATATTTTGGTACACTCGGAGTATGTTATGATGTCAGGAAATAAACACAAATCATGTAAGTACTGCGTCTTTTTAAACTTACTATTATTCAAATAGATATAAATGATATAAGTTTCTACGTTCGAAACCGTGTTAAAACATCGACCAGTTTACATGTATACGACTCTTTTGTTAAGAAAACTCTCGTTATCCTTGCTTTTATAAATTGACATTGTAAGGTAGGTACTCGTCTTTGAGTATTTATATTTAGACAGGAGATGCCATGCATGGGCGACCCCCTCCGGCAAAATAATTGGTCAAATGGTCAAGCACGTTATATAAAACTACTTAAAGTCACTTCACTGTCATTTTTCATCATTCCGTGTCGCGTGACATTTCTCTTCAAAAATGGTGAATTGTGCAGTATTTTCGTGTAAAAGACGATCCGACACCTCAAATTCGCCACAAGATCGCGTTTCCTATCACAGGTAAGTGTTTTTATTAACTATTAAATGTGTATTGAAGTACAATCTCCATTGAAAGAAAAAACCGTTGCGATACGTAAACGACAGAAAAATGTAAACATAAAACGGTGGTACAGGGGCGAGGGATGTGACGAAGTCAAAACCACGACTCAACATTTGAATGAATCATTCATTCATTCGATCACTGCAGTTCGTTTAATAGTTAGTGTATTATTAGATACTTGCGACCCTCCCGGCTTCGCACGGGTGCAAAACTGATAAATTATGCATGTATTATACATATTATAAACCTACCACTTGAATCACTCTATCTATTAAGAAAAACTGCGGCATAATCCGTTGCGTAGTTCTAAAGATCTAAGCATACATAGGGACAGACAGACAAACAGGCAGACAGCAAGAAGCGACTTTGTTCTATACGATGTAGTGATTGAATTTAATAATAGGTATAGATGTATGTTATTTTTAAATCTTGCAAGGTGAATTAGAAATATTACCTTTCTCTAGACATACGATGTTGAAATTTAATATGAAAATGAAAATAATTCTTTGCTAAAAGTATATCTAGATAAAAGGAACATTTAATGCTGGGCTATGAGTATATGCAATATTCATATACTATTATTTATAGACTTTATTTCATATTCTTTCCATCTTCACTGCTGCCTCCTTATTTCCTTATTCTTCTTTTCTTTTATAGAATGAGAAATGAGGATATGCCGTAGAAGAACCAAGGTAACCGGCATAGCGCACAGGACTGCACGATTGAAGTGGCAATGAGCAAGCCATGTAGCCCGGAGAATCGATGGCCGTTAGGTCAGCAAAGTGCTAGAGTGGCGACCACGTATAGGAAAGCACAGCGTAGTGAGGGTTGTGACGATTCTTGGGGAGGCCTATGTTCAGCAGTGGACGTCTGTGGCTGATAGATAGATGAATATATTTACTCAATTATAACTTTTTTTATTTTATTTTATATGGTAATTCTAATTAAATTAATAACAATTTGTTTTATTGTTTTCTCTTTACTCATTATTTACTCATATCTTTAAATCACTTTATATGTTGTTTCATATTAATCACCTTTATTTTTAGATGGGCGTATGTTCTTTTCCTGAAGGTTATATTCACTGACCTCTACCTAAACTACAAGCACGTTGGACTAAATATTCCATAGGGAATGACAGTCGTTTTCAGTGCCCATTCAAAGCATCCTGCGTGAACGTCTACTAAAATTGTCATTTCAGGCAAACCGTTCTTTGATCTGTGACGATCTGTGAATCTCTAATATTAGACCCATGGACGCTCACACAACTTGCACATAGCTATCAGCTCCAAAATGGCGAAAATGAAATGGTTTCATTTTAGCAACGACAATATGAAGTCGAGTGTACTTGTTTTAGAAGTCCGTGATTGTTTAAGCCCGAAACAACCGCGGGCGACAGTTTTATTTTACAGTTTAGTTATGCGAGAGTGATAAGGACACAATAAATATAGACAGATATACATAGAAACAAATATATTTATTGGATAACATCTTCAATATACAGAATTTACAGTTTTCAAATTTCACAATAGATAGTACCTATAAGACAATTCAGTTCATTCATTAAAATGATTCGACTCATTCTTCATGTGTCCCATCACTATGTTTTTCTTATGTATGCTGCACAGTTACGTGAAAACAGTATCTGTGTGCATGTCATTTTTGATGTGTTGAATTTTGCTGTAGTGCGCGTTTATCGCAACAGCAAAATTTGTGTCTGTTGAGTTATTCGTCTTTTGGTGGTGTGCTGTACGTGTTTACCTCACCCCCCGCTAAAATTGGCGAAAAAATTTGTTCGAAGAGTTTACGTTATGACACCTCCATTGTCTATAAATACTCAAAGGTACTCGTAGATATATTTAATATCAAATCAGCCTACTCAAATACGCTATAGTGACCCCCCCTTTATTTAGAAACTATTTGATGTCATTCAATTTTAGTGTATACCTAATGTTAACAAAACAACTTTCAAAAACTTGGAGGAATGAGTACCTCTCTGACATGTATTGGTAATGTGAATAGACGAGAATAGTTAATTTGAAATATATTTTTCCCGCGCAGTAGTACACATAAAAACTTATACCGATATGCGGGCATGATGGTCGCTTTTATCCTTCTTTTATCACGCGATAAATGAGTGACAAAGCTTCCTTCACGTTTTGACAAAATGCGAGTGTGAGTGACAGATGCTTTAACACTTGTTTATTAGGTGATAAACGCAACCATCAGCGCCCTGTACCTACGTCTAGCTTATCTGACACACGCGACTCTTTTACGCGTGACATATTCTAGCTATCACTTTATTTTCAATACCGTGCGAGCAAGACAGGTGACACAGAGTCGCGCGACTAGCGAAGTCGTGGCAAGATTATGCTAGCCCCGCTGTTCATCATCACATACAAGATTCGTCGTCGGCATCGTAACTGCGAATGATAATTACAAATTAAACCCTTCTTCGACAGTACGACTACGAGCCGTGCGACAACGACCCCGTCGAGATCGTGACCATGGAGCACGAGTCCGTGGCCCAGACCCTCGCGCAGGAGGCCCGGCGGTGGGCCACGCGCGTGGTCCGTGAGACAGCCCTAGTGCGTGATGCCACTCGCAAGCTGCACCTGTACCAGGCCATGCGGGATGCGGGACAGAAGGTAAACAATAGAATAGTACTGCAGACGCTGGGGAAGGTAATTTCAAACAATAGAATAGTACGGGAAATAAGGGCTTGCTGGCTGAGTAGAGACGGCCGACCGTAGGGAGGCCGGATGGTGATACAAAGACGGCAAGCCCTTTTTATGGCTAAGGCATGTATAGACACTTCGAAGCCTGTTTTAATAACGCACGTTATGACGATATTTCATTGCATGTTTGAGAAATAGTACATTACTGCAGACGCCGGAAAAAGAGGGGCTTGCCGGGTTAGTAGGTAGGTATATACGGATAGTGACACGAAGCCGGCAAGCCCTTTTCACTGCTAAGGCATGTTTAGCGCTTTTATCAAACATATGCAATGAAATAAAAAATACACCACTCAAAATAAATATTTATAATTCAGCTGTTTAGCCTGCTCATGAACACTGACGTTATGTTTAAAAAGAAAATACTTCCTGGCCTAGGCCTTCAATTTTGTATGGAATTCCTTTACAGTTCTCTCGACTTGTTCCGCCCGAATCGTGATACTTCGATTCCTGTTATAAAGCACGTTATGACGAAATTTCATTGCATGTTTGAGAAACATTTATTTATTTAATCTTATGGCGTAAAAAAGACGTGACTTCTAATCGAAATATATACAACAGTTATGTCACTAATTGATATCCAAGGTCCTTAGCCATTTAGCTCGTATGCACATACTGGTGGCTCGAATTATAGCAGTGCATATCCTTGTTCTAAGCCAACCCAGTATCGTACCCAGCGATTTGTTCCAACGGTCCGAGAGGGCTTCCCTTAATAACTATTTAGTAGTCTTTATTTAAAACTTGTATACTTTTTACTTTATTTAATACGAAAAAATACAGTTATAACAGAAAAAAAACTTGATTTAGATTTGTGAGGCACTTTACGAATAGAAATACAGATAAGTATTATAACAAACACTTAATTTATTTAGAAAGGCTTGCAATAAACAATCTAAAAGTCATTATGAAAACGGATTTTGCAACACAACACACTTATTTCGATATTGGCTTAACTACCTAATCGAATACGTTCAATGAGGCTATGTACACTATGCAACAATGTTAACTCACTTTACACATTATCAGTTTCGCAACTTTGTAACTCCGGTTCACGGTGTATGTTGACTATGGCTTTCGAGACAAGAACTAGTTAACGAGTTGTTACTATGCAATGAGATTGAAATACATGCATGGCTCGGTGCAACCTGCATCAATGTTAGATTATAACGGGAGCCAGATGGGGCCGACGTCCCTTGCCATGTTTATGTCATCTCACTCAAATTATGAATCCGAATCAAATCCGGAATATCCGGAAATAATATCAGTAAATCTGGTCGAAATGAACTCGCTGGTTTACGTCTGTGATCTGAAACAAATCATATTGGGCAATAATAAACATGTAAATCGTAAATATGGAATGATCTATCTGTAAAGCATTTCCCGGTGGGCTACAGATTGGCAAAACAAGAACGAATCATACGGTTGGAAATTACGGATAAGTTTATTTCGGATGGAATGATTGTATTTATGGATTTCGAGAGAGTTCATCATCATCATCATCATCAGCCAAAAGACGTCCACTGCTGGACATAGGCCTCCCCCAGAGAACGCCACCATGACCGGTCCTGCGCCTCCCGCATCCAGCGGACTCCAGCGACCTTCACCAGGTCATCAGTCCACCTTGTGGGGGAGAGAGTTAACAAGTTTTTAATGGATTGGGTGACTGGTGTTTCGGCGTAAAATGTACACGCTAACAATAAATGGATTCGGCAAACTAACTTATAATACCTGTGCTAACTCGGGGCACGTTCATAGAGATTTAATATCGATATACAAAATATATTCATACATGTACCTACTCATTGAATATTCTCGATTCCTATAAAAAGGTTCGATATCATGTCTGATGATAAAGTGGATATTTTCATCTAGACGGCAATATTTTATACCGACGAATATGGAAAAAATATCGATTGTGAACTTACTATGAAAACTATTTCAAAATAAACGAATAATAGACGTTTTATTGTTATTATTTTAAAATTGAAAGACAAAAATAAATGCTGGATAACATTTAGATCTTGACAGTAACATCGATATATTTTTTGTCGATAAAATAATTTACTATATCACTTTCGTATAGATGCCCCGAGTTATCCCAGCGAGTTATACTGGATTAATTAAATAGTTAACGAACGTAATCGAAAAATTACAAAGTCGTTATGATTGCAATCAAGGCTCGTAGATGGCGCTCGCATGCTGAAACTCGAATCACCTCAGGTACCGCGACATAAATGGGAATATCGTAATTGCAATCAAGGCTTGCACGTCGATTGTCAAATGCATGCAATGAATGAATACATGAGGGATGAGTTAGGCTGGGATTACCTTTGAGTTTAAGGCCAATCTACGAATGCAATAACCTAACGACAACGATTTGTTTCGTCTACACGACATTTTGCGGATGGATCGACTATTTGAATTAAACTTTGGTATATCGAAAGTTCTGCTTAATTAAACATAAGGATTTTTACTTCATCCGCGTCGTATAGAAAAATCAGGACCCTTATTTGCTTCTTCCTAGTAAAGTATCCTTATAAATTAAAGTAGTAAAAATTGGTGCAGTTCTTTAAGCAGACACATACAGAAAAAAGAAATAAGCGATTCAGTGACATCCAAATAAAAGCCTATAAATTTTTTATACATTTTTGTAGAATAACGTCAACGGAAATACATAAATCGAAAAGAAAAAATCCTTACACGATTATAGATTAAAAAAAATCCAAGGAAGTAACTCTGTTTTTTTCCCAGACCGACCCCAACGACCCAAACGGCCCCGAGCTTGAAGTGCGCATGGACGAGCTGCGCTCCAACATCCGTCGCTCGGAGACTTCTAAGGCCAAATACGAGGCGCGGCTGGAGTGTCTCCGGCAAAGCGCGGCGCCCGTCGACGAGTGGCTGAAGGAGATCGATCTACTGGCGGTGCAGGAGACGCTGCCGCGCAGCAGCAGCCTGCTCAGCGTGAGGACCGACGCGTCTGGTGCCGCCGTAAGTGATGTAGCAACCGCTCCAAGACTCTAAGTATGAGGTGTGGGGAGTTCCTCCGGGCGAGCGCGGCTCCCGTCGACGAGTGGCTGAAGGAGATCGATCTACTGGCGGTGCAGGAGACGCTGCCGCGCAGCAGCAGCCTGCTCAGCGTGAGGACCGACGCGTCTGGTGCAGCCGTAAGTGATGTAGCAACCGCTCTAAGACTCTAAGTATGAGGTGTGGGGAGTTCCTCCGGGCGAGCGCGGCTCCCGTCGACGAGTGGCTGAAGGAGATCGATCTACTGGCGGTGCAGGAGACGCTGCCGCGCAGCAGCAGCCTGCTCAGCGTGAGGACCGACGCGTCTGGTGCAGCCGTAAGTGATGTAGCAACCGCTCTAAGACTCTAAGTATGAGGTGTGGGGAGTTCCTCCGGGCGAGCGCGGCTCCCGTCGACGAGTGGCTGAAGGAGATCGATCTACTGGCGGTGCAGGAGACGCTGCCGCGCAGCAGCAGCCTGCTCAGCGTGAGGACCGACGCGTCTGGTGCCGCCGTAAGTGATGTAGCAACCGCTCCAAGACTCTAAGTATGAGGTGTGGGGAGTCCCTCCGGGCGAGCGCGGCGCCCGTCGACGAGTGGCTGAAGGAGATCGATCTACTGGCGGTGCAGGAGACGCTGCCGCGCAGCAGCAGCCTGCTCAGCGTGAGGACCGACGCGTCTGGTGCCGCCGTAAGTGATGTAGCAACCGCTCCAAGACTCTAAGTATGAGGTGTGGGGAGTCCCTCCGGGCGAGCGCGGCGCCCGTCGACGAGTGGCTGAAGGAGATCGATCTACTGGCGGTGCAGGAGACGCTGCCGCGCAGCAGCAGCCTGCTCAGCGTGAGGACCGACGCGTCTGGTGCAGCCGTAAGTGATGTAGCAACCGCTCCAAGACTCTAAGTATGAGGTGTGGGGAGTCCCTCCGGGTCAGTGGAGTGCCAGTCGACGAGCGCTCAAGGATCTCGATCTGCTGTATAAACCCGAATTAACAACATTTTCTTTGTCCGCTCATCACGCCGAAATGACTTAACAGATTTTATAAAATTTTGGTACAGCCGCGATCATTTACTACACACTTACGAGAACAAAAATATCTGAACACGACCCTATTGTCAGGAGCATAAAATCGTGTTGACATATTTTTGTTCTTGTAAGTGTGTACTGTGTGTAGATGTAAATGAACTCGACTGTACATATGATAGTTTGACTGCCAAAGACTACGGTAAAGAACAAAGTTACGCGGACGAAGTTGCGGTCACCTTCTGCCCTTCTACTACTAAATAATGCGCTTGTTTCAGGACCAACCCAGCTCAGACTCGTTCTACGACAGTGACAACACAGAGGGCGAGCAGGCGCCGCCTGCCTCCGTGTCCGGACACCAGCGAACCACGTCCGGCTCGCAGCACGAGGACGATCACGACGAGGAAGTTGACAGTAAGGCCAACTTATTTTCGGGCCAGCATAAATCGTGTGAAACAGCGATGATACCGCGCAGACCAGAGGGGTTAATCCACAGTTCGATATTAAAATTTGTGACGATGACTTGTTCTTTATTTAAACTTTATTTAATCGAGCAGAAGAACGCGATATAAATTTCAAAAATTGAATTATAGTGTAGTCCTCATATATCTTACTGTCGTTTAACTGCAACATCAGCTGGCCAGGACCACTAAATAAGTCACAATATTAAGACAAACCAAAGCATAAGACAGATTTTATCTATAACACTCTTGTATTATTGTGCAGCGGCCCTGGAAGAAGAACGCATGCGCATGGAACAACTGGCCGTCGGCTGGGATGACCCAACACAAGTGAACTGGGGCGAGGCCGAAGCAGAGCCCGAAGCAGCCAGCACCGGTGTGGAAGCACCCACGGCGCCTCTGTACAAGTGCACGGCGCTTTACTCATACACGGTGAGTGTCTTTGAGTTACTACCTCTTTACTTACTTCAAGCCGGTAGCATCTTTCGTGTATCTTATTCACGCAAAATAGGCGCATTATAAGACGTCGAGTTGCGGGAAACCAGCCCGCGATTACCTATACCTATCTGACCCGCTACCTACGTGAATCTAAACGCCTGGGTATTCATTACCAAATTCTTTCATCCACCATATTTCTATCACTCACATACTCAACTCATACCTCCTGGTCAGAAAATTCCAGCTTGGCTAAAACTCATTTGACCCTGAAGTAACCATAAGAAAAAAATTGGGCAAGTGCGAGCCCGACTCGCGCATGAAGGGTTCCGTACCTATACATATATATATATATATAATCTATAACAAGTTTGTTGTATGGGAGCCCTCCCTTAAATATTTATTTTATTTTATTTTTAGTATTTGTTGTTATAGCGGCAATAGAAATACATCATCTGTGAAAATTTCAACTGTCTAGCTATCACCGTTCTTGAGATACAGCCTGGTGACAGACGGACGGACGGACGGACAGCGAAGTCTCAGTAATAGGGTCCCGTTTTTACCCTTTGGGTACGGAACCCTAAAAAAAACTATTTTACAATGAAAAAAACTAAATGTCAATTTTTACGACGCTTTCATTGAAGTACAGCTAAAATGTGACTCGATTAACTAATTCGTAAGAGATAAGCGACAGTACGTATGTATCGATGCCTTTGTTCACACTTGTACAATTATTTAATAACAATTATTTTGCCAATCAAATTTAAACCACATTTGTGCACTAACGTCCTAATTGCAACTACTTTTTCCGAAAAGTTAGTACGATTGTGATATAAGGGATATGCACAACACACACGTACCCAGAAGTTTGGCAATTCCTTCATCTGCCGAACTATCAAAATATGGAACTCCTTGCCGGCTCATATGTTTCCTCCTTCTTATAACTTGGGACCCTTCAAACGAAGCGTGAAGAAGCATCTCTCGGGCCAGCATGGCACTGTCAACTGACATGGCACCGTTGGTTTTTCGTCAGTTGCCATTATGACTTGGGCACCCGTTTTTGCTTATCATTAGGCGAAGTGGAGCCACTATGTTGTGCCGTTATAAAAAAAAACGGCTCTCGTCCCTATCACTACTTAGTATAAAAGCCCGTTTAGCACCTCTATGGTCACTCTCTGACGATACTGTACAGAAAGGGATAGGTAGTATATTTCGCACGAGAAAGAGTCGCGTGTCAAAGTTGCTAGTGAGATTTAAATCAAATGTTTGTCTATTTTACGTAAATTGTACGTAGATCGTCGTGTTTATTAAAACATATTAAGAGGGCGCCGAGCGTTAGCGACTGAACCATAGAGCGCGGGGAATGCGTATTTAGATCGGCGCGCGGCCGCCATAGTAAAAATGTATGGAGAATTAAAAGCACTTTTTGATAAATCTGGACCTTTAATACTAAACATTAATTGAAATATTTGATGCGGACAAATAGTAATGTAAACATTAATCTCTTTTTTGAACTGAAAATCAGAATAGGTTTCCATTGTTAAAGTGTAAAAAAACACTTAACGTCTGCTTACGATTTTACAATTTTCGTCCAACTTTACTTAGTTCTCTAGGGTAAAATATTAATAATCTTATAATTTTTCCACGGAGAAGTTGTTAACACGTTCTTCGAAGTGCTAAATATATAGAATAGAATAGAATAGAATACGTTTATTTCGTCAAACATAGGTAGATAAGGTGACAATGGCAGTAATAGTAGGTACAGCTACGTCTTGCCGCATGGCGTACGAAATTATACACAAGAATAAAAATAAAATGAGAACATAGCAAATCAGACAATATTATAAAATCTAATAGAAATAAAGTTAAGAAACATCAAATAACATAGTATGTCCAGTATTTAAAATTAATCATTTAAGTTATCAATTATTTCAATTTAAATATTATCTTCAAAATAATCCTTAATACTATAATAACATTTGTCAATTAATATATTAAACAGCTGATGTTTGAACCTCTTTGTTGTCTCTAGTTGGAGTTCCTCTGGAAGTTTATTAAATATTTTTGGAGCCATTCCTATGACGCTTTTTTTCATTAGGGCAGTATTCCATACATTCAGTTGTAGTGCATGCTTTCTTTGACGAAGGTTACATGTTTGCGTTTTAACGGGGAACAGTCCAGGGTTACTTTTAACAAACATACAGCATTCAAAAATATAAAGGCATGGGAATGTCAATAGTCTTAAGGACTTAAAATGTGGTTTACAGCTTTCTATGGGCTTCAGTTTGCAAATTGCCCTTATACATTGTTTCTGTGCTCTAAACAAAATGTCTCTGTATGCTGAATTGCCCCAGAAAATAAGTCCGTAACGGAGGGTCGAGCTCACGTAGCCGTGATAAGCTGTCAACACGGTTTTTAGGTCATTAGACTTGGCCAGTTGATATAGAGCAAATGAGAATTTATACAATTTTTTGCAAATTTCCGTGGAATGTGTCTCCCATGACATGTTGCTGTCAATATGGAGACCTAAAAATTTTGTGGTATCTGTGTTTTTAATGACAGTACTTCCATGTGAGATGTTTAATATGGGGACCGTTTTCTTTTGCGAAAACTGCATTGTATTGGTTTTAGACAAATTTACTTTCAGGTTGTTTTGCTCTAACCATGAAACAACGTTTTTTATAGCCAATTTAATGTCATTTTCGTAATTAAGGATATTGTCTGGTTCTACAAAAATTGTACTATCATCTGCAAAGAGTAACATTGGATGCAGAGTGGACATGATTATGTCATTGATGTATACAAGGAATAGTAGGGGTCCGAGGACACTTCCTTGGGGTACCCCATGTTTAATTAGCATCTTTTTTGATTTATATACTTTTTCTTCCTTAGAAATATTACATATTTGGACTAATTCAATATGCTGCAGCCTATTATCCAAGTAAGACTCGATAAGTGTAAGTCCATTACCACGGATACCACAATGATCTAATTTTTTAAGAAGGATTTGGTGGTCTACATGGTCAAAGGCTTTTGTCATGTCCATGTAAATGGCACATGACAATTTCCTCTTGTCAAGGTTTGTCGTGGCTCTTCTGACTAAGTCATAAATAGCCACATTTATGGTTGAATGCTTCCGGAAACCTTTTTGCTCTTTAACAAGCACGTTATATTTTTGGAAGAAATTATACATTTTATCATATATGATTTTCTCAAATATTTTTGACAATACTGATAGCAGAGCAATCGGGCGATAATTTGATGCATTTTCTCTATCCCCTTTTTTGTAGAGCGGCTTTATAATTGCTGGCTTTAAGTTATCAGGAAAAGTTCCAGTCATAAAACTTAGGTTAACTATGTGACTCAAAGGACCGGCAATGGAATGACCAACATATTTCACAACCTTTGTATGTATGTCATCAAATCCCACACTGTTTGTATTTTTTAATGACAATATAGTTTTCAATATGTCGTCGGGGCATGTCGGGCTCAAAAAAAATGTATTCTGGTTGTTAGGCGTTTTAATATTGTATCTGCCCTTTTGACAACTGCTTTCTGTAATTTCGTTAATAAAGAAGTTATTTAAAGCATTAGCAATATCTGTGGGATCTGTAATATTTTTCCCCTCTATGGATAATTTACTTATCGGTTCGTTTGGCATAATACTTTTAGATTTGTTTATTACTTGCCACGTTGCCTTTGACTTATTTTTTGACGATTTTATGAAATAATATAATATAGTTTAGAAATGGATTAAACAACTAGTGTTGACGTTATCTACTTAACGGCAACTGCCTATTTTTTCACATTTCGCTCGGTGCAGTCTTAAGTGCTTTACTAATTCAAAAGTTGTACTAAAGTATTTTTGTGTTCCCTTACACGTAAAAGGTGAATGTTTTTACAAGCTTTTATTTAACTTGCAATGTATGTGTATGTTCGGGTGGAATCTTGCAACTCAATTTTGATTCCTACTATAAAACTATTCTTATTCGTGCGCAAAGTGGTCGTAGCTTAGTTATCTACAGAAAACAGAGAGTGCACAAAAAGACAAAAGATATGACATGAGGCGCCGCGCGCCGCGAGGTCTGACTGCAGTAGTACCTAATCCGATTATATTTACCGGATTATTGCTATCGAAAGTCCACAATACTGGTTTTGAAGCTAAAATGCGAGTTAAATGACGCTTCGAGGTCTCCGATTGTCGATTCGGAATAACACTTTGTGGGATTGCTTTTCGTGTTCCGTTTTTGATGAAATAATAGTATCAACCGTGTACGATTTGTTTCAGCTAACAAACATCGAAGTTATTGATGAAATTGTATTTGATCAAAGCAAGACAATATTGAATCAGTTAAAGTCAAGTCATTTCAAATGATATATCTCATCTCAATTTTGGAAATACGAAGTTAAAAATGATCGTCTAAAATGCTATTCATGCATATGGCTTTCTTTTTTGAACGAAACGTAACTGACTAATTTCACGCACTACACGGTCAAGTTAAAGTATGCGCCTGTTATTTATGCCGTCACATACAAAGCAAACGCAAATTAAGCGCGTCCGGATTGACGAAGTTGCGATGTTCTAGGGAAATCGCCACTTGTCAAGTAGGGACACGTCAAAAGTGACGGATGGTGATGAAATGGAGAGATCTCCATCATCTCTCTAAAATTGGTCGAATTACCCCCTGACAACAAAATTCGTATCTCAGTATCAATCAACGAACTGGGGGTAATTTGACCAATTTTAGAGATGATATCCCTAGAACATCGCAACTACGTCAATCCGGTCGCGCTTAATTTGCGTTTATTTTGTATGAGATGGCATAAATAACGGGCGCATACTTTTAACTTGACCGTATTGTGCGTGAAATTAGTCAGTTACGTTTCGTTCTAAACGGAAATTCATATGCATGAATAGCATTTTTGACAATCATTATCGCCTTCGTATTTCCAAAATTGACATAAGACATGTCACTTGAAGCTCATCGTATTTTAATGACATTTCAAAGGCGATATCACTGTTATTTAATAGAGTTTTGACGTTTTGCGATCTCTCAAACGGCATTCTCGAATTAGGTCCCAGGTTTTGAAGAGTAATGACAGATATTTTAGTGAGTTTTGGTTGTCACCTGGCGATATGAGGCGAGTGATAAATCACATTAACTAAGACACTGTTCTAAGGTAGATATGCTCTAAGTAATAGAACTTGCATTTGAGTAATGATAATGAAGCACTAATTCAGAAATACGAAGACGTCCTAGTCGCGGGATAGAGACAACAGTATGATTTATGAATCAGCTTGTCATTAAATGAGAAATCAATCAGCTAAGAGGATTCTGTTCCGAGCGGGCAAGAAAGACGATTTTCGGCACGCGCTTGTCGATTACCGTCCAGAGACAGATGTTACATTTGACTAGCTTTTCGCCGTGGCTTCGATCCCGAAGAATAACGAAGAATAACTTTCATGAGACATATTCAATTATTGTATTAAGCGGTTTAGTCACGAGTTACCGCGCCGTTGTCCGGGTAGCAGTCCCTGATGAAGAGCTCTATACGAGTTGGAAACATAAGGTTGTCTGATATTTATTTATTTATGTCGAACCGTTCCTGACAATTTCCCGTGAGTGGAAACCGCTTAATACAATAATTCAACCCCTTTTGTAAATTAACTAAAAGGTGCCAGCAACTTCGTCAACGAAAATACAAAACTGCTACCTACTAGCTACAAAAATTCAACCGTTTTGGCGTGATGAGAAGACTGAGTGATTTTTACCAACATAGGCTGTGTACGGCTGGCACAGTGGCGCCATGACCCCTCTCCACAGAAAACTCATTTACCTAATACAATGTCAGAATTTTATAATGGTACCTATATAACTAATATCCTTGATTAATCCTTATTAATTTTAACCTATGTCCTATAAATTTTGTTTGGTAGTCGTTTACATACCTAGTTTTTAGGGTTCCGTAGTCAACTAGGAACCCTTATAGTTTCGCCGTGTCCGTCTGTCCGTCCGCGGCTTAGCTCCGTGATCATTAGTACTAGAAAGCTGAAATTTGGTAGGAGTATGTGTATGTATCACGCCGACAAAACGGTAAAATAAAAACTAAAAAAATGTTTTTTTTTTCGGGTATCTCTCGAACACCTAAAGTAAAGGTGATTTTTTTTTTCGTTCCAACAATAGTGTGTGGGATGTCGATGAATAGGTATTTTAAAAATAATAGGGGTCTCGCAACATTATTTTTTGATAAAGTCAGCAGTTTTGTAAATATTCGCTCCGAAAATAAAAAAAATAGCGTCCCCCCCTCTAACTTTTCAACCACGGGTCAAAAAATTATGGAAAAATTCATGAAAATGAGGCCGTATAAGTACTTTCAATGAAAACTATTTTGAACAAAATCGGTTGAGCCGTTTTTGAGTTATCACAAAATTTCACAATTTTCTTTAAAAGGACTTAAGTTGACTTCCAAGAAGGTAATAAGTAATTACAGTTACATTGGCGTTTACGACCTTTTTATTCAGATTGAAATCTTAGAAAATAGAAGGAGTTGTTCTGTGCGATTGTGATGAGTTAAAGTGTGCAGGTCTTATAATAGGTGATGGAAAGGTAGGCATTAACTTTCGCTCAGAAAAAACAGCTCATGTTTTCCCCAAAACCCACGCCCGACCTGTGTATTAATGAAATTTTACATTGAACAGTAATGCGGCAATAAAATAGACTTACCCACTAAAAATTTAATAAATTACCAAAACATATCCCTGGGCTTGCCCTCTCCTGTAAGCCTAGGCACGCCACTGATTGCATTACTTTTTTCAAGCACCGTATATAAATTAGTCATATGGCATAACACCATCCCTATACAAAATCTGTTCCGAAAAATAAATGAAATTAATATGTCTGAGGCTTTACTTACGTATGAAAACTAATACCATCTTTTTTGTGTATTCCTGAGTGATTAATACACCATTTCACTCAACAGTACAGGATATTTTCTTACTTTGAGACTTCACTTATTTCACGTAATGCAACTGTTCGGCGGCGTCGCAATTTGCAAACTAGACAGCCGTTTGACACAAAATTTACGCCCCGCCTTAACTGACACAAAATCCGTGGGGCCATTTTCCGACGCTAGTTAGGCTGTTTTATTCGTTCGCTGTTGCCAATGCGACTAACGAGGATTTTTGAAGAGTAAAATGAGCAAAAACCACTAATGTTCATTTTCACTATAGGCCCAGAATCCGGACGAGTTGTCCATCATTGAGAATGAGCAGCTGGAGGTGGTTGGCGAGGGCGACGGCGACGGCTGGTTGCGCGCGCGCAACTACCGCGGCGAGGAGGGCTACGTACCACACAACTACTTGGACGTCGAGCGGGAACAGGTCAGCTGACTATATGTACAACGAAGCGAAAAATTTAATGGTTCAGTCAGGGTTCGAACCTTTGCTCCAACGGCTTTCCGCGCTAACACGGGCGCCCTACCTTACAACCAGTTACTGTAGTAGCAACCAGTTAGTAGGTCGCCCGTGTTGGTCCGCAGTCGTTGGAGACGCAGGTTTAAACCCTGCCTGAACTGTAACATTTTTCGTTTTTTCGCTACGTTGTGAACGTTTGCAGACGTTACTGCTTCGATAAAAATAATTAGGTCAGTTGACTCTTTGAAAAGTAAGACTCATTAAAAATCGATCACTGTTTTTATAAAACCTTGTTTATTGGCACTGAATCTAAGCTGAGATATGAGCTTGCTTCTAAAGAAGTGATTGGTACTTAGTAATTGTTGCTTCTCGATAGACGATAGGGTGTATCTTCTTAAACCACAAATTTGCGCGACGGGGTGGCTATGATAAGATTGATGAGACATAAGACAACTTTGAAACATATTCGCCAAATTGCTACATAGCATTCGTTTGGAAGCACCAAAGAGATGCAACCCGGCGTAGGGTGGAGACCTAACAAAGGCGGCAGCAGAAAATGGTTATTAAATATCCTATTTCGAAATATCTTATGCAGGATTTGACGCTCGCGCAAAATGTAGACTGCACCAAGAACGTCGTAAGAATTCCACGAAGGAATAACCGAGTTTTCGGTTCGGAATTTGATTCATCTATCAGAATACGAAACCCTACAATCTATCTCGCTCTAAGTACGAGGATTCTCCTGCGTCTATAATTTGAGTGCCTGCACTTATATGTTATTTTTTCGTCGTTGTATCCAACTTAAGCACAAAATTTCGTAAACAGGACGATTTATAAATTATACAGATATTCAAATAATTGATATTTTAAATCTGAAATTCGAACTTCAGTAGGTATGTTTTCTCTCAGAAAACGCAATAAAGAACACCAGAAGTTTGTCAGGTTTTTTTTTTCTCGTATAAGTATCTTTCTTTTATTGATGGGATTTTCAAATATAGGTAATTCAGGTTAGATATAAATATTTTAAGGGCTGCCAAGTACAACACGAATTCTGGAACGTTATTTTAATAGAACTTTAACATACTTAACTCGGAATGAAATGCAGGCGTACCGTTACATCTGTACTTACTTATAATGTTTCTATGTAAATTAATGCAAGTATTCATTATTTTCCAAGATTTTGATTATAATTGTGCGTGGCAGATCTTAGTTAAATATGTAGCTTATATTTTATGGAGAAGAATGTTTCTGGTTATATTTGGCGGTTAATTTCTTACCTCTTATTATACAGGTACGTCGACAATGATCATTGCATGGCATGTGTCGTTCAAGCACAACATTCTGCTTTGCTCGCTGCAGTCCCTGTTTCATAAGGGATTCCGACTCGCTGTACCTATAATACTTTACAGGATTTACTACAACTGCAATTGAATTCAGATCTTGAAACACTATCTCACTAAACATAATCAAAACTCACAAAGAAGCAACAGCATGAATCGTAAATATTTAATATCAGTATGCTGTCAATTTGGTATTGGATTGCGTCCATTGAAAATAACATTTAACTTGTATGAAAAAAAATTGAGACTGGAGATGTTTTTAACAACTTGCAACAAGTTTGAAGAGCACAATCAAATTAAATTTAAAGCCCCATGGTCAGAGACACCCTGTATACTAAATTGAAAATCAATTCGCCTCCATTTGGGAGTGCAATCATTTAAAAATAGCTTTTTTATTTAACTAAAATATAATTCTGAATTAATTTAAATTCCTAGTCTCATTGAAAGATTAAGCAGACCAAATTAATATCTAATGTAAATACAAATTAAAATTAACCTGGGATTCCTCTTTTAACGTGTTGCGTAATATTTGCAAAGAATATTAAATGTTAGAGCAAATTTCAACATTCATTAAAACCAGTATATTCTAACTTTGCTACGTTGGTAATTAAAACTAAATGCAGAATTATTAACATAATGAATTATATATGTAATTACATAATTACATATATTTACACCCCAGGCCGAAAGTATGGAAACAAAGTTAATTTTTTGAATATTTAAAGTTTCCAATAATTATTCCTTGTGTAAATGTTAGTAACCGTTAGGCCACCCCCAAAAGATAAAAAAATAGAACATCCACTATTAAAACATCTGCATAATGTAAATATATTATATATACACTTATATATATATATACTTACCTAACTCCGGGACAAAGTGCATGACGTCGTTTTTTTATTGCCTTTCTACAAAATGTTGTTTTTATTGGCAATTTTCATAAGCAGAATTTGTGTTATTGACTTTTAAAATGTTTAGAATCATTTTTATATTTTGATTTTGTAATTTATTCCGTAAGGAAATCACAGGTTTGTATATTAATATAAGTTTGTTTCCATATTTTTGGCCTGGGGTGTACATTTTCATTAAATCTGTCCGTTTTAATGTTCATTGACGTGGGGACAAAATTGAATGATATACCGGTCGTGGCAGGTTGGTAGATCAGCGTTATTTTTTTAACTTGTATGAACATATGTATTTAAACCAATAAAGTTCTCTCCTCGATTTTATCGGCTTTACAGACATGTATATAGTTTTAAACCACAAACACCTACCTGACATTAAATTCCGTACAAGTATCTATCCTTTTGCACAAAGAAAGAACTAGCAACCGAGATCCTTTGTCGTATGTAGACATGTCCCGTTATCAAAGCCAGCTAAAGCTAATAAGTTTGTCAGAAGCATAAAGCTAGTTACCAAGTCCGCAAGTCAAAGGGAATTGAGCTTCTTGGATGCAATATTGCACAGTTAGAGGTCTATTTATGTATTTACGTGACCCGGGCGACTCGTTCAGATGAATAATATACGCTACTTTTAGTGCGTCGCGTCGTCAAATACAGGGTGAGAGTTTAAGTCGGGTTGTTAAATATTTTTTCAAATCCTTGCTGCCCTAGCAGTTGATTAGAGTGACATTATTAAGTGCAATAGCTTTTTAAATATTTTAACATTAAGGTTCTTTTTGATGTTTACCTACTTGAATCTAATGTTAACTATAATAATAATTAATAGTATGCGATTTTTTTTATATAACACATGTTGTGTTTGCCTGTAATTGGGTAAGTTCTCTAATATGTTTAGTTTAACCTCACTTAAATCTCAGGAATACAGCAAACATAATTATTAAACCACTACGCTTTTCAATAATATTATGAGAAGAATATCCCTATTTTCTCGCCCTCTTCCTTCGCGCTTTTCATTTCCGCGCCTCGCCTTGGAATGCTCCTGTCTTATGCTTACGTTCTATGTGCATTCCCTAAAGGCTATTTGATTCTAGTACTTGAATGTCAAAAGAGTGTATCTTACAGATGTTCCAATGGGACATACGCCTCTTTTCCACGTAGGCATATAAAAAGCAATCATACGGAACGGGTCCTCTTTTATAGAAAAACATTTCATCGAATTTCATAGTTTTTTTTTTTCATATAAGTACCTAAAATTTTTCCACGGACATCATACATTTTTCAGAAATCTCGAATGGTCAGGTCAACCTATAAATTAGGTTAGGTTAGGTTATTTTGGTATGTTATAATTATACGCAAAATATTGTATGGCTTCAGAAAAAGTGCTTTCGATGAAATGATAATTCGATGAAACGTTTTTCTAAGATAAAACAGGGTAAACCCCCGCGGAATATTTAGATGATCACTTTAAGAGTGAGAGTGACCTGAAACGAATTGAAACTCTATCCTGTTAAATATAGTAACAAAAAGTCAAAAAAGTCTGGAATTGGTTTACAATCAGGTTTATATCGAAATACTTTATTATTTAGACGAAATAGTTTTATTTAGAATTAGACAATTCACAATAAAGTTGACCTTGAAGATTATTTTTGCATAGAAAATTATTGTTTTTCCAAATAATTATTTTTCGCTAAGTACTTGTTTGAAAATAATCAAAAAATATATTTTTAAAGCACAAATTGCCATAGTCAAATACACAATAATATCCCTTCATAACTCTCTCCAGCATTAAGATGCCTCTCCGTAAAAATATGTTTTAAGGGTTGAACAGGTCCACTATGTATTTAGACTAACTTCGGTCGGTCTATAATTAGATCTGTCTGTTTAAATCCTAGTCGTTCCCCGCAAATTATTAACAACTAATAATTATGTAGGTAACAGTTTTTCAATTAACTACGAAATAACCTTACCGGCTACTATATTCTTTGTTGTCCTTTGTGAAGTTTCAATTAGTAAGTGAAAAATGCAATCTTACCTTATCTTATTTTACAGTGCAGAAACAAAGTAGTTTGTAATCCTTTTCACTAGCGGCAATAACCGGTTGAATTTTTAATATACGCTAATCTTACCGTAACAAAGTAACGCTCAGCAAAAATTACAGGAGCTTCGTTGGAAAAAAATTATTATGAACTCTTGCGATTTTGCATCAAAGGATCTCTTTATTCTAAAAAGCGGTGCAATCCCGACGCACTTAGGGATGCCACTACATGCAAAATATCGTGGTGTGTATAGCTGTCGCTAATTAATACGTGTTATGTAAATAATTTATAATAATCGTGTTGTTGTAGACTCATAAAATGTCTAAGTTTGTTTTATTTCGGGGCGTAAACAATTAGACACTAACTAAAATATATATATATTTTGAATGGTGAAATATTCTTTCACTCAATACTATAGATAATTTAAATATGTGGCTACGCGAACTAAGGATACTACTTATATATAACGTCTAAATGATATCAATTTCGATTACATACATACTTATTTATCAAAAATATACTACGAAAATCAGGGTAAATTAGGCTTAAAGAACTCTCTCAAAATAAATGTAACATTTCATTTTTATAAATAATGACACAAAGGTAAATTAAGAAAGAAAAATTGAATGCGATCTACTACAATCTAAGCGGGATTTGAACCCGCGACCTCTGCGTTTCCGGCGCATTGCTCTTCCAACTGAGCTATTTGATCGCTACGTCAATCACACCAAATCTTTCATCCCTTAATTTTAAATAAAAATAAAAATGTGGTATTACCACATAAAAAATATGAATCGATAAAAAGATTCTATACAAATATTTAGAACAGCGCATTTCAAAAAACATATATGACGCAGAGGGCGCTTCAGTAGCGTAAAGAATTAAGGGATGAAAGATTTGATGTGCTTGACGTAGCGATCAAATAGCTCAGTTGGAAGAGCAATGCGCCGGAAACGCAGAGGTCGCGGATTCAAATCCCGCTTAGATTGTAGTAGATCGCATTAAATTTTTCTTTCTTAATTTACCTTTGTGTCATTATTAATAAAAATAAAAATGTAGTATCACCACATAAAAAATATGAATCGATAAAAAGATTCTATACAAATATTTGTAACATTTCACTTATGAGAAATTACAGTGGGCAGTATAATATTATGACTATAATTCACGCATTTAAAATATCACTGCCTCATTTACACTATCAAATGAGCGGACGTCTAATCAACAAAAATCAAACTACATATTTTCTACACATTCATACAGCTACACCGCGACGGGGCGGTCGAGAGGCAGCCCTAACGCCACCCATGCAGCTTGTAGTGCTTCATTTCATTTTCTTTTCATAGGCCTCAACCAATCCTGGTCTGGTCACTCAGATATCTTTTTCATCGGTGGACTATACCGTCGAGGGGGAAGACGCCGACGTTGTCCAATCACCGGACCAGATCTCCGTGATATCCGCTCCCGTGGCTAAAGCGGACGAGCCGAAGGTTGAGGCTCTTAATACCGAACTGGCGAATGCTGTTGAGACGTCACAGACCGAGTGGCCGACACTTGGCTACTGCTTCGCGATTTACGACTACGATGCTGATGCTACTGACGAACTCAATCTTGAAGAAGGACAGGTGAGAATTCCAATTTATATTATTGTTATCTACTTAACTGCAGGAGGTACATTACTGCAAACGCCGGGCTTGCCAGGTGAATAGGTATAGTGATATGAAGCCGGCAAGCCCTTTTCACGACTAAGGGATGTATAGTGCTTTTCTCAAACATATGCAATGAAATAAAAAAATACACCTCTCAAAAAAAAAAAAAACTGCTGATTAGCTGCTGTTCATGAACATGCCATGCCATGTTTAAAAAAAATACTTCCCGGCCTAAGCAGGCCTTCAATTTTGTATGAAATTCATTAACAGTTCTCTCGAGTTGTTCCGCCCGAAACGTGAAACTTCGAAGCCTGTTATAACGTACGTTCTGACGAGGTTTCATTGCATGTTTGAGAAAAATATGTATAATTGTATAGTGTGCCTGTGGCTCGGTGTCGAATAAACTCCTGTCCGAATCAAATGGGAATATTTCAGAAATAAGGCTTTATTTTGGAAGCAAGAGTGAAGGGTGCTCAAACGACGTACAATAACGAACACTGGTAAAAATTGGATTATTATGACGACGCGGTACTGAATATATGTATTTATTTATACTTATGTCTAGAGTGTATATTAAAAAGTCAGCATAATCTGTATTTATTAAATTTATACAATTTGAATCATAACTTCTTTTATTCAACAATATGAATGATACAGTGTACGTAGGTATGTAATACTAAAATGATAATCTAAGTATTTAATATATATTTATGTTATGTATGAATGTTACAATTACAGTAGGTAGGTATATATCGCATTTCGAGTAGATCACCGATAAATAACACGAATATGTTTATTCAAATACTGCAACTTTAGCATAAAGTGGTTTATACTACTCAAAATGTACGTCGATCATTAGCTTTAGCGACTACCTAGTTCGCATTTCCAAAGAAAAAAAAACACTGAAATGCTTTATGCGTTAAAACTGCACAACACATTCGAATAAAAATAGACTCCAACCAATCCCTATCTCTCAAACTTTCTTTTTAAGTTTACAGACTTGCTTTTCAGGCAATGAACTCTCAATTTCTTCAATACATTTTATTTTATAAACGCAGCGTTACGCGCCGATTTCTTCCTTACTTGAGAACGCCCCCGAGGTATCTTAGGGGCCGGGTGGGTGGTCGGTCCTCAGTCGTGTAGTGGTCACCGAGTAGAGCGGACGTCTCGTACTTATTATTAATCGAACGGTAGCAAGTGAAGTGAGTGGGTAGTCAACTAATCTCATCCCACCTGTATGTCCTGGGGTTAACTTGTTGGCTAGGCGGGTGAGTGCGTCTCAGTTGGCTAGAGGACACTGAACGCGATACACTACTCACAACTACTGTAACTAGACCAGTGCACACCCAAGTAGCATTTTACTCCATTTAAGAGTACACATTTAGTTCCCAGGTGTACTTGAAGCATTATTACAGTTCACTCGTGATGTATAAGCTGCATTATTGCGATAAATTACATCTACACCTGTCTAAGGGACTTATAGGAGTGTAGAGTTATACTTTTATACGTTGTTGGTGTTATAATACTCTAACAATTATCCTTTAGTCAGCCGTCTGACTAAGAGCATTATAGGAGGGTAGAGATACGGCAACCGCTGTTTAACGGCCTACTTGTACGATGTTATAGAGCTAGCATTTTAATAGAACACACGTGGTCATTTATAACGCCAAAGGCTGTTATGTTTACTTGTTTTAGACTGTTATACAGCTAGTAGCTGTAGTAGGACTTGTTTGTGATCATTAAAATAACCTTTTTTTACTATCTGTACAGAAGTGTTTAAATGGTTCGTATGTGCACTGTAGGCTGTTAAAAGGACTATATGTGTTGTCCATTAACATCAACAGAACACATGTGAACCTATATACGCTCAACCGCATTAAATTGGAGTTATAACAGATCACATAGCGGTATTTCATTTCCACCATTTTGTTCTAACCTAAAATATTTACCAAATAATAAATCTCAAAAATTATCATGCAGATTTATCACAAAATACGCAGATAGAGCGATTGAGTTTTGGTTTCATGTTATAATTAATTACCGTAGTATAATTATAATGCCAATATAATATCAAAAACTGAAAATTGTAGATTTCCTCTCAGCCAGTTTTAAATATTTTAAAATGAATATCGCGTTTTTACAGAGGCGCGTGAATATTTTAGCTGTAAATATGTATACATTTCACGATAAAGTTGCATTCCCATGGCATTAACATTATTAAGTCTTTGAAACAGGTACTTATTACCGCGTGTTATCATAAATTTTTATCCAAATATCCGCCGGAGTTAATGTTTTCTGGATGGCACACACAAAACCAAAATCAATTGTGAATAATTATAAAATGAAGAAATAATTTAGGACACACATGAATTTTAGGTAGCACTGGAGTACTTTTGTCGGATTTTATAACTGTGAAGGCTGTGTATTTAGCCACTTGTTACTCTTTATTACGCTCATGTACATTGTATGGATCACACTGCGTCCCATATAGTGCCGCAAGTCAGCCTTAAGTCCGATGTTACTACTTAAACTGCTATTATACTGCTAATGTACAGCCATAGTGAACTTAAGGCTGTCTAATTTGTGCCCAAACTGGTTCTATAAGAGCGTTATAGGGAAGCTATATGTATAGCTCTTATACAGCTGACTTACACAGCTTGTGGAGTACATGTGAACGACTAGACATCTTATATAGAACCCCGAATGCTACTTGGGCAGTGAACTTGGCTGATTACAACTCATCCGAACAGTGAAAAGGTTAGATTGTTGCATATATTGAACAAAACTCGGACGAGTTTAGGCTACAGTGGGATCTGGGATGATACCCACAGTCAGAACTCACAAATTTAGTAATTAAACTAAATTTTTCAAGATTTTTTGCATACAATTTGATAAATAACTGTGTTTTTTGTATTTTTGTGAGGCTTAAATATACCGACATCACTTCAAAAATATATTTTTTTCAATAACCATTACTTTACATAGGTACCTTCAAAGGTATTCATGACGCAATTAAAAAGTTTAACATAGCTTTTATTTAAGTAATTATATTATCATCTAAACGGAAAACACATTTTCTATTTAGAGTTTCGGAAAACTGAAATTAAGATAAAACTAGTTGATAATTGACTGTTATTTTGGAAAGCATTAAAGACGAAAGTTTGAGAAATAAGGATCGGTATTAATGAATGTAGTATGAATTTTATAGTTTCAACTTAGAATAACTAAAGGTTATCATTTTATAGACTCGAAAAGTCATTAAAGAGGTCCCTCTTTAGCAACAAGACCTCCTGCTGTCTACCGTTATTAAAATTATTATATCTGTGTTTAATTTGTCAACATTTTTTGGTGTGCAATGAAGCGTTTTGTATTGTATTGTATTGTCGACTAGTACTTACCCTTAACACAAGCATACCTATACCAAACCTGACTTTGGGACTATAGGTAGATTTTTTGTATGGTTGTCTGATATGTTTTCAAACGGTTTTATTTACTTTGTCTTGTTTGTTTATTTATTTGTGTGGGTCAAATCTATTCATTGAAATTTAACCCCTTTCCATATGACGGATTGATCAGAAATATGAAAAAATATCTACTTCAATATGAACTACCTACATTTTTTCTAATAATTCAGTTGATATATAACTAGATTGACACATTAGGTTGGTTATTAAAAGTATGTGGACCGAGTTTTATTAACATTTATCTCTGATTTTTAATGGGCGGTAGCGACCTCTAAAACTGCATGATTTTAGTGTAGTGAAAATTTTAAAAATAAATTACAGACGTTTTTCCGTGTTCTGGGACAAAACCAGGGGGGGCCCGGAAAAAAAAAAGATTGGCAAAATAAGAAGTACCCTAACCTAGTCGTCCTTATTCTGACTAGCTGGTCTATCCTACAGATCATTCGCGTGGTGTCGCGCGACGCCCACGGCGTGGACGACGGCTGGTGGCGTGGAGAGGCCAACGGAGTCATGGGGAACTTCCCATCGCTTATCGTCGAGGAGTGTGATGAGGTAGGTCATTAGATTTCATTTTTAGGGTTCCGTATCTCAATCGGCAAAAACGGAACCCTTATAGGGTCACTTTTGTTGTCTGTCTGACGGTCTGCCAAGAACTTTTTTGGAAGGACGCGTGGCGTTATCAAACTGAAATTATTATCCTATACTCCTGCTACACCTTGAACTAGTAAAGATCAAACTTTTTTACGCAATTTAAAGATAAAGTATTTATGGCCCATATTTTGACGCTACTGGAATGATAACCCATAGGAGACTTCCCTAGGAGTTCACCTTGAATCATGAAATTTGGCCTGAAGCAATGTCAGCAGGAAAACATCCGAAGACCGTAAATTTGTGGTTACATCACAAAATAAGTATTTACTTTTTTAATCTTGTCCATCAGTGCACGTCATTCGAATGATCGTTTGTTGAGTTCGTTGAGAGTACTAAACCCAAAAATGGGATTATCTCCGCGCCAGAGGACGGGTTCCTCACTCTAGTCTCCTTATTTTTGAGATTGACATGTAGGGTTGGCTATATCGATAAACTATCTTATCGATGCATTTATTGACTCCCAGCTTCGTTTGTATGTGTGTATTTCTTTTGTAAGTATAATTTATGTTTCAAAATCTTCTCGAATTTGACAAAATTCACATAGATAACGGTATTTTTTTTACTTATATTCGACTGCATGCAATGAAAGCATGCATGAAATAGCTATGTTACTTTTTAGAACTCAGGGAAAAGTATTATTCACTTCAAAATGTTGGTTGAAATTATCAATACATTTATCACAATATGAAAAAAAAATACATTTTAAAGAAATAAGGCCTCTTAAATACACACTGAAGAAAATTATGATGATGACTGAATTTTCAGAAGATGAATAAAGAAAATCAGAATTAAGGTATTATTTCTTTAATTTTTATACATTCAATAAAATAATATTTTTGCGTCACAATTTGGAGCTACCACTAGAATAGGGATAAGCCCTCAACAAGTGAGTTTATCGAAATGGAAATCCCTACCTACGCTCATTATTCAGAAGTCTGATGATAAATATGAGTGATTAAGTGTTGTTTTTGTAGAATGGAGAGCCGCTGAGTACTGGTGAGGACGAGTGGTCTCCCCCCGAGTCTGCTCCTCCAGTGTTCGCGTCACCCCCCGGATCGCCGTCCGCTGGGGGCTTCGATGAAGACAGTAAGCCAACCTCAGATATCTAATAAACCTTCTTGCACCGCCCCTGCAAACTTGGACAACTTTGAGTTCACCTACCAAACTTGATCATGTTTACATGTTGATTTTTAGCATAACTGGCTTTTTGGAAAACGCCAGCTATACAATTACTGTTTTTGATTTAAATAACAATATTTTGGTATTTGTATAGAATCTTTTTATCGATTCTATATTTTTTTATGTGGTAATACCACATTTTTTTTTTTTTTTTTTTTTTTTTTTTTTTTTTTTTTTTTTTTTTTTCTTTCTTAATTTACCTTTGTGTCATTATTTATAAAAATATTTTGGTAGCTTAACTTATTTTGAAAATCCAAATTTATTTCGGTGCAAAGATCACGAGTCATTTTATTAACATTAACCACTTCATGTAAATCTTAAGTAAGAAAATATCTATGTTTCTAGAGCATCTACAATATTATTAACAATGATTGGGTGTTGCAAATTCAGAGAACTTATAATCTGGCTACCTTAAACCAGTAAAAATATTACATGTAAAAAATCGCATACAAATTAATATTAATAAACTTCTATGTGGCTGATTCCAAATCAGGACTCGTCAACTGGTGGCTCTATTTCTTTATTTTAGTCCACGACGATAACCTGCGGGTCTATGATAGTTGTGCTTTTATCACGCGATAAATAAGTGACAATGTATCCGTCTCGTTTTGACAAAAAACAAGTGTGTGCTTATTTATCACTTGACAGACGCAACCATCATAGACCCGCATTGCACTATAAAAGCTACTGATGCTACGAATCGAATGAATGACTTAGCTGAGGATTAACTTTTCGATAAGATAGTGACTCCATCACCCGAAGTTGTCCTCGTTTGCAATGATCAGTGTCTTGCAACTTTGTATTTACTATCTGTATTGTATTCACATAGTGGCCAACATTGTGCGGTTGACACCTACGAGTAGCATAGCTTGATGGCTGGTTGGGTATTTTTGTGGTTTCCCCCAATTGGCATGGTATTGCTGGCAGGTGGTATAGGTCGCTTGGTGCACAGTGTCAGCTATGTCGATTTTCCTTCTCACTTATGTCTACAGTACGTTTAACCGAGTCGCCATTCGCGGTAGGAGTGAGGCACCTTGTAAAAGGAGTTCGAAGGAAAGGACACAGCAGGATTCTTGTAGCCCTGTAGCTCCACTTCAAATCTCTTGTTCGCCTTCCTGCGCTTCTCTCTTACTGCCGGTGACGACTTCCTTGAACAGCCCTCCTACAGTGGAAAAAATGAACTGTACTCTAAAGTTCAGATCGGAGTCAGATTATGTGAATGTTTATCAGTTGCGTGGCGTCAAAATTGTTGGGACACGCCACTGACGTTTAGATGATAATGACGCTTGATGAACAACGTAGGTAC
The DNA here is from genome assembly GCA_932273695.1 of Apotomis betuletana. NCBI lineage: Eukaryota > Metazoa > Arthropoda > Insecta > Lepidoptera > Tortricidae > Apotomis > Apotomis betuletana. The sequence continues at coordinate 7,409,693 of OW026298.1, read as the reverse complement.
ATGCTGTCACTGCGCATCTCCCCCGACTCCCTTTTTACTAACTTGTGTCCGCACGTTTTCTCTGGCTAGCCAACGTCACACCGGGAGATGAAGCGAGCGAAGCGGTTTGTCTCGCTCATGTGACATAGGTGTGAGCAAGAGGCAAATCGTCGCCTCAACTCTTACTGCGACGTCAAATGTGTGATCTTCACGACTGCATGATTGCACGTTTCATCTATCTATACCTGTGAAATTTTCGGTGTTTTCTTTTGAAATTCTACTCACATGTATATTACGTATATTTGGTATGTTTAACCTAGGCAGAGTAACTTCTATTACAGACTTACTTAACGAATCACGAGAAACAACAATATTTATTGTAATCTCAGTTCATTTCTGATGCATTATCGTAATAACACAGTTCAGAAAATATATAAAAATTACTCATATCACATAATAAATAGGTGTTGCATAAACCATCTCATTCACTTTACATCATATTGGCAATATCGAATACGGAGAATTATTTCTGATATAGATTTTTGTTCGATTGGTCGTAATATCATATAATGATGTTCGTGTTTATCGCACTATAGATAATAAAAAGGTAAGGCATCCGTCACTTTCCGACACTAATACGAGCGTAGGAGTGACAGATGCCACCATCTTGAGTGCGAGTAAGTTATCTGTGAAACGGCGGAAATTAGGAACTAAGACAGTCACGCTGAAATTTCATACAAATGTCAGTGTATGCGTTCGAGTGCTGTGTGTGAAGATTGTGGCGACATACACCCTTCAGTTCATAAAATAGTTGGTCGCTCTATTTCTATCGTGTAACAAACTCGACCATCAAAGTGAGGCTCGCAGCATCGACGTAGCTTTGGTTCATGTCCTTCCCCCATACTCATAACGAAGTCATAGTTTTATGCCCACAAATTCTAAACCGAAGCTTACTTTGCTAGGTGTTATTTTTTTCAAATAGTTACCTATATGTGTGGTAGGAAATCTGCGTATGGTGAAAGTTATATATAGTATCGTAATAATTATGTAATATTTTCCTCTATACACAAATCTCTACGTGTCACTACTCTAATCTTCACTTCGACTGTGTACACTGTCTACTCTTCAAATGTTGTGCATGAAGATGTAATGAATAATAATACAATAATTTTCCATCGGGAAAAATATTACCACTCTCGAAGGTAAACCAATTTAAAATGGAACGCGTATGCAAAGGGTTTCCAATTAGATAAATAGGGAAAGAAAATTTGATGTTAATAATACTCTTAATTGGGTAAGAAGTATCATAAAAACATCGGCGAAAACCCAACTGCCCGTGTATCGAAATTGGTTGAAAATCGGACTGTGTCCTTGGCTGTTAAAAGTATATTTTGAGTCTGGCTTCTATAAATATTATTTTATTAACTGTAAAACTAATTTAATGTTATTTTTCAACACATAATTTTTACGATAGAATGGGTGCCATGTGAATATCCCTTAATTATATTAAAGATACATATATTATTAAACCATAATTGAATGGCATTTCGGGGCGATTTGTAGTTTCCAAGATTTCCCGATGGAAAAAAAATATGATTGAAAATTAATATTCACTGCATCCGTACAATGTTACATTTAGGTGTGTAATTTACGTAATTGTGTATACATGTAATTGAATGCTGTCCTGACGCCCTACATTCGTTATGGTGTAAGTGGTGTTTGACCAGTCGGGACAATTGCATCAACAGGCAGTCTCTTTAGACAATATTATTGAAACACAACACTCTAGTGCTACCTCCAAGGTAGGTTATATTCATCCAAAAGCTGGGCGAGTTATGAGTGGTCAAGCGAGCGCCTTCAGATCCAGTCTAAGCAAAAGACTTGGCCTGCGCTTGGACGACCATAAAAGAAAGAGCAATGATGATTTCAAGGGCCACACGCTTGCCAAGCCTTGGCATGCCTGCAGGACGTGGATATATGTTAGAGGTTGACATCTTGTATGTTCTAACATAATATGTCAGAGTGAGCGCGATGTGTTGTGTGTCTATGATATCATCGAAAAATGCAATTGTCCCGCCAGCCCTTGATAGACTTTTTGACTGACATTAAAAAGGAAACGGGTCTCAGTACGTTAGATGTTTTTATAGGAATATAAAGTTAGTACGTACATGTTGTGACTCACAACTTGGGAGACAACAACTTTTAGTAAAGAGATTCGATAAGTTGTTTTATATATTTCAAATGCTTATTTTAATGGTTAGGGGTATAGTTTACTTTAACACAGTCAAATAGTCTATACATTTGTAATACGGGTGAGCATTATTCTAATCTGTTAATTAAATCGACAAACAAGCGATTTATTGCAGAATATTAAAAATGAGAAATTTAAAGATATTAGTCGATTTCTTGCAGCAATAAAAAAATAACAATTTTACAGTATTCAATGCATTTTCTGCTATAAATTACGATATGGCCCGGCATAACAAGATCGGCAGCAAAATGGACGTAAAGATGCAGTCATAAACATTAAGCTATCTCACGCGCTCTATAGAAAAGGCAATGAGTGCGAGCGAGAGAGCCGACTGAATTATGTCACCATCAGCATGATAATTTGGCCCTTCAATAAAAATGTCGATGTGCAGTGTAATTAGTCCCTCACAGATCAGGTAAAAAAATTACATCATGTCTATTGTGAGGTCACTTTGCTCTAATTGTCACTCTAGTTTCTCAACCCGTTGAATCTCCTCTGGTAAAACGATATCCTGCCTTTCTCTAATTTTCCGTTAGTAACACTCCCATCAACGTAATGAATAAATTGATGAACATTTTGGTTTAAGAATGTGGTATTAAAATTTCTTGGGAATCCCTACTCTAGACTAAAATAATCTACTCATGATGTTTGATTTCACCCTGTATATTTTGTAAATTTACTATTTATCAGGATTCCATTATCAGAAAGCGGCTTGGTTCGTACTGAATATAGATACAATTTGGCCAGAAATTCAAGTGAGGCACATTGTAATATGTGTAAAAAGAGATGGGCCAATTTATGTAATACATTTTGTGTAACTCAATGGGATTTTTTTTACGAATTTGTGAAATTGGGCTTACCATGGTCAGAATAAGCAACTTTACCATCATACCAAATATGATTGAAATCTGCCAAAAAAGAAATCTACAAGAAAATGAAAATTGGCCCATAAATTACCCTTTTATGATATGTTATGTACAATTTCAATTTCGATGGCTACAAAATTTCTAACTTTGCTAAAGTTGTAATAGTTACAGTACAATAGGTAACTCAATATAACCCTGTGACAGCGTTAAAGCTTTTAAAGGCATTAGCTTCGTGCACTCAGAATTAAATTGCATTTAGGTACCTTTAAGAGTGGCCACTGGCATTGGTTTATAGAATACAAGCCTGACCTCTTTCTACGGAAGCCTTTCATCGGTTCTTTTGATAGAGAAAAGAGTGATTTTATTTTATCCGAAGGCGGCCGTGTTGATCGCTACTACAACAGGGCTATTGTAGTAGCGAATGCAATCTATTGCGGTCTATCGCATTATAAACTTATTGCGAATCGCGTAAACACCAAATGTATGCAGATTTAACTGTAAATTTGAATGCCTCAGTTATAATATACCCTACATAATTAGTACCACTCAGCAAGCTTTTCGAAATTCGCAATCGTTATTAGGATAGAAAAATAATCAAGCATTGATAAACTCGATACAGCCAAATACAGCTCACAAAATCTTGGAACATTAAAAACTTACCTGAGTACCTACGTTACGTACCCAGTTAGTCTCAGAGTTTTTCGATTTTTCGATTTAGAATTAATTTAATTTTGCTATAGGTGATCAAAAAGGCTGTAGGGTCAGATTGTATTATATCCATAATGATTAAGTATATCCTCTTGAAAATAAGTAGGTAATATTAAAGATCATAGCGATTGGTATTTGTAAAGACACATCGTTAGCTTTGGGCAGGATAAGGTTTAACAACGGAATGTTACTTTACAATCCTTTACGCACATAATAAACTCTAACAAGCCTATAAAGACACAAAATTATAATAATGGAATCCGTTATAGTTTCTGATAAGTTTCACGAAAACTGTTAAATTTTCAAAGATTATGATGGATATTAATGTATATATGGCGTTAAAGCCTTCTACCGCCAAGCGGTCGCTCTCACTGTTTGCCTGCCCTGGACGCTGCTAGCAATTCTTGGAGATAACAACAATGCGAAAGACGCCCCGCCTCCCGCCGCGCCTCCGCCCCCACCCCCCGCTGACGCCGGTGATGACCTGGACCTCGGAGACTCGATGGACAGTCAGCCAGACTTCAGCTTTAACTTAGAGCTGACTAGGAACCAAGTTGAACAATACGGGAGCCAATTTGACGGACAGGATCCGAGCGCCGTCGCACCGGCGGTCACCATCGTTGGTGAGTATTGGGCCCAATATATCTGCACAAAAGGATTGACATCAAAATATTTCTTCCGGTACGATCAGAAAGCAGCATCTAATTAAGTGGAAAATTATAACACATATAGAATTTCAGAGAATCTTGAAGACACTATGCGCTCAAAAAGACGTAGGTTGGAATGTGTTTGAAACGTCTGGATTCATCTTAGACCGGAAGATAGTGACAGAATTTTCTTGGTCATTTGTAACAGTATGGCGGTTCTTCAGGGGTCTTAGTACGCAATGACAAAAAGAAAAATGATGGTCATAGCGCTGGTACCGGCGGCCCAAACGCGTGGGCGTTAGTTGAACTCGTCGGATAAATTACGAGTGTCAAACGATTTGTACCACAAAAATTTTAGTATTTTCCGATAGCCCATAAAAAACATGTAGGCGGTAGTGTCATGCCATACTTCTCCGGTGTGACTTACAGCCCGCCATACCGACGCGAATGCGTTAATTAAAAATAAAAAAATTCAACCATTTGTACCAGGCTAATTTTTGCACAGTTAATTATCGCCGTGCAGCCATTTACGAAAATCACCATGCCATACTTTTCCGACGGTTCTAAATGGCCGCCATACCGCCGCAAATCAGCAAATTTTTTTTTTTTCGCCAAACGATTTGTAACAGTATTGCATTTGGGTTTTTGGAAAGTATTTGATAAAATGTGACCGTTATCATATTTGCCATACTTCTAGTAGGGGGAAAAAGTGCTGCCATACTTGAAAAACTTATTTATTCGACACGTTTCAAAAATACGACTGTACAATACGTAAAATATTTTTTTACAGCATGGGATCATTATATTCTGTTTGTTTGGATACAATTCTACCTACAAAAAATTATTCCGGGTTGTAACCATGGGGCGGACGACTGTGAGACTTGAGCCAAGACGTAAACCAAAAAAAAAAAAATTGACGGTTTGTACCAGTATGGCATTTGGATTTTTGGAAATTATATGATGCAATGGGACCATTATTATATTTGCCATACTTCTAATAGAGGGAAAAAGGGGCAACATACTTGAAAAACTTGATTTTACAACGGGTTTTCAAGGTGCAAGACATAAAATCATTTGTTACAGTATGGCATCATTGTATTTGGTTCGTTTGGATGAAATTCTACCTAAAAATAATTATCCCATACTGTAACCATGGGGCGGAAGATTGTCACACTCGAGCAAGATATAAATTAATAAAAAAATTGGACACAACTACAAATCATTTAATTTTTTCACACAAGCGCAATACACAATCGCAAATCAACATAAAATTAATTTCTTAAATATTTACCTTCGCCGCCTTCATCTTTCTCTTCTTCATCTTTTTCCTCTTCATCTTGCATGCAACATGGGCACACTATAACGGTCGACTTATTCTAATACATAGAACTCCAATTATTGCTATGTAGTTGTGGGTCGTCTGACAAGCAGCTGCCGTAATACCTGCGTTGCCAGACATTGTGTCTCACAACCAACACGATGAGCCGAGATCTCTCGAGAAATCGTTCGAGCGATGGTAGCCGTTCAATATTACATCTGACTATAATTCAAGATTGCCGCCACCTAGATCTTTGAAATTTTGTATTTATATTCGTTGAACCTCAAACTTACAGGAAAAATTAGTGCCATACTGTTACAAATCGTTCAAAATACGAATAAAATCTTACAATTAAAAAAAAATATTATACACATTCGCCACCTCCCACAGGTATGGCATTATCACACTTCTATTTATCATCATTCAGGAGTTGTTGAAAAAAAAATTTAGGGTGGTACAAATCGTTTGGCGAAAAAAAAAATTTTGCTGATTTTCGGTGTTATGGCGGCCATTTAGAACCGTCGGAAAAGTATGGCATGGTGATTTTCGTAAATGGCTGCACAACGATAATTAACTGTGCAAAAATTAGCCTGGTACAAATGGTTGAATTTTTTTATTTTTTATTAACGCATTCGCGTCGGTATGGCGGGCTGTAAGTCACACCGGAGAAGTATGGCATGACACTACCGCCTACATGTTTTTTATGGGCTATCGGAAAATACTAAAATTTTTGTGATACAAATCGTTTGACACTCGTAATTTATCCGACGAGTTCGACTAACGCCCACGCGATCGGGCCGCCGGTACCAGCGCTATGACCATCATTTTTCTTTTTGTCATTGCGTACTAAGACCCCTGAAGAACCGCCATACTGTTACAAATGACCAAGAAAATTCTGTCACTATCTCCCGGTCTATCTATATGCGGAAGCTCGATTCGATTGTACTGTTTCTATCTCGCGTTCATCTGAATCGGTGAAGATTCAGTGACATTGGAATCTAATCATAATCAATTATAATGAAGATTTATAATAGAAATACAAACTCCTTCTGTGCAGATTGTTGTATGCCGGGATAAAGCGGAAAATTCTAGATAGTGGTAGATGCATATCTGGGGTTCGACTATATTTTGGCCCGAGTTACCTATGAAAAACAAATGTATTTTTTTCTAATCATGTTACCGAATACTATTGAGTCTATTACAATCACCCGTCGAGCAAAAACATTATTCGGTCAGTTCATATAATGGCGGATCTATGACGTTCGAGTTTATCATGAGACAGATAAATGCTAATGCATCCGACACTTTAACACTCATACACGTGTCGGAAAGTTTTCATAACATTCAATAACAAAAATTTAATAAGATACCTATCGTATTGCCACCTGATGATCTGATCGAATCGAAGTTGTGGCATCTCATCTTAATGCGGTCCAATACCAACTGCTTTTTCGCAACTGGCTTTAAAAATGTTTTTACTTTGGGGGTGGTAACTGGTAAGGCCGTAGGGGACATATTGTATTAAGAGCTTGAGTTATTTTCGTCTCAATTTAATGAAAACAAGAGGGTGCTCTAGGTTCATTATATTAAAGTTAAGGACAAAACTACAACCCTACTATCACGGCATAAAATCGGTTGTCCGTGTTTCACACAATATGTAAAGTCCGTGGTTTACAAGTAAATTATCCAGTATAACGTCACCTGTTTTCAATTGGTGACTAACTCGAGGGGTGTAATTGGCAACAAAATCAGGCGGAAATTATTTTGTTAGAGATAATTTGGCACATTCAAAGGAATATTGTGATAAGACATATTGTATAGGAAGTTATGAGAAAAATCGATCTGAATGCTATATATATATTATATATTCTTAAAATTTCTTTATTGAGCTCTATTAACTTCTGTAATATTTGAAAGGTTAGTACAATCGACTCGCATTTTGTCGCGGTTTTTGCGTTAAGTACAGACACTTTTAAATGTTATATTGGGAGATGCTTGTTGCGCTGTTCTTAGTAGACATGGAATTGAAAAGTCGTAATACAATATGTTTCGTCGTAATACATTAGTTTGTAATGGTTTCGAAATTCTATAAGTTTTGAGCTCCTGGTTGGTCACGTATCAGGTATTACAGTCGTTAAAGATCGTTAATTTTGATTATGTACGGGTCCAAACATTAAATTATCATTACCTACTAAAAAGTAGATTTGATGGATTCGCATGTGAAATTGAGTAAAATTACCATACATTTATATCGATAGCCGTAAACTCATGTGGCAAAGTATTGTACAAGTCGTATTTCATCCATGTTCAAGTGCCCTTACCACGAGTTAACGTGACCGTACTCGGTAGCGACAGCGAAAACGATTTGTATGGGGAATAGTACAGCGCCCCTAGCGGTTACTTTGTAGAACTACAAGTCTCCATACAAATCCTTACGATGTCGCTAGGGTGTACGGTCACTGTAAATTCATGGTAAGGGGACCGATCCCATATTATATTGTGCAAGGTTTAATCGTTTTGACTTCTTTTTCATGCATCAGTTGATGAGGTTGTAGCTGAAAATTGGAGCGAGGTTTGACCCCACACAGTCAATTATACATTCACTTTGTGTTGTGAATAGGTGTGCTTTGTGAACACTGCTGTACAAGATGGGGCTTAGACACGTAAATATGAGGCTACAATCGTCTATTGAGAGGTAAAACTTGCAAATATTGTGTTGAGAATTTGCGAAGGGGTTGCGATTTTTAGCGCTGCAGTGCCCTTAAATCTAAACGAGCAGCAGCAATGTACTGCACCTAGGGTTACCACCACCAGAAATAGTCTTATAAACGAGCAAGCGCCTAACAGCCTTAATTTATGGTCAGTAGTAGTCGACATTGCTACAGTTGGCGACGAACTTCTTGAGCATAACCTTGACTGCGTAGTAGCCGATTTACGTACAAATGTACTATGAGCTGCACAAATGCATGGCCCATTAATGAATGAATTCATTCATAAATGGGCCATTCAATTCTGCAGCTCATTGTACATGTTGTTCAAAAAGTTCTCCGGCAACTATAGCCCTGTTTACTCTAATATAACACGCTGTCAAGTCAAATATTTTATTATTATATATAAGCAGGTGATAACCCTACTGCACCAATAGCACCAATGATAACAAAAAACAAATCTACACGCGTTATTTTCCTAGTGGCGATCTAATATTTTACTCTTCTTAGAACTTGCGAGCCAAATCTTTCGTATTAGAAATAAAATAGGTTTGAAATATAGTTCACTGATCATGACGAAAACCACGTGTTTTTTTTACGGATGCTGAAATAATACTGTTATTATATATATTCGAACTATTATCGAAATAATAAACGTTAAATATTCGTGAAACGATGTCTATTGGGAACTTGGGGAAAGGGGCATCAAACTAGGTATTGACATTGAGATATAGAGACTGAATTCTGAATGCTATACTCAAAAATTTCATTATAAATTTGCACAAGTTTTTTATTTTTATTTTCAGTTGTTTTACGATATGATTTTTTTTCAAACCCTCGAAACTGAGTACGAGTGCGAGTGCTACCTCTTAATATACGAGACGACGTGTCACAGAGTTGGCCTTTAAAATCGCGACGTATAACCTCATTATAAATACAAACGAAACTCATGAAACACATTTTCATCTTTCAATCTCCTAACCTCCTAACGCCCAAAGTTATGAATTGAAGTATTTTCTGGAAAAAAAATGCTATATAAAAAATATATATATGTAATAATAATATGATTCGTTACATTATTAAGTCTTATTATTTATACGTACGTATGTTCATTCAAATATTGGTTTATACGGTGGGCCTTAGGACGTTAGTAAGTTAAGCTGAAACAAAATGTTTCATTACAATTTTATTCCTTACATTAGAAACCGAAAATATGTTTCAGCTTAATTTAACTGAACGAATAATTATTGTACATACATAGTTGACTAAAATAGCTAAGCCCCATCCGGTATTATGTATTATATGGATAGCATTCGGAGTCACAGTAAGACTTGACGTTTGGCTCACACCTGATACAAATGAGCGGGACAACATATACCACTGTTTTAATCTATTGCTCTCCACATCCACAAGTTATAGTGCCACCACCAAAAATTACGTTTCGTAAAATCGGTGAGGGCCCATGCATGGACAGACTGCAACCCAACTGGGCGATTTCAAAAAAAGTGTAGGTGCATGTTTTTTTTTATATCAGTGTTGATTTTTATTATAATGTAAATGATGCAATACATAATTGTACATTTGATCCTCATGAAAGGCAAAAAGTGTCCCATAATTGTGTATGAATTGTTTTCTTTTCACGATCATAGAAAAAAAAATACCCTCGTACAAAGGCGTGACGATCTGGAATGGATATTTTGGTAATCTTCTTTCTTGTATGAGGTTTGAATGTACACACGATTAGACGAGCCTTAATCAATCATTCGAAAAAGAAACTATTGTACACTTAAAAAAAACGCCTAAGTGCAACTTGTATTAACTGCACCCTTACCATGAGTTAATGCGACCGCGCTCATAATAGTACAGTAGGGTGGAGCGTAGATGTATGGAGAAAAAAAAAAGTTGTCTGATCGACCTGGAACATTTGTAATATGTTGCCTTTAGATAAGATATTAATGAATATATATATATATATGTCATTGATTTTATATGTTTCAGCCCTCTAATTGAGCTAGAAAATTTTTTTTTACTCATAATTAATAAAAAAAAAAATTTTTGTTACGTAATTAGTATTACATTTATAAAGAAGGGTTTCAACTTCAAATGTTTTGAGCTTATTTCATACTTACGGCAACTACTTCGTGAACCTGTGACCCAAATTAAAAATCGTTATTTAAAAAAAAAAAAAAATTCATATTGTTATATTTTTATTTAATAAATATCTTTTATTTCGAGTATTATGTGCTTAGAAAAAATCACTTGACTTTCATTAAAAAAAAACAAGATTTATATTAAATATTTTTTTTCAATATGGGCTTGATCATAATATCCAAGATGACAGTAGAGGGCTAAAAGAAGTATTGAATATTTTTATTATTATTTTTCTCGTACACCTGGCAGCCTAATGCAACGTTTTAGAGACGTGCTGAGTTCAATTTCCAAAAAAAAAAATTCGCTCCACCCTATAGTACAGCCCCTAGCGGTTACTTTGTAGAACTACAATTCTCCATACAAATCGTTTACGCTGTCGCTAGCGAGTACGGTCACTGTAAACCACAGACAACCCCCACTAGACGGAGCATGTAGGTAAGGCGACCCGCGCTCACCAACGATATGGTACGGCAGAACATTAAAGTATCAACACGGCGGCCACCGTTTAGTTGCGTCCTTGTTTATGATCCTTGCGTACGTCAACGAAAAAAGAAATTAAATAAATAACATGGTAAATTGTAGTGTTAAGTGGTGTAGAGAGATCTTATAAACATGAACGCAACTAAACGGTGGCCGCCGTGTTGATACTTTAATGTTCTGCCGTACCATATCGTTGGTGCGCGCGGGTCGCCTTACATGCTCCGTCTAGTGGGGGTGGTCTGTGCTGTAAACTCATGGTAAGAGTAATGCGCAGGCGCTCATTTCCCGCACAAATTCTAGCTGTTAGCTGGAATGCAGTCCGTCGCTATAGGCCTTTTGGGAACTCCAATATGTATAATGACACAAACTGAATTTTTGTCAAGCATCTATTAATTTAGTTGTTGGCATCGACACTTCAACGCTGTTCGTATCGTGACTGTGGCGAGTAACAGGTTAACAGGATAAAGGTGGGCTTCAATATATTACTGGAAATGGTTGTAAATTAAATACTCAGTACAATTGGTGTAAGCTGTGTATCAGGCCGACAGATGGTTGTCAAATGTAGGCCTAATTTGGCAATGGCTGATTGCTGTCTTTGTCATGATCAATAAATAACAAAGCGTTGTGAAATTCCGCTTAAATATGTGGTTCTGCGGTGGTTACGTTTATCTCTCGCTATAAATGCAACCATCATATCTGATTGTGGTAAAACTATTTCTGCCTGAAGGAAATAACACCAAAATGGCCCCCGAATGGCTGTTAATAGTGAATTTTGTCACTCTACAAACTCCGGGATTGGAAGTCCTAGCTGCTATAAGTGCCATATTGAAGTCTCACTGTGACCGCTACACTGTATATAATGCTTCTAGCTCAGCCCGTCTAGCTAACTTTGCTTCGCGACTAATCGCGCGACAGCGCTACCCGTCTCTGTCTCACGTTTGCACAGACAGAGACGGGTAATTATTTCGCGCGTAGTCACGTATGACAGTTACGCTAGAGGTGCTGATTTTACGTCGCTTTACTCGAGCTTTGCCTTGCAGGTGCAACTGTAGCTTATATTATGGATAATAATTTTAAGATGGTTACAGAAGAACACAGTAAAGAAACACGACACAAGTAGGTAAAAGGTTCCCCAGAAACAAGGAACTCACAGCATGTGCCAATGCATGGTTTGCATGTATTTAAATACAAACTTACATACTCTAAATTTTACCTCGGATTGGCGCGAAAGATACCCCTTATACCTTAATTTAGGTAGGTATAGTAAGAATTATTTTTCGTGTCCGAATCTACTTACATTTGTTACCTGAGAAACAAAGGCGTACTGTGGCCAGAAACTGCTACTTTAAATTTAAAAATATGATAAGTTCAAACACCTTTTATAAAAAGTGTATCTTTATGTTCAAAGAAATATGGTTTACTTAAAAAAAAACGGCGCATAAAGATTTAAGACACTTTGTATTTAAAACAACAATGACGTTGCGGGTCGATTGTTTTAAAAAGGGGCACCTGAATTTCTGTTTTAGATACAAACTGAACCAACGTCTATGCTCCCTGTGTAGTGTACAATTCTAATTATTTTTGCCTTCGACTTAAGGGTGGCAGAAATGTTGCACTTATGATGCCTTTAATTTATAGTTGCAGTTTGTGGCCAGAGTGCATAATGGAATAAATGCTATTATTGTAGTTACAAGGCTAAGTAAACTCGGTCTAGAAAAAATATTACTACTTACTTTTAGTGTACTCCTTTTTTCATCTTGTTACCTTCCCAGGTGCACATTAAATAGGTAGGTACTATGAAATAACATCAATGAAGCAGGTTTAAAACGCGCAGTTTTTGTTTGTACTCAAATTTGGTTTTTCCCCTATTCAAAATAGTTTATTGCATTCCCTAATAGGTGTCCTTAGATCTTGCTCTAGACCAATGATAGGTGCAGTTGATACACCCAACTTTTTCACTGTTGTTGTCATAATGAATTAATGACAATAAGGGTTAATATACGCGTTGCAGTTTATTTCAACACATACTTATTGTTCGCGAATATTTTGCACGCGTTGGCAGTTTATAGGTATAAGTCATTGCATAATGTTCACATTTATTGCGCGATAGACAGATAACAAAGCATCCATCACTCTCAAATTCCTTTAAGTAGGGAAGTGACAGATGCATTGTCTATCACGAGTCTTACGAGTAACGATAAGCATAATTTCGACCACGCGGTTGGCGCAGTTTGCAGACACCTGCCTACTGAGCTGGCGGTCCCGGGTTCTAATCCCGGCCGGGGCAAATATTTGTGTGATGAACTCGAATATTTGTTCTTGGGTCATGGACGTTAATATCTATATTTGTATTTATATATTGTGTATATCGCGTCTAGTACCCATTGTACAAGCTTTGCTTAGTTTGGGACTAGGTCGATTTGTGTATGATTGTCCCATAATATTTATTTATTTATTATTTATTTAATTAAAGTAAAACATTACGAGGGTTGATAAAACACACGTGTCAAATAACCTAAATGGACATGGCTATAAAATAAGAAAACAAAGAAAGAAATAACTAAAATGTTTGAACGCGGCGACTAAAGTTGACGTATTTTCTATTATCATTATAATCCCAACATGTTAACGATACCCTTACATACACTAGATGATTTCAGCAACACCCAATACCTAATTCTTAGCATGGCAGATCTCTTAACCTCCCCAACACTCACGCAGCGTAGGGATTCTTCGATGTCCTTAAAGGCCCACTTACCACGGCAAAACGATTTCTAGACTCAAACGTTTTATAATGTAGGTATAAAAACAAATAACTACTAACTTTAATTTGCACTTATATAACGGAACTCAGTTTCTTCCTGGTTCCGTCTTCCCTTCTGTATTCTTTAGGTAACCTATGCTATAGCCACGCTCTGCACTATCACTGCACGTACCTTAGCACGGAACATTCTCGAAGTATTATTCTAACAGTGTACCATGTATAGGACGAGGACGAGCCGGCGCCGCCGCCGAAGCCTGTGCCGCCCAAAGTTGAGCTGCCCGACGACGACGGCGGGCTAGGCGTGGCGCAGATCGTCATCACCGCCGCCACGCCCATGGTGGAGGAGCCAGAGCAGCCATTCCCTCCACCGGAACCAGAACCAGAGCTCGAAGAAGACGAATCTTCTATCTCCGAACAGACGGCCGTCTGCGTGCCGGATCCGGCTGAGGCCCCACCCGCCTCCAGCTCGACGGCCTCCGAAGGCGAGTCCACCGGGGCCTCCGGGCCTCCCACGGCCCCTCAGTCGCCCCCATCAGCGCCACGCGCGGGCCGCGCCTCCATCCCCGACGAACTCGAGCCGGCCCAACTCGCTAGGCTCACCGACCTAAAGGAATCCAACGCATAAACTTGCGACTGTAGTACGTATCTATCTCTTTCTCTACACAAGAACCGTCTCGCACTTATATAATATAATGTATTTTTCATGTTTTTTTTTTGTACAAGGCTCGGTCACACTTGAATAAAACCATTGCCACGCGCTTGATTTGGCATACAAGCGAAAAATATATAAATACCCTTTGGACATGGAAGGGTGACAGAGCCTTTATTTTCTTTTCTCAGTTGCTACTTACATTGGCCATTTAGTTCGAAGAGTCCGACTGTATTAGGGACTCGAAGTTAGCGTGTATACATAGTATCGGCTGGTGTCGCTTCAAGCACTTCTATTCGCCGCCGCTGAACCTGTCAACATTATACAGCAGTACCCTTGCCACGTGTTAACGTGACCGGACTCGCAAGCGAGAGCTTCAACGATTTGAATGGAGAGTACAGCGCCCCTAGCTGTTACTTTGTAGAACTATTCTCCATACAAATCGTTTACTCAGTCGCTAGCGACTACGGTCACTGTTAACTCATGGGAAGGGTGCTGGCGTTCTACGCAGTCTGTATGACACTTTGAAACAACTGACTAAGGGTGAAGCCAGACGGGCGTAATTTGGGTCGCGTAATTTCGGTCGCGACATACTTAGTGTGACGTGATCCAGTGACATAATGTATGGCGCGACCGAAATTACTGCTGCCGGCAAACTTTTAGAGCATAACCTTGACTGCGCTGAAGCCGATTTACGTACAAATGTACATGCGCAGATCCGCCATTTTTGTTCTAAAAGTTTGCCGGCAACTATAGGCGACTCGTCTGGCGACACCCTTATATCATCGGTTTCTTAACTCCGGCAGCTGCAACGTGCTACCTTTAAGTTAGTATTGTAAATCATATTAAGTCTTAAGTGCAAGTGGGAAACGGTTCGGGTAGGCCAAGGTTCGGCCAGGTTATGTAATATGTTGCGCGCCGAGCCGCGGCCAAAAGATCTGTAAATACTTATTATATACTGGTTATTGCTAGATGTAATAGCACGATCTTATACCTGCTGACTAGGGGGTATGTGAATCGTCGCGAGCTGGTCAACGATTTTTATTATATTATAAATGGATCACTGTTATCTACTTACAACATAAGTTTCTTTTTAACGCGCATTCTTAGGTGCCTCAAGACTGTATAGGAAGTGGTATACTTTAACTATAATCATAAATATATCGGAAGGCGTCCATATGACGCTTCCTTACAACGAAATAGTGGGATGGTTTAATGATTGTCATATATTTATTCCAGACATATTCTCCAGTGTTTTCTTTGTGTGAGTGATGTTTTTCCTGCATTGGAGTCGATCGATAACCGATTATTATGTAGATATAACTTATCTTGATTACCTTTTGCAAGATTTTATATGAATGAGATTTTATTATAGAAATATGCAAATTATATATAAAAAACACAAGTATATTATTTAGATGGAAATATGATCGGAAATTTTGTTCCAAATTATAGGTACCTATCAATATCAATAGATTATTCCTTAATTGGATATTACAAACTTGATGAAACTCTAAATAAAATATACGTACGTAACTACTCACATTTTAGGTAACACCCTCTGGTAATAAAATTTGCCTTTAATATATTAAATGTACATAAAACAGTATCCTTTTAAATGTAGATAGACTAATGGAGTTTATTTTAAGTCACAGTGTGGAAACATGTTAATGTTTCCGTGATACAATGTACTAGCTTTTACCTACGGAGGGATTCTGCGATTTTCTCGATCGCATAAAGGCGACCTTTGATGAGAGGAACCTTTATACTAAATTATAGCTTCCTAGATCCTAGAGTTTGGACTGGCCGTTGTGTCGGTCGAGACATCTCATCTTGTGTACATAGAGTTTCTCAATAGATTTCTGTCATTGTTTGTGTATTTAATTGACTTACCTACTTGATAAAAAAGTTGTAATTTATTTTATTAGGTACATTATATACGAGGGGCGTTCAATAAAAAGTGAGAATGAGATGCAAACTCTTTTAATATTAGGAAATTAAATACTGGCCGGTAAAGTTAATCTATCTAGCTGATTGCTATGAAAAAAAGTCCCTACTGCTTTTTGTTAAAAAAAAAATACGGCCATTTCTTTGCAATGCTATTGAATACGTTAGCGAAAATGGAGAAAAATGTACTTCGCGCCGTTATTAAATACTTGTGTTTGAAAATTTTTTCTACGGACCAAGTCAATTTAGATTTGCGGGACACTTTAGGGTCTAATGCTCCTCCGTATTCGACAGTCGCACGTTGGTGCGCCGAATTTAGACGCGGAAGAACATCGACCATGGACGACCCCCGCTCCGGACGCCCTACTACAGCAGGAACTGAAGAAATTGTGAAAAAAGTCGAAAACTTAGTTTTGGCGGATCGTCGTGTCACGGTTTGTTTTATTGCTATAAATGTAAAGATTTCAACGGAGAGCGTGCATAATATTTTACATGAACGCTTGGGTATGAAAAAGGTATCTGCACGTTGGGTACCAAGAATGCTTACTGACACGCAAAAACAAACTAGAGTCGAGATTTGTCAAGAAGCTTTGGACCTGATACAGCAAGACCGGGAACTTTTTCTGGCGCGATTTATAACACTGGACGAGAGATGGGTCCACCATTACGACCCTGAAACGAAACTGCAGTCTATGACAGGGAAAAGGCCATCATCTCCAACTCCGAAGAAATTCAAGGTGGGCCCATCTGCCGGTAAGGTCATGGGCTCTGTTTTTTGGGATGATAAAGGGGTAGTAATTGTGGTGTATAGACACCTTTGTTGCTGATATCAACATCCATTTCCAATAAGTAGATACTCTTACTACGGCTAATTCCTCTGCTTATTTTTTGACATAAGTGCACAAAGTACTGGTCAGAATGTTATGCGACTTTTGTTGTAGGTACTTTAATATTCTAAACCACTATACCCACTTTTTCCTTTTCTTTTCCTTTTACAGAAATTAATTAAAAGGATTCCACTGATTATTACTATCGGTTATTTGTACACTTCCTTGTTTCGTTTTAATCCTCGTCGCCATTGTGACGTCCAGGGTTTCAGGGCGGGAATAGATTCAATGAAACACGTAAACGGGTTTACCGTCGACACGATCTGCCCACTCCCGTTGACGTCTGTCTTAGTAATGGCGGCAGCGGGCAGGTGGTGGCAACACTTTATTTCATAAAGGTGTCTATACACCACAGTAATGATTGAGTATCTCGAGCATGGAGCCAAATTATGGGCACTTTATATGCTAAACAAATAGCAACATTGCGCAATGAGATCCGCGAAAAACGGCGAGGTAAACTCTCAAAAGTTGTGCTGTTCCACCAGGACAATGCCCCGGCACACCAGCCCGCCGTTGCAATGGCTGCAATTCGTAATGCTGGGTTCGATATCCTTAAACATGCTCCGTATTCACCGGATCTCGCCCCCAGTGATTTCTACCTATTTCCGAGATTGAAAAAATACCTGCGAGGCCAGAAATTTGAAGACGACGACGCGGTAGTCGCTGCAATACAAGATTTATTAAGTACTCAATATGAGACCTTTTTTAAAAATTGATTTTTAAGTTTAGAAAAAAGATATTTAATAAAAGTTGTTTATAACATACCTACTCATTCTCACTTTTTATTGAACGCCCCTCGTATTTACGTGTCCGGGCTATGAAAAATAACTCTTTTCGGGCAAGTGAGTTGGTGGATATTCTTAATAAAGTCCACTGATTGAGACAGCGGATAAAAATGCTGTGATTTTTTGATATTTCTTACTTAACTATTTTACACGTAGCTATCTGACACGGATAAACAAAATAAAATAGGACGTTCGTTATTACCTTACTCCTCGGATCAGTAAAAGGTTAAAAACTGATACTTATTATATTCTTTTAAAGTAGCCCATATTGATTTAGAATCGATAAATACATATATCAATCTTTTATTTAGAAACCCAATTATGTTCTCTCGAAATATAATAAAGCAAATAAACATAACAATTAAATATTTCTTATGAAACGATTCACGATTTTGTCGTTGAAAAATATCCACCAGCACTGCAGCTCTCCAGTCTTTCGATAATACCTACCCTCGTGTCAAAAAAAGCTTTAAATAAAATTGTACACTTAAGTTGCGTGATTATGATTAGCCTCATCTTCTGCGTCATGCGCCTGTCGTTGTCTATTTGAATAGGTTATAACCATGTAATCATTATACTTATCCATATTTTTAATGAAGTATAGGAATGTTAATAGAGATTTATATATTTGTTGGCTAGCTCGCGATCTCAAGATGAAATTGTTGGACTTGGTTAGGGAACGCGAGTCCAGCGAGGTAGGTTTAGAAACAACATACAGGGTGTTACTAGCTTCTCATTTCTAGGACCGATAGCCTTATTCATTGGAGGGATGGATTCGCGAACTCGGACTTTTAGCCTATTTTCCAGGGAATTTCCAAACAATGGGCTGAATCTTCAATGAATCTATCGATTCGATACTAATCAATATTACTCTCACCTTTCTTGGATTCCTATTTGGCCGTGAGACAAGTGGCATATTTTATGGAAAATAATGTTTCGATATTTACAGTTAGATTATCGATGTTGCCCCAGTGAAATCCCTGTAGTTACGAGCCGCCTCTCTTATTGCATAAATACCTATTGTAATAAGCTTAAGAGTTAAGTTTTCACATTCAATATTTGTTACCTTAAAAACCAAGAAAATATAAAAAAAGCATTGTAATTACCAGTTATTGTTAGCTTGCACCATCCACCAACATGCTGTCAGTGTTCTTTTTATTAAAGGTTCGTGGTCCGCCTTAAATGCTCCCAAGCGGAGATATCGTGGTTCGCCTTAAAGGCTTCCAGGCGGAGATATTGTGGTTCGCCTTAAAGGCTCGCAAGTGGAGATATCACATGCGCTATGTATATCTTCAATTTGGATAACTACTCTTTCCCCGTTGCGTGAGACAGTGTTAAAACATATTTATAGTTAAGTATGTAGACACATTGGAAGAACCACTTACAATATCAACACATGAGCACTTAGTGAGGTGGATCACTAACCAAGCATGTTCTAGATATCTTGACCCCAATAACATAAATGTATAACCATCACACGCACACGACCGTGTTTCAAGTAGAGTTTACAAATGTTACAATTGGTGTCACAGCATATACTATTCTGTATTGAGTAATTAGGTTTATCGATAGCATCTGGGCCTTTAACCAACCTTATTACAATGAAACGTCGGCTGTATTAATTCGCATCTTAATAATAGTGGTCGGAAATTATCAAAACACAGTACTGTCCGTGAGCTCTGAGATTGAGAAAACTGAGAGGTTTTTATCTCGATCGAGTAAGAGCGAACGAGACAGGTATAAGGCGGGAATCTGATAGCTCAGCACGCACTGTAACTATTTTGTGAATAGGCCACAGATTTGTAATACGAGGATTCAAACTGTCACGCTCTAGGACTAATTTGATGTCGATTTTAGATCTAAGTAACATGCTCTTTAAGACATCGAACCCTAGACTATAAGATCGAATAATGCAGTTTTACTGGAGGTGTTAGAGACCAAGATATTAGCACCAGTCTGTACCTAGTAAACGGGCGGTCTGACAACTTGTTATTGAGTGTGGGCATAAACAAACTTTACCAATTACTTTTAATAACCAGCACGTCTAGCATAACTTTGACACGCGACTCATGTCGCGCGAGATAGCATCATCCGTCACTATCTCATAGTACTGTACAGATAGAGACAGGTAGTATATCCCGCGCGAGAAAGAGTCGCGTGTCAAAGTTATGCTAGCCGTGCTGGAGGGAATTTCGTTCGATTTGGTTCCAGCGCAGTTGACAGTAGTACGCGATTACAGGAGTGGTGTATACTTGAGGTAAACCTTGTACCGCCATTACCCCGTATCTAGACAGTCTAGTTCAGTTAAACACATCTCAATATGAACTCGCACATCTTTTTGATGCAAAAGACTTAACAGGATAAAAGAGGAAAGAAGTTGATCTTATTAGAAACTACGACACTTATATTTAATAAGTTTCCAGATGTAGCGGGGATTTTAATCATCCATGGCGGTGGAAGGGCAGGGTACAGGCATCGCCTTAGTCCCGTGAAGTGACTTCCAAAAGTCATGGATCCAGCTGTTCCTTAGCATTAACTATGTGTTTAATATAACAAGATATTAATTATTCGTGTCTAGGTTACCTTTAATTGTATATTAGTGTTTGATGGTAACGTAACGTATCTTCATTATGGTCTAAACGCGAATTGACGTAAGTGCCATATCTGTTGTACCCTCAGGTTCTGGTTTTACGTCACTTCGTATTTTGCCGCGTTATTGGTTGCCCGAGAGGTCTGTAGCACTCTGTAGTTACTATACACTGTATCAAAATGCACAGAAACGTTGACTGTTGTACTATTACTACAAACTAACTATTGTTTGTGATATATAACATACAATACTATATTATATTATAGCTATGTAAGTGTCGCTTTCTTTAGAAGAAGCTGAGGTTCTGATAGGGCGCCCTAGCGTTGGCGCCGACACGTCGAGGGGTCGTGCCAAATATTCATGTGTAACTTCTCTATGCTAGGAGAATAGAACCGGACCGCGAAGAATTATCAACTAACTCGACTGGATCATATGGCTCAAACTCCGACTAAGGTAAGGTGCGGTAAGGCTAGCATAGTTTATTGCCTGATGGGTTGACTAACAGTCAGTTAGTTATAGAACTGTCACAGTCTTCTCCCGGTAATAGTCTTACCCCACTTTACCTTATGGGTAAGACTTACGAGTTCATAGAGTTGTGTATATGGTCGAAGATAATTATTTAGAATGTCAGTAAAATTTGTCAAATAACGGCCAACCACCTCAATCTCTCTTGAATACTCGAAAAGAGATCTTTTTCATACTCGCGCCGCGCCATCGTCGCACTTGTGACATAGGTATTAACCACTTAATTAGATTACCACGGATTCACACACACCTAATTTCCTTGCTGTTTACAATATACATATTATTTCATATAAAGAAGTAATTTGAATACATTTATTTATTTATAACAATTTACCATCGACATGCGTTGCATGAAAAGACCCATTTTTTTTCTATTAGGGTACTCCATCACCGCATCACCTGTATTGTAACAAAAAAAATATATGAAAATCTCATTTATTTTTGGTATACATTAAAGGCGTGTGCTCGCGGTGAGTCTGTGCTCTAATTAGAAAAATAAGGTACATCTTGGTAAATACACTGAGAACTTTAACAGTAATTTGTGAGTTTTAGAGCACTATAAAATAGTCCCATATAGACACTAGGTCCCAATAAAAAATAGGATCGATTGACATCTTAAAAAAAATTATGTCTAGGTATACACTACACCCGTATTAGTAACACATTTCAGAATGCTAGCTGGTTTTTAATAATGAAGTATTCATATCAAAATAATATTCAAAATACGTTTCAACTATTAGACAACAAGAATACTTGGCAGATCAATGTGAAAAAAAATCTTGGCTAGTACATAATTCATTAATTTTGCAATCTTAGAATGGTTAAAAAATTATGGTGCTTCGTTTTCGGGTTAGGTACTAAAATTAATTTTACCACATGACTTCTAGAGTTTTTTTGAATAGCCGTAACGATGTTTTACCGAAGTACATTTGGCCAGTTTGCCACCAGTATATGATGCTGACTGTATCATGTCAGCAGCTTAATACTTCTGGTGGATAGCTCAGTATATGAATCTCAACGTTCGACCTGTATCTGTATTAAGGAAAAAAATGTTAAACTGCATTTTATATGATTTCAGTTAGGTACCTTATGCCAGATAACTAGTACCTAATGTTTAGTCTTAGAACAAATGCTCTTAGAACGAGAGTCTTCATACAACAGAGTTGCGAAAGATGAAGCCGGTTTTGGTTTTATGTGTGTGTGTATACGAACCAATCATAGAGACGTTTTGCTTGTGACATTGACGGTGTGACGTGTGACAGATGTGTACACGGACGAAACTAAGCCCGTGAAGGGCTTACTAAAACTGGCTTTCCTTTTCAAGCGCTGACTAGGTTATAAGCGTATTTATTCTAAGTGTTTAGTTTAAAACTTACAAGATTTATTTCTATATCAATAAAATTTCTCCGTTAAATTGTATACTTTGAAGATTAGAAGATAATGCAATCGTACGATAAAACGTTTTGAAGCATTTTTTAACGGCAACGTACTTTTCACTACTGGGTGTGTGAGGTTGCCTCGTTAAAATACTTATAACAAAAACCGGAAATATACTATGTCTCTTGAAACTGCTGTATGGTTCAACACGGTTTATGGCATGGGGATGGTTTGAGACGAGGAATATACTTTCGAACTACATTGCTAGTCTTCTATTTATTTATGCGTAAATATTTAATTTCACTGTTAATTTTAACAATCATAAGTATAAAATTTAAGACTGCGCCGAGCGTTCGTTAGCGACTGAACCATAGAGCGCGGGGAATGCGTGATCGGCGCGCGGCCGCCATAGTAAAAATATATGGAGAATTTAAAAGCACTTTTTGATAAGTCTGGACCATTAGGTAATACCAAAAAATAATTGAAATATTTGATGCGGACAAATTGTAATGTAAACATTCATCTTTCTTTGAACTGAAAATCAGAATAGATTTCCATTGTTAAAGTAATAAAAAAAACACTTAACGCCTGCTTACGATTATACAATTTTCGTCCAACTTTACTTATTTTTTAGGGTAAAATATTAATAATCTTATAGTTTTTCCACGGAGAAGTTGTTAACACATTTTTCGAAGTGCTAAATATATAGTTAACATATGGATTTAACAACTAGTGTTGGCGTTGTCTACTTAACGCAAACTGTCTATTTTTCACATTTCGCTCGGCGCAGTCTTAATATAATAATATAATCTGTTTCGGAAGTGGAAGTAATTCTGAACAAAATGAATATTTGGCATAATCCTTTAAGAGAGTTCTAGAGTAAAAATAGAGTCGTTTAGTACTCATATGTTTATAAATTATACACATAAGGAATATTGTATCACTTTGATTAGTAGTGGATGGCGTTGTACACCGCTCGATGGGAACCTGGTACGATAACTTTTTTTGACGATGTTAATATATCCCTTCTCATATAATTTTTAACCATTAGGTGCATGAAGTATCAAAAACGATACCACTGATATAACACACGTCGAAAATCAACTCAAAGTCAATTCAGACTTTGTCAAGCGGTCTCAAATTCAAAATTGACATGGATTTAGAAGTCATTTCACGAGTAAAGTGTGGTGTCATATTTGATAATTGATACCATATGCACTTAGGTAAAGGATAAATTAAAAGCAGCAATCATTTTTTAATTTCATCCAATGGATGAATTTATAGCTAGGAATAACCCCCCTTCGTAGAAAAAGATATAAGATTTTGCTGTAGCTTAAAAAAATAAAAATGATGAAATAGTTTTTTTTCCGCCTTGTACCTAAGGGCATCGTACGGTAACCTACCCAAGGTGATATTTTTTTAGACTTGGCAGGATCGAAGTATTTTTTGAAGCTACAGAAAAATCAGATTTTATTTCTAGAAATGAGAAGGGTTTTCCTACCTATAAACAAAATTTTAAGAAAATAAAATTAATCATCCATTATCGACAATGTGATAATATTCCAGATCGCAGGTGTTTGTGACTCAAACTGATGGTGAGGGTCATAAAATACGATCTGGGACTTTACTTTACCGCCCGTGGTTTGTATAAGTTTTAAGTCTTGCCTTGGCTAGGAAACGTCCTACTTACGGCCAAGGGTGATGTAAATATTCTTGGACTTATAGGAATGAGGCTCGTTGTCATCTGTCGGCTCGGTTATTTAACTCTCAATCCGTCCGGGTTTCTATTTTGAAAGAAAGGTGACAACAATTATCGTCTAAGCGACGATGAGTTTTCTTATCTCTTGTCTTTTAATCTTAACTTATTGTGAGATAAAATGTCGATGCTTGGACTCTTGCCTTATTAATAAATTCTTACACTTTAGCTATGTTTACGCTATTACGTTACACGCGTTTGTTCAATCTTGCGAAATTGCTTACCTTCCTAAAGTGCTTTCGTTGAATTTGGTTATTTAATTATGTTCGTTGTATTTTATATCAGTTAAGTAACATTTTTAAATTTGTGTTAATGTTTTAAGATTATTGAATGAATCTAGAGGCATCTCTCTGTGGTTTTTTGATTTAATCCTCAAAACTCGTTGACGATAGACATTTCAGTGGCCGCAATGACGCCATTCATGTTTTTAGATCACGAATCCTCTGGCTACGGGCTAGATTTTAGGCTAGTAATAGAGGTGTAGACTGATGTTGAATTATACATCGTGCTGTAATTATATGAATAAAATTGGCTCAATATGTCATGAAACCAGAAAAAGAATCTTAAAAACTATTATTTTTTTATATGTGACTATGCACACAAATCTTATGTTTTTTTTTATCTAAAAGAATTTGAAATTGAAATTGTTTTCCGAATCCTCATAACTTAACAAAACAATAATTGTTAAACAACCATGAACTTCAACGCAGTTTTTCTCGATGAAAATGGCAAATTACTTATTGTCTCCATACAAATATTGGCACCCAACCCACAAGTATGCTTTTTATAAGAGGTTCAGTCCAAACAACGTCGATTTATCTCTACATTAATATTGCAGTGGATGTCCTTTACTGTGTTGTCATCTTTTTTTCCAATTACTGATATTACTATCATGAATATGATGATCATGATACCGTGTTACGGTCACATAACACATTCATAGTCCAAGCTCTGTGTATGGAAGTCTCAGATGAGAATATATAAAAACACAAAATATATAAATGATGATTGTGAATGTGTTCAAATATGTTTCAATGACCTGTGAATTCTATTTCTAGCTGTTTAAAAAAAATATTTAACGATTATTAGAAATATAAAATATATTTTACTCGCGGCCGAGTCGACGGAAACGGACAAAATGATCAATATTATTTACGGAATAAGAATCTCTTCTAGAAACTTTCTAAACGATGTTTCTGATACAATTGCTTTATCGGATTAACAGAAGATAGCTGCAGGATTAACTTGTTAACAAAGCTAAGGGACGAGGAAATGAAATGGGATAAAGAAGGCTCCACCTGAAGATTAACTTTATAAAATCGATTTATGTCTTACTTGTATGCTTTTTGAAAGTGTACCTTAAGAATTAGATGTAGCTATTAAGCCCGGATTAAGCCCGTTGAAAGAACTGGTTCGCTGTTATTTTTGTATCTAAATAAATAATAATATTTTTTACTATTGCAATAGCCCAAATAAAGAGTCCACCCATACTCCATTTTAATAGCCCGGTTTTTTCTTTTCCATATCAATGCAATAGTTCAATCACTTGCTGGGACCTGTTCATGGATGTATCATCCTATTGATATGATCAGGAACGGGTCCCAGCAGGGCTACAGCCACAGCAAATTTCTCCAAGGGGCCTCTACGTGTTGGATCCATATCCCCACGCAAGCCTTTCAAAAGACCGGGACGTATGAGCCCGAGACTATGAGTCGAGAAACAAATAATAATAATAATAAGACATTTAAAAAATAAAATAGTAAATATCGCTAATCTGAGTTTAACTCGGAGTTAAAAGTAAGGGTGCTTCTCCACTGAAGGAGCGTAGACGTGCGGAATCGACTAATCACTTGAGCGGAAATCTGTATCTCAGCTCCGCTTCGCTCCAGTGGAGACGCACCGTAATAGCACAAAACATAGGTACAGAAATCATTGTACATACTCGTACAAGCGCGCTCGAGCAAACGCACACAGACATTGCTCACGGACACGTCAAGCGGATGGCACTCGCGCTCGCACTGGTCCGAACTGGTCCGAGATATCGTGTCCTTGAGCAATGTCTATGTGTGCGTTTGCTCGAGCGCGCTTGTATGTAGATTGATTCCTATACCTATTTGTTTTGTGGTAATAGCGACGTTAAGTCATTACCGTGAGTAATTATTTGGACCTATGTTTTGAACATATATTTTTTTCTCAGGGTTAACCTATTGACCGCCAAGCGGTCTAGCAATTTACCGTGCCACTGACGCCAGAGTAAAAAAAAAAGATGTGCCCCAAAATCAACAGGGATTGAAAAATACTTGTAGCGGTTAGAATTACAAAGTTTTTGATCATTGAAATTTGGACGGCTGTGGCCGACGTGGCGTCAGGGGCACGATTTATTGTTGACGGCCACAGCCGACTGTGGCGGTCAAAAGGTTAAAGGCAAACGGTTAATATAAAATCAAACAGAATAGGATACTTGACTGTGGTTAAGCATAATTCATTTCAATATCACTCGGTTCAATACAAGTTTTTTTTTATTATTTTAGCTCATTCACTGCCACCGACGCATATATACGTTCACCGTCAAACAAATCTGTTTCTAGGGTGTTAACCACGTTTCTTAAGGAATACAAATAGTTACGTTACGAGTGCGTGTATTTGTAAGTACTTGTCAATACGCGGTAGCTTACTAAATGAGATATCGAAAGTGGAATATTTAATAATATTTTGCATGCAGAACTGCCAACGTGTTAAAATGTCTCTGTTTTTGTAGAGTTTAATGACGGTGTCCATATTTTTTCTTCTATTTTATATTAAATATTGTTTTGACACTACAAATATAGGTCAAGTTGATTTAAAGTGTCAAGTAAGTACCCTATTTTGTAAATGGTTTGTTTCTCGAAGCCCCATCGTGCGGTGTACATCGTTGATTATAATACGGTATAAATAAAGGTTCGTAGTACAAGTATTCGCCACACGGCGGATTGTACTGTTGCTTTGATGTCCCCGTGCCTTTTCGACCTGCAGTAAACTTTATCAATAGAATCTGTGTTTCATTACCATCCTTACCTAATCAACAGTTTAATTTTGAATGTACAGTAAGCCAAAAAAGGATCATCTCTATCCAAATCTATTGAAAACTATTAGATAATACCTAAAAGTAATGGACTTTCTTGGCTGACTGTACGAAAGTCACAGTCATCGAGTCGAGATAACTGCATAATAGAGACTAAGGGAAAGATACTCGTACAACAACGACGAAAAATTCAAGGACTGATATTAAACCTTTTGAACGCTAAGCAATAAAGCAATTCACCAAGCCCCTGACGCCACATAAAAAAGGAGCGCTCCAAAATCAACGGGGATTGCAACACTTGTGGCGGTTAGATTTACAGTCTAAGACGACGTTACCGTAAGTGGCACAATTTTCCGATGTCGTGATATGACCATTTTGTCGTTCAAATCCTTTCCTGTATTTGTATTTCCTGAAATCTCTATCTTGGATCGAGGAAGTGAACACGGCATTATTGAAAAACAAAATAAGTTCATTAACATTTTACTAGTTATTTTTACAGTACATATCCACTAATTAACAAAAATACCAAGTTATTTAAACTTAGAAGCTCAAATTGTAAAAAATACAGCAATAAATTAGAATGTTATCCCCTAATAAATAATGTTTCTAAATTCATTAAGAGGTAGTTATTTTTGTTAAGTGCTAATACATTGGTAATGTTTAGTGTTTTATTTACTGCTCGAACAGACAGACGTTCGACAGTAACGAGCGCCATGATAATTCAGTAAGATTAGCTGAAAATTTGGCAAAATGAAAGGACAACTTTTATCTATCAGGATATGTAGGTTATAGAGCAAAGTTTAATTTTATCTACTCTCCCCCCCTCTCAGGGGTGAGCGTCACCCCCCCGCGACCTCGAATGTCCCGGAGCGCGGTATTTTCCACTTTAGAAGAAAACCGTGTACGATACGTATACAAAGTGTATAAGAACGAAATAATCCTGAATAAATTTACCTACTATAAACCTTTCATACATACAAAAGCGATAGCACTTATACAATCAGCGCAATCTGTTACCAAATACTAACGTTTTTAATTATTGATCTCTTTTTTCTGCTAAAAGGTTAGTTATCTCAAAAACTGCACACTTCTCGGCCAAAATATGTATGACAAAAGTAAAGAATGGACAATGTTCTTTCTAAAAATGTATAATTTTTTTTTTTTTTTTTTTTTTTATTCACAGACTGACCGGCGATTGACCTCAGTATCACCTGATGGAAAGTGACTACGGGGTCGAGGATGTAGCTCGCCGGTTCAGTAATAGCCTATTCACTCTTACCTTGAAGATACCTAAATTATATTCTTTTGGAAATACACATGATGGGAGCGAGTTCCATTCCTTAGCGGTTCGCATTAGAAATGATGAAGCAAATCGCTTCGTGCGAATGAGTGGTAAACTGACAACATAAGGGTGAAATCGCTCCCCTCGCCTGGTTGTCCGATGTTGAAACGGGGATGGTGGAATTAAATCGTGCAATTCCTGCGCACACTCTCCAAAATATATCCGATAGAACACCGACAAGCTGGCAACTTTGCGGCGATGTTCGAGGCTCTGGAAGATGGCCCCAGCCGGCAAAGAATCACCAATGAGTCTTAGGGCTCGACGTTCTACTGAATCCAAGGCAGCCAACTGGTACTTGGCAGAGCCGTCCCAAAGATGGCAGCAGTACTCCATGCACGAACGGACTTGAGCTTGATAAAGGGTGAGAAGCTCTTCCGGCGTGAAATACCGCCTCACCTTATATAGGACACCAAGTTTTTTTGCAGCTGTTTTTGCCTTGGCTTCAATAGAGGAGCCAAAGTTCAGGTTTCGTTTGATATCCAAACCAAGGAGCTCCAGGTGATCAGTAGTTGGTACGGATACATTTTGGAAAGTAGGAGTCAAGGTGAACGGACTCCGCTTAGCAGTAAATAGACACGCCTGCGTTTTGGAAGCGTTAAAGCTGACCAAGTTGGCATCGCCCCATTCGGACACAGCCTTCAAGGTCATGCTAGTTCGCTAGGTAGTTATTTACGAAAACGAGCAAAATTTGACGATTTCCCTACACACCCCTTATTTCCTTAAATAGTAAGTCTAAAAAGAAAAAAAAAATACAGGATATAGTTCAATATTTGTAGATTACAGAAAAACATATAAGAAGTCTATGGTATTGCAAGTAACACCGTTTAACTAGTACGAATATTTATATTTCGCATAATGGCCAAATGACTTAAATTTTAAAAATAGCATTGCAACGGTAAATGAAAGAGCGACAGAAATAAATTATACATTTTTAGAAACAACATTGTCCATTCGTTACTTTTGGCATACATATTTTGGCCGAGAAGTGTGCAGTTTTTGAGATAACTAACCTTTTAGCAGAAAAAAAAGATCAATAATTAAAAACGTTAGTATTTGGTAACAGATTGCGCCGATTCTATAAGTGATATCGCTTTTGTATGTATAAAAGGTTTATAGTAAATTTATTCAGGATTATTTCGTTCCTAAACACTTTGTATGTATCGTACACGGTTTTCTTTTAAAGTGGAAAACACCGCGCTCCGGGACACATTCGAGGTCGCGGGGGGGTGACGCTCACCCTTGAGAGGGGGGGGGGGGAGAGTAGATAAAATTAAACTTGGCTCTATAACCTACATATCCTGATAGATAAAAGTTGTCCTTTAATTTTGCCAAATTTTCCATATATTGCAATCTAATTTTCTTGGATTATGAGGCGGTCGAATGATCATATAATATGGAATTGCAATAAAAGCGAGCGCGCTCACCGCGACCATTCATCTGTAATTTCATGTAATTACCTTTTTTTACTTCTGCTCAAAGACTAGCTTATTTTAACTTCGCGAAGGGGGCTAAAGTGGCACTTTTAGCATCATCATCATCATCAACATCAGCCAAAAGACGTCCACTGCTGGACATAGGGCCGATGGCTTATTTTAGAACATTGTCAAACAATCTACATTACAGACGAATCTCGCGGCGTGGAGCCCTCAAACAAAATGTCAAAAATTAAATTATTTGCCTCGATTAGAGCTTACAGAGTGCATAATGCTTTTCATAGCTTTAGTCAGAAAAAATTGTTTCAGCATGCTTTCTCTATCAGATCCAGTGAAAACGGAAATATAAAAACGAGATTTTCCGACAAAATATCGACGAAATCTTTAAAACGTATTACGATATAATAAACGAGATTAGACGAAAAATAATTTAGTGTTGTCGGTTATAACAAATGTAATCAAACGGTGACTTCGATGTCATTATAACTTATAAGCGATTATTACTGAATATTCTCTGGCGTCAGGCAAAGGAAACTAACGAAAAATAAAACGGTCACCAAATTCTGTATCGTAATGATACAATAATGCTATTGGACGTCTGGTTTGCGCAACTTTATTACGTCTATATCGTCTGTTGACAACCAAAACTAACAACAAATAAATAAATATCAGACAAACTCACACAAATCGATCTAGTCCCAAATTAAGCTCAAGAAGGCTTGTGTTATGGGTACGAGACGACGATATACATACTTAAATAGATAAATATATTACCTAAATATACAGAACAACCATGACCCAAGCACAAATATTCGAGTTCATTCACACAAATATTTGCCCTGGCCAGGATTCCAACCCGGGACCGCCGGCTCAGTAGGCAAGTGCTTACAAAAAGAGCCAACCGCGTCGTCCTTACTTAAAACAAATCTCGTATCTCAGTATCGTTCTACAAGCTAGATACGTGATTTATAAGAGTAATGACAGTTTTAGTCAGTTTTGGTTGTCACCGGGCGATACGGTAAGTTCTCTTGGTTCAGGTCACTCCCGTCCCAATATTACCTGGAGGATTTGTACTGCTCATATATCTCCTGCAACATATCACGGCAGTTCATCTTTATCTTCATCTTGGAGCAGAGCAGGAACACTCCAGAGAGTTTCCTATGCAACGAGTAGATTTCTTCCGGCGGCGGACAGAGGCGATGGGTGAGTATGGTAGGGACTAAGGCTTGGATGCGAATCTCGTATCTCAGTATCGTTCTACAAGCTAGATACGTGATTTATAAGAGTAATGACATTTTTAGTCAGTTTTGGTTGTCACCGGGCGATACGGTAAGTTCTCTTGGTTCAGGTCACTCCCGTCCCAATATTACCTGGAGGATTTGTACTGCTCATATATCTCCTGGAACATATCACAGCAGTTCATTTTTATCTTCATCTTGGAGCAGAGTAGGAACACTCCAGAGAGTTTCCTATGCAACGAGTAGATTTCTTCCGGCGGCGGACAGAGGCGATGGGTGAGTATGGTAGGGACTAAGGCTTGGATGCGAATCTCGTATCTCAGTATCGTTCTACAAGCTAGATACGTGATTTATAAGAGTAATGACATTTTTAGTCAGTTTTGGTTGTCACCGGGCGATACGGTAAGTTCTCTTGGTTCAGGTCACTCCCGTCCCAATATTACCTGGAGGATTTGTACTGCTCATATATCTCCTGGAACATATCACGGCAGTTCATCTTTATCTTCATCTTGGAGCAGAGTAGGAACACTCCAGAGAGTTTCCTATGCAACGAGTAGATTTCTTCCGGCGGCGGACAGAGGCGATGGGTGAGTATGGTAGGGACTAAGGCTTGGATGCGAATCTCGTATCTCAGTATCGTTCTACAAGCTAGATACGTGATTTATAAGAGTAATGACATTTTTAGTCAGTTTTGGTTGTCACCGGGCGATACGGTAAGTTCTCTTGGTTCAGGTCACTCCCGTCCCAATATTACCTGGAGGATTTGTACTGCTCATATATCTCCTGGAACATATCACGGCAGTTCATTTTTATCTTCATCTTGGAGCAGAGTAGGAACACTCCAGAGAGCTTCCTATGCAACGAGTAGATTTCTTCCGGCGGCGGACAGAGGCGATGGGTGAGTATGGTAGGCACTAAGGCTTGGATACGGCGGGTGGTCCGTTGGGTGCCGAAGTCGAACTCCCCAGAAGAAGTGCTGCTCGTGAACACTTCGCCCATTATCATCACCGTGTCCACGTGGGTCTCTTCCATGATCTGTGGGAGCAATGCATTGTGAGGATAATTCAGTTCGATAGTACAGTCGAGTTCATTTACATCTACACACTTACGAGAACAATAATATCTGAACACGACCCTATTGTCAGGATCATAAAGTCGTGTTAAGATATTTTTGTTCTTGTTAAATGAACTCGACTGTATAATTTCGACCGTTTGTACTATCTTTTTATTTCGACTTTTCCTTATTTCATTTAAGTTTAACTAAGTGTAACTAAAATTGTATTGCAATATGTTTTAATCTGAGATGGTACAATTAATGGGTTTTTTATTGGTAAACTAATTTCTACTAAACATAATATAAATGTAAATATTGTATGCCGTAAGACGGTCGATTGTGAAACCCTCCAACTGCTTTGTATCGCACAATCAAACAATAAATGATTTCTGATTTCTAAAGCTTACGTTAGACTCGTATCCGGTGAGAAACTTCATATCCTTGGACATGCGCAAGATGGCCGCGCGGTCGCCGACCGAGGCCGCCTTGATGATCTCGATGTATTGGTCCATGAACTCCTTCGAGTATTCACGCGTCGCGCCAAAGTCCAGGAGTATCACCTAAGGGTTACAGTTTTTACGTCACTCTAGGCCGTAAGTTGGATTTACTGCCCGCTACGCGGGGACAACATCTCACTTCCTGGTTGCGTTTATCACGAGATAAATAAGTGACAAAGAATCTGTCAAAACAAAAAAATGAGACATTACATGTTTCGTAAGCTTATAAAACTAACAGCGCCCTCTCTCGCTTGCTCGGTCACCACTGTAAAGTGGTGCGGTAAGATGTGAATATTAAGAGGCCTTATTCCTTTTAAAATGCTGATTGTTTAGACATTTTTCTCTGTGATCAAACATGTTTCTTAACATATTATTGATGTTACTACCTAGAACAGGGCTATTGGGATTTATTGGTATATATTTGGAACCTACAGTTTGAATTTTTCATTGATAATTTTTGTTCGAAAAACTACTCGAAATTGACAAAATTCACGTGGAAAATTCGTTTTTTCAACTTATTTTCGACTGCACGCAATGAAAGCATGAAATAGCTACGTTACTTCCTAGAACTCGGGAAAAAGTATTATTCACTTCGAAAAGTTGGTTGAAATTATCAATATATTCGTCATAATATGAAAAAAAAATTTTTTTAAAGGAATAAGGCCTCTTAACGTATTCACATAGAGGTCGCTAAGGTGTAAAAACCTTTCAAATAAAACAATGCAAAGATCGACACACAAAGCATAAGGAAAAATTCGTCCGATCTTCCTGGAGCTAGGGTAGCGAAACGGTTAACGCGCTGGACCGGCAATCCAGAGGTACCGGGTTTGATTCCCGGTTTCTTCCCCCAGGTAGCTCCTTTTTCAATTTTTCTTTGTATTTAAGGCTTAAAGATCTGTCACTCACACTCGCAGTTTGTCAAAACGTGACGGATGCTTTGTCACTTATTTATCACGTGATAAACGCAACCAACTTACGCCCCCCAATTTAAGAAGTAAATGATGATTATTCAAGTGTTTTAACCGCCTCATTACCATGACCGCTATATTTTGACGAACCCCGTATGATCAAAGGCGCCATTTTATGTAGTCTTGTAAAAGACGCATATTCTTATCAAAATGCTTACAATAAGTTAAAACGCTCCGAGTAATCCCCGAAGTTTAGGTAAACCACGGCCGGTATTAGGGAATGCAACGGTTAACCGAAAATGTATGAAAATAACCGCGGTTTCGGTTACTAACCGGTTATTTTCATACTAAATATAACCGATTGCATTCCCTAGCCGGTATTTTGTAAAAGCCCTAAAAGGGGCTTCTAAACGGGCCATGTTTTGCTGCAATTTGTGGCCGGCAACTATGGCCATCCCTCTCTAACACCCTACGCTAGAGCAAGATGCAAATAATGGCCGGGCCACAAATTGCAGCAAAACATAGAGAAGCCCGGCAATTCGTGACATTCGGTGAAATTTACAACATTTCAAGAATTTGTGATTCTACCTGCATTTCCCAAGAGGAGACCGCTGTTGAGAAGAAAGGCGAAAGAAACTCAACAGTAGGGAAGGCCGGGCCACAAATTGCAGCAAAACATAGAGAAGCCCGGCAATTCGTGACATTCGGTGAAATTTACAACATTTCAAGAATTTGTGATTCTACCTGCATTTCCCAAGAGGAGACCGCTGTTGAGAAGAAAGGCGAAAGAAACTCAACAGTAGGGAAGTCATTATTTTGTAAATCATACTTAAAAACACAATTACATTTGTTTTAACTAATTATAGAACAAACAGGGTGTTTTACAACCCAAGTAATTTTGCGAATTTTTAGGGGTACTATTTAATTTACTGGTAACGACAAATTTTTGGTAACTGACGTTGAAAGTCGGTGAATGTCACTGACGTACACAAAACTTAGTAATATTTCAAGTAATTTTTGCATAATAAAGCTAAAACTATCCACAGTGATGCAAGTAAAGTTTTTTTTTTTCAATAGGATTTAGCATTTATTTCGCAAGAATAACGAAGGATCGAGCAGCATTCCGGTAAACAATGTTTTAAAATCAAATCGCTACTGACGTTTAATAATTTCCATATGAAAGCTGTTTGTAGCGCCACAGCCCTGGGTCTGTTCGACACTTGTTAGGCTATACATTGGTACACGTAAAGGACATGTAGTAATAAGTAGGCTTGGGACTTTTCACTACTCGCCGTGGTTGACCAATCCATGGAGTCGTCATATGATAAAAAAATGGGTGTCTATCATTTCACTCACTCAAAATGTACAATCAATCATTGTACTCAAAATGTTTCATAATTTTAAGTTGCGAAAAGTTGTCAGTACGAGTAGTCTGTCACAACCCAGGTACCTATCAAAAAGGATGCATAATTTGTGACCACTAGGTATTATATGAAATTACCGATAGATTTATGATAAAATTAATTGCAAACTATTATAACGTGCCCATTAAAAATGTAACAACATAAATGATGACATTTAATAAAACATTTAATTTTTAGACTGACTTTGACTGAAGTTTGAATATATTTTTTTATCATATGACGACTCCATGGATTGGACAACCACGGCGAGCAGTGAAAAGTCCCAAGCCTAGTAATAAGCCTTCTTATACCCCGCGCGGCGAACGATGATTCCTATGACACCTGTCATCTCAGTACATTTTATAACCTATGATCGGAAAAATGTACATAGATTACAGGTGGAAGGAAGGATGTAGGAATCATCGTTCGCCGCGCGGGGTATAGTGCATATGACTTTGAGTTGCGTGTAGATACCTGCTTGGTATTGGGGTTGTAGAA
The DNA here is from genome assembly GCA_932273695.1 of Apotomis betuletana. Lineage (NCBI taxonomy): Eukaryota > Metazoa > Arthropoda > Insecta > Lepidoptera > Tortricidae > Apotomis > Apotomis betuletana. The sequence continues at coordinate 7,373,871 of OW026298.1, read as the reverse complement.
GAAGTTGGCCCAGTTGGGGTCGGTCTGCATGCAGCGCAGCACGAACATCTCGCGCAGACAGAGCTGCATGATCTTGTGGGCGATGTCGTACCGCGTCTCGTACGGCGCCTCGAAGAACTTTTCCAAGGGCACGCCGTCTATCAGCTCCGTGGTTATCACTTCTTGTGCGCAGAGCTCGTCTGAAATAGTTATTTATCTACACCTGTCATGTTAAATTCCTATAACGAAATATTTGTATGAACCTTTTTTTTTTTTTTTATCGATTCATATTTTTTATGTGATAGGGTGAATCAACTTTTACATGCACCTTGTTGCTATGGTTACGTAAAATTTGTCCCTCGGACAACCTAAGCATTTGTATGAAAATGTCACTTGGACAACGGGGACAGAGTAAAAAACACAAAAAAGTTGATTCACCCTAATACCACATTTTTATTTTTATAAATAATGACACAAAGGTAAATTAAGAAAGAAAAATTGAATGCGATCTACTACAATCAAAGCGGGGTTGATTGTAGTAGATCCCCGCTTTGATTGTAGTAGATCGCATTCAATTTTTCCTATAACGAGTTCAGACATTATAGGTAAGGGCCTACATTACTTGGCAGCGACTAAAATCAGAGATGTTATCTCATAACAGTACCGCAGCCACCGCGAGTCACCTGATGTGTTCCTCTGCTCCGCGGACCGACTGGCAGGACTGAGTGTTTCATATTTTCATAAAATCTATGATAATGATTATGAATTTATGAATATGTGTGTAGATAAAGTAGTGTATGCAACTGTACACAATTCGGTCTTAAAACACTCGTGTGATTCTAATATGATCCTATAAAACCACACTCGTATTTTAAGACTTCTCATTATAAAGCAGTTGCATAAACTACTGTTGTTATGCAAGGCTGTAAAGATGTTATTTAGCGCGAGTGTTTAAATTGAAAGCTGAGGGAATGGTTCAACATTTCTGAGCGTAGCGAGGCTTTTAAGACACGAGAAGCCAAATAATTTTGCAGCCGTGCGCTGTACACAACGTTTTATCTGACTACGGCGAGGAAAATACGAGTAACAAATGAACAAGAGAAAAGCACACATACCTATCAAAAATAAAATAAAAATTACATGCGCCACAAACATCGTGTTCGAAATTCAAATGACTTTTGCACGCTAGCGGATAAAATAGACTTTTGCATACAGATTTCGCGCTATAAACGGACATTTTCGGAGCGAGTGAGGTGAAAACAGTGTTAAGGCTCTTTATCCAAATATGCTGACTGTATTCGAATTTTTCTCTATGATCAAACATGCTTCTTAGCATTATTATTATCAATGTTACTACTTAGAACAGGGCTATTGCGATTTATTGGTATATATTTGAAACCGACAGGTAGAATTGTTCATTGATAATTTTTGTTTCAAAAACTATTCGAAATTGACAAAATTCACGCATTACATTACCTACTTAATACACGCTTATTTTCGAGTGCACGCAATGAAAGCATGAAGTATCTATGTTACTATTTAGAACTCAGGGAAAAGTCACTTTAAAAAGTTGTTTGAAATGATTAATCTTTCGCTCTTATGGCGAAACATATTTCCCCTCTACAATTTCATAATGATTAAAAATATCATCAAATTCATTAGCTAGCTTAGGTTAGCTTTGTTTTTAACATGCACTCAAATACTTTAATTTAAGAAAACTGCTTTCGACGAAACGATTGTCAACGAAACAAAGGTCCCAGTCTCACCTACGACATCCGGGACGAAGTACTCAGGGTACGGGGCCAGGAGCGTTTTGAAGCGTTTCGTGCACTCTGCCTCGCGGAGGTAATCCACCTCCCAGGAGAGCTCCTTCTTTGCCACCTCCACTATGTTGTCCACGAACATGCCTTTGGGGAACACGTTCCACACCTGAAATAAGTCTCTATAAATAATCAATAACATTAGAGATGCGCAGAATGTGTCACTAAAGTGAAAAGAGTGATGAACTTTAGGTCACCGAGATATGTATATAGTGATTATATGCTCTTTGATATGTATCACTCATTTAGCTCAGTAGATCTTTAGACTATACCGTTCACTAGTGAGTAGAGAACTATAGTCAATCTAGATTTATCGCTATATATATCTAGATATATCGCTGGTTTCCGGGCCAGGATTTATGCTGAGGTGTGACCTTTTCGTGGCATACACAACAACGATTTTATTTTATTTTGTTTCTAATATTTGTTGTCCACTTTGTGTATGTTAACGAATACATTTTTATTCTATTCTATTCTATTTAAAAGCCGAAACGACGAGAAAAACGCAAGAGCGAGCGAGTAATACTGAGATGATAGATGAGATACTGAGCTACTTGAATCTTCAGTGAGCTAAACGAAATGATATAGCTCGTTTGAATCACTTACTCGCGAGCTACACATCTCTAAATAACATTGTTGATTCCCCCTCACTTCTTGATAGGCTATCATTCAAAATTTCACAACGCATTGCATGCCACAAGAAATTGTTTGCTATTCCATACTCCCGTATCACTACATAGTATAAAACAAAGTCGCTTTCTGATGTCTGTCTGTCCCTATGTATGCTTAGATCTTTAAAACTACGCAACGGATTTTGATGCGTTTTTTTTAAATAGATAGTGTTTCAAGAGGAAGGTTTATATGTATAATACATGCATAGTATAGCATTGCAACCATGTGAAACCGGGGCGGAAAGCTAGTCAAATATAAATCCATTTCTTACTTCAACCGCTGTCTCAATTACTGTAACATACATTTGTGTAATACTGATATTTTCACATATAAAAATTGTCAACGCTACAATAACCAAATTGTCTGTCAATTAAAATCTAAGCTGTAAGAAACACTATGCAATGAAATAATCAGTAAGCTGTTTTTTAATGTAATTTGCATTGTTGCTATTTCGGTGTCTACCGTTCCCATATAAATCTATTTATCTATCAGAAACTGATGTAACAATGTGTGGTGATTCTCTAGCCTCATTCTTGAAATATTCACCACATTGAAGTATTTACGATTTTGGTTTAAATTAAGGTCAGTCACTGTTAGGTGAATATTATAATAATCGCTACCGACATAAACCTATACTAATTATTGTATTTCGGTCATAAATATAAATTCAAGTTTTGTGTTACTTTGGAATATACCTATTTATGATCGAATTACAATAATTATAGGTGATTGAAGTTATGTGTTTCCCTGAGCCTCCACCCCTACAATACCATCTACAGCCGGAAATTGACAACATTTCAGATTTTTAAAACAACACGTTTATTACGTTTTTTTCTTCCACCTAGAAAGAGGAAATAGACACTGATTTAAAAAAAAACCTGAGATTACTAATAATTGTATTATTTATTTATTACTCATTCTATAGTGTAGTAACTCCAAAACTATGACACAATGGAAAGGTTACTTTAGTCTGGTGTCTAATTAAAAGAACGAATGACATTGAGCTTGACATTGTTGACATCTTATTTTTTTGCGGATAGGTCGAAGACTACAACCCTGTGCAGGCATAGCTGTCGTAGATTTCGGTTATTTCATGTATTTTCTTATATTTATTTACATACCTACAAAAAAAAACATTTTTTTTTGGGTGAACACGACGCATATATATCTGGTACTCTATATTAATGGCCACCTGTTAAAAATATGAAATGTTGTCAAATGTTTGATCCGATGGGACTCCTGGGCTCGTTAAGTATGTTGCGCTTACAAAAATTAACGTTTGGTGCGGGAGCGTGGCAGTCCCAACAATATCTTGAGCATGATAGGGGACAGGATTGACTGTCCCTTCTTACGTCACTGTTGTGGGTTACATGCTCCCAGCAGTAGTACAGTGAAATAATAATTGTAACTGTACCTGTATTACTTATTTACTAACACTTACACCTAAGTTACTAACAAGATATGAGTACTTGATGCTTGAAATAAATAAATATTATTATTATCTTGTATGTCGCACCCGCTCACGGGACAATAGTGTCCCGGACCTTTGGGAGGCGTGCGCGGAGCCGAAGCCAACGCGTAGAGGCCCTTTCGACAATTTAATGAAATGTAAGGTGTACATCGAGCGGATGCTGTCCCTATCCGTGTCATGGGACGCATACAGAGACAGCGCCCGCTAGGTGCTAGAACTATTGATGGAGACATGGAATCTAAATACAAATTGGGCTATGGGGATGAAATGGAGGACTGGCTAATTGGGCTATGGGTTGAGACTATCGGGCGTCTACCAGCAAAAGTGTCTCATAGCAAAAATGGGACTGGTAGACGATGACTCGCCTCCCGCTAGATGGGCCCCCATAAATAGCGACACATAGAGTGGCCTAAGGGCAACATTATTATTATTACCTTGAGGACGCCAACGAGGTTGTCGATGTCACTGTTGATGCCCTTCGCCACGCCAGGGTACTGCACCTTCACGGCTACTTCCATGCCGTTATGCAGCACCGCTAAATGGACCTGACCTGCACAGATCCAACAACACTCTTCAACTCGTGTCCTCTTTAACCTATTGACCGCCAAGCGGTCTAGCAATTTACCGTGCCACTGACGCCAGAGTAAAAAAAAAAGATGTGCCCCAAAATTAACAGGGATTGAAAAATACTTGTAGCGGTTAGAATTACAAAGTTTTTGATCATTGAAATTTGGACGGCTGTGGCCGACGTGGCGTCAGGGGCACGATTTTTTGTTGACGGCCACAGTCGACTGTGGCGGTCAAAAGGTTAAGAAGGTCACAGCACGACTAGCATAACTGTGACATGCGACTCTGTCGCGCGAAAAATGCTACCTGTCACTTTTCCTTCAATGCCGTGCGAGCAAGATGGACATTGCTGAGTCGCGCGACAAGCGAAGTCGCGGCAAGGTATGCTGGCATAAAATATAAAAAAAGATGCGCGTGTCCGACTCGCGCACGATGGGTTTCGTACCATCAAATGTAATAACTGGCCGGGTTAAGTTTGCACCTGGTATGTATGGCGCCGCATACAAATGAACTGCATAGTTAACGCAACCGATCACGTTTGTTGTATTGGAGCCCCACTTAAATATTTATTTTATTATGTTTTTAGGGTTACGTACCAAAAGGGGTAAATCGGGACACTATTACAAAGACTCCACTGACAGTCTGTATGTCTGTCCGTCTGTCACCAGGCTGTATCTCATAAACCGTGACAGCTAGAGATGAAATTTTCACAGATGAGATGATGTATTTCTGTTGCCGCTATAACAAATAATACTAACAGAATAAAATAAATATTTAAGAGGCCTTATTCCTTTTAAAATGCTGATTGTTTAGACATTTTTCTCTATGATCAAACATGTTTCTTAACATACTATTGGTGTTACTTCCTAGAACAGGGCTATTGGGATTTATTGGTATATATTTGAAACCTACAGTTTGAATTTTTCATTGATAATTTTTGTTTCAAAAACTACTCGAAATTGATAAAATTCACGCGGAAAATTAGTTTTGATAACTTATTTTCGACTGTACGCATTGAAAGCGTGAAATAACTATGTTACTACCTAGAACTCGGGGAAAAGTATTATTCACTTAAAAAAGTTGGTGGAAATTATCAATATATTTGTCATAATATGAAAAAAATAAATTTTAAAAGGAATAAGGCCTCTTAAGTGGGACTATAAGCGGTGGTAGCCTAGTGGTTAGGGCATGAGACTTTCAATCCGGAGGTCGCGGGTTCGAACCCGGCCCGTACCAATGAGTTTTTCGGAACTTATGTACGGATTGTCATTTGATATTTACCACTCGCTTTTCGGTGAAGGAAAACATCGTGAGGAAAAAAACTCTGGGTTGGAAGGTCAGATGGCAGTCGCTTGCGTAAAAACTAGTGCCTACGCCACATCTTGGGATTTAGGTAGCCGACCCTGATTGAGAATTCATTCTCAAAAAATGGGACAAAGGCTAGGAGGATGATGATTTAAGAGGCCTTATTCCTTTTAAAATACTGATTGATTTAGATATTTTTCTCTATGATCAAACATGTTTCTTAACATATTATTGATGTTACTACCTAGAAAAGGACTATTGGGATTTATTGGTATATGTTTGAAACCAACAGTTTGAATTTTTCATTGATAATTTTTGTTTCAAAAACTACTCGAAATTTACAAAATTCACGCGGAAAATTAGTTTTTTTCAACTTATTTTCGACTGAACGCAATGAAAGCATGAAATAGCTATGTTACTACCTAGAACTCGGGGAAAAGTATTATTCACTTCAAAAAGTTGGTTGAAATTATCAATATATTTGTCATAATACGAAAAAAATAAATTTTAAAAGGAATAAGGGCTCTTAAGTGGGACTATTTGAAGGTGACCATACCTATGGAGGCGGCTGCGAACGGCTTATCCTCGAAGTTCTGCACTCGCCCGCGCCAGTCGGCTCCAAGCTGCGCTGCCATCACCTGGGGTATTAATAAATAAATAAAATAATAGTATGTACATTGACGACGCGTTTGGCTCGGTTGGTAGACACCTGCCTACTGAGTCGGCGGTCCCGGGTTCGAATCCCGGCCGGGGCAAATATTTGTTCTTGGGTCATGGATGTTATCTATATATGTATTTATATATTAATGTATATCGTCGTCTAGTACCCATAGTACAAGCTTTGCTTAGTTTGGGACTAGGTCGATTTGTGTATGATTGTCCCTTAATATTTATTTATTTTATTTATTTATTTATTACTGCAGACGCCGGGAAAAAAAAGGCTTTCCGGGTGAGTAGGTATAGACGGATACTGATACGAAGCCGGCAAGCCCTTTTAACGGCTAAGGCATGTAGTGTATTCTCAAACATATGCAAAGAAAAATAATACACCAAACAAAAAAATATAATTTTCTCAAACATCCAAGGAAATGTCGTTCTTATGATCGTGGTAATAGAACGCGAAATACGTCTTTGTATAGCAATTGTTGAAGATTCGTTCTAATTTCAAATTAGAACGATATAAAGGAATTTCATACAACATTATTGGCCGTAGCCAACAAAGAGATTGTCTTTTGTTTCAGTGGGGTTTATTTCTTTTATTGATAATCTATGGCATACTGCCAATAAAAAAAAACTTATTGTGCATGTATATTTACGTTTTATTTCTTATATTTAACTAGATTATTCAATTCGATTAAATCAGATATTCAATAAAATAAACAAGGAATCACGTTTATTGTTAAAAAATATAACAATATCTAATTAATAAGGTGTTGTCATTTTTTAATAAATAGAATCATCTTAACATTTGGTGGCAAAAACATTGACCCGAACAGCTTAAAAAAATAAATTTGTTTTTTTTTATTAAATTTGAAATAAATTTGTTTTTATATGAATATATAAGTTGAACATTTGTATTATTTCCTTGGATTTATTTGAGAAAAGCACTATACAAGCCTCGGCGCGAACAGGGATTATCGGCCTCGTATCTCTAGATGGCCTCGTTATCACTCGGCCATCTATTACTACTCGGCCAATAATTCCCTATTTCGCGGCCTCTGCAGTAATGTACTAATAGCTGTTCAGTCGGTACAGACACCATGTTTAAAAAAAATACTTCCCGGCCTAGGCCATCAATTTTAAAATGAAATTCCTGTACAGTTCTCTTGAGTTGTTCCACCCGAAACGTGATACTTCGAAGCCTATTATAACGCACGTTATGATGACATTTCATTACATGTTTGAGAAAAATAATAAACGAAACCGACCTGTTCCACCTGCCACGCGGGCATGAAGTCAGCTGACTGCCGCACTCGCTCGAATATCCGCTGAAGCTCCGGGGAGATCACAGACTCATCTTGGATGCTGAGCAGTTGACCTAACTTCAACGCTGCGCCTGTAAAATGGAAAGCAATTTCAATTTGGAGACCACGGGTAAACATAGAGTAGCTACTGGTTCTGCAAGGTACAGTCAACCAATTTGATGCCTCGGCCATTTCGTACCTTGTCACAGTGAACGTCAATATGAAAGCCGCTTGAAATCTCATATCATTGACATTCTGACAAGGTTCTATAGCGGCCTAGAAATCAAATTGGTTGACTGTATGTCCCAGCCGCAGCAGAATATACACAAGGTACAGTAGCCGGCAAACAACTTGACCCAAAATGGCGGATCTGCGCATGCATATTTGTACGTAAATCGGCTACTGCGCAGTCAAGGTTATGCTCAAGAAGTTTGCCGGCTACTGTACTGGATTTCAAGGCGTTTGATTCACGGCCTTCCACGTGGAACGAAAAAGGGCCCGTGGAAGATCAACGATCCGATGGACCGATGCCGTGAAAGAAGCCTGTTAGGAAACTCTATAGGCGTCAATCCGGAAGGCGGACAACCGTGTGGCTAACTTTGGTGCAAGAAATCACGGCCCCAAAGCGAGAAAGAAGAAGATTCACGGCCAGCGGACTTTGGAGGAGAAGCACTTAGAATTAGATGCCTACCTCTAATTCTAGGCACATACCATATCAATCCATATGAATGTTGGATGTATAGGTGGATAGATGGGAGGACGGATGGATGGTTAAATGATAGGTTGGATGGGTGGATGTATAAATATTAACAGGCGATCAAATTGCCCAGTCGCTGCTATCTGTTAGGATGAGATAGTAATATACATCTCTCATTCTATCAGATAGCAGCGTACCTCTCGCCAGACCGTTCCATTGTCAGTTAAAACTTTATGGATGCATAGATGGGCAGATAGACGACGACACGGTAGGCGCAGTGGTAATGCAGCTGCCTACTGAGCCGGCGGTCCTGGGTTCGAATCCCGACAAGGGCAAATATTTGTGAAATGCACTCGAATATTTGTGCCTGGGTCATGGATGTTATTTGTATTCAAGTATGTATTTATCTATATAAGTATGTTCATCGTCGTCTAGTGTCCATAACACAAGCTAGAGCTTTCTGTGACTATATCGATTTGTGTGAGGTTGACCATTATAAGTTTCTGTCAAAAATGACATTTTAGTGGCAAGCTTTTATAGCCGACTGTACTTTTCTTTGGATATCCATCAAATGCTCACTGAGACGATTCTAAAGAACCCAAGCTCGGTAGGATTGCTTTTTCTATTATAGAGTTCCTATGGCCACCGTCCGGCTCCATCATCAGATCAGCCCCACGGCACCATATTATTGTATTGTCATCCAAGTTAAGTAAGTATGCAAAATTTCAGCTCAATCGGCAAGATTTCACCCGAACATACATACTTTAAACATACCATGCAAGCTAAATAAAAGCTTTTAATAAAAAAAAGAATTTGAACATGCCATCTGACCTCTCACTTTGCACAGCGTATCCACGATCCGCTCCGCGTTGGCTGGCGAGAGGAACGCATTCGCCGACTCGTCCGCTTTCCCCGTGACGGACTGGAGAGTGTTGCGCGCGTACTGTGCCACCGTGCCCACGCCGAGCCCGGCCGCCAGAGAACCGAATGAGAACATACGGCCAAGCCGGGACGAAGGCACCACGCGAGGCCTCGAACTCTCACTTAGCTGGGGCACAATAAATAAATAAATAAATATTAAGGGACAATCATACACAAATCGACCTAGTCCCAAACTAAGCAAAGCTTTTACTATGGGTACTAGACGACGATATACATAATATATAAATAAATACATATATAGATAACATCCATGACCCAAGAACAAATATTTTGCACAAATATTTGCCCCGGCCGGGATTCGAACCCGGGACCGCCGACTCAGTAGGCAGGTGTCTACAAACCGAGCCAAACGCGTCGTCAAACAATAATGAAATAATGAACTGTATTCTGCAAGAAGGCCACAAGCGCACTTTTACACGTTTGAGTGTATCGGCATTTCACAAGAGACCACTGTTGAGAAGAAACGCCGAAACAAACTCAACAGTAAGTAATTTTTTCAGAAAGCTTAAGTACTATTAGAATAATATGGACTTAACTATGCGTAGTTCTCGAAGAAAGCATATTAAACGTGTATTTTAAGATATAAATGAGGAAAAGTGTAAGAATAGAATAGAAACTACAAGAAAGCCTGAAGGTTTATCACAATTTATGTACGTTTCATATGCTTTCTTATTAGAACTGTGTCCCTTTTAGTTAGGAACGAATTTATAAGGTGACTTTTTTTGTCATGGCGGGTAAACGAGCAAAGAGGTGTCTATGGGCAACGGTAATCGCTTTCCATCAGGCGATCCGTTTGCTCGTTTGTCCCCTACCTGACCCTACCCCAGAGGAGTCTCAAGTGCGTTGCCGGCCTTACAGGTGGGAGTACACTCTTGAAGGTTTGAAGGTCGTATTTGTCCGGTAATACCGCAAGCGACAATTCATTCCACACTGCAGTCGTGCGAGGCGGGATATTTTTAGAAAAACGTACAGTTGTGGATTGCAAATTCCCCGCATTTTTTGGATTTTTACCTTTTTGTATAACGAAAATCGTAAACCTTCAAATTGAACACTGGTCAATTATTATTATAATATAATATATCGTAAACTAGGTGCCCGCAACTTCGACCGCGATTTTTTTTATTTACCGTAAACCGTAGTAGAGTAAAAATTATCCTATAACCATCTTCGGATGTCCAGCTATCCCTCTACCAAAATTGGTCAAAATCTGTTCAGTTCAGCCGTCACAGCGTGATGCGAGGACAAATGAAATTATGAAAACTGACGGCGCGGCGCCGCGCGCCCATACAAAACAAATGACGATCCTGCATCACCCAATTAAGATTTTTCCTGAAATCATGACCCCTCACCGTAGAAAAATGATTTTCAATACAAATGAAGAATTTTATAATAGTATAGATTACTTACTGACACTCTTATCTTTTTCTTAGCAACAGGCTTTGGTTTATCCGTTGAAGTTCCCTTACTGCTCTGTTGGACTTTCTCCACTGGCGGGGCTTGACGAATCCGAGGTTCAACCTTTGTCAAATTTTCAAGTGGAACTTCTATCGACTGATTCAACGATTGCACCTTCAACTGAGCCCTCTCCAAGCTCTCAAACGTCCTATTGAACTCCCGATTCAATTCCTCTATTTCCTCCTGCATCCGTGGATCCATGTCCGGTTTAGATTCTGTGCTGGTTTGGAAATTAGGGACATACATTACTGCATACTGTCTGAAGCCCTGTGCGACGACAGAAGCTCGGTCGAACAGTTCTTTCCCAATGTCAGGGTTGACTTTGAAGTTAGATATGGGGTTAGTTGGACAGGTTTGAGTGAAAGCCTTAATGCTGGAGTTATTCCATATGGTCCTAGCGTTCTCTTGCTGTAGCTTTGCACCGGCTTCCACCACAACCCTCAGGCCCCTGACTACTCCGATTAGGTCATTAATGTGCGACATTGCCTGCAATTAGTAGATTAATAGGTTATTTACATATAATGTGGCATATATACTGTAAGGGCCTTATTGGTCGGTGGCAGTAAAGCTGGTATATTAGATTTTATCGTCGGTTGACAACCAAAACTCACTAAGTAACAAATACCTACTTGAAACTAAACTCGTATCTCAGTATCAATTCACTAACTAGATACGAGGTTTTGAAGAGCAGTGACAGGAATTTAAGTGACTTTTGGCTGTCACCAGGCGTTATATTAAAAATATATTTGAATATTTTGAATTATGGCCATCTCTGTCACACACCAAAAGAACCGGCCTTTCGGGAATAGGCTATGACATTAAGCATTAAAGTCCCAATATAAAATTAAAATCTATTTGGTTATTTATTCTCCACTAAGGTACACCCATACTACACTTGGTGGAGGTGCGGTTAAAATATACTTAGCTGTCAGTTATGATAATTGGATTTATTAGATAAATAAGTTATGTATACTGCACAAAAATATATCAGGGTAACTTTTATGTATACATATGTATGTTATATTAAATACAGTATGACATTAATATTAACAAGGAATAAATATAATTTGAGATTTGAAATTACATAGCTTTAACCCACTATGTCACTTCCATTAATTTGTCATGTATTTAGAAGAATTTGTATATGAAAATAACAAAATTGCAATGTGTAAAGTTCAAGTTGCCCTTATTTTCTTTTAGATAAGTAAAAATAATTACCTGTACAATATTAAAATAAACTGAAAAATGGTATTCATTTTTGAGTTGATGTTAAAAAAAACGTCAAATAATTTTTAGGACAGGAACATACCAAACTAACCATTTACAATCAGCATGATATGTCAAGTCTTCAAAAGGCTAACTAACTGCTAACTTTAAATCATACTTTCAAATCAAGATCCGTATAATGAAAATGAAGAATAAAGCAATTATGCAAACAATATCTGGACAAAGCAAATCATCGGGGATAGTGCAATACCGCGTAAGTAACAAGTGTAGATTCGAATCAATATTCAAACAAATGCTAAGTATTCTATTGAAATGAGAACCTTATTTATTAACTAAAAATGGAAACAGCTGGGAGAGGCCTATGAATAGAATAGAATAGAATAGAATCATTTATTGCATATCACATTATAAAATATAGATGGAATTATAAGTAATAGTGAGACATGTGACATCCTGCAAGGGCACAGCAATATCAGTGTCAGAGGGCACTTAATTATTTTACATGCTACGGATCAGATACATATGCATATTTAAACAAAACACATACTGAGCATTTCTCAAAAAGTTAACAGTTAACAGAAAATTAAAGTCCAATATAATTTTCCTATTTTGTTACCAATTATTTTAGTAATTTTATATCAATGTTATGGTTATGTTCGGTGATTAAGGTTCTGTTATGCTTATACTTTTTTAATTATACATAATCTGATATCAATGTATTGCAAATCACAATAAAAAAAGGTAACAAAAAAATTATATTTGACTTTAATTTTCTGTCTTAATTGTGTACAAACTTTTTGAGAAACGCTCTACTATGTGTCAGAAGACATGCTGAACACTAATACGGACAATCCGATGTGTTAGTTTTTAAGTAAATTGTGTATAAAAGTAATGAAATACTGTTTTAGTTTGGGCAATAAAGGCTATTATGATTATGTTATGATAACAGCTGTTATTTACGCGGTATTGCACTATCCCGAATGAAATGCAGTATTTACACTTGTAAAAGATAAAGTTAAAATGTATGTGTATGAATTGTGTTTTAATGCTAATGGGTGTAAATCAGAAGGATTTCAAGTGCTGTCTCAGGTTCGTTACGAAATTTAGACGAATACTGTAGCGAAAGTTGAGGTAGCGGCAGAGATGCCTCTCATTTTCAGCATAATATCAGCTCCATAGCTCTCTTAAGTCCTACTGTGCTATCTGAAGTTCGATTCTTAGTAATAATACAATAATTGATCCCTTGTCATTAAATTATCTAATTATCTCAAAATAGATTTCTCATTAACATATCATAGATCAGCAATTAGCAATCCACAGTATAGTCTCTTCCAAGCAGTTTTCTCTTTTCTTTTTAAATGAAGATAAATTAATTATAATTTCCCTCATTAAATAATTGACAAGTGCTTTAACTGCATTTGACACTTTTGAGGCATGTTTCTGCTAAGTAAATGGTTTTCAGATGGTATAGAATATTGTTAGCTTATATAGTGATGTGCCATTCTTGAGAATTTCCGGAAACTTTCCCCATTTTGTATGGGAAATTTTCCCGAGAACAATTCTCTCTTCATACAAATTAGGAAATGTTGTTGGTAATAGCACATTGCTAAGCTTATAGCATCTTATAAATGGTATATTTTCCTGATTACATTCATACTAGAATATGTTGTACAAATCAAAATAAGCGTATAGAAAGGTTAAAGAAATGAGAAAGAAAAACATTGAAGAAGTACCTAAAAGCCGAACTGAATTGGCCCTAATAGCAGTTACCTAGAAGTACCTAGAATTTTTTTTACCTTTAGTGTAGGCGGTTGTAGAATGTGGTGAAAAAATCAAGGTCTGATGAGCTCACTAACATAGGTTATTGCATAATGTGAGATCATTTCCCCATAGGAGCGTAAGAGAAAGCGATGTTTACTTGTGTTTATACTCCTGGTATAACATGCACTAAATAATTTTACTGTTCTCACTGAGAAATAGCGAATATTCTAGCAGGTGGGTGGGGACGGTGTTAGTTGAAGTAAATATGTAAAGAAAACTTACCGTTCTCTAACTCACAGAAACGTAATACACGTTTTTAGATAACAAGGTCATATAACGCCTCAATACGTCTTTTACTTTGTTAATGCTAAAAGTAAACTGAGTGAGAAACTCGTATTTTTCTTCTGCGCTGCCAAAATTTTGAATGTTGAATTGACATCTGACCTGACTGACACCTCTGACAGATACAGATGTTAACTATTTTTTTTCTAGCACGTGCGATTGGATTCTTACTGTTTTAAGTCAATAATTAATTTTCTGTTTGTTTCTCTGTCATATCTAGCGAGTGCAGTAAAAGTCTGAACAAAATGAAGATTAGTATTTAATATTATTTTGTAACCATTTTCAGGGTTCTAAACATCCGAATGATAAAAATGGAACTTTTGTCACCACCGATTTCCTCAGAATCTGCTGGACCGATCAAGTTAAAATGTGGTGCATACATGTATGTTGATGACCTAAACAAGTGGGCAGACGGTCCTAGGCTGAGGATGATGCTCACGATGATGATGACACTCGCGATTTTATATTCTTGTCACACGTGACACGTCTTTGCTACATAAAATCCGGGTTTTTGCGCTCGCATTTTTATATTATCAATTTATAGTTACTACTGTTGTCTTGTAGTGGCGCCCTTAATGCGCAACTTGACCGGTTTTTTTTTAATTTTTAGGGTTCCGTACCCAAAAGGTAAAAAAGGGACCCTATTACTCAGTAATAGGGTCCCTTTGCTGTCTGTCCGTCCGTCCGTCCGTCACCAGGCTGTATCTCAAGAGCGGTGATAGTTAGACAGTTGAAATTTTCACAGATGATGTATTTCTATTGCCGCTATAACAACAAATAAAAATAAAACCCTACAACTCCAACTCCGGGCTCCCATACAACAAACTTACAGATAATGGTACGGAACCCTTCGTGCGCGAGCCCCACTCGCACTTGGCCGATATTTTTGTTTTAAATGTGACGAAAGATTGTAAATCGTAATCGTAATATGTACTTACTTTGTTGTTACAGTGCCGTGGCGTTGATGTCAAAGGTAAGCAATTATTTTTAAACGTATATTAGTTTGGCAATGACCTGAATTAACGATTAACTATCTGTAGGTACAATTCGCCGGAAAAATAAACATACGTATACCATTATCATCACAAACTTAGTGGAATGCATTGACGGGCTGAAGGCGGGTCAATTGCATAATTTTTTTACATAGTTAAGGGCTTTAATTAAAACAATGTTAATTGATTCCTTTGTGTGACGAAAGTTACCCATACATTTTGTATGACTAACTTTCTCCACACAAAGGAAGCGATCGTATTTTATGTTAACTAAGCTTTTAACTATGTACATTTTTTTTGCAATCGATTCTTACTTACACCTCCGACTCGTCTCAGCCGAACTAAGTCCAGTATTTTGAGGCAACTGTAGCCCATAGATACCTAAATACCTGACTAACATAGATACATACCAACTAAAACAATAATATAAAATAAACATAAACATGTTAGTTCGGCGACGTGCGACGACGTAACTTCTGGGTGTCGGATAACCGTCCACGAATTCGCCGGAACACACCTTTCGGCCAGAATTCCTCCTGCAGGAAGGTCGACAGCTAGTAACACCGCATGTAACCAGCCAGCGCATTCCAGCATCGATCAGTTAACCTGAATCTGTTCACCGTCAAAGTAATGATAATTATGACTACCTACAACAGCGGTTCAAATGCCCCGTTGACCAACGACCGCATATACAGGCCCGACTTAAAGGGCCAGGGCCTCTAGGCACTTGGCATTTAGGCCGCCCTCCCCCACCTCGACACGGTTTTAGCAAATTAAATAGTAGGTAGTGGTATTTAAAGTGATAAATAAGGAGAACATAAGTATGGTGCAAGTCCTACTTCTGGGACTGGTGCTCCTAGTCTGGCTAGGCCCCTAGGCCCTGGCTAGGCCACTGACCGCATATGGTGATAAAATCAGTGTGCTGGCAGTGCCAAATCAAGAGGTGGACAACCAGCGTGCAGCAACGTTGAGGCAGAACCCATGGGTAGTACACCTGCGCCTGGCCGTTAGCACTAGCGGAAGTAGCGGGTTCCTCGAGCGCTGTGTCGGCGCCCTGATTGATAACAGCTGGGCACTCACAACTGCGTTTTGCCTTAGAAAGTAAGTTGGGTACACTGCCAGCAATGTCGTTAACTAGGTACCACCGTTCAGGCAAAAGCATCGGGCAATCCTTCTTTAATAACAAAAAAAAAACCAACCGAGGCTACTTTTCATCCGCTACATGATACTCCGAAGCCTGTTGAAACGCACGTTATGACGATACTTCATTGCATGTTTGAGAAAAATAACATGTTTGCCCTTAGGTACTACAATATAAGCGATGGTTGTTACAGGTGGACGCCGGAGCTCTCCTTGTGGATGGAGGAATCCTGGTCGGGTTGCTGACCCAGCCTGTCCCCGGGTTCTCAGATCAGGCTGGTAATCACACCCACACCGGCATCATCCACCTATCTAAAAGATGTCCACTTTTAGACGAAGGATCTCCACGAAGACTGCTGGATTTCACAGCTCTCGAGCTTTTTATTCAGACTGACCAGCGACGGACTTCTGTATCACCTAAGCAACTACCATTGGCGTATATAGATATAGGGGGGTGGCCGGGTGGGCCGTGCCCACCCCAGTATGGTCTAGTGCCCACCCCAGGATTTTGGGTTACCGATAGAAATTCATGGTTTCATCTCCTAGGCCATGGCCAGGCCCACCCACAGCCCCCCCCCAGGCCCCTCCTGAAAAATAATGTTAGATACGCCAATGGCAACTACCAGGGTCGAAGGTGTAGCTCTTGTCCCGAAGACCCATATTGGTCCAACTATAATTAGATCAGATTGTTGTCGAGGTCAACTCGCCATCTTCGTCTTCGATCGTTCCACCTGCACTGTTCGTCTTTAGGCTCTTACCAGTATTTATATTCTTTGCACCCATCTTTCCGACACGCGGCAGACATGGCCGCCCGTTCTGTCCCACTTTAGCCAGGCGATTGCTCTCAAATAATAATTGTTTATTTCCATTTTATTTGCAGTGTTCGCCCGCACTAGTCCGTACGTCAACTGGGTCGTCGGCATGACTGGCGTGGACTATGGTCGCACGGCATCAGAGCCCGCGTCTCACCAGGACCAAGACTTCAATGCCGTCAACTAATGCGTCCATTTTCGTCAACAGATGCGTCGATCGTGTGATGTGTGTTTAAGGATATCTCTCGAAATGAAAACTTGAAGACCTCGGATTTTGTTCGTGAACGTGATTGGAACTCGAAAAAGCAGTAGGTGTAATGTCTGTAGTTAGCCGCCCGACTATTTTTATTAATGTTAATTAAGCTACATTACTTTAAAGACTGTTTTTTTTTAAGCCAGTCGAGTCTGGCCTTCTTTCTGTCCGTGTGTTTTTTGGCAACGAAGTGAAAACTAGTTTCACATAAGGCTAAAAGGCTATATGACATTCAGATGTTTTTCCACGCCGGTTTCGTTCGCTAGTACCTACAAATAATGACTTTCTATTGTATATATATATATATAATATAATAGGATAGTTGATTCATGTTTAATTGTATTAAACTAATGTTTGTATTTTGACCGTGAAACTAAAATTCAAATGCATCACACGAATATTTGATTTTGCGGGGATTGGAACCCAGGGCCGTCAGCACTTTAAGGTAACAATTCCCGGACCTTTTAAGGATTGCATAATGAAACGCATTATGATGCTTTAAATTATTTATTTTAAATCTTAGTAAACCACTAATAAATCAATAAATACCATATCATAAAACACATTATGATTCAATTCATGCACTTTGTCTAGTTAGTCTGCTACTATTGACACATTAAACATTTTAAGTTAACAAATTATTACATCAAATGTTTGGACACTATTCGTAACAAGTTAGAAACCACGAATACAAGATTCCGCCGGGTGCTTCAAGCTGGGTCAGATTATATAATACAATTAATTACACATATGTTATAATCATACCCCATGATTTTCGGTATACGGATGATTTGACGCCTCAAATCATTTGTGCACGGAAAACCCCGAGGTATCAACATCGTATGCAGTCATAATCATAAGTGGGAAAACTCTGTAGTGAAAATGTTATTTAAATAGAAAAACTGTGTAGCAAATATATCTAACTACAATATACTATCTATATAAAATATTTTATGTGACACTGTGTACGAGAGATCATAATAGTTGTTAGATAACTTTAGATTTGAAAATCAATATAAATGGACGTAGTAAAGGCTCCCTGTACTCTCAAGTTCCGTTGCTTTATGGTACCAAACTGTGGTCCCTTTTCAGTGGACTGAAGACAAAACCGGGGTCTGTTGTGACTGTAATTGACAACATTTCATTTATTTACGTTTTTAATCGATATTATCAAAATAAATATTAAAATTATAAAAAAAATATTACCACATTTTTTAAAATTTCGAAAAAATCCCAATTTGTAACTGAAAAATTCATTTGAAAAGTTCCGAATTATAAAAGACCGTACGACCAGTAATTGGTCACAGCGCACAAAATCACTCAGTCGGACTATTACTAAGGAGGATTTACTATGGAAATTATACGACTGTAATTTTTGCGTGTTGTAATTGTCAAATGTTTGACTGGTAGAGAATGCCTTATGGCATTAAGTCCGCCATTAGTAGACTTTTTGTTGTGTGCAATAAAGTTTAAATAAATAAAAATAAAATTTTACACGAAGTGGCGTCAGGCAGAGGGACAATCCTTAGATGACGCTGACTTCACATTTTTTAAAATATTTTCGAAACTAGCGGGTATAATCAAATAAAAATAATAGTTTGCGCTCTGTGATAATATATTAATGAAATTAATTTCAACTGAACACAATTTCAAAATTTGAAACGTTGTCAATTAAAAATAAGATTTAGACGGGATTCTTCCCACGCTCGCTCAGAGAGCCGTTGGCGACGCAGCTTTTAATCCTGACGAAATGATATAAATTGATAAAATCTTCCAAAATTAGTCTACCTAACAAAATAAAGAATCGTTAGCAGATGTGTCTGATTTAAAAACAAAAGAGCAAATGAACATTGTGAAGATGTAAAGATTATTCCTATATCATTCATAACTCTGTAACACCAAACAATTAATGCAATTGCAACCACTAAATACTGACATTAAATACAGACATCGATGGAATGACAAATAAAAGCAGAAATTTAATGCTAACACCCAGTAAATGCTTAACAACAATTAATACATACACCAGCACGGCTAGCATAACTTTGACACGCGACTCTTTCTCGCGCGGGATATACTACATGTCTCTATCTGTACAGTACTATGAGATAGTGACGGATGATGCTATCTCGCGCGACATGAGTCGCGTGTCAAAGTTACGCTAGACGTGCTGGAAACATTTAACTTTAACGTTTGCTAGATTCAATACGGTATTTGGCTATGGTGAAAATAAATTGTATCATTGAAAAGACTAAAATCACATTAAAAACTACACGGAAGCAAATAATCTGCCACCAACTTTTGGACATTTTACTATTTTAAAATTGGATTAAAACTAAAAATAAGACGTGTTTTGTCTACTGATTTTTATGACGTCACAAGCAGATATCATCATAGAAATTTCATACTAACAGATCGTTTTTGACATTTCATAAAGAGTAGCTGATTTGAGCTGATCTAATACCGTATTGCGAGCAACATACATCAATATAATAAGTAAAACTTGACTGCGAGAGCTCGCACCAAGAGGTATACACTCAATGTTCAATCTTTGTCTCTCTCGTCGTTGCGATCCATAGATTCCACTTAAAATAAATCAATTAAGGAAATAAATGCATTGATAGAAAGTTAAATTTAACGATACCGTAAACAGTCCGATAAGTCAGCTATATCCAAGCATCCAATCAAAGTTACAAAGTGGTCCAACACAGTTAAGAATAAATTAACTATAGTAAAACGTCACATAGCAGCACCACACCGTATCATCACCCACTTCGATGTATTCCTTCCAGACAACAGGAACAACCGACTATCCGATTTCTATCCGATACCTTTCAGATAGATACCCGCACTTCACCTTAAGTCAAGTTATACAGGGTATGTACTTGAGGAAATATCTACTCTTCTTACAAAATAAATTACTCAAGAAAGTTTTTTGTTTTATCAGGGCAACTGAATCTAAACAGAAAAAGGATACAAAGCCACAAGATATTTAATCTTTCGAGCGCCAAGCGGCAAAGCAATTCACCGTGCCACTGAAGCCAAACAAAACAAAAAAAGTTCTCCTAAATCAACAGGGATTGAAAAACACAGATAGTGGTTTGAATTAACATGTTTTTGACCATGGAGATTTTTACCGTCAATAGGCGATTTTTGGCGTCAGTGGCACGAATTCCCGATGACGTGATTTGCCGTCTTTGGCGGTCAAAGGGTTAAAAAGGTTTTTAACGACGTAAGACTGCTTAAACATACCAAAAGGTATAGCATAACTTGCCTCCAGCTACAATACCCTGTATAGAAATGAGACTTAGAATTGGCAATATTTGAACAGTCTATAGCACTGCACTATGGTCCATCGTGTTGTCGATGCTTCGGTCATATACGAACGCGTACGACGACCGATCACCATTCAAAATATTTCAAACCGCCAAACTCCACCCAAAGATATGAAAGAAAGAGAAGCATAGATAATCACGCTCTTTGACATATAAGGAGCGTCGTTACCAGCGTATTCATAATAGCCTCGAGTCCAACTTGGGCAGCGTGCAGTGCTTACGCTCCGGGGTCCGCACCACACCACCTCTAGCACAACTGTGACACGCCACTCTCGCGCGAGATATACCTATCTCTTTCATCGCTGCACTGTGAGAGCGAGAAGGGCGCATGGTATAAGAGAATAAGGTATGGCACTCCGGAATGACAGACGATACTTTTGACTTCATTACGCTATGATTGGTTGGTTCTGTCAATTCGTCTCGGTGTTGCCAGTGGTGTATCATAATACTCCCCGATTCCCTTGTTACCTGTATGAATCTCATAAAATTGTGAGTGTTTTAAATCAATAATTACGTCAAAATAAAATATAGTCAAAGAACATGATAATCGTAATGCATAAGGGCCATTTTTTCTAAAGTTGTACACCCTCTTTTTTTTTAATTTTCGATATTTTGGGTATTTTCTACGAGCTCTTTCGATCTAATTAGAAGAAAAAAGTGTCCCAATGTTTTTTCGTTCCATTCCGTTACCACTTCCATATAACCTACTACAGCGGTAACGGAATGGAAAAACAAAAAATGTATGAATATTTTGGGACAGTTTTTTTCTCCTAATTAGATCGAAAGAGCTCGTGATTCTCAGTAGAAAATACCCAAAATATCTGAAATTAAAAAAAAAGTGGGGTGTACAACTTTAGAAAAAATGGCCCTTACGCATTACGATTATCATGTTTAGTTTAGGCCCCATAAATGCTTAATTATTATTTTTTGTGCGACTGTCGCCAATTTTTTTTTCCTAATAATCACTACCTAAAAAAAGTCGCTTCCTGTATGTCTGTCCCTATATATGCTTAGATCTTTAAAACTACGTAACGGATTTTGATGCAGTTTTTTTAATAGTTAGACTGATTCAAGAGGAAGGTTTTATATGTATAATATGTACATGCATAATTTATCAGCATTGCACCCGTGCGTAGCCGGGGCGGGTCGCTAGTTATTTTATAGGGAATAAAATGTTTGGCGACAGTGGTTATCATAGTTATTTTGTTACCATAAACCGGCAACTTATCACTGACGTATAAAGTCTCACTACCCGTAGTGCCATACCTTATTATCTGGGTCAATCAACATTTTCTGTTGCTTGTTGCCACGGTGATGTCCCCTGGGTTACTCTAACCTTTTGAGCGCCACAGTCGGCTGTGGCCGTCAACAAAAAATCGTGCCCCTGACGCCACATCGGCCACAGCCGTCCAAATTTCAATGATCAAAAACTTTGTAATTCTAACCGCTACAAGTATTTTTCAATCCCTGTTGATTTTGGGGCACATCTTTTTTTTTTACTCTGGCGTCAGTGGCACGGTAAATTGCTGGACCGCTTGGCGGTCAATAGGTTAAAACTACGATTTTCGGCGGCAATGTTCAACAAAAATGCTGTAACTGCAGCAGTTATAAGCTCAATCTTATTTAGGATATCTCTTGAAAATACCAATATTACCACACCCCAGGCCAAAAGTATGGAAACAAGTTTATATTACTATACAAACCTGTGATTTCCTTACGGAATAACTTACAAAATTACAATATAAAGATGATTATAAACATTTTAAAAGTCAATAAAGCAAATTCTGCTTATGAAAATTGCCAGTTTGTAGAAAGGCAATAAAAAAACGACGTCATGCACTTTGTCCCGGAGTTAGGTAAGTATATGTATATTTTTACAATATGCAAATGCTTTAATATTGGATGTTCTATTTTTTTCTTTTGGGGGTGGCCTAACGGTAACTGAAATAATTTACACAAGGAATAATTATTGGAAACTTTAAATATTCAAAGAATAAACTTTGTTTCCATACTTTTGGCCTGGGGTGTATATATTATCAACTATATTTTCTAAGAAGTTTAATCACCATTGGGCCGGAATAACAACAAAAAAAAAGTTGATCCACCCATCTTATACCACGGACGGTAGTTGCACAAAACAGATAGGTACAGAAATCAATCTATACGATATCTCGGACCAGTTCGGACCAGTGCGAGCGCGAGTGCCGTCCGCTTGACGTGTCCGTGAGCAATGTCTATGTGCGTTTGCTCGAGCGCGCTTGTATGTAGATTGATTTATGTACCTATCTGTGTTGTGGTAGTTGTGCCAGGGCAGGAGGGTGGCACTTAAGGCGCGCCAGCTCGCTTGTCGAGGAGCACGCTGCCCCTGATGACCACGAGGACGCACCGCTACTGGCGCGCCGCGAGCGTCTCCAGGATCGCCTCGAAGTTAATATTGGATGTTTTTTTTTTTTGGGATTGGCCTAACGGTAACTGACATAATTTACACAAGGAATAATTATTGGAAACTTTAAATATTCAAAGAATAAACTTTGTTTCCATACTTTTGGCCTGGGGTGTATATATTATCAACTATATTTTCTAAGAAGTTTAATCACCATTGGGCCGGAATAACAACATAAAAAAGTTGATCCACCCATCTTATACCACGGACGGTAGTTGCACAAAACAGATAGGTACAGAAATCAATCTACAAACAAGCGCGCTCGAGCAAACGCACACATAGACATCGCTCACGGACACGATATCTCGGACCAGTTCAGACCAGTGCGAGCGCGAGTGCCGCCCGCGCGCACCAACGATATGGTACGGCAGAACATTAAAGTATTAACACGGCGGGCACCGTTTAGTTGCGTCCATGTTTATGAGGCCTCTCTACACCACTTAACACTACAATTTACCATGTTATTTATTTAATTTCTTTCTTCGTTGACGTACGCATGGATCATAAACAAGGACGCAACTAAACAGGGCCGCCGTGTTGATACTTTAATGTTCTGCCGTACCATATCGTTGGTGCGCGCGGGTCGCCTCACATGCTCCGTCTAGTGGGGGTTGTCTGTGATGTAGATTGATTTATGTACCTATCTGTGTTGCGGTAGTTGTGCCAGGGCAGGAGGGTGGCACTTAAGGCGCGCCAGCTCGCTTGTCGAGGAGCACGCTGCCCCTGATGACCACGAGGACGCACCGCTACTGACGGGCCGCGAGCGTCTCCAGGATCGCCTCGAAATGCTCCTCGGGGAGAGGGGTGCAGTGCGTCGAGCGGTAGTCGCGCATGTAGCGGGAGATCTGGAAATGATATGAAATAATTTATTCAGTAAGTAGGCCACAAGGGCACTTTTACAAGTCAGATTGTGAATCTATCGGCATTTCGCAAGAGGAGACCGCTGTTGAGAAGAAAGCCGAAAGAAACTCAACAGTAAGTCATTTTTTCGTAAATAATACTTAGAACAATTACATTACAAAAAATAAACTAATTATTACATGCGTACACGTATAGGAGATATATAGATACTCCAAATCAATGTTAGGTAGGAATATTAAAATAAAATTTTAACGATCGGTTTAAAATATGAAATATACCCAGAGATGTATAAAGTCTCTAGGTCTCACAACATGAAATGTTCCATTACCTTGAGCAAATAAAATCAAAATATCGATACGGTAGAATCCGTTTATTATGACTCCGCCTATATTGACCAACCGCCTATTATGACGTGATTACACAACGAACTGAGAATCAAATTCTTCTCTTGCGAAGGAATTTGGCGTAGGTCATTCGACAATCTCAATGATTTTCAAAAACAAGAACCGGATTAAGCATTTTTTAGGGTTCCGTACCCAAAGGGTAAAAACGGGACCCCATCGTACTCACCAGCCGTAGAGGCGCTCGCACGGAGCCCTCGAGCTCGGTGCGCTCGAGCGAGGCGCGCTGGCTATCCAGCAGAGTGACGTATTGGCGCACGGTCTCTAGAGCTGCGGCTGGGATGTCCGGGTGACGGGACTGGATCAGCTGGAGGAGACTCCATCGTACTCACCAGCCGTAGAGGCGCTCGCACGGAGCCCTCGAGCTCGGTGCGCTCGAGCGAGGCGCGCTGGCTATCCAGCAGAGTGACGTATTGGCGCACGGTCTCTAGAGCTGCGGCTGGGATGTCCGGGTGACGGGACTGGATCAGCTGGAGGAGACTCCATCGTACTCACCAGCCGTAGAGGCGCTCGCACGGAGCCCTCGAGCTCGGTGCGCTCGAGCGAGGCGCGCTGGCTATCCAGCAGAGTGACGTATTGGCGCACGGTCTCTAGAGCTGCGGCTGGGATGTCCGGGTGACGGGACTGGATCAGCTGGAGGAGACTCCATCGTACTCACCAGCCGTAGAGGCGCTCGCACGGAGCCCTCGAGCTCGGTGCGCTCGAGCGAGGCGCGCTGGCTATCCAGCAGAGTGACGTATTGGCGCACGGTCTCTAGAGCTGCGGCTGGGATGTCCGGGTGACGGGACTGGATCAGCTGGAGGAGACTCCATCGTACTCACCAGCCGTAGAGGCGCTCGCACGGAGCCCTCGAGCTCGGTGCGCTCGAGCGAGGCGCGCTGGCTATCCAGCAGAGTGACGTATTGGCGCACGGTCTCTAGAGCTGCGGCTGGGATGTCCGGGTGACGGGACTGGATCAGCTGGAGGAGACTCCATCGTACTCACCAGCCGTAGAGGCGCTCGCACGGAGCCCTCGAGCTCGGTGCGCTCGAGCGAGGCGCGCTGGCTATCCAGCAGAGTGACGTATTGGCGCACGGTCTCTAGAGCTGCGGCTGGGATGTCCGGGTGACGGGACTGGATCAGCTGGAGGAGACTCCATCGTACTCACCAGCCGTAGAGGCGCTCGCACGGAGCCCTCGAGCTCGGTGCGCTCGAGCGAGGCGCGCTGGCTATCCAGCAGAGTGACGTATTGGCGCACGGTCTCTAGAGCTGCGGCTGGGATGTCCGGGTGACGGGACTGGATCAGCTGGAGGAGACTCCATCGTACTCACCAGCCCTAGAGGCGCTCGCACGAAGTCGTCGAGCTCGGTGCGCTGGCTATCCAGCAGAGTGACGTATTGGCGCACGGTCTCCAGGGCAGCGGCTGGATGTCCGGGTGACGAGCCTGGATCAGCTGGAGGAGACTCCATCGTACTCACCAGCCGTAGAGGCGCTCGCACGGAGTCCTCGAGCTCGGAGACTCCATCGTACTCACCAGCCGTAGAGGCGCTCGCACGGAGTCCTCGAGCTCGGAGACTCCATCGTACTCACCAGCCGTAGAGGCGCTCGCACGGAGTCCTCGAGCTCGGAGACTCCATCGTACTCACCAGCCGTAGAGGCGCTCGCACGGAGTCCTCGAGCTCGGTGCGCTCGAGCGAGGCGCGTTGGCTATCCAGCAAAGTCACGTACTGGCGCACGGTCTCCAGGGCAGAGGCAGGAATGTCCGGGTGACGGGATTGGATCAGCTGGATCAGAAGGTCGTTGCCTCGGTTGGACGCCAGTTGGCCGGGGCTGTGTACAAGGTAACGTAACTTCTATTAAAACACTGAAAGTGAGATTCGTGTTATTAGTTCAATAAAATTAGCTGAAAATTTGGCAAAATTAATGGACAACTAATTGAAAGAATTTAGATATAAATTATACCTTTTTAGAAAGAACATATTCTATTCTTTAGTTTTGTCATACATATTTTGGCGGTAACGTGTTAAGTTTTTGAGAGAACTAAGCTTTTAGCAGAAAAAATAAGATTAATTATTAAAAACTTTAGTATTAGGTAACAGATTGCGCTGAATTTATAAGTGATATCACTTAGCTGTTACACTAGGCACAGCCTGTCTCGTAGGTAACCGGGACATAAGTCAATGTGACAAAAAAGACGCGAAAAGTAAATACAAATTACAAAAATACAATCGTATTTAAAATTTTAAACCAAGTGACACTTTAAATTAAAACTACTTAGGAACAAAGTACAAAAATGTTGGCATAGTTCGGCGGCATGTGCGAGAGCGTGAGGAAATAGGCATGACAAAAAAAAATTAAGGATGTCATTTGATTTTATTTTTAAACGGGATCAAATGTCTATTATAGAGGACTAACTACACTTAGACTGCTCTAAAAGTCAGAAATGACCGTCAAAATCTAACATTCCTACGGAGCGCTAAAACGTTCCATACAAATGGCCACCGAATAGTAACGTCATCGTATGTTTTATAAAATAATGAGGATTCTCAAAACAATATCAACATTTCTTTGGGATTAAAAAAAAACATATTTGTGTACATATTTAAAAAAGGTATTATTTCTTTTGGAAAAAGTCCAATCTATTCTTTGTTTCATGTGTCAGTATGCTGTAGGATTTAACATCAGTCGTCATCCCTATTGTGTACGTGGACATATACAGTCGTGGCCAGATAATTAAGAACACAGTTTTTTTCTTCATACAACTGCATACAAATATGACTTTGGAAATTTGATGAAAATTGCTGGATGCGGTTGACCAATTCCTAATTAAGTATGGAGTTATAAAACGTGTTGATTGGACCCATCCGTATTTTCTAAAGTACAAGTTTTACATCAACTTTGTTTGTACTAAAGTAAACCTTGTTTAAACACCCGTGCATTGTATTATTCAATAATAAAATTGGTCAACCGCATCCAGCATTTTTCATCAAATTTCCAAAGTCATATTTGTATGCAGTTTTATGAAGAAAAAAACTGTGTTCTTAATTATCTGGCCACGACTGTAACTGCTCATTTCCCCTCCTATCAGGTTTGCACCTGGTAACTAATGCGTCGGATACAAACGAGGTCCAAACTACACACACTACAAGTGTTCACATCTAATACAAAAAGTACCTAGAAACAATTAAAAGTAGAATATATGTATATATATCACAAGCTTTTGCCCGCGACTACGTCCGCGTGGAACTTGGAAGTATGGAAGCAACCTCGTACAACACGATAGATATCCGCCTAATCACCTTACTTAATAAAAGGGATTATTAAGAGCGCCTAAGCAGATGTAAGAGCAATTGTGCTTTTGGTCTAATAATTACATTTTCGACAGGGTCATCAATGTCATCATGAATTACTTACTCACTTTAAAATCTTTTTAGGGATAATTTCCAGGATGAAAACTATCCTATGTCCTTCCTCGGATCTTAAACTATCTCCATGCCAAATTTCATCAAAATCGATTCAGCGGTTTAAGCGTGAAGAGGTAACAGACAGACAGACAGACAGACAGACAGACACACTTTCGCATTTATAATATTAGTATGGATTTTTTTTTTTTTTTAGATACTTAGATATAGATATTTTTGTAAGTAGATCTTACCGTAGACATATGATCTCGTCCTCAGTGCGCCGCACTAGCATCACCGGCCCGCGGTATTGGTCGAGCCAAGTTTGCACCTGGTAACTAAGTCGTCGGATACAAATGAGGTCCAAACTACACACACTACAACCTTGTTGTGTTCCGGTGTGAGGGTAAGATAGCCGGTGAAATTACTAGCATAGAGGCATTCTATCTTCGTCCTCCGGGTAGGCAAGCACTTGTGACTCCTCGGTGTTGCAGGTGTTTATGGGCGACGGTAATCGCTTTCCATCAGGCGATACGTTTGCTTGTTTGCCCCCTATGACATAAAAAAAAAAAAAAAAAAAAAAAACACTACAAGTCGATCTCACCGTAGACATATGATCTCGTCCTCAGTGCGGCGCACCAGCATCACCGGCCCGCGGTATTGGTCGAGCCAAGTTTGCACCTGGTAACTAAGTCGTCGGATACAAATGAGGTCCAAACTACACACACTACAACCTTGTTGTGTTCCGGTGTGAGGGTAAGATAGCCGGTGAAATTACTAGCATAGAGGCATTCTATCTTCGTCCTCCGGGTAGGCGAGCACTTGTGACTCCTCGGTGTTGCAGGTGTTTATGGGCGACGGTAATCGCTTTCCATCAGGCGATACGTTTGCTTGTTTGCCCCCTATGACATAAAAAAAAAAAAAAAAAAACACTACAAGTCGATCTCACCGTAGACATATGATCTCGTCCTCAGTGCGGCGCACCAGCATCACCGGCCCGCGGTATTGGTCGAGCCAAGTTTGCACCTGGTAACTAAGTCGTCGGATACAAATGAGGTCCAAACTACACACACTACAACCTTGTTGTGTTCCGGTGTGAGGGTAAGATAGCCGGTGAAATTACTAGCATAGAGGCATTCTATCTTCGTCCTCCGGGTAGGCGAGCACTTGTGACTCCTCTGGTGTTGCAGGTGTTTATGGGCGACGGTAATCGCTTTCCATCAGGCGATACGTTTGCTCGTTTGCCCTCAATGACATAAAAAAAAAAAAACAAAAAAAAAAATACACTACAAGTCGATCTCACCGTAGACATATGATCTCGTCCTCAGTGCGGCGCACTAGCATCACCGGCCCGCGGTATTGGTCGAGCAGCGCGCCGATGTTCAGGTCCACGTGGGACCGGACCACTTCCTTTACGAGCAGAGACCAGGAGCTGGGCATCTGGTTCTGGGCCAGCGGGAGTAGGTCCTCGAATGTTGCATCCAGGATCTGAGGACAATGGTTTCATTACAAGCTTTTCTTATACTCGCATACTTTAATCTAGAGTTTGTCAAACGAATCGTGTCACCTAGAAGGGGGCTGATTTATTATATCCATCTCTTTTTTTCGTATGGTATATTATGAGATAGATATATAACCAGCCCCATACCCGAGGGGCGCGACTCGCTTGACAGCCTCTATCAATTATAATTTCACAGACAAAATCACATAAACGCACTTATTAATACTGTAACAAAATTCTATACTCTATGGTACCCGCTACAGAACTTTAACATTCATAAGACATCTCTCTAATAATTTCAAAAAGAGAACATCACCATAATTGATGATCACTGATTGGTTGAAATTACTTGTCAAAAAATTAACCAATCACGAGGGTGACCATCGCGATCATGTTTTTTTTTAATAGGTCAGTTTTAGTTGATCGAAAAAGGTTACATCAAAAATTAAAATTCATATTGGGGAATGACGAATAAAGTAATGCTATGTTTTGCTCGTATAAAAATATAAAAGTATTGTATGCAATAGCTACACAATTAGGTCTTAAAATCTCGTACCTTACATAGGCCACTCGGCAAGCCGCGTGACCTAAACGCGGTACTCGACTTTAAGAACCTCCATTGTGCAACGATTGCATGAAATACTATTATTTATACATTTATGAAACACTAGATGG
The DNA here is from genome assembly GCA_932273695.1 of Apotomis betuletana. NCBI lineage: Eukaryota > Metazoa > Arthropoda > Insecta > Lepidoptera > Tortricidae > Apotomis > Apotomis betuletana. The sequence continues at coordinate 7,343,876 of OW026298.1, read as the reverse complement.
TGCTCGCAACTTCGTACGCGTATATTTTTTTACACCGTAGTCGGGTGAAAAGTGTCCTATAACCATCTTTAGATGTCCAGCTATCCTTGTAACGAAATTGGCAATAATTTGTCCAGCCGTTTTGGCGTGATGCGAGGACAATGGAATTTATGACCAACAGATGGCACCAGGTTGGCACGGCGCCGCGCACCCATACAAAACAAATGACGATTCTGCATCACGCTATTAAGATTTTTCCTGAAATATTGACCCCTCTCCATAGAGAGAAAACTTACTGTCAATACAAACCTAGAATTTTATAATACTATGGATGTAATGTCTAATTTTTTTATGTGGGTACACACCACAATTTTTATATTACTATTATTGATGCAGCATGTTTCATAAATTTATAAATAACAGCGCCGTCTCGCGCTTGCTTGTTCACTGCTGCAAAGTGGTGCGGTAAGATGTGAATATTAACGTATTCACATAGAGGTCTATAAGGTGTAAAGCCTTTCTAAACAATGCTGCTATGCTAAGGTAAAAGGCGACCTTTTGCTATGGAGCTCCATACAGAAAGGTCGCCTTTTAGCTTTGCACGGCATAATGCAAATATCCGACTATCGCGTGACCGTATCTAAGGACTTAGAGACAGCGTACACTACGGCTACTAGTGGCCGCGACAGTACATCTCTCTTTTCTCACTTCCAGCGTGCAAAAAAGACATATGTACTAGGGTGGGTCATTTTTTTTTTCTAACGGGCACAGGTGAAAAACTGGTGCCACTAATTGACACTTTCTTTTAGTTTTTTTTATTTCAGTTTTATTGCCTCCAGTTTACTCCGGATTACTATAGAGAAAAGATCCTTATGTATGGAGCACAAAAAAAAAGTGGCTTTGTATATTATTATTTTTTTTGTTGTATTTCGTTTTGTGATGCCCTACTGATTATACTCAGAGTAAATATACATTAAGAGTCCGCAGCAAGCTCGATTCTTCATACAAACGTAGTTACGTCCTTATTTTAATATAACATGTCACATTATCATGAAATTCTCTAAATATAATGAGATAAGATATATCTAGGGCTAAAACTAGTTTATGACTCTTGAAATGTTAATAGAAAGAAAATAGAGCGAGTACAAGTTTTGCATTTTTAGACCCCAGAAAGTTGTTCAGTTTGGCGGCATACTACGACCAAAATATAGTTTAGATTGAAGTCAAAACCTATTTCCGGTGTCGATTAAACTATGCAGTTTGATAAGAAAAAAGATTTATCAAAATTGATCTCGTAGTTTTAAAATGAGAGCGTAACTACGAAAACCTTAAAATAAATTACAAAAAATTGTTGCGAAACTGCAGCGAATTACTCTAGCGCGGGGAACGGTCCGGGGGGGCGGCGGTAAGCACCGCCCTTATCATAGCTACTCCTAGCCAGCCTCGCGCAACTCTCAAGGTAAAAAACGAACGACAACGGCTATATGAAACGGGGGTGAATTTTTACCTATCTAAGTTTGAACGAACGTTGAAACCTACAAAGCATTAGATAATTGGCGACAATCGAATTTAGGCGGGTTGTACTTCAGCCGCCATTTTTGTCCGCCATGCCATATTAGTTGACGTTTCTCTTTTGTTGTGTTGTCTGGTTTTGTCAAGGTTCTGCGATCTTTTCAAATAATTCAAATTTCACAAATAATCTAATAATTTGCATTCTTTGGGTGTAGTGGTCGTCTAGAAGGTACACAAGACAATCACAATTGCAAAAATGAGTGGATTGAAAAGGAAAAAGTGCGAAATATGCAGAATGAAAACGTGTCGAATGGACGGTCAAAAAAGACTATTCATGGCAAGATTTCCACCGGACGAAGATCGGTGTTATAACCATGTTAATCGTAAGTTTCATTGAAAACTTGGTATTTCGGGTAAAATAATACATACCCTTATACGTATGTAAACAATAGTGCTGTATGTAAGTTTTATCGATAATTTTCATTTGAAGTGAAAAATACCTGGGTAAATACGGAATATCTTTCTTCAAGCAAAAGCCACTACTTTTTATGCCAGTTTGAGTTAGATTATGGTCACAGAAATATTTTACGAAAAATCTTCAATGGACTATGAATGGTACGGTACGGTTTCATCTGGACAAACAGATTCATTTTACTCTGTAATTTTCTGTTTACCCTGTATTATTTGTGTTGCAGAACTTCCAACCTGGAGCACAGACTGGAGTGATGAAACGGCTTTTTTCGTCTATGTTTATCAGCAAGCCAAGCAAAGTTTGAACGAAATAAAATTATTTGCACACTTTTGTTTTTTTTTATGAAGTCAGTAACCTAAAGTAAACCAAATGTTTACATTGAAGCGAAATATTTAATGATTTAAATTACCGGAAAGCCGTTGGAGACGCGGGTGCGAATGCGAACCCCGCCTGAACCATTTTTTTTAAATACCGATATCGATATCGATAATTCGATAATTTGTGTAACATGTGACATCCCTATTTTGTTCTTGATGTTGGCATTATGTCATGAGTTGACACTGACACTGATATTGTTTGCGGCTTCATATTGGCAGTATGTTTCGCCCCCGTTTCATACTAATGCGAGTTCACGCTTTTTGTATGGCACTCCCGTCTCTTAAAACGTAGTGATTACATACTCTTTGCTCCTAGCGCGCTCTCGCTTTACTGCTAGCGCCCTGTCTTCCTCTAGGTGAAACAACAACATTTTAAAGCGTAAGCGCGCGATCTCAACGCGGAGTTGAGCGGACCTTGCTGCGGACTCTTAAGATATTGAGACATTGAAATAATAAAACCAGACCTCATAACGCTCATTTAATATGGGCATTTTTAATACAGTTGCTCAAAAAGTGGTACTTTTTGTGGCTGCGTAGCATGCGAGAAGCTCAATTTCTCGAACTAGTGCTTTTTACTTTTTAGTTCCAAACTATACTTTCGAAACGCAGTAACTGAGTTTCGAATGTCAGTGATGATGATGATGATGATATGATGATGATGATGATGATGATGATGATGATGATGATATGATGATGATGATATGATGATGATGATGATATGATGATGAGATATGATGATGATGATATGATGATGAGATATGATGATGATGATATGATGATGAGATATGATGATGATGATATGATGATGATGATATGATGATGATGATATGATGATGATGATATGATGATGATGATATGATGATGATGATATGATGATGATGATATGATGATGATGATATGATGATGATGATATGATGATGATGATATGATGATGATGATGATGATGATGATGATGATACGATGATGATGATGATATGATGATGATATGATGATGATGATGATATGATGATGATGATACGATGATGATGATATGCTGATGATGATATGATGATGATGATATGATGATGATGATGATATGATGATGATGATATGATGATATGATGATGATGATATGATGATGATGATATGATGATGATGATATGATGATGATGATATGATGATGATGATATGATGATGATATGATGATGATGATGATGATGATGATGATGATGATATGATGATGATGATATGATGATGATGATATGATGATGATGATGATGATGATGATGATACGATGATGATGATGATGATGATCATGGTCTTAATGTACCATGTCATTTGTAAAGTATGGGTTCGTTCAAAAATAACTTCGAAGCAAGCATATTTTATCGCAATGATATATTAATTTATTATTTTTTCGCAATTGCATTAAAAAACGTCGTTTACAACACGTGTGAAATGTCTTTTTACTACTCGTACCGAGTCTTGCCACTCGCTTTCAGCTCGTGGCAAGATACCTCGGTACTAGTGGTAAAAAGACATTCTTTTCACACTAGTTGTAAAATGTACTATTCTATACTAAGTTAAAAGTAGATCCGGAGGCAAAAGACAAACTTCAATTACAATGCATTTTTGGTATTTAGTTTATACAATTATGAGTTAATTTTTTTTTGCTATGCCTAGGCGTACGAACTATTGGTGCGTAAACAATGGACTATTGTTAGTTATTAAAAATAATAATTATAAAAATATATTCATTAGTTTTCAATCTACAGTGGTTTAAAAGTTAGCTCGAAAATGGCGCATTTTAGTAAAATTTCAAAAAAATCTTAGAGAAAGTGTAAGAAATGTTATAGTGTGCTATATATGCTATATATTCGTGATCTACTCAATAAGCCCTTCCATTTGATACCCCACACGGCATGGCTTGATGACATTTTTTTAAATTGTATGCCATTTTTAAATGCCGGGGTGGGGGGAGGGGGACCACAAAACTGGTTGGCAACATTTGTTTGTAGGATGTCTGGGATCTATACAATATATATCAGAAGTCAGATTGAGGTCCGCAATTTTTGCAAACGGAACTCCACTGAGAGTCCGGTCTAACAAGAAGCCGTAGTGTGCGGAGCCAGTTATGTTATTTAAGTTTCTACAATGTTATAGGTAACTCAATTTATAATTAAATTTGTGGTAATATAGTTAATGTTAATACTCGTATGTAATGATGATATAATACAGTTTATAAGATATAGTAGTTAAGGAACTTGTAATGACTTAGGTTTATCCTGTAATGTTACAATTTCTTGTATGTGATTAATAAACAATAATAATAAACAATGTGAGCGGAACTGTTCTTACCAGCGCCTTGACCTCGGGGTAGTTGACGGCGGCCCATGTGGCGGCGTAACCGCCAATGGACCAACCATAGAGCACGATTTGTTTAGGCTCGAATTCCAACTCGTTGATGGCGTAGCGCATTACGGCGTCTATGGCGTTTTGCTCTTGCGACGGGTAGGGAAGGCCCTGGAAAGAATAATCATATTTAGGAGCTGTTTACAAATAGAATATAGTAAGGGTAGCAATAACGTGGCGTCTAAGAAATATCCTGCCAAGCCCGAGCGGAATTGGCTTACTCCTTCTTTATGAGCATACCCCGGGAGCACGAATGCTTTGACGCCAACTGTCGGTCTTTCGTGCACCGAAAACCCCAGGGTATGTTTATGAGCAATAGAGAATGGTGCTTGAACAGACTTTCTAAAATAGGCAAGTTTATAAATCAGGATTAATGGTCACCCGCTACTGAACAGCAACCAACATGACCTAACCTAATCCAGATAATGGGTAAAGGCTGAGGGCATAAACAAGAAGATGACAAAATCAACACTGATTGCGACGGTCTTCTCTAACATGACTCCATGGCTCCATTACCACGCAATGTCGTTATTCCAATCTCGTTAAACCCCGAATTGCCCTCGCAGCACACGACCAGTACCTTCCCCTTGGGCCCCTCTTTAGTACAGTATATAAGCTATATCGTGATACTCACAGTACTCCCACCAAATCCAGGATGGTTCCAACCCAGCGCCGAAAACCCGGCCTTCATCGGCGTCGTCATTATCCCAATCTCGTAGAAACCCGAGTTGCCCTCACAGCACACGACCAGTATCTTCCTCTTGGGCCCCTCTGTACTACAGTATATAAGCTATATCGTGATACTCACAGTACTCCCACCAAATCCAGGATGGTTCCAACCAAGCGCCGAAAACCCGGCCTTCATCGGCGTCGTCATTATTCCAATCTCGTAGAAACCCGAGTTGCCCTCACAGCACACGACCAGTACCTTCCCCTTGGGCCCCTCTTTAGTACAGTATATAAGCTATATCGTGATACTCACCGTACTCCCACCAAATCCAGGATGGTTCCAACCCAGCGCCGAAAACCCGGCCTTCACCGGCGTCGTCATTATCCCAATCTCGTAGAAACCCGAGTTGCCCTCGCAGCACACGACCAGTATCTTCCTCTTGGGCCCCTCTTTACTACAGTATATAAGCTATATCGTGATACTCACAGTACTCCCACCAAATCCAGGATGGTTCCAACCAAGCGCCGAAAACCCGGCCTTCACCGGCGTCGTCATTATCCCAATCTCGTAGAAACCCGAGTTACCCTCGCAGCACACGACCAGTATCTTCCCCTTGGGCCCTTCGGCGCGGTTGTCCACAAACATGGTGTCGATCTGGTTCCCGTCCGCCGAGAGAAGCTTGGCCCTCTCGCCATTGAACTCCTCTACAAGCTGAGTGCGTCCTTGGAACAGCGCCGTACCTGTTGATGAACAACTGATTGAGCGAGCGGAAAACAAAATAAAATAACGAAACAAATACCTACTTAAAACAAAGCTTGTATCTTAGTATCAATCTACGAACAAGATACGAGGTTTTGAAGACCAGCGACAGAATTTTTTGTGAGTTTTGGTTGTCACCAGGCGATATATAAATAAGTTCGGTAAATTCGCATTGACCTTTAAAAGAATACAACAGATTTTTTACACAATACAATTAAATGAGACTTACAAACATTATAAAGAACCATCGCAAGAAAAGGCTATCCACAAAATACAACGCTATACTAGTTCTATGAAAGAAATGAATGTGGGCGTGGTAGAATTAAATAGATAAATTAAAAGCCGGATTTTAAATGCGCTAAGCAGAGCTACGATGACGCACACAATAGTTTTTAAACATCGCGCGAACTATAAAAAAAAATTGGGCACGTGCGAGTCCGACTCGCGCATGAAGTGTTCCGTACCTATATATATATATAATTTATAACAAGTTTGTTGTATTGGAGCCCCCCTTAAATATTTATTTTATTTTATTTTTAGTATTTGTTGTTATAGCGGCAATAGAAATACATCATCTGTGAAAATTTCAACTGTCTAGCTATCACCGTTCTTGATGAGATACAGCCTGGTGACAGACGGACGGACGGACGGACGGACAGCGAAGTCTCAGTAATAGGGTCCCGTTTTTACCCTTTGGGTACGGAACCCTAAAAATCAAGTTGCACTTTATTAAAAACGTTTATCTGTGTATACTGGATTCAGATTTATATCACTTCTCTTTTCGCGTTGGGTTTAAATATAAAACATGAACATGATTCGCATAGCAATTAGGAACAAGTTATAAATATGCAAATATTTTACTTAAACGCGAATTGTGCAAAACAACTGAAACAATTCAAGTAACGTTTTAGTGATTTCGCATTCGAGTGTAATGTTAATGGATTACATAAGTATAATACGTGGTAGGTACTGATGCTAAATCATAGTAAATAGGCTCTCGCAAGCAAGCAGTTAGAAACCGCAGTTTATATTCGCATGAAGATAAAATATCTACATCTCTGTATTACCTGCTATGAATGTATATACATACATTTATAATCATAATAATAATAAGCTCTATTGAGCTGTCTCAATGGATTTTATTTGTACAGTCGAAATCATATACTTGTAAGCAAACATTTTAAAAATATCTGCACATGCCTCTACGCTGTTAACGATAGAGTCGTGTTATATTGCGTGCATGTGTTTGATCAAATTTCTGCTCACAAGTTTATGAACTCGAGTGTACAACAATGTGACTTCGAATAAAGAATTACAGTTGTCGCTGCGCTTAATAAAGTGAAAGGGTCATGCAAGTCACGCTAAATATAAAAAAGATTGAAAACTTCGCCAATTGAATAAACAAATTATAATTTCAAAAGAAATCAAAAACGAAAGTGTTGCCAATCAATACAACGTTCTATTTACAGGCTGGTTACCAATCCCTGAGTAGGTATTGGATCGAATTAAAAAGGGCTCGTTGGCGTTCTCAAAGAGAAAATAATCGACTATGTAATATTCTCTACTCACGCGATTTTCTCCATTATCTCTTATATTTGACGAGAAATAAAACAGTCTAGTCCTTGTAACAAAAGACACAAAGAAACAATGGGGACTTAAATAGATTAAGGCCGCGTCTCCACCAGAGATGTGCGAGGATGCGTAGCGAGGGATGTGTTCTTGTTAACCAATGGAAAAATTCCATTTACTTATTCTCGCATGCGAATTACGATCGAACTAATTCTAAGTAAACGATTCAGGAAGTTGGAAGTATGGCTGAAATGGACAGACAGAGATATTCAGATCAGAACGCAGTTCACACATCTGTAGTTTTATTAATATTATATGTTATAGTAACGTTTTATCTACCTAAACGATGAAAAACTCAGGAGACGGTAAACATCCTGAATATCCTGATGATGATGTTCCTTTCAACATGTGTAAGTACATGTTGAAAATTAAGTATAAAATATGTTTTCTTTTTAACTTAAGTACATAAATCGACCTAGACCCAAATTAAGCAAAGCTTGTACTATGGGTACTAGAAATAAACTTACGCAACAGATTCTGTATCAGTCCAAGTGATCCGGGGTATATGAGCCGAAGAGCAAAAGTATGAGTGGCGAGATAGGCGAGAACTTGCAGCGAGGTCCGTTGGTACAGAGGCAGATCGGGGTTTGCGCAGGCGGCGAACGGGTGGCGCTGGAGCCAGGTGTATCCGGATCTGTGCATAGAGATAGGCCATGTTCAGATGACAAGCGCTTAACTCGCGTTTTGGTAACGCGCGTTTACAACTAGAATACATTTTGTTCTGGCCGTACACATGCCAACGCGCGTTTTTGCATGGAGCAAAAAACGTGCGTTAGCAAAACGCGCGTTAAGCGCTTGTCATCTGAACATGGCCTAAGATATTGAGAGCCAGGCACCAGGACATCACGGTACAGAAGGTCCCCACGGACGACCCCGACCGCACTCTTAGACAGCCAAGTACAGTCGAAAGACTCGGGCCTGTCACTTATAAAAAAAAAGGAATTGAGAGCCAGTGGTATAACAATAAGTAGTTCATTACAGTCGTACAGACCATTTGGAAATATAAGTACATTTCGAATTCATGTGTTGAAATGTGTCTTTTCTTCAAGCAGTTTCATTATAATATCAATATCAACATACGTAAGCTTAACACGTAAACACATGTTCAAAAGCTGAACGTGGCTGAAATGAAATTGCTTAGATGGTCAGGCGGGGTTACGAGACTAGACAAAGTACGCAACGAACGCGTTAGAGGCAGCTTTAAAGTAGCGCCCGTCTCGGAAAAACTTACTGAAACCCGCTTAAGGTAGTATGGCCATGTTATGCGGAGGGATAGCTACCACGCGGTGCAGAGGGCGATGGCTAGCCTGGAGAGCAAGAAAGGAAGAGGACGGCCCCGTTTGGGTGGACTAGTATGGCCAAGTTTATGGAAAAAGCCCAATTACCCGACCCGACAACCCAAGAAAGATCATCTTGGCGCCATAGGATAAGGAGAGCCGACCCCACCTACTGTGGGATAAGGACAAGACAGAAGAGATCAACATATAAGCTTAAAAAAGTACAAACCTTTCCCTGTCAGACAACTTGTAAGTCGCGGGCCAGGCTTGGAATTCAAAGTCGTACTTCCGAATGGCTTGCAGGTACGATTTCTGTTCGATATTAGGGCTCGTCAGAGCCTTCAGGAACTCCACATATTTCGGGTTATTAGCCCGCCCGATGCCTCGGATGATGTAAGACAGGGCAATGAGGCAGCTGATACCTCCGAGGTATTGCACCATGGTACGGGTCTCCTCGAGCGAGAAGAATCCACGTTTGTAGATGTAGAGACAGATGAAGGGTGAGGTGTACAACCCTATGTTTAGAATGGTGCTGGCCTGAAATAGGATGGTTATGTAGGTTTTACAGTGAAGAACTTAATACTAATTATGCAAAACGATAGGTAGTTCATATTTCGATCAAATGTTTATAATATTATTGTTCACGAAACTGAGCTTATTCTTCATACAAATCTGGTTACGGCAACTGTGACTAACGTATATTATGTAACGAAAATTGATTAACAAGATTTCATTACAATACACATACATGTGTGAAATTAAAATTAAAATATACATGTGAAAAGAAATTTCATAGCAATCCAAAAATCTTATTATATTTACCGTCGAAATACATTTGTCTCCCCATTTCTCCAACCCTTCTGGTGAATATAGGGTCTGAAATAAAATAAAATATGAATTTAAAAATTGTAAATGAGTTTGGCATTTGTACTGACTATTGTTTTGCGCAATCAATAAATAAAAATAAGGTTTCCGATTCCTTTACAGTGAAATCATCTTGCTGTAGCACAATTAATTATGAATGCTGTGAATTTAAGTGTGATGAAGCACCAAAAAGTGATTTTGCTTATGAGAAATACTTTTATTATATAACTTTAGTTTCACTAGGGTTTAGTTTGGGATGAATTGAATATTTGTATTAATTGTCCGAGCAAAGCAAGTGAAACATGGGTTTCAGCTTTCAAAATTTTTCTTGATGTTTGGATGTCTGTTAGTTGCTTCAGTATTAAAAAAATTCAAGGCAGCGGAAATGTGGAAACGAAAACGTAAAAAAATTGCAAATTTCAGCCATTCTTGAAAGAAACTCGTAAGGTCTACAGCTTGCAGAGCCACTACTAAATATTATGGCACAGGTTTAATTATCACAGCAGGCAGTGTTAGGTCTATATTGACTCCTAGAATAATTTTTCATAAAATGTTTAATTTCACCAAAAAAACATTCCGTAGAATGTATTTTTATCAGCAACCGTAAACTATTTGTTATAAAACAAATGTAACCTAATCAATAGGATATTTGCTAAAATTATGAAAAATGTATTACTACAGAGAATTAAAAATTCTGCGAAACAATATTTCGCCGAAATAAAACATTCAACAAAATAAGTTTCTAGGAGTGAAAGAGCTCAGATCAGTGGCAGGATTGCAGTTGCAACTGGCCACTTCAATACTATTGGTAGACAAAGTTCTGTGAAACATGGATCACACACATGCCGAGCGCAGGAGACAGTGTGTTGCTTCAAATTATATGCACTGGCAGCAATACGCCCATTAATTAACAAGATTACAAATGTTGCAATTTAAAATGAATGATTGACAAAAAAAACTATGTTTTAATGTTTTTTTTCTTGAATTTCAAGAATTTATTGCCTCTCACTTGGGTCACTATTTAATAAAAAATATTATATGATTTCATTATGCAGATGATAATAATGTCAGTACATTAATATGTACGAGCTATACCTACATGACTTGTGTGAGAATTTGTACCTAATAATTCAAACAATTGCATAATTTAAATTTACACATAAATTATTATTATTAATTCTTAAACTTACGTCTTTAGGGCCATCCTTATAGATCTTGTATAGCCTCGGCGCAAACATGCACTGCCACGTTAATTTCATTATGAGGTTTTAAGAATTTACCTAAAGCAACAGTTCAATAATAAAAATAACACTAGATTTCAAGACCGTGAGAGCCTGTGTAGTTAGCTAAATATCGTTAAATAAACTGTATAACCGCACTAATACCGTTACGGATTAATAACCGCTCATAAAATACCAAAATTAGATAAATAACGGAATGATTTTCCACAATTACACTTCTACGAACATTTTAATTCATTCGGAAAAAAGTAATCGGTATCATTTCACAATTCACATACTCTTCACATCAAACTTTTTTAATTGATCAACTCTCTTTTTAAGTATATATACTCTGTGGAAGATTTTTAGTCTATTTACTTTATGGTCTTCTCTGGCCAACTTCAAAATGTTGTTGCGTTGGCTACTGTCTCATGCTATGCAAAATACTTCGAACTCATTGTCTTATATCACATAGATATTATCTGTGGAAGACATACGAAAAAGACAGAAAGAAAGAAAGACAGTCGCAGTCAGTCAATGGCACTGAAAATGAAATTATTGTAACGTATTTCACTGAAAATAATTACATAGACTATTTAATTTTTTCATAATAATATTAAGAGACTAGTCATGAAACATGATTTATTTAGTGAAAATAATTTCGGCATTTGCTCTGATCGCTATTGTGGCAGTAAGAGCCAGAATACACAAGTTGCCTCTTACGGTAAGCATAATAAACATATTTTACAATATTTTTCTGTTCCTGGTTGTTTATATAGTGTAATAACATAAGGGATACTGTTTTTGTTAAAGATATTTTCTATATACGGATTGCGGATGTGCTGTTTATTTTAGAATTTGAATTATGTTTATATTGGATTATGTCTATCGACGTCATGCTCCGTTGGTTAAATACTCATAATAGTACTGAATTTCGTCGTGGACAAATATTTCCACCAATCAGTGACAGGTTTAAAAGAAAAATATCGGTTCAGATTCACTCAGTGATATCTCAAATCTGACTAAATTGTAGTGTGCATTTTACTTGCTGAATCTAGTATTCTTGTCTAATCTATTACATATAACTACTGCAATTTATTAAAATTATCATTGCGAATTAATTAGTAATGTCCTATTTAATATTTACATTTAATCAATCAATACTGCATGTACAGTCGAGTTCATTTACATCTACACACTTACGAGAACAAAAATATCTGAACACGACTTCATGCTCCTGACAATAGGGTCGTGTTCAGATATTTTTGTTCTCGTAAGTGTGTACATGTAAATGAACTCGACTGTACACAGATTGCTACGTAATAGTACTTTACATGACCTATGGTGGTGAATTTGTGAATGTCCCAGATCACCCGTGTTTGTGGCCCGAACTGAACCCAAGTAGTGAGGACCGTAAATATGCGATCTGGTACTTTACGAATTACCACCAGTGGATTGTCTAAAGTTTTATGTCTTGCCGTGGTCATGAAGTAAGAATTATTCCTGCGTAGGGGGCAGAAAATCTCATGTACGGCCTACGGTGGCGTCAAGTATTTTACAAGTTTATTCGTTTCATACCACAGATTATGTTTTGTGCTTTTATCAAATTCATCTGCTTAGCTCTTTAATGCAAGAAGTTGTTAATAGAAAATACTCATATGTGATAACTTGTAATTTTTAGTGCATTTATTTCGGTGGTAATGCCAAAAACATATACTATCATAATTTTTATGCGAAGATGGCCTATTTTATTGGGGTTAAATATTTATATGTGACTAACTATACTTAGTGCTCTAAAAGTCAATAGACTGACATTCGTATGGAGAGCTGAAAACTTCATACAATAAGATATACCATTCCGTGACATCATCAAGCAAAGGTTACAAATGTATGGAAAGTCAACTTATTTGCCATTTTGGTCTTGAAAAGTGTGTTTATTTTTTTTCATATAATTATGAATATTCTGAAAACAGTTTGAAATTTAATTTCAGGGTAACTAAAAACAAAATGGGCACCTTTGAAGTCACATTTTCAAAGCACTTTTCTTCATTAGATTTTTTCTTTATTTCATCATGTACATATTTACAATATGTGACAAAAAAAAAAAAAGTAATATCAATAAAACTTGAATATCAGGTGATATCAGAACGGGCTCCTTTTTTGCACAAAGACTGAGGCTATAAAGTACAAAAGTTAATTCTGTGTGCAGACCCATAATCAGGGACGTATTTACCCTAGGGCGATCCGGGCTATAGCCCGGGGCGCCAAACCGACAGGGGCGGCGTAGGCGCCCCTGGCTGATTGCATTTTGTTTTGGTATTGGCGCCATTCAACCAACCTCACCTTCTCACCTTTTTTTGTCAATCCACAATTTAAAATTAACATGAAAAATAACAAGAACTTGAAAACATGCTTGTAAGTTCGTCAATATCTCCGGGGCGCGTCTGTAAGTAAGAACATGCTCCAAATATAGGGCGCGCGCGGGCGCCGAGCGAGGTCGGGGCGGCGCGGCGAGAGGAGCAGGGCAATAGGCCATACATTGCATCAGCGTTGCCACATCGGATCTTTTTACACTATATCAGTCAATTTTGTTACTACGCACCCCCGCGCCGAAAAAAATCGTGCTCGCGTTTTCATCTGATTGTGTTACGACGCACCCCCGCGCCGAAAAATTTCGCGCTCGCTGCGCTCGTATTAACATTTATTTATGTTACTACGTAGTCTACGTAACCCCGCGCCGAAAAATTTCGCGCTCGCTACGCTCGCTTTTTTTTCTGATTGTTACTACGCACACCTGCGCCGATAATGTTCGTGCTCGCTGCGCTCGCATTTTCATCTGATTGTGTTACTACGCACCCCATCGCCGAAAAATTTGGCGCTCGCTGCGCTCGCGCTGAAATCTGATTGTCTTATGGCCAATAATATTTTTTTTTTTCACTGACCCAACCCTTACACTTCCTATATCTAAGTGCTTGATAGACACAACTACCATATACAAAAAATAGTTATATATTTCCTTGACTTCTGGGGCGCCGAATCTTATAAGCCCGGGGCGCCAAATTTCAAAATACGTCCCTGCCCATAATACAGAAAAACTGGCTTAAAATGTTTTTGAAGGGATCAGGCAGAAACACATCTTGAGCATGAAGCTGTATTATGTGGGTAGAAAACAAGAACTATTTACTTGCTGTAAGTAAGAACCTAAACAGTATACACCAAGCACATGACTATAGCTTTTTCTTGACGCATGCAACGCTAAATTGAGTTGCAAGACTCCACCAGAACAAACATAGTTACATACATACATTTCAAATAAAAGCTTGTAATAATGATGCAAGCACCTTGTACTAAAGAGGATAATTTAGCCTAACCCTGTTGCTGGCAGTTCTAATATATAGTTTTTAGAGTAACTACCATTACCATTCTTTTGTTTGAAAAACAGTACTGCCTATGCTGCAATAAGTTATGATTAGTTACAATACATATTTGTTAGTTAAAAAATTGCGTATAGTCACAGACAATAACAACAATAGATACTACTACACAAGTGACACTGATACTACTACACTTGCACTGCTTACTACACTTGTTTTTTTTTATGTATTTACAAAGCGTGAGCGTTAGTGTCGCACGTCTGTTGCCGGTTCTATGCCTTCCTGCGTCGTATAAATATCCAGTTAAAAGAAAAAAAAGCGATGAATGCGCGCGTCGAGGCAGTGAAGGAAAACGCCCGTTTTGCGGTAGTCGGTATTTGTTCTTCATTAACTGAGTTTCAGGGTTCTTTATTCTTAACTTACGGACAATGTAAACATGAAGTCTGTCAGTGGATTTCGTTTGAGACTGATGCGGCCGCGCGAAATGAATATAGTGATACTATAAAAAAAAACGGCCAAGTGCGAGTGGGACTGGCGCACGAAGGGTTCCGTACCATTATCTGTAAGTTGGTTGTATGGGAGACCCCCTTAAATATTAATTTTATTTTATTTTTAGTATTTGTTGTTATAGCGGCAATAGAAATACATCATCTGTGAAAATTTAAACTGTCCAGCTATCACTATCACCGTTCTTGAGATACAGCCTGGTGACAGACGGACGGACGGACAGCGAAGTCCCAGTAATAGGGTCCCGTTTTTCCCTTTGGGTACGGAACCGTAAAAACTAACAACAAAATAGGTACTTCCAGAAAAGTGAAGTTGACTCCGTTTATAACATTTCATTTTATAATTTGACTTGAAAAAGGAGGAGGTCGTAATTTTATTTTTAAACTAGACGGTACTCGCGAACTTCATCCGCACAGAAAAAAGTGGGATATCATTTTTTACTTTACTGTAGTCGGTTAAAAACTATTCTATCTGAGTAGCAAAGTTAGTTGAAATTTGTCTGGCCGTTTAGGTGTGATGAGAGCACAAAGATATAATTTTTAGGGTTCCGTACCCAAAGGGTAAAAACGGGACCCTATTACTGAGACTTCGCTGTCCGTCCGTCCGTCCGTCGTCTGTCACCAGGCTGTATCTCAAGAACGGTGATAGCTAGACAGTTGAAATTTTCACAGATGATGTATTTCTATTGCCGCTATAACAACAAATACTAAAAATAAAATAAAATAAATATTTAAGGGGGGCTCCCAAACAACAAACTTGTTTTATGGTATGGAACCCTTCATGCGGGAGTCGGAAACGCACTTGCCCAATTTTTCAATTTTATAATTGTACTAGGAGGCGCCCGCAACTTCGACCGCGTATTTTTTTTCTTTTCCGTAGACGGATAAAAAGTATCCTATAACCATCTTTGGATGTCCATCCATCCCTGTACCAAAATTGGTGCAAATTTGTCCAGCTGTTTCGGCGTGATGCGAGGACAAAGGAAATTATGAAAACAGATGGCGCCAGGCTGGCATGACGCCGCGCGCCCTTGCAAAACAAATGACGATCCTGCATCACGTTATTAAGATTTTTCCTGAAATCGTGACCCATGAGATAGAAAACTGATTTCTAATAAAAAGCTAGAAATTTACAATAGTTTAGATGCGTCATTTGGCCATCTCACTTTTCTCGTGGGTACACTGATTTGCTGGATCAGCTCGTTTTAATTAAGACACAAGCTGAACGTGTTCTGATAAACTCACATACTGCTGATGTTTAGTTTATTTATCCATAGCGCGCTTTTTTTTTTCATTATTGCAAGGCGATTTCTTTAGTCATATTTGCGGCCTTGCGGTCTCGAGTTCATCTTTGAACGATTCGTGATCCGTACTGATAAACGCACAGCCTAAAAAAGTAGATGAAAATTTTATACCTGGCATATATGTCAGATTGCATACTAAAATATTCGCCTAATTAATTTTGATGCTGATTGTACAATGAGCTGCAGAAATACTTATGAATTAATGAATTCATTAATAAATGGGCCATGCATTTGTGCAGCGCATAGTAAATAGTTTTTTAGCATCCCTTTATAATGTAGAATGCAAATCCACGAACCTTCGTTGTCCTGTCTCATATTCATATATTTTTTAATTTAATAAGTATTTCGTTTACTTATTATCGTTTATTTTATGTCATTATAAGAGTCAATACAATCCTAAATACAGTCCGACAAAAAAGTGTAGACATTAAATAAAATACCTATATTGTTGTCTCTTTCTGATCAATCTACGAAAACAGGACGACGGTACAGTATTGTCACTTTTTAATTTCCTCCGTTTCTTGTCGGACTATACTTAGTATTGCCACTTTTTAATTTCTACTCTTTTTGGTCAGACTGTTCCATTGCGTATGTCTTGAGAGCGTGTTTGCGAATTCATTAATGTTTATTCATTAGTAGCTTCGTTATCATTGCCTCATTGGCGTCAACAAGCGATATGGCTGAGGTACCAGCGGTGACTTTGCACTGTCCATAATTTATTGGCCATAATATATACAGTGTATTCGTCCTTAATTATCCAATTTTGTTAACAAGACTTCCAAGTATGACTTTATAGTCGAAAATTGTAATTTTTGACCCGCGTCGAAAATAGAGGGGTGTTATAAGTTTGATAAATGTATCTGTTTATCTGTGTATTTCTGTATCTGTATGTTCGTCTGTGGCTTCCAAAAACAGATGAACCAATATGAGTGCAGTTTTTTTGTTTAAAGTATGTTTGTTCGGGTGGAATCTTGCAACTCAATTTAGAAGCAGATATCGTCAACCGATTGAGCTGAAATTTTGCATACTTACATAACTTTGATGACAATACAATAATATGGTACCATGGGGCTGATCTGATGATGGAGCCGGAAGGTGGCCATAGGAGCTCTATAATAGAAAAATCAATCCTACTGAGTTTGGGCTCTTTAGAATCGTCTCAGTGAGCATTTGATGGATATTCAAAGAAAAGTACAGTCGGCTATAAAAGTTTGTCACTATAATATGTCATTTTTGACAGAAACTTATTTAAATCGAAAGACTTGTCCGTCAAGATGGTTCTTAGCTATGTTTGGTGGAAATAGGACCAGGTGTTTCCAAGATATTGATCACAGCCAATACTCCAAATTTTGTGTTATGTTCAGTTTTAGTAGCATTTTCTATATCACTGGTTGAATGAGGATCTCATACTTATTTCGGGGTGTTTTAAAATATTAATTTATCATAAATGAAGTAACCTGTTCTATTGTAACTCTTTTATTGTTTATTTTGCTTAATCCTCTACCCGAAGGTTGTCTGGAAGAGATCGCTCTTTAGCGATAAGACCGCCTATTGTCTACCATTTATAAATTAAGGTTTCGATTGTAATATTTTTCTTGTTGGTGTGCAATAAAGAATTGTTGTATAGTATTGTAACCTGAGTCACCATTTTGGATACTACGGTGCAAATTTTATGTAAGAAACAGACTGTAAAACAGCTATTTATGGCATTAATTTGAGGTTAGAAGTAGAAATCAGTGGTTATTTTACCGTATCTTATTCTACCGGGAACTGTATAATGGAAATTTATTTACAAGAAAACATTAAACACATATAAACTTATACTAAAAGGTGGCTAAAACTATTAAAAAGTATTAAGAAAAATGGCTCTTTTGGCAGCGTGCGCATCACACAGGCAGCATTCCCACGCTGTATTGCAATGGCAATTCTTTGCGCGAAAAGCCGCCTGCGCGAGCGTCACCCTTTGCCTCCCTTAGGCCTTGGTCTCCTATTAGACGCTGTACGCAGCGTAACAGCGTCTTTCCATACTAATGATAAATATGAATAGATAAATAGTATGGAAAAACGCTGTACGCTGCGCATAGCGTCGGATAGGAGACCAAGGCCTTAGGCGTTTGCTTAGCGCCTTGTGAAGCCCACGCGCAGCCCTGCCCCACGGACATAGTGTCTCGACGGCACATGGGATAAACTCATACTGGGCGCTGGGACACTTACAGTCTGATTTTTTACACACATTTGACACATCACAAGACCCATATAACGTAAACCATCACGACCTATTGAATTTCATAAAAAAAACAAGCAATGACATAGTGCTTTTGAAGTACCTATCTATAAACGTTTTTAACTTTCTATTTCATACAATTGAGTTTTTCTTATCATATAAAAAGTTACGTACTAAGTGCTTTTTTTTAAAGCCGTGTAATGACCTAATCTTGCGTTTCGATTCATGTGCTATTTCTGTAAATTGGTAGAAACGATTAAATCGATAAATTGATAACCTAAAGAAAGAATAATAAAACAAATTACTATTTTACATAGAAAGCTCCAGTGAGTCCGACGGCTCGTAGCTCAAAAAAAAATTGATTTGCACAAAATAAACAAAAATATACATATAGGTAGAGGTTCGAAAAAAAAGTTCGTCGATAAAATAGATTCGATCAACCATTCATATGGATTTGGCATACAATATTGTCTTTGCTACATTACTACAAACATCAACAGAGAAGTGTCAAATGAGTGTTTAAAAAAATCAGACTATATTTATGCTGTATAGGTAATGTATGTTTCAGGATGATGAGCGGCACTACGTGGACCTCACGACGTTCGGGTTCTTCCAGGGCGGGGTCCTGGATGTGCGCATGATCAATTTCAAGCTGCCCTCGGGCGCGGAACACGGGGATGTGAGTCCACTAAAAATATATACACCATAATAATCATACCCCCCAGGTTTTCGGTAGTCGAATGACTCGGCCTAGTGTTAAATGATCCGACACGTTTGGCGCAGTTTGCAGACACCTGCCTACTGAGCCTGCGGTCCCGGGTTCGAAGCCCGGCCGGGGCAAATATTTGTGTGATGAACTCGTATATTTGTTCTTGGGTCATGGATGTTATATATATATGTATTTTATATATTATGTATATCGTCGTCTAGTACCCATAGTACAAGCTTTGCTTAGTTTGGGACTAGGTCGATTTGTGTATGATTGTCCCATTATATTTACCTATTTATATGTTATCCGTGCACCGAAATCCCCGGGGTATGATAATAGGACTTACACGCAAATAATGAAACATAAAACGCCCCCACCTGAAGATCAGCGCCGGCTTCTGAACTTGCGTTATGCTAACCCTTTCGGGGCATAGTTTTAGTTTAGTTTTTAGTAATTTTGTTATTATTGTCGTGTGATTTGCGCTCGAATGAATTTATATCTTTCTTTCTTAAACAGAAGAGATACATAAAAGAATATATCGTCTGTTGACAACCAAAACAAACAGTAACAAATACCTACTTAAAACAAAGCTCGTATCTCAGTGTCTAATTACAGTACGACCAAAAAGAGTAGAAATTAAAAAGTGGCAATACTGTAGTGTCGTCCCCGTTTTCTTATATTGATGAGAAAGGGAGGACACTACAGTATTGCCACTTTTCTAATTTCTACTCTTTTTGGTCGGACATTACTAGATGCAAGGTTTTGAAGAGCAGTGACAGATATTTTAGTGAGTTTTGGTTGTCACCAGGCAATGAATTGCCACCTTTGCATTGCTGCAGGCATCACCGCGAACGGTCAAATATATATTTTTTTCACGGTTTCCACAGCCCAAGTCAGTTTTCAACCTTTATTTTCTTCCTCTTAGTACGGTTTCACCCTCGACCGAACGGTAAACGATGCCATCAGTCCATACCTCGAAGCCCACAGCGACACGTGCTTCCTGAAGGACAGCGATAGCGTGACTTCACCGCAGCATCCTGCCATCGTGTTCCTCAAGATGGACTTCAACAATATGCGGTGAGTGTCCCATGTGTCGCACAGTTCCATCAGTCCATACCTCGAAGCCCACAGCGACACGTGCTTCCTGAAGGACCAGCGTCAGCAGCGTGACGTCACCGCAGCATCCCGCCATAGATGCACTTCAACAATATGCGGTGATTATAAAATCTAATAACTCCACTTTTGATTACAGCAGTTCAGGGTTCTGGGGATCCGCTTACTAGTTTGGCCTTTACCATAAGGATATGACCGAGCGTGATTTCTGTACAGACAAGAGCGCAGCTCTTAAATGATGTATGCAAAACATAAGAATGAATACATGTGATATATTTGAGCCAAAACTTTTTAAGCCAAAACTTGAGATTCATCACTGTGGTAGTTTTTGTTTTATAATACAAAAATTAGCGGAATATTTAGTCGTGTTTTCTCTTTGTTTACATTAGTGACATTTACCGACTTTCAACGTCAGTTACCCACCAAAAATTTGGAGTGTATAGTATAGCTACCCAAAATTTTTATTCCTCAATATTTTATTTTCCATTCGCTTTTTTCCCCACTTTATAAATTTCCTATGCAGCTGTGTTACCATTAGTTTATTTCTTCGGACGCATTAATTTCTATTCGATTTTATTGCTAAACGTATTTTTTCGCATGCATTTTGTCACCTAATGCGTATTATCCCTACGCGTATGGTTTACCTGTAGACACAGTTCTTAATTTTATGTTATCACATTTCTCACAGCTGTTATGCTTTCACAATAAATTGACTGAAATGACGTTTGAATTTCTACCACAGATAGACTGTTCCGTGATGATTATTTTCAGATGTGGAGGGAAGTCAGATTCGTCCCCTGTGAGGCGTGAGAGCGGAATGAATAGGACCAAGTATACCTCTTTTCTTTCTTTATTGCTGGTCAGTTAAGTCTACTAGGACTTGGCTGGTATCGTTTCCGTGTAAAACGGATATCAGAAATTCATTTTTTATGTTATTTTTGTAAAGTTCTTTATAAAAATATGGGTGTGTGGCCGAAAAGGTAAAAATCACAACAAGTTTTTTTTATTCAGTGAGGTAAATTAGTTAAATAGCCTTAACTGATCAGTAATAAAATAAAGAAAAGGAGCAGTACTTGGTCCTCTTCACCCCGCTCTCCCGCCACGAAGGGGACGAATCTGACTTCCCTCCACATCTGAAAATAATCACCGCGGAACGCTCTATGTGTGGTAGAAATTCCATGCTTGTAACCCGATGCGCACAATTTCGCGGCTTAGCAACTCTCCCTTATTGAGTTTAATTTGGGACTAGGTCTTAGACCATATAACAATGGACATGGCATGACATGACATTAGCGAACAAATTTTTCAGCTATTTTAGCGGGGGGCGAGGAAACATGTATACACACTACGGAAATATTCCTATTCGTACAAACGCAAACAATTAAAAAAAATTCACCTACAAAAAAAAACACACACACACACTAACAGGTTATTGTATACAATAACTATACGATTTTCTATCTGATTTTCGCGGCAGAGGGGAAAGCAATCTTATGGCAAGTCCATAGTTATGTGGTCTAAGGACTAGGTTGATTTGTGTAAGGTTGTCCTCAGGTGCATGCAACCACCTCCTTATTTAAAAACTAATCTCACCCCGGGGTGTAGAGCCGGACTACACTACTAGGAAAGAGAAAGACATGGTGATATCGCCATACGTGTCTCACGTATAGCTGCATCCCTTAACCGCGGCCAACTTTCCTAGTAGTGTAGAGCTGGGGTAACAGCGTAATTTGACGGAGACTATCGATCGGCAAATTTTTTGACATAAATCTTTGGTTTAAGTTCATACTTCAAACTAGTTCAATTTAAGTTCAAACGTCATTTCAGTCAATTTATTGTGAAAGCATAACAGCTGTGAGAAATGTGATAAAATAAAATTAAGAACTGTGTCTACAGGTAAACCATACGCGTAGGGATAATACGCATTAGGTGACAAAATGCATGCGAAAAAATACGTTTAGCAATAAAATCGAATAGAAATTAATGCGTCCGAAGAAATAAACTAATGGTAACACAGCTGCATAGGAAATTTATAAAGTGGGGAAAGAAGCGAATGGAAAATAAAATATTGAGGAATAAAAATTTTGGGTAGCTATACTATACACTCAAAATTTGTCGTTGCCAGTAAATAAATTAGTACCACCAAAAATCCGCAATATGGCGTGTAATTACACAATTGAAATCCTAATACAAAATTATAATCATCATGCCTATTATACATAGCTATCAGAGTAATAATGCTCAATTTTTTATGGCGTCACTATACATTGGTAATAACATGAGTACGTATGCCCGCGCTACACAAGTTCTTTACACGAGTATAACAATTATACATTTTCCTTATACACTTAATCGTTTACCAGGCGAATTTTGCGTGTGTAATTTATAATTCTATTAAAATTGTAAGGAAAAATCGTTTACCAGGCGAATTTTGCGTGTGTAATTTTATAATTCTATTCAAAATTGTAAGGAAAGAATAAAAATAACTAATCTGAAAAACTGAACTTGTTTGAAATTGTGTGAAAATTTTGTTATTATTACTATCATAAGACTGTTATGTCCCACTGCTGGGCTAAGGCCTTCCCCCTCTTTTTCCATTTAGTTTCAAAAATATTTTATCTTTCATAAATATGTTAGGATCGAAACCGTTTCCTTACAATGTTACAAGTAATTTAATTTCAGGCAACTGTATCAAATAAAAAAACGGCAAAAGAACACGTTTTTAGTATGGGATCTTAAATCAGTTGTGTACAAGTAAAAGATCGTGGTAAAATTTTTATTTATCTTGTCCGTATTTCAGGTTGAACATAACATGCAAAGGCAACGACCTCACATCGATGCACCTGTACCAGAACAGGTCCCAGATCCCACTGGACCGCGCCAAGCGGAGCCCTGGATATTGGAGACATCCTTACATCACCAAACGGTCCGCTGACAGTAAGTAAAAGTTTATCATATCGTAAGAGTTGGGTTTGAGATGTACCTTTTCCGTAAATTTCCGGAAACTTTCCACATTTTATTTGAGAAATGAGGTAAGTTCCGGAAATTTTCGGAAACGTCATATCTCTAAGTTTGGCACAGCTAAAGCATAAAGCCTTATTTTCACCATCCTACTTTAGATACGAAGGTTGCTTTTTAACACGTTTATTACTAACAAAGTTTGTTAGTTTGTAACAAACCATATAAGCATAGTTATCTAGCAAGTCAAATTGACTCCTTTTCATATCTTTAATTTTATTTCTTGTCGTGTAGTTTTGAATTTTTGATAATTTGTTTAGGATGGTTAGTGAGTGTTTAAAATGCAAAATGCACAATTGCCCCTCCTCCGCGCCCGCCGGCATATTGAAAAAACCGGCAATTTCTGCAGATTTTTGCTTAAACCTCCGTTTAGGAGCATTTTAGCTAGAAAAGAGCTTAGACAATGTTGTAGACAATTAAATTTACTATAATTTACATTTTAAATTTTGTTTCAAGGACAGATAGTTACGGAGATATGCACATTTAAGAAAATTTAAAACATCGCGATTTCCTGAAATGTAACAAAATCCTGGCTTATATTTTCGTCTAGAAAAAATCTTAGGCAGCAATGTCGTAGAGAATTGAATTTACTGTAATTTACATTTCCAATTTTGTTTCTAGGACAGATAATTACGGAGATATTTATATTAGCTTATTTTTTCGCGGATAGGTCGAAGACTACAACTCTATCCAGGTATAGTAGTTGACGTAGATTTTATGTATTTTTTTATTTTTGTTTTACAAATATAAATTCAAAGAAATATTTTAGCGTGTACACGCAAAGCTCTCTTGATCTCTACATTAATTTTCATTTGTTATAAATATGAAATGGCGTCAATTTCCTTAGGTACTTTTATTTACCTAGTTGTCTATCAAAGTTTTAACCTTATGAGCGCCAAAGACGGCAAATCACGTCGACGGAAAGCTGTGCCCCAGACGCCACTACGTCATTTGCCGCTATACAATGTCATGCTATCTCCTGTCAGCTTGGCGTTAGGGACACAGTTTTCCGTTGACGAACTGAGCGGTAGAAAGGTTAATTTAGTGACGTTTTCAGATCAGCTCAAGGGACCGGAATGCGCACCTCCGTGCTCCTGCGCCCATCTGCCCATTACGAAAGAGACGAGGAACGGCTTCGATTATTTCAACACTAGTGTAAGTATTACTATAGTATTTTATGCAACCGTTGTATAAGAGGGGGCAAAAAACGCGAGTGGCATGGGTTACGATGTGAGCGTAGCGAACATCGTAAGAAAGATGCCACGAGCGTTTTTTGACCTACTTATACAACGTTGCATACAATACTTTTTCTAAGACTCGACATTTCATAAATAAAATGCAAATAAACAACAAATAAAATAATTACATGTTCCCGCTCGGAATCAACAAAATTAAAAAAAAAGTCTGATAAACTTTTTTTTTATTGACGTCCATCTGTCAAGAAATATGAACTTATACATAAAGGTATACGTTCACTATACTAAACATCTGTCAAAAAAATGTGAACTTATACATAAAGGTAAACGTTCACTATACTATACATCCATGCACAGAGGATAAAACTGTTTTTTTAAGTTGGCAGCAATGCATTAGTACCATATATATTTTTTTAAATTGCAAATTGTGTGAATGCAGCTGTTTATCTTGTAATCTGTGGTACTAAGTGATGCTTTTTTGGCGACATTACAACATCGTTTAGCAGTTTTTTTTTGGGCAATAGACTGTAGACTTTTACAGACTTTCGTAATTTAAATCTTTATATTAAAGTTAGTAATATAAATGACAGAAAAAAGTACTGGAGTAGAAAAATATATTTATTCTATTAAAAAATTAAGATAACGTGACGTCCAAAGATGATTATAGGATACTTTTTACCAGACTACGGTAAAAAAAAATACGCGTAAAAAGTTGCGGGAATTTCCTATTATTTTAGGGTAATATAACACGATTACTGTAACACGGCTTATTAGTGCTAGAACAATACGGTATTCGACTGTAGTGAAAATAAATGGTATCATTGAAAACAATAAAAAAATTCAAAACTACACGGAAGCAAATAATCTGCTACTAACTTTTGGGCATTATTCTATTTTTATAATTGGATAAAAACTAAAAAAAGACGTGGTTTGATTGATTACTGATATTCTTGACGTAGCAAGCAAGTATCTTTATAGAGACTTCATACGAACAGATCGTTTTTGACATATAGGTAAAGAGAAACTGATTTGAGCTATCATCAAATACCGTATTATAAAATATTGCTTTTACAGATTTAAATGCAATTTTGACTGTGTAACGAAAACACCCTTTTTCATGTTCAGTGTCAGCTTTCATGATTTTTCATTGATAAAAAAAAGAACTAAAACTCGTGTCGCTATGAGCAAAGATTAATAATTGTATTACGCTTCAACCTTTTTGACCTGTTAGTTAGTAAGGTCGCCAGTTCGAATGCCACACTAAGACTAACATTTTATTAGCGTGCTGCTCTGTGGCGGCGCCACCATAATGGAAATCAATTAATTATATGGTGAAATGATGTACGTATGTTGTTTTTGGCTGTACCTGTACTGGGAAGGAAATAATGGACATTGATTGTGGCGCCGCTGGGGAGCATATTCAGCAGCGGCGCCACTGAGAACCATACATTAGCTATTATTTTCTTATAGAAATTGATGTACTAGTGCTATTTATTGTGTACTTTACCTTTATCTTTTTCTTTACTTTCGTTACTTTAATACAATAGCATATACAATACCAATACAATACCAATACAATACCATATACAATACCAATTGTTATATATAACAATTGGTATTGTAAATAATAAAACTAGCAGTCAGTATAACACGCGATGTGTCTAATTTGACTGTTACAGTTCGCGATGTACGTGGCCTCAGTGAAAGAGGAGGGACTGTACAATCTCTACTTCCACAACTGCCCACGGACTGACAAGGGAGTCACACCCGCCATGAACTTTGTTGTGAGTATCCAATGTCGTCACCTTATTATATTCTTCACAGTTGAATGCCAATGTGACTACCCAGATCAATACACCAAACATTATCTTCGAGAGCCCCATCACCAAATTCCCAAAAACATTTCCCTTTGAAAACTAAGGATGTCAAGACATACTTGACGTATGCAATTACACATCTTAAATCTAAGTAGAAAACTATGTGAGCCATACGGTAAATAAATAATTCTTTACCATCTTTTGCCCGCGGCTTCGCTCATGTTAGTACATAACTGATGATGGAACCGAAAGGTGGCCCTTAAAAACTCTGTAATAGATATAGCAATCCTACCGAGTTTAACTTACTTACTTTTTAGGGTTCCGTACCCAAAGGGTAAAAACGGGACCCTATTACTGAGACTTCGCTGTCCGTCCGTCCGTCCGTCCGTCCGTCCGTCCGTCTGTCACCAGGCTGTATCTCAACAACGGTGATAGCTAGACAGTTGAAATTTTCACAGATGATGTATTTCTATAGCCGCTATAACAACAAATACTAAAAATAAAATAAAATAAATATTTAAGGGGGGCTCCCATACAACAAACTTCTTATAGATTAAGTATATATATGTATAGGTACGGAACCCTTCATGCGCGAGTCGGGCTCGCACTTGCCCAATTTTTTTAGTTTAACTTACTGTTGAATTTCTTTCGGCTTTCATCTCGACAGCGGTATCCTCTTGTGAAATGCCGGTAGATTCAGATTCAGACATGTAATAGTGCCCTTGTGGCCTACTTGCAGAATAAAGTTCATTATTTCATTATTAGTATAAAACAAAGTCGCTTCCTGCTATCTGTCTGTCTGTCTGTCTGTCTGTCTGTCCGTCTGTCCCTATGTATGCTTAGATCTTTAAAGCTACGCAATGGATATTGATGCGTTTTTTTTTAATAGATAGGCAGATTCAAAAGGAATGTTTATATTATACATGCATAATTTATCAGCGTTGCACCTGTGCGAAGCCGGGGCGGGTCGCTAGTACAGAATAAACGTTTTGATTTAATTTGTCACATAAATTATTTCTAGACTGAAACTTTTTAAATTTCAGATAGAAATATACGAAAGCAACGATGGCAACTTCCTATCAGCGGGCGAGATGCCGCTACCGGCGCTATACAGCACGATGTCCCTCATATTCCTCCTCTCTGCCGGTTTCTGGACCTTCATTCTCAAGACCAGCAAGCACCCTGTATATAGGATACATATACTGATGTGTGTGCTGGCGTACCTCAAGGCACTATCGCTCGCCTTTCATGGAATCAACTACTATTTTATAAGGACGAGAGGAGAGCATGTGACGGCTTGGGCGATACTGTATTATATAACGCATCTGTGAGTATCGATGCCACTATAACTATATGAATTACTAGCTGTGTCCCGCGGTGTGACCCGCTCATCCCACGGGAACACTAAATTTATTCGGGATGAAAAGTATCCTATGTCCTTCCCCGGGAGTGAAACTATCTATATACCAAATTTCATCTAAATCGGTTCAGCGGTTTAAGCTCGAAGAGGTAACAGACAGACAGACAGACACACTTTCGCATTTATAATATTAGTATGGATTGTATTAAGCGGTTTACACTCACGTGAAATCGTCAGGAACGGCCCGACATTCGTCGTGTTTTTTTCTATCAAATATGCTGATGTTTTTTCTTTGAAATTCATTTGAGTTGAGTAAAGTTGTTTTATGAAATGTTAAAGTTCAGTAGCTGATACCATAGAATTCGAATTTTGGTACAGGTTTAAAAAGTGCGTTGTTCTGATTTTGTCTGTGTAAGTAATATTGACAGTACGCGAGTATAAAAATGTTATTTTGTCAAACATGCAATGATATGTCGTTATAACGTGCGTTATAACAGATTTCGAAGTATCTCGTTTCGGACGGAACAAATCGAGAGAACTGTAAAGGACTCCCATACAAAATTGAAGGCCTAAGCCGGGAACTTATTATTTTAAAAGCTTTTATTCACTGAATTATTAGTATAACAACAATAAGCAAATATAAAGATAATACATAGAAACAATTAAACTTTTATTTAACTTGCATTGTAAGTATGTATGTATGTATCTAAGTATGTTTGTTCGGGTGAAATCTTGCAACTCAATTTTGAAGCAGATATCGTCAACCGATTGAGCTGAAATTTTGCATACTTACTTAACTTTGATGACAATACAATAATATGGTACCATGGGGCTGATCTGATGATGGAGTAGGAAGGTGGCCATAGGAACTCTATAATAGAAAAAGCAATCCTACCGAGCTTGGGCTCTTTAGAATCGTCTCAGTGAGCATTTGATGGATATCCAAAGAAAAGTACAGTCGGCTATAAAAGCTTGCCACAAAATCATCATTTTTGACAGAAACTTATTTAACATGTTATCTGTGCATGAGCAGGCTAAACAGATGAATTATATTTTTTTGAGTGGTGTATTTTTTATTTCATTGCATATGTTTGAGAAAAGCGCTAGATATGCCTTGCCGTAAAAAGGGTTTGCCAGCTTCGTATCACTATCCGTCAATACCGACGTCTGCAGTAATCACTACATAGTATAAAACAAAGTTGATTCCTGGTATTTGTCCCATGTAGGGTAGGGCGGGGCTTAAAGGTCCGCGGGTAAAAAGGTCCATCCATACTAATATTATAAATGCGAAAGTGTGTCTGTCTGTCTGTCTGTCTGTCTGTTACCTCTTCACGCTTAAACCGCTGAACCGATTTAGATGAAATTTGGTATATAGATACTTTCAGTCCCGGGGAAGGACATAGGATACTTGTCATCCCGAATAAATTTAGTGTTCCCGTGGGATGAGCGGGTAACACCGCGGGGCACAGCAGTAGTTTGTACATATTTAAAAAACAAGTTAGGTATAGTAATTTTTAATGATACTGGTGTAAGAAGCGGACGCTGCTGGGTGTGTAAAGCGCCATCGTCGACAGTCGGAGACGTCACACCTTTTTTTTAAAAAAAGGACCTTTTAACCCGCGGACCTTTAAGCCCCGCCCTACCCTATGCTTAGATCTTTAAAACTACGCAAAGGATTTGGAAGCGTTTTTTTTTTAAAGATATAATGATTCAAGAGGAAGGTATACATGCATAATAATATACTGCCGTCATAACGAAAAAGGGCACATCTAACATTTTTTGTGAAATTGAGTTAGATACATATTCGGAAAGAGGAAAAAAAAGCGCATCTGTCTATATTTATTTTTTACATGCATAATTTATCAGCATTGCACCCGTGCGAAGCCGGGGTGGGTCGCTAGTCATCACTACATAGTATAAAACAAAGTCGCTTTCTCTGTCCCTATGTCCCTTTGTATGCTTAAATCTTTAAAACTACGCAACGGATTTTGATGCGGTTTTTTTTAATAGATAGAGAGATTCAAGAGGAAGGTTTATATGTATAATACATGCATAATTTATCAGCATTGCACCCGTGCGAAGCCGGGGTGGGTCGCTAGTGTACTATAAATTTGTTCCACAGATTGAAGGGTGCCGTGTTGTTCGTGACGATAGTGCTGGTTGGCACCGGGTGGAACTTCATAAAGCACATCCTGGCCGACCGAGACAAGAAGCTGTTCATGATCGTCATACCACTGCAGGTATAGAAATAATCCTTTTGCTTGAGCGAATCCACTTAGCTTTGTACCCGATGAACAATACTCATTATCTGTATTGTTCATCGGTCTCCATTGTCATCATAAGCATCGATAGGAACTTCACTGCTCTTTCACTTACGAAGTGACCAACATCTGTGTTCTCTTTGTTTAAGAGTAAACCTTATTTCGTTGGACTTAAAGACTAATTTAGTGTAAAAGTAGTTTGCACTTATAACGCCTTACATTTCGAAGTGGCAGCTGTGGCCACAGTTAACAATACAGATAATG
Organism: Apotomis betuletana; assembly: GCA_932273695.1. NCBI lineage: Eukaryota > Metazoa > Arthropoda > Insecta > Lepidoptera > Tortricidae > Apotomis > Apotomis betuletana. The sequence goes on along the minus strand of OW026298.1, from coordinate 7,313,580 downwards.
AGTGTTGTTCATCGGGTACAAAGCTAATGGGATTCGCTTAAGAAATGGGCTTCGAACTATAACGTACTTACTGCCGAGATTAACCTTTTGAACGACAAGTTAATAAATTTGCCCTGCCCGGGACTCGGACCCAGGACCGCCGGTTCAGGTGGCAGCTGCTTTACAGTCTTACCAAAAAGAGTAGAAATTAAAAAGTGCCAATACTGTAGTATCGTCCCTTTCTAATCAATCTAAGAAAACGGGGACGACACTACAGTATTGCCATTTTTTAATTTCTACTCTTTTTGGTCGCACTGTACCACTGCGCCACCCCGTCGTGAAGTGGTGATGCAATTCATTATGCCCATTGCGAGTCTGACTCGCGCACCGAGGGTTCCGTACAAACACTTATCCCATCTTAACTGGCTAGGTTAAGTTTGCACTTGGTATGTATGGCGCCGGATACGAATGAAGAGCAAAAGTTAACGCAACCGGGTTCTCCAAGTATGATTTTCGAAATGGACTATATTATTTAAAATTTAATTACAAATGTATAGTTTTCAGATTTATCCGTATACTTGTAATATAACACGGTATTACTTGGCAAATTTCATAGTTTTAGGTCAACGGAAATTACCTTATTATATATTTAGATTTTCTTGAGTATCGAAATATACGTTTTTTGCGGCATAAACGGCCGTATCTTTTTTTTACTTTACCTTAGAAGTTTGATTTTTTTTCACAGCATCAAGGTCTATCGACCTAAGTATATGGTTTAAATTTCAACTCGATACGTCCACGTGCTCCCTAAAAAGGCTCTTCATAGATGGACGGACGGACAACAAAGTGATTTTATAAGGGTTCCGTTTTTTCTTTTGAGGTACGGATCCCTAAAAATGTAGTAACAAACCTAAATGTATGCGTTCACTTTGCTGTGTGCCTTAAACGCACATGTGATTTCATTATCGACGAAGGCAAATTTACTAAATATAAAACTACTCTGTGCGTTTAAGGCTGGGTGAAAACATGAAAACGCATATACGCGTTACTGGCAGTGAATGCGTTTAACTTAAAGCCTTATTAGAAATATATGAGGATGCGCCCTATTTCGAAATTTCACTGGAACTAATTTCTTACACTGGCAATGATTGTATGATGGTTTGTCAACAATGTCAATGGTCATTCGTGGTGATTTCTTTAAAGGACAATATTATAAATATCCAAAGAAAATGCCGAAAACCATTCACAGTCGTGTACCTCATATTATAAATAAAGTGTACACGTGTTTACTACACGAAAAACAGTCAGTAAAAGAGTGCATTCCATTAAATGATATTACGATGACGAGGTTACCATAGGAACTGAGAGGTATTTAAACTAATGTCATTACAGTGCGGTTGCGATTGGTTGCAAAATTGTTGCCATATAAATCTTATAAATAGCGCCCTCTTGCTAATCCTCATATATGGGTCAGGACCAAAAAGTTGGATGAAATTAAGTCGTAGTTAGCGAGGAATTAAAAACAATTGAGAAAGTTCCGTTGTGCGACAAAAAATAATGATACAATAAGGAACCTTAAAATAGAACATTAAGGTACGTTATTGAAAGGTTAACTGTCGTCGCACAATGGAGACTTTGACACAAATATTAATTGAGTGAGTTAACGTTGCAAACTTTTTGGTCTTCACCCATACTTCTGGTCAGGCTTTAGATCTGATTTGATTTTTCAGGTGGTGGCGAACGTGGCGGAAATTATTTTAGCCGAGAGCGAAGAGGGGGCGGCGGAGCACACCGCGTGGAGCGACACGTTCATACTTGTCGACCTGTTGTGCTGCGGCGCGATCATGTTCCCCGTCGTATGGTGAGTACCCACATGTTTAAGACTGCGCCGAGCGAAATGTAAAAAGATAGGCAGTTGCCGTTAAGTAGATAACGTCAACACTAGTTGTTTAATCCATTTCTAAACTATATATTTAGCATTTCGAAGAATGTGTTAACTACTTCTCCGTGCAAAAATTATAAGATTATTAATATTTTACCCTAGAGAACAAAGTAAAGTTGGACGAAAATTGTAAAATCGTAAGCAGGCGTTGAGTGTTTTTTTTATACTTTAACAATGGAAATCTATTCTGATTTTCAGTTCAAAAAAAAAGATGAATGTTTACATTACAATTTGTCCGCATCAAATATTTCAATTATTATTTGGTATTAAAGGTCCAGATTTATCAAAAAGTGCTTTTAATTCTCCATACATTTTTACTATGGCGGCCGCGCGCCGATCTAAATACGCATTCCCCGCGCTCTATGGTTCAGTCGCTAACGCTCGGCGCCCTCTTAAGGCACCTTATCCGTTCAAAAATGCTGATTGTTTTAGACATTTTTCTATATGTTTCTTAACATATTTTCAATTTTGCTACTTAGAACAGCACTAGCACAACTGTGATACGCGACTCTTTCTCGCGCGTGATATACTACCTATCTCTTTCTGTACAGACTGAGAGTGACGGGTGATGCTATGTCGCGCGACATGAGTCGCAAACCATAGTTGTGTTAGACGGGCAAGGATATTGTGATTTATTGGTTATTTAAAACCTATAGTTTGAATTTTTCATTGATAATTTTTGTTTCAACAACTACTCGAAATTGACACAATTCACGCATAATAAAAGCACAAAATGGCTATGTTACTATCTAGAACTCAGGGAAAATATTATTCACTTCAAAATATTGGTTGAAATTATCAATATATTTGCCATAATATAAAAAAAAAAAAATTAAAGCAATAATGCCTCTTAAAGGTCTTCGCACATTATAACAACTCAACGGCGACTCGATTCTATGCCAAATATTGAAATTTAAGCCCTATGTCATATTTACTAGGTTTAATTTCAAAAAATGTACGACGCGTCGTCCACTCGTCGTCCACTACTAATATCATTTTGAAATTAAACCTAGTAAATATGACATAGGGCTTAAATTTCAATATTTGGCATAGAATCGAGTTGCCGTTGAGTTGTTATAATGTGCGAAGACCTCTGACGAAAAAAGAGGGTTGTTATGAGTTTAACATGTGTACCTGTTGCTTGACTCGAAGGATGCCTGACTCTATAGCTACCAGAGAAACTCATAAAGGTTAGGACTTTTGGTAGCATACCGTGGCTCGAAAATTCATGGCATGGCGACATTGCATGGTTTTTAATACCCGACAAAAAAGGTGGTTTAAAAGTATTTATGTGTCTGTTTGTAGCATCATAGCTCCCAAACGGATGGACCAATTATTATTATTATTATTAAGAGCCTATATTGTCCCACTGCTGGGCAAAGGCCTCCCTCTCATTGGATGGACCAATTTGAGTGTTTTTTTTTTAAATTGTAAGACCTGTCCGTCGAGATGGTTCTTAGCTATGTTTGGTGGAAATAGGACCAGTAGTTTCCAAGATATACAGCTTTAATTGGAACAAGTGACAAGATCTCAGCCAATATTGAAGCTAAGAATTCCAAATTTTGTAGTTATTGTTAGGTATCGGGCCGAGACATGAGTGAAACAACCGAGGGTTCTATACACACTAGTTTATGGGCGAGTAATGAAAATTCGGTTTTCATGACACTTCATGTTTAGTTTTACGAGCACTTTCTATATCACTCATTAAATGATGACCTTGTGTGGGGGGATGTTTTAAATTTTTAATTTAGATAGATAAAAACTTTATTTTCATCACACTTGCTCGTAAACAAGAATTTACATGCTAGAAAAGCGGGCGGTAAGTCGTAAATTACGCCCTAGGGCGGTAAGTAATTTTTATTACACTTTAAGGGGTTACATGCTAGAAACCCGGACGGTAAATCGGACATTACGCCCTAGGGCGGTAAGTAATTTTGGGTATTGACTACTACTACTTTTGTTTTATTTCCACCAAAGTGTGATGAAAAACGTCGTACGTGACTCTGGTGTTAAAGGAATTCCAAACTCGTGTCATTAAAGCCCTCGCCTTCGGGCTTCTAATAGACACTCGTTTGTAATTCCTCGTTTACCACCCTTGTTACGTAATGTATTATTACTCACCGAAACCAACAGTAACATTCAATGTATTGTATCTATAAGCTGAAATTTCGTAATTCAGGTCGATACGACACTTGCAAGACGCGTCGAGCACAGACGGCAAGGCGGCGATCAACTTGCGAAAGCTGAAGCTGTTCCGACACTTCTATATCATGGTCGTCTGCTACATATACTTCACCAGGTTCATCGTTTACCTGCTCAAGGTCAGTGAAAGGTTACGAATGTTATAGTCGAGATGACCGATGTTAGAAATCGCCTGTCCGAGAGTTAGAGTTTAGTTAGTTAGTTAGTGTGGTACTGTAATTTAACCCTCAAGAGGCCTTATTCCTTTTAAAATGCTGATTGTTTAGAGATTTTTATCTATAATCAAACATGTTTCTTAACATATTATTGATGTTACTACCTAGAACAGGGCTATTGGGATGTACTGGTATATATTTGAAACCTACAGTTTTAATTTTTCATTGATAATTTTTGTTTCAAAAACTACTCGAAATGGTCAATTTTCACGCGGAAAATTAGTTTTTACAACTTCTTTTCGACTACACCCAATGAAGGCATGAAATAGCTATGTTACTACCTAGAACTCGGGGAAAAGTATTATGCACTCCAAAAAGTTGGTTGAAATTATCAATATATTTGTCGTAATATGATTTTTTTTTAAATGAATAAGGCCTCTTAAATGATTGACCCTCATTTTCTTTCTAAAATGACGTGTCATTTCAGTACCGTGTAAATTTACATCAGCATGCATTTAAGGGTCGTGGAAACTGTTCTTGCCTGACGCGCGTATTTATACATAATATATATATTTAATTTATTTTATACATAATTTATACATAATAAATTTAATTTATACATAATAGGTATATAATTATACATACAGAAGTTAACTTTTATTTATCGTTAAATTATCATATAGCAAGCTCAGATACTATAAGTGAAGATCTACAATGGCGTGGATGACCATAATCAGATCTTCTACTTTTGATCTTGGACGGGGTCGTCTTAATAACATTAATGATTATGTTATGGTGACCCCCGCGTTACTACTTGTACTGAGTACTACATATCTACATAAAAATATCTATGATATGATGATTTATTTATTTAAAAACAGGTTACATAACATTACAGTTTACACCAATGCGTCAAAGTCAAAGTCAAAGTCATTTATTCTGCTTAAAACGTGGTACATAAGATGTTCAGACAGGTAAATAGAGAAACACACATTTCACCAGTAACTGGCATGCAAAATGGACACATGAAACAATAGACTTTACATATAGCCATCATCTCAAATTACCTACAATTACTTACAATGTCAATATTCAATATCTAATATTCATTATTCAAAATTAAAGTAAGATAACTTATTATATACAACACTCAAGCTTTATAATAATCAAAAAAGTCATGAACCGAACAATGTTTATTTCGACGGCGAAACGGCGTGGCCCCGTTGTTCCGACATCTCGGGTGTTGGATTCGGTAGGCTGCTCCGGAACCGACGAAACACGACACCTTTCGGCCAGAAATCAGCACACGCGATGGTGTCCTGGAGCGGCCGCGGCACGCGCGCTACAAACGAGCTGAAGTGCACGTATTATTATGATCGATGTCTGTAGATAATAAATAATAAATAAATAAATATAATACACAAATCGACCTAGTCCCAAACTAAGCAAAGCTTGTACTATGGGTACTAGACGACGATATACATAATATATAAATACATATATAGATAACATCCATGACCCAAGAACAAATATTTGCCCTGGCCGGGATTCGAACCCGGGACCGCCGACTCAGTAAGCAGGTGTCTACAAACCGAGCCAAACGCGTCGTCTACTCATCTATGATATGATGATGATCGATGTCTGTAGATAAAGTAGTGTATCCAACCCACGAGTGTTTTAAGACCCCTTATTATGCATGTATAGTAAAAATTATCTAAGCTAAGCTAATCTACTTAAGAACTGAATACCATTGAACAAACCACAACTGGTAAACCACAAATTAAGATAACGAGCTCGTAGTAAAAGCAGATTGTAACCACCTTGGAAGGTTAATATAGATTATCGACTCTATTTCCTTGGACATTAGACTACAAAATGCACTAACAGAATAATGGTGATCATAACTTTTTGGAATTTTACAACCGTCCGACCCTCCACAAGAACGTATTCTCTTGAAAAAGGACTATGATCTCTCGTCAACAAACATTTTAAACCTATTCAACAAGGAATAAGGTTGAAAATTCAATATCCACGCAATGTAGTTCTAACCTTTTTTTGTAAGTAACTGGTTGGCGCTTACGAGAACAAAAGCAGATAGGATTGTATTAGACACAATGCTATTGTGAATGCAGGTAAGTGGATTAGCTCAGCTTAGATAATTTGTATTATACTATTACGATATTATGTGAAGAGACATAGATTACGTAATTTGCCTTGCTCGTCCGCAGGTGACGGTGCCGTTCCAGTACTCGTGGATCGACGAGATGTCGCGCGAGCTGGCAACGTTCGTGTTCTTCGTGATGACGGGCTACAAGTTCCGTCCGGCCGCCGCCAACCCCTACTTCACGCCCAACACACTCGACGACGACGCCCTAGTGTAAGTATACCTTTAATCCTTCGGTTACCGGTGTGTACGATAGACTTAACCTTTTGACCGCCACAGTCGGCTGTGGCCGTCAACAAGAAATCGCGCCCCTGACGCCACGTCGGCCACAGCCGTCCAAATTTCAATGATCAAAAACTTTGTAATTCTAACCGCTACAAGTATTTTTCAATCCCTGTTGATTTTGGGGCACATCTTTTTTTTTTCTCTGGCGTCAGTGGCACGGTGAATTGCTAGACCGCTTGGCGGTCAATAGGTTAAGCAAAACAATACTATTTTGTGGTTTTGTAACGCATTATCGTCCGTCTTAAAAGAGAAGCGTGCTAATAGATAATGCATTGTAATTATGGTGGATTATCAGCTCTAAGGCCTTTGCCAAGACTTAATGAAATAAAAATGACGTTTACCTGACTCAGGTAAACGCCAGGGGTACAGAACATTTCTATTAACCTTTTGACCGCCACAGTCGGCTGTGGCCGTCAACAAAAAATCGTGCCCCTGACGCCACGTCGGCCACAGCCGTCCAAATTTAAATGATCAAAAACTTTGTAATTGTAACCGCTACAAGTATTTTTCAATCCCTGTTGATTTTGGGGCACATCTTTTTTTTTTCTCTGGCGTCAGTGGCACGGTAAATTGCTAGACCGCTTGGCCGTCAATTGGTTAAAGCAATTTTAACTCTTACATAAATATGTGTTTTTCAAATTACCGCCCGTGTTTTGACAAAAGTTTTACGTCTTGCCTTGAAAAATATGTACAATGAAATGCATAATTACATGGACTATTTATGAATAAATTCATTCACAAATGGGCCATGCATTTGTGCAGCCCATAGGACCACTAACATCCGCAACGTGACGTGGGCTGAAAGCCAACATGTGGGGCTATACATATTACCAGTACCCTGAGCAGATTCATCCAAATGAACAAACGTTGATCATTTTCAAGATTAAAAGATCTTGCCACCCAGTTGCATCGGTTACTTTCAGACGATATTGATATATGGCAATGTAGACAGCTAGTTAGTTCTTCAGAGTTCCCTTCTAAACAAGTTATTGAACCAGCAAGTTACATATTAGACTCCTTAGCTAATGATTAGGTTAGGTTGGTTCCCGTACCAAGAAGTTTGGCAATTCCTTCATCTGCCGAACTATTAAAGTATGGAACGCCTTGCCGGCTCATGTGTTTCCTCCTTCTTATAACTTGGGACCCTTCAAACGAAGCGTGAAGAAGCATCTCTCGGGCCAGCATGGCAGTGTCAACTGACTTGGCACCGTTGGTTTCTCGTCAGTTGCCATTGCGACTTGGGCTCCCCTTTTTGCTTACCATCAGGCGAAGTGGAGCCACTATGTTGTGCCGTTATAAAAAAAAAAAAAGGTGATATTCCGGTCAGTTTCTAAATAATAAGAAATCGTATATATTCTCACAGGCTATCTGAGATCGGCGTGCTAGAAGGAGTGACAAAGATCCCGCACCGCGGCGAGAGGAAGCGAGAAGACATGATGCCGCTAATGCAGGACGGGTACAGCTCGGACTAGACCCGCGAATAGTTAGTTTTTTACCTTGTAACATAGACACGTGGACGTTTCGGTACTTCCCAATAGGTGAGCATTTTGATCTGTTATCGGTAAGTCCGGATGGGGCAAATGCGCCATCGGGTCAAACGGATCTACCATATTCAAATGTTGTACTAGTAATGACATGTTACTTTAGCCAGTTAGCTAAAGTTGCGCGTTTGTAAGATGGCGTTAGGGCCAACACACACGGCACTTCGTCGTAACGTCTAATAATCTAGTAGACCCATTTGTGAAATATATTTGAAATGGTTAATAATGATCTTACTAGCTCTAAAAAAAGTATTGTATTTTTGTGAAAGCTAGAAAGCTAAATTTAATTAATTGAAAATTAGAAACTTCATGAACAGTCAAAACGCCGTCCGCCATTTTTGCCTTTTGCTAATCTTTGGCGTGACGTAGAATTCCGCGTAAGTCCCGCTCACTTCAATATTCTTTGACAGGAGATCGAGAGGGACGGCACTATTCGAAGTCGTCGGAGTAGACCTTCAGATTTCTTTACGGGACCGATAACGTCACTATCATAAGTGAAAATGGCGGACAGCGTTTTAAGCATTTCAACATACAGATTAAAAACCATATTTTAAAATTAAAAAATTTCAGCCATCTTTCACTTTTATGAGTTGAAAAATATAAATTTCCTATGCTAAATACTTTACAATTAGTTTAATACAATTTGACATGAGTCAACTAGCCTAGCTATTGTGTGTTAGCACCTATTAGTATAACATCTGTACTTTTCGATATTTCAATATGGTGGGTGCGCTTGTTTCGCTGTCGTACTTGCCCCAATTGTCCCTAATTTACGTTAAGCTGCACTTCGCCCATGTTCCCCCTGTGGCAACTTCCTAGCTTATCAAAATGCCCACTTAGTAATGTATCCTATTTCATAACACTCTCATAGTGGTTGGCTGGTGGTTAAGTCCGCCAGTCGTACTTTATTTTTGTGCAATAAAGTGTAAATAAATAAATAACTCAAATCGTCAACTTTCCATTCTACATTTACCAACTTGTTCACATTTTTAATTCGACCACGGTCCCAACACGTTATTATCTTTCATTTATAACATATCACTTGGCAATAATTTATTTAAATAATTAAAAAAAAAAATCACGAATTGGAAATGTATACAGGTTATCATTGTGAATGAGATGTGTCTAGTACAGTCGGCGGCAGAAGTTGCTACACAATATGATGCACACGGACTCTATCGACGACGCGGTTGGCTCGGTTTGTAATGCAGCTGCTTACTGAGCCGGCGGTCCTGGGTTCGAATCCCGGCCAGGGCAAATATTTGTGTGATGAACTCTAATATTTGTTCCTGGGTCAGGGATGTAATCTATATGTATACAGGGCGTCCCAAGACTATGGGACATCAAGGGAAAGTACCTTAAATATCGTAGATAGGATATTTTCCTGAAAGAAGACTTTATGTTATTTTTAAAAGTTAGTCATTCTGCATTTGAAGATTTCCTAAGAATTACTTGCTTCGTCTGAGAATCGAACCGACTTAAATGTGAAAAAAATCATCCCTATTTTTATAATGCCAATCGAAAGAATGGACAGAAATAATAATTATTCCTAAGTAACATAGTATCTTAAAAGAAAGGAACAACATAAAGTCTTCTTTCAGCAAAATATTCTATCTAGGATATTTAAGGTACTTTCCCTTGATGTCCCATAGTCTTTTGGGACGACCTGTGTGTATATATATATATTATGTATATCGTCGTCTAGTATCCATAGTACGAGCTTAGTTTGGGAATGGGTCGAAATGTCTAAGATTATCCCTTGATATGTATTTATTATTATTACTTTATTATTTAATACTTTTGCTGCCGGCTGTACTTGACAGTCGTGTACTGAGTGTGTAGTTGACGAGCTACGCAGCAGTACAGCGTAAACTATTTGTATGGACAATAGACATGTTGACTAATTTTTTTTGAGGATGTCAATCGATTCTATTTTTTATTGTGATCAAATGTCTATATAGGACTGACTACACTTAAACTGCTCTAAAAGTCAAAAATGACCGTCAAAGTTCAACATTCCTACGTAGCGCTAAAAACGCTCCATACAAAACGCGTCAGGCTAGTGACGTCACAGGCAGGTATAGGTACCAATAATTGTATGGAGAAATTAAGAAATTTGCCATTTTCACCTTGAAAAAGTGCGTTTAAGTTCATGGTTGTCATACAATTATTGTTTTGTAAAATTATGAGGATTCTGAAAACATTTTCAAAATTTCTTTTGGATTAAAAAAAAATATCATAAAATTTGCGTACCTTTGAAGTCACATATTTCCAAAAATATATATGTTTCTGGATTTTTTTTCTTTCTTTCGTGAATTATTTAGCTAATTTTATTCATATAACTACAGTACGCTGTAGAATTCAACATCAGTCAAATAGCCTATTGTAGTTCTACAAAGTAACCGCTAGGGGCGCTTGGTTAATCTCCATACAAATCGTTTACGCTGTCGCTAGCGAGTACGGTCACGTTAACTCATGGTAAGGGCACTGACCTGTGAATGTGGAAGCAGAATAGAAAGTTTAATCACAAAACAGATAGGTACAGAAATCAATCTACATACAAGCGCGCTCGAGCTAACGCACACATAGACATTGCTCACGGACACGTCAAGCGGACGGCACTCGCGCTCGCACCAGTGGCGTGCACAGAGTTTTACGACAGGGTAGACACAAAATTTTGAGAAACTAATAACTTACAGAAATACTGCGGGACAGTTTTTATTCTTCGTCTTCTCAAATATCAAGCAAATCGACCATCTCCAAATATTTTTTTCTATTAACTGATGACCGCAAACAATAAACACCACCACAATTATCACAATTAAAAGAATACACTAAAAGTTTTTATTCGCTTATTTACTACTAGTCACCACTATCACACGTAATAATCAAAACAAACAATTAACAATAATGGCGTCCAAGTATGCAAAACCTATAGGTAGCAAAATACGACAAACTTAAATAGTACCGTTTTTGCGCTAATTATAGTTACAAAAAAGCGCCTTTTTAAATTCGTTACATAGTCAACATCGGAAGTTCGAATCTACAAATAATAGCTAAGGAGAGAGCGAGACAGGCTACCTGTTCGGAATTTTTCGCTTAACATCGGGCGTCGCGGTATTCGCGCCTCGCTCGCACCGAATGTTGTTCGCCGTGTCTAGTCGCGGGTCGGAACATCCTACTTCCGTAAGGAAGTAAAAGACATGAGACAATGTCTTACTTCTGTATTTGTGTGCGTGAGTTTTGTTATTGTGTGCAATATTTTTATAAGAACGCACACACACGCGGTCCGTGTTACCACGAGGCACACAAATATAAATTTAGACAGAAAATCGCCTGTCTTTACCGCTTACGGCGCGAAGCGGCGCTAGTGCCGCGGAATCGTTCAAGTCAACCTCCACGGAATCGACCAATACGTACGAAATTTTGGCGCACCGACTCGATAGATGGCGCGGATCGCAAATTGATTATTTTTGTATATTTGTTTTATATAATTTTATAAAAAGGTAATGTTTGTAACAATAAATAATATATATCGTTTCTGTAATCAACTAGGGTAGGCAGTGTCTTTTTGTCTTTATAAGGTGCACGCCACTGGCTCGCACTGGTCTGAACTGGTCCGAGATATCGTGGTCGTGAGCAATGTCTATGTGTGTGCGTTTACTCGAGCGCGCTTGTATGTAAATTGATTTCTGTACCAATCTGTTTTGTGGTTTAATGCAGTTTTCGGCGCTCTAAGGATGTAAATGGGAAGTTCAGTGCGTGAGTTGTCAGAATGCGATTCGCGTTTTATATCCCGCGATCCAGATAAGAGCCTCCCAGTTTTTACCCGAACTCGAATCGCAATCTGAGTGCTCACGGACTATATACGTTTGGTCTGTACGAGCGATTATAATGAAAGTGTAATTTCTAATATGATTAGGCTATTTTTATCGGTCATTTTTTGAGTGAATTGTGCAATAGGGATGATGATGACTGATGTTAAATTGTAGAGCATACTTGTCTTTATATGGTTAAAAATTGCTCAATGGGTGAATCACGGAGTATATGGAGACGGCATTCAGCGCAGTTTGTTCTAGCACCGCTGTAGCCGACTTTTACACGCACACAATTATATTCGTATAAGAATAAGGTTTTACAACAAACAGAAGTGAGTTGACATTGGCTGAGCTAATGTGTGCGTATTACGTGGTCATACACTACTACGATCAATGTATCGAGAATTTTAGTCCTTATATGCATATCAGACAATGTCTTTATTTTTATTATAACTTAAATAGAATTAAAATAAAAGGCAAATGAGACTTTATGATTCAGTTCGACAAAGCCTCGAATTGACAAGAAATTGATTTCTACTTCCGTCAATTCAGTAGTGTCACTTTTGATATTAACGCTGGCTAAATATCGCAAGGTTTTATGTTACAATTTTAAAACATTTAAAATTGAACCCTATCCTTGTAACACGGGGTCTAATTTTAACGACCCAGAAAATGTAATGTAAGCTCTGCCAGCGGTATGCGTCTAATGATTCTAAAGGTTAAGGGCGTGATCAAATCAAAATAGTCGATATCGATAAAATAATAATATGTATAGGCTTATAATATGTATAATGTATGTTGAAAATATTTATTTTGTATGGTCGTAAACGTCGTAAATTAAATTATCAGACCTTTTAATTTCTGGCGACGAAATCAAATGGAAGCGTCCATCTCAATCTTCCTATTAATACGGTGAATAGAGACTAAAGTACTATGTGTGACCTTACAAACGGTCCGGTAGTTTTGAATTTTTGATATGTTGTCTAGGATGGTTAGTCAGTGCTTAAAATGCAAAATGCACAATTCCCCCCACTCCGCGCCCGCCGCCATATTGAAAAAACCGGCACTTTCTTCATATATTTGCTCATATCTTCCTTTAGGAGAATTTTAGCTAAAAGAAAGCTTCGACAATGTTATAGAGAGTTAAATTTACTACATTCTCCATTTTATTTTATTTTTCTAGGACAGTTAGTTACGGAGATATCCACATTTAAAAAAACGTAAAAAATCGCAATTTCCTACTGAAAAACAAACTTCTGGATTATATCTTCGTTTAGGAGCATTTTAGCTACAACAAAGCTTGGGCAATGTTGTAGAGAATTAAATTTACTATAATTTACATTTCAAATTTTGTTTCAAGGACGGTTAGTTACGGAGATATGCACATTTAAAAAACAGGAAAAGTCGAATTTTCCGAAAATTTCTCAAAATTCTTGGTTTAGAACGCTGTCATTCAGTTACGGACTAGTCTAGGACAAATTAAAACATGTAGGAAATATAATTGCTTATAAAACTCATGTCCATTTTTACATACATTTTCGGAAAATGTGACTTTATTATTTACATATCTCCGTAATTATCTGTCCTAGAAACAAAATTTGAAATGTAAATTATAGTAAATTTAATTCTCTACAAAATTGCCTAAGCACTGTTCAGCTAAAATGCTCCTAAACGAAGATATAATCCAGAAGTTTGTTCTTGAGTTGGAAATTGCAATTTCTTAAGTTTTTTTAAATGTGCATATCTCCGTAACTATCTGTCCTAGAAACAAAATATAAAATGGAAAATATAGTAAATTTAACTCTCTATAACATTGTCGACGCTTTCATCTAGCTAAAATGCTCCCAAAGGAAGATATGAGCAAAAATATGAAGAGAGGGCCAGTTTTTTCAATATGGCGGCGGGCGCGGAGGGGGGGGAATTGTGCATTTTGCATTTTAAACACTGACTAACCATCCTAGACAACATATCAAAAATTCAAAACTACCGGACCGTTTGTAAGGTCAAAATCCTTTATTCACTTAATTATATCGTTCAGAATGTTTACTTTACATGTAGTGATATATGAATAATAAAAACATCACCTTACAACATTTGGAACAGGTAGTAGGTAAATTATAAACGGAGTAGATTTATTTATTTCATCATATAAAATGTAAACAAAATAATTAAGGGACAATCGTACACAACTCGACCTGGCCTTATATTAACCAATAGTAGACGACGATATAAACAATATATATAGATAACATCCATGACCCAGGAACAAATATTCGAGTTCATCACACAAATATTTGCCCTTGCCGAGATTCGAACCCAGGACCGCCGGCTCAGTAGGCAGGTGCATTAAAACTGCGCCAACCTCGTCGTCAACTGACTAGCACGTATGTATTACATTGTGGATTAGCGAAACAATAATACTATTTTAATCTAATGATTTTGTCACCCACTGCTATTGATTTCGCTGTAATAAAATTACTTGTCTGAATTAAAAAAAACCGGCCAGGTGCGATTCTGACTCGCGCACCGAGGGTTCCGTACAAACTTTCACTTATCCCATCTTAATTGGCCTGGTTGAGTTAAGTTTGTATCAGAAATGTATGGCGCCGCATACAAACGAGGTGCAAATACCTATAAAAATAATGTAATAATTAATGTAATTTAATCTGCAAATTCTGAGTTTTAGTAATTATTTTTGACATAAGTAACAAATTGAAATATGTAACAATTAAGTATTTGAATATTGTTTTATTTTGTTAGAACATAAGCAACACTGTATATACCTGTATCACCTAATTTATTACTATGTTCTTGCAATAAACGAATTTGAATTTGAATCAAACTTAACGCAACCAAGTTCTCCAAATATGATTTACCTATTTATTTATTTAATTAATCTTTATTGCACAAAAGAAAACGTATCGTACAAAAGGTGGACTTGATGTTTGAAAAGGACTATATATTTTAAGATTTTTATTAGTATTTGTAGTAAGTATGTGGCGATTTCAGATTTTTATAAGTATTTGTAGTACTTGCCAAATTTCATAGTTCTAGGTCATCGGGAAGTACTCTATCACTTTGATTCCCTTGAGTGACGAAATGTGCGCTTTTGGCGACATAAACGGCTGTACCTTTTTTTCACGTTAACGTAGAAGCTTGTTTTTTTTTTTCACAGCTTTAAGGGACCCTAGACCTGAGTATATATACATATAGTGTTAATTTCAACTCGATACCTCCACGCGTTCTCGAGATAAAGGGTCTTGACAGACAGACAGACAAACGGACGGACGGAAAACAAAGTGATCCCATAAGATTTCCGTTTTTTCCGATAGAGGTATGGAACCCTAAAAAACAAGGTGATAAAGTGTAAATTATATAATTAAAATGGACAAGTTAGTATGAAACACGAGCGGCTCACATTAAAACCTCCATACAGAATATCGACAATTTATGGTTTAGACTTGTTCCCCGCATTAAATTGTCAGACGGACGTATACATTGCGTGCTCCTAAAGATGTTGCGTGAATAGTTGCCATGTCAAGCTAGTAATGTATAATTGTCATAATGCACTGCAATATTTTACGAAATATTACAAAGTACTGAATTTTATTACTTTCCAGTGAAATTAAACGGTATCAGGTATCTTTTTGAGTATGCAGATCTCGCCTGTGACGATTATAATGCCACAATTCGGCATATTTCTAATTTTTTTGCACATAATTACTCAAGCACGTTCGTACGGTAACTAAGTGACTGTTGACATCACGTTGACATATCTTTGGGTATTTGGGCCTAAGCTCGGTTACGCGTGCCCCGCCCAATACCCAGTCTATAGTATTCTTATGGTCTGTGGGGTGAGTCAACTTTTAAGTGCACTTGTTGCTATGGTTACGCAAAATTTGTCCCTCGGGCAACCTAAGCATTTTTCTATGAAACAGTATGAAGATGTCACTTGGACAACGGGGACGAAATAAAATTAATGGGACTTTGAAATATGAGACTTCAAAGGTATAATAAAAAAGACACCGTCTAAATGTAAAGTTGTCAGAAACACGTTGGAATTACCTAAGCCGCCGCCTTAGGGCCTTTCACACTTGCGATTTGCGAGCGAGTTAGAATATACTGTCAGATCATGAAAATCGCCGTACAGACGCCGTCCACGGTAGATAGTTACCTTTATGCTGGATATTAATCAAACTTTTATTACCTATATAAGAATAACGCTTCATCTCGGATGGCAATGTTAAGAGGCCTTATTCCTTTTAAAATGCTGATTGTTTTAGACATTTTTATCTATGATCAAACATGTTTCTTAACATATTATTTATATTACTACCTAGAACAGGGCTATTGGGATTTAATGGTATATATTTGAAACCTACAGTTTGATTTTTCATTAATAATTTTTGTTTCAAAAACTACTCGAAATTGACAAAGTTCACGCGGAAAATTTGTCTTATCAACTTATTTTCGACTGCACGAAATGAAAGCATGAAATAGCTATGTCACTACCTAGAACTCGGGGTGTTATTTACTTCAAAAAGTTAATGGAAATTATCAATATATTTGCCATAATACGAAAAAAATAAATTATAAAAGAAATAATAATTTTATATATTAGTTTTACCCATATTAGTGTCGTTACCATACGAGAGTAACAGAGATGCCATGAAATTGCGCGACAGCGATAGCGGTGCGCTGTACGTGTGTCTCGCTCACTCATATGGCAACCGCGCTCGGATCTCTCGCTCTACCGCTCACCGCACCGCTGGTGGCGAAAGTCGTGCAACTCCGTAAAAGTTATTCTTGGAGTAAACGTTTGGTGTAATGGAGTCTTAGTCGCGCTCCTAGACTTAATGTGGACCAATTGAGAAAGCGGTGTCGAATTAGTACACCCGATAAAGACAACTGCATGCTATTCATTTTTTTTATACTGCAGAAGTGGCAAACAAGCGTACGGCCCGCCTGATGGTAAACTGTTACTATAGCCTAATACGCTTACAAATAGCACGCATGTTTCCGGCCCTTTAAAAATCGTACACTTTTTTGAAGAACTTCATACTGTAGTCCACCACATTATTTTTCATAACCTCGTGTGACCCAATGTACCTCTCAATGCACAAAGTAACAGAGCTCGGACCTTTATCACTCTTGTGGCGCGGAGATAATCCCATTAGCGGGTTATACTGCCACACAAAGTGCAAGTCATGTTTAAAAAAAAACTACTCCGACCCAGACGGTTTGTTCTATACGCGCTCGCAAATGCCAGTGTACATTGCGGTGTGCAAAATTCATCCAGTGCATTCTATTCGTCTAAACTCTGAGCATCTTGAAAAAAAATCCTAGTAAGATATTCACAAAAAAAAAAAAAAAAACTGGTCTTGGGCCGCAGGTACTTGTAAAGGAATTGTACATTGGCGTTTAGGCCTTATGATTTTATTGGGGCTTGGGCCTCGCGAGGATATTTAATGCGCTTACAGGGATTCGTATCGTAGATTTTAAAATAGTTTTTTTTTATTGTGTACGAACGTTATAGACCCTGCACCAACTCAATGTTTCTGTTTAGCCTTATGGTTGACTGGTAGAGAATGCCTTGTGGCATTAAGTCCGCCATTTGTACTAGTTTCATCTGTGCAATAAAGTTTAAATAATATAAATAAATTTGGAGCACTAGTATTGTCATTCATCAATCAGGTCAGATGTATGTTATTCCCGCAATTGAAATATCTTGGCATGGACTATGATGTGGGAATTGTTCAGGCAATGACAAATGAGCATTTAGTCGATGTCAATAAATTTTATAATGAATATAAACTAACACGTCGATAATTTAATGTGTTACTTGATTTACACATTAGGGTTTGCCAAGGCAATTGATTGTGTATTATTTCATTATACATTTCTATTCGCTGTCGTCGAATGCGAAAAGTAAATAATTTTAGTAAATGCTAAAGTAAAAGATATTTACATCTTAGTACGGAATCCTTGATGCGCAGAATTTATACGTTTTCAGAATAGTATGCTACCAAATTCGTATAATTTATGCTCGGAATATACACGATTAATTTTGAATCTCAAAAAAGAAATCTTATAGAGTTATATTTCATTATCTTTGATTTCCTTCGAATTAAAATCGAAATTAAAACATAATATGCCTTTTTGAGTGTACTAAATTTGATGGATGTGGGCTGTGTAAGGAGTGTTGTCTGTACATCACATGTAAATGTATCGCCCGGCAGAGGGCAGTAGTTGACCAAAACAAGTGACCTCGCCATATTCCAAACGTACTGAGAATGGTTAATGTTGGACAGTAGTTAGGGTCGCTATCGTTTAATGTATGATATGATTAGTTTTAGTGGTAAATAGTATACTGCATCAATGGCGGAGTAGAGGAAATTACAAACAAAAAATTATAAGCTGCAGAAAGCGAAGCAGCAGCCTTTTAAGACTCGAGTTTGTAATTCCTGTACCCATCGTGACGCACACGACGTTTTTCATCACACTTGAGAGAATAAAAGGTGTAAATGGAAATTTAATATATGACTGAGCGTTTTAACACGTTCTCTGTCCGAATCTGAATTGTAAACCTTACGGCTTTGTAATAGAGGCTTAATGTGACCCATATACAGGACACGGACAGTGAAAGTGTCAAACCTTGTAACCTACGTGATTACTGGAAAGGAAGGTTATTGTGGAAACTCGGCACGATCCGGATTTGCGCGTGTATAGTATGAGCTGTCAGAATGCAATTCGAGTTTTATACCTATCTCGCTCGCTCTTACGTTTCCAGGATCCAGATGAGACCTTCCTACTTTCCACCCGAACCCGAATGGCAGTCTGAGAGCTCACGATCTGTAATATATTCCTGGTCATAGTGAAGTGAATGTATTTAGAGGCCTACGTTGAAAAATCTGTCAATCCGACCATAACCTTTAGTCAGGACAAGACTGCCAAGAGCGATTTTTGCCGACCAAACCCGTTGTTCTTTTTTTGGACCAAAATAGATAGGTTTAGTTTTGAAATGTTTTTCTGTGATATTATTACTGAACCGGCGAGCTACATCCTCGACCCCGTAGTCACTTTCCATCAGGTGATACTGAGGTCAATCGCCGGTCAGTTTGTGAATAAAAAATTAAAATGCGCATTTGTCCCTACCTTATACGATGATATTCGGATTGCCAGATTATTTCAAATCTACCTCTATAATTACTTAGCTTTGTAAGAACGCGCCGAGACCCGTGGCCACATAGTAGAAAGTTGGCTGTCATGTAGCTTGTTATTTTAGAACTTTGTCACTTTTACTACCTAGACAAATCGAAACTGTCAACTTCTTATTGCGTTACTACGACAAGGTACTAAAGTAACGAGTTGCTTATCATTGGCCATTGTAATAAAGCTTTGGAATTTGTTAAATAAAATATGCTTTTTATTTGCATAAGTAAAATAGAAAGTTGAAATAACACCAAATGCAGTACATTGCTTTGGTTTTATATTTAGATAGTCATTCCCTTTAGATGGATTTAATGTTTTTTTAATATTTAATAAATAATGAAGTTGTAAAAATTTCATAAAAACTAAAAAGTGAAGTGAATTGTAACGCGTACGTTTTTAACTCTGTTGTCATTAAAATGACGGGTAAGATGAAAATGTTTCAGTTTTCATTACCGAACATAATAGCTATTCTAATGAATTATGAGAAAAAAAGTGTTTTTAACTTTTTCCTCCCGCGCGGCACCTTTTGGTATGTACATGTAATAAATGTTGAATTTGTTGCATATAGTCCGATTTACCGCTTTACCTTTAAAGTTTTGACTTTGTGGTTGTTTTGTAGAATTAATTGTATAAGAAGAAATTTTCAGTGAATCATTAAAAAAATTACTAAATAAATATTGATTACATGTAAAACACTAAAATATACCTCTACCTACCTATCCGACGAAATTATATTTATAATGGTTTTGTTCATTTTACAATTGCGAGACTCGAATAAAAAAATGCTTCAAAGGCAAATTAAAAAAAGTGGTTAAACTGTTCAATTCTTTTTTGTATATTTGTTACGTGATGTTTTACCTATTACAGTTGTTTTATATATCTTTTTTATTGTATTAAGATTCCTGGCCCGACCGATTGCATAGTCATAATGACTTCAAAACCGATGAGATTTTCTACATTTAATGTGGTGGTCCGGCCAAATATCTGTGTGTTATTTACTATTATTATGAATTATTATTATGTTTATGACGATCATAGTATAAATGCATGTAAATTGACTGAGTGTATCAATTATCATCACATAACTTAATAAAAAATAATTTTCTGTAAATTATGATTATGACAATGTCGAATTTAAGTAATAATGAGAATACACAGATAAGGAGTTTTCGTAAGAAGTCTGTTGGGTTAGACTTAAATTGTATCCGGTGAATATCCTTAACTTTAATGCAAAAACAGATAAAACTTCAAATTATATTGGTACCGTTTAAAGTTTATTTATGTTAAGTAACAAATAAAACATCGTGAAAAGTATAAATTATATGCGCTTTAAAAAAAAAGATTATTTTTCTAGTTAACTGAACTTCTTTCTTGCGAAAATGCCCTATTATATTTTTATACATTCTAAATTTATTTTAAGTCTTAAAAAATATGTGTGTTTAGAGCTACGTTTCTTGTAAATTTCTGAATCTGTAAAAACTATTTTATTTGGTAACAAATTCGCAGCACATACGTAGGAATATACAATTATTCAAACAGACGAATAGATAGCTTATTTTTTGATTATTTTAATTATGACAAACTAGATAATACGATATTTGACTGTAATTAAAATTCATTATTTTACATTACCCGAAAACCGTAAAAAAATACCACTCTACACTGCGTTAACTTTAATCCTTAAATTGACAAAAAAAAACTATATACTACTATAAAGATACTTCAAGTCTCGTTACGGTTGCATAGAGCAATCAATTATCGTTCGAAAAAAAATAGAAAAAGATGGTCAAAAAGTTTTTCCATCCTGGTGTACACTGCCAACTTAATGGTTCTACGCGTTAATTAAGATCAAGGCTGGCTACATTTAGGTACAGCGTCGTCGACAGTTAATTCATAGAAAGTAAAATAACACGTTAAAAGTAAGATATTGGAGAAATGGAACCCTTGGAAACTTTATTTGTCAGTCGAATATCGTATTTATCGTATAAAGGTAATAACGAAGCTGATATTTCCTTTTAAAATGTTGCGTTGTTCAAATGACTGAGTCGTATTATGTGACAAGACTGTTTTCTGTGTATTCTGGAGAGTATAGGTATATCATTTTAAAGCTGCAAACATAATTGCTGAAAAATCGTAAAACTTGTATAATTTGCGATACGGATCGACACAGATTTTAGTTTTGTTTTACATAATTCGTTTCATGATATTTAATAATGCATTGTTACTGTATGTCAATTATGTGTCTCAGTAAAGGAATGGGCAGATTTGTCGCTAGCCTAGGAACCAATAAAGAAGCGATATGTCATTGGCAAGTTTTCTTTTTGTATGGCGGGCATTCTCAAATCGCTGTAGTAAATAAAGTTAGGTAAACCGAAACTTCATCAAATAGCAATAGGATTATTTAATATTTACTGCGTTTCATTGATTCTAGGGCAATGTACAAAGGTTTTTAAACGTTATTTATATATATAAGAAAACAACCAAGCCACATTTTCGAATAAATTTGACCTGTTTTTCATACCCAACGACGGGTTCTGGAGTGGCGACCACTTATCAGAGGACGATGTGTGCTGTGTGTTACACATCGTCTAAGCTGAAATGACGGGCACTACCTGCATTTGAGCGTTGTCGGACTCATCACCCGACTAGTTGAACATATTGTACTCATACAGATCATGTTCACGGAACAGTGGACGCTCCCTCAGATGAAGAGTCCTTATTAATATTTGCTCTCGCATCTAAATCAACTAATTAAGTAGTGGGGCGCGTAATTTTAGTTTAGATTATATCTAACGCTTCCCACAAGGTGGAATGATCATTCGGTGAAGACACCTGAAGATCGCTGGAAGCGGGTGGGGCAGGACTGACTGCGATGGCGTTCTTTGAGAGAGGCCTATGTCCAGCACTAGATGTCTTTTGGCTGACGATAATGATATAAAAATCTGCGACGCAGGAACTTAGTATTGAAAAGAACAAGATTGATTGAAGAAACATTCAATCATGTTGACACGTTCACTAACTTTTAACTTATTTTTTTTCACACAACGATTTGAGAATACCTGCCACAGTAGTGGCTTCTAAATGGGCCATGTTTTGCTGCAATTTGTGGCCGGCCATTATTTGCATCTTGCTTTAGCGTAGGGTATCAGAGAAGGACGGCCATAGTTTGTGGCCACAAACTGCAGTAAAACATTGCCCGTTTAGAAACCCCTTATTAATGTAACCTATCCGATGACATAATACTGTGTGTCAACATTGGTCAAACAGTCTATTAGTTTTTCTCCACTTTGTAATGACTTTGTATTAGTAATAATTTGATTGTAATATTTTGACATGTTTCAAGTTTATTGGCTTATATTTTTTCCTTTATTCCAAAGGCAATAAATTTGATAGCACCATTTATGATTCCTTATTAAGTAAGCGTTGTTTTCATAAAATTGTACAAATAAAAATAAATCATATTGATGATCTACTTTGTTTTTATTATACCTATCCAAACTTTTTGGTAACCTATATCCATCAACGAACGAACATTCACTTTTAAAGCGCCGCAATGGTTACCATAAGTATTTGCTCGCGTGCTAAAATTATTATTTTTATACTCTCGTACTGTAATCTGTCAATTATATTATAATTTCACAGACAACATCACAACAACGCATTTTTTAAACCTGTGCCAATATTCTATACTCTGGTACCCACTACTGAACTTTAATATTCATAGGACACCTCTCTACTCAACTGAAATAATAATAATAAATAATAAGGCGGTACTCCTGGACACGGCGCGCATTGTCAGGAGGTTCCTCTCTCTGCAGCCCTAACCACCGGTAGCCTGGGCCCTGCCCCGCTGCCGGCGGCACCCTATGTTACGTATTTTTTTAGAATGTGTTTATATTTGTAATGTATTTTTCATATTCTACTTTTTATATAAATTTATTGTAATAAAAACCTAGCCTAAGTATAAAAACGAATAAAGGGAATAATAATAAATGATAAAATGTATTTATTCAAAATAATCATTTCAGTCATATCACAGTGTATGATGCCTCTTTTTAAGTATATTAATATACCTGTGCTGGGAGGCATTACTCTTCCTTATAATGGTAGAATAACATAAAATAATAATTTTTCTTCTAATAACTTATATCTAAGAATTTAAGAATTTAGTAACAGAAAGAATAAGATAAAATAAAGTGTATGTGTGCGTGTGTGTGTGTGTATGCGTGAGTGAGTGTGTGGGACGCTCGCGCGCGTGCGTGAGTGTGTGTGTGTTATTTTTGTGTGAGTGTGTCTGTTAGTTCTAGTAGGTATGATGTAGCAAGTCTTCTGTGTCTTGGTAGATTTTAGCCATTTATATGAAATGAATTACAAAAAGAGAACATAGCATATTTGATTAAAAAAAAGCAAGCTAATTAATGTTCCCTGATTGGCTGAAATTATTTGTCAGAAAAAAATAGACCAATCACGAGGCCACCCAGACCATCGCGATCATGTTTTTTTTAATAGGTCAGTATTAAATAAACTTCATTGTGCAACGATTGCATAAAATACTATAAAAAGACGATTATTATATTCTAGGTAGTATTCAATATTTGTACGACAATGTTCCAATAATTTTATTAAAACTTTCGTGAGACATATTTAATTATTGTATTAAGCGGTTTACACTCACGTGAAATTGTCAGTGACGAGTTTGCCGCGGCGGTGTACGGGCAGCCGTCCCTGATGAAGGGCTCCATACGAGTTCGAAACATGTCGGGCCGTTCCTGACAATTTCACGTGAGTGTAAACCGCTTAATACAATAATTAGACAATGTTCCAGCTCATTTAAATATCCGAATGAAACGAGGCGAGACAATCTATAACCGTTAAGACAAACTCCGACTGATCCGGGTCCAAATTGAGCAGTATATTTACGCGGCAAAATATTGCAACGATCTGTCCCGCAATATGAGGCAATGTCGGTGCCAATTCCCATCGCAAGGCGTGAACATTACGGGTTGGTACATTGACATGGGCTCGGCTGGATGAGATGGATTAGGAATTCCTTGGCCCTCGCCAACGAAATTCCGTCCACGAATAGTACATCAATCGGACATGAATTAAACCACTTAATATCAGTGGCGGGGCGTCGAAAGTATTCTTGGACAAGTCGGAGCAGATTTGGCTAAATATTACTTAGCATTTAAGCATAAAGTTACTCAAATGCCTGGTAGAAAATTGGCGAGGCAAACCGACGAGAACCGAGTTTTGAATTGAGTATATTAGACCATTATGACCTGAAGTAATTTAGGGTCTTAGAATTAGAACATCTTTAAGTATATTGATGTCAAAGGTTCTCCAAGTCATTAAAAGTTGAATGTATGTACTTTTTACTTTTGGTGGAAGCGATGGGAACCAAACGGCACCCTGCCACCGCTAGGTTATAAGTTATAGTGGGTTAGGTACCATACTGTTATTCATTCAGTCTGTACTCTGTAGGTACCTTTGCTTAACAAAAAATGGAGTATAAGCGATTTTGAAGTTAGTACATATATTATTTAGACATGGAGGAATAAAAATACAAGTTTTAGACGGTGCGGGCGTTAGCCACCATCTCGAATTGGAGGTGATTTTTTTAATAATATCTCAACGGTTGCTGTGTGTTAAAAGTGCCTAAGAAAAGAAAAAGAACCTCATGCATGATGTCTATTCTGTGACTGTACAGGTAAAAAGTTTCAATATTCTTTGGTTAGGTACAAGCGTCGGGAAAAATAAAACCAGACATATACTTATTCAACTCTATTCGACAGGCAAGGCACCTCAGCGTTATCCAGGCAGGGTATTACTGAATTATTACAAAAATCACACGCTTTTTCCGCAAGAGACTGGGCTGAAGTGATGGTACAAGATTTTTGGTGTCAATGAAGAGGCATCTCTATAATTAGATACAATATTAGGTACCTAATAGTGGTGATGCCTTTTCAGTCTTCTCATAATAAATCTTTATTCTTGTTGACCTTTAACCGTGAATGTCACTTATTCGGAACTTAAAATGGATATTTATTCCTGCTTTATAGTGTCACTCGTGTGGGACGACATGCGCCCACATTATCAATGGCATCTTAGGTGCATCGTTCACTTCACGCCCATCGGGCAGGAATCGATTTGCGGAGGTAGAATGCCCGTCACTAAGTACCTATGCACTATGCTACAGTTGCTGTGATTATTAAGTTGATTCACTCACTCAATAACATATCGTCGGGGATAGTGCAATACCGCGTAAATAACAGCTATTGATAGTCCCCATTTCAAAAAAATGCTTAGCATTTGTTTTGTTTGAATATTGATTCGTATCTACTTATTACACTTGTTACTTACGCGGTATTGCACTATCCCCGACGATATCAAAAGACCTGAGTCATACTTATCAGAGATCTGCTATAGTGACTTTTTAAATTATTATGAAATGAACTTAGAATAATAAGAAATGAATATATTTTTTTATTATTTATTATTGAATGTTTCATAATAAATTATAAAAAATTAAACTCGTCGTTATTATTATCAAAACGGTACTTAACCGTGTACTAAATAATTAATATTTATCTCAGACATTAAACTGGTAGAGAATGCCTTATGGTATTAAGTCCGCCATTTGTACTTTTTCCTGTGTATTGTGTGCAATAAAGTTTAAATCAATAAATAAACTGCTCATACAGAATTATTAGGTCTCTGTGCTAGGTCCTATTCAATAATTGTCGCGCACCTTACTATCCGACCAACTAGATGCAATGAATGAGTTATCTCAAGAGCATTCATAAAAGAAGAATTTTATTTTGACAAATAACTCTTTTATAAGTAAATATGAATTATGTGAAGCGACATCACTATTTTAGCTTACCCCAAACTGAGCGTTAGAAACAGAGATACGTTATAGAGGGGTTTAGTGATTATTATTATTATTATTCCCTTATTTCTCTTGTATCTTAGGCTAGGGTTTTTACAATAAATTTATATAAAAAGTAAAATACAATAAAGTAATTACAAAATATAAATACATTATAAAAAACCTAACCTAGGGTGCCGCCAGCAGCGGGGCAGGGCCCAGGCTACCGGCGGTTAGGGCTACAGAGAGAGGAACCTCCTGACGATGCGCGCCGTGTCCAGGAGTACCGCCTTCTGAATCTGACCCTTGATCCAGCCATCTAGCGAGAGTCTCTTAAGATGTTTGTCGAGACTCTTCGCTATAAGACCGTTCACTGAAACGACTATCGGGACAATGATCGTCGAATCAACATCCCACATGGCGGTTACCTCGTGAGCCAAGTCAAGGTACTTGCTGAGTTTGTCCTTCTCGGCCTTCACAAGGTTCTCATCATGGGGGATGGTGATGTCGACGAGCACTGCCTGGCGCTTGGATCGATCTACCAACACGATATCAGGCTTATTGGCTACAATAGTCCTGTCCGTGATGATAGATCGATCCCAATAGAGCGTGGCACGACCATTCTCAAGAACTGGCATCGGTGCGTACTTATAGTACGGCACCTCAGACCCCACAAGACCGTATCGAAGAGCAAGTTGTTGGTGAATAATCCTGGCTACTTGGTTATGTCTGTGCAAGTACTCGCCGTTAGCAAGATGAGAACAACCGGAGATTAGGTATATGCCTGAGTGACTCACCGGGACGGCGGCATGCCCGACAAATGTCGACCGTACCGTCCTTCAGGATATATCTCCGGTAATTGTTCGTCATCATTACTTCGTCCGCAATTGCACAGACAAAACCTTCGGTTTCCCCGAAGAGATCCCCGAAGCGTAGCCAGTTCACCGACGCGAGCAGATCTACATCGGGCCCCGTAAGGGCCTTGTAGAACCGCCCGTGTAGCTCCTTGCTCTTCCATACAGCCCTGCGGTCATCGGTGCTAAGCACCTTTGGTCTGCGCCAGTTCTCGTTTGCCAAGGAGAGAGAGGTGAGGCCTTTGTCAACTGCTACTACATCGCGATGAATCCCACACTCGTTGTTTAGGAAATACTCCCTAAGACTGCACACCTCGCGGTTATGAAGGTCCTTGGCATTTAAAAAGCCACGGCCTCCACACTTACGCGGGATGTACAGTCTCATAACTGACGAGCGTGGGTGCCTCATGCGGTGTGTAGTGAGCAGCTGACGAACCCTCGTATCCAGGGCGTCCAGCTCAGTCTGAGTCCACCTTAGTATGCCAAAGGAGTAAGTGAGCAGAGGCATCACCCAAGCGTTGAAGGCGCGCGCCTTATAATTATTATTATTATTAGCATTAACCCGCGGCTTCGCCCGCGTTCCTATACAATAAACATTATCCTACGGGAACGATGCTCTTTTTTTCAGGATAAAAAGTGGGCTATTTGTTAAAGTTAGGGCCTTATCACACTTGCGATTTGCGAGCGTATTTTCTATACAAATAAGCGACGCGGCGAACACGCTGCGCGATCGCCTTCATACAAAATACGCTCGCAAATCGCAAGTGTGATAAGGCTCTAAGGGTATAATCTGCTTATCCCTCATGCCAAACCGTCTAGCCGTTTTATTGTTGAAAAGTTTGAATGCATTTATTACGGCTGCAGGAGGTTTCCCGATGACTACTCCAGTCTCGCTGCGCCACTTGCACTGGCCTTGACGACAATCGAAATGGCACCAAATACAAATTTAAACATCTATTAGGATAACGGGACTCATTCCATACCTCAAAAGCAAAAATAAATCCCTTATAGGATCACTTATAGTTGTCTGTGAGTCCGTCTGTTACAACCGATTTGCTGCAAAACTACTGCACCGATTGAATTGCAATTAGGCACAAATGCTTTCAAGAATTTTCATGTCCACAAATGTCCCAAAAAAACATGAAAATGACACCCATATTCTTATCACCCACAATCATAACGTCATCGCACCGCCACAGGGGAATGGTATTTCACGTCCGCTACGTTGAGTTTTAAAATAATTGTTGTACCCATAATCAGCGACCTGATAAATAATAAAAATAATACCCATGTTGATTTTCAGACTTTGTCAACACATTTCCCCCCTTTTAGGGGTTCAATTCTTGAAAGGCCTGAAAAGCGTGTTTACTCATATTCTTAGAAATACTCCTGTGAAGTTTCGAATAAAATAGTCTAATCTTGTTTCCCCATACAAACTTTGGATCTCTATTTCACCCCCTTTAGAAAAATCCCCTATACTATAGGGCGGACACAAACTGAAAATACTTAAACGCACTTCAACAATAAGCATAGCAAGCTATGTAATTAGTATCGCATTTTTTTAACTCACAGATCGCACACCGATACCCAAAATAAATAGAAAGATCTGGATAGGAAGGGTTAGGATTGATAGTTCCTATCATCACAACTGGATTCTGCCTGATAATAATCCCGATAAAACTGGATCCTGCATCCCGTCTTGCAGAACTGTGACACGCGACTCTTTTTCGTGCGACCTACTATTTGTCACTTTCCTTTCAGGTGATGCTGAGTCGCACGACAAGTGAAGTCGCGGCGAGGTATGGCATTGAAACATGCAGCTTATAAAGACGAATTGTGTAATATCTGACGATGCAGTGTGGTGATAGCTGCAACAAGGTGTACTGAGTGAGTAAGGATCGCGGACAACCGTTGAATGAGAACGAGGCTTATTGCGCATTGCAGCTAACTAAATAAAAAAAGAATTTTGAGAACCTATGAGATGAGTGGGCACTAGACCATACTGGGGTGGGCACGGTCCACCCGGCCACCCCCCCTATATACGCCAATGGATAAAGGGTCTTGACAGACAGACGGACGGACAACAAAGTGATCCTATAAGGGTTCCGTTCTTTCCGATTGAGGTACGGAACCCTAAAAACAGTGAAACATAGAACCTCCTTTTGGAAGGCGTTTAAAAATTCTAACAATGAAACCAAAAATGTAAACCCATCTAGCTATAAACAAGCAAAAAGTCGTTCCGGAATCCGGAACTATCCTAGTTTTCGGCTATTAAATTGTTTACAAAGAATTGTCAGGCCCACGTGTGTCGGACATTTTCAGGCACCCAATTAACGGACAGCCCGTCCCGAAGCGACCGCGGCAATATCTCGTTAAGCACTTTACGCACAATTAAAAAACGGCGGTGTGATTCCGCTGGCAACCAGCCAGCATGCCACTCAAATGCTTCCTTGCACAAGCTCATATAACCGTTGCTACGCTTACCCAAAATTAAATCATAATCTGGAATATAGAAGGTTGTTTTATAAGAAACCTATAGTTTTATCAGTCGTTGTAACACGGTTTGAAGACTATGTTGCTCGCGGGACTTTCGTGCCCAACGTGCGGAACGCGTAAATACCTAAAGGCGTATTTAGCGTTATTGGCGTGTCCTCGTAATTTATAACTTAATTGTGGCCCCTTTCGTTAATGTGTGTCGTCAGTCTTCGCAGCTATTAGGAGCAGCCTTGCAATGCCGTTGGCAAATACACGTACGCGTGTCCCAATATACCAACATATGATTTTATTGAACCTCAGAGTGAAGAGGTAGAATGTTTGTGCATACATATAAAGCTTAAGATCTCGTAGTATTAAACATATGAAAACAATCGAGTTCTTTTCTATTATTTTCAATTTTGCGTCGTCTAAGTTCTAAATCTAAGCAGTGCTTGTCCAAACTCGGCCCGCCTTTTAGCCGTTTCGGCGTGATGAGAGGAGAATGGAAATTATGCCCAACAGGTGGCGCTAGGCTGTCATATCGCCGCGCGCCCATACATAACAAAAGACGATCTTGCATCACGCTATTAAGATTTTTCCTGAAATTATGTTATGACCCATCTCCATAGAAAACTGATTATCAATACAAATCTAGCATTTTATAACAGTATGGATTACCTACTTATTGTATTGTATATTGTATGTTCGCAGTCTAAACATGTCGATCGACAGGACTATATTGTCAGTTAATGTTTCACATAATTATACAACCGGTCGCCGAATGTTTATCAGCTCTCTCTAACACCTATCGAGAAGTCATTAATGCCATTATCCATATTGTTAGCCACACGTCCCTCCCAAAATGCAGTAACTGTTCTTCAGTTTACTACGTACTTACTACGTTTTTATTCCGAAGCAGCTAAGAACGTTGGCCTGAAGCCACGCGCTTCAGGAAGCATGAAGCGGTAACGGCGAATAGGGCTGTACATGAATAGGCATCTTATATTAACGTTTTGAAACTGTCGTAGTAAATAAAGTGGCTGTCAATGGGAATTATTATAGCGTATTAGGTTGGGGCAGCTTATATATGGCAAGAATGCATACGTCATATTTATGAATGTTAGAGAGTAGGTAGTCTAAAATAACATATACGTATTTTTTTAGCGGCCCAATGTGAACCTAATAGGAGAAATTGACCCACAAAGTACTGAAAAGAGGCAAAACCCTCTACCTGCATATCTCGCAAAAAATTATTCTATAAGTATGGCATGCCATACTTATAGAGTAAGGTACATATACACTACCATACCATAGTATGGGTATTCGATAGTATAGATTACTTATTTTATTGTATGTTATATGTTCGGCCACCGGTTGTATAATTATGTGAAACATTCTATCACTTTTATAATTCGTATTTCATTTAACTGCCTATGATGGTTGCTTTTATTACGCGATAAATAAGTGACAAAGCATCCGTCACGTTTTGACAAAATGCGAGTGTGAGTGACGGATACTTTGTCACTTATTTATACCTTGATACCACCATAGCACCGCAACCTATTATCTTTTGGCTGATTGTATGTATGTATGTATGTATTTATTGTATATTATATTTATGTATTTATTTATTTTTCGTGTATATACAGGGTGGATTTCGATGAGGGACCTTTGCGGAACTGGCAGATAGTTCAACCTTAGCACTATATTTTGTTTTTTGATTTTTGCACCGCCTAATAGCAAAATATTTTTTAAGTTCTCCACTACCCAAAGGTTGTCTGGGGAGATCGCTCTTTAGCGATAAGACCGCCTGTTGTTTACCTCTAATTGTAATTTCTTGCATTTTATTTCTCTTGTATGTTTTATGAGGTGTGCAATAAAGAGTACTTGTATTGTATTGTATCTTGTATTGTATCAGCACAATCTTTATAAATATATTTCATCATATTTCTAACAGGTGGAAATAAATATAGAGATAGAGAAAGCTTTGTGTCGTGTACATTCGCCTTCAGATATATCGCAGCATATAAGGCGTTCATAAATATCTGAATGCGACTCTTATTGACTGGGCGTTGCAGTACATGTTCAGATATTTATGAACGCGATATATCTGATGGCGACTGTACAGTGTACACCCTACAATATTAGAGTTTATTTTACTGTAGGTATGTAAAGAAATATAAGAAAATACATAAAATAACCGAATCCACGACAACTATGCCTGCATTCGTAAGAGTAGATGTCTTCGACCTATCCGCGAAAGAAAATAAGTTATCAATAATGTCCAGCTCAACCTCATTCGATTTTTTTAATTAGACACCAGACTAAAGTATCATTCCATTGTGTCATAGTTTTGGAGTTACTACATTTTAAAATGAGTCAATTTTAATTAATCCATATCCATACTAATATTATAAATGCGAAAGTGTGTCTGTCTGTCTGTTACCTCTTCACGCTTAAACCGCTGAATCAATTTTGATGAAATTTGGCATCGAGATAGTTTAAGATAAGAGGAAGGACATAGGATAGTTTTCATCCTGGAAATTATACCTAAAAAGATTGAAGAGTGAGTGAACATTTCTGTTGGGGTGCGGTGACCCTGTAGGAAATGTAATTATTAGACCAAAAGCACAATTGCTCTTACATTTGCTTAGGCGCTTTTAATAATCCCCTTTATCAAGTTCCACGCGTACGTAGTCGCGGGAAAAAGCTAGTAAATAATAAAATACGTAATTAGTAGTCTCAGGAAAATATAATGACAGTGACTTAGTCGTCTTTCTAAGCGTAATACAGAAAAGTAATAAAATTGTAGTCTTAAAAATATGAAATGTTGTCAATTGCTCACACGGATCATTTAATTTTAGCTTTCAAAGTTGTTACCATCCTACTTAGGTATGATACTTTATTAAATTTATTTAAAGTATTTCCTTCAATCAAATATCGATAAGACGCATTGAAAAATGTCCAACGTCTTGAAGGGAATTGATATGTAGCGATACGTTTTGTGTGCTCGAGTACATTGTGCAACTCAGAAAGTCTGCGTCCTTTTCGTTCCTGATTTAGTTAGATACGTACTACTTCGCCCGCATAAAACTTTTTTATTTACCGTAGTCAATTAAAAAGTATCTTATAACCATTTTTGCATGTCCAGATATCCCTGTACCAAAAAATAGTTAAAATCCGTCCAGCCGTTTAGGACGAGAGGACAAAGAAACTTTTACCAACAGGTGGCTCCACGGCTGGCGCCGCTCGCTGTTAAGATTTTTCCTGAAATAATGACTCCTTTCCATAGATATCTGATTTTGAATACACTTTTAGAATTTTATTTAGCTATATAATAGATATAGCGAAATAGTGATACGCTTTCAAGTCCGACATGCACATAATACATTACAGAAGTTCCTCTCTCTGCGAATGCCGCTTGAGGACTCAATTTTACAAGTTCTGTCAAATGCGCAACGCGATTGGTCCTGGTGCGGAGCTGCGGACCCAACCAAACCTAATTTAAGAGCCATTTCGACAGAAAAAGCATTCGATTTAAAAATATTGCATTCAAATCAGACCAACCCTATGGGAGCTACAATGCTACAGACAGACACAGATACACAGACATACAGATACACAGATAAGTACTTGAACTTATCCCCTCTTTTTTGTCAGGGGTTAAAAAAACAGTGTCTGTCACTCTTTTACTTGCATACTGATTGTTGTCAGCAAGTAATGCTTTAACATTTATCTTTCGCGTTTTATAAACACGACCATCATAGATCCGCTGCGGGTCGACTCGAAAAAGATACCGGTCAAGCGCGAGCCGGACTCTCGTAGATAAATATTTATCGAAACGAAAAGGTAAACTATACCGAGCGACAAACTAAACTGTTATCCCTATACATCAACATAGGTCGGGATTAGTTTACCAACTGTTAAATATATTCGTGATCACTAAAATATATATCTATTGTAATCTAACTACTAATGTACCTACGATTTTCAGGCCTTTTTATTTACTATGCTACATGATGTTGATTCTTGATAAACTTCACGATTCTAGGTCAACGGGAAGTATTAGTAGGTATATGAAAATAAATGCAAATTATTTAGGTTATCATATTGATGAAATTACGAATATCTCTGATGACTCGTCTTTGAGTTGATCGATATAAATTATGGGCTTTCCGTACTTTAATGTAGATATCGCTGAAAAATCGTTTTGTAGGTATATTTTTATCATTGCCTGGTCACAGTCTATTATAATTCAGTGAATAAAGGATTTTGACCTTACAAATGGTCCGGTAGTTTTGAATTTTTGATATGTTGTCTAGGATGGTTAGTCAGTGTTTAAAATGCAAAATGCACAATTCCCCCCCCTCCGCGCCCGCCGCCATATTGAAAAAACCGGCACTCTCTTCATATTTTTGCTCATATCTTCCTTTAGGAGCATTTTAGCTAGAAGAAAGCTTCGACAATGTTATAGAGAGTTAAATTTACTACATTTTCCATTTTATATTTTTTTTCTAGGACAGATAGTTACGGAGATGTCCTTGAAACAAAATTTGAAGTGTAAATTATAGTAAATTTAATTCTCTACAACATTGCCCAAGCTTTGTTGTAGCTAAAATGCTCCTAAACGAAGATATAATCCAGAAGTTTGTTTTTCAGTAGGAAATTGCGATTTTTTACGTTTTTTTAAATGTGGATATCTCCGTAACTATCTGTCCTAGAAAAAAAATATAAAATGGAGAATGTAGTAAATTTAATTTTCTATAACATTGTCGAAGCTTTCTTCTAGCTAAAATGCTCCTAAAGGAAGATATGAACAAAAATATGAAGAGAGTGTCGGTTTTTTCAATATGGCGGCGGGCGCGGAGGGGGGGGAATTGTGCATTTTGCATTTTAAACACTGACTAACCATCCTAGACAACATATCAAAAATTCAAAACTACCGGACCGTTTGTAAGGTCACATCATAGTACTTTAGTCTCTATTCACCGTATTATTAAGCCTGGTGATATCGGCCACAACCCATGACCCCTACAGGCCTACACCCAGTGTATTGATGTTGAACAGTACACAATCATTTTGACAATGTATATAAAGATTACTAAGTATACACACTAAAAGTAGCCAACAATCATTGGCAAGGAATATCTTATTTAACTCTATACAACCCGATACCCGAAACGTATACATATTTCTGCGGCATTGAATCACGTAGGCCGTAGGGGCTGGGTGGTTTACCTCTATGATGATCTTGGTTCACAGTTCTGTTCTTAATCCACTTCGTCCTTCACCAAAACCGAGTGCACAGGCGTTGAACTGCACACCTACATACATAATAACATACATTCAAAAACCACTGACCCAATCCAAAAACTAAGAACCAACTCTAGAGACAAGGGTTTAGTTTAAAAAATACCGCATTCAAAATCGGACCATCCGTCTGGGAGCCACGATGCCACAGACAGACAGATACACATGTTAACTTATAACACCCTCTTTTTTGTCGGGGGTTAAATACTTACGCATCAGTACAAGTTTATCAATTTATACTAGGTATTAACTAAATATAAACTAAAATTATGATCAGGTTATATTCGCCAACCTTCCGCATTTTCGGTCATAAAAATTCGTAAAACAATGTTTACATATCTTTGCAGCGTCCACGTCGTGGTGGCTGCTGGTCCAGCCCTGGTGGTCTTGGCCACAGATCTTGACCCATTAAACACGCCCGATGCTCTGTCGCTTGAAATATTTTTAGATCAGCGGCAGTTGGTTGAGTTGTTATTTTACAAGCGGCGCGGACGAACGCGTGCCACGGTCGGACGATGACGTCCCGCGGGATCAGACGGAAAAAGTCGTCGCTCGGCGAAGTGAAAGTGGCAGTGGTGGGGGCACCGTCAGTCGGAAAAAGTGGTATGTCTGTCGAAAAAAAAAAAATATGTTGGTTAATTTTGGAAATTTGGTACTCGTAAATTTGGCTATTTTCCGTGATTGTCTTTTGTATTTATACAAATTGCGATACCTAGGTATATACTTATTCGTAACAGCTGCAGCTAAATTAGATCTGTATTTATGTGTAGCATAATCGCTATTCATAATAAATTTACAGCGATATTAAATAATATGCCATTGCGGTATCTACAATTAAAACGAATAATTATTACCTTATCAGGAAATTGTTGCATTGTGGTTGAATATGAAACACATACGTACAGAAATAATTTTAGAGGATCTTTGGTCCTGATAATCTCGTAATTTTTCATAATTTCAAGCTTTTATAATGCGAATGTCCGTGCCTTTTTACGCATTTGTAAAACTAATTTGTAAGTTTATTTAGGCTATGATACTTAACATTTAATACCTAATTAGGTAGTACGTTTAACTGGGTATCATTAAATGATGTTATATTTGAAATTTTGAATAACAGATCATATGTTGACAAATGAATGTAGTGAGTGAGACTTTCATTCGTTATTTTTGTAATTTCATGACTTTATGAGATATGTTTACGTATGTTGTATGGTCCGGGAAAATACAACGATACTGGCGACAATGGCATTTCAGTTTATTTTAAAGCGAAATTAATCTATTGCAACTTGAGTGAAGTTTGAGACAAAATTGTAATGATACACTGTTTGACACGTCCTTTATTTATAATTTATTTTGCCATGCAGTTAATATATAAGTGATTACTTGTACTGACGAAACGGTTTCTCTAATCCTATCTGCTGAACGTGTAGTTCAGATTTACAGGTTACATCCCGAGTGAAATCTAGATCTAGATATTTACATTAATTTACATAGTAATCATAGTATCGTCGCAAAACTTCGATTACCTACAAATTGTGAACGAAACGTGAACAATAGCAAGAAACAATCTTCTAAAAATATGAACAGTTGTATATTTTCATCTTATCACTTTCCCACGCGTTCTTAAATTATTTCATAACGCACCCGAAGACCGCGAATGTGTTACATTTGTGTGAACTGTCGATTCGTTCGCGCTTTTGATAATCAACCATTTGGAATGACTCACAAGTATCATTTTGAATATGAGGAACAAATGGAACAAGGTCAATGCCGCGGTACAAAATGTAATCTGGTTCATGTTTAAAATCAATATTCAATATTTTAGACGAGTTATTTGCTAAGGTATTTTTTTGTTTATAATCATATTAAAACTTTTGTGAGACATATTTAATTATTGTATTAAACGGTTTACACTCACGAGAAATTGTCAGAGACGGCCCGACATGTTTCGAACTCGTATGGAGCTCTTTTTATTTACTGTTAGTTTTGTATGTTTATTATTGTATTTAATATATTTTAAGGAAAACCTATCTATTTTCTAGATCTCATAACAAATAAATAATATATCAAATAACCAAACCAATGTAATAAAATAAACCACTGGAATTTGATTTTCTTATTTATTTATGTAGACTTTTTTTTTATTATTATTTATTTATTTATTAGGAACTTTACAATTTCCTTAAATCTAGATACATTGTCCCACAAAACCAGTAGCTGGTTTGACTGTGGGATTGAACTGTAAAATAGTAAATAGTACAAATGGCGGACTTAATGCCATGAGGCATTCTCTACCAGTCAACCATAGGGTCAAGCAGAAACTAGCAGTTGGTGCAGGATTAATTGAATTTAGTGATTTTTTTATATTTATTCTACTGTATTATCGATTTCGGTTGGAAAAGGATACAGAAATTATAAGTGTCATAAATGACAGCATATACCTATCTAATCTCACATATGAATAACTGCTGCGCAATGAGTATGAACCGCTCTTTATACGCGAGTTTAGGTAATATACAGTTAAATGACTGAGCGAGCGAAGCGTCTCTGTTTCAGCTGCGCTAAAGTTTCTTTAATATATGTCCGGACGTGTGTACCTATGTTTTCGGATTTCCGGCTGTACTCGCCTACAGGCCGCATTTCGAGATTAATATCTGTCTCGCTCGCTCTTACGCGATTTAGATAAGAACCTCTCAGTTTTCACCCAATCCCGAATCGCAATCTGAGAACTCATGGACTTGTATCTACCTCATAATCCGTCAAAAATTTAGTTTTTAGGACATTCTGGCCGTCCGAACCCATGGACCGCCGTTTAGTAGGCACTACAAACTGCGCTAACTGCGTCTAACACGTTGTCATGGCAATGGACCAAACTAGAAAGTAAAAAAGATCGAAGTAGAAAAAAATAGTGCGTGGGGTCCCTCCGCGCGGAAGAAGTGAAACTTCGTAATGTGGAAATGAAAATAGGAAGGGGTAGAAATTGATTTTTAGTGAACTCATATTGTTTCTTTAAGACAAACTTCTTCACTCTCGCTCTGTCTCTTTCTATTCCCCCTCCCCAGGAGCGTTGAAAGTTTAACGCAACAGTGCTTTCCTACCCCCTCCACGGTAGCGTTAAACGTTTAACGCAACCGTTAAAAGTTTAATGCAACCTTGTTGGAAGTCGCATTAGAAGTTTCACTTCAAAAAAAACCAAATAGATCCTTCCAGTTGTCTTCAAAGTAATCGAGGAATATGGAATAAATAAAAGCACGAAAAAATATCTCCTGCTCCGTGTTTGTCGTCGGTTTAAATTAAACATGATAAACAAGTCCCGCTTGCCAACTTGAGTTCAATTCAGTTTATCGTACTTGCTGTGCGACTACTAGGTCAGCCACCGTGACCCACCCCAGCCAAGTTCTAGGGCAGGTGGTAACGAACTTTAGCAGTGCATCCTCACTGGAGAGTTGGTCGGGTCATTATGTTAGCATTTATTGCGAGGCTTTTGCAGGGGCGCCTTTTTGTCAAAATGCCTTTAAATTAGAAACATAGAAGTTCGTGATTATAGTTCAAGATGCCATCGCCATC
The DNA here is from genome assembly GCA_932273695.1 of Apotomis betuletana. Classification (NCBI taxonomy): domain Eukaryota; kingdom Metazoa; phylum Arthropoda; class Insecta; order Lepidoptera; family Tortricidae; genus Apotomis; species Apotomis betuletana. The sequence goes on along the minus strand of OW026298.1, from coordinate 7,275,205 downwards.
TACGGATACTCCATAAAATTTGTGCTCACAAAAGTGAGGCTGATGCAGGAAAATTTGATGTACAGTCTAAATGTTCTTAAGTCTCCTTATCCGTTCAAAAATGCTGATTGTTTTAGACATTTTTCTCTATGATTAAAGATGTTTCTTAACATACATTATAAATGTTAGTAGTTAGAATTAGAACAGGGCTATTGAGATTTATTGGTATAACTATATTTGAAACCTACAGTTTGAATTATTCATTGATAATTTTTGATTTAAAAGGAATAAGGCGTTTTAACATAAAATCTCAGGTGTGGTGGTGATGGTGGCATGCCGTCAAGCATTAAACTCGATATGTTTTCGATATATTCGAACTGAATATAAATGTAAAAACTAACAAGCTAACGGCGAATTTTTATTAGACGCAATAAAATTACTGTTGCTGAGTTTATTATCATAGTCACTACCGTGTCCGTAACTCGCGCAAAACCAGACGTCCTGTCGGTTTCAATAATATTATTTTCAATTTAGTTTAATTTAATGGCTGCCCGTCGGTCGTCAAAGCGTTACTTTCCAAGCCGGGTATATTTTGGCAACCACTCATAGGACATGAGTGTCCTGGATATTTTGAAGCGTAAGCGAAGCCGAAGCCTCTTACAATGACGATTTTTATTGACTGAGCGAACACAGCGTCACTGTTTCAACTTGGAATAAATTCTTTCGTATGCCGGCCCGATTGCCTCGATTTCCCAATGTTCTTGTAAAGGTCGCATATCTCAACCGATTCTCGTGAACATTTGGGAGCAAGTTTAATAGTTAAGAGGCCTTATACATTTTAAAATGTATATTTTTTTCATATTATGACAAATATATATATCATGCGAACACAACAAAGTAAAGAGCCTTTTACTTATTTATTGCCGCAAATCAAGAAATGTTTACTCCCTTTCAGGTTGTCAGTTTCATTGGCACGACGACGACATTATTACGACGCTTTCCACTTTCCTGTGACAATTCATCTATACCTACACTAATATTATATTTAAAGGCGAAAGTTTGTGTGTCTGTTTATGTGTTGCTCGCATTGATGCGACGCGTTAGGCTTGGTTTGTAGACACCTGCCTACTGAGTCGGCGGTCCCGGGTTCGAATCCCGGCCAGGGCAAATATTTGTGTGATGAACTCGAATATTTGTGCTTGGGTCATGGTTGTTCTATATGTATTTAGGTATATATTTATCTATATAAGTACGTATATCGTCGTCTAGTACCTGGGACTAGATCGATTTGTGTGGGGTTGTACGATATTTATTTTATTATTCATTTATTTTATTTTATGTGTATGTTTGTTACTTCTTCACGCTCAAACGGCTAGACCAATTTTGATAAAATTCGGTATGGAGGTATAACACCCTGGATTAGTACATAGGTTTTTTTTTTATCCTGAAATATTGTACCTAGTGTCTCTCGTGTCGTCTGTCGTGGGATGACCGGGTACACCGCGCGGCGCAGCGCAGCTAGTATTATATAATTGTTAAAATGAAATATTTGTCCTTTCATTACCTCTAAGCGGCTGGACCGATTTCGAACATTTTTGGTATTCAAGATCGTCTTTTGTTTTGTATATCGTCGTCTAGTGCATATAAAGCTATATCCACACTGTGCCTTTTTCACGTTCAACTTGCGCTTTCGCCTATTGCTATCTTGCTAATTTTTGTACGATGCGAGCGAGATCGCAATAGACGAAAGCGCAAGTTGAACGTGAAAAGGGCACAGTGTGGACATAGCTTTACACAATCATACAGCCCGTAAGGTTTCAGATTGCGATTTCGATTTGGGTAAAAACTGAGTTTCTTATCTGGATCACGTAAGAGCGAGCGAGACAGGTATAAAACGCAAATGGCATTCTGACAGCTCACGCACTGTATTAAAGCTTAATGTGGGACTAACTCGATTTGTATGAGGTTGTCCGTTATTCATTTATTTATTGCCTCTTGGACCTAACTTAAGAGACTACCTCCATGTCCACCCTATTATACGGTGCCACCATTGTGAGGTTTTCGTTACATACTTACCTATACAGTAGCGGTAGTACTAAAGTTTATATCAATCATATATTCAAATCGATAACTCCGCACGCCTGTAAAATACCTACGCAATACGCATACTTATAAAATGTATAAAGTTCACGCTACCTATAGATCGTTTGTTGACAACCAAAACTCACTATTTAGTGATTTGGCGAGATATCGACAGTAAGTTCAAAGTAACGCTTGGTACTTGTGCGAGTATATATATATATATATATACCTATGCGTGAATATCAAACATTTTTATATCCGGTCTCTAGTACTTACCCCGCACCTCCACCAAGTTTACAGGGGTGTAGCTCAGTGGTGGTTAAATAAATGGACGTGGACTTTTTATATATTATACCTATAATTTGATTCTAATACAACCGATTAATCTCATAGCGCATTCCCGAATGCCCAGTTTTTTGTTGAGTGACAGAAACGGCCATAATACGAATATTCAAATATATCTACATATATATATAAAACTCAAAGGTGACTGACTGACTGACTGACATAGTGATCTATCAACGCACAGCCCAAACTACTGGACGGATCGGGCTGAAATTTGGCATGCAGGTAGATGTTATGACGTAGGCATCCGCTAAGAAAGGATTTTTCAAAACTCACCCCCTAAAGGGGTGAAATGGGGTTCCAAAGTTTGTATGGGGAAACAAGATCAGTTAGACTATTTTATTCGAAACTTCACAGGAGTATTCCTAACAATAAATGAGTAAACACGTGTTTCAGGTTTTTTGAAAATTCAACCCCTAAAAGGGAGAAATGTGGTGACAAAGTCTGAAAATCAGCATGGGTATTGTTTTTATGGTTTATCGGGTCGCTGATTACAAAAACCGCAACGATTTTAAAATCCAACGTGGCGGACGTGAGTTACCATCTCCCCTGTTGGGGTGAAATGGGGTTGAAATGTCTAAATACTAAACCGCTGGTTCTAGAGAGTTCAAATTTGGCACGTAGGTTCCTTATAAGGTGTAGGGGTGCACTAAGAAAGGATTTTTCAAAATGTACCCCCTAAAGGGGTGAAATGGGGGTCCAAAGTTTGTATGGCGAAAGAAGATTAGTTAGACTATTTTATTCGAAACTTCACAGGAGTATTTCTAACAATAAATGAGTTAACACGTGTTTCAGGTTTTTTTTAATTCAACCCCTAAAAGGGAGAAATGTGGTGACAAAGTCTGAAAATCCATTGGTAATGCTTTAATGGTTTATCGGGTCGGGTCGCCTTTTGGGGTGCGATGGGGTTGAAATGACTAAATATGAGTACGGGTGTAATTTTTATGGTTTGTTGGGACGTTAATTACGAAAATGCCACTGATTTTGAAATTTTATTTGTGGTCATGAAAGTTCTTGAAAGCATTTGCGCCAAATTGCAATTTAATAGGTCCAGTAGTTTTGCAGCAAATCGATTGTAACAGACGGACTGAAAGACAGCTACACGTGATCCTATAAGGGGGTTCTTTTTTTGCTTTTGAGGTATGGATAGACCCGTGTTATCCTAATAGATTAAAAAAGTAGTATTTGGTGGCATCTCGATCGTCGTCAATCGGTACCTATAGGCGGGCGGCGCGTTGGGACGGGATGAGTAATGATCGGGAAACTTCCTGCATCCGTAATAAATACATTCAAGCTTTTCAATAATAAGTCATTTCAGAATTCTGAATTACGTTTATCTGGCTCAGAATAATACATTTTTTATTCATCAACGAAGAGAACCTCAATATCTTACAATAGAACATGACGTAACTTATAACATGGCTTAGAATCATTAAACCAATCTCGAATAACAAGTCTCAGGGGCAAACTCTCAAATTTGCGGGTATTGACTTGAGAGAACATTGCTTCTCTCATGGACAGTTTTATGTTGCTTGCTCTCGAGTAAGTTCACCCAGTAGCTTGATAGTTTTAGCGCCTAATGACAGATTAGTCAAGAATATTGTGTACAAAGAAGTTTTGTAGGCCCTATTTTTTTACACACGCTAAACAAAAGTAAAGCCGCAAAAACTATACATAATTAATAATAATACTTCTTAACGCGAGCGAAGCCGCGGGCACAAGCTAGTTCTAATATAAAATCTTACCAGCCAGCTCCGCTGCCGACCAATAAGTTCCTGACAGTACCTAAGTGCACCCAGGCGCTTCACAGAAGCGAGTTATATAACAACTTTGTTAGCTTGTTAAAAGAGCTCTACACGAGTGAAAACTCGGATTAACATTCTAAGTACTATCCGTAGATATACGTATTTATTTAACAGTGATAGATGTGGATGCAGTTGTTGCGTAAAATCGTAGAAACATTTATCGTAGGCGGTAAATAGGATTTTCTGGGGAGATAATGTTCTTTTACTGGCCAAGGTAAAACGTAAAACTTTACTTTAGACAAACCACAGGCATTAATTTGTAAAGCCATTCACATTCACCGCTCTCTAAGTATGTAATATATGTATGTAAAGTTCACTAAGAAAAAAACACGATCACAAACACACTACGGTCTGGGACATTGACGAATTCACCGCCAGGTATGTAATATACTATGAATGTATTTTGCCCCGCCTTCGCTCAAACGAGTAGATTTCATTACGTTTCAATTTCATACTAGTCCTGTCAGCCACAAGTCTAAATATCTGAATGATTTAGTCTACCAACTCACTCAAACGTCGCCGCAGCAAAAAAGAAAATAATGCCCCATAAATTTTACCCCAGTGCGCGTTAGTATACGCAAGTTGCCAGCAGAAATATTAAAATAGCTAACGAAGTAATCAGAGTGAATTTCATTGTTTCAATGTTGAATTTATTATAGACAACGCTACGCGATACATTACAATGTGCCCGGTGAATGTTTGAGAAATGTATTTGAAGTTTTGCCAGTGTTTCACGGATTTCACTAATTACCTCTTTGTTTTTAAACAGGAATGCCAAGGATTTTTCCAAGTTCGTATCTTGGTTGAAGTTCCGTTGAAAATAAAACTGTAACAGTAAGGGAGATGGCCGATGGTGTAAGGGTAATGGCTGACATGTGTCCTTAGGCCCGTATGCCACTGAAGCGGAGCGGAGCGGAGACGTGCGGAATCGACCAATCACAAGTGTGAAACGCTGCCCATATACGCATTTCAACTATTAAGCTGATTGGTCGATCCCACATGAATTTATTATCACAGCACCCAAAATTATTAAAATATTTAAAAAATGTGAGAGCAGCGTCATAAGAACACATGACGTCATCTTGTGGAAAATTCGACAGTCAAAACATACAAAAAAAGTGGTTTTCTCAAAAATTGCATGTAATGTTGCCTTACCATCGCTAGATAGACTACAGTAAGTGGAACATACCGAAGACTTTTTAGAAGTGTCCAGTAAACAGCGAGATTTTAAATTTGGAATCAATATTTGTCCAGTAAGTAAGTATGTATATTCCTATTACGTATCAAGATATTTGAATATCGAAACACGATTTACATCGTCACCGACCTATAAAAAAACTAAGGATGTGAAGGCGATGAGGTCGTATATAAATGTAAAAAGGATGCATTCCACAAATTGTTTTAATTATAAGTACAGTGCGAGAGCAAATTGTAGAAATTAAAAATTGGCGTCCCTTTTTCATAGATTAAATAGAAAGCGACGACATTGCAGTATACACTTGCAATTTACACTAAGAGCAAATGTAAAATAAAAAGAGGTTAGTACTATTGGCAGTATAAACGTAACTCAAGATGCATATTTAAAAAAAAAAAAGTAGCGACAAGTTTAGTGCGGAAGTTTGTATGCAGCGTTTAGTTCATAATTGTGCTATGTAAAATGACAATGATATTTCGGAAATCCTTCCTTTTTTGTGTCGTTTAGAAAAAACCTCGGAGTTAAAATTTAAGGTAAGCTTTATGATATGAAAATTAGTTAGAAAATACAACAATGTATAACAAAAATTAAATTTTATCTTTAAGAGATAGATTTGTAAGACAGTGCAAATAATTAAACGCAGTAATAAAAAAATAAGAAATGAAGGCGGGATTTAAATTAAAAGACAAAAATTTCAAAGTTTGTCTGATCTATTACAATAATTCAGCAAAAATGAGTTCAGACGAGTCTGATTCCGAATAGACGGCACTCCTCCATACTTAAAAGCGGAGGCAGAGTTAGCTAAAATATTTTACTTCCGACTAAATCCAAGGAGATATAAAAAATACAAGAGATTTATTAAATGGAAGGAAGAAAATCAAGTTAATAGTTGGTCAGATAATGTGTGATAAGGTCTGAATATTTCAACAATCTTTCTGAGACAATCGGATGGCTACAAGGAAAGAAATCACAAATAGGTATTCAGCAGCAAAATATAGAAAAGTTCTTAAATCAAGCTCTAGATGATAAACAGTTTGGCGATGAAGGTAAATAAATGCTGCCACTATTTGATAACGATATAACTATATCTTTTATCCAAGTATAAACTCATAATTATTTTTGTTATAGGTTGTTATCGTGGGAGTTAATGGTGCCTGCGACGACGAATATGTGTAATAATAAAAATGGGATATAACAAAAATATTCATTGGAAAATGGCCGAATATGAATGTCACCTATAAAATATAATTTTAATCTAATTTTCTTGTTTAATTTTTGAGAAAAGCACTATACTTGCTTCGACCGTAAGAGCCATCCTGGCCTCGTATTATATCCGGACCTCGCCTACGGCTCGGTCCGTCTAATTCCTACTCGGCCAGTATGGCTTACTTACTGGTCTCTGCCGTAATGTACTAATAATTTCCATACTAAATCCGCCTTAGTAATAGTCCGACTGTATGATTTTCTGCGCTGTGACCAAATACTGGTCGCCTACGCTCTTTTAGAAAAAGGAACTTTTCAAATGAAAATGTGAAAATGTGGTAATATTTCATTTTTTATCCTTTATTTGATAATATCGGAAAAAATCGTACAGTCGGACTTTTACTAAGGCAGATTCAGTATGGACATTGTACCACTCTTCTTTTTGGGTTGTGACTGTCAAATTTTCCACAAGGTGACGCCGTGTAGGAGACGATTCTTAGATGAAGCTGCTTTAAAAAAAAAAAATTTTTAAACTAGTCGGTATAATAGAAAAAATTAAGTTTTGGGTTCTGTGATATTAAATTAATTAACTTATTTTAAACTGAACACTATGTGAAAATTTTAAATGTTGTTAATTCAGGGGCGCTCCACCAGAACGTTCACTTTATGCGGCACATGACGGCAAGACTATCAATACAAAAACCAAGTTATAAAATATTTACCTCACCAAAAAAATAATTTCTCACTTCTTTATCAGCATACCTGTGCTAACTCGGGGCACGTTCTAGGGAGAGGATATCGATAAAAAAGATGTCGATATAATTAAATTAATATATATGCTCATTGAACATTCTCGATTACTTACTATAAAAAGGTTCGATGCCATATCTGATCTGATATCGAGCATCTTAAATTAAGATAATATACTTAAGTATGAAGATGTCATTTCAATCAAAATGACAATTTACGTACCTATATTATGAAAATTATTTTAAAATAAACATGTAAATGCACGTTTTAATATGTTTATTTTTTTTATTTGAGATGTGGAGAAATAAGTAATATTTATTTATGTCGATGACATTTAGATGTTGACAGTAACATCGATATATTTTTTTGACGATAAAATATTTTGCTACGTCACTTTCGTATAGGTGCCCCGCCCCGAGTTATCCCAGGTATGCTTATCAGTGCATGGATGGACTGCACTAGTTGTGTTTGATGTCACAACATTAATTTACATTTACATTGACACGTGGATTGCACGTGAAAGTTAGAAATTATTCAGTCACAAAACACGCAACGCCAGAAATTTTAAGGAAAACAACAACTACGTCGGAACAATCTACAGTTCCGAACTAAGTTGACGATCGGAATTTTCCTGTTACATACAATATTTAGACAAATACATTTCATAAGTTCGCATCGTTTTAGTTACCAGTTTAATGTTTTAGGTATATCATTGTTTATAATGATATTTACCAATACATTTTATAGTAAATGAAAGGTAAAATTTACTAATCAAAGTGATTATGGCAATGGAAAGGCTCTAAAATTGGGTACTTTTATCCAACTGCGTCAATGAGAAAATAAACCGTTACCATTATAATTTATTTCTTACACACAAATAAATAATCTATGTACTTCTTTATTCCTAAGGGTGATCCCTCAAAACGACCATTCGCATGTAATGTAATATAATAAAAATCGTATAATTTGTTTTATTGCGTTTGTAACTAAGTCTTCAAATTCCAATTCAAAATCAATCGATTCTTTCAATAGTTGTTATTTCAAGACAAATATACTTCTAAGGTAATTTAGAGTAAGACTAACATCTTATTGTCTAAGGGTTTAGACTAATAGTTAGTTAGTTATTGGACTGTGGCAGTCTTCCCCCGGAGATAAATTAAAATAGTTAATTAATAAATATTGGGCAAACTCACACAAATCGATCTAGTCCCAAATGAAGCTCAAGAAGGCTTGTGCTATGGGTACTAGAGGACGATATACGTACTTATATAGATAAATATATACTTAAATACATAGAACAACCATGACCCAAGCACAAATATTCGAGTTCATCACACAAGTATTTGCCCTGGCCGGGATTCGAACCCGGGACCGCCGGCTCAGTTAGGCATGTGTCTGCAAATTGCGCCAAACACGTCGTCAAAATCGCCGTTATAGTCTTAAATACCCCACCGTATCTAAGACAAATATTTCGCTAATATACGTCCTAGACATATAGTTGTGATATATCTCGTAATTCAATCTTTTCAACATTTTTTACCTGTGATTTTCTAGAGTATTAGATTTGACTGAACTTAACTCTGAGGCCTCGGGCTGTCTCTTGTTGAGACTACTGGGGCTATATTTATCCAGGAAACAGGTCGTCATAGAGATACGGGAGGGATTTAAATTGCATCATTAATTCTCGTTAATGGAGTGATTATTTTCATTTGGATCGACACAGCAATACGGAAAAAAGAAAAATTTGTAATTTAAAATTAGGCAGTTTTAACTCAATATTATGATGTTCCTTTTCACAATTATTTAGAAGAATGTACGTGAAAATGAAAATTAAAAAGAAATTACGTGGCCCTTATTTTCTTTTCAGCAGTAGGTACCTACGGAACAGTAAATCGTTGAGAGTACTTAACTGTCGTAACTAGTTGATAATTGCGTATCGTTAAATAATAAATATTTTCATTTTCATTTTTTCATTAGTTGTAACCGTTAAGAGACCGCCTTTATACCATTTGACCCCCCGAGCACAAGAGCAATCTCATATTGCTATTCGATGTATTTACAAATACCTCACGACTTATTGATTCCTGGCTCCAAACCACTCGATTTCCTGGACAATTTGAAATAGCTTTCCTGGATGTCTGCACTTTACTGTAGTGGAACTTTTCAACGTTCCTAGTATTGCACTTTTGAGACGCGATGTAATGTTTTGTATACAACACAGGATCCGCAGTTCGTTTTAGGCGATATACTTGTACTCGGTCGATTATAGAATACTTAGAATAGGCGCAGACTTGATCCGTATTACAATATACATGTGCGATTAAGTAACTTGAAGACGTATCCTGGGGGCCTATGGTTGCTTTTATCACGAGATAAATAAGTGACAAAGCATCCGTCACGTTGTGACAAAATGCGAATACAATATATTTCTTTTATTATTATTATTTTATTAAAAATCAAATTAAAAGAGGTAACTTGACCGTACAGGACGGTGAGTGCCATCATAGTTTGCGTTTCTCATATAATTTACATACTATTCCAGCATTATGACGTTTTTTTAGGATTCCGTAGCCAACTAGGAACCCTAATACCTATTCATTATATTTCGCCATGTCCGTCTGTCCGTCCGCTTAGTTCCGTGATCATTAGTACTAGAAAGCTGAAATTTGGTACCTTCGGACAAAACGGTGTTAATAAAAACTAAAAAAAAAGTTCTTTCGGGTAAGTACCTACCTCTCGTACGCCTAAAGTGGGGGTGATTTTTTTTTCCGTTCTAATATTATTTTTTGATAAATTCAGCAGTTTTTCTACATAAATTTTTGATAAATGCAGCATTTGCTCCGGAAATCCAAAAAATAGCGTCCCTCCTCCCTTTAAATTTTTAACCACGGGTCAAAAATTATGGAAAAATTCATGAAAATGAGGCCTAATAAGTACTTTCAATGAAAACTACTTATATAAAACTAGCTGTGCCCCGCGGTGTTACCCACTCATCCCACGGGAACACTAAATTTATTCGGGATGAAAAGTATCCTATGTCCTTTCCCGGGTCTCAAACTATCTCCATACCAAATTTCATCTAAGTCGGTTCAGCGGTTTAAGCGTGAAGAGGTAACAGACAGACAGACAGACAGACAGACAGACAGACAGACAGACACACTTTCGCATTTATAATATTAGTATGGATATAGTATGGATAGTATGGATAAAATCGGTCGAGCCGATTTTGAGTTATCGCAAAATTTCATAATTTTCTTTTTTAATGACGTGAGTGCCGCGCGGTGTCCTTATACTTCGAACGTTATACATATTACTTAAGTGCCATACTGCATTAAAACATCCCGCTTAATCTGGCGCGTATAATCGATAACTTACAGAAGTAGTATAGTTACTTTGGCGTCTACGACTTTTTTATAGAGCTTGAAATCTTTCTCGTAATGTAAACCTCGGGCTTAAAACCGCTGTTTTAAGTCCGTCTTTTGTGAAGGATGGGCAACTACAGAACCCTACACTGAGCGTGGTCCGACATGCTCTTGGCCGGTTTTTTTTAATTGACTGTCTGGAAATGCCCCTTTTATCATTCGAAGAAGCTTTGCAATATCTTTTATTTAGCAATATATCTGTCTTATAACGGTACTATGTCGGAAATATCCACAGATAAACTGCGAATACAGTTTTTAGTTTTATAGTTTTTTTTTTATTAGTAAGCTTATATACCTACCCTGTATCTAACCATGAATATAAGATTTTATGCAACAGCTGTACAGGAGAGCACGATGTGAGCCAAAAGAAAATGAAACGAGCATTTCCCGATCTAGTTGAACAACGTCTATAACTTTAATTACTACATGGGCGAAGCTACGAAAAATACGATTCACTGTTCTCCCGTAAATAATCGACTGTCAAAGGCAGAAATAAAAGTGTTATAATTGAATTACACCGTTAAAAGGTTAAATGATGCGGCTGCTTTTATCGACTCATTCATGTAGGTACACGGCACAGCTTTATTCGACGAGCACTGCGGTTTTTCCAATACCTATATTATCACTTCAAACACCCAAAATTATGTGACTAAATATATAAGTGTTAAAACCCTTAATATCACGTTTTTACTTTTTACGGTGACTATTAATGGCAGCGAGGTTTCTTTTTTATTTTGCGACGTTTAGGGTTACCGCAAGATTTGCTATCGGATTAAGTACTTATGTATATGTGTTCATATTGACTTGTAATTTAAAATAAAATGTAGAAAGGTCGTAGTCCTCATTATCTGAAATACGGCGAAAAGTCAAACGTTATCTTCTGTTCGGAATCGCAGTTCTAACCTAACCTAACCTACTTTTCTGGTAGCAGTTCTTTATTGCTAGAGGTTGAATTTGCAGCTAACTAAAATTCGACAATACGATATTATGCGTAATCAGATTCGGACAAATGATCATTCGGCAAGAAAATATATGCGAAATAGATCGCTTAGGTACTCGTAAAGATTAGGTAAGGCACATCTAATCGCCGGGCATCGGATGGGCATCACCACAACTCATGCCCTTTAATATTCTTCGTATGACATTTAAAACTGCAACGCGCAACGGTTCTTAAAAAACTTGTCCACTTTCTTGAAAAGAAATTGTCCCTTCATGAAAAACGTCTATAAAAATATTTCCTGACGCAATTTTAATAGAAAAAGTAAGTAATCTTATAATTTAATACATTCATAAACTGGTTTAATAATTTTTTGGAGACTTAATATATCGAGGTAAATGGATTGTTTTGATGTAAGTATATAAAAAAGATTGCCACACAAATTTTCCTCACACAATTTCGTGACGTTTTCTTGAAATCAAGAAATTTGCACGTCAAGAAAACGTCATGAATTGACAACTTTCAAGAAAGTGGACAACTTTTTGAGAAACACTCAATTATCAAATCTGTAATGGCATCAAATTTTCCTCGACACACGTGGACAACATGCCGTCACCTCGCTTACGTCAAGTGGACGTCGCGCTTAAATAAAACCGCGCGTGATGGATTCCAAGCTCATAAAAACAGCATAAAAATAATCGCAAAAGTGAGCCTAACAAGTGTAGGGTTACCATACGTCCGGATTTGTCCGGACAATGTCCGGACTTTTCGACTCTTGTCCGGACTTTGTCCGGCCCTTTAATTTGTCCGGCTTTTTTCAAATAAGTTGGAATAATGAGAAAACCCCGCCCGCACCCCGCACCTACCCCCTCGCAAATCTCGCAATGCGAGCGTCTACCTACTACTATGCCTAGGTACCTATTTTGGTGACTAAAAAGTCCGGACTTTTTTCGATTCGTCCGGCTTTTTGCCGGGACATTTCAAATTCCTAAATGGTAACCCTAAACAAGTGTCGGTCCGGCCCAGGGATAGTGGCGCTACAAACAGCTTTCATATGGCAATAATGTGCATATGTCGCATATTTGCTTTATTAAAAGTCAATAGCGATTTGTCAAGGATTTGTCATTAACCAAATTCAAAACATTGTTTACCGGAATGCTGCTCAATCCTTCGTTCTTCTTGTGAAATAAATACTGAATCCTATTGAAAATAACTTGACTTTCATCACTGTGGATAGTTTTGGCTTTATTATGCAAAAATTACTTGAAATTTGCGGAATATTTAGTCTTGTTTCCTCTAATCAGTGACATTCACCGAATTTCAACGTCAGTTACCAAAAATGTGTCGTTGCCTAGTTAGATAAATTAGTACCACTAAAAATCCGCAATATAGCGTGGGTTGTAAAACCCCCTGATGGGCTAGGTATACGTTATTGCGTTTCGCGCCTGGTGGAGGCGCCGCTGTTCCGGATACCCAGCAGTTAGGTGCGCGATAATCTTAATTCGTAAACACAATCACACCACGCCATTCACGGTCGCAAATAGCACATTCATTGCAATCGTTAACTTCTTAATCTTGGAACTCTAATAATAAACCTTGAGTTGCGAGTAAAATCCTTGCGATGTACTAGTATTTCGCACTGATTTTATCCCGCGGTTTCTTCCATGTGGCGTAGCGTACCTATAGTCAATCCGAAACTCTAACAACAAATTATGTATTATGCGTTGCAGAACAGAACTTGTAAATTGTAAAATTCGTGTGTCTATTAAATCAATAAAGAGAATTATGTCAAACTAACACAAGTGACCTCACTATTGTAAGTGAATGATAGTGCTTTTTCACCTGAGTCGATTCGACATGATTTGCTCTTAGAGTTTCGGACGGACTGCCGGAGGTTTTGCATCCGTGTTCGTAATCACAGAATACAACACTAGCATTTATTTATCACTCACGAGGTCTGTTTATAAAATGTGACACTATTCGTCGTAGGTATAGCGTAACGACACTACCGGCCGACGTGCACTTTCGTACCCCTACGTAACGTCTAAAGCCATACGCGCGCAGAATTACCCAAACAAAAACTGGTAGGAGAGCATATCATTGGTGACATTGGAGTGCGCATTTAATATGTGGGCTCGTGGTGCGTAGTTAGCCCGTCCTTACCACGGCAAAATGATATAGCGCTCAACCACGACGCTCAACTGTTAAGAGGCCTTATTCCTTTTGAAATTTGTTTTTTTCATATTATGACAAATATATTGATAATTTCAACCAACTTTTTGAAGTGAATAATACTTTTCCCCGAGTTCTAGGAAGTAACATAGCTTTTTCATGCTTTTTTTGCGTGCAGTCGAAAATAAGTTGAAAAAACTAATTTTCAGTGTGAATTTTGTCAATTTCGAGTAGTTTTCGAAACAAAAATTATCAATGAAAAATTCAAACTGTAGTTTTCAAATATATACCAATAAATCCCAATAGCCCTGTTCTAGGTAGTAACACCAATAAAATGTAAAGAAACATGTTTGATCATATAGAAAAATGTCTAAAACGATCACCATTTTAAAAGGAATAAGGCCTCTTAACTATTTTCTAAATACTCTGGCATAGTTACTACAATTTCATTGCCTAGTTGTGTTAGCGCTAAATCTAAAAGTTTATCGCTTTAGGATTTCTTTTTTTCTTCTTCTTTCGCGACCTTCACGCGTTGAGGATGTCAGGGAACGGCTATCAATCCTAGACATTCAATTCTAGAGAGCACGCTTTCTTTGTTTACGTTATGACATTTGTTTTTTTTTCTTGTTCTTTGTTTGACTGAAATTAACACGGTGAATAGAGACTAAAGTACTATGTGTGACCTTACAAACGGTCCGGTAGTTTTGAATTTTTGATATGTTGTATAGGATGTTTAGTCAGTTTTAAAATGCAAAATGCACAATTCCCCCCCCCCCTCCGCGCCCGCCGCCATATTGAAAAAACCGGCACTTTCTTCATATTTTTGCTCATATCTTCCTTTAGGAGCATTTTAGCTAGAAAAAAGCTTCCACAATGTTATAGAGAGTTAAATTTACTACATTCTCCATTTTATATTTTTTTTCTAGGACAGATAGTTACGGAGATATCCACATTTAAAAAACGTAAAAAATCGCAATTTCCTACTGAAAAACAAACTTCTGGATTATATCTTCGTTTAGGAGCATTTTAGCTACAACAAAGCTTGGGCAATGTTGTAGAGAATTAAATTTACTATAATTTACATTTCAAATTTTGTTTCAAGGACGGTTAGTTACGGAGATATGCACATTTAAAAAACAGGAAAAGTCGAATTTTCCGAAAATTTCTCAAAATTCTTGGTTTAGAACGCTGTCATTCAGTTACGGACTAGTCTAGGACAAATTAAAACATGTAGGAAATATAATTGGTTATAAAACTCATGTCCATTTTTACATACATTTTCGGAAAATGTGACTTTATTTTTTACATATCTCCGTAATTATCTGTCCTAGAAACAAAATTTTAAATGTAAATTATAGTAAATTTAATTTTCTACAAAATTACCCCAGCACTGTTCTAGCTTAAATGCTCCTAAACGAAGATATAATCCAGAAGTTTGTTTTTGAGTTGGATATTGCAATTTCTTAAGTTTTTTTAAATGTGCATATCTCCGTAACTATCTGTCCTAGAAACAAAATATAAAATGGAAAATGTAGTAAATTTAACTCTCTATAACATTGTCGAAGCTTTCTTCTAGCTAAAATGCTCCTAAAGGAAGATATGAGCAAAAATATGAAGAGAGTGCTGGTTTTTTCAATATGGCGGCGGGCGCGGAGGGGGGGGGAATTGTGCATTTTGCATTTTAAACACTGACTAACCATCTTAGACAACATATCAAAAATTCAAAACTACCGGACCGTTTGTAAGGTCAAAATCCTTTATTCACTGAATTAAATAAGGCCATATGAAATGAAATAATTTATTCAGTAAGTAGGCCACAAGGGCACTTTTACAAGTCAGATTGTGAGTCTACCGGCATTTCGCAAGAGGAGACCGCTGTTGAGAAGAAAGCCGAAAGAAACTCAACAGTAAGTCATTTTTTCGTAAATTATACTTAAAAATTAATACAATTATATTATAACTAGGTAATTGATACATATATGTGAGAGGAGATGTACAAGTTTCTCCAAATCAATGTTTACACTAAAAATTATATAAAATAAAGTGATTTTTTCAGAGATATAGAAGGGCTCTAGGCGTCACGACACGCAATATAGATTGGTATAATTAATTAATGAAATAATTCAGTTCCGTTGAGATGTATAAGGTCTCAAGGAGTCAAAATCAATAACTGATGCAACACAATAATTAAGTAAGTACTTAATTTAAATTTCTTAGAGATGGTCTCTAGGCGTCACAACATGCAAAATAAAATTAATTAATTTAAATCCTTGGAAAAGTTAAGGACTGAATAAGAAGTATTTTAGTATTTTATCAACCCCTATTTAACAGATTCGTAGTGGCAATAAGTATCGCGCGAACAACTTGATCCCGCTTGATTCCGCCGGGTCGGGCTGATACGGAGATATCGGTCGGTGTTCGGTTAAATATACGGTGACGGTATTTGATGATATATTTCATTTAAACTTACACAATTTTCACACATTATTATAACTTTTTGAATACGATATTAATGATCTGGAGATTTCCTTTGGCAGAATGAAACTTATGAACCCGAAGAACATTTTACGAAGGGGAGCATTCTTGAGTTTTAGCGCAGGAGGTAGTTAAAGCATTGTCAAATTTCTGTATAGCATTTTGATATTTGTTGTTCTGAATCGTATCATGTGAGATGAAAGTGGCTGTGGTTAATGAAAGGGCTTCATGAGCTGATTGCAAATAATACTGCATTATTAAATACAGTCAAACGCCGTATAATTACACGTTTGTCTCGTGAACACCGTCTATTAAGAGGCCTTATTCCTTTTGAAATTTGTTTTTTTCATATTATGACAAATATATTGATAATTTCAACCAACTTTTTGAAGTGAATAATACTTTTCCCCGAGTTCTAGGAAGTAACATAGCTTTTTCATGCTTTTTTTGCGTGCAGTCGAAAATAAGTTGAAAAAACTAATTTTCAGTGTGAATTTTGTCAATTTCGAGTAGTTTTCGAAACAAAAATTATCAATGAAAAATTCAAACTGTAGTTTTCAAATATATACCAATAAATCCCAATAGCCCTGTTCTAGGTAGTAACACCAATAAAATGTAAAGAAACATGTTTGATCATATAGAAAAATGTCTAAAACGATCACCATTTTAAAAGGAATAAGGCCTCTTAAGATTGCAGTTGTTGCATTTGGGGAAAATAAATGAAAAAAGTGCTTTTTTTTATTAATAGGGTTCCAGAAACGGTTGGATGGAAGAGGAAATAACTTGTAATACTTATATTACTTAAAACATATACTACTTCATGCTTTTGTATGTATACTTTGTATTTCATACATTAAAAAAGTGTAAAAAATCAAATTATTTTCGTTTAAGTTATAGAATAAAATAGTGGAATGTGCTATTTTTATGTCATTCAACAGATTTTTTTTGTATGTCATGAATTTCTACCGTCGAAAAGGCTGGAATTATTTCCAATATCCTTAACAGATCCATCGTATATCTTTCTCAGTTAGTTTCAACGAAAAAGATTAAGTCAGAAATAACAAAACGAGCTTCGCAAATTCACATCACATGAAACTTACAGCGTTTTCCCTAGGGCCGCAATGTTCCCATTACGCAACGCCAAATGGTTTGTCGCACATCCGAGGTCGGATAACCTGACACGACAGCGACTGGCCTGCTTTACAAGATAAATACAAACCAAGTATTTTTCCACACGAGCACGTGACCCAAAAACCCCATTACCTACAGTTCGCGTCACGTAAATTTGCATCTGTAGTTATTGTTTTAAGTTTGAGATATACAATAAAATTACAGAAGATTATCTCCAGAAAACAGTGGGCTGTTTAACGCCTTAGTCTTCATATTACTACGCTGAAGCTTTGGTCCAAATGTCAATTACCGAAATCTTCGTGTTACAAACCGCTACGAGTAATTTTTAATCGATTTTGGAGTTCCACTGCCTTTTTTTCGCTATGGCGTCAAGGGCGTTCAAAAGGTTAACTGCTCATTCGTGTAATATGGGCAGCAGAAGCCTGCGTGAAGAACTATAATAGAGTTACTCAACACAAATAAAATTGCAGGCAGCTTCCTTGCTCAGCGAATCTGCATAAATAGTTGAGACATAGCGAGAAAATGCTGCTCTTTGGTACAGTCAACCAATTTGATTCCTAGGCCATTTCGTACCTTGTCACAGAGAACGTCAATATGAAAGCCGCTTGAAATCTCATATAATTAATTGTCATTGTGACAAGGTTCTATAGTGGCCTAGAAATCAAATTGGTTGACTGTACCATAGCGGTGGGGAGCACACGCTTATAAACTTATTTTCAGTTTTAGGTTTTAGTTTATTTTGTATTAAATTTAGTTTATTTGTAGCTTATTTAGGGTATAATTTTATTTACTCCGCCCTAGGCCGTAAATGGGATTTATTGGGAGAAAAGTGAACTCCTGGCCAAGGCAAGACATGAAACTTTAAAAAATCCATGGGCGGTGATTCGTAAAGCCCTAGTTCGCATATTTACGGCCCGGACCGAAAGTGAGGCCTGAACCAAACACATGCAATCTGGGACAATCACGAATTCACACATTTCGTTTTTGCCTTTTTTGCCGTTGCATAAAATTAAATTATAATGTGCAAAGGAAGACCTTAATGTTAACCGCGAGCTCGGTCAGGCACAGGCACGCGAGGGCCCGCGCGGGCTCGCGATAGCTATTAATGCCAATTTTTAGTGGAAAAGGGTCAGCGCGATTTCAATTCTCGCCCATCCTCGCCCCGCCACGCCTCGCCGGTGGAAAACCATCTTATAGTCAAGTTACATAGTTAAAGGTAAACAGAGCGTAACGCGTAAGTAATAATATAGTGCCAATATATGGGAAATCTGTTCGAGCTACGTTGCCTTCGAATCTCCGTTCGTAACACACGTACATAATACTTTTCTCCCCCATTTTCACGTCAGGGTTTAAAAATACAATGAAATCACAATGCAAGTGTTAATCGACCGCGCGTGTTGCTCTTAAGGGCATTCCTGTAATTCAATAATAAACCGACGCAATAACTTCCTCGATCCATTGAAACTGCTATAAAGCCCGTAATTCCAGCTAATGACTGCCTTTAGTAAACATCCGAGCAATACTGCTGTAATGACTCGGCCACACTTGCGGAGATGGAGATTTTTTAGTATGGATAATCTCAATATCTCGGGATTTTGTTCGGTTTGGTATTGCATTACAGGAATGCCCTTTGAAGAAACACGCGCGGTCGACCAACACTTGCATTGTGATTTCATTGTATTTTTAAAATGGATACTAGGCAATCAATTTATATAGTATGGATAATGCCAAGATCGCAGGACTTCCTAAGGACACTAGGCTTGTGTCATGGATACTAGGCCTTCAATACCGGGCCTTTTAGAATGGATAATGCCAAGATCGCGGGATTTCCTAAAGGCGGTCATTAGCTGGATTTACGGGCTTTATAGCAGTTTCAATGGATCGAGGAAGTTATTGCATTAATCGGTTTATTATTGCATTACATTAATGCCCTTTAAAGAAACGCGCGGTCGATTAACACTTGCATTGTGATTTCATTGTATTCTAAGGTGGAGACTAGATCTTCCCGGGAGTTCCCATGCATAAATCCCGGAATTGAGAGCCTTAGCAGGGACGTAATGCTGGGTCCTGTCTCGGGTGTAACGCGTAACGTAATATGTATTACGATTTACGTGTAATTGTCAACATTTCATATTTTTACATTAGTTTTCCGTATACCGCTTAAAAAGAGGACTTAATCACTGTTTTTATATTTTTCCTGAGCTTACAACTTATTTTATTAATTATTTATTAAAATTTACTAATTCTAAAAAGGTAAAGCCTGACCAGAAATATATGAGGATGCGCCATATTGCGGATTGCAGATCTTTCAGTCTGGATACTCGAACTCTACAAAACTTGGCTACATAATAATATTTGTTTATTAAATACAGATTAAGGGACAATCTTACACAAATCGACCTAGTCCCAAACTAAGCAACGCATGTACTATGGATACTAGACGATGATATACATAAGATTACTTACTTACTTTTGTGGCGCAGTGACCCACCACCAGTGATACCTATCCATGACCCAGGATCAAATATTCGAGTTCATCACACAAATATTTGCCCTGACCGGGATTCGAACCGCGCCGAAACTGCGCCAACCGCGTCGTCGTCCATAGTTTGGTTTTTGTTTGATGTACGTTTAGTTTCCCCCGTGTCATAATTGGTTGAGAAATTTGAGAAATGCAACCTATAGGCAAGAACAGTCGGAAATCCGAACATACGAACGGACGTACAGTCGATCAATTTGATTCCTAGGCCATTTCGTACCTTGTCACATTGAACGCCAATATGAAAGCCGCTTGAGACCTTATATCATTGTCATTGTGACATGGTTCTATAGTGGCCTAGAAATCAAATTGGTTGACTGTACAAAAGAAATTTCGGCCAAGTTGAAACGGAGATGCTTACTTCGCTCGCTCGGTAAAATAGTCAGACCGCGTTCTTGTATCAAAACGCTTGTTTGTTTGAACGTATCAATAGACACTCGAGGTGCGTAACATTGTGTATCGGGTAGCAATCGCACTCGATGTATAAATAAAAGTTATTTCGGTCCCGGCCGAAAATCGGGCCAAATCGCCACCTCCCACCTCCAGCTAAATTAATACATAATTATAATGACCGTGGATGTTTTGACATTAGTGTGTTAACTGCTGATCGAGTAGTTTATTGATGTTACAACAGTTTATGAATTGCGGACCTAAATAACAATAATTAATAAATACTGATTGATATTATGACGATCAATGTCCCGATAGTCGTTTTACTTCGACGAACGACGATATACAGAGTTTTTTTTTATTAAAGCAGTAACGTCTGCTAACGTAAACCAAATGTTTACAATGAAGCGGAAAATTGTGCAGTAACCGGACCAACACGGGCGTCCTACCAACTGGACCACCGAACCAGATGTCAGAGCCGTTGAATTTTTCAACCAGTTCCTTCAACATGCCTTAGGGTGGCATCGTAGCGCCATCTACCGTAAAGATTTAGACTTTATAGTCGGCACCATCGTCTCAAATTATGTTGAGAATCGATAGTAACGATGTGCTACACCCAAATTAATTATTTTTATTTTTATTAAAGCAGTAACGTCTGCTAACGTAAACCAAATGTCTACAATGAAGCGAAAAATTGAAAAAAATAATGGTTCGGACAGGATATACAGGGTTCGTAAAATACGAGCAAAATTCATTGAAGTGCTTAGGGTCGTCAATGGTTGTCGTACACGTCATTTCAATCAACATTTCTCGCACTTTACGATCCCTGGTCATATAGCAGCTATATTATAGCTTGTAGTTAAGAGTCTCGACCAACCTAGGTATAGGTACTAACTAATTGCTCTAGCTGTAATGTTGTTTCAAAATAGGTGCAATTTGTATTTTTTTACGGTTTCAACTCCCGTATCTTCGCCATTTGCGCTTGTGCACAAATCACGTGAGGTGATTTTTTTCGGCTGCTTTTTGAGGCCCCCCTCCCCCCTGGTGATATTTGGTGAGGTTCTTTGATACCCTGCCCTCCCCCTCACAACCACACGTGTATTTTTTTCGCCAGAATTTCGTAAAATTGACTCGCTATTTTGAAGTAAATATTTAACAAGTGAAGAGTTTTTTTAACGAAACCGGGAAAAAGTATCTACTCATGTCATGTGGTAGATTTTTCTTCGTCCACTGTAGAAAAATACAGGTCACCTTATACCCCTCCCTTCCCCAACGTGATCACTCGTGACCCCTCTCCCCCCTATCTAACCTCGCGTGATTTGTGCACTAGCCCTTTCACAAAATTTGGAATAACTGATTTGACAAAAAAACAACTATATTACTTATTGAATGTACTCACAATGTTTCATGGGAATCGTTTGAGAAACGCGATCTGTAGGCGAGAACAGCCGGAAATCAGGACAATCTGACATCCGGACATATGAAAAAATACACCAAGTGCGAGCGGGATTCGCGCACGAAGGGTTCCGTACCATTATCTGTAAGTTTGTTGTATGGGGGGCTTTAAATATTTATTTTAGTTTATTTTTAGTATTTGTTGTTATAGCGGCAATAGAAATACATCATCTGTAAAAAATTCTACTGTCTATCTATCACCGTTTTTGAGATACAGCCTGGTGACGGACGGACGGACGGACGGACGGACGGACGGACAGCGAAGTCTTGGTAATAGGGTCCCGTTTTTACCCTTTGGGTACGGAACCCTAAAAATTTGGCGATAAAACGGAGTCGCGTTGTTCACTTGTCAATTACGAGGTTGTATGCAAATCGAGTTGCAGATATCCAATTCGACTCTTTCTCGCGCTAGATATACTACCTACCTCTTTCAGTACAGTACTGTGAGAGAGTGACGGGTGATGCTATGTCACGCAAGAGTCGCGAACCATAGTTATGACATGCTGCTAATTCAGATATGTCTACATACAGTCCGACCAAAAAGAGTAGAAATTAAAAAGTGGCAATACTGTAGTGTCGTCCATTTCTAATCAATCTAAGAAAACGGGGACGACACTACAGTATTGCCACTTTTTAATTTCTACTATTTTTGGTCGGACTGTAGTCAGGGTTCCGAAAGCAATGTTTGTAATTTCATTACAAACTCTCGTATTCGTGGTTAATAGACTGATACATTGTAGGGGCGCAATATCATACGGTTACATGTTACACTTGTAACAAATGACAACATTTAATTTATTTTGACGCTTTTGATGGATGCTTTTATTATTAAGCCGAAAATGGCAACTCGAGGCTTTTGCTAATGTCAGTTTGTAATGTAAAGCCTGACCAGAAATATATGATGATTGTCAAGAGGGCGCTATTTATGAGATTTATATCGCAACAATGTTGCAACCAATCGCAACCGCACTATAATTACATTAGTTTAAATACCTGTCAGTTCCTACGGTAACCTCGTTAATATCATTTAATGGCAGCATGCCCTCTTTTCCTGACTGTTTTTCGTGTAGTAAACACGTGCACACTTTATTTATAATACGTTCACGACTGTGAATGGTTTTCGGCATTTTCTTTTGATATTTTTAAATATATGTCTTTTTAAGAAACCACCACGAATGACATTGACATTGTTGACAAACCATCATAAAATCATTGCCAGTGTATAGTCGAGTTCATTTACATGTACACAGTACACACTTACGAGAACAAAAATATCTGAACACGACTTTATACTCCTGACAATAGGGTCGTGTTCAGATATATTTGCTCAAGTGTGTAGATGTAAATGAACTCGACTGTACATACAGTGTATGAAAATTAGTTCCAGTGAAATTCCGCAATATGGCGCATCCTCATACATTTCTGGTCAGGCTTTAATAGTGACGCGTTTTAATTCTTTTCAAGTTTATGGTTGTTTTTATCACGCGATAAATAAAGTAAAGGATCTAACATTTAATATAACTTTTTAACACATTTTAACGTTTTCGAAAATGTTCCAATTTATGATTTAAAAATTCATTTGAAAAGTTCCTTATTCTAAAAGAGCGTAGGCGTCAAGTAATGGTCACAGTCACAGCGAAGTAAATCATACAGTCGGACTATTAATAAGGCGGATTTGGTATGGATATTGTACCACTGTTTTTTTTGTAGGCTGCGGCTGTCAATTTTCCACATGGTGACGTCATTTAAGCACTGATAATTAGACCACGTTTTATCTATTTTTATATTTTTATACTAGTGCGTATAATTAAATAAAAGTAATAGTTTTGGGTTCTGTGATAATAAAGTAATGAATTATGAAATTAGTGTAATCTTAACAGTATTGGAAAATCCGAAATAGTGTTTTTATCCTATATTTTGGCGTCGGCGTCGTCGATGTCTCGATGTTGAGTTGTATGCAGACGGAACGTCACTATTACCTTTTCAGTTTAGTGTAACTATATCTTTTTTAGGGTTCCGTAGCCAAATGGCAAAAAACGGAACCCTTATAGATTCGTTATGTCTGTCTGTCCGTCTGTCCGTCTGTCCGTCTGTCTGTCCGTCCGTATGTCACAGCCATTTTTTTTCCGAAACTATAAGAGCTATACTGTTGAAACTTGGTAGGTAGATGTATTCTGTAAACCGCATTAAGATTTTGATGCAAAAATAAAAAAAATTATAATAAATATTCGGGGCTCCCCATAATTAGAACTGAAACTCAAAAAATTTTTTTTCATCAATTGAACGAAATCTAGTAAGTAGTTTTTTTTAATACCTTACTTTGCACCTAATTTATATGGGCGCTAAACATACCAGGTGCAAACTTAACTTAACCACTTAGGGATGGAAAGTGTTTGTACGGAACCCTCGGTGCGCGAGTCCGACTCGCACTTGGCCGGTTTTCTTAAGTAACCGATTTAGCAATACTAGCTAATTAATAATCATTGCAACAAATATTATTTATATTTCGGATTAAAATATTTCGTTATTGTATGAATCTACACATTGAATGTATCTTTAAATAGTTCATTTTGTTATTTAAATAGTAGTTCAGTTCAATTCAAATCCCTAGTAATAAAATTAAGATATGGTGGGATAAAAGTAACATAGTTTATTATTTAATGGGGGTAAGATTAACAGTGAGCCATTTATTGGACTGTGAGGAGTCATTTTGAGCCATTTATTGGACTGTGGCAGTCTTTTTCAGTCAACTGGCGAGAAACTGCGCCGAATTGGGACAAGTGGCGTCTCATTTCGGAGGCTAAGATCCCGTTTGGGTAACTAACTTAAGCTAAGCCAAGATATTTAGTTAGTTAGTGGCAGTTTTATCCCGGCGTTTGACCGCGCGTTTGGCTCGGTTTGTAGACACCTGCCTACTGAGCCGGCGGTCCCGGGTTCGAATCCCGGCCAGGGCAATTTGTGTGATGAACTCGAATATTTGTGCTTGGGTCATGGTTGTTCTATGTATTTAAGTATTTATTTATCTATACAAGTACGTATATCGTCGTCTAGTACCCACAACACAAGCCTTCTTGAGCTTAATTTGGGACTACTTAGATCGATTTGTGTGAGGTTGTCTGATATTTATGGTCTTACCCCACCTTACATTACCCCTCCATTCAACTCGAGCAACATCGGAGCCGACCACCTCGACCAAAGTTTAGGTACGTATAAAAACATCTGAATACTCGATGCCTGTAAAATAACCAATGTTCTACGACTGTGACATGGTTCTAGAATAGGCTGTAAAACTACCCACTTAGGATTAAAGCGCGCACATGTCACGTAGGGTTGCCAGATGGTCGGGATTTGGCGGGATTCTCCTCGACAAAGTAAAAAATCTCCCGAAACAACTTCGTTTAATAAAATATAATTTTAAAAGGATTTACCACTGCTAATATTTCCATACGTAGTATAAATAAATTACCTTATAACATTATTGTATATATTATAGATAAAATTACAATAATGAGAAAAACATTTTATGTTTTTTTTTTGTTAGTATTTATTTATATATAGACATTTCTATCGGCAGTGAACGACGTTGTTTTTAATATCATTTACTTTAAATGTGATTAAATTTTTGTTTTTCCCGACCAAAATTAAAATCCGGAAAATAATGATGTTTCTCCCTATAATAGGGCGATTCGATCTGGCAACCCTAATGTCACGTCAAAACAAACAAATATCACCGCACACCGAACCGTGTAAAAATGTAACCGGCCTTAGATTAATTTTAGACGCGTGACGCAAAGGTATCTAAATTGAATATAAAACGAATGATTGTACTATTCCTGTTGTTTACGCGATGTTGTTTCTGTGGTGGACAGTGTAAGTATCGCAGTCATTTGACTTAACCTGTTGACAGCTGAAGGCAAATTCGAGTTGCGCCTTCGGCATAAAATGCAAAAAAGTCAGACTTACCCGGAACCTTAAAGCTACCTAACTATGGTCCAGCCCATACAACTAAGATCCAAATAACCTTCAAAATTACCTGTTAATATATGATAATTATTACGAATAAACACTAGATGAACGCTTTGTTTAATTAAGACAAATTTAAATAGAAATGAAGATCACTGATAGAATTTGAATTCAGTGATGAAAGAGTTATTTTCGACAATGGTTGGGTGATTGGATTATATTTGGGTAGTTTTACGGAATGTTTATAAAACACTGACACTGATACCAAAATTTTTTATTTTATTATTTATTCAATAATAACATTTATTCAAAACTTTAAACATGGCAATAATAATTAAAATACTTAAAATAAAACTTAACCTAAAAATTAAACTAAACTCGAACTTAATAACATTTATTCAATAATTACATGCATATTAACAACAATAACAACAAACATACTCACTGACACTGAAATCACTACTTTTAGGTCACCATAATACGGTTGTTAGGTGCTCTGCTGCCATAAAAATTTGCAGGTTAAATATGAATGGTCTATGCTTTGCATACACTGCGAATGCTCTATACAAAACAGCATAACTGCTCTGCGAATGATGACAGACCTTATGTGTGTACTTACTTATGTAGAGTATAAGCCGAAATATAGAACTGACTTACGAAATTTAGATGTGTGTTGTACTCAATTCATTATGCTCTGGCCTATTGCAATTATTTTTTAGTTTACGTTGATAAAAAAAATATTAGAGTACCATATATACCCATCTTATTTACCGATATTTCATATTAAGTTGCATATGTGTCTGTGTGTATTGTAATCCTCTTCCTCCTCCTCCTCCTCTTTAAATCAACGATAAGTTAAACTACTGGTTATGTTATATGAGCTGTGTGGTGAGTACTTTTGTTTCGTAAACACGTATTCGACCGGAGAGGGCTACTCGGGCTTCATTATCGTGCAATTATGCGGTATTATGGCTTTCTACAGTACATTTTATTTATAATGGATTTATGTTTCTCATAACCTGAATGCAGTGTAGCGAGATTTATTATAGGTACTTACTCCGACAACTCACTGACTCAAAGTGAGTTTTGGCCTCCGATGAGAATGAGAGATTTCGCCTCGCCGGACGATTTAGTGCTGTCTCTAGTCAGTTATCGGCGTTCAACTACGCCAGATCCGCCGCATCTCGCCTCTCTAGAAATATCTAGGGCGGCCGAAGGGCCGTCGTCCAGTCGTTCGACCCAGATATTCCCTCCTGACACCACGATCATCCCCGTTCACCTAATCCATACTTATTCCTACTTATTTGCATATTTCCTATACTAAATCGTTTTATATGCCTTATAAAATAAAATGGGTTGTCACAACCATGACTCATCCTTAGGTTAAGGTAGGGAGAAAACTTTCCCGAATTAATGTGAAGGAGAGGTACTTTAGTTTTTAATCCATGAAACGTGAAAAAAGGAAACCAGCGCTTGGTTTATTTGTTTTCACTCCTTTATCTCGGAAATAAAACAAAATGTCGCTACGTTTTTTACGGGCCACTCCCAAGTTGAGTCTTAAGTTATATTCCGTTGAATTATTATGCGAAACCCATCCAATCGTAGCTTGACCTCGGCGATGAAAAGCAACTTGCCAGGAAATATTGTTGCACCTTGACAAGGGAAGCACTTTGAAACAATCTACAGCACTAATCACTATAGGTGCAGTTGCAGTCGGCAAAGAAAGATTAATATCTGCTTATTTCATTGCAACATTACAAAGACTTCAACACAATATTGTTTTCCATTTTTCCACCTTGAGAGGAAATTCGATGACGCATTGACATATGCTCAATCAGCCATACAATGGACATTTTGCTATTCAAGATACATTTGAATATAGGATATGATTTTTACGCCTATCAAATCATCTCAGTGAGAAACCAGTGATTACATTGAGAAACGTTAAAATAGACATAAGTATTTATAGTGGAAATAATTTATCGTATCTTTACCGTAGTTGTTTAAACTATAATTATCCTATATTCTTGGTCGTAACGCGTTTGTCTTTTCTTTTCAGCTTTGACGGTGCGATTCCTAACAAAAAGATACATCGGCGAATACGACCATAAACAAGGTAACATATTGTTTGGGTACCAACGAAATCGAAGTTGATTCGAAGCGTATTCTGTATTTAATACTTGATGTAAATCCTAAATGAAATGACAGACAGTAATAATAATAAGATATATGATTAGATAAGAATCCGTGTACGCGAATCTCCACTATACATCGTGTATTTTTGATACAACCTCAAACTTTACAAGTTCTTAGCATAGGTCGCAATGAAAGTTTTTCTATAAATTAATTAAAATATACGATTTTTTCCCTAGTTTCCATAGTTAACCACGCGTATCAAATAAGCGTACGCAACGCATTGCTGCTCGATAAAATTGCAAAAATGAATTACGCTCGGGTTGTTAACACTAAATTAACAATTTGTTTAAATATCGGTTCACAGCGCCAAAATCTACCTCTGGTTTGTGGCTATATCAAAAATACACGCTGTATATTTTTTTATTGGCATCTCTAGAATACCGACTCCTTTTTGCTTGATTTCAAGCAAACTATTATTGAATAGAATGTAAATGATTTGAAACTCTAGGGATATAAATGGCATTATGCATTTGAGTGAACAATCAGTTATCACACTAATTATTATAATGGCCAAAGTCGAATTCAGCCCCAGATGCGCTACGCAACGGATCCATTCTCATTAGTAATATTTGGCATATGCTTTTCATATGCTCCCAAGTTTTTCAATTGATATGGAGATTGATAATACGTACAGAGCGGGCTAGTGAGTTCGTGCCTTTATTTTAAGTAAACAAATTATTATTTTTTTCAGACAGTAAATACAGGCATGAAGTACTGCTGGATGGAGACCCAATCTTATTCGAGATATTGGACACATGTCCAAAGGTGAGTATCAGTGGGAATACAATATTTGTACGTCTAGCTTAACTTTAACATGCGACTTTTTGCCGCGCGATAAATTCTACCTGTCACTTTTCTTTTGATACCGTGCGAGCAAGGCTGGTGACGCTGAGTCGCGCGACAAGGGAAGTCGCGGCAAGATAATGCTAGTTCCGTCGGTAAAGCTCAAGAAGGCTTGTTTTACGGGTACTAGACGACGATATGCATACCTATTTAATTAAATAAATATTTATTTATTCATTGAAAAAACGGGTTACATAACATTACAGGTAAACACCAATGCGTCATGAACCGAACAATGTTTATTTAGACGGTGAAACGGCGTGGCCCCGTTGTTCCGACATCTCGGGTGTTGGATTTGGTAGGTCGCCCCGGAACTGACGAAAGACGACACCTTTCGGCCATCAGAATATATACATAGAACAACCATCCCAAGCATAAATATTCGAGTTCATCACACAAATATTTGCATGTCCTGGCTGGGATTCGAACCCGGGACCGCCGGCTCAGTAGGCAGGTGCTCCAAAACTGCGCCAACGCGTCCTCAAAATATCTAAGATAGACAACAAGTCAGTTTCACGTAACTTTCTGTATGCAATAGCAATCTTCTATACCTACTACGTATTATAAAATTCTAATAATGTACAGAAACTTGAAAATTCTAACAATTTTCATTCTAACATTATTTTCGGAAAAATCATAACAGCGCGATGCAGTATCCGTCAAGCACCATTTGTTGGTAAACAGTTATTTGTCCTCTCATCATGCTGGACTAGATTTTAACTAATTTTGGTACAGGGATATTTCCAAAGATGGTTATAGGATACTTTTTACCCGACTACGACAGTGAAAGAAGTTTTGCGCGTATGAATTTGCTTATTATTATCGGCTGGAGTCGGACCACAATAGCTCTTCCAAGCAAATGAACTGTGAAACACATAAAAACTAAGTATGGCAACACTAACCAAAAATATTAGTAAGTACTTGCATATTTTTATTTAAAATTTACCCATACGAACTTTTATCTTGTTTTAAACTAGACTAGACTCCCTTAGACTAGAGTAGGGATGTCAAAAAACGCATAAGTTACTGTTTTGAATTACAGTACATGTAAACTCACTACTCGTAAATACAACGCAAAAGTCCCCCGAAATATCCATACTTAATATTATATAATAATATTATAAAGTGGGCAAGCACGTGATGGGTCTATAGTTTTTCGCTTCCGTGGTACTACCGGACTTATGGAGCAGGAAGGTAACACCAGTAGTCATGAAAGATGGCAGGGAACCAAGCTCAAAGGCGTCTTGAAATTGTGTTGCCAGACGTTCGTGTGAGGATCGAAACCACTTGATCCAAAAGTTGTGCAACCCGTCTGGCCCAGGACTTTTCCAGTTCTGGGTCGTACGGGCCGCACATCTTACATCATCGGGGCTGATAATCACAGCCCCCATGGCTTCGATCGGCTCACACTCACGTCTGACAACATTCATCCTATCGCCCTCGGTGTGCTCGACTGGCACCGACCAGATACTACGCCAAAAGTTAATCATGGCAGTACGGTACGATCCGGCAGTTGCCCGTCACTCACACATTGGTCGGTTCCCTCCCACTTTCGGTTTACTTCCTTTGGTCACTTTGGAAGAGATGATTCTGCTGGAATCGATCCACACGCTCTCTGTAGCGACGAATACGGCTTGCCCATGCATAAACTTTCTGCTTTAGGTAGTCGATGCGCTCTGTGACACATGCCATGTAATCGCAGGGCCTGGTGCCAGTCCCCGCGAAGGCTTGTGTCACGTAGCGCATCACACGGGGGCGGTTGTTGCCCCCCTAAAGCAGATTAGCTTGGCAATGAGAGTCCTAAACGAGCTGATACGCCGCTCGATCCGTACTTGGCAGGCAGGAACACCCCCGGCGGTCCGCGGTGGTCGGTCAATGTCCGGGATTCTGACACGAGCAACGCGGCACGCCGCGATGGCCCCACAGTGCATGATCGAGTGGGTATCAGCTTCGCTAGCCCGAAGGTGCGGGTCTAGCAAAGCGTCCAGGGCTCCCATTAACGCTAAGTTGCGTTTATGTATTGGCAAGCGTGGTAATCGCGGCCTAGGGTCAGGTGCGGATCGATATCGCCCAATCGCCTCCTCCAAAGCCCTCCTCAGTTGCTCATTGGCCTGAGTACTTACGCTACTCGCACAGTCTTCGATGTGGAAGGGATCCGTCAGCGGCACCCCCGGCACCAGGTTGGGCGCTGGCGCCGGAACCGGTGACGAAGCAGGCGGATCCCGAGCCGGCACGGAAGCCGCGCGAACTGCCAGTACCTCCAGGCGCAATCGATCAAGTGTCGCATCGTCCAGCAGCTTGCGCAGCTGGATGAAACGCACTTGATCGGATAGCCGCTGCGCAGATACGGCGATAGTCGGATCAAACGCCAAAATCAGAGGCAGCATCCTCTTATTATTATTATAATTACAATTTAGTGCAAACTAACTGGGCACTAATATATGAAATGTAACATTGAGAATAGAGTGAATTTTTAATAGAAGAGCACAAGACTTGTTGAAATATTAAATTGGATGTTTTCACCCCTCCCACTCTCTTGCGTCATACTCAAATCATATTCAGCATACGATTAACCCACGTTACCTTTATTTAAAACGCTTCTGTATTTCTAATGATCGATTTTGCCTAATAACCGGCAACGTCATATCAGTACCGCGACTGTTCTTGTTCGAGCTAGCGAAGCGTTTCAACTTTGGCCATAAAAACATTCGTATGTCGGGATGTTTGAATGTTCGGATAGCCGGCTGTTTTCGCCTAAAACCCACATTTCTCAACCGATTCTAATGAACCATTGATACAATTCTAGTGAAATTTCGTAAGCAGTTTCAATAATTATATATCTATTAGTCGAGTCAGTTATTCGAAATTCTTCAAAATGGCGGAGATAAGGCGGTTGAAAACGTAAAAAAACATATTTCTTCCAAACCGAAAAATTATGGCGAGGTCTAAATATAAGTGGCGTACCAAGTAGAGTACAATGAACAGGTATTGTAAAATGCGAGCAAAATGTATTGTACCTAATGACATATGGCGTACGTGAACACCCTAGCAATTCAATGAATTTTGGCTCGCATTTTACGACCCCTGATAATGAATGTTCTACTAACTTCTAATCCAACATTACAGAATGCCGATGACATGCCAGCGAGCGACATCGCCCAGTGGGCAGACGGCCTATGCCTAGTGTACTCCATCACCGACCGAGCGTCGTTCAACTTCGTGCGGCGAGCGAAGCAGAATCTACACTCCGACAAACCACTCACACTCGTTGGGAACAAGGCTGACATGGTGCATTTGAGACAAGTGAGTCATTCGATAAAGCTAAACATGCCACATAATGTAGGGCTGAAATCATGTGCGCAAGTTACATTGCGCAGTGAGGAAACAGCCTACGCTTAGTGATAAACATTTAATAACTATAGGTAAGAAACTTCAATTATCTATCCAATGATTCAATGATATCCCGGGATAGAGAAATAACAATGTTCCCAATTTACGTAGGGAGCTTATACCTTAAAAACATTTTAGTTGCGTATTAATATTCCTATGTAAAACTGTTTTCAACTAAGTCTACTACTACTACGACTAAAAAACAAACAAACTTATAATGATGCCCTGTTGACTACGAATTAGCCTAAGAGTTATGTTCATGGTACGAAGCGTCGGATTCCATACTTTAAGGTTCTTTTTTTAAGTTCACGCACTGTAGCTAGAATACATTTACATTACAGCAATGGTTTCCAACCACTGGTCCACACTGTGCGCAGGAGTCAAACTATGGTCAGCAAACGATTTAAAATTCTTCGGCGGTACATCGCCGGAGGGGAATTTGTTTAGATTTGGTCCCCGCAAACAACAACGAAATAAATGTGGTTCTTGGTCAAGAAGAGGTTGAGAACCACTGACTTACAGGATCCATTTCCAATCAAAAGTGTAACTGTTCCGCGGCTGTGTAGGTATGCAATCTGTGTGTAATCCAGCAATCAAAATAGATTGAGTTCTGTGCCGCAGTCGATGAATATTTTAAGGACTTCTATTCGCATAAAATGCATCTGAAATCCACGAGGGATTTGTAACCAAGAATTGGAATTGTTCCATATTTGCAGAGATGGTTTAATCTAAAGCAGTGGCATGATGAGTATGTCGAGAATGATAAATGTTTCATGTTTAAGTTCTTACTGAATTCCGATACCTCTCAAAAACTTCGCCAGGTTTCATGCGTTATAAACATTTATTAACTAGATATTACTTATTAGGTAACTATTTATTTTCTTGTCTAGAAGGACCCACCTGTAACAGTCGGACAACTACCATTTACTGTCACCTAAGCTAAATTTTTATCTTGCAGGTGAGCATGGACGAAGGCGAGATTCTGGCCAAAGACTTCGAATGCACTTTCCGCGAGGTCGCAGCCGCAGAGCAGGTCAACCAAGTCGGTGAAGTATTCCAGGAGTTGTGCCGGGAGGTGCTCGCGATCCGGCGCCGGAACGCCAAGCACAGTAGCCTCCTGGATCGCATGCTGGGCTCCAAGACTGCCTACAAGGTGTACTCTAGGGGGAAGAGCGACAGTGCGCTGCCGAAGGACTAAGTTTAGATTTGCGCTCATATTATGGAGAGTTGGGTACATATCGGTCTGAATTAAAATCAGATGACACATCTGATGTCCGATATGTTGCATCTTTTAGTAGTAGCCTAAAGCTTATTTATATTAATTTAGAAACAGCTTTATAAAGTTATTAATCTTGAATAAAATTTATATTAAACTGTAATTATGCATTGATATGTATGTTTGCTCACATAACTCTGTTCACTAGTGGCGTGGTGTCTATTAAACCGGACTCTCACCGGTTTGCCCATTTTAGAACTGGATATTGTTCTTGGTAAAGGTAATCGTTTATAGTAATAATTCATTTAATAGTAAGCAAGTTATAACATATTACTACTATGTTATCATATAATTTCATATTATATAGTATATTGTGTCATAAGGGTAGTAAGTAGGGAATTACTAACGAAGGACTATTAGAAGCCCGACGCCGAAGGCGGAGGGCTTTTAATGTCCTGAGTTTGTAATCCCCTTACTTCCCGCCTTACACACAATATTTTTCATCACATTTGGGAGTAAATAACAAATAAATAAGTAAAAAATAAACATTAAACGATAACGATTGACAATTAACTTTTATCTGTACCTATATATTTTTTTTAATTTACTATAAGCACTGGCAAAACGGCCATCAGCTTAAAAAAGAAAACAAATGTACACAGAATCTTACTATTTATCATTAAACAAATAACAATTAACAATATTATGCAGCAATAATTAACACCGTGATATTATAAAACTTAAATACGAACAGTATTTTTGTTACAAAACTAAATAGTAGGTATCTAACCAATAATATTTAACTTTTTTCTTTTTTTTTGTGTCGTCTACCACAGATAATGCTAAGAACTGCGTTTAGTTTAGAAACTTGACAGGCTATACTGCCAGATTGTAACGATAATTCAAAATTAAATTTAATAAAACAATTGCAAAATACACTTAAATAATTGTAATACATAAATATTAATGCAGTTCATATACCATATTAATTCAATACACAATAAAATTTGCTGGTAGGCAAGTTTTGTTGATACAACAAAAAACCTTGGCTGGGTTGAAACCTCCTTAGTCTGAAGCAATGTACGAGTGCGTACTATATTTTTAAAACTAAAACCATAACTCCCTCGGGAGTTATAACAATTTATAACTCCCGCGGGAACTATATATAGGCCTTTGTCCTTCAGTACACCTGCATGTAATACCATCTTTTACGAGCAAATGTGATGAAAAAATAATACTTAACTAAAATAAACTAAAAAAGGTGTAAAAAACTGTGCCCCCGCGGCATGGTCCCGAAGACGCTAATCTAAGGTAATCTAAATATGTCCCGGCTTGCCCACAGATTTCGTTTCTAGTTCTATATAGAAATTCAATCCCAAAAAAAAAAGGATCGAGTGGCATCTTTACACCCTTAATAACGGTATTATATCATGTAGACTTGTAGACTTTCTTCACTCCTGTTATTACCAGGGTTCGTAAAATGCGAGAAAATTCGTTGAAGTGCGGCCGTCACTGGTTGTTATACGTCATTTCAATCGATTTTGCTCGCATTTTACGATCCCTGGATATTACATTTAACTACTACATATATGTATAAGTCTAACAGAGTTCGATATGTACCCAGCTTAACTGTTATAGATTTTCCGATGTTTCCTGAATGTATTTTTTTATTTAAACTATTATTATCTTAAGATTTGTAAGGTGTGGACGGCATATGCATTCTGTATCTTGTTATATTAATATTATATGCACTGGATATTTATAAATCCACATATACATTCTCAAACACCTATTTTATTATGTCAAATGTATAGTTTTTATAAGTTTAAAGTAAAAAAACTATTTTGTTACAATGTAAAGTGGAAATGAGGTTGTGATGGTAAAGGGTCGGTATATAGCAAAAGTCGTGATAAATACCTAAAGTATGAGAATGACAACTTATTTTGAGTGGTGCGGTTTTGCACCAACCAGTGTTAATATTTAACCAGACGTGAATGTATCTTAAATTTTTGGGTTAAATTGTTAATTCTGGTTGCATGTTGGCCTAAGGCTGTGCTGTCTGAACGTCACTCGCGTCTAGATGAAATTATGCTGTAGAGCAGTGATGCCCAAATGTGATTTATAGTTAGCGGGGCACTTATATAGCCTGACAGAGTGTTTTTCAGTCCACGCCATGTTGCGGATTTTTAGTGGTACTAAGTTGTTTACTGGCACCGGAAAATTTTTGGTAACTGACGTTGAAAGTCAGTGAATGTCACTCATGTAAACAAAGAGGAAACAAATATTCCGCAAATTTCAAGTACCTAATTATTGCATAATAAAGCCAAAAATATGATGAACGGCAAGTTATTTTTCCGGTAAAGTCCGGTAAACAATGTTTTGAATTTGGTTGATGACAAATCCTTGGGAAATCGCCACTGACGTTTTAAGTACGTTTTATACAGCAAATATATGACGTATGCACATTATTGCCATATGAAAGTTGTTTGTGGCGCCATTATCCCTGACCCCTGACCGACACTTGTTAGGCTATACTTATACAAGTTTAGTGTCGCATTTTGTATTGGCGCTCGAGCTATTCAAAATAGCATAGTTTAGGCTTCCGGAGATGAGACTGCCAAGTTGAGTCGAGTCCGGCCATGACTTCAGTCTTAGCGGCGAGCGGCAGCGGTGCGCGGTATTTGTGTCTCGCTCACTCGTACGGCCGCGGCGCTCGGATCTCTCGTTCCACCGCTCGCCGTGCCGCTTGCCGGTGAAAGTCGTGGCATGTCCGTATGGTCGTTGAAGAGATACTGTTCAAAATAACGGTTTTTGAGAAGATTTACACAGATTATATATTTAACAGTTGGATACTAAGTATATTGTTTATATTTATCTATATAAATATTTGTAACGTTGTAATATTGAAGAATGAAACTTTATGAAAGATGTTAGCGTATAGTTTTAGGAATAAATTATTAATTAATTTAGTTATTTTTTTATATGTCCGTAACTACAGCCAAAGTATAATACGCGGATATAATATATGTAGGAAGAAGGCGCGAAATACAGAACGTGACGAAGTAGGAGAGTAAATAGTTTGATTTATTTATTAAGGTTCGTAGTGCACATCCTTGAGTGATTTTCTAAACAGTTGGTTTAAAAAAAACTTACAGTCGTATGGAGAACCTCCTCCCTTTGAAGTCGGTTGAAAATTACAACTAGTGGTGTGCTATGAAATGTCATTACCAACTTCAAATATTTGTTGTTCTTGTAGAAAAAAGACTCATACTCCGGTGTTCTCAATTCGGTTGTATTTTTTTATTTATTTAGTAGTTGCAAATGATTATTGCTGATGGCTGTGTACTATTGAAATAAAAGTAAAGACAAACCAAAGATTAAGCTCATAGTTTTATTGTGTATGTATGTAAGATTCTGTACGAATTAAATTTTTTGATGCATTTTACTTCTGAATTAATATCGTTTTTGATAATGTATGTCAATAAAATTTGTATGTTTTAGTGACCGCTGTTAACCTGTACATGTGATAAAAAATCGGTTCACATGCAAGCAAAAAATATAGGGGTGACCGACGGGTTTTGAAACTGTGGGTTGTCGCGTCAATTTCTCGGTATCAAAATCCGTTAGCAAGCCAGCAACAACGCTGTTTAAACGTGCGCCACCGGCGCCACCGCCCGCGAGTCCCTCATAGTTCATAGTAGTTCATAGTATTTATTCATGTTTCTGTAAGATAATAATATTAACAATTAATATTTTGTTGATGTCAACGAATTACACTGCAATTTTAATTTGATGACAGTATATAGCAAATAAATTATAAGTACTAATAACATAATTAAAATTTACAAAAAACTTAAACAATCACAAATTCAATAATGCTAGTCTCCAATCAAAATCCTCAGTGTAAGGACAGTTCGCTTAGCTAACGGATGTCGTTTCTAGAAATTGCCGTTATTTCAAGTCACCGCTGTTTCAAAACGTCTTGGTCTCCCCTGCTACACATTTTTGAATGACTGAATTCACCGTTTTATGTATGAAAATGTGGTTATTGATGTTTCTCTGCGCGTCGCGCTATGTAGAATTTAGGACAATGCTATTTGTATCCAAAAATTATTGTAAAACCCTAGTCATGCTTATGCTATATAAAGCCTGACCAGAAATATTGTATGAGAATGCGCCATATTGCGGAATTTCACTAGAACTAATTTCTTACACTGGCAATAATTTTATGATGGTTTGTCAACAATGTCAATGTCATTCGTGGTTTTTCTTTAAAAAACATATATTTAAAAATATCCAAAGAAAATGCCTAAAACCGTTCACAATCGTGAACGTAACATTATAAACGAAATTACGAAAAACAGCCAGGAAAAGAGTGCATTCCATTAAGTGATGTTACGAGGTTACCGTAGGAACTGACAGGTATTTAAACTAATGTCATTAGAGTGCGGTTGCGATTGGTTGCAAAATTGTTGCCATAATAATCTTATAAATAGCGCCCTCTTGACAATCCTCATATATTTCTGGTCAGGCTTTAGTAATATAAATAATTTATAATAGAGGACCCAATTCAAAGGTGTTTTTTTATTAGAAATAAAGATTGGTATCGGATTGGTTATTATTATAAATAAGTATTTGAGTGCGAGCGAGAGAAGCGAGCGAAGCGTCTATCTTCGCCAAAATTCATTTCGTGTCCGGATGTTTGGATTTCCGTCTGTTCTCACCTACAGGCCCTATTTGTTAACCGATTTACATGAAATTTTAAGAGTATTTTCTATAAGTAGCTAGAAATAGTTTGTAGAGTCAGTTTATCGAAATTTACTAAAATGATGAAAAAAGGTAAAAACTGGCAAATTTCTAACGCAGAGCCAATAGCATTAAGTTAAATGAAATTGAGTTATACATTAACTAAAGATCGTCTAGAAGAGATCGATCTTTAGCGATAAGAACGACTGTTATAACTAGGTATTATTCAAATTAATTTATTTGTTTTCGTTTTCTGTAAGTATTTTTATGTGCAATGAATCATACTTATACTCTTATTGTATGTTATACAAATACTAATGTATCTTTAGTAAACATGTATACCATACTATCATATTTATATTATACAATTCTAAAAATATATTGAAAGTCACTTTTCTATGGAGAGGGATCAATAATAACGGATACTATATAATACATTTTGGCACAGGGATATCTGGACATCCAAAGATGGTCATAGCCGTCATAGGATAGGTATCTTTTTTTACCCGAAAAAACTAAGTAATGTCAATAGAATTACTGTCTCTAAAAGAACGAAAACAAAACGGGTATATCTTAGATTTTCTTACTATTTATACTTTTTTCTATGGAATTCTTACTAAGTGACAAAGATTTTCTTTTCTTTTTGTCACGTTATGTGACCACACGATACCAAATCGTTATATTTCAGGAATTTAGTATGAATGATTGTAGAGTAATATCTTAAAGGCTTTGTTACAGTCCGTCCAAAAAGAGTAGAAATTAAAAACTGGCAATACTGTAGTGTCGTCCCTTTCTAATCAATCTAAGAAAACGGGGACGACACTACAGTATTGCCATTGCCACTTTTTAATTTCTACTCTTTTTAGCCTAGTGGTAGCGGTGGTAGCCTAGTGGGTAGCGGTGGTAGCCTAGTGGTTAGGGCATGCGACTTTCAATCCGGAGGTCGCGGGTTCGAACCCGGCCCGTACCAATGAGTTTTTCGGAACTTATGTACGGAATGTCATTTGATATTTACCACTCGCTTTTCGGTGAAGGAAAACATCGTGAGGAAACCACCTAAGCCCAATAAGGCCTAGTTTCCCCTCTGGGTTGGAAGGTCAGATGGCAGTCGCTTTCATAAAAACTAGTGCCTACGCCACATCTTGGGATTTAGGTAGCCGACCCCGATTGAGAATTCATTCTCAAAAAATGGGACAAAAGGCTAGGAGGATGACTCTTTTTGGTCAAACTGTACTAAGCCGCCTTTGCAAAGGAATTTTAGAGTTATTTTATTGTATTCCTATAAACTTAACATGACAGGGTTTCAGAAATATTTGTTACAGATATAAACAAATTTGATTCTTTTTCAAATGGGAAAGCAAGCTTTTTTTATTTAAAAATTTATGAAATATTATAATATGTATAATCGTAACCCTCTCTGTATGTAGATGCATTATGTGTACTCAAAGTTATATTTATAAAATCTAAATGCTTATTAATAAATTATATTCAGATCTTATTTTCTTATTATTTAACAATTTACCTGAATATGTCAGAACTAAATTAAATACGATGTTTTACTGTAGGTTATTTATATTATACAATTCTAAAAATATATTGAAAGTCACTTTTCTATGGAGAGGGATCGATTTACGAAAATCAACAGAACCCACTTGCAAAATATAGAGAATATAATTATATTTAATAACTTTTTATTAAAAAAATAACCGACGGCAAATAAAGTTATGTTATATTATGACAATAGGACCAACTAGGAGGTACAGTCGAGTTCATTTACATCTACACACTTACGAGATCAAAAATATCTAAACAAGACTTACTGTACCTAATGTTCTTATAAAAAAATGGTTTCAGCCGTTTTCGAGTAGGTAATCAGGGAACATCCATTCCAAAAAAAACATGAAACATTTGTGCACCTCTGACTCTTACTTTATTAGGGTTTCGTATGCTTATACTTATAAAAAACTTTGTATACAGAGGTATTCGACTGTGACGTCCCAAGATAGGTAAGTATAGACGCTGTTATATTACATATCGTAGAACTCAAATCTCAAACATACTTTGAACAACAACAATGTTGTAACAATTATCCCATGATCAGTAAACATTTAGTTACCAACGTTATACGATTAAAGTCAATTTTTATAATCGACTTAGGTATTATAGGGCTTGTGCACAAATCACGGGAGGTTTTTTCGGCTACTTTTCGACCCCTCCTCCCCCCGCCCCAGAATTTCGTGTAATAGACTCGCTATTTTGAAGTATTTAACAAGCGAAGATTTATTTTTAACGAAACCGAGAAATAGTATCTACTCATGTGGTATCAACGTGATCTGTCTATAGATTTTTTCTTGACCCCCCTTTCCCCTTATCGAACCTTGCGTGATTTGTGCACAAGCCCCTAGTTTGAAAAAGTGACTGTAAG
Source organism: Apotomis betuletana (assembly GCA_932273695.1). Taxonomy (NCBI): domain Eukaryota; kingdom Metazoa; phylum Arthropoda; class Insecta; order Lepidoptera; family Tortricidae; genus Apotomis; species Apotomis betuletana. The sequence continues at coordinate 7,234,546 of OW026298.1, read as the reverse complement.
GCTGGAAAGAATAGTGTAAGCAAGCTAGTTTTAATAAAAGCTCAAACCAACTAAAGTTTTGCCAGGCAGGCGATGCAACGGCACACACTAGTAGTCAATTAATAATTTGACCCTATAGTCTGGCATTATATCATATCATATCTTTAGTTACGAATCACTGACTGGCCGGTTACAAAGGCAACCCTAGAGTCAGTATGACAAAGGGTAATCTGTGCCATGCCAAGTGGTCATAAATTAAAAATAAAAGCGCCTCCCCTCGCGTGTCACCAGCTGGCCAATCAGAGCACGTGACGTCACGCTATTCAATTGTGGAACAGATTCAAAGATGGCACCTAAAACCATGCTGTGCTAAGAACGACGTAAGTACACATGCAGCTAAAAGACACGTACGTCTTTTTTCTGGCACACTACTCACGAGGGTTTATTATCTTTTCGGGCCCTTAGTTTGCGATTTAACAATGGGCATGTTTGCTATTATAGTAGTGGACGGACAAATGAGACTCACGATTCAGAAATTGATGATTACTTAAATATAATAATTGTTAGAAACCGGCTCATGTTCCGGTATATCTCCACATCTCCACTAATATTTTGCAATTATAAAGTAAACTACATTTTTTTGGGAGAGAGTTATTTAAAAATCTATTAAATTTTATACAACCATTTAAAAAACCAATGTTTCCGGTTTCGTGGCAGAGCGTTATAGTCAATGGGAAATTGCAATTCGGAAAATGATAAAAAGTTGTGATAAACTAAATATTGGTTGAAAACGTATTCGTTGATGGTTTTCGCATTTCGGCATGGATTTATGCTTTTGCTTTATTTTACTAGTCTGGTATTTGCGTTGTCCTATAAACTTAGTACGAAACTGGTCATAATTACCTATGGCCTGTAATTTTTTCTTAGTTTAGTTGCTTAATTAAGTCAACACTACAACGTATTTAAGCGTATGTTACGTGAAACAGTCACTTTATTTTAAAAATTTAAATTTAGGGACATTAAAGTAAATAACAAAAGCCACAGAAAATAGAGAAAAAGCTAAAATTTTAAATTGTCGGATGACGATACAAATTCACTAAGTTCTTACACTTTTTAAGAATCCACTATTTTCGAGTAGAATGTAACTTTTTATATAATTCAGCTATTTACAAACACACTTTTTTTAAACTGACAACTTAAAACAGATTTATACGTTGTAAGTCAATTTGTTACAATATATAATCAAGATTCGTAAAATGCGAGCATTATTCATTGAAGTGGAGGATCGTCACGATCATGACGTCATTTCAATCCATTTTGCTATCTTTTTACGATCCCTGATGATTACTTATGTTACACCACAATCAGCAGGTTTCTAGTAAGTTCAGTATTTGTAGTTATAATTTATAATGATTCTAGCTGTCTCAAATTTGTACTTACTTGGATTTATTTTTACCTCAAACTCGAACTCTAAATTATCGAATGCGTTATTACGTGCCATAATTTTACTATGAATAAATACGTTTTTTATTTGGCTTCTTGCTAGATTAAAAATGAATTATTATTTTAAAAATACAGAGAACTCTTAGAGTTGTTCACTAACAAAACATACATACAGTGAAACATAGAACCTCCTCCGTTTATGAAGTGGGTTAAAAAGACGCATGTGAAATCGATAGGCCCAATTTCACCACACTCTGTTAGTTATTATCGACTCGTCGGTCCCTTAGGCGTTATCATATTTTAGGCTAATGGACGTTTTCTTGCGGACTTAAGTAAAGAATTTCAGGCATTTTTTTTTATGAAACTCGTACCCATAAAAACCTGATAAAAACTGTTCAATTTTGACCACAGTATAACCTTTTAATCTACATGCGCGCAATGCATGTGATATTTTTTTTCATGGTTCAGTGGTCAAGGTTATACATCAATCAGCCAATTCCAACTAGCGCGATGAAATTAATCGACGAGTGTTAAAATGTTTGAAGCCTCTAAAAACCCACAGTACAACTGTTAAAAAAAATAGTACTGTGCGCTGTAAACGCATTATTCGAATGGGCTTATCATCCCCAAGACCCCCACCCCATGTCATCCCTGCGCGCTGCGCAAGCGTCACTCAGTTAACAGCCTCTGACGTAAACACTTCCATATACATTCGAAATTTGGAATTTCGATTTCGCGATCGTTATTTGTTTTTATTTTTATTGAAGACTGACTTTAACGGATGAATCGACTTTAAATATCGAATTGCTGTTGTTTTTTTAGTGCAAAAGTGATGTGCCCACGGATTTGATAGGTAAGTATATTTTAAATTTTAATTGACAATGCGATTTTTTAATTTTTGATATAAGATATACAAGCAATGCGAATTCTAGTTTGCGAATGCTATACGCGGGTAAAGTGTGTAATCTGAAGTATATTCATTTGTTTTACCGAAAAAAATATTAAGCTGTTACGAGTGTGTTGTATTTATGTGATATTGACAATTTAATTAACTACCGTTTGAAGAGCGTCATTGGCCTACCTAATTGTACTTTTATATGTATTTGATATATTTTATTTTGATATTTGTTGTTTTTGTGTAGTTGTTTGATATATTCTGTCCTGTAAGTAACGTGACTATGCTAACTATTGATATATATAAAATTGGAAATGAACCAGTTAACCGATTTGTGTGAATAACCGCAGTTTCGTTTAATTAAAGCTTAGTTATTGTTACGATAGGAAAACTAACTGGTCGAATCGCTTAAAGTCTGCCGTTGTGTCTTCTTATATTTCGCAATAGTTTAATAAATAAATAAAACAAAAAATATCGAGGGACAATCATACACAAATCGATCTAGTCCCAAACTATAAGCAAAGCTTGTATTGTTTAATGGGTACTAGACTAATAAAACCCAATATGACATAGTACTTACATAATATTAAGTTTATCATATAACTACATATATCAAATTCTAATTAACATGATTGACCGAGCAAGGGCAGCTTCTAAATGGGTTGGATTACTCATATCGCGTATATTAAAATATATATATATATATATTAAGGGACAATCTTACACAAATCGACCTAGCCCCAAACTAAGCAAAGCTTGTACTATGGGTACTAGACGACGATATACATAATATATAAAATACATATATACACATAACATTCATGACCCATGAACAAATATTCGAGTTCATCACACAAATATTTGCCCTGGCCGGGTTTCGAACCCAGGACAAACCGAGCCAATCGCATCGTCAATCATAATTATATTAATTCATATTAATTCCAGAGTTGAGTTTCAAACGTTTCGAAAGCTACTATACCGCTTTACGAATTCCGTATTCACGGGTTTTGAAATTTTCCAAAAACTTTTATTTTAATGAGTGATGCGGTGACCAATGTAAACGAAATACTTATTTTTGTTTACAACTTTGTAAACAAATTGGAGGTGCGTTTATTTTAAATTTCTTTTATCCAAAGTTCTTTTGAGCAGATTGAGCTACGGCGTAGCATTATGCATTGCTAATACGAAACGAGAGAATAAGGCAATCGACTTTACTAGATATACGTGGGTATACATATTGTTACATATATTTTTTATTTATTTATTTAATCTTTATTGCACAAAAGAAAACTTATCGTACAAAAGGCGGACTTAATGCCATGAGGCATTCTCTACCAGTCAACCTTAGGGCAAAGCGGAAAAATTGTAGGCGGTGCAACTAACTTACACATAAGTAACAAAACATAATTATAATACTTATACATAATCTTGCTATACATGTAAATATATACATACATCTAATATAATATAAACATATATAATATAAATAAATAATAAATAAGCGGTGGTAGCCTAGTGGTTAGGGCATGCGACTTTCAATCCGGAGGTCGCGGGTTCGAACCCGGCCCGTACCAATGAGTTTCTCGGAACTTAATGTACGGAATGTCATTTGATATTTACCACTCGCTTTTCGGTGAAGGAAAACATCGTGAGGAAACCACCTAAGCCCAATAAGGCCTAGTTTCCCCTCTGGGTTGGAAGGTCAGATGGCAGTCGCTTGCGTAAAAACTAGTGCCTACGCCACATCTTGGGATTTAGGTAGCCGACCCCGATTGAGAATTCATTCTCAAAAAAATGGGACAAAGGCTAGGAGGATGATGATATATAATATAAATAAATATATACATAAATATATACAGCGATGAAACATACTAAGCAGATAGACTACGAGACATCATTTCTGCCAGCAAAGAAGCTGCACACAGAATTTCGTCCGTGTAAGTCTCCTATGTATCCAACAACAATCTTTGGATATCCCCGTACTAAAATTGGTCATACCTAATCCCCGACAGTTTTTATTTTTAGGGTTCCGTACCAATCGGAAAAAACGGAACCCTTATACGATCACTTTGTTGTCTGTCCGTCTGTCTGTCTGTCAAGACCCTTTATCTCGACTTGAATTAATAACACATACTCTGGTCTGGTCCTTAAAGCTGTAAAAAAATCAAACTTCTACATGTAAAAAAGATACGGCCGTTGATCTCGCAAAAAACTTATATTTCGACACTCTCAAGGAAATCAAAATACATAATACCCAATCATTTTGATTACCTACTAATACTTCCTGATGAGATGACCTAGAACTATGAAATTTGGCAAGTAAAATCGTCACATACTACAAATACCTACTTATAAAAACCTGAAAACTATACATTTGTATAGTTAGTTAGTTCTTATCTCACCACCTACTATTTTCTGTTTAATTTTGTTTTCTCCGCTACCCAAAGGTTGTCTGGAAGAGATCGCTCTTTAGCGATAAGACCGCCTATTGTCTACCATTGTTTAATTTAACATTTCTCATGTAATATTTTTCTTGTTGGTGTGCAATAAATTGTTGTTGTATTGTATTGTATTTGTAATAAAATCATAAAAAATAATTCAAACATTATATTTGGAGAACTCGGTTGCGTTAAGTTTGCACCTCGTTTGTATGCGGCGCCATACATTTCAGGCGCAAACTTAACTCAACCAGGCCAATTAAGATGGGATAAGTGAAAGTTTGTACGGAACCCTCGGTGCGCGAGTCGGACTCGCACTTGGCCGGTTTTTTTGTTGCTGATTCGATTACATTGAGCTGTTATCGTTAAGACGCTGGTTGTGTTGGTGGGCTTGCCGCAGCAATCGCAGCATAAACCTCAGCCCTACCGTACGTGTGGGGTGCTGTCTGCGTCTAGCACAACTACGATCATAGCCTCGCCCGTCACTCTCTCACAGTGCAGCGAAGAAAGAGATAGGTAACATTTCTCGCAAAAAGAATTGCGAGGTCCAGCTGAGAGGACATAGAAAAGTGTACCAACATATGGCTGTGTACGGCTGGATGCATCGCGCTGTTAAGATTTCTCCTGAAATAATGACGTCTCTCCAAAGAAAACATATTTTCAATACGACTTCAATAATATAAATATATTTTTAAAATAATTTCCTAATAACAAATTATCGATCTAATCTACTAAGTTTTCGTACATTAACCTACACATATTAAATCCTTGACTTTGTGAGATTATTATTATTGCTAAAACGCTAACAAATATAAAAATACAGCTACACTTATCATAATAAATGTAAGTACTTGAAGTATACTATTAACATACTTATAAACCTTGGATAACGAGCTCGATAAACCAAGGTATTATACTTATCGTACGATGACTAACGAACCTTTGTCTAAACTAGAACGTTCGGCAAGCTTAACAAGCGTTTTGTGTTAGTTACGCAACTCAATGCGCTTTTGACCAGGGTGAATTGAATATCCAGAGTTTTTAAGCTGATTTTTAAGTTTGACGAGTAAAATCTATGTTTTAATTTTTTGCTCCTGTTACAGGGCCCACCCGGTATATATATATATATATATATATATATATCTCATTCTAAGAGATAGCAGCGTCCCTATCAGTCCGCCGGACTGTTCGGTCGTCTGTTACGGCTTTTAATTAAAACGAGCCAGCTCTTGAGTTGTGGTAATAGCTAGAACCGCGCGGTTAGAACGCTCAGAGAACATGAAGATCATCAAGATCCATTTGAAAATAATAAACAACAATATATACTTATCTAGGTATAAATCTGCGGATTTAAACTAGTACAGTAATCAAAACGTTAAAAGTCAAAAATACTAATCTAAAAAATAAAATTGCATGTGGACATTTCAAATATGATAAAAAAACATCTCCTAGTCAAAATCCTCACTAGCTCATTAAATAAAACTTTATTCCATAAATTGACAACAATCTCATTTATTAACCGGGTTTTTTACCGATATTATCAAATAAAGATTATCAAGAGAAGATTTACAGTCATATTTATTTACTTCAGTAAAATTAATTGCACAAAAAGTCACATCGTACAAAAGGCAGACTTAATATCATGAGGCATTCTCTACCAGTCAACCTTAGGGCGAAACAGAACATTGTAAACATATTTATAGACCTCCTAGGTGACAACGCGGTGGGTCCAGCTGTCAACTACTCCTACTGGAGTGGCATGATGGCATAAAGTATGCGGGCCCCAACTTTCGTATGAACAAAGCTCGTGTAATGTGATAGGTTCGGCACCGGAATAAACAGGCCTTGTATTCGCGGGCGAATCAACTTTTTGAGCGACATTATTGACTCCCAAGTAGAACACACGCTATTTATTTTATTTACTAGAAGGCTGGTTTCCCGGTAACTCCCGAGCCATTTTGAGTAACGCCGGAGACAGAGACAGAGACAGCGAGCGAATCAAATTTTTGAGCGACACTATTGACTCCCAAATAGCACACTAGGCTATTTATTTTATTTACTAGATGCCTGATTTCTCAGTAACTACCGAGCCATTTTGAATAACGCCGGAGACAGAGACAGCGAGCGATTCAAATTTTTGAGCGACACTTGACTCCCAAGCAGCACACAGGCTATTTATTTTATTTACTAGAAGCCCGATTTCTCGGTAAATCCCGAGCCATTTTGAGTAACGCCGAAGACAGCGACAGAGACAGCGGGCGAAGAATTGACTCCCGAGTAGAACACAAAATTTGAGTGCTGATTCTTAGACGACGCTGCTTTCAGACTTTTTTAAAATTTTCAAAAAATTTTATTATTTTAGGCCACAGCTAGGCATAAAATGATTACAGAATACTCTTTACCCGACTGCGGAGCAGCAAAAAAGTCATAACCCAGTTTCACCTGCGTGGGTGAATTTCGTGGACCTTCTAGTACAGAATAGTTTTCAATCTTTCATCTAGATTTGGTTATCATATATCAGTTTAATGTACCAGTATATTTCTGGATCCCGTACCATTTCATATGAATAAATGCGCTTTCAAAAAATGTTTGCGAGACCTCTACGCTAGCAGAGTTGTGAAATCTTACGAGTAGGTTATCTGATTAGTATGTTGATGTTTCATCTGTATTTATTTATATGTGTATAATATATATATTTATCTAAATATTTATTTATTAAAACATGTTTAAGTTAGTTTAGTAGAGTTGCTAAGCCGCGAAATTGTGCGCATCGGGTTACAAGCATGAAATTTTTACCACACATAGAGCGTTCCACGGTGATTATTTTCAGATGTAGAGGGAAGTCAGATTCGTCCCCTGTGTGGTGGGAGAGCGGGGTGAAGAGGACCAAGTACTGCTCTTTTTCTTTTTTTTATTACTGATCAGTAAAGGCTATTAGGGCTTGTGCGACATCGTTTTCGTGTAAATAAGATATCAGCTATTATTTTTTTATGTTATTTAAGAATAGTTTCTTATTAAAATTTGGGTTTATTGCCGAAAAGGTAAAAATCACAACAAGTTTTTTTTATTCAGAACGATAAATTAGTTATCTATCCTGAATATTTACAATTTAAAAAAATATTACTAAACAGAAAATTTAATCTTGTTTTTAAAAATGTATACATATTGGGCACATCTGATACAAAAAATACCTTGAAAAAAATGTTGATGTTAAGCTTAGCCTGCGTGTTCTAGTACATTTTGCTAAGTCGCGAAATTGTGTACATCGGGATACAACCACGAAATATCTACCACAGATAGAGTATTCTGCGGTGATTATTTTCAGATGTGGAGGGAAGTCAGATTCGTCTCCTGTGCGGTGGGAAAGCGGGGTGAATAGGACAAAGGAGTCCTCTTTTTCTTTTTATATTACTGATCAGATAACGCTACTAGGACTTGTGTGGTATCGTTTTCGTGTAAAACAGATATCAGCAATTTATTTTTCATATTATTTATTCATAGTACCATATAAAAATATGGTTGTATTTCCGAAATTGTAAAAATCACAACAAGTTTTTTTATTCAGGGAGATAAATTAGTTATATTTCCTGAATATTTACAACAAACAAAAATATTGCAAAATAGAAAATTTAATCTTGTTTCTAAAAACATATACATATTGGGCACTTTTCATACAAACAGTAACTTAAATAAATTGTTGATGTTGAGATTAGCCCGTGTGCTCGTGACACATTTGCAAAAAAAAAAAAAATTTAATTGCATTAATTTGTTTTTCGTGGACATATAGTAAATATTATATGTAAAAGCATGTTAATAATCATTATTTAATGTATTTAATGAAGCGAAATAGGATGCGTTCGGAGATTTACGTTGGTTACGCCGACGTAAAGATATATTTTAAGCTACTGTTTGTATGAGAAGTGCCCAACATGCATATATTTTTAGAAACTAGATTAAATGAGCTTTTTAAAATAATAATAATAATTTGAAAATGTTCACGAAATTGAACTAATTTACCTCACTGAATAAAAAAACTTGTTGTGATTTTTACCTTTTCGGCCATACACCCATATTTTTATATAGAACTATACAAAAATAGCATAAAAAATTAATTTCTGATATTTGTTTTACACGGAAACGATACCAAACACGTCCTGGTAGACTTAACTGACCAGCAATAAACAAAGAAAAGAGGGATACTTGGCCTTATTCACTCCACTCTCCCGCCTCACAGGGAACGAATCTGACTTCCCTCCACATCTCAAAATAATCACCGTGGAACACTCTATCTATGGTAGAAATTTCATGCTTGTAACCCGATGCGCACAATTATGTTAGAAAACAGCGGACTAACAACTCTACTAGTTTATTTTAGTTAGCCCACAATTTATCTGCTTTGCCCGAAGGTTGACAGTTAGAGAATGCCTCGTGGCATTAAGTCCGCCTTTTGTACGATAAGTTATTTTGTGCAATAAAGATTAATATAAATATGCCGAGTTATATCAGAAACGAGACTAAAGTATCTGAATGAGAATTTTCAGTGTTACGTTCCTGTTTCGAAAGGCTTAACGCTTAACGTGAATATCAAACAACGTGATTGACCACGTGAGTTGTTTGACGCCATTTCATCAGAAGGGACTTTCGTTTCCATAAGGAAGAAAAAAATAATAACTTTCAGCAGTCAGGTAAATCGCATAACTTTTGTGGACATCAATGCTGCTACACGTGCGCGAAACTGTTGGATACCTTGGAGGTGTTTTGGTGTTACACGCCGCAAATATAAGTTCATAGGTATGTACCTACATTTATATTTTTTCCATTTATAGAAGTAAATAGCTTTTGCCCGCGACTACGTCCGCGTGGAACTTGGAAGTATGGATGGATGTGTAAGACCAGAATTTAAGTACTCAGGTCAATGAATTATTGGTAACTGCGAGATAGGTATCATTTAATTTAACACATTTCCGTAAACTACGTTTTTTGTCTTCCCGTCCTAATCTAATAACCAAAATAAGCGGAAAGATTATTTTCCTACGTACAGACAAAAGTAATTGATAAACAAATAGGCAGCACACCTAACTAACCTAACCTAATAACATAAATAAGCAAATGGATTTTTGCCTACGTACAGACAGACAGACAGGTCTAACGTTTTACTTAAAATCCTAAAGGATGAAAGTTTTATTCGATAAAGTTTTATATTTATAAAAAAAAACAGCTCAAACGATACCTACCCAAAAATATTGACTTAATAAATAGGTCATACCTAACTCCTAACCTAATAATAAAAATAAGCAAGTCGATTTTTTCTTACGTACCTACAGACAGACCTAACGTTTTACTGAAAACCCTAAAAGATGAAAGTTATTAGTGAATAACTTTTTAAGTCTATTTGAAAACAGTTCAAACGACACCCAACCATATTGAATTAATAAATAGGCAGCATACCTAACTTAACCTAATAACAAAAATAAGCAAGTAAGTAGATTTTTTCCCTACGTACAGACAAACCTATTAAGGTTTTCCTTGAAAAAATATTAAAGTACAGAGCACCAAGCAAAGAAAGAACTCGTTAATCGAAAGCGCAAAATATTATATATCGCATACGTCCGACAACGTCACGTGTCTGCCCGTTCAGCGTAGTTAGCAATCTAAACTCCCCTCCCCCATCTACGCCACGCCGCCCGTTTTTAGGGACCCGTAGCCAAATGGCAAAAAACGGAACCCTTATAGATTCGTCATGTCTGTCTGTCCGTCTGTCCGTCTGTCCGTCTGTCCGTCCGTATGTCACAGCCATTTTTTTCCGAAACTATAAGAGCTATAACTGTTGAAACTTGGTAGGTAGATGTATTCTGTGAACCGCATTAAGATTTTGATGCAAAAGTAAAAAATAAAATAATAAATATTGGGGGCTCCCCATACTAGAACTGAAACTCAAAAATTTTTTTTTCGTCAAACACATACGTGTGGGGTATCTATGGATAGGTCTTCAAAAATGATATCGAGGTTTCTAAAATATTTTGTTTCTAAACCGAATAGTTTGCGTGACAGACGCTTCCAAAGTGAAAAAAAGTTGGTCCCCCCCCCTCTAACGTCTAAAATAAGAAAATGATAAATCTAAAAAAACATATGATGTACATTACTATAAAAACTACCAACGAAAATTATTTTGAACGAGATCTAGTAGTAGTAGTTTTTTTTTTATATCTAACTTTGCACCTAATTTATATGGGGCGCTATACATACCAACTTAACCACTTAGGGATGGAAAGTGTTTGTACGGAACCCTCGGTGCGCGAGTCCGGCTCGCACTTGGCCGGTTTTTATTTAGATGCCTCTGCTGTGCGTAGGTACACTTATTATGAGAACGCAATTAATTTGGGAATTAATTATTAATATCTGTCAATTCATGGATTTTGACCTAAGTATAAGGTAAAGAAACATAAGTAAAACCCATAGTAGTAACCAGTTTGAATAAATATTACATAGGTATTTAAAATGTGTAACAGAAACAAAACAAAGGCCTATTCGACCCACCTCCAACTACATGTAAGTTTCTCACCTATAAAACTGCAGTAACATTATTTGTCCTTCTCGGGGTCTCTAACTACCTCCACATCAAATTTCATCTATACCGGGTCAGAAGTTTAAGCGTGAAAAGGTAACAGAAAGACAGGCAGACAGAGAGATAGTTATTGCTTCCGTATTTATTATTATCAACAACCTCGTACAACACGATAGATATCCGCCTAATCACCTTAATTAATAAGAGGGATTATTAAAAGCGCCTAAGCAAATGTAAGAGCAATTGTGCTTTTGGTCTAATAATCACATTTCCTACAGGGTCATCAATGTCACCATGAATTACCGCACCCCAACAGAAACGTTCACTCACTTTTCAATCTTTTTAGGGATAATTTCCAGGATGAAAACTATCCTATGTCCTTCCTCGGATCTTAAACTATCTCCATGCCAAATTTCATCAAAATCGATTCAGCGGTTTACAGACAGACACACTTTCGCATTTATAATATTAAGTATGGATAATCTATTTATTTAAATGTATACGTCCAAATGGACGGGTATTTTTATTGTAAACTTACGTAAATATAGCGCAACAATTGAGCCCACGCCATATTGCGGATTTTTAATGGTACTATATTTTACTGGCAGATACATCTCTGCGAACTGATGTTGAAAACCAGTGAATATGACTGATGTAAACAAAGAGGAAACTAAATAATCCACAAAATTCAAGTAATTTTCGCATAATAAAGCCAAAACTATCCTCAGTGATGAACGTCAAGTTTTTTTTCTCGATACGATTCAGTATTTATTTCTTTCGGAAGAAGAACGAATGATTGAGCTGAATTTCGTTAAGGGGACGGGTAGTGCGAAACTAGCGCCACTTACGAATTTTTATTATACCTTCCAAACCAGATCAATTTTCAGTAATTGCAAGATATTAGGAGCTGGAAAAACACCTTTAGTGTTTATTAAATCATTATACATAATTTCTTGTTCTTTATAGTTGTCTCTAAAAACTTGCCCAAAACTATTGTGGCCGCTTTTGACGTGAACAAATTTTGTAAGGTAAATTACAGTGAACAAATTGTATAAGTATAGTGATTTAATAAATATTAAAGGTGTTTTGCTAGCTCCTAGACTTCAGCTATTTCTAAAAAATATCAGATTATGAAGGTATAAGAAAAAAATAGAAAGTGGCGCTAGTTTCGCATTACCCGTCGCCTTAAACTATGTTTTCAAATTGGAGAATGATATCCCGCTTTTGACATTTTATAATGCATAATTATTAATACTTGTATATGAATATGACCTATGCACATTATTGCCATGAATGCTTTGTGTTGTGTAGCGCCACTATCCCAACCTAAACCGAAAAGGTTAACTGGAAGAGATCCGTAATAGGGATAAGTTCGCCTTTGTACATGTTTTTTGTTATCAATGTCTTTAAGTTACTACCAGTTGTTGTGTACAATAAAGTGTTTACAGTGTGGTTATTTTTTTTAACACACTTTGAGAGTTCTCCGTTGATGTTTGTAGTGATGTAGCAAAGACATATTGTTTGCCAAATCTAACGATTATGAATGGTTCATCGAATCGATTTTATCGACGAACTTTTTCCGAACCTGGATATATTTTTCTTGTGTAAATAAATATTTCGTTTGAGCTACGAGCTGTCGGTCTCACTGGAGCTTTCTATGTAAAACAGTAATTAGTTTTTCACAAACATCCAAGGAAATGTCGTTCTCATGGTCGTGGTAATAGAACGCGAAATACGTCTTTGCATAGCACTTGTTGAAGATTGGTTCTAATTTCAAATTCGAGGTCAATAAAGGAATTTCATACAACATTATTGGCCGTGGCCAACAAAGAGATTGTCGTTTGTTTCAGTGGGGTTTATTTCTTTTATTGATAATCTATGGCATACTGCCAATAAAAAAAAAGTAGTTTGTGCATGTACATTTGCGTTTTGTTTCTTATATTTAACTAGATCATTCAATTAGATTAAAACAGATATTCTATAAAATAAACAACGAATCACGTTTGTTGTTAAAAGATATAACAATATCTAATGAATAAGGTATTACCATTTTTTAATTAATGGGTAGAATCATCTTAACATTTGGTGGCAAAAACATTAAACCGAACGGCTTAAAAAATAAATTTTGAAAAAAGTAAAAAGTAGGCGGGGATGGTAAAAATATATGATTATATAAGTTAAACATTTGTATGATTTCGAGAAATTTTGAGAAAAGCACTATACAAGCCTCGGCGCGGACAGGGATTGTCGGCCTCGTATCTCTAGATGGCCTCGTTATCACTCGGCCATCTATTACTACTCGGCCAACAATTCCCTATTTCGCGGCCTCTGCAGTAATGTACTATTATTATTGTTCTTTCTTCAGGTTATCCATAAAATTTATCGATTTAATCCATTTCTACCAATTTACAGAAATAGTATATGAATCGAAACGCAAGATTTGGTCACAACACAGCTTTTAAAAAAAAGCATGTATTGATTTATTATCGTTAAATACTTCAACACCGTTATATTTATTAAAAAATATAACATGAAGTCAATTGTATCAAATAGAAAGTAAAAAACGTTTATAGATACTAGAAAAACCACTATGACATCGCTCGTTTTTTTTTGAAATTCAATAAGTCGTGCAGATTTACGTTATATGGGTACTGTGATACATGTGTCAAATGTGTGTAAAAAAAAATCACACTATACATACATAGGTAGGTATACATAATACATACATAAACTGCCACTTGTTAGGCTATAATTACAAACGAATCTTTAATCGGCTTCATATCATTCAGCGGTCGTAATTTCATTCACACGCCTAGCGTTAAATTAAATCCATATTGAAAACCATAAACAATACGTTCGTTAATGCTAAAATTAATTTTCACTTACTTGTGAAACCGTTAAAGTTGCCATTAATGCGTTTTGGACACGCGGCTTGGAAGTTAATTTGTCGACTAGAGTTTAAAAGGAAAACGCTTGTTCGTGAGGTTGTGAACATAACTAGAAATACATTGTTAAAAGTAAGTAGCAGGTATTATTACATGTTGGTTAAATGGTTTGGTTTAGGGTGAAGATTTTCTGAAATTTACAAGTCCAGGTTTATCTAAGGTTTTTTCTAGAAAACTAATTTACTGGTAATGGTGTAGTGTAGACGCGCGTGTTCAGATGTTTTTTTAAATATTTTTGCTCAGAAGTTTAAGAACTACTGTGCAATCAAATAAAATCAAATATATTATATACATTGTACCTACAATGTGATGTAACAAAAAATTTAACTTTCACAATTTTTCCTTTATCTGTGCTACAAGACGTTACTATACGTAGCAAATTTCAAGATTCATAGTTCACGAGAAGTACCCTGTAGGTTTTGATTCCCTTGCGAGTGTCGAAAATGTGCAGCATAAACGGCTGTATCTTTTGATTGCGTTGGCTTAGAAGTTTGATTTTCTCACAGCTCCAAGGGACAGTAGACTTGAGTATTTGATATGAATTTACGCTTGATACCTCCCTACCTACCGCGTTCCTGAGAAAAAGGGTCTTGACAGACAGACAGACGGACAACAAAGTGATACTATAAGGATTCCGTTTTTAGGGTTCCGTACCCAAAGGATAAAAACGGGACCCTATTACTGAGACTTCGCTGTCCGTCCGTCCGTCTGTCACCAGGCTGTATCTCAAGGACGGTGATAGCTAGACAGTTGAAATTTTCACAGATGTATTTCTATTGCCGCTATAACAACAAATACTAAAAATAAAATAAAATAAATATTTAAGGGGGGCTCCCATACAACTAATTTGTTATAGATTATGGTACGGGACCCTTCATGCGCGAGTCGGACTCGCACTTGCCCAATTTTTTCCTTTTGAGGCAATGAACCCTAAAAATTACGCTGACGAAGTTGCGGGCACCTTCTAGTCCAGTTATAAAATGCACAGCACAAATGTGTACAGCGCTAATTCTTTCTTTCAGGAAGTATCACATAGGTAGTCATCATTCCCTTGCCCATATCCCATTTAATAGGGGTCGGCGCAGCATGTTTTCTTCCTCCATTCTTTCCTATTACTCGTCATCTCGTCGTTTATTTCCATCTTATTCAGATCATCATTCACACAATCCATCCATCTTTTCTTTAGTCTTCCTTTTCTTCTTTATCCGTCCACATAGGTAGTATGGCGACTGTTTAATGGTCTAAAAACAACGCACTAATGGTATCAATGCGTGACAACATAATTAATTAATTACTTTATTCACCTTTGATCAAAACTGCATGTGTAACTTGATGGTTGCCATAATAGTTATTTGTTATGCAAGGCTGCAAAGTTGTTATTTGGCGCGAGTGTTAAAATTGAAAGCTGAGCGAGCGAAGGAATCTAAGATTGAACCATGAGCGAAGCGAATGGTTCAAAGATAGATTCCTGAGCGTAGCGAAGCTTTCAAGACACGAGAAGCTAAATAATTTTGCAGCCATGCAGAACACACAACTTTTCACCTCACTACAGCGAGGAAAATGGAAGTTCAGGAAAAACAATTAAAACATAAAAATAATCATATTTAATTTTGCCTTCTATTTAACACATCAAATTTAAAACATTAACACACTCAAATCCAAACCAAATAAATACGAGAGAAGCACACATATTAAAAATATGGCCGTAATTTGTATCATCGTCGTGTATATTTTATCGTTGAGTTTTTCTTAAGCACTGTTATATTATATTTGTATTTGAAACTACTTGACACATTCGTTGTGAATGTGGGAGAATGGCATTCTGGGAAGGATTAGTTGGCCACTCGGAAGTATTTTCCATAACACTTGCTTTGGAAGTCATTGGACGATGGGATCCGCACAAGATAATTTCGGCTTTATCTTCTTTAAAAACGCCAATAGTTTCGGTAAATTACTTATCGTCTCCAAATATTTATAACAAATCCTTTTTCGTTTTAATGCAGGCTTTTAGCATTGAATAAATTGGGCTTAACTTTCTTGTTTTCCATATTTCTATAAAGTAAGACAACAGTATGTATTCTCCACAGAACCAATTTATGTTGTTTACGTGAATTGTGAAAACTTCCAACTTTTTAATTATTTTTTTTTTTCTTGGGTGCGTTCAGAAATTACACTCTTATGTTCCAACTTTTATAACCAATAAATATTAAAATTTGTGATGTATTTAATATATTTACTAGTCAAAATATGTAAATGAACCTGAAATACTTACTATTAATATATATAAACATATCCAACATAAAATGAAGAGTAGAAAATATAAAAACTTATAAATCTGTAACCACAAACCAGGTTTCTGGACGTGATATTGTAGGTGTATTTTTTTTAAAAGAAGTATTCAAACGTATATATGATTTTAGCCGGCCAGACCAGATCGCCCTTTATTAGCGTTCGTTGATTGGTTTTTCGAAGATTTATCGACTGATGAAATCAGTCACGCGTTCTAGGAATCTTAAATATAAAAAAGTTACATGCACCACAGAGAATCAAAATCGTCGTGTTCGAAATTCAAATGACTTTTGCACGCTAGCGGATAAAATAGACTTTTGCACGCAGATTTTGCCCTATAAACGGAGGTTTTCCGAGCGAGTGAGGTGAAAAATAAATTGTACCTACGTGTATTTTTTTAAGTTTCATAATGAGTCAATATACGTATCATTGCGCATCATTGTTAAATGCAATATACATACTAGGTTAAGGCACGAACAAAATTCAAATAACTTTTTTTTTCAACAGGTATGATCGATATATTTTTATTTCCCAGCCATATTGTTATAATAAATACCTAATAATAAAATCATGTAAGGAAATCCATTGGTTACCTACTCTGAATAACTCTACACTTTTACAGTTAGAGAATTTATATATGCACAATATGCCAAATGCTTTAATGAAACCATGGTTTACACCAGCCCAAGTTGCTTTGTATCGCATAAAAATTATAAGCGAATACGAGGTCAGCATAACCAATAAACAGATAACATATTCCCTAATAACAGCTGCGTGAAATCACAATACTCAACAACAGTTTTTACGCCATTTTTTTTTCAGAAGCTACCGACTTTGCGATGTTATTATCCTTCCTTTGTTATCCCACCGGGCCATAGGCCTTTGTCCCCGCTGAGGATTATCCAGGCCTAATTACCTGTTTAAACTCAAATTTTAAGTTTAATGGTAAAAGAGAGATGTTTTTGAAAACATCTGAGCGGCCGACTGATTTCGCTACCGGTTGACGCAAGCTTGGCGATTAGTGTTCGGAGAAACACTGTCTCTTTGTCTGTGGTTTTGCTTCTGAATTTTAAATAAAGAATTTCTACGGAATTTGCACTGCGGTCTTATATGACAAGCTTCTTAAATCCGGGCATAGTTTATATTTTTTTAGAAGTACTTAAGCTTGGTTGGTTAAAAGTCAGTTGCATGTTTAATGGTTATCCTTTTTTGTTGGATGCCTAATTTCATTGTCACCTTGTTTAGAGCATGTGATTAGTGCTACCTACCTTGTATTTGACAAATTAGCTACAGACCTGGATGTTACGGACAATGACATTAACACGTTGAATGCGGGAACTGGATTTTATAATTTTCATTCAGTGCTATACATATCATTTTTGAATTGTAGCATAGTTTTTCACTAGTGCGGTACAAGACTATTTTGGCTTGTGACTAGAGGTCTAGAATTTGGCAAATATATCTTTGTTGGTTTAACAAATTGATGATTTACTGATAACAATAGCAAGTTAAACAATTGAGTGATCTAAATCTAAGTTCGTTACAGACTATCGACCTTGGTTTAGGAATTATAAGACAATTAATTAACGATACGAAACTGACTTGTACCGCATCATGGACACAGGGCTGGTGCTCTCAAGTCGATGTTTTGGTAGGGAGGGAAAACATAATGAAATCAAACATCGATATCGATTGTTGTAATTATTAAAAAAGTAACTAAAATTACGTATTTGAATGAGACTTATTGAAACATTCTAAACGTATTTTGTTCACATTCTTGGCAGTAGGTATTCAAATAAATACTTTAGAACCGGCCCCACCTGTGTTTTCTCTTTTAATTGTGAATATTCTATCGTCGCATTACTTCTCAATTTCTTTATTCTTCGGTTCACTACGCTCAATTTCTTCAAATATTTTATAACACTTTTGGTAATACTTTCTTGGTCAACGATGACGAAAAACTAACGACACCCGAAAGATAAACATATGATACGTAAGGATCGATCCCCGCACTGGTCTGTACTGACTTGTACCCATGGTGCGATACAAGGCGGTAGGATACAAGACACTTTTGGCTGGTACCGCACTGGTTGATTATTTTTTTCACCTGGTGCGAAACGAGTCAAATTTGTCTTGTACAGTTTTATGTATCCATTGGATAAAATTTGCAGAAAGAAGCATAAATGTATACTTGACTCTTTCTAGTCCATAGGATTTCATATTCAAATTACCCCCGCACCAGACAGAGACAAGCTAGTTCCTCCCGCCGCACCAAAAGAAAGTCCAGTACAAGCCAAAACTGACATGTACCGCATTCAACGTGTTAAGGCTAAGGCTAAGTTCAAAATTGCTTATTATTTTAGACATTTTTCTCTATGATCAGACATGTTTCATAACATATTATCAATGTTACTACTTAGAGCATGGCTATTGCAATTTTTTGGTATATATTTGACACCTACTTACAGTTTGAATGTTTCATTTATAATTTTTGTTTCCAAAACTACTTAAAATTGACGAAATTCAACCAGAAAACTGGCTGTTTCAACTAATTTTCGATTGCATGCAATGAAAGCATGAAAAAGCTATGTTACTATCTAGAACTCAGGGAAAAGTATTATTCACTTTTAAAAGCAGGTTAAAGCCAGTATATTTGTAATGTAAAAATGTGAAAAAAAAACATTTTAAACTAAATAAGGCTCTCTTAATAGGAACTTTTAATGTCATTAATTCTGCATATTTAAATAAATATGTACACGTAAACGTATGTAAATAATTATACTTATTTCAATAAAGGGTAGCAAAAGGCCCCAGGCCGTTGTTTAATATTTAATTTTATTATCATTTTTAATATAACACACACATATAGTGAGTGACATACTTATTCGTTGACTTGTTGCAAAATATTCTAGTTGTAAATATTTTCACTTAAAGCTTTATGATAATAGGTACGGCTTGCCCAAATCTAAAATGGCCAATTTAGTTTTGGGAAAGTTTTAGGGGACGAATACAGTACGAAAATAGAACTGTCATTTTCCATGAGATGAGACCATCCGTTTATGACAATAAAGTTAAAACTACGTAGGACCTTTTGATTAATTATCCATCGGCAAAATAATCCATTCAATAGCCTGTGAATCAACTGAAAACATACTCAACTTCCGAAACAAATCAAATCACCGAAAATAACAAAAAAACGTTGTTTTAAAACGAAACAAAGCCATAAAACAGAACTAAAAGACGTTAATTGTTAAATAACGTAACATCGAGCGGTCACACGCGCAGTGTAAAGTTAGGGTCTCGAGTACTCTTGAAGCCATGGTCGCAACCACTAGAACAATCTAAGTACTAGCACTACTCACCATTGTGTGGAAAGATTCCAGAAAATGCAACAATAGCTTTATTTCTAAGGATACAATTGTTGCGTTTCGATTATTTTCTTATTTTCAAGGGCCCTTGTGGTTTCTTAAATTTAGTTCGCACGGTGTGAACCTGGCCTAATAAATTAATAATTGTATTTTTTTTGTTTTAGTTCACCGCTCAGAATGGAAATGCAATCGCTGCCAACTTCTTCGAGTAAGTATTAAATCTAGAATTATGATATTATATCTATTCTACCTACAAAATATAAATTCACAGTATTTAAAAAGTGAGGCGAAGGGTAGGTATAATAAATTAATAAAAACTGTGATATACAGATAAATATTTATCTAATATTGTGATGTATTATATTCGTCTAGTCTGCTATATTGATGGATGACATTTTTGTCACGAGGATCTAGATTTCTGGATTCGCAGAATGTGATCCATCAGTATTTACCATATTGATAATTCAAAGTTTTTTTTTTATAGTCTACCCTCTGTACGTCTAGCCTTCGCGAGAAAAAATAGATATCAGGAATAATTCTGGAATGAAATATTACCTAGGTATCTAAAACAACAACGTATTCCAAGAAAAATATGGTTTTTGAGAAAATTAATATTTTTGATATTAACTTTTATTCCCGTCTTTATTTTGCACAAACTTCAACTGTCCGTCAAGATCTAAAGATTTCATCGATGAGTGTGCATTAAGCACACCGAAGATTCTTTGCCCCTTTAAAATTCCATCATCAGACTAGCTCGATGGAGGTACAGTTAGCTGTAAAAAGGTATACACAATTAGTCCGTTAAAAAAATCTTTGCTAGACTATATAGTAATTGAAAGAGACAGTTTTGGACGGAGTACCTAATCCTGTATAAGTATTTTAGTAGTTCATATAAAATGAAATGATAAAAAAACGATGCATATTTTGATGACCTTACTTACCTTAGAGATACATCACAATTAAACCAATATCGCACGACCCACGTTCCCATTCCCATAGTTAATTTACGACCACGCCAGTAGCCATCATCAACCCTCCGATAACGAGATGCGAATGCGATGGCTAATTTTCATCGATTCCCACGAGCGCATCTGCCCTGCGATCGTGACTCTCGTTTGTTTTCTCGTTGACACGAAGCAATTAATTGTCTGTGGTGGTGGTAGTGTTCGAAATTTTAAAAATGGGTCAAATTCGCGGATCCGTTCGACCGCCGCCGGTTACAGTGTGTTACGAATTATTCATAGATATTATTGTGGTGGAGCGATTTTTTCGGGTGAACGTCATGTACAGACAACGACGAATTTATGAAGAGAAATGAAATTTTCTTAACTTTCGAATCTTATGAATAATTCGTACCTAACCACACTAGAACAGGCGGTCTAACCAATCGCTTCGCTAAAGTTGCGATTACGCTTAACTATTGTATTGTTTGTTATTGTTTTTATTAAAAAGAATAATAGAATAGTCGCAATTGTATTGTATTATTGTCTAAATTTTGATCTGATCAAGATTGGAGGAAAAGCGTTGTTAAAAGAAAGTTAATAAAAATAAAAATAATTCGATGTTAAAAGAAAGTGAATTAAAATAAAATAAAGAAAAACGTAATCTTCTGTCATCAAAATAATTATACGTACATATTTAAATGAATGACTAATCGGGGCGTCCTATGACAATATTAGAGCAAATTAATAAACAGAGTGCGGTGACATACAGAATAAGGGTACGATCATCCCACGCCGTAGGTATCATCAAATTTAATATAAACACTCGAATTCTCTCACAACCAGTCATAACGCCAATCAGCCACTCTCATTATCACGCGATTGATGTTCCCACATGGAAATTTTTAAAATTCACGTAGTATTTAAACCCATCCCTATTATAAACTTTACAAATTTAAATGTACTTATTATTAAGTGGCTAGCGTGTTACTGTTGAATGTGTATGAGTAGGCGGGAACGTTAGTTCCATTTTTGTCCGTCGGCATGGATAAGTTTGTATCATGTCACGCAATGTTGGGACACAGGTGACTGGTCACACGGGGTGATGGTGATACCATCGACAAGGATGATTAGGGTTGGTTTATGAGCTAATAATGGATTTTTTTTAAATTACGAACCGTTTTAAAGTAATCGCAAGCTGTTTTTGTCTGGTTTACTCATTTTTTAAACCCTAACGATACAGTAGATAGAATTAGTAACAAAGGAGATGTAGGTACCTCATGATTGCGAAACGAAAAAGTGACTAATCACGGCATAATTTTTAAACCCTGTCGATAAAGTAGGTAGATACTATAATTAATAAAGGAGATGTACCTAATGATTGCGAAACGAAAAAGTGACTAATCATGGCATAATCCCTTTGGGACTTGCAGCTTGCTTGGCTTGCAGATATAGTTAAAAATAAATATTCAACACACCCGTCTTGCTTCTCATCCATCACAATATTGACAATGTCCCTTCGTCAGCAGATGTCATAACTTCATCAATTCCATATTTAAAACTCCACCACGAATGCGAAAACTCGTCTTTATTTACTAATCCACATACGAAATCTACAATCAACGCCTCGTATCAGCTTCATATTAATCATTTGCAATTTAAACTTTAATCCAATGCAGTAAGCTCGCATTCAGGGACATCTCCATAAGTTATCCTCGATCTGTCATTATCCTGTTTAAGACGTATTAAACTGTTCGCTTGTTCGAGTCGGTTCAGAACATTGTCTATGGTAGTTTTTTTTTTCTTTTTGAACCAGACACCGCGTTTCCTGCCCTGCAAGTGCGTATTATTCGATGGGCCGGTATTCAATGGAGATGCCTTTGTGACTTGCCTAAATACTCGTAGTGTATAGAGACGTATTATCTTGCTCGTGGGACCGTGTTTGCGATCGAATGAGGTTGAAAAAATGCATTGGAATTCGTTGAATGAGATGCCGGATGACTTTTTTGATGTCGGAGATGAGATTTTGGCAAGCATGGGTACCTACTCTTCTATCCTCTTAAATAAATAAAAAATCGGGACTACGGATTAATCGTGTAACTTGCATGGTACGAGTGCTATACCAATTACAGAAATTACACTTAACAACATATCTAGCCATAATTTACAAAGAGTAGACAAAGTTACCATCAAAAATACCCGCATCGTGGGAGCAGGACAAGTGACACTAAGTCGCGCGACAGACTCAGTGTCACTTGTCTTGCTCCTACGACATTGAAAAGAAAGTGTCAGGTAGTATTTGTCACGCGACTAAGAGTCGCATGGCACAGTCATGCTAGACGTGCTTGATGCACATATATCAGGCTAACTTGAGACAAACCTTATAGTGCTCAATTTTGTCATTGCTGCTGACAAGATCCATGATTGCTAATTGTTATTGAACTACCGACGCAGGGTCATTTCTACAAGCAGTTTTTAGTATAAACTATTATGTCTTAAGCTATGCTTCAATAATTTCTTCAAAATAATTGCAATCAATTGACCTCAATGCCTCTCCCGTATGAGTTATGACAATATTTTATCAACAGCTGATTACTTTCTACAGGTTAATTTTGACATTGTTCATAGTTATTTGAAAATCTGTTCGCCTTTTTACCGCAAAAACACAAAAGCTCAAAAACGGGCTACCATTAAACCATACAAACAACATTCAACCGTCGTTCAACGCCAATAACACTCAAAACCCAAATTATCAAGCAAAGGAATCAATCAAAAATGCCCAAGATTGTAAAAACTAAAAGCGCATTCTAATTGCCAGGGCCCTTGCACCATAGCCAACGGGGGGCGCGCCGGGGCGGGGCCTCAGCCCCCTTGTTGATCACATAATTGTGACACTTACCGAGGACTGATTTATTGCTCTTTATGACCGTTATGTGATTCGGTTGAGGGCTATTGGTTTTGTTTTCGGTTTGATTGAAATATTGAATGTAATGGGAACGTTTAGTTGAAAGTATTTATCGATATAAAGGGTTTGTGCGATATTAGAGATTTTTGTGTTTTTTAACCCTTAGACAATAATAAGTAGTATTAACAGTATTTAGCCCAGATGCATGAATAGCAAATATTAGTTAGTTTGTCAAAGTACCCAAATTAACGTTAATTTAATTTCTACTTGTGTCATTTCAGTACTTAGTATCAATTTTGATACTTTATGGGCTATTTCTGACAGTACTTATTATTGTGAGCATGGCCTAGTTTTACGAATCACTAAAGTCTTCAGACGATCTATTTACAACAAGATCAATTATGATCAGCATGATTTGTAGACGATAGCCAAGTAAGAATAAGAGTTATAAGATTTATAAGCGACTTTGTTACCGAGGCCAGATAGTTTAGAGGAAAAAAAACAAACTAGGTACTTGTTACACCAAATTTCGTCTTCGCACGCTACATGATCGATGCTCGTGAAGCGAAGTTCTTTGACAGATGTGCGATTTAATGTTTATTAACGTTGTATTGGAAGATAATACAGATAATTGTTGAATAGGCCGCATCCTCTACGACGTTCCCTGCGCTGTCTGCCGCGACCACTCCTCCGGCAAGCATTACGGAGTGTTCGCGTGCGATGGCTGCGCTGGCTTCTTCAAACGCTCGGTGCGTCGCGACCGGCGGTACGCCTGCAAGGCGAGGAGCCCAGGAGCCTGTCTCGTGGACAAGGCACATCGTAACCAGTGCAGGGCGTGCCGGCTGTCCAAGTGTCTCGACGCGGGGATGAACAAGGATGGTAAGATCTTAGAAAATTGTATGCCCCGGAATAAGCAGTTAATGTTCCCCTATATTTGGTTTAGAAAACCAAAAGTACTTACCTAAAAGCAGTACAACGTCCAAAAATTGTCGTGTTGTTCAAAGTTACCTACACAGTTTTAATCAGTTATATTAGACTTGTCAAACAAAATCGAAGGTTTTCCTCGCTATGTCTTGAACTCGAATGTTAACGTTTTATTTTTTATTTCTCAACAGCAGTTCAGCACGAGCGAGGCCCCAGAAACTCCACAATACGCCGACAAATGGCGTTCTTCCTCAAAGACCCTGCCATGCCTTCACCTGACATCACTATGACGCCACCAGCTCTGGATTTAGCATTACCAAAACATACCATGGTGCCGCCAGCGCCAATGACATTGTTCCACCCGTACGCATACAATAGATTAAATCTAATGCCAATAAACCATTGCCCTCTCAAAGCCCCGTCCCCACCTCCAATTACACCATCACTCCTAACTCCATCTGATCCGGAAGCGATGTGCGAAGCGGCCGCCAGACTTCTATTCATGAACGTGAAATGGGCGAAAAACGTCCCAGCGTTCACATCTCTATCCTTTCCCGACCGACTACTGCTTCTAGAAGAATCTTGGAGGGACCTCTTCATCATAGGCTCAGCTCAATTCTTATATCCTTTAAATTTGAAAGTCCTAGTGAATTTGAACAATTCTGTGGTTGATAAAGACGTCGAAGAGTTTGAGAAAGTGCTCACAGAAATAGCGAAAATTCGGCCTGATAGCAATGAATTTGCGTGTCTGAGGGCGGTGGCATTGTTCAGAACATTCGGCGAAAAGGAAGGCCAGGAGTATAGGAGACTACAGGATCTGCCAGCGGTTGCTGCGTTGCAAGATCATTCTCAAGTGGTGCTCAGTGAGGTAAGTTAATTATTTTTGCTCATCACATAGTGAAATTATTTTGACAAAGGATTAGTGCACAAGTAGTCAATTCCGCTTGTGACCTGTTCAGAGCAAAAATATAACTCTCTTTAGAGTCAATTTTTACGGCGGAACTCTTACAAAACGACAAATCCCATTTTCAGAAGCCTTTTAAAGGCTTTGAAAACATGTTAACCGTTTTGCCTCTATTAATTAAACGCATGTTTATGAAATTTTCGATTCAAAGATCATTTTGATCATTCAAGTATTTCAATTAATCTTGCCGTAATTCATAACTCGAGTTTTATGTTCTTTCCAGTACACTCTGAGGACCTATCCCCTAGATACCTCCCGCACCAGCCAACTGCTCCAACTTCTGCCAGCCATGAGGCGAGTACCGAGTGACGTCATCGTCGAACTATTCTTCCGAGCCACCATTGGAGACATCCCCATCGAGAGGATCATCAGCGACATGTATAGGACTGGCAAGGATACGGTGTAGCTTAGCTATAGCTAGCTCATCCATATACCCGATCAGTTTATTGTGCAATATCGGCTACCGGTAATATTGACAATAATTTAGGTGCGTTCCGCAGGGCATTTTGTCCAAACATGACACTTACTTAGTTACTAAAGCTCAGGTTTCCTAGGATAGCGGTGCCGTCACAGAGCTTTATACCAGTATTTTAATATATTGATATAAGTCAATTCATTAAACCAGGTAGTCATGAACTTTTTGTTAAGGTATTTGGGCGACTCGTGTTCAAAGTTGCGAGTAGATTTCTAATTCCTTGTAGGTACTCTTCATTTCCATTCATATGCATGAGTTCATAATCGCACGCCATGTTATTCGTGATTTCATGAATCGATCTCAATGCTTCTCGCGTCGTCGAATATCGGATGGGTGCCTAATGCCTAATTTCCTTTAGATATTTTCCATAGTTAGAACATAAGAAATTTAAAAAAAAGTTTTGTTTTTAATATCATTCTTTTCATTTGCTTGGAAAAAGCGTGGTTTGACTATACGCGTGAATTGCGCGTGATTATCAATCTACTCGTACCTACACTATACCTTATTTCTATGTTTAACTTTGTATTAAGTATAATTCTAATGTTCTTGAACCCTAAGCAAAATTTTATGTAAATATTATGTTTTTTTTAAATTCATCATCGTTTGAATTTCAATTACACATTCCAATCTTAGAATAAATATATTATGTAATTTTGTATATACGAGTATTACCTACACCTACGCGCTAATTATATGTAAGCGAAATTTAGGTGTAATTAAAATTCTTATGAATTATTTTTAATAAAAATTATAAATGATGCAAGTATATGACTCAACTGAGTAAGACGTCTAGTCATAATATTTTTACTCGGCTACAATAATATAAATAACCGCAGTTATTGTATCAATAAAAAGTATTCCTCTGAAATACCAAATGCTTAGTTTGACCGGCAATTCCACGTAAGTTTCATAGAAGTGACCATTTCATTGCGTGTTTCATTAATTTCTTTGCACTTAAGTCTTAATATTACCTGGGGTAAAAATTACACTTAAGGACTAACTAACACTTAGCTCATTCATAGCATGGTTAGCACACGATATGTTCACTTTCATTACACTATTTACAGTTCCATAGAATTACCCTGTGGATGTATCTAATTCACAACTACAAATTGTGAATAAAAGTTTAATATTAATGCACAGGCTTCGGACTTAATAATTACATTTTAATACGAATGTCGCCTCTATAGTTCTCTAACGTCCTACCGTGCTATGAAAAGCCTGTTAATTAACGTTCGATTCATTTGATTAAACTTATACTAAATCTGCCTGTCCACAGAACAGAAGCGAGGCGAAGATGTGTCAAATGGGCCAATCAAATTCTAAGTTTGAGATTTATGACGATCTTTTGGGCTTCTTAAAGACACAGTCTGATTGGCCATTATCGCTGCTACGCTTCAGTGAATAGGCTGCCTAACCAGAAACACGTACCTACTGCCCGTCTAACACAACTACAGTGTGGTTATTTTTTACAGACATTTTTACAGTTCTCCGTTGATGTTTGTAGTGATGTAGCAAAACTAGCATATTGTTTGCCAAATCAAACGATTTTGAATGGTCCTGTGATGTGTCAAGTGTGGGTATAAAAAATAATCATACTATATGCTTCACGACTCTTGTAGCGCAACGTAGTATCACCTGTCATTCTCTTACAGAACTGTACAGACAGAGATAGGTAGTATATTTCGCGCGAGAAAGAGTCGCGTGTCACAGTTGTGCTAGAACTGCAGAGTACAGTAGGTAGGTACAGCACGACTACCATATCTTGCCGCGACTTTACTTGTTGTGCGTCTAATTGTCAGCATTTCATATTTCTAACAGGTGGAAATTAATATAGAGATCGACAAGGCTTTGTGTCATGTACGCGCAAAAAAATATATTTGAATTTATTCTTCTGTATTTAAAAAAAATATAAGAGAATACATAAAATTACCGCAATCTAATAGACAATTAGGCCTGAATACGGTTGTTGTCTTAGAACCAACAGCGAAAAAAAAAATTACATTGTCATATGAACCTCAACGACGTAATCGGACTAAAGTAACCGTTCCATTCAGTCATAGTTATGGTGTTGCCACAATTTAAAATGATTAAGTTTTTATAAATTAATAGTAAAATAAATAGTTATCTCAGAAAAAAAACATTGATTACTTCATCTTTCTTAGCAGAATTCAGAAAATTAATAATATTGTAGTCTTGTAAATATGAAATGTTGTCAATTCGGATTCGTGTAAGATTGTCCCGTAATAGTTATTTATTTATCTGTCTTGCTCGCACGGTATTGAAAGGTAAGTGACGAGTAGAGTTTGTCGCGCGTCAAAAAGTCGCGTGTCGCCGTTATGCTAGGCGTGCCTGTACCTACTCGTATTAGATAGTACTATACTATGAAGAAACTATTTGTATCACTCGCTTGTCCACTTATTTTATTTTGGAGTATTAATAATTTAATAAGTGTGGTCGATACAGAATTATCTTCTAACTTTCCTGCATCTTGTAATAAAAATAATAAATGTAAGTAATACATATTATACACTAAAGTCGGATTTTTAATTATCCGGAGTAAACTGACGCATTTTTTTACGTGCGCAGTTTGATTAAGTTTAATTTGGTTTCAACATATCACTTTTTATCAATAAAAGTCAATGTAATCAGCAATTACGTGTTTTCTCATTCATTGATTTAAGAAATAATTTCTGAATAACGAAATATAAATTACGACATCCGTCAAATCACTTTGGCTACTTAAAAACTCAACTTTACTTAGGCACCTAGGTAAAAATTATAAATAATAATACAAATAAATAACTGCCTTTATAGGCTTGGTGATACTTTATAATAATTGTATATAAGTCTTAGCTTTAAATAATTAAGTACATAAGTGTTTACCTAAGCGAATTATCCAATATAATTGACATGTCATGACAATATAAATGAATTTAAATTATTCTGACTATTATTTCTTAAATAGACGTAACAAAGCACAGTGTCTATGCGCAATTTACTTTGCATGTACAATAAACCAAAATAGCCATTGGTTAGGTATTTGTTACATTTACGAAGAGAAAAGCAAACAAAAAATACTTATGCACAAGTGTTTTAAAAACTCACAATAGTTATGTAAATATTATGCTAGCATATATGCATGTCTGAGGAGGGAGCCCCAAATACCAAGTGCCTAGGGGCTCTGGACCTCTAAAGTACGGGTCTTCTTAGAATCAGCACTTAAATGACGTCACCTTCCGCAAAGATTGACAGTCGCAACCTACAAAAACAACTGGTGCAATAATTTCCATATTAAAACCGTTTTAGTAATAGTCCGACATAATGATTAATGATTTACTGCACTGTGACCAATTAATTGTTACGCTCTTTTAGAATGAGGCACTTTTCAAATGGAAAAAAATAATTTGTTAATTTAGGTACCTGAATGGGCAAATTTTTATTTTGTTGTCGATTTCGTTTTTTTTCTCAGATTTCAATAAAATTTGGTGAGTTGGTAAAGTTGCTTATTCTGAACAAGGTAAGCCCAATTTCACGATATGTCCTACAAAATTTTCCATTGAGTTACAAAAAATGTTGGATTTTTTGTAACTCAATGGAAAATTTTGTAGGAATTTCAGATAATAATGTAACACTTGCCAATATCAATTTGCCTTATCTCTTACACTAAACTGAAAACCTAAACTAATGATTTCCATGTGAAAAAGAATAAAATTATTTAACATTTATTAAATTAATTAGGAAGAGTTTACGGTTTATGAAATAAAAAGTTAATCACAAGTAAAAATTATGGCACCCTTACATTTCTAGCAAATGAAATACGAGCAAGTGAAGGTATTCGAGATGTTAAACTTACCTACTTGTGCCTAATCCAATTTTTTACGTAATCGGTATTATACCTAGTTGCGTGGATATTGAATGTATAAATTATTATTCATAGCATTAGAGTATCGCAAAAGAAATCGATTGGCTCCGTGAACAAAATAAAATAAACATGCCAATTGTTTCAAAAAGAACTCTTGCGCGGTCACGCAAATGCCTTTTAATTCCGTACCAATCTTGCCCCACTCAATGACTTCTTACATTCTCTACCGCTTTCAACGAAAAAAGTTAACGGAAATAATTACACACCAGCAAAAAATAACTACAAAATCGGTTACAGATATTTAGGGTCGGTTATCCGTGACAATAAAGTCAGTTCAAAACATCACGTCCGATGTGACATCAGAATAAAGACCCATCCCTATTATACTTCATCAAATTCACTCAATAATAAAGCCATATTTCGCTAAGTAGCTTTTTATTTCTATTATTCTATCCCCATCCTTGTTTGACTCTCGGTAAACGAGAGAGACCGGAGCGTATTTGTAAAACTGTCCTCGGGTTTCGACCAATAAGCCGAGGGATGGTACGCTATTATGTCAAAATCACAATACACAAATTGACGCGACCGAAAGTCTATAAACTCAAAAGTTAACCCCGTGTCTCTATTCACTGTAAAGTCAGCTTTATAACCATTACACAAGCGTGGAAATCACGCAACTTATTGAATAAGATTTTTACAATTGAAATTGAACTCTCCAAACTGGCTTGAAGGTAAAATTTCGGTTTGGTTTCGGTTGGTATTTGTTAAAATAAAAAAAAAATGTTGAAAGGGGGTGAACAAAAGCTCATAAAAGTTTGAGATTAATGGGGATTTAGACACAATATAGAGCGACGCACATGTCTGTCGGTCTGTCGGAGGGAGCTTCCCAAACAAAGGGACATGTCTACTGCGTGATGACTCGCTTTGATTTACACACTCGTTTTTATTTGGCCTCACTCCTCTTTATTCTGTCAAGTAGCTGGAGATACCCTAAGTAAGTGACAAAACGCGGCTGAAATTTAGCGACTTATTTTAGACTCGGGCCCCGCGATATATCAGATGAAAAGTAGCCTATGAGTTAATCTAGGGTGTCAGCTGCCTCGATACATAATTTTATCAGTATTGGTTATTAATTTCATATTATTCAATCACACTCACTTTCGCCTTTATAATATTAGTGGGATCAAAGTCGATAACTGGCCAAGTGACTCGCATCGAGGGCTCCGTGCTTCGTTTAAGTTTGTAGATGAATTAAAGTCAGAATCAGAAGACATTACCTACACACAGTTTAATCCTTGAAAATCCTGCAGTACCTATACAATAAATAGTAGGTACAGTACAGTACTTATACCGTAAGCAATGTCGTAGGTCAAATTAAACTCGAATTTTCGAATTCCAGGGATATTGCTAAAACCCGGATATACCTACGTAATGAAAGCATGAAATAGCTATGTTACTACCTAGAACTCGGGGGAAAGTATTATTCACTTCAAAAAGTTGGTTGAAATTACCAAAATATTTGTCAAAATATAAAAAAAAAATTAAGGGAATAAGGCCTCTTAAAACATCATTAAGCTAGTAATAAGTAGCTTATCTTAATAAAACAACACCAGCCTGCAGTAATTGCTTTTTTTTTTTCGTGTTAGTACATCTCAATTTCATGAGTGACATCTGTGTAATTTTGGGATCCGTCAGAACGTCAAATATTTTAATGTACAGACTTGAGAACACAGTGGCAATGTTATAATTATAATCAAAAGTACATTACTTATGTACTGAGTAAGCCACACATAATTGTTAACATACTTAAGTAAAACCACAGAATAGATAGATAATAGTACAGTAAAACA
Source organism: Apotomis betuletana (assembly GCA_932273695.1). NCBI lineage: Eukaryota > Metazoa > Arthropoda > Insecta > Lepidoptera > Tortricidae > Apotomis > Apotomis betuletana. The sequence continues at coordinate 7,202,700 of OW026298.1, read as the reverse complement.
TGTTAATAGGTATCTCGGAAACTAAGGCGAATCCAGCCAACATTATTTGGACTTATAAATATGGTCATAATTATTTTCACTGTTAAAATCTTATGGATTCCTCACTAACTGGCCACAGTGTATGTATATTATAGGAAGGCTGGCAAAAATATTATAATGTAAGAAATTTTGCGAATGCGACTAAGGCGACAACCGTTTTCAGGCCTAATTGTGTTAGATTGCGGTAATTTTATGTATTTTCTTATATTTCTTGAAATACAGAAGAATAAATTCAAAGATTTTTTTGCGCGTCCACGAACACGAGACGAAGCCCTGTCGATCTCTATATAAATTTTCACCTGTTAGAAATATGAAATGTTGACAATTTTATTGTTCTCCGCTCGCTCTCCGTCGCAGTAGGTACCAGTAATACACTCTAATCTATGGCTCTCCGCTTTCTTGTAAATGTAATACTTTAAGCGCCATCTGTACAGTTTCAATTACAACCTTGTTTTAATTGAAAGCATCAGGTCCAGCTATATCAGTTCACCTACTCTAGGTGGCGCTGTAGCTGTTTACTAAAAACTGCCCATAGAGGGCTCTATCTGATAATGATTGTCACATATATTATTTTCCTAATAACACAATAGAAAATGTTACAAATTTATAAATTTATCGAAGCAATATAAAATATCATTGAATCCAATTGATAAATCAAGAGACTACTTTTACAGCTGCAGTGAAGACACGACAGATGGCGTTAATTTTCAGTAAATGACCTAAAAACACTCATTCCTACCTACACTAGTGTAGTGTGCGTAATGAGAACAAGGAAATGTAAATGTGTGTGAGTGGGAGCGCAGTGCAGTCCTTCCGTCTAGCTGTCAACGGTTCGCTGTTCTCGGAAAGCGAGTGCGAAACTTATAAAAATGATTTATAATTTATTAATTTTCACTTAACCTAAAGTTATGTATGACTATAACAATACCTTCGAAGATATTACACTATCTTGTTGTTTAACAAGTACTTACGCAGACGATAGACACTATGGTGCAGTGTCATCCACCGTTGGAATTAGAGGAATTACCAAAAGAAGACGAAGAAAGACTAGAAAAAGTGTTCGCTAAATTAGATAACGATGGAAATGGGAAGATCGACATCCACGACCTGTCGGTGGCACTCAAGGAGCTGGCTCCACACATTAACCGGAGTTACGCAGAGGTTAGAATTTCACTCTTTATTGTACGCTTTATGGAATAAAATAACGGTAGTTTCACCTTTCATCGGTTTTCCCGACTTATTGCCGACACGTGCGGCGAAACTGTCATAGATTCACTGAGTTTTTTTTTCGAAAGTGGGATCATTGATACTACATAGATAACTAAAAATAAATAAAACAATCACACAGTTACAAAACTACTTTATAATGCAAAGTTTGAAAATAGAACAATTTTTTTTTTCTATATTGCAGATTTTCATGTCTAATCCAAATTCTTAAGGCAATACTGTTGTATTCAGATTTAGCTTAAATGTTCATTCTGTTTTTATAATTCCATTTTATTATCAATTTATCATGCCTATTATATTGTAGACTGCTATTTTATTTAATTTTGAATCGGTGCCTTGGTGCCCCATTTCAACATGCAACTAATATTGAATTTTCCTGTTTCATTCACTATATAAGCATTTGAAATTATTGAGTTACAAAAGAAATTCAAATTGTTAATCTGTTGTTAGTCACTGAAAGGTTTTCTCCTCATTGTCACTTTGATAAAATAAAGATGATTTATCTTCCTCTGTCAAGATTTAGCCCAGACTGTTACTTAGGGTAATCTATTGAGATAAGCATTGATATACTTTGTTATTCTTACGTAAAATGGTATTGATATGTTCCTGTTTGGTTTAAAGGTCTAATATCATAATTGATGCTATGCAGCTTTGCTACATTTTAAGTTATTGTCATTGTGTAATTCCATTTTATGTTTTATACCATTAAACCACAATCTTTCCACACATAATAAAAATGAAACAATATGGCAAACTTGAATGAAACTAGAACCTAGGACACTTTATAGTGAATGAATAATAAATCGATTGTTTTTTTAATAATATTATTTTCGGATGCGATTTATGCCAAATGTCCGAGTTTTTTAAAGTTGGTCCGGGTTCGGCAAATTAGAGATGGCAGCTCTATTTTTATTACATATTTATTCTCAAGAGCATTTAAATTTGAGAATATTGATATTTTTTGTACATTTGTTTGATATTGTGACACCTTTTAACACATACTTATTGTACTGATTCTCTTATATACCAGTAAAACAACAATTGAACTGTCGTACAATCTAGCTATGTGACCGCTCTACAAAGAGTGAGAGACAGCATCCCTGTCAGCCATAGTGTTCATTTATTTGACAATACACTATACTTATGGTAACATTGAACAGTTTGAATAATGAAATATCACTTTGAAGTGCTCCCTGACCGCAGAGAGACAGCATCCCTGTAAAAAAATATATATAAGTAAAGTAATTTAGTTTTTGTTACATTAAAGTCAAATACTTGCAATGAGGGAACACCCTTATGTGCTGCAGTTAACACATTATTTACCCAAAAACAAATGGATTTATCATCACCTATTAGATTTTGTAAGCACAACAGATGCATGTCCAGCCACTGCTTACTTCACTCGACCATCAGAATGGACGGTGACATATGAACAGAGACAGCCTTAGCCATACAGGTATCAGCCTTAGTCATACGGGCGTATCAATAATTTTAGATTCGGTTGTTTGGTTCAACCTGTTCTAAAACTGCTATGGCATGGGAAATATTACTCAGGTTTAATAATTTGAATAAGTTTCATGTAACTTAAATCTGGCATTTTCATTAAAGAACAGAAATTGGATAACGATTTCTGCTCTGGAATCTGATTCCTTCTGTTATTCTTCCGCATCGTCTCTTCTAGTTGTATGATGAAGTTGAATATTTGTTTCTGGGTCATGGATGTTATTTATGTGTTTAGATACATTATGTATACCTACCGTTGTCTAGTAACACTATGGTATCCAAGAGAAGGCAAGAGAATAAAAGGAAAACCTTTCAGGAGATGGGAAGATGATTTGACTAAGACATCTGGCAAAACCTGGACTAGACTGGCAAGGAAAAGAGAAGATTGGAAAGTGTTGGAGGAGGCCTTTGCCAAAGGGCACACAGATTAAAATGAATTAAAATATATGTATAAATGAACTATATCTAATATGTATCTGAGAAAAGGCTATACATAAAAAAAAAATGTATACTGTTGTCTAGTATCCATAGTAGAAGCATCACTTAGTGTGGGACTAGGTCGATCTGTGTAAGATTGTCGCTTAATATTTATTTATTTATTTTCCAATTACATGTGCTTTTATAGAGTCAAAAATTCGATTACTAACGCAAACTATTAGCGAATTAGTTTATCTTTTTACAACAAGAGCAATATGGTTTTGTTACTGCCATAGTGTGGGAAAGATTAGTTATGGCCCTTCTTTTTGCTGTAGGTACTTATTATTTTTCTTGCATTATTTCTAAATCGTCAGCCGTGTATAATACGTCAATGCCCGTGTATATTAATGGACGCGTTACTCCTAGGTTCATACCTATATGTTACACTATATACATGAATTTATTACCTACACTAAAGTCGAACTAGACTATAATTTTTGACGTTAATATTATTCTAATGGCTGTTAGTTTATTGGCAATATACATAATGTACTACAGGATCAGGGCCAAAACACAATTAAAAGATACAACATCACATCGTTGTACGAAAACTGTTTATTAAGTTTGAATCTTGTTGGATGAAGATTTTGATTTTATGTATTTCTACGACTCAACGTCAACGTCAACGTGGCAGGATGTCGCGTCATACCACGATGTGATATCGTGTTTTCGTAATTAAGTATGTTTTGGCCCTTACAAGGACGCCTGGGTGTTGGGGGGCCTATGATGGTTGCGTTTATCACGTGATTAATACCTAAGTCATAAAGCATCTGTCACTCACACTCGCATTTTGACAAAACGTGACGGATGCTATGTCACTTATTTATCGCGTAATAAAAGCAACCATCATAGGCATTCATTCATTCATTCAGGCCATCATTGAGTTCGAAGCCGGGAAGAAACTTCAAACTAATATAGACAATGACGAGTATAGTTTTTAGTTTTCGAACTGAGCTAATCCACTTAAACAAAACAAAGCCATTCATAGCGTTTAACCGCAACGTAAGATAGCTAGATTAAAAAAATAAACTATACTTCTCACACCTTCTAAGTTATATATTTTTTTCTCTGAACTTACTGACCGTGTGTGTTCACCGTGCATATTATCCTCCATAATCGTAACTATTGGTATTAAAAATACTAAAAAACACAATTTGAACAATTTTATTCGTATCGTATTGATCTCGTAAGAGCTGTGGAGAAAGCATCGCGCAGCATGCTATATACTTATATAGGCTTACCCCAATCAATGAGGCAGCGAAATCAGACTAAAGTCCAAATAACCAAAAGAAAACAAAAGAGACTATATTAGACTATAATTCTAAAATGAAGCGTATGGAAAACGTGAAGTGTTAATTATTTACTAGCAGAGCGAGTAACGGTTCTTATCGGTAAAAAAGCTTTGGGTGCGTGGATTAAAAAACGAATTATTTTGCGGATTTTACGTTGTTACCAATTGGGGCGAAAAAATGTAGTAAGTGTCGGTTATGGTAAATATAAGTGGAGAAAATAGTATAGAAAACTTAACCCACTAGGCTAGGGCATATGAGTAGAGCGGAACACAATAACTCTACCAAGCAAATTAACTGTTAAACACATACAAATTAAGTATGGCAACATAAAAAAAAACTTCAAACACATCAAACTTCCTCTTTTCTTCATTTTGTTTTAATCCCCTTAGAGCCAGGCTATAATTACAGCAATAAAAATAAATCTGTTATGAAATAATAATAATAAAAATTTATGAACGCTGTTTAGTATCGATTGCGCTCCTTCACATCTCGTTCGACACATACACTATCCAAGTCGCCGGGTTCATGATCTTGGTCGTCAGAAGAAACAGCATACATAAAATAGTACTTATTTAATACTTTGCACCCCATTGTTCGAGGTACGTCCAGCTGGTTCCAAGCGGAGTGTACTAACGCTTCCGACGTTCGCACGTACCAACTAGTTGAAATCGGATATCGAGTCGCCAATTACATTATGAACTGTAAGCAACGGCTACGGACGCAGAATTCCATGCCCGAAATGCCGCAAACCTCAACCAAAGGTTGGACGATTCGGGTGGGTACTTCTGTTACTCGTACTTTTTGTCTCCATACAAATATTGGTACCCATAACATAATGACGTCTTTATTAGGTGGCTATTTGTATGGAGCGTTTTTAGCTCTCCGTAGGAATGCTGAACTTTGACGGTCATTTCTGACTTTTAGAGCAGCCTAAATGTAAGTATGTCGTTAGTCCCTTATGGACATTTGATCCCAATAAAAAAGAGAATCGATAAATCCTCATAAAAAAAAAACATGCATATTGTCTTGATTTCTCGACAGGGCTGAGGAGTTGGAAGGTGTGGACCGTGAAATGAAATGAAAGTGGGGTTGGCCCGTGGCACTGGCTCCTAAACGGCATTTACGTTATATGGTACTGATACGCAATAAATTCATAGACGTATGACGCCGTTACAGGCAGAACGTCCTATAGATTCACGAAAATTGTTTATTTAACGTAGTAACAACCTAAGCATAAATGTTAACCTTTTGAGCGCCACAGTCGGCTGTGGCCGTCAACAAAAAATCGTGCCCCTGACGCCAAGTCGGCCCCAGCCGTCCAAATTTCAATGATCAAAAACTTTGTAATTCTAACCGCTACAAGTATTTTTCAATCCCTGTTGATTTTGGGGGCACATCTTTTTTTTTTACTCTGGCGTCAGTGGCACGGTAAATTGCTGGACCGCTTGGCGGTCAATAGGTTAAAACTGTACTCAAAAATGTAGAACATGTATCTACCTACACCAGGAAATTAGTCTATTCAAATCTCTTCAAATTTCAACGTATACCTTATACCTAGTACATTACTGCAGACGCCGGGAAATAAGGGCTTGCCGGCTGAGTAGGTATAGACGGATAGTGATACGAAGCCGGCAAGCCCTTTCCACGGCTAAGGCATGTATAGTGCCTTTCTCAAACATATGCAATGAAATAAAAAAATACACCACTCAAAATAACAATCCCTTAAAGGGATAAGTTCGCCTTTGTACATGTATTTCTTTTGTTTTGATGTATTTCTGTTTTTGTGTACAATAAAGTGTTTACATACATACATACATACATAACATAATTCAGCTATTTAGCCCGTTCACGAACACAGACGCCATGTTTAAAAAAAATTACTTCCCGGCCTACCTCTTCAATTTTGTATGAAATTCCTTTACAATTCTCTCGAATTGTTCCGCCCGAAACATGACACTTCGAAGCCTGTTTTAACGCGCGATATTACGATATTTCATTACATGTTTGAGAAAAATTATCTAAATCTAACTATCTCGGAATGGGAAAGTGGCCGGAGCTATGGAATTGAAGGGCTAGCACTGACTAGCCACCGCCCCTTCATAACTTCAGCCTTTACTGAATTAGTTTACTGCCTTTAACGCCTGATCACTCTAGACGTAGATCCAAATACGACTGTAGTCCTGAGATTAGAACATAATGGTATGTATTTTCGTTTTCAAAGTGCCATTAAAATCCACCTCTTACGCGGGAGAATATATACTTACATATTTCAGAAATCATATCTTTGTGACGTGAGATGGTGAATATTTTGTTTGTTTCTTAAATTTCGCAACCATTTAAATTGTTATTTAGTTAGTTTCTACAATTACCACCACTTGCTTTCTTTCAAACAACTTGCTATCCAACTTTTCTTGAATATTGTCGCGTATTGAATTCGCCCATTAGCCAAACACATTCGAGCGAGTGCAGTGCGAGCTAAAATTAGTCCGTCTGTTGCCGTTACTAATAATATCAGTGACATTGCCATTAAAGTATGCAATGCATTTATTATCCAATGGTTGTCTAGTTGTCCCACGGGGACGTCGCATACCACACTGTAATGGTTCATATAATATTAGGTATGCATAATAATTATCATCGTTATAACAAAGATTTGATTTAGTGGCTTTCAAAATTTCATGAAAACTTCCAGATTTTCAGGTGTTTGGAGTTTCGTTGCCTTAAGAAAACTCTACACCAAGAATACATATTTAAGTCATAACACAGTCGGTAATTGTAAGTAGTCCTAACCATGACGCTTTTTCGCGGTATCGGAAAAAGACTAATCCAATAACTAAATATGGAATTCAGCAAAGTAATGCCTGATTCCACCTTTAAAATTACACAGATGACGCGACTCTACCACACAGCATAGGTACATAATCCCCGTAACTGGAAAGGTGCCGAAACGTCAGGCAGGCTCAAATAATTAATATACGCGATATAATCCGTTTAAATTATTTTATTCAATCTTCCCATTCCTTATATTCCTATCCTATAAGCAGAGATGGGACAAATGGGCGTCATTATACACGGTGTCCCGTCTAATATAGAAAAGAGCAAATATTTTTAAATTTTTATTTTACCAATTTTTGTATCGTCATCTCAACTTTTGTATTTCTGTTGTATTGACAACGGAGTTCTGGTTCCTGGCTTGGCCAAAGCTTCGGCTAGTTTATGGCAGAATTATAATTTTTGACCGAAGACGGGAGCATCTACTTCCTTGTGATGACGCAAAAAGTTTTCCTTTAGCATTTTACATTACCCTAAATTACTTGATATCGTCTGACGGTTCCCTTTGGATTGTTTCAGAAATTCTTGGCTAAATCTGGCGGTAAGGATGCCGGCGACCTCACGCTCTCTGAGTTCATACACTACGTGCGTGAACATGAGAAGAATCTTCGGCTACAGTTCTCCCATCTCGATAAGAATAAAGATGGTAAGTATTTGTTTACTGCAAGCACTATTAAGGGAAGGACAAGGACAATAAGGACAGAGAAAGAGAGGGAGACCACAGAAGAGATGGGAGGATGATATATGTCAGGTGGCAGGAAAAACATGGCACAGAGTCGCACGCGACAGGCACGAATGGAAGAGGCTGGAGGAGGCCTTTGCCGAGGGGCAACCAGATTTGCAGAAAAAGAGTAAAAGACAAATATTACAAGCGAACTAAATAATAACAAAATCTGAATGTTTAAGGCTAAAAATAAAATAAAATAAACTATTAAGGGAAGAGGTGAAATTTTCCAAAAATCAAAAATATTTCTTTATAATAAAATATAAAAATTAACGGATCTTGAATTAAAAAAAAAATGCAACTGTGTTTTCCTGCCTTCTACGGGCCTGATACGAAAACTAAAAATAAATTCAAGTTTTTTGAACATTTTCATCCATTCCCCATTCCATCCCCGTTAAAGTTTACGTCGTGAAATTATAGTTCCCCTCCCGACAACGTGACATTATGCATTACGACACATTCAATTGTGTTTTGAACCTACAGTACGTTTCCATTGACGAGGAATTAAGCAAGGACAGTGAATTGGCCAATCACATTGCTTCCATTAACGCACACTTTAGATTTCGGGCACTGTGATTGATTCAATCCGGTCCGCTCAGTTCCGCTGCTCCCAGATTCGAGTCAGTCAAAACGCACCCTAAAATCGGCAGTTCTTTACCGCCAACCTATCACCTAATATTGAAGTTTGTTGTATGGGAGCCCCCCTTAAATATTTATTATTATTATTTTATTTTTAGTCTTGTTATAGCGGCAATAGAAATACATCATCTGTGAAAATTTCAACTGTCTAGCTATCGGGTACGTAGGTATTACAATGCCGAAGTTCAAAATACCGAATTTCATAAGACCTATGGATGGAAGGTCGAAAATTAAAATGTCGAATCTTTATTTGACCGAAAGTTTAAAATCCCGAAAGAACGTTTGTCCGAAAGGATGAAATCCCGAAGACTGTAATCCCGAAGACTGTAATCCCGAAGACTGTAATCCCGACGGCTAGAATTCCTACAGTTCAAATGCCGAACGATTAAAATAGTACAACAAAAGGAGCGTTTTTTAGGGATATAAAAAAAAAACTAACCTAACCTAACCCGGCCGAGTCGGATCTGCTCTGAAAGGTGATTGATTCACTTCAACCTATTCTCAAACTTTAAATGATTCACCTTTCAGAGCAGATCCGACTCGGCCGGGTTAGGTTAGGTTAGTTTTTTTTTATAACCCTAAAAAACGCTCCTTTTGTTGTAGTTATGATCATATTCTTAAAAGAAAAAAAAAAATTTTTTTCATTGGCATTTTACTGACAATGGTTGACTTTCGGGATTATAAAATTTCGAGATTCAAAACTTTCGGGATTATAAAATTTCGAGATTTTAAACTTTCGGTATTATAAAATTCGAGATTTTGAACTTTCGATCTTTCCAAAATAGGTCTTTTGAGCATCGGTTTATCGAATATCGGCTTTTCGTACTTTCGGTATTTTGACCATCGGTATTTCAACTGAACTGGTTATGAACTTTCGGGATTGTAATACGTACCCCTAGCTATCACCGTTCTTGAGATACAGCCTGGTGACAGACGGACGGACGGACGGACAGCGAAGTCTCAGTAATAGGGTCCCGTTTTTACCCTTTGGGTACGGAACCCTAAAAAACAAATGAGGCTTCCATATATTTTTTCCTAAAAGAACCCTCTGTGGTTTATTTTCGACGTGCTCTATTGTTATTGACGTCCACCTGTCCCTTAATATTCATTTATTTATTCATTGATCTAGAAGCTTTCTCTGCATTACCTTTATTTTACATTACAGTAAACGGCGATAAAGTTTGCACATCGATCTTTGGAAAGAGGCAATCGGCTAATTTCGACTTCGTATAGCGATATCTGTGTCGCACACACCATGACGTTTGTTTTGTCAGTCGTGGTTCAAATGCGAGAGAGTGCAGTCGCATATCCAAGTCAATATATATATAGAGTTGCTAAAACTTACACAAAATTAAATTTGTACTATGGCATCTATAGGGAAAAAAGGTAAGCCGCTACTTTGCCAGTCACGCGAAATTATCTACAATGTTTATAAATATTTTGTAACTGAAGCCGACCAATCTTAAAAACATGAGAATGTTAATGTAAGTAATTACACTTTTTGTCGATCTTTAAACCCACATTTAAGTATCCTAGTAGTACCTATAACATCAGTTGCTAATGCTCAGTCAACCCCTTTTAGGAATGTGGGCCTGAATATATATATATGTATATTATTTTTCCCCAACAAGAACATTATAGCAATTACTATATATAATCACATCGAGTTTTACAGCTCTATATATTCCACGTGAAATCAAAACAAAACAACAATAAAGTACTTAGTTCTAAATTCAAATTCTGATGAACGATTAATCTAATAATTGATGTACATGGAAATTTGCATTCGTTTGTATTCGGAAATGCGATGATTGCCGATGTGCATTCTTTATCGCCGTTTACTGTACCTTCTGACTCATTTTACGCTGGATTTATATGGGATTTATCCTCTGATATTTATTTATCGGGACTTCAAATTCAAATGACATGTGACATCGCGATCTTGTCAGGCATGCATAATACATATAGTGTTATGAGTTATGAATAAACCATCGCGGCACTGGATAAATAATGTATGGAAAACAGTATGTACACTCTAGTGGTTTTCACTCGTCTGTAATCATTAGTTACACACATTAAACCCTGTCAGAGATATATTTTTTTTTATGGGTTGACGGCTGTAAGCGCTATTATCAACTAATTTAAAAAACTTGCTGTTCGAAGACTCAAGTCGATTGTTTCTTATTATGTTGCTACCTCAGAACCCCTTCGTTATTCATGAAACGATTCAGAAAAAAAAAAATTGTTCGAATTGAGAACCTCCTCCTTTTTTGAAGTCGGTTAAAAACCACTGTCGGTTGACAACAAAAAAAAGGTTATTTTTATGTTTGTTACCGTCATTAATTTATGAATTGTCTCAGTGAGTAATTAGAAAGTACAGTCGGCTATGAAAACTTGTCTAAAAATAAAACATTTCTGATAGAATCTTATATAGTAACTTATGCTCACAGTCGTTCCCGGAAAAACAATTTCGTCTCATTGCAGTCAGTTTTTTTTTTTTTTAAGTCAGTATAATACTCCTGGGTTTTCGGGGTACGAATGATTTTTCTCTAGGCCAACAGGAGGCGTCAAATCCATACTAATATTATAAATGCGAAAGTGTGTCTGTCTGTCTGTTACCTCTTAACGCTTAAACCGCTGAATCGATTTTGATGAAATTTGGCTTAGAGATAGTTTAAGATACGAGGAAGGACATAGGATAGTTTTCATCCTGGAAATTATACCTAAAAGATTGAAAAGTGAGTGAACATTTCTGTTGGGGTGCGGTGACCCTGTAGGAAATGTAATTATTAGACCAAAAGCACAGTTGCATTTGCTTAGGCGCTTTTAATAATCCCTTTTATCAAGTTCCACGCGTACGTAGTCGCGGGCAAAAGCTAGTCATACATAATTATAGTAACTGATTTTACTGATTCTCTTGTTTTCGGAAATACTTTTTTTTTAACCAACCGAATCTTTCACATTGACGTTGTTGATGGTTCTATATCTAAATTTTTTTTGGCCAAGCTGAAACGGTTTACGCTTTGCTCGCTCGGTAAATAATACCTATAAAATTTATAGAACTATGATTCTCTTTGTTATAGGGAAAGTGGACTTGGAGGAACTCATATCGGCCTTCGCTGACCTGGGTATAGCTGTCGGGAGGAATGAGGCCACGAACTTATTAAAAAGGTGAGACTGCAAAGCGACTCTTATGGAAGTAATCTGCCAATAATCGCGAATAAACACAGCTATTACAGTAGGGCGGATAATTTTTCTAAACTTAAGAAATCCTTTAACGATGGGTGTGGATTTGGTGCTCTATAGGGTTCAAATGACGTAAAAAATATTAAATAATGGGAAGTGCCTCCACAACGCTATCGAACATATAAAAAAAAAACTAACGATTTTCGCACCTGAAGCTATGATTAAAAAAATAACAACAATAAAGATACAATGTTCAAATATAACACATACTAACTTGCTATGTAACCTCATTGATATTTATAATAACGCTACAGGTATTATGAATGAAAATAGGTCTAATTTTATGAAAAACTAATAAAAAGTAAATAATAACAATATACAATAATATACATGACCAATATAGTACTAATACTAAATAGGTTCCAAAACACCTTTTTTTTAATTTAAATGTATTTTTCATTACTTTCAATCGCTTTGTGGAGGCACTTACCAATACTTGATATTTTTTTCATTATTGTTCTAAGGTTAGCCTCCACAAGAGGCATCAAAATCACACCCAACATTTTCAAAAACCTTAAAAAAAAATTTCATACATTGAACGATCCGCCCTACTCTACTATACAGGGTGGTTCAGGAGTCATGAGCAGGAGTTAGAGGGGCAGGGGTTAAGGTGACTGATTGCATAGTGAAAGTTGCTCAGTGTGGGCCTATACTCGGGTCTATATTTACTCAAAACAAAATGCTTTCTAACAAAATCATTTTGTTAGAAAGCATTTTGTTTGCAACCGAGAACCATTTGAGATTGTTTTAAAACAAAAGAAACCTAACCTAATCAGTATGATGATATTTACAAGAGGCATAAAAATTCTGCGAAAAGACTAAGGCGTAATGAAATATTCGATGAAATAAGTTTCTAGAAAATAAACGGCCGGGACAAGACAATTAAGAAACTATGTAGACAATACTTAATCGTTCATCAACAATGTTACTTATTTAATATACGCAAGTATCTAAGCCAAAACACAACTAGAATTTGTAGAAATTGCCATTTACAAGATTGATTGGCAATTTAATAACTTCTAAGTGTCATTTCATTAATGGGCCCAGTACAGCGTGTTGATTCAATCCCAGTTTCCTAATCTAGTAGAGTAACTGTTACCTAACTTTTTGCAGTACTAATAAGCTATTCGATTTTTGGCAAATGGTGTAGTGTCGAGTTGGGCACATCCCATAGAGTTCCCTTTGAGCGCCAAGCGGCAAAGCAATTCACCGTGCCACTGACGCCAAACAAAAAAAAAAGTGCTCCAAAATCAACAGAGATTGAAAAACTCAGATAGTGGTTTGAATTAGCATGTTTTTGACCATTGAAATTTTTGATGTCAATAGGCGTCGTTGGCGTCAGGGGCACGAATTCCCGATGACGTGATTTGCCGTCTTTGCGGTCAAAGGGTTAACGGGAATGTAATTATTTATTATTTACCATTGATGACGATATATTGTTTATTATAAGGAAGCGCCCTCATAGCGAGCCTTCGCGTTAATGTAACAGTTTGTTCTATGGCATTTGTCGTTACATTAAACGCGAATACTCGCGGTGAAGCAGCACCCTTTCAGGGCATCTGGTGTGGTCGCTCCTATTTGAATTCGTATTGTTCTTAATGCACGGCGATTTGTTATTTCTAATGTTGCAAGCACGCACTTTAATTCAAACAAAGTCTATGTCTAGCACAACTATGCTTCGCGACTATTGTCGCGCGAGATAGCGCTACCCGTCATTCTCTCTCATTACTGCACAGAGAGAGACGTATAATTATCTCGCGCGAGAAATAGTCGCGTATGACAGTTATGCTAGAGGTGCAGAACTATACTCGGATTTCTAATTCAAGACCAAAAAAACTGCGACAGATACGTCACTGTCAAAATTGACAACATTTAAATGACATCTGAGTTTGTTTCTTGGCTTGCACCAAATGCACAATGTTTCAAGTACAATACCAGATTTTGTACCAAAAATCTCCGATGTTTAAGTCTTTATTATCTCCTCTCGTAATTATGTAATTAATAATAAATATTTCTAGTTATTTTGTTAAAGTTAAAACATAGAGTTAAAGTTACTAATAAATAAATTATCTTAGCGTGTTTAAAAAAGAAAAAGGAATTTACTATTGTATAAATATTTTATTGTAGTGGCAACCTTGATTTTTATTTAAAAAAAATATTTGAATTAGAAATCGTAGTTTACCAGACTACCAGAGAAGTATAGTATACTACCAATACTACATAGTATACCAGAGAAGGGCATGTTTTAATTAATACATCGATTAAATTAATCGACAGTGTATTCTATTAACGATTAATGAATCGTCATTTCATTTGTAATCGTTAATCGCGATTAAGTAGGATAATTATAATCGTTAATCGATTACATTTTGGCCATCTCTGATGAATACATATGTAAGGTAAGAGGCGACAAGGAAAGAGGCACGTCTTGAAATATATTACTATATTATATTACTTATTAAAGCTAAAATGTCTTGCCTGAGTTTACCTATTTTTAATTGTGTGTAAATTAGTCCATCCGCATGTCTGCATGGCAAATTACCAAGGACAATGAAATCGTCCGTTCATTCTAAAATATGCGTTAATTATACAAAAACTACAAAGTACTTAACTAGTAACGGTCCTTTATAATTATATAGTATTGTGTAAGTGCCATCGAATATAGTCGGCTAATTTAATAAATTACTTTTTTTATCTTCATACACGCCTCGAGGTGTTATCCGCTTATCCCACGAGAACACTATATTTTTTCGGGATAATAAGTAGCTTATGTGTTTTTATTATTAGTAGGTATCACCAAGCTCCTATTAAGTTTTGGCAAAGATCTGACTCACCGAGATGCAAGAGGAATCGAGGGAACTCCTCCAATATTATAATCATATCCATGATAATTTTGGTGTGTTCAGTTGTCGGATATACAATTTCTTCTCGTTCTTGTCGGTTACTTTTCGTTATAAAGTAATTCATTTCCCCTCACGCCCCCTTGGCTGAGCAGCACCTCTAACACAACTGTTACAAACGACTATTTCAAGCGCTAAATAATTACCTGTCTCTTTCTGTGCAGTATTGTGAGACGGTGAGGGGTAGCGCTTTGTCGCGTGACGTGAGTCGCGAAGCATAGTTGTGCTAGAAGGGCAGATCTTCTACAAGTGCAGCCTGAGGCATCAACCACCTCGTATATATACTTACTTACTACTCTGGCTCAGTGACCCAAAGAAGATCTTGGCCTCTGACACAAGAGAACGCCATTCTTCTCTGTTTTGCGCCTTTTCCCGCCAGTTAGGGATATTTAGGGCGCACAGATCCTTCTGCACTTCATCTTTCCAGCGGCACTTTTTCTTTTACCTCGTATATATATAATGTTTTTGTTTGGCCTTGATTGACTGGCAAATAATGCCTCATAGGGCTTATCTTTAGAAATATGTTTGTTTCAAAGTAAGTATAATTCAGTACTGGTGTTTCAGAAAAGATGCGTGGCCTAATTTTTGGTGGTAAGTCATCATGTAGCTGGCTCCACCGCTGTGCCATTGTACAAAGTACATACTGTCTTTGTCATTAAACACCCCATGCACTTACAATGTGTGAAGCACATTGGTGTACGCATCTGACGCATCTGCGAATATGCTAAAGTCATTCGGGATAAGTCCGTCAGTGGGACAAGCGCCTCTACCATAACGAAATAATATCATAACATCTGTACTTTTTCTATCATAACGTCCGCTTGCTTGGTACATTTTGTCCTGATTTAGGGTCATATTGAAACCAGTACAGTTTTGTGAAATCCACTGAAAGGCCCTTCATAAGAAGATGGACCAAAATAGTAATAAAACGTTGTGTTTGATTATTAGAACTCTCTTCGTGGTATGTATGTACAGTAACTGCAAAAAAAACTATCATATCTATGGGTTTTGTGTGCAAAATGGTACAATTTTACACTGGAAAAACGTTTTAAAAACAAAATTCTGGCCTGCCATTTCACTTTTAGGAAATATGTCACTATCCAAATAGTTATTTAACACAAGAATCGGGTTTTAGAGAAAATCTGTGAAATGTAGCGCCATTTGTCACGTCTGGCAAATTCTATGATACCTACTTTAAAAACGTTGGTTAATTCTTCTTCACTATTAACTAGGATATTTTGAAGACCGCGACAATTGTAATCTCTAGCTTTAATAATAGTGCTAAGAAAATATATACAGAATGATCCAGGAGTCATTAGCGGCAATGATAGGGCCAATGGGATGAGTCACACTGAGCAATTTTTACTAAGGGACCAACCATAAAAGGATGAAAAATAAAAACTATAATCTAATCTATCTATCTATGTATAATAGTTAAGTAGCTATATCAATCGCGATTTCCTGGCTGGTCCCATAGTGAAAGTTGCTAAATGTGGTACAACTCTCATCGGCCATTTTACTCTCACTTATGACTCCTGAATCAGCCTGTGTATAACTATTATAAAAATTCACTTCGTATTTTTGTTCATTTGCTTCGCTTGCATATCTCTAGTGCAGTAATAATGGATATGCTATGTCTATCTATCAAATTGTAAATAATCGAATAAGGCTCTTTAAGCTGTTTGTAAAAACGCTCTCAAAGCTAATTGTAAGCTATAATCATGAATCATGACATGACCCATTGCGAATAGTGTTACTAAGTGTTCGCGAAATTTAGGACTAGGATTCTAATGCATTGTTTAAACCATAAACCACGAGCTACTCTTTTGTTGTCATCTAATCGTAGATTTACATCTAATTTTTTTCTCAGGGAAAGGTATTATCAATCTACTCGTATAACTCCATATTAGAGCTAGAAGTACGCAATAGTCTTTATTAATGCTGCAACAATAGACCACTAATTTACAGCTTTATGTAAAAAAATCGTGTATTTTGTACTTATCGGAGAAATGGCATACTCTGTATCACATTGACTGAGTACGCAGTTTCACCTGAGATACCAAATTCACCTGAACGTGTCGTGTCGGTCTCTTCACTCTTCCCAGTTTGTCCGCAGGATGGACCAGGATGGCAGTCTGAACATCAGCTACGACGAATGGCGGGACTACCTGTTGCTGGCGCCTGCCACGGACATCCACGCCCTGATTCACTTCTGGAGGCACTCTACTGTGAGTAGATTTTTAATTAATAGGTTGAAAAATAATTTTCTAAAAGCATACATTTATTTCCAGCCCTAAGATTACCGATGGACCGAATAAGCAACTACTTAGTTCAGTTTTCTGAAAAGCTTTGTTGCTTTCGGCCTTACGACTAGGGTTTCCTCAAACGCCGCAAATAGCTATCGAGCTGCGTACTCGCGGCGCTTGGTGGCTGCTTCTGCCACAGCAGCCGCCCCTGCCCTAAATGACGTCATTTCCAGATAGGAAGGTATATATGTATTTAATGCAGGATTACATACCAATCGGTAATTACGTTGTTTATAAAATACGACCATCGCACGCTGCAAAATGATCTGCCACACGAAGCCTAAAATACACTGATGTGATTACCGAGTTAGTATGATTACGCGACTGAACGAATGTCGACGGAATAATCGCGTAGTGATTTTTTTAAACCGTAATAGACATGGACCCCTTTCAGAATTCTCAAATTAGTCGGTTGTCTAGACCGACCCCCTTAACCAAAATCGAACTATTTAGTAAATCAGTTTAATTAATTTGTATATACATTCCAGCTAAAATATTTGTAGAGGACTAAGTAGTTTCGGAGCCTTGGCAATTATATCTAGAGGGGTCCTGATATGCCAAGCTAACTAACGAAGCTAACCTCCACAACTAACTAACGAATACAAAACTAAACTAAATTAAATAAATCCTATCTTGGACTTACTTAATAATCGACACAGATTCCAATAGTAACAATTGTAAGGTTAACCCTTTACGGGCAACAATGAATGACATCACCTGCAACGTATCACTAACTTCGATTGTACTGAAGGTTGTGTGACGCATAGCTATTAGTGACTATTGATGTAATCCATGTGTCTACAAACTTGATCTTAGTCACAGCGTATGGAGGTAGGTAATTCTCAGGTTTCTGACTTTTCATCTTCTAGTATCGATCGTGTCATATCATACAGAGCGGGATCAGAAAGTGGCGACATTCAGGGCCCTCGGTGTTCCGTCTCGTAGGTCCTGTCCGTCTAGCACAACTACGCTTCGCGACTCTTATCGCGCGACATAGCATCGCCCGTCACTCTCTCACAGTACAGAGAAAAAAGGGATAGGTAATATTTCTCGCGCGAGAGAGTCGCGTGTCACACTTATGCTAGAGGTGCTGCTCGGGACACGTGTAACGGCTTGCTGGGCTAGACAACATGTGCGCCAGCCTTTGGGGCAAATTTTCATAGCACGGTAGGACGTGCTGCTAATACTGGTACGAACCCAACACAGAAATGTCGTCAATGTAAATTATTAACGATTATTTCTGACTTTAATGCCTTGATCACACGTACCGAGACAGTGGGCGAGACAGTGCTCTCGTCCCTGTCACACACAAGACAAACAGGCGAGACAGAGCACTGTCTCGCCGGTTTACTCGGTACGTGTGATCAAGGCATAAGGCGGTTGTCACACTGCGACGGAATCCGGACGGACGAGCGGTGCTGCGGATTTTTAGTTTGAGCGGAGATGCGGTGTCAATGTGTTATACCCTGCGGTTTATCAAGATTCTACAGTACAAAGCTAAAAACCGCAGCACTGGACGCCGCTCCGAGATGCGAAGCAGTGTGACAACCGCCTAAGAGCAAAGTGTACTCGTAGTTATAGTCCCATGTAGAAATGTGATCCAACAAAAGTTAGAATCGATTGTCATCCCTGTTTTTGATCTGACGTCCATTGCATCTTACACCCAAAAAAACAAGGTACTAGCGCGCTCATTAAACAACTAATCGCTGTAGTTAACCAGGTATTCGTTCGCGCTAACTAGTTTACGTCACCCTAGGCCTAAGGGGGATTTTATAGGGGGAAAAAATCTCACTTCCTGGCTAAGGCAAGATGTAAAACTGTGGCCATTCACTATATAGTGAATACCGGCCTAGATATGATAAAGTATATACGATTACAACTCTCCGATTAAACGTTAGTTTTCCAATAAATAATTCTGCCGCATTCAAGAGAATCAATAAAACAGAGGCTGGATGTTTACCATCCATTTGCAACCATTAGTGTTCAGCTCTAGCGGTGGTCGCTTAACGTGAATTAAGTATCGGAACGATTACAACGAGTTGCCATGTCAGTGCACAAACTTTAACTAGGTATACAGGATGAGTCCAAAGACTGCAAAGTTAAAAGAAAAGACTATAAAAAAAGCTTAGTTGTCTATTAGATTAGTCAGTAGGGTCCTTTTTTGTTTGATGCTATAATAGCCTATGTTGCCGCTGACACTGTCTTGTGGTGGTAGCGCAGCCGCAGTATAAACCTCGGCACCACGTGTGGGATGAACAGCAGATGAATACCTAAATTTAGGCAAAACTAGTCCCTTGTCTACGTCTACGAGTATATGGTACTGTCAAGCATTTCCAATGCTTGACTTGACTTAATGCTTGCTTAAAGATTAGTAACTTTCATGAATCTAAAGTTACTACATAAGTTTTACATACATACATAGTTTTTTTTTCTGCTTTGCCCTAAGGTTGACTGGTAGAGAATGCCCCATGGCATTAAGTCCGCCTTTTGTACGTTAAGTTTTTCTTTAGTGCAATAAAGTTTAAATAAATAAATAAATAAGTTAAGTCTTACCCATGGGTAAGGCTTAGCTGAAATATTTATGGGCTGTAGTCAAATTTCGAAGTTCAACTTAAAATATTTTAATGACCGAGTTTCTGATTAGGTCTACAATACAAATACAAAACCATTTACCTAAATTAAACTACGTCTTTTCTAACCCATCATTGGTTATATTTCATCATTTTCTACCGCCTCCAAATGTATTTTCTGACTTGATAGCTGGAATCGCATACAACTAAGTTACTAGGCGAACAGAAAATGAACCAGTATATTCCAATTTTCCGCTACGTCCCGAGTGACAGCCACAATGTCGCATACAAACAAGTTAGTTAGCTGTGTAGGACACTGCAATGTTGTGATCGATGATGAGACTCACCCTAGCTCTACACTCCTCACGAAGTCGACCGAAGTTACCCGAAGTATGTGTTTCCGCAGCGAAGTATCTCTCCACACTAACGTATTCGCCCAACTTCGGTCAATTTCGCCAGCCGCTATCAGACTAGCTTTCACTTCAATTAGGGCTGCCATCTCCAAATTCGCCGAAACCGGACAAAGTATTAGAATAACCCGGACATTTGGCGTTAATCGCATTTTTCCCGGACGTGTCCGAAAACAATATTATTAAAAAATCGATTGCTTTATTTTTCATTCACAATCAGTGATTGCGAATCACATAAAAAGTGTCCGGGTTTTCCCCGGTTACTTTTTGAAAACCCCCGGACGGCCTCCAAACTAAGTCAAATCCAGGGAAACCTAACTTCAGTTAATGTTAGCGCCTGACCATAACCTCGCAGCAATGCCGTAATTAGGTGCTGTTGCTATTAAGGTAATAATATTCTATATCCCACCGCATTCATATACATATGTATACTATTATAAAATTCTAAAATTGTATTGATAATCAGTTTACTATGGGGAGGGCTCATTGTTTCAAGAAATGGCGCCCTCTGTTGGTAAAAAAAAATTTTGTTCGCTCAATACGCCGAAATGACTAGACGGATTTGAACCACTTTTTATACAGGTATAACAACTGGACATTAAAAGCTGGTTAAAATAGGACATAGTAATAGTATATATTTGCATTAAAATCACATGCAAACATGCGAGTGTAATCTAAACGCCACGCCAGCGCCAGACGGAACCTTCATTTCTCTGACCTCGTATCTGCCTACACTGGATTACCATCAGTACTCCTGTCAGTCCGAAGGCCAAGGTCCGCTGATACCCTATCACATATTTGCGAAACAATGTACGAATTACTCGCTTTCTATTCCACTTCTTTGTTTTCAATGCGCATTTTTCCGATTAGCCTACCGTTTTAAAGATATGTGGAGTAATGTTCTGATAGCGTTTGGTTTGTTATCAAAAAAGCGGATCAATAGCTATCAATTTATCAGCTATCGCTTGGAATACATTGACGGCGTTAACAAATCAAAACGGTATTGAACGGTTTTATCGTTTTTTGACCATTTGGGATATGCCTAAAAATAAAGAACTCTTTATTTTTATCAATATCGTAAAATGTTATAATAATTTTATCCGATCGCCAATTAGAAATGTTTAATTGTTTTTCTCCTTAGTATTTTGTGGTGACATGACATCACTATTGACTTGACTTGAGTAAAACGGCAGGGTCAAGTGAAAGTCGAAAAATTCATAAGTTTTCACAGGTGTCACATTAGCAAAATATTTTTTTTATCGGATACATTCAATCGATAAAGTGGACGTTGCCGTCGAGTGCATGTGTCAATTCCATTCACATCACAACTGAGTGCTCTGTAATCGTGCGATACGTTTTACTTAAATGAAGCTCTCTGTACGTGTATTGAATTTTAAGGTTGATATTTGTAGTCTAGCATCACGATGTCTGTTACAGCCGTAACGCTAGGAAGGACGAGTAAGCCATGAATTACGATTACATACTCACAGAGACCCTTTAATGTTCTAAACAACATCTTGATCAAGTCGTGTTTCGTTCCGATCACACCACGCTGTCGTAAACATATTTGTTTGTCTTCCACATTGCGCGATGCTCAACTGCGACACTGACACTCTAGAGCAAATTGCTACGCCGAGAATTTGTCCGCGGTCAACGCTGCAATCATTTCTGACTGCAAAATGGACAACGCAGCGGACGCCCTTAATGAAGATCAAATACTCAAGACAGCCTATTCTTTCTCATGTAATTTATAATATGTACTTAGATATCAGCAAGGTTCTATTAGTTACGAGTATTTAACTGCCAGTGGCATGGCGCACTATGGGCGGCCTTCATACAAACGTGTGGACACGCGTTATGACTCTTAGCATTTTTGCTATAATTTCGAAACCAAGCGCTATTGAAATTTGATATTTTTACTAATTGTTCAAAATACTATTTTCTTCATGATTAATTGCTTATAAAATTATTATAAATTAATTTTCTTTGTAAAAAAAATAATTTATAATTATTTTTCGTTCAATCATTGAAATCGAAAGTTGGTGATACTATAGCGATATTTGATGAAAAATAAATTAAATGTCGTGAAAAAAGTCTGCAAAAAAGTCAAATTATAATCAAATTTAATATAACGCCTATTTAACATGACCTTTTCAATTTGCACATTGCTATTTTGTTGTGCAGGCGTACCACTGAGGTCGATATGGTTGATTTGATTATGCTTTAACATTAATTAAGGAAAATTAATAAAATTAAATTCTAGTTGCTTCGTAATATTTAGTTGGTATATAAAACCTTTTCATTTTCTCTATCACTAACTAAAATTGTATTAGCTTTTCGCATTACATTAGTCGACAACACTGGATCTGATAACAACATCATTGTGCTTGTCAAATTAGTATTCGACGCAACTCGACTGTGTTTGCGTGTATGATGCAGTCTTACGCAACGAAATATTTTATGGCTCGGTTCTTGTTCATCTTCGCACAGGTGACCAATAGGTATAAAATACAGTTGTGTTCTATTATTTCTGCTCCATGTACTAGAATTTTATGCACCGTAATGGGCATTTAATACCATTCCTATGTTATATAAAACAGCTGTTTCTCGGGTATATTTTCTGAACGCTTCGACATTAATTTTCAAACCGGAAGATAAAACCTGCAATATAATGTAAAATATTTTTTGTTTCTTCATCGATATTAGTTATTTCCGAGCTTGTCTTATAATTGGCGAAAAACCTTCTTGCTAGAATAATATTACCGTCATGATTGTACCTGCACCTTGCTTAACCACATTAACTAATAAGCCTAGTTTAAACTCAGTTTCAATATCTAATTTCCTTGGCTCTTTTATATTTTTACATTATTTTTGTGCAGTCCAAGACTTAAACGGTAATCTGTATGCAATGTGCAACATACATTCAAAACATCTAATCCTTCCTGTTCCTGTTGAAATCCGTTAGGGCCAATAATATATTTTGCATTTTTCAATGACATGTAACGAGACGGAGACGACAACGTTTTTAGATTACCTATTACCCAAGAGTAAGTGGCATAATATTAAGTTGTACAAAATTAGATAATTGCACAAATTTACAGTACACATGACCAATACATTTGTATGGTACCTATACAAAAAGAAACACAATTTTTTAGGAACGTAACATGGAAGAAAGACACTAATAGGTTCTTTCTTCCATGTTACTGACAATACGCACGTGATGTGATTTGTTGCTTGGAGGTTTTTAGAAGGCGCAAAATTTAATAGTAAATAAACTTATTTATTTCAAAAGAGCCGAAATATGCCAAGTAATGTTTTTGCTAAACATGTTCCTCAATCTATGATCTTAATAATAGTTCGGGAATTGACTCGGATATAGCCGGATATCTAACTTAAAACTCAAAGTTTAGTCATTTCAACTTAAACCCATAAAAAAAATCGATAAAAGACTTGCAAAGTAACTAAACAAATTCTTAATAATGAAGACGAATACTTCTTATAACTTCTTTTAAAAAAATGTTAAGAAATTTCTTGGTACTCGATCACAGACCCGTAATAATCACTATTACGGAAGCACGATTTTTACCAAATTGAGGATCATGCAACTTTAAGGGAATCCTACATAGTAGTAAATAGAATAATTGCAATAATACTGTCGGATTCTATTGGAGCAACTATTGTACTACAATATTATTTAACTTTAAAGCAAAAATAATAACTTAATTTTTGACTCAGATGTCCACACGTTTGTATGAAGGCCGCCCATAGTGTGGCGGCCACAGATGTCGATACCTACCTGCTTATTCGTTTAAGGAAATGCTGCCAAGTGTTATTGAAAAAGTAAGTTAAACCGCCCAAGAGAATTTGTTGAACGCCTCTTTAAGCTGCTAACATTGTCTGGAAGAGATCGCTCTTTAGCGATAAGACCGCCTGTTGTTTACCTCTAATTGTAATATCTTGTGGCTATAAATTAGTTATTTCGGCTATAGAAACTTTGGTACGCATATGGGATAAGTCCTGTCCTTGTTCCAATCCTGTGGATATTTTGTTTGCGTTGACTTACATTCAAGAGGTAGCATGCCTGTGTTTTAGATATTAATTTCAGATTGATAACGCCACGCGTTTCTTAGAAAAAGTTTATGACAGACAGACAGTACAGACATCAATACAGACGGACAACAAAGTGATCCTATGTATAAGGATTTGATTAAGTTTCCGAACCCTAAAAATCTTGACATGTTCGTCTTACACCAATGAAAGCTGGAAGAAAATTCTAGAAGGACAGGGACCTTCTAGAATTTCCTTATAGCATTCGCAGTTCGAAGAAACGTCGATCGTTGACCTCACCGTCCTGCGCAATTCTCTACATCTCGACTTTAAACAGTAGACCAAACCTGTCTCGAAGTGAGAAAGAGCATAAATCCCATTGTGCCACAAAGTCGGTTAGTTCTTTCTTATTTCTTATCCTGAATTGGTTTAAATGATTTGAAGAGGCTGTTACATTCGAAGTGCCGACGGGTGTGTTCGAGTCAATTGTTTATTTGGTTATCGGTTGTTAAGGTTCGTCCACATAGATAGGGTCTCATAAGGGCCTGTTGACATCAATGGATTTCATAGTATTGCTGCTTCTTGCAAGTAGGAATCGTATGAATTCGCATTATCACTAAACTATGTGTAAACAGGCTTTAAGTTATGCACTCACTTTTGCTAACTAAGAACGGGGCTTCTTTTTACGCATTGCCTGCCTACCCAGTCCGTGGTTGTCTAACTTCAGTCATACATTTTATTTAACCGTATTGATTTAATTTCAAAATGTGAATATTTCTATCCTAAGATACATGTATAATATTGATGTAGTGTCTGTCTGTCATAAACTTAGAATAGTTTTTTAAGTATGTTTTTTGTTACAATTAATATTATTATTATAGGATACCTTTACCCAAAAGAGAACAGGAAGGAAAGCATTGAGAGTAACGCTGAACCCTAATATTATGAATATTCTAGACTTATATTATAGTTATACAAAAGATCTATACAAAAACACGACAGCTACGTAGTGTAAACGAAAGTCTGGCCATCGAGATTTCAGACATTAGTTTAGTCTATGTGATTTATCAAGCATTGTTGATATTGATTCCCATTTTGCGCATACTTTTTAATCTTAGGCCAGTTCTCACCCGCTAAATATCGGTTTTCTAAATATTGTTGCCGCTAACACAAACAAATGACAGTAACCCGAGTAACAAAATTTGGTACTATAAAAGTCCTGGGAACGTTTTAGGATGTGCCAAATAGTGTTCATGATCAGCACTATAATGGTGTTATAAATGTTTACAAAACCCCAAAGAGGCCCTAGTTTTATCACTGATTAATTCTATAAACATTACATAAAGACTCGCGCGGTGATAAATCAGCTCTGTTGTTGAAGTATAAAAGTGTCATGAAACGCTTTTTAGTACTAACATAGTGCTGTCAGGAACTATTATGTCACGAATTTGCACTATAAAAGTAACCAAAACATGTTTATAGTGCTGCTCTGCACTGTAATCGATTCCAGTGTTTTTTCTCGTCAAAACTGTTTCCCATTTTATTCTTTAGATGTGTTATGCCATCGTGGTATTGAAATAAATAAATGTCGATAAGTTATTTATGCTCCATTGTTACTTAACGTAACGTGTAATCAGAAGGAAATCAGCACTTGCGAAAAAAAATGTATTGATAAATCCATTATGCTGATTTCAAATTTGACAATGCGCCCTGATAATAATCTTGTTTTAATTAAATTAAAATCAATAAATTTAAGACTATGGCTGCTATAGTACACATTGGCTCCAGCCGTCTCCTAATATGTGCTATCATGGCGTAAACAGCGGCCATATTTTTACTAGTGATATAATTGATAATAAAAAACTGCTACAGATCTAATTAGTCCATTAATTCACAATTTTAACTCTTTTATGTCACGTTTTAGTCCCGTAGCAGTAACACAAATTCACTTAAAGGGCTATTTAGAATTTAAGTTATTTAGCAACTGCACTAGGAGTCGCTATAGTACTAATTAGTGCTATAGAAAAGTGTTCATCACTTTTACAGAACTAGCCCCATAGCGATGTTGAGGAAGCTTTTAAGAAGCCATAACGTTACGTAATGCTTGTACACAGTACTTTTATAGTGCAAATTGATCCTATTACAATGTTTTTATCACTGCTACAGTGCCAGTACTGTTAAAGTCATTTTGACGCAGTTTTAGTGCTGAATGGATACATAAAAGTGCCAGTAAGTTCATCTACAGTACTAAATAGTACCATAGCAGCTTTTTAAATATCTAGTAAAGTGCAAAACTTTAAAGATTCTTTTGTATGGTCCTGTAAGCGTTCTAAGAGCTAAAATATAGAACTTAATTGCTCTTTAATTTATAGAATTAAAAAGCTCCTTTAAACACCTTTATAGTGCACGCAGTCACAATAGATACCAGTATAGGCCGACTATATCACTGTTTGGTGACATAACGCCCTGGTTATAGAACTTTTTGTTACTTGGGAAAGTCACAAATAGTGTCAGTAGTACAAAGTCACTAAATGACTAACGTAACAGAATAAGTCTAATCGCTAATTCGCTACACTAAATAATTGTAAATAAACTCAGAGAACAAACTAAATGAAACGGAAACGAATCCGTGGGTCAACTCAAGGGGCATTTCACACGGCACGGTCGGTATGGAGACGTCCCGTCTCAACCATAGATCCCGAATCCTCGTCCGGCACCCAAGCCAGAACTTAGAACAAAACAACGCTTTGAAATTTCATTTCTCAGACCCCCAAGGCTACGTTCGGCAGTGTTTACATAACATCATAAACTGCCCCGCTTCTATGAACAAAGACTTACTTTGCTATGCGTCAAATATCACCTAAAGCTCAATGTCGTTAACGTACCTAAACATTGAACTAGGAATGCGCGACGCCCATCGCGTTACCTAATAACTTTAAACTAGAGTACCTTTATGACACTCCTTTATTATACTTTAGTTCCATAACAACATCCGTAGTAGTACGCATCAGAGACACACCCATCATTCAATCATTCAATATAGATGATAGCGCGGTCAGAGTGACCGTCAACGCTTCGGACAATTGAATCAACGGTTATGAATCATATCTGACTATGCCACCATGTAGACTGTCAGAAGGATGATGACACTAGGCACCACCTCCAGCTAGAAAATCTATGACATAATGATAAATATGTGTGTAGATAACTGTTTGAAACTATACATAACTAATAAGCCTTAAAATACTCGCGTGATCCAATTATGAAACTCGTCGTGGGCTCTATTCATAAAACTACACTTGTGTTTTAAGACCCCTCATTATGTAACAGTTGCATAAACCAATACATATCATTGAATCAGCAGGGCTAGCATATCTTGCCGCGACTTCGTTCGTCGCGCTAGTCAGCATCTCCTGTCTTGTTCGCACGGTAATGAAAAGAAAGTGACAGGTAGTATTTGTCGTGCGACAAAGAGTCGCGTGTCAAAGTTATGTTACACGTACAGCTCGCACAAAATGACCTATTATCCACCATCACCATATTCAATAAGGCGTTTGAGCAACAAGGATTGATAAGCCGTTTTAGTTCAAGCCGTTATGTGCCTTGTGAGGTAAGGATTCGCGTCAGCGACGTTCATATCACAAGTGGTCTATTAGGGGTCACCACTTGGTTCTGCTGTCACGTAATCGTGGACGTTTTGAAATGAATGGCTGAAGATAGAGATCCAAAGTTGATGCTCGTTCTTGAACTACCGTTAGTGTCGAACATCCATCATGTGCTGTACAAACGCGAAACGCCACCAGGACGGGCAAAGTAAAGAGTAAACCTTCGTGAATTGTTCCCGTTTCTAAAGTGTCTAATCATAGTACCATCGGTCGGGATATCCTTGTGAAGTTGTGACCTAACCACACCCGACTGGACAGATTTGGATTTTTTTACATTGAAAATGTTTGTTTTCCATTGAATTCAAATTCAAAATTCAAATTCAAAATTGTTTACATGTATGACATCTGTCTGTAGTTTCGCAGATACGAGAGGTACACCGATGGGCCATAGTTCAAAATATGCGTTTGCCGGCGGGCTTCAGTGTAATTTGAATTACCAAAATCAGTCGGTAACATTTTGAGATTTTCTCATTTTTGACAAAATTTAAAAAAAAATAATTCGCTGACTCGGGTGACAATTTTTGGGTGACACTTTTTTGTGTTTGTGGCTCAAATAATGTCTGGCGGTAGCGGGTGCTTTACGCGTGAGGTCAGAAAGCAAATTTGTAAAATTTCATCATGTGCTTTATTTCTAAATTACATTCGCAATGTCTTTGATAGTTGCGCTTAGTGCGAGATCTGTAGATTTTTTGATATAAGGCTCGCATCATATCTGTGGGTGGTTATAGCATACTTTTTTAACTCTTAATTAAATTCTATAGGCTTTCTTCACTACCTATTTTATTTTTTATTTGAAAGGCTACAGTAAGGCTCAAGGCTAAGGCTAAATGAAGATGGGCTATGAAGTTGTGATTGCATTTAAATTGAATGTATAGTTCTCGATCTCCCGTCAGCTTTAATTTGCTTTCTACGCGCAGTGGATGCAATTTGTTCAGCATTATATGTACTATGGTCTGCACAAATGCACGGCCCATTTATAAATTCATTCATGAATGGGCCATGGAATTCTGCAGCTCATTATATATACTGTCACAGGCGCGACAGCGACCTATCGGTGTAACTCGGGCGTCATTGACCTTGTAATGCCGAATCCCTCGACAAGGCATTCCTGTGAATGCCTTTTCCCACCTCGCGCGTCCCGCGCTCGCCCCTCGACACGCACACATAGCCGCGAGTTTTGTTAATGCACACAAGTGTCGCTGTCGTTTCTTTTTACGTTAAATAGTATACATATATATTCTTTGGTACTGTCGAGTACTCTTAGGCCACGATTTCGCGCGACCAGTGGCAGCCATAGGTGGGAGCAGAACGATCGATCACCGTGTCTCGCTCCCTCCTACGGCCGCCGCTCGCAGGTCGCCCGAAAAAAACAACTTAGGGAATGTCCGATTTTCATCGCGTCTACGTTTGTAAATAGTCGGGAAAAGTAAATTTCCAGTATCTCACGACTACATCCTCACGCTACTGTATCCCTGGCTCAATATTACAGGGTTCTATGTTTGACTTTTGACGAGTTGCAATTTGAACATTGTCATAATGACATTAAGTCAAATTTCGACTACCCTGCAAATGTAACAATTGAACCCTGTATTGGGCCAGCGGTATGTTACCTATATTTATCTCAACGGATGTTTCATGACATTAGCCATTCCAGCTAACAGTACACTGCCGAAGCTATCAGATATCGACCTTGACATTTCCCATGAAGCCGTACCGTGATACCCACTACCCATAATCCGCACTATCTACTATACGTAGCTATAAAATGGCATCCACATTAAACCCTCTGTTAACGATATGAGATCTCTTTTACTGTGTTAGTATCACGTCGCATATAACCTTGTTAAAGTTTACGACTCGCTTCAACTGTTGCTGGGTTAAACAGCTGTTTCAAACAATACAACGATCGTCATTTGGTTTCGATCACAGTCGTGACGGCATAAGATGTCTTTTATTCCAATTGTCCAGTCAAAGTGTGGGTCCGTGTGTTACTGTGTATGTTTGATATAATATATAGTTCAACAATGTCTGAACTCGACTACTTTTTACTAAAATACTTTCAGTAATCAAGAAATAAATCTTTTATATCACGCTATTAGGCTCTAAGTTTACAACAGAAGGGAAAAAATCGAATTATAGGAGGTTTATGCCATTATTGTTTCTTTTTAGGCACGATTCTGCACAATACGAATTTCGTACAGCATTTAGTCACATGCGTTGTTTTTCACACACTTTTTTAAAATTCTTCACTTCTAAAGGGTACATTCATATTATTATATATTGCCCTACAATCTACATAGCGTACGGCATACTCATGTACATTCAAATGAGTACCTATCATAGAAAGTTTCTATAGAAAGAAACATGCCTTTTTTAGGGGTTCTTTGTCGATTGATAAGGCTTTAAACTGGCATCAAGTAGATCGGAAACAGATACTAGTTAACATTAATAATTAATTGAATCAAGCGTTACATTGTGGAAATCCATATTAATTAAAATAATAATATTGCTTATTTTCTATTAAAGCAGTAACTTCTGCTAACGTAAACCAAATGTTTACATAAATTGTTTTCACACAATGGCCCTGGCATCAGGTTCGGTGGTCCAGTTGGTAGGACGCCCGTGTTGGCCCGGAAAGCCGTTGGAGACGCAGGTTCGAATCCTGCCTGAACCATTAAAGTTTTAAATTTTTCGCTTTATTGTAAATAAAATTGCTGTTCTAATCCGCAATATAATAACGCACAATAATAATAATTTGACTGGCATGTTATTATTTCACGGCACGGCAAGGTTAAAAATGTAGATTACCGCTGTTATTTGACACATAATCCTGACAAGGGTGTACTAAATTAGGAAAGATAAATAGTGAAGAACTAGTTCATAGTCAGGAGTGTCAGGAGCGTACGCCGATAAAGATTTTACCGTCGGGGAAGTAGATGCCGCTGTACGTATAAAAATGAATTAAAACGGCGTTTCAGTAGCGACATAAACGACATAGAACGGTGTTAATAATTGTCGTGTATCGTCCTTGACTAAATTTACCAGGTGGGTCCTGTAACAGGAGCAATAAATTAAAACATAGATTCTACCCCTCAAACTGAATAACATTTATGAAACAACTTAAAAGAAGTCATTTTTAATGTAATCCTGTAAAATAAAGTTTATTCAAAGAAGCAATGTATTGCAAAACATTCGGTATTTTAGTAAAGTGACAGCTATGTCAATGCTAAGGCGATGTCAATGTTGGGCGGGGTACATTGAAAATGCTATTTACTTTGTTTGAAATAATGAACATATGAAAACAGCATTTTATTTTTTAAGTTTCTGAACAGTTGGTGTTCAGTTTGACGAGTTAAGTCTATGTTTAAATTTTTTGCTCCTGTTACAGGACCCACCTGGTATGACAACCAAGTACATTATACACCTAGAGATTTTCCTAGCACGAACGGCGTGTTGTTAGTGTTTGACAAAATAAAACATCGAGAGCCATGTTATCGATAAATACCACTTCAACGTCATAGAGGAAAAGTAAGTGACTAAATCGTAACATGCATATTCATTCATTCCTCTACTTAATACCAACGTCAAATAAGTTTAGTAATCATTTAGCTTTTACATTCATAGACCTTATTATCTTAGAATTAAAAAAATTAAATAACAACGTGATATTTATTGTCGAGTTTCACGGCATTGTGAATATTCTCTTATTTAATGACTATGCATTTACTTTATAACGATGACATTTGGTTATCATTAACTGGTTGGTCGATATTATTATTTTGTAAGCACTAACCACCTGTTGTTCCTGCTAGAAATATATCTAGGTATACACATTAATTACTTAATACGGTATTCGACTATAGTGAAAATTTATGATGTAATAGAAACACTAAACATACATTCAAAAATACACGAAACCAATAAAATTACCACTAACTTTTGGACATTTTACTATTTTTAATTGAATAAAAACTAAAAAGAACACTTGTTTTATCTACTGATTTTTATGACATCCTAAGCCAGTATCTTCATAGAAACAACAAACAAATCGTATTTTTTCATCTTATCGAAAATTTGAAAGTAGATGCATATCCATATTATGTTTATCGGGGCCTTTTGAATGCCAAATGCCAAGAGAATAGGAAAAACAACTAGTTCAAAAATTACACTTAACTGTTGTGACTATTCATTTAATTACCTTTTGATCTTATAATAAACACTTCGTTTAAATGGGAACAAACGCAACATATTTCACATTTACATCACTTAATTGCATCAGAACAATCGTTGGAGCTCATCTTGAACGATTTATTAATACTCTTTTTGCTGCGAGTCAAATTCATACAATATAATTTGAATATAACAATTAATTGCCACACATCTAACAATGAACAAGAAAAAATCACTATAGAATTCATATAATTTGAGTATAATTGAGTTCCAAAAAACAAGATCAAAGTTTTGTTTAACATTTATTTATTTATAAATATTATATTATATTACATACCATAAGGTTCCAGGACTAAAAAGTTGGACGATACTTAGGCATAGTTAACCACACAAAACGGGAAAAGAAGCGATTGGGAAAAGTTCCGTTACGCGACAAAAATTCACGATCAAACCTTAAAATAGAAACTGGCAAGGACAATTGAGGAGTGCCTTTTCATAAGGGTTTATTTCTCTGTGAAACTCATGTAAAAATAAGTTTGAAAAGACTAACGTTATTCGATGGTTAATTGTCCCCGCACAACGTTTTTTACCATTAATAATTGTGTGAGTTAAGGCGGTAAACTTACGATGTAGCTGAAACATTACTTACTTAATGAACGAATCGATAAATGTTGCAAAAAAGGGGGTATGCCGTTGTAGTTAATCATACCGATAGGTACCTACAGTGCAGCCATCGCCCGAATTTCAAATCTAAATTGACAATCGTATCTTGCCACGTACCCTAAGCAACGATTCAGACTATCCGAACGCTGAACCCATGTTTACAGTAAGTACATCATCTAGTGATAACTGAAGTCCGCTCACAGGGTCAATATCTAGGCCGCTGTAGCGGTCAAGGCAGGACAATCTGCGAATAATAAGATAAAACACGAAAATAAGTGTTCTTGCTGGTGGTTTTGTATCGCTTAATGCATGGAATTTGTTATCGACTTATCGTGCTCGGTAAGATATTTTAACAACTGTCTCCTGTTTAATTTATAAATAAATAAATAAATATCGGATAACCTTACACAAATCGATCTAGTCCCAAATTAAGTTCAAGAAGGCTTGTGTTATGGGTACTAGACGACGATATTAAACTAGCTTTTGCCCGCGACTACGTCCGCGTGGAACTTGAAAGTATGGAAGCAACCTCGTACAACACGATAGATATCCACCTAATCACCTTAATTAATAAAAAGGATTATTAAAAGTGCCTAAGCAAATCTAAGAGCAATTTGTGCTTTTGGTCTAATCATTACATTTTCTACAGGGTCATCAATGTCATTATGAATTACTTACTCACTTTCCAATCTTTTTAGGGATAATTTCCAGGATGAAAACTTTCCTATGTCCTTCCTCGTATCTTAAACTATCTCTATGCCAAATTTCATCAAAATCGATTCAGCGGTTTAAGCGTGAAGAGGTAACAGACAGACAGACAGACAGACAGACACACTTTTGCATTTATAATATTGGTATGGATATATACTTAAATACATAGAACAACCATGACCCAAGCACAAATATTCGAGTTCATCACACAAATATTTGCCCCGCCGGGATTCGAACCCGGGATCGCCGGCTCAGTAGGCAGGTGTCTACAAACCGAGCCAAACGCGTCGTCAATTTATGAGATACTATCTACACTCGCAGCAAATTCCACATAACCCTCTTTTTAGGGTTCCGTATACAAAGGGTAAAAACGGAACCCTAATACTAAGTCTCCGCTGCCCGTCTGTCACCAGGCTGTATCTCATGAACTGAACTGTTAGACAGTTGAAATTTTCACAGATGATGTATTTCTGTGCTGTTGCCGCTATATGATAACAAATACCTACTAAAAACAGAATAAAATAAATATTTAAAGGGGCTCCCATACAACAAACGTGACCGGTGCGATAACCTTGCTCCTGATGTCTATTCGGCGCCATATATACCAGGTGCAAACTTAGCTTTACCCGGCCAGTTAAGATGGGATGAGTGGAACCCTCGGTGCGCGAGTCCGACTCGCACTTGGCCGGTTTTTCTCTACTGTAATTGGATAAAAAGTATCCTTTAACCACCACTACCATGAAAAAAATAGCGGGTTAGCTCTCTCTCTCTCTCTCTCTCTCTCTCTCTCTCTCTCTCTCTCTCTCTCTCTCTCTCTCTATCTCTCTCTCTCTCTCTCTCTCTGTGTGTGTGTGTGTGTGTGTGTGTGTGTGTGTTTCACATCTTTTGGGTTTTACAAAGACGCACCCCTAGCAACACTGTCATAAGCGACTATTTTGGCGTGCGAGATAATTACCCGTCTCTTTCTGTTTAGTGATGTGAGAGAGTTGCGAAGCATAGTGCTAGACTGGCTCTTTGGTTCATCTTCTCCTCTCCGCTTCAGAGAACAGAGAGGTTTACGGCTTACATGTAATAGCATTACGTATGCACGTGTGAACATTTTTTCAGTACATTCTAGTCTCAATCGGCTTAACGCTGGATTGAACTTGAACGCCTTTAGAAACCCCACGTGTTATGACCTCGGGCCGGTGCCTTGCCTCGGCCTTCGCCTTGCCTTTGCGTGACCGACTATATCCAAGTGTAAGTAACCTCTAAATATGTTGGCTATGTGCGAGGTATAACGTGGGGTCACGTAAGCGATCGCAACGCACGCCATGTTGAGAAACGTAACTTCGAAGGATAGAAGTTTTATTCTCAAGTTCTTTCACTCTGTCAAACTGAATCTTTACTCACTTTGTTCATAAATTCTCCTGCTTTTCTCATAAATTTATGAAGACATGTAATATCTCATTATTTTAATGTGGATACAAATTTTTTATATTGAACCATTGTTACAAAGATCAAAGCAGAAAGAAACCTGGCGGAAGAGGCTGAGAAACGAACCCGGTACGTCTGGATCATCCGTCCAGCGTGTTGTCTACCCATTTATGTGCTTCATGCAATCACCCTGGCTCCGTCCCATTTGTCCAGTATGTCGCTGAGAGCTGGCGGGCAGCGGTTTGCGGTGAGGCGGCAAAGCGCCGCAAATATGTAGGTCTCCCTAATAACTTCATATTTGCGGCGTTCGCAGTGGAGACACTCGGACCTTGGAGTCCGGAAATAATAATAAAACTGTCAGAATGTTCTTGGGACCACAGAGCCATTCCTCGGCCAAAGGATTAGCTTGCCTATCCAGCGGGGTAATGTAGCCGGCATCATGTGCCGCAGGACCATGATCTGGGGGACTTCGGTTTTAGTTAGTTTTATTTAGGTTAAGTTGATTTTTGTAATTTTTTTACTTGTTTGTCGTGACATAAATATATATATACTTCACCAGTGTTCATGCAATGACGGTGTTATTTATCGTAAATTTACGTTTTAAAAGTCGTCATACTCGTAAGAATTTAGTTCATAGTTTAACAAGGAAAATTCTAAGCAATCCAGTGCGTGCTAATATGATCTAAGATACGTCGATCTAATATCGTCCAATCGTCGTGGTGAAATGAACGGTGATTTCTCATGGGACGGCGCTTTCATCAAATTGGAAAATACCTTACTCTGAACGCGAAATGGCATTTAATCTAATTGTACAAACATCTAAACGTAAATGAAATGGCTATTTTATCAAATATTCTTAGCTATTACGGTACCGTTGAAACACTGTTGACCAATAGGTTGCAAGGAAAAATACAATTAATATCTAATATATCGTAGAAAAGTTGCAAACAAAATTGTACTTGCAAGTTTACTAAGGAGAATTACAACCGTATTGTAATAACAAATTGTACACAATAGGTTGGAAATCCCTTAAGAATTCAATTTCATAATATTTGAACACTTGATTTCCCGTGGTGGTAGAACAAGGTACCTAAATGAAATTTGTTTTGAATTACAGTAAAAAGGTAAACAATTCAATCTATATAGGAGAATTCCTAGCAATCCAATCAATATGTCAACGAAGCAATTGTCTCGGCTGTAACTTCTCTTACCAACCAATACAATGAAGTGCATCTAACCTCGGAAAGGCAATTCCATTTAGAAAAATCGTCAAAAAGGTCATTTTGATTTAAAAGAACGAACGTGACTTCAATAACGAAATCGCATTGTCATATTGACATTGACTTTTTAATCGTACAGAAACACGTGGTTACACGTGTACCAATGATCGAGAATTGTTTGCTGGGTTGGACTATTGACCATTTAACTATCGTTTTTGTTTTGTGATAAAACGTGACATTCGTACTGTTGTATATTTGCTTTATCACCGAAAAGTTCTTAAGCGTAGGTACACGAAAATAAGTAACCAGGCGGCGGTATAGCAGAATAGTATTTTATGCAACCGTTGTATAAGAGGGTGCAAAAAACGCGAGTGGCATAGGTTACGATGTGAGCGTAGCGAACATCGTAAGAAAGATGCCACGAGCGTTTTTTGACCTACTTATACAACGTTGCATACTAGTATTTTATGCAACCGTTGTATAGGAGGGGGCAAAAAACGCGAGTGGCATGGGTTACGATGTGAGCGTAGCGAACATCGTAAGAAAGATGCCACGAGCGTTTTTTGACCTACTTATACAATGTTGCATACAATATTTTTTCTACGACTCGACATTTCATAAATATAATGCAAATAAACAACAAATAAAATAATTACATGTTCCCGCTCGGAATCAACAAAATTAAAAATAGTCTCTGATAAACTTTTTTTTACTGACGTCCATTTGTCAAAAAAATATGAACTTATACATAAAGGTATACGTTCACTATACTAAACATCTGTCAAAAAAAATTAACTTAAAGGTATACGTTCACTAAACTAAACATCCATGCACAGAACATAAAACTTTTTTTTTAAGTTGGCGGCAATGCCTTAGTACCTACTATAAGTTTTTTTTTAAATTGCAAATTTTGTGAATGCAGCTGTTTATGATGTTATCTGTGGTTCTAAGTAATGTAGTAAACATCGTATAGCAGTTTTTTTTTTTGGGAAATAGAGTATCTAGACTTTTACACTTTCATAATTTATGTCTTTATATTAGCACACCTCGGACAATGGCGATCAAATGTATTAAAGAAACGCGTTGCTACGCACACAGTCTAAGCTCGTATAGGTGAACGCGTACCATGCTTGTGTGAGTGAGATAAGACATGCTAGGGTTGCTGCCATTTTGAACGCACGAGTCGGGAACACAATGTGCAGCAATATGAGATGACCTTGTAATAGCGGCGTCGAATTAATTTAGTGTGCTTATAATTAAAGTAATGTTAATCTACGATTTCTTATTCCGCCCGCGTTCAAATTCGATAACCTCAATGACTAAAAACTCATTGCGCGAATTAGGAAGAATTAAGAATCATATTACGCTGTAAGGTGGGTATCTAAGCTCTATTTATACAAATAGTTTCCTATTTTGAATCAGTATAAACGAAGTAACTAAATTTTTGTAAGGAAATTCAGGCCACCAAAATATTACGTAAGTTGAAAACATGATTTTTTGTTCATATATATATTGTGTTGTTTTCAGTGTGATCTGATAGGTTCAGGTCGAAAACGGATAGGGCAAAAAAAAAACTAAACATAAGTACCTATTGTAAGTTGGTTTTCTACTAAAACATAAAACACTTTGAAAATAACTGGGTATGTACTTGCCTTGATTCATCCAATGGGAATCAGTAGAACTTTCTTTTATTTTTGTCGTTTATAAAGCTTAAACAACGGTACACAGCACAACACACGCCCATTACAAAAGTATTTGTTTAATATTTGAATATTATACGTGGCCTCCGCTCTGTGCACCGCGTCGTCGCGTCCCTGCCAGCCGGTAACTGCGACTGCGAGGTAACCGAGCGCGGGTGGGCGGCACTTTCGGGGGGAGGCAGGGAGTGTCCATACTGTACGTTAGTACTCTTTATTATACTGTGATATTAGAGTTAGTAACTATATAAATGACAGAAAAAAGTACTGGAGTAGAAAAAATACTTTTTCTACGACTCGACATTTCGAAAATAATTACATGTTCCCGCTCGGAAACAACAAAATTAAAAAAAAAACTGGTAAACCTTTTTTTTTATTGACGTCCATCTGTCAAACAAATATGAACTTATACATAAAGGTATACGTTCACTATACTAAACATCTGTCAAAAAAATATGAACTTATTAAAGGTATACGTTCACTATACTAAACAGCCATGCACTGAAGATAAAACTTTTTTTTAATTTGGCAGCAATGCCTTAGTACAATAAGCTTTTTTTTTAATTGCAAATTGTGTGAATGCAGCTGTTTATCTTGTAATCTGTGGT
Organism: Apotomis betuletana; assembly: GCA_932273695.1. Taxonomy (NCBI): domain Eukaryota; kingdom Metazoa; phylum Arthropoda; class Insecta; order Lepidoptera; family Tortricidae; genus Apotomis; species Apotomis betuletana. The sequence goes on along the minus strand of OW026298.1, from coordinate 7,164,335 downwards.
ACTAAGCGAGTGCAGTGTTTTTTTGGGCAATAGAGTATAGACTTTTACAGACTTTCATAATTTATGTCTTTATATTAGAGTTAGTAACTATATAAATGACAGAAAAAGTACTGGAGTAGGAAAAAGTAGTTTATGCAACTGCTACATAATGAGAGTTCTTTAAATACGAGTGCTGTTTTATGAAACGAGCCGTAGGCGAGTTTCATAATAGGATCACACGAGTGTTTTGAGACCTAATTATGTACAGTTGCATACACTACTTTATCTACACACATATTCATAATCATTATCATAGATTTTCTTTTATGAAAATATGAAACACTGTCCGGCCAGTCAGTCCGCGGAGCAGAGGAAACACATCAGGTGACTCGCGCGGCGGGGGCGAGATCACCATTACAGTATCAATTTTGATCAAAATTAATACTGTAATGGTGTCCCCGCGGTGGATCGGTACAGTTATGAAATTACATCTCTGATTTTGGTCGCCTAGTAATGTAGGTCCTTACCTATAATAATAATAATAATTCGTTATTACTTTCAGAGTTACACAACACATGTAGTACAACATAATTAAGATAGGACAAGATTTAGCTTGCCGCCAGCATAAACGCTGTAGACAATTTTTGTCTTGTGATATAAGAGAGAAACCACTACGCTGCTGGAGGCTAGCTTTATTAATTTATGACAATTGAGAAATGCACTGCAGCAGTACAGTGCATTTCTCAATTGCTTCAAAACAGTGTATTGTAGAACGAAATAACATCAGAAATAAATATAATATCAGAACTTGTTATATGAATTTAACATGCTGGGAGATAAAATATATTCCGTAACGTGGTCGCGGTCGCACGCGTAGGAAAGATACCACTAGCACACTATTACACCGTAGTGAAAGTTAAAACACAGTAACAGCCTGAGAACCCTATACACCGTTACTGCGTTTCTCCTCTGTGTGTCATTGGCGACAGAATATTCCACTATAAACAAAGTGGCAAGTGTGACTCTGACGTCGCGGATACTCCCCCGCCGGGCATGACCTCAACCTCAATTGTCGATGTGACAGCCACAAAACAGATAGGTATACGTATATGTTTGTGACACAGCGGTGAGGGCACGAGGGAATGGACATAGCCCCCTCGTAGCTCACGTTGCGTAGAGAATAGAGAAAAACTTTAGTGAGAACAGAGTGTCAGCATTTGGGAGGACCAAAAAGTTTGATGAAATTAAGGCGAAGTTAGCCATACACAACGAGCAAATAAAAGCGATTGGAATAAGTTCCCTTGTGCGACAAAAATTAATGATACAATAAGGAACCTTAAAATAGAACCTTAAGGTACGTTATTGGAATTAACTGTCGTGTCGTCCCACAACGGAGACTTTAATACAAATATTAATTGAGTGAGTTAAGGTGGTGAAATTTTTGGTCTTCACCCATTTATCGATTGTTAACACCACTTATTGATGCAACTTGTGCCTTAAACATCACGTAACTCTCTGACAGTCTAACTACATTACATACGCGTATCTGTCGTTTGTACGTTCCTTAATGCGTACACTGAAAAATCTCGTATCTGTCGTTTGTACGTTCCTTAATGCGTACACTGAAATAGTACATTATGATACAAGTGTGCTAAGTTGGTCATTACAGTCGAGGCGGATTTGCAGCCCGAGCCGTAGGCGAGGGCGTAATAGAGCCGAGAGTGTAATGACCAAATGCACACGAGTTTCATACGACGTTTTTCAACACACTTGCGAGGAAAAAAACACCCGTTTATAACTGAAATATTTAATTATTAATACAAATTGTGAAAGTACAATTATTGAAATGATACACAGTGGATTTCGACCGCATTCGTACAGTATGTTTTTGCCTTCGTCGAACGTACATTTTCGTATTTTTTTAACTATGAATGTGAATTGTGAATGATCGTGGTATTTTGTTTTTAGTGTTAGTAATTTTTACTATAACAGCATTTTATAACAGCATTTTGCCGTGATTTTCTATGTCTTTTGTAGCAATATTACTCAGTTTCTGACGTCTACATGCTCCAGTAATACTAAATATTAACGAGACCTGAAAGTAAATAAAATACATATTTAGTTACTACTGCCTGCAAATTAAGCATGTCAGTTATTTTTGTAACAAAAATATTTGAAATCAGTCTAGTCGTTTAGATTTGATATAGCTGCCAAACAATACATATTCTACTCACACTTACCTACATAGATATAAAACATATATAAAATAGTTGAGTAGGTGAGTAGCCTCATGAGTAGTCGTTTTAATTTTTTATAAACAATCATTCAGTTTACAGAAATTGCGTAGGTATTTAAATAAAATAACAATTTCAACTGACCTTTGTTGCTAGGTACTGGCTATCCGATTCTTCTTTCAGAAACTTTTCGATGTCCTTTGAGGACAATACTTTAGATTTTTTACTTCTGTAACCATCTGAGCGCCTCTTCAAGAACGCAATCAGATTGGCATATGTTTTTATGTCAATACCATTTTTGTTCCGAACAGTGCTTTTTAACATGGAGTAGATATAGACCAGAGTGAGGTAGGCTTATATTTATTTGCTAGCTCATGATAATAAGCTAAAGATACGTTTTCCGAGAACAGATGGGCTTTTTTGCTGGATTTCCAATGAATAAAATTTTCATAGGCTATTGGATACTTTTCATTAGATTTCAATGGCAACAGGCTGTCAGTAGCATTTTTTGCATCATTAAGTATTTCCGGAGGCATCAATTCCACATCTAAATCTTCTTCATTACTAGAACTCGACATTTTTGTAAATCTAATCAGTCACAAACTAAGTACAGCGATAAACTCGAATTTTATGCAAAGCAAAATGGCGCGGAGATTTATTTTTTACACGCCTTGCATTGGTTGAATTAGTTATGCGCGCGCAGGTGCAAAATGGAAGCAATGACGAAACCGTCAAACAGCCAAATATTAAAAATATAATAATATGAATATTTAATTATACCTGGTGCAAATTAGTGTCAATTACATGACAAAATTAAATAATTTGATGAAAATAATTGTTTAATTATTGCGTTTATCTACGCACATATCATTAGTGCTCTAAAATGCGTTCAGAAACCGTAGGAAATGGCCAGCATTACTACAACCAATTTTACTATGAGAACTTTCTTATCTGTGGCAGTAGGTAAAATCTGTACGAATTCAATCTGTACGAATCAAAATTCAAAGAGAAACGTCAATTCAGTATGTTTTTTTATAAAAACCGCACGACATTTGATCTCGAGTGACATGAGAATATGGATACATTCGTTTGTATATGATTTAGAAAAAAAAACATTCGTCTTGACGGAGGTTCGAATTGCCGCCATTATTGTTGTCATTTGTTTGTTGGTTCTTTGCTGTTACGAAAATATAATTGTGATAAGTTTATTGTAATTCACATTTTAGTTGAAAATATTGTTTCAATGTAAATGTAAATTACAACAAATAATCTGTTTATGTATTTGTTCAGATTTATTTCTTACTGCATTAGTATATGTCGTTTTTAGATATTTTACAGGTAGCACTAGTGTTGCCGGTCATTTCCTTATGGCTTCTGAACCCATCTTAGAGTACTTATGATATGTGTGTAGATAAAGTAGTGTATACAACTGTACATAATTAGGCCTTAAAACACTCGTGTGATCCTATTATGAAACTCGCTGACGCTCGTTTCATAAAACCACACTCGTGTTTTAAGGCCCCTCATTATGTATCAGTTGCATAAACTACTATTAATGCATCACAATTACTTTATTCACAAAAAATTTGCTTATTATATAAAAGTAAAAAGTCTTTGTTGAAAGTTAAAAAAAAACTGTAAAGTAAAGACACTAGTGCGTAATAGAAAAGTCAAAAGCACGCGTGTTTTATAGTATACTTTACGGCCATAAAAACAGTTTAATATAGACCACTTTACGAGCAAGTGTGTTGAAAAAACTCATATCTGTCGTTTGTATCTTGCTTAAATGCGTACACTGGAAAATCTTCACCGGGAGAGTACAGTGTAAACTATTATATTATCTATTATGACATTAAATTGTTGCTCCTAGTCCAAAAAATTCAAACACTAAACACAAGCATTATAATTTCACAGACTCACAGTAAATAATTCCTAAAATATAAGTAGAGACTGGTCACCTCAGCCTTCTTATTATAATATGGTATTTGACTATAGTGAAAATAAATTACATAATTGAAACCAGTAAACAATAATATGGTATTTGACTATAGTGAAAATAAATTACATAATTGAAACCAGTAAACACTAATATGGTATTTGACTATAGTGAAAATAAATTACATAATTGAAACCAGTAAACACTAATATGGTATTTGACTATAGTGAAAATAAATTACATAATTGAAACCAGTAAACACACATTCCAAATATGTAACGTTCCATATAATATAATATGTACGGAACCAAATAAACTCCCACTAACTTTTGGACATTATACGATTTTTAATTGGACGAGATTAGAACGAAGACTTGTTTTGACTACTGATTTTTACGACGTCACAAGCTCACAAGCCTGTATCTTCATAAAACCTTCATACTAACATCAGCTACTCTTTATGAAATGTCGTTTTTGACATTTCATAAAGAGTAGCTGATTTGAGTTGTCATCAAATACCGTATTATCTTTTAGATAACAACCTTTTAAAGAATCACAGCAGTATTGGACTTTAGTATTGCGATATAAATATGTACCAAAACAAGGCACAATCTCAAGTTACTGCTAAAAACATTCTGTGAAATTGGGATATACCCATTTTGGGATATACCGATTTTCACTTGTCCTTGCCGTTTAGTCAAGTCAATAGTGACGTCACAAAGGAGAAAACAATTAAATGTATCTAATTGGCTAACGGATGAAATAGTTCTTTTAAATTGGCCAACATTTTACGATTTTAGCAAAGAATTCGGCCTTTATCTTCTAGTTATATCCCAATTGCGTGAAATATTAAAAAAAAATACACTAAAGCCTAAAAAATAAAATAAAATAGATAAGTACATCTTACACACATCGACCTAGTCCCAAATTAAGCAAAGCTTGTACCTACTATGGGTACTAGACGACGATATACATGATATACATAAAAGTACAAATACCGGGTGATCAATCCAAATGGGTAAGTAGGGAGAAGTTAGAAACTATAAGAGATAGGGAAATTTGTTCTTAGGAACCATGGCGTCGATTTTAGATTTAATAAAAACTGCATTATTATATTTTTATAAATGTCATACATATCATTTCATACATAACCCGGCCAAAACCGCTGTAAAGAATGTTACAATACGACATGCGATTACTTACAGAATTTTAACCAGGTTCAATTCCCGGTTATGTATGAGATTTATAAAAATCATGAAAGCAGTTTTTATTAAATCTAAAATCGACGCCATGGTTCCTAAGAACAGATTTCCCTATCTCTTATAGTTTCTAACTTCTCCCTACTTACCCATTTGGATTGATCATCCTGATAGATAACATCCATGACCCACGAACAAATATTCAAGTTCATCACACAAATATTTGCCCTGGCCGGGATTGGAACCCAGGACCGCCGGCTCGGTAGACAGGTGCACTACAAACTGCGCCAACCACGTCAGCGCCAGAATGCGATGACGTCACCTACCTTGTTATAATTAATTTCAAAATGCATAAAAGTAATTATTAATAAATTAAACTAAAAACATATTTTGAAACTGATCATGCTGCAGCGATTATTTTATCATTATTCATTATTTACGATATAATTATTAACTAGAAACCGAGGTTCATAGTAGTTATATATTAAGTTTAATTACCCTTCGCTAATTAATCATCAAATAGTCAATTATTCTTAATTAACTACGAAATTCCACGCAGTAAATATGATTAACTTGACCTGTTTGCCACTTTACCCGCCCACGACAGAAATTATCGGGTTATGTTTATGTTTTTGACTCGTCATCAATATGGTATATTTAATTCCCTCGCATTCCCTGTATCGGAAAAACACCGATTGATTTGTTTATCAATCTTGCAGAACCTATAGATGATTGTAGTCTTTTAGTGAATAAGATATCCCTACAGTTACTAAAAGTTGTACCATACAACATTGATCCCGTCATAACTTCCTCTTGAACTAGAAATAAAGATGGCTTGCCTTTTTAAAACGTTCTTAAGAGGATTATATTACTGCTCATTTTCCCATACAAACCAAAGATTCGTTCTCGTCTGTTTCCTCCTTCAAAACGTAACCAATCTTTACGAAATTTTTGGAACTGTACTGTGGAAATTGTTCGTGTCGGACCGTTTTGATTTTTGCGCAAATACACATTAATTATGTAATTGAAGCCACTAAACATGCATTCAAAAATAAACGGAACCAAATAAACTACCACTAACTTTGAGACAATTTACTATTTTTTATTGGACTAAAAGTAAAAAGAAGACGTGTTTCGACGACTGATTTATATATCCTATTTATTTATCCTCTTAAGGCAAAACTGTTCTTCGCAGGATGAACCTTCTAAAAGGTTAGTTATTTATATTTCAGTGAACACCGACTACAATTGTATTTCCAATGGTTGTATATTTCGCATAATAACCTATTGTATTCTACAGTCAATGCTGTCGCCATGTCAATGACTTCAAGTGTCGTTTATATGACGTTGTAAATAATAATGGATGACGTTACGTTATATAACATTAATTAAAGTTAACGTTTTTAAAGCAACCATATTTTGAGATAATTATTTTAATACGACACTTTTTCTCTCCATCTCTTCATGGGGAAGAAGGAATCAATCGAGCCGTTTTTGAGTTATCGCAAAAATTCATAATATTCTTTAAAATTACGCAAGTGCCGCTGCCGCGCGGTGTCCTTATACTTCGAACGTTACACCTATTAGTTAAGTGCCATACTGGATTAAAACACGCGCGTATAATCGATAACTTCCAGAAGGTAATAAGTAATTAGAGTTACTTTGGCGTTTACGACCTTTTTTATATCTTGCCGCGACTTCGCTTGTCGCGCATAACTTAGACACGAGACTTTGTCGCGCGACATAATATGCTACCTGTCACTTTCCTGTCAATACTGTGCGAGAAAGACAGATGACGCTAAGTCGCGCGACAAACAAAGTCGTCTCTAGATATGCTAGTCCTCCTGGTTTGGCTCACTTATCCCAAAGAACGATAGAGAATCGTACTAAAATGGGCAAAGCGGTGGGAATTGGTTTCTATGGACGCCAGTGGCGTGGCACTACACTACAAGTATATATAGGTATATACGTTCCTTTAAGGTATTCACACCATGACTATTATTTATAAGGATAGTTACATAAAGAACATATCAGTCAGTCTTACAATTTAATACAAGTACCATAATTAACATGAATTATTGTCGAACGCTTCGTAATCCTGGTTTTACCTTGTTTATTCATATAATTTGGAAATTCCAGTTAGTATTTCATACAGTAAATAATCCGACTTTTCCTACATATCATAAAGTGCATAATAACGTGTTAAAATAAACCCTACAACATTTCCAAAATACGCGTTAAAGTCAATTTTGCCTGTACTTTACAATGCATATCTGTTTAATGTTTAAAGACGCCGCGCAATTATTTGATTTCTATTTAATACTATGCCGATACGCCTGAATGTCCGAACATTTCGAAATTCGAACTTTTTATTATCCCGCCTCAAAATCCTTCATCATTATCATTAGCTAGTAACTAGCTCTCAGTCGAGCGAGTTACTATGCAGACCTACTGCGAAATATTAAATACTGAACGGAATTCCACCGGTTTACACCCGCTACATGCACCTGCAATCACAGCATTGACAAAACGATTTGAGATGTCTGGACTTCAATAACACTTACGCCTTTTTAAAACTGTGAAGGCGTTAATTATCGTAAACAGAGTGTGTATAGATAGATACAGGTGCGAAGTGCTTCACTTCTCGTGACGTCACGCGATGTTTATCCGGAAAGGCAGACCCTTTTCTATAATATCCAGAGCATGTGGAACAGAATGAATGCATATATCGATGAACTCATTGATAAGACGCTCTTCTAGGAAAGATATTGTTTTCTTTTTACTCATACTCATACTCATACTCATTTATTCATAATGCACAAATACATTATATGTCAATTTTACAAAAGGGTACAGATTTACAATGTAGTTAGTGGTTATTTTATATTTGTTTGTTGCCTTCCGCCATTTCTGAGCAGATTTTTTTGATTGATAACATTATGGTGAAGATCCGATGATAGGTCTATTAGAAATCGAAGGAACTCCTCAATAGCGATATTAGCAATTTCGTATTTTTTATAGTTTTCCCTTGAAGTCGGTTATTTTTTGTAAAAGAGTGATTGTTTAATTAAAAATACATATCCGTCTTCCAAGGCTAGTCCAGGAGAAGAAACGAACTCGACCATTTGAACGTAACGGTTTACAAAATGGCGCTGAGTGACAGCTGTCACTATTGTGTTGAATTCCTCATAGTCAGTAGTCTCCTATTCGCCGCGTTCTTCGACACAGACAGTGACTCCATCAGTTGATATTGTCCAGAGACATCCCCAATAAACAGTTTTAACTGTAATTAAAAAGCTATATTTGCGATTCCTGCTGTATAAAATTACATTTCACTTTACTACCCGGTCAAGTTGAGTTTGCGCCTGATACCTATGACTATGACTCTTGTTAGTGAGACCAAACTTAACGAGACTGGATTAGCTAAGTGGCGGTATACTAGGTATATCATCATTTCGGAGATTTCTCCGAGATATCAGGATATATTACGATTATTGTTATTTCCGAGATATTAGGATTTAGGTAACGTGAAGTTCGAATATGACCCGCAATATTGCGGTTCTATGGAGCGTTCAACTAAATATTTCTAAATCTAATTCACCATACTACAGTTACGGTTTGAAATAACGGGCTCTAAGATTACGTATACACAGGTTTTCTTTCACTTACAAATTTTAATGAAAACAAATATTCATAACGACACCGCTTAACTTACGATATCAAGTGCCTATTAAATGTTCCTAATTGATTACAAATTAGTACTAATTTTGTTCAACGTCCTTTGTTTAACCAGTCCGTTTACGTAGATTTGTAAATAGTTTGTGGTTCTAACCAGTCCAAGCCCACTTATACCTCGTTACAATAATTCAACTCTGGCCAAATAATAATAGACATTACGTAATGCCTAATTGACTTTGTCTCGTGTCTCTTGTGATTCATGATTGCCTAGTACCCTTAGTGGATCGGTTTGGTTATTACTTTATTAGGCTATAGACAGCTTAGATTTTTATTAAGCTCACAAATGGGTCAATTTTACTTAAATCAAGTGTGAGTGTTTAGTCTAGCCCCAAACGTAGCAATGTGAGTTATATTATATTTATAACACATACAGAAAACATGCATGAGCTAGGAACTCATGACACAAATATTACCCAGGCCAGGATTTGAACCCGAGATTTCTAAATTAAGAGGCAGGTCTTCCAAGGAGCTATGTATAAGTTAGTGCGTTTAAGTAAAATTAGAGACCTGAATTACACAATAATGACCCAGCTTAGCAAAGTTTGGAGGGACCATAACATAACCTACCGTACCAAAATACACCTGGTCCGTACCCTTGTCTTTTCCATTGCTTTATACGGTGCTGAAACATGGACCTTCAAAGCTGCCGACAGACAGAGAATCGATGCTTTTGAGATGTGGTGCTGGCGCCGTATGCTGCAGATACCATGGACAGCTTTCCGCACAAATGTCTCTATTCTATAGCAACTAACGATAGAGAAGACACAGCGCTTATCAACTACCTGCTTGCAACGAATAGTGCGGTATTTGGGCCATGTTGCACGCAGAGAGACGAATAATTTGGAACGCCTGATGGAACTGGTAAAATCGAAGGTAAAAGACCTAGAGGCAGAAGTCCCAAAAGGTGGGCAGACCAGATACCTGAAGAGCTGGACATATCTCTCAGTGCTGCACTCCACCAAGCAACGGAACGTCACCGAGGGTGACAACTAGTTGACGGAATCAGAAGGAGTCACGATTCTCAGTGAGGGAACGAAGAGAAAGAGAGACTGCTTAGCTAACAAGTAATGACTTAAATCTTTTAATATTTTCGAGAGACGTAAATTAGAATCATAGTGATGCACACCACGTCTGTAGACGGCGAATGTTATCTTCGCAAAACTGCCACTTCGTCTGCAGCCGACATTTCTCAGTTTTGATATAATGGTTTTGTATTTAATTTTTCATTCAAGTACGACACGTTTGTAATTTAATTAAGTTTCTTTTTATTATCATGAATCAATTTTAGGGACATTGTTTATTTATTTTAATTTACCAATTTTGTTAGTTTTACTACTTTTCATTTTATACTTGTTTTTGCACGTATAAGAGTATGTTTTATAGCAAAAAAATATTCATTTATTCATTTGTTTTGTCTGTGCAGCAGAATGCAATTTTCAAATTACCATACCCTTACCACGAGTTAACCTGACCGTACGCTTGCGACAGCGAAAATGATTTGTATGGAGAATTACAGCGCCCCTAGCGGTTACTTTGTAGAACTACAATCCTCCATACAAATCCTTTACACAGTCGCTAGGTCACTGTAAACACATGGTAAGGGTATCCGTATACGTGTCAAGTATTAAAATAAAATTGGGCAAGTGCGAGTCCGACTCGCGCATGAAGGGTTCCGTACCTATATATATGTATATATAGGTATAACAAGTTTGTTGTATGGGAGCCCCCCTTAAATATTTATTTTATTTCATTTTTAGTATTTGTTGTTATAGCGGCAATAGAAATACATCATCTGTGAAAATTTCAAGTGTCTAGCTATCACCGTTCTTGAGATACAGCCTGGTGACAGACGGACGGACGGACGGACGGACAGCGAAGTCTCAGTAATAGGGTCCCGTTTTTACCCTTTGGGTACGGAACCCTAAAAATTAGCAACAAAAGCTATCGAGAATATCACTTCGATAGGGATTCCAACACAACATATGAAATCGTAAATTGACGTGATAACGATAACACGCAAATACATAGTTATTACATGAGTGTGATAACATCGCATATAAACAAAAAAGACGATTGAAACTTGTGGAATAACAAAATATTTTATTAGAGATTGCGTCAAGTCCAAAGCGACAGCCGACCTAAGCACAAAGCCTGCATAGGCACGTATACAGCTTAACACTTACGCAACCAAGGATTTAGTAGCCGATAACATGGGGAAATGCGTAGGTATGTAGCGAAAACTTGCTACGAGCACAGCGCCTTACGGAGTGGGTTCCCGGTGTTGAAAGTGTTAAATTAGAGTTATAATTTCTGTTTAAGCTCTTACAGCCCGTTTACTATAATAGTATTCTTTATAATATAATCTGAAATGATTTACGGACATGCAGGAAATTTTCATGATATTGAATGTATTGAAACACGAAAATAAAAAGTACAACTTGTTTGCTGTAAGTTTGGACCTAGTATCTATGGCGTCGCATACAATTGAGCTCCAAACTTATAGTAAACGGGTTGTACATGCGATTTATGTATTTTGTCGTATAATATACAGTACCTACTTGTTTTTGTGTGTTTAACTGTTTAAACATAACACAAAGTCCATTTGAATACTGGAGTAGGTACTAACAAATGAACTCACAATTACTTTTAATTTGTAACGTTACTAAATCGTTATCTAGAAAAACAATAACAGTGAACTGTGGATACATTATCTCAGTTATAAGTCACCGAGGCAAAATTGCATCACTATTTTAACATTTTCCTTGTAAGTTTTAATATATGTATAAAAATCAAAGCACTAGATATTGGATAACAATTTATTTTTATATTGAACTAGAACAATTATCGATCTCATAAAAGAATCAGTGACAATTACGCTGCTTAGGCGCCAATCTTGCTGTCAGTTGCCTGTGTTGCCAGCCATCACGTACGTTCCGTTACGTGTTCTTAACAGTCGGCCATCCTGGTATAACCTTCGTCCACGAAGGTCATCTCATCAAGACCTTCTTCAACTTGACCGACAGCATCAGCACGCTCGTCTCAGCAAACTTCACTCGAATCAGTCGTAGCGGACTCCCGCCCTGCTCGTCACCTTAGTTCTGCGAGTAGACCAAAAACATATTTAGGGGAACCGTTACAATCGTCTTGGGGCGTACTTGGGCTGCGATCACTTTATTCTGATTCAAAGAGATTACAAATTCATTTCAACTAGAGATGGAATTGTATTGACATGTAAATAACGTACATTATTCTACCCAAATTATATCATAATTTGACATCACTAAGTTGTCTGATACGATAGATAATTAGTTATGATATAAATGCATCTTCTTATATATATTTTTTACAGTTACAACTCTGCGATTGTACAGATTAAGTAATAGGATTAATTGACATCAATCATGACATAAAAGCGACCGACACTGTTATAATGAATGACCAACCGTATACACATTCATCCCGGTAGATTCCCTATCAGACATGGAACGAACTCACAGTTTATTCCAGCATAGTAGAGGCGGCTTCCACTCGCATAATCAGCCTTGGGTAGGCACCAAGACGTGCAGAAACAGCTCGTGCAGTCTGCCACAGCAGCCGTTCATAGCAGCCCTCGCATACAGCTCATGGAAACAAAGGTATTTGTGAACAGTGACGTGGCAACCACTACGATTCATCTTAAGAGTACATTAATGATGTTATCATTGTCAGATAATAAAATTATCTATAACCACTTCAGTTATTTAGTATGTAATTATAATTACTGTATATTCAACTCTTCGAAACACAAACAAATTAAATTTATTAACATTATTATTATTACACAAAACGGCAACGTTATTTTTCACTAGGTATTGAAATATATACCTAATTTCTAACTAGTTACCTTAATCGAATACTCAGTTTTTTTTTTGCATTAGTTATCTTAAAACAAGAAGTTCGCAGCCTAATAATTAGATAGAATAAAAAATTAAGTCAGAACATGATCAAAATTACATTTTACCCCTTGTATGCTTAAGTGCAGATCTGTGCAAGACATTTGAACCTGACGTTAAAATATCAGTTAGTCTCAATTTGATTAGCAAATTTTGACATTTCATACGAAAGGATAAGCAATCGTGTATCTCGCAACAACATCATGCTACGTTATTAACAACTTTCTGACTGAAAACGAAAAGATCAAATAGTTACAGTTACATTTACTAGGTACAAAATCACACTTGATAATATTACGTTCGGCCATCCGCAACTAATTGAATGACCCCATTCACTATTTTTGAAACAAGAACAGTCTATGGTAGATCGCCGCTCCACTCACTTGCTTCGAAATTTGAGATGAACTCTATTTATATAATAAAATAAGTGTTGACCAGTAGTAGCTGTAGTTATCAAACGCAATTGAGTGGTTAATGGCCAGGTACATGTTGAGGTTGCAACGGCCTGGTATAGGCCACTGTCTTCTTGCAGGCTAGGTACTTTCACCGGTATAGCGAACACCGACGAATATGTTATGTTGCCCGATACGCTCGCAGGGTGAATCAGCCTTCGGTGTGTAGCCATCATGTTGTGGAAGCAGACTTACGAGGTATAACAGCAGCTTTTAGCAGGTAATCTGCTAAAAGTACCTAAAACGTGTCTAACACAAATAGCTGGCAGTCCCTACTTCATGTGTATTAAAATATGCAACAAACTTCCCTTGAGCCTGAAATTGTATGCATTGCTATGCAAATATAACTTTTATTCAATAAGATAGTTTCTGAATACGAGATATATACTTTTAGAATAACGACTTCTCCTATTTTGTTGATTTAGAGAAACATCAACTCAATTTAGACACCAATATTCGCATGCTGAATAAGTAGAGTGTGGAGAACAACGCTTATAATAAACATTGTGATACCTATGTAACCCACCCATATTCCGCAAACTAATAAATATTTCATTTCAATATTTCTTTTCATTTCATTTCAATATTTCTTTTCATTTCATTTCAATGTTTCTTTTCATTTCATTTCAATATTTCTTTTCATTTCATTTCATTTCAATATTTTTATTCATTTCATTTCAATAGGTATTTCTTTTCATTTCATTTCAATATTTCTTTTCATTTCATTTATTTAATTGCATTTCAGCTTCTGATGTTTTACAAAATCATGACAGCAAATATAATTATATTCAGTTATGACACACAATATTATTAATGTACTGTTTACCCCAAATAAGTTCAGAATAGTAGTACATAATAGTAATTTACAGTAGGTAAGAATAAGTTTGGGTACCGCTTCCACGCATCAGGTGCTTCAGCCTCCTCCAGTGATGGTTGAGATTCCAAGTGTCGCTTGCACAAACCAGGGGCTTCGATATCCTCCAGAGAAATAGTCCGGCTACCGTTTGCACAGTTTGGGTGCTCCGGCCTCGTCCAGAAAATAAAGTCTTGGGTGTCGCTTGCACGCACTAGGTGCTTCGATAACCTCCAGAGACATAGTCCGGCTACCGTTTGCACAGATCGGGTGCTCCGGCCTCGTCCAGAAAATAAAGTCCTGGGTGTCGCTTGCACGCACTAGGTGCTTCGATAACCTCCAGATAAATAGTCCGGCTACCGTTTGCACAGATCGGTTGCTCCGGCATCGTCCAGAATGAAAATACAGTCGTGGGTGCCGCTTGCACACGCTCGGTATATCGGCCTCTGAAACACTAGAAACAGACACGGAACACCATAACAGTTTCGGTATGCATATTGCACTAAGCCTGTAATTTACAGGTAAGGGAAACAAACCGAACCTGATCTGACCAATTTCTTTCATACTAGTCCACAAGTTCCAGATCACCATATCAAAAAAAAACTAAAAAGTTGTATGGAAATGCTTTCCCACAGCTGCTTTAGCCTTAATTTTAAATGCTTTTCCAAAATCTTACTAAACAGACTATTCCTAAATATAGGTACTTCTGCCCTTAGTAATTCGGGTTCAAACCGGACAACTACATACAACTTGATTACTTAAGATATCATTTAATTTCCTTGATATTATTTCTATTACTCTATATCTATAACATCCACTGATATCCTTACAAGGTCTTCGGCCCACCCCAAAAGTGAACCGACAGAAGAAAAGTGTGTGGCCACGTTTACACTAGAACTTAGGCAACCTTCGCAAAACATACCTACATGAAAATAATCATTTTTGCTTTCATTGGATACATATTGCATAGGTATTGAAAAGGGTCTTTACACCTTCAAAAGGGTATTTGAATGCTAAAATGAGCACATTCACATTTTTCATAAGTCATAATCATAGCTCACAAGTTGCACAACCATAAACGTAGGAGTAGGTACCTATCGGTTAACCATAATAAACACAACTTGCTTTGCACAGTAAATTCAAATAAAACAGGTTAACTTAGCTTGCACTTTAACCACACATTATAGCTAGGTCTGCCATGAGTGGTCAACTTGTAACTTGCAAAAATAATCCAATGACTTTCCAAATGCATGACAACTCAGTATTTTTTTAATAAACAGTCATAAAAAGTAATATTTTATGTGCTGAGCCGGTAATCATTCCATGAAAATTCCATATTAAAATGTACTGTAAGTAACACACTGTTAACTGTGAAATCAACACTATATATTTTTTTTTATATTAAGTGCTTACTTCTCATACATCATGTTGATCACATCTGTACCCATAACTAGTGGCAACAAGATTGTCCAGATTACGCCTTAAAGGTTAGGCCTAAATTAATAAAATGCGACTCCACATACAATCAATGTACCGAACACTGGTGTGACAACCACTATTTACTATTAGAAAAGTACATAATGCTGTTATCATTTTCAGATGATAAAGTCATCTTTAACCACTGCTGCTTACTTGTGGTTTTTTTTAATATTCAGTTATATTACATGTAATGGAATCAAACTAAACATGACCAATTTCCTTCTTAGTACCTCACCGGTCTTGCACAATATCAAAACTCTAAAAAGCAGTATGGGTAAGCCATCACAGCATCATCGAATTTTACTCAGCAATAGGCTGCTGTGACAATTTCTAATCCATACTGCATTTCCCAAAAAAAAATGTGCTAAACTATAGGTACAAATAACCTAGACATTCAGATTAAAATAGGATAACTTGTTTTATAAAATGTCATTTGATTTCATTAATAGCTTTTCTATAATTCAACATCATCCATTGATATTCTTACCAGATCATCAGTCCACCCAGAGGTAGGACCCTTTTACACGCAACTCCAACAATTCTCCCAAAACATACATGAAAATAATCCTTTTATTTTACATCACATTGGTATTGCATATGTGAACACTCAAAGTTCTTTAGATGCTAATATCACTACATAGTATAAAACAAAGTCGCTTTCTCTGTCCCTATGTCCCTTTGTATGCTTAAATCTTTAAAACTACGCAACGGATTTTGATGCGGTTTTTTTTTAATAAATAGAGTGATTCAAGAGGAAGATTTATATGTATAATACATGCATAATTTATCAGCATTGCGCCCGTGCGAAGCCGGGGCGGGTCGCTAGTTATAGTATAAGTTATAGCTGTGCCCCATGAGTAAACACATGCTATAAGTAACTAGTTCTTCCATGGACAGTCAACTTGTAAGTTACTAGAATAACCAAAAAACATTTCAAATGCATGAAAACTCAGTATTTTCAAATAATCATATGAATAGATAAGTTACCATATTTTCCCTTTTAAGTCTCTTATCAGTTGAACAGATAATTATCCCATGACAATTCCAAAATATATTGTGACACTATTAACTAAAACATAAATACAATCATCAATTAAAACTTTCATGAGTCCTGATGACTAGCTCCATATGAGTTCAAAACATGTTGGGCCGTTCCTGGCAATTTCACATGAGTGTAAACCTCACCGTACAATTAGTTGTCAGTATTTTATAAGCAGTCCTTACTTTTCAAATATCATGTTGATCAATATTCCATGTGAATGTAAAACATACTTAATGGACACACAATATAACTTTGGTAAAGCTCACTCGCTTAAATCATTAAATAATTTTAATTTTTCAGCTGATCAAAGCAGATTGTTTATTAAATACTTGATGGTTCACTTTCATCTATTCACTCATTTGTAATCAATATCAAACAATTTATAGGTATTCAACAAACCTCAAATACACATACATTGATAAACACGTTGTATGTTGCAATCGTTGCTTGCTTGCACTATTTTGCTTTTTTTTCTAAACTTTCTTCCAAATACATTAAGTATTTCATATACAAAAATACATACATCAACAATCCACTAGACATAAATGTGCATGACACGATGATCATATTCCCACACACTTACAATAAAAGGGATGAATGTAAACTTACTTGTCATATTAACAACAATACTTACATGACAACACGCTTTCTTACCATATTTTATTTTCCACCAGTTGAAGAGAGCTTGTCCATCATTTTTTTACCATTATACTTCCAGTAATGAAGCCCTTTCACACATCTGTCATTTTGTCTGGACTCATTCAGTAAAAACTCTCATCATCTTATATCAATACCTGTCCACACCATTCAACTGTATTTAACTACCAGTTTAACTAATAAGGTAATCATCTGAAATCATATTATCTGTAAAACTTAAGCACTAACACAATAGTAGCCGAATTTCATAATACTGTTAAATTGACTATTTAGACTGCAAACCAATTTTCACAATTAGGATACCTATGGTATAATTCTCAATTTAGATATCTATGTACATTATTCATAATACAAGTTTTTATTTTATACTAGCTGTGCCCCGCGGTGTTACCCGCTCATCCCTCGGGAACACTAAATTTATTCAGGATGAAAATTTCATCTAAGTCGGTTCAGCGGTTGAAGCGTGAAGAGGTAACAGACAGACACACACTTTCGCATTTATAATATTAGTATGGATTGTCTTGATGGTATACCACCAAGGAATTACCAAATTTTCAGAGTTACTGTACATCGCATTGAAACTCAATACTGCAATACTAATATAATGGTATTAATGTAATACATATTGGTTAGCAATAAAAAATAAACTTATAATCATACCCGGTTTAATGCACAATTCACTTACAACCCAACTCTTACATCTTCAGACTACAGTTTCATCAACATCCTTCCTGTCCTGGGTATTAAGTATATAAAATGTCCATTCAGTATTCCTTCTGTAAAACTTAAAGGCAAAACCACACCACACCAAGTTATGTTAGTATAACCTGCATTACATGCATATTATGAATACTCTTGTAAAACCCACAAGGCAGTAATTTGTAATAAAATCAATATGTCATAATCATAGAACACTTAAGATGCAATACGCCACCAAGTTTCAAGATCTTAATGTCACACTCAAATGCGAAAAGTATCTTATTGGACAAATAATGCGATGCTGTTTATTCATCGTAGAAATGATTCCTTTCGTAGTCTAAATGGGAATAGTAGCGACTCATCCACATACAAGGAACTATGAAATGATACATTACCAGCTTGTTTTTTCGGCCATTTTCTTGTCTTTTAGATACGACTAAAGACTTACCACGAACTTCGTCACTACATCACGTCTTAATTATTTAAGAGAATCACATATTATATCGACACGTTATTTGTTAGTTAATATCCGTTGCTTAATAAACTATCCAATAAGTAATGTCTTTACCAAAATATGAAATAAAACAAGAACGCAAAGCGTCATTCTTTTGTTTTACGAGTAAATTAAGATTTCATACGTGAATTGATTAACTAGACCGAAATATTTTGTAGGCATGAATATATCACTTCTGAACTATAAAAATCAAAGCACTAGATATTGGATAACAATTTATTTTTATATTGAACTAGAACAATTATCGATCTCATAAAAGAATCAGTGACAATTACGCTGCTTAGGCGCCAATCTTGCTGTCAGTTGCCTGTGTTGCCAGCCATCACGTACGTTCCGTTACGTGTTCTTAACATATGGAGGTAAGCAAATTGAATGCTACAGTATAAAATAATGTAATAATCCCAATATCCTAACCATGGTCAATCGATATTGTGCTTTGTGCTGCCCATAGTATAAGAAAACAACCTATGACTTTCTGTTGACGACGCGTTTGGCTCGGTTTGTAGACACCTGCGTACTGAGCCGGCGGTGTCGGGTTCGAATCCCGGCCGGGGCAAAAAAATTGTGTGATGAACTCGAATATTTGTGCCTGCGTCATGGTTGCTCTATCTATTTAAGTATATATTTATCTATATAAGTACGTATATCGTCGTCTAGTACCTACGCATAACACAGGCCTTCTTGAGCTTAATTTGGGACTAGACCGATTTGTGTGAGGTTGCACGATATTTATTTATTTATTATTTATTTCCGGCTCGCGAGAGTTTCTACGTCACTGATTTGTTTGTTGCCGCTTTGTGGTAACAAAATAATTGTAAGGAAAAATTGCCAACTCTACTATTGCTCAGACGTGGTCTCCGCTCCAGAATCCATAGCATGTCTTCTCCCATTGCCGTTGGCTTCTTTCAAAACCATATTAGCCAAATACGCGAAGGGTTTTGAACTTCAATAACATACAAGTGCGTGATTTTTTGTAGTCAGTTAGAGTATATTCGGTACTAATGGGTATGAACATTTTCTAACGGATCTTGCGTGTGCGTTAGGTATAAAAAAAGTTTTTGTAAGCAACCTCTGTAAGTCTTAGAAAAGATTATTCAAATGCATTTCATCGCATCATATTTGACTGTTAAAATTCCGTATAATTTTCTAACAGTTTGGTCGAGAGATTATGTCAGCGCAATATTTATGAAACGAGTGAAAAAATTATAAATGTTATAAATCCCTTAAAAGATTATACGAGAGACTTTTGGCAACTAAAATGTGTTTAAAACTATGAAATGAAAAGTAATGTCATGTACCCAACAGTACTCAATAAAACCTTGTTGATTAAAAAAAACCGGCCAAGTGCGAGTCGGACTCGCGCACCGAGGGTTCCGTACAAATACTTTCCATCCCTAAGTGGTTAAGTTAAGTTTGCACCTGGTATGTATAGCGCCCCATATAAATTAGGTGCAAAGTTAGGTATTAAAAAAAAAAATTATGGTTTTCGTAATTATTCCTTTATCTATGCTATAAGACGTTGCTTCGTACCAAATTTCAAGATTCTGAGTTCACGGGAAGCACCCTGTAGGTTTTGATTCCCTTGCAAGTGTCGAAAATTTGCGGCATAAACGGCTGTATCTTTTGATTGCGTTGGCTTAGAAGTTTGATTTTTTCACAGCTTCAAGGGACAGTAGACCTGAGTAATTGATATAAATTTCAGCTTCATACCTCCACGCGTTCCTGAGAAAAAGGGTCTTGACAGACGGACGGACAGACGGACAACAAAGTGATCCTATAAGGGTTCCGTTTTTTCCTTTTGAGGTACGGAACCCTAAAAACCGTACAATGCGTATTAAGTATTTTTGTTTGACGGGCAATTATAATCTCCTCGTATTAGACTGTAATTTCGTGTGGAATTTCACTTGTACCTCGCTTATTTTCCGCTATTCTTGTAACACTTACTCATTTCGGATTGTTTTCTGTGTCAATGTCTGCGCTATTAGCGTAGTGACTAAAATGTTCGTCTGTTTTAAAATATGTTCCAGTTTTCAACATACCGAGTAATCTAGGACAGTAAAGAAATAAGCGCAAAGAAGGCCAGACTGTACCAATTATTTAGCAATTAGGCTAGACATGTATATGTATTGTTGAGTCATGTCATAAATATGTAGTATCCTCTTGTGAGCTTGCTATCCTGTGGTTAATTTTTTTTTCAGTTTGATTGGATGTTCGCCACATTAGACGAATGTTTTAAAGGCTTGCAGCAATTCTTGGTATAGGGACAGTGTTTTCTATCACAGTTTATGTGTAAACCAGTAACCGACGACGTAAAATCAATACTTGTACCTTTTATAATAAGCCTTTTTAGGTGTCCCGCTACTGGGCAAAGGTTTCTCCCCCTTCTTTCCACTCGACCGTATTGCCAATGCGGCACTGCCTTTCTCTGCAAAACCTGTCCAGATCGTCCCGCCATCTCGTTTTCGGACTTGTACCTTATAGTATCAAAATTAAATTTAAAAAAATACATATGATGTATCTTAGGGCCTTTGCGCGCAACCTCAATTCCGCAACCCAAGGAGAATATCTCATTTCAACATAAGACAACGCTATCCTTCTCTATTCTCCGATATTTCACTGTGGTTAGGCTTCTCCAAGGCGATCACCGACCAGGTCTCTTGTTTCAATCCACGGTTAGGTATAAGGAAACTTCTCCGTTTGCTTAGATAAAAAATCTTTTTTTTAGCTAACCTGTAGGAGTGTCCCACTGCTGGGCAAAGGCTCTCCCTTTGATTCCCACAGGTCCCTGTCTGAACACTTCCTCTGACCAGTTGCTGAGAAATGCGACCGTCATCCCGCCTCCATTTGGGCCGGAACCATCTACGTCGCCCATTTTAGAGCACTCACTTGGTAGACCGCCACCAAGTTCGATTAATTACATAGAACTTTTTCAAAATGGCGGCGGTTGAAAAGGTAAAAATTGTGTTTTTCTCAAATATGTAATGAAATGTCGTCATAACGTGCGTTATAACAGGCTTCGAAGTATCACGTCACAACTCGAGAGAACTGTAAAGGAATTTCATGCAAAATTTAAGGCCTAGGCCGGGAAGTAATTTTTTTAACAGGCTAAACAGCTGTATTTTTTTTTAGTTTGTTATTTTTTTACTTCATTGCATATGTTTGTGAAAAACATTATACATGCCTTATCCGTGAAGGGCTTGCCGTCTTCGTATCACCTGCCTCTATACCTACTCACCCGGCAAGCCCTTTTTTCCCGGCTGCAATATGTAGTTTAAAAAGATTCGCGTAGTCTACAGCATACAGTACCATTATTAGTTTACTTACGCCCGCTCAATAGTGCGAGTCACGTTTTGATCAACGATGTCGGCGCAAGCGCACGTGTCTGTATCAATGGGCACTTAGCGAGCAAGCGTGTAATGCACCTTTATACGGAGAAACGTTGTAACTGCATATGACACTTATAGACGTTTACTGTTTTACTTATTTGTGTCTTGGTGTCTGAGATCAAGACATCGACGATAATTAATGTCGAAGATTGTAGTGCCGGTCCACTATTTTTAGGGTTCCGTACCCAAAGGTAAAAAACGGGACCCTATTACTAAGACTCCGTTGTCCGTCTGTCTGTCCGTCTGTCACCAGGCTGTATCTTATGAACCATATTGAAATTTTCACAGATGATGTATTTCTGTTGCCGCTATAACAACAAATACTAAAAACAATAAAATAAATATTTCAGTGGGGCTCCATCCATACAACAAACTTGATCGGTTGCGTTAACTTTGCACCTCATTTGTATGTAACCCCGCCAGTTGAGATGGGAGGTGTTTGTACGGAACCCTCGGTGCGTGAGTCCGACTCGCACTTGGCCGGTTTTATTGATACTTTTACTGTTAGATTATTCCTAACGTCTGTTTGGTTTTAGAGACAGATTAACCATCATAAATGAAAATTGACATCGAATGAACATAAGAGAGACTATTATAAACGTGAACATGATGAAATTAAAAAGGTAAGCCATCGATGGACGATCGAAACTCGCTCGAAGAAGACGACGTTTTTGATTCGCTTGGGAGACAATTAACCAAGTACTAAAGTACATAATATGTCGAAACACTTCGTTCTTTCACGGAAAATATCTAAATCATAATTCAATATATTTATATAATTCTCTTGGAAAACACAAAAAAAAAGTAATCGAAATTACAAAACAAAATCGTATTGCTCGATTTTCTTCAAACAAAACTGAATAAGCCAGATTACGAGCTAGATTAGAGCGTTCAAGATCAAAATCTTGTTGCATCCCTTTGCCTTAGTAAAATTTTTTGAAAGACCATTCAATTATATTTTATTTCGATAGTCTGTAAGGATCTACGAACAGGTCATTATTTTTTCTTTACCAGGCAAGGTCTATCAAAAAACAAATTTTCATGGTCATCCAAAAATTTTACCGAGCCTTTTTGATTCTGCGATTTGATATAAGACATGTGGATAGCGAATATTTGGCGCAAAAAACGGAATGTAGTGCCACCATCACATATCGCAAGTACCGTACTATTTTTTACCTGTATATGACTCAACAGTGATATGATGATAAGCTAAGCATTAGGTTATAGGTAACTAGTAATGCTGTGTCCTATTTGTGGCATCGATGACTAAATCGCCGCCAACGTTTTTCGATTACAGAATTCGATAGTTGTCAAATCGATTACGCTATTATTAATCGTAGCTAGGGTTACGACTTTTGATAGCATATTCTGATGATGATGATGAGGGCCTAATTTTCTGATAAAACGTATCAGAATATAGAATGTTCCCTCCTCTATAATCCGATGTAATAGCAACATAACCTAGATTCTTTACAAGCTCTTAACTTTTGGCCACCGGAGGGACGAGTTTTGTTTTTTGAACGGAAAATAACCTTTTTGATAGCAACTTTTCAAAGTCAAAGTATAACAAAATATTTGATATAATGATTTATGCTGTTTTAGAGTTACTAAACTCATTTTCATAGTATTTATTAATGAAATTTTTTACCATCTGGATATTTCGGGTACGGGCGGCAAAGTATAAAATACGTTTAGAGGAATTTGTTTAAAAAGTCTTAATCTTTATGTTCGCTTTAAAAATATATTAATATCCTTAAAAAATACTTATAGAACATATTTTCAACCTACGACTTTGTAATTTTTTTGAATTACCGACTTCGTGGATTTTGTAACTACCGCATCCGACCAAAAGTCCCAGTCACAACCCTAGTCATCGCATTGATCGTCGTGTTACCTAACGCCTTACTCGAATTGTAACGCGTCACCTGCAGTTGCTAACACTAAAAATACGACTTCCGCAATCTTTTCTCTGATGTAACACAAGGCTACGAAAGCTAAACGATGCCAATGCTATGTTTCACTAACATGCTAAGTCTATCGTCGACAGAAAATCGTCTGTCCCTTCTCTAACGGTCTTAAAAGAAAGAGAGGGATGTAGGCAGCGGGAAATTTTAACATGCTAAGCGTTTAGGTGATAAAAATTCGTTATTAACAAGAAGTCATTGTTAAAAGAGATTTGACGTTATTCAGTTTTTTCTCGTGGGCTGTTGTTAGAAACGTATTTACCTAAAAAGTGATTTTATTATTTCTACAACAAATAAGCACTCAAACGACGAAAAAAACGACTAGATTATCTTGACTAGATTATCTACAAACAAATATTTTCGGTCAAGTTATTTTTCAAACAAAAAAGAAATCGGTTCATCCGCCTAAGAGCTACAGGGCCTACGATACTAAAAGTAAAAACCTGTAAAAAAACAAAGATCAAACGACAAAAAGACATTTGCTTTTGAAGACCACATTCATAATTCAGATGTAATTCGACTTTTAAATATCGAACAGCGAGTGACATGCGAGTGATCTACAGATAACGATTGGCTACAGAATATGTATAGTATTCATGTTATGTGGAGATAGTTACTAGTGAAGTGAAAGTCCCATTTAATTATATAAGAAGACTGTTTGGAATGGAATGATAGTCACACACTGTGAATTTATGATGTTTTAATTCTATTGCTTTTGATAGGGAACGTGCAGTCAGCACTGCAAAGGATAGGCTCAACTTGAGCCGAGAGATGGGCAAAAGTTAATCGATTAACGATTAACGATTGAGATTAACTTTTTTAATCTCGATTAACGATTAAAATTGACGATTAGTTAATCTAATCGTACGAGTTCCGATTAATTTAATCTAGATTAAGTTAATCGTCGATTAATTTTTAACGATTAAATTTTTAATCGATTAGTTAATTCGATTAATTTTTCTCGATTAGATTAACTAATATAAAATATTTTTTTGTACGTCGAAGTCCCTGCCTAGAACTTCTTAGAGTACCTACTGCACTTTAAAAACCATCGTGTATTACTGTAACAAGAGGGAAGAGGGAAGAGGGAAGGGAACAGTCGGATGCAAAGGTATCCGAACCAAAAAAGGTAAATTTAAAGGTAAACTTAAGGTAAAGGTACATTTTCTGTCCCTGGACATGACATATTGTATTTTCGTAAAAAGCACAAAATGCGCGTTTCCAACTTTTAATCGAGAAATTTATCGTGAAATTTAATCGATTAAAATGACGATTAGTTAATCGTTAATCGAAGACTCCCTCGATTAAGTTAATCTAGATTAAATTAATCGCGATTAATTTTGACGATTAACTTTTTTAATCGATTAATTAATCTATTAAAAAATTAATCGATTAATGCCCATCTCTGGGCTCAAGTAATGATAAGGTGAAAGATGCAGACTGGCGGCACCAGAATCAGCACCATCCTTGTGCAGGAACTTCAATATCAAGGCCTATCTACTATCACCTTTCGTTTTTACGGGGTAGAAAGAGAAAATAAAATGTATTTGTGTTTGTCTGAAATCGTTTACTTTCGTAGTTACAGAGTAAGTACCTCGCGAGTTTGTTTCGAAATTGGGCCAATGTTTATATTGCTGTCGATTTCTTTTTTCTCTCATTTTTCAATAAAATTTTGTGAGTTGGCAAAATTGCTTCGTCTGATTCACCAATTTTGACTAAAATCAGAGAAAAAAAAATCGACAACAAAATGAAAATTCACCTATTTACTGATATCTCCGCTATTTTGAAGGTTTTCGAAAAACTGAATTGACAAAATCTATATACTTATCGAACCTACTCATAAAATTCCATCAGAATGGAGACTCCTCGCTCACTCGGTGACCAACCTGTCCAACCATGAGTTTACAGGGACTGTACTCGCTATCGCTAGCGACGGCGTAAAGCATTTGTATGAGGAATTGATCTACAAAGTAACCACTAGGACGCTGTACTATTCTCCATACAAATCATTATCGCTGTCGTTAGCGAGTATGGTCACGTTAACACGTGGTAAGAGTACTGTTGTAATTGAGTATCAATACAACTGTATGTCCAGTTCACACGATGCCTGGGGATTATAGGAAAGGTACGTCGCACCTGTCGTACTGTACTACTTATACGGGCAATACTTAGTCGATTTTCTTTTTAAATAATAATTAAGAAATGGTTCCCGCCACTGCGTGTTCGTTCCGAATAGGCGTGACGAAAAATTTTTTTTGAGCATGACAATCGATTTTATTTTTTATTATGATCAAATGTTTGTATGGGCTAACTACCCTTAAACTGCTCTAAAAGTCAGAAGTGACCGTTAAAGTTCATCATCATCATTCCTACAGAACAATAAAAACGCTCCTTACAAATGGCCTCCTAATCGTGACGTAATTATATGTTATGGGTACCAATATTTGTATGGAGACAGTAAGTAAATTGCCATTTTCATTGTGAAAAAGTACGTTTAAGTTCATGGGTGTCGTATAATTATTGTTTTGTTAAATTATGAGTATTCTGAAAACAAATTCAAAATTTGATTTGGGTAAAAAAATTGATTTCTTTTCTTTGTTTCCTGTCATATACCTCATTAATTTCATTTTGAAATGTTACCTATCCATGAACGTGCAAACAATGCTGACAAACAGTTAAATAAATTGATTAATCGATCGTTTGGGGACTTCGACACTGGTGTGGGACTGTGGAAGTACCAGTACACAGATCATCGTTTAAATTCATATCATGTTATGTTTAACGTATACTATGGGACTACCAGTACACAGATCATCGTTTAAATTCATAACATGTTATGTTTAACGTATCGTTTTCACCTTCGTCCACGTCCTACAGTCGTTGCTACCGCAGCAATCATCGTATCGCGATTCGCAACAGGCGAGTCGAGCCCCCAATGAACCTGTATGTCGACCCGAGCACACGTACTTTATCAGCTGTTACGCCGGTACCACGGTATCACGAAGACGGCTTCTTATCGCTCACGCACCGACAGCTACCGTCCGTTCAATCGCGGTTCATAAAGCGATCAAGTGTCGTGGTAGAGGCCAGTCGGCTTGTACCGCCGCCATGCGGTTCGGAGTTCTACAAACTTGGATGACGAAACTTCGACACGACACGAGGCCCAGCCTGTCAGTGTGAAATCGTTCGCTGGTCGAAACGAACGCGTGTCCGCGTCGCGCACTCCTAGCTATTAGTATTATAGATAAATTATAGGATCTGATAGTCCAAAGTAAACAATCTGTGATCATAGAATTTAATAGAGTATTTATCTTATTTACGGCTGTAAACTAGGTAATATCAAAATGTCTCTGGAGTTGGAGGAACTTACCGTCGGGACGGGCGACGTTTTCGAGGACTTTCTGATCGTCTTCCGGAGATGTTTGGCAAAGGTAAATGCATTCTAAATTAGCTTAAGCAGTGACCGTGCTGCCAGTGCGCGTCTAGACCGCTGATCGATCGGTGGCATTACATAGTTATCTCTAGTCTTACGTAGACTGTCTTACAAGTGAAGTCTAATAAAACCTAGTGATTTTCATCATGGATATGGATTCGTACTACGACATATGGGAGTGGGTGCTAAAGGTAAACCGGAGACATTCAACATTCTGATTCCACTTCTAACCTTGAGTAGATACCTGTGGCATTTGGAGAGAGTTCAAATTGTGTCAATCTCTGGTTGCAATCATCTTTTCTTCATCAGGAATAGTTACAGTGTTAATTTTACGTATTTTAATGCAACTGGCAAAGTGTCAGAATATCTACCCTCACTTTTTTACGTCTCGGTTACTCGAGTGAGGAATTCAAAGTTCGCACGTAGTTCGGTCTGTTGCTAGGGATACCGTCCGACCTTTAAAACTATAACGGAAATTAATAATGCATACGATAATCGCCTCTATGTCTACACGGCAAGCTCCTTGGTTATCCTCGTGGAGGCTAGGGACGATTAGGTAAACAAGAGATTGAAGGAAAAAAAAAAGATTTAAATTTGTTACAGTTTCGTTGGGTATGCGGGTGTTTAGCGTTTAAGGATATTTATGCTAGAATTTTCTAGAGCTCAGCATCTTTGGCAATGCGAATGAATGATGTTTCTTTTATAGCGCTGAATGAATACAAGTTGCTATTAAGTTTCTACCAAAAGGTGTGTAAAAAAAGTTTAAAACTGTGTTACTGTTGTATTCATTCAGTGAATCACGGCGAATATTTTATTAAAACGAATATTACTTATCATACTATACGAACCAGCAACCCAGCCAATTAAAAATTTGTGCTTATAAAAGTAGTTTAATTATCATGGCCTATTTTGAATTAATTCATTAATACTTATATTTATCGAACAATGAAAGTTAGAATTAGTGAACTTTGATAGTGCCTAATTTAGTTTAAACAGCCAATTATACTGCATGTCGTCCTGTAAGACCTAACCCATTCAAATTTGAATGAAGGTCTAACCTGACATCATCGTCTCATTTTTTCCTACCACTTTAGGAAGGAAATCATACGATGGTACTATAGTACAGTCCGACCAAAAAGAATAGAAATTAAAAAGTGGCAATACTGTGTCCTCCCTTTCTAATCAAAATAAGAAAACGGGGACGACACTACAGTATTGCCACTTTTTAATTTCTACTCTTTTTGGTCGGACTGTACCTAGTGATACGCTGGATACAAATGAGGTGAAATTAAACAGCCGAAATATAAATGTTGACCATTTTGTAATTGTGTCGTCATGCTATGCGATTGTTATTAATTAATTAACGGGTGATAACAAAAAAATGAGAATTCGTTCAGAGGTGTAAAAAAATACTCGTGTATCTTTTTAGCACAATTTGATATTATTGGAAAATATGTACATAGAAACTATTTACAAAATCATCAATGCACATTAGAATAGGACTCGTGGTCAGCTGTTCCACTCAGTATAGACATGACGTTGGAACAAGACTCTTGGACGGAATTCTTGTCCATTTTCCGCACACATGTTTTAATTATTTATATCAGTTGGGTACAATTTTCAGCTCTCCAATTATTTTTGTATACTAAACTGCTCAAATAACCTAAGAAATCTTCAATCGGCCGACATTGTGCAAGGTTTATGGGGTTTCGGATTTTCGGTACAAATGGTATATTATTAGCGTCTAGGAAACGCGTCGTTTTTTTGGCATAATGCGACGATGCTTTATCCGACCAGAACATATTCTCCATCTGAGTGATGTTTGCGAATAAATACTATCAGTATTTTTTTCAAGCATTCGCTCTCTTACACTTTTTGGTTGACCGCTAAACCACTCGGTTAGAACGACAGTTTCGAAAGACCTTTGTCGGATATAGCCACATAAAGCATAACTTTCTGCTCAAACTTGTGCTTATACTTGTGTTTTATATCGTCTGGTGTTGTAAAATTATTGCTGGTGTAGTATCGGTCATTTCCAGGTATATGTGTTTTACTCAAAGGAAAATAACTTTTATCGTCCAAAATGAATGATTTTCCTTTGTAATTTCGGATCATCCAGCGACACTGTGATATAATAGTCAGTTTTTGCTGTTCAGTGTATTCCGGTGCTCTCACCTTCTTGCGGCATTTCAGACCTATCTTTTTCAAGAACGAACAAGTGCACGGTTGGGAACACTTTATTTTTTCTCGCGGCATCTCGTTGGCTCATAGGATTATTATCGTTAAAAGTGCTATGGTGTAGGTTCATCCTTCTCTTGGTCATTATCTTCGCTGGTCGCCGGCTACCACTTTTGTGATCTATCGTCAAGGATGCAAGAATTCTATAAATAGTGGAGACTAAGTACATATTCTTTACTAAAATTATCTACAGTAGACTTTTTCCCCCAGTTATAGTTTGAATTATAAAAATGTTCAACCGTTTTCGCAGCGTTTCTTGTTTCGACACCATTTTGACAAATATTAATGCTTGAAAAACAAAATCAAATGAAGTTTAAGAACCTCAAAAGAAGTAGTAACAACTTCATAAACAAAGTTTTTTGTCTAAGTGAATAGTCTTGTTTTGAGGTCCATAGAAAGTTATTCTCATTTTTTTGTTATCACCCGTTAATTAACGATTTAGAACCCAGATGGTTTTGCTTCGGTATGTATGCTTACTGGAAACCGACTAACTAAAATAGAGAACTGAGTCACGCATCTAATTTCTTTACGTAATTTTAATTGTTTTGGATCGTTAATTTCAAATATTAAAAACCAAACTACCGCATACCCAATGTATTTTATCTGTTCAGATATCCGATCACGGACTAAATAACAAATAGGGTTATAACGACAGTAACGACTGATATGATTACACCCACTTATTAGCAATTAACACCAATACCTACATTTATTCGATCGTTTTACCGTAGGAATAATTTTTCGAGGCCGAAATTCACTTTTTTTTGTTATAACGAACGGGACTCCACGGGTATCGTATGCACACAATACCCATTGGGTCCCAGTGATTGTTACAACAATGCGAAGTGAATTCGGCCTCAAAAAATATTCCTACAGGGGCTTCTAAACGAGCCATGTTTTGCTGCAATTTGTGGCCGGCCATTATTTGCATCTTGCTCTAGCGTAGGGTGACAGAGAGGGACGGCCATAGTTGCTGGCCACAAATTGCAGTAAGATATGGCGAAGAGAAACTCCAAACGTGCATAATGTTTTTCCACCGTATCCGGTCGAGAAAGCTTTTTGTATTCTTATTCAACTTTTCACTGAGGTTAATAGAGTATGTACGCTAAAATGCACTTTTTCCGACAAATTACGACGGAAATGATATTATTAAATTATTGTTATCAAACTGCAATGAGAATTGAATTAAAGGAACTGCCATTCAATACATATATTTTGACGTTTGTATATGGAATAACTGTCATATACAGTCCCAATTTCATTACGGACTGGTAATACCATTTGTGAGTTGATATTCCTCATTCACTTCCATTCTTATCAGGCTTATTCTAAACATTAAATTATAAGGATTATTAACATAAGGTTCTGTAATGTTAATATACAATATCCTGTTCCGTGTCTACGTTTTCCTCATCCGGTTTGGGTGAACCGATTTGTATTGTATTGCTAGACAATTGAATGACGACAAACACCGTTGTTTGATTTAGGAAGAAATGCGGTAGGGCTGTGCACAATTTTTATGGAATTTTTATTTAGTACCTTTTTAAATACTTGTGGCGAGTTGTCCATAGATCAGGGTCCAACCAAATTTCTCGTTTGAATAATTTTATTTATTTTATTCCACTACCTACACTACACCATAGAAGAAAAAATAAGCCAATTATATACTTTGGATTTACCATGATATCTGTATATTATGTTTGATGCCGAGCCATTGAAACATACAAACGTATTCCTAATGCAATACTCCAATGATAATACTTCCTCTTTGTCGACTCGTTAACTGTAGGTACTTTTAAATTTATATTTTTTTCCTTTTTAGGTGACTAATTGAGTGAATGAACCAACTTTAATTATTTTGCAACAACATGAAAGTGCGTAATAGTTTCGACTATGACGTTTTAACATTCACACACACAACAACAAACGGTAAACGAAAAGGTTGTAAAAATATTTATATTCGTGACAGCCCTATTTTCGCGTGACGCATTCGGCGTCGCAGGCGCATGACGTCATGCGTTTGCGAAACAGGCGGGAAATTACGCCGAGAGCTGTGACAGGAAAACATTACGCGTAAATTTGTGGAATTTCAAATTATCTATACTTGATAATTATAAAAGCTTTAAAATCAACATCGCCAAAAAAAATACAATCGTATCTCTTGCTTGGAATATCGGTTGTAGGATCATAGGTATATGTGGCGGACATCGGTTTTCGTTAGTTCTCTTAGGATAGGTTAATAAAACTGTGGTTTTATAGTGATTGTACTCTTTATGAATGTTTATTTACTTTATTTTATTGTTGTAAACAAGGAAATTGCGTGACAAATCAAAACAAAAGTTGAATGGGTAGTCTCATACTACAAAAACAAAAGCTTACTTTGTTTTGTAAAACAAATGCATAAAACAATGTTTCGTCTGTTCTCCTTCGGTACTTATACTTTTTTTGCTGTGTAGGCTTGAAATCGATGTTTGTTTTGGTACAGTACGACGTAAAACAATAGAAATTAAAAGGTGGCAAACTGCAGTGTCGTCACTCTCTAATCAAGCTAAGAAAACGGGACGACACTACAGTATTGCCATTTGTTAGTTTCTACACTTTCTTGTCGGACTGTACACTTGTATACAGTCTATTCGTTCTTACCTGACCTTTTTCTTAAACAAGATTCTAAAGTCAAAGTAAGACTTACTAAAATGCATGTATTCGTCAATTCATATAGTGAAATCCACACCCACACTACCACAATCACCATAAAGGCACTTTGGAATGATATAAATGAATGAATGAGAATTTTACTTTACTGTTAATATCGGCTCCATAGTTCTCTATAGTCCTACCGATCTATCAAAAGTCCTATGATTAGGATGCCTATTGATTAGTTACTAAATAGAACAAGCTATGACTAAATATAATAGAGTGTAATGTAATTATTCAGTGTTTATTTTCCTTAACTCGAGAACTAAACTGATTGGCATTTTGTATTTAGTAAACATGTCGACAATGTAGTTTTGAACGCCTACATTATTATCGGTGATGATTCACTTCGTATGAGGGCAAAGGGAAATCAGATAATTAAATTAACATTTCCTGGATTTGTAAAACTTCCATATCATTTCGACTATCCTGTAGTGACTAATTCCTTGGTTTGGCAAGGGATCGTAAATTGCGAGCAAAATCGATTAAAATTACCTCTGACAACCAGCGACGAGTTGACCTCCGTAGCACCCCAATGAATTTTGCTCGTATTTTATACCCTGGTTATTAGTAACTTTTCGAAAAAATTTACTAAGTAAAATATAAATTTCTCGTTTCTCGGTACAGGCTTTGACCTTAAGTGAACTTGGTTTTATTAAGAAATGTCGATTTCACAACATGATATTTTCAAATAAATGTTGTTCGTTTTTGTTCAGAACTTATTATCAACAAAGTCTATACATAAACATTGCAACAACTTTAATTAACAATTTTAATTCGAAATGATTAACATTTAGGATAGTTTATATTGTTAGACGAATAAGAAACCGAAAGTAAATCGACCATAGACATAAGCCTGACTGAAGCTTTACCTCTGACTTCTCTGACGATGCGGTTGGCGCTTTTATAAAGCCCCTGCCTATTGAGCCAGCGGTCCTAGGTTCGAATCCCGGACCGGGCAAATATTTGTGTGATGAACTCGAATATTTGTTCCTGGGTCATAGATGTTATCTATATATGTATTTATATATGTATTATATATATCGTCGTCTAGTAACCATAGTACAAGCATTGCTGGGTTTGGGACTAGGTCGATTTATGTAAGATTGACCCTTAATATTTATTTATTTATTTTACTCATCCACCTTAATGCGGAGAACCATAATTTAATAGCTACTCTGAGCTACTCATAAAGTTTAATATGCGTAGCGGTGAAGCACTTGAAGTGAAAGCTGGTAAATGTGATAGTACACACTGTTACACGTGTCCGCATATTTATCCAACATCAAAGGTCACAAGTCTCCACTGATGTGATCATTAGAGCTATGGAGTCGACATTGACTTTAAAATGTAATTCACACTCAACAATACTAAGCCTTATCACATTTGCGAGTTGCGAGCGTTTTTTCTACACAAATATGAGTCGGGGCGAACTCGCTGCGTGATCGGCTTTATACAAAACTAGCTTTTGCCCGCGACTGCGTACGCGTGGAACTTGATAAAAGGGATTATTAAAAGCGCCTAAGCAAATGTAAAAGCAATTGTGCTTTTGGTCTAATAATTACATTTCCTACAGGGTCACCGCACCCCAACAGAAATGTTCACTCACTTTTCAATCTTTTTAGGTATAATTTCCAGGACGAAAACTATCATATGTCCTTCCTCGGATCTTAAACTATCTCTATGCCAAATTTCATCAAAATCGGTTCAGCAATTTAAGCGTGAAGACGTAACAGATAGACAGACACACTTTCGCATTTATAATACTAGCTTTTGCCCGCGACTACGTCCGCATGGAACTTGGAAGTATGGAGGCAACCTCGTACAACACGATAGATATCCACCTAATCACCTTAATTAATAAAAGGAATTATTAAAAACGCCTAAGCAAATGTAAGAGCAATTGTGCTTTTGGTCTAATCATTACATTTCCTACAGGGTCATCAATGTCATCATGAATTACTTACTCACTTTTCAATCTTTTTAGGGATAATTTCCAGGATGAATACTATCCTACGTCCTTCCTCGGATCTTAAACTATCTCTATGCCAAATTTCATCAAAATCGATTCAGCAGTTTAAGCGTGAAGACGTAACAGACAGACATGAGACAGACAGACTTTCGCATTTATAATATTAGTATGGATTCGCTCGCAAATCGCAGGTGTAACAAGGCCTTTTACATATTTGAAGTTCAATAAATTATGGCATGTATTTAAATCGATATCTGTATACTCCCTTTTTTCGATTAAAATATTTGAAAGTTTCACCAAAAAAAATACTGACTTACACACTAATTATGCACACTAAATAATGCGAATTCAATATACTATTTAAAGGTATTTGCAAAACTGTTTTACTGGATATAAAAAAAAAAAAACTAACTAACCTAACCTAACCCGGCCGAGTCGGATCTTAGTGTGCAGTGCGAGGATAATTACGAGTAGTGCGCAAGTCAGTATTTTTGGTGAAACTTTCAAATACATCCGATGTACGAACCATATTTTTGGTGTGAATTCGGTTAAAAAGGTCATCTCGTTTTGTATGATGTTTAAGTTTTTTTTGTAGGACATGTTCAGTTAATCAATTGTTTTTTTCGCACAGCATTCGTTTTTCTGGTATGCATTCGTTTAATTAGTGGAGTTACCTAGTGTACTGAAAAATTATACAGATGTGCATTTAAATATATTATTATCTCTTATTTTAATACACTACATGTGTTAGTGTATCTGAATCTCACCGTTGTCACGTTTATTTAACGACCTATAACTCGATCGGATAACCACTGTGACCTATTTGTTATTGTATTTCATTCACATGGCTCATTGCGTCAAGAATTATCACCCACAGTAAAGATATTAGCTGCGTGCGTTTTTACCCTCTTCCCACGGGATTTCAACATTTTTAGGGTTCCGAACCTACGTATGAAAAAGAAACTGAACCCTTAATAGGATCACACGATTGTCTGCCTGTTTTCGGGATAGAAACCTATGTGTTACTTCAGGGTGTCAGCTAGCTCAGTACCAAATTCTATTAAAATGTGTCCAGTCGAACACAACTTTACGTTATTGACATAGGTATATTCGGATTAATTTCTAAAATAAGAAAATTGCTCAAATAGTCTTTTGGCTTATCACGATCTTTTCTCCTGATTTTCGGTAAGTATAGGTAATATAATATAATGCAACTCGCTCATTTCTTTCTTGCATAGGATTCTATAACGTAGTTTAACCATAAATAGACCGAATGCAAAGATGAACTGTAAATATGCTTATTGTAGTATTTATTATTTAAGATCTTTAATCCACTACCATTTACTTAATTCTGACTGATAGTCATAAATCTGCATAACTTGACAGTTTTTGACGATCTACAATAATAGTCAAAAACTGTCTAGTTATGCAGAATTTTCACATATGATTCTTCGTGGGATATCTGTCATCTCAGTAATAAATAAATAAATATCGGACAACCTCACACAAATCAATCTAGTCCCACAGTAAGCTCTAGTAGGCTTGTGTTATGGACACTAGACGACGATAAACATACTTATATAAATAAATACATACTTAAATACAAATAACATCCATGACCCAGGCACAAATATTCGAGTTCATCACACAAATATTTGCCCTTGCCGGGATTCGAACCCAGGACCGTCGGCTCAGTAGGCAGTTGCTTAACCACTGCGCCAACTGCGTCGTCAAATTTTAAAACCTAAATTCTATTAAAAAGTTAAAGATAAAAATACATTGATTGACACCTTCAAAAAAAATAGTCTACTCGACTATTATTGTATTGTACATATTGTATAGTTAAGTAAGTCGGCCTCGCTTGTCCGTCAGCTCACGTTGTCATCATGTTTTAGCAACTCAAATGACGCTCACATGATAACGATGCGATAGCTAGACTACACGCGATTGCTAATTTAAATAACTACGTATTACAATAAAACATTAGTTGTAAAGGAATATTTCTTGGAAATTACCTCTAGAGGTGACTCGCCGATAGGATATGGTCGATGTTCGATTATAGTTATGCGTTCAATGCTATTAGATAGTACAAAGATCAATGGAAATTTGAGGTACTATTATTAGGTTTATGAAATGGTAAAATGCATTTAGTGACACTTTAGCTTATATCTTGACTTGACACAGATGATAATTTATCAGATATCTCTCATTATAAGTAAATGTGGTTTAGTCTGGGAGCGAAATATCGTTTTATTGCAACATCAAGCCAACAACAAATATTATAATAATGATTTTTTGAACTATGCCTGGCGTTCCTCTACACGTAAAAGTACTGCTATTAACTTGGAATTACGTATTTTAGATCACAACCAACTCCAAACTATAGCAATGTTTGTTATAGACGCTAAGACCGCAGAAAAAATCCAATATCATCACACAGAAATCTTGTTTCAACATAACGTCTTTTGAATTACGTTACGTCGAGTCTCGTTGAAAAACAATCGTATTCGAACGTTATTTTGTCTCTATAAATAATACTTAGCGACACGTTTCGATAATACGTAATACTAATACATTATGATCTAACTATTACAGTACTTTTATCTCACGAGCGCGGGTGAGCCATGTACTGTACAAGAAATACGTAATATATTATTATTACAAGAAAACTGGGGATCTCCTGCTTGCTATATAACACTTATACAAACTTCATATGTATCACGACATTAACTCGTGACATGAGTCAACGTTACGTGTTACCAATTCACAGAACGAACGATTAAGATGTATTTAATACGTCATCGGCGTCGACGCAAACTATACCTATAAGGGTTGCCAAAGTGCAACCGGAATATCGTACCGACATACTAAAATTACCATCGTGCACCGGTCAAAGCGGCAGGAAATCGAAAATAAGTTTATGAAACCGCTTTAAATGCGTGTTTTTACACAGATAGCTATTTATGCGAAATTAACTTCAATTTGATGATTTTTTGTTAGGTATTTTGAGGAATTAAGACATCAGCACCTCTCGCAAAACTGTCATTTGCGACTATTTCTCGCGCGAAATAATTACGCCGTCTCTTTCAGTGCAGTAATGTTAGAGAGTGACGGGTAGCGCTATGTCGCGCGACAAGAGCCGCGAAGCATAGTTGTGCTAGACCGGCTGATAGCATCCCTGGTAATGGCGACAAGGTTGTCATAAAGCTTGTACCAATCAGGCTGCCAGTCATTTCTGACCATGTAGACGTTACGTTCGATTCAAGGTCACTGTAGTGAATGCGTTTTTCATATAATGTTATTAAAAACCCTAGAATTTGACCCGACCTTCGGCGACCTGCAAATTATCGTACTTTTGCGTATGATAGTACTCATTGTATCGTACATCGTACCGGAAGCCAAATTATTGTACATGTACGATAATTATCATACATCTGGCAACCCTGCCTGTAAGTAGAACGACTCGCATCGAATTCGGCTCCCGCTAAGCGTAGTAGAAGGGGTAATGACTTCTTCCTGCCCTCCCCTGGACATTAGGATATTAGATACCTACAAATGGTCATAAATATACGAGCAATTTACTTAACGCTACGTATCAAAAAATCTAAATTAAAAAAAGCATCGCTCGTCACTCTCACAGTACTGTACAGATAGAGACAGGTAATATTTCTCGCGCGAGAGAGTCGCGTTCACAGTTGTGTTAGATGTGCAGGAATAAGCTAATGGATGCTATAGATTCCTTAGCATTTCTACAGCCATTACATAGCATAAAATATCATCTTATTTACCTTTCTTATCTTGCCAATTTGTAAGAGATATTTATCATCATAAAAACGATATCTTATGTATATAGCCAGGTGTCTACATCATGGGATGTACCTATCTCGTTTTATTCTCGATGGGCTATTACTATCTAAAATTCTATTGCGTTACCTAACTTTTATCAAATAGAATCAAAGTCATTTCATAATGTGCCGTCTGCGTTGGCGAAGGTTGTCTATTGAGGTCAAAGTCGAATTTGGTCAGTAAAATGACTGCCTACGGTTCAGCCGACAAGGGCAAAGTCTTGTCTTATACGTTCAGTGGGGCTTGACCTAATTAGCTGAGCACTTGCCATATTTCTATCTAGGTAAAACGTGAGAAACATAATTGTGTTAGGATAGGCAGGGATCGTAAAATGCGAGAAAAAGTCGATTGAAATGACGTCTGACAACCAGTGACGACCAGCATTTCAATGAATTCTGCTCCCGGTTTGCGAACCCTGGTTGTGATGAAGTTATACTTATACCTAATAGTAAAATTTTGACTGACTCATTGAAAGAAGCCGTAGTATTCACGATCTACAAAAAGTTCTGCAATCACATTAATTAATAAAATTATTATTCAATGACAATTGGAACATAGATTTTTAAAGTATTTTTCGCATTATCTATAGTCCTAATTATTATTTCTACATTGTATTAAAAATCTATTTTCTATGGAGAGGGGATTATTTCAACGGGATGTAGCAGCGCAATCCGTGGGTAAAATTTTATATATTCTCTCATTACGCTGAAACGACTGGACGGATTTTAACCAATTTTGCTACAATGCTATATATCATTATTATTGTTCAAAAATAGTAATAAATGATACTTTTTACAGGACTATGTAAAAGAAAAAGAAATACGCGGGCACCTTCTATTCTGTGTAATACCAGATGTTTCACAAAAATATATTTCTTCGTAGTTACTGCCTTTTCAAAAAGGGCAGTAGTTCCACATGTTGTTGGAACGCGGACGTAGTAAAGGTCGTACCGGGTATCAGAGAATATCAGGCTAGGTGTTCAAATGCATTGCTAGTACCGTTCAACGAATACGAGTATGTATCTATACTATTATACAATTCTAGGTTTGTATATTGACAATCAGTTTTCTATGGAGAGGGTCAAGATTTCTGGAGAAATCTTAATAGCGTGATGCAGGATCGGCTTTTGTTTTGTATCGGCGCACGGCGTCATGCCAGTCTGGCGCCATCTGTTGGTCGCAATTTCTTTGTCCTCTCATCCTGCTGAAACTGAACAAATAACCAAGTTTGGTACAGGGATTGGTGGACATCCAAAGATGGTTATAGGCTACTTTTTACCCGTCAGCAGTAAAGAAATAACCTAAATAAAAAAAATAAAACAACCCCGACACTAGTAGCTGTTCATGAGACCCTAATTAAATGAGTGACGTATGTATACATGTATCCTCTTTATTGTACATCAAATATATATATATACTGATGAGTGAACATACTACAAAATTTGGAATTTGTAGCTTCAATATTGGCTGAGATCTTATCACTTGTTTCAATTGAAGCTGAATATCTTGGACACCACTGGTCGCATTTCCACCAAACATAGCTAAGAACCATCGCGACGGACAATTCTTTCGATTAACAAAAACTGAACTTTAATTGGCCCATCTGTTTTGAAGCTATGATGCTACAGAAAGACACAGATAGGTACTACATATGTTTAAGTTTAAAAAAATACGCGGGAATTCCGGGCGGCACCTAGTAGTAAAATGATATAAAACTAATGTATACATCCGCATGTGTGGCACTGAACAAAGTTCACTTGTACGTTGATGTGTAGGTACAGACTGTAAATAAATATGTGAACATGTACTGTAACGCCCAGTCAATAAGAGTCGTGTTCAGATATTTATGAATACCTTACATGCTACGATATGTCTGATGGCGACTGTACATACATTGTAGTTCGGTGAATAGAGACTAAAGTACTAGGGTTGACCTTACAAACGCTCCGGTAGTTTTGAATTTTTAATATGTTGTCTAAGATGGTTAGTGAGTGTTTAAAATTCAAAATGCACAATTCTCCCCCCTCCACTCCCGCCGCTATATTGAAATAAGGGTTCCTAGTTGAATACGGAACCCTAAAAACCGGCACTTTCTTCAGATTTTTATTTATATCTTCGTTTAGGAGCATTTTAGCTAGTAAAGAGCTTAGGCAATGTTGTAGAAAATTAAATTTACTATATATTACATTTAAAATTTTGTTTCAAAGACAGATAGTTACGGAGATATGCACTTTGTACATATTTTGTGGGAATCGTTTTACGTGATAATGTTTCCAGAAATGTAAAAACTCGCTCTATAGAAGATATAAGTAGTGGGATTGGGAAGTTCTTGCGCTGTATTTTGTAGATTAGGACGTTACGTGTCAAACATGGAAGCCTTTTTGTATAACAATTATCAGTATGACCTTGCCATAATTATTTTACGAAATGCTTGAATTGTCGCTAGAAAAATTTTTTGGTTGATAATCTATTTTATAACGAAAATACATGCACTTTCCGTAGTAATCCATCTACTCGTATACTATTATAAAAACCTGAAATTTTAAGTATCGTAAATTGGTGTTATACCTATTTCAAGAGGTATTTCAGCGCCATCTGTTTTTTTGGTCTTACACCACGCCGAAACGTCTGGACTGATTTTACCAATTTTGGTATAGAGATAGCTGGACATACAAAGATGGTTATAAGATACTTTTAACCTAACTACCAAAAGAAGAAAGGTTGCCTATTTTGGTCATGTGCTTAGGCACTCAAGATACGAACTTCTGCAATTGATAATCATGGGCAAAGTGGCTGGAAGACGAGCTGTCGGGCGCAGGAAGAAATCATGGCTGCGAAACATCCGGGAATGGACCGGAGTTACAAGTGCAGCGGAGCTTTTTAACCTCGCCAAAGACCGAGAGAAATATGCGGAGCTGACTGCCAACCTTCACTAGTTGGAGAGGCACTATAAGAAGAAGAAGAAGAACCTAACTACGGAAAAAAAACGCGCATAAACTTCTAGTACGTCATAATCCGTCCGGAGATGTACGAAACTTCTAAAGATCGTCATTGGTGCTACTTTCACCGGCGGGGCTCGAATCTGCATCTCCTATCTTGCTCGCACTGTATTGAAAGGAAAGTGACAGGTAGTATTTCTCGCGCGACAAAGAGTCGTGTGTCAAAGTTATGCTAGACGAGAAAAACAGAAAAATGGTAATACTATTATATAATTACAGTAAAACCACATACTCACTAACAGGAGATACTGATACTTTCTAATCGCTTAAGACAAAAAAAAAGAATTTCGCGAATGTATGACGATGGCGGCCACTTTCAATTTATGGATCCAACCGGTTCAAACTGGATCGAGGTGCCGGATGTTTTGTTCATGACTAATGACATACATACATAATATGGTGACGCAGCGTGGAGTTTGGAGCCAAGTTTTAGTTGCAATTAATGATGAATAAAATGTACAAAAGTTTTAATAAGCATAACTAGGCGATTCGCTACTTCGTATACGTAAAACTTTTCAGCTTTAACGTAGTCTAGTAAAAAGTATCCAGTATCTTAGGACGTCCAGCTATCCCTGTACCAAAAAATTGGTTAAAATTTGTCCAAATTTTTTTTTTGTCCAGTGATAAGCCCGATCCTTTCGGAACCATGGCGGCGTCAGTTACAAAGAAAATTTAGCTAAAAGATGGCGTTGTTGCACGGTTGGCGCAGCGCGTCCATACAAATCCTGAAAACGCGCTGATTAAATTCTTCTGGAACTAATGACCCCACACCATAGAAAACCTGTCTTTCAAATACAATTTTAGAATTGTATAATAAGCATAAATATTGTTTTTTTTTAGTGGCGGTTTTGCCCTGGGATAGTGGCGCTACAAACAGTTTTCATGTGGCAATAATATGCATATGTCATTTGCATTATAAAATATCAGTAGTGAATACAAAATATTGTTTACCGGAATGCTGCTCAATCCTTCGTTCTCCTTCGAAATAAATACTGAATCATATTGATAAAAACATGACTCTTCAAACTATCCACAGTGGATAGTTTTGGCTTTAAGGAATTATTAATTTAGTCCTGTTTCCTCTTTGTTTACATCAGTGACAGTCACTGACTTTCAATTCAACGTCAGTTACCAAAAATTTGTCGTTGCCAGTGTTGCTACTAAAATAAATAAGTACCACATAAAATCCGCAACATGGCGTGGGCTAAAAACCAACTTGTTGGACCATACAAGTTTGTTTTTCCACAGTGTTCCGCATATACCACCTCAAAAGCAAGTTTTCAAGCCAGCCTATTGTCAATCACAGACCAATTGTCAACTGTCAATGTGTCATTTGACCTTCAAAACATGTTAAAATCAGTGAAAAGTGATGAATAAAATTAAAAATAATGAGTATACAACTCAAAATTGTGTTAAAATTTGTAGTATGTAGTTACCTTGAAGCCAACATGCTTTGGCAGACCAGCGTGGCGTTATTAAGCCTCACTATCGTGTTGGACCACAAAATGATCGGCCATTACATATTAAAAGAATCTGCGGTAATACTATGTTTTATTATATACCGTATTTGGAACTCATGGGATTATTTGGTAATTTGCAAAATTCAAAGTTTTTAGCCCTAATATTATCATATATTGATTTAAGTTTATGATTTATACAATTTTGACACATTATAACAATACAGAACAATACAGTTTATTTTATTACCTCGACGTTTCAAACGTGATGTTAGGTCCATGGTCTCGAAGGGTAATATATGTTCCGATCGCAATAATTAGAACAATGTCTTATACCTAAAAAGGTGTTCCTAATATTTCAATGGTAAATGAAAATCGGCCTTAGCATTTTTTGCTTAGTACCAAAATAACCCCTTGTGTTCCAAATAGCCTCACGCTTATCCCTCCAATGTCGCATTTCTTAAATTGCCATACATTTTACATTTCGAGTTTTACCAATGAACTTCTCAATTTCTAAGTGCGGGTGGGCAGGGAATATCAAATGTGAAAGCGGTTTTTTTTTTCTTGACTAACCAACACAGTTTCATATGGCAAATATTTGTTAATTTACTCGCAATTTCAATAAATTTCGCCTCATTGCTTTTATTTAAACATGCCTGTCGGTGAAATTGTATTTAAACAAGATACCTTAGTAGCCGTCGTATGGCGCTAAGTATGGTTTTGAGATTATTTTTGTCTGTTGAAAGTAACAGAAGCGGTAGATTCGCGTAAGATTTTGTATAACCACCACAAACTTTTTGCCGAGTTAGAATAACAAAAGCGGTAGATTCCGTGTAAGATTTTGTACCTATAAACACAACTATTCATAACGATAGTTATGACCGCTGACAGAAATTTTTAGACAACGGAGGCAATGACGGCTTTCGGCCACAACAGGCAGGGGTCCAGCCGGCTGGCTCCTAAAGGGCGTTCTTAT
This sequence comes from Apotomis betuletana, assembly GCA_932273695.1. NCBI lineage: Eukaryota > Metazoa > Arthropoda > Insecta > Lepidoptera > Tortricidae > Apotomis > Apotomis betuletana. Next base: position 7,120,657 of record OW026298.1, on the reverse strand, counting down.
AACCAGGACTGACGGGCCCTGGGTATAAGCTCTCATACAACAAGTCCATAGTCCAACGTTCGTTCAGGAGTTGGGGCATTTGGAGTAGCGCTAACGCCTTTTCACGCAAAATAGGCACGTTGTATGTCGACTTGCGAAAAATGCCCAGCCCGTTTAGCACAACTATACATCGCGACTCTTGTCACTGTCTCACAGTACTGTACTGCACAGAAAGAGATGGATAAATATCTCGCGCGAGAAACAGTCGCGTATCACAGTTGTGCTAGAGGGGCAGCGCAACTAACTAGTCTCTTCTACCATCTTTCTCGCAGGCCGATCTTCTGTTCCGGCCAAAGGTTATCGTGTTTATTGAAAGACCGAAAAGGAGGAAATTAGCGCCTCCCATTCCGGACGGGGATGAGCCCTTCTTACATGACGACGATCATGATGATGTACATATGAGTATGAATAATCCACAAGGTAGTTTGTTTTAGTAGTCATGTACAATCCATCGAATGTACCTGTTCCACAACTTGTGGGACATCCAGGTTGCTTCTGTTTACTTACTTTTAACCGTGTCTCTTACGTTTGACACACATCGGGGGATAAAACTGATTATTTTATCATAGTAAAGCCGGTTATAACGGTTATTTTCCGTAGAGATAATATGGAAAAAAACCGTACTTAGTAATGAAGATCCAATAGCTGATGAATTTTTGTATTGAGTTTGGAGGGTTTCCGTATGTGACATTAGGTACTTGTGCAGTGGGTAGTAGTTGATTAATACCTTGTAACTATAATATTTTGTACAACCAGTAGTAGTAAGTAACAAAGTATGTAATGAATAATTTCACGTATGATTTAAGTAGAATTAATTAGAACTTGGAGTGACTACCGTACTTTATTGACACATCCACGAAAATATTATCATGTTTTATTTTTTGTTTTGAGCCATACGATTGATTGATGTCAATGATTCAAACTTTAAGTTTAATAGAGTCATACAATCATAAACACCTATCTCGTTTATATGAGTTCGTATAGCAGAAATGGCGACAATAGACAAAATAAAGTTAAATCGCTTTTAATGCTCGTAGGCAAATTGCGTCTCGGATCATTCCGCCCGGCGTCCCAGACAAAAAGTATACTATGTATTAGCGTTATTACCCGAAATTACGCAACAAGTGTATTTTTAGCCTTTTGGCAGGCGTACCAATTTTACTAAGAATCCCGGCCGTGTTCGCGCCAAAAGGGAGTAAAATTTCCCTAGACTTTTATTACCGTATCTCTTTGAGACATTGTGCCGGTTTTCACTTTTCACTTTGTGATAACAGAGAGAGCGTTAACAAGAGGAATATAGAATAGTACTAGTATTCGTGCAGTTGAACTATACCTACCATAAAAAATTAGCATCCGCTAATGATGACGTATTAGACGGAATAATTAAAATAAAATCACGTCGTCATTGCAATAGAATTGTATTTCTCTCTAATAAATCTCTTTACCTAAAATAAACTCTATGATTATAATGGTATATATTTTTATGTATTATTTTGAAACTGTGTATTTTGCGATCCTTCAGCGTATTTTACGGCTTTGATAAAGTTTTACGACAGATTGAAACAGTGCGTGATAACTGAACCTTATAGTTAATAGCTTATAGGCAATTAATATCATAATTACTCTGCATATTCAATCCTGTAATGCTAAACAAATAATTGCGTTTATCGATAACGTGTACTACGTTCTGAAATAAGTAACGCCTAAAATTAGATAAACAAAACCCATTTTTTTTACTCGAAACCTTATTCCGTATGTATTCTCTCTTCCCAGTATTTGGACATCGGGGAGGACATGAACGTCCCCGACGACTTCACCCAGAGCGAGCTCCAGACGGGCAAGTGGTGGCGCCACCTGCTGGCGGGCGGGATCGCCGGGGCCTTCAGTAGAACCTGCACAGCACCCCTGGACCGGCTTAAGGTGTTCCTGCAGGTGATTGCCAGTTATTGTTGTATTGAGATGACGAATTATTTGATGGTTCAGCGGGCTATCTTCAGCGGATCCATATGCTCCATTCCTGCTGCAACGACCTCTAGTGAGCAGTAGTAGAACGAAAACATACGCTCCTAGTGAGTAGTGAGCAATAGATGTTCACATTTGTGTGAACACCATAAATCTAGCTGCTTTTTTAGATGGCGTTAGTGAGTAAAGCAAAAGTCTAAGCGACATGCGAAATGTACAAAGACTTCGCTATAATGGGCATTCCTTCTAAATTGTTCGACCATGCTCACGACGTTTGCTTCTCCAGCGCCAAGGGAAAGCATGGGCTCAGAAACTAAAAAAATATGTTGTAAATAACACGAGTCCCTGATTCCAGTGGACTTGTTAGCCGTAGTAAAAGGTTTTTGAAATTTATGAACAACAGAACATGCCTAAACCCTTCACATACTTTTAGGTACATCAGTTAATCGTTTAAATCTGCTTTCCAGGTCAATCCAACAAGAGAGGGAATGAGCAAGTGCTTAGCAAGAATGATAAGTGAAGGCGGCATCACCGGTCTATGGCGAGGGAACGGCATAAACGTCATCAAAATAGCCCCCGAATCGGCCATCAAGTTCGCCGCGTACGAACAAGTGAAACGCGTCATACTCGGCGACAGAAAGAACCAACCTTTAGAAATATACGAGCGTTTCGCTGCCGGCGCGACCGCCGGGGCTATAAGCCAAACGATCATATACCCATTAGAGGTCCTAAAGACAAGACTGGCGCTCAGAAAAACCGGCCAATACACCGGCATAATGGACGCGGCGCGGAAAATCTACGCCCGCGAGGGTCTCCGATGTTTCTACAAGGGCTACATTCCAAATATACTGGGTATCGTCCCGTACGCGGGCATAGACCTGGCGGTTTACGAGACGCTTAAGAAGAAGTACATAAATAAGTATCATCACAACGGGCAGCCGGGCATGTTGCTGTTGCTGGCGTGCGGCAGCGCCTCGTGCACGCTGGGGCAGGTGTGCTCGTACCCGCTCGCGCTGGTGCGGACTAGATTGCAGGCGCAAGGTAATTCAATGAAATGCATGCATATCACAGACAACCCCCACTAGACGGAGCATGTAAGGCGACCCGCGCGCACCAACGATATGGTACGGCAGAACATTAAAGTATCAACACGGCGGCCACCGTTTAGTTGCGTCCTTGTTTATGATCCATGCGTACGTCAACGAAAAAAGAAATTAAATAAATAACATGGTAAATTGTAGGGTTAAGTGGTGTAGAGAGACCTCATAAACATGGAGGCAACTACACGGTGGCCGCCGTGTTGATACTTTAATGTTCTGCCGTACCATATCGTTGGTGCGCGCGGGTCGCCTTACATGCTCCGTCTAGTGGGGGTGGTCTGTGATGCATATGGTCTGTCCAGAATCCGAAGATAGTCATGGTCTTATTAAGATTCAATTATGTCATATTGGCACAATTGAAAAACTACCTTAATTTTACAAGTATACTGTGTCGTTTGTAATCTGTGCCAAATTGAAAAAACTTGAATACAACAGAAACGATCCGGGATGCGTTTTTCTTCTCCAAGGGAAGCTCGGCGCTTATCGCATCCAAAAGGATGTAGGATATATCATCCTTATTTGATTTTGATTTGGTCAACCCAAAGCTTGAAAGGGTAAAAACGGGACCTTATTACTAAGACTCCATTGTCCGTTCGTCCGTCCGTCTCTCCGTTCGTCTGTCTGTCACCAGCTGTATCTCATGTACCGTCATAGCTAGACAGTTGAAATGTTCACAGATGATTTATTTCTATTACCGCTATAAAAACAAATACAAAAAGCTATAAAATAAATATTTAACCTATTGACCGCCAAGCGGTCTAGCAATTTACCGTGCCACTGACGCCAGAGTAAAAAAAATAAGATGTGCCCCAAAATCAACAGGGATTGAAAAATACTTGTAGCGGTTAGAATAACAAAGTTTTTGATCATCGAAATTTGGACGGCTGTGGCCGACGCGTCGCGAGCGACGTGGCGTCAGGGGCACGATTTTTTGTTGACGGCCACAGCCGACTGTGGCGGTCAAAAGGTTAAGTGTCGCTCCTAACAACTGTGATCGTTTCCGTTATATTTGCACCTCAATTGCATCCGGCGCGATACATACCAGGTGCAAACTTTACTCAACCCGACCAGTTATTTTATTAGATGGTACGGATCCCGAGCAAAGAATTAACGTAACCTAACGTAAAAAGAAACGACAGCGACACTTGTGTGTAGTAACAAAACTCGCGGCTATGTGTGTGTGTCGAGGGGCGAGCTGGGGAAAGGCATTCACGTGAATGCCTTGTCGAAGGATTCGGCGTTACAAGGTCACCGACGCCCGAGTTACACCGATAAGCCGCCGTCGCGCCTGTGTCCCGAGTACGTCTCGCACTTGGCCGGTTAATAAGAGGGTGAATCAACCTTTTTGTGTTGTTTACTCTGTCCCCGTTGTCCAAGTGACATCTTCATACTGTTTCATAGAAAAATGCTTAGGTTGTCCGAGGGACAAATTTTGCGTAACCATAGCGACAAGGTGCACTTAAGAGGCCTTATTCCTTTTAAAAGGCTGATTGTTTAGACATTTTTCTCTATGATCAAACATGTTTCTTAACATACTATTGATGTTACTTTCTAGAACAGGGCTATTGGGATTTATTGGTATATATTTGAAACCTACAGTTTGAATTTTTCATTGATAATTTTTGTTTCAAAATCTACTCGAAATTGACAAAATTCACGCGGAAAATTAGTTTTTTTAACTTATTTTCGACTGTACGCAATGAAAGCGTGGAATAACTATGTTACTACCTAGAACTCGGGGAAAAGTATTATTCACTTCAAAAAGTTGGTTGAAATTATCAATATATTTGTCATAATATGAAAAAAATAAATTTTAAAAGGAATAAGGCCTCTCATGAACTCTCTTTTATTCCAGAAAAAGCAGCGAAAGTAGCGGAAGGCACGATGCGGGGCGCGTTCAAAGAGATAGTTCAGCGCGAAGGCGTCCTCGGCCTCTACCGCGGTATCACGCCGAACTTCATCAAGGTGATTCCCGCCGTGTCCATATCTTACGTCGTCTACGAGTACGCCAGCCGCTCTCTCGGCGTCAACATGACGTGATCTACCGCGGTCACGCCCGCGATCACTGCCCCCGAGCACGCGATAATGCAAAACCGGTTATCCAGCAATAACCGGTTATGGCCGGTTTTAGAATGAAATAACCGGTTTTGCATTCCGAGTACCTCGCTACGTTAAGCATATTAGCAAACATTGCATTTGATTGTATATAGCTGTATGTAAGTCTTATTTATTCTATGTATGTGACATATTCCATTTTTGAGTACGCGTCGTACGTTGGTGAATTATTGATTGCATTTGATTGTCCGGCCCAGTTGGGTAGCATCTGTGATTACAATAAATAACGTAATTTTTTTTATGTTTGTTTTTATTTTTTATTTATCACAACAAAAAGGGATATAAGCATATAAGCAATATTTAAGTATATGCCGCTTCGCTTACTGGCAGTATATTGGCAGCTGCTCTAGCTCAACTGTGACATGCGATTTTTTCTCGCGCGAGATATACTACTCATCTCTTTCTGAACAGTACTGTAAGAGAGTGACGGGTGATGTCGCACGACAATAGTCGCGGAGCATAGTTGTGCTAAACGGGCAGGTTTGAATTATCTTACATTTAATCCATGACCTATCCAAGTGCCAAGTCTCATCGAAATATCGATTTCAAGGTTCACTCGAGTGATATATTTCTAAAACGTTACGTTCAGCCATAAAGCCCTGGCGAGTCATTCATTAATTATATGGGCGTGTTTTGTAAGAAACCTGGTTAAAAACCCCCTTTAGAAGCTAACGTCCCTAATGGTTGTCCGGGTCGAAATTTTAATTCTCGATGTTTCGCATATCCCTCTACATCCTTGCTATTTAAAGATGGTCCTTAATAAAACGATGTCCGTTCGATACCCTGGTCATAAATAGACATCAGACGTCAAGAATTAAAACCATCTTAATTCTTAACGTATTAATAATATCTACTTACTACCATATTGTTAAAATTACTATACCAACTTCAGATGCTATGGGTAAAGGCCTACGTTACTTGGCAGCGACGGGGGTAGGCCATGGATTACTAAAATCAAAGATTACGATTACTTGAGCGAGGTCGTCTTAAGAGCATCATAATATATGATGATGTTACATCGACCCCGCCGACGGCAGCGTAGTCGCCTCAATCATTCCTCGGCTCCGCGGGAGTTACTGCTAAAACTGAGTACTTCATATCTACATAAAAGAAAATTTATGATATGATGATGATTGATGAATATGTGGTGTTATGTAGTATATGCAACTGTACATAATTAAGCCTTAAAACACTCGTATGATGCTATCATGAAACTCGCCTTCGGCAGGTTTCATAAAACCACGTTCACATTTTGAGACCTATCATTATGTAACGGTTGCATAAACTTCGACAACATGCTTCCCATTTTGTTGTGATAATTTTTGTTTTATTCCTTTCCTTGATTTTTCGATAATGGTTTATATTGATCATGTTCTATTATTTATTACACATTTTTAGTTACTTAATATTTTATTATTAGTTTATCAACAGTCCGACAAAAATGTGTAGAAATTAAAAAGTGGCAATACTACTGTCGTCCATTTCTAACCAATCTAAGAAAACGGGACGACACTACGGTATTGCCACTTTTTTCTACACTTGTCGGACTATAAATTACACAAATAACGCCTCGCTCCTTATAGCGAAAGCGACGGTTTATTTGCAATGTTTCAAACTTGCAATTCTATACTGAGCTATATAGGATTGTTCGAAGTTATTCAAACATTCTAAAGTGATGAGAAAAACAATAATCCAGTCAGTAGGTATTTATGCTCTACAAAAGGTGGCGTAGAAAATGTTTTGAAACAATATTGTTTAGGTATGACAGGTTAATAAAAATCCAAGTTCTCGACCTTGAAGGACCCAGGCGTTAGCCGCCATCTTGAATTAAAGGTGCCAAAATTAGGTATATTTTAAATAACTTCTCAATTGTTTACTAAATCACAAAAGTGTCTATGACAGGTATAAAGAAGACAAAATTGTGTACATTTTTTGCATACATGTTAATTCTGTAAGTCTTAAAGGTAAGAAGTTACAAGCGACGGATATAATAATATTTACAAAAATCATTAATATCATTTTAAATTTGTTTAAAAATTGTATAGCTATTTTTTAATTCTTTTTGATGGCCCGGGCTGGTTAATGGTGCCTTCTTCATTATCGTCGCTGAAATTTTCTGTTTCATTGTCTGTATTTTTAGTTTCCAACCATGAAATTTCGTCGTCATCACAGTCTTCCTTATCTATCTGAATCTCTACTGCATTTTCACACAGCTGACCACTACAGAATCCACAAACAATAGAGCATTTTAATCCAGCTTTTCTGCAACTACATGTTTTGCTGCATCCTTTTTTACAGTGCCAAGAAATTACACTTAAAAGCGTCTGGGGTGCTGCTTTCTCTGTCGTTGTTATTGGAGTGAGCCTATTGGTGTCATATATCTCCAGCCCCAGTCATCTGGTATTTAACGCGCCGTATAATTGATACAAAAACTTAAGTGTAATTAAATTATTTTTTTTAAATGTTATTGTATCTGTCGCTTGTAACTTTTTACCTATAAGACTTACAGAATAATCATGTATGCAAAAAATGTAGGCAATTTTGTCTTCTTTGAACCCTTCATAGACACTTTTGTGATTTAGTAAACAATTGAGAAGTTAATTAAAATATACCTAATTTTGGCACCTTTAATTCAAGATGGCGGCTAACGCCTGGGTCCTTCAAGGTCGAGAACTTGGATTTTTATTAACCTACCATACCTAAACAATATTGTGTCAAAACATTTTCTACGCCACCTTTTGTAGAGCAAAGGCTTTTACAGTTCCCCACAGACTGGCCTACAAAATCTCCACGGAACGTCATAATCAGGGTTCGTAAAACGCGAGCAAAATTCATTGACTGGTTGTCACACGTCATTTCAATCGATTTGCTCGCATTTTACGATTCCGGCACCTCTAGCACGACTGTGACTTTCTCGCGCGAGAAATATTACCTGTCTCTTTCTTCACAGAACTATGAGAGAGTGACAGGCGATGCTATGTCGTGCGACAAGAGTCGCGAAGCCGAGTTGTGCTAGACGGGCTGGTCATAATGCTAGGAATATTCTTTATTTTGGAGACCATAAACGATTCAAGTATTTCGTGATAGTTGCGTTACTTCACATGTGTCCTTTTGACTCAAGGGAAAACTTGGACACATTGTTTTCTTAAGGTTTGGAGCCAGCTGCTACTTGTCCTGAAAAAAAATTCACGGTGTAAACACAAAGGAATGGTAGGTTTTTATTTTTAGTTATTGACAACACTTCATATTTCCAGAAGGAATAGAAAATACATAAAATGACCGAAATCTACGACAACTATGCCTGCATAAAGTTGTACGTAGTCTCCGACTTCGACCCTTCTTCGACCTGTCCGCGAAAAAAATAAGATGTCAATAAAGTCAAGCTCAACGTCATCCGTTTTTTTTATTAGACACCAGACTAAAGTATCCTTTCCATTGTGCCCTTCATAGTTTTGAAGTTACATGTATAGTTTAATAAAATAATTTAGTACCTAATCTCAGGTAAAATTATAAAAACAGTGATAATGTCTTTTTTCGAAGCGGAATACAGAAAAGTAATAAAATTGTAGTCTTAAAAATATGAAATGTCGTCAATTGTCGCTCTGTAGCTCTATCGTTTTGTGCGTAAGTGGTTAAAGTATGGGATTAAGTGACAAGTACTACACTCATGTAATCCCGGCGTGACACATATCAAGGTCGGATGAAAATTTGATGAAAAATGTAACCGCAGTATATTATTCGTGCAAGTGGTTTTCCACTGCATACGTAAGGGTCACGCACGGCTCACGACAGTAATAAGAGTATTGTGCAGTAAAGAAATAAAAAAGGTGTACAGCCGTATCCTGTTATAGCGTTATTTGTCATCCGGCTTAAGCTCAGGCTTCCCTAGGATGGCCATATGTGGGAGCGGGAGGACCGAGCGCGCTGTCTCACTTTCTACAATGGCTTTCTCTTCCCGCTGAGGGCCCCGTTGTCCTAGGGAACCAGAACCAGTGTCACTGCGTCAGGGTTGTATAGTGTGTCACCATCAGAGCAAAAGTGGCTACGCATAATAAAATGCTCACTAAGATGCTCGTATATACTTTTTAAACTCTCTATAATTGAGTCATATGCAGATAAGGTCCATAATTTGTGTCCATCGTATTTTGTCGGAATAGTTCTAACATGATGTTTCATTTAACTTCGGTGACGAGGTTGAAATAGGAATATAATTTTATTCCCAAACAAAAAACGACGAAAAGACATTATCAGGGATCGTAAAATGCGGGGAAAATCGATTGAAATGACGTCTGACAACCAGTGACAACCCTAACACTTACGAATTTTGCTCGCATTTTACGAACCCTGGATATTAATGCAATATATCTGTACAAATAAATAATTTTGAGCAGTAGTACGTTACGTAGCAATCTCTGCCGATTTTCCTTACTATACCTAGAAACATCAGGATATGTATAAGAGCCGTAGAATTGAGGTTTAGCTAAATGAGATATGAGTGCTGTGATTAGAATAGGCATGAGAACTATGGGAAGTTAACTGAATATGCCGCAAAATAACTTTGTATGGATTAAATTAATAAGTTCGAAGAAATAATCGCAATAAATAGACGTGCTTGAATAAAACTGAACTGTACTTGCAATAGAGGATAAATGTTAATAAATATAGCTAAATTAATTATTTTTCCCACTGTGTACTCGTTTTGAAGTAATATTTCTATTTCTTGACGTTTGTTAAACCTTAGATAGGTAGATTTGATATTAAGGAGTTGACTCAACATTCAATATTTATTTACTAAGGTATATTTACGAGAGCGTTACCTCCCTGAAATCCATTTGGAGACGTACCTACTGGTTTAATAACCAGATGTTCCAGTTATTATGATCGCAAATATTTTTCCGGCAGCATTGTCTCTAATGCTACAACGGCGGTGGTAGCGCTCGTAAAAATTATCGTTATTTTTGTAATTAATAAAATAAGAATATATTTAGCAGCGGTGTGGCGTCCATAGAATAGAACCCGATTCCCGTTGGCCTGAAAAGACATTTCAGCATTTCTTTGAAGCAGATCTACGCCACATCTGCCTCGCCTTGTCCAAGTTTTTGTTTAACACCACGCCCCTGGTATTAGGAGTACCCATACGTAATTAAGAAATGACGTAACTACCTACAGACGAGGACGTGACCATTTTACAGAAATTGTCATTGTACAAGGTTCAACTTAATTGTCCGAGTACAAATGGCTGGGGGATAGGTCAGTCGTAAAGCTACATTAGGTACCAATGTGGGTAAAAAGTGGGAGGTGTACCTATGGTTCACTACATTTGTATGGAAGGATAGAAGACTAGTGTCGACGGATCCATGGACAGAAAACGCATCTTAGTGTTTGCTTCTGAAACTTTCGGTGCAAAATTTGCTTAATCGGATAGTTTTGCCATGCCATACCAAATATTGTTAAAAAGGATTGAATTGAAACACAGTTTTATACATATAAAAAGTTGAGGAATGCCCAATGGGAATACTTCTTACATGTTTGGTATACGCGTGCGAATAGACTTTGAGTAAGGTATATTTTTTCGAGATTGTTGGGACCCCGGCATGAGATTGGGGGCCCTGGACACGTGCCCAATGTGCCTAGTGGGAAAGAGGGCCTGACTATTCACAGACGTAGACAGATACATACTGTAATAGAACATCTAGGTTTCTCGCGGGTCTCTCTCTATGCAAGACCTTGCTTGCTGTGTTTCTATCATGCGTAAAAGAGAGAAGGAACATCTATAGCAACATTGTAATTAATAAACCTCAAGAAATGCAATAATCTCAGAACAGACTTAGCGCAAATATTTTCATCTTATGACATTCTACATAACCTCGATATGGATTATTATGGATCTACTAGGTGAAGTTGCGTAGCAAATTTGATGTTTTGACTTCTAGATAGCGTTCCAATTAACTTTACAGTGATTTTTCATATTTAATAGTGTTTCTAAGCGTATACATTATTATATTTCACGGATGGGTTGAGAAAGCTAAGGAGAGACTGATATATTAGGAAGAGCATGTTTGTTACTTGAGGATTGGCTTCATAATTTGTTTTATAAAATTAATCTAATGCCGTACCTACTATGTATAATGATAAAATTTGTTCGCGGATACTTGTCAGATTCTAAACAAAAACTTACATAAAGTAAATTTTGTACTCGATTTTGTTGGTTAACCCAATTATTAAAATTAAAAGGTACTTGCGTTGAAATTTCTGTCTTTGACTACTAATCGATTGCAATAAAAAGAAACCTTACAAACCCACAATTTAGATTTTGGATGATCAGAAACCGCTTTCCTTGAGTAAGTAGATAGTGTAATCCAATGTTCATACCAAAATGGTACTAGGAGATATGTACATGTTTTTTTAATCCATCCGTAAAATCCAACGTTTTTGGCTATAAATGTTAGTTATGTATAATGTAGTTGTTATAAATACTGCCATAATAATATCTACCCGTTGACGACATCAATTGGACAAGTAGGTACACACGTTTAGTAAGTACCTATATGTCGTCGGGAAATGTATTACTTACATATAGATAGAATATTTCTGCATTTGTATTGTAAAGATTTGGCGTTCCAAACCAAGTATCAAACAGGCGGTATAAGAGCATATCGTCGGGGATAGTGCAATACCGCGTAAATATATAACAGCTGTCGATAAAGTTCTCATTTCAATAAAATACTAAGCATTTATTTTTTGAATATTGATTCGTATCTACACTTTTTACTTACGCGGTATTGCACTATCCCCGACGATATGCAGTCATCATAACTCTAAGCTGTATAAGCGCTTATACAACCTGTGTTCTACTTGGGAGCTCTTTAACCTTTTTAGCGCCAAAGACGGCAAATCACGTCGACCGCGTCGACGGAAAACTGCCCCCGACGCCAACGACGTCAAATGACGTCCAAATTTCAATGCTCAAAAACTTCGTAATTCAAACCGCTACATGTATTTTTCCCTGTTGATTTTGGAGCACTTTTGTTTTTTTTTTGCTGTGGCATCAGTGGCACGGTTAATTACTTTACCGCTTGGCGTTCAAAAGGTGTAACCCAACATGCTCAGGAGTAAAACGTGTACATCGTTCACGTGACCGTCGTAATTTTCTAGGCTCGCCTTTTATATAATCTCAAAGCAATTTAAATTTTTGATGTAATTATTTCCTAGTTAGGTAGCTAGTTAACAAATTATGTATCGTGTTAGATATGCTAGCCTTGATGTTACTGCAGTTTTTGGCCACAATAGTCGCTGAATGAAAATCGACAAATAATTTCCATATAACCAAATCCATCGTATTCTAATTCACGGTAAACTAAACCATTAACGTATAAACCATTGCTATAATAATTTGTGTATTTGTATTTATAATATGACTAAAGTAGACGATAAAAGTACAAATCTATGAAGTACCTATAGGTAAAGATGGACGGTTTATTTTATGTTCAAAGTGCAGCCATCATTGCTTACAACAGTTTTTTGGACCAATCGCTTGACAATGCCTTCAAAAAAATACAGAAACAAATAAATATACACCTAACTAGCTACTCTCGCACATTTCTACAGAACGACTTCCGAGGCAGTTTGACGTAGCCGTAACACCTAAACGAAACTTGTCCATAGGACCTGGGTCACTGGGTCTTGATAGGTATTCAGTAAGTCGGCAATTTTAGGTAATGATGGAGCATTTTGGATTTGGAACAATCGTTCGCGTGACAACTTGTGCTGCCTAGAGGTATTGCGAACGCCTTGAAACGTTTAAAATTTAGGTACTACGTGGTAATACGCTCATCATACAATAAAAAATTGTCATCTTTAAGTAAATTTATGGTCTTGCTTCCTCGTACCGTACTTAATTCCCTAAACATAAGGTCTTAAATATTCTGTCCATTACAAATACCTACAATGTTTATGATATACAACATTTCAATCTAACTATTTATTCTTCCTACCTAATATTTATACCTGCAATCTATTCAATGAAGGGTCATTCTCAGCGGTGTATTTAACTCTTTCTTAATTGTTCGTTACGCTGACTGAATTTTCAGGATTCAGGAGTAGGTACACATACCTAAGTCAATGCGTGTCAATAAAAAGTTTGAAAAAGTAGTCACCTTCCTGACTTTTTAGACAACATTTAGGAACGGTAGGAACAAATCAAATTAAGATGAAGTGAATTTAGACGATGAGAAGGGCCGTGTTGTCAAATCCGCAAGTACTTACCTACCTATAAATATCGTGATAGACTAAAGATACTTACTTATGTTGGTTTTGGTATTTATACCTATAGTTCGACCACGGACGTAGGCAAAGGGGGTTGGGGGTTCAAACCCCTCCCGAAATATGACCCGATCAACCCTTCATAATGTATTGTGCCGTGTCCATTAGTAGGTATCTAGGGGAGATATACATATAAAAAATAAGGGTGTATATAAGCTTGCCCTACGCTTCGCATGACGACAGCCACCCACGCTCGTAATAGTCGTAATTGACTTGAGTCGCCGTCGCCAGTCGCGGCGTGAATGTTGCTTGAACTCATAGAACCCCTCCCGATACTAAAACTTTGCTACGCCCGTGAGTTCGACACTGTGTTCAGTCATCCTAAGCTGAGGGACCCGAGGGCTAACCGAAGTAGTGACTCCCAAGCTCATAAATCGGGCTCTGGGGCAAACCTCGATCTGAGATAGGCCCTAATATTGTCTTTTGCCCTCGTACCCTTGATCTCCTAGTTGGGCCACTAGTTATAGCGCGAGCGGGTTGTAGGAGTCACGGCTTCCCTAATAGAGCGATCCAAACCAATTTTCGCAAGTGGGTAAGTACATTTCTGACCACAAGAGATCATCCTCATAATTTATCAACTTCTTAAGTGATTAATTAATAGATATGTTTGTGTATTGTGTGCGGTTCAAACACCAAGTAGTAGGATTATACCTTTTTTATTATATTATCATGTATTCAGGTAATAGATAGAGATTATGCCTTACGCAAAGAACTACAGTCAAATACTTCCTGTATGCCTAATAAATACGATGTGTTGTATGCTGTAACGTTTAAGAGAATTATTTTGTTGACTAATCTAATTCACTATTGTCTGTTAATATTATATCCTAATAAACATACTCAAAATATTTTTTTATTTTCTGACCGTAAAATATACCTAGTTCCCTCAGTACCTATACCTAAGTATATCGTATCGTATCTCCATGGCGCCCTTTCAATCCCTCTTTAAACCCGCTCCAGACCTTCCGATCCGATCCGATTTATCGGAAGAAATCGGATAATGTGTAGTGTTTTAGGTCCTAATTATTGCCTACACATTATCCGATTTCCTAACAATTACGCTACACATTATCCGATAAGTAGGATCGGATCGGGTAGGATCGGAAGGTCTGGAACGGGTTTTAAATAAGAGAGTAGGGAAAGGCGGAGGTCACATAGACGGTAGGAGTCTTGGTCGGGGGTGGGGCACAAATCCCAAAATATTAGGAGGTATTCGACTTGTTCGACGTAGACGTAACCCAGCAGCTCTATAGCACAACTGTGACATGCAACTCTTTCTCGCGCGAGATATACTACATTATCTCTTTCTGTACAGTACTGTAAGAGAGTGACGAGTTATACTATGTCGCGCGCCAAGTGTCGCAAAGCATAGTTGTGCTAGACGGGCAGGAAAAAATCGTGGTAAGTATGACCCATAAATCTAGAGTTTGCCTATTTATATAGCAACCCTAGAGACTGTCGCAAATTGCAGGAACGTTATTGGAGCGGAGCGAGCGAAGCGAGCGAAGCTCCCATGGATCGACTCGAATGGACTTTGTAACAATGCGCAGATCTCAGCGAGTTCTCAACCGATTTTAGAAATTTTTGTTTTAAAATGCACAAATTAAATTTCGCTAGGTCGTGACGAAGAGAAAATTTCGAAAAAAAAAAAAAAAAAACTCCGCTCCAATCTATGGTGCAAGCTTAGCCGGTGGCTGACTCTGCATCGACCTAGTAATATAATAATAATAATAATAATAATATTTATTGCAACCAAGTACTTAATAACTAGGTACAAGGACCCTGTCAGGGTGTAGCAAAAAGTTAACATTTTTTGTAGTCTGGTTTACCAAACTTACTAATAACTTATACTAAGTAATAACAACTTACAGTGTTTCTCTTAATTTAAATAAAAATTGTTTTAAAATTTAATAACTAAAACAAGCATCATGCTTTTATGAGCATGATATCATAGCATGTGTCATTATATACATTGTGCTGCTGCTGTGCAATCGGTTTGTACATAATTATTTAAATATTTTTCTCGTCCATAAATTCCGCAATTGAGTAGTAGCATTTGTCTATGAGTATTCGTTTTAGATTGCTTATAAAGGATGAGTCTTTTAGGGTGTTTTTTATATTAATAGGGATTTTATTGTATATTTTAATTGCTCTGTAGTATGGTCCATTTTTGTAGATTTCTAGTTTAGGTTCCGGGAGTTCGAGATTTTGGTGGCGACGAGTGTTGTGATTGAATTTGAAGAGATGTATATTTTTTCTTACAAACGTGGCAACTTCTAGGATATACAGGGAGGGGAGAGTTAATAGTTTTAGATTTTTGAATTCAGGTTTACAGCTATTTGGTTGGTGGATATTGGCCAGGATTCGTATACACTTCTTTTGCATAATGAAGAGCTGGTGCGCATCTGTGCTGTGGCCCCACAATAGGAGACCGTAACGTAGCCACGCGACCGCCTGCGTGTGATACGCGGTCAGCGCGCACTCCATGCTAGTGTTGCTCTTCAATATGCTCAGTGCGTATACGAATCGGGATAGTTTATTTTTTATTGTTTCAACATGTATTTTCCAGTTTAAATTACTACCACCGAATTTTAAAGCTAATTTCATTAAGAATCTAGCAGCGGTCAGCAGTATGGAGTCCGTCACAATCATTGGTCGAGTAACCTTGCCATGTATGTATAATGCTCGCGTCTAGAGTACTTCTCCGTAAGTAATAATAAAATGATGATGTCACTTCCTTATGGTCTAGCCGCAGCTACCAAAAAAAAAGAGATACATAATACAACCTACAGATGATGTAGATGTTTCCTACAGCAAGTAGGAAAGTAGGAGGAACAATTAAATGAGTTGATTGTTATATACTTAGTTATTTATATCTCATTGTACCAAGCAGCTATCTAGGCTAACAACTAAATGAAGCTTTTTACATGAAGTCTACAATATTTATATTGTTCGTAAAATGCGAGCAAAATTCATTGAAGTTCTAGTGCTAGGGTCGTCACTAGTCATCACATCATACGTCATTTCAATCGATTTTGCTCGCATTTTACGATCCCTGAATATAAACGACGCCGTACGTCGAAGCCGACTAAGGACTTACTAAAGGCTACGTAAAAAAGAAACAG
This sequence comes from Apotomis betuletana, assembly GCA_932273695.1. Classification (NCBI taxonomy): domain Eukaryota; kingdom Metazoa; phylum Arthropoda; class Insecta; order Lepidoptera; family Tortricidae; genus Apotomis; species Apotomis betuletana. Next base: position 7,103,994 of record OW026298.1, on the reverse strand, counting down.
TTTAGCTGACATTTAAAAACGATTTATCTACACCCATGATGTTGATTTTATACCAAGTTTAGATGCCATTACAGGTAAAGCACACCTACATTACTATGCAGTGGCGGCGGTTGGGCATGGAGGTGCCAAATGAGTGATGTTTATAATTAATATATAGGATGGTGATAACTTCATAAGATAGATAGATATATCTTTATTTTTCTCATATAGTATACAGATGTTTTAATTCTAAAGATTATTTATGCCTAGCATGACAGTATCAAGAAAAAATATACATTAAAAATTGTTTTAGTAGAATTAATAGACATATTTTAAATTTATATAAATCTAATAATTATTATAACTCTTTAGAATTAAGACATCTGTACACTATATGAAAGCAATAAAGATCTATCTATCTATCTATCTAACACGATCACGCGAGTGTTTTAAGGCCGAATTAACATAAAATACCACGGTCACTAATAATGATTAACTAGCCTAAGTAGGCAAGTAGTCCGTGACTATCACAAGTATACAGGAACAAGTAGGTAATGCATTGAGCTTTTATTACTAGTTCCGAAGTAGGGATCGTAAAATGCGAGCAAAATCCATTTAAATGACGACCAGTGACGGCCCTTGCACTTCAATTAATTTTTAGCTCATTGAAGTTGCAAAAATCATTTCATTATTTGGAAGATTTAAAACTGCTGAAGTAAGACCGGGAAGAAGTGGTAACTAATAAAAACAGGAGTGTACATTTAATATTACAATTTTACATTTAATACTTTAATTTTACATTTAAAACAAATATTTACGATTTATCAATTCTACCAACATAACAAACCTAAAATCGACCAAACAGCTGCGATTTGACATGAATCAGTCGTTTTAATTTACCACTGGTATCACCTTTCAATTTTCAATGTTCTTCCTTTTTAAAGCAGCACGTGTAGACGCGGACGACTTGCTTATCATCTTATAGAATAATTTCGGTAATTTTATTATTCTTAACAGTTTCTATACTATAATACCCCCTAAACAAACAACCGTGAAATTATGAGTCAATAGATACCGTCCAAGTGTTTCTGGTACAATAGTACCCCATGGAAAATACCGTGAAGTGATACGTTTAATTCTTGTGAAGTGAATTTAACAACTTTTTTACGATTACACTCGTGTGCTGGTGACGCATTAATCGTGTTTTTTCTTCAGCTTAGGTTCCGAGCAAGATGCCTTCAGACGCGAAGAAGCGAGCACAACAGAAGAAGAAAGAAGCTGCCAGTAATAGGAACAAAAAGTCAGTGGCTCGTGTGACGAATTCGGGCGATGAGAATGGTACCACAAACGGCGCGGCCAAGGAAGAAAGAGAACTCACCGCTGAAGGTACGCGGGTGGTATAACCCTGTTAATGTTAATATAATTATCATAGGTCCTATAGTTTTGATGTAAACCACATTTTTCTATCATTTGCATTATCTTTTTAACATACTAACTTGTGTTTAAACGTAATACGTGTTTTAGTTTTGTTTCAATGTGGCACATTGCATTGGAACTGCAAATATGATGAAATTTACATGGTTTTGCTTGGTTAAAGTGCTGAGCAATAAAGGGTGGGAATTTTAATTTAACATTGTTGCCCGTTCATTACTTGAGCACACCCACGGAGTATATGGAGACGGCATTCAGCGCAGTTTGTTCTAGGACCGCTGTAGCCGACTTTTACACGCACACAATTATATTCGTATAAGAATAAGGTTTTACAACAAACAGAAGTGAGTTGACATTGGCTGAGCTAATGTGTGCGTATTACGTGGTCATACACTACTACGATCAATGTATCGAGAATTTTAGTCCTTATATGCATATCAGACAATGTCTTTATTTTTATTATAACTTAAATAGAAATAAAATAAAAGGCAAATGAGACTTTATGATTCAGTACGACAAAGCCTCGAATTGACAAGAAATTGATTTCTACTTCCGTCAATTAAGTAGTGTCACTTTTGATATTAACGCTGGCTAAATATCGCAAGGTTTTATGTTACAATTTTAAAACATTTAAAATTGAACCCTATCCTTGTAACACGGGGTCTAATTTTAACGACCCAGAAAATGTAATGTAAGCTCTGCCAGCGGTATGCGTCTAATGATTCTAAAGGTTAAGGGCGTGATCAAATCAAAATAGTCGATATCGATAAAATAATAATATGTATAGGCTTATAATATGTATAATGCATGTTGAAAATATTTATTTTGTACTGTCGTAAACGTCGTAAATTAAATTATCAGACCTTTTAATTTCTGGCGACGAAATCAAATGGAAGCGTCCATCTCAATCTTCCTATCGTTCAGAATGTTTACTTTACATGTAGTGATATATGAATAATAAAAACATCACCTTACAACATTTGGAACAGGTAGTAGGTAAATTATAAACGGAGTAGATTTATTTATTCATCATATAAAATGTAAACAAAATAATTAAGGGACAATCGTACACAACTCGACCTGGCCTTATACTAACCAATAGCAGACGACGATATAAACAATATATATAGATAACATCCATGACCCAGGAACAAATATTCAAGTTCATCACACAAATATTTGCCCTTGCCGAGATTCGAACCCAGGACCGCCGGCTCAGTAGGCAGGTGCATTAAAACTGCGCCAACCTCGTCGTCAACTGACTAGCACGTATGTATTACATTGTGGATTAGCGAAACAATAATACTATTTTAATCTAATGATTTTGTCACCCACTGCTATTGATTTCGCTGTAATAAAATTACTTGTCTGAATTAAAAAAAAACGGCCAGGTGCGATTCTGACTCGCGCACCGAGGGTTCCGTACAAACTTTCACTTATCCCATCTTAATTGGCCTGGTTAAGTTTGTATCTGAAATGTATGGCGCCGCATACAAACGAGGTGCAAATACTTATAAAAATAATGTAATAATTAATGTAATTTAATCTGCAAATTCTGAGTTTTAGTAATTATTTTTGACATAAGTAACAAATTGAAATATGTAACAATTAAGTATTTGAATATTGTTTTATTTTGTTTGCATGCCTATTTGTTAGAACATAAGCAACACTGTATACCTGTATCACCTAATTTATTACTATGTTCTTGCAATAAACGAATTTGAATTTGAATCAAACTTAACGCAACCAAGTTCTCCAAATATGATTTATATACCTATTTATTTATTTAATAAATCTTTATTGCACAAAAGAAAACGTATCGTACAAAAGGTGGACTTGATGTTTGAAAAGGACTATATATTTTAAGATTTTTATTAGTATTTGTAGTAAGTATGTGGCGATTTCAGATTTTTATAAGTATTTGTACTACTTGCCAAATTTCATAGTTCTAGGTCATCGGGAAGTACTCTATCACTTTGATTCCCTTGAGTGACGAAATGTGCGTTTTTGGCGACATAAACGGCTGTACCTTTTTTTCACGTTAACGTAGAAGCTTGATTTTTTTTTCACAGCTTTAAGGGACCCTAGACCTGAGTATATATACATATCGTCGGCCTAAATCGCATACCTCGTAACTCCATTTTTTTTGAAAATCATGTTTTGACACTTTTAGATAGTACTATTCTGAACGCATCTAACGGCAAAACTCTTAAATACCAAAAATAAACCGTTTACGTTTAAAAAGCAAAATAGAAAACCTCGCAACTCCCGACCGCCATTTTGTAAAAGAAATACCTCGTATCTCCCCCCGCCGCCACTCCCTTCAGTACAGTTTGCGATGGCGTTGTGACTGCACGTCAGTTTTGCGTAAATATTTAGGAAGAAAACGGGTGCTGAATAACAGGTATGTGTAATAAGGTTCTACGATTTTACTGATTGTGTATTCTTGATAGATATTTATCATATTTAAACACATAAGACTATTAAAAATGTCGTTTGGTTGCGTGCCGTGGACATACGAGGTTTGCATCGCGTGGATCTTTACGCATGAAGATTAGTTACGTGGTCTTCTACGCAAATTATTTATTCTGTGACTTTGGTCGAGACTTTATTTAATTAATTTATAAGTTTAAATAATTAATTTATAAATCCCGACGTTCTCGTAATACGAAGTTATGTCCGTAATGTAAGTAACCGATCCCGGTGGTTTTGCCGCTGGTCAAAACTACTACTACTTATATAGTTGTGACTTGTTCGAATAGACATATTTTTTGTTTTTGTCACTATTTTAATTTATGTTATATCTAGTCGAACTCGAGTCCTATCTACAAAAAATAGGTGCTTTACTTAAGTGTTTTTACTTAATAATGTTTTGTTTTGTAGGCGGATACTAAAATGAATCAACAAAGGAAAGCAAGACTGCAGAAAATATTTTCAAAACTAGACAAAAACGTACCGGATATAGGACGAGGACGTTAATACGCATTATCTAATAAATTCAAAGTAATAAATATAATATTTAAGGAAAACATTAAAAAACTTTGGACTTGGACCACGCCGGATAAACAACACAAAAATCAGATTGACTATGTACTGAGCAACTGCTCACAGCTCTTCACAAACATAGAAATTTTGAATAACAAAATATTCCCCAGCGACCATAGATTAGTGAGAGGCACCGTTCAACTACAAAAAAACTAGAAGAGTTCGAGCAACATTCAGCGAACATAGAGTCGATCTATCGTGCGACAAAAATCAACAAGAATACCTCAGGACATTAAAGGAAAAAATAGAAAAGATGCAGTGGGAAAATAGCGACGACATAGAGACCTTCTATTTTAATTTAGAGACAGCCGTGAAACAAAGTCTTAAGGCTGCCATCCTCGAAAAAAAGTAATAAAGAAATACTAACTGACGAAACTAGACAACAACTTAAAAGGCGGACTCTATTACAGTCGAAACTATCAAAAACTAAAGAAGAGAATAAATAACTAGCGAATCTCTATAAAACTACTAACAAATGTTAAAAAGGGACTATGGAAACTACAGAATGGAAGTGATCGAAAAAAACCTTGTCAACACCAGAAGCCAAAAGAAAGCGTATAAACAACTAAATACAGAGAAAACATGGATACCCCCATTGAAAGCGCAAAACAAAACAGGCAAGATACAAACACGAAAAGAGCTAATAAGCATTGCAACAGACTTCTACCGGAATCTTTACCACGATGAACACAACGAAGAAAATGTATTACAAAACCACGAAACACAGCTTAATACACTTATTATACATCTTGACTACAGATAAATTATAGAAAAAATTAAAAAATTGAAGAAGGATAAAAGCCCGGGCCATGACAATATTCCATACGAAGCTCTAAAAATTGGGCAGAAAATACTAATAGGTCCTAAAATAACTCTATTTAATAAAATTTTGGATATGAAGAAAACTCCAAGGAGCTGGGGAGTCTCAAATCATTTTATTGTACAAAAAGGGAGATCCTTCCGATATAAACAACTATCGACCTATCAGTCTGCTGCCAACCTTATACAAACTGTTCTCTATGCGAGTAAAGTTATATCAAAAGTAAAATACAATACAGAAATTAAAAAGTATATATAAACACATTATAAAAAAACCTAACCTAGGGTGCCGCCGGCGGGGCCCAGGCTACCGGTGGTTAGGGCTGCAGAGAGAGGAACCTCCTGACCATGCACGCGGTGTCCAGGAGTACCGCCTTCTGTATCTGGCCCTTGATCAAGGCATCTAGCGAGAGTCTCTTAAGATGTTTGTCGAGACTCATCGCTACAAGGCCGTTCGCCGAAACGACTGTCGGGACGATGATCGTCGAGTCAACATCCCACATGGCGGTCACCTCGTGAGCATGATTATTATAGAATCGTTGAAAAAAAAAATGTATAATTATAATTTTGCTACCCACATTTTTGAAGCCAGAAGAGGCTTTTCTGTTTAAAGTTTTTATCCACAATTACCTTGTTCAGATCAAAAGAATATCCTCTATTTTTACGGATTTTTATAGCAAAGCTCTTAACTCCCGATTAGCTTTCTAAAATTTTCAAGAAAAACTCGTAACTCCAAATTGTCCAGGTTCAGGTGATTACAAAAAAAAAGGTTTTAGAAATCTGACGGCTAAGTTTAACTTAACATTATGTAAAAAAAATACTCGGCAAGTCTTCATGCAAAATTTTTGGTAATCAAGTTTTTTGTGCCTCCTGTAAAATTGTGTGCGTGTGGATTGAGTGAGCACCCTTCAAAAATGAAAAAAAATGTGCTGATCATTTAGTAAAAGTTCTAAAACAATTGTAAAACTAATTGATGAATTTGTAAAACGATAAATAAAAAGAATACATTCATTAACGTATGCTCACTCAGTTCTCACAAGCAACCAACGAAATCTGTGAATCTGTTTATTTAACATATAATATTTATATCCTAATTTTTAGTAAAAATTATGCTTAAGGTAGGTAATAATTTGTAGATCACCTGGTTACGTATTTAAAGTTTTACAAATTATTTCGTATGCTCACTCAATCCGCACACTTTTGAAAACCCAATTTCTGATAGAAAAACTGCAGATTGAAACTTCTATATATGTGTATAATTTAGTAAAACTCATAAGGGAATTTGTAAAATACAAAACAAACCGCTAACGTGACAGATTTTTGGATAATAAATGTTTGTAAGTGCTCACTCAGTCCACACATTATTCGTAAGTTAAAAATGTAAATATCTTAAGATTTTTAGTATCTAGGAAAGTACAAAGTAGTTCAACTTTTAGTAAATTTTTTTACTAAATATCCACCATCTAAAATGTCATATTCGTTGTCTGCTTTTAAAGATATTCAAATTTCATTTTAGAATACAATCTAAGATACAGTCCACATTTTAGATTGTATTTTAAGAAGTGGAGTGTGATCTAAAATGTGGACTGTATCTTAGATTGTATTTTAAAATGAAATTTGAATATCTTTAAAAGCAGACAACGAATATGACATTTTAGATGGTGGATATTTAGTAAAAATTTTTACTAAAAGTTGAACTACTTTGTACTTTCCTAGATACTAAAAATCTTAAGATATTTACATTTTTAACTTACGAATAATGTGTGGACTGAGTGAGCACTTACAAACATTTATTATCCAAAAATCTGTCACGTTAGCGGTTTGTTTTGTATTTTACAAATTCCCTTATGAGTTTTACTAAATTATACACATATATAGAAGTTTCAATCTGCAGTTTTTCTATCAGAAATTGGGTTTTCAAAAGTGTGCGGATTGAGTGAGCATACGAAATAATTTGTAAAACTTTAAATACGTAACCAGGTGATCTACAAATTATTACCTACCTTAAGCATAATTTTTACTAAAAATTAGGATATAAATATTATATGTTAAATAAACAGATTCACAGATTTCGTTGGTTGCTTGTGAGAACTGAGTGAGCATACGTTAATGAATGTATTCTTTTTATTTATCGTTTTACAAATTCATCAATTAGTTTTACAATTGTTTTAGAACTTTTACTAAATGATCAGCACATTTTTTTTCATTTTTGAAGGGTGCTCACTCAATCCACACGCACACTGTAAAATTTGGTCAGATTGAGTTACGAGGTTTGCGATTTAGGCCGACGATATAGTGTTAATTTCAACTCGATACCTCCACGCGTTCTCGAGATAAAGGGTCTTGACAGACAGACAGACAGACGGACGGACGGAAAACAAAGTGATCCCATAAGATTTCCGTTTTTTCCGATAGAGGTATGGAACCCTAAAAACAAGGTGATAAAGTGTAAATTATATAATTAAAATGGACAAGTTAGTATGAAACACGAGCGGCTCACATTAAAACCTCCATACAGAATATCGACAATTTATGGTTTAGACTTGTTCCCCCGCACTAAATTGTCAGACGGACGTATACATTGCGTGCTCCTAAAGATGTTGCGTGAATAGTTGCCATGTCAAGCTAGTAATGTATAATTGTCATAATGCACTGCAATATTTTACGAAATATTACAAAATACTGAATTTTATTACTTTCCAGTGAAATTAAACGGTATCAGGTATCTTTTTGAGTATGCAGATCTCGCCTGTGACGATTATAATGCCACAATTCGGCATATTTCTAATTTTTTTGCACATAATTACTCAAGCACGTTCGTACGGTAACTAAGTGACTGTTGACATCACGTTGACATATCTTTGGGTATTTGGGCCTAAGCTCGGTTACGCGTGCCCCGCCCAATACCCAGTCTATAGTATTCTTATGGTCTGTGAGCACACCTGATTTAGTATCACTTGAAAGGTTGTTTTTTGTTAGTCCCTTTTTTGTATATTCAACGAAAAAATATTATAACTGAATTACATTATAATATAGTAACTAAGCATCCATCATGTATTTAAAAACATTCCCTACATTGTTTAAGTTGAAACTTGAGCTTACAAAGGTATGCCCGTGTTGAATAGCAGGATTCAATAACAGTAATCCATTTTTAAGTGTGTGATATATTATGTATTTACTGTATTGCCACAAAGAAAAGATTCCATACATTGAATTGTTAACCCTATGAGCACCTAAGATGGCAGATCACATTGACGGAAAGTTGTGCACCAGATGCCACAATGTCAATAAAAGAAATACAATTGCCACTATACAATGTCATGGATTTGCTGTCAGCTTGGTGTTTGTGACACAGTTTTCTGCAGACAAGCTGAGCGGGCAAAACAAACGTTAAACCCTATTAGGTTCTTTCTAGAGCTTTTTTTTATTTGACAAGGGAAGAAATCCTCATTGGGACTTCTGGTGGTGCTACCTAGTATTTTATAAGTGGATGGGTGGGCCTATGGACTACAACCTTCCCCACTTTTTGTGGAGTATGATCTGAAACACGCTAGACTTTTGATTAGCACTTTGTGTCCCAGCTTCAATTTTATTGGTGTGTTAGTTTAGTGTTACTGTAGGGTGCAGTGATTTTGTAAATGTAATTTACAAGTACCCACTCGGCCAAAGGTTGTGCGCACTGAGCACCCAGCATAAAATTAAGTTTAGATATAATTAATGTAATATGCATTATTGAAAGAAATTTACAAGACTACAGAAGCAATATCTTAAAAGTATAAAACTAGTGCCACAAATATAAACAAAACATTACAGTCAATTTAGAGCGCCATTTACTGTGTAGTTGAACAGAAAAAAAAAGTCTAATATATATCCTGTTACCATCAGTTGTAAGGTTTTGGCCAGGTCAAACAGATTCGTTATTGGCATTGTTATTCATTGTTGAAGCCATGCTCTGCTGGTCTTCACCATTGAACTCCATCGTTGGACACCTATTTGCGGGACAAAAAGGTTGTATTCCTGGATGACAGGGAGCTTTTCCAGACGTGGAGCGTGTCCACTAAACTGCTCACTCTCATCTTGGCTTACAATGATTGTAGGGTTAGTTGTTAACTTTGCAGTCTGAGAAGTGTATTGTTTTGGTTTTTTGACTATTGTAGAGTAGAGAACACGGGCGGGTTTGTGTGATTCAGAGTTTATACTCATCTCAGCCATCCTTCCAAATTCATCACTTATAGTGCTTCTTATTATATTCGAGAGGGGTTGATCATCTGTGTGTGCCGACGCTTGTTGTTCGCGAGGTCGAGATCTTTGAAGAGATGAAATTAAATTTTATATATTTTATCTAGTATCCCATTTTGAGGAATGCTCTAATGCTTTTTTTATATAGTTATTTAAATATTCTTGAACATATACTTTTGAGAGATGTAAAAGGTATTGAATGAAACAAAAATTACCAACATAATATGATAGTTGTAGACGATAGTGATTAGTGATTAATATTTAAACTAAGCTGTATTCGACATACAATCCTGCCATACGAATAAAAAAATATATCAAGCTGAAACAGCTAATCCTTAGACAAATGAATGTCATTGAAACCAATAAACATACATTCAAAAATACACAGAACCAAATAAACTACCACTAACTTTTGGATGTTTTAACTATTTTTAATTGGGCAAAAACTAAAAAGAAGACGTGTTTTGAATATTGATTTTTTTGACGTCCTGAGCCAGAATCTTCATAAAAACTTAATACTAATAAAATAAATCGTTTTTGCGTAAGGCCGAGAGCCTTTTAACTGCTAATTGATTCCGTTCTATTTCAAAAACTACTCGATTTCTTCAAAATTAACGCAGGAAACAAAATAGCTATGCTACTTTCTAGAACTCAGGGAAAAATATTATTTAGTTCAAAAGGTTGGTCGAAATTATCAATGTATATAATTTTTTAAAGGAATAAGGCCTATTAAATATCAACATCTTTTTTATCGATATCAAATCCCTACAACGTGCCCGAGTTAGCACAGGTATGCTTATGTCAAATTGCGTACAATTATTGTGATACTGGCTACGTGTACAACCGCAAAAAATGTCTAAGAACCTGCTTTGAAATTATAGATATTATTACATAATTTAAATCGGTGCAGTAGTCTTCAAGGAAAATGGTAACAGACATACATTCACACACAAATACAACTTCTAACGCCACCATTCCGTTTCGTCAGTAGTGGGTAATAACAATAAAATTTATTAATTTAAACTTACATGATATCCTAACTAAGCTCCACTGGAGATATCTTCCTTCCAGAGAGGTCGGTATAAGTGTGGCGAAAGCAAAAAGCCTTTCCTATTGCATGTTGTAGTTTTTTATGGAGCAAACCTGTAGGAAAAGTCTGGAATGGGTAATGCGCATAATATTGTTGGAAATAGGTATGACAGTTGTATTCGTTATGTTATGATAATGTGACAATTGCTGCTTTCCAATGTTTTGTTGTTGTCAATAATTTACATTTTAAGATATTATACCTAGAAATAGACATGATTATGAAAATATTTAATCATATACATACAGTGAAACTTGGTTAAGTGGGACCTGGAAAAGACCTCCATAACCGGAACTCATGTTTCAGTATATCGCTTTTCACTGAGATTTGTGTAGGTACGTAGGTAGGTAACTTTTTTTTATTTTTTTATTCGAAATAGCTATGCATTTATCCTCGATTGCACCTGATGTTAAGTAACAATAAGGCCTAAGATGGAGCATGCTCGGCTAGAAGATGCCTATACCTAATTTAGTTTGAAGTAGTAGTGTGTTAGTATTAGTCACCACCATTTTGAAAAACTGAATCAACAAAAAAGTCATCACTTTCGGTACAAATTCGCAAGGTCTAGTTAAAATTAATGTAACTAAATATTTTGCATTGTTTTCCCCTTGTCGTCATTGCAGGTTTAAAATGATTTAAAGATCTCACTCGCTTTGAACTAGTCTTTCATCATTGGACTTAATGGCTTTGCGGCTCATGTGATATCTATACTATTATAAAATTCTAAATTTGTATTGAAAATCATTTTCCTATGGAGAGGGGTCATGATTTCAGGAGAAATCTCGATAGCGTGATGCAGGATCGTTATTTGTTTTGTATGGGCGCGCGGCGCTGCCAGCCTGGCGCCATCTGTTGGTCATAATTTCCATTGTCCTCGCATCACGCCGAAACGGCGGGACGGATTTTTACCAATTTTCGTACAGGGATAGCTGGACATCCAAAGATGGTTATAGGATACTTTTTACCCGACTACAGTATAAAAAAATACGCGTACGAAGTTGCGGGCGCCTTCTAGTCAATAATAAATGGTAACGAGGCCTATACACAAACAGATCAATGGGGGTTATACTAATCAATATAATACGGCGCATCGTGCTTCACACACAGGGTTAGAACATTTTGGTAGCATACCGAGGTTCTAAAATCCGTGGAGTCGCTTATTGTTAATTTTTCCAAAGTCAAAGTCGAAATCTTAAAATATATGGCGATATATTAGATACTATGATTTATGCTGTTTTATCATTACTAAACTCATTGTAAGAGTTAGATTTTTTAAACAAATGGCTCTAAAGATGTCTTTGCCGCTCGTACCCGTAATATCCAGACAATGGAAAATTGTCTTCATATAATTATTGGTACCCACAACATATGATGACGTTACGGTCATTTGTATGGAGCGTTTTTAGCGCTCCATAGAGCCCGTAGGAATGTTGGATATTGACGGTGATTTTAGATTTTTAGAGTAGTCTAAGTGTAGTTAGTTCCATCAGAAAACAGATAGGTACAGTAAATCAATCTACATACAAGCGCGCTCGAGCAAACGCACACATAGACATTGCTCACGGACACGTCGAGCGGACGGCACTCGCGCTCGCACTGGTCTGAACTGGTCCGAGATATCGTGTCCGTGAGCAATGTCTATGTGTAGCGTGCTTGTATGTAAATTGATTTATTTACCATATAGACATTTGATCTCAATAAAAAATATAATCAAAGTCAAAGTGTTTTTATTTGTGAAACATAGGTAAAGGCTGCATAAACACAGTGGTGAATCGACTGACATCCTCAAACAAAAATTGTCATGCCTTTTATTTATTCATTCTAATAAAGGCCCGACAACGCGACTGTTCGACGGAATGTAGAAAAGGATTCGTAATGTTGGGAGAAAAATAAAACAATACTTACGATATAATCAGAGTTCATTGTTTCATTTAATTAAACAGTTACCAGCAGATTGTTACGCAATCTACCTGCCTGAAATTATCGCATACGACTTTATTATTAACCTGTACCCTTACCTTGAGTTAACGTGATCGTAATCGCTAGCGACAGCGTAAATGATTTGTATGGAGAATAGTACAGCGTCTCAAATAGTCAGCTCAAAGTCCTCATGACTTTATAAAATGTTGCTTTTGCTTCTGACTGAACGAAACTGCAACAATGCCATCAATTTAAATTATAAGGAAAATGAAAGCATGACAAATTGTTGGTCAGTATTTTTTGTCAGAAATGCAATAGTTCGATCTACCGTGACCAACTTTCTATAGCGCTGTGGACGCTGAGAACCTAACAAAACAAGATCAACTCATTTATATTATTAACTGCTGCTGGAAACTAAGTTATTAATGGCGGAAAGGAGGATCTTGTGGAAAAGGTATTCCCTTGTTGTGTCTAAAAATTATTTTCCTAATTTCAGTTTGCCTAAAAACTTTAAGTATAGCCAACGGTTTGCCTAATTTCAGATTTCATAACTCGTTTTGTCTTCGCGGCGGAAGCGTCCGCCGCGCAACGGTCCGCCTCCGCCTACTCATTCATCTTGCGAATAGTCAATATGTTATGTTCGACGTGGGCGGCTTTGTTTGTTTCAGTATTTCTCGACGGGTGGGATAAAATCCCTATTGCCTTTTTAATTCTAAAATATAACGATTTTATTATATTATTACCCAATTAAGTCACCTTGTCGTACCCATGATTCCAAGAAAAATTGGGCAAGTGCGAGTCCGATTCGCGCATGAAGGGTTCCGTACCTATACATATATATAATCTATAACAAGTTTGTTGTATGGGAGCCCCCCTTAAATATTTATTTTATTTTATTTTTAGTATTTGTTGTTATAGCGGCAACAGAAATACATCATCTGTGAAAATTTCAACTGTCTAGCTATCACCGTTGTTGAGATACAGCCTGGTGACAGACGGACGGACGGACGGACGGACGGACGGACGGATGGACGGACGGACGGACGGACGGACAGCGAAGTCTCAGTAATAGGGTCCCGTTTTTACCCTTTGGGTACGGAACCCTAAAAAACAGCAGTAGGTGGTTGCCACCAACGCCACCGTCTGTCGGTTTGAATATAATTAGAAAAACTGACTGGAAATAAAGTTTCAAACAATGCGAAACTATGCACATGGATTTCTTGAAAATTCCTCAAAATGATCAAAATTAAAATTTTCCTTTTTCTTGTAAGTTTCCAGAAGTATTTTCAGTTGTTTTTGGAAAACTTCCGCAACTCGCCCATCCGTAGTCTGGATATGTAAATTTTTGATACAGGGGTAGTTAGGATGCTAAAGGTTGGTCACATTATATCCAACCCGTGCTAACATCCCTCGTTCCGTTGTGGAAGAAAGCCGCGAGCAACTTGTATCTAAAATTGAGAGTACTCTATTTAGAGTCTCCGATTGGGGGCAGGATAACTTGGTCCCGTTTAACCCCTCTAAGACACAAGTTTGCGCGTTCACCGCTAAGAAAACTCCGTTTACTGTGGCCCCGCAATTCCAGAACACATCCCTCAACATCTCAAAGAGTATTGGGATCCTTGGGGGTTGACATCACCAGTGACGTTCAGTTCCGAAGTCATTTAGAGGATAAGGCAAAGCTGGCATCTAAAAAGCTTGATGTACTGCACAGAGCGAAGCGGTACTTCACTCCTGGGCAAAGGCTACTGCTGTACAAAACGCAAGTCCGACCCCACATGGAGTACTGTAGTCACCTCTGGGCAGGAGCCCCCGCATACCAGCTTAACCCTTTTGACTCGGTACAAAGACGTGCTGTGCGAATTGTTGACAATCCTAAAGTCACAGACGGAATCGAGCCTTTAAGTCTGAGGAGAGACTTTGCCTCCTTGTGTGTGTTCTACCGTCTTTATAATGGGATGTGTTCTGAGGAAATGTCTGACATGATGCCCAAGGCTACCTTCTACCACCGCACTGCTCGCCATCAGCAGGGTGTTCATCCTCACATGCTAGAGCCTAAATGGTCGAGAACTGTCCGGTTCCAGAGGAACTTCCTACCGCGAACGCTTCGCATGTGGAATGAGCTCCCTGCCGAGGTTTTCCCCGGGGGCTACACTATACGGTTCTTCAAGAGGAGAGTAAATAGGTTCTTAAAGGGTCGGCAGCGCGCGTGTGATGCTCCTGGCGTTGCAAGCGTGCATAGGCGGCGGTAACTGCTTAACATCAGGCGGGCCGCATGCTTGTTTGCCACCGTTGTAGTGTTAAAAAAAAACTCCAACTCAAATTGAAGCGAAAAAAAGTTCTTACGCATTTTCCTATTTTCGAATTTCCGTTCATCAAATGTACCTACTCATACAAATGTATCGTCTATTACAGAGGCACTATGCCTGAAACTGGAGGAGGAAGCCAACATGAACTCGGAGGCGCGTTCCTGCACTGGCTCGCTGGCGGTCCACCCTCGCTCCAGGGACGTCAAGATAGCCAACTTCTCCATCACCTTCTACGGTTCTGAGCTGCTGCAGGATACGCTGTTGGAGCTGAATTGCGGGCGGCGGTACGGGCTGGTCGGGCTTAATGGATGCGGTATGGTTAACTTCTACTTACTCCTTTCCTCCTCCTTGATTTGACGCTTACTGTCGGCTTAGTGTCAAATTATGCACCGAAAACTCCGAGGAACGTTTATCACAAGATTCACAAGTACCATAACGTTTGATAAAAAAAGCGACTTAGACGAAACCAAATCCTGTTTCACATAGAAAACAAACACGATAGACTAGTGTACATTCAAAAACGAATTAGTGGAATATGTCGTGAAACAATAATAGCGAAGGTGAAGTTTTTTTTGAGGACAATTGAATTATATTTTTACCGGTAGTCCTAATTCCTTTAAAGATCTACAAACTGAAGCTCTAATTGTTCATTACCATGGTTTTCCAAAATAAATATATATTTTTTGACCTCATTGTTTGTAATTTTATTGGTTTAACGGCTCCCTAGCTGTCTTTAAACCCCAATAAAACAAATGTAAAAATTTCAATGGTTTGACATTTGACAAGTGTCGGCCAATGACTACTTTTTATAGTTTGTAGATCATTATAGCAAGGACAAAGGCTCCTGGATTCCCAAGGATTCTGTTATCAGATTTAAATTCTGACCAGAATGCGACCGCCTATAGGGTCCCTATAAGTATATTCATTCAAAATATATAAATGCGCAGGTCATTCATTATCTTAAAGTAGCTCACAAATAGTGACAGTGTTGTCAGTATAGCAGAAACCATAAAATAGCGTGCCAGTGCTATTTTATGGTTTCTGCTCTCAAATCCTTCGTTGTGTGTATTTGTAAATGTTTAATGAATGATATTATTTATGTTTTCAACTGAAGGACACTGATTCCATGGTCATGAAAAAGAAAAATAAATACGATTCTTCTCTTTCTGCACAGACTCGTAGTACGCTAGGATTACAGCTTACTCCATCCTATCATGTTTTAAAAATAATCTCAAGAAGCAAAATAAAAGTTCATAAATCGAATAGGATCCAAGGAATTTCTTAATGACAGTGTAACAAATATAAAATTATTTTATTATATTAGTTGTAAATGGCAAACTAAGTAAAAAACATTTTTTTTTAAATCAGGCACTGAACTGAATGTCGGGCACATTATTTAAATAACCATTTAGATTTATGTTTAATGTAATAGGATAAACCGCATGTCAGCACTTTGTTATAATATTAATACCTTTTGCAGTGTAAAAGTATACAATGTTGTACACAAAACAAACCAATATGATAGATTTTTCCACGCCTTTATGATAGTATTATGTATCTGGGCCCTGCGTCATCAGTTGCTAGCAAATAGATTTCTCTACAACCAAAACAACTACATATTTAACGTATTGCAAAGCGAATTGAATTATGCATTTGCAAGTAAAGCTTGGCAATGTTTTTAGAAATTTGCTTACAAATATATGTATTTGTGTTTTCTCTGTTTTGATGTGGCGTTTAATACATTTTGCACCTGCCAAACTGCGTCGCTTCAACTCATTCTATGTGCTAAGCAGTTGTGTGAGATTTTCAACTTTAAAAAGATCGGTATAAGACATATTGAAGCGTGGATAAGTGTATGGTGCTTGTGTTTGTGTGAGCGTGAAAAGTTTGCATTAATTATTCGTTTGAGGGTAGATAAGGAACTGGTTTGATGCATCTCCGTTCAGTAGTGTAGTGTCGTTCATGGCGGCGTGGCGTCGTTCGCGGTGGTATAGTTAATAGTAAAGTAACGTGTTTTGTGAATTATTATCAAATTAGTTAACAGTTTTAACAGAAGTAGAGATCTGAAAAAAAAATCTTTTTGGGCGATCTGTTCTATACTTAACCTTTTTTTTTTGTTATGGCTTTAAGGGTGCTTTTTTCCGCGAGCGTTCCCTGGAAAGTTGCCAAAATAAATGAAATTTTCATGTATTTTAGCCAGGCCCTTTTTTAGGGTTCCGTAGTCAACTAGGAACCCTTATAGTTTCGACATGTCCGTCTGTCCGTCCGCGGCTTAGCTTCATGATCATTAGTACTAGAAAGCTGAAATTTGGTATGAGTATGGGTATGTATCACGCCGACAAAACGGTACAATAAAAACTAAAAAAAAATATTTTTTTTCGTGTACCCCTCCCCCTCCCCTCGAACACCTAAAAAGGTGGTGATTTTTTTTTTTCGTTTCAACACTAGTGTGTGGGGTGTCGTTGAATAGGTCTTTTGAAAATAATAGGGGTCTCCAAACATTGTTTTTTGATAAAGTCAGCAGTTTTGTAAATATTCGCTCCGAAAATAAAAAAAAATAGCGTCCCCCCCTCTAACTTTTCAACCACGGGTCAAAAAATTATGGAAAAATTCGTGAACATGAGGCCTTATACGTACTTTCAATGAAAACTATATTGAACAAAATCGGTCCAGCCGTTTTTGAGTTATCGCAAAATTTCATAATTTTCTTAAAATGACGTAATTTGACTTCCAGAAGGTAATAAGTAATTACAGTTACTTTGGCGTTTACGATCTTTTTATAGAGCTGGAAATCTTTCTCGTAACTTAGTCTATAGTGAAGGATGAGCAACTACGGAACCCTACACTGAGCGTGGCCCGACATGCTCTTGGCCGGTTTTTTTTTTATTAAAATTAAATATCCCAATCGTCGGGTTTCGTATGAAAATTGTACCACTGTTATTTTTGTGTGTGTATTTTTTTCCACAAGAGGACGTCACTTAGGGCCTATTCTGAGATGTCGCTGCTTCCACATTTTTAAATATAAAAAAAACTAGCCCGTATAATCGGCTAAAAAATAATAGTGTTGGGCTCTGTGATAATAAATTAATGAAATTCGTTTAAACTGACCACTATTTGAAAATTTGAAATGTTGCCAATTGTGCCCTACACACTTTATATAATTGTGTGTGTTTTTAATAAATCCTTTTAGGTAGTTTAAACATTCCACATAGATCTCAAACGTCGCGGTCGGCGCCACGCCGCAACAATGGACTTAGTGTGGATCTGTAGCTAGTAGAAAATAAGCTATTTAGTGATTTAGTGTTAGTATAGTCATTCTAGTCTAGAGGTCTCGGTAAGAATATTTTAATAATATTTATATAAGGGTCAATCAACTTTTTTATGTAGCTTGGTGCCATGGTGATGTCTCCTGCGTTACTCTTTAAAACTACGTTTTCTGTCGGCAATACTATATTTTTTTTTGTAATTGCAGTAGTTATAAGCCCATTCTTATTTAAACTATCTCTTTAAAATACCAATATTACAAATTATTTTTCTTAGAAGTTTAATCACCATTGTCTACTGAGTGACTGGACAGAATAACAACAAGAAAACAGTTGATCCACTCATAATATAAACATATCTATATATATTTTTTACTGACCTGGAGGTACTTTATCTCATAGCCACTTGTATTGACATTTTTGACGACGCCGCTGGCGCAGTTTGTAGTACCGGTGCTTACCGAGCCAGCGGTCCTGGGTTCTAATCCCGGACGGGACAAATATTTGTGTGATGAACTCAAATATTTGTTCCTGGGTCATGGATGTTATTTATATAAGCATTTATCACTACATAGTATAAAACAAAGTCGCTTTCTCTGTCCCTATGTCCCTTTGTATGCTTAAATCTTTAAAACTACGCAACGGATTTTGATGTGTTTTTTTTTAATATATAGAGTGATTCAAGAGGAAGGTTTATATGTATAATACATGCATAATTTATCAGCATTGCACCCGTGCGAAGCCGGGGCGGGTCGCTAGTATATTATGTATATCGTCGTCTAGTACCCATAGTATGTACGAGCATTGCTTAGTTCGGGACTAGGTCGATTTGTGTAAGATTGTCCCATAATGTACATTTTATTATTTCTTTTTTTTTCAAAATTGAAGTAAATCCGACTAGATTTGGACTTACAAGATTTAAAACAAACCTCGTTTCTTCGTACAAATATATATACGAAGCACCGAGGCTTTTCATGTTCATAATTAGAGTAAATTGGAACAATTATTAACTGATATTTATATTATTATCGATTTCGTAGAAACACAATTATGCGTGAGTAGCGTAGCCTATTGCTTTAGACTTAAATTATACCCTTGCTGTTTAACGCCCGGCGAAACTAGTCTAATGAAGTTCTATTCGACCTGTTAGAGGCCACATGCTCGTGCTAGATTTATGAATAACAGTGTTTTGTTTTGTACCGTATGGGGAGGCTATTTGGTAACTTGTAAATTGTGAGTTTTAAGCACTCATATAATATAATTTCCCATCGCAATAGCAGGAACAAATGTATCATACCTGAGAACGTGTTTGTTCCTAATATTCCAATGGTAAAGAAATCGAGCTAGCATTTTTTTTTGCTTGGTACCATATTACCTCTTAGGTTCCAAATATCCTCATCTCACGGTACGTTATTATTTGCTAAATTACCTAGCGATCTATTTTGTAAATACACTCCATAAATAGAAGTGTTTCGCTAGCTGTCACTGCCAAGCACTCTAATAATGAAATGCCGACATTTTGGACTATGTTTCGCTAAATATAATGTTATTGCGACCTCGCTAAAGAGGATTGCTGAGAGGAAGAAACAGCACGCGCAATGAGCGGAGTTTTACTCTATCGAGCGTCAATAAGCAAACGCATGTCTCTGTTACCATTTAAACTATCAATACAATAGTACATACTGCAGACGCCGTGAATGAAGGGCTTACGAGAGAAAAGCAACATGCCTTAGCCGTGAAAAGGGCTTGCCGGCTTCGTATCACTATCCGGCCTCCCTACGGTCGTCCGTCTATACCTACTCAGCCGGCAAGCCCTTATTTCCCGGCGTCTGCAGTAATGTACTATTTCTCAAACATTCAAGGAAAAAAAATAGAAAACACAAAAAAAAAAAATAGCTGTTTAGCCTGTACATGAACGTCATGAACACAGGCGCCATGTTTAAAAATAATCTTCCCGGCTTAGGCCTTCAATTTTGTATGAAATTTCCTTACAAATCTCTCGAGTTTTTCCGCTCGAAATGTGATGCTTCGAAGCCTGTTATAGCGCACGTTTTGACGACATTTCATTGTAGTCCATTGAATGAGTCCCTCCAAGGGGGGTCTAGAGTGCGTGAGTTAGTAACGTAAGATGTTTCTTCGGAAACATGTCAAGAGTCCCTAGGTAATAAACATACTAAAACCCCGGGACACTAGGAGGAGCCCCGGAGTGGGGGGAGGGGGGAAAGGGTCCATTTTTTAATTTTTCGCTTAAATCTCAAAAACGGTACATGTTAGAGAAAAACTTTCAAGGAAAAGTTAAAAGGCCATAAAATTATCTACAAGTTGTACCTAAATATTTTTTTTCTATTCGCAGCCGTTTTCGAGCTACATCCCATGAATGGTGAAAAATTCGAAAACTTTTTATTTTACCAACTTAGGGTTTCTCTAGTTCACACGGATGAGCATGGGGTTTTAGCATAAGCTTAACGAGGGTGGACCCCTTCCCATGCTACGTGTGAACCTTCATCGAAAAAATCCGAACAACGGATAATGTTGGGACATTGATGTCATATGAGAGGCACTAGAGGAAAAAGAATAAAAAGTTCAAGTATCGTAACTACCCTAATAAAATTCAATTCCTCCTAAACGCCTCCATGGTGGAATCTGGTTTTTTTATCAATGATAGACCTAATTATGAGCAATTTATCTGTACCGGTCACAAGTTGCACTTTTGAGTTTTTTGGAAGAAAAAAATAAAAAGATCAAGTTCAGTAACTCAAACTACCCTTATATAATATTTTGACAATCGATTCCTCCTAAAGGCTTCCATGGAGGAATGTGTTTTTTTTACCAATTATAGACCTAATTAAGAGCAATCTATCAGTACCGGTCACAAGTTGCACTTTTGAGCTTTTTGGAAGAAAAAAAATAAAAAGGTCAAGTTGCGTAACTACCCTAATATAATATTTTGACAATCAATTCCTCCTAAAGGCTTCCATGGAGGAATGTTTTTTTTACCAATGATAGACCTAATTAAGAGCAATCTATCAGTACCGGTCACAAGTTGCACTTTTGAGCTTTTTGGAAGAAAAAAAATAAAAAGTTCAAGTATCGTAACTACCCTAATAAAATTCAATTCCCCATAAACGCCTCCGTGGTGGAATCTGGTATTTTTATCAATGATAGACCTAATTATGAGCAATCTATCTGTACCGGTCACAAGTTGCACTTTTGAGTTTTTTTGGAAGAAAAAATAAAAAGATCAAGTTCAGTAACTCAAACTACCCTAATATAATATTTTGACAATCGATTCCTCCTAAAGGCTTCCATGGAGGAATGTGTTTACTTTACCAATTATAGACCTAATTAAGAGCAATCTATCAGTACCGGTCACAAGTTGCACATTTGAGTTTTTTGGAAGAAAGAAATATTTTTTGATCGATTGATGTGATAAACATGGGTATGTAGTATGGGGAAATTGTATGAGCTAAAATCATTTTTTACTGCGTGTAACTCAGAAACGGTAGGATATAGGAAAAAATTATGTAGGTACAACTTGTAGATAATTTTATGGCCTTTCAACTTTTCCTTGAAAGTTTTTCTCTAACATGTACCGTTTTTGAGATTTAAGCGAAAAATGAAAAAATGGACCCTTTCCCCCCCTCCCCCCACTCCGGGGCTCCTCCTAGTGTCCCGGGGTTTTAGTATGTTTATTACCTAGGGACTCTTGACATGTTTCCGAAGAAACATCTTACGTTACTAACTCACGCACTCTAGAACTTTTTATTCAATGGACTAATTGCATGTTTTGAGAAAATAATATAATTCCAGGCAAATCGTCCCTTCTGTCCGCGCTCGGCCGGCGCGAGGTGCCCATCCCTGAGCACATCGACATATTCCATCTGACGCGCGAGATGCCCGCCTCCGACAAGACCGCGCTGCAGTGCGTCATGGAGGTAGACGAGGAGCGCGTCAAGTTAGAGCGGCTGGCCGAGGAGCTCGCACACTGCGAGGACGATGGTAAGGACCCTTTCTGCTACTCATCGCTCTAGGCCCGCCCATCCCTTAGCACAGCGACATATTCCATCTGACGCGCGAGATGCCCGCCTCCGACAAGACTGCGAGGACGATGGTAAATACCCTTTCTGGTACTCATAGCTCTAGCCCCACCCATTCCCGAGCACATCGACATACTCCATCTGCGACGTGAGCTGCCCGCTTCCGACAAAACTACGAGGACGATGGTAAGACACACTGGCACACACACTGACACGTCCTATTGTATGTTTTGCAGCAGGGCAGGGTTCAAGGTAAGGCAACCCTTTCTGATATAGTCCTAACTGGTATCTGCTCTAGGACACAGGACACGTTATTGTTATATCTCCGACTAGAGCGTACTGCAACGCATCATGCTGAATTATTTGTCCCATTCGGTAAGGAATTTTCAGTTAATATTATTAATCCGTTTATGGCGGCTCGAAGCTTGTGCCAGTATCAGTTTTTTTGGTTTATAACCAATGCATAACTTCCGTGTTAAATAAGACTTATCAAAAAAATAAAAAATAAGACATGTGATGAGATGAATGATTCGAAATTCGACCCTTTAGTTGGGACTTGCCCATAGTCACTCATTCAATATGTTAGTGAAATGTCTCTCAGTATTGAATTATGGAGGTTATTGTTCGCGCGTACATAACAATATCTATATTAGGTACATTTATTGTTACAGAGTCGCAAGACCAGCTGATGGACGTGTACGAGCGTCTGGACGACCTGAGCGCCGACACAGCCGAGGCGCGTGCTGCTAATATCTTGAACGGTCTTGGTTTCACAAAGGATATGCAACAGAAGGCCACCAAAGACTTCTCCGGAGGTACAGTACATTACTGCTGACGCCGGGAAATATGGGCTTGCCGGCGGAAGGCCGGATAGTGATTCGAAGCCGGCAAGCCCTATTCACGGACGCCATGTTTCATTCCATTCCTTCCATTTTGTATGAAATTCCTTTAAAGTTCTCTCGAGTTGTTCCGCCCCAAATGTGATACTTCGAAGCCTGTTATAACGCACATTATGAGAACATTTCATTGTATGTTTGAGAAAAATAATATAACAACAATTGAAAAAAGTGTTTTTACAATGCATTTGCTCGAAAAGAGCGTATTCTAGGCATTCAAACTGTGCGGAAAGTACTACTTTTCCGCAGTAGTGCTTTTTACTTTTCAATTTTTTTTTAATTTCTAGCCGTATCTGACAGCCTGACACAAAGAGGTTTTATTATTTACAAAAAGTTTGATAAATAAGTCAAATACCAATTATTATCACGTATAAAAGAACAATAAAACCAATATTTCATTAATTAATTCATTTAACACGTCATTAGATATAAAATTTGATTAATAAACGAACTTTAAATCGTTATTCATTAAATAAATTTGGCTGAATGTACACGCGCTTGTGCCATTTTGACATAAGACGAATATTAAAAAAATACTTTTGCACATGCGCAGTAGTAGATATGTCGAGCGCGCTTTACAAAAAACTCCGCCATTTTTTATTGATGTCTAGTTTATTTTGAGGTTGTTTTGTGCAAATCTGCTGAAATAATGGCGAGATAAAGGGGAGAATCATGAATTTAAACCCGTAAAATGTTATTGAAGAAGTAAAAAGTGTGAACGACGGCTTCTTGTTGGATAAAAAATCAAATCAAAACACTTTTTTTCCATTGTAAACAGTCTTTGTGAGTATTAAAGTATTTTCTATTTTCTCGTACATGCATAGTAAAGTTTTGTACGGAACTCGTGTGTAAGATGATTTCCGACTCGTGTTTGTTTCATCACTCGCTCGTACCTCGCTCGTGACTAAAAATCACACTCGTCAGAAATCACCTACCTTCCACACTTGTATCGTAAATAACTATTGTTACACTCTTTTATTGCCGAATTAATTATTTTACTTTAATGTTTGTATAAATTGGGCTTTATTATACAAACGTATAATAAAGCCCAATCAAATGAGCTTAAACACGATGCGTTTGTCTTGCGTTTACTAGTTCCGACGGCCAACTTCCGCCTCCGACAAGGAGGGTTATTCCTACATTATAATGAAATGAAATAATGAACTTTATTCTGCAAATAGGCCACAAGGGCACTTTTACATGTCTGAGTCTACCGGCATTTCACAAGAGGAGACCACTGTCGAGAAGAAACGCCGAAAGAAACTCAACAGTCAGTCATTAGTTAGTATTATAAACAAAAGATTACATACAAGTTATTTTCTTTTCTTCCTACCTCCTGTGTACTTCTCTGGTGGCTATGAACTCTCGGAGCACGAGTCTGACTCACTTGACCAATAGTTTGATTTCAGAACCTTTGTTCACGTACGGTTTGTGTTACAGGTTGGCGCATGCGTATAGCGCTGGCGCGCGCGCTCTACGTGAAGCCTCACCTCCTTTTGCTCGACGAGCCCACAAACCATCTCGATCTGGACGCTTGTGTGTGGCTGGAGGAAGAACTCAAACAGTGAGTACTCACACCAATAAGGGCTTGTGCACAAATCACGTGAGGTTCAATAGGGGGGGGGGAGGGGGTCACGAAAAAATCACGATATATCACGTTGGGGGAGGGAGGGGTATAAGGAGACCTCACGTGTATTTTTCTGCAGTGAACAAAATAAGAAAAAAAAACGATATTTTTTCTCGGTTTCGTTAAAAAAAATCTTCACTTGTTAAATACTTCAAAATAGCGAGTCTATTTTACGAAATTTTGGCGGAAAAAAAATACACGTGAGGTAGTGAGGGGGGAGGTTAGCAAAGAACCTCACCAAATATCACCAGGGGGGAGGGGGGGTCAAAAAGTAGCCGAAAAAACCTCACGTGATTTGTGCACAAGCCCTAACCGAGAGCAGCATACATTCAAATTGTCTAATAATATCTGCCCAAAAAAGGTGTCTCCGTAGCACTGCATAAGATCGTCTGTAACAGATGAAATGGCCTTTGATGATGATGGTCAAATGGTCACAGAGAAAATATATTTTTCTCAGTCAACCTTTGACAACGGTAAAACTGTGAAGCTACCGAAACGTCAGGGAGGCTTAAATAATTAATATACGCGATAAAATCCGTTCAAATTATTTTATTGACGTGATTAAGTCTTATAAATCGATGAACGCACGAAAAAGCATGAGTCATTGTCACGTTCCGCCTGAGCCGAGCGTGCAAGCGAGAGCGCGGAACAAGCGATAGAGAGGTACGATCGGCCTAAGCGTTCGGCTAAAAATATCGTCCGTAAATCGACTTTACAGACAACCAATTTTTTTAACATTTTCTTAAAGTTTTCTCATCCATCTGCACATTTCAGCTACAAGCGTATCCTGGTGCTGATCTCCCACTCCCAGGATTTCTTGAACGGCGTGTGTACCAACATCGTGCACATGAGCAAGCGCCGACTCAAGTACTACACCGGCAACTACGAGGCGTTCGTCCGGACGAGAATGGAGCTGCTCGAGAACCAGATGAAGCAGTACAACTGGGAGCAAGACCAGATCGCGCATATGAAGGTAAATACTACCACACGCTATCGGAGATGCGACGAATTTTTAGGGTTCCGTACCCAAAGGGTACAAACGGAACCCTATTACTGAGACTTCGCTGTCCGTCCGTCCGTCCGTCCGTCCGTCCGTCCGTCTGTCACCAGGCTGTATCTCAAGAACGGTGATAGCTAGACAGTTGAAATTTTCACAGATGATGTATTTCTATTGCCGCTATAACAACAAATACTAAAAATAAAATAAAATAAATATTTAAGGGGGGCTCCCATACAACAAACTTGTTATAGATTATATATATATATATAAATGGGTACGGAACCCTTCATGCGCGAGTCCGACTCGCACTTGCCCAATTTTTTTATGTCATAGGGGGCGATCGAGCAAACGGTGATAACGCCTGGTGGAAAGCGATTACCGTCGCCATAGACACCTGCAACACTAGAGGAGTCACAAGTGTGTTGTCGGCCTTTCAGGAGGGAGTACGCTCGGCGCGACAGCGGCTGCGGTTTATGTACTTGTCTCGCTCACTCGTTATGCGCGCTTGGATCGCTCGCTTAACCGCTTAGCGAATCGCTGGTCGCGCAAAGTCGTGGCATCCCGAGATGCCTAAATGCCGAGATGAATAAAAGCCGTTGTCTATTCGGGAGCGAAACGACCAAACAACCCATCACATGGTAAAAACCGGCATACCGATATGCCGGTTTTTACCATGTGGCTTATGCCATAAGGTTGTTTGGTCGTTTCGCTCCCGAATAAACTACGGCTTTTATTGCTACAAACGTTTGCAATCAGCAGCGACATCTGTTAAGTGTTTATGTTCAAAAAGAAAAATGACACTTGATAATGGAAAGCCAGTCTTTAAGTGGGCTACTTCCATTGAATTGTTTCAGTAATTATTTGCTTCTCTTGCGACCTTGGCGTTAACATTCGAGTATCTCACCAAAAGATCAAACGGACCACAGAAACTAGTCAAAACGCGTTGTGGCTTTTATATAAAGCCTAATGAACGCGAAGTTCAATCAAGTTATGGTCTTCGTAAAAAATGCTTTCAAAGCGTTGTGGGAAATGTTAAACGCTATTTTCTCAAAATTTGTTGCTACAATTAAGAAATTCCACCACACGTTCTGAGCCTCAGTTGACATGCTCCCAACAACATATGATTGGTTTTATTATACCGCGAAACTACATCTGCTGATTTGTTGCTAATACTAATGTGTAATTTTTTTTTTTATCTCCACAGAACTACATAGCGCGCTTCGGTCACGGTTCGGCCAAGCTCGCTCGTCAGGCTCAGTCCAAGGAGAAAACGTTGGCCAAAATGGTCGCCCAAGGACTTACCGAGAAAGTCGTCGACGACAAGACGCTCAACTTCTACTTTCCAGCATGCGGCAAGGTGCCACCGCCCGTTATCATGGTGCAGGTGAGAATTATCCACAAAGCGAATCATGTAGACAGCACTTCATAGACCTCAAGGTTCTAACAGTACCATGTCTATACATTCTCGTACTGCTCACAGACTTCGTGAAGCACTTAAACAAATGGGAAAGCACGTTGGACAGGGAGCACAGATTGTCAACGAGACGTAAGGACATACCATGCAACATAGCCTAGGCGAAAAAAAAATTTGCTGATTTTCGGTGGTATGGCGGCCATTTAGAACCGTCGGAAAAGTATGGCATGGTGATTTTCGTAAATGGCTGCACGACGATAATTAACTGTGCAAAAATTAGCCTGGTACAAATGGTTGAATTTTTTTATTTTTTATTAACGCATTCGCGTCGGTATGGCGGGCTGTAAGTCACAGCGGAGAAGTATGGCATGACACTACCGCCTACATGTTTTTTATGGGCTATCGGAAAATACTAAAATTTTTGTGATACAAATCGTTTGACACTCGTAATTTATCCGACGAGTTCGACTAACGCCCACGCGATTGGGCCGCCGGTACCAGCGCTATGACCATCATTTTTCTTTTTGTCATTGCGTACTAAGACCCCTGAAGAAACGCCATACTGTTACAAATGACCAAGAAAATTCTGTCACTATCTCCCGGTCTAATTGTGAAGTACGCGGCGTATTACCAGTCGGTTATCCTTTATAACAAGCTATCTGTTGAGCTTAAAATGATCACACATAGTGAAATTTTTGGTGCAAGGCTCAAGCAGTTTCTGTTGGAAAAATCGTTTTATTCAATAGATGATTACATGCAAAACAAATAATAATATTAACTTGACATGTTAATAATATTCAATTTGTTTATATTAATTAATTGTTAATGTATCTCTAATCACGTATTTAATCGCTGACATTATTATTATTTAATATTTAATTTTTACCGACTGTGCAACAGAATATTTTGTGACGTGTATTATGTGGTGACTTTTTAATTTATTTACATTAAGTAAGCACCTATTTTAGAACTTAGTATATATAAGAATTTCAAACACAATTTGTAATTGTTCTTGAATAAATTATATGATATGATATGATGATCCTTTTGAGCTCCAAAGACGGCAACACACGTTAACGGAAAGCTGGGCCCACGCCAAGACGTCATTTGCCGCTATACAATGCCATACTATCTGCTGTCAGCTTGGTGTGTGGGACACAGGTTTCCGTTGACGAGCTGAGCGGGCAATAGGAGACTATGGTCACGGTTCTGTCAAAAAAAAAATACACCAATTATCACGCTAAATAGGCATGAAGACATTTTTTTTTTGAGGATGTCTATAGATCCTTTTTATATTGGGTCCAAATGTTTATATGCAACTAACTACACTTGGACTGCTTTAAAAGTCAGAAATGACCGTTAACGCGCCAACCGCGTCCTCACACATCTGTTTTGGCACATGAACTGCTTTAAAAGATAGAATTGACCGTTAACGCTGCACACAAATACATTACACGCAAATATTTGCCTTGGCCGGGATTCGAATCCAGGACCGCCGGCTCAGTAGGCAGGTGTTTCACAGGTTGCGCCAACCGTGTCGTCCTACATTTGTTTTGACGTTCAATGTTCATGTGTCAAAACAAATGCACTACTATGCTGTACTATGTTGGTATATTGATCCAATGAGTTCGTAGGCGTAGTTAACCTTAGAAAAGTAGTGATCGGAAAAAGTTCCGTTGTGCGACAAAAATTAACGGCACAATAATGTACCTTAAGGTACATTATTCGATGGCTAATGTGTCGTCGTACAAGGGAAAAATGTATACAAATTTTAATTAAATGAGTTAAGGTGGTAGACTTTATGGTCTTCACCCATGAAAATGAAAATGAAAATGAAAAAGTTTATTTCGTTTTTCTTATTACACTAATGACAATAAGGTTGGGACTTCCTAGTAAGTATTATCTACATGTGGCAGGAAGTCCCGCTCTTCCATTACACTTTAGTTTAAACTATTGCAGAAATAAACATATCAGTTATTTAGTTTATAAAACAAAACAAAAATATTAAGAAATAAATGAAAATACAAGATTCGCAAGTGAAATTCGACTTAATAATACTACTTATACATTTTGATTCCATTTGCAACCCATATATGTTTTGTTTTGTGTTCAGAACGTGTCGTTCCGCTACAACGAGAACACGCCGTGGATCTACAAGAACCTCGAGTTCGGTATCGACCTGGACACTCGGCTGGCGCTGGTCGGCCCCAACGGTGCCGGCAAGTCTACGCTGCTCAAGCTACTGTACGGTGAAGTGAGTTACTCTACTTCAATATGAGGCCTTATTCCTTTCAATAGTTATTTACGATACAAGTCCGTCGCCTCGCGAAAACAGGGTTCCATGTGATACTTACACAGGTTTTCAAGAACAGAGAAATGAAATTTTGCATTTTAAATATATACTTATTTTTACTTTTTTGTAAGCAACAGTGATTGAAGAAAGACAATGATATGCAACTTTATCGATTAAAATACAAAAATGTGTTTGTAGCAAACGCCAAATAAGTTTATTTGTTAAATTCGTATTTATAAGGTTCTATCTGAAATTAGTAAGTACTGCTGCGGGCTTGTAAAACAACAAGGTGCTATGTGAGCTGGAACCTTGGAACCCTTATGTTCATTGCGATTAGAACTTTGAGACTTTAGCCGTCAAATTACAGGTAATAGAATTAATACAAATTTCAGAAAATTTAAAAAAAATATAGGCATATAACAAAATAAAATAAATTAATGCATCTTCATATTGTAATAAATTATTGTGCATGTATGTCGGCGAGGGCGACTAAGAATTTTCAAAATGCTAGCATATTCTGTTTCATGCCAACTGGTTTTGTAAGACACAGTGAAATAACACTGTGTGAACTTCAATGCAACTACTTTTGTGTAGAGAATTGTACCATAATTCAGATATTTTGTGCAGTTACTGTAATCAAAAAAGTCATCCCTCTGCATTTGGTTAACATTGGAGGGCTTTTTCAAATCAACTTTCGTTAGCAAGCGAAGAAGAAGCGATGAATAAAATTCAGCAGCAGACATAGTTCTGTCAATGCATGAATGAGCAGCATCTACTTCCTGCACAGCAGAATGTCCGGGGGTTGAATATTTTAGCTCTATAGATTCAATGTAGTCATGTTCCTTCAAAAAAATTAATATCGCAAATGACATCAACGAATTACGATTCTGAGGCACGCGAGAATCACTCCACAGGTGAGTTTTTTAATACTAATATTTACTGAGGATTGTCTTCAATATTTTAATTAATCCTCTTGCAAAATTACATCCAGATTTGCCTGCAAATGTTTCGTTCAATATAGCACAATAAACCAAACATTACATTAATTAAACATTTTAACCTTAAATGTCTGAATGATCATTTTAATAGTTAAATTAGGATTATCATATTATTAAAAGTCATTAAGTTTTGATAGTGGATGATGAATTGCTGATTAACATGTTGAAGCGTTCTGTATTAGGTATATCATCAATACAGAATTCCAGATGGAACCTTGTTTCATGCTCCGAAAATTCAACATTTGCAGATAGAACTTAGTAATACCTCTAGATTTCTCATAGCCCATTATTGATATTCGAAAATTAAATATAGCAAAATACCCGTAATGTGAAGGAAGTTAGTTCAATACAAAAACACAGGTTTCTTAAAAATTGTCAGATAGAACCCTGTTTTCGCGAGGCGACGAAGTGTGGAAGGTAGGTGATTTCAGAAGAGTGTGATTTTTAGTCACGAGCGAGGTACGAGCGAGTGATTAAAGATACACGAGTCGGAAATCATCTTACACACGAGTTCCGTACAAAACTTTACTATGCATGTACGAGAAAATAGAAAATACTTTAATACTCACAAAGACTGTTTAGATTGGAAAAAAAGTGTTTTGATTTGATTTATCCAACAAGAAGCCGTCGTTCACATTTTTTACTTCTTCAATAACATTTTACGGGTTTAAATTCATGATTCGTCCCTTTATCTCGCCATTATTTCAGCAGATTTGCACAAAACAACTTCAAAATAAACTAGACATCAATAAAAAATGGCGGAGTTATTTGTAGACCCCGCTCGACATATCTACTACTGCGCATGTGCAAAAGTATTTTTTTAATATTCGTCTTATGTCTAAATGGCACAAGCGTGTGTACATTCAGCCAAATTGATTTAAGGAATAACGATTTAAAGTTCGTTTATTAATCAAATTTTATATCTAATGTAATTAATGACGTGTTAAATGAATTAATTAATGAAATATTGGTTTTATTGTACTTTTATATGTGATAATAATCGGTATTGGACTTATTTATCAATAGTGTGGAAAAGTAGTACTTTCCGCACAGTTTGAATGCCTAGAATACGCTCTTTTCGAGCACATGCATTGTAAAATTATTTTTAAGATTGTTCTATTGCCCAGAAAGTGTCTATGAGAGTTGGTGTGCGACCTGTGGGCGACTAGCTTTAGGTGATGTGATGACCTCTCAATCGGGTATGGTTGTTGCGTGCGAAGATTTCGCAAGTTCTTGAGGTCATAATGCTCGGTCAGGATCTTGTACGTCTCGATCATTATTTATTTATTATTATTATAAGTGGGGAGGTGTCATGTATGTATACTATGTATGTGGATTGTGGGTAGATTTAGTTCCGTATATACGCCATTTGTGAAGACATTGACTTTTGCAACTGTTTTGCCCTAAATCCTCTGAATATCTTTGTGGATATGTTCTGAATATATTGATATTTCAACCAACTTTTTGAAGTGAATAAGTATTATTTACTTTTCCCTAAGTTCTAGAAAGTAACATAGGTTTTTCATGCTTTTATAGCGCGCAGTCGAGAATAAGTAAAAACAAAAAAAAAATAACAGTTTTCTGCGTGAATTTTGTCAAATTCGAGTATTTTTTTAAACGAAAATTATTAATGAAAAATTTCAAACTGTAGGTTTCAAATATATACCAATAAATCGCAATGGACCTGTTCTATGTAGTAACATTGATAATACGTTAAGAAACATGTTTGATAATAGAGAAAATTTACTCCTGGATTACACAGTTACGGTGTTGTCTTAAAATATTCTAATTTATTATTTTATTATTATTATTTATTCATTAATTAAAGATAGTTACATCTGTACGGAAAATTAGGAGCGTGGATTTAAGTCCCGCTTACATTGCAGCGTATGTCAATACGTTTTTCCCTTGCGGTTGGCCTTTGTCTTAGGGTCTTATTAGTGCACTTGCGATTTGCAAGCGAGTTTCTATACAAATCAGCGTCGCGGCGAGCTCGCTGCGTGATAGCCTTCATACAAAAGTCGCTCGCTAATCGCAAGTACGATAAGGCCCTTAACCTTTTTAGCGCCACAGTCGGCTGTGGCCGTCAACAAAAAATCGTGCCCCTGACGCCACGTCGGCCACAGCCGTCCAAATTTCAATGATCAAAAACTTTGTTATTCTAACCGCTACAAGTATTTTTCAATCCCTGTTGATTTTGGGGCACATCTTTTTTTTTTACTCTGGCGTCAGTGGCACGGTAAATTGCTAGACCGCTTGGCGGTCAATAGGTTGACGACGCGTTTGGCTCGGTTTGTAGACACCTGCCTACTGAGTCGGCGGTCCCGGGTTCGAATCCCGGCCGGGGCAAATATTTGTTCTTGGGTCATGGATGTTATCTATATAATGTATTTATATATTATGTATATCGTCGTCTAGTACCCATAGTACAAGCTTTGCTTAGTTTGGGACTAGGTCGATTTGTGTATGATTGGCCCTTAATATATAGCCCAATGCCCAATCTTAATGCACTGGGTCAGTCAAGTTAGGGCATTTGCCTCTTTTAGATATAAGTAATTTAAAAGTTTTTAATGTGTTATACTAATATTAGTTTTAAGTTTACTAACCTTTTATGGATGTAACATATCCGAAATAAAGATTTTATTATTATTATTATCTCCTTTATTCAATTGCATTCTTAGGTTAGATTTCTTTACAATAAATTTATATAAAAAGTAAAATACAATAAAGTAATTACAAAAAATAAATACATTATACAAAAAAACCTAACCTAGGGTGCCGCCGGCAGCGGGGCACTATTTTATTATTATTATTATTATTATTATTATATTTATTTATTTATATTTATACGTGGCTAACATACGTTTGTGTTCCAGCTTGTCCCATCCACGGGCATGATACGCAAGAACTCTCACTTACGCATCGGGAGGTACCACCAGCACTTGCACGAGCTACTCGACCTGGACCTGTCGCCGCTCGACTACATGATGAAGCAGTTCCCCGACGTCCGCGAGCGCGAAGAGATGAGGAAAATTATCGGTCGCTACGGACTCACTGGACGCCAACAGGTACGAATTGACAACATTTCATATTTTTAAGACTATCATTTTATTACTTGTCTGAATAGGCTATTTGACTGATGTTGAATTCTACAGCGTACTGTAGTTATATGAATAAAATTAACTAAATATTTCACGAGACAAAGAAAAAAAATCCAGAAACATATAATTATATTTAATGACCCTTTAGCGATCAAGCTAGTCTATAACGCCCTGGTCAGAAGCAAGCTGGAGACTTCGTCGATTGTGTGGCTCCCATACGAATCAACATATGCTTTATTACTGGAAAAAGTACAAAAAGCCTTTCTCAGGTTTTTATATAAAAAAATGTATGGGTACTACCCGTTCATGTACCCAACCAAATATCTTCTGGGAACACTCGGCTACAATTCACTAGAGGTTAGGCGAAAGTTTTGTTTGCTGACTACCGCATGTCGAATCCTGCGCGGCGAGTCCGACTGTCCTGAGCTTGTAGGCCGCCTCGTGCGACTGTTTGTTCCTGACGTCCCTAGGATAGCTCTCAGACCGCGGCAGCGCGATCTCTTGATGGCGCCGGCGGCGCGTACTGTGTCTCGCAAAAATTCCCCACTTGTTCGTGCTCTTGTGCTACTCAATGCGTTCCTGACATCAGCACCGGAGTGTGATTTGTTTGCGTGGCGATGGGCGGTTGTGTGCACTGAATGTTTGAGATTTTGTGAGGAATTGGATGATCGATGATAATTGTTATTATTATTATTTGTTTGTGTTGCTGTTTTATGTTTATGTTGGTTTTTCTATGATAATGTTGTACTAATAATGTAAGTTTCATGGCGCATTCGTTAAGAAACTGTAATGTCATGTAAACGTGTTTAAATAATAAATAATATAAAATATATTTTTTGGAAATATGTGACTTCAAAGGTACGCAAATTATATGATATTTTTTTTTAATCCAAAATAAATTTTTAAATTTTTTTCAGGATCCTCATAATTTTACGAAACAATAATTGTATTACAACTATGAACTTGAACGCACTTTTTCACGGTGAAAATGACAAGTTTCTTATTTTTTCCATACAATTATTGGTACCTATACCGGCCTGTGACGTCACTAGCCTGACGCGTTTTGTATGGAGCGTTTTTAGCGCTACGTAGGAATGTTGAACTTTGACGGTCATTTCTGACTTTTAGAGCAGTTTAAATGTAGTCAGTCCCATATAGACATTTGATCACAATAAAACATAGATCCGATTGACATCCTCAAAAAAAATTAGTCAACATGCCTATTCTGCTTAAAAAGATGAAGTAATCTCTGTTTTTATTTATTTTCTGAGATGATTATTTACTTTATTATTAATTTATAAAAACATACTCATTTTAAAATGTGGCAACACAGAAACCAGAACTTAATGGAACGGTTACTTTAGTCGGTTTTCTTATAAAAAAAAACTTAATCAAACTCGGTATGCATCTGTCACCTGTCAACGTCAAATAAAAAATATATATTTGTTTTCGCTCTTTGGTTTAGACAACAACCCTATTCAGCCCGTATTGTCTTAGATTGTAGTTATTTGATGTATTTTCTTATATTTCTTTAAATACAGAAGAATAAATTCAAAGATTTTTTTTTAAGGTACACGACTTAAAGCCCTGTCGATCTCTATAATAATTTCCACCTGTTATAAATATGAAATGTTGTCAATACTACAACCTTATTGTGGACACACTTCGTACTTCGACGGGCAAAAGTCTGCGGTATCGAAGCATTTTTACAAGATTTTATTTAACTTGCATTGTATGTTTAATGTATATTTGTTCGGGTGAAATCTTGCAACTCAATTTTGAAGCAGATATCGTCAATCGATTGTGAGCTGAAATTTTGCATACTTACTTAACTTTGATGACAATACAATAATATGGTACCATGGGGCTGATCTGATGATGGAGCCGGAAGGTGGCCATAGGAACTCTATAATAGAAAAAGCAATCCTACCGAGCTTGGGCTCTTTAGAATCGTCTCAGTGAGCATTTGATGGATATCCAAAGAAAAGTACAGTCGGCTATAAAAGCTTGCCACTAAAATGTCATTTTTGACAGAAACTTATTGATCTCGCGAATAGACGACAAACGAGTAGCAAAACGCATCCTCTTTTCTGAGCGTCAAGATGGTAAGCGGAAAGGCATATGAAAAAATGTGATATCGATCCCTTAACACGTTCGCCGCCGGTACTACGGCGATGGCCGTACTGTCAAGACACAAGGTTCACAGTCCTACACCATTACGGCTATAGCCGTATACCGCCGGCGAACGTGTTAATGTGGGAAGAATTTGCTAGTAATCTTTGTCCTTTCATCACGTCTAAAGCACTGGACCGATTTCAACAAGTTTTGGTATACGGGTAACTGTGCATCCCCGATGTTTATAGGATACTTTTATACCCGACTGCGGAGAAGCAAAAAGTGGTTTATGGTTAAGAATAATTAACGAAAAAAAAACTTACCGTTGAGCTTCTCTCGCATTTCTCAACAGCGGTCTCCTCTTGTGAAATGCCGTTAGATTCAGATTCAGACATGTGAAAGCGCCTTTTTTCAATATGACTATTCCGCGCGGGCTAAGTTTGTGGACACCTTCTAAAACGCCCTAAGTTCATGGGCACCTTCTCCTTTCCCCTACACCGGTAGTCCCATTAACTTGGCGTCGGCCCTCCTCGTCCGCATCCTCCACTGAGCACGATTTTGTGCGATATTGGTGTCAGTTTGAGCTTCTAAAACGCCCTAAAGACGCTGTATATTCACGTGCTATTGTTGAAATAATGAAATAATGAACTTTATTCTGCAAGTAGGCCACAAGGGCACTTTTACATGTCTGAGTCTACCGGCATTTCACAAGAGGAGACCACTGTTGAGAAGAAACGCCGAAAGAAACTTAACAGTCAGTTATTTTTTCATAAAGGATAAGTACTTAACTATTACAGTAATATGACCTTAACTATAAGTAGTTCTCGAAGAAAACATATTAAAAGTGTATTCTAAGATATAAATGAGGACTAGTGTAAGAATAAAATATAGAAACTACAAGAAAGTATGACGGTTTAACACAATTTATGTACGTTTGATATGCTTTCTTATTAGAACTGTGTCCCTTAAACTAGTCAGGTACAATCTAAGGAGTCAGCTACTCGGTTTCTGGTTCAGGCCATGCATTTTTGCCTGTCAGATAGTCCTCTACTGTATAATATGCTTTTGACATTAGAGATTTTTTTTTAATAATTTTTGTGAGATGGAAAGGTTAATTTTAAAATATGATCAGGTAACTTGTTATAATAATGAATACATTGGCCTAAAAATGATTTATATACTTTACGAACACGAAACTTTTAATAGCAATTTTATTTTTATTTCTAGTGTTAAAATTGTGGACATCGGATTTTTTTTGTAAATGAATCTATGTTCTTAATAACATACATAATACTCTCATAAATATATTGGGACTTTGACGATGTGGAAATAATATAAAAACCAAGTCGTAATGCATGCACAAATCTATTTGAATATAACGAAAATATCAAATATTATAATTTATGTGTTTTTCCAATTTAATATGTAATTACTTGTTTAATTTTTATTAATACTCATACAGAATTATGTGTTCTAATATGCTGTATGTTGCTACGCCCTATCAGGGCCCATGAGAAACTGTATATCTAACTAATTAAGACCTATTTACCATGGATGCAATCATTTAATAAATGAATGAATGAATGAATGAATGACTTGTTGTAGGTGTGCCCCATGCGACAACTGTCCGATGGGCAACGTTGTCGGGTGGTGTTCGCGTGGCTGGCGTGGCAGACCCCCCATCTGCTGCTCATGGACGAGCCCACTAACCATCTCGACATGGAGACCATCGACGCGCTGGCGGAGGCCATCAACGACTTCGATGGCGGCATGGTCCTCGTTAGCCACGACTTCAGGCTTATTAACCAGGTAAGATAAGATAAGATATGATATCATTTATTTGCTAGAATCATGGTCATTACATACATTAGGGTGTTACATACATTTTGAGAAGTCCATCATAATTCTGCCGAATAGACGGCGTGCAAATGTGGCAAATAAAACATGCATAACAGTGCCAATATGTCATGCAATAGAATTTAATTAACAATTATTTTTATTTATATTATGTGCTAATTATACTAATTATAAAATAACCTAATTCATGTCACATCCAATATAAATTAAATGCAAAATATCATTCTGTCTATTAACAATAACCAATAATTAATATCACACGTCAGTACAATTTTGCTTATAGTTTAAAAATTCCGTAATATTATAAAAACAGTGGCTAATGAGCCATTTTTTCAAGGTTCGTTCAAATTCTCTTCCTTCAAGTGCTTTTATTTCGTTTGGCAGAGTATTAAAAATTAAGATGCGCATGTTGTAGGCATTTCTTTTATAGATGCCAGTTCTACAACGTGGCTGGTAGAACAGGTCTTTGTACATTGTGGTATGTGGCAAGACTTGACATACATTTTAATAAGGCCTTGGTCTCCTATTACACGCTGTACGCAGCTTACAGCGTCTTTCCATACCGAGCATTGTGTTATTAGTATGGAAAAATAAATAGGATACCGAGGCCTAACTTGAGATACACAGAGCAGCTTGCCGCGATCTCGTTTGGCCCGCGACTTAGCGTCTCATGTCTTGCTCGCACGGTATTCAGAGGAAAGTGACAGATAGATATTATTTGTTGCGCGAGAACGAGTCGCGTCTCACAGTTATGCTATACGTACTTGATAGCACTCTATGTACTTAGTAGAACAAATATCAATAACAAGGTGTCTTGTTCTTTGCCACCTTCCTCGCCGTGTCTCATTACTATCAGCAGCCTACCGTTACATATCTACGAAAATCTCCTCATCTGATTCTCATATATAAGGAAATCTATTATAAGGACATTAAAAATAATACCTGATTTAAGTAAATACCATATCGTCGGGGATAGTGCAATACCGCGTAAATAACAGCTGTCGATAAAGTTCTCATTTCTATAAAATACTTAGCATTTGTTTGAATATTGATTCGTATCTACACTTGTTACTTACGCGGTATTGCACTATCCCCGACGATATTTTATTCAAACATCATATAAATTACATGGCGCAATCGGTAGGATCATAGAGAAAGGAATTATAACAGAGTACGACACCACATACTTCGGCCGAATAGTTCTGCTACTCCACACAAGATATCGTTAGTAGTATCGTTCGTTGCAGATGATCTTTTTGTTTTACTTTAGATTACGCCAAAACCTTTCAATTTTACTTAATTTAATTTCTGAAACTATAATATATTGAAAATTAACGAGCACACACAATATAAACACCAAAGTAAAAATAAAAACATATCTCAATATTTGTTTTTGACGCCACCTATACATTTTTGCATACAACGTCTACTTTACTAGCTCGATTGGTAGGCGTAGGCACTTTTTATACGATACCAATAGATGTCGCTTAATTATACCTGTTGCGGAATTATAATATTTACTCTATGCAATAAAAAATATGAAAATCCGAATATAAGATAGTAGTAGAAATAAGCAAACGAGATATTTTATTCCATAATGAATTGTTTTAAAGATTTCTCTCACTTTATCAACTACAGAGTATGTAACGCGAACCGACGTGTCCCTCAATAAAGGCGGTAAATTCAAAATTAAATACTATGGTATAAGTAAAAACAATGACTTTGAGAAATAATAAAATAGAATATAAAAGTCTGAACTATGTAGGTGCAATATTTTGAAAACCACAGTTTATTCTATTTGATGGAAATCTAAAAATGAATAAAATCAGTTCAGATTGACTAATATGTTTTATTTTGAGAAGATATTTCAGTAGCGTAAAAAGTAAGTATCAATCATAGACAAGTCGTAGTTATGTTGGTACTACGGTATTAATCTAGATAAAAGAAAAGAAGCTTGCAAACATTATACAATAATCTAATGTGAATCTCTATGGTGAATCAGACTCATGTCGCGCGAGATAGCATCATCCGTCACTATCTCATAGTACTGTACAGATAGAGACAGGTAGTATATCCCGCGCGAGAAAGAGTCGCGTGTCAAAGTTATGCTAGCCGTGCTGCATGCACTCGTCTGGCAGCGCTGTGAATGTCATTATGTCACTGTCATTCCGTCATATTTGTATGTATTTGTATACAAATAGGCAAAAGCAGGCAAAAGTGTAAAATGTAAACGTAAACGTGATGTTTGTTTGTGTACATTTCTTAATATTTAACTCCTCCCATGAAATTTAAAGGAGACTTTGGTAAAATTAAAAAGCTCGAATCTCTCTGATGATGGAAAAATTCCTTTGGGATTTCTATTACGACGAGTTACGATATATCATAATGCAATCGATGTAAGCATATGTAAGTATCATCCGAGTTACAATTTTTAGATACCTACAAGCTGTAGGTAATCGAAAAAAAATTTGATACATGACACATACAGATGAAAACATGTTCACAAGTGAATTTGTTATTTTCAGATTTAAAAGGAAATTCACACAGTTCAAGAAGGAATACCATATTTGTGCATATTTGTGTTCGTTAATAAACATAAAGTTTGTCTTGTCCAGAGCTCAAAGTGTGATCTGTGACTCATTGTGGATGAACAAGAAGTGTTGACAAGTGTTTTCAATGCCATGCTCGTCTTCTATCTGAAGGGTGCTGTTAACATTCATTAGCAGTTTTGAATCTAAAGTTAAATCATCCATTAAATTAAAGTGAAAAGATAAGGAAAAGACATGCATAGATCATCCAAAACAGGAAGCAATTTTTAAAGGTTTCAAGTGCTATTGAATGGCCATGGAAGAACAACAATCCAGAAGACATGAAAGGGATAGTTATTGAATTTAAGAATCCATTGCCATTCCAATTCAATTCATTTGGTGATATGTTACCAACGGGGAAGAATTTCAAGAGAGTTGAACACTGGCTGAAGTAATGTGCCTGAAGCTGGAGAGTGTGTGTTTTTATTTAATATTAAATAATTTTCCTTTCCATTTTATATAGGTATTACTGTTACAGCTTAAAATTTTCTAAATCAAATAATTATTTTAAATGTTTTTTTTAAATATCTGGGTGATTCTATAGGCGTTTCAACCGCCGTCAATTCGCTGTCATAAATATCAAAGCAATGGGCATTTAGATGCTTTAAATTAGATCAATTATGGTAAGCAGTATGGTAACAGACTCGCTCTTAGAATCGGCACCAAACTGTGATGTGTTTGCAGGTGGATGGTTGGATGTGTGCGATGAATGTTTGAGGTTCTGTGAGATGATGGATGAACGGCCTTCGTCAGTATATTTCTAATTGCTAATTGTTGTAATGTTTGTATTAAATCTGTGTGTTTAGTCTTAATTTCACAGTGATTTGGTTCTACTGTTATGCTGTGAAATATAAGGAATTAAATAAATAAAAATAAAAAAACAGTATATCATTGTATGAAAATCTCCAACTCGGTGTAGCTCATACTTTCAATATTTTTGACAGCGGACTGACAGCGGTTGAAACACGTGTAGAATCACCCATCTAGTACTAGTACCCAGTTTGAGCAATTAACTAACAATGACCAAATAGCACCAGCGAGAAATAAACTCGCTGTTTTTTTTAATTTTATATATGATATGATAGTCATGCGTTTGGTTTTGATTGCACCTGATATTAAGTGATAATAGGGCCTGAGATGGAGCATGCTTGCCTAGAAAATGCCTATTCATTCACAACTTGAAGCGATCCAAGTTATACATATTTTTCAGGGAAAATGTGCACAGGAAGAGTTACACTCTTCTTTCTTCACTGGTATAAACACAAGACGGTTTTTTATTTGTGCTGGTTTACAACAAAATACTTACTCTGCTTATTCTTAAGAGTTTCAAAACTATTATGTGCATAGCTAAGGATTTTTATAGTTCCTGCTATGAAAATAAGGAATGATCAAAGTAATTATTATAAACAACTTCATACAACTATTTCATAAGCAAATATTTGTATATAGGAATGAAAACAGTACTTTTAATGTAAAATAATAATATTTAAATGATTTAAAATGTAACAGCAAGAAAAATACTTTTTACTACTTATCAAAAATAGGTAATAAATGAGCATCAAAATTGATCCCAAAATTAATGTTAAATGATAACCAAAAGTTGTAAAATATTACTGATCACCAGATAAAGCAAAATTTCTTGGCATAAAAATCACTTTTTGCTACCAAAAATGGTGAATGAGCACCAAATTAAAACACCAATTTTATGTAAAATTATAAGTAAGTAAACACTTTATTGTACACACAAACAGTTAAAAATACATCTATTACAAAGAACATAGGTATAAAAGCGAACTAATCCCTATAAGGGATCTTTTCCAGTTAACCTTTCAGCAATTGAGTGAGTGCCAGGCCAGGAGAAGATAGACAAACTAACACCGTGTACAACTTGCTATCCTATTTAAAGTAAATAACTCCACAATAGTCATTATTAAACCGAAAAAAACGAAACGTTCTTCAGAAATTTATTACCATTTTAATATGAAACTACATTCAAATGTATATGTAACCTAAAAAATAAAATTTTAAAGCCCTATATAATTAATTAAATGATCACAACCTCTTAGCCAGCAAATTAATGCGTTATTTTTACCTAAATATACCACTATGATTGCCATAAAATGTATGCATGTTAATGTTACCCATATGTAACCAAATAAAGTTTAAGAGGCCTTATTCCTTTTAATTTTTTTTTTTTCATAATATGACAAAAATATTGATAATTTCAACCAACTTTTTGAAGTGAATAATACTTTTCTCCGAGTTCTAGGTAGTAACATAGCGTGCAGTTGAAAAAACCAGTTTTCTGCGTGAATTTTGTCAATTTCGAGTGGTTTTTGAAACAAAAATTATCAATGAAAAATTCAAACTGCAGGTTTCAAATATATACCAATAAATTCCAATAGCCCTGTTCTAGGTACAGGTAGTAACATCAATAATGTGTTAAGAAACATGTTTGATCATAGAGAAAAATGTCTAAAACAATCAGCATTTTAAAAGGAATAAGGCCTTTTAATGATGCCAAACTTAGTAAGCCCCGCCCGGTCAACGTGCGCTCAACCAACCCCCCGAACTCCGCACCGCAGCCGCTGTTGCGCTCGCTCGACCCGATTCTCAGTTCGCTGTTGTGGTCGCAGTTCTAACATACATAACCTAACCCATTAATCTACTTTACTGGTAGCAGTTCGGTTCTGATTCTGACGCTTCGCCGTCCGCTACCAAGGTACGCTCGCTTCGCTCGCTCGGCTCGCGAATGATTTTAAGTAAATCATTTTAGAAGCTAATATCGCAATAATTTGTAATACAATTAGAAGTGCAGTTATGAGTTATGACTAAAATAGGTAGAACGATTGGAATTTTAGGCTATCTTATTTTGGTGCAAGTACTTAATTTCTTTTTTGGTTTCCTTATGATTTTTAGGTGATACTGGTTTGGGGTACCAAAAATTATTTCGGGGGTCAAGATATTTGTTGCCATGAGTAAAGAAAAATAAACAATAAAATAGAATGCTTTTAAAATACACCGAGACATCTTTGTCTCCCACATCCGCAGTAGTATAAATGTTCGAACAAAAGTTCGCCACGCGGTTTGTATGTGTGCGAGCGAGCCGTGTACGTACGTCTACTTAAGTACGCGCTCGGCCCGCATCACAATGCAAGCGGATCGACGTGAACTAGTCGGGTCAGCGCCGCCCGCGCCGCCCGCACCGTCCGCGCCGCCCGCGCCGCCCGCGCCAGCATCTATACTGTGGTGCCGCTGTCATTATTCGGTCGGATCGTAGTTTTCTAACCACGCGGCAGCGTGTCCAGCCAAGTTCACCCCAGGAACTGGCGAGCAGCAGCCGTGTGTTATATTGCACGAACCGTTTGAAGCCACTTTTGATTTTGACCCCTCCATAATTCCAACTCTTAAAGGTAAAAAAAAAAAATTTGGCTTATATATTTAGATCCTTTAGAACAGCTAAAACCCCAAATCTTATAAATATGGGTAAAATATTTATCGAGACATTAAAGTCCATAAAACGGCATCTTTTCCACTGACTGACTCACTGACTAGGAATCAAAAACCTGACCTACTTCCAGGTGTCCTAGAAAGGGGAAATTTGTGTGTAAACAGAATAAAAACAGAAAACAATGTTTCGTTTTTTTTATTTATTATTATTAGTTATGCTTGTTACCTCAGAACTCAGTTATTTATTAACCGATTTGGAAAATTCTTTCTTTATTTAAAAGATGTCCTAATTACCAAATAATAATTAAGTAATTTACACATCATTATAAGTATTGATATTCCATCAATTTTAAATAAGAGCCAAGTTCAATCTTGATATTGAATTACACCCCAAGTAAAAGAAGTGCGTTGAGTAAATAATTGTTTATTATAATTTATATTAACTATTAAGTATAAGTGTATTTGTATTTCTTTCTTCTTGAGGTGTGCAATAAAGAGTATTCTATTCTATTATATTCTAAGTAGCAAACATTGTAGTAAGTACCTCTCTTCTCAAAAAAATTACGACAAAGAACTTGGCGCATGCGCATCTCAATTCATTTGTCGGTGAAGTCAACAACGTTTTAGGTACGCGATATTGAACTTGGCACTTATTTAACATTTTATGCTTTTGATAGGATTTAACCTATTGACCGCCAAGCGGTCTAACAATTTACCGTGCCACTGACGCCAGAGTAAAAACTAAGATGTGCCCCAAAATCAACAGGGATTGAAAAATACTTGTAGCGGTTAGAATTACAAAGTTTTTGATCATTAAAATTTGGACGACTGTGGCCGACTTGGCGTCAGGGGCACGATTTTTTGTTGACGGCCACAGCCGACTGTGGCGCTCAAAAGGTTAAATTACATTACATTGTTCTTACACATCAGCGGGCACGATGGTACTGCAGTTATTATATTTATATACCTAGATAAGACCGCCTATTGTGTGTTATGGGCGAATATACAAAAGTTGGGTAACTTTTCGGGATATTT
This sequence comes from Apotomis betuletana, assembly GCA_932273695.1. Lineage (NCBI taxonomy): Eukaryota > Metazoa > Arthropoda > Insecta > Lepidoptera > Tortricidae > Apotomis > Apotomis betuletana. The sequence goes on along the minus strand of OW026298.1, from coordinate 7,059,494 downwards.
TGTTTATGATAGTTTTTTAATCAAAATGCTACAAATTCGGGTATATAAGATAGGTAATGTAATGAATATATTGCTCGAGATTGGACCAGTCACTTTTTTAAGTAGAACCGGAGAAATTTCGGTTTTTCTGAATTTGACTGCCAGGGGACTGACGAGGCTGACAAAGTACTGACAAAATACACAACTTCATAACATATGCTTGATATTTATTAAAATTTAGAAATAAATCTCTTAGGAACTAATCTATCTATTAGCCACAGACGTCCACTGCTGAACATAGGCCTCCCTCATGACTCGACACAAAGTGCGATCCCGTGCAGACCGCATCTATTGATTCCCCGCTACCCTCAGGAGGTCATCCGTCCATCTAGTCGGGGGCCTTCCCACGCTGCGCTTTCCTATACGTGGTCGCCACTCTACGACTTAGCTGCTCCAACTGCCGTTCATTTACCGGGCTACATGGCCTGCGCATTGCCATTTCAACCGTGCAATCCTGTGAGCTGTGTCGGTTACCCTGGTTCTACTGCGGATATCCTTATTTCTGATTCTTTCGCGCTCAGAAACTTCGAGCATAGCCTTTATTGAAGAACTACAGGACCATCTCACTGCTGAGCCATGTTCATCAGCTGTTCTTCAGAGTCATTACCAATCGTCTCGCGCACAGTCGATTTCCAACCTCCCGAACAATCCGTATTCCGAAAAGCTTTAGCACCATATACCAAATTCATACACTGCGGCAGGTTGTACAGAAGAGAAAGGAGTATAACCGGCCACTATGTTTGTGAACTATGAAAAAGCCTTTGATTCGATCGAGACATGGGCTGTGCTTCAATCTCTCCAGCGGTGCCGTATCGACTATCGATACATCGAAGTGCTGAAGTGTTTGTACTGAAACACCACCATGTCAGTCCGAATCCAAGGCCAGAGCCTATCCAACTGCAGCGAGGAGTAAGACAGGGAGACGTTATTTCTCCAAAACTGTTTACTGCTACACTGGAATATGCCTTCAAGCTACTGGATTGGAACGGACTTGGCATCAACATTAACGGCGAGTACCTCACTCACCTTCGATTTTCAGACGATAGAAACTATTTTTAGTCTTATTCTTATGTTTTTAGTCTTATTCTTAGTCTTCATTCACTGAAGTAATAATTGAAAAAACTGTTTAACGTGTAATACTGTGAGAAAGATCTATCTCCAGCATTCAAACAGCTTTTTAATTGGCTTTACTACTTTGAGGTAGTTTAACAGTATACATTTTCTAAGTAAGCACCCCTGTTTTTTTATAAGTCACTATAATATATATATGCTATAAGTGCTATTTTTGGTATTCTCTATAATTTTGTTTTTGTTGTAGCTTGTTCGAACTTTTTTTTATCTCTTTATGTAGTTTCTTTTAATTTAATTTAAATAATACTTCCGTAAAGGCCCTTTTTCACTGTTTCCTTCTTTTCCTTTTAGTAATATCTTCACTCATTTCTCCAATTCTGGTTTATGGAGTTTCTTCCATAGATTTGACAACTTACTTAGACTGCTTTTTGACTCTCCTATATTTTGGTCGATGATTTTTCAGTCTAGTTCTCAGTTTTGAAACCATTGCTTGGTTCAATATTTTTTAATTGCCTTATTTCTGGACTTTTTCTGTCTTTCGCTTCATTTGCTCTTTGGTCATCGTTTATAATAGGTCATTTGTTCACCATCTATTGATTATGCTTCGTGGTCAGTAGTTCTGGCGAACAAAGATATAAGTAGTATGATTCAGAAGTTGTTTTTTTTTTGCGTGTACTCAGATGATTTTTTTATTTTATTTTTGTGGCTAATCGTTGCTCCCAAGGTGTTATTTCCTTAACAAATGTCTTTACCCCTGTTCCTTCTTTTTTTAAGAAGCGGCACGATGGTTTAAACTGAAATAAGTAAAAATATACAGCTTCAACACGCTACAAATGTCAGTACCCTGGAAACCCGTCAGTCCTTTGGCGCAATATAACACAAAGGACTGACGCCAACGGACTGATGAAAAAGACATGAATTTGGGGTTATCTTTAGAATCAACATTTAATTTGATATTTTCGAACATCAACTAGCTACATTTTAACAAAACAAAGTTGACTGTGTATAAATTCAAGTATAACACAGATTAACAAGGAAATAACGACTTACCATAGGACTGATTTTTTGACTGGATTGGCACGTGTTCACATGACAACCACAACTCTGGTACAGGCTCAGTAATAGTGGCCGTAAAATGGCTCGACCTGCAGCTAACTTTACTATCAACTTTGAAATTTAACGCGGATTTGAATTTGAGTCGCCGATATTTAGCGCGAAATTCCAATTCGAACAACAGACAGCGGACTGACGAATAAAACTGAACACAAAGTTTCTTATATTTTTTACAACAACAGTGAGAATATTATATTATGAAAGTAGTGTTATACATTATTAAATACATCATAGATTGTATTAAAACAGTAAGTTTTCTTACATTAGAGGTAATATTTAATACACAGCCATTTGATTGCCCACTTTTGAGGTTGTGACATGCCAAAGTACTGACGTTTTAAGGATAAATTGTGCAGTTTCACAAATTTGTATTTAAAATGAATAGCTGAAATTGGGTGACCAAATAAAAGGCTTTTAGTAGTATTCAAATAAAATTAAAAATATAAACAAAATATAACAAAACATTATTTTATTGCCCTATGACATCGAGTTACCCATTTTTTGTAGAATCACCCTTATCTGTGTTTTATATTGTTTTATATTTTTTTCTTATAAACCAACGTGTGCAATAAAAAATATTCTATTGGTCTCTTTAATTTCCAAGATATCATCTTTCATTAACCTTGATTTTTTTTATAGATAGGAAGGACATTGTTATTATTGACTGGAATGTTCTAAAAATAGTTATTTCCTATTCCTTTCTTTCCATACATATAAATATACTAGCTCATCTGATTCAAAGAATATATATATATAGGTACTAGCGTAAAAAGAAACGACACCGACACTAGTGTGCAGTAACAAAACTCGCGGCTATGTGTGCGTGTCGAGGGGCGAGCGAGATTCGGCATTACAAGGTCACCGACACCCGAGACCCGAGTTACACTACACCGATAGGCCGCTGTCGCGGCTGTGTCTGATTTAAAATGATAAAATAAGGGCTTGTGCACTATACTCGTACCAAATTGAAATTTGGTACGAGTATGTGTATGTATCACGCCGACAAAACAGTAAAATAAAAACTAAAAAAAATCTTTTTTCGGATACCTCTCCAACACCTAAAGTGGGGGTATTTTTTTGTTTCATTTCAACCCTAGTGTGTGGGGTGCCGTTGAATAGGTCTGTTAAAAATAATAGGGGTCTTTAAACAATACTTTTTGATAAAGTCCGAAGTTTTGTAAATATTCGCTCCGAAAATAAAAAAAATTGTGTCCCCCCCTCTAACTTTTCAACCACGAGTCAAAAAAATATGTAAAAATTCATGAAAATGAGACCTTATAAGTACTTTCAATGAAAACTATACTGATCAAAATCGGTTTATCCGTTTTTGCGTTATCGCAAAATTTCATAATTTTCTTTAAAAAGACGTAAGTTGACTTCAAGAAGGTAATAAGTAATTACAGTTACTTTGGCGTTTATGACCTTTTTATAGAACTTGAAATCTGTGTCGTAACTTAAACCTCGGGCTTAAAACCGCTGTTATAAGCCCGTGTCTTGTGAAGGATGAGCAACTACGGAACCCTGCACTGAGCGTGGCCCAACATGCTCTTGGCCGGTTTTTTCTTAGTTCGTTCACTGTAGAAAAATACACGTGAGGTCTCCTTATACCCCTCCCTCCCCCGACGTGATATATCGTGATTTTTTCGTGACCAATCGGTGTAAGTCAATATATCTTTTTTTTTTGTTTTTAAATGGATATTTGGACTACAAGTTAACAAAGAATCAAGCTACACTAAATTGATACAGATAGTGAGATTTAAATTTACAGATCATACTTATGCCGGTTGTGCACACTCGCTAAGACATGGCAATACCTGCATGCCGTCACTTTGTAACTCTATGAGTAAATGAAGGACGGCATGCTTGTCTCGCCCTGTCCTGTCTTGGCGAGTGTGTACATCCGGCATAAAAAATCTCGTCTCTTATTGCAAGTTTCGTTTTTCGACATGAAATTTATTCTTGCATACCGAAATCCCTTGCTTATTATAATGTTACTAATGTAAAAATAAACGCGCTACCGATCGAGGTATTTGTTTCTATCTTGTTACAAAAGGCTCCTTATCCGTTCAAAAATGCTGATGTAAGTTTTCTCTATGAAATTTGTTTTTTTCTTTAATTATGTTATTTCTTAACATAATTTTAATTTTACTACTTAGAATTGTTTTTCCATTACCATTGCGATTAAATGTTACGTATAATTTGAAACCTACAGTTTGAATTTCGCATTAATGATTTTTCTTTCAAAATACTATTCGTAATTAACAAAAACCAAGCAATAAACAATTTTTTCAATTTAATTTCGACTGCATTAAAGCATGCAAGCTATATTACTACAGTCTGACCAAAAATAGTAGAAATTAAAAAGTGGCAATACTGTAGTGTCGTCCCATTCTAATCAATCTAAGAAAATGGGACGACACTACAGTATTGCCACTTTTTGATTTATATTCTTTTTGGTCCCACTGTATCTAGATCTCAGGGAAAAGTATTATTTACTTCAAAAAGTTGCTTAATATTATCAATAAGTATATTTATAATAAAATAAAATAAAAAAAGTTAAAGAAATAATAGTGATGGAATTACACTTTGTACTGTCATGCCGTGCCGTGTTACACTCTCGTTTTTTAACAAAAGGTGTAATTAAATTAAAACCAGTTTACGTAGGTGCTCATCATATTAATAAACTTATAAATGATTTAGCATTTAGGTACGGTCACGTTTAGTGTTAGTGTTTATGATTTTGATTAAACATTTCGATTATTGTATAATGCTCCGTAAAACGACATCTATGCTGCGTTGACGTAATACTCGAAAGTATACGATGCTTTCTAATTATTTACAACAAGAAGATGTAGATGCCGCTAGTGTTGCACTGCACTTAAACTGATTTTTACGCCATCTAGCCGTCACCATGAATTGCTATCATTGCGCACTAACGCCGTCTGGACGTCAGCATGAATTAGCTTGGCGTATTTTAATGTATGGAGTGTCTACATCTGTATACTGTTTGATCTATGGTAGGATTCAAATCTATACGTTCTGCTCCACGCTCTGCTGCTGTTTTGGTCTGTGTGGGAATTCAACGTCACAAAAGGGAATGTATACGCGACACAGGAGTGAGTTCTAAAAATATGACGAATACTTCCGTTGTTTATTTATTTGTGACGTCTGAGAACTATTAAAACAGTTCCACTCTAGTACTGTTGGGACAAATTTTCTGTTTGATAAAACTATTGCGGAATGAACTTAGTGTTTTGAGATAATGTCCTTTTGTGAAATTATATAGAAGAGAAAATACTATATTGTCGAGAAAAACGTCTTGAAAAGTTCTATTAACTAATGGACTGAACTATTGTCACTCGTCTTTTGTCTCGAGGACAAGCAACTTTGACTTAATTTGTTTGTAATATTACTCAATTTCAACAAGGAAATAACAGCGAATGAAAAAGGCTAGGTGATAAAATTGGTTTCCAACAGTCCATACAACAATGTACACTAAACACATTCAAAAATACACGGAACCAAATAAATTACCACTAACTTTTTGATGATTATACTAGTTTTAATTGGGAAAAAACTTTGACTACTGATTTTTATAATGTCACAAGCCAGTATTTTCATTGAAATTTCATACTAACAGATCGTTTTTGACAGTTCATAAGATGTAGCTCATTTGAGCTGTCATCTAATACTGTATTACCAGTGATTTTAGTCTGCGATTGACTGATTTGTCTCAATTTGACTCCACTCCGAGGCTTGATTGAAACTGGATAACACAACTTAATTTATAGTGACTTCTCATCTCGATTATTCCATACTAGTGGCACTGTAACTGGCTGTCTTGACTAAATTTTACGGCTAGTCTGTAATTTACTGTTTTCTCCCGATCTAACTCCACTGTAAGTGACAGTGACTTGTCTACATTTGTTCTTCTTTGGTATGTTGAGAAGGTAACTGGTTTGAACTGTCACTTAGTTTTACACTCGTGCTTTAAGTCCTTATAGCAGTTGCAGTAACATTAAAACTCCTAATCTCATGTCAACACCTTCCAGGTCGCGGAAGAAATCTGGATCTGCGAGAACAGCACCGTCACCAAATGGGAGGGCGGCATTCTCAAATACAAGGACCACCTCAAGTCCAAGATTCTCAAGGAAAACGCCGCCATCGCGGCCAAAATTCGCAAATAGTCCAATGCTTAGCCGCCTAGAGTTAATCACGCGAACGCACTGAGCCGCGCCGAGTTAACAACGTGATTCGTGTCTGACTACTGGCGAGTAGGTTTCTGTTAGCTCCTAGCCCAATATTACCGGGCCCTTTTATTTTGTAAAATAATTGCGTTTAGCTCATCTGGCTGTTTAGTAGTAGCATGTCGGATTCGCTAATTTTTTTTTTTCAATTTTATGAGGGCAACTAGGACTAGTCGCTATAGCCAACCAACGGGGGTAGCGGGATGATATTACACCGTGCGTACTGCATATGTTTACTTTGTCCCTATCGTCGCCCGATAGGATAATTCACCAAAAATACACCTATGAAATTGTAAAAAAAAACTTTGTCTTTCATCACACCTAAACGGTTGAATCGATTTCGAAAATGGTAGGGTAAATCGCCAATAATTGGCCACCGTTCAATAACTGGCCACCTCAAACTAAAAATGAACTCTGTTCACCTATAAATATAATTAATTTTAGTATAAGCTGTTAATTACTGGCCGCCCTTCAATAACTGGCCACGATATAATAAAATGAATTCAGTTTGTAGGTGAACAGAGTTCATTTTTAGTTTGAGGTGGCCAGTTTTTGAACGGTGGCCAATTATTGGCGATTTACCCGTATACGGGTAGCTGCACTCCACGATATAATAAAATGAATTCAGTTTGTAGGTGAACAGAGTTCATTTTTAGTTTGAGGTGGCCAGTTATTGAACGGTGGCCAATTATTGGCGATTTACCCGTATACGGGTAGCTGCACTTGGTAGTTGATTTTGGTACTTCGGGTGACATATAATCTAAATTGTAGTATGAATCTGAGCAAAACAAGTGTCATTCAGTGCCTGCTCTTATCATTATCACAGATAAGCGATTATAATAAGGCCAGCGAGAATCATATAGTAAAGTAGATGTGAACTAGTAAACTTGTAGTTTTGCGAAGCTCTGATTTTCTCTTTTACTGTAGTGCTTAAAATGATCGTCTTAGAAGTATACCGTTTTATCTTAGATGGCAAACACTGTCATTATATCATCACCAGTTTGGATTTAGTAGCGATAGGGTCTATCTATATTTCTTATATATGGCTGTATGCCTCGCTGGTCTTTAGTGATTTAGTTTAATAATAATTTAAAGATTCGGTCGCCAAGTTTCGTCAGATATGAATCACGGTGTAGGGTATAGGACTGACGTTGAACCGCTCGAAGACATTCGTGCACGTTACTGACATTGTAAAATTATTAAATATGTATGATAAATAAAGTTGTCAATGCATTTTATATTTTAATTCTCAAGCTACTGCCCAACCCCGTTGTCCTTACGTAAATGGCTGTCCAAAATGTCATTGTTTTATATCTATGGCCACTGGATATTTGTATTCAGATACTTAATACCAATAATAGTCCTATACCCTGATGTTATACAGGGCCCTTTTATTTTATATCAATATAGGGTAAATCGCCAATTACTGGGCACCCTTCAATAACTGGCCACCTCTTTCTAAAAATTTACTATGTCCACCTATCAAACAGAATACATTTTAGTATAAGGTGCTAATTACTGGCCACCCTTCAGTAACTGGCCACGTTATACTAAAATGAATTCTATTTCTAGGTGAACACAGTACATCTTTAGTATGAGGTGGCCAGCAATTGGCGATTTTTCCTTAGGTAGTTTTATTTACATAGTTGACAGTATTCACGTATTTATTTAAGTGGTCCAGAAATCTGATATTTAATCCATACAAGTTTGTCAACGTTAGGACTGGTTGAAACGCGGCTGTGTTGTTTCCTCTTAATTACTCGTATGCCTTATAAATAATGACTAAATAATAACTTATACTAGTTAAAGTTATAAAGAATAATCGCTACTTATTAAATTAGCCCCATTAGTACTAAGTGGTCAGTATTATGCGTTTCAAATTTATAGTGTATATATTGGTGATCGTCACATAACAACCTCACTTATCGCAAAATAGTAAACAAAGTCATAAGTCATACCCGGGGTTTTGGGAGCGCGAGTGATTTGACACTAGGCCGGCACGCGCCGTCAAATCATTCGTGCTCTGAATACCCCGGGGCATGGTCAGAATTCGACGAGCGCGCTTTCAGACCAATGTTTTTTTTCAGTGTGTGTAAACCACACTTACGTACTTATATGATGTGCTTAAAAAAACATGCGGTGCTGTTAACATTGAGCGCATGGTATAAGAAGAGAAGGTATGACACTGCGGAATTATGTCATCAGGCTATGATTGGTTGGTTGGTTCTGTCAATATTTTTTTTTTAATTTATTTCATGACCATGGAATCAGTGTCCTTCAGTCGCGGTTCTGTCAATCTGTTCATGTGTTGCCAGTGATGTATCATAGTACCCCCCAATTCCCTTGTCACCAGTATGAATCCTATACAATAGCGAGTGTTTTAAATCACTTATTACGACATAATAAAATTTAGTCAATGAACATGACAATTGTATATAATGCATAAACGCATAATTATATTGAAGTGAAACTTTTAATGCGACGTCCAACAAGGTTGCGTTAAACGTGAAACGTTTAACACTACCGTGGAGGGGGTAGGAAAGCACTGTTGCGTTAAACGTTCAATGCAACAATCCCACGGACAATGCGACGATTTAAGGTTATGTCAAGATACGTCTCTTGTGAATAATTTAATATCAATTGATTAGTAGGTTTTCTCTTTTGAAATTACAATTTCTACCCCTTCTTATTTTCATTTCCACATTACGAAGTTTCACTTTTTCCGCGCGGAGGGCCTCCATGCACTATTTTTTTTGTACGAATGGCGGTAAAAATGTTTTCCCATATATAATTATTTTGTTCCCATAAAGCGGCAACTTATCTCTGACGTAGAAAGTGTCACTTGCCAGCGTGTCATACCTACTATTCTTATACGATATAATATAGCGTGCTACGTAAGTTGTGGTTGTAACTTGCCGACTGTACTTGATTCCCTTGGTGTGAGTGGGAGAAGAGTACCTTTACCATGAGTTTACAGCGACAGTATAGTTGCCGGCAAACTTTTAGAACAAAAATGGCGGATCTGCGCATGTACATTTGTACGTAAATCGGCTACTGCGCAGTCAAGGTTATGCTCTAAAAGTTTGCCGGCAGCTGTTTTTTCGCTAGCGTCTGTGTAAGGATTTGTATGGAGAATGTGGTTCTACAAAGTAACCGCTAGCGGGCGCAGTACTATTCTCAATATAAATAGTTTACGCTTTAGCTAGCGAGTACGGTCACGTTAACCCATGGTGAGAGTTAGTTGAATACTTATATTAATATCGTACGCTAGGCGCAGTGGTGATTAGGTAATTTTATGCGTGTGTATAATTAGAATGTCAGATAGTATAATAGTTTTTATTTTTAAATACACATTAAAATATAATCCTGGCCAAGCTTTATGAATATAAAAGTTATTACTAGGTAACTCACTGATTTTAGGTTTTTGAGTTCACCATTTTTTTATTCAACGTTCAAGTTTAGTTAGTGTTTGACATGTGAATCCTATAGAACTTGGAATAAACAGTAATAATAAGGCGACGAATCATAGCCCTTAATCATAATACCTCTTTCTACTGCGCACTCTACTCTTTTTAATCCACAGTTTCTTTCAATTGGGGTCTCACATGTACTCAAAAATCATTGCTGGCTCTACGCTGCGCCAGAGTGCGTAATTGTTCCTTTTGTGCGATATCTATCTATATCAATAAAAAATATTTAAAATTCGACAACTGCTGAACCCATTCAGCTAAACAGGTGATCCAAATGGGTAGGAGAAAAGGAAAACTATAGAGATAGGGAAATCTGTTCTTTCCTAAGAACCATGGCGTCGATTTTAGATTTCTTAGAAACTGCATTAATTTTTTTTTATAAATCTCAAACATAACTGGAAATTTAACCCGGTTAAAATTCTGTATGTAATCGCATGTTGTATTGTAACATTATTTACAGGTTTTTTGACCAGGTTTTTATATACCTAGATAATGCAGTTTTTAGGGTTCCGTACCCAAAGGGTAAAAACGGGACCCTATTACTGAGACTTCGCCGTCCGTCCGTCCGTCCGTCCGTCCGTCCGTCCGTCCGTCCGTCCGTCCGTCCGTCCGTCTGTCACCAGGCTGTATCTCAACAACGGCGATAGCTAGACAGTTGAAATTTTCACAGATGATGTATCTCTATTGCCGCTATAACAACAAATACTAAAAATAAAATAAATATTTAAGGGGGGCTCCCATACAACAAACTTGTTATAGATTATATATATGTATAGGTACGGAACCCTTCATGCGCGAGTTGGGCTCGCACTTGCCCAATTTTTATTAAATCTAACATTGACGCCATAGTTCCTAAGAACAGATTTCCCTATCTCTTAGTTTGTGACTTCTTCCCACTGACCCATTGGAACTGATTCCCTCGTATATTGATTTTATCATAACAATTGAGCAATTTTTTTAGTAATCCTAGAATTTGTAGTAAGCAAATATAAATAAGGTTCTTTTGAAGCGAAAATTAAAAAAAAAAAACCCGGTAAAAAGTTATAACCCCACTTTTTTTAGTCATAAGCTAAGCAGTTTGTATGGCTGCTTAGCTTTTGATAACACGTCTGCGGTGCAACACTGATACATACGACGCACATGGTTCTATGTTTTACCGCTACCATATAACTTCCACATAGTTGATTTAGCTGTTACGAATCTAATCATGTCAGTTTGGCGAAGCTCTCATAGAAATAATCTATTCGATGTCGTGTTGAGATTTCAATCGCGCTTTCTATCATCATCATCAGCCTGTTTCAGTCCACTGCTGGACATAGGCCTCTCCCATGGCACGCCACTGAGCTCGATTTTCAGCTCTCGTTCTCCAGTTACTACCCGCTGTCCTACGAATGTCGTCGCTCCACCTTGTTACAGGGCGCCCTACACTACGTTTACCGATTCGTGGCCTCCACTCCAGGACTCGTTTGCCCCAGTGGTCATCGGCTCTACGGCAGATATGACCAGCCCACTGCCACTTCAGCTTGCTTATCCGCTGTGCTATGTCGGTAACTTTGGTTCTCTGTCGAATTACTTCGTTTCGGATCTGATCCCTAAGAGACACACCAAGCATAGCTCTTTCCATGGCTCGCTGAGCGACTTTGAATTGGTGGACTAGTCGTATGGTGAGTGGCCACGTCTCGGCTCCGTAGGTCATAACAGGTAAGACGCACTGATTAAAAACTTTCGTTTTTAGACTTTGAGGTATGGGCGACGTGAAGACTCGACGCAGTTTCCCGAACTTTCTATCGGCCGCTTTCTATCGGCTTGATACAAATACTCCGAACTTGCTGATTCATTTTTCTAAGAGAGCTCTGTCTAAAATATAATGAAAGTTATTATCTTGGGCTGGTGTTGCCTTTATAATCTCAGTAAAACACATTATAGTAGGTTACAGGGCGTTACTCGGTGCGTTCGCGGCTACAGTTCTGTCTCCGCCGGTTTTACCCTCGCTGTCTTGAAATTCACTTGTTTTGGGATACTCGAACATTAGTACTTATTAACAATGACAACGATATTATATTGCTGTGCAGCTGTGGCGTCAGGAGCCCGGTGAAATGCTTTATCGCTTGGCGTTAAAAGAAAAGCCAGAAAATAATCGCTAAACAGAATACAAAATTGGGTCCGACTATCTGATATGTTACGAAGAAAATAGGAGCATTGAGTTCTTAAAATTCTACATTAGAATAAAGGGTACAATAGTAAAACTTTATGTCAACAATTTTTATACACCTAATTATAATTTATAAATATGGCATAAATACCTCTAAATTGTAGCTTAAAACATACTTACGTTAGTTTGATTTTTAAAATGTACACATATCTGATTTTTTGGCAGAAGATTTTATGCTTGTATGTGTGATGTACATTTTCCGATAAGCAAAAAATTATTAGTATTGGAAATATATGAATGAACGGCACTACAGTACTGTGTTGATGCTATGCCGGATTCGCAGGTTTTAAGTCATTCTTGGAGACACGAAATCCTTAGCATTATATGTATTCGTGCGGTATCTTACGTATACTTTGAGCCTTAGATAGCAATTGGCGATTTGCGAGCGAGTTGAAAGCGAGGTGAGTCCGTCGCCGCGGTACTTTGGGCTTCACAATAGGGGAGTAGACTGATGATAAATTGTACAACATACTGTATTTATATGAATAAAATTACCTCAATATGTCGTCAAACAAAGATTTTTTTTTGGAATAAGACTTCATAGGTTCGCAAATTTTATGTTTTTCTTTATAATCTAAAATAAATTATGAAATTCTTTTAAGAATTCGTAATTCGAATTCAACAATACAATAATTGTATGACAACCATGAACTTACTTTTTCACGGTGAAAATTTCAGATTACTTATTGTCTCCATACAAATATTGGTACCCAACCCACAAGCACTACATATACTTAGTTTGTAATGCGTTTTAGCGCTCCGTAGGAATGTTGAAGTTCGACGGTAATTTCTGACTTTCCCATATATACATTAAGATCGTAATAAAAAACTTACATATAAATATACATACATAGACTGCTAAACTTATAACCCTTCCTTTTGGCTTTGCCGTAGTCGGGTAAAAATAGAATCGATTCGCTCGCGCGCTCGCCTCGCTTTCACCACGTCCGCAAATCGCCAGCGTGCTATGGCTCTTTTAGTTCAGCAATATATCTGTGACATCTTGTTTCTTAATATTTTATTTCGAAAAACTATTATATTTTTTGAATGAGTGCGTCTTTGGTCGAAAGTAAAAATCTATAATAACATCTAGTTTTTTACTGGTTCTTCTCAATGGTGATTTTGAGCCAGAATAAATAGTCTCAGGTGTAGAGTGTCGTGGGGTGGAGGGGCTGAGAACTGCCACGGATACACTCGCTTCATAATATCCCCTCCTTCGCTACGCCTCAGGTATTCTATCTCTGAACTGCCGATGATGACATAACCGACTTTGTCAGTCGATATAAAAGATGGGGATCTATGTCGGAATCCCTAAAACTATTTGACCTATCTTTCATCCAAATGATTGTTTGTTCTAAAGTTATTTGCCCTAATGCATGTGCCCTAACATTTTTTGTCCTTATTTTAAATGTCCTTATTTTTGTGTACTAATACTGATTTGTCCTAACGATTACATATCCTAAATTGTGTATGACGTAAGTATCAAATGTCCTAACAACATTGCCCCAATACTTAATGCACCTATGCACTAAATTGAACATTTAACATGTCAGTTCTGCCGCGGCGTGCGAGCTGTGTGGTCGCAGTTCTACCTAAGACTCCTCTTCGCTTCGCTCGTCGTTGTAGGTACCTAACGAAGACCTAAATGACGTATTTCATATTTAGTTAGGACATATAAGTTGTTTGTCAAATAAATATTAGGTCTTCCGAAATCCATACTAATATTATAAATGCGAAAGTGTGTCTGTCTGTCTGTCTGTCTGTCTGTCTGTCTGTCTGTCTGTTACCTCTTCACGCTTAAACCGCTGAACCGACTTAGATGAAATTTGGTATGGAGATAGTTTGAGACCCGGGAAAGGACATAGGATACATTACATCCCGAAAAAATTTAGTGTTCCCGTGGGATGAGCGGGTAACACCGCGGGGCACAGCTAGTTAGGAATAAATAGATTAGGGCATAAGAGTACAAGGTCATTTTATATTAAGGCTTTTTACTTTTAGGACAAAAGAGCGCTTAGGGCACAAGAGCATTATGGCAAATGAGCCTTAGGTCAAAAGTGTTTAGGACAAAAATGTTGGGGCATATGATTTTAGGATTGTCTAATGTTAGGGATTTCGAGGGAGACCCAAGAGAAAGATAGGTCAACTAATATGACGCGATCAACTAATAGGATGGATGATTTAGATTAAATTAAACACTTTAAATAATGTAATTACCCTTTAAAATTGTAGAACATTTAAAAAAAGGTTTTATCTAAAAAAATACATCTTAAAGTACAGTCCGACAACAAAGTGTAGAAATGAAATAGTGGCAATACTGTATTGTCGTCCCTTTCTAATAAATCTAAGAAAACGGGACGACATTACAGTATAGCCACTTTTTAAATTCTACACTTTCTTGTCGGAATATAATAATCCTGAAGTATTTATTTTATATAAATATATAATATTGAATATTTGCATGTGTTTATTTTTGCCAACCATATACTTTACTACTAAAACTGCACACTGTTAACGATAATTGGAAATAACATATGATACAGAAGGGCTACACCGATGTTCGAAATTCGACCGTCGTATATGCCGTGTTGTTCCGCTCACTCGAATATACTTCGACAGGAGAGCGAGAGGGATGGCGCTATTCGATGACCGAATTTCGAACATAGGAGTAGCCCTTCTGTGTGATTAAATTCCATAAAGTTCGAGTATACCAAAATGTTTTCGATTCTTCACCACTCGCACACAAGTGTTACTTAAACACGAGTGCCAGCGTGCTAGCGATTAACACAAAACTTTACATCTCTTTTTACACTATTTTAGCGAAACATTAACTCGAAAGAGACAGCTGATCTTATGAACAACCTAGCACGCTGGTATAAAATAGCAAGGTGCTATTATAGTATTATGCGTTTATTAACAATAGTGTTCAAACATATTGAATAACACGTCTAGAGACAGCTAGCAAATATGTATAGTATAATAATATAGCGAGTTATGTGATGTTTTGTGTCGGATTTATTCCGAATATAACCCGAATAGGGATGTTGAATTATACAATATATGTAGGTACTTATGAATTAAATTAGGTAAATTTGTCATGAAAAAGAAACAAAAATGAGTTTTGAAATTATATATGTAACTTCAAAGGTACCTACCCTAATTGTTTTAGAATGATAGCGATAGTTGTATGACACCCATGTACTTTAACGCACTGCCGATGTACCTTTACTTGTAGATGACGTTACAGTATGGTATGAATGTCAAACTTTATTTGTAATTTCTGACTCATAGGCGAAGGCTAGACGTACAACAAATACTTTTTTATTTATTTATTAAAATGAAATAACATTCTGTCTACGTAATTCAATCGCAAGGCTACACATACCTACAATAATTTTCACTTTAGTACTGTTACGTATTTCGTAGAGTTCAGTCCTGTAAATATGGAGGTAAAAAGCAAAGCTTGTCTGGCTATTATTTTAGCATATGGTTTTATAAATTTCCACCAGTGTTCTCGATGCTTCTCGTATTTTAATGGCATCCTTGTAGTATTTAGTTGAATATAATATATGCACTTAATGCGGCTTAACAAACTATTTCTCCATTATGTGTTTTTGTATCAAGTCATTCTATGGTAAGTCTGCTGAATAGACTGTTCTCTAAATTAAATTTGCACACTAGTCGTATTTACTGAAAATGTAAGGAAAAACAAATCTATTTTTTTTTATGAATATTGATTGAATCGCGATCAATTTTGTATTTATATTTAACCTCTGTAGGTTAATTTTGCAACCTCTACTTATCCGGAGTAGTGCACTGACTCCTGTACAGTCGCCATCAGATATATCGCAGCATATAAGGCGTTCATAAATATGTGAACATGTACTGTAACGCCCAGTCAATAAGAGTCGTGTTCAGATATTTATGAATACCTTACATGCTACGATATGTCTGATGGCGACTGTACCTACCTTTACAATGAGTTTACAGTGTCCGTCTTCGCTAGCGACTGCGTAAATGATTTGTATGGAGACTTGTCGTTCTACAAAGTAATTGCTAGGGGCGCTGTACTCTTCATACAAATCGTCAGCGTAATCCCCGCCGGCGGGGAACTTTTCTCTTTTTTCTTTATCATAACCCGATTCTCTTTTCACTCTCCTCCCGCCCTAAGTCAGACTGATACGGTTCAGTCTATTCACGACGCAGTCCATGCGCCCTGTGCGCCCGCGTCATTCCAACCCAAATCACCCCTGTGGCGCGGAGATAATCCTATTAGCGGGTTATACTCCCACACAAAGTCCGACTACTGGTAGTGACGGCTAACCAGCCCTGATACAATTGGGCAAGTGCGAGTCTGACTCGCGCATGAAGGGTTCCGTACCATAATCTATCACAAGCTTGTTGTATGGGAGCCCCCCTTACATATTAATTTTATTTTATTTTTAGTATTTGTTGTCATAGCGGCAATAGAAATACATCATCTGTGAAAATTTCAACTGTCTAGCTATCAACGTTCTTGAGATACAGCCTGGTAACAGACGGACGGACGGACGGACAGCGAAGTCTCAGTAATAGGATCCCGTTTTTACCCTTTGGGTACGGAACCCTAAAAAAAGGTCACATTAACTCATGGTAAGGGTATAGAGCTACCGCGGTGTCACGCACATTGCGTAAAATTAACGTACGACGAGTGAGTAACGGTTATGGTTATGGGCTTAGAATTTAAAAACAAAAAATGGTACAGAGGGCGCTAGGCCATGGCCTAGGAACCAACTTGTACGACAGTGAACGCGTATAGCGGGTGATCAATCCAAATGGGTCAGTAGGGAGAAGTCAAAAACTATAAGAGATAGGGAAATCTGTTCTTAGGAACCATGGCGTCGAGTTTAGATCATATACATAATTTAATACATAACCCGGTCAAAACCACTGTAAACAATAATGTTACAATACGACATGCGATTACTTACCAAATTGTAACTAGGTTCTATTCCCGGTTATGTACGAGATTTATGAAAAATATTGAATGCAGTTTCTATTAAATCTAAAATCGACGCCATCATTCCTAAGAACAGATTTCCCTATCGCTTATAGTTTTCGTTTTCTCGCTACTGACCCATTTGGATTGATCACCTTATATACGTTGCTATCAGTGAATACGCTTATTCCAATATAGCCATCCCTAAAATGATAGTTAGCCGGCTAGTTATGGGAATTTGACGATTAATTTGTTGTAATTACTACCGATAATATGTTTAAATCCGGCACAGTACATTGTATTTGTTTTGTTATCCGCATAATAATTGCAAGCATTATTGACCTTAGTCCACACTCGTACTAAATTTTTGGAAAAAGTTGTTGCAATTAGGACGTTAGTGCACAACTCTATGTGGTTTAAATTTCCCTGGAAAAAAAATATGTAATTAGTAGGTACGAGTGTGAACTAAGGTATCGATATGTAAGTAGGCTTTTTATAGTATAATATTGTCACAAATAATATTTATAATGATGTTAAATTTGTGTCTTCCTCGCACGATCTTTGATTAATCCATCACGGTAAGCAATATGATTAGGTAGATGATAATTCTGTCGTGAGCTGACGCTACTGATGTTTTACAAACTGTTTTACGACTTGACGATGCGGTTCGTGCAGATTGTACTGCAGCTTAGCCGACTGTACTGGGTTCGAATCCCAGCAAGACCAAATATTCACCCCTTATAGTTACGTATTGAACACGTTTTCTTAATTTTTGGACATTTTTGGATGTTTTTGGAGCCCGTCAGAGGACTATGTGTTTGTAATTTGAATTTGATTTTATACACAAACTGAAAATTATGTACCTACTGGATAGCTGCATCATGTATGACTTGAGAATATGAAGATTTCACTTGCGCTGTGTCGATATCTTTTGAGCATTTTTTGGTGGTCTTATTGTTACTCGATAATTGGTTTTGGACTGGTTGTAATTCTCCTTTTTTATCCTCAAGTCATATGGGAAATATATTTAAGCTCAAGTCCTCTTCAGTCGACCTGTGATCGACCGAAAAAGACAGTTTACTTGTATTGTATTCTATGCTATATCTTGTAGTCTATCAGAAATTCTGTTAGTAGGTAGTTTTAAAGCAGACGGAATATTTTTAACATCAACACAATGTTTCACTAATAACTATGTTCGAATTCTGTTATTATTGTAAAGTCTTGTTCGGAAAGAATGGGTGTACTGTAATGTTTCACTAGGTACCTACTTAGCAGAAACAAACCAATCTGTTTATTTAACCATACACTAAAATCAATCAATGTGCAGAAATAAAATCTTACACACTCAACTTTATTTTAGTTTTTATTTTTATCTCACAGAATTCACCTTACAGTGTAAAAAACAACTTAATATGTATATTTTAGTACTGTCGCCATTAGATATCATCATCATCATCAGCCTTTTACATCTATAACAGATGAGTTAAGCAGCGTCTAATAAACTGCGGCACTTTCGTAGATGGCTGAATAGCCCGATACGAGAGCGACAGCCGCGGCTGCATAATTGACAAATAAAGAAAGATATTAGATATACTGTACCGATAAATACCTTCATAAATATATTAGGCTGTGCCGCGCGGTGTTACCCGGTGATCCCACGGGAACACTATTTTTTTCGGGATAAAAAGTAGCCTATGTGTTAATCCAGGGTGTCAGCTTCCTTCATACCAAAAGTTATCATAACTGGTCCAGCCGTTTGAGTGGGAAGATGTAACAAACACACTCACAAACTTTCGCCTTTATAATATTAATGTGATGCAGGGAGGGAAAAACCGCAAAAGACCGGTACCCTTAAATAAAGGTATCCAACGGTAACGGTACCTAAATAAATAAATTTAATAGGTACCTTTTTAAAACGTTACCGTTAAGATTTACCGTTTCAAGTAATAGTTCGGTGAATAGAGACTAAAGTACTATGGGTGACCTTACAAACGGTCCAGTAGTTTTGAATTTTTGATATTATGTTGTCTAGGATGGTTAGTCAGTGTTTAAAATGCAAAATGCACAATTCCCCCCCCCCTCCGCGGCCGCCACCATATTGAAAAAACCGGATTTGCCCAGGCAACCCTAGGAGTCTGACATGCCCCACAACGTGCTACATCCAACAGCGTCGCACGTCATTCAACATTTCCAATCAGATACTGGTAAAGCCTGACCAGAAATATATGAGGTTTGTCAAGAGGGCGCTATTTACAAGATTTATATGGCAACAATTTTGCAACCAATCGCAACCGCACTGTCATTATAGTGCGATTAGTTTAAATACCTGTCAGTTCGTAAGTTAACCTCGTAATATAATTTATTGGAATGCACTTATTGTTTCCTGACTGTTTTTCGTGTAGCAAACACGTCTACACGTGTACCTACACTTTATTTATAATATTATTTTACATTCACGACTGAATGGTTTTCGGCATTTTCTTTGGATATTTTTAAATATTTGTCTTTTAAAGAAACCACCACGAATGACATTGACATTATTGACAAACCATCATAAAATCATTGCCAGTGTAAGAAATTAGTTCTAGTGAAATTCCGTACTTTTTTTATGTCATGGGGGCAAACGAGCAAACGTATCGCCTGATGGAAAGCGATTACCGTCGCCCATAGACACCTGCTATACCAGAGGAGTCACAAGTGCGTTGCCGCCGTTGCCGGCCTGAATATGGCGCATCCTGATATATTTCTGGCCAGGCTTTACCTACTTAGGCTAATTCCTTCGCAAGAACTAACAAAGAACAAAAGATTGCGATTTCTGTAGTGTCTTTTCTGAGGCACTACTGATCTTTACTATCGAATATTCGCAGCGGCATCTAGTTTCGGGTAGTACTACTCAACACGCCCCTAGCTAGTGAACATGGTTCACGATGCTTAATGGATACACGGTTCAGTCAGTTTATATAGCCTATCAAGAGTCGGTCCGGCCCAGGTAGGTATAGTGGCGCTACAAACAGCTTCCATATGGCAATAATGAGTATACGTTATATATTCGCATTATTAAACGTCAGTAGCGAATTGTCAGAATTTATCATTAACCAAATTCAAAACATTGTTTACCGGAATGCTGCTCAATCCTCCGTTCTTCTTGCGAAATAAATACTGAATCACATTGAGAAAAACTTGACTTTCATCACTGTGGATAGTTTTTAATCCAGTGAATAAAGGGTTTTTATCTTACAAACGGCATTTTGCATTTTAAACACTCACTAACTATCTTAAACAACATATCAAAAATTCAAAACTACCGGACCGTTTGTAAGGCCGCCCCTAGTAATTTAGTCTATATCCACCGAACTATTTGGCTTTATAATGCAAAAATTACTTAAATTTGCGGAATATTTAGTCGTTTCCTCTTTGTTTACATCAGTGACATTCACCAACTTTCACCATCATGATCAGTTACCAAATATTTGTCGTTATACTATACAATATCTATGTCACCATTAAAATAAATTTGTAGGTACCTTGCAGGTGCCACTAAAATTATGGGGCGTGGGCTGAAAAACTCCCTTTTGGGCTATAGTTGTGTTTGACACGTTATGGTCAGGCATTCTTTTTGGTACTGACCATAACTGTTCTATATTTAAAAGAATAAATTATTCAAAGAACATGACAGCAAGCCGCACGTCTTTTGTAACCAAACCTCAAAGTCAGCCAAAAGTCAATTTATTATAAAAAATATTGATCCCCATCAGCAGCAACGTGGAAATTGAGTTTTGAGTAGCATATTTGGACCGTACAAGATGAATTCTCACAAGTTAATTGCTGAATAAGTGGTTACAAAAGGCGTTTGTAAGTAATATTAGAAAGTACCCCCATATCCTAGCTCTGAATTAGTTTTGGTATAATCGTGAATGAACAATATGTCTCAATATTTGTATTTTTGAAGTAGGACTTTCAACTTAGATTAGTACAGTTTTAGGTAAAATTTCCAAATATGTCAAAATTTTGATAAGACAATGTCATTGTGTTTGGTTAACCTGAATTGCTGGTCAGGCGTACAGCCGCTACCGTGGGAAACCTTTGTCTTCTCGTCCCCAAGACTCATATAGCCGGCGATTGAGTAGGTACTTCGTCAAAGGGTATTTTTCCACCTACCGATTGAAGGTCAAAATGTATACTAGTACTTGTAGTTCTGATTCTGCTGGCAGATAGGCCAATAAGACGGCTTACTGTGACATTTGCATCGTTATCACACGACAACACAACACACATTAATATCTGATGCAAATTTTCCTGCTTTGCTTGAAACTCCGACCACGACATAATTTTCTCATTTATATCCTGTCAAGTTGTGACTACTTCAACTCTTGCTCTTCAGGTGATCATATCAAGACATATATAATAAATAAAGCAAAATGGGGGAAGATAAGAAGGGTAAAGGGGAAAAGCCGAAAGACAGTGACGCCGTGAACTTCTTGAAAGACTTCGTCGCTGGCGGCGTGTCGGCTGCCGTTGCGAAGACTTCGATGGCGCCGATTGAGAGAGTGAAACTGCTGTTGCAAGTGCAGCACGTTTCTAAGCAGATCAAGGAGAAGGACCGTTACAAAGGTACTGCATAGATGCTTTAAGAGGCCTTATTCCTTTTAATTTCTTGTTTATATTTTGACAAATTTATTGATAATTTCAACCAACTTTTTGAAGCGAATAATACTTTTCCCTGACTTCTAGGTAGTAACATAGCTATTTCATCGAACATAAGTTGAAAAAAAAACTATATTCCGCGTGAATTTTGTTAATGTCGAGAAGTTTTTGAAACAAAAATTATCAATGTCAAATTCAAACTGTAGGTTTTAAATATGTAGCAATAAATCGCAATACCTATTCTAAGTAGTCATATTGAGAATATTTTAAGAAACATGTTTGATCATCAGTGATCGGGGATTTCTCTGCCACTTGGGGTTAATGACCTCAATCATTATGCTAGTATGGATATGCCGCGGGATTCCGGGATTCGTGTGCGATATAGGATAGTGTTACGGCATGTTACTGTTAATCAATTAATCATGCATTGCATATATTATTATTATTAATAATTGAAAATTTGATTACAGATCAATTGAATATATCAATAAAACCACTAAGCTCGCGTTACCTTATCAGTTTCGCATTGCCTTTCAACGGCCGAGTCGAGACCCATGTTGCTGGTAGTAAACGCGTAAAAATAAATGTCAGCACAACGATACATTGGTTACGCGTTGGTCTTCTTTTAATAAAAAACGTGACATACATACATAGAATTAAAATCTTACAAATTGTATAAAATCAAACTATAACTTTCTTAATGCTATCAAAATATTTGAAAACTAGATAAGTTAATATAAAAATAACAGTCAGTTTTCACATAAAAATTGTATATTATACATAATCATTTATTTCGAATGTCAAATAACATATTATTTTTTATTACTTTTGGTCTATAAAATTAAAATAACAAACCATAATTTTTTCAATGTTATCTAATGTTAATCTATTTCGCTTGACATCTAAGATCCAGTTATAAGCCGAAAATGACCTTTCTACTTCGACCGACGTTAGCGAAGCGAATTTGTATATAGAAATTTCATCGGATGCGGATTCGAGTGATATTTGCTCGGCGTATGCTCTGACAAGATCTAAATCCGGAGCCATGACTGCTTCTAGTTTAGTCTCTATGCGTAAACTATTACTCCAACTTACAACTGTCCGGACTTCATCAAAGATTTCTAGGGCATCGATGATTGACAAATCTCGTTCCTGTAGTTTAACTAGTTTTTCCAACCGACATTTTTGACTATTGTTTTAGCTTTTGCCCGCCTGAGAGTTTTAAATAATATTTTTTCTTTAAATCATAAACAACACTGTTTTTTAACAGTCCTTTATTTTATAAACGAATTACCAACACCGAAATAGCGTTTACTTTCGAACAGTTTTGTTCCTATCGCGGGCCAAGCGGCGTATCCATATTATTATTTCGACTTGATATCCCGCGTGTGGCAGAGAAATCCCCGATCACTGTTGATCATAGAGAAAAGAAAAGAGTAAAACAATCAGTATTTTTGAACGAATAAGGAGCCTTAAATAATGAACGCGAGTGAACTGGTCTGTGATCGTATACATGACTCTTGCACTCATGTACTATGAAGGACGCTGTTCAAAGATAGATTCCTGAGCGTAGTGAGGATTTCAAGATACGAGAAGCCAAATAACTTTGCAGCCTTGCGGAACACACAACTTTTCACCTCACTACAGCGAGGAAAATGCGACATGTAAGAAAAACAGCCAAATATATAAAAATAATATTTAGATTTTACCCTCTATTTAACAGGCTGCCTCAGACGCATTACAACAACTAGTTGGTACTTTAGGTGCACATAAATATGACATAATAACACAACGATGCCGGTGGTGATGGTGGTAATGGTGGTGATGGTGGTGGTGGTGATGATAATGGTGGTGATGATAATGGTGGTCATGATAATGGTGGTGATGATGATGGTGGTGGTTTTGATGATGGTGGTGATGGTGTTGGTGATTATGATGGTACGGTGATGGTGGTGGTGTTGGTTGTGATGATGGTGGTGGTGATGGTGGTGGTGATGGCGGTGGTGGTGATGATAATGGTGGTGATGATAATGGTGGTGATGATGATGGTGGTGGTTTTGATGATGGTGGTGATGGTGTTGGTGATTATGATGGTACGGTGATGGTGGCGGTGGTGGTGATAATGCTGGTGGTGATGATGATGGTGGTGGTGACGATGATTTTGTGGGCATATTGATCATCACCTTTACCACCGGCATCGTCATCACAATCATCATTATCCTCATTACCGTTTATCACCACCATGGCCATCACCATCTGAATCAACACCGCCATTATCATGCCTAATCAGTAATCACCGTCATCACATTCATCACCATCAACATAATCATCATCATCATCATCATCATCACCAACACCACCATCACCATCACCACCACAAGTCACCAAGTACATTAACGTCATCATCACCAACACCATCATCATCACCATCATCATCACCATCATCACCACCAGTCACCACCAGTCACCACCATCATCATCATTACCGTCACCAACACCATCACTATTTCACGAGTTAATGCCCACGTATGCACAGTACACAACCCTTTCAAAATTTTCTACGCAGCCAACACGATTCCAACTCGGTACCCTTGCGGGGTGAGGTAACTCGATTCGGTGCGGGGGTGTGCGTGTCCATTCTGTATGTGGTCACATAGAATTAGTCATCGTGTTCGAAATTCAATAATATAAACGGAGGTTTTCCGAGTGAGTGAGGTGAAAATAAACGTGTCGCCTTTTCGGTGTGCTTGCCAAAGCAGGACTATTTAAGCACTAGATTAAAACTGACATCGCTACGATATACAGTTTTCGAAGAAATTAAGTCTAAAGTTGGCCGGATAGAGGGTCCCTAGAATATATAATATCCTCAGATATAAAAAATCAGTTCACCACACCGTTCACAGCCATGGTTATCTATAAGGGCGCGTGTAGACGGCGCCGCCTCCGCGCCGACACCGCACCGCCGCCGCACGGGCTCGTGTACACGGTGCCGCCTCCGCGCCGACACCGCGCCGCCTCCGCGCCGCCTCCGCGCCGACACCGCGCCGCCTCCGCGCCGACACCGCGCCGCCTCCGCGCCGACACCGCACCGCCTCCGCACCGCCTCCGCACCGCCTCCGCACCGCCGCCGCATTGCCTCCGAACCGCTGACGCACCTTCGCGCTATTATACGGTCGTTACGTTAGTAAAAGATTGCTAGCCACGAAGATCACGCGTCATGTCCAGTTTAACGAAAAAAAAGAAATTAGGGTTAGCTTACTATATGTATAGAAAGTGGCAGGAAGTGCCTGTTTTATGAAAGTGGATTCTATCTGATTTGAGAAAACCGGCCAAGAGCATGTCGGGCCACGCTCAGTGTAGGGTTCCGTAGTTGCTCATCCTTCACAATAAACTGCTGTTTTAAGCCTGAAGTTTACGTTAAAAAAGACTTTAAGCTCTATAAAAAGGCCGTAAACGCCCTAGAAACTGTAATCACTTATTACCTTCTGGAAGTCAACTTACGACCTTTTAAAGAAAAAATATGAAATTTGATGATAACTCAATAACGGCTCGACCGATTTTGTTCAATATAGTTTTCGTTGAAAGTACTTATAAGGCCTCATTAACATGAATTTTTCCGATTTTCTTTGACCCGTGGTTGAAAAGTTAGAGGGGGGGGGACACTATTTTTTTTGTTTTTGGATCGAATATTTACAAAACTGCTGACTTTATCAAAACATAATGTTAGAAGACCCCTATTATTTTTACAAGACCTATTCAACGACACCCCAAACATCAGTGTTGAAAAGAAAAAAAAAATTACCCCCACTTTAGGTGTTCGAGGTACCCGAAAAAAAAATTTTTTTTTTAATTTTATTTTACCGTTCTGTCGGCGTTATACATACACATACTCATACCAAATTTCAGGTTTCTAGTACTAATGATCACGGAGCTAAGCCGCGGACGGACGGACGGACGGACAGACGGACAGACGGACAGACGGACATGGCGAAACTATAAGGGTTCCTAGTTGACTACGGAACCCTAAAAAACTGAAACACATTATCGAAATTACGATTAAGTTTTTCAGTGGTACATATGTTATATTTTTGCCCGATAGTACATGTTATTTGGATTCAGAATCTCAATTAATTTTACCACTTCCGAATTTTTAACAAAACTTATTGAAAAGTTACGAAAATTGCCCAGAAATCAAAAGTTACTTACATGTTACGAGAGAGGGTCAAAAGTTCGAAAAAAGTAACAAATGTAACAATCTGGCAACGCTGAAAATGGCATCGGGGGGCGGCGGCGGCGCGGCGGCGGCGCGGCGGCGGTGCGGCGACGGCGGGGGACTCGCGTCTCGTATACATAGCGCGAAGGTGCGGCGGCGTTGCGGGGGCGGTGCGGCGGCGGCGCGGCGGCGG
Source organism: Apotomis betuletana (assembly GCA_932273695.1). Taxonomy (NCBI): domain Eukaryota; kingdom Metazoa; phylum Arthropoda; class Insecta; order Lepidoptera; family Tortricidae; genus Apotomis; species Apotomis betuletana. Next base: position 7,033,314 of record OW026298.1, on the reverse strand, counting down.
CGCGGCGGCAGCGCGGCGGCGGCGCGACGGCGGCGCGGCGGCGGGCTTTACGCGTCTCGTGTACATAGCGCGGCGGCGCGGCGGCGGTGCGGTGTCGGCGCGGAGGCGGCGCCGTCTACACGCGCCCTAAGGAGAATCTCATCGTCCGCGCATGCCCCGCAGGTCTGTTTACTGAGCCTTCGGTGCCACGCCACGTGGACTTTACGTTACGCACTACGTTTCGGTACCAGGATATCATAAAATGATGCAGATCTTTCTGTTTACTTTGGCTGTTGGATTGTATAGGTACACTAGGTGCAGAAGTCAATCTATATTCGTATGTTAGTAGGATTCGATTAAATACCTAGATGGCAAACGATATAAAACTGTTAATGCTTTATGTACAATATTACTACTAGAAATGAGCTACAAAACTGCCGAACAAATGTATTTCTTATCATAAAAACAGGAAGTTGTAAGTTTTTTCTATTTTCTTAATAATTTGATTTTGGTTACGTCAACCCAGAAAACTAAAACCATCTCACTGATAGAATATGGATGTTGATACAATTAATGAATGAGGTTTCTTATGGATCATACTTGGGTGATTGGACTATACCTAGGTGGGTTGTTATACGGGAACTAAACTTATACTCGTAAAGTTCATCGCTGTTCTGTCAGCTCAATACTGTATCGCGCGAGTGTGACTTAAGATGGACCCTTGGTCCGCTCTCGAGCGTCAGTTGTTTTTGTTCCCATCTGGGGCGGTAATGAATTGATTACGTGTTTTTTGACAGGTATAATGGACGCCATGGTTCGTATTCCCCGCGAGCAAGGCATAGGGGCAATGTGGCGCGGAAATCTCGCCAACGTGATCCGGTACTTCCCGACTCAGGCGCTCAACTTCGCTTTCAAGGACAAGTATGTAATGTAGTGTGTGAGTCACGTACTTGGCTACTACGAGCACATACAGTAATGTGCTCGTAGTAGCCAAGGAGTCATTCGGGTCAAGAGCACGCACTTTTTTTTTAATGGTCTCCAAGACCTATAAAGAATGGGATAATTGGCACGTTATGATATTAAATCAGTAGAATGATTAATATACTTTCACTATTTAAGGAAATTTACCATCAATGGTAATTAGTTTTAGCCCTACGTAGGCTTAACTGAAAACTTTCCCAATGCGGACTCTTGACCCGTCGTGTGGGTAAAATTACGCAAGTCTTAGGGTAAAGTTACGCACGCGGGGTAAACGTACGCATTCAGATTTCTAAGAGAATAAAATTAAGGTTGGCAGTAAACAACATTTATTAAATCTTGTAAATAACATAGAAAAAACATGAACATTAGCAAAACTAAGAACTCTTTGTATTATATGTATTATATAGTTATGAATATGAAGTTTGAGCTTGAGGTTTATTAAAGCCAATTGCTTGGGCCAAGCTGATGGGCGCTGACTGCCGTACCTAAACTTAAGTGAGATTTTGTTTAATTGAATTTCTTTTAAGTAAACTTTCTACTTAGTCTCGACCAGCCATCTTGCATGAATAATCGAAACGGCGTTCTATATTATTGGCTGTTGCAAACCCATATGAAAATCTTCTCAAATCATAATTGGTAACACCATAAAACTATTGTCCATATCTTTACAAATTGCTCTTCTTGGTCTTTGGTTAATGTAGGTTTAAAACGACCTAATGATGTTGGCACTTGAGTAGATTTTAGCTTCCTTCGTGAGGCCCTCACTAATGCCAACTTCTTCAGCAGCACGTCTTTGACTTTTCCCTTCTTGCATGAGTTTTTTCGCCTTCATTATTTGGTCATCTGAGATGAGGGTCCGCTGTGGGGCCTTTCTTATGTAATTTCTCGGCATTTTGCTGTATGCCGAAAGATTAAACATTTTTTTTAATTTTTTATTTCATTTGGGGTATAAGTTCGCAACTTACGCGTGCGTACTTTTAATCTCGTACTCTTACCCTAATCGGCAAATATACCAAATGATCAGTCACAACACACACATTAATTACGTTTTATGAATATGATAAACTTCCATAAAAACTACTATAAATGAACAATAGAAATATAGTAAACTTACTGGCACAGAGTTATTCATTTAGCCACAGCACACTTTTCTGTGGCACACACATTAAACGAATTAAGGGTGCTACAAGTATTCGGCGACGTGTCGCGACCAGTGCTAAAATTGCATCGGCGCAGCACGTGGCTCCTAAACGGCGACACTAGCGCCACTCAGTTTTACAAACACAGACCTCAGCCCCGCCACCCATGTCGGAGATCGGGCCACCGCGTACTGTTACCCGCCGCGTGCTGTTACCCCGAATGACTCTACGTGACTCACACAACCACAACACCAGGCGGTGCGGGGAACGGCGCCCCCCTTGTATACGTCTCTCAAAGTCAAAGTATGAAGCCACTTTGGCTTCATACTATAGCCCCTAAAATACCTATATAACAAAATATTCTTAGAAATCCAAAATGCTCCTAGTATTAGTTGTTTAAAAACTTAAGACCAAACTAACAGTATCTACACGCAATTTACTCCATTGACGAATTTGTAAAGTAACTGAGTGCGCAATTCCTTTAATCGGGTTGCTACCAAATGTAATATAAATTAATTGTAGTTACAATCTTATAATAATTGTATATTGCCATGTAAAATTATGTTTTGTTAAAATGAATGAATGAATGAATGAAGTCAGATTAGTCAGATTGTTATTATATTTATTTTTCATTTTATTTAGTTATGATTATGATTGCTGATGTGCAGTATTCAACATACGACGTACATTGCTTTAAATTTTATTATTATTTTCATTTACTGTAAACCTCAGTGTAGCGCTGGCACTAGAGTATAGTGAGTGGAGGAGGGCCCCAAAATTACGCCTTTTTGCGAAAAGAGGAGAGCCACGCAACTAGAGAAGCGCTAAGTGTGAATGTGGACTGATCAGAAGAAGAGGATAGCCAAAGAAAATATTATTGGATTGTATGAATATAAAAGAGAAGGAAGTAAACAATGAAACGGTATCATAGAGAGGAATGGTAGAAGTATAACATGATGTGTCGACACCAAATAAATGGGACAAGGGCAAGGGAATGATGATAAAAGGATGCCGGATGACACTACCCTGACCAACAGCATGGGACTCTGCAGGCTTGGATCCAGCCATTTAAATAGATACACATACAGTAAAAATGAGTCAAGTGCAAGCGGGCTACGGAGACCATAAATCGCCAGCTGACAACCAAAACTGACTAAAATTTCTGTCACTACTCTTCGAAACCTCGTTAGTAGATTGATACTGTGACACGAGCTTTGTTTTAAGTAGGTATTTGTTACTTAATGAGTTTTGCTTGTCAACAGACGAAATATTATAAACCCAAATTTAGGATGGGGGCTTGCCAACAACGGCAGATCCGTGCCTGTGTCGGCGATGCTCAGGGAGGACTATGCTGGCCCCTGTCCTCTAATAGCGTGTTTTTTGTGAACCTAGGTACAAGAATGTATTTCTGGCGGGTGTGGACAAAGACAAGCAGTTCTGGAGGCACTTCGCGGGAAACCTGGCCTCTGGTGGCGCGGCCGGCGCGACGTCCCTGTGCTTTGTATACCCTCTGGACTACGCAAGAACTAGGTTAGTATTTAATTAAGTTGACGTTGCTGCTGGAAGGAAGTCCCATGGAAGAAAGAACCTATGGAATTGGCATGTAGGTTAAATCGTACATAAACCGCTGTCGCCAAACTCATGCAAATAAAGGCAAATCGTTACACGTCACACTATTACAAATCTTAATTCATTGGTTTAAAGTTACAGCAATATCAACAACAAAATGTCACTTAAGTTACGTCAGTTCTAGACTGAAAGCAACTTTACCTGGCTTCATTTGCGATGTAAATTACAATGTTCCAAAATTGTAACATACGTTTGTTTTTAAAATGCTTGGAAGTCACCAAAAGCTAACATGATGTCGGCATATTTCTGCTACTCGACAACAGATGACACTCTGGTCAATAATATTTTAAGTTAGAATGTGATGGTACCTAAGATCAAGTATGAAGTATCGATAGTTTCGTTCTCGACAAAACAATACATTTATAACAAAAATTTGAAGCTACATTCCAACACATTTATAACTCTACAATAGTGATATATTTTGCGTTATATGTAACATATTCTCTGGTAACGATAAAATAACATTCCTAATAATATTTTTAAAAACAGTTTTGTTAATCTAGCTGCTTCTAATGACAAATCATAAATTTCCGGCAGTGTATGTCTATCCTAACTTGCCTACAATCCGTGCAAAACACAGGACCTGTTACTGTTCCTTTGTGCTCATAGGCGGTGGTCATATTAGGCAGTGTCAGTGCAGTAATTTACCTGTAAGTTGCGCGATGACGTCTTTTTCAATTCTATTCAATTCTTTTTAATTCTTTATTCAATAACAATAAACATTGTGTTTACATGTCAGATTTTACTTTTACATGTCAGATTTTACGTCACATATGAGGGTTTAAAAAGATTGTCAATAAAACCACATTGAAAAAAAAAACTTTTACTAAACATATTCAACATAATACATATTTACGATACTTTTTTAGACCATGACATAACGAAGGGTATTTCTAAGCGGTAAGATAAGGCAGCATACTTAAGAGGCCTTATTCCTTTTAAAATGCTGATTGTTTAGACATTTTTCTCTATGATCAAACATGTTTCTTAATATACTATTGATGTTACTTTCTAGAACAGGGCTATTGGGATTTATTGGTATATATTTGAAACCTACAGTTTGAATTTTTCATTGATAATTTTTGTTTCAAAAACTACTCGAAATTGACAAAATTCACGCGGAAAATTAGTTTTTTTTAACTTATTTTCGACTGTACGCAATGAAAGCGTGAAATAACTATGTTACTACCTAGAACTCGGGGAAAAGTATTATTCACTTCAAAAAGTTGGTTGAAATTATCAATATATTTGTCATAATATGAAAAAAATAAATTTTAAAAGGAATAAGGCCTCTGCTAGCGTGGGAATAGCAGACCCCTTAATAAATCTTTAATAATTTAATTTCAGTTATCAAAGTCGAATATAACATAACCCGTTAGAAGTATCTCGTTACGGCCGTAATGGCGTCACAACATCTACGGATATTTCCGACCAGTTGTAAACCCTAATCTATGGTAATTTTTCTTTTCCCGCCAGGTTAGCAGCGGACATAGGCAAAGGAAAAAACAAGGAGTTTAATGGTATCATCGACTGCATCGGGAAGACTCTTAAGTCAGACGGGCCGCTAGGGTTGTACCGAGGATTCGTGGTCTCCGTGCAGGGCATCATCATATACAGGGCCTCTTACTTCGGCTTTTACGACACAGCTCGCGGCCTACTGCCCGACCCTAAGAACACGCCTCTTCTGCTCTCCTGGGCGATCGCTCAGGTATTCGTTGTTGCTCATTATTTTTCACATTAGAAATTTGAGTCATAAGAGTTTACGTCTCTGAAGTTTGCTTTAATCGTCTTCATACAGCGCCCGCCAAACCTCTTTGATTCCTAAAAATAATTACTTATCGTGACTATACTTGGCTAATTCGTTTTGTGACACTTCCATAATCTGCGGGCGACACTTTCAGCCCGAGTGGTACAACAAATACAAATAATATATATTGTTAGATTAACAGATTTGCATAGTTTTTAACCTTTTGAACGCCAAGAGCCAAACTAAAGTGGTCGTGTGCTGTCGGGCCTACCACGCCAGCGACCACTAAAGCGGTAATGGCGGACGCTGTCAAAGCAATTTTCCTGCTGACAGATAAGGTATATTTTCGCTCTTTCATTTTTCAACTATTGGCGTACGAGTATAAGCCACATCTTGACATGAGAAGAAAAGCGTTCAATAGGTTAAGCTGCTAACATTTCTCCGGAATGCCCTGGGCAGGAATGAATTGAACCATGTCTAGTTAAAAAAAAATAGTAATTGGTTCACACCACAATCATGTTCTCGAGTTTTCTTAAACACGCTACATCTTAGAATTTCATATACGCCTCGTAATTTTTCAGACGGTGACCACAGTCGCGGGGATCATGTCGTACCCGCTGGACACAGTGCGTCGACGCATGATGATGCAGTCGGGGCGGCCGGTGGCCGAGCGGACCTATAAGAGCACCGCCCATTGCTGGGCCGTCATCCTCAAAACTGAGGGCCCGGGCGCCTTCTTCAAAGGAGCGTTCTCCAACGTGCTGAGAGGCACTGGCGGCGCTCTAGTGTTGATCCTCTACGATGAAGTGAAGAAATTGCTCTAAGTCGTTGATTGGGACCCTGGTAATTCATTCAACATTCGGTAGCCGTTTACGCTGTCAGTTTAACATTAAATTGTATTATTTGCTAGTATTTACATAATAATTACACTGTTCAATGTTATTATGTATCAGATGGTGAAATCTGCTATGTTACACTGATCGCTTCCAGAGGATGCGTTTTTGAGTAGTATATGCAATAAAAGTAGGTATTTTTGATGTCATTTTCATTAACCGCTCAAAAGCGCTTCCACAATAGATAGTCAGAAATCGGGGATACACCGGGTGTTGCTTATTTTCTAACACTCGACTCTCACCCTCTCATTTTCTTCTACGACAAGAAAAAACGGCGTTATTTTTTTTCTTTTTTTAAACTCTGTTTTAGAGGTCGGTACCGGCAAATAAAGATTCTGAAAAGGAAATGATAAACGAAAATCTTTTCCATTGTATCTTTAAGCAGAACGTACATAATTTTATTTAAAAAAATATAAAAATATATATCTATGTAGATATGAACTAGTCTTTTTTTTGTACTACACAATAATTCAGTTGATATTTAACTAGGTTGATACATTAGGTTAATAAAATTATATCACTACGGAAATTAAAAAAAAAAAACTGGGCCGAGGTTTATTAACATTTACCTCGGTGTTTTAAATGGGCAGTAGCGACCTCTAAAACAACATAAAAAAATATAAACAAAATCAGAGACTTTTTTTCGTGTTCTAGAACAAAATCAGAGGTGCGAGGAAAAAAGAAAAAAGTCGTCGAAAAAAGCAACACCCTGGGATACACTTTGTACAATACCATTACTCTGTGTATCTGGCGTATTTATACGAATGACAAGGAAAGTGGTGCGCTTTACGAAGGCTATAATTATACATTGTCGTTAGCCTAGTGGTAATAATTTGTTGTTTTTTGTTATCAAAGTGCCATGCCAAATGTTGATGTTTATAATATAAATTTTTATATTGACTTAATTGGTTATCATGTTTCTTTTTTCACTTATTATTTTGTATATATGTTATTTCAATCTTCTTGGATTTCAAATCTTGCGTGGTCGAGCCAGGAAGTGACTGCCCTGCACGAACACAGCGACTGTTCTAAATTGGCGAAACTACACTCGGGTGCAAAGATATCGGACCACCCAAGCATTTTGAACATTTTCCCATTTTATACTAAAACTGTAAGCTCAGGCGTAACAATTTAAATACCACGTGATAGATAATTTTCTGCCCTATCAAATGACACCAATATTCAAGGGTGGAAATCGATATTGTGCAAAATGTGGGAGTGGAAATCAGACCCCCCTCCAACTGCATCGTAAACACGTGCACTAATTGTCCACTTACCATTAGGCATAAAACCAGTAATTATCATTGTTTATGCATCGTTCGTAATTGATACGTCTTCCTGAACACCGCTCTCATCGACTCGACCCTGTAAAACTGAACATGGATACTACCACGAGTGAAGCCGCCCAAGCTTGCCCTGTTGCAGAGTGGGCTTAACGTGAAGTGGCTCGACAACTGAACTTATCGAAGTCATCAGTACAAAGTGTGTACCAGAGGTTCTGCGAAGATCAGACATTCTCCAGAAGACCCGGAACAGGCAGAACTCGCAGTACTTCAGAGAGAGAGATGACAGTTTTATCGCTGTTTCCACGCTACGAAATCGTCCATTCTTCTTCTTCTTTATTGTTGATACCAAAAGGTTGATCACAATTGTAATTTGTAGACCCCTCATTATTATTAATTCGTTTATGATAATAGTTTTGTACCCCTCATCCGTATTCTAGTGTGAGAAACTTAGAAAATATAGTGTTTATGTCTTGTTCCTTGTCATCTGTCAAAGCTGTGTCGCACATGCGTCATAAAAAAATATTTTAAGCCAGGGGAGTTGGCCCTAGGCAGAGAAAAAAGTACTAGGATAACATAAAACAAGAAGAGTTACTTCAAACACTAATACGAAGGAAAAGTTAACAACTGTGTGCACAAAAAATGATTACTTATAATTATACAGCTAAAATCACAATATACCATGGGTTTCTACGTATTAGTTAGTAAAATAGGATATCATTTTGGTGTTTGGGGTTATCAGTAATGGCCGCTATAAAATCGAAGAATACCCATCGCGCATGTCCTGCTCCTGTTGTATACCTACACAATTATTGTTCCTCGCCTCATGAATCGTATGTTGCGTTTGGGGGCATGTTGTTATTTTTTTATAGTGAATTCCGAGTCTGAGTAGGTACTTTATAAAAAAAGAGTATCGCCCGAACGATTTGTATAAAATTAATATACCTAGTTAGGTCTTTCTATTAGGCAAACTGACCGTACCCGGATTGTGAAATATTTTAAGTCTAATTTTATAATATTTACTACTTTAACAATGGTGTCATAAAACTGTTTAAGAGGCCTTATTCCTTTTAAAAATTTTTTTTTTCATATTATGATAAATATATTGATAATTTCAACCAACTTTTTGAAGTGAATACTACTTTTCCCCGAGTTCTAGGAAGTAACAGTTATTTCACGCTTTCATTGCGTACAGTCGAAAATAAGTTAAAAAAACTAATTTTCCGCGTGAATTTTGTCAATTTCGAGTAGTTTTTGAAACAAAAATTATCAATGAAAAATTCAAACTGTAGGTTTCAAATATATACCAATAAATCCCAATAGCCCTGTTCTAGAAAGTAACATCAATAGTATGTTAAGAAACATGTTTGATCATAGAGAAAAATGTCTAAACAATCAGCATTTTAAAAGGAATAAGGCCTCTTAAAATGCACTGCTTTTTAGTGAGAACAGTTGGTCCAGATGTTCTAGTATACTAACATTAACAAAAACCTATTTCCGTCGTTAATACCAACTCCGACACGAGTTTGCGCCACTTGTCCCGATCTAGCACCGTTTCCCGCCAGTCCCTCCCCCCCGTAAAATTTTGTGAATGTGACTTACCCAGTTCTCCCGCATGACCCTTCACTTACTACGAACAAAATTTATTGTGTGTATAATTCGCAAGTTACACATCAGATTGCTAATATTTTAACTGTATGTTAGAGTACAACTTTGGTACATGTTTTTAGAGTAATAACATTTTTCGATAATCAAGGGCTTCATGGTAAACTGCGATACACCCGCCACCCTGACAGTCAGAATGGCGGGTGTACCTAAACATTGTAATAACTTTTTGTAAGGCGAGGTACAATTTTTTTTAAAGTAGGTACAAAATAGTACATTTTGAGTACATTTTTTTGGTATAATTGTTTTACAAATCCGTGATGGTACACCCGCCATTCTGACTCTCACCACTCACTACATAGGAATCCATTACATTTTTGGGGGTACTGTTAACTACCCTTCTACCCTACCTTGGATTATCATTCGATATATGCCAACCGATATTTGACCTAACAGATTAACCTAACTCAGTGCAACACATACATCTCCTTTGCAAGCTTTTAAGCTCCAAGCATTCCATGTATCCCTGGTACTTGTGTCACGTGCATAACCTGTTGAATTGTTTGTACTTGCGCAGTGCTTACCTCAAGAAACCATATGCCTTGTTTAGGCAACAATCTTACAGATGGTGAAGTGTTCTTTGAATAAAATCTTCAGGTAGGTTGAAAAAAAGCATATAGTACATTTTATATCAGGGACGATGGGGCGTATTAGGTTGATAATGGCTAATGAGTGCTGAAGTCATCATAGAGGCCTAACCAGCATTGTTCAGGCAAAGTCATGGAGTTGGGGCATGCGTAGTGTTAGAAACCCCGACAAATTCTGTGTTTGTCGTCCTCGGAAGGCGAACCCACTCCGAGGACCCATGACATTTTGGCCTCTTGACTCTTGTCTGATTATCGTTAGCCGACTGTTATTTATACAGGGTTGATTTTTTAGTCGTGAATGGTAGTGCCAGGGGGTGATGAGGAGGGTGACGCTGAGCAACTTTCACTATGGGGACAACCAAATCTGTCCCCATAGTGAAAGTTGCTCAGCGTCACCCGGGGATAACCCAATTAAAAAATAGCGCTTGATTAACGTTAAACTCTATATATTATGTAGATCTAGTTTTGAAATCACATCAGCACATTACACGCGTTAAAAATGTTAAAACGTTAATTAAGCGCTGTTTTTAGTTAGGTTATCCGGGTTCCACTGTTGTTTATACTTGGACTTGGAGTGGTTGATACTGAGGTCCCACTAGCACACCTCTCGCTTGTATTTGACGAATGAGAGCAAGATGACAATATTGTTTACCTTGCTGCACTTTAGCGAACTTGCGCCATGCTCATGACAGTCAAAGCTGCACTGCACATGCGCCATAGCTCTTTTTTTTATAACTGGGCTAAGAGAGTTGGGACGAGGCACGGAAAAAAGTACTAAGGCAGCATAAATTAAAGAAAGATATTAGAACCACCAATATGGTGCATAAGTTCAAGGCTGAGTACACAATCTTTGTTTAAAATTTGGTAGTTAAAAACTTGAATAACCGCAGGTTTCTGCAGTGTCTCAGTCGCTAAAATTGAGGTAAAAGTGAGGTGTTTGAGGTTATTGAAAATGGCGACCGTAAAAATCGATGAAGGTCCAAACGCGCATGTCTGGTTACGTGTACATAACTTTTATGTATACTATGTGATGTCAACTACAGAAATGTGCTGCAGTAAAGGGATGACGGTGCGTTTACGCAGTGACGTGTCGTACCGTACCGCTTTTACCGCAAGCAGTTACCACACAGCTGTTTATTAAGGGCAGGGAGTTCCTGATAATTGAATGCAAACTGCGGAATTTAAGTAATTTATTTTTAAACATATTACGTAAATCCATTAGAAAATCAGCACTTGAAAGATAAGATAGAATTAATCATACAATAATAAATTGATAACTATAGAATACCACACTAATCTCTCTTAACTTAACCCTTTGAACGCCACGAGCCACTAAAGTGGTCGTGTGCAGTCGTGCCTACCACGCCAACGACCACTAAAGGGGTAATGTCAGCAGGAAAATTGCCTTATCAGGTATATTTTCGCTCTTTCTTTTTTCAACTATTGGCGTATGCCACATTTTGACATGGGTTAAAAGTAGTTCTGATATATGTGAACAGATATTTATGACCGTATCGTTCGCTCAGATTTAGGTATATCTAAAGGTCTTCGCACATTATAACAACTCAACGGCGACTCGATTCTATGCCAAATATTGAAATTTAAGCCCTATGTCATATTTACTAGGTTTAATTTCAAAAAATGATAGTAGTGGACGACGCGTCGGTGCACCGTCGAAATTAAACCTAGTAAATATGACATAGGGCTTAAATTTCAATATTTGGCATAGAATCGAGTCGCCGTTGAGTTGTTATAATGTGCGAAGACCTTTATATGGCAACTGTAAACACCTAAGGTTGAATTAATCAACAAACTGCAATGCAGTTTGGCGAAACATATAAAGTGTAACAGTTTGTAATTTTTTTAGTATAATAATTTATTATTATTTATTTATTATTAATAAATAAATAAATAATAAAAAATAATTAATTTCAAGTACAATAAGTAAGTTCAGCCTCAGCCGGGTTATATTCTCAATAACAGTCCCGTCAAACACATTACCTTCCCAGTTTTTAGGGTTCCGTACCTCAATCGAAAAAAACGGAACCCTTATAGGATCACTTATTTGTCCGTCCGTCCGTCTGTCATCTGTCTAGACCCTTTATCTCGAGATCGCGTGGAAGCATCGAGATGAGATTAACACCATATACTTATACTCAGGTCTACGGTCCTTTGAAGCTGTAAAATATTAAACAAATACGTTAATGGGAAAAAAAATACGGCCGTTTATGTCGCAAATAACGTACATTTCGACACTCTCAAGGGAATCAAAATGATAGGGTACTTCCCGATGATCTAGAACTATGAAATTTGGCAAGTAATATCGTTATATACTACAAATACTTATAAAAATATGAAAACATAAAAAAATAAATAAAAAAGAAATAATTTGTAAAAAAATCATAAAAAAATATAGTCCTTTTCAAACAACATTATAATTGGGGAACTCAATTGCGTTAAGTTTGCACCTCGTTTGTCTGCGGTGCCATACATTTCAGGTGCAAACTTAACTCGAGCAGGCCAATTAAGATGGGAAAGTGAAAGTTTGTACGGAACCCTCGGTGCGCGAGTCACACTCGCACTTGGCCGGTTTTTAGATTCAGTTACAGTTGTGATGAGAAATAAAAATGCATTTCGCGCAAACAGATCCTTTATTTCACTTAATATCACACAAGAGCGCGACTCCACGGAGCGCCCAGTGCCGAGGATTGCTGTCGGTTTCGAAATCTATGGAGCCGACGTATTTGGCGTCGGTGCGTTGTGGCTTGCGATAGATTGGGCACTCGTAGAGGCGGGGGTCCTTGCCTGCTGTGGTGTTGATCGCGAAGATATAGATGATCGGCATCTGCTCGTACAGGACTTTAGGCTTGGATTCTATCAGCTTCCCCGATTTTCTGTCCAGTGATGCGCCTAGGAAAATAAAATTCATTCATATATGTATGTTCCTGATATCCACTATTATTGACTCTTTGGATCCAAATGCTATAACCATATAACCAGCTATTATTATTGTTGTGAATTTTTCGCCTGGTGACAACCAAAACTAACTAAAATTTCTGCCAATGCTCTTCAAAGCCTAGTCTCTAGTAAGTAGATTGACACCGAGATAGGCTTTGTTTTAAGTAAGTATTTGAGTTTTGGTTGGCAACAGACGCATACGGCTTTATACCACCGTCCATAAAAGACAATTCATATCTTTACAATGAACACCACGTAAGTATGCGTTTTAACTTAGCGTCTTGGTAATCATTATCATTAGGCGTCCGAACGATTTGTCTAGAGTAGCAGGACAGTGATTACGTTCAGGCTAACTTCAACTTCAAAACACGTGCACGCAGATACCTTCTAAGAACAAGCCATAGACGTAAACTCCTTCTGCAGGGCCTTCGTGCACGTCTTCTCTGTTTAACTTGGTGATGTGGTTTTGCAACACTACAGAGTCCAGCGCCCAGCCCTTGTGACTTCTGGTAACTTCCTGGGAAAAAGTAGTAACACAAAAACCAGTTATTACCGGAACGATGATAATAACTTGGCCAAACGTTGTAAAGTTGGAGCTGTGATGCGATACTCCTTGAAGTATCAGCAATCAGGTCAGATACTCGGTTAAACTTAGTTATGCAATGACTATCTCATAGCGGTTAAGACTTCGCGAAGCGTTTAAAGGTGTTTGGATCTGATCAACTAAGAGCATACTAGGTATATTACCTGTCTCATGGCGGTAAGGAATCCCTGGGGGTTAAAGAAGCCCGTCATCCAGAAGGCGTTAGGGCGTCCGTTGCGCAGCCACACCCGGTACTGATGCTCGCGCTCTAGTAATTCTGTGTACCAAAAACCTAACGTTGCTGATTCCCAAGAAACCTGAAAAATTACAGAAACATTGGAGAACTGTTGATCAAATCTTGATTTAAAGTGCTGTGTTGAGGGGCAGTGTGAATACTTTGAGCTCAACACGTTCTGTATAAATCCCAGGCTTTCTTAACAGGATAACGCACCTTAAGCCAGTTCTGAGGTATCCTAGCGTCGTACATAGCGTCGAGACTCTCTCGCAGTGCCTGGCTCATCACTATTGTTCCATCGATAGCTAACTTCAGATTGCACAAAGTAGACTGAACCGATTTAATTACACGCTGTATGCGATCAATCTCTTGCCTGAAACAAATGAATGTTTCATGAACCTGCCAGCTGCGAGAATATCTGATGAAATGTATGATCAATCGATCACCAAACTTACGTACCTTAAGAAAATGTTCATAGGTAGAAAAGCACCCATCTTCACCAACGCTTCTCTAACTTCAAAACTAACGTATTGTTTAGGTAATTTTTCCAACATGTCTTCAGCGAGTCGGTATACGATGCTTTCCCTGGTCTCGCCGCCTTGGCTACCACCTTCTTTCGGTTGCACGCTCAATATCGTGTCCAAGATATCCTTTGCGCTATTGATTTGATACGTTATGTCAGCGTTGCCGTGGAGACCGAAGACTTCAGGAGTATCGGTCAATGGTAATTGGTTTATGTAATCAACATAACCGGACAGATTCCTCGTTTGAGGCACTTTATAACCCTTATAAAATTCAAATCCTGGTCGCAATAGTACATCACAAAACCAGACATTTGTGAACGTTGTCAGAAGTCTTTTGTCGAAGTCATCAGTGACTCTACCACCGTATTGTACTTCTCCGAGCATGTAACAGATCGTTGGCCACGATATGCCTTTTTTGGGGTCTATGTCGTCTAGATGGTTTTGGACAAATTGCACGCTTGCAGCGTAGTCGGCTTGATTGAATTCGTATGGAACATTCCAGCCTAGAGGACCAAACTTGCGACGTTCTTGCAAGATGGTGTGTAAGAACGCTACAGCGTATAACAACGGTGGCCATTGTGATAAAGATGAATAATCTAAGGTATCCTGCGTAATGTTTTGGTAAGTTCTTTTCATGCTAGCTCTGATGCCTTGAGGGGGTTCGTTGGTGAATTTGATAGCCATTTGTAGTAGTCCTATCGGGAAATCTGTGTGGACTTCAGTGGTAAGCCAGAGCCTGAAGGACTCTTGTACGTGTTCTGTTTCTATGAGGGCATCCATTGCTTCCACACAGAATGGAAGAGACAAATGAATATTTTGAAGAAGCACCCAGCCCCCTTCGCTCATGGAGTCCGCGATCATTTTGCGTGCAACTATTTCTTGACCCTGTCCCATTGAGACTGCTTTCAACTCTGAAAATGAAAATGAAGACATATGAAAATAACATTATAATGTTATTAAAACTATCGTGAGACATCTTTACTAATTATAAAAACGGTATAAACTCACGTAAAAAATTGTCAGGCAAAATGGCAGTGGGTCGCGAGTCGCGTAGCAGCACGGATAGCTACCCCTGATGAAGAGCTCCAAATGAGTTCGAAACATGTCGGGCCGTTCCTGACAATTTTTTACGTGAGTTTATACCGTTTTTATAATTAGTAAAATAACATTATCATTATGTATTTACGCTATATGATCTCAAATATTGTTAAGTCAAAAATATTTACGTATTTCCTTAGATTTGGCTAATGAAGCAATCTGCGCTGAAGGATCAGATCCTATGGACAGGATGCAAACGAGAGGTGTGCGAGGTTCTGACTCTTCCCAAGTCGCTTCGAGGTTCAAAATGCAGCCTTCGCCATATTCCGGGCCAAGAGAATCTGAAATAGGATATAGCAATAAGAGTGTCTGTCAGGATGGCGTGAGAGATGTCTGAATAGTCACAAAATTTGTACCAAATAATTGTACCTAAACTGTACTAAACTGTACCTATGTGAAAAAAAACTGTACCTCAAGCAATTAAACATTAAATAGATAGTGAGCTAGACACGCCATTCTGACGTCAGCTTGGCGCGCATAGTCGTGTATCGCCCCGACGTCTGGGAACTATGTTCTGGAACATACATCAATAAACTGTGCCTAAACTGTACTAAACTGTACCTATGTGAAAAAAACTGTACCTCAAGCAATTAAATAGATAGTGACATAGACACGCTGTTCTGACGTCAGCTTGACGCGCATAGTCGTGTATCGCCCCAAAGTTTAGGTACAGTTTATTGATATATGTTCCAGAACGTAGTTCCCACACGTTGGGGCGATACACGACTATGCGCGCCAAGCTGACGTCAGAACGGCGTGTCTATGTCACTATCTATTTAATTGCTTGAGGTACAGTTTTTTTCACATAGGTACAGTTTAGTACAGTTTAGGTACAGTTTATTGATGTATGTTCCAGAACATAGTTCCCACACGTTGGGGCGATACACGACTATGCGCGCCAAGCTGACGTCAGAACGGCGTGTCTATGTCACTATCTTTTTAATTGCTTGAGGTACAGTTTTTTTCACATAGGTACAGTTTAGTACAGTTTAGGTACAGTTTATTGATGTATATTCCAGAACATAGTTCCCACACGTTGGGCGGATACACGACTATGCGCGCCAAGCTGACGTCAGAATGGCGTGTCTAGCTCACTATCTATTTAATGTTTAATTGCTTGAGGTACAGTTTTTTTTCACATAGGTACAGTTTAGTACAGTTTAGGTACAGTTATTTGGTACAAATTTTGTGACTATATTCAGACATCTCTCACGCCATCCTGACAGACACCAATAAGACCTTACTATTGAGAACTTTCTTTGTTCTTTTGAACTTTTTCTTACATTCTAATCTTTTCATACAATATTCTTACCGACGATGTACTTCCTAGCCTGGGAGAGTGTACGATCAGGGCTCCATGACCGAATGAGCAGTAGTTTACGGAATACGTCAAGGCTGTCGTTATACCCACTGGGGAGGATTTCCTCTTCAGGCTTAGCCTTCTCGTACCAGACGCGCCATTCCTTCTCATTTGATGTGATCTGAAATACCAGGAAGAGATCGATACAGATTTTATTAAAACAGATGAAACACTTCTGCGATAGGCTAATAAATGTACCTTTTGTAGCACGTCGGCAAAAGTCTTCAATTTGCTAATTTCCACTAAATTTAGCCACGTTATATCTAATATCCATCTGAACGGTTTCGGAGTAACTGCATTCAAATCCAGTGATGCACCTCCTTTGACGAACGCCATGAATTCGTCGTGTGAAATTAGCTGTCGGTGACAATCGATCTTCATTGCCAGCATAAGCGTGAACAAAGCCTTGTGTCTCTCATACAAACTACGCAATGTAAATCCCCATACTTCATGAGTCAAGTACTTCAGTATTATATTTATACGTTCTTCAGTTACGTTAGTCTTTGTGGACTTGGTGATAGAATTGTCGAATATCGTCAGGAATTGTTTCAAGGAATTCTGGTACATTATATTGACATCGCTCATTTCTACTATAAGAAAATATAATATTGAGCCTCTTGCTGCGACTGCCCTAAATTCTTCACGAGCTTTAATTATTTTCTTTTCAGTTACTTCCGCTACTTTCAACTTTTCATTGACTTCTTCTGCTGTAGTTTTAGTTATTTGTAAGACTTGAATTAAAGCTTCGTCATCGACTAATGAGCCCTCAGAGGACGTGAGACGGCAAAGCAAATTGCTTTCTAATTCTTTCATACTGCGCTGATTCTTCATCACGGACTCAAACAGAGCCACCCTTTCTTCTTCTAAATCAGATTTTTCCATTAAAATAACCCGACCTAAAAGTTGGTCTTCCAAACCTTGCATTGTAACAGTGAAATCAATTATTGAAGTTTTAGCACTTATTTCTGGAGAATATGCGGGGTTGGGTAATTTCGTTGTTATGTAAAGCATAAACCCGGGCATAACATCACATTCTTTATCACCGACAATTACTTTCTCTATCGAACCTGACTTTATGAAATTCTTCTCCAACACATTGTCAATTACTGGATCTAATTCTACACCAACATCTTCTATTAACAAAGGTCTACCCAGGGACAAGCTGTCTTCCAGATGGGTTCTGAAGTACTTATGATTGAGAGAGGTGATTTGTAATTCATTTGCGCTTTCTTTATTTTTTATCCAGTTCTTACCCTGACTCTGTGGGTCGACTAGCAAAGGATAAGAACTAGATTTCGTAACAATCAGAGCGTTTTGTACAGATAGATCGTCATTTGGCAAGCCTTGTAAGGTCCATTCAGATATCGTGGCATTCTCAACCAGCATAATCGTTATATTCAGATTATCTGTTACAGGTATCTGTTTGCTCTTCAATATCCCCATCCAGTTAGTAAGAAGATTGTTCCTAAATTCCTGGTTATACGGGCCACAATATGAAAGGAATCCTGTTGCTAACACGACATCACCTACTAATCTTCCCAGTTGTTCTTTAAAGTCTTTGCTCTGTTGCGTCCATCTGATTTTCTCGCCACCTAATCCATTTATTAGGGCTGTAGCGGCAGTCATTTTTCGGAGACAAACGTTCGCAGCATCCGTTAACTGTTGTTTCTCGGAGACCGCGGATTCATATAGCTCTTTAACTTTTCGAAGACACATTTCGCGTTCTTCAAGCTGTCTTTCCGCGGAAGCTAAGTCCTCCATGGCAACCTAGAAACATATAATCGGAATCTTGTAGAAATCATATGTACAAAAAACGACAATTAGTAAGCGCACCGCTAACTGGGATATATAAGCGAACGTTGAAAACTTGTAAACGTCATGTCAGATTTCTATACAGAGATAGAAAATGAATCCATTCTAACTGATAGTGTGTATATTTGAATGAAAAGACAGAAATTACCTTTAATCTCGCTTCTTGAAGCAAAAGATTTGCTTTCAAAGGTAGAACTTCCTTGTTAACACTATGAAAGAATGCCATGGCTTTAGTCCACGACAACAACCCAGCGACGTCACCGCAGACTCTTTTAGCCGTGTCCATGTTGTAGTCCTCCATTTCGAAATACGGTACCAAGTGTTCAACCATCTCATTATTTATAATGTCTTTGGGATAATTCTGAAGCTGGAGCAGGAAAGTCGTACTGGCCATCATCTGCAATGTATAATTTCGTTTTTATTCGTCTAACTATACATTTTATAAATGGGAAGTTACAAATGTAGCTTTATCGAATGATAGAGGTCTTACCTTGAGCGACTCTGCCCAGGAAGGTTTTGGACACGGCGCTGCCACGTCCGGTATAAGTGGGTGCAATCTCCGCTGGAACAATATCAATACGCAGTCCATGATCCTCATGATAAGATGCGGTGGCCTACCCAACTTTCTCACCGTCGCTATATGAGCTGGTTTTATAGTGTTAAGAGCAGCTTCAGCTTCTTCTAACGCCGGTTTTGCAGCCTCTAATTTAATTTCTGCTTTTTCTTTTTCTTCCGCTATATATGCTACCAGTACTTCTGCCTTTTCTTTGACAATTTGTACTTGATTCTTCACAATTTCAGCTTGCATTGCTCGTTCTGTAACTTCAGTGAGCACACGATCCGCTTTCTCTGAAGCCAAAGCCAAATCCTGCTCCATTACAGCTAAATCTTTCTTTAAAACTTCAACAGAAATAGATGCTTCACGGAGTTTCTCTAACCCAGTGTCCATACGCAATGCACCATCACCTAGCTCTTTCTGTTTCATTTGGTATATTGTTTTGTATCCTCCTATAAAATTCAAATAGGATTTAGGAGTGACGTGCGATGATCGGCGGAATCTTTGGAAATATTCCGCAGATACTTGCGAAACAACGTCTTGGATTGTTCCTAATACAGTAACGAGTTCTTTTTTCACTTCATTTGTACATTCTATTTCAAACTCTGTTAAAAAATGGTCTGCAACAGCAACGAGGGCGTCCTTTGGCCAAGGTTGGAACCAATCAATTGTGCAACCTGAGATAAGAGCAGGGAAGCGGAGAGCTCGATATCTGAAGGCTTCACTAACCTGAAGACGATATAATTATTATGAATTCCCTGTTACGGCTTCGTTAAATATTTGCAATTAATTGTTTATCTTTGTTAAATATTTGCAATTAGTTATTTATCGAAACGTACATACATAAGTAAGCTTACTGTACGCATATGCAATATATGTACAGTCCGTGATCACTAAGAATGAGATTTAGGTTTAAAAAAGAAACCTCTTGTAACGACGGTGACACGCGAATATGCTGTCTCGTTCTCATAATAACTGACAAAACTTTTAAACTTACCGTTAAAAGTAATGAAAAAACATCAATGAAAAATAAACACTAACTTAATTGACCGAGAGAGAGGGCCAGCGACGCGACTCTGCTTCAGCTTGGAGAAAATTTATTTCGTATATCCGTGTGTTCTCGCCTAATTGCCGCATTTCTCAATCAATTCTTGAAATTTTGTAAGCAGATACAATAATAGGCAATTATTCAATCAATAACTTTGTTGGGATCAAATGTCTGTATGGGACTGATTGCAAAACAGCAATATCACATTCGCGTCATCGACGTTACACGAAGTTTGTTTCTATAACATGGACTGTACGTGTTACACAAAAAAGAATTAACGGTTAATTGATGTACTTGAATGAAGTTTAATGACTTTTTATCAGGAATGTAATGATATTGTATAATCTCAATAGCTTTTTGAAAAAAGTTGGATAGGTACCTATATAATTTTACATACCGGTGAGAAACATAACACCACATGTAGGTTTTGACATGTCCTGTTTAGAAAATATTCCATTACTAATTCGTTGTTAAGCGATCTCTTCTGATTTTCTCGTTTCATAATAGGTGTAAGTTCTGAAATAATTTCTTGCTGCTCGTCCTTGCTAAACAAATTTGATATAACACCAGATGATAAGATGTTGTTCAAATATTCCAAAAAACCCTCTTCCTTGATATCCAGATCCGTGAAAATAAAAGTCGTTCCTTTGCCTTGGACACCGCAGGATCTATACAAAAGCTTTAAATCTTCCAAAAAATTACCAACATTGTAAGATCTAGTCAATGCAATTTGGAAAGAACGGTAGCCAGCTATAAAAGTAGAAAGTTTCGTGAGTGATTGCTTTCCAGACCCCCCGACTCCAACCAGCATGACGTTGCCGCGTGGATGGCGGATGACTCTGGATATCTTGACAAGATGAAACATAGCATCAGGAAAGAATACCAGGTCCATGCCAGATCCGCGGACCATTTCGTTAAACTGTGAAAGAAACATCTCCAATCTTTCTCGAAGCTCACTGTATTCAAACACGGGTTCATAAACTTTAGGTAGTTCCATGTCAGCGTCTTCGCCTTCTTCACCAGTTGGTTCAGGTGCATCCCTTGAAATAAAAACAAGTCGATTAAAAAATATGTTCTCCTATAAAATAAACACAACGATTATAATATCGGCACAAGATTTACCTCATAAAATCAACAAAGACTGGTTCACTCTCCATCATTTTTTTATATTCCGATCCTAATATTTCTTCTGCTATATCGTACAACGCTTTGTTAAACCAATCCTTATCAACCTGATGTGTAAATCTATCGGAAAAAACTCTGGAACATTCATGTTTCCATAACAGCATTAAACATTTCTCTGATTCAATTACAGTTGGTAAGGTCCCTACCATACCCTGCCATACTCTAGACAAATCTCTTAGAGAAAATACGTAGTGAAATTTAGCCGGCGTTGGTAATAAGTTCAGTCTTGTTCTCATCCAAAGCTCTCTGGTCAAAGGTATAACCTTTTTGATAAGGTTACGGACTTCTACAGTAAATCCTCGCTTGGCGTTGTAATGACCTTCGCCAATAACTTTAAAGATTTTGTCTATGGCGTCGTTATTGGGTAAAGGACAGTTAAAAATTGCAAACTGACGTTTCAATCGAGATGGTATGTCATTTCTGCCACCACCTGAAACAAGTTTATTACTGAGAAATGCATTAAACGAAAACTAAATAGTAAATTATATTTCATATGCAAGTAGAACTATTGAATTATTTGAAACAGTTGTTATTTTATAATATTATCACCTGGCTGTCCCATAGCGCCTAAAAACTGTATGTCAATGACTGTTGTAAAATCTCCAGGTTTCTCCAGGCTGTAGAAACCACTCATACTCATGGTCTGTCTCACAATTTCATTTGTGATTTGATCACCCCATTCATTGATCTGCGGCAGGTTTATATCGTCAATAAACACCAACATTTTCTTGCCCCCTGGCGGTCCAAACGTCATACCACTTCGTTTCTCTACGTAACTTTCAATAGTTTTTTGGAACTGATAAGGGCTAGTTGCCGAAGAAAAATTGAATGAACGACCCATGAACTGTTCTGGGTTTGCATTTTTCATATAAGCCTTCATCATGACTGTCTTAGCTGAGCCTTGTTCTCCTAGTAACAGCACAGCTTTCCCTTGCTTGGCTATACAGTGGATGAGGTAGTTTATTCGCACATTGTCCACTATTGGTACCAAGATACTGGCATAATCTGGCGACGCTGTATCCGGGTACTGATAATTTGTCACTAAGTCCTCCCATAGCTCCCATTTACCAGGATGTTTCACGTAAAAATCGAATACTATGCTGGGCTTATTGTTAGGATGTTTCGGCAAATCCAAAATTTCCGCAAAATTCTGTTTTAAGTACGCATCGTATTGTACTCTATCTTTTGTTTCTAAAAGAGAACCAAAGCCCCAAATCAATGTAAAGACGTAGACATTATGTAAGTGCTCTAATGTGAAAAGAATAATCTCCTCAGTCTTCTCTTTTTCTTCTTCATCATCTATATCACCGTTTACCGATTTGCTTGCTGAGGGGTCTTCAATTTCCTCGATTTGTGGAGGAACTAGACCCTCTAAGAGGCTAAGCATTTGCAATATAATATTACTCTGAAGCACTCTCATGCTGAATACGAGATTTTGAGTACACCACGTGTAGACGTTGGGAAATGTCTGTTCGAAAAGTGTGCTAAACACCTCTACTTCTCTTTCTGAACGAGTTTTTAGCCAGGCTCGAAGAACTGAAATGTAAAAAGTTAAGTACGAGTTAGTAAGAATCATACATGCTCTTGACAATTAATTAAAAAGATTTATGTAATGGTTGTTTAGATCAGAATATAGAAAATACATAATATGGTTGTATACGTGTATGCAAAGAGATTCACGTTTCATACCTGGATCCCAGTGTAACCCTGAGGCACTCATATACACCATGCCATTCCGTGACACAGTTGCAGGTGATGCGTTGTCAATATTTTCTGGTTCAAACAGAATCTTAGAAGTAGGTGACATGGTCAAGCGATCTCCGTTAGCCAATGTCAAAGTCTTGTTATCATCAAGCACGGAGTTAAGATTCTCTATCCAAATGCTGTCGACAGGGCCATCGAGGATAAGCCAGACGTGTTCGCTTTCTTTCATTTTGAGGGTCTTCCGCCACAGGGCCGAGAAGATGCCGTCCGTCCAGTCGTTCGTAGCAACATCGAGCCGCCCGAACATCTGCGCAGCTGTAATGGCCTTTGGATTCATACGCATTTCCCTGGAAAGTTATAGAAATTTTTATGAAAATAAGCCTATAAAGACACGTTCTAACTAAATTGAAATATGAATTACTTTTGATCTTAGAGATCTGATATTGATATAATCTTTGTTAACCGTAATTAAACACTACAAGTTTTTATGCATGTCTTTCAATCATTACTTATAAAGAAATTTCAGCGCATTTTATCAACGGTC
Organism: Apotomis betuletana; assembly: GCA_932273695.1. Taxonomy (NCBI): domain Eukaryota; kingdom Metazoa; phylum Arthropoda; class Insecta; order Lepidoptera; family Tortricidae; genus Apotomis; species Apotomis betuletana. The sequence continues at coordinate 7,009,804 of OW026298.1, read as the reverse complement.
TAAGCCCGGAAAATAATAACTCTCTAGAAAACCAGCGTTGGTGGGATTTATTCCTCTTCTATCGTGTTTAGAACCATGAAGGACAACAATAAGTCTCGAACAGCTAGAGTACCCAGTGGGGGTTTTCAGTCTCGGTCAATGTGTTAATGAGCGTGTGGAGATGCAGGTAGTCTCGGCGGCAGCGCCAGTCCTGTATTGCGTCCTGATGCGGTAAACACACCGTCTTGAACAGCTGATGCCAAGAGTATACCTGTGGGGGTTCTCAGTCTCGGTCAACGCGTTCATGAGCGTGTGGATGCAGGTAGTCTTGCCGGCGCCGGGCGGGCCTAGCGTCATGATGCCGTGACGCACTCGCTGAGTCTCATACAGCTGTCACAGAAAATGAAGAATGTATTAATTTTGGCAAACCCTTCATAGGTAGGGGGGCCTAACAGTTTTTCATATCAAATTTAATATGTCTTTGATTATCACATTAGTTCAATTTAATCCATTTACCGTCCAAGACATTTTGTTCATTAAAAGAAAAAAAGTACGTGTCGCTTAGTCCACAAATTTATATGGTAAAAAAAAATTTGTGCTCGTTTAAAAAGCTGAAAACACGTTTTATAATGTTTTCCTCTGATTGTATGAAAACTTCAGTTTTGTTATCATAATCTGCTCATTAAGTCAGAGTCGTACGTATGTGTAGGCTGGTGAAAATGACTGGAAACTATTAAAAAAAAGCACGTAACAGTGCCTCGGAATAATTTTCATAAATTCATTTCAATGCATTGTGTGCCATATACGGCACGACTACGAAATATCACTCATTTACATAACTATACAACCAAGCCACAAAAAAGATTACAGATAGGTATGTATAATAAAAAATGTTGTTCTCACCGTATTTTTGTCAAGAAAATCGTTTTAGCTTGCTTTATCTTACTTCGGTGAAAAAGTTGAGATGGAAATATAAAGACGAGCTTGTCCGACAAAATACGATGGAAAAACATTGTGCACCATACCTGTACTTTCTAGCTTGACACTTGACACTCATTCATAACATATAATTTTTATACTTAAAGCAGTTCATATCATACACATTTTGTAGTGCCTTACCAATGTTGTATAATGTCAGCGTTTTTCGAAAATGGCAAATGCTTTATCAATTATTTACTTTTCGGTTTCTCCGTCAGCCCCGAAATCTTCCTGAATTACAATGTACCATGCTATACCATATGTTATTGTTAAATTTATAAGAGATGTAACAAATATTGGTTGTTTCATATATTTCATCCACTGGGTAAATCCAGGCTAACCTGTATTATTTTCAATATCCACGGCGGGTGACATATTAGGCCAGTGTCCTCTACTTGCTTCTTGATAGCCTCTTCGAGATCAGGGTAAGTGGTTTTCTCAAGCGCTTGGTTCGGGAACAGATCAGCCACCAAAGATATGAAGAGGGGCTCATCCTCGTCGATGAGTTTGGACAGGTTCATGTCCCGGAGCACGCGCATCACGATGGTGCTCTCGTTGTCTTTGGAGTTGACGCGCTTGACGGCTCCGAGCGTCCGTAGCACTGAGAGAATGTTGCGGAGACCGAAATCGTAGTGAACCTGAAAGGTTCAAAAATATAAGGGATAAAAGCAGGTATATGATGAACATTGAGGATTACACAAAAATATTGGAAATCCAGAAATAAAAACTTTAGATAGAACAAGTAAGGTGTCTAAAGACGCTTTAACCCTAGAAGAACAAATATTTCATAAAATTAGGTGACTTTTTTATCAGGCAACAAGCCTGATAAGGCAGTGGCCATCACATATTATCATAGCAAACATTGTGCTCATAAACATCTGAATACCACTTTTATCGTCAGGGCACTATAGTGCGTGTTCGAATGTTTGTGTTCACCTCGTTCGTTCAGATTTATCTGATGGTGACTGGTATATAATTATATCTTCCCATCTGTTTGGGGAACCGTTCTTTACACAGCTTTTACAGTCGAGTTCTTAAATATAATATCTGAACACGTCTCTATGCCGTTTAGTATAGAGGCCAGTTCACATATTTTTGATCACATTTTTGCTCGAGTTTCACCCTAACGGTGATCTGCCTGTCCGGCACCATCGTGACGACGGTGCGAACAGAATCACCATTGTTCCCACCTGTTTGGTGAGCTGCTCCTCACATAGCTTGTACAGCGTGTAGAACTTCCTGGCGAGCGTGATGTTCTCGAGGAAGCCGCAGGAGGCCAGCTTCACCCTGATGATGATCTGTCTGTCAGGCACCATCATGGCAACTGTGCGGAACTGAATCTTTAAGTTTTCCGGCAGTTCCTTTCTTCCAGCGTATCCTGGATTCTGCAATTACAAATCGCATTTATAATATTAGTATCGATGTTGCCATTTGTTATTTCTTTGAGGTGTGATCCGTGCCGTTAATAAAATAAGTCTTCATATCATTATTTTGATACTTATAACAATTCTAGGATAGGTGGCCAATGTTTTGTGTGACAAACTGATTATAATACCTATTGTGCCCTAGCGCTTCATATATTTAATTAAGGTACATTTTGTAGATCCCTTAATTCAATAAGCAAAATTCTATCCGACGCCCCAAATACGCAATGCAATCAACCGTTTCGCATATCACCTTACCATGGTAATAAAGATCCCGAACTCCGGGCACATCTCGGACATGTCGCCATCGGTGAAGATGAACGTCTTCTTCTTCTCCTTCTTCGCGGCCAGCACCACGGCGACCTGCTGCGCGGCCACGGACAGCACGGGCAGCTCGATGCGGTTGAACTCGTCGAAGCAGCCCCACGAACCGGACTGCGCGAGGCCCTTGTAGATGCGGCCTAGGCCTCTGGAAATGGGTGAAGAAACTTTACTAGGTATGCGTAAGAAAATTTCGACGTACATCTACGCAATTGCTCAACTTTCAACTTATAGCTTGCGAGAAAATCCTATCGATTTTTGAGTTAATGGACTGTTGGAAATGTACCTGCGTCAGGTAGCTTAATGGTAAGGGACAGTTTCCATTCTAAATTGGTCATGGTCCTCTAAGTGACGAAAAAAATGTATTTCTCTAAGGGTCAATTAATTTCACCTTGCACCTTAACGATGATGTCCGATTATGTTTGTCAATATAAAGTTAACAATTTGACATAGGTAAGTAAGCAGTTATTAAATAGCCGTTCATAATTCTATTAATAGGAGAAAATACCTGTAATCCATCTGATCAGAGCAATTGAATACGACCACATATTTGGCGAGAGTCTTGCCCATATCCTTCACAGTCTCCGTTTTCCCAGTACCAGCGGGGCCGCAAGGTGCGCCGCCCATACTCATTGCCAAAGCTTGAGCCAGAGTTATGTAGCACCTATAAAAGAAAAAGTTACAGATATAGTGCATAATGTTTTTCCATGTATTTTGTCGGGTAAGCTCTGTTTACCTATCAGTTAATGGCGTGATGACCAGGCGATCAGTACAGCCAAGGTACTCGTTCTGATAGATGAACGTGACGTCGGTAACGGATACCCAGGTCTTATCGGCGTCATCTTTGAAATAAAACCGACACTGCTTCAGCCATTCGAAGTCGTTGGCTGACCGAACATTGAGGCGACACTACAAATAATAAATCAGTTTAGTTAAGGCACCTTACATTTTTAAGACGATTTCAATTTAAATTATGATAAACACACAAGAGGCTGCTGATATCACAGCATAATATAATAATATGCTGTACGTAAGGGATATTCTCATCATCATAAAAACAGGGGTTTCTTATAGTAGCCGACCCCTCAACTTTAGTAGGTACACATGCATGAGTGACAATGACTATCTTCTAAATATGAGATGACCAGGCTTGCTAGTTGACTATTCTTTTCACAGTTATAATAAAAAAGGGACCGATACACTCTTACTTGTTACGTTCAAATTTCAAATGAAGCACTTACAAGCATATCGAATATGTCCCTCTGATGGACATGAATCGTGATGAGTGTTTCAAACTTTATCCTCTCAATTTTAAGCAAGTCCCTGGTGGTCTGATCTATGAGAGTGTTGAGCAGTTCGAGGAACTTGTTGTTGGTTTCCATCATGATCTTCTTGTCTTGCCGGGCCTGCATGAGGGCCAGCTCTGCGTCCCGGGTCCAGATAATTTGAATGCCAAGGAGGCCTACCTAAAATTAGGCAAAATCATGCTCAACAATAGAAGTGAAATTAAAAACAGATGAAAAATCATTAAAAAAATTGTAATAAACTTCCGTCCAGCTTTCGTCGATAATAGCTAATTCAGAGTACTAGGAAACCAGAAGTCATTAAGATCTTACCTGAGCAGGCATTTTATCTAGGAACATAAGAAGATTGAAGCTGGGGTCATTTATTAAGGACACAGAGTTCCTGATAATGGAATGCAAGCTGCTCTGAGCCGACTGCAGTAGCGACGTCAGCCAGGTTTCTACAGAGCCCTCTGCCCGTACAGGGCGCTCTAATTGTATCTCTTCACCTTCTGAGGAGACGATGGCTATCATTTTGTTATATTCTGAAAACGTTGAGTAAAAGTATAAAATTTAGAATGTGTAGATGAGGAATTTTTAAATTATACCTTCATACAATTAAATAGTTCTAGAAAAAAGTTAGATGTAATAGGCCGTGGCTAACGGATACAAAAATAATTTAAATATATGGCACAATCGGTAGGATCCGACCTTACTTCAGTTGATAAAAGCACTTTTTTCTATTTCGCACTGTTCTCGCTGGTATCCGTGAGAACAGTTTCATAAATTGATAACGCTTTATATACCAAGGAACATTATAAGTAGTATTTCAACATTTTCAAATAAGTGACTCTTCATAGAGTCTACGGCGTCATAACGCCAACGTTCAGCGCCATCTCTCGGTTAATGTTGGCACTGCAGTTTACAACGAGTGGGATTTGTTTTGTCTTACTTATTTATGTGTAAAATATAGGTGCAAAATTATATTATCCGTTGGCATGCGGTTTTTAGCACTAACCAGTACTACCAACAACATCTAGTGTTTCGAGTGAACATTAAACTTAGTAATAAATATTTTCTGTTCAACATAATATTTCCTATCGGGCGGCTAGTAAAAGGTGCACGAAATCTGCTGATGCATCTGATAACATACCAGTTAAATAGCTAAACTTTTAACGAGCAGATATCGCTTGGAGGCGTGGATTTGGTTTAATACCATCACAAATAAATAAATGCCCGAGCAATTTTATTTTCATACAACGTTATGGATTTAAAAACCAAATTAAACTTACCTATATCATGGAACTTCACATAACGTATATTGTCAAAAATGGACAGCAAATGATTTTGAATCGTATGAGAATCCGATGCCTGGCCGAGAATTTCTAAGAGCGCCGGGTCTGACACAAAGAAAAATCTTGGGAACATTGTCCTTTTCTTCTCCAGGTAGCCGCTCAGACTTTTCTGGCATAGTTCTAGTTGCTCTTGTAGATGCGGTAGCAGCTGTCTGAGGAGATCATCCCCCACACAGCAAGACACGACTCCTGGCGTCTCATGCGCTCTTTGCATGATCTTCTGCCACGACTTGTCGATTTTGGAGAAGCGCTTAGCTTCTTTCGGCAGTTGTTTGGCGATGTCTCCTCCCACGAAGACAGCTTCTAGGTACACCCACATGTTTTGCACCAACAGCCAACGCTCCAGAATCTCATTCGTGTTTTGGAGATCGAAGAGCCATTGCTGAATTTGCTTTCGGAACGGAGCGTTGTATCTAGAAAAATGACGAGGTTTCCAAGTCAACGGTATGTTTGGCCGTTTGCCATATAAGCTCTTGTGTTGGTTCCAAGAATAGATTTTTGTTAAAAAGTATTTTTTCCAATTCAATAGATTAGGGAAATAGAGTAAGCTAGGATACTTTACCGATTAGACAGCAAGGACCCTAGAATCATGAGGCTGTCCTCCAACTGGCCTATGGTTTCTGCTGTAGTATCACCTCTAAGCAACAGTTCGCCGCGATTATTAAACGTCTGGAAGGTCAGCTCGTGGATAGACCACTCGTTTGTGACTTGCCGCAGTTTGGCTTCGATGTCTTTCTCCTTCATCGCTGATATGCAAATGTCCTGAAATATTAAGTAATGGTCTATGCAACTGTGTGGTTACGTTGACAAAGGATAGCGAATTTACTCTTTTTCCGTGGATGTAATAAAAGGCGAGAGAACACACTACGAAAATACCTACCTTAATACTTGCGTAAAGGAAACTGAAACACGTAACTTTTTAACCCTTAACGTCATCATAGAGCGAGAAAGGTACGCGTTTTAATTTCTTTGACTATACCTGCATTGTTCAGGATTATAATGATAAATAGCGATGAGTAACATGGTAAAATAAAAAGATAAGTGTTATAAGTTAAACGTGGATATCAGTGTCTGTAGCATGGTAACTAGCTCATAAACGGTCCCAATTATGATGTCGATTTTTGGTTGACATGGGTCATTCGTAGGAGAAGATTTTACATCAAGGAAAAGTTAATGGGCCCAGGGTCAAAACAACAGTTGACAAAATCATGTCTCAAAACAACTATTTCTGACAGACACTTATCTATGACTTGCTTCAATGTATTAAATGGTTTGTTACAACAATTACTTGTCGTTTTGATTATTAGAATTGAGTTGAGACGAGTCGCGTGTCGATCGATCGGTTTAATCCATGTTTAACCAGGGTTTAAGAAATCGGTCACGCACAGTCATTGCCAGAAACGCCAATCGATATTTAACCTTTTTAGGTTAAATATTTTGGTCAACATAGTAACCTAACCTAACCACACATAAACAGCTTCCTCTGCGAGATTTTAAGCTCCAAGCATTTCATGTAATCCTGGTACCTGTGTCACGTGTATAACCTATTGACTTGTTTGTACCTGCGCAATGTTGACTGTAAAAATTGTAGTGTTGTTTGTGGCCACAATCCCACAGATAGTGCTGTCTCCTGAGTTAAAAAAAAAAACATTACCTCAATGTCCTCCTTATTTGGCAATAGTGGGGCCTCTAAAATGTTTTTCAGGCAAAAGTCTTCGTTATCTAACTCAAAAATATATTTTGTGACTTCCATAATTCGTTGCCAATGCCTCGGTTTCATGGCCTTATTTGCCATCAACTCCAGGAGAGGACACATGTCGTTGAAGTCGTCGATGGTTTTCTTGAGAGCGAAGAAGGCCGGCCACTCTTTTAGTCTAGAATGACAGAAAACTTGTAAGTTGTCAAAAATCTGGTTTAAATAGTAAATTTTATAACAGGCACCATGGGGCGTGGATTGATAATGACTATTGAGTGCTGTTCATGCAGGCGTAACTATCACTGTTCAGGCAATATCATGAGTGTTGGGATGCGTCCCATCGAAATCTATATTAGCCGTCCATTCAGTCTAGGAACCAATAGGAACTGTGGTCTTGGGGGGCCAAGGACCCGTGAAATTTTGGCATTTTGGCAATTTTTTGTTACGCATACGGCTCATTGCCTCATGCCTGACTCAAAGAATGCCAAATTTGCCAATTCCACGCGCCCACTGATGAGGTTGATACCTAATTTCGTCTGTTTTATGTTTTGTGAACTTCTATAAATGATCGTTTTGCTCTAAATCTTAGGAAAATGTGTATTCGGTGCTCTATTACAACACTTACCCTTTCGGTAGTTTACGACATCTATTCTGAAACTCCATGAGTTCATTGTTGATTTCTTCTATATTGACTTCTCCCCAGGGTATGTCGTAGTAGCTGCTGACTCTGTCGATGACGTCGTTGTACAGTTTGTACAACTTCTGCAGGAGGTTCAATTCTTTCCTGATTTGAGCGAGTTCAGGATATTCTGTGTGAGGAAGACCAAATAGCTCTTCGCCGTTTTGGTAAGTCTGTAGCTTGCGCCACATGCCATCGAAGCGATTCTGAAATTTTCGGCGTCCAAGAATATATGAAGAAGAAAGGTGGAATATTACTACAAATAGATATAGACGACAATATTGTAAAAAGGTCACCTTCTGTCATCTTTACTCGTTAGGAAAAACAGTAGTTTTTCATTCATGGTTAACAAATTTGCACATCACACAGCTTTCAAAGAGTAGAAAGCCTAATTTTCTTGCTTGATATAGGCCAAGTGAAATGTTGTTTAGGCGAGCACGGCGGGCCGCGCTAGTGAAGCATTTTAAATAGGTACCTTTAATTACATGTGTTTACAAAATAGTCAAGGGCGGGCTACCGATCGATGCCGTAGGTGATAGACAGATTTCTGATCAGAAGTATATTACTGATTTACTCATACCTGAAATAGTATCAACCTATCGGATGCCTCTCGTGGAGTCAGCCCTGACTGCATAGGGCCGGCATGCCTATATTCATGCACATATTCACCGTTGTCCTCTCTAAACTTATCCAGATTATTCTTCAGGTCGTCTTCGAACTGCGGCTGCATTTTGAGCAGCTGCACGTGGGCGCCGAGAGCGGTTGCCTGAATTGAAAATCACACATTTTATACTTTACGTATTATCAGTTATCGCCAACAGATATAACTGCTTACTGCCCTACAAAGACCAAAAAAGCTCAGATTTTTGGCATGAAGTTTTATTTTCTGCTCTCGGTATCACCTTCGCGAAAGTCAGTCAGAAGCTCTTTGCATTTCTCCACTCTCCTAGGGTGTCTGCAAAACGTCCTATTCCCACCTAGATCTTTCTTGCTCCGTCATTTGGGCTCAATGACCTACTTGACAAGCTCGAGCGCTGTTATTGCTTGTACAATAAAAGGTTTACATACATATACATACAAGGCGTATGCAAAGAGATCAATTGATATTACGTTTATTTTTGCCTACTGTTATTTTGCCTTGCCGCTTTGCATTAGTATGCTCTTATATCTAAGATCACTGCATCCTCTCAAAGCCGATCAAGAAGTGTGGTCTTTAGAAAGTTTTATAACTATTTTGATATTCCACCTCACCTGTAGTTGCTGCCAGGAGTAGCGCAGACTGTCCACCTGTTCTAAGTCGGTTTGACTCACTGGGAGCTCGTAACGTGTAATCACGTTGAATGCTTCCTGAAATTTTAAACAAAATAATGTATTAACAAATAACTATATTCTACCAACAACGTTTGTAAGGACCTTATCTTCGTTATGTTTAATGCTTTGTTGTGAGTAGTTACAGTTAGTTATTATCTACGTGATATGAAGACTTATATCCATTTTGCAGTTTTTTTAGCAATCGCTGAAAATTATTTAAAGAGTATGTTTTTTACACTTTGTCGTTTTCGTTTGTATGATCCTGATGGTTAAGTTGCCATCGAAATGACGTATTGTTTGAGGATCTTATCTGCTTCTACTTCTCTAAAATCAGACATGTCCGTTCCACTAGAAAGAAGAATACATATACATAGTGAGTGAGTAATTGATTCGTGCCTTTCTCTTTACCGATTAAATCTGAAAGGATTTGTTGTAACGGTATAAAAACATGTTTTAAACTAAACTGAGACGTTGTAATAAAGCGATCTTGAACTCCATTTCCACCCCATGCTCTCTGATCTTCTTGAGCGTCTCCATTACGTCGTCCAGGTGTCTCCATGTCATACATGATGGCGTACACGTACTCGTAGTTCACCTGAGACTGTGTGACCGGAGTACCACACCTCGGCAGCGTTGATCTTGAGTTCCATGTCCACTTCCTGTTCTCTGGTCTTCTTAAGCATTACACATCATCCAGGTCTCTGATGAGCCTCTTCAACGTGCGCTCCAAGTTATTCAAGAAGGCGTATACGTAGTCAATCTGAGACGTGTGACTAGGGTACCATACCTTGACAGGGTCGATCCTGAGTTTCATGTCCACCTCGTATTCCGCGATCTTCTTAAGCATCTCACATCGTCCAGCCCGTCTAGCAAAACTATGCTTTGTTACTTTTGTCGCGCGATATAGCCCTAACCCGTCAGTCAACTATGCGAGATAACATTACTGCACAGAAAGAAACAGGTAATTATCTCGCGCGAGAAATAGTCGCGTATAACAGTTATGCTAGAGGTGCAGGTCCGTGATGGGCCTCTCCAGCTTGCGATCCAAGTCGTTCATGATAGCGTATTGCGTAGTTCATCTAAGACGTGTGACTAGGGTACCATACCTCGACAGGGTCGATCTTGAGTTCCATGTCCACCTCCTGTTCCCTGATTTTCTTGAGCGTCTCCATGACGCTGCGGACATCGTCCAGGTCCCTGATGGGCCTCTCTAGCTTGCGCTCCAAGTCGTTCATGATGGCGTATACGTAGTCCATCTCACGCTTGTACTTCTTGCGCATTGCTTGCCCGATCCGGTGAGTGCCATCTGAAAAATTTAGGTAACTTTGTTAAATAATCCGATTTCACCAAGTTCTGTTGGTTGATAACTAATGAGTGAGTTATAGTAACATTGATTAAGAGTGGCGAAATCAGTCTTTAATAGTAAGTGTATATGCAACTGTTACCTAATGCGAGGTTTTTAAACACTAGTATGGTTTTATGAAACGAGCCAAAGATGAGTTTCATTATAGAATCACACGAGCTAATTATGTACAGTTGCATACACTTCTTTATCTACGTACATATTTCGTCATAATATGATAGACTTTATTTTATGTTGATATGAAGTACTCAGTCCTACCAGTAACTTCCACGGGCGGAGGAATGAATGAGGCTACCCCAATGGGTAGTTTAACTCATTAATAACTAATGAATCATGTTGAAATTCGACCTACAAGAGAAATACATACTTTTCAGTTCAGTAATTAGTCCCAACTTAAGTTTCTCTGTGGACACGGCGAGGCAATTTCCAATGATCAGGACATCAGGTTCTGTGGCCAGTTTCGCTTCCAATTCGCTGTGCCTCTTCAGGGCTACCTCGAAGTCATCCAGGTTCCACGCCAGGAGCTGGCGTAGCGTCTTTTCGCACTTCCACAGGTAGTGATATGGACGCCATCTCTTTACCAGGTTGTTTAGTTCCTGAAATAATATTTTATCGTGTATTTAGTCTGATGCAACGGCTATGGCTCTGAGATGTATACACATATTACTATTGTTATTAGAGTTACAATAGATTTTAATTTCGCTGGTATTTTTTGGTTTGGAATCGAAATTTTCGGCTTTTTGTTAATGACGAGTAGTTTTTAGAACTGTAGGTTTCAAATATATACCTATAAATCTCAATAGGGCTATTTATCTTTAAGTAGTAACATTAATAATATGTTAAAAGACATGTTTGATCATAGAGTAAAATGTCTAAACCAATCAGATCAGCATTTTTGAACGAATAAGAAGCCTTAAGGCAATGATAACCTACGGATTATTTCAGAGATTCGTTAATTATGACGAATTGTCGATCTCAAAAGATGTATTTATATTCGGTTAATATAAAAACCGTGTCAAGACTATACAACAATAAATAAAATTAAATCAAAATTATAAAGTGTTTTTATGATGTTGCATATTTTTAACTGCTTGATGGAATTGATTTTATTATGCTTCATACCTTCCGATATTTGATGAGTAGTCGATGAAGACATTTAATTTATATTTTATGGACTCGAAGTTTAACGTTCGTAATGCTCTATCTTAGTTTAAAATTACATTCTACTCGTTAAAACGTTAATTAAGTGCTAAATTTTGAGTGACTTCTAGGTTATCCAAGTTGCACTGTTGTTGATACCTGAAGTTATTTACAGATGCTGGGTGCTGGTGCTGAGGTCCCAATACCACACCTCTCACTCGTATTTGCAGAGTGCGAGCAAGATGAAAATATTGTTTACCTTGCCTTGCGCTTTAGCAAACCGCACACGCTCATTAACAGTATTTTTTTACTACTGGGCTAAGGGAGTTGAGCCTAGGCTCGGAAAAAAGTACTAAGGCAGCATAAACCAAAGAAAGGCATTAGAACCATCAATATCGTGCAGAAGTAGAAGACTGAGTACAAAATCAATGAGAGTTTAAAATGTAGTTGTCATAATCATAAACTACACTTACCTTTCGTATCTGCAGCGTCTAAGTCGCTAAAATTAAATTTAATTTCTGGCGTTTGAGGTTATCAATAATGGCGTCCGTAAAAATCGATGAAAGTTCGAACGCGCATGTCCGGTTGCATGTACTATTGTTTATATCATGTAACATCAGCTTTTCTCACGCGGTCAAAAATGTGCTGTAGTATACGTAGGATTCAAAAGTTTGACTTCAGGGTAAATCCGGTCAGATTCCTAATATTTTTTTTTTTAATTTTAACTTTAGTTTATTTACCGAGTTGTTATTTTTATAGTATCTGCATAATTTCGTGAGTAACAGTATCGAGAGTTATATTTTGGGAATTTTCTGCGATACGAGTTTGATCCCCTAGAATGAGACTTTCAATTACACGTTACCTAAGAAGAAATAATTTATTTCACATATATCCTAATCGACCTTCAGAAACAATGCTTTCTAGAATGAAGTGTATATCAGGTAATAAGTAGACGAATGCTTACCGTTTTAACATTCTGCGTGCTCGACGACAAAAGAGAGAGCGTCTTTATAATTTCCTTGTTTTCAATGATATAGTTATAGAAATTCTTCTGCTGTAGCGGAAACGTCGGCTTTTCTTCTGATTCCAGTCTATAATGTTTTTTTCGCCGCGTCTTAGCCGCGTCCAGAGCTTTCGACTTTGGGAGAACTCCTGTCACCGACTGAACCTGTTCGTCAAGTCTCGTCACAACCTCTAAAAGGTGGTTAGACTGGTGTCCAGCTATCTTCTTCCAGCTCACCTATTTACGGGTACACGCATGCGAAGGAAAGGGACAACAGCAAAACAAACCAGTAGGGTTAGGTTAGGTAAGGGTTGAAGCAACATCGAGTGAGCAAAATGATAAAGGTAAGCACAGTAGGGTGAGCGGACGAGTACACAGTCAATTCACAATGTGTGTGTGACAGCACAATACAATTAACATAACGACACAAGGAAGAGAAACAGATATACATTAATATATGTATTAACAACTGTTGCTTGGTTCAAAATTATAAAGGCCATTATAAGGTCTTCATTACTTTTCTTTCTAGAGGTGTTGTTTAATTGGAGTGGAGCAACACCGAAATTAGCAATGTCGATATTCATGTCATGACTATTCGTGTATCAGTCTGTATGTTTGCTAAATATAACATTAGAGTAATAAACCCTTTCCCATGTTGGTGAAAATGAGCTTAATATGTGATTCCATCAAACAACCTCAGTCGAGTTGGCCAGTTGGGGAGAGCTACTTTGCGTTCAGCATTTGGCGTTTTCAACTGGAGATTTTTAGTTAAGTTTCTACTAAAGAATCAACAAGATATATCTTCAGTTCAATATTTAGTACCACCAGGTGGACAGAAGTATCCGTCATCGAATAGTTGAATTAAAAAATGTACCCTTGAGCTCTTCCCTCCGGTCCACTGCGCCACGCCCTTGGACAGGCCGGAGATGTGCTTGCCGGCCAGGACCAGCACCTCTTGTATTTCCTCGAGAGTAGGTTTGACCGACACATTCGGGATCATCAGCGCAGTGTGCAGAAGGAACATCGGCTTCTTCTGGTATTCTGGTGGACAAAATTTATTTTTAAATAATGGTTTTACATCAATATAGAACCCAATATACTCCCGACAACGTGGAAATGTCGCAAATATTTATGTATTTCATAATGACGAAAGATATACACTGCTTTCACAAATCGGGTCTCTGTATATTAATCTGATTTTGTTCTTGACTATAAAATTTAAAATTGCTAATTAAATACACTTATTAGTTCAATAATTCAGTTGCCGAATTTTCCATATATGTTCTAATTTTATTTTCTTCTATTCTAATTTTAACTATATGTTATGAGTACGAGTATTAATTGTATTTAAATGTTAATATCGGCTCCATAGCTCTCTAAATTCCTATCGTGCTATCAGAAGTCCGATGCCACTTATTTTGAATTTTCTTATTAAGTTATTATATAGTCTAACTTTTGGAGCTAAAACTCGGATAACTTTATTTTTGACCTGCCTCACTTTTAAAATGTTGTAGGCGGGTCGTTATCGATCCGACTGAAGCTGGCCTCGCACGGAATCAAGCCGGCCCGGCCCGCCGCCGTCGCGAAATTCTGGCCCCATCTGTACCAGGGTACCAGAACTTGGAAGATATTGACGGCTCGAGTAAATATCACGCCAGTTTTACACACTCTCTAAGGTTAGGTGACGTAGTACACTGTCGCCGATATGCTTTGGTGATATATTATTATAAGTGATTTCTACCCATGCGAAAGTTGATGTAAAATGGGCTATTTTCCTGAATTACATAAAATCAATAAACACCAACGGTTAGACGTGAACGTAATAATATTGTCGCAATTAAATATTTAAACATTGCAAAAAGTAATTTAAAATTAACAAGTTCATATTCCTAAATAGAATAAAAAGGGCGTCATTTACCATTTAACCCTAATATAGCCTTAGTTAAAATGGAAACTATTTAATAATACCTAAAAAATTAAAAAAAAAACTTGCTAGCGGCCAGATATATACTAAATACGTATGATTAAATACAAACCAACCTGATCAGATCGGTAAAAATGCAAAAAAATTAAAACAAGAAGTTGCTGAACTCTAGAGTCTATTTTTATTCATAATACTAAAATTATAAATCCAACAATTTTCAAATATTTGTTGCGTATTACATTAACTTATAGGGTGTATAATAAATTACATAAAACCAATTAGCGAATTTTCGTTTTATATAATAACAATATCATAATTTAAGAAACAACGACATAACATAAAACAACATTCTCACGCTCACGCGCATAATTAAACTTAATTATATACTTTCTTGTTAGTGTCGCCGTCGACGGATACGTCTGGGAGAACATCACCATTATCATCATCATCATAATTATTTAATAAACTCTACTTTTCTTATAAAAACTTTAGGGTATCATCTGTCACAATACAAACTTGGGCTACTATTTCCGCTCTGAAATCGAATGGTCTTAACCGTTTTCCTGATCTTACAATTATATAGATATAATATGTAGATTCTTATTATAAAGATATTGATTGGTGACACAACAACATTAATTTTTAAGTTCGTTTTTCGTTTTCTCGCAGTTCAATTGAGAAGCCGAGTGTTATAGTCCGACTAAAAAGAGTAGAAATTAAAAAGTGGCAATACTGTAGTGTCGTCCTCGTTTTCTTAGATTGATTAGAAAGGGACGACACTACAGTGTTGCCACTTTTTAATTTCTAATATTTTTGGTGGGATTAACACGTGGCTAAAAGCCATCATGACACTATTATTGGCCTCGCTCATGCGTCGCTCACTTCAATGTGTCATGTGTCGAACTGTAATTACTGCCGCGAAGTTGTCAACTGGCGGTAGCGTCCCGATATTGCGGATACAATTTGATCCGCCAGCGCCTAGCGTCCGCATTTACACCAGGGTGACAGAATCCCAGAGGAGATAGAATGTTAAGGCTAGTAACAGCGAACATACTGAACTTTCTGATCAGGATTTTTTTAGAATGATCAATATCAATTACAAAATAGGAAGAACATAATAAACAACCACAGGGTATAAATAACATAAAGTAAATATGAAAAATAAAATGCAAAAAAAAACCGTGTAAAAAGGTAGGACTATCTGATGGCATTTTACCGTTCGAATGTTTAAAAATGCTGCCTTGCTAAGAGCTTCATAAAAAAAGGTCGCCTTTTAGAGCAGGCATTTAGCACGCGGCGAATGTCAACGTCTTTGCCGCAGGGGCATCGGTGTGGGGCGCAGACCGGGACGCCGAGACGGAGACAAACTGTAAGTCGGACGGTATTGGGTTCTAGAAAAGTTCCAGTACTCTCGGAAGGGTGTGCTTGGAGCCAGTAACCGGCCTCTTTGGTGCCTACTGCCAAAATTCTGGCTCGGTCTTCCGTAGAGCACTGGCTTAGGATGGAATCTACGGTCAATTTTCACAGTACGTATAGCCTAGCAAGCATCGGTCCGGCCCAGGGATAGTGGCGCTACAAACAGCTTTGATATGATAGCTTGGATATGCATTACTCATCGTCAGTCAAGGATTTGTCATTATCAAAATTCAAAACATTCTTTATCAGAATGCTGCTCAATCATTCGTTCTTCTTGCGAAATAAATACTGAATCCTATTGAAAGAACTAGACTTTCATCACTGTGGATATAGCTTTGGCTTTATTATTCGAAAATTACTTGAAATTTGCGGATAAAAGTCCTGTTTCCTGTTTGTTTACATTCAACGTCAGTTACAAAAAAATGTCGTTGCCAGTAATAGTTATATAACACACGGCTGCTGCTCGCCAGTTCCTGGGGTGAACTTGGCTGGACACTCTGCCGCGTGTCTAGATTTACGATACAAGTGTGGAGGGTAGGTGATTTCAGACAAGTGTGATTTTTAGTCACGAGCGAGGTACGAGCGAGTGATTAAACAAACACGAGTCGGAAATCATCTTACACACGAGTTCCGTACAAAACTTTACTATGCATGTACAAGAAAATAGAAAATACTTTAATACTCACAAAGACTGTTTACATCTGAAAAAAAGTGTTTAGATTTGATTTATCCTACAAGAAGCCGCCGTTCACATTTTTTACTTCTTCAATAACATTTTACGGGTTTAAATTCATGATTCGTCCCTTTATCTCGCCATTATTTCAGCAGATTTGCACAAAACAACTTCAAAATAAACTAGACATCGATAAAAAATGGCGGAGTTATTAATTTGTAAACCGCGCTCGACATATCTACTACTGCGCATGTGCAAAAGTATTTTTTTAATATGCGTCTTATGTCAAAATGGCACAAGCGCGTGTACATTCAGCCAAATTTATTTAATGAATAACGATTTAAAGTTCGTTTATTAATGAAATGTTATATCTAATGTAATTAATGACGTGTTAAATGAATTCATTAATGAAATATTGCTTTTATTGTACTTTTATACGTGATAATAATCGGTATTTGACTTATTTACCAAACTTTTTGTAAATAATAAAACCTCTTTGTGTCAGGCTGTCAGATAGGACTAGAAATTTAAAAAAATATGAAAAGTAAAAAGCACTAGTGTGGAAAAGTAGTACTTTCCGCACAATTTGAATGCCTAGAATACGCGCTTTTCAAGCACATGCATTGTAAAATAATTTAGTAAGTACTACTGAAAATTCGCAATGTGGCCTGGGGGTTGTGAAACCCCTTGCAGGGCTATACAAGAGTACATAAACACGACCTGTCTCTATTACTGAAGTCCTAAGTAGTATACATTTGGTTGGTCTTCGCCGCATGCCACGTGCGTACCACGGAGCATGCGCTTTTATTCCAAAACCACGTGTTGAACTTGAACTTTACAATGGTGAGTAGCAATGAGTGAGCGGGAGACCACGGTCGGCGACTTCGAAACCTTGGCTCTTGTTCTTTATCACGTTTCCTTAACTCAAATTAACCTAGAGTGAACAGGGTGCCATTTGCCAAAGCATATGCGAGTAAGTACGTACTAATCTAGAAACTACTTACTTGTAGTGTAGTAGGATACTTACTATTATTGTACGTAATATGCGTAGCGTCGGGTTAGGGGCTGGGATGGAAACTCAGTAAATTCTTTACATGGTTTATGTTTTATGACCATACAGCTCTCTATTACCCGTCTAACCTCATCTATATCTTAACGTTATAATTCTTATCTATATATATATATATATTATTAACCTACGTGTTCAACGTGTTCAAGAGAGGAAATCCCTTATCTAATCGGTAGATTAGGCATTTTATTTGGTAGATGAGACTGTTTGCCTATCACATAGTAAGGCCACAAGGCTACTTTGTAAAATTTATCTCAGCCGTTCTCTACCTGCAAGAGTTAAAAAGTAAAGCATGTTTATAGTTGGTTTATAAGTAGCATGATATATTTCAGAAATTTACCGTACAAAAAGCCATAACATATCACTCTCCTACTTAGGTTCCCCTTTCTTTAGTATCCGACATTTGACATACAGTCAATCGTAGATGATTTATAATTGTAAAAAATAGTAATAAGGCTTTACGAATTACCGCCCGTGATTTGTCTAGAAGTTTGACGTCTTGCCCTAGCTAGGAAGTGAGATTTTCTCCCCGCAAAATCCCTCTTTCAGAAAATCTCACTTACGCTCTAGAGTGACGTAAAACTTAATCGAGTACTGGATATTTTGTAAATATATGGATTTAAAGACTTTTTTCATAATATTCTGATATATTATCATTCGGATTAATGAAAGAAAATTGCCCTTGTCGTGTAACATTTCTTTCATGGGCAAATAAATTAATAGGGAAGAAATGAACCTGACTAAAATCAACATGAGGGCCTTACAGATCAAGCACTTTCTATCACTAATACTAGGATATCATACTGTAGTAGGTACTCCTTAAAATCTGTGGCTTACTATCTCGCAGCATCCATAAACCACAATCAAAGACCCGTAGCAGCCAATATTTCCTACGTTACCCGTGGGAATCTATGATCGTCGTCAAGTGTCTATGTTAAATGGGTGACCTATATTTAAGAGGCCTTATTCCTTTTAAATTTTATTTTTTTCATATTATGACAAATATATTGATAATATCAACCAACTTTTTGAAATGAATAATACTTTTCCCCGGGTTCTAGGTAGTAACATAGCTATTTCATGCATTCATTGCGTGCAGTCGAAAATAAGTTGAAAAAGAAACGAAATTTCCGCGTGAATTTTGTCATATACGAGTAGTTTTTGAAACAAAAATTATGAATGAAAAATTCAAACTGTAGGTTTCAAATATATACCAATAAATCTCAATAGCCCTGTTCTAGGTAGTAACATCAATAATATGTTAAGAAATATATTTGATCATAGAGAAAAATGTCTAAATCAATCAGCATTTTAAAAGGAATAAGGCCTCTGACTAGCTATTATCCTAGATCGCCACTCGATAGAGTTGTCCCGTTTCTACTAGCAGCATATGAATGAGTCCTAGCTACTATGACTCGTACTGCCTGTACCAAAACTGCACTTTGCCTACGAGATCAATCGTATTGTGTTCTGCATTCCTAGTGAATCCTGACATTTATTTCGGACCAAATGCGTTTTTTTCCACCAAACGAAGGTAGCAGCCCCGTACTTTGCGTTCACCACAGCACCGTAGAGTCTGGCTAGTCAAAAAATGTTGCCAGATATTTCCTTGTGGTATCACCAATTGTCTATAATTTAAACAATTTAGTAGGTGGGTCCTCTATAAATAATTTTGATACTTTATGTACTAGTTCTAACATTCCGATTGAGTTGAAATTCGGCGTAGTATACTTATGATTTTTTTTGGTGAT
The DNA here is from genome assembly GCA_932273695.1 of Apotomis betuletana. Lineage (NCBI taxonomy): Eukaryota > Metazoa > Arthropoda > Insecta > Lepidoptera > Tortricidae > Apotomis > Apotomis betuletana. The sequence continues at coordinate 6,990,439 of OW026298.1, read as the reverse complement.
GGATGATCGAGATTTACCCTACATTTAATTTTTCGCCTTGTATATGGTTAAAAAGTGTAAACATATGTGTTTGTTAGTTCTGTAGGTACATGGTGGTAGAAATTTTGTGAGCTGACTATGAGTGCACCTAAGGAAATAAGTTAAACATATATTGACATATTTAACTTATTTCCTTAGGTACCTTACGTGTGCATAGAAAAACGAAAATATTTTGTAGTATCAAAAGTATAATTCCTACTACTGTTTGACCAGCCGCAGATTTTTTTAAATTTCCCGCCAAAACTTTGAGTAATATTTAATTAGTCAGACTATAATACTTTGTAATAAGGACTTCGATTAAACTAAACATATCATACTTTTAACCGATATCAAAAAAAGGAAGGATTAATGCTTGACTGTATGTCAAAATTCTTTTTTATTTATAATAGTAATACTTTTAAGGTGTTCCCATTGTTACCACGTCGAGATGAGATCCCAGGGAAATCGAGGGAAACCCTCAAAGGTTATCTAAGCAATCTATATAAGCAATAACAATGTTTTTCGTGGATTTTATAAGGTTATTTAACTATTTAAGGGCGGATTGTTCAATCACCAGATAAAACATATCTGTCAGATAAATGTTGGCTGTCACTTTTCTTTGATATGACGGGAGAAAAGGATAGGAATAATTTTAACTGGCAGATATATTTATCTGGTGATTGAACAATCGGCCCTAAGTCTGGTAGTCATCATCTCATTAGGCTGGACTGAGGATGGAAGGTACAACTCCTTAATGGTAGAGTTAATGGCTAGTTATTATGGTAACCCGTTCAGTTGTTCTCAGTTATACAATTTCTACTCGTTGAAGTGAAAAAGTTATTCCTAGTGTTTAGCAGCTGCAAACAGGCCGTCAGAGTCGATTTGGAAGTAGAGTAAACCTAATCTGAAACTGACCGTCGGTACCTTCAAAGTAATACGTTTTTAATAAAAAAATTATAGCACTTTAGATATACCAGCATCAAATATAATTGCGGAAAAAAAATATATCACATTTTACCAAATAAACAATGTAACTTTTTTTTATTTATATTTAAGTTTTTTCTAAAATAAAAGATAGGTACGTTCGTTAAAAAAAATTAACAAATTACAGTCGAAATGAAAACCTCCTCCCATTTGGAAGCGGGTTTATTATGATTATGAACTCGCACTAATCACTATATCAATCACTATCAATGGGGCCATGGTTCGAAGCATCATGACATGAGAACACCGACAACAGACAGATCTAGTATAAAGTACGCATGCGTCTTTCCGATTTTACTGTATCACCATCACAAAGATGGTTGTGTTAGGAAATTTCCCTGCACATACGCTCTTCTAGCGCAAAAAGCCTCGTTCACTAAATAGGGAGTTGGACGACGATCGGTGAAAAAAGTACTAGGAGAGCATATTTCTCCTAGAGTCACTGAAAACATGAAAGCGGATTGGAAAATACTAGATCCGTATGTAAATTGTTAGGTCATAACCGCCTTTGTATAAAATCATGATATGCAACGACAGTGAAGAAATTACCATTCGTTTTGTGCCTTTGAGGTTATATCGAAATGGCGACGCTAAAAATCGATGATTCGTGGGCGAAACCGAACGCCAGGTGTGTAACGCGCTTGCTACCAACTACAAAATAAAGTTTGTGGTTGTTTCAAATGTCACTGTCAACTGACACTGACATTTGCCATCGCTTCAAGAAGCAGGCTCACCATTCACTGCGCAGTTTGCACATGCGCCTTATATTAAACCGAGCCTCTCTATTTGAATCATGCCTTATCGATTTTCTCGCGGCCATTTTAATATAACCTCAACGGGTTGAAAAAAATAGGAAATGCCATGCTATAATCGCTCAAAAACTAAAATAGTTGAACCTTTTTGTGTTCGCACACTAAATAACTAAATAATATACTTAAATATGAGTCCACATTCCTTCGATTTACGATATGCACAACTCTTGAAAAGATATGCGCTCCTAATACTTTTTTCACCGATTGCCGTCCGACTCCCTATTAGCCCGAGCAAGGCTGGTGTGCTTAAAGGTCGTATGTCCACAAATTTCTCAATTACAAAACGTCATTTAGATTGTAAGTATGGTAAAAATGGTAAAGCAGGAAGGACGCATGCGTACCACACAACATCGAGCCTTCTTGGTCGATGCAGCACGTTGTGTTAAATTCTGTTGAATATTTTTTGCATGCCTCTAAGTTGTATATTCGTAGGTGTAGGTAATTTTTTATTAACGCGACTTAACCGTGTTCAATAAGTGTTCATTTAATTACCTTGACGTTTCGAACGTGATGTTACGTTCATGGTCTCGAAGGGACCATGCAGTCCTATTTTGTTATAATAATGTGTGATAATTCGTGTAGAGGTATATCAGAATGCAAAAACTAGGCAACTTTTTGCGTTTGTAACTAAATCAAAAAAGTACTCATTGTACATTATAATATAATACATTTTCAAATAATTTTACTACTTACCAATGGAGAATGCATGAAATTAAGGAGCACAGCAGCCCCAGGCCAAGTTGAAATAAACTATCACCAGGGATATGTTTCCGTTCTGATGCCCATGCAAGGCATGAAAAACATTTAAATTTTATAGTTTTTTTTTTTCTACAGAATATCGTCTTTTTTCTAGGAACTGGGGTTATTAATTTCATCCATTCCCTATTATGTCATGATTTAAGACTGCACTGAGCGAAATGCGCGAAAATAGGCAGTTGGCGTTAAGTAGACAACGTCAACACTAGTTGTTTAATCCATTTCTAAACTATATATTTAGCACTTCGAAGAATGTGTTAACAACTTCTCCGTGGAAAAATTATAAGATTATTCATATTTTTCTCAAAAATTGCATGTAATGTTGCCTTACCATCGCTAGATAGACTACAAGTAAGTGGAACATACCGAAGACTTCTTAGAAGTGTCCAGTAAACAGCGAGATTTTAAATTTGGAATCAATATTTGTCCAGTAAGTAAGTATGTAATTCCTATTACGTATCAAGATATTTGAATATCGAAACACGATTTACATCGTCACCGACCTATAAAAAAACTAAGGATGTGAAGGCGATGAGGTCGTATATAAATGTAAAAAGGATGCATTCCACAAATTGTTTTAATTATAAGTACAGTGCGAGAGCAAATCGTAGAAATTAAAAAGTGGCGTCCCTTTTTCATAGATAAAATAGAAAGAGACGACATTGCAGTATACACTTGCAATTTACACTAAGAGCAAATGTAAAATAAAAAGAGGTTAGTACTATTGGCAGTATTAAACGTAACTAAAGATGCATATTATTAAAAAAAAAAAAAGTAGCGACAAGGTTTAGTGCGGAAGTTTGTATGCAGCGTTTAGTTCATAATTGTGCTGTGTAAAATGACAATGATATTTCGGAATTCCTTCCTTTTTTGTGTCGTTTAGAAAAAACCTCGGAGTTAAAATTGAAGGTAAGCTTCATGATATGAAAATTAGTTAGAAAATACAACAATGTATAACAATAATTTAAATTTTATCTTTAAGACTTAGATTTGTAAGACAGTGCAAATAATTAAACGCAGTATTTATAAAAAAAAAAATTAAGGCGGGATTTAAATTAAAAGACAAAAATTTCAAATTTGTTTGTGTGATCTATTACAATAATTCAGCAAAAATGAGTTCAGACGAGTCAGATTCCGAATAGACGGCACTCCTCCATACTTAAAAGCAGGAGGCAGAGTTAGCTAAAATAATTTACTTCCGACTAAATCCAAGGAGATATAAAAAAATACAAGAGATTCATTAAATGGAAGGAAGAAAATTAAGTTAATGATTGGTCAGATAATGTGTGATAAGGTCAGAATATTTCAACAATCTTTCTGAGACAATCGGATCGGGAATCAGCTACAAAGGAAAGAAATCACAAATATTCAGCAGCAAAATATAGAAAAGTTCTTAAATCAAGCTCTAGATGATAACCATTTTGGCGATGAAGGTAAATAAATGCTGCCACTATTTGATAACGATGTAACTATATCTTTTATCCAAGTATAAACTCATTTATAATTATTTTTGTTATAGGTTGTTATCATGGGAGTAAATGGTGCCTGCGACGACGAATATCACAATGTGTAATAATAAAAATGGGATATAATAAAAATATTCATTAGAAAATGGCCGAATATGAATGTCACCTACAAAATATAATTTTAATCTAATTTTCTTGTTTAATTTTTGAGAAAAGCACTATACTTGCTTCGACCGTAAGAGCCATCCTGCCCTCGTATTATATCCGGACCTCGCCTGCGGCTCGGTCCGTCTAATTCCTACTCGGCCAGTATGGCTTACTTACTGGTCTCTGCCGTAATGTACTATTACCCCACAAAACTAAGTGAAGTTGGACGAAAACTGTAAAATCGTAAGCAGGCGTTAAGTGTTTTTTTATACTTTAACAATGGAAATCTATTCTGATTTTCAGTTAAAAAAAAGATGAATGTTTACATTACAATTTGTCCGCATCAAATATTTCAATTATTGTTTAGTATTAAAGGTCCAGATTTATCATAAAGTGCTTTTGATTCTCCATACATTTTTACTATGGCGGCCGCGCGCCGATCTAAATACGCATTTCCCGCGATCTATGGTTCAGTCGCTAACGCTCGGCGCAGTCTTAATGAATGAATAGGCATAGGCACACTATGACACAAAGGCACACATCTACGAAATGTCATTGTCAAATTCCAACACATCTACGAAATGTCATTGTCAAATTACAATCCAAATAAAAATATAGACTATAGGAGTATGTACTTCGTGTGTGTGTATAAAATCCTTTAGGTATATCCGAACATTCTAGGATAATTATGAATGTTATACCGTTATACCTTTTTCCCGGCTACAGTGAATAAATAGTGCACATATTTGCCTACATACAAGTTTGTTTGTGCATGTACTACACTAAGCCACAACTAAACTCATACATATATAGTTACAGCGTTATTTATTTCCAACGATAATAATATTGTAGCAATAATCATAAATATAGCCATATTTATTTGAGTGTGTTTTCAAAGTGTTGTTTTTATTGATTTATTTTCGGTATCGGTTTTGATTATTGTTACTTCGGTTATAAGACTTATAAGCCTGGATGTTTCGATGCGTTTTAAAAGTAGGGGCACACTTTTAAAATATCCGATTTCTCTATAGATTGAATTGGACCTGCATTTTGATTGAAAGTTAGTCCCTAACAGTACCAGGCGATCAGGAACCAGCGAAGTTGGAATGTCAGTAAAACAGTTTTCAGTACCTACTACGGCTGTGGTGCTGTCGTCTACGAGGCAGGGGTACTCCAGTATGAGGATAACTTAGTTCCAGTAAACATTGGTAGTGGCATCTGCCTATGCAGTCCTAGTGTTGAGACGTAGAGTTTACTTATGGAGCGGGCCACACGTTAGGGGATGAAATATTTGTATTTTCCACTGAAAATTGATTGAACGATTGAGTTTTGGGAAAGGTAAATCTGATATAAAAATTGGGCAAGTGCGAGTCCGACTCGCGCATGAAGGGTTCCGTACCATAATCTATAACAAGTTTGTTGTATAGGAGCCCCCCTTATATATTTATTTTATTTTATTTTTAGTATTTGTTGTTATAGCGGCAATAGAAATACATCATCTGTGAAAATTTCAACTGTCTAGCTATCACCGTTCTTGAGATACAGCCTGGTGACAGACGGACGGACAGCGAAGTCTCAATAATAGGGTCCCGTTTTTACCCTTTGGGTACGGAACCCTAAATGGCCTTCGTATTCGTACACAACAGTGGAGCCGTTCTTATTAGAACAAAATATATTACCGCTTGTCTCCTATAATAGAGATTATAAAATTGTGTAGTTAGATAAGTAGAATCTATGTTTTAGTTTTTTGGTCCTGTCATCCGGTATGATGTTCATATTTGGCGCGTCTGAAAAATATTATTATAACCAGTTAACTATAATCATGTTCAACTACATCCCTAATGTTTACTATGAATTTCACAATGGTCCTCTACGCTTGGCGATAACATAATATAATTAATTCTAATATACAAAACAATTTGGCGGTTCAACCAAGTCGTTGTTGTTTTTCGGTTACCAGTATCAATAAAACTACACACGTGGGTCGCATCACTGGTTACAATGCAAGTGTGTACGAATTGTAAGATATATTTACCGCAATGATATCTTACAAATCACTTAATAGTTGCTGACATAACTCTATTCATAAACCCAATTAATAGAGTGTACGTCCCATCTTTTAGGGCGATTGGCAAAATATGTATATGTAATTAGTGCAATTATATCAAAGTGAAAGAAATCCGCGTCTAATAGGAAAACAAACTGGATGAATGGAAGAGGAATATTTTGAGACTTTTTTCTAAAACATTATGATTTTGCTGGTACGTAAAATATTTCCTATAACTTATTATTATATCCGTTGTGTAATTAATTTTAAGGTAACCGTGAATTAAAAAAAATGTGTTTAGCAGCTGTGTATGCCAATCTAATTTGTACCCTTACATTTGATTAAATATGTTATATAATGACACAAACGTGACAATGACACAAGCGCGATCGATTTGATTAAGATTATTAATATACCGGGTGATCAATCCAAATGGGTCAGTAGGGTAAAGTAACCAACTAAATCTGAAATCTGTTCTTAGGAACCATAGCACCGATTTTAGATTAATTAAAAACGTCATTATTATTTTTTAATTTTTATATTTCTTACATATCCCGGTCATAAACGCTGCGCTAGAACGTTACAATACAACATGCGATTACTAACAGAATTTTAACCAGGTTCAGTTCCCGGTTATGTATGAGATTTATAAAAAAAATATAAGTATAATTGGAGCGGAGCGAGCGAAGCGAGCGAAGCGAGCGAAGCGAGCGAAGCTCCCATGGATCGACTCGAATGGACTTTGTAACAATGCGCAGATCTCAGCGAGTTCTCAACCGATTTTAGAAATTTTTGTTTGAAATGCAAAAATTAAATTTCGCTAGGTCGTGACGAAGAGAAAATTTCGAAAAAAAAAGAAACTCCGCTCCAATTTATGGTGCAAGCTTAGCCGGTGGCTGACTCTGCATCGACCTAGTATATCGTGCTCCTTGATGTGTCCATACAAATTTATAAGGTTCTGTTGCAAGAGGCACAGCTCATTCAAACAAGTCATTACGTGTAGGTATAAGAAGGTATTGGACGGGACTTTCTTAAGTGAGAGATAGTTCCTGTATCGACAAATGCACTCATCATTCATGAGTCCTCAATGAGTTTCCTGTTTCAGGTGTTTTGTGTCATGCAGTTGCTAACGACACACGGCTCCATAATAAACGATATACCAGATCAGACAGACACGGACGTCATGAAATATTGCGAAATCCGTGGTTGTGAGGAAGGCTCGCATATCATGTGTGTGAGTTATAGACCGGTATGTATAGCATTTTTGTAGTATAAATGGAAATAACCTGTATTTAGGGTTCCGTACCCAAAGGGTAAAAACGGGACGCTATTATTGAGACTTCGCTGTCCGTCCGTCCGTCTGTCACCAGGCTGTATCTCAAGAACGGTGATAGCTAGACAGTTGAAATTTTCACAGATGATGTATTTCAATTGCCGCTATAACAACAAATACTAAAAATAAAATAAAATAAATATTTAAGCGGGGCTCCCATACAACAAACTTGTTATAGATTATGGTACGGAACCCTTCATGCGCGAGTCGGACTCGCACTTGCCCAATTTTTTTAATATCTGTGACGATTAACTATAATATTGAGTGTGTTTTAAAGTAAAAAGTGAACGTCGGGTCGTATCAGAATGTCAAGGAGACGGGGCCCAATAAAGAGAAACATGGTAATTACTAAACCGACAGGAGCCTCGCTCTTAATTTTATAATAGAAGGTGCAACTTCGTCCGCGTTTTTCTTGAGCATAGTTGGGTAAAAAGTATCCTATAACCATCTTTTGATGTCCAGTTATGCTATTGACAGATGGTGTTTAACGACAGATGACGGTGTACGGCTAACGCCATGCTGCGATGTTAAGATTTTTTTAGAAATAATGACCACTCATAGATATCTGATTTTCAATACAATTTTTGAATTTTATATTACATTTTGTAAAAGGTGCAAAAAATGACAGACTTTTCTCAAATGCTATGTGTTTTTCTAAAAGAAATTGCTAAAGTTATGTATAATGTAAATACGTTGGACATCCTACTACGTATTACCTATGGGAGTTCACTCCGCGCCGCGAGTCGAAAAACATTGCTACAATTTTCAGGTCACAAATTTACTGTGGAGCATCTCGACAATACGCCCACAATGTGACGCAACCAACAACGTCGTACGTCATCAAAATTTCCAATCACATCACATGCTGGTAGACTAATTCCTTTGCATAAGCTGGAAAAGAAAATAGTGCGGCTTCTGTAGTGTCTTTATTCTGTGCTGTAAACCATAAAGTTTCCAGATGTTTAGTTATTCGCATGGAATTGTTTTACATTGCGATAAGACCGCCTGTTGTTTACCTCTGCCTGTTATTTTAATGTATCTCATGTTGTGTTGTATATTCCTTTATGTTGGAGGTGTGCAATAAAGAGTATTTGTATTTGTATTTGTACATTTTTAACAATTAAACATAAAAAATATTTTGTTGCTTATTGATAACGACTCCATCGCGTTTCAGCATAAAGATATGGGACCTAGTTGCTCTGATGGCGGAAGAGTTGATTTTTCAGAAGATACTAAAAAATACGTATTAGGTTTAGTAAACGGGTAAGTCGGCTATGTCTTACAAACCTATACTGCTACCCGTACAGTGACATAGTTACCGCGAGGCTGTACGGGTAACCGTCCCTTATTTTTTAAATTATTAATTGGACAGTTCGCAATAGTGTTGACTAAAGGGACCTTTGCCCAAAACACTCAAAAATAGAATTATTACATTGAATGGTTTCTTCAGCCAACACATTGGTAACTGTCAAATTGACAATTATTATGAGCCTATTATGTCCCACTGCTGGTCAAAGGCCTCTTCTTCCATCTGTCGCGGTTTTGAGCTGTATCTGGCCAGTCCTTCGAAAATGAGTCCCCCCCCCCCCCCCTCACCCCCCAAGTCATCCTCCCTTGACAATTCAAATAAAACATTTTGGAAAACCCATGGTAACAAACAATGAATGACCTGCAGTTTGTTGATCCTTACAGCAGCAAGGACTATCCACTAGATTGCTTTTGGTAACTACGGCTACCTGTCACCGCTCTTATTTTATTATATAAATAGAGTCCAACTCGAAATTCGAAGCAATTGAGTGGCGAAATTAAAAAAATATATTTAATCGTTTAAACTATGAATACAAAGATCAAAGCTTAAAGAAAAATTTAAAAAGGAGCTACGTGGTGGAAGGGACCGGGAATCGAACCCGGTACCTGATTACCGGTCCAGCGCGTTAGCCACTTCGCTACCCTCGCTCCCTCGCCTCGCTCTGGATCACTTAATCCAGAGGTACCGGGTTCGATTCCCGGTCCCTTCCACCAGGTAGCTCCTTTTTCAATTTTTCTTTAAGCTTTGATCTTTGTATTCATAGTTTAAATAAAAATTGTGGTGTACCTACCCACATTAAACAAAAATGAGACATTACATGTTTCATAAATTTATATTTAATGGTCTTTAAAAAATTGTACCAAGCCATTCACTACATACGAATAGCAGTAGCCGTTAAATATTTTTAATATTTTAGTAGTAAAGAGAGGTTATTTTTCTTGTTTGAGTTAGTGGTTGACTGTTAGAAAATACTTTCAGGCAATAAATCCGTAATTTGTACATTCTACATTGTGCAGTTTAAATCAATAAAAAAATGTTAATATATAAAAAAATACTTTTGTACAGGTTTCGAATGAAAGCAGCTGCAGGCGAGGAAACCGGAAAAGACGGCGAACCACTGCCGAAAGCGTATCTAATGAATGAATTGGTAATATTTTATATGTATATGCGTAGGTACAGTCAACCTAAAAAGGGGTTTACCACTTTTCGACTCTATTTTACATGTAATAGAGCCCAAAAGTGGTAGACTTTCTTTGCTGACTGTACCTTAAAATCTTAAAATTAAATGTCATATTTACATTGGCGGTTGGACTCGGGCGGCGCTGGCTCCTAAAGGGCGTTTTTATATGGACTACAATGCCTAGGGGGCTATAGATTACCACAAAATGAAATGAATCGCCCAGGGCGCTTGATACGCTAACGGCAGCGGTGCGCGGTAGTGGGTCTCGCTTACTCATATAGCCGCCGCGCTCGGATCTATCGCTCAACCGCTCGCCGCACCGCTGGTCGCGCAATATCGTGGCACCTCCGTTAAGCCAATCCTACCAACATGAATAGGTTGCCCCTTATTTTTTTTTATTAAGTTTTGTGTTTTCTGATCGCGACTCTAATTTCAACCTATGCCTATACAATTATGTTTACATCACCCTGGGCCGTAAGTGGAAAATGTCACTTCCTGGTCAAGGCAAGACATAAACCTTAAGACAAATCACGTGCGGTAATTCGTAAAGCCCCATCCCACCAAAAACATTTCATGTAAAATTGGCGGCCAAGACTATCATGCTCATAACGCTTTCGCTGTAAAAAAGTAATCAGATCCCAGGAAAAGCCAAGTCCCTAAGCCCTGACTTTACTAACCCGACCACCTTGCTTTACAAAGTATGGCATCAACTGGCTTCAAGCCCCTAAGCCCGAAGTTTACTAACCCTACACCTTGGTTTCAAAAGTATGGCTTGGCCGTTTCATAGAGTACCGTAAATAAGTCCAACGGACCGTCTGGCCCATATGGTAACAAGAAATTAAGTTTATGTCTTCATGATAATATATATAAACTTATCAAAAAACACCTACGATCTGGGATATACGGGAATTCACCGCATTCGTCGTAGAAATCGAATATCCCTCGGCATGTTCCGAATCGGTACGCGATTCATCATTAGGACAGCCAACCGAGCAGCGCAGTGCTTTGTTTTGTACTTTAATATGTCTGAGAGGTTGTTTTCTATTTAAACTTTCTAATTGTTATTTGTTTCGTTAGAAATGGGACGACGAGCTAACGAAGTTCGCCCAGGTCTTGGCAGACACCTGCATTTTGCGGAATGACATGTGCCGAGCCAACGGTGAGTACAGTACCCATACCATGAGTTAATGTGACCGAAATCGCTAGCGACAGTGCACACGATTAGTATGGAGTATACGCCCCTCGCGGTTACTTAATTCTCCATACAAGTCGTTTTTCGAGAATGACTCTACCAGTTACTAGAGAACACACTAGAATCAGCATAGCCTCCTAAGGCCGAAAGCAAATTTGTCTCAAAGTCACGACTAGATTAGAATGCTATTATACGTAGTAGGGCCTAGGGTATTATTCCTATATGTAAGGCCTTGAGCCTTCGGGGAATATAATATAGTAATTTAGAACTTACTTCACTTCCTCGTGGATCACGTTATAAGATCTTCACCAAATTTTTATGGAATCAACTTGGAGGAGGAACAGTAGTAGAACTACTACTACTATAGTACATTGTTATAGAGGCTGGAAAGTAAGCAATAGATGAACGAGTAAACTAACATTGATAAGTCAATCATAGTCCATATTTTTTATTATTAGGATTTGAAGGCTGAGTAATGGTAAACTGTCATGTCGAGAATCATGGTGACGAAAATTTAAAGAGCTGCTGTTTGTAGTTTCTTCTGTTTTTTTTTTTTAACTTTACATACCCTATTCCAGCCAATTTAGCTAAACTAAATAAATACTTATAATAGATATTTTACAGAAAGATTTCAGAATCCAGCCCAATATGGCGGCTTTATGAGATTTACATACCCCGATTGGCAGTTTCTTAGCAACAAACGCCCTCCATCAGGTATGGAACAGTATCATTATTACAGTGCTTATATTTATTCTATCTCCTTATTTTTTTATATAGAAGAAAAACAAGCTGATGGATCGCCTGATAAAAGCAATTCCTGCATAAATGATTTGCACTCTGCTTTATTGTTATTTGACAAGATTTCATATTTTTAAAGCTACAATTTGATTACTTTTCTGTATTCCGCTTAGGCAGTGGACGTAGTCACTGTTTTTATATTTTGTTTATGTTCACTGTTTTAACACTGCTTTCATTTAAGTGAGGGAGTGACGGGTAGCGCTATGTCGCGCGACAAGACGGGCAGCAGGGCTAGCATGTCTTGGCCACTTCAATTTAAACAAGTTTTATGCAACAACTTTCTTCACACAAAAATTTTAGCCAAACTTCAATAGTAAAAGTTTAAGAACTTAGAATATACCCAGTGACGTATCGACGCTTAAGAATCAATATTGTCTAAGTAACAAAAAAAAATTAGACGATTATGGCATTCTATTCGTTTTTTTATCTGAACCTAACTGCATTAAGAGGCCTTATTCCTTTTAAAATGCTGATTGTTTAGACATTTTTCTCTGTGATCAAACATGTTTCTTAACATATTATTGATGTTACTACCTAGAACAGGGCTATTGGGATTTATTGGTATATATTTGGAACCTACAGTTTGAATTTTTCATTGATAATTTTTGTTCGAAAAACTACTCGAAATTGACAAAATTCACGTGGAAAATTCGTTTTTTCAACTTATTTTCGACTGCACGCAATGAAAGCATGAAATAGCTACTTTACTTCCTAGAACTCGGGAAAAAGTATTATTCACTTCGAAAAGTTGGTTGAAATTATCAATATATTCGTCATAATATGAAAAAAATATTTTTTAAAAGGAATAAGGCCTCTTAAAAAGTGAAAAACGTCGAAAATGTTAGTTAGACGGTATTGATTCTTAAGCGTCGATATCTCATAAGTATAGGTCGTATAGGCCAATTAGCCCATCCTCTTTAACTAGGTATATCTAACTAATTATTTTACCTTTCTTGCACTATTAATATGTTCGCTTGATATATTTATTTTGTATGGAAGTATTTAAGCCAACGTGTGCTTTGTTCATCCCAGATAAATCTCTGACTATTGAAAAGATATTACACGTGATTCATGCTGTGATCAATGGCATGTACCAATTCAAGAGGCATGCAACAAAAGCGTTAATTGAAAGCCACGGTGAAAGGTAATCCGAAATTGTCAAGTATTTTAGGAATGTATAATCACTTTTTACAAAAAATTACCGTCTTTAATAAAAAGAGATCGTGACTCGGAGAGCAAAGGGACGTGTTGTTAAAAATACACGAATTACGATGATATGTATATAAATTATTGGAAGAGACCCCTCGTTCTTAGGGTTCCGTACCTCAAAAGAAAAAAAACGGAACCCTTATAAGATGCACATTATTGCCATATGAAAGCTGTTTGTAGCGCCACTATCCCTGGACTGGACTGACACTTGTTAATGATTATTTGTTGCATGACATGTACCAGGAACATATACATGACAATGGTTCACGGCTGGTCCACGCACCTCGGCTGCGGCATGTCTACTTACGTGGATTACCATCCTGCTGATAACGCACTATTTCATGTAAGTAGCCTTTTCACAGTTTGACTTTTACTCTGTCCCCAATATTGATGAACGCCGTATGAAATTGAGGCACCATTTTCGACTGTCTTGTATTTAGAAGCATCTCATTTTTAAACCCCTACGAAAAAAGGGGTGACTTAAGTTTCCCATATGTATCTGTGTCTTTGTGTATCTGTGTGTCTGTCTGTGGCATCATAGCTCCGAAACTGACGGACCAATTTGAGTGCAGTTTTTTTTAATCGAATGACTTCTCCGTTGAGATGGTTCTTAGCTATGTTTGGTGGAAATAAGACCAGTAGTTTCCATGATATTTAGCTTTAAATGGAACAAGTGATAAGGTCTCAGCCATTGTTGAAGCTAAGAATTCCAAATTTTGTAGTTATGTTTAGTTTTAGTACCATTTTCTATAGCACTCATTGAATGAGATTCTCATTAAGACCACCTACTTGAGTAAGGGGTGTTTTAAATTTTTAGTTACAATTATTATCAAAATGATGTTGATTGCCCAATATTGCGCTCAGTAATAAGACAGTTATGACGCGCAAATAATCACCCTTTTAGGGTTTACTTAGGACCTAGGATATACCATTTTTTACGAGCTATGTAAACTCAAACACCATTTTTGACAATATGGTTTTTATACCCGCAGTAAACTATTATATTGTGTCAATACCTCACGGAAATTTCCAGAATAACCATGGAGATTGCCAGAGATTACTCGGAGAAGGCTAACTTCAACCCTTACATTTCATTTAATTCATTGTACCTACATCCAGTGACTGAAATGTCATACGATACATAAATATAAAACCGGTGAAAAGTTAACACTTTAAATTTTTCGACTTTAATTCATCTTCGCCAGTTCGCAGTAGGTAGGTATTATATAAGTCATGTCGGGCCACCGCAAAACACTTGGGAGTAAAACAAAAAACTTATCTACTTAATCGAGGAACGAATGGAAATAGTATCTTACAATGCCCTATATTCTACGATTTGAATAAGAAATAATTGGGGAACAGAGACAGAAAACTAAAATTAAAACGATTGTTTTTACTTTATCCGTTTTTTCTAATTATAAGCGTGTCCAATCAACAATTTATATAAAGTGTCGAGCTGTAAGTTTCATCGAACTCAGTTCTGCGCACGACAGTGCAGGTCATTTCGATATACGAGTTACTTATATCTTATATCTACTTAATACGGTCATGTAATAATTTATAACTTTTATAAGGTATAAAATATGTAGGTACCTATATCTCGTAGTACATCTTTAAAAAGTTAACTATTCTTGATCATATAAGTACCTACAGATGCTTAGAAACAGTGGTCATGTTAGGTTATGATTAAAGCTCGCCATTTTCAAATCATTGATAAATTATCTTTGTGTGTGATTCAGAGACACATAGGTAACAGCGCTATCTATTGGCTGATTGGGCCAGTTGCATGTGCAAGGATGCAAACTCCTATTTACACAGAGCTCTCACTATTTTCTGCGACCCTGTTCACAGCGACTATAGAAAACTAAATTTCTGAGCATTACAAACTACTGTTTGTCGACACGGAGCCGACTTTGATCTCTTTAGTTCATGAATTCCGGATAACAGTACCTTTTGCATCTACCATTTAGAACCATCCTGTTGCACAAATATGAAAATGTTCCACTACAAACAAACATACTACAAAGCATCATACCATCATATATATCATGATTTACTTATTTTTGACTTATTTCTTATTTTTAAAGCATAAAATAGCCAGGAAACAGATATCAATATAACCCATAAATCATGCCATTGGCCGTCATAGGAACATGTCAGACACGGAGTGTAACACGGGTGTGACACGGACTACAACATGCCGACGGCGTATCATATCCGTGTATGACGGGTTTAATGAATAAGATTGCGTTTCCACCAGTGCGAGGATGCGTAGGGAGAGCAAGGGATGTGTTTTTGTTAACCAATAGAATCGGTTGCGCTGAGCGAGGATAAGTAAATTACATTATTTTATTGGTTATCAAAAACACATTCCTCACTACGCATCCTCGCACATCTCTGGTGGAAACCATGGAAGAAAGAGACTGGTGGAATCGTAGCCTTAAGCCGACTTTGATGGACGACAATGCCACTCGTCATGTTGCTACGATTCAAGATAAGTTTGAATAACAGGTATATAATAACATAAACATAACTATGTTGGCATTAGTTTACGTTACTGTAAAGTTTCGAATAAAAACAGAGCTACTAGATCCATAAGACACTTATCCAATTACACAAAGCATAGTCATTCATAATGGGCATTATCATGATCACCCAAAAATCCATTTTCTTTTAAACATTATCATTTGGTAGTATAGACAAATTTTCACAGATTAGGTTAGATAACAGATCTGTGTTAATTTGAGATTGGGAGACACTAATGAGAAGGATTTTCTTTTGGGTGGAGTTAGAAAATTCCTTTTCCGAAAATATCCGGAAAACATACTCAACATTGTATGGGAAATGACGAAATTTTCAGAAATGGCACATTTCTAGATGGAGATAATAAATTAATATATAACTTTAAAGTTACGCAAATTATCATGCGAGAATTTGGGATGGGTTCCCTTTATCTTGCATAATATCGATTTTCCGAAATTCATTTCGCATAACATCTATCACCGAAACATTTTTAGCCGAATGATTCTTTAGCATAATCATATATGTACCATAATTGTCAGTTAGCATACTATTCATTTAGCATAATTTTTAATGGCAAAACACTAGTATCACCGACTTTTATTTCTCATAATTTTATATGGCAGAACATTAATATCGCCGAATTTATTATGGCATAAAGACATAGTTTGCGGAACAGACGAGTGCTAGGAAACTAGTTTAGGTTTTAGGTTAGATTAGGCGATTATTAACTAAACTGATACCAGTAAAATCGGTTAGGTTAGAACTATGACCACAACAGAACTGAACTGCTGCCAGTAAAGTAGGTTAAGTTAAAACCGAACTTAATGGGTTAGGTTAGGTTAGAACTGCGACCACAGCAGAACCGAACTGCTGCCAGTAAAGTAGGTTAGGTTAGAACCGAACTTAATGGGTTAGGTTAGGTTAGAACTGCGACCACAACAGAACCGAACTGCTGCCAATAAAGTAGGTTAGGTTAGAACCGAACTTAATGTTTTTTTTTTTTGAACTTAATGGGTTAGGTTAGGTTAGAACTGTGACCACAACAGAAACGAACTACTGCCAGTAAAGTAGGTTAGGTTAGAACCGAACTTAATGGGTTAGGTTAGGTTAGAACTGCGACCATAACAGGATCGAACTATAAATATTATGAGATATAAATTTCTTCGAAATAACTATTCGGACATATAAATATTATGCTTATTCATATTCTGCCATATGAATGTTCTGATAAAAAAAATTATGTGACATCACAATATGAGAAAAAATTATGCAAAGTTGCCTTAAAAAAATCATTTGGCAATGTTAACTATTAGTCCGTCACAGAAAATTTCACAGATCTTGAAAAAAAAAATCTTCTTATTTTATGAAACATGTAATGTCTCATTTTTTAAAGTGTACATACCACAATTTTTGTATTAAACCATATACAAAGATCAAAGCTTAAAGAAAAATTGTAAATGAGTTACCTGGTAAAAGAGACCAGGAATCGAACCAGGTACCTCTGGATTGCCGGTCCAGTGCGTTAACCACTTCGCTACCCTAACTCTCGGTAGCAACCTATCGATTTTTTCTTATTCTTTGTGTGTCGATCTTTAAGTTTTGAACTTTGTATCAATGGTTTAATTAACATCTTGTGTTTCAGACCGTGTTGTTTTTCTGCAATTTCTCACATCAACCTTCGGCTGAATCTTATGACGGCAAAGTGTACGAAACCGAGGATATAAGCACCACTTCTACTACTACTACTACTACTACTACTACTGATGCTACTACTACAGATGCTACTACTACTGATACTACTACTACTGATGCTACTACTACTGATACTACTACTACTGATGCTACTACTACTACTGATACTACTACTACTGATACTACTACTACTGATGCTACTACTACTGATACTACTACTACTGATACTACTACTACTGATACTACTACTACTGATACTACTACTACCGTACCTACAACTACTACACCCTACCCCACCTATCCGACACTCCCTAACGAGACAACGAGCACTTCGTCTGAGACCACCCCGGTTACCAACGGCCACAAGATATTATGCAAGGCGGTGGTGGCACTCATGCCAATTTTCCAGGTGGAAAATGCGCCACGGGAAAAGCTTGACGAGCTGTGAGTACATTCAGTCCGACCAAAAAGAGTAGAAATTAAAAAGTGGCAACACTGTAGTATCCTTCCTTTCTAATCAATATAAAAAAAACGGGGACGACACTACAGTATTGCCACTTTTTAATTTCTACTCTTTTTGGTCGCACTGTATTTACGCTCCTTATCTGTTCAAATAAGCTGATTGTTTTAGACATTTTTCTGTATGATCTTGATCAAACATGTTTCTTAACAATATGTTTACGTAGAACAGGGCTCTTGCGATGTTATATATTTGAAAAATACAGTTTGAATTTTTCATTGATAATTGTTTGTTTCAAAAACTACTCGAAATTGACAAAATTCACACAGGAAACTGATTTTTTTTATTAAACTTATTTTCGACTGCTATGAAATAGCTGTTACTTTCTAAAACTCAGGATAAAGTATTTTTCTCTTTAAAAAGTAATAATGCTTTTTTCGAAAAAATGCATGTAGTACCTAAACACTTATTTCTTTAGACATATTTAACCGACATAAATAATACAAAAAAAAACAGTAAGACTAGTCCGTCTTTTTTCTTTATTTTTCAGAGAAGGGATAATATCTCCTGCCAGTGCCGTTTCAAGAAGACTTGCCTCAGATTGCATGAACTCTCCAGATGATTATTTTCACACTTCTTTACGCCCATTCCAAAAAAAGGTTACTTGTCCATATTTTTTGTGCATCAAATATTATGCTTAATTTTTTTATAAAGATTTTCACTTTTTTTACCAGAAATTGAACCGGAAGACTACGACGTCAAAACCAGATCTAAATCAATATAGGTAATCAAAGTAAAATCCTATATTTTTCTATACTTGGCAGCCAAACTCACTAAAATATCTGTCACTCTTCGTAAATTCTTATCTACATAGTTTGTAGATTAATACTGAGACACGAGCTTTGATTACTTCATCATCTCTCATCCCATGGTAATACTACATGTTTTCATTGAATTAATCAGGGGTGTCAGTTACCTTCGTATTGAATTTTATGAACATTGGTCCAGCCGTCTGAACGTGAAGAACTAACAAACATAGAAACACATTCACAAACTTTTTACTTGAACTTCCCTTAAAACCATTGCTTATGTTTAGAAATGTGGATATCATATAATAATATAAAGTGTGTTCATTCGTGTCTTTTAATAAATGACTGTTTCTGGATTGAAAAAAAAATTAAGTTCTTAAAATAACTAAATTACGACATTCATTTCATTTGGCTTCTGAAAATCAATATTTAGAAATGGACTTCAAAAAGTGTGAATGAGAGTAGTTATAGTCAGTGATTTGAGGGTCACTTTCATTGATAAGAAGCATATTACATAGAGGATGGTTCAGTAATCATAAAGAAACATAAATTGCTATGTTGTGAACAGCTGACGCAAGCGGCGTAGTGTTAGCTGTTACCAGGATATCAGAAGCCGGTGGAAAGTCTGTATCAAGCGAAACTATTTTACTGGTGTACTGCAAACTAGTACCCATCTGCGCATGCCTGCGAAATAGAACGGCAGCCATTTCTATAACCTCAAAGTGAAAGCAATATCTGAATTATAATATACGCTAATGATTCTCCTGCTGTACCGTGATAATTTCATGTGGCCCTAAATAATGTATTATTTATTTGAGAACTCACTGTGCGGCTATATTTATCACTTCTCAGTGTTTTGAACCCATCCTTGTCGAGTATGACACCCTGGTATTTTTTTCACTGCTCTTGGCTCATTCGTTCCTAAGAATATGTACCCGGAAAAGGTGCGTTCGACATTTATTTATTAACATAAACTGCAAACCATTATGGGTTAACCCTTAGTTATAACTAACTATAGTATAGTTAACTAACTATAGTTAGTGAAAATAGCAATTAAGTTTAACTGCTATTTCCACTATACTAGTAAAATGCCATAATGACACGGATTTATGAAAATAGTACTCGTTGCGCTAATTTTTGCGTTGTTTCCGAATCAACTTTATGATGTTTAAATTTAATTTCTAGATCTTGTCTTTAACGCTATATATTTGTTGTATGTAAATAGTTTATCTTATTTCAAATGTTGTTTTTTCAGCCCCCAATATTTTGAGGGAACATCTACGGTTTTTCCACCACATACACCACATTCCTTGAGCCCAGGAACTGAATTTGAAGATTATTATGTTTCACTGTTAGAGAGTTTATCTTCCAATACCGTAAGTAATATTTAAGCAGATGATTAAGATACAATATCGTGGTATTATATAAACCATACTAAAAAAATCAGTATCCACGATTCGTTTGTTATATATAGGTAGAACTTTCTGTGGTCTATAATATTCACATCAGCCAGTTCTAACAAGATCACTCGTGTATTTTTAAATTGTTTCATTAAATATCACGATCAAAATATAGCACGATCATACTAGGTATGTGCCTAGGTCTAGGTATACCAGGTGGGTCCTGTAACAGGAGCAAAAAATTAAAACATAAATTTTAATCGTCAAACTGAACAACATCTGTTCAGAAACTTAAAAAAAAAAATACTGATTTCATAAATGTTCATTATTTCCAACAAAGAAAATAACATTTTCAATGTACGCCGTCCAACATTGACATCGCCTTAGCATTGACATAGCTGTCACTTCACTAAATTTAAATATCAAATGTTTCGCAATACATTGCTTCTTTGAATAAACTTTATTTTACAGGTTTACATTATAAATGAGTTATTATTAAAAGTTGTTTAATAAATGTTGTTCAGTTTGAGGGGTAGAATGTATGTTTTAATTTATTGCTTCTGATACAGGGCCCACCTGTAGGTCTATGATGGTTGCGTTTATCACGTGATAAATAAGTGTCAAAGCATCCGTCACGTTTTGACCAATTGCGAGTGCAAGGGACAGATGCTTTGTCACTTATTTATCACGTGATAAACGCAACCATCATAGGCCCCCTGGTATATAAAAAATATACAAGTTCATAAAAATCTTTTGTTTATCCGTTTTCAGTCTCAATTCGACAGGAAGCCACGAAGGTAACAACGTAGCTATCAAAATTTAATTCATAGTTGCAAATATTTTAACATCACCCTATTCCGTAAGTGGGACATTCTGCCCGCTACGCATTTTTGTACGATTTGGTTATATTATAATAACCAGTGGTCGGATTCTTCTTCTTAGCCCTTAATTTGACAAATAAAAACGAAGGTCGCTAGTTCAAGCCTCGTTAAGGTTGAATAGAACAAACAATTCTCGTTCGAAAAAAAATTGAAAAAGATGGTCCAAGAGTGTGTTCATCCTGGCGAACATTGTCAAATCAAATTAAGGGTTAAGGCGTGCACTTTCCCGGGACTTTTTAACGTCATATTAATTATGTTTTTTTACTCCTGTACTTTTTCTGTCTTTTATATAAACACCTACTCTAATAAAGATACGCATTACCATAGTCTATAGTATATTGCATTGCCCAAAACGCACTGCGAAACGATGTTACATCATGTCGCTATAAAAGGGGTTTCACTTATTAATATATTTATCCATAAATTATAAAAAAAAATCGTACATTTTCTTTTCCATATAAAATAAATCAGCAAGCAATGTACTTGTTTGTTGTTGTTTGTTGACACATAACATCGTGATGTCACAACTGTCACTAGTAATAACTACGCCATACATTGCTGCTCAGAAAATTTTCAAAAATTAATTACGCCATGGCAGTTAACGCTAAGTTAATAATTGTTATAAATATCAGATTATAGCACTTAAATCTCCGTCTGGCTACAATATGCGGTTGTATCAAATATACACGCTGTATAAAGATTTGATTTCCACTTTTTTTTTCATACTATAATTAAATCCTACCGTTCTATTGAAAATCAGTTCGCTATGGACATTTTAACTAACTTTGGTGGTGGGACATCCAAAGATAGTCATAGGATACTTTATACCCGACTACGGTAAAAAAAGAGTTTTGGGCCGGACGAAGTTGTCGAGCACTTTCTACTAATTTTATATATACAAGGTGCCCATGAGCATTGCGAAAAATTTTAACCACGCATTCCTGAGGTCCTAAGGAGTAATCAATCCTATATGAACCTAGGACAATTTATGCTTTTTTTTTTCATTTTTCCATACAATAAATACTTGATAAAAATAATAATAACCTCAGGAATGCGTGGTTGAAATCTTTCGCAATGCTCATGGGCACCTTGTATATTATTATTTTTTCAGCCAACACTTGAGCGACCACAAATACACTGTCAGACGTCGTGAGTTTGGTCAAGCATCCACAACTCCGTGGACGAGGAATTGTTTTAAACCCGCGCACGAACGTGGTTCTGCTCACGATACAATGAATGAGGTAAAATGTCGTGTAAATATACATATATACTATATGAAATAACAATCGAACTGCCGTATAATGCTGATAGAAATAACGAAACAAAGATCACTTAAGATATTATAAGCAGGGGTCGGACTTTCTTTCGAACGGTAAGACTAATGGAGAACTATGGAGCCGATATTAACATAAAAATACTATTCATGCTCATACTCATACTCATAAGTGTATTTCATTCACAATTTTAATTTTATAGTCAAGTACAAAGTCAGAAGAATATACAGACCTGATTTGTGTAGGCATTGTTTTTTTCGCCACCATAAAATACGTAAATATTTGCAACTTTATCCATGTTTTCTGGAGTAAATTGGGTTCTATATTGATTGAATATCTATTTATGACTAGAAAGTTCATGATATTGACAATAAATTGAGTTAAATTAGGGGTGTGAAATATTGTAAAAAAAAAAAATTATTCATAATTTTTGTCATTTAATGCTTAGGAATGTTCACCATAATAACCACAACGGCAGTTTGGAATGAAATAGATGAATGAGTATGTTCTATCTCCATTAGTCTTACCGTGCGAAAGAAAGTCCGACCCCTGATCATAAGCTATGTACAGTACCAGTAGCTCGAGCCCGCACCAGGTTGCCAGTACCCTTACCACGAGTTAGTGACCGTACTCGTTAGCGACAGCGTAAATTATTAGTACGGAGAATACTACAGCGCCCCTAGCGGTTACTTTGTAGAACTACAATTCTCCATACAAATAATAATAATAATAATTACTATATTGTATTTTACTTTTTATATAAATTTATTGTAAAGAAATCTAACCTAAGAATGCAATTGAACAAAGGAGATAATAATGATAATATTTATTGCATCCAAGTACACGCATTCAAGTTCGTATACGCAAGCGCTTAGCGAGTACGGTCACTGTAAACTCATGGTACCTAAGGTTTGAGTCCCAGCGACTCACCTCGGGCAGGTCAATTGTGGCGCAGTGCACTCAAAAAAACAATAAAAGGAACTGTTCTAGACTTTTACTCTGTGCCTAGTTGTTTTTTTTTTAAGTTTTTGGGAAGGCGGCTCTTATAGCTGAATGTCTTTATATGTTCCTGTTCTTGGTTAGTGTGGTAGAAAATCCAATCATTTCTTCCGCTATCCTTTTTGCAGGGTCATCCTTCGTTTGTAAAAAAGGAAAGCATATTTTTGAGGGCACCCAGATTTCAAGTTCAGAATGAATACAACAACAGATTACAGGTAACACACTTTTCAACATACATCTGTGAGGATTTACCTAAGTTTCTTACTCTAATATTATAAGGGCGGAAATGTGTGAGTGTGTTTGTATGTTTGTTACTTCTTCACGCGCAAACGGCTGGATTAAATTTGAGGAGCAAAATTTGGTGTCGAGGTGGCTGACTCACTGGATTAACACAATAGCTACTTTTTACCCCGAAAAAATTCAGTGTTCCCGTAGGATGAGCGGGTAACACCGCAGGGTGCAGATATGTAGTAGTAGTTGTATGATAAAAATATATAATATATATAAAGAAATGTTAGTTTTATAGTCCTATAAAGACAAATAGTCCTACCGTAGCAGTAAGATAAGTGACACTATAAAAAATAGGACCAGGATATTTCAAAAAAATTACAGTTATCAACGTTATGATGCTATGTTATATTTAAAGGTGGCCGCAACTTAGTCCGCATTTTTTTACAATGGTCAAAAAAAAACTGTATTAAAATTGGTTATATTCGTCCAGCCGTTTCGGTGTGATGAGCGGACACATAATTTTTCAACAACAAATAGCAACAGCAGGCACCACGGTGCTGCATCGCACTGTCAAGATTTATCCTTTGTTATGAGTAATGACCTCTCACCGTAGAAAACTGATTGAAAATCACTACATACAATACAAGACATTACAATACAACACAACACAACACAATACAATACAACACAACACCACTACACTACACTACACTACACTACACTACACTACACTACACTACACTACATTACACAACACAACACAACACATCACATCACATCACATCACATCACAACACAACACAACACAACACAACACAACACAACACAAGACATCACATCACATCACATCACAACACAACACAACACAACACAACACAATACAACAATACTTTATTGCACACCAATAAAAGTTTACAAAAGGAAACAAGACAAATCATATTTGTAAAACAAAGTCGCTTCCTGCTGTCTGTCTGCCCCTATGTATATTTAGATCCTAGACGAATTTTAATGCGGTATTTTTAGTAGATAGAGTGATTCAAGAAGGTTTAATATGTTTAATACATGCCTAATTTATCAGCATTCCACCCGTGCGAAGCCGGGGCGGGTCGCTTGTACAATTACAAAACACGATGACACGGCGGCCCTAGGTCCGAATCCCGGCCAGTGCAAATATTTGTGTGATGAACTCGAATATTTGTGCCAGGGTCATGGATGTTATCTATCTATGTATTTGTATAATGTTGTATATCGTCGTCTAGTACCCATAGTACAAGCATTGCTTAGTTTGGGACTAGGTCGATTTGTGTAAGACTGTCCATTAACATTTTTTTTTATTTGTGTAATTTCAGAACCTGCCAGCTAAAAAAGTCTACCCGATTGCACCTCGAACCAAAAACCAACTGCATATGCAGAAAACTATGAATAAATATCAGACAAGAAGATCAAGATCAAACGTTGGTATCTCACGAAGAAACTTGAACCATTTAGGGAATCTTGTCTCTGATTATTCCTCTCACAAACATTGCCTTCTAAATAAGCTCAGTAATGTTTTAAATAAAGTGAATTAAAAAAACAACTTAAAACTCATCATGAGAATGAGACCCTAATTAGCATAGCCCGGACAGGTCACAGTCATAGCAAAACAAGAATTTAAAAAAAATAATTGAAACTTGTGGCCAATTTTGGGTTGCAATGTAAAATATAAATTATAGTATGTATTTATAAACACAACCCAAAGTTGGCCACAAGTTTGTACGCCCATTATTTTGAAAAAAAGAAAAAAAAATAAAACAAAAAATATTTTTTGAAATATGTGACTAAAATTTTATGATTTCGTTTTTTAATCCCAAAAGAAATTTTGAAATTGTTTTTAGAATCCCCATAATTTAACAAAACAATAATTGTACAACAACCATGAACTTAAACGCACTTTTTCACGGTGAAAATGGCAAATTACTTATTTTCATTATAATAAACCAACCACTGGTTTTGTGGGATATTGTTTTTTTGAAATAAGAAATAAGTAAGTTCCTAATAAGTAATAATTAAATTATTGTTATTTAGGACTCATTTAATATAGATACATATTTGTTATAATTAGTTGACTGCGCTGTTGTTAGTTACGAGTATGTTATTGTAGGTATGTGTGTGAAGATGTGAAGTTTCTAATTCATTCAGTTTCAAGGGAAGTACGAGTAGTTTAATATTTATTTACTTTTAAAAACCTATTCTTAAAAATGTATAGACATAAGTACAAGACCAATAAATCTGTGATAATTGAGGTGTTATTTTATTTTTTCGCATGTTTTTATTGAATCTTTAAAGTGTTGAGCTGATATGATGTCTGAAGTAGCCGATTCCGTCTCGGGATGATGGCATTGTTTAGTTGTTTTCTTCTGTAGGTACAGCTGCAGTCTAGGACCAGGATCCTATCATAAAGACATGCCTTCAGAATTTTCTTAAATCCAAGCCTAGTAAGGTTTGGATTTAAGAAAACAAACAAACCTATTGCCATGTGGCGTCCACGTGAATTTTACCGTCAGAAGCTGCGAGGCAGAACTAGGATTGCATAAAAACGTACAGGTCGACTTGTTTACGTTTGCATCAATCCTACATAATTAAATGATGATGTCATGCACATGTGTAGTGCAACTGCAGCTATCCTTTTCCTTCTCGTGTAAATCGGGTTTCTATTGACCAAAACATACTTTTAATCTATGTTGTCCTGGTGCCCGATGAATCTCCGTTCCTCGGGTCAGCTGATCCACAAACGAAATATGCTTTAAATTGCGCTTGGTTGGTTAGTCATACATATAAAAAAAAATGGGCAAGTGCGAGCCCGACTCGCGCATGAAGGGTTCCGTACCTATACATATATATAATCTATAACAGGTTTGTTGTATGGGAGCCCCCCTTAAATATTAATTTTATTTTATTTTTAGTATTTGTTGTTATAGCGGCAATAGAAATACAACATCTGTGAAAACTTCAACTGTCTAGCTATCACCGTTGTTGAGATACAGCCTGGTGACAGACAGACGGACGGACGGACGGACGGACGGACGGACGGACGGACAGCGAAGTCTCAGTAATAGGGTCCCGTTTTTACCCTTTGGGTACGGAACCCTAAAAATGACTTACTTTTGAGTTTCTTTCGGCGTTTCTTCTCAACAGTGGTCTCCTCTTGTGAATTAATGCCGGTAGACTCAGACATGTAAAAGTGCCCTTGTGGCCTACTTGCAAAATTATTATTATTATTATTATGAGCCCATTGTGTCCCACTGCTGGGCAAAGGCCTCCCCCTTTTTTTCCACTGCTCTCTATTTTGTGCTTTATCTGGCCAGTCCTTGAGGAAAAAGTCCAAGTCATCGCGCCATCGCCGACGAGGTCTGCCGCGTCCCCGTCTTGAGTTGTGTGGCGTCCACTCTGTGGTGTTTTTGGCCCACAAGTCATCCGGCATGCGGCAAACGTGGCCAGCCCAGTCCCATTTCAACTTAGCCGCCTTCCAAGCTACGTCGACTATTAGGGTTTGTGAGCGCAGTGTGGTGTTCCGGATACGGTCCATCCGATTTACTCCAAATATGCTACGCTCCATAGCCCGCTGGCAAACCCCGAGTTTGTACTTCTGTGCTTCTGTCAAAGACCAAGTCTGAGCACCGTAGGTGAGAACTGGAAGTATGCACATGTCCATGAGCCTACGTTTTAGCGACAATGGTAGGTTACCCTTCATTAAATGTTTTATGGACCAATAGCTCCTCCAGGCGTTTTCGGTCCGTCTTTCGACCTCTTTTTCTTGGCGCGCCTGGAAAGAGACTAATTGGCCCAAATACAGGTATTCAGGGGCATATGCAATAAGTTCACCGTTTATCTCTACCCTACGTTTTGTGCTGTTCGTCATGACTTTGGTCTTTGACATATTCATCTTCAGTCCTACCTCGAGGCTCGCATTGCTAAGGTCTTCTAGCATTTGACGTAGCTCGGTTACAGTTGAGGAAAACAAAACTTGTTTCTTAGACTGTGACAAAACAAACTATGTCGTCGGCGAAGCGGAGATTGGTTAATTCTTTCATTATTTATTTATTTCATTATTTCATTATATTTTCACTTGGATTATTTCTAAAACATTTGTATCTTCGTAGTTTGTGTACAACTTTAGAAACGCCATTAGCTAGTATGGTTAATCAGAGAGAGTTTCATAAAATTATAAATAGAATCATGTAAACACTTTTTATTCATAATTTAAAGCAGTAATCCAAATTTTTTAGTTTTTATCAAAAAGTTAATTTTTGGGACATGTTTTTAGCCGACGGTACTTTTCTTTCAGCAAACGTCAATTGCCTTCCGGCTCAGCTCCATCATCAAACCAGCTCCATAGCTCAATCTTGAGTTGCAAGATTCCACGCGAACAAACATACATACATACATAAAGTAGTTAAATAAAAGCTTGTAAAATAATGTTCTAGTTGTCTTTCTCGAATTATCGGGGGGCACGGCAGTGCCCCCGCCAAGTCGAGCGCGAAGCAAACACTGCCGTACCATCCTTTACTGGAACCAATTCGCCGCATTTTCAGGCCCCTATTTGAGCACCTCTGGATAAGACCAGAACGCAGAAATTTTCGTCATCCAGTAAGCTATAATTACATACTTAAAATCCAAAATTTCAAGTCTGTAGGTCATTTAGTTCCGAAGTTAAGCGAAAGCAAAGTTTCGCATTTACGACACTCACTCACTCACTCACTCATGATCATCATTAAAGAACTAGTACTTCCCATAAATTCAGAGAGCTGAAATTTGGTACAGAGTTAGGGTTTAATGGCCACATAAAGCGAAAACTATAAAAATTGGCCAAGTGCGAGTCCGACTCGCGCATGAAGGGTTCCGTACCATAAAACAAGTTTGTTGTATGGGAGCCCTTAAATATTTATTTTATTTTATTTGTAGTATTTGTTGTTATAGCGGCAATAGAAATAGATCATCTGTGAAAATTTCAACTGTCTAGCTATCACCGTTCTTGATATACAGCCTGGTGACAGACGGACGGACGGACGGACGGACGGACAGCGAAGACTCAGTAATAGGGTCTCGTTTTTACCCTTTGGGTACAGAACCCTAAAAACTAGGATAATCGAAGATCTGGAGTACTCTGATTAGAAAACACAAGAGCCCAACCAAACTATTAGAGATCGACATACCGCCTTTACAAAAAATATTCAACTTGTTGTGTTCGGTTGGCCGCCGTCGTGACTGATCGTCTCTCCTGATGATGGATCGCGTACCGATTCGAAACATGTCGAGTGTTATTCGATTTCTACGACGTGAGTAAACCCGTTTAAGTATTTTAATATTCAACTTGGTGGGCCGCTTCATTTGATGTTAAAAATCCAAGGTCTGAAGTATTTTGACGACGCGTTTGGCTCGGTTTGTAAACACCTGCCTACTGAGCCGGCGGTCCCGGGTTCGAGTCCCGGCCAGGGCAAATATTTGTGTCATGAACTCGAATATTTGTGCTTGGGTCATGGTTGTTCTATGTATTTAAGTATATATTTATCTATATAAGTATGTATATCGTCGTCTAGTACCCATAGCACAAGCCTTCTAGAGCTTAATTTGGGACTAGATCGATTTGTGTGAGGTTGTCCGATATTTATTTATTTATTTTTATTATTTATTTGATGAAGAACCCTCAGCTGGTCTCAGCTGTATTAGAGATATGGTATTGCCCCCTTCTACTATTGGTACATAAAAAAATCGACTGTCATTGCAAAAATCCAGCGTAGTGGGACACATCTTCTAATTTAATCTAGCCTATAGCGTCCCACAGTTGGGCGGGTTACGTATTACAATCCCGAAAGTTCATAATACCTACAGTTGAAATACCGATGGTCAAAATACCGAAAATCAAAATACCGAAAGTTCAAAAAGCCGATATTCGATAAACCGAAGCTCAAATTACCTATTTTCAGAAAATCGAAAGTTCAAAATCTCGAAATTTCATATTCCCGAAATTTTTAAAATCTTGAAATTTTATAATCCCGAAAGTCAATGAGGACTTTAAAAGTGTCAGGACACTAAACTAATCTGACTTTTCCGTGGAACCGATCTGCTCCGGTGCTGCGGGATGTTCAGCCCCTCCGCTAGGGCGCGCTCGCCTTCGCAGCTTCGGCTTTTTGGTCACCTTCGGCGACCAGCCTCAGCCGCTGCGCCTCGCTTGATGCCCGCACTTTCTTACGGCGGCCGGGGGCTGCCCTCCCTCCGCGCCTCCGGGCTTTTATATACACTCTAGGGGTAGGGCAGACAAGACCACGTGGAATCGGGGTTGACAGCGTCGGTTCTGTGGCAAATCGATTAAGAAAAGGAAAGAGTCCGGGAAAGTGGGAAATTAAGAATGACACTAAATATTCGATATTATGATAAAACATTATGTCATGGACTGCCAACCGAACCGAACTTGTCTGGAACCGAAGCTGTCAACGCTCGCCTCCGCAGCTTCGGCTTTTTAGTCACCTTCGGCGACCAGCCTCAGCCGCTGCGACTCGCTTGATGCCCGCACTTTCTTACGCTAGGGCCACAGTATAATAAAGAGTATTAACGTACTAGGGCGGAGGGGCTGCACATCCCGCAGCGCCGGAGCAGATCGGTTCCACAGAAGAGTTCACTTATAAATAGTAAGTATAGTAGTAGGCAAGTAGGTTACGTAATTTAGGTTAATATTCTTTGTATAAAATAAACATTAGAATCTGTAAGACTACAGAAATACGAGATAATTCTCGAGAGTTTAAATAATATTCCGGATTATAACCTTCAGGCAGGATCATAGTCTTCGGGATTACCTACAGTCTTCGGCATTACATTCTTCGGGATTACAGTCTTCGGGATTATAATATTCGGTATTTCATCCTTTCCATCAAACGTTCTTTCGGGATTTTAAACTTTCGGTCAAATAAACATTCGACATTTTAATTTTCGGCCTTCCGTCCATAGGTCTTATGATATTCGGTATTTTGAACTTCGTCATTGTAATACGTACCCGCTGGGCGAATGCCTCCCCTTCTGCTTTTGATACGCATATAAATAAAATTAAAGGAAAACTCTGGACAAAACTAGACTGGCTTTTATACTTATACTTACAGGTTTAAAGGAAAATAGTCGAACGATTAACTTTATTCTACTCGAACATTACACAAATTAAACAAACAAATTACATCAATATATTAATTTCGCTCAAAATTTGGTCTAAATATAATGCATTGGACTAAGAGTGGCGGTGATATCCGCACACGTCGCTAGATGGCGCTGACTGTATTTTAAAACGCGCCGTCGTTTGTTTTTCCGATAACCTTATATGGCGAAGTGGCAACCGGCCGCGTTACAGTCGTTTACGACATTCTTCTACTGCGCTTGGAAACGTTTGCTAGGGATTAGGAGGAATTATTTGCATTTCGTTGATTTCGCTAATTATTTCGTGAGGTTTGCTAAAGTGAGTTAGCAGGTTGTTATAAAACAATATGCCCACGTTTCTACAAAAAGAAGTGAAATCCCACCAAAAACATTCTGTAAAAAACTAGCCAAGTCTCGATGGAGCTGCTTGTTTATCTCTAAAAAGTAATGAAATCTAGACAAAGTCGTACCAAGTCTAAGGTTCCTTACTGCGATTTCTTTATTATTATAGTTAATGCTGTGTGACTAGGCCGTTGAAGGGTACACCAGTATGGGTTATTATCTCGCTTAACAAACATAGGTAGTTACAACAGATATAACATTACGTGTAAACAAAATTGACTTGTAGCGGTTCTGGCGACAGATTGGTGCAATGGTGTCATGGAGCACCTGGTTTTGTACCCTTGTGTACCCTTCAACGGCCAAGTCACACAACATTAACTATAATAATAAAGAAATCGCAGTAAGGAACCTTAGACTTGGTACGACTTTGTCTAGATTTCATTACTTTTTAGAGATAAACAAGCAGCTCCATCGAGACTTGGCTAGTTTTTTACAGAATGTTTTTGGTGGGATAAACATTACATTATTACAGGCGTATTGACCCAATAAAATATAAAAATATGCAATAAGCAGAATACTGATATTATTTCGTAGAACATACCGCAATTCTTATCCCTGATTCAAACGAATCTTATCCACGCAGGCAGTTGCTATGCATAAACCAGGTCTATATCTGTTGGTCTAAAAAAAATTGCCCTATATTTTTTTCGGCACATATTTTTTGGCCTAATCTTTGGTCGATTGTTTTTATGTCGAAAATGGTTTGGTCGAAATTGTTATGCATAAGGTGAGTCGGGGCTATTGTAGCTATGGGGTTATTGTATCTTCTTACCATTATAATGGTCTGTGATCATTATAATGGTCTGTGTATATATAGGATACACAGACCAATGGTATATATACACAATCCTATATATACACAGACGATTTTAAGGGTCACAGACCATTATAATGGTAAGAAGATACAATAACCCCATAGCTACAATAGCCCCGACTCACCTTATATTTTTTAAAATTGTTTAGTCTAACATGTGTATGGAATAACATTGTTTGGTCGAATGTATTTTAGGCATAAAATTGGTATTCCGAATATTGGTGTCACTAATAATCCCTGTTTGTCGGGAACGCAGTTCTAACCTAACCTACTGTTCTGGGTGCGCCTTATTTTTATTAAGGACGCAGTTCTAACCTAACCTACTGTTAAGGAAGACCCTTATTTTTGTTGGGGACGCAGTTCTAACCTAACCTAACCTACTGTTCTGGGAGCGCCTTATTTTTGTTAGGCACGCAGTTCTAACCTTACCTAACCTACTGTTCTGGGAGCGCCTTATTTTTGTTAGGGACGCAGTTCTAACCTAATCTAACCTACTGTTCTGGGAGCGCCTTATTTTTGTTGGGGACGTAGTTCTAACCTCACCTAACCTACTGTTTTGGGAGCGCCTTATTTTTGTTGAGGACGCAGTTCTAACCTAACCTAACCTCGCTTCAGCATGGGTTTTAGGAGGTTTTATGTTAGGCTAAAGAATATTTATAAGTCATAAAAAATATACTAAAGTATATATAAATATTTTAAGTCAAACATGTATGCAAAAAAATCTTTATGCTAAAGAATAAGTATACCATTAAATATTATAAGTACCAAACATTTTCGGCCAAACAATTTTAGAACATAAAATTTTAGACCAAGCGAAGGGCAACCCGCATAAACCAAACAACCTTGATCCCCTTGCATTGCTGCGTTGCTCTGTAGCCGGGTGGGAACGTGTATTTACTAAGATATCATAGGACAGGAAGAGTTGCTCTAGCCCCTTGTCTAGACAAACCACCGTACCGATCCTGTATCGTTGGGTCGACAGGCATCAAGCACACGTCAGTAAGAAAACATCACCAGGCGATCATAGGATATCAAGAGTTAATGGCATGGAAAAATACACGGGTAAAACATGTGCAGTTATGCGTCTCACTTACTTAGACAAAAGACCTAGGTTGTCCTGTGATATTCAAGTGATTGGTTTATTGGTGCAAGCGGGACGACTGTTGTAATACTTCGTGCACTTTGCAGATGGGGCGGGGCGTGTCTGATGTGCAGTATGAAATGGAGGAACGACAAATAAAGTTCTAGATATGTGTGCAAAACGTCAAGTGTGAACTGATCTAAATGGAAATATATTTATATTATATAGCTCAGTAAAAGGCTCATTGAGTCTACTGTACTGGTGACCGAAAAGCTAGCAGTTTCCTCGCACAACGCATCAGCATTGCGATTCAGCGAGGAAATGCTGCCAGCGTCTTCGGGACCATACCGCGGGAGCACAGTTTTGTAGATTTCTTTACACAATTGAAAAAAACGTACACAAGGCGGACTTAATGCCATTGGGCATCAATACCAGTCAACCTTTGAGCAAAGCAGATAGGTAAGTTGTAGGCGGTGAAAAAACAGGTTTTAATTATCTCACTAATATTATAAAGGCGAAAGTTTGTGAGTGTGTGTGGGTGTGTGTGAGTGTATGTTTGGTACTTCTTCAGGCTCAAACGGTTGGACCAATTCATGAAATTCGGTATGTTGATACTGTATAGCGTTAACCTATATAGGTTAACGCTATAAAGTATCAACATATTACAAATACTAGCTGTGCTCCGCGGTGTTACCCGCTGTTAAAAAGTAGCCTATGTGTTAATCCAGGGTGTCAGCTACCTCCATACCGAATTTCATGAAAATTGGTCCAGCCGTTTGAGCCTGAAGAAGTAACTAACATACGCGGCAAATCGAAGCGGGGTTTGAATATGAATCGATAAAAAGATTCTATAGAAATATTTAGAACAGCGCCATCTCTCTCGCAGTCTTCACACTTGCTGTAAAGCAATGGGGATTGGGGATCGTGCGTGTAAAACGCACATCCTAGGGTATGGCTAATGCGCAATAAGCATTTCAAAAAAACATATATGACACAGAGGGCGCTCCAGTAGCGTAAAGGATTAAGGGATGAAAGATTTGGTGTGACTGACGTAGCGGTCGAATAGCTCAGTTGGGAGAGCAATGCGCCGGAAACGCAGAGGTCGCGGGTTCAAACCCCGCTTCGATTGTAGTAGATCGCATTCAATTTTTCTTTCTTAATTTACCTTTGTGTCATTATTTATAAAAACAAATACAATTATTTTGTCTGGTATGTTTTATTACCAGTCTAATTTTGTAGCGTACGAAGTCCTACATATTATGACAACACAGTAAGAACATCAAACTATACATCAATCAACAAAAGTTTAACACGTGGTCTTAGGAGCAGAGCGCATGCCTTGTTGCGGCCACGTGGTGAAAACTAACAGGACTACTAAGAGTTCAGAATCGTGATGTAACTCGTGTACTTTTTGAACCAAGCTTAATATAGTCGTCCTGCTTCTTTTCTTCGTTTGTTGCTAACTGAAAGTAAATAATATGACCTATTTTCCGATTCACGTTTTTCGTACGCTATAAAATGTTCTAATCAACATTACGTAACACAATAGCCATATTTGAAAATCATTTTGAAGTTTGAAGAGGACATTTGAAAAATAAGTACCTTAAAAATTACCGTCCCTCTCACTCAAATATAGATAACGCAAGAGCGAGAGGAACGTTGCTGTAGGAACTTGGTACCTAGATATAGGTTTCTCGTAGGTGTGTAGACGTATAGGGTGCCTTCTGAAAATAGCTTGATTATAGTTGATATCTCTTTACGTTCATGCTATCCTGGTACAGATGGGGCCACTATTTCGCTACAGGTCCGGGACGGCTTGCCTCCGAGCGGGGCAACCTCCTCTCCTCGACCCGTCCCGTCCATCGAGTTTTAAAGTAAAGCAGCCCATGCTCAGAAGAGTACCTAGCCTACACATTTATGGGGCTTTCTAATCTAATACAAATTTACCCCCCTTTTTTATTGATTGTTTTTTTTTTATTAGAACCTAGAAGAAGCAATAGGAGAACAGCATGTCCCAAAATCCTCATTGCAATTCCGTTATTTTATTTCAAGGAATATTTAAAATTATAACAACATTTTGGGATTATGTCTCCTTGTTTGGCAACCAAAAAACGGAGTAGTCAAAAGACAGATTTTATTGAGTTTTTTTAGCTCTTGAAATGAAAAGTCATTAATTAAAATAATGCAAATGAGGCAATGAATAACAGGCAACATTTAACAAAATCTTTTCACACTAAGCAACGCCATCTATTCGATTTCAGAGGCATGTACTTACTCGTAATTTTGTCAGCGGCGCCCCTGTACTTTCTACTATTAAGCGCCGGTTAAACATTAGTTTTGATTTCAGTAGCCTTGAAGTTAGACGGTGATATTTATTACTTTCATATCATATTTAATACAGGAGGCATCTCTTTTATTTTGAAAATTGCGATACCGGCCACATTTCTAATATAATTTTTAAGTGTATGCCTTTTGTTTGATTACTTCATCGGGTTTAAAGCGCTGTTTTTCTCATCAATAAAAGTAGGCCTCAAATGGTTTGTTACACCTGTTCTCTTTTTATTTTTTTATGATCTTTCTGAGTTACCGCAATACTGAATTGCTTAAGGTTCGTAAAGTCGTTACTGGAGTTATTTCGGTTTACACCATTCAATAAAAGTATCTAGGAAACAAATTGACGTAAGAGTAATTTTACGAAGTTTCATTAAAAAACCAAACTAAGAACTATCGAACATCCAACAAAAGTCCATCACGTGGTCGAAAGAGCCGGGCGCATTACTGCATCATAACGAGGATAAGCAGAAAATTATCAAGAGTTCATAAACAGGAAAGATCATTTTGTATACTCGTGAACTTGTTGAACCAAGCTGAATATCGTTGTCCTGCTTCTTTTTGTTGATTTGTTGCTGAAATAGCGACTCGAAGTAATGTCGTTTCTCTAGGGCACTTGTAGACAAGCTTCATAAATATAAGTTTCTGTCAAAAATGACATTTTAGTGGCAAGCTTTTATAGCCGACTGTACTTTTCTTTGGATATCCATCAAATGCTCACTGAGACGATTCTAAAGAGCCCAAGCTCGGTAGGATTGCTTTTTCTATTATAGACTTCCTATGGCCACCTTCCGGCTCCATCATCTGATCAGCCCCATGGTAACATATTATTGTATTGTCATCAAAGTTAAGTAAGTATGCAAAATTTCAGCTCAATCGGTTGACGATATCTGCTTCAAAATTGAGTTGCAAGATTTCACCCGAACAAAACATACTTAGATACATACACATACATACATACATACATACATACATACATACATACATACATACATACATACATACATACATACATACATACATACATACATACATACATACATACATACATACATACATACATACATACATACATACATACATACATACATACATACATACATACATACATACATACATACATACATACATACATACATACATACATACATAAAACTTTTAAAAAGCGATATAATTAGACTTGTACGATTTTCACACATTTTATAACAAAACAAGACTAATCGCAAATCGAAGGGACTTAAAAGATGCTTAAAAATGAAGGGTTCCTTTGAGACTAAGAACGTAAGATCATGTACGAAACGTCGAAGCGATTATAGTAGTTTATGCAACTGATACATAATGAGAGGCCTTAAAACACGAGTGGGGTTTTATGAAACGAGCGTTAGCGAGTTTCATAATAGGATCACACGAGTGTTTTAAGGCCTAATTATGTACAGGTGTATACACTACTTTATCTATACACATATCATAAGTACTCTAAGATGGGTTCAGAAGCCATAAGGAAATGACCGGCACCACTAGTGCTACCTGTAAAATATCTAAAGACTACATTATACTTAAAATGCAGTAAGCAATAAATCTGAACAAATACATAAACAGATTATTTATTGTAATAATTGTGATTGACATTTACATTGGAACAATATTTTCAACTAAAATGTAAATTACAAACAAATCTTCACAATTCTACTTTCGTAACAGCAAAGAACCAACAAACAAATGACAACAATAATGGCGGCAATTCGGACCTCCGTCAAGACGAATGTTTTTTTTTTTAATCATATAGGTATGTATCCATATTCGCATGTCACTCGAGATCAAATGTCGTACGGTTTTTATAAAAAAAACATACTAAATTGACGTTTCGTATCGATAACAATATTAATATCTATGGATACTAGAATAGAGACCAGCTTGTGTTTTGACAGCTGTTCCTAATTTAAACTCGTAACCTTACAAAAATCGGTACTGTAATAACATTACAGTACAGATTTTACCTACTACCACAGACAAAAAAGTTCTCATAGTAAAATTGGTTGTAATAATGGCTGGCATTTCCTACGGTTTCTGAACGCATTTTAGAGCACTAATGATATGTGCGTAGATAAAATAATAAACACATTTTGATGGTTATCTATTCTATATATATATTACGCGAGGCCGATTTTTGTACATCCCATCAGATCTACAGTTATGGTCCTATTTTGATAAATGATATGTCATTAGATTCGTCTCATGCTGGAGAGGTGCATAAAACTCTTGGAATTTTAATTTTTTCCTGAAAAGGTACTGAAAAATGGATTTGAAAAAACTACTGTGCGCTAACCACGTGACTTTGACCACGTGACCTGTGATCCCTATTTTGACATAAGATGACCAAATAATAATAAGCATGATTTGCTCACAAACCTGTAGTAAGTTGTTCAGCATGATGAAATATAATTTTTGAGTCGGCAACATAATATCCGCAACACTTAAAACATGTACAAATATGCAAAAATAATTTTACAGTTTGTTGACAATGAATGACAGTAGCCATATTCTGACAACTTTTAATGTCTTTTTTATTGGGGGCTATTATGTCAATGCTCTAAATTGCCAGGTTGTTTTTCTTTTTAAAATGTTGATATGGAAACTTATTTCGCATACCTGTTAAAAATGTGGAGAAAAAAGCCGGTCAAGTGCGAGTTGGACTGGTGCTCGAAAGACTAGAAAAACTGACCGTCATTCAAGAATAGATTATTTCTATAGGCGAGTTTTACTAAATCTAAATCAAAGCAGAAAAAAAATAGTAAAACTAATTTAAACGTCATTCAAATATGTAAATTTATGGTAGATTATTATAAATATGATTATATAAGTCCATCAAAAAAATAATTCCAAGGAAAATGGCATGAGTTATGGTAAATTAAATGGTATTTTACAAGAAGAAACTTAGTCCTTCCGCTTGCATGTCGACGGGATGGGAAATGTGGTCGAGTTGAGAATATGGACGACTTGACAATGTAGATAAGTTGGGAATGTATCTTCATTGGTAATATGGATGAGTTGGTAAAATGGACGAGTTGGAAATGTGGACGAGTTGGGAATATGGACGAGTTGGGAATATGGACGAGTTGGGAATGTGGATGAGTGGGCAAAGTAAACAAGTTGGGAATACGGACGAGTGGGCAATTTGGACGAGTTGGGAATGTGGATGAGTTGGCAAAATAAACAAGTTGGGAACACGGACGAGTGGGCAATGTGGACGAGTTGAGAATATGGACGAGTTGGCAATGAAGACGACTTGGTAATACGGACGAGTTGTAGATATGGAAGATTTCGCAATAAAGACGAGCTGATAAAAAGGACAAGTTGGTATTGTAGACGAGTTGGGTGGACGAGTTGGCAGTGAAGACGAGTTGGTAATACGGATAAGTTGGCAATGAAGACGACTTGGTAATACGGACGAGTTGGTGATATGGAAGATTTGGCAATAAAGACGAGCTGATAATAAGGACAAGTTGGTATTGTAGACAAGTTGGGTGTATCGTCGAGTTGGGAATATGGACGAGTTGGAAATGTGGATGAGTTGGCAATGTGAATGAGTTGGCAAAATTGACAAGTTGAGAACATGGCCAAGGGGGCAATGTGGACGAGTTCGTATTATGGACGAGTTGGCAATGAAGACGAGTTGGTAATACGGACAAGTTGGTATTATGGACGAGTTGTGAATATGGACGAGTTGGAAATGTGGATGAGTTGGCAAAATGAACAAGTTGGGAATATGGACGAGTTGGCAATAAAGACGAGCTGATAATAAGGACGAGTTTGTATTGTAGACGAGTTGGGTGTATCATCGAGTTGGGAATATGGACGAGTTAGAAATGTGGATGAGTTGGCAATGTGGACGACTTGGAATTGTGGACGAGGTGGGAATATGGACGAGTTGGAAATGTGGACGAGTTGTATTTGTGGACGAGTTGGCATTGTGGACGAGCAAGTAATATGGACGCGTTGGCATTGTGGATGAGTTGGGAATATAAACGAGTTGGCAATGAAGACGAGTTGCTAATACGGACGAGTTGATAATATGGACGAGATTGGCAATAAAGATGAGTTAATAATAAGGACGAGTTGGTATTGTAGACGAGTTGGGTGTATGGACGAGTTGGAAATGTGGACGAGTTAGCAATATGGATGAGTTGGCATTGTGGACGAGTTGGGAATATAGATGAGTTGGCAATAAAGACGAGTTGGTAATATGAACGAGTTGGCAATGTAGATGAGTTGGGTGTATGGGCGAGTGGGCAATATGAACGATTTGGCATTGTGTACGAGTTGAGAATGTGGACGAGTTGGCATTGTGGACGAGTAAGCAATATGGACGCGTTGGAATTGTGGACGAGTTGGTAATATGGACGAGGTGGCATTATGGACGAATTGGGAATATGGACGAGTTTGCAATGCAGATGAGTTGGGTGTATGAACGAGTTGGCAATGTAGACGTGTTGGGTGTATGGACAAGTTGGCATTGTGACCCAGATGGGAATATAGACGAGCTGACATTGTGGACGAGTTGGCAATGTGGAATAATTAACATGTTACGCTAACATGCGAAACTTGATGGAGAAATAACCTACATATGATGCAAATTTCAAAAAATCGACGCGCTCAAGAATAAATCATATTTGAATTAATGACGTCTGGCTGATCATTCTTATTCTCATTCAAAATAAAAATTGACAAATTCTGCGGTCAACAAAACAAATTGATTTTATAAGGTTTCCGTTTTTACCGAATACGGTAAGGAACCCTAAAATTAGGTTTATATTATAGGCTTGAGAGTCTTTAGCATCTCCCTCACTCTTCTGTCAGACACAATTTCAATGAGAGGAAAGACACGAAAGTTTGAATTATTCTTTTTTCAAACATGTTTAGCTGTTTTATATATTGTTTTTTCTTATTACACATATTTGACACATTCTTTTTTTTATGGTGGAGTATTGTTGGTCAGTAATTTATTTAGATTAGTAAGTAGGGTTTGATTAAGTATAACTAGCGTAAGAATTTCAAACACAATGTGTAATTGTTATTGAATAAATGATTGATGATGATGACATGGCAGCACCCATATTAAGAAAACTTGCACGATCTAATGAATTTCATAAAAACAAACAAGCATTGATAATAGTGGTTTTTCGTGTATCTATAAACGTTTTTTACTCTCTATTTCATACAATTGAGTTTTTGTAACATTTTTTATTATTAATATTGTGAAATATTTACGATTATAAATGAATACAAAAACAGTTACGCACTCCATGATTTCCTGTTTCCTCAAATCTGTCGTTTCGATTCATGTGCTATTTCTGGAAATTGATAGAAATCGATCAAATCGATAAATTTATGTCCTGAAGAAAGAACAACAAATTAAAATTCTACCAATCTTATGTTCGGTCCTATGAAAATATGTCAATTATATTTTTAAGATATGGGACTATTGTCATGAATATATTTTTCCATAAATCGAATAATATGCATTTTATTTGTGAAACAGATCAGCAGATCACATGTCATGCACAAGTTATTTTTACAAAAGAGTTGAATAAATTGTCACGATGAAGCTGGCAGTTGGCTATCAGGCCTGCCTCTAGCCTGGCATGTTTTAACGTTTTTAAAACATAAGTTTAATGTGTTTTTTTACAGTATTAATTTATTCTTCATTCCCCAAAAACTTCTTATCGATAAAGTAGTTATTTTCTGTAACACTACCGGATTTCCATATTCTAGCGGCGGTTCGACGCCGCAACGGGTCTCTAGTAATTAATAATAAGCGATATAGTTAGCTAATAGCAGCAGTTGAAAACTACTATCCCTCTCACTCAGATATAGT
Organism: Apotomis betuletana; assembly: GCA_932273695.1. NCBI lineage: Eukaryota > Metazoa > Arthropoda > Insecta > Lepidoptera > Tortricidae > Apotomis > Apotomis betuletana. The sequence continues at coordinate 6,949,258 of OW026298.1, read as the reverse complement.
TTCACACAAGTACGAGAGGGACATTGCTACACGAACTGTGAATATCGCGAGGTTTCCCGATAGCTTTCGTGAAACCTTTCATTTATAAATGATATCTCCTTACGTTCATGCTGCCCTTGTGCTAATGCGGCTAAAGCGAAACTGCGGGCGAAATAAACCGCCGTGCTTGGTTGGTATCCAAAAGAGAGCACACAAGGATTACGGTAGCATGGGTACCTGGACATCAGGGTGTGATAGCGAATGAAAGGGCAGACGAGATGGCAAGACTAGGGGCAGAAAGGGAACTCATGGGACCTGAACCTGCACTGCCAATATCGGCAGAAGTCACGAAAGGAGGTATAGCTAGACTAATGGAGGAAGAGGCCAACAGACAATGGCGTGAGACAACGGACTGTCGACAATCGAAGATGATCCTAGGAGGCATAAACAGGAAAAGGACCAGGTATCTCCTGGAACTAGGTAAGAAAAATCTCAGATTATTAACAGGTATAATCTCGGGTCACAATAGCCTTAACAGGCACCTAAACGTCATGGGTGTAGTAAGTGACCCAGGCTGCTCATATTGTGGCCATGAGGAGACAAGTAAGCATGTTATAGCAGAGTGTGGCATGTATGCGATAGTACGCTATAGCATCTTCGGGAAAGATAAACTAGAAGAGGAGGAACTGAGGGACATTAACCTTAAAGATGTCCTTTCCTTCTGCAGGAGAACAAGTAGATTCGAGGAAGAAGGCTGTATGGCAGCGCTGCCAGGACAGTAACCGTTGGCTCCAACTGGGAACTGGGCTGAATGAACGCACCCAAGCGATCGACAGCCCGCCTGTCTCCGGCCGGGCGTCCCTACACCAAATCATCATCATCATCATCATTGGTTGGTATCAAACATTCTCTGGGTCGATTGCAAAAAAAATTACATAGTTAAAAGCTTAGTTAACAAAAAATCACGATCGCTTCCTTTGTGTGACGAAAGTTAGTCATACAAAATGTAGGGGTAACTTTCGTCACACGAAGGAATCAATTAAGTTTTGTTTTAATTAAAGCCCTTAACTATGTACAATTTATTTGCAAGCGACCCTTCTGGTCATTTTATTTAAATTTACTAATAATTAATATTTTCTTCGGTTTCCGCGGCTGTCACACATTTAAATAAAACAAAAACGGATTATGTCGCTATAAATTATTCCCTTAAATAATGGGGTAAGCGACGATAATATTTAATGCTATATCTAATAATGTCTATTTTCAAAGGAAAGTATCTGTGTTAAAATAGTGTCCTTTGTTGATTGTAAGTACCTAATTAAGTAATTATATACCTACAACTGTTTTAGAACACACAAGCGTATAACTTTTTCACAAACAAGTGAAATTCTAAATAAAATAATGAATGATTTTTGAATCTCACTCACACTTGCACAATAGGGTTGGCCACTGGCAAGGTTAAAATATGGCCGACCAAACGGGGTAGGTCATTCAGTTGTCCGTTGTCGGACTCTCGGTGAAATACTGTCCAGTTAGTTTTATTATGTTTCAAACTACTCTTACATCGTTTTATCTAATCGTGCCGGCCTATGTTGCTTTTATCACGCGATGAATAAGTAACAAAGCATCCGTCACGTTTTAAAAAAATTGGGCAAGTGCGAGCCCGACTCGCGCATGAAGGGTTCCGTACCTATACATATTATATAATCTATAACAAGTTTTTTGTATGGGAGCCCCCCTTAAATATTTTTTATTTTTTATTTTTAGTATTTGTTGTTATAGCGGCAATAGAAATACATCATCTGTGAAAATTTCAACTGTCTAGCTATCACCGTTGTTGAGATACAGCCTGGTGACAGACGGACGGACGGACAGCGAAGTCTCAGTAATAGGGTCCCGTTTTTACCCTTTGGGTACGGAACCCTAAAAATGCGAGTGTGAGTGACAGATGCTCACTTATTTATCACGTGATAAACGCAACCATCATAGGGCCCCTGGTAGGTACATAGTAAATTTACTTCGTAGTATCTGTGTGGGATAAAAAGGGAACTACGATGCGTAGACGGCGCCCAGACAATAGGGGATGCGACTAATGTTGAATTATACAATATAGTGTAGTAGTTATATGAATACAATTTGCTCAATATGTCATGACTCATGATACAAAGAAAAAAATATTTTATTTTTAAAGTGACTCCAAACGTACGAATTTGTTTTTAGAATCCTCATAATTTAACAAAACAATCATTGCATGACATCTGAACTTAAACGCACTTTCTCACGGTGAAAATGGCAAGATACTTTTTTTTATACAAATACTGGTACCCAATCCACAGATTGTAGGTAGGCCATTTGTATGGAGCGTTTTTAGTCCTCTGTAGGAATGTTGAACTATGGAGGTAATTTCTGACTTTTAGAGCAGTCTAAGTGTAGGTAGTCCCATATAGACATTGGTTCCCAATAAAAAATAGTCGATTCCAAAAAAATGCCCGCACGCCTATTATCTCGCTGCAGTGATGCCCTACCTAGGTAATTAATACTTATACACTATAATATTAATATTATAACCGGAGAACGGACGGATTGCGTTACTACTTGCAAGCAAAAATGTTGTGTACCATTTGAGTCCATATAATATAATAAATTGATTGTTAGGTTATATGAAGTTCCTGTCTATCGAATCGAATATCATTCTCCGAGCTTACAGGCTGTACTGCCGCGTCGTTCTGACGCGCGGCAAATGCGGCCATTATTGATCTGTGAAGGCGGCCTCGCTCGGAGGCAAGCCGGCCCGACCATGGTAAACCGTGGCACCGTTTTCGTACTAGGGTAGCAGGATTTTGAAGATATAGCTGTTAATACGGTGAATAGAGACTAAAGTACTATGTGTGAATTTTGTGACCTTACAAACGGTCCGGTAGTTTTGAATTTTTAATTTAAAATGGAAAATGTAGTAAATTTAACTCTCTATAACATTGTCGAAGCTTTCTTCTAGCTAAAATGCTCCTAAAGGAAGATATGAGCAAAAATATGAAGAGAGTGCCGGTTTTATCAATATGGCGGCGGGCGCGGAGGGGGGGGAATTGTGTATTTTGCATTTTAAACACTGCCTAACCATCCTAGACAACACATCAAAAATTCAAAACTACCGGACCGTTTGTAAGGTCAAAATCCTTTATTCACTGAATTATGTTTTAGGAATCACGCCCGGTTTACACATTCGCCGAGATTAGGCGAGATACGCGGGGTGTACACTTGCCGATATGCTTGGGTTTAATACGATTTGCGATTAGATTGAGAACAATTAACGAAATTTGTAACATACTGCAGAAAAGTAACATGAAATGAAAAATAAAGATAAAATTATTATTTTAAGAATAAGTACCTACACAATATCAGAACGATTAGGTTATAATATATGTGTATACAATAAACGAATTCTTCCCTATCCGTCTATCTCACTGTTTTGGTATATCTCTTTCATTTTGTGTTGAATTGTTCTTATCACTCTTTTACTCAAAGGTTTACTGGAAGAGATCCCTTGTAGGGATAAATTCGTCTTCAACATGCTTTTTCAGTTAAAATGTATGTCATGTTTTGAGTACAACAATGTGTTAACATATACGAGTGTGTGTATTCCTTTTGCGTCAGCTACTCTACAGAATTAACATGCAAATAAAAAAGTATGATCTTTTCATACGGTGTTTTGACTATAGTGAATATAAACTGTGGCATTGAAACCACTAAACACACATAAAAAAATACGCGGAACCAAATAAACTATCCACTAACTTTTGGACATTATACTATTTTTAATTGTACGAAAACAAAAAAAAAATACGTGTTTTGACTGCTTTTTATGACGTCACATGCCTGTATCATAGAAGCTTCATACCAACAGATCGTTTTTGACATTTCATAAAGAGTAGCTGATTTGAGCTATTCTGCAAGTTTTGGCCCTGGCGCGGGTCACAAGGCTTAAAACGATGTACCAGGCTCTCATAAATTGGGGAATAGCTTTCGTGAAAGTATACGTAGTCAATACGTCAATACATTCATTCATAATTAATGTCAACAATCATGTAATGGGTTACAAATACATAGCATTTAGAACACTACTACTTTCTGATATGGTTTAAATAAGTGGCAAGCTTATGGACGCCAGGCGAGTGTTAGCCGGAGGAAAATCAATAGGTATCAAGGTTTTTCATAATTATAATAATAGTTAATGGGCTTTTGGAAAATATTCGTACGGATCTCATTTTAAAACCACATTGATGTAGAATATTGGTGGCTTGTACAGTCAGATTGCCATTCGGGTTTGGGTGAAAATTGAGAAGTTCTTATCTGGATCGCGTAAGAGCGAGCGGGACAGCTATAAAACGCGATTCGCACTATAATATGTATTCGGGCTTTAAAATATAGCCAAAATCTAGTCTTACTACATTCTTATATGTATATATTCTTAAATATTTCGTATGTCCGGGTCCGGATGTTTGGATTTCTCGCCTCGCGTTCTCGCCTACAGGCCGCGGTTCCCTACAGGTTCTCGGGAAGTTTTATGAATAAAAGGTCTAATTCTACGCTCACTTATTGATTTAAAATACTGTACAACGTACATAACACACCACGTAGGTTGTTCGGCGGGAGTCTTGCCACGTGGTGGCGTCCACGTGGATGGCTACGTCACAAATTGCGTCTAGATACCAGGATCGCATAGAAAGATGTAGGTCGTTTGTTTATATAGGGATCAATCAATACTTTGCAACAGATATGATTATGAGATATAAGAATGATAATAATAATAATAACAGCTGTTAGGCTTATTTAATTCTATTACAGATAAAACCCAATTAAAGTAATGGCTCTGTGAGATTTAGACCTCACGAGCATTTTTCGAAATGGCGGACTTTTGTTTTTTTTCGATTTCTCATATCATATAATATATCAGAACCGTCTTGAAAAATTTCGAGGAACTAAAACGACACACAAAACTGTATTCATACCCACAAAATTTCATGAAAATATCGGTTAAGAAATGCAACCATCCCTTTTAAAATTTATTTTTTTAATATTGTGGCAAATATATTGATAATTTCAACCAACTTTTTGAAGTGAATAATACTTTTCGCCGTGTTCTAGGTAGTAACATAGCTATTTCATGCTTTCATTGCGTGCAGTTGAAAATAAGTTGAAAAAACTAATTTTTCGCGTAAATTTTGTCAATTTCAAGTAGTTTTGGAAACAGAAATTATCAATGAAAAATTCAAACTGTAGGTTTCAAATATATACCAATAAATCCCAATAGCCCTGTTCTAGGTAGTAACATCAATAATATGTTAAGAAACATGTTTCATCATAGAGAAAAATGTCTAAACAATCAGCATTTTAAAAGGAATAAGGCCTTGTATTTCTCCTAAATCGGATTACAATGAACAGAAAATTGCAAGTGACGTCCCGCTCAAGTTACGGTCGTTATGGGATACTTTTTACCGCACTACGGTGAAATAAGTACGAAGATTCTTCGCGCCATAAAAATCTTAACTTTTTTAACCTGCATTAATTTGTCAATCCTTTTAATCGGAAGTTAGACACGTTTTACTGAAAATAGATATCTACAAAGCACTCAAACAAAGCTCCGACTAAATTAAAATATGTTGGTATTTATAATAAAATTATAACGAGACAGTAACTGTAGTATGGTTAGTAGACGACCGCCTAACTGCATCGTCGCTTGGTACACGGACCAGCTGGGAACGTGTAAGTACTAGGGAATCATAGAACACTAAGAGTTACATCAGTGTTTTCTAGGCAACCTAGATTGGTAAGGCATCGATCGATCGTCGTTGCTAAGATGCAACAGGTGCAATGTGAATCGTAGGTGAACGTGAAAGGTTTATATGACCGATTGAGATGGATGACAAAGCAAGTTTTTGGAGTTTACTCCTTAAGAATCGATTTTCATATATAAGCCCGGGGTATGAAAAATATGGGGTATGAAATCGAACGTATCTGCCGTGCTAATTTAAAAAGTCGTATCTCAGTATACGATCGGGGTAAAAATACGACTTCTTAATTTAGCAGGTTATGCGTTAAGCGTTATAGACTAAGATCCCGATATAAAATGACCTTCACCGAGATGTTTATTTGATGAAATGTATTTTATATTTAATTTAATATGTCAATAAATATATTGCATATGGGTTGCCTAACAAATTTTAGTCCAGGGTATGTTTAATTAATAATAAAAAAATATGTTTTAACCATTTCACCGGTTTGATTAATATTAGATAAATTCTATACCAATCGAAAGTATGAAGCCCATAGAATATGCAAACGTTAGGTTGCCTATTTTTTTCCCGTCACAACTATAGCCAGGTACAAACAGGTAAATGTATACCTACTAGCATTTTGCAACGGTCTGATTATTGAATTGAAATTAAATAAAATTAAAGATTATTTTATTATGAATTTATCTAATAATCAACCCGTGAAATGTTAATTTTTATTTTTTATTTTTAACTAAAAATAAACATACCCTGGACTAAAACTTGATAGGCAACCCATATGCATTATATTTATTGACATATTAAATTAAATATAAAATACATTTCATCAAATAAACATCTCGGTGAAGGTCGTTGTATATTGGGATCCTATACTATAGATATTTGTTTATTGGTGAGTTTTGGTTGTCAACCGATATTATACAGGGTGACCCATTTAGATCGGTCTTCCACCTGTATAATCATTATGTGCAATAAACGTATTGAGTATTGAGTATATATTTTATAATCGTTCTTAAGGCCAGGCGCGCACCACGATTTTAGTCGCGCGATAATTTTGTCGCATAAATGCAAGATATGGGTTTATATGAGAGTGCGCGCACCACGATTTTCATAAACCCATAAGTACGCTTATTTCTGCGACAAAATTATCGCGCGACTAAAAAAAAATCGTGGTGCGCGCCTGGCCTGAAGAGTAAACTCCAGTCGTGCGTCGGAGCTGACACACACACTTTTTTTTTTTACCTTAACTAGAGTGGGGACTGACGTAGTTCGTATGCTACGGTCGTGCCATTTCCTTCGTTCTTGTGTTAAATTGTATTTGAATGAACGCAACGGTGCGCTATGGCGATAGCCTAAGTTAGGTCTCGCTTCTTACTGGCAACGTCGCACGTCGCTCACTATGTAGTAATTCGGAAAGCATTCACCAGGCTAACATAGGACATCGACAGTAAACACTGCGGAAAATGTAGGAGCGAGTTTCACCCGTTAATAAATATTTTTCCAGAAGCATAACATCCTATTAAAGGTTTATTATTATTATATATTGAGTCTGAGACTGAAAAGCACCCTGACTATCTCTTCCCTCTATATTGTCCTTTTTATCTCCTAATTAAGAGTTAAATGATAGTATTTTTTTCTGAGATTTCGTGGTTGTCCCCATAGTGAAAGTTGCTCAGTACCCCCCCCAGTACCCCGTTCACTCCTGATCCGTGACCCAAAAAACATTATATATATTAGTATATGACAAATGCACATTATTGCCATATGAAAGATATTTGTAGCGCCTATCCCAGAGCAAAACCGCAACTTGTTAGGCTATAACATAGTATAAGAAAATAAGGTAGGTATGGCATTCCAGCTATTGAGACTTCTACATTATGGTAAGAAAATAATTATAAGGAAAAAATGTTTGCCGCCCTGCATTACATTACGGTTCTTTAACTAAATCTATTTTGTCGTAATAATTTATTTAAAACACTCACAATTTTATGAGATGCATAAAGGTAACAAGGGAATCGGGGAGTATTATTTACACTGGCAACATAGAAACGGATTGACAGAACCAATCAACCAATCATAGCGTGATGACGTCAAAAGTCTCGTCTGTTATTCTGGAGTGCCTTAACTTATTTTCTAATAAATTTATGAAACATGTAATGTCTCTTTTTTGGAGCGAAGCTCCCATGGATCGACTCGAATGGACTTTGTAACAATGCGCAGATCTCAGCGAGTTTCCAACCGATTTTAGAAATTTTTGTTTTAAAATGCAAAAATTAAATTTCGCTAGGTCGTGACGAAGAGAAAATTTCAAAAAAAAAAAAAAAACTCCGCTCCAATCTATGGTGCAAGCTTAGCCGGTGGCTGACTCTGCATCGACCTAGTTTTAATGTGGGTTTGTATTTAAGGCTTTTCTCATACCATGGGCACTTTGGAGCGTTCGGTAACTTTTTTATAGAATACCTCAGTGTATGTATTAATGTGGCGTTTGCATCTAAGAAAACAGTAATATAACCTACCTAAACTAATGACTATTTTAATGAACATCTGTGCAACTCAGCCGCAAGTTCCCATTAGCAACCTCCAGGTGGCTCAATACCGGTTATTTAGAAAGCTTTCACCAGGCTCTCATAGATATCAAGAGTAATTTGCGTGGAAAATGCAGGTGCAATGTATATGCGTCCCGCTTGCACTCGCATAAAATAATAGAAACGGAGCACCCTATAGGTTTCCGTTTTTGAGTTTTAGGACCGCCTCAGACATTTGGAATTATCGTTCCGTTTCCGTACGGAATGACGTCAGAAAGTGTCTCTGTCTGTCATATGGCGATGTCTCGCTTGAACAGAACGAAAATTCCGAGCGTCTGTGGCGGCTTTTAAACGCAGGTTATCTCATTCCAGTATGTGTGTACAAGTACATAGGTATTATCGTGGTATTATCACATATTCTAGTACCATTCATTCATGCACCGGAGGGGAGGAGGAAGTGGAGATTTGGAGAATGAAATATCTTGGCGACTATTTCCTTCAAACGTCGTGGCTATAATAAAAACATAAAAACGACAGATAAAAACTGCCTAGAACTTTCGATATTAAAACTGAGTTTGAGAGCTACGTTACCACAGAAAGAAACACAGATACACCATATTAAACTTATAACAACCTTATTTTTTCGTTACGATATTATAAAAGGTAAAAATTCGGCTCTCAACTGTTTCTTACCCCAAATTGTATTGTTTTATCTTATCTACAGACATAGAAGTGTGTCGCGACGACAAATTGCGCTTTTTTAGAGATGATTATGACATGCTATATTTTTCGTATCAGTCGCAGTCAACTATATATTAATTTACCTTTACAACAACAGCTTGTTATTTTTTATTGCTTGTTGTTACTATAAAGGGGCTTCTAAACGGGCCATATTTTACTGCAATTTGTGGCCGGCAACTATGGCCGTCCCTCTCTGACACACTACGCTAGAGCAAGATGCAATGGCCGGCCACAAATTGCAGCAAAACATGGCCCGTTTAGAAGCCCCTTGACAATATAAATAACTATACCTCGTGTTTTGCCTTTAATTTTCTGAATAAAATATCATCACATAGAATAATATGATACTCAATTTGCTGCTGCTACAAAGTCTAGACTTAGTGCTACGAACCCGTAGCTTGTTCTGAGCGCTACGATAACGCTACGCCACCGTTGAAGCAAATGCTGCGAATCGTCTCAGAAAAGCAGTTGCAATCTACATTGCGATCCCGTTAGACTAGATAGCATGGTTGCATCCTTCTTGGTAATACATCAAGCACAGACCTACGTGGTCCAGCCAACGGTATCCGTTAATAATAATAGATATATTACATTATTATTCCAGCATTAGTACGTTCCCTATATTTATACCACCTTGTATAAATATACAGAAATATACGGACCGTGTACAACTTACTATGCCACTGTTTGAATGAAATCAAAGCTTCCTACAATTTCTGATGTCCTAGTAGCCTATGAACCTCAGTTCATCATCTCGATTCATCGTATTTTTCTTTAATACTTAATAGTAGTTTTTGATGCAAGTGTGGAAAGTATGTCATTTTGAACGAGTCCTGAGGAGTCTTGGCCTGAGCCGCAAGGCGAGGGTCAAGACTCGGGACGAGTTAAAATGACACTTCCACACGTGTACCAAACAACGTTTTTTAATACATTTGCGAAAAATTACAATAATACTAATTTAAAACAGTAATTGAAAGGGGCAATTATATTTATTTCTGTCTGATAAAAATTAAGAGTACCTACAATTTTTAGAGCAATTGTGAAGGGTCGCATTTAAGGCCTTTGCTGGTAAGTTTATAGTTTTATTCAAGTTGTTAATAATTATCTTTTTCTCGTTTCCAGCCAATAAAATGTTCATAGACGAATGTAATTTTTCTTTCGATTTTGCGGGTAAAATACTCTCACTTGCAATTTTTGCCTTGGCTCGTATATAGGGCGGTGTTAAATCTATTCTGGTAACATCAGAATCGATCATTTTCTATCAAAAACTCTTATTTTATAAATCTTACGTGTCATTTACACATAAGTAATTAAAACAATCTTGAATGAAAAAGAAAGTTTTACTTTTAATTGTAATATTTTTTTTCAAGATGGCGTCGGCTGTCATCATTCAGCCAAATCAAAAGAAATAGTTTTAATATTTCAGAAGAGATATGATAATGTTACACAGTAATTTAATTGATTCCAAACAATAAACATCGTGAATCTGTTTTTAATTCTTTACATTTCATATAATTGTAAATAAATATATTATTTAATACACAAAAATAGCGATTATTCATAATTATTATGAATTTATAAAGCAGCGCGTGGGTCACGCTTAATACTGTATTTTCTAATCTGTGACAATACTTTTCATTTTAATTTTTATAGGTCACGCACAATACTCATTTGCTCATTAAATAATAGTCACTCAGACAACTTATTAAAACCGTTTTTGAATATTTTTAATAGATATAACCCTTTGATTGATCCAATATGCAATTTAAATATTTTAAGCATAATTATAAGATATACACTTGCAATGCTGTATGACGTAATAAATAAAGTCGGAAAGTGATTGACCTTTGTTTGGATGTATGAGACATGAAGTGTTAGTACAACAGAAAATTAAAAAAAATTGAAAAGTAAAAAGCACTAGTTCGAAATATCCAACTTTTCGCACGATTTGCAGCTACGAAAAGTACCACTTTTTGAGCAACTGTATTAAAAAATATTGTTTTGCTATGAATGAAATACGTCGGTTTTGATACTTTTGATTCCGGCTCCACATGCTTGGCAATCAACGGCAAACATACAGGACGCAGTTATATGTTAGAGTGAGCACGACGTAGTTCCGTCTCACTCCAACGTATAACTGCGTCCTGTATGTTTGCCGTTGTTTGCTAAGCATGTGGACGCGGCATGATACATTCAATGAGATAAACGCAAAAAATACGAAACGTGGAGAGTTCTGCGCTTGCGTCCTTTTTTAGGGTTCCGTAGTCAACTAGGAACCCTTATAGTTTCGCCATGTCCGTCTGTCCGTCTGTCCGTCTGTCCGTCTGTCCGTCTGTCCGTCCGTCCGCGGCTTAGCTCCGTGATCATTAGTACTAGAAAGCTGAAATTTGGTATGAGTATGTGTATGTATTACGCCGACAAAACGGTAAAATAAAAACTAAAAAAAAAATTTTTTTTGGGGTAGCTCTCGAACACCTAAAGTGTGGGTGAATTTTTTTTTTCGCGTCAACCCTAGTGTGTGGGGTATCGTTGAATAGGTCTGTTAAAAATAATAGGGGTCTCTAAACATTACTTTTTGATAAAACCAGTAGTTTTGTAAATATTCGCTCCGAAAATAAAAAAAATTGTGTCCCCCCCCTCTAACTTTTCAACCACGAGTCAAAAAAATATGGAAAAATTTATGAAAATGAGGCCTTATAAGTACTTTCAATGAAAACTATATTAATCAAAATCAATCCATCCGTTTTTGAGTTATCGCAAAATTTCATAATTTTCTTTAAAAGGACGTAAGTTGACTTCCAGAAGGTAATAAGTAATTGCAGTTGCTTTGGCGTTTACGACCTTTTTATAGAACTTGATATCTTTCTCTAACTTAAACCTCGGGCGTCTCTTGTGAAGGATGAGTAACTACGGAACCCTACACTGAGCGTGGCCCGACATGCTCTTGTTTCTTTTTATTTACACAAAAGCGCACCATACGTTTTCATCTACGCAAGAACGAACGATGGCTCGCTCAGAAGTCTCAGAATTGTGCTCGCTCGCTGAAAACGCACCCAAGCAGAAATCATCCGTTAGGGCGTGGCCACATGTCCACGACACGGCGTCGTAAACGTAAAACGACACGGTGTCGCGTCGGAGCGCGGTTCATTATCCACCGTGCGAATATACGTTGCCGCGTCGTGAAAACACACGACACGGCGTCGTAAACGTAAAACGACGCTGTGTCGCGTCGGAGCGCGACACATTATCCACCGTGCGAATATACGTTGCCGCGTCGTGAAAACACACGACACACGGCGTCGTAAACGTAGAACGACGCTGTGTCGCGTGGGAGCGCGACACATTATCCACCGTGCGAATATACGTTGCCGCGTCGTGAAAACACACGACACGGCGTCGTAAACGTAAAACGACGCTGTGTCGCGTCGGAGCGCGACACATTATCCACCGTGCGAATATACGTTGCCGCGTCGTGAAAACACACGACACGGCGTCGTAAACGTAGAACGACGCTGTGTCGCGTGGGAGCGCGACACAATATCCACCGTGCGAATATACGTAATTCTTACCTTATTGTTAATCCCAACATCTACAGAGGTCGAACTGGTTTCCTAAATACATTTTGCCTTTTTAAACGAGGCGATATTTTCCATAATAGTTCTTCAAAACTTGACACAGACATTCTAAAATAATTATAAAACTTGTGATCACTTATTTTTAAAGCTTCGTACTTCCTTTTGAATTCATCATGGTTCATAATAGAAAGATATGGATTTATCCAACATTTTCGTTTCTTCTGCTTTTTCTTCATGCTTCTTCTTAAAAGCAACAAGAGCAGAATACGTGTGATAGGATCCATGTCGAATTGAAAACTGATCGCAAAATATTTTGAACATGTACGAGAAGCTGCGGCGTCGTAATCGAACGTGGCACCGCACCGTGCATCTACTCAACACAGCAAAGTTAATCTGCCCGGCGCGCGGCACGACCTGCGGTGCCCGGTGCAGCATGTGTTTTCACGACGCGGCAACGTATATTCGCACGGTGGATAATGTGTCGCGCTCCGGCGCGACACAGCGTCGTTTTACGTTTACGACGCCGTGTCGTGTGTTTTCACGACGCGGCAACGTATATTCGCACGGTGGATAATGTGTCGCGCTCCGACGCGACACCGTGTCGTTTTACGTTTACGACGCCGTGTCGTGGACATGTGGCCACGCCCTTACTTGGTAGATGGATGCTCTCGTAGCTGTGTCACTTGGTACCCGGGTAAAACTGTGCCCTTACCAGGACTTCATAGAATATGAACAGTCAAAATAGTTTTGTATCTGTCAGGGGTGGATACAGTGAAGCTCCCGCCCCCTTCTTGCGGCATATCGCCTGTAGACAACAAAACCCCAAATAGTGACAAATATGTACCTACTAAAAATAAGCTCGTATCTCAGTATCAATCTACAAACTAGATACGAGGTTTTGAAGAAGTAGTGACAGAAATTTTAGTAAGTGTTGCTTTGGTGTTGCTTGTCACCAGGCGATATCATTATATTCTTTGTTGAATTAAGGTACAAAAATTAAAGATCTTAGGTCAGTCTGATCCAAAGATAGGTAACATATTTTGATACTTAAAAATGGCATGTATTTAAATCGATATCTGTATAGGTATTCCCGTTTTTTGATCAAAATATTTGAAAGTTTCACCAAAAATACTGACTGATACGATTGATGATTAATTGAACACTCTCCAACAAAAGAAAGTTTCAACTAGCAAGCGTGTATTTATTATTAACTAACGAGTATAGCTATAAAGGAAAAGAATTGATCCATTTGTATCGTCGCTTGGTGTACAGGCCGGCTAGGAACATGTACTAGGAAACTATACAATAAAGGGTAGACTCATTTTCTAATCGACCTAGGTTCACATGGCGTGCACTGCGGATACTCATCTCGTGAATGGGTTTATGCAGCTGGGTAACAACGTCGAGTGTCGCTCGATACGGGTTAGCCAGAAAGCCTTAACCAGGCTATCATACGATATCAAGAGTAAACAGCGTGGAAAATGTAGGTGCAAGTATGTGCGTCCTGCTTGCCCTTTGTAATATATCATGTAATATTTAGAAGCAAGGCACCCGTTTCGATATCATAAACGATTTATTTTTAGCCATGGAGCTATTATGTAAAACATCGTAGTAGTACATGCTAAGTCCATGTTTCTAGCTGAAAGCCCTCACACTAACCATTCATAGCTTACAGATGTATCTGTCTATCGTACAGTGTTCTCCATTCATGCGTTCCAGCACAAAATAGATAAAAACAAAAACCGCTCGCATCCGCGTGCAAGCGAGAGAGCGATCAGCGTGTAAGGGTGCACGTTTATAATTTTACTGATTTATTACTTGGAAATATTTAAAACAATAACCAACAGGCACTTTTGAATGAAATAAATTAATGAGTATGAGTATGAATTACATTTTAATGTTAACATCGGCTCCATAGCTATCTAACGTCTGATGCCTAATTATTATGTACAATGGGCTGCCAAATGCATGGCCCAAGTATGAATGAATACATTCATAAGAGTCATACATTCGTGCACCCTTTACCCTTAGTACGGTAGGTGGGAGAAGACCACACCTCCTTAACACACTCGATTAAAAATTGTTTCAAAATTTCCGTTGTGTTTGTTTGTTCCGTTGTGTATACAAATTAAACATCGAATTGTTCGATCAAAAGGTTCTAATGCCAAAGTAACTAAACTTTTTCTAATCTCTTTTTTTTTCACGTTTTATATGGCTACTTATAAATTTATCCAACTTTGTGGTAAATGCTAAGACAACATTAAATGCTCCCTCCGGGTCGACCCCACCCACCGCATATGAAAATTGAGACTTCCAAGCCTATTTATGTTAAGGGACAATTCCAACATTTCATAGCATATATTTTTTTAAACATGGCGTCTAAATAAACAGCTGAATTACGTTTTTTTGAGTGGTGTATTTTTTTTTGACTTGACAACGTCTTAATTTGATAGAGCCGGTTGCACGCACGAAAAAACATGACTCATGCGGCGTTACCTCGCTCTGAGGCGTTCCATTTAAGGCTTGAAGTGCAAGCGAGAGCGCAGAACGAGCAACAAAGAGGCACAATTGGCCTCCGCGTTCAGTATCAGTATTTTCTTATGACGTTGTCACGTTCAACTATCTTCAGTAAACCGACTTTACAGACAACCGATTTTTTATATCATTGCATGTTTGAGAAAAGCGCTATAAGTACGACATGCCTTAGCCGTGAAAAGGTAAAGGGCAAGCTTTACCTTTTCACGGCTTCGTATCACTATCCGTCTATACCTACTCAGACAGCAAGGCCTTATTTCCCGGCTTCAGCAGTATCTAATGTACTATTTATTGTAATCACAAGAATATGTATTTGTTGTAATTGTAAGTGTTTATAAATGCAACATTCAACCTGAAATCATACAGCTAGCTACATATCATTCATTCTGTGCCTGGATTGCTTGCTAACTCTCGCTGGCAACGTCGCGCAGCTCAATACGGGATAAATCAGAAAGCCTTCACTAGGTTATCATAAGTTATCTAGAGAATACATCGTACAAAATGCAAGTGCAAGTATATGCGTCCTGCTTGTGCCCAATAATAAATCAGGTGAGAGAAGCGCAGCATCCTAGGTTCCTAGATATTATTTATTGATTTGGAGACGGAAAGCAGGTTATCTCTTTCCCGTAAGAGTGTGTAGGTGCTTATACATATACTTAGGTATGTACTATGGGCTGCACAAATTATGAATGAATTCATTCATAAATGGGCCATGCAATTCTGCAGCTCATACCTACATTCCGTGAGCTCTCAGTTTGCCTTTGCCCACCCTTGCCAAGTCGGAGAAGTTATTACCTCGGTTAAGACTGCACCGAGCAAAATGTGAAAAATAGGCAGTTGCCGTTAAGTAGACAACGTCAACACTAGTTGTTTAATTCACTTCTAAACTATATATTTAGCATATTTGTATAGAATCTTTTTATCGATTCTATATTTTTTTATGTGGTAATACCACATTTTTTTTTTTTTTTTTTTTTTTATTTTTATAAATAATGACACAAAGGTAAATTAAGAAAGAAAAATTCATTATTTATATATATTTAGCACTTCGAAGAATGTGTTAACAACTTCTCCGTGGAAAAATTATAAGATTATTAATATTTTACCCTAGAAAACTAAGTAAAGTTGGACGAAAATTGTAAAATCGTAAGCAGGCGTTAAATGTTTATTTATACTTTTACAATGGAATTCTATTCTGATTTTCAGTTAAAAAAAAAGATGAATGTTTACATTACAATTTTTCCGCATCACATATTTCAATTATTGTTTGGTATTAAAGGTCCAGATTTATCAAAAAGTGCTTTTAATTCTCCATACATTTTTAATTTTTTTCTATGGCGGCCGCGCGCCGATCTCAATACGCATTCCCCGCGCTCTATGGTTATAGGCAAGTTAGCGGCTAAAGCTCGGCGCCGTCTTAAGTTACCGCGTACAATGCCCGTACAAGGCGGGAAAAACAGGCTCAACATTTTTTCCCCTTTCCTCATTACTAACAATAATCAAAAATTCAAGATTTAATTTGCACTGATTCCGGGGTGAAAATACAAATCATAGAGCTGAGCATTTCTCAAAAAGTTTGTACAAAATTAAGACTTCAATTCAAGTTTAATATTATTTTGTTACCAATTATTTTAGTAATTTTATAACATGTTATGGCTATATTTGATGATTATACTGTAATGCTTATACTTTTTTAATTATACCTATATAATGCGAATATTGGTTAAATATGAACATTAATTGACGAATAATAGGACAAATATAATTGAACATTAATTGACGTCTTAATTTAGTACAAACTTTTTGAAAAAAGGCCAAGTTTAAAGTCAACAAAACTTCATCACGTGGTTTGGGTCTAACAGCGCAGACGCTATTTTACCCACGTGGCAAAGTCTAGCCAGCCATAAACAACTTACTTGGTTACGCAATAAAATTCTCATTGGTTTGCAGCTATCCTCTGTATTGGCGTGGAGCCTCCCGTTAATTCTGGGAGCCTGGTATAGACGCGGACGCTAGAAGCTGACGGAATCCAAAACTATCCGCAATTTCAGGCCGCACGAGTGTGCGGAATAATGAGCATTGAAAGATGAAACGAGGGATGTCGTTTCTTTTCGGTGCTAGATGTGCTAGTGTCCCTAGGACGAGGTCCCCAGAAATATCAAATGCTAGAAATTATTTTAGTGATTAGATTGTCATCATAGTGAGTATTTTGATTTTCCTCATTTAGGACCATTTAAGACAAAATTGCAAGGGGCTACCGGTCGAAAAATAACCATATGAAAGAACAAAGAAGTGCAAAATAAGTGTACTTAAATATCAATAAATTTACATGTTCCAAATAATTTAAATAATCAAAGAAATATTTTTCTCAAACATGCATTGAAATATCGTCATAACGTGCGTTAAAACCTTATAGTATCCAAGGTTAAAACAGGCTTCGAAGTGTACGTTTCGGGCGGGAAGTATATTTTTTTAAACATGACGTCTATGTTCATGAACGGGCTAAACAGCTGAATTATGTTTTTTTGAGTGGTGTATTTTTTATTTCATTACATATGTTTGAGAAAAGCACTATATACATGCCTTGGCCGTGAAAAGGGCTTGCCGGCTTCGTATCACTTTCCATACCGTCTATACCCAATGGCATTAAGTCCGCCTTTTGTACGATTTGTTTTCATTTGTGCAATAAAGATTAAATAAATAAATAAATATACCTACTCAGCCGGTAAGCCCTTATTTCCAGGCGTCTGCAGTAATGTAAGTACTATTAAGTAAAGCTTTGATCCGTATTGATAGTAGCGTTGAAGCCGTTGAAGGCACCATAATTCAGAATTGGTCCGTAGGTAATACTCACTAAGGCTCCTTATCCGTTCTAAATGCCAATTGTTTTATACATTTTCCTCTATAGTCAAGCAAATATGAAAGCATGTAATTGCTATGTTACTTTCTAGAACTCAGAGAAAAATATTATACACTTCACTTATTCACTTCAAAGTAGGTTTCGAATTCATTAAGAGGCCTTATTCCTTTAAAAATGAATGAATGTTATGATTAAATCTAGGACAGAATGTCACTTTTTCTTCTTCTGTAACCCCTGAGCTACCGTAACTTCACGCAGTGGTCACGCACATGACGTCAAATTATGCATTGTATTCCGCCAAAACGCCCTCATTGTATCACACATATAAAAAAATTGTCACATGAGAATCGAGGACACAGAAAAGTGAAGACTGTGAGATGGCTTAATTATGGCGACCAATGAAAATGGCTAAGTATGCACTTTTTGAGTAACTTTCTTTGAATCATGACATTCATGACTCGATAACGCACTTGGATTTTTTGAAACTTTAGGTAAGACTTCGTAAACATAACGACCTATGTAATTTTATGAGATCCTGGTAGCGATATAGTAATTTTACTACAAATAATCTACGTGGGAGGATCCGGGAAATACAACTAGTAGACGCCGTAGACAGTGCGGCGATAGGCTAGACAGGTTGTCGCGCTACCGTGCATAACCGCGCCATGATCTACTGCCGTGCGTAAATAGGATTATTCTATTAATCAACACCAATGTGTTTAATGCCATTGTAAACCAAAATACCTACGTTGTTTTATCGAATCTTGGTCTTCGTAGCCATATAGTAAACTAGCTTTTGCCCGCGACTACGTCCGCGTGAAATAATAATAATGAAATAATGAACTTTATTCTGCAAGTAGGCAACAAGGGCACTTTTACATGTCTGAGTCTACCGGCAGTTGAAGTCGAAGTTGGAAGTATGGAAGCAACCTCGTACAACACGATAGATATCCACCTAATCACCTTAATTAATAAAAGGGATTATTAAAAGCGCCTAAGCAAATGTAAGAGCAATTGTGCTTTTGGTCTAATCATTACATTTCCTACAGGGTCATCAATGTCATCATGAATTACTTACTCACTTTTCAATCTTTATAGGGATAATTTCCAGGATGAAAACTATCCTATGTCCTTCCTCGGATCTTAAACTATCTCCATGCCAAATTTCATCAAAATCGATTCAGCGGTTTAAGCGTGAAGAGGTAACAGACAGACAGACACACTTTCGCATTTATAATATTAGTATGGAAGTATGGATATGGATTTACTACCTACGTAAAGGTAAAATGTACGTCGGATGACACAACGAGCAGAGGGACACGAGGAATACAAGGCGTCAAACAGCGTGCCAGACAGTTGAGTTGTCGCTATCGAGTAGACACGTTTCAACCCCCATAAATCCGCCATTTTGAAAAACGGATTCGATATAAAGTATCTATATACTTATCGAACCTACTCGTAGAACTTCTTGAGAATCGGTTAATGAGGCATGTCGGCGAGAACTGCCGAAAATCCGAACGAAGCGAAGCTGAAATAGAGAACTTTGGTCGCTTCGCTAGCTCTGTGAATAAAACTAGGCAAAATAATGCATAAAGTACTTTTTTATTTTTATGTTATTCTCTTAGTTCTATCATAAACACAAACAAATATATACCTATGTTGGGAGTGAAAGCAGAAAGAATAGATGTTGCTAACGAAGTGTTGGTGTTGCTATGTTAAACAGCAAGGTACTCCTTTAATGCTTTATAGAAAAAAAAACATCCTGGTAACACTAGCAACAAGTACAATCATTTTCTATCACTTGATTTCGTTAAATGTTAAATGAGTATTATAAAATTTATAAATCTAAGCATTGGTTAGGTGTATACGTTTTGATCAATTTACCGCATGTGTATCTCAATTATTCGAGCAGAAAAGTAGATAGAAGAGTATAAGAAAGTAAGTATCTGTTGTTTACCTCTAATTGTAATTTATTGCATTGTATTTCTCCTGTATATTTTACTTATGAGGTGTGCAATAAAGAGTACTTGTATTGTATTGTATTGTATCTACTCTTGTATTGTGTATATTTTATCGAGTATCATGTCAGATTATCATCACTTTGTGTTTTAAATAATTTATACGACAACCGGAGAATGTATGAGAAATCCCATATCCCACACGCCGCCATATTTCGCCCGCAATGCGGATCCGTACGGCTCACTTTAGCCGCATCAACACTAGGGTAGCATGAACGTTAGGAATTATTATTGTTTCCTAAAATAGCGCTTCACGTACCCCTACCGAATAACCTCTCTAGAATTTCGTAGAACAACATCCCTTTCACTCTAGCGTAATTACGTATATTTGAGTGAGACGGATGGCAATTTTCAACGGCGGACTGTTAGAGAGCTAGCAAAACTTCTTCAACCTATTCCTCGAATTCCCGAATCTAGATTTATTATGAAATTTATGGTTCTAGTGGCACGGAAAGTTGATTAAACAATTTTGTAAAGGACGCAAAAGATCAATCTGTAATGGCGCGCTTTCAGTTTGCAATAAAGCGACAAGAAAGCAGGAGAACTATCTCTTGGTACAATGAAATTGGTGGATCCGTGTACATTTAGGAATTTCATAAATTTCATAATATAGGGAACTGTCTGACTTTCTGTGTTCAGTATTTTAAATATAAATATGCTTGTTTTTTGATGGTATGCTGTAATTGCCGCTGGTCCCGCTGGACTATCGATCGATAAATTATTCGAATGCAACTTTTTGTATAGGTATTTTAAATTCAATACTCTTGCAATGACTTTTGATACGAAAACATAACATGCTCTAGTTATTATAAAAGCTAATAAAAGGTTTGAGTATAACGCCATCTGTTTGATTTCTAGGACATGAAGCTCTAGTCTAGGTTTCTGGCGTAGAGACTGATGTGCATTATGAAATCAATCATCGTTAGTGGCGCCACTGTGCAGCGAGGACACCTGTTTCTTGAGTTATCCATGAAGTGAATGAGAGAGATGCACATATTCGGGAAATATTTTGCCATGAGCTTTAACGCGAGCTTCTCTGGCTTCTGAGAACCTAGTAACTCAGAGCGAGTTTAGTGCTGGCAAGTGACGAAAAGTGTCGGTCATTCATTACCAATACTGCCGGATCTGACGCGCGTCGACTTGACGCGCGGCAGATGCGGACATATCGATCTGTGAAGGCGGCTTCGCTCGGAGCTCGGAGGCAAGCCGGCCCGACTATGGTAAACCGTGGCACCGTTTTTGTACTAGGGTAGCAGCATTTTGAAGATATAGCTGTTTCAGGAATATCACGCCCGTTTTACACATTCGCCGAGGTTAGGTGAGATACGCGGGGTGTACACTCTTGCCGGTATACTTAGTTTAATGCGTAACAGGTAGATAATAATTACATATAACTTTGGAACATACACATAGGTCAACAAAATTACATACATAAAAAGCGTTTTGACGAAATAATTTCCAATTTAAACTGGAAATCATTTTATTAGTACATTCATTTGTTCCTAAAAATACGTGTAAGTACACGTTAGGGATTACACGCACGTATTAATAAAATTTATGGAGTAAACAAAACATGATATTAATAAGTATTACAAAAAGTGGGGTACCCTTTTTTTTAAGAACACAAGTAAGTAGTCCATAATCTGTCTCATTTCTATAATTACAATTTAAAAAAATTGGGCAAGTGCGAGCCCAACTCGTGCATGAAGGGTTCCGTACCTATACATATATATAATCTATAACAAGTTTGTTGTATGGGAGCCCCCCTTAAATATTTATTTTATTTTATTTTTAGTATTTGTTGTTATAGCGGCAATAGAAATACATCATCTGTGAAAATTTCAACTGTCTAGCTATCACCTACAGCCTGGTGACAGACGGACGGACGGACGGACGGACGGACGGACGGACGGACGGACGGACAGCGAAGTCTCAGTAATAGGGTCCCGTTTTTACCCTTTGGGTACGGAACCCTAAAAACGAGATGTTTCTTAGTTTGTGGACTAACTAGTTTCGGACCACGCTAAGGGCCAAAACACAATTACAAGACACGACATCGCATCGTCGTACGACGCGACATCGTGCCACGATGCGACGTCCTGTCGTAGAAATGCATAAATCCAAAATGAACTGTATCTTCATGTAACAAGATGCAAAATTAAAATTCATTTTACAATCTCACGACGTCGCATCGTGGCACGATGTCGAATCTTGTAATTATGTTTTCGTCCTGAGTCAGTTTGTAATTTGTATGGTTTGTCCGCTCATTTGCTTGGAAGTGGAAGAGTTATCATGGTCTGACTCTACTACTGTTCCGAAATAAACCCGACAAAAGCCCCCTCGGAGGCAAGCCGGCCAAGACCACTGTAGCGAAATTGTGGCACCGCGGCTATTTGTACCAGAGTAGCATGAACGTGAGGAAATATCAATAGTAATCGGGAGGTTTCCCGAAGGCAGCTTACGCACTACTTCGGGAAACCTCTCATTTCGATGTTCGTACAGCAACGTCCCTCTTGCTCTTGCATTAATCTGTATTTGAGTGATAGGGACGGTAAATATCAACTGTCTGTTACCCAGTGTGCGCATCCGGTCACTGCAGTTAGCTAATAATATCGCTTATATATAAAGTGCCCTTAAGAGACGGCAATACTTTTCTTAATGACTTATTTCCCAAATCCCCTCTTCATATTTATTTAAAAAAATGACTCAAGCGGCACGGTTTGCTTCGACAATTTTATAGTGAACACTATCGATCAACTAGAAAGCACATGCTTTCAGTTAGCAAGAAACCACCAGGATAAAACAGGACAACTATAATTTATGTTAGTTCAAAATCTCTACGAGTATAACTATTTTCCTAGGTTCTTAATTCCCGGTACATCTCTCCGAGTCTTCGTCACGTGGCCTTAGCCACGCATGCGCTTCGTTCTTTAGAACACGTGTTGAACTTTTCTTGTCTGTTTTGTTGTTACCTATTCTTTGATTATTAAGCCCAATGGAGATGCCAATCTTCCCTAAACATATTTTTTTGATACACGTTATTTAAATACACATAACTATATGTATAGCACAGAATACTTAATAGTACTACATAACATAAGTCTGCAATAAGAGACTCCTAGGATGTCCTGTGGTATTCCAATGATTGATTGAAGGTGCAAGCAGGACGGATGTATTTCCATTGCACCTGCACTTCAGGATTGTATATTGAGAGAACTTCACGTAAATATTTGACGTGTGTGTGACGTGCTAAGCGGGTCGCTGTTGATACAAATTAACCAAAATAATATTTATGATGATGCTGTGAAGATTATGTTACTACTTTGAACACATTCAATACCAGGAGCCCGCCCCGTGGTCACAGTGCTCGTAGCGAGTTTTCGCTACATACCCATTTCCCCATGTTATCGGCTACGCGCGTAGCGCTACGTAATCCTCGGTTGCGAAAGAGTTAACTTCAAGATTGGAAGCTAGTCGTGCGCTACGAGGGTGCTACGTCGTAGAGGCAAGTGCTACGAACTAGAGTCGTGCATGCTTGTTCACTGAACTGATCGCTCCCATCTAGTACAATCTGACAAATGTATTAGTTCGGTATTTTATAGGTAGTATACATCACATAACGGTAATTCATAAAATCAGAATAAAAATATCGTAAAAATATGAATGAGAATGCTCGTAACTGGTATTTATAATAGTTAATTTGATTCACTGAAATTTTGTGAAAAAAAACTGTAATTTTACTTACATAATTATTAAATCGCCTTTATAAACAACGACACGGTCACGATGAAATGAAATGAAATAATTTATTCAGTAAGTAGGCCACAAGGGCACTTTTACAAGTCAGATTGTGAGTCTACCGGCATTTCGCAAGAGGAGACCGCTGTTAAGAAGAAAGCCGAACGAAACTCAACAGTAATTTCTTCGTAAATTATACTTAAAAACTAATACAATGATATTATAACTAGGTAATTGATACATATATGTTAGAGGAGATGTACCAGATTCTCCGAATTAATGTATACACTAAAAATTATTTAAAATAAAGTGTTTTTTCAGAGATGTAGAAGGCCTCTAGGCGTCACGACACGCAATATAGATAAGTATAATTAATTAATGAAATAATTTAATTCCGTTGAGATGTATAAGGTATCAAGGGGTCAAAATAAATAACTCATGCGAACAGTGTCAATTTGCTTGGTGTTTTTTTATAAAAAAAAAACCATCACTTCAGCCTATTTAAAGTAAGTTTACGTGTAAGCATAGTATAAAACATTTTAAGCATATTTTAAGGTATACAATATAATAGTATAGTCTATATAGCACTGGCGATAGAAGGTTAATTTTTATATTTTTACTTTTTACGAGCCTAGACTGTCTTGCTGCTGTGCAAAAGCCTCCCCTTCATTCTTCCACGTGCCACGGTCCTGAGCAATTTCCCACACGTTTCGGTGAAAGGCATCAAGTTCGTCTCGCCATCTCCTTCGAGGTCTACTAGTACCACCGTATTGTGTACTTAGCTCACAGATAATGTGCTGCAATCAGTATAAAGCTGCTAAAAATATCCTGAAAAATTATTAAGTCTAAGCTCGTTTGCTCGTTACTGTTTTTTTGTTAAGACGGCGCCGAGCGTTAGCCGTTAACGCGCCTATAACCATAGAGCGCGGGGAATGCGTATTGAGATCGGCCCGCGGCCGCCATAGTAAAAATGTATGGAGAATTAAAAGCATTTTTTGATAAATCTGGACCTTTAATACCAAACAATAATTGAAATATTTGATGCGGACAAGTTGTAATGTAAACATTCATCTTTTTTTAAACTGAAAATCAGAATAGATTTCCATTGTTAAAGTATTAAAAAACACTTAACGCCTGCTTACGATTTTACAATTTTCGTCCAACTTTACTTAGTTTTCTAGGGAAAAATATTAAAAATCTTATAATTTTTCCACGGAGAAGTTGTTACTTAACACATTCTTCGAAGTGCTAAATATATATAGTTTAGAAGTGGATTAAACAACTAGTGTTGACGATGACGTTGTCTACTTAAAGGCAATTGCCTATTTTTCACATTTTGCTCGGTGCAGTCTTAAATTTCATGACAGAGCTTCTGCCATTTGGAAATGGATGTTATTTTTTATTCAGTTTTTGTTTATTGTTAAATATAACCACCTGTATTCCTAAAAAATACAGATTTTACTGTTGCTTAAAAAAAAGAGTAGAAAATGTTTTTTCTCGCCATGTACGGGCAGCGTACTTGTACAGTGCTGCCGTGCTTGTAAATAATATAAATGGCCATTACTAAGCAAATTTCACTATTCATATAATGTTCCATAAGTATACTACCTAAATATATCATAAATATAGGCTAGGTTACCATACGAGCCCGTACAAGGTGGAAAAAAGATTTTCATATTTTTTTTGTTTTAAGCTAAGGCTTTTTTTATTTTAAGTTAAGGTAATCGTATTTTTTCTAGGAATTAGTCATTCCTACCTATAAACCATGATAGGTACACGATATTTTTTAATTTTTATCCATTTCCCTGGGTAGATAGAAAAATCGGCAAGGAAAGCTTTATGAATAAAATAGTAGAGGATCCCGATATGGAACGACCTTCACCGAGATGTTTATTTGATGAAATGTATTTTATATTTACTTTAATATGTCAATAAATATATTGCATATGGGTTGATTAACAAATTTTTGTCCAGGGTATGTTTTGTTAAAAATTTAATAAAAAAAAAATTAAACATTTCACCGGTTTGATTATTAGATAAATTCATTATAAAATAATCTTAATTTTATTTAATTTCAATTCAATAATCAGACCGTTGCAAAATGCTAGTAGGTCTGTATAGATTTACCTGTTTATACCTGGCTACCCGATAGTTGTGACGGGAAGAGAATAGCAACCTAACGTTTGCATATTCTATGGGCTTAATACTTTCGATTGGTATAGAATTTATCTAATAATACTCAAACCGGTGAAATGTTAAAAAAGAAAAAAAAATATTAATTAAACATACCCTGGACTAAAATTTGTTAGGCAACCCATATGCAATATATTTATTGACATATTAAGTTAAATATAAAATACATTTCATCAAATAAACATCTCGGTGAAGGTCGTTCTATATCGGGATCTTAGACTAAAAATTGTTATTATACATAGCTCGAGTAAATAAAACAACCAGCATATAATATATGAAATCCTGGTATCAAGACTTAACCAGGTTAGCAACTAAATTTATTACGAGAAATTCACGTGGACATCATGTTGTGAGGTCACGGTTACAACCTGTATAAATAGAAAGCTTTCCATGCATCACGTTTCAGCAAAATGCTATATATATTTAAGGGTGGGTAAACCTCTTATTTATTTTAAGATGAAGCCACTTTTGGTTTTATGTGTGCGTGTCTACGAACCAATCAAAGAGATGCTTTGCTTGTATCGTTGACGTTGTGACAGATGTGCACACGGACGAAACTTAGCCCGTGGCTTACCAAAACTGGCTTCACATTCAAGCGTTATCTAGGTTTCTAGGCGTATTTATTCTCAGATTGTATATGAAAATTTATATACATATATACCCCGTGTGTTCAAAAGTTTAAAGACGAATAAAAAAAAAATAAAAAAAAATATTATGTGTTATAAAAAATATAATGTTTGGATCGTTTTCAGAAAAATAAAGTGAATTTATGGCGTCTATTTGTAACAGCAGATAAAGCATGAGTTCACCAATACACGCCCGAATCAAAAATTCAATCAAAACAGACTGATACTGGATGTTCGGCTCCAAAAAAAGCTATGGCTGTAAATTCGGCTGGAAAAGTTATGTTATGGGCTTCCGTCTTTCGGGATGTAAATGGAATTTTGATGATACACTACCTTCCCAAAGGTGAAACTATTAATGGGGAATACTATGATAGTCTTCTTTAAGATAAGCTTCATCAATGCGTTCAGCAAAAACGACCCGGTTTAGCAAAAAAAAAACATCTTCCATCAAGACAACGCTAGTATAGGGTTCACACATGTGTTAAAGCTATGGCAAAATCAGTGAATTAAAGTATGATTTGCTGCCCCATCCACCTTATTTGCCTGATCTGGCACCACCCGACTTCCACCTGTTCCCGAAGCTTAAAACTTTTTGGGGTGGACAGAAATTTGCCACTAATGATGCCGCCATAGCCACTGTAGAGGAGTATTTTGGAGGCCTCGAAAGGAATCATTTTATGGAGGGCATCGCAGCTTTAGAGCGAAGATAGAATAAGTGCATAGAGATAAGCGGAAAAATAAAATAAAATTAGTTTTAACACCGAAACTCAAGTATTTCTACTTAAGCTAGTTACTTCATCCCACCCTCGTATATTGTAAACAAAACGACCTGCTTAATTTTATGCAATCCTGGTAGACACGTAGTAAATTTACTATTAGTAACCTCCGTAGGAGGACTTCGAGAACTACGACGCGTAGACGGCGCTCCAGACAGTTGTCGCGCTATAAATACATGACTTACCATAACTGTGTTTTACTTATATCTCACTAGGAGGCAGCTGCAGCTTAGTCCGCGTATTTTTTGTTGCCATAGCCGGCTAAAAATCAACCTATGTGTTCAGCTATCCTTGTAATTAATTTGTTAAAATTTGTACGAGCCGTTTCGGCCTGATGAGAGGACAATGGAAATTATGACCAACACATGACGACGCCGCGCAAATGAGAATCCTGTATCACGCTATTAAGATTTAGAAAATAATAATAAAATAATAATAATAATAATATTAAAATAATAATATATGCTACAGCCACAGCAAATTTCTCCAAGGGGCCTCTACGTGTTGGATCCATATCCCCACGCAAGCCTTTCAAAAGACCGGGACGTATGAGCCCGAGACTATGAGTCGAGAAACAAATAATAATAATATTTTAATAGTAATAGATGTTGTTATACAAAGTCTTGCCTGTAATAGGGAGCAATAAATTAAAACATACGTCCTACTCTTCAAACTGAACAACATTTGTTGTCGACTTTAAAAAAGTCAGTTTTCATATTTAATTATTTCAAACAAGTTAAATCGTATTTTTTATGTGCAGTCAACCAATTTGATTTCTAGGCCACTATAGAACCTTGTCATATTGACAATGATATGAGATTTCAAGCGGCTTTCATATTGACGTTCACTGTGACAAGGTACGAAATGGCCTAGGAATCAAATTGGTTGACTGTACGCCGTCCAAAATTGACATTCCCTGAGCATGGACGTAGCTGTCACTCTACTAATATTACACATGTCGCAATACATTGCTTTTTGTCTAAACATTATTTTACAAATTATCATTTTATTCACGTTATTTTCAGAAGCTGCTTAACAAAATGTTGTTCAGTTTAAAGGGTATTAGAATCTATATTTTAATTTATTGCTCCTATTACAGGCAACACTCGGTGTATGAGATAATATGGCGATTTTCTTACTTAAATCTGTACGTACGGAATCATGAACCAGATACCCTAGCTATTTATGGAGTAAGTATGATAAAATAATAATAATTAATGATCCTTTCAAAGTTGTCTCTCTTAAAAATGTGTGGGCGGGTCAACGAGACGTGAGCGGACGCTATACCCCCAAAAGGTGGCCTCGGCCTCGCTCGGAGGCAAACCGGCCCGGACCGCCGTAGTGAAACCGTGGCACCGTTTTTGCACTAGGGTAGCAGGATTTTGAAGAGGTTGCCGACTCGATTAGTGTCACATCCGTTTTACACATTCGTCAAGGATACTTTGTTATAAGGCGGTAAGTACACTCTCGCCGCTTGGGGTTAATACCACGGATTCTTATGGTCTGTAGTTAATACTAAGTTGATTTTATCCCAAATGAAAGCTGATGCAAATAAAATTACTGAGGTATTAATTAACACACTAGGTACCATAAAGGTAACATAAACGTAAAGTTTAAAGTAGCAGAAAATAATTGAATATGAATATATAGCAGAAATATTGTCAAAAATAGCTTTTAAGGGATATTTTTGGAAAAACTGCCTTGTTTTCCGTGACTGTTATTTATAGAATCATGGAGAAGGCTACATACTACAACACTAAGAAGAATCTGATTCTTCAATTTATGATGATTATGGTACTACAAGGCTTTGTGAACATAGAAATGAGTGCTACGAGCCCGTAGAAGCTAACTGTGAGCTACGCTGGTGCTACGCCGTAGAAGTTTGTGCTACGTGACACCATGAACATACTCGAATTGCTGTATCAATATTACATATATAATAGATTTTTGCTCCTAGAACTGAATCCAGTGACAATGATTCGTTGTAATTTATAGGCAAGGAGATCGCTTAATATTATTGGAGTTTACTCCTTAAGAATCGATTTTCATATATAAGCCCGGGGTATGAAAAATATGGGGTATAAAATCGAACGTATCTGCCGTGCTAATTTAAAAAGTCGTATTTCAGTATACGATCGGGGTAAAAATACGACTTATTAATTTAGCAAGTTATGCGTTAAGCGTTATAGACTAAGATCCCGATATAAAATTACCTTCACCGAGATGTTTATTTGATGAAATGTATTTTATATTTAATTTAATATGTCAATAAATATATTGCATATGGGTTGCCTCACAAATTTTAGTCCAGGGTATGATTAATTAAAAATAAAAAAAAATGTTTTAACCATTTCACCGGTTTGATAAATATTAGATAAATTCTACCTATACCAATCGAAAGTATGAAGCCCATAGAATATGCAAACGTTAGGTTGCCTGTTCTTTTCCCGTCACAACTATCGGGTAGCCAGGTATAAACAGGTAAATCTATACCTACTAGCATTTTGCAACGGTCTGATTATTGAATTGAAATTAAATAAAATTAAAGATTATTTTATTATGAATTTATCTAATAATCAACCGGTGAAATGTTAATATTTTTTTATTTTTTTTTACTAAACATACCCTGGACTAAAATTTGTTAGGCAACCCATATGCAATATATTTATTGACATATTAAATTAAATATAAAATACATTTCATCAAATAAACATCTCGGTGAAGGTCGTTTTATATTGGGATCCTATACTATAGATATTTGTTTATCGGTGAGTTTTGGTTGTCAACCGATATTATACAGAGTGACCCATTTAGATCGGTCTTCCACCTGTATAATCATTATGTGCAATAAACGTATTGAGTATTGAGTATATATTTTATAATCGTTCTTAAGGCCAGGCACGCACCACGATTTTAGTCGCGCGATAATTTTGTCGCATAAATGCAAGATATGGGTTTATATGAGAGTGCGCGCACCACGATTTTCATAGACCCATAAGTACGCTTATTTCTGCGACAAAATTTTCGCGCGACTAAAAAAAATCGTGGTGCGCGCCTGGCCTGAAGAGTAAACTCCAGTCGTGCGTCGGAGCTGACACACACACTTTTTTTTTAATCAGCACAGATTTAAAACTAGAAATTATTGTAATGTAGAATTTAGCACCTGCCATGTTTGAATGTGGGCAAGTAATTCAGTCAGTATTGATTTTAGCGCAAGGTGAGTTGGCAAGTGTTACATTCCTAGTACTAACTCAAAGTTTCTAACGGAAAATCCATTGTCCAGGTAACCAAATGTCCCGTTCGCTTGGTTTTTATAGGTTTTGACTTATAAATTGGTCGCGTATAGCGAAAACTTATTGACGTGATGTTATTTCATGTTCTGACTATGAAATTTTTTATCCATATATTAAGCACTATTGTAAATAATTTATGAACATACGTGAAATCAAACATAATCAAACAAATTTGGTCGATTGCAAAAAAAGTGTACATAGTTAAAAGCTTTGTTAGCAAAAAATCACGATCGCTTCCTTTGTGTGACGAAAGTTAGTCATACTAAATGTATGGGTAACTTTCATTACACAAAGGAATCAATTAAGTTTTGTTTGAATTAAAGCCCTTAACTATGTTAAAAAAAATTGCAATCGACCCTAATATAAGCTTAAAGTCGTTATAAAAACGCCATCTGTTAAATTCTACAGACATTATAAACTATACTTGACTGCGAGCGTACTGAGCAAAGGTGTCTGAGTCATGAACCAATTTCAATGAGCAGAAAACTTCCTGGCTATTTCTGGTACCTTAGTAACTATTGGGTCTCAGTTCACTGCCTCGAATTCCTCGATATTAGAAACAAACAAAATAATTCGTAACTCCAATCATACGTAAACTATTGTATTTGTATGAATGAAACATAAACTTTATTTGCTAGTTACATGCCTTATTATTATTAAATATACAAACACGAAATTAATAGTTATTCATCGAATTTCGGACATTTTTATAAACACATGTCGGTATATCGATCAATGAGAAAAAAATGCAGAAGATATGAATGCATACCCATAAATTTAAGAGTTACGTTTATTCATAAAAAGTACGAAACTTAACTTGTAACCAAGTTTGACATTCAAGAACTAAGGTCACGAGACAGAAATACCCTAACGAATAGCTCTGAAGAAACACTATACATATACAGGGTGACATTTTATTGACCGTTCAAATTTTTCCCAGGCATTGATACCTAATGAAAGTAAATAAAAGATGCCAAGGAATCTACTGTCAAAATTCAAAATGAGAATTTGAGTATCGTAATTTCAATTATTTCCGGTTAAACCACAATGCTCAGCAATTTATTGTAATATGGTAATACCAAGGAATACTGACTGGTAATACTGACTATGAAAATCACGAGCTGCCTTTTCCTTCGGCGCTCTAGTGGGTAAAACAGTACCTAACCAGCCCCCACGTCTGTGAAAAAAGTACTAAGGCACCATATTTTACTAGAAAGTATTTCAAACACTGAAATTGTTGTACAGTGACTACTCAATAGACGTCGATTGGAGAGTAACATCGAATAGTATGATTCAATAGAATCAAATTACTTTGTGAGTATACATCGCACCGAAAATTTAAAACATTCTATAAGTCTTTGAGGTTATGTTAAAATGGCTGCTGGAAAATCAATACACGTCACGATGAAGTTGAGGCAATGTTTTTTATTATATTTACTATGATTATTAAAAGTGAGACTTAAATTATATGCCTTTTATTATAATTATGAAACATAACACATTCCATGTATGAAAGAAGACAACTAAAATTTGGCTCTGTAAAAGCGCCATCTGTTAGATTTCTCGGACATGACGCACTAGTCTAGATTTCTAACGTTGGAACGTGGCACTGTCACATTCAGCTTCATCAGAAAAAAGGCCATCTACTTATTTGATTTCTCAGAATCTATAAATATATCTACTTTCAAGCTATGAGATTCATGTTATTTTTATCCAGGATTATGTAAAGGAAAACACAATTTTACTCCAAGAATAGTAAAGTAAAATATATTTCTTTTGGTTTTCGTAACAAAAAAAGGAGAGAGCTACACAAACATTTAATAATGCAAGTAGCCTGATGCATGTTCTGTGGTCTAAGTTGAAAAGAAAGGGATGGAAATATTTCGCTAGTGCTCTACTCTACCTTAAAAGCCTTTAACATTTTCTCTAGCTTCTGAAAACCTAGTACCGCGCAAGGAGTTTAGTGCTGACTAGTGATGAAATGTGTCGGTTATTTTTATTTCTTTCTTGTCGTTTTTTTCATGATTTTATTAAGGTAGGTATTTGATAGCGGCTGTAGTGTTGCTATCCTTATCTCGTGCGCATACGTCAGACCAACGGAGTGGGGTTACTTGGTACCCGACCCTTGCCGAGACTGGTGGTACGTTGTCGAGCTAAGTTCTAGCATAGTGACCTATATAAACAGCTGTACTGTGCCTGGCATAGGGTTAGGTATACTACAAGTGGCGACGAGGATGGGATAGCAACACTACATCCCTTTTTTATTTTAATTAAAATTAGATTAATTGGTGATCGTATAAATAATAATATGTATGTGAATGATGTATGCGCACGAGATAAGGATAGCAACACTACAGCGGCAACGCAAATACATCGTCTGTAATAAATTCAACTGTTAACTGATTCAGCCTGGTGATAAACAGACAGACAGTGGAGTTTTAGTAATAGGGTCCCATTTTTAACCTTTGGGTATTTCCGTACCCAAAGATTGTTCACAGGGTTCCCCCTAAAAACAACCAAATAGTTTTTAAAGAAAAAAGCTATTAAGTTCAACGAAAAATGGATCTCGCTACAAGGTTTTTTTCAACCCCCGAAAAAAAAGAGGGGTGTTATAACTCATAATTAATTTCAGATGATGTGCTTGTGGCATCGGAGTGCCAAGACGGATGGTCCGATTTATATGTGTGTTGTTATAAGCATAATTCAATATTATATTATAACATGCTATTTTTAATATTCGCAACTATAAAAAAAATTGTGGTGGGATTTTATAAGTGAATCTAGTTTTTTTTTCACATAATATAATTAAATTATATAACACAACAAAATAAACAATAACCCAATAAAAATAAGTCTATCTAAATCTAAACTAAGTCTAAAAATGGCCCCAGTGGCATTGTACCAAAGACGCTGGCAGCATTACCTCGCTGTATTGCTATACTAAGACGCTGAGCGAGGAAACTGCCAGCCCTTTGGTCACCAGTGATGTCGACGAGCCGTTACGCAAGCTCTTTAAAAATAATTCTAGCGCTTGGATCACACGGGCCGAGGGTCTCGACACCAAATGCGGTGAAGTGGTACTGAGAGCCGAGACGCTGGGTATTTGAGTTTTTTGTTTTTATTTTAGATGGATCGCATAATTATTCCATAATCCAATGTTTTGTCATGGAAATACGCCAGATTCGACGATGTAATAATAATAAACTAGTCTAGATTTATTGATTTATTCTCCCGCGTTACGCTGTTTTCCTAGTATCCTGCTGAACTTTCGATGCTTGGGTCACATGTTACGAAGAAGAAGTTGGATACTCTATCTCGTAAGGCCAATTCAAAGAGCATATTAGTCACTACGTGGCCAATTATGGCGTTCTTTATCAATTAAAATATACCTTAAATCCCTAGTGACACGTGTTTTTGTTCATGCTTTATTTCTAAATAACCAAATTATTTCCGGACCATGCCAACGTTGTCGGCGGCCCGGACCTTAAGGTAACTCGCATGGCTCATTTGCTCAGCATTTAGCTGCAAGAATGCAACGTCGCTCATTTTTACATAATATATATATTTTTATTAAATATAATGTAGGTACTATAAATTGTGTTTTGGTTTTATTTCCTGTACTATTAGGGATTTCAAATGCCAATCATTTGTATATATTATTTTGTTAGATAAATTTCGTAAGAATCAAATTGACCTAGAAATATATAAAAAAATATGTGATTTTGAAAGCATAGTTAATGATTATAGGTATAGGTATTGAAAATTAACTTGTTGTTAACTGTGGGCTTATGATATTTTTTCTATGTAGAGATGATAGTAATTATTAATTTGTCATACTTTTTAATTTTTTTAAAGTGATACATCTAACGGCTTGGGCCACTGTATGCGTGTTAACGTTGATCTACATAGTTAACAGATAAATTAGTCGCACTATAAATAAGATGTACATAAAAACTGTAAATGTCACGACTACTTACATATAATTATTTTTTAGAAACCATCTGGACAATCTCATTCATCCAGTTAGTAAATGAAATTTACCTGGTATATCCTTATATCGCCGATTATAACTTACCTGAAAAAAAACATGCATATTATAATATATAAAATAAGGTAACAAATCTACTATCTAATTCGTGGCATTGGTTAAAATCCAGCCATTTCAGCGTTATGAGAGGACAAAGAAATTATCACCAACAAATGGCGCCAAACTGCATGCCCATACAATATAAAAGACGATCCTGCATCGCGCTATTAAGATTTTTCTTGAAATCATGACTCCTCTTTATAATAGTATAGAATAGACAATAATTAGTAAGACTGCTCTAAATTCCTTTCAATTATAAAATAGAACAAAACTAGCCGGAAAATATGCATGCTCGCCACATGCAATCTGCAAGCACACTGATGGCCGCAGGATGATCCATGGGGTACTTCCGACAAAGACAGGAACTTCATCGATCCGGAGCAGACGATGGACTGCGAACCGGGCATGGTGTATAAGTAAGACGTATTTTAAATACAATAATCTGACACCTGACACCACTGCACTGCACGCTTCACGACCCTGAGCTAGCTCTCGCCAGTTAAGGAATCCTAGGCCTCTAAGATCTTTCTTCTCTCCAGTGACATCTAGGCCGTCCCGCGGGTTTTGCGATCACTCGTTCGTCCCAGAATGTATAAGTTGTTTAATTACGGCGGCGTCCCTGTTATGTGATTTAATAAATAATAAATATCAGACAACCTCACACAAATCGGATTAGTCCTAATTTAAGCTCAAGAAGGCTTAAGTAGAAGAAGACGAGGATACATACGTCGTACATAAATATATACTTAAATAAATAGAACTACCATGACCCCAGCCCCAGCACAAATATTCGAGTTCATCACACAAATATTTGCCCTGACCGGGATTCGAACCCCGCCGGCTCAGTAGGCAGATCTCTGCAAACTACGCCAACCGTGTCGTCACTTCGTCGTGACTTAAAGTTTAACTTTATAATCCTCTTTATTAATAATTATACTATAAATCCTATGTCTAGTTATAATAAAAATAATAATGCCTCTTAGATCTATAACAAAAGTTCAACATGTGGTTTTGGTTTAAAAGCGCATGCGCTAAAGCTACCACATGGCAAATTATAATAGTCGCCTGCACGTCTAGCATAACTTTGACACGCGACTCATGTCGCGCGAGATAGCATCATCCGTCACTATCTCATAGTACTGTACAGATAGAGACAGGTAGTATATCTCGCGCGAGAAAGAGTCGCATGTCAAAGTTATGCTAGGCGTGCAGGTGACATCCAAAAGTCACAAAAAAATCTGTCAGTACTCCTCAAAACCTCGTATCTAGTTTGTGGAGTGATACTTAGATAGGTACGAGCTTTGTTTTAAGCAGATATTTGTTACTTACAATTAGTGAGTTTTGCTTGTCAACAGACGATATTTTTGTTTTCCGTTATTCTCCTCGTTATCGCTCTCATTTCTTCTGCGATCCTGGTACAGATGCGGACGCTGGCCGCTGGCGGATTCCGAAGGCGGCGGCAGCCGGCAACGTTGCGGTAAAAATCGTTCCCACATGATTAGTGGAATTTTAATGAACTATATGAATTCAATACTACGTTTATCTACGCACATATCATTAGTGCTCTAAAATGCGTTCAGAAACCGTAGGAAATGCCAGCCATTACAACCAATTTTACTATGAGAACTTTTTTGTCTGTGGTAGTAGGTAAAATCTGTACTGTAATGTTATTACAGTACCGATTTTTGTAAGGTTACGAGTTTAAATTAGGAACAGCTGTCAAAACACAAGTTGGTCTCTATTCTAGTATCCATAGATATTAATATTTTTATCGATACGAAACGTCAATTTAGTATGTTTTTTTTATAAAAACCGTACGACATTTGATTTCGAGTGACTTGAGAATATGGATACATATGATTTAGAAAAAAAAACATTCGTCTTGACGGAGGTTCGAATTGCCGCCATTATTGTTGTCATTTGTTTGTTGGTTC
Source organism: Apotomis betuletana (assembly GCA_932273695.1). NCBI lineage: Eukaryota > Metazoa > Arthropoda > Insecta > Lepidoptera > Tortricidae > Apotomis > Apotomis betuletana. The sequence goes on along the minus strand of OW026298.1, from coordinate 6,912,589 downwards.
TTTGCTGTTACGAAAGTAGAATTGTGAAGATTTGTTTGTAATTTACATTTTATTTGAAAATATTGTTCCAATGTAAATGTCAATTACAACTATTACAATAAATAATCTGTTTATGTATTTGTTCAGATTTATTGCTTACTGCATTTTAAGTACATATAATGTAGTCTTTAGATATTTTACGGGTTGCACTAGTGGTGCCGGTCATTTCCTTATGGCTTCTGAACCCATCTTAGAGTACTTATGATATGTGTATAGATAAAGTAGTGTATACAACTGTACATAATTAGGCCTTAAAACACTCGTGTGATCCTATTATGAAACTTGCTAACGCTCGTTTCATAAAACCCCACTCGTGTTTTAAGGCCTCTCATTATGTATCAGTTGCATAAACTACTATTATTTGGCATAATTTGCATAATCATAAAATAAAATAAAAATAAAAATGTACCGTGGCGGATTTGAACCAGAACCTTTAGGTTAGTAACCCATTTCATATCCTCTAGACCAAACTACAAACGCTTGAATCGACGAAAAGTTGAAACCGTTTTGAGCCTTCTACCGGAGCGAATACTTTTCTCCGTAGCTTACTGTACTAGGATCTCATGTTGCCGAGAAATAAGTTATAGAAGTCCTTGGCTCCATGAAAGTACAACTGTAAACATATTTCCATAAGGTCCAAAGTTCAATTCGATATAGTGGGTTGCATTGCATACTAGTATCAGAAGTAAGAGACCTAGTGATGTCCTATTATATCCAAGTGATTAGTTTTGCAAGTGCAAGCAGGATGGTCAATTTTCATTGTGTCTGCGCTGCACATTGCAGTTCGGCAGTGTCCAATGTGAACATAGGAAATACGCACACACTCACGGTTTAGTATATGTGTGCGTAAAGCTTCAAAAGTGCGAACTGCTTTTATGAACGAAGTAATAAATCGCTTAAATGACAAAGCCGCCCGACTTGGCTAGGAACAATTCGATGAGTATACATATAATAAAATAAATATAATAATCAACTTCAATACATTGCAAACACTAAAGCCCTTTTTAGGGTTCCGTAGTCAACTAGGAACCCTTATAGTTTCGCCATGTCCGTCTGTCCGTCTGTCTGTCCGTCCGTCCGTCCGCGGCTTAGAGTCCGTCTGTCCGTCCGTCCGTCCGCGGCTTAGAGTCCGTCTGTCCGTCTGTCCGTCTGTCCGTCTGTCCGTCTGTCCGTCTGTCCGTCTGTCCGTCTGTCCGTCCGTCCGTCCGTCCGCGGCTTAGCTCCGTGACCATTAGTACTAGAAAGCTGTAATTTGGCACGAGTATGTGTATGTATAACGCCGACAAAACGGTAAAATAAAAACTAAATTTTTTATTTTTATTTCGGGTACCTCTTGAACACCTAAAGTAGGGGTGAATTTTTTTTTTCGTTTCAACACTAGTGTGTGGGGTGTCGTTGAATAGGTATTTTAAAAATAATAGGGGTCTTCTAACATAGGGACTAGATCGATTTGTTTCAGGTTGTCTGATATTTATTTATTTTATTTTATTTCATGCCATAACATTATATAATAATATTTATATGGTGGTATAAACCCGTAAAAGTCAAAACGTTAAAGCTACGCCGTAGAGGATCTACTTGATATCAGTGGACAAAATTAATGTAGAAATGTATATTTTATTTGTTCAACAATGCTGTTTAATGTTTAAGAAATACTACACAGTCTAGATTTTGAGCCTGTACTTAACCTTCCAAGTCTAGACTTCGTTCTTGTAAAGACTAATTAAAAAAATATTTATGAATCAATTCTGATGATTATGCCCTATGGATACTCGTAGATATATTTATACATATAGTCAAGAAATTGGGCTATCACTTTTTAATTCTATTTCAGGTGTATTAAGATCAAAAAAAATCTTGGCTTATTGCACTCTGAAATAAATACTGAAAAGTAATACACTTTGTACATATCTAGGTTATTATAAGCTAATTAAAGTAAATAGTATCGACATGTTTATACATGAAATTTATTATCAACCTGTATATAATCATATAACCTAAAAATTATATACTCTATTCAGTATCATTAAATACAAGTCTCGTGCAAGTAGTATTTAGAGACACTCAAAGTAACTCAGTGGGACTCTTTTGTTGTTACGTTATAAATTACATTAAGCTTCGAATTCATGTGCGTAAAGGGCGGATTCTGTTCATTTAGTCGATGAGATTATATTATGATTTAGGATTAAACTACAAGAAAGTGCATGCCGTGATTCCCGCTACAACCAGTGACGCGGGAATACGGTAAACATATTGAGTTTATTCGGGAATGTTATGCACTCCTAGTACCCGTCGGGAAACATTCCCCTGCTTTGCCAGCTGAGTAAGCCTCGCCGACAAGAGACGATGCTCTCCGAGTCTGAGCATTAAAATGCACACATGCGTATCCATATTTTTATTTAAAGGCTGACCAGAAATACAGTCCGACCAAAAAGAGTAGAATCAATAAAAGAAAACGAGGACGACACAAAACGTAGTGATTACATACTCTTTGGACGACACTACACTTTTCAATTTCTACTCTTTTTGGTCAGACTGTATATGAGGATTGTCAAGAGGGCGCTATTTATAAGAATTATAGGGCAACAATTTTGCAACCGCACTCTAATGACATTAGTTTAAAATCCTGTCAGTTCCTATGGTAACCTCGTAATATCATTTAATGGAATGCACTCTTTTCCTAGCTGTTTTTCGTGTAATAAACACATGTAAGTACAATTTATTTATAATATTACGTTCACGATCGTGAATGGTTTTAGGCATTTTCTTTGGATATTGTTAAATATTTGTCTTGTAAAGAAAGCACCACGAATGACATTGACATTCTTGACAAACCATAATAAAATCATTGCCAGTGTAAGAAATTCGTTCTAGTGAAATTTCGCAATATGGCGCATCCTCATATATTTCTAATTTACATTTCACAGGCATGGTATTTTGTTTTCTAGTGTTTATAAGAGCGTTCACCTATTTTCCAAAGCGTCAACAGGGCTTGAAATTTATATTTCAGTTTCTTTTATTTATAGATCAATCAAATATGTGAACTGCAATGTAAAATTGCAAACTAGTTTTAAACAAACCGGAGCAACTGAGTTTTAAGCAACACCTTTATATTATTCTCGATTTTAGCTCGAGTAGGTGAGACGAATGAACAATCACAATAACATAAAATTTTGGTAAATGGTAAATTACGTATAGTGAATTAATTTTTGCAATTAACGTATATTTATCAGATATGCTGGTAGTTATATTTCTATCTCAACCTTTTTCACAGTAGATTGTTCAGAGAAAAAGTTCATGTGATTTATTTATACGATGGCCAAGCATTGTTTACTATAATTACCTACTCGTATATCCGACGAGTTTAAAATAGCTTCACGATATTCATAATCATAATTTGGTACAGATACGATCATAAACAAAACGACCTGCAGCTTTCTATGCAATCCTGGTATCAAGACATGATATTTGACGTAGAGTCCACGTGGTCACCACGTGGTAGAGAGGTGTAGAGAGGTAGAACCCGGTAACGACGTGACCTAGTTGACATGCGCAAACCTCATACATATATGTTGTGTATGTATGGTTAGGATGATTTCTCGAGAAATTCGACGGGACCTCGCCGATAAACCTAACATGCACTTAATTGCAAAAAAAAACTTCCTTATCAGATCCAATCACAAATTGAAGAGTCGAATGCACATAGAGCAGTTTACTGTACTGAATGCACCTGTCTGCTGAGCCGTCGGTCCCGGGCTCGAATCCCTGGAGCTAGATCGATTTGTGTGAGGTTGTCTGATATTAAATTTATTTATTTGAAATACATTTTCAAAAGTATCGATACTATCGATGCTACCTCAAATCTACCACCGAAATGACTACTTACTCCATGAACAACAGGAGAGCATAAATGAGAAGCATAAACGTAGACCACCTCTCAACCACCTGCCCTCTCTGACGTGTTCTATAATATTGATTCTAGACTTTAAACCTGTAAAAATAGACGAGGGAATATGCATTTCCCGTCTCATTCTACTGATGGGCGTACACGCAACCTGTTAGTGTTAGTTTATGAGAATCTGAAACGAAAACCTAATCTCTGTTAAGCTCTATCTGTCAAATTATATTAAACATGGATTACAATGCAAGCCACTCCAGTTACTCTAGAAAATTTGTGATAATCAGTTCTGTACACGTACAGCGTACATAGCCGAAAGATGTGTATATATGCATGTAAACACTTTATGCTTCGCTAAGTCACGTTTAGATACCTTAAACCAATCGTACGGTAGAGGCGATTCAATCTATACCAATATATGTTTCAAAAATCAACACTTTATTGTACACAAAAACAAAAATACATTAAAACAAAAATAGAACATGAAATGTGCTAAATACCTCTTTTCATTTATGGGGTCCTAGTATCCTGACGTGGATTTAGTAGTAGAAATGTGTTCTTTAGGAGCTCCATCTGTTGGAGAAACTCGACAATAAACACTTCGCTCTCTGAATAAATTCCTCGGTGGATGAGGTGACACGTAAGGGGTTCATTGTCTGAGTCCACCAGGTGACTCATTACATGAAACCTACTCCAGTAGCCCTAGAATAGTAGTTTTTGATACAAGTGTGGAAAGTATGTCATTTTGAACGAGTCCCGAGGAGCCTTGGCCTGAGCCGCAAGGCGAGGGTCAAGACTCGGGACGAGTTAAAATGACACTTCCACACGTGTACCAAACAAGGAATTTATACATTTGCGAAAAATTGCAATAATACAAATTTAAAACAGTAATTGAAAGGGGCAATTATATTTATTTCTGTCTGATAAAAATCAAGAGTACCTACAATTTTTAGAGCAATTGTGAAGGGTCGCATTTAAGGCCTTTCCTGGTAAGTTTATAGTTTTATTCAAGTTGTTAATAATTATCTTTTTCTCGTTTCCAGCCAATAAAATGTTCATAGACGGCAATGTAATTTTTCTTTCGATTTTGCGGGTAAAATACTCTCACTTGCAATTTTTGCCTTGGCTCGTATATAGATAGGGCGGTGTTAAATCTATTCTGGTAACATCAGAATCCATCATTTTCTATCAAAAACTCTTATTTTATAAATATTACGTGTCATTTACACATAATTAAAACAATCTTGAATGTAAGCTTGAATGAAAAAGAAAGTTTTACTTTTAATTGTAATATTTTTTTTCAAGATGGCGTCGGCTGTCATCATTCAGCCAAATCAAAAGAAATAGTTTTAATATTTCAGAAGAGATATGATAATGTTACACAGTAATTTAATTGATTCCAAACAATAAACATCGTAAATCTGTTTTTAGTTCTTTACACTTCATATAATTGTAAATAAATATATTATTTAATACACAAAAATAGCGATTATTCATAATTATTATGAATTAATAAAGTAGCCCGTGGGTCACGCTTGATACTGTATTTTCTAATCTGTGACAATACTTTTCTTTTTAATTTTTTAAGGTCACGCATAATACTCATTTGCTCATTAAATAATAGTCACTCAAACAAATTATTAACACCGTTTTTGAGTTTTTTTAATAGATAACCCTTTGATTGATCCAATATGCAATTTAAATATTTTAAGCATAATTATGAGATATACACCTGCAATGCTGCATGACGTAATAAATAAAGTCTGAAAGTGATTGACCTTTGTTTGATGTTTGGATGTATGAGTACAGACAGTACAACAGAAAATTAAAAAAATTTGAAAAGTAAAAAGCACTAGTTCGAAATAACCAACTTTTCGCACGATTTGCAGCTACGAAAAGTACCACTTTTTGAGCAACTGTATTAAAAAATCATTTATCAGTTCTAGACATGGCCAACAGAGGTCCTAAATACCTCTTTTCATTTATTGCGACGTGGATTTAGTAGTAGAATTGTGTTCAGGAGCTATCTGTTGGAGACACTCTACAATAAACACTTCGCTCTCTAAATAAATTCCCTTATCGTTGAAATGGAGGTGCCAAGTAAGGGCTTCGATGATTTGTCCGTTATCCGCTAGATGTCTAAGCCAGCCTCTCACATTTCATGTGAGCCTGGTAATTCAGTTTCAGCTTTGTAGGGGAAATGTGACTAAAATGTGCAGTTGCAAATTAGATTCTAATTTGTACCTAACAACGTTTTAAAAGCTAGGTATGGCGTTTAATTATCATATCATCAACCCAATACGTTGATAATTAAACGCAGATCAAAAGTTCTGAATAAGGAAAATCTGTACATAACGGAACTGGCGAATTAGAAATGTATTCAATTCAATAGCTAAAAAAAACGTCAATTCTATTAATAATAATAAAAAATTATTAAACGTCACATAGGACCTTGACCTTAAATCTATTTACCCGTGGTCGGGAGTGGGTCGGTCATTGCCCCCGTCTGCTGTGACGGCACAGCCCACCGGCAACAGCGGTGGCGTTGTGAAAAAAAATACTGAATGGCAATTTTTTTTACCAACCCTTCGTACAATAAATGTCATCACGATATTTTAAAGTTGATTACAATAAAACGGAAAATAAGCTAAGAAGGAAGGCCCCCCCTGCTGTCTGCTGTGTGAAATGTATTTTATAAGTAGTTGAAACTTAACAGCCGGCCAACGGCCAGTGTCTCTTGTCATGTTTGCGGTCGGATAATGCTGATCGCGTATCGGTCTTTTAAGCCACCAGAGCTTCGCAGACTGAAGACCACAAATCGTCTCACAGTGTGGGATTTTTCTTCAATTTTGTTGACCGTGTTTTTGGCTTTAATCGTTGCTTTATTTTATTATATAAGAAAGCCAATACTGAAACTCCCAGTCGTCTATCATGTTTACTTTTCAAGAAACAAATTTTTAAAGATCAGGTCAATGAAGTCATCAGAACATGTTTATACTTTATTTTCTCAAGTAATGTCAATGAAGCGCCAATATTAGACTGAAGGGCCTATTATAAAAATAAATAAAATAAATAAAAATCATTTATTTCAGAGCTTGGCTCCATATAATGTGTTAGTAACATAGAACTTACCCCTAGTGTTAGACAGAGCAATATAAAAACAAAAATACAAAAACAAAAACTAAAAATAAAGTACAACAAACCAAAGACACAAGACAGAGTGGGAGCGTGGCTCACAAGTCAGTCGTCCCATGCACATGGAGTTGCATCCAATGTGCCTGTATGGGACAGTCCAGCCTGCCAGCCACAACCTTTAGGATGCTGTTGGCACTGCCGCGCAAACGTCGCATCATTGAGGCTACTCGCTTGCGTAAAATAGCATGAAAGCCATCCACGCGCGCCTCGGCGAACATTCCCGATGCGCTGCAGTAACGCGGCAGCCCCAACAGCAACCTAAACGCGTTATTGTATTGCACCCTCAGTGCGTTTGCAGAACCCTTGGTATAGCTGACCCACAGGCTACACGTGTAGAAGGTTTGGCAATATGCCTTAAACAGCGTCAATTTGACTTCCTTACTACAGCGTGAAAACCTGCGAGCCAGCATATTAGCTCTTACTGCAAGGGCCCTGCGCTCCCTCTCAATGTCAGCCACGTCAGACTGATCATCCGTCACCCAGTGACCCAGGTATTTAAATTTGGACACGCGCGCAAGCTCACTACCACAAAGTGACACTTTTGGAACCGTGCCAACTGCTCCACCCCGCGGTTTAAAAACTAACAATTCGCTTTTCTTTGCGTTAAACCTGAGTCCATGGGTGCCAGCATACTCCTCGCACATAGAAAGTAATTCGCGCAGTGCGCAAATTGAAGGGCTCAGCAGCACCATGTCGTCAGCATAGCTGATGTTGTTAATCATTGTATTTCCTATCGAGCATCCGACTCTGACACTGCTGAGACCCTCAATCAACGCGTTAACGTACAGGTTGAAGAGTTTGGGTGACGTGAGTCCCCCTTGTCTGACACCACACTTCAATCTGTACGTATCCGACAAAGAACCACCCCACCTTACATTGTATTTCTGATTCCCGTACCAAAACTTAAACAAATCAATGACTTCCAACGGGAGCTCCGTCTCACAGCGCAACTTCTGCCAGAGAACATCATACGACACCATATCGAAGGCCTTTGACAGGTCGAGAAAGCATGCGTACACTGGAGTCTTCCTGTCAGTGTAGTATCTGACAGTGTGCTTGAGGCAGAGCACCGCGGCCTCAGTCGATAATCCAGGCCTAAACCCGAACTGGGCATCATGGAGTTTAAGGTGCTTAGTCAACATGCCGTCAAGCAGACTGTCCAACACCTTAGCCGTAATAGTGGCCAACGATATGGGTCTGTAGTTACACTTGTCAGCTACATCCCCCGTTTTATTCTTGACAAGTGGCACCACTATTGTACGCATCAAGTTCTCCGGCAGATACGAGTGCCTCATGCACAAATTAAACAGGAGCGCTAAGACCCTCGGCAGGTGGCCACCAGCGTACTGCAGGTGCTCGATGCTTAAACTGTCATGTCCTGGAGACTTACCTCTCGTCATCCTCTTTATGACGCTGGCTACATCCTCATCATTAATGAGTACAACAGGTGTAACCGGTGAGGCAGGACAGACAGGAGCATCCAGCACCGGCCCCATACTGGCACGTACAGGCGGATCGACTTTGAAATGCTCCATGAAAAGGTTGGCAATACCTCTACTATCCACCACGCCATCGACACTCACCGGCCTTCTCGGCCTCGGATTCAGTCTATTTGATTCCTTCCAAAACTTGTTAAAATTCTGGGTCTTATGGTGAGATGAGATTATATCAAGTTTAATTTGCTCCTGATTTCTTTGGCACCACTTCAATTTAGCTTTAAAATTACTTCGCGATAATTTCATACGATCATAAGTGGCGCCACGAGAAGGCTTCCCCACCATAACCCAGTTCAAAAAGCAAAGCCGAGCCTCCGCATGAGCCTCTTTGACGTGCTTGTTCCATCCAGTTAAGTACTGCTTTTTACCACTCACCCTGCCACAGAAGCATTCCTCAGCCGCTCCCCTAAGTACACTAATCGTGGTATTGTACAAGTTATCTATAACTGACATATGTTCGACATCGTTACACATTCCCTGCGAGCACCCAACAAGCTGTTCCGGAAAGACGATGTTTTTAAGCTGGTCGTTACATAAGTCCCTATACTTATGGATTTGCGCGCTATCCCTTTCTCCCCACACAACTTTGTTAGGTTCGATTGCAGGACAGTGTACTTTCGTCCTGACCACATTGAGGTTGCACACTATTTCCAGCGGGAAATGATCTGACCAGTACGTGCCATACTTTACATTTACACTCTCTACCGACTCCCACGCTGCCTGTGTGACCACACAGTGGTCCAAGTACCTAGTGCAGCCATGAGCATCACTAACAAATGTGTACGTATTCGCGATTGAAGCTTTCAACTTTTCCACGTCCGCACACAACCATTTCTGTGAAGTACAAAAATTTACTAACTCTTTCCAGAACAACTCATTAGGATGCGCGTTAAAATCTCCCAATATAAAAACCGATTCTATGTCACATGTTTCAATAACAGCGCTAATCTCGCCAAGGCACTGAGTAAACTCCGGCAAGTTATCGGTACAGTCAGTAGGCATGTACACGGAGAAGAAAAACGCAGACCGGTTACCCATACTCGTCTTAATGGCCGTAATACGCGCACTGTTACAATTCACAACATTAACTACATCGAACACACTCTTACGCCATAACAACGCCACGCCTCCGTGTGGTCGCCCCCTAACTATTCCCGACGCGGTGTCAATAGCAGAAACGCCCGTATATCCGAAATTCTCATCAATCGTGCCTAAAAAAGTTATGTCTTCAGGAAACAGCCACGTCTCCTGCAGTGCAATAATATCCGCACTCTTACATAACTCTCTTATGCAGCCTATAGAACGCAACACAGATTTACAATTGAAGGTTACCACCTTACACAAAGAGTTGGAAACACTAGCATTAGTTAAACCCATTACTTTCGTAATTAACGCTACCGTTGTTTAACACTAAGCACTTTAGGCTTACTCACATTCCGTGCCTTAAAATCTATAAACCGGCGAAACGCAACACCCTCAGGCCACAGATTGTTGTCCATGAAAATTGGTAGCTTATGCCTAGGCACGAAGATCTTATACGCAATGTAGTCCTTGTCTTCCCTTACATTCACCTTTTCTACTCCAACACTTAGCCGCGTCTTATTTTTTACATACTGTATAATGTCTGGCGCCGAGACATGCTTATCTACATTGTGTATAAATAACGGCACATTAGCGATAGCCGCTTTAAATTATGATGATACTTAAATTCTGTGAATGCAACCATCAATGAAGCGGAAGATTTATATAATTCAACTAAAACCCACCTTCATCAGTACATGCGTCAGTCTCAGCGAACTGCTTGATGATGAGGTCCAGTGTGCGCCGGGTGACCTTTATCAGCACGTCCACCACTTTACGGCTGTAGTAGCGACGCATCTCGTTCACCGCATTCTTCACCATTTCCTGACACAACATTTTACTTATCTGTTTTTACTTGCATATAATATCTGATAACGCACATAAAATATTTTCAATAGGTAAAAAAAAAACATGCACGAGGCCTTATTCCTTTTAAAATTATTTTTTTTCATATTATGACAAATATTATGACAATTTCAACCAACTTTTTGAAGTGAATAATACTTTTCATCGAGTTCTAGGTAGTAACGTAGCTATTTCATGCTTTTATTGCGTGCAGCCAAAAATAAATTGAAAAAAGTAATTTTCCGCGTAAATTTTGTCAATTTCGAGTAGTTTTTGAAACAATAATTATTAATGAAAAATCCAAACTGTAGGCTTCCAATACGAGTATATACCAATAAATCTCAATAGCCCTGTTCTAGGTAGTAATATCAATAATATGTTAAGAAACATGTTTGATCATAGAGAAAAATGTATAAAACAATCAGCATTTTAAAAGGAATAAGGGCTCTTAGAGCTTTCAATACAAGTTATTTCGTTTATGTCGTCCTAGTATATCGCATGTAGCTTAGTGACGGCTAGTGCCGAGAAGCTGCCGGGAAACTAGATTATGGACAATTCTTTCTTATGACGCCCTAGTGTCGTGTGAAGCGTAGTGACGGCCAGTGCTGACAGTTGAAGCATAGTTGGCCAATTTCTGTCCTTTTATGATCTCCTAGTATTATATACAGCGTGTAGCTCAGTGAAGACCAGTGCTGAGAGGTGCCGAATAAGGTGCAGGAACGCAAGGAACGGCACACATGACCTCATTATCATTAATCATTAAGGTGGTTGCAGAGGAAACAAAACTAGACATTTCACGCTAGATGGCGCTGGGAAGCAAGATTTGTAGTTTTTGTGTATTATTTCGTATGTTACTTTAGTTTGAAGTAAAATTTGTGTATTGGCGAGTCCGCGTATTTGTCTTTTATTCATGTAGTATTAGTAGCACGTCATACATTGTTTTATTCTCCCGTGTAATGGCAATTTGTGAAAAATCAGCAAGTACTCACACTAATAGACACTAATTGCGAGTGTGTGCGGGTGATTCATTCATTAAAGGGTCGCGTATCATCTGTCAGTTTGATAGTAAGCGCTGAATAAATAAGCAGGCATGATATTTGATTTTGATGATGAAGTAAAGATGCACCTCTAGCACAACTGTGACACGCAACTCTTTCTCGCGCGAAAAATATTTCCCATCTCTTTCTTTGCGGTACTGTAGGAGACTGACGGGCGATGCTATGTCGTTTGACAAGAATCGTGAAGCCTAGTTGTATTAGACGAGCTGGATTGTCAAAATAAATAATACGAAGAAATTACAAATCTTTGGCAGTTCTACATTTTTTAAGTATGTGGTGAAATTAAATAAGTATTTTTGTTGGGTTTCTGTTCTGATATATTGTGATTCTGATTTGTGATGTTATTGAGTTAGTCCTAAGTTTTTCTGAATGATAGATTGGGGTACAGCAAAAAGGGCCCAATTTTAGGACACATATTTTGTTGAAAAATATTTTTCTCATTTTTGTTACTTTTTGATTAGAACTAAAGAATACATTAAAATAAGTATCTTTTATAAATTACAATTGTTTGATTAACTTGCCCGTTTAAGAACTAGAGTGGTCCTAAGTTGCCATAGAATTACTACGTAGCCTGGGACTACGTGTAGGTACTATCATCTATTCTGTGCTGGGACTTATAAATTTACGATGAAAAAAAACACAAGTATACCTCTGTTTTTTATTACTTAATGACAAGATCGGGCCCTTTTTGCTATACTCTGACCTGATATACAAAAACCCGACATCAAGTATTAGTAGGTACTGATTAGGGTTGGGATTTTCGTGGTTCTAAATCGTGGTTCCATGGAGTCTCTAATTGTAAAAATGTTCAGTCTAAAAATATATAACTACTAGAACTACTACTAACTGAGCGCAGCACCAGTTTTTTGCGCCACGCTTCACGACCCCGAGCTAGCTCGCGCCATATAAAAATATATGACAATATATTGTTATTATGTACATATATAGATTTTAGAACCACCAACCACTAAATAAAATAAAACAATTTTTGTTACGTGTTAGGTTTTATTATAATACTAGTGTTTGCGTGAGTTGTAGACGTCGCTTTAATTCGAAATGGTGTATACGTTGTAATATTATTTTAGGCAACACGCATGTTTTGTAGAAAATTATAAGTTTCTGCAGCTTTTCTTGGATGAAGCCTTCATCTGTTTGAACTTTAATTGACATTATTTTTGTTGATAATTCAATGAAGGAAATCATCTTGCAGTAATCCCTTTTGATGAAGCTCTAAGCTGGCCTTGAATCTGTAATGAAATTATTTATTACGTCACAAAAATGCCGGCAATGGAAACGGCTGTATGCATGTCCTGTCTTACAGGGTGTTAAGGTAATTAGTGTTATTACAGGTATCCTTCAAGGAGGAAACTTAGTCACTGAATCGATAATTCCCAAAAGGATTTGGTTTCCCACACCTATTGAAAAACATGGGTAGGTCTTATTATCAATTCAGTCAGAGAGAAGAAACTACCTATATGAACCCACTATGCTTTTGATTATGCTATGCTATTGCTTTGTTTTTTTTCATCACCCAAAGCGTTCAGTTTTTGTGGTTGGTTACGGTTGTCATCACGCCATGCTTGTCTTCGCCTAAAAAGAAAATAGCGCGAGACACTTCTTTCACGGCAGGACGCTTCGATTTGTAATGTTTTCAAACACAATACTTTCCCCGCAATTTCTGACCCATGATATCGCAATATCGTTTAGGGATCACTATGTCCTGAGTACACATGTTTATTATTATTATATGCACGTTTCATTATTCACACTTGCATAAAGTAAAAAGTCACGAAACGAAAAAAATGTAAACCAAACATGATTCATTTTATACGAATTTCCACAATTGACATGACAGTATTGCCACAATTCATTATTTCATTCACAAGATTTAGTGCGTTCGAAATCTGTTCCACTTTATTGTTATGAGCAAATAAACACAATAGGTATTAAAATTTTCTTTAAAATCCAAATGTTTCCAATGATTTGTTACATGTTTAATGAAAGCTGTAATCATTAAAAAAAATAAACTGTTATGCATTCATACGGAACATCAATTAAAATTTATTATCCTAAATCATAAGTTAAGTAGTATTATATTTCAGAACGCACTGTTCATGAACAGCTTTACGTGCGCTTACGTTTGTATGTTGTGTAAAAGCAACGCACACATACATATATGGACAATATTTCAACGGGTTTTAAAGCTTTAATAACTTTGTAATTGTATGATTTATAGCAAAACTGATTTCATTGGCGAATATAAGATCGCTTAAAGATTTTTTTAAGAATGTTTAATAACCTAAAGCCATAACCGCCTAAGTGTGTAGTGATCTAACAATTTGTATGAAAGTGACATCTCTGCAACCGCCTTAATGATCATTTAAACGGCAAAGGCAAAACAGTTGTGTTGTCTTGATAAATCCGTGAAGCTTTAGTGACGGCTAGTGCTGGGATTTCTAGCCACGATGAAGAAATAGGGTGTTCCCAAGCTAATCAAGAAACCCCTTATTTTCCAGTACGTATTTCACCCATCGAGTACCAGGGAACCATGACATACCTGCATACTCTTAGACAGACCACCGGCCGGCATGGAAAGGAGCCTGTGTGGACTCTCGAAGCACTCCCACACCGCTGACCAGTCCTGTTGCCCGCTCGACGTGGACTCGTTCAGGGTAGAGGCTTGTCCGCTACCCGCTTGAGCTTCATCTGATGATAAACATAAGATAAAATGAATGACAGAGTGGGTTGAAAATTACGAGATATCATCCACCAACCAGCCGTATCCTTAGAGCATTAACCCAAGCTAAAGCTTTATGGCAGTAGTAGGTGACTACAGATAATTCATGTTTACGCGGTAACATAAATAACATATAGTTTACCGCCACATAAACGAATAATGCTGTAGGTATAGCCCGACCTATTATGTATAAATACCGATTACTTATTAATAAATAGGTTCTTATTTCTACTGAATACTAAAATACTCCCTCACAAACATCCTGATATTATAAGGCCTTATCCCGTGGTATTAGGCTGCGTTTCCACCTGTGCGAGGATGCGAAGCGAGAGCGAGGGATGTGTTTTTGTTAACCAATAGAATCAGTTGCGCTAAGCGAGGATAAGTAAATAAATGAAGTTATTCCATTGGTTAACAAAAACACATATCTCGCTACGCATCCTCGCACATCTCTACTGGAAACGCAGCCTTATTATAACAAAACGAGACTTAATTGCGTTTAAAGTGTTTATTTAATTACCTCTACATTTCGTTGTGTTAATAATGTGTAAAAATCGTTTAAGTTTAAATCAATATCATCTTTTGGTAGTTTGGGTATGGATTTATCGGAAACTAAACCCTTGGGCATCCATCTCTTAGAGAGTGCCATTATGTAGAGCTATGTAGGTGAATAAAAGTTTACTTTAGAGTGCCGCAAGCGTACTCGTATCACCTCGTAGCGGTGCCTCTACAACATAACATTCGCGTAGCACTAAGACCTAGCTTCTACGAGTTCGTAGCAAATATTATAATTAACTATTCATAATATTATATCAATGCATTTTTATGAGTCATACGTGACCGATCAGTTTGCACTTCACGATCGGTCACACTCGAGTGAATCGTTAATGTTACATTTTGGAACCAATTGCATGGCTTTCAAGTACTATCTACATTCACAGAACTCGTCAACGACATCATATGTATAGAGTGCAAGTGCAATGAGAAATACTTGTCTTGCTTGCTCGTATAAACCTCTACTTGAATATCATAGGACCACCTGGCGCTTGATTTTGAAGCCGTGAATCAAACAGAACTGCAACTTAAGCCAAATATGTTACGGTTTAAGGTGAGATGGTTTTACTACGGGACTTTCAGTGTGCAGTTATTTCTGCTATCTCTATCGGTTTTATGCGCTCCTAGTGTGTGCTTCTTCTACGGGACTTCTTTGTCGTCAAAATGGTCTAAAATTGCTTGAAGATCCTTTTCAAATTGAACTAAATTATAATATCAGTAAACATATAAAATTCAATATTTGCATTTTAAGGAGGCCTCGTATTAATTAATCGGATGTATGTAACTTGCGATGATGATGTATGTAAGCGCAGCGTAGGACGTCCACCTACAAGGTGGACAGATGACCTTATAAAGGTCGCCGGAAGGCGCTGGATGCAGGTCGCTTCCAACCGGTATATATGGAAGTCCAAAGGGGAGGCCTATGTTCAGCAGTGGACGTCCTATGGCTGAGATGATGATGATGATGATGATGATGTAACTTGCACCCGTACAATGTTTTATTTAGTGAAAAGTAAGTCAAGTGCGAGTCGAACTCGCGCACCAAGGGTTCCTTATGAACTATGAAAGATAAACAGCACTGAGCGACAAACTCAATTTTATCGTTGGAAAACTGTTTCACGTAGGTACTATAAATAAAGATTTTTTTATGATTCAATGTCAAATATATCGTTTTCTGACTGTTTCCTTTACTTGTAGAATAAGACGGTATTACTTGGTAAATTCTATAGTTCTAGGTCGACAGAAAATACCCTATAAATTTGAATTCCCTTGGGAGTTTCGAAATATACGTTTTTTTCGGCATAAACGGCCGTATCTTTTTTCAAGTTTCGCGTATCGCTTTTGATGACGCGCTTGGCTCGGTTTGTAGACACCTGCCTACTGAGTCGGCGGTCCCGGGTTCGAATCCCGGCCGGGGCACATATTTGTGCAAATATTTGTTCTTGGGTCATGGATGTTATCTATATATGTATTTATATATTATGTATATCATCGTCTAGTACCCATAGTACAAGCTTTGCTTAGTTTGGGACTAGGTCGATTTGTGTATGATTGTCCCTTAATATTTATATATATATTTTATTTATATTTATTTAAGTTATCTTAGAAGTTAGATTTTTTCACAGCTTCAAGGGACTGTAAACCAAAGTATATGGTTATAATTTTAACTCCGATACCATCCACGCCTCCCCGAGAAAAAGGGTCTTGACAGACGGACGGACGGACGGATGGACGTACGGACAACAAACTGATCTTATATGTATTTCCTGTTGAGGTAGGGAACCCAAAAAAACGTATAATTTTTAAAATCAACAAGATTTAAAACTTACCATCAGCGATTAGAAATTCGAAGTCCGGGTTGATGTCAACGGACTTTATTTGCTGTGCCGCTTTTTTGATCAGGTCCAAGACTTCTTCCACCGCCTCTTCAACCATCAGGCTCTTTCGATTGAGTTCCACGCAAGCATTTCTGTTGGGAACGAAGAGTATGGAGAGACTAGGAAATATACGTTGGTTAAAGTAGTAACTAGTAGCAGATATAGTTTTTTCAACTTGTTCAGTGTAAAAGATTAAAAAGTACATATAAATAAAAGTTAATGAAAAGGAGTCCCCAGTACTGCCCCATGTAAGGCATCGTCCGCAACTAATTAATTAATTGTCTTTTACACGAGGTCAATAAAGCGAAACGATGTTTTTCAAGAATAACCTGCCCGTCTATCACAACTATGGTTCGCGTCTCTTGTCGCGCGAGATAGCGCTACCCGTCACTCTCTCACATTATTACACAGAAAGAGACAGGTAATTATCGCGAGATATAGTCGCATATATGACAGTTGTGCTAGAGATACTGTTCGGGTTCCAAAAGATATGCCTTAGTCGCCATAAGTGTACCTATAATTTTTGAAAAATTCTCTCAAGTTCTCCCGAATTCCATCAACAGATCCTAACCTCATGTCAATGGGACCAAATAGAAAGGAAGACCTTTTAAACAAAATAAATAAATAATAAAATGACATGGTGATTAATTGATAACCTGCGCCCCGTTTTTCGACGTCAGTTAAAAATAACCAACGACAGTAGTTCCATTTATTGTAACAGCTAATCCATAGGCACATTTCTTTTTTTAAAATATTTTTTCATAAATCTTTATCCACGGCATCGTCTTTGTCCATTCCATTGGATAAATGAATTTAATTTTACATTAGATGTCCATCGAAATTTTTTTTACTTCGTTAAGAGTTTTTTTTATTAAATTATGAACTGTATTCTGCGAGTAGGCCACAAGGGCACTTTTACATGTCTGAGTCTACCGGCATTTCACAAGAGGAGACCACTGTTGAGAAAAAACGCCCAAAGGAACTTAACAGTCAGTAATTCTTTCAGAAAGGATACCTAACTATTACAGTAATATTTACTTAACCTAATTTGTACCTATTTATCTTAAGAAGTTGACACGAATTACGGAGTCAGTTTTCATTCATTTCGTTTTAAATATTATATTTTAAATGTGACAATGATGATCCTATAATAGATAGTCTAATTTACTTACCGACAGCCGCTTTCCACGTTTTCTATGAACTCCTCTACCGACCACGGTGTTTCTTCTGTGATCAAATAGTACATTACTGCAGAGGCCGCGAAATAGGGAATTGTTGGCCGAGTAGTAATAGATGGCCGAGTGATAACGAGGCCACCTAGAGATACGAGGCCGACAATCCCTGTTCGCGACGAGGCTTGTATAGTGCTTTTCTCAAATAAATCCAAGGAAATAATACAAATGTTCAACTTAGGTATATATTCATATATTTTTACTATTCCCGCCAACTTTTTACTTTTTCAAAATTTATTTTTTTAAGCTGTTCGGGTTAATGATTTTGCCCAAATGTTAAGATGAGTCTATTTATTAAAAAATGACAACACCGTATTAATTAGATATTGTTATATTTTTTTACAATAAACATGATTCCTTGTTTATTTTATTGAATATCTGTTTCAATCTAATTGAATAATCTAGTTAAATATAAGAAATAAAACGTAAATATGCATGCACAAACCAACGTTTTTTTTTTATTGGCAGTATGCCATAGATTATCAATAAAAGAAATAAACCCCACTGAAACAAAAGACAATCTCTTTGTTGGCCACGGCCAATAATGTTGTATGAAATTCCTTTATTGACCTCTAATTTGAAATTAGAACGAATCTTCAACAATTGCTATACAAATACGTATATCGCGTTCTATTACCACGATCATAAGAACGACATTTCCTTGGATGTTTGAGAAAAAAGTTTTTATACTCGCGTACTATAATCTGTCAATTATAATTTCACAGGCAAAATCACAATAACGCACTTTTCAATCCTGTAACAAAATTCTATACTCTATGGTACCCGCTACAGAACTTTAATATTTATAAGACATCTCTCTACTCAACTCCATCTCGTGACCTAAACGAGGTACTCAACTTTAAGAACCTTCCTTGTGCAATGATTGCATAAAATACTTACTATTTTAGTTTCCACGTAAGGTATTATCGCCTCCCAACGCCAGTGGAAATATTTTTGGATATCTTGGAGTATTTAGGCGCTAGCATTAAACTTTTGAGATGTAAACATCTGTAAAGCGCGCTGCTTGCGTTTCTAATCGAATGCTCATGATAAAGGTCCGCTAATTACAGTAGCCTGCAAACTTCTTGAACTAAAATGGCGGATCTGCGCATGTACATTTGTACGTAAATCGGCTACTGCGCAGTCAAGGTCATGCTCAAGAAGTTTGCCGGCTACTGTAGCCGATGTTCAACATTGAACGTTGAGACCTTTTATTAAACTTAAATAATTATTTTTAAAAAGTTCAAATAAAATTACCTGGCAAATTAATCAGCGTCACCTCCTGCATACCAGACAGCACATATATAATCCGATTCGTGTATATATCATGGACTCTCGTGACCAGGACATCAAAGCTCTTGATAGCTGAATTGGCGCGTTCTATGAACTCTTCCCAGTCTTCGCTCGTCCAGGACACCGACCGCAGCCCGGGGAGCAGGAGGGAAGATAGACGGACGACTTGCGGGAGAAAGAGAGGCCGCACTTCTAACTTTACGCGACGCACGGTGCGGAGGTAGTCTTCTAGGAGAAACTGAAATACAATAAAACAACAGCTTGTATGGCAAAATAGCGGTGAGCGTACTAGTCTGGCCGTTCACTCTTGCACGCATGTGTAATTTGTCAATGGTTTAAGTACAGCAAATCATACCTCTAAAGAATCATTGACCAGTGTGAAATAATTCTTCTTAGCGTACAAGGAGTGGCAAACGATGGGCAGTTCCACGTCCATCTTGACCAGGCAATCAGACTCCCTGATGAGCAGTCTGACGGTGTTGTCCAGGTTCACGCTGATGCGGCCGGCGTCGTCGATCTTCAGCAATGTGTTGTTGAGGCAGTCGTCCACGTCCCATAACTGTTGAACATGAAGATTGTACGTACATATTATCGTAAAAATTTGTAAAACTCACTCAATTGACGATGTTCTTATTGTACGCATCTATTTTATTAGGTAAGTTTGTCTGTGGCTTCGTAGTTTCTAAACGGATGACCTACATTTTAATATTTTTATATATTAAGGACTCGCTCATCGGCATGGAACGTGTTAACGAATCACCCAAGTTTTCCTCATCCAAACAGCTCAAAACTTACCCCATAAAATACCACGTCTGCGCGTTCAACCGGTCAGTACCAGGAGCTAATATCTCACGTACTAGTCCATCCAAACAGCGCGTATGTCCTGAATGTAAATTCATGATGCAGGGCTCGAACTTTTAGTGCCGATGACGTCAAACCACACATAGGTGATTTTAAAATAGTATTTAATTTTATCGACACCCATATTGTTAAATTACTATTACAAGTCCAGATACGATCCACTTACAGGTAGGTACCTAAGGATCTACATTACTTGGCAGCGACCAACATCAGAGATGTTATTTCATAACAGCGACCACGCCTGCCGCGGCGCAAGGTCACCTCATATATTATTCTGCTCCGCGGACAGACTGGCAGGGCAGAGTGTTTTATATATTATCTTCATAAAAGAAAATCAATGATAACGATGATGAATATGTGTGTAGATAAAATAGTGTATGGAACTCTAGATAATTAGGTCTTAAAACACTCGTGTGATCCTATCGTGGAACGTGCGTGGAACTCACCCTCGGCTCGTTTCATTAAACCACACTCGTGATTCAAGACCTTTCATTATGTAACAGTTGCATAAACTACTATTCCTCAACCTCTTTCATTAAAAGACGACTTTTAAACTGTTGTGAAGGAGGAAACGTGTTTATCGTGATAGATCGGTTGGCACCAGGAACTCATACTCAAGTTCTGGTTCACTTTTGCACGCATGGCCTTGTTGTAGTTGGTGATGAGATGACTGATGAGTGTCCTCCCGTTCGAGCGCTTCCTCATAAAGCTAGCCGCGGCAGGCGGCGAGCGCAGGATAGAATACAAAATGATGGCAAACCACACCTTTCCAGTTTTCGTACATTATTAAAGATATAGTATTTGCAGTACCTCTTGCGTAGTTACGCTGTGTTACAGTTGTAACACACGACTGTATCCCGCGAGAAAAATATAACCTTTCTAAAAGAAAGAAAGGAAAAAAGACAGAAAAGCATTTATTCGGGAACAAAATTGAATTACATAAAAGTAACAAGCAAAAATAAAGTACGGACTAACAATAATACTAATATGAATTGCCTCGAAAAGATTCCACCTCAGCATAATGCCACCTCGGAGGGCAGCGCTGATCTTCCGGTGGGACCATAGGTATCTCTTTCTTTGCAGTATAGTGAGAGAGTGATAGTGACGTTATGTCGAACGCAGAGTCGCTTAGCATAGTTGTGCTAGACAGGCAGGACTTAATAAGAGTTCAACCCTCATAGGACACTTCGAGGTAACCGGTTGATACAAAGAGCTCATACTCACGTTCTGGTTCATCCAAACAGCGCGCATGGACTGGTCGTAGTTGGTGATGAGAGTCCTCGTGTTCGAATACTTCCTCATGACGTCCACCGCGGCAGGCAGGGAACGTAAGACCGGATGTGCCGAGACGCTTTCGACAGTCTCCGTCATATTGTGAAGGAGGCACCGGGACCATTTTATTCGCCCTGTAAACAGATGGATAAATCTCAGACAAAAATGTTCGAAAAATCATGAAATAACTATAATTTTTAACAAAAAAAAGAACCGACTTCAGTAAAACTAAAAAACTAGATCTGTGGTGTTCATCATCCTTACACCAAATCCTATTTACTGAATGTAAATTCTTGACTTTATCAATAAATTACCGAAAGCGCCGTACATGTCCCTATAACATTTGAAGAGTTCCCTCGATTTCTCCAAGATTCCATCATCAGATCCCGACTTAGTGCCAACGGGACCAACTCGGAGTTATACCCTTTCGATTAAAAAAAAATAATTGAAAATCGGTTCACGGTTCTCGGAGATATCGAGTAACAAACATACAAAAAAAAAAAAAAAAAAATTAGTTCGAATAGAGAACCTCCTCCTTTTTTGAAGTCGGTTAAAAAATGGAACGTGATCCACTGCATCGTAAGTGGGACTCAAACTGATACTTCTCACATTTATGCGATCCCGGTGGAAAAACTTTAAAATAGATTTCAAACGTACTATTGTTTGGGCCTCAAACGGTAAGTATTATTTTTACAATTTACTGAACAAGAACTATGTATGTTTAGATGTTATGTATGTTGTTTTTTATCTACATATTATAAATTATAAAATTTTACATTTACTTATATTGTTTTTTTTTATGGAGATGGGTTACGATTTCAGGAATAGCGTGATGCAAGATCGTCATTTGTTTGCAAACAGATAAGAAATCTGAGACAAGATGTTAATACAATCATGAAAAAAATGGAACGTCATCGACTGTATCGTAAGTGGGATTCAAACTTCTCACATTTGTGCAAGCCTGGTGGAAAATTTTAAAAATAGATTCAAAACGTACTTTTTGTTTTTGGCTCAAACGGTAACTAGAAATTATTTACAATTTACTGAACTGGGGAACTATGTAATAATGTACATAATATGTTTATCTATACTATTGTCTATTATAAAATTCTACATTTATATCAAATAGTAGATTGTTAACCAAGGGTAGAAAGTGACCCATTGCACCCGAGATATTTCTGGCGCTCGAACGAAGTGAGAATAGTTCGATTGGGTGGATTGGGTAATTTCACCCGAGTTAATCACTCTACTTTTCATTTCGACTGCGAGGAAAATAAAATTCTACACGCACATAATTATGTCATCAGTGAGTTATATTAATGTCCGTGTAATTTTTAACAAGTACCTAATCAATTAAAGACTCCGCATTTATATTTAATCTCGTATTCCCGCTTTTTCTACTACAAACTTTCACTCTTCTTATTTTTAATAGATAAAAAAAGTTAAGATATACGTACCGCCAACATTAAAAAAGTAAAAAAAAAACAATTGAATGGTTTCAATTTTATTTTTTAATAAATGTACGATCTATCAATAAATCTGAGACGGAATATGTATTATGAATATAAGGCAAATTTATATTTAATAATTAGATATAAATAAATTATATATTTAAAAATAGATATAAATGAATTAAGCTTGCCTATATCTAACCTTTGGAGACCTTTTTTCAATGGCCACGTACCACGGCCGACTAGAATGTACCTAATTTAGTTGTTCACGACGTGCATCTAGAAGACAATTATCTTTGACTCCGTGGCAATTAAAAAAAAATTACTTTCCACCCTAGGGATGGAAAAGCTATTTTCCACCCGGCTATCTACTCATGAAAATGACACTTTCCGAACAGGAGAGATGAAAAATATTTTTTATGAGGGGTTGATTTCAGGAAAAATCTAGCGTGATACAGGATCGTCATTTGTTTTGAAACGTCAGATTTGAAAACAACCGATTTTCTTGCGCTGCGCATGGACGTTGTCACTTAAGGCCGTTCCCTGAGCCAGATTTGCAAAAATACCCCAAAAATTATCCTATTTTTCTACGAAACGTTGATATTAGTAAACGAGGGAAAAATATATATCATTCTTGATTATATTATCTTTAATAACACAGCATTCGATACACGATTCATAACACTTCGCTCGATACAATTAATTCCCAAAGTAACCTCCAATTCGAATTTTTACTCCAACTTTACTTGTTTTTTTTCTACGTGACACTATGAAACAAAAAAAGGAGAAAAATCAATCATAACTAAAATAGTAATTTTACAGCTTCCGAATTTCAATAATTGAAGCCAATATTTTTAAAATAAATAATCATCGACAAATTCTTACGAAAAAAGATATCGCCTTACGACCCGCAAGCTCTGTCTCCGTCACTCTTTTGAAATGTGACTGTGATGTGACAGGGACGGGTGGCCTGAGGAGGGGCTCGGGGTTCTGGCTCAGGGAACGGCCTTAAAGGTCTATTTCAGACAATGAAAACTTTAACTTACCAATCAGAAATACTACTTTTAAAAGGAGGGATAATTTCGCATAGGCTAATATGGCTAATATTTAAAACTGTTGACAGGACATATTATTGATAAGGGGATAGTTGTTGGTCAAATATTGGGACCGTTTTTTGAGATATTTTTTGTACTGAGATCGACGTTTATAAATTTTCCAGTCACTGAGTAATACAAGCAAACTAGGCATATTTAACAGAGAGATATATATGTCTCCGGATCTATTAAATTACTATATCAACTTAATAAAAAAATATTTTCAGACTCCGCATAATTCAACAAAATAATAATTGCATGACAACCCTTTGTCGCGGGACAAAATACCGACTCTGATCGGGGAACAAGCGAGAACGCGCGTGAACCCCGCGAAAGCCGTCCACATTCACGTTCACACCTGTTCACGGAGCTTCACGGCACTAATGTGGAGCCGCCATTAGAGCGTGTCTACGAACATGCTACGAACCAATCATAGAGACGTTGACATTGACCGATCGACGTCCGGGTACGCATCTGTCACAACGTCAATTGTGACAGATGCGTACCCGGACGAAACTAAGCCCTTGACGGGCCGTGGCTTACCAAAACTGGCTTCACTTATAAGCGCTGACTAGGTTTGTAAGCGTATTTATGATAAGGAACCACTGATTTGCTTACCAGCAACTGGTGAATAATTCCTAGGCAGAGGCGGGTCGTCCTTTTGCTTCTTGAACATCTTGGTGATTTTGTCCACCTCTTTCTCGCAGTAGCGAAGAACACGATCGTACTTTTCGCTCAGCTTCGTTATTTGAATCTTTTGGCTCACCTGGATGAATGAGAATAAAGCCTCTCAATAATATTTAATATGATATTTAGTATAGGATGCTTATTACGTACTAATATATTAGTGCATAGAAAAATTAGAAAAAAAAAACAAAAAAAACAAAATTATTTATTTGCAACTGGACGTCAATTACAAAAATCTGTCGAATGCTCCTTTTAAGTTTGACACTTGTGTTAGGAGGCATTCGCTCTTTCGTACAAGGTTTTGAAGTTAACAATAGAAAACCATATATGTTTTGACGATTAATAGACAATCAATGGAAACAAGGAAGATAATGGAAGAAAGCAGGCGAACATGTTTGTTTTTTTTATTGGTCCTGTCTTTTTGTATCGAGTTATCATAGACATTGCGAGTAGTCGCAGTTTAAGAATTATCCTATCCCACCAAAAACATTTCATGTGAAATTGGCGGCCAAGACTCACATGCTCATAACGCTTTTGCTGTAAAAAAAGTTATCAGATCCCAGGAAAAGCCAAGCCCCTAAGCCCGGAGTTTACTAACCCTACAGTCTACACCTTGGTTTCAAAAGTACGGCTTGGCCGTTTCATAGAGTACTACAGTAAATTAGTCCAACGGACTGTCCGGCCCGACATAAATTTCTTGATACCATATAGGCCAGACGGTTCGTTAGACTTATTTACGGTACTTAATGAAACTTTGAGCGCTCTGGTGTTAACTGGGAAGAAGTTATGAGGGATTGAAAATGAGCCGAAACGGTTCGAGAAAAGGTAGGTAGTGCCTCGCTTCTTTTTTGTGGGTCTTGGCGGGGGCACTACCATTTCAAAGACGAGGCTGTCTAGCACCCGGTAAAGTTTATACTGATTTGGTGTCTATCATCCAAGTTTAGGCCAAGCGCAAGCTTCCGCCGCCCACGTGCCGTCCTCGGAAATGGATAATTGGTGGGACATTCGGGTCAGCTGTACCTACTTTAAAATAGCAGATTTCTCAGATTTGGGTTTACCCAAAGATACATTTGTTAGTGACATTGTGTTCGATGTAAGGTGGAAATCTATCTACAGCCCATGAGCTCTCAGATTGCGATTTGGGTTTGGGTGAAAACTGGGAGGTTCTTCTCTGAATCGCGCAAGAGCGGGCGAGATTGATAAAAAACGCGAATCGCCTTCTGGCAGCTCACGCACTGTTCACGTCTCAAATAAACTCTTGTTATTTATGATTGCTTGTTGAGTATACTCGTAACCCTGAGCTGCGCTGAGATCAACGAAAGGAGTAAAAAACTGGCACTCTTCGTACAAAACTCTGTACATATACAGGTGAACCAGTTTTCACTGCACGCCACTGTATTTCACTACAACTTCCCCAGCGAATGAATGAACGTTGCCTGAATAACACACATTGAAGAAAGGGTATGGAAGTGTGCTTAGTTTCAAAATCAATCAATAGTATCAGGGAACCTAGGGTGGTCTGTGTCTGTCACACGATTTATTAACGCGAGCAAGCGAGACACCTCGTACTTGCTCATATCTTGCACCTGCATATCCCGAGATGACTGCGTTCTATGATACCCTGGTGAAAGATTTCAAATTTACGTGTATCGAACGACGTTGCCAGGTGAGGTAACCTTGACCTTCAAATGTCTCTTGACCTCTACAATGCCCAGCCGTAATATACAGCGTGTATATATTTTGATATAACCGCAAACTTTACGAGGTCATCACGATGCTCATCCCATGGGAACACTAAATTTATTCGTGATGAAAAGTATCCTATGTCCTTTCCCGGGTCTCAAACTATCTCCATACCAAATTTCATCTAAATCGGTTCAGCGGTTTAAGCGTGAAGAGGTAACTGACAGACAGACAGACAGACAGACACACTTTCGCATTTATAATATTAGTATAGATTCAGCACGCAATGTATTTGTTTGTTCGGCAGTTTCGTGAGAAGGGATGCACTTAATTATGACATAATTAGGTAATATTGATGATGTTCCATCTTGTAACCAAAATTTTCATGTTAAATAAGTATCTATGTTACTAAGTAGTAACAAGGTGAAATGTTGTTAGATAACAATTAGGCTTAATTTTTGACAAAAAATCATACTTATTCTTGCCTAATTTCAGTTAGACTAATATTATTTAGCATAATTACTCGTTTTGCCTAATTATTATTTGAGTGAAAATCGTTTCGTATAATGCTCATTTCACATAATCTTATTTAATCTAATTTTATTTGATCTATTTTTTAATTCGTATAAACATATTTTGCTTAATAACAATTTTTTTGCCTAATTTATTTATTTAGCAAGCATTCTGACGCTCCGCTCGCTTCACTCGCTCCGCTATCCATGGTCATAAAACAAACCTAACCTAACCTACAATTTTCAAAATAAGAATCGACAAAGTGAGTTTTAGATAAAATAATATTCGACAAAACAAGAGTTATGAAAATGATCATTTAGGCAAAACGAATTTCGACAAATTAAAATAATTATGAAAAATGATATTATACTTATTGACTTTAGATAAAATGTTCATTAGGGTAAAAGTTGTTAGACAAACTGAAATTAGACAAAAAAAAAATAGACAAATCAAGGGAATACCGATTTTACGAATCTACATGATTTGAAACGCACCTCTTCAATGCTATGATGCTCTAGTACATGCAAGCCTTTGATCTTGTACACGGTGCTTGCAGATTCTAGAAAGACGAACCCACGACTCGCGGTTTGCTTACTCCATGCACTTTCCTCCTCCGGTTTATTATTATTATCGTGTAAATAATTGTTGTTTGCCACCATAAAACAATGAATCCTAATCTTATTTCACGGGGTCCACCTTTGCGAAATAACTAAACTTAATACTAAATCAATACGAGTAATGAATCTGAAATATTATATGTAATTTTTAGATTACAGAATAGGCTTTGAAGATAGCCGCTAGGGTGTTATGTATGACAGCAGAATTACTTGTGTAAGTTGCTCTTACTCAACAATAAACGAAAGGAATAAAAATAATCAGTTAACACTTTCAAGAACATATTTGATAGGAAGTTGAGCAATGGATGTGTAAACAAAACAGTAGTCACTAGAGTTACCTTTATAACTTACCTACAACTACTATACCTACGGGCTACCAGGACATTATAACGTTCAGAGAGCTAAATTGCAGCAACGCACACCTGTCGAGTCACTGAAAACTATTCACCTGCAGACGTTTGTCTCGTTCCAATAACTTCATTGACAGGTAAGTCGAATGAGAGGGAGTTAGCACCATGGCTGTGTTTCTACTACATTGTATTATGTATATGGGCTCTGTAACGGTAACTACATATAAGAATATTGACTGCTAACAAATGATACTAGGTCGATGCAGAGTGAGCCACCGGCTAAGCTTGCACCATAGATTGGAGCGGAGTTTTTTTTTTTTTTTTTTTCGAAATTTTCTCTTCGTCACGACCTAGCGAAATTTAATTTGTGCATTTTAAAACAAAAATTTCTAAAATCGGTTGAGAACTCGCTGAGATCTGCGCATTGTTACAAAGTCCATTCGAGTCGATCCATGGGAGCTTCGCTCGCTTCGCTCGCTTCGCTCGCTCCGCTCCAAATAGGGAATGATAACTCAGCTACACACTTTTGTTGGTATTTTCAGATCATAATTCTTGAATCATCCATATTTTATGTGACAAATGTATTATCCAATAGTTACATGAATTATAACGTGACTTTGTGGCGCTGCCAGTAAATACGTGTTACTTTTATAGCGCGCCAGAAACAGGAAAGCGCAATTAAAGACATAAGTCCATAACACTTCATTTGAAATATCATAAATTTCCTATGCAGCATATTTATTGCGTAAGCTGCAGGTAATCACAAGAGATGGCGCAAACTAATTTAGTGATTCGTAAATGTATGAGTAATCAATAAGAATAACTGAATACCTATTTGGGTAGTATAATTAAGGAAAATTATATGAACTGTAAAATTAGATCAGTAATGGCAAATTATTTTATCTAGAAGCACGGCAGCACCCCTGCCGAGTCGAAAAATGTATCACCCTGGTGAGGTTGCCGTACAAAATCGTATACAAGGCGAGAAAAACACTTTTTTTAAGCTATACAAATCTGTATTTTTTTCTTGGAAAGATGATTTATCAGGTTTTCTTATTCATTTCATCCATTTCCCAATTTTCCCATTGATGCTACTAAAACATGTATTTTTAACTATTAAGATAGTGCCATACAATAAATACATATACCTAATATACAAATTATCGTGCAGGCATCTCACTGTAACGAGTAGAACAAAAAATGGGGCTCAATGAATACGTGCCAAGAGATATTTCCGAAATTCACCGTATCTCAGTACGTAATTTCTCAACAATTTATTTATTTATTTAAACTTTATTGTACAAAATACAAAAGTAAAAGTACAAATGGCGGACTTAATGCCATGAGGCATTCTCTACCAGTCAACCACAAGGTCAAACAGAGACATTATTGGTGCGGGAAGGGTGTACAACAATACGTGTATGCACACGATGCAAATGTCGAAACAAGATACACTAGTTACGTAGATAAATACAGTAAACGGCGATAAAGAATGCACATCGGCAATCATCGCATTTCCGAATACAAACGAATGCTAATTTCCATGTACATCAATTATTAGATTAATCGTTCATCAGAATTTGAATTTAGAACTAAGTACTTTATTGTTGTTTTGTTTTGATTTCACGTGGAATATATAGAGCTGTAAAACTCGATGTGATTATATATAGTAATTGCTATAATGTTCTTGTTGGGGAAAAATAATATACATATAATGTTCTTTATATCATGGACGGTGAATTAAAACGTTGTGTTGCTCTATATATATATATATATATATTCAGGCCCACATTCCTAAAAGGGGTTGACTGAGCATTAGCAACTGATGTTATACTACTAGGATACTTAAATGTGGGTTTAAAGATCGACAAAAAGTGTAATTACTTACATTAACATTCTCATGTTTTTAAGATTGGTCGGCTTCAGTTACAAAATATTTATAAACATTGTAGATAATTTCGCGTGACTGGCAAAGTAACGGCTTACCTTTTTTCCCTATAGATGCCATACTACAAATTTAACTTTGTGTAAGTTTTAGCAACTCTATATATATATTGACTTGGATATGCGACTGCACTCTCTCGCATTTGAACCACGACTGACAAAACAAACGTCATGGTGTGTGCGACACAGATATCGCTATACGAAGTCGAAATTAGCCGATTGCCTCTTTCCAAAGATCGATGTGCAAACTTTATCGCCGTTTACTGTACATATTTATGGGAATACATATATATGTTTATACTATATATAAGTATGGATATATATTAATATGGATACATATAATGGATATATATATAGGGTGCCTGCTGTTAAATGACTAGGTACGACGAGATTTAATCTAATTTTACGTGTAATGCAGTGAATTTTCCAAAATGCGAACGTTCTCATTAAAATTTCCATGAACTTATGGTATTTTTGTAACTTTGTGTATTCTCTATTCATAAAATATTTAACTTCTAACGAATTGCAATTTGAACAATGATGCCGTAGTAATACGAAGTTACGAAGTTTCATTTCAACTGCCCTGAAAACATAACATAATTCGTCTATTAACTCACTAAGTAACAAATACGTACTTAAAACAAAGCTCATATCTCGCAGTGTCAAAGTCAGGATCATCGAAATGTTTGAATAATTTTCCGTCCGAATTCTAGGCGTTTATCGGGGTGATTGTTAACTCTTAATTTATGAATGCCTGGTGTAAACAACCCCGTTACAAGCGGCGTTGCAGTGAGAGAGGTCAATCCGAATGAAAGAGCGAGATAGGACTGGGAGGAGCTATCTAAACTCGGTTTTCTAATTCAAGACCAAAAAAACTACGACAGATACGTCACTGTCAAAGTTGACAAAATTTAAATGACATCTGACCATGTAAATTATTGCACTAAATGTTTTGAATACCTCAAGTGTTACAAGTACAATACCCAGATTTTGTACCAAAAATCTCCGATGTTTAAGTTTTTATTATCTCCTCTCGTATTTATGTAATAATAAATATATATAATTATTTTGTTAAAACATAGAGTTAAAGTTATCAATTAATAAATTATCTTAGTGTCTAATAAATAAAGAATAAGGATTTTACTAATATTTTATTGTAGTAGTAACATTGTGGTAGTTTTTTTGGTCTTGAATTAGAAATCGTAGTATAGTGCATGTATTTTCAGGCACAAAGACAATCGTTGCAGGGGACCTAGGATGCGTTGGGTTTACACAACGATTTATTTACATGGGAAAACGGGACGACTATAACTTTCCTTGCACCTACATTCCACAGAAAACTCAAAAATCAGATCGATATTTGTGTGCGTTCCAAAATACATAAAATGGAAATGTTTTATTTTACTCCTACTTTAAATTCCACGTATAAATATCATGTGTATTTTCATAAAAAATATACTAAATCAATAATAGTCTTGAGGTTGATGGTCTGTATTAGCAGACAACGAACAAGAAAGATTTTTTATTTTGATGACGAACCATACATAGTACGAAAAATACTATATTTTCATTGCTAACTCCACTGCTGCACTTTTTTGTATAAACATCGACTAAATTGGAACGTACCCGTAGTGACGCGTTGTGAATTTTAGAACGAATGAATGTGTACTATTTTTTTCCAAAATTTCCCAAAAGTACTATATTTTGGCAAGGTTCTGAGAAAAATACTATATTTCTTCAAAAAAAGGTGGCAACCCTAATTTAAACAGATAATAAATCATGGTAAAATTTCATTAACTCACGGCATAGGTTAAGATTGATTAATTACGATATTTTGTGTGATAACTTAAGCAAAACACATTACTAGCCCGCACTTTGCAACGTGCTGCACAAAATTTGGAAGAGTAGATTTCTTAAAGTTGAATCTAAATGCTGGTAGGTATCTGTTCTGTGATAGATACATACAGGACTGTTGTTGCTCTTTATGCCCGATGATCGCCTGGTGTTTAAACGTTCCCACCCGTGCACCAATCGAAACGAATACTTCTTGTTGCCCTTCAGAAGACGGCTTTGAAGGTCAATGTTGCTTACCGGTCAATAAATGAAATAAATCTGTTGTACGTTTCTTAATGTTTTGTTTTAAATAATGCAGCCTATTTTTAGAAAACGAATAGAACTTTTTTCGGCTCGCTATCGACAATGCTTCAATGCCTCCAATGCCTGGAGCGATTTTATAACAACTCAACGGCGACTCGATTGTATGCCAAATATTGAAATTTAAGCTCTATGTCATATTTACTAGGTTTAATTTCAAAAAATGATATTACTAGTGGACGACGAGTGGACGACGCGTCGTACATTTTTTGAAATTAAACCTAGTAAATATGACATAGAGCTTAAATTTCAATATTTGGCATAGAATCGAGTCGCCGTTGAGTTGTTATAATGTGCGAAGACCTTAATGCGGTACGATACGAGCATTGATCATATGCATTAGTAGTATTTTTTTGCCACAGTAGTAGGTAGTAACTTATTTCACTAGCTGTGTAAGCGGTGTACCTTTATCGCACACAAATGTATTTTCTTACTTAAAAAAGTTTTTTGAACATTTGATTAAAATGCTATTTTCCCTAATGCCAACCTTTAGGTAGGATACTATTTTTAAATATTTTTCAAATAGGTAGAACATTTATTGATTATTATAATTTTTACTGGGTAATACCTCTCCTTTTTCCGCACTCACTAACAATTTATTATTTCATTAAGTTTTAAATTACCTGCCACGTTTCACATGCATTGTATGTACATAAAACATATACTCCATTATTTTCATCGGGTCCTAAAAGTAGATAGCCCAGCCCAATACGAGACTGAAATGCGTATAAACTTTTTACATTCTATGACAGCCTGGTGCCGCGTGTTTTCCTCTGTACCAAGAGAGACCCACCTCCACACGGCTGACGACATTGCAGTTCCTATGCACCAGTGTGTAGGTTAAAAGACTGAAGCAAATATACTTTTGATAGCCTATGATAGCCTGGTGATACCACGGTTTTCCCCGTGTACCAACAGTCCAAGACGACCGGGCCTCCACGCGACTCACTGCGCTTACTGCGTTCGCTCGCTCGACCACTTCGTATCATAAATAATGGCTTATTCTAGCCCCTTGTCAAACAATCTACTACTATTTAAAATAAATTCCCTAAAAAAGTGAAATAATATTCTTAGAGCTTATCTATTTTGTGTCGGAGACTAAAATTACTTGGGGGGCTATTACTATGACATACGCAATAATAATAGTTTAATATTAAATACAGCATAGCATAATGTTATGCTGTACCAGTCATAGCAGACACACGTTATTGACTTTTTGTAAGACAATAGTGGGCCATTTAGCAGTTTTTTCCCGCTGACAAAATTGAATTCTATTAAATATAAATTCCCTTGTGGAACTATGTGCGGTTTAACCCCGTTTAGACATGATTTTATACATATAACTTGCGGTTAGTAAAAATATGCAATAAAATGAAAATGACATAAAAACGACAGAAGTTTCTTTATTTTGTACTAGCTGTGCCCCGCGGTGTTACCCGCTCATCCCACGGGAACACTAAATTTATTCGGGATGAAAAGTATCCTATGTCCTTCCCCGGGACTGAAACTATCTATATACCAAATTTCATCTAAATCGGTTCAGCGGTTTAAGCGTGAAGAGGTAACAGACAGACAGACAGACAGACACACTTTCGCATTTATAATATTAGTATGGATATGGTTCGATTTGCCATGTAAAATCCATAGTATATGCTAGGTCCATGACAAAATGTTAGTTCCCGTTCCTGCCACGACTCTTTAGTTTGCGCACAGACTCTAGTGTATTGAAAGCACATTCGTTTGTATGCATTCAATCGATATAGACCGGGAGATAGTGACAGAATTTTCTTGGTCATTTGTAACAGTATGGCGGTTCTTCAGGGGTCTTAGTACGCAATGACAAAAAGAAAAATGATGGTCATAGCGCTGGTACCGGCGGCCCGATCGCGTGGGCGTTAGTCGAACTCGTCGGATAAATTACGAGTGTCAAACGATTTGTATCACAAAAATTTTAGTATTTTCCGATAGCCCATAAAAAACATGTAGGCGGTAGTGTCATGCCATACTTCTCCGGTGTGACTTACAGCCCGCCATACCGACGCGAATGCGTTAATAAAAAATAAAAAAATTCAACCATTTGTACCAGGCTAATTTTTGCACAGTTAATTATCGTCGTGCAGCCATTTACGAAAATCACCATGCCATACTTTTCCGACGGTTCTAAATGGCCGCCATACCACCGAAAATCAGCAAATTTTTTTTTTTCGCCAAACGATTTGTACCACCCTAAAATTTTTTTTCAACAGCTCCTGAATGATGATAAATAGAAGTGTGATAATGCCATACCTGTGGGAGGTGGCGAATGTGTATAATATTTATTTTTATTGTAAGATTTTATTCGTATTTTGAACGATTTGTAACAGTATGGCACTAATTTTTCCTGTAAGTTTGAGGTTCAACGAATATATATACAAAATTTCAAAGATCTAGGTGGCGGCAATCTTGAATTATAGTCAGATGTTTATATCGTATAATATTGAACGGCTACCATCGCTCGAACGATTTGTCGAGAGATCTCGGCTCATCGTGTTGTGAGACACAATGTCTGGCAACGCAGGTATTACGGCAGCTGCTTGTCAGACGACCCACAACATAGCAATAATTGGAGTTATATGTATTAGAATAAGTCGACCGTTATAGTGTGCCCATGTTGCATGCAAGATGAAGAGGAAAAAGATGAAGAAGAGAAAGATGAAGGCGGCGAAGGTAAATATTTAAGAAATTAATTTTATGTTAACGATTTGCGATTGTGTATTGCGCTTGTGTGAAAAAATTAAATGATTTGTAGATACTGATGCAGTAAGCAGCGACGAGGACGACGAAAACGAGTTGGAGCATGCCGGGGATTTCGGCTTAGATGACCTCGAAAGTCTGTAAATCTTTCGGAATAAACTGCATTAATATTGATATTGCATACATTTTTTTTTCACATGTACGATGTAATTTTCCCAAACCATACTTTTTTTTCAAGTTTCGAAAATTTGAAATGCCATACTGTAACAATTTGGTCCAACTTTTTTATTAATTTATATCTTGCTCGAGTGTGACAATCTTCCGCCCCATGGTTACAGTATGGGATAATTATTTTTAGGTAGAATTTCATCCAAACGAACCAAATACAATGATGCCATACTGTAACAAATGATTTTGTCTTGCACCTTGAAAACCCGTTGTAAAATCAAGTTTTTCAAGTATGTTGCCCCTTTTTCCCTCTATTAGAAGTATGGCAAATATAATAATGGTCCCATTGCATCATATAATTTCCAAAAATCCAAATGCCATACTGGTACAAACCGTCAATTTTTTTTTTTTTTTGGTTTACGTCTTGGCTCAAGTCTCACAGTCGTCCGCCCCATGGTTACAATCCGGAATAATTTTTTGTAGGTAGAATTGTATCCAAACAAACAGAATATAATGATCCCATGCTGTAAAAAAATATCTTACGTATTGTACAGTCGTATTTTTGAAACGTGTCGAATAAATAAGTTTTTCAAGTATGGCAGCACTTTTTCCCCCTACTAGAAGTATGGCAAATATGATAACGGTCACATTTTATCAAATACTTTCCAAAAATCCAAATGCAATACTGTTACAAATCGTTTGGCGAAAAAAAAAAAATTTGCTGATTTTCGGCGGTATGGCGGCCATTTAGAACCGTCGGAAAAGTATGGTATGGTGATTTTCGTAAATGGCTGCACGGCGATAATTAACTGTGCAAAAATTAGCCTGGTACAAATGGTTGATTTTTTTTATTTTTAATTAACGCATTCGCGTCGGTATGGCGGGCTGTAAGTCACACCGGAGAAGTATGGCATGACACTACCGCCTACATGTTTTTTATGGGCTATCGGAAAATACTAAAATTTTTGTGGTACAAATCGTTTGACACTCGTAATTTATCCGACGAGTTCAACTAACGCCCACGCGATTGGGCCGCCGGTACCAGCGCTATGACCATCATTTTTCTTTTTGTCATTGCGTACTAAGACCCCTGAAGAACCGCCATACTGTTACAAATGACCAAGAAAATTCTGTCACTATCTCCCGGTCTAATAATAGACATAAGCCTATAACTAATCCTCTATAACTAGAATACCTAGTGGATACCAGGGATATATGACTTGCGCAGAGTCCATCTGCAACATGACATAGGTGCATGCCTGGAAGTCACTGAAAACGAAAACTATTTCACAAGTAAACCAATACGTCGTCGGTCTCGTTCGGATTAATGCATACAGGTGAATCAAAAGAGAACGTGTAATAAATAGTGCAGAGTTTTGACAACGATCATATTTGTGTGAGTTTATTGATTCAGGGGGAGGCTAGGGTGGTAGCAAATAGTAATATTTTAGTTTCTTAGACACTAATTAATTACGACTTCATCATTAACTCATTGATTGATACTTTATCTATATCACAATAAAATTCAGCTAATTCGTAACCGTAGACTGCGTCGCGTAACAAGGGAGACTTCGCCGATATAACGTAGGAAAAGGACTTAACGGGTGTTCAGATTTCTTCAATTATGTAAGGTAAGGAAGGCTCTAGCATAACTGTCATACGCGACTCCTTCTCGCGCGAAATGATTGTCCGTCTCTTTCTGTGCAGTAATATGAGAGAATGACGGGTAGCACTATGTCGCGCGACAACAGTTGTGCTAGACAGGCTGTAATACAAGAAATATCCTTACCTTTTCGAACCGTGTAAGGAACTTGATGCCCTGCGGTGTCTCCCACACGCTGGCAAAGTTCTCCTCGATGGTGTTCCCGATGGACTCGCGTAGCGTGTTCGTCTTCTGCTCGAAGGCCTGGTAGTCCTTGTCGAAGTCGTTGTTCCTGTAGTCCAGGTAGTCGTACTGACAGCTGGTCACCGCTTTTTTCGCTTCTCCAAATGCGTGGACTGCTTCTTCGAGGTCTGTAATTAGCGATCAGGGGTCCTATAATGGTTGCGTTTATTACATGATAAATAAGTGACGAAGCATCTGTCACTCACACTCGCAACTCACGTTATGTCAAAGCGTGAGGGATGCTTTATCACTTATTGATCGCATGGCAAAAGCAACCATCATGGGACCCCAGTATCAGGAAACCACAAAGCTTTCTTACTTTAGAGATAGTACACACTTTGTTCCTATCCTGCCAGAATAGCGCAACTTGTCGCATGTCACATGAATCACTCGTCTTGCTTGCACGATATTAAAAGGAAAGAGGCAGTCAATAAACGGCCAGTGTGCTGCTAAGAACCGAAACTAAGTAAAAGCCACTTAGTTTTTACTTTGGTATAACATGAGTAGATATTATTAAACGCACCTTCGCCAAGCAACAATCCTTCCATCCTTTTCTCAAACAGGTGATTATAGTCTTCCATCAGATCGAACATGGATATGATTTTGTTCACCCTTTTGCAGAACGTATCAAACTTCCCAAAGACGTAATTCTCCGAGAAACTGAACTGTTCCGTGTTCGGTAGAAACGGCTGGTTCTTGACGCAGAGGTACGTCTCACGATAGGTCTTGTTCAGGTTTAGGCAGTGGATAAGTTTGTCCCGGACCAGGGCACGGTCTTGAGACCAAATTGTTTCCTTGAAGCGGCACGTGATGTATTGCTTGCACGTCTCTATCATCTGGTTTGTTATCTGAAAAATACAGGTAGTGTGTCCAGAATAAAGCTAAAGTGACTTTGCTTGCAGTTACAACACCTTGCTGGTGGCCCATTGATCTCTTATAACTTAGCACCACACTTATGAGTATCGCCCTCGCTGAAAGTTAGTCAAAGGGTCATCAGTCTACGTAACAGACCTACCAAGTTTGGGCTAGTTACATTGGACTCGGCGAGCAGTTGACGTTGGTGCAAAAAGTACAGTCCGCCATAAAAAATAAACGCTTTCTCCAAAAAGACATATGTAAGTATAATAAGAAAATTCACTAAATGTACCTTAACCATAAGTGACGAGATCCTCTCAGAAGTATTATAGAACTGTGATACACTGTGAATCAGCCGGACCGTTTGCAGCAGACTCAGTATGGAGTCCTTGATCTTCACCGGGTCGTCCAGGTACAGGGAGTGGCAGCACTTCTCCATGGCCTGGATGAACTTCGCGTTGTCTTTCGCCTCGTTGTAGCAGAAGGTGATCTTGTGGTCGGTGTCGCGCCAGAGCTTGATGACTTTGGAGTTTGCGAGTTGTAGGCACGTCAGGGTTAGTTGTACTTCGTTGTCCTGGGGGATAAAACTAATGTTTACGTTAACTTCTTAGCCTAGCTCCTCTGTATTCCAAACGGCGTGTGCAAATCATAAAAAATAAACAAATGATACAATAATAAATTATAAAAATGAAATGTCTGAATTTGGGGCCTGCTGGAGCTGACATGTTCATCAAAATGAGCTAAGCTCCTTAATTAAAAGATAAAAGAAATATATGTGTCTGAATAAAGATTTTTATTGTTATTTTTATTACAAGCTTATTAGACGACAGAAAAGACGATGTATAATTAGGTATGTTAAAACTTAATCTAAACAACTACGTAAAAAATTACAAAAAATAACATCTCATTTCATACATCGATACCTTAGTTCACACTTGCCAATGAAATTTAAACGTCCTAATTGCAACTACTTTTTCCGAAAAGTTAGTACGATTGTGCTCTAAGGTAATCGACATATGACCTTGTCCGTGAACTTCAGATTTTCACACCAAATGGCCTCGAATACCAGGATATCAGAAGCTATCAGAAGCTGTGTCATCCTCCTAGCCTTTGTCCCATTTTTTGAGAATGAATTCTCAATCGGGGTCGGCTACGTAAATCCCAAGATGTGGTGGCGTAGGCACTAGTTTTTACGCAAGCGACTGCCATCTGACCTTCCAACCCAGAGGGGAAACTAGGCCTTATTGGGCTTAGGTGGTTTCCTCACGATGTTTTCCTTCACCGAAAAGCGAGTGGTAAATATCAGATGACATTCCGTACATAAGTTCCGAAAAACTCATTGGTACGGGCCGGGTTCGAACCCGCGACCTCCGGATTGAAAGTCGCATGCCCTAACCACTAGGCTACCACCGCTTCCGCTTCAAAATCTGCATGACACGCCATTTCGTGTAGTATTGACTCTCTCAGATAGATGCAAACAAGATGGCACTTTTTCTTGGGCGTACTGGACATTTGTGCAGCGTCTTTATCATTTTCCATAGAAAATGAAAGAGATGCATCGCGTTTTGTGAATTCAATTCAGCTGGTGATATTTAACGATATTAATTGTGAGACACCTCTAACAGACAAGTTTATTAACCCTGAACTTTATATCGTAATATAAAGAGCCAGTTTTAAAATATTACGTTCACGACTGTGAATGGTTTTCGGCATTTTCGTTAAGATATTTTTAAATATTTGTCTCATACAGTAACCACCCCGAATGACATTGAGATTGTTAACAAACCATCATAAAATAATTGCCAGTGTAAGAAATTAGTTTCAGAAAAATTCCGCAATATGGCGCGTCGTATATTTCTGGTCAGGCTTTAATATTAGATTTTTTAAATGTTGTAGCATAAGATTACCTGTAAGTAGGAGACTAGTTGGGAGAACTGCGCCCCTCGCTTCTTCCAGTACTCGAGTTCGTCCTGAGGCCCGCTCGAGTCCACCTCGCGACGCAACTGTTCGCTCTCACTCAATATCTAAACAACATTCATAGTATTTTATGCAATTGTTGCACAATGAAGGTTCTTA
The DNA here is from genome assembly GCA_932273695.1 of Apotomis betuletana. NCBI lineage: Eukaryota > Metazoa > Arthropoda > Insecta > Lepidoptera > Tortricidae > Apotomis > Apotomis betuletana. The sequence continues at coordinate 6,872,940 of OW026298.1, read as the reverse complement.
AAGTCGAGTACCGAGTTTAGGTCACGAGGCTTGCCAAGTGGCCTAAGTAAGGCACGAGATGTTAAGACCTACATAATTGTGTAACTATTGCATACAATACTTTTTATGCGAGCAAATCACAGAAAAACAATTTTTACTTTAATCGTCAATCCCCGCTATGAATACTTGAATAGGGATCATTAAGTTTTCCAAAGGTAGTCATATTATATATATTCCCGATATTATACGTTATCTGGACCCTGAATCTACGAATGATTTATGTTTGAGTCGTATAGTTTTTTAGATATCATTTTTTATCATCCGATGATGAGATCCATGACGAGATAGATGGGAACAATATCACATCTATGATTTCAATGTTTCTTTTTTCATCTTTTCGGTAGTTCCCGGAAACAATTGTTTCTCTCAAAAAAAGGGATTATATATATTTTTATTTATAGGTAACTAGCGACCCACCCCGGCTTCGCACGGGTGCAATGCTGATCAATTATGCATATATTATACATATAAACCTTCCTCTTGAATCACTATATCTATTTAAAAAAACCGCAACAAAATCCATTGCGTGTTTTAAAGATTTAAGCATACATAGGGACAGACAGACAGACAGACAGTAGGAAGCGACTTTTTTTATACTATGTAGGTAGTGATGATACTAACTGACCTCCATAACCTTCTTAATCCATTCGTTGACGCGTTCCTCCAGGACGGTGATGGTGCTCGGGTTCTTGGTCATCTCCTTGAGCTGGTTGTGGTCCTTCATCGTCGCCATGTGAGCCTGGCCATCTTCGAAGAGGTTAACTTGACCGCACACATCTTCGCATACTATAAAATGCATAAAGAAACGATTAAGCGGTAAAAATAATCATAATGATGATGATAAACACAAAAGCTATGCAAATTCTAATTCAAATAACCGATCCAATTTTCTTGATTCTTACCTAAAAACAATATCTACAAATTTACTTTGCGTATAATAAAAAAACAGATCTTTTGTTTACGAAGCCACAGACCGACACATAGGTACATATTACGTTAAACTTTGAACTCAACCCTTCTGTCGTGGATGGCTGTTGAAAAGAAAACCCTGACACACCCAGTGACGGTGACGATCATCAAACCAGAGCTGAGGTTGTTAGCAGCAGCTACTACAAGATGGAAGCACGTCCAGTGCTGGTTATTCAGGGTGGGTAATACAAGAAAAGAGAGGCTAACGCACTTGTGTCTCCTCTGGTGTTGCAGCGTTTCCATCAAGCGATCCATTGGCTCGTTTGTCCCCTTTGACATAAAAAATCACCTATCCGGTCATCGTCGGCGCTTGGGCGCCCAACGCACTGTAACCATTGAGCACCGCAGGAGTGGCTGACTCTGTTTTTCTATGTTTGTATTTCTTTCTTGAATTAGAGTATTCTATCTATAGTATAGTCCAACAGGAGGTTTTACAAGCCACGCCATATTGCGGATTTTTAGTGGTACTAATTTATCTGCGACGACGCGGTTGGCGCAGTGGTTAAGCATCTGCCTACTGAGCCGACGGTCCCGGGTTCGAATCCCGGCAAGGGCGTGTGATGAACACGAATATTTGTGCCTGGGTCATGGATGTTCTATGTATTTAAGTATTTATTTATCTATATAAGTATGTATATCGTCGCCTAGTACCCATAACACAAGCCTTCTTGAGCTTAATTTGGGACTAGGTTGATTTGTGTGAGGTTGTCTGATATTTATTTATTTTATTTTATTTATCTAACTGGCAGCGTCAAATTTTTGCTAACTGACGTTGAAAGTCAGTGAATGTCACTGATGTTAAACAAAAAGGAAACAGGGCTAAATATTCCGCAATTTCAAGTATTTTTTTGCATAATAAAGCCAAAACTATCACAGTGATGAGAGTCACGTTTTTTCACTAGGATTCAGTATTTATTTGGCAAGAAAAACGAAGGATTGAGCAGCATCCCAGTAAAAAATGTTTTGAATTTGGTTAATGACAAATCCTTGACAAATCGCTATTGACGTTTAATAATGCAAATATAAATTTTAGCGCTGCTATCCCTGGATCGGACCGACACTTGTTAGGCTAGAAAAGGAATCAAATTCCCTGCTCCCCGTTAGCATTAACAACCAAACCTACCAGACAACCTAAGTACTAACCTTTCAGAGCGCTGCAAAAGGACCTCAATCCAGGTAGCAGTTGGTTCTTCACGATGGGGAACCTGGTCTCGTCCTCATCACCATCAGCGCTGGGGTGCGCCAGCGCGCTCATGTACACGTGCTCCATCACGCGCTCGATGGCCGTCACCAACCCCACCTTCTCCGCGTTCAGGATGCCACAGAACCTGATCATAACACGAAGTTTTACAAAGAGATTTTAAACCAATTAATCCTAAACCATTGAAGATCAAAGCACAAAGAAACAGTAAAATGCGTAAACCGGGAATCGAACCCGGTACCTTTGGATTACCGGTCCAGCGTGTTAACCTCTCCACCGCGCTAACCTTAACCTTTCGAATTTTTGCTTTGTTTGGATGCGAATTTCAAATGTTCTGTGTGCTTCTTTGTATCAATGGTTTCATATAAAAATGTGTACATACCCACAATAAAAAAGAAGGAGATATTACATGATTCATAAATTTACCCATTAATTCTGTTTCTTTATTTCCTCCTAGATTTTCTCCAAAACATCTAGGATTATAAAAAATAGACTCATCTAACCTATATTTCCCAGTAAATTTGGCTTTGCCAGCCCCTCTAGCACTCTCTCTCACGCTCGTAATTAGCTTGGGTCGCCATCCCCGGGCGTGGATAGTATAATTCCAATAATTGTTAAGTTCACTGGTTTAGATCAAATAAATTCATATAGGTCCTGGTTTTCTTTTATGAAATGTCATTTTTCATAGTAGCACAAAAAAACGAAATTGAGGACGGTAGGGTGTTCGGTTCGGGTTTGGTTTTCCGAAACTTAGGTCAGAAAAGTTACAAAAAATACAATTTACGCGTCGATCTTCACTTCACTTAATTATAACTTATGAGGGAGACCACAGGAGACTCGCGCGCGGCCTGTTTTCTCACGCAAAGGATTTCCATAGCTATACAGCCCGTCTAGCACAACTCTACGCTTCGTGACTCTTGGATATATTTTAATCTTAGTTTAGTGTTTTAATCCCATTTTTCCCATGGACCTTTGTTTTTTTTTATGTTTTAAATTGATCCATAATAAATAATATTTTATATTTCTATAAATGTACTGAGTTTTGCATTCTGCAAGCCCCGAGTGTAGTCGAAAGCGCGTTGTAATTTTACAATTCATAAGCTCCAATGACCAAATTCCAGAGAAGTTGACGCGTCTAAACGTGGCTCTCAAGTTGAAGACACAAATCATCATACTCACAGGTCCTTGTGGAACCCCTCTTCAGGCAGCTGCTTGCTGACGTTGATCCTGAACATGTAGATACAAACGCCCGTGAACTTCACGTCCCAGCCATCAGAGAGGAACAGTTTCCTTTTCAGCGTGACCTGGGGCGGCGGCTGCTTGCCCTGGCCTTGCTGCCGGGGCTTCGTTCCTTCGGAAACGAAAAAAATGTTGGAATCCCACTTCTGACATGACTTAATGACGACATTTCATTGCGTGTTTAAGAGGCCTTATTCCTTTTAAAATTTATTTTTTTCGTATTATGACGATATATTGATAATTTTTACCAACTTTTTGAAGTGAATAATACTTTTTCCCGAGTTCTAGGTAGTAACGTAGCTATTTCATGCTTTCACTGCGTGCAGTCGAAAATAAGTTGAAAAAACGAATTTTCCACGTGAATTTTGTCAATTTCGAGTAGTTTTTCGATCAAAAATTATCAATGAAAAATTCAAACTGTAGGTTTCAAATTTATACCAATAAATCCCAATAGCCCTGTTCTAGGTAGTAACATCAATAATATGTTAAGAAACATGTTTGATCATACAGAAAAATGTCTAAAGAATCAGCATTTTAAAAGGAATAAGGCCTCTTAAGAAAGAATCTTAACGGGTTTTTCTTGCTATAACACTCCAATCGGACAACGGATGAACGCGATTTTACATAGAGATAGTATATTACTGCTGACGCCGGGACAGAATGGCTTGCCGGGTGAGTAGGTATAGGCCACCCGTAGGGAGGCCGGCTGGTGATACGAAGCTGGCAAGCCTTTTTCATGGCTAAGGCATGTATAGTGCTTTTCTCTAACAATGCAATAATAAATACAGCACTCAAAAAAATATAATTCAGCTGTTTAGCCTGTCCATGAACACCACGCCATGTTTAAAAAAAATTACTTCCCTGATTAGGCCTTCCATTTTGTATGAAATTCCTTTACAGTTCTCTCGAGTTGTTCGGTTCGAAACGTACTTCGAAGCCTGTTATAACGCACGTTATGACGGCACTTCATTGCATGTTTGAGAAAAATTCTTAACATGTTTTTCTTGCTATAACACTCCAATCGGACAACGAGTGAACGCGATTTTACATGAAGATAAAATATTATGGACCAGTGACATAGACAGGCTATTTCGCTCCCGGAAAAATTAACGGTTGCCAAATTGATAAGCAAAATCGTACCACGCTGACGAAACAACAGAAAAAACTGAATAGTGATCAGATTAAACACGTTATAATTCTAGAATACCTTCGACTGGCGGCCGTTGCTCCACCTCCTCCACGTCCTGGTAGTACCAGAGCAGCTTGTTCCTCATATGGGGGAGGAACAACTGGTTTATATCATCCAGCTGAAATATAACTCTCGCTAAGTCTTGGAAATATAACAACATAGAATTGCGTGAAAACAGCTATGTGTAAATAAAGTAAAAAAACTTATCTTGTCAAGAGTAAAGAATTAAATAAGTAAAAAAATTACCTGCAATTTTATTGAATTCAAGTATAGGTAGTACGGTAAGTGAAAACTAGCTCAATACAGGGCGGCGTTTAAAGCTCAGCACTGTGAGGCACAGAATTACCAGGCAGTCAGAGGCTTAAAGATCTTGTTTAACAGTTCGGCACCGGCCGGCACTAAATTGCACGGGAACACTAGGTTTTCAGAAAAGGAAAGAAGGCCAGGCATATTTTCTGGTAATTTTAATCAGTAGCACTCAGTAGTCGTTTTTAAGTACCTATGTACTTTCTAAACTGGGACAGAATGCAATTGGGCCAAACTTTTATTCCAAGAATAACGCTTATCCTCAGATAGTAATGTCCAAAAGAAATAGACACAAACATGGCACGCTCTAATCCCATCTATCTAGTTAGGTATTAGGTGTTTGTTATTTGAAATATTCATAAGAGCAAAAACAAATAGATTGTACATTTAAAAAAACGTTAAATGGTTGTTATCAATATTTTTTTATATTCACTGAAGGACACTAAATCGGTCCAAAAAAATATAATGTATATAAATATAGGTAGTTAGTTTAATTTCGAATATTATTGCTACACAAGTTTTCTTTTACCTAATCGCATTAAAAGGATACACACCAATTTATAAATGATCCAAATGATGTTTAAAGGTAAGGTATGTAGAACTTGATGTACAGAAAATATTAAGTAGGTATTGCTTTCCGAAATATTATGGAGAATCTTGAACTCTTTTTAGTTAGCTCAAAGATTCATATTGCTATAGATTTAGATTTAGATTTCTGGAAGGTGAACTCGGGCCGGGGATCCTGTCCTCCCTCCTTGCAGTCTCACCAGCCTTATGAAGACATTTCCCATGATGGAGTGTCTCGGCAACTCCGTCAGCAACTGGAAGCTAAACTCCCGCAGGGGAGCCTTCTCTCCCTTTCTCGAAGCCTCACCATGTTCCCTTCGAAGACATGGTCCATGATGGAGTGTCTCGGCAGCCCCGTGCCGTCGATGAGCAGCTGGAAGGTGAACTCCAGCCGGGGGTCCATCTCCCCCCTCCTCGCTTTGCGCTCGCATTCTTCTCGTCTTTTCTATAAGAAGAGCGAACATCTTATGAGGTTCAAAGAATTTCGATGCGCATAGTTTTAAAACACTATTAGAGATATTTTCATCAGCAATCGTTTTATTTTCACAATTTACAAAACTTTTTTTATTATTTTCTAATTATCAGACCTGCAAAATATCCATAACATCTTCCTCCTCTTCCTCGCTCGACCCCGCTTTTAAACCGGCCACAAACATTTTCCAGTACAATTATTGCAGGTGCCAATACACTAACACGGGTGTCAAACGCCGACTGGCATATCGAAGACTAATGGAAGGCAAAATTGCATAGACGAAATGGCAGGAATGAACGCTTGCTCGGGTTAACAGACTAAGTAATGACTCTGAAACTTTTTACTTGGATATCGTACTTTTATGCTTTCGTGCACTTGATTCCTTTTTTTGGGTTCAAAAGTATCCTTGCTAGTTCAGCGAGTAACGTTAGATTAATCAGAACAGAGCCCGCGGGCCGTCGCCAGCGAACTATCAAGTAACAATGGTACGACTATTGTAGTAATATGCAAATTAAACGGACAGACAAGTAGGGGGTGTCATTAAAGGGGGGAGTGGTACCGAGTCGCACTTGCTTGTCGTACCACGGAACGCACGCAATGGTTTAAAATTGATTGCGGTTTAATTTGTTCGTTGGTGTGGATTTATAAATAGTTTTCGTTGGAGCTATTGTATAGGACAAATTTTATTAAGAAAGATCCAATTCACGTGAAACAGTATAATTTTCCTTGCACCTTTTGTGTGGGACGAGATAATGGTGTGGAGTTCCTGGATTTTTAAAAGGGATGATGACTGATATGTTAAATTATACAACATAGTCTATTTCAATAAAAAGAGCTCAATTTGTCATGAAATAAAGAAAACAAATCATGCTTTCAAATATGTGACTTCAAATGTATGGAAATGTAATGTTTTTTTACAATAAAAGCAAATTTATAAATATAAACAATAATATAAAACAACCGTGTACTTAACGCACTTCTTTGCTGTCAAAATGGTAAATTAGTTGTTTTACCATACACATAATGACGTCACAGTGTCATTTGTTTGATGCGTTGTCAACGCTCCGTAGGAATGTCAAACTTTTTGAGGTAATATCACTATTCACTGCTCATGTTTCCAAACAAATTAAGATTTCGTTCTCGTCTGTTTCGTTCTCCAAAATTTAATATTATTTTGTGAACCGAATAGGAAGGAATTGTTCTGCGACCGTTTCTATTTTTGCGCAATTTACTCGTATTTATTTGTGAACTCGGCGTCTGTTTTTGGCCGAAATTCCGGCGCAAACGGGTGGGGTGCCTCGTACACCACTTTAGACATTTAAAAAAAAATGTCGTCATCCCTGTTATAGGAAATAACTACTGCACACGAAGTAGTAGGTATATATTTCTTAATATAGTTTTAAGTAACGTAAATCGCCAATTGCTGGCCACCGTTTAATAATAGGCGTGCGGACATTTTTTTTGAGGATGTCAATCGATTAAATTTTTTTGTGGGATCAAATGTCTCTATGGGACTACTTACCTACACTTAGACTGCTCTAAAAGTCAGAAATTACCGTCAAAGTTCAACATTCCTACTGAGGACTAAAAACGCTCCATACCTACAGATGGCCTACCTGCATATGACGTCATCTGTGGATTGGGTACCAGTATTTGTATGGGGAAAATAAGTAATTTGCCATTTTAACCGTGAAAAAGTGCGTTTAAGTTCATTATCATTAATTATTGTTTTGTTAAATTATGACGATGCTAAAGATATTGAGCTAATTTTATTCATACTAATATATACTATGTTATGTAATTCAACATCAGTCGCATCCCCTATTGGCCACCTCATACTAAACATTAACTGGCCATGTTTTTATAGCATTGAGGAGAGTTTATTTTTCGTATGAGGTGGCCAGTTATTAAACAATAATTGGCCAGTATAATTGGTGATTTACCCTATGGTACGGTAACACGTGACGTGGCATGTAGGCGTTGTTTAGCGTACATGCACTAGGATTGCAGCATCAGAGGAGAGATAAAATATGCGTTACGTATACGATAAAATAAACAATTCATTCATTCATTAATTCATGTGAAACAAGCGAACACAAAATATTACCTACATCTGGTTTCCTCTCGGGAGTAGCGCATAAATGCGTGAGTGAGACGAAACTATATTGTGTGCATCACCTTAAATCATAATCCTATAGAAAACATCTGAAATATTTTTATTGAAGTAGACTTTACCCGGTAAGCAGAAGGTTGTTTTCCGGCGGCGCGTGGGTTCAGGTGGTCGGAGTTGTGACTAAACACTTCGCAGGAGGCATTCAAAGTTATTGAAGGAGTGTGCAACTTTGTACCGCAAAGACACCACGTGGACGTACCAAGATAGCATATCCGTCAAGAGATATACCGTAGTAACATTCTTACTCACACCCCTGCTTATTTTCGTTGTCCAATCGCAATAAGTCTCAATCAATAAGTGTCAATAACTTTATAGCACGTCAAGCCAACGCGCTTGTGACAAATTACGTTTATTCGTCACAATTTGTGTATAGCATTTAAAGTGGTATCCTGCCTTTTCACAGAAATATTTTTCGCAATTGATTCGTGTGCCTAACTAACTCATCATTTCCCAACTCTCGATTTTCTCAGAAAACATTTTTTTTGTCAGTATTTTTTTTTTCACTCTTTTACAGAATACAGGTATGACAACAATATTTCATTTAAAGATAAACGATTGAAAACGAGCCACACGCAATATTGCCCGTGTGATGATGAATTAAAAAATGAAGGCACCTCAAAAAGTAACGTAATCACACTGCGTCGTACCCATTTGCACGATGAGGCCCGCTCAGTGCCATAGGCGTGTAGACGATGTTTTTTGAGGATGTCAATCGATTTTTTTTATTGGGATCAGATGTCTATATGGGACTAACTACACTTAGACTGCTCGAAAAGTCAGAAATAACCAAAATTTCAACATTGCTACATAACCAAAATTTCAACATTGCTACAATACGATTAAAATCAGTTAACGATTCGGCTTTTCTCGGGTATCATCGCCTCAATCCGGAGACGGAAATGACACGAAATACATTACCGCGATTTCTTTTAGGTAGCATTCAATTTGAAGTATCATAAACGCAATGTATTGCATCTGCCAAGATGACATTACTAACCGGTAGACCTAAGAAATGTATATGCAGAAGCGACATGAATTTTAACATTCATTATTTATTAAAGCTATACTTGTAGGTATACAATATATAAAAAACCATATATAAGTCAATATTTTACTGTTTGATGTAAGTAACAGTACCTACGATATTACGTCGGATTAATAATAAAAAATAATAACCAAATAAAAAAATATAAAAACCGATTTCAACTGATTTTTGTTGATATTTCATAAACTGCTTGACCGATTTTGATAAAATTTACATGGGACCATCTTGGAACTATACCTTATCAATACAAAAAGAATTTTGTAAATCGGTCATATCTGTAAATTGATAACTCTATGTGAGAGATGAGGGATTCACGACAATTACCGAGGTTGGCCGAATCGTTAACTGATTTTAATCGTACTGTACACAGAACGCTAAAAACGCTCCATGCAAATTCCGCCTCCATTGTGATGTCATTCCATGGGTATCAATATTTAGTATGGAGACAATAAGTAATTTTGCCATTTTCACCGCAAACTTTATTCATTTTAACTACAGTATGTTGTATAATTCAACATCAGTCAACACCCCTATTGGAGAGCTGAGTGAAAGAAGCAGACCTGAATACCAGGGGAGCATATTATAGGTGGAGTTCTCAAAGCAGTTCACTGATTGAAATCTTTCTTTTCATCCAAGCAAAGACCAACCACAACATTTTCTGCATATGATTTAAATAATAATCCTCGGGATTATTTTTAAAAGATCGTAAACATTTCTAGTCTATTGTATGTCTTTATCCGTGAACTTCTTTTTCTCTTAACCATACTAAGTCGCATAAAACGTACCTACCCATTAACCAAATGGCGACCAAACCAAAAAAAATTAAAATCCATTCAACCGTCTTGATTTGATGTACGCACAACACATACGTACATACTTACACGTCTGACATGTAGCCATACAATAACCTAAATTAAAAATATAACACCCCTCTTTTTCGTCTGGGGTTAACAATAATATAATTTAGATTGAGTGACGTCCAACATCACATCACATCGACCTTATTTTTAGTTAGAGATCTTCGATTTACAATAGGAATTTTATAGTCCATACATTTGCTTAGTCGCACAGGAATTTTAATACGTAATGAAAATTAGTGCAAAGGAAATGTAGAAGTTTTCAACGGATTTGCATTTCCCGCCCCTATTTGTTACCTACTTACGTAAGTATACTCATTAATAAAACTTCATAGTACCTAGACTTAAACAATTATGGAAAATGCACAACAATTAATATCCAGTAAATTAGTACCACCACCAACCAAGTTGAGTATGTGCGTATTTGTACAAAATTTTTAACAAAAAAAAGAACCGACTTCAGTAAAACTAAAAAGCCAACAATAACCCGTTCAAGTACAGATTACATTTGACTCACCCTTCGAAGTCGATCCCAAACCACTCAGTTCTTATATTTATATGTTATAGTTTACGCGAGGTTTGGCACCGACTTCGAAGGGTGAGTCAAATGTAATCTGTACTTGAACGGGTTATTGTTGGCTTTTTAGTTTTACTGAAGTCGGTTCTTTTTTTTGATAATTTTTTTTTTTTTGCTTTTTAGTGATTTGTATGTGTGTTCATCATCAGTTTAAAAAATAAATAAATAAATAAATAAAAGCCATACGATAATAATAATAATAATCAGTTTCCTTACACCAAATCCTATTTACTGAATGTAAATTCTTGACTATATCAATAAATTACCGAAAGCGCCGTACATGTCCCTATAACATTTGAAGAGTTCCCTCGATTTCTCCAAGATTCCATCATCAGATCCCAACTTAGTGCCAACGGGACCAACTCGGAGTTATACCCTTTCGATAAAAAAAAAATTGAAAATCGTTTCACGATTCTCGGAGATATCGAGTAACATACATAGAAAATAAAAATAAAAAAATTAGTTCGAATTGAGAACCTCCTCCTTTTTTGAAGTCGGTTAAAAATAAGCCTTGTACACGTTACTTCTGCATACAGGGTGCACCGTGCAACTCGTGTACTGTTGGAATGCCGAGAGTGAAACTGGAACCCGATGCTACTAGGAGGACATAGCGTGCAAGAAAGTCTCATCGAATCCAGCACAGTTTAGTCTGTTTTAAGCTTAGGTTTTAAGGAAAGTCTGGGAATGAAAAGGTTCATCAATTGATGGTGTTAAGGTCCAACAGGGACGAACTTTTTCATTCCGCGACTATAGCATAAAAAAAACGATCACGAAACTTAAAAGTTCATAGATCTCTTTTTTGCTTACCTTAGTCGGGTTATAAAGAATCCTATATCAATCTTTAAATTTCGAGCTATCCCATTATTAATCGTGTCAGCATTTTGATGTCGCTATAGAGATGTACATATATTATAATGCTATTATTTTGTCTGTTATTATCATGACAAAATAAGCATTAACATTCAACCGACTTCAAAAAGCAGGAGATTCAGTTGTATTATTTTAATATGTTACAACTGTAATCCGTCATTTATATCTAAATTATATATTTGCCTCTTACCTACCTATATATTTGCCTGTTACCTACCTATATTATCATTAATTAAGATTTAGATTTTATTACTTGAGTATTAACTCTTGTATAGAAAGGATCCCACAGTCAAACTGTGAAAACAGTTTTGTGGGACGATATGGGGACGATGTACCTTACCTGACATGTTCTTGACATTTGAATAAATATATAAATAATAAATAAAAATGACCCAATTTCGGAAGAAATCGAGCGAGAGTGGGCATCATGAATTTAATCCCATAAATTTTTAGTGAAGATCTGACAATGAGATTCACAAGGAATCGTTGGAACTCTCCAAAAATTATAGGCACATTTATGACGATTTCGATTTGTATAGTATTTCATTGTGAAAACGTGATTATAGATGGTTTATGATATTTGGTAAAATAGGTTATGTTAATATGTGATATCAGATTATCAGATTATGTAGCGAATGGGTAACAAACAATAGACTACAGCTTCCAGCCGTACACTGTGTAGCACTCCGATCGCATTACCCGTCGCCTTAAGCCACAAGCAATTTACTTCTAACAGGAATGTTTTTTACCAAACATGACTGACACTTGATTTCTATTTTAATCTCCATTTCTTACTATGGTTTCACCATCTGTCGCTTACAACATTTTGTTGTTCGAAGGCCCCCTTTCTTTGAAACCATTTGAAACAGACACGGTTGCTAGGTTGCCAATTCTAATAACTCTCCCGAACCCAACAAAGTTGCGCGATCTTCACAAGGTAATAATTATAAACTATTCAGAAATAAAACCTCACATCACACATACTACCAAATAAATAAATAAACTGCCACAAAGTTACGGTTAGGTACGAAGACAAGCGAAGCGTGAATGAGTGTTAAGTTGCAATCACATCGCACTCCACTAACAGTCAAAAAAGAAAAACACATAGTAACCGTTTAATTACACCCACAAGCATTAAGTACAAGGATATCTTGCTATTACTTTTATCATATCATCATTATTTTATGTAAATGTTTTATCCAATCTCCTGGTATAGGTACTCGTAGATTATATCCAATGAAAATTATACTGTCTATTAAATAATGAAAAAATAATTAATATAGTCCCTATACAAACAAAACATTCATTGCAAATATTAACTGCAGACAATTTTTCTATTTCAGAACATTACACGGCGAAATCACAAACATTGTTCAAAAAGGAAACAATCCTGACCGGACAAATCTGGAAACTTCACAAGGTAATTTGATAACAAACCATTGTTTATTTCTTATATTAAACTACGAAGATAAAAATTCACAACACAGTCTTATCAGAGACCACAGAAACCAACTGCTACCAGAACTGTTGGTTAGAATTGTAATCCCTAACAAAACCGAATTGCTACCAGAACTGTAGGTTAGGTTAGGTTTGAAGTGTAATCCCTAAAAAAACCGAACTGCTAACAGAACTGTAGGTTAGGTTAGGTTGGAAGTGTAATCCCTAACAAAACCAAACTGCTACCAGAACTGTAGGTTAGGTTAGGTTTGAAGTGTAATCCCTAACAAAACAGAACTGCTAACAGAACTGTAGGTTAGGTTGGGTTTGAAGTGTAATCCCTAACAAAACCGAACTGCTACCAGAACTGTAGGTTAGGTTAGGTTTGAAGTGTAATCCCTAAAAAAACCGAACTGCTACCAGAACTGTAGGTTAGGTTAGGTTTGAACTGTAATCCCTAACAAAACCGAACTGCTACCAGAACTGTAGTAAGTTAGGTTAGAACTGTCTATTGCATAATATTAACTAGAGGCAATTTTTTTATTTCAGATCATTAAACCTGGATGGTACAACCACAGACATGGTTCACAAAAGAAATAATCTTGACCCGGCAAATCTGCGCGAACTTCACGAGGTAATTTGATTAAAAACCATTGTTTACTTTTATACTAAACTACGAAGATAAAATTTTACAACACGCCCACCACAGAAACCCAACTGTTACTCGAACAGCATAGTATATATAAATATGTACGACGACTATTAACGATACAAATAATTTGTTTTGCGTGAAATATGTTATGCCAACTAAAACATTTGACTCAGTTCGCGTGACATTTATTTGTGAGGAGTCAATTTGCAAATGAAATTCTACGATTTGTTTTATTCAATTTGACAAATTATGAATATGAAATATGAAAATGACGAGATGTACTACGTAGAGACTCGAGTAGGTTAGGTTCGTTAGGTATCTTCAGATGCCTGAAGGGCAAACGCTATAGAAATAGGAGCCCCGTTGCGGGGCTCCGTCAACTTTAAGGCAAAACATTTTTATTCCTTGACTTTATTCATCACTTTTCCATATCGTTATTTTTATAAAGCGTTTATTGTAATTTTTGAAGGTATCTCATAATTCTTCCTTATTAACATTAGTTTTCAAAAGGAATGTAACCTTATAAACCACCTAGCTAACCATTTTGGACACAGTGCGGCTGTTGACAGACACATTCAACACTTTATCTTATTTCTATTTTTCTTACTCACTTCAAAATCGCCATCATTCTTCCCACTCGTTATCAAAATAAGGATTCCAAACATATCATATACTACTATTATTATGTATTAACTGATTTTTAATTTTCAGATCACAAACCACTTGGATGACCCAACAACGGACGCGGAGCCGCCGAGTCAGCCTTCCAGAACCAGACGATGGCTAAGAATTCCTTTGATTTTTACCACTATTCAGTACAGCAATATAGATTTTATAATAATGATTTATCTTAATCAGTTTATAAAATTCTTGATTAAATCGAATTCATCAAATAATCTGTTTTTTTTTTTATACATTACATAAACACGTTGTTATAATAACAATTTGAATGATGGATAAATATTATTCAACATCAACGTTTTTATGTAAATTATTAATATATTATGCAGTACATGAAGAAATATCGTAATTACAGAAAAGGATTATCAACACAGTTTTACTTGACAAATTTATCTCATGTGCGAATTAAATCCTACTCTGCTAATTACTTCTAACAAAATGTGACACAGTACTTAATAAAAAGTTACATTGTGAGGCTTACCGTAAGGACGAATTTTGTATGCATCTTTATACCAATAGAAAACCTGTAAAGTAAGTCGAACAATGGAACTATAACCATAAGGTACTATGGTTTGTATATAAGTTTATTAATGGCACAGCAAACAAATAATCGCTTATCAATTATATACTTTTTACATCAAATTAATTATTGCACAGCAAATAAAATAAATGCCTAGCAAAAATTGTACTGCAAATAATTAGAAAATAGACATCAGTACGAGATTACTTTTCATCTTCTTAAAGAACCCAGTAGGTTAAGTTTGTTTCATAATTATTCGGAAATATAAACAGTTTTTGAAAAAAATGGCTTTCGGACAAATTAAAATTTTGCAAAACGTTACAAATGGGAAACAAAAATTAGTATTTCAGATAGGTAACCATCTAATCCTGATCACCTTTCAGAGCAGATCCGACTTGGCCGGGTTAGGTTAGGTTAGTTTTTTTTTTTTATATCCCTAAAAAAACTCTCCATAATGTGCGGTAGTCATTATTAGCTATACATTACTTAAATATACTTTACTTTTTAATAAATAGATGCATGCCACAAATATAAATTGTAGTATGTTTAGTAAAATTTTGAGTGCAATCAGTAATTTTGATATAAATTTTGATTATTTTTGTATAGAAAAAGGCTTTTGTTTGATTGTGCGTTTAAATACTATACCCTATAAGTAATAGGTTCATGTCCTGATACGGACTAATGCTTGGCATGATAGAACGTAACTTTGTATAAAAATGGAATTATCGAATTGCATAGCAAATGTCGCTGTCCATGCTTACCATAAGATATTTAGAATATACAGTCTGACACAAAAGAGTAGACATTAAAAAGTGGCAATACTGTATTGACGTCCCCGTTTTCATAGATTGATTAGAAAGGGACGACACGACAGTATTGCCACTTTTTAATTTCTACTATTTTGTGTCAAACTGTACTTTTAAACAATTAAACAGCTACACGAGTCATAAACAACCTTGCCATAATTGCATTTCTAAATACAAAAAGTCGTTTTGTCATCTGAATTTTTATTAGGAAGGAGATGGATGAACAAAAATAACTTTAATATACAGAGATTATTATTTTATTTGTCGTATAGTAAAAGTTTACAATACGTACTAATTGTACAATTAGTATATAGCTTCCACGTGACCAGCATAATTTGTTCGTTCGTTAGCGAACATTTCACGGCACTATGGATGCAGTCTGCGATAATATTAAAATTATATATATTATAAACAAAAGCTTTCACTAAACAAACTAACTTTACCCCTCGGCTTCGCTCGCAGGAAAGGATATTATGTTCCTAAATAAACATTAAACGCCTGTTTTTCTGCTCTTCTTATGGATAGTTGTAGATCATATTCATATACCATATACTGATAATATTTTTATTTTAAAATTACATTTAATGGAAACGTATTAATTACGTAGTGGTTACGTGCAAACGGAACGTTAATAGTATTGAAAATAATAAAGCAGCGTCGTGACGCCCACAGCACCCGATTCCCACCGTCTTGCCCAAAAACCACGGTCATTCTCCGGAACAGGGCGTTCCGGTGGGAGGGGGGGTCAAATTTCGCGGGGTGCTTGCACCCCGCGCACCGAGAAAATACTAGTCATATTATATAAAGCTGCATTACGACTGATTTCGTATAGAAGAATTGTTCTCCTGGAAGGGGGGGTGTGGGGGGGGTAGTGACTACCACTATCGAATAGGGCTCGGCTCCAGGACCCTGGGAAAAATCCGACTTTGGGTCTACCGCGGAAGATGACAATTTTGATCAACGGCCCGGCTAAACCATAATAGCTAGGGGGGGGGGTGCTCGACCAAATGTCATAGGCCTCCCCGAGCAATTTGACGAGCCGCCATTTTTTTTTCAAAATGGCGACTTCAAAATGGCGGAAAAATTTCAAAATGGTCGTAGCGCGCTGAAATTTGGTGTGTAGGGGGTTTGGGGCCCCCCGATTCTGAAAAACTTTTTTTTTTATTTCTAGCTTTAAAAAAAAATTTGTATGGAGAATATTTTGGGGGGCCCGTATCTCGTAAACCGCTGGAGATGGGTGGGGGGTGCTCGACCAAATGTCATAGGGGCCCCCCACCCGAGTACAGTCGTGGAAAAAAAAATTCAAGATGGCGACTTTTTTTTTTTTCAAAATTTCAAATTGGTGCTAGGGGGCTGAAACTCGGTATCGGGGGGCTCTCGGGGCTCAAAAATATGAATCTGAAATCTTGTCCGAAAATTCGGTCAAATTCGGAAAATATCGAAAAAAAACGATTTGTATGGAGAAAATTTTTAATTGGTCCTAGGAGGCTGAAACTCGGTATCGGGGGGTTTTTTTGGCCGACGGAGGGCCGCAGGCCCGACGGCGGGCGTCAGCCACGCGAGGCCGAAGGCCGAGCTCCGCGTAGCACCGAAGGTGCGGAGCGTCCCAGGGAAGGCGCCGGTAGCGCGCGAGCCCAAGGGCCCGAAGGGCCCGCAGGGCGAGCCCACCCAGAAACTTACTTCACCCCAAGTAATTTTTGGCCGACGGAGGGCCGCAGGCCCGACGGCGGTCGCCAGCCACGCGAGGCCGAAGGCCGAGCTCCGCGTAGCACCGAAGGTGCGGAGCGTCTCAGGGAAGGCGCCCGTAGCGAGCGAGCCCGAAGGCCCGAGGACAAACGAACCCCCGCGAGGCCGAAGGCCGAGCTCCGCGTAGCACCGAAGGTGCGGAGCGTCCCAGGGAAGGCGCCGGTAGCGCGCGAGCCCAAGGGCCCGAAGGGCCCGCAGGACGAGCCCACCCAGAAACTTACTCCACCCCAAGTAATTTTTGGCCGACGGAGGGCCGCAGGCCCGACGGCGGTCGCCAGCCACGCGAGGCCGAAGGCCGAGCTCCGCGTAGCACCGAAGGTGCGGAGCGTCTCAGGGAAGGCGCCCGTAGCGAGCGAGCCCAAGGGCCCGAAGGGCCCGCAGGGCGTGCCCACCCAGGACCTTAGCCCTCTCCCACGTTTAAGTAACTTAACGCGAGGCCGAATGACGAGCTCAGCGTTGTACCGAAGGTGCGGAGCGTCATAGTCAAGGGCTCCTTCCACAAACCACAAAATACTACAACCCTAAGTAATTTAGCACGTCGCGAGGTCGAAGGCCGACTCCCAGGAAAGTCGTCCATACTGCGCGAGCCCAGCAGCCCAGCAGGGCGAGTCCACCTAGACACTGACATCCTCCATACCTTCCCAAGCAAACATACCGGCGGGCAAATTCGCACCCATCTTCTACCTCACTACTCCTTTCATAAGTAATTTCAACTCGAGCTACTTTTTCTTCTGCATTTTCCACTGCCAACCTCGGGTGACGGAACCCCAGGACAGACCCCCTCGCGGGGTGCTTGCGGCGGTAGCGCGCGAGCCCAAGGGCCTAAGTAATTTTTTTATTTTTTCTTAACTTTTCCCGTATTTCGAAAACTGTTGCAGATAGGTAGGGGGTGCTCAAACAAACCATGTACTTAAACGCACTTTTTCACGGTGAAAATGGCAAGTGACTTACTTTCTTCATACATATACTGGTACTCAATCCACAGTTGGCGTCATATGCAGGTAGGCCAGCCGTATGGAGCGTCTTTAGTGCTCTGTAGGAATGTTTAACTTTGATGGTCTTTTCTGACTTTTTGAACAGTCTATGTGTAGATAGTCCCATAGAAACATTTGATTCCAATAAAAAATAGAATCTATTAACATCCTCGAGAAAAAAAATATGCTCGCCTAATGACAGAATTATTTTGTTAGAATTAAGTGCGGGACGATCCATACTAAATATTAAATAATTATCAAGAACAGACAAGATAGCTTGTAACTGTATTCTATTTTCTTAAAGTCAATCATGAAAAGATTTTAATAAAATCTTGATATATATTTCTAATGATGGCTTTGGAACCCTACATGTAAGCATGGCACGTTCATGCTCTTACCTGCTTTTTTTAAACTTAATAGTTGACTGGTAGAGAATGCCTTATGACATTAAGTCCTTCATTTGCACCATTTTGTATTGTGCAGTAAAGTCGAAATAAATAAATACTTTTACTTTACTAATTAATTTCAATGAACAAAACCTTTATGTAAGGAATAAATATACTAAAATTGATTAATAATTATTGTTATTGCAATAGCCCAAATAAATGGTCCATCCAAACTCTATTTGAATAGCCCGGTTTCATTTTCATATCAATGCAATAGTTCAACCACCTGCTGGGACCTGTTCATGGATGTATCATATTATTGATATGATCAGGAACGGGTTCCAGCAGGGCTACAACCACAGCAAATTTCTCCACGGGGCTTCTATGTGTTGGATTATTATAATTTTTAGTCAATTTTAGTATTCCTTATACAGATACACAAAGGTTTTGTTCATTGAATGAAATTTTGTAGTTACTTGACGATGGTAGGGACAATTATTTAATGTTGTGATATAACAAACGGGCCGTTAAAAAAGTTGAACTCAGGCCACAGTGGTGCCGTGCGCAGTATGTTCGAAATTGTACTTTGTATTTGTAATCCACATAAGCTGTATCATATCTACATATTATAGAAAGATTCATAAGATGCAGCACATGTATTGATTTAAATGTTCTGTTCATGCATCCCTTGTGATTTGAATGTATCCACCCGTTGTTCACTCAAGTATTAATCTATTGATATATGAAAAAAAATGCATGGATATATACTTAGTAGTTTTTAAGATAATCACAAACATACAGACGGACAAATAGACGGACAGACAAACAGATGTGATGGGGGAATGTTTTGCAAAAATGTAGTGATGTAGGCATTCTAAATGCAATAGGTACAATTTGAACATATTTGGATACTAATTTTCATCATACTTATAATCACATATATGAATGAATATTTATTAGGGTACATATTTCACAATTGAGACAAAAGTCAAAGAACAATGTCAATTTCTTGTACATTTTATATTTTACCAGATAATGTACAATCAATGGATAACAAATTGTCACTGCCGTCCAACAATTATCAGTATTGCAAAACATGGCCTAATATCAATATTTTGTATAATATAACTGTTTATTGCATAATGAATAGGTACACAAAATATGAAAACATAAAATGAACACAACACAATTCTGTGTGCATAGGTGTGTTTAAATATCTGCTGTTTCATATATTCATGCTTATTTGTATAACTCCAATACTTCCATTTCTCATTTATTATCTCCAGTATGGTATGCGTTGACTTCATCAAACAGCATTCCACTATTGATAATTGCTTACACCTAAAACAAACAAATATTTATTATGAAGAAAATCTACTTTTGTACAATACAACTTACAAATCGGTTGACATTTATTCTAATTTAATTTACACTACAAGTTGCATACATACATACTAATGTTTGAGTATTAGACAAATGTGGGAGATTATTAAGACAGCTTCAGAAAACATACTCATATTGTAGTGATAAATTCCCAGCTACAATTTATAATGTTTCATAATAATGTTTACTTACAAATAGGTAGTCCTAAAGCACCTTGAAGATGCAAAAGGGCCTTCATGAATTTGCATTTCAACTTCCTATCCTCAACTGCTCCTTTGGCCTTGGTACTATATACAGATTGCCCTCGGTAACGGTTTCTCATGAGCAGGTTACACTCAATCCAAAGCAAAGTTTTCAATATTTGCTTTTCTTCTACGAAAGGTTTCTTCTACATTTACGTATCAAATCATCAAGACACATAAAGAACAGATCAGTTGATAACATATTCTTTGCAGATTTTTATTACGAATCGTCTCTTGATCAACTTAGAAACAGAATCCAAACTTTGTCCTTTCAACGTCTGTGGGTCTGTTGAACTGGTACACTGTTAGTTTATCATAATATTTTAAAATCAAACCAGAATTGCGGTTTACGCGCCAATAAAACTTGGTGTTTAGGTCAATCAAACCAAACGTCAAACGTCAAAGTCACAGTGCTGCCACTTATCAAACGATTACCTCGGGCGCTACACTACCACGAAGTATTGTTTACGAAGATAATTATAAAGTAGAAGGCACTTTGCTATAAAAATATATTCCGGCCAATAGTATGTTTTTATTCTTTATAAGCAGACAATTTTATAAAGAAAAAAACCGTTTGTCGTGTATCTATAAACATAATACACGAATGAATGTAATTTTTTTAACAACAAAAAAAGATTGGCAACAAACCATGCTGTCCCACTTGATCTTACATCAAACTATATTTGTATGAGTAGGACCGTACAAGTAACAAGTTTTTTTTTTTTTTCTAACCTTGGCGCAACACTACTCGTAAAGTTTACCAAGATTGAACAAATACTATATAATGGCACTCCACATAATTATAATTTGTTAAAGTAGCTATTATTACTGTACATACATGTTGTTCAGTATATAATTCATAATAATCTTGTTCCGATTTTTTTTAATCTGGCAATACTTAATACTGGTCATATTAAATTTAAATTGTATTAATCAGTATTGCACGGTTCAAGATTTTAGGTACGTTATACACTATCAATAGTATCACGCAAATCAAGCCCTTGAAGTGATTTCGAATTTTATATTTTGAAATTTATCTGAATTGGTTCTGAGGTTTAAGCTTACAAATGTTGAAGCGGAAAACTGACAAACAAATGTTTATCTTTCTACTTTCACAGTTATAATATTAAGTATTTCAAACACAGTGTGATTGTTTTTTAAACACATAATTATTTGTCAATTCTCTGTTGATGTTTGTAGTGATTTAGCAGAGACATATAGATAATTATACAAAACGGTTTAAAATCACGTAAAAATTGTCAGGAACGGCCCGACATGTTTCGAACTCATTTGGAGCTCTTCATCAGGGGTAGCTATCCGTGATGCTACGCGACTCGCGACCCACTGCACTTTTAATCGCTCTTCTCGCCGCCCTCTGCGCACGCGCAGATAGCGTGGTGGGAGGAGAGAAAGGCTCTTGCACTGTCACTACTGGACTGTCTGTCACTGTCACTGCATTTTCACTATTACACCACGCACACTTGACTTATTGTATCAACAACATTGTCTTTTCTCGCCGCCCTCTGCGAATGATTCTGATTAAAGATGTCTCACGATAGTTTTAATAACATTAGAGACATATTGTTTGTCAAATCTAACAATTATGACTGGTTGATCGAATCGATTTTATTGACATGAAATTGAATGCATCTATTTTTGTTTATTTTGTGTAAATCAATATTTTTTTTGAGCTACGAGCCGTCCGATTCACTGGAGCGTTCTATCTAAAATAGTAATTTGTTTTTTCTTCAGGTTATCAATTTATTGATTTTTATCAATTTACAGAAATAGTGTGACAATTACTTATGAAATGATTTATTATCGTTAACAATTAGAAAAACCATTATGACATTGCTTGTTATTTTTTTATGAAATCCAATAACTCGTGCTTATTTACTTTATATGGCTCGTGTGATGTGTCAAATGTGTTTAAGTATAAATAATAATAATCATACTATAAGTATAATATTTGGTCATGTGGTTGATTAAATTTAATATCACATCAAACAAGAATTATATTGTTACTTTTATTGTAAATAGTTTATAATAAAACAGTAAATTTAATGACCATTTACTTATTCAAAAATGTTTCCAGACTTGCGTCATTCATTAATCTTCAATCACAAGTTTGAGCGTGTAACGGTTGCATAAGAAATTTTAGCTGTATTGTGGTATCTGTGCGTATGCCGGCCGTGGCGGGCTGGCGTCCGTTCAGTTCATATTTTTTCTTACGTTCGCGCTAGGTGAGTACCTTTACCTTGGCTTGGAAAAGTTTTATAATTAAAATAAATTAGTTTAACATTAATATTATGGTTTTAGTGCTCAATATATATGTTATAGATTAATGTTTATTGTGTTTTATGTGTTGCTTATTGTATAATAAGTATAATTCAAGTTTCAAGTGTTGAGAAAAATAACGAGTGTTTTAAAATTTACGTTATCTTTGCATTCTGCTTAAAATAATGAATAATGTTTATTTCAAAGTTCATTAAATATTGAAATTTGTGATATTTCGTTAAAGTTAACACAGTAATCGTTTATTTTTCACAAAACAGTTGCAAAGTTTACAACCGCTAAAGTTTTGCATCGTGGCGTGGCGTGGGTGGCAGCCATTTTACTTGATATTTTATAATTAATAATATTGGAAAATGTTTCAGAGTTCCACTGATCCTCATTCGTTGAGCTTCTAAAAGGTAAGAGTCATTTAAATTACTTTATCGTGTGTGCTTTAAAGTTGTTAAACAGTTTTATATTCACTCTCTTGTAAATTGTTTGGTAAAAACGTGGTCTGACAATTTATTACGTATTTATAATGCTATATAACTTTCTTATATAACAATTTCATCAATTACGAAAACTGTTTATTAAGTAATAGAATTTAGCTAAACTAAATATAAATTTGCTAACAAAGTTTAACTTTGGCTATCTTTATAATGTGTATTATATCTCTATAATTTAAAATTGTTTTCTCTTTTGGATCGTGATGAGTGCGAGAAATACATTTATGTGAAAAAACAAACGCTGAATACAGCACAGTTACGAAAACCATGCGGGTGCCGCGGTCGACGGACCGGTGCAATGCACACTAGCACAGGAGTTCAGATATCCGCCATGTTACTATAAATAATCTTATTTTATTAGTATATTCACTTAAATATAAGACCTTATTATTAGTCATACTCGAAAATTGAAACGACGCGCCGTGCGCTCGCCTCGCCGCTGTCGGGTGTGCCCGAGCTTGCCGCCTGGAGCGCCCGTCTTCCACACCACCACCACACCACTAACCAATCATTTTGGTAATTAGATTGTAATAATAAGTATTATGTTTTAATTACAGATGAGTCGATTCAATGAATCAACACCTGTACGCCGGTCGAAGAGGATTTCTTCGATAACTTCGTTGTCCACGCCTCAATCTGCCGATGCAGGTATGATAACATGAACTTACAATTAATTCCTATATATTACTTAAGTTATTGGGGAGATATTTGGAATAAACCGGTCAAGTGCGATTTACACTCGCGCACCGAGGGTTCCATATATAAAAATATCCCATATCTTAACTGGCTGGCTGGGTTAAGTTAAGTTTACTCGCTGGTATGTATGATCCTAGACACACTAATGAGGTCAAAGTTAATGCTACTGATCATGTTTGTTGTATGGAAGCGCCCTTAAATATTTGTTTTATTCTGTTTATTAGTATTTGTTGCTATAACAGCAAGAAACCATCTAACTATCACGGTTCATAAGATACAGTCTGGTGACAAACTGACGGACAGCAAGGCTTAGTTTTTTACTCTTTAAGTATAGAACCATAAAAATGAATGATGAATTTACAATGTTCGTTTCTACAGATGTCATGTATATTGTACCTGATACACAACAATATGGGTATTAAGGTTCAAAAGATTTACTACTTCTGGATCCGACACTATTACTTAGACATTTATTTATTATAATTAAAATCGAATTTCATTGGCTGTTAAATTATTATGCCAACTTGAGTTCAGATATTCTTTTGTTTATTATAACAACACAAGTATAATTTATAACAATGTCTTTTCCAGGCCAACAGCGGTCATCAGATGCGTTTCGCTGTATTGCAAGCGGTGAGTTTAAATATTTTTTAACCGACTTAAAAAAAACGTTGTTCTCAGTTTGACCTGTAAGAAAGTATGTATGTGTATATGTTTGTCTGCGATTATCTCACGTTTTGGATGTATCGATTTTGATGCGGTTTTCAGAAAAGCATTTGTTACACTTAGAAAAAGTTTTGGTACCTATTTTAACCAAATTTAAATTATTCAAATATAATTCAAGTGTACATTGGGTTATTTTTGACTTTTCAGTTTGTTTTTAAGTCGGTTCATTTTTTTTTATTCACTTCTTTTTTCTTTTTATATGCATATATAACCGTAACTTGATTGGTATTATATTTAATATAAGGCACTAACAAATTAGATGCAATTACTTTCAAAGATAGTAGCTCCTTGGGATTAAATATACTTTATTAACCAACTTGACCAAAAAAAGGAGGTTCTCAGTTTGAACTGTAAGTATGTATGTATGTTTGCCTGTGATTATCTCGCGTTTGGCTGAACTGATTTTGAAGCGGTTTTCAGAAAAGTATTTGTTTAAATTGGGAGGTTTTGTTATTTTAATCGACTTCAAAAAAGGAGGTTCTCGGTTTGACCCGGTATGTATGTACATTTATCCGCCTTTAAGTATGCGTGTCTCTTTGTCCGGGATTGTCTCACGTTTGGCTGAACCTATTTTGATACGGTTTCAAGAGAAGTATTAGTTACACTCAGGAGAAGGTTTTGGTATTTTAACCAAATTCAAATGCTTTAGTCGGTTTTTTAAGTCTGTTTTTTTCTTTTTTAATTCTTCTTTTCTCTTTTTTATATGCATATATAACATATGATTTATTGGTTTACAATGGGTGGGTTCCGTATTTTGAAGGTGCCAACAAGACGTCTGTCTGACATAAGGTCTTTAAATTAAAAATTTAAATATAAAACGTATTAAACGACGTATTATCACCGATATAAGAATACATACCTAATAATATAAGTAGTCTAATCTCGCACATACGTCAATTGTTTATTTGTTAGTCTCAAAAATTTAATAAATAATTCTCAGTGTTGTTGTGAAATTGTCAATAATTAATTTCTATATTAATTATTTCCTTAATATTACTGGTTATAAAAACATGCATTACAATTATTAACAGACTTCAAGAAATGAGGTTTTCAGTTTGACCTGAACTGGTTTCTAGAAAAGTATTTGTTACACTTAGAGGTTTTAAGATATAAACACACACACACGTTTTTACACCTAATTATGTACAGTTGCATATACTACTTTGTCTACACACATATTCATCGTCATTATCATAGTTTTTTTTTTTGAAAATATGAAACACTCAGTCCTGCCAGTTAGTTAGTTCACGGAATATAGGAATAAGTGAGGTGACTTCGCGCTTTAAGAGCGGGGCTATGGTACTGTTATGAAACAACATCTCTCATTTTGTCGTTCCATGTAACGTAGGTACTTACCAATATCTGAACTTGTTATAGTCATTTATTAGGGTGGGTGTAAAAAACTAAATACCATAATCCATAAGATTAATGCATCACCAAAAAAATTACAAATGTAGGTACTCTGCCAAATTTCAAGTCAAACTAGTACATAAAGTATCAAAATTATTTATAGAGGACCCACCTACTAAATTGTTTCAATCATAGACAATAAAATTGGTGATGCCACAAAGAAATATCTGTGAATATTATTTGGCTAGCGAGACTCTACCTCTATGATTTCGATTAGAGTATCGGATACGCATAAACGTGGCAACTGGCAACGTCGCATGCGTTAGCGAGTGTCAAAGTGACGAGTATTATTTAACTGTTTTTGTGTACAATAAAGCGTTTACTTACTTACTTACTTACTTACTTACGAGTGTCATTGGCAACTGAATAACGGCGACCCTTCGGCGGGGGGTTCGGTTCGTGTCTCAAGATGGCCGCATGCGTTTAAGTTTCGTTATTCATTATTTATTCATTTTTGTTGTTCAATGTGTAGTATTGATAGCGTATTGTGCAGTGATCTAACGTATGAGTGAATAGCTAATGAAGGATTCAACTTGAAGCGTTCATAGCCCTTCCTGGGTCAATGCCCGATAGTCCGTGTGGTTTTTTGTAAATCGCTATCACTTTACAAAAAGCTCATCTCACCGTACAACGTTCGTCAACTTTGACACTGGCAGAATTGACCCAATGAGCAGTAGCCATTTAGCTAGCCCCAAAAACCCAGAAAACGACACTCATAACGATTATTAAAAAAAATGACGTCCACCATTTTTAATTCTTCTATTTTTTTATATTGGTATTAAATTTATCGAAACGGACAAAATGAGACGCACCGGCTTCGACGACATGTTCAGCGATCGCAGTTGTCGAAGCCGGTGCGTGTCATTTTGTCCGTCGATCAAAGAAGCAGTGACAAGTTTACCGCAGTGGTGTTCGGGTAGCCGTCCCTGATGAAGAGCTCCATACGAGTTCGAAACATGTCGGGCCGTTCCTGACAATTTCACGTGAGTTTAAGCCGCTTTATACAATAATTAAAGTTTTTCGTGAAAAAGTACTAGCGCCCTTAGGCCTTCCCTCTTCCCTCTTCGCTTTTCACTTTCCACTTTTTACTTTTCGCTTCGTTCGCTCTGTCAATTAGTTGAATTAGTTATGCAAAACGCCTTGCTTCCATCACAACAAAGTGCAGCTTTTTTCATAACAAACAGGATTAACGCGACGTTGCCACCTTTATGGGTACCCGATACTTAAACCGAAATCATTGTGATAATCGTTGTATCGGTCAGCGTTATTGTACAGTTTATTTTTCGGTCAGGTATCTACACTTGAAACGGTCAATCTTAACGGTACCGTTATAGTTTATTTTTCGGTCAGGTGCCTATACTTGAAACGGTCAATCTTAACGGTACCGTTATAGTTTATTTTTCGGTCAGGTACCTACTTGAAACGGTCAATCTTAACGGTACCGTTATAGTTTATTTTTCGGTCAGGTACCTATACTTGAAACGGTCAATCTTAACGGTACCGTTATAGTTTATTTTTCGGTCAGGTACCTATACTTGAAACGGTCAATCTTAACGGTACCGTTTTATAAAAGTACCTATAACATTTATTTATTTCGGTACCGTTACTGTTGGGTACCTTTTAAATTGATACCTTTATTTAAAAGTACCGGTCTTTTGCGGTTTTTCAGTCCCTGGTTCTGAATGTGACTGTTCCTATAGGGTTCGGTAGGGTTATTAAGGCCCGCCGACTGAGTAGGAAAGTTTCAGGCGAGAACAATTCCAATCAGTGGGTTCCTACTCAGTCGGTTGTTCTTACCTTTGCCGGTAGGGCACTGCCACCGCACGTTTACTGCTTCTACAACAGTCTTCCTGTTGAGTGTTATCTATACCCGACAATACAGTGCAACAATTGCTGTCGTTTTGGGCATGTAAAGGCGCAGTGTAGGTCCAAGCCTCGCTGCTACAAGTGCGCTCAGGAACATGAGGGACTCTCATGTGGAGCGACGATTTTTTCTTGTCTGTTCTGTTCGGGCAATCACTGTGCAAATAATCAGGCTTGTCCAGAGCATCACAGGCAACGAAACATCAAACTTGCGATGTCCCAGGACAATCTGTCGTATATAGAGGCTGCTGCTCGATTTCCAGGTGTTAAAAAATCTTTTGCTGAGTCTGCAAATTCTTCTTCTCCCCCTCGTTCTCATCTCTCCACTTCTCCCAATTCACGTTCTCCATCTCAGCCCCTGTCTGGAATACCTTCTCTCTCGTATCGCAAAACTATTTCTTTACCTCGCAAATCTTATTCTTCTGTATCTTCTTCTGGCAACCTTGGTTACGACAGGTCGGCTCACAACAACATTACCCGGGATCCGCAATCAGTGATGCCCAATGGCTGTGGATTGCAAAATCAAAATGCCCGTAGTGAAGACAACCTTATTGAATTGCTCAAATCTTTTATTGACTTGCTAGTAAACTCTGACTTTGAACCGAACAACATGCGACAAAAATTGTTTAACGTTATTTCTTTATTCCTTTCTCAAAATGGCTCGATCGATTCTGCAATGGAATTGTCGCAGCATTCGCAATAAAAAATCGGACATTATCCAACTTATTAATAAATATAACCCGTTCCTTCTTGCCGTCCAGGAGACGTGGTTGAAGCCTGACTCTATTTTTAGAGTCCCCGGCTTCGCCTGTCTGCGGGACGACAGACGGGATGGACATGGTGGTGCAGCCATTTTGGTTGCCCGATCAGTTACTTATTCTCAAATTCCTATTCCTGCTCACAGCGACTTCATTAGTGCAGTTGCTGTGAGAGTGAATAATATTTCTTTTCTCTCTGTTTATATTTCTGATCCTCATGTGGCTGTAATGCCTGAACTGAGGTCAATTATTTCGGCTCTTCCTACCCCTCGACTGATTTTAGGAGATTTTAATATTCATCACACGTCGTGGGGCTCTTATTATTGTGATTACGTTTCTGGTGTATTCCTTGATATTGTTGATTATTTTGAGTTATGTATACTTAATGATGGCTCCCCTACGAGGCGTGTCACTTCTTTTCAAGACCCTAGAAGTGCAGTAGATATTTCTTTATCATCAGCCTCAATGTCTTCTAGGCTGTTGTGGCGTATTCTCCTTGCTTCTTTTGGTAGTGATCACTTTCCGATTCATGTATCCTTCCCCGATCCTGTCCCTTCTTTTTCCCCTTCCCCTAGGCTTAAACATCAAGTATCCAAAGCGGACTGGCCTCTGTACAGTCTCAGTTTGGATAGTGAAATTACGCGTATATCTGTCCCTAATGTCAATAACGTAATGGCAGTATACAATGACTTTAAAAATGCTATTACTAGTTCAGCCAATAAAGCCATTCCCCTGAAGAAAAAACATTCTAGTAAAATTCCGCTTCCCCCTTGGTGGGAACCAGATTGTTTTGAATCTGTCAAAAAGCGTAAGGAGGCTGAAGTTTTACTTTCATCGAATTTTAATAGGATTAATTATGATAATTATTTAAAAGTTGCCGCTGATACTTCTAAATTCCTCATAAACAAAAAGAAAATGGGATGGCAAAAGTTTTGCGAGAGTCTTTCGCCGTCCACGCCGTCCTCTTTGGTCTGGAAGGGTATTAAACGATTTCGCGGTGTTTTCTCTCCTGATTCGGCTTTACAATCCAATGACCCTTCCGAATGGATTGAGGCGTTCGCCCTGAAACTTGCTCCTCCTTCTATCCCTTCTCTTGAGGAAGTTACTCCTGTTGTGTCACCCTTGAACCAAGGGCCGGCTAATTTCTTCGATAGTCCTTTTTCTTCTGAAGAATTTTTTACTGCTATTTCTCATCTTAAAGACTCTTCCCCTGGTGTAGATGGAATCCCTTATTCTTTTATTGTGCGCGCTAGTTATGATTCCAAACAGTTTTTTCTTAATATTCTTAATAACATTTTTTTATCAGGCATTCCCCCAGAAGACTGGAAGACCCAAATTATTATTCCCATTCTTAAACCTGGGAAGCCAGGTAATGACCCGTCTGGTTACCGCCCTATTGCCCTTTCTTCCACTTTAGCTAAAATTCTTGAGCATCTTATTAAAAATAGACTAGAGTGGTTAGCTGAAAGTAAAGGTTTATTAGCAAAAAGTCAATTTGGTTTCCGTAAGGGCCTCGGTACTATGGATAGTCTTGCTATATTTACGACTGATGTCCGGGTTGCCTTTTCGAATTGTTATTCTGTTGTTGGCGTTTTTCTGGATATCGCTTCCGCATACGATAACGTTCTTCTTCCTCGTCTGAGGCAAAAACTTCATGATCTGGAGTTCCCAGAGAGGCTGGTGAACTTTACTATAAATTTTCTTCTCTCTAGATCTATATTAATTAGCGTTAATAATACTACTCTGCCGGCTAGGTTAGTATGGAAAGGCCTCCCACAGGGGTCTGTTTTGAGTCCACTTTTGTACAGCCTCTATACTTGCGACTTGGAATTAACGGTAAATCCTTTTTGCAGTGTTCTTCAATATGCTGATGATATCTGTTTATATTCTTCTGTTTCTAATATTCCGGATGCTGTTCCTCGACTTAACTCAGCACTCAATTATTTAAGCGTTTGGTTAGAGGAGCATGGTTTATCGTTGTCTATTCCCAAAAGTTCGGTCGTAGTTTTTAGTCGTAAAAGACGGGTTCCTGATGTTTCGGTAACATGTAATGGGGTCCAAATTCCGGTGTATGATAGAGTTAAATTTCTAGGGGTTATTTTTGATTCGAAACTATCTGGTATTCATCATTTTAACAACGCCGCCCAGAAATGTGAAAAAAATATTAATATTATTCGTTCTCTTTCTGGTGTGTGGTGGGGTTCCCATCCTTATTGCCAAAAATTAGTGTACAATGCTCTGATCCGTAGCCATCTTGATTACGGATCGTTCCTTCTCGAACCTTGCAATAAGGCTGCCCTAGGTGCCCTAGACAAAATACAGTCGAAAAGTCTTCGTATTGTTATTGGTGCAATGCGATCCTCCCCTGTGAATGCTCTCCAAATCGAATGTGTAGATCCACCTCTTAAATTGAGAAGGCAATATTTATCGGACCGGTTCGTTTTCAAAATTATGCAGTCTGCCACTCATCCTCTTATCCCGAAACTCCTCCTCCTTTCCAGGCTAGTAAATACCTCCAGTTACTGGTTCCACAAGAACAGCCCCTGTCTTGTTAAAAGTTTCCTAAAATATACTCGGCTTCCCTGCCCAGTATATAATTGCAGGCTTAATCCAATATTTGAGACTCCATATGAAGCAATTATGTTTCGCCCTAGTATTATAATTGACTTAGGGATAGATAAAGATTCTGTTTGTGCGAATTCTCTTTTAAATAAAGCTATTGATAAGCACTGGCCTAATTGGACCACTATTTATACGGACGCATCTCAGTTGTCTGATCAGGGCCCGGTGGGGTCAGCTGTGTGGATCCCTAGATTTAATGTTATTTTAAGTTTTAAATTACCTTCTTTCTCTTCTGTATTCACGGGCGAGGCGTTAGCGATTTTAGAATCTCTTAAGTATATAGAATCGCATAATCTAAATTATTGTGTTGTATTTACTGATTCTAAAAGTTCTCTGCAGGCTATCTTAGCTAATCAATTGCGCGCTAATGTTAAATTTCCAGTTATTCTAGAAATAAAACGTGTTCTTTATCGCCTATCTAGTCGTGGTGTTGGGGTCTCATTGGCCTGGATACCCAGTCACGTGGGTATTCGCGGTAATGAGACTGCAGATCAGTGTGCCAAGGATGCGGTAGTTAGTGGCTGCCTCTCAGCATACAGATGCTACTCACACGATTTGGTATCTTTAGCAAAGGTTCATCTCGATGATGAGTGGTTCGTAGAATGGGCTCGATGCAGGCAAACTAAAGGTTTGCATTACTCTGACATTCAGGACAATATTCCGGTAAAGCCTTGGTTTTTTCGATATCGTGATGCAAATAAAAAAGTGACTTCCTCCATATGCCGGTTACGTTTGGGACACTCGTGTACCCCCGTCTTTCTTTTTAAAATTCACGTTAAAAATAACTCTTTGTGTGAATGTGGGTTGGATGAAGGTAATTTGGATCATTTATTTTTTGAATGCAATAGACTTTCTTCATCTCTCTATGATCTTCTTCCTCCATTCATCCCTCGCCCTGTAAATTTCAAGTCTCTTCTTCGTTTAGTTTTCTCTCCATTTATCTCTATTTTAAGTGACTTTATGAAAAATAATAGTATTCATCTTTAGTTTTCCCTTTTGTCTCATTTATCTTTTATATCATTGACTCATTACGTTGTATATAACAGCATTCTGATTTGTTTACCTATTGGCCGTTTTGTTTTGTTTACTTTCATAAATTAATATTCTTGCTTTTTTCAAAACTTGACTTGACATCAAGCAGAATTAAAACGCGCCTCACAACTGACATTGGCAAAAGCCTCGAGCTGCCATTCTTGGCTTAATAATAATACTATGTCCCATTTTTAAACAGATAAAGCTACTATGGATAAGACTCAAAATTCTCCGGAAGAGTGCGTCTGTGCAAAATGCTTCCTTCCGATAGGGACGATACGGGCAAGGGAAAAAGTAGAAATTAACGGACGAAACTTTCATAAGCAGTGTGGGACATGCAGTAAGTATTCTTTAAAAATATCACGATTCCAACAACCTACCTACGTCACGTATATATGGATGTAGATATCACGTAAATTTATAGAAATACATTTTTAGGGGTCCGACCTCGAGTGAACAATTTGGAACCCTTGCTCTACATATATATATGCATCCTCATTTATCACACTCAATACATTCATCCATCCATTAATATTGCCCTGTTTGTGGGAGCTGGAAGAGAAGTTGGTGGTCGTTTCTGGGCTCAGTGACGACATCCACATACATACCGTCGATCTCACTTATTCTCGATCCAAATCGTCTGCATACAATTTATATAATAGCTACGACAATGGCAATCGAAAAGAGTATCACTTCTATAACATTTAGAAACCTGATCTTGGTACTTGACTCAGTTTGAGTATCATCATTGTATCATACATAACCAGGGCTCGGAAATTCGGGTATATATTTACATTGTTAACAAAATCCTATTGCTATCTCACTCATGCCTCAAAGCCACCTATACCTACAACTGAACAAGTTGTTCAGAACAACAAAGCCGCCGCCAAAGTGTAGGTAAATATTTATCCGAATTTCCGAACCCTGTACGTAGCCGATGTTTCCATAACGGCAGTATCTTAATCCTCTTGAGTTTTGACTAAAAACCATATGTTTTAATCTGCAGGCGCCTGCCAGGAAGTTCCAAAAGACGTGATAGAGTTCTTCTTTTGCCAAGTGTACTGTAAGAAATGTTACCATCGCCAAATCCTGAACCGAATCAACGGTAATACGGATTTCCTCAACCGCAGCTTCTATCAATGGAAGGTAAGAATTGAATAAAATTCTCGACTCTTCAGATTCGTCTCTAGCAATAACTACGGGTTAGGGTCGGAAGGACTAGTTTGAAGAATGACTATGTAAGAAGAAGGTCTAATATGTGTTAGGTCACGGTGGTATAATGTCCAAGCACATAAAATACCGTAATATTATAATGACTGGGTATAAAATTGGACTTGGTTGTACAAGGTCTTTGTTTACAAAATGGCCAAATAAGCGAAATGTGCTAATAGCAAATCGACTTATTAGCAGAACATACTAATAGTAAAACGACAAAATAAGCATTTAGCCAAATATTTATTAAGTCGCGGTTGCAAAACGCCGACATAATCGAATGACAAGGAAACAGTCATTGAGCTATTGTATTGTAAAATTTCGTCAAAATCAGGATAATAGTGGAGTTGGAATAAAGTAAATAACAGTAACTTTTTGTTAAAATATTATTTGCCTGCTTCATGTCAACCACTGCTTTTGTACAAATATTCAATTCATTATCTTTTATAACTTGGACGTTGTGCGATCACGACGTTTTGCTACTTAGACGCTTTTATTCCAAGACGTTGTACTATCTAGACAAAATACATAATGTGTCATTTTACGACCAAGGCATAATGCAATATGGCCCAAAACCTACCTAGTCATTTTACAACAATGGCTTTTTGATATTATGACAATCGTGCAAGCAAGGCATACTGCTTACCTAGTCATTGTTAAAAAAAGTCATTGTGTTTACTAAGGTATTATACAATTATGACGTTTCGCGGACATAGTCATTCTTCAAACTAGTCCTTACGACCCTAACCCCGCCTGCCTACGGACTACTGAGCCGGCGGTCCTGGGTTCGAAGCCCGGCCGGGGCAAATATTTGTGTGAACTCGAATATTTGTTCCTGGGTCATGATATCTGTATATGTATTTATATCGTCGTCTAGTACCCATAGTACAAGCTTTGCTTAGTTTAGGTCTAGGTAGATTTGTGTATGATTGTCCCTTAATACTCTATATATACCTTAATACTCTACTAATGTAAATAGTAAAACATTCAACTGAATTACATGAAATTGTGAATATAATAAGAAATACTACGTAGCAGTAGCAAGTTTTTAAGGATTGTACGTTTACAGAACAACGCTGAATTCGACAGAGGCATGAAGTTATTAATGGTAAACTGTCCAATGATGCTCATGGCGCTACCTTCCAACTTCACGCTAGAACCTGAGGCTGGTCTGCCAAGTGAGGAGTCGTCGAGTAAGTACCATCAAAATTTAAAATAAAATATTCAAATCAAATCAAATCAAATCAATCGTTTATTTCAAAGAATATGGTACAATTTAGGTTAGTAGATGTGGTTAGCTCAGCATATTCTGCCAGTACGGCGTAGAAATATTTAACTTATAACTAAGAGCATTAAATTAATTTAATTATACTATTAGATTATTATTAAATTATTAGATTAGGTACAATTCAAATAATTAATTATTCATTATGGTTCAAAAATTCGTCAACAGAATAAAAGCATTTGTCAAGCAGCCATTTAAACATTATTTTATTAAATTGATTTAATTGTAAGCCTTTGAAGTTGTCAGGTAACCTATTATACAATTGGATAGCCATACAATATACATTGCTGCCAAATACCTTTAGCTTTTGCCTAGGCTGATACAATTTGAGCGGTTTTCGGCTAGGTCTATTGCCCTTATTGACTATTGTATCATGCAGTGGAAAGAAGTGTGGATACTTTTTCACAAATTTGGTAACTTCTAATATGTAGAGGCAAGGTAGAGGTAAGATATTAAGGTCCTGGAATATTGGTTTGCAATGTGCAAGATATTCAGCTCCGTATACAGCCCTGACACATTTTTTTTGAGTCACAAATGCTCTTTGGGTATCTGTACTGTTACCCCAAATGACAAGCCCGTAGCGTAAGATGGAGGAAACATATCCATGGTATGCGGAAAGCGCAGCCTCTCTTGATGCTATAGACCTAAGGCGTCGCAGTGCATACACAAATCGATCCAGTCTAGAGCATACGCTTTCAATATGTGCTCTCCAATTAAGTTGTTCATCAAGAGTAATACCAAGAAAGGTGGCCGAATTTACAAGTTGTATACGTGAATTATTGCATTCAACTTTAACAGTAATCTTGGGAGAATAGCGTGTTTCAAATTTTATTATTTTTGTTTTATTCAAATTCAATTTAAGGCTATTTTCTTCTAACCATTTTATTACAGTATTTAGTTCGTTCATAGTTTCCTTCTCTAGATTGTCACTTTTTTCGCACTTGATAATTAAGGTGGCATCATCCGCAAACAAAAGACAGGTATGTTTTAACTTGTTTGGTAAGTCATTTATATAGGACAAAAATAAGAGAGGGCCTAAAACGCTTCCTTGTGGAACACCGCAATTATTTGTTTTTAATGAGGATTTATATGTTTCCTTTTTATTAACAGTTATTTTGGTAAGTTCAGTATACTGTTTCCGATTAGACAGGTAACTTTGCAACCATTCATTAGCCGTACCTCTTATTCCGTATTTCTCTAGTTTGGTAAGTAAAATACTATGGCAAACACTATCGAAAGCTTTACTCATATCTAAGAGGATTGCTAAGACTGGTTGTCTGTCGTTAAGTGATTCCGTAACGTGCTTGACCAAAGAGAAACATGCCAGAGACGTAGAGCTATCCTTCCTAAAGCCATATTGATTCTGATGCAAGATGTTCATTGCACTAAAAAAACCATTAATTTTGTTGTACATAGCTTTTTCAAAGATTTTCGATAGGGTCGGTATTAGTGCTATCGGACGATAATTGTTAATCACACTAGGATCACCTTTCTTGAAGAGGGGTTTAATAATGGTTAACTTTAAACGCTCAGGAAAGCAACCTTGTTCAAAAGACAGATTAATCAAATGGCTAAGAGGCGCAGCTATTAGGTTCGCACACTGTTTCAATATTTTGGTGGGAAATCCATCATAGCCGGTTGAGTTGGTATTATTTAAAGATTTTATTATTTTAATTACATCAAATTTATCTAATAGGGACAGAAAAATACTATTATTGGCGGTTTTTATGCCTGTATGCCTATCGATTCCTATGTTTATTTGAGAATTATTCATGAAAAACTCATTCACACATTTTATTATGTCTTCTTTCATGAAACACATGGGAGAAGCCATTTCAGACCGCTGGCACCGATCTCTAAGTACCGTGCTGGGCTGGCTTAGAGCACGGGTAAGCGTTGCCGTCATACGTGCAACTAGCATGTGCATTCGTGGCACACGTTACAGGTTCAAGCCATTTCATCATCTGCTGGACATAGGCTTCCCCAAAAAGGCTAACCATGTCATCTTGTCATCAGGCTCCTCAGAATCCGCCAAAGCTGGGCCGTCCCGCGCCGGCCAAGCTGGGCCGTCCCGCGCCGGCCAAGCTGGGCCGTCCCGCGCCGGCCAAGCTGGGCCGTCCCGCGCCGGCCAAGCTGGGCCGCCGGCCGACACTGAGAAAAAGTAAAAAATTTTAGTATTCTAAGACCAAGGCATATCGACTGTCAAATTGACTTGTCAAGGTGAAACCGCGCTCCATAAACGCTGCGCGTGCCAGCCACACCTCTCGCTACAACGCCGAACTGCCGCCGCAAGCCGAACCCGACGGATAACGTGGAGCACGTCCTAGCAGTTGAGAGGCACCTTCGAGAGTACTTCGCAGCACCGATCGTGGCGGAAGAGGACCCCGTCTTCTTCACACCCGGCCAGGTGAAACGAGCTCTCCAGAGGACCAAGCCAAAGAAGGCACCGGGCGCTGATGCGATCCCGAACAAGGCGCTCCACCACCTGCCGCCGCGCGCAATCGCGGCGGTGGTGCGCCTGTTCAATGGGATCCTGCGCTCGGGACACTTCCCCACACCGTGGAAGCTTGGCCGGGTCATCCTTCTTCACAAGCCTGGGAAGAACATGAAGAAGCCGGAGAGTTACCGCCCGATCACTCTCCTCAGCACCATCTCGAAGGTGTTTGAAAGACTCCTGCTAGACCAACTTCAGCACCACATCGAACCTCGGCCTGAACAGTTCGGCTTCCGCGCAGGTCACAGCACGACACTGCAGCTATCGAGGGTACTGCACCACATGACGGTCGCCATGAATAAAAAGGCGGTCACGGTTGCAGTATTCCTCGATATGGAAAAGGCGTTTGACAGGGTGTGGCACGAGGGCCTCATCCACAAGCTGTCAACGTCCTCCGCTCCTCGTCGCATTGTGCGAGTCATCGCGTCTTTCCTTCGCGACAGAAGATTTCTGGTGGCGGTGGAAGACGCCACCTCTACAGAACGCCCGATCCTGGCCGGCGTTCCCCAAGGAAGCTGCTTATCTCCGGCCTGCTATGCCCGCTACACCGACGACATACCGGTGGAGGGCGACGTCAAGCTGGGGCTATATGCGGACGATGCGGCGTTCTTCGGGACGTCCATTAACCCCACACACGCAGCCAAGAAACTCCAGCGGCAGCTTGACGTCCTTCCCGACTGGCTCTCCAAATGGCGACTGTCGGTGAACGTGGGCAAGACGCAGGCCATCGTCACTGGAAGAGGAAAGCAGCCTCCACCACTTCGAATGCAGGGCCAGGAGATTCAGTGGTCACACACGGCCAAATACCTTGGTGTGACCATCGACCGGGGGCTCACCATGGCGAAGCACGTGGACGAGACGGTACGGCGAACAAGAGTAGCAGCGACTCGACTACGCCCAGTCCTTGCCAGCAGCCTTCCCTTGCGCACCAAGCTTGGGATATACAAGACCTACCTGCGGCCCCGCTTGACCTATGCGGCCCCCGCATGGTACGGTCTTGTATCAGAATCCAACAAGAAAAGGCTGCGTGCGCAGGAGTCCCAGTCCCTGCGCACCATCGTCTCAGCGCCGCGCTACATGCGCAATGAGACGATCTTTCGCGACCTGAATTGGCAAGGGCTGGATACCTTCATCGGGATCCTGGCAGGAGCCATGTTTCGCCGTGCCGACAACTCGGGAAATCCACACCTCGAGGGGATCGCACCACTGCACGCACGTCCACCAGACGGAAGGGGCCGGGCTCTGCCGAGAGAGCTCGTGCCCCCCGACTGAGCCCCCTGGTCTAGTCCACCAGGTCACACCAAAAGCCGCTGAAAGGCCAACAAATCCACATGCCGCTGAAAGGCCAACGCGTCTCCACCGCCTGAAGAGGAGATGGATACCACAAGAACCCGAAGACTCCGAACGAACGGACTCCAGCTAGAGATCCCGTCCGTAGTTGCGGACGGAGAAAGATGCCGCCACAGAGGGCAATGCCCTGAAATGGCTTCCCCACACGCCCGCGAGGGCGAGTGTGAGCGTCCACGAGGCAAGCTACAAGTTACGAAGAAGAAATCCCTGCCCGACTCTCTCCCTGGTGTGAAGATCAGCAAGAAGTTTTTATTACTAAAATCCCTGCCCGTCAGTATAGCGTTGTTCGTCAATCCAACGTTGTACTGTACCCGTCAATCCAACGTAAACAAACCAGTCATAGGTGCGTCAGGCACAGTAGATATAATTGATTTTAAATTTTAATTAAATTTGTTTTGAAGTATAATATTTACATGATGTAGTTTAATTTCCTCGCAATCGAAGTGAAAAGTAGAGTGTGCAACTCGTCCATAAAACGCATTTTACACTCGACTTTATTTTCATCCTCGCTCGCAAGCTCGCTCGGATGGATAAACGTCTTGTATAAAATGGTGCGTTTTATGCAGTTGTTGTACAATCTACTATTTTTCAATTGCATAGAAATTTGTATGGGATTATATAATTCTAAATATACCTATATATATATTTTTTTCCAGAGCAAAGGAAGCAAAGCGTAAAAGGAGGTCGCGGCGGCAGCAGGGCCCCACTAAAACGGAGCAAGAGCGGGAGGCCAACGCACAACGCATGAGGTCGAAGAGGAAAAGGTAAAAAAAAAACGGTAACTCCTAAAGTGCGCACCCCAGTATGGTCTAGTGCCCACCCCAGGATTTTAGGCCCACCCCCAGACCCCCAATACAATACTTTGGTACCATGCAGCTGAAGATGGCCGTAGGGACTCCTTAACAGCACAGAATAAACCCTATACCTCTAGATTGCCGGTCCAACGTTAACCACTTCGCTACCCTAACTCCCAAGCAACTTAGCGAATTTAGCAGTTTTGGAATAAGATGGCTTTCGGTAAAATGAAAATTAGTCTAAACGTTAGAGGTGGGAAACAAAAATTAGTGTTTCAGATAGATAACCCTGTATCAGCCCCAGCTGTAGGGTCAAAGTAGGTACGCCGACCTTACGGTACCTATTTTTATTATATTCCAATTGTTTCAGATGCGGGTAAATTTGTGAGACGTCAATGAAAGGACTGTTTTGTAAAAAAATTTAAAAAAAATAAAAAAAAATAAAAAAACAATAAAAACCTAAAAAAATGTATCACAAATCACAAATGTAACAGCTGTACACTTCTGATTTTGTTCCTTTTATTCTCTATTACAACATAAATAATAAACCTACTATAAATTATTGTTCAATTTCATCATATTAAAAAAAGACACATTCACATAACATTATTATGTATGTCATAACAGAGAATAAAATCGACAAAAGTGATACCATATTAATATGACGTTTAAGTGGACTGTTTTGTAATAAAATATAAAAAAATTAAAAAAAAAATTAAAAATAATAAAAACCAAAAAAAATGTATCACAAATGTAGCAGCGGTTACATTTATGATTTTGTTCCTTTTATTTTCTATTATGATATAAATGCCTAACCTGCTTTTATTTATAGGCATATTATTTTAACTAAAACACACACACACACACAACAACAACATAATATTTTTAATCATAAAATTATATATCCTTGAAGGTTTTAAAATATCTATCCATGCTTAATTTTCCTTAGTAGATACTATTTTATGATCTGTGTCTTAATATAGTGTTTTAATAATTCACTTTCCAATCAGTAATACACGTTATAAATTGCTAAAGTTAATTCATAAGTATTTACGTTACATTAACACACCAAAATCCTTTATGCTACGTTTTAAAACGAAAGAACCGAATATTCGTTGCTCAAAATAGCGTAAACAGAAAGTAATTTATTCCATAATATGTATTAAAATACACATGCCCATCATATTTGCTTATACTTGTGACAATTCGTTATATTTGTCCACACTCTAAACATTAAAAAGTGAATGTGAATCCGACTTCAATTAATTTCACAAGTCACACACACGCATAATACGTTATAATAATAGGAAATTGTATTTCAAATTATTTACACGATGGGCGAACTAATATCAAACAAACTATAGGTATAAGTACATACACATACTATTAATTAAATTACATATATTATAAAAAAATATTAAATTTTATTTGAAATCTAATCGTAAAGTTGTTTTCGTCCTTGCTTATCATCCTCCGTTCTCATGTATATTTCACAAATATTAATTATACACGTTAATTTTTTTTTCTTTTTAAACTCATCAACCAATCCTATTTTTTTCTTGTATTATTTCTATATAATAATTTATCGTAATAAAAATAAATATGCCTCACAAAATGGTTATTTGCATTTGAATTCAAAATAAACAACATTTTTTTGATCCATTAAATATTTTTTTGGACAATTACTTTAATATTGCATACAGTTTCTATATAATAATAACATATTTATTCAATTTACATGCCTCTTATGATTGATGTAAAAAATAAGTGTCACGCGGTAGCAGAATAATTTTTATCTTGAGCGCAATCACTTGAATCTCTCGCTACGCTCTGGATTCTACTTTAGAATCTCTCGCTTCGCTTGTGATTCTATTGTAGAATCCTTTGCTTCGTTCCAGATTTAACGTATATCCTTGCCACAGTAATATCATTATGCTCCCTTATGACGCAAATAACTATATACTTTGAATGAGAACTTGTATAAATATCAAAACAATCATTTTGCCTTCCTTATTGTATAAGTATCATGTCATACTTAAATATGCTGTGTCATTTTGTTTATACTATATGGTATGGACAAAATTGCTATTTTCGTAAATTTATTTCTGTATCAAAACAAAAAAAGAACACCAGACATGTTTTATTTTTCAACTATTTTCCAATTTAACCAAGTATGTTTTTTATTGTACAGATTTTACGTCATGATTTCCAAACTTAAACAGAAAATAAAGTATCATAACATAATATACTTGACCGGTTTTCATAAAAATAATCGCAAATAAAATATTCTATTATTTTTACTTTTATTTTCACATCGTCATAATGTTGCAGCGATAAACAATTTGCAAGTTTTTATATATTAGATAAAGGCCAATATGATATATAAGCAATTTAGTCCGCATTTACACACAAACACCTTTTTTTATATATTTTTTTTATTACGCGTCAAATGTAATGCTCTATTTTACAGTCAATTAAAATTAGCCGTTTACTATTTTACACTTTGACATCTCCCAAATAGGTGATCGCTCTACCAGTCACGAGATTTTATGGTAATGACGTCTGCAACCCAAGACGATATTTCTCAATCTTCTTCTTCATTGGTTTTCATAGCTGTACGTTAGAGGAAACGATCGTATTTAGCCATGACACTGATCGCTCACTGTACACCGAGTCCTCG
Organism: Apotomis betuletana; assembly: GCA_932273695.1. Taxonomy (NCBI): domain Eukaryota; kingdom Metazoa; phylum Arthropoda; class Insecta; order Lepidoptera; family Tortricidae; genus Apotomis; species Apotomis betuletana. Next base: position 6,830,907 of record OW026298.1, on the reverse strand, counting down.
GATGCGGGCCGCGGGTGAGCTGAGCAGCGGTTTGGTGGGCAAAGCCGGTTAGCTTGCGCTATGTTGGCTTGCGTGTTGTACAGTCTGTCGCCACTTGCCTCTACAAACTTCTCCTCCGGAATCGCTCCCCGCAATACACCGGCTGCACTCGCATTCGGTGCTGTTATTTCGTTGTTCATATCGGTAGCCTTTCGTGTGATCAATCCTTTTCCTATTCTCTTTATGTCCACTTTTCAGAGCGTCTACCGTCTTAAGTATAAATACAGCCATTGCTGTATTTTTCCTTAGGATGGTGAAAATTATTACAATTTCATTTAATTAGCAACAGATTGATCTCATCTAATGTATGGTTATTATCTTAATGGTATTTTTTGACTTTGTTATTATACAGCATGCTCAGGTGTTCATTGGATGCTCAATAGTTCGATTTATCGACAATGTTTATCTGTATCATTCCATATACTCCTTTGTTTATTTTTTTCATGCCTTAATTATAGGAGAGACTATAGTCCTGATATTTGTTACGTAAACTCGGCTGGTGATACCTTTTTGTTATCTCATCTCATCTCATCTCATCTCATCTCATCCCATTTCATGCTTTGCACTTCAAATTGCGATACACATGACTTCATCCCATTTCATATAATTTCATTTCATGCTTTGCACGTACACGGCGTTATTCATTATATTACATAGCTATCATTACTTTCGTTTCATGCTTTGCACTTCAAATTGCGATACACATGACTTCATCCCATTTCATATAATTTCATTAAATTTCATGCTTTGCACGTACACGGCGTTATTCATTATATTACATAGCTATCATTACTTTCGTCGTTCATATCATTTTTCATATGTCATTGTAAATAGAAATTATAGAGTAATTCGTTGGTACCTCTAGACTAGATAGACTAGATAGAGTAGTTAGTATGGGCGGAGGCTGGTCCAAAGCAGTACTATTTTAGCAACCGGTTGTAAATTGCATTGGGTTTGCCTCTATATTGATTACCTATTCGGTAGTTAATTTGGCGATAGGCTTCAAGGAGTAGCACACGGTTGCCAAGATACTTGAAGCTAGACTGGTTGTACCTTCTCGTGGTTGCCGCCTGTTAATTACATGGTTCTACCGTGAAACATGTAAAACAAAATCAATCAGTTGCAATTTTATTTCTAATTTATGTTTTCTTTCAGATCACATGTAAGATGTACTAAACTGTACTTTGTTTAGATGGTCGTGTCGGTGTACGAACTTGTAAAATCTTCTCAACCGCTGTTGCCAACAATACCAAAAGTTAAGTCTTATCTTTCTGTAGCATGTTTATATTTTGACGATAATTATTGTTTAACTGTAGTTAAAACTGATGGAGGAGGAGGGTTCCTATTTATAACATACATATGTGTGTGTATACCTACTACTAATCGATAACTATAACATCAAATTTCACAAACTGAATAGTAGGTATCACAATGCATCATCCTCTGCATAAAATAACTGGAAGTATTTTGATTTTCAGACCAAAGTACCTGAACGACGAAGAAATCTATTACCTACTACGAAGTTACTTAAACAACTCTGCCGAATCCAACAAAGTTGCGCGATCTTCACACAAGGTAAAACCACACATCCCACATACTATCAAATAAATAAACTGTCACAAAGTTACGGTTAGGTACGAAGACAAGCGAAGCGAGAATGAGTGTTAAGTTGCGATCACATCGCACTCCACTAACAGTCAAAAAAGAAAAACTGTCACATAGTTACCGTTTAATAACACCCACAAGAATTACAAGGATATCTTGCTATTATTTTTATCAGATCATCATTATTTTATGTAAATGTTTTATCCAATCTCCTGTGTATATACTCGTAGATTATATCCAACGAAAAGTATACTGTCTATTATAATGAAAAATTAATTTTATGAATAATATAGTCCCTATAAAAACAAAACATCCATTGCAAATATTAACTGGAGATAATTTTCCTATTTCAGAACATCAAACCTGGATGGCGCAACCACAGACATGGTTCACAAAAGAAATAATCCTGACCCGACAAATCTGCGCAAACTTCACGAGGTAATTTGATTAAAAACCATTGTTTATTTTTTATTCTAAACTACGATGATAAAATTTTACAACACGCCCTATCAGGGACCACAGAAGTATATATGTCGCAGTCAAAAGGACTTTTAACCGACAAAAACAGGCAAAACTGCTTTTGACTGAGCGTGTTGGTCAAAAGTAGTTTTGCCTGAAAATTAATTGGTTAATAGTACTTTTGACTTACTATCAGTCAAAAGTTCTTTTGACCGCAGGCACATTCGTCCCTTTATCTCGATATTATTTTAATCCGACTCGGCCGGGTTAGGTTAGGTTAGTTTTTTTTTTTTATATCCCTGACCAAACAGAATAGTAGGTCTCACAATGCATCATCTTCTGCATAAAATAACTGGAGGTATTTTGATTTTCAGACCAAAGTACCTGAACGACGAAGAAATCTATTACCCACTACGAAGTTACTTCGAACCACTCTGCCGAATCCAACAAAGTTGCGCGATCTTCACAAGGTAAAACCACACATCCCACATACTATCAAATAAATAAATAAACTGTCACAAAGTTACGGTTAGGTACGAAGACAAGCGAAGCAAGAGTGTTAAGTTGCGATCACATCGCACTCCACTAACAGTCAAAAAGGAAAAACTGTCACATAGTTACCGTTCAATAACACCCACAAGAATTACAAGGATATCTTACTATTACTTTTATCAGATCATCATTATCTTATGTAAACGCTTTATCCAATCTCCTGTATACTCGTAGATTATATCCAATGAAAAGTATACTGTCTGTATTAAATAATGAAAAATTAATTTTATGAATAATATAGTCCCTATAAAAACAAATCATCCATTGCAAATATTAACTGGAGACAATTTTTCTATTTCAGAACATTACACGGCGAAATCACAACCATTGTTCACAAAAGAAATAATCCTGACCCGACAAATCTGCGGAAACTTCACAAGGTAATTTGATAACAAACCATTGTTTATTTCTTATATTAAACTACGAAGATAAAATTTAACAACACAGTCCTATCAGAGACCACAGAAACCAACTGCTACCAGAACAGTAGGTTAGGTTAGGTTTGAACTGTAATGCCTAAGAAAACTGAACTGCTATCAGAACTGTAGGTTAGGTTTGAACTGTAATCCCTAAAAAAACCGAACTGCTACCAGAACTGTAGGTTAGGTTAGGTTTGAACTGTATTCCCTAACAAAACCGAACTGCTATCAGAACTGTCTATTGCATATATTAACTGGAGATAATTTTCCTATTTCAGAACATCAAACCTGGATGGCGCAGCCACAGACATGATTCACAAAAGAAATAATCCGGACCCGACAAATCTGCGCAAACTTCACGAGGTAATTTGATTAAAAACCATTGTTTATTTTATATTCTAAAATTTTACAACACGCCCTATCAGGGACCACAGAAGTATATATGTCGCAGTCAAAAGTGTGAAATGGTCAAAAAGACTTTTAACTGATAAAAACGGGCAAAACTGCTTTTGACTGAACGTGTTGGTCAAAAGTAGTTTTGCCTGAAAATCATTGGTTAATAGTACTTTTGACTGTTACTATCAGTCAAAAGTTCTTTTGACCGCAGGCACATTCGTCCCTTTATCTCGATATTATTGTAATCCGACTCGGCCGGGTTAGGTTAGGTTAGTTTTTTTTTTTATATCCCTAATCAAAAGTGTGAACTGGTCAAAAGGACTTAACCGACAAAAACAGGCAAAACTACTTATGACCAACACGCTCAGTCAAAAGCAGTTTTGCCTGTTTTTGTCGGTTAAAAGTCCTTTTGACCAGTTCACACTTTTGATTGCCACATATACAACGACTATGAACGATACAAATCATTTGTTTTGCGTGAAATACCTATATTATGCCAACTAAAACATTTAACTAGGTTTGCGTGTCATTTATTTGTGAGGAGTCAATTTGTAAACGGAATTCTACGATTTGTTTTACGACTTAAATGATAATGGTCTAAAGTAAAAATGTCGACACTTGGGTATGATAGGTTCGTTAGTTATCTTCAGATGCCCGAAGGGCAAACGCCACAGAAATAGGAGCCCTCCGTCAAGTTTAAAGCAAAGTCAGACGAGTCTTTTTTTGCACCGTTCAAAATCGCCATCATGTTTCCGATCCCTTATCAAAGTGGATCCCAAACATATCATATACTACTACTATTATTATGTATCAAGTAATTTTTTGTTTTTATTTTCAGATCACAAATCGCTTGGATGACCCAACAACGGACGCGTCACTACGGTGGACGCGCAGCCGCCGAGTCAGCCTACCAGAACTAGACGACGATAGCCAAGAAATTCCTTTGATTTTGTTCGCGTACCTCTCCTGTTTTATATACATGCACCTATAGTTTTTCGTTTACCAATATTCAGTACAGCAATATAGTTTTGTAATGATTTATCTTTGTTCTTCTAATCAATTTATAAAATTTTTGATTAAATCAAGTTCATAACATATTCTGTTTTTTCTGTAAGAATATTGCATAAACACGTTGTTATAATAACAATATGAATGATTGATAAATAGTATTCAACGTTTTTATGTAAATAAATAAAACGTAAATCTATCCTGGCGGCCTATAATGGTTGCGTTTATCACGTAATAAATAAGTGTCAAAGCATCTGTCACTCACACTCGCATCTTGTCAAAACGTGACGGATGCTCTTGTCACATTTATCGCATGATAAAAGCAACCATCATAAGCTCGCAGTCACACTAAGAAAGATCGTAATTACAGAAAAGGATTATCAACACAGTTTTACTTGTCAAATTAATCTCATGTGCGAATTAAATCCTACTCTGCTAATTTACGTCTTATCAACAAAATATGACAGTGCTTAATATAAATATAATTCCATATTAAAAACGTTCACTATAATGAACTTTTATAATAACATCAAAATCAATATCAATTTTATTAGGAATAACTATCAATTAGCACAATACTCATATTGTAGAATGATTTTTTATATAACACTCAAATACTCTAAATTCAGTTGATATTCATAACGTATATCGATCATAGTATATATGCTTTCTTTTAGTATAATGATTAGAAAATATAATAGCGTATGAAATACTAAATAGTTTATAACTGCTACCCCCATGCCCCTAAAATGGAAACTGTAGGTTAGGTTTGTTTTAATGACCATGGATAGAAAAAAAAATACTTGCTTGCATGTAGGTATACAGCGAACTATTGCATAAGTATGTACACAAATGATAATGGCAGATGAAATTCTGGGAAGTAAGAAATACCGTTAGGAAGAACTGCGACAAAATGGAATATGGGTCAAAAATCGAAAACCGTAGGTTAGGTTAGGTTTGTTTTTGACCATGGATAGACCGTCAAAATGCTTGCTTGCATGGAGGTATATTAAACTTTAACAGCGAACTATTGCATAAGTACGAGCATTATGCATTTTGGTGTAAGATGTATTGAGTAATACACATTATTTATAAATCTGAGATATTATGAACGTTATACGTTATGATCGTTATATACAGTGATAAACGTTATACTTAATAAAAATAGACATTTTGATGTTTTATCTAACTTTCGTTATACACCTTGAACGCTATACAAAACAAGCTTATATAATATTAGTGTATATAATACGAATATTATAGTATAAGTTCTTATGTCTCATATTACTTACCCTCTTGACACGCACCAATGTTAGGCATGAGCATGACAGAACGCAACTTTGTATAAAAATGTAGATGTCGCTGTCCCCTCGAAGTAAAGTTCAGAATCACGCGAAGGAAATTTTCCCTTCTTACCATGACATTTAGAATATTTTTATACTTTTGAGCAATTAAACACCTTGTTTCACTTTTGTTCAGAAACCACTTCCAATTTAGTGTCGAATTATGACAAAGTAACACAAGTCATAAACATCCTTGCCATAATTTTATTGCATGTCTAAATACAAAAAATAGTTTTTCTATTATGCCAACTCATCTTAATACTAAACTTGTCATATTGAGATAAAAATAACTTTAATATGCAGAGAATATTATTTTATTTGTCGTATGGTAAGAGGTTACAAAACGTACTAAATTAACAATTAGTATATAGCTTCCACTTGACCAGCATAGTTTGTTCGTTCGTTAGCGAACATTTCATGGCAATATGGATGCAGTCTGCGTTTATATTTTGACGATGATTATTGTTTTAAATGTGTTTTATAACATCATACTAATATAATAATAAGTAACAAGTAGTTCAAGCTGATGGAGGGTTCCTTTTTATAACATACATATTTGTGTGTGTATACTTACTACTAATCTGATAACTATAACATTAAACTTCACAAACAGAATAGTAGGTCCCACAGTTCATCATCCACTGCATGCATAAAATAACTGGACGTATTTTCATTTTCAGACCAATGTACCTGAACGACGCGCGACCAAGAAATCTATTACTACGAAGTTACTTCAAACAACTTTGCCGAATTCAACGAAGTTGCGCTATCTTCACAAGGTAATAATAATGAATTAACTGTCACAGAGTCACGGTTAGGTACGAAGACGAGCGAAGCAAGGAGGAGTGTTAAGTATAATGCGATCACATCGCACTCCACTAACAGTAAAAAAAGAAAGACTGTCACAGAGTAACCGTTTAATTACATCAACAAGCATACCAAGGATATCTTGCTATTACTTTTATCATATCATCATTATATTATGTACTTAAATGTTTTATTCGATCTCCTATATATTATACTCGTAGATTATATCAAATGAAAATTATACTGTACATTAAACAATGAAAAAATAATTTTATGAATAATAATATAGTCCCTATAAAACAAAACATCCATTGCATATATTAACTGGAGACAATTTATCAATTTCAGAACATTACACATGGACGGCGAAGTCACAAAAGAAACAATCCTGACCCGACAAATTTGCGCAACCATCAAGAGGTAATTTCATTACAAACCATTGTTTATTTCTTATATTAAACTACGAAAATAAAATTTCACAACACGGTCCTATCAGGGACCACAGAAACCAACTGCTACCAGAACAGTAGGTTAGATTAGGTTTGAACTGTAATCCTTAACAAAACCAAACTGTTACCAGAACAGTAATTAGGTTATTTATTTTATAATTTATAATAAATAATAATGACACAACGGTAAATTAAGAAAGAAAAATTGAATGTGATCTATACTACAATTTAAGCAGGATATGAACCTGCGACCTCTACGTTTCCGGCGTATTGCTCCCAACTGATCCTGCTTAGATTGTAGATCAGATTCAATTTTTCTTTCTTAATTTACTTTTGTGTCATTATTTATAAAAATAAAAAATGTTATATTTCCACATAAAAAAAGAGAATTTATAACATACATGTGTATGTATGAATACCTACTACGAATCGATAACTATAACATCAAACTTCACAAACAGAATAATAGGTCTCACAATGCATCATCCACTGCATAAAATAAGTGGAGGTATTTTGATTTTCAGACCAAAGTACCTACCTGAACTACGAAGAAATCTATTACTACGAAGTTACTTCAGCGCCGCTAAAGAAGTTTTCACTTCAAAACTTATTTCGAACTTCTATCATTTTGTTACAATTTTTTTATGATAGTGAACGCTCGTGAAAAATGTTTACCAGGATCGCATTACAAGCAAAGAGTTTACTGCTGCCTTCTACGAAACGGAAAATGGAATCTTTCAAATAAATATAAATTGTAAATATGCAACGCAAGGTCTACTTCAGCTTGAAAAGATGATTTTGCACCTCTATTATCAAGAGACCTAGGTTGTCCTGTGATGCGCAAACGATTGATATATAGGGTGCAAACAGGATGGATATAGGTTTCCCTGCCGTGTGCAGTTGGGGTGTGTCCGACGTGCATGCAACGTATTATTTACATGTATGCAAAAAATTACGCGCGTGTTGAGTGAGTTATGATTCCTCCAAATATGAACAAACTATTCGTATCTAAATTTAATAGTATATTACTGCCGAGGCCGGGAAAAGTCAGTTCGTGGATGAGTATGATTTTGAAGGACGAGGCGTAGCCAAGTCCTTCAATAATACGAATCTGCGAACTGACATTCCCGCCGAGGCTTGTATAGTGCTTTTCTCCAAATATGCTTGGAAATAATCACCAATCTACATTTTAATTTAATGTATCAGTACCATGAAGTTCATTTGGTACTTATTTTTTTAGGAATAGGAATAAAATTTCGGGTCCGAATCATATGTTTGATTTCAAACAAAATATATGAATAAGAATTAAATATATAAACACAATAACAAAAAATATGCACATAGGTAATTATAAATTTTAGTTAAATGAACAACTTCTTAACACACTGTTTTTTTTTAGAAACCATACCATATTTATCATTCGGAGAAGATCATAAGTTCAAAATAACTTTTATATTGATTTGGACACACAATCATTTCTGTTTTATTTTTTATTTGTTTACGTTTGGTACACTTATTAATTTTCAAATCACTCATTAAATATCATCATATTATTAAAATTAAAACTGTCGTGAGAAATCTCTAATAAATAACTAAGAATCATGAAAATAAATTAACCGCATATAAGATTATTATTCAAATTGTTAGTCCGTTATTCGAAATTTGTCGACATTTCTAATACATTGACAGTAGCAGAGCCAAAAAATGTTCAGTGCAAGAACTAAACGCAGAGAACAATTAAAAAGTTTATAATAGTTTTTATTTTTTAAATTTAGTGGACAATTGGCTGTATGGTGAATTATCTACCAAAGTCTTTGAAAAAATTAAAAGTAAAAATGCAGTAACCGGCCAAATCAAGATTACCCTCATTTGTATGAGACGTTATAAACGGAAGGTATGTTTTTTACTTAATCGTCTTATTTAAATAATATTGATTTCCCGGCTAAGGCCAATAATATATTTTTTTTTTTAATTTTCATTAACGCCTTCTTAATATAACGAACGATTTCGCGGTCCAGTTTTACTACATTAATGGCAACATTTCCAAGCAAGTTGGAGAAAATTATATTATAGTATAATATAGCTACTTCTATTTTTTGTTATAGTATACTTACTTCTATATTTATCCTATTATTTCTATCTTATCTCCGATGCTATTTTTGGCAACGATAGATAAATGGGTCAATCATTTTTCTCTGTTGCTTGTTGCCATGGTGATGTCCCCCGGGTGACTCTTTAAAACTACGATTTTCGGCGGCAATATTGAACAAAAACTTTGTAGTTGCAGCAGTTATTACCATTTCGTTCAAAATTTCATTTGCGCAAATCAGAACTAACTGTTCAGGTTTTTGAGAAAATTATAAATTTTAAGGGGTAAATTTTAGGTGCCGACCACAGGCGCCATCTGTTGAAGTTTTTTCCGTAACTCGGTGACTCGAATGACCTTAACATGACAATTATATAATATATGTACACCAAAAGGACTCGACACACTCACTCATCAAGGAACTCCTTGACAGAGTAATACGCCTTTTTAATACAAAACGTTTTAAGTTTCGTAATGAAAATACGTTCTGTAGGTGAAGCTCCTATTATTTCAGGTATTCAGTTAAATATACGTAAGTACCTAAACAAATAATTGTATAACTTTTTCTTTTGTTCTTTGTAGTCTACCACAGATAATGCTAAACTAAACTGCGTTTAGTTGAGAAACTTGACAGGTTATACTGCCAGAATGTTAACGATTACTCAAAATGAAAATTAATAAAATAATTGCAAAATACACTTAAATAATAAATATAACGTATTAGTTCAATATACAATAAAATTCGCTTGTTGTCAAGTTTTGGTGATAAAACAAAAACTTTAGCTGGATTGAAACCTTATTAGTCTGAAGTTATTGTAGGAGTGTATGTCTAATACGAACCAATCATAGAGACTGTTAGCTTGTGATAATGACGTTGTGACAGATGCGCACACGCACGAAACTTAGCCCGTGGATAACCAAAAGTGGCTTCAGTTTAGCGCTAACTAGGTTACTAGGCGTATTTCTTGTAAGCTATAGCAAGCTATAGGTAAGTATAGTAAGACAAAGGAATTCGGTTTTGTTTGCCCAGGCGAAAAAAAGCCTACGCATTTATTGAGTCGTACTTGACAAATAGAGAGCAATATTCGTATTCGTTGAACCTACATCGAAACGATATACTACGGATACACTATGATTATTGTAACACCCTACTACTACAGTCAACCAATTTGATTTCTAGGCCACTATAGAACCTTGTCACAATGACAATGATATGAGGTTTCAAGCGGCTTTCATGTTGACGTTCACTGTGACAAGGTACGAAATGGCCTAGGAATCAAATTGGTTGACTGTACCCTTACCATGAGTCAACGTGACCGTACTCGCTAGCGACAGCGTGAACGATTTGTATGGAGAATAGTGCAGCGCCCCTAGCGGTTAATATGTGGAACTACAATTCGCCATACAAATCGTTTTCGCAGTCGCTACTGCACTGTACGACTACTGTCACTGTAAACTCATGGTAAAGGTACTGCATGTCTAGCATAACTTCGACAAGGAGTCGCTTGTCAAAATACTATCTGTCACTTTCCTTTCAATACCGTGTGAGCAGGACAGATGACGCTGAGTCACGTGACAAGCGAAGGGGCGCCAAGATAGCCCTGCGGTATCAATTTGCAACAAATGTAGCATGCGGCAAAATATGCTAGACTGTTCTGTGTACTGACACAATAAACTAAATTGATTTTTAGGGTTCCGTACCCAAAGGGTAAAAAACGGGACCCAATTACTAATACTCCGCTGTCCGTCTGTCCGTTTGTCACCAGGCTGTATCTCATGAACCGTGATAGCTAGAGAATTAAAATTTTCACAGATGATGTATTTCTGTTGCCGCTATGAAAACAAATACTAAAAAACAGAATAAAATAAATATTTAAGGGGGCCCGATTACAACAAACGTGATCGGTTGCGATACATACCAGGTGCAAACTCAACTTAACCCGGCCAGTTAAAATGGGAAAAGTATTTGAACGGAACCCTCGATGCGCGATTCCGACTACGAATAGGGAGAGACGCAAGATCCCATTGATCTGATTATGTTCTTAGTTTTAATTGTTACAATGTATTATCTGTAGTATACACGATGATTTATAATCGGTGATACAGATCAGGTACCTACCAACTTTTCTAACTCAGTATTTTTTGATTGCGGTCACGTTGAAGTCGTATTTCCATGAAAACAAGACTTTTATTATTCTATGATCATTTTTATTTTGAAACCAATTTTGTCTTAGATTCCTTGTCACCCTACTAATCTATATCTGTGAGCTTACAACCTCTTTAATAATTTAATGGCAATTACAATTTATGAGTAATAACTTGTCGTTGTCATTACAAAAACAAAGTCGTAGACTATTTCCCACCAAAACGATGGCACGACGTAGGTATTGTACTTCAATAATTTATGTAGGATGACTATGTATCTAGTGGTTATAAGTTTTATTTATGTTTTAACTTTTAATTAATGAAACAGTCCGGTAATTGCGCGAGATATTAGCTGGATATATTAATATTTTTCTAATCCTGATCACCGATTAAAAATCATCATGTAGGTACACTATTAGTATCTTAAATTGGCCTATATTTTCCGAGTTTCCTGAAAAATTGGGGTCTTTATCTCGACCCATTTGATCTATAGAGGCTGGAAGCATGTAACCTACTGACACGATTGAGTCTTTAAACTACCATTGTTATGGCTATTGATCAACATATCCTTATTTATATTATGGAGTATCTACTTATGCATTTATTTATGAAGTATCTCACATGTCACCGACTGTGTCAAGGATCTCATAACAAAGCATATACTTAATTCACAAAATACTCACTTATACAGGTTGATGTTTTAACTGGTTCATGGTTCATGATTTAGACTAATATTTAGTGTTATGTTATGTTTATTGCCACCAACATTATAATCGCACTTAATGTGCTCGGCGGATGAGAAATCAGTCCTGACAATTGTCATCTCAATACCTACAATCGATTTTTATGACGTAATTCATGGAGATTATTACTTCTTATTCGCCGAATTCTATAATAATCGTTATAAAATTCATCAATTTAGAAAAAGATGAATACGACGAGATTTTTTCTTAACGACTTGTCGATTTTGACGCACTGATGGAGCAGCTATCTACTGAGCCAACGGCCCTGGGTTCGAATCCCGGTAAGGGCATATACACGATGATTTTTAATCGGTGATCAGGAGTAGGAAAATATTAATATCTAGCTAAAATTAAACTTAATAGGTGAGGGCTCACGCAATTACCTCAGTGTTTAATTAATTAAAAGTTGAAACATAATTAAAACTAATAACCACTAGATACTCGTACATGGTCATCCTACATCAATTATTGATGTACGATACCTACGACGTCAAGTGTCATCGCTTTGGCGGGAAATTTTCTACGACTTTATTTTTGTAATGACAATGATAATGACAAGTTATTACTCTTAAATTGTCATTGCCATTAAATTATTAAAAAGGTTGTAAGCTTACAGATACAGATTAGTAGGGTGACTAGGAATTTAATACAAAATTGGTTTCAAAATAAAAATTATCATAGAAAAATAAAAGTTTGTTTTCATGTAATTACGACTTCAACGTGACCGCCATCATTTACTGGGTTAGAAAAGTTGGTACCTGATCACCGAATAAAAATCATCGTGTATACTTGTGTGATAAACTCGTAGATTTGTTTCTGGGTCATGATTTTTCTATGTATCTCAGTATACAATCTAAATTATTGTATAATGTGCGTATGATTATTAATAAGTTAGCCCTTTTTATACCCGAAACACAGGGAATTCTAGTTTAGACGCGAGTCATATTTTGTCAAAATATATATTGTCTATAGTTATTGTTAATGTAAAATCGTTCTATTTTTGTTTTACTTTTATATTATTGCGAAAAAGTAAATTTAGAAAAAAAGTCGTAGGAATTGAAATCATTTATTTATTCAGTAAGTAGCCACAAGGGCACTTTTAGAAGTTGGATTGTAAGTTTACCGGCATATCCCATTAGGAGACCGTTGTGGAGAGGAGAGGAGACCACCAGAAATTAAACACATATACCTACGTACCTACTTAAGTATATTTTTCGTAAATCAGACATCATCTATTATATCCATGTTATAACTATTATAGTCAGCGGTGCAAATAAAAGAGATGTGTACCTAATGATTGTCCAAATCAATGTAAGCTACATTAACATAAAATTTAAACTTTCAATATTTTCAAATGATGTATAAGCTCAACTAAACTATGAAACAAAAATAATATAATTTATAACGCCTTGAAACTTTAATCACCTGTATCAGTTCACACACCTTCATATAAACAACTAGGAACATGATATAAAACATGATATAAACGCAGTTAGACATCTGTAGTTTGACCATTGAGCAGTGAGTAGCTCTTTGTGGATAAAATAAAATAAAATGAACAAAATATTCATAACAATTCAAATTTTTCTACTACTTTGGACGTTATGTGTCGAACTGAAAGAATCAAATAAAGCCCGAAGTCTTATCAAGAAAAAACTAAAAGAACTTTATCGGAAAAAAGCCGTGTTGGAGAAACAACTGCATGCATTAACAGGGTCAAGAAGCAAGAATATAAGCAAATTAAGCCATGAGGCAGATGTAACACACGACGGATTACTGAACAGAAAGCCGACGAAATATCAAAGGGCACCATCATGTCCTGGAAAACCAAAAAAACAAAGAAAACACCGTAAACAAGTTGAGAAGTTGTCACGAAAACACTTTCCGGAAAATAATTCAAATGTCAGCAGAAAAGGGATGGCTCCAAATGAATGTTTATGCATTCAGAGCTCAGCTGATAACCAACATCTAAAAGATAAAGAAACTTCAATCAACAACAACGTAAACCAATCTACAGAGCACGTACTAGATAGTCGTTACTCCAATGGACGTACTAATAATAATGAAACCGATTACAATGAAAGCAATCATAGCGAAACCAATTATAGTCAAACCAATATTCCTGAAACAATTGTATTAACAACACAATCTTCGGGTTCACAAGAGATAAACACCAAGCATAGTGAATCCGATTATAAAGAAACTAATATTATTGACAAACTTGTGTTTACAACACAACCTTCGGGAACACAAGAAATAGACAGTGACGAGTGTCAACAAACGACTGAGAGAGTCGATATAAATAATGTTGTATCACACATTGTTAAAAACCAAGGTAATACCACAGGAAATGCCGCAACCAAGCCAACAGAGCTGAATCAAAATAAATTACAGGCTCGAAAAAGGAAGTATACAAAGTTTCGGCAAGGTGAACAAGGTGCAGCGCAAAACTACAGAAGACAAATCATGCCCGGAAAACCACCCTCAGACGAAGGATTTCCTGGAAATGTAAATGGATCTGGACCTGGAAGTGGACCGGGAAAGGGGCCTCGACAGCGTGGACCGGGAGGACCTGGTGGACCGGGAGGACCTGGTGGACCGTCAGTACCTGGTGGTCCGGGATCGGGACCTGGTGGACCAGGATCGGGACCTGGTGGACCGTCAGGACCTGGTGGACCGTCAGGACCTGGTGGACCGTCAGGACCTGGTGGACCGTCAGGACCTGGTGGACCGTCAGGACCTGGTGGACCGTCAGGACCTGGTGGAGCGTCAGGACCTGGTGGACAGAAAGGACCTGGTGCGCCTGGATCTGGAACAACCCAAAAAAAAAAGAGCCCTGTAACTACACCTGAATCGGATTATGATTATTATCATCATGATCCACCAACACGCGCCCCGCCTGTATTCACTACACCACATCGCTCTCTTCCGGGGAATGATCAGCAGGGCCAGTCGCAAAACCCCCAAGGCCCAGGCCAAGGCCCAGGCCAAGGCCAGTCGTATTACCCCCAAAGCCCAGGCCAAGGCCAGTCGTATTACCCCCAAAGCCCAGGCCAAGGCCAGTCGTATTACCCCCAAAGCCCAGGCCAAGGCCAGTCGTATTACCCCCAAAGCCCAGGCCAAGGCCAAGGACCAGGACAAGGAGCAGGACCAGGACAAGGACGTTGGCCTCCGAGAAAACCAAGCCGGCCCGGCGATCAAATCAAAAAACGTACAGGGTTAAGTGCCGTGATTTGTCCATACATAGACCGCTTCATAAATTACAACATAGTTGATCTTCCGGGGCTTAAAGAAATACTATAAATAACAGTGGCGGGGTGTGCATAGGACCCGATTCCGAGTGAGTCGATCATTTAAACCTTTGGAACTTTGGGTGCCTTATTCTATCTCCACTCCTTCTTACAATTCTAATCTAACACAATAGGAGATGCGACTTATGTTGCAAAACGTAGTGTAGTTAGGTAGGTTGCTAGTTAACGTAGGTTGCAGGAAGCCGCTGGATGCAGGTCGCTTCCAACCGGCCGATCTGGAAGTCACTGGGGGAGGCCTATGTTCAGCAGTGGACGTCCTGTGGCTGAAATGATGATGATGATGAATATGTCAAGAAAAAAAAACAACAAAATTATTTTGAAAAAGATATGACTTCATTGATACGAAAATTTTAGGATTTGTTTTTTAACCCAAAATAATTTTTGAAATCGTTAGAATCCTCATAATTTAACAAAACAATAATTTTGTATGACAGCCATGAACTTAAACGCACTTTCCACGGTTAAAAATGGCAAATTACTTATTTTCTCTATACAAATACTGGTACCCAATCCACTGATGACGTCACATGCAGATTGCAGGTATATCTTTTGTATGGAGCGTTTTTAGTCCTCTGTAGGAATGTTGAACTTTGTCGGTCATTTCTGACTTTCAGAGTAGTCTTAGTGTGTCAATAAAGAATAGAATCGATTGACATCCTCAAAAAAAATGTCCGCGCGCCTTTTGTGACGCCTACGCGTATATACAACTTCAAAAGCCGAATCTTCACGACACTGAAAGAATACAGAAGCGATTTAGCCATCCGTTCTGCACCTTGAGCGTGAAAAATATTACCTGTCCTCTTTCTTCGCTGTACTGTGAGAGAGTGACGGATGATGTTATGTCGTGCGACAAGAGTCGCGAAGCGTAGTTGTGGTAGACGGGTTGGTGTACTTGTATCTTAAAATGCTTAATACCTAATGTGTATCTATAGAATTTTTTCCGGGCTTTATTTCAGAATGTATTTCCAAATTCAAAAACTACGAAAATTGTCTTCTCGAAATTAGTCCTCATTTTGCAATTACTCTCCTTAAATTCTGCCTATTTGTCCCAAAATTCACGAATGTACTTCGCTGCTGCCCATTCACTAATTTCCAAATTTTACTAACCCAATTAGATGACTTAATCAAAGCTTACCTGGAATCTATTTCAAATATTCAGCTCAGCGAAGAATCCTGGACCCAAGCATCCCTTCCCATTCGCTTTGGTGGGATAGGGATCCGCAAAATTTCCTCCATTTCCGCACCAGCTTTTCTGTCCGCTGCCCACAGCTCGGCAGTTCTCATAGGCAAAATTTTGAGGGCGTACTCTGCCTTAAACTATGAGACTGCGGGCTTAATGGAGGCCAAAAGAGCTTGGTCCATTGCCTGCCCGGGAGAGGACTTCCCAGAAAATTTAAAATCACAAAGGTCCTGGGACGACTTCCTATCAAAATTAACGTATGACTCCCTCCTAAGTCGCAGTACGGGCTCTGAACGTGCCAGAATTTTAGCAGCGGGCACGAAAGAAGCGGGCCACTGTCTGCACGCATTCCCCTCTGCCAATACTGGTACGTTTCTAGAGCCCGAAACCCTCCGCATATCCACCTGCCTGCGACTCGGAGTGCCAATCTGTGCGCCTCATAGATGTTCCTGCGGCAGCGCGGTCAATACACTGGGACACCACGGCCTCTCTTGCCAGAAAAGTGCACGCCGCTTCTCGAGACATGCCACTCTGAACGACATTATCCGCCGCTCTCTTGCCACCGTCAACGTGCCGGCGTTACTGGAGCCATCGGGCATCGCCAGGGACGATGGCAAGAGACCGGACGGGATGTCCCTGGTTCCGTGGAGGCTGGGACGTGTGCTTGTATGGAATGCCACTTGTGTAGACACACTGGCGCTGTCCCACCTTCACGGAACATCTGGCAGAGCGGGTGCAGCTGCTGAAGCGGCCGAGAAACTGAAAAGCACCAAATATAGGGGTCTCGGCCCCGAATACAATTTTGTACCGTTTGGGGTCGAGACCCTAGGTCCTTGGGGTCCCAGTGCCCGCAAGCTTTACAAAGGCTTATCCAAAAGGCTTGCAGAGGACACTGGGGACCGAAGAGCTGGCAGCTTCCACGCTCAACGTATCAGCATAGCTGTTCAGCGAGGAAATGCTGCCAGCATTTTCGGTACCGTGCCGCAGGAGAGTCATTTTTTTAATTTGTTTTAGTTTATTTTAATTTTAGGTTTTTTGTACATATTTGTTAGTAGTATTTAAGCTTTTTATTTACTGTTTCTTTGTTTTTCCTTTTTTGTTATTGTAAATAAATATATTATGTGTATACTAACTGAAATTTCAATGTACAAATTAATTTAAAGCCTGACGAGAAATATATGAGGATTGCCAAGAGGGCGCTATTTATAAGATTTATTTGGCAACAGTTTTGCAACCACTTTGCAACCAATGCAACCCATTATATTTAATGAGTAATGACATTAGTTTAAATACCTGTCAGTTCCACTATGTTAACCTCGTAATACCATTTAATGGAAAGCACTCTTTTCCTGAGTGATTTTCGTGTAGTAAACACGTGTACACTTTATTTATAATCTTACGATACGACTATGAATGGTTTTCGGCATTTGTCTAGATTATTTTAAATATTTGCCTTATTATTATTATTATTAAGCCGAGAATGGCAGCTCGAGGCTTTTGCCAATGTCAGTTATGCAGAGGCGCGTTTTAATTCTGCTTGATGCCAAGTTTTGAAAAAAGCAAGAATATTAATTTATATAAGTAAACAAAACAAAACAGCCAATAGGTAAACAAATTTTATATATAAAAAAAAGAGACAAACGGGAAACTAAAGATGAATACTATTATTTTTCATAAAGTCACTTCAAATAGAGATGAATGGTGTGAAAACTAAACGAAGAAGAGACTTGAAATTTACAGGGCGAGGGATGAATGGAGGAAGAAGGTCATACAGAGATGAAGAAAGTCTATTGCATTCAAAAAATAAATGATCCAAATTATCTTCATCCAACCCACATTCACACAAAGAGTTATTTTTAACATGAATTTTAAAAAGAAAGACGGGGTTACACGAGTGTCCCAAACGTAACCGACATATGGAGGAAGTCACTTTTTTATTTGCATCACGGTATCGAAAAAACCAAGGTTTTACTGGAATATTGTCCTGAATGTCAGAGTAATGCAAACCTTTAGTTTGCCTGCATCGAGCCCATTCTACGAACCACTCATCATCGAGATGAACCTTTGCTAAAGAGACCAAATCGTGAGAGTAGCATCTATATGCTGAGAGGCAGCCACTAACTACCGCATCCTTAGCACACTGATCTGCAGTCTCATTACCGCGAATACCCACGTGACTGGGTATCCAGGCCAATGAGACCCCAACACCACGACTAGATAGGCGATAAAGAACACGTTTTATTTCTAGAATAACTGGAAATTTAATATTAGCGCGCAATTGATTAGCTAAGATAGCCTGCAGAGAACTTTTAGAATCAGTAAATACAACACAATAATTTAGATTATGCGATTCTATATACTTAAGAGACTCTAAATTCGCTAACGCCTCGCCCGTGAATACAGAAGAGAAAGAAGGTAATTTAAAACTTAAAATAACATTAAATCTAGGGATCCACACAGCTAACCCCACCGGGCCCTGATCAGACAACTGAGATGCGTCCGTATAAATAGTGGTCCAATTAGGCCAGTGCTTATCAATAGCTTTATTTAAAAGAGAATTTGCACAAACAGAATCTTTATCTATCCCTAAGTCAGTTATAATACTAGGGCGAAACATAATTGCTTCATATGGAGTCCCAAATATTGGATTAAGCCTGCAATTATATACTGGGCAGGGAAGCCGAGTATATTTTAGGAAACTTTTAACAAGACAGGGGCTGTTCTTGTGGAACCAGTAACTGGAGGTATTTACAAGCCTGGAAAGGAGGAGGAGTTTCGGGATAAGAGGATGAGTGGCAGACTGCATAATTTTGAAATATTTGCCATTTAAAGAAACCGCCACGAATGACATTGACATCGTTGACAAACCATCATAAAATCATTGCCAGTGTAAGAAATTAGTTCCCGTGTATTCCGGAATATGGCGCCTCTTCATATATTTCTGGTGAGGCTTTACAGAATTTTTCACCTATGAAGAGTTTTGTGGCACCTGTCATCTCAGTACATTTTTAGGGTTCCGTAGGCAACTAGGAACCCTTATAGTTTCGCCATGTCCGTCTGTCCGTCTGTCCGTCCGTCCGTCCGTCCGCGGCTTAGCTCCGTGACCATTCGTACTAGAAAGCTGAAATTTGGTATGATTATGTGTATGTATAACGCCGACAAAACGGTAAAATAAAAACTATTTTTTTTCGGGTACCTCTAACACCTAAAGTAGGGGTGAATTTTTTTTTTGTTTCAACACTTGTGTGTGGGGTGTCGTTGAATAGGTCTTTTAAAAATAATAGGGGTCTTCTAACATAATTTTTTGATAAAGTCAGCAGTTTTGTATATATTTGCACCGAAAATAAAAAAAATAGTGCCCCCCCGCCTCTAACTTTTAAACCACGGGTCAAAAAATTATGGAAAAATTCATGGAAATGAGGCCTTATAAGTACTTTCAATGAAAACTATATTGAATAAAATCGGTCAAGCCGTTTTTGAGTTAGGTATTGCAAAAATTCATAATTTTCTTTAAAATGACGTAAGTGCTGCGCGGTGTCCTTATACTTCAAACGTTACACATATTAGTTAACTGCCATATTGCATTAAAAGATTCCGCTCAATCTGGCACGCATAATCGATGACTTCCAGAAGGTAATAAGTAATTAGAGTTACTTTGGCGTTTACGACCTTTTTTATAGAGCTTGAAATCTTTCTCGTACCTAATTTAAGCCCATCTATTGTGAAGGATGGGCAACTACGGAACCCTACACTGTGCGTGGCCCGACATGCTCTTGGCCGGTTTATAAACTATAATCGGAAAAATGTACTGAGATGACAGGTGTCACAGAACTCTTAATAGGTGAAAAATTCTATAGTAGATAGTGATTTTTGATTTCGTGTTAATTTATTACTCTTAGGGCCGATTGTTCAATCACCAGATAAATTTATCTGCCAGTTAAAATTAATGCTATACTTTTCTCCCGTCATATAAAAGAAAAGTGACAGCCAACATTTATCTGACAGATATGTTTTATCTGGTGATAGAACAATCGGCCCTTAAATGTATAACTCGCAAATTCTTTGTATAGAATTAATAAAGCTATTTTTTTCTGGTGTACTTGTATCTAATCTATCCAAAGGGTTTAGCTAAAGGATATTTCCAAGGAATTTGAAAAGGTGAACGTGAAGGGTTATGGGGATAACTGGCTAAGCTACATTCGCAGAACCTTACAGTACAGAAAATTTAAGTTGTGAAGTCAGCTTATGATCATGTTCTAGACGAGACTGTTCGCCCAAGTAATGCGATTTGTGATTTTGCATTACTTGGGAGGGTGCCATTTTTTAGGGTTCCGTAGTCAACTAGGAACCCTTATAGTTTCGCCATGTCCGTCTGTCTGTCCGTCCGTCCGTCCGCGGCTTAGCTCCGTGATCATTAGTACTAGAAAGCTGAAATTTGGTATGATTATGTGTATGTATAACGCTGACAGAACGGTAATATAAAATTTCAAAAAAAAAATTTTTTTTCGGGTACCTCGACCACCTAAAGTGGGGGTGAATTTTTTTTTCTTTTCAACACTGGTTTTTGGATTGTCGTTGAATAGGTCTTGTAAAATCTAACATTATTTTTTGATAAAGTCAGCAGTTTTGTAAATATTCGATCCAAAACAAAAAAAATAGTGTCCCCCCCCTCCTCTAACTTTCAACCACGGGTCAAAAAAATTCGGAAAAAATCATGTTAGTGAGTCCTTATAAGTACCTACTTTCAATGAAAACTATATTGAACAAAATCGGTCGAGCCGTTTTTGAGTTATCGCCAAATTTCATATTTTTTCTTTAAAAGGTCGTAAGTTGACTTCCAGAAGGTAATAAGTGATTACAGTTTCTAGGGCGTTTACGACCTTTTTATAGAGCTTAAAATCTTTTTTAACGTAAAACAGCAGTTTATTGTGAAGGATGAGCAACTACGGAACCCTACACTGAGCGTGGCCCGACATGCTCTTGGCCGGTTTTTCATCTGATGGAAACAAAAACTATGCGACTGCTAGCATTCACGTCCGCGAACGTGGTTAACCTTGGTTTTTACACGAGGTACTAGTGGATGAATGCCTACCAAGTGCCAGGAAGTCATAACATAGTAAGAGATAAACCTTACGTGCAATTACGATGAACCGCAACTACTACACCTGGAACCTACAGAGGTGAGTTGGTCTCGTTTTATGGTAAATGCATCGATTGCGCCGACTCTGATATGACTGCAGAAGCAGATTTCAAGATATGTAAATTTATCGTATATTAATATAAATAAGTTGTGAAGGGCACAATGAAACGGCTGAATTCGCAACGCAAATGTATAAGTAGCATTTAGCATTGCAAGAATTATTCTGCATGAAGTAATGTTTTTTATAGAAATCAAATTAATATTCACGAGTTAATACATTTTATTGTAGACGAATAGCGTAGCAGTCCGTAGCACGTAGAAGCGGCGTTTATACATATTGAATGACCTTCATCATTATTCGCCCCCCATTTACGTGGGTATTTTACCTTAAAAACAATATAGATTGTTACACTAGGGCTGAAAGGCGTCAATTTTGACGCGAGATATTTTCTCGAACGTGAGTTCGACAACTTGCTGAAAACTTGAATATAATGGTTTTTCATATAAACTCGTGCGTTCGCTACCAGAATAGGATTGTATTTCATTGATCGTATTTTTTTGTAAAAAAGTGATTAAACATTAAATTCTACAAAGTTTGACTGAAAAAACTAAAAATTACTATACTGATCGCACCGCCACTGTAGCATTTAAACAAAATGTAGCATTGGCAATATTGGCATGATATTTTTACATTGAACCAATGATACAAAGTAGTAAAAAATTTAAATGCGTAACCTGGCGGAAGAGTCCGGGAACCGAACCCAGTACCTCTGGATTACCGGTCCAGTGTGTTAAGCTCTCCATCACCCTAACGCCAAATAACCTTTCGAATTTTTCGATAAGAATTATAATATCGTTGCGAAGGCCCTTAATTGAAAGATCCGATTATGATTTACATTTTTGTTAAGATGATACGTCATTCGACGTCGTCCAGCTAATTCAAGATTATTTTGTTTAGCTTAGTCACAGATTTATCGTCTATTTTCCAAGTGACATTACCGTTGCGGCGGTCACTTGTTCCACCCGGTTCGCCCTAACTTGTACTGCAGCAAAATCGTGCGGGACCAGGACTCCAGAACTCGGCAGAAGCTTAGTGGATGAAAAGTGCATGCTTTCACTATCTCATGTTAACGTATATTTGTATAAAGTCTACGCTATCTCAAGTCCAAAACATAGTTTGCCATCTGTAAAATTTCTCAAAATTTTTATTTGTCCGAAAGTAATTATTTCCTATACCCGTAATATTTTGAGGATTTTACAAACATCGTTTACAAGAACCCATTAGGTTAGGTTAGGATGGTTTATTTTATAATTCTTCTAAAAAAATTACAGTTAAGTATGGAAAAAAATTGCTTTAAGGCAAATGAAAATTTGGCGAAATGTTACAAATGGGAAACAAACATTAGTGCTTCGGATAGGTGCTTCTAGAAAACACACTACAGCCCGTGAGCTCTCAGACTGCAATTTGGGTTTGGGTGAAAACTGAGAGGTTCTTATCTGGATCGCGTAAGAGCGAGCGAGACAGGTATAAAACGCGAATCACACAGCTCACGCACTGTATGACTGATATGATATTTGATAAAGGACGATCGGGTACAATCTAGTAATTGATATACATTGGCAATATCCATACAAGAAATAAATGAGCGTTCTCAATTTTTATGTAAAATTCTCTAGTTAATGAAGGTACCTATTATGGTGCATGTAACAGGAGCAACTAAACAACATTTACTTAGATTTTTTTTTAATGGTTTGCATCTCTCATCTTGTGGAAAATTTGACAGTCACAACACACAAAAAGACGAGTGGTACATTTTACATAATAAATCCGCCTTAGCAATAGTCCGATTGTCCGACCGAAAATCCGAATCCTGATGCTATTGTATATTTCACATAAGATTTTGATTAAAGCCTAATATCACATACCATGATACAGCACACTTTTAAGGTTTTTGTAGAGTCGAGGAGAGAGCTCGCGGGCGACTACATTTTTTACGTCCCGTATTGATTGATTATTAACATAAGAGACCTTACCCACTACCGACGTAACACAAAATAGTATGTAGTCTTCGTTACCGTAAACCGGGGTTACTTTAGCTTAATTTGGGGCTACTTTGATAGATTTAAAATGGTTATAAAAATGCAAATAAATATTCATAGCTCGATTGAGCAAATTATCCAAAGTAGCCCCTGCATTTCACAGTCACCCCATTTTACGGTATTTGTTTCAGACCCTGTATAATGAATACTTGAGGTGTCCTTTAACTACATACGGGGTCAAAAAAGGTAATCTTTTTCGCTTTAGTATAATCAGGTCAATCATAGTGTTAAATTCCCCACCCGCCTTAAGGCTGTTGTCCACTGAAGCTCAAGGGAGAAAATAAACCAACCAGACGGTGACTTTGTGAGGCCCAAAAGAAGCGCTTTTAAATCTGAGGAATGTGATGATTATGACACGACCAGCTGATCATATGATAAAGAGTCAACTGGACTCCTTAAAGGATCTCAGTCTTCCCATATAAAACTTAATTTGTTGTTATTTGACGACGCGTTTGGCTCGGTTGGTAGACACCTGCCTACTGAGTCGGCGGTCCCGGGTTCGAATCCCGGCCGGGGCAAATATTTGTGCAAAATATTTGTTCTTGGGTCATGGATGTTATCTATATTATGTATATCGTTGTCTAGTACCCATAGTACAAGCTTTGCTTAATTTGGGACTAGGTCGATTTGTGTATGATTGTCCCTTAATATTTATTTATTTATATTTATTTATATAGATACTAGGTCGATGCAGAGTCAGCCACCGGCTAAGCTTGCACCATGAATTGGAGCGGAGTTTTTTTTTTTTTTCGAAATTTTCTCTTCGTCACGACCTAGCGAAATTTAATTTGTGCATTTTAAAACAAAAATTTCTAAAATCGGTTGAGAACTCGCTGAGATCTGCGCATTGTTACAAAGTCCATTCGAGTCGATCCATGGGAGCTTCGCTCGCTTCGCTCGCTCCGCTCCAACAAAGATCAATATGAAAAGTCTTTGAGGTATAACCGATAAGCCTTATTCCTTTTCATTTATCCAAAGTAGCCTTTTTCAGTCGCTCGCTTGCAGCGTAACGGTAGCAACGTGTGTGCGCCCGCGCTAACGATATCATTCATAGTACACAATAAAGAAATTCGAAATGGCTAAGTGTGCAAAGTGTAACAAAATAGTAAACAAAAAATCACCAGGTCTGCAGTGTAACAAGTGCAGCAAGTGGGTCCATGGATCCTGTGCCAATCTATCCACGGAACAGCTAAATACTTTATTTACAATGGAATCAGCTGACTGGAAATGTCGCACTTGTACTGGAAGCACTAAGCCCAAACGATTGTCGTTCATCATGCCTGATGCTGAGGAAGACGAGAACACCGACACGGAGATCCCACAAGCCCCAAAGAATACAGAAAAAATGCTCAGTGAGATCCGTCGTGAAGTCCGTGAGGTAGTTCGCTCAGAACTACAAAGTGTGTTACAATTTTACTCCGACAAGATTGACGACTACGAGCTAAAAGTAATAGAATTCGAAAAACAATGCGTAGGACTAAAAAATACCTGTAAAAATCTCCTATTACAAAACGAAGTGCTTGAACAAAAAGTAAATGCGTTAGAACAAAGCCTTGTCAACAACAACCTGGAAATTGCTGGCATTCCAAGTACCGAACATGAAGACCTTATGAATATAGCTAAAAAAATCTGTCATAAAATAAAACAAAACCCCCAAGATATTATTAACGTGTACCGAAAACAATCTAAACGTAGTGCCGCTGCCGCCACACCTACTTCTACCGCCACTAACACCGAAACAAGTGAATCCGGAGATATCGGAGCACCAAGTTCCGCCCCCGCAAGCCAGCGTGCGCCGGAGCCCATTGTTGTCACGCTCCGAGAAGGCCGTCGTAACTCTTGGCTGGACGCCGCGAAAGCAATTAGCGTGTGCAGCAAAGACGACCTAGGAATGGATCACGAGACAAAAATCATCCTGCGTGAGGCCCTAACGTCTTTTACGGCTTTCCTGAGGTGGACTGCCAAAACAACCCTCAAGGACACTGGTCTCTACAAGTACGTGTGGTGCAAAAACGGTGTGGTTCGCGCCCGCAGAATGGACAAAGGAAAAGCCCATATCATTCGATCAACGAACGACATAAACCGCCTTGCCAACGATGCCGATGCGTGAACAAAGCGGTATACATAAGCCAACCTACCTACATACGTAAATAAAAATGGATGATATATCTTCCTCAATTATCGAACTAAATTGCAAGACCTGGAATGAATTCGTTGAGAGCATCTCATGTGTACAAAACTCAATTATCACGCTTCACGTTAACATCAGATCCATGATTAAAAACTTCTCGCAATTGGAGCTCATCGTCACAAGCAGCAAACGAACTGTACACGTTATAGTAGTCACCGAGGCTAACATTGCGCACGACTGTGTAGGACTGTTCGAGCTCGACGATTATGAACTTTTTACAGAATTACGAACTGATAGGAAAGGTGGTGGTATCATGATGTATGTGCATAAAAGTGTTAGTTTTGACAGGTGTCCGTTATCAACTTACAACTTTGAATGTATTTTGGGTGAAATAACGACTAACTTTAACCTAAAAATTAATATCTGTGCAATATATAGACCGCCAAACCTAAATAAAACATTGTTTGTATCTGAACTATCAAAAATCATAACGCCCTCAAATACTAGATCTAATTACGTCATCATTGGAGATATCAATATTGATCTTAAAAGACCAAATCCAACATTAAATCATTACCTAAACAAACTAAGTGAAAAAGGGTTAGAACCTGGCATCAGTCAATACACGCGCATTGAGTCCAGACGAAACAGTATAACTAAGTCGTGCATTGATCATGTGTTTATTCGCTGTGCTCCGACGACGAACGGCTACGGGCGCGATCGACAGGTAAAAACCGTGGTGGTAAACAATGCTCTTGCCGACCACTACATAACTGGATTCGCAATCGTAGATAGTTCGCCCGCCACGGCGCAGCCAAATTACGATCTTAAGATAGACAACAAACGGGTGTTTTCAGAACTGCGTGCCGTTGACTGGAGCCAGGGTCTAAACTACGAAAACCCAAATGACATACTTGAGTTTATCACTAATAAATTTTCATCAATATATGGTGCATGCAAATTTAAAACCAAAACAAATCCCAGCAAAAGAAAGTGTGTAAATTGGGTAAATAGTAATGTAATAAAAATGTGTCATAAACGAGACGAACTGTTCAAAATATGGCATCAGGATCAAAATAACGCGCAAAATAGACTCATTTACAATAAATATAGAAACAAAACAAATAAATATATAAATAATTTAAAAAATAACGCTATTAAAAAAGATACCTATTAACGACAACTTTAAAAATCAGAAAAAGGTTTGGGAAATCGTAAACAGGTTATGCGGAAAAATATCAAAATCAATAGATGACATAATAATTAAAAGTTTTAAAAATATTAATATCGACCTACTCGTAAATAAATTTGCACTTGATTTTAAAGATAACGCAAACTCCCTACGTACCTCCTGTGATGAGTTAATCTTATCACAAGATTCGTACGTACGGAACCCTACAGTATCATTACATATTAATAAAGCAACGGAAGACAAAGTTTTCTCAATAATTAAGCACTTAAACATAAAAAAAAGTCCCGGCATTGATGGAATCCGTGTCGCCGATATCCAATCCGTAAACAAAGAAATAACTCCCGTGATGACGCATTTAATAAATTCATGTATCAAAACCTCATTATTCCCCGATAAATTAAAAGTTGGCACCATCAGACCCATATATAAAAAAGGTAACCACTCCGATACAAATAACTACCGGCCTATCACGATATTGTCGTGCATAGATAAAATAATAGAAAAATTTTTTGGACATCATATACATAATTTTCTGGCTAAAAATAACATAATTAATGACAAACAGTATGGTTTCCAGAAGGGTAAAAATACTTCTCAATTACTTTGTAAGTTCACAAATGAAGTTAATGCATACCTAAATGACAAAAAACATGTACTTGTTATATTTATTGACTTCAGCAAGGCATTCGATACCCTCCAATATAATGTTCTGTATTCTAAGCTTCTGCGAGGTGGTATACAGGGTCCACTGTTAGAATTCATAAAAAACTACCACACGAACCGATGCACAACAGTAAAAATCAATAATACATATAGCGACATGATACCTACTGACCGAGGAACGGCACAGGGGTCAATCTTCGGACCGACCGAATATCTTTTATACGTAAATGACATGTGCAATATATTCTCCAGTGGTTCCGTATACCAGTTCGCAGACGATACCTGTCTTGTGGCCGCCGATGCTGACATTACTGTTGCCGAAACAACAATACAAACTAACTTCAACTTGCTGTGTGCGTGGGCCCACGATGTGGGCTTGGTAATTAATTACGATAAAACGAAATGTATGCACATTCACTCATCTCATAAAAAGTGTAATACTAAACCCAACATTGTGGCTCACAGCCACCAGTGCCTACACCACAACACACTAAGTATGTGTGAGTGTGGGCATCTGCAACAGGTAAACAATCACACGTACCTCGGCCTAATCATAGACAATAAATTTAACTGGGCACCCCATATAAACTACGTATGCAATAAACTACGATCTGTGTTGTCTAAATTATCCCTACTAAAACATAAATTACCTTTCAGTACTCGTAGAATGATATACATGTCATTAGCCGAATCAATTATATCCTATAGCCTAAGCAGCTACGGCCGTACTTATAAAACATACTTAGATAACATATATAAGCTACAACTGTCTATTATAAAAACGATTGTACCTAACTCCATAAGACGTAAACATAAATATGACGAAAACGAGTTATTTAAATACTGTCAAATTATTAATGTTTACGATAAATTTAAAATGATGCTACTTTGTGACGAAATCTTAAATTTACCTAATCTAAAAAACAGATGTACTTCATTAAGACTAAGGAGTGAACTGCGCTCAACGAAATATGTACTACCACCGTATAACAATTCTTATGGTAAACGAAAGTGGGAATATCTTTTGCCTTATATACTAAATGATTGGCCAAAAGAAGTGTATCAAGATTTATTTAACAATATGGATAAATGTAAACAAACATTAAAAAATATGCTCATGCCATCTTGTAAGGAGCGTCCGGGTTGCTTGTCACCGGGACGTTGTGGGGCGGGGGAGGGAGAGGTAACATGACGTCGCCGGCCCCACCACCGTCATGCCGCGCCGTTGCTGGTGGCGGCCAGCCCGGACGTACTCCATTAAATATTCCGTTTCTTCTCCTCATTTTTTAAATAAATATAATTCAACCTAGGATTGACTTGACCAAACTGGAACAAGACCTAATACCCAGATATAAAGGGACAAAATTACATAGAAATTTTACATTAATCCTAAGAGTATATCTTGGTCCATATTGGTCAAATCAACCTTATTTGTAAGGTGATAAAGTCGGGTGTACGGTTTGCTATGATAATGATAAATAGTTTAAGTATAAAATATTAAGATAGGCTGTAAGCGAGAGATAACGCGGTGGCAGATAAACCGTGCGCGGTTTTCGCCCACCGTATATTATGTAATAGGTCATAAGTTTCTTGTTTTAAATAAATTGAAAAAAAAAAAAAAAAAAAAATTTGTTTTTTATGTTTATGACAAATATATCGATAATTTCAACCAACTTTTTATAGTGAATAATACTTTTCCCTGAGTTCTAGATAATAACGCAGCTATTTCATGCTTTCATTGCGTAAAGTCCAAAATAAGTTGAAATAACCGACTTCAAAACACCTAGAGATGGATATTGTGTATTTGCATAAAAAATTAAAACCACAGTAAATAAAAACTTAAACACTACTAACTACTATGTACAAAAAAGCTAAAATTAACTAAACTAAAACAAATTCAAAAAACTGCTTCCCTTTGGCACGGTACCGAAAATGCTGGCAGCATTTCCTCGCTGAACAGCTATGCTGATACGCTGTGCGGGGAAGCTGCCAGCTCTCCGGTCCCCAGTGGTCTCTTGAAGCCTTTTAGAGAGCTCTCTGTATTTTTGGGCGCTGGGACCCCCCATGGACCTAGGGTTTCGACCCCAAAAGGTACAAAATTGTATTCGGGGCCGAGACCCCTATATTTGGTGCTCTTTAGTTTTTCGGCCGCCTCAGCAGCCGCGCCCGCTCTACCCGATGTTCCGTGAAGGTGGGACAGCGCCAGTGTGTACACACAGGTGGCATTCCATACAAGCACACGTCCCAGCCTCCACGGAACCTGGGACATCCCGTCCGGTCTCTTGCCATCGTCCCTGGCGATGCCCGATGGCTCCAGTAACGCCGGCACGTTGACGGTGGCAAGAGAGCGGCGGATAATGTCGTTCATAGTGGCATGTCTCGAGAAGCGGCCTGCACTTTTCTGGCAAGGGAGGCCGTGGTGTCCCAGTGTATCGACCGCGCTGCCGCAGGAACATCTATGAGGCGCACAGATTGGCACTCCGAGTCGCAGGCAGGTGGAACGTGGCAGTGTTGGCAGAAGGGAATGCGTGCAGCCAGTGACCCGCTTCTTTCGTACCCGCTGCCAAAATTCTGGCACGTTCACTACTAAACTACTAAACTATAGCCGGGAGGCTTAGTTAAACACCGGCTACAGGTAAAAATGTATATTTAAGGGATAGAAGATGTAAAAGTATAAGAAATTAACAGCAAAAAAACAACAGTCGTCTTAGGAGGGAGTCATATGTTAATTTTGATAGGATGGGTCCTTTGCGATTTCAAATTTTCTGGGAAGTCCTCTCCCGGGCAGGCAATGGACCAAGCTCTTTTGGCCTCCGATAAGCCCGCAGTCTCATAGTTTAAGGCAGAGAATGCCTTCAGAATTTTGCCTATGAGAACTGCCGAGCTGTGGGCAGAGGACAGAAAAGCTGGTGCGAATATGGAGGAAATTTTGCGGATCCCTATCCCACCAAAGCAAATGGGAAGAGATGCTTGGGATTCTTCACTGAGGTGAATATTTAAAATAGATCCCAGCTAGGTTTGCTTTGATTAAGTCATCTAGTTGGCTAAGTAAAATTTGGAATTTAGAGATTACATTTGAATCACCTTTTGAAGTCGAGTCGAGTCAAGAGATACCAGTGTTTAAAAAATAGTAGCAGACTTCCGTTTTTAAATCTTCTTTATTATGTCAAAATTGAAAGGGACGATTTACAAACCTGTTCTGTTATTTTACCCTTGGACAAGATTATTAAGTCATATTTATTTATTTACACTTAACGGGTGACCCTCGCGCAAGGAATTGCCATCGCAATGCAACGCGGGAACGCTGCCTCTGTGATGGGCACGCTGCCAAAAGGGCCTTGTTTTTATAATTCTTTATATTATCGTTTTAGCCACCTTTTAGTATAAGTTCATTTGTTTTTTTAATGTTTTCTTGTAAATATTTTTTTCTCCTAAGTCTTAATTCAAACAACAAACTTGAATATTTACACTTTATTTATTGCATAAAACAAAAAGTCAGTACAAACGGCGGAATTAATGCAGAATGGCCTTACCTACCAGTCAACATTAGGGCCAAACAAAGAAACAAGAATTGGTGCAGAGCATAAATTTAATTGCACTAGGGTAATATTATTAAAATATCTAAAATTTTATGAGTGAATATAAAAGTGACACAGGTTTTCTTGTAACGATTCCAAGTAAAAATTAATATTTTTTTAAAAACGTCTTAATAGGCCTTATTCCTTTTAAAATGCTGATTGTGTTAGACATTTTTCTTTATGATCAAATATGGTTCTTAACAGGTTAGTGTTGTTACTACCTAGAACAGGGCTATTGGAATTTATTGGTATATATATTTGAAACCTACTGTTTGAATTTTTCATTGATAATTTTTGCTTCAAAAACTGCTCGAAATAAACAAAATAAACGCAGAAATATTGTTTTTTCAACTTATTTTCGACTGCACGCAACTTTTAACAAGCCAAAAAATACTTATCGTTATAATTATAAGAATCAAATCTCATATATACTTACAAAATTGCTAATAGCCTTTCCCACCATTGCGAGATCCATTTCGATTTATTATGTCCAACACCGTCACGAAGTTTCAAATATGGGAAATTAACTCACACACTCGTCTTTACTTGCACGTTACTTTTGTAATGTGACCGTTAACATCCAAAAACTCAATTTAACAGAATAGCATTCGAGCATGACGTGTCAAAAAGGCTTAGAAATAAATTAGATACGCGTAGGTCGGTTCAATTGGTACTTCCAATCCTATTATTTCCTGATACCCTGGTATTCGCATAAAAAACTCGTTTAATGCGTGCCATAGTATTGCAAAGACTAAACGAAACCACATCGGTAGATCTAACTATTGTCTGGGTGTATTTTCACGATTCCACATATACCGATAATATCTCAGCTGTCACTGAATATAGAGGCACTTTGCACGAAAGCCGTAAAAAAGTTTGATACGTGACCTCCAAAATTTAAGAGGGCACGCTTGCTCAATGCTGAACATACATGTTTTATGATAGCACGGTTTAGGGCTGGGGGGGCAGCAGCACACATTTATCAAAGTCACCCCATTATCAACGTATTTTTTCGAGATTTGAAACGCAAATTGACACAATGAAAACAAAGAAAAAATATGCTTAAAGTAGAACGTTGATAAATTTTATGTATTTAAAATGAATCCTAAAAGCTTTTACAAAATTCTAAGGCTATGGAGTTAGCTCCCGGCCGAGGGTTCACCGAGGGACTACAGTAATATAGGAGTGTTTTAAAGGGTCGGCAACGGCGAGTGCTCTGGAATTGCAAGAGTCCATAGACTACAGTAGGTAACCAAAAGGCGAGCCGAGCCACCGTAGTATTCAAATACTGGTCAAAACCAGGGAGAGTTGTGAAAAGCTAAACTTATTTTAGTCATTTAAAAGACACAGTTGGCACAGTTATATAGTCTGCACGACCCTGCAGTGAGATGACCTGGCATAGTGGTCTCATGGTCTGATAAACATCACAGGAAACCATTGGATGAGGGTATTGAGGGTAGCACACGAATACACTAGCTGACTAATCACCGATCGCCAATAAGCAAGGAGTATTCGGGAGTGGTACCTCTGTGTTGTCGTCGTACTTGGCGAACGCGGTCCGCGGCTGGTTCTCGAAGTGCTCGCGCACCTCCGCCTTCTCCGAGTCGTTGATTTACATTCCTTGAACATTGTGAGAACAGTAGGAGTGTATTCGGTAGTGGTACCTCTGTGTCGTCCTCGTCCTCGTCGTCGTACTTGGCGAACGCGGTCCGCAGCTGGTTCTCGAAGTGCTCGCGCGCCTCCGCCTTCTCCGTATCGTTGAGGTGCATTCTTTGGACGAACATTGCGTTAGCTTCGCGTTTTGCTGCAGTTTATACCAATAATTGAAGTTTTATTTAGCTTGTTCAGATTTTTTGTATTGTTCTGTTTGGCTTCATGCACAACATATCGGTATGAATTAAAAACATTTAAATATTTGGCTGATAAATAAATGATAAATTAATATTCACATAACCATTTCACGTCATTTACCAAATCTACTTTTTTTTTGTTTGGTTTTATACGCAAACGCAAAAATGTGGACACAACAAATATTTCATTTCCGAACTCTGGAAATGTATTAATAATGAAATTAGTCACAAAAACGTGCTTGAGTAAACTTAGTTTAACTAACACATTACACTGCCACTTAAATATTCATTGTAAATCTAATTACAATAATTCTAATTTAGCACGCGACGTTTTGTGCCACGACTTGAAGTTTTAGAACTTAGTGCCACATTCCTCGGGCGATTGAACTAAGTTCTTGAGGAAACTTAGACACGACTTTTAGGAATTTCGGTGTTTATAATTTTAACTTAGCATCGCTGCTTTAGTCTTAAGTTTTAAATAATAAAAATTATAATATTCACGCTTCGCAAATTACCTTTTGATTTGTTTCGGTACTAACACATTTCTATCATACAATTTGATCGGATCACATAGTTTTAAATGGTACTTTAATTACATATTTACAGCATATTTTACGACTGTATTTTATGAAAAAACTTATTTAGCGATATAGGCTATCAGATATTTATTTACGAAAGACTGACTCTATTCATGTTTTTTAGTCTATATTTAGTTTGTGTTCGATATTAACAAACGAGTATCGGAATAAAAAAATAAATGCAGCCAAAAATACAAGCGACCATAATCATTATTTCATTTGAACTTTTTAATCATATTTTAATCCTTCTATTACTGTGCTACTTACTTATTTACATTTAAACTTGCAATTGGTCGGAAACACACTTATTATTCACTGTTTAAAATTTCGACTGGTTTAAAAGGTATGTGGGGCTTAAAAGGGTGTGAAGTATCGATAAAACAGGGTGTCGACGATACGTCGACAGGGGTCGTAGCTTAGTAACACTCGAGAACGAAAATTTAACGAGCTAGTATTAGCTCCACGGATGGAGTAAGAGTATGGATGGAGTAGAGATGGATTTTAACTATCCTAACAGATTACATTAGGTATATCGGTATATTTAATAGTCAATTTATCACTTATAATACCTTGGAAATATTAGAATACATTTTTATGAAAATTGAAAAAAAAAAACTTGTTAGTGCCCAGCTACAGACTACCAGATACTTACGTACGGTTAAAACTAAGCCAACCTGACCAAATTAGCCAAAATCATATCGTCCGACAGCTCTTTATATAAAAATTGAAAAACGCCTAAGAAGACATCTGTTTCGGATCTAAAGTTCTTAGGCATTTTACTGATCGTATAACCATCATGCCCGCTTGTCCTAGTTTTAAGAGCCATTGAAATAATGCGCACGAGTCACCTTTTTAATTTTTGTATACCCATTTTTTTTCTCGCAGTCTAATTCAAAAACAGAGTGTTTAACACGTGGCTAAATGCCATTATGGCAATCCTGTCATAATTACAAACAATTTACTAGGCATTCAATATTTATCCATAATTTGGTTTAATTGATATCTATATATAATCTATAGTATAGATGAGCATGATTTCCAGTAAAATAAATTGCTTAGTAGATAGATACTATATTCATCTGATATGAGTCTTACATAGGTAGCTAGATTTTATCCTCTTACAAAAAAAAAGCACATTTAATACATAATTATATTTCACAAGTGCGGATATTTTTAAGCTTATAATACAATATAAGTCATAAACTAGGTATTCCTTTCTTAACCCATCCCTAATGCAATTAATCACTACAACTCAATATATGTATTGAGAATACCCAAAACTTTATATATGTCCGAGTTGAATGGACTTAATCAGAAATCACCTAATTTAAGTCTTGAAATTACTCAATGTCCCTTAATAGCCATCACAATAAATCCACTAAACACTTCACTGCTTAACTGCTTAACTCATTGTAACCCACACTGTATGGAATAACTAATACCAAACACCACATTATACTTCTAAGATGGATTTTCCTCGTTTTTGTTTTATTTTCCCAAATTCGTTACGCATTTACTCGGTACCGCATTGCGAACACTCTCTCCGCATGAGTTTTGTACTACTGTAACGAATTATATTCGAGTCTAGGACTCACAAAAGCCCACCAAAAGTGCTTTGATGCTGGTTTTTATTCGTCCATATAAACTAGACAAGGCTACGCCGAGGCAAAAATGCCGATACGACCAGTCTCGGGACGTACGATAGGCCGTTTTGTAAATACGTGACGTGACACATGGTCACTGACGTGACTGAGTCTAATATAAGATAATATACAATTTTGTAGCTCGAAAATACCGTTTGAGAGTTCCTTCCTAAATGTCAACGTTATGGTACGAGCTTATTCTGTGTCGTTTACGGCGAAGAGTTTATATACACGATGATTTTTTATCAGTGATCAGGTACCAAATTTTCTAACTCAGTAATTGATGGCGGTCACGTTGAAGTCGTAATTACATGAAAACAAACTTTTATTTTTCTATGATAATTTTTATTTTGAAACCAATTTTGTCTTAAATTCCTTGTCACCGAACTAATCTGTATCGGTATGCTTACAACCTCTTTAATAATTTAATGGGGATGACAATTTATGAGTAATAACTTGTCAATGTCATTACATAAAATAAGAATAAGTCGTAGAAAATTTCGTAAAATTTCCCGCCAAAGCGATGACACTTGACGTAGGTATCGTACTTCAATAATTTATGTAGGATGACCATGTATCTAGTTCTAGTGGTTATTTATTAGTTTTAATTATGTTTGAAATTTTAATTAATTTAACACTGAGGTTATTGCGCGGGACCTCGCGTATTAAGAGCCCTTATTCCTTTTGAAATGCTGATTGTTTTAGACATTTTTCTCTATGATCAAACATGTTTCTTAACATATTATTGATGTTACTACCTAGAACAGGGCTATTGGGATTTATTGGTATATATTGGAAGCCTACAGTTTGAATTTTTCACTGATAATTATTGATTCAAAAACTACTCGAAATTGACAAATTCACGCGGAAAATTAGTTTTTTTAACTTATTTTCGACTGCACGCAATAAAAGCATGAAATAGCTACGTTACTACCTAGAACTCGGGGAAAAGTATTATTCACTTTAAAAAGTTGGTTGAAATTGTCAATATATTTGTCATAATATGAAAAAAATGAATTTTAAAAGGAATAAGGCCTCTTAAGTTTAATTTTAGCTAAATATTCATATTTATCTACTCCTGATCACCGATTAAAAATCATCGTGTATATATGTATCGCTGGTTGTGCTCTTCAGTTAAATTTATTCGCCTCGTGCCTCGTTTTACGATCATAAGATTACTTATAATGCGACCAATTTATTTGTCAAACGGCGAAATTAGGAACTACGAATGTCTTGCTGAAATTTCATACGATTGTCAGCGTCTCTATGATCGAGTGCTCTGTGTGTGAATATTGTGGGGACACCCTTCAGTTTACAGAAAAAATGTCGCACTATAGGTAGTTACCTCTAATACCTACATACATCAGATAGAATAAATACTTAGTCAAAATTAACAGGTGGCTGAAAAATTCACTTCTGTAACTGATTCTAGACATGGGCAATTGGGCAGGTTTAGCAAGTATTGTTTTTATCGCTTATTCAAAGATCATCGAATACTTCAAAGTATTGCTCGCTCGATCGACCGAGCGAAGCGACTCTGTTTCCGCTTCACCAAAATTTCTTTCGTATGTATGTCTTAATGTTTGGATGTTCCGATTTCCGGTTATTTATGGCTACAAGCCACAATTCTCATCCGATAATCGTAAAATTTTGTGAGTAGGTTTGATAAGTATTTACCTTTAATAGAATATTATATATAGTCAATTCAGTTTACCGATTATTATTTTTTAAATGGCTGAGATATGACGGTGGAAAACGTAAAAAATTACATATTTCGGCCATTTCGAAAAAAAACTTGCGAGGTCTACAGTACAACTCATATGCCAACTAGTCTTATCATTTCTTATATTACCTAGAATTAACGTTGAAACACTAATTGCCCTTTGGGATACACGATGCCGGAGCGGAAACGCTCCCGATTTTACTTCGGCCACGACTGTGTCCGATATGCAGATATAGAGATATCCGAAAATTGCAATAATATCTGTTACAGGAATTCTACTCGAAATGTGCTCTACTGCACGACAATAACAGTGCATGAAGAGCACATTGTTGCACTCCTGACTCCTCCCATGTCATGCTCTCCTGGTAGATTCGGGTGTGATCGTTACGTGCAAAAGTTTCCAATACCGACTGTGTTGCACTGTGTCAGCTGCGCGGCGGGGGCTTATATGGCTAAGGATGCGGAATCGCTCAACCACAAAAGTGATACCGATTTCAACTCAGGTGATTATTCTTCGCTTCAGTGAATACGCGCACCCTTATATTACGAGAGCCGTGTACGAGCTGGTACTAACCGGTTGAACTGAGATCGCACATCGTGTCTATGAAGTAGCATACAAGTTTAGGTATCCACATTTATAAAGCACGCAAAAATATACTCAACCAGTTGGTTCGATAGGAATAAACGGCTACTTGGAGTTCCAATCTGTACAATTGGTTGATCCGTTCGGTTGATCGGAGTGGAAGAACAGCTTTTAATATGTTTTCTTTGAGAATTCTCAAATGACGTATCTATAGTTAAGTTCATATTACTGTAATAGTTGAGTACTTATCCTTTCTGGAAAAATAACTAACTGTTGAGTTTCTTTCGGCGTTTCTTCTCAACAGTGGTCTCCTCTTGTGAAATGCCGGTAGACTCAGACATGTAAAAGTGCCCTTGTGGCCTTGCAGAATAAAGTTCATTATTTCATTATTATTTCATTAGGTACACGTAACAATAACATATTCTATAAGTGGAATATTTACACTTCAATCATGTTCAATCTTTATCTAGTGAAGATAATCTTTATCTTTATCTCTTAACTAGTGAATTCGGAGGAGGTGGACCTCAAAGCACAACCTCCTAACGTAACGCTACTGTGTTACGTTCGGTCATGGGAGCACAACGTCCGCAATCTAAATCGATTATATACATACAGAAGGACACATTATGCACTAAATAATGGTAATAATAAAGAAAAAGCTTAAATAGATGACTTAATCAAGGCTAACCTGGAATCTTTTTTAAATATTCAGCTCAGCGAAGAATCCTGGACCCAAGCATCCCTTCCCATTCGCTTTGGTGGGATAGGGATCCGCAAAATTTCCTCCATTTCCGCACCAGCTTTTCTGTCCTCTGCCCACAGCTCGGCAGTTCTCATAGGCAAAATTCTGAGGGCCTACTCTGCCTTAAACTATGAGACTGCGGGCTTAACGGAGGCCAAAAGAGCTTGGTCCATTGCCTGCCCGAGAGAGGACTTTCCAGATAATTTAAAATCACAAAGGTCCTGGGACGACATCCTTTCAAAACTAACGTATGACTCCCTCCTAAGTCGCAGTACGGGCTCTGAACGTGCCAGAATTTTGGCAGCGGGCACGAAAGAAGCGGGCTACTGGCTGCACGCATTCCCCTCTGCCAATACTGGTACGTTTCTAGAGCCCGAAACCCTCCGCATATCCACCTGCCTGCGACTCGGAGTGCCAATCTGTGCGCCTCATAGATAATATGTTCCTGCGGCAGCGCGGTCGATACACTGGGACACCATGGCCTCTCTTGCCAGAAAAGTGCAGGCCGCTTCTCGAGACATGCCACTCTGAACGACATTATC
Source organism: Apotomis betuletana (assembly GCA_932273695.1). NCBI lineage: Eukaryota > Metazoa > Arthropoda > Insecta > Lepidoptera > Tortricidae > Apotomis > Apotomis betuletana. The sequence goes on along the minus strand of OW026298.1, from coordinate 6,791,900 downwards.
CGCCGCTCTCTTGCCACCGTCAACGTGCCGGCGTTACTGGAGCCATCGGGTATCGCCAGGGACGATGGCAAGAGACCGGATGGGATGTCCCTAGTTCCGTGGAGGCTGGGACGTGTGCTTGTGTGGGATGCCACTTGTGTAGACACACTGGCGCTGTCCCACCTTCACGGAACATCTGGCAGAGCGGGTGCAGCTGCTGAAGCGGCCGAGAAACTGAAAAGCACCAAATATAGGGGTCTCGGCCCCGAATACAATTTTGTACCGTTTGGGGTCGAGACCCTAGGTCCATGGGGTCCCAGTGCCCGCAAGCTTTACAAAGAATTGTCCAAAAGGCTTGCAGAGACCACTGGGGACCGAAGAGCTGGCAGCTTCCTCGCTCAACGTATCAGCATAGCTGTTCAGTGAGGAAATGCTGCCAGCATTTTCGGTACCATGCCGCAGGGGAGTAATTTTTTGAATTTGTTTTAGTTTATTTTAATTTTAGGTTTTTTGTACATAGTTGTTAGTAGTATTTAAGCTTTTTCTTTATTATTACCATTATTTAGTGCATGATGTGTCCTTCTGTATGTATATAAGATACTTCTTTATCTGTTAATGTAAAAATAATGTAATAGTAATACTTATTGTTGAAGGTCCAAATAAAGAATTAATCGATTATGGAATGAAAGATTTGATGTGGCTGAGGTAACGATGATTGCTCAGTTGGGAGAGCTACGCCGGAAACGTAGTGGTGGGTCACATGTTCGAGTCCTACTTACATTGCCTGGATTTGAATTTTAGTTTCTACCTTTGTGTCAATATTTATACTTTTGACGACGCGGTTGGCTCAGTTTGTAGACACCTGCCTACTGAGCCGGCGGTCCCGGGTTCGAATCCTGGCCAGGGCTAATATTTGTGTGATGAACTCGAATATTTGTGCTTGGGTCATGGTTGTTCTGTGTATTTAAGTATATATTTATCTATATAAGTACGTATATCGTCGTCTAGTACCCATAGCACAAGCCTTCTTGAGCTTAATTTGGGACTAAGTATATCGATTTGTGTGAGGTTGTCTGATATTTATTTATTTACTTATTTATTTATTTATTTATTTACTTAAAAGTAAGTCATGATATGATATAAATATATTTACTGCAATAGGCTTCGTGTAACGGGACAATAAATTTGCTCCGTAAGCGAACGCCCGCCGTTATTTGCAATGGCCCATTTATGGATATACCCGTGTGCTTTATTTATGATAGATAGACTTAATATAATGTACTATACATGCATTTATCGTAATATTTAAATAATCTGGTTGATATCTTGATAATTCAGCAAATGAAGTACCTAGTCACTAAGTAACTAGACAAATTACATAAAATAACTTGAGATTACAGTTGGAAATTACTTCATCGTAATCGGAATGGCATTCACGTGACTATATCGATAACTTAGTTCATACTGGTTTTTTTTTTTTACTACGACTGTGGCAAACAAGCATGTGGCCCGCCTGATGTGAAGCAGTTACCGCCGCCTATGAACGCTTGCAACGCCAGGAGCATCACACGCGCGCTGCCGACCCTTTAAGAACCTATTTACTCTCCTCTTGAAGAACCGTCTACTGTAGCCCCCGGGGAAAACCTCGGCAGGGAGCTCATTCCACATGCGAAGCGTTCGCGGTAGGAAGTTCCTCTGGAACCGGACAGTTCTCGACCATTTAGGCTCTAGCATGTGAGGATGAACACCCTGCCGATGGCGAGCCGATGGAGAGGTTTCATGTCCAATTCATTCTCAATTCAAGTGGCTCGCCTCTGGAACGGTCTTCCTCTCTCAATTAAACAGGCACCGAGTAAGCTAGCGTTCAAAAAGTCCGTGTGCAGCTTCTTTGCTGGCAGAAATGAAGTCTCGTAGTCTATCTGCTTAGTATGTTTTATCGCTGTATATATTTATTTATATTATTATTATATTAGATTAGAGTATATATTTATATGAATAGCAACATTTATGTATTAGTATTATAATTATGTTTTGTTACTTATGTGTAAGTTAGATGCACCGCCTACAATTTTTCCTCTTTGCCCTAAGGTTGACTGGTAGAGAATGCCTCATGGCATTAAGTCCGCCTTTTGTACGATAAGTTTTCTTTTGTGCAATAAAGATTAAATAAATAAATAAGTAAATACTCGTACTATTTACAATTATTCTTCCAATGAAATTTAAACCACATTAGAGTTGTGCTCTAAAACATCCTAATTGCAACGACTTTTTCCGAAAATTATCGCTATGCTTCTGCTAGACCTATCCAGATCTTTGGACTGAACTCATGCGGAGAAGAAAGAATCATAACCTATTTTCCTTCTCCATAATCAGATTGAATCCATCGGCGTATGTCCACACATACCATCAAATATATAGCCTATTCTATTTATTTTGTAATTAAATTTTTATTTAAACTTGACTGTGTCAAACGAACATATAAATAAACTGTATAAATGGTGGATTTACTCTGCCCTACCAGTCAACCATAGGAACCGACATGAAGTTTGTGCAGGAAAATACGTTTTAGAGTCAATGGGTAGCAAGATATCGCTGAATTGCGGACCTCCTTTTAATGTCGTCGGTTAAAAAATCTATTCGAATTGTATATATCGCAGTCAAAAGTGTGAACTGGTCAAAAGGACTTTCAACCGACAAAAACAGGCAAAACTGCTTTTGACCAACACGCTCAGTCAACTGACTGTTTGACTGCAACATATATATAGCGAAATCGCAACTGACTGAAGATTAAAGTTTCTCACACATGTCATAGTCTTCATATAACATTTATAATTTTACCCAATAGCATAATAAAATATCTGCGAAGTTTTAGAATATAAACTAACATGTCTTCAGATTTTAGTCAATAATGGGACAGAACGATATCCCTATACTTAATACTTATTAATTAAAGAATAGCTCAATCATATAAATTCATCATTCGTCTATATAATAATAAATTTTCATTTTGATAAGATTTGATAAAATATTGGCTGAATATCTAGGTTCGTAGAAATTGTGTTGCCAGCAATTTATTTGGATATTCATTTACACATTGTTAGTGTTCTTACCTCCAAATCCATCTCCAACTCCATCGTTAGTTATTCGCTGGTGTATATGAAGAACAAGCAAACTAACAAACAAAATGGCTATAAAATATAAGTATTTACAAACACTTGTAAACACGAGGAGCGTACGAGCATAATATGTAAGGTAACACTTGAATATTAAATGTTTACTACAAGTAGGTCTGCTTTATCACAAGAGAAACTAATCACAAATAGATAAACAATGTAGAGACACATTTACTGTTAGCGTTTAATCATAATCACAACACATCACCACACTGAGACTTCATATAAGAATGTCACATGTATGCATCAATAGGTGCCTACTAATATGAATAAAAATAATTTATATGAGAAAAGAGCAACCCAAGCAATGACCCAATCCGTACTGACAAACACGATAAACGCTCAAAGAAAACGGAAGAACGTAATATTTCCATTCATATGAATTGCCATCAAACGCAGGGGCGTGTAATTCCAATGGTATGCAGCCCGCCGTATACGGGGTAAGTTTGTTATTTAACCGACGCCGACGAAATTGGTGCGTGTTTGGGAGGCAATTTTAACCCCTAACGCAATTCCAAGTGGGTTATTAGAAGTTGATCTAACTGCCTTTGTTCAAAATTGCTGCGTGCGTTTGTCCGATTCGGCGTGATTGAAAAACGGACCTATTTCATTGGATCAATATTTTTGCACATTTTTACAACCTGTTTATTTGTAAAAGTACACGTGTACAGTTCATGCAAAATTCAACTAATTTCCATCATGGTTAAAGTCTCTAAAAGAAATATATACTTGGTGTTTTTTGCATTATCTTGTTTTTGTGTTTTGGTTAGAAAAATACATGCTTTATTATTTTAGCACATGGCTCCTATTTTGCTCATTAAATTATGTCACATTTACTAGTGTAGGTAGGGAGCCGCTTGCGCGCTTTGCTCAATTAAATTTGCTCTTTACGTTTTGGATTAAAACTATATATACAAGCGTTTAAAATACCGTATGTAGGTGAGCGACCACATGTACCTAGTGTAACTATGCCGTAGTCAGGGACATTAAGTATGGGTACTTACATGGATTTAATTCGTGTTTTTCACTAGTACATCTAAGACCAAGGCATGTGCAACTGAAACATTAGATTGAATAAGAAATACCGCAAGATTTGTTATAATTCGTGTTAGTTTTTAGTTTTGTGGGTTTTGTCGCGGCCAATCCCGAAGCACGGCTTGTGAATCGGCGATCGTTGTGATGCACATACACGTGATATTTATTATCCTCTACTCGCTTTTTATGACATCCACGGGGAAAAAACAAGAGTTAGCAACCAAGCAGTACAGGACCGCCACGCGGTTGAATGCATCAAGCGAACCCGCGACGCTCCAATTAACGGCGGTGCCGGCATTCGCTGGTGGTTTAGACGGTAGTCCGAAGTCTCGGTTAGTCCGTCATACCCGCTGTAGTCCCCCGATTAGACGGGATGCATAAACACATTTTCTCAAACATGCAATAATACGAGACTAAAGTACTATGTGTGACCTTACAAACGGTCCGGTAGTTTTGAATTTTTGATATGTTGTCTAGGATGGGTAGTCAGTGTTTAAATAAAAAATGTACAATTCCCCCCCCTCCGCGCCCGCCGCCATATTGAAAAAACCGGCACTTTCTTCATATTTTTACTCATATCTTCCTTTAGGAGCATTTTAGCTAGAAGAAAGCTTCGACAATGTTATAGAGAGTTAAATTTACTACATTCTCCATTTTATATTTTTTTTCTAGGACAGATAGTTACGGAGATATCTACATTTAAAAAAACGTAAAAAATCGCAATTTCCTACTGAAAAACAAACTTCTGGATTATATCTTCGTTTAGGAGCATTTTAGCTACAACAAAGCTTGGGCAATGTTGTAGAGAATTAAATTTACTATAATTTACACTTCAAATTTTGTTTCAAGGACGGTTAGTTACGGAGATATGCACATTTAAAAAACAGGAAAAGTAGAATTTTCCTAAAATTTCTCAAAACTCTTGGTTTAGAACGCTGTCATTCAGTTACGGACTAGTCTAGGACAAATTAAAACATGTAGGAAATATAATTGCTTATAAAACTCATGTCCATTTTTACATACATTTTCGGAAAATGTGACTTTATTTTTTACATATCTCCGTAATTATCTGTCCTAGAAACAAAATTTGAAATGCAAATTATAGTAAATTTAATTCTCTACAAAATTGCCCAAGCACTGTTCTAGCTAAAATGCTCCTAAACGAAGATATAATCCAGAAGTTAGTTTTTGAGTTGGAAATTGCGATTTTTACGTTTTTTTAAATGTGCATATCTCTGTAACTATCAGTTTTTGAAACAAAATTTAAAATGTAAATTATAGTAAATTTTATCCTCTTCAACATTGTCTAAGCTTTTATCTAGCTCAAGTGCTCCTAGACAAAGAATTAAGCAAAAATGTGAAGAAGTTCCCGGTTTTTTCAATATGGCGGCGGGCGCGGAGGGGGGGGAATTGTGCATTTTGCAATTAAACATTCACTAACCATCCTAGACAACATATCAAAAATTCAAAACTACCGGACCGTTTGTAAGGTCAAAATCCTTTATTCACTGTGTTACAATGAAATGTTGTCATAACGTGCGTTATAATTATAACAGGCTTCGAAGTAGCACCTTTCGGGCGGAACAACTCGAGAAAGCTGTAAAGGAAATGCGTACAAAATTGAAGGCCAAGGCCGGGAAGTAATTTTTTGAAGTGAAACTTCTAATGTGACTTCCAACAAGGTTGCGTTAAACGTTTAACGGTTGCGTTAAACGTTTAACGCTACCGTGGAGGGGGTAGGAAAGCACTGTTGCGTTAAACATTCCTGGGGAGGGGGATTAGAAAGAGACAGAGCGAGAGTGAAGAAGTTTGTCTTAAAGAAACAATATGAGTTCACTAAAAATCAATTTCTACCCCTTCCTATTTTCATATCCACATTACGAAGTTTCACTTATTCCTCACGGAGGGACTCCATGCACTATTTTTTTTTAAACGCGGCGTCTCTGTTCATGAACAGGCTAAACAGCTGAATTATATTTATTTAGTGCTGTATTTTTTATTTAATTGCATATGTTTGTGAAAAGCACTATACATGCCTTAGCCGTGAAAAGGGCTTGCTGGCTTCGTATCACTATCCGGCCTGCCTACGGTCGGCCATCTATACCTACTCACCCGGCAAGCCCTCCTTTCCCGGCGTCTGCTGTAATGTAGGTACTATTCCCCAACGTTAACAAAACAGGGAGTACAGGAACGCCATCGTGTCACGCCACTCGTGGTGTGAATCCCCAGGCCACCAAATCTATTGAGAAGGACTATTTGGGTCCAATACAATACCTTGCATCAAATTGTATATTTGCTTTCCATGCATTTGATTGCGTTTACGGAGGTTCGCCGTTTTTAGGGTTCCGGTACCCAAAGGGTAAAATCGGGACCCTATTACTGAGACTTCCCTGTCCGTCCGTCCGTCTGTCACCAGGCTGTATCTCAAGAACGGTGATAGCTAGACAGTTGACATTTTCACAGATGATGTATTTCTATTGCCGCTATAACAACACATACAAAAATTAAAATAAAATAAAATAAATATTTAAGGAGGGTAATCATCAAACGGGATTGGTTGCGTTAACTTTGCACCTCATTTGTATGGGGCGCTATACATACCAGGTGCAAACTTAACTTAACCACTTAAGGATGGAAAGTGTTTGTACGGAACCCTTGGCGCGCGAGTCCGACTCGCACTTGACCGGTTTTTTTAGCAGCAATGTGTAAAGCATGCGATAATACCGGTACGGACACGACACGTCATTGCGTAAACGCACCGTTTTTTGAGCGGTGGCGCCATCGCACCTTAAACTAAACCTTAATGATAAGTCCTAGGTTCCCATATCATATAATTGTACCTGCCTACCTCAGGTAGTCTAGGTCGCGTGTCTAGGTGTGTGTGTATTTACAGCAGGTACAAACATATCGTACATATGTACGAATACGTATAGGTACATTATTGTGCATCGTTGTTTCAATTTGGTTCGTAATTCAGTTTCTGTATTTTAGTAGGTACTTATTTATTGTTAACATCGCATATGTGCTCTTGTCAAACGGTGCGTTTTATTAAACTTAATGTTAAATATTACTATGTTGCTATATGGGAGATCCTATAATTGGCTCTGTATTACTATTTATGTCACTATTAGCATAATTTTAGCTGTTGGTTCTCCATGTATAAATTAATTAATTAAATGCACAGTTAAATAAATAAAATAAATAAATATTAAGGGACAATCATACACAAATCGACCTAGTCCCAAACTAAGCAAAGCTTGTACTATGGGTACTAGACGACGATATATACATAATATATAAATACATATATAGATAACATCCATGACCCAAGAACAAATATTTTGCACAAATATTTGCCCCGGCCGGGATTCGAACCCGGGACCGCCGACTCAGTAGGCAGGTGTCTACAAACCGAGCCAAACGCGTCGTCAAAGCTAAATGAGTAGAGTGAGTAGCAAGTTAGCTAAATGAGTCACTTTTTAAAAACATGTACATAGTTAAAAGCTTAATAAAAACAAAATTACGATCGTTCCTTTGTGTTACGAAAGTAACTCATATAAAAGATATGGATAACTATCGTTACGTTACACAAAGGAATCAATTAACTTTTGTTTTAATTAAAGCCCTTAACTATGTACATGTTTTTTTTTAAATGACTCAAATCAAATATCTACCTAATCTGTAACAAAAAGTAAAGTGCGAAATGTAACTCGCTTTAAAAATGTATGAAACATGTAATGTCTCATTATTTTTCTATGTACCCACATTTTTTTCTCACACTCAAAGCGTAATGTGTTAACCTCTACACAAATTGATCTTTATAAATAACAGCGCCCTCTCTCGCTTGCTCATCAACTGCTGTAAAGTAGTGCGGTAAGATGGGAAAATTAACGTATTCACATAGAGGTCGCTAAGGTGTAAAGCCTTTAAATAAACAATGCAAAGATCGACACACAAAACATAAGGAAAAAATCGAAAGGTCGTTTGGCGTTAGGGTGGTGAAGAGGTTAATACGTTGGGCCGGTAATCCAGACGTACTGGGTTCGATTCCCAGTTTCTTCCGCCATTTAAATTTTTCTTATTATTTTATAATCTGTAGGTAGGATTAGGTAGGTACAACATGAAAACTAATTAGTACGAATAATAGGTACGAATAGTACCTGCTTATACTGTGTATTGAGTCGTTTTCAAGAAACATGTAAGTACACAGTTAAAGGCGTAATAGAAAACAAAACTACGATCGCGTCCTTTTTATAATGAAAGCTAGTACACAAAAGATATGGGTGACTTCCGTTAGATTTAGATTTAGATTTATTTATTTCATAATAACAATAAATAATAAATATGATCGTCAATAAAAATAGATAATAATAGGAACATAAAATAGATAATAATCATTCAATTAAGTCAAATACACCATCATAATATAACTACAACAATAATAATAGAATCATAAAATGCAACAAAGAAATCAATTAAGTTTGGTTTTATTATTAAGTATTTTTTGAAAACGTCTCATATATGAAGATCTGGTAGAAGATTTCATAGAATATTAAGAAGAAATACCACTGCAAAAATTAACACACACATCGTGGTTTCTTTCTCGTCTATTTCCTCCTCCAAAACTTTACCAATATTTACGGAATTTTGAGACCTGAATAGGAAGCAAATTCTGTGTCGGACTGTTTAGATTTTTGCGCAAATTACTATATAATTTGTGTACAAGGCGTCCGTTTGTGGCGGAAATTTGCCAAAAACAGACGCCTACTAAGTAGGTACACATATTGTATAATAGTAAGCACAAAAATCAATAAATTGTTGAATATACTCGTATATCTATTATAAATCTGAATACTTAAGTTGTGTTGCCGCTATAACAACAAATACTGAAAAAACATACCATGGAATTGAGAAACTATACTCCATTTAGGAATTCAGTTAAAAACAGAATAAAATAAATATTTAACTGGGGGGTCCTATACAACAAACATGATTGTTGCTCGATAGTGTCACCATGCTATATTTCATGAACCGTAATGGCTAGAAATTTTCACAGATTATGTAGGTATTTCTGTTGTCGCTAGTCCGACTCACACTTGGCCGGTTTTAAAAACAATGAGCTGAGTAAGTAATAGTTTCCAAAAACATAGGGAGATGGAATGCTACCACGTTCTGTGGGTAGGTCACTAGGTAGGATTCTAAAATTATATATCGTTCAACAGCGTCGACCAACAGATCTAAGGTCTGTTGAATCGATAAAGCTACGTGTCACAAAGACGTTGACACCTCGCTTGTATTCAAACTCATACAAATCCAGATTCATCCCAGCCATATTAGGTTTAACACCGTTGAATGTAAGTGAATAAATCTCAAAGGTACTTTATAATGCCTTGAATATCAAAGTATTAATACAACGGCACAGTCGCTTCCACTTAATCCACTCATGCCATGATTATTAATGGCTTTCGTTTTGCCTTCCCTACTCGCGCCAAAAGCTGTATAATGAAGCGTGATAACACACACGGCATCGTAAACTGACAACCTACCCGTGTGGGTAGGTTGGCACAAACCTACTCACCCTAGCTATCTCCTCCTCGGTAACCTGGCTAGACTTAGCCTCCGTGTCAGCCATTTTTAAAAACTTTAAATCGCTCCAATTCACAGTCCTTATCTACATCTCGAAACCATTAACTTCGAAACTCACTAATTACCAAAAAAAAACACGACAAAAAATGCCTGCCGATGTCAAACAGAGGCAAAAAACAACTGGTACGTAATACGGAGACATTTTTAAAGGTTTATTAAAAGAAGGGGAAAGTAAAGGCAAATTAGAGCGGTTTATTAATGTTGGGAGTAATTTTGCTCGGGCCGGTGCCGTGCGGGCCGCGCGCGCCTGGCACCGCCATCGATCCTCGGCGGGTGAACCCTCGGACGACTTCCATGACAAATGTCTAACCTACCACTTCACTTGCACTAATGGAATGGACTCTCAACTGTATTCTCCGCTAGACTAGTGACTAAAGTTTGGAGTTTTTGAAGAGGTGAGTAGGTGTGACAGCGGTATGACAGCATTTCATCCGCCGGCGTATAGAACCGGCTACACGTGTGTGATGGTATGGGTATAGCCTAGCAAGCGTCGGTCCGGCTTAGGGATAGTGGCTCTACAAACAGCTTTCATATGGCAATAATGTGCATAATGCTGCTCAATCCTTCGTTTTTCTTGCGAAATAAATACTGAATCCTATTGAAAAAAAATAGTGCGTGGAGTCCCTCCGCGCGGAAGAAGTGAAACTTCGTAATGTGGAAATGAAAATAGGAAGGGGTAGAAATTGATTTTTAGTGAACTCATATTGTTTCTTTAAGACAAACTTCTTCACTCTCGCTCTGTCTATTCCCCCTCCCCAGGAGCGTTGAACGTTTAACGCAACAGTGCTTTCCTACCCCCTCCACAGTAGTGTTAAACGTTTAACGCAACCTTGTTGGAAGTCGCATTAGAAGTTTCACTTCAAAAAATACTTTCATCACTGTGGACAGTTTTGGGTTTATTATGCAAAATTTACTTGAAATCTGCCTTTAAGAAAAAAACCCTATTTGCTGAAATACAAGTCTGTAAAATCACCCAACCGCCGCCGCCACTGCAGACATCAGTCGGGAAGTTAAAGGACAAATAGATTTGTTTACGTACCAGTTTGTATTTCAGCCAATATATCTTCTGACAATTGCTATTATTAGATCGAAGTACCTTGCGTTGCGACTACTATATGACTCGGAATGAGATTTCTATCCACATTCATGTTATAATGCCTAAATTAGCATACGAGTACTGTATTAGCACGGAGTAAAATCAATCTTCTAAACTCAACGACATATGTAATGTTTGTATGTTTACATAAATAACAAGATTTGATGTTGCAAATTCTAAATATTATGTGTTAATATATGATTAGTGGTCATAGTAAGCTTGTGTACGGTATTCAAAACGTTAGTATTTGGTAACAGATTGCGCTGATTGTATAAGTGCTATCGCTTTTGTATGTATGAAAGGTTTATAGTAAATTTATTCAGAATTATTTCGTTTCTATACACGGGTCTCTTTCTACTTCTTCAACAACTGCATCTTCTACATCAGGATCCGGCATAGTGGCCATATACGGCCTGATCTGGTACCCGGTATGTGACCTTCCAAATACGCATTATGTACTCTTAAGATCATGCGATAGTCAGGAAACGTTTCAGGTTGAGGCCCGCCTCTTCGTTCCACACGTTCCCGGTACAGCCTTGAAGCTTCCGCCGCTTTCCCCCTAGCATATGAATCCAGTGCATTCAGACGTTTAAAAGACAACTTTTTCCGTCGATGTCGCACTTGCATGAGCAACAGGGGGGCTATTTTGAAAATTTCTTGTAATTAAACACCTTGTAATTGGTTTTACTTCGTTTGAATTAATCATCATGTAAATTAAAATTTTGCACTTACCACATTTAGATTTCAATTTTTTGATTGAAGCCTTATGAATAATAAAATGAAATTTTCAGGGTAGCTACCTGATAGATAGAATAAGTTTTAAAAAGCCAAACGGTAATTTTTTTTATGTGATTTTATTTTTTTAAAGGCCCTTGAAATTGTGAACATACGGGGTAATTTTATCTTTCTTGGCATTTAATTTTTTTTAATATTCCCTTCAAAGATCTGACGATAGTAAATGTTACCATACTGAATTGGCCTATTTATCAGCTAAGCACACAAAAAAAATCAAGCATGTACCGCGATAATTCACGTCACCATAAATAAAAATCTCATCGTACTCGGCGATAAGTGAAAAATTAAAAAAAAAGTCATAACTCCGAAAATACGAAAAACCGCGGAACATACATGGGGGTGATTTAGATAGCCCTCTAGGTCCTCTACCTCCCAGCTTCAGTATATCACTACTTCTTGGGACACCCTGTATAATAAAATAAGAGCGGTGACAGGTAGCCGTAGCGTAGTTACCAAAAGCAATCTAGTGTTTTTTTTTTTATATAGAAACTCGGTGTTTTGCACTAGCAGTTTGTGGCCACACTGCATAACAGAATAATGGTTATTGATTCTCAGGTATCAAAAGTAAATAGATTCGGACTCAAAAAAGAATTCTTACTATACAATACGACATGCGCATTGTCGCGCTACACATATTTTCTGTCTCTTTCTTTCGAGATAAATGGTATCTATCTATTTACCAATTTCTACGATAATATTGAATTTACAGGGTTGGAGATAAGAAGTTTTTAATTCAAATGCAAGAAATTTATAAATGTATTTATTCTTATATTACAAAAGCTGACGTAATACATTTTCAAAAAACATAGTGTAAAGAATAGCCTTAAGATATAATTTAAAGTCACTGTTATAAATAATAATTATATATTTTTGTCTATATTTATAGTAAGTAAACATAAAGTGAGAATTCCGACCAAATGTTGAATAAGTCTTTACTTTATTCAATTATTTGTATATTTTGTCACATTTAAAATTCGGATTAAATGAAATAAAAAAGTCCAGATTATTTGGAATTACTCTAGGATTTATTTAGATATGTTTGATAGGGTATATCGTGACAGGAAAGAAGACATTCTAGATCGTATTAATAATAATAATATAGAATATTTGTAAAAAATTCATACATTTGTACACTTTGGCAATATTTCGTCACTACTTTTTAAAAGAGTTTGAATCTGCAACTAAGCTCTGAACAAGGTAGTAGGTATATATCTACAAATTTACCACGATTTCATTGAAAAAAAAAATAGGTATGTTACTTTTAAAGTAGTGACGATTTCCGTCTACGACTCACGTAAGAATAACACAAAACAACACAAATTTCAATTTATAGCTGCCAATAATTGACATAATTAATTGACCCAAAAGATTACATTATTTTACAATGAAGAATTGTCAGTTATTATAATATAGTACTTTTTGAGACTATTACGGTGCCATATACCTTATTCCATCTTATATAAGAACAATAATGCCGACATATTAACACTTTTTCAACCTAGGATCGCTGAATCACTGAAAATATGGGGAAAATGCATATGTAGCGAAAATCGCCTACGACTATAGCGCTCGCTAGGCGGATTGGTGAAAGTGTTAGCGACATTAGAACATCCACTTTAGTTTTGGGCAAGTTTTTTGGGACATGTACAGCACGAGAAATTGTATACAGTGATTTTAAGAATACTAAAGGCGTTTTTTATGTGAACATTTATTAGATTTACAAGATATAAGAAAAAAACTGTAGTGACGCAAACTTCATAAACATCATCTTACCTTTATTCTGTATGTCTATAAAACGACTCCATCGGTCTCAAACAGGTTATAAGGAAAATATATGTGAAGGTAAGTTATTCAAGGTATAGTTACTATGACAGGGCAGATCAGACAAACTTGACATCACTTGAAAACAGTATACAGGTATATCGGCACGATTGTTCTAATAAATTTAAAAAACTACTTATATATTAAGATTACACACTGCAATTTGTGCAGTAGTTTTTCCTATAAGAAATATGCCCCATGATGTGGTAACGTCTACATTTACTTTAACTTGAATATTGACCTCTTCAATCTTGTATGATTGAGTAAAAAACTTCAGAAACACCCAGTTGCATATCGTCGGGGATAGTGCAATACCGCGTAAATAACACTTGTCGATAAAGTTCTCATTTCAATAAAATTCTTAGCATTTGTTTGAATATTGATTCGTATCTACACTTGTTACGCGGTATTGCGCTATCCCCGACGATATGCGGTTAGGATTAGACGTTCAATATTCGAAGTGTATCTTTTTTCATACCAGTGGATTAGTTTTGCCATCGTATTTTGCCGGAAAAGCCCGTTTTATATTTATATCTCAACATTTTCAACAAAGTTAATAGAGAGAGCATGCTAAAACGAATTCTTTCGACAAATTCCAATGGCAACACATTATTCACTACATCCTGTACAGTTCGTGAGCACTCACATTTCGATTCGGGTTTGGGTGAAAACTGAGAGGTAAAACCATGTCCACACTGTGCCCTTTTCACGTTCAACTTGCGCTTTCGTCTATTGCGATCTCGCTCGCATCGTACAAAAATGAGCAAGATAGCAATAGACGAAAGCGCAAGTTGAACGTGAAAAGGGCACAGTGTGGACATAGCTAAAGGATCTCTCTGGATCGCTTAAGAGCGAGCGAGATAGGTATAAAACGCAAATCGCATTCTGACAGCTCACCCACTGTACTTCCTAGAGGGATAGTTCGTATGGTCTTTATCTTAAAAGTTATAGGCCCCACGTGTAGTTAACAATAGCAGACATACGATTAGTGACATACAAGTATTCTATTACGATAATTATATTACTTTATTACTTACAAATTACTTAATTTAATTACAAATTGACATGTAGTTTACAGGAGTGTGACAAATGATATTGTCGAAATATTTTACCATATTATTACAAAAAGAAAAATTATCTCAGTAAATTTTAGTACATGCGTGGATGCACAAGTGTCATGTTTATCACATATTACAAACATACGGACACTTTGCCATACCTTTAGCATACCATCAAAGCATTGTGTCGTGTTATATTATAATATAATGCTTGTGGGTGAATCCACTTTTAAGTGCACCTTGTTGCTATGGTTACGCAAAATTTGTCCCTCGGACAACCTAAGCATTTTCTATGAAACAGTATGAAGATGTCACTTGGACAACGGGGACAGAGTAAACAACGCAAAAAAGTTGATTCACCCTTGTAACTATTAAGGTACGGTGGGGTGAGACTAACAACGGGGTAAGACTGCTGCAGTTCAATAATTCGATACACAGAGCTTCTTTCTCTAGTTTGTTATGTCGGTAAAGCAAGAAACAGTGTGGAATCACATCAAATGTAGCTTTTCTGTCAGAACTTAAGAACGTATGTATGTTTGTTAAGATAACAGAAGGCACTGTTGTTAGTCATGTTCGACTTACCCCACCTTACCTCATTAAACGATAGTTGTATTAAATAAATATTGACACATAATTCACCGGAACATCACTTTTCGTCGACACTTTTCAACGTCACTCGCTGTTGTGAAAAATGATACATTTCTACATATCGTCGGAGATAGTGCAATACCGCGTAAGTAACAAGTGTAGATACGAATCAACATTCAAACAAATGCTAAGTATTTTATTGAAATAAGAACTTTATCGACAGCTGTTATTTACGCGGTATTGCACTATCCCCGACGATATTATATTGGATTTTTGTGCGTGGAAAAATGTTTTTATTTTGTCATAAGATTAACATAAAAAACTGAGCTACATTAGGCACATCATAACGAATAGCTTAATTTTAAATAGATTAGTTTATTATTATCAAATTGACGCACTTAATTATTCTAAATTGAAACGAGTAAAAATATCTATTTTACGTACTTAATTTTAAATTGATACGCGTTCTAACATGTTGACCACCACATCTATTACAGCCCGTCGTGGTTTTAAGAACATATACTTATTACAGCTGCGTAAGAGCTGTATAAGCGCTTCCTTGGGTAAACACGCTATTTTTCGTTCGCCATCCCACTGTCATAGTCACGAGACTGTGGTGGTCAACAGGTCATCATCTGTTCGTTCTTTTAATCCTAAATTGTCGCACTTAAGACTAAATTGACATACAGTTTTTGGGAGTGCGGCCTTGGGCCGAATGCTTGCGCGACCAGTGCGGTGCTCACCCTTACTGCCAAATCGCTTTGGCACTTGGTCTACAATTGGACGCTGTATGCAATATCTATATTTTTTTTCAATACTAATAGCATAATGCTTAGTACGGAACGCTATACACGTGTAGTGTCTCATAGGAGACCAAGACGTTATTTAACTAATGATTGCATTCGAAGAGCACTTTCAGACTACATTTTTTGTCTGCACGAAGCTTATTTCGAGTGACGGAAATAGCGTGTTACATTTCGCGGATTGCATCCCATGTACACACAGCCTGCAAAAGCACATATACAGCCCTAATACAGCTTAAATTAGAGTTATAATAGCTGTATAGGCTTCTTTTACAGCCTGTTTTCTACTCGGAATGTGACTATTCGGATTATGTTCGCACGATTCGGAGCTTGCTAAGAGTCTTACCTCGTACGAGAATTGCCTATACACTCTTACATACACACGCTTATACGTGTAGAAAAGACCTAGTCTGAAAGTGTTCTTTAATGATCAATTATTGCATCCATCAGTGGATACTAACTTTAATAAATTTCTCCTTTATAACAACGATGATATTCGTAGTTTCAAGGAGGGATATCAACATGTTATATAATGTTTTTGTATAACGCTATATCTGCAGTACAAAACTGTACAAGAAGATATTCAATTAAATTCAATGCAAGATCACATTGTTTCAATATCAAAAATATACATATTCGCGTAATATAAATAACAATAATATTCTGATTCATTAAAAACCCTCATATCAAACAATTGATATAAACATTCATGTAAATATAAACTACTAATAAACCAGGGATAGTTTACATTATAAAATAGTCGTTATTATGAAATCTGATTTTTGACACTTTTCCATACCATGGACGAATAATCAAGAGTGCTAGCTCTGCTGAGTCCACTAGAACTCCAGCTTCTAAACAGTCAGAATAGTTCGTCCATGTCCATTCCATGTGTACAAATCGTACAATACGATTAAAATCAGTTAACGATTCGGCTTTTCTCGGGTATAATCGCCTCAATCCGGAGACGGAAATGACACGAAATACATTACCGCGATTTCTTTTAGGTAGCATTCAATTTGAAGTATCATAAACGCAATGTATAGCACCTGCCAAGATGACATTACTAACCGGTAGACCTAAGAAACTTATTATGCTGAAGCGACATGAATTTTAAAATTCATTATTTATTAAAGCTATACTTGTAGGTATACAATATATAAAAAAAGACATAGATAAGTCAATATTTTACTGTTTGATGTAAGTAAGAGTACCTACGATATTACGTCGGATTAATAATTAATAATAATCACCAAATAAAAAATTTAAAAACCGATTGCAACCCATTTTTGTTGACATTTCATAAACTGCCTGACCGATTTTGATAAAATTTACATGGGACCATCTCGGAAGTATACCCTATCAAATACAAAAAGCATTTTGCAAATCGGTCATATCTGTAAATTGATAACTCTATGTGAGAGATGAGGGATTCACGACAATTACCAAGGTTGGCCGAATCGTTAACTGATTTTAATCGTACTGTACCGTATGTGACGCTATTTTGACCCAAAAGGGGTTATTTTTTACCAAGCAAAACAAAATGTAAGACCGATATTTTTAACTTTGGAACATAATCCACCCGATCTCTAACATCAAATCGGGTCAATTTGGCACAAGTTACAAACGACGGTATACTTATAAATTTATAAGGTCGATTTTCACTTGTCAGTATTAAAAAAAAAACAAAATTAAGGGACAATCTTACACAAATCGAACTAGTCCCAAACTAAGCAAAACTTGTACTATTGGTACCAGACGACGAGATACATAATATATAAATACATATATTATATGTATAGATAACATGCATGACCCAGGCACAAATATTCGATTTCATCATACAAATATTTGCCCTTGCCGGGAGTCGAACCCAGGACCGCCGGCTCAATAGGCAGCTGCACTACAAACCGAGCTAACCACGTCGTCAAAAATTGACATAATTTGATCTAAGAGTTCTGGATAGACTATAATAAGACCTTTGTTCCGACTGTTGCGATGGGATGGGAATAAAATATATTAGGGCTTAAATCCTATAATTTGTAAAATATAAACCATTTTACCAAGTGCGTGAATTAGCTGTGGGCTATACCGCATCTAGCCCCTTAGGTTACAAATAGCCTCACCATACGGTACGAATCTTCAACATGTAGTAAACGAAATTGAAAGACATGCCTTTATTATAGTTGTTTTTTTTAATGACAATCACGTTGAAGGCGCGTTCATGTTTAAATTGCTTTAATGTTGATAATATAGGCAGCGTCAATATTAATATTAAAAATATTCATTTAATATAATAAGTTAATAACTGTATACATTTAACATGGTTTATATGTATGTATGTATAAAATATGTCAACGTCAATATAGAGTATATTTCTAATGTAGAATAATTTCTAATGTCAGATATATTTCTAATCGCATTTTCGCAATATTTTTAATAACTCCCAAGTTAGCACCGATTCAGACTTATTCTTGAGCCACTCTTACACGTTCACACTGCCCCGTACTGAGAACGAAATGTCGTATTTACAATAGGGTAGAATATTACCAGTACCCTTACCAGACAGACAATACTCGCAAGTGACCGTGTAAAAGATTTGTATAGAGAATTGTAACGTACTGACGATTTGTATGGAGAAGTGTAAAAGTATACATACAAATCATTCTCCATACAAATCGTTTACGCTGTCGCTCGCGAGTATGGTCACGTTAACTCATAATAAGGGTACAGGGGTACCATCTCCGAAAGTGTCCAAAGGCGTTAAATTGGTGGCGCTACTGTAAATAGTAGTTACATTTCCAAGCAACCGCTTTTTTATACATTATCAAATCATCAAGAACTGTGTAAGCATTTTTCCGTATATACTTAAAGAAAATTAGTAAGAACTACGCTCAAAAAAAAATTCAACTCGTCACAGTTTACACCTTCTGAAAACCTCTGCAAACTTTCCATACACTATCTTGCAACTCTGGCACTATTGTCAGCTATTGCGGACAGAATCGGAACTATTATTTACTATTTAACGCTGGACACTTTTTGCAATATTCTCCCTTAATACAGCAAAATATATTATATTACAAAATATTGCTCCTTATATTCTACACTCCATAATCGTATATCATTCTTCAAACACACACAAACAAAACATAAAAAACGCTTTTAGAAATAGTGATAACATCGTTTGTGTTCTCAATTTTGCCCCGAGTGGTTAAAGCATTTTATTATGTTACAATTGAATGTTGGAATACGGCAGGCTTTCGGCATTAGTTTAGTCATAGACCAATAAATCATGGACATTTAGAGCGTTGTGAGGCCTTAGGACAGCGAGGTCCGCGGTGACTGCCGCTCGTTATGGCTATTTACATCAGTTCAAATTAGACCCTCAACACTCATTAGAAGTCATCTTGAATTGACAACGTTTCATATTTTTAAGAATACAATTTTTACAAAATTTAATTCTGCGTAGAAAGAGATTACTAATTATTTTATTATTTATTTTTAATATATTAACTAATTCTCGAATGCCATATTTAACTGCAATTTGTGGCCGGCAACTATGGGCGTCCCTCTCTGACACCCTACGCTAAAGCAAGATACAAATAATGGCCGGCCACAGGCCACAAATTGCAGCAAAACGTGGCCCGTTTAGAAGCCCCTTAATATGTATTTACTCTGCTTAGTCTGGTATCTAATTTAAAAAACGAATGACGTTGAACTTGACATTACTGAGAGCTTATTTTATATCGCGGATAAGTCGAAGACTATACAGCTCTATGCAGGCATACTAAGTTGTCGTAGATTTCGGTAATTTCATGTAGTTTCTTATACTTCCTTAAATGCAGAAAAACCAATTTAAATATTTTTTCACGGTGTAGGTACCCGACGCAAAGCTCTCTCGATCTCCTTTAATATCCACCTGTTAGAAATACGAAATGTTGTCAAATATCGGTGTGTAGTTCAGTTGAATTTACCGACGGTGTTACTCGAGTCAACTAGCCTATTATTGGTCTCAGTTCAATATGGTTTAAGACATTTATTTTCTCAATAGAAAGAATACAATTCACTTGACATTGAGAAAAACACATTCACAAAATTAAACTATAACACAGTAGCGTACAGAAAAAACGGTGACAACTATATCATAAACATCGTAAATATCGTGTTAACAGTAATAGGTAGGTAGATTAATTTTAGTATTATTCATTTGCGGTAGATGAACATTGCAATGTGCATGTCGCCCGGTTTTAGTATACGAGTAGCGGCACTTATTACGTGACAAATGTAATAGCAATGGCGATGGCCATCGAAATGTAAGTAAGTATAGTTTGAAAAATAAAAGTTTTTAGTTAATATATCCAGAAAAGCGTTTCGAAACGTGATGTTTTAAAACTTTCTTGTACAGTAGCTGGGATTTTATTTCTTTGATGTCGTTAGGTAACTTGTTGTATAGTTAGAATATACCTGTACAACGGTGGGTTACGTGATGACGAGGCGCGGCGCGGGCAGGATGGCGGAGTGTTCCGCGAAGGTCATGGCGACGGTCCACTTGTCAGAAATACGAAATGTTGTCAAATATCGGTCAGTAGTTCAGTTGAATTTACCGACGGTGTTACTCCAGTCAACTAGTCCACTATTGGTCTCAGTTCAATATACCTGTACAACGGTGGGTTACGTGATGACCAGGCGCGGCGCGGGCAGGATGGCGGAGTGCTCAGCGAAGGTCATGGCTGCGGTCCACTTGAGCTGCTCCTCGGTGACCGCGCCCGCGATCGTGCAGCCGAACCAAGGCCGGTCTTTACTCCTGTAGACGTTACATTAAATAAATAAATATCATAAATTTATGAAACGTGTAATGTCCCATTTTGTTTTAATGTGGGTACACCACAATTTTAATTTAAACTAACATAACATTAACATAGAGGTCGCTAAGGTGTAAAAGCCTTTCAAATAAACAATGCAAAGATCGACACACAAAGTATAAGGAAAAAATCGTCAGGTCTACGTGGAGCGAGGGTAGCGAAGTGGCTAATGCGCTGGACCGGTAATCCAGAGGTACCAGGTTCGATTCCCGGTCCCTTCCACCAGGTAGCTCCATTTCAATTTTTCTTTAAGCTTTGATCTTTGTATTCATAGTTTAAATAAATATCAGACAACCTCACACAAATCAACCTAGTCCCAAATTAAGCACAAGAAGGCTTGTGTTATCGGTACTAGGCGACGATATACATACTTATATAGATAAATAAATACTTAAGAGTCCGCAGCAAGGTCCGCTCAACTCCGCGTTGAGATCGCGCGCTTACGCTTTAAAATGTTGTTGTTTCACCTAGAGGAAGACAGGGCGCTAGCAGTAAAGCGAGAGCGCGCTAGGAGCAAAGAGTATGTAATCACTACGTTTTAAGAGACGGGAGTGCCATACGAAACATACTGCCAATATGAAGCCGCAAACAATATCAGTGTCAGTGTCAACTCATGACATAATGCCAACATCAAGAACAAAATAGGGATGTCACATGTTACACAAATTATCGAATTATCGATATCGATATCGGTATTTAAAAAAATGGTTCAGGCGGGGTTCGCATTCGCACCCGCGTCTCCAACGGCTTTCCGGTAATTGAAATCATTAAATATTTCGCTTCAATGTAAACATTTGGTTTACTTTAGGTTACTGACTTCATAAAAAAAAACAAAAGTGTGCAAATAATTTTATTTCGTTCAAACTTTGCTTGGCTTGCTGATAAACATAGACGAAAAAAGCCGTTTCATCACTCCAGTCTGTGCTCCAGGTTGGAAGTTCTGCAACACAAATAATACAGGGTAAACAGAAAATTACAGAGTAAAATGAATCTGTTTGTCCAGATGAAACCGTACCATTCATAGTCCATTGAAGATTTTTCGTAAAATATTTCTGTGACCATAATCTAACTCAAACTGGCATAAAAAGTAGTGGCTTTTGCTTGAAGAAAGATATTCCGTATTTACCCAGGTATTTTTCACTTCAAATGAAAATTATCGATAAAACTTACATACAGCACTATTGTTTACATACGTATAAGGGTATGTATTATTTTACCCGAAATACCAAGTTTTCAATGAAACTTACGATTAACATGGTTATAACACGCAGTAATTAATTATATTTTTTACTTACCGATCTTCGTCCGGTGGAAATCTTGCCATGAATAGTCTTTTTTGACCGTCCATTTGACACGTTTTCATTCTGCATATTTCGCACTTTTTCCTTTTCAATCCACTCATTTTTGCTATGGTGATTGTCTTGTGTACCTTCTAGACGACCACTACACCCAAAGAATGCAAATTATTAGATTATTTGTGAAATTTGAATTATTTGAAAAGATCGCAGAACCTTGACAAAACCAGACAACACAACAAAAGAGAAACGTCAACTAATATGGCATGGCGGACAAAAATGGCGGCTGAAGTACAACCCGCCTAAATTCGATTGTCGCCAATTATCTAATGCTTTGTAGGTTTCAACGTTCTTTCAAACTTAGATAGGTAAAAATTCACCCCCGTTTCATATAGCCGTTGTCGTTCGTTTTTTACCTTGAGAGTTGCGCGAGGCTGGCTAGGAGTAGCTATGATAAGGGCGGTGCTTACCGCCGCCCCCCCCGGACCGTTCCCCGCGCTAGAGTAATTCGCTGCAGTTTCGCAACAATTTTTTGTAATTTATTTTAAGGTTTTCGTAGTTACGCTCTCATTTTAAAACTACGAGATCAATTTTGATAAATCTTTTTTCTTATCAAACTGCATAGTTTAATCGACACCGGAAATAGGTTTTGACTTCAATCTAAACTATATTTTGGTCGTAGTATGCCGCCAAACTGAACAACTTTCTGGGGTCTAAAAATGCAAAACTTGTACTCGCTCTATTTTCTTTCTATTAACATTTCAAGAGTCATAAACTAGTTTTAGCCCTAGATATATCTTATCTCATTATATTTAGAGAATTTCATGATAATGTGACATGTTATATTAAAATAAGGACGTAACTACGTTTGTATGAAGAATCGAGCTTGCTGCGGACTCTTAAATACATAGAACATCCATGACCCAGACACAAATATTCGTGTTCATCACACAAATATTTGCCCTTGCCGGGATTCGAACCCGGGACCGTCGGCTCAGTAGGCAGTTGCTTAACCACTGCGCCAACCGCGTCGTCCATTACCGCGTTACAAACTTTTTATGCCGATTAAGGCCTTGTTAGTTTTAGATTTTTTTTTTTTTATATTATGACAAATATATTGATAATTTCGACCAACTTATTGAAGTGAATAATATTTTTTCCCCGGGTTCTAGGTAGTAACATAGCTATTTCATGCTTTCATTGCTTGTAGTCAAAAATAAGTTTAAAAAACTAATTTTCCGCGTGTATTTTGTCAATTTCGAGTAGTTTTTGAAACAAAAATTATCAATGAAAAATTCAAACTGTAGGTTTCAAATATATACCAATAAATCCCGATAATATGTTAAGAAACATGTTTGATCATAGAGAAAACAATCTAAAACAATTAGCATTTTAAAAGGAATAAGGCCTCTTAATAAGGGTCTGATGACAGCTCAAATCAGCAACTCTTTATGAAACGTCTAAAACGATCTGTTAGTAAAAAGTTTCTATGGAGATATTGATTTGTGACGTCATGAAAATCAGAAGTCAAAACACGTCTTCTACTCGTCTTTAGTTTTAATCCAATAAAAATAGTATGGGTAATGTCCAAAAGGTAGTTCATTTGATTCCGTATTTTTGTCCGTGTGTGGTTTCAATTTATTTTCACTGTAGCGTATTCAAATCATTTTTGACATTTCATAAAGAGTAGCCGATTTATGTAAGCTGTCATCAAATACCGTATTATTGTTTTGTTGAATTAAAAGGATTCTGAAAACAAACTTAAATTAGCTGACGAATTTAAAAAAAAATCTTCAATTTGCGTACCCTGGAAGTCTCAAATTTCAGTCTTTTAATTTTATGTTTTTGGTTTTTATTTCTTCTTTTTCTACGTGCTCTTGAGGCAGATAACTGAAAGGAGATCGCTCATAATATGGCGCGTTGGCGTCATTACGTATGGGAGGCCAAGATACACTTCGGGTCGCTGCGCCAGCGGAGTAAGTAAATTCTTCATTTCACGACAAATTGAGTTATTACTACAGTATCTTGTTGAATTAACCAGTAGTCATCATCCCTAGCGACCGTTAGCAAATACGAATCTCCCAAGAGTAAAAACGCGTTTTAAAAGGAGTATCTACAATAAAGTACCCGATAATATAAAAGAAATTGAGAACGACGTAACATTCCTACATACAATTAAAAAATGGCTCATATCTAGAGCTTTTTATAGCCTTGAGGAATATTATAATATATTATACTAATTCTGACTAAAAATTATTGTTGATTATTGTACTGAAATTATAAATTGTTAACGTTATTTAAATTTTGTTGTATTTTAATGATTGATTATTTGAAATGTGTAATTGTATGGAATAATGTAACCTAATATAATTTGATAATTTAATATGTGACATGTAAAATTGAAAAACATTTTATAAATAAATGAGTATGAGTATGAGTATCATAAAAACCAGACGGTCAATCATCAAGTCACCTCTTCTGTTTGTTCCGCGGCACGAAGGTGATGGCCCACCGCGACTGCGGGTTCCTCTTGGGCTCGTGCCCCACGTACCACAGGATGTCCTTGATGTTCCACTCGTCTATCTTGTGCGATCCCTGCAATACCACAAACATTATCTTACAGGAAGTTTTTTTTTTTTTTATTCAAAATAGCCATGCATTTAACCTCGATTGCACCTGATGTTAAGTGACAATAAGGCCTAAGATGGAGCATGTTTGGCTAGAAGATGCCTATTCACTCTCGACTTGAAGAGATCCAAGTTATATTTTTCAGGAAACAGGTGCGCAGGAAGAGAGTTCCATTCCTTAGCTGTCCTCATAAGGAAAGTAGACGCAAAGCGTTTCGTACGAATCAGTGGTATATCGACAACATATAAGGGTGGAATCCAAGTCCGCGCCGAGTACTGTATTGTAACCCTAATTTCGTTTTAAATAACCTACACCGTGTCCGAATACACTTTTTTTAGCACTGTTTGTTAAGAATATATACCTCTTAAACAAATAATGACATTACATTTTGAAGTGTATATTGTTATGAATAAATTACAATATAGGGCTTGTACACAAATCACGCGAGGTTTTTTCAGCTACTTTTAGAATCCAATAGTAATTGTACATCCTAAATCTGTTTTGGCGAGGTGAAGACACTAAAATATTCTGATATCTACAGAAATAGCGGTATAATTGCAATTATTGATTGCAGTTCTGCTCAGAATTACGGCCCCGATAAGACGACTTGTTTTATAATGTTATATAATTCGCGTCGCGTAATTTTGCGTCTCTATATTGTATATGTTCGAACTCGGAGTTGCAGCGTAGTAATACATTCCGATCCGGGAATAAAAGTGGTATGAGAAAAAAACTAAACCGAGCTTACTTGATACAAATGAATAGTTTTCCAGATTGTTTTCCCAATCTTGAGGTTCAGAGACGCAAACATACGTGATGCGAATTAAAATAGAATAAATGACTTTTTGTATCAAACTGCATTATCAGCATCCTAAGTGTTAGATGGGTCGATTGCAATTTTTTTTACATAGTTATGGGCTTTAATTAAAACAATGTTAATTGATTCCTTTGTGTGACGAAAGTTACCCATACGTTTTGTATGACTTTCTTTCGTCACACAAAGAAAGCGATCGTATTTTATGTTAACTAAGATTTTAACTATGTACAATTTTTTTGCAATCGACCCAGAAGGCTAGATCACGTCCGGGACACTACGCTACGCTCCAAAACACGCATAACTGATGTTGAAACAAAAACCGAAAAACTCAAGTGGGTCAAAGCAGATCGAGGCGGAGATGACGGGACAATTTAGATGCATCACTAGTCAACTGGCCGAAAGCAACGGCTAATTGGAAGTTGTGGAGATCTAACCGAAAGGCCTTTGCCCAGCAGTGGGACACTCAAACAGGCTAACTAAAAAAAAACTGACCTGTTTGTCCTTGAAGTAGCAGAGTTTCCCGTTCTGGAACTCGAACATGTGCAGCTTGAAGGTCTTCATGCTATCAATTGAGATGCATCACTAGTCAACTGGCCGGAATCAACGGCTAATAGGGAGTTGTGGAGATCTAACCGACAGGCCTTTGCCCAGCAGTGGGACACTCAATCAGGCTAACAAAAAAAAACTGACCTGTTTGTCCTTGAAGTAGCAGAGTTTCCCGTTCTGGAACTCGAACATGTGCAGCTTGAAGGTCTTCATGCTATCGCTCGCGAACCGCAGCTCCGCGCACACCAGCGATGTGCTTCTGAGCGCCTCCATTTCGTGTAATATCTGTGTGAATGAAATAATCGTGTTAAATTCTAACAAAATCAAGTCTTCCTAAGAACTAAAACAAATTATACAACTGGTTGGACGATTTGATTTTTTATGAATTAGCTTGGATAGCTTAAGGTAAGGCGCCTGTGTTGGCCTTGTAAGCCGTTGGGGACATTGGGATTTTCGTACTATATTTACTCGTATTTTAACTGGCGAGGTTACGTTACTACCAGAGTAGCATCAACATTGAGGAGGTAACATTGTTGTCCTAAACCAGGAAATAATTGCTATCCTCTTCACCCCAGCACCTCTAGCACGCGACTCTTTCTCGCGCAAGATATATTACCAGTCTCTATCTTCACAGTACTGCGAGAGAGTGACGGGTGATACTATGTCGCGCGACAAGAGTCGCGAAGCCTAGTTGTGCTAGACGGGCTGAGCAGGACTACGTCGAGAACGATTACCTCTTCGAGCATTACAAGACAGGACTATAAATAAATAAATAACCTAACCTAACCTCACACAAATCAACCTAGTCCCAAATTAAACTCAAGAAGGCTTGTGTTATGGGTACTAGGCGACGATATACATATTTATATAGATAAATAAATACTTAAATACATAGAACATCCATGACCCAGGCACAAATATTCGTGTTCATCACACAAATATTTGCCCTTGCCGGGATTCGAACCCGGGACCGTTGGCTCAGTAGGCAGTTGCTTAACCACTGCGCCAACCGCGTCGTCAATATTGTTTAACCGATTTATTACCTCGAACACGGGGCACCAATATACCAGGGTAGCATAAAATACGCGGAGGTTACCTTATTCTCCCTGACAAGCAGATAGTTGTCCTTCCTGTCTTCTTCGTCCCAGTAGCCCCAGCGCAGCACGACGTCGAGCACTATCTCGTCGATATGCACGACTCGCCTCATGGCTTCGTTACAGATCACCTCCTCAAGCATAAGAAGATGGGATTCGGTGTTGACCTTCCCACAGAGCTGTATGCATATGTCGGCGCTTGTGGTGCTTGGAGTAAGCTGTAGAGGGAAGTTAATAAATTAAATAAAGAATTTGGAACATCCACGACACAACTGGTCATCATGAGATGAGTGATATATAAAATGCGACTAAAACTGAACATAAAAAAATATTTGGTATTATTAGCTTATATATTTTGGCTCATATAGCTCATATAGTCACAAAGTGGGTGCCGCAAGACGGGCGGCGACGTCAAGGCAGACCGAGACGGAGATGGAGGGACGATCTAGACGCATTCCTGGTCGACTGGTCAGAAGCAACGTCTAACAGGGAGTTGTGGAGATCAAATAGAGAGGCCTTTGCCCAGCAGTGGGACACTCTAACAGGCCAATAAAAAAAATATATATATATATATTTTGGCCGAGATCAGCTGTTACTAGTTCCAATGAAAGTTGAATATTTTGAAGACGAATGCTCTCCATATTTCCTCCTAACATAGGAAACGACTAACGATTAAAAAAACCGCACTCAAATCGGGGAGCTTCCATGCCACGGATAGAAACACAGATACATAAATGCACATGTTATACTTAAATATTACACCCCTAGTTTTTCGTCAAGGAATAAAAAGTGGTATCGTCGTATTTGAATGCATCTCCAAAAAAAATATAAAGACATTTGACTGCCGCCGGCTTTTTCAGACACTATTGTTTTTATCACAACTGACCGTTTTTCTCTTTTGAAGCTAAACGTGTGGAATTAGTGTAAGTTTGAATCATTTCATTTGTATATGTATATATGAAGGTTCTCTGACTCATCGAGACTTGGTAGCACGTAGTCCTACCCTTAACATACACCCATGCTTTGAGATCTCATGCTTTGAGCTCGGCAGCCACCCTGTTATTAAGGACCCGGATCCAAAACTCGACAAACGATACCTAACGTTACCTCATACACTTTCATTTCGACGACGCGGTTGGCGCAGTGGTTAAGCAACTGCCTACTGAGCCGACGGTCCCGGGTTCGAATCCCGGCAAGGGCAAATATTTGTGTGATGAACACGAATATTTGTGCCTGGGTCATGGATGTTCTATGTATTTAAGTATTTATTTATCTATATAAGTATGTATATCATCGCCTAGTACCCATAACACAAGCCTTCTTGAGCTTAATTTGGGACTAGGTTGATTTGTGTGAGGTTGTCTGATATTTATTATTTAAAAAAAAAAAAAAAAAAGAAAAAAAAAAAAAATACACTTTCGTAGTTTTGCAGTACAGTACCTTTACTATGAGTTTACAGTGCAGACGATTTGTATGGCAAGTTGTAGTTCTACAAAGTAACCGCTAGGGACGGTTTTCATTGTGGCTAGCGAGTACGGTCACATTAACTCATGGTAATCACACCTTAAACGTCATTATTCATCTCTGCCTTAATTTACATTGCAATGAAATTCGCTATTCTTACACGTACTATTCGACTGACTCTGGTTTACTATCTATTATGGTAATCCAAGTACCATTTGATTTAATTACTATAGAAATTTAAACAGCGTAGGGTTTTATTATTTCGATGTGGTAACGTGATTCTTGACCCCACGAGACAGGCCTAGCCTAGTGTGAAGGTCACAGGTAAAACTGTTAAAAGGCATGTAATCCATTACTGGCAAATAAATTATATATTTTTTTTTTTTTTTACTATGCTATATGTATTTATTATGTCTAAGTATTGTATGTAGGTGTATCTGCTTATTAGGATTATTGTTTAATTGTTTGTAGTTATTTTTTGTGGCTTAAAGTTGTTTTGCACCGTAGGTGGTGTCAATTCAACTTTTGTTGACCTTCTCCTCTACCTAAAGGATATCTGGAAGAAATTGCTATTTAGTTGTTACCCTGTTTATTTTTTACTGCATACCTCTTGTGACCTAGGGATGATCACACGCGACGTTGGCTGAGAGAAAGTGGAGAAACGGGAAGATTCGGGATTGAAGTATGGGACTTTGAGTGGCGACTTACTTGATTTAGATCAATCCTGGGCTGAAGTCTCCTTGCGCACACACACGTAAACACAAAACGAGCTGAATGTTCACCTTTGAGCTGAGTCAGTTGCACTTGTTAAATGTACCGGCCGGGTTTAGTCGCGCGACACGGAATATTGCTACTTTATGCGTCAACGGTCAAACAGAGACTGGGTGAGTGAGTGAATGAACGGGCGATGCGCGCGCGCGTGGAACGAGTGCCGGATTGAATGGTTCGTCGCGCCCTCTGGCGGGAACACCTCTCATGTTTTGTATCCCTGTGAGGTGTGCAATAAAGTGGATTTTAATTGTATTGTATTGTTAGGGTATTGAAGGCCGGTAGACTCACCGAAACTTGGTAGCACCTGGTCCTGTCCTTGACGTAAACCCACGCCTTGAGATCCCCGGCGGCTTTGGGCGCAGAAGGCGCTCTATTGCTCAGCACTCTCATCAACACGCGGCGGACTGCGCCCTCCCGTCGCTGTTCTGCCTCCGTCGGCTCCCACATTTTAATTGTATTGTATTGTAAGGGTACTGAAGGCCGGTAGACTCACCGAAACTTGGTAGCACCTGGTCCTGTCCTTGACGTAAACCCACGCCTTGAGATCCCCGGCGGCTTTGGGCGCAGAAGGCGCTCTATTGCTCAGCACTCTCATCAACACGCGGCGGACTGCGCCCTCCCGTCGCTGTTCTGCCTCCGTCGGCTCCCACATTTTAATTGTATTGTATTGTAAGGGTACTGAAGGCCGGTAGACTCACCGAAACTTGGTAGCACCTGGTCCTGTCCTTGACGTAAACCCACGCCTTGAGATCCCCGGCGGCTTTGGGCGCAGAAGGCGCTCTATTGCTCAGCACTCTCATCAACACGCGGCGGACTGCGCCCTCCCGTCGCTGTTCCGCCTCCGTCGGCTCCCACACCGCCTCGTAGTTGGCTATCAGGTCGCGGACGACGAATACTTCCTTTGAGTACCAGGTGTTGAGCGCGTTGCTTGTCTACGGGAAGAAGAAACATGTATTAGTTTTTAAGTATAATTTACGAAAAAGTTACTTACTGTTGAGTTTCTTTCGGCTTTCTTCTCAACAGCGGTCTCCTCTTGCGAAATGCCGGTAGACTCAATCTGACTAGTAAAAGTGCCCTTGTGGCCTACTTACTGAATAAATTATTTCATTTCATTTAATTTCATTGTCAGTTTTTATTGAATGCAAGAAAAACCAGCCAAGTGCGAGTCTGACTCGCGCACCGAGAATTCCGCTCGACTAAATAATTTGTATTTTCTTTTTTTCAACTGTCTAACTGTCACGGTTCATGAGATGCAGCCTGGTGAAAGACGGAAAGACAGACAGACAGATGGACAGCGAAGTCTTAGTAATAGGATCTCGTTTTAAGGGTTCCGTATATAGTCAACCAGGAACCCTTATAGTTTCGCCATGTCCGTCTGTCCGTCCGTTCGCGGCTTAGCTCCGTGATCATTAGTACTAGAAAGCTGAAATTTGGTATGAGTATGTGTATGTAGCACGCCGACAAAACGGTAAAATAAAAATTAAAAAATTAATTTATTTTCGGGTACCTCTCTTACACCTAAACTGGGGGTGAATTGTTTTACTCTTTGAACAACCACGGCAATCGAGAGCATAACCCAATACTAATAGAACATAAACACGGAACAAGGTCGGTATCCGCGGGCAAATTTGAAGTACCAAGGGTCAGGAACTACTATGGTGATAGAACATTGAGTAAAAGGATTCCCTACATACTCAACAGTTTGCCTGAGAATATCCGACACGAACAAAATAAGTCTAAATTTAAAAAGTACTTAAAAAAGCACCTATTGCTGACACTTGAGTGATAAAGTTGTCTATACAAAGTGTCACTCAAGTGTTTAGCAATAACTATTGTAGAAATATTATATAGAGACTCATACCTGCAGACAAACAGTACAAACCGTTTTGCAGGAAATTGTATATGTTTTTAGCTTTACACTTTAGTTAATAAATAAATAATAAATGGATAGAAGAATTGTTTGAATGCCTTATAACTTACTAGCGACCCGCCCCGGCTTCGCACGGGTGCAATGCTGATAAATTATGCATGTATTTATACATATAAACCTTCCTCTTGAATCACTCATCTATTAAAAAAAACCGCATCAAAATCCGTGGCGTAGTTTTAAAGATTTAAGCATACAAAGGGACATAGGGACAGAGAAAGCGACTTTGTTTTAATTTTTTTTTTTTTTTTATATACCAAAAAATATATACAATATACAATTGCATTATAACTCGCCAAACTGTGACGTTTGATGGCGAGAAGCGCTCAGTTCTTTACACAACTTAACTTAAATATATATATTTGTATAGAATCTTTTTATCGATTCATATTTTTTTTATGTGGTAATACCACATTTTTATTTTTATAAATAATGACACAAAGGTAAATTAAGAAAGAAAAAGTGAATGCGATCTACTACAATCGAAGCGGGGTTAAATATATATATTTGTACGCCTAGTGGCAAGACATAGAGAACTTCTGTCTAATGTAACAACTGCTTTGTACCTATGTTTGACAAATAAATATATTCTATTCTATTCTATTCTACTATGTAGTGAAGGACATACCAGGGCAGCAGGCAACAAAGTAGGTGCCCACACGGATGCCAGGTTCTCTGCGCTCATTTTGTTCGCGTCGACCATAGAGTGCAGGAAGTGAAGGTGGGCGAAAAGTTTGCGCGCCGTGTTCCGCGCCACGAGCGGTAGGGAACACATCACACGGCGGTAGATGGCGTTGCGGGCCGGCGGCTCGTCTTGGTCTATAACACACAGGATATGAAAGCAAACCATTAAAATTGGGTTTCTGATAAGTAAACAAATTAATGCGTTAAATGGGTGAACAAGCTAATTAAAAAATAGTAACCCACCTGTACCGTTTCAATATTTGCATGTGTCAACTTTTAATATTTTTCATTATTTAATCTTACTGTATGTGTTGTCTACCTTAAAATATGATTGTGCATTCTTGCGGTGACAACAACCAAGTTAAATGCATGTATTTGTGTTAATAACCATGTTCTCATGGAAGTGATGTATATCTTATATGAGAATAAATGTCTTTAAACCTAAACCTAATATAACAAAATTTTCCTTGAATTTAGCGGAATATTCCTTCTTGTTTGTTTCCTCATTGTTTACATCAGTGATATTCACTGACTTTCAACGTCAGTTACCAAAAATTTGTCGTTGCTAGTAAAATAAATTATTATTATTATTAGTAAAATAAATTAGTACTACTTAAAATCCGCGCACCTCTCTCTTTGAAAGCTTAAAACACCCCACATGCTAGGATTTAGAACACACAATCTCAAAATCCCAAAAGCTCCAAAGGTAAAGGTATCATTCCAAAAGGTATGACATCGAAAGCAGTTGAATTTTAGTGCAGCAAGGATCTTGCTCCTGTGCATTATGCATAGGGAGATTCTCTTAATTCTCTTAGGAACCTCTTGCAAACAGCCACGTCATCCTTTAAAGAGCGGGCGCAGACTTCCATTTATCTCTGCTGGTACACTTACAAGGCCTTATTCCTTTTAAAATGCTGATTGTTTTAGACTTTTTTCTCTATGATCAGATCAAACATGTTTTCTAACACATTATTGATGTTACTACCTAGAACAGGGCTATTGGGATTTATTAGTATATATTTGAAACCTACAGTTTGAATTTTTTATTGATAATTTTTGTTTCCAAAACTACTCGAAATTTACAAAATTCACGTGGAAAATTAGTTTTATCTACTTATTTTCTTTTGCACGCAATGAAAGCATGAAATAGCTATGTTAACTAGCTATGCTAACTACTCGGGGAAAATTATTATTCACTTCAAAAAGTTGGTTGAAATCCATACTAATATTATAAATGCAAAAGTGTGTCTGTCTGTCTGTCTGTTACCTCTTCACGCTATATTTATCACTAGCTGTGCCCCGCGGTGTTAACCGCTCATCCCACGGGAACACTAAATTTATTCGGGATGAAAAGTATCCTATGTCCTTCCCCGGGACTGAAACTATCTATATACTAAATTTCATCTAAATCGGTTCAGCGGTTTAAGCGTGAAGAGGTAACAGACAGACAGACAGACGGACAGACAGATAGACAGACAGACACACTTTCACATTTATAATATTAGTATGGATGATATAAAAAAAAAACATTTAAAAGGAATAAGGCCGCTTAAACAGCGGGCGCAGACTTCCTTTAATCTCTGCTCCCCTGGTACACTTACCCAACGCAGCCAGTAAAGCCTCTCTCTTGTTCTGCGATATCAGCGGCTCGGGGAGATCCCTGAAGAACCTCTTCAGTACTCCAGCCACATCGTGTTCGGAATGGGTGCCGGGGCTCAGCTGCACGGACCAGGCGTCGCGGCGGAAACGTGCCAGCAGTTCAGATAGCACCACGTTGCTGCCCGCACGACGGTATATGCCTTCAGATAGACTACCTGTAAATGAATCGAGTTGCGAATTCACAAGTTAGAAAATTTGCAAGTAGTGCAAATAATGTAATAAGGTAGCTAAACCACACAATTTTATTGATTAAAACATTCATAAGGGAAAATACACATTCATTGACACTCATACCGGTAATTGACAACATCTGGGGGCACGGTAGTGCCCCCGCCAAGACGAGCAAAAAAGAAGCGGGGCACTACCTACCTTTTCTCGAACCGTTTCGTCTCATTTTCAAACCCTCATAGCTTTGTCCCAGTTAACACAAGAGCGCCCAAATTCACAGGATAAGATGCAGTTAGGGAACATATGAAATGTACTAAATTTCATTGATCTAGCTTTTATACTTTAGGTTTTATTGGTACCTAAAATACGTCGATTTTGCCACTCACTCACTTATGTATCAAAACCTCTGGGGTACTTCCCGATGACCTAGAAAGCTGAAATTTGGTATGTAAGCTAGGTTTAGTATACAAACAATAGAATAATTCTGAAACTTGGAACTTTTACCCCCCAACCCCTTAAACTAGGGGATGGAAGTTTGTATGAGACTTCTGCAAATTTTGATACTAGAGGTCTGAAAATTGATATAGGGACTCCTTTATTATTTATAAATAATAAAGTACATATTCTAGGATTTTAAAAAAATCACCCCCCACCCTTTAAATAAGGGGATGAAAGTTTTTATGGGTTTTCCATAATGGGCGATAAAAGTAGTATATATCGGGCTAAACGTAAGTATTTCTTATACACAATTATTACTACTTCCATATCTACACTTCGACTTCGTATCTGGGGGCACGGTAGTGCCCCCGCCAAGACGAGCAAAAAAGAAGCGGGGCACTACCTACCTTTTCTCGAACCGTTTCGTCTCATTTTCAAACCCTCATAGCTTTGTCCCAGTTAACACAAGAGCGCCCAAATTCACAGGATAAGATGCAGTTAGGGAACATATGAAATGTACTTAATTTAATTGATCTAGCTTTTATACTTTAGGTTTAATTGGTACCTAAAATACGCCGATTTTGCCACTCACTCACTGACGTATCAAAAACCTCTGGGGTACTTCCCGATGACCTAGAAAGCTGAAATTTGGTATGTAAGCTAGGTTTAGTACACAAACAATAGAATAATTCTGAAACTTGGAACTTTTACCCCCCAACCCCTTAAACTAGGGGATGGAAGTTTGTATGAGACTTCTGCAAATTTTGATACTAGAGGTCTGAAAATTGATATAGGGACTCCTTGTTATAAATAATAAAATATATATTCTAGGATTTTTAGAAAATCACCCCCCACCCTTTAAATAAGGGGATGAAAGTTTGTATGGGTTTTCCATAATGGGGGCTAAACGTAAGTATTTCTTAAATACACAATTATTACTACTTACTTAGAACGCTACGGCACATAAAAATAAAAAAATAAACCTAAAAATTAAAAACTACTTTACAAAAAGAAATGAGATCCCACCAAAAAAACATTTCATGTAAAATTAGCGGCCAAGACTCACATGCTCATAACGCTTTTGCTATTATTACTACTTACTTACAGACGCTATGGCCCAAATAAATGAAAAAGACTAGGGCACCTTACAAAAATAAATGAGATCCCACCAAAAACATTTCATGTAAAAATGGCGGCCAAGACTCATATGGTCTGGCTGTAAAAAAGTTATCAGATGCCTCGAAAAGCCAAGCCCCTAAGCCCTGAGTTTACTAATCCTACACCTTGGCTTCAAAGGTATGGCTTGGCCGTTTCATAAAGTAACGTAAATAAGTCCAACGGACCGTCTGGCCCATACGATATCAAGAAGTTAAGTTTATATCTCCATGATAATATATATAAACTTAATTCCTTACCATATAGGCCGGACAGTCCATTAGACTTGTTTACGTTACTTTATGAAACGGCCAAGCCATACCTTTGAAGCCAAGGTGTAGGATTAGTAAACTCAGGGCTTAGGGGCTTGGCTTTTCGAGGCATCTGATAACTTTTTTACAGCCAGACCATATGAGTCTTGGCCGCCATTTTTACATGAAATGTTTTTGGTGGGATTTCATATTTATAACAGGTGGAAATTAATATAGAGATCGACAGGGCTTTATGTTGTGTACCTTAAAAAAAATCGTTGAATTTATTCTTCTGTATTTCAAGAAATATAAGAAAATACATCAAATAAGTGCAATCTAAGACAATACGGGCTGAATAGGGTTGTTGTCTAAACCAAAGAGCGAAAAAAATTATATTTTTTTTATTTGACGTTGACAGATGACAGATGCATACCGAGTTTTATTTAGTTTTTTATTAAATAAGAAACCGACTAAAGTAACCGTTCCATTAAGTTCTGGTTTTGGTGTTGCCACATTTTAAAATGAGTATGCTTTTATAAATTAATAATAAAATAAATAATCATCTCAGAAAATAAATAAAAACAGAGATTACTTCATCTTTTTAAGCATAATTCAGAAAAGTAATAAAATGATAGTCTTAAAAATATGAAATGTTGTCAATTTACACATATAATGGCATATTGTCACCATCCTCATCCATCTTTCCTGGGGTGGGATGGGAGGGTGCCGACGGTAGAGTAGGTAACCCTACTCAAGTCCGCGTAACTCGTACAAAGCCGCGGATAAATACTAGTAAAGAATATGTAGCGATCTGTGTACTAGGACGTCATAAACGTGCGAAGGCTTGTACTAACCATGCGCATATATGAAACTCAGGCATTTGTCGACGATCGCCGGAACATCCTCCTTCGTGAGTTGTTGGTGATGGATCTGCGCGCCGTTGTTGTGCGCCGCCAGCTTCACCATGTAGCGCCAGCCCTGTGACAAAATATAATAGGCTAGTAGACCCTGTTTTGAAATATATTTCAAATGGTTAAAAATGATCTTACTAGCTCTAAAAAAAATGTCTTATATTTTTGTGAAAGCTAGAAAGCAAAATTTTAACAATTGAAAATTTGAAAATTTCATGAACAGTCAAATTTTTGCCTTTTGCTAATCTGTGGCGTGACGTAGAATTACCTGTAAATATTCGAAATTCGACCGTCGTATAGCTATTCCGCTCACTCCAATATACTTTGACAGGAGATCGAGAGGGACGGCACTATTCGAAGTCGTCAAAGTACGTCAGTGACGTCACTATCATAAGCGAAAATGGCGGACAGCGTTTTAAGCATTTCAAAATACAGATTATAAACCATATTTTCAAATTCATGTTTTTCAGCCATCTTTCACTTTTATGAATAGAAAAATATATATTTAGGGTTCCTTTGCTAAATACTATACGGAATAAACATTAGTTTATTAGTTTTATTACAATTTGACATGAGTCAATTAGCCTATTGAAAGACCAGTAAAGATTTGAAACATGTTGAGCGATATTCGACTTTTGCGACTTGAGCAAACCCGTCTCGTGTGCATTTTAATATTTTCAGAAGTATTCAATCACCTTGAGCTCTCTCTCGTGCGGGAACCGCAAGTATATGGTGGCGTGTGGACAGTCCATGAGCAGGTTGCCGCTGCCGTCCGTCGGCATCGCCTGCTTCGTCTCCTCGTCTGCTTCTTGCGTCACTGGAACAGTCAAATAAATACTCATGAGAATACCAGGACAATAAGTGCAAAGGGACAAGAGTGTAATGACAAATTTGTGCCTTATTTGGCCATCAGTTATTATACCAGGGCGACAGTAGGCGTCAAATCACCGAATACCCCGGGGTATGGTTATTGGACTAATTGCACCTGTACATTGTACTAAATCAAGGGCCCATTTTGCGAAGCTACAAGTTACAAATTACAAGCGGAAGTCTCTTTCAAATATAAGAAGTTGTGTAGTTTCGTGTAATGGACCCCAGTTCGTTTTTATGACATTTCGATACATAAGTAGTTGCAGTTGAAATGAAATTCTGTGCCACAAAGATGTACTATCGGCCAAAGGGTCGATAGACCACCTGACAAGTGCATTTAGCCGATGACAATAACAGTTGATGAATGTCATCAGTTGCAAGCAAGACTGTTTTGAAACTGGTCGACTGTGGCTCTTACTGATCAGGTTCAAGCCAAGAGCTAGCTCTCCCTCGTTTTGCATTACAAGAACTGCTCGGCAATTTTTGATCTCAAGTTCATCTGCAAGGACATCGATACGACCACTGATCAGGTTCGAACGGCGCGAGTTTTAAGTGAAACCGTAATGTTCTATAGTGCGTGAACTGTCAGAATACCATCGAGTTTTATACCTCTCTCGCTCGCTCTTACGTGATCCAGATAGAACCTCTTAGTTTTCACCCGAACCCGAACCGTAATATGAGAGTTCACGGATTGTATCTAGTTTAAAAGTTTTACAAACAATAAATCATAAAAAATTAAGATAATCTGTGGTGCCAACGGTAACCAATCGTAATTGGAAAGTTTATACGCGTAAACAACAATTTGGCCTACATTCTACATTGGCAATTAGACACAAATCGTGGCTATTATAAATATAGAATTACAGAGCATCACGATACACGATGATACCAACGTACAAGGTACCATTGTGACATCATCGCCGACAGGAATGTCAGGGCATCTTCGTATTTCGCGCGGCCAAAGTTCGCACAGGTCGCAGCAGGCTGCTGACTCAGAAGTCAGAACACGCGGCATGACGCACCGATTCATAAAACATGGTCATTTACCTATCGGAGTCTTGGAACCTGCCGGCAGATTGTACTTCCTAGTAAGGGCTGCTATCCGAACTCACTAAATAGATAGTATTATTTAATTTCGCGTTAAAAATTACATTGCATGTTTGCTTGATGTCAAAATTGCAGTAATTAATGTCATGATCGTCAAAAATAAAGAAAAAAATTAGCAGAACCATAATGTTTACGATGTCAAAGCAAGCTGAATAAGGTAAACAGGTAAATATAATTAAAATCTAGTATCTCCCCATAATATGAAATCAAATTGATGTTACGAAAAAGAATAGACAGTCTAAAAATTGTTAAGCTAGCTATTTCACTTTTAAAAAGAAAGAAAAACTGCATTCAAAGATTTTAAAAAAAAAAAGTGAAAGTAAAATGAGCTAACTTAAGGATTTAAGGCGGTTACTCTCCAGTGCCCATACATTTTCTCACACTGTAAGGCTAGTTTTATTAAGCAAACTCCTGAATAGTGAGAAATAGAAGCCTGTAATACTGAGCCAGCTAAATATAGATCAATACCTATTGATGCCAATCAACCGGCGTACGCACACGGTGAGTTATAGATCCATCTGTTGCCGTATTTGGGCATTCATTCAGGTACTCTCGTATTGCGATGCGAATAAGCGTAAGGAGCCGAGTCATATGTTTTCCCTTTACGCTCATTATTATAATTTTCCTGTCTGAATCCATATATGTATTACATAGATTAATTTGTGGTTTATTTACCATAAGAGCTAAATTTGTTATTATATTTTAGTAGATTCTATGTAAAGACATTTTATTTTGACAATGCTCTTATATGTGATTTTTATTCGATTCTTGTACGAGTAGTTAGGCATATTAAGTCCAACAAATGTATGGTATACCATAACGTCAGTTGACAACCAAAACTAAATAACAAATACCTACTTAAAATAAAGCTCGTATCTCAGTATCAATCAACAAACTAGATACGAGGTTTTGAAAATAACTGTCTGAAAAATTGTCACCAGGCGATAAGTTTGTTTCATTTTGGATATGTTGATCCAAGTGAATGTTTTTGAAAAAAATATATATGATAGAATATTAGTTTATACATAATATAGCCAAAATTGGTGGGTATCTCGAACATATAAAAAAAATTTTATTGAAAAATTTAAAGTGAAAATTTCACTACTTATAAGGATATTTGGAAATCCATTTTTTTTTTAATAATACATCTTTATATTCTACATAATGTGTATAAGTTACAAAAAAATCCATTGAGTAGTTTAGATAAAAGAAAATAAAAACCAATTTTCGTTTTTTTTAATTTTCTCAAAAACCTGAAGTATTTCAGGGTCCTTTTTTTGTAAAATAGCATCTTACATCTGGGCTAATATATTAGCAAAACGGCAATCGATTTGGCTTCTGGGGCCGATGCCCCATACAAACACGGCTATACCCTTTCCAAATAAATATTAAGCAATGTTCAGGGTCAGGTAAAAAGGGAAAATCAGTGGATTGTTCTATAATCAGACTTAATTAAGGGTATTGAAAGCTAAGGGACATACGATATTATATCTTGTTGTTTGCTGTAATTTACATTTTGTAACCTTGCCGAATAAAATACTATTATAATTAGTAACACTTAAAAATCACAATGCAATACATCAATAGAAGGAAACTTATCAAAAAACGTATAAATGAAAACAGTTTTTTTTTAATATGTACAATAAAACCATCGGACAATACCGACACGAGCGGTAGGTATTAAGTTGGTATGTTATTTAGCATATTTACGCGATATTGCATTATTTATAAAACGGCATCGTGTCTGCCCGTTTCCGCGAGTGGATAAAGGTCAGTCGACGCCTGTCTGTACACCACGACCGCAAAACTGGTTACCTAAACATTATACTTCAACGTTAGCTGATCTACAGTACAGTCAATACGTCTTTGTCCAATTTAACCATTAAATGCATACAATTACACTAATTTTATTTTTAAAATGACGTAATTAACTGACGTGGGTCAGTTTGAGATGTCGGGACAATCTTGACAAAGTCTTTAGTGGCAATATTCAGATATTGACTTGTGTCATTTCAGTAACGTGTAAATATACATCATCATGCATTTAAGGGTTAATGAACAATATTCTAACATCAAAATTGACTTGTTCTCCCAAAACTAGGTGTTCTCTCGCAAGTAAAGCAATTTCGTTTGTAATATACGGTATTTGATGACTGCTCAAATCAGCTACTCCTCCTTACTTAGCCACTCAATTGCTTCGAATTTTGAGTTGGACTCTATTTATATAATAAAATAAGAGCGGTGACAGGTAGCCGTAGTTACCAAAAGCAATCTAGTGGTTATCTAGCTTTCATACTAACAGATAGTTTTTGACGTAATGTCAAAAACTATCTGTTAGTATGAAATTTATATGAAGATACAGGCTTGTGACGTCATAAAAATCAGTAGTCAAAAAACGTCTTCTTTATAGTTTTGTCCAACTAAAAATAGAATAACGTCCAAAAGTTAGTGGTATTTAGTTCCGTATAGTTCCTCCATTACCCATTCACGGTAATAAATACATCGAATTTCGAAGGACTATGATTTGCTCCCGCCCGAGTAAATAATGATTGATTAGGTACTTATACTGTATGTATGTACAAATCGTTTGACACTCGTTATTTATCCGACGAGTTCGACTAACGCCCACGCGATTGGGCCGCCGGTGCCAGCGCTATGACCATCATTTTTCTTTTTTTCATTGCGTACTAAGACCCCTGAAGAACCGCCATACTGTTACAAATGACCAAGAAAATTCTGTCACTATCTCCCGGTCTATAATATTAAGTACCTACGTATATTTTCCTCTTAACTCGAACAAAATGTGAAAAAGAAATAATGCTTGTAAAAATGTTTGTACAGTCAGCATCAAAATAGGCTGTTAATTTTAGAATGCAATTTGACACAAACCAGTAGTGTGTAGTATAGCTACTTTTGATACTGACCGTACCTAACGCAAAATATGTTACGTTTAATTAGGAAACAACTTAGATAAATCGCTTCAATATCCATTGCCGCAAGAACATTAATTTTACTACATCAATGATGTATGCTAACGTGATGATTTCGTGGAGATACGGTATCGGAACCGATAAGGTTGGTACGTTATCTGAATATAGCACGTAACATTTAGTAACACTTATTTTATTTTATTTAAATAAATACTATTTTAGAATTTATATTCTAGAATAATTTTCGCGCCACCATCGCACAGGTTACTTAGATACCTATAGGAGCGGACTCGTTGATTCGACTTTACTTACGCCTAAATTAGTCCCTGTTACGCCACGGTTCAGAATTATGCCACGATCGAGTTTTCTTAGGTCCACAGTGCAGACTCGTCTCTTGACTGGTGTGGTGTAAGTAGACCAGGATCAAATGTCACAACCTTATATAGGTACCCGCCGCCGTATATGTACTCCTACTCCTACAAAATTATGGCATCCTGGAACCGACGCATCTAGTCTTCCTTATGTTCGTGGAGCACAACAGCGCCGACTAGTGTATCAGCATCACTCACGCGTCCCTTACACTCGTACAAAATGATGCCATCCTGGTAACTTACTGAGTCTATGTAGTCTTCCTGAGATCCAGAGCGCAGACATCGTTCTCTGGATTGGTTAGACCAGCACCCGACTTATCAGCATTACTCTCGCGCCAACTACACTGCTACAGAATGTTGCCATCCTGGTAACTTACCAACGCATCTAGTCTTCCTGAGATCCACGGCGCAGACCGCAGTCTCTCGACTGGTGTAGTACACCAACACCCGTCGTATCAGCATCACCCATGCGCCGCGCCACTCTCCACTCACGCCTTCCTGTAACGAAGCGGACAAGATATCAGTCAATCATATTCGGCATAACTGATGATTACATAGTAATAATGTTCAAAACAATGCAATTACGAAATAAACAATCGCAACGACACTGGAGATTGAATACATATTAAAAACGCTTACGAGGGGTTCACACGGGTCGATTTTCGCCGTGCGGCTAACCACGCGGCCAAAGTCGGATGCTACCGAACTTTGGGGCTTGCGGCTTTAGTCACGCCGACTTGCCATTTAGACGGTCGATTTTAGCCGCGCGGTAAAAATCGTGCGACTTTAGTCACCCGTGTAAACCCCGTATTACTTGAAGCTAATGACTCGGAATTTGACCAATAAATAGTATAGACAACAAAAAGCCGGTTTGTTCTAAATCAGGCATACTTTAGTCAAGATATATTATATTCGCTTTAATTGGAAAAGCTTAAAATACACACGCTAAAGAGCTCATTCGCTTCTACTACTAATACATTTTATTATTAAGGCATCACGTACCCTACCGCATTCAATATTTTTTTTTAAGTTAAGCCTTACAATATCTAAATTTAATCTTAAATCTAAAACTAGCTGGATCCATTTTGTCTAAGGATGGCAATGGCGTACAATTTCTGCATAATTTATTATTAACTAGCTTTTGCCCGCGACGACGTACGCGTGGAACTTGATAAAAGGGATTATTAAAAGCGCCTAAGCAAATGTAAGAGCAATTGTGCTTTT
This sequence comes from Apotomis betuletana, assembly GCA_932273695.1. Lineage (NCBI taxonomy): Eukaryota > Metazoa > Arthropoda > Insecta > Lepidoptera > Tortricidae > Apotomis > Apotomis betuletana. Next base: position 6,748,734 of record OW026298.1, on the reverse strand, counting down.
GGTCTAATAATTATATTTCCTACAGGGTCACCGCACCCCAACAGAAATGTTCACTTACTTTTTCTTTTTAGGGTTAATTTCCAGGATGAAAACTATCCTATGTCCTTCCTCGGATCTTAAACAATCTCTATGCCAAACGTCATCAAAATCGATTCAGCGGTTTAAGCGTGAAGAGGTAACAGACAGACAGACACACTTTCGCATTTATAATATTAGTATGGATGTGAGAAGCAGGGTGCCACCTACATCCTACACATAATATACATACATACCTATATGCTCCATAAAATCGCAAAGTATCATACATTGCATATACAACTTCGCAAGCAAACCATTCCCTAGGGAATATCATAAGTGATAAGGGCAGAGGCGCACATTTCGCTTCAACAAATAAACAATTTAAGTTCCTTTTTTATATTGCAGGGTATTTAGTATCATTACTCAGACATAAATTATTCATATACTGGCAACAAGTTAATGCGGTGCTTAGTAATCTTTTAGTAAGCGATCCATTTCAGGTCTCAGCAAACGGGACATTTTACCGATAAACGTTTTAATTTAGCGGCCGGCTTTTTGTTGACAGTTGTCAATTGTTATTGTTGTTGTAGATCAATGACTGTCTTGACCTGACACAGATTGACTCATAGCGCATTCAACAAGGCAACGGTATTTTATAATAGCGATAACATAGACACAATCGCTGAGCCAAGGTTAAACACAAATGAGTAAGATTACATTCATCCATAGTCTGAACTACCCGATGTAACGATGTTATGGTTTGGTGACCTGGGATAAAAAAATAAATAAATAAATAAAAGTGTGTGTAATTGTCCTTTGTAATGGACGTTTTATTTAAAAGTAAAATGGCAAATTAGAGTTTTGTTCTATAAGCTTTTGTGATAATAAAAATCTTCAGGCGAACTACACAGATGGGCATATTTTTATTTTGTTGTCGAATTCTTTTTTTTCTCAGATTTTAATAAAATTTGGTGAGTGGGTAAAGTTGCTTCTTCTGACCATGGTAAGCCCAATTTCACGATATGTCCTACAATTTTTACTCCATTGAGTTACACAAAATGTATTACAGAAATTGGCCCATGGGCCAATTTTTATGTTGCTGACCAATTATTAATTTTTATAAAAAAAATTCCATATTTTTTTTGTAACTCAATGGAAAATGATGTAAGACATATCGTGAAATTGGGCTTACCTTGTTCATAATAAGCAACATTACCAATTCACCAAATTTTCTAAAATTCTGAGAAAAAAGCAAAATCGACAACAAAATAAAAATTTGCTCAGATATGATAAGTACTTACATAGATTGTTTGCAGCTACTAAATTAAAACGTGTTATTGATGCGTACGCCTATTATCTAATAATTAAATTGCTCTATCATGAGCAATTTAATTATTAGATAATACGTGAACCGGCGACACAAATGATTCATCGAAAAAAGGCTCTAAACGACGCGAAACTAATGTGTCACCTCATTGTGGCTTACCAACAATATCAGTCTGTTAAAAAGAGTAGATACCTACTCGTCAAAAATGGGAACTAGCATACAGTGACTGTTCATATAATATTATTATCTCTTGCAATTCCACGATAATGATATAATACGGGTGTTGTTCAATGAAAATACGCCGTTATACAAACGCTGTTAGTTTATAGTAGAGCATTCTAATATGCTACTCCTATATATCGTTTAGAATTAATAAAATAACATGTACTATTATGAAATTCTAAAATTGTATTCTAAATCAGTTTTCTATGGAGAGTGGTCATTTTTTCAGGAAACATCTTAACAACGCAATGCGGATTCGTATAAATAAATATCAAGGGAAAATCTTATGGGGCTTCTAAACGGGCCATATTTTACTGCAATTTGTGGCCGGCAACTATGGCCGTCCCTCTCTGACACCCTACGCTAGAGCAAGATGCAAATAATGGCCGGCCACAAATTGCCCCTTTACACAAATGGACTAGTCCCAAACTAAGCAAAGCTTGTACTATTGGTACTAGACGACGATATATGTACATTTTATATAAATACATATATTGATAACATCCAAGACCCAGGAACAAATATTAGAGTTCATCACACAAATATTTGCCCTGGCCGGGATTCGAGCCCAGGACCGCCGACAACCTACAAACCGTGCCAACCGCGTCGTCGTGTATGGGCGTGCGGCGCCATCCGTACAGCGCTATCTGTTGGCAGGATTTTGTTTGCTCTCTCATCACGCCGCCACAGCTGGACGAATTTAAACCAATTTTGGTACAGGAATAGCCAGACATTCAAAAACGGTTAGTCTACTTTTTACCGAAAAAATACGCGAACAAAGCTCCTGGTATACCATATGATTTGTACATGATATTGTACGAGTGCGACAAAAAAAGCGGTGGTAGCCTAGTGGTTAGGGCATGCGACTTTCAATCCGGAGGTCGCGGGTTCGAACCCGGCCCGTACCAATGATTTTTTCGGAACTTATGTACGGAATGTCATTTGATATTTACCACTCGCTTTTCGGTGAAGGAAAACATCGTGAGGAAACCACCTATAAGCCCAATAAGGCCTAGTTTCCCCTCTGGGTTGGAACTTGGAAGGACAGATGGCAGTCGCTTTCGTAAAAACTAGTGCCTACGCCACATCTTGGGATTTAGGTAGCCGACCCCGATTGAGAATTCATTCTCAAAAAATGGGACAAAGGCTAGGAGGATGATGATTGTACGAGTGCGACAAGGAACGAGAAAAAACGTATCGTGGAACAGTAACATGTTTGTGTTAGTACCTAGTAATAGTACCTACTCGTTCAGTTAAACGTTTAATTTGTATTGGAAAATAATTGAGAACAACGCACGCACACGGCAGACTCGCCGTTTTCAAGCAAACGGCACGTCTTTAACGCGTTTCACGCATTACTTTGCCTTATCTGCATAACTCACTGTATACACTACAAACCGTCTGTTCACTAACAAACGATTGTCTAACTAAACACTATAAACCATGTGAAAGTGAAAAAAGTATTTATTATCTCCACCACAAAGTACAGAAGTAGTTTGTAAGTACAGTAGCAGTAAATAGTAATAGTAACTAGACTAAATAAACATAATGCTAATGAGTAGGTAGGTATACAGCGTGTATATTTGATATAACCGCAAACTTTACGGGGTCTTAGTATAGGCACTTATTAATATATTGATCCGTATATTATTCAAAAAATCTAACTTTCTTTTTCCATACAAAATAATTCAGCACGCTATGTATTTGTTTGTTGACACTTATTTAGCATCGTGACACAACTGTCACTAGTAATAACTACGCCATACATTACTGCTCAGAAATTTTTCAAAAATTAGTTACGCTATGCCAGTTGACGCTAAATTAATAATTGTTATAAATATCAGATTATAGCAGTAAAACCTCTGGCTACAATTTGCGGTTGTATCAAATATACACGCTGTATATAACTTCTATATAACCATAAAACGACAGTCGGGCCAACAAATCCTGCCGCGATTTCGCTTGTCGCGCGACTCAGCGTCACCTGTCTTGCTCGCACGACATTGACAGGAAAGTGACAGGTAGTATATGTCGAGCGACAAAGAGTAGCTTGTCACAATTATGCTAGACGTGCAGCGACAAAAAATAACGGTTCTTCGTCCTCTAGTTAGTGAGCTCTTAGATTTGGATTCGGATTTGGGTGAAAGCGGAGAGGTTCAGATATCGATAACATAAGAGCGAGAGAGACAGGTATAAAAGTCGAATCGCATTCAGCTTCAGCTCACGGACCGTGTCTCATAAAGATGCATTTCGAGATCCTGAAGAGCTAATACAGCTGCCGGCAAACTTCTAGAGCATAACCTTGACTGCGCAGTAGCCGATTTACGTACAAATGTACATACGCAGATCCGCCATTTTTGATCTAAAAGTTTGCCGGCAACTATAGTATTTTACTGATTTGGTTGTCACCAGGGAAAATAGTGTTGTATGTATGTTGTATGTGTTGACTGAATAAACGACTGTTCCGAATATTATTTGCATGAATGAGTGTGCAGATGAAAAGACAATGTTATCTGCCGAAGCTGATTCACCTTACTCACATGTCATGCTATATTGGGCCAGTATGTTATCGTAGTCAACGATTACTGTTTTTTTTTGTTCCTCTTAGTTGGTACCTATTGGTTTATATCTATTATCTACTTCTACATATAACGGACGCATGAAACATTTTTTTATATTCTTACTTACCATGTCATAATGGATTCTGTCATGCGATAACACAGCAAAATATGGACGATTTTTTTGCATTAAGAGCCCTTATTCCTTTTAAAATGCTGATTGTTTAGACATTTTTCTCTATGATCAAACATGTTTCTTATCACATTATTATATGTTACTACCTAGAACAGGGCTATTGGGATTTATTGGTATATATTTGAAACCTACAGTTTGAATTTTTCATTGATAATTTTTGTTCGAAAAACTACTCGAAATTGACAAAATTCACGTGGAAAATTCGTTTTTTTTTACTTTTTTTCGACTGCACGCAATGAAATCATGAAATAGCTACGTTACTACCTAGAACTCGGGAAAAAGTATTATTCACTTCAAAAAGTTGGTTGAAATTATCAATATATTCGTCATAATATGAAAAAAAATTTTTTTAAAGGAATAAGGCCTCTTAAGTAGGCCTGTTTCCTACTTTATTTCTGAAAAAAGTACGGAAAGTATGCTTAGAACATTTTTGGTTTATTATGTATCGTATATAGATGACTGTACCTAATGTACAGATTTATAGCACTTGAAACGCAGGGGCATGCTATATAACTGATTTATGTATCCTCTTAAATTTGATGTTGTTGTTTCGAGAGCGTGCGTTGATGTATCAAAATTAGGCTTTATTAAAAGAGCATTGACACGTTCCCTCAAAGTGAAACTACTTTAACTTCCAGCTTTTTGTTTTAGACTGCAAAACATGGAGAATATTTCCAATGCGTAGAATATGTCAGGTATTGGTACCTACATAACTATACGAAGATTCATCAGCGTTTCAGCTTAGCAAAAAAAAAATACGCGGATATAGTTATTCCGGATATTCATATGCAGCATTTCTTGCCTACCGGTCGCATTATTCAGTAAATAAATAAATAGGATTTTTTATCTATTTAGTTTTTGGAATTTTAACAAAAAATTTTTAAGATATTGAGAAAAAGTTAAAAAAAAATATTTTAGCCATTTCCAAACAGACTCGCGAGGTCTACAGTTCAAATAGCCACTTATTTACTTGTCTATGGTGTTGTCTTGTTGTTGTATTGTACTTGTCCGTTTAAGTGGTCAAAATGTAGCCTTCCTTTGTTGCATCAAAAACCTTTCAGTATGCAACTGCACCTCCCTCGCCTGTCCCCCGTGGCTGCGTAAAGCTATCGATCAGCGCATCTCAGATATCTAGTCATGACCATAGAATACGCATAATATTTCCTGTGTGAGAACAAAGGAGACACCACACTTCTCAACCAAAAATTCACTATTCGTATAAGCTTTTATTATATGCCTGAAGGCAACAATGTATATCAATTAACGGCCTTTCTCTATAATTGATTTTTCGGTCGGATACTTCCTGAGTAAATTCAGTGTGTAAGTGAAATATCTGTTATATGCATTTTGTTAAATAAATTATTTGTATTTTGTAATGTATCCGTAATTACCTAAGTAAAATTGACTATGCCTAAGACTGCTCCTTCCACAGCTGTTTCGTCCGTATCTGGTCTTTTGCATCGAGCCTGGAGCAGTGCATTTAAAGAAAACATGAACACACCATGTTTTCGTTTGAGGTCCGTGTTTCCTTCTCTTTTCTTGTCTCATGACGCAAGATCATAAACACATTACTACTTTGGCTCAATTTGATTGAATATTGTAAAATGTAATAATAAAGCTGTATAAAATGAGCTGCTATAGACTCTACGTCTTATAGTCGTAATTATACCGACAAACAACGTGATGTATTGTCGTGTGATGCAATTGCATTTACAATGTCAGAGCCGTTGTCTTATAGTTATCGTTCGAAGCGCTATCTGAGGTGTTATTTGTTATTAATTTCCCGTGTTTGCCTTTAGATGTCATTAAATTCTTTGTACATCCAAAATCAATATGCAAAAATCCTCTTTCCACAACCCGTTCCCCGCAAATTAGTAGAAATAGTAATAAATATTAAGGGACAATCTTACACAAATTAACCTAGTTCCAAACTAAGCAAAGCTTGTACTATGGGTACTAGACGGCGATAAACATAGAGATCATTCATATCCCAGGAACAAATATTCCAGTTCATCACACAAATATTTGCACTGGCCAGGATTCTAACCCAGGACCGCCGGCTCTGTACGCAGATACACTCCAAACCGCGCCAACCGCGTAGTCAGTATGCTTTTGATCAGCGCAAGCCAGTACCTAGGGCATCCAGGGCTTGCGCTGATGCAATTACTCGTATCTCATTCGCGCATGTACGCAGCTCAATCTTTAAATTCAAAACGTCATAAAACTAGAGTTTAAAACGAAGCTTACGTCCTTTCTCAAGAGTACAACGCATGGTGCGTTCGTCGTCGATCTGAAACGTCATAACCATTGCAGTTGCAACGACGCATACGGCATTCAGAGACTAGCTAGTGCTCAGATGCAGTGATTGGTTGACCTGGATCTCTGATACCTGGACCCACTATTGATCGGCACAATAACTGCGCAAATTATCTGCAGTTACGAACGGGTTGAATAAAGCTTACTTGGGTACCTTAGCCAAGGTATTCCAGAAAAATGTTCTTGACCTCTAAGTATGACGTAGTTAAAGTGGCACAAAGACAACATGTAATATCTCGTGTACCTTTCTGCCAATATGTTTTGACAGCATGATTCATTTTGAAAAATTGTTTGTTCTCCGGGAATCTCATAAGTCATAACCGTCTCATCAGGGGTAAACAGTAGGCTTCTGTACGTACGATTGTGTAATGAAAAGCTTCGGGTGATTCCACAGGCGTTCCATCCGCAGCATGCTTTCGTGCAATGATATACTGTAACGTACTTCTTGTCATAATTGATCGATTTTATTGTATATTATGGCCCATTGCTGTGATATGCGGACTGGCGGCGGTTGAAACGCTTGTAGAATCACCCATTCGTCACTTTTGAACCTTACCACCATCATATAGAGTCGAAATGTGACGAATCTCTTATTTTATGCCTACTATACATACTACATAAAAGTATCGGTAAGGTAACACACGTGTTCTTTCTCTTACGTCTTGAATGAACAAAAGAACATGTACCTACACGCCTTTGAATAGATTAGCAAGTCCGTACCCATTATTGTACATGCTGCAAAGTAGTAAAATCTATGCAATTCGAAGTTTTAATTAAGAAAAGTATAAAATATATTTTATAGCTTCAATTATACTTAGTTCTGCACCAAACGTCATAGGTACAAGTTACAGAAATAAATAAACGTGCAGTAACAATAAGGATTCGAAAGTTTTGACTTATCACGACGGAAGCCCTTGACTCAAATCAGTCCACTATTAGAAGACCAATTATTTTATAGTTCCATTCAGAAATCACTGGTTAATCTTATTGTTTAAATACCTGCTTTAACACCGTTTGTGGTCCGTATTTATTGATCCAGATCTACGAAATAAATCTTAAAGAACAAAAAACTAAACGTTAATAACGTGAATGTTAATAACCTGATGAAGAGTTCCATACGAGTTCGAAACATGTCGGGCCGTTCCTGACAATTTCACGTGAATGTAAAACGCTTAATACAATAACGTTAATAACCGGTCGGCGAAATCTTTAACCGGTTCATGAGTACGTTTAATGTTTTAAGGTTAAAAGCTGGTTCAATGAAGCAACATGCCACAATACAGATATACATTCAAATTAGTAAGAAAATGTGACTCTAAAACTGGATCTGCGTGAGCTCGGAGCCACAAACTGGCGAGAGATTGCGCAGGATCGGGTAAAGTGGCGAGCTCTTGTGTCGGAGGCCTAGACTCATTTATGGGTAGCTGAGCCAGCGCAGTTAGTTTCAGACTCTAAAACGTCGAGTTCTCAAAATTATATACCGTATTATGTTCATGTCATATACGAGTATACACAAATACCACTATAAGCAGTATTGCGAAAACCAGCATCGATAACCTTTAACCGGTGGACTGCAGTTAAAAATTCCGCGCAACGATAGCAAATGGGTATTGGAACTACACAATCAACTATCCAACAAACAGCCATTTGTAGTTTGTTTTGAATTCTGCCACACAATCAGAAACTGTTCGTAGGTATGCTGGGCAATAGAGTAACTTATAAAACGGTTTTTGATGACAGCTCAAATCAGCTACCTACTCTTTATGAAATGTCAAAAACGATCTGATAGTATGAAGTGACGTCATAAAAAACAGTAGTCAAAACACGTCTTCTTTTTAGTTATTGTCGAAGTAAAAAAAGTATAACGTCCAAAAGTTGTAATAGACAAATAGTTTATTTGGTTCAGCGTATTTTGTAATGTGTGTTTAGTGGTTTCAATGCCAAAATTTATATTCACTATAGTGAATCAATCAAACACCTGACCAACATAAATAATGCTAAATCCTTATGATGTTATGATTATGATACTCATAGACTGGTACATATAACCTGAAAATAATACATATTGCGGTTTAAATGCAAGTATCACTTAAACCACAAAATATCGTGCATCGTAGAATTGATAGAAGTATAGACCAGTGACATCCACATATTTATACCACTGTACTGATTCAATATGGCAGTATTGAGATGATATAAAGGCAAGTAATGCACAAAGGACGCCTGTCCTGAACGGAGCCTTGACGGCGTAGATCACTTTGTAGAACGTTTTTAGGAACCGGTTCTTGGTGGAAATGTTAGTACTCAACCAGTCATAATATACATATTTGTTCACACAGATTGATATATTTGATCTCATAAGATGCAAATCACATAAACCAAAGTGACTCGGTTAGTGAAATGCTATCGGTATTTTTTTGGTGGTAACATCACCCTCAATTCTCGGCCAGGGTATACCGTACGCATAACGTCATACACCCCCCCTCCCCTCTCCCTCACCTAACCGCCGACGGGTTATACAAAATCAAAATTCGAATATAGGTACTTCATTGAAATATTGCACAAAGACTAACGACATGTCCAATACAACGTGCATACAACGTGCATATATAACACGAACGTTAGAGCACTACATTATAGGTTCAAACGTAATATGGACAGTTGGAATGAATTGCCCTAGAAACTTAAGCAACGTCATCCGTTCATTATTTTTTAATGAGGTTAAATCGGTTGCATAACGACGTACAGAGAGCTTCATCAAATATGGGTACCTAAGCCGATTTAAGTAAATCGTCAATGTAAGAATCGAAAAAGATCGCCGCTCGTGAAGGTCATGGAGCCAGGTTCGCCATTGACGGACACGTCAAGGAGGACATCATCATCAATAAAAAAAGAAGAGAAGAGAAGATTCAACACATCATAGGTATCTTTTTAGGGTTCCGTAGTCAACTAGGAACCCTTATAGTTTCGCCATGTCCGTCTGTCCGTCCGTCCGCGGCTTAGCTCCGTGATCATTAGTACTAGAAAGCTGAAATTTGGTATGAGTAGGTATGTGTATGTATCACACCAACAAAACGGTAAAATAAAAATTAAAAAAAAAAAAACTTTTTTTCGGGTACCTCTCGTACACCCAAAGTAAGGGTGATTTTTTTTTTGTCCAACACTAGTGTGTGGTGTGTCGTTGAATAGGTCTTTGAAAAATAATAGGGGTCTCTAAACATCACTTTTTGATAAAGTCAGCAGTTTTGTAAATATTCGCTCCTGAAATCCAAAAAATAGCGTCGCCCCTGCCTCTAACTTTTAAACCACGAGTCAAAAAATTATGGAAAAATTCATGAAAATGAGGCCTTATAAGTACTTTCAATGAAAGCTATATTGAATAAAATCGGTCGAGCCGTTTTTGAGTTATCGCAGAATTTCATAATATTCTTTAAAAAGACGTAAGTGCCGCGCGGTGTCCTTTATACTTCGAACGTTACACATATTAGTTAAGTGCCATACTCACATACTGCCTTAAAACATTTCGCTCAATCTGGCGCGTATAATCGATAACTTCCAGAAGGTAATATGTAATTACAGTTACATTAGCGTTTACTACCTTTTTGTAGAGCTGAAATATTTCTCGTAATTTAAAGTTTATACCGCTGTTTAAACCCCATCTATTGTGAAGGATGGTCAACTACGGAACCCTACACTGACCCTGGCCCGACATGCTCTTGGCCGGTTTTTAGTACTTAGGCACATACTCCACAGTTGCATAGTAACCCGCATCTACTAAAATAAGCAAGAACATGCAATGGTCTATAAAAAAAAGAAAAACACCGTCTAGTAAAGAAAGTGAAGCTTAGTATTAATATGCAACAGTGAAAGTAGTAAAGTATATTACTGCATGTAAAATATTATAATTACTGCAAAATCTCGGCAGTTTCAGCTACACTCTCGAAACATTACATTTTGGTAATAATCTTATTTTAATTCTGGACGGTGCAAGCAGAAAAAAAAATTTGGACCCCCCAAGATCAAGAAATAGAGCTAAGGAAGGGTGTTTTCCGAAGATTTTAACAAAATAAGAAATTGTACAGGGAAATCCCGTCAAATCAATCGTATGATGGATTAAAGCAGATATGACAGATAAATTCAATCAAATAAAAAAGGGATATCAATCGATCATTTATTTTTATGGGGCTCAAATGTCTGGGACAAAAACATTTGGCTGCTTTAAAAGTTAGAAATTACCGTTAAAATTCTACATTCTTACGGAGCGCTGAAAACGCTTCATACAAATTGCCACAGAGGTGTGATGTCATTTCCGTGTTCCAATATTTGTATGGAGATAATAAATGATTTGCCATTTTCGCCGTGAAAAGGTTGTCATACAATTATGTTGTGTTGAATTATGAGAATGTGTTTTACAATTTTTGTTTTGTTGAATATTTACAATTTATGTTGTGTTGAATTATGAGAATGTGTTTTAAAATTTTTGTTTTGTTGAATTATGAGAATTGCAAACAATTTCAAATTTGATTTTTGATAAAAAACAACTTGTGATTATTTATCTCATGACATATTGAGCTATTTTTATTTATATAACTACAGTATGCTGTAGAATACAACATCAAGTCATCCTCTCATCCTATATTTCGGTATATTTGAGGTTAGATATATGCCGTTGTCGAGAACATTGGACGATTTGTATGGCAAATGTTCTCGAGACCGTTCTTTCCCCATACAAATAGGAAACATCTCTATTTGAGCTCATGCGAGGAGTCAGTGAACCCCATGCTGCCGGCAGACTAACAAGGATGTCGCTCCTGACGCGGAACCACAACAGTGAGTCACGCGTCGACCGGTGCGAGGAAACAATCATTGGTGGCTATTTCAAGAATGTTCAGATGAGTGGAGGGTACTGATGTGGCATTGTGTACTGTACAGTACAGATAGTGCTAAAGAATCCAGGCTAGTCAAAACAAATGCGAACGCGGGACAAGCTTATCGAAAAGAACGACCACGCAACTATAGTTAGTTGGCCAAAGTAAGAGGGTGATAGTGGTATAACGTTTGAGAGTATTATGTATGTTATTAGAAACCTAGATTCATTTACAAAAAAATCCGATGTCCACAGTTTTAACACTAGAAATAAAAATAAAATTGCTATCAGAAAGTTTCGTGTTCGTAAAGTAAGTAAATCATTTTTAGGCCAATGTATTCATTTTTATAACAAGTTACCTGATCATGTTTTAAAATTAGCCTTTCCATCTCTCAAAAATTATTTAAAAAAATCTCTAATGTCAAAAGCATATTATACAGTAGAGGACTATCTGACAGACAAAAATGCATGGCCTGAACCAGAAACCGCGTAGCTGACTCCTTCTTAGATTGTACCTAACTAGTTTAAGGGACACAGTTCTAATAAGAAAGCATATCAAACGTACATAAATTGTGATAAACCGTCTGGCTTTCTTGTAGTTTCTATTTTATTCTTACACTTTTCCTCACTTATGTCTTAAAATACACTTTTAATATGTTTTCTTGTAGAACTACGTATAGTTAAGTTCATATCATTGTAATAGTTAAGTACTTATGCTTTTTGAAAAAATGACTGACTGTTGAGTTTCTTTCGGCGTTTCTTCTCAACAGTGGTCTCCTCTTGTGAAATGCCGGTAGACTCAGACATGTAAAAGTGCCCTTGTGGCCTACTTGCAGAATAAAGTTCATTATTTCATCATTATTTCATTAACATCTGTATAGCACAACAGGTGTTTTTCAACCCACGCCATATTCCGGATTTTTACTGGTACTAATTTATTTCACTGGCAACGACAAATTATTAGTAACTGACGTTGAAAGTCAGTGAGTGCAAAAGGTACGTAAACAAAGAGGGAAAACGACTAAACATACCGCAAATTTCAAGTTGCTAGATTTCAGCCTGTTTAATTTGCAAGCGCTTTTGCATATTTTCTTTATTGGTGTTGATGGGAATGACAGTGAATATGCATTGAAATTGTAAATGCTATTGGCATCACTATAGTCTGAGCTCAGTGGAGAGATGGAATAGGTCTTGTATAATAAAGCCAAAACTATACCCAGTGATGAAAGTCAAGTTTTTGTCAAGAACGAAGGATTGAGCAGCATTTCGGTAAACAATGTTTTGAATTTGGTTAGTGACAAATCCTTGCTAAATCGCTACTGACGTTTAATAATGCAAATATATGACGTATGCACATTATCGCCATATGAAAGCTGTTTGTAGCGCCACTATCCCTGGGCCGGACCGGACCGACGCTGATTAGGCTATACTTGTTGATATTTGGATGTGGTAGGTAAGCTTGCTGCCCCGCTGGCGCACTTGTCCCGCCTGACCTTTACCATCGGAAATTTAGAAACCCGGCCATGTTTGACAAAATACGAGTGTGAGTGACAGATGGTTTGTCAGTTATTTATTAAGCAACCATCTAAGCCCCGCAGTTGACCCGACGTTTGACTATTCTGATTCTCGTTCTCGACACATCAGGTCCTGTCAAGTTTCTGAGTTTTCTGAATGGTCGCAATTCTTTATGCACTTTTATCTGTAAAGCATTTAGATTACAGTGCGGGTCGCACGTCAAACTCGAGTGATGCAAATCTGAGAAAACAATTCAGACTGTTGACATCTTCTATCAATTTACAGACTAATGCAATTATCCTGTAAAGGTGGGGTTCAAATTTGGACATCTGCAAATTGCAGACTAAATTTCCATTCATGCAATAAAATATGCACTCGTTGATTCATTCATACATGGTTATAAAAAGAAATCTCAATATACCAAATAGCAAGATAGCTACAGCAGAAATTAAATTACTACAAACTGAAGGCAAAAATATTGAAATTTGTGGCAATGACACTACCTAATTAAATTAAGGAAATGCCGTAGTGATAACTAATTGAAATTGCAGCCTTGCAGAACACAATATTATTTTTAGGTACCTACAAAAAAAGATACAGTAACACAAACCAGTTTTGGTGGCGTTTTTAGTTTTAATACCGGAAAAAAATAAAAACACCCGAAAATAAACGATAGATATACGAGTAAACTCGTATCGACGTAATGGTAGGCGGTCCGGCGGTATAGGGTATATATATATATATATATATATATGTGTATTTATATATTATGTATTACCTACGTCGTCAAGCCATAGTAACGGGTGATAACAAAAAAATGAGAATTCGTTCAGAGGTGTAAAAAAATACTCGTGTATCTTTTTAGCACAATTTGATATTATTGGAAAATATGTACATAGAAACTATTTACAAAATCATCAATGCACATTAGAATAGGACTCGTGGTCAGCTGTTCCACTCAGTATAGACATGACGTTGGAACAAGACTCTTGGACGGAATTCTTGTCCATTTTCCGCACACATGTTTTAATTATTTATATCAGTTGGGTACAATTTTCAGCTCTCCAATTATTTTTGTATACTAAACTGCTCAAATAACCTAAGAAATCTTCAATCGGCCGACATTGTGCAAGGTTTATGGGGTTTCGGATTTTCGGTACAAATAGTATATTATTAGCGTCTAGGAAACGCGTCGTTTTTTTGGCATAATGCGACGATGCTTTATCCGACCAGAACATATTCTCCATCTGAGTGATGTTTGCGAATAAATGCTATCAGTATTTTTTTCAAGCATTCGCTCTCATACACTTTCTGGTTGACCGCTAAACCACTCGGTTAGAACGACAGTTTCGAAAGACCTTTGTCGGATATAGCCACATAAAGCATAACTTTCTGCTCAAACTTGTGCTTATACTTGTGTTTTATATCGTCTGGTGTTGTAAAATTATTGCTGGTGTAGTATCGGTCATTTCCAGGTATATGTGTTTTACTCAAAGGAAAATAACTTTTATCGTCCAAAATGAATGATTTTCCTTTGTAATTTCGGATCATCCAGCGACACTGTGATATAATAGTCAGTTTTTGCTGTTCAGTGTATTCCGGTGCTCTCACCTTCTTGCGGCATTTCAGACCTATCTTTTTCAAGAACGAACAAGTGCACGGTTGGGAACACTTTATTTTTTCTCGCGGCATCTCGTTGGCTCATAGGATTATTATCGTTAAAAGTGCTATGGTGTAGGTTCATCCTTCTCTTGGTCATTATCTTCGCTGGTCGCCGGCTACCACTTTTGTGATCTATCGTCAAGGATGCAAGAATTCTATAAATAGTGGAGACTAAGTACATATTCTTTACTAAAATTATCTACAGTAGACTTTTTCCCCCAGTTATAGTTTGAATTATAAAAATGTTCAACCGTTTTCGCAGCGTTTCTTGTTTCGACACCATTTTGACAAATATTAATGCTTGAAAAACAAAATCAAATGAAGTTTAAGAACCTCAAAAGAAGTAGTAACAACTTCATAAACAAAGTTTTTTGTCTAAGTGAATAGTCTTGTTTTGAGGTCCATAGAAAGTTATTCTCATTTTTTTGTTATCACCCGTTACAAGCCTTGCCTAGTTTGGGACTAGGTCGATTCGTGTAAGATTGTCCTTTAATATTTTTTTATTTATTATTATTAATGAAACTGATAAGGCAAAATGTGTCCATCTAAATCAAATGGTAAACTCGCCCAGTGGATGTAGATGGGACTTATTATTACGTGAACTTTAAATTGTCTTCATATAATTAGGTACCATGAAAAGATTATTTTTTTAATTTGTCTGTACATTTTTGTACGTCGTTTTAGTTCGTTTTAACATTCACCATATTTGTCTATATCACTCGTTTAGTTACTATATCACATGTTATCGCACTCGGTTTAGTGTAACTGTAATTTCTAGTTTCAGAACAACAGTTATTGTGCCCAAATAGCCAAACAGCGCGCAGTTAAACATCATTCATTTGTGCGCATATAACTTTCACCGAATTATCTTGACAGGCGACAAAAACGCGCAAAAACACGTCACCTATATAAACTTGCTTGCTTGTGAAAGTGGCTGAATAATCGAAATGTAACACGTTAAATTCTAGTTATTGTTTTAAGTGGGTTACACTCACGTGAATATGTCAGGAACGGCCCGACATGTTTCGAACTCGTAGGGAGCTCTTCATCAGGGACTGCTACCGGGACTAGAGGGACGTTAAATTCTGCTCCCAATTTATGTCAGATCGAATAAAAAACCATTAAATCCACAGAAGAATGGATGTCCCGTTCTAGTTATAGCTCATCCTTGTTTGTTTGGTCTTAACCCACTGTAACAGAACGACGCGGTTAGGCTGGTTTTAGTGTCGTAGGTAGTCCGTCGGTGCGGATTGCCACCGCACTGACCAATATGTATTAAATTCAGGGAGCGCTTTAGAATGAAGCTGACGGGTCCGTGCGGACGACCGCCCGCGCTCCCTTTAGTTAATACATATTGGTCGGTGCGAAGCAATTCGCGCAGGTCATACTGAACCAAAATACTTATTTAAGTTCAGTTCGACCTGCCCGCTGACCGCAGACCGTCGTCAGTGTGGCAAATCCTTTAATGACCAATATAATGTCAGATTATCGTCAAAGTTTAGTTCAGCACGTCTAGCATTACTTTGACACACGGCCATTTGTCGCGAGACAAATACTACCTGTCACTTTTCTTTCAATACCGTGCGAGCAAAACAGGTGACGGTGTCGCGCGACAAGGGAAGTCGCGGCAAGATATGTTTGCCCCACAGAGAAAAGTAACCCTACTAAACCCACCTGCTACACTGAGAATGTATAGCTGACTGTACTTCTAAAGATACGAAGGTTCAGAAAGTTCACTCCAACTATATAATTATTTGACCGTATAAAACTTCGGGAACGAAAAGTTTCGAAACGGAGGCCCTGAGATCATGCCGTAGAATAAATCATGACTTTTTACCTCTTTTATTTCCTTCTACTCTGTACATAATAATTCTACTCTAGATACAATATATAGCACAACAATTAAATGTATCGCAGGTAAAGCGAACGTGCGCAGAAATCATACGTGATGCGAATACCTAAGGAGGAAGGAAATACATCCGAGTACATAAATACATAAAATTAACCACAAAGTAACAGTGCCAACCACCGTAAATGTAGTATTCTTCGATGTTGACTCACGTAATCTTTTTGTATGGACAATCTAAATGAACAAAAAAAAAAAGAGTTACAGAAGGTGCTTTGGCGGAATAGCATAGTTAATTTCAAGCGATGTGTTCTACTCAACAATAATTTGTCTACATATTTTTTGACGTGACTAGGTATAACAGTCCAAAAGCTTTACGGAAAGCAATGACTTCCCGATTTCCAAGACACAATTTATATAAAAGAGATTTTAAATATAAAAAATAGAACATGAGAGTGCTATTTCTGGTTATATTGAACAGTTTTTGATCATGGACAATGTTACTACCACTTAGGGCCAAAACACAATTACAAGACACGACATCGCATCGCGCCACGATGCGATGTCGTGAGATTGTAAAATAAATTTCAATTATGCATCTTGTCACATGAAAATATAAAGTTCATTTTGGATTTATGCATTTCCACGACACGACTTCGCATCGTGGCACGATGTCGCTTCGTACGACGATGCGATGTCGTGTCTTGTAATTGTGTTTGGACCCTTACTGGCAAGTACCCAATTCGATAATAGTCTCTAACACTCGAAGTCAAAACAATATAGGGTGTGCTATTGTGTGGTGTGGGGGAACATTACAGATAACCTCACCAAATATCACCAGGGGGGAGGGGGGGTGAAAAAGTAGCCGAAAAAACCTCGCGTGATTTGTGCACAAGCCCTCCTGTCCTAAACCAGACGAGAAACATATGAACGCAACAATAAAACTCGTCATCTACATCATCTTATCAAACCGCGTCGTTAGGATAACGATAGGACAGGATTAGATAAACCGAGGGGTGTGCCCACCAGCCCAAACACGTCCTATCAACGGTGCGACCAACGACAACAAAGCCGACCTACAATATTAAATTGTGCATCGTGTTTACAGCGCGCGTCACAGAATAGATAATACGTAGCATCAAAAGTTTTCACACTGTCCAATTGCATACTAAAATTGTAAGCTACTTTTAACGCTCTAGGTACAAATACAGAGGACTCTTTCTTTATACCGCCGATTGGCACAACTGTCTGCACAACGTAAGCACTTGGTATAGGTATTATATGGGGTCGTGTGAACTTGAAGCGAGAGAGACAGGTATAAACCAGAAGGACATTTAATAGCTCACAGACTGTAATCGTAACTCATTATCATACAACTGAAAATCTGTAGAGCTAACAAATATTGATATAGACTTGTATCATTAAAGTGCTCGTATTCGACCTGTTTCATTTTCAAAACAAGAGAATTTGTACAAATCTGTTGCTTGCACTACGCACATAAATCACTAAGTATAAAATGTATTTATATACGTCTTCATTTGTAAATGAATAAATATAAATAAATAAATAAATATCAGACAACCTCATACAAATCGATCTAGTCCCAAATTAAGCTCAAGAAGGCTTGTGTTATGGGTACTAGACGACGATATACATACTTATATAGATAAATATAATATATACTTAAATATATAGAACAACCATGACCCAAGCATAAATATTCGAGTTCATCACACAAATATTTGCCCTGGCCAAGATTCGAACCCGGGACCGCCGGCTCAGTAGGCAAGTGCTTACAAACTGAACCAACCGCGTCGTCGTATTTATGCATATTGATAGTAAAGGGAGAGACTTTTTCGACTTACATAACAGCATCTAACGAGGATGTTATTGGATAGTTTTTTTAAATTCTTCTAATCTTTTTCATTAACTTCCGAGCGTTTGGCCCGTCCGGAGGCGGGGTCGGCTTTCCTGCATTTTTGCTTCCACTTCACTGTACATCTTCATCAAACCCGCAGCTGTTCACGTTCTTTATAATATTGATCCATCGATGCCTATGCCTTAACTTTATATGTAGGTATATATACATATTATTACAGTTTCGTAAAATCCAACACTACCTAACCTAAATTAAAAATTGAAAACCCCGACACGAGTAGCTGGCCATCATTGAATGAGTGATATAGAAACTAAAACTGAACAAAACTTTGTTTAGACTTCTTAGCTTCAATATTGGCCGAGATCTTGTCGCTTGTTACAAATTAAAGCTAAGTATCTTGGAAACTATTCGTCCTATTTCCATCAACCATAGCTAAGAACCAACACGACGGAGATGTCTGTCGATTAAAAAACCCGCATTACAATAGGCCCATCCGTTTGGGAGCTACGATGCCACAGACAGACACACAAATACACAGATACACATGTTAAACTTATAACACCCCACTTTTTTCGTCGGGGTTTAAAAACGATACGAGATCACCAAAACCATATTCAGCATCATTTAAACCGTTAGGAACAACCGCCGCCCGCAATGCATTGAGAACAGTAGGCCATCACTGTTATGTGACGCGCATTACCAGGCAACAAGCGCAAATTACTATACACATGTCCAATTCACTGTCATATTTGCTTTGTACTTTCTCCTACTTCATGTTAATGTAAATTAATATTTATTTTGACGAAAAAAGTGATTATTGCGGCAGCAATAAAATTTAGATTTGTTTGGTTGATAATGATAAGCATAGATAATCTAAAGATTTATACGCTGTATGTATACATATAGCCGATAAGTTCCTTTTTGTCCCTGATGGTACGAATTTACTGGCAATTGACAGTCATCAAATATCACTAATTTAACCAAAAATAAAACAAGGCAAAATATTCCATTACTCTCGCTGTCGCCTTATCTTAGCAAATGGTCGCCTTTCTCAGGCATCATTAAGGTCTTCGCACATTATAACAACTCAACGGCGACTCGATTCTATGCCAAATATTGAAATTTAAGCCCTATGTCATATTTACTAGGTTTAATTTCGACGGTGCACCGACGCGTCGTCCACTCGTCGTCCACTACTAATATCATTTTTTGAAATTAAACCTAGTAAATAGGACATAGGGCTTAAATTTCAATATTTGGCATAGAATCGAGTCGCCGTTGAGTTGTTATAATGTGCGAAGACCTTTAGTTGTCTATAACAAACAGAATATCGTAAATAGAATATCGTGAATATCGCCTTATCCTTTTGAGCGCCAACGGTCAATCACGTCACACCACGTCACTCGCCCAAGTTTGGTTGTGCTTGGCTTCTGGAACAAAACCTCGCGCGAGAAATAGTTATGCCAGAGGTGCAGAACTCGCAAAGCAGACTCACCTTCAGATAACACCAGCCGCACCTCGTGAACTCGGCCGTGTACTTGGTGGGGAATTCGCCAGCGAGGTGTTCGGCGATCTTCTGGGCCCAGTTGCGCCGCTCCGAGGCGCTGGAACAGCTGAAGAGCACTTTCCGGGGCGAGCCGCGGCCGGTGCTGACGGACAGTTCCAGCATGTAGGAGTTGCTTGTTGTGCTGGAATTTAACCCAGTGGTTAATGACTTGAAGGCGAATGGTTTACGTGTAGGAGTTCATGCTCAAGTTATACATCAGATCTATTTTATCCGTCGGGTCCCAGCGCCCACAAACTTTTTAAACATTAACATTTAATTTATTTCAGATTTAAGGTCGGTCGTTTTATCTTTTACTTAAGGTTTCAGGTTTACTGTTTATATCATATAGTTTGTCCAGCGGCGTTATAATCCAGTTAATAAAGGAGTTTGACCTTACAAACGGTCCGGTAGTTTTGAATTTTTGATATGTTGTCTAGGATGGTTAGTCAGTGTTTAAAATGCAAATTGCACAATTCTCCCCCCAATATTTTTGCTGCAACTTTAGGTATATGATTTCCAACTATACAGCTGTTTGAATTAAGGGAATAGTCATAATAAGCCATCTAATGAGTAATGTGCGTAATGATTCATTAGCAGGTTGCTACTAATATGGCTAATAGGAACACTCGCTTGACGTCTAAAACAGGTATAAGAATCGCAATCTCGTATTCCATTATGAGACATGCTGAGCGGAATCATTATTTTAAAAGTCAACTTCGAATATGACAATTATTGATGATTCATCACGTAATAAATCATATGTCACTCGCTTACTTGTCATAAAATGTAAAAACATAAAAAAACTCATATAGAATTATGAAATGGATTTTTATGAAATGGTGGCAGATACTAGTAAGGCGTGCTAACCATTAAATAAATAAATCTACCGAATATAAGACACGTCCGAATTTACAGTTTTAAAATTTGCGTCAACACGTTACACTCGTACCAAACGCAAAATTTTAATATGGCAGACTAAAATTATTATTACATATTTTATGCCTTTCAGTAATTTTATTTATTTAAATGGTTATATGTATATATTATATTTGGAATATGTGCAAGCCTTTATTTAACTTATATTTTTTCCTGTCGTGTCTTGCGATTTCGCAAAGGCCTCCCCTTTCCATAATTTACTATAGCAGCTACACAGCTACTTTCTTAATTTCATCTTCCCATCTTAGACATTGGCTCTCTTTCTTTCTTTTGTTTTGTCTTGGCCACCATCCTTCACCTTTAGAATATGTAAGTATGATATAAATGAATTTTATGTAAGTCAAATTGCAATATATATAATTAAAGTAATTTACGTCATAATATATGTCTACTGAATAAAAATATGGATTAGCTGATTGGTTTGACACTACCACAACCCTAGCGTCACTTCAATCTGTCAGAGAGCACAGCCAATTGAATGACAACTCTAATCATCAAAGGAAACCGCGCGAGGGCCGCGATGTGCACTCCACAGTGGGGCGCCTAGCAATGCAACAGGTGATCATCACCCCTCTCCCTCGCATGGTATGTACGAAATGGAAAGGATAGTGTGCTCGATGTATACATGAAGAACTGTTATACATAATATATAGAAAATGGGCTAAGGCAGAACTCATTGGAACTATTTATGATTTGGCTAAACAAATTCACATATTAGTTTTCCAAATATCACTTTTAAACATAATAAATGATTACTCTCCCATATTCTGGGAGTTAATCATTTTTGGTAAGTACATGAGATTATAAAAAAACTGTTTTTCTGATCTCACAAAAAATAACCTTATTCTGCCTTGTGCTTTCTGATGTAATAACTCTAGAGTTCTGAGGAAATAACAAACAAGAACATGAGTTGAGTTGAGAACCTCCCCTTTTTAGAAGTATCTCGAACGGTGTCAACACAGTAGTGTACTTAATCAAATTGACAACTTTGTGATTAACAGTTTGGTTGGTATTTGGAATAATACAAATGGGTGGATCAACTTTTTCTTGCTGTTATTCTCTCCGTGACCCAGTGGACAATAGTGATTAAACTTCTAAGAAAAGTCTTGATAATTTATATAACTGGTATCGTCAGGGGATAGTCTACATAAGAATGGGTTTATAACTGCTTAAATTACAAAGCTTTTGCTAAATATAATCACGGAAAATCGTAGTTTTAAAAAGTGACCCAGGGGACGGGACCATGGCAACGAGTGGCAGAAAATAGTTGATTGACCCAAATATATACTAATACTTTTGAACGTTTTTGTTGCCTTTTTGCTTAGAAGGATTAACATTTGTGTGAAATTTTGCATATCCGTATACCGGGTGTGTAATAATTCATAGAACAACAAATGGTATAACGTTCATCACATCGAATAACATATAATATAATTTCAACACATAGAATCGATCAATTGATAGAATTATCATTTCGTAGAAAATCAGTTCATATATTTTCATTTCTTATAACAACACTTCATATATTTTTTGTTTCGTATATAAACACTAAAAATAATGAACACTTAATATAATGAACATTTAATATAATAAACATTTAATAGAATAAACAAATAACATAATACATACTTAATATAATGAATATTTCATACAATAAACATTTAATAGAATAAACAAATAGCATAATACACACTTCATAGATTTTTTGTCAAGAGAGAGTGACTATTTTGTATCATTTACGCGCTTATGAATTAAAATGTATAAAATTCAATTACTTGTTTTTTTTTGCCAGTACTCCACCTTAGCTCCAAACTTAATACTTTCCTGGAAGTGGTTGGGTGGATTTGTTCTTGTATGTAAACAGTATGATTACAAGCAAAACTTTTTTCGGTACGCAAAAAAAAAATAACCTCGAAGGCCATGCGGGAGCTCGCTACGCTTCGCTCCCGCCTGACCTTCTAACCTAACCCGGCCACGTCGGATCTGCTCTGAAAGGTTTTGCTCGCTCGCTTCGCTCGCTCGCTCGTATGTTTTTTTTTGGCCAGTACTCCGCCTTAGCTCCGAACATAATACTTTCCTGGAAGTGGTTGGGTGGATTTGTTCTTGTATGTAAACAGTATGATTACAAGCAAAACTTTCTTTGGTACGCAAAAAAAAAAAATAACCTCGAAGGCCAGGCGGGAGCTCGCTACGCTTCGCTCCCGCCTGATCTTCTAACCTAACCCGGCAACGTCGGATCTGCTCTGAAAGGTTTTGCTCGCTCGCTTCGCTCGCTCACTCGTATGTTTTTTTTGCCAGTACTCCGCCTTAGCTCCAAACTTAATACTTTCCTGGAAGTGGTTGGGTGGATTTGTTCTTCTATGTAAACAGTATGAATACAAGCAAAACTTGTTTCGGTACGCAAAAAAAAAAAATAACCTCGAAGGCCATGCGGGAGCTCGCTACGCTTCGCTCCCGCCTGACCTTCTAACCTAACCCGGCCACGTCGGATCTGCTCTGAAAGGCTTTGCTCGCTCGCAACGCTCGCTCGCTTGTTCAAATTTTGTAATTTATGAATTCGAAAGTATATTATACGAAAAATACATTCTATTAAACGTACATTCTATGAAAAGTACATTCTATTAAACGTACATTCTATGAAAAGTACATTCTATTAAACGTACATTCTATGAAAAGTACATTCTATTAAACGTTCATTCTATGAAATTATTGTTATAAGAAAAGTGCATTATATTAAACGTGCATTCTGTCAAATGATTGTTATAAGAAATGACTTTCTATCAATTGTGCTTCTACGAAATAACGATATATGAAATGAACATTCTATGAAACGTTGTTATACAATCTGAAAATTCTACCAAACGTATGTTCGGTCATATGAAAATATGTTAATTGTTTTTCTATGAAATGAGACGCACCCCCGTATACCTATCGAAATTATTGTATTGTCAGTTGCACTTCCAAGATTAGCATTGTTAGTTAGTTACAAACAAATAAACTAACAGACTTAGTTACAAGTGAACCTAATAAAAGCATGTGTATAAAAAGCAAATGAGCATACATACCTAGATGACAAAGGTAGCACAACTTGCAAGGAATTGATGGTATCCAATGCATAGGACTCCTTCAAGATGGAATTGGTTGGGTCCGTGTAACACATTAATTTCTGGTCAGACAGCACACAGAATCTTGTGTGACTGTTTTTGAACAAGTCCTCGACTCCCCCAGAGACTACTTTGGTGAGCGTGCCACTGAAGTATTGCACCGGCAAGCTGTTTACCGGTGGCCTTTCAACAGCGTCAACTTTAGGTGCGACAGGTTTTGAGGATTTGTGTAACACATTGTCCAGTTTCAACATACTTGAGAATTTTTGCATAACAGAATGTGTGCTCGTGGATCTCTCTCCAGTTTTTGGCAATGATTCTAATTCGCTTGTGACAAACCAATTAGAATTGTTATCTTTATTCACAACCGGGGATTTTTCTTCTTTTGCTTCGTTTTCAGGGAATAAACTGTCTGATCTCTCTGGAGGAGTGGGCGGGTTATAGTACTCAGTATCTCGGAAGTCAAATGTCTCATCTGCATTGTCGGAGGTAACTATTGTGCCATATGTATCTCCTATTAAAAATGATTCCAGCAATATAAGCTCATTGCTAACCCCATCATACCTTGATGCTGGTTTGCTGGTGTTAAGAGGATCAAACTCATATATTGTACTTTTGCTAGGTCTTGACACTTTGTTATTATTTATAATTGTTTTTGAACTACTTATTGTACTATTAGGTAATGTCCAATTTTCATACATGGAATTCTGTCGCATAAACTCAATACTGCTCTCTCTTTTCTTTCGTCTTTCCGGAACTTCAGGCGTTGATTTAATGCTAACTATACTA
The DNA here is from genome assembly GCA_932273695.1 of Apotomis betuletana. Lineage (NCBI taxonomy): Eukaryota > Metazoa > Arthropoda > Insecta > Lepidoptera > Tortricidae > Apotomis > Apotomis betuletana. Next base: position 6,723,953 of record OW026298.1, on the reverse strand, counting down.
TTTGCTCTAGAAGGCTTTGGAGTGTCATATGTCAACTCTTCATTTTCCAAACTGATGGAGTTATTTTGATCTGATTCCCTACTGTCATAAGAGAAGTTGCTGACAGTATCCATGTTTGAGTCAGAATTGGAGGAAAATAGTGACAGGTCATCACAATGTGATGCATTAAGGTTCAGTGATGGCAATTCTTGGGCATTTTCATTCTCTCCTTTGTACCTCTTCTGTTCTAAGAGTGGTGAGTGAAACTGGATGTTGTCAAACAGACTAACATCCACCACTGGCATGGAGACACAGCGCTGGTCATCAGCATCCTCCAAGTCAGTTTTCTTGCCCTTTCGCAGCTTCATACCTGCGGTTCTTGTGCCTTCTATGACTGACTTGGCCACAGAGTCCCGCATCGCGCGAGACGTAGTGAGCGTTTTCTCCAACGTACCTTTGGCGAACTTGGACCCATCCTGAATGGATTTTTCTATCTTCTCATTGGCCGATCTGGCAGAGCTGCTGACTTTCAAGGCCACATCCTCAGTTAGCTGTTTAGATACTGAACTTATTGATCTGAATATGTCCGAGGCTGAGACCCTATCGTTGGGGGTAACTTTGGTTCTTGGCGCTGGCACTGGCCGCTTGAGCGGATCATTTTGTGGCAGAAACGCGCTCCGGGGCTTCGGGACCGGCGGCGTATCCATCGGGATCGGCACACTATCACTGAACAACTATTTAGACGACGATAACATTGTTAAGCCATTACATGCGTTTCATAAACAATGTGACGAGTGACTCACTGGGTTAAACAAACCACTTCTTTATTATGTTGACCTAATTATATCGTCCGTATTTAGTAAATAATGCGAAATTATGTACGCGACGTGAAAACAGCACTGGCCCGTATCATTAAAATATACAAAAGAAGTGACAGTGAACAACATCAAAATATGTGTTTATCAAAATGAAAAGTCAAAGACTTAACCGAACGCAATCGCAATGCACTGAGGCCTGCGTAGCGTAGCGCAGCTGAGTAGGTAGGTAGACGAGTAGGGGTTTTGTACGGCCACGTTTTGTACAGCCACGTTTTCCGAGTCCACTTTTTTGGATTCGGAAAATGTGGCCGTACAAAACGCGGCCGAGCAAAACTGGCTTCGGAAAACGGGCCTGTACCGAGGTTGTCCGGGCCCGTTTTTCACGGCCAGGTTTTGCTCGACCATGTTTTGTACAGCCACGTTTTCCGTGTCCATAACTCTAAATCCCATGGACGCGGAAAACGAGCCCGGACCAATTATGCTCGGCCGTGTTTTGTTCAGCCGTGTTTTGTACGGCCACGTTTTCCTTTCCTGTCCACTTTTGACAGCGGGCCACAGGTAAAGAATATTTGACATATAGAGTGAAAATGTAGGGATGGGCCGACGACTTTTTGTTTACGATTCAGTAAAACCGGTAAGGTAAGGCCGGTTGACACACTGCATGATTCATACTGTACTCTTCGCACGGTGTATATAAGAATAAGACGGCAAATGTGTTTCTAAATCTAACCCTAGCAAGTGCGTACATATTGCATATTTTAGTCTATGCTGTAATTATTCGTTTTCTGCATAGATTAGAGTGTATTATTTGGCGAAGTGTGAATGTTTTACTGTTTGAATAGCAGCGGCAAGTTCAATTTTGTTTTAATAATGTTGAATAAATGCTATAATTTTTACTTTTTCGATACAATTTTAGTGAATGTGAATAATGTCGAGGTTTTCAATATGTCCAATGTTGAAAGAAATCTTTCTTTATTCAGGAAATATTTTAGGAAGTTTTCACTGGTTGAAAAGTAAAATTGCAATTTACTACTAATGATTAACATTGTTTTGTTGCATAGAACCGTGGAGGTATATATTTTTTTATTTTAATTTTTAAAATTATCAATGGCAGTGAAAAAAAGATTATAAGAGTTCCATGAATATTTAACCCTAAACTTGGCAGTGTATCAAATAATGCACATTGTAAATTAAAAAAATCTACCGGTCAGTAACGATCGATTTATATTTTCTGTTTCGTATTAAATCGAAGCATGATGTGCACACTTTCTACCGAAAAATATGACGAATCGGGACGGTCTTCGTTGTCTTGCGCATCACCCATGGTAGGTAGATCGGAAATAAAAGCACTTGTCGGTAGTATAGACTTGTATTAATTGATTCCAAATTTGTAATCAACTTAATCTATCGCGATCAATAGGATACGCACGGATTACTTTTAGGAACGTAGTGAGTTCGATACGGGGCTGGCTCAAGTTGTTCACTCGACCGCTGCTCAATCAAAAGTGAAGTCTGTCACCTCCAACCACACCTCCTGTCATCCACACCCCGCCAACTTCCTGCCGTATACCAACCTCCCAGCACTAAGCAAATGTTGCCACAGTTGCCAGCCCGGTATCGACCTCACTCAAGCTACCCGCTTGACGTTCCTTATTAAAAGAAATGATAACAATTTCTGAACGTGGCTCGAGTGACAGCGCCTGTCAAAACATTCAATCAGGCGAAATGTCATAACTATTTGTGCCACCCGTTGTTACGCCTCGACACGGCCGTCCTGGCATCTCACGCGTCCTCGTGTGAGGTATCTGAAAAGACAAAAGAGGCTTGCAGAGTAATGGTTCTCATCTGCTCGGTCAACCTGACCATGAATAAGCAAATCAAGTTTTTTTTTCTTTTTTTTTTTTGTGGATTTATTGCAAAACTTTCAAATTAATCGTTGTTCTAATATTAGCAATAACAACACACAGAACAAAACAACTTTCGTAATAGAAGCTCAAATAAAATTAAAACCTGTCGAACAGCAATCATTCACATTATCATTATACGCTTACAACAGTATCAGTATCCAATCTGAAATTACATCATGTCATGGTGTACTTATAAACATCCCTCAAGACAGCCTACATCCGGCGTCTGACAATGACTCAAGACAACCTACATCCGGCGTCTGATAGTCTGATTGTTTGCCGTCAAAGACAACCTACATCCGGCGTCTGATAGGCACTCAAAACAACCTACATCTGGCGTCTGACAAACTCTCATTTAAAAGCGAAGCATGACGTATGACTACGAATTAACAAAATTATGCAATATACAATAATAAAAAAAATGAAAAATCATTGCTCAACAGTTTCACTTGTATTCGAATCACCCATATCATAATCAATGTCTTGTCTCAAATTTAACAACTATGCCTTTGCCAAATCGGGATTTCTTGGTACGTATACTTCTTATCAATATTCTGAACAGCGCATTCTTTCAATACCTACTACATGTCAAAATGTTTAATAGGCTCGCTTCAGTAAGTCTATTTACTGCACAGTACTAACAATTTTAGCTAGACTGATACATGTCCTACATAGTCACTGAATAATGCACCCGTTTGCCATGAAACTTATTGGAAATCAACTTGTCCATAAGCGATCACTCGGCAACCAAATCACAATAAAATGAGAACTCATCACCAGATTGTCTCGTATGGTGTGGTGACGTCACACGTCAACCCTCTTCCCGGTGGATGAAGGCGCCCTGTTGCTCGCCTTCGCGCAGTTCTTTGCGTGATGTCTTGTACTGCGGCAGCTGAAGCAGACGACTCATGGCTTCGCTGTTAGCTGCTGAGGTCCCGTATCTTTCCCTGAAACAAAAACTCCAAGCACAGTATCCGAAGCTCGGTCAATCCAACGAAAACACGGACATTCAAATCAATCTACCAAAGTCAAGAAATTCAAATCATTATTTGCACTTTAATAACAAGCTTAACTTTGTATGATAATTTTTGGATTACCAAGGCTTTACCGATTATGAAACATTAATGACAAAAATCAAATTTCAATTTCGAACTCCTGTGTCCTAACATTCTCCTAATCCTATAGTGTTTCCAGTTTAACTATTTAAGGCTATAGCGATCACCACAATTAAAAAGAACATTAAGATCGTTTAAACGAATCTCAAGCTCACTAGTTCTTACGAAAGTTATAGACGCTAAACTATACACCAACTAAAGTACACTGTGTAAGAAACTATTCAAGACGTCAACAAATTCAATTCTACGGAACGATTTTAAAATCATGAACAGAGGGTAGATTATTAAGGCAGCCGCTCCTACTATTAAGTACTGTGTACACTCTCACAGCGCAATTTTTAAATGATAAACTATAATAGGTAATGGTAAACTGCGTAGTGGTCATATTAATCAACACTAAATCTCTGTAGCAAAATTTTGCAACTAGTCTTTAGATCACTACGAAAACAATCGTTAGAAAAACGTGCAATAAACTTTCTTTCAAATGATTATTAATTTCTATCACGCAATATTCAACTTTTACTTGGAGGATTGCTTTTACCAGTACCCGGTAATACTTTTTTTGACAAATACCCACTAACTGAATAAGTGTAACTCAAGTCTACCCCAGAATCTAGCTACACTTTTATTTGTGAACAAAATATCGGAATCGTAGTGAAAAGTTAACGACTGACCTGATGTGTTTTTAAAATGTGTCGGTGAGGCCATAGTGCCTACGTCCACGCGTCGCTTGTAGTTGACCGTCGCTTCTGGTCATTTCCACTGGTGCAACGACTGGCGATATGTCCCGCTGTTCTTTAACTGAATAAGTGTAACTCAAGTCTACCCCAGAATCTAGCTACACTTTTATTTGTGAACAAAATATCGGAATCGTAGTGAAAAGTTAACGACTGACCTGATGTGTTTTTAAAATGTGTCGGTGAGGCCATAGTGCCTACGTCCACGCGTCGCTTGTAGTTGACCGTCGCTTCTGGTCATTTCCACTGGTGCAACGACTGGCGATATGTCCCGCTGTTCTTGAAGCAAACAATGAACTTCAATGTAGTTTGTTGTTAACCGCTGGCTTTTGTCGCCAAGGTGGTAAGTTGTAGCCCCGATGATTTCTCTTTTAAACGAAGTAAATAATCGAATTTTTCATGTCCGTTTCTCTCGCAATGAAAAGAATTAAAACAGCGCAATCTTCATTTGTTTTCATGCGGTTTCGTATCCATGACGGACGGTGTTAGTTCTGCGTTTAATAAGGTTAACGCTTGTAGCTCCTGTTCCTTGATTTAGTGCTATCAAGTTCGTTGTATTTCAAAGGGTAGCCACTCATTTTGGTCGTTTCATTTTCTTTGCTTCGTGTTCCATCTTTTCGCTCAGTGGCCCGTAGGTAGTATCCCAACTTCTGATGACGAATCGCGACGGTCTTCGTTGTCTTGCGCATCACCCATGGTAGGTAGATCGGAAATAAAAGCACTCGTCGGTAGTATAGACTTGTATTAATTGATTCCAAATTTGTAATCAACTTAATCTATCGCGATCAATAGGATATGCACGGATTACTTTTAGGAACGTAGTGAGTTCGATACGGGGCTGGCTCAAGTTGTTCACTCGACCGCTGCTCAATCAAAAGTGAAGTCTGTCACCTCCAACCACACCTCCTACCCGCTTGACGTTCCTTATTAAAAGAAATGATAACAATTTCTGAACGTAGCTCGAGTGACAGCGCCTGTCAAAACATTCAATCAGGCGAAATGTCATAACTATTTGTGCCACCCGTTGTTACGCTTCGACAAATATATTTTTGTGCTCTGGCAACAAATTTCAACCAGTAGTAGCTCGCCGTGGGGTGACCGGCCTTAGAATTGTCCCCCACCATATCGTCCCGTGGTTGCAGTAGAAGCCTGCTAAGGGAATAATAATAATAATATACCGGGAGATGGGCAGCAGCGTCTTCCAGAGACCTTAAAGAAAAAAAAAACTGCGCGCGCCAACCCGCCTGCCAAGCGTGGCGCGTACGGCAAATCCCCCCTTTATGATGAGTCACACAAATACCAGGCCCCCAGTCTCCGGCAGCTCCGCTATCCCTGGCGCGGGTAGCGGCCAAGGTAATAGCGGAGCAGGGGGTGCTAAGAATCCCCGGACGAAATCCGGCTACCCATCCCCACGACGACTGGCCCTGGTAACACACAACATACGCACAATGAGGACTGATGAAAAGATTTGCGAGTTGGAAGAGGAACTGAGCAGGTTACACTGGGACATTGTAGGATTATGCGAAGTCCGTAGAGAGGGGGAGGACACCGTAACCCTGAAGTCTGGTAACCTGCTCTACTACCGGGAGGGCGCCCAACAGTCCCAAGGTGGTGTCGGGTTTCTCGTTCACAAGTCCCTCGTTAACAACATCACTACCATCGACAGTGTGTCGAGCAGGGTGGTATACCTACCTAATACTCAGAATATCCAAAAGATATTCGTTGAAGGTCATTCAGGTATACGCACCGACCTCGTCACATTCTGATGAGGAAGTAGAGGCTATGTATGAGGACGTAAGTAGGGCCATACATACTTCCAAAACCTACTTCACTGTTGTTATGGGGGACTTCAATGCAAAGTTGGGCAACACAGCGGTGATGAGTTGAGAGTGGGGCAATTTGGATACGGGCAACGGAACCCTAGGGGACAGAGGCTGGCCGACTTTCTAGAGAAAGAGGAACTCTTCATGATGAACTCTTTCTTCCAGAAGCCGCCTCACAGGAAATGGACCTGGATAAGTCCCGATGGTTCCACGAGAAACGAGATTGACTTCATCATGACCGACAAGAAACGGATTTTCAGTGATGTGTCTGTGATCAATAGGGTCAAGACCGGCAGTGATCATCGAATTGTAAGAGGCACACTGAATATCAATGTTAAATTGGAAAGGTCCAGTCTGATGAAGTCTACGCTCCGACCTACTCGGGCCCATATTCAAAACCCCGAGAGCTTTCAACTCGAGATCTCCAACCGCTTCGCTTGTCTGGAGAACTTTGTCTCAGTGGACGAGATCAACGACGGGCTAGTGGAAACTGTCCACACGGTAGGGTCTAAGTTTTTCAGACCCCGCCGTAAAGATAGACCTCAGAAATTGTCTGATCGAACCTTAAACCTCATGGCTGAACGACGCTCGCTACAGTTGCAGTCTCCCGATGACGCGAGGTCATATAGGCAGCTTAATAGACGTATATCGAAGTCCTTGCGACATGATCTGCGGCTCTTTAATACGAACCGTGTTAAAGAGACCATTGAGCAAAACAAAGGCTCCAAAGTGTTCGCAAAGGACAAGTCTATTGGACAAAGCCAGCTGACCAAGCTGAAACGGGAAGATGGCAGCATAGCGTCGACCAAAGCAGAGGTTCTAGGCGAGATCGAGAGGTTCTATGGTCAGTTATACACTTCAGTCGCAAAGCCCGTTGACAGCTTGGTAGGCGATCCAAGAGCCAAGCTGTCCCGACATTATACCGAAGACATCCCGGACATTAGTCTGTACGAGATTAGGATGGCCCTGAAGCAGCTTAAGAACAACAAGGCGCCGGGCGAAGACGGAATCACCTCAGAGCTTCTGAGAGCGGGTGGAACACCGGTACTTAAAGTCCTCCAGAAGCTCTTTAATTCCGTCTTGTCCGAGGGCAAAACGCCTGAAGCATGGAATAGAGGCGAGGTGGTACTGTTCTTCAAGAAAGGTGATAATAGCCTATTGAAGAACTACAGGCCCATCACGCTTCTAAGCCATGTTTATAAGCTGTTTTCAAGGGTCATCACGAACCGTCTCGAACATAGACTTGATGACTTCCAGCCTCCCGAACAAGCCGGTTTCCGAAGAAGCTATAGTACCATAGACCACATACATACGCTGCGGCAAGTTATACAGAAGACTGAAGAGTATAACTTGCCATTATGCTTAGCGTTTGTGGACTATGAGAAAGCCTTCGATTCGGTGGAAACATGGGCGGTGCTCGAGTCACTTCAGCGATGCCATATTGACTATCGGTACATTGAAGTGTTGAAGTGTTTGTATAGTAACGCCACCATGTCGGTCCGAGTTCAGGAGCAGAGCACAAAGGCCATTCCATTGAGAAGAGGCGTAAGACAGGGGGACGTTATATCCCCGAAACTGTTTACGGCCGTTATGGAAGACGCCTTCAAGCTCCTGGAATGGCAAGGACTTGGCATCAACATCAATGGCGAATACATCACTCACCTTCGGTTTGCCGACGACATCGTAGTCATGGCAAAGTCGATGGAGGAACTCAGCGTGATGCTCGATGACCCCAATCGAGTTTCTCAACGGGTGGGCTTAAAAATGAACATGGACAAGACGAAACTCATGTCAAATGCCAAGGTTGTGCCCATCCCAGTCTCTGTTGAAAACTCGGTACTCGAAGTTGTTGACTCATACATCTACCTAGGACAAGTGGTCCAATTAGGTAGGTCCAACTTCGAGAAAGAGGTCAACCGCCGAATCCAACTCGGCTGGGCAGCATTCGGGAAACTACGCAATGTCTTTTCGTCCGACATACCTCAGTGCCTCAAGACAAAAGTCTTCAACCAGTGTGTGTTACCAGTGATGACTTACGGCACCGAAACGTGGTCTTTCACTATCGGCCTCATCTCAAAGCTCAAAGTCGCTCAGCGTGCAATGGAGAGGGCTATGCTCGGAGTGTCTCTACGTGATCGAATCAGAAATGAGGAAATCCGTAGACGAACTAAAGTGACCGATATAGCTCACCGGATAAGCAAGTTGAAGTGGCAATGGGCAGGCCACATAGCACACAGAGCAGATGGCCGATGGGGCCGAAAAGTGCTCGAGTGGAGACCTCGGACCAGCAAGCGCAGCGTAGGACGTCCACCTACAAGATGGACAGATGACCTTATAAAGGTCGCCGGAAGGCGCTGGATGCAGGTCGCTTCCAACCGGTATATATGGAAGTCCAAAGGGGAGGCCTATGTTCAGCAGTGGACGTCCTATGGCTGAGATGATGATGATGATGATGAGTAGCTCGCCAGATGGCAGACCATGCGCGTGCGACTATGACGCTCAACAAGGTAAAAAAAGATTATATAAATTTTTAATATTTACTTGGTAAATAGAAAATCACTTTAACTTATTGCCGAATAGTTGAACTAACGGTTTTAAACTAAGATTAATAGAAAAACACTAGTTTTCCAAGTAAAATATTAGCATATTTTTGGGTGTATCTTTTAATGCACACTGCCAGCTTATTAGTAATTTTAATATGTGCATTTTTGGATACATTGCCTGGTTACGGTTATTATAATTGACTGGCAATTGACCTCAGTATCACCTGATGGTAAGTGACTACGGGATCGAAGATGTAGGTCGCTGGTTCATCAACAAACTTGAAGACCTAAATTAAAAAAAATTAAGCATTACACACCATGGGAGCGAGTTCCGTCCCTTGTAGCGATAGTAAGTAGAATATAAACTGACAACATAAGGATGAAGTCGGTTCGCTTGCCTGGATGTCCGATGGTGAAATAGGGATGGTGGGATTGAATCCTGCAATTCCTACACAAAATCTCCAAAATAGATCCGATAGAAAACTGATATGCTGGTAACTTTGCGGCGATGTTTGACGCTCTCGATGATGCCCCTAACCGGCGTAGCCGGCAGCATTACCAATGAGCTCGCGTTCTGCTGAATCCAAGGTACCCCCTTTGTGTTTTTGTTAGAGCACTTTTATTAAACTCTATAAGTAATTAAAATTTCTTAAACATTTCTGTAAAAAAGCACTAGATTCTCTTTTGCTATGTAGCAGGCAAAGTATCCTTAAATATACAAATTTAGTTTTGTGAACACTTGGCAATGTATCCAATAAGATACATGCTATAAATATTAAAATACAAGTAAAATATTTTTTTATATATTTTTTGCGTGTATTATTATCGCTACCTAACTAAATAAAACAAGAAAAAAAATTAAAAACGCACATCTAATTCCCTGCCAAGTATAGGGTTAAGTAATTTAAGTACCTACCTATAAACAGAGTTATGAAGTTTACTCGTCTCGTCGGTGTTTTATGACTGTGCCATTGCCATAGTATGGAGTCAGTTGTATTTAGTAAGGGTTATATTATTTATTAGACAAAACACAATTAAGAAAGAAGTACCTATATGGGACTCATATGACCCCCATCATTCGCTGCACCTATTTATAATAAGTGCAACGTAGGCTTGTGTAGGTATCGTATCGAAAAATAATTAATGACATACAGTAATGTATAAATTGTATTAGTATGACATGACTTGTAAAATGTATATATTTTATTAATAAAAATCTGAATCTGACAGCGTCCCAGCATTTGTTGCATGTATATTTATGTTTGTTTGTATTGTATTGTAGGTGTGTGTACTGTAATTAGGCATTGGCACTGGCAGATACAGTAAAAGTTTCCATGTAATTTCCTCGACAATTTTTATGACATCCGAGAGGTTGGTAGTTGGTAACACAAAAAGGCGGGAAAACGGGCGGTCAGAACCTGACACCTGACACTTGATTATTTGGCGCTCATTTTGAGCTGATTATTCTAGTATTTGAACTGTTTACTGTTAAAGCAATTGAAAATATACGTACTGCGTTATTATTTCGGAGGTTACGTTACTGGATTGAGGAAAATTGAACTGCCATTCAAGAAGCAGGAGATGGTTCAGCAGTGGAGCGCCTCACTCAGCTGCTGCCGTGTGACGGGTACCAGTGCGAGCCTCGAGTCTCGCATCCAGGTGATAGACGCCAGAGCCAGCCAGGACACAGATGCCAGGGCCAGCCGCAAGCCACGCAGCTAGGTGATGAATGCCAGAGACAGCAGGCAGAGGCGTGACAAAGCCGCTAGTTAACAAAGAATTGCAGCGATGACAAAGTTTGACTCTGCAGCAAAGATCATGTATGTATCGGTTTCCTGTGGCAAGTTTTACAGACGCACTGGCCTGCCTTTATCTCTCAATATCTCTCTCCTTTGCATTTTCACTCAATTGCTCAAAGGTTTACTGAAAGAGATTCATAATGGGGAAAAGTTCGCCTGAGATGTATTTCTAATTTGTGATTCTATACAATAAAGTAGTTACACTAATGTCTACTCAGTTGAATGTTGAATTACCGAGGTTAGATGCATTTAAAATGCTATCTTGGATCCACAATTCCATAAAGCCATGTTAGAAAATTGATGATCAGAGTGAAAGTTACCTACACATATATGGAAAGAGGAGTATTCAGAAGTTAATAGAAGATCATCATCATATATTTAAGAGCTAAGCTCATGTCGGTGGAGTAATTTCCAGCTTATTCTACATTCCGCCTTCTCTTTTACATCTTTATACGATGAAACATTTACTTTTTCCTTTATTTGCTCCATATATGTCCTTCTCGGTCGTCCCCTCTTCCTTTTCCCTTCTATTTTTCCTTCTATAATAGTCTCCATGTAATTATCGTGACGCAAGAGATGACCTAACATTTTTCCTCTCCTGTTCTCAATTATTTTCAATAAAGATCTTTTTTCGTTAACTATATTTAAAACTTCCAGATTACTTTTCTTTTCTGTCCAACTGATCTTTTCCATCCTCCTCCAACACCACATTTCGAACGCTTCCAATCTCTCTCTGTCTCTTTGGGTCATGGTCCACGTTTCGCAGCCGTAGAGGGTTATACTCCAGATGTAGACCTTCACCAGTTTCTTCCTGACGGAGCTTGATATTTTAGCTGTAAGTAGGCTTCTTTTAGTGTTAAATACCTTTTTCGCCATGGCTATCCTGGTAATAATATCTGGTGTACATCTAGAGTCCTCTATAATAATGCTGCCAAGGTATCTAAACGACTTCACCTGTTCTATTTTTGTGTTTTCCAATATAATTGTACTGTCGACTATTCTTTTGAAGACAACTAAAGTTTTGGTTTTGCTTTTATTAATTTTGAGACCCCTTTCCAAAAATACTTCATTCATTTCTAGCAGCAATGCCTGAAGTTCTCTACTATTCTTTGCAACTGCTGCTATATCGTCTGCAAAACGTACAAATTTAATCCTTTCCCCATGAATTTTGACCCCTCCTGTGGATGTTTCCGTTAACTTTCTGATGGCATGTTCTATAAATACATTAAATATAAGTGGCGAAAGCGGACAGCCCTGTCGAACCCCTTGTCGTATTCTTGCGTTCCCTTTTTGTTCCCCTACTACTATTGTGGTTTCTTGGTGCTTGTATAGTTGGTATATTATTCTTCGACCGCGAAAATCTAAATCTGCCTCCCTCAACACTTCCATCATATTTTTCCAATCGACTTTGTCGAAAGCCTTCTCTAGGTCTATAAAAACTATATGGGTATCTAAATCTAGGTCTAAGCGTCGATCAACTATCATTCGCAGCGCAAGTATTGCTTCCCTCGTACCCTTTTGCTCCCTAAATCCATACTGGTCCGGTCCTAAATAAGCTTCGACTCTTGGCCTTATTCTGTTTTGGATGATTTTAACCTATTGACCGCCAAGCGGTCTAGCAATTTACCGTGCCACTGACGCCAGAGTAAAAAAAAAAAGATGTGCCCCAAAATCAACAGGGATTGAAAAATACTTGTAGCGGTTAGAATTACAAAGTTTTTGATCATTGAAATTTGGACGGCTGTGGCCAACGTGGCGTCAGGGGCACGATTTTTTGTTGACGGCCACAGCCGACTGTGGCGGTCAAAAGGTTAAGTAATATTTTGCTTGCTTGAGATATGATACTTATAGTTCTGTGTTCCTCACATTTGAGTGTATTTGGTTTTTTCGGTAAGGTAACTGTTTTTGTGTACTGAAAATCTTTCGGAATTATGCCTGTAGTGTAGCATCAACATGTTCTGTATTAGTTCGAAAATTTCATGGTGTATGGGCTCACAATTAGCGTATTTAATCATTTCTATGTAAGTATATATCATCTAAACCCGCTGCTTTGCCATTCTTAATACTGTTTAGGGCGTTATCATACACTTTTCTTAATATAGGAGGACCTAATTTTATTTATCTTGTGTGACACCGTCTTCTTTTTCTATGTTATTTTGTGACATCCCAATTCCATAATATAATTTCTCAATATATCTAGTCCACCTTTCAGTGATTTCTTTATTGTCTATTAGTATTTTGCCTTCCTCATCTAAAATAGTTGTACTTCTTTTTTTATGTGTCTTTTCTAAATTTCTAATAATGTTGTATGCCTGGTCTATTTTACCTTTCTTAAACAGATCCTCTATTTTGTTGCATGTTGTTTTGACATCCTTTTGTTTTGCTTCTCTGCACTTTGTCGTTATTTTATTAGTAAGCTGTTTATATTCCCAATTTCTATTTCCCTTTAATTTGTCTCTTAGTTCTCTTCTTTTTACAATTAAATTCTTAATTTCATCTGTAAGCCATTCTTTCCTAGCAACCAGTTTTTCTTTTTGTAAATTTTGTTCTGCACTCTTTATTAATATATCTTTAGTGTTATTCCATCTATCTTCTATACTTATGCTATCTTTATTATGCTCTATCTTACTATTATATTGCGTTATTTTATCACCTACCGTATTACTATATTGCACTCTATTGTTACTATCTATATTCTTGAGCTTGCTGAGATCTATATTCTTTGGTTTATGTATCCTTTTAGCTTTCCTTACATCAAAATCATGTATACTTATAAGAAGATTGTGGTCACTGTTCACATCAGCTCCTGGAAACGTTTTAATAGAAGATACCAAACAAAAATTATGTATAATAGTATTGTTACGAGCGTGGGGTTCGTATATGATAGAAAAGCACAAATTAATCCACTAAATAAAACACTTACCCAAATTACGTACTTACAATTCACACGAACTGTACTTAAAATCCACTAATTAAAACACACACACACTATTTCACAAATTATGCACTCACTATTCACACGTACTTAAGCGCACTAATCACTCAAGAGTCTTTCTCTCCGATTATCCTTGTACTAGCACTCGATCGCAGTTAAAATGTAACTAACTCACGCCGGCCGCCGGCGCTTTTTATATCCCGCGGAACCGCTCTGCGGCCCTATGATGGTTGCTTTTATCACGCGATAAATAAGTGATAAAGAATCCGTCACGTTTTGACATATTGCGAGTGTGAGTGACAGATGCTTTGTCACTTATTTATCACGTGATAAACGCAACCATCATAGGCCCCCAGGACGCATTGTCCACACATATCGCGAATATTCTAGTAAGGTCCAGCGGGAGGGCCGAGAACATTCGAGGCCATATATGTCTCTCTCTAATGGTGGCTCTCTGTCACTTCCTTCTCGAATGTTCCGAGTATAGCTATCTCTTTCTAGTAGTCCTATCTCTGTCACACACTTCTCGAATGTTCCGAGTATAGCTATCTCTTTCTACTAGTGCTATCTCTGTCACTCCTACGGGATATTTCGCCATATAACGATTTGTGCTTCAGAGGCCCATAAGGGGTCCTTAAAACGCCTGAAAACGGGTTTTCAGATTATGGCGCCATCTGATAGAGGGTGCCCTGAAACGGACTGAAAACATGTTTCAGGCGCCTGAAAACGACGGCAACTTGGGTGAAATTTCGATCTTTAGATATGTGATAGAGCAACTTCTGAAACGGCCTGAAATGACTTTTCAGCCTGCTGAAAACGCCTCTAAAGCACTGAAATTGACGTTCAAAGTTTTTGACCTAACCTACCGGCGTAACAGTATTAATGATATATATTTTATAGTCTGGCTGAAATATCTTGTTTCCTTCTTCTTATAACATGGGACCCTTCAAACGAAGCGTGAAGAAGCATCTCTTGGGCCAGCATGGCAGTGTCAACTGACATGGCATCATTGGTTTCTCGTCAGTTGCCATTGTGACTTGGGCTCCCCTTTTGCCTACCATCAGGCGAAGTGGAGCCACTATGTTGTGCCGTTATAAAAAAAAAACACTGATGATAGGGCATTAATTAGTCTTGATACTTGTGAATTTTTCGTATTTTTTCATTTTCCATTCTTTACTTTTGTCATACATATTTTGGCCGAGAAGTGTGCAGTTTTTGAGATAACTAACCTTTCAGCAGAAAAAAACAGATCAATAATTAAAAATTTTAGTATTTGGTAACAGATTGCGCTGATTGTATAAGTGCTATCGCTTTTGTATGTATGAAAGGTTTATAGTAAATTTATTCAGGATTATTTCGTTCCTATACACTTTGTATGTATCGTACACGATTTTCTTTTAAAGTGGAAAATACCGCGCTCCGGGACACATTCGAGGTCGCGGGGGGGTGACGCTCACCCTTGAGAGGGGGGGAGAGTAGATAATATTAAATTTGGCTCTATAACCTACATATCCTGATAGATAAAAGTTGTCCTTTAATTTTGCCAAATTTTCAGCTAATCTTATTGAATTATTCCGCGATCGGTTAATTTGATCCAAGATCGTTTCATTGCCCTCTGGCAAACTTAGAGAAAAATTGTGAGCATTAACAAATTGGCTACTTTTTATCGTAAAAAAAACATTGTTCCCGTAGGATAGGTTTTAACGCGAGGGAAGCCGCGAGCAAATTACAGTAACATATATTTTTTATCAGAATTTTACATTGGCTAGAATACAAGCGTTAGGACTTTAAACTGTATTATTCAACATTTCGCGCATCTACTCGCCTTAACCTAAGCCAATAATTACTTACCCGAATAAAATTCAAGATTGTACAGGTGCAATGCGAATAGAACTAACCACAGACCATAAGAATACTCCGTGGAACTAACTTTTCAAACCTATTTAATTGGTGTGCGTGTGGATTGAGTGAGCACCCTTCAAAAATGAAAAAAAATGTGCTGATCATTTAGTAAAAGTTCTAAAACAATTGTAAAACTAATTGATGAATTTGTAAAACGATAAATAAAAAGAATACATTCATTAACGTATGCTCACTCAGTTCTCACAAACAACCAACGAAATCTGTGAATGTGTTTATTTAACATATAATATTTATATCCTAATTTTTAGTAAAAATTATGCTTAAGGTAGGTAATAATTTGTAGATCACCTGGTTACGTATTTAAAGTTTTACAAATTATTTCGTATGCTCACTCAATCCGCACACTTTTGAAAACCCAATTTCTGATAGAAAAACTGCAGATTGAAACTTCTATATATGTGTATAATTTAGTAAAACTCATAAGGGAATTCGTAAAATACAAAACAAACCGCTAACGTGACAGATTTTTGTATAATAAATGTTTGTAAGTGCTCACTCAGTCCACACATTATTCGTAAGTTAAAAATGTAAATATCTTAAGATTTTTAGTATCTAGGAAAGTACAAAGTAGTTCAACTTTTAGTAAAATTTTTTACTAAATATCCACCATCTAAAATGTCATATTCGTTGTCTGCTTTTAAAGATATTCAAATTTCATTTTAAAATACAATCTAAGATACAGTCCACATTTTAGATCACACTCCACTTCTTAAAATACAATCTGAAAACACAACGGAATGATAAATGTACACCAGGATGATAAAATAAGTGCACCGCAATGAAATTTCATACGCCGGAAATAAAGAAAAGTGGCATATTAAGAAAGTAATTTTACTTTTTATATTCGTAATATATATTATATGGCATTACATAATAATATAAACATATATCTAAGTATGGTATTAAAAACAAAATAAAAAAATATTATTATTTCAACAAAATTTATGAAAAGTGAAGCTACTTTTGATGTCATTCCGGTGCTTTCCTCATTTTGGTGGGGTTTAAAGTCATTTTACTACACCGGAAACACCGGAATGAGAATGGTGGAATGAGAAACACGAAATATTTTTATTTCTAAAAAAAAAGGTAGGCCCTATATTCTAAAACTAATTCAACTCTTGTAATGGCGAGTGTACTTTACCTGATATATATAAATTTCAAACCACGCAGTTAAAAAATAAAGAAGCTATAACAAACTCCGGAATGACATTTTTTTTGTCCCCTGTCCACCGCGATGAAATATTCACGTTTATACAAGCCAACGTATTGCCACTATACACAACCGGCCTCGCAGAGCGCCGCAGCTTGACTAATTAATTTTTTGAAGTGCGCGGGAGACGGGGGGAATACTTGATCAAATTTGGGAAATAAATCGGTTCGAAACATTGTCGGCGGTAATGAGAAGTTTTCTCGGGACAAACGTATATGCACTTATTCAAGGGTATACAAAGGAGATATATAACGGGTAATGTGCTTTTTCCGTTACCTATTTATATCGTAATAAAATAATGGTAACAGATTTTCTTTGTCATGCATAGTATTTGACTTACCCGGCATTTTACAAACAAAACCGGCTTGGGGACAACTCACCTTGATGAGAAATTTGGTCTAAATATATTTTTTTAAATTATTATATATATTAATATTTAAATTTAAGCTGTTGCCCGAGGTAGAAAATGGCGGGCTGTTTCCGAAAAAAAATGGTACTTTATTATTCAACCTTTCTGCACCTGCGTTTTCAGTCTTGCCATCAAAAAATACTGCTTGGGAAATTGACCCTTTTATAGTTCCAAGAATCGATTCATTTTGTTAATGAATCTAAATACGCAATCCCCGCGCTCTGTGGGTCAGTTGCTAACGTTCGGCGCAGTCTCAACTTGATTGGCTGCAATGCAAAGCGTTTGCGCTCAAATCTAAATGTCGCGTACAACTAATAAAGTAATATAATTTGTTTCCGTGGGTGAATTGGTTAGAATTCTATGTTATAGATTACTTTTATGAAAATGAGTTCACTACGCCGACTTGTCAATTTTGCGTAAAATTTTGTGACTTAGAGAACGATTTAAAAATTTAATTGTTTATAAAAAATAAAGCTATTGATGAATCTGTTATAAATTAAAACTGTCATTACATTTCATAGTTTTAAACACATTTTCGTTGCCAAAAGTCACTTGTATAATCTTTTCAGGGATTGAGATTTTTTTCACTCGTTTCGTATTGCGCTGACATAATCTCTGGACAAATCTGTTAGAAAATTATAAGGATTGTTAAAAAAGTAAAATGCGATGCCCTAGTGCAGAAGAAATGCACTTGAATAATCTTTTCTAAGATTTACAGAGGTTGCTTACTGAAATAAAAGCCAAAACCTTATAAAACATTCAATATACTCTATGCCAAAACCTGACTGCAGGTTTTAATTTGCAAAACTTGACATAAGGATATGACATATATAAATTATAAAAATAAGAATGTACAAAGAGGATCACTACATTCACCCCGGCCATATGTAGTATGTAGTCGAGTAAGAACTTCGGCTGGTTTCGGGTTCTGCTCGACCTCCTTAATGGCTCCGCGACCACTGGTTCGTTACTATCAGGGCTTGCATGCTCGGGCGTCTCTTGCAGAGTTTCCGACGTGGGCGGCGAGGAAGGAGTTGCCAGCGGTGAAGCAGGTGGCGTGCGAGGTGGCGAGCTTAATGGTGGTGACTGTGATCTTTCGGTCTCAGCGTCCACAAAGTCATCATTTGCGGAGAAATCGTTGCTGTTGCTCCCTAGAGGCGCTAAATGACGGTTAGATATAGTTGTTTCCCGACCGTCCATTGTCCGTAGGTACGTAGGAGTAGGCAGGATTAGTTTCCAGCACTTCCACTTCTTCGACTAATGGTTGATATTTAGTTCTCCGGTCAAAACGTCGCATAAGCACTTTGTTTGAGCTCGTTAGCCATGTTGGAATCGAATCTCCGTTTGCTGATCTCCTAGAATGGCGGAACATTCTTTCATGCGGAGTGCAGTTCGTAGTAGTGCATAGAAGAGAGCGTATGGAGTGTAATGCTTGCGACAGGACGTCCTCCCAGCTCTCTATTGGAAGATTTTTAGTTTTCAACGCTAATTGTACAGCTTTCCAAAGCGTAGAATTGAGCCTTTCAACCTGGCCATTGCCTTGAGGATTGTATGGGGTTGTGCGACTCGTAGCTATTTGTCTGAAATGCAGGAAATCTTTTACATCTGCCGATAGAAATGATGTCCCCCGGTCAGAATGTACGTAAGCCGGATTACCAAACATCGTAAAAATAGTATCTAGATGCTTTATGACAGTCTTCGCGCTAATGTCAGAGCACGGGAAAGCAAAAGGGAACCGTGAGTACTCGTCAATAATTGTTAAAATAAATCTATTATTCGATTTTGATGGTACGGGTCCTTTAAAATCGATGCTCAGTCTTTCAAACGGCGCTATAGCTTTGATCAGTTTGTTTTGCTGGTCAGCCTTTAGGAACCGAGGCTTGACTTCAGAGCAGATGCGGCATTCGCTAGTTATGCGTCTTATTTCCTCGATGGTATAAGCCAAATTCTTAGAGCGAACCCAATGCGCCATTCTGGTCACTCCAGGGTGACAGAGGGCTTCGTGGAGCGCTCGTAGCTTCGAAGGCGTCGTGACGATAGCGCAAACCCGAGATAGAGCATCTGCTACATGGTTCTGTGCCCCAGGCCTGTATATGATGTCGTATTTATATGCAGATAGTTCTAATCGCCAGCGCTGAATCTTCTCGTTTTTAATTTTGCTAGAGTGCTTCACATCGAACATGAAAGAGACAGATCGTTGATCAGTGATAAGCAGAAATGATTTTCCTATGAGAAAATGTCGCCACTTCTTCAACGATTCTACAATTGCGTAAGCTTCCTTCTCGATGGCAGAATGATTCTGCTCGCTTTGATTGAGCGTCCTCGAATAGAATGCCACGGGCATGCCTGCTTGAGAAAGAGTCGCTGCAATTGAGTGTTCAGACGCATCAGTTTCTACGGTGAATGGCACGTTATCATCAATCGCGTGAACGCAAGATTTGACAATGTCATTTTTAAGTTTTTGAAAATCTTCGATCAATGCGTTGTTCAACGGAAATGTTTTAGTTTTGGACAGCTCGTTTATCTTTTCAGAGAAGTTTGGTATCCACTTTGAATAGTGGGCGAACATACCCAGGGCTCTCCGCATACTAGGCAAATCGTGAGGTGGTGGTAAATTTAGAAGTGGTTCTAATCTGTCATTATCGGGTTTTATTATATTATTCGAGATTGTATACCCGAGTATGTTAATTGAAGTTTGTTTGAATATGGATTTAGTTTCATTAAGTGTTAGGCCATACTTTTTAGCGGCCGTAAGGAAATTTTGCAAATTTCTGTCGTGTTCTTCCGGACTCTTTCCGCAAATCGTTATATCATCTAGATAAGCGAATGTACCTTCAAGCTTCTCCGTACGAATAAGCCAATCAATCGTTCTTTGAAAACTGGCAACCCCATTGGTCACGCCAAAAGGAATACGACGGAACTGATATAAATTTCCAGCGGCTTCGAATGCCGTGTACGGTTTTTCTTCCGGCAAGATTGGAACTTGATGATATGCACTTTTCAGGTCAATGGCGCTAAAAACAGAATATTTGGCTACTTTTGAAATCAATTCCTCTATTTTGGGAAGTGGATATGCATCTAGTTCAGTGAATTGATTTATTGTTCTTGAATAATCGATAACAAGGCGTTTCTTGTGGTTAGCATTCTTTGTAATGAGCACCTGTGCTCGCCATGGTGACCTGCTCTCTTCGATGATGCCTTCGTTTAGGAGATTCTTCACCTCTTCCTCAACAAAGCGTCTGTCGTCATCAGTGTATCTTCGAGACTTGATAGCGATTGGTCTGCATTCAGGAGTTAAGTTGGTGAAAAGAGGCACAGCAGGAACGGAAGCTTCAGCCACATTACAGACGACGAGGGGTTCTTTTGGACCACCGAATGCGAATTCAAGGGAAGAATGCTTTTCTAGTACGTCGTGTCCTATGATCATATCGGAGCACAGGTTATCTACTACAAGTAGTTGGATGTTTTCGTACGTGTGTTTACCCAGGGTAAGTGAGAGGCAGGTTTCTCCTTTGACTGATGATGTATGGTTAAGAGAAGCCATGGATATTGTCTGTTGACTGGGTTTTAGCTTCAATGAGCACAACTTGGAAAATTCGAAATTGATAAAATTTTTTGAACTACCAGTGTCTAATAATGCTTCTGCTCTAATTCCTTTAATATACGCAGGCACGGTAGCTTTGCGAAGCGATGCTGGTGATGCGGCAATGATACAAGCGTTAAGGATCTCCTGTTCTGTCATGGCACCGCTGATAAGGTTTTTACTCCGGCAGACATTTGCGAAATGCCCTTTCTTACTGCATATCTGGCACGTAGCGTCGAAGGCAGGGCACGTTTTGCGTGGATGCACCCGACCCCCACAAAAGAAGCATTTACGGTTTGATCGGTTCAGAAAGGTCGGTGTGGCGGCAGAAGCATTTCCGTTGGGAACAGAATTAATGTTTTCGTTGATTGCGTTCACAGGTATGGTGTTGTACTGCATTGTATTAACTTCAGCCATTTCTAAGGAACGTGCCTGGTTATGCGCTTCGTCTAATGTTAAGTTGAGATTTTCCAGGAGTCGCTCTCTTATTTTAGTCGAAGAGATGCCAGCTATAAAAGCATCACGAATGTTATCGTCTCGATTTGTCTTACTGTCGACATCGGTGAAATTACAGTCTTTGGACAATTGTTTTAATGCCTGAATGTACGTGTCAACAGTCTCGTGGCTATGCTGCCTTCGCGTGGCAAGAACATGACGTGCGTAGAGAATATTGTTAGGTTTTACATACAGTAGGTTCAAGAGGCTTAAAGCCTGTTCATATGTTTGACAATCGCTTACGTGACTATAAACATTTGGAGAGATGTGGTTAATCAGTGTCGTCAGCTTGACCCCGTCTGTGGTGGCCGGATCCTGCGCCGCAAGAAAATTTGTGAAGGTTTTTTTCCAGTGCGACCACTCTGCGGCCGCCGAGCTTTGCGACGGGTCGCCGTCGAACCGCTCCGGTCGTAGATACTTGTCCATGCGATATTAATCGATAAGTTTGCAAATTAAATTGAAATAAAAGCCAAAACCTGACTGCAGGTTTTAATTTGCAAAACTTGACATAAGGATATGACATATATAAATTATAAAAATAAGAATGTACAAAGAGGATCACTACACTTACAAAAACTTTTTTTATACATAACGCACACTCAAAATCCGTTAGAAAATGTTCATACCCATTAGTGCTCAATCTACTCTGACTACAAAAAATCACGCACTTGTATTTTATTGAAGTTCAGAACTGTTCACGTATCGGGCTTGTATCGGGCTATATTGTTTGTGGGTGGAGGGGTAATGTTGTATACTTGACCTTATGACAACCTAATTTAAGTAGTGTACAACTTACCTTATTTAGAAGAAAAACATGTGTCATGTCAATTTTAAATTTTTGTATTATTTTGTATGTGTTCTATCGATCAAGAATCTTATATACAAACAAATGTTATATTATATACAATTTGCTTTCGATTAATCATTTACATGTTACAACTTATACAAATATTGGAAAAGACAATAACATTCCGATGTTACAACTTATACAAATATTGGAAAAGACAATATCCCCTGGTAAGTAATCATCTTCTTACTATATGAAGAGCATGGCGGTTGGGGTATAGCAAAGGGGGCCCCATTTTAGGACTTTTTACACTTTTTTTTTATTTGCTGTTTTTAGGCTTACATTAGATTGAATCGTGAAGATTAAACTAAAATAAGCATGTTTTGTTATATTAACTTTCTTTCTCAGATCAATATTTACCGAGATATTGAGGTTCAAACATTACTCATTTTAATGGGAACCGAGACACAAATTTCGGAGACGAGTAATTTATGTCAATATAACACCTTATTTTTATTTACGAATCCTATAAAACGTGTTAAAATAAGCATGTTTTGTTAGTATAATTTTTTGGCTCAGATTAATATTTACCGAGATAAAAAGATTAATAGGTTAGGTTAGGTTAGTTATGACCACATCGCGCGAGCCGAGCGAGCGGAGCGAGCGTGCCGCGGCAGCGGTCGGCGAAGCGCCAGAACCGAATCGCAAACTTTTTATTAGCTATTGAAAAATAATTACTGAGAGAAAAAGTTTAAAGAATGACATGTTTATTTTGACCCAATATCTCGGTAAATATTACTCTGTGAAAAAGTTAAAAGAACAAAATATGCTTTTGACGTGACAACGTCTTATAAATTGGTTTGCCGGGTGACACTTCAAGAAACTGCGTTACGCTCCGCTCACGTTATGCGCTCACAATGAGAGCGAGTGAGAGGCACGCGTCCCTTCCACCGAGTGAGAGAGATAGGCATACACACCGGTTCATGTCTTGCGCTTCTATTTCGCTTAGGCGGTTTCTAAGTCGTTGTCACGTAAAACTTTCGCCCGTATACCGACTTTACAGGCAACCAATTTTTTTTTAGCGTAATCTACAAAATTCAATCTAATTTAAGCCCAAAAACAGCAAAAAAAAAAACCATTCAAAATTTTTCTGTCCTAAAATAGGGCCCCCTTTGCTATACTCCGACCCAATAATTATTTTTAGAATCTATTTATTTAAATTTTAAAAAAGATGTGTCTTTGCGACAATTGCTCTATTACTTTGACAATTGAGAATATTATTTGGTAAGTTGGTATATAAAGAGTCGGTGCCAAACCACTCAATTATTACTATGAAAAAAGAAATGATTACCATTTGGTATTATAAGTATTTTTGTTCGGCACCGACTTCAAAAAGTGATTCAAATGTAATCTGTACATGAACGGGTTATTTTTGAGTTTTCAATTTTTTTCAAGTCGGTTCTTTATTGTAATTTTTTTTTGCTATTTAGTGATTCAGATAAAATACTTATGGCGGGTTGATCGGGGAGGTCTTGCTGACATGCAACTCGTTTGAATTATCCCCTAACTAACCGTAACCGTTAACCTCTCGTATGCTTAGGTGCAGATCCGCACGGGACATTTTAAAGCTTACATTAAAATATTAATGAGTTTAAATTTGATTAGCAAATTTTTGATATCGCATACGAGGGGTTAAGGAGTTGTACCTTCCATCAGCATAGGATTCTCAGCTCAGCATATGAAGCTGATGACTACCATTATGTATCTCTGAATATTAACATTGTTCACCAAAATATTCAGGGCTTTTGCAGCAAGGAATTAGAAATAGGTTTATTTTTAAATAATAATAATGTTCAAGTTATGTGTATTACGGAGCATTGGCTGAGACAAGAAAAGTTGATTTTTGATTTTGTTAATTTTAAATTAGTGATCTGTTGTACTAGAAAAATAAACATTATTCAAGGACTGCTGGAGACCACAGATCGTCAAGACGCCGCCCAACACAACTTAAGACCCGCAGCCTATGAGGCGCTCATGGAAATGGTCAAGAATTCACCCTTAGACTGCTATGTCACCGTCGAGAAGACCACAATGGTTATTTTGTAGAGATTTCACTGGTGCAATCTCTCCAAAATAACCATTGTTGTCTTTTGGACTGTGACATAGCAGTCTGAGGGTGAATTCTTCTCAGCGTTGGACCTGATTTCGCCAAATACTTCGATGTCGTAATGCAAATGTTGCTGCAGGTAATTATTACAGTAGTACTGTTTTCACATAGAAATTAACATAGCATGTTTACAAGGCAAACTTGATCAAAGGTTTTATAAAATTCAGGTAAAAACCTAGTCTGGCACCCAGGATATGTTACGATTTCATGCCTTAACTCGCTAACAGTCTCAGGAATTATATCTTTATATTTTGTTCATTTTTTCAGGCTAGCAACGCCCAAGTGGACCGTAACGACTTCTCCATACTGGAAGCGTACACTGGAACCACCACATCTGGCGCAAAATTTTAAAAATATAGACAAGACAACGAGTTAGGTAATATAACCGAATCCAATCCAATCTACCATCGCAAATGCTCGCACACGGTTACTCTACAATTTAGCGTTCGTATTGGTTTTATCGTTGACTCGGGGACACAAAAGCCGTCGGGCCCCTCAATTACTTCAATTCTTTAAAGATTCTCCTAAGTAATCTGATCATCGAGATGCTTGCCAACTAGGCCTTCAAGAAAAATTAACAGCCAGTGCTGGGCAGATTAGTGTCAGTATTCTAACACGATTTGCCCCTTCACTGCTTCTTTTCGGGTATTTCAAACTTAAATTGGGTGTGAATACGATAATCGCGGCTCCACACTACTCGCAAAGTTGGCCGAAGTGTGTGTTTCCGCAGGGAAGTGACATGTGACGCGGGCGAATACGTCATCACCCAACTTCGGTCAACTTCGCGAGTAATGTGGAGCCGCAATAGCATTCACCAACAGATCCGTAACCAAGATATAAAAACTCGGCAGCAGGCGCCAATACTCCCAGACTTCAATCTTGCCATTGTAGGCACTACACACATTGCTTAATCAAGAAACGTCACCATTACCGCTTAAATATGGATTCTAGAAATGAATTCTCAATCAATACTATATCGTATTGAATAAATAAGTAATACAAATAGACATAGTAGCGGGTCGCGCTAACACGGAATCCTTTCCTTGGAACTCCAAGTCACACGCGTTAGAGAAATTATTCCCGGGAGTGAATAACTTACATGAAACTTTCTGTTCTCAGATTTGAAACGGTGCAGCGAAGTAACAGAGATGTCCAAGCAGTTTCAAGTGCATTCGATTCCGGGCTTTTTTTATTCCATTAGAATTTACTGTACTGCATACTATATTGGGAAAATATTATGTAATTAATATCGTTTCCTTTACGACATTGAGTGGCAACCTATTGTTGGCCATGCGACTGAGAACTACTGAACCGAAACTTTAAGATAGTTATATCAAATTATAATGAGTTTACATACGTAGTAAATTAAATACCTACCCTTAAACCATGGAATTTTAAATCGGTAAAATCAGCTCAATTTAGTATCTACTAAGCAAAATTATTTTCTTATCAGCGAAATAATAAAAATTCGTGTTTTAATTAAGTATAAGGAAATGTTTGTTCCGTCATCTATTCAGCTTCATTTGAAAATTTGGATGAACATAAACTGGAATTGTAATTATGGTTAAATGCAAAATATTTGTGCTTTTACATGGTGATGGTGATAGATTTTTAAACCATAAAATGTTTGTCAGTGACCTCATTCCAATAGAAGGCACTCACACGATAATACCTGAATTTGGTTATTAGACTGGCGGGGTACCGGGCGACGTTAATTTTTAAGCAATAATTAACCAAGCAAATGTAATTATTCGTAATTTTGTGGTGCTACTTGTGTACAGAGGAAATGATTTATTTATTTATTTATCGTATGGCATAACAAAACACTGGATCAGTAAAAAAACAATCAAATTATATATATAAAAAGAGAAAACCTATAATTAGAATTTAGCCCGTTTCAGGTAGACAGCTGCCGCGTTGGAGATGATCTCGAAGTCGCCTGAATGGCCTGTGTATTTAGTTAGGGGGCACTCCCAGACCAAATGGTCGATGGTCTGTTTAGGGTGTCCGCAGTCACAAGCTGGGGTCGGGCTCCAACCCCATTTGTGCCAGTGGTAGGCGCAATTTCCCACTCCCGTCCTCAGTCGGTTTAGGGCGGCCCAGAGCCGGCGGGGTTCCTTGAATCCAGCAGGAGGTTCTTGAGGAGTGAAAGAGAAGGGGTTTGAGGAATCTTTATGAGGTTCCCATTCTTCAACCCAAGCCTCGTCTAAGCTCCAGGAGTCCTGTATTTCAGGCATCAGCAGTGCTGGAGGGTTCCGAGACCTTAACCTTTTCGGCCCGAAGTCTGCGAGGTCTTCATGTATGGGTAGGGTGCGGCTGCAGTGAATTTTAGAGGCTTCTCGGTGAAGACATCTTTCTCTTCTCAGGTGTGCTGGAGCTATGTTGCTGAGGACCGGGAGCCAGTGGGAGGGGGTGGGTTTGAGACAGCCGGATATGAGTCGGAGAGTGTGGTTAAGTTGCCTGTCAACGGCTGGGACGTGGGCACTTTTCATCCACACAGGAGCGCAGTACTCAGCCGTTGAAAACACCAGTGCCAAAGCTGTAGTTCGAAGGCAAGAGGCGGTAGCTCCCCAGCTAGTACCTGTGAGCTTCTGAACAAGGTTGTTCCTGGTCTTTAGTTTGGCTGCTACCTTCTTTAGGTGGTATTTGAAGGTTAGGCTCCTGTCTAGTGTGACTCCCAGGTACTTAGGGCTGGTGTTGTGCGTTAAGAGAGAGCCCCTAAACAAGACAGTCAGTGACTTTTCCGCAAGCTTGTTATTGAGGTGGAAACAACACACTTCGGTCTTTGTGGAGTTTGGGCACAAGCGCCATCGGGAAAAGTAGTCATCCAGGATGGACAGGTCTTTTTCTAGGATTGGTTCCGTGGCTTCCATGCATTGGTGCTGGGTGATGAGGGCCAGGTCGTCGGCGTATCCAAACTTGCGCGAGGTTGTGGCCGGGAGGTCATGAATATAAAGGTTAAAAAGTAAGGGCGCCAGGACTGAGCCCTGGGGAAGACCGTTATTCAGAACCCTGACGCTGCTGGATTCGTCTCCGAGGAAAACTTGCACAGGCCTGTTGGTGAGAGTGTTTTCGATAAGTCTGAAGATCTTCATGCAGGGAATTGCTTTCAAGAGCTTATACAGCAGTCCCTGGCGCCAGACTGTATCATATGCGGCAGTGAGATCGATGAAGGCAGCAGAAGATTTAAGTCTTTTGTTGAATCCGTTCTCTATGTGTGTCGTAAGTGCAAGGACCTGATCACAGCAGCTACGGTTGGGCCTGAATCCGGCCTGTTCTGGAGGGATAACTGCATTGACGGTGTCTTGGATGCGGTTGTATACGAGTCTCTCCAGTAATTTATAAACAACGCTTAAGAGGGCGATCGGTCTAAAACTATCAGCTCTGTCGTTAGGTTTTCCCGGTTTGAGGATGGCAATTACTTTAGACCGTTTAAGCGCAGTGGGCACCTGGCCAGAGTCAATTATAGCGCTATAAAACCTCGCCAGCCAGGCTCGTGTCCTCGGTCCGCTGTTGATAAGGAACTCAGGGAAGATCTCATCTTCTCCGCAGGCTTTGTCTGCCAAAATGTGGGTCATTGCCTTTGTAATTTCGTCCATAGTGACTGGGTGACAATAAGCGTTGGAAGGGGTTATAGCAGATTTAAGTGCCGTTAGTTCTTTACGGATCATTTTTGTATGAAGCTTGTGGTTGGGTGCTTTTGATAGTCTGATCATTCTATCGGCGATAATGTTTGGACTAACTTGTGGTTTGGGGCCTTGTATAGCAGAACCGTCTGTCAGCTTTCTCACCAAGTGCCATGCTTTCTTGCTGGAGTGGGTAAAATTCATATTTTCAACGGTTTTCTCCCACTTATCTCTTCGAGCATCGTCTAAGGACTTGATGATTCCTTAGAGGAAATGATAAAAGCAATAGATAGCTCCTCCGAACACTGAATTGTCATGTGTCTAGGTGTAATAAAACAGGAATACTGAGATAAATCTTTTATTTCTTTCTTAAACTGCTTAATTACATTTAATAAACGTTACAAACACCTAAAGAGCCCTAAAATTACCACCACAAAACAACATTTAGATAGTTATAGGTATGGGCTCAAAATATGTACATGACTTGGATAGTCTGCAATAATGTAACCCAAACAAGAATGCCATCTCGGTTAGTATAAATAACTTAATAGTTTTTGTTTGGATTAAAATATTTAGGTTCAGTCTGACTCCATCCAATGATCTCAAGACCTTGATTATAATCCAAATTCTCTGCAATAAACAGATATTCAAACGCATCTACATTTTTCGAATTGATATGAAGAGATCGCTGTCTCTGCTATCGCCAGGAATACTATCCCCACAGTGTCGAGTCGTCATGTTTTGAAAAGAGAAGGTCCAATAAATTAACTGTGAATTAACCTCAAGTAGATCCTTCTGTGATATCACTGTCAATCCATATGATAGAAAAAAAATACCTTATTCTTATTACTTAGCATTTGCTTATATGTCTAGGTAGGTATACCTATTGGTTTACAAAGATTTGAAATTTTGGGTACTTGGTGCCACAATGTATTTTGAAACTAAAATTTATTAACACGAAGAATATTGATCAAAACTATCAAAACCATTTTCGTTCAACCTCCACTTTTCAGATGTTAATCTTGCATTGGTCCTGTCTTCTAATCAGTTACTTCAAGTCAGAATAAATTCGGGTTTCATCATAAAATCATCAGTTTCCGCGTTCTCGCTTGCCTTAATATATACGTAATTAGTTCACTGGGCAGGGTTTACGACAAAGGAGCACAATAAGAATGTTAATATACAAGATCTAAGAAAGAAAAGCTTTTTACTCTGAGGGCTCATGCACTACGAATAAATTTAAATGGGTGATTCTCATATAGTTTTAAAATATTAACAATTTTTTTTATTTTATTTTCTGTGATATATTGCGGTGTATATTAAGAGTACATACCAAAGGCTAATTTTTGGTGCAGATGGACAAGCTTAATACCCTCTGCAAGTGATTAAAATTTAAAATGTGTACACGGCTGTGACGTGTGGTGTCTATGGTTGTGACATCCCTAAGCATAGCTGTGAGACTGTATAACATGGGTGTGACAATTTCATCGAAAATCTAGTAATTGTGTCAAATAATAAGTAACGAAGTAGCCAGGATCATTCACCAGCAACTTGCTCTTCGATACGGTCTTGTGGGGTCTGAGGTGCCGTACTATAAGTACGCACCGATGCCAGTTCTTGAGAATGGTCGTGCCACGCTCTATTATTGTGATCGATCTATCATCACGGACAGGACTATTGTAGCCAATAAGCCTGATATCGTTTTGGTAGATCGATCCAAGCGCCAGGCAGTGCTCGTCGACATCACCATCCCCCATGACGAGAACCTCGTGAAGGCCGAGAAGGACAAACTCAGGAAGTACCTTGACTTGGCTCACGAGGTGACCGCCATGTGGGATGTTGACTCGACGATCATTGTCCCGATAGTCGTTTCGGCTAACGTTCTTATAGCGAAGAGTCTCGACAAACATCTTAAGAGACTCTCGCTAGATGGCTGATTTAATTTTTTCTTTGGCGACATCTGCGGAAAAAATACAACAAATTGATAACCCAACTTAGCAAACAAAATCATCAAATTATTCCAATATACTACAAGAATGTCACAACCAAGCATTACATGTCACAACCGAGGTTTGAAAAATTCTGTGGTCGTGACATTTAGATCTATCCATGGTCGTGACAAATTTTGAACATGTGCGACATAACGGAACAATTTGCTTTGCCTCGCCAATTTTAAACAATCACCTTATTCTGTTATTTCTGAGGTAAAATTTATATAAGTATCAAGAACATAACAGTAGAACTTACATTTAAAACTCATTCCACGGTGGTGACGTACTAAGGTTGTCCTTTTTGTTAATAAATACAAGAAATGATTTTTGCTATACATTCACCGCACTTTGTCATAAGCAGAACCGACAAGAAGATAGTTTTTCCGTTCTTAAAAAGCCTAAATAGGGCTGCTAGCTTCAAATATAATTGTCTACCGAGTTACACGTATTTAAACAATCACACATGGCTGTGACAAAAAAATTGATCACAAACTTTATGATGTTCTGAATCAGAAACTGTTACATTATACTTTTACAACTTTTAAATAATGTTATCAGACATTTATTAGCTTTGCATCATTCGTATAACATTAGTCAAAATTACGTGATATAGTAGCAGAAAAAAATATTTTATTAGAAAATCGGGAGATATCACACGGCATGGACGTGACATTTTGGGCAAACATTCTTTTTTTTATATATATTTCTGAATATTTTAAGGTAAATGTGTTTATAAAAGATAAGTAGAGGATATTTGCTCAACAAAGGCATAAATAGATTTTTGATTTAAACAAAATAAACATGTGATTCTTACAAATCACAAAAAAATACATGAGAATAAGAATGACCCAAATGACGTTTTGAAAAAGGGAGAACGAATATAGATAGAAATCGATAATCTTATAAAATAGAAGTGTTCGTTGTCCGTAGATGTAACAATAGTGTTGATACTGCTATAAAGTTATAAAACTAGTTCCTGGTAGAAAGAGCGAACCAATAGATTAAAGAGTGAGAGCAAGGTGTCTACACGTGCCGGCAACATTCACTGGCATCACCGCCATTATTTTATCATTAATTGCTGTAATTATCATAATTATGTCCTTTCCGATATTAAATATCCCAACGAACAGCTTGCACATGGCGACCTTTCATCCATACAGAAGTCCCGCAAGTCTAAGTAGAAGCTCTTCTCTCTCGGTGCCGCTCATTCACCTATACTTAGAGATATATGTCATTCCAATAATATATCCGTCAACACCAGGCCAGCTCATCCCATTTCTGGGCAAAGGCGTCCCTCTTCTCATGTGCGCAACCTGTTTAGACCACGGGTATGCTAAAGGTCTCGCAGCGTCGCGTGATATCGTACTTATTTTGCGTCACTATGTGACAATATTGGAGATGCGTCAATATGCGGCGGAAAGCGGGCATAGCGAAGCTAGGCAGTCGCTCGTCTTGGTTTACTTCGCGTAAGATCTGGGAGCAAAGGGAATCTTGTTCAAGCCAAGTAAAGCCGAGCTAAGCAATTAGCATATAAAATATGAGTGTTTAATAGTTTCAATAATCTGAGAGAGAGTCAGTAAATTTTGGAGTAACGTAAAAATAATTCAATCAAATAAAAAAATATCTCTCCATCAACTACCTGACTAGCTTAAATTTTCATTGTAGACCTATAAAAAAATGTGATTGCTTGTTGTTTATTCATTGGAGTTCGTAATTCGTAATAGTAAATAATATAATATCAATATTACTTTTGTTTATAAAGGTACGCAGAGGAGAACAAACATAAAACATAATTGATCAACGACCAAGCTCCTAAAATGATTAGATAAAAAAAAGTGCCAGTTGCGGCGCACAACTGCATTCGAGATGGCGGCACAGCAACGCACATTCAAAATGGTAGCACTATAAATGCATTTCTGAATGGTGGACCAGTGGTGGACCGACAAGTACATTTCAATAAAGCTGCTTGAAAATAATGAATTTCTTCACAATTTTACACCGAACTAACTGCAGGTAATCGCAAGGCGAATATACATATGAGTAGCATCTTTAGTTACAAGAGTTTTAATTAAGTAAGTAAGTTAGTAAAATTAAGTTTTAAAATGAAGTTTTAAAATTTCGCGCATAAGTTACACTTTCCAGACAATAAACAAGACGATTTCCAAAACAATAACAAAGTAACGGAAATATTGTTTACGTACGTTTTCGGGTCTCGGAACCCCATGTCCGGCTTCATGGAAGAAGCAGTAGATCTTCCTCCTTATAGCGGTCAGGGTCTCTTCATTGACCATTTCCGTGACAGTCTGACGACGGTGAAGACGTCTCTCCTTGGCCAGGCGATATATTTGCCGTTGATCTAGTCCTGTGATCTCTGACGTCCTCTCACTGCATTCCTTCATACTCACATCGTCCTCACTGGAATTTTGAACATATCTGTATACGTTGACTATTATATCCTTTTCTTTAGTAGAGAATCCACGGCATCGTCTCGCCACTGGTTGCTCAGTTTCCATTGTTCGAAAGTATAGATTTATTTTATTTATTTACTTATTATTATACAGGCTTAAAGTATCTTATTATTATGGGGAGTAGGTTTGAAAAAATTAGGACGTGTATGCCGCTCGAAACCCGGATGTGTTGTGAGCTGTTAGTGACCATTAGTGACTGTGGGTGGAGATTCCGCGCCGCTGTGCGCAACTGAATTGGTCAATAGATGCGCGCAGAGATGCTATAGATTTGCATAACATGTAGGTATGTCATTGTGATGGTGGTGATGTTAACCATCACCATCATGGACGTGATGTTCATAGGAACATTATTCAACTTAAAAATATATACTTACGCGCCAAAAGCTTATGCCAATTAACTTCCATTAAATAAATTAACGCTTTTACGATTAACGGAAGTTATCTTGATTGACGTATTACCGATTTTTAACTGAGTTTGGATAAGATGTTTTTTTTAAAGACAATTTTTTTTTGTCAAACAATGCCAAAGATAAAGCGCATCAAAGTTCAGGGTTGGCGGATCGTGACGTCACACGCAACTTTGACGTGGTACAAAATCTTCGTCATACCTTGTTTAATTTTCAAAATAAAAATACCTAATCTCGTGAGACTAGGTATAATATGGGTTTATACCCGTCTCGGTCAATCTTATGCGTTCGAGATTTCAACCTCTATTCACTACGCAGTCCATGCGCACAGTGCGCCCGCGTCACTCCCCCAAACCACTCCTGTGGCACGGAGATATCCCATTAGCGGGTTAGACTCCCACACAAAGTCCGACTACTGGTAGTGAGGGCTAAACAGCCCTGATACAGTCATGTTTAAATAAACCTCAAGACTCATTTCACTGAACCCAAAGTAGATTCTTTGACTCAGAGCTCGCGGACTCTACCACAGGACAAACGTTTTCTAAAACGTTTAGGTTATAGCCGTAGTTAACTACCGTTGACTTCAATTGATTAACGCATTTAAGGCTAATCCTTAAATGCGTACAATTACACTAATTTTATTTCTGAAATGACGTAATTAGCAAGGAAATCCACGTCAGTTTGAGATTTCGGGACAATCTTGACAAAGTCTTTATTGACAATATTCAGATTTTTACTTGTGTCATTTGATTTCAGTAACATATAAATATACATCATCAATTCATCATGCATTTAAGGGTTAAGATTGCAATTAACTACCAAGAGTTTATCATGGTTTATGTAAACATCACTAATTATAAGGGTGTAGGTAATCGTAGGTAGGTATATTAGCGACAAAAAATCTATTATTTAACCCTTAAATGCATGAATTAAAAAAACACAATAAATGTTTCTTGTTTTCAACCAGTAGTTCATTTTTGTTTATGTAAGCTGCATCTTACACCATGCATTTAAGGGTTAAGTATCTGTGTATTTTGTATGTAGGATACCTACCACATTTTTACACTCGCAAAAGATTTTTAGAAAAAACATGCTTATCTTTACACAGCGGCAGTTAAATCTTTTATGGTTTTGTCCGCTGGTATAACAACAAATGTATCTTTTCATTGATATGGAAAAAAAATTAAAAAAAATCTGGAATTTCAGTTTTAGCAAGTAAATCGTCTATTTTTCTATCCAAATAGGTATTCAAAAAAAGGTCATCGACATCGCGCGGTTCTAAGTAAACATTTCTTAATCATTTCACATTCAGTATTATTGGGAATTCCAAATATTGAAACTTTTTATGACTGACTTACTTTTATATTTTCTACAACACTATTGGCAATTTTCATTTGAGTCCTTGGTACCTATTAATCTTATAATATCTTATAATCAAAATGTTCGAATTACACAGATTTTTTGTCGCTTCTGTATGTACATGTATAGGGATAATAATACAAGAATGCACATCAGAATGCAAGTTTATTATCATTTTCCAGAAAAAATCATACTTTTCCAAAAGCGGTCGCAAGTCGCACTTCCAATTCTTTGGCTGTTACCGTAACTTATATAAAACAAAACCAGCACAATAAAATCGTCAAAATACGTAAACAATTTTGTGCGTTTAATAAAAATCTTCCAAAGTTTCAATATAGACAGTACCTAATGCATTATAATAAATCATCGGGAAATGTTAATGTGTGCCATATTCATTCGATTGTGATGTTTGTCTTACACTAGTTGTCCAGTGCCCGCGTCGTGCATTTAGAGGGGGTTATCTGAAGTTCCAAATTCAAAATTCGTATCGTTCCATCCCTCTTGTCCACGTGTTAAATTTATTTTTGAATGAGCGGGATGGTGCGATACAAACTTCGTAACCCTCAGTCTTCGGCTGCAGAGCAACCATAGACTACATATCTTCTTCTATAACTTAGTTACAATAAGAATGATTACAAATAATGTGTTTGTTCATTAAACTGAGTTATAAACTAGGTGTACACTTATACCGTATACTGACTACATTTTTATTAATAAAATATTTTATATTCAAGTGACAACTTAAAGGAATTCTGATTGTCATTACATAATCAGTTGGCGGATACATTTGCTTAAATTAATCGCTGACTTGACAAGTCAAAACAACAAAGCTTCAATACCAAAAATCATTTAAACGTAAAATTAAATAACAAAATTATATTTACAATTTTATCAATAAATAATTACAAAATTGAATAGAATGATCTACATATATAGACGAAAATAAGCTCGTAACGAAAAATAAAATATAAATTGATTGTTTTTAGAGAGATAATATAATCTGGAATGGAACAAAACTAGTAGTTTCTGAACTGGAATCCGTACATAGCCAGCACGCTACGTGCTCGCTTAGCGTCGCCTTGAAAAAAAAAGCGTTCTGTAGTCTGCCAGGTTGTAAAGCCAGATAGTTTTATATCCAAATCCAAGCACAGCTAACCTTACCTTACCTGTATGGTGTGCTCATTCAATAATAACATTAACTTACACATTGTGCAAAATGCGATGTTGAGCGGAACCGCAGTCAAAGACTTAATTTACACGAATACATGAATATAAACAATTTAATTCCAATAATAAACGTTATTATCTAAAATCTTACAGCAACTGGAATATAAAGTCGTATATACTTTTAACAAGGATTTTTACTGGTTTCATTTGGTAGGTATAGAGTGCATAAGTCTGTATAACTACAAATCGAAGTTTGATTATCGGACGCTCATGAAAATTTAATTTAGTAAGGGTGATACCACACCAACCGTTTCGTCGTCAATGCATATAATCCATGACGATTTATGTGTGTAGTAGCTTTGGCTGTAGTGGAAAGTATCGATCTTAGAGCATTAAACCAGCAGGAGGTGGTGCATTCCTTACAAATGATGTTAAATGTAATTTTTGTTTGCAATTTAAATATAGAAACGCCAAACATCACAATGTTAGCCCGCCAGAATTTATAACGATCGTTTTCAAATCGATTTTGTAATCGAAACTTGTATTAAGTGTTTATTGTAAACTTATTGATAATGAAAGCAAAAATACACTAACCTGAACGTCTTTTACACCCTAAAACAGTAGGCTTTTTCATGGAGTTTCACGTCCACAGAGAACGATGATCAAAATTAATTATTCAAGTAGTTTTATATAACCGATACGAGTCGTATACGACTGACGGTCTTGTACCGTTTGGGTGAGGGGAACGCCTGTCAATGGCTTCTCCCGTTAGTTTAATGCTCTAAGGAATCGATGATCGATCGATTGGTGTGGTAACATTCTAAATTTATGAATAGACTCCTTAAACCAAAAACAAACACGTTAAGACAATTTGTATCAACAAAATGAAAACAGTCCGTGAAATGTGGGTGATACAGGGAATCACATTGAACATTTAGTCGCCTCGAGTGAAGCTTAAGTCTAGTGTAACCAAGAGGTTTCGTAATTTCAATACCAGACAATACACCTATCTATTTAAATTTCGTACCAAATTCGTATCATATTCGATTTAACACACGATAAACTGCAGTCCAATCATGAACACCTACGTTATAAGCAATGACATTATATGTTTTGACACATTTATATGCGTTCCGAGAGTCAAGAATGTGAAAATATGCGAAATAATTGTTGTTGAAGTGAAACGCTGTGGAATTGTAATATGGCTCTCCCTTATGAAACGCAAGAGAGGGCTTGCAATTATCACTTCAAGTCACAATTTTACACACATAAAATAAGCATCACAAAGGACATATTCTCCCTTTTAAAGCAAATGCCAGTACCTCACAAAACAACATATTTATACTATCGCATAGCTTAAAATATTCTTCGTCAGATTAACTAAGAAAAACGATGAATAAAAAGGTAGTAGCAAAAAACTAATTACAGTACGGCATGTGCCTGCAAGTATACTCAATTCACTCGAAATGTCTAAAAGTGAGTTACCACCAAGGGTAGATGTTGGCAAAAGTGATGCATTGAGCAAGGTCACCTGACTCTGAAAACGCATAATTTCTAAATATTTGCAACAAACAATGCTAAACTTGTTACCAATTACAGCTCTATGTAAGAGATCGAAGTTTGCCTACTTGGTTTGCTAAAGTCTATGTTCTATCAAATAATCACTGCGTTGAGACTGCCGGGGATTTCAATACCAATGTCGCGTGTAAATTGTTCATAAAATAAAATAAAGTGCGTGGAGTCCCTCCGCGCGGAAGAAGTGAAACTTCGTTGAACGTTTAACGCAACAGTGCTTTCCTACCCCCTCCACGGTAGCGTTAAACGTCGCATTAGAAGTTTCACTTCAAAATTGTTTAAAAGGGGCAAATACAACTCAAGTTTAATTTTAACTAGCAGCAAAAAATTTTACACTCGATCCGATACATTAACAAAAAAAAAAACAATATTGTGAAGACTACGCTGCTTTGAGATGGTATCGTCGCCCCCGACGCAGGTGGAGGAAGCGGTTAGTTGAGCAATTTCGAACAGAGATACTATCCAATTGAGCTAAAGATAGGTTCAGCCCTGACACTGTTACACCGAATCACGAGCTATATAGGATTTTATCTGAGCTTGTAAACCTAAGGGTGAAACCAGAGGAGCGTAATTTGAGTCGCGTAATTTAGTTTGCGCCATACTTAGTGTGACGTGACGCTCGGTTTCACCCTAAATAAAATCTCAATCAGCTTAACCCTTTGAGCGCCAAAGACGGCAAATCACGTCGACGGAAAGCTGTGCCCCAGACGCCGCGTCATTTGTCGCTATACAATGTCATGTTTACCATCTGCTGCCTACTTGGCATCAGGGGCACAGCCTAAGTAGCACAGGTTGTAAAACCGCATATCTGCCGTCATTCACTAAAAGGCAGTCTTCTACATAGACATTGTATGCAGGCCGCCTTTTAAAAATCACGGTAGATAATACGGCCCTTACTGTAATAACCTGAATGAGAGCTGTATAAGCTCTTATGCAGCATGTTTGCTACGTGGTTATTCGACGACGAGCAGAGCGATCGAAAGGTTATAAAGACGTTTTTGCTTTACTGCCTTATATAGTTGTATGTTTGTTTAGGCTCCGCTAATGGGACAATCTCATTTTCGCAGTTCATCATTGGCCACAGCATCTGTTGTAGATGTTTGTTGCAGCACTTGTGGGTTCCCACATCGCTAATTATTTAATCAGTTGATAACTATTAAGTATACTATTTCTCCACGTTGATAAAGTAAATTGTCTAAATTTACAAACTCAGATCAAGATTTAGGGGAGAGCAACGTCAGTGTCAAGAATTAAAGAGGAAAAGCTCATGGTGTACAGAAGAATCTACATTAGTTCGCGTAAGCTGTAACCATTCCTTCTATTTAAATCTTACTTAGCAATTATGATAACTACCACGAAATAAAGCTAATACTATGGTACGAGAATTTCCTTTTGTCAGTTTCACCGGAGTTCCAGTATCGTCATATGCTTATTGTCGACATCAAACGAACCTCGAAACTAAAGTTAAACATATAATATTAAATGCGAGACATCGCCGTCACTAACACTCATATTACTGACTGTAATACATAAATTTATAACTACGATAAATTACACATGAATGATAAATCACAACAATATAATTGTGTATAATAAAAACAGCACGAGCTGTTCGTCGGATAATTATATAATTATTATATAATTTTATAATTTCTAATTATTACACTAACAAATATATTTACTGCACAAACCCGAGTCACGCGATAATTCACTGTTCCGAAATACCAACGAGCTCCACACTGAAGTTACACATACTGGGACTTAGAACAGGTAAAAATACCTTACAGTAAAAGTAAAAAACTTTTCTAGAATTCAGACTTGTATCAGTCTTGTCCCTGGTACGAGCCACGCGCACGGTAATACAAATCTTACGTAATTTAGCGCCTTGTGGGATTCAATTTGTGAATTCCGTTTGACGTCACACTAGTTACTATGGCAACGCGTTAAATTACATCAGCTTTGTTTACCGTACGTCGTAATGATCATGTCTTAGAATTCATTTAAAGTCTTAGAAATTGTAAAATCGGAGTGGGTCGAATTCAGTGCCGGCGGTATAGCTAAATACTTAGTATTCTTCAATTTGAAACAAACTAATCTAGAGTCAGATAACAATTTTGACACCGAACTGGTAACTTTAAAACAACCTTACAAAGTAACCTTAAAATTCGCTTAGGCGCCGGCACCGAAACTACTAATAGCTCTAACTCGTTCAGGACTATTCCAATTTGGAAATCGTGCGAAAAGGTAAAATACGAGTACATATAACATTAACTTACAAAGACGTGGGGATCCTAGTCGGTGTATTGCGGGTACTAATCACCGAAGGCGATCATAGTTCGAATGGAACGCAGTATGGCGCGTCTCAGGCCAACACACAGACTCTACGAACATATATAGAGATCACACTAAATAACTAATAGTGATATTTATATCTTTATATGAATTTTCGCATCAAGAAATAAGATTTCAAATAATTGAAATCACAAAATATTGGTCTGACGATAATTTCTCTGGGATTACAAAGTTATATGCATTAATTAATTTAAACGAGAGCCAATCGACTCGTGTCACCTAGCCATTAACCATGCTAGCATGCTCAATACATATTTAATTTAAAATGAAGAAGGAATGCTGCAACTACTTGTAATGTGCTAGAACTGTTTACATTAAATCATTCATAGAATCCGGTTACTGGCCGAACAGAGCGTTCCAAACGATCAGTCGCTAACATGAAACAGTTTTTCCGTGCATTGTTCAAATCGAAAGAGACAAAGATCAATTGTCATGCCAACTCAGAAGTCGCCCAATCTTGATACTTTGTTAGTCATTGTCAAGTCGACACTGGCTTTTAACCCTTTGACCGCCAAAGACGGCAAATCACGTCATCGGGAATTCGTGCCACTGACGCCGACGACGCCTATTGACGTCAAAAATGTCAATGGTCAAAAACATGCTAATTCAAACCACTATCTGTGTTTTTCAATCTCTGTTGATTTTGGAGCACTTTTTTTTTTTGGTTTGGCGTCAGTGGCACGGTGAATTGCTTTGCCGCTTGGCGCTCAAAGGGTTAATAAGTAACAGAGTATGTTCTAATTGGGCCCGAGCAAAGACTCATCTTTACATGTTATAAGCGATGTAAATGGCATCTATTTGGTCGGAGAGGAAACCATCTCTAAGGTGCATCCGTTGCTTCTCACCCCTGGAGTTGATGGGGACGACGCCCGGGTCGACCACCACGACCACGCCGACTATGAGGTGGTGTTCTTCGAGCACTGTGTTGGTGACCAGAGGCACCAGGTTGAGGGCCTCGCTGTCGCTGCCGTCCAGTTCCACGACGACCACGAGCAGGTTCGTCCACGTGAATACGGCGCTGGAATTTAACGTTAAATCATAAGTCATTTGCTATAATGCTAGTGGAGATAACGGGATTCAGGTATTATAGCTAGGGATGGTTGTACAATACGATTAAAATCAGTTAACGATTCGGATTGTATATATATCTTGCTCGTACTTATGCGATTTTAATAAGAGCGTGCTAGAGAGGGGTAAAAGGCGAATCGTTAACTGATTTTAATCGTACTGTAGTTACATGATTTGAAAATCAATCGTCATTTGAGGTTCAGGTATTATAACTAGGGATGGTTGTACATGATTTGAAAGTCAATCGTCATTTGACGTTTAAATTAAGTTTTTTGGTGAAATTTTTCGATAATTATCATTAAAGCGGCATCAAAATTAAGGGTCAAAGAAACCAAAAATACTACTTATACTCGTATACTGTAATGTGATGATTATAATTACACAGACAAAATCATAACAACGCACTTTTTAAACCTGTACCAAAATTCTATACTCTTTGGTAGGCGTTAGTGAACTTTAATATTTCATAAGACAACTGTTGAGTAGGGAACTTAAATGAATTTCAAGAAGAGAACACCAGTATATTTGTTAAAAAAACAGGCTACTGTTCCCTGATTGGTTGAAATTACTTGTCAAAAATATTAACCAATCACGAGGCACCCGCCAGGACCATACCGATCATGTTTTTTTAAAAGGTCTGTTTGAGTTGACCGAGAAAGGTAAAAATCAAAAATAAAAATTCATAGTGACGATTAAAGTAATCAATATTTTTTGCGTTTTGCTCGTATAAAAAGTATTGTATGCAATATTTGTAACTATTAGGTCTTAAAATCTCATACCTTACTTAGGTAAATTTAAAAACCTTCATTGTGCAACGATTGTATAACAGTAGTTTATGCAACTGATACATAATGAGAGGCATGGCCTAATTATGTACAGTTGTATACACTACTTTATCTACACACATATCAAAAGTACTCTAAGATGGGTTCAGAAGCCATAAGGAAATGACCGGCACCACTAGTGCTACCTGTAAAATATTTAAAAACGACATATACTAATGCAGTAAGAAATAAATCTGAACAAATACATAAACAGATTATTTATTGTAATAGTTGTAATTCACATTGAAACAATATTTTCAACTAAAATGTGAATTACAATAAACGTATCACAATTATACTTTCGTAACAGCAAAGAACCAACAAACAAATGACAACAATAATGGCGGCAATTCGAACCTCCGTCAAGACGAATGTTTTTTTTTTCTAAATCATATACAAACGAATGTATCCATATTCTCATGTCACTCGAGATCAAATGTCGTGCGGTTTTTATAAAAAAACATACTGAATTGACGTTTCGTATCGATAACAATATTAATATCTATGGATACTAGAATAGAGACCTACTTTAGTTTTGACAGCCGTTCCAAATTTAAACTCATTACCTTACAAAAATTGATACTGTTATAACATTACAGTACTGATTTTACCTACTGCCACAGATAAAAAAGTTCTCATAGTAAAACTGGTTGTAGTAATGCTGGTCATTTCCAACGGTTTCTGAACGCATTTTAGAGCACTAATGATATGTGCGTAGATAAAATACTATTTGCACTTGTACGGAAATAAAACTCACCATTCAGCAACCTTCTTGTGGCACCGCATGACGGAGTTCTCGATGTCGATGGGATGGTACCGCATGCCGCGCAGCATAATGGTCTCGTCGAGCGCGCCCACCACAAACACCGCATCATGCGTGTCGTGCGTGTCCTGACTCGCCCCACCCACACTCCCACACGCCGAAGCCAAGGACTCTGTGTCACTGTCCCTGATCATCAAGGAACTGTCGTCCCCTGCACTCGCCGTCGTACTGATCTCCGTCCTCCGCAGGAACCCTAGATATCCCGTCCGAGCGTAAACTTCCCCTGTATTCCCGGTCACTAGTTGAGCGCAGAAGTGATCAGCGTAGTCGCTCTCGTCTCCGTATATCGTGAAATACCCGCTTGCGCTATGAGGTGACTGCACCCAGATTTCTCCCAAGTGAGAATCGCCGCATTGCCCTTTCGTTTCAGGGTTTGCTGTGATCACTTTAACGCCGGGCAGTAACTTCCCGGATTCCATCAAGCATAGAGAGTGCGGGCTGCCGCGTTCCACTAGAGACACTCTGTCGTTGCGCAATGCACGCAAGTCCACGTATACCGTTGACGGCTCAGGGCTCGAAGCACCTTGCAGGCAAATCGCTATGTTCACTCGGCAGCCGAAAGAGGTAGAAACAGCGCGGGGACTGAGACCCAGCGCCGAAAACAGCTTCGAGAATGAATTCGTCAAGTTTATCCTCGGTCTTTCCTCGGCGACCACCACGCAAGTGCGTACACAAGCCAGATTGATCCCTTTCGATTTGAGCTGATTTACGGAACTTCCTAGCCCTTTGGTGCACAGCTCCATAACCCCGTATGAGCAGAAAGTGTCCCTCACTTTGTATTGAGACACGGCGCTGAGCCATAGCCCGGGGTTGATCTCGACTTCAGACGGCGGGATCAAAATCGAATGGTGTCCGGAATAGATGCTGCTGAGACACCAGAGAGCAAAACCGAGTCCGCAGTAGGGATCCAGGCATAATGCTATATGCCGCGATGGGTATAATTCGCATGCGATCTTCATGGATCGGCAGAGGGAAGTCACCGCTGCGTGAGACATCTTGATGCCAGCTAGCATGCCGGTAGTTGATACGCTGAAGTCTAAATATGCTAGCATCTCGGCTGTAGGCGCCCTGTACAAGATTGGCAGTTTCTTCTTAGGCATATCATCGGTGTCGAGGGTGATCGGCCAGGCTTTACTGTCTAGCACGTTGCTGGCTTCCTTAGACCGCAGCAGTTTTATCACAGACTGGTTTGAGAGGACTAGAGTCGCTTTGCTGACGTCGACGATCATTCTGACGGTTGGGAGGGTGGTGTGGAGGTTCTGCGGGTGTGGTGGTCGGATGGTGACCGGGACAGCACCAACGTAAAGACATCCGTAGAACGCGCATATGAGATCAA
The DNA here is from genome assembly GCA_932273695.1 of Apotomis betuletana. NCBI lineage: Eukaryota > Metazoa > Arthropoda > Insecta > Lepidoptera > Tortricidae > Apotomis > Apotomis betuletana. Next base: position 6,680,727 of record OW026298.1, on the reverse strand, counting down.
TCCCAGGAGGGAAAATGAGTGCTACGTGGTCTCCAGTGTTGACTCTTCCTTTCTCGAGGAGGAGGTTGCCGATTCTCTCGGCTTTCTTGTGCAGTTCCGCGCAGGTCAGGATCTTGGACACCGCCCCCTTAGAGTTGAGGAGCGTGAAGATGACGTGGTCGGAAGTGCTCTGCGCCCGCCATCTCAGGATTTGAGATATGAATTGGTACTGAAAATCATAATTAAAAATATTATTATAAATATTTATTATACTGTACTTAATAACAAAATAACGAGGGAAACCTAATATTAATTGACGAACAGTCCCACCATAGTAAGTTAATTACTATGGTAAAATTATTTTATTTATTTTATTAATTACTAGCGACCCGCCCCGGCTTCGCACGGGTGCAATGCTGATAAATTATGAATGTATTATACATATAAACCTTCCTCTTGAATCACTCTATCTATTAAAAAAAACCGCATCAAAATCCGTTGCGTAGTTTTAAAGATTTAAGCATACAAAGGGACATAGGGACAGAAAAAGGGACTTTGTTTTATACTATGTAGTGATGACGATATTCAAGCATTTGGCATCTATTGCACCTGATTTTAAGTGACGATAAGGCCTATAATGGAGCGTGCTCGCCTAGAAAATGTCTATGGGATCATCCACATATTACGTCACACCATAAGGGGGAGGGGGGGTCATACCAAACGTGACAGTACATGTTAAAGGTATAGCAAAAAAGCGTGACATGGGGGGGGGTTCAAAAAGTCGACATTTTGCGTGACGTAATATGTGGACGACCCCTATTCCCTCTCGACTTAAAGAGATCCAAGTTATATTTTTCAGGAAAATAGTGCACAGGAAGAGAGTTCCACTCTTTTGCTGTGCGGTTCATTTATTAAGTTCTATATTATTAGAGACCGTCTAAGCTGAAATGACGCGCCCCACTACTAAGTTAGTTGATTTATATACGAGTGTAAATATTAATAAAGACACTGTTCCGTGAGCTATGATCATTGATCTGTATGCGTACAAGACGGTTGACTAGTCGGATGATAACAATCGATCCTACAACGCTCCAATTCGAAGGTGGAGCGATCCCTATCTTGATTATCAGTCACTAGCCACCACTAGTAATATTCTTCGATGCATAAAAGAACAATAAGACAATATTCGGTTGAAGACAATAACATTGGATTTTGACGACGCGTTTGGTGCAGTTTGTAGAGTACCTGCCTACTAAGCTGGCGGTCCCGGGTCAAAATCCCGGACAGGGCAAATATTTGTGTGAAGACTTCGAATATTTGTGTTTGGGTCATGGTTGTTCTATCTATTTAATTATATATCTTATAAGTATGTATATTGTCGTCTAGTACTCATACCACAAGCCTTCTTAACCTTTTGACCGCCACAGTCGGCTGTGGCCGTCAACAAAAAATCGTGCCCCTGACGCCACGTCGGCCACAGCCGTCCAAATTTCAATGATCAAAAACTTTGTAATTTTAACCGCTACAAGTATTTTTCAATCCCTGTTGATTTTGGGGCACATCTTTTTTTTTTACTCTGGCGTCAGTGGCACGGTAAATTGCTAGACCGCTTGGCGGTCAATAGGTTAAGCTTAATTCGGGACTAGATAGATTTGTGTGAGGTTGTCTGATATTTATTTTTATTATTATTATTGGATGTACCTTTCTGGCGGCGTCGGAATCGTCAGTGTACCCCATGTCGCGGCCCTGCGCGGACGCGAGCCGGTTGCCCTGCACCAGGTTGCCTACGATCACCGACGCTGGCCCCACATCTGTACAAGCGAACATTCAAATGAAACATAACTGTTTTTGTTATAATTATAATTTTATTTATGTTGAATATTATGTATATGTATTTACATATATAAAGCCTGACCAGAAATATATGAGGATGCGCCATATTGCGGAATTTCACTGGAACTAATTTCTTACACTGGCAATGATTATATGGTCGTTTATCAAGATTGTCACTGTCATTCGTGGCGATTTCTTTAAAAAGACAAATATTTAAAATTATGAAAAGAAAATGCCGAAAACCATTCACAGTCGTGAAAGTAAGATTATAAATAAAGTGTATATGTGTTTACTACACGAAAAACAGTCAGGAAAAGAGTGCATTCCATTAAATGATATTACGAGGTTAACATCGTGGAACTGACAGGTATTTAAAACTAATGTCATTATAGTGGGTTGCGATTGGTTGGAAAATTGTTGCCATATAAATCTTATAAATAGCGCCCTTTTGACAATCCTCCTATATTTCTGGTCAGGCTTTAGATATTATGTAATATGTATTATATTGACTGTTACCTATCTCTCTCTCTGTTGGTTTTTGCATTTTCATGTGTATTATTGTATAGTTATAGTTACTCCTTTGTATTGTACATGTTGCTTGGTTTGTCTGCCATTTACATCTGTTTAGCACTCATTTGCTCAAAGGTTAACTGGAAGAGGTCCCTTAGAGGGATAAGTTCGCCTTTGTACATGCTTATTCTTTTGTAATGTGTTTTTCTTGTTTTTATGTACAATAAAGTGTTTACATACATACATACATAACTGACGTGATAACATTTATAAATCGATGAACGCCAACTGCACGCACGAAAAAGCATCTCTCTTTTTTCCCATGGTGAACTTGCGGGTCCTATGGTCCCTTTGCACTGCTGGTGCCAAACATGCTATTCCGCTTGGAGCAGCACCGGAATAACCTAACTAACTTATCTAAATTAATCTAACCTAACAGATTTCAGGAGAAATCTCTGTCTACAAAAATGGTTAAACAATTAACCCAGATAGCCCGACCAGGTGTTATAACACCGATCATTTTTTTTTTATAATTTACTCTAATGCTTGTTGCGATTTCAGATATCGCAAAATTTACCCAGGTTCCAAAAAGTGCGTTTAGGGCTATCTGGGTTAAGGAATTAACCCTGGCAATAGACTACAGACTTTATTTAATTGTGTGACACTCTACTTCGCTCCCAATGGCCTACTATATTATACCGCCCTGGTCGCTAGGACCGAGGTTGGTCAAGCATCACTCATTGTCACGTTCCGCCTGAGCCGAGCGTGCAAGTGAGAGCGCGGAACGAGCGATAGAGGCAAGATCGGCCGAAGCGTTCGGCTTGTGACATCTATCTCTCTTCCACTCCATCGGCCGGCATACGTTAACACGTAAAATTATCGTCCGTAAACCGACTTTGCAGACAACCATTTTTTTTATTTCAAGATTATAAACTACATACAAAGACAAATACTAAGCCTCGCGATTTAAAGGGGGAACGCGGCGAGCGTGCGGGGTACGATGCCTCTGACGGCCTCAGTACCTTTTATTTGTTTTATTTGTACATTCAAATTAATAACATCAATAAGGGAAACATGCGCTGGCAATCTTTCATCACGCCGAAACGGTTGGAAGGTTTTTAACCAAATACAATACAGTGATAACTGGACACCCTATCTTTGGATAGGGCTTATTTCTTGTATGAGGGTGAATCAACTTTTAAGTGCACCTTGTTGCTATGGTTACTCAAAATTTGTCCCTCGGACAACCTAAGCATTTTTCTATGAAACAGTATGAAGATGTCACTTGGACAACGGGGACAGAGTAACCACCACAAAAAAGTTGATTCATGCATGAAACTCATACAAAAATAAGCCGGCAGACATAAAAATCCAAAGCCTTGAGTGAAATAAGTCTGCGATTCATGTCAAACATACCTGAGTGTATCTCCCTCGGTTTCGGCAGGTTAGTGACGCAAGTATGCGGACACATGAGAACATTAGCCGGATGTAGTGTGCCCTCGAGGAATCGCCGCTTGCATTCGCTCAAGTGGATGCCGCCGAGCGGAGTCTTGGGCAGGTAGTTGGGTTGGACGAGCGCGAGGCAGTAGATGCCTACTTGATGGATCGAGTCCACGGCTTGCAGCACGCGCGACATCCATTGGAATGACTGTAAGTAAAAAATTTAATTTAAAATACCTCCGCTACAATTAGCTAGTACTCATGAGACCCTCTTTCACAGACATTTTTTGGAGTAGTAGGGCCTCGTGCAGGGTTCGTCCGGATTGTTACTACCGTCTTGCCTGCTAACCCACCGCCAAACAGCAATGTTCGCATTGTTGTGTTCCGGTGTGGGGGTAAGATAGCCGGTGAAATTACTAGCATAGAGGCATTCTATCTTCGTCCTCCGGGTAGGCAAGCACTTGTGACTCCTCTGGTGTTGCAGGTGTTTATGGGCGACGGTAATCGCTTTCCATCAGGCGATACGTTTGCTCGTTTGCCCTAAAAGAAAAAAAAAAAAAAAAAAGACAACCCCCACTAGACGGAGCATGTAAGGCGACCCGCGCGCACCAACGATATGGTACGGCAGAACATTAAAGTATCAACACGGCGGCCACCGTTTAGTTGCGTCCTTGTCTATGATCCATGCGTACGTCAACGAAAAAAGAAATTAAATAAATGACATGGTAAATTGTAGTGTTAAGTGGTGTAGAGAGACCTCATAAACATGGACGCAACTAAACGGTGGCCGCCGTGTTGATACTTTAATGTTCTGCCGTACCATATCTTTGGTGCGCGCGGGTCGCCTACGGGTCGCGTTACATGCTCCGTCTAGTGGGGGTGGTCTGTGCCCTCTTTTAATGAGTTATACAGAAAATCTGCTACTAAAACTGAACATAAGCATATAATTTGGAATTCATAGATTCAATACTGGCTGAGATCAGTTCACTTATTCCACTAAAAGCGAAACATCTTGCAGACGAAAGCTCCAATTTTCATCCATTCCATCAACCAGGCTGTCGAAAAAAACCCGCACTTAAATCGGTCCACCCGTATGAGCACTACGTTGCCACAGACAAACGCACAGATACACATGTTTAACTTATATCACTCCTCTTTTTTCGTCGGGAGTTAAAAAGAGGATTTATTCAATAGATAGCTAATAACTATTCGAGCCCTATCACGTTCGTTCTAAATCGTTAAAGTTCGCGGCAAAATCGTTGCGCGCTCGCAACAGTTTCAACTCGCAAGCAAATCGCCAGTGCGTAAGTATCTTAATCTTAAAGGTATAGGTAAGTCGTACAGGTAATTTTGGAAATAATTTTTCGAATATATGTAAATATCAGAAAAAAAGCGTTAGAATTAACGACTTAAGTGTACATAGGTAAATAGTGGCGGCACCAGTAATGGACAAACACCAATCGAAAGTAAGTAAACGAAATTTTTAAGAAACCAACACAAGATATTTTTGAACTAACAACACTATGTCCAAGTAACTGCTGGTTACTAGTAAAGATCATAAATGGTGGGTTATAAGGCGTTACACTTCTGCTGTCCATGACTGGGTACTACTGTGCTTAACATGTCCATGATTGGTGGCGATGAAGTCGAAGAAAGCTTTACTGTTTACTTTTGAATCGAGGCCCGACTCAAATTTCAGAGGGAATACATTCTAGATAGAGAGAAAGCAAGTGTTCGATAGACTCACCTCTTCCTCCCCGCAATCAGGTCTCTGTTCAGCCACGATGCAGATCCTCTCGAATTGAAGCCTGACTCAAATTTCAGAGGGAATACATTCTAGATAGAGAGAAAGCAACTGTTCGATAGACTCACCTCTTCCTCCCCGCAATCAGGTCTCTGTTCGGCCACGATGCAGATCCTCTCGAATCGAAGCCCGACTCAAATTTTAGAGGGAATACATTCTAGATAGAGAGAAAGCAACTGTTCGATAAACTCACCTCTTCCTCCCCGCAATCAGGTCTCTGCTCGGCCATGATGCAGATCCTCTCGAATCGAGGCACGACTCAAATTTTAGAGGGAATACATTCTAGATAGAGAGAGTTTCTAATTTTAGAGGAAATATATTCTCTATAGACAGAGAAAGCAACTGTTCGATAAACTCACCTCTTCCTCCCCGCAATCAGGTCTCTGTTCGGCCACGATGCAGATCCTCACGAATTGAAGCCTGACTCAAATATTAGAGCGAATACATCGTGGATAAACAGAGTAAGCAACTGTTCGATAAACTCACCTCTTCCTCCCCGCAATCAGGTCTCTGTTCGGCCACGATGCAGATCCTCTCGAATCGGAAGGAATATAGACAGAGAAAGCAACTGTTCGATAGACTCACCTCTTCCTCCCCGCAATCAGGTCTCTGTTCGGCCACGATGCAGATCCTCTCGAATCGAAGCCCGACTCAAATTTTAGAGGGAATTCATTCTAGATAGAGAGAAAGCAACTGTTCGATAGACTCACCTCTTCCTCCCCGCAATCAGGTCTCTGCTCGGCCACGATGCAGATCCACTCGAATCGAGGCCCGACTCCAATTTCAGAGGGAATATAGACAGAGAAAGCAACTGTTCGATAACCTCACCTCTTCCTCCCCGCAATCAGGTCTCTGTTCGGCCACGACGCAGATCCTCTCAAATCGAGGCCCGACTCCAATTTCAGAGGGAATATAGACAGAGAAAGCAACTGTTCGATAACCTCACCTCTTCCTCCCCGCAATCAGGTCTCTGTTCGGCCACGACGCAGATCCTCTCAAATCGAGGCCCGACTCCAATTTCAGAGGGAATATAGACAGAGAAAGCAACTGTTCGATAACCTCACCTCTTCCTCCCCGCAATCAGGTCTCTGCTCGGCCACGATGCAGATCCACTCGAATCGAGGCCCGACTCCAATTTCAGAGGGAATATAGACAGAGAAAGCAACTGTTCGATAACCTCACCTCTTCCTCCCCGCAATCAGGTCTCTGTTCGGCCACGACGCAGATCCTCTCAAATCGAGGCCCTACTCCAATTTCAGAGGGAATATAGACAGAGAAAGCAACTGTTCGATAGACTCACCTCTTCCTCCCCGCAATCAGGTCTCTGTTCGGCCACGATGCAGATCCTCTCGAATCGAGGCCCGACTCAAATTTTAGAGGGAATACATTCTAGATAGAGTAAGCAACTGTTCGATAAACTCACCTCTTCCTCCCCGCAATCAGGTCTCTGTTCGGCCACGATGCAGATCCTCTCGAATCGAGGCCCGACTCCAATTTCAGAGGGAATATAGACAGAGAAAGCAACTGTTCGATAGACTCACCTCTTCCTCCCCGCAATCAGGTCTCTGCTCGGCCACGATGCAGATTCTCTCGTCGCGCAGCACCCGCACAGAGAACACGGCGATGCGGCCGCGGTAGATGAACTTCATCGGCTCCACCGCGAGCACGGTGGCGATGATGTCGTCCATGTTGTGCTTGCGGCCGGTCACCGTCATCAGGCCGTCGCGCGAGCCGCACACGAACACCAGACCTTTAACATATAAGTTTATCTTCAGCACATACATGTCCGTAAAGTTCAAAAAATTCAAAGTGTTAAATTAAAAGCGTCCGTTTTCTTAGATTAATAAGAAAGGGACACTATCAGTTATTGCCACTTTTTAATTTCTACACTTTCTTGTCGGACTATACGTGGCGTTATGGCGTAATGCGTATAGAGTGGTGTTGGTTGGTGCAATCTGTGGCATATTTTTATCATCATTCAAATTACAGTTTAAAAGAAACATATCTGAGTATTATCAAACCGCGAAGAGAATGGGATTAAAGTAACAGTCATTTCATATACATTTTGACGTATGTATATGGAATAACTGTCATAAGTTATGACTCATAACCAATCCCTTTCTCATCGCGGTTTAATAATAATGAAAATAAAAATGGCTTTGTTGTCCAGTAGTTTCAAGTCCGATATTGATCTGGCTCTTAACACCAGGTTCCATTATTTCCAGATTCATTCGTCAGTTCGCTCCCTAACTCTGATCATCTATAGTTTCCCCGACGCACACTTAACACGGTGTCGAAGTGCCCCGGTAGGCCCTAATATCTTCAAATTCAAATTTTCAAATTCAAAAGTATTTATTTCGTCATGCATAAGTAAAATAAGGTGACATTTGTGAGACATAGTACAGCTATGATGTGCCTTTTGGCGTACGAAATTTCACCATGTACATATAAAAGAAAAATTATTCAAAATCATAAAATATTAAAAGCAATAAAATCAAAACATGTCAAGGATCATTAAAATTATCTAAAATTAAATAACCATTACTTAAAAAAAAACAAATTGTACTGTCAGTTACACTATATAAAAACAAGATCTCTAAAATTAGACATTAAAAAATAAATAAATTAAAGCCTGACCAGAAATATATGAGGATTGTCAAGAGGGCGCAATTTACAAGATTTATATGGCAACAATTTTGCAACCAATCGCAACACACTATAATGACCTCAGTTTAAATACCTGTCAGTTCCTATGGTAACCTCGTAATATTATTTTAATGGAATGCACTCTTTTGCCGACTGTTTTTTGTGTAGTTAGGGTTTCTCATTTCTCGACCTTTTTTATTTCCCGGAGCACGAGAATTCTCGACCACTATTTCCCGGGAATTCCCGGGTTGTCGAGAAATACGGAAATTTTTAAAAATATGTGTGATTTAACAATAAAACTTCGCTTTTTATGCAATATTCAACAACATTTATTAATCAACAACGTTTATTTTTAATGTCATGTGACTATAACTATAGAAAACTTTAATAAAGCGAAATAAACTCTAGCGAGATATTTTAATCATTATTTCTACAAACAATTAAAACTAAATAGTCTTCTTCTTTGGAATAAACAAATAAAATATCTTCTAAAAACAATGTCATCATGTCACCATCACCACAATAAAACTTAGTACCTTACATACTAAATAATTTACTTTAGTCTCTGTCTGTACTCCAAATTTTTAAGTATGTAACATAAAATGCCAGTTTTTCAATTAGGTATAAAAAATAACAATCAGACTAGCTTAATAATTACGAGTAAGAAACCTTAGTTTAGTCTTTGTATCAACTTTTCAATATTTGTTATAAATGGACAGTCTTTTCGTTACTACGTACGTAAACATAAGAACCTAATAAATAATTAATAATCTTAGACTAATTACAATCACAATTTAAAGCGGAAACTGCTTCAAAATCAAAAGCTAGCCCACTAGGCCACTATGTCTTGTTATTAAGGAAATAAGCCTTTAAAAATACGAGGGCATTTATAGCATCATCTGACAATCGGTTTCGTATTTTCGTCACAAAGTTTCCAGACAAGGAGAAAACCCGTTCATTTTCTGTCGACGTAGGCTTTACTGACATAACAGCTTTATACAAGTTTTCCAGATTTGGTGTTCTTTTGCCAGTTGATTCATATAACTGAAACTCTTTTTTAATCAAGCCTCTTGTTAAAACAGTTTCAATATTGCTCGTAGTGTCTGTGGCTGCCATTTCAATAGCCTGTTTTAGTTTCAGCTCAAAGGATGTAGCTTGCTCGAGTTGCTCGTTTTCTGATGTCTGTATTAGAGTGTCATCTTTATCTAAATTAGAGCTGCTAGGAGATAATCTATTGTACAGTTCTTCTGTAAATCGTATCAAAGCTGTCTTGGTGCAATTGCGTGTACCACTTTCATTATAGTTCTGAAATATGGTTGGGTTTGTGGCTTTATTATGTTTTAAAATTTTTTGACTGAATTTCTCGATTTCTCGATTTCTCGACCACTTTTTTCTCGTCTCGAGTAAGGCAAAATTTCCCGGGAATTCTCGGTTCGAGAACTCTCGAAGAGAAACTCTATGTGTAGTAGACACGTGTACACTTTATTTATAATATCACGTTCACGACTGTGAATGGTTTTCGGCATTTTCTTTGGGTATTTTTCAATATTTTGTCTTTAAAGAAACCAGCACGAATGACATTGACATTGTTGACAACCATCATAAAACCATTGCCAGTGTAAGAAATTAGTTCTAGTGAAATTCCGCAATATGGCGCATCCTCATATATTTCTGGTCAGGCTTTATGTCAATCTAGTAGTTAAAATAATCATTAACACTGTAATAACATTTATCCATTTAATAATTTCTTAATAAATATTTAAAAGTATCTTGATTCGTTAGCCCCGGTAACCCGACAAAGTAGGTCTATAGAGAAGAGCACATGGCCCAAAAAACTCCAGTAGTTCACTTCTAAGCTCTCTTCCCCTATCACGCAGAAAACGGTGTTCGTGAACCCAGTAGCACTATATAGATCTAACTTATCTTAGATAGTTGGCAGTCCACAACTGTGCGCTCTTCTAGAAACTTCCTGCCTCGCACGACTGCATTGTGGAATGAATTGTCACTTGCGGTATTTCCGGACCGATACGACCTTCAAACCTTCAAGAAAAGAGCGTATTCCCACCTGAAAGGCCGGCAACGCACTTGTGACTCCTCTGGTGTTGCAGGTGTCTATGGGCGACGGTAATCGCTTCCCATCAGGCGATTCGTTTGCTCGTTTGCCCCCTATGACATAAAAAAAAAAAAAAAAAAACTTACCACCAGGCCCCAAGAATCCCAGAAGTCCGCTCCTAACGTAGCTCTCTTCGCCTATGGTCTCCCCGTCGGCATCGAGTGGCCTCACTCGAAACACGGTATTGGTAAGACCCGGCAGGCCCCAGTAGCCAGACCCCGTGGCTCCAGACAACACGCAGATTTCACCCACTTCATCCGTCTTGCAGAGGTACGCTGGGCCTTCCATCTTGACTACGACGATCACGCCTGGAATTTTGATTAGAAAATTGAGACTGCGCCGAGCCAAATGTGAAAAAACAGGCAGTTGCCGTTAAGTAGATAACGTCAACACTAAGTTGTTTAATCCATTTCTAAACTATACATTTAGCACTTCGAAGAATGTGTTAACAACTTCTCCGTGGAGAAATTATAAGATTATTAATATTTTACCCTAGAGAACTAAGTAAAGTTGGACGAAAATTGTAAAATCGTAAGCAGGCGTTAAGTGTTTTTTTATACTTTAACAGTGGAAATCTATTCTGATTTTCAGTTAAAAAAAAGATCAAGGTTTACATTACAATTTGTCCGCATCAAATATTTCAATTATTGTTTGGTATTAAAGTTCCAGATTTATCAAATAGTGCCTTTAATTCTCCATACATTTTTACTATGGCGGCCGCGCGCCGATCTAAATACGCATTCCCCACGCTATATGGTTCAGTCGCTAACGCTCGGCGCCCTCTTAAATCAACGCCGATGATAGGAAAGAGTTTAGGGGAATACTTTTGGAATAATAAATATGGTTCAGATGTATAAAGGAGAACGTCAAAGTGTCGCGCCAGTGTGCCTCGCACTGTTCGTTCTCGTTGGCAACTTGCGGTGCTTAGCACTTATGTCGGTTTCACGCGAAGGCAGAACAGTGACACAGAACAGTGGGCAGCACAGTAGTGCTACTGTTTGAACGCATAGTGAGTTTGAACAGTACTGTTTTGGCAGTAACTAAGGCAGAACAGTTGATAGTTCCCTGGTCTATTTTTTCGGGGCAGTTTGCTTCCTCACCACCTTTCTCGCTCGCCTGTCTTGTGGCTGGCTCGTGTGAAGGCGAGGGCAGTGCAGTGCAAAGAACAGGACAGTATGCGCGCGCGTCCCGACTTGTTTTACGCGTCTTATATCTTCACCACTTGCCGTGGAACTCCGTCAAATGTGTAGCCACACATTTCACGAGATCCGAGTCGTGGCAGGCTACTGCCATTAATTCAGCTAGTTATACTTCTCATTTAGTGCGGAAAAGAAAACATATCGTACAAAAGGCGGACTTATTGTGATGCTTACACGAAGGCATGACCTCTCCTCAAAATTTCAGGGTAAGCGATGTGTGAGAGTTCTCAGTGTTCACGAGGACACCTCCGGGCACAGGTCCATGGAGAGAACACCGCAGTTGACGGATGAGCCGCCTCGAAAGGAGCACGACTTAAACGACGGTATCAAGTGATACTCACATGAAGGCATGACCTGCCCACAGTCCTGTAACGTGAGCGACGTGAGCGAGTTCTCGGCGTCCACGCGGACGACTCCGTACGACAGGCCCGACATGGAGAGCACGCCTCGGCCGGCGGAAGAACCTCCGCGGCCGGCGCGGCGGACGCACACGACCAGAGATTCACTGCTGCACGCGCACGGGCAGATGGCGTCGCCGCGGACTCCTGAAAACATACATAACTAGATTTAAGTTTTTATTTTATTTTATGTATAATTTTGTAGTTCACAGTGCCGTAGTTTAATCACTGTAATGCTGTGTCACTAATTTGAATAAATAGATAAATAGATAGATACATATATGATCAATTAGAATTACTCCTGTAGGTATAAGTAGTTATTTCTTATCATCGTCATCACTTTCATCAAACTCAGATTTTTTTTTATGAGGATGTCAATCGATTCTATTTTTATTCGGAGCAAATGTCTCTATGGCGGCGCTATAATAGTAGATTGTTCAACAAGGGACTAAAACAAGCCATAATGACACGAGATGTTTTAGCCACCCGAGCTAAGCGAGGGTGGCTAATAGTTCGAGTGTCATTATGGTTGTTTAGTCTCGCGTTAAACACTCTACTTTTCACTTTAAATGCGAGGAAAATAAACGACGTTCAATATAAAATTACGATATTTATTATACCTAACAAAGTTTCTTACAATTACGTAGTACAGCCGTTAATCTAACCTCAGAAAAAAATTGAAAGGGCAATTTGTACAATTCTTTACATTTAATTGTGTGGTTTTCCCCTGTAAATTAAGCTGGGTCGGCGTGGTTTGTAATTGAGAAGTATGATCAATATTTTTTTTTAGTCGAAGTAAAAGTTGGAGAGAATGGAGATTGGAGAGTATAGTAGAGACTTAGACCTTTTCTCAAAAAGGTTGCCGATGGTAATTTCATTAGGCTCATTCTCATCCCGTGATGTTGATGGGCGTGGGTTAAATGTTGGTTGTGATTTCTACTTTGATGATATTTTAATTCCTTCAATATAGTATAGCGCTCGATAGATATTGTATTTATTTTGGATTGACTCCTCTATATAGCCTTCAGCTATATTCTTCTTCATTGGAAGATGATGATTACATATTTTGTCCGTAACTTATAAAGTGACACAATTAATTGGTCTAATTGGTGATTACAATTCAAGCTTAATACAAGTAATAAACTCATTCAAAATTGTAATAGAAAAAAATGTTTCGTAGTTTTTTTTTTTTATTGTAAAGTGACGCTTTAAATGCTTGCATATTTAGCCAACAGATTCAAACTTGAAAACTATTTTATTTAAAACTAATATGGGGTTATGGACCATGCATGATAAAATGACATTCGTATTCGTAATAATTAATCAGGTTTCATGAAATAAAAACTTAATTTTTTATATTTTTGAGCAGTTGTAATTTTGAGGTTATTTTCACGCACCAAAACGTTTGTATACCTATCACTGAAAAAGGCTATAAACCTCCATTCACAAACGTCGTGATTGGCTGTTTAGGGATTTCCAAAGTAAATTAAAACAATTTTACTTTAGTCCCTAGAGATTAATAAGGAGCTTTAGTCCCGATATGCAGAGACTAAAGTAACATTTTAAGAGCATGAGAAGTGAAAAGAATTAAAACAATTCGTATCGTGAAAAAAAAAGAACATATGTCTTTGAGACTACCTACAAACGCAGAGCCTGCGGCTAAGGTAAGAGAAGTGATGCAATACTCAAATTAGCTGGATGCGTCCACTATTCCTGTAGCCTTGGTACATACCCTTGCTTTGGAACACGGAGAAGAACTGGTCGCATAAGGACAGTGCCCAGCTGTCAGCCACGAGCAACATGCGCAGTGAGCTAAGCGGTATCTCCGTATGTTCTCGTGTAGCCAGTGGGCTTCAGTGGAGTTAGTACAAATCAGTCAAAGTGCATTTCCTATTTCTGAAACCCTAGTACATACCCTTACTCTGGAACACGGAGAGGAACTGATCGCGAGCAGCGAGCTGAGCGATATCTCCATATGCTTTCGTGTGACCTTCAGTGAAGTTCACACGAGTTTGTACATTCGAGCCACTAGTAGAAATCAGTGAAAATACGTTCCCTATTTCTGAAGCCCTGGTACATACCCTTGCTCTGGAACACGGAGAGGAACTGATCGCGGGAGGACAGCGAGCAGCGAGCTGAGCGATATCTCCATATGCTTTCGTGTGACCTTCAGTGAAGTTCAGTTTCAAGTTTGTACATTCGAGGCACTAGTAGAAATCAGTGAAAATACGCTCCCTATTTCTGAAGCCCTGGTACATACCCTTGCTCTGGAACACGGAGAGGAACTGATCGCGGGAGGACAGCGAGCAGCGAGCTGAGCGATATCTCCATATGCTTTCGTGTGACCTTCAGTGAAGTTCAGTTTCAAGTTTGTACATTCGAGGCACTAGTAGAAATCAGTGAAAATACGCTCCCTATTTCTGAAACCCTGGTACATACCCTTGCTCTGAAACACGGAGAGGAACTGATCGCAGGAGGACAGCGACCACGGATTGGCGCCGTCGGCCACGAGCAGCATGCGTAGCGAGCTGAGCGATATTTCTTTGTGGTCGCGTGTGGCCAGCAGTCCCCAGTGGAGGTCGCGCGACTTTACTATCGCCACCGACGCCCTAGAAAACAATAAATATATAAATTAATTAATAAATTTATTCAAAAAACATATTACAGCTGTGATGACTACGGACTAAACAGACTTATAACTAGACGATAATACTACGCGCCTGAAGTAGGATAATCCTGTGTTTCAGGCTGAGAAAAGGACAAACAATGACAACTTATTCATATGCAAAAATGTAAACACTATTGAATGCTGATGTTCATAAATTAAAAAATATATATACTATGGGTTCCAAACAATGTAAGTACTTTAAAAATTGTGCTTAGAGATTATTCAAGTTTGTACGAACAAAGGTGCTTGCTTTTATTGACGACATTTTTAATTCACCTCAATTTCAACTGATGATAGTTAGTGATGACGAACCCGACGATGGAGCATACCAAAATAGTGCTTATTCACTCTCCCCTTAAGGAGGTCGAAGTTTAATGTTCGATGAAAAGGTATGCTGGAGGAGATTTCCATTCTCTGGCCGTCCTAATAAGGAATGTAGAGGCAAAATATTTTCGAATCAAAAGATGCCAAATTCCGTTTTTTTTTAATCCCGTCATTAGATCAGCTCTTTGTAACATAACATTGCATATTCATCAGCGTATGACGTGCATGCCGTTAAGCACGCTGGCGAGCACGGCGTGCCACAGCCCCGTCTCCCGCTTGAAGTCCAGCATACTACGTGTTCGAGCATTAGACACAATAGCGACTCACCTGTACTTGGTGATCATGTGCATCCACGAGGCCGGGCTGACCTTCATCAGCGCGTACGGGACGAAGATGACGTGCATGCCGTTAAGCACGGCGTGCCACAGCCCCGTCTTGCGCTTGAAGTCCAGCATACTACGTGTTCGAGCATTAGTCACAATAGCGACCCACCTGTACTTGGTGATCATGTGCATCCACGAGGCCGGGCTGACCTTCATCAGCGCGTACGGGACGAAGATGACGTGCATGCCGTTCAGCACGCTGGCGAGCACGGCGTGCCACAGCCCCGTCTCGCGCTTGAAGTCCAGCATACTACGTGTTCGAGCATTAGTCACAATAGCGACCCACCTGTACTTGGTGATCATGTGCATCCACGAGGCCGGGCTGACCTTCATCAGCGCGTACGGGACGAAGATGACGTGCATGCCGTTCAGCACGCTGGCGAGCACGGCGTGCCACAGCCCCGTCTCGCGCTTGAAGTCCAGCACGCACACCATGTGCTCGCCCTCCGTGTAGTTGCACGCCACCGACAGCATTCGACAGTGCGCCAGCATTGACGAGCTGGAACAAACGGTGTTTGCAAGTTATTTTTTATTTATTTTATTTTATTTATGTCATAGGGGGCAAACGAGCAAACGTATCGCCTGATGGAAAGCGATATCCGTCGCCCATAAACACCTGCAACACCAGAGGAGTCACAAGTGCTTGCCTACCCGGAGGACGAAGATAGAATGCCTCTATGCTAGTAATTTCACCGGCTATCTTACCCCCACACCGGAACACAACAATGCGAACATTGCTGTTTGGCGGTGGGTTAGCAGGCAAGACGGTAGTAACAATCCGGACGGACCCTGCACGAGGCCCTACTACTCCAACAACATTGAGTGATTGACATTGAAAATTGTGTTATGTAACTGAATAGGTTAGGCTAGCAGCTGAATAGGTTGTGTAACGAAAAATTTGGAATCATATTTTCAGATATATTTATATATCTCCAAGATGTGTTGTTCCAGCCGATTTTAGCGGTAAGCGTGCGGCCACTTTCACTAAATGTCAGCACCCCTCCGACATAATTATATTGTATGGCGATGGTGGTCGAGCCTTAAGCTCATCGCGTTTATAGGTCTTTCTTTCCAGATATGCTACGGCTTACTGTATTTCATAGTAAAACCAATCTCAGACGTAGGTTTGAGCTTGGCGCTATATAGTGTTAGTCAAGGAATAGTTGTATATTGCAGAAGTTATAACGGTAATGAAACAGGCTATTTAAAAATCGATGTAATCGAAGAGTTGGAACTTACTTAAGACCAACGATGTACTGAAATCCAATCGCCTCGCCAACATCCGTTAAGTAGTACCAAGGATTATACATATGGATTGACAACCTCATACAAAAAAACGTACTCCAGAAGAAAGCTCAAATACCGTCTTATTTCTAGATGGCGCTGATTATAAGACGTAGATGCGCAATGTTTTATTAAAACACATAATAGATGTCATTGTCGCTAAGCGTTATACCAAAAAGAGACAGCGTGGTATCTGTATAGTTCTTAACTAGATGGCGCTGAAACTACTCGTGTTGATTTCTTAATCACGAATAATCAAGCAGACTGCACGTCTAGCATTAACTTTGACACGCGACTTATGTCGCGCGAGATAGCATCATCCGTCACTATCTCATAGTACTGTACAGATAGAGACAGGTAGTATATATCTCGCGCGAGAAAGAGTCGCGTGTCAAAGTTATGCTAGCCGTGATCGTTATGCCAACGTCATAAGTCATAAACGTACGTCCGTACTTTCCTAGCGCTCCAATGATATCATATCTATATCATACATTAGCCAGAACTACCTATACGACAACCCGTTCAGAAATTCGTGGCCATTTATGTTCGTCTTATTACATTGAAATAAGTAGGTAATCAAAAGTTTACCTGATCTCACGGAAAAAGAGAGATGGCAAACTCATTGCGCAGTAATGACTACTATGCAATGAGTTTGACACGACTAATTTGTACGAGAGATTAGGTATACCTATATTTATAATTATTACCCTTTGCATTAAACTATTTTAAGTAGGTATTACATAAGTACCCGAGTATATTAATACTACGAGTACTAATACTGGCTTAAATAGTAAATAATACATTCTGCTAGTTATTTTTATTGTATATCTTTATTATGAACAATGATCAACGAAAGCACACCAACATTTTAACACACTTTAACAACATACGGCACACTATAAAGTTCCATATGAAGAAGTAATTATAAATACTAGTTAAGCCCATTTTATTCCAATTGGTCTTTGGTCAAAATATCTCACTTTATCATATACAAAAATCGCTGAATCGCGATTATTTCTGCTTTAATTTGACGTAAGCCATACTTATATAGGTAGCCATAATACGACTTGTCAATTTCAATTTTCTGTACCGTTAAATGCCCCCTCATGTGTTCCGTACTGAAAGAAACTTTAGGAATCTTTAATCAACACTTTAAACACGCCAAGAATAGAGTTTTCTCTACGAATAGAGTCTTCTTTAAACCTATTTTTTTCTTCAGCATATATTTCTAAAAGCTTTCGCTTCCGTCTTTCTTTTGGCGTTATGCCTCTACTACCATACCAGTGAGATTTTAATTCTGGTTCATTGCATTACAGATGATTTCAACGGAAAATTCAAATTCGCATTGCGCCCATAATTTAATCATAAAAATTCAGCGCTTTAGATGCAAAACTTCAATACTTTCTAAAATTAGTATTTGCTTTGGCATAACATGTCATTCATTACCTAAAAAATATAGAACCTATATGAATTTAATGTAGTAGCATGGCAGCACGCTATTTAAGCCTTTTCTTAAACTGTTTAAACTAAGCAATCTTGTGATGCTAACCTTGTCAGAATAAAATGATGTTCTTACAATGAAGGTTTAGGATTGTCATTTGAAAACTATTTATTAACCAGTCATAAATTTTGATAATAAACCTCCCTTAAGCGGAACGTAAATCGAAAATAGCAAAACTATATTACAATAAATCAATCAATCATCAACTAATGACATTTTCATGACGTTACATTCTTACATTCAAACTGAAAGAGACAAAACATCATTCGACAGTATATCACACTTACCTATAGCACTATGGCCAGTAAATGGCCAGGCTTACTTCAAAGGCTTGACTTGAAATATTTCATCCATAATAAATACTTAATCAACCATAAAAGCCTTAAAAGCGAAAAATTACCCTCAGTGAAAAAACTTCTCAACATATCAAAAATTGTAAAAGCACAACGTGGAAACGCCATCTATTGTCAACAAGGTATAACATTACGATACTTACAAAACTCTGCAAAAGTTGTTAATTATGAACACCGTTCTATTTCGTTTATGTCGCTACTGAAACGCCGTTTTAATTCATTTTGATACATACGGAGGCATCTAGTTCCCCGACGATAAAATCTTTATCGGCGTACGCTCCATACTATGAACATCATACTTCCTTACCTTTTATCTTCCTTGGTAGTATGTAGTCGAGTAAGAACTTCGGCTGGTTTCGGGTTCTGCTCGACCTCCTTAATGGCTCCGCGACCACTGGTTCGTTACTATCAGGGCTTGCATGCTCGGGCGTCTCTTGCAGAGTTTCCGACGTGGGCGGCGAGGAAGGAGTTGCCAGCGGTGAGGCAGGTGGCGTGCGAGGTGGCGAGCTTAATGGTGGTGACTGTGATCTTTCGGTCTCAGCGTCCACAAAGTCATCATTTGCGGAGAAATCGTTGCTGTTGCTCCCTAGAGGCGCTAAATGACGGTTAGATATAGTTGTTTCCCGACCGTCCATTGTCCGTACGTAGGAGTAGGCAGGATTAGTTTCCAGCACTTCCA
Source organism: Apotomis betuletana (assembly GCA_932273695.1). Taxonomy (NCBI): domain Eukaryota; kingdom Metazoa; phylum Arthropoda; class Insecta; order Lepidoptera; family Tortricidae; genus Apotomis; species Apotomis betuletana. The sequence continues at coordinate 6,661,613 of OW026298.1, read as the reverse complement.
CTTCTTCGACTAATGGTTGATATTTAGTTCTCCGGTCAAAACGTCGCATAAGCACTTTGTTTGAGCTCGTTAGCCATGTTGGAATCGAATCTCCGTTTGCTGATCTCCTAGAATGGCGGAACATTCTTTCATGCGGAGTGCAGTTCGTAGTAGTGCATAGAAGAGAGCGTATGGAGTGTAATGCTTGCGACAGGACGTCCTCCCAGCTCTCTATTGGAAGATTTTTAGTTTTCAACGCTAATTGTACAGCTTTCCAAAGCGTAGAATTGAGCCTTTCAACCTGGCCATTGCCTTGAGGATTGTATGGGGTTGTGCGACTCGTAGCTATTTGTCTGAAATGCAGGAAATCTTTTACATCTGCCGATAGAAATGATGTCCCCCGGTCAGAATGTACGTAAGCCGGATTACCAAACATCGTAAAAATAGTATCTAGATGCTTTATGACAGTCTTCGCGCTAATGTCAGAGCACGGGAAAGCAAAAGGGAACCGTGAGTACTCGTCAATGATTGTTAAAATAAATCTATTATTCGATTTTGATGGTACGGGTCCTTTAAAATCGATGCTCAGTCTTTCAAACGGCGCTATAGCTTTGATCAGTTTGTTTTGCTGGTCAGCCTTTAAGAACCGAGGCTTGACTTCAGAGCAGATGCGGCATTCGCTAGTTATGCGTCTTATTTCCTCGATGGTATAAGCCAAATTCTTAGAGCGAACCCAATGCGCCATTCTGGTCACTCCAGGGTGACAGAGGGCTTCGTGCGTAATGCCTGAATGTACGTGTCAACAGTCTCGTGGCTATGCTGCCTTCGCGTGGCAAGAACATGACGTGCGTAGAGAATATTGTTAGGTTTTACATACAGTAGGTTCAAGAGGCTTAAAGCCTGTTCATATGTTTGACAATCGCTTACGTGACTATAAACATTTGGAGAGATGTGGTTAATCAGTGTCGTCAGCTTGACCCCGTCTGTGGTGGCCGGATCCTGCGCCGCAAGAAAATTTGTGAAGGTTTTTTTCCAGTGCGACCACTCTGCGGCCGCCGAGCTTTGCGACGGGTCGCCGTCGAACCGCTCCGGTCGTAGATACTTGTCCATGCGATATTAATCGATAAGTTTGCAAATTAAATTGAAATAAAAGCCAAAACCTGACTGCAGGTTTTAATTTGCAAAACTTGACATAAGGATATGACATATATAAATTATAAAAATAAGAATGTACAAAGAGGATCACTACACTTACAAAAACTTTTTTTATACATAACGCACACTCAAAATCCGTTAGAAAATGTTCATACCCATTAGTGCTCAATCTACTCTGACTACAAAAAATCACGCACTTGTATTTTATTGAAGTTCAGAACTGGTCACGTATCGGGCTTGTATCGGGCTATATTGTTTGTGGGTGGAGGGGTAATGTTGTATACTTGACCTTATGACAACCTAATTTACGTGATCCACGCGCGGGCAGCTTTCTCGCGCAAAGGTTAGCCATTGCTATCCAGCGCGGGAATGCTGCCTGCGTTTTGGGTACCCTACCACGGGGTCCCGATCTTTTTTAATGTTATTTAGTTATAGTTCCTATTTTAATGTTTTTATATCTTTCTTTATAAGGTAATAAAAAATTGGTAACGAAAAAAAAAAAAAAAAAAAAAAAAAAAAAAAAAAAAAAAAAAAAAAACCTAATTTAAGTAGTGTACAACTTACCTTATTTAGAAGAAAAACATGTGTCATGTCAATTTTAAATTTTTGTATTATTTTGTATGTGTTCTTTCGATCAAGAATCTTATATACAAACAAATGTTATATTATATACAATTTGCTTTCGATTAATCATTTACATGTTACAACTTATACAAATATTGGAAAAGACAATAACATTCCGATGTTACAACTTTTACAAATATTGGAAAATATTGGAAAAGACAATATCCCCTGGTAAGTAATCATCTTCTTACTATATGAAGAGCATGGCGGTTAGGGTATAGCAAAGGGGGCCCCATTTTAGGACTTTCTACACTTTTTTTTTATTTGCTGTTTTTAGGCTTACATTAGATTGAATCGTGAAGATTAAACTAAAATAAGCATGTTTTGTTACATTAACTTTCTTTCTCAGATCAATATTTACCGAGATATTGAGGTTCAAACATTACTCATTTTAATGGGAACCGAGACAGACAAATTTCGGAGACGAGTAATTTATGTCAATATAACACCTTATTTTTATTTACGAATCCTATAAAACGTGTTAAAATAAGCATGTTTTGTTAGTATAATTTTTTGGCTCAGATTAATATTTACCGAGATAAAAAGATTAATAGGTTAGGTTAGGTTAGTTATGACCACATCGCGCGAGCCGAGCGAGCGGAGCGAGCGTGCCGCGGCAGCGGTCGGCGAAGCGCCAGAACCGAATCGCAAACTTTTTATTAGCTATTGAAAAATAATTACTGAGAGAAAAAGTTTAAAGAATGACATGTTTATTTTGACCCAATATCTCGGTAAATATTACTCTGTGAATAAGTTAAAAGAACAAAATATGCTTTTTTTAGCGTAATCTACAAAATTCAATCTAATTTAAGCCCAAAAACAGCAAAAAAAAAAACCATTCAAAATTTTTCTGTCCTAAAATAGGGCCCCCTTTGCTATACTCCGACCCAATAATTATTTTTAGAATCTATTTATTTAAATTTTAAAAAAGATGTGTCTTTGCGACAATTGCTCTATTACTTTGACAATTGAGAATATTATTTGGTAAGTTGATATATAAAGAGTCGGTGCCAAACCACTCAATTATTACTATGAAAAAAGAAATGATTACCATTTGGTATTATAAGTATTTTTGTTCGGCACCGACTTCAAAAAGTGATTCAAATGTAATCTGTACATGAACGGGTTATTTTTGAGTTTTCAGTTTTTTTCAAGTCGGTTCTTTATTGTAATTTTTTTTTGCTATTTAGTGATTCAGATAAAATACTTATGGCGGGTTGATCGGGGAGGTCTTGCTGACATGCAACTCGTTTGAATTATCCCCTAACTAACCGTAACCGTTAACCTCTCGTATGCTTAGGTGCAGATCCGCACGGGACATTTTAAAGCTTACATTAAAATATTAATGAGTTTAAATTTGATTAGCAAATTTTTGATATCGCATACGAGGGGTTAAGGAGTTGTACCTTCCATCAGCATAGGATTCTCAGCTCAGCATATGAAGCTGATGACTACCATTATGTATCTCTGAATATTAACATTGTTCACCAAAATATTCAGGGCTTTTGCAGCAAGGAATTAGAAATAGGTTTATTTTTAGATAATAATAATATTCAAGTTATGTGTATTACGGAGCATTGGCTGAGACAAGAAAAGTTGATTTTTGATTTTGTTAATTTTAAATTAGTGATCTGTTGTACTAGAAAAATAAACATTATTCAAGGACTGCTGGAGACCACAGATCGTCAAGACGCCGCCCAACACAACTTAAGACCCGCAGCCTATGAGGCGCTCATGGAAATGGTCAAGAATTCACCCTTAGACTGCTATGTCACCGTCGAGAAGACCACAATGGTTATTTTGTAGAGATTTCACTGGTGCAATCTCTCCAAAATAACCATTGTTGTCTTTTGGACTGTGACATAGCAGTCTGAGGGTGAATTCTTCTCAGCGTTGGACCTGATTTCGCCAAATACTTCGATGTCGTAATGCAAATGTTGCTGCAGGTAATTATTACAGTAGTACTGTTTTCACATAGAAATTAACATAGCATGTTTACAAGGCAAACTTGATCAAAGGTTTTATAAAATTCAGGTAAAAACCTAGTCTGGCACCCAGGATATGTTACGATTTCATGCCTTAACTCGCTAACAGTCTCAGGAATTATATCTTTATATTTTGTTCATTTTTTCAGGCTAGCAACGCCCAAGTGGACCGTAACGACTTCTCCATACTGGAAGCGTACACTGGAACCACCACATCTGGCGCAAAATTTTAAAAATATAGACAAGACAACGAGTTAGGTAATATAACCGAATCCAATCCAATCTACCATCGCAAATGCTCGCACACGGTTACTCTACAATTTAGCGTTCGTATTGGTTTTATCGTTGACTCGGGGACACAAAAGCCGTCGGGCCCCTCAATTACTTCAATTCTTTAAAGATTCTCCTAAGTAATCTGATCATCGAGATGCTTGCCAACTAGGCCTTCAAGAAAAATTAACAGCCAGTGCTGGGCAGATTAGTGTCAGTATTCTAACACGATTTGCCCCTTCACTGCTTCTTTTCGGGTATTTCAAACTTAAATTGGGTGTGAATACGATAATCGCGGCTCCACACTACTCGCAAAGTTGGCCGAAGTGTGTGTTTCCGCAGGGAAGTGACATGTGACGCGGGCGAATACGTCATCACCCAACTTCGGTCAACTTCGCGAGTAATGTGGAGCCGCAATAGCATTCACCAACAGATCCGTAACCAAGATATAAAAACTCGGCAGCAGGCGCCAATACTCCCAGACTTCAATCTTGCCATTGTAGGCACTACACACATTGCTTAATCAAGAAACGTCACCATTACCGCTTAAATATGGATTCTAGAAATGAATTCTCAATCAATACTATATCGTATTGAATAAATAAGTAATACAAATAGACATAGTAGCGGGTCGCGCTAACACGGAATCCTTTCCTTGGAACTCCAAGTCACACGCGTTAGAGAAATTATTCCCGGGAGTGAATAACTTACATGAAACTTTCTGTTCTCAGATTTGAAACGGTGCAGCGAAGTAACAGAGATGTCCAAGCAGTTTCAAGTGCATTCGATTCCGGGCTTTTTTTATTCCATTAGAATTTACTGTACTGCATACTATATTGGGAAAATATTATGTAATTAATATCGTTTCCTTTACGACATTGAGTGGCAACCTATTGTTGGCCATGCGACTGAGAACTACTGAACCGAAACTTTAAGATAGTTATATCAAATTATAATGAGTTTACATACGTAGTAAATTAAATACCTACCCTTAAACCATGGAATTTTAAATCGGTAAAATCAGCTCAATTTAGTATCTACTAAGCAAAATTATTTTCTTATCAGCGAAATAATAAAAATTCGTGTTTTAATTAAGTATAAGGAAATGTTTGTTCCGTCATCTATTCAGCTTCATTTGAAAATTTGGATGAACATAAACTGGAATTGTAATTATGGTTAAATGCAAAATATTTGTGCTTTTACATGGTGATGGTGATAGATTTTTAAACCATAAAATGTTTCTCAGTGACCTCATTCCAATAGAAGGCACTCACACGATAATACCTGAATTTGGTTATTAGACTGGCGGGGTACCGGGCGACGTTAATTTTTAAGCAATAATTAACCAAGCAAATGTAATTATTCGTAATTTTGTGGTGCTACTTGTGTACAGAGGAAATGATAAAAGCAATAGATAGCTCCTCCGAACACTGAATTGTCATGTGTCTAGGTGTAATAAAACCTTTGAGTATTTATATTTAGACAGGAGATGCCATGCATGGGCGACCCCCTCCGGCAAAATAATTGGTCAAATGGTCAAGCACGTTATATAAAACTACTTAAATTTACTTCACTGTCATTTTGCATCATTCCGTGTCGCGTGACATTTCTCTTCAAAAATGGTGAATTGTGCAGTATTTTCGTGTAAAAGACGATCCGACACCTCAAATTCGCCACAAGATCGCGTTTCCTATCACAGGTAAGTGTTTTTATTAACTATTAAATGTGTATTGAAGTACAATCTCCATTGAAAGAAAAAACCGTTGCGATACGTAAACGACAGAAAAATGTAAACATAAAACGGTGGTACAGGGGCGAGGGATGTGACAAAGTCAAAACCACGACACAACATTTGAATGAATCATTCATTCATTCGATCACTGCAGTTCGTTTAATAGTTAGTGTATTATTAGATACTTGCGACCCTCCCGGCTTCGCACGGGTGCAAGACTGATAAATTATGCATGTATTATACATATTATAAACCTTCCACTTGAATCACTCTATCTATTAAGAAAAACTGCGTCATAATCCGTTGCGTAGTTCTAAAGATCTAAGCATACACACAGACACACAAACAGGACAGACAGACAAACAGGCAGACAGCAAGAAGCGACTTTGTTCTATACGATGTAGTGATTGAATTTAATAATAGGTATAGATGTATGTTATTTTTAAATCTTGCAAGGTGAATTAGAAATATTACCTTTCTCTAGACATACGATGTTGAAATTTAATATGAAAATGAAAATAATTCTTTGCTAAAAGTATATCTAGATAAAAGGAACATTTAATGCTGGGCTATGAGTATATGCGTTATTCATATACTATTATTTATAGACTTTATTTCATATTCTTTCCATCTTCACTGCTGCCTCCTTATTTCCTTATTCTTCTTTTCTTTTATAGAATGAGAAATGAGGATATGCCGTAGAAGAACCAAGGTAACCGGCATAGCTCACAGGACTGCACGATTGAAGTGGCAATGAGCAATTAAGCCATGTAGCCCGGAGAATCGATGGCCGTTAGGTCAGCAAAGTGCTAGAGTGGCGCGACCACGTATAGGAAAGCGCAGCGTAGCGAGGGTTGTGACGATTCTTGGGGAGGCCTATGTTCAGCAGTGGACGTCTGTGGCTGATAGATAGATGAATATATTTACTTAATTATAACTTTTTTTATTTTATTTTATATGTGGTAATTCTAATTAAATTAATAACAATTTGTTTTATTGTTTTCTCTTTACTCATTATTTACTCATATCTTTAAATATAAAGTTATATGTTGTTTCATATTAATCACCTTTATTTTTAGATGGGCGTATGTTCTTTTCCTGAGGGTTATATTCACTGACCTCTAAACTACAAGCACGTTGGACTAAATATTCCATAGGGAATGACAGTTGTTTTCAGTGCCCATTCAAAGCATCCTGCGTGAACGTCTACTAAAATTGTCATTTCAGGCAAACAGAAGTCCGTGATTGTTTAAGCCCGAAACAACCGCGGGCGACAGTTTTATTTTACAGTTTAGTTATGCGAGAGTGATAAGGACACAATAAATATAGACAGATATACATAGAAACAAATATATTTATTGGATAACATCTTCAATATACAGAATTTACAGTTATCAAATTTCACAATAGATAGTACCAATAAGACAATTCAGTTCATTCATTAAAATGATTTGACTCATTCTTCATATGTGTCCCATCACTATGTTTTTCTTATGTATGCTGCACAGTTACGTGAAAACAGTATCTGTGTGCATGTCATTTTTGATGTGTTGAATTTTGCTGTAGTGTGCGTTTATCGCAACAGCAAAATTTGTGTCTGTTGAGTTATTCGTCTTTTGGTGGTGTGCTGTACGTGTTTACCTCACCCCCCGCTAAAATTGGCGAAAAAATTTGTTCGAAGAGTTTACGTTATGACACCTCCATTGTCTATAAATACTCAAAGAATAAAACAGGAATACTGAGATAAATCTTTTATTTCTTTCTTAAACTGCTTAATTACATTTAATAAACGTTGCAAACACCTAAAGAGCCCTAAAATTACCACCACAAAACAACATTTAGATAGTTATAGGTATGGGCTCAAAATATGTACATGACTTGGATAGTCTGCAATAATGTAACCCAAACAAGAATGCCATCTCGGTTAGTATAAATAACTTAATAGTTTTTGTTTGGATTAAAATATTTAGGTTCAGTCTGACTCCATCCAATGATCTCAAGACCTTGATTATAATCCAAATTCTCTGCAATAAACAGATATTCAAACGCATCTACATTTTTCGAATTGATATGAAGAGATCGCTGTCTCTGCTATCGCCAGGAATACTATCCCCACAGTGTCGAGTCGTCATGTTTTGAAAAGAGAAGGTCCAATAAATTAACTGTGAATTAACCTCAAGTAGATCCTTCTGTGATATCACTGTCAATCCATATGATAGAAAAAAAAATACCTTATTCTTATTACTTAGCATTTGCTTATATGTCTAGGTAGGTATACCTATTGGTTTACAAAGATTTGAAATTTTGGGTACTTGGTGCCACAATGTATTTTGAAACTAAAATTTATTAACACGAAGAATATTGATCAAAACTATCAAAACCATTTTCGTTCAACCTCCACTTTTCAGATGTTAATCTTGCATTGGTCCTGTCTTCTAATCAGTTACTTCAAGTCAGAATAAATTCGGGTTTCATCATAAAATCATCAGTTTCCGCGTTCTCGCTTGCCTTAATATATACGTAATTAGTTCACTGGGCAGGGTTTACGACAAAGGAGCACAATAAGAATGTTTTCAACACACTTGCTCGTAAAGTGGTCCATATTAAACTGTTTCTATGGCCATAAAGTATCCTATAAAACACGCGTGCTTTTGACTTTTCTATTACGCACTAGTGTCTTTTACTTTACAGTTTTTTTTTAAATTTCAACAAAGAGTTTTTACTTTTATATAATAAGCAAAATTTTTGTGAATGAAGTAATTGTGATGCATTAAACGCAATAATTAAAAATTATTTTCATGAAATTATTTAATTTTGTCATGGAATTGACACTAATTTGCATTAGGAATAATTAAATATAAATATTATTATATTTTTAATATTTGGCTGTTTGACGGTTTCGTCATTGCTTCCATTTTGCACCTGCGCGCGCATAACTATTTCAACCAATGGAAGGCGTGTACAAAATAAATCTCCGCGCCATTTTGCTTTGCATGAAATTTGTTTATTCGAGTTTATCGCTGTACTTAGTTTGTGACTGATTAGATTTACAAAAATGTCGAGTTCTAGTAATGAAGAAGATTTTAGATGTGTAATTGATGCCTCCGGAAATACTTAATGATGCAAAAAATGCTACTGACAGCCTCTTGCCATTGAAATCTAATGCAAAGTATCCAATAGCCTATGAAAATTTTATTCATTGGAAATCCAGCAAAAAAGCCCATTTGTTCTAGGAAAACGTATTTTTAGCTTATTATTATGAGCTAGCAAATAAATATAAGCCCACCTCGCTGTGGTCTATCTACTCCATGTTAAAAAGCATTGTTCGGAACAAAAATAGTATTGACATAAAAACAATCTGATTGCGGTCTTGAAGAGGCGCTCAGATGGTTACAGAAGTAAAAAATTTAAAGTATTGTCCTCAAAGGACATCGAAAAGTTTCTGAAAGAAGAACCGGATAGCCAGTACCTAGCAAAAAAGGTCAGTTGAAATTGTTATTTTATTTAAATACCTACGAAATTTCTGTACACTGAAAGATTATGTTTATAAAAAATTAAAACGACTACTCATGAGGCTACTCATCTACTCAACTATTTTATATATGTTATATATCTATGTAGGTAAGTGTGTATGTATTGTTTGGCAAGCCATGTCAAATCTAAACGACTAGACTGATTTCAAATATTTTTGTTACAAAAATAACTGGACATCCGCCCAGACATGCTTAGGTAATTTGCAGGCAGTAGTAACTAAATATGTATTTTATTTACTTTCAGGTCTCGTTAATATTCGGTATTACTGGAGCATGTAGACGTCAGGAACTGAGTAATATTGCTACAAAAGACATAGAAAATCACGGCAAAATGCTGTTAGTAAAAATTACTAACACTAAAAACATAATACCACGATCATTCAAAATTCACATTCATAGTTAAAAAAATACGAAAATTTACGTTCAACGAAGGCTAAAACATACTGTACAAATGCGATCGAAATCCACTGTGTATCATTTCAATAACTGTACTTTCACAATTTGTTTTAAAAATTAAATATTTCATTTATAAACGGGTGTTTTTTCCTCGCAAGTGTGTTGAAAAACGTCGTATGAAACTCGTGTGCATTTGGTCATTACACTCTCGGCTCTATTACGCCCTCGCCTACGGCTCGGGCTGCAAATCCGCCTCGACTGTAATGACCAACTTAGCACACTTGTATCATAATGTACTATAATATACAAGATCTAAGAAAGAAAAGCTTTTTACTCTGAGGGCTCATGCACTACGAATAAATTCAAATGACGTTTTGAAAAAGGGAGAACGAATATAGATAGAAATTGATAATCTTATAAAATAGAAGTGTTCGTTGTCCGTAGATGTAACAATAGTGTTGATACTGCTATAAAGTTATAAAAGTAGTTCCTGGTAGAAAGAGCGAACCAATAGATTAAAGAGTGAGAGCAAGGTGTCTACACGTGCCGGCAACATTCACTGGCATCACCGCCATTATTTTATCATTAATTGCTGTAATTATCATAATTATGTCCTTTCCGATATTAAATATCCCAACGAACAGCTTGCACATGGTGACCTTTCATCCATACAGAAGTCCCGCAAGTCTAAGTAGAAGCTCTTCTCTCTCGGTGCCGCTCATTCACCTATACTTAGAGATATATGTCATTCCAATAATATATCCGTCAACACCAGGCCAGCTCATCCCATTTCTGGGCAAAGGCGTCCCTCTTCTCATGTGCGCAACCTGTTTAGACCACGGGTATGCTAAAGGTCTCGCAGCGTCGCGTGATGTCGTATTTATTTTGCGTCACTATGTGACAATATTGGAGATGCGTCAATATGCGGCGGAAGGCGGGCATAGCGAAGCTAGGCAGGCGCTCGTCTTGGTTTACTTCGCGTAAGATCTGGGAGCAAAGGGAATCATGTTCAAGCCAAGTAAAGCCGAGCTAAGCAATTAGCATATAAAATATGAGTGTATGTATAATCCTTGATAGAAGTGAATATCCTTTTTCATAAACAATAATCTGATGATACGGTCTTTAAAGAAGTCACCGTCATACACATTTTGTGCAAGAAATAAATGATAGTCATAAATTTCAAAATGCACTGTACTGTGTTATAAACCAAAAATTAGAGTACAGTATTATGTGTGAATTTACTTTATTTTATTTATTTATAACTTTTTTGCACTAAACAAAAAGTCTGAACTTGTACCAGTCAACCATAGGGCTAAACACTAACTTCAAGTGTTTTATTTTATTTTTCTGCGTTCGTAAGGTCTATTGGTTTAATTTGCAAACATTGCTCTTTCCCTTGCCTCTCTCGCCTCCCTTGCAGCCTGAAGCATGTAAGCCCTGCTTAATCCGAATAATTGCTCCATTAGACGAAAGAAGCCGGCGAAATATGCTTGAGCCATCAACGTGATGAAGGAGTACATTTTCCACTGAGCAAACATGTAAGATATCGGCACGTGGAACAAAAAATACGTCACACCGTCTTTGAAAACAATAAACATCGTTATTTCACTTGTTATTCGATTCGAAATTTAAAATAGCACTAGACTATTATCCAAACTATACTCAAAATTAAATTAGGAATTATATTACAATCCAATGCGTGAAATTACAGTTGTAATGAAATACCGTGTAAAAAAGCTCAATCAATAAACCTGTTGAACAGTAAATGAGTAACGACATCTGTCCCCCGCCAGTTAACTGCCAGGCCAGACATGCAGTTTGCATTTTGTAATGCATCCGGCTCCTTGTTATCGGCCATTGCATCTAGATGGCGATACTAGCCGCTCTGTAGAAAGTTTCGACTGCATGTAAACTTGAACAAAGTTTTGTTTACGAGCGTGCACTGCGGTGCAGACTAACTACCACAAAGTCTCATTGAGACCTTGCCGTGTTGCGGTAAAACGTTGTATCTTTATACGGATGTCATAGTAAGATACGTCTTTGCAAAATTACGATTTTAATGCAAGCGTCTAGAGTTTCGATTCCCTTGTTGTACCGTGAATGCGATCCGCTCGTATTGTGATGAAGTTTATAAGCGTCTAGTTAGAGTTTTCGTATACAATACGGGAACTTTGAATAAGTTATAGCGATAGACGCGAACAATGTAACAAGATAAATTAAAGTTCAAAATTAACTGGTAACTTGCATATATACGGAATCAGAATACGGAATCAATTATATTGTTTCTAGACTTCTCAGTGACATTCGTGCGATGACGATTGTTAGAAGTTGTAAATATTTACACAAAGACGCAGGCCCCTCTTTCCCACTGGCACTTTGGGCACGTGCCCTGGGCCCCCCGTCTCAAGAGCCCCCCCCCCCATCTCACGTGGGGGATCCCAACAACTCCCGAAAAACATACCTAGATGACGTTTTTTGAGGACCTTAATTATGGAGTGCCCAGAGGCCCAGCATCCTTTAAATACGCGTAAATATAATTTGTGCCAAAATAATATGAGAGACGATAAAAACATGGGCGTAGTACCTTGCAATGTAGGTCCATCCTTTAGGGAATTACGCAGACAGACACACAAATACACAGATACACATGTTAAATTCATAAAACACCTTCTCCTCTCTTACCCCTCTTTTGGTTACCTATCTGAAACACAAATTTTTGTTTTCCATCTGTAACGATTCGCCAAGCATTCATTTGTCTGAAAGCCATTTTTTTCCAACTGTTAATTTTTCAGAATAATTATAAACCAAACCTAACCTAAATAATGAAAATATTACGGGTCTTAGGGAAATAATACTGTCGGACAAATGAAAATGTTTCGAAAACTGTTTGAAACATTATTTCGTAGTGTAGGATCACCCCTCTTTTTCGTAGGGGGTTGAAAAAACCGCAATCTCTCACCGTGTAACGATGACGCCCATGGCGGACCCGTCGACAGCGGACGTGTGCTCGATGTGCGCTGGGCTGTCGTCAGCGGGGCGCGGGGGAGGGATCCAGTCGCGCGGGGGGCGGGGCAGCTTCTCGGTGGAGACCCATAGCAGCGATGGCCACCCACGGAAGGAGACCACGTCTCCCGACGACGTCTTTGGGAGACCTGCGGAAAAATATTATGATGAACATACCTAATAACTCGGGTGACGTGGCAAAATATTTTATCGACAAAAAAATATATCGATGTTACTGTCAACATCTAAATGTCATCGACATAAATAAATATTACTTTATTTCTCCACATTTTCAAATGAAAAAAATCAAACATATGAAAACGTGTATTTACATGTTTATTTTAAAATAATGTTCATAATATACGTAAATTGACATTTTGATTGAAATGACATTCTCATACTTTTATTATCTTGATTTAAGAGGCTCGATATCAGATCAGATATGACATCGAACCTCTTTATAGTAATCCAGAATGTTCATTGAGCACATATATTAATTTAATTATATCGACATACTTTTTTATCGATATCCTATCCCTAAAACGTGCCCCGAGTTATCCTAGGTATGATGATGAAGTTTCATTTGTTCTATAGAACATCCAAGACGGTGGTTCTTGTAATTTTATGAGTGATGACATTTGTTACTTTCGATTACGTCATTTAACATTGAACGTTAGTGCAAAGTATAGGTTAGCTTTTTCTAATTTATGTATAAGAAATTACGTAAATAGAATAGATCATATCCTTATATATCAAGGAAACACTCATTTATATGCTTTACTTGATAATTATAATAATTAATAAACGAACAATTAGGGTATGTAAATTTTTTTTTTTTTTTCGGTGTTATTTTTTTCATGGAAGCTGTATGGCTATGGATCTTCTAACTGCAGCTCTACTTTCTTTACAATGGTTTAACTGAAATATTTTGTAAATTGGCAATTTGAAAGTTCGTAATATTATTGGCTAAAGATATCTTTGTCTTACAAACCCCATTAAAAAGGAATGTCGACGGTTGGCATTTGCTAATGTCAAAATGTCGAAATTTTGACACATGTCAGTGTCAACCCGTTAAATTCCCCAGACCCCAGAACCGATGGAATTGCGTTACTTCATAAATTCAAATTACAAGATTCTATTACAGACGGTCAGGCGAAGTAAATAAAATCTTGTAAAACAGTCATGTTTTTATAGCACATTGTTTTGGAATACTGATTATGTAAAAGCACGGAGTTTTCTGCCCTGTCAGCTCTAAATTAGTTCGGGTGGGAAAGTGTTGAAGGTAATGTCACCATTCTCTTTTACTTTTCACTGACACAGTTCACTATTGAGGAAAATTATGAAAACATATTAGGCCAGTTATAATTGGACGTCTCTCATAACACTAAGACGTTTTTAATTTTCCTACGTTAGTAAACTAAAGTTCGTATTATTAACAAATATACTGTTTTGTACGGGGTTTGTGAATTCAATTCATATGCAATTGACAACATTTCATATTTTTAATTATACAATTTTATTACTTTTGTGTATTCCGCTTAAAAAGAGATTTAATCACTGTTTTTATATTTTTCCTGAGGTCACTAACTATTTAATTATAAATTTATTGAAATTTCATAATTCTAAAAAGTAGTAAATTAGCCGTGGAGTGCCGGCTGAAGAATAGCATTCCCCCATCTCTTCTCGTGGGTGTCGTCAAGGCGACTAAGAGATTTTGACCCGTGCAAATGTCACCTACTAATGGGTCGGACTGGTGTCGGGCAGCAGCGACACTAGTGCAACAACTATACTGCGATTGCCAACCCGCCTGCTCAGCGTGGCAATTAGAGCGAACCCTCCCATGGCAAGTTCCAACGACACACGGCCCCCAGTTCCTGGCCGCCCTGCTATTCCAGATCACGGCGGCGGTCTCGGTAACGGCAGGGTAGGGGGTGCGAAGAATCCCCGGGTTACGGAAGGCCGCCAAAACAAACTGACCTTGGCGACGTATAATGGACGCACGCTACGACTGGACGAGCACCTGGCGCAACTCGAGCATGAACTCGGAAAGATTAGGTGGCACATTCTTGGGTTGAGCGAAGTCCGAACAGAGGGTGAGGACACGGTGACGCTTGAATCTGGCCACCTTCTGTACTACCGAGAGGGACACCAGCTATCCCAAGGTGGCGTAGGGTTCTTGGTCAACAGGAATCTTTGTGACAACGTTGTAGAAGTTTCGAGTGTGTCGAATAGGGTCGCGTACCTAGTAATTAAGCTAACCGAGAGGTATAGCCTCAAGGTTGTGCAGGTTTACGCACCGACCTCGACATACTCGGACGATGAAGTGGAGGATATGTTCGGGGACATATCGAAGGCCTTACACTTCACCACTAAGGCCCACTACAACGTTGTCATGGGAGATTTCAACGCCAAAGTGGGAGTACAAAATTGCAGAGAATCGGTAGTAGGGTCCCATGGTTATGGTAGCAGGAATCATAGGGGGCAAATGCTGGTCAACTTTCTCGAAAAGGAGGGGCTTTTCTTGATGAATTCGTTTTTCAAGAAACAACCTCAAAGGAAGTGGACATGGCAGAGCCCCGACAACATGACGAAAAATGAGATCGACTTCATCATAACGGACAAGAAGCGCATATTCAGAGACGTCTCAGTGATCAATAGGTTTAATACCGGCAGTGATCACCGACTTGTACGAGGCTCTCTGAATATCAATTTCAAGCTAGAACGTGTTCGTTTGATGAAGTCCAGGCTCCGACCTAACCCGCTCCAAACTATAATGGGATCTGAAACGTTCCAGTCAAATCTGGAGAACCGATTCGCTGCCCTGGAAACCACAAACAGCGTTGACATTGACCAAACCCTCGAAGGTGTGGTCGGAATCCTCAGGGAGGAAGGTGTGAGATTTTGCGAATTACAGCGTAAAGGCAGGAAGTCGAAGTTTTCGGGAGAAACACTCGGGCTTATGACGGAACGACGTGAACACCCACCAGTCACTTTGTCAGAAAGGCATGCTCTAAACAAGAAAATTGGTAAACTAGTGCGACGAGACCTCCGATGCTCCAACACACGGTCTGTTGAAAGAGCTATTGAGCAAAATCGGGGGTCCAAAGTGTTTGTCCAATCTCTTGGGAGAAGCCATCTGACAAAGCTGACCACCGCGGATGGAGTAGTCGTTGCTTCAAGGCCAGGGATTCTCGCGGAAGTTGAGAACTTCTACAGCCTGTTATACGCTTCACACGCAACTCAACCTGATCCCGGAAATGAGGATTCCAGAGCCACACTTACGCGCCACTTTACTGAAGACTTGCCAGAAATCAGCGTAGGCGAAATCAAGATAGCTCTAAAACAGCTTAAAAATGGAAAAGCCCCTGGAGAGGACGGTATTACGACTGAGCTCCTGAAATCTGGTGGTAAACCGGTAATGAAGGAGCTCCAAAACATCTTTAATACTGTCCTCTTTGATGGGAGAACTCCGGAGGCGTGGAGTAGGAGTATTGTCGTGCTGTTTTTCAAAAAGGGTGATAAAACTCTTTTGAAAAACTACCGACCCATTTCGCTCCTAAGTCACGTCTACAAGCTGTTTTCGAGAGTTATCACGAACCGTCTTGCACGAAGACTCGACGAGTTTCAGCCCCCGGAACAGGCGGGGTTTCGATCAGGATACAGCACCGTAGACCACATTCATACAGTGAGGCAGATTATACAGAAGACGGAAGAGTATAATCGGCCCCTGTGCTTAGCGTTCGTGGACTACGAGAAGGCTTTTGACTCCATCGAAACCTGGTCGGTTTTGGAATCTCTGCAGCGATGCCAAGTCGATTGGCGATACATCCAAGTGTTGAAAGGTCTTTACAATGCCGCTAGCATGGCCGTCCAAATACAGAACCGGCAGTCTGAACCTATCCCCATGCATCGTGGTGTGAGACAAGGGGATGTTATATCCCCCAAATTGTTCACAAATGCATTGGAGGATATGTTCAAGACGTTGGACTGGAAAGGACAAGGCATTAACATAAACGGTGAGTACCTTTCACACTTGCGATTTGCAGACGACATTGTCATCCTGGCGGAAACGCTGCAAGACTTGCAATTTATGCTGAACGGCCTAGCTGAGTCTTCAAAACGCATTGGCCTCCGGATGAACTTGGACAAAACCAAGGTTATGTTCAATGAACATGTTAGTCCGGAACCAATTGCGGTACAGGGCAGCTTTCTCGAGGTTGTTAAAGAGTACGTCTACCTTGGGCAAATATTGCAGTTGGGTAAAAACAACTTCGAGAGAGAGGCTAATAGAAGAATACAGCTGGGCTGGGCAGCATATGGCAAACTTCGTCGGGTCTTCACATCGCCAATTCCACAATGTCTGAAGACGAAAGTTTTCAACCAGTGCGTCCTACCCGTAATGACATACGGTGCCGAGACGTGGACACTCACGGTTGGGCTGGTCCACAAATTTAAAGTCGCTCAGAGAGCTATGGAAAGGGCAATGCTCGGAGTTTCTTTGAAGGATCGAATTCGGAACGAAGTGATCCGTCAGAGAACCAAAGTTACCGACATAGCTCACCGTATTAGCAATTTGAAGTGGCAGTGGGCTGGCCATATTATCCGAAGAACCGATAACCGGTGGGGTAAACGTGTTCTTGAGTGGAGACCGCGGATCGGCAAGCGTAGTGTGGGACGCCCTCAGACTAGGTGGAGCGATGATCTGTGCAGAGTGGCTGGTAAAAGCTGGATGAGAGTAGCCGAGGATCGCTTACAATGGCGTGCAGTTGGAGAGGCCTATGTCCAGCAGTGGACAAGAATAGGCTGATGATGATGATGATGATGATGAAAAAGTAGTAACTCCAAAGCTATGACACAATGTACCTATAGGTTACTTTAGTCTGGTGTCGAATAAAAAAAAAACGAATGACGTTGAGCTTGACATTATTGACAGCTTATTTTTTTTACGGATAGGTCGAAGACTACAACTCTATGCCGGCATAGTTCTCGTAGATTTCCGTTATTTCATGTATTTTTTTATATTTCTTTACGAACATAAAAAGAAATTCAAATTACGTTCGCTTATGAACGTATCAATCTTATTTCACGATTCGAAAATCCTCTACCGTAAATCCCCCTATCATAAATTAACACTATGAAACAAATTCGACCGCGATCGGCGAGCATTATTCGCAATCGCTCAATTTTAATGACAGGTTATCGGTACGAGTAATAGGATTAGTAATACCGAAAATCGTTCCAAATAAATTACGGCAAGCCAACTAGTCGGTCGGAACCAATATAGAAAATGGAACTTCCGTTATTTGGATACTTTAATGGATCAATCTTCGTTACGCGAACAGGGTTGAAAGCGGTATTAAGTTATAAATCTTAGAATACAACTGGAACTAGTTTTTTAGTTTTTGGAACAGATTTGGGTCAGTCAACTTTTTTTCTGCCATGCTGCTGGTGATGTCCCCTGGGTCACTTTTTAAAACTACGATTTTCCGTGGTTATATTTAGTAAGAGGTTTGTAATTTAAAAAGTCATAAGCCCATTCTTATGTAGACTATCTCCTGACAATACCAGTAATATAAATTATCAACACTTTTTTGAGAAGTTTAATCACGATTGTCCCCTGGGTCACCACTGGGTCTTGTCCCACGGGACAGAATAACAGCAAGAAAAAGTTGATCCAAACATTTGCGAAATATGAAGCCGCTTTTGGTTCTATGTGTGCGTGTCTACGAACCAATCATGACGTGTAGCTTGTGAACTTGCCATTGTGACAGACGCGCACACGGACGAAACTTAGCCCGTTGCTAACCAAAACTGGCTTCACTTTCAAGCGCTGACTAGGTTTCTATGCATATTTATTCTAAGTTGTAAATATAGTTACGAAACCAGGATACAAAATAGAAACATAATTATTAATTGGTGTCTATCTTTCAAGAAGAACGCGCGACGGTAATTCAAGATTATTATACGAAAATAAGATTTAATCGAGTGTAAATATAATTCTCACCTCAGCAGCTCAAACCTCGGATTTTAGCGGCATTTTAGATTTTCGGTATATGTTCAATTCTAATTACAGGTAGGTAAACACTTCGACTTATATAAAATTTAAAGGCCGATATTTCAAAAACGTAAAATTTAATTCGTATCTAAAGGGATAAAAATATTTAAGAAAAAGACACAACACCATGTCGGCCTGCACAAAGTTGTTGATTTGTTTTATTTTAAAGTTGCAATCAAAAATTTTAACAAAAAAAAACTGAAATCCAAAAATAACCCGTTCATGTACCTGCAGATTACATTTGAATCACTTTTTGAAGTCGGTGCCAAACCTCACGTAAAGCAAGAAGCTGCATACTTTACGGTCCATAGTCAGTGAAAAATTAAAAATATAAAACCTTCCGGCCCGGTTTGCTATAAAATAATATAGGCACAAAATCCCTTTGTTTATGCTCTAAGGTCGAGGTACATACTTTAAAAAATGTTAAAACGGCCAATAAAGAAAATCAGTAGCTACGACTTATCGCGACTTTTTAGTTGCCTCAAATAGCTTATGGCGTTTTCGGAAGGAAAATACACTTCTACTTTTTTATAAAAAAAGTAATGAAAGGGCGGCAATGTTAGAATTTATTTTTGACATATAGTGGCTAATAAATAAAACTGATCTGGACCTATCTGGTTTTCTTTCAACATTTTTGAGAAAAGCACTATTGTTAACCATATTTTACATGCAAGATAAAGTGCACAGAGCACTATGAGAATTTTATTTAAAACATCGCTCAGTTAGACGCGGGCGGGGAAACTAAGTTACTGTGCACACTTTATTTTTATTTATTTAATGTCTAGATCGCGACTAAATTGACTTTTAAAAAGGGGAGTTAATAGTTGTGACTACTGTATAACTTTACAAAGTAAACTGTCAGTCACGTGCCTGTTATTTATAATGGGCAGTACAAATAAATACATCACCGGATTCGCAAGTGAAAGATTTATGTACATAAGCGTTTATAAATATCACTAATATTTTACGTTGGAACCCAAAATTGGCCACAAGTTTGTGAGTATTTCATTTTTTTTTTATTCTTGTTTGGCTATGTTTAGTCCGAGCTATGCTTACGTATTCTTTCTTACCAGTGGCATAGAGTCCATAGAATACGATATCCTAAGGTATAACTTAAAATATAGACCCAATCTGCCCCGGCTACATCAGGGACTTGTAACGACACGCCACTGTATCTAGTGTATCTTAACCATATCAAAAGACAGTTATTTCATGTTTGTTCATACACTTCTGTTTGTACGTTGGTTGGTAATGTTGGTATTGTGTTCTGTTCAGTAGAAAAGCCTATTATAAGCGTTGTCATCTGAAACCTGCCTCAAACAAGGTTTTAGATGACAACACTTGTAATTGCTATGGTGTTTTTCACCTTTAATGAAACCTACTTTTGCCAATCCCTCCCTAGCCGCCCACGCCAAACGGGTATTGACGTATTTGATCCTATACCGCGCGAAACAATAGCTTCTTTCTGAATAGCTAAAGCGAAAAGCTGGTTATTACTTCGTCCCACGTTATTAATTAGTGCTAGTGAATTACACAATTCAACGGAATTTAGCTTGAAAATATAAGTAAAAGTAGTAATTGACCGGTTTGCGTTTCAGCTAGGCCAAGAGAACAAGAACCACGCCAGCTTGCAGGCAGCCGTAGAACGCGCACATGAAGTTTATGGGGTCGTTGTTCGGGTTCACCAGGGCTGCTCTGTCATCGAGGTTGTTGGGGTGCCAGTAATAAGTATAACTAACCTTTCAGACACGCATCAGAAGTCAGCGCTTACTGTATTGAACAGGATCCCAGCAGGAACCCAACCTGCTGAAGCCCCGCGTCCCTCCTGGTCAGAGGCACTTCTATTGGCACAGGAACTACACCAGCTTGCAGGCAGCCGTAGAACGCGCACATGAAGTTTATGGGGTCGTTGTTCGGGTACACCAGGGCTACTCTATTACCCAAGTTGTTGGGGTGCCAGTAATAAGTGTAACTAACCTTTCAGACACGCATCAGAAGTCAGCGCGTACTGTATTGAACAGGATCCCAGCAGGAACCCAACCTGCTGAAGCCCCGCGTCCCTCCTGGTCAGAGGCACTTCTATTGGCACAGGAACTACACCAGCTTGCAGGCAGCCGTAGAACGCGCACATGAAGTTTATGGGGTCGTTGTTGGTGTACACCAGGGCTACTCTGTCATCGAGGTTGTTGGGGTGCCAGTAATAAGTATAACTAACCTTTCAGACACGCATCAGAAGTCAGCGCGTACTGTATTGAACAGGATCCCAGCAGGAACCCAACCTGCTGAAGCCCCGCGTCCCTCCTGGTCAGAGGCACTTCTATTGGCACAGGAACTACACCAGCTTGCAGGCAGCCGTAGAACGCGCACATGAAGTTTATAGGGTCGTTGTTCGGGTACACCAGGGCAACTCTGTCCCCTGGCTTGATGGACGTGTCGCCGGTTAAAGGACCGCCGCTGCTGCTCTTTGATGTGAAGGACTTGTTGAGCAACGCGAAGGCGATTTTGAGGGAGCGGCTTAGCAGTTTGCCTGTGGAAGAAGGTACGGTGAGATTCTGAGTTGTGTAACGTAGTAGCACTGAATTATTATCGGGAGGAAATGCAAACGACACTTTCTGAGTTGTGCTTTAAAACTTTTTAGGGTAGTTGCCAAACTAAGAACAGAGTCACAATTTATATAGACTGATATATCATCTCATCCGGGACGATGGAAAGCGCCCTGACGGGATGTCGTTGATCCCGTGGAGAATGGGCCGCGCGTTGGTTTGGGATGCCACTTGCGCTGATACGCTGGCGGCGTCCTACCTTTCGGCGACCAGCAAAAGAGCTGGTGCGGCGGCGGACGCCCGTGAGCACTCGAAGGTGGCCAAATATAGTTGTCTCGGCGCCCAGTACGAGTTTGTGGCTTTTGGCGTCGAGACACTCGGCTCGTGGGGTCAGGGGGCACGCCGCCTGGTCAAATGTATCAGCAAGCGCTTGCGGGAAGCGACAGGCGATCCACGCGCGGGCAGCTTTCTCGCGCAAAGGTTAGCCATTGCTATCCAGCGCGGGAATGCTGCCTGCGTTTTGGGTACCCTACCACGGGGTCCCGATCTTTTTTAATGTTATTTAGTTATAGTTCCTATTTTAATGTTTTTATATCTTTCATTAAAGATTATTTTATATTTTATTTTATGAAATATATAGACTGATTTGATTTCTATATAAGTGATATCCGGAAAAATGCGTGATCTGTTCACTACCAACTCACTGAATAATAAATATTTATATACAACAACAAAAGTCACGAGATTTGTAGAACGCTCATAGATATCAGTCTTCGAGTCAGGCCGACAGTAGGCATCAAATCATTCATGCACCAAAAACCCCGGGTATGGTCAAGTAAAAACGAGACTCACCGTATGTAAGCGAGTTGCTCAACTTCCCGTTGGGGTCCAAGACCGTGGCCACGTTCGCTTTGAACGACGCCGTGCCGTATCTCTGCAGCGCCGCCTCCAAGTTCCTGGGCAATCCAGCTGGGACCACCAGCTGTTCACCAACGGCGGGGGTCATGGTCCCGCCCTCGGGCTTGGGCGCGTTCGGGTCCTTAGGGTTCGCTGCGATCTCTAACTCGATGTCGTCGTCCTCGTAGAACTCTGGCAGTGGACGACGCTTTGGTCTCTTCAGTGTGTTGAGAAGCTGCTGGATTTTGGCTGACACCTGGTCGGATATGGAATTATTTATTTATTTATTTATTTAAACTTTATTGCACAAAACAAGTCAGTACAAATGGCGGACTTAATGCCAAATGGCATTCTCTACCAGTCAACCATAGGGCCAAACAGAGATACTAGAAGTGGGTGCAAATTAGAAATCTGATGGTACAGAGAGGATCTAGAGTACAAGTAAATACAAAATTAATTATGCAATGAGCAAATTATAATCATACAGTTTAGAGTCAAGATGACGACGCGTTTGGCTCGGTTGGTAGACACCTGCCTACTGAGTCGGCGGTCCCGGGTTCGAATCCCGGCCGGGGCAAATATTTGTGCAAATATTTGTTCTTGGGTCATGGATGTTATCTATGTATGTATTTATATATTATGTATTATTATATATTACGTATATCGTCGACTAGTACCCATAATACAAGCTTTGCTTAGTTTGGGACTAGGTCGATTTGTGTAAGATTGTCCCTTAATATTTATTTATTTATAAGATATGTAGCTATAGAATTACCTGGTATGAAGTCAAAAGTCTTTTCTACAAAAACGAGTAGTATTTCTTAATATTTAACAGCTAAAAATAATGTATATTGGACCTAAAACGTAAACAATCGACCAGCCTGTTCGTAGAGTGTTCTCTTTTACAAGATGCGTCTCATGCACTCATACTAACTTATTAAAACAAATATTTATTAATGCTTTGCTCCCACTACTGTAGAGGAAAAACTTACGTGCGTATTGATCTCTCAATAATAAAACTGGGCTGGACTGTCTGTTTTCGCTGTTTCTTCTAAACGAAAGATCCCGCTTATTTTTTACGACTCTAACGGCCTGTAATTTTGTACAACAATTAGTACTCGTATGTTGGGACTGTAGGTGCTCCGTACGAAAGAAAAGACGCTTTAAGTACCCGATCTTAATTGGTCTATAACTGCCTAGTGCATACCTTTCGTCGTCCGGTCCGGTGCCGGTGTCGACGCGGTCGGCTAAGCCGCGGCTGTTATACTGTATCGAAGTATTTTAAGTGAAAGATTCCGCTCTAGAAAACCATGGCTGGTCGAGCTTATTTAGTTCTCTATTGTAACGCAATCAAACTTCATGGTGCACTACTAGCCGCTAACAAACGCCGTTTAAAAAATATGGGCGTTCGACGCTCGTGTTTTGTCTTTTTTCAGACACGTTCTGACTTGCGACGATCGAATTGGAATCTTGATATGAAGTTAACAACTAGACTAGTAAGGTGATACTTCCTCCTTTAACCTATTGACCGCCAAGCGGACTAGCAATTTACCGTGCCACTGACGCCAGAGTAAAAAAAAAAAAATGTGCCCCAAAATCAACAGGGATTGAAAAATACTTGTAGCGGTTAGAATTACAAAGTTTTTGATCATTGAAATTTGGACGGCTGTGGCCGACGTGGCGTCAGGGGCACGATTTTTTTGCTGACGGCCACAGCCGACTGTGGCGCTCAAAAGGTTAACTAGTACATACATACCTTCCATCGTCCAGTGCCGGTGCCGGTGTCATCAGACTGGTAGCAGCCCACGCGGTCTGCCACGAGCGCGCCGCCGCGGCGCGCGCCCGCCGACGTATGGGTCACGTCTGGTTGGATGTCTGCACAAACGGACCAATTTACTTCATACCTCCATGGATGTGACTCCGCACAGTCAATACAGCTAGGTTTATACACTACTAGCGACCCGCCCCGGCTTCGCACGGGTGCAGTGCTGATAAATTATGCATAGCATGTATTATACACATAAACCTTCCTCTTGAATCACTCTATCTATTAAAGAAAACCGCATCAAAATCCGTTGCGTAGTTTTAAAGATTTAAGCATACAAAGGGACATAGGGACAGAGAAAGCGACTTTGTTTTATACTATGTAGTGATATGTAGTGATAGTGATGGATAGTTATATATAGACTACAGTGCTTAGTTGTAGCCGCTCATCAGACACGACTGTTCGCGTGTAAACTCGGACGTCGGCTGCAATTGACTAGAGTCTAGTCACTAGACATTTGTGTAGCAAATAGCAAACATTTCTCATAGTTTGATTGAAGCCTCTAGAGCACATGTCTGCTGAATTTCCCGAGTTTTGTGGAATTTTTAATGAGTTATATTAGGGTTCATTTGTGACTGCGTATCCAACAACTCTACAGGTTTACGGCGTCTTTACGTTAAAACGTAGGCTATTCAGAGGGAGAAGTAACGATATAGGCGATAGCACTTCTTAGAACATATGTTAGGCCAGTTGAGACAAGTTCGTCAGAAATTGAAACACCTACATTTACGCTCTTGTCATAATGATAAAAAGGGCCAAAAATATACAAGTTTCCGTTTCCTTTACTGTACCTACCAAATTGAAAAGTACAGATGTTATCCTACTAACGCCATCTATCATGCATCTATAGTTAGTTGACAAAATGGGATGGTGGTTTGGATATGGTAAGTGCACTCGTCCCAACTGACATTATTTAAATGTTTGTAAACTTTAGGTACTAACGTAATTTGCTACACTTCGATAGATACCTATTTGAAAAACAATTGAGTGAAGTGCATCAGACGCAATGATTCACTATCTTAATGTAAATATATACATACTTATACTAAACGAAGTCATGTTTAATGTAATTGTAATTCGCATCACGTGAAACAAAGACACATTACGCTTTGGAATTGCCAATAAGAAACGTTAGTTTATTATTGTTTTTATTTTAACACATTGTAGTTTAGTTGTTGTTCGCCAAGCAATAGGCACCTGATGATTTTGCCTTACTTAAACACACCTATTATAGTTTAACAAATCAATTCGCAATAAAGTCACTTAAATTAAAATACTACCCGCGACTCTGTCCGTGTATACTCGTTAATCGCCGCCATTGCTCTTAAATATAACTAGCTGCGTCCCGTGGTGTTACCCGCTCATCCCACGGCAACACTATTTATTTTCGGTATAAAAAGTAGCCTTGATGTTATTCCAGGGTGTCACCTACCAACATAAATCTTATCAAAATTGATCCGGCCGTTTGAGAGAGAAGAAGAATTTAACATACAAACACACTCAAAAACTTTCGCATTTATAATATTAGTGTCATAGTTGGGATTAATAGGAATAGAGATCTCAGATCAGCCACTAGAGATGTGCCATTTTCGCGAACGATTTCTATGGCGTAAGAACGTTTTTAAAAAAATATTTAACAACAGATAACGCTGTACGTCTAGCGTACAAATTAAAGTAACTATTTTGATATGTCAGGATACTAGCGTATTAAATACGTTAAACATATATGTGTAATTAATTAGAATTAGATCGCAAAGCCACAAAATGCCGGTGTATTCAGTATATTAATTCCGTAACATTCCATTCGCAGTGACTGACCCAGATGCTGAATTTTTGAACCAAACATGCCAGGACATTAGTGCGTGATACACTTATAATACTAAGCTACATACACTCATAAATAAATAATAAACCTATCCATAGTATGTACGTATCAAGAAACGTACATAACGTTTCTAGATACATACAAAAAGTGATCAATTTATAACTTTTCTGATTTCATTGTGGCGCCGGTCTTCGTATAAAGATAGTACGGAGGTAAGATGGTATAAGACTAGGTAACATAGTTTATTGTCTAATGGGATATGACTTAAAGTTAGTTAGTTATTGGACTGTGGCAGTCTTCCCTCGTGATAGTTTCATCCCACCTTACCTTAATATGAAGTAGCAAAGTACTCGTGACGGCAAAGGAAAGCTAGTAAAAGCAGTGTATTTAGTTATTTAAGAATTAGTTGAATTCAGCAATTAGCTAAGTTTAAGTTAAAGTTCAAGTTTGAGAACCTCACCAATTTGTTAAACAAATGGGTCTACTTAAACTGTAACATATCATTCGCATATAGAGAGCGTACTAAATCCTAAATATATAAACCTAAAATATGATTCTATTCGCAATTTATATATTTTTTTACACTTAAAGTATTATAAGTTTATGAAACATGTAATGTCTCATTTTTAATGTGGGTAGACCACAATTTTTATTTAAGCCTTTACAAAGATCAAAGCTTAAAGAAAAATTGAAAAAGGAGCTACCTGGGGGAAGAGATCGGGAATCGAAGCCGGTACCTCTGGATTGCCGGTCCAGCGCGTTAACCATTTAGTTAGCTAGGATAGAAATGGTTAACGCGCTGGACCGGCAATCCAGAGGTAACGGGTTCGATTCCCGGTCTCTTCCCCCAGGTAGCTCCTTTTTCAATTTTTCTTTAAGCTTTGGTCTTTGTATTAAACACTTAAAGTATTGTGAATGTCTTCATCAGGTCATCACAATGAATTAAAATTTGAAAAGTAACTACTCACATGCTGGCAAATGTGTCATCTCCGACATATCAATTTCTGTCCTCTCCCTCACATGTTTCTTCTCTCGCTCGCGCTCCCGCTCCCTCTCCCTCTCGCGGTGGTGCGGGGGCTGCGGCAGGGGGTGCGGGTGCGAGCGGGGGTGCGGGGCGGCGGGCCGCCGCGCGGGGGGAGACCCCAGCTCAGGCGGTGGCGGCAGGTCGGTGTCACCGGCGCAGGAGTCCTCGTCTGAACTTGATGCTGCACGGATCAAAAAAAAAATAACAATTTACTAATAGTAATAATAATTAATCTATAGTTTATTTTTAAGTCTAGTTTTTAATTTTTATTTAAGGTTTTATGTTAATTATTATTTACTATCACCATTCTAATTAATTATAAAATTTATGTTGAAAGATCAAACCTTTGCAAGTAATACGAGAAGCAATTTGTTACTTCAAAACCACATGTCATCAAATAAACAATTTACTTAAACATCATCATAGGCCTAACCTATCTGCACGCAAAGGAGCATATAGGTACTGGGTTACAAAAACAGACAGAGAAATCAAAAATTTAACAAAAAAACCGACTTCAGTTTGGAAAGCATAGCTTTATCAGATTTGGAGGCCAACAAATTATTGAATAGACTTCCGACAGTAAAGGTCACACATAAGTACATAATACACCTTCAGAAAATTTAGACTTTTATAACTAAAATTGAAATTGTCAATCGTAAAATGTGTCAACCTACGAGACAGGCTGAGCCTAGTGTAGGGGCTACACGGCTACTTCTGCTGAGGTGTAAACATTACCAAACAGTGTTCACTGAGTGCTTATTTTCCAACTATATGGTAATTCATTTGTAAATATGTCACTGTATCCTAATAAACTATTTGTATTTGTATGGTTTTCTCCTGGATGCCTTTGTCAGAACTGGACCAAACCCACCCAGTGAAGTGCTTAGGTAACAAACATAAAAAAATTACGTCGAATTGAACGTGAAATGAAGGTACTTAATTCTGACAGAAAGATGGCAGAAAGGTTACAGAAGCCGACACAGAAATTGGTAACAGGAGAGTAGAAATGACGAAAAGCAAAGTATGTACTTACAGAGGTCGTGTCTCTCTCTGTCGGGACTCTTGGCCATCATGGATGTTCTCTTCGACGGCATGGGCAGAGACGGCTTGGGCCTGTTTTGCATCTCCGCTAGCGCCTGCTGCACCGCCTCCTGTCTGACCTCTGCAAAAGACATGAAGTCTTAGTACTTGATTATACCCTTTCACCAAGCAACCAGCGGACCTATGACGGTTGCTCTTATCACGCGATAAACAAGTGACAAAGCATCCGTGATGATTTGAAAAAATGCGAGTGTGAGTGACTGATGCTTTATCACGTGATTAATGCAACCATCACAGGCTCACAGTTTTATATACAGGTACATTTCATTCTCTTTAGCAAACTTTGTGTAAATAACAACAACTTCTAGATAGCTCAAAGGACAGGCCAGGCAAAAAGGGCAGGCAGTAAATATTAATTCTGGCTAGTTTGAACACTCCTCTCGTAATACATAATTATTATTTTTTCTGGTATGTATTACATCGATTCGGAAAGGAAAAATCTGGAGTTAATTAACAGTTATGAGCACAATGTGATTAACCGATTAAAATAACTGTAAAATAATGGTTTGACTATTTCACTGTTTATCAATAAACGTCAATTTGATATCCGTGATTACGTGTTCGTTACTCAGAAATTATTTATAGAAATAATGAATGATCATTATTTTAATAAATAATTTCTGAGTAATGAAATGATTATCACAACCACTGCCAAATTACTTCGGGTAATTAAAATACGACTGTATAAAGGTACTTGCAATTGAAATGACATGATTTCAGACAGTTATCGTAATATTTGATAGAAGTAACCTTGTGAATATGATATTAACCAAATTCTATCATGCCACCAACAACAATACTTTTAACTACATTTAAGAGCAACAGAGACTTAGGCCCAATTTTCTCATGCTCTGACAGATACGTTATCTTACGGCTAATTAACACATTCGTTGCCGACGCTTTAAATTTCTATTCAGCAATGACGAATTATTGATAGGCGTAATTCAGTACCATGGTACTTTTTTTTTACTGCGAGTACAATACAATAATAGTATATTTATAGCACACCTCACAAAAACAAACAGACGTAAACAACAGGCAGTCTAATGGCCAAAGAGCGATCTCTTCCAGAGAACCCCGATATGCATGTCTTGTTTAAGACATTTTTTTGAAACTTAAATCTCTAGAGGCTATTAAACGAAGATCAGTTTACTGCATTCCGGTTAATGTGGTAGAAGATAAACTAATTTAAAAATGAACTCATCGCTAAAATATGAATGATAATAAATTAGAGGCGCGTTCATTTTAAAAATAGTTTATCTTTATTTGTCATGCTGCAATGCAACTGCAGAAGAATCTAACTACTTAATACTACCTTTTCCTACACACCATACAATACAATACAACAACACTTTATTGCACACCAACAAGAAAAATATTACATGAGATATCTTAAACACCATGTTAGTAGAACAAAAATTCCTTTATAAAGCAGAATGAGAAGCATAGTTGAAGATTGAAAACATGCAAGATGACTGATTAGTGTTTAGATTTGTTTAGCATATGTAATGAATGCGATTAATCGTAAACTATATTTTAATAGTTACCTACTCCACTATACTTGAACTCGATTTTAAGTCCAATAGTACAATGTCTATCAAACAGGAATAACAAAAAATAATCAATTAGAAAGCCCGCAGCGAAGCTGAAGGTCGATATGATTTGAGTCTGTAATTCATATACCCCCCATGACGCACAAATGTATTGTCATCAGGCTTGCGAGGAAGAGAAAACGTATAACAACAACGTGTAAAACCTATAGTATTCGAAGATTTCGAAGTCATTATTCGAATTACCCTATATGTTGTTGACCAAATTCGCATTTCTAAGTTTGTACTCATTCATAAACTCTTTCCTGTCACACCGACATGTCGGCGGACCACAAACGTAGCAGGACAAAGATAATTGTGCATGAGGCCGAGAATAGTGTCAAATTAATAACAGCTCTGTCGTTTGTCAGGCACGGTTTTATGGGCGCGTCCAAGTGAAGAGAGATCATCATAATCCAGCACCCCTTGCACAACTTTGACACGCAGTACATATAGAACAACTGCCCTTCGCGACTCTTTCTCGCACGAGAACTATTTTCCGTTTCTTTCGAAAGCGCTTCTAGGTCAAATGTGACGCGAAAATAAAGAGTTTTAGACTTAACTGTCTCTTTTCTTTCAATACCGCGCAAGAAATTTGGGTGATATTATGTCGCGCGACAATCGCTATCTTTATTTGCTATTTGTTGGGCATTGAATGATGTTTTAAGTAGGTATATAAGGACAGTTGGTACAAGCTGGCGCACTTAAAGATGTGACCAATCAGATTGATTCCTCAGATGTAAATACTGGCTTAAATGGACCGCAGTGTCCACAATGTCAATTTCACCTGTAAATTTTCTGTTAAGTATCACATTAGTTTTCCAAACACTGTCTCGGAATGACTCACGGTTTACGATAAGTGCGCTAACTGAAAGGAGAAAGTCATTAAATGTTACGACACAATACTAAACATGTATGTGACGGAACTACTCCATTCCCGTCGATACTAAGGTTATCCTAAGTTTGAAAAATATTTATGACTAGGAGGCGCCCGCAAGTTCGTCCGCGTATTTTTTTTCTTTGCCGTAGACGGGTAATAACTAGCCTATAACCATCTTTGTATGTCCAGCTATCCCTGTACCAAAATTGGTTAAAATATGTCCAGCTGTTTCAGCGTGATGCGAGGACAATGGAAATTATGACCAACGGATGCCGCGCGCCCAAACAGAACAAATGACGATCCTACATCACGCTATTAAGATTTTACCTGAAATCATGACCCTTCCATAGAAAACTGTTTTTCAATACAAATCTAGATTATATTAGTAATAATAGTATTAGATTAGATTATAATAGTCTTAGATGTATACAAAAATAAACAATCGCGGATCGCGAGGGGGACCACTGGACAATATAGTTACTTATACAAAGTGATCAATCTAAATGGGTCAGTAGGGAGAAAACGAAAACTATGAGAGATAGGGAAATCTGTTCTTAGGAACCATGGTGTCGATTTTAGATTAATAAACACTACATTCATTTTTTTTTATAAATCTCATACCAATCTGCTTAGTTTGGGACTAGGTCGATTTATTAATTTATGAAACAATTTTGATAATATTAACACTTATTATAGGCACTCGTATAGATATGATGTTAACAAATGAACTCATGCTAGTGAATGTAATCGCACACACGGTATTTCACCGAAAACTCTGTTTTTCTGTGAAACCGTGGCTTTTCAAACAAATCGGTTCTCTGTTTGCATTCTTTGTCATGCATGAATTAGCTCCCAGAATGTAGGGCAAAAAGATTTATTTTGAAGTCGGCTATTTGTTGTTATATATTTGTAAAATAATATCGGGTTCTCAAGTCGTGTGTTGACAACCTGCCCAGTGTCACATCCATTATGACAAAATGGTCCACTAAAAGACTGTTCATACCTTTTGTTGAAGCCGTATTGAGATACAGTGCTTCAATGGGAGCTATACTTTTGGAGGGTTACGTCTGAATAGAAAACCAGTTAAGTTACATACTTTACATAACTAGTTCGTGGTTACTTTCGTTAAATTATTCATGTACATTGCATTTTATGAATATAATGGATAAATTACATCTGTCTTGATATTATTTTTATCACAGGATGATAAATTACCGTAACGGTATTTATTATCCAATAACCGTCCCAATGCCATCCCAAATTAATAATTAATATTATTTCCGACCTTAATTGCCATGAAAAATAGTCAATAAATCACTAATAACAAAACTTCACAGCAATATCACTATTTCGTGACTGAGTTTTCTGCTGATTTCTGAACGTTACATTATTACTCAATTTTATTCCCCAGTAGTTCTGATTACATGATTGGCTAATCCATACTAATATTATAAATGCGAAAGTGTGTCTGTCTGTCTGTCTGTTACCTCTTCACGCTTAAACCGCTGAACCGACTTAGATGAAATTTGGTATGGAGATAGTTTGAGACCCGGGAAAGGACATAGGATACTTTTCATCCCGAATAAATTTAGTGTTCCCGTGGGATGAGCGGGTAACACCGCGGGGCACAGCTAGTTGCTATATATACATAGATACAAAGATAAATAAAAAAGCGCTCACACGTAGCTACATACACGTAGCTTTCCATTTCCCCATCCATTTCGATCTCCTTACCTATTTTTATTTTGAAAGGTAGGTATTTAACCTTAGCGCCACCTGTGAGAACATGTATTACCTACACAATGTTCCCATTTCATTGCAATGTTAAATTATTGAAGAGGCGCTGATATGACTATATTTATATAGCATTTATGCTGACGTGTGACCTTTTCGTGGCATACACAACAACGATATTATTTTATTTTATTTTTCTAATATTTGCTGTCCACTTTGTGTATGTTAACGAATAAATTTTTATTCTATTCTATTCTATTTATTTACAAACACAATCATGTTTTCGAAATGTTTTAATGTGGGTAGATTAACAAATTTATTTTTACATACCTCGTTAAAGTTAGCAAGAAACTACAAACCTACTACTCTAACGTTAATCCATGTCAAAGGCAGATCGTCGAAATGTACAGCCTGCCAATTCAAAGTCTCACATTCAGTCCAACAAGTAAATTGAAAGCGTTTGCGAACTTACTACAGCCGTTTGAGATACCTTTGACTCGCCGTGTTGGGCTAAATACAGCAAACAGCTCAAACACCATTTAGCACGATGCTCTATCAAAACGCTTAGAGGCTAATCTTATTCACCAACCAAATCTACTTAGCGTTTGCAATCGTTTAATTAAGATACCTAAATATAACCTAAAAAATAACAACATTAGAAATAAAGTAGAGAAAGAAAATGAAAGAAGACCCCACCAAAAGAAAACCTAGCACCCGAAACAGAAAAAAAAACAAAATGCACCAATGAATGACATCACACCACGGAGTTAGGTTCTTTATGTGACTCACCGGAGTGGTACCGACTCTCGTTGCGCGTCAGTCGTCGGTTGGTCCTGCCCGGCGGGGAGCGGAGCGCGTGTGCCCTCGCTGCCCGATAAAGAACCCAAAAACATGTACCATCAAAAGTAACTGGCCACCATAACCTCAAATTAAAAACCATAGACTTCACTCATATACTTTTGATGTTAACATTACACGACACGCACAAATGATAATTAAATTTGGAAACGAAAACAATATATAGCTAAAAAATTGGTATGTTTTCGATTTCAAATTTCTTCAAAATGTATAATCACTATTTTAAAGAATGGCGTAGGAATGTAACGTAAACACGTGTATAACTTGTTCTGATCCCAGGAAAAGTAATGACAAATCTTGAAAGTAGAACAGGTGTAAAAGCACAGAGGAAAATGGTTCGTTTGTTCCACCACGCTTCCATGACCACATTTCTCGGCACTCCAATATCGTCTTTTCTTTGTCTTTAGACTATATCTGCGGAAAATCGTATAATCATACACGATTAGTGTGTTTTCGGATTTAGATCAATTTTTAACAAGCTTTTATAGCCGACTGTACTTTTCTTTGAACATCCATCAATTGCTCACAGAGACGATTCTAAAGAGACCAAACTCGATATGATTGCTTTATTTATTACGGAGTTCCTATGGCCACCTTCCAGCTCCATCATCAGATCAGCTCCACGTCATCATAATATTGCACTGTCACGCGATTTGCATATTCGTGCAAAATTTCAGCTCAATCGGAAACCGGAAAGTGTCAAATTTAACTTACAAAATTCCATTACAACGGGACAGGTGACAGTAAATAAAAGCTTGTAAAAACCTGCAACTACCTTACGTACCTATACGCCTTTTTAATTATTCTTAGAATCAGGTTATCTATGAAATCGAACCTAATGCCGAGATTGACTTTTGACATATATTTATTCTACTTTATTTCGTATTATCACATCATTATGTACATTATGTACCTAATTACAAATTATCTATTAAGTAGATGATGCTTTGTGTTGCCTTTATAAAAATTATCATATCCGCCTGCAGGACAACAAAATCCTAGACTACTGTGTATAGCACTTACAAAAAAATATAATATATAATGCGTGCTCATAAAATGCCTTAGCAAGTCTGGCCAAGGATTATCAAACTATATTACACTATTAGTAAGCCTATGCCCAGCAGCTGGACACTACACCAGGCTAACAAAAATAATAAAGAATATACTATTGAGTGACGCAATTTCTCAGTCAGTATGTGTATGATTCATCGACTAAAAGGAGACAGGTAAAAAGCTGCACTATGCCCGCACTCAAAAAACGTAAAAGCAATTTGATTCCGAGTATGACTAAAAGTTTCAGCGTTTCCGCATTTAAAATTTAAAGTTAATAATATAACATATTATAATAAGTACCTATAGCTTGTATAAGAATATTAATTTGACTTATTTGTTTTTTATTGTTGGCAGAATTCGTGCCATGAGCCGTAGCGGGTAATTAGTTCTATTAAAAAGTTTAATCGAGCGTGAAAATTATCTATGATTTTTTTTTGTTTAAATATCGATGAAATAACGAGATAAATCCTGCAGTTTCATAGCGGTCGTTATTATCAATAAGATTTTCTTTTAATTTCATCTAAAACTTACCGTACAGCCTACGCTCTGGAATATAAGGTACTTACTCATATGACATTTGGAATAATTTCACAACGGACGAAAATGAATTAAATTTAGATTTATGGGCGCACAAATTAATTCAATAACCCTATCCAATATCATCATTAATCACATTATGTTATGACTACTTTTACTTTCTCAATAAACTTTAAATAAGTATACAACCGATAATACGAATGGTATAAGTACGTAAAGTTTTTTTTAATAAATCTAGTCGTAAAGAAGCGCCGTGTATGACGGGAAATCTCTGGTGCTCCAGAAAAATCCCGGCAAAATTTGGATGATGAAACCAGTATAACTCGGAGAAAGTTGCGAGCAAAAGCAGGGTCTAAATATAAATTATGCACCTGATAGGTCTAGCCATGAAATAATTTAGCAATGCGCTTTTAGCATTGAATATTTAGATTACTGTTTCTACCGTTCATTGCCATTTTTAAGTTTCAGTAAAAAATAAGTTAAATAAATCTCCTAGAGTGCAGATGGAGTGTAAAAATACATTCCGATTCAAAATGAGAGTTATTGCAAAACGTTTTCGTAGTGTTCGTGTTACGTTAGTAAGACGTACACGTACCTATAATTTATATTTAAGATAAGAGTACTTTGAATTTCAACACAAATCAAGTGAGTATAAGATAAACAAATCCTTCGCATATACGAACCTATTACATCTGCAATCAGTGGCCGAAAAAAAGAACCTTTTTTTATCAGTATTTTTTTTTCACAAACTTTGACATGACGTGTCCCGCAAACCTAAAAGTGCAATATTTTATTTTAGCGCGTCCGTTCAAACTTCGCGAAAATGGACAGCACTGAAATTGAAGTGGACGTCGTACGCTTGGATTCCGACGCCATAGAAGAGCATTTACGCACGTCGACGGCATTTTTACACGACATAATGTCCCAAGACGATAATTCCGAACCCGAAGACCGCCCTCAAAAAGATATTTCAGTCCACGTTCCGAATACCTGTAAGCACTGCGGCAAAATATACAAAAAGCCGGTCACATTGCGGAGACACATGCTTCTGAAACACAGCGCGCAACGCATTCAGTGTTCACAATGCGATAAGATGTATCCATCGCAGCTTAGTTTAGAGAAGCACCTGCGATACATGCACCGCAAGCATCGATGTACGGTGTGCTACAAGACGTTCGACGATGCTGGGGGGTTGATCAAGCATGGTGAAGGGTGCAAGAAGGCGGACGTAGCTTGTAAGATTTGCGGAAATGTATACGCGTCGGCGGTGTCTCTGCGGAACCATGTCAGATATATGCATCCCGCAAAGACGGGGCACTGGTGCGAACTGTGCCGCAGGGAGTTCGTCAGTGAAGCGAATTTAATTAACCATAGGTTAGTCTGTTTTATGTATCTCGGGGATATCCATGTTTAGAAATGTAAGTTTATATCTTTGGTACGCATTACACTAACCGTTTCTTCTAAGGGTTTTGAGATATATCAAATGTGTATACATTTTGAACGAGAGTTTCTAGAGCCCTAGAGGATATTATTATGACTTAGTAAATCAATTTTATTACTCAACACTATTTACTTGAACTTTAACTGCTAAAGTAGGTAGGTGCTTAAGAGGCCTTATTCCTTTTAAAATTTATTTTTTTCATATTATGACAAATATATTGATAATTTCAACCAACTTTTTGAAGTGAATAATACTTTTCCCCGAGTTCTAGGAAGTAACATAGCTTTTTCATGCTTTTATTGCGTGCAGTCGAAAATAAGTTGAAAAAACTAATTTTCAGCGTGAATTTTGTCAATTTCGAGTAGTTTTCGAAACAAAAATTATCAATGAAAAATTCAAACTGTAGGTTTCAAATATATACCAATAAATCCCAATAGCCCTGTTCTAGGTAGTAACACCAATAAATTGTAAAGAAACATGTGTAATCATAGAGAAAAATGTCTAAAACGATCACCATTTTAAAAGGAATAAGGCCTCTTAATTGTTTTATAGGGGTAGGAAAAATTCACTAATTTTGCCAAATCCACAAATACCGGGTCTGTCGTCGCTACAATCGACTTGTATACAAATAATATTAGTGATCATGAGTTCTTTGAAGATAAAGTAGCTTCATGTTAATTGGTAAATTGTTTACTAAACACACCAAGTATGACCAAATAAAGCCTATATAGAGATGTTATATTTTATGTGAGGTTATTTAAAAAAAAATATAAGCGTCGTTAGAAAAAGGTACCAACTAGCAATGTGTTACTGTTACTGCCATTGGTCACCTGCCATACTTGTATGCGTTTACTGAAAACAATCAACCAAAGTAACTCAATCATCAACAACAACCATCTATTGATACGGCTTCGCCATAGACATTCACATTCATCTTTTACAGACAGTTTCAATCTCAAATACTTTCAGGTTTGCATAGAAGTGATTGGTAATTACTTAATTAGGTAAACACTCTAAAATTATGAGTCTCTGTTGATTAATTCCAAGTTGCATAGTATTAAGTCGCCTGAGGTAATTGCGATCAGACCAGCGCGTCTTTTGATGATAATCAAAGAAGCGGAACATTTTCAGACCATCCACACATACCCTTATACTACTCCGTAAAGTTTGGACTACTGATGAGAAAGAGAGCTGTGGTAGTTATAAAAGTGTTTTGTTTCTATAATATCATTGATATTATAGATATATCATTAAAAGACGCTTTTGCCTCACCTAAATGACCTTTTAAGGCGACGGGTAATGCGAATCTAGCGCCACTTTCGATTTTTTTCTTATACCTTCATAATCTGATATCTTTTTAGAAATAGCTGAAGTCTAGGAGCTAGCAAAACACCTTTAATATTTATTAAATCACTATATACAATTTGTTCGCTGTAGTTTACCTGACAAAACTTGTTCACGTCAAAAGCGGCCTAAATTCGTAAGTGGCGCTAGTTTCGCATTACCCGTCCCCTTAACCCTTTGACCGCCAAA
This sequence comes from Apotomis betuletana, assembly GCA_932273695.1. Taxonomy (NCBI): domain Eukaryota; kingdom Metazoa; phylum Arthropoda; class Insecta; order Lepidoptera; family Tortricidae; genus Apotomis; species Apotomis betuletana. Next base: position 6,624,041 of record OW026298.1, on the reverse strand, counting down.
GACGGCAAATCACGTCATCGGGAATGCCACTGACGCCAACGACGCCTACTGACGTCAAAAATTTCAATGGTCAAAAACATGTTAATTCAAACCACTATCTGTGTTTTCAATCCCTGTTGCTTTTGGAGCACTTTTTTTTTTTGGTTTGGCGTCAGTGGCACGGTGAATTGCTTTGCCGCTCGGCGCTCAAAGGGTTAAGTATTTATTTACCTCTATTTAAGTATGTATATCGTCACCTAGTACCCATAACACAAGCCTTCTTGAGCTTAATTTGGGACCAGGTTGATTTGTGTGAGGTTGTCTGATATTTATTTATTTATATTTATATCATTAAAAGACGCTCTTGCCTCACCTAATGGCCTTTTAACTAACGGTAAACCTAATGCCGTCTCCAGGAGCACCGTGCACCCCGCCGGCGCGACTGTCTGCGTCTGCGGCCGCAGTTTCAAATCCCTCCCCGGTCTCCAGAACCACGTGCTCTACAAGCACACCCAGAACTGCGCCAAGTGCCGGCACTGCCACAAGGCGTTCGCGAGCGCGGCGCGGCTCGCGGGACACCTCGAGCGCCTGCACCCGGTCGGCGTGGATGACGCTGAAGCTATCCATTATGTCTAAGGCTCCTCCGTTCAAAAATGCTGATTATTTTAGACATTTTTCTCTATGATCAAACATGTTCCTTAACGAATTATCAATGTTACTAGTTAAACAGGGCTATTGCGATTTATTGGTATATATTTGAAACCTACAGTTTGATTTTTTCATTGATAATTTTTGTTTCAAAATCTACTTAAAATTGACAAAATTCACGCAGTAAACTGATTTGTTTAACTTATTTTCGACTGCACGCATTGAAAGCATGAAATAGCTATGTTACTATCTAGAAAACAGGGAAAAGTGAAATTCACTATAAAAAATTGATTGAAATTATCAATTTATTTGTCATAACATAATATAAAAAAATAAAATACGTTTTAAAATGTATAAGGCCTCCTAACTTTAATAAACAATACCTAACTCACCTATTTGAGGGACATATCACTTTTTTGTATGTTAATGTTACCCGGTAATTGGTTGACGGACCGATTTTGAGTCCGCTTTTATTGAACATTTTGGTACCATATTAATAGTACTAATGTTTTCACTTTAAAGCAATATTTTTACGTAACGATTACAAAAGGTAAGGTCAGTCAGGCCAACTGCACCAGCGGGGCAAGCACATCGAAATGTCACTTAAATACTTTGATATTGCCAGAAACCTGAACTGGCACAGTACCTAAGCCCAATCTATTGAAACTTTTTCACCAAATATTTTGCATCGCAACGCAGGGAAAATGCTGAAACGATATCGTGCAATCCGAAACAGGTAAATTGCCAAAGGCAGGAATTCGATTACATTCTCCGAAACTGGCAAAAATTTGGAATCAGGGATGTGCAGGCAACGTTGACGTTTTTTCAAGTTAGCGAGTGTGCTACTCGATAAAATTAGCAAGGTTTCCGACAGCAAATTCCTACGAGCTCTGAAACCTTTGAAGGTGGGTGAACTCCGAATATTTAGAAATACTCTACTACTGTCCGGTTTATTGCCCAGTCTACTATTGGCATTGACAGCTATGGACCCCGCGGGTTTGTTTAAATTTTTTTAACTTTTAAGTTTGTATCTCTACCATTTTTAGAGTTTTATATGCAACACAAAAAAAAACTATAATACTTATAGAACCCACACAAAATTCCTTAAGAATCGGTTGTGAAATGTGACCTCATACAGCCGGAAAGCGCCTGGACATCCAAACATTCTAACATACGAAAGAATTTTGGGCCAAGCTGAAACGGAGATGCTTTGCTCGCTCGGTCAATAACTTGCAATAAAGGTCATTGGGCATTTTGTTCGGACATATGACCCACGGCGTACACAAACGAAATAGGGCTAGGTACCTATGTAGGTAAATGTATCTGCTACTCAGTGGTATGAGTCGCTACAATAAAAAAAAGTTGATACATAAAAAAAAAAATATTTAGAAAAGTGAGATTAAATTCTCTATTTTAAAACTAGTTTGGTCTCTGTACGCGAAAGTTCGGAAAGCGGGTCAAAAACGCCCAATAACCTTTGCAATACATACACCTATACTTATCACTAGAATTTTATGTATATCTAACTTCAGTCCAGTTTATTGAGAGTACCTAACTAAAATCGCCATCGGCTGCATACAAACATTTAATAAATGAAATTGGTAAAGAGATGGTTATTTAATATCTACTCAACCCAATTCCTAATAAAGTATCCATTAAATATGTTAGTTTAATTTCAAACGTTTTGGGTCTAAAACCGATCAAAACTGTCGTCCATTGAACCAGGAGCGCAGGATTCAATAGCTGCACAACATTGCCTTCATTGCAATTGACAGGGGCCCGACCCCGGTGACACAGCTCTGAATAGGTTTTATGTCTACTTAGTAGATGATATCAGATATCATAATCTGCAGGGAAAAATGTGTACAGGGCTAAAATTAGGTGTCACTAAAATATTAGCGTAGTTTTCGCCTCGCCGTTGCCGTACTATGCATATGGGTGAAGACCAAAAAGTTTGCAGCCTTTTAACTCATTTAGTTAAAAATTTGTACGACAAAAATGAACAACCCTTCAGGTACACGAGGTCCACTTTCCTAAATGGACCACTTTCCCAAATGGTCCACTTTACCGAATAGTCTACTTTCCCAAACTGTCCACTTTCCCAAATTGTCTACTTTCACAATCAGACTCTTCAGGTACATTCGGTCCACTTTCCCGAATTGACCACTTTCCCAAATAGTCCACTTTGCCAAATAGTCTACTTTCCCAAACTGTCCACTTTCCCAAATTGTCTACTTTCAAAATCAGTCTCTTCAGGTACATTAAGTTTTGTCCTGAAATTACCACTTTTTCAAAGTACCCACTTTCCCAAATTATCTCCTTTCACAGTTAGCATCCTCAGATACTTTAGGCCTACTTTGCTAGCTGCATACACTCTCAGCGCCATATAACTAAACATTTTTCTGTAGCGAACGATCTCTTCAAACCCACGACATAGATTGAAGCAATTCTTTTTACATACCTAATATTTTTTTAATAATATTATTAGGATTATTATATGTTGATTATCCTATATCGGTATCTGAAGTATCAGGATCGAAAGGTAGTAGCATAGACCGCGGGGTTGCAGACGCGGATATATTTTAAGAAAAATAATTTCGATCCCGGAAGAAAACACGTTAACCAGTGTATTCTTCCTCCACTTTCCATTATAGGTGGTCAACGGCTGGCGTGACGATGGACCCAGCATTTCTGGTGTATTCGGAACGTCCACCATTTGTCAAAGAAAACAATGATTTTGACACAACATTAGACTTGGATTTTTGTAATATATCCCCTGGTTTCCCTTAAAAATCCAAATATTTTCACATACAAACAAATATTTATTCATTGCTTCTAATGATCATAGGAATAAGCTGGTAAAATTATTTGGATGTCCCCAGAGCACCTGAAAAACGTATATTACTACCTACGGGATAGTAGACCAAATGGACAAGTGGACCATGCGGGAAAGTGGACCAAATGGGAAAACGGACCAAATGGGAAAGTGGACCAAATGGGAAAATGGACCATACGGGAAAGTTGACCAAATAGGAAAGTGGACCACATGGGAAAGTGGACCAAATGGGAAAATCAAGTAGACCATTCGGTAAAGTGGACCATTTGGGAAAGTGGTCCATTTAGGAAAGTGGACCTCGTGTACCTGAAGGACAATAATGCACCTCAAAACAGTACCTTAAAGTACATTATTCGATGGTTAATTTGTCGTCGTACAATGGAAAAATTGATACAAAATTGTAATTAAATGAGTTAAGGCAGCAAATTTGTCGGTCTTCACCCATATTTTTCTACTGTGTTTTTTAGTAAACTTGATGCACTCACTGGGTGCGCAAAGTACACCGAAAGTTAACTTAATGCACCCATGCCAGCAGGCGAGTGCATCAAGTCAACTTTTAGTAAACTTGATGCACTCACTAGGTGCACAAAGTGAATAAAGGATACTATTAGTATAATTGATTCACCCAGGTGAATTAAGCTAAGTGTTTCAAGTATACTACAGGAAAATTCCCTTCAGATACAAATTGAACCATCAGTGTCCTTATAATTGTCTTAAATGCTATTCAAATTTATTATGGGCCACCTACGAGCAAGACGGTCAGATGAAACGCTCTTAAATAACAGTACTTACTGAAAAAATAAAATATAAGCTAAATAGTTCAATACCTCACTATTCATACTTACATTTACTATGTTCCCTGGACTGTTGTTCATATCAATCAAATTAATAAAAAAGAAAAGCTTTTTGTTCAAAAGTTTTGGCCGATAAAAAAAATAAAAAACTTCTGTAGGATATTCTAAGTAGAACCGCACGAATGTACAGTCAGCATCAAAGTATCTGATAATTTTCCTACTGGTTAGTGTCAAATTGCATACAAAAGTTGGCAGCTACTATTGATGCCGACTAAACATACGTAACTAGGATAGTAAAATCGAAACTAGACCCATCAAAAATATTTTTATAGTCAGTAATAATAATTTCAATAAAATATCCACTCAATCAAGTCAGTGCGTTCCGCTTCCAATATTAAATTTAATCTATTATATTCGCATCAAGGTGTTTCGTTATAATTTTCTAATCAATTCAGCCTTGTTCACCAATCGGATAACAATAGGGATAAAAATAAAAATTTACGAAAACAAAAACAATACTTGTGGAATAAAACGTAAAATCGAAAACAAACCGCCTTTAAGAGGCCTTATTCCTTTTAAAATGCTGATTGTTTTAGACATTTTTCTCCAAACATGTTTCTTGACATATTATTGATGTTACTGCCTAGAACAGGGCTATTAAGATTTATTGGAATATATTTGAAACGTACAGTTTGAATTTTTCATTGATAATTTTTGTTTCAAAAACTACTCGAAATTGACAAAATTCACGCTGAAAATTAGTTTTTTCAACTTATTTTCGACTACGCAACGAAAGAACGCAATGAAAGCATGCATAATAGCTGTGTGACTAACTAGAACTCGGGGAAAAGTATTATTCACTTCAAAAAGTTCGTTGAAATTAACAATATATTTGTCATATCATAACATGAAAAGATTTTTTTTTTAAAGGAATAAGGCCTCTTAAGTGGTTATGTTAGCGAGCACGCATAGTTGCATTTTTTGGTTACTGTCCATGTATCTCGCAAACAAAGCATAATAATTTAAAACATCTCAATGATGTTTTAGATAGAAATAATTAATCGCTTCACATAGCAAAAACACTTTTGCATATTAAGGGTGTGTCTTCGCATAATTTTCATTGAAAAATATTGAGGGGACTGCATTGTTACGTTCCCAAAATTATCGCGATTTTGTGCGTGTACTACTAACAAAATGCCTCACGTCAAGAGGTCTATCTAATTACAATAAAACAGCAATTTCTTACCGAATTTTATTAATAAGCGTTCTGAGTTTATTTCATCAAGTACATAATATCGCTTCTTCGAAATTCGATACACATGAATGAAAGTAAAATGTGTCGAACTAGTTATCCTGTATTGACCAATTTTCATAAGGGGGTTGAGTATTATATGCTCAATCCGCTCATTCGAATAAAACTATGTTAAAATAAAGGAAATTGCGCAAAAACCAACGAAAACTAAAATGGTTCAATAGGAATTCTTCGGACAGGGTGGGACTGGATGGGATCTCCGGTGTCGAGGATTCTGAAAAACAAATTTAAAATATAAACAACTTAATTAACCGTTACCAATGGGCGAGAGTAGAAAGGGAAAATGCCTGAACAAAAAACTCGAGACATTGTTATTTTTTCAGTTAGTTTTTAGGGTTCCGTACCCAAAGGGTAAAAACGGGACCCTATTACTGAGACTTCGCCGTCCGTCCGTCCGTCCGTCCATCCGTCCGTCCGTCCGTCCGTCCGTCCGTCTGTCACCAGGCTGTATCTCAACAACGGTGATAGCTAGACAGTTGAAATTTTCACAGATGATGTATTTCTATTGCCGCTATAACAACAAATACTAAAAATAAAATAAAATAAATATTTAAGGGGGGCTCCCATAGAACAAACTTGTTATAGATTATATATATGTATAGGTACGGAACCCTTCATGCGCGAGTCGGGCTCGCACTTGCCCAATTTTTTACTTTTAGGCTCAATTTCACCACACTCTCTTTGCTGGAAACAGCTGATCACGTCTGTTAAATGAGTAGGTATATTAACAAAGATAATAACAAAGTATCGTGAAATGCAGCTGAATTGAGTAGGTAGAATAAATGAATAGGAGATTTTTTCTGAAAATAATGGAAACATGTGTCGCCTAATTACATTATTAAGAATAATGAGTAACTAACTGAATGGATTTGTAACCTATTTATCTAGGCACCTACCTAAAATAAACAATAAAACTACTAACTACTACAACAAAACTACTACTACAATAAAACTATTACTAGTAGTTAATTCTATTTTATCCTCTACTCGTGGTTATAATTGCATTTTAAAGTCTCTGTTCAACTGAAATAAAGCTAGAAGATGCAGCGGCAACACCAACTTCGCCGACGCCGCTAATGCGATCAGTTGGGGGCAACGAATGAGCGCATGAACTCGGGTCTCGCACCCGACTCATTTCGTTGTCTCAAGGGATTTGTATGAATCGGGTTTAAAGTTATACGTTCTTGGCTGGGTCCGTTATTAGGTAGCGAATATTGGCACATATTGTGAGGAAATACTAAAGCACTTTTACATGTCTGATCCAGTCAAGTGTTAAAAAGAAAATTTAAGGTCAAACACTTTAATGCAACAGGCAAATCACTGGGATTTTTTACCGGCAAATGTACCTACATATTTAAAGGCCTTTTGGTTATAACCAGGGTTCGTAAAATGCGAGCAAAGGTCGTTACTGGTTGTCGTACGTCATTTCAATCGGTTTCGCTCGCATGATGCGATCCCTGGATCAAACGATATTAAATTCTATGGTATAACCATGTTTTATAGTTCTTTGACCGACTAAAATAATACTGGAAGATGCAGTGGTAAACGGAACCTTCGCCGACGCCGCTAATGCGATCAGTCGCGGGCAACGAATGAGTGCATGAACTCGGTTCTCGCTCCCGACTCATTTCGTTGTCTAAAGGTATGAATCAGCTTAAGAAATGGCATCTATAATCTATATACTTGGTGGGATATGTTATTAGGTGACGTTCCTAATTTGCTAATATTACCACAAATGAAATATTTATTTTTTCAGCCCTTTAAATCGCTTGAACAGAAACTTTCTGACTTAATTCTACGACGATAGTACTCATATTTACAACGTAATTTCAGTATGCGCCCCAATTTACACAACATGAAATGCAATATTTTGTTCAAAGGGATGCGGATACATATGTCAAAAGTTTTGCCGCAGCTCTAGAAACCGGTTTGAGGCAGTTTTAATTGTCAGTTTGGGTGCGACAATTGCAACGATGCATGTATTTTAGTGCGCTAATTAAAGTGTAAATAAAGTGAACAATATTTACGCGAATGCTAATATTTATTTATGTCTGACAATGGATATAACTTACTTATAAGTGGGAGGAACTAACTTTTTAATAAATTGTATCCTGAGTATAGACTCTGGCGGACATGATACGGGATAACAAAAGGTTCTAGGCCCCTTACGAATGAGAAAAAAATATCTGTATACAATTGTCGTCTGAACTAGTGAAATTCCAAAAAAATTGAAAACTTGCCGTGCAACGGGTAGTTCAGTTGACAATGTCAAAGTGACTTCTTGTTGTTCCGGATCAGGTCTGCAGGAGAAAACTTAAGTTTTCATTTATTTAAACTCAAGACAAATCTGCGGCATTTTCTAGAAAACATGGGAGACGTTTCTAGCTATATTCCTTTAGAGCGTTTCCAAATTTGCATTCCCTATTCCCGTGCTACGGCCGAGACACGGGTCACGAAAGGGCAACAGTCGTGTCATGCTCGGTCACCACCGTAGACGGCTTCTCGCAACCCTGATGGCATCACGAGCACCGGGACACGGGTGGACATCGACCTTTTCGCTCACCCTCACTCACACATCAAAGGTATGTATTGTTATATGTTTATTAATAAAAATAGAAATGTCGGTGTTCTTTATTCAAAGCGATGTAAGCGCGCTTGAAGATAGTATATATTATATAGTATACTAATAGCTTTTGCCCGCGACTACGTCAGCGTGGAACTTGGAAGTATGGAAGCAACCTCGTACAACACGATAGATATTCACCTAATCACCTTAATTAATAAAAGGGATTATTAAAAGCGCCTAAGCAAATGTAAGAGCAATTGTGCTTTTGGTCTAATTACATTTCCTACAGGGTCATCAATGTCATCTTTAATTACTTACTTATTTTTCAATCTTTTTAGGGATAATTTCCAGGATGAAAACTATCCTATTTCCTTCCTAGGATCTTAAACTATCTCTATGCCAAATTTCATCAAAATCGATTCACCGTGAAGAGGTAACAGACAGACAGACACACTTTCGCATTTATAATATTGGTATGGATTATCATTCATCAATAACTGCGGGGATGAGAGACTGAGAGAGGTGTCTCCCTCTTCTCTTCCTCCTCTAACAGTTACAGCGCAATGTGTGAAAATTTTCCATAATAACTTCCTATTATAAAATTATACATAATTGGGGAATAAAAGGAGATATTGAAAAATTCAATAAAGATTTTAATTATTTCCGAAAATCCTTCCTTGATTTTAAGATCACTATATTACGGGTTATATGGCGTATGTTTCATAAAAAAAATCAGCCGTCGCTTACCTGCAAGGGCACACACTTGGTATGTTTCGATAGTGTGTTTGAAATTGTTTCCAAATAAGTAGCATTAATATAATAAATATTTAGAATCAGCTCATGAAGCCCTCTCATTCGGTTTACGAGTATTCAGATATCGATATTCGCTGTAATGCAAATACAAATAAAGCCAATGACGGACTTCACAGAAGTGCCTTTTATATTGCGGTATTGGTAAATAATAGAAAAGAAAATGTATTTTCCCATTGTATCGAGGCGTGTTGAAACAATTTTCTCTGTGTACGTTTACCTGTGCGCAGTTTAATCGGAAAATGGCTTATGAAGCCTCTTTAAACGTATTGTTTAGTGAGCTTGTTGGTTTTGTAATGCATATTACTATCGGTATGGGATTTTCTGCCAGATATAAAAGGACATTTATAACTTAACACGTTCGCAGACAGCAAGAGACGTCATGTGTCATGCATGGCCCAAAGGAAACAAAATCCGGCTGGACAAATTTTTACCAATTTTAGTACCGGGATAGCTAGACGTTAAAAGATGGTTATAGGATACTTTTTACCAGTCTATGGTAAAGAAAAAAATGGGCAAGTGCGAGTCCGACTCGCGCATGAAGGGATCCGTACCATAAAACAATTTTGTTGTATGGGAGCCCCCCTTAAATATTTTATTTTTAGTATTTGTTATTAAAGCGGCAATAGAAATACATCATCTGTGTAAATTTCAACTGTCTAGCTATCACCGTTCTTGAGATACAGCCTGGTGACAGACGGACGGACGGACGGGCAGCGAAGTCTCAGTAATAGGGTCCCGTTTGTACCCTTTGGGTACGGAACCCTAAAAAATACGTCCACAAAGTTGCACGCACCTTCTAATATGTGAATTATAACAAAAAAATACAACCGAATTGTGAACCTCCTCCTTTTAGAAGTCGCAACTATAGCAAGTAAGTGGGCGGAACCCAACCCCGTGGACACTAGCGCCTCGAGGAGTTAAATAAATAATATTCACGCTAACCTGGAAGTAGGTCGACCTATTTATTTTTCCTAGCAGTTTTAAGCTTCAGAGGCCTAATCCCATTTCTTTTTCATATTATGGCAATTATATTGATAATATCAACCAACTTTTTGAAGTGAATACTTTTCCCTAAGTTATAGAAAGTGACATATAGCTATTTAATGCTTTCATGGCATGCAGTCGAAAATAGAAAAAAAAAACAGTTTTCTGCGTGAATTTTGTCAATTTCTAGTAGTTTTTGAAACAAAAATTATCAATGAAAATATCAATTTCCAACTCGTGTTCGGTCCCTTTAAGAAACGATACATAAAAGGGCGGCCACTTTACCCTTCAATAAATTGTGTTAAGATTTTTAAACTCGGCGTTATTTTAAAGTGCATTTCACAAACGTGCTACGTGCGTGATGTTTAAGTAGGTTTATATATATCTATTTATGTATGTGTATATCTATTGATACGTTTACTTGCTTATCCGTTGATAATTATTTTGTTCTCCCTTCCCCTTCTGCATCACCTACTCATTGTGTGATTTATACTAATCAACTCCACTACCTAAAGGTTGTCTGGAAGAGATCGCTCTTTAGCGATAAGACCGCCTGTTGTCTACCGTTATTAAAATTATTGTTCTGTACTGAATTTGTAAACTTTTTTGGTGTGCAATAAAGCATTTTGTATTGTATTGTATTGTGCCATAATAACAGATCAAAACTGAAGCATTCTGGATCAGTTTTACGGCACGTTCACAAAACAAGGCGTTAAAGCAGATAGTTTCTGCACTTGTTTTACGTGAGACGACGTGACATTAAAGCTTTGTTTTGGACCTGACGCGTAGCCCGTGTTCCAACACTGGCCATGTACAGTCATATCGAACAAAGAGGCCTGTGCATCTGACTGTACCTACTACAAATCGCATATTCAGATGTCATACAACGGTAGCTTTGGCTCCAATAAACGCGGTTTGCAATGTTATGGTCGGTTTAAAAAAGCTACAATTACATAAGATCGAAACCGAGTAAACAGAAAATTAGATACGCCGTTTAAAATAATCAGGGCGTTGTATTTTTTGTCAAGTATTTTCAAACACTGGTCGAAATCGGTTCGTTTAGATATACATAAGGTAGTTTTGTAGGTACCTAAGTTTTAGTTTTTTCATTGTGATGGTTTTTATTTATTTTTGCTATAAGTTACTACACTCCATCAGTCAAACATTTCGACGGAGTTATCGACCTAGTTTGGATGTGTGAACTCGACGTATAATTTTAATTGTGAAGGTTAGGACCCCTAGGACCCCTAGGACCGCTAGGACCAGGATTCATACTTTTAGGAACTTGTTGCGTTTGGTTTGCCAGATGAAGAAAGCCTATAAGAACGTTGGTTTGCCGGCAAGCTAGCATATTTGGTAAAAAAAACGTATGTCCGATATCAAATATACTCAGATATTGAAGTGATAAAAAAACTAACTTCGTTAAGTGCGGGTGATGAAAAATTTGATGGAGGAAGCTGCGCACTCACCACTGCAGTGCGATGTAGCTAAATACTACGCGAGAAAACTACAAATAGGGAAACTTAGCTTTCCTACTATCTCTTACCCCTGATCTGGTGCAAATTGATGGTTTATATCAATATACATTCAAGGAAATCGAACGACGAATGCGAGACATGTGTACGAGAAATGCGTGCAAGCACGGCCTACTTCGCATATTGAAAATGTTTCTGTCAAAAATGTCATTTTAGTGGCAAGCTTTTATAGCCGACTGTACTTTTCTTTGGATATCCATCAAATGCTCACTGAGACGATTGTAAAGAGCCCAAGCTCGGTAGGATTGCTTTTTCTATTATAGAGTTCCTATTATGGCCACCTTCCGGCTCCATCATCAGATCAGCCCCATAGTACCATATTATTGTATTGTCATCAAAGTTAAGTAAGTATGCAAAATTTCAGCTCAATCGGTTGACGATATCTGCTTCTAAATTGAGTTGCAAGATTTCACCCGAACAAACATACTTTAAACATACAATGCAAGTTAAATAAAAGCTTGTAAAAAGTCCGATACGTCCACATATTACAGTTACGCTAAACAACTACGCATTACATGAGTAAGTCATATTATATGATTATCAGGGTTCGTAAAATGCGAGCAAAATTCATTGAAGTGGGTCGCCATTGCTCCCTGTTTACATCTTCGCTACACATTTTCGCACTGCTCCGCTAGCTTTAACAACGGGGAATCAAACTTATATACATATATAGAATTGCAACAGGTGTCATTTCGGGTGCGCTAAAAAAAAAAATTAAAATTAAAATTTAAACTGTTTATTTCAATGAAGTCTACTACACACTTCTACTTAGATTCTAATCTTATATTTAAAGATTGTATCGAATCTAACGCCACTGCCCTTACCATGAGTTTACAGTGACAGTACCTACTCGCTAGCGACTGCGTAAAGGATTTGTATTGAAAATTGTAGTTCCACAAACTAACAGCTAGAGGGGCTGTACTATTTTCCATACAAATCGTTTACGGTGTCGCTACCGAGTACGGTCACGTTAACTCATAGTAGGGGTATTCTGATTCAGTTAAAAATACGTTTCAGCCACGAAAAAATCAAGGTACTAACGAGGTTTATACTATTCTGTATTGTTATATTTTTACTATGCAACCCAGACTCCATTAACGAACCAAACAAAATAAGTTCGCACAATGAGGACAAAAAATAACCACTCTAAATACATTACCCCTCCAGAACTTTAGACTACTAATACTACGCATTGCGACCGAAACTCGAATATAGAATATCGACGTGCTTAGGTATGTCCGTTACTAAATAGTATTTTTATAGCAAAACACAGAAAATCATTTTTTACTTTAATCGTCATTCCCCACTATGAATTTTTATATTAGATATTACCTTTTTCGTTCAACTAAAACTGACCTATTAAACAAAATACATGATGGCGATGGTCATGGCGGGTGCCTCGTGATTGGTTAAATTTTTTGACAAGTAAAATCATCCAATCAGTGACCAGCAGCGTGCTTTTTTAAATCAAATATGCTGATGTTCTCTTTTTGAAATTATTAGAGTTGAGTAGAGAGATGTCTTATGAATATTAAAGTTCTATAGCGGGTGCCATAGAATATAGAATTTTGGTACAGGATTAAAAAGTGCGTTATTGTGATTTTGTCTGTGAAATTATAATTGGCAGATTAAAGTACGCGAGTATAAAAAACTATATAAGTCAAAAAACCAGAGACAATAATTCATTGTTAAATGAGATACAATTTATTCAATATAATCTCAGAAGCAGAGAACTCGTATCGGGGACAAACAATCGTTTGAAAAATAAATCGCTTGACCGCTGCAAGCCAGTGGCGGTAACAATTTAAAACTAATAAAGTCCTGAAACCGCAACAAATCTGCTGCAAAATTGGAACGTCTCCTGCCATGTTACCCTCACTCGTTAATAACAACGCTTGATTCTAGTTGGTTATCCCAGTCTAATCTGTAGAGGAAAAGAGACAAAAGCGGATTGAACAGGGAATCCGTTAAACCGTACAAGAGAAAGATAGTTGTTTAATTACGCGCTGTCATCATAATAACGCGGGTGATAAAAAGTAGGTCGTATTTGCTTTTTACCTGCGACATTCAGCTAGGAGACAGGATCGCCTCGTATGATACTGCTATAACGAGGAACAAAACTGTATTAACTCGGGCCAGCGTTTATAAAAGTTGATGTTGAGTGAGCTATTTTGAATGTAACGGAGTTACGAAACTACCTTTGTTTCGTGCGCTCATTCGGCAAAATGCGCCAATAAAGAGTATTCCCCGAATGAACGTTCATTTAGTTTGATACGAAACAGTCAAATGCACTTTGAAATGTGTGGAACAGAAACAAGAACCACTCGCAGTTTGTATTCGTAAGTATCCTTTGACAACAGAACTTTGAGCGCTTACTAAAATCACAGCAGGCGGATTCAATTTAGTATGTAATAGAAATATATTTTAGCACCTGCAACCCAAACATAACTGTCACACGCGACTAATTTTCGCGCGAGATAATTACCTGTCTCTTTCTGTGCAGTAATGTGAGAGAGTGACGGTCAGCGCTATGTCGCGCGACAAGAGTCGCGAAGCATAGTCGTGCTAGACGGGCTGGATGCTTATGATAGTCGCGTTTGTCAAAGTATTTACAAATGACAAAGCAACCGTCATTTTTTGACAAATGCGTAGGTACAAAAGAGATACATATTATTTCATTTTACTTATCGATCGCGTGATAAACATTACCTTAGCCCGCAAGACTAATTAAAACATTTTTCTAGGTAAAAGTTACAATGCGAAGGGATTAATTAGGCTAGTTGACTTCTCATTTGGTGCACGAGTCCTTTGCACCGTTCGCGCTAACACGCAACGTTCAACAAAAATACGCAAGTGACTTAAATTTCCAGCTAAGATATTACTTTTTGTGCGAGCCTAGCGTAGTTGGCAGTGTCCTCACGCGTCGCCCCCAATACGTCGGCAACGCGTCATAATAGGCTCTGGTGTGCAGGAAGTGGATATCCGCTTTTACTAAGAGAAGCCACCGTGGAAAAACAACGGTCGAAACCAAAGTTCATGTTTACACAACACTGTTGAACTCCGCGGCAGTTTAGTTTATAAATTAAGATCTGACGAAAATACGTCTCTCAAATTAAACTTCTATAATTGAATAACGGTAGTTTACCACGGACATCGACATATAATTCGCAAGCATAACAAATATTTGTCGTTTGGAAACTAAAAACTTCAATATTTCTTGTCATCGGTATGTAACTTGCATCGGTACGGTATAGTACGTCGTGAAAACTGAACATAATATATTTTTAACCACCGACAAAAAAGAGTGGTGTTATAAGTTTAACATGTGTATCTGTGTGTCTGTCTGTGGCATCGTAGCTCCCAAACGGATCTTATTTGAATGCGTTTTCTTTAAACGAAAGCCATGTCTGTCGAGATGGTACTTAGCTATGTTTGGCTGACTCGAGGATTTTAATATTTAGAATTTAGTTTATTAGCTAAATCGTCTGTTGATAGCCAAAACTCACGAAGTAACAAATACCTAAGTTTAATAAAGCTACTTTAACTACCTTGTATATAGCAAGGTTTTGAAGAGCACTGACACAAATTTTTTTGTGAGTTTTGGTTACCAGACGTAATAAATGTTAGTTCGCAACGGTTAGGATCGTAGTATTTATTCAGTTTCACTGTACACAGCGGCTTGGTGCCAGGAAAAGTCCTTTTATTTGCAATAAAATTTCTTGCCTATCGGCACGTTTCGCCTGAATTTGGGAGCGAAGTGGCGAGTGGCGCGAACGCTGAAGGAGCCGAGGTGTGCCCAATCTCACGACTTCGAGGAGAAAAATAACCTTAACAAGAATTTCTTGTATTATAATTAGTAATAATAAGATAAAAATACGTTGTAGTTTTACCATAAAATTGCTACAATTCTTGGAAGACCATTAAATTATATTTTATTTCGATAGTCCTTACTCCTTGCTGTACGGTTCTGAAAACTGCAGGTCAATAATTTTTTTTTTACCATGGTTTTTCCGATAAGTACCTATGTTCTTTTTAGGGTTCCGTACCCAAAGGGTAAAACGGGACCCTATTACTGAGACTTCGCTGTCCGTCCGTCCGTCCGTCCGTCTGTCACCAGGCTGTATCTCAAGAACGGTGATAGCTAGACAGTTGAAATTTTCACAGATGATGTATTTCTATTGCCGCTATAACAACAAATACTAAAAATAAAATAAATATTTAAGGGGGGCTCCCATACAACAAACTTGTTATAGATTATATATATGTACCTATAGGTAAGGAACCCTTCATGCGCGAGTCGGGCTCGCACTTGCCCAATTTTTTAAGATAATTTGATAATGCTAAATAAATAGTGGCTATGGTAAAGGGATAACTTAATTAATATAATTATTGTTGATGGTTGGCACTTGTTAATGGCAAACCGTTGAGATATTGACATATGTCATTATAAAACCGTTGAAATTTTGACACACGTCAGTGTGAAACCATTCAGATTCTGAAATTTATTTTCAATACAATCCTACACTTTTATAGCTATACAGATATTATTATTATTTATTACTATATAACTTGTGCCTTTTGCATCACAATGAAATAATGGAATACAAATATCAACAACCCTATCACACCGGGAGAGTGATACATGAGCAAATCCAATCCCTATCGTGAAACTAGGTCAATTGCATCTTTAAATAATGTATTCATGTTCGCCCATCGCCCGTCAACCTATACCTTCTACTGTATGTATACAGGGCGGCCTATTTAGATCGGTCAGTATGGACAGGTCTGAAACTATAAGCTATACAAAGACCTGTTCCTATGAACCAATGCTATCGACTTTAGTGATAAAAAAACTTTGAACTCGGTTCGGGCATCGAACCCGTTCGTATTGAACAAAAAACTTACATTAATTACTTGCATTAATACAATGTATTTTATTCATTTTAGATATAATGTTTTATAGTAACATTTACTGCTTATCTTATCACATATACAAGCGATACCCAAATATTAACACATAATATATATTTTATTATAATGATACGTCCAGGACCGATACCTGCACTTTTTTATTTTTTTATTTATTAATACCAGATAACACAGATCCATATTATTTGTTAGTAAACTTAAGATTAGGTGTTAGTACATGTGACGTTGATATATTATAATAATAACATAATGCAAACAATTAAATTTTAAGAAAATTACTAAGTTGTCAAACAAACACGAAATACAAACAATTACTATAACTAAATACTGTTATATACGGTTAGCATTAAAAGTAGCTGAAAATTTTACTACTGGCATACGTCAAACTGACAGATACTGTTGTTGCTGTCGATCGATGACGTGGTTCCCAAGAGCAGATCTTTGTATGTCATATAGTTTAAGGCCACGCTGTACGTGTACACTGCACAGTGCACATTTATACAAATTAGCATTGTTTACGCCATCTATTTATAGTATCGCGTAGTTTTCGCGTTGTATTATTCATCGTATGAGTAAAGAGTTCTGATTTAATATTAACACTTTCATAAGGTTGAACGGATTCATGTATTCTTCCTTTCAATCACGTTACAATATGATTAACCCCGTTTTGTACATACATAGGGAATATTCTATTGCTCGCCTCTAAGTGTGTTTATCTGTAAGTACACTAGACGGCAACTTTTTTTTTATATACAAGCTATATGCGTAGTAGACGTTACTGAACCTTGGAACCTTGTATCATAGATATATATAAAAATACAAGATAATCGATTTTTTTCATAAAAGGCCATTTACAGAAATCAGTTTTTTCTTATAATATATATTTTCCAGCGCGTCACGTTCAAAGAATTAAAAACGTGACGATCTGGAACGGCAATTTCGGGACACATTTTCTTGTATGGTGTTTGAATGTACAAACGATTCAGAACAAAATGAGAAACAAACACAACAAAAAAATTCACGTAGTTTTTTTTTCAAAACCGTCTAATTATCGTCTACATTTGTAACTTAACGGGTTATGAATATGTGTGTATATTCAACAAGACTCGATGTAATGCATTTCTTTTTCAATTTATATTTAGGTAGAACAGAAAAGGTACAATGATCGTTACAGTGACTCGGCACCTCCGTTTTTTTTTTGTTTGGTGCTCCGAAACCTGATCGCAACCGCCGGGACGGATGTGTGGTAGAGGCTACGTTACCCGGGTAAGAACAAGCTTGTGTCAACAAATGACGGCTCCTATCTTTTCAAAGCGGGGTCCTCTGTATATATTTTATACTTAGTATACTCACCTGCAAGGCTAGCATATCTTGTCGCGACTCTGGATCACCCATCTTGCTCGCACGGTTTTTGAAAGGAAAGTGACAGGTAGTAATTGTCGCGCGTCAAAGGCGTTTATTAGGAGACATTGCGATATACACAGTTTTCGATGCGTATTTATAGTCATGCTGCATTGAGAGAGAAGACTATAACACCGCCCAGAACGTGAACATTATATCCGCCATTTTTACTTATTTATTTGTATTGTGCAATAAAGTTAAAAGAAAAGTAACACGACATCATTACGAATTACCGCCCTAGGAATGTTGCAGATTCCATGGACAGCATTTCGCACAAACGAATCCATTCTTCGCGAACTCCATATAGAAACTCGTCTGTCCACTATGTGCTTGAGAAGAATAATGGAATTTTTCGGCCATATTACCGGGAAAGAAGGAAATAATTTGGAAAAACTCATGGTGACTGGAAAGGTCGATGGGAAGCGTCCAAGGGGCCGGTCACCGATGAGGTGGTTTGACCAAATCCGCTCATCATTGGACACCAAGCTACACAACGCACTCCATGAAGCCAAGGACAGATCCGTGGCGAAACACGGTCCGGAGCATAATGACCCAGCTACGGGGGAAGCACGACCCTCAGTAATGAGGAAATCGACGCGAGGAGGGAGGATGTAATTAGACGTCGTTTTATTACAGCAGTATGAGAAATAGAAGTTTTTTCCTCATCAAAAGAACCTTCCTTGCACTTATAGCTTAATGGGTTCAAAACTTCGCAAGTTTTGATCTTAGCAACACATTAAGCCACTAATTTTACGTTTATCAAAACGTGCGCAATAAATTTCAATGAGAGTGAAAATGCGATGAGCCGATATAATTACTGCATTTTCGACACTGTCATCGATATTCAATCACACGATCAAACTAAAATTACACGATGCCTTTTAATTAGAGTACACGAGGCACTAATAATCTGAAACCAAATTAATATCATTGGCGGCGTGTCGGCAATGATGTCTAGATACATCCAACGATGCTTATAATTACACCGAAGAGCTTATTTCGAGCTGAATAGTTGTCCATTATACGAATATAAGTCCGTAATTCCACAGAAATGGTAACAGCATTGCACATGATTATTAAACAGATACTGATATTTCGCTAGAAATTGAAACTAAATACAGACCGAACACATGGATTTCAATTCCAAGTGAAATGTAATCCGAATTTCGGTTGGGATCTTGATGAATACGAGAACGTTAGGTATAATAGTACATTACATCCCTAGGGCGGTGAATTTGTGAATGTGCCAGATCGCAGGTGTTTGTGGATCGAACTGAAGGCGACGGCCATAAATATGCGATCTGGAGCTTTACAAATTACCGCTCGTGGTTTGTCTAAAGTTTTACGTCTAGCTTTGGTTAGGATCGGATTTTGTACCCGCGTAGCGGGCAGAAAATCCCACTTACCGTCTAGGGTGTCTGTTAACGGCTAGATTATTGTCCGACTAAATGACTGTAGATGGAATTTTGTAAAGCTATTATAAATTAATTGTATAAGTTTATTATTGAAATTAGACTTATTGTCGGTAGGACTATGATCCAATTTAGATTCGTCAAATATAGAACACTAATATAGACGCAGCGGCCAATACTTACAAATATTTCCTTTAACTAGTGCTTAATTTTCTTCGGTTTCCCCGACTGTCAAACATTTAAATATAAAAATTTAACCGGATTGTACCGCGTATATTAATTATTTGAGCCTCCCTGACGTTTCGGTACGGTATTGTTTTAGTTAAATACCTAGTGCCTTATTGTTTCAGAATTCTTCCCAGAAGTGTCCGGTTAAATATAAATATTGTAATCACATTTATTACCACAATTTAATGTAAACACCCCATCGTTCATTCAAATGCTTCACAACAAACAATACGCAAAATTCAGAAATCCACAAATCATATTATTTCTCAGATTCCATTCACCAATCACAACAAAGCCAGCTTTATCAGTTTGCGAGTCGCATTGTTGTCGTGTTGCCCGAACGAACATTTAACGCCTAGTAATTCATCGCACGTCGGCTTAATCCTATCTGTAATAGGCCAGTTATTTGACAAGAAAATGTTGTTTCACGCCATTTAAAACATTAACCGACTTCAAAAAAGAAGAGGTAGTCTGCATGATATTTTTTATTAGTAAGAACTAATAAGGTTTTTTAATAAGTAAGCAGATTTAGGTTATCGGATAATGACCTTCAAGTGGATGCAACAAGTTCGTAACTGGAGACGACCTATACGAAGATGGTGGGACAATCAATGACATTTGAATCAATATATATATGTATATATATATAAAATAAATACATGATATATTAAAATCCCTTTTCGACGTGACCAATCTACAAAAGTGTCGTTTAATATGCAGGAAATGTAATGGAGTTGACAACTCTATTCTATATGAGAAATATGTTTTCGTTTTTTACGGCGACATTTCGTTAACTTGGTCGCTCTTGGCCAGGCTGCACGCACTTGGCCTTTTTAGTACGGAACCCTAACAAAACCCAACCGTGTAATGCTAAAATATATCTAAAGAGGCGTCATATAGAAATTTACAAAAATGTTAAATTTAGTATTTACACCACTTGGGAGGTGAGATTTATTTTTTGCGCGTTTCATTTTGCACGTTCAACCGTGAGGTAAAGTAAACATTAAAATAGGACGTGTTGCTTAGCGTAAATATACATAGTAATGTAGAATAACATAAACGCCATAAATAAAATATCATGCGACATAGATACCATTAAGACTTATTGTTCCAGGTTGTATGCAATTTAGGATGATGGCCATAGTAATTTTCTCTTCACTCTTCTATCAACCATTAATATACGTTTGAACGATAGTAACTGAACTATGGTTCAATTCAAGCAAAGTCAAGGGAAACCACTACAATAGCCACATGTTTTAATTTACAGGCCGCAAATACGGTATTTGATGACAGCTCAAATCAGGTACTCTTTATGAAATGTCAACGAAAAAACGATCTGTTAGTATGAAGCTTCTATGATGATACAGGCATGTGACGTCATAAAAAGCAGTAGTCAAAACACGTCTTCTTTTTGGTTATTGTACAATTAAAAATAGTATAATGTCCAAAAGTTAGTGATGGTTTATTTGGTTCCGCGTATTTTTTAATGTGTGTTTTGTAGTTTCAATGCCAAAATATTCACTATACTTAGTCAAACACCGTATTGTAGGTATTTCTAACTGCATTCTTTTACTTAAGGGCCGAAACACATAACCGCGTTGCGGCGTCGCGCCGCTAAAATTGGCGGTAGCGTTGGCCGATTTTCATACAAATCGGGCTGACGCTACCTACAGTTAACTACTCTTAATCGACTGTAAAAATTAATTGACTGCACTAATCTATATTTTACTCAAGCACTAAATTGGCCTATATGACCAATAAGGACAAAAGACATGACACTGGATAGCCTATTCTAAGTTCTAAAACTTTTACTATGGCACGTAGTCCCAAATCTTGGTGTGAAAATAGTTATCGCTGCATTAAAGTAGTTTTAGTTGAAACGTTATTATATCGCTTTATTATCAACTTTTTTTACAAGTCGATTCGAAATTTCCCGCCCTACAAAAAGTTGTACAATATGAAAAAGCCTTTCCAATGATATATGGCTTGTCGTTATTGGTCCCTAGGCCAGTCTATACAAATCTGCCCATCCTCCTTATGGTGTAAATATGTACAAGTTTATATCTAATGGATTACCTATAGCTATAGGGTCTTTTATCGATAACAAAGAGTGCTTCTGTATTTTAGAATTAGAACCAATGGTCTAACTAATGACAGATGCCGTCAAATATAGAGACAAGTATAGTATAGTGCGACCATTTTTTCTGTGAACTGAAGGGTGTTGCCACAATCTTCACACACACAGGTTGGTCGCACTATGCACGTATCTGTCCCAGTGTACGGATTGGGATGCTGTTTTAGAACAGAACGCTGTAACTGCGTCAAGTGTCGCGTCAACAAATAAAACGTGTTTACACAACTCAACCCACTGACCCTTCTGAAAGTCTTGCGAAATGCACCGTCTAGTAGATTAAACCGAGGCAAATTACCATCACCTAGCAACGAAAAACCAAATCGCAAGCCAAACTGCATCTTAAATCAGAATCTGTAAGGACTGTCTGATTTGAAGAAAGATGCACTAGTAACAATGCTGCGTCTGTACTGATGCATTATGTGGTGCTAGCCGGCCAAATTGGATATGTTCCTGTTCGCGGGGAAGAGGGCTAGAGCGAAGTCGCTTTTCATTTGGTCGGGAGCGCGGGCTAATGGCTGAAGCCGTAAAAGTTCGCCCGAAGAATCACAATGCACGTGCAAGATGCTCGGAAAATTGTGGTTTTATAATAACACTAAATTTTCAAATTCTCACATGCATGGCAGGTCACGTCCGGGTAATGTTTAGAAATGTGCTATAAACATTTTCATAATGTAATGAGTTTTATTTCACCAGATGGCATCACTTTGGTGACAGATCTTTTCGAAAAACGGCGTTTGAATAGGTATTCATAATTTTTTGATTGGATTACTGAGGTCTTATGTAACTATTTCTATGTACTTAATTTCTTTTAAATGGCAAACTTTAGTCGTGTCGATCTGTTTTAAATGCCGTGGTTTTCCAATCAGTTCACACGCCATGACAGCCATAACAGGACAGCATTATTCCATTCGTAGTCCAAATTTCACGTGGACCAAAATAGTTCGTTGCACAAACTGCTCACCTGACGGGTTGTAGTGCCCGCAGTAACGGAGTTTTGATGCGAGTGCTTCGTAATGAAATCCTTTCATTTAAAAAAATATCTAAACATAGACTAGACTAGTATGCTTGAGCAACAGAATGAGAGAGTTAGAGCGTGATTTTCAACTGTTCACTATTGAGAACATGTCGTATTTTTGATGGCAAACAAATTTTTATAGGAGCCTTACTACACTTAGTGTGCTAAAGCTCAGAAGTGGCGTATTAGAGCATTCCTGAGAACAAACACTACATGGGATTTCAGGCTTTGTCCGCAGGCTTAGGTAACCCAGTAGAGTTCAAAGTTCTAGCAACAACATACAGCAAAGTGGCAAATATAAATATCGCAACTTCTTTCGCAATCGCCAAGTGCGGATAATTTATCAGCACAGTCCGCGGGGTGCCTTTTGTCGAAACGGAATCTGCAAATGCTGAGAGTATAAAGACGTACCTACAATATTACGAAATTGCGGTTGTTTCCATCTTTGTAGTGCAACTTGTGTGTGTCACACAGCCGACAAATCTAAGTCTTTGTTGCGGTTAAAAGTTAACAACTTGAATGCATCAGGGCTAGCACTGGCCGCGACTTCGCATGTCGTGTGACTCAGCATCACTCGTCTTGCTCGCACGGTACTAATAGGAGAGTAACAGGTAGTGTTTGTGGCACTACAAAGAGTCGCGTGTCACATATGGTAGACGTAAATGTAATTTTTATCACACAGGAATATGGAAGAGCAGACGCTATTTGTACTGCAACGAGTATAATCAGATAATTTGGTCCTAAAACTGTCATGATTTCTATTGTTTATTAATTATTTTAATTTTATTATGGCAATTCCGGCATCGTGCTTCCTATCCTGTTGGTACCGATCACTAGAGTGGGGGGGTAGTTGATAATAATGCGAATATGGAAAGGACGGGGTCATTCCGTGAGTGACTTCAACGGAAGAAGGTTAATCGTAAGAGTATTCGTATATTTTTGTTGTGTGATTGTGCAAGTGTTCAAAAATATATTGCATTAATCAGATAAGTTACGGAGTTTCCTTTTAAAACCTTATAAATCTAAAGGAAAGACGTTAAAATAATTAGTATACATACCAACTAGTGACTAATAGTTTAGTGTTCGGCTATTTGACACAAAATACTGGTCTTTGACAAATAATAGCCGAAGTTTTCGGTAGTTATCGAAGCTTTTAATAAACCTCTACAGCTTATTTCGCGTTGGGCTTGAATATAAAATATTTAATTCCCAATTTACAACCATTAAGCAATTAGTGTTTTGCGACCTTCCAATGAGCTTATACGGACGCGGGTATTTCAGAAATTGCTCTGTAATGTTGGTAAAATCGTATGGTAATATCGGTAATAAGTACAGTTCATTATTGTTTTAACTGGTATTTACATTACCTACTTCACCACCAATAACAGAGTGAGTAAAGCGTGCAATTTATATTAAAAGCTTACAATATAATTATATTTATTTGCCTATAGCAAGCGTTAGTATAGTATATATAGTATTCAAATGAACAATGCAAAGATAAGGAAAAAAACGAATAGTTGCTTGGAAGTTAGGGTGGCGGAATGGTTAACGCGCTGGACGGGCAATCCAGAGGTACCGGGTTCGATTCCCGGTTTCTTCCACCAGGTAGCTCATTTCAATATTTCTTAGAGCTTTGAGCTTCGTATCAATGGTTTAATTATTAACTTCCACTATTAAGTAAGTTTTATGATACACTTGTATGTGTTTTTGGACGATTATGAATTTAAATATAAATACGCCTCTAATTTTAAACACAACTTCAGTTCTTTTATCTATCCAAATATCATAAACCCTCCATGATGCGTTCAAGAACCGCATATAATGATGATGACCACCATAAAAATAGACTGTTTCGTAGAACAAATTTCTTATCTATAGAAATGTTATTATTGCTAAATAATAACATCGATTTCGATAATATTATTCATTCAAATTTCGAACATCTCTGAAAAACAAAAAGAATTGATATGTGGCAAGATAAAGTAGTGTATGTAACTGTACATAATTATAATTAGGCATTAAAACACTCGTGTGATGTTATTATGAAACTTGCCTTCGGCTCGTTTCATAAAACCCAACCTCATGTTTAGTGATGTGCCGTTACCGTAAATTACGGTAACAGAGAGAGAGTAAAGTTCTCCGTAACGTTCTCCGTAGCGGTAATTATCGAGAAAGTAGTTTATATTTTATTATTTTTTTTGTTTAATTTGTACAAAGCTATTTCAAATGACCATAATAAACTGCAGTAAAGTTTTCACAATTATTAGATAAAAGGATCACATACTTTTCCATACTTTACCAACTTTCTCGTAAAGTTACCGAAATTTACGGGTGGAAATTACCGAGAAAGTTGTTTGATATATTTTTATTGGAATATTTTTAGCGTATTTCAAGTCCTTTATTAGTGATTTAATTAAGTAAACTACTATTCAGTATGTATTAAATTGGTTGGTACGCTTCAAAATAACCTTGGCTTTAAAAAAATAACATCGGCATGATAAAGCAATAATACCACAATATTTAACGAACTATGAAATCAGCTTTAATAATTTTTACAAAACAAACAAATGTACTACGTTCGTCCGTTTTTGGTTTCTATTACATTAAAATATTGCAGAACTTTGGAGGTGGGCTTCATTATTTCAATTAATAACAGTCACTTGTTTTAAACACATTATACACTTTGAGCAGTTTGCAACAGACTATTTAAATTATAACCTTTATAGCTATTACTCTTCCCACTTCGACACAATACCATTAAAAAAACTGAGTACCAATCAGGAAACCTGGGCTTATGAATCTTGGTCTCTGATTCGCTAATTAAATACCACATGTACATGCTTGTGGTTTACCTGTATACCTGGGAAGGGAACCTGCAAAGAACTGGTGCACTTAGATTACAAAGCTCGTTTATCTCGTTTTTTTACCTGCTACTCGTGAACACCATCTTTTCAAATAATAAACAATCACCACGATGCAAAGCAGTTTAACAATTAAAACGATCACTAGAAACAATCCAATAACTTTACTTAATCTTCAAAATTTCTAAAAATGTTGCTTACTGGTAAAGTTGTCGAGAATTACGGAAAAGTTACGGTAATTTCCGATGGTAAGAATTCCCGAGAACGTGAAATTTCCTGACGGCACATCACTACTCATGTTTAATACCCTTCATTATGTATAGTCACATAAACTACTATTATTGTTATTAATTCATCAATCATCATACGTAAATAACCAATTATTATATAATCAGGGTTCGTAAAATGCGAGCGAAATTAATTGAAGTGCTAAGGCCGTCACTGGTCGTCTTAAGAGGCCTTATTCCTTTTAAAAAATATTTTTTTCATATTATGACGAATATATTGATAATTTCAACCAACTTATCGAAGTGAATAATACATTTCCCGAGTTCTAGGTAGTAACGTAGCTATTTCATGCTTTCATTGCGTGCAGTCGAAAATAAGTTGAAAAAACGAATTTTCCACGTGAATTTTGTAAATTTCGAGTAGGTTTTCGAACAAAAATTATCAATGAAAAATTCAAACTGTAGGTTCCAAATATATACCAATAAATCCCAATAGCCCTGTTCTAGGTAGTAACATCAATAATATGTTAAGAAATATGTTTGATCACAGAGAAAAATGTCTAAACAATCAGCATTTTAAAAGGAATAAGGCCTATAAATAACGTAAACACATTGGAGGCGAGTTTAATTGTTTACCTATCTAAACATAATCTCGTCACTTTACCATCCTTGATTCAAAATGTCACAATTTATCAGATTATCACGACGGAGTGCTACAATTACCTGCTTTCGACTTCGGTTTTACAAAGACTCAATCCCTTAACACAATCAAAACTATTCAGGAAGTCTCACATTAAAATGCCCTCAGTGTTACAAACAAAAACAAAAAATCGGGATCGATTTCTTCACGTCCTCACACCGTCATCCCTTGGTCTTACTCGCAGACCGGTTCTATGACTCATTTGATGATGCTTCTCTCTCTTTTAATAAACATTAGAAAAGGAAGGGTATATAGATTGACTTGTTAGTTTTATAATCACTTAACTAATGCAGTGGTAATTTATACCTTAAGCTTCTGCCGTGTTTCGTTGTTTTTCCTGTCAGATTATCAACGATACATTTAATTTTGTCGTTTAATTTCCCGAGGGATTTGGCGTTAATATTGCTTAATGGTTTAATAACTCTTCAGCGAGTTAAATAACGGTAGATATTTGAAATTTAAAGTCTCTGTCCGCTCCCGTTTGTTAAAGAAACAAAGTTTGAAACCCCGACTTCTAAAGATTATTTAATAAGGATTCTAATTCACCACGCTGATGCTAGTTAGTAGTGGTTTTTCAGTCGCTTTCGCTTATCAAATGGTCGACATTGACAGTAATCAAAAGTTAGTAACTAACAGAGAATAGTAACTCTGTTCTACACTTGATAATTACACCTACCAATTAATTCGACACACAGAAATTATTGCTCTTTCGTATGAGAGTGTCGAAAACTCTTTCCGCTACGATATGAAAACTGGCCACCGCATACAATTATTTTGTTCAATTGTTTCGTTAGTTCGTCAAAATGGTTAAAATAAAACGGTTTCTGATTGCTTTACCGACAAAAACCATACCTGAATAAACTTTCGGGCTGTAAAATCACGAAATTGCAATATTTTTCGGCAACATATATTTTGTTTTTGTATTTGTGGATACATAGCTTTTCTATCACTTATTTCTTTCTGTAGATAGCATTACGAAAACAAATAGCATTTCGATAAGGGATAGTGCCACAGTTCCATAACGTCCGTCTTCTCTGAGATCGGGTACCAACCAGGCTACCAGTACGCGTATGATGGTTGGGTTTATCATGTGATAAATGAGAGTCAAAGCATCCGCCACTCACACTAGCATTTAGTCAAAACGTGACGGATGCTTTGTCACTTACTTATAGCGTGATAAAAGCAGCCATCACAGGCCCTCTAAAGTTTATTAAGCCTATCTATACTCACACTTTACGATCAACGTATTCGGATTGAAATTCTGATTTGCTAGAGAACTGAGGATTTTTGTTAGTGATCCTTGAACATTAAACATAGATCAGTTTGATCAGTAGCCTTGGAACTCATTCTACTACATTAAATTAGACAAAGACCTTACAGAGGTCGATGACCAGAATACTTGTCTACAACTTTACATTAGAATTGCATCGCCAGGGAGTCGAATCAGATGCAATATTTCTGTCTGCCCCGCATAGTTGTGTACCGAGTTGGACAGGCACCAGAGCAGCCCTGGGGATTCTACCTGACTTTTGAAGCAAATACTTATATGCAAACAGCTGTATATCTGATAGCGTTATTTACAAGGAAGTAGTTACTGACCATCCTATCACGAAACTCAACGGAGTGCACTTTATTTGCACCGCGAGTATGTGGTTATTCATTAGAATAGTAATAAAACTTGGACTTGTTTAGTATTGTAATTTGTACAATTTAATGTAGCCAGTAAATATAGTAGTGAGTACTAGTTGGAAAGTAATCTTCAAACATGACCGTTATTATTCGATTTTCTAATAGTAAAGGTGGTTCTTTAGTATGTTGAAATTTTAGCTTTGAGTTCCGCGAGTTCACTTGTTTTTCAGCTTAATAAAAACTATTAGTACTTAATAAAAGTAGCTCAATATGTCATGAAACAAAGAAAAACAGCGGTGGTAGCCTAGTGGTTAGGGCATGCGACTTTCAATCCGGAGGTCGCGGGTTCGAACCCGGCCTGTATATCAATGAGTTTTTCGGAACTTATGTACGGAATGTCATTTGATATTTACCACTCGCTTTTCGGTGAACGAAAACATCGTGAGGAAACCACCTAAGCCCAATAAGGCCTAGTTTCCCCTCTGGGTTGGAAGGTTTGATGGCAGTCGCTTGCGTAAAAACTAGTGCCTACGCCACATCTTGGGATTTAGGTAGCCGACCCCGATTGAGAATTCACTCTCTACAAAGATATGGGACAAAGGCTAGGAGGAGGAGGAGTACTTAAGAAAATGATTAAATTTATTGCTTGGTTTTTCGGGAGACTATTTTCCAAAGTACAAACGTCCGTTATAAACACGTTAAATTATAACCATACAAGGCCAACCAAACCCCTTTTTGCAATGTTTTTTAGTGCAAACTTGACTCGATGACCCCATTGGAGGCACGTGGCCTACTCCCGCGTGGTTTTTGCGACGGGTCTGACTCATCAAATTCCGAGAAGCGATAGGTGTCTGACACAAAACCGCAAGCCCAGTACAAAAAGGCCTTAAATTGCGACTCATGAGTCTGCCTGCTTGATTCTCACAGAAAAAAACTGTAGTTCTAGCACAACTATGACACACAGCTCTTTGGACACTAAATATCTCTGGGGTCGGACCGACACTTGTTAGGCTATATAATACAACACGTAACGGAATGTTATATAAGTTGTATGATCAGATATCAACACATATTACATTATGGATGTAACTCATAATAATAAATCTGCTTATATCAGAAATAAGTCTTATTAAATAAATACTACGTCATTTATCAACCGTTTTAGAATGTCCTTTCGATAGTAGGCGTCTACCAAGCTGGTCCCATATGATTTCGGCGAAGATCTGATGATGATATCCATGAGGAATCAAGGGAACTCTTCAAATATTATAATTACATCTATGACGATTCAGGTGGTTTTTTAAAGTAATTCGTTCAGTTGTCCTAGGAAATACAATTTCTTCACGTTGAAGTCGGTTATTTTTTGTGAAAAAGAGATTATTGTCTAATAATCTTTTAAGCCTTTTAAACTGGACACAGCGTTAGCCTACGACCATGTTATAGTCTTTTTCTACTCCAGTACTTTTTTCTGTCATTTAAATACTTAGTTACTAACTCTAATATAAAGACATAAATTATGAAAGTCTGTAAAAGTCTATACTCTATTGCCCAAAAAAACACTGCTAAACGATGTTATAATGTCGCCAAAATAGCATCACTTAGTACCACAGATTACAAGATAAACAGCTGCATTCACAGAATTTGCAATTTAAAAAAAAAGCTTATTGTACTAAGGCATTGCATTGCTGCCAACTTTAAAAAAATGTTTTCTCTTCAGTGCATGTATGTTTAGTATAGTGAACGTATACCTTTATGTATAAGTTCATATTTTTTTGACAGATGTTTAGTATAGTGAACGTATAGCTTTATGTATAAGTTCATATTTTTTGACAGATGGACGTCAATAAAAAAAAGTTTATCAGACAATTTTTTTTTTAATTTTGTTTGTCTCAGAGCGGGAACATGTAATTATTTTCTTTGTTGTTTATTTGCATTTTATTTATGAAATGTCGAGTCGTAGAAAAAATATTGTATGCAACGTTGTATAAGTAGGTCAAAAAACGCTCGTGGCATCTTTCTTACGATGTTCGCTACGCTCACATCATAACCCATTCCACTCGCGTTTTTTGCCCCCTCTTATACAATGGTTGCATAAAATACTATTATGTACGGTATTTTTAATGAAATACGGCGAAACAGCAATTCATACCTGAATGTTAAATACGTAATATACGGAAACGTGTACCTCGTTGTCAAAGATTTCAGTCCTATAGTTACTGAAAACTTTGACAACGCAAATTCTAAGGACGCATCAGAAAACCTCTAAGGCAAATTGAAGGGGCTTCAATATTATTGCCCTATGAAAATCAATTAGAATTCTACAGATTTTCAACTATTAGGCTAAAATGTATCATATTCGGCAGTTTAAAGTTGGACATCTTTCGAACAGAATACACCAATCAATATGATAGGTGATAGAGGTTTTTGCCGCTTCTGTAACTATGCATGAGATGCATGCTGAAAAATAAACTGTGCTTACATCTGCGGTGTACTTTAACTGCTGTTGTATTCTACTTTTTTTTTTATTAGTTATTGTTACCGATAGAATTCTTTAGCAATCCTAAATCCTCGTTTTTTTAGATATAAATAAATATTACGGGACAAATGATATCAATATAATTATCATATGAATATGATTATCATTTTGTATTATCTTCGCAGTACAAACTAAAAAACAATGAATTTAGCGAACTCCGCTTTTCGCCGCATGTAAAGTAATCGCATTCTGCAATGCGCATTTTCACCTTCGACAGATACGTACTCAAAATGTGACGTAGACCCGTCGTGCGATAGTCCCTTTTGCGGTAAACACAGTGGTTTCCGCAGAGGTTATTGTTTCGTTGCTAGCTGTACGAAAATATAAACTGACACTGTATCTACTATACTTATATACGTAATATTGACGCTATTTAGAACCCAAGCGTTCATTTGGTACTAAGCATAATTATCTTTTTACCAAATAGCCCATTGGGTCCCAATAGAGATGACGACTGATACGACGATTATACAACGTAATGTAGTTATATGAATAAAATTAGCTCATTATGTCATGAAACAAAGAAAAAAGAGAAAAATATACAAGTATATACATATATAAGTATATGTATATATAAGTTTTGAAATATTTCAAAGGTAGGTAAGCTAATTTTATGAATATTTTTGATACAAAAGATATTTTAAATTATTTTCAAAATACTCATAACTTAGCAAAACAATAATTGTACGACAACCATAAAAACGCACAATAAGTATTGTCTCAATACAAATATTGGTACCCATATAATGACGTCACGATTAGGTGGCCAGTTGTATAAAGCGTTTTTAGCGCTCCCTAGGAACGTTGAACTTTGACGGTCATTTCTGACTTAGAGCAGTCTAAGTGTTAGTCCCATATAGACTTTGATCCCAATAGAAAATAAAATCGATTGATATCAAATGATGTCGGCTACATTACCCCGCATAATAGCCAAGCTAGCTGGCCGAGGGATGAGCCGGCTCTGTGGTCCAAAGAACATTCCGACTGTTTTTTTTACTTATAATTATAACTAAATTAAGTACATACTTTTTGCTATTGCATAAAAAGGCATCTGTTAAGTAGTGTTATAGTTTATTTGTTTCTCTATTCATCATTATATCCGACTAGGGCTGCCATTCGTCCGTGTTTCCCCGGATTTGTCCTAGGTGGCCGTCCGGGGGCCATCCGGGGGTTTTCAAAAAGTGTCCGGGGAAAACCCACTATTTATGCGAATGAAAAATAAACCGATTGTTATTTTAATAATACACGGACACGTCCGGGGAAAATATAAGATTTAACCAAATGTCCGGGTTTTTTTAAGTTTTTGTCCGGGTTCGGCAAATTTAGAGATTGCAGCCCTATATCCGACCCATCTATCGACCAAATTGCCTTACGCTCCACTCCACCAACGTCCCGTTTGGTATTGAATCACGTACCTATAGTTGTTTCATACCTTTATTTTTTTAGTATCACAGTCACTCAACCATGACTGAATGCATTGATGTGTTCGTTTTAACCTTTTTTTTATTTGAATGCTCGTAACTTGATTGTTGAGTGTTTTTATCCGACTTCAAAACTATCTCAAATCGGTTATATTTTTTAAAATGTATACTTAGAACGCCGATTTATTAAGAGCTCTGTAAATGAGACTTCGCATGTATACAGCCGCAGTGTTCATGCTTATTATTATCTCTTTATGTAAGTAGTTTCTGTGATGGACTTATTGGTGTGCGTCACAGCAACAGCTGTCTGTGGGCAGGTAAAGCGTCAAAGCGGCGAGTAGGCTTGTGTAAAAAATATCGATATAGTTTACTCACACCGTGAAACAGTCAAATGTCGCCCTAGCTAGTATAAATATAAATACGTACGTTCATCTGTTTGATAATGAAATTTAAACATTTTTTTTTTCTTTATTCTTTTCAGGCCAATGGGGACATTTACCCGCTAGGGCCAAATTTGACGGTTTCACGGTACAGTCGCCATCAGATATATCGCAGCATATAAGGCGTTCATAAATATCTGGACACGACTCTTATTGATTGGGCATTATATTATAGTATATGTTCAGATATTTATGACCGCCTTATAAGCTGCGATATATCTGATAGCGACTGTACATATCGATATTGTTTAGTATTCATAGTATTTATTCATTAACAATACACGATTGTGTCTGAAATGCATATGTTTTGTATATGATAATAATGTTAACAATTAATATTTTGTTGATGTGAATGAATTACTCTGCAATTTTACATTTTTAAACATCGATATATATTTTTTTATTTGGCCATCCCTTATTTATAGTAGTGTTGGTCCAGGGCTCCGCCGCAGACCGCCCGGCATTTCGCATTGCAAATCCGCTTTGCTGCGGTTTATCCTCGGCATAGTTTAGTTTGTCGAATTATAATATTAACGAACACTACTATTGTTTGAAGGTATTTGGTGGGAAATTATAGGCGTGTGTTGCGCATTTTGAATGTTGCCTATAATTCATGGAATGTAAGTTTTCAAAGAAGTAAATTAAGTAATTCGTGGATTCGTTTGAATAAGTTTAAACAACAATGTATGGACGCGCGGCGTAATGTCAGTCTGGCGCCATCTGTTGCTCATAATTTCCACTTTCCACTTTCAAAGGATTTTTTTTAACCAATTTTGGTGAGGGATAGCTGGACATCCAAAGATGGTTATAGGATACTTTTGACCCGACTACGGTATAAAAAAATTACGCGTACGAAGTTCCAGGCGCCTCCTAGATATACACACATTTCACGCAAACATCATTATCATCCATTCACATTCATATTGTTTCAGGATGCAACTAGGCGCGGTTTAATGTCGATTTTCAGAATGACAATCCAGAAACAGAAGTCAAACTGTATAAGTCAACACTGGCATAGTGCATAGCTTACGTCATCAATTTATTTATTATCCAACATGGCCGCTTGTATCGCTGACATTCTAGTCGTAAGCAGAGCAATTATCTGTCACAGCGCAGCTTATCGATCGTCGCGGAATCCGGGTTTGCTTCGGCCGATGTGTATCGGCCCGGTCGGCTTGCACAACTTTATCCGCGCGTATCGTATATTATCTGTACTTGCTTATTGTGCGGGGGGTTTGGGCTTGAGCAAACGCAGAGACCAACTTAGCAAGCTGGAGAGAATAGAAATTTATGAAACATGTAATTTTTTTTATGTAGTGTACACAGCATAATTTTTATATTAAAGCATTGATACAAAGATCAAAGAAAAATTACCGGCCTTTTCTTTGAGCTTTGATCTTTGTATCAATGGTTTAATTGGATAAAACATAGTTCTTCTAATTTTGGGTATTAAATATAATCTTTCAATTTATTTTTCATATTTGGTGGAAGTACCTACTTAACCGGGTACAAGGTATCCCCTTATATATTAATCTGCCGCGCTTTAGTTAATCCCGAAATCACCTCTTTGGCTCCCCTACTATAGCTTTCGCATCAGGTTCGGTGGTCCAATAGGTAAGACGCCCTTGTTGGCCCGGAAAACTGTTGGAGACGCGGGTTCGAACCCTGCCTGAACCATTAAATTTTTCAATTTTTCGCTTCATTATAAACATATGATTTTTTAAACTTACGAATGTGATACCGTGTGTGTATTGTATATCAATTTCAAATACAACTCATGTAGTTGCTGAATAAAGAATACCGCCCACTATCTTTCTTTTCACAAGTTGTAAGTCTTGCGCTACTTAAGCAGGCGTTTCTATTTTGAATCGTAACCTTACGGGCACCCAGCGTGGCGAGCTCTTTAGCTATACATAGAATATTGATTGTGGGTAATATAGGAGTTTGACGAAGTTAGTGTGCCTTAAATCAAGTTCTTTGTGGTTTTTATAGTTAATTGTTCAGATTATCATCACATTGGGTTATATTTATATACATAAGGTGCATCGTTTGTGCGAATAATAGTTAATAAGAAAGTGTGAGGTCTACATAGTTCGCTTGTTTAACAATGGCTATAATTGGAATGGTTTAACGTTTATAACACCATATACGAGGGGCGTCTGAAAAGTTCTAAGCCTAAGGTATTTCGAGGTTATATATGCGTTTATGATACTGGCCACTAGAAAGGTCATTTAAAAACAAATTATTAAAAAATAACATGTCACGTTTTTATTATTCTGTTTCGAGATATTCAACGGAAAAGTACATCATGTGTGAATTACCAACGAATATTACGAAAATTGAGCACCGTGCTGTAATTAAATTCCTTACAAAAAGTGACAAATCACCGCAGTGTATTTTTGAGGAAATGGCTATTATTTACGGTGATTCTGGGCCTTCTTATGCCACAGTCAAAAAGTGGAGTCGCTTATTTAAACTCGGACGGGAATCGATCGAAGATGACCCCCGCTCAGGGCGGCCAATATCGGTAGTGACCGAAGAAAACGTAGCAAAAGTCAAAAAGCTGGTATTAGAAGATAGAAGAATTAAGGTTTGGCAAATAGCTGAGGTCTTAGGTATTAGTAAAGAAAGAGTCGGAGAAATTTTACATGAACATTTGTACATGAGTAAAGTCAGTGCTCGTTGGGTACCGAAAATGCTAACGGCCTTCGATAAAGTACGTCGTGTGGAAACTTCTCGGGCGTTTTTAGAATTGTGCGAAGATGATTTAGATGAAGTTTGTTCCCGAATAGTAACTGTTGATGAAACATGGATCAGACAGTATGATCCGGAGTGTAAGTCTGAGTCGATGCAGTGGATTGAAAAGGGTGAAAGGCCGCCGAAGAAATTTAAAGTGCAAAAGTCGGCCTCTAAGTTAATGGCTACGGTATTTTGGGATTGTGATGGCATTCTTTTAATCGATTATTTAGAAAAAGGCTCTACGATAAACGGAACTTATTATGCAAATCTAATAAGACAGGTGCGACAAGCCATAGTTGAGAAAAGGCGGGGTAAACTAAGGAAAGGCATTTTGTTTTTGCAAGACAACGCACCCGTTCACACCGCTAATGTTGCGAGGCGTGCTCTGAAGGAAGTTGGTTTTGACGAAATTGACCACCCACCCTACAGCCCAGATCTAGCCCCAAGCGATTATTTTCTATTCAATAATTTGAAGAAAGAGTTGAGGGGAAAGCGATTTAGAAGTGACGAAGAGATGAAGGCGGCTGTACAGGAGCATTTTGAAGGGCAAAATGAAGATTATTTTTTTAATGGCCTAAAAGCACTGTATAAAAAATGTAAAAAATGCATTGATTTAGGAGGAGACTATATTGAAAAATAAACACGAGTTCATTTGTGTAAATTGTTTTTTTCTATCTTAGGCTTAGAACTTTTCAGACGCCCCTCGTAGGTATCCCCGCTATTTTGAAAATTAAATTTTAGACAACTCTTTCGGCTAAAGTAATCTGTATAAGTATCGAAGCTACTCACAAAGTTTCGGAAAATCGATTGAGAAAATCGACCTTCTGACGAGTAAACTGCCGCCGGGCAACTGGATATCCGCACATTCAGACATACGAAATAATTTTTGACCAAGCTGAAACGGGGACGCTTCGCTCGCTCGGTCGAAATGTAGGCCTTGTTATGCTTAAATTCGCATATGTCCATAGGAAAGACGCGGACGTTACACCTGTATATGGGCCAATCGAGATGGTCAGCATTTGAACTGCCACCCAGATGCAAAATAGCAGTTCTGATGTCAACTGCATCCAAACTGCAAACCAACTGTGTTGTGACATTGAATGCTATCTATCCGTCGCAAGTTTTTGTCAACGCGCATCAAGCTATCGTAAATTGCCATGAACCACGAGAGTCGCACGAATTCTAAATGTCAGGACGATAATTAAAACGTTATACCTACCTACGTGACATATCAATCGTGGAGACCAGGGAAAATATGAAGTTTACCCAGATAGCAGTTTACTTGGTCGCGCAGAATGAAATTCATTTTAATGATTTACGAGCAGCGCAGTAAAAGTTTTGCTACTTCTGGCCAATTATTAATATGCATTTTAATTTGGGATAGGGGAGTGTGTTTTAGTAGTTTATGCAACTGTTACATAATGAGAGCACTATTAGTAACTCCCGCGGAGCGTAGAAATAAGGGCGTTTTTCATGAAAAGCTCTTATTTCGTCGCTCCACTTTTTTTTATTATTCACATTGAAAATGCTATCGATTCTGAGTAAGACGAACCCAAAAACGTCAAGTTCTAGAAGAAACAGGGATTTGTTTTTTTTTTTGGAAAACGCTCATAAACATACCTGTGCCAACTCGGGACACGTTCATATGGATTTGATATCGATAAAAAATATGTCGATATATAAATATATTAATACATGTGATCATTGAATATTCTCGATTACCTACTATAAAAAAGTTCGATATCATGTCTGATGAAGTTAATATTTTCACCTAGACGTCAATCTTTTATACCGACGAATATGGACTTACTTACTATAAAAACTAATTAAAAATAGACGAATAATAGACGTTTTAATTGTTTTTATTTTAAAATGAAGAGAAAAAATATATGTTGATGCCATTCAAATCTTGGCAGTAACATCGATATATTTTTTGTCGATAAAATATACTGCTACAACATTTTAGTATCACCATAACATCATCATATGTGATGAGTAGGGTTCGTAAAATGCCAGCAAAATTCATCGAAGTGCTAGGGCCGTCACTGGTTGTCATACGTCATTTCAATAGATTTTGCTCGCATTTTACGATCCCTGATGATGAGTTTAAGACGACCCCGCCCGAGATATCGTACTGTTATGAAATACGCATGCCCTGTCATATTCTTATATGTTACATATATAATATTAGAATGCTTGTACAGTGATTTACGCAAGTCAACAAAAACATCGATATTATAAGGTTTTGGGAGCGTTCGAACGGTGTCACGGTCAATGCAATGCAATGCTTTGATTGATTTGCGCAACTATTAAGAAAATAACCAATATTTCCAATTACCAACTTCGTTAAATTAACATTGGTTTTAAATTACATTTGATGACGCGGTTGGTGCAGTGGTAAAGCAGCCGCCTGCTGAGCCGGCGGTCCGGGGTTCGATACCGCAAGGGCTAATATTTGTGTGATTGATGAACTCGAATATTTGTGCCTCGGTCAAGGATGTTATTTAAGTATGTAGTAATCTAGAGGTATATAACTGTATACGTATTGTTATCGTCGTCTAGTATCCATAACACAAGCTTACTAGAGCCTTAGAATAAATACGGCTAGAAACCTAGTTAACGCTTGAAAGTGAAGCCAGTTTTGGTTAGGCACGGGTTAATTTTCGTCTGTGTGCATCTGTCACAACGTCAATGTCACAAGCAAAACGTCTCTATAATTGGTTCGTAGACACGCACACATAAAACCAAAAGCAGCTTCATCTTTCGCAAATCTGTTGTATGAAGACTCTCATTCTAGGTGTACTTATTCTAAGAATAGAGCTTACAGACAAAGTCTGTGGGACTGTCCGATATTTATTTATGATACGAGTACAACTTGTGTCTGTCTGCGACTCTGCGTTAAGACGTACTCATACAGACCACCTTTCAGACGTTTTAATATCTTACCACAAGGTGCCCGCGACTTCTTTTTATACTGTAGTTGCGTAAAAAGTATCCTATAACATAACCATCATTGGGTGTCCGTCCAGCTATTCCTGTACCAAAATTGGTTAAAATTTATCCATCCGTTTCGGTGTGAGGGGAGAACAACGGAAATTATGCCCAACAGATGGTGCCAGACTGGCATATTGCCGCGCGCCCATATAACAAAACACGATCCTGCATCACGCTATTAAGATCTTCCCTGTCATCATGACTTATCTATGGAGAGGGATCCACAGAAAACTGATTTTCAATACACATCTAGAATTTCATAATAGTATAGATAATTCCAATAAGACTTGAGAACAACAAGAACCGTTGGACGCAATATTTTTCTAGCAAGTAATGGAGCTCGGTGCATGTACATTAAAAGTCGTACCCTTTAATATTTAAGCCTTAGACAGTTTCACAACTGTGGCAGAACTAATTTAACGACCGACTATAACTAAATAGAAGTGCATTAGCAACCTGCGTTGGAGTGGACATGTGGTTTCTACTGTGGAAGTTCTAATCGCTTTTAATAATGTAGCCTACAATAGCCAGCGCACGTGAAAACGAGCCTCGATGAGAATATCAGTTCGAAGCTGGATGTGAACGGGAAATTTAGTTAACATTTCTCTTTGTTGGATACATTACATACCCTTACAATGAGTTTACAGCGACCGCTAGCAACTGTGATTTGTATGAAATAATTTAGTTCCACAAAGCAACCGCTAAGGGCACTGTACTCTTCTCCATACGAATCGTCGCTAGCGAGTAGCAGTAGCATATAATATGTGTGCTTTAGCCGCCGCTTACTATGATTAGACACCCGGGTGCTAGATTCGACGTCTTTAATGTCATTAGTCCGAAATATCACCATATCTTCTGCTTTAGCGATAGCGCTCAAATAGCAAGCATCGAAATATACCATGGGTGATATAGTTATACCTACCACTGAAATGTCTTGTGCCAATGACAATCGAATAAGATAATCAAAGTAATAGAAAATAAACTTATTTATCTAAATTATACAAGCTTCAGTAAATTATAAAACGAACGTACTAACGTGAATAACTATTTATATGTTTTTTTATAAAAAAGTCTTTATTATGTAGGTACTTAGTAAAAATTACATATTATTCATAGTTATTCATGTAAGTATTATTTGTATTATTATTTTCTGAAGCTAATGGTTCCATCTGTCTTAGGTCATCTTTCAGATCAGTTGATACCAGCACCTAGACTCTGTCGCGTGACAAATACTACCTGACACTTTCCGTTCAATACCGTGCGAGCAAGACAGCTGACGAGCGTAGACGCAGTAAGATACTTGCAGGACGGGCACTAATGATGACGCCAAATTTATTTGCTTTCTTACACGTAAATAAGTCTAAATCTATTAACACAATAATATGGGCGGTACACACGCGCCTGGTACTAAAATATGCCGTTTTAAGCTCATAATGAAAAGCGATAACAGTCGCGAGCGCATCAGTAACGGTAGCACGTCACTAAATCACACCAAAACAATTCGCGTTCGAATTATAAAACCACGCACACACTAGGAATAAACTATAAGTCGCTTGGTGACAACCAAAATTTCTGTCACTACTATTCAAAAATGTCGTATCTAGTTTGTAGATTGATACTGAGATAAGAGCTTTATTTGAAGTAGGTATTTGTTATTTAATGATTATTGGTTGTCAACAGACGATGTGTTCTTGTAGTCACATCAACTAAATACGACTTTAAACGAATTCCAAGCCCTTTGAATAGAGTCCACAGATTACTGAAGAAAACTTTTTATCCGTTTACGGAAAAGCGAGTAAAAAAGGGTACGCCTCTTTTCTCCTCCACGTACGTAATTGCGGGCGCTTTCTAGTAAGTGACAATAATAAATAACTAAATCGACAAGAAGTGGAGGTACTTTAACATAACTCTGCTGTCCATACGACGTTTCTTCAATACGGTAAAGTGTGTCTCCGGCCTTACGGCGCACAAGCTCGCGTGCGCAAACGCATACCTTTTTTACCGCATCACGTTTCAACCACTATAATTCACATCTCGCCGCGGCTACGGGCCGCGCACGCAAAATCAACGGATGCTAGTGCGGTCATTATGTACATGCTGAACTGATGACATGACGGTTTGACAGTTGATTGAGGTTGTCCGATATTTATTGAGATGGTCCAATGACATTTAGCGATGAGAGCTTGGCGTTTCTGAACATAGCCTAAACGCTGCATCGTACCTCTTTGGTGTTTAAAAACTAAGTATAATACGTAATATCTAACTTCAGAGGCACAAACTTTGCCGCAAGTTGAACCTACTCCAACAAGTAATGTTTGCGATATCTAGAACATGCAAAGATAATTATCGGAAGAAACGTTAATCGACGGAATATATTGGGGAAATAATTTGAATATTAATGAATAATACGAATGAATTTCTCGTTCATAATCCTTCAACGGTTCCTTTATTGTGAAAGTTCCTAGCGGGAACATAGCAATCGTTGGAGCTATAGCCACCGTCTTTACGCCATATAGAATTCATCTTAGCTCAGCGCATTAGCGAATTTTACGTTCTAGTATAAAGCCAGATACACACTAGTGACGTGGCGCAGGATTGCCGGCCCTAGCTCGATTTAATTTCAGAAAACCGAATTTTGCACTTTGTGCCACTTCATTGGACGCCGTCGCTGGTGACATTTGTCGCCTAGTGTATCCCTGGCTTGAAGAATGTGCTATGTAGGTTCTTACACTCTAGAGTATCTTACAATCCGAATCTATAATCGCATACCTAGGTACATCTCATTAGATGATTCAAGTACACTGTACATATATCGCGTACCAAAAAGAAAGCTACAATCGTCGACCACTCTAAAAAGAAGGATAAGTTTAACTCATAAACACAAGTTTCAATATGGCAACTTTCGACATCTATGCAAAGAATAAACATTTTTATTATTTCATTTAATGGGGTAAATTGGGTCCAAAACTGAGATAAATAAGAGGCCACTTAGCGATCAAGTGCCGTCTTTATTAACAACTTTATAAAATAAGCTTTTCGTCGGGGATAGTGCAATATTGCGTAAATAACAGCTGTCGATAAAGTTCTCATTTCAATAAAATACTTAGCATTTGTTTGAAAATTTGTTCGTATCTACACTTGTTACTTACGCGGTATTGCACTATCCCCGACGTTTTGTGTTTAAATCGCGATTGTCGACTTAATGAGTGTAAACAAAGGACGACTCACTGTTGGAAAATGATAGATTACTCGTTTGCGTCGGTGGTGCTATAAAAGTCTGTATTTTTCCTTTTGTCTTTAAAAGAGGGTTTGATTGTAATTGAATTATTCGCTCAAAAAACAGAGAAGAAAGAATCGGACAGATTTTATAATTTATGAAAAAACCAAACTGTTGGTTTCAAATATATACCAATAGATCACCATAGCCCTGTTCTAAGTAGTAACATTGATAATATGTTAAGAAACATGTTTGATCATAGAGAAAAATGTCTAAAACAATCAGCATTTTTGAACGGATAAAGAGCCTTAACAATTCTTAATATTGATTCTGCTTACCATAAACTATGTGAATGATAGTCTTCATTCGTCAATTCTTATCTATGTTTTTTTTTACAAGACAATGAGGAAACTCAACAATTACAACTCCATTGCAAGGTACTGCCTTCCATGCGAGTAAGACGTTACTGACGTAATATTACTTACAACATACGTCTTTTCGCATCTAGGATAGAACAGGCGCGTGCGCAAGGTTCGCGTAAATCAAAATGGCCGAAGCCTGAGTCAGTAATTGAGGAATACATAATTAAGGTGGCATCATCCTGTGGCATCACCGTTGTTTTAGAACGACCCCATTTTATTAATCGCCGCTTTTAATTTCAAGTGACTAATCTACAAACTGTTTCTTGTCACTCGTTACATACATAAAGTTTGGATTTAATATAAATCTTATGTATTTTTTCAAACATGCATAGAAATGTCGTCATAACGTGCGTTATAACAGGCTTCGAAGTACCTCGTTTCGGGCGGAACAACTCGAGAGAACTGTAAAGGAATTTCATACAAAATCGAAAGTCAATGCCGGGAAGTATTTTTTTTAAACATGGCGTCCGTGGTCATAAACAGGCTAGACAGCTGAATCATATTTTTTTGAGTGGTTTTTTTTATTTCATTGCATAATATATGTTTGAGAAAAGCACTATACATGCCTAGCCGTGAAAAGGGCTTGCCGGGTTCGTATCACTATCCGTCTATACCTACTCACGAGGCAAGCCTTTCTATCCCGACGTCTGCAGTAATGTACTATAATTAGACTACTTTATTCTGTATCGAAGCAACGTGCGACGTATTAGGTTTCCATTAACCCCATATTATAGTATGCCATGTCAAAAATTTGCTAGTCAAATTGAAATTAACTGATATTTTAACGTAACGTTCAAATGTCTCGCATGGATCCGGGTCTAAGCATACTGGGCTTAACAAATATTAAGTAGGTATATTCTAGAATTTATCGCGATAATGGTTCCGATGCAAATAACTTACTCTACCTAATAATTTTCGATATATTTTGCGGCTTTAAGTAGGACAAGTTCCGGGTCCATATCCGATTTCAAGCTTGCTACTTTATTGTAATCAATAATAGACTTGCTGCTCGACGGGATAAATTACCTTAGTTATATATAAGTATCTTATCGATTGGGTGGAGTTAAATTCAAGCAAGTTACACCGTAATTATATATTCTATTTAAAAGCCGGATTAACATATTTTTGGGCCATGATTTTGTAAAAAACAATTGAAACATTCACCAAGACGATACTTATAATTACGTTTATTTTATGATTGGAAAGAAAAACGCGCAACTAGCACAACACGTTTTACGTGTTTAGATCCAAGATACGAGAGAAAAAAACACTTTTACCATATTATATTTGTGTCAAATTATGTACTTTTGTTAAAAGACCTTCGATTGTTTTCAATAAAACAAGCATTTCGTACTGACCCCATCAAAAAACAAAGTTATTTCTGTCCTGAAAACGGGATCAAAGGCTAATGGATTAAACAAAGCAAATAAAATATTCAGCCTCTAATGGTTCCAGATCCTGATCAACCTTTGGTTTATTTTTAAATGTATATTTGAATTGGTTAAAAATTATCTTACTAGCACAAAAAAAAATGTTTTTTATTCAGCCAGAAAGCTAAATTTTATTAATTTCAAATAGAAATTTTGTGAACAGGCAAAAACGCCGTCCGCCATTTTTGTCTTTAGCTTATCTACGGCGTGACGTAGGCGATCCCGTAAATAAATACGAGTAATACACACCTACCTATGATGCGAATGACGTTTCTAGTTTTAAGTAACGTTTTAGTTTTTACTGGATTGATGACTCACTATCAAGGGTGAAAATGACAGACAGCTTTTTAAGCATTTCGAAATACAGAATAAAAATCATATTTTCAATTTGTTCAGCCATCTTCTATTTAGGTTTCCTTTGTCAAATACTATACGAAATAAACATATAAGTTTGATAAAAATTAACATGAGTCAACTAGCCTATTGTATCATATACGGTTCACGGATTGGTTTGCGGTAAACGATGGGGTAAATTACGAGGTTGGATATGTTAGGAAACATTGTGGAGCTGTCTGGGCGGCAGTTAGTGTGTCAGTGGCACACACCTGCCTGCTGACGTCACGACCGAGTACTCGACCGATCATCGCTAGTGCTTATAGGTAAAGAGGTTTCCACAGTCTATAAATTCAGTAGTGGTTTCCTAATTATGGAATAATTAATTAACTTCGTGTAAGTGCTACCAGGACACTATCATAATGGTGAGTTTATGTCTTTTTTCAA
Source organism: Apotomis betuletana (assembly GCA_932273695.1). Taxonomy (NCBI): domain Eukaryota; kingdom Metazoa; phylum Arthropoda; class Insecta; order Lepidoptera; family Tortricidae; genus Apotomis; species Apotomis betuletana. The sequence goes on along the minus strand of OW026298.1, from coordinate 6,580,059 downwards.
AGGAGACCACTGTTGTGAAGAAAGCCAAAAGGAACCCAAGATGTTATAAAACCATATACCTATCTATTTAAACTCTCTAGAAGAGATCGTCGCAATATTACTTATTATTTATCAAAAAGGCAAAATTCATAGTTTATATTAAGTATGACAGTAAAAATGTTGTTACTAGTGCCCGCATGTAAAGCCTGACCAGAAATATATGAGGATGCGCCATATTGCGGAATTTCACTGGAACTAATTTCTTACACTGGCAATGATTTGATGATGGATTGTCAACAATGTCAATGTCCTTCGTTGTGGTTTCTTTAAAAGAAAAATATTTAAAATTATCCAAAGAAAATGCCGAAAACCATTCACAGTCGTGAACGTAAGATTATAAATAAAGTGTACACGTGTTTACTACACGAAAATCAGCCAGGAAAAGAGTGCATTCCATTAAATGATATTACGAGGTTAACATAGTGGAACTGACAGGTATTTAAACTAAAGTCATTATAGTGCGTTGTGATTGGTTGCAAAATTGTTGCCATATAAATCTTATAAATAACGCCCTCTTGACAATCCTCATATATTTCTGGTCAGGCTTTACTAAGAAAGCCGTTACAGAAAAAAACGAAACGCGTATCTATTTCCTGTAAATGACAACTTTTCAATGTCGGATAGCAAAAATTTATATAAATCAACTACTTCAACAGGCTTCTATTAACTTCCTCACAATGTATAGTCAGAATGTAATACTTGTCATAATTTTCATTGGTAATAATTAGCAACTTTTTAGAATCACTTCACACTTAACAGGATGATCTTCTGGACGAGCCATCCGAAAATTTCGTATCATTTCGTTTCGTATCAGAATTATGACAAAATCCACCCTGACTCCCCCTGACTTGACTTCCGGAAGATCTGCGCTGGCTTTCGAACTAACATTATGCTGAGGTGTGACCTATCCGAGGTAAATCATAATTAAAGACCGTATAATTAAAGACTAGTTAATAGGTTTTTTTTTACACTGTTTGGTACTATGTATTGAATTAAGTTTTCATCCCGAACAAATGTATTTCTTTCTCTCAAACCAGGCGCCGTGAATATTGAGTGTAGATTGACGTCTGGTTTCCCGAACACTCGGAAATAGCCTTCAGACCGGCGATGGATGGAAACGCTGAAACCTTTCGATATCAGGTATAAACATTTCTCGTGAAAACGAGTACCAGGAATTTAGCATTTCTAATATTTGTAAAATATTTTGCTGACATGATTTTCCATTAGAGTTACTAGCTAAGACGTTCTGAAGCATTTCTTTTTTAAGCATTGGTTTCGTAGCCCTTTTCCGCTGTCGGTTGAAAATCATCCCATAACCATCTTTGGATGCCTATCTCTGTACCGATTGGTTGAAATCCCTCCAGCCGTTAAGGAAACTGGTCTTCAATACAATGTTAGTATTTAATAATATTAGATATAAAAGATAAACACAACTGCGAGAGAGACTACATTTATACGCGATCGTCAAGGTTAGGCTAATCTTTGTACTACAATATCAAGGGTTTGATGGATAACATATTGTTAATGGAAGGATAGTTGGAAGGCCTTTGCCCAGCACTGGGATAATAATATTTATTATTTATTGAAAATTATATTTAGGGATTAGTTACGGATCAGAAGGGACATTTACTTTAGGGAGCTTCAATCAATTCTCGAACTTCCTAGCCATCGAAGTTTTATGATAAAAGAAAGGGTGTAAAAAATAGACTTCAATAGTTTATTTTTATTTTCATCGTACACCACTCAGACACAGATCGAAATTCCTTACACATGAATCATACACGACAAGACTCGTTTAAACGCAAACTCAATCAAATTGACTTAACTTTCTCAGACTCATATCTGCCTTATGAACTTAAATAAGCAGAAAACAAAGTCGCATTGAAAGCGCAGACAAACTTAACATACTGGTACTTTCCGTTGGATGTAAAATACCCATTAGGCCAGGGATTACTATCCAGGCGTAACAAGTAGACCTACATTAGAAGCGAACGCGGGCGACCCGAGTTACATTTCTATTTGAACGGGTATATGGGACATGTATTATGACTAGAGATAACGGCAGCAACCTCGCATCTCGTTACAGCGCGTAAAACATCAGACTTATTCCATCCGCTTTAAATTTTGATGTAGAATGGGGATTGCACGGCCTGATATTGCTAAAGTTACTTTTTGGAGTGCGGTTGGGAGTACTCTTAGCTGCCAGGAATACAGTTGGGTTTTATTTGGAATGTCAAATTGCGTATGAGTTTTGATTACGATAGATTTTTAGAGCATTTCATGGCCTATATCCAGCGGCAAGCATGCGTTACACCGTCGGCTGATATATTTATGTTGCGGATGCAATATAATTGCTTTGTGCTAACAATGTTTCCATGTTTGTAAAACAATGTTGTTACAATATTACAGATACTTAAAACAGAGATAAAGGAACGTGTAAGATTTATCCAGCAATCTATTCATTTAGTAGTATTTTTTTTATTGTAGATAATGTAGATCTCGATTTAATTAAGTCGCTGGTGATAGGAAAGTAACATAAACAACGAATAACACATTTTCTTTTTAAAGTACGCGTTAACAAAAAAATGTGTTACAATACTTTAAGCTAGCAATAGCTAAAATTCGACTTTATACCACAACGAATTGAAGTTGAAACTACAATTGTTAACATAAGATTACATGTGACGTTTATTATATAAAGGAAATACCGCATCTTATGAATTTAAATATAGAACTCTTTTCTGCTGTATGAAAAGCACTCGTTAGCTTCCGGAAAAAACAACTTTCCTGGATTAAGATTCATAAATAGACGATGCGCGTTGGCGGCAGATTGTATTTAGACTGTTAAGTTTTCGTTGCTAAAATGTCAGCCCGAATTAGATTGAACTAAAGTGAATTAAGGTGAGTTTGAGTGGAGAACCGTGAATTGTTTTTAGGGTTCCGTACCTTGAAGGAAAAAAAGAAAACCTCCTTGTCCAAGACGACCTTGTTGTCCGTCCGTCCGTCCGTCTGTCTGTCTGTCAAGATCCTTTATCTCGGGAAAGTGAGGGAGACAAGTGCCAGCCATCCAGCCAGCCAGCCATATATATATACAAGGAGGTGCACGCAACTTCATCCGCGTATTTTTTTTATTTACTGTATACGGATAAAATGTATCCTATAACCATCTTTGGATGTCCAGCTATCGTCGCAGCACGTCGTGAATCCCTTGAAATAGTTCCTACGATTCCTACATGATATTTGTGTTTGGTCACGCTGATTGAACATACTAAATGAAGTGCGGAATACGAAAATCTGTCTAATGAGGTATTGTATAGTCCAATGGCCGACTATGTGAGTATGAATTACATTTTAATGTCTAACGTCTTGCCGTGCAATGACCAGTCGGATGCCATAAGTAGTTAAAAAAAATATGGGAGAAAATCAGTTTTCCATAAACTACCAAAAGTACTTTATCCAAGTAAAAACCTTAAGAGCCCTTTTAAAATGCTGATTGTTTTAGACATTCTTCTCTATGATCAAACAGGGCTATTGGAATTTATTGGTATATAATTGAAACCTACAGTTTGAATTTTTCATTATTAATTTTTGTTTCAAAAACTACTCCCGAAATGGACAAAACTCACGCGGAAAATTCGTTTTGTCAATGGCACGAAATGAAAGCATGAAATAGTTATGTTACTACCTAGACTTAGGGGGAAAGTATTATTGACTTTAAATAGTTTGTTAAAATTATCAATATTTATCATGATACGAAACAAAAAAAAAAAAATTATGCCTCTTAATAGCTCGATGCGCAACTGTACGTAAGATATTTTTTTTGTCCTGACATCACGCCGAAACTGCAACTTTGGAATAGCTGAACATCCAACGATGGTTGTGGGATAATTTTTACCCGTCTACGGTTAAGAAAGAAGTAGTACGTTGACATAGTTGTTAAAGCATAAGCATATGAAATAAGTCCGATGTGTTTCCGCACAGTAATAAGATGCGAGGTTGCCGTCGTTATATCTACAAGCCGACAATAGGTATTTGTTTAATGAAATGTTAAATATTTTGACATAAATAATAATAAGTGAAGTCCGCGCTACGGAATGCTGCTGAAATTGTTATTGAAAATTCCAACGCGATCGTTTTGTTGTGTGGTTACTATCAACCAAATATTTAAGAGATTAAACTTTAAATACCAATAAATCAAAACGTCAGACGGAACTAAATGGGTGGATCAACTTTTTCTTGTTGTTATTCTGTCCCGTCATCCAGGAGACAATGGTGATTAAAATTCTTAGTAAAATGTTAATAATTTTTAATATTGGTATTTTCATGAGATAGTCTACTTAACCCCTCGTATGCCTAAACGTGGATCCGCGTAGGACATTTCAACTCTATGTTAAAACATCAGTTGATCAAATTGATTAGCAAATTTTTGACATGGCATACGAGGGGTTAAGAATGGACATATAACTGCTGCAATTACAAAGTTTTTGTTGAATATTGCCGCCGAAAATCGCAGTTTTAAAGAGTGACCCGGCCAGGGCAAATATTTGTGTGATGAACTTGAATATTTGTGCTTGGGTCATAGTTGCTTTATGTATTTAAGTATGTATTTATCAATATAAGTATGCATATCGTCGTTTAGTATCTTAATTTGGGACCAGGTCGATTTGTGTGAGGTTGTCTCTCATATTTATTATTGATATTTATTTATTTTTGTTTGTATTTCTAATCATCTTGAATCTGAAAAGAACTGAATTCCGTTTGAAATTGTACTATGAAGTACGCGAGGACTTAAGAGGATAAATGTTTACGAGATGCATGCAATGCACAGATCTCATTGTGCTGGTGTACTGTTGAAATAGTCGTTTACGACGGAAGGAATAGCCTTCTGGTATAGTTTACTGGCACCCGTCAACATATAAAATACTTGTACACTGAAAAAAATATTTTTCTACAATACTACAAGAACGTGTGGTTGTGAAATATGTAGTTATGGCAACTGAAATGTAGTTGTGTTAATCAAAAATATTTTAACGTGTATTATGTGGATTGTAATCATCACTGCATGAATCTAGTTAAACGCAGTTTGGTACTATTTACAATTGCATTGTATAAATAAAGATCCAAGCGTAATAAATACAATATGGTTTGTAATGCGAACATTTACAATGTATAAATAAAGATAGATAATGTAATAGAAACAGAATTTTTGTTATTTTTACAATGCGCATTGTTCTACAATTTTTTCTTACAATTGCATTGTATCAATAAAAATTCAAGCGTAATAAATACAAAATGGTTTGTAATGCGAACATTTACAATGTATAAATAAAGATAGATAATGTAATAGAAACAGAATTTTTGTTATTTTTACAATGCACATTTTTCTACAATTTTTTCTTACAATTGCATTGTATTAAATAAAAATTCAAGCGTAATAAATACAAAATGGTTTGTAATGCGAACATTTACTATGTATAAATAAAGATAGATAATGTAATAGAAACAGGATTTTTGTTATTTTTACAATGCGCATTTTTCTACAATTTTTTCTTTCAATTGCATTGTATAAATAAAGATTCAAGCGTAATAAATACAAAATGGTTTTGTTATGTATAATAAGCATTGTAATGCGAACATTTACAATGTATAAATTAGAAACAGAATTTTTGTTATTTTTACAAGGCGCATTTTTCTACATTTTTTTCTTACAATTGCATGGTATAAATAAAGATTCAAGCGTAATAAATACAAAATGGTTTTGTTATGTGTAATAAGCATTGTAATGCGAACATTTACAATGTATAAATAAAGATAGATATGTAATAGAAACAAAATGTTTGGTATTTTTACAATGTGCATTGTAATGTGAACGCATCAACTAGTTGCGTGGGCGGCGAGGGAGGGGTAGGGGACGCTTAGACGCTTAACTTATTGCGTCATACGTCAACCGACCGGCACTCGGTAGTCTGTACTCTGTATAATATTGATAACAGGATTAATAATTGTGCAAGTGCTTATTTAAATGTGTCTACAATCATGGATGAGGAAGTAGCAACCCTACTGAAAACGTGGAATTTGGAAGAATACACGGAAGTCTTTGCAAGTAAGTGAATCTACTTCTTAAAATTAAGTCGAGTTTAAATCTAATAAAAGCATGGACGAAGCAATGAAATCAATGAAAGATAAATCTCAAGGTAACCATATTTCTTTGTATTGTTTCTATTTTCTCTTCACTGATTATTAGGGTTCCGTACCCAAGGGTAAAAAACGAGACTCCGCTGTACGTCTGTCTATCTGTCTGTAATTTCACAGGTGATATATTTCTGTTGCCGCATTAACAACAAATACTAAAAACAAAATAAAATAAATATTTAAGTGGGGCTCCCATACAACAAACGTGATCGGTTGTGTTACCTTTGCACCTCAATTGTATGCGGCGCCATACATACCAGGTGCGAACGTAACTTAACCCGGCCAATTAAGATAGGAAGTGTTTGTACGGAACCCTCACCTCTCCCTGCGCGAGTCCGACGGCACTAGGCCGGTTTTTGATTAATCCATACTAATATTATAAATGCGAAAGTGTCTGTCTGTCTGTCTGTCTGTTACCTCTTCACGCTTAAACCGCTGAACCGATTTAGATGAAATTTGGTATGGAGATAGTTTGAGACCCGGGAAAGGACATAGGATACTTTTCATCCCGAATAAATTTAGTGTTCCCGTGGGATGAGCGGGTAACACCGCGGGGCACAGCTAGTCACCTATAAATCCGTCGTAGTAATCAGAGGCTAACCAAACTGCCTGCAGTGGGTACATTGTAATGAAATGAAATCGTGCATTCATCACAACATCAAAGCAAGCCGTTTGCATGTTTGATAATGTGTTTATTTGGTTTTCAGGAGGCAATGCAGAAGAGGCTGAAAATATCGACGCCTTTTTATGTTGTCATTACTAGTCGGTCAACCTTTGCTGAAGAAACCCAAGAAAAGATGCTGGAGGCCTTCAAAGCAAGAAAGAGGGCGAGTCGCGTAGCAGCACGAACAGCTGCCCCTCCCACTTCCTCATCCACGATTGTAGGTAGACACATTTAAATAAGCACGTGCACGTGCACAATTATTAATCCTGTTATCGTATAGAGAGTACAGACTGCCGATGCCGGTCGGTTGACGCAAATAAGTTATGCCCCAGTTTGTCTAAAATTACTTTGCATATTTATTCAGTTTGCCTAATATTCGTTTAGTCTAAAGTCATTTCGCTTAATAAATATTTTGCACAATCTTGTTTTGGCGAATTTTCATATTGCCTAATTTTAGTATATATAATTTCATTTTATCTATTATTCAACTTATATAATTACATTTCCTAAAAACACTAGTTTGCCTACTACAATTTTTGTATCATTTCAGTTTGCCTACTTTGCACAGTACCTATATTATTCTACGTATACTTACTTTTCAATATCCACGCAGTAGAGAAGTTAAATTTGGGTCGCAGTTCAACCTAACACTCCTCCTCGCTTCGCTCGTCGTCGTACCTAACCTAAGCCAAGTCGGACCTGCCTTAAGGTTAAATGTTAGTGTTAATGTTATGTCCATAAAATGTTTTTTGTAGTTAAAATAACATGGCAATATAAGAATTAGTTAAACTAATATTAAACAAAACAAACTTTATCAAAAGTGATGATTAGACTAAACGAGTTTCGATAAAGTGATCATGTATTGAAACAATAATTATGAAAACTGAAATTAGGCAAACCGTTGGTTATACTAAAAGTTGTTAGGCAAACTGAAATTAGGCAAATAATTTTTGGCAAATGGGACTTTACCGGTAACGGCACAACACTCCTACCGCTACTTGAAGCTAGATGGCGGCTATTTAATATTATATCGCTCCTATAATAATATCATTTTGTTGTTTAGTAGTTTAAGACTAATACCTACATTGCACCTTTGTAACTGAATTAGGCTGTGTTTACGGTGAATAAAATGTTCCTTTTGTGTACTATTTACCTACCTACCTGGTTGGAAATTAATTGTACCATTGTAGTTTGCAAGTTAGGGGCATTTTTTTCATATATGAATCTGGTTTATATGAATAAAATGTACCTACTATACAATGAAAAAGTACTTATTTTATAAGGATTCATGTGAAAAGATGTACCTAAAGAAAAATACATACCTATCGCCTCGCCATTGAAAAAATGTACACATCATATTTTTCCGCCGGGTCCGTCAGGCAGTATGCTCTTTACCAATAGAATTAGTCTTCTTCTTTCCAGTTTTAATATAAAATAAATAGAGCATATTCCCTGGCAGGCCCGGCTGTAAAAATTATGTGTACATTTTGTAATGACGATAGGAATGTACTTTTCTGTCATGTAATTAGGTACATCTTTTCACATGAATCCTTATAAGAAAAAAGAAACGCTTAATGTCCTTAACTGGCAAACTACAAAGGAATAATTAATTTTCAACTGGGTGCATAGCAGTACATAAAAGGTACATTTTATTCACTGTAATCAGTAATCACATCCTGGTTCAGAGATGTGACCCGGCCAGTAAGCATTGCACCCTTAATAATTTGTTTTATTTGTTGAGTAGGTACATTTATAATGATAATGAATGATGCAAAGAGCATTAACTTTAATTTAATTTTTTGAATACGTTTATACCAAGCGAAGGTGTGTTAAATAAAGTGTTTAATTTTATTTTTTGAGTGTTATTTATTTGTAAATTGTGTACCGTTTGTCAAGTATGAGTTTGAGAAACAAAGACTGTTCTCTATTTATGAAATTCGTGGTTCAGAAATACCCACAACATACCTTCATAAATAAATGTTTAGAGCTGCCTGAATCATGTATGTAATCAATTAATTATTTAGGTTATGTATGAGGCTCGGTATTTTTACATTATATTTTTTTTTTCTTTTTTGTATATTATTAAGACCACGAAGGCATAAAAAGAGACAGACTTCAACCCCATTAATAAATAATTAAAAAAAAATAATTAAAGATAGGTAACTACCTGATGGTTTGTTTGTAATACTGATTATTAATATTGTTCACGTATCTAACAACAATGGATTGTAATGGTTACTATACCCTGTTTTTTTTAAACTGTAAAGTATTATGCCATACTATTTATGTGCAAGAACCAAATTAATGTGCCGTTCTTTTTACTATCGCGCACTTTACAGTAAAAAAATACAGAGATACTTAGAACGAGTGCAGTAATTCTTATAACAGTTTTTTTTTTACAGCTTGTAACGAAATATCTATGCTCATATATTTACCCAGGCATTCTATTTATGATAACTGTTTATGTTTTACAGAAAAAGTTTCGTACAGGAAGTTTAAAAAGTATCAAAGTGAAAATTCCTCGAAAACAAGGTGTGGCCCGCCGCAGAGTTTTTGGTGTTGCCGCGCTTTTAGAGGTTCATGATTCGCTTGCCAGACTTACTTTTAAATTAAACTTCGTGTACGAAACTTGTTCTGTAAAACATAAATAGTTATCATATTAACAAATAGAATGACTGGGTAAAGTTATGAGCACAGATTTTTGTTACACGCTGTATAAAAAAATATCTGTTACAAGAATTAATGCTCTCATTACAATCCGTTCTTGTAACGTGAACAATATTAATCAGTATTACAAACAAACTAGGTAATTACCTATACTAAAAGCCTTTTACCCACTACGACACGATGGGTAAACAATACATTAAGATCTAGTTGCCATTACAATCCGTTCTTGTAACGTGAACAATATTAATCAGTATTACAAACAAATCAGGTAGTTACCTTTACTAAAAGCCTTGTACCCACTACGACACGATGGGTAAACAATACATTCTGTTCTTGTTACGTCAACAATATTAATCAGTAATACAAACAAATCAGGTAGTTACCTTTACTAAAACCCTTGTTCCCACTACGACACGATGGGTAAACAATACATTAAGATCTAGTTGCCATTACAATCTGTTCTTGTTACGTCAACAATATTAATCAGTAATACAAACAAATCAGGTAGTAGGTAGTTACCTTTACTAAAAGCCTTGTTCCCACTATGGCCTGATGTGTAAACATAACAATAACATCAAGTAACTATAAACATTTTTGCATTGTAGTCGTTACAATGCGCTTTATAGTTTTTACAATTTTGATTTAACTAGAACAGTCTGGTTATGTTTACAAAGAGTTTTGTCGTCACATATACAGCAAAACAGTCCTGTATAGATAACAGGATTCTGGTTACCAGTACGAGACTTTTTTTTCAGTGTATATGAGGATTTCCTTGAAAGCATTTTGTAAGCAGAATTCAGGGAATATTCTATCCTCAGCGGTGGACTTACAATAAGTCGCTTAGGCTTAGGCTGTCTGATTCATATACTGAGTTTCTTATAGGATGTTGGGCATAGGATAATAAAACTCGGTTATAATAGGACACAGATCATGAGAGGCTGCCTTTCCACTAGAGCTAAACTTATGTAACTAAGTGGTGTGCGAGGAAATCAACGGAACTCAATGTAGCAAACTAAAAATCAAGAGGATTCACCCCAGGCCAAAAGTATAGAAACAAGCTTATATTACTATACAAACCTGTGATATCCTTACGGAATAAATTACAAAATCACAATATAAAAATGATTATAAACATTTTAAAAGTCAATAACGCAAATTCTGCTTATTAAAATTGCCAGTGAAACATTTTGTAGAAAGGCAATATAAAAACGACGACATGCACTTTGTCCCGGATTTAGGTAAGAATATATATATATATATGTATATTTTTACAATATGCAGATGTTTTAATAGTGGATGTTCTATTTTTTTCTCTTTTGGGGGTGGCCTAACGGTTACTTACTAACATTTACACAAGGAATAATTATTGGAAACTTTAAATATTCAAAGAATAAACTTTGTTTCCATTATTTTGGCCTGGGGTGTATATCACTGCTCCATTTGCCATAATATCAGTTTACGTTATGGTAACTATGGCGTCGCATACAAATGAGGTCCAAACTTAACGTAACCGTGTTATACAAATCGAGCTTCCGTTCTCGTCTGTTTCCTCCTCCAATGCTTAACCAAAGAAATGTTGTGTCGGACCGCAATTTTTGCGCATATCATTATAGAATGTGTGCACTAGGCGCCCGTTTGCGGAAATTTGGCCAAAACAGGCGCCTAGTACGCAAATTTTATAATAAAACAAGTAAAAATCAAATCGATCCGACACAGAATGGGCAAAATGGTCGTTACTCTCCGTCGTGGGATTGGCCATATATTGTAGTCATACATACTGATGTCTACAGTCTACCTACACTGATAGTCAGTATCTTTTAAATATAAGTCATAAATGTGACATGCTAGTCATTCATATTTATTAGGTATTTGTACATATATACACATACATATGCATTATATTGCTAAAGAGAATAAAACGTATTAGTGTTTATAAAGATGCACACTTTTTATGGGTAGGTACTTAAATATATCGTAAAATATACCTAAATATTAAATAACTACCAACCACTACTATACTAGCTACTTACAACACAAATCTAGACGGCGCTTATAATCAATATCCCTGTATTGTCCCAGTTATAAAAAACTCGACTTCATTAGAACGTCTAAAATTTTATATAGAAACTACAGTGCGTCTAAGACATATTAAAATACCTACAAACGGGTTTACTCACGTCGTAGAAGTCGAATAACGCTCGACATGTGTCGAATCGGTACGCGATTCATCATCAGGAGAGACGATCAGTCGCGGCGGCGGCCAACTGAGCACATATTCGAGTTCCACCTCGTAGGAATCGAGCGATATTATCGAGCCCACAAAGTCATTCAAGGAATTGGCTGAGGAGAGTGGTCTTGATCCAAAAGCTGTCCAGGCATCTTGAAGTATGAGAGAAATATAAACTGCCTAATAACTAGTTTCATCCAAGGAACCTAAACCTCTTTGTAGGTATTTTAATACGTCTAAAATTTCACTATTATTTGCAAGGGTTCCAGGCTCCTATTTCACCAACGTGACAAATGTCTGGTAATAAAGATAATTTATGAATTAAATGGTAAATAAAAAATCGGGATCCGAACAGAGCTTGTGGAGCTCATCACGGCCGTCAAACTATGTTGGTCGTCTGACAATTGTCACGATAGTGAAATTCGATCGATTTTATCATCTCTTATTATACGTGAAAATCAAAAGCGTTTCAACCGCTATCTCAGTTTCGTTACGATTCGAGGAAGAGGGCTGTATCGGGAACAGTAACCGTTGGCTCCAACTGGGAATTGGGCTGAATGTATGCAACCAAGCGATCGACAGCGCCTGTCTCCGACAGGGCGTCCCTACACCAAATCATCATTCGTTACGAATTTTCGACGGACATCGTAACAAACGCCGAGGTAGCGGTTGAGACGCCGCTGATTTACACCCTATCAAGGGGCATTGATATAAACGCCTGAACCAAAACTACGAGATACCTGAATGGTATCGCTTCTCATTGTGCGTGACGCGCCGGTGCGTCCGTCTGTTCCTGGTGTGAAGGCGGCCGCTGCCACCGTCGCCCCGCGGCCCGCGCGGCGGCTGGTTGCCTGCTGCAGAAGATGCTAGTTGGGTGAGGAGTTAGATGAGGATACGGTGGGTAGGAATCAACATTCTGCAGCGTGTGCGTCAAATATCGGTAACCATCTGTTCACGGAGACTAAGCATGTAATTGGATTGACACTACATTTACGGGTTGTGTAAATTATTGGAGGCGGTAAGCGAGCGTTTACCAAAAAAGAAACCCGCGTCCGTTTCTACCACCGCCGTTTTATCTTACTCAGAATCGATAGCATTTTCAATGTGAGGATAAAAAAACGTGTCCGAAAATTTGTATAGCAATTTTAGTTTCCACTACGTAACGCTGGTACAAATAAAAAGTAAGTGTGACGTAATGGAACAGACCTTCAGACACTTTTTTTATTCTTCTCAATTGAAAATGCTATCGATTCTGAGTAAGATTAACGCAAAAACGTCAAGTTCTGGAAAAACAGGGATTCGGTTTTTTTTTTTTGGAAAACGCCTATAATTACGTCTTTACGCTACGAATTTGATAACAGTTACCGATGTCTGATCATCGTGGAAAAGATTGAAAAATAGCCCCTTGCACAATTGCGGGTACGTACAACCCCATATATTTAGTAATTCTCGGATTATAGGTACACTTAAAATGTGAATCATTATGGTCATTTAATGTTGATATCAAGAACTTCGGTAAGCAACATCAAGAATTGAATTATGTAAATATTGGGTTTATGTTAAAAATAACTTATTACAAACAACATTACTTAAAACGAATTCTAAATCTAAAGTTTTACATTTTAACTTAGTTTTAACTGTACTGTGGTCAAATGTCTTCAAATAATAGTGAACAAAATCAACAAAATGAAATTAAACTAAAAAGTAAATATCCTCCGTGAAGTTTAGGTAGGTGTTTAATCAGTCAGGTTCAGTTTCCATATTTACGAAGGACACTTCATTCCAGTGTGTACAGAAGATATAGGTAATGTGACGTAAAGGAAAATTTTCACTTTTACTACTTTGCAATTTAAAAGGTATAATTGTAGTAGTTGGGTATCGCCGCGGGGCGCTTCAATCGCCCTTATCGTATGAAAATTAGAAGATTTACTGATATTTTATCTATGTTCCTTATATGATTAAAGATATGCATTTGCTATGTTGTATGTACGTTACGTAACGTACTTATGGGAAAGGCGTTTGAAAAACCGCGGCCATTTTCAGTTAGGTATGCCCATTCAGAAAATCCTTGATAGAAATAGACAGAATGAGATATGTTTATGTATCATTAATTCAGTACATGTTTAAGATGGGATGCCAATGCATAACTACTGGAAATAATATTAGTAATTAAACTATCGCATTTCGTGTGTTAATTATAATTGACGACGCGGTTGGCGCAGTTTGTAGTGCACCTGCCTATTGAGCCGGCGGTCCTGGGTTCGAATCCCGGCCAGGGCAAATATTTGTGTGATGAGCTCGGATATTTGTGCTTGGGTCATGATTGTTCTATACATATATATTTTTGTACTTATATCGTCGTCTAATACCCATAACACCAGCGTACTACTAGAGCTTAGTTTTTGGGACTAAATAGATCGATATGTGAGGTTGTCTGTTTTTTTTTATTATAATTCCGATCGATAACAAATTAAACCATAGCTACATTTGTTTGGAAAAGATAGCCGGTTATGTCGCTATGGCGTCCCAGTATGGCGTGAGCCTAAAGCTCGTTAAAACCAGGTACATCACCGTAGCAAAACATGTTAATCCAAGCACTACCTACTGACCCAATTCGCTGAAACTGTGTCAATGCTAGATCTTTCATTACGTCAGTCAGGTCTAGTCTGTATCTGCCTGGAATGCTCATATAAAATTTAGGTTCAAAATACATTATTCTCGTGAAAAAAATGAGTCAATCATCGTAAAATTAACCAAACAGGCCTCCAATTTTGATATAAACGAAATTTAACTGAGTAAATTTAACAGCAAATTAACGAGTTACTGTGAAAAAAATGGAAAAAAAATATTATTCATCACACAAATATTTGGCTTTATATCTTCAACAGGCTTTTAGAGGTACTCTACACTCCCCATGCTACTCAAGCTTTAGTTCACTAGTTAAGACAAGTCTGAATCCAGTGAGGATCGACAATGAGCATAAATGAGGAGTGTCTTTCCAAAAGGGCTTATTTTTCTAAGACTTTAATAGAGAAATAAGCCCTTTTGAAAATACACTCCTCAAGTACCATGCTATTACCACAATGGAAAGACAAGACGCTATAACTATTACCAAAGTAGATTGAGACTAACAAAGGTCTTTCGGATTCATAAGAAATCAAAACTATAACATGACTTCAACCGTATTCTGACCCAACATTTGTTGAGATAAGCGGGCATATTTTTTTTATTTTTTATTTTTCTCTTTGGCTTTCACTTTTTGCTGGGTTAGCAAAATGTATTGCGCCAATGTCAACGTGAAGGCATATCACACGATAGGAGATGAGATGGTCGGTATTTATAATTTCGTGTTTTTGTGAGGGGATAGTTGTGGAACCTAAAACAAACAACATTTTATTTATGTTATGGACGGCAAAGCGGGCCTATAGATGGTTGCGTTTATCACGTGATAAATAAGTGACAAAGCATCTGTCACTCACACCCACCTTTTGACAAAACGTGACGGATGCTTTGTCACTTATTTATCGCGTGATAAAAGCAACTATCCAGCCCGCAAAGTAAAGTCGCTGAAAATGCGCCCATGTCCTAAGTTCTGTTCCCCAGTTAATATAATTGGCTTAGTTCTCAGTTTGACAAACGTTTAGTTAAACTCCGAACTGAAACTAACCGTGTTATTATTGTTGCGCTCTGAACTGAATTAATTCCGGTTGTTTTCGTAACAAATTCAATCTAGAACGTGGACTGTGAGAAGCAAAGCACATTTTCGTTCTTTATATTCTTAAAATACATTTCTAAAGCAATATTCGGTTGATAAACATTGTAGAATCCAACTTTTGTACAAAATATTCAGCAGTATTTACATTGCTGCATCGTTTTCATTGTGACCGCTAAAAATGGTAAATTAATTATTATGGCAGCCCGGTTATTTCGATCATGAATGCAAATTAATATTTAAAATATACAAGGTAAGT
The DNA here is from genome assembly GCA_932273695.1 of Apotomis betuletana. NCBI lineage: Eukaryota > Metazoa > Arthropoda > Insecta > Lepidoptera > Tortricidae > Apotomis > Apotomis betuletana. The sequence goes on along the minus strand of OW026298.1, from coordinate 6,564,299 downwards.
ATTTCCGAACGCAGACGGGGCGTCAATCGTTACGACAATTAAACGAATTATTCACGACGCGAAAACTTTATCATCGATGCCGAATAAAATTTATATACTAAATAGTATATAAATTTTATTCGTAAATACTCAAAAATATACACCGGCCAAGTGCTTTTTGGTGCCGATATTACATAAAACTCGTAAAATACCTACACAAAGAAAAATATAAATAAGGGCTCAAAGGACCATGCACCAAACCAAGATTGATGAGATGATGAGAGTTAAATCATTAGACAGATATTTAAATATACTTATTTTTTTATTATGGGCTGAATTCCATTGCAGAGCTAAGATATTCCTGTTTGGAATAAGGCAAATGTGGCGGAAAATGGAACTAACTAAATCATACTGGACAGTGACCATTGCGTAGATAGTGGCGACAGAATTATAGTGCATTGCTATATGGATTGCAATTTGTGTAAACCTGAAAAATAACTATAAATACACTATACACGCATAATTATGAGGATTATTCCTTGTAATAAAAAGGTACCATTATAGAAACAAATGAGTACGCTGGGTATTATAATATGACAGTACTTTAGACATTATAAGGCATAATCACATGATCTCTAATTCCGAACACGTCACTAGTCCAGAAGGCTATTGAAAAAAAAATAGCTCAATAATTTGATAAATCAATAGAACAATTTTTCATTCACATTAAAGTAAAATTAACCTAAAAACCTTACGACCGTATCTATTCTGTATGGATCAGACAACCGTTTTAAAAGGTGCGAGCGTGGAGTGATCAAACAATACGATACTATACAATGTTGCGAGTATTGTTGTGCTACAATATTTGTAGTGTTTATCGCACAAACAATGCGGCAAGCGGTGATACTGGACACTCGGCCATTGTCACAACCACCTTTTTAACATTTATCAGGCTTCGCGCGCGCTACCGGAATTTGAGCATCATAACAGTGGGTTTAGATCAAACCAGCGAATTGCTCAATCTATCCCCATTCTTCCAAATTATCTTTATGTAATGGATGCTCTACTCTAGCTCTTTATTCATTTTGTCTAAATCCACCGACAAAATGAAGCGACAGAAGGCTCTCCTATTTGATTTTCTTACTCAAAAGAAGTTTGAGAAATATATTGCCTATACTGTCCCTCTTGTGATCGTGTGTTCGTGAACAAGCTGGGATTCACGAGCCACGTGCGTGCACTCGCCAGAAACAGTTGACAGGGTGCCGACGTTGACGAACACGTCAAGGAGGACATCATCATCATCATATATTGGTTGTGCTAGGATAAGTGATAATGCGACGCCAATTGGTCTTGGGCCAAGGCGACACAACCGACGCGTGTATGCCGCTCGTTACACGACTAGAACGCGCGCCATTTTGAATGAACAAAGGCGAAAGGCGGAGTCCGGTTCTTGAGTATCCCCCGTTTGGTATCATATTCAAATATCCAAACATATTCACAACATGTCTTAAAATATAAGTAGAATGGGACCTTTTTCGCAGAGCATCGGGCACGTAGACGTGTTGAAGTGTAACTAGACTAGACTAGTATTCCTCGTAACCCGAAAACCATCAATTATTGCAATAACGATACTCGTATCTTGTATACATACATATTGAGGCATACGCCAGGAATGCAGAACTATTGTGCAATTGTGAAATTCTAGGGCTGTAATTGGCAATCCCCAGAATCTGTCAATCCAGAATCTAGAACCGCAAATCTCAAACCGGAATTGTTCAAGAATTTCTAAACAGTGCCAGTTCAAACCCGTGAGTGTCCAATTGTCCATTGATTGATAAACGCTGCAACAGACACAATTAAGAACATTAAATTTCCCATAAGAGTGCATATTACATTTTCTCATATACTGCTACAATTACGAGCTTTTTTGTGATGTCCCTCTGATCCCAATATTTATTCTCTTCTCTTCTCCCAATATATAGTCTTTACAAACATAGGCGAACCCCTTGCCAGCCTACACTGGACATAAGGCGTTGTATATATTTTTCGTAGTGTGCGTTTAGCGCAACAGCAGATTTTGTCAAAAATCAGAAATTATTTATTTGCATAGACACAGTATAGAGATGTTACTATAGGTACATTATGTATGTCGCATGTATCTAGCTTGCATGCAAGTGTGAAAATATTGCAGGCAATTAAAATGTCAAAACAATATAAAAAAATACAATCTTAAATTGAAATAATAGAGAAAGAAAAAAATTAAAACAAATGAAAATAATTGAACAAAGTAACTTAATAGGCATAATAATAATAACTAATAGTTAGTATGTGAGAGCATTTATATTTTCTCGGTCTGCTGCACGTTATAACCTAGCATACCGCTAAAATTGGCGACTATGTTTGGAGAGTTTTCGTTTAACATATCAAAATAAAAGGGTAAATACTCAAAGTTGTAAGTATTGAAGTAGAGGTACGACTAAATGTTAATAAGCATAAGTTTAAAATAACGCCAAGGGCAACATTATGATTACGAAGAATCGACACGTGTCGTGCAGTAGAGATCATGTGGAGAAGAAGCCTGAGCCATGGCCACACACGGTTACTCCGATGTTCAAAAATCGAACTTCATATAGCGACGTCCTGCTCATTCAAATATTATGAAAGACAAATTAAAATTTCGAACTACCCCTTACTAATCGAAGTATACTATTTGACCAGCGCACGCTTCGATTTCCGTAAGCGGCTTAAGAATGGACCAGTATTTTTTGGCTTTTGGCCCGTACACACGTTATCGACAATGACTTGCGCGTTAATCCATGAATGGTAAAGTATAATAGCGTTACGTGATCGGAGTTTTAATCGGATTTGCAATAAATAATAAGCCTTAGTTATTCCATCGGAGTTTGAGTGTTCACTGTATTATAGATATGTTGAGTAATACAACATATGCCTATTATCAAATCGAGTTTTTAGCAAAAGACTGTTTGCGTCAGGGAGTGGACAGGGATAAAAAAAATGCAGAACTCTGTGTCTTGGTAGGTACCTCCTTATTTTTCATATAATGTTATTATACCAAATGAAACTACTGTAAATTGATTGTTATCAGTAGGGATCGTAAAATGCGAGCAAAATCGATTGAAATGACGTATAACGTACGTGACGACCCTAGCCCTCCAATGAATTTTGCTCGCATTATACGAGGGCTGGTCAACAGGATTTCCTCCATGCATTCGCAATATTTAACTTTTATTTATTATCAGGGATCGGGTCGTAAATTGCAAGCAAAATCGATTGAAATGAAGTATGACGACCAGTGACGGCCGTAGCAATTCAATGAATTTTGCTCGCATTTACGGACACTTTATGAGTGGCTACTATTCCACTGCCCTAGTAGTAGGTCTCGTCCAATAAAATAAATTCAGTTTTAAAGCTCCTTATCCGTTAAAAAATGCTGATTGTTTTAGACATTTTTCTCTATGATCAAACATGTTTCTTAACATATTATCAATGTCTTTACTTACAACAGGGCCATTGCGATTTATTATTATATATTAAAAACCTACAGTTTGATTTCATTGATAATTTTTGATTAAAGAACTACTCGAAATTGACAAAATTCACGCAAAAACAGATTTTTTCAACTTATTTTCGACTGTACGCAATGAAATCATAAAATAGCTGTTACTAGAACTCAGGGAAAAGTATTAATTACTTCAATAAGTTGGTTCAGATTATCAATATATTTGTCATAATTAAAAAAAAAAACAATAAAGCCTCTTAACCCGTATAAGAGCGAACGAACACGAAACAGCACCCCAGGTGTTATCGAGTTCATTGACATCCACCGCTGATAAACCGAGGTGAGCCGTTATCACTCGTCCCTAAAACCCTTTCGGCACACTAACATCTGTTCCGATAGGCGCATCAAAGAGTACAAAGTGATAAGGTCATATTGATTTTACCGTTCTGGCTAACATCAATGACGGAAAACAAAATGGACGCGTATACAGCGTGTAATTGGAGCATCAGTAAATATTAAAACGGTTATTATAGTAGTACCGCACCCCAAGACTGAGCGGCGACGAGTATAGTTGGATAGGTACAGAAATAAACCTCCCGGTGTGAATAGGCGTGACGAATTTTGTTTTTGAGGATGCCAATCGATGTTATTTCTTATTGGGATCAAATATCGATATGAGACTAACCACACTTAGACTGCTCTAAAAGTCAGAAATGACGATCATAGTTCAACATTCCTACGGAGCGCTAATAACGCTCCATACAAATGGCCAAATGGTGACGTCTGAAAACAATTTTAATATTTCTTTTGGATACTCATACTCATTTATTAAAAATGTCAACATTTAAATACAAGTCAATGCATTATCAAAACATCATTTCTATTACTATTAAATTTAAAAAATACAAATTATTATAAAAATATTAATTATTAAATACAAATTGGAAGAGGTAGTTACATTATTAGTATTATTATATTATTTCATTATTAAATTGGTAAAATTCGTCCATGTTGTAAAAGCATTGGTTGTTAGCCATTTCTTTAATACTTTGAGGAACGTTACATCATTTTCAATATCTTTGATATTGACGGGTACTTTATTGTAGATTTTTGGCCCCACTATGGACATTGTTTTACCCGACTGTGCAATACGTGTGCTTTTGTATGTAAGCAGTGTAAAGAGAATCATTAAATGCGTCACATATTTAACTTTTTTTCTTTTGCTCATGTCAATTAAAGCTAATTTTATTTATATAACTACAATATCCTGTAGAATTTAACTTCAGTCGTCATCCCTATTAAACGTCCGTGTGATTGTCTATTAAAATCTACTTATATCAATGAATCTATATATAAGCTTTTATTTGGAAAATACAGTTAAAATAATCTGCAAGCCATCGTGTGAAAATCATTCAGAATTAGCAAAAAGCTATTCCCTAGAACTTTAGTTACCGTAAGGTCGGGTTACTTTAGCCCTGGGGGCAATATTCCAATCCATTTAAATAATTTAGAAAACTATTATAAAAAAAGTTCCAGCGATCACTCAAGAATGGATTCGTCATAATATGCAGTTTCACAGAATTTACTTATTAAATAAAGTTGGTTTCAATGGGTGGACAATGATACCCCCCAGGGCTAAAATAACCCAACCTTACGGCACATACATTAGACTAGAGCGGATATCATTCAGAGGCTCCGGAAGCAACGAAGCCAAACTTTGCCTACGCTGCCCCGCTGTAACCTATTTATGGCGACGTGTACGTACATATGCACCAATGACTCCAATCTAAGTGCAATTTGTTAGCAGTTTCGCCAATGTGAGTCGATCATTACAAAGTTTAAAAAGAATACTCATTTGGTTACTAAAACATGTCTAAAAACACAATAAACGCGTATAAAGAAACCGCACTGGGAAACTTAGATCGCTTTGAAAATTTTAAGCAAACAACTACAAATAAGTACATCTTTTTAACATACTTAAAAACGCCAATATTTTAAAAACAACACGTAATTTTAGTGGAAATTCGGAGTCATCGAGTCTCCAATTTCTATAGATGGCTATTCTAGATGCACTACTTTTTGGTTAAGGTTCAGTTCCCGTATGTAAAGTGATTAAGTCAAATCGCTTACTCATTTCCCAAATAAGTTTGTGTATTTCACAAGCGAATGTTGCATGACCTAATTGCTCGTGGATGTATTAAATAGACTGGCTAAATAAGCCGCAATTCGCAGGTATGTGTATATAACTAATATAATAGTTATAAAATGAGATTTTCAAATGGCTCATTTGTGTCACTCGGCCGTAAAGCTGTTCCTGACAATTTCACGTAAACCGCGTAATCAATAATTAAACATGTCTCACGAAAGTTTTCTTAAAATTTAAAAAAATATAAAATTTAATCAAAACATTTGGACTTATTCAGTACATAGACCGTTCACTTTCTATACACATGACACCTGCGCCCACACCTGACGCCGAAACGACGGCAGCTGCTGACAAAAGAGTTGACCCATTGATACGACAAAGTTTTGCATATGGGCAGTTAGGGTGGAAAATAACAGACTTATTCTTTATACTGTTATTTTAAAAGGGTTACCGAATTATCCGATCCTAGTGGGCTCCTGAGTACGTCAGTACCCTTACCCGAGTTAACGTAACCGTTCTCGCTAGCGACAGTGTAAAAATACAAAAATAATTTTGTTTGTAACACATTTGTTCCTAAAATAGAGATACCCTAAAGTGATCCCACAGTCAAATCTACCACTGGTTTTGTGCGACATCGTTTTAGCAGTAAGATATAAAGTTCCTAATAAATAAATAAAAATATTATCAACAGCATGTGTTTATAAATGCATTGAACTATCGTGTCATGTGCTCGATGCGCGCCTTAATTCAGTGGTTCATTTGTCCTTAATAGCTCAATCTGTGCGGAGTATTCGAGTCGAATAAACCGGCCCGTCCTGTGCCGACGTCCGGTTGTTCGACTCAAGCAAGAGCCGTAAAACCAGGGTTTATAAAGGACTTAGAGATCTGTTTAAAGCTGCGTTTCCACCAGAAATGTGTTGAGGGATCTGTTTTTGTTAACCAATGGAATAACTTCATTTCCTAATCCTCGCTCAGCGCAAATCCCTCGCTACACATCTCTGGTGGAAACGCAGCCTTACACGCCGATTCAGTCAGTTCAGTCTATCATTCTGGACTGTCAGTTTATTGTCATTTATTCATTTTCACATTCACCCATCTGCCATTTATTTATTCATTTTCTCATTAGCCTTTTACATCTATAACAGATGATTTAAGCAGCGTCTAAGAAACTGCGGTACTTTCGAAGATGGCTGGATAGCCCGATACGAGAGCGACAGCCGCGGCCGCAAAATTGACAAATAAATGATGCGCCTATCGATGAAGGGGAAAGAGCTGCACGCTGGTGTCTCAGGTCGCGCTTGTGAGAAAGAGAAGCAAATCATACTTCATCATGTGCAACCACACCATCGCACAAAGTCTTTCTCCAAAGGTCACGATCTTCAGACATAACCTCCCAGTGTTGGGTGTCAATTTTCAAGGATATAAGGAATATATAAAGAAGGTCATTTTCATTCTGGACAGAATTAGGGTAAAATTCTGCTAATAAAATTGCAAATGTCACATAGAATTTTATCAAAATGACTGATGAAAAATCATGCATACATAGGAAACGTTGAAACGAAATATTGTGTAGTGGTGTCGAAAGCCTGAGGTAACGGCTGGTCGTAAGGCTAGGCTGTAAAACAGTGGTTTTAAGGACACGGCAGTATGCTATTTACTGTTAGAAAGCTAGTCAGTTTAGCTCTGTGTAAAATTTATGTCTCGATAGCTTGCATTACGTACTGCCTTATACATAAGTAGAATAACCTAAATTAAAAATGTAAAGCACCCGCAACACAAGTAGCTGGTCATCATGAGACCCTCATTCAATGAGTGATATAGAAAATGCTACTAAGATGTCACAGACAGACACACAGATACATATGTTAAACTTATAACACCCCTTTTTTTACCTAGTGGGTTGCACCCTGTAGGTGAGTACAGCCGGTAATTTGGATATGCGAACATACGGACATCCGGAATTCGGACATACGAAAGAATTTTAGGCCAAGTTGAAACAGTAACCTTTCTCGCTTCGCTCGCTCGCTCAAAAAATATAGCAAGCACAGTCATCATCGCATTCAACTCAAGTGTAAATTAAGATTTCCAAGTGCCAACAGCACAAACGTACAAACTAGTATGCACAAACTATTCAAACTTATTACTAACTATGCCTTTTCATAAGCCTTCGGCCGGTCGGGAAGTTAGAACAACTCTGGGACTGCATTGAATAACTTTGAATATCATACTGATGCAGATCTGATAACTCCAACAATTTATACCGAACTATTTGGATTCAATGAATCTATTAAAGTTCTCGATTGAGTTTTTTAATCTTTTACCTTAATTAAAAGAAAAAAAAAGCTTTGATGATTATGATGAGCATGTCAGCGCCAGCAGGCTGAATACAGATTGTGTATTTACTTTTTATTGCTTGTTGGTCGGCGATATCGGGCCGCATCCCTCGACGTAAATATCAAAGAGTACTTAAATTGCTTAATTTCTAACCCCCTTCCCCTCATTTTGTTTCTAGGACACGAAAAAACGTCGCTGATATATATTTTTTTATTTCAGTTTTAGGGGACGCTACCGGCAAATAAAAAATCTGAAAAATAAATAAAAAAGACAACATTTTTTGATTGTATCTTTAAACTTACAGAACGTACATGAAATTTCTCAAGGATAAATTCGTAACGATTGGTTATGGATAGTAAGTATAAATAAACCTCGATTTGTATGGAAAAATGGGCAGTGGTATTTCCTCTTAAGCCGTTGCTCACTTTAAATAAAGCGCGACACAACGTTCCCCTTAAATCAAAGCAAAGGTACTCTTCAGGTAGTGTCCGACTGAAAATGGATTTTCAGCCGAAACGAAAACAAAACCGAAGCTTAGGCTTCAGTGTCATTTTCGGCCGAAAACGAAAACTGAAATGATTTCATGCACTAAAAAAAGGTGATATGTATTTCGTGTGTCACTGAAATCTTCTTTTTTTTTAACTAGGGTTAAAAAGAGCTATTATAGGATTTAAGAAAAAAATGGCAAGCTTCGGCAAGAAGTAGGCTGAATGACGTGCGACTATATGGACTTCTGTTTTTCGGCTTGGCCGAAAACAATTGATATGGCCAAAGCATGATTATTGGCCGAATATTACCGAAAACTAAAACGAAATCGATAATTCGGTCGGACACTAGATTCAGGTAGTACAAGCGTAAACAACGTTTTTATCGAGAGTGCAACGTACATTTTACGTGGAACTACGTAACGAGCTGGTTGCAAGCGCGAATTGATAGAAGTGGTGTCACAAGTGATAAATTGTTTGAGCATCCACTCAACCATATCAAAGAAATGATATGCCAACCTTGAGTGGAGTGACAATCAAAGCTAAAAACACAAGACGATTGTCCAATGTGCAACAATGAATTGCAGTCAACATCAATCTTGCAATCAAGTCAATCTTCTGCACCTCTAGCATAACTGTCATACGTGACTATTTCTCGCACGAGATAATGACCCGTCTCTTTCTGTGCAGTAATGTGAGAGAGCGACGGGTAGCGTTTTTGCGCGCGACAGTCGCGAAGCATAGTTGTGCTAGGGCTGACATTGAGACTTGGACGTTTACTAGTAAATAAAAGGGTCGGAATAGTTATTTACGATACAAGTGTGGAAGGTAGGTGATTTCAGACAAGTGTGATTTTTAGTCACGAGCGAGGTACGAGCGAGTGATTAAACAAACACGAGTCGGAAATCATCTTACACACGAGTTCCGTACAAAACTTTACTATGCATGTACGAGAAAATAGAAAATACTTTAATACTCACAAAGACTGTTTACAATGGAAAAAAGTATTTTGATTTGATTTATCCAAGAAGAAGCCGTCGTTCACATTTTTTACTTCTTCAATAACATTTTACGGGTTTAAGTTCATGATTCGTCCCTTTATCTCGCCATTATTTCAGCAGATTTGCACGAAACAACTTCAAAATAAACTAGACATCAATAAAAAATGGCGGAGTTATTTGTAAATCCCGCGCTCGACATATCTACTACCGCGCATGTGCAAAAGTATTTTTTTAATATTCGTCTTATGTCAAAATGGCACAAGCGCGTGTACATTCAGCCAAATTTATTTAATGAATAACGATTTAAAGTTCGTTTATTTATCAAATTTTATATCTAATAGAATTAATGACGTGTTAAATGAATTAATTAATGAAATATTGGTTTTATTGTACTTTTATATGTGATAATAATCGGTATTTAACTTATTTATCAAACTTTTTGTAAATAATAAAACCTCTTTGTGTCAGGCTGTGAGATACGCCTAAAAATTAAAAAAAAATTGAAAAGTAAAAAGCACTAGTGCGGAAAAGTAGTACTTTCCGCACAGTTTGAATGCCTAGAATACGCTCTTTTCGAGCACATGCATTGTAAAATAATGTAAGTAATAATGTAACTCGAAATTATATTGGTTTGCAATGGCATAAGTTTTTCTTTTAATGCGGGGTTTATTAATGTGATATTATAACATTTAATGACGCGTTTGGCGCAGCGGGAGCGCAGCTGCTTATTGAGCCGGCGGTCCCGTGTTCGAATCTCGGCCAGGGCTAATATTTGTGACGAGCTCGTATATTTGTACCTGCGTCATTCATGTTTTCTGTGTATTTAAGTATTATTGGACTTATCTCGATTATCACCCGGTAGATATATGACAAAGCACCCATCACTTTCAGATAAGTACGCGAGTGACGGATATCTGTTATTTTTTGAGCACGACTTACCTATCCTTTTTACAATTCCCGATATAGGATGATGTATACATCGCTAATCGAAGGAAAATATAGTCAGATATAGCCACGTACCTAACGTAGGTAGTGTATAGACATCTTTACATAATAAAGTGTCCCCGCCACCTGCCCACTGCCGCCATTACTACGACAGACGTCAACGGGAGCGAGCCGGTCGTGGTCCACAGTAAACCCATTTAAGTGTTTTATTAAATCTATTCCCGTCCTGAAACCCTGGACTTCACACTTGTCAAAAAATGCAGACGATATTTCTTTTAATGTGTGTTTAGTTTTATATCCTAGAAGTGCTAAAAAGAAGCGGATATCTTTACGACGCTCATTAAAGTACGTATTTACTATTCTATGCCTTCAATTGGCAAAGTGGCAACTTATATTTAACCAGAAAATTTGCACGCGTTCCACAAATTCACTGTATATTTTTCAAACACGTGTACCTGACGGGAAAGTTTTATTAGCTCGTGGTACGACTAAAACAAAATTTTATTTAAAATAAATTCTCTTTACCCGCGGCTTCGCTCGTGTTACCAGGGGCGTTATCCTATCTATGTTATACTACAATATGTATGACTAGTTTGATTGAAATCTAATCGACTGTGCACGCGTTATTGAATAACAAGAGATGAGAAAAGCGCAATAGGTTATTAGAGTGCTTAAAAGAGCTTATATGAATTCATTTATTTTATACTCAAAGTCACTTTGTGCACACTTTACCATGAATATAACATTACAGAACGAGCGAGCGAAGCGTCAATAGTCCGTTAAGTTGAGTATCTTACTAAGAAATCCATAAAAAGATACGTCCTTTTACCGTAGCACAAACTAATCCCTCGACAAAGCGGCCGAATAACGGGTAATTAGACATGTACAATAATGTGTACATTACATTAATTGGACTAAAAACAGCGATGCTAAAATGCAAAAACGGTCGCGCTCGGCCGGAGTACGCTTTGATTAGTACTACAGAGATGAATAGAGATTTGAGATTAGAGCTGCCATCCGTCTGGGCTTCCCCGGGTTTGTCCTGGTTTGGACGCCGTCCGGGGACCGTCCGGACAGGTTTTCAAAAAAAAAAACGGGACAAAGACACTAGCTTAATTTAGCGTAACAATACTTTACTAATATTACTTTTGGACACGTCCGGACAAAAAGTGCGATTTTCGCCAAATGTCCGAGTTTTTTTAAGCCTTTGTCCGGGAGTCGGCTAATTAAGAGATGACAGCGCTTTGAATGAGGCACGACTACTTAGTTGCAGGCGTTTCAATAGGTATTGATAATCGAAATATTGATTTACGAATCAAAAGAGAAATATTTGCTTTACGGAAATAGGAAAATTTATTGGTTGGTGTTCAAAAACTGTATTTATTGGTGATTATGAATTTCTATTGACATCACAAAACAACTTTATTTCATAGAAGTGTTGCAAATTATAAGAGATAGTTGGCGTTTTATTATATATGGTATAGTAGGGGAATGACAGGTACGTCCCTTCTCGAATTTAAGTCAAGGTGTTAACCCCTCGTATGCTTGGACACGGATCCGTGAGGGACATTTGAACCTTACCTTACCTAATCATCATATCAGTTACCTAATTTCAATTTAATCAGCAAATGTTTGACATCACATAAGGTAAACGTCGCTGTGCTCGACACTGTCCCAATAGCAGCCATCTTGAATGTTATGTCATTAGCAATAGAGGTGACAGCATGGTGTCAACTATTGGGCATTAGCGTGTCGAGCACAGGGACGTTTACCTTACGAGGGGTTAAGCTCCAAAAGTGACGAATCTTTTAATTCCGCGACTGTACAAGTTTGCCAACTTAGTCGTTCCTACAGTGTAGCAGCGATGCGGTATGCAACGGCACAAATTCCCCATTCATATTGGACTTGTTTATCATTTCGTCAATCACAGGAACAATTCGCAGCTTGCAATGACGCATTACCTTTGTACGCCTTAACGTAATGAGTCTTCAATAACTTTGTCACTTTTGAGTGATAAGCATAAGTCTACAATAGCGCGACAAATAAAATCATTTTAACATGAAATAATACTGCACCCAAAAATCTACTACATTTGGCAGCAATGTACAGTCAACCAATTTGATTCCTAGGCCATTTCGTACCTTGTCACAGTGAACGCCAATATGAATTAAAGCCGCTTCAGTTCTCATATCATTGTGACAAGGTTCTATAGTGGCCTAGAAATCAAATTGGTTGACGGTACTGTATGTCTAGTAACTGACACGCGACTGTCGCGCGACAATTGCTATCTGTCACTTTCCTTTCAATAGCGTGCAAGCAGGACAGATGACGTTAAGTCGCGCGACAAGCGAAGTCGCGGCAAGATAAGTATGCTAAACTCTCAGTTTTCATTCCGTGGAAATCTGACGCTTCATGGTATTACCAGACAAAAATAAACTCCTTGTGCCTGTGGTAAGAATTTCATAATAAATAAAAAGCAGAACTTGGCTTCTGTATTTTATATGTGTTAAATTACAATACCTGTAATATATCGTCTATTACAACATAGAAAGCATAATTTTAAATTGCATACAATGTAACAATGCAATATAAAAAAACAATGTAATTTATTGTGTCCATACACAATAAATTACATTGTTTTTTTCTGGGGGAAAAAAAAAATGTTGCTGGTATCACTGTGATGAGTTTCATGTATTACAAACCATTGGTTCAAAATTATAAGTTTAGATTCTTGATTATTAGTAAATATTTTTTTATATTGGCAGATTATTATTTATATTGCAATATAAATAATAATCTGCCGCATCCCGTCATATTAAGAAAAACGCAAGCTGTCAACTGTCAACCATAATGTGTCAAACTATGCAAAAAATTTTTTTTTTTGTGTATTTTATGGCTTGGCTGCAGAGGCCTTTAAGCCACGGCTTAATTTCTTGAAATGGCTTCGCAGAATAAACAATTCTTTGTTTGTTTGTTCTTTGTTTCGTTTTACCAAGGAAGATAAAAGGTAAGGAAGTATGATGTTCATAGTAAGGAGCGTACGCCGATAAAGATTTTATCGTCGAGGAACTAGATGCCGTCGTATGTATCAAAATGAATTAAAACGGCGTTTCAGTAGCGACATAAACGACATAGAACGGTGTTAGTATTTGTCAACTTTTGCAGAGTTTTGTAAGTATCGTAATGTTATACCTTGTTGACAATAGATGGCGTTTCTACGTTGTGCTTTTACAATTTTTGATATGTTGAGAAGTTTTTTCACTGAAGGTAATTTTTCGCTTTTAAGGCTTTTATGGTTGATTAAGTATTTATTATGGATGAAATATTTCAAGTCAAGCCTTTGAAGTTAGCCTGGCCATGTACTGGCCATAGTGCTATAGGTAAGTGTGCTATACTGTCAAATGATGTTTTGTCTCTTTCAGTTTGAATGTAACGTCATGAAAATGTCATTAGTTTTTGATTGATGCTTATTGCAATATAGTTTTGCTATTTTCGATTTACATTACGCTTAAGGGAGGTTTATTATCAAAATTTATGACTGGTTAGTAAATAGTTTTCAAATGACAATCCTAAACCTTCATTGTAAGAGCATTATTTTATTCTGACAAGGTTAGCATCACAAGATTGCTTAGTTTAAACAGTTTATGAAAAGGCTTAAATAGCGTGCTGCCATGCTTCTTTGATAGGTTCTATATTTTTAGGTAATGACATTTTATGCCAAAGCAAATAATAATTTTAGAAAGTATTGAACTTTTGCATCTAAAGCGCTGAATTTTATGATTTTATTATGGGCGTAATGCGAATTTGAATTTTCAGTTGAAATCATCTGTAATGCAATGAACCAGAATTAAAATCTCACCGGTATGGTAGTAGAGGCATAACGCCAAAAGAAAGACGGAAGCGAAAGCTTTTAGAAATATATGCTGAAGAAAAAATTGATTTAAAGAAGACTCTATTCCTAGAGAAAACTCTATTCTTGGCGTGCTTAAAGTGTTGATTAAAGATTCCTAAAGTTTCTTTCAGTACGGAACACATGAGGGGCATTTTACGGTACAGAAGATTGAAATTGACAAGTCGTATTATGGCTACCTATATAATTATAAGTATCGGCTTACGTCAAATTTAAGCATAAAATATAATCGCGATTCAGCGATTTTTGTATATGATGAAATGAGATATTTTGGCCAAAGACCAGTTTTATTGGAATAAAATGGGCTTAACTAGTATTTATAATTACTTCTTCATATTGAACTTTATAGTGTGCCGTATGTTGTTAAAGTGTGTTAAAATGTTGGATTTGTTGATCATTGTTCATAATAAAGATATACAATAAAAATAAGTAGCAGAATGTATTATTTACTATTTAAGCCAGTATTAGTACTCGTAGTATTAATATACTCGGGTACTTATGTATCCCTACCTACCTACTTAGAATAGTTTAATGCAAAGGGTAATAATTATAAATATAGGTATACCTAATCTCTCGTACAAATTAGTCGTGTCAAACTCATTGCATAGTAGTCATTACTGCGCAATGAGTTCGCCATCTCTCTTTTTCCGTGAGATCAGGTAAACTTTTGATTACCTACTTATTTCAATGTAATAAGACGAACATAAATGGCCACGAATTTCTGAACGGGTTGTCGTATAGGTATTTCTGGCTAATGTATGATATTGATATGATATAGATATGATATCATTGGAGCGCTAGGAAAGTACGGACGTACGTTTATGACTTATGACGTTGGCTGTACCTATTTAATAACCAGTCTTCTTGATTATTCGTGATTAAGAAATCAACACGAGTAGTTTCAGCGCCATCTAGTTAAGAACTATACAGATACCACGCTGTCTCTTTTTGGTATAACACTCAGCGACAATGACATCTATTATGTGTTTTAATGAAACATTGCGTATCTACGTCTTATAATCAGCGCCATCTAGAAATAAGACGGTATTTGAGCTTTTTTCCGGAGTACGTTTTTTTGTATGAGGTTGTCAATCCTTATGTATGATCCTTGGTTTTACTTATTCCCCATAGGAGAAATCTACTCCAATTTACTTACTGTCAAATTATTTTTTTAATCTTATTGAAAAATTGGTTTACTATTTAGTGTAGGCACTACCAAATAGTTTTTTATTGGTCAAATAGGTACTTAGCAATGTACTTTTTCACCTTTCGGATTTTTATTTCATAAGAAAATTCTAGCCCTCCTACTTGTTATTTCATTATGGACGATATTAATAGTTTGTGGATTTACTTACATATATCACTCAACGTAAAGCTTTACTTATTACTTATTTTGTAGCTTTAGATACCTATCGTAGAATATTTAATTCCCTGATACTAATTTCAATGCAATCCATAATACAAAATTATTAAAACAGCGCATATTAAAATAAAGCTTGTATAAAAAATGTTTCTTATCTCTGAAACGTCAAATTATGACAGATGTCCGAATTCCACGGAATTAAAAATCAGAGTTTAGCACTGCCGGAGCAGATCTATTATCTAATGTCCCAACTGAGCAGAATTGACTTAAATATGAATCATATATTTATTTAAGAATAAGATACATGATCAAGTCAAACGGAATGGGTAAATTATAAAACTGTAGATACATAAGCGGGCATGTGCATTAAAAAATCTGAAATGTATCGCATCGCACATAATAAACTAAAGTCGCATAAGTATAACTGTTAGGTTTACGTTAGTCAGCAATACCTCGAGGCCACAGTTTCGACGTTTATGGAGTTGAAATCACTCTAAAATGTTATTAAACACCATTAAATTACCTTTGAAGCCTGCATTGAAATCCTGGACAGCGTCAGCCAAATTGCAACGAGCGACCCCCGGGCTAACTTTGCATCGATTCCAAATACCGGATTGAAATTGTAAACTAGACTTTACTTTTAACGGTGTAAAGTTTGCTTTTAACGTGTATGCGGTCAGTGATGACAGCGCATGCATGACAGATATATTTTCGGAAACAAAGCAAGGTGCAAATACATAACCCGAAGCGTGAATATCCAATTATCTGTAAACCATGTTAACTAGAGGTAATTATAATTTTATATTCACCTCCACAGTTCGGCAGCATTTGCTGCGGGACGGTAATGAGCAAATGGCGATATCGAATGCCAGAGGGACTGCAACTTCGTTTGCAGGGAATAAGTTTCTTGAGATAAAGTAACTTAAGATTAAGTCACATGATTGACCTCGTTATTTAGCACGCTTTTATTAGGTTCACTTTTAACTAAGTCTGTATTTTACAGTAACACAGATTTTTACTCGAGTGCGCCAGAAAGAGAGTTATTGTTTATTTGCAAGTAAGCTAGCTAGATCAGACCTGCTATAAACTAGAACTAGCACTTCAGTATTTATGTTTACTAATAATTATCTTTTACGGTGCCAGTTAAATTTCACTGCAGTAAAAAAGGCAGCGCATCTCACGCAAACGAGATAACGATACAATTAGGCGGGTCTGCACCGACCAAACGGTGACGCGGATTTGCTTGAAACTTGCACGTATTTTGATGTACGTTTTTTTAGGCATAATTTAACATGTTCTTTATATTTGTCTGAAAAAAGTTAAGTAGCTTGTGTAGTCTGGTTTTTGAACCATTTGCGACGAAGAAACGTGTAATAGTATGACGTTATCCAAGAGTGCATAATTTTTTTTTGTTACTTGAAGGGATAGGTCACATTTGCAAAAAATTTATAGTAGGGAAGATTGAAGTTGTTAAATAATTTTCTGGATGTATGCTTCAGTAAAAGTAAAGCAAAAAAAGTCGGGACCCACCAGATTTTTATACATGTTTAAGATAGTCATATGATGACCTGAGACATAACGAAATCACAAATAAAACATTCACATGAACGCCATAAACGACTAGTACTTGGAAATCGCTATAAAAATTATTTATAATTGTGATTCGCGGCTCGTTAATAAAGTGGTGGCTAATTAAATATTTACGATGTGAATGAGTATTAGTATTTATTTAATGCCTGTTTATAATCAAAAAATGAGAGACAGCGCTAAAAAACAGTCAACAGCCGGTATTTTTTCACAATTAACCGTCAAAGTCGTGACGTTGATTTAAACTTTTAAAGTGATGGATCACGGTATTTTAAAAAACTAACGTACCTACCCTGAAAATTATGTAAATATATATAAAAATGTGCCAGCAAGATATATTTAAGATATGCCCTTATCTTATTAAGTTTAATCGACAAATTAAATCCATACTAATATTATAAATGCGAAAGTGTGTCTGTCTGTCTGTCTGGTACCTCTTCACGCTTAAACCGCTGAACCGATTTAGATGAAATTTGGTATATAGATAGTTTCAGTCCCGGGGAAGGACATAGGATACTTTTCATCCCGAATAAATTTAGTGTTCCCGTGGAATGAGCGGGTAACACCGCGGGGCACAGCTAGTAGATAATATATGCCCAGGTGGTGACATGGACGTAATGGAGACTAGTCGACAGTGCACACGTGTACCATGCGGTCGGTGTGAACCCTACTAATGGAAAAACATAGTGCGTAATATTATGTTGAAATCTTACGCGTACAGAGTACGATAAATGATAGGAGCGATTATGGTCACGAATGGAACGGGGAGGCAATTTTATTCCACGCATATTCATTTGGTGTAACGGCGTGTGTAAGAGCTTTTCTGCTCGCTCGGTTGACAGGTGAAAACCTACATAATATAACGTTTCAATTGTTTTTTTTATTTTGTATATCTAAAGACACAAAGGATAAATAAGTAGGCAACATTGTATGCGACCCCCTGCAGTCCAACTGGGACTCGAATATGCGACCCCTGTTTAACCGGGACAGAAGAGCAAGGTCCCTTTATATCTATATACAAAACGAATGTGGAATCACCATAAAAATTGGATCAACATTGATTCTGTTTCGTATCATTTTAGTTATAGATTCGTTTTAAAAATCTTCAAACTTTGACAATTTTAATATCTTTGAATTTTGGCGGGTGAATGAATAATGAAATTTGAAAGTTATTATAAAAATGTTAGAAAATTTATGCGTATGCATTCGGTAATTTTTTTCCTACAAGTTTTTTAATGAAAATCAGAAACCACGAAATTAAATATGGTTAATAGTAATTTCGTAATTTTCAGCTATGTGAATTTAAAAAATGTCAAATCATAACCCCACCACAGTTAACGCAATGGCGCATACATTGTTCGTATGTCAGGGTCGTTAGCGGGGCTAGCAAAACTTGCCGCGGCTTCGCTTGTTGCGCGACTCAGCTTCACCTGTCTTGCTCGCACGGTATTAATAGGAAAGTGACAGGTAGTTTGTCGCGTGTCACAGTTATGTTACGTGCTGGGGAGGGATCTTCGCCTACGTATCCGCGCCAGATTCGCGGGAGCGGGCAAATAAATGTGACGTTCTCGAAATGGTTTCGCGAACGTTCTTTCCCCATAGAAATCGAGAAACGTTCTCGAGAACGGCACATCTCTACGCAATGGCAACATCCGATCCGCTCCGCTTGTGACCAAGCGGGCGTCTGACCGATGCACTCCACTTCGTATTCGCCGCGTCCGCTCAACTGCGGCGGTGGAACGCCTGTTAGGCGACCGTTGATACATCTAATCGGAGTTAGATGAACCATTTGATTTCATTCCGGCCATGTATGATGTTCCATTGCTCGGTACTTATCTTTATGCTGAGCATACCCCGGGGTTTTAGGTGCACGAATGGTTGAACACTAGGCCGACAGTACGCGTCAAACGCATTTCTCTGGCTTTCATTATGATATTTTTTTACAAACGGTATCGATATCCGATTTGAACTGTCGGAATATTAAGCCCGTTCTGTGTCGGCCCTTGCTATGGCAAAGTTATGTGTATGGGTCAGGACCATAAATTTGGATGAAATTAAGTCGTAGGTAGTTAGCGAGGAATTAAAAACAATTGAGAAAGTTCCGTTGTGCGACAAAAAATAACGATACAATAAGGAACCTTAAAATAGAACATTAAGGTACATTATTGAAAGGTTAACTGTCGTAGCACAATGGAGACTTTGACACTAATATTATTGAGTAATTATTGAGTGAGTTAAGGGTGAGTTAACGTTGCAAACTTTTTGGTCTTCACCCGTATGTGTTTGTGATATATTTGAGTAAAGTCAACATAAGGTAAGAAAGGATAGAACTTAATAACACGTACCGGGCTAATATAATTGGCCGCGTATAATTATCACCCGTCTCTCTCCGACTGTACTGGATCGAAACAGAGCGGTGATATTACTTGCGCTACTTAAAACCAGCAGGGCTGACGATAAGATTAAATATGACATGCCGTGTTTTATAGACGTGCTCTTTAAACAATAAGGTAGACAGGTGTGGGAATGACAATGCATGTATTATTAAAGTTTTTATGATTATTATATAAGTTATGTTGCATCAAAAAAAACCTGGGCAAGCCAGGAGAGAATGAGTAGCTCAAATTCTGTAAAAAAAGTCACGCCGGTGGGTAGCGGGTCTAAATACGTCTCGATGCCGTTTCTTACCGTATGAAGGAAGTATGCTAGCTTCCATGTAAAATCTTTATCATGCGCACTGTTTTTTTTTTTATTTATTTTTTATGTTTTTTAATTTTTTTTATATACTAGAGAAATAGCCAAATTGTGCTTAGTAGTAACCAGAATTAAACTTATTTTGGTTACTAGTAGCCCTCTGTTTGTCAGTCCTCCGATTTATTACCTAGCAGCTAACATTTGGGCTACTGTTAACAAATCTTTTTTTTTTTCAGTGGATGCACGCGTTTCCTAAAAAATGTGGGCACTGATAACAGCTTCTCACGTATGCCGCAATGTATGTCGTAATATCTGCATCTTCATCACGCTTAAACAGTAAGCATTTGACCTAGACCTGACTTAATGTCAGAATGATGAAGTACACGTACACTTATGCATTTGCATTTTAGTTATATTCAAGAAAAACATTTCAGATAAAAGTTCACCGCAAAGAAATCGAGGTAAACTATGTAATGTGTAACTTAGAAGAGTAGAAGCGCTTCGTAGGAATCAGTGGACTATCAGCTGATTTAAACATAATTTTGGTGTAAGTGTAACCTTATAAAAATCATGTTTAGCCAACGTTTAGTGAACGTGTACCGTGAGAAATCCAATCTACCCGACTAGGGCTGCCATCTCTAAATTCGCCGAACCCGGACAAAGACTTAAAAAACCCGGACATTTGGCGTAAACCGCATTTTTTCCCCGGACGTGTCCGAAATAAGATAATTAAAAAGCAATCGCTTTATTTTTCGTTTACATAAAAAGTGTCCGGGTTTTCCCGGAAAACCCCGCCGTATGGCCCCCGGACGGCCTCCAAACTAGGACAAATCCGGGGAAACCCGGACGGATGGCAGCCTTATACCCGACGCCAACCAGCACCCTTACCATGAGTTAACGTGACCGTACACGCATGCTACAGCGTAAATGATTTGTATGGCGAATAGTACAGCGCCCTTAGCGGTTACTTTGTAGAACTACAACTCTCCATACAAATCCTTTACACAGTCGCCAGCGAGTAATGTCACTGTAAACAATGGTAAGGGTTACAGCACTAAAGTTAACGCACTACCAGACGTGTCTCGTGTCGATCGATGATCGTGTGTAAACGGCACTAGCATCCGAGTTTACAGGCGGAACTCAAATTGAATTTCCACCTTTCCTCGACCAGTTCGGTAATTAACATTGTTTATAGTCATCGAGTAACATTATTTGAACATTAACTTTTTATTACAACTTCATGTCTTATCAATTTTGTACAGATATATGTGAACATTCAAAGATGGTTAAATATGGGCGTTTCTCAAAAAGTTGTACCTACGTCCAAAATTTCTTGACGTCAAGGAAACTTCACGAAATTGTGTGAGGAAATTTTGCGTGGCAATCTTTTTTATATACTTGCATCAAAACAATCCATTTAACTACATATATTAAGTCCCAAAAGTAAAAAAAAATATTATTAAACCAGATTATGAATGTATTAAATTATAAGATTACTTACTTTTTGTATTAAAATTGCGTACATAAGATAGTTTTTACCAAACAAAGAGAATTACCAACGTTTAGTTACCGCCGGTCGGTTTCCACGACTGTGACACATTTAGTGCAGTTGCCCCTAAGTGACGTGTACCATAACAAATACAATCACCGAACGTCACCCAGAACCACAGTTAATGCGCCACTGTTTACCGGCACCAACACCCGAGCTTGCCTTGATGGTCGGTGCTCAAATTAAATTTCCGTCTTGCCTCGACTAGCTACCTCGGTAATTAAAATAGTATATAGATATAGGTATATATCGCCGACAGCTACCGTTGATGTTCCAGGATTTAGTCAAATTACATTTAGAAATGGGCACCGGTGACAAGACAAACAAAAAGCAGTCTATGGTTATGGTTATGGGCTCCGCTTTCCGCACTTAGCCCGTGTATGTTCGGGCCAAAAAAACAGTCTAATAAAAGTATCCGTAAACCTTGTACGCACGAAGGAATAAAAACATGGTGCGAACACGAACATCGAATAAATTTGTTCGCACGTGCGTACCATACACTACAGGACGGATCATAGATCATACCATTCGCAATGCGAATCGTCTGTTTTTTTATGATTACAAGTGATATTGCTCTATACTTAAAGATTTGTATCAAACATAACATTTTCGAAAGTATATTGTTCACCTAGAGAAAAACACTATCAATTACGAGGTACTATCTCACTTTAACGTCTCGTTTAATTCTATTAACGCTACGAACCGCCGCCTCTTAACCGGTTTTAAGTACAGTTGAGCAAAGTTATTGCAACGGACCATGCAAAGTCATCACTATTTGTCATTTAGTGTTCAATTTTGTCTATTTGAATATGGTCCAAAAATTGAGTTAAATAGTGACCCCTGAGCGTTTCGATGTATGTATATGTTATGCATAATTTATTATTATGGTAAAATTACGCGAACCGGTATAAGTACATACAGTCAACCAAACTTGTTCCGGTTGCTCAGAACTAATGCACATTCACTATATATCGCGTTCAGTTTTACTATTCGAACTTTGTCCAAAAATATTAATACCCCTAAGCGTTATGATGTATGGCTGTATGCATTTATTATAATGGTAAAAATACGCTAATTGGTAAGATAATGCCGACCTGCTCATATATTTTGCGTCAATAAAATGAGGCTAAAGACTGGGGCATAGGTTACTCTATAATTTAACGTGCTCTTATTGGAGTGCCGTGAAGTGTGGTTATTGTGCGTGTGGTCACCGACTAAACCATTAAAAAAAAGCAGTACACGTACTTGTGTCGAACGGTAATTTTCGCACCATATTATCGCAGTCTTCTCATGGGAAATTGTGGTTACCACCAAAGACACTGTTGAAACACTTATATTTGCGAAAGTTGCCTTTCGAAGCTTCGTAAGTTACTATGGTAAACTAATATTTCTCATACAGGTCTTAGTTACCACTGGTAGTTGTGTACTGCCTCAAAACAAAAGTAAAACATATACAAAAAAAAAAGAAAACAAAACGGCGCTTCCGATGGACACTGGATTGGTAGTTAGATTACTAAATCACGTTTTTGTTGTCATGAAGGTCGGCCATTATTTTAACTAGCGAACCGGCGCAAACTGCGAACGGAACTCCCAACTGGTCCAGCTGATGGGTTTAATTGTTACAGTCCTACTATATTTTCAACAGCTCCGACATTATTTAGAGCACCGCGCATTCAAAAAAATATCAGTAGCGAAACTTCAATCCAAATCAAGCTGGAAATTCTGTTAACAATAAGAATTTTTACGTCTTTTTGAGCACATTCATGTAAATATGTGTGTTGTTAACCGAAACGTAAACTAATAACGTCTAGACAGAAGTTTCGATACTGACATCCAATATTTTTCCCGTCTCAACTCGCCGAGGGGACGACGAAGTTCATTGCACCCGCTCTAAATACGAAGTCGGCTGTCCAGATTCTCACTGCCCCCGCTGTTTGACCCTAGTTGCGGAATCGAGGCGTCATCGTTTCGCGATTGTCCAGTGTCCATCTTTGCGACCAATTGACACTTGACCCCAGCGACACTAGTCGCGACCTTGAAGTACAGCCGACCAATAGGTACGGTCGACCAGTATACGCGCTCTCAGAATGCTCGGGGGATGTGATGAGAAAAACGATTCGTTCTCGATCGACCGCATCGCATTGTGGTATACAAAGCATCACTTCTATTACTGGCTGGACAACAGGCTAACGTTGAACTGAAAAGGCGCGAGGAACATCCAAGACTCAATAGAATATCTGTATTACCACATAGCTATAGCTATCTCGGCCTATCAGTCTCGACGGTTAGTCTCGGTATAATAGAAACACAGATATGTATATATTATATAGAATATCACTCTTATTGATTAATGTGTTTCGATATGCAGTTTTACGAGTTAATATATCGTTCTTGGCAGCCAATTAGTTTACAATTTCCATCAATATTCACGGCGAAGTAAAACGTTTGACCACGTTATATTAAATTACCTTTTACTGGGAATCAACTGTGAAGGGTCAGTCGCACTTTGTCTGAATTTGAGTATTAATCGGAAATACAGCTACAGTTAAATTAATTCGTCCGTGATGATACATTTTGCATAGGGGCAAGTGCGCCGGAGGGCCAAGCGCATCTACCGTATCTAAATATGGAAAAGTACAGATTTTATACTACTAACGCCATCTTTTGTCAACTAACTATAATTGCGTGGTCATAATCATAAGTTGGCGTTAGTAGTATAACATTTCTTTTTTTTACATTTCGGTATATTAGGTGCGCTTGTCCTGCAGACGCGCGTCCTGACTGACAACACAGCAGTTTTAAGTCTAAGCATCTAGCATGTGAATGACGTTATGATAACATCGTACGGTAATTATTCATCGCCACCAAGCACTCTGAGTCGCGTATTACCCCCATTACTTCATTAGTATAAGGCGATGTTAGTCATGATTGAATCGCGGGGCAGTAGCGGGTCTTACCTGGCGGTTGCTGTTGGTACGGCGCGAGCAATCTGGTCCGCTTTTTCTCATAGCCCTTTTGTGTGATGTCACCTGGAAAATTGATTACAGTTTAGCAACCAGGTCAATTCTATTGGAACGTCCTAGATAACATAACGGGGATTTGGGTCAGACTAGGAAAATACTGACGAAATGCACGGTAAAAATTCGGTGTGACATTTTAACACGTCCAAGTACATCATGCTGAAAATCGACGTTAATCAATGCATTTCATGATAATTCAAAATGTTATTATCATATTTTACCAGCTGCACCGCGCGGTGTTACTCATTCATCCCACAGGATGACAAATTTTTTTTTCGGGATAAAAAGTAGCCTATATGTTAATCCAGTGACAGCTACCTTCATACCCAAATTTATCATAATTGGTCAAGCCGTTTGAGCATTACAAAGTATCAAACACATAAAAGTCTTGTACACTCGCAAAATGGTACTCGCAACGTCGTTGTTACAAATTTTTGAGAGTTACATGTACATATAGTGAAGAACCAAGCGACACAATTCGTCTACGGAGGTAAGTCCGTCGTTGGATGATATCTTTGACATACAGCAGTTGAAACCACCCCTCTCTTTCTTTTAGTTCTGAACTTTAGGCAGAGAGGATCGGTCTTAGTTTTAAAGTGTTACTTGTAGGTTGATACCATCATGAGAAATGGGTACTAGTTTGCCTCTATAGACGAAATGCATATTTTTACTTTTTATATTCTAACGAAATATTTGTTGCTTAATGGTGAACATCACATAAGTAATTGTGACACCCACATCCAAGAGTGTAATAGTGTGACTTACCATGTTTTGGTGTTAACAATTGTTGGTGAACCTTAATTCAATAAATAAATAAATAAATCATCCTCCTAGCCTTTGTCCCATTTTTTTTTGAGAATGAATTCTCAATCGGGGTCGGCTTCCTAAATCCCAAGATGTGGCGTAGTCACTAGTTTTTACGAAAGCGACTGCCATCTGACCTTCCAACCCAGAGGGGAAACTAGGCCTTATTGGGCTTAGGTGGTTTCCTCACGATGTTTTCCTTCACCGAAAAGCGAGTGGTAAATATCAAATGACATTCCGTACATAAGTTCCGAAAAACTCATTGGTACGGGCCGGGTTCGAACCCGCGACCTCCGGATTGAAAGTCGCATGCCTTAACCACTAGGCTACCACCGCTTCTTTGTTGCTTAATGTTGAACCAAATATAAAAATTGTATGACAATGTTTTTTTTAATTTGCGAATATTTCATAAGCAAATGAAATGTAATGATATTGTTAATATATAATGTAATATACTTTACTAAACTTAATATTAGTATTAGTACAATATTTAATTATTTATGATGTGTCGAAATGGACCAATCATATTCCTGAGATTTCAATTCACTTCTTTTGGGCATCACAAAGACGTAGCCTGATTGGTTCTTTTTTCCGCTCCACTCAAGTGGACAGGCAGCCTAAACCACCTATACGTCCAAGGTAGCTCGTAGTTAGTACACAAAACATAAGGTGTGACTGGTCAACATTTGATCAACTTGACACCTGCAATTACTGTAAGTATGTTTTAGTGTCCGGTGACCTTGTTCAAACCTGTAGCCAATATTAGTAGTAGGAAAAAAACTGGCAAAAGCAATTAAGCTAAGGCCTGGGGCGTAGCTGCCGCCGTATGAGCCGTATCTGTGATACAGGGCCCCCGGGTCACAGGACGCCGACACGTTATGGCGTTGCCCCAGGTTGGGGGCCTCACGACAGAAATTAATACAGTTGCAGTACTTTATAGTTACCCCACTGACTAAGGCTCTATCATAGAAAATGTGACGTCAAACTAATCAAAACTTGGCATAAAACCAACGTAAACGACAGGAGCGCTCACTAAGTCACTGCAAATAAGAAAACTAGGTTATATGGAGACTGGCCTATACTCTAGCTCTACACTAGTGTGGAGCCACTTCGGTGCAAAAACTCATACATCGGCCAACTTTGCCTCCGTCAACTTCGCGATAGTGTGGAGCCGGGGTAAGACTTTCTTAATGGTGCTAGATCTGAATGGAATGTCAATTACAAATGGTTCATAATTTTTGTACCATGAGTTAGTGTTTTTGATGGGCACCCGAATAGAAAAGAAAATACTTTTAATCCTTTCATTTCTATGTATATGTATATAGTAAAAATATGACAAGAATTGACAAAAAGCATTCTAAATATTAAACGGACCTTCAAAATATGCCCCGAGCTACGCAGTCAAGTAAAAAGTATGAAGGAGTGCTCCTTATTTGTTTTGGTCTAAATTATTTGGCTGCCGTAAAATAACATCCAAAAATAACCTTCGAAAAGTAATAGGAAACTAAGAACATTGAAGACTTCAAATTTTCAAATACAAATCATAAAACTTACATATCGTCGGGTATAGTGCAATACCGCGTTAGCAACAAGTGTAGATACGAATCAATATTCAAACAAATGCTAAGTATTTTATTGAAATGAGAACTTTATCGACAGCTGTTATTTACGCGGTATTGCACTATCCCCGACGAAGACGATATAACAAATTGCCACTAGCAAAAAGGCTCAACTTTCGCAACTTTCTACTTAGCAACATACCTGAACCTGATCGTTATTCAATCAAGAAGCACTATAAAGTAGTAATAACCAAAAAATTCAAAAGAATTCGTAAATAATACACTAAAAGAATTCGTTATAAATACAGTGCGAGAAATACTTATTTTTAACTATAAAAATAAACTTTCTTGCCGTTTTGAAAACTGTTAACACAATAGTGGGCACAAAATCAAAGTTTTATACCCGCGGTTTTTATAATTATATTTTTATACACGTTCAGTTAGAAAGACTCACGGTCGTTTACTGCACCGCCGAGAAACGAGCATCCGGGAAATAGGATATACGTATTAGCTAATTACACTTTGCTATGATTAATCACAGGATAAAACTAGGGCCATCTATTGATTGTAAATCTAGTGCTTGTTACTTAAAAGACAAGCTAATAAGTATATGATACATCCACGATAAAAAAATAACACAAATCTGTTGCATAATTTGACGACACGTTTGGCATAATTCGTAGAGCACCTCCTGGATTCGAATCCTGGTCAGTGCAAACTATTTGTATGATGAACTCGAAAATTTGTGCTTTTTAAAGTATATATCTATAATTATGTATATCGTCGTCTAGTACACATAACACAAGTCTTCTTGAGCTTAATTTGGGACTAAATTGATCTGTGTGAGTTTGTCTAATATTTATTATTTAGTTATTTATAATGATTTCAATATATCGTACATATCTATCGGTTTACAAATTCAACGGTTTTAGTGATTTATTCCAGCTCGCATACAATCCTAATACGAAACCGCTTTTCCGCTTTTTTTGTATGGGTCTATGACCTGAAATAAATGATTATTATTATTATTATAACCGTTATGTTTTCAGTTTTAATAAATTACTGCCAGCAAAATAGTCCTGTAGGTTTCGTCAAATTAGGAATACACAATTTTTCTCTGTCAAAGTTATATTTGTGTTAACTACCCATTTTATAAATTTTAATAAAAAAAGTAAAGGTACATGTCAGGTGGCCCTAATATGTAAAGACAGTCACACATGAGCAAGGATAGCATTAATTACTTTATTTATAATATCTATCAGTGGTTCATATAAGGCTTCTGAGAAGAAAGAACCTCCTGTCCCCGGGGACAACACTACAGTATTGTCACTTTTTAATTTCTACTCTTTTTGGTCATCAGACTGTATAAGTTTGCCTGTCTCATCATCATCATCATCATTATCAGCGAAACGACGTCCACTGCTGGACATAGGCCTCCCCCAGAGAACGCCACCATGACCGGTCCTGCGCCTCCCGCATCCAGCGGACTCCAGCGACCTTCACCAGGTCATCAGTCCACCTTGTGGGGGCCCTAACCACGCTGCGTCGTCCGGTGCGTGTTGCCAGTGATGACATACGGAACTGAAACGTGGTCGCTCACGATGAGCCTTATAAGAAGGCTCAAAGTCACTCAGAGAGCAATGGAGAGGGCTATGCTCGGAGTTGCCTGTCTATTGAAGAGATATAATGAACAAATTAGGCTACATCTTTGTGAAGCCCCAAAGCGCTCCATTGGACATGGAGCCTTAAAGTCTTAGTTTAACGGTAACAACTAAATGATTTCTGAAAGACAAGTTTTTATATAGTAATAAACATATAAAATAAAAATATGCTAATACTAAATGTTAATGTTAAATCATTTGTGCACCGAAAGCCCCGGGATACGGTAATAACGATTTAAGAACTCTTCCGATTGTTTAGTAACTAGTGAATAAAAACGTTGCATAATACCTATTATCAATTTTTCAATGAAAACAAACCTATCGTGAAGCGAGTCCCTTGTTAAAAGTTCTTTGCGATTGGAACTCAATTGTAAAGTCTGAAAATAGCACGGAACTCATTCATTTTTCCTCGATCGCGATTCTATACCGTTACCTGGAAACTTCTGATACTTCCAGTGTCTGAATCACGTTTGAAAATGTTTTTCCTGCCAATTTAAACGAGATTATGCAGTATTATTTTCCATTTTATAAGAAAAGTCTTTCTTCTCCTAGCTTCTTTTAGGTTTTCATTGGCTTTTCAGTTTGGTTGCTGATTTTAAATGGATTTTCAACTCATCCCGCACCTCTAGGACAAGGACAACTGTGACACGCGACTCTTTGTCGTGCGACAGACGAAGTCGCGACACAATATGCTAGTCCTACTATAATTCCAGATGGAAATATTTCATTCAGCGTATCGTATGTAATATAAGCAGAACTAGACAGATTGCTTAGGTATTTAACTAAACATCGTCAAAAAACCACATGTTATTTATTCAAAGTATTGTCTTGTATCGGTTGTACAATAACACTGGTTGAATAAATACGAATAAGAATAACGTTTACCAACTAAAACTACATAATAACATTCAGCATAAGTTTTTTTTTTTATTATACTTGCGTTAATAGCGTCCCTGAACTAGTAAAATCCTGAATATCAGGCTGTAAGAGAAGTGAGAGAGAATTACCAGAGCCTTTGATAGTTAAATATCGTATGTCAACTTTTTTTTACATCACATAGCAGTTATTATAACGTTCGATAAAATGCGTGTTGTACAGTGCGACACAAAAGAGTAGAAAACGGATGATAAAGGAACTACAATTTTTCATACAAAATTGTTACCATATTCAAGCACTTTACGTCAAAAATGTGGCAGTTGCGAAGGAAGTGGCGCCCTCATTTATTTTCTACTCTTTTGTGTCGCACTGTACGTATGCATTTTATCTCAAATTTAAAATGCGATTGCGCTAGCGATAATATATGTGATAAACGTAGATAACAGCCGCACTGGCAGGGCAGTGACGACATACAATACGGAGGTATACCCGATCTAGAAATTTAATATAGGACACACTTTTTCTAGAAACAACAAGTATTATTATTATATAATATACGATGTACTCAAAAACATTACTCAACATTTACCTGATCTATGGACCAAATGAGATGACATAAGATATTTTTTATTTTTTCTTTATATTGTTGTTTGTTAAAATATAAACCGCATAATTTAATTATGCTGCATAAAATAAAAAAAAATGCATTTAAACATCTTTGATATTAAAACAATTTTCTATTCGCCCCACGAAGATTCACAGAGTGTTCCGGACAGTACGCTCTCAAAGACTACTGCACCGTTTGTCGACGAACTTTGTATAGCGATATTGTGGCTCGTAGGTGTTGAAATTCAACTGAAAGAGCGTATTGTAAGGTTCAGAGAAAATGGACCACCGTGCCACGTTTGTCTTGGAGGGGTATTTCTTCTCTTTACAATATTACGAACTTTAAAATATATCAATGTTTTGCGCAAGTATTTCTGTTTCGATCAAATATTGCGTGGTGTTATAAACGTCTATGCCGTTTGTTCAGAAAATAATAGAAAATGGCGGTAAAAAACTCAAGTACGCGTGAATAAAAAGTAAACAATGGCAACACAGTAAAAACGAGATCGCTCTCGAAACGAGAGCTGGATTGTAGCTTTGTTCGATAGTCAAGTTCAAGTATAGGTATAGCTATTGTCAATTTTGTTAGTATATGGTTGGTTAAGAAACTCCAATTGTCACACCTGTAGCGCTAGCGTAACTGTGACACGCGACTCTTTGTCGCGCGACAAATACTACCTGTCACTTCCTTTCAATACCGTACGAGTAGGACAGGTGATGCTGTCGCGCGACAAGCGAAGTCGCAGCGAGATATGCTAGCCCTTCTGTATACTGGTATGGGAGGTGTACTACTGTGCTCAAAAAGTACTAAAAATTAAAAATTAAATAACTTTATTGAGCTATGTAAAGGTTACAAATACTTATTTGTATGTATCGGTAGTCATTACTTATTCTTATTACGTATGACATTTGGCGTTAGGTACTACACTGCTGAGTAATGTAATGAGCGAGAGTAAGCGTCTTCTGCTCCCCGTACTAGTTTATAAACTGTATCAGGGTGGAACAGGATTCACCATTCTCGTCTTTAAGCGTAAAATTACATAGTAACGAACACTACGAATCTTATATTAACAGTATATCAACTTATAATTAATGCCTTAACTAGTAAAAAGTAACTTTTTAACTGTGTATAGAAGTGATTACCAATGATATGAAATCATGTTTTAGCAAATGTTTGTCGTTTTGTGGTCTAAAGTCTGATGTGGGTATCGAAAATAATGAAATCATGCGCCATAATAATAATAATCCGAAAAAGCTATTTTTAAGCACAAGTTATTCTAATAAGATTAAGGACGTGTTATCGGCCATGTTTACGATGTACTGAGATTATCTCAGATTTTATTGTATACATATAGAAAATAAACAAATGCTATAAATGAGTGTACATTTTTTTATCTTTGGTAATTAAAATAGGTTTGGTTTATATTATAATTGGAATGATTTTTGTATGCAACGATTGCATTAAACATGCTTTTTTAGGGTTCCGTACCCAAAGGGTAAAAACGGGACCCTATTACTGAGACTTCGCTGTCCGTCCGTCCGTCTGTCACCAGGCTGTATCTCAAGAACGGTGATTTCTTTTGCCGCTATAACAACAAATACTAAAAATAAAATTAAAATTTAAGGGGGGCTCCAATGGGGGATACAACAAACTTGTTATAGATTATGGTACGGACTCGCACTTGCCCAATTTTTATTTTATTTATATTATAATGGGTAGTGTCACGACATACCCATATATTTTTGTTGTACACGATTGTGTTGTTACCATCGGGTGTTCTCCTTTGGCAGGATGAACCTTCTGAAATTTAGATTTTTAGGGCAGGTGGGAATGGCTGTTATGAAGTCATATTGTTTTTTTTTTACATAATTACGACATGTTGTTCTGAATCCTTGTTCTGAATTCTTAGGTTTCAGAAGCATCATCTTGCCAAAGGTGAACTTCCGATCATCAAATGCTGTATATTTAAGTGGACACCACTATTGTCAGTTATTATTATTAGGTACTTTGTTACGTTTTACGTTTAAACTGTAATAAGTACCCAAGACTAAGACTACCCAAAAGCTAGTTTTCATTGTCTGTTGTCACTTAAAGATAATATTGGAGCAAGTACCTAAAGTAGACGAACTGTCCATTATTTCGGAAAGGTGTAGTAGATTAAATGTTTATATTAAAGCGTTTTTTTTTTTGAGCGGTTTTGAACCCACATCTCCACGGCTTTCCGAGCCAGACGGAGGCATTACCAATTTTGCTATTAAAGCCACTCATTTTTCGCTTCTATATAAAGATTTAGTTTAGGCTTAGCAGAGGTTACTGCATTAAAAAAATATTATGTATCTAATTCGAAACGTCGAATTTAACTCTCATTACGAGTCGAGCCCAACCTAAGCTAAAGTTCAATTTTAAAACTACGGGTATAAATAAAATTGCGAGCTTTTCTCGAAACGGCTCGTCTGTAGAAATTCAACGTGGTTCAGGAGGAAAATTTTTGATGTTGATTATATACTACGTAAGTACATGACCTATAAACAAAAAAGTATATTTGGGATTCTAAATTACGTACTTTGAAGACAATATTGTGATGTCTCTTTTCTGTTGTTTAAAAGATTGTATTTTATAATCGCAACTATGTAAATCGTATATTTTCCGGCACGTATAACACAAATAATATCGGGAATAAATAAAATTATTTGCAGTTAGAAATAGTCGCTGACGCAGCCCGGGCTTTATAGGTATAGTGGGCGATTTGTAAAAATGTATACAAACGGAGTGTAGAAGTGTTAATGTACCTATAATTATAGCATAAGTATGTACCTTTAGCTTTACTCTGCTCTAATTCAACATCAAGTTGTACCTATACTTACGCATGTTCTTAAAAGTATAATCAACTAGAAGGGGGCTCGCAACTTCGTCCATGTATTTTTTTCTTTACCATAGTCGGGTAAAAAGGGTAAAAAAGTCCTATGACAATCTTTGGATTTCCAGCTATGCCTGTACCAAAACTGGTTAAAATCCGTCGAGCCGTTTTGGTGTGCCCGCACACATCCTGGATCGCGTTTTAAATAATAACCTATCTCCATAGAAAACCGATATCCAATACAATTTTAGAAGTTTATAATAGTATAGACTATAAAAAGCTGCTTATCTGAGATTATACTTATGATTATGACACAATTTATAGTTCATCTTTGTTCAATTTAGCACAAGCCTAGGTTTAGTTCCCATAGTACAAACTTAACTTAGTTTGGGACTAGGTCGATCTGTGTAAGATTTGCTAGGACCGCTGAATAAAGCACAACTTTAACTACGAGAGCTTGATAATGTAACCGACTAATCGAAACTCCGATACGACGGAAATTGCCTATTTTCACCGTGAACAAGGACGTTATGTCGTTTGCGAACTTAGACTTAAGACGCTATATTGAATATTTATAAAGGTAAGACTATTTTGCGTATAATAACGTACAGGATAAAGTGTACATTTTAATGAAAAATTGTCTACTAGAACTTAACAAAGCTAATAACCGTCCAGTAAGAGTCCGTAAGTATGAGTTGAATGGTTTAAAGTATGAGTCAAGCACAAAAAGAACAGCCGTATAATTTCCTTACTAAATTCAGTAATAGTCCGACTGTATGATGTTCTGTGCTCTATATTTGATTTTATCAGAAAAATTACTGGTAAAAAAAAAGTGTTGTCTATTGAATGGATTGGACCTATGCAATAAGGAGACTCTTCATATTGACATCAGCCAGTGATATGATTTCTCAAAATGCTTATTATTTCGGCAACAGAAATATTTATCGACATTGCAACTTCAAATCTCCGGTTATTTGTAGGTCTTCCTACTCTAGAAAAAATCTACGATATCTAAGATAAATAATACTGTAAACAACTTGATTGGCGCGTGTTTACGTTACTATGACAACATAGCATCAGATAACTAGGGCAGCAGCGGTTGGTTAGAGGCTGAAAAGATAGATTATTTTATTATATTTATCATCATAATAAAACAGCATGCGTTCCCCCGATGCTACGCCGCCGCCCTAATTGAGTATTAACCCATTGACACAATATGAGGGTCTGCAGGATGGCAGAAAGTTGCCGCTGCGTTATGATATGAATAATGACGTCCTGGCACATTATATAGTTACTTATTTATATACTTAGATTAGGAACGGTCACGACGTTTTAATCGAGTAGTTATAATAAATGTGAAATGGAACGGGTCTCGAATGTGGTTAGAACTTATTTTAATGTGTTGGTAAGAACTAAACTAAAAACCTAGACCTTGTATTTTTTACGTTTTCCATTACTTCCAAATCCCCGCCATTTTGAAAATATTCGAATATCTGAATCGACATCAAGCGATACAACCAAATGGGTTTACTCGACGACCGGCACAGGAGCGGTCGCCCACACGTCAAACAAGTGTCCTGGTGTAGAGCAGTGATTAAAGCGGTAGCTGAGCAAATTCGGGGAAATCCCCTAAGCAAGCAGAAAATCATGGGTAGGGAAATGAAAATTCCCCCTAAAACTATGTCCGGTATCATAAAACATGACCTTAATCTTGGGGCTTATTGATGGAGCACAGGACAGCGATTGCCAGCGGCTCTACGGAAAATAAGAGCGACGAGAGCTAAAGTGCTGTGGCAGCGGCACGCTAAGGGCAAATAACGTAATATTCAGTTTTCAGATGTTTTTTTTTACTGTGGAGCAAAAATTCAACCGCCAAAGTGATAAAATATATGCTCACAGTTTAAAAAAGCTTAAAAAAGTTCCAAGGGTGGAAAAAGGCCACCATCCTGCACAAGCATGGTTTTTCCCAAGTTAAGACAACACAACGGTGGTTAGCGATGTGCATTTACCCGAAATTATTGCGGCTGAAGATTGGCCCTCAGGAAGCCCCGATCTCAACCCCTTGGATTAGGTACTGTGGAATATTTTGAGAGAAAGCCTGCTCTAAACCTCATCGTAATGTTAAGTGTCTCAAGTTACATTTAGTGCGGCTTCAATACTCATCGATACCGTCCGTGCCATCATAGACGAGTAGCAGGACAGTTTGAAGAAGATTGTTAAAGAAAATATGGACATTTTGAGAAAATATTTGATTTTTTTGAATCTGTACAATATAATGAATAAAAATAACCCTGATTGATTTATATACCTTCATTTATTTTTAAAATAAATCTCGTTTCATTTTGGACAGAATTTATGGCAAGACTACTTATAATGAAACTTAAGCGTAGCAACCTTCGGTTTGCCGACGACATCGTAGTCATGGCAAAGTCGATGGAGGAACTCAGCATGATGCTCGATGACCTCAATCGAGTTTCTCAACGGGTGGGCTTAAAAATGAACATGGACAAGACGAAACTCATGTCAAATGCCAAGGTTGTGCCCATTCCAGTCTCTGTTGAAAACTCGGTACTCGAAGTTGTTGACTCATACATCTACCTAGGACAAGTGGTCCAATTAGGTAGGTCCAACTTCGAGAAAGAGGTCAACCGCCGAATCCAACTCGGCCGGGCAGCGTTCGGGAAACTACGCAATGTCTTTTCGTCCGACATACCTCAGTGCCTCAAGACGAAAGTCTTCAACCAATGTGTGTTACCAGTGATGACTTACGGCACCGAAACGTGGTCTTTCACTATCGGCCTCATCTCAAAGCTCAAAGTCGCTCAACGAGCAATGGAGAGGGCTATGCTCGGGGTGTCTCTACGTGATCGAATCAGAAATGAGGAAATCCGTAGACGAACTAAAGTGACCGATATAGCTCACCGGATTAGCAAGTTGCCACATAGCACGCAGAGCAGATGGCCGATGGGGCCGAAAAGTGCTCGAGTGGAGACCTCGGACCAGCAAGCGCAGCGTAGGACGTCCACCTACAAGATGGACAGATGACCTTATAAAGGTCGCCGGAAGGCGCTGGATGCAGGTCGCTTCCAACCGGTATATATGGAAGTCCAAAGGGGAGGCCTATGTTCAGCAGTGGACGTCCTATGGCTGAGATGATGATGATGAAGCGTAGCAAACGAAGAGCGTCCAAAACCGAAGGCTGCAAAGCTCTTACATGTACCAGTTACACAAAATTTTGCAGTAACTTACAGGTTCAAACCTGTAAGGACTGGGGTAATAACTTCGTTAGTAAGTAAAAACTGTCGCAGTAAGCCATCGTTTGACAGCAATGCACAAGATGCAGTGCAATTTCCACGAAGTAGAATAAATATAAAAGGGGAGAATTCTTAGCTTGAACGCTTTTAAAAGAAAAATATTTCTACATTGGCGAATACCGCGTAGTCGAGAATTTTCGTTGTGACATTCTTGAAGCTCACTCACGGTTTTCCATCTTGTGGAAGCGCTCACAGGAAGCTGAGTCTACGGCGACATTTTTCTCGCAGTTTAAAAATCTCGAGAGATATTTGTACGAGAAATAAAATATTCTTATAATACCCCAACTGTTGCTTCCTCGTATACGGGCTGTTCTCTCATTTTTGTGTAGTCGGTTCATGTGTATGTCGGTTAATGTCACTAATATTATAAAAGCGAAAGTTTACAATCTGGAACAGGGATAGGTTAGACCCTAAAATGATTCGTTTGATAGTGACCCCGATTTCAACGCGAGCAAAATTTACTTTTCAATAAAATTGGGTGCAACTAGTAATATGTGATACATTAGTAAAGAAAACGTGTCTAGATTATTAATTTATGAAACACGTAATGTCATTATTTTTTTATGTGTTAATTTATGTTTGGATTGGCTTACGATTGGAATATGGATATGATATTCATCGTTATAGAAAAAAAAATACAAAATTACTCGAAACTTTGAAAGCGACTCAAAAACAGTGGTAGCACCCAAAAAGACATTTGTTCAGGGCAATGAAATCTATAAACTATCAAAATCCCAGGACATTTAACTGAAACCACATTTTCCATACTTTAGGCCCGGGGTCTATTGAAAAATCGGGTCACGGGTGTACATTTAAAATATATCTATAGTAGTGACATTAACAGAAGTAAATAGGTCTTTCTCACTCGGAATCCTTTTTATTTTAGAATCAGATACAAGAAAAATGTGTTCCAAATTTACAATACCATCCGGAATCATGTAATTCCTTATTTCTATAAACTAAATAACACGACTACATAGAGTAGTTATGGACGGCCGAGCGTCAACGTGACTAGAAATTAGAGATAGGAGCCGGAAATCCTTGTTCGCGCTTGAAAAATAAACTAAAACCGCAAATAAATAGATGTCATAAAAAGGTTGCTTTGCTGGCCTAGGCTGGCAACGCAGTCTGAAATTCAAATGGGGTACTACGATGCCTATTATAAGGAACGTAACGACAACAATTCATTGCATGTTTGAGAAAAATATTTTATCCATACTACATTTATACACAATTTCTTGTTCATACTCGGTTTTCTTACTTTCATAATTTTGAATAAGTTATGCCCACAAAATAAATATTAGAATAGAATATTATAAATTTCATGTTCACTTTTCAATAATGTCTGATAGTATCATGCGTTAACACGTTTTTCGATGCTATTTTAAATTTTAAGGCCGTGCAATAACCAGCATTCAAAGTTACGCCCGCATTGACTGCCCGGAACTGAATAAACGCGTGCCTAAGCCTTTGTTGTTACCCACACAGGCAGAATTTCGCACTAGCTATATTAGTTTTGATACCAGAATGGAGCGAGGCGGCAGTGCACGACCATGTACACTCAGCATCAGACTTGCATGATCCTGTCGCACTAACATGTATGGAAAAGGGGTCACATTTCTCTGCAGCCGACTATACATATCGGCAACAGTGTCCACACACACATGCGAACGTTGATAGCCAATTAATCGCAAACGTTTAGGAATACAAGCGGTATTACGAGTGTTCTTTGAGATATCGCAACTAAAGATGACTCAGGTACATGTAGGTATATCTCCTTTAACTGACATAAAAACGAGATTTTCACTGAATCATTCATGTGGCGCGACATTCCCGTTGGTGGGTGGATATACTCCCACACAAACTCCTACCCACTGGTAGCGAGGGCTAAACAGCCCTGATACAGTTCAAGTCATGCCTAAAAAAGCGATATTCTTTTCTTTTATTTTATACTTTTCTATTTATGCATAATAGAGCTTGATGATTTTTTTTTGTCACACCCTGTCAGTTAACAATGAACATAGCCTAATTTATTAAAGTGATATTTTTAATAAAATAAGCAACCAATAACACCCACAGGCAAAAAAAAATGCATACTACTAAAAATATAAATTAGACCACAATAAAGCAACCATAAGCTGGATAACTGTTGATTGGCCCAAATTTATCGGTGCTAATCACGGCTGGCATGCACCCTGTATAAATTGAATATTATTTGGTAGCAAAATGGATATTAATTTTATTAATAATAACAATGCCACCGAAATCCAGTCTGCGGCGGCGCTAATATCGACGTTCAACAAAGTACAGATATAGTGCATATGGTTTTGCAATTGTATTTTGTCGGGAAAGCTCGCAATAATATGTATTTTTATCGCTACTTTTTCACTGAAGTTGATTATTTTATTTTAATGTAGCAAGTTCGTTTTAGTTTACTTGCTCATAACGGACAATGTTTTGTTGTATAAAATATCAAATTAAGTAATTCCACGAAAAAAAAAAGAAAAATGTGTATACAATGTTTAGTAAATATAACAATTCACCTAGATAGTTTTATGTCACTCGCTAGGTCGGGAACAGATTGAGAGCTTAAGCGAAACACTGTAGTGCAGTTTTTTTCGGCATTCTGTTCAGCTTAGTACATATGTTTTTTTTTTTGTATGTAAATGCGTGCATTGTGAGTGAACAAATGCATATTTTCTTTATTAGGGTAAACATTATTAGTTTTATTGCTTCCCCGTTTGGGCCAGTAGGCAGGATCCTTGTACTATATAAAATGAAAACGAAATTTAACGTGTTTGCAATTGGTTTATTTACATCTTGTCAGTATTTTATGCTATGCTTTTTAGAATTCCGTACCCAAAGGGTGCTAACGGGACCCTATTACAAAGCTACTGCTGTTTGTCCGTCATAGGACTGTAGGTACATTACATCTTAATAGGTAGACATGGAATATTCGCATAATGTAAATAACAATGGAGATGTTATTTATCTATGTCCATTTATATCATGTATATTGTCGTCTAGTACCTATAGTACGAGCATTGCTTAGTTTGGGACTAGATCGATTTGTGTAATACTGTGCTGTACTATTTATTCAGCAGTCGCCGTGGCCGAAAACGGTCAGGAGAAATATATATACAGAAGACCACAATTTTATTACTTTTCATTATTCCGCTTAGGAAGAGGATGTTATCACTGCTATTATATGTTGTCTAAGATTGCAAATTATCTAAATACTAGAGGCCCGTTGCGGCGTCGAACCGCCGCTAGAATATGGAAATCCGGTAGTGATACAGAAAATAACTACTTTATCGATAAGAAGTTTTCGGCGAACGAAGAATAAATACTGTAAAAAAACACGTTTAAATTATGTTTTAAAAACGTTAAAACATGCCAGGCTAGAGCTAGGCCTGATAGCCAACTGCCAGCTTCATCGTGACAACTTTTTCAACTCTTTTGTAAAAATAACTTGTGCATTAATGACATGTGATCTGCTGATCTGTTTCACAAATAAAATGCATATTATTTTTTATGGAAAAATTTAATTCATAAAAATAATCCCATCTTAAAAATTTTTTTACATATTTTCATAGGACCGAACATATAAGATTGGTAGAATTTTAATTTGTTGTTCTTTCTTCAGGAAAGAAGAATTTATCGATTTGATCGATTTCTATCAATTTCCAGAAATAGCACATGAATCGAAACGACAGATTTGGGCACTCACTACGCAGGTTTTAAAAAGGAAATCATGTAGTGCGTAACTGTTTATGTATACATTTATAACCGTAAATACTTAAAAATAGAATAAATAGAATAGAATAGTATAGAATAGAATAGAATAGAATAATAATTTATTCGTTAACATACACAGTGGACAACTAATATAAAAAAATAGTGATAATAAAAAATGTTACATAAACTCACTTGTATGAAATAGAGAGTATTAAACGTTTATAGATACACGAAAAACCACTATTATCACTGCTTGTTTTTTTTAATGAAATTCATTAGATCGTGCAAATTTTCTTAATATGGGTGCTGCCATGTCATCATCATCAATCATTTATTCACTAACAATTACACATTGTGTTTGAAATTCTTACGCTAGGTATACTTAATGAAAAAAGAATATTAAGACATATTTTGTTCAATAAATTTAGAGCTGAAGGCCTAATACCTGAATTCCAAATTCAAACTTTCGTCTTTCCTCTCATTGAAATAGTGTCTGACAGAAGAGTGAGGGAGATGCTATCTATACTCTCAAGTCTATGATATACGCCTAATTTTAGGGTTCCTTACCATAGTCGGTAAAAACGGAAGCCTTATAAAATCAATTCGTTTTGTTGACAGCAGAATTCGTCAAATTTTATTTTAATGAGAATGATCAGCCAGACGTCATTAATTCAAATATGATTTATTCTTGAGAGCATCGATTTTTTGAAATTTGCATCATATGTAGGTTATTTCTACCATCAAGTTTCGCATGTTAGGGTAACATGTAATTATTCCACATTGCCAACTCGTCCACAATGTCAGCTCGTCTATATTCCCATCTGGGTCACAATGCCAACTTGGCCACACACCCAACACGTCCACATTGCCAACTCGTTCATACACCCAACTCATCTGCATTGCCAAATCGTCTATATTACCAATTCGTCTCCATTGGCAACTCGTCCATATTCCCAATTTGTCCACAATGCCAACTCGACCATATTGCTAACTCATCTATATACCCAACTCATCCACAATTCCAACGCGTCCATATTGCTTACTCGTCCACAATGCCAACACGTTCACAACTACAACTCGTCTACATTTCCAACTCGCCCATATTTCCAACTCGTCCACATTCCCAACTCGTACACAATGCTAAATCGTCCACATTGCCCACTCGTCCATAAACCCAACTCATCTACAATGCCAACTCGTCTGTATTACCAACTCATCCATATTCCCAACTCGTCCACAATGCCAACTCAGCCATATTGCTAACTCGTCCACATTTCCTACTCGTCCATACCGCCAACTCGTATACAATACCAACTCGTATTTATTGCCAATATCGTCTATATTATCAACTCGTCCGTATTACCAACTCGTCTTCATTGCCAACTCGTTTATATTCCCAACTCATCCACAATGCCAACGCGTCCATATTACTTGCTCGTCCACAATGCCAACTCGTCCACATTTCCAACTCATCCATATTCCCACCTCGTCCACAATGCCAAGTCGTCCACATTACCAACTCGTCCATACGCCCAACTCATCTACATTGCCAACTCGTCTTCATTTCCAACTCATCAACAATGCCAACTCGTCCATATTGCTAACTCGTCCACAAATACAACTCTTCCACATTTCCAACTTGTCGATAGGCCCAACTCGTCCACAATTCCAAGTCGTCTACATTTCCAACTCGTCCATATTCCCAACTCGACGATACACCCAACTCGTCTATACAAACTCGTCCTTATTATCAGCCCGTCTTTATTGCCAACTCGTCCATATTCCCAACTTGTTCATTTTGCCAACTGATCCACATTCCCAACTCGTCCATATTCTCAACTCATCCATATTACCAAGTCGTCTTCATTGCCCACTCGTCCGTATTCCCAACTTGTTCAGTTTGCCAA
This sequence comes from Apotomis betuletana, assembly GCA_932273695.1. Classification (NCBI taxonomy): domain Eukaryota; kingdom Metazoa; phylum Arthropoda; class Insecta; order Lepidoptera; family Tortricidae; genus Apotomis; species Apotomis betuletana. The sequence continues at coordinate 6,522,443 of OW026298.1, read as the reverse complement.
CTCATCCACATTCCCAACTCGTCCATATTCCCAACTCGTCCACATTGACAACTCGTCCATATTACCAACTTGTCCGTATTACCAACTCGTCTTTATTGCCAACTCGTCCATAATGCGGACTCGTCCACAGGTGTGCAGGTGTCTATGGGCGACGGTAATCGGTTTCCATCAGGCTCGATTGCCCTATGACATAAAAAAAAAACTGCCCACTTTTCCATGTTCCCAACTCATCCACATTGCCAACTCATCCACATTGCCAACTCATCCACATTTCCAACTCGTTCATATTCCCAACTCGACGATACACCCAACTCGTCTACTATACCAACTTGTCCTTATTATCAGCTCGACTTTATTGCCAAATCTTCCATATCACCAACTCGTCCGTATTACCAAGTCGTCTTCATTGCCAACTCGTCCATATTCTCAACTCGTCCAAATTTCCAACTCGTCCATTTTACCAACTCATCCATATTACCAATGTAGATACATTCCCAACTTAGCTACATTGTCAAGTCGTCCATATTCTCAACTTGACCACATTTCCAACTCGTCCATTTTACCAACTCATCCATATTACCAATGTAGATACATTCCCAACTTAGCTACATTGTCAAGTCGTCCATATTCTCAACTCGACCACATTTCCAACTCGATTATTTTACCAACTCATCCATATTACCAATGTAGATACATTCCCAACTTAGCTACATTGTCAAGTCGTCCATATTCTCAACTCGACCACATTTTCCCATCCCGTCGACATTCAAGCGGAAGGACTAAGTTTTTTCTTGTAAAATACCAAATTTACCATAACTCATGCCATTTTCCTTGGAATTATTTTTTTGATGGACTTATATAATCATATTTATTTTATTTATTATAAATTTACTTATTTGAATGACGTTTAAATTATTTGTACTTACTACATTTTTTCTGCTTTGATTTATTGTAAAACTCGCCTATAAAAATAATCTTTTCTTGAATGACGGTCAGTTTTTCTAGTCTTGCGAGCACCAGTCCAACTCGCACTTAACCGGCTTTTTCCTCCACATTTTTAACAGGTATGCGAAAAAAGTTTTCATATCAATATTTTAAAAAGAAAAACAACCTGGCAATTTAGATCATTGACATAATAGCCCCTAATAAAAAATACATTAAAACTTGTCAGAATATGGTTACTGTCATTCATTGTCAACAAACTGTAAAACTATTTTTGCATATTCGTAATTTCGTACATGTTTTAAGTGTTGCGGATATTATGTTGCCGACTCAAAAATAATATTTCATCATACTGAACAACTTACTACAGGTTTGTGAGCAAATCATGCTTATTATTATTTGGTCATCTTATGTCAAAATAGGGATCACAGGTCACGTGGTCAATGTCACGTGGTTAGCGCACAGTAGTTTTTTCAAATCCATTTTTCAGTACTTTTTCAGGAAAAAATTAAAAATCCAAGAGTTTTATGCACATCTCCAGCATGAGACGAATCCAATGACATATCATTTATCAAAATCGGACCATAACTGTAGATCTGATGGGATGTACAAAAATCGGCCTCGCGTAATATATATATAGATTAATTTAATAAAATTTACACATTCGAATATGTCATTACCTACTCCAAAACTATGACGCATTGGAAAGGTTACTTTGATCAGGCGTCTAATATTAAAAACGGCATGTATTTAAATCGATATCTGTACATTTCCTTTTTTCGATCAAAATATTTGAAAGTTTCACCAAAAATATTGCACACTAATTATCTTTAAACTTTCAAATATTTTGATCCTTTTTTCGATCAAAATATTTGAAAGTTTCACCAAAAATATTGCACACTAATTATGCACACTAAATAATGCGAATTAAGAGGCCTTATTCCTTTTAAAAAATTTTTTTTTTCATATTATGACAAATATATTGATAATTTCAACCAACTTTTTGAAGTGAATAATATTTTTCCCCGAGTTCTAGGTAGTAACATAGCTATTTCACGCTTTCATTGCGTACAGTCGAAAATAAGTTAAAAAAACTAATTTTCCGTGTGAATTTTGTCAATTTCGAGTAGTTTTTGAAACAAAAATTATCAATGAAAAGTTCAAACTGTAGTTTTCAAATATGTACCAATAAATCCCAACAGCCCTGTTCTAGAAAGTAACATCAATAGTATGTTAAGAAACATGTTTGATCATAGAGAAAAATGTCTAAACAATCAGCATTTTAAAAGGAATAAGGCCTCTTAAATATAATATTTAAAGGTATTTGCAAAACTGTTTTACTGGATGTAAAAAAAAAATCTAACCTAAACTGACCCGGCCGAGTCGGATCTTAGTGTGCAGTGCGAGGATAATTAGTGTGCAAGTCAGTATTTTTGGTGAAACTTTCAAATATATCCGATGTACGAACCATATTTTTGGTGTGAATTCGGTTAAAAAGGTCATATCGTTTTGTAAGATGTTTAAGTTTTTTTTGTAGGACATGTTCAGTTAATCAATTGTTTTTTTTTGCACAGCCTTAGTTTTTCTGGTATGCATTCAGTTAATTAGTGGAGTTACCGTGCTGAAAAATTATACAGATGTGCATTTAATAATATCCCATAAAAACTAATGACGTTGAGCTTGACATTATTGACAGCTTATTTTCTCTCGCGGAAAAGTCGAAGACAAATCTATTCAGGCATAGATCGCTTAGGGCTATCGTAATGCGCGGGCGAAAATACATCACGCGACAACCGAAATATATATTAGCAAAATAGCTACCAACACTCTGCTCATGTTTGGATGTTAGGATGTCCAGACGCTGTTCTCTCCTAAAGCCACATTCCTCAACGGCGGAGATACGGGGGTTGAAATCGTAATTTTTTATTTAATTTTGGCAATTTCGAAACCAACTCGGAAGGTAGAGCTCACAGAGCAACTATTACCTTCAACTGTTATTGCCGTTATTTCTTATTAAAATTCTTTGAATATTTAGTACAACTACTTGTACCGTATTCCAGATTCCTTATCACTTAATTATGAACTTTCGTGTCGCGCTTTACGGTCTCATTTGACACGGCTAACTATTATGGAGCGCATCTATCTACACGCCCCATTAGTATTTATAAAGATGTACAGCAATTATTTGATAATTCGCGAGGCATTTTATAATTATCACGATCACGGATGGATACGGTCCATCAGTCGCCCATAGATAAATACACAATGTTGCTAGAAATAGTAGAAATATTCGCATAGCTGCGGCATGGCGGCAAAATATTATTAAAACAAAAGATAATAAACATAAAGAGGTCAGCCCGGACAAGTGCGAAAAATAAAATGTCAGTCCGGACGCGCGTCTGCAGGGCAAGAACACATACCATACCGAAATGTCAAAGAATACAAATGTGATACTATTAACGCCATCGTATGACCACGCAATTATAGTTAGTTGACAAAAGAAAGATTAGGGCCCTTAGTAGTATATTAACATCTGTACTCTTCGATATTTCGATATGGTAGGAGCCCTTGCCCCGCTGCGCACTTGTCTCAACTAACCTTAAAGTCTGACAAAGCAAACTCTGCATTCTAGAACAGAAGTACAATGGAAAAACAATAGCAGATAGTCTGACTAGTCAATCATATCATAAGAAAAAAACAGACAATTGGTAAAATGCGCCAATTATTTATAAAGTCACACCTTGTTTCATATGAAACATTTTTGCCAAATAAAGAGCTTCGCACCACCCGCTGGTAAGACTAACATGGGGTTGCAGAGTTGCTTTATGCAGATTTAAGCTGCCTGAACACAGAAGTGAGACGAATGAACCAATCAGGTCGGGTCTTTGTGGAGCTCAAAAGAAATGCATTTAAATGTGAGAAACGTGATTGGTCCATTTTAGACATCTTCTGTGGACGGGCAGCCATCTTGGTGATTGCGAACCAGTGAAAATAAGCGACGGTTCCGCGCGACCAGGGGTTTGGAAATGCAAACCCGGTTATTTTGTTGTAGTAAAACTGGTTATAACGGGTTATTTTATTGATATAATAAAATAACCGATTTAGCATACCCTACCAGCACGCGGCGATAAATAAAATACTACTTGTCACTTTTCTTTCAATACCGTGCGAACAAGATAGGTGATCTAAGTCGCGCGACCAGATATGCTAGCCCTGCTGGGGTTCATCGTGCTTGTCGCCAAGACCCGATTTCATATCTGGTTTTGTCGACTCTGGATAGGTCTCGCGTAACGCGGAGCGAATTCGGTCCTTCAAGAGCACTAGGAATAGCAACAGGGTATAGATAAAATATTAATATATGTGAACGGGGTATAAATTCGATTGTTCTGTTGACATCCGTCCGAAATCCTGCCACTATAGGTTACCATAACAAGTTGGTAACGTCATTTAAGTAATGTGTCTTTGATATGGCCAAACCATCGCTCTCAACGCTATATCAATAAATATCAGTATATCTATCTAATCAGGCTCCAGGCGCTCAACAAAATAAAGATGTCATCTCCCATGTGCCCTGTTCAGTAGCCCGATCGTGATCGGAGGACTATATTATTTTCACGTTTATTATGATTGCGTAAAATTAGGTTTACGATCGGATATGCCGATGTCGTATAAGTATTTACAGCATTTAATCAACCAAAGACGGAGATACACGGACTGGAGTCCATCAGACATGCGCCGGCGCCATCGCCGGGAAGACCGCAAAACGAATGCACTGATAACCCTATGAAAGATTTTCTGCGTATTCCTTGTGATTTTACCTTAGTATACCGCAAGCTGAAGACACTACTGACACTCTTTTTGGTATGTGTAGATGAAACATATAATGTTAACACTATCAAAATATTTCTCAAGCATCAAGAAAAAATATAATAAGTAACACAATCGTATTAGGTATATTCTAACATTTCTAACTCACCGTTGTTCACTTTATTCAATGGCCAAACTAATCTAAGCGCTGTATTATTGTATATGCGTACCGTACGCGCTGATGTTGCTGTAGCAGACATAGACTCATATCGTGAGCCTTAAGGACGCACAGTGAGTCATGGTGAGATAGCAACCTTGTATAGTCAGCGGTTCCGAAACTGTGCTCCTCGATACTCGATAGATACCATCGATCGATGATAAAGATGCTGATAGACCTGAACATTCACTTGTAACAGAACAGCTCGCTGCTCGATATGAACTTATAGGTGGGCCTCATGCGATGGGCGTCGCGCAGCCGGGTAGGAAGGGGCACCCCCCCTCCAAAATATTAAAAAGCTAGACTGTACCCACTATTCATACTTTTCTCGCCCTTCATTTATATTAACTTGCACCCCTAAGGCCATCTGTTGGCGACGACGCCCGATACTCGGCTCGGCGTTTTGTTACAAGTCTATTATCAGCGGATACGTCGATTGATAAAATCGATGTCGATCAAAACAGATCGATTGGTGCACTGTTACTGTATAGTCTCTTGCGTTTCTGATATATCTTGAGTCATTCAGAATACTCGTTGTCATCGTTCACTTCGGATACAATTTTCGGATGAAGCTTCAACTTTAGGTCACGTAGTTACGGATATTGGAAGAGACGAAATTCACTATAGTCTGTTACAGCTTATTACTAAGAATAAAACCGATAAAACGCTACGGCATATTAATTCTAAGAAAGAATCCGATAAGTTCGTCGTACTTTATAGACAAATAAATATAATAAACATGTGACTGAATTTGGTTTTCTGTATCTGCAGCCTAGAAGTTTTATTGCAGATAAGCCTGAAGTATCTATTCTGCTTATACATATTAGCATTTTGTTACCAAATAAAAACTTAAGTATTGAACTGACTTCAACGTGTTTATCACGTCTGACCTTAGTTACGCGCGGTATATAGACAGATTTAAGTACGTACAGATACACAATGTAAGTTGTATGTGTCTCTGTCTACATATATGATTATTAAAAAAATTCCCAATCAACCATACTATTTTAACCCTTTGACCGCCAAAGACGGCAAATCACGTCATCGGGAATTCGTGCCACTGACGCCAACGACGCCTATTGACGTCAAAAATTTCAATGGTCAAAAACATGCTAATTCAAACCGCTATCTGTGTTTTTCAATCTCTGTTGATTTTGGAGCACTTTTTTTTTTGGTTTGGCGTCAGTGGCACTGTGAATTGCTTTGCCGCTTGGCGCTCGAAAGGTTAAAAAGCGTAAACCAAGATGGGGCCTGGGGTAGGGCTTACATAGGAGTAGGCCGCCAGTGGGCGTAGGGTAGGCTTCGTTTTCTTAAATTTTATAATAAATCATATATGTATTATCTACATATATCTCCGAACACAATACTAAAGATAATACATAGAAACAATTAAAACTAGAATATATGTTATATATATATAAACCTAACTAAACCTAGCTATAAATAAAAAACGGGCTCCAGATCGGTGCCAACCGGGAGGGTGCCCAAGAGGCTGGCCGCATTACCACACTGAATAGCCAGAACTAGACGTATCCGTCATGTCGAACCTGGCTCAACAACAGTTTGGCAATAAATCACAAGAGACAAGGATTATTGTAGACTAGATATATCAAGGACGAAGCAATAAGGGTAAGAAAATGAGACGGTTCAGGAAAAACTAAGTGCCCCGACTTCTTTCTTGTTCGTCTTAACGAGGGCACTGCCGTGCCCCCAGATATAATTTTCATTTCCTTACCGTACGAGTCGTACGACAATTGAATATATTTTCATTGATACTTCATCTCGTTTTTAGATGGTGTTTAGTCTAAATACAAAACCACGACATTGGTAATTGAACAGAGAAGTACAAGTTCCTAACAAAATAATAATTCACTAGATTCCGTCGCTCGAACGTAAAATTCGTCTGTTTATAGTTTCCTCTTCCAGGCATCAACAGCTCGACGTGTAAACGATTTACCGATTAGAAAGGGATTTTACAAAGTATTCTCGAAAAAATCCTGAACGCCATATTCTATTAGCAAGTTGCGCGCGCGCATCAAGGTGTTGCCAGTTCAGTATACCGTCATTTGACTAGTCATAGTTTTTTTTTACTAAAGGAATTGCCATGTTTTGCGCGACCAGCGGCTGGGCGAGCGATTTAGCGAGAGACGAGCGCGGCGGCCATAGGAGTGAGCGAGACACAAGTACCGCGCACCACTGGTGCTGTCGCACTAAGTTGTAGCAACTCCGTTAAGAGGCAGCTGAAGAACTTCAGAAGACGGATAGACGGATAGTAAGCGATTACCGTCACTCAAGGGTGGACCTTTCTCAAGGGAGTACTATTTTCTTCAAGGTTTAAAAAGGAGTCTTCAAAGGGTTGAATCCAATAGGTATGTAATGGCGATGTTTTTTTTAATGATTTTAGGGTCTCACGTATGTTTCAATATACAATCCTGCTGTTTTTGTCGACTTCAAACATGAAAAACTTGAGAACTGAAATGTACTTACATAATTACTTGGTATTTGAGTTAAGTTGTAATAATCGTAAGCTGCTTTGTTTTTGCGGTTTCAGCCATTTGTCACACGAAACTTCGTAATATTCGTTTCCGGGGGGTAACACCATGTTTTCTGCCAAACGGTCCCTTTTCGGTGGATACTCGACTCTTGTCAAGAAACAAGTTGGGGTAATTGTATAACTCTTTCAATAGATTACTTGTAAACGTTAGATCTCCCTATTCAACTAGTTCTAGCTTTAGTAAATAGATACATTTATTTTAGTAAGTCGAATAAGATATAAATTTGAATGAGGTATTTGGAATTTGAATAGGATTGGGTTCTAGTAAAATTAAGAAACAGTTAGGTTTAACCTTTTGAGCGCCACAGTCGGCTGTGGCCGTCAACAAAAAATCGTGCCCCTGACGCCACGTCGGCCACAGCCGTCCAAATTTCAATGATCAAAAACTTTGTAATTCTAACCGCTACAAGTATTTTTCAATCCCTGTTGATTTTGGGGCACATCTTTTTTTTTTACTCTGGCGTCAGTGGCACGGTAAATTGCTAGACCACTTGGCGGTCAATAGGTTAATGTATTAAATAACACTGTACAGGATTGGCTGAATATATTTAGTGATACTGTTCTTTATGTATAAGAACTGGAGCGACTCAGCTTCAACCCCATAGGCAAGGAGATATAATAAAAACATGATTCTTATCATTATACAATATGTATGATACATCTTGTCTGAAGGTTGATCTAATTGAGTAGGGATCACACAGCCCCTACGAAGTTCGGTTGTATACAAATACAATAGCAGTCTAGTATTTTTTTTATATCCCCCATTAAGAAACCTATCTTTAAGTATACATTACATAATAAGTTAACCCTCTTTCAGTATAGTTGCCAATTAGACGTATGAGCAAATGCATAACATGAAATAGTAAAGTGAATTAATTGACTGTTCAATTGGCTATCAAGTAGGCCAACATTCAAGTCTAGTCGCAATCCAGAAATATCTATGTAATGACCAAAATTCGTGATTCAGGAGTTCTCAAGAAAATACTTATCATGTGATAAGGAAATTTTTTACAATGTCAGTGCACTTTAACAGTAAGAATCGTATTTGTACTCGCCAATTGCTGGCAGACACTCATTCAAAACACAGACACCTAAATTGGATTTAAGAATGTGAATATGTACAAAGACTCAGAGTATGAGTAACGCTACATTGTACGGACTCGCAGAGGATGATTTATTTGTGGTCGCGAAGTCACTCACACCAAGCTAATAAGGAAAGACATATGCACACTACATGTAGTTATAGCGTAGTGAACATTAATCGTACAGAAAAGCTAGTTTAGGGGCGAAAACTAGCGGATGTTGAAATTTGTTTGCCGTAAAGTTTAGTCGAGCGTTCGAACTGTTTCTCGACTGTCCCATCGTGCATTGTATTGCATTCCTTGTCAGCCGATGTGTGACAAAGCGCGTAACAAGTCGAGCGTGAGCCGCAGCCCCGATACCACTATCAGAGGTACAATAAAGAAAACATAAGACGCTACTCTCGCGTTTACTTCGTCCGCTAAAAACATCGTCAGCTGTCACATATTGCGTCAATACTAGGAAAACCTGTTCCGTGCCACCAAAAATATATGCGTCAGCGGAAAAAAGTGTCGTTACCAAAAAAAAACAACCCGGCAATAATAATGGTAACAAAATAAAGTTAACAAATTATCGATCTATGGTGATCCGCAAGTTACTGCACTCTTACCTTCAGATAACTCTAAGTCCAATTCAGCTAATTTATCTCTTATCTCGTCCGGCAACTTTGATATATCAACACTTAAGTCAGCCATTGTGGAAAAACACTCTTTTCACACAAAACAAATAAAGTTAACGCGAACACTTCAAGAGACCATCGTGACACATGGCCATCTTGAATTTCGAACAATTTCTGGCTCTGAATAGATAGTTATTGAAACTGTTAGTGTCGATCGAGCACCAGAGGGCGTTTGCGCTGCTAAAAAAAAGTACAGTTCTCATTGAGCGAAACGATGCCCAGTTTCAGTTTAATGACTTATTTTTCAATAATTATGATATTTTCAATTTAGATTACCAATATATAAATAAATTTATTTATTGTATTTTCAAAATTCTATTTGTTCTTGGCTATTTAGTAATCACAAATTACGAGGTATTGTCTATGGCTTTTTAGGAATTTTAAGCTGACTTCACACTTTTAGTTCCCGTGATCGCCTGACCGTTATCATTAGTTTGTACCCCAAGAACGAACATAAGAAATTACTAAAATAATTGAAAATAATAGAGGGCCTAGAACTAAAGAACTAGTTTTGTAACCTTGCATTTTTCACCATTCACTAATCCTATTGTACGTTTAGCAGCTATAATATTACTCATAAGCTTATAGCACTTTTCATTTCTTTTCTGGCATATAGAATATAGAAATAAAGGACAATACAGAAATTTTGGATGTACCGTATAGAGAGCTAATAGGAAGTCTAATTTATCTTACTGTAACAACAAAGCCGGATTTAACATTTGCAGTATCATATCGGAGCAGATTTTTAGATAAGCCGAACGAAGAATTATGAAAAGCTGGAAAAAGAGTACTACGTTATTTGAAGGAACCAAGGAAAAAGGATTGTTATTTAAAAAGACAAATGACAGTAATTTATACGGATTTTCTGATGCTGATTGAGCTGGAGATAGAAGCGACAGAAAAAGTGTTAGCGGTGGTATTACCTTACAAGGGCAAAACCCTATTGCTTGGTTTTCAAAGCAGCAACAATGTGTAGCTTTATCGTCTGCCGAAAGCGAGTACGTAGCTGCTGCATCATTAGCACAGGAAATCGTTAATTTAAAAGGAATATGTAAACACTTAGGTTGTCATGTAAATGCCGTATTACTTGTTGACAACAAAAGTGCGATATCAATGATAAAGAATTACGATAAATCTAAGCGTACAAAACAGATTGATATACGGGTTCATTATATAAAAGACTTGGTTGTCAATAAGCTGATCAGCATTGAACATATTTGTACTAATGAAAATTTTGCGGATGTGATGACCAAAAGTTCGAGCACAGACAAGTTTTATAAATGTATTGATAAGTTCTTGTTCTAATTTTTAGTTAAGTTAGTTATAGTTGTGTAGTAAACAACGTAAGCGATACATATTATTGCTATATGTTATATATTATTGTATAAGTGAGAGGTCGAGACCTAAGGTCCGTGGGGTTCCTTCACCCACAAACTTATTAAAAACCTAAACACTACTGGTGACCGAAGAGCTGGCAGCCTGGTAGCGTCCTCGTACAACACATCAGCATTGCCATTCAGCGAAGAAATGCTGCCAGAGTCTCCGGGACCGTACCGCGGGATATAGTTTATAGATTTCTTTTAAGTATATTTTAGTTGTTTGTTATTTAGTTTTATCTTCTACTGAAGTTTATTTTTTTTATTTTCTTTCATGGTTAAGGTATTTTAAAGAACAATACATTGATTGGATCTGTGTTGAAATAGAGAACAATAATGATAAATTATAATTTATCATCCTGTAGGTACTACTTTGTTACTTTTGACGTTATTCCTAATTAATGGCTTATTTGACTTTGTAATTTTCAGTGTTATTTTTACCGTGTTAATTTTTATATTTTGACAATCCATTAAGGAACTTCTTGGACATTAATAAAAAAAAAAACTGTTTATTTCACTATAAGCACAGTAAGTCTACTACTAACTTCCACGTACAGTCTATTTTTTTATTTAAAGATTTTATCGCATCTTATTATATTAAATGTATTAATTATAAATTGTGGCGAAGGAGAAAAATTTAGTCAGGAAGGCTGTTAATTAACATTATTTTTTATATCCTCACCACTTTCTTTACAGTTTTGTTACTTATGGAGTCCTATGGTAATCTACTCAAAGCTTAGCATGCGTTTTAGCATGCTACCCTCTCCTATTTAGAAATAAGTAAATTATTGTTTTCTCAGTAAGTGATTTATGTAAATCTTTTGAGAAATAAATGTCTTAAACCATAAGCTTGTGGCAGTGCGTGCGTCCACACTCTCCTACCGTAATTGTTATTTCTTGATGGTATTGATGGTATTTTATCTCAGTTTGTTTAAAATTTTGACATGAAATTATTTTATCTGTTTTATTCTGCTGTTTTTATCATCGATGTCATCATATCTTCTCTTTGTATTAATATATGTGACGATCATAGTATAAGTGCATGTAAATTGACTTAGTGTCATTTATATTGACATTTTATATTATGAAATAAATAAATCTAAATCAACTGTGGGTTAAACCGCGGTAAAATGCTGTACGTGTTAAAAAGAAAAAGGTTTTAGCAAACTTCAATGTCATGTCTTTGTCAATATATAATATGAATACTTCAACATGGTAGCAGAGCCTGAGTTATTATATCGAAAAATATTGAAAAATATTTCATTATATTTGTAATGAGCGAAGAAAAATATATTTTTACATGTTATGTGATTGTGTAAAATAATAATTTTATGAAATAATTAGCTACGATTTCAAACCAAATTCGAACCATTCTCAAACAAAAACCGTCAAAATGTCAACTCCATCGACGAGCTGCAAAATTGATATTGGTCGTTTGGAAGGTAAAGAAAATTGGTCGACATGGCGCTGCAAGGTACTGTTACTGCTACGAGGTACGCCTGGAGGATTGGACGCTATCAACGGCAACCTAAAGCCACCGACGCAACCCGGCGCAACAGCTACATCGGCAGACCAGGCTAGTTATCAGAAAGCTCTACAAGACTATAATGAAAAAGATAGTGCCGCGATGCTCATGCTGATGGCAAATATGTCAGATGTCACTTTGCAAAAGGTAATGAGACTGACGAGTGCGAAACAGATTTGGGACGAATTACATACTCTGTTCGACGGCACATCTGAGGATAAAAGCTATAACCTTTGCTACAGCTTCTTCAGTTATCGCAAAGATCCCCTGCATGACATGTCCATGCATATATCCAAATTGAAGAACATATGGCATGAACTAAAGGTTGAGCTACGAAAGGACGAAACTAAATATGATCTTCCTGAGATATTACTCATATGCAAAGTTTTAGAAACGCTGCCTGATGATAGTTACTTCCCGTTCAAGTCAAGTTGGATGCTCATGTCAAAAAAGGACCGTAACATTGAAAATTTGACAGCGCAAATTTGCTGTTACGAAAGATCTCTGATGAATAAAGAAGAGGATTCCGAAACTCAAGCGCTAGTAATACAGAAGTCTTCTCACAAAATGAAGAAGAAATGCGGATATTGCAAACTTTTTGGGCATAACGTCAAACAATGTCGAAAGTGGATTGCTGATGGTAAACCTCCCAAAGAATCACAACCATCTACAAGTCAATCTATCAATAAGAACTTAAACCTAACCCTCATGCAAGTTGAGACTAATGAAGCAGTGACCAACTTTGAAGATCTTGACAATTGGTACGTCGATAACGGTGCAACAAGTCACGTCACCTGTCAACCTGACATATTCTCCAATTTTCAACATTTTACTAAGAACCAGACGGTTACAACTGCAAATGGATCTACAACTGAAGCCATTGGGAAAGGAACAGTCGAATTGATTGCAGATGTCCATGGTCGACAAGAGCATATCACATTATGCGATGTTTGGTACGTTCCCGCAATAAGACGCAACCTGTTCTCTGTACTCGCTGCTCAAGACAAGCTACAAAACAGTGTCTTCACATCCGAGAGAGAATCCTGTCAGCTGATAAATAATGGAAAAGTGAACTTGATTGGCACAAGAGTCAAGAATGGAGGTCTCTATAAGCTGAAAGTCCAGACTATTAGAAATCCAACTCCAGAAATGAACACTTTGTCAACGGAAAACACTTTGCAACTTTATCATGAAAGGTTCGCACATCAGAACAAAATACACGTTAAAAAATTGATTGAAAAGGAACTGGGTATCAAAGTCAAACTTGATTCTGAATTATGCACAGGATGTGTATATGGAAAGACACATAGACATAAATTTGGAAGAAGAGAAAGAGCTAAAGAACCAGGAGAGATAATACATAGTGACGTATGTGGTCCGTTTCCAAATTCTTTCATGAAGTTTCGGTATTTCGTACTGTTCAAAGATGACTACAGCAACTTTCGTCATGTCTACTTCATCAAGCAAAAGTCGGAAGTCAAAGACAAGCTTGTGCAGATGATCAATGAAACGAAGACAGCTGGTCATGTTATAAAAACAATAATTAGCGACAATGGAGGAGAATTCAAAAACGAAGCCGTTGAGAAGATACTCCATTCGCATGGCATACAGCACCGGTTTACAATGCCATATACACCAGAGCAAAACGGGTCCAGTGAACGAGAAAATCGAACCCTCGTTGAAGCCGCTCGCACTATGATGCACGCTCACGAAGAACTGCCATTTGCCTGTTGGTCAGAGCTTGTTAACACGGCTGCGTATATCCTGAACAGAACTGGGCCAACTTCTCAAGAAGGAAAGTCACCATTTGAGCTATGGTTTGGAAAGAAGCCGTCCATTAAACATTTGAGAGTCATTGGAACAGAATGTTTTGCACATATTCCCAAACAGAAGCGAACAAAGATGTCCAAGAAAGCTCAAAAATGTATTTTAATCGGATATGATGGTGATGATGGCTATCGGTTACTGGGATTCAATAAAAACAACGAACCTACATTGATCCGTTCGAGAGATGTGACATTTAAAGAAACTCTAATAAAATCAGTTGGATTGGAATCTGATATATCTGAATCTGAGGTAGAGGATGAACAAACTACGACAGAAATCGAACTCAATTTTCCAAAGACTCCACAAAATCAACCAATGTTTGAAGCAAGGGAGGATATACCACAAAATGCGGAAGTAATGCCTCAAACATCGAATGATTTAAGTCAAGAAGAGGAAGATCTGGACGAGTCATCTCCTGAACCAGATGGATGTCGAATAAATTATTCAGACGAAGATCATGATGACATCCCTGATACAAGAATACTTCGTGACAGGTCTACACTGCGGGCTCCAAGCAGATATGATGACTTCATTGTTTCTACATTGATCAATGATGAGCCCACTACGTACAAAGACGCTATAAAAAGTCCACAGAAGACTGAGTGGCTTGAGGCTATGAAAAGCGAAGTTAAATCTTTAAATGACAACAAAACTTGGATCTTGGTAGATCGGCCAAAAGATAGAAAATTAATATCATGTAAATGGGTCTTCAAGAAGAAGATAAATGCCGACGGAAGCCTGGACAAGTATAAAGCACGACTTGTAGCTAGAGGTTACACGCAAGAGAAAGGGATTGATTATGACGAAACTTTCAGTCCCGTAGCTAGATTGGCGACAATCAGATCAATCCTAAGCATCGCAGCAAACGAAGGGCTTACTCTTATGCAGTTTGATGTTGCCACTGCCTTTCTAAATGGATCACTTGATGAAGACATCTATATGAACCAACCTGAAGGATTTAGTGATGGCACAAACAAAGTGTGCAAACTGAAGAGAAGTCTGTATGGTCTCAAACAAGCTCCACGATGTTGGAATAAATGTATTGTGGACTATCTCAAGACAATCGGATTCAAACAGTCTGACACTGATCCGTGTTTATTTGTTCGATTGGTCTTAAATAAACAACAAAGAGTTGAGAGTAAAACCATAATAGGACTCTATGTTGATGACGGTTTGATTGCCTCTACGAATCAAAAAGAATCCGTGAAGTTCTTGGCTGAACTTAAGAGAAGATTCAAGATTACCACAAAGCCAGCTTCCTACTTTCTTGGGCTAGAAATCCACAACGAGAAAGATGGTTCCATAAAGGTCTCTCAAAAGTTATATACCAAGAAGATTTTGGATAGATTTGGAATGAGTGACTGCAAGGCAATCAGTACTCCAATAATTAAAGAAGGACAGTCAGATACGGAGACAGAGAATGAAAAAGTCAAGTTTCCATACAGGGAAGCTGTCGGTGCACTGGCATACCTAATGACAGGGACCAGACCAGACATATCATATGCCGTAAGTGTCGTATCTAGAACACTAGACAGTCCAACGAATGAAGATGTTCAGAAGGTGAAACGCATATTTCGTTACCTTAAAGGAACTCTAGATTCGGCGATTATTTATAAAAAGGGACACAAACCCGGAGAGTTAGAATGCTACAGCGACTCCGATCATGGTGGAGATCAAAGTACGGGACGTTCAACCTCTGGAATTATGTGCATCTATGCAGGAGGAGTGATCTCTTGGGCAAGTCGCAGACAGACATCTGTAGCGATCTCGAGCACAGAAGCCGAAATAGTCGCAGCTAGCGAAGCAGCACGAGAGATAGTTTGGCTGAGAAGACTTTTCAATGAGATAACAACACTGAAAGATATTCCGATTTTACACATTGATAATGATGCAGTTATAAAGCTTGCGCAAAACCCAGAATTGCACAGAAGGACAAAGCACATTGCGATTAGACATTTCTATGTTAGAGAACTAGTTACTGATAAAGAACTACTGGTGAAATATGTTCCAACTGAGTACCAATGTGCAGATATTCTTACAAAGCCTGTTTTTAAGCCCAGACTGGGATTTATTAGTGGGCTGATTGGCTTAAAGCTATAAAGTTTGCCAAAAAGGGAGGATGTTAAAAAGAAAAAGGTTTTAGCAAACTTCAATGTCATGTCTTTGTCAATATATAATATGAATACTTCAACAGTACGTCTATCACAAGCTTAATATATTTTTTACTCCTTAGTTAGTCTGTTCTCACTGTAAGGTACGTCTAGTCGTCTACCATAACCAAGAATTCATTTATAGATGGATTACACATGGCAACAATATTCAGAAAAGTTTGCAGCTAGGTGGCGCTGGGTGTTTTCTTCTTCCCGTCATTCACACTCGATAGTTTTTTACTTTTTACATTTCGGTAGTTTAGTTGGCTGTAAAATTATTTTCGTAATGGCTGCCACGCTAAAAGTGTAGCTCATTGGTTATGTCATGTATATAAAATCATTATTCCTAAGTGTTACATGTGAAATTCAACAAGTGTTATGAACAATGATCGCATGAAAGGAGTCTTAGTCTCATTCTCGCAGGGACGTTTCTTCTTTCATGTTTCCTTTTTTGGCAATTAAGTTATGGACTCGGCGTTTGTGTACTATACGTAATAAAAACATAATCTATGCGTCGTGAAAAGTGTTCTCTGGGACCATATTGAGTGGAAAGTGTTTCGAGAGAGTTGAAAATGACGGATACGCGTTCGTCGTCTGCGTTGTTCAAACGCGCCGAGCAGTTGCGGCGATGGGAGGAATCCGACACCAATAAACAGAGCCCGACTCCGAAGCGGGCGTCGAGGATCCAGTTCTCGTCAGGGATCGTGTTCCTGGCTGCGTGCACTTCGGGCGACAAGGATGAGGTCCAGCGTTTGCTGAAGGCGGGCGCTGATATTAACACCGCGAACGTGGATGGTCTGACCGCCCTACATCAGGTCAGTGCTCTGACATACTCCTCAAATTGTCATCCTAACCAACATGCTCTTCGCAATCCTTCGTGACGGTGGTCGGAAAATACGTACGTACTCACTTATTTGACAGGTAGGAAGTTTCGAACTAGGTACCAACTTTTTCGTGCAATTGTAAGTTTGTATAGATGTCAGACTGAATAATAAAAGCGTTTTTTAATATCACGCGTTGTGTTAACGACGAATTTAACATAATTTTTCACAATTTTAGTACAACATATCTTGTATTCTGCAACCGTTTCTGGAGTTTTGTTACTAGAAAATGTATTATGCTGTGCTTACAGCAATGCATCTAACTTATAACATTTCTTAAAACTTTACTGCACCTGAGCAATTTTATACTGAATACACTTTTACACCTTATCAGTAGTTGTTGGGTAAATTGGGTTCATAACAGATAGCTCAATTTATCTAAAGCAATCTATGTTTTACATGTAGTCTCACTCTTTTCGACAGTTTTAACAATTTTACAAAAAAAAAATACTATAATCATCTTGTTTGCAGATCAAATTTTATTTATATATATGCTAGTAGTTGTATTATTTATTTAGGAACTTTACATTTTTCTTATTCACCTAACAAGTAGCTGGTTTGACTGTGGGATCTTTCTATTGGTTGACATCTTAGGTTCCACACAACTACATGGCAATAAAACGCAGGGTAGAAACAATCTGCATAGATCCGTATTGAGGCATACAAAGGGGTACTCCATTTAAAATAATATTTGTTAAACATTAAAATATCCAAACTTTTATCTCGCTTTCACAGATATTATTGAGGCTTGGAATAAGTTTAAAATATTTAACTTCAAAGTTATAATGATAATAGATGAAAACTATATAATATACACAATATCTTAATGCAATGTGGGTAGATACTATATTTTACTATGCGGGTGGTTAAAGACAAATAATAATTGAGTAGCATTCACTGAAACTATAACCGTCTAACCAAGTGTCTGTATAACAAATTCTGCTCTTCAGGTGTCTCATACTCTTGACCAAACTGATCTCGTGGCAGATATAGATCTACCCTACACCTACTACTAATTAATTTATAGAACTGTATTTTATCCTTATAAGATTCATCATGCTTTATGAAGTACATATTCAAATTGCTTTTGAAAATCTTATAAAAGTGCAGAATTTATAAAAAAAAATACAAATATCTATTTGCAAGGTGGTGTCCAGAAACAAAGACTTAATTTTTGTACATGGTCATTTAATCCTAAACTGACAAGTTATTGAAATGACTAGTGATTATAAAGAATAAATATATTAGTTCTTAGCTGAACACAGACAGCAGTGGCAGATGTATTACTGCAACACTATAGGTTTCTATGTATTTCAATGAAAAAACTATTAGCAATGTGTCGACAAGCACACAGTTGCCAGTGCACTTGAAACCAACAGGATACAGATCTGTTGTTAGCAGTCAGGTTGAAATTTTAACATAGAGACATGACGCTACAACATGGTGCTGCGACACATCTGCTGCTGTTGTCTGAGGTCAAGTATAAACCGATATCTTAAAACTGTGCATTCACCGGACCACAATTCTCACAGACATTACTTGCACACGTTTCACTTGTTTTTTATAAAAAGCCTTGGTTGGTTGTGACCGGTTCCATCAATGCTCTGCTAATAGAGGCTCGCTCACAGCTTATCTTACATAGGGCTGCCATCCATCCAGGTTTCCCCCAGTGAACGCATATAAACATAGAAATCTCATTAGAGCTCAAAAATGACCCCACGCGATTTGTACCTAGAACGATTCATTTGTACCAAGGCCAAATTGACAGTTTTAATACGATGGCGTCTGTCGATGGCAGAACATGTCAGGTTGTATAAAATTTAAATATCTGCATTTTATTCAAAATGCCTTCATGTGCAGTGAAATGGTGTCGAAACCACTCTAGCAATAATTATAAAAAACGCGGGATCCATTGGTTCATGTAATTAACAATCCCACCAAAAACATTTCATGTAAAATTGGCGGCCAAGACTCACATGCTCATAACGCTTTCGCTGTAAAAAAAGTGGTCAGATCCCTCGAAAAGCCAAGCCCCTAAGCCCTGAGTTTACTGATCCTACACCTTGGCTTCAAAAGTATGGCTTGGCCGTTTCATAGAGTAACGTAAATAAGTCCAACGAACCGTCTGGCCCATACGGTATCAAGAAATTAAGTTTATGTCTTCATGATAAAATATATTAAACTTAATTCCTTACCATATAGGCCGGACAGTCCGTTAAACTTATTTACGGTACTTTATGAAACGGCCAAGCCATACTTTTGAAGCCAAGGTGTAGGATCAGTAAACTCAGGGCTTAGGGGCTTGGCTTTTCGAGGGATCTGACCACTTTTTTTACAGCGAAAGCGTTATGAGCATGTGAGTCTTGGCCGCCAATTTTACATGAAATGTTTTTGGTGGGATCTCATTTCTTTTTGTAAGGTAATTTTTAATTTATATGTTTTTTTTTGTGCTGAAGTGTTTCTAAGTAAGTAGTAATAATAATTGTGTATTTAAGAAATACTTACGTTTAGCCCCATATATATATATACACTTTTATCCCCCATTACCTATGGAAAGCCCATACAAACTTTCATCCCCTTATTTTAAGGGTGGGGGGTGATTTTCTAAAAATCCTAGAATGTGTATTTTATTTATAACAATGAGCCCAATAGGTATAAATTTTCAGACCTCTAGTATGAAAATTTGCGAAAGTCTCATACAAACTTTCGTCCCCTAGTTTAAGGGGTTGGGGGGTAAAAGTTCCAAGTTTCAGAATTATTCTATTGTTTGTACACTAAACCTAGCTTACATACCAAATTTCAGCTTTCTAGGTCATCGGGAAGTACCCCAGAGGTTTTGATACATAAGTGAGTGAGTGGCAAAATCGGCGTATTTTAGGTACCAATAAAACCTAAAGTATAAAAGCTAGATCAATGAAATTTAGTACATTTCATATGTTCCCTAACTGCATCTTAACCTGTGAATTTGGGCGCTCTGGTGTTAACTGGGACGAAACTATGAGGGTTTGAAAATGAGACGAAACGGTTCGAGAAAAGGTAGGTAGTGCCCCGCCTCTTTTTTTTCGTCTTGGCGGGGGCACTACCGTGCCCCCAGATCTTTGAATTATTAAAATATAAAATATTTTTAGAAGACATTTGTATGGGGATGGTACTATGCATTACCTTTTAAGGTATTTATATTTTACGTACAGGTATTAAGATTTAAATTTATAATCTGCTAAAATTTAAATACCGCTTTTAGTGTCCGATCAATGGGCATTTTGATGAGTGCTCAAAATGGGTTTAAATGAGTTTATGTTAAAAGTTATCGATTTGGACTCTAAGGAACACGAGTGTAAATTAATTTCAATAAATTTGTGTTTTTTACAACATTATATTGTCACGTAAATAGTAAAATTTCCCTTTCAGTGTCACATATTCTGTTACCTGCGGTATCTACAGTATATGTTATTAGTAATTACTAATTAGTCATATTCATAATTAAACATCTCTTATTATTTATTTACTTTTAGTTTTCCGAAGGACCGTGAGCAAAAATTAAAGTGGACAAATGCAGTTTCTCTAGAACGCAGAGAACAGCAGTAGTTTCCTACAGTATCTTCGAGGATCTGTAGCGTTCATTTCAATGATGATGATTAAGATTATTATCAAACCAATGCCAGATTTATCCCACTAAAGGTATCAATTTGTACGATATGACGTGTGCTTTATTGTCTTGCCAGTCATTTTGATATATTTAGTCTTCATAAAAAATCGAATCTAAATATAAAATCAAAATTTAATTTGATTTGAGATTTTGCGACAGTAAAGTTGCATTCGATAGTGATTTTCAAAAATGTTGTTTACACATTTAGTAGTAAATCACAAAAGTGGCAATATTTTTAAAATGTTCCAAATTGAATGAAAGAAAAATAATAGCTAGAGTAATATTTTTCTAAACTGGTTACCTTTCGATTAGTGCACCCATATTAGGTTTGACAACTACTCTTTTTCGTGCGCCGCGCATGGACTTTGACACTTACAAGTCAATTTTAGCCAATGAAAACTTTGACTAACCAATCACAACTACTTCTAAGAGGAGGGATGACTTCGTATAGGCTAATATTTAAAACTGTTGGCAGGACAAATTCGTGTAGAGGGGATAGTTGTCAGTCAAATATCGGGACCGTTTTTGAAAGCCACTTTTGTACTGAGAGCGATGTCTATATATTCTCCGGTCACTGGTTTCCCCAGATTTGTCCTAGTTTGCAGGCCATCCGGGGGCCATCTGGAGGGATTTTACAGAAGTCTTCTGGGAAAACCCGGACACTGCATGTGAATGAAAAATAAAGCAATTGTTTTTTTTAATATTATTTTCAGACATTGGTGAATTTAGAGATGGTAGCCCTCATCTCACACACAACACTGCTGGCTATGCACTCCAAGCATTCTTGTTGAAACAATAATAAAACATTTCTATAGAAGTAAATCATCTCATACAAGATGCATATCTGTCTGTGAAATCATTGGTAATGTGGTAATCAATTAGTTGAAAGGAATTAATATGGTCAAAGATTTTAAGTCATTTAGATTAATTTGTTGAGAGGATTTTTAGATTGCATGCACAAATTCTTTGTTTTATCTTGTTTAATTTATTAGATTGAATTCAAGAATTCATAAAAAAAAGTAAATGTTTATTTTCTGACTTATTTTGCCTGTAGTTAGCATGACTAGGCTACATTCCCACAACTGGGTCTTGATTCAAGCTTTGGTCAAAATATCCTTCAATCTACTCTAAAACAGGTGAGGTTAGATTTTGGAAACATTATATATTTTAAAGTATTGAAGTTCATTTCAACTAAGTAGTACAGCTTCATCTGCTAACCACTATAGTGTTAGACCACAAAGTGTACAATTGCTAAATACATTGACAGAGAAGTGACAGAAAACATGAATATTACCACTTTCAAAATAGTTTTCAACAAAAATAACAAGCTTAGGGAAAATAATTTTCGGTGCACCGAAAACCCTGATGGTGAAAATACAAAATATATAAGTAGTAATATCTAATAATGGTTAGGAACCGAACATTGCAGCTAATAGGTAATCATGACTCACTGGTTTCCTTCGTATGAATAATATGACCCAATTGTTATATGTATTTACGTACGTATGTCTATACTACATAATATACTAGATACTACACTAGTACTAATGATGTACTGTCGTCTGTCATGCAAAACCTCAAGACACTATTCACTTCACTTACTGTCCTTTAGGTACTGCACTGCAGTACTGTTTTGATCATAACCCGGAGTTT
This sequence comes from Apotomis betuletana, assembly GCA_932273695.1. Classification (NCBI taxonomy): domain Eukaryota; kingdom Metazoa; phylum Arthropoda; class Insecta; order Lepidoptera; family Tortricidae; genus Apotomis; species Apotomis betuletana. Next base: position 6,500,106 of record OW026298.1, on the reverse strand, counting down.
TTAGTGCACAATTGATTTACACTAGGCTGACAGTAATCTAATCATTTGTGCACCGAAAACCACGGGGTATGGTTATAATTATGAATCGGGCAATAAGTTAAATATCCTAGAGCATACATTGTCTCACTAGTTTGCACTTTAAACTCATAGCAATACAGGTGACATTGTAACATTCACCTTAAATGCCCTCCTCAAACCTGGATCAATTGTGGTTATTTATTTATTTACAAACAAAATGTATACAGTATTACAGTTATGTTATGACCATGCACTGTACAATTTATATAATATAACATAACACATTCAAAATAATATAAATAAAACTTAATAGTTAGGAAATTCCGCAATCATCCATTGCCTCACAATACCTCAGGAGTACTCGACACACATTTGTCCATCAACTCGCAAACAAATCAATCTCAGTACAGATGACAGCATTTATAGCAGCGGAAGCAGCAGTTGTAGTCAAGTACCAGGTTATCTATTTAATAGCTTCCCTGTCCAATATTATTATGTATACCTCTTTTCATGACACCAGGTGACAGACGCAGTCAATTTAAGCGATGTTTACAAAAACAACATAATTATATTTTTTAGTTGATTTGAGTTATTATATGTTGTTTTTGTAAATTACAAAGGCTGTAGTCGGCTTTCAATAGTGAATTGGCCCTTAGATTTAATCTACTCTAGATTTTCTTTTTGTAGTTTATGCTGAGTATCAACATCCTAATTTGACAGTTTTGACTTATGATTTATTCTTAGGGTCTATTCAAGGAATTCGTTCCAAACTTTGAAATTATGTTCGTTCAGTATCAACATCCTAATTTGACAGTTTTGACTTATGATTTATTCTTAGGGTCTTCGTTCCAAACTTTGAAATTATGTTCTTATTTAGCTGCACATCACCACTAAAAAAACTTATTATATTGGTTATCTGGATTAATTAGCACAATATATTTATTCTCCAAACTCCCCTATTCTCACGTAATCGCAACAAGAGTGCGGACTTTAATAATTAGGGTTGTTAATTAATAGGTATTGATTTATCAAAGCCTATTAATTAACAACCCGCAACTGTAAATGCTGCAAAATATTTGAGACTAATTTATTTTGGTCAGTTTGAGCTACATATGTGATTTGTTACTAATTAATTATACCTCTACTCTTTTTAAAAAAAAGATAACATATTAACTTAGGATATGACATTTTGGGTTAAACCAATATTGTGATTTGTGATGTTCCCTATTATTTAGAAGATATAAAAATGTTTAATTCAAATGCCCCTTATTTTACTTTTTTCATATTAAATTAACTCACGAATTTGTTTCAACAATCCGTGAAATCAGCATCTGCTTTCGAATTTAATGGATTAGATGTCGCTATTTTTTGTAAAAAAGTAATCATTATATTAAATAACGACTCGAGCTAAGAACCATCTCGACGGATCAGGGTTTTTATTAATACGAACCGCATTCAAATCGGATCGGACCATCCGTTTGGGAGTTACGATGCCATAGACACACTGATATACATATACACAGATACACATGTTAGGTTTATAATTATAACAGCCCTCTTCTTACGGGGGTTGAAAACCATGCCGCTTGCGTCCTTTCACCCGAGCAGGCTGTACGCGGTACAGTCGCCATAATATACCTTAATCGCTGCACATATTTGAATACGCTCTCTAGAGCGCTCATAAATACTTGAACACTCTTAGTGTCCTTACAATAAGAGTCATAATCTTATTAAAACTTTCGTGAGACATATTTATTTAATTAATTATTGTACTAAGCGGTTTACACTTATGTTTATGTGAAATTGTCAGGAGCGGCCCGACATGTTACGAACTCGTACAGAGCTCTTCATCACGAGTTCGAAACATGTCGGGCCGTACCTGACAATTTCACGTGAGTGTAAACCGCTTAATACAAAAATTAAATACGGGTCATGTTCAGATATTTATGAGGAGTAGTTAACTGCAATTTATCTGATGGCGACTGTACAACATCAGTGAGTTCGCTTCCGCACAGAATCAGAATGCGGCACACCGTATGATGCGGGAATAACTAGATTGTCGCGACGTCACGATACAGATTTAGCACGACCGTCTGCCGTATTGCCGTGCCGATTCAAAACGACGTAACCTCATTCTTTCCCCGACGGCGCATATGACGTTTTAACACAAGGTGGTGTACTGTTCACATCTGCCGTGCCGGGTTAAAACGTCGTAATTTCATTATATCCTCGACGGCACATGTGACGTTTTTGAACAGGACGTATACTTCTGTTCACATAACCTTTGCGGCGGGCGAGATATTGGCCAAAAGGAATTTTTTCCTGATTACTTTAACATGCGGAATTTTAACGGTTGCCGGTTTAGCATATTAGACTAGCAGAAAGCAGTTGTGTTGAGGGACTGTGATCCATTCGACAATACGGTGTCTAGTTAAAACTCTAGAAGTACTTCATTATTATAGCAGTAATAAGGTGATTTATCGGAAAGAATTTTTTTTTTTGAATTTTTTTTCAACTCCTAAAACTGATCTATTCCACTAGAAAACACATTGGTTCTTTTTTCAGTATTTGTAACTTAATATTTAAGTGTCGCTACTGGGTTTTTAAATTTGCAAATGCAAAAAAAGAACAATAAATTATCAATTGCAAGTCTATTAATATCAGTAACCTTTTTTGAGTGATAAACAAATACACTCGAGCAAACTAGATGTAAACAAACACTCATAATCACAATGCAACTGTTTTGAGTTGAGCTGGTTGTATCACTAAAAAGGTAGGTAGATAATGATAATAAATTGTTTTACTTAAACTGTGAGTGAGATCTTTGCCTTAACTAATGTAATAAGATAAATTGATGCAGTGTTTGAACTTGTTGAGTCGTAATTAAAATATATTAAGCTCGCTACAAATTTTATTGTAGGAGGTACACATACAAGTTCAGAGTCATAGTTTTATATTGGAAACTCGGCGAGCGTGCTGGGGACGATGCCTAAGACGGCCTCAGTACTGGGGGATTCTTTATAATTACGTTTTAGTGTATATGTATATTTTTAATTTATTTTCCATTGTAATCATTATTAATAAATTTGGCTGTGTCATCAATATATGAACTATCTTATACGATGAAGCTCACGCTTCGCCGTTTGAGATAAGCATTAAACGTTTTCTAGAATCTCAGAGGAATAGGTGAAAATGCTATCAGATCTGAAATAAAATGATGCTAGCATTGTTGGCAACACTGAACCGCACAGCTAAGTTGTCAGTAGTCTCGAGATTTGTTTTAATAATCAGCCAGTCAGTGCCCTGGGTAAAGTATAACGAGTCTTAATAGGTGTAATTAACGCGATTCGTAAGTCAGCCATAAACGCGGCTGCTTACTTTGCTACCTTGTCACTTTAATCTGTGTAACTCCACTCTTTCTCTGTCAAATTTTCGTCTATCTCTTTTCTTTCAATGGTATGGGACAAAGGCGGGTGATACTATGTCGCGTGGGAAGTAAAGTCGCAGCTATATCTGCTATTGTGCTACAGTGCTAGCCTTGCTGGCACATATAGGCAATTTGAATTTATTTTAAATATCAATTTAGGTGTATGAGTAAAGGCCCTTCTAGTCTCCAATTTTACATAAATTGCTGTAGCTACTTCTAGGTAGTATTTTAGGACTTTGTCATAATATCGTAATCCTAACACTTCCCGAGTATCTATGACTTGAAACATTCGTAGAAGTGTACTTACATATATTGTTTTGATAAATGCCCCTTCATTTGTGAATTTTGACATGTCTTTAAATTTGTGTACTTTAGTCGAGCGCTTTCGTAGTTGCATAACTTCCTATTCTACAAAGTGCGAAAAAATACTGATTCTAAAGAAAATATTGACATTACATCTTGGCTGGGCAAACACAGTTTGGTTGGGCACGCCTTTGTTTCTTAGTACAGTCAGCGGCAATAGTTATTTATGATACAAGTGGGTAGGGTAGGTGATTTCAGACGAGTGTAATTTTAACACGAGTCGGAAATCATCTTATACACGTGTATTATACAATTATTTACTACTAGCTGTGCCCCGCGGTGTTACCCGCTCATCCCACGGGAACACTAAATTTATTCGGGATGAAAAGTATCCTATGTCCTTTCCCGGGTCTCAAACTATCTCCATACCAAATTTCATCTAAGTCGGTTCAGCGGTTTAAGCGTGAAGAGGTAACAGACAGACAGACAGACAGATAGACAGACAGACACACTTTCGCATTTATAATATTAGTATGGATGCATCGCGCAAGGAAATAAAACATACTTAAATACCTACTTACTATGATTGCATTAGAAAGAAAAGTATTTTCCTTTTTGTTTATTGTTAAACGTTTTGTGCTACTTATATAACATCTTCCCGGCATAAATTATTTGAACTCGACATTATTTTAGCAGATTTGCACAGATGGACCTCGAAATAAACAAAACATGGAGACAAGAGGTTTAAATGGCGGGTTTATTATAGGCTCACTAATCTCACTATCCTATCCGCTCGGCGTCAATTAAACGCAACCTCATAACGAAATCGCATCGGCACTCGCTAAGTGACGGCGAGGCGACGCCGCGCTTGCGAAGACACGTTCACTATGCGATTGGTTTAATAAGCACGGGATCCGTGCGGTCCCCCAGAGTTGAGCGCGGTGACGGTGACAGTTGACGACATGTTGTCCACGCGCCGTTAGCGTGTCTCGACGCGTGTTGACACCATTACGGATTTGATAGGTGTGCGTTGCATTTTTGAATGTCATATAAAGAATACGGAACGACTCGAGTTGAGGCGGTGACGGTCCGCTGCCGCGCGGTTATATACATGTGCGATAACATTTTAAGCTCCAGGTTTACACTAACTACTATAAAAGTACCTACTGTTTTTGTAGTATACATTCGGCCATGGTTGTAATTCCCCGATCTATATAAAACGGAAGTAGGTCGATCTCTACCATCTGTTGATCCATCCAGCGGTAAATAAACGTATTCGCTGCTGCCAGACGCCGATGCCCTCATGCGCTAGGTTGAAATACAGCAAGTGCATATGCGTTGTGTACGCGCATACTACCTTTCAGCGTTGGTTGTTTTGGATTGGATCAATGGGTCCGGAGATTGGCGTTTAAGAGTCGAATGTCTCGAGTAGCCTTAGTCTGCCGTTCGTAGGGCAAAATTATTAATCTGTCATTTTTCCAGTAATTGGCTCCCTACTAGTAACTAGTGGATTCGTAATTTTTACCCGAATATGTAAGTACTAATGTTACTCATAAAAAAAATGCCATATGCGTCTTTTTCCCTATCTCGCTTTGTCTTTATAAGAAAAATAATGTGATATGAAAGTGTCTAGATCGGCCAAGTGCCGACGAGTCAAACTCGCGTAACGTGCATGTTCTTATTTCCTTGTCTATAGACAGGCAGACAGACGAACAACAGCCTCCACCCAGTGATCCTGTGAGGGGATCCGTTATTTCGAGGCTTGGATTCCTAAAACATGGCAATAAAACATGTTTCTTCAAAGAAGAGTTGGAGATATCCTTTAATATTGAACTATATATAGTTTTATTATTTGAATAGCGGGCGAAGTAATACATACTTATCAGTTATCACATCGTTAAGCAGTGCTTATTACGGAAAAAAACACAGAAGTAGTAAAAATACATATTTTTATAATAGATATAATGTTATCGTTTACACTATAGGCAATGTTAATTTGGATGCTATTTTTGAAACCTATTAATCTTAAAGTTCATTTTTTGCTGCTACTGTTACCAGGTTGACAGAAATGTCTCGATATATCGCTTGTCCGCAATCGGTCTGGCTCCGCCCCTTCATGATTGCCTGGTGTTGGGGACGTGCCAACGATAATACTAAAAGGGCATAGACGGTTTCATAATACTGTCATTTTCCACTGATATTATTTGGCTGATTTAATTATAGCAGTTAGACGTAGGGTAAAGCGTTTTTCCATCGCAGTGACTGTTCCAAAAGCTCACGGTAAAATATCATTCTGAATATGGCACGCCGTTTACTCGCATCATGTTAACGTTACCTACTATACTGTAATCAGATCCTTATGATGGCATTACCGTGAATTGGTTACACTTCCTTTATTGGTAAAATCGCATCGGACGGAGTAATTCTAATTATAGACACTTGACTAGAAAAATTGACTAAATATGAACATAGGCAGAACAGACAAAACTAGTTGGGAAGGTAACATCAAAGTGATTTTATAACGTTGGTCCTTCATGTCATGACATGGTAGTGATACTTTCCGATGGCAGCAGCAGCAAAACAATTATAAGAGCGCTATAAGCCCACCACTCTTATAAAGTGCGCAATCTAAGACTTTTTGCTGGTTTGGCGACCACTGAGTCGTTTCGCCGCATCTCTAGCAGCGGCCCGTCTAGTACGCAACTCTTGTCGCGCGACTTAGCGTCACCCGTCACTCTCTCACATTACTATGCAGAAAGAGATAGGTAATATATCTCGCGCGAGAAAGAGTTTATGTCGCTAGTGCTAGAGGTGCAGTTGATAGTAGATGCGGGCTTAGTCATATTCGATTTGGAGTAATTTAGAAGTACCCTGAATTCCATCGATTCGATTAATTTGGAAATTAGTATTCGTGTTTCATGCTCATCAGTAAATTATTAAAAAAAGGTTATTATATACAAATTTTTGAATTTGGCTTCAGGTTCCTCATAATTGAATGAAACAATATTTAATTGTAAAACAACCATGTGCAACGTACGTTTTTCACAGTCAAAATAGCAACTGGGTTGTTTTCCAAACATGAATTTTAACAGTAATTTCCGTCTCTTAGAGCAGGTACTCTAAATGTATTTGGTCCCATGGGACCAAAAAAAAAAATAGTACATCTCAATAGAAACGTCAGATTCAGTGGTAGGCAGTAGCAGCAACGGGTTACATATATATATGTATAGAACTGCTACCAAGTTCCAGTCCATTACCATCCTACATTGTAGCTATATCCACACAACTGCAGTTATCGCTATTAGACTGTAGAGCTATTTATTATCATTCCTACAGATTCAAACCGTCATCAGAGCAATCAACATGCACTATTAGGAAGTTCTCGCAATACATTTTAAATATACGATACTTGTAGTATGCATAACGTATGGAAATAGCTTCTTCAGTCAATGAATTAAGAGTCGCGCTCAATTAGATAATATAATTTTATGCAATCGTTGCACAATGAAGGTTCTTAAAGTCGCGTACCGTGTTTTGGTCACGAGGCTTGCCGAGTGGCCTAAGTAAGGTACGAGATTCCTGAGAACCTAGTTCTGTAGCGGGTACCATAGATTATAGAATATTGGTACAGGATTAAAAAGTGCGTTATTTTGTTATTTTGTCTGCGAAATTATAATTGACAGATAAAAGTACGCGAGTATAAAATATATATACAGGGTGGAATTTTTCTGTGGGCCCTGGAGGGGAACTACCTTAAATCCTTTAGTTAGCTCATTTTACTGAAAGGAAACATTCCTTTATTTTTAAAAAGAAACAAGACTGCATTCAAAGATTTTCCAAAATTTGCTTGCCTCAACCGGGAATCGAACCAACTATTCGGAGCGCAGTTCGGTGTTTCTGACACGATCAGTCCTGCGAACTCCAAGTATGCTGCGCTCCATCGCTCGCTGGCAAAGGCTTGAGTCGGGACTTCTGAGCTTCCGTTACCTAATGACCAAGTTTGGGCGCCGTAGGTTAGCATAGGAAGGATACATATGTCGACGAGTTTGCGCTTCAGAGTCAATGGAAGGTTCCCCTTCATTAGCGACTTCATGGACCAGAAGCTCTTCCAGGCATTTTCGATGCGTCGATCGATTTCTTTAGACTGCCTGTTTTCGAAGGATGCTATCTGGCCCAAGTATATATACTCGTCGACGTATTGTATATCTTCCCCATCTACCTTTACCGTACGTTTCACGCTATTGGTCATTAACTGTGTCTTTGCCCTGTTCATTTTGAGTCCGACTTCAAGACTTGCTGTGTTCAGTTCAGGTAGGTACTGTTGATTTATCTATATTTTCCAATGTTTCGGCACAGGCGCCATGGCACAGATAAAGCAAATAAATTAGAAACCCTCGATATTTTATTTCACGAATCGGTAGGATTATTGCTCAGGATAAAATGTATCCAGTCAACTTAGCCCTACACTCATTTGTTCTACGTGATGCCATGAAATTTAATACTTATTACAAGTTCTTTATTAACAATACGACTAGTGTTCACTTGTAATAAGTAAATCGCATGTTATAATTTTCTTATCTCTCTAACATCCAAAGACATCGTATGAAGTACAAGCTTGTTGAAGACTTTGATAAGAAATTCGTTAAATGGTAATAAATAATAAATCAATGCACAATTTCTTCTTACACTTAGGCGTTGTGACGAAAAATTTAAAATTGTTAATAAAGAACTTGTAATAAGTATTAAATTTCATGGAATCTCGTACAACAGATGAGTGTAGGGCTAAGTTTACTGGATTAATTTTATCCTGAACAATAATCCTACAGATTTGTGAAATAAAATATCGAGGGTTTATTTTTTAAATTTTTAGTTGGTTCGATTCCCGGTTGAGGCAAGCAAATTTTGGAAAATCTTTGAATGCAGTTTTGATTCTTTTTAAAAATAAAGGAATGTTTCCTTACAGTAAAATGAGCTAATTAAAGGATTTAACCCTTAAATGCATGAATTAAAAAACACAATATTATAAAATATTATTTTATTTCAAATAAATGTTTCTTGTTTTCAACCAGTAGTTAATTTTTGTTTATGTAAGGTGCATCTTACACCATGCATTTAAGGGTTAAGGTAGTTCCCCTTCAGGGCCCATAGAACAATTCCACCCGGTATAGATATTGCATCTATCCGTGGCGCTTCTACATAATCAATATTACATGTTGATTATACTTAGTGAGTTAGTAGTGCAGAGGGCTTACTCTAGCTTAACCTAGTTAGCGCTTGAAAGTGAAGCCAGTTTCGGTCACAACGTCAATGTCACAAGCAAAACGTCTCTGTGATTGGTTCGTACACGCACACATAAAACCAAAAGCGGCGTCATCTTTCGCAAATCTGTTGTATGAAGACTCTCGTTCTAGGCGTACTTATTCTAAGGGTTGTCAACGCAGTTTTATTTGTAAGATGTTTCACACTCCGCAGAAACAGGTACTTTAAAATAAAATACCCATTCTCATAACTAAATAACGTAAAATAATAAATAAATTTACAACTTTATAAATTATAAAACCCTCGGTCGCTTCCAACCGGTATATATGGAAGTCCAAAGGGGAGGCCTATGTTCAGCAGTGGACGTGCTATGGCTGAGATGATGATGATGAAATTATAAAACAGAATCTTTGAAGATGAAGATATTTTTTTAATCAAAGGCTCTTCAGTCTGGGTTAAAATGTTGCCTCGGAACATTCACTCTTACTTTACAGTTGAGTCTACGATTTCTTGCCGGATGGTTTGTTGTGCGAGTGCTTTTAAGATAAACAAAAACTAATATTATGACACGCTTAACAGCATTTTACCATGCAACAAATTTACACGCTTTAAGTTTACTTCGCACACGTTGTTTTCCCATATTTCATACATTATATCCCAGTTTTCGTTATTTTTAGCGTAGAAGCATGCACGTGCGCCTACTTCAACAGACCTTACTTATTTTGCAAATAAATTTATTTTTGCTTTTGTTATGTGACCCAATATAACTTCTGTTTTAAACTGAATCGTTTCTCTAGTTTCGGGGTAACGGAGTAGGAATAATAAAGAGGGGTAGATAATCGATATTAAATACTTTCCTAGACGTATGACGAGTGTTGAAATTTGTTTCGGGTATTTTTTAAAGCAGGAACATAAAATATAAGTTAAAAATAAAATAGCTGCCTTTCTTACATATTATATTTTGCAGAATTAGTATGGAAGATACTACGTCCACCTTTGTACTCATGTCCTGTATCAAATCAAACTTGCTATTTGGCACATCAATCGATAAGCATATATTCTGAATAAATAATATTAGATCTATCTTCCTGAATGATATTAACGTAGTTAATTTATTAAATGCCACAGACGTAAGAAGCGTTACTGATTACTGCGCGGATATGCAAAATTAATAGCTTGTATGCATCGTCCAAGTGATTATACTGACAAACCTTCCTGACAGGCAAATCTATAGAAATGATAGTAAATAACTTCACACCTCATGACTTTATGATAATGTCGATTCATCTTACGTTTGCGTGATGTAGGTAGGATTTTACAAGACGTTTCATAAAGTAGATATTTCGTATACTCTTTGGGAGGGTTTGAAATCACTTTGCTATTATGTTTCAAGCAGTAAAGATTACAGTAGCGACGGGGGTTGAGTGCAGTTGCAAGGAATTCGTTGGTGTTGAGTATTCCGTAATTCAATTACTTTACATTAAAGTTGTATGAGGAAAGGTAGGTAGGGCCTCGCCGCGGATGGCGATACAGCTCTCAAAACCCGCACGAAAGCGATATGGTTGCAGTGTCTTACTTATCTTTACACATTACTGAAAATCCGTAAAATGGGTGGTTTGAAACTCTATTTCGACTATTATTCTCACTAGATGCTTCTATCAAGAGCATAAAATTCATATCACATTCGTTTTTCCGTCAAATAATCACGAAAACCTTTCGCACACCATTTGCCAATTTCGAAGCTTACTCAAGAGGTCACTGACGTTATTAAGACAGAATTATCGCAGTGGGTTCTCGTAAAAAACTGACAGAGCAGCTGTCCGGTCCGATCTATGCATCCAACGATAATGTCTCAATGACCAAATGTCTCGGTCTAAAACGCCGGTGGCGCTACAAATTATGTCATCACAGAATGTCTCTTTCATACGACGTTTGCCAAAAACTTGTCAATCTTTTAAACCTTTTAATTAATACTCTAGCTTTATATATCAAACTAATAAACTAAACTATGTATCTCGTATTACCACATTAAAGCTCAATGTCAAAAGTAAGGAGATACTTTACGTTTTCAACACTTGCATTTTTTTTTTCTTAACCATGTAAAGACGGAAGCCTTGTTTGGCTGCATCCGCTAGACATAATTTGCGGGGGGCTAGCCGCCGGCCCCGGGGACATAACACTTGCATTGTCGAGCGCTTCAGATTTTACTAAATTAATGAGTTTCATTCGATATTATTTCCGTAGCTCCTTTTTAATAAACATTAGTAAATAAATAAATATTGCTACTATGTTTAACGACCTCATCTTACGATCAGGGATCGTAAATTACGAGCAAAATCGATTGAATTGACGTATGCCAACCAGTGCCCTAGCGGTTCAATGAATTTTGCTCGCATATGGGTCAGGACCAAAAAGTTGGATGAAATTAAGTCGTAGTTAGCGAGGAATTAAAAACAATTGAGAAAGTTCCGTTGTGCGACAAAAAATAACGATACAATAAGGAACCTTAAAATATAACGATAAGGTACATTATTGAAAGGTTAACTGTCGTCGCACAATGGAGACTTTGACACTAATATTATTGAGTTATTATTGAGTGAGTTAAGGGTGAGTTAACGTTGCAAACTTTTTGGTCTTCACCCATATTACGAACCCTGCTTACGATATGTTTCATTATCAACCGTCCTAAGTCTTCTGCAATTTCTGTAGCTACTAGGTACTCTGCGCAAGCGCCCGGTAGTAAAGCGAGATTTATTACTTGGCATCACTCACTTGGCATAGTCCGCGCAGTCTTCCCGGCGCCCTGTGCCTCGATTTTAAACTAATATCCGTACAAATTCTACTAGAACAGCAGGGCTGGCATATCTTGCCGCGAAATCGACGCGTCGCGCGACTCAGCATCGCCTGTCTTACTCGCACAATATTAAAAAGAAAGTGACAGCTAATATATCTCGCGCGACAAAGAGTCGTGTGTCACAGTTGTGCTAGAGGTGCTGAAATGTCTTAACATCAATCAAGGTCTATAAGGAATTTCAACTCGTCACCTGGAACTTTAATGACATGGAACTTGTCACCTGGAACTCTAATGACATGAAAACCTTATTGGAGCTTTTTATACGCACATAGCGAATTGTACTGTATGAAGCTAGTCTAAATTATAAATAATTAGCCACTGAAGACTAGAGTTTTACTGGTCTCTATGCCAGAGTATTATAATTTCTACAATTTTGTTATGATTTACGGGAAATTAAGCGTCGGCTTTATGAAAGTCTTTCAGCTGTGATCCAAATTCCTTTTAACCAAGGGCAAAAACTAACATACTTTTATCTTCCTAATAGTTTTTCGGGTTTGAAAATAGGACATTTACATAAATGTCCAAACTGCCTCATTTGTACAAGATTCGTACGTCAGTTTCAAATCTTTCAAATGAATTTTCGCCAAAATCCAGTGCCTAGATAGTCTTGAAATCTAACAAATTTTGCTGGCAGCGAAATTATGATTATCAATTCACCGTTAACGATAATTTTATTAAATAGTATAATGAATTTTAGGTGTTTGTTTCAACGTAAATACAGTCTAAAGTCAATTAAATCTGACTTACAACTGCGGATGTTACAATATACGTTTAGTTATATTTACTCAGAGAATTCACAGAGTTACATTACACACGCACATAATTCCATATATTTATTATAAAATTATGTTATTGTGTTCGCTTGATTAGACGAAATTGGTCACTACGATTAGCTTGCTTTCGGTATAAGCCATATAGTCACCATCTCCTAACTTGCTTTAAAGTTTCATCAGACTTGCCTTCTTCCAGGATGTTGTGTTTTTTTTAAACTCAAGATGCTTAAAAGTTTCATCGGGCTTGCTTTCTTATTTCCGTTCTAGAATGTAGTGTTTATTTAATGGCAAAAGCTTTTAATGAGCCGCAGTACCAATTATATGATCGCTTTTAAGATGGATTATTGTGGATGAACATAGAAGCAAACTTAACATATGAAATCATCGGATATGGGGCGCGCATGAGACGTGTTTTGCGAACAGAAAACAGTACGGTAGTAGAAAAATAACGACATTATTTTAAACATGCATATCAATAGCGAATTGAGCTAATACTAGCGACGAGTTCGCTTGTCACGTAGCGCGTTATCACATCGCTTTGTAGTGAAATATATATGTCAAGGGATTCTGGTGAGGAATACTTAGCATTTTATGTGTCATAAATGTCACATTTAACAAATAGGCACACCTGACTGCATATTAATACATACACTATTATAAAATTCTAGATTCGTATTGAAAATAATTTTTCTATGGAGAGGGGTCGTGATTTCAGGAAACATCTTAATAGCGTGATGCAGGATTGACTTATGTTTTATATGGGCGCGCGGCCATACATTGGTCATAAATGGATTTCGTATCACGCCGATCAATTTTAAATCCAGAGATATATTTTACCCGTCCATACGATAAAGAAAAAATTGAGCAAGTGTGAGTCCGACTCGCGCATGAAGGGTTCCGTACCATAATCTATGACAAGTTTGTTGTATGGGAAATATTTATTTTATTTTTAGTAGGTATTTGTTGTTATAGCGGCAATAGAAATACATCATCTGTGAAAATTTCAACTGTCTAGCTATCACCGTTCTTAAGATACAGCCTGGTGACGGACGGACGGACGGACGGACGGACGGACAGCGAAGTCTCAGTAATAGGGTCTCGTTTTTACCCTTTAAGTACGGAACCCTAAAAAAACGCGGGCGAAGATGCGGGTGCCTCCTAGTTATCTATGCTAATTAAATCAGTCCAGAACGCATATATCGATACTATGGTTTGTGATCGATACCTTAGTTCACAATCCTACTAATTACAAATCTTTTCCCAATTAAATTTAAACCACATAGAGTTGTGCACTAAAGTCCTAATTGCAACGACTAGAAAGGAGTACTACAGTCTGATTTTTTTTAAACACACATTTTACAGTTCTCTGTTGATATTTGTAGTGATGTAGCAAAGACATATTGTTTGCCAAATCTAACTATTATGAATCTTAAGCTTGATCGAATCTATTTTTTCGAACATGCATATATTTTTCTTTATTTTGTGTAAGGACTGTTCAATTTACTAAGCGGACATACATAAGTCAATATAGATCCTTATATTAAAAACTGACTGATATGTACTCGCTGGTTATAAAATAAACATCGATAAGTCTATCAACTGCTGTATACATTTTTTTTATTGTCAAAATATTTTTCACGATGGAGCGAATTCATATTGGTGATCGGAAATTAATCTTGCAAAAATGGTGTACAGGCCAATTTTCAATGCGGAAAATTGCGAATCAGTTGAAATGTTCCAAATGAGCCGTGTTTCAAATAATAAAAAAATTTGGGGAACATCATACGCTCGCCGATTTACCAAAATCGCGGCGAAGAAGTGGGCCGGCAAACCCGAATATGGAAGAAAATGTCGTGCGGCTGTTAAAATCAAAAAAATACATGTCCGTTCGTGAAATTGCAAAAAAATCAGGTACTAGCGTAGGCACCGTACAGAATATCAAGAAAAGAAATAACATACGGACATATAAAAAGCAAAAAATGCCAAAGAGAAGTGCCGAGCAGCAAATACGGTCCAAAAAAAGGTGCCGCAATTTATACGATATTTTGCTGCAAAACAAAACTCGATGCATTCTAATGGACGACGAAACGTACGTGAAGTTTGACAGCAGTACATTACCGGGGCCTCAGTATTACAATGCAGTTATAGGAGAAAATGTTCCAGATTCCGATAAAGCCATAAAACTTGATAAATTCGTGAAGAAAGTCCTTGTATGGCAAGCAATTTGTTCCTGTGGCCTCAAAAGTTCGTCTTACTTTGCAACCGGTACAATTGGTGGCGAAATTTATAGAAAGGAATGCATCACAAAACGGTTATATCCTCTGTATAAAAAGCACAATATTCCCCCTCTGTTTTGGCCTGATCTGGCGAGTGCTCACTATGCTGGTAAGACAGTGACGCTGCTAAATTCAAAAAACATCGATTTTGTAAAAAAAGACGACAATCCTCCAAACTGCCTGGAGCTCCGCCCCATCGAACGATACTGGGCTACCGTAAAGAGACACTTGCGGAAGGATGGCCGCGAAGCTAGTACATTGGCAGAATTCAAACGGATGTGGTTTGGGCTTGTGCACAAATCACGTGAGGTTTTTTCGGCTACTTTTTGACCCCCCCCTCCCCCCTGGTGATATTTGGTGAGGTTCTTTGCTAACCCCCCCTCCCCCTCACTACCTCACGTGTATTTTTTTCCGCCAAAATTACGAAAAATAGACTCGCTATTTTGAAGTATTTAACAAGTGAAGATTTATTTTTTAACAAAACCGAGAAATAATATCGTTTTTTTCTTAGTTCGTTCACTATAGAAAAATACACGTGAGGTCTCCTTATACCCCCCCTCCCCCCACGTGATATTTCGTGATTTTTTCGTGACCCCCCCCCTCCCCCTATTGAACCTCACGTGATTAGTGCACAAGCCCTTTGCTGCTTGTAGAAAAGTGTCAAAAAGCGATGTGCAAACACTCATGCGACGAATCTGAGCTAAAGTCCGGAAATTTTACCGTTCTAATTAAATGTAGTGTTCTTGTGTAATATATTATTTTATTTTAATGTTGTTAGTAAGCATTCACCGTAAAAAAGATATATTTATAATAAGAAATCCTTAAATGAGCCTATTTTTTTATGTCCGCTTAGTAAATTGAACAGTCCTTAAATCAATATTTTTTTGAGCTACAAGCCGTCGGACTCACTGGAGAGTTCTATGTAAAATAGTAATTTGTTTTATTGTTCTTTCTTCAGGTTACCAATTCATCGATTCAATCGATTTTTAAATACTTCAACACCGTGATAAGGAAAAATATAACATGAACTCAATTGTATCAAATAGAAAGTAAAAAACGTTTATAGATACTAGAAAAACCACTATGACATTGCTGGTTTTTTATATGAAATTCAATAAGTCGTGCAGATTTACCTACGTTATATGGGTCCTGTGATGTGTCAAATATAAATAACTTGTCTCACGTCTCTATGATTTTCGTCGTCTACAAGTATGCTTGTAGGATACACAGTCTCGAAAGAAAACTTGAAGCACTTGCTCTAATAATTACGCAATGACAATTTCAATTGGTTGGGCTAAACACGTCAAGAATACTCCGACCGTTATAAACAGCCTTGTATTTAAAAATATCGGCGCCGGGGCCGTAGCGCGGGAAGCGGAAACGTCCGCGCGAACGTTTGTCTACGTCAACACGTAGATAATACTATTACCGGGTAAAAGTGATGCTCACTTGCTCTCATCATGAAGGATCCGGTCAGGAGTTCGCGTTTATCACAGAATAGATAAACACGACACACGCCGGTTGCTCAAAATTATATACACTGAAAGAAAAATAGCTCAACTAGTTTAACCACTTGAGAAATAGCCAGATCGTGCTTAGTGGGAACCAAAATTAAGCTAATTTTGCAAAACTTATTTTGGTTACTAGTAGCCCTCTGTAACTAGCAGCCATCATTTGGGCTACTGTTAACTAATGTTCCTTTTTCAGTGCAGTAGCGGCAAAAAAATCTATCATATCTGTGTATGTTGGATGAAAGATGCTAGAGTTTTACCATCGCAAAAGGTTTACGTACTAAATACTAACCTTACACGATATAAAACTACTACTACTATGTAAATCAATGTAGTCGACATTGTATGCGTTAAAAAACGCGTTTTTTCATCATTTCACATTCAGTTCTATTTGGTAGCTCCAAATATAACAATAATTGTCTTGTAACTATATTAAAAACATACGTATTTTTATATATGTGATCTATTCAGATTTTGATAATTTTCATTTGGATCCCATTAATCTCAAACATTTGAATATGTTATTTTTTTTGCCGTTCATGTATGCACATGGTCTCTATTATCTAGAAAATAAGGGTTGTACAGATCATAGTTACCGTGTTGTAATGCAGAATGCTTAGCCTCTTTTGCCGCTGACTGTAAAAACACAAAAGCTTCTCCTGCCCGTCTAGCACAACTATGGTTCGCGACTCTTGTCACGCGATATAGCATCGCCCGTCACTCTCTCACAGTACAGCGTAGAAAGAGATCGGTAATATTTATGTCGCGAGAGAGTCGCGTGTCACAGTTGTGCTAGAAGATAATACCTCAATGGCTAGAAGTGGTGATCTCTGCGTAAACCGCGCGATACCACCGCGCACGAAAGTGAATACAGGGAGTCATTTTTCATATCTTGCCAAGTCGTCTTTAATACGATATTTAGAACATACTTAACGACTTTCGTTTCTACTGTTTTTAGATAATTATATTGTATGATGGCCCTCGAGGTAGCATACTTAATAAAAGTAACCAAATTAAGTACGTTCGGGCAGATCGATATTAATGATTAATTATTATTTTACATGAGTATGATCTATATTACGTTATACTATTGCTTTTGCCTACTGAGCCGGCGGTCCCGGGTTCGAATCCCGGCCAGGGCAAATATTTGTGCTTGGATCATGGTTGTTCTATGTAGTGTGTATGTCGTCGTCTAGTACCCACAAGACAAGCCTTCTTGAGCTTAATTTGGGACGCGATCGATGTGTACGAGTTCTTTGATATTAATTTTGTTTTCAAGGTCTTTGATCGAACGTGGGAATCAATATAGTTTTAGGTAATTATAAAAACGGTATAAACTCACGTAAAAATTGTCAGGAACGGCCCGACATGTTTCGAACTCATTTCCGGGCCGTTCCTGACAATTTTTACGTGAGTTTATACCGTTTTTATAATTAGTAAAGATGTCTCACGATAGTTTTAATAACATTATAGTTTTAGGTCTTGAATATAGATTTTAATTAATTTACCGTTCTCGTAGCTTCCCAGTTCTGACTTTGTGTCTGTTGCTTATTAACTCTTTCACAGCGTGCAGTTAGTAGGGCAGCGTTCCCCGCTCTGCCCTGTATCTTACCACTCGCGATGTTTACATCATCGCCACCGATCGCTATCGATTACAACGTATTTTTAGTTTAACATTCACACGAATAGACAATCGCGTATTTCATTTCTTGCGTCTTTCTTTGATAAAGTCAGAAAAGAGAGCGCTATAAAACCAATTTGATGTTATCCATATAAGTTTTTGTTCCATTTACGAAGTTCTGTTTGATATCTTTGATCAGTATTCGTTATAATTTATAAATAGGCATATGCGAAGTTTTTGGCATCGTTCGCCGAGTTATAACAGACGGAAAAGCAGTGATATAGCACAAGTGGAGACCGTCTTTGCCACTTGCTGATCTTTGACATGGCCACTGCCACAAATAGTGCTTTTTGTAAAACACATGAAAACAAAAAGCCTGATCACGCCGGATATAAATGAGGTGCAAAGTTAACGCAACCAATCAAGTTTGTTCCATGGGAGCCGCACTTAAATATTAATTTTATTTTATCATATGTAAAAAATTCAACTGTCTACCTATCACGGTTCATGAGATACAGCCTGGTGACTGACAGACAGACGGACGGACGGACAGTGGAGTCTTAGTAATAGGGTCTCTTTTTTACCTTTTGGGTACGGAACCCTAAAAATAACAATTCAATTGCGTCTCAGCAACGTAAAGAAATTGATTTACAGTAGCGGCAAAAATCTATCATGTCTGTGTAAAGATGCCAGAATTTTGGCATCGCAAAAGGTTTACGGACCTAGCACTAACCTGCCATATATTTTTTAGCAAATAAAAACTCTATTTTTCTATCCAAATACTTATTTAAATCAATGAACATAGTCGAAATTGTGTGCCTTTTTAAAAAATGCGCGTTTTTTCATGATATCATATTTGGAAGGTCCAAATATTAATAATAATTGTAACTATCCAAAGAAATTGTTATAGTATACTAGCTGTGCCCCGCGGTGTTACCCGCTCATCCCACGGGAACACTTATTTTTTTCGGGATGAAAAGTATCCTACGTCCTTTCCCGCGTCTCAAACTATCTCCATACCAAATTTCATCTAAGTCGGTTCAGCGGTTTAAGCGTGAAGAGGTAACAGACAGACAGACAGACAGACACACTTTCGCATTTATAATATTAGTATGGATTTAGAAATGTATGAAACATGTAATGTCTCATTATTTTTAGTGAGTGTAGTTACACCACAATTTTATATTGTACCATTGCCACAAATAACAAAGCACTCAAAAAAAAAGCGCACCCTGGCGGACTAGATCGGTTTAGAGTATATTTAGGTTTTGGAAATTTTCATTTGAAGCCTATCCTTGGATCCCATTAATCTTAAAATTAATATGATAGTTTTTTTGCCGCTACTGTATATATGTAGGCTTTTGACTATTTGCTTTCTAATATTTATAACTGTATCTTACTTAGGATCCACCATATCTATCCTAATATTTTTACTTCGAAGAGGTAATAGTGTTATTTTTTTAAATGAATCCACCGTTTCCAAGATATTAATTATGCTATTCATATAACTATTGTTTTAATAATATTTAATAACAATTGAACATTCCCTGTGAATAAATATACGAATGAGTCATGGACGCGGCAAATCTTGAATATATAATGGCCTGGTTTGAAAACTCACCCATTATGCTCCTAGTAATGTAAAGAACAACAGAGACCAAAAAGACCGAGTCGTTTTTTTTAAACGTTTTATATGCGTCATTCAAAAGGTACATAAAACTGAGAAGATCTTGTAAGATTTCATTCGTAGAGTTCAGAAAGAACTCTTGTAAAAATCCTTTCGAACACAATAGCACAACACAATACAAAGAAGTTTTAAGATTCAGGCTCGAACAGGTTTGCAAAATAGAGTTTATTTGTTGTCCAGATTTCTTAAATACCTTTTAATGTATATAACTAAGTTGGGATATGCTTAAGTCAAAGTCACAGTAATTTATTCTTCAATTTAGGCATAAACCATGAACTTTTGAATGTCAGCTGTTTTGCAATACAGTAAATATATGCTATATATAAAATAACATTCTTTTTTTACAGTAGGACGACGTATTCTGGATGTGGTAGAGTACTCGTGAAGGATATTATCACTGCCTTACCTCCCTATCCATGATATAATCACTTACCTTATAATAAGCTTTTTATATGATATGGTTTATTCGGATATAAAGCGATAAAGTTCTGGCGCAACATTCTGGGAAGGTATCGTTTTTCTCTAGCAAGGATTGAAGTATTATCAAACTAAATTGAATGGTTTGTTTTGTCCATAATATCCATCCTCGCAGACTGCAGCCTTGAGTTGTGTAACTGTCTGTCTTTACACGTTAGGCCCATCGGGTACGTATGTACTCTTTTATATTTAAATCAGTCACTTTTTCACAAAACATATTAACCGACTCCAACGAGATTTTTTTTAATTTCCCTTTCATCATCAGCTCAGCATAATGAGATGATGACTACCAGACGCAAATTAGTGCTTTTAATATTTGAGGGTTGGTTGCCCTCAATTTCCCTGGGATCCCAACATAGTGACAATGGGACCAACTCAGGAGTATGTACTGTTTCAAATAGAAAAATAATTTTCAGAATCGGTCCTCATTTCGCGGAATAATCGCGTAACATACAATAAAAATAAAACCAACATACAGTCGAACTGAGAGCCCCCTCCTTTTTTGTCGTTGGTTGAAAATGGGTAGTTTGCATAAATGTAACTTTGACAGTGAAAATGTGTGGGTTTCTCAGTCCACCTCTTAGCAACGGTAACTGTAATAGTTGCCGAAATGCCAGGAAGGCTCAAATCCATACTAATATTATAAATGCGAAAGTGTGTCTGTCTGTCTGTTACCTCTTCACGCTTAAACCGCTGAATCGATTTTGATGAAATTTGGCATGGAGATAGTTAAAGATCCGAGGTAGGACAGAGGATAGTTTTCATCCTGGAAACTATACCTAAAAAGATTGAAAAGTGAGTGAACATTTCTGTTGGGGTGCGGCGACCCTGTAGGAAATGTAATTATTAGACCAAAAGCAAAATTGCTCTTACATTTGCTTAGGCGCTTTTAATAATCCCTTTTATCAAGTTCCACGCGTACGTAGTCGCGGGCAAAAGCTAGTAATGAATATACGCGATATCGATTTAAATATAATCCGTTTAAATCGTTTTATTTAAATGTTTGACATTCGCAGAAACCGAAGAAAATATCACGGAAAATTGTCAGTAAGTCCGACATATTTCGAACGGGGGTCCGGCACATTTGTTACGTGAGTTTAAACTTTAAACCGTTTATCATTTAAATAATTGATTACATGAAAAACAATAATTCGACGTCACCTTCATACACCCGTACATAGATAGACCCATGGACAGACTGGTACTGCTAAGGTCTTTCCCAAAAGGAGTCTTTCAAGTTTGTTCAAGAAAGAGAACGAATGTGATCTCGATCAGGCTATATACTTGTCTCATCTCATCGACTTTGTCTCATCGGAAAGGCTAATTCTTCTTCCACTTTCCACGGATCCTGCTTTAACCCCTCGTATGCGGCAACCAATTCAGAATTTGACACACCGGTGCGGCCGCGTTACGTCATTGTATGCTGCCTGCTTCAAACTTTAGAACGTATCCGTGCTTAGGCAGTTCATGAACTGGCACGGATACGCGTCTAAGCATACGACGGGTTAAAGCTACTTTAGGCATGTCTTCACTACATAGTAAAAAAACAAAGTCTCTTCCTGCTGTCTGTCTGTCCCTATGTACGCTTAAATCTTTAAAACTACGCAACGGATATTGATGCGTTTTTTTTTATAGACAGTCATTTATGTAAGAGGAAGGTTTATATGTTTAGTATAATACATGCATAATTTATCAGCATTGCACCCGTGCGAAGCCGGGGCGGGTTGCTAGTTAAGAATAAATCCAGGTCACCGCGCAAGAATAATTTTCTTTTACCAATAACTTGAACGCATAACCGTACCGATATTATTAAACGTGACTGTATATTATAAAAAAAGCTTTCAGACAAAATCCGCAAAACAACTGAAGCCGTGAGCTACGCCCACATTTATTAATGTAACCTCATTTAGAGAATTTAAAACAATGGTTTATCTCAAACCGAATGTTTTCTAGACTCTTGGACTCATCCGTGGGTATATGAACCACGTGGTTCTTTAAAGGCCATAGTTAAGTAATATAATACATAAATACCTAATGCAATGTTGGCGGCGTGGTTGCCACAGTGGGAGTGCGGGTCTATAACGGTTGGCATACAATTGTTAGTCCTATTGTTGTGTCGCATAACGTCTTTTTTCCGAATAACGTATGGCATAGTCTTTATTCCGCATATTTTTGATCTGCCGAAATTGTAGCTCCTATTATCGTTAGTCCTAAATATTATTTGTCCTATCGTTTATTGTGCCTAAGATTCAACTGTCGAATGATTAATGTGCATAATTGTGATGTTCCTAGTATTTAATTTGCTAAAATTGTTTTGACTACATGTCATTTCATTATGCATAAATCTCGATGATATTTAGCAATCAGGTAGAATACGTAATGATTCTTATTTGACGCTGATACATTGACTGTAGGGTCGCAGTTCTACCTGACACCTCCTCGCTTCGCTCGTCGTCGTACCTAACCTAAGTCTGACCTTCCTTAAGGTAGAATACGTAACGATTCTGACATCAAACCTACCATAATTTAGTTTAGATGCAGTTTAGGCTGTATTTGTAACCGTTTTAATGATAGAAAAAATAATTCTTAGGACAATTTTATTAATGTTAGTAATATTACGTTTTAGGTAATTCCATTTTCGAGTTATCAATACGGGACCTGTATCGATGTTATACATAATGTCATTATTATCACATCCACTTAAATAGGTGATATTAGTTGATGCCGTGGCGGGGGCTAGGTTCATCGTTACGCGACCTATATGGATGTTATAATGTCTTTATTATCACCTCCTTCATAGTAAATACAGGTCATAATAACGTTGATAACAGTATTCTGTAATGTATTGTCTTGAATTATGAGATTGGCGTCGCGGCGCATCCGCGTTTAGTTCACCTGATTTATAGCTACGTTTTGTTTTTATAACGCGTATTTTTAGCGCGGTCATATCTTTAGATAGCACGCAATTGGGTCGGTGACTTGATGTCTAATAATTATGTAGTTCGATGCATTGCATACGGGTTGTTACAGCACATACTCGTACCTGTATACATACAATAGCGGTAAAAATCTATCATATCTGTTTATTTTGTATGAAAAATGGCACACTGTCACAATCGCAGAAAGTTTCGAACTTCTGTTCTAATATTTTTTAACCCCCGACGAAAAAAGAGGGGTGTTATAAGTTTAACATGTGTATCTGTGTGTCTGTATATGGCATCATAGCTCCCAAACAGGTGTATTTGAGTGGGGTAAATAATATGTTGAATATATAAGTATATTCTTTAATTTTGACACTCGACGAATGACGATACATCATTTCTCTTTAATATAGAGAAGTTTCATATAAACTTTTAGCTATAATTTAATCCATAATGAGATCCTTCTAGTACTTTACGTTTTAATTATTTGATTACTCTACTGCCAGTTGGTTTTGGCCTATTACGGCCAACATCAGACTGTCCCAATTACGCAGAATCCTCTGTCTAGTACTAATTTCCTGTAAATGATTACGACAAGAGCGTATGTGTTCAGAGAAACTAGCGCACATATGACCTTTTGGCGTCGGAAACGGCTCTGGTCGCTGTCACTGACCGACCCGAATATTTTTCTGGTGGAATGATGTAGTGGCGGGTATATATAGAAGTGGGCCGGAAAATTGCTCCCGAGGTCACCGTGGCAACCGACTCTTACGTCATTTTTGCAGTTTCAGCGTTTTGCCGGTAGATGGCGGTGTTTTCATTAGGGAATACTGTGCGGAATATTCACATTGCGGTTCTCTTGTGATTGCGTCTGGCTTCCGAGTCAAATATGTTTTTCTCTGGTCGAGTCATAGTTCATACCTAAAGTTATTCAAGGTGATAGTGATACTTGAAAAAACACAGCTTTCTTTGGCCCCACTTCCACTACACTCCATCAGAAGTATATTATGCTAATAAACGTTTTAATTACTAAATTTAATAATTAGGAATCAATACGTCAACCGATCGTTAAATTACCGTCCATTGATAACCAAAAGTCACTAAAAAGTAGTGTTTCGGTAGTAAATAGCTTCAGAATTGTTTTACATAATAAGAGGCCTTATTCCTTTTAACATTTATTTTTCTCATATTATGACAAATATATTGATAATTTCAACCAACTTTTTGATGTGAATAATACTTTTCCCCGAGTTCTAGGTAGTAACATAGCTATTTCATGCTTTCATTGCTTGCAGTCGAAAATAAGTTGAAAAAACTAATTTTCGGCGTGAATTTTGTCAATTTCGAGTAGTTTTTGAAACAAAAATTATCAATGAAAAATTTAAACTGTAGGTTTCGAATGTATACCAATAAATCTTAATAGCCCTGTTCTAGGTAGTAACATAAATAATATGTTAAGAAACATGTTTTATCATAGAGAAAAATGTCTTAAAACAATCAGCATTTGAAAAGGAATAAGGCCTCTTAATTGTTATTGTACTACCGACCTATTTGCTAGACTTCTAGTTGTCTCGATTGTATTTAATAAGAAATCCAAATAATGTAAGTAAATAGCGTGCAAAATATCTTATTAAGTTTTTATGGAAACTCGGAAACAGAAGCGTGACGATCAGTAACTTTTCCGGACTCGATCTAGCTACCGTGTTCCGTGTTTAATTTAATTCTATTCGTACTCCAATCAACTAGACGTAACCCTTAAATGCATGGTGTAGGATGCTGCCTACGTAATAAACCATTTAATTTATTTAAAAGTCGGAAAGTAGTATTTATATATATCCACGCCATGACCGGCGACGGCGACCCAAGCTAATTACGGGCGTGAGCACCATATGAGACTAATGTCATAATCATAAGGGAATCTCTGTCTTATCAGACATTGCGTAGCGTAGCTGCCACTGTCAACGGCACGCTTGCCGCACACGCATGTCACGGAAACGTGTGTCATCTCTTATGGGGATTCATACTATACAACCCGTGGCTGTGACTTGTCCTGTACGTCACTAGAAAATTTTGATCGCCTTCGCAGTTCGCGTGTCTGTTGTTATCTCGTTGATTAGACTATTAATATGGATTACGAGACCTTGCCGAGTGGTTTTACTATTCGGTAATGCTCTTTTTATTCGGGTTTACGACGGATTTACGATCCCAGCGGGAGGAGGAAGAGACGTTTACACGGTTCAAGCGAGTTCTGTTTTCTGGTTTTCTGTTCCTTTTTTTTATTGAGGGCTGCTGGTTTTTCTATGAGCGTTTATTCATTACTAAAACGAGACCCTAGACTGAATATCACATCCGAAACGTCGAGGTAATTATATAAACACCTTTTCGAACACGATTTAGTCCCGTTGTGTTATACCTAATAATATGTGAAAATTGTGTAAGTTTACTATAATACGGTGAATAGAGACTAAAGTACTATGTGTGACCTTACAAACGGTCCGGTAGTTTTGAATTTTTGATATGTTGTCTAGGACGGTTAGTCAGTGTTTAAAATGCAAAATGCACAATTCCCCCCCCTCCGCGCCCGCCGCCATATTGAAAAAACCGGCACTTTCTTCATATTTTTGCTCATATCTTCCTTTAGGAGCATTTTAGCTAGAAGAAAGCTTTGACAATGTTATAGAGAACTAAATTTACTACATTCTCCATTTTATTTTATTTTTCTAAGACAGTTTGTTACGGAGATATCCACATTAAAAAAAACGTAAAAAATCGCAATTACCTACTGAAAAACAAACTTTTGGATTATATCTTCGTTTAGGAGCATTTTAGCTACAACAGAGCTTGGGCAATGTTGTAGAGAATTAAATTTACTATAATTTACACTTCAAATTTTGTTTCAAAGACGGTTAGTTACGGAGATATGCACATTTAAAAAACAGGAAAAGTCGAATTTTCCGAAAATTTCT
Organism: Apotomis betuletana; assembly: GCA_932273695.1. Taxonomy (NCBI): domain Eukaryota; kingdom Metazoa; phylum Arthropoda; class Insecta; order Lepidoptera; family Tortricidae; genus Apotomis; species Apotomis betuletana. Next base: position 6,474,013 of record OW026298.1, on the reverse strand, counting down.
CAAAATTCTAGGTTTAGAACGCTGTCATTCAGTTACGGACTAGTCTAGGACAAATTAAAACATGTAGGAAATATAATTGCTTATAAAACTCATGTCCATTTTTACATACATTTTCGGAAAATGTGACTTTATTTTTTACATATCTCCGTAATTATCTGTCCTAGAAACAAAATTTGAAATGCAAATTATAGTAAATTTAATTCTCTACAAAATTGCTCAAGCACTGTTCTAGCTAAAATGCTCTTAAACGAAGATATAATCCAGAAGTTTGTTTTTGAGTTGGAAATTGCAATTTCTTAAGTTTTTTTAAATGTGCATATCTCCGTAACTATTTGTCCTAGAAACAAAATATAAAATGTTAAATGTAGTAAATTTAACTCTATATAACATTGTCGAAGCTTTCTTCTAGCTAAAATGCTCCTAAAGGAAGATATGAGCAAAGATATGAAGAGAGTGCCGGTTTTTTCAATATGGCGTCGGGCGCGGAGGGGGGGGAATTGTGCATTTTGCATTTTAAACACTGACTAACCATCCTAGACAACATATCAAAAATTCAAAACTACCGGACCGTTTGTAAGGTCAAAATCCTTTATTCACTGAATTACTATACTTGCTTACTAGTTTATTTTGGATTCTGTGCTACAAATCTTTAATAAATACAGCCGTGTGTATACTGTGTATTCTATTGCTCTTTATCTCGGGACCTCGGGATGCTATGTCCCGGTATCGAATTGAAATTAAAACCATATACTCAGGTCTACAGTCCCTTGAAGCTGCGATAAAAATCAAACTTCTAAATAAGATACGGCCGTCACGGCTATACTATTTATTATATGTACCTACAAATTTGTCGTGCGTCCGACTCGCAGTTATCCGGTTTTTTTTAAATTGTATATTTCATATGTGACCATTTTATTGGCTTCATTGAGAATCCGTCAAATTCTATATCTCTTTAAATTTACTTCTATACCTTTCCGCCGTCCACCTAAATTATTTAACAAAATTACATAATTTGTGTGCATTCTGCTCGCGCACAACGACCGACATCCGGACTGATAATGAAACGATAGCTGCGTCCAATGTCATCCCGTGTAATTTGTGAAGTACCTATAGCGGAACACAATTTTGTGTCTGTAGCATACTGTCGAAGAATGAAAATGTTTGTAACTTTTGAACCTTACACGGTCACATTCAAGTGACGAACCTTATTATTATAGTCGGGACTAACTAAACGTACATCTATCTATATTTTGTGATTGTAGACAGGACTTGCTATTGACTTTAAATTAGCGTAGTAGGTAAAAGTGTCCTATACCTATCTTTGAATATCCAGATGTCAGTACGTATTATTTGGCTACCGTGAGTACCGAGTTTTAGTTGTAAGAGCATTTCTTTTTGTGATATCATTTTTTTTTTATTAGACTAAGTTTCTAATTAAGAGACCTTCACTCATCTGTTTAATAGCTATCTACATCTGTGAGATGAACACTATTTTATATCAAATTTAGTATTGCGAATGAAAAGTGTTTATGTCAAAGTTAGGCCAGGATTTAATTGCACCAGATGGGTGAAAGGTCGTTTCTAATTCGAGGCCCGTACTATGGCTACCGATTTTTGTAATTATTTCGGGTCTGGTTAAATATTATAAACGAGAAAAACAGCTCAAATACTTTAATATCATGCCGACGGATTCGAGTCGTGTAAACGCCAACTCATCACTGCGATATCTGTTGCTATGCGAATTATTCACTGATCTCATTTTAGTACTTTTATTTAGTTGCTGAAGCGTATTTATATGGTGTCTATTGTCATATGTTTGTTGTTTGGTCTTGTCTGGTCTAGCAAATACCGCCACCCATTAGTATGTATGATACGGTTACAGTTGCTGTTATACTATCAAGACTATTATTCATAAACATAACTCTTTTCTCCGCTATCGAACACTTAAAGGTGCGTTCGTCTACCGTAACAATAAACGTACTAATTAGTTTTATAGGAGCTTCCTTCACAAAAACCCCATGCTTACATAAAAAATGCCGCTCTTGTTTGGAATGGGACCTGAGTTACGACCTTCTTTAGAAGGGGGCTAGTGATGTTAACAAGTTGACCGCGTTACATGCGATGCGGGTCTTGACTGTACGCTCCAGTGATTCATACTAGGGCTAGCATTCAATGTTGAATATATTAAATGATCTTTAAATAATAATAACAAATGCTTGAATTATCAAAAATGGTCTCGAATGTTGACTGAAAAAAATCAGGACTCGAAGAGCATCGTTTATGGTCAGTCAAAAAAAAAAAAGAGAAATCTTGCCGGCTAGGTTTACTAGTACAATAATGAAAAAAAATCTTTATATGGGTTGGTACAAAATTGTGATAAATTTAAATGGCAATATAAATATAAAAGGCAAAGGTCCTAAACAGTTAAAAGGGAAGATCAGTTGCTACGACTTATCGCGAATTGCCTAATTAGCTTATGGCGTTTTTAACCGACTTCAAAAAAGGCGGAGGTTCTCAATTCGAACTAATTTTTTTTTATTTTTTTTTAATGTATGTTTGTTACTCGTTATCTCCGAGAACCGTGAACCGATTTTCAATTTTTTTTTTATCGAAAGGGTATAACTCCGAGTTGGTCCCGTTGGCACTAAGTCGAGATCTGATGATGGAATCTTGGAGAAATCGAGGGAACTCTTCAAATGTTATAGGGACATGTACGGCGCTTTCGGTAATTTATTGATAAGGTCAAGAATTTACATTCAGTAAATAGGATTTGGTGTAAGGAAACTGATGATGAACACATAGGTACGAATCACTAAAAAGCAAAAAAAAAAAAATTAACAAAAAAAAGAACCGACTTCAGTAAAACTAAAAAAGCCAACAATAACCCGTTCAAGTACAGATTACATTTGACTCACCCTTCGAAGTCGGTGCCAAAGCTCGCGTAAACTATAAAATATAAATATAAGAACTGGTTTGGGATCGACTTCGAAGGGTGAGTCAAATGTAATCTGTACTTGAACGGGTTATTGTTGGCTTTTTTAGTTTTACTGAAGTCGGTTCTTTTTTTTGTTAAAATTTTCGGAAGAAAAATACACTTCAACTTATAAAAAAAAAAGCAGCAATGCATGAACTCAATTTTGACATGTAGTGGCTAATAAAACTTGTTTGTGCATATTTTGTTTTCTTGCACCATTTCTGAGAGAAGCACTATATTTGTCTCAGCCAGAAGGGTAATTGCTGGCTGCCTTCGAAGTCCGTTTAATTTAATACGAAGCCAGCAATTGCCTTCTTCCCTAGCTCCGACAATAATCCATACTAATATTAAAAATGCTAAAGTGTGTCTGTCTGTTATCTCTTCACGCTTAAACCGCTGAATCGATTTTGATGAAATTTGGCATGGAGATTGCTTAAGATCCGAGGAAGGACATAGGATAGTTTTCATCCTGGAAATTATCCCTAAAAATTTCATTGATGACCCTGTAGGAAATGTAATGATTAGACCAAAAGCATGATTGCTCTTACATTTGCTTAGGCGCTTTTAATAATCGCTTTTATTAATTAAGGTGATTAGGTGGGATATCTATCGTGTTGTACGAGGTTGCTTCCATACTTCCAAGTTCCACGCGGACGTAGTCGCGGGCAAAAGCTAGTGTACTATATTTTTAAGCTCCAGTAAAATCTGTAATGAACAAAAAATCAGGGTATTAAAAAAATCATATTCTTCTCATAAAATCATAAAAGTACCTACATATAAAAGTCGATACAGCGACCTCCGTATAGCCAATTCCTCTAAATTTATGTATATATCTTTAATTAAACACATGATGCAATAAAATGCACAGAATATTTGACAACCCTGAGTAGCACTGACCCTGCCACGGTTCCGTACTGCTGCGCTTTAGTTAATGCACTATTCTTATAGGATGGAGATGCAATGGAGACTGTCCGACCATTATTATATGTGGTTACTGGTTACTTATTGTAGCACATATTACAGAATACAGATTTTCATTAGGTTTTGGGGTATATAAGCCTTTTTAAACCCCTGACGAAAAAAGAGGGATGTTATAAGTTTTACATGTGTATCTGTGTGTCTGTCTGTGGCATCATAGCTCACAAACAGATGGACCAATTTGTGCAGTTTGTTTTTAATCGAAAGACTTGTCCGTCGAGATGGTTCAAAGCTATGTTTGGTGGAAATAGGACCAGTAGTTTGCAAGATATTCAGTTTTAATAGATACAATGTTAATTTACCCACATTAAAAATATTTCGAAACATGTTTGTGTTCCGATTTTTTTTTGTATTTAAGAATCAGCAGCCTATACGGCTCATTAGATTTTGAAATGAGAGGTTTTTCGTATTTTTTTGGAAGATGATTTGTAACCAACTTCAATAAAGGAGGTAACTCAAATATTTGAAAACAAATCCAGGCTGCTAAAAATCTTATTATATACTTATCATATTTACTGCGTTTCTTCTGCGGCATTCATTCTATTATCATATTCTAATCATCTTTTTAATAAGCGTTTTTGTAGTTGACTTTCCTTTTATTAATGTTTGTAATTTCACTACGACATCGTTTTCTGTCATAATAACAACGTTTGTCAATTAAACTTTAATGCGATTCCGCGATATTGCAACTAAGCGATGTATTTACTTCGCGAAACTATTCTGCCATAGCTGATTGGTAAAATGACTTTTGTGTATTTAAACTTCTGTGTTCTTACGACCTATAAGTGTGGCACTGCAATATTGAACTAATGATCATATTAATTAACTGTAATTGCTTCAGCGAATTCTAAATTAACGGCGGTTGCCACTTGTTCGTATTTGAGTAACACATTTTGTTCGATCTTATCGACCTTTATGAACATTCTCAAAAAGTTTGTACAAAATTAAGACGTCAATTATATTTACTATTGAACTATTTTGTTACCAATTTTCTTTGTGATTTCCAATACATTGATTTAGGATTATATATAATTAAAAAAAGTATGAGCATACCCGAAACTTAATTATCGAACATAGCCATAGCATTGATATTTAATTACTAGAATAATTGGTATAAAAATAGGAAAATTATATTGAACTTAGTCTTAATTTAGTAATTTTTTTTCAGAAATGCTCTTATAGTAAAAAAAAGGACCTTAATCGCGTTCAAAAAGCGTTTATTTAACTACCTCGACGTTTCCAGCGTGATGTAACAGTCAGTCCCTTCGAGACCATGAACTTACATTACGTTCAAAACTTATAGAGCTAATTACACAGTTTTTGATCGTGATGCTGATTATGTTCCGTTTTGTTATAATAATGCGGAAATCGTGTTAGTTTAAATCTTATCAACTTTTATTGACGACAGCTTTTGCTACGCTGCCAAACTACGGTTTCGGGTTCGAATCCTGGCAAAAGTGTTTATTCACGATACTTTTATGTCGACTGTACAACGACCTGACAGGCTTGGGTTCGAATCCCGGCCAGGGAAAGTAGCTATGTCATGAGCAGAAATATCTGATCCTGTGTCTTTTTGGCTATAAGTTCAATTAAGCTGGTTGCACAAAGGCCTGCGTAACGGTAGTTTCGGGTTCGAATCCCGGCAAGGGTAAATATTTGGACGATGTTCATAAGTATTTTATTTAGCTAAATTGGTGCTCGATAGCCTGACAAGCTTATGTCATAAGAATGAGTATTTTATTGACGATAGTTTTAGCTATGTTGTCTTCACGATGGTCTGATAAGGGACGATCTCGGGTTCGAATCCCGGTAAGAGTAAATAATTGACAAGACATGAGTATTTTTTTATAGTAGCTACGTAACTAGCAAGCTAACTTGGTTGCATAACGATCTGTAAAGCGTCAGTAGGGGGTTCGAATCCCGGAAGGTATTCGTGTGATGAACTTGAATATTTATGGGGTCTTAAATCCTGACAATTTAAGTATGTATACCTACGTCTACTACCAATAGGGACAAGCTTAGCTTAGCTTGAGACTGCTTCCAATTATTGTATCTATATTTATTGCGTAGATTGAATGTAATAGGGTTTTTATTTTATCTACCCGACGAATACTTTGCTGCACCGAAATGCAGAATACATTGTTTTTATATGTGCTTACAAATGTCATTGTCAATTTTAATTTAATGAATGTCCTGTCCTTGAATATATATCATTATATGCTAGTTTCAGTGCGAACCGGGTAACTACGATTATGTGCGAAATAATTTATTTTCTGACAACTGACAACGCTTTAAGCGAACACTGTTCTACCAAACGCTACTAAAGATTGTGTTTTTGCATAATTCATAATTCTATATCGATAAGATCATACATAATGATTCAATAACTGCATATTTTAAAGGAACCATCATGGATGATATGCGAATTCGAACTGGTGTATATTGTTTTATAATGACTCGCTACGCTCTGCCGGCAGCGATGATTTATATTACGTACCCATACCCTTCCTTGGGTATGAGTTTTATTTCATTTCTTTGTTTTTGTTCATTCATGTATTTGAAATCGCTTCACTTATTGCAACGCTATCAAATGATGTTCAATTATTATTCAATGCGAAACTATTATGACACATTTATTGGGGCGATAGCAACGGTATAAAGAAGTGCCGGGGCAAGCTACATATAATAATAACCCGACCTTAATTAAGTGTCATCTGCTTCACTCGGGCTGTACCGGCTTAAATACTTATGGGTCAATTATTTTTTTTCTGTTGCTTGTTGCCATTGTTGCTTGTTGGGTCCTGGGTCACTCGTTAAAACTACGATTTAAATTATGATTTCAGCGGTTATGTCGTATACCAAAAACTATGTAATTGCAACAGTTATAAGCCCATTCTAATGTAGACTATCTCCTGACAATACCAGTAACATAAGTTATCAACAGTTTTCTGAGAAGTTTAGTCACTATTGTCCCCTGGTCCACGGGACAGGATAACAACAAGAAAAAAATGATCCACCCTTATACAATAAGATAAAGAGAAATCTTGGAACGAAGGATTTTAGACAATTGGTTTTTCGACTCCTAATTTAAAATTACACACTACAGTTAAAACGATAGAGACGTATACCTACATATTATTTTATTATATATCTGTGCGTAAGAGATCACACTCTACGAAGCTGAGACCGGAACTTTGCCTCCCTCCCACCCTCTTTGGATTGATATTACGTTGTTTACCGCTCGCACTACAAAATCACTGTTAACGCATTCACTGCCAGCAACGCATATATGCGTCCGCCGTCATACAAGTATGTTCCTAGGCCACGCCCCCTGGCAGTGAATGCGTTTAAATACTGTTTAAATATATTCGATGATATAAGCCTCACACAAGCATTACTAACCGACAATTACCCTAATGTTTCCAGGCATGCATCGACGACAACCTGGACATGGTGGAGTTCCTCGTCGCCCACGGCGCAGATGTGAACCGCGGGGACAACGAAGGCTGGACGCCGCTGCACGCCACCGCCTCCTGCGGCTTTCTCAGCATAGCCAGGTGAGCCAAGTGAATGTTGCCTGCTTGGACGTGATGGGATTCCGAGCCGGCTCGAGCCATGGCGACAACGAAAGCTTGAGAGCGGCGTCCGTTCAGTCCTCGGCATAACCAAGTGACTGAACGTGAACCTTGGACATGATGGGATTTCGAGCAGGCGCGAGCCATGGCGAGAACGAAGGTTGGACGCCGCTACACGCCACCGCCTCATGCGGCTTCCTCAGCATAGCCAGGTGACTAAACGTATTGATAGTGATTTGGCGACTTCGGGAGTTGTTCGCTTGGACTTGATGGAATACCCAGCGGCTGCGAGCCATGGCGACAACGAAGGCCGGACGCCGCTGCACGCCACCGCCTCATGCGGCTTCCTCAGCATAGCCAGCTAGGCGACTCAACGTGTTGATAGTGATTTGGTAACTACGGGAGTCCGCTTGGACATGATGGGATTCCGAGCGGGCAAGAGCTACAGTGACAACGAAGGCCGGACGCCGCTGCATGCCACCGCCTCCTGCGGCTTTCTCAGCATAACCAGGTGACTTAACGTGTTGACAGAGTGATTTGGTAACTACCAGAGTCCGCTTGGACATGATGGGATTCCGAGCGAGCACGAGCTATGGCGACAACGAAGGCTGGATTGGATGCCGCTGCACGCCACCGCCTCATGCGGCTTCCTCAGCATAGCCAGGTGACTCAACGTGTTGATAGTGATTTGACAACTACGGGAGTCCGCTTGGATATGATGGGATTACGATCGGGCGCGAGCTATGGCGACAACGAAGGCCGGTCGCCGCTGCACGCCACCGCCTCCTGCGGCTTTCTCAGCATAACCAGGTGACTAAACGTGTTGATAATGGTTTGGTGACTACGGGAGTTGTCCGCTTGTACATGATGGGATTCCGAGCGGGCGTGAGCCATGGCGAGAACTAAGGTCCAGCGGCTACCTCAGCATAGCCAGGTGACTAAACATGTTGATATCGTAATGCGGCGATTACGAAAGTTAGTCACCTGGACGTAGTGGAGTTCCTCATAGTGGCAATGGCGTAAACCACGGTGACATCGAGGGCTGGAAGCTGCTACATGCCTCTACCTCACAGACCATCGCATGCGTCCATACTCATTTGCCTTATGTCGTAGTTAAGAGATCCTTTCGCACCGTTGATAATTTAAAGCTAAATTGAATTGCCCTAAGTGTAAAATTGTTAGCTAACGAAAGCTGGCTGTCACTATCTCCTGCGATTTGGCGACACGATTTAATGGAGTACACAATGAATAGTAGTAGATAGCGTAGATCTTGCGTTGTGCCGAGTAGCGTCTTGTGTCAACGTCACCGCGCCCGGACGGTTAGACGGGTAAAATAACAACAAGTCCTAGGTTACCGGTTGTCCGACCTAGGTGACCTCGTATTCACGCTACACGCGTTACATGCATCATATTTCTTCTGCTTATTATCCCTCATTGATATGGTCCCAGTTACCGGAAAAGAAGATTTTGAGACATAACTGACACAAGACGAGCCTAAAGTTCCAATATAGTCTCGAAGTTGTATGCCAGTGAGTAACGCTATATTTTTAATAGCGTTTTTCATACGACACTTCCTTCTTACGCAATACAATGTTTACTCACTGACATCGCCGATAGCAGCTATTCCAAACAATGAGTCAGCCCGCAGGGAGTTCCTATACCTCATTCTGGCTCATTTTATCCGCTACTTAGAATGACGTAATTGACAATCATACGAATATGATATTGTGACACTGAACAGGAATAGCTCCCATTGCGCGGCTTACCATAAGAACGCGTAAACTGGTTATTGGTATAAAGATGCAAACGAATGACATCCTTATGGTGAGCCGAACAATGAGACCCTTTACTAAACACTGTCGCATATTTATTTATTAGTTTACTTAGGTATCGTCATTGGTCATAGATCGATGTTTGAGTGGCGTCACTGGAAAATAAATACTATTATTCACTTGATTGTCAATTGTCATTGGGGTATGTAAATGGGTTTTGGGATAAATTGAGATACATCCTATTTTTGTACATATTGGTTAACGGATTTCATTCTTTCTCACGGGATAAGCACTAGTCACGTTGCTAAGTTGTAGTAAGTAGTAAGCTGTAGTTGGGCTATTTTCTGGTATTCTACCCCATATCGCCTGTTACCTCTCCTCTGTAACCCTACAAACCTACATCACTAAGAAACGATTTATCTACTACAAAACCCGTCTTCAGTCTCTTGAATACCTAGTGTGTATTGGTTGTCAATAAACGCACGTTGTGTTTGCCTGTAATTGGGTGAATACTCTGATATGTTTCGTACTTGCATTTGTTTTTTATGTATGTTATATAGTATTGTACCTGTTGGCAAACCTAATAAATAAAATAAAATAAAATAAAATAAAACGATATATTATTATACTAGCGCCCGGCTTCGCACGGGTGCCATGCTGATAAATTATGCATGTAAGTATTATACAATAGTAATACAATTTAGGTATCTTAAAGGTAAGAGTGAATAGGCTATTACTGAACCGGCGAGCTACATCCTCGACCCCGTAGTCACTTTCCATCAGGTGACACTGAGGTCAATCGCCGGTCAGTCTGTGAATAAAAAAAATAAAAAATAAAGCTTCCTCTTGAATCACACTATGTATTTAAAAAAAAACGCATGAAAATCCGTTGCGTAGTTTTTTAGATCTAAGCATACACAGGGTAGGGACATATAGACAGGAAGTGACTTTGTTTTATACTATGTAGTGATTATGGAACAAAGTTCCCGGGCATATCCTACCACCTGCAAGAAAGGGACCGGTCTCTAATTTCAGTAATTGTCTTACCGCAGTCACGATTCCAAGAAAACCTTTAAAAGATCGATGCTCGAGAACCGTAAATACACCATCAACTGGACAATTTTATGTATATCGCAATATCAATGTATCTCGCCAAAGTTTCATCAGAGTGAGTATGAATAATAAAGTACAAAACGTCTTAGGATTGTTATAATGTACTTTTCTTTGAAACGTATTAGATTTATTTTAACTCGACTACTGGCCATGCCTGGATCCAAGATAGTTTGATTGGGCTACGGCCCTACGGGATACTTGACTGGACTTAGATACATTTATTAACCCCTGACAATGAAGTACTTCTGGATTACCGGTCCAGCGTATTAACCTCTCCGCCACCCTAACGCCAGATAACCTTTCGAATTTTTCCTCATGCTTTGTGGGCCGATCTTGGCATTGTTTATTTGAAAGGTTTTCCACCTTATCGACCTCTATGTGAATACGTTAATATTCACATCTTACCGCGCTGTATTTCAGCAGTTAACGAGCAAGCGAGAGAGGGCGCTGTTATTTATAAATTTATGAAACATGTAATGTCTCGTTAATATTAATGTGGGAACATAGGTACTGTAGGTATATATATTTTTTTATTCCTTTGTGCTTTGCTCTTTGTGTGGTTTAATAACGAGCTGAGTTATAATTATATGTTTAACATGTGTATTTGCGTGTCTGTCTCGTAACTCCCAAACGAATGGTCCGATTTGAATGCGGTTTTTTAACCGAAAGCCTAGTCTATCGAGGGGATTTTTAAATTTTGAATTTAGTTTATATTAACTGTGATTCTCTGGTATATTTCAGGTACCTCCTTGAGAGTGGAGCAGACGTAGCGGCGGTCAACTATGACGGCGAGCTCGCGGTCGACATTGCCGAGAGCGATGCTATGGAACAGTTGTTGCAAAAGGCTATTGACGAGAAAGGTATATCCTAACATACTTTTACCTCTTAGACGCATGAAGTATCAAAAACGTTACCACTGAAATGACACGTCGAAAATCAACCCAAAGTTAATTCAGACTTTTTCAAGCTCAAATTCAAAATTGACATGGATTGGATTTGCAAAATGTTTTATCATTTTTGCTTTTAAGAGTTAATCACCTTTGAACTCCATTGTGCTGAGGCACTGGTTCCACCTCCGACGATAACCGAGAAGCGATTAGAAATATAAAAGAGTCGGCGAGCAACGAGAAGCGAGTAGTTCCGATAGTTTTGTCGCCCAGCTATAAGCGGGTGTTCGAGTACAGTCGCGGTCAGATATATCGCAGCATATAAGGCGTTCATGAATATCTGAACATGACTCTTATTGACTGGGCGTTACATTACATGTTGAGATATTTATGAACGCCTTATATGCTGCGATATATCTGATGGCGACTGTACGAAGGACGATTACTCGAACCACTCGCTCGGGCGGTATTAGAAGTCTCTTAGCAAGCTTCCATTGATCTTGATGGACGGATTTCCATAATCTGGACGACGCGGTTGGCGGGGTTTGTAGAGACAGACGTACCTACTGAACCGGCGGTCCCGGGTTCGAATCCCGGCCAGGGCAAATATTTGTGTGATGAACTCGCATATTTGTGCTTCAGTCATGGTTGTTTTATGATTTAATTATATATTTATCTATATAAGTCGTATAGTACCCATGAGTCCATGACACATGCCTTATTGAGCTTAATTTGGGACTTGATGGATTTATGTGAGGTTGTCTGATATTTATTTACTTTTATTTATCTTTCCAATCACCATGTATTATTTTTTCAGGGGTCGACTGCGAGAAATCACGTAACGCAGAAGTGGACAACCTGCTCAGCGACGCCAAGAACTGGGCTGCGAACGGTTACGTGGAAGTCCGAGATCCGAAGACTGGAGGCACACCTCTGCACGTAGCGGCCGCGAAGGGATATATCGATGTAAGTCGTACTCGGCGATTACACTGTACAGTATAGTTGCCGGCAAACTTTTAGAACAATAATGGCGGATCTGCGTATGTACATTTGTACGTAAATCGGCTACTGCGCTATGCTCTAAAAGTTTGCCGGCAGCTGTAACGCGAACTACGATGGAAACTGGAAAGCGTATCATATTGTCGTTTCCTTGCGTACCCTTCGCCTCTTTGTTAATTGACAATATTTAACATTTTCAAAGAGTATTCACTTTATAAAAAACTCATTAATTTATCACAGAACCCAAAACTATTATTTATAAAAAAGAATGTGAACGCATTACTATTCTATTTTTTTTTTAAAGTGGCAACCGGTCACATTTAAGCGACCATTACTGCCAATGTCTCGTTGCCAATCGCACTCGGCGACTAGATAAAGGATTGATACCACGTTGTACGGTGAGTTGAGAAAATCGTGTTTTTTGTAAATATTAGAGTTGTTAGTCCGCTGTTTTCTAACATAATTGTGCGCATCGGGTTACAAGCATGAAATTTCTACCACAGATAGAATGTTTCACGGTGATTATTTTCAGATTTGGAGGGAAGTCAGATTCGTCCCCTGTCAGGCGGGAGAGCGGAGTGAATACGGCCAAGTATCCCTCTTTTCTTTCTTTATTGCTGGTCAGTTAAGTCTACCAGGACGTGTTTGGTATCGTTTCCGTGTAAAACAAATATCAGAAATTCATATTTTATGTTATTTTTGTATAGTTCTATATAAAAATATGGGTGTAATGGCCGAAAAGGTAAAAATCACAACAAGTTTTTTTATTCAGTGATGTAAATTAGTTCAATTTCGTGAACATTTTCAAATTATTATTATTATTTCAAAAAGTTCATTTAATCTGGTTTCTAAAAATATATGCAGGTTGGGCACTTCTCATACAAACAGTAGCTTAAAATATATTTTTACGTCGGCGTAACCAACGTAAATCTCCGAACGCATCCTATTTCGCTTCATTAAATACATTAAATAATGATTGTTAACATGCTTTTACATATAATATTTACTCTATACGTCCTAGAAAAACAAATTAATGTTAAAACAAAAAATTTTTTTGCTATTGTATCACGAGCACACGGGCTAGTCTCAACATCAACAATTTATTTAAGTTACTGTTTGTATGAAGAGTGCCCAATATTTATATATTTTTAGAAACTAGATTAAATTTGCTATATTGTAATATTTTTCTTGGTTGTAAATATTCAGAAAATATAACTAATTTATCTCCCTGAATAAAAAAAACTTGTTGTGATTTTTACAATTTCGGAAATACAACCATATTTTTATATGATACTATGAATAAATAACATAAAAAATGAATTCCTGATATCTTTTTTACAAGAAAACGACACGACACAAGTCCTACTAGCGTTGCCTGATCAGTAATATAAAAAGAAAAAGAGGACTCCTTTGTCCTATTCACCCCACTCTCCCGGAGCACAGGGGACGAATCTGACTTCCCTCCACATCTGAAAATAATCACCGCAGAATACTCTATCTGTGGTAGAAATTTCGTGGTTGTATCCCGATGTACACAATTTCGCGACTTAGCAAAATGTACTAGAACACGCAGGCTAAGCTTAACATCAACATTTTTTTCAAGGTACTTTTTGTATAAGATGTGCCCAATATGTATACATTTTTAAAAACAAGATTAAATTTGCTGTTTAGTCATATTTTTTTAAATTGTAAATATACAGGATAGATAACTAATTTATCGTTCTGAATAAAAAAAACTTGTTGTGATTTTTACCTTTTCGGCAATAAACCTAATTTTTTATATGAAACTATTCTTAAATAACATGAAAAATTAATAGCTGATATCTATTTTACACGAAAACGATGTCGCGCAAGCCCTAATAGCCTTAACTGATCAGTAATAAAAAAAAGAAAAAGAACAGTACTTGGTCCTCTTCACCCCGCTCTCCCACCACACAGGGGACGAATCTGACTTCCCTCCACATCTGAAAATAATCACCGTGGAACGCTCTATGTGTGGTAGAAATTTAATGCTTGTAACCCGATGCGCACAATTTCGCGGCTTAGCAACTCTACTAAAAGTGATAGCGATTTACAAAAAAACCACACGGAGTATCGGGCCTTGACCCAGGAAGGGCTATGAACGCTTCAAGTTGAATCACCGCACAATACGCCATCAATACTACACATTGAACAACAAAAATGAATAAATATCGAACAACGAAACTTAAACGCATGCGGCCATCTTAAGTCACGGACCGGAAGCCCAATGTGAAAGCATTATCATCTACGAATCGGCCCCCTACATGACGTCACCTTGTGGACGTCAATTTGACAGTCGCGACACAAACAGAACAGTGGTAAAATTTAAATGCAACAATTTAAACGGATTTTGTCGCGTATATTAATTATTTGAGCCTCCCTGGCGTTTCGGTAGCTTTACTGATACCGTTGTCAAAGGTGCCATGTGTGACAGTCGCGGAAACCGAAGAAAATAGTGGTAAAATTTCCATACTAAATCCGCCTTAGTGATAGTCCGCCCGTATGATTTTTTGCGCTGTGACCAATTACTGGTCGCTTACGCTCTGTTAGAATGAAGAACTTTTCATATGAAATTTTCAGTCACAAATTGGGACATTTTCGAAAATGTAAAAATGTGGTAATATTTAATTGTTTATCCTTTATTTGATAATCCATAAAAAGGCAGGTAAAAAAATGAAATGATGTCATTGTCATTTGTGTCAATAACGATAAAAGTGTTTCAATTCCTTTACTGGTGGTCTCAATCCTCAGACTGTTTCGTATACTTAATTAATGCATAATCATGAACATTGTTCGAACTCGTTCGCGCGTGGTTTGGTCACAAGCGGTTACGTTAGCGGTTAACGTAGGCCACTATCGCTAAGCAGACGAAAGATAGGGGCATGGGGCTGTGTCTCCCTCCGCCGCGCAGCGCACCACCGCACTTGAGACGCCGCTGCCGCCCGCAGACAATGGGAGTGTCACAAACGAATTTGTCGAGCTATAAAGTATAAAACATCCCCTAGCCCATAAAACTGAAGCTAAAACTAAAACTAAAATTACAAGAGACAACTGGGGACCGAAGAGCTGGCAGCTTCCTCGAACAATGTATCAGCATAACTGTTCAGCAAGGAAATGTTGCCAGCATATTCGGTACCATGCCGCAGAGGAGTCATTTTGTAAATTTGTTTTAGTTTATTTTTTTATTTATATTTTTTGTATTTATTTACTATTTCGTTGTTTTGCTTTTTTTGTCGTCTGAAACTAAACTAAATCTTAACAGTGTGTTTATGATGGTCTTTTTTATCAAGCGATAAATAGGTGACAAAGCATCCGACACGGCTTCGACAGTGAGCTATATTACGTGAGAAACGCATCCATCATAGGCCTGCAGTACGTCTAGCATATCTGTGACACGCGATTCTTTGACGCGCGACAAATACTAACTGTCACTTTCCTTTCAATACCGTGCGAGCAAGACAGATGACGATGAGTCGCGGCATGATATGGCTAGCCCTGCAGAAGTCCCGGTGGCATTTTAGGGTGTTTATGACGCGAAACGGAATAACCCTATCTTGACATTGTGTGCTATTTGTTTGTTTTAAATATAAAAAAATTAATTGACTTTGTTTTTCTGGAAAATCTTTTGTAGTAAGGTAGCAACAAGTCAAGTCGACAGCTGATTGCGTGCGGCGGCGCCATATTGTTTTATCTGTCAAATGGGCGAACAAAATGGCTCGGGAATGCCGCGCGCGGCATTCGGTCACCGTAATTTCATCCAATACCCGAGGCATGCGCCGAATTCCTCGCGTGGCAATAGACATGTTGACAGATGTTGAATTCTACAGCTTAATATAGTTATATGAATAAAATTAGCTAAATATATCACGAAACAAAGAAAAAAAATCCAGAAAAATAAATCTTTTTGGAAATATGTGACTTCAAAGATGTGACGCAAATTTTATGATTTTTTAATCCAATAGAAATTTTGAAAATGTCTTCAGAATCCTCATAATTTTACAAAACAATAATTGAATCACAACCATGAACTTAAACGCACTTTTTCACGGTGAAAATGGAAAATTTCTTAATATCTCCATACAATTATTGGTACCTATACCGGCCTGTGACGTCACTAGCCTGGACGCCAATTGTATGGAGCGTTTTTAGCGCTACGTAGGAATGTTGAACTTTGCGGTTTAACGGTCATTTCTGACTTTTAGAGCAGTTTAAGTGTAGTCAGTCCCATATAGACATTTGATCACAATAAAAAATAGAATCGATTGACATCCTCAAAAAAAAATAGTCAACATGTCTATTGCCTCGCTAGGCGGCTCGCTCTGTGTGGACCCGGCTAAAGGTCTTCGCACATTATAACAACTCAACGGCGACTCGATTCTATGCCAAATATTGAAATTTAAGCCCTATGTCATATTTACTAGGTTTAATTTCAAAAAATGATATTAGTAGTGGACGACGAGTGGACGACGCGTCGTACATTTTTTTAAATTAAACCTAGTAAATATGACATAGGGCTTAAATTTCAATATTTGGCATAGAATCGAGTCGCCGTTGAGTTGTTATAATGTGCGAAGACCTTAATAGCGCGTATTGTCCCTCAGGTTGCCAAAATGCTGCTAGAAGAGTGCGGCGCGGAGCCGGACTGCGTGGACTACGAGGGATGGACGCCGCTCCACGCCGCAGCGCTCTGGGGGCAGAAGGAGGCGGCCGCGTTACTTCTCAAGTGCGGCGCCGACCCCCACCTCAAGAACTACTCCGTAAGTTTTTGATCGTGTGACAAGGATCATGTTTTACTCACAGACAACCCCCACTAGACGGAGCATGTAAGGCGACCCGCGCGCACCAACGATATGGTACGGCAGAACATTAAAGTATCAACACGGCGGCCACCGTTTAGTTGCGTCCTTGTTTATGATCCATGCGTACGTCAACGAAAAAAGAAATTAAATAAATAACATGGTAAATTGTAGTGTTAAGTGGTGTAGAGAGACCTCATAAACATGGACGGAACTAAACGGTGCCCGCCGTGTTGATACTTTAATGTTCTGCCGTACCATATCGTTGGTGCACGCGGGTCGCCTTACATGCTCCGTCTAGTGGGGGTGGTCTGTGGTTTTACTACCATGATACATAGATATAGCCTAACAAGTGTCGGCGAGTGGTTCTAGCGTCATTCCTTTTTCACGATTATTACCTCAACGTAAGAGCCGGCCGTTTTAATTATTATCTAACTAGGATCGCACTCGGGGAGTAGCTTGGGGATACATAAAAAGTCGGCTTCCAACAATCATCTATTTTAACAAAATTGCTGAAATGTGAATGACAAAAATGCACAATACACCTTACAATCGCTGAATTCACATGAAAAGATGTGTATTACTAAAGTCTGAAAAGCCTATATGCCCGTGCCTTACTGAAACACAGAAATGTAATATATTGTGTCATTTAATACAGCACTGTTTTCTCAAACATGCAATGAAATGTCGCCATAACGTGCGTTATAACAGGCCTCGTAGTATCACATTTCGGTCGGAACAACTCGAAAGAACTGTAAAGGAATTTCATACAAAATTGAAGGTCTAGGCTGGGAAGTATTTTTTTAAATATTGCGTATTTAAATATTTTTTTATTAAATATTCATGAACAGGCTAAGCAGCTGAATTATATATTTTTGACTGGTGTATTTTTCATTTCATTATTTCATTGCCTATGTTTGAGAAAAGCACTACATTCCTGCACTATACAAGCACTATGCAAGCCGTTCTTTCCCGACTTCTGCAGTAATGTACCATTTTTAGGGTTCCGTAGCCAAATGGCAAAAAACGGAACCCTTATAGATTAGTCATGTCTGTCTGTCCGTCTGTCCGTCCGAATGTCACAGCCATTTTTTCCGAAACTATAAGAGCTATACTGTTGAAACTTGGTAGGTAGATATTGTATTCTGTGAACCGCATTAAGATTTTGATGCAAAAAAAAAAAAAATAAATAAATATTGGGGGCTCCCCATACTTAGAACTGAAACTCAACATTTTTTTTTTCATCAAACACATAGTACGTGTCTATGGATAGGTCTTCAAAAATGATATCGAGGTTTCTAAATTATTTTTTTTCTAAACCGAATAGTTTGCGTGACAGACGCTTCCAAAGTGGAAAAAAGTTGGTCCTCCCGCCCTCTAACTTCTAAAATAAGAAAATGAAAAATCTAAAAAAAAACATATGATGTACATTACTATAAAAACTACCAACGAAAATTGTTTTGAACGAGATCTAGTAAGTAGTTTTTTTTTATTACCTAACTTTGCACCTAATTTATATGGGGCCCTATACATACCAGGTGCAAACTTAACTTAACCACTTAGGGATGGAAAGTGTTTGTACGGAACCCTCGGTGCGCGAGTCCGACTCGCACTTGGCCGGTTTTTCTTTTATTGTGCCACCATTTAACCGGAACTTTCTCCACCAGGGCCAGACATGCATGGACCTTGTCGACCCGAGCATCTCGTCGTGGCTCGCCGACGCAACACTCAAGGCGCCGCGGCGAGTGAACAACAACAACAACAACAAACGCAAACTCTCCCCGCCGAGACACGAGGTCAAACGGGTCGAGTTACAGATCACTGGACAGGACGTTGTCAATGGTAAGAGAATATCTCTGTTTTTTTTTTGTCATAGGGAGCAAACACAGACAACCCCCACTAGACGGAGCATGTAAGGCGACCCGCGCGCACCAACGATATGGTACGGCAGAACATTAAAGTATCAACACGGCGGGCACCGTTTAGTTGCTTCCTTGTTTATGATCCATGCGTACGTCAACGAAAAAAGAAATTTAATAAATAACATGGTAAATTGTAGTGTTAAGTGGTGTAGAGAGACCTCATAAACATGGACGCAACTAAACGGTGCCCGCCGTGTTGATACTTTAATGTTCTGCCGTACCATTTCGTTGGTGCGCGCGGGTCGCCTTACATGTGCCTTACATGCTCCGTCTAGTGGGGGTGGTCTGTGGGAGCAAACGAGTGGACGTCTGATGGAAAGCGATTACCGTCGCCCATAAACACCTGCAACACCAGAGGAGTCACAAGTGCGTTGCCGGCCTTTCAGTACGTCTAGCATTACTTGGAACCACGACAAATACTATCTGTCAATTTCTGTTCGATGCCGTACGAGCGAGACAGGAGGTGAGTCGCGCGACAAGCGAAGTCGCGGTAAGATATGCTAGCCCTGCTGGTGGGAGTACGCTCTATTCTTGAAGGTTTGATGGAACGTGGGAAAGGGGTGGATGTGGTAACATAGCGACAATGTCTAACAAACATACATATGGGCTGCAATAGGTGATGGTCATTTCTTAATATAACGAATGTCTTAGTAACCGACTGTGACACCGTTGACCGTAGAACAGTATTCTCATATTGACATATCATGTATCGCCTGTACGGTGTAAATAAGAATGCACAGTGTCGGTTTACTTGAATAACAAGGGTGATAAACTCTTCAAGAGCCCAACTGACCAAGGCAGTAACTTTCATTTCGTCTGTTGACAACTAAAACTCACTAAGTAACAAATAGTGGCAGAAATTTTGTGACTTTTGGTTGTTGCCAAGCGATTTCTTAGTACACTTATATCGATCATTACTCTTTTGTCATCGAAACTAAGCCACAATGGCCCCGAATGCTGTAAATTATGTATTTAACAGCTTGCTATACATATACTTCCCTTCGCCATTGAATTATTATAATATCATGATTCATCTTAGTTTTATTATTTCTTTCTATCATACTGTGAATGCGATGTGGAATATCTCTTCGTTATGACATCGATAATACTATTATGCGCTCTGCATGCCTGCACTAAAAGTTATATTCGACAAAACTAAATTTATTTATTTAAATCTTTATTGCACACCATTAAAAGTCAGTACAAATGGCGTTCTTAATGCCTAACAGCATTGTCTGCCAGTCAACCATTGGGCCAAAAAGAGATTGACATAGTTTCACGTAAAAATAATATGTACGTATGTAAAGTCGAGGCGACTAACCCAAGATAAAGGTTAGTAAATTTTTTGATAATAGTTACATTTATAATTATAATTATGCTTTTATTAATAGTGCCAATGGACACAGTTAGCCAAATTCCATTTCTTTTTAAATACTTAATTGTAGAAAAACTGAAAGGAAAATTAACATTTTATGTATATTTGTACCGCAGTAATAATTTATCTATCAACTAGTGTAGGTAACAATATATTTCAATTGAATGATTCCGAGATATAGTAGTTAGAAAAAAAGGTAGTTAACTGTTGTATTACTGACCCTACTTCATAGAAAAGAAATTCATTGGATAAACCGTATGTTTATATTTTATTCAAGGTCTAAGCAAGTTTTCCCATAGCTGTTATCATTCAGGGTTTTCCCACAATATACTATTCAATAGTAACTATTGATAGCAACACTATAATACGTTCCGACATCTATACTAATATAAAATTCTAGATTTGTATCGAAAATCAGTATTTTATGAGGAGAGCTTAATAGCGTGATGCAGGATCGTTTTGTTTTGTATGGGCGCGCGGCGCCATGCCAGTGTGACGCCATATACCGGGCATAATTTCCTTTGTCCTCTCATCACCCCGAAACAGCTGGTTTTTTTTTAACCAATTTTGGGACAGTAATAGCTGAACATCCAAAGATGGTTATAGGATACTTTTGACACGACTACGGCATAAAAAAAAATTACGCGTACGAAGTTGCCTTTACGTTCTAGTGATGCATAAATATTCCACATCGACATCCACCTAACTCCATCCGAATGTGCCCCATAATCACGTACATGTCACACGCTACCAGAAAAGCCTCCTGCCGCGGCCGAGATCATAAAGACGGACAGCAAGCCGCCGAAAGGACGCGCGCCCTCGCCTGAAGCAGAACCGGAGCAAGACGAGGCGCCTTCCTGGCGCCGGACCGCTAGCTTCAGGAAACCGCCGGAGATCACACGTCAGTATAACGTTCAGACATGCATGTTAACACAAGCATGTCGTCCCCTTCGATCCTTACAAGTAAAGGAAGGACAGCCTGCGTATTTCACCCGATCTCGGTAAGAAATTAAAGTCGATATTAGATAAAGACGGAAAGCAAGCCGCCGAAAGGACGCGCGCCCTCGCCTGAAGCAGAACCGGAGCAAGACGAGGCGCCTTCCAGGCGCCGGACGGCTAGCTTCAGGAAACCGCCGGAGATCACACGTCAGTATAACGTTCAGACATGCATGTTAACACAAGCATGTCGTCCCCTTCGATCCCTACAAGTAAAGGAAGGATAGCCTGCGTATTTCACCCGGTCTTGGTAAGAATTTACAGTCGATGTTACATAAAGACGGACAGCAAGCCGCCGAAAGGACGCGCGCCCTCGCCTGACGCAGAACCAGAGCAAGATGAAGCGCTTTCTTGGCGGCGGACGGCTAGCTTCAGGAAACCGTCGGAGATCACACGTCAGTATAACGTTCAGAACTATATGACCGCTGTGCATTCTCACCGAGACCAGGCGACACTAGCATGTCGTCCTCTTCGATCCCTTCAAGTAAAGGAAGGACAGCCTGCCTATTTCACCGGTCTCGGTAAGAATATACAGTCGACATTACGTAAAGACGGACAGCAAGCCGCCGAACGCCTGATACAGAACCAGAGCCAGACGATGCGCCTTCTTGGTGACAAACTGCTAGTTTCAGGAAACCGCCGGAGATCACACGTCAGTATTACGTTCATCATAAAGGAGCGATTACACCGCTGACGCACCATAAACGCAGTCAAATGTGTCGGAAGACGTGGCACTAACGATGCGTCACCGTTTAAGCACAACGTTGAACTTTGGTGTGGTCGATCCTTAAGCGGTCTTTATTTCTTTAAAATGCATTGTTTTAGACATTTTTATTTTAATATACCGGGTGATTAATCCAAATGGGTCAGTAGGGAGAAAACGAAAACTATAAGAGATAGGGAAATCTGTTCTTAGGAACCATGGCTTCGAGTTTAGACTTATTAAAATCTGCATTCAAATTTTTTTCGTATATCTCATGCATAACCCGGAATCGAACCCGGTCGAAATCGAGTTACTACCTAGAACTTGAGGAAAAGTATTATTTACTTCAAAAAATTGGTTGAATTTATCGATATATTTGTCATTGGTCGCGGAAATACTGTTAAATCAGCAAAGTGTTACTGGCAATGTTGTCGGCTGATTGAATGTTTTGATTTCATTCACTTCCCGCGTATTTGGGATACTAGTAGCGTTTTGTAGAACGACATCAAGGCGCCCATACATCAACAACGGCCAGTGTCTATTGTCAGGTTTGTGATAATGGCTTATCGGTCTTTTCAGCCACCAAAGATGGTGCTTGACAGACTGAAGACCACAAATCGTCTGTAATAGACTGAAGGGTCCATGATGATGATTTGTAGAAACGATAGAGTCCCTTTCCACAAAGAAAGGTTCTGCTTATTGGTTACACGCTTTTGTAGGAAATAAAAAGGCATCAGACCCGTCATATTAATAGTTAACAATGTATCGGTACAAACAAAGAGTTCAATGCGTTACGGCACAATGTGTGTTACTAATTAAATAACTGTATGGTTACTAAACAAACTTAAAGTAATTTCCTTACATTTCCAGGTGAGAACAAACCAGCGAACAACGCCGTAGACAACGACACCATACTCAGAAGGACGCACAGTTTCGAGAACGACAAGACGTGAGTGGACTATGCATGGAACTTTTGCTACTTTTACCTTGTTTTATTTTATTTTAATTGTATAAATATTGTTTGAAATGACGTTTTTTTCTTGGCATGGCATTAATCGTCATTTTTTTTATTTCATCGATGGTTAGTGCTGGCATGTCAAGAGTCTGTTTTTCATAATAGCAATCCGGTACATTTAAATTCATCGTTGTGTACAAACATTTTAAAGCCAGCTACGTTTCTTAAGCCTTTATGAACATACTGGTTAAAAGACTCATGATTTGAAGTACATTTATTGCTTTTTGTACACGTGCGTCTATTAATAATAAAGATAAAATTATTAATTGATTACACATAATGTTCAGACGCTCGTGTATTAAATGGAAGGGATGCTTGAAAGCAAAAATGGGGCCAATACCATAAGTTTAACTAATTATCCGGACTAGGGAATGCAAACCGGTAAATTTGTCTATGGAAATTACCGGTAATTTACCGGATATCCGCTAATTTTCATACATACATTTTCCGGTTTGCATTCCCTAATCGAGCCATGATATTAGTTATTCTTATGCTTCTCTATTATATTGTATGTTTGTTACTTTTTGTTTGACTAGTATGCAATGTGCCAGCACTATTTTGGGAACGTCATCATTGCTTCGAGCTCTTGTAATGTATTTGGATGGATATTTGTCTCAATTCGTCCACGATTTGTATAAAAAAAGAAATTTTAAATAAAATTGAGAAAAGTACATCAAGACAATTTTTAAATAGTAGACACTATTTGAAAATGTATGTATATGTAAATAGGCTTAAACTAATTCATCAATGTAAAATAAATTAAAGCAGCGTCATCTAGGAATGTTGAAAATTTGATACGCACTACACATAAAAATAACAGTGCTGTAATGTTGTCAATTAATGTTCAAGAAGTGACCGGTGGTCTTCAGGCCACTTATATTAGACTGTAACAATCTTTAAGTTCATTATATGTAGATATGGCAGTAACCAGAACCGGTAAATCATGTGCTACAGTCCGCTGTATTGAGTTGGACTTTCGCGACGCATGTACCCAAATCCAGTTACATTACAAGAGAGATCATCCACTGATTAAGAAAATTTTACTGCCTTTAATTTAAATCAGGTGTGTATTGGCGGGCGTTACTGTATAACTAAATAAACTGAGCAGCGCTAATTTTTTTAACAAATTTTATAACTTTCTAACTGGAACGCTATAGCTTTTTAAATACCAGGTAAACAGATGTTAAAGATATAATTTAACCGTTGAAAATCAAGACAACACGGAAAACAGTTAGTTTTTATACTAAAGCTTAATCGTTTCTCCTTACTTTATTTCAGTATTCACGAGTCCATAATATTGTCATTTGAACGTTCTCTGTTAATTTCTTTTACGTAGTACGTAAAAAAGTTCTACAATTGCTGCTAGTCCGTAAATAATATTTAATTGATCCTGACACAGGCTCGAACATAAGACAATATGTTAGTAAAAGTGAGAATGCGGTATTGTTTTCAGACTGAAAGAAAAATTCAACCGAGTGAGTTTTCTCGTTAGCCGCTTCGAAACGAACTCGCTACCGGCGAAACTCGACCTGATCCGCTCATTCCGGGACTTGGGCGACGAGTTAGTTATCTGTCCACATCTGTGTTGTCCGTTCATATCTAGTTGGATTGCAGTATCTGTCAACTTCGCCTTGGCATAGACAAAATACAATTAACATTTTTATTGGATCGATAACCATTTCCACAAACTACGTTAGTTAATCCTGTATGACACAGTCGCGTTCAGGAGAACAGCACCTCTAGCCCAACTGTAGCAAGTGACTATTTCTCGTGCGAGATAATTGCCTGTCTCTTTCTGTGCAGTAATGTGAGAGAGTGTAAGGAAGCGTTATGTCGCACGAAAAGAGTCGCGAAGCATAGTTGTGCTAGACGGACAGGACGGGGTATAAGTAACATTCGTAACTTTAAGGCTGATTCCGAAGTTTGCAGTTGCTGGCGTCGGTAGGCTGGCAAGAAAAAGGCTTACGGCCGATTGCAGATGGCGACGTTTTGCAGCGATACAAACGCGCGTCCCGCGAACGAACAATCACCTGCCGCAATACAATTGCACTGTTGTATCGATACAAAGGTGCTTATAAATCGATACAAACGTAAGTTGCAACTGCGCGTCTCTATCGCTAGCTTGATGGAAGGATTATCCAAAGGCATTGTGTTTGCGTCGATACTGCATCGCGTTTGAATCGATATTGTATTGTGTTTTCATCGATACTGTATCGCGATTACATCACTACATTAGTTGCGTACGGCGTCTGTATCTCTCAAAAAAAAAAACGCCTTGTGTAACCGATCTACATGGTGCCTGGTACTCAGCGAAACGGGCGCCAGCAACTGGACGTCTAAATCAGTCTTTATCATGGTTTACTGTGGCGTAGAGGTGTTGATGATCGATACTGCAAGTGGGTTATGTTAGTTTGGTTTAGGGTAACTGTGTTTGAGGGCTGAAATTTCTTTCGAGGTGTTTCTTCTCTACTGATCTTAATTCTACTCGTATTTACATACTGTACTAGAAAGTATCGACTATTAGAATCTTTGGAGCATGATACTTACTTTTTGGAACTGTGCAGCAAGCAGACTATCTATAGCGACGATGTAGCTATAAGTATAACATTTATAAATAACATGACTTTTCAGAAAAGGTCAA
Organism: Apotomis betuletana; assembly: GCA_932273695.1. NCBI lineage: Eukaryota > Metazoa > Arthropoda > Insecta > Lepidoptera > Tortricidae > Apotomis > Apotomis betuletana. The sequence goes on along the minus strand of OW026298.1, from coordinate 6,448,246 downwards.
TTAATGGAAATACAAATAATATTGACTGTAGGTGTAGGTCGAATGTTGTCAGAAAACATAACCTACTTACTTTAAAATACCGTAAAACCTGTGTGATTCATGTTTAAATAAGATTTAACACATTCAATATTTTCAAAAAAACCTTCCTACAAGTACAAATGTTTTGTGCGTTTTTTAAAAGACGTGATCAATGAATGCAAGATATTTTATTCCCAATTGTTTTGGATAAGCTGATGACGCTGAAACACTAAGATGTTAAGATATTTTTTTTATCATTTATCAATTCGTGCTTGTACTATAAAGTTAGGTCAATCAGACGAGATCGAATGTGAATAAAGACACATAAGCAAAGTCACGGACAAAACTTCAAAATATCCCATAAAATATAGAAAAATTAAAGGGGAATTGGGTCATAATAATATTTTTTGTAATATCCCTCTTTATTCCGCACTGAACCTAAGTTCAATGAAAAACCGTATTCTCATACTGTAGAGACTGTAGTATTTTGTTACGCTTAAGGGCCTTGTCACACTTGCGTTTTGCGAGCGAGTTTTCTATACAAAGAAGCGTCGCGGCGAACCCGCTGCGCGATCGCCTTCATACAAATTTCTGTCGCAAATCGCAAGTGTGAACTTAAAAAGGCTTTTGGAACAACGGAGTTATTATATTATTGAAATATATGAAGGCTTTACTCTTTTCTAAAACTTGAGTTGTGACTACAGCACTCAATAAGACTCTATAAAAGACTCCACTTCCGACTCAAACGACTCGGAAGTCTTTTAAGCACTGAGTCCCGTAAATATGAGCCGAGTTCTTGCGATGTAGACTTCAAGAACTTGAGTCTTTACCAACACTAACTTCAGGTTCTACACGCTAGTATTGTCAAAAAAGTTGGGAGACCGTGCCCTAGTTTCAGGAAGTCACTTCACTCGTCTCATTGGCCCAGCTTCGTTCATCAGTCCTCGAACCTAACACTGTAGCATGCTTGTGTGTTGTGAACAGTTTTTATCAGCGGTACCGCGATGTCACCGCGCGTATAAAGGCGTCCTCCTGCCCCTCAATAACGCCGCCGCCGCTCGCTGAGAAGGAACCTAACAGTGATACTAACGAGGACGTACAGACAAGGTGCCTCTCTTGTTGCGTGTTGGTTTTGGGTTCAATTTATTCTTATTTACAATTTGACTGGTTTTTGACCTCTGATGGTAAGTGACTACGGGGTGGAAGATGTAGCTCGCTGGTTCAGCAATAGTAATTTATTTTTTATTTATAGTAATTTATTTATTCCTCCAGAATGTCGGGCATATGACGCAATTTTTATCATACTCGTAAAGAAGTTAGAATTGAAGTGTAATTTGGATTAGATAAAGAAAGCAAATAACAACAATGGGAATAGATTAAATTTAAAAAAAAGCTTAGTTTTATTTTTAGGTAGGAATAATAATAGGAATAAGAACAACACCCCAAGCAACACCCCAAGTCGGAAACATTATCACCTCGCTTAGGTTACAATACCATTGTGGCATTTCAACAAAACATGCACTTAGTGTAGGGTTACCAATTAAAACAAAACTCAATTGATTCCTTTTGTGTAACGAAAGTTATCCAGATCTTTTGTCTAACTAACATTCGTTACACAAAGAACGTGATTATGGCTTTGTCGTGGGTTACCCTCATATGGCAGAAACTTGTTTTACCGAAAGTAATGTTTTGCATAATACTCATTTCGCAGAAATTTTCTGCCGCTTAAACGAGAAATATATTTTGAAATGTTTTTGTGTATCCTGGTAGATTATGATAGGTTAGGTTAGGTTTATTTTATAGCTTTTCAGCAAAATGTATGGTATCAGTAGAATAACAGTTATGCGAAACGAGCATTATGCGAAAGGTTACTTTCGGTAAACCAAGTTTCTGCCAGATGAGGGTAAACCCTTTGTCGTTATTATGCCTTTATTTGTGTATAATTTTACCCAATACGACTCTCATATCATGAGACAGGGATTTAATTTTTATTAAGAACATACTAGGAAAATAAGGAAAACCGTAATCAATAGAAATAACAAAAATTAAGATTAATTCAGCACGTGAACCCAAAACCGACATCAACACAAATTATTACATGAACATATTTAATGAATATCATAATCAAATTATCACATTAACTTCATTTAAGATCAATAAAACCGAGCCTTACTAACTTTACACACAATGAAATAGGCGTGTAGACATTTTTTTTTGAGGATGTCAATCGATTCTATTTTTTTATTGGGATCAAATGTCTATATGGGACTAACTACACTTAAACTGCTCTAAAAGTCAGAAATTACAGTCAAAGTTCATCTTTCATAGGAAGCGCTAAAATACGCGCTAAATGGCCACCTACATGTGACGCCATTTGTGGGCTGGGTACCAATATTTGTATGGACAAAATAAGTAATGTTTTGTTAAATTATGAGGATCATGAAAATAATACGGTATTTGATGACAGCTCAAATCAGCTACTCCTTATGAAATGTCAAAACCGATCTGTTAGTATGAAGCTTCTATGATGATACAGGCATGTGACGTCATAAAAAGCAGCAGTCAAAACACGTCTTCTTTTTAGTTATTGTGCAATTAAAATAGTATAATGTCCAAAAGTTAGTGGTGGTTTATTTAGTACCGCGAATCTATGTATGTTTAGTGGTTTCAATGCCACAATTTATATTCACTATAGTTAAACACCGTATTACAGAATTTCTTTTGGATGAAAAAAAAACCTTAAAATTGCGCACTTTTGATATCACATTTCAAAAAATACATATTTTTGGACTTTTTTCTTTGTTTCATGACATATTGAGCCGATTTTATTCATATGACTACAGTCTGTAGTATAATTCAACATTAGTCTACACCCCTATTGTAAATAGCCATCGCACTTACATAATTTACATCACAATACGTTGATCTTAGATGGAGATATGCTTGGTTCGTTTGCTTCGTTATCAATTTTATTATACGTGTCTTTATGTAATTATATGTACTGTTGTTGTATAGATGTATTCCATGTGTATGTCCATTGGTGTAGTTAGAAAGGACGATTGCAAATAGTAGACATGGTACATCAGACTTTTAGTTGAATATAATATTGGATTATAAAAATATTATGTTATTGTGCACTTATAAGTTTTCTATTTATAAAGCTTACTAAACTAGAATATTTTATAAAGTGCTATTATTTTCGTGTATGATTATATTTAATATTGTATTATGGGGCTTCTAAACGGGCCATATTTTACTGCAATTTGTGGCCGGCAACTATGGCCGCCCCTCTCTGACACCCTACGCTAGAGCAAGATGCAAATAATGGCCGGCCACGAATTGCAGCAAAACATTGCCCGTTTAGAAGCCCCTTTACAATAGGTATGAGTCCAAAGTTTCCCATCCTCAATCAAATGCCAGTCAAATGATTCATCAATATAGGCCTCGGTTAGTATTGTGCCTGTGACAAATGTCATCTGAATATATTAAATAATCTTGAGAAAAAAAATACTTTAGGTTACAAAATGTACAAGGATCATATATGGTATGGTATGGCCTGTTGTCTACCGTTACTAAAATGATTGTTCTGCATAGATTTTGTAAACTTTTTTGGTGTGCAATAAAGCATTTTGTATTGTATTGTATTGTATTAGTACTCGGTGCATCATTAACGGCAGAGTTATGTATGTAGAATGTAGATACAGTCCAAGTAAGATACATGTATATGGTAAAAGCTGTATTTGAAAGACATTAATACCATTGGAAACTCTTAATACAACGATTGTATAGAGAGTGGCAGATAGTAACGCCATCTAGTAATTTTTGAACGTAACGTCGCACATCAAACTCCCTAATATCTACACGATAGGAATCTATGGACTCTTACCAACTAAGCTTTTTCAAGTGTGAAACGTCACCAGTACCCCAATAACTAACACACTTACTCCCGTACAGAATAAACTCGACGGCGGAGAAAAAGGAACGCGAGGCCAACACATGGAGTCCCACGACCACCACTGCCGCCACCACGAATACCACAAACACTAACACCACCACACAGACCACTGTCAGGAGGTACGTAGTTCTTTATAAAGTGATCTCAGACTTAGTCATCTACACTAAGGGTGAAGCCAGACGCGTGTAATTTGAGTCGCGTAATTTCGGTCGCGCCATACATAGTGTGACGTGATCACGTGACGTGATGTATGGCGCGACCGAAATTACGCGACTCAAATTACGCTCGTCTGGCTTCACCCTAAAATGTATATGAGCACTCAAATGCTTTAGGTAACTAAGGCAACCAGTCAAAGCTCATATTTTATCATATAATTATAGTACACCTCAATATTTTTAGCGAGTGGATAAGCTGTATAAGTGCGTATTCGTTCAACACCTATAGCGGAACTGACACATGTCTTTCTAACGTAAGAGAAACATACCTAAGTAGCACACAGGCGCTTATTACAGCCCTTACACAGATGTAATAATAAGCTGGATAAGGGTCGTATAAGCTCTTATGCAGCATGTGGGTAAGAAATACAATAAATCACATTATTTGTCGAATCAGAATTTTTGGTAACAGTTCCGGGTAAAAAGAATTAAATGTCGCTGCAGTTCATACTATGTTAATGATAGTTGTCGTGTAGGAAATATTACAAAGTGTGATATTGAAAGCGTTCCACTTCGCCCGTGTGTTTACCGTACCCCACCTGACCTTATCTTTCTGTTTTTAGGGTTCCGTACCCAAAGGGTAAAAACGGGACCCTATTACTGAGACTTCGCTGTCCGTCCGTCCGTCCGTCCGTCCATCCGTCCGTCCGTCCGTCCGTCCGTCCGTCTGTCACCAGGCTGTATCTCAAGAACGGTGATAGCTAGACACTTGAAATTTTCACAGATGATGTATTTCTATTGCCGCTATAACAACAAATACTAAAAATTAAATAAAATAAATATTTAAGGGGGGCTCCCATACAACAAACTTGTTATACCTATATATACATATATGTATATAGGTACGGAACCCTTCATGCGCGAGTCGGACTCGCACTTGCCCAATTTTTATTATGCAGTATTGTACCCCTACCATGAGTTAACGTGACCGTACTCAATCGCAAACAATTTGTATGGAGAATACTACAGCGCCCCTAACGGTTACTTTGTAGAACAACAATTCTCAATGCCAATCCCTAGCGTCGCTAGCGAGTACAGTCACTGTAAACTCATGGTAAGGGTACTGTGGGAGTGTGAAGGGTGACGTTATTTCTCGCGATGGGAGTCGCGTAGCATAGTTGTGCTAGACGGTTAGTTTGGAGACTCAATGGGCCTTTCGCCTTCGAACCATTACCTGGGTTCAGACTAGAACATTAATATCGTATGCAATCAATCCGACACACAAATGTCTATATGAATACTACTGTCGGAATGAGAATAATTCAGCAGACACTATGTCAGACGTTTAGGGTGAAGCCAGACGAGCGTAATTTGAGTCGCGTAATTTCGGTCGCGCCATACTTAGTGTGACGTGATCACGTGACATGATCATACCACGGATAAACGGGGGCAAAAATGTACCGGTGCTAGTAATTGATTAAATGTAGATTAAATTTATCGACATCGATAAAATGCAATTTTGAATCACCAGTATCATAACTAATGGCTAAGTTGGAATACCTTTTAATTATGTGCAAACCTCATTTATTTATAATTATGGCAACTATAAACAACTGATATCTGACATTGAGACTGGACTAGAATAACTTTTGACAACTTTAAAGTCTGAAAATGTAGAAAAAAATGTTGATTGTATATTACGAAAACTACATAAAATATCAAATAAGATCATTCATCAAATTTTTTTTTGTGTATATGATTATATAAAATCCTAGTACTACACAACAGTTGTAAGTCATCTTTATCGATATCAAGTAATAAAATTAATTTAATTATATGTCCTCGCACTATTAAACGTCAGTTCAGATTTGCCCCCGTCAATCCGGTGTTTGGACATGATGTATGGCGCGACCGAAATTACGCGACTCAAATTACGCTCGTCTGACTTCACCCTTATAAGGATGTTGATGATGTAGTGTATTCGGCTTTTATTTTAACACTTTCAACACCGGAAACCCGCTCCGTAGTGAATTTTCGCTACATACGCATTTCCCCATGTTATCGGCTACGCGCGTAGCGCTACGAAATCGTTGGCAGTGAATATGTTAAAGAAGGCGACACTCCTATACCGCACGCTACAGACAAAATGTTATAATAGCGCTTCAACTATGCCTATTATAAGTCTATGGATTTTTATTCACAATGCTATTTATCAGCGCACGATAATTTGTTTAAAATATTGTGATACATGACAGCTTACTTTTTGTTATAGAGAAAACACCCGTCGTCGCATAAAATACAAGTAATTTCAACGCCGCTTACATATTGTATCAGAGGGGGTGGAATGTAATGTAATGACTGAGGCTTTTACTTGTTATAAATTAAAGTTAAAAGGAACTCTTTCAAACATACTTTTGGTACAAATTTAACCTGATAAAAAAATCTGGTCTGCGAGTTTTGTGTTGTCTATGGAACTCTCTTGGAAGTCAATGTGTTCGTTGATGGAAAACGGAACGAAATCCGCATTAAAACTTCTTCAGTTGAAAGTCAGCTTCTAACTAGAGATGTCCCGTTCTCGAGAACGTTTTCCGATTTGTATGGGGAAAGAACGTTATTCAGAATATTTCCCATTCAGATCGGGAAACCCTTTCAAGAACGGCACGTCTCTACTTGTAACAGAAGTTTTAGTGTTTTAAGTCTGATGCAATTAGGGTGTTCTAACCTTCTCAAGTGAAACGTATGAAATTATTTACTACACGTAGAATTATAACAGAAAACGGAATTTTGGGAGTGACAGGCAGGGGTTGGTATATCGATAAACTCAATTATCGATGCTTTTCTTATGTAAATATTATTTTGGAGACGATGATATAACCAAACACCGGATTGACGGGGGCAAATCTGAACTGACGTTTAATAGTGCGAGGACAAATTAAATTAATTTTATTACTTGATATCGATAAAGATGACTTACAACTGTTGTGTAGTACTAGGATTTTATATAATCATATACACAAAAAAATAATTTGATGAATGATCTTATTTGATATTTTATGTAGTTTTCGTAATATACAATCAAAATTTTTTTCTACATTTTCAGACTTTAAAGTTTTCAAAAGTGTTTCTAGTCCAGTCTCAATGTCAGATATCAGTTGTTTATAGTTGCGATAATTATAAATAAATGAGGTTTGCACATAATTAAAAGGTATTCCAACTTAGCCATTAGTTATGATAATGGTGATTCAAAATTGCATTTTATCGATGTCGATAAATTTAATCTACATTTAATCAATTACTAGCACCGGTACATTTTTGCCCCCGTTTATCCGTGGTATGGATATAACACACACATGGTCACAGATTATAGTTAAATTAATTACTAAGTTATTAGTACCATAGCACTATAAAACCCGAAAATTTTAAACTAATTATGATCGTGTATTTTAACAAAAGTAAATGGATAAATAATTCTGAATTAAACACTGAAGACAAATACAACGAACACTAAGGTTTTAAAGAACCTTTTTAAATAAAGAAGAAAATATCAGGAACATAGATAACAAACAAAACTTGTAGCAACCACAAATACGAAGTATATTTGGGTAATGCATCGATAAGGAGTTTATCGATATACCAACCCCTATATTTCCGATAGCTGATTATAACTTTGACACAACATTAGGCACTAGTGACTATACAAAATAAATTACTTTTGAATCGGTGAAGGTGTACATAATATTAAATAATACACTATCTACGTAAAATAGGTTATATAAGGTGTTGGATTTAAGTGGAGGTTTACGACTACTTATATGTGGATGTAATTACAGAAATAGTTTGACATTAAATTACCAAATTTTCTAATGATGTCAAATCTTTCGACACATATACCTATTCAAGTTGTGAAATCATTACATCGACATATTTAAAAACCAATTAGCATACATGCTGAATAAGAACTTAACAGCCCTTACACAGCTGAAATAAGTCGTATAACGGTAGTAAAGCCTGACCAGAAATATATGAGGATGCGCCATATTGCGGAATTTAACTGGAACTAATTTCTTACACTGGCAATGATTTTATGATGGTTTGTCAACAATGTCAATGTAAGTCGTGGTGGTTCTTAAAAAGACAAATATTATATAATATCTAAAGGTAATGCCGAAAACCATTCACAGTCGTTAATGTAATATTATAAATAAAGTGTACACGTGTTTACTACACGAAAAACACTCGGAAAAGATTGCATTCCATTAAATGATATTACGAGGTTACCATAGGAACTGATAGGTATTTAAACTAATGTCATTATAGTGCGGTTGCGATCGGTTGCAAAATTGTTGCCATATAAATGTTATAAATAGCGCCCTCTTGACAATCCTCATATATTTCTGGTCAGGCTTTATAAGCTATTATGCAGTCTGTGTGCTACGTGGGAAGTACCTTCAGTAGGCACAGGTAACCTTTGGTCTGTCCCTCTTACATATTGTATGATCAGTTTTACTTTACATGCTAAGGTAATGCTAAGAATTTTAGTAGGCAATTTGACATAAGGCAGTTGTCAGCTGCCTTTGATCACAAAACAGATAGGTACAGAAATGAATCTATATACAAGCGCGCTCGAGCAAACGCACACATAGACATTGCTCACGGACACGACAAGCGGATGGCACTCGCGCTCGCACTGGTCTGAACTGGTCCGAGATATCGTGTCCGTGAGCAATGTCTATGTGTGCGTTTGTTCGAGCGCGCTTGTATGTAGATTGATTTCTGTACCTATCTGTTTTGTGCTTTGATGCTGACAGTACGTATCAGTCTACGTTGTGTGAGCTGTACGGAAAAAATACAAGTTCAAATGACTATTCAATCAATCAATACAACACATATGTACAATTGGGGCACTCCATGTATGTTTTACCTGTGCTTTGACTTGATAAAAGCGTAGAAGCAATCGCACAAACAATAAGAACTCTGTCACCGTGCCAGGGTCAGGTTGCAATGTTAACTTTTTGAACGCCACAGTCGTGATATCACGACATCGGGAAATTGCTAAACTGACACCAACGTCGACAAAGACGTCAAAATATCAATGATCAAAAAAATCGAAAATCAAACCGATACAAGTATTTTTCAATCCATGTTAATTATGGAGCACTTTTGTTGCTATGTCGTCAGGGCACGGCGAATTGTATCAAAGCTTGGCGTTCAAAAGGCTAACTTTACATTGGATAACATTTTATCCAGAGTTCTCACATTGTTTCTGTCGCTTGTATGAAGTAATATGTATTTCAATTTATATAGTGGATTTCTAATGGACCTAGAGTAGTTAAATTACAGTGTGACACGACTCACAGGTGCTAATATCATATAAATGTTACCCCCGTTTTTTACCCCGTTCAGGTGCCGCCTTAACTTTTACAAACGGCACTTATATGTAGTTAAAATTGTCTAAGATGTCCGAATGGCCATATGAAGCTTATCTTATAAACAGTCTTTTAGAGAAGCTCAATTTAGGAGAAATGGAAACAAGGAACAAATTGCTTCCATTTGACCTGAGAGCTTCTCTACACGAGTAAGACAATAGCATTGTCGAGTCGTGTTTACAAGATCATCTTTTTTGACCATTCAGTCATCTTAGATTTATTTTGCTATACTATACGTGTAGTCTTATATTTTGTCACCGTGAATGATAACTTAATATTTATCTTTTCTTCGAATCGATCTGACAGTGTCTCGTTGTTTTACCGACAGAATTTTGTTTCACAGAAAATATTGGCTCGTATGTTATTTCAGTTATTATTCTGTGAAACGATATTACGAGAAACATTTTCTATGAAACAAAATTCTATGAAAACGTTGTCTGTACATTTCGATCTGATACATCTGTGGGACCTCTGAGCCGTGTCCCACTGTGACATACTATGACACGGTACTATAGCATAGTGGTATATCTTAGCTCCTCGGATGCGGAGAACAGTAGCAATTCGACCTCGAGTTCGGCCACCCCGACCAAACTGTCGCCCGGGAACATATTCAAGAATTTCTTCAAGTACTATTAAATGATGTTGCTTGGTGTGTTTTGCTTGCAACGTGTTTTATCAGATCACTACTTATGTTCAACCTATAATCACTTCTACTGATATATATATATATCTCACTTTCATTGCGTCTATGGTAATCCCTTAGACGGGTTTCTTGTTTAGGGTTCCGTACCCAAAGGGTAAAAACGGGACCCTATTACTGAGATTTCGCTGTCCGTCTGTCCGTCCGTCCGTCCGTCTGTCACTGTCACCAGGCTGTATCTCAAGAACGGTGATAGCTAGACAGTTGAAATTTTCACAGATGATGTATTTCTATTGCCGCTATAACAACACATACTAAAAATAATATAAAATAAATATTTCAGGGGGGCTCCCGTACAACAAACTTGTTATAGATTATGGTACGGAACCCTTCATGCGCGAGTAGGACTCGCAACGCACTTGCCCAATTTTTTTCTAAACCTTTGCAAATGTGACAGCAATATTTACTCTTCCATTAACTGCATTCTGAATACTGGAGTTTCCTTGAAATAAAAACTATAGTTAAAATGGACGGACCTAGTGTCAGCAAACTATCGTATTCATTTGTATCGCAGCCCATTAAAATGTAACTTTAGTAAATGTCAAGCAAATAAGTTCTAATAACAAACGTAACGCGGCCTAATGTGGGCACTATTTTTTTTATTATATTAATTAGTTCATCACTTTCTGTTTCATTATCGCTGTACTTTCTATCAAAACAAAATCTTTCCCAAAGCGCATTTATTGCATTAAGTTTCTGCCAAAAATATGCACTAACTAATATAACTGCAATTACACAATTTTATGTTATGACAGTAATACAAACACCTTGGAAACCACATTGTTTTCTAATACCTTATTTTTGGCATACATATCAAATTTATGATCTCTAAACAAAGTAGTGATCTGATTAAAACAGGCAAATAACTACGTCCTACCACGGGACGATTCGTGCTGTTTTTATTTTGTTTAAACAGTGTTAAATCCCATACATTTACTATTTAGCCTTACACACCTCAAACGTACCACTTACATCAAACGGGAACATTTCTGAGCGTTTGCCCCTTCTCATAAAAATACGAGTAAACATGTACGATGTTTTGACAAAGTACCGACGAAGTACACATCGTAAATCGTAAGTAAACATCGACGAAGTACCACTCCTTGACTTACCGTGGAACTAAATCAGTGTTATGGATGTTTGAATTACAATATGGTTTCAAAGTTTTACAATATGGGTAAAAAAAAATGTTTCGATATTTCTACTATTCCTATAAAATTACCCAATATCATCTCGTTTAACAAGAATCTCACCAGATGGCACGAACTAAAATCATTCTGAAGCCAGTTACAAAATATATTGCCAAAGTGCTAAAGCAGAACGGACAAACGCTCTTAAATACACCCCAATAAGAATATTCGGCCTCAAAAGAAGCGTGCCACTAATATTCGTGAAATAGAGACCGGGGATCTCCCCTCGTTTTATAGACAAATATTTCATAGAATGTTTCATTTCATAGACATGTTATTTCATCATATAACATATTTCGGAATGTTATAATTATAAAACTTATAAAACAAACTTAGGTTAGATTAAGTTTGTTTTATATTATTTACAGGATGAGAATTTCAAGATTTATGAATAATGTATGACTTCAGGGGAAAACAGAAAAGAAAATTTGATAAAATGAAACATTTATCTGTAAAAAAGGGGATCCCGAAACTATTTTAATGTTTGTAATGGAAAATGTACTTAACCCTTTACTGCATACGCAGCCATATATGGCAGGTAATAATTTCGACCTTACCTTACGGGTCAAAGTTCAAGTTCGTTTTTTTTTATTTATATTTATATGCGGAAACGGGTTAAGACAAGCTTCTTTTGAGGTACACAAACCAAACTGATCTGCATTCCGTAGATTAGTTTAACAATCAATCACAATTGTATTGAAGAGTCGTAGTTTTAGCATAATATAACATTCAACTAGTCATTATGTTTTCACTTAACAGCGGTTTATTTTGAGTTATTTTTGCTGAAAGCGAAACAATCAATGTGCATTTTCTTTGTTTGAATCAATCTTATCGTATTTTGACGATTATTTTAAGATTGCATGTATGCATGTCTTTTAATTTACATTGCTATTTTATGTAAACATGGCAAATTTATCTGAACCAAACGGTTTCTCACGTCACCGGTACTATATTATCGTCTACTGACCACCAAAACTAACTATGTAACAAATACCTACTTAAAACAAAGCTCGTATCTCAGTATCTCATCTACAAACTAGATACGAGGTTTTGTAAAGTAGTGACAGAAATTTTAGTAAGTTTTGCTAGTCACCAGGCATTATTATACCCGGTAAACTTAAGCCACTCTCAAAAATGCACGGTTCAGATAAATTTTCTGCTCCAATCGTAACTTCATAATATGACTTCATGTAAGGTGAGTCGGGGCTATTGTAGCTATGGGGTTATTGTATCTTCTTACCATTATAATGGTCTGTGACCATTATAATGGTCTGTGTATATATAGGATACACAGACCAATGGTATATATACACAATCCTATATATACACAGACCATTTTAAGGGTCACAGACCATTATAATGGTAAGAAGATGCAATAACCCCATAGCTACAATAGCCCCGACTCACCTTATCATCGATATCGCAGGTCGTTCGTGCCTCCAGTCCGCGACGAAGAGAGTGAAACACAGAGGAAGGCGCACGCCAAACGTGTCAGGGAGACGAGGCGCTCCACCCAGGGCGTGACGCTCGATGAGATAAAGTCTGCTGAGCAACTCGTCAAGAAGAAGACTGGCAATGGCACCACAGAGGTAAGGATGTATACAAATTCGTCTAACACCCCTCTGGTTTAAATACATTTTAAACCAGACCCTTCCCGCTTTTTGGTAACCATGAACGCGACATCACGTTCGAAACGTTTAGGTTATTAAATAAACACATTTTGAAAGCGATTAAGAGGCCTTATTCCTTTTATTTTTTTTTTTTCATATTATGACAAATATACATATTGATAATTTCAACCAACATTTTGAAGTGGATAATACTTTTCCCCGAGTCTACCCCTGTGGCGCGGAGATAATCCCATTAGCGGTTATACTCCCACGCAAAGTCCGACTACTGGTAGTGAGGGCTAACCAGCCCTGATACAGTTCAAGTCATGACTCAAAAAAAAAATCCTGAGTTGTAGGTAGTAACATTGCTATTTTATGGTTTTAATGCGTGCAGTCGAAAATAAGTTGAAAAAACTAATTTGGCGCGTGAATTTTGTTATTTTCGAGTAGTTTTTGAAACAAAAATTACCAATGAAAACTCTTGGCAAAGGCCTTAGAGTTGATAGTCCATCAAAAATACACCTTATCTATGAAGCTTCTCTTTTATGACGGATGATAATCCAGTACTAATACCACACAACAGTACTGTTTTCTTAAGAGGGCGCCAACGCGTTGGCTAGCTCTCTCTCTCACTGAACGTAAGCGTGAGCGAGATGGAAGTGCGTACTCGGAAGCGCGGAACTCATGTTTTTTGAGTTCTGTCATAAACGTGTGGATTTTATATTGAAAACAGTTTTACAGTTTTTGAGAACTTATAATTGTGCATCTATTAAGCTAAAAAACATTGTTAAAAACGGAAGGGTTTTGAAGATCCAACCGAAAATATCTAAAAAAAGGATTATGTTTGAGACATGAAAGTATCGAGAAAATTATTACAAATCGTGTTTTCACGTTGACAAGATTGAAGAAAAACTGTTTAAGTTTCTTATTTCCAAGGGACAGATTTTTAATCACTATGGATGTTGAGATCTAGGATCATTCATCTGACGAATTTTGCATGGGTGGGCTCTTAATGAGATCGTACACAACGTCTACCAGCGCGAGTCAATGTAGCCTGTACGTTGGAACATACTCGTATTAATAGGTAAGTAAATTATGATTATGGTTGTTATTTTAGACACCTCCGCCGGTTAGTCCGAAGAAAGAAGAGGCGCCCGCGCCGATGCCAGTTGAAAATAATACGGTATGTCTTTTTCTACTACATATAAATAACAATTTAAGTTTTTATAAGGGTTAATGGCTATCTCTTTGGGAATATATTTATGTAACTTTCTCGAGGCAACTAATTGGTTAAGGGTAAACAACTAATGAAGATTTACGATATGATTTAGTTATTTCTCGAGAATTATAATGATTTGTGCATTAGTATTGTTACATTTGAAGTATAGTAGGAATTGGAATAAATATTTTGGGTATACACATTTTGAAACATGTCTGTAGTGTAAATACTGTTGTTTGATTTTTCTATAATGCTGTGTTCACTTCAGTTTGGTCATAATTCACCGACCCCCGATGTTTGTATTAATGAATTAACTTGACGATAATTAATAACGCAATTGTAATTAAAATCAGTCGAATTGGTCATATTCAGTACACCATCGTCATTTTATGTTATCATTGTTTTTTATATGTCTCATTTTAACAGATTGGTATTTTTACTAGGATGTAAGTTTGTATGAATGTAATCTTATCCAAGTGAAGACATATGTGCTCAAGATTCGATTTAAGGTAGATAATCTTCGTTCAGAATTAAATTTGCAGGTTTCGTGATTAATATCCCTAAATACAAAATATTAAAATGCTGAATATAGTAATAATTAATAGCGTTTGTTCCGTCTGAGGTGTCCTTGAATAACTACAGTATTATTGTTACTGAACCGGACTCGGTATGATACAATCTTTAAAAATAATATAATCGCGTTCAAACATAATTTCAAGTGTTAACACTATATTTCTACGTTAAAAACAGCGTGTATCAAAGTCGCCCCTGTTAAAAAGTCACCCCAGTACCCGAATGTCACGTGCGAGTTTGTTTCGGGCAGACGCGGGACATAGCGGTCACCGTCGCGCTGGCGTGCGTGACCGCCACCGCCACCATCGCCGCGCACAACGAGCGCCGCCCCTCGTGGCGCCTCCGCCTCGACCCGGCTAACAAGGTGGCTAACGGGACGTGAGCAAACGCGTTGTACCGTTTCACCAAGGGGGTAACAAGTGGCCCCTGTTTAAGGGTGGACTGACGTTTAATTAGGAATCATGTTATGAGGATAGGCAAATAGGTATTCGCCAGCTTTTCCACTGTTTAACTCTGGATCTGAAAGTTTAAGCGGACCTTTCTTTTTGGGTATCAATGAAATCGATAGAGGTAAGAAAATAAGTATCGCACGGGCAGTTTTTACCATTTAACCGACAGGGCTCCCAAAGCTAAACATACCTAATCACCTCTTTTTATGGGTTAATTGAGTTTTATTCACGGATAATAGAATGAGGACACGTTTAGGCTGTTGCAGAAAGTTGCCCATTGACTAACATTGTCCTTACATTTTCTTGGAGCCTATATGGCGAGTATTATTGCTTCGGCAGATTCCTGACTAGATCCGAATAAAATCAGAATTTATCTACCTATTAATAAGTAGCTGCGTCTCTATAAAGCTCCAACAATGGCTTCATGATATTAACACCGTACATTTTATCTATGAGCCCGTAGCGTCGGGCAGGTAAAGTGGAGCACCACTATATTGCGGAAAAAAGTAGCATAGAGAAACATACTCGCGTTTGCTCCAGTCCCACGAATATTCGACAATGTTTCGAGCATGTTTTGTCTACAAAACCTCAGCCGGATAGGCTATTAGTTCATTTCGATGTTATTAACAAACAGCCTGCCGGGGCTTTGGCATATGAAACATGCATGCATCAATAATACATGTGCTAAAATATTAACATAGTGTACCTAACTTGCCCACGATTGTGCGGGGACGTATCTTACCCAATGTTAGATACGTTTTTGAGCAATCGGGTTAATGCTGTTGAAGTTTCTTTACATCTCTGTGTTATTATATTATACTGACGTCTTGCACAATCAAGATAGCTTTATGTAATGGCGGTATTGCCATATTTGCCAAACAAGTAAGTGAGTGCATCTCTTTCGTTTGTCACGGACAAAAAAGTGGCGCAATTCCAATATTTTATAAATACGTTGATGTGTGGTGCCATCAGATATATCGCAGCAAATAATGCGTTCACAAATATCTGAACGAAAACTATAACGCCTCGACTAAGTGGCATGTTCAGATATTTGTGAACACATTATTTGATCAGTGTGTAACTGAACGGGCTGCGTTTCAGAAAAAAAAAAACTAAGCACTGGCTTCTTTCCATATTCGAGATAAATGATCATCAGGGTTTTCCACTTTTTTTGATCCCATATTTGGCTGGTCAGATTATTTATGTAGTGATAAAACCACAGTATCAAATTGAATTCGATTATTGTGCCCCGAAGTATCGTAAACAGCACACGATGTAAACAAACTTCATAATATTTCTAAAAGTATTGGTTTTCCGGGATTGGAAAGTTGATACTTTTAGTGTTGCCTGTTTATAAAACTGTGCTACAAAGTTCAGACTTTGACTAAAGTCGTATTTTTAATTAGCCGGAGTAATCTGACGCAATTTTTACGAGCGCAATTTGATTAAGTTTAATTTGTTTTCAACATATCACTTTTTATCAATAAAAGTCAATCTAATATCAGCAATTACGTGTCTTCTCATTCATTGTTTAAGAAATAATTTCTGAATAACGAAAATATAAATTACGACATCTGTCAAATCACTTTGGCTAATTAAAAATTCAACTGTAAGTATAATGTATAGCGACTTCTTTGATTCGCTAGAATGCTATTATAGTCTACTTTGAACTTTGAAGTTGATCATCAGCTGCGTATAAATGATAGTTATAACTTGATTGTTAGCTTCATAATGCCTATAAAATATTTGTTTTTATTTGTAGTCAAATTATTACGAATTAAGTTATGCTTAATACTAACACATTTATACTAATACTGAGATCATTTCATGTATTTGAATTAAACAAGCCCCGCCCAGTTGTACCTGAAGCAGATGGACATGGTCATACGAGTACATATGTTCAGCGGCGAGCATTTACATTGGAGAAAACATCGAAAGGAACGCAAATCATAACGACTTATTTTAGTTATGTTGGACCTGATAAATTTAATTATACCCTCAATCTTGAGAGTAACCACGCTTTATTAATACTGTGTCCATTTGGTTCAAATGGAAATGTGGCTCTTTTTGTGTTGATCCCTAGTTAGTGTCTGGACTGTTGAATGTATCCTGCCATTTGTGTTGTTCTACTATTCTATTTGTTATCATTCACCACATAATACTCGTACGGATGAAAAAGTAGCATGCACTTGAAGTCAACGATGTGAACTGAAAAATTCAACTTACTTGCATTCAATCTTATATCTATTTTTCTTACAATGGGAGCATAAAACGCAAATATAATTATTAAATAAGATTTCCCCGAAAGATATTCACACTCCTTAACTCTTCTCGGAGATTTCTCGGTCATGCCATTTTTTGCTCCTATATCATCGGTGACTACAAATGTGTAAGTAGCAAAAAGTTTCCAAAAAATTTAGATATGATCGCTTCTGGAAACTTATGAGATTTATGAGAATTTAACCCTTAGGTGCATGAAGTATCAAAAACGATACCTCTGAAATACACGTCGAAAATCAACTAAAAGTCAATTCACACTTTGTCAAGCTGAGTCTCAAATTCAAAATTGACAAGGATTAGATTATTATTTTAGTCATTTCAGAAGTAAAATATGTCACCATTTTTGATACCATATGCATTTAAGGGTTAAAGAAAACTCTAATAAAAAAATCGAGAAATGACAGAGACAATTCAATTGTAAACTTTCTGTTGGCACACCAGTGTCAGTGGTCAAGTCTGATTGATGAGTATGTGTCCGATACAGTTCGATTTGGAGGACGCGGCGCGGCCGCGCGCGGCGACCGACGCCACCGTGACGCTGCCCCTGCGCCGCCCTCCACACGGCTCCACACACAACACAGCCTCGCCGCCCTCCAAGGAGGAAAGCCGCGCTGGTGAGTTGTCTTGGGATACTCTATCTGAATGTCGACGACGTTACGGGAATTTGCAGCTACGGCACCAAATTGTGTGGTTTTAGAACACAGCCAAATGTGTATCTTTATCAACACAATTTCTTCAAATTCTAATCTTTCTAAGTCTCATCGAGAATGGTCACTAAAGTCAACATATTGATGAATTATTCTCTTGTAAGGACATCAGTGCCTCGGACCCAATTTGGAGGGCAATGTCGTACTACATTAAATGGCATATTAGGTTACGAATGCGGCTATGTACATCCTGCAAGCATATGACGGCCAAAGTTACACAAGCAAAGTTCATCTTAATACGACCTACAGTTTCTTGCCAGTTTTTGTTTGCTCAACTGCCACTGAGAGCTGTATCTTTCTCGTAGCTAAGACGTGCACTTCATCCTGTAGACCACCAATTAATATTTTCATTAAAATATGTTTTTCGTCTAGGCGAAGACGAGAAGGAACGTGAAAGCAGTTCCGAGAGCAAATCCTCATCGAACGCGTCCCCCGCGAGCACGCAGGCGGCGCTGAACGTCATCCAGCGCCGGCGCAGGCCCAAGCGGCGCTCCACGGGCGTCGGGCACGTAGATATGGACGTGAGTAGACATTTACAACATCGTGAAATGACACTAAGTTTGTGTCTGATAACCCGTAAAGCCCGGTATGGTTTTGTAAGAGATGTGGAAAGCAAGTCCGATAGTAAATCCTCATCAAACACGTCCCCTGCGAGCACGCAGGTAGCGCTGAACGTCATCCAGCGCCGGCGCAGGCCCAAGCGGCGCTCCACGGGCGTCGGACACGTAGATATGGACGTGAGTAGACATTTACAATATCGTGAACTGACACTAAGTTTGTGTCCGTGATAACCCCGTAAGGCCCGATATAGTTTTGTAAGAGGTGTGGAAAGCAAGTCCGAGAGTAGATCCTCATCAAACACGTCCCCTGCGAGCACGAAGGTAGCGCTGAACGTCATCCAGCGCCGGCGCAGCCACAAGCGGCGCTCCACAGGCGTCGGGTACGGAGATATGGACCATATAGCGATAATGACACAAATTTCATCGGTGCCCAATAAGATGATTTTGTACGAGAAGAACCGGTAAAGTACTCCTGTGAGCAAATCCTCGTCAAACGCGGATTTACCAGCATCGGACACGTCGACATAGGCATGAGTTCTGTTACCTATATAGTGCTAATAGTCCAAAGCAGATTTCGTCGGTGCGCGACCACTCGAGAAGCCTTATGGTGATGGGCTCCGTTTTCTGCACTTAGCCCGTGTATATTGGGGCCATTGTGCGTTCGAGAAGCCTTATAATAATTTGGTATTGGTTTGGTCTGGAGTGGTCCGCCTTTGATACCGCGCATCGAGCATCGTCAAACGGAGGCAGTAGAAATGAATATTTTGACTAAATGCTCATCTCTTTCTCTCTGTTTATTTGGTCACGTTTATTTATGAAATAAATGTATACAAACAACAATCCATTCGCTAATGAAATGAAACTATTTTGGTTAGGAATGCCGGTATCGTCCTCTTAACTCACCGAATGTTTAGCTCGATATGTTAATACTCAACTAGAAGTGATAACTTTAGTGACAAGTGTTAAAATACCTATGTTCCTGCCATGTCGTGTAGCATTAAATGTAAACCTTAATACATTTCGCCTTAAAGATCTTATTCAGTTCCTAGATATACTCACTACTTGTAAAATTTAACTCAACATGTCAAACTCGAAAGCAATATGTGCGATACCAATTGCATTTGAGTGTTGTGAGCGGTATATGCTGTCCAGTTAAATGTCACGTGGAGAATGTGTTGATACAATTTGAAATAACTTGTTTGTTTTATATGGTATGCTCAGTTTATGGTTTTTATATAGACATAAATTCTAATTAACAACTTTTTAATGATTCATACGAAGCAATTGAAATAATTACTAATATTATATTTTCTGTAAGAGTTTGGTCCAAGTATAAATACTATGACATGGCCATATGCATCGGAATTAGTAATTTAGTACGGTAGCTTACATTTCTAACCAATGCACATGTCAATTAATTCTCATGATGATCCGGTTATAGCATCCGCTCAAAATCTCACCCAATGTACTAGTTAAGTATGTTGTTTACCTCCTATGTATTAATTTAATCCATGCTGCGATCTGTGCAACAATTTTTTATCAAACCGTTCTACGTTTCGCATTTTGATTAATATACAAAATTTTGAGACAAAAAGTCCACCTGTAATTTGTACATCAATGCCAATAAATTAAATTATTTCTAACACAATTTATAAAGAGAGAGTAGAAAAAGTGTTCGTAACAGAGATAATTGTTTTAGGACATTGTGAACGACCGCGGCGGAGGCGGCGAGGGCGATGGCGACACAGAAACTCTTCAGGTAAGGCATATTCTATACGTAGCCTATACTTAGGCGAATGTTAGCACTACATATACTGGTAACTATGTATAAAGTAGCGAAAGACGCGCTTGTTACTAATGACTCAACCCAAAATGGTACCTTTTGCCGGCTCATGTGTTTCCTCCTTATAACATGGGACTCTTCAAACGAAGTGTGAAGAAGCATTGGCCAGCATGGCAGTGTTAACTGACATGGCACCGTTGCTTTCTTGTCAGTTCCCGTTGTTGGGCCCCCCTTTTTGTTTACCATCAGGCGAAGTGGAGCCACTATGTTGTGCCATTTAGTAAACAAAAAACTTTCACGATCGTAAGTTAATATCCAGATCATAAAACGCATATTTCAACCCATATTTGACAGAAGCTCGATAAAACAGCATCAAAATAATTAAAAATGCTATTTAACTCGATCGTGAAAACAAAATTTGGCAAATCTTGTTTCCATATTCTACCTCCATACATCCCAAATTCAACAATTCATACGCACCTTAAACTTCTATTTCCACGGATGTTATATTAAGGTTAATTTGCTAAAGTTGTGATACTATGACGCATAGATACGAGCAAGTATGGCGACGTGACCATAACGCACCCACGGCTATGTTTAGAAGGTAACGGGTTCATATGCAACTCGATTTAATGAGGCTGTAAACTACATCTATGTCTCATACGTGTTTTGCGTTATTTGTATCAGCATGTTTGTGTGTATACGTGATTTATTAAAGTTTTATATTGAGGGCACACGATGCTAATCACCAGAGCCCCTAAACACCGGCGTAGTACCTAGCAGTGTGCCGAAATCGGCAAGGGGCTATAATATATTTAGCTGCAGCAGTTTCACGGTTTTTAATAGCGTATTTCTTATTAATTTAGACTGCTCGGTATCGTAAAAGATCATTACTTTTCCACAAGATTCCTAAAACATTAAATTTCCGAAATTTCATTTCAACTAGGAGCCGCCTGCATGTTCGTTTTTACCTGGGGGTTCTTTTTATTTACATTATACTTTTTTTTTGCTTAGTCATAATGGGGTAGAAATTATGCCAGAAATGGAACTTTACATTTTTCTTACGGTTAAAACAATGTCCTACAAAACCAGCGACTGGTTTAACTGTGGGATCTCCTTAATAAGGAGATGGAACATAAGGAGTAAGGTATTTAATATAATATAAGTAATATATATAAGGTGTCCTTATATATATATAGATATAAAACGACGAAGTTTCGAGTGAAGTCCGTTACTACTGTGTGTGTACCGTGTATTTATTATCTATTAAAGTACTATTTTTATGCAGTCGGTTTGGCCTTACCTCGCTTGTAACATAAAGTGTCACGGCCGAAGTATATTCGAACCTGAAAGCTAATAATCTTATTCCCGAATAACAATAAACTGCTAGTGTAAACATTACGACGGTTTCGCGGAGGTGTGATTTATTACTCCGGTTTATTTATATTTTAAAGCTTTATATGAAACACTGTCCATAATCATAAACTAGTTTTACGTGTTCTAGAATTTAGCTGCTACCTTGCTCTCGTAGATATACAGGGAGAATATTAAATTGGTCAGCTAGGACAACTCCTAGAACTCCTTCTGTTATAGATAGAGGTATTTGACTAACTCTCAGTCCTGCACCAGCACCTCTAGCACAACTGTCAAAAGCGACTATTTCTCGCGCGGGATAATTGCCTGTCTCTTTCTGTGCATTCATGTGAGAGGGTGACGGGTAGCGTATGTCGTATGACAAGAGACACGATGAATAGTTGTGCTAGACTGGCAAGTACCTATTTCAATCGAAATTGACAAAATTTGCGTTTTCACAATTTTGAATACGTCGGATGGAATTTCTCCGCATACGATGAAACACAAACGAGTTATTAGTTTTTGCTGATAACGTCTAGGGGTTATTTTTTATCAAAATGACTATTAAATTAGCCTCTGTTTTCTGCGTAAGAGAATCCCCGTTTTGTGAGAAAATTTATCGTTTTGTATAAAGATTCGACGCAAATATTGGAATTCTTATTCATATTTATCCGCATAGTCTTCAGATAGTGATTAATTAGAAAGTGTTAAGGTGCAGTTTTTTGTATGATATGTAGTGTAGCGTACAAAATAACTATGTCAATAACTATAATTTACTGTTATAGGTGAAGATTTCTGTTTACACATAAAAAAACGGTCTCAATATTTTTTTTATTTGTTCATGTTAAAAAGTTTGCGACGGCAAAAAAATATAATATAATTAATTAAATAATCCTCTCGGTTTCACTGAGTTCACACACTAAAATAAAACGGAAAACACGTAAATAATTTATAAAATTACCAAGATGTTGTCTTAAATAATATGAAAGAGATGTTGGCAGGGTTACAAGGGATATGATTTAAAGCTCGAAAAGAGAAATGACCGTAATGACTTCGTCAGTAAATAAAGCAGTGACTGTGTATGAAGCTGAATAGCACTTACTCCCTTTATCACTTGGATCGAGGATCGGTCGTCGGCTACCAACAGTCTGCCGAAACTCGAGAGTATTGCAAGTCACCAGCTGTTATATTTATGGCAAGGGCAGCCACGTACGAGTACGTTATTTTTTAGGGTTCCGTACACAAACTAATACTAAGATTCTGCTGTCCGTCCATCTGTCACCAGGCTGTATCCCATGAACCGTGATACGGTAGACAGTTGACATTTTCACAGATAATGTATTTCTGTTGCCGATATAACAACATACTAAAAACAGAATAAAATACTTATATTTGTGGGGCCCATACAAAAAACGCGTTTTTATACCGATGTTTTCTCAATACTATCACCAGGCTGTATCTCATGAACCGTGATAGCTAGAAAGTTGAAATTTTCACACATGATACAAAAATGATGATGATGATGAAACAAAAAGTTAAATATTATTTAGTTGCACGGAACCTTCGATGCGTGAGTCCGACTGGCACTTGGCCGGTTTTTTATTTTAAACACTTAGTGTAGCTTTGGATATCATTATGCGTGCATCCAAGAGTACATCAAAGAACATTCGAACAAGTATTTTATCAAAGAAAAAGTAAATCATGTGGGATGATGCGCCTAGGAGCTATTATGACGTTTACTAATATGGATAACGATTAAAATGCTGCGCTAAAAAGGTACCTACCTAAACTTTATTTTATATAATATAATGTATAATTTAATTATGATGTTCCTATATCATAAATATTATAATCAATCTTATCATGTTATTTGATACACGCTTTTATTATGGACCGGGCTCTTTTGCACGAACTCAATTTGTTTACGGCGTTTTTTTTTCAGACAACCTTACACAAATCGATCTAGGCCCAAGTTAAGCTCAGGAAGTCTTGTGGAATGGGTTTAGATGACGATATACATACTTATAAGATAAATATATACTTAAATACATAAAACAACCATGATCCAAGCACAAAATATGTGAAGCGGTGGTAGCCTAGTGGTTAGCGCATGCGACTTTCAATCCGGAGGTCGCGGGTTCGAACCTGGCCCGTACCAATGAGTTTTTCGGAACTTATGTACGGAATGTCATTTGATATTTACCACTCGCTTTTCGGTGAAGGAAAACATCGTGAGGAAACCACCTAAGCCCAATAAGGCCTAGTTTCCCCTCTGGGTTGGAAGGTCAGATGGCAGTCGCTTTCGTAAAAACTAGTGCCTACGCCACATCTTGGGATTTAGGTAGCCGACCCCGATTGAGAATTCATTCTCAAAAAAAAAATGGGACAAAGGCTAGGAGGATGATGATCCAAGCACAAAATATTCCACTTTTTCACGCAAATATTTGCCCTGGTCGGGATTCGAACCCGAGAAACAATGCAAACTGCGCCAACCGCGTCCTCTAAATCAAACGTAGTTTGTTTCGAAATGCGTGAATTTTGTGATTTTATAGCACTGTCAACCCTTATGATTCCTCCATTTTGAAAAAAATCTGTATACTTTTTGAACTTAATGACAAAATTTCTTGAGAATCGGTTGAGAAATGCGACCTGTAAGCGAGAACAGATGGAAAGCGTCTGGACATCCATACATCCGGTCGTACGAAATAGTTTTGGGCCAAAATGGATAAGCTTCACTCGCTCGGACAACGAATTTGTATATTTACAGACGGTTGGAAAAACGGCTCTATTGTTATCTTTATCAGACTTCATAACGTTATGTGAACATTTATATGTTTTCTATTATCCGATACCTGACCACGATTAGAGATGTGACTTTCCCGTAAATTTCCGGAAACGTACATTTTGTATGGGAAATGAGGAAAGTCTCCAGAAATCGGAAAGAGCACATCTCTAATCACGATTAATATCAACTATTCTAGAGCTTAAAATTAAAGCAGTTGTAGCGCGAGCCCGATCGGCGGCGAACAATGGGCCACGTATTTATAGCTCGCCGATTTGCTTCTGCAAATCCGTCAAAACGTACGTTTGACAGGTTTGAAATAGAGCACAGATGTCGTTATAAATCCACCGTGATGTGACACCACGATTAAAGAACAACAGGAACGGAGACACTGAAACGTCACATACACCGACGATTTCACATGAAAATGTGCAGTTTCTTCATTAATTATGGTACATTTTTCAATTACACACTCAGGATATGTTAGGAGTTCTCTTAAAAATATAGCTTCGTCAATTATCTTGTAAGTTCAATGTGATCGTAAATTAGATGCGTTTAATTGTGGCCTCGACTCAATTTTGTGATTTGGTGTTTTTTCATTGGAAGTTAACATTTATTTGTTTGGAAGTCTTGACCGTCTTTCTGCTTGGCAATCCGTATTAGTTAGTTTATGTAGAACACAGTGACGGTTCTGATTCTTTATTATTAGTTTATTTTGCCTTCTCTGGCGCTCTTTATACTTTCGCTTTCGGCACTTTCTGTACACTTTTAACATACGTTTTCATCAATTGGGAGCAGTTTTCTTCAACCTATGTATTATGACATTATTTATTCACTTATACTTTCAGGGTTTATAAGGGTCAGGACCAAAAAGTTGGATGAAATTAAGTCGTAGTTAGCGAGGAATTAAAAACAATTGAAAAAGTTCCGTTGTGCGACAAAAAATAACGATACAATAAGGAACCTTAAAGTAGAACATTAAGGTACGTTATTGAAAGGTTAACTGTCGTCGCACAACGGAGAATTTGACACAAATATGCATTGAGTGAGTTAAGGGTGAGTTAAGGTTGCAAACTTTTTGGTCTATCTATTCCTGCCCCATAAAAGGGGGCAATTCCTGACCACCACGTCAACATAAATAAATAAATATCAGTCAACCTCACACAAATCGATCTAGTCCCAAATTAAGCTCAAGAACGCTTGTGTTATGGGTACTAGACAACAATAAACATACATATACTTATAGATAAATATATACTTAAATACATAGAACAACCATGATCCAAGAATAAATATTCGAGTTCATCCCGGGACCTCCGGCTCAGTAGGCAGGTGGCCTACAAACTGCGCCGACCGAGTCGTAATATGATAGTTGTTAGACGTGGATCTTGTTGTTTGCTACGTTATTGCCACGGAATAAATGCCTGTCTTCACACTTTCAGACAGTTGACTTGAATCTACACCAAAGCCATGTCAATTGAGACTCAATTGGACGTCGACTTGATTTCTACTCCTGTCATTTCAGTAATATCACTTTTAATAATGTATGCATCAAAATCTTAATTTTCTGCAAACACAGCGATGACCGCACACTCACTCACGTCACTTTTCTCCAACGTGGTAATTTTGAAGGCAATCCGAGTTGAGATCTATTTACGTTTGAAAACGCAAGGTCGTTTACAAAGTGCGAAAGGGATCCGGTGCTGGCAACGCGTGTCGCGCTGTAAGGGTGACTGCACACGAGCCAACAGGGATAGGATGTTGTCATGTTGACTTATAGTGTGCTGAATCTGTTAACGATATCTCGTTGTGTGTGAAACTTTACTGTGGGTGACACGTTTGAACTTGTTGACTGAACTAAGACGCTTCGTCGAAGTATGAAAAAAAAATCTTTCATATGTATTTATGTCCGAATGTACAGATGCCCAGAAGGGCTAGCATATCTTGCCGCGACTTCGCTTGTCGCGAGGATCAGTCTTGCTCGCGCAGTATTGAAAGGAAGGTGACAGGAGTGTTTGTTATGCTAGACGTACAGATTTCCTCCTGTTATCGTCCACAGGTCGTATTCCTTAACCACTACTCTCGGGGAATTTTGCGAGCATGTTCGATTATTATTATTAAGTACATGTTTATTTATTTTTTAATTCAGTCAATCAGAATTTACAAATTAGCGGGTTGAAAACGAAAAATATAACATCTCCCAGCTATTTCGAATCATTTAGCGAGGTTTACACCTAAATATGTATAATAATAAAAAAGGAAAATCTCATGCTAGCTATAAAAAAAATATATGTACCTTTACACGTGCTCAATCAAGGCGTATGCAATGCACGTATTGAATACAAGCGATCTTATTACAAGGTTAGAATTTATGAAATTTGTATTAAATCGTAGGGGTCGTCTCACGTTGATCGGGTTATAGATACCTAAAGTAAGTTTTGTCGATAGTACAATTTAATAATCGAGTGTTGCAAAATGTGTCTAAGCCCTTATCACTATTCTATTATAAAAAACTAAAAAGAATTGTACATTGAAAATATTTTCCAACAAATAAGTGAAATAGGCTATTGAATGGACACACGTGTCTTTGTGCGTTCATAGAAGGGAAGGAGGAATGGGCGAATCAACTTTTTGACCGAGACAAATCTGTTCGCAACTTTTAAACTACGTTGTAAAAATACACCTTCAAATAATGGCTGCGTAATGTCTAAATTAATGGCATACGTTAAATCGTTCAAAGTCTTAACTGTTAAACCTAATAAACGTTAAATATGTATATTAGACGCCTGATTTCTTTGTAATTCAAGCAAGGGTGGCATATCTGGCCGGGATTTTGCATGTCGCGCAAGTCAGCATCTCCTGAGACCTACTGAGATACAAACGTAACGTTGGAGACAGTCGTAAGAAGCCTTATTCCTTTAAAAAAATGCGTGATTTTTGGCATTTTCGAGTTGTTTTTGAAACAAAAATTATCAATGCAAGAGTCGAACTGTAGGTTTTAAATTTATCCAAATAAATCGCAATGGCTTTGTTTTAAGAAACATGTTTGATCATAGAGAAAAATGTATCAAACAATCAGCATTTTTGAACGGATCAGGAGCCATAAGTGTCCGACACTAAATTGGTTCGCCCGGATACACGGGCCAATTTTTAGTATTTCGTTTTCTATACGTAACGTGAGATACGTTTCGCAACTCGCGACGTCACTATAATGTAATTATGTGCACGTCTAGTGAGAAGCTGGTTATATTTTTCGTTCGTGAATCACTTCTAAAATTACATAGGTACTCATTATTGTTTCAAAAATGAGGCAACTAATGAAACGCGCTTGGCACGGTGCGTTCCGCGTTTTGGTTCGTGTAGGCAGAATATCACGGGGGAATCTTTGTGAGTAATGTTGGCAGCGCTTTATATGGACATTGCTCGGTTCGGAGAAACAACGACGATTTGAATAAGCGTGACAATATAAACAAAAGCGGCCAAGAGCTTGTCTGGCCACGCTCAGTGTAGGGTTCCGTAGTTGCCCATCCTTCACAATCATCCTTTTTTGGTTTCCCGAGCAAATATTTACAAAACTGCTGAATATCAAAAAATTATGTTTCGAGACCCCTATTATTTTTAAAAGACCTATTCAACGACGCCCCACACACTAGAGTTGGAACGAAAATATAAAAATTCACCCCCACTTTCAGCTTTCTAGTGCTAATGATCACGGAGCTAAGCCGCGGACGGACAGACAGACGGACAGACGGACATGGCGAAACTATAAGGGTACCTAGCTGACTACGGAAGACTAAAAATGTAAAACACAATGTCTGTATGTCAAACATATGATCCATAAAATAAACGAGTTTAGTCACTGAGTCGAAAATTCACGCAACTTCGTATTTATAATTTTTTTAATACCGTAGTTAGGTAAAAAGTTACCTATATATAACCATCTTTGGATGTCCAGCTATCCCTGTACTGAAACTCGTTAAAATTGGCCCAGCCATTTCGGCCTGATGAGAGACAAAGGGAATTATGAAAACAGATGGCACTAGGTAAGCACGGCGCCGCGCGCTATTAAGATTTTTCCTGTAATGATGGCTCTTCTTCATAGAAAACATATTTTCTATACAAATCTATAATTTTATAATAGTAGAGATTATGTAGCTTTGTGAGTTCATCAGCATCACGACTAAATGCTGGACCTACCTATAGTAAATATTTTTGGTAGTATGTACTTTTGCTTACGAATGTTGCTATAGTGTATGCAAGTCTTGGTGGTTATAGATAGATCTCAAAATGACAGATAACAATAACTGAATTTATTGATCTGCACTCGTAAAAAATAATGAGTATAATCACTCGATCGTAGGAATGGATGAAATATGTAGGTACTTACACCCCAGGCCAAAAGTATGGAGACAAGCTTAAATTACTATAGAAACCTGTAAAAATGATCATAAACATTTTAAAAGTCAATAATGCAAATTCTGCATATGAAAATTGCCATGCAACATTTTGTAGAAAGGCAATAAAAAAACGACGACATGCACGTCCCAGAATTAGGTAAGTATGTATATATATATATATATTATTTTACAATAATGCAGATGTTTTAATAGTGGATGTTCTATTTTTTTTTCTTTTGGGGGTGGCCTAACGGTTACTAACATTTTGACTTTGAATATATTTTTTATCACATGATGACTCCATGGATTGGACAACCACGGCGAGCAGCCAAAAGTCCCAAGCCTAATTATAAGCTACAGAAACAGGGGTTAGTCCTATAAACAAGACACGATTTTTTTAATAATTTCTTCCAATCCCCATTATTGATAAAAAGAAAAGTACGAGTGAGAATGCCAGCTTGCAGTTGTTTTCTAATGACATTATAAAAGGGTGCTCAGTATTGACCATGATACAGAAGTAAAAGGGACAATGAAGCGGTTCAAATATAATTAATATGGGCTAGGGCCACTGGCGGCCCGCCAATAGGTCCATGATGACTTATACCGCGGGCGATCCGTCAAATGCGACGGACCGGGACGAGTTTTAGATTACTATTTGTTTATATCTCTATCCTATGTACACACTAAAGGATTAACACAAGATTAACACTAAGGAAAAACCTTTCAAATAAATAATGCAAAGATCGACTGACAAAGCATAAGGAAAAATTCGTCAGGTTACTTGGAGTTAGGGTAGCGCGTTAACGCGCTGGAACGGTAATCTAGAGGTATCGGGTTCGATTCCCGGGCTCATCCACCTAGTAGGTAACTAACTAACTATTGTGGCGCAGTGAACCAAAGAGGATCTTGGCCTCCGAAACAAGAGAACGCCACCGGTCCCGATCCTGTGCTACTTCTTGCCAGTCATCGGCTTGAAGCTGACACAGATCCGCCTCCACACTGTCACCCCAGCGATATCTGGGTCGGCCCACTGGACGACGACCAGTCGGTCGTCCCAAATATGCCCTCTTGACCGCCCGATCCTCATCCATCCTCAGAACGTGACCAAACCAGCGAAGTCTGTGGGATTTGGTCTTACATTGTCAGTAACTAGTCGAAACGTGTATCTATATTAATATCTATACTTGATTAATGACGTAAAAACGGCTCACACCTGTCGAGCTCTGATTATAACGGGTCTATCGCGATATTCCTTATTAACCTTCGTAATCTAACCTTTGCGCGGGGTTGCACACGCCGTGGTCTCACATGTACTGATGAATCAGCGAGTTGTTACTGGAGCTGTCGCCATAATGCACTCACTACCTAACGAAATATCTAATAAAATGGATGTGTAGCGAAATAAATGTTCAACTACACCCATATGTTTACTAATGATTGTCACCGGTCCGAGAGAGTATAAAACCTCAAACTAAAGGATGTAGGCGAAAATGTCGTACGCGAAAAAATCTATTACCATCATTCTTTTTACCGTAGTCTATAAAACGTATCCATGCTGTATGTAATTTGACATAAGCCAGTAATAAAATTGTCAGCTAGTTTTGATGTTGACTTTGGTAAAGCCGTCAAGATAAGATGCCAGAAAAGGTGAACATCCATTCAGCCATCCGTGATTGGAAACGAATTGAAATTATGCTGTCGTTTTATTTAAGTGTAAAGAACAAAAGAACTACACAAGAATTACGAAGTTCGATGCAAGAAACAAATAAAGATCGTACATTTCTGTTGAGGTTCCCTATTGCTTTCCACACTTTTCCACCCGTAGAACATTTCATCGACCACAAAAAATGAAACCAAATTAAATATTCTCAAAGTTACTTCCTTTGAAATTAGTCCCCAATTCGGAATAAACTTTTTTTAAGTATTAAGACCGCTGCCGCCTGGCCTAAAAGTATAAGCACTTATTTCAAAATTCAAAAAATAATGTGCTTTGTATCGAGATTTTCTGTTGTTTTTCTGCCTTTTTCTTTTTTTTATGTCATAGGGGGCAAATGAGCAAACGTATCGTAATTCAGTGAATAAAGGATTTTGACCTTACAAACGGTCCGGTAGTTTTGGATTTTTGATATGTTGTCTAGGATGGTTAGTCAGTGTTTAAAATGCAAAATGCACAATTCCCCCCACTCCGCGCCCGCCGCCATATTGAAAAAACCGGCACTCTCTTCATATTTTTGCTCATATCTTCCTTTAAGAGCATTTTAGCTAGAAGAAAGCTTCGACAATGTTATAGAGAATTAAATTTACTACATTTTCCATTTTATATTTTGTTTCTAGGACAGATAGTTACGGAAATATGCACATTCAATAAAACTTAAGAAATTGCAATTTCTAACTCAAAAACAAACTTCTGGATTATATCTTCGTTTAGGAGCATTTTAGCTAGAACAGTGCTTGAGCAATTTTGTAGAGAATTAAATTTACTATAATTTACATTTCAAATTTTGTTTCTGGGACAGATAATTACGGAGATATGTAAAAAATTAAGTCACATTTTCCGAAAATGTATGTAAAAATGGACATGAGTTTTATAAGCAATTATATTTCCTACATGTTTTAATTTGTCCTAGACTAGTCCGTAACTGAATGACAGCGTTCTAAACCAAGAATTTTGAGAAATTTTCGGAAAATTCGACTTCCTGTTTTTTTTAAATGTGCATACCTCCGTAACTAACCGTCCTTGAAACAAAATTTGAAGTGTAAATTATAGTAAATTTAATTCTCTACAACATTGCCCAAGCTTTGTTGTAGCTTAAATGTTCCTAAACGAAGATATAATCCAGAAGTTTGTTTTTCAGTAGGAAATTGCGATTTTTTACGTTTTTTTAAATGTAGATATCTCCGTAATTATCTGTGTTAGAAAAAAAATATAAAATGGAGAATGTAGTAAATTTAACTCTCTATAACATTGTCGTAGCTATCTTCTAGCTAAAATGCTCCTAAAGGAAGATATGAGCAAAAATATGAAGAAAGTGCCGGTTTTTTCAATATGGTGGCGGGCGCGGAGGGGGGGGAATTGTGCATTTTGCATTTTAAGCACTGACTAACCATCCTAGACAACATATCAAAAATTCAAAACTACCGGACCGTTTGTAAGGTCACACATAGTACTTTAGTCTCTATTCACCGTGTTATCGCCTGATGGAAAGCGATTACCGTCGCCCATAAACACCTGCAACACCAGAGGAGTCACAAGTGCTTGCCTACCCGGAGGACGAAGATAGAATGCCTCTATGCTAGTAATTTCACCGGCTATCTTACCCCCACACCGGAACACAACAATGCGAACATTGCTGTTTGGCGGTGGGTTAGCAGGCAAGACGGTAGTAACAATCCGGACGGACCCTGCACGAGGCCCTACTACTCCACAAACTCTGCCTATCAACGTAAAACCTCATTTTTCCCATATGTCGCAAAAGTACTTACAAACTATTTTATTCGTTTCACCTTCGAAATACTCCAGCTAGTCCCAAAGACCTTATGAGACATGAAACTGAAATCCCGAAATACGCTCTCACCCACTCCTACTGCTCTGTCCACAAAATGACGCAAGCGACACGATTTATCATCGAAATGTGTCCTTGTGCAAGTCAACCTACGCGCGTAACGCACGGGCGAATCACCAAATGCGCTCTCCAGTATGTATTAATATCAGAAGTTATTATACGTCAACAATGTTCGAGCAGTGGCGTCATGGCCATGTGGTTCCAGAAATATCCTGAAGTATGAATTGATTGATAAGATTACGGGGGGTAAATGAGTAAGCTTGTAGCATACGATTTGCTTCTATGTATAAAATGACAGTTCAAAACTGATGTAGCTGATCAATAAAAAAATAATCTGTTGTTCGTTACTATGGTGATGTCCTTTGGGCCACTCTAAACTACGATTCCTTATTCGGCATAATTTTCTATAGTCATAGTTCTTACTTTTCTCCGAAACAGGTAACTTTTCGGAATTGTTATAGAACAAACATAACCTATAATATTGAATATTGACACAAAGGTAAATTATGAAAGAAAAATGTAATGTGATCCAACCTACCTAATGGACTTTACTCTCAAAACTCTGTAAAGGTAATAATAGAATTGTGGCTAACGATTTTATGCCTAACAATACGTTATGCCAATCAATTATGCCAGCCTCGACTGAGATGGCAAACTAAATGGCTTCTCATAGATTGATCAGGATCGGGGTACGTGGAAAAATTAGAGGCAAATAGAGGTCATTGGTCAACAGTTGGACACTCTGCTATACTAAAACTAGGATTTCCCTGCAACCTCAACTACTGCTCGTTCTAGATAGTAAGCATGGTTATCTTCGCGTGTCGCACTATTAAAAAGCTATAATTGCCTTTTGAATTACCTTAATTAAAAATTTAAAACACCCCCGACAGAAGCAGCTGATCATCATGAGACCCAGCTGCAACATTGGCCGAGACTTGTTCCAATTAAAGTTGAATATCTTGGAAACGGGTCGTCCTATTTAAACCAAACGTTGCTAGCAAGCCGAGCTAAAACCAACCTAACGAACATGGCTTTTCATTAAAAAAAACCGCACTCAAATTGGTCCATCCGTTTGGGAGCTACGATGCCACAGACAGAAACACAGATACACATGTTAAACTTATTAAACCCCTCTTTTTTCGTCGGGGGTAAAAAACAAAAAATATATTAATCAAATCACATTACTGACCCGGAAATTAGGTTAAGAATATCAACCGGTCCTGCGTCATTCGACTTGCGGAAATTTACTTTTTACAAACGCTTCCGGTTCGGATGGCGATCGAAAATAGATGTCTCGACATTTCGCAATATTTTCGTACACGACGCTACTGGATTCCCACTGATTTCTTCCTGAGTTTGCTGGTGTTGTTGCTGGCTAAATAATAGTGACTAACAATAAGCCATGGCGTTAAGTTAGCGGTAGCCGTCTAAAAAGAAGAGTCTAAGCAATCTTTTTCTTAAACTATTGATAACTACAAAGATCGAGAGAGCGGTATTCGAACCTGGTACCTCTGGATGACCGGTCCAGCGTGTTACTTTTTCCACTCTAACGTTACCTTTCGTTTCGATTCCCAGTCTCTCCCGCCAGGTTACGCATTTAGATTTTTCCTTATGCTTTTATCAATGGTTTAGTATAAAAATTGTGGTGTGCACCCACGTTAAAAAATTATAGGACATTACATGTTTCATTTTTTTTTTGTTTATCCGTTGTTTATCTATGTAGGGCTCCCCTTATGGCCGTTATTTCATGAATGGCGGTACTGATTATCGGAAATCTTAATTTTGGGAAATTGTCGAACAGACAGTTGGCCGTTTCTCTCTTTTACCTACTATTAATCTGTTTACCCTATAAACATCGGTAAAAAATATTAATATTTATATGTCAAACAATGTTTTTTTCCTAAATTGGTACTGCGCAAATATTGTTTGCCTGTGGCTTCTGTTCTTATTAGATTACACTTTACGTCAATGTAGTGAAAATGTGGAAATGGAAAACAAAACTTACTGATTTATCTTGTTAGAAACTTTGACGTAGAGACTGAAAACTGATCCATTCATCTATCGTTATGTCCTACGCAAAAATGTCCAATTTCTATGGTCACATCGTAAATTATTTGTCCGCCAAAAAACGTCTACGCGCTACGATTCCAAAGACGCCTTTTAGAGTTCCCTGACTGAGTGGTAAAAACTGCAGTGAGTGAATTTTTGATGAGGTTCTTGCATTGATATTAATATTATAATAAAAATCTTAACCTTTGTAAAACACTGCAACTTGTTGAAATATTCCCAATACGTTTAATACGACACGGTGATCGAATACAGAAGATAATAGAGGGAAAGAGAGGAAGGAAGGCCGAGGATTACTTATTTGGAACAGATAAAGAAAAAAGTAGACGTCGCTTCGTATCGAGAAGTGAAAGAACTGGCGTTAGTTAGAACGGACTGAAGACAACTGAACCGACAGGAGAGCAGTTCCTTAAACCCTAAGTAATTGTGACGATGCTCCGACGTCACGTGCCGCGCGATAACATAGCACGTCTGTATTGTACTTCATTAAATTAAACAATACAGACACAGTCGCTAAAGCTGGAAGTGTTAAATTGAACCAATATCGTGACCTACGGAACCGTGGTCATGGTGGTCAGACTAGTACATTGCCGACTTTTCTCAACGACGTCGCGTCGTTATTATCATTAGAACTGTCTCGACGATGACGTTCCTGGAAAACCACTTCAAATAAGATGCAAGCGACAGGTACAGCGAGTCGGTGGTCGAACGCTTGTCAACCAGACGGAAGGGGCAGGGGTCCTATAGAGCTCCTTAAATAAATCCAGTAAATCACAAAGCCACGGAAAGGTCAATATCACAGCTAAACCGCAGATAGGCTACCGAGCTCGTCTTAAGCTAAGGAACTATGGAAGTCACCGAAAATACGACCCATCCGTAGTAGCGAAAGGAGCAGTTCCCGCTAAAGAGCGTTCGGCCGGGTAATGCCATCCCCAGTAGCCCGTTTAGACTCTTGTCGCGCGACTGCATTGCCCGTCACTGTCTCACAGTGCAGCGAAGAAAAGGCTAGGTAATATTTCTCCCGCGAGAAAGATTCGCATGTCACAGTTGTGTTAGATGTGCAGGGGTGTGTGACAGTATCGAATGAGGTACAGAGAGTATCTTCAATACTCTCGGCCCTGTTTAACTGGCTCCAAAAACAATCGAAACCGGCGTTCGAATAAACCGCGCGTGCCTTTTTCTGCCCGTTCGCTGCTCTAAATATACATTCTATTTTCAAGTTTACACGCTTTATATTCGTTGGGCGCTGTGACCCAAATACGCTCGTGTTTTGAGTTGACCGGAGTTCAGAGTTTTGAAATCGCGGAAAGCGATTGAACCGCGAGCTTGGAATAGTTGTATGCGACTAAGTGGTTTCTGTGAAACGGTTAATGTGGAAAGTACAGTCGGTGCCTAAAGTAGCGGTGCTTCTAGCACAAGTTCTCTGTATAGCGCGACGAATATTACCAACCTTCCTCCATGGTTCCGTCAATCTTTAAAGCAACCATTTTCGTTGATCATATTTACCAAAAACGTTGTTATTGCTACTTACAGTCATAAAACCTTTCTTATGTGCAGATAATAAACTATCTACACTTTTCTATGTTATTCGATCACTATTGTCCCCTGGGTCACGGGACAGAATAACGACAAAGAAAACTTGTTTTTAACTTTTTACCTATGTGACGGTTGACAATACTTCAACGACTAGCAAAATGGCGGCTCTTTAAGCTAGTCCAACTGGTTAGAACTTGCAAGGAACCTCTTTTTAATTTCATCTTTCTAATTTATTTTACTGGCAACGACAAATTGGTAACTGACAAAGCAAATGTCATTGATGTAAACAAAGAGGAAACAGGACATATTCCGCGAATTTCCAGTAATTTTCGCATAATGAAGCGAAAACTATCCACAGTGACAGTCAAGTTATTTTCAATACGATTGTACATTTATATCAGAAGAAGAACGAAGGATTGAGGAGTATTGCGGTAAACAATGTTTTGAACTTGTTTGATGAAATGATATATGACGTATGACCATTATTGCCATACGAAAGTACCAGTATCCCAGGGCTAAACCGTAACTTGTTAGTCTGTACAAAGTTACACTACTTGACAATGCTGTTTTTTGTCATAATGCGATGTATTTCTCGATATGTTGAGCCTATTATATTTATTCGTTGTGTTTTTTTTTTTTAGATTTGGGGTATTTTATATTCCACTAATACACTTTACGAGCTAGCTAATCTATCCATTCACTTGTTACTTCATCTTTCAATACGCATGAAAGAGACAGTTCTCAAGGACGGACGGAAATAAGGATTACTCGCACAGTATTGTTAGACTGGTCGTCAATCAGTCGGCGGTTTCCCTCGTATTGGCAAGTAACGAAGGCCGCCTTAATAGTCTCTCTGTTTAGTTATAGTACTACTTTTTTTTTTATTTACACTATAAGGTATCCGCGTCTGCGTCAAACTTTCTTTGCCGTGGTTTGGTACAAATTATCCTATATCCAACTCTGGATGTCCAGCTATCCTTGTACCAAAATGGTTAAAATTCGTCCAACCCTTTCGGCGTCATAAGCAGACAAAGAAAATTTAATATCATAATACTTACTGTTTACTTCGGGTTCCAACAGGCGATATATCTACTCTTTTCCCATTCGTACATAAATGTCAATAAAAATGACAGGAGGACGATCGAAGCGCTCCAAACGCTGCACAAATTGATTACAAAGAGCTTGTCTCCTCTCAGGAGAGGATGCTGGAACTCGCTAGCGAATTATGATCACAAAACTTGATTTTTGTTTTAATACTCTAAATGGAAATGCAACTACGCTATCTCTTATGACTATGTACCCTAGCTACCCGGCACAGTATGCGCAGACCATTTCCCTAAACATGCGCTCCACCCTACAACAGGTAGCAGCTATTAATACTTTACACGCTGGAACCATCTGTCCTAAAGTAAATAACGGTCGAATGGAAAATACTAGCTTTTCGCACTCGTAAACAAAGACGCAACTTTCTGGTCACATTTAATTTCGCAGGTGAGTAAATAAGGAAGCCTGAAATTTTTAAATAATATTAAACTGAAACTCAGCGTCTAACTCCGTTTTAATTGTCAAATAACAGTTTGTCTCGGCAGTTTATTATATATTTTTTTTTTTTTTTTTTTTTTTTTATCTAGCCTGTTTTTGTGTGTCCCACTGCTGGGCAAAGGCCTCCCCTCTTTCTCTCCAGTCGTCTCGCTGAAGAGCAAGTTGCTCCCAAACGTTCTCAAATGCGTACAGGTCATCCCGCCATCTTCGTTTCGGCCATTTTCGCGCCATTTTCGTATTATATTTATTACGTACTAAATATATTTAGTATTTCCTAAATATATTTCACTTAGTGATAGCTACATAAGCTAGACTTACCTCTGTTATGATTTTGAGGAAGCAAAAACGATAAAATTAAAATAGATCATGTTGTTTATCTTTTTGCCGTTGTTAATTTAAAAGCATTTATAAGTAGACAAAGTACTAAACTTTCAAACTGTGTTTTAAATATACAACAATATTTGACGAAAGTAATAGTCAGTTTGAAATTTTCCAGCCATATAGGTCGAATGGGGTCCGTACATAACGTTAAATATACAGGTGATGGGCTCACGTGTGGCCGCGTCACCCGCCGTCTCGGCCGCCCAGCCGTGGGCGCGTCCAGTGCAAACCCAGCGTCCGCCGCGAACACGCGTATACACGCTCGCGAAGTGATGACAAAATGAGTCGCAAACAAGACAGATACACCTCCTCCCGTCCGAGGAGCCTCACAACACACTATGGCTCCTCCCCCAGCGTCCTCGGCTCCATGTTCTCCAGCCCATCCCAATACAACCCCTATTCTAACTACTCCAACTACGGCTCCAACAGTTACAGAAACTACAACCCGTACAGCCCGGGATACGGACGCTCCAATTCGGGAATCTACGGCGGCACGAGCTCTGGCTACGGCGGTGTTTACCTCAGTGGGGCCATGCTGGGCTCGCTCAATATTATGACGCCAGTGTTGAAAAAGTTAGATAAGAAATTGTTGGCTAGCAAAACGAACTTTAAACCTAAAGCGGTGCCGCCGGCGAAGGTGCCAGAGCCGCCTCCTGAAGAGGTCCCAGACGTGCCTCCGGTCAGGCCCGAGAGGAAGAGTCGGGCAGCGAATAAGAGTAACCTTAACAAAGAGCGGTCCCGCTCCCTCACAGCGATCGAACCCGGAGGGCACCTCAATGCGCGCACTCTCAGCCTCAACTCGCTCGCTTCCGATGGATACTGTGTATGTAAACATAAAAATATCACTTTGTTGCCTCGTAAACCGTTACTCTTGCCACAAATCACATTCATAAATGTATCAGTTATACTGCTCTGAACTCGCAGAGCTTTCAATTTAAATGACATCCGAGTGACAGCGAATTTCAGATTACGCGCGTGTTTTTCCTTTTTAATAAAGACCATTTTTTTGTATGTCGTTTATTTTGAAAATATTTGAATAACTTTTTTTAAAAGAACTTGTATCGGAAAAGCCACTGTCTTTACAACGTTTGTCTCATTTTTTTCATCTTGAAAAGCTATCTCTTTCAGTATTAAAGCTAATACGTCAGTCAGATAACGCGTCCATCTTTGTTTATGTTGTGGTGCTACAGCTACTTAGGCAACTGTAAATAAATTGCATACAGCATCTATATTAATATATTCTTTGGATGTTATACTCCTCTTATCTTTGAATGAACATAAAGAATGAACTGTTATAAGTAGGAATTCGCAATACATCAAGTATATCATTCAATTTTGCATCATTATTCAAAATACACTACTTGCGTTTCATATACAAGCATGGTATTAAATAATCAATAGTTACTGACGTATATGTAATGTATCTACGAGCATACTTGTATTAACTTCATTTTAATTCTTAGATGTTATTAAGTACTATATTATGTGCTGTTTGACGTTCTTGTGGAAAGTTAATAATGGTAAGTCTTTCTACCGGCACTAGGCGATGATAAACATAATCATGTAGTTATGAAAGTCCTTTACGAAAGGGTCATCATATGATCTACACAGGAAACTTTTATTATTGTGCAAGAAGGGGCTGTTCATCAGTTTATTACCAGATGGACTTACGCATCAACTAACAGCCAAGACAAACTAACGGTAAAATTGTTGTAGTAAATTTCGGGTACCTAATGAGACATTTCAGGTGACGTGTGTGTGCTTACGGAAGTGCTAATGTAATTTTAGTTTCTTTGTTTGTTGGTAAAGGACAATGGCTGTTTTGAACAGGCTAATTTTACTTGCATTTGATATATTTACGCGTTCCGACTTCACTGAAAAAAGGCTGACAGACTCTTTGTATATTTAATGCAGTCTCATATAAAAATCGCAAAGTACTGCATTAAATAAAATATTTTTAAACAATGTAATAGACAGCATATGATGCGCAATTTGTGCTAGAGAAACTAGCGTCGTCGAGGCTTAGGTATGTTTAGATGAAAATAAAATGAAAATATTCTTTGATAAATTTTATCGTTCAGCGGTGAGGGAGCGTCGGATACACCTGCACGTAGTTATAGTCTGTCCGATCTCTAAGATTAAATGAAGTCACTTTGGCACAAGGAACAAACAACCGTATATATGTAAATTTAAAGTCGGAGTGCCAGTTTGACAGAATTTGATCTTAGAATTCCGGATAGACTATAACTTTACAGTCGATTTTGGTTACTTGGGCGTGTGTAAATCGGTAGATTACTTTCTCAGTTCGGTCGGTAGAATATTTCCTTAATTATGTTATTTGCTTTGATAATAGGACATATTTCTGTAAATAAATGAATAAATAATGACGTTAGATACGGGAGGGAGCGGGGATTTTTTTTGTAAATTATGGTATGTTGATAAAAATGCGCCTATTCACGAGAAATGATGGAAACACTAGATGTTACTTTTAGCATCAGTTAACTATTATGAGGACAGTTATATTGTTTCCCATCGTATAATTTACATACCCGCTGCACCTACAGCCTGACTATCAACAGGCGTATAATCTTTTTTTGATAATTGGTGCCCTGCCAAACATTTTGTGGATCACCCGCGTTTTAATTATTCGCCTTTAAGCTTTCGTTGACTATGATAAATTATTTGTGCGTAACCCAAAATATATATGATCGGCTCTTTCCTGAGGCATCGGCCGGGTTAAAAATCTCAACCCGTCCCAAGGTAACTGTGTATGTATGTATGTAAACACTTTATTGTACACTACAACTGGTTATAAATACATTCATAACAAAGGAAACATGTACGAAGGCGAACTTGTCCCTATTAGTGATCTCTTCCAGATTAGAGTTTTAATGGCTGCCTAGCCTCATATACAGCCTGTTTACTAATCGGATAAACTTGTGAGTAGGTATGTGGAGTCCTCATTTATTTATTTATTTATTTAAACTTTATTGCACAGATCAAGCTAGTACAAATGGCGGACTTAATGTCATAAGGCATTCTCTACCAGTCAACCATAGGGTTAAACAGAAACATTGAGTTGGTGCAGGGTCTACGAGTATAACGTTCGGAGACTATAAAAAAAGACACAAATTTAAATAAAATAAAATATACATACCTACTTAAACTTACACAAATACATAATTATAATATACTACATACATATAGATTCATGTACCCAGTGATAACATCATACCAATAATAATTCATCTTGAAACAATTGTTTTAGACAGATATATCAGAAAGATGCTTGCGTAGCATGCGCTTAAAAATAGCTCATTATTGAAAATAACACTCAACCACTCCATCGCCTCAACGCCAGGAGTCCTCTATTTTAAAAGCTTTTATTTAACTTGCAATGTATGTATGTATGTATGTATGTATCTAAGTATGTTTGTTCGGGTGAAATCTTGCAACTCAATTTTGAAGCAGATATCGTCAACCGATTGAGCTGAAATTTTGCATACTTACTTAACTTTGATGACTATACAATAATATGGTACCATGGTGCTGGTCTGATGATGGAGCCGGAAGGTGGGCATAGGAACTCTATAATAGAAAAGGCAATCCTACCGAGCTTGGGCTCTTAAGAATCGTCTCAGTGAGCATTTGATGGATATCCAAAGAAAAGTACAGTCGGCTATAAAAGCTTGCCACTAAAAAGTCATTTTTGACAGAAACTTATTTAAAACTTTTATTTAACTTGCATTGTATGTTTAAAGTATGTTTGTTCGGGTGAAATCTTGCAACTCAATTTTGAAGCAAATATCGTCAACCGATTGAGCTGAAATTTTGCATACTTACTTAACTTTGATGACAATACAATAATATGGTATCATGGGGCTGATCTGATGATGGAGCCGGAAGGTGGCCATAGGAACTCTATAATAGAAAAAGTAATCCTACCGAGCTTGGGCTCTTTAGAGTCGTCTCAGTGAGCATTTGATGGATATCCAAAGAAAAGTACAGTCGGCTATAAAAGCTTGCCACTAAAATGTCATTTTTGACAGAAACTTATTTCCTTATGCTTTGTGTGTTAATCTTTCCTTAGTTTATTCGAAAGACTGCACGATCACCTCTATGCGAACACGTTAAAATTCACATATTCATATTAATTACTGTCCTTTACGTGCAATGTTTGATGTAAAAGGTAATAAGCACTATTTCATTTCATTTATTCACCATTACAAGCCATGTTTATCACAGAGGATGTTAATTGTAGGAAGTTGATACATGACACCCTGGTAGGGCATTTAATGTTAGTTAACTATTAGGTCATAAGCACTTGCCTTATTCTATAAAATATCCATTCATGCATATGGGGATTACATAATTAATAGAAAATACAGTATCTATATGTCAAAACAATGCTATATATATATATATATAAATTAAATTATTACAATTATCGAAATGATGTCGTTTAAATTACAATAAATTGAATAAATTAAATTAAGTAACTACTTATCATTTACTTTTTATTAGGTAGTACATTACATACCTATATAGGGCGGTGTATTCGTAAATTACCAAGATCGCAGTTGTTTGTGGCCCGAACCGAAGGTGAGGTTAGCTGATTTCACTTCCTAGCCGTAAAACATTATACAATTTTAGGCGGTAATTCGTAAGGCTAAGGTCTCCTATCCGACGCTATGCGCAGCGTACAGCGTCTTTCCATATTATTTATCTATTCATATTTATCATTAGAATGGAAAGACGCTGTACGCTGCGCATAGCGTCGGATAGGAGACCTTAGCCTAAAGCGAGAATTTATACAAAGTTAAATCAAATGTATCTTTCAGTGCCCTTTATTCGCATTAAGTTTAGAGTTTAGTGGTACGACCATGGGTGGCTTGAAAAGCGGACTGCGTGCTAATTCAGGATCCATCGAAAGAATTCAACTGTTACACCATTTGATCATTGCGTAACATACAGGAACTTTCGCGTTCGCGTTTTAACTGGAATTTTTTCAGGCCGCATCGTCCAAAAGGTGGATAACGTGGTAGTCGACGCGTGTGATTATCTATTACAATAGACTACCAATGTTTGGTTTTGGTACACCAAGTGATGCTATACTCGTAAACCATGTTATACGACCTTATTATATTCGGATATTAGTACGATTTCTAACATTAACAGCGGTCATAAGTTAAGTGTATCATCGGGGACCCGATTCGGTTGACAGACATATAGCTACGGCCGATATATGCGATTTCTGGTATTCGAGTTGCATTAAGTCCCATTGAAAAGCTGGCATTTAAAGAATTGAACACGTCGCTATAGTACAGATATATAGGTGATATTTCGGAGAGTTTGCCATTAGAACCGAAATTAGCCCTAAGTCGGTTTTCGAAGAAATGTCGTAAATACCTCATGCGTCATTCGCGCCCTACCTACGAAATCCACTTCAACATACCACTGAATCGGCGTAACTTCCGATTTGACTGTTTAAAGACGAATATTTTATCGTCCATGAAATTCTTACTATATTTAGGTATAAAAGAGTGCTAGTGATCGCAAAATAACTACATCGCGTAAGGGCTGCATCACAAATGTTCTTCACCGCAGAAAGCTCAGTATTACTAGCTTGTAAAATGACTACGTCATTATAGCTTGGCAAGTTAATTCGTCCCGATGGTCTACTGGCGACAAGGAGGGCGGGGACGCTCGTTCGGGGGCGCGGCGGTGGAAACTCCTATCTGTCGACCCTCGCTGCTCTTCATATCACACCCGCTTCTGTCGCCTACAAACCATGGGGGTGATACGAATCAATTTGTCAGGCTATAGTGACGTAGTCATTTTAAAAGCTAGTCATACTAAGATGTAGACATTTTGCGATTTTACGGTGTAGTCATTTTGCGATCTAATCAGTCTTCTAGTGACTCTAACTCTCGGCGCAAGAGACTTGTCGTGCCATAAGCGTCATAGCTAGCGAAGTCTTTAGTTATGTCATACTAACTGCAATGTGTGGTCAGCGTTGAGGACCATAGTTGAGTTAATTCATGTATAAACTAATTTCACGTATAAGGGTCATTGTCAGATTTAGGTTCGCGTCTTTTCGGTGGACACGTAGAAAGTTAAGGACTTTCTATGGGCTTGCGTGTTAAAAACATAACTTCTATGAACAAACGCTGTTAACTATTGGCCACCGAAGAGACAACTTTTGTTTTTTGAACTGACAATGACCCATAAACTAATGTTTAAACTAATTCAGATTAATGGGCTGTGTTGTATTTGAATAGAGAAATCCTACGTTTTGCAAATGTTTCTTACACTAAAAAATTGTATGTTTTGTTGTGATGTTATGGACATCCATCGAGCGAGCTGTTAAAACAGTCTTCCGGTTTTTACTTGTGATGTCGCTCTAACGTGGTCGACCTCTAAGAATTACCCTAAGGGCCTTATCACACTAGCGATTTGCGAGATTTCTATACAAATAGGTGTAGCAGTGAACTCCCTGCGTGATTGCCTTCATGCAAAATTCGCTCGCAAATCGCAGACAAAGCCCTAAATCGAAGCTTAGTACGTAGTACGCTTGTTCATTATTATAGTATAAAAAACTGACGAAACAAATTAATTTTTCCAGTCGGGAAGCGAACGCACCGAGGATGGCGACGACATCGACTACAAAGCCCTATACACCGCGTCCTCGAGCGAAGTCCGTCGCTTGCGCGC
Organism: Apotomis betuletana; assembly: GCA_932273695.1. Taxonomy (NCBI): domain Eukaryota; kingdom Metazoa; phylum Arthropoda; class Insecta; order Lepidoptera; family Tortricidae; genus Apotomis; species Apotomis betuletana. The sequence continues at coordinate 6,403,286 of OW026298.1, read as the reverse complement.
GTTGCTCGCCACCTCCGAGCAACAGCTGCGAGACGCGCGCGCCACCATCGCGCGCACCAGTCAAGTGGTAAGCACACATCCTCGTGACACCATTGGTACACGGCAGCAGTCTAATGAACGCTACCAGACTACGGCCCCGAGACAAAAGACAGTGGTAAGCGACATCTGCGATAAAAATAAGCAGAGACAGCACTGTTCACTTTTTGCTCCGATGAATCGTGCGCGCAAGGAGAATTCAAGTGGCATAAAACCACGCTCAAGTGGCATAAAGCAACAACAATGATGAAGGCAAGCAGACATTTCGAGTCTATCACTAGGTAACTGCTGAGGGAAGTATCGGCATACACGTGATACCGACATGCAATACGGTATTTGACAGTAGTCCAAATAAATTATTTTGTCAAAAAGACTACCACTTAATTTGGACTTTATTCTATGATTAATTAAGCATAAACTAAAAAATATCCTGCGCTGCGACCTTAAAACTGCTATAAACATAGTGCAATGCCAAATTGACTCATTAATAATATATGCAGCCGCAGCAAATGTTTTACCTCGCAGTACATGTGTTCACTCTGGTTCTCTGCCTTTTCGCCGAATTACGTTTCGTCAAACGTTTCATTTCGCAAAAGTTTCATTTCGCCAAAAGCATTTTTCACTGAAACTGTAAACTATTTCGAATTGTTATAAAACAAACCTAACCTAACCTAACCTAATCTAAAGGATGATATTTACAACAATCTGAAATAGTTTACAGTTTCAGTGAAAAATGCTTTTGGCGAAATGAAACTTTTGCGAAATGAAACGTTTGCGAAACATAATTCGGCGAAAAGGAAGTACACCGTTCACTCTCTGCTAAGGTTAGAATAAAAGCGTTCCATTCTTACATTTCATGTAACAGTCATTTAAGGCCTATGACAGACAGAGGTGATTTTTTTTGTACCCTTTTCGCAACACATCATCCTGACGTGACCATCATGACGTCATCGGTCCAGCTTGTTGAGAGCTTTACATCCCGTCTTCCAGTACGCGGTTGTCACGTAAGAACCTTTCTGCCCCCAACGGCTAATGTCCTTGCAATTCATTTGCCTTCTAATTCAATATTCCGATGTCTAAAGTTGCCCAAATTTTCGGCAACATACCTCACACCTTACCGCTAAAACATACATTGGATACGCTACTGTCTTACTCTTACATTTAGATTGCATGCTATGCTAGAATAGTACAGATATACTAAGGTAAATTATGAGGGAAACGAGAATGTGCAAAGCTAAATTGGCACGAAACCCGATATTCTCCAGTTCACGCCAAGTGTGTTACCTAGAGTAGAGTAGAGTTATGTTACCTAGAAAGTGTTTCCATACTTACTCATGCTATGCGAATTGTTGCTGCGTTGCTAAATATGTTTGTAGTTTATGATATTTTTTTACACTTGCCTATGCTAATCTTTATTCTGCGAAAATAAATAAATATTTGTGTCATGTATTACGACGAGTATGGTTAAACGAGTGTAAAGGGAACAATATTTTGAAATTCGCATTTATTTTTCAGAATCAAAACTCCCTCTCCGATATTGAGAAACGCGAGAAGAGGGCCATGGAGAGGAAACTGTCAGAAATGGAGGAAGAATTAAAGGTAATGTGCTGGACATTTCAGATCACTTAGCCGATTGGTGGAGACAGTCCTTGCTTAGATCAAGATTCGGATGTGATCTATCTCAGTGTATACTTAATTGAAATTATTAATAGACGTGTCATAGTAGGGTTGTAGACTGATTCTGATTTATACAACATACTGTAATTCATTATATGAATGGTAAAAGCTCAATATGGCATGAAATATAGAATAAAATAATCTAGAAAAATCTAGACAGAATTAACTACACAAGTGGTACCAAACTCGTTTTCGATTACTGGGACACGTGATACTAAAGGATATCTGTTACGAAGATTGTATGTCTTTTTAATTAAATGTTGCTAAGCAAGGACCGTCAACGTCATGATACACATACATTTATCCACACACTACAATATAAGAACAAGTATGTACAGAGGACCACAGTAAACCGATAATGTTCGTTTTGTAGCAATTGCAAAAACTAAAAGCCGAGAACGAACGGTTGAGGGCCGAGAATCGCGCCCTGACGAGGGTCGTCAGCAAACTTACCAACTCTGCCACGAAATAGGTAAATTGTGTTGAAACGAGACGTTCTGGCCGGCGGGCGGCACCGACAACTGTTGCTCTTGTTCAGTCAATACATCCCCGACTTGAAAAACGACAAATTTAAGGGCCTTATCACACTTGCGATTTACGAGCGTATTTTCTATACAAATAAGCGACGCGGCGAACACGCTGCGCGATCGCCTTCATACAAAATACGCTCGCAAATCGCAAGTGTGATAAGGCTCTAAGACATCCGCACAACTGTGACATGCGACTCTTTCTCGCGCGAGATATACTACCTATCTCTCTTCGACGGGTGATGCTATGTCGTGACATGAGTCGCGAACCATAGTTATGCTAGACGCAGTACCTTTACCATGAGTTTACACTGTTTACAGTGACCGTACTCGCTAGCGTAAACTCATGGTGAGCGTACAATTACTCGATGCCAGTTTGTTCGTGAGTTTCGAATGCGAGCGAAAGTTTTTTTATACGAGTCATCGCAACTCGCATATAAGGCGGCTCTTGTAACTAGGACTGAAATCTTTTGAACGCCACAGTTCGTCGTATCATGACATCGGGAAATTGCGCCTATGACTGATGCCAACGATGCCTAATGATAATGACGTCAAAATTACAACGATCAAAAACTTTGTAATTTGCTTCGAGTATTTTTAAATTCCTGGTAATTTTGGAGCACTTCCATATTTTTCTGCTATGGCGTACGTAGAGGCACGGTCAATTGATTAACCGCTTGGCGTTCAATAGGTTAATGAACGGGTTTCGGATGCCGACAACAGTAAATATCTCGTAGAAAAGACTCGTTTGAAATCGAAACTCGTGAAGGTAAATTGGAATATCGATCGCTTGGACGCGATATAATTTATCTGCCCCAGAATGAGATGGGTCACAAATGTCGCGTCATGCTACATAGTATACATACGCTGTACAATCGCACTGTCATTTAGATTCATCTAAGCAATTTGCTAAATACACTGCTCAAGATTATTGACCATACCTACAAGAATTCCGTTTAAATCCTTGATTTTCCAATGTATTTTATTTTAAATATGTCTATGAGTGGATAATCATGTTCTGATCACATAGAAAACATAACTATTATTCTCAAAGGCAGGCTTAGTACCTTAAAAAAATACTGTTTAATCAAACCACGCTTTGCATTTTTTGCCGAAAATTACATTTTCTTGTTACACATTAACAATTCTTGTATTCTATTCTTCTTCGATTTTAATCAGCAGTGTTTACTAAAAAAACTGTTCGAACGAGACAACGGTTGTCGGCTGCAGCCCCGTCGGCCTCTGACGTCGGTCGGTGTCGAGCCCCCCACCTTAATGCAAATATTAACTGTGTGTTATGGCAAGCATGCTTTTGATTCGTTTCTAACTTGCGACCGATTTGTCTACGCTTTTCTGAGAACCTATTGGAGGTATGCAGAAAATAATATCATGGGATCGATTCTGAAAACTACGGTTTGGATTAGGGCTCGCGGTCGTGTCCGTGTTTCGTGTACCCGCTCCGTGTTACACGGAGATGCGTTTCTTAATTATACGCGGATCAGATCCGTCCGCGACGTTTAGTGAAGATTATATGTGTGTCTTTAAGACCTACGAATGTAATGAGAGAGTCGTGTTTTTAAATTCAGTTTTTTTTGTTTTTGTTAAATAGAAACATCTGGAATCAATGCAAAAATAAAAGTCAAGCCTAATTCGAATAAATATAAACTACAAAGTTACAAACATATAATAAGGGTCGTTTCGACAAGCTTTCATTCAATACCCGAGCGGAACCGAGATCCGCCGCGCGCCGATCCATAGCCGAACGCAGACACGGCGACGTATCTTGGCGTGACCGTGTAGTAAGGGATCTTAGAGCCTTATCACACTTGCGATTTGCGAGCGTATTTTGTATGAAGGCGATCGCGCAGCGAGTTCGCCGCGTCGCTTATTTGTATAGAAAATACGCTCGCAAATCGCAAGTGTGATAAGGTCCTTAGGACCGCCGGTGCTAAGAACACGGAGCTACGGTTCCGCGTGTAACACGGATATCAGACGCCCTAGTTTGTGAGGATAGAAGGGGAATCAAACAAAACGATTGGTTTAATGACGTAGACATTTCGGAATGCACTGTGTTTTATCAGATTACGTATTTAATGGCTGCTTTTGAATTAAAACTTTACACAGTAAAATTTATAATTAATGAATGATAAAAATTCGTTACGATTCGATATATTACGTGGTAATTTTATATTGGACGAAAGACACATCAAATATACTCTAAACGTCTTATCTTCAAACGTAAATAGATATTCGTTGGGAGACACTTTTATTTTTTTATCTGTCCTTCCTTCCCGGGTATCAAACGTACTCCCGTGAAGGTTTCCCGCAAAGTGGCTATAGTCTGTATGAAACACAGTGCTCGCAGTGTTCGCTAGAGTGTAATGCATGTCTTGTAATGTCCGTATGTCATGAGGCAACGTTTCGAGACAGCTCATCCATTCCGTAGCTAGGCCCATGTCGAACAATTTACACTTCGCCCCATCGGTTACGATATAATTCAGAATTTATTTTGTTACTAATAAACAAGATGAAAGTTTGAAGTACCTACTCTAACATCACGGAAGCACCTTTTTGTACATATTTGTTTCGCGTAAGTACGACCAAATTGGAAGATTTCGTAAAATTTCGTTTGTTTTAGCTACATCTCGAGATCGCAGGAGCTCAAATCGGTCTAAAATCATTGTTTCAACATACTTTTTTCATGTTTTATCATTGGAAATAATATGACAAGCCTGAAAACATAAATAACTGTGGTGAACTTAAAATCCACGGATAAAAATTTCCAAGGAGTCTGCAGTCCACCGTTATAAATCGAAACCAATTACTTTACGCAGTGTTACTGCTTTCTATGTCACGGCATAATTTTGGCTTAAAATTTGTAATTAACACTAAATCGAACTTAAATGTGCAAAGGGTTCGAATCCCGGCGTAACATACGATATTTTATATAATCAATTTTTAATTGCAACATTTGCAACGTTTTTTATGGATTTATTTGTCAATTGAACTACTTAACAAACACGAGTTGTATGTCAAAATATCTGCTGTAGCATGTACTTAAATACAGTTTACACATTTCCAGTACCAGCAAGCGCTCCAGGCCGAAAACCAGCGGCTGAAAGACGAGAACGGAGCCCTCATCAGAGTTATCAGCAAACTGTCCAAGTGAGGGCTGCGCGACCACTCCGGGCACATAGTGAGGCATTTGAACAGTATTCCGCGACACTATCCTTGCTCATATCAAGTGGTACCTAGTCTAGCTTCACACCGTTTCGTCTGCTTTCAGAACCAGTAGCTGCCGCTTTCAATTACTATTAGAGCATTTCTCAAAAAGTTTGTACACAATTAAGACAGAAAATTAAAGTCAAATATAATTTTCCTATTTTGTTACCATTTTTTATTGTGATTTCCAATACATTGATATCAGATTATGTATAATTAAAAAAGTATAAGCATAACAGAACCTTAATTACCGAACATAACCATAACATTGATATAAAATTACTAAAATAATTGGTAACAAAATAGGAAAATTATATTTGCCTTTAATTGTCTGTCTTAATTGTGTACAAACTTTTTGAGAAATGCTCATTAATTGACCCAAAAGAGGTAATTTTTATATTAAACTTCGTGATGAAATTATGACTTGCTATTGGATCGTTACAAATAAGTTTACTGAGTGAAATCTTTATAATACTTCTGAAATTTATTTATTTACCGATCCCCGTTTAAGGTACAATTGTTAATCTAAATGAATTGGGTATAATGGAATTTGTGATTGTAAAACTGAGTTGTGCTCTGGGTCTCACTAATATCTGAACGAAAAAAGTCCACAGACGTAGCACATACGACTACTTATAATGTTTGTTTTATAACTATGTTGTTTTATTAGAATTTGAAGCATTTTTAAGTAATAGTTACTGCTCTATTGGTTCGAAGCAATAGCAAGTCACCTATTAAGCATTCGATTGGAAGTGTCTCTATTATATTGATAATTGTGTGCTACCCGAGGCTATCTTGGAAATACAAACTTACTTTGACCCTTGGCCGAATATTTGCACCACATACATTCATGGTTTGTTTGTGATAGCGAATATTGGCCAAGGAGTGAATTTCGAACGGTGTGAAGTTATAGTCCGTTTTTATGTTTTCTCATTGTTAATCCTAGTTAATATTGCGACCGGCCGATTTTTTCGGTCGTTTTACGGTCTTGCCACATTGTATAATTATTATGTAAACTGATGATTTGCGATTTTATTTAATGATAATGTTTTCATTCGACGATCGTGTACACTCTTTCAAAATTATTTATTACTTGCGATGTACGTATTGAAATATGAAAATGTATTCTGCTGTTTTCGATAGTTGAATACTGTTTGTTATATTTTTAAAGTTTATTCACATTTTATATAACAAGAACAATCGTCGATGTACAACATATGTCATGTTAATAAAATTGAAATCATTACACAAATCGGTTCGAAAATATTTTATTTGTCATCATAATGAAGTTATTTTTGTAAGACAAAATGTAATTTATATTTAATGTGGTATCATTTAGGATCAGTGTCTGTAGATTGTAATTAAGATTTTCATAAATTTAAAAAAACAAATGTGCCTCAATTCATTCTTCCTTTTTACGTCATAAAGTATTATAATATATTTATTCATCAGACGTGTACTTAGGGACGACAGTTTGGTGGTATGGTTATAGTATGTATGCCTAAAACGTTGTCTACCCAATTGATGCTACAGTTGTATTTTACTAAGAAAGAAATGAAACTCAAAATACGATGGAAACTGATTTTCTTTAGTAGCTCAAGTCAGGAATGCCGCTACGCGATCTTCTAGTAATACTAATAAATGGTCTGTCACTGATTGATTATGTTGAGTTTTTGTCAATGAATTATATTTTTAGTGATGCTCGACTGTGACTCGATTGCCGGTGAAATTTAGAAAGTATAAAGATTCAACTATGTGGCGAGACACTCTCTATGTCTCAAATTTGATAGTGTCACTGTGCGTATCTTTATACTTTTGCTTGATTATTTTGACGAGCTTCATTGGGTGGGCGGCATAGGTATTTATAAGTCTTTAAATCGTCCCTACCTATGTGAAATAATAGAAGTTATAATGCCATTATTACTTACTGTCTATACAGTCACCATCAATAATATTTTAGCGGACGACTGGTAAAATACTGTACAGTTCTCTTCTGAACTAATGCATATGTTTTGGTTCGTGAGATTCGCTAGAACTGTGCTGTTGTAAAGCGATGTATAGTCCTTTGGTTGGCGAAAATAGTACTATTGTGTGGTTTTGTACCGTATTATCGTCCGTCATAAAAGAAAAGCGTCTGTCATAGACAAGGTGTAATTTTGGAGGATTATCAACTCCTTTAAATAGTAATCGAGTTTACCCGACTACCTGAGGTACTTCTTCCTGAAGATCTTTATTAAAGCAATTTTAACTCTTGGCAAAGACCTTAGAGTTGATAATCTATAAAAATTACACCTTATCTATGAAACACCCTCCTCTTACGACGGACGATAATAAGGTACATAACCACACAATAGTACTGTTTTCTTCAATGAGATCGTACACAACGCCCACCGAAGGACTATAACTTACTCACAATATTGAGCTCTGCCGCTTAGATGTCATTGTTGGCGACAGCGCATAACAAATATGTAGTTCATTTCACAAAGAAGCTAAACCCGTTGTCAGGGTATTCCCTCCCTTGTGGAATAAGGGCCTTATCACACTTGCGATTTGCGAGCGTATTTTCTATACAAATAAGCGACGCGGCGAACACGCTGCGCGATCGCCTTCATACAAAATACGCTCGCAAATCGCAAGTGTGATAAGGCTCTAAGTGGTCGACGAATGGCCGGACGCCGTCCTACTAGCGAGCCCGCAGTGTACCCCGATGTATTCCTAGGAGATATAAGACGTGTAAAGTAGACTAGTTTTACGTTACTTTATGTTACTATCATACCCCGTGATTTTCGGTGCAGGAATGATTTGACACGACCGACAGTAAGCGTCGAATCATTGTTGCATCGAAAACCCCCGGGGTATTACTATAAACAGCGCTGTCGCGCCTAATAATTTTCGTGTAGTTATATATCTCGAATTACTAATATCTATTTATATACGCATAGTGTTTTTAAGCAATAGTTGAGAATTGGAAAATGTGATATGTTGATTTTGTACGCACCATAAGCATGTTAAATGAATTTACTTGTTTTATCTCTTGTGTATATTTACTGTGCGGCCTCGGACTTTTTGAATAATTAGGGGCCCGTTGACTCCTTTTTAATACTATAGGAGTCAGTGACATCACATCGATAGAAGTCCAAAACTGAAAAATAGTTTGACGACTAAGCATTATTATATGCTCAGGGAAAGTCTAAGGTTGATACAAAACCCCTTTCGCTGAGTAGACTACGCAAGTACTTGCTTTGTTACATTTGTTAGAGTTTTTGACGGGATGAGAAAGATTAACCATAACTGCCGAAACAACCGACGAAAAATATGATTAATTAGATATTCCGCTTTGTGTAATAACTTCCCGTTGAGGTTTTTTATATAGGCTTTATGAAATTCGCGAATTGACTTGTAACGAGATTTGGCTCGACTTGGAATTTGTGACAATAATGTAGTGACCCCGACCCCTAGCGGGTGTTTTTGTATAATAAGCGCTCTTGTTTAGATGTTGCGTAACTAATATCGTAAGTACTATAAGAAAAGTTCGTATCTACTGTCTCTGTTTAATAAACTAAGACACTTTTATTATTGTATCATAAATTATACCCTAGTAAAAGTTCATACGTACTCACTGGTTTTTCTTGAAGGATATATGAGATACGAACTATTCTTTAGGAATATTGACACACGAACACGTACGCGTTGAAGATTTACTGAACAAACTTGACGGATTTATCAACATTTAATCTATCGGATTTTACATGTATCTTTGCATGCTAACAATATCTCTATGCATTCGGATCAACTGATGTTACACCATGTTTTAAGTGAATAGGGAAGTGTCACATCGATATACTACCGTTTATAATTCACGTGACTTTATATTATGTGACAAATGTTCGTTCATAAATCTGATATAGGGATATTTGTGTCCGAGCGTAGTAACCGAACTCATGGATTCGCCAGGCCAGTCGTATCCGCCGGGCTAGCGCAACTGGCCGTGACAGTATAAAAGTCTGGACAGTTTGCCGTGCTTTGTTATTCACAAGTGAAAGAGTTATTAGCGAGCTCACTCACTGTCGAAGAAATTATATATTTCACTCCCACGTGTAACAATGTCCCTATTATCAGCCGGGGCCTTAAAATGGTAGGAATTTATCGATATTTATGTTTCAGATACTATTCATTAGAAATAATTTGAATTATATTTGTTTAACTAATGCCGTTCGTGCGTATGTTTAAAGCAAAGAATGTAATTAATAAAAATATATTAGTTTAATGTTATTTAAAAATGTTTACAAAGCCGTCAACTTGGTCTATTATATTGTATAAATTCGTAGCATTTTTTAACTTACCGATTCTGATTTTTTTGTTCATTAAAGTTTTTTATTTATTTCCAGAGATAAGAGTTAAATGAAATAAATATCTTGATTAATTTATTTTTGGTTTGTTTATTTTTGTTGTCGTTTATTTTTATACTGCCTTTTTTCTTTTATTTAAATAAGTCATTCATTTAACTAAACGTTCATCTAGTCTAGACCAATCTAGACTGAATAATTCTTTAACTAAATATGAAGTTTTTCTACTTCGTAGCATCTGCATGTACCTATTTCCTGTTTTATACAAAAAGTAGAATAGGACTGTTTTTTGTTAACGTGCTGATAGTGTCATAAATCTTTCAGCCGACTCTCTCGCTCGCACTCGTTGCTACTTCGAGTTGTTGCGAATGAGTATGCGAATGAATATTAAAATATGATTCAAACTTATACTCAATAGTAGATAGATAGATAGATAGATAAGATATTTATTGAATAATAACTTATTTTACAGTAATAATAACTATAGCCTAAGATATTCTACATGGCAAAAAATTACATGCGCCTGAACTAGGATTCCCTGTGTTTCAGGCATAAAGAGGACTAACTTATTAACAATTTCTTAAATAAATAATCATAAACACATTAAATGATAAATTATAGATCGGATACAATAATATTTAATTAGAATGAATACAAGAAAATCAACTTAGAACAATCAGTAGCTTCTCTGTATCTTCGTATGACATATTTTGTAGTGCTTCCCGGAGTGTTTTCTTACATTTCGCGTAGCTGAGCGGATATATATCCAGCTTCGTATTAAGCCTACTGTACAGGAGAGGACCCAGCGAAACAAAAAATCTAAAACAGAAGTGACTCCTTCGAATAGTTTTAGAGCAAACAATATCCTTGCGCCGTTTATTAGTATACTCAGTGCTATAAGGGATTGCAGCGTGCTGTTTAAGGACCGTGCTTAGTATAAATAGTTGCCGAACGGTTAGTACTTCACAAGACTTATAAAGAAGGTTAGTAGGGTAGAGGAAAGGACGGGAAGTGGAAACCTTTAGAATTGCTCTTTGAGCTCTTTCTAAGTTTAATAATGTAGTTTTGGCCAGGCCGCCCCATGAGGAAATGCAGTACGTTAATATCGATTCACATAGGGCAAAATAGACTCGCTTGATTAACTGTGGGTCCGCAAATGAACGCAGTTTTTTGAAAACAAATATCAACTTACGAACTCTATTGCATAACGCTGCTATGTGATATTTAAAAGAGAGAGTATCATCAATTATTATTCCTAAATACTTAATTTTGGTAACTGCGGCTATATCTGGACATTTGCATTGTGTTTTATTGGGGTCCTTACAGTTGTGCGAGTAGAGCTTGGGATTATTTGGTGCTAAATTAGATTTGCGCATGGAAAACTTTATGTAGTTAGTTTTGTCCGAATTAAGTGTAAGTAGATGCTGTTGAAGCCAGTTATTGACAGTGCTCAAGCCTCGTTGCGCATACGTATAAACTGCCTCTATTGTTTTTGCAGAAAAAAGTAGAACAGTGTCATCCGCGTAGGAAATAATTTTGCCGCTATCCACTTTCAAATTACAGAGATCATTAATATAAATTAAAAACAGTGTAGGGCCTAGTATACTTCCTTGGGGAACCCCAAAACAAGTGTTTTTCAGGTCAGAGCTGACAACATTGTCTATTTTTATGCATTGAGTGCGCTCATCGAGATAGTTTGCGACAAGTTTGAGTTGGGTGCATAGTGAATTTCATTCGCAATTTTAATTTTATTGACAAGTCAGAAGAATATACAGAGACCTGATTTGTGTAGGAATTATTTTTTTCGTTATCATAAAATACTTAAATATTTGCGACTTTTTCCACGTTTCTTTGAGTAAATTGGGTTCCATATTAATCGAATATCCAGTTATGACTAGAAAATACATGAAATAGTCAATTAATAAAGTTAAATATAGGAGTTTGTAATATTGTACAAATTTTATTAAATTTATAAATTTAGTCATTTAATGCATGGAAATGTTAACCACAATAACCATAAATGCAGTTTGGAATGAAATAGATGAATGAGTATGAGTATGAATTGTATTTTAATGGTAATATCGGCTGCATAGCTCTCTAAAGTCTTACCGTGCTATCAGAAGTCCAATGCCTACTATAGAATTTTTCATCTATAATGAGTCCCACCTGTCATCTCAGTACATTTTTCCGATTATCTATCTATATATCCATACTAATATTATAAATGCGAAAGTGTGTCTGTCTGTCTGTCTGTATGTTACCTCTTCACGCTTAAACCGCTGAATCGATTTTGATGAAATTTGGCATGGAGATAGTTGAAGATCCGAGGAAGGACATAGGATAGTTTTCATCCTGGAAATTATCCCTAAAAAGATTGAAAAGTGAGTAAGTAATTTCATGATGACATTGATGACCCTGTCGGAAATGTAATGATTAGACCAAAAGCACAATTGCTCTTACATTTGCTTAGGCGCTTTAAATAATCCCTTTTATTAATTAAGGTGATTAGGTGGAAATATCGTGTTGTACGAGGTTGCTTCCATACTTCCAAGTTCCACGCGGACGTAGTCGCGGGCAAAAGCTAGTAGGTATATAAAACAAAGTCCTGTTAGTTACACTATTTATAACTCAAGAACGGCTGAACTGATTTGGCTGAAAATTGGTGGGGAGGTAAGCTTAGAACCAGGAGAAGGACAGGATACTTTTTTCTCTACATTTATCGACTTTCAGGCGGTACAAAGTTCGCTGGGTCAGCTAGTAGGTTATAAAATGTACTGAGATGACAGGTGTCACAGAACTCTTCATAGGTGAAAAATGGTGTACTTAATTTATATGCCAACATCGGCGCGTTAGCTTGAAGGCCACCAGAACAGGCATAACCCCATCAATCAGTAATCTATATAACATAATAATATAAGCATTACCTATAAGTATACAGTGTTCTTCAATTTACGATATATAGATTATATCTATACATAGGTACCTACTATATCAGTGTAGCAAACTTTTGAAATTGTGTTCATATTCATATATTAGATACCTATACATATTTATTACTGCGTGTAGATAAATGGGATCTTCTTATGCTAATGTACATATATGGGAGAATATACAACTATCAAAATTGAACGAAGTAGAAATTGTATGTCATATCAAGGAGTAAATAATCAAATTTCAAATACATGAAATCGTGGCACTTTGACTTATAAATACAAGTATATTACAACTTAAATTAAAAGAATGGCTTAGATATTGTTTTCCTAAAAACAAATGACAAATACATATCAGATTTGGCAAGCGAGCGACTAAAAGTAAAGAACTAAAAATGGTCCACTTTTAGTTTTGTACTATCTAGTGTAAGAATTCATATGGGAGTTGGTAATTTTTCTAACATGGAATGTCAAATTCTCTAACCAGACACGTTACTTAATACATACAAGAGGTTCATACCTTTAGTTATATTTAAATATTCACCCATGATTATGTACCTATATTACTTATACCATGTTGATAACTGATTAGTTTTTGGATATTACCTACTCTTGAACCATCATAATAGCAACCAGACTTGTGGTCGTCTTAGGCTGGGAGTCCACCAGAGTTCTTTGAGGTAGCTGTGTGGTGCGCGAGGAAAAATCAAAGGATTACCTCATTTCCTTAGCCTCGAACAGCGCAGCTCTAGTGGAAATAAATTCCGTTTCAAGGTATTTTTTTTACATTCAAAACAAGTGATAAAATGCGTATATTCGAACAATAAACTCGCTAGCTGTCTATTCATTTCCTGAATTGAGGGGTCGGCGTTGTTCAATAGTATAATTTTGAACATTTTTATACATAATTTAACGGATATTTCTGCCTGACCATTACTGCACGAATGGTAAATAAGGGACGTTGAATGTTTAATCCCGTTCGATAAACAATTACAAAAGTAATTTGAAGTAATCTTGTAATCGGGAATGGATTAGTAATGACTATCACTGGCGTTTTTTATATACGTATGTATAAGTCATCAAAGTTGTAGATTACGCTCGCGCTCGGTGTGGCGCCAGCAGCTTATTAGGTACCATGGATGTGATGACAATGTATGAGTACATACAACTTATCTATTGCGTTCTTGTGAGGGGTACCGAGATGCCTCCTTGACTGACAAAAGGCTTCAGTTAAGTTGAGTCTGCAACAAACACGCAACGTCGTATATTACGTAATTTATATAAGCTGTTGATCACCACAGGTATAGCGCGTAATTCTGATGCAAAGACCGAAATTTCTTCCCTAACCGTCATCGAACGAGATAGTTCTTACTGACACTGAAAACAGGTTTCTTTTTGTCATCTGCAACCTATCATGACTGATGGTCATAGGTTATGAGCCCCACTTTGCTTAGATGAAACATGGTGCATACGTTTATACATAGGTATCGTTTGAAAACGCTAATCCTATACCTATTAGTGACTAATGGTGGCTCTCCACATGGCCTTATTTTTTCTAATATTAATGTTGTATCCCATCGTACAGAACAAACGGGATATATTACTAATATTTGATTAGTACATTCAATGTTAAAAGAACCATGGGCTGTATCTATTCCCTTCGTTTGAAGTTCAATTGTGCCCCGCTGATTCGAATGAAAGAACAGGACGAAATGATACGAACTTCAACTTGAGAGTAGATACCATGTCTGTGATACCAAGTAATTTTAGCCTTTTCGACTTTGCCTTGTCCATACTACGATCAACAGGGCTAGTATATCTTACCGCGACTTCGCTTGTCGCGCGACTCGGCAACTTCTGTCTTGCTCGCACGGTATTGAAAGGATAGTGAAAGGTACCTATTGTATGTCGCGCGACAAAGAGTCGCGTGTTAGACACAGGCTAAAATAATAACCTACTTTTAACACTGACTGTAGATTGTGAATATGATAATAAAATTATGTATATATCTGTTAGGAATGCCGTAGGTTTGTAGTTAGACGACAATTATAAACATTTACATCGCATGTTAAAGCTATCGTTGTCTTCTTGATGTCTTGTCAATTTTATACAATAAACTCATTGGAACTACTACGTCTTTCAATATTAAGTATTGTTTTTTTCCTGCTTTGCTATAAAGCACTTTGCTATAAATGGACGAATCAACTTTTTGATCGACATATGTGTCTCCGGCGCTACTCAAAATGTCTCCGGAGCTGAGTTACAAGAAATCGGTCTGCTACTATACCTATACATATTTTCCGTTTATTAGGTTTAACAGTTAGGACATTGAACGTTTTAACGTAAATCTTTAATTTTAACATAGAGAAGCCTTTAATTAAAGGTGAAATTAGAAGTGAGGGAAGTTTAATTGTGTCGTCAAAAAATAGATTCGCCCTTATTTATTAATATAATGGAAACTCGGTAAGATTTGTCAAATCACGGATCGCTCGCTACGCTCAGGACCGCATCAGTGGAAACGCCTGATGAAGAGCCTGAAAATATTTTCTTCTGCAAGGATTGACATCGATCTATTGCTCATTTTTTATCCGCACAACAACAAAGGAAATAAAACCACAACTTCACACCGAAGACATTTATTCAACAAAGTCGAATTTATTTCAATGTTTTATATAAAATAAAATATAACAAAATTACGCTTTTTACAAATTATTCCTAATGAACACTTAAGCCTGCTCGATACACGTACAACGTTAACCACAGGCTCCGATAGTGTAGGCAGCTTTATGGCTAAATTTAGGCGATATCCGTTTCATTATATAAAAGAAACCACGACAAAGTAATATAAACAAACATTGGTATCTATCGTGCGATCCGCGGAAAACTGCACGAATTTAAGAGGCCTTATTCCTTTTAAAATGCTGATAGTTTCATATTATTGATAATGATACTACCTAGAACAGGGCTATTGAGATTTATTGGTATATATTTGAAACCTACATTTTGAATTTTTCATTGATATTTTTAGTTTCAAAATCTACTCGAAATTGACAAAATTCACGCGGAAATTTGTTTTTTTTTTCAACTTATTTTCGAGTGAATGAAATGAAAGTAGGTATAAATTTAAATAGCTACGAGTATGTTACTACCTAGAACTCGGGGAAAAGTATTATTCACTTCAAAAAGTTGGTTGAAATTATCAATATATTTATACATATATTTGTCATAATATGAAAAAAATTTTTTTTAAAAGGAATAAGACCTCTTAATGGTAATTAGGGGCCTGTGGAAAACTATTAGATGGCAACGAAGGTTGTTCAATTGCATCCCTACGGTTTGCTGCGAATCGCACATTTGCACCAATCATAACTACATTGCAATAAAGCAGGCATTGAGCGGGACGTCAGTTCGATTACATGTGTATTATGTGCATTAGTGCATTAGATAGGTATTCTCATTGTACGTACTACGAAGACACCTTTTAATTAATAATCATTTAAACTTACACGATATTCACAAACACACACACACATACAACAAAACGAGACTTAATCGTTCATGTGAACAGATATAAAACTCATTGCAACGTTTGTATATATATCAATTAACAAGATCGCTCAATATGTGCTTATTTGCAATGCAATGTATGAACATAGGAGTGTGATGGTGGGTGAAGTACTTAACATTAGTCTACCGACAGATGAATTTGTTGATTTTCTACCTCTACTTGTACCTGAGTGACTTGTTAGAAAAAGAGTAGGTACCTACTTAATATATGAATGTCAAATGTAGGTATATAGATGTAATTATGTAAAATGTTCGTAAATGTATAATGTATTTAAGTGAACAGGAGTTTGGCTCATATTGTTTACAGCACATCAGTTTATCGTGATATTAGTGAAATTGACCGCCAAGCAAGAATCGTTTAAGGCTCAGTATCCGTTCATGAATGCTGATTGTTTTAGACATTTTTCTCTATGATCAAACTTTTCTTCAAATATTATCAAAGTGACTAGTTAGAACAGGGCTATTGCAATTAATTGGTATATATTAAAAACCTACAGTTTGAATTTTTCATTAATAAATTTCGTATCAAAAACTACTCGAAATTGTCAAAATTCACGTAATAAACTGGGTTTATTAACTTATTTTCGACTGCACGCAATGACAGCTTGAAATAGCTATGTTACTATCTAGCACTCGGGGAAAAGTATTATTCACTTTAAAAGTTGGTTATTATATTTGTCGTAATATGAAAAAAAATACCTACATTTGAAAATGTATAAGGCTACAAATATAGTTCCAAAATTCACTGACAATACTTGATAATAATATAAATTTTAAAACGTACAATATCGAGATTTTTTTTAAATATATGTATGGTCGTCCGCGATAATATATAAAAAAAGGACTCTTGTATACATATTTTTAGCACTCTGTCTTATCAGATATCATTGCAGATTACATAAAAATCTACTTCATTATAACTAGTAAAATTGGGATTTACCTATTTAGTGAAAAATCCGTATCATGAACATATAAACTACTTCAACATCATTCTTTACGCTACCATTTTCCTCCTAATTTTCTTGCAGTGAGTCTTTGATCAAAAATGTCTGAGCACGCGTCTACGCCGTTAATAATAGAGGCATGTTCACATATTTTTAAACAAATATGTTGAAATATTTTTGTACAAATATGTTCATATATTTTTGAACAAATATGTTCAAATATTTTTGAGGAATTATGTTCAAATATTTTTGAACAAATAAGTTCAAATATTTTTGAACAAATATGTTCATAAGAACTACACGTTTGCCGATATAACGGTGATCTCTCTTTTACAATCTTAGTAGGATACCTAACTTACGCAGTGTCTCAAATAGTCTCAATGGCTTCAAGCCGTGGTCAATCAGAGACATTGACGTTCTGTTAAGAAAGCAGTCCAACGCTCATTAAGTAGGTAACAGCGCAATATTACTGATACAGAATTCCTGATGTATTGAAATATAGATCAGGAATTCTGTGCCTTCACTATCGACACTATCCATTTGAAGGACCCAATGTCTAAATTTGATTTCAAAATCTAATCGCCTCGTGACATATTGTTAGTCTTCAAACGGCTTTGGATGGGCTTTGCTACCTCCCTACCTAAGCTTCTCGGGATCGATACGCTTTGAGATTCCATAAAAGTAACGTGGATATTACGTGTAGATAATCCTATTGAAGGAGCATCTCGACTGTGCCAAGAGCCAGAAAATCATGTACTTATGGGTGATTCTACAAAAAATGGGTAACTCGATGTCATAGGGCAATAAAATAATGTTTTGTTATATTTTGTTTATATTTTTAATTTTATTTGAATACTACTAAAAGCCTTTTATTTGGTCACCCAATTTCAGCTATTCATTTTAAATACAAATTTGTGAAACTGCACAATTTATCCTTAAAACGTCAGTACTTTGGCATGTCACAACCTCAAAAGTGGGCAATCAAATGGCTGTATAATAAATATTACCTCTAATGTAAGAAAACTTACTGTTTCAATACAATCTATGATGTATTTAATAATGTATAACACTACTTTCATAATATAATATTCTCACTGTTGTTGTAAAAAATATACGAAACTTTGTGTTCAGTTTTATTCGTCAGTCCGCTGTCTGTTGTTCGAATTGGAATTTCGCGCTAAATATCGGCGACTCAAATTCAAATCCGCGTTAAATTTCAAAGTTGATAGTAAAGTAAGCTGCAGGTCGAGCCATTTTACGGCCACTATTACTGAGCCTGTACCAGAGTTGTGGTTGTCATGTGAACACGTGCCAATCCAGTCAAAAAATCAGTCCTATGGTAAGTCGTTATTTCCTTGTTAATCTGTGTTATACTTGAATTTATACACAGTCAACTTTGTTTTGTTAAAATGTAGCTAGTTGATGTTCGAAAATATCAAATTAAATGTTGATTCTAAAGATAACCCCAAATTCATGTCTTTTTCATCAGTCCGTTGGCGTCAGTCCTTTGTGTTATATTGCGCCAAAGGACTGACGGGTTTCCAGGGTACTGACATTTGTAGCGTGTTGAAGCTGTATATTTTTACTTATTTCAGTTTAAACCATCGTGCCGCTTCTTAAAAAAAGAAGGAACAGGGGTAAAGACATTTGTTAAGGAAATAACACCTTGGGAGCAACGATTAGCCACAAAAATAAAATAAAAAAATCATCTGAGTACACGCAAAAAAAAACAACTTCTGAATCATACTACTTATATCTTTGTTCGCCAGAACTACTGACCACGAAGCATAATCAATAGATGGTGAACAAATGACCTATTATAAACGACGACCAAAGAGCAAATGAAGGGAAAGACAGAAAAAGTCCAGAAATAGGCAATTAAAAAATATTGAACCAAGCAATGGTTTCAAAACTGAGAACTAGACTGAAAAATCATCGACCAAAATATAGGAGAGTCAAAAAGCAGTCTAAGTAAGTTGTCAAATCTATGGAAGAAACTCCATAAACCAGAATTGGAGAAATTAGTGAAGATATTACTAAAAGGAAAAGAAGGAAACAGTGAAAAAGGGCCTTTGCGGAAGTGTTATTTAAATTAAATTAAAAGAAACTACATAAAGAGATAAAAAAAAGTTCGAACAAGCTACAACAAATACAAAATTATAGAGAATACCAAAAATAGCAGTGACTTATAAAAAAACAGGGATGCTTACTTAGAAAATGTATACTGTTAAACTACCTCAAAGTAGTAAAGCCAATTAAAAAGCTGTTTGAATGGTGGAGATAGATCTTTCTTACAGTATTACACGTTAAACAGTTTTTCAATTATTACTTCAGTGAATGAAGACTAAGAATAAGACTAAAAACATAAGAATAAGACTAAAAATAGTTTCTATCGTCTGAAAATCGAAGGTGAGTGAGGTACTCGCCGTTAATGTTGATGCCAAGTCCGTTCCAATCCAGTAGCTTGAAGGCATATTCCAGTGTAGCAGTAAACAGTTTTGGAGAAATAACGTCTCCCTGTCTTACTCCTCGCTGCAGTTGGATAGGCTCTGGCCTTGGATTCGGACTGACATGGTGGTGTTTCAGTACAAACACTTCAGCACTTCGATGTATCGATAGTCGATACGGCACCGCTGGAGAGATTGAAGCACAGCCCATGTCTCGATCGAATCAAAGGCTTTTTCATAGTTCACAAACATAGTGGCCGGCTATACTCCTTTCTCTTCTGTACAACCTGCCGCAGTGTATGAATTTGGTATATGGTGCTAAAGCTTTTCGGAATACGGATTGTTCGGGAGGTTGGAAATCGACTGTGCGCGAGACGATTGGTAATGACTCTGAAGAACAGCTGATGAACATGGCTCAGCAGTGAGATGGTCCTGTAGTTTTTCAATAAAGGCTATGCTCGAAGTTTCTGAGCGCGAAAGAATCAGAAATAAGGATATCCGCAGTAGAACCAGGGTAACCGACACAGCTCACAGGATTGCACGGTTGAAATAGCAATGCGCAGGCCATGTAGCCCGGTAAATGAACGGCAGTTGGAGCAGCTAAGTCGTAGAGTGGCGACCACGTATAGGAAAGCGCAGCGTGGGAAGGCCCCCGACTAGATGGACGGATGACCTCCTGAGGGTAGCGGGGAATCAATAGATGCGGTCTGCACGGGATCGCACTTTGTGTCGAGTCATGAGGGAGGCCTATGTTCAGCAGTGGACGTCTGTGGCTAATAGATAGATTAGTTCCTAAGAGATTTATTTCTAAATTTTAATAAATATCAAGCATATGTTATGAAGTTGTGTATTTTGTCAGTACTTTGTCAGCCTCGTCAGTCCCCTGGCAGTCAAATTCAGAAAACCCGAAATTTCTCCGGTTCTACTTAAAAAAGTGACTGGCCCAATCTCGAGCAATATATTCATTACATTACCTATCTTATATACCCGAATTTGTAGCATTTTGATTAAAAAACTATCATAAACAAAATATCCCGAAAAGTTACCCAACTTTTGTATATTCGCCCTTATACCGTTGTCTTCGTATCGACAATGGAATATACCAATTCATTTAGGACTGAATTGATAAGCAAATGCATAAAAGTACGTGTGCAGTATTAATTAATTGTGTGTATTAATTTACCAATTATATCACATGCTATTGTGCATCTCACAGGTATGGTCCGGGGACATTGGTCATTGGTCATTTGAATTCGGATTCCTATGGGTAAGTATGACTAACAAAGCAAATGATTGTTGAAAGCCATAATGTGATGTTAGTCACAATATAGTTTAGTCAAGTTCAGGCACAAATAAATCAAACCATGATAAACCATGACACTTTTCATACATCGTTGTTTCACTTATTTAAGATATAATTTTGCGTCGAATTCATACTCCGTCGCGCTACTTAAATGTTAAAAAATACACCTAAAAGATCCCAATGATTTGTAAGGAACACAAAACTAGGCTAAAATGAAGAAATAGCAATATTATTTTGGCATCAATATCTATTAATTCCCTAGCAAATATAATACATAACAAAATAAATACACTCTTCCTGAGGATCTGAGAACAGATGTGGATATTTCGACGAATCTGCGTTCAATAATAGTCAGCGGAATCAGCTTATATGACGCAACCAAGTCTACTCATAACTTATTACGCTCAGGGTAGTTTCACACGAACATGCGAATAAGTGCGACTAACTCAGACGCGTCCCAAGTAGCACTATACGGCCTTTATACAGCTTAAATAAGAGTTATAATGGCTGTATTAGCTTGTACAGCCTGTTTGCTACCTGGGGTGGCATATGAATCCAACAAAATGATGAAAGTAGTCTTATTGTATAAATGCACTATTTTTCGCAGTAACATGTAAATTCAGGGTCTTGTTATCAATAACACTACTTAACGCTAAGCCGATTTCGCGTACATTATTCTTCAGCTTCTAAACACTCCAATAAGTTGAGAGAACTGCAATCTACATTACGAGATATCCGTAGTGTTTGAACAGAGGTAAACCTCTGTACACATTTCCTACGTCGATTCATCATCCTAGTATTACCGATCCAGACGGTTAGAATGCTTATTGGCATCGGGACACTTCGAAGTGGTGATTGAATTCAATGATTATACCTAGATATTTAGCAGGAACCACCGGTAGTTAGTGCTTACATAATAATAATATCGTCAGACCTGTCATCGATAAACACCACGTTAACGTTATAAAGAAATACACAATATATAGACAATACACACTGAAAGTTGTTTCATTTAGACTGCTCCATATAACAACTGTTTACCGCAAGTTAGAAAAAAAATTGGGGACCAAACATGTATAATATTATACGAATTATGTCCATTTGAACATGATCGCTGGCACGCGAAGTGGGTGTGTTTGCGGCGTCTATCAATTTAGGTCTGTCATTTCCCTCTATAACGTTGAAGTGTTACTTATCGATAACGATTGTCGATGTTTTTATTTTGTCGAGGACTACCAACATGTCGTTCGTACTAGGAAAATCTCTAGGTATGTACTCGTAAATGATAGATATGCAGATGTGAAGGTATATTTGACATTTGAGTTGAACCATAATGTATTGCTCGTATTGAATTGTACTCGTAGATGTAAATTGACAAATCTCATGACTTATTAAGGGGCTTCCAAACAGGCCATGTTTGCTGCAAATTGTGGCCGGCCATTATTTGCATCTTGCTCCAGCGTGCAGCGTAGGGTGTCAGAGGGACGGCCACAGTTGCCGGCCACAAATCAAAGCCCCTTTAAAGTTTGAAATCGAATCGATTTTGTGTTTGCAGTTCTCGTGTTTGCACATAATTATTTACTACATTTGTAGGTGCTGTGTACTGTTCTAAAATGTGTGTCTTGTTAACCACATCCATCGATCCTTTTTTTAATTACGCAACGCCTCAGCCACTTACATACTAAATAATAAATTGTATGATGTTAATACTTTCGTTTCACAAGCCTAATACTATCATATATAAAAATGTGAAAATCTGAAAGTACTTATAGCTAAACCTATGAAGAATTACAGATTATAAAAAAGCTGTTGAATATTTACGAAATGAAATGACATAGTTTTTCGACACCTTAATTAAGAATGCAATAAAAATGTACAAAATTATTATTATAATATAGGGATGAAAAAAGAGTAACAACTATAAATTATATGAAGCAAATATGAATAAAGCTAGACATATAATACTAAAATCAGGTTAAGAACACATATTTCACGGTAGACTATTCATTTAAATATGTAAATGTAATTCTACTGGTTATGCAATGCGAAAATAGTTATCCGTTTTAGTAAGGTGCACTTAACATAATTAATTAAAATGCAATTTACAATATCAAATTTAAACTAATTAACTTAAATATTATAAATCCATACAATTCCAACACGTTTACATCTTTGGTTCATACCTAGTAATGGTTGGTGGCCACTTCATAATTCTCGCCCTCGCTCACAATTATAAAAACAGGACAAACTATATACAAACCCGACTGCAGAATTTACACGCAACGCAAACGCTTTATATGTAAAAAAAGTGAAAACATGTGCATAGGCGTATCTAAGATGTTTTTCAGACGGGATCTGAGTGGAGGCCTGGCCATGGCCAATGAGATGGAACCATGAATTTATATCGGTAACCCAAACCCAACATCCTGGGGTGGGCATTAGACTATGATGCCCACCCCAGGATCTATGAACACGTGACTGTTTTTCAGCAAGTAGTACAGATCTAGTAATTGTTTTTTAGTATTTTGTCGGAATACCCCTTTTTTACAATTCTATCCCAACTTTAACACACAAGTTGATAAAGAAATCATGCTAAATAAAATATGACGACAAAATAAAATGGTGAAACATTATCCACTACATCTGTACCATAGATACAACGTATTGATTTCATTGTTTGAATGATCCAAGTCACGTAGTTTATTGTTTTTATATTTTGTTGAATGCCTTCATAAACAATATATATTATAAAACAAAAAGCTTCAAATAATCATTAACGTTACAATTCACAAGAGAACGTTCAAAGTTATTCAGGCATTGGGAGGGCAAAAGGAATCAGATAAAAATTTATCATGATAGATTGCATAAATAAGTTAATATTTATTCTATAGACGAGGCAGCCGGGTAAAAGCTATCATTTATTTATATAAATTAAAATTAATATCGCTTTGAACAAAGTCTAAAGAAAATGGTAACCATTACCTATGTTATTGATGTTGCAACAATATATAAAGTTCATTAATATAGTACAGGACTTGATACGCCATAGGAGTCAAACATCATTTTCGTATTAACCAATAACATGAAAATACTTAACCTTATAAAAAAAGCGACTACGAATTATGACACACAAACGAGTCAACTACATAGGTAATCCAAGCGGATTCATAATGGCTATTTGGTTACCTAAATTCGTGAAAGTATAGCACTGATTATAATTTTCCTTACCTAACAAGTTTAAAATTTGAAATCTCTATACCATACATAGGTATCAGACTATCATGAAGGCATATAATGGAAAAGCGAAAAGATTCGAGTAGGTAAAATACCTAAAACAAAACTTTACTTGCGCTGAAAACACAACTGCAAATACAATTGTGATTATTGTATTAAGCGGTTCACACTCACGTTAAATTGTCAGGAACGGCCCGATATTTTTCGAACTCGTATGGAGCTCTTCATCAGGGACCGTACAGCGACGCGGTAACTTAGTCACCGCTGTCGTCGTCGCTTAATACAATTAACTGTCTCACGAAAGTTTTAATAAGATTACAATTGTGTTTTATAGCGATCAAGTGTAACTTTGATTGCAACCTAGCTCCTTTTAAAAATGGAATCTACAAATTAGCGTACGGCTACACCATTGATAGTGACGACAGCGTTAGGGCCGGTCGGTTCAGGTTCATACGCAGAATCCGTGTCGCTCCTTCTGCCGTACGCAGCATTGTCTGCTAAGTGTTCACTGTATGGCGAATCATACACGTTATCGGTGACATGGTCGTAAATATGTCGTCCGTTCGTATCGTGTAACGTCGCGTAGCTCATGACTGCTGCGTTCTGGTCTTCCTTGCGTTCAGCCCCTTCTATGTTCTCTGTGTTCTTTACTGGTGTCGATTTGCGGCTGGAAGTGACATCATAAATTACAATAAAGTCTTAGAGGAACTGTTACTACGTTTTTTTACTTAAGTAACATTGTAATGCAAATTTTATTATACAATATCATATCATGATATCTACCACTAGGTTATTGCTGCCGTGCTAAGCTAAAAGGCGACATTTTTGTATGGAGGTCCATAGCAAGAGGTCGCCTTTTACCTTGGCACGGCAGATTGATAAATGGATAACCAAATGAGTCAATTCGATATTCCTTATGAGTCATTTAAAAAAAAACATGTACATAGTTAAAGGCTTAATAAAAACAAAATTACGATCGCGTCTTTTGTGTTACGAAAGTTACTTATACAAAAGATAGATGATGAAGATAATTATCGTTACACAAAGGAATCAATTAAGTTTCGTTTTAATTAAAGCCTTTAACTAAGTACAAGTAACGGATGATAACAAAAAAATGAGAATTCGTTCAGAGGTGTAAAAAAATACTCGTGTATCTTTTTAGCACAATTTGATATTATTGGAAAATATGTACATAGAAACTATTTACAAAATCATCAATGCACATTAGAATAGGACTCGTGGTCAGCTGTTCCACTCAGTATAAACATGACGTTGGAACAAGACTCTTGGACGGAATTCTTGTCCATTTTCCGCACACATGTTTTAATTATTTATATCAGTTGGGTACAATTTTCAGCTCTCCAATTATTTTTGTATACTAAACTGCTCAAATAACCTAAGAAATCTTCAATCGCCCGACATTGTGCAAGGTTTATGGGGTTTCGGATTTTCGGTACAAATGGTATATTATTAGCGTCTAGGAAACGTGTCGTTTTTTTGGCATAATGCGACGATGCTTTATCCGACCAGAACATATTCTCCATCTGAGTGATGTTTGCGAATAAATGCTATCAGTATTTTTTTCAAGCATTCGCTCTCATACACTTTTTGGTTGACCGCTAAACCACTCGGTTAGAACGACAGTTTCGAAAGACCTTTGTCGGATATAGCCACATAAAGCATAACTTTCTGCTCAAACTTGTGCTTATACTTGTGTTTTATATCGTCTGGTGTTGTAAAATTATTGCTGGTGTAGTATCGGTCATTTCCAGGTATATGTGTTTTACTCAAAGGAAAATAACTTTTATCGTCCAAAATGAATGATTTTCCTTTGTAATTTCGGATCATCCAGCGACACTGTGATATAATAGTCAGTTTTTGCTGTTCAGTGTATTCCAGTGCTCTCACCTTCTTGCGGCATTTCAGACCTACCTATCTTTTTCAAGAACGAACAAGTGCACGGTTGGGAACACTTTATTTTTTCTCGCGGCATCTCGTTGGCTCATAGGATTATTATCGTTAAAAGTGCTATGGAGTAGGTTCATCCTTCTCTTGGTCATTATCTTCGCTGGTCGCCGGCTACCACTTTTGTGATCTATCGTCAAGGATGCAAGAATTATATAAATAGTGGAGACTAAGTACATATTCTTTACTAAAATTATCTACAGTAGACTTTTTCCCCCAGTTATAGTTTGAATTATAAAAATTTTCAACCGTTTTCGCAGTGTTTCTTGTTTCGACACCATTTTGACAAATATTAATGCTTGAAAAACAAAATCAAATGAAGTTTAAGAACCTCAAAAGAAGTAGTAACAACTTCATAAACAAAGTTTTTTGTCTAAGTGAATAGTCTTGTTTTGAGGTCCATAGAAAGTTATTCTAATTTTTTTGTTATCACCCGTTACATGTTTTTTTTAAATGACTCAATAATATAATTGTAAATGTTTAAGAACCCTGCAAGTTATTACCTTTAAATACTGACTGCAGAATAAAGGGGAAGAAGATATTGATAATTATTGTAAAAGAGTCTACAGTGTCTACAGCATGTGCTAGTACTTTTTATGACAACAACTTTCCCGGTAGCAAACAGAGAGAGTATACCTAACTTGAATTGGAACGAGTATGAATGACATACGAGTGAGTGGATGAATGATGTTAAGAATCCTTTAAAAAGTACTTACAGTATCAAATAAATGGCGCCCAATAGCACCAGCAGGAACAGCACAACTCCGCACCCAATGCCAACCCTCAGCGGCAGCGTGCTCGTCTCAGCGGCCTCGTTGCTGGCTATCTCACAGCTCGGCTCGTCCCCGGACCAGTGGCCGTCGTCCATGCACTTGCGGAGGAAGGGGCCGACCCTCTGGAACTGGGGGAGGCAGTGGTATTCGATGGAACTGCCGAAAAGGGTGGAGCTGTTCGCTATGATGACTCGGCCGTTGTCGATGGTGCCGGGTGAGCGGCAGTCGATGGCTGCAATAAAATAATAGGTTAGGTATTGTGACTATGAAACAGCAAAGAAATGTTTGGGATGACTCTGTCTAAAAGACTGAGTTTTACAATGTTTTTTCTCTCCGAATTGGACTTGTTATAGTACATTACGTAACAAGGGTGGTAAACGAGGAATTACAAACGAGTGTCTATTAGAAAATTTTGATGCTTACGCAAGCAAACTGGCGGTGTCCCACTCCACGTTCCCTTGGGCAGGCATGTCCTGGTCTGGTTGCCCTTCAGGCTGTAGCCTCTCTCGCAGCGGTAGTGCGCCTCCCCGCTGATGCTACGAGTCGAAGTCACGACATGCAGCCCTATGCTGCCCTTGATCTGGACGGATGGGTCCGAGCAAGTTATTTCTGTGGAGAGACGAAATTGGTGAGATTTGGACAATATACATAATTGAGTATAGTTTATTGGGAACTGTTGAGTATCTGCTTGCCAGATATCTGGTCTAGTCCCGGTTAAAAACTTAACGAAGAGACATCTGTTCAGGATATATGTTTTTATTTATTTCTTCTTCTGCTCTTGCTCGACTATAACTTGTGTTTTCACTATTAGGTGTTTCTATACACCAAACAACTTTAATTATGTCTTATCTGAAACGATTACATTATGTATATAAAACCCTTACCTTTGCAAACGGGTGCTTCAGAGCTCCAGGTACCATTGTCTTGGCACAGGCGCCTGGACACTCCGTCCAGCTGCCAATGCTCATCACATTCGTACAGCGCAGTTGCGCCGTAGTAGGTGGCGTTGGTTGCGAGGGTCACCTTGCCGTTCTCGATGCGGCCTGGGTTGCCACAATCCACATCTGAGGAAAGAAAAGATTAAACTATTCATACAAAGGTCAAAGCTCAAAGAAAATTGCCAATATTGCAAGTAAAAGGGGGTATCGAACCCCTCTGGATTACGGTTCAGGGAGAGATTATTTAAACGTTTCGTAGCACTCAGTGGCTGTTCGCACACGAATGATACACAAAAGTACTTCAAGCTGGGAAAACCAGCAGAAGTAAAAGATTTTAAGTTTTTACAACCTACATTAACGGTCCTAATTGAATGTGTCACTCTACAGGTTCAAGAGTAATTTTATTTACACTATACTACTATACAAGTACTACTATAGAAGTTGCTTTCATTAAAATAAAAAAATAAAAAACATTGAATGCAATCGTTAAAATTAATTTTCTTGGTTCCATAGAAAACTCGACGAAAAGAGAAATAAAATCAAAGCAGCGGTTGAAATGAATTCACTCCAAGATTCATTTTGTTGATAATGTCTGCGATGGCTGTGGAATTCATTGCTATGAATGCCCTTTTTTATTGAACTAACTAACTAACTACGCTGGCTCAGCGACCAAAAATGGGTCTTGGCCTCCCACACAAGAGCTCGCCACTTTACCCGATCCCGCGCAATCTCTCTCTCTTTTTTATTGAAATTTATTTAAATTTAATCGGTTTGGCGGTAATTCAATTAGTACGATTTCGCTTCTATCTATCCGCCACAGACGTCCACTGCTGAACATAGGCCTCACCCATAGCTCGCCACTCGACTTGTACCTATACAGTGACACCAATTCAATAACGGCGGACTCCTACCTAGAACCTTCACTATAAACGCTCTTCGTGTCATACAGTGATAGTAATAACAGTATAGTCAAACCACACTAACTCTTCCAAGCAAATGAACTGTCAAACCATAGAACTGACTCACTGCATGGTTTGACAGTTCATTTGCTTGGTAAGAGTTAGCTTGGTTTGACTAGCACGCTTGGTTTCGTACCAAAGGAGGGACTAATATAATCTACTTAGATATGTGATCGATATACTCACATTGACACCTAGGGGTGACCCCGCTCCATTGCCCACTGTCCTCACAGGTGGACAAGCTCTCTCCCACAACCTTGTAGCCCCTCTCACATCGGTATTTGACCAGGGCGCCGATGCGGTAGGTGTTGCCGTTGCCCGCGCTCACAGACGTCGAGGTTCTGATCATAGTGCGTCCGTGCATCCGATCGTTGCCTGTTACTGAGACGATGCTGTTCTCGGCGACCACCGGCTCGGGGCAGCGGATTTCTATGGAATAGGTACATATCATAAGAAAGAGAACACATCATTAGAAGAGGTTTTAACTAAGGGCAAAATCCAAGACATCAGCGCTAAAAAGGAGACCCATCTGGAGTGTTACGGCGCGCTGTATAAGCAGATTGTCTGCGGAGAACCTGGAACCGCGTGCGTAAGAAGTGTACGAGACATTAGACAACTTGTAAAGGATAATGTGAAACTCTTTAATCCGTCCATAGCAACGTCTCAAGTACCGGCACTTCACACGGAGTTGACAATGTTTTTAATCACATGCTCTTTACTTGTGACCCGCTGGGCCTTATTGAATAACAAGGCGTCCGCGTATTTTTTTCTTCACCGTAGTAGACGGGTAACTTACCCTAACTTTATACTAAAAAGTGTCCTATAAACATTTTTCGAATTCCAGCTATCCATGTACCAAAATTGCTTAAATTTTGTCCAGCTGTTTCGGCGTGATTAAAGGACAAAGGAAATTATAATAAAATATGGCACCATGCTCGCACGCGCGCTTACACTAAATGACGACCCTGCATCACGTGATTAAGATTTTTCCTGAAATTAGAATTTTATAATAGTATACCGGGTGTGACCTGTAATAGGAACAATAAATTAAAACATAGATTCTTCCCTTGAAACTGAACAACATTTCTTATGCAACTTCTGAAAATAACGTGTATTAAATGATATTTTGTAGAATAATGTTTAGACAAAGAAGCAATGTAAAGTAACTGCTATGTCAATGCTCAGGTAAGGTCAATGTTGGACGACGTACATTGAAAATACTATTTAATTTGTTTGAATGACCCTCTTGGGTTATAAGGCCCGATAGTCCGCGTGTTTTTTTGTAAATCGCTATCACTACAAATTGCACGATTTTCTCACCTTAACGTACAACGTGCTATCTTGTCGCCGTGTGCGATTGGCAACGAGACATTGGCAGTAATGGTCGCTTCAATGTGACCGGTTGCCATTTTGTAAAAGAATAGTAGTTGATTGAAAATATTGAAATCATAAAATTCTGAAATCAGACTCTTTAAAAAAGTTCTGAAGAAATGTTGTTCAGTTTGAAGAGTGGAATCTATGTTTTAATTTATTGCTCCTGTTAGGCTACACCCGGTATGTAGATGTTCCAAGTGGTATAAACGTTATGTATGAACAAAGCTACCTTCACATCTCGGCGAGGATTCGCTCCACTGATGGTCGGACAGACACTCGCGCCTCGCCGGCCCCACGAGCCTGTAGTTGGTGGTGCAGGAGTACTGTATAATGCTTCCCAGATGCGTGGTGCCATTCACCAGCTCAGCGGCGCCGTAGGGCATCGGTGGCAGCTTGCCGCAATCCACATCTGTCAAGGTACACCAGGTATAAGCAACTGACAATATTTCAAAACAAGCAATTACTCGTATTGTTTTGAAATTTCTCACCCAACAAAATGTTTAACACATTTTGTTTGTAATATATGCAATATGGATACAAAGATCAATGAATACAAAATTATAATTCTTTAAGTTTTGTTTACAGTTATAGCCATTACAGGGGGTTTTACAACCCACGCCATATTGCGGATTTTTAGTGGTATTAATTTATTTTACTGGTATCGACAAATTTTTGAAAGTCGGTGAATGTCAATGATGTAAACAAAGAGGAAACAGGACCAAATATTCTGCAAATTTCAAGTATTTTTTGCATAATAAAGCCAAAACTGTCGACAGTGATGAAAGTCAAGTTTTTTCAATAGGATTCAGTACTTATTTCGCAAGAAGAACGAAGGACTGAGCAGCATTCCGGTAAACAAAGTTTTGAATTTGGTCAATGACCAATCCTTGACTGACGTTTACTAATGCAAATATGACGTCACTATACCTGGGCCAGACCGACGCTTGCCAGGCTCTACTTAATTACCGGTGGGCCTAGTATACACCGTGTAAAGGTGTACTTACACTCGCATTTCGGCGACTCGCCGGACCACTCGCCGTCCTGCTGGCAGACAAGGCTGTGCTCGCCAACGAGCTGGTGGCCGGCCTCGCAGTGGAAGTCGATGGTCGAGTGCACGTTGTAGTCGTAGGCCTCCATGTAACCGCCCGCTGGCACTTCGGGGTCCGCGCATGTTATCACTGTTGGAGGAGAATCGTCGTTGATTTATATTCTAACTAGCGACCCGCCTCGCACGGGTGCAACGTTGATAAATTATGCATGTATTATACATAAAAACCTTCCTCTTGAATCACTCTACTTATTAAAAAAACCCGCATCAAAATCCGTTGCGTAGTTTTAAAGATCTAAGCATACATAGGGACAGACAGACAGGAAGCGACTTTGTTTTATACTATGTAGTGAAGCGATACCAAGGTTATACTCACATTCACAGGAGGGTATATCGTGGCTCCATTTCCCGTCCCTGTTGCACGTGAGCACCTCGGTCCCCGCGAGCCAGTAGTCCGGCTCGCAGTTGAACTGAGCTACGGAACCATATGTCGTGGTGCCGTTGAGGAGGCGGAACGATCCCTTGTGGACTTGTGCTGGAGTCCCACAGTCCACGTATTTACAGGACGGAGGGGTGCCCGACCACACGCCGCCGAGGGTACAGGTTACACTCTGAAAATGATAAACTCTTGAGTTTGTTCGTACGAGTTGACAATAGCATTCAGCCACGTTACAGAATTAAAACAGAAAAATTTAAATGCGAACAAATAATTATAAATAACAGCGCCCTCTCGCTTGCTCGTTCACAGCTGTAAGGTAGTGCGGTAAGATTGTGAATATTAATGTATTCACATAGAGGTCGCTAAGGGGTAAAGCAAATAAACAATGCAAAGATCGACACATAAAGCATCAGGAAAATACCGAAAGGTTATCTGGGCGTTAGGGTGGTGGAATGGTTAACACGCTGGACCGGTAATCCAGAGGTACCGGGTTCGATTCCCGGTCTCTTCCACAAGGTTACGCATTTAAATTTTACTTTGTGCTTTTAACTTTGTATCAATGGTTTAATATTATAACAATTGTGGTGTGTACCCAACTACCCATATAAAAAAATGAGAAGTTACATGTTTCATAAATCTTGAGTTTGTTTGTTTGTACTAGTTTTCAAATAGCATTCATTGCCAGCCACGGTTGCGCTTTTCTCGCGTGATAACGTATCCTGTCTATCTCACACTGTATTGAAAGAAAAGGAACAAACAATATGTCTCACGCGAAAAGAGTCGCAAGTCACAGTTGTGCTAGTGCTGCACAAGAGGATGGATGGGCGAGGGGAGGGGGAATTCATGATCACAACCATGGCTGAATATATTAAAGTACTATGCGAAGATGTGACATCGAACCTTCGCGCTGCGAGGCTTTGGGCCAAGATCGACCTAACTGGAGGCATACAGTGCAGGTAAAAGGCCTTCGAAGAGAAAAGACGAAAAGAACTCGACGCTAAGCGTGTGGTCATCAATTATAATTTCGTCGGAAGGGTGCTGACTTGCAGCATTTGTGGCCGTACATTTGCAGCAAAAATTGGCTATGTCAGTCACCTGAGAGCACACGAAGGACGCTCTGACTAGCTAGTGTCCAGGCGCCGTGGCCGAAATAGGCTAGGATTCATGATGATGACAGTACTATACATTTTTTGGGCTATGTGGCTCCCCTAACTAACATTAAAGCTTCCAATCCCGGATTTTTTTAAAAGAATTCAGGGCGGATCTAGCTTTTGAGTTATGGAAGACAAACTTCAGCGACAATCCAAGTTTGGGGATTTTTACTATTGATACTTAAATCCAGGGATTGGAAACCCTAATAGGTACATATACATTAATTGAAACACTGCCTTATAAAATAAGAGAAAGGCGCTGATGGGATAAAAAAAATCGTACATCAATGGGAAACCTACAGTTATCTTATCACATTTATTCACCTAACCCAGTAGCTTTCCATTTGTCACAAGTTATGAGGTATCGCTGTATAGAGACACTTGTCGGGCTCCAATTCGCGATGGCAATTATTTATGCACTACATCTGTATAGGTAACTATCTACGTCATGTCACGTGGCAGGTCGGCTCCCTTGCCGAAATATCGATATCCAATTACAGGGGACTCGTCCAGACAGCATTCAGGTATTATGTTAGGGGACGCGTATTTCAGTTACAGATATGCACTCGATTTTTATTCACCAAGACCTTTGAGTATCGTAATTACATTTATGACAAGTCATAAAACGTGGCGGATATTTTCGGTTCCATTTTCCCTTTGACGTAAATCTGACATACCGAATATTTAAAACTACTGCAAGTTTTCGCTCAAAAACTGGTAATTAATTGGGTTATATACCAATTTTACAGGCTTTTATTTTTAATTTCACCTGAGCCGTTGTAATGGAGTTTTGCAAGTTAAATTTGACCTACTTTCCGGTTTCCGATTGAGCTGAAATTTTGCACGAATGTGCAAATCGCGTGACAATGCAATGTTATGACGACGTGGAGCTGATCTGATGATGGAGCTGGAAGGTGGCCATAGGAACTCCGTAATAAATAAAGCAATCATATCGAGCTTGGACTCTTTAGAATCGTCTCTGTGAGCAATTGATGGATGTTCAAAGAAAAGTACAGTCGGCTATAAAAGCTTGTCACAAAAATGAAATTTTTGACAGAAACTTACTTTACTACTAGGTTAAATTTTTTTTTCTGTGACAAGGGCTCTTATATGGTCTTATTATTCTTATATGGTCTTATTAGTATTATCTACTTCCTACATCGCTGTAACTACGGGACAGCGGGCCTATGATGGTTGCTTTTATCACGCAATAAATAAGTGACAAAGCATGCGACACGTCTTGACAAAAGGCGAGTGTGAGTGACAGATGCTTTGTCACTTATTTATCACGTGATAAATGCAGCGCAGGAAACGCATGTGTACAATGGCGTTTAGTGAAATAAGAATTGATAAAGCATTGACGTATTGACCTGGGGCCCAATTCAAGAATGCCGTTTGAGTGAACGCCAAACGTCAAATCTCTATTAGATAACAGTTATATCGCCATTGAACTGTCATTTAAATGCGATGAGCTTAAAAGTGACATATCTCATCTCAATTTTGGAAATACGAAGGCGATAATGACTGTCAAAAATGTTATTCATGTATATAAGTTTCTGTTTTGAACGAAACGTAACGGACTAAATTCACGTACTACGCGGTCAATTTAAAGTATGCGCCTGTTATTTATGCCGTCACATACAAAGGAAACAAAAATTTTGCGCGTCCGAATTGACGAAGTTGCGATGTTCTAGGGATATCGCCACTTGTCAAGTAGGCACACGTCAAAAGTGACGGATGGCGATGAAATGGAGACATCTCCATTATCTCTCTAAAATTGGTCGAATACCCCCCCTGACTTGTACTGCAAAACGGCAAAGACGATTCATCGGCCATCTTTGTTCATGTTCATTTCATCTTATGTTTTATTTTTTATTTTTTGATAAGTTTTATTTACATTTAACACGGAAGTCATGCATTGGTTATTATAAACCAAAAAAACTGATACTGGCACAAGCTTCGAGCCGCCATAAACGGATTAATAATAATAATAACGGCAAAGACATGTGAAAGTCAAATTAAATAATATAAGTATGGTAAATTTTTCACAGGTGATTGTTTATTTCGGTATAAGAACCCTATTCCCTGAAATGGTTTCTGAATTAACATAGGACGTAAAAATAGGTATATTCTAATTGGGGTAGGTAATGGTTAGCGTTGCTTTCATTTTAATCCTAATAAACTATTTGTATTTGTATTGCATTTAATTTAAGAGTTACGCTTGCCACTTTTCTCTTTCCTTACGGTAAGCACATGAGTAAATGTAAATACAACGTATGCTACGACAACATACATATTATGCAGGTAGCACACAAGGAGTTCAATCTTGAGAAATGACAATCTTCTCTTTATTATCTTGTCCCCGATGGAGTGCCTGCCAAGCTGCAGTGGCAACTTAGATTAAGTTTCTTATTACTATGAAACCGTCCAATTTTGCCCTAGTGGGTCTCCGCGGTTTTAAATATATGTTGAAATAGGTTAAGAATCCACTTTTTAAGCTAAATATAGCAATTAGGCTTCAAGGGCACTTATATGTCTGATTCTAAGTAATTGTATAACAATATAAACTTACAATAATAATTACATCACAATACAACAATATAATAGTGTTATAATGCAACAGACAAATAACTGGATACTATAAATATGTACGTTCATCTATTTGCTAATGAAATAATACGAATACTTTTAATTTCTTTGTGCTTTAAGGTCAATGGGGACATTTACCCTCTAGGGCAAAATTGGGCGGTTTCACGATAGTGTCTTGAATGTAACAGAATTTAAATATATTTCGCGTCTATTAGGTATAAAACTGGATTGTAGAATTGCAAGTGAATATCAATAATAACAGCCCGTCTAGTACAACTTTGCTTCGCGACTCTTGTCGCGCGACATAGCGCTACCCGTCACTCTCTCAC
The DNA here is from genome assembly GCA_932273695.1 of Apotomis betuletana. Taxonomy (NCBI): domain Eukaryota; kingdom Metazoa; phylum Arthropoda; class Insecta; order Lepidoptera; family Tortricidae; genus Apotomis; species Apotomis betuletana. Next base: position 6,367,488 of record OW026298.1, on the reverse strand, counting down.
ATTACTGCATAGAAAGAGACGGGTAAGTATCTCGCGCGAGAAATAGTCACGTATGACAGTTAGGCTATGGGTGCTGATATTTTAATAGATTCATAAAAAAATGTCACCCGTTTTCAGAAAAGTATGAGTCCATTTTGACAGGTGTAAGTCGCAAGGGATCCAGCTTTGTGGTCCGACGTTGACGGTGGTCGTTTCTACAGGCGGAATTCTGGGCACCATTCGAACACTTCGTGGCGCCCCCCCCGTCCATAGGCCATCTACACACTGTACTCTCCAATTAGAGTAGTTCTCGCGATAGCCGTAAAAGGCGCTGGTGTCGAGGGATAATTAGGTTGACTAAAAACTCACCGGTTGTCCGAAAAGTATGAAGCCATTTTGACAGGTGTACGTCGCGAGGGACCCAGCCTTGTGGCCCCCGACGTCGACGGTAGCGCCGGCCACAGGCGGGGGCTCGGGGCACCAGTCGAACAGGCATTTGGGGGCAGCCCCAGTCCATAACCCCTCGTCTCCACACTGCCTGTCCTTGTCTCCGACTAGCGTGTAGTTCTCCCGACAGGCGTAAGTGGCGCGGGCGCCGTGGGTTGTTCTACCGTCGGAAAGGGTGACGTCGCCATCTTGGATGGGATTTAGCCCGCCGCAATTGACATCTGGAAAAAGATTTTGATTTATTTTCTTTGTCCATGTAACCCATATTTCGAAAAAAGTATCAATTGTTTCATAATAAGCGATAATCTTACACACCTAATAATCTTACATATCTAATAAACAATAATGCTACTGGTAACTACTAAATGACAATGACAATATCCATAAACAAGGAACAAATATTTAGATCTCGCTGAATCCGGATTCGAACACTGGACCGTTCCATAGCTATTGCGCTGCCAAAGGAATCATTAAATTAACTCGAGTACAAAAATGACATCTTTATTATTATTAATATTATAATGAGTTAGTAACATAATATAATGTATAGGTAGATTGAAGACACTCATCAAATGTTTGAAGTCAAAATTTAATAGCTATAATTTATAGCTAGTCAGACTGGTAACTGAATAATAAAATAAAAGAAACAGACTAGTAAGCTAAGAACAACTTATTAAGTATATAGTAACGGAAGTTGTCAACAGATGACAGCACTAGTATCGTAATAAATAACGCGCCTCAACTCGATACCTCAATGTTAATTGCTAATTTTGTTGTCCTAGGAGAATAGGATACTTTGTTTTAACAGTATACCTATTCGTGATAATACTGTGTAACTACTGACTACAGTCCATATTTTAAATTTGCGAGCTTAAATTCCGCAGCCGGTATCACATTCTGAACATACATTACAAGCAATTGAAGCCTCCGTTGGAAGCATCTACAAAAATTGTTATAGACCAACGGGGTGTTTTTCAACCCACGCCATTCTGCGGGTCTTTAGTGGTACTAATTTATTCTAATAGTAACGATTAATCTTTGGTAACTGACATTGAAGGTCAGTGAATGTCACTGATGTAAAAAAAGAGGAAACAGGACAAAATATTCCGTGAATTTCAAGTAATGTTAGCAGAATAAAGCCAAACCTAACGACTTACATCACTAAGTCGAGTATTTATTTCGCAAGAAGAACGAAGGATTGAGCAACATTGTTTTGAATTTTGTTCATGACAAATCCTTGACAAATCGCTACTGGCGTTTTATAATGCAAATATATGACGTATGCACATTATTGCCATATGAAAGGTGTTTATAGCGCCACTATCCCTGGACAGGACTGACACTTGTTAATCTATACATTATTGCATCATAATTTTGTAATCGATAAACCAGATTCCATTAACGTCATAAAAGTCACCTTATAAGACACGCGTGTAAACAGTCCTTACCTATTCTTAACATGAAGCATCGACGGTATGTTTTTGTTCCCCTTATCCCTGGGATATCCGATATTACCGATATTTAAAACCCATCGTTAATTAGCCTTTACTTATAGTGTATCGCTGAAACTTTTAACTTTGTGGTAAGAAAGGTAACCGATCACTTCGCCAAAAGTTTAAAGCTCGTCAGTGTAGGTACTATTAGGTATTAAAACCTGGGGGTCAATTCGACCAATTTTTGAGATATCTCCATTATCTCGCCATCTGTCACGTCAAAAGTGGCGATGTCCTTAAGCCGGGTACTCATTAGCGAGCCGTAACCGTAACATGCATGATACAGTTAACGAGGTTCTAGTGTGTACGCGTGTTACAGTTTAGGCTCACGACGACGTCGCCGGAACGCTGTCATCGAGCGTACTCATTTTCCGAGCTGTAACTGTAACCAAACAGATACAGTAACGAGGTTCTAGTGTGTACGCGTGTTACAGTTTAGGCTCACGACGTCGCCGGAACGCTGTCACCGAGCGTACTCATTTTGCGAGCTGTAACTGTAACCAAACAGATACAGTAACGAGGTTTTAGTATGTACGCGTGTTACAGTTTAGGCTCACGACGTCGCCGGAACGCTGTCACCGAGCGTACTCATTTTGCGAGCTTAAACTGTAACTAAACAGATACAGTAACGAGGTTCTAGTCTGACAAGCCGGATCTAGCCGCAGTTTTGGTTTGCATCCACGATGTCGGACGAAGTGTCTCTCGCTTGTGCAGCATACATACTTATAGATGTTTTACTCGATGATCACAAACGGCCACGAAGATGGTGGATTGATAGAATTTATCGGGAAAGAAGGGATCTACTTTTCATGTTGAAAAATCAAGAAATTAGTAGTCATTAAAAAAAATTCACGAGAATTCAATGAATGCAACTGATTTTGAATATCTAATGAATATATAGCTGGTTCGCAGCGGCTAGCAACAACCTCTCTTGAAGTCCACGAGCGCCCTGCGAGCGCCCTTTTGATTCGCGGCAAAAACCAACAACTGTCGGCTCGCTGCGAGTCGCTCGTGTAGCGTTTGTTGCAGGCTCGCGAACCACGTACACACTATGTTTTTTTTTTTGGTAACAGTAACGGTTACAGTTACGTGCAACGTTACAGGTTCAGCAATGAGTACGTTGTAAACGTCGGCTCGTAATAAGCTGCCTAAACATGTTGTCTAAGTTCTGTTCACGTTTTCCTAATTGGGTCATTGTCAGTTCAAGGTGGTCAAAAGTTAAGAGCTTGTATGAACCTAGGTTATGTTGCTATTACATCGGATTATAGAAGAGGGCTAGGATTATAGAAATGTTTTTTATTCTCACAGGCATTTAATCAGAAAATGAGGCCCTGGAATCCTTAATTTCGCAAATGTCCACCGGAAAAACGCGCACCTAAATCTGACAATGACCCAATTGAGCGTCCTCATAATAAATGAAGAGGATTTATAATTTTACGTAATATTTTGCGTTAACTCTTATCATATGTGTTGCAAGAGCGGGGGGAGAGGGGCGAGGGAGGAAGACGAGCCAAAGTTATCAGCTGAAATCAAAAGTACAATGGATTTTCATGTCGATGGAAACGCTCGTGGATAGTTATAATTAACGTCAAAGTCGGAGTTGTAATGAGTCAGTAATATGCAAGTGCCCGACACGCTTTAATAGAGAAAGATAGCCGTATTGCGATTCCTATAAGAGGAAATAGAAAGAAGTATAATGTTTTGTCCCTATCACCGGTCGGTGACCATTTTTTCATGGTCGGATTACAGGCACACTTCAAGTAAGCAAAACAATTAGGTGGTGTTTTCAAGAGTGCCAAACAAATAAAAGGTTTTGTGGATTAAGACTGCGCCGAGCGTTAGCGACTGAACCATAGAGCGCGGGGAATGCGTATTTAGATCGGCGCGCGGCCTCCATAGTAAAAATGTATGGAGAAACAATAGCACTTTTTATAAATCTGGACCTTTAATACCAAACAATAATTGAAATATTTGATGCGGACAAATTTTAATGTAAACCTTCATCTTTTTTTTAACTGTAAATCAGAACAGATTTCTATTGTTAAAGTATAAAAAAGCACTTAACACCTGCTTACGATTTTACGGTTTTCGTCCAACTTCACTTAGTTTTCTAGGGCAAAATATTAATAATCTTATAATTTTTCCACGGAGAAGTTGTTAACACATTCTTCGAAGTGCTAAATATATAGTTTAGAAATGGATTAAACAACTAGTGTTGACGTTGTCTACTTAACGGCAACTGCCTATTCTTCACATTTCACTCGGCGCAGTCTTAAGTAATAATTAATATCGAATAATTGATCAATAAATCGATCTGTAGTGTTTGTGTGTAGCCTAAAAATTGGTGGGTGTTTGGCTGCAAAAGCAACAGTAAACGAAAAGAAGCGGATGTTACATTTCATGCGTTTTATTGTATATTTTGATAGCCTATTTCTTTCCCAAATCTTTCAAGAATCAAGTTACAAGCCCAATAAATCTCTATTATGAAAATAAAAGCAAACGGACTCAGTGTGTTTTCTAAAAAACTAGACTAGAACTGCATATTTCTTTGAGTTTCCACGTTTATGATCTAACCAGATATTAGACAAATAAGAATTGAAATGCTCTTTCAACATTTCAATATCAATTTTTATTTCAATACTTAATAAATTAGAAAGCCTTTTCACGTTCAGTTTGTGCACGAGGACAGTAAAGAGCGGAGCTTTTCCACGGTCCTTTTCTCCATATTTCTAAGGTGCTTTAAAGTCTGGAATGAATAGATAGGACTACTATTTATGAAAGCACGTTCATCTTAATGCACTCCGTAGTTTAGCTTACTATTGAATTTTAATGAGAGTAAAACGCCAAAGAATATTTTCTATTATATGGCATATAAGTATGTAATTTTTTTTATTTGACTGTAGTACAGTTTGAGACACGCCCAAATAAGCCATGTCTCAAGAATCTCAAGTTTATCTCAGGTACATCGCCTTTAACATAAAGTGACATTTCACGTTACCCGGTCAAGTTAAGTTCGTGCCTGATATCTATGGCGTCGCATATAAATGTGGCACAAACTTAACTATGTTTATCGCCACTTCGGAGATATTTCTGAGACATCAGAGAGATATATATGGAATTAGGACACAGTTTTATGTATGAACATTTTTAATAGCGAGAACTCGACAGAGCTGCGATCATTCGTATACTTATCTAACACTTTATACTCTCGCGGTTTGTACACATAATTAAAACTTATTGAGCCGGGTCTGTCGCGATATTTTAATACGTACTACAGTGCGGTACGTCTGAGACCACGATACGTGAAACCGTTTTGAACGCCAGGCAATGAAGGTTAACCAAAATATCGCGATAAAGTTTTAACTATTCGTATATCTCTCAAATAGTTATAAGCAGGGATAAGAGGGTAAAATCCGAGCAAAATAGATTAAAATGACGTATGACAACTAGTGACGACCACTTCAAACAATTTTGCTCGCATTTTACGAACCGTGGTTTATAAGCTAGTGTAAGTAAACAAGCAGCAAACTCAGTCAATATTGCAAGCCCTTTTCAATTGATTTGCTCTACCACAGAAAACACTCACTAGTTCTGTTTGTAAACGTGGAATTGTGAGCTTGAAGAAGTGGTCAATATTCTTTGCAATTTAAAATGAGTATTTCAATTATTTTGCGTTCATATTGACATAGCCGTTGGTATTTAATTAAGTGCCGGGTCAATAAGTCGACGCGGCGGCTTCGGTGGACGGCCAACATATACAATATTGTATATTTTCTATACAATATTCAAGTGATGAAGTATGTGGGTTTTTCCAAACAACGGTACAGTCCTCGCGCGAGGTCCACATTATTAATTATTATAATTATAACAAAAAGGATCATAATCGCGGTCAAAAAGTGTTTATTTAATTACCTCGACGTTTCGAACGTGATCTTACGGTTCATGGTCTCGAAGGGACTGAAGAGGCGGGCATGAACGTCATTGACGACACGTACCGACACGTTAACTTCGGCCTCTGATTGAGAGTTGTCATGTCACGATCGAGATCGATTGAGACATTCGAGTGAAAATCGTTTTTCTAACGTGTAGGGAAATTGTGTAATACGGTGTTTGACTATAGTGAATATAAATTGTGGCATTGAAACCACTAAGCACACATTAAAAAATACGAGAACCAAATAAACTATCACTAACTTTTGGACATTATACTATTTTTAATTGTACAATAACGTGTTTTGACTACTGCTTTTTATGACGTCACATGCCTGTATCATCATAGAAGCTTCATACTAACAGATCGCTTTTGAAATTTCATAAAGAGTAGCTGATTTGAGCCGTCATCAAATAGTATCATCATAGTATCTGTATCGACATAAAATTATGCTTCTTAAGCCGTGTGAAGTCAGAGGTGATTGAATCATGATCATAATAAATGATGTGGATGTCTATCAATATGTTTGGATTGCTTTCAAGCTTCTGACTCTAGACACTCTAACTCTACAATGCCTACCTTCACAATCTCTACACCTGAGTAAAAATATGTGGCTTGGCCATTTCGCTACATTCACATGGGTATAAGGTGAAACATTGTATTCACGGTTCATTATTTTTCTGTTATAAAATAGTTGTTGTAGTAACCCCATATAGTTGATAATAAACAAAGTGAAAAGGACGACGAATACCTTGAAAAGCACCTGTTGAATGCAGAACTTGGTGACACAGGTATTGCATATTTTAGTTAGAAATGCGGCCTGGCAAATTTCCCTAATCCACCTTATTTTTATTAGTAGCGTTCTGTACTTATCTAATTTTGACGATACGGTAGTCTTGGGTTCGAATTCCGGCAAGGCCAAATGTTTTTGTGATGAGCTCGAGTATTTGCAACTTGATCATGGATAGCTTATATTATAGAAGACTAGATCGATTTGTGTAAAACTACCCCCTAATATTTATTCAATCTTTTTAACCACAGCGCCATCTATGAAACGAATACTTACATTTACAGTTAGGCGCAGCGCCGGACCAAAAGCCATCCTTCTTGCACTCCCTGGTCTTGTCTCCGACCAGCATGTGGCCCTCAGGGCAGCGGTAGGCGATGAAGGCGCCGACCTTGTAGCTGTCTCCCTCTATCGTGGTGTTGAGCAGCTTGTCCGGGCTCCCGCAAGATGGCGGCACTGGAAATGATAACTTGTCAAACTCTCTATAGTTATATATAAAGGCTGATTTTTTAAATATCCAGTTGACGGTAAAAGGCAGTGATGCGAAATATTTCAGGCTTTATTCTGCTAGTCCAACATGGCTAGACTAAATAAATGAGGTATTTAATTGTGACTTCGTTCGTGACGCGGAATAGTAGCTATCACCCGTGCATCACCAGTCTTTATCGCACACGTTTTAAAAGAAAAAGACACACAATATTTACTCGCACGGCAAAGAGTCGGGTGTCATATATGCTCTGCCAGCCATTTATGGACTAGCAGGGGGCCTATGATGGTTGCGTTTATCACGTGATAAATAAGTGACAAAGCATCTGTCCCTTGCACTCGCAATTGGTCAAAACGTGACGGATGCTTTGACATTTATTTATCACGTGATAAACGCAACCATCATAGGCCTACAGGAATATAGTTTAAAAAATAAATAAAATGTAAATGAAAGTTTTACTCTAAACATCGTTACAAGTCGTTTAGCAACTACATACGCGTAAATCAGATGTTATGTTAATTATTATTGACAACAGGTCAAATATAAAATTAAATGTTCGCGTTGCAGTAAAAAATAAATAAAAGATATTAAGGAATACAATATATAAAAAAAATGTGAAAGATAATAATTTCGCTTTAAATACAGCTTTAGGCAAACTATACTTAGTGAAAGTAGCGTACGCTCGCGTTCAAGGCAGCTAAAATAGCTGTGGAGAAATTGAAACCTCGTATTACTGTTTCAAATACGGAGGTGATTTAAAAATCAACATAATACATTTTGCAAGTGATCAAGTAATGTGGAAACAAATTGGCGGCCATTAGCAATCCATTATCGTTATCCCATGTCAGAATGACGTATAAGCCATATACAACATATGCAATACGAACGCGTTTGAACTGAAAGCATTAGTTGCTTTCTTTTTCAATTTGATATAATTGGATTAGCTTTGCATAATTTAACTGATAATGTGCATTAGTACGGTCCTGCACTTACGTGATATACTTATGTTTGTCTCATGTGTTGATGTTTGAAAATATATTACATATATATATTTATTCGAAGCGAAATATGTATTATTTCATGATTAATCTGTGACTATTCAGTTCTCCCCGCGTATAAAAATCATTACTCTGTTAGATTGTGCCAGGTGATAGAGGCACACAATCTAACAATCTGTTTAACCCTCGGTATTTGACCATATTGTTCATAAATTTATGAGTAAACATTTGATCAATAATATGTGAAATCGCCTCCCACGTAGCACACATGCTGATTACACAGCTTTAATAAGCTGAGCTGGGCTCTAATTTAACGGCATAGAGGCGTGTGCAGATATCGATCACATTTTGCTCATACATTAAAGATCTCGACTGTATAATACATTCATCATTCGCTTGCCCTTATCCCATTTATTTGGGGTCGGCGCAGCATGTTTTCTTCCTCCATTCTTCCCTATTACTCGTCATCTCGTCGTTTACTTCCTTCTTATTCATATCATCTTTCACACAATCCATCCATCTTGACTGTATAATACATTCTCTAACGCTAACCATTACTGCAACGTTCAAATTTCGGAATTTAGGTACATTATTTTAAATTAAACAGAGACTAAAACGAGAACGCATGACTACTGATTTTTACGATGCCATAAGTATTTTTCTAGATAGGTACTTCATACTAAGGGCCAAGACATGAAATCGCATCGTGGTATGATGCGACATCGTGCCATTACAACGGCGTGTCGGGATATAAATCCCAAATCAACTTTATCTTCAAACAAGATTCAATTCAACGACGTAGTATCGTGGCAGGATGTCGTGTGGTACGACGATGCGATGTCGTATCTTGTAATTGTTTTTGGCACTGACGTACAATACGATTAAAATCAGTTAACGATTCGGCTTTTCTCGGGTATCATCGCCTCAATCCGGAGACGGAAATGACACGAAATACATTACCGCGATTTCTTTTAGGTAGCATTCAATTTGAAGCACCTATCATAAACGCAATGTATAGCACCTGCCAAGATGACATTACTAACCGGTAGACCTAAGAAATTTATTATGCAGAAGCGACATGAATTTTAACATTCATTATTTATTAAAGCTATACTTGTAGGTATACAATATATAAAAAACATATATAAGTCAATATTTTACTGTTTGATGTAAGTAACAGTACCTACGATATTACGTCGGATTAATAATTAATAATAATCAACAAGTATTTTTTTTTTTAAACCGATTTGAACCGATTTTTGTTGATATTTCATAAACTGCTTCACCGATTTTGATAAAATTTACATGGGAAGTATACCCTATCAAATACAAAAAGAATTTTGTAAATCGGTCATATCTGTAAATTGATAACTCTATGTGAGAGATGAGGGATTCACAACAGGTTGGCCGAATCGTTAACTGATTTTAATCGTACTGTAACTGATTTGACATCAAATACGTGTGTAGTTACGAGTATAACATGGGGAAAAATTCGATTAACTTATCTGAAGATTTCTCTCAGGATACCGATGTCGCAATATCGGAATATCAAGTTATTAGAAATACTTTAAAATGTATTGCCAAAAGAAATGTATAACGTCTGAGCCTTGAAAATGTTGCGAAAGCTAGACGGAGTAGCTGGATTTATTGAAACGCCGTCAAAAATAAAGTTATTGTCTAATATTTATAAAACATATTTCACATTTGTTTATTTAATTACCTCGACGATTTGAGCGTTATGTTGTTCATGGTCTTGAAGGGCCATTGCGAAGATCAAAAGAAGCGACTTAATGTTATGTTTGATTCTATAATGCTATGATCAAGCAGGACATGGGAAAATTGCATTTTAATCACCAATCAGCGCTAGAACGTCTAAAGCTTTAGTTTACAGTTTCAAACCGGTCACCTTGCTGGAATATTGCCGTATCCTGGCCAGTTGTATACCCAATTTCACGTCTTTTCACGTGAATCTCGTGCGACATCCAATACGGGCTATCATGTCCTGTTAGCGGAGTATTGTTGTGATCTTGTAAGGAATTTCCATGGTAGTGTGGTAATAGATGTGCGTGTGTTACGGTCACATCTAATGTTGAGCACTTACTTGCGAAGGGAATCACCTCGGGTGCAGAATGTAAACAACAGGCCAGTCCTTTGTTCTATAAGGTTTATTCTTCCACACACATCACAAGCAAAAGCGAAGAAACAGTTTGTATGGTACAGAAGGTGAAATAGGAAGGCAAAGCACTAAAAACTATGCAAGCGCGAGCAATATTTACAAATTAGCGGGCGGAGCGCAGCGACATGCGTTTTGCGTCAGATCAATGTATCGACTACTGGCCGGTGCTCGATGCAGACTGCGCGGGCGCTGCGAGCGCCCTAAGAACCGGCTCCGCTGTGACGCGCGATGACGTAGACGTTGTTGCTGCGCGCGCCCGTGAATGCAATTCACTACTAATAAAATAGGATGCGTTTGTCCGCTTCAACATACAAAATATGATTTAGATTTTATACATTAAAATGATCCTATCTAATAAGTTAAATTGATTTGTACAGAATAAACGTAGATAAAATTCATGCGACACTAATTAACAATAAAAATTACTTTACATAATAATTCATTGGCATAATTAGGTGTAAAAATAAATTCATTAAAATCGTTAAAATTATTGTATAAGTTGTAAAATGTTTTGATATAGAATAAAACTGATATAAATTGTAATTGACATAAATAATTAATTTCATTGATAATAAATAATAAAATAATTGCACATCACGATTTAAAATATAAAATTATAATATTAAAACAATTTAAACTTAAAATAACATTCGTATGATGATAAATACCCCACATCACCCCCTCCCAGAGACCTGGCTAAGGGCGATAATAATCAGGAAATTTAACTACACGGCCTGACCGTGTACGTCTGATGTCACTTCCCTGAGTAGATGTCGACCTGGTGGTGATTGTGGTTTTGTGGGTGTCGTTATGTGTTTGTGTATTTTGTGAAGATTGTGTTATTTGTGTAGGTTGGGTGGTGTTTGTGTCGTGCAGTATGTAGGCCGGCTTGACGCGGTCTACCGATACCGTCATCGACTTACCCTTGACCAAAAGAGTAAATACTTTTGGACCTCTTTGTAAGACCTTATGGGGTCCCGTGTACGCTGGTTTCAATGACTTGCACAAGGTGTCATCTCTGAGGAAGACATGCGAGGATGTGGCCAAGTCATTGAAAATGAAGGTGCGACGGTGACTCACGTGACGAGAAGCTGGTGTCGGCTGCAGGTTCTTTGTGAACGTGTGAAGCCGAGACAAGTAGTCCGTCACATCAGGAATTGAGTCAGCACCTGGGTTGAAAAACTCACCGGGCATTCGCAGGGGCTGTCCATACACGAGCTCTGCGGATGAAGCTTGTAAGTCGTCCTTGAACGCGTTCCTCACGCCTAACAACACGAGCGGGAGTGATTCAACCCAAGTGCTGTTGGCGTGACACGTGATGGCTGCTTTCAGCTGGCGGTGGAAGCGTTCCACCATGCCATTGCAGGCCGGGTGGTAAGCGGTGGTCCGCTTGTGCACGAACCCTGCTAACTTTGACAGCCTCTTAAAGAGCACAGACTCAAACTGCCGCCCCCTGTCTGTCACGATGTCCACCGGGCATCCGAAACGAGCAATCCAGCCGTGCAACAAGGCCTGCGCGACTGTTTCGGCAGACATGTCCTGAATTGGAACTGCCTCAGGCCATCTCGTAAAACGGTCAACGGCGGTGAGGCAGTACCTGAAGCCTTGGCAAAGTGGGAGAGGGCCGATGAGGTCAATGTGTATGTTGTGAAACTTGGCCTTGGGTATCTGAAAAGAAGATAAGGGTGTGGAGACATGTCGAGTGACCTTTGAACGCTGGCAAGCCAGACAGTTCCGTGTCCACTCTCGACAGTCTCTTCTGATCCCAGGCCAGACATACCTATCGGCCACGAGCTTCACCGACGCATTGGCACCTGGGTGGCTAAATGAGTGGAGGCTCTCAAAGACCTGCCGCCTCAGCTCTGCCGGCACGTAGGGTCTTGGAGTAAACCCACTCCTTTCCTCGCAGTACAGCACAGTGTCCGTTCCAGGTATCCGAACTTTCGTCAGGCACAACGAGGTGTCGCTGTTCAGAAGCTGCTCCAACTCTTGATCGGTGTTTTGTGCCGTAGCCAGCTGATCTACATCAACCGGCGACGTGATCTCCTCGACCCTAGAGAGAGTATCAGCTACGACGTTGTCCTTACCTGCGATGTGCCTGATGTCTGTGCTGAACTGCGATATAAAATCCAGGTGACGGAATTGCCTGGGCGAGCAGTTCTCCTTGCGACTGTGGAAGGCGAAGCACAAAGGCTTATGGTCTGTGTAAATAGTGAAGTCGCGGGCTTCTACCATGTGCCTGAAGTGCTTGATCGCCTCGTAAATTGCCAGAAGCTCACGGTCATACGGCGAGTACTTCTGCTGGGCCGGACTGAGCTTACGCGAGAAGAAAGCTAGTGGTTCCCAACCTTTCTCCTCGTTGAACTGCTGGGCCACGGCACCCATGGCTACATCAGAAGCATCCGTCACTATGGACAGCTTGGCCTTTGCGTCCGGGTGAGCCAACAGTGCTGCTTGGCTGAGATCTACCTTGCAACGATCGAATGCGTCCTGCTCCGCCGACGTAAATTCGATCGGGTGTGATCCTTTCACGGAACCTGTTAAAAGAGTGTTCAGGGGGGCTTGATGCTGGGCGGCGCTGGGTATGAACCTACGGTAAAAGTTCATCATGCCCAGAAACCGCCTAAGCTCCCGGACGTTCTTGGGTGGAGGAAAGTTGTTGATTGCCTCGACCTTGGCAGGCAGCGGCTTGGTGCCTTCGGCAGATATGCGGTACCCTAAAAATGTTACCTCTGGGGCACCAAATACGCACTTCGACGTGTTGATCACCATGCCGTACTCCTGCAGCCGGGCGAACAGCTGTCGAAGATGGACTTCATGGGTCTTCTCGTCCTTTGAGAAGACTAAGAAGTCGTCTAAATAGCTATAGCAAAAATCCAGACCCCGCAACATTTCATCCACGAAGCGCTGGAAAGTCTGGCCAGCATTACGGAGTCCGAACGTCATGAAAGGGAATTCATAGAGCCCGAACGGCGTCGTGATGGCAGTCTTCGGGATGTCTTCAGCGTTAACCGGGATCTGGTTATAAGCCTTGACAAGGTCAATGGTGGAAAACACGCGGCAACCGGCGATGCTGTGTGTAAAGTCCTGAATATGTCTAATAGGATACCGGTCAGGAATTGTGCGCGCGTTTAGCATCCGGTAATCACCACATGGTCTCCAACCATTGTCCTTCTTCGGGGCTAAATGAAGTGGTGAGGCCCAAGGAGATTCGGAGGGTCTGGCTATGCCACTCTCGAGCATAGAAGAAAACTCCTCCTTGGCTATCTTTAACTTGTCAGGGGCCAGCCTACGAGGTGCACTGAAAACCGGAGGTCCGGGTGTAGTCCGGATATGGTGTACCGTTGTGTGTTTAATTGTGCGGTGTATGCCAGACGGGCGTGTGATGTCGGGATATTCCCGTAGTATTGTGTGGTAAAGTGACTCACCAGTTACAATCTTTACAGAGGAAATGACATCAGACGACTGGACAGGCAAAGCCGCGGTCGAGAGCGTAGTATTCCCATCAATGAGACGCTGGTTCCTGCAATCGACAATAAGGTTATAATGAGATAAAAAATCTACACCTATTATCGCCCTTGTAACATCGGCTACTACAAATCGCCAAGCAAAGTCACGGCGTAGGCCTAAGCTTAGATTTAAATGCACGTAACCGTATGTTTTGATCACAGTGCCGTTAGCGGCGCACAAGTTATAGTTCGTCGGCGCTCTGCGGTCATTTAATTTACTACGCGGAAAAACACACAAATCACTTCCTGTGTCCACAAGAAACGGTACCTTTGTCCTGGAGTCCATGACGAATAAGCGACTCGTGTTTGGGCAGCCGCCCGTCGCCATTACCGACTGCCCATCGCGTTTCCCGACTGGTAATCACAAGGCTTGACGCACTTTTTAGCCTGCTCGCCAAACTTGTGGTGATACCAGCAGGTGGGAAACTTGCGGTAGTTAGAGTTTGACCTCTTGGATGCGGAACGCTGCCGTGAGTGACTCGACGATCTCCCTCGGGGCCGCGACATTCGACCAACCTTTGCGTCCAGTGCTTTCATTTGTCTGGTCAACTCTGCGATCTGAAGCACCAATGGATCGGTAGAAGTAGACGGGAGTCCTGCTGCTGCCACCTGTGGTCCGGGCGCCACGACATCATGCAGGCGATCGGCAAGCTCCGCCAAGTCCTCCAGAGATGATTTTAATTGCGACGCCACAATATCTTGCGTTCTTTGGGGTAGCCGGTTGGTCCAGATGGTACGCAGGAAGTCTTCCGGTAGTCCAGGGCCAGCTAAGTTTTGTAGGTGCCGAAGAAATTGCGAAGGCTTCCTGTCGCCTAACTCTTCATGGATCAGAACCTGCTGGACCTTCTTCTCACGCGTTGCAGAAAGGCGTTTAATCAGCTCCGTCTTTAACTTCGTGTATTTATCCTGGGCCGGAGGTGAAGTGATAATGTCCTCGACTTCTGCCGCGTACTGGGGGTCGAGCTGCGCCATGGCGTAATAAAATTTCGTTTCATCCGCCGTAATTTTAGAAAGAGTGAACTGTCCTTCCAGCTGAGCAAACCATAAGGCCGGCTTCTCCGGATAAAACGGCGGGATTCTCACGCCGACCCGGCATGATTCAGCCGTTATCGGCTCCGCGCCATTTTGTAACGGGACTTTGTCACCCGAATCTTGCATTTTTGCCTTTTCTCTGTATTCTGTGCGGGGTCACCAGTGTGGTAATAGATGTGCGTGTGTTACGGTCACATCTAATGTTGAGCACTTACTTGCGAAGGGAATCACCTCGGGTGCAGAATGTAAACAACAGGCCAGTCCTTTGTTCTATAAGGTTTATTCTTCCACACACATCACAAGCAAAAGCGAAGAAACAGTTTGTATGGTACAGAAGGTGAAATAGGAAGGCAAAGCACTAAAAACTATGCAAGCGCGAGCAATATTTACAAATTAGCGGGCGGAGCGCAGCGACATGCGTTTTGCGTCAGATCAATGTATCGACTACTGGCCGGTGCTCGATGCAGACTGCGCGGGCGCTGCGAGCGCCCTAAGAACCGGCTCCGCTGTGACGCGCGATGACGTAGACGTTGTTGCTGCGCGCGCCCGTGAATGCAATTCACTACTAATAAAATAGGATGCGTTTGTCCGCTTCAACATACAAAATATGATTTAGATTTTATACATTAAAATGATCCTATCTAATAAGTTAAATTGATTTGTACAGAATAAACGTAGATAAAATTCATGCGACACTAATTAACAATAAAAATTACTTTACATAATAATTCATTGGCATAATTAGGTGTAAAAATAAATTCATTAAAATCGTTAAAATTATTGTATAAGTTGTAAAATGTTTTGATATAGAATAAAACTGATATAAATTGTAATTGACATAAATAATTAATTTCATTGATAATAAATAATAAAATAATTGCACATCACGATTTAAAATATAAAATTATAATATTAAAACAATTTAAACTTAAAATAACATTCGTATGATGATAAATACCCCACAGTAGCACTAAGGAAATTGTTGTACGTTACTTGTGCAAAATGTCTAGTGTATATGACCGGTTCGCATCACGAGATTAAGTATGTTATTGTCTGTTACTCTACGCGAAAATCATTCTGTCAGGTATTTCGGTTATAAAAGTATTAAGCAGTTTTAACTAGCTCTTCAGATTATTTCAAGAGAATAAGGAACATACTAAAATTTAATTTACCTATAAACTCTAGGCATTGTCAGGAATTGTTGGAATAGAACAGTTTTCATGAAAAGACAGACATTATCAACTCTAATGGCAATTTACAACATTTTTAAACGAATCTCTCTATATAATAAAGATGACTTATTCATTACATATTCTCAAATTAAAACTAACTAAATATAATAAATTCAATCAACATATCTAAGAACATATGTATATAAATCTAACTATAAATAGAACACAGGTTCCAGGTCGGAAGCTTCCCAGGACGCTGGCCGCATTACCACGCTGAATAGCCAGGGCTAATCTTTGGCATAGGTATACTAATAAATAGGATAGCTTAATCATTTTGTTTTAGTTGTTGTCATAATTGTACATGGGTTCGCTTAGCCAAAATAATTAATTATTATATTTGTGGGTCATTGTCAGTTCAAAAAACAAAATTCGTCCGTCCGGTGGTCAAAAGTTAAGAACTTGTATGAATCTAGGTTATGTTGCTATTACATCAGATTATAGAAGAGGGAACGTTCTTTATTCTCTCAGTCATTTTATCAGAAAATTAGGCCCTGGAATCCTTAATTTCGCAAGTGTCCACCGGAAAGACTCGAACCTAAATCTGACAACTACGCTGATACTAATTGATATGAAGACACGAATAGTAGGTACCTAGATTAATTATAGTTCATTTCTGTTATCGCATTGTACAAAATTATTTGATGTAAGCCCTACGATTAAATAAATACATTGCATACAATATGAGTATTCGAAACGTGAGAAGAGTGCAGTGAAATCGCTGTTTAGCTTTGCAAGATAACAAAAATAAACATCAGAAACAATTTCTATACATATACATAAACACAATTTTATAAATTCATGATCTATGATGTCAGAGGAAATATGGCACAAAATACTTTTGTTTAATATTTACAAACGAAATCTTTAGGGAATATTGTTTCATAGAAAGTAATTATTATAAACGAAGAGCATTGTCGTATTTTTTTCGTGATTTTCACTATCGATGGTAGCGTTTGACGAGCAATGTCAGATTTTGCCGTCGATATCCAATCTCGCTGCAGCCAATTCGCTTGCGAAAACGCATAAATCGTTCGATATGTACCTAGAGAGACACTCACTGTACTGGCAGATCCAGTGTAGGTAGTCCAGGTTGCAACCCACGTCGTTCCAGAGCCAAGCGCGCCCGCCGTCCAGGACCACGCAGTTCTGTTCCCCGTTGTAGTTGTTTGGCTGGTCCTTGCCCCATGCTGGACGAGACACTAGTTCACCTGTTCATACAAATAAATAAATAAACATTAAGGGACACACACAAATCGACCTATGTAGTCCCAAACTAAGCAAAGCTTGTACTATGGGTACTAGACAACGATAGACATAATATATTAATACATATGTAGATAACATCCATGACCCAAGCACAAATATTCGAGTTCATCACACAAATATTTGCCCTGGTCGGGATTCGAACCCAGGACCGCCGGCTCAGTAGGCAAGTGCTTACAAACGGAGCCAACCGCGTCGTCGTCGTAATAAGAAAAGTATCATCAAAATCTGTTCACCCAGTCGAAAGTTCTGAGGTAACAAACATAAAAAAAAAAGTCGAATTGAGAACCTCCTCCTTCTTTTGAAGTCGGTTAAAAAGAAAGTTGTATCGAATACCATTCCTGTCACAACAAAATATTTGTTCATATATAAGTTGCTGGCTGCGCCGCGAGGTGTTACCGGCGCATCCCACGGGAACACTACATTTTTTCGGGATGAAAAGTAGCCTATGTGTTAGTACAGGGTGTCAGCTACCTTAATACCAAAATTTATCAAAATTGGTCCAGCCGTTTGGGCGTGAAGAAGAAACAAAAATACACATAAACACACAAATTTTCGCCTTTATAATATTAGTCTGATAAATATGTAAAACTTCGAGAAATACTACGTGATTGAACATTGATGTGTCCAATAGAAGGTCTGGGAGCTACGATGAACATCCGTTTGGGTTGGGAGCTACGTTGCCACAGACAGACACACAGATAAACAGATGGACATGTTAAACTTATAACGCCCCTCTTCGCCACGTGATCCGTCGTGATTTTTTCGTGACCCCTCGCGTGATTTGTGCACAAGCCCTTCCTACTGAGACTTACCGTCAACCCACTTCCAGGTCCTGGCCGTCAAGCCAGGTTCCTTCTGCGCCCCGATCCAAACGAGCTGCGTCTTCAGCTGCGACTTACGACGCTCCAGCTCCTGAATAAGGAAGCTGGACGTTGCCCCCTGAAAACAAATACATTTAAGAGGCCATTCCTTTTAACCCTTTGACCGCCAAAGACAGCAAATCACGTCATCGGGAATTCGTGCCACTGACGCCAACGACGCCTATTGACGTCAAAAATTTCAATGGTCAAATACATGCTAATTCAAACCACTGTCTGTGTTTTTCAATCTCTGTTGATTTTGGAGCACTTTTTTTTTTTGGCTTGGCGTCAGTGGCGCGGTGAATTGCTTTGCCGCTTGGCGCTCGAAAGGTTAAAAAATTTTTTTTTCATATTATGACAAATATATTGATATATTCATCGAACTTTTTGAAGTGTATACCTAATACGTTTCCCCGCGTTCCGCGTTATAGCTACATATTTCTTGCTTTCATTGCATGCAGTCGAAAATAAGTTGATGAAACCAATTTTCCGCGTGAAACACACAACACACGTTTGACAATTTTAGTAGTTTTTTTTTTAACAAAAATTATCAATGAAAAATTTAAACTGTAGGTTTCAAATATATACCAATAAATCCCAATAGCCCTGTTCTAAATAGGTAGTAACATCAATAATTTGTTAAGAAAAACCGGCCAAGAGCATGTCGGGCCACGCTCAGTGTAGGTTTCCGTAGTTGCCCATCCTTCACAATAGACGGGCTTAAAACCGCTGTTTTAAGCCCGAAGTTTAAATTACGAGCAAGACTTTAAGCTCTATAAAAAGGTCGTAAACGCCAAAGTAACTGTAATTACTTATTACCTTCTGGATGTTATCGATTATACGCGCCAGATTGAGCGAAATGTTTTAATACAGTATGGCACTTAACTAATATGTGTAACGTTTGAAGTATAAGGACACCGCGCGGCACTTACGTAATTTTAAAGAAAATAATGAATTTTTGCGATAACTCAAAAACGGCTCGACCTATTTTCTTCAATATAAGTTTCATTGAAAGTGCTTATAAGGCCTCATTTTTATGAATTTTTCCATATTTTTTTGACCCGTGGTCGAAAAGTTAGAGGGGGCAATATTTTTTGGATATCTGGAGCGAATAATTACAAAACTGCTGACTTCATCTAAAAATGATGTTTGACGACCCCTATTATTTTTAAAATACCTATTCAGAGACTTAATTATAAATCTCATACATAACCGGGAATTGAACCTGGTTAATTTTCTGTAAGTAATCGCATGTCGTATTGTAACGTTCTTTACAGCGGTTTTGGCCGGGTTATGTATGAAATTATGAATGACATTCATAAAAAAAAAACCATGCAGTTTTTATTAAATCTAAAATCGACGCCATGGTTCCTAAGAACAGATCTCCCTATCTCTTATAGTTTCTAACTTCTCCGTTCTGACCCATTTGGATTGATCACCCGGTATATAAAGATAATTACGACATCGACTATCATTAACCTCCACCAACTACCATCTATTATTACCATACCCCGTTTCAGTGCGCGGGTGATTTGACACTAGGCCGACAGCAGGCGACAAATCATTTGCGCACCCAAAATCCCGGGATATGATTATTACACTAGTAAAGTCGCAAAAATAATTGTCTCAAACATGCAATGAAATATCATCATAACGTGTGTTAAAACAGGCTTCGAAGTGTCGGGCGGAACAATTCGAGAGAACTGTAAAGGAATTTCATACAAAATTGAACGTCTAGGCCGGGAAGTATTTTTTTTAAACATGGCTGCTATGTTTATGAACGGGCTAAACAACTGAATTATGAATACAGGAGGATCTTGAGAACATACTTAAATGGTCGCACGATAACGGTATACTCGTACTATTATATATAGAAAAAAAAAAAAATTATGCTTATAAACTCCCCATATATATAGTCTGGCTAATGAAATATTACTTTAAGTTTTGGCGGGAAATTTTAAAAATCTGCGGCTGGTCACAACTACAACATATTTTGATTTTCTATGCACACTTAAGGTACCTAAAGAAATAAGTTAAATATAGGTATATTGTTGACGTGCCCTCATAGTCAGCTCACGTAATTAATTCTACCACTATGTACCTACAGTACAGTCAACGAAAAACACATATGTTTACACTTTCTAACCAATACAAAATAAATAAGACCTAGCTTGATAATACCATATTAATCCATCACCAAAAAAAATACATAAGTACCTACTATGCCAAATTTCAACTCGATCGGAATGTTAGAACTAGTACATAAAGTATCAAAATTATTTATAGTGGACCCACCTACTAAATTATTTAAATCATAGACAATTGGTAATACCACAAGGAAATATCTGTCAACATTATTTGGCTAGCCAGACTCTAAAAACAAGTCAACCGCCAGTTACGATTGTAGGACATACGTACGATTGCTTAATATAACGGAAAACTAAATTGTAAATGTAAACCAATAAAACTACTGGAAAAATATAAATATTTGGGCTTAACTATAGCTAAAAATATAAATTGGAAACTACACGTAGATATAGTATGCAATAAACTTAGATCAATACTATGCAACATAATAAGTTTAAAAAAGTAGTCAACAAGAAAATATTAGATACGTATGTTATATCATGCACTGGCGGACGCGGTAATTGGATACGGAATCATTGCTTACGGGCGTACTTTCAAAACTTATATTGATAAAATACTACAACTACAAACTAGACTGATAAAAAATATAGTTGATAAAAAAAAACAAAAACAGCTGTGCCGGTAATAACTACATGGACTTATATAAAAAACTTAATATTCTTTCAATCCACGAAAAAAATAAATACATATTAAGGCCCCCATACATGACCAGGTTTGCCTTCAGTTCCATCTGATCGGACTTAAATCCGTACCGTGTATGAACGAAACGGCCTTAAGGTCACCACGCTTTACGGCGGCCGGATGGACTGAAGCGATTCAATCACATCGGCCTGATCAGTTTTGCCTTCCCATGTATGGGGGCCTTCAGCAACGGAACAATTCAAAAGAACTGAATATAAAACTGTCCAAGTGTACACCCGAAATCTACGAGTAACATCACGCCATACACGGAACCAAAAGCAAATAATTATTATGGTAAAAGGAAGAGATTATTTAATACCCAGAATATTTAATTCCATCCGGAAGCCACTAAAGGTATTTTTAAGAATAGACTACAAAAGTTACTATTAGATGGCCTGTCTTAGTGTAATTGTGTCGCTCACTTGCTGTTATGGTTACTACCTACCTACTTAGTTTGATTCTAAATAATCTAGTGTCTGGCAAATAGTTACCTACCTACTTTTAAGGTTAAGTGAACGTATTTTAAGGATAGGGATCCAACCCGCACAAAATTAAATTTAAAATTTGAACCCTGAGTGTAAAGCTCAAGTCGACTGTCACTTCAATGATATTGTTTTGTTTTGTGGATTGGATCGTTTTCGTTAAAAGGCATCCTAGTTATGTTTTTAATGGTAGGTACTAATTTTAACAAAGTGTGTGCAATACTCGAAAATAAACTTCGTGTTTGGCGAAATTTGTTATAAAATGAGTACCATGCTTTTTTTTGGAAAAAATAAAATAAAAAAAATGTTTTTTTAGTGGTCCATTTTTTTATTTCATAGCATATGTTTGAGAAAAGCCTTAGCCGTGAAAGGGGCTTGCCGGCTTCGTATCACTATCCGGCCTCTCTACGGCCGGCAAGCCCTTATTTTCCGGCGTCTGCAGTAATGTACTAAGTATCAGAAGAGTTGATAGACTCACTCCACATCCACTAACTCTGTCGTCGTCGTCTGCTGAGGCGACACGACAATATTGTGCAGTCATGTGGGTGGAATGGCTTCTCTAGTTAAATTCACATCCCCTTCGTATTGAAATATATTAGAAAATTTTGCTCGCATGAATTTACAGCGTGCAGCGGATTCCCTGAATGGTCACGATGTATTCGTTATTCGGAATATTTGCTCGAGTAAAAATTGCCGTTGCTTGACGTTGTGAAGTAGGTACAAATTTTATAAGAAATAAGAATTTTGTTTACATCTAGAAGGTACAGCCTGCAACTTCGGCCGCGTCATTTTTTTTAGCGAAGTCGGGTAAAAGCATTTTTATAACCATTTTTGGATGCCCGGCTATCCCTGTACTTAAATTAGTTACAATTCGTTAAGAATTTTCCTGAAATAATAACCGCCCCTCAGAGATTTTTTTTGTAAATTTTTATGTTAACAGACATCGTGGAATCCAGGTTATATGCCGAATAGAAAACATCTCTCGGATAGATACGCACCAAAAACATTACCCGGTCTTTGCTGTCACGCACCGGGTAAAAAGCGACGATTACTTATTGGCTTTATGCTGGCATCTTAGAATAAATATGCCCAGAAACCTAGTCAGTGGTTGAAAGTGAAGCCAGTTTTGGTTAGCCTTGGCTCTTCATGGCCTCAGTTTCTTGTGACACAAGCAAAATGTCCCTATGATTCGTTACACACGCACATATAAAACCAAAAGCGGCTTCATATTTCGCAAATCTGGCGTATGATGAATCTCGTTCTAGGCTCACTTATTCTAAGGTTGACATGTTATTCATATAGACTATCATAATGTCTTCTATAGCTGTTAAAACACCACTTAAAATACACACTATTTATTAAAGAAGTAATAGCGAACATACAACAGAAACACAACAACGTAAAATTTCAACTATCAAACTTCTTTTGTACATTGTTATTTTTTGTTACGTCGTTTTCGGGTAGCCAGTACGTGATTTATAAAGAAATTTATGCAGATGTTGTATGTACATTAATAAACAGTAGCCAGGGATGCATAAAACAACCTAAGTATTATGAACGGTTTACTGGTCTTTCGCGAGAAAGTTGTCCCATTATCGCAATAAAGTCGGCTGAGACTAATTCGAACGTCGTTATAGTCGACCCGGCGTGGACTCAGTTTCCGATCGGAAATTGTTATTGATCAATCAAACTGCTTTATGTCTTTCAATGTTATGTTTATAGGCCTCTATTTTACACATGTTTATATTGATATGTTAGGAGCTAGGAATTGTGATTTTGTCCGTCTGCCATTTATTTGTTGTACACCCCAATTTTAGATTTTGGATATTTTGGGTATTTTCTACTCAGGATCACGAGCTGTTTCGATCTTATTTTAAGAAGAGAGTGACCCAATATTGTTTACTCTCCATTTCGTTACCATTTTTATACAACGTACCTACTATAGCAGTAACAGAATGGAAAAACAAAAAATATGTGTGATTAGATCAAAAGGGGTCGTGATTCTGAGTGGAAAATATATAAACAATCCAGTCTAAAAAAGAAGGTTTAACAACAAAAAAAAACGCTCACCTGAAGCAGCAGTTAGTAGTGTGGAATTAATTTTCCACGTTCATACCAAGAAGCAACAGGTTACCTGAAAGCCGTGAATCAAGTCGCCGCCGTGCGAGTGACACTGTTGCCGTGCCTCGTCGAAACTACCCCCTTTAGCCACATTGAACTCGTAGCAATTTCTGGAGAATGCTGCCAGTTCCACATCGTCGGATACTCCCACTGGCGCGCACCGATCGTTGGAGAATTCTAAAAAAAATCGTATTATGGTCAGTCCGTTCAAATCTTCTTAGCACCTGCTAACGAAGCAATAACCTTTATTGATAAGAGGCCTATTATTCCTTATAAATATTTTTTTTTCATATTATGACAAATGTATTGATAATTTTTACCAACTTTTTAAAGTAAATAATACTTTTCCCTGAGTTCTTGAAAGGAACATAGCTATTTTATGCTTTCATTGCATGCAGTCGAAAATAAATTGAAAAAATAAAACAGTTTTCTGCGTGTCAATTTCGAGTAGTTTTTGAAACAAAAATTATCACTGAAAATTTTTAACTGTAGGTTTCAATAAATAATGACACAAAGGTAAATTAAGAAAGAAAAATTGAATGCGATCTACTACAATCGAAGCGGGGTTTGAACCCGCGACCTCTGCGTTACCGGCGCATTGCTCTCCCAACTGAGCTATCCGACCGCTACGTCAGTCACACCAAATCTTTCATCCCTTAATCCTTTACGCTACTGGAGTGCCCTCTGTGTCATATGTTTTTTTGAAATGCTTATTGCGCATTAGCCATACCCTAGGATGTGCGTTTTACACGCACGATCCCCAATCCCCATTGCTTTACAGCAAGTGTGAAGACTGCGAGAGAGATGGCGCTGTTCTAAATATTTGTATAGAATCTTTTTATCGATTCTATATTTTTTATGTGGTAATACCACATTTTTTTTTTTTATAAATAATGACACAAAGGTAAATTAAGAAAGGTAGGTTTCAAATATATAAATCTTAATAGTCCTGTTCTAAGTAATAACATTGATATGTTAAGAAACATGTTTGATCATAGAGAAAAATGTCTAAAACCATCAGCATTTTTGAACGGATAAGGGGCGTTAAGTCCTACCGATTTTAGTTCATGTGAAATAATAGCGCAATCGAAACTCGAATTTTATCCTATCAAGCTCTCTTTGCGTTAGCTCAGTCGGGGCAAGTGCATCAGCGAGGCAAGCACACCTACCATATATATATATAGGTACCAAATATACCATATACCATATACATGATGATTGATGATTTTTAATCGGTGATCAGGTACCGACTTTTCTAGCTCAGTAATTGATGGCGGTCACGTTGAAGTCGTAATTACATGAAAACAAACTATTTTTCTATGATATTTTTTATTGTGAAACCAATTTTGTCTTAAATTCCTTGTCACCAAACTAATCTGTATCGGTGTGCTTACAATCTCTTTAATAATTTAATGGGAATGACAATATATGAGTATTAACTTGTCATTGTCATTACATAAACAAAGTCGTAGAAAATTTCGTAAAATTTCCCGCCAAAGCGATGGCACTTGACGTAGGGATCGTACTTCAATAATTTATGCAAGACGACCATGTATCTAGTGGTTATTAGTTTTAATTATCTTTTAACTTTTAATTAATTAATAAGCCATATTCATAAATCCGTTGAAAATGGGGATCCAGCGAAAGTCTGGAAGTTTCTTAAATCACTAGGAGTTGGAAAAAGTAAGCAGACTTCTATATCTAATGATGTTAATTTCGATGAGCTTAACAAGCATTTCTCAGCATCTGCCTTATTTGATGGCCCTGTTAAGGGGAATACCCTTAACTATCTTTCAACATTTCCAACTCCTGATTTTCCTCCTTTCTCTATTCGTCCTTTCTCTGACAGTGATGTTAAGAAGAACGTACTGAGCATCAGTTCAAATGCAGTCGGTGCTGATTGTATTAGTCGCAACATGATACTTCCTCTTCTTGACCTGCTTACTCCCGTTATTACCGGCATCTTTAATTTTTCAATTTCCTCTAGCGTATTCCCTTCACTATGGAAGGATGCAGATATCATCCCTTTACCCAAAAAGTCCAATCCTTCTTCTTTTTCTGATTACCGTCCAATATCCATTCTCCCTTTTCTATCCAAGGTCATGGAAAAACTAGTGCACAGACAAATAAATTCTTTCTTGAACCAGAACGACCTCTTGAACCAGTTTCAATCTGGTTTTCGTCCTGGTCATAGTACCACCACTGCGCTTGTTAAAATCACAGATGATATTCGAATGGGCATGAATAACCGGAAGTTAACGGTTTTAACCCTCTTAGATTTCAGCAATGCGTTTAATTCTGTGGATTTTGACATAATGCTCGCCATCTTACGTTCTCTTAACATATCTCCTGCAGTGATGGACTGGTTTCGTAGTTACTTAAGCGGTCGTCGGCAAAGAATAAAGGTGGAGTCCTCTCGTACTTCCTGGTGCAGTATATCGGCAGGCGTTCCGCAAGGCGGTGTACTGTCTCCACTATTGTTTTCGATCTTTATAAATTCCATTACTCAAAACCTTTCATCTTATTATCACCTTTATGCCGATGATCTTCAAATTTACACGCAAGGCGTACTTGGTGATCTCCCCGCTGCCATCGACACTACGAACAATGACTTGTTACGTATTTTAGACTGGAGTAGCAGTTACGGTCTGAAAGTGAATCCAGCGAAAACGCAAGTCATCATCATTGGCAGTAGTCAGATGGTTTCTAGGATTGACTTTTTAAAACTCCCACCGATTATTTTTAATGGGATTGTAATACCTTATTCTAACCAGGTCAAAAATCTTGGCGTTTTAATGGACAGTTCTTTATCTTGGGTGCCACAAATGTGTGAGGTTAGCAGGAAGATGTTTGCTGCAGTAGCTTCTTTGCGACGGCTGCGTAACTTTCTCCCCATTGCCACTAAAATTGCGTTGGCTCAAACGTTACTTCTCCCTATTCTGGACTACGCTGACATCTCCTATCTCGATCTTACAGAGGAGCAACTTAATAAGCTTGAGCGCATTCAAAATGTTGGCATTCGGTTCATATTTGGGTTACGCAAATATGACCATGTATCTAGTTTCCGTTCTCAGCTCAAGTGGCTCCCAATCCGTTTTCGTCGTAACTCTCATATTCTTGCTCTTCTTTTTAATATACTTTTTCATCCTGCAACTCCCCGCTATCTCAAGGAGCGTTTCACTTATCTCACTTCTGCTCGATCTGCCCAAAATTTGCTCCTTGCCGTACCTTCTTCCGTCTCAAAATTTTATAATAATTCGTTTACTTTTAAAGCTGTCTGTTTATGGAACTCCTTGCCTGTGAGCTTAAGGCGCGCTAAATCTCTTGTTTCTTTCAAAACTCAACTGAAAGAACATTATCTATCCCTTTCATAATTCGTATTTTATTAAAATGGTCCTATTACCTGTTGGCTGAATGTATGTATGTATTTATGTATTTATTGTTTATTATATTTATGTATTTATTTGTCTTTGTTATGTATATATTATTATCATTTTCCGATTTTTGCACCGCCTAATAACAAAATCTTATTTTTTCAAGTTCTCCACTACCCTAAGGTTGTCTGGAAGAGATCGCTCTTTAGCGATAAGACCGCCTGTTGTTTACCTCTAATTGTAATTTCTTGCATTGTATTTCTCCTGTATATTTTATGAGGTGTGCAATAAAGAGTACTTGTATTGTATTGTATTAATTAAACAGTGAGGTAATTGCGCGAGACCTCGCCTATTAAGTTTAAATTTAGCTGGATGTGAATATTTTTCTACTCCTGATCACCGATTAAGAATCATCGTGTATTTAATGATGAAATACAAAGGTTAAAACAGAAAATCATCTCGGGCAGTCACATTCAGTGGTGAAGACCTCTATTTCTTTCCCCAATGCCTGCACCTCTAGCACAGCTGTAACACGCGAGTCTTTGTCGCTCGACACACATTACCCGTCACATTCTTTACCATACCGTGCGAGCAAGAAGGTTGATGCTGAGTCGTGCGACAAACGAAGCGGCAATATGTGCTAGCCGTTAGTTGGCCTTGTGTACGATCCACTTAAGCAAAACAATACTATTTTGTGGTTTTGTACCTCGTCCGTTATATAAGAGAAGCGTGCTAAGTATACATTTATATATATATTTGTATGACGCCTTCGTTCGTGAATTGTCCATTTGTCATTTTGTCATTTGAAGACGCGGTTGGCGCAGTGGTTAAGCAACTGCCTACTGAGCCGACGGTCCCGGGTTCGAATCCCGGCAAGGGCAAATATTTGTGTGATGAACACGAATATTTGTGCCTGGGTCATGGATGTTCTATGTATTTAAGTATTTATTTATCTATATAAGTATGTATATCGTCGCATAGTACCCATAACACAAGCGTTCTTGGGCTTAATTTGGGACTAGGTTGATTTGTGTGAGGTTGTCTGATATTTATTTATTGTCTGATATTTATTTCGGTGGATTATCAACTCTAAGGCCTATGTCAAGAGTGAAAATGGCTTTAATAGAAAAGAAATTTACCTGACTCAGATATTCAGGTAAACGCCAGGGGTGCAGAACATTTCTATTACACAAGCCACAAAATAGTATTGTTTAGCTTAAGTGGATCGTACACAACGCCAGACAGACTACAAACTTACCTTCAGTAGTGAAGACCTCTACTTCGCAGAGTGAGAGTGATCCTTCGACGCCTACCAGCTGCAAGAACACGTGCTGGCCGACCAGCGGCCGAGCACAAGTGAACGTTTTCGTTACCCCTTCGTCTGAAACAAAACACACAGGTTATCATATTTCAAGAAGAATTTAAGAGAAAGCCCGGAACCGCACTTTGCCGCACCACTACTGCGACATGCCACATTTGCATAGTATTTTTAGGGTTTCGTACCCTAAGTGTAAAAAAAACGGGAACCTATTAGAAAGACTCCAACTATCCGTCCGTCTGTCTGTCACCAGGCCGTACAACAAACCTGATCGGTTGCGTTTACTTTGTACCTAAAGTGTATACGGCGCAATACATACCAGGTGCAAATTTAACTTAACCCGGTCAGTTATTTTATTTGATGTTACGGAGCCCTTCGTGCGCATGTCCGACTCGTACTTGGCCAGTTTTTTTTATTTTTATCACCGTTTTTTTTAAATTATCTACCCTCAGGTACTCGGTTTGTGGTTATATTCCTAATTCTAATACAAGATTTTATTTGGTTGGATATTTTCGTTAGGCTAGTTTCTTGAACACAATACAAATTAATCGACACTGATCAATAAATTTAAATATTTTTAAATTACCAGTACCCAAATGACTTCATACTGTAGATCATGACATTGACTTTTTACGATTACAAACCCACAACACCACCATTTTGAAAAAATTCAAATTCTAAATCGACAAAAAAAAAACTATAAAAATACTGAACTTGTTCACATAATTTTTCGGTAGAAAAATGCGACCTCTATCGCATTTTTCTACCGAAATCATCCGGACATACGAAATAAATTTTGGCCAAGCCGAAACGGAGACGAAACGCTCGGTCAATCACGTGTAAATCAACATAGACAGAAAAAAACAGGCTCGTCCTATTTAAAAAAAAAAAGAAACAACTTGTTACGTCAAACGCAGCCCGGAGCGATCCAGGCATTTTTTCATGGCAGCTACCTGTTCGTAAGAGCGGTATAGATTTTTGTTGCATCGTTTTGGCCAATGTCGTAATGATTTTGGTATTATCAGACATACCTACAGTAGGGGCAAAAACCTAAAAAAATACGATTATTAAGGATGTAGGATGGCTACCGAAGCAGCGGCAGAACGAGAGACGAAGGAGATGGCGGGATGACCTGTACGCATTCGTGAACGCTTGGCAGGAACTTGCTCTTCACCGAGACGACTGGCGAGAAAGAGGGGGGCCTTTGACCAGCAGTGGCACACATACAGGCTAAATAAAAAAAAGATTATTAAGATCCAAGGATAGGATCAATAATTGCCAATGTATTGCCAATAGTGTAATAAATAACGAATATAAAAATATATGCATAATTTTTAGTTTCCTTCAAATCATTATTACATTTTGTAAATTCCAAAGAGTACCAAATGATAGAAAACGCGTAAGTATCGGGAAACTGTCTCGAGAATGCCACATTTCTAACTTTAAGTATAGGTAATATCTGCTAATAAATTGGACCACTTTAGAGTTAGAACGTCCACACTGAAAAAGAAATAATAAACTAGTTTAACTACTTGAGAAATTTCCAAATTCTACTTAGTATTAACCAAAATTATGCTGTTTTTACATAACTTATTTTTGCCAGTCCTCCAATTTATGTAACTAGCAGCTAACATTAGCTATACTGTTAGCAAATCTTTATTTAGAGCAAATAAAATATTTTGTTAAATTTCATGAATGCAAAAGGCCAATGATAATGATGTTAACCTTTAACCGTTTTTTTTGTATTAAAATATTGGACTCGCGTACTGTAATCTATCAATCATTATTTCACAGACAAAATCATAACAACGCACTTTTTAAACCTGTATCAGGATTCTATACTCTATGGTACCCGCAACTGGACTTTGATATTTCGACAACTCTCCACTCAACCGAAATGAATTTCAATAAAACAAACTAGCATATTTGATTAAAAAAAGACACGCTACTGTTCCCTGATAGGTTAAATTTACTTGTCAAAAAAATAACCAAACACGAGGCGACCGCCATGACCATCGCGATCATGTTTTTTTAATAGGTCAGTTTGAGTTAAACGAAAAAGGTTATTTATATAAAAAATAAATCATACTGGGGATTGACGATTAAAGTAAAAAATGTTTTTCTGCGTTTTGCTAGTATAAAAAGTATTGTATGCAATAAATAGTTACACGATTAGATCTTAAAACCTTACTAAGGCCACTCAGCAAACGCGGTACTCGTCTTTGTGCAACGATTGCAAATAATAGGTACTATATTAACACTTTGCACGCCGTAAGTTATTAATAAATATAGGTTAGACTATATAAATGCGTACCTACTGGTAATCAGTGTGCAAAGTGTTACCTAATTGTAAAGTATAATCGTAACTGCCGAGTAAAGCTCATAAAAATAAGTTGGTCCTTAGTCTGCTAATATTTGCCATCGCCGATTTGTACTTAAGTAAGTAAGTAAGTAAGTAAGTAAGTTTATTGCATTTAAACAAATTTATACAGTCACATCTCTATACTAACCTATATAATATACACATACAATAATTAAAGGTCCACTGTTGTGTACACAAATATGGCTTATATAAACTTAATTTCATGCACTGAAATCGCTTATCTTAGCTGTTACACTGGCTCCTACACTAGGCACAGCCTGTCCCGTAGGTAACCAAGACATAAGTGAATTTGACCAAAAATAGACGCGAAAAGCAAATACAACTTACAAAGTTTATACAATCTAATTTAAACCAAGTGACATTTAATTTAAAAATACAAACAAATACAGACTGTTGGTATAGTTCGGCATACGCAAACGCGTGTGGAAAAGGTTTTCGTAGATTAACTTGCTAATTATATCTCATTAAATTAAGAATCAGACCTCGAGCTGCCAAGGCGAACAATTACCGGGCTGCCAATAAATCATTTCAATAGTAATTTAATGTTAATTCCACGCATACATTTTCCAACTAGTTTTTAATAATGTAACGCTGCATCGGTGTAAAAAACGACGGTCATAATGCATAACTTATATAACTACTGCCCACAAAGCAAAACATTTTACATAATTCTCATTGTGCACGCAGTAAAAGTAAACAGTATTTTAAATTATAATGAAACACTAGCGACCCAGCCCGGCTTCGCACGAGTGAAATGCTATATTATGCATGTGTTATACATATAAACATTCCTATTGAATCACACTATCTATTAAAAAAAACGCATCAAAATCCGTTGCGTAGTTTTAAAGATCTAAGCATACATAGAGACAGACAGACATAAAGACAGACAGCAGGAAGCAACTTTGTTTTATACTATGTATAGTGATGTAATGTTTAATTTTTTAATGTAAAACCATAGATACAAAGATCAAAGCTTAAAGAAAAATTTAAATTCATAACCTGGTGGAAGTATTCGAAATTGTCCAAAACATGAAAAGACAGACTCTTTAAAATCCATCTATTAGGTGACAAACTACTGTTTGCTGACTTCTTTGAAATATATAGAGTAAATATATATTCTTAACAATTCATTTTTCGTAATTATCTCTGTGATACTTAAATGTACTGCCCGGATTTTATTACTACTTAATATTTGCATAATATAAATTTTATTGCACTAATCATTGAATGAAAATCAGTCTGCGTAACAAAGTTATACATATTCGCGTTCAAGAAAATTATAGATGACTAGGTAAACTGCGATGCTTGAAAGTGTACCTAGAAACATTTTGGTACATAAACATCATATTATCAGGTATATAAAATGTTTGGTGCGAGTTAACATCCTGGTAATAATATGATATCTGCGGCTCGGCTATGCGTTACAGGTGCTGGCTAAATAGTCCAAGAACTGTTACGAAATAGAGACTTAACAATATCGTCTCACTCAATGGTTCCGAAGCTTCTACTAGGGTTAATTACCCCGTTCGGGTAAATCGCATATATGGGGTAGCAAAAATCAAATAATTAATACCGAATCTTACTATTTTAACCTCGGTGGCATTAAACACCAGGTAAATGTGGAGCACGACTTGAGATCCGATTTAAGCGAAACTAAACCTAACAAAATATCGTGAATACAAAAAATACTAATACACTTACTAACTTAACCTATTATAGTATTTTATGCAACCGTTGTATAAGAGGGGGCAAAAAACGCGAGTGGCATGGGTTACGATGTGAGCGTAGCGAACATCGTAAGAAAGATGCCACGACCGTTTTTTGACCTACTTATACAACGTTGCATACAATACTTTTTCTAAGACTCGACATTTCATAAATAAAATGCAAATAAACAACAAAGAAAATAATTACATATTAGCTCGGGATCAAAAAAAAAATAGTCTGATAAACTTTTTTTTATTGACGTCCATCTGTCAAAAAAATATGAACTTATACATAAAGGTATACGTTCACTGATACTAAACCTCTGTCAAAAAAATATGAACTTATACATACCTAAAGGTATTACGTTCACTATACTAAACATCCATGCACTGAAGATAAAACTTTTTTTTAAGTTGGCAGTAATGCCTTAGTACAATAACTTTTTTTTAAATTGCAAATTGTGTGAATGTAGCTGTTTATCTTGTAATCTGTGGTACTAAGTGATGGTTTTTTGGCGACATTATAACATCGTTTAGCAGTGTTTTTTGGGCAGTAGAGTATAGACTTTTACAGACTTTTAATTTATGTCTTTATATTAGAATTAGTAACTATATAAATGACAGAAAAATGTACTGGAGTAGAAAAAATATATTACAGAGTATCTAACTAAATCCGATGTCTCCAAGATAAAGGCCCAGGGTACCCATGATGCCGGCTACACACAGACAACCCCCACTAGACGGAGCATGTAAGGCGACCCGCGCGCACCAACGATATGGTACGGCAGAATTAAAGTAGGTATCAACACCGCGGCCACCGTTTAGTTGCGTCCATGTTTATGATCCATGCGTACGTCAACGAAAAAAGAAATTAAATAAATAACATGGTAAATAAAATTGTAGTGTTAAGTGGTGTAGAGAAACCTCATAAACATGGACGCAACTAAACGGTGGCCGCCGTGTTGATACTTTAATGTTCTGCCGTACCATATCGTTAGTGCGCGCGGGTCGCCTTACATGCTCCTTCTAGTGGGGGTTGTCTGTGGATTTGACACTAGCCCGATAGTAGGCATCAAATCATTCCTGCATCAATACCCCGGGATGTGTTAATAATAAAATCTGTGGACATCTGTTATTGGCTTTATGTTCTAGCTATAAGCATTGTTATACATTTTATGTAATGCTGTTGATGTTCCAAATAAATAAAATCACTATATAGTATAAAGCAAAGTCGCTTCTGTCTGTCCTGTGTAGTCCTGTGTGTCTGTCTCTCCCTATGTATGATCTTTAAAACTACGCAACGGTTTTTTTAATAGAGTGATTCAAGAGGAAGGTTTATTTCTATAATACATGCATAATTTATAAGTATTAAGTATGGAAGCCGGGGCGGGTCGCTAGTAAAAAATAAAATAAATATTCTTGGTGAATTTGACATAAGTCAAAACACGTGCGTGTTCACGAACATAATCTTACTAATTACGAGCGACGCAACAAAGATTCTCAGCAGCATTCCACTTTCATCCGTTATGACACCGCGGTGGGAAGGAATTAATCAATTGCCGACAATCGTAGAAAAGGTTTAGAAAGCGAGCGTCGCTTTAGTGCGTTAACGTTTCAACACTTTCGGTGAAAAATCTGCATCAAGGGCGTGGTTTAAGCTAAAGCCTGACCAGAAATATATGAGGATTGTCAAGAGGGCGCTATTTATAAGATTTATATGGCAACAATTTTGCAACCAATCGCAACCGCACTCTAATGACATTAGTTTAAATACCTGTCATGTCCCTATGGTAGCCTCGTAATATCATTTAATCGAATGCACTCTTTTCCTGACTGTTTTTCGTGTTTCTGTGTTTACACACGTGTACAATTATTTTTTATAATATTACGTTCACGACTGAATGGTTTTCGGCATTTTCTTTAAACAATTTTAATTATTTGTCTTTTAAAGAAAGCACCACGAATGACATTGACATTGTTGACAAATCATAATAAAATCATTGCTAGTGTAAGAAATTAGTTCCATTGAAATTCAGTAATATGGCGCATCCTCATATATTTCCGGCCAGGCTTTAAGTTAATTATTACATTTTGGAAATTTCATACTACAAAACTCATACAACACTTGAGATACACCTTTTTCGAAGTCGTTCGTTTACCTACCTTACATTTTAAAATGTTTTTTTTGTTTCATATTATGACAAATATATTGATAGTTTCAATCAATTTTTAAAGTGAAATTACCCTGGGAAAACCCTGAGCTCGAAATAGTAACATAGTTATTTCATGCTTTCATTGCGCGCAGTCGAAAATAAGTTTAAAAAACAGTTTTTAGCGTGAATTTACACAAAATATCAAATTAAAATTCAAACTGTAGGTTTCAGATATATATACCAATAAATCGGAATAGCCCTGTTCGAAATAGTAACATTGATAATGTGTTAAAAAACATGTTTGATTATGATCATTAAAGGAACATATCTAAAACAATCAGCATTTACTGAACGGATAAGGCCTTCACTTCAACGGGCACGGACCCAGAACCACTTTGAAAATGAGAACCTACCTGAAATCAGTAAGATTGTGGAGACGTTAAATGCATCTGACAACCTCCATAATTCCAGGACGACTGTCCTTGCGTTCCAATACTACTAATAAAGTATTAATATGTATACATTATTTATAACAAATAAAAAAATCAATAGACTCCATATAAATAGCACCTTTAAATACACTAAAAAAAAAAAAAATGTCGGAAAACCGCGCTATGCAAAAGTGTTATAAAAGGATAGCGTTATTTACACGAAATGTTTATTTCCAACAACTGCAAATCATTAAACTGGTGTAAATCGGTTATCATCAGCTCTATTTATCTAGTTTGAATATTCCCGGACCTGTTATTCGAGCAGCTTACGCTTCTCGGTACCTCCACTTACCCCCCCAGCTCCCCCTCGTTTGTGACGACATTCAAGCGCAAATAAAAGATCCAATAACTTCACTTATAAACTGTACTTAGTTAATAGAATTTCCTGGTACGATACAGGCTTCATTATATCGAATGCTATTGACAAAGAAAAATCGGATGTAAAAGATTTCTGTTTCTCTATTCTTTGCTGAAGCGGTTGCACCGTAAACATTTGGGTGTCACTGTTAGGTGTTTCTAATTACTTTAACTTGTAAAATAACTACAAATCACTGTCCCTCGTTATATTAAAAAGCGTGATTCCCAGAGAGGAGGCGGGACGATTTAAATACGTTCCTAGTTGACTGGCTGGCAGTAACGGCCAATAGGAAGTCGGTAATAAATTTCAAAATTAAAAAATTTCAGGTGAGTGTAAACCGCTTAATACATTAATTAGAGAAATATATAATAGCCCTAAACTAAAATATTTTTAGTAAAACATCTTTAAACTGCAAACATGTTGATTACTTCGTTGTTAATAAAAGGTATGTTCAATGTTTCACATTTAACGTAAATAACTCAACGGTACGAGGTGAACAACTGAATACATATTTTATGAACCCGATCCAATTTTCAGTGATTTACTAAATATTGTATTCAATCTCAACTTAATTTCAACACCCACGAGTATTATGATAGATAACTATGATTAAAAATATATGTACAGTCAGCTATCAAAGTAGCTGACCAATTAGTAGGTAGGTAAGGCCTGTGTTAAGGCTCAGGAGCATTTTTAACGCTCCTTGACTTGTGTTATGTTTTCAAGAAGAAATAACATTGCTATTGCAATAAAAAAGGCGTTAATTGGCGAGCTTATAACAGAGCGCTTGTTGCGAATTCTGCCGTCCTACGTTAAAAACTCGTATCTTTGTATAGATAAGATAAGTTTGTAAGATACGGCTTTTCACCGTAGCACGGCAGAATTGTGAGGGAATCCAAAAATATTATTATTTTCGTCTAAATATCGTAGCACAAGGGAACCAGCAGTTGGAACGCTCCTGAGTAAGGCTCAGCTATGCATACATATATGTCGAACTGGGAAACTTCTATAATATAAAAATCAATTGCGGTTCGTTTGTCTCACTAAAACTCGAGAACGGCTGGACAGATTTAGCTGATTTTGGTTTTGAAATGTTTGTCGTAGTATAGGGAAAGTTTGAACGGTGAGGTATTAGGAGCTTACTGACACAGACCGAATTCCTCGCGGGCGGAGTCGCGGGCACAGCTAGTACTAAATAAAAGAAAAACCAACGAGAAGATATTACAAATTTTAGGCACAAACTATAGTGGACGAACGAACAAAAATATGCATCAAACGTGTTTTTAGCACGAGCGTACAACTAACGAACATCATCTCTTTAAGTAAGATTTCGTGTTCAATGTTCGTGTACACCATGTTTTTGATCGTTGGTACGTAACGCGTAAACGGCAAAATAATCCGGATAACGAAATTATTTGCTACTTTTTACCTTCTTGAGTACTTGTTTACAATGAAAAACCTACCAAGTGCAAGTCAGACTCGCACACGGAGGGTTCCGTACACAAACACTTATCCCATCTTAACTGGCCGAGTTATGTTAAGCTTGCACCTGGTATGTATGGCGCCGGATACAAATAAGGTGCAAAGTCAACGCAACCTATCACGTTTGTTGTATAGTAGCATCACTTAAATATTTAATTATGTTATGTTATTCTATTTGTTGTTATAGCGGCAACAGAAATACATCATCTGTGAAAATTTCAACTGTCTAGCTATCACGGTTCATGAGGTACAGCCTGGTGACGGAAAGACGGACAGACGGACAGTGCAGTCTTATTAATAGGGTCCCGTTTTCTACACAATGGGTACGGAGCCCTAAAAAAATTATCTTATACCGCGAAAAGAGAAGTTAATATTTATCACGCGTCGATGACGTCGGGACGAACTAGTTGCGGCAAAGTGTGTGAATTAGTGAATTCTGCTCCAGAGATTCCGCTTTACATAGCATGTTTGAATTTTGAATTCGCTTTAATTAAAATGAAGCTATAGCCTAGCAAGCGTCGGTCCGACCCAGGAATAGTGGCGCTATGGGCGTTACAAACAGCTTTCATATGGCAATAATGTGTATACGTCATTTATTTGCTTTATTAAACGTCAATAGATATTTGTCAAGGATTTGTCATTAATCAAATTCATAACATTGTTTACCGGAATGCTGCTCAATCCTACATTCTTCTTGCGAAATAAATACTGAATCCTATTGCAAAAACTTGACTTTCATCACTGTGGATAGTTTTGGCTGTATTCAGCAAAAATTACTCGAAATTTGTGGCATATTTAGTTCTGTTTCCTCTTTGTGTACATCAGTGACATTCACCGACTTTCAACGTCAGTTACCAAAAATTTGCCGTTGCCAGTAAAATAAATTAGTACTTACCACTAAAAATCCGCAATATGGCGTGGGTTGTAAAATCCCTTGTGGTGCAGTACATTCGTTCTCCATTCATTCCTCGGACACTTTTGTTGCTGACAACATGCAATTTGGCACTGAAGCATCAAGCTTGCGAAATTGCATGTTGATTCCGTGAAGCCCTTTATCACCCTTTGGGTGCGGAAAACCCTAAAAATACTTTTCAGCTTTACCCCAGGTTTAAAACGTTGCACGTGAGTGTCTGCAGTTAATATGCAGTCGTACCGCCATAGGGCTTAAAATAAATGTAATTTTCCTAAGATTAGCTTTCTACTATAATAGCTCCAAGTAATCGCAATTCAGCAATATATCTAAGCATGCAATTTGGCACTGAAGCATCAAGCTTGCCAAATTGCATGTTGATTGGTCTAAGTCTAATAAGAGCTTAGTCATGTGTATAAAACTAATTTAAATTAGGACTAGTCTAACGTTCCCGTGGGAATTGGTACAGTGACGAAAGGCCATATTTGTATTAATGAGAGAGGACGGAATGGAATAATTAAAAATGTCTTAGGATGGATTTAACCAATTACAAATACAAAAGTAACCATTTCGTTTAATTGCTATAAAATTCATTCAATTATAATGAAGAAAAAGTATGTATAAAACTACTCTAAATAACCTACGAGTACCTATAATACAATAAAGAAAAGGGTCAAAAAAGAATACTCCAGCCGTACCCAATCTAAGGTGTAAAGCCTTTCAATTCAAATAGACAATGAAAAAATCGACACACTCATAAGGAAAAATTCGATAGGTTGCTTGGGAGTTTAAGTTTATTTTTTATTAATAATTAACAATGCGTAAACAACGTGTAGGTAAGTGTTTAAAATCGCGTCAATTTCTTTGCCTCGTCAAAGAAATTGCCGCGAAATATAGTCAGCTGTCACCGGCCAAAAAAATTGCCGGGAAATATACTGTCAGCAGTCAGTGTCAACTGTCAAGTAAGTGTAGTCACACCTCACTTAAAGCGTTCCGTTTTAAGTGATGAACTGATGATATTACAAGGTAAACTTTGGCTCTATGGACAACAGGTCTGGCTAGCCCTCAGACCAATGATCTATAGACTTGACGTCAGCGTACACCCGTAAGGGACAGACATAGAATACTTCATATATTCGGGGTGGCCATGTTGATTCAAATTTCCCCATAATTTTATATTACTGACATGCCATTTTTGCATCATTGTGGCTCCATATAATACATAGCTTTTGGAACATCTTATCACTAAAAATGAGCCTGGGGTTTAAGGTTAGATGAGAAATCAGAAATGAAACACATTCAGAAAATGTTACCGATATTTCAATTTTTATATACAAATAATACTACTGAGCGGGCGGTCCTGGGTTCAAATCCCGGCCAGGACAAATATTTGTGCGACAAACTCGAATATATGTTCCCGGGTCGTCATGGATGCTATCGATATATGTATTTTTATATAATATGTATATCGTCATCTAGTACCCATAGTACAAGCTTGATTTGTGTAACATAGTCCCTTAATGTTTATTTATTAATACATATTATATTAAATTATTTCCGTTGGCGATTCTCAGCCGTGGAACCGACATCCTCATTTAATCTTCACAATATTTGTTTTTTTTTTTTGTGATTAGAATAGAAGTACGATTTAATACCCCTAAATTTATGATATTTTCATCTGGTATCCCTAACATGATTGTTATGCAGCTAAATTAAGAACACATTTAAATATGACTGACAGCTTATCATAAACAACCTACGTAATTTGGGCGGATCATTTTTACATGTCACGTGTACTTATTTGTTTGTAATGTTGACAGATATTTCCTTGTGGTATTACCAATTGTCTATGATTTCAAGAATTTAGTAGGTGGGTCCTCTATAAATAATTTTGATATTTAATATATTAGTTCTAACATTCCGATCAAGTTGAAATTTGGCATAGTACTTATGTAATTTTTTAGGCGATGGATTAATATGGCATTATCGAGCTAGGTCTTACACTACATTTAATTTTTCACCTTGTATATGGTTAGAAAGTGTAAACATATGTGTTTGTCGTTGACTGTAATGTGGATAGTAGTAGAAATTATGTGAGCTGACTATGAGTGCACGTCAACATATATTTAACTTATTTCTTTAGGTCCCTTACGTGTGCATAGAAAATCAAAAATATGTTCTAGTATCAAAACTATAATTCCTACTACACAAAGTGTGACCAGCCGCAGATTTTTTAAATTTCCCGCCAAATCTTCGAGTAATATTTCATTAGCCAGACTATAAGCAACTAGTAAGTGAGTAACATTTCGTTCCGCGCGTTGTTCGTTCCATTTAACAACACTGTGCGTAGATGCTCTCATTTTCTGTTCCGCCTTTACATACCTAACTATATAATTAAAACTACTAAGTATACGACATTGGTTATATAAATAAAGAAGATTTTCCCCAACTTGACTTGACAATGCGCCTATTCTGCGTGACGACTTTACATATACAATCTTTTTATAACGATTAAACAGCTCTGGACCGATTTCAATACTTTTTGGTATGCTGGTAGCTGCTCATCGACAGACAGTTATAGGAAACTTTTACCAGATTACGGAGAAGCAAAGAGGAGACTATGGTCACCTATGGTTATGTCTTTTTCTTCTACACGACGTAGTTCGCTTCTCTGTTTGCATTTCTGCGATCTTAACGTCGGAGTTTGCGTCCTGAATTCGCAAGAGAACCAATAATGTGTCATAATTAAAAGGCGCCGTATTCCAACATATTCATTAGGGTTTAAAAAGCGTCCGTTCTCAGAGAGAGCATGGGAACGCGCGCAACACGGTTCAGCTTTCATCTCATTGACTGATCTATATCGTACTGGTTGAGTAAGAGCTAAAGAAAACGGTGCAACTGGGGCTTACTGTGGGATCATACATGTTTTTATTGATCTGCGTTTTAAGACAAGGTCGATCGTTACAACCGCAATGTTTTACTTTACAAAATATTTGTAATTTTATTCAAAATAAGATGGTAATACTGTTCAATATTTCTCGAATTGTATGCAATTTTTATCGTATGTATGAATATTTGGTAATGGAACGGGAATGCCTAGCCGTGAAAAGGGCCTCCCTACGCTCGGCCGTCTATACCTAGCTACTCACCCAGCAAGCCCTTCTTTCAAGGCGTCTGCAATGTACTATTGCTATGACGAAGCAGTGCAATGTCTTTATAACAAGATGATCTAACGCGTTACAGTTATATGTTAACTATCGCTGTGGAAGCTTGCTGTGCCCATAACCTTTTAAATGAAAATCAGAGGACATTGGCACAGTTGGCACTTCTATATATGTTTTTATACGATACAACACATAACATAAACTTCAATTGCTGTCGCTAAATTGCGCTCATATGTGGTTCACACCGGGACTCTAACCCGGTATCTTTGGATTACCGGTCCAACATCTTAACCAATTGATCAGAAACGCACTGTACGCACACCTGCAATACCCCATCCGTTTTGATCTTTGTACCTATTTATTATTTTTGATAGGTATGTAGCCTTAGTGCCATCTATGAGAATAAGCATTTCGCATGTTCACATTTATTACACTCATTTTACAGTAGTGTCGAATGAACGAAAAGATGGCGCTTTTGTTACTAATATTTTATTTAGAAACACGATAAAATTATTTTATAAAAGTACGTACAAAGATTAACACGCAAAGAAAATTTTAATTGTTCTCATATCCTCTTAAATGCGAGAACAAAACATTTAGAAATGCGCAATGTTTACCTTGTTTTGCAAAAACAGTACTATTCAATGTATTTCTTCAATAGGCTGTAGGTACCCTTTTGATTCGAGCTAACAACAAACATTGCTCAGAAGAAAAGAAAAATATTGCGAAATGGTACTAAAGGTATTGTTTTATTCATTTACGCAAGCCGTTTCCGAGTTAAAAAGAAATTAAGTGAACTCGCTTCTACGCTTAATGTTGAAGCATCAAATACTTCAATACAGAAAATCAACTTTCAACTACAGCCAAGCTACCAGTGGCGTAACTAACACCTACGGCGACATCACGGGGCTTTTCCGACCTGGGTCAAAGAAACTCAACTAACGGAAAAATAAAGACTTTTTTCATACATATTTCAACTGTAACTCAATTAAGTAGATGTGTTCATTGTTTTACTATATGATATGTTTAACATCTACTTATTGTTTTACTATTAGATTTGGATACAGATAAGTATATATACACGTCAGTTTTGCTACGAAATATACGTATTCTATATAACCACCTACACACATATTCACGCACACACGCATTCATAAACACACACACACTCACTCTCAGTTTTAATTATAATATTTAAATAAAGTATTATATTTTTCTCGTTCTTAGCTATAATATATACATAAGTTAAAATTGTAAACTTAAACACTAAAATAGGTATTAAGAAGTTAAAATTGTATTAAATTGTAAACTTTGATGATACTTTTGGTTATGCGTAAATTATGCAGATGGAAGAGCGGGATCTCCTGCCACAAGTATTACTTTATGCTTACTAGGAGGTTCCAACCTTTATTTAATTGTAAAACACTAGAAACCAATAAAGTATTTTGATTTTGATTTTTTTTTTTTACTCCCTAGTCAGTACTTTGCAGTGACGTCTCAACTGAACATGGCTGGTAAATAGCATACATGTACAAAATTATAGTAGGAAATTAAATATCAGGTGTCATATTGACACAATCTACTTTTCTCAAACATACAATAAAACGTCGTTATAACGTGCGTTATAACAGGCTTCGAAGTACCTCGTTTCGGGCGGAACAACTCGAGAGTACTGTAAAGGAATTTCATACAAAATTGAAGGCCTAGGCCGGGAAGTATTTTTTTAAACATGGCGTCTGTGTTCATGACATGAACAGGCTAAACAGCTGAATTACATTTTATTGGGTGGTGTATTTGTTTATTTCATTGCATATGTTTGAGAAAGGCATTATACATGCCTTAGCCGTGAAAAGGGCTTGCCGGCTTCGTATCACTATCCGGCCTCCCTACGGTCTATACCTACTCACTCGGCAAGCCCTTCTTACCTGGCGTCTGCAGTCATGTACTCACAGACAACCCCCACTAGACGGAGCATGTAAGGCGACCCGCGCTCACCAACGATATGGTACGGCAGAACATTAAAGTATCAACACGGCGGCCACCGTTTCGTTGCGTCCTTGTTTATGATCCATGCGTACGTCAACGAAAAAAGAAATTAAATAAATAACATGGTAAATTGTAGTGTTAAGTGGTGTAGAGAGACCTCATAAACATGAACGCAACTAAACGGTGGCCGCGGTGTTGATACTTTAATGTTCTGCCGTACCATATCGTTGGTGCGCGCGGGTCGCCTTACATGCTCCGTCTAGTGGGGGTGGTCTGTGCATGTACTATTTCGGAAATTGCATGGTACATCTTGGAAAGGTCCAGCGGGTAGGAGAAAGAGGGGTCGGCCACTGTCGCGCTGG
The DNA here is from genome assembly GCA_932273695.1 of Apotomis betuletana. NCBI lineage: Eukaryota > Metazoa > Arthropoda > Insecta > Lepidoptera > Tortricidae > Apotomis > Apotomis betuletana. The sequence goes on along the minus strand of OW026298.1, from coordinate 6,324,169 downwards.
GTTGGTGATATTGTCCAGGTAGCAGGTCCTAACTGGATATGGAGGGCCCAAGACAGAAATGCATGGAAATCTCTGGAGGAGGCCTTTACCATATAGAGGGTTCTAGTGTGGGGTTAAAATAAATAATTAGAAAATTTTGTTAATTTGCGAATATTATTAAAACCCAGTTCTGAACTGTATAAAAGATTTTTTTATTTCTTTTCGGAAATTGCGGTATAAGAACCGTATTCTTAGAAATGGTTTCCGAATTAACATAGGTCGTAATAGATTGATCCAAATTGTGTGTTCGCGGTCCTTTTGAGCCGGGAGCCCTCGAGTCGGCACTTGCCCGGCTTGACTATTGTTTCGACGCCGTAAGCGTGCAAATAAAATCGGAGGATTTTTCCTTGCACGCAGTTTGGGTACAAACTGAACAGTACTTATAGCGGCAACAGAAGTACTTCAACTCTAGACAGTCTATTACGGTTCATGAGCTACAGCCTGGTGACAGACAGACAGACGGACAGTGGAGTCTTAGTAATGGTCCCTTTTTTTCTCCCTCCGGGTACGGAACTCTTAAAAACACAGAGACCGTTCTCCGTTTTTTGAGGTCGTTTAAAATCAATACTTCATCGAAATTCTTGTAGTTTATGATAAACCGATTTCCGTAGCAGATGTTCCGTCTTGTCAACATTCCCAGCGTAACGCGTGATTGCGCATCAATTGTGTGCCAGCGCAAGGTGTCTGCCGCTTCAATGCCAGCCCGAAGAACAATGGACCTTATTAATTCGCTGCCAGAATGCTGCTGTTCCAATTTAGAACCCTCTTGTCAACTAAATATTGACAAATCATCCTGACAAAGGGTATCCTGACAGTATTCCGAAACATTGTTTCTCATCTAGTTTCGCCAAATTTTCATCCCAAAGTATTTTTTTTCTGGAACCCGTTATATTTTCAACGTTTTACATACATCGTTTTAAAGAAACCATTAAGTTAGGTAAGGTTTGTTTTGTAATTATTATGAAAAATTTACAGTTTTGAAAAAAGGGTTTTCGGAAAAATTTAAATCTGGCAAAACTTTACAGATGGGAAACAAACATTTGTGTTTCTGATAGGTAACCGACACGTGAAAGTAAATAAAAGCCTGTAAAAAAACGGATAGACGAAGTGAAACCAAAGTAAACGACCAGAAACGACGCATTACGCTTCTCACGAGTTTAAGAGGCCTTATTCCTTTTAAAATTTATTTTTTTCATATTATGACGAATATATTGATAATTTCAACCAACTTTTTGAAGTGAATAATTCTTTTTCCCAAGTTCTAGGTAGTAACGTAGCTATTTCATGCTTTCATTGCGTGCAGTCGAAAATAAGTTGAAAAAACGAATTTTCCACGTGAATTTTGTCAATTTCGAGTAGTTTTTCGAACAAAAATTATCAATGAAAAATTCAAACTGTAGGCTTCAAATATATACCAATAAATCCCAATAGCCCTGTTCTAGGTAGTAACATCAATAATATGTTAAGAAACATGTTTAATCATAGAGAAAAATGTCTAAACAATCAGCATTTTAAAAGGAATAAGGCCTCTTAAAGTGGAAATGGGGTATCCTCGCCGGGATTTGAAGCCACTACAAACTACGCCAGCCATGTCGTATGACTATCAATTAGTCGGTAATTTTTACAAGCTTTTATTTACTATCACCTGTAAAAGCTTAGGTCGTATGTAAAACAGTATTTCGTCAAACTGAGGACAGTGTTGGCGGACAAAGCGTTCTCAAACATTTTCGTGTACTACTCGTAATTTACTAAACTAACTACATTTTTTTTTTCAATTATTATCGTTAACAACGGGATCCGATGGTGAAACTGTTAAACCAACAAGCAAAATATGTGTTAATATTCCGCAAGGGGATAAAGCTACTTGTAGTTTTAGGACGAAAAAGCGTAGATTGAAAACGTAATATACGTCTATAAGACTCATATAGTTTCCTGCGTTTATCCATTGCCTGGCCTTTTATCTATAGCGATCTTTCAATGTATTTCATCACAGTTTTGAGGGCACGCATTACCCTCTTTCTTTTCGTAAATAAATATAGCTCGATGAAATGCATCGGTTTGTGTATGTTTGGTTTAATTTCAGGTGCCGCGCGTTAAGTAGCTATAGGTACTTTGTTAGAAAAAATACTTTATAGTAGTTCTGATCATCGATTATAGAACCGTTAACTCGTGTTAAATAAGATTGTGAAATAATAAAACAAAATATATTTCAAGTTCTAATATTTAGACATTTCAAAGTTATGCAATTTTTCACAAGTGCAATTAAGGAGATATTAATTACTAGCTGCGCCTCACGGTGTTACCCGCTCATCCAACGGGAACACTAATTTTTTCGGGATAAAATGTAGCCTAGATGTTAAAACAGGATGTCAGCTACCCCCATAACAAATTTTATCAAAATTGGTCAAGCCGTTTGAGCGTGAAGAAATAACAAACATATAAACACATTCACAAACTTTCGCCTTATAATATTTATAAGCGTGATTATCAGTTAACACTTACCTACAAAGTCCGACTATTGGTAGAGAGGGCTAACTGGCCGTGATACAGGTCAAGTCATGTCTTAAAAAAAAAGTAACACTTACCTATTGTGCCGGGGAACCAAGCGCATAGAGGATTCCTCTGGAGATCCGAGCTGCTGTTTCCCACTCTGATCTCTAGATCCTGCAGAGGTTGATGACCTGCCAACAGAGATAATAGATTAATAATTACAGTTTATTTATTTTAAGAAAAAATGGGCAAGTGCGAGTCCGACTCGCGCATGTAGGGTTCCGTACCATAATCTATAACAAATTTGTTGTATGGGAGCCCCCCTTAAATATTTATTTTATTTTATTTTAAGTATTTGTTGTTATAGCGGCAATAGAAATACATCATCTGTGAAAATTTCAACTGTCTAGCTATCACCGTTCTTGAGATACAGCCTGGTGACAGACGGACGGATAGCGAAGTCTCAGTAATAGGGTACCGTTTTTACCCTTTGGGTACAGAACCCTAAAAATGATCGACCCTTAGAAGCGAGAGTGAAAGAACCGATGAGATTCGAACTTTAAATTTGAAATTTAAGGCTCCTTATCCATTCATAAATGCTGATTGTTTTAGACATTTTTCTCTATGATCAAACATGACTGTCTCTAAACATATTATCAACTAGCGACCCGCCCCGGTCTCGCACGGGTGCAATGCTGATTTTAAAGATCTAAGCATACATGGGACAGACAGATAGCAGGAAGCGACTTTGTTTTATACTATGTAGTGATGTTACTACTTAGAACAGGGCCATTGCAATTTATTTATGAAACTTATAGTTTAAATTTTTCATTGATAATTTTTGTTTAAAAAACTACTCGAATTTGACAAAATACACGCTGGAAACTGTTTTTTTTAACTTATTTTTGACTGCACGCAATGAAAGCATCAATTAGCTTTGTTACTTTCTAGTACTCAGGGAAAAGTATTATTCATTTCAAAAAGTTGGTTGATATTTGTCATAATATGAAAAAAAATATTAAAAGGATAAAGCCTCTTCAGAGTGTCCTCTCAATTTTTCGATTGTCCATTCAAACAATGAGTGATTACGCTCAATTGAGCATTTGTGCTAATTACGTTGTTTAGTATTCGTAATTAAAACAGTCTTAATCACACATAAGTAATATTATATTATCACGTATTCTAAACAGAATTTCTTCACATTTCTTATAGCAAGAGCAATGATCAGGTTAAACAGAGGTCGTGTGTTCGAACCACACTTGGCTGCCGTGGATCGCATACAACTTTGGCTTCTTATTTATCACTCTTATGGTCTTTGCAAGAGCTCCCTGTGAACTGTATTTTATTGGTCGTTTCTGTAAAATAACCGATGCGTACGACAACTTACGAATGCGTGTCGATTTTGAACGAACAAAAGCGGAAACTAGGAACTAAAGTACAAGTTCACGGCACGATACGCTGGCGCGTATGCTAGTATCGCGGCCCGCGGCGCGTGTTCATGGCGCACCCCTCGTGGTAACTATAAAATCGACACCGTTAAGAGACAAAGCAAATATTACCTCTTTTATATTCTGTGTCAAAAACTCTATAAGAAATAACTGAAACTCACTTGAGTGGTAAAATTTTATTGCATAGTGTTAGGTATTTGTTTGTAAGCTACGAAGGAGGACATAAACATTCTTTGTTTGTAACTCAGTTATGATGGAAGAATTCAACATTCTTTGTTTTAACCCGGTTACATATGAATATTAAGAATCAAAATTGAATTCTTCGTTAGTAACGTGGTTACAAATGAAGAAAAAAAATCCTTGTTCGTCGTTAGTTACAAAATTGGTTACGCAGGTGGATATTTTAACTAAACGTTCACACTGGACCATATTAAAAGAATACTTATTATATAAGTATAGTTTAAACTGGACTTAATAACCAAATCGAACCAAACAACATAATTACGAACGTTGATTGCTCCATTTCTGAGAAATCCTGTAATAGAACAACATACCTACCAGATCCAGGCTCAGACATCAAAATGCCTCGCTCTATGCAATGCACCTATCGATCTACCACAGCCTAATAACTCTACCTAATGCAATCTTCACACTCCAGCAGTTTCTCCGCATTCGCAAGACCCGGCGGCCGACTGTGGCTCCGGTGACATCGTTATATATGGTTGCAAGGCACTCGATGTGTTCACTTGTAATCAAGGAAATGTTTGCGTTTAGGATTTGCTAAGACCTTATACTAGGTAGGTAAATATCGAGTGCTAGGCTATATAATGAACGCTGAAGCAAGTATGGTCCAATTACCCTTTGTCGTAATGTTAAATGAAGCGTTATGACATTGTTCATATACCACATTATTACTTTTCAATATGAGTGTTCAATAATGATCACTTTATTCACACTCGGCTGAGCATATCTTTGAAACGGAAACATGATTGAAAACGACCTCACCATTGAAATTTTATATTGGAATGTCAAAAGTTCGTAGAGTAATTAATTGACCACATATTCGTGACAGTTTTAAAATTGTATTGCAAATTGTATCTCTATATTCTAGAAATAATGCCTTCACACATTGTTTCGTTGATCAATAGAGCAACAGTTGACGCTTTAGAGACGTTGAAGACATTAGACAGTGAACTAATCTATCCAAGTCAATAAAGATAATTGGTTTCAAGCTCCACACCATAACAGGGAGAATGCCGTAAAGGAAAAGGTTTAGTTTCCTCTAATATATTTAGCCAGTCAATTAGATTATAAAAAAAAATTAAACCGTATTTTTTGACGTCACGCCGCACTACATTTTTAATCAAGGCGTGACGTCACTACTCACGATCGTCAAGTACCGAACTTTGATGCACGTAATCTGTGTTTATTTATTATTTTACTAGCGGCCGGGCCCGCGGCTTTGCAGGGGTGCAATGCTGATAAATGATGCATGTATTATACACTTAAACATTCCTCTTGAATCACTCTATCTATTAAAAAAAAAAGTAAAAAATCCGTTGCGTAGTTTTAAAGATCTAAGCATACCTACATAGGAACAGACAAACAGACAGACAGCAGGAAGCGACTATGTTTTATACTATGTAACTAGTGATTGACAAAAGAAAAAGTACGTATCCAATTTTTTTGATAATCTAACTGAGAGACCAAATTGTTACCTTAAGAGGCCTTATTCCTTTTAAAATTTATTTTTTTCATATTATGACGAATATGTATATTGGTAATTTCAACCAACTTTTTGAAGTGAATAATACTTTTTCCCGAGTTCTAGGTAGTAACGTAGCTATTTCATGCTTTCATTGCGTGCAGTCGAAAATAAGTTGAAAAAACGAATTTTCCACGTGAATTTTGTCAATTTCGAGTAGTTTTTCGAACAAAAATTATTAATGAAAAATTCAAACTGTAGGCTTCAAATATATACCAATAAATCCCAATAGCCCTGTTCTAGGTAGTAACATCAATAATATGTTAAGAAACATGTTTGATCATAGAGAAAAATGTCTAAGCAATCAGCATTTTAAAAGGAATAAGGCCTCTTAAGCTACGTACTGCTTAAAAACCTGAATATAAATTTATTAATTTCCTACAACAAACTTTTCACCTTACGATAAAAAATATAATCACGTTTTATTTTACCCAGGAAACTACCCAATTCTGGCTACAACCATCTCTTGTATAAGGTTAAAGAAGTGCGGTCAATACTCTATATAATGACTATAGTCTCGATATACCAAGGAAATAAACCTCAAGACATGGCGCTGGAGAAGACTAGTGCATACCGGCAACTTTAAAACTCGAATTCGCACATACATGTATTTACTCACACCTGTATCCCACTTGGGTAGGACACAGAGCTTACACCTCGGCTCCGCAGTATTTGGCTTTTCACACTATCATAATCACCCGGGGACACACTTGTTTAACATCGCCCACATCCATGCATCTACTCGTCTTCCGTTGCTGGAGTACCAAACACACGAGATATCCTTTTCCGTCCATCGTCTTCACTTGACATATATAATTCTGACGAGCATGATGGCGATCCAGGGTATTCGTCCTTTATGACCCTCGCAGGCAGCTTTCTCGCGCAAAGAATTGCCATAGCAATACAACGTGGGAATGCTGCCTGTGTGATGGGCACGCTGCCAAAAGGGCCATGTTTTTATAATACTTTTTAATAGTTTTAGCCACCTTTTAGTATAAGTTCATATGTTTTTCAATGTTTTCTTATTACAACTCTAGATAAAATAAATCAGTACTTACCACAACATCCTCTAGTGGTGACCCTCACTACCTTCACAGCGTAGTGCCTCAGCAGGTCCACCTGCCACCAAGGGCTGGCTTCTCGCTGTGTCTCAGTACATCTCTTTCCATCATGTTCCGTTGTCTTCTCGCCATCGTTGCCGTTGGCTGCTCCACCGCCACGCACCGTGGTTGACTGGTTGGCGGGTTTCCTGAATGCTACATTGGTTCCTGTTGGAAAGAATTGAGTTTCATAATTTATAATAGATATCGGACAATCTCAAATAAGTCAATCTAGTCCCAAATTGAGTATGCTTATTTTTGCGATATACACGACTGATACTGTGGTGATTTACATTTTAGCTCCCTTTGTTTGTGGACTTTACCTGGCATTTTTGAAGGATTCGGTAGCCGAGCTGCTCAAAGCAAATCCGTCTTGCTAATGGTTTTGAATTGGTGGAACTCTGCTTTTACCGCTAATCTTAGTCCTAAATAAGCTGATTGGAATCCGCAAAGTAAACTGGTGCCTCGAGCCATCATGTCAATAAACTGTCATCGAAATAAGAAAGGATGGCCGCAACTGGAGGTAACTGCACACTTGCAGAGAGCAAGATGGCGATCTCACAGCTGAAGACATATGTTCCGTACTTACCACAAAAAGGGGGCTCAGCGGTCCAGTCCCCCCGGCGCGTACACTCCCTGGTCTTCGCCAACGAACAGCTCGTATCCATCGTCACACGTTGTGATGGCGCCGCGTGAAAAGTCCGAGTCTCTACTCAAGTGTCCTTCCAAGAGGCTAGTTGTGTCATTGGACCAATGAATATTCCACCTCACAGCTGAAGACATATGTTCCGTACTTACCACAAAAAGAGGGCTCAGCGGTCCAGTCCCCGCGGAGCGTAAACTCCCTGGTCTTCGGCCCGAACAGATCATATCCGTCGTCACAGTCATATCTTGCGATGGCGCCGCATGCAAAATCCGAGTCTCTAGTCATGTGTCCTTTCAAGAGTCAAGTCATCAAGTGGGACACAATGAACTTTCCACCTCGTAACTTTAGATTGTCCACCTCACAACTGAAGATATATGTTCCGTACTTACCACAAAAAGGGGGCTCAGCGGTCCAGTCCCCCCGGAGCGTGCATTCCCTAGTCTTCGCTCCGAACAGCTCGTATCCATCGTCACATTCGTACGTGGCGACGGCTCCTGGCGCGATGTCACTGTCACTCACGAGCGATACGCGCGCGTTCGGCGGCACGGCGGGGTGCCCGCAGCGGCGTTCCACTGGAAATAAAAGACACAGTATGTGAGTTTCAAACTTGGAATTATAAAAACATGAGAAACATCGGTTATTTTGGTTCTTCTACAGATCTTGCCGCCTTACCTATGGAAAGGCAATGGATAGGTAGTATTTGTCGAACGATATATCGTCATGTAATGAATACTTACGTTAGTATAAACAAAACGGGTTTCCCTCATATTTCTACAATTGGCGATCAGTTAGTTAAGTAAAATCTTAGCAAACGCTTGTTTACTATTCTTCCTTGTAATAAGTCCGAAATATTTTAATGACAGAATGCATTATTATAATTATTTTGTTTTATTTCCAAGATTCAAGAGAAATACATTGAAAATGCTGCTAATATAGTACAGTAGGGTTAGGACTTTTGGTAGCGTACCGTGGTTCTAAAAAGTCCACGGAGTTTCTAATTATTGTCAACATCTATACCTTACTATTACTTACACGCTAGATTTGTATTGAAAATCAGTCTTCTAGTTCTATGGATGGGGGTCATGATTTTAGGAAAAATCTTAATAGCGTGATGCAGGATCGTCATTTGTTTAGTTTTTTTTTTTTTATGTCAAAGGGGGCAAACGAGCAAACGTATCGCCTGATGGAAAGCGATTACCGTCGCCCATAAACACCTGCAACACCAGAGGAGTCACAAGTGCTTGCCTACCCGGAGGACGAAGATAGAATGCCTCTATGCTAGTAATCTCACCGGCTATCTTACCCCCACACCGGAACACAACAATGCGAACATTGCTGTTTGGCGGTGGGTTAGCAGGCAAGACGATAGTAACAATCCGGACGGACCCTGCACGAGGCCCTACTACTCCAAAGTAGTCAAAGTAGTATGGGCGAGCGGCGGCATGCCAGTCTGGCGCCGTCTTTTGGTTATAGTTTCCATTGTCTTCTCATCGCGCCGAAACGGCTGGACAAATTTTAACCAATTTTGGTACAGGAATAGTTGGGCATCCAAAGATGGTTATAGGATTCTTTTTACATGTCTACGGTAAAGAAAAAAAACCGGCCAAGTGCGAGTCGGACTCGCGCACCGAGGGTTCCGTACAAACCAAATCAATTTAATACCTCTACGCGTTTATGAGGAAATGGGTAGTAAGTTTAAAATTATTAAAAAAAAATATATTATGTGATGTAACTAAAAATTTATGGTTTTCGTAATTTTTCCTTTATCTATGCTATAAGACGTTGCTTCGTACCAAATTTCAAGATTCTGAGTTCACGGGAAGCACCCTGTAGGTTTTGATTCCCTTGCAAGTGTCGAAAATTTGCGGCATAAACGGCTGTATCTTTTGATTGCGTTGGCTTAGAAGTTTGATTTTTTCACAGCTTCAAGGGACAGTAGACCTGAGTAATTGATATAAATTTCAGCTTCATACCTCCACGCGTTCCTGAGAAAAAGGGTCTTGACAGACGGACGGACGGACGGACAGACGGACAACAAAGTGATCCTATAAGGGTTCCGTTTTTTCCTTTTGAGGTACGGAACCCTAAAAATACGCGGACGTAGTTGCGGGCGCCTCCTAGTTTTCAAATATATGTAATGGTAAATATGTTTAGACTTTAAATAAATAAATAAAAAAAAAAACATGGGACAATCATACACAAAGCAAAGCTTGTACTATGGGTACTAGACGACGATATACATAAAATATATAAATACATATATAGATAACATCCATGACCCAAGAACAAAGATTCGAGTTCATCACACAAATATTTGCCCCGGCCGGGATTCGAACCCGGGAGCGCCGGCTCAGTAGGCAGGGGTCTGCAAACTGCGCCAACCGCGTCGCCAAAATGACGTGACTTTGTGGATATTAGAACCACGGTATGCTACACGCATACCATAAGTCCTAGCCCACATTAATTTGCGTTACTATTATCGTATGTTTCAGTTAAATTAATCGACCAATTGACATTACATTGCTGAGAATTATTTAGCAGATTAGTACGTAATTAATAACTAATCACTTGAGGTATTGCTTAGTTAAGATCTCTCTAATTAAGAGTACTTACACCCAGTTACACAGATACCGAAAGCAGTAATCACACTATGTAGCATTTAATTTAACATGATAATTGCAGATTAGCTTAGCTTTAGATAGGAAATTTATTTATTTATTTTAATTGTTTATCTTATGATTGTAATATAGTTAATAGTATCGACTCCTGTGCATATATACACCTCGCGCCAGCGGCATAATATGTGAAACTTTTATAATGCAACACCACCTGTACCATATTTTATGTAAAAAAACCATTCATTCACTAATATTATAAGGGCGTAAGTTTGTGAGTGTGTTAATGTGTTCATGTGTTAGTATGTTTGTCACATCTTCACGCTCGAACGGCTGCACCAATTTTGATAAGTTTTGGCATGAAGGTAGCTGACACTCTGGATTAACACTTAGTTTACTTTTTATCCCGAAAAAATGCAGTGTTGCCGTGGAATGGCCGGGTAACATCGCGTAGCGCAGCTACAGTAAGTTATTTTTTTAAAGTCATATTTGACACACGACAGCACCCATAAAACGTACATATTCATAATCTGTTGAATTTGATAAAAAACACAAGCAATGAAAGTTTTTTACTTTCTATTTGATACAATTAAGTTTGTTATTTTTTTTCTTTTCACAGTGTTGAAGTATTTAACGATAATAAAACACTACATAAACAGTTACGGTACTACTTGCTTTTATTTTTAAAAGCTGTGTTGACCAAATCTTTCGTTTCGATTCAGGTGACATTTTAGTAAATTGATGGAAATTGATTACGTAAATAGACAAATTTATAACCTAAACAACAATAAACTCTGGTGAGTCACAGACATATACGTAAATTAAAATCAATCCCGTCCTATATGGCGACCTCCTCAGAGTTCTGTACTAAAAAGTTCGGACCTTCAAAAATTAAGAGACGATACTATTATCGAGTTAATTAAGGTAACATAAAGCATGTTCGATAAAAATCGTCAGTGAAATCGATTCCATCAACCGTTCATGATTAATAATCGTTAGATTTGGCAAAGGTACTATGTCTTTGCTACATCACTACAAGCATCAACGGACAAGTGTCAAATATGTGTTTGAAAGAGGTTTGAAAAGTATTCCAACTGTAGTCCTCACATGAAGTACCGGTGAAATGGATTCATGGAAGCTTTAGGAATGTCTATCGGAACTTTCAGCAAGGCAATTACTTACGCGTCACAAAATAACCTACGAGTAGCCTTTTACTTTGACGTTGGGGAATGGTGAAATTCGTTTATGCATCCCGCCTAGGGTTACCAGATACAAATTTCAAAAGTCCTGACAAAATGATTTTCGGCCAAAATTCCTGACACGAGTCCTGAAGCTGTTTAATTTGTCAATGTTGATTGATTTATGTTTACTCCAAAGTACTTGTGGCCGCAAGATGGGCGGCGACGCCAAGGAAGACCGAGACGGAGATGGCGGGACGATTTAGATAGGTACATTCCTAGGCAACTGGCCGGAAGCAGCAGCCAATAGGGAGTTGTGGTAATCTAACAGAGAGGCCTTTGCCCAGCAGTGAGACACTCAAACAGGCTAACTAAAAAAAAAACTTGTGGCTTAACTTTTTTGTTATTGTGATTAAAAATAAAAGTTTACAGCGTTATTTTTTTTTGTTTCATGTATCTGCCGAAATTTCCTGACATTTCCCTTTTCCGGCCGCATTCCTGACATATGTCTAAAATTACTGTGACATGTCAGGAAAATACCTGACATCTGGTCACCCTAATCCCGCCTAGCTCAGGGGCCAGAGCGGGTATGAAAGACTAAACGAGCCTTCGGACTACCGTTTAAAACTAGAAACAAATGCCGGCTCCGCTTTTAAAGAGCCCACCAATGCATTCCTGCTCGAGCGATTTGGTACCCCGCTCAACACAAATCTCGTACTTGATTTATCTCACATCTCGAGTCTTAACGCGCAAAAAAATTATGCAACTCCTTGCTCCTTCGTTTAGTCTTTCCCATTATGGAAATAGTACTATTTAACAGCATTAAGAATATACTATTGCACAACTAATAAACCAAAAATCATTGTTAAATATGCCACGATTTTAGAGATGCAACCAGAAAGATTAAAAAAAGGTTATATTTGAAAATAAAAGCTATCGAGAAAATTATTACCAATTGTGTTTTCACTTTTAACAATTTGAAGAAAAACAATTAAAGTTTAATATTTCGAAAGAATAGATACGTAATCACGATAGATATTGAGATCTAGGTCGACGTAGATGGCGAATTTTGCATATGTGAGGCATTAAACGCATGCTCGGGGGAGCGGGGGGGTTGAGTGCACGCGGTTTATTGCCTACGTATGTATAGCCTGTACTAACTTTTAGGTTATAAAACGTACTGAGTTGACAGATGTCACTATATTTTAAGAATCATATATTTTTACTCTAACATACATAAAAAAAATAGAATAGTACAAAAGCTCCTTAACTGCGCCACCCTGGTACACCGTAGAGAGGACTGACGTTAGGCGCTTTCTTTTGAACTTCTCCAGGAGCCTTACCACGATCTTTATAAAAACTATCCAAACGCAGTGCAGTTCAGTTTAGGCACCTAAATTGAATCGCTGAATTTCGTACCATAACAACTTTAAAGCAGCGCTGATTCTCGATCGCATAAAGTGAATGAAAGACCGATATTTGTCTCTGGTCCGCAATTGAAACGCTACGGCGCGAAAGGGATGCCGCTATGTGAGTTTCGTATATGTTTATCTCTTTCTGGCTTCTATCCGTTCGGTAACTAAAATATTACAAATTAATTTCGCAGCACACTTTGTTTAAAACTAATTGGTAATTTTGAAAAGAAAAGACATATATTTCATAGCGGACTTATGTTCTTTTTTTAATTTAAAGACATTATTTGCCATACCAAATGCTTTATTGAATGAAATAAAGTTTAAAATGTCTGTATTTCAAAAGAATTGTAATTAAGACTCGGAACGTGTGCCGCCTTCCGCCTGTGATAATGTCATGTCAATCATTGACAAATGTGTAGAAGGTTAATGTTTTTTGCCGCTTCTGTTTTTCCCCTTGTGATGTAAATTTATGTTTTATATTTATCCTATTCATCGTCGTTTAACGACGCGTTCAGCGGTGGTAGTTTTTCAACGAAAAGCACAAGTAGAATCAAATTTTGGACTAAAGTTAAACCGGACAATCAAAACGTCAATTGGTGCCGTCGTCGTTCACGTGACATTGGCAGTAATGGTCGCTCCCCTAATGTGACCGGTTGCCACAAATCAAAGAATAAGAATAAGAATAAATTTCAAATGAATTTTACGTGGTATGCCAATCTTCGAATTCAGTTTAATCCTCCGCGGATTTAGTGTATTCGTTTAGGGGAAAGAAATTGTGACCAGGAAATGCGGTGAAGTGATTTTATCACCCATATAATATCAAGTGTGTCAATGACAATGTTAAAAGCTCCGTTTTTATCGCCAGCTGTCTCCCGCCGAGATAGAGACCTTTGAAATCGGGCTTATATTTTTGACCCCATGATATCAATATTATCCAGCTGCAGTCCCGGCACTACGTGTACTTCAGCTCATTTGTGGTGTGCGTGCCGCGGCCGCTGCAGGACACCATCGCAAGTGCAGACTTCTGGCGGAAGGGTGTTGTGTTTCGGCAGTTCCGCGGTAATTTGCCGAATTATACACCAGATCAGACGACGCAAAGGACCCACGCGGTTGTGTCGCCTAAATTAACTAGTTTTAAGTCTTGTTTATATGTATTTTTGTAGTTCAGTGCCTTATTGGTTTTATTACTGTAATGCTGTGTAACTTTTTTGAATAATAAATAAATTATCAACTGCTTAAAGATATGTTCAATTATAGTTGCCTATTTTAGGTTCAGTGCAAATGTTTGAACTCCAGTTCTTTGTTTTACAAAATAGTTTACTTGTTTTTATAATTCAATCTATTAAAAATCATATTGTGGTTTAAGAACTTAAATAGTAACCAAATAAAGAAGCATGATGTAAAGCACCCTCGAGCGGCTAATTTAGTTACTACAGTCTGCAATGCTACGGAAAAAAAACGTATCTTACTATGAAATCCATACAAAGCTACGAGCTCTTTACCGTAGTATTGCAGTAGTCATATGGAACCGAAAAACACGAAGTTCTATCTACTTATTACCAGTAATGCACTCTTATCTATGAGCATTGTGCATCTTTTTTTTCCCCGTTGCATTATCCAAGAGACCGTATTATAATAACTCAAAAGAAATTAACTCGTCAGTATTCTGAAAAACCTGTCAAACACTTCGCTACCCTAAATTTTTCGGCGATGGGGTGCGTACGTACGTAGTAGTGCGTGTATATTGTAACAGAAATAGATAATAACGCGAGCGCAGCGAGACCGAAATTTTTCGGCGCGGGGGTGCGTAGTAACACGATCAGATGAAAACGCGAGCGCAGCGAGAGCGAAATTGTTCGGCGCGGGGGTACGTAGTAACAAAATTGACCGATATAGTGTAAAAAGATCCGATCTGGCAACGCTGATATATGTATGACCTATTGCCACCGCCCCTCTTGCCGGCCCGCGACCTCACTCGGCGCCCGCGCCCTATATTTGAAGCATGTTCATGTTCTTACTTACAGACGCGCCCCGAAGATATTGACAAACTTACAAGCATGTTTTCGACCAAAACTATTTGTTCTTGTTATTTTTCATGTTCATTTTAAATTTTGGATTGACAAAAAAAGGTGAAAAGTAATAGTTGGTTGAAAGGCGCCAATACCAAAACAAAATGCAAACGGCCAGGGGCGCCTACGCCGCCCCTGTCGGTTTGGCGCCCCGGGCTATAGCCCGGATCGCCCTAGGGTAAATACGTCCCTGAATAAAACGGTAGGAAGTTACACAGACACGTTTCCAGACCTGTGCGAGACAAGTCGCGAACAAAAGCTAAGAACTAATAAATATTCTACACAAAACTATCCAGAACGATACATTCAATGAGGAACTTTTTATGAGTCGCAAAATTTGACACTCGTGCGATTCAGTTTCGTCTCAAGTGACACATCGTGGTACGAAAAGTACTTGAAATGAGAGAATGAAATAGTTGAGACGCTCTTACTGAACTGTCATCTGAACTGAGTCGTAAATACAATGTCATGGTATGAAATAGCGATACAGTTCAGTTTAGGGCCTAAAGTGAGTCGCGTTAAGAGATCGTGGTAAGGCTCCAGAAACTAAATTATACTATTTTAACTCACTAGGGCGTCGATACAGAAAACGTAACCTAACCAGTAAGTGCGTTGCAATGGTATCAATTTTAGGACTTCTGCTATACCCCACTGGTACTGGCGGACGACACAGAATCCTAAAAAGATAATTTTATCAGATAATTTCTCTTGGGTTTCACTAGATCTGGTTCAAGTCTGATTGAACCTTACTAACAGTTAATCACATTTAGATTGGGAGTACATGACCCGCCAACGGGAATATCTCCGTGCCACAGTCATGGGTATCAGATCATCGACCCGCCAGGATTCATAGAACACGGCCAATTTCTCGAGTCCCAAGCCGACAAAGCGACCATTTTAAGCATCATAAGCTATTCCGCATAGTTCCATTACGCGTAATGAAGTAATTTGCAGTGTCTAATTGCCGCCGAGCCGCACGCAACGGACTACTTTTCTATTAGGTTTTTATAGCTTCTGGTTACGTCATTTGGCCAAGTATTCGCATGAATTGTACGTAGTGACAGATCAAATCTGCTATTGTTGAATAAATAATACTTAGATCCAGCCCCAAACCAAGCAATACTTGTACTATGGGTGCTAGATGACGATACAAATATTTGGCTAATACAGTATTTGTATAAAACAGTGGCTTTGCGGGGCAACGTTTACAAGATAAGGTCTCATGTGGCATTCGGACAGCTTAAACAATTTCAACTATAGTAAGATGACGTTTGTCGTATAAGAACTATACTTTTTTTTAATGGTAGGTTGGTTCGTTAATTGGTCATATTTTCGATATTTTTAGCTTATGGTATAATATAATAGTAGTTTATGTGAGTGTACATAATGAAGGGTATTAAACACAAGTGTGGGTTTATGAAACGCGCCGAAGGCAATAATATACAGTTACATACAATACTTTATCTAGCCACATATCATAAGCCTCCATGATGCATTCAGGAGCACATTATTATTATACCATGAGCACATTATAACAAATATTACCCGGTAATTGCGGTAAAATGAAGTTTCTGGCAGCTGTCATAGTTTTTTTTTAAACCAGAGACCAACTAGAGTCGACCCCAACTATCATCTCGTTCGATATCTTACTTACGTACGACATTTGTCAAATTTGATTGCAAATTGACAATTCATTTCGAACTAAACGTCATCTCGACTGATATTAGAATAGAGTTCAAATCAAATTTCTTTGTTTTTCAGAGATGTTCGAAATTTGAATAAATAATATTATCGAAATCGATGTTATTATTTAGCAATAATAACATTTTTATAGATAAGAAATTTGTGCTAACAAAACAGTGTATTTTATGATGGTCATAATGTGCGGCTCTTGAACGCATCGTGGAGGGTTTATGATATTTGGATAGATAAAATTTAAAATTGTATCAATAGAGGTACTTTCGTATCAAATAAATTTACCTACTATACTATTCACATTTGAGATTCTATGTGTAAAATATATATATCATTAGAAAATCATGTAAACAAACCATCCATAAATTCATTTTAGACGACTTTGTTATGCTAGTTAAAATGTAAATTCCAATTTTAAATGTCACGCGTTTGCGGTGTTTGTCTAATTACAGATTCGTATTAAAATATTAGTTACAATGAAACTTACACGAGACTGAGACCTCAGGGTTAAAAAATTTAAGAACTCAAGACGTCAGCGGTTCCTTTAATTTAAACTTCAGCCCGTTGAGCAAGATTCCTTGAAAATTTTCATTTCAAGCAAGTGTTTTTTCGCAATACTTTTATACATTGGAGTTTTTCTCTGTTTCAAGGTGCTTTACGTACACTAGGTAGTTTTTAGGGTTCCGTAGTCAACTAGGAACCCTTATAGTTTCGCCATGTCTGTCTGTCCGTTCGCGGCTTAGCTCCGTGATCATTAGTACTAGAAAGCTGAAATTTAGTATGAGTATGTGTATGTATCACGCCGACAAAACGGTTAAATAAAAACTAAAAAAAAAAACTTTTTTCGTGTACCTCTCGAACACCTAAAGTGGGGGTGAATTTTATTTTTCGTTTCAACACTAGTGTGTGGGGTGTCGTTGAATAGGTATTTTTTAAATAATAGGAGTCTTCAAACATAATTTATTGATCAAGTCAGAAGTTTTGTAAATATTCGGGCCGAAAAAAAAAAAAAAGTGTCCTCCCCCTCTAACTTTTTAACCACGGGTCATAAAATTATGGAAAAATTCATGAAAATGAGGCTTTATACATATTTACTTTCAATGAAAACTATATTGAATGAAATCGGTCGAGCCGTTTTTGAGTTATCGCAAAAGTTAATAATTTTCTTTAAAATGACGTAAGTGCCACGAGGCGTCCTTATACTTCGAACGTTACACATATTAGTTACGTGCCATACTGCATTAAAACGTTCCGCTCAAACTGGCGCGTATAATCGATAAGTTCCAGAAGGTAATAAGTAATTACAGTTACTTTGGTGTTTACGACCTTTTTTATAGAGCTTGAAATCTTTCTCGTAATTTAAACCTGGAAGCCCGTCTATTGTGAAGGATGGGCAACTACGGAACCCTACACTAAGCGGGGCCCGACATGCTCTTGGCCGGTTTTTTTTTAGGCTTTCGTGTCGAAATCTTCAACTGGACTTTTCACTATAAAACCTCAGTGCTTGTTTTGCCGCCGGGAAGCCATCGTTTTATCCTAAGTAATGCGAAGCAAAAAGATACTGGACAATTCAATATCATGAATTGACCAGTATTTATTTTCTACGTTAATTTAATTTTATTTACTTAGTTTCAAAAAATTAATATTCTATTCTATGGACAATTAAATTAAAATTAAGCCTAAAAAAGTAAAAATACAGAACTAAAATCTAAAATAAATTACAATAAAGCTAGAATAAATCTAGAAAACTGTGCCCCCGCGCCATGGTCCCGAAGACGCTGGCATCAGCATATTTCCTCGCTGAATGGTAATGCTGATGCGTTGTGCGAGGAAGCTGCCAGCTCTTCGGTCAC
Organism: Apotomis betuletana; assembly: GCA_932273695.1. Lineage (NCBI taxonomy): Eukaryota > Metazoa > Arthropoda > Insecta > Lepidoptera > Tortricidae > Apotomis > Apotomis betuletana. Next base: position 6,305,856 of record OW026298.1, on the reverse strand, counting down.
CAGTGGACTCAATGAGCCTTTTATTGAGTGTTTAATTTTTATATTTTTTATTTTTCTATTTCGTGGCTTGGGTCCCTGAGTGTGGATTTATAAATTAGATTAGTTTATATAATTTGTTTAGATTGTCAAATTTGATTAGATTGTCGGAATGTTTATGTATATGCGCCATACGATTAAATAAATAAATATGTAATAGTTTGTGACATATTATTTTCTTGTTTTCATTTTTGGTTTTTGTTTATTTTGCTAAACTGTGACTTTTGAATAAGTGCCAGATTATTAATTTTATATAATTGAATATACCTGACGATCTTTTTGTGAATCCATTCTATTTTATCTACGACATGTAAAATATTGTGTAATTTACAAAGATAAATAAATATATCTAATCTAATCTAATCTCCACATGCGGAGCGTTCGCGGTATAAAATTCTGTATGAGGAAATTATATATGTGTTTATTTCTTTCCTCATAAATTATAAACTATACCGTAACTAAACGGTGTGTATACTTAAAAGAACTAAGAAGGAACTAGTCTGGTCACCACATTTTTTTCAATTCAACACTGTCCACTGTGTCTGTAACTGCGATTTTTTTCATATTATCATCTAGGCCAGCGCAGATGCAATTTATATATTTTCAGATTGTTACCTATTGCGTACGGTATTAGAACTATTATTTACTGCTTACCACTGGGCACTGAATTGTAAAAGCACAAGCACTTAACGAGCTTAACCTAGTGGACTAGCGAGAATTTCCAGAGAACTTCATCAGGTCATCAGTCCACCATATATTTTCTGCTGACCGTAGACCGTTTGTAAATTGTTTGAAGAACAAGGTTTGTATAACAAACTATTTGTTCGCTGGCCAAAGACTTGAACGGTAGATTTTTATACGAGTCAATTTTAAAAACTGTTGACCAAAATTACTTCCTATCCACTCAATTGCTTCGAATTTCGAGTTGGACTCTATTTATATAATAAAATAAGAGCGGTGACAGGTAGCCGTAGTTACCAAAAGCAATCCAGTGGATATAAAGAACAACGGTGAACAAATATACACGCTCCATCAGGGTTTTACTGCACCCCGATCGAATCGGATTTATACGGTGTGTTTGAATGCGCTTTAAGAGGAAAGATCACTCATTTTTCTACACAAATCGAGGTTACGTTCTCGTCTGTTTCCTCCTCCCAAACTTAACCAATCTTTACGAAATTTTAGTGCTTAACTAAATGAGAAGAAAAAATTCTGTGTTGGACTGTTTCCGCTTCATATTATGATATTTGTGTACTAGGCGTCTGTTTTTGGCCAAAATTCCGCCGCAAACGGCCGCTTTGTACACAAATTCTATAATAATTTCAGCGAAAATTGAAAAGGTTTAATATTTCGTTGCCATTAAGTTCCTAAAATTTTGTAAAGATTGGTTTCAGATGAGAACGATGCCTTGATTTATATAAGCCGGTTACGTTTAGTTTGGGCCTCACTTGTATCAGACGCCATAGTTACCAAATGCAAACTTAGCGTAAACCGATAGTCCGGGAGAAGGAGCACTCAAGTAGCAAACAGGCTGTATAAGTGCTTATACAGCCACTACAAAAAAAAATGTTTATTACCAAAATGAACACAAGTATTTCAGTACAGTAAATAAGACACAAATGTAGGGTACAATTCGCATAAACAAAAAATAAAATAACACATTTTTAATAGCCAGTGCACATTTTTGGTAATGGGTACCAGTCTCAGCATGTGCTAGGCTAGTAGCCCGGCGAACAGTAAACACGAAAAGTAAAATTAAATATTGAAATATACATATATATAAATTCGCTAGATTATTACAATTTTTTAGTGGTGTTGAACTAAGTAACTCTAATTTAAGCTGTATAAAGGCTGTGTAAGTGCTTTTACGTAGCCTGTGTGCTATTTGGGCAGTAATATATCCTCTTAAGAACTCTTTTGCAGGAACAAGTTTACAATACAAGACGGAAGAGACGCTAAATTACGTAATTTAATCCTGATAACTATCTCGCTATGCTTTGTTGTTCAGTCACGTATAATAGTTCAAACGATTTGAAGCTTGCGCCTACGAATTACGATTCAAAGTTGTAAAGGTATTTTTGGTCGACTCGAAGCACTTAAAAGGTTCTTAATGTACAAATCACGAAGTCAATCTACTATTACAATTCCCTGGCGCTGTTTTAATGAATTCTATGAAAATATTTCATGTTAAAACGTATGACGGTTTAGTGAGGAATACCAGGAGTAAATGGGTCAAACCCATTTAGGTATTTCCTGTGGACAAACTTAAGGATTTCACGACCTGATTTTGTAAAAAAATGATGTCTTATGATGTAAAAAAACCGCTCTCAAATTAGTCCATCCGTTTGGGAGCTACGATGCCACAGACAGACACAAACAGATAGGTACAAAAATATACAGATACCCCTCTTTTTTCGTCGGGGGTCAAAAATAATAATGCAAAAGGGTCATATTACAAAACAATGTCTAAAATGAGATTAAACTGATAAGTGAATTCGAATAACAAGCAGAAATAGAGTAACTCGACCGAAAAGTCACACATGAAGAGGTACAAAGAGTGACAAATATTGTCTGTTTCTTTCCTTTTAATACCGTACGAGCAAGATGGGCGATGTTAAGTCTTATCTAAGTATTTAATAATGAAAGTGCAAGAAAACACAAGGTCATTTTCAATGGAAGGTAATTCGAATTGGCTTTCGGAAAGAATTTCCCCCTTCTTCCCTCGAATCTTTTCTCAGAGAAATATCTAAGTTTAGTTTAAAATTACGTAATACCTAGTAAAAGTTACGCGTTAATTTCTAGGGTTCCGTACTTCAATCGGCAAAACCGGAACCCTTATAGGATCACTATGTTGTCCGTCTGTCGGTCCGTTCCTCTTTCAACCCCTTTTTCTAAAGAACGCGTGGAGGTATCAAGCTGAAATTAATAACAAATACTCAAGTCGCTATGCCTTGAAGCTTTGAAAAAATTAAACTTCAAAGTATTTCCTTTTTTTTTTTTTTGATATCCATACTAATCCGTACTAATATTATGAATGCGAAAGTGTGTCTGTCTGTCTGTCTGTTACCTCTTCACGCTTAAACCGCTGAACCGATTTAGATGAAATTAGTTATATAGATAGTTTCAGTCCCGGGGAAGGACATAGGATACTTTTCATCCCGAATAAATGTAGTGTTCCCGTGGGATGAGCGGGTAACACCGCGGGGCACAGCTAGTACTTTATAAACAAAAAGTTTTTATTGAAAAGGTAGGTACTAACTTTTTACTTTAATGTTTTAATGCTTTAGATAATGATTATTAAAAACGTCTCTAAACATAAAAAACACGTAAGTCAATCATATTAATTTATATTTTTTCATTTGGTTTATTATTATTATATTTTGTAACCACAACATACAAGCAATACTAACAGTAGGTACAGAATGTAACAATAGAAAACTTTCTATTAAAGAGCTGTATTGAGATTTTATATTCTGAGTCCTATTGTACAAGTTAAGTACATAAGTACCTGCAACGATTTATTTCCTTATTTGATTTTAGGTCACCCTATACTTGGAGTGAATCTTGTTTTCTGAATTCGCCGTGTTTTCTCAACTTACCCAGACTGCTACGACAAATCCGTATTGCTAAAACATTTTATTTCTCAATTCAGGAAGGTACAAACGTCGCACTTAATAAAGGCATAATCAATATGAGCTGGTAAAATATCTAATTATTAAATATATTAGATACATTCTTTTATTAAATATTTTGGTATTAAACTCCTTTTGTTGATTACTTTTGTTTTATTTCATCAAAAGTGTGATGAAAAACGTCGTACATGACTCTGGTGGTAAAGCAATTACAAACTCGAGTCATTATAGCTCTGCCTTCGGCTTTGTTCGTAATTCCTCATCTACCAACCTTGTTGCGCAATATAGGTACAATTAAAGTTATATTCAGTGCTTTTATCGTTTGTACGGAACTCGGTGCACGAGTCCGACTCACACTTGACCGGCTTATTTGAATTGATATAAATATATCCATAATACGAGTTTTTGGCAAGTTTGAACATATATAGTCCAAATCTGTCGACATGCAAATAAATAAAACTTTCTCTTTTGCTGTAAGCAGCCAAATAAGTTAATGCGTCTCATATTATATTGTAGTCACGTTTGACTTTACAATCGAAGTTGAACCTATTGTCCGTTTGTGAGAGTCCTCGTGGTAACTGACCGAGTTCACGTACTTACTCATTATGAAACCAGGATAACATAATAGTGTTACAGAACTGTTGGTTTAGTGCCGTAGTCACAGACGTCGCTAACTGTACCAGGGGCCTATGATGGTTGCGTTTATCAATTGATAAATAAGTGACAAAGCATCTGTCACTCACACTCGCATTTTGTCAAAACGTGACACTTATTTATCGCGTGATGAAAGCAACTATCATATGCCTCCAGAGAATACCTAGATAAAGCACTTAACACTGCGCCGAGCGAAATGTGGAAAATAAGCAGTTGCTTTAAGTAGACAACGTCAACACTGGTTTTTTAATCCATTTCTAAACTATATATTTAGCACTTCGAAGAATGTGTTAACAACCGCTCCGTGGAAAAATTATAAGATTATAAAATTTTACCCTAGAAAACTAAGTGAAGTTGGACGAAAACTGTAAAATCGTAAGCAGGCGTTAAGTGTTTTTTTATACTTTAACAATGGAAATCTATTCTGATTTTCAGTTAAAAAAATGATGAATGTTTACATTACAATTTGCCCGCATGAAATATTTCAATTATTGTTTGGTATTAAAGGTCTTTTAATTCTCCATACATTTTAACTATGGCGGCCGCGCGCCGATCTAAATACGCATTCCCCGCGCTCTATGGTTCAGTCGCTGAAGCTCGGCGCAATCTTAAAAGAATAACCACTGAAAAATGATAATGACAAGCATGAAAGAAGAAAAGAAAGAAAGAAGGTCTCTTCCGTCAGGTTGCGCATTTAAATTTTTGTTGGTGCTTTGATCTTTGTATCAATGGTTCAAAAAGCATAAACTAAGTTTTGATGTTTTAGTCTAGATAATGCCAAATACTGAATCAACAACTCTGGAACAGTCACATAAGTAAATATGACAATTACAACCATTACAATCGAACCCTAATTCTATTCATGTGTAGACATGTACCTCTCTGATATTCCGGACCCGATCGCGTTAAGTTAGCGCCTCATTTATTTGCGACGCTATAGGCATCAGGCACAAACAGTATACTTCATACAGCTCGAATCCGAAACCTTTTGAAATTCAAGCGGTGAAGCAAATCCCCCTAGTATCAGTAGTCCGATGATCAAGTCCGATTATCGGACTAATGAGACTTTGTCGTCTCAGCAGTCCGATGCTTCAGAAAATCGGACTACTGAGACTTGTAGTCCGATGGTATAACAGATGGGAGATTTTTTTTTACTAGTGTATTTGTGTACCTAAAGGTTGTCTGGAAGAGATCGCTATTTAGCGATAAGACCGCCTGTTGTTAACCTCTGTAATTTTTTTACTGTATACCTATCTCTCATGTTTTGTAATCCCTGTGTATTTGAGGTGTGCAATAAAATGGATTTGTTGTTGTTGTTGTTGTTGTTGTATTGTATAGGGTAACTAGGTGGGAACTACCCGAAATTTCACGTTCAAGAAAAAAATGCATTAGTATGAACACACTTATTTATTTTTCCAACTCTATGTACTCGTATATAAAAAAAACGGCACTGAGCTTCTTTAATGAAATCGTCGTTTAGGCGTTCAAACGGTTAATGATAGTTAATGGTTATATACACCCGATATAAATCTGAGACATTGCTTATTTGGTAATATCTCAGTGCCTACATACTTTTTATATTTTACGACTGTAACTGTAGCCGACTTTTAATTGGGAGTACAAACCCACTAACGGGAATGTCTACACTCAAATTGACGACGTGGTTGGCGCAGTTGGTAGTGCACCTGCCTACTGAGCCGCCGGTCCTGGGTTCGAATCCCGGCCAGGGCAATTATTTGTGTGATGAACTCGAATACTTCTTTCTGGATCATGGATGTTATATATTATGTATTTATACTTAGATTAGGTACGTATAACGTCATCTAGTATCCATTGTACAAGCTTTGCTAACTAGGTCGTGTAAGATTGTCCCTTAATATTTATTTATTTAAATTACTGCCCTGTTAAGGTCTAGATGTTAACGGGTAAGGTCACCTCGGCCCTAAGGTCGAGCTTTGTTCAATATGAAAGAAACAAAAAGTTCTCACGGCATTGAAACTAAACAGATTTTGAATTAATGAGAGTAATCAAGCAATGTCTTGAGGTCGACAAATTAAGACATATAATTATTTAATAGGCAACTCGTTATATGCACGTACATACATGTGTGTACACTGTACTTGGAGATAGAGGACGAACATTATGGTATATTAATGAAACGCTAACTTGATCGTTCATATGTTTTGTTACCTTTTAATCGCCATGATACAACTTGCCTTGATCAAATAGTTTCCTATGGTTATAAATATCAATCGAATTAGATTTTAGAATGTCCTTAAATGTAAACGATATGTTTTTCAGTTAACTAGGCTGAGTACAAAACTGAGTCACGCTGCGACGGTTGTGTTTTTAACCCCCGACGAAAAAGAGGAGTGTTATAAGTTCAGTTTAATTTAAAATGTGATATGCAATAAATATTTGAATTTGAATTTGAATTTGAAGTTTAACATGTGTATCTGTGTGGCTGTGTATCTGTGTATCTGTGTATCTGTGTGTCTGTGTATCTGTGTGTCTGTGTATCTGTGTATCTGCCTGTGGCATCGTAGCGCCCAAGCAGATGGACCAATTTAAGTGCGTTTTTTTTTTAATGAATGCAATGTCCTGTAAATCGTAAAGTGGGAAGCCCAAATGCATACATGCAATTTTGCGTTGAAAAATATATTTCATTTCATTTAGGTACTTAGCGATCCCCCGACGCAACAAAGGTTGGATTATTTTTCTACTGTTCATTGATAGGCACATTTCGTAGATTTTATTTCTTTCCTTTTATTGGTTGTCATGTCGGGTTTTTTAAATTTTAAATTTTATGTAAAGCGTTAAGTATTAAAACAGTCTTAACCTGTGTAAATGTAACAGCGTAAATGATTTGTGTGGAGAATAGTACAGCGTCCCAAGCGGTTACTTTGTAGAACTACAATTCTCCATACAAATCCTTTACGCAGTCGCCAGCGATTACTGTCACTGTAAACTCGTGGTAAGGGTACTGTTACCCGGTGTTGACAGCGATATCCCACATGGCAAAGACCGCACATGAAACCAATCTTTTTTTTAGCATACTGTTCGTGTCAGTGTTGTGTTGTTTTTTTTTCATCTGAGGTAAACTTAGAATAAGCTGGACTAAAAAAACATGTACGAGGAAGTACTTGAAAAAGTAAAAGAAGTCGAATTTCCTAAAACCATTGAGATACGAGCGAGAGGAAGGGAAATAATGATACAGAAGAAAGAGATAGAGAAACATGGAAGTTGCTCCACCGACAAGAGTCTTAATCCTTAGGGGCATGAACTATCAAACGATACCACTAAAATTACACACGTCGAAAATCAACTCAAAATCAATTCAGACTTCGTCAAGCTGATGGGCTCAAATTCAAAATTAACATAGAATTTGGAAATTTACGAAACATGTAAAGCCTGACCAGAAATATATAAGGATGCGCCATATTGCGGAATTTCACTGGAACTAATTTCTTAAACTGGCAATGATTTTGTAATGGTTTGTCAACAATGTCAATGTCATTCGTGGTGGTTTCTTTAAAAGACAAATATTTAAAAATATCCGAAGAAAATGCCGAGAACCATTCACTGTCTTGAACGTAATAATATAAATAAAGCGTACAGGTGTTTACTAAACGAAAAACAATCAGGAAGAGTGCATTCCATTAGATGATACTACGAGGTTACCATAGGAACTGTCAGGTATTTAAACTAATGTCATTAGAGTGCGGTTGCGATTGGTTGCAAAATTGTTGCCATATAAATCTTATATAGCGCCCTCTTGACAATCCTCATATATCTCTGGTCAGGATTTAATGTCTTAATGTGAGTGACACACCATAATTTTTATATTAAACCATTGATACAAAGAAAGTATTTTAAATGATGGACACACAAAGCATAAGGAAAAAATCTAAAGGTTTGTGGAGAGAACACGCTGGACAGGTAATTCAGAGGTACCGCCATCTTACGCATTTCAATTTTTCTTTGTGCTTTGATCATTGTATAATAACCATACAACTACTTCAAGAAGAAGAAGTAGCAAACATTCAAACACACTCACAAACTTTCGCCTTTATGAGGGTGATACGGCTCTTACTTATACCGGGTGTTTCCTGTAATAGGAGCGATAAATTAAAACATAGATTCTTCGCTTGAAACTGGACAACATTAGTTAAGCAACTTCTGAAAATAACGTGTACCTATTAGATGATATTTTGTAGAATAATGTTTAGACAAAGAAGCAATGTATTGCGAAATGTCCGATATTAGTAGAGTGACAGCTATGTCAATGCTCAGGGAATGTCAAAGTTGGACGACGTACATTGAAAATAGGTACTATTTAATTTGTTTGAAATAATAAAATTCTGAAAACTGTCTTTTTTTTAAAGTTCTTTAACAAATGTTGTCCAGTTTCAAGCGAAGAATCTATGTTTTAATTTATCGCTCCTATTACAGGAAACATCTGGTATGTTAAAGGTTTCCAGTACTGAGCACAATGCCTAATGCATCGGCACAAACATTCGCATTAAATTAAGACGTATCTGGCACAGTGTGCTATTCTCCGGTTGATGACGTCGTGACGGATCCGTCACGAACTGTCGTCGCACGTGACCAAGTCAACCTAGTTCGGAGTCGCGGGCGCATGGAGCGAGCGGCAGCGATATGTTCACATCTATATAGCTATTATATCTCTAAACTATTATTATTTAAATTCGTAAATTGTATTAGAAATCAGGTTTCTCTGGAGAGAAATGTCATAATTTCAGGAAAAATCAGTCGTACAGCGCCATCTGATGGTAATATTTTCTTTGTATATTCATATTTCTCGTCATCGGAAGTGGCTGGACGAATTTGAACCAATTTTGGTTCAGAGCTGGTTATGATATTTTTTATCCGACTACAGAAAATAACTTACGCGGGCGATGTTGACCTTCCAGTTTTAAAAATAACTCTAAAAGTGTCATGAAAAATATTTCTATGGAGAGAGGTTGTGGGAAAATCTTGAAATCGGGAAACAGTGAATCTTTTCTATTGTTCTGTATGAGCTTTGATTACAATGCAATCTATCTGTTTGAGAGTCCTTAATGAGGACTCATCACTCTCTTTCTGTGCTGGACGAATTTTAAAGAATCGTGGTTTGTTGTACAGGGATTTAGATATCACTTGCTTATAGTAGAACCAACTTATTAAGTAGGTACCCGCTTATGGCAAAGAAAAAAGATACTGACGAAATTGTGAATATTTTTGTCCATTGAAACGAAATAAATGTATATCTTGTTTAATTTAATCACTAAGCAAAAAAAGGAGTCTTCCGCCAGGTTACTCAATTTTTCTTTGTGTTTTCATCTTTGTATAAAATGTTTAATATTATAAAAATAATGAGACTAATGTGATTATGGTCATGTTTCATTAATAAAATTGTTCGAACTATGAACTCTATGATCTCGGAATAAAAGTCGGTTTAAATTAAAACCGCTTTATTGTTCTAAACTCTCCCAATCTTAATTCTCAAAAAATCAAATACGCTTATTGTCTTAAGATTTCTACGTCGACATGTCGTTAGCTAGTTTGCGATGGCTAAAGAGCCATCTACCGGACAATAGAAATACTAAAATATTCAACAACTTTAAATACAAATTGAACATTCCGCCCACCAAGGACAGAATGTCCTTTCTAACCGCCCACCATAGCAACATTGACCCTTCCGGTCCTGGTGAGGGAAAATCAGGGATGAGCTACTTATAAACTTAACACACACTAAGAATCACAAATGACACAGAATAACAATTAATAAATCCGTTAAATATAAGTAAACATAAAAAAATCTAACAATCCTACTCATTAATAGGTAAAACACAAAGTTTTGAAGTCGGTCGTTTCACAATTGAATTTCTACATTTCAACGACACAACTCTAGTTAGTCCATCCGAGCCAGGATGCTTGGTGAGGACTTTAGCGAAAAGCCATTTGCTAGGAGGTAAATCATCTTCTTTTATCAATACGATGTCTCCTACATCAGGTTCAGGGGTCTTGAAGGCCCACTTGTAACGCTGCATGAGATGAGTCAAATACTCATTAGACCATCGTCTCCAAAAGTTTTGTAACATCGCTTGAGTGAACTGCCACCGTTTCAAGGTGCTTATATTGGAATTATCGTACTTAATCTCAGGTACTGTTACAAGCGGCTCTCCTACTAAGAAGTGACCAGGGGTTAAAGGGTTTTCTTTTGTTGGATCACTATTCGCTATTGACAACGGACGCGAGTTGAGACATGCCTCTATTTGACTCAGTAGCGTACTCATTTCTTCGTATGTCAAAGTAGACTCGCCTATAACCCTCTTAATGTGGTACTTGACCGATTTTATGCCTGATTCCCATAGCCCACCGAAATTAGGTGCGCGCGGAGGAATGAAATGCCAGTTTGTACTGTTACTAGCTAAACTATCAACTATTTCTTGAACTACGGTTGATCTTTCGGCATTAAACATCTCTTTGAGCTCCTTTGACGCTCCTACAAAATTGGATCCATTGTCACTGTACAAGTTTGCACAATGACCACGTCTGGCTACGAAACGTTTGAATGCTTCTATAAATCCTCTAGAGGTAAGTTCGCTTACCACCTCAATGTGTACGGCCTTTGTGACCATGCACACAAATAAACACACATACCCTTTGTAAGCCTTATGGCCTCTGCCTTTGGTTGTTCTCAACATGATTGGACCTGCATAGTCAACACCGCTATTTAAAAAGGCTCTTGCAGGTGTCACTCTAACTGCAGGCAGAGTTCCCATAAGCTGAGTTTGTAACTTGGCCTTGTATCGCACACAAGTCACACACTTACGCACATGATGCTTCACAAGAGTCTTCACTCCAATTACCCAGTATGCTGATCGGATGTAATTCAGCATCAACTGTACGTCACCATGCAACGTTTTCTTGTGAGCATCATCCACTATCAAATCCGAAAAATGCGACCGATGTGGCAGTATTATGGGCGTTTTAACGCTTTCGGGATGCTGTGACTTGGATATTCTGCCATCTACTCGAAGTAATCCATTATCATCAATGAACGGAGTCAAACAAAGCAATCTTGATGATTTGGATTTGATCTGTCCGTAAGTTTTTATTTCTCTTATTTCAATTTGAAATTCAGCAGCTTGTGTTAATTTGATGCATTTCACTAACGCTTCATCTAGCTCCCATTTGTTTAGAGATTTTACATTGTGACCTTTTTGAATAATAATATTTTTTGTATAAAATCTCCTGCAATATGCTACCACTCTGATAAGTTTTTGCAACGACGAATATTTATCGAGTATTGACACTTCTATCGTTGCTATATGAACTCTCGTTGATATTTCTTCCACTGTGTCGTTGTCCTTTAATTTTTTATATAATATGACATTATCCCACAGAAACTTCGGCCCGAATTTCCACAATTCTAAATCAGCTAGTTCTGAAGGCTGAACTCCTCGCGAGGCGCAATCAGCTGGGTTGTTCTTTGTGGAAACATGAGACCACTGTGAGGTTTCCACAGTGGAGTGAATATCTGAAACCCGGTTGGCCACGAAAGTCTTCCAGTTGCTTGGATGTTTGTTTAACCAAGCCAATACAACGGTTGAATCAGTCCAAGCTCGTACGTTGCTCCTAGGGATGTTCAAAACACCAGCGATCTCCACCAATAGCTTGGCCAACAAGACAGCACCACAAAGTTCCAGGCGTGGTATGCTGATTTGTCGAATGGGTGAAACTCTTGTTTTGGCGCTAACTAAAACAACATGGACTTCACCGTGCGCATCTACTACTCGCATATAAACAACCGCAGAGTAAGCTACATTGGATGCGTCCGAAAAGCCATGCAATTCAGTAACTACATCATTGTCCTTTGTGAACATCCACCGTGGGATACGAAAGTCGGTAAGTTGAGCTAATTCGTTGCGGTAAGTATACCAATCCTCTAAGATACTCGTTGGTGGTTCCTCGTCCCATCCTGTTCCTGCTATCCACAATCGCTGTATGAAGATCTTAGCTTTTATCACGCACGGTGCAATCCACCCTAAGGGATCAAAAAGCCTTGCAACGTCTGATATGATTTTTCTTTTTGTTACAGGTGCTGACAGCGGAGGTAACTTCACCGAGTATTGAAATTCGTCGCGACTTCGGTTCCAGGTGAGTCCTAAAATCTTTACTATATTGTCCTGTTTTAGATCTAAAGTTCTATCTAATCTGCTATCTTCTGTTTTTCCCGTTTGACTTATAATCTTTAGCAAAGCCTCTTTATTGCTGGACCATTTTTGTAGAATGAATCCGCCTTCCTTCAAAAGTGCATTCATCTCATTATATAATCTTATACCGTCCTCTATAGTTTGACAACCAGTCATTAGGTCATCCATGTAAAACTCCCTTGCAACCTTCTCTGATGCTATTGGATACGCTTCCTTGTGATCAATTGCGACTTGATTCAGCGCCTTAACTGCTAAATATGGGGCTGAAGCTGTACCAAATGTAACTGTGAGCAGTTTGTAATCTTGCACTTTATCTTCTGAATGTGTTCTCCACACTATGCGTTGAAAATCACAGTCCTGTTCTGCCACTTTTACCATTCGGTACATCTTCACAATGTCTGCTATTAGGCACACGGGATGTTTTCTCCAACTCATAATCAAGTGTCTCAAATCTGGTTGCAACCTAGGCCCAACCATTAAATTATCATTTAGCGAAATTCCATTTTCATTTTTACAGGATGCATCGAAGACTACCCTGACTTTAGTGGTAGTCCTATCTTCCCTAACGACTGCATGGTGTGGTAAGTAGACTGAATCTATATCTAGTTCCTGCTCTGGCACCAGCACCATATGACCTAACTGTAAGTATTCGTTTATCACTTCAGTATATCTTTCTTTTAGTTTTTCGTCTTTTGTGATCTTTCTTTCCAATGATTTAAGTCTTTTTATAGCAATTTCACGAGAGTTTCCATTTTTGCAGGTTGGCTCATCATCGCGGAACGGCAGCTTTACGACGTATCTGCCATCTTCATCTCTACGTGTCGTCGCTGAGAAGATGTCTTCGCATCTCTGTTCTTCTTTTGTTAAAATTGCTGTACTTAATAAAGGTTCGTTTTCCAACTCCCAGAATCGTTTTATTATTTCATTCTCTTCTACTTGCGTATGGAACACGGATATTTTGTTTTCTACACCTGTGGGGCCTATCGGTCCCGACAATATCCAACCCAATGACGTACACTGAGCTACCGGGGACCCTACAGGTCCTCTCAATACACCGTCCTTTAAGATTTGGCTATAGACTTCCGCTCCCAACAAAATGTCTATTTTATTGGGGGAATCAAAGTTTGTGTCCGCTAGGCACAAGTTCTTTAATTGTACCCAGTCCGGGACCAAGACCTGTCGCTCCGGAAGTAAAGATGTAATGTTTGTTAAAACAAAACATTTCAATTCCATTTTAAAGTTCGGATCCGTTAGTGACTGTATTTTTAATGTCACTGATGCTTTTGACCTTATTGACCTCTGATCAGCGCCCACTCCCGAAATTGTAAGGTTGGCTGACGTTTTCTGCAGTCCTAACCCTTGAACTGTAGCCTCCGTCACAAAGGAGGCTTGTGAACCCTGATCTAATAAAGCTCTAACTGGCTGGTATTGACCTGTTCTCGATTCTACATTCACAATTGCCGTGGGTAACAAAACTTGGTTTCTTACCTGACCTTTTGAGAAACAAGTCACTACTGGTGTATCCTCATTTGAAGAATGACTAGACCCTAAATGAGCATTTACCCTAGTCACTTCATCACCCGTTCTGTCTTCAACTGATTGACCTGAACTACCTGACGTACCAGCGAAAACACCCTTTGGATGAAGTAACGAATGGTGTTTTTTGTTACAAATCCTGCAACTCGTGGCTTTTTGGCAAAATCTTACACCATGGTTGCTACCCAGACAATTGTAGCAAATTCTATTTTTCGTTACAAATTCGTGTCTTTTTTCATAATCCTGGTTAGCGAACTTCTTGCAAAAACATAGTTTGTGTTCATCGCCACAAAATTCACAACTCATCTTAACAACATTAGTTGCGTGCAACGCTTTGGTGTGACCTATTTTATGACTAGTCGATGCCTTTGAAGTAATTGCTATTGACTTATTTACATACTTCGGCTCAATGAATTCAAAAGCTCTATATCTGTTAGTTAAGAACGTTTGAAATTCCTTGAACGTCGGCAACGAATCCGATGGCACATTAGTTGCTAAATTTAATTCCCACTGCTTTCGTGATTCAGCATCCAGTTTAAGCGAGAGCAGGTGAATCACAATAATGTCCCAGGTCGAAACATCAATACCTATGTTTTTTAACGCGCTCAAACAATCGGATGAAGTATCCATTAATTCCTTTAAGCCAGTGGCAGATTCCGTCATAATATTGCGTTGACTAAGCAGCCGCTTTAAAATGCAATGTGAGATATATTTTTTGTTATCATATCGTTCCGTCAATTGATTCCAACACTGATTATAGTTTGCGTCCGTCACTGGTGTATACCGAATCAATTGCTCCGCTTCTCCGGTCAAGAAACCCTTAAGATATTGCAACCGTTGTACGTTATCTAATGCCTGATTATTGTGTATCATTGACACGAACAAATCTCTAAACGTGGGCCACTCTGTATATTGGCCTGAAAATGTGGGAATGCTAATCTTGGGTAACTTGACTAGATTTGACTTAGTGTTTACATTTTCTCTATTGACATTTGACTGATTTGCATTAATCTCAGTTTTGAACTTAGTTAAAATATGTTTTAACTCACACTTATAAGTCATAAATTGATCCTCGGTTTGCTCGTAAACATCGTCTGACATATATGACTGCGCATTTAACAATGTACAATCAATTGTTTGCAACAGCTCTTTATGTCCCTGCCTAAAATCAATCCACAGCTGTTCTAATGCTTCCAACTTACTTTCGACATAAAACTCCGTTATACGTTCTTTAGGAGACTTTTTGAAATTCACTCTCGCTTTATTTATACGAGTTGACAAGTCAATTTGAAATGATATTAAAGATTCCATGTTTGCAACAACCAAACATAAGTTAACAAACCACACAAACAATCGAAAGTAACCGCCAGGCATTCAATTTAAAACCGATAATTAGGAAGCAAACACAATTAAAGTTAACACATAAATTACTCTACTATTAGGTTAACACTTAATTACCATTACTTTAAAAAAATTACAAGTCCGAAATTACTCAAAAACACTTAGAAAATTTCATGGCAAAAATCGTGAAAAAATTACAAGTGTTTGAACTTATCGGGACTTAGACGAAATCCGGCATGGACTTCCTTCCCCGGCTCCAGACGCATAATGCCCTAATTTACGAACGCAAAATGTCCTAAACGCAAATTGACCTAAACGCATAATGACCTAATCGCATATTGACCTAAAGTCGCAAAATGTGTGTGTGTGTGTGTGTGTGTGTGTGTGTGTGTGTGTGTGTGTGTGTGTGTGTGTGTGTGTGTGTGTGTGTTTGTGTTTGTGAGTGAGTGAGTGGGTGGGTGAGTCAGTGATTGGGTGAGTGAGTGTTTGTGTGTGAGTGACTGGGTGAGTCAGTGAGTGGGTGAGTAAGTGGGTGAGTGAGTCAGTGATTGGGTGAGTGTGTGTGTGTGTGTGTGGGTGTGTGTGTGTGTGTGTGTGTATGTGTGTGTGTGTGTGTTTGTGTTTGTGAGTGAGTGAGTGGGTGGGTGAGTCAGTGATTGGGTGAGTGAGTGTTTGTGTGTGAGTGACTGGGTGAGTCAGTGAGTGGGTGAGTAAGTGGGTGAGTGAGTCAGTGATTGGGTGAGTGTGTGTGTGTGTGTGTGTGTGTGTGAGTGTGTGTGTGTGTGTGTGTGTGTGTGTATGTGTGTGTGTGTGTGGGTGTGGGTGTGTGTTTGGCCTAAATATTTAAAACACCTCACCCTTTCCAAAGGACTACCATACAAATTAATAGAAGGTACCTTGGGTATCTGATAACCAGAAGGCTCAAATACCATGTACTGAGTTTTACCTACATTGTATTTTAGCCCATGTTGGATAGCGTATGTCTCACAAGTATTTATAAGCTTTCGCAAACCACAAGCCGATGCGCTCAACAAAACCATATCGTCGGTGTAACTCAAATTATTCAAAAAAATTATGTTTATATGGCAGCCGATATGCGTTTTGCCGAGCGTCTCGAGAAGCTCATTTATGTAAAGATTAAAGAGTGTGGGCGAGGTCAAACCCCCCTGTCTCACCCCACACTCCAACTTGTACGGGTCTGAAAAAGTACCTGACTATCTAACACTATTGACCTGGTTCCCATACCAATACTTTAGATTTTGTATGGTCTCATTAGGTAATTTAATAGCTTTTAGCTTTTACCATAGAATATTGGAGGAAACCAGGTCAAAAGCCCTAGACAGATCCAGGAAGCACGCGTAAACAGGCGTTCTTCTATTTAAATAATATTTGACAGTGTGTTTAAGGCACAGTATTGCACTCTCCGTTGATAACCCTGGTCGAAAACTAAACTGGTTGGGGTTAAGAGTCACGTAGTCGCAAGGGATATAGGCCTGTAGTTACTGGTGTTGGACAAATCTCCAGTTTTATTTTTAGGTACAGGAATAACAACAGTTTTCATCATATACTCGGGTAAATAATAGTGCCATACAGACAGCGTATAAAACAACGCTAACACTCTTGAGACGTTGATCGAGGTGGGCGAATATGATAGTGTGAAAGGCACTGCGCTGTAGAAGCTCATGCTCCGGCGAACTTCACGATAGCGTGGCACGGAGTAAGTGTTTCCGCAGTCGGAGGCTTCTATATATCAATAAAAAAACCATGCTCACTGAGAAAATATAAAACGTTTCACCATTTGACCCTAAAGTGACAACCCTAGCAGTTTGAAATTCGCTTTTTGCACTTTGTATGGAAACATCCTAAAATGGCCATGTAACGTTGCCCACCCGATTGCCGACTTAAGTTAAACTAATAATGAGAGGATGTTTGATGCTATTGCTAAAATTGGCCGAATTCTTGTTGTAGTTTTTTTTTTCGTTATTTTAAGAGCTATAATTCTGTGTTAAATCGACGTAGGCAATATTGGACAAAACTCCGGGTAACTTGGCCCGCCTCTAAAATCGGTCGAAATCTTGATTTAAAATGTATTTAAAAATTCTTTTTCGCAATGAGTACACGCCCGTGATCATACTTGTTACGATGGACGGTGGATAAAAAAACAATAGCATCAGCATAGAAAATAATTGAAAACATTCATCGTTTTCCAAAAAAAGCGGGCAATGTTGGAGCATTTGACGGTACGAAGAGTTTTCGTTATGACATCTCCATTTGTCTTTGCTCTAAGTTTTGGCCACATTCAACAAATTATTCTTTTTACGAATCAATTACCGTCAAATTACCGTGCCTGTGTTTTGTTTTATGTCACTAGACCAAATTAGGATTTTAGTGAAAATGGACGAGATAATATTTTCAAAAAATCAAAAAGGCAATTCAACTTTGCTACATCAAGGCTACAGGTACAACAAAATAAATAGAGTAAATAAGAATGGCACCACCATTTGGCGGTGTATACATAGAGATTATTGTAGTGCCACAGTCACATTGAAGCTTCCGTCGGAATTTTCAATAGAAAAATCCGTTCACACGTCGGCTGAGGTCGAAATCCTCAGAACAAGTGTTCACTTGTGCTGCAGTGATGAGAAGAGAAACAAAATCTTTTTACTGAGGCAAGAATGCAAGGAAGCGGTATGTAAAGACTTTTCTCCAGTTCCAGACATAGTAGAAAAGGTGTTTGCGCCAGTTAAAGAAGTTTCCGAATACATCAGCTACGTGCCAACAGTGAAGGAGATAAAGGACTCCATGTACAGAGCGAAAAAGAAATTTCTTCACGTAGAAAGTCTACAGCAGACTGAATTATCAAAAGTAAAAGTACCTGAGGTACTAGCCGATGACTTTTTAATCAGTGACGATGGGGAAAATAACGACAAAATTTTGATTTTTGCTTCAAAGACTTCACGAAGCTATTTGAAGTACCTGCACCCAACATCTGCACAGTTCTTCGGGGACGGAACTTTCAAAAGTTGTCCGTCCATTTTTTATCAACTATACAGTATCCACGTCGATTTGGGAACTTCAACAACAAGAGCTACAAACGTAGTTCCGGTTATATTTGGGCTGCTTCCAAATAAAACTCAAGCAACCTACACACGATTTTTCCAGTGCATTAAAGAGGTATTAAATATAGATATACTATATTTTAAATGTGATTATGAAGTCGCAGTCATGAATGCAGTCCGTCACGTTTTCCCTAATGTGACTATTTCTGGGTGTCATTTTCACTTCTCAAGGGCGGTGTGGAAGAAGGCTCGAAAATTAAACTTGCACAAAGATTGTAACGCAAGAAAGGTATTGCGACTCATCAGCAATTTACCTTTGCTACCTGCTGATGTAATAACAGAGACTTGGCAAACTATTCTCCTAATTTCTCCGAATACCCAGAACATGAGAGGTTTCATAAACTACTTCCACAGGGAATGGTTGCAAATTATGACTCCAGAGATATTAAGTTGTGCTACTGAGAAATATCGCACTAACAATCAGCTGGAAGGGTGGCATCTTCGATTGAACCGGAAAATGGCTAAACACCCGGGATTATATGATTTTTTACAAAAACTGAGAACCGAATCAAAATTTAACGACCACAGAATAATTAAAAATTTGTTCTCAGACCCAGCACCCAACAGAAAAAAATCTGATATTATGTTTGATAAAATGTATTGTTTGCTTTTGAAGAAACTTCAGAAAAATAAACTAAGCGGGATACAGTTTCTGCGTAAAGTCATTTATGTTAAGTTGAAGATGCAATAATTGTTTAATTGAGCCTTTGATGGTTTGACATTTCAATGAGATCATTAATTCTATGGCCTAGGTCGTTCTCACCCGCTACCCGCAGCGGGCAGCGGCCCGTCGTCCGCGGCGTCTTTATTATATGTTCGTAATGTTCTGGAGTGGTCGTCGCGGGACAACGATCGCTGCGGGTAGCGGGTGAGGACGACCGTGGCCTATACTTTGCACTGTAACAATAATAATTCAAATGTAAATAAGAAATAAAGTTAATAACTGTTTTACTATGACGGACAGGCAGGGCACATGTTGTATAATTTATGTATAAGGTGAATATATTTAGTTTCTTTTCTTTTTAATTAAAATGTACAAAAAAAATTAAATACTACTCCTTCATTTTTTATTTCTAATGGTTTATTCCTTTATTTCCTTTGTCACTACCAGCACTCACCGAAATCCTTACTAGTCCTGCGCCTGCTCCTGTCAGCTACAACTGTAACTCTATAGAGTATTGGACAAAGAAAAGGCCTTGGTTCTACCAGTAGGACTACAGGTAATGCTAGGTCCCTATTAACAAACTGGTAAAACCAAGGACAAAATAATACAACTAGTAGGAGTTCATAGTAAGATACCAATAGAGCCATTAAATTTGCTACAATTTCACTGCAATGGCTTTTCAAGTAGTGTTATGCTTTCTCACACACACACACACCCTCACTCACTGACTCACTCACTCTCTATCACACACACACACACACTTACTCACAGACACACACACAAACACACACACTTACTCACACAAACTCTCTCTCTCTCACTGACACACACATACACACACACACACACACACACACACACACACACACACACACACACATTTTACGAATTTAGGTCAATATGCGATTAGGTCATTATGCGTTTAGGACATTATGCGATTGGGACATTTTGCGTTTTGCAAATTTTGGGACTTTAGGACATTATGCGTCTAAGGCGATTCCCCGCTCCTCCGTTTTTTCCACTAAATATTCTAAGTCCTAAATCTAATGAATTAAAATTTTACAAGTTATTTTTTAGTCCAATATTTTACTAAGTCCGGAACTCCTTGATAATAAGGTTGAAAATGTCTAAATATTTTATGAACTTTCCACTGATGTTAAGTTTTGAACTTCTTTGAAATAAGGTTCAATTTCGCCTTCCAAATAATATAAATGTACTCACGGTTTGCACTTTCCACCACACTCACTCTTATGCACCAAAATTTCCAAGTTGATCTGCTGAAATGCGATTACTAGCGCCCTCTCTCCGCTGACCTCGGCAAACTGTAGATGCAACTTTCCTCCGCTAGATGGCGGTACCGTCGCTGCACACTGCCGCCCAAATCGTATCCCTCTGAACAGCGATCCACTGCTACTATGGGAACGATGCGAAGAGTAGCTCACGCACTGAACTACTACACCCACTTCCTCAAAAACATCCGGTTCGAAGGACCAATGTTCGAACTATGAACTCTATGATCTCGGAATAAAAGTCGGTTTAAATTAAAACCGCTTTATTGTTCTAAACTCTCCCAATCTTAATTCTCAAAAAATCAAATACGCTTATTGTCTTAAGATTTCTACGTCGACATGTCGTTAGCTAGTTTGCGATGGCTAAAGAGCCATCTACCGGACAATAGAAATACTAAAATATTCAACAACTTTAAATACAAATTGAACAAAAATAAAAAAAGAATGATGCTGTACGCAAAAAATCTAGCATGGCATAGTGACGTGAGAAGAAAGAATAGACTTCCTTTGTAGTCGATTTAAAAATACGTGACCTTGTAAAATCGCCCTCTCTCGTGATTGGTGGTGTACCGCAGTTTTCATGTCGCGACACGCTTAGAATTCGGTAACTCGTGAATAGGTATTGTTTTCTGCGTAAATCATACCTGTTGAAATCATGTCTGTTACGTTCAAGTTGCCTTGTGCTACAACCTATAGCGATAAATAAAAAGATGTGATTGTTGATATTATTTTAATCTTGCGTTCAGAACGCATCGAAAAATGACGTCAGGTCATGTCGTCTTCAGCCGAAGGAAGCCTTCTGGTACTACCGCAACCGGTCGCTTTTAACGGACAATTTTAAACCATCCTCGGAACGACCAACGCTCTGTATTTCTATTTTTTTTTTATAATATATTATTTTAATTTAAAGTGCGCCAAGAACAATTCGGGACGGGCTTTTTGATTAGATAAAAAAATTAGGTTTAGTTATTAATTTTATTGTTTAATTTATTTTTATTATGTTGGATGTGCTTTTGATTATTAAACGTTTTACATTTAAAGTTAAATAAAATATTCTTTAATGAATGAATGAATGAATGAATAAAATTTTATTTCGGATAAAATACAATCCATAGCATAGTAAATGTTCTTATATTTAGGGTTAGTATTACATATATTTATTTTTATTATATTACATATTGGGCCGCGCCTTTAACCTGCTCTGTCTTAACCTGTCCTGTTAATGAATATCCGCCTATACCTACTATTCCTGACTACACTGTAAAGGAATTTAGGCCTCAACACCTTGCATAGCGGTAACCATATTTTTTATTCTTATAAAAAATATCATAACAGATTATGATATTAGGTTAGATCCTATGGTGCCAGAAGCGGGCCAAAGGCTCAAACTACTATGGTTATAGAGTCTCGCATTTTGTCAAACCGTGACGGATGCTTTGTCACTTATTTATCGCGTGATAAAATCAATCATCATTGGCCCGCTAAAAGTATGTACTTACATCTTCATGTAGAGGGCCTTAAGGCTGCTTATCCGTTCAAAAATGCTGATAGTTTTAGTAATTTTTTTCTATGATCAAACATGTTTCTTAACATATTATCAATGTTACTACTTAGAACAGGGCCATTGCAATTTATTTGTATACTTATATTTGGAAGCTACAGTTGGATAAATTTTGTTTCAATAACTACTCTTAATTAACAAAAATTCACGCGGAGAATTGTTTTTTTCTACTGCACGTAATGAAAGCATGAAAAACCTATGTTACTATCTAGAAATCAGGGAAAAGTATTATTCACTTCAAACATTATCAATATATTTGTCATAATATGAAAAAAAATACATTAAATGAGAATATACTTAGTACGAGCTTAGTTCAGTTTGGAACTCACTCTACTTATTTGTACTTTGTAGGTACAATAAGAATTTTCCAATAAATGTTCCAATAAATATGTATTTGGTAGGCTTTTTAATTTCATTACAAATTGGAAAATTGCTATTAGAATGCAGTGTGTCTAGTTAAATGTGTTTGTGTATCAAAATAAACTAAACAATTTAAACAATTCACCGCACCCACGTAGTACAAAACTTAACCTTTTTTGCCAACGAGATCGTATCGCGTCTCGTGACGCAATTTCGGCCACTCGTGAAGGCCGAACGTTTCTCGACACGACACAGAAAGACGGATTATTGCTTTAGTTACGCCGATTCGACTTAGCCGAGATCTGTAACGTCGTGATGTTTCTGGGTTAGAGCGATGTCACGCGTGAAGAAGGTATCATGTGTGAAAACAGTTAAGTTTGCGCCTAGAAAGGAAGTAATTGGGAATTTTATCAAAAAACATTATGGGACAAGAAAAGAAAATAATAAAGGATAATTAACTAATTTAAATTGAAACTAAAAATATAAAACTAAAGAAGTTAAATCTAAAATAAATTAGATTAAACTAAAATAAATCTACAAAACTGTGCCCCCGCGGCGTGGTCCCAAAGACGCTGGCAGCATTTCCTCGCTGAATCGCAATGCTGATGCGTTGTGCGAGGAAGCTGCCAGCTCTTCGGTCACTAGTAGACTCAATGAGCTTTTTACTGAGGTCACTCATCAGTTTGTGGGCACTGGAATCCTACGGACCTAGGGTCTCGACCCCAAAAGGAACAAAATTATATTAGGGGCCGAGACCCCTATACTTATTATATTGGGAGTTGTTGCGACAATGTGTCCGAAATATTACTATTCTACGACTATTTTTAGGGTTCTGTACCCAAAGGATAAAAAATGGGACCCTGTTACTAAGACTCCGCTGTCCGACCGTCTGTCTGTCCGTCAGTCACCATACCCAGTCATCAACCGTTATAGTTAGATAGTTGAAATTTTCACACATATTTCTGTTGCCGCTATAACAATAAATACTAAACAACAGAATAAAATAAATATTTAAGGAGGCTACCATACAACAAAGCTGTTGGCCGGTTTTTACTTTACTTTTAAATAACGTTTTGTCAAGTTTATTGCGTAATATCACAGACATAAGTTTACGTAGAAAATTTCGAATATAACCAAGTAATCATTAGAAGCGCCAATTGACAACATTTTTTTTTACCAAGCATTTTTCCTATATAATCAAATAAAGGATAAAAAATGAAATATAACCACATTTTTACATTATGGAAAATATCCCAATTTATGATTTAAAAATCCGTTTCAACAGTTCCTCATTCTAAAAGTGCGTAGGCGAGAAGTAATTGGTCACTGCGCAGATAATCTTACAGTCGGAACTGTTACTAACGGATTTCGTATGGAAATTGTACCACTCTTTGTAGTTTGCGACTGTCATTTTTCCACAATGTGTCGTCATTTTGCGACGCTGCTTTCACCTTTTTTTATTTTCAAAACTAGTGCGTAATAACCAAATAAAAAAACTTCTGGGTTCTGTGATAATACTCGTAAAGTAATGGAATTCGTTTACTTAAAAGTAACACTATTTGAAAATTTGAAAGGTTGTCAATTTCGGGTCAAAATTGCCTGTATCCCGGTACCACCATACTAAAATTTTCCGGTTCTGCAAACCCCAACCGTAATTTTAAATGATATGTAACCTTTTGGAAATCTGTCTCTAACTCTTATAAGTAGACAGTTTTTTAGTGAGCTAACAAACTGCCGACATCCGATTTCATACTATGTATGTTAATATCCGTCGATATATTATAACTCAACACAAAGAAATGCAGGCAGAAATGTTTCAGAGTTTGACAAAATGCGAGTATGACGCGATAGATGCTTTGCCACTTATTTATCACGTGGTAAACGCAACCATCATATTTAGGGCCTCTGAACTCTTTGTGATATTGCTATTTTAGTAAAAGTTATAATTTAGTTAACCTAACGTTAAACCTAAATGCCAAGATTTTATCTAGTTTGTTATTTAAGAGCGTGGCGTTTTTTCTCATATTCATCGACCTTGCCTGTCGTTGCAGCAATAGCCCAGATACTTTCATTCTGCCATTTAGAACAATCTTAACGAATCAGTTTTTTATTTATAGAATGCGAAACAACTATTCGATCAATTTATTAAATGTGGGAGTCAGTCGATCCTATATTGTGCGAAATAAAAGGCAAAACACTACACAATATTAATTATTACAGCAAGTTTTTCTGAATAAGCTTCTATCTTCTATACAATTCTAAAATTGTAGTAAACATCAGTTTTCTATGGAAAGGGGTTATTAGATTAGAATAGATTAGATTAGATTATTTATTTCACGATAAAAAATACATTACAAATTTGCGTAATGTCAAAATTATACGAATTAATATCATGATCGTCAAAAATAAGGCAAAATTAATAATAAGAGAAAATATTATTATGTATGGAAGAATCTTAACAGCGCAAGGCAGAACCGTGGTGCCATCTGTTGATAAAATTTTCTTTGTCTTCTCAGCACGCCAATAAGGCTGTACTGATTTTACCTATTTTGTTGCTATGCCTGCACTCATGCTGGGCATCCAAAGTATTTATTTCGCAAGAAGAACGAAGGATTCAGCAGCATTCCGGTAAACAATTTTTCGGATGACAAATCCTTGAGAAATCGCTATTGGACGTTTAATAATGAAAATATGATATGACGTATGCACATTATTGCCATAAGAAAGCTGTTAGCAGCGCCACTATCCCTGGGCCGGGCCGGTCTGACACTTATTAGGCTATAATTATATACTTTAAATACAACATGCTTTAATTATATACTTACCTAAGACTCAACATGTCATGAAATAAAGAAAAGTGATATAAATGGACTTCGAATTACGTGACTTCAAAGGTATGTTCGCACTACGCGGTTTGATCACCACAAAACCGGCCACGTGCGAAGGGTTCCGTACCAATATTGAACAAAAAACACGTTCTTTATATGGGGTCCTCCTTTAATTTTTACTTTTTTTTTATTTTTATTATTTGTTGTTATAGCGGTTAACAAATTCAAATTCTGTGAAAATTTCAACTGTCTACCTATAACGGTTCATGAGAAAATGATGAAATATCTTGCAAAAAACCCTATTTTTGTATGGGAGCCCCCTTAATATTGTTTTCTCATGAATAGTATTTGTTGCTAATTTTCAACTGTCTAGCTATCACCGTTCTTGAGATACAGCCTGGTGACAGACGGACGGACGGACAGCGAAGTCTCAGTAATAGGGTCCCGTTCTTACCCTTTGGGTACGGAACCCTAATAAAACACCTCGATGTGCGAATTCATGGTCTCTGAAGGAAGTCCCTTGATGAACTAACGTCACGATTAATTCCTGTTTTATTATAATAATGAGCACGTGTAAAAGCACATGTAAAGCTATGTCTACACTGAAAATTATTTATTCAATAGGTACTTAATGATAATATGCATAATACACAACATAATAAATAAACTTAAACTAAAAAATAAATGAAATATTAACATACCTAAAATGTATTAAAAAAGATGTGCAAAAACTGTACGTCTGTCTGTACATTGGCACAATTTTAAGTTTAACTTACTTCTCATAGTCGTATTGAAAGGATTTTTTTATAATATATAATGTAGTTCTGCAGGCCTATGATGTTTGCTTTTATCACGCAATAAATAAGTGACAAAGCATCCGTCACGTTTTGACAAAATGCGAGTGCAAGTGACAAATGCTTTGTCACTTATTTATCACGTGATAAACATATATATGTATTCCCATAAATATGTATTTATCAACGTAACTAGTGTATTTTGTTTCCACCACGTTTCCACATTTGTATCGCGTGGATACACGTATTGTTGTACACCCTTCCCGCGCCAATAATGTCTCTGTTTGACCTTGTGGTTGACTGGTAGAGAATGCCTCATGGCATTAAGTCCGCCATTTGTACTTTTATTTCTGTATTTTGTGCAATAAAGTTTAAAAAAATAAATAAACGCAACCAGCTCATTTAATTTCTATTGGTGAAAGAAATAACTACAACAAAGTACATTCAGCAACACAAGTAGCGCACATTCTGAAAAAGCCCTTACACAGCTGTAATAAGCTGAAAAAGGGCTGTATATGCAGTTATACAGCATGTCTGTTTATACGATGCAAGCGTGATGTCATTTTTTATTTTATTTTTATTCGAAGCGTGACGACATGTTGATGACTAAAGGTCCCTCTACACAATGGGCCAGCATGACAAGGGACGCAGCCATACGTTAGAGGAGACAAGCGATATTGCTGTCTTGTCCTGTCGTATAGCTGCGTCCCTTATCATGGCCTATGATGGCCCATTGTGTAGGAGCCTTTAAAGAAAGCGCCAGTTGAACGTAAGTTCAGCAGTGTAGACATAGCATAAGGGGGTAGGTATCCAGGCATTACGCTTGACTGGCCGCCGATATTCGTTAATGAAAGGGGACGTAATACGGTTTGATCAATGCTTTAAAGCGTGTGTTATGTTATGACGTTGTTATGTTTCCAGATTAAATAATCTTTGATGCCAATAATCTATGCAGTATAATAATTAATTATGTAGTTGGTGTTAAGGCTTTTTATCTGTTCAAAAATGTTGACTGTTTTAGTTTTGCGATTTATTGGTAGGTATATATTTGAAACCTGCATTTTATAATTTTCATTCATAATTTTTTTTTCAAAAACTACTCGAAATTGACAAAATTCACAGAGAAAATGTGCGTTTTCGACTGCACGCGATGAAAGCATGAAATATACACTTCAAAACGTGAATTTATCAATATATATTTGTCAATATTGTTTTATGTGCAATAAAGTGTTACATACATATATTATATCTACATTTCTCATAATATGAAAAAAAAATTAATAGGAATAAGGCCTCTTTTAAGGACGATTTGAAGTCGTCATTTTTGTGGTTAACACATAGATTGTGTATTTTAGTTGATACATATTTGATTGATAATACACATACACATAGTTTTCTTATTATGTTCGGAGTTTCGTTCAGACTGTACAATTATTATGAGATTTTAAAATGGAGAAATATGTTCTTTTTCGTGGAATTCAAGCTCATTTTCATCCAAAAAGTATTTATCAAGATTAAGCTTTATTTATGTCTAATCATAATTAGATCCTGATTAGTGTACATCCTTAACGTTTAAAATAAAACCGACCAGATCGATATGTTGTGTCTTTATCTCTGTAAAAAAAAACACCTCAAATAATGACTATACATGACGTATGTTACTATACCTACATTTATCCCATATTAAAGTTGCCTGTAGTCATGTAGTGGAACTATCTCAGGGTCAAACCGCAAGTTATACAATAAGTCAAAAAAGTAGAACAAACTCATAAACTGAAAACTGGACGAATTACCTACACATTACCTAACCCTATAGATGGTTTTAGGATACTTTTTATTAGGCTGAATTTAGAAGCAGAAAAGAGAGTTATGTATTTCGTTATTATAATGAAGAGACTAGAGCTAGATCTAGCTCTATTCATTGGTATAAGTATTTTCTGATTACATTATTTTGGTGACAATCCATTTTATTTGGACAAGGTACCTAGTATGTGTGTAGTCAAAGGACCAATGTGTACAATAGTATAAATAACCTTTCCTTTACAATCACGCAACTATAGTTAGTGGGCAATAGATGGCGTTAGTATTTCAGTTTTTACGAAAATTACGTCCCGTTTTTCAAGATATTTCTTAGCATCTTTAATTGTTCCTCAAGACTTTCAGACACTAAACCTTAAGATTGAAATAAATGTTATTAAAACTCGCGCTAACTACAAGTGATTTCAAATACATATTATAAAATCAGGATCCAATCAGTGCTGCCTTGAAGTACAAGTATTGCAGATATAACAACTTATGAAACGGTGCTTTATTTGTTAAATAACTAGAAGCGCAACTTTTAATACTGGTGCGCTTTATAAATAGTATCTTTTTCTGCGAGTAAAAAGTGTTTTCATAATCATGTTTTTTCCTTTAAGGAAAATAACGAACTATCGGAGTAGCCTCGACGGCACCAACAGCGGCGCGGCGAGCGGTAGAGCGAGAGATCCAATATGAGTGCGCGAGACATACTACGCATCGCGCGCCGCGCCACTTGCTGCTAAGACTGAGTTCGTGGCCCCCCAATCTCCCTTAGCTTCTTAAATTGTTTAATTGATGACATACAAAAATACGTGTCCTGTGTCCTGTATTGATTTTTTATGAAAGCATAAAAGATTCAATAATAAGCTTCCAACTTGTTTTAAATCTAGGTGAATGAACAATAACCCTCGCGTTGAAACGAGTCACTAAGATATATATAATGTAAGTAAGTAATAACAGTTTTATGAAACAATTAAGAAAAATTGTTATGTATAAAGCTGTCTGTCCACAGAAGCAGGCGGAGAAAAATTTCTTGGGAATCGAAGTGACGGACAAATCATATTTTTTAGAAAACTAGCCAAGTTGTTGTGTTCATCGACGACGCAGTGGGGTCCGTTGTAGTGCAGCTTCTTAAAGCTGGTCCTAGGTTTGATTCCTGGCTGATACAAGGGTAAAAATCAAAATAGTGGCATCTTACCCTGCCATCACGTTTTTGAATAGAAAGTATGCGGAATATGTAATTTTCACATATAATTAAAATTTTCATAGATAGATACTAACATGACATATCGAGGCCAACACATTAATTTTCTATAAATATAATACTTTTGTAAAAAAATAATATAGAATACCGTTTTTCACTGTGCCCTGCCTTGTCCAAACTCGACACTGCTCCAGTTTTAGCTCTTTAGATTATTGAACTACAGTTCTATGATAATAAAACATCGTTTTTTATAGAAACTATACTATTACATTATTAAATATGACGTTGCACCAGATCTTTAGATTACTTTTTAACACAAATATTCACGTTCGAAGTTTGTCCAGCGATATTTTCTCTACATCCTGTGCGTTCGCGGTAGTGCACCTCACTCACACATAGAAAGTCTTATTGAACCCTAATACACGCAAAACACGTCCAGTCAGTATGGTTCTAGCCGCCGGTGTGAAGGTTTGTGCGTGAGGTGCCGCGGTCTTGTGTCGACAAGTTTTCGAAGTGTGACGTTCGGAGTTTGTAACAGGTATGTACACTTTATTCTGGCATGATTATTTTAAAATATTAATACGGCAGTTTTTTTACTAATACCATTTTAATATTGTATTAAGGTATAACTATTTATACTAAAATTATGACATTTGTATTATTAACAGTTTAGGAGATAATAGCTAGTTAATCGGCTTTTCACTATACCCTGTGTAACTTTATCCTGCAATCATTCTGCAGGGTAAAGTGACTGTTGACAGGATAAAGAGACACATGTTCAGGATAATGTTTCTTATGGCAGAATAAAGTAAAAAACGCTATTTAGGTATAGAAAGTTTTTACTTCATCATCATCATCAGCCTATTCTTGTCCACAGTTGGACAAAGGCCTCTCCAACTACACGCCATTGAATTCTGTATACACACTTAGTTTGAATATATTGACGACAATGCATAATATTAATATATTGATTGGCGACAAAAGCTTGAACCAAAAGTGATTATAAATAACTGAAAATATTTGAATTACTATAGTAGGTTTGGTTCGGCTTGGACTTGGACTCGCATATTCCAAAAAGAAAACGTAAATATAAATCAAATTTTATACGGTCATGATACATCATGCTTGATATTGGACAAGACTATGATACTTCAGACTGTTATAAAAAAAAAGTCGATTATTGTTTAAAAAAATGTTGTTGTTTTTATTTCTACTTAACTAAAGAAAGCTGTTTGAATTATAACATGAGGCTGTAAGGGCGTAAAATCATAACGGTCGATTTATATGAAAGCTGTTTGAATCATATCATGAGGCTGTTAGGGCGTAAAATCATAACGGTCGATTTATATTAAGTTTAAGTTCAATAAAAGAGTTGATTAGTGGTTAACTTATTTTTTTTATTCAAACTCTCTTTACCCTGCCACATTTTCCCTACTACCCTGTCTATTGTCACTTTCTCCTGTATCTCTAAAATTTCAACTCGTCAAGTTCTACGTTTTTACGACTATTTCGTTCCCTTCCGCAAATTTGGTATCATTGATGCACTCAAAAACATATTCAAATCTAAAAAGGTAAAAAATACCTTTTCGTTAGCGTTTAACTTGTTTTTTTATTCAAACTCTCTTTACCCTGCCACATTTTCCCTACTACCCTGTCTATTATCACTTTCTCCTGTATCTCTACAATTTCAACTCGTCATACGTTCTACGTTTTTACGACTATTTCGTTCCCTTCCGCAAATTTGGTATCATTGACGCACTCAAAAACATATTCAAATCTAAAAAGGTAAAAAATATCTTTTCGTTAGTGGTTAACTTGTTTTTTTTATTCAAACTCTCTTTACCCTGCCACATTTTCCCTACTACCCTGTCTATTGTCACATTCTCCTGTATCTCTAAAATTTCAACTCGTCATAAGTTCTACGTTTTTACGACTATTTCGTTCCCTTCCGCAAATTTGGTATCATTGATGCACTCAAAAACATATTCAAATCGAAAAAGGTAAAAAAATACCTTTTCGTTTTTTTTCATTTACTTTACCCTGCCGATGCCACTTTTATGAGAACAACCCACAACTATTTGTGTAATGACGATGAGCACAAATATCTCATTCCTGGATCGTAGATGCTTTTCTATGTATGTTGTCATCTAGTTACCATATCACCAGCAGTGTTTAGTTAGGGAGTAGGTAGACCAATTTGTGCAAAGTTTTTCCCCTAACAAGTGTCAGTCCAGTCCAGGGATAGTGGCGCTACAAACAGCTTTCATATGGCAATAATATGCATACGTTATGTATTTGCATTATTAAACGTCAGTAGCGATTTGTGAAGGACTTGTGCACCGCGCACTAAAAAATTGTGCTGTGATCTCTAATACTGATTACTTATACTTAGTTAACTTAACGATAACATTTTGCTATCGTATAAAATATATACATAGTTCCGAAATTAGCGTTGCATTACCGCAGCTGAGTGGCGAGCATTTAGTGGTTTACTAGTTTATATATATTTAGTAATAATTTCTCATTTAAGTGAAGTTGTTAATATCTTCTTTTGAGAAATAAAGATTCTTAAACCCGACTTGTCATCAACCTAATACCGAAATGATGCTCAATCCTTCGTTCTTCTTGCAAAATAAATACTAAATTCTATTGAAAAGATTTGACTTTCATCAATGTTGATAGCTTCTTGCAAAAACTAATTCAAATTAGAGGAATATTTAGCACTCTTTCCTCTTTGTTTACACCAGTGGCATTCATTGAGTTTCAACGTCGTCAGTTACCAAAAATCTGTCGTTGCCAGTAAAATTAATTAGTACCACGAAAAATCCGCAACATGGCGAGGCGTGAATATTTATTATATATTTAGGCATTTATTGGTTATATTCTACGTAAGGTTGCACAACTTTTTGTAGTCATCGGCAGTCTTGGATTATTCGCCAGTGGTCAGTAAGTAAGTAAGTAAGTAAGTAATTTATTCATAACAACATACAGTCGTGTTGAAATACAATAATTTAAAATAAAATAAAAAACTCAGACTCAATTTCAAACTTAAAATTTCCCGTATAACCTAATTGACTACGGTACGAATTATTAGATGAGTGAATCAATGAGAATAACGGAGAAACTTGCTACGTCACGAAGGTCGATGACCGAAACTATCGTGTCATCCTGACTAATGATGTATGAAGATGTACAATATGTCATTGCCTTGTTAAGATCTATCTGTTAACTGTATATTATACCTATTGATACTTGTATATTAGGGGTCATTAAAGACAAACTAATTATATTATGTAAGCTAAAGGTTATTTGTGACCTCATGCTTTGCCATCAGGATCTAACTTGATGAAATAACTGTTATAACGCTTATGGTAAGCGACAAAGTGGTACCCTTAGCTTGAAAGTATCGCAATTTTAATACATTAGTTTTTAACCGCTCTTCCGCAAAATTTGAGCCAGCCAGACTATATTATATAGCCTAGCAATCAACAACTTCTTCAGACTAGAGCAACATGTAGTGGCATTGAGGTTAAGGTCGACCGCACTTGTTGAGTTTACTGATTGATAAAAAAATATGCTATAAAGTTCAGCATTTACTTCATTTCAGAGGGTGTGTCTTATTTCTTAGAAAATCATTTGACATCACTACTTAGCATAAAACAACGTCGATTCGTGTCTGTCTGTCCCTGTGTATGCATAGATCTTTAAAACTACGCAACGGATTATGATGCGTTTTTTTTATAGATAGAGTGTTTCAAGAGAAAGGTTTATATGTATAGTACATGCATAATTTATCAGCATTGCACCCGTGTGAAGCCGGGCGGGTCGCTAGTATTATCATATTATTAAGAGCGAACATACGTTAGGTAAAATTTCAAATTGTATAACAACGTTTCTTAGAATGTTTCTTTCATATGAATCATATAATCGTTATTTGATAGAAAGTGATTTCTCAGAACAATCATTTAATAATATAAAATGTACGTTTAATAGAATGCACTATAAGTATAACGAAACAAGCAATATGTCGAGTGTTTTTATAAGAAATGAAAATATATGAAATATGTTGTTGGATATTGTAAACATTATATTTGTTTTTCTAAGAAGTATTACACACCTAATTTCACATCGTGAAGCTGAAACCAAAAGAGCATGCTTGCCAGATAGTACACGATTACTCTCATCTTGAGGACATCCGGACTTGCCGCGAATTCGTTTGCCACGCGTAAAATGTAGGTATAAGTGCTTGTTTACTGTTACGTATAAGTATAACCCATCTGTTGGTAACCTATTGATAGTTTTTTCTCTGGTTTAGCGCACTTATAAGATACCATTAAATGTTTGGACTTGCACCTCAGACGCTTTATCTATTGGCTACTTAAAAAGCACATCTACTGAGCTAGAGGTGCAAAATAGTCAAGGGCCGCAAGGAATCGGCCGGCGGCTGCCGACCATTGGCCTAGTATCTAGTTGGGTATTGACCAAGTAAGGCGGCCGTGAACGGTTCGACCGCGTTTTGGGTAACGGTGAGGATTGTTCGGAACAAAAACCAATACTCGGACTACGTGGCATTCTTATTGGGCCTCAAGTGTTAAGAGAGTATACGGCTGCCTTCTGCGCCGACGGTCCTGGGTTCGAATCCCGGTACGGGCAGATATTCTGATGAACTCTAGTATTCGTGTCTGGGTCATGGATGTTATTTGTATTTAAGTTTGTATTTATCTATATAAGTGTGTTTATCGTCGTCTGGGACCCATAAAACAAGCCTACTAGAGCCTACTACTACTAAGACCTAAGTTTATTGATTGGTCCGTGGTTGTCCGATATTTATTTATAATACTTATTAAGTACCCATTTTTTCACACAAATCGAGGTTTCGTTTCCGTCTGTTTCCTCCTGCAAAACTAAACCAATCTTTACGAAATTTTAGCACCTGATAAAATGAGCTGTGTCGTATCGTTTCGATTTATGCGCTTATTATTAAAAATTATGTCATGTCGTCAAATTCCCGCCGCAAACGGACGCCTAGTACACAAATTCTTATCTTTATCTACGCACATATCATTAGTGCTCTAAAATGCGTTCAGAAATCGTAGGAAATGACCAGCATTATTACAACCAATTTTACTATGAGATTTTTTTGTCTGTGGTAGTAGGTAAAATCTGTACTGTAATGTTATTAAAGTACCGATTTTTGTAAGGTTATGAGTTTAAATTAGGAACAGCTGTCAAAACACAAGTATGGTCTCTATTCTAGTATCCATAGATATTAATATTGTTATCGATACGAAACGTCAATTCAGTATGTTTTTTTATAAAAACCGCACGACATTTGATCTCGAGTGACATGAGAATATGGATACATTCGTTTGTATATGATTTAGAAAAAAAAAACATTCGTCTTGACGGAGGTTCGAATTGCCACCATTATTGTTGTCATTTGTTTGTTGGTTCTTTGCTGTTACGAAAGTAGAATTGTGAAAAGTTTATTGTAATTCACATTTTAGTTGAAAATATTGTTTCAATGTAAATGTAAATTACAACTATTACAATAAATAATCTGTTTATGTATTTGTTCAGATTTATTTCTTACTGCATTAGTATATATGTTAGATATTTTACAGGTAGCACTAGTGGTGCCGGTCATTTCCTTATGGCTTCTGAACCCATCTTAGAGTACTTATGATATGTGTGTAGATAAAGTAGTGTATACAACTGTACATAATTAGGCCTTAAAACACTCGTGTGATCCTATTATGAAACTCGCTGACGCTCGTTTCATAAAACCACACTCGTGTTTTAAGGCCTCTCATTATGTATCAGTTGCATAAACTACTATAATAATTTGCGCATAATTCAAAACGGTTCAAGAACATTTCTTTCCCATTCTGTTCCTAAAATTTCGTAAATATGGAGGAAACAGACGAGAACGAAACCTCGATTCTTAGAGCCCGGCTACTTTAAGTTTGGACACCATTTGTATGCGACGCCATAGTTACCAGATGCAACCTTAACGTAAACTATGTGTGTTGGTTGGAAGCGGAGCAGTGATGTATTAGATTGTACTGGATTTTACAGTATTTTACAGTACCTACTTACAATGCAAGCTTTGACTTGTATGGGCTTCAATTGTAACGTCATTTATCTACAACTATATTGTTACAAAGTTCAGATACTACTTAATATGCAATTTGTTTTCAAATATTTCTTGGACTAGTTTTTGAAAATTGGGCAAGTGCGAGTCCGACTCGCGCATGAAGGGTTCCGTACCTATATATATATATAATCTATAACAAGTTTGTTGTATGGGAGCTCCCCTTAAATATTTATTTTATTTTTAGTATTTGGGTGGTTCTACTCACAAGGGAATTTTCCGCGGCTCACCTTATTTTGTATAGTTTTTGTAGGCAAATTATATTGATTTACGATCGAAACTGTAACAACAAAAAGCTTAATGGCTGCATCATAACTGCATTTTGAGTATGTACGTAATATTTTCGCTAAAATAGAAATCTATAATATATGTAGTTACAAAGAGTTTGTCTAATTTTACCTTAAATGCGAAACTTATTAAAAAAAGTGCATTATATTTTGTCCCTCGTTTTTTACCTCAGTCTCCTTCTACATCAAAACACGTTAAAATCAGTTTGAGTTACCACGTCTAGCGCGTTGCTGTTCGGTCTGAGTGAAAGATCGAAGTGAAGTTAGCATATAATCGCGTTTGTCTAGGTTCGCGGTTGGCCTAGTCGCTACGGCGAGTTGTGTAAGTGAAGTTGTGCTACGGCCAGTCAGCTTAACAGTATCCTGGCCCGTATTTATTTAAAATCCATTGTTTTCTATACACTTTTTTTGCATTCATAGGTCGTAAATTAGTTGTATTAGAGTACAGAACTGCATGATTTCAATATTAAATGTTGCATTGACGTAGTTATTGGCTAAAAACTTACAATAATCTCAGTATCCTGTCCTCAGTCTCCTGGGCCCATATATTGTTTAAATGGTCATAAATTTGGTATATTTTATTCTCTCCGGTGCTTCTCCAAGCGGAGTAGGTAGCACGTCTGGCACCAGCAGTGCAAAGGGTCCTTCGGACCCGCAAGCAACCATGGATACCAAAAAAAAAAGAAGTTCAGTAAAAGAACGACCTCCGCTAGGCGTTAAGCTACTTTTCTGACCTTAGATGCTAAAAAAATGGTGTGAAACCACCCATTTGTTGTTATAGCGGCAATAGAAATACATCATCTGTGAAAATTTCAACTGTCTAGCTATCACCGTTCTTGAGATACAGCCTGGTGACAGACGGACGGACGGACGGACATCGAAGTCTCAGTAATAGGGTCCCGTTTTTACCCTTTGGGTACGGAACCCTAAAAATGCGCTATGTACTCACTAGTTTTAAACCAGCACTAAAAAAAGGAGGTTTTTCATTCCGAGGAATGTTTTTAAGGCTTCTTATCCGTTTAAGAATGCTGAATGAATGTTTCAATGATAATTTGTGTTTCAAAAACTACTCGAAATTGTCAAAATTCACGCAGAAAACTGTTTTTTTTCAACTTATTTTCGACTGCCCGCAATGAATGCATCAAAATAGCTACTCAGGACTCTTACTATCTAGAACTCAGGGAAAAGTATTATTCACTTCTATAAGTTGGTTGATATCAATATATATGTCATAATATGAAAAGAAACAGAGGCCTTATTCCTTTTAAATGCTGATTGTTTTAGCTATTTTTCTCTATGATCAAACATGTTTCTTAACATATTATTGATGTTCCTTACCTAGAACAGGGCTATTGTGATTTATTGGTATATGTTTGAAACCTACAGTTTGAATTTTTTATTGATAATTTTTGTTTCAAAAACTACTCGAAATTGACAAAATTCACGCGGAAAATTCGTTTTTTCAACTTTTTTTCCACTGCACGCAATTAAAGCATGAAATAGCTATGTTACTACCTAGAACCCGGGGAAATGTATTATTCACTTCAAAAAGTTGGTTGAAATTATCAATATATTTGACATATTATGAGATAAATATTTTTAAAATGAATAATAATAATAAGCCAAAACGATCGCAAATCCACACGGTTAAATCTACAAGACAGTACAACACAGAACAAAGAAAACTTGATTGACGATAAAACAAAAATTACCGAGTGGGCAGGTAAGTCTCTGCATGGTAGACACCGTCACGATTTATGCCAAGTCAATGTCGACAAAGAAGCGTCGAACGCGTGGCTGAGTCGCGGCGAGCTCTTTCCGGAGACTGAAGGGTTCATGATGGCAATTCAAGACCAGGTAATAGAGACTAGGAACTATCAACGACACATCATAAAGTCTGTACATGCTGACGTGTGCAGAAAATGCAATAGCTGCCCCGAGACCATCCAACATATAATCAGCTCATGTAAATCAATCGCCCAGACTGACTATAAACACAGACATGACCAAGTAGCAAATATCATCCACCAAAAACTCGCCCAACAATTTAATTTAATTACTTCCACTGAACCATATTACAAGTACAAACCTGAAAGTGTTATAGACAATGCCACGCTTAAGTTATACTTTGATCGAGCCATCCTTACTGACCGAACGACCTACTTCAATAGACCAGACATAACATTAGTGAATAAGACAAACAAAACTGCGTACTTAATTGATATAGCAGTTCCTAACACACACAACTTACAAACTACAATAGCTGAAAAACTTACTAAATACACTGAACTTAAAGACGAAATAACCCGACTTTGGCACCTACAAAAAGTCACTATAGTACCAATAGTCCTGTCTGCCACCGGTGTCATACCGAAACAATTACACCAATCACTAAAGAGTCTAAATTTACCGCCATACACATATCACCTCCTTCAGAAAGCAGTTATTCTAAATACATGTCGAATAGTTAGAAAGTTTTTACAAACTGATCAGGATCATTTGACAACTCCACCTTCACCGATTACGCAAAGTGCCTCCGAACCAATCAATTAGCGCAGTCAAATATTGTAATTTATATAATTACCTCTATGTACTTGGCTTAGGCCCGTGCATAGCAGTATTCCGGTGAAAGCCGAGAAGAAAAAATAACAAAAAACATAACAATAATAATAAAACGCCAGGATCTGGTGGAACTACTGGAAGTAACTGAAACCTTCAGTAGTGCCATCAAAATGGAATTTGGCGTAGACAAGTGTGCGGTCATGCATGTACAGCGGGGGAAAGTCGTAAATTCCGCGAACTTACAGCTTTCTGAGACAATGACCCTCAGGTCTATCTCCGAAGTTGAAACCTACAAGTACCTTGGTATGTCACAGTCATTGGGTATTGCGGACGGAGACATTAGACAGGCGTTGAAGGAGCGTTTCTTTTGTCGTTTGACAAAAGTACTTAACAGTCTTTTGTCCGGTGGCAATAAGGCGCGCGCCTTCAACGCTTGGGTGATGCCTCTGCTCACTTACTCCTTTGGCATACTAAGGTGGACTCAGACTGAGCTGGACGCCCTGGATACGAGGGTCCGTCAGCTGCTCACTACACATCGCATGAGGCACCCACGCTCGTCAGTTATGAGAATGTACATCCCGCGTAAGTGTGGGGGCCGTGGCTTTTTAAACGCCAAGGACCTCCATAACCGCGAGGTGTGCAGTCTTAGGGAGTATTTCCTAAACAACGAGTGTGGGATTCATCGCGATGTAGTAGCAGTTGACAAAGGCCTCACCTCTCTCTCCTTAGCAAACGAGAACTGGCGCAGACCAAAGGTGCTTAGCACCGATGACCGCAGGGCTGTATGGAAGAGCAAGGAGCTACACGGGCGGTTCTACAAGGCCCTTACGGGGCCCGATGTAGATCTGCTCGCGTCGGTGAACTGGCTACGCTTCGGGGATCTCTTCGGGGAAACCGAAGGTTTTGTCTGTGCAATTGCGGACGAAGTAATGATGACGAACAATTATCGGAGATATATCCTGAAGGACGGTACGGTCGACATTTGTCGGGCATGCCACCGTCCCGGTGAGTCACTCAGGCATATAATCTCCGGCTGTTCTCATCTTGCTAACGGCGAGTACTTGCACAGACATAACCAAGTAGCCAGGATCATTCACCAGCAACTTGCTCTTCAATACGGTCTTGTGGGGTCTGAGGTGCCGTACTATAAGTACGCACCGATGCCAGTTCTTGAGAATGGTCGTGCCACGCTCTATTGGGATCGATCTATCATCACGGACAGGACTATTGTAGCCAATAAGCCTGACATCGTTTTGGTAGATCGATCCAAGCGCCAGGCAGTGCTCGTCGACATCACCATCCCCCATGACGAGAACCTCGTGAAGGCCGAGAAGGACAAACTCAGCAAGTACCTTGACTTGGCTCACGAGGTGACCGCCATGTGGGATGTTGACTCGACGATCATTGTCCCGATAGTCGTTTCGGCGAACGGTCTTATAGCGAAGAGTCTCGACAAACATCTTAAGAGACTCTCGCTAGATGGCTGGATCAAGGGCCAGATACAGAAGGCGGTACTCCTGGACACGGCGCGCATCGTCAGGAGGTTCCTCTCTCTGCAGCCCTAACCACCGGTAGCCTGGGCCCCGCCCCGCTGCCGGCGGCACCCTAGGTTAGGTTTTTTTATAATGTATTTATATTTTGTTATTACCTTGTTGTATTTTACTTTTTATATAAATTTATTGTAAAAAAACTTAACCTAAGAAATTAAATGAATATACGAAATAATAATAATAATTTATTTATTTCAGGCATCAAAGGCCCATAGATAAATACCTTACAATCTAACATACATATTAAATATTAAAATAATAAAAACATAAGTAACTAAACTAGGTCACATTTTTCAACAGCGACGTGTTACGCGTGTTCGATGTGTCAGGTAGCCGTCCACGGAAACGCCGGAACATGACACCCTTCGGCCAGTACTCTTCCTTTGTGAAGGTCGCTAGTTGGTCCGTCGGAACTCTCAGCACGAAGGAATTAAAACTCACGTCGTGGCGAGACTCCAATTTTATGACCCTCAGGATGACACCGGACTTCACCCTTATATCTTCAGCCTTCGTACTGTAATGTAGCCGGGACACATAAAGCAGCGTCGTAGGTAGAGCGGGAATAAGGCCTCTTAAGCGCTTGCACCCGATGCAGTCGATACAGTCAAGAATGTTTCGTCACGTACTTGTAAACCGTGTCAGGTACAAGACACCGCCATCTACCACTATTCTTTGTTGCTAGTATAATAATGACTTATCTGCAATTGATACTTGTGTGACTTTTTGCCTTCAAAATATTAACCAAGTGGAATTTATGTCTGTAATTTTTAGTATGAAATGCATGTGACTATAAAAATAGTTAACCTACTAGTAAAAACATAAAAAAAAGTAAAAAGAAATGTTTATTTATACAGTGTTCCAAATACATAGAATATATAATTTGCATTTGTACAATTAGTGGACACTGTTCAGCTTTGTTAAATGGGTCGACTACCTGTATTACCTACACTAGGCAATGCCTGTCTTGTAGGACAACACAAAAAAAAAAACACAACATAAAAACTATACAATTTTTTTTTGTTTACTAGTAAACAAAAAAAATGGTGCAACTTTGTCCACGTATTTTTTTACCGCAGTCAGATAAAAAGTATCTTATAAGTTGTTCGTGGTGTTTGGTACAACCACTTGTTGGGCGGTGAATATTCAGCGTTGGTGAGGCGTTTGTTTTTTCGTCATTCCCATTTCTACAAATATTGTTAAGTATAATAGATGCTTGTTGGAAGTCCATTTTTTATGTATCCCGAAGCCACTTCCGGGTGCGATCCTAGCTACATCATAATTAAAACCACTGGCTCTAGTGTTGTGGTAATAATCGTGAAAAGGGAATGACGCTAGAACTGCGCGGTTAGAACGCTCGGGGAATGACCCTGGCATGTCACGAGTAAATTTAGCAAACTCCAATCCCATAAGTAGGTACATTGCTTTCCTAATTGTATTTTAATTTCTTGGCGTGAGGACTCGTCTATTGTTTAATACAACTTATAAACTACTATAAATCATACGGAAATCCCAGGCTTTCAATAATCTTCTATTGAATCACATCGACCAAGGATTTCGTAACTATATTAATTACTGACATACTCGGTTCTTACGTCAGGCGTAAAACAATTTTAACAGCTATAATATAGCAATTATACAGTAGGCATACAATGGTTGTGGGAAAATGATACAATGGGTCAGTTACGCCAGTGGTTACCCTTGAGTTCTGTCGCGATTGGCGGGCCAATTTTGTTACTAATCACATAGCCAGACCATATTAAACTGATCTGAAATTTTGCTCCATAACTCAAAAAAGTGTTATAGGCCAAATTTGATTTTACTCATGATTAACTCTTTTAAATGAGACTATTTTCAACTCTGTAGGCAGCCGGGAAACTATAATAAACGGCCGTCAAAAGGGGACATATTTGACGCTGGATTTCTAGAAAAAATAACGGTATTTTTATAAAACTTTTTGCTTGGTATAGTAACGTAATGTCTTTTAAGCGTTCAATTCAAGTTTCAAATCGTTTGAACAACTAAAACTTTGTTAAAATGATTGCTCTCGAAGCAAAAATCATAATAGTTCCTTTGCTGCTAAAATGTTAAATTTAACAGTTATAAAATGTATTTTAAGTATTATATCGTTCAGTGATTTATATTACATCCTTAAAAACTAATTTCAAATCGATCTGACTAATATCATACTTAGTATTGCGATTTTAAGCGTTTCCTTTACCTAGCCAGCTTTAAATTTGCAACACATGTTCTGCAGTTTTTATAAAACTCAAAACCACCCTTGTCTCTCATTCATATTATTTTTTCGCTAACATACCCGTGTTCAAAAAATTGCGACCCAGTTCCAAGAAACATAAGTAGGACCCGTTAAGTTTGCGCGTCATTTGTAAGCGATGCCATAGATATCAGGGGCAAACTTAACTTGGCCGGGTAGTAGCAGATGTTTAGCCGAAAATTAACATGTGTTAAAACAATAAGACAATGAGTCTCTGGTCATTCTTGGGACCATAATGCATTCAACGGGTGTCCATAGCGTGAATCACAGATGCGGTGAAAAGAACATTGGCATGGTCGCAAATGTTTTAGCGTTTTAACAATAGTAGATGATAAACAGTGCCGTATTTGCCCCTAGACTGTCTGGGCCCCTAGGCTCGAGCCTTGTGAGCCTAGGGGCCCAGACAGTCTAGGGGCTCCAGTCCAGAAGTAGGACTTGCACCATACTTATGTTTACCTTATTTGTCACTTAAAATACTACCACCCACTATAATTTGCTAAAAAACGTTTCGAGATAGAGGAGGGCCCCAAATGCCTAGTGCCTACGGGCCCTGGCTCTCTAAGTTTAGGCCTGAATTAAAAAATAGATGAGATAGTTGTAAATCTAAAGTTATCTAATTGCTCACAGATTCAAAGAAAAATAAATAGCTCAACTAAACTACTTGAGAAAAATAGCCAAATTCAGCTCGGTAGTAACCAAAATTATGCTAATTATAGAAAACTTATTTTGGTTACTAGTGGCTTTCCGTTTGTCAGTCCTCTGATGTACTCGTAACTAGCAGCTAACATTTGGGTTAACAAATCTTTTTTCTCCTTTTTCATGGAAAATTTTACGTTGTAACTATATCAAATTATGGGCGACTTATTTGGAGAAATCAGTCATATAAAATTTTCGAAGTTGGCTTATTGAAGATTTTTTGTATTTTTTATTCGTACAATGCCTACATCATTGTTCCGAACTACCGGACCGTTGCTAGCGTGCCGTGATGTAAATGAAGGCTTTAACAATGGTTATTATATGCTTTTTAGTGATACTTTAGACAGAGACTGCTACAAAAGCACGTTATACTTAAAGACGCAAAAAAGTCGCTTATTTACGCCACTTTACACTTTACACCTTAATATTTTATTTACTTATAAAAGGGTGAAAGTTTCAAATTGCAAGATTTAATCCAACCAAACCAAAGTCAGATTACTGAAATGCTAAATACCTGTCAATCTAGAATTATCCGCTACGATATTTGAGTGCGTTAAGAAAAATATTTTAAAGTAGGTACCTACGCATTTGAAAATAAATATGCTTTCCTCAAAAATGGTCTAGAATGTTTTTAATGAATTAATGAATAATATAAATAATATCAATGAATTTATTACATAAAATAACCGAAATATTCGACAACTTTGGCTGCATAGAGTTGTCTTTCACCTATCCGCGCAAAAATAATGCTGTCAATAATGTTAACCCATCCTCATTCCTTTTTTTTGATTGGATACCAGACTAAAGTAAGTAATTACTACATTTTAGAATCATCATCATCCTCCTAGCCTTTGTCCCATTTTTTTTGAAAATGAATTCTCAATCGGGGTCGGCTACCTAAATCCCAAGTTGTGGCGTAGGCACTAGTTTTTACGCAAGCGACTGCCATCTGACCTTCCACAACCCAGAGGGGAAACTAGGCCTTATTGGGCTTAGGTGGTTTCCTCACGGTGTTTTCCTTCACCGAAAAGCGAGTGGTAAATATCAAATGACATTCCGTACATAAGTTCCGAAAAACTCATTAGTACGGGCCGGGTTTGAACCCGCGACCTCCGGATTGAAAGTCGCATGCCCTAACCACTAGGCTACCACCGCTTCGGTAATGAGTAAATTTTAATAAATGAACAATAAAATAATTAGTTATTTTAGGAAACATATAAAAACAGTGATTACGTCCTCTTTCTAAGCGGAACACAGAAAAGTTATAGAATTGTACTCTTAAAAATATGAAATCATGTCAATCACAATAACCAATTTAGTAATGGTGCTATTAAGATATTGTTTACTGATATAATAATCGTATCTTGACCTTAATATGATGGTATTTTACAAAACATAAATGCCCCAATAAAGCTTAGTAATAAACTGATATAAAGCTAAAACAAATGAATTCAAACTCAAACCCGCTTGAAATAGTTCTGCGAAAAAGTAATTTACTGGTTACCTATTTGCTTTGGCAAAAAAGTATGCAATATTACAAAAAAGTCCCCTCCGTGTGATCCCCACGTGGTCAGTATAGCGTTACTGCACTTTCGAGACAGGAGTACTCTGAAAATCGACATTCGAACATCGTATCGTGCCGTCCTGCTCACCAAATATTGGTTAACGCGAGATCGAGAGGGATGACACGGGTCAAACTTCGAATTTCGATCTTCGGAGTAGCCCTTCTAGTTTCCTGTACAACGTTTAGTTCCAGCATTGCCGAATGGATATATCAGCAATTCATATCTGTATTCACTTGAATGCGAAAGCGATTATAAACATGCAACATTGAAAACATAAGTAAAGATAGAAAGATCATATGATGAAAAAAAAATAGCTAAAAAATCCGCGTACCATGTATAAAACAAGTAAAGTAGGTATAAATTTACGTAACAAGTAATGTCTCATTTTTTTTAATGTGGGTACACCACAATTTTATTTTATTTAACCTTTAATACAAAGATCAAAGCTTAAAGAAAAATTGAAAAATTGGGCAAGTGCGAGCCCGACTCGCGCATGAAGGGTTCCGTACCTATACATATATATAATCTATAACAAGTTTGTTGTATGGGAGCCCCCCTTAAATATTTATTTTATTTTATTTTTAGTATTTGTTGTTATAGCGGCAATAGAAATACATCATC
Organism: Apotomis betuletana; assembly: GCA_932273695.1. Lineage (NCBI taxonomy): Eukaryota > Metazoa > Arthropoda > Insecta > Lepidoptera > Tortricidae > Apotomis > Apotomis betuletana. The sequence goes on along the minus strand of OW026298.1, from coordinate 6,261,109 downwards.
TGTGAAAATTTCAACTGTCTAGCTATCACCGTTGTTGAGATACAGCCTGGTGACAGACGGACGGACGGCGAAGTCTCAGTAATAGGGTCCCGTTTTTACCCTTTGGGTACGGAACCCTAAAAAAGGAGCTACCTGGGGGATGAGACCGGGAATCGAACCCGGTACCCTGGATTGCCGGTCCAGCGCGTTAACCAGAGCTGGTAGCGAAATAGGGTAGGTACTTCCAGGTAGCTCCTTTTTCAATTTTTCTTTAAGCTTTGATCTTTGTATTAAAGGCTTAAACTAAAGTAGGTGTTGGCCACAAATTCATCCGCATAACCCTCCTTTTTACCGTAGTAGAGTGATAGGGAAATTAGGGAATTATCTGCCCCGTTATCCCTTTTCCAAAATTCTGTTCTAACTAGTAACATCTGTTTCTTGACTCTTGATTTTTGTTTTTGGTGAACAGTAAGACAGACAGACGAACCGACAATGCAAATTCTATAAGGTTTCCGTTCTTATTTTCAACAATTTGGGCGCAAACCTATAATCATTGATATCTATAAATAAGTTTCTGTAAAAAGAATCATTTTAACGACAAGCTTTTATAGCAGACTGTACTTTTCTTTGGATATCCATCAAATGCTCACTGAGACGATTCTAAAGAGCCCAAACTCGATAGGATTGCTTTTTCTATTTTAGAGTTCCTATGGCCACCTTCCGGCTCCATCATCAGATCAGCCCCATGGTACCATATTATTGTATTGTCATCAAAGTTAAGAAAGTAAAATTTCAGCTCAATCGGTTGACGATATCTGCTTCAAAATTGAGTTGCAAAATTTCACCCGAACAAATATACTTACATACATACATTGCAAGTTAAATAAAAGCTTTTAAAAAGAGATAACTCACCTTTATATTTATTTTTCCTTAGACAAGCACACCCTTTATTGTAAGAAAACATATGCCTTTTTACAGTAACACACTTATTTTGTACACTTTACCAAATATGGTGTTTTAAAATAGTCATCACTACTAACTCAAACGGCAGGAAAATGTCTACAGAAGACTTAAATTTCGTTGGTATTATCTTATTCGCGTAACACTCACATTATTGATAGTTTGGTACGTTTAACGAGATTCTCACACAAACCAATATAAACAAATAATTACTAATAACTAAATAAAAATAAAAATAAATATATAACCTCATTTTAGGTTCGCTTTTTATTCTTTCTTTGTTTTTTTACTTCGTTCATGTGTTGGAGAACTTTTTGAATTAAGACTCTGTCGTCATACTTTATATTTAACATTAAGAATATTTTTATTATAATTAGTACGCTATAAATAATGCCACACACACACACCGGGCGCATTGTCTTTAAGTTCAAGTTCACTTTTATTTTATTATAACTTTCACCGAAATTTACACTCGTCTCTGAGAACAAAAGAAAATTTAACAAGGTTTATATGTTGATTTTTTTTTACTAACTTTTTTAATTTTCGTAATTTACAAACTTGCCCTCTATTAAACACTTGGACAACGATATGGCCGTGGCGGTATCCACTTGAAACTGTCTAAAATGAAATTTCGAGATCAAAATCGCTCGTAGCTGTAAAAGAGTTATCGAGTATCAACATAATATGAAGCCTAGTTAAGGCCCGTTAAGGCACCGAACTCACACCACCGCTCAAGGACGCGTGATTCGCTGTCGGCGGAAGATAACAGACTGTATGGGCACTGAAAGCTTAAAGCTTGAATTTGCATTAAAAAACCCTTAGTAAATTAGCAGCCAGTAACATAAGACTCCATTATAACACTGGATTGAGTGTTATAATGGTTGTAATCTTTTTTTGTACAGTTTTTGCTACCTCGGAAGCAAATAGAAAGAGTAATGCTAGCAAAGGCATGCTATCAGAGCCTCGGTTTGACACAAAGTTCATTCACCTGCACCATCCAGACCCTCTCGCATTAAAAAGGCAGAAAAGCAAGGTAGTTCCGCGTCGCTTAGGCTCTTTTAGTTTTTAAATGTATCCCTTAGCAATACATATTTGTTTGCTTATAATGTATTTAAACTCTTATCATCAATGAAAGATATTTTCTTACTGCTTATATTAAAGCTACACACTTTTGTACCGAAGATTTATGTTTAGAATAATTATTATTCTAAACATAAATTCATTGACAAAAATGGCTGAAACTCAAAATGGTTAGTTGAAGTTATTTATTTTTATAATTGGAACAAGACTGCTAAGTGATCGACTAATAAGGTAAAATATGTGAAAATGCTAAACGATTCCAAAAAGTTAAGTAGCATTATCGGTGATTCTGGAAACTTTCACGACAATCTGAAGGAAGTTTCGCGTGAAATCAATGTTGGATAATTGACAACATTTTATATTACTAGCAGGTGGAAATTAATATTGAGATCGTCAGAGCGTCGTGTACACCCTAAAAAATATTAGAATTTATTATTCTCTATGTAAAGAAATATAAGAAATTACCTAATATAAGAAATTTACGACAACTAAGTATGCCTGCATACTTGCATAGTTGTAGTCTTCGACCTATCCGCGAAAAAAATAAGCTGTCAATAATGCCAAGCTCAACGACATTCGTTTTTTTTTAATCGACACCAGACTAAAGTAACCTATCCATTGTGTCATAGTTTTGAAATTAGGTATTACATTTTAGAATACGTAGATTTTAATAAATTCATAATAGAATAATTAGTAACATTAGGAAAAATGTAAAAACACTGATAACATCCTCTTTCTAAGCGGAATTCAGAAAAGTAATAAAATTGTATTCGTAAAATATGAAATCTTGCCAATTCTCTATTCACGAGGAATTCTGAAGATTTTGAAAACTTTTTGTCATCCACTTGGACTTAGTTAACTACCTATTTCATCAAAGCAAGTGCTACAAAAAATCAGTGAAAATTTTAAGGCTCATCCGTTCAAAATGCTGATTGTTTTAGACATTTTCCTATATGATTAAACATGTTTTTAACATATTATCAATGTTACTACTTAGAACAAGGCTATTGTGATTTATTGGTATAATAAACCTTAAGTTTCAATTTTTATTGTTTCAAAAACTGCTCAATATTGTCAAAATTCACGGAAAAATCTGTTTTTTTTTAAACTTATTTTTGACTGCACGCAATGAAAGTATGAAATAGCTATGTTACCATCTAAAACTCGAAGAAAAGTATTATCAACTTCCAAAAGTTGGTTGAAATTATAAAATATATAATACGAATAAGGCCTCTTAAGCCATGATTTGGACATATGAAATGATTTAAGGCTAAGCTGAAACGGTATGCTCCCTAGGTCCAAAATGAAGCGAGTTTGCCGGGAAATGCAAAGGGATAAGGCACGCATCCAATTAGGTGTCAGTGCGTTAGTAGGTAATTCGATATCGAACAACATCGTTAACCAGTTTACATGTGCCACGAGATAGAGTGTTGGTTTACAATGTGCGAGCTACTGCCTATAGCCTACTGGCAATAGTCTAGCTACGGCTAAGGTGTCAGTCCTGCCCAGCGATAGTGTCGCTACAATTAGCTTTAATAAAGCAATAACGTGCATACGTCATTATATTTGCGTCAGTAGCGATTTCGTCATCAACTAAATTTAATAAATAAATAAATAAAAATAAATATCAGACAACCTCATACAAATCGATCTAGTCCCAAATTAAGCTCAAGCAGGCTTGTGTTATGGGCACTAGACGACGATATACGTACTTATATATATACTTAAATACATAGAACATATACTTAAATACATAGAACAACCATGACCCAAGCAAAAATATTCGTGTTCATCACACAAATATTTGCCCTGGCCGGGATTTGAACCCGGGACTGCCGGCTCAGTAGGCACGTTTTTACAAACCGAGCCAACCGCGTCGCCGGCAAATTCAACGCATTGTTTACCGGAATCCTGCTCAATTCTTTTTGAAAAATAAAAACTGAATCCTATTGAAAAAAACTTGACTTACATCACTGTGGATAGTTTTATCTGAATCATGCAAAAATGAATTCAAATTTGCGGAATATCAAGTCCTGTTTCCTCTTTGTTTACACCAGTGTCATTCACAGACTTTCAACGTCAGTTACCATAAAATTTACGTTGTCAGTAAAATAAATTAGTACCGCTAAAAGTTCGGAATATGGCGCTGGCTGAAAAACAGCCTGTTGCGTTATTTCCAGTTACAGTCCGACCAAAAAGAGTAGAAATTAAAAAATACTTTAGTATCCTCCCTTTCTTATCAATATAAGAAAACAGGGACGACACTATGGTATTGCCACTTTTTAATTTCTACTCTTTTTGGTCGGTCTGTAGGCTACGTGCCGCGTCGCGATGCGGTTGCTATGGAAATATCTGCCCGGTCGAAGGGTGCAGTGTGTTGTTCCGGGCGATAAAACTTACCTACTACTGCCGTGTTACGGTAAAAGGTCGTATGTTTATACGGATGTCATAGTAAGATACGTCCTTTTACCGTAGCATGGCAGACTACACGTAGCTCTGTGACCAAGTTTGTTTCAAAATTGCTGAAATTTGTTATTTTTAACGTTTAAATCAAACGATTTAAACGGACTGTATCCCGTACATTATTATTGGAGCCTCCGTGCCATTTCGGTTACTTTCCAGTCTAAGTTGAAACTGAGAAAAACACACTTTTCTGTCAAAGTTTTTGCAAAAATTTGTGCAAACTTTTTTTATAAATATGCGCTATAATTTATAAATATTAAATTTTATAAATATAAATTAAAAATAAACAAGTATGTAGGTAAAAATAAGTATGTACACATACATGCCAGATGGGCCTAATGTGTAAAGTTACACATGTGCCAGAAGCGCATTAATTATTTTACAGTCGCGGAAACCAAATAACAAATTTTCTTCGCCGTCATTATCTTCGCCCTTCTGAAAAAAATCCTAGAGAGCTAAAAGTCACTATGATGTACATCATGTACTTAACACTTTATACATGGGGCTTATATAAGGGTCTATCGCAATTTCTCATGTCTGTCTGAGACTACAGCGCATACAACTGCGTACGAAACACGAAATTAATTACGCGACGATGTACTTACAGTATACATGTACAAGGACATGCAACTAAAGGGTTAACCCATTGAATATAGTTACTGGGCTGCACGGAATCACGTATTGACAGAACGTGCATATTGAGAAATCCGCGTTGACCACAAACGTGCAGTATCGTGCTTGCCCACTTAACTTGATCCCTAGAATCATATCGATATATTCAAAATCATAGACCGCGGGCATGGATGGTTTGTTTGATTCACACGTGCCAGCGCAGAGAATCGAGGAATCTGGATGAAATCACGAAGCAAAAAAAAATTAGGTACATATTCCGTTTTGTTCAAATAGTCTGTACACCCGATGGCATAAATGAAAGAACTTACGGAATATTTATATTTACGTACGATTTTTTGAGTATGAACAGCATGATGCTTTATTTCCATGGCCATGCTCATATATATTTAAGTTATATTTGTGTTTTATTTTGATATGATATAAATATTTAACAATGAAAATTTGTATTAATTCGTCAACCTCTTAACATACACGTTTGACTCAACTAACAAGATTTCATATTTTTAAGACCACAATTTTATTACTTTTCTGTATTCCGCTTAGAAAGAGGACATACTACTTTTTCCTAAGACTACTAATTATGTTATTTATATTTCTTACAATTTACTCATTCTTAAATGTAGTAACTCTAAAACGTACAATGAAAAGGTTACTTTAGTTAGGTGTTCAATTAAAAAGACGAATGACGTTGTGCTTGATATTGTTGACAGCTTATTTTTTCGCAGATAGGTCGAAGACTACAACTCTATTTAGGCATAGTTGCCGTAAATTTCCGTTATTTTATTATATTTCTTTACATACAGTAAAATAAATTCAAATATTTTTTAGGGTAGGTATACACGACGCTAAGCTAAGCTAGCACTTCAATGAATTTTGCTCGCATTTTACAAACCCTAGTATAAATAAATAAATATAAATATCAGACAACCTCACACAAATCGATCTAGTCCCAAATTAAGCTCAAGAAGGCTTGTGTTATGGGTACTAGACGACGATATACATACTTATATAGATAAATATATACATAAATACATAGAACAAGCACAAATATTCGAGTTCATCACACAAATATTTGCCCTGGCCGGGATTCGAACCCTGGACTGCCGGCTCAGTAGGCAGGTCTCTACAAACTGAGCCAACCGCGTCGTCAAAAGTAGTATAATACCTATGTAGCTGTGCCGCACCTAAACTGGAATTGTTAAACATCGTCTTCGATAGAAGTAAGAGGAAGAGGCCAATTATTATGAAGACGTTATCAGAATCTCCTTAGAAGGGCTTACTCCAAAGTTGGCAGTCTAACAGAAATTAGACTAGAATTAAAATATCGCTTCTACTCCTCAAACTGAACAATGACAATGACTCAGTAACTTGAAAATAAGTTTTTGACTGTCTCGTGAGAATTACTATCAATCTCATTCCATTCTTATAAAATAGAGAGGGACAAGATTATCGTATGACAAGCGACGTTGTGGTCGAATGTGCAAGACCGGCAGCAAGCATGAAAATAATTCTAGAGGTCACTTTATGTTAGGAATGCAGTATGGTTGAATGATACTGTTATAGGCGTTATAGCTCAACTGGGTGTTTTTCAACCCACGCGCGGATTTTTAGTGGTACTAATTTATATTACTGGCTACATCAAATGTTTGGTATAGCCCCACGGGGAGTTTTACAACCCACGCCATATTGCGAATTCTTAGTGATACTCATTTATTTTACTGGCAACGGCAAATTTTTGGCAACTGACGTTGAAAGTCGGTGAATGTCATTGATATAACTGACATTGGCAAAAGCCTCGAGCTGCCATTCTCGGCTTAATAATAATACACAAAGAGGAAACAGGACTAAATATTCCGCAAGTTTCAAGTAATTTTTACATAATAAAGCTAAAGCAATCACGAGTCAAAAGTCAAGTTTTTTTCAACAGAATTCAGTATTTATTTCACAAGTTGAACGAAGGGTTGAGCAACATTCCGGTAAACAATGTTTTGAATTTGGCTGATGATAAATGGCTCGACGTTCAATAATCCAAAGACATGACGTATGGTCATTTTTGCCATCTGACAGCTGTTTGTAGCGCCACCATCCCCTGAACCGGACCGACACTTGTTGGGCTGTAACACGGCTGTAACTACGTTTTCCGCAGGTCATATTTGTTCATAAAAATGTATAACAACGTGTATGTAAAACAACCCCGAAAAGTGAGCAATCAAAACGATTGGCAGCCATTCAAAGATCAGTTACGACTAAAATCAAAATTGCATCGTGCAACTAACTGATCTCACCGTCTATGTCCCAAAGGGCTTATCGGCAGTTGCCGTAAACTATCTTGAAAGCCCTTTTGTTCCTGAGGGGTAGAGCAACTGGCGTATGAAAGCATTTCCATTACAAACGCATGGCAAGCAAGCTTCGTTTTGTAAATCAAACCTTTGATGAGTTGGGATTCCGGAATACCGAGTTACCTGTAAATTAAATTGTTTGAGTTTAGGATGAAAATGGTTCATAGCATAGATACTAGAAATATACTCTATTTCATCTATTTGAACGGTACAAAGGAAGAACATGACGGCCTTGCTATAATATAAGGTCGTATGTGTAAACAGTCAGATACGGCTTTTTAATATAAGCCGGCAGATATATTGTCTCGTCAGTGTTGGAACACGAAATGTGAAGCTTAAATTGTTGTCGTGAGCACTGTTTCGTCATTAAATTCACTTTAATAAAGCTGCTGGACATGTTATTTCCCTGTACTGGCCCTTTGTTTTAGATATTTAAATTCAGTCCGTTTGAATTCATTAGACTATTCTGGCAGCTCACAAGCTATTCAGAGATTTATAAATTTTATCATAAATTAGTTTCTCTGCGGCCTATGACGGTTGCTTTCATCACGCGATAAATAAGTGACAAAGCATCCGTCATGTTTTGACAAAATGCGAGTGTGTGACTAATGCTTTGTCACTTATTTATCACGTGATAAACGCAACCATCATAGGCCCCCTGTTCATTTTCAACAATAAAATCAAAGAATTATACTGAACTATGGGTATGTCTCGAACATTGGTGTAATTTAAGTAACTGTTTTTGTCATTACTCTGAAGCAATTATTGGACGACGTGGTAGGCGCAGTTTGTAGCCGGCACCTGCCTACTGAGCCGAACGGTCCTGGGTTCGAAAATCGGCAAGGGCAAATATTTGTTTGATAAACACAAATATTCGTTTCTGGATCATGGATATTTATGTATCGTATCGTACCCATGGTACAAGCATTGCTTAGTTTGGGACTAGGTCTATTTGTGTAAGATTGTCCCTAAATATTTATTTATTTATATGAATATTAGTATATAGAAAATATAGGTTATCGATTTATCATTCCCACTCTAGTCTCTAATATTCACAAACTGATATTCGTTTAAATTTTATTTAAAATTTAATAAGTATAATATAAAAAAAAAAATATTTATGTTGCAATTAAACCATTGATGAAGATCAAACCTCAAAATTGAAAGGCGTAACCTGGCGGAAAAGACCGCGGGAATCGAACCCTTATAGTTTCGCCATGTCCGTCTGTCCGTCTGTCGTCTGTCCGTCCGCGGCTTAGCTCAGTGATCATTAGTACTGGAAAGCTGAAATTTGGTATGAGTATGTGTATGTATCACGCCGAAAAACGGTAAAATAAAATCTAAAAAAAATTTTTTTTTCTGGTACCTCTCGAACACCTAAAGTGGGGGTAAATTTTTTTTTCGTTCCAACACTAGTGTGTGGGGTATCGTTGAATAGGTCTTTTAAAAATAATAGGGTACCTCTGGATCGGCGGTCCAGAGGTACCCTATCCCTTTGATCTTTGAATTCATGGTTTAATATAGCACTTGTGGTGTGTGCTCGCATAAAAAAATACATTACGTGTTTCATAAATGTACATGTTCCAATGTAAGTACGATATTACACGTGTAAAGTGATACATCGCAACTCGTAACTCAAGTATCCAACAAAGAGTATTTCAGTACTTGTACGCTTTTTGAACTTTTGCCACAGTAAGATAGTAGCTCAGCAAGTTAATATGACAAAGTAATACAAACTGTAATTATTGTAAACATCTACTTTAAGCTCTTGGTATAAACTTAAAGTCCAAGATGTCGATTCATATCGTTAACATAAGCAATGATAACCTAATTCAATATTAGGAAGGCTCTAATAAATAATAATAAATACACGTGATATAATCTGTTTAATTTTATTTTCAACAGACTTAAAAAAAACCGGCCAAGAGCATGTCGGGCCACGCTCAGTGTAGGGTTCCGTAGTTGCTCATCCTTCACAATAGACGGGCTTAAAACAGCGGTTTTAAGCCCGAGGTTTAAGTTACGACTAAGATTTCAAGCTCTATAAAAAGGTCGTAAACGCCAATGTAACTGTAATTACTTATTACCTTCTGGAAGTCAACTTACGTCCTTTTAAAGAAAATTATGAAATATTGCGATAACTCAAAAACGGCTCAACCGATTTTGTTCAATATAGTTTTCATTGAAAGTACCTATAAGGCCTCATTTAAAAAAAAACCATATTTTTTTAACCCGTGGTTGAAAAGTTAGAGGGGGGGACGCTATTATTTTTATTTTCGGAGCGAATATTTACAAAATTGCTGATTTTATAAAAAAATTATGTTTGGAGACCCCTATTATTTTTAAAAGACCTATTCAACGATACCCCACACACTAGTGTTGGAACGAAAAAAAAAATTTACCCCCACTTTAGGTGTTCGAGAGGTACCAGAAAAAAAAAATTTTTTTAGATTTTATTTTACCGTTTTTCGGCGTGATACATACACATACTCATACCAAATTTCAGCTTTCCAGTACTAATGATCACTGAGCTAAGCCGCGGACGGACAGACGACAGACGGACGGACGGACAGACGGACATGGCGAAACTATAAGGGTTCGTAGTTGACTACGGAACTCTAAAAAGGAGGAGGTTCTTAATTAATGTACGTATAAAAGATTTTTTTTTTGTTTTTTTTTCTGTATGTTTGCTACGCGATGATCCCGTCAATTTTGGACCGATTTTAGAAATAATATTTAGGTTAGGACCAAAAAGTTGGATGAAATTAAGGCGTAGTTAGCGTGGAAATAAAAGCGATTGGAATAAGTTCCGTTGTGCGACAAAAATAACGATACAATAAGGAACCTTAAAATAGAACCTTAAGGTACGTTATTGGAAGGTTAACTGTTGTCGCACAACGGAAACTTTGATACATATATTAATTGAGTGAGTGAGGTGGTAATCTTTTTGGTCTTCACCCATTGGGGTTGATATACTTCTAAGATGACCCCATTGTCACCATGTCAGGATCCCATCCTGGGGAAATTGAGGGCAACCCTCAAATATTACTCGTATAAATTTACCTTCAAGCGCATTGTGCGCAAACATCTCTCCAAAGAATTTCAGGATTGATTGTCTATATGATGTTTTACAGGAGTACATAATATATTACTTTTGTATTTATGTATGTGTATTGTACTATAAATGTGTGTATGTATTTTGTTAATATATATATTTATATATCAAACTTATTGACTTTTGTCTCGATTTATGTTTTTAGCCACGGATTTTATTGATCCTGCGCCAACTGCTAGCTTCTGTTTGGCCCTGTGGTTGACTGGTAGAGAATGCCTTATGGCATTAAGGCCGCAATTTGTAAGTTTTTTTTGTATTTTGTGCAATAAAGTTTAAATAAATATTGTATAAGAAACACTAGACTTTTTCATGTATTTTATAAAGGCTTATTATTTTCGCGGCGACAGAAAAATTAAAGAGCAGCAAACTATTTGCAACTAAAATAATAACTTGTCAGCGATTAAATATTTTGGCAATCATTTATATTAAATGAGCTTTAAACTAAGGATATTTTAAAATTCAAATAATGGCAGCTACTTTAAGGTAGCAGAAATAATAAACAAGATTACTGAAATCATAGGTGAGGTACTATAAATAATGACTTGGCGACTAATATTAGCAGAAGGATAACAAACTTTATATTAGTGGCAACTACAGGTCTCCATCTAAAAAAGCATTTTGGGCTTTGATTTGCTGGCAGCTTAAATATTAAAATGGGTACTATATAAAAGTAATGGGGAGTTATTTTTTTAGTTTTCGAAACCATAATTTAATGAAAACGGCGATAAGCGTTTTTTAGGTAAAAATGTTTTGCCCATACAAAACACGCTTATTTTAGTCCGAATGTAGCTAAAACACGCTACGCTAAAATAAGCATTGCATTATCATAAGACTTGCCTCAGAACCGAAGCTGTCAACCCCGATTCCACGTGGTCTTGTCTGCCCTACCCCTAGAGTGTATATAAAAAGCCGGAGGCGCGGAGGGAGAGCAGCCCTCGCCCGCCGTGACAAAGCTCGGGAGCCGTGCGGAGCGGAGCGGCTGAGGCTGGTCGCCGAAGGCGACCAACAAGCCGAAGCTGCGGAACGGAGTACGGGCGACCGTGCTTTGCCACGCAAGGGCGGAAGGGCTGCACTTCCCGCAGCGCCGGAGCTAAGGCAGAGTCTGACACAATATCCAAAAAAATATTGTCGGTTTTAGGAGTCCATATCTCGGTAATTATTAAGTTTAGAAAAAAGTTGTCCATACAAAACACGTTTATTTTAACGTATTCTATACGATAGAATCATAAAAAATAGGTGTCAATATGACATCATACCTGACGAAAAATTGACCAAAATCAGAGCCACTAAATAAAACTATAGACCAAAATTATTATTTATACATGCAATTTTCAACTTTGATTAAAGCTCTTAAATTGTCGCACAAAGTATTTTTTTTATGACCTTGATTTATTTTATATGTAATCTCCATTGAACAATTAGAGTAGGCCATTTTCAACTTTTTATCCGCTGTCATGTTTCCGCTTAATTAGTTAATTCAGTCGCCAAAACAATAACTCGATGCTAGTTTATATTGAAACAAAGCCGAAAATTGATTAATTAGCTGCTACTTTTTACTTTAATAGTCTCCGCAATTAGTCGCCAACTTATTATTTTTGCTATCCCCTTTAATTTTTTATAAATCCCTAAATCTGATTAATTTGTCGCCGCGTTAAATACATGCCTTTTATAAAGTTCTCTGTAGGTATATCATCTCTAACCCTGAATAGATAGTACAAGCTTTGCTTAGTTTGGGACTAAGTCGATTTGTGTAAGATTGTCCCTTAATATTTATTTATTTACTGCTATGGATTAAAGTTGAAGCGCCATCTATTTGGAAAGTGACGGCATTAGTTCAAATATACCTAATAGTTCAAATCGAATATTTGTTCTACTCCCGTGATCAAAGGGTGTTTCAGTCTCAGTACACCATAAACATTTACTCGTAAACAGAATATACCTACGTAGTATTGCATGTCGCGATCTACTGAAGTGGGCTAATGTGTTTCACAAACGGACAGGGGCATCAAAACTAAACGGCCATTTTAATAGGGTTGTCACGTTTCTAACCATAATTGTCGCATTATATAATAGTTTGGTTTCGTAATATATAATGTCCTAAATCGTGCCATACATATGTAGATAGATAGAATTTGACGACGCAGTTGGCGCAGCTTGTTGTGCACCTGTCTAGTGAGCCGGCGGTCCTGGGTTCCGATCCCGGCAAGGACAAATATTATTTGTTACTGGCTTAGTTTGGGACTAAAATCGGATTTCTAATTCAAGACCAAAAAAACTACGACAGATACGTCACTGTCAAAATTGACAACATTTAAATGACATCTGAGTTTGTTTCTTGGCTTGCACCAAACGGACAATGTTACAAGTAAAATACCAGATTTTGTACCAAAAATCTCCGATGTTTAAGTTTTTATTATCTCCTCTCGTAATTATTTAATAATAAATATTTCTAGTCATTTTGTTAAAACATAGAGTTAAAGTTACCAATAAATAAATTATCTTAGCGTGTTTAAAAAATAAAAAGAAATTTACTATTGTAAAAATATTTTACTGTAGTGGCAACCTTGTGGTAGTTTTTTGGTCTTGAATTAGAAATCGGAGTATAGGAAGATTTGTGTAAGATTGTCCTAATATTTTATGATTTAAATTTTATTGCACAGTAGGTACAAAATAGTAACTAGGTAGGTACAAATGGCGGACTTAATGTCATAAGGCAATATCTACCAGTCAACTGTGACACGCGACAAACACTACCTGTCACTTATCCCATCAGTACCGTGCGAGCAAGACAGGTAATGCTCAGTCGTGCGACAAGCGAAGTCGCGGCAAGATATGCTAGTCCTGCACCTCTATTATAACTGTCATAAATTTTTCGCGCGAGATAATTACCCGTCTCGTTCTGTGCAGTATTGTGAGAGGGTGACGGGTAGCGCTATCGCGTACCCGTCGCGAAACGTAGTTGTGCTAGAGGGCTGCTAGATAGCAATGGCTGCCTCCCGCAAGCGCTTGCTGAGACATTTTGACCAGGCCGCGTACCCCCTGGCTTCAATCAATTGGAATTAATGTTTGATTATTTATCACATAATTACTTACTTAAAGATCTAATAAAACATGTTTCTTACTGCAATGCTCTAACTACAAAGTCTCTTTGTTTACAAGATATAACTGCACAAATAATTCCGCAAACTCACTAACAAGGCAAGCTTGAAGTATTTCACTCGGTATCGTGGTGGAAAGTCGCTAGTTTTAATGGAAATCTCATTAAAACGAGGTAACAGGAACTTTGCAACATATTTTATCAAATAAAATGTTTCGTTTGAAGAAATAGGTACCTGGGTATTGTGTTGCATTTCATTAAATCAGATTTGTAATGTATTTAGTATGAGTCGGTTCTATTCTTCATAAAGGGTTTGTAAAGGAATCTCTAAAATGATTTATTTAAACTTTATTGCACAAAACAAAACTCAGTACAAATGACGAACTTAATGCCTAACGGCATTCTCTACCAGTCAACCATAGGGCCAAACAGAGATGCTTCAAGTGAAAATGATTAAGTATGTTGGTCCTAACGCTATTTGCATTCAGGAAAATAATATTTGTATGACAACCATGCAGTTAAACGCACTTTTTATGGACTGAAAGGCATCTTTTTTATTTTGTCGTACGTATATACCATATAAGTACACCTTTCCGGGGTGATAATGTCACGCCTGCTCGTCATTTGTATGGTGCAATTTACATTTTCAGCGCTCTATAGAAATGTCGACTTTTGATGAGTAATTTCTGACTCTTAGAGCACTCTGAATGTGTTCAGTCATAGACATTTCTTCTAATAAAAAATGTATCGAATGAAATCTTCAAAAAAAAAATAGTCTGCACGCCTATTCAAGACACGGAACTAACCAACCCAAAACTTGTTAAACAAACACAAATGAGTGCCAACCCTGTATGCCAGATGTCGTCAAAAACTCAAAGCCGAAAGATTTACAATCGAGTACGGTCTATGGTCAGTCGCCTATTTTTACGGCTTAGGGTGGTATCAATGGACGCGTTCTTAAACCCAACTGTTAATGACCATGACCATGTTATTTTATGCTCCTTGGGGTGACGCGTGGCGAGATGACATTATGTAAGTACAACTATGATCGGTTTTGCGGTCCCGATTGTAATGCATGGTTTTATTAGATTGACGACACGGTTGGCTCAGTTTGTAGACACCTGCCTACTGAGTCGGCGGTCCCGGGTTCGTATCCCGGCCGGGGAAAGTATTTGTGTGATGTACTCGAATATTTTGTTCTGGGGTCATGGATGTTATCTATATATGTATTTATATATTATGTATATCGTCGTCTAGTACCCATAGTACAAGCTTTGCTTAGTTTGGGACTAGGTCGATTTGTGTATGATTTATCATCAATTCATCATCATCAGCCCGTATCTATCCACTGCTGTATTAGGGCCTCCTCGTGCATTTTCCATTCACTGCGACTCCGGGCCGCCTTAACTATGTCGTCTCTCCATCTAGAGGGGGTCTGCCCACGCTTCTTTTTCCCATTCGTGGTTGCCACTCCAGTATCTTTGGAGACCAGCGTCCGTCTTCTCGCCCCATGATTGATAACCTAAGATTGATGTATGATTGTCCCTTAATATTTTTTTATTTATTTAGTAGATGTATGTACTTTGTACCCCATTCCTTAGATTTCATATAAATACTAGAAGGTGGGCAAATACGCGCATTTTTTACCGTAGTCGGGTAAAAAGTATTTTATAATCATCTTTGCATGTTCAGGGGGCTTATGATGGTTTCGTTTATCACGTGATAAGTGACTAAGCATCCGTCACTTACATCTTGTCAAAACGTGACGGATGCTTTGTCACTTATTTATAGGAACCATCCTTAGGCCCACAGCTATCCCTGTATTTAAATTGATTAAAATTTGTTCAGCGGTTTTGGCGTGATGCGAGCACAAAGGAAATGATGCCCAACAGATAGCGACAGACTAGCATGGCGCCGGGCGCTCATACTTAAAACAAATGACGATCCTGCATCTCGCTATTAAGATTTTTTATGAAATCATGACCCCTCTCCATAGAAAACTGATTTTCAGTACAAATATAGAATTTTATAATAGTATATTATGTAATGTGCGTTTTATTTGTAATTTGTACCAAATTTCTTAGATTTTATACAAATAGGTAAGCCTATCAACACTGAATTAAAAAGAGGTCGTATTTTTCATATGATTCATGAAATTCATTAAAAATAGGTATATGAAACTCACTGGTTACTTAAAAAAAAAAGAAGTTAGTAATGCTTTAAGACCGGATAGATACATGTAATGTGACTGAAATATTTAAACACTCAAATATATCAAATTCAACGAACTCAACCACAGCCATTTGGGCAAAGCTAAAATATATCGGCATACCTATTAATTATTGCTATTTGTCATTGAAAGGTAGATAGGGCATTATAGGTACTAAAGTTGATACATATTTATATTTACAGAGCGCCCACGTCACCATCCCCAAATCACTCCTGCGCCGCGGAGATAATCACATTAGCGGGTTATACTCCCACAAAATCCGTTCAATGGTAGTGACGGCTAACCAGCCCTGATACAGTCGTCATTATATTTCTGATAGCTGAAAGCCCACTTGTGGTAGTAAAGCTACAATAGGCGAGTAAAGGTTGTGTAAGGTTGTCAATCGATTCTATTTTTTATTGGCATCAAATGTCTATATGGGACTAACCACACTTAGACGGCTCTAAAAGTCAGAAATTATCGTTAAAGTTCAACATTCCTACGAAACGTTAAAATTGCTCCATACAAATGGCCACCTACATGTGACGTCATTTGTGGTTTGGGTACCAATATTTGTATGGAGACAATAAGTTATTTGCCATTTTCAACCTGAGAAAGTGCGTTTAAGTTCATGGTTGTCATACAATTATTGTTATGTTAAATTGTAAGGATTCTTAAAACAATATCAGGGTAAAGAAAAAAACATTAAATTTGCGTTTCATTGAAGCAGATAAAAAATATGCAGTTTTTATTCAATCTAAAATCGACGCCATGATTCCTAAGAACAGATTTCCCTATCTTTTGTGACTTCTCCCTTTTGACCCATTTGGATTAATCACCCCGTGTTTATATATTTCGTATAACTGTCAATAGAAGCAATGAAATTGGCCTAGTTATTTGCTTGATATAGTGGTGTTACTGTTCCGAAACTAAAAACAAGTGATCTAATGTAAAGTCAAGGCGCCTAGGTGCAATGCACGTGCCATTCGCCTACGTTGTTTAGCGTTTGAGTTGGCCGCTAAAATGTCGCAACACTTGCAACAAAACGTGCTCTCTAAGTAACAAATACCTAATTAAAACAAAATTAGTATCTCAGTGTCAATGTGCTTACTAGATATGAAGTTCTGTAGAGCAGTGACAGAAATTTAAGTGAGTTTTGGTTGGCAGCAGGCGAATTGTGAACTCTCGAACCAGTATTCGACAAGTGAACTACCTCTGAACGGTTGGAAATACATCGTTGCCGAAGAGCCATCCCTCTTTAACTTTACATAGTCAGGCGATAATCTAACTTAAATAAATTTATCTACTATCCTATAGGTATAATCCCCTTCTTGAAGGGTTGGGACATATCAAGGGCACAACCCACGTAAGCATATCCCTGAGAACATCTAAATATCACAAAATATCAGAAAAATATACAGGAATGTTACATGAAAATATCTGAGGGAAGATTATCATAATCTGAAGGAGGGAGGCTATCATAATCAGAGGAAACTCACTAAAAAAATTGGGTAACCCATTGAATTATGATGATGACGGCATAGGTACTTGTGTAGTAAAAATAAATTTTCGTATTTTGTAGATTAATCTCGTATTTTACAAAAGTTTATTGAGAGGACAAGTTATATGCAACGTTTCGTATGCCAAAAAAGTGGTCAAATATCTACACTATAACAACCAAAACTCACTAAAATTTCTGTCACTACTCTTCATAACCCCGTATTTAGTTTGTAGATTGATACCAAGATACAAGCTTTGTTACTTTGTGAGTTTTGGCTGTCAACTATAATATCTGTACATATCGAAGGCCAGCGTCATTTTACCTGTCCTCGTTTGTCTGCGGTATGCGCGTGGGCCTTTCCCTGTCATTAAAAACGACGTTTGCGCCATTGAAGTAGCACCCGGCTATGCCCCTTTTGGCCTTAAATACATATGCGTGTTCATTGACATTTACGCGGATTTGACAAGTTCCTATCGGCAGTTGTTCTGCGACAAACTAGGGCCTAATTCGACCAATTTTCAATCTCCATTTGTGACTTTAATGTTAAATATGCCTGATGTGAATGGATATCAATTAAAAAGGGGATGTAAGACGATTTTTTTATTGGCATTAAATGTCTATATGGGGTAAAACTACACTTAGACTGCTCTAAATGTCAAATTGAACAGTTAAACTTCGTCATTCCTACGGAACGCTGAAAACGGTCGAAACAAATAGCTACAGAGACGTAATGTCGACGTGTTTCTGTGTTGGATTCCTATATTCGTATGGAGAAAATAAGTAATTGGCCATTTTGGTTGTCAAAAATGCGATCAAGTTTACACGATTGTTGTAAAATTAGTTTTGTTGAATTATGAAAATTCAGAAAATAATTTCGGACGCTTTTTTAATTAATAATCTTCAAATTAATACCGATACCACATTAAGAAATTTGGAAGCCAATTTAACTAGATCCTTACAGCCAGGACAACCGAAAAAATAATGAATGTTCTTCCAAAACTTGTACCCTGACATTCAACAACAGGTCCGCTAAGCTTACACCGCCGCTCACGTTTCTTTTGTTGGTCGACAAACGTCAGTTTAGTTTACTTCCGCATTGCTTCAAATTGCCAAAGTCAAATCTGTAGGCTGCAAGAGGTTTAGCCAACAGGGTGTATTTCAGCCCATGCCGTAGGTATTGCGGATAGAATAGAATAGAATAGGTACTCTTTTTGCACACCTCAAGAAGAAAGAAATACAAATACAGATAACATTTATCCACTACAATAGCGGATTATAGTGGTACTAAATAGATGAACTCGTATTATCGAAGGCCTCCCCTGCGGGTCGGCCTTCGAAATTTACTCGTTCATCTATTGATTACTTTACAGCCTCTACAACAATGTACTATTACTGGCAACGTCAAATTTTTGGTAACTGACGTCGTAAGTCAGTGAATGTCACTGATGTAAACAAAGATGAAACAGGACTAAAATATTCCACAAATTAATAATAATAAAATAATAATTAATATCAGACAACCTCACAGAAATCAATCTAGCCCCAAATTAAGCTCAAGAAGGCTTGTGTTATGGGTACGAGACGACGATATACATACTTATATAGATAAATATATACTTAAATACATTGGAACAACCGTGGCCCAAGCACAAATATTCGAGTTCATCACACAAATATTTGCCCTGGCTGGGATTGAAACCCGGTACCGCCGCTCAGTAGGCAGGTGCTTACAAACTAAGCCAACCGCGTCGTCAAACAAATTACAAGTAATTTTTGCATAATAAAGCCAAAATTATCGATGTGACAATGGTGAAATTCAAGTTTTTTTTCAATAGGATTCAGTATTTAGTTCGCAAGAAAAACGAAGGATTGAGCAGCATTCCGGTGAACAATGTTTTGAATTTGTTTGATGTCAAATCGCTGCTGACGTTTTATAAGGCAAATAAATGACGTATGCACATTATTGCCATATGAAAAATGTTTGTAGCGCCACTATCCTAGGCAGGACAACACTTGTTAGGCTATAACGAAAATGAAGTGAAATAATTCCTCCGACGATGCCATGAAAGCGAGATTTAATTTAAGCTGTGAACGAGTTTCTTGTTTCAAATGTGTTTAATTAATGCCTCTTACGAACTTGTGTCTTGCTGTTTGTCGATCAACATTTTGTCATATAACTTACTGGTATTTCATACTATAATTATAAGTACTGTATAAGTATTAGTAATGAAAACTGTAAGATATGTTGATTGAAGCAAAAATTCGATTCGGTAAAGAATCGAACCCGCGTTCCCAACGTCTTTCCGGGCCAACGCGAGTGTCGTACCTATTATACCTACTACCGAAGCCATACACGAGCCATATCATTTTTCAATTGGCTTTATTTTTTACTAGCTGTGCCCCGCGGTCTTACCCGCTCATCCCACGGGAACACTACATTTATTCGGGATGAAAAGTATCCTATGTCCTTCCCCGGGACTGAAACTATCTATATACCAAATTTCATATAAATCGGTTCAGCGGTTTAAGCGTGAAGAGGTAACAAACAGACAGACAGACAGACACACTTTCGCATTTATAATATTAGTATGGATATGCCTAAGTGTGTAATTTTTCAATGTCTTTAAATAATACATTTGGTTTACGCTAGTAAACGTTAACGGCTGTAATAGAAATGGAAACTGTTATTTCAGTAAGGGATTTCTAATCCAAATGGACGTATTGAGCCAACTTGGATTTGGACACAGGAAAGCACGGTCGTTCGGCACAGGCCCACTGTTTGCCTGTTGATTAGTTTGGTAGCTGTTATCCTTGGTTTGCTTTCCAAGCATGTTTCTGGCTTTGTATCAGTGAGAACACAATACGGATTGGTACCGTTTTTGTCCGAATTCGTCTGGTTTTGAAAGAACCCTGTCAAATTGGAGAGAAATAAAAGTCGACCATTGTCAATTTTATAATCGTTGTTTATCATGTAGATGTAGTAATGATGACATTTGAAAGTGACAAATGAAGATTTTACTACAATTTTATAAAAAATATATACCGAAAACATGCTAATCATTTCATACCGAATTAGATTGATAATTTAGACAACATATACCTACCGCAATGCATGTTGCTAATATACAGGGTGTTTGCAATAACGATGCTTTAATAGGTGATACAGTGGACTATTTGAAAGAGTTTGAACCCTATATGTAAGACTCCGATGTCCGTCAGTCTGTCTGTCCGCCTGTCACCTCAGCTATCTCATGAGCCGTGATAGTCAGATGGTTGATTTTTTTTACAGACATTGTATTTCTATTGCCGCTATAAAAAAAAATACGAAATACCTAACAAAATAAAATAAATATTTAAGAGGGGCTCCCATACAACAAACGTGATAGGTTGCGTTAAATTTGAACCTCATTTGTATTCGGCGCTAAACATATCAGGTGCAAACTTAATAGTAGAGTTGCTAAGCCGCGAAATTGTGCGCATCGGGTTACAAGCATGAAATTTCTACCACACATAAAGCGTTCCACGGTGATTATTTTCAGATGTGGAGGGAAGTCAGATTCGTCCCCTGCGTGGTGGGAGAGCGGGGTGAAGAGGACCAAGTAATGCTCTTTTTCTTTTTTTTATTACTGATCAGTTAAGGCTATTAGGGCTTGCGCGATATCGATTTCGTGTAAAATAGATATCAGCTATAAATTTTTCATGTTATTTAAGAATAGTTTCATATAAAAATTTGGGTTTATTGCCGAAAAGATAAAAATCACAACAAGTTTTTTTTATTCAGAACGATAAATTAGTTATCTATCCTGAATATTTACAATTTAAAAAAATATTACTAAACAGCAAATTTAATCTTGTTTTTAAAAATGTATACATATTGGGCACATCTGATACAAAAAGTACCTTGAAAAAAATGCTGATGTTAAGCTTAGCCTGCGTGTTCTAGTACATTTTGCCAAGTCGCGAAATTGTGTACATCGGGATACAACCACGAAATTTCTACCACAGATAGAGTATTCTGCGGTGATTATTTTCAGATGTGGAGGGAAGTCAGATTCGTCCCCTGTGCGGCGGGAAAGTGGGGTGAATAGGACAAAGGAGTCCTCTTTTTCTTTTTATATTACTGATCAGGCAACGCTAGTAGGACTTGTGTCGTGTCGTTTTCGTGTAAAACAGATATCAGGAATTCATTTTTCATGTTATTAATTCATAGTACCATATAAAAATATGGTTGTATTTCCGAAATTGTAAAAATCACAACAAGTTTTTTTTATTCAGGGAGATAAATTAGTTGTATTTCCTGAATATTTACAACTAAGAAAAATATTCCAAAATAGAAAATTTAATCTAGTTTCTAAAAATATATAAATATTGGGCACTCTTCATACAAACAGTAACTTAAATAAATTGTTGATGTTGAGATTAGCCCGTGTGCTCGTGATACATTAGCAAAAAAATATTTTGTTTTAATTACATTAATTTGTTTTTCTAGGACGTATATAGTAAATATTATAAGTAAAAGCATGTTAACAATCATTATTTAATGTATTTAATGACAAAGCGAAATACGATGCGTTCGGAGATTTACGTTGGTTACGCCGACGTAAAGATATATTTTAAGCTACTGTTTGTATGAGAAATGCCCAACATGCATATATTTTTAGAAACCAGATTAAATGAACTTTTTGAAATAATATTAATAATTTGAAAATGTTCACGAAATTGAACTAACTTACCTCACTGAATAAAAAAACTTGTTGTGATTTTTACCTTTTCGGCCATTACACCCATATTTTTATATAGAACTGTACAAAAATAACATGAAAAATTAATTTCTGATATTTGTTTTACACGGAAACGATACCAAACACGTCCTGGTAGACTTAACTGGCCAGCAATAAAGAAAGAAAAGAGGGATACTTTGCCGTATAAACTCCGCTCTCCCGCCTGACAGGGGACGAATCTGACTTCCCTCCACATCTGAAAATAATCACCGTGGAACACTCTATCTGTGGTAGAAATTTCATGGTTGTAACCCGATGCGCACAATTATGTTAGAAAACAGCGGACTAACAACTTTACTATAACTAAACCCGGCTTCTTAAGATGGGGCAAGTATTTGTCCGGAACTCTCGGTGTGCGAGTCCGATTCGTACTTGGCCTTTTTTTTTTCCAGTTCAAACCTAAAATTGTCATGAAAAGTAAAAATTTAAACCAAAATATGCATTAAATCAAATTTCTTTCCTTCTCATTAACATCGCCATAATATTTTTAACCAATAAAAAGCTCAACCTCCCACATACCTACTACAAAGATTTTTGTAAAGCGTTTTTGTAGCTCCATCTAATTTACACAATTAAACAACTACTGTAAATATACGCAAAAACTACGGCATAATTGCTACAAATAATAAACATATCGTTTGTTGGCAACCAGAACTCAATTTTTTTGTAGTTTCTAGTCAGAGCCATTTAATTATATTTTTTTTTTTTCGCCAAACTGCGATGCAGTTTGTTGCCGAAGACCGCACTCTTTATACGTATTATAGTTTATACTGCTATGATATTTCTTTATTGTTATACCTACTCTTACTATTGTAAGTATTTAATACAAACAAAACTTTTCATGTGAAAAGGTGATACAGCAGTTGATGCTCGTGTCGATCAAAAATGCCCGTTCGTATTATGGTATTACGAATTTTATTGCACTCAGATTGGTTAAACTTAATATTGATATATGAGCGATATTCCATGTCGGATAATTGGTATCTAATTATTACAATAATTCAGTGATGATCGGCTTATAGCTGGTCAATAATTTAAAGTGGAGTGGTAATTATTTGATTATTATGCAACAAGAGAGCAAAGTTGTTTTTTGTTGCGTGTGCTGATTTTGAGGACGGGAGTGGTAATTATTTGATTATTGTGCGCTGATCGATAGTTAATTGTGCAACGTGACGTGAGAGCAACGTTGCCTTTTGTTGCGAGTGCTGATTTTGAGTCCCGATAAAGGAAGGATTCTAAATGAGAATTCAAAGTATAGCGACGGACAACAGAATGAGGCGCAAGACTTTGCTCCCGTGTAGCACACACATCTTTTCACCTCAACAGCAAGAATATAATATTAAATGTTTTGTACTTGTTCTTCCAACCATTCAAGTGTAAGTATGTTTTTAGTCTCAGTTGCTGATTTCAATGATATTATGAAGTAGAAAAAATACTGCTGATTTGAATTGAAATTATACGTGCCAACATCGTACCAGTCCCCTTCATCCACCACGGATTTTATAAAAAAAAAGTGTATAATTAAGGTTTAATCTATTAATACAGTCATATAATTAACATGCAATATATTACAAGTGAACTTTATTTGATACGTCAAGGTCATCTTGAATTATTAGGTATGGTCGATAACTCAACAAAAACGTGATTTTGGAACGAATAAACAACTCAATGCGTCTCTTACACGCTTGTAAATCGTATGACAAACATGACTTTATTAAAGCTGTAACCTTTTGGGTGACATGGTGTATCCGCGCGGACCGGTCTAGTGACGTCACCCAGCGGTTCGTGCCACATGTCAACGTTAAGGGGCTACCCGCTCTCAATGACCTTCGATCTGTTGCGATAGATTTTCCCATATTATAAATAGCTAATCATAATAACATAGTTTTTCCACAACAAAATACCGTATCAAGTACCTTTCACATGTCACTGACTTTGAGATACAGGCCGTCAAAGTTTACGATTTTTTCGGGGAAAAAGTTGTGGAAACGGTTTTTTGCGTTTTTCTCGAAAAGTATTGAGAAAAATAGAAAAAGCTTCACAACAAATTTTGTGGAATATGGTTTAGAACAATAAAATGTAAGATATTTTCTACATATACACCGGGGATAAAAGTAGAAACGAGATTAGTGTATTTTTGGTCCTTCACCGAATATTTTTTTATAAAATACACAGTCGTTAAATCAAAATTCGGGTCACTACAAAGTGTTAAGCATAGACCATACTACAATATATATAAATAGGACATTATAACTCTATAATCTACAATCTAGATACGATGTAAAAATCATCAAATTGGCTGATTTCTGCAGGGAGCCCCTTAAGTGGTGCGGAATCAACCAATCCCACAAGAGACGCGGACCTAGCGTTGCCAGGCGTCCGGGTAATTCCGGACATAGTTAGGCTTTTTGATTGCGTGTCCGGCGAAAAACGGTGACCAGCTGGACTGGCTTGCGTTAGGCTTTTTATATTTCTCAAACGAGCATTTTACACTAAATTTTTTTCGTACCTATATGTTGATGTTTTATTTTAATGCTGTTATATTGTCTATGTTTATTTTTTGAAATTATAATGTCTCATCCTATGCAGTAGACACTTCATCGTATTTATTATTATATAATATATAATATACATCTTATAGTATGTAAATATATGTATCATTGTATTTATGGTAGTTAAGTTATTTAATATACATGTATTCACTTGTATCTTGAATACTCTCCGAACGACTAATTTTCTACTCTGCACCCACTTGAAGCATCTCTGTTTGGCCCTATGGTAGACTGGTAGAGAATGCCATTAGGCATTAAGTTCGCCATTTGTACTGACTTTTGTTTTGTGCAATAAAGTTTAAATAAATAAATAAATAAATAAATAAATAAATAAATAAATAAATAAATAAATAAATAAATAAATAAATAAATAAATAAATAAATAAATAAATAAATAAATAAATAAATAAATTATTGTTTTTACCAGTCTTGTCGATAAAATTTCTGTGCCAAAGCTGCTTGGTTTTTATCTTCGCTTTAGCTATCGAAGATTCCCGTACGCTAATACTGAGACACAAAATCCTCAATAATGTTGGGTGTCCGGCCTTCTTCCCAAATGTCCGGCCAAACTGGCTGGTCGGTCCAGCTATTAGGTTCGGCGCCCTGGCAACTCTAAGCGGAGATGAGATATAGATTTCAACTCAGGTGGTTGGTCTATTCCGTACATCTCCACTCCTCTTTAATGGAGACGCACCCTAACAGATATGCATAAGGCAAAGGCTTTTGGGGCTTGAGGCTTTAGTGCAAGCTTCATAATCATCATCATCATATCAGCCGATTTCCACTACTGGACTAAGGCATCCACAACTATCGGTCGTGCACCACCCACATCCAATTGTTGCCGGCGATCCTAACCAGGTCGTTGGTACACCACGCTGTGCCTTCCGGTACGCGGTCGCCACTCAAGAACCTTTCTGCCCCAACGGCCATTGGTTCGAGGCCAAGCAGGCTTGGTCCTCTTATCACTCCAAAACGGCAATATATAACCAATTTTGATACAGGGATAGCTGGACATCTAAGATGGTTTCAGGATACCTTTTACACACCTACGCCTAACCCAACCTAACTAATAAAAAATACGAGGGTGCTTAAGGTAAGTAATTCTAAGAATAGCAAGTTCGAACAGAGCTAAATTAAATTATGAATGTATAGTGGAATGAAAGCGTCACGCTCCGTATATGGCTCGGTGGGTGACCTTCGTCCAGTCTCAAGGCGGGCCGGTGCACGCTCACCATCTCGCGCATAACCTGGATTATTTGTGTTTATTATCTGTATTAGATACTACCTACTTTCCGCCCGCGACGTCAAAGGCTCTACTTTGATTACCGTGACATTTAAAGTGGCGTATTATAATGCGGTAACGTCTGCAAGCGTAAACCAAATGTTTATATTGGAGTGCAAATGTTTATATCGTTAGAGTAGTTTTCAATAAGATTGTACATAGTTAATGGCTTAATTAAAAGAAAACTACAATCGTGCCCCTTGTGTAACGAAATTTAGTCATACAAAAGACATGGGTAAGTTCATGGTATATAAGTTTCTGTCAAAAATGACATTTTAGTGGCAAGCTTTTATAGCCGACTGTACTTTTCTTTGGATATCCATCAAATGCTCACTGAGACGATTCTAAAGAGCCCAAGCTCGGTAGGATTGCTTTTTCTATTATAGAGTTCCTATGGCCACCTTCCGGCTCCATCATCAGATCAGTCCCATGGTACCATATTATTGTATTGTCATCAAAGTTAAGTAAGTATACAAAATTTCAGCTCAATCGGCTGACGATATCTGCTTCAAAATTGAGTTGCAAGATTTCACCCGAACAAACATATACTTTAAACATACAATGCAATGCAAGATAAATAAAAGCTTGTAATAAGCTCCGCAACCGACAACCCGCAACTCCGCAATGACATGCGAGACTTTTGTCGTCATCACAGTGGTTCCGTCAATCCGTTTCTGTGTTGCCAGTGGTGTATCAACTCCCCGATTCTCTAGTTACCTGTATGAATCCCATAAGATCGTGAGTGTTTGAAATCAACTATAACGACAAAATGAAACTTAGTCAAAGACCATGACAATCGTAATGCATACAACTGGCGGCAGGCAAATTTTTTCCTTATTTTGTTTCATTTTGTTACTATAAAACGGCAACTAATCAGCATACCTGTGCTAAATCGAGGCACGTTCATAGGGATTTAATATCGATAAAAAATATATCGATATATAAGTAAATATATTCACACATTGTGCTCATTGAATATTCTCGATTACCTACTATAAAAAGATCGATATCATGTCTGATAAAGTGGATATTTGCATCTAGACGGCAATATTTGATACCGACGAATACGAATATGGGAAAAATATTGATTGTGCACTTACTATGAAAACTATATGAAAATTTAAAAAAAAAATGTGCTGGATAACATTTAGATCTTGACAGTAATATCGATATACATATTTTTTGTCGATAAAATATTTTGCTACATAACTTTCGTATAGATGCCCCGAGTTATCCCAGGTATGCTAATCAGTGACATAGAAAATCTCACTACCCGGTGTGCCATACCTTATTTTCTTATACAATCGGTATGCTCATTTTTCTACAGAAATTTATGTCTTTCTCGTCTATTTCCTCCTCCAAAACTTAAGACTGCGCCGAGCGAAATATGAAAAATAGGCAGTTGCCGTTAAGTAGACAACGTCAACACTAGTTGTTTAATCCATTTCTAAACTATACATTTAGCACTTCGAAGAATGTGTTAACAACTTCTCCGTAAAAAAATTAAGATTATTAATATTTTACCCTAGAAAACTTAGTAAAGTTGGACGAAAATTGTAAAATCGTAAGCAGGCGTTAAGTGTTTTTTTATACTTTAACAATGGAAATCTATTCTGATTATCAGTAAAAAAAAAGATGAATGTTTACATTACAGTTTGTCCGCATCAATTATTTCAATTATTGTTTGGTATTAAAGGTCCAGATTTATCAATAGTGCTTTAAAATTCTCCATACATTTTTACTATGGCGGCCGCGCGCCGATCTAAATACGCATTCCCCGCGCTCTCTATGGTTCAGCCTAACGTAAGCCTAACGCTCGGCGCAGTCTTAAACAGTAGAACACAAATGCTCTGTGTCATAGCATGTCGATTTGTATAAGTTTGCACCTCATTTGTATTCGACTCTATAGTAACCAGGTGCAAACTTAACGTAAACTGATAGTTTGGGAAAAAAGCATATCCTCTTAAGATTTTTCCTAAAATAACGACCCCAATAGAAAAGTAATTTTCAACACTTGTAATAGTGCGAGTTTAAGAATGAGCGAGACAAACGGAGGTAGTAAAAGTGTGATAGAGAGAATGTAGGCCGATGTACCGCTAGTCACATCCATTCAGCCCTGCATCTGGTACTACGAGATATCGAGTTGTAAACCTATACGATAACCGACTATGTGGTCGGTTTGTGGTTACTACGTGTATATGTATATGACTTAAGTTATTCGGCGTCTGAAATTGATAATTATCAAACCGCGGCGTTTTCGGTGCACAAATGAGGAGTATTTCATATCATATGAATAGAAACGCGAAATTAGAAAGATATTCAAATTTTAATTAATACCGGTAACGATCCCAGGTTTACTTGTCCCACTACCTAATGCGCCACATTCCAAAAAGACGATAAAATAGTACATTACTGCAGAAGCCTGGAAATAACGGCTGGGTGAGTACATATGCGATGAAATTAAAAAGTACACCACGTAAAATAAATATAATTCAGCTGTTTAGCCTGTTCATGAACACAGACGCCATGTTTAAAAACAATTTACTTCCCGGCCTTAAATTTTGCATGAAATTCCATTGAGTTTTTCCACCCGAAACGTGGTACTTCGAAGCCTGGCCTGGTACAACGCACGTTATGAAGACATTTCATTGCATGTTTGAGATTTTATTTTGGGATGGCTTTATTGGAACAAAGGACAGAGCATTACGTAGCATTTCATTTTATGCCACACTCTAGAACGTATTCGCCACTTCGTACGCGTAATTTTTTTTAGGGTTCCGTACCCAAGGGGAAAAACGGGACCCTATTACTGAGACTTCGCTGTCCGTCCGTCCGTCCGTCCGTCTGTCACCAGGCTGTATCTCAAGAACGGTGATAGCTAGACAGTTGAAATTTTCACAGATGATGTATTGCTATTGCTGCTGTAACAACAAGTACTAAAAATAAAATAAAATACATATTTAAGGGGGGCTCCCATACAACAAACTTGTTATAGATTATGGTACGGAACCCTTCATGCGCGAGTCGGACTCGCACTTGCCCAATTTTTCTTTACTGTAGTCGGGTAAAAAATATTCTCTGTAACTATTATTTGATGTCCAGCCATCCCTGTTTCGGCATGATGAGCGATGAGCGTACAAAGAATACGTATCAACAGATGAGTAATTTTCAAAAAACATGTACCTACATAGTTAAAGGCTTAATAAAAACAAAATTACGATCGCGTCTTTTGTGTTACGAAAGTCACTCATACAAAAGATATGGGTTACTATCGTCACACAATGGAATCAATTAAGTTTTGTTTTAATTAAAGCCCTTAACTATGTACATGTTTTTTGAAAATGACTCAGATATGGCTGTAAGGCTATAACTTTTGCATTAGACAGTAAACAGATTTTCAACGTAATTTAATTTCATATTTTTAATACTACAATTTTATTACTTTTCTGTATTCCACTTAAAAAGGTCCTTAATCACTGTTTTTATATTTTTCCTGAGGTTACTAATTATTTATTAAATTTTACTAATTCTAAAAAGTTGTGACTCTAAAACTATGACGCAACATATTAGGTTACTTTAGTCTGGTGTCTAATTAAAAAAACAAATGACGTTGAGCTCGACATTATTGACAGCTTATTTTTTTGCGGATATGTCGAAGACTACAACATAGTTGTCGTATATTTCGGTTGTTTGATGTATCTTCTTGTATCTCTTTACAGACAGATATTTTTTTTGGTCTCTCTAGGTCTCTATAAATATTAATTCCAATTCAATGTTGTCAATTATAGAATTAAAATTCTATAGTAGTAGTATATGAAGTCCTCAAAATAACTTATAGAAACGCCTTCAGTGAACTAAACCGCAGCTAATATCAAAACAAGCTTCTGATTAATAACCTGATATTAACGCATCTTCGGGCGAAACCCACACCACAAAATCAATGTCAAATGAAGATTAGTACAGTCGTTATTGCAACCCAACAGAGTACAAATCCCATTGAAAGGTTCACCAAACTTGAACTTGGATGTTTCAGTTTGGAATCTCTGTAGGCGTTTTTGTCATAATATTATTATAACACAATAGACCTTAGTGACGTGTGGACGTCATGGTTGGTAACGTTATCTCGTCTCGTCTAAAATAGTATTAATGAGTTGAAGATAATAGAAAAATAGAGACATACAGGACCGTATTATTCATAAGGTTAAGTAGGCAACAGATTAGGTGTTTATTTGAGCGTTTCGGCCTCTGTGTCTTATTGACGAACTCTATGAATATGGCTATTTTTGGTTGGCTTGTAGAAGTTACGGTTTATTACAATACGTTGATGACTTTTATACGCGGGCTGTCTAAATCTAGGTGCTTTTGAGACTTACATTGCCTAAAAATCCCTGTATGAATCAATCCAGCCCTGGGGAGATACAATAGTGGTGGACGGTTGTACAGACAGCTAGCTATTCTAGAAGAAGTTGGAAAAAAAGCAGGTGTTTTTAAGTAGCTTGATCCAACTAAAAATCATTTATTTTATACTTTCACGGTTTACTAGTAGTAAGACATAGTTCCGGATATTACTTATTTACCTTCATAATCTAATGTTTCGGCGGGGTTGTACACGCCGTGGTGTCAGATATACATCTGAATAGTTAGATTATGAAGGTAAATGTGTCAGTGCATCTGGAAAGGTACCTAGTCACGACATCTAGTTACCGAGTTACATGAGTTTTTGTGGAAGCTGGTGAAAAAGTGCCAAAATGGGTTTGTGTTATAATTGGGTTATTTACATCCTAAGGAACACCTGTGTACAAGAATATCAGTAAAATTATGTTTTTTTAGTATATTTCTCGGACTATAAAGTTTAGTAGTCAGGGTACCTTGTCACGCCATGTCTTAAAAGCCTTTAAATTTTGAATAATTTTGTCAATATTTCCATCGCGGGTAGTCAACTACCTCTTTCTAAGAAGGTATAGGATCGGTGTGTAGCAAAATAATTTTTTGAACAAATAAAAAATACTTAATGTTTTTTATAAGAAAACATTCACTTGCATGATTCTTGTATGAAATAACTATTTATTTTAATTTAATACGTTTGCCATTACTTAGATCGGAGGCTGGAAATGTGCTGAAGGTGAAGGTGCCGAGGGGCCGGGTTTGTTGATCTCGAATTTAGTCAATGAAAAATTGAGCTGTGATTTTAGTTGTTTGACGTATATAATTAGTAATATTGATTGAAAGACTGATAAATCATAAATTAGGTGCAGTTATGTACACAATTGAGTTATTTTTTCTAGTTACTCCATTTATGTAAGATAATGACTTAGCGTGACAAAGTACCCAGTTTAGTAAAATGCTAAACTTGATGTCTTACACGACTAAAACAGAAGTTTTTATAAATAATAATACATTGATTTCCGCTATAATTATCCTAAATAACATTTTGTTAATATTTCTTGCATTATAGGTACTAAAATAGTGATCTTCAAGTTTAAGTTACTAAAGTTTAGTAAATGTCGTGACAAGGTACCCTAGTTACGTTTCCATACAAAAGTTTCGACCGAGTCACTAAATTTTATTGTTAAAAAAAATTGCTTTAACGCCATTTCTATTATACCATTGTGGTACACCACGCGAAATACCATTTGATCTTGTGATATAGCATGAATATACAAATTATTTTGTTGGTTTTTAATATTAGGTATAAGTGATCTTTTTTGTAACTGTTAAAAATGCGGTAATTATTAAATATCTTTATGATTATGGAGTTTTCTTTCATTCAGTTGTCCCAAAATGCCATAGAATATGTAACTATGATGAGAAACTAACAGTTTTAATCTCATTTTATGAATTGGGTATAATTAACACTTTCGTGTTTCTTCCACCCTGGCATGTTCAACCTAAGAAATCAGAATAATTAACATGTATTTTTAGACAATTCACCTTTACTATTAATTCTTTAATATTCAAAGATTATGATTATACCCTTCACTATGTAACTTCGAAGTAGAAGTGTGTTTTTTGCCACTATAAACTTTAAATGCAATTTTCTCAACTTGTGCATTTCGGAAGTCGAAAATTCAAAAAATTATATAAAAATACAGTCATTATTCTTTTTTGTATTGATAGGAAATTTAATCTACTTTTTGGAACTATGCATAACTCAATACCTGAAACAAGGTACCTTTCCAGATGCACTGACACAAATATTAAGTTATATCGCTATAGACCCGTCATAATTTGTGTTAATTAAAAATTATTCAGAACATAAAATGTTCCATTTCTCCCAGAGATCGATTTGATCGAGAGCATGTGTATGCATACGTCATATAATTTGCATTATTAAACGTCAGTAGCGATCTGTTCGGTTTGTTATCGCCCAGATTCAAAACATTGTTTACCGGAATGCTGCTCATTCTATCGGTTCTTCTTGCGAAATAAACACTGTTTCCTATTGAAAGAAACTTGACTTTTCATCACTATGGATTTGACTTGAAGTTTGCGACATCTTTAGTCCCGTTTCCTCTTAGTTTACATCAGTGACATTTAGTAGTGACGTTTAGGGTAGTTGGTGAAGTAAAGACCACCAACACCACAACCACCTAAAATTCGAGATTCAGTCTTTTCTAGGCTGTGTCCGCCGTGGCTATGCTTTGTTTATATTGTCTGTGTAAGCAATTTCGCGACGGAATTACTAGAGGCCGTATGTTAATAATCCAATATCGATATTCCAAAGGTAAATCAGTGCCCAGTATTGCCTGATTGCATTAACGATGTATGCCATTGTGTGTGCCAATGTCACGGATATTGAAATTTGAATACGCAACCACAAAAAAAAAATTGCTCAACTAGTCTAACGACTTGAGAAATGAGTCATTTTCAAAAAAACATGTACATAGTTAAGGGCTTTAATCAAAACAAAATTTAATTGATTCCTTTGTGTAACGATAGTTACCCATATGTTTTGTATGAGTAACTTTCGTAGCACAAAGACGTGATCGTAATTTAGCGTTTATTAAGCTTTTATTAGCTGTGCCCCGCGGTGTTACCCGCTCATCCCACGGGAACACTAAATTTATTCGGGATGAAAAGTATCCTATGTCCTTTCCCGGGTCTCAAACTATCTCCATACCAAATTTCATCTAAGTAGGTTCAGCGGTTTAAGCGTGAAGAGGTAACAGACAGACAGACAGACACACTTTCGCATTTATAATATTAGTATGGATTTCTTATAATATACAGGCGGACATATACAAACACAACAAAAGGTGATCCTGCATCGCGTCGTTGAGATTATTTCTTTTGCGTAGAAAACTGATTCTCAATACAAATACAGTTTTATACTAGTTTAGATGTCGAGATTCGGTTGTCCAAATATGGCTTGCTTTACATTATGACTATTAATGGCCGGGCTTTAATTTGGGTTTAAATATCCACCATTAGGCTATCGTTTAGATGTCATTACCACACAACCGGTTTGGCCGATAAAGAACTGACACATGCTTACTATGCGCATAACATTTTATTGGAATACAGTTGTATTAATGCATAAACACAAACGCGGACGGACACACTCACACAAACAAATAGATTTTGAATATCGAACAGAATCAATGTTCTTATTTTTGAGGTGATACCACATGTCTTACTTAGCGATGGTCGCCGCGGACTCTTCGAACGACGCATCCAGTGTAATCCCCGCTGGCGGGGTTCTACCCATACTTAGTTGGCGTTTTTCTCTGTCATAGCCCGACTCTCTTTCCCCTCTCCTCGCCCTAAGACAGACTGACTCGGTTCAGTCTATTCACGACGCAGTCCATGCGCCCGGTGCGCCCACGTCTACCTCCCCAAATTACTCCTGAGTGAGGGTTATACTCCCACACAAAGTCCGACTACTGGCAGTTAGGGCTAACCAGGCCTGATACAGTTCAAGTCATGACTTAAAAAAATATGTCTTATTTATACAAAGGATAAAGGGCGCATTAAGCGGAATGAGAAGGCATTTTATCACATTGTCCGCGTGGCGGTCCTATAGCACTGCTCCGGTCTAGCAAAGGTCGTAGGTTCGATCTCCACTTAGTTCCTTCCTTCCTTCATTCCTTTGTATAAAGAAATATTGTTATATATATGTAAATTTATTTTATTGTGGGTACTAATGCCTGTATTGAAAGATTTTCGTCATTCGTAATTTTCAGATTGTCATAAAATTATTTCTTCTTGTATAAATGTACATCACAGGCTTTCTGCTTTAATCTAAGAGCGATATGTTATTAGTTATTAGAAGCATAGAATTAATACGCCTAGTAACCTAGTCAGCGTAACTGAAGACAGTTTTAGTTAGCCATGGGCTAAATCGATCAAACTATTGCTACATTGGAAATATAGCAATGCTTCGTCGAATTAGATTTCTCATATCATACAACTCTACTTAATTCTATAATACAAATTAAAATGTCAAGGTAACAAAATATAATCTCCAATTACAATTTTAACCATAAACACTAAAGCACGGTAAGTGCATCGACCCGCAGTCAAAATGGCGCCTTACGAAACTGTTTTGACATTTGCAACATTACAAAATTGCGGCCAAGATTGACCGACGCGAGTAAACGCTCTATTCCAAAATTGGTACACTAGGTAATGGACATTTTATAATGCAATGCGCTGTACAAATGGGCTTGTAATTCAGCTTTGGTGTTTATTTAAGCTGTACTGAGGCTTAGTTCAGTGATTCCAATGACGTAGGTATGTAGGAGTAGAAATTAAAAAGTGGCAATACTGTAGTGTCGTCCCCGTTTTCTTAGATTGATTAAAAAGGGACGACACTACAGTGTCGCCACTTTTTAATTTCTACTCTTTTTGGTCAGACTGTATAGGACGACGCGATTGGCGCAGTATGTTGTGCACCTGCCTACTGAGCCGGCGGTCTTGGATTTGAATCCCGGCCAAGGCAAATATTTGTGTGATGAATTCGAATATTTGTTCTTGGGTCAAGGATGTCATCTATAAATGTATTTATATATTATAGGTATCGTCGACTAATACCCATAGTACAAGCTTTGCTTATTCCGGGACTAGGTCGATTTTTCCCTTAATATTTATTTATTTATTTTCTCTATTTAATTCTAAAGTTCAACTTGACAGTCAGCTGTTTGTATTATGTACATTACATTAAATTATTATCATTATCATTACCTACCTACCTAGGTACTTCTTTAATGACGTGAAGTCACTGATAGTTCGCTTAAGTGGCTATTTAATTATGTCAACATCAATGTTGTCCGATAATTATTTATAATTATTACTTATTTATTTAATTTAGACCCCACAAGTGCCACTGTTTATAAAAAAGTATTAGTACGGGTACCAATCTACTATATCGAAACCAACATATATTATTGAATCGCTTCTATGTATGAAACTATATCTTAAAATATGCAATCTTCTTAGTTCTTAACATGTTAGTAAATTTGTACTTTTTGTAACGTTGTGTGTGTTCGAATGGGAACATTCCCTTCTCAACATACAGCTAGATATAAACCTATATGTCGGAGGCTTTCTTTCTAACTCGATCCCGCAAAGACCGGTACGAAGTCGGGCAGTGTGCCGTACACACACACTCGCAAAAACGCACACATGCGAACACAAGTGAAAGCCACTCAACCGAACCAGTTCAAAAACGTTGTCAACTAGTTACGTTTACGTGCGCATACGCTCTTTTGGTTGTGACAAGTCGGCGCTCACGCGACGTCGCGATCCAACGGAGACCGTTCGATATTTTTGATCGAAAGTGAATTACATTGTTATTGTTATGAAACTTGGGATAATCAGTTAAGTCGATTTTAATTGGTTATGTCTGCGTTATAATGGGTATTTGTGCGACGCGAGTACCTACTGTCTCTTTTCTCGCGACATTAATATTATGTGAGCTGAGACTTAAGTCTTCTTTTAACTATGCCGTTTATTCGAGATCTTGCCTCTATATTTCTTCTCTAGCGATGCGTGCTATAAGACCAACGACTGGGCGTTAAAAAAATACTTATCCTGTAAAATCTCTCTTTAAGTTCTGGAAGAAACCGACTTCCGTTGTTTTTTTTATTTGCTCTACCGTACCTAATTATTTTCTTTTTAATTAAGATAATACATTCTTTATTATGATACCTGTAAAAGCAATGAGTTAAATTTTACCATGTCTCAAATAACATAAAAATAAAAACGAAAATAGAACCTCCTTTTTTAGAAGTCATTATATGAAATCCCTTAAGTTGTTTGGCTGTTAAGATTTTGCCCACAATTCTGGGCCCGCCCTATAGAAAATGGTTTTCAATAAAATCTTGGAATTTTATATCAAGTACATATAAAAAGATATGCATTTTTAGCATTTGGGCAATAGATTACCTCACATGTCCGGCATGTGTATTTTACTGCTAATTAGTTCTTAATAGTTTTTAACAGTTAATAAAATACACTGCATTGTGGTTTCATTAGTTTCGTCAATGAAGGATAGTGAAAGGATGAATAGGCATGTGGAACATTTATCTTTACGTGGTGTCAATCGATTGTATTTTTAATTTTAACTACATTTAGACTGCAGTAATGACCGTCAAAGTTCAACTTCAACATTCCTACGGAGCGCTAAAAACGTTTCATATGGCTTCAATGGCCACCTTAATCGTGACGTCATTATAATATGTTAAGAGGCCTTATTCCTTTTAAAATGCTGATTATTTTAGACATTTTTCTCTATTATCAAACATGTTTTTTAACATATTATTTTAATACTTATATTATTGATGTTACTACCTAGAACAGGGCTATTGGGGTTTATTAATATATATTTAAAACCTATATTTTGAATTTTTCATTGATAATTTTTGTTTCAAAAACTACTCGAAATTGACAAAATTCACGCGAAAAATTAGTTCTTTCAACTTATTTTCGACTACACGCAATTAAAGCATGAAATAGCTACGTTTCTACCTAGAACTCGGGGAAAAGTATTATTTACTTACTTAAAAGTTGGTAGAAATTATCAATATATTTGTCAGAAAATGAAAAAAATAAATTTTAAAAGGAATAAGGCCTCTTATGGGTCCCAATATTTGTATGGAGGCAATAAGTAGTTTGCCATTTCCACCGTGAAAAAGGGCGTTTAAGCTCATGGTTGTTGTACAATTATTGTTTTGTTAAATTATGTGGATTCTGAAAACAACGTCAAAATTTCTTATGGGTTAAAGAAAAAAAAAGTTACAATCTTCAGTTACAATAAAAAAAAATAGTGCGAGGAGTCCCTCCGCGCGGAAGAAGTAAAACTTCGTAATGTGGAAATGAAAATAGGAAGGGGTAGAAATTGATTTTTAGTGAACTCATATTGTTTCTTTAAGACTAACTTCTTCACTCTCGCTCTGTCTTTTTCTATTCCCCCTCCCCAGGAGCGTTAACCGTTTAACGCAACAGTGCTTTCCTACCCCCTACACGGTAGCGTTAAACGTTTAACGCAACCTTGTTGAAATTCGCATTAGAAGTTTAACTTCAAAAATTTTTTTTTGCTTCATGACATATTGATGTAATTTTATTCATACAACTACAGTATGCTGTATAATTCAACATCAGTCTACACCCCTATTGCCCTCTTTTATATTTATCAATATATTTGTCAGAAAATGAAAAAAATAAATTTTAAAAGGAATAAGGCCTCTTATGGGTCCCAATATTTGTATGGAGGCAATAAGTAGTTTGCCATTTCCACCGTGAAAAAGGGCGTTTAAGCTCATGGTTGTTGTACAATTATTGTTTTGTTAAATTATGTGGATTCTGAAAACAACGTCAAAATTTCTTATGGGTTAAAGAAAAAAAAAGTTACAATCTTCAGTTACAATAAAAAAAAATAGTGCGTGGAGTCCCTCCGCGCGGAAGAAGTGAAACTTCGTAATGTGGAAATGAAAATAGGAAGGGGTAGAAATTGATTTTTAGTGAACTCATATTGTTTCTTTAAGACTAACTTCTTCACTCTCGCTCTGTCTTTTTCTATTCCCCCTCCCCAGGAGCGTTAACCGTTTAACGCAACAGTGCTTTCCTACCCCCTACACGGTAGCGTTAAACGTTTAACGCAACCTTGTTGAAATTTGCATTAGAAGTTTAACTTCAAAAATTTTTTTTTTGCTTCATGACATATTGATGTAATTTTATTCATATAACTACAGTATGCTGTATAGTTCAACATCAGTCTACACCCCTATTGCCCTCTTTTATATTTAATCGCGTGGTATCTGCGCGAAAGATCGGTATCGTACTGGTTATGAAAAAAAGGGTTTCTGCTCACGCCCCTTAGTCGCTAGCGTCACCGTAAACGATTTGTATGGAGAATAGTACATCGCCTCTAGCGGCTACTTTGTAAAATACAAATCGTTAGCGAGTACAGTCACTGTAAACTCACGGCAAGGGTACAGATTTCATGATTAAGGGGACCGTTTGCACGATTCCTATCGAACTGTCCGGAAAGGGATCTACCTCAGGGATGGCAAATCAATGGCACCCGTAATTAATAAGGCACATGGATGATAAGAAAGCCAAGTAAAAATTAGTTTTAAGTCCGAAAATCCAATTAAAAAAATGGCACTAAATGCCGTCTTTATATGGCGCTTACTATAGAAATGATTCGTAGTCCCTGATATAAGTATTTAAAGCCCTATTGGTGTCCAGTTTACTTCCCTAGGTAAGTCATAGTCAGATTCAAGTTCGAGTCTTTCCTAGCTGTAGACATATGCGAAATTATGGATTCCAGGACCTAATTTTCTGATAAAACTAGTATGAGAATGAAGAATGTTCCCTCTTCTATAATCCGATGTAGTTAGTAGCAATATAACCTGGATTCATACAAGCTCTTAACTTTTTACGGAGTAACGACTTTTGTTTTTGAACTGACTATGACCCGTAGTTATTCTTAAACCTAGTGGAATATCACTAGATAGTATAAAACAAAGTCGCTTCCGGCTGTCTGTCTGTCCGGCTGTGCCTATGTATGCTTAGATCTTTAAAAACAACGGATTTTGAAGCGGGTTTTTTAATAGATAAAGTGATTCAAGAGGAAGGTTTGTATGTATAATACATGCATTATATAGCATTCCACCCGTGGGAAGCCGGGGCGGGACGCTAGTACCTAATTAATAAACCCGATTCTTGCGAAATCTCAAACTAATCAAACGACAGAGTTAATTGTCTGCACTAATGACTTCAATAATAGGTCGGCTACGATTACAGGAGTAAAATGATTTTCTATCATTTTGTAGCTTCGTTAACATTATTTAATGATGAAGTGACGATGTCACCGTCTTATGAACCCGATTTAACGTAAATACTACCAATAGTAAGATTTAAAGTACCTTGTTTATTCGAGAATATGAATTTTTTTATAACTTATTTTTGTTACTAATAGCCCTCAGTTTGTCAGGTCTCCGATGTATTAACTAGCAGCTACCATTTGGGCTACTTTTTTTTTATTGAATCTTTTATCGATTCTGTTTTTTAATGTGGAAATAACACATTTTTACTTTTATAAATATTGACACAAAGGAAAATTTGCAGTGGATCACATTCAATTTTTCTTTCATAATTTACCTTCGTGTCAATATTTATTTGGGCTACTGTTAACAAATCTTTTTTTTTTTCAGTGTACAAACATAAACAATATATGTATACCTACTTCTGTATAAACTTGAGTAAGTATATTATCGAGAAAGAGATCTGGGGGCCTATGATGGTTGCGTTTATCACGTGATAAATAAGTGACAAAGCATCTGTCCCTTGCACTCGCAATTGGTCAAAACGTGACGGATGCTTTGACACTTATTTATCACGTGATAAACGCAACCATCATAGGCCTACAGAACATATACGATCATGTACTTAGTTGCAAAGCGGTTTTAGACTAATTATGGTTTATAAGAAAATGTATACGATTACTGGCATAAAAGTTTATTATCTCGATTATTACATGGCAATGAATTGCATAATAGATTTTCCTCATCTTAAAATTAACTTTTGTTTGACAAGTTCTTACCGTGCCAGGAGTGTTAAAGACTTTTCAATCTAACAACACACCCAGAAGATTTTTTTTAGTTTAGTGTTGATAACTCCGTTAACGGAGAAACGATTTCGCAAATTAATGTTATCTGTAACACTGGAAGTTCAGAAATCTGGAGTTTTTTGTGAATTGAGATGTGATGGAATTGGCGGAGCTCCTTAAGAGGAAATATCACGCTCATTTTTCTACAGAAATCGAGGTTCATTCTCGTCTGTTTTGCTCCTCCAAAACTTGACCAATCTTTACGAAATTTTAGGACCTAAATGGGAAGAAAATTTTCTGTGTCAATGTTTCGTTTTTTGCGCCAACTATTATACATATAATTTGTGAACTAGGCGTCTGTTTTAGCCAACTTTATGTTTAAATTTCATCTGGATTATTTAAATATATATTTAGTTTACTTACAATGCATTACGAAGGTAGAAAAATAGAGTCGCAATAAAACTTCCTTGATTAGTAATTATTTAAATTAAGATCCACATAATATAAGATTAACATTCGCAATTGCAATACTTTCGCAACATGTTTATGAATACATACTTAAATAGTTACCTACACTTAGTGATAGATGAAGGTTTAGTGCTATTGGCTAAACTTTTATTGTAACACTTCGACAAGTTCAAAATTAATGTTGTAACCATATTTCGAAATAAATAATAAATAAAGTCACTATAAAAGTTGAGCCGATGTATATATATTAACCATCGTACAGTACGTTTTATATATGATGAAGTGTGTTGAAAATGATTCTAACGTATCTGATAAAATGAAACCTAAAACATCGAACTCTGCAAAATTTTATCGTAAAGCCAACTTTTAAAAGTGATTCACGACAGTTACTTAATTTCGCGACCAATTTTGACCGCGTATTTCCACGACAAAAACTCACCTTGGGCAAAAGCTGGCACCAGAGCGCACCAAACAACGCAAAATCGCACCAACATTGTAACAAAAAACAATCACAGCATTTCACACACACACAAAAACTGTTCGAAATTTAAAAATACCGGGGGATTTTGACAGGATCGTCGCGCGCGTGCGTCGTCAGCGTACTGGCCGAACGCTGTGCCCCCACCGCGGCAGGCCTTTCACCGTTACCATTCGCGGGTTGAGCAAGGCTGAGCTGACATTCAGAGTATACGCGGAAATAAGTGTTATAGCAGCGTTATATGACAAGTAATATCATTTTAATAGGGACGCGGGATATGGTTGAGGGAGTGATGAGAAATTATATAAATAAATGAGTAAAAAAATGAAACAATAACAATTTTTCATCAAAACAATGTATATCCATCAAAATGTCACACTGAATAAAATATTGCTTAAATAGGCACTGTATAGATTAGGGTATGGTCGCGGAGCGTTACAAGTGCCGTTTCCCTTTCTTATGCTACCAAAATATTCACATATTCGATACAAGGCCTTATACATTTTAAAATGTATTTTTTCCGTATTATTACAAATATTATTATATATATAGATAATTTCAACTAACTTTTTAAACATTTAAATAAAACTATTTAAACGGATTATATCGCGTAAATTAATTA
This sequence comes from Apotomis betuletana, assembly GCA_932273695.1. Classification (NCBI taxonomy): domain Eukaryota; kingdom Metazoa; phylum Arthropoda; class Insecta; order Lepidoptera; family Tortricidae; genus Apotomis; species Apotomis betuletana. Next base: position 6,219,497 of record OW026298.1, on the reverse strand, counting down.
TTATTATGTAGAGTAAAAGTAGTATAGGTATGTAGAGTAATTGTTTTAAGTATACTTATTATAGTAATAAGGCGGTTCTTTCTCCTCAGTAAGCCACATAGTGAACAGCTCGTAGTATAGGTATGTAGAGTAATTGTTTTAAGTATACTTATCATAGTAATAAGGCGGTGCTTTCTCCTCAGTAAGCCACATAGTGAACGGCTGGTAGTATAGGTATGTAGAGTAATTGTTTTAAGTATACTTATCATAGTAATACGGCGGTTCTTTCTCCTCAGTAAACATAGTGAACAGCTAGTAGATATTTTTTAAATAAATAAACACCTTTATTTTAAATTCATTTGCACAAATGTAACTTTCAAAGAGAAAAATTGAGTTTTTCTCAGTCAAACTTTGACAACGGTATCTGTAAAGCTACCGAAACGTCAGGGAGAACTCAAATAATTCCTATACGCGATATAATATAATCCGTTTAAATTGTTTTATTTAAATGTGAGACAGTCGCGGAAACCGAAGAAAATATTGTCAACTTTTTAAATTCAATAATACTTTTCCCTGAGTCACAGTAACATAGCTATTTCATGCTTTCATTGCGTACATTGAAAAACGGTTAAGATGTTTATATTGTAAAAAAATTCTCTTAAGAGGCCTTATACTTTTTTTTCATATTATAACAAATTTATTGATAACTTCAAACTACTTTTTGAAGTGAATAATACTTTTCTCCGAGTTCTTGATAGTAACATAGCTATTTCATACTTTAATTGCGTGCAGTTGAAAATAAGTTGAAATAGTTATTTGTGTAACAAGAGAGCAAAGTTGTTTTTTGTTGCGAGTGCTGATTTTGAGTCCCGAGCAAGCGAAGGATTCCATGTTTGATTCTAATTTAACTCAACTCAACAGCACGAGATGCAAAAAAACTTTGCTCTAATGTAGCACACACAACTTTTCACCTCGACAGCGAGAACATAGGTTCGACTTTTTGTACTTTTTCTTCCAACCATTCAGGTGTATGTGTATCTTTGTTGCTGATTTCAATGACATTTAATTAGAAAATAGATACCCGCTGCTTGAAATGAAATAAAAATCGAAATAAGTAAATTGAAATAATACGTTCCAACACTGTACCAGTCCCTCACGATCATGACCACCATGGTTGTCATTATTTCATCAAATTGGAAGATTGAGCAGATACGATTACGTGCTTATTTATTTTATACGAGTTTTGTTTATAGTTTAATTAATATTTTTACTCCCTAAGCACTAAATAAAACTAATTCAAAAGAAATAACAAATTGAACTCGATATTTTTTAATATATGATTCGAAACTGCGTGTATGATAAAAATTGGTAGTCATAAATTATTTTTACAGGTATTTACAGTATACCGTTGAAAATCTTAACTTATTTAAACAATAATCTATTTGATTTATACATAAAAGACATAATTACTTAAACATTCGGTCGTTTAAAACAGTATTTTGTAATAAAATAACATCTTTGGGTATTTTTTTTTTTTTTTGGTACAGTCGCCATCAGATATATCGCAGCATATAAGGCGTTCATAAATATGTGAACATAACTCTTATTGACTGGGCGTTACAGTACATGTTCATATGTATTTATGAACGCCTTATATGCAGCGATTGCAGCGATATGTCTGATGGCGACTGTACAACGCGTCGATCGGAACGTGTCGGAGTCGGATTCGAAAATCGAATTTTGAATCGATATGTCTCTTTATCACTCTCTTTTTCATATATATATGAAAGAGTCAGAGTGCATCAAAATTCGAATGATTTAAATTTTATAATTAACCTGCTGAGAAATGACAATTCGTAATCAAACATTTTCAAAATAAAAAGCTACTTTCTACTCACGCTCGAAACAAAATCGCATTTTGTTCACTGTTATCTCGCAGCAAAGCCGCCATGTTTGAGCTGGTGAGGTGAACAGCATTATGTCAATTTCGATTAGTTTAAAAACAAAAGTTTTCAATGAAAAGTTCAAACTGTATGTTTTAAATATATAGGTACCAACAAATAGTAATGGCCCTGCAGGTAACATTGGTGATATGTTAAGAAACAAATTAACAATGGTAAATTGAAATAAAAATAGATCCACTAATATTTTATCAATATTTTTCGAAGATGTATGCGCTTCTTCCCATATATAAGTATACGAATATATTGGAACAGGTGCGGGGAAAACTGACCATAGCCTTTATTTGAAGTGGTCATTTTTAGTTTACGAAAACAGGGGTAACACTCGCTGGGTCCTGATTTATTAACCGACTTCATAAAAAAGGAGGGTTCTCAATTCGACTGTATATTTGTTATGTTAGTTATCTCATAACTTTCGACTAGCTGAACCAATTTTAATTTTTCTTTTTTATTTAAAAGCTGGTGCTTTCCGAGTGGTCCAGTTCTGACAAAGACATCCATGAGAAAATCATATGTGTTATGGTATGTTCCATTTCGCTCATTGATGTCGGTTATTTTTTGCGAAAAAGTGATTATATTTGAATCGCTAAAAATATTAAAAAAGAACCGACTACAACAAAAACTGAAAATCTTAAAAATAACCCAATCATGTACAGGGTAAATCCACGGTGACTCACGTTACTTTGTAGTCACTATTCCTAACAATCTTGTCGTATATTTGAGATCTAGTGCTTTCTACATCGAAAACTTGATTATAATATCTCAGGGTGCATTACCTACTGCGAATCATTTATCGAACTACTTTTTCTCCAACAAATTATAAAAATCGGAGAAAAGTGGAAAATAGCTCCGTGACTCACACTACAAGAAGTGGACACGGAGTTTTAAGGTGGTTTTCCACCGGCGAGGCGTGGCGGGGCGTGGATGGGCGAGAATTGAAATCGCGCTGACCCTTTTCCACTAAAAATTGGCATTAATAGCTATCGCGAGCCCTCGCGTGTCTGACCGAGCTCGCGGTTGACATTAAGGTCTTCGCACATTATAACAACTCAACGGCGACTCGATTCTATGCTAAATATTGAAATTTAAGCCCTATGTCATATTTACTAGGTTTAATTTCAAAAAATGTACGACGCGTCGTCCACTCGTCAAGACAAAGGTTGTATGAGGTACATGCCATGATTGAAACCTACATTAAAAAAAAAGATACCAACTACAGAAAAGCTGTCAGTACTATAGAAAAACTAGTTGTTTGTATAAGGTCAGAAAAAATACTATTTAAAATTTAAAATATTTATTTCAAACAATCTTTTTTTTACCGAGAATGTACTCTTAATGATTTTTTTATTACCACAAGCCACCTACTATCAAATAAATCTACTACTTTTTTCAGTGTAAAAAGAAAATCAAGACCTAAACAGCAGCGGTAACGAACAACAAAACGCCTATCGATCGCGTGAAGCGGTTTTTCTGTTAATTAATTTATAATCTGACGAAAGCAAGACAATATTTCAATTCATGTCCCGCGCCGCGCATCCTCTCCAATTCCTACTACATATTTCCACCGACCGAAGATGCGCTGGGAGGGGATTGAAAAAATGCAATACAAATTAAAATTCCCGCCCCGTCCCGTCACTCCACGCCTCGCCACTCGTCTTCCTGCTTAGCCGGTGGAAAAATCAGATTTAATCTCTACCCTATAATTAAAAGCAATAAGGTTAATTTTTACACAAACAAATATTTCACTTCAAGACCCGCGCATCCACGCGTCGCCTTACTATTTCCACCGAAGATGCGCGTGGCGGTGATTGAAAATTTGCCGTACTAATTTCAATTCTCGCCCATCCACGCCCCGCCACGCCTCGCCGGTGGAAAACCACCTTTACGCCTTTTGCTTTTATTGATTTCACTTTGATTATTGAGTGAATTAGTTTTTGCAAAATAACAAAACAATTACATAAATAATCAAGCTTCTTTAATAGTTAACCAAATGAAATGAAAGATACACACTTATTTCAATATAATATAAAACCTTACGTACTCACGTTACGGCGATTTCGTGATTCACGTTACTTGCAACTGCCTAAAATATTTTCATATTTTTTTATCATTTGTAGCATACACAGAGCACTTTGTTTACTTATTATTGTTAGAATTAGATATAATAAATTGTATAAAGGTTATAAACTATAGGTATTGTTTTATTCAGCTAGGTCTGTTAGACCTGGAGACTGGCGGCTGATTTAATCTGATAAAACTTCTCTATTTTCAAAACTACTTCGGGATCCAATCGTGTCCCACCGCCACCACGTGTTTTAGACATACCGGTTGATTCAGACGTCTGGGAAACCAGTACCACAGTCCAGTATCACACTCGTCTAACAGTTGTTGTAATGCTACTTGCTTATGTTTTTGGCAAATTAGGTTTAAAATTTGTTCTGCTACCCTCATTTGTTTATTCTGCATTCAAACACATTCTAAAATCAATAGTTATTTTTTTCGTTATCATGTCCTAGTTACGTGGAAAGACCCTACAGATTACATATGAATCACCTTTTGAAGTCGATGGCAAACCTCACGTAACTTGCGCGGCATCTGTTTTCATAGTACCTAATCATTGAGTGGTTTGACACCGACTTCAAAAGGTGACTTTAAATCTAAGACGATGCGCCACGTCATTTGTGGTAGTTTGTTTTTTTTTCTTTAAAAGACAAATATTTAAAAATATCCAAACAAAATGCTAAACTATTCACAGTCATGAGCGTAATATTATGAATAACGGGTACTCGTGTTTACTACACGAAGAACAGTCAGTTACACGATTATACACCATACGATCGTCATACGATTTTCTTTTATATTTAGCTGTTTTTGTTTCATCTTTTGTTATCAATTCATCCTCCTAGCCTTTGTCCCATATCTTTGTAGAGAGTGAATTCTCAATCGGGGTCGGCTACCTAAATCCCAGGATGTGGCGTAGGCACTAGTTTTTACGCAAGCGACTGCCATCAGACCTTCCAACCCAGAGGGGAAACTAGGCCTTATTGGGCTTAGGCTTAGGTGGTTTCCTCACGATGTTTTCCTTCACCGAAAAGCGAGTGGTAAATATCAAATGACATTCCGTACATAAGTTCCGAAAAACTCATTGGTACGGGCCGGGTTCGAACCCGCGACCTCCGGATTGAAAGTCGCACGCCCTAGCCACTAGGCTACCACCGCTTTCTTTTGTTATCAATTAATATTAGAAAATTATAAATGTCAATTAAATAAACATAGTGAGGGAAGTAGTGTCACCCAATGTATGGAACGTGCAAATTTTGGTATCGGATGAATTCACTTGGCACAGATGTAGTATACGTAAAACTAAGCTAATTTAGCCCGGTAGCCATCCACCACCCCCTGGCGGTTAAGAAGGGGGGGGCAGTCAAAGTTACACGCCAGCATATCAGCTTCTAATATTTACCCAATACCACAAGTGTGCCCCAAGCTGGACATGATGCATTCCAACTGGAATTGACAAATAGATTCACCGCACTGGAGACCCCGGCAAATGTTGACGAGGATCTGGACGGCTTAATTGGGGTGATACGCGAAGTGGGAACGAGGCACTTTCGGAAAAGGCGGTCAGATAAGAAGTCCAAACTTTCTAGCGAGACCCTGGATTTGATGCGATTTAGACGTGAGACACTAGAGGAAACTTTGTCAGATCCCCAGTCACTCCACAAGAAAATCAGGAGCTTGGTGAGACGCGACCTTCGCAGCTGGAACACTCGCCTAGTACATGAGGCGATCGAGCGAAATCGGGGGTCGAAGGTCTTTACCAAGACACTGGGGAGGAGTCATCTGACAAAGTTAGCTACCTCGAATGGTGAAACCGTCACATCAGTCCCGGGGATACTGGCTGAAATTGAGGACTTCTACGGACATCTGTATGCTTCGCATGCACCGAAGCCTACACCTGACGCGAGAGACCCTAGAGCCCCACTTACCCGCCACTTCACTGAAGATCTCCCAGACGTAGATGTCGACGAAATCGAGGCGGCTCTCAAACAGCTTAGTAATGGGAAGGCTTCCGGTGAAGATGGAGTAGCCTCTGAGCTCCTCAAGGCTGGGGGTAAACCTGTTCTTGGGGAGTTGAAGAGGCTCTTCAACTCTGTAATAACCAATGGGACTACCCCGAAGGCGTGGAGCAGAGGTGTAGTGGCATTGTTTTTCAAGAAAGGAGACAAAACGCTCCTTAAAAACTATAGGCCGATCACGCTTCTGAGCCATGTCTATAAGCTGTTCTCGAGAGTCGTCACGAATCGTCTGGCATCAAGATTTGACGCCTTTCAGCCACCGGAACAGGCTGGGTTTCGTAAAGGCTATAGCACCGTGGACCACATCCATACTGTTCGGCAGGTTATACAGAAGTCCGAGGAGTATAACCAACCGCTGTGTATGGCGTTTGTGGACTACGAGAAGGCCTTCGACTCCATCGAAACCTGGGCCGTTCTGGAGTCTTTGCAGCGATGCCAAGTCGACTGGCGGTACGTGGAGGTGTTGAGAAGTCTCTACCAAATGGCGACTATGTCCGTCCAAGTGCAGAACCACCAAACAAGACCCATCCAGTTGCTCAGAGGTGTAAGACAGGGTGACGTTATTTCCCCGAAACTCTTCACCAATGCTCTGGAGGATGTCTTCAAGACCCTGCGGTGGAATGGAATGGGCATCAATGTCAATGGTGAATATCTCACACACCTCCGCTTTGCTGACGACATAGTTATAATGGCAGAATCGCTGCAAGACCTGCAGGAAATGCTGTCCGGTCTTAATGCTGCCTCGAGACGCGTTGGGCTAGGGATGAACTTGGACAAGACTAAGGTCATGTTCAACGAGCACATCGTCCCTGTGCCCGTTTCCGTCGAAGGTGTAGCCATTGAAGTTGTCCAGGAGTACGTCTACCTAGGACAAAAGTTACAGCTGGGTAGAGACAACTTTGAGAGTGAAATCACCAGAAGAGTGCAGCTTGGCTGGGCAGCATTTGGAAAGCTGCGTCACATCTTCGAGTCACCCTTGCCACAATGCCTGAAGACCAAGGTATTCAATCAGTGCGTCCTGCCGGTCATGACATACGGAGCCGAGACGTGGAACCTGACAGTGAAACTAGCCCACCGACTACACGTCACACAGCGAGCTATGGAAAGGGGTATGCTCGGAATCTCGTTAAGGGACAAAGTCCGGAACGAGATTATCCGACAAAAAACCAAAGTCACTGACGTAGTTCAGAAGTGTAGCAGACTGAAGTGGCAGTGGGCTGGTCACATCTGTCGCAGAACCGATGATCGGTGGAGTAGACGGGTTCTCGAGTGGAGACCACGACTCGGCAAGCGTAGTGTAGGACGCCCTCCGGCCAGATGGACCGACGACCTGAAAAAAGTGGCTGGTGGTGACTGGATGGCGAAAACGAGAGATCGGGCCATGTGGCGAACCCTGGGGGAGGCTTACGTCCAGCAGTGGACAGCAATAGGCTGAAATGATGATGATGATGACCACAAGTGTGGTGTCATTTTCTGATAAATCGGGCATGAGGAATTCATTTTAGAGACATTTAATGTACAGTTTAATAGAAAAAAAGGAAAATATTGACAAATATATCAAAATTGGTTTGCAATTTTTTTTACTCTACTATCTTTGAAAATCCTGAATTTTAAGTTAAAAAAAATACTTCCTTAAGGGATATTTATCTAGCTCTTTTAAAATATATATTTATCATAAATATATCTGAAAAAAAATTAATATAGTACGCGGCGGTGCCTGGGAACTCTTCCAATCGTCTATTCTCACTTAATTTCTTGCAACTATTTAGTTGCTTTTTTTAACAAGCTTTTAAAAAATATATACTTATATACTATACTTACTTTACGTATACTACATCTGTTGCCAAGTGAATTCATCCGATACCAAAATTTGCACGTTGTGACACTACTTCCCGCACTATCAGGTCTTATAAAATACTATGTTTTTGGACGTATATCTACTGACAGTTGCGAAATATTTGCCATATAAATATTATAAATAGCGCCCTCTTCACAATCCTCATCTAAATTCGTGGTCAAGGTTCATATATAAGCTGACTTCACAACTTAAATTTTCTGTACTGTAAGGTTTTGCGAATGTAGCTTAGCCAGTTTTCCCCATAACCCTTCACGTTTACCTTTTCAAATTCCTTGGAAATATCCTTTAGCTAAACCCTTTTGGATAGATTAGATACAAGTACACCAGAAAACAATAGCTTTATTAATTCTATACAAAGAATTTGCGAGTTATACATTTAAGAGTAATAAATTAACACAAATCAAAAATCGCTATCTACTATAGATTTTTTCACCTATGAAGAGTTCTGTGACACCTGTCATCTCAGTAAATTTAGAACTCTTCATAGGTGAAAAATTCTGTAAAGCCTCACCAGAAATATATGAAGAGGCGCCATATTCCGGAATTCACGGGAACTAAATTCTTACACTGGCAATGATTTTATGATGGTTTGTTAACGATGTCAATGACATTCGTGGCGGTTTCTTTAAAAGACAAATATTTAAAATTATCTAGAATAGAATAGAATAGAAATATTTATTACACACTCATACAATTAACAATTATGTCAATAAGATATCAGCATGCCTCGTCAATTATTACATAAGTTATATATGACACTTACATTTTACATTTGTCCAACTCATCAAAATTAAGAATTTTATACATAATTATATTTATCAATTCATCAAAAATTGAGAATTGTAAACAATATTAACTAGAATTACTACATTGCTAGAAATTGCGAGAAATGCCGAAAACCAATCATAGTCGTGAACGTAAAATCCATACTAATATTATAAATGCGAAAGTGTGTCTGTCTGTCTGTCTGTCTGTCTGTCTGTCTGTCTGTTACCTCTTCACGCTTAAACCGCTGAACCGATTTAGATGAAATTTGGTATATAGATAGTTTCAGTCCCGGGGAAGGACATAGGATACTTTTCATCCCGAATAAATGTATTGTTCCCGTAGGATGAGCGGGTAACACCGCGGGGCACAGCTAGTTATAAATAAAGCGTACACGTGTTTACTACACGAAAATCAGTCAGGAAAAGAGTGCATTCCATTAAATGGTATGACGAGGTTAACATAGTGGAACTGACAGGTATTTAAACTAAGGCATGTATTTAACGCGGCGACAAATTAATCTGATTTGGGGATTTATAAAAAATTAAAGGGGGTAGCAAAAATAATAAGTTGGCGACTAATTGCGGAGACTAATAAAGGAGAACCGTTTGGGACACCATACGGAGCGGACGCGTTTTCTTAGCCTCTGCCGATCTGTATTGGCATCGTAAAAACCCGGCCAAAACAATAGAGTCACGAGACAAAAACAAGGCTCGACCAGATGTTTGCATAGTGGCCTGTTAAATTTTTACCGCGTGTAAACGAATTCACCGCCTTATATCTTTCCTTCTGTCTTTCTTTCAAATATTTAGTTACTAAGTAGATAGCCTAGTGTTTGGTGCGTCTATATTACTCGGCCTATCTGTGAGTTTTGATCAAGTGTGTGTGATTCCGAGTCTGCAGTAGCCCTCCGCCGCGCCGGCCACACCACAGCAGCTTAATTTGGTGAGACCGTTCCATTTTCTAATGCCAATTGCAATAATATTATACTCCTTGTCTACGACCTGGCTATGCCGCCCCGCCACAAGAAAAGCTAAGCGAGCCCAAAGGATACGGTTTAACCCGGGGGTACTCGCTAGGTATTTTCAAGCACAAACACTCGCTACCGGGTAAAAATTACCACAGACTTTAAATGGCGTTATTTAAAAAAAATCGTTTAAATATGGTACTTTAACGGTATATACATATAATTTATATTCGTATTAATGAATTAAGCACAAAATATTCGTTATACTGTTCATTTATTTTGAAATTGAGCTTAATCTAAAAGATTTACAAAATATAAAGTTTTTTTTCTATAGTCTAATAAAAATCAACAAAACATAATTTTTCTTTTAGGAACCATGCTAAATTGAGATCAATTATCAAAACTAGACTAAATTACATGCAAAATCATAACAAGTAACAATACTTTAGTAATATTGGGTATTTTTCGTGTATTTTTCACCGGGAATTTTCACCTATACTCACTTTACACATCCACTCTCGCCTGGCGCCGCGCGCGAACTAACGGGCACGCGGGCTGCGTGTGCATTAACTATCTATTTGAAGGTACCTAGAAGACCGAGATCATGAAATGCTCAGGTAAAAAAATATAACAAAATTTTACCACCATGTGGTATTTTTTACCCAGTAGCGAGTGTCGCCGGGTTAAGAGTTTAAGCTAAAACCAGTACCAAGTTTAGATGGGCATAGGGCCAAGCACGACCCGTATAGTAACACTCTTTAACTAACGTCAATTATGCACCTTTTCTTGGAAATCAGCTCACACTTCATCAACCTTCATCACCAGGGTAATATAGTACGACCCAGCCGTCTCATGGTATTCGTCAGAACAATTATAGGTATCTTTAGTTATTTTAAGTTGCAAATAAACGGTACCCGCAACAACATCGGGAGTTGTTGTAAAATATGTACATATATACAATACTTGTCATTGAATACATTTTATTACTAGCAAACATTCAATAAAATATTAGTAATAATTTAAATAAATAGGCCAGTTAGTTTAAAATCCAGGTTTTATTTATTGGAATCGTTAGTAATAATGTAGTTTAAGGTTTTATTCGCTGTAATTTTCATTATTTAAGTACTTTTCCTACCCGAGGGACTTTCCCTCACTTCAGTACTTGTACTACTTTCCCATAAAACTTATATTTCTAACCGTAATTAAATTATATTAAGTTTAGTAGATAATTGTGGACAGTTTGTAATTCATCTAGTGAAGTAATAAACTAACCTAACCTATCCGTCAGTTTACATTGTCACTGGTTAGATTACAAACGGATGGTATATTAGTCATAATTACTGTACGTTTTTTATTTCCTTTTATGTTTTACAACCATAATCGAAAGATTCCGGCGTGCGCGTGCTTCTTGCTGATATAACCTACTTCGGTTCGATGGTGTACCTAATTAATGCCTTGTAATTTTATTTAAGTAAGAAAGCTCTCTGTAAGGGACGAAGAGGTGAGCGGCCAGCTAAATAATTATTCGCTTATATTTTTGTTTTAGTGTCTTTTTTTGTATATTACACTATAATTATGCTCGTTACATTATGTAATACCAAAATTATACTGAAAGTCCTGCCTTAAATCGAATATTAACCAAGTGTGGTGTATGATACACATCTATAATTTTTGCCGTAGGACTCAAATAGCATAGTTTGGGTAATTTACAAATATATATTAACCGTTCAACAGTAATAATTTCGTTAGAGGCTACGTAATCAAGAAATGCAACAGCTTGCAAGCAATAACTTCCTAGAACAAAGAGGTCCCTTTTTTCATTGCTCTTAAAGGCCAGGTCACTTTGTCCCGAACACGTGCGGACACCGCCAGCTAGCAACAATTAGCCATTGTCAAAAAAAGGGGACTAACATAAACATTTAAGTGCATCGCCGGCTCATCCATAACATTAAACTCGACTGTCTTCATTTATCACGATGGAAATTTTACCAATTCCCAAGGGAGGCAATTGTCTTTACCTATAAGGGCGATAGCGAACCAGTTGAAAATCGTGTTGATACCAATTTCGACCATCGAGGGAGGTTCGAGGATTGCTCGCTAATCACTGGTCCGACGAGAAAAATAACAGGCAAATCCAATTAGACATTAATGGCAGTGTTTCAGACTTAATGTCTCCCGGTTACCATGCTTCTCCCTTCGCGGAACAAATTAATAAGACATTCGGAACCAGTTTAGAAACGGTTTTCAAGGTGAAGAAAATATGATTATATTTGCCGCCGTGAGTTGCTCTACGGTAAATATCTATATGCATATGAATCACCAGCGATCACTACAATATAGGACACCCCATATAGATACCTACGAATACCGCAATGCCAAATCTTCGTGTCTTCTACGACTTCGCGGAGCTCCGTCCTCTTCAACAGTCCTGACACTGAAGCATCATAGATTCAACAATCCAGCCAAACCACGACCGATGTAATACGCCGCTACCGATTAATTGACGCACAACCTAAAATAAACGCATGCTATCACGCTACTTCACATTAACAGCTATGGTAAAGAAATATCAAAAGGAATTGAACCGTCACCAAACGGCCATAACCACGATGTCACAAGGTGAAGAAGAATGTGTCTAATAAGAACCCAACCTGGGACGAATCCAACGAGATCTCATACAGACATCAAATAAGACCCCGCCATAGAACTTGATTTGGCTCGCGACCGCCTCTCTTCAATTATCACTAAATAAACTTCAAGAAATTACCTACAAAGACGTCCACACACACGCAATATTATCTGAACTGAAGTTGAAGGAAAGCACAAGCAAATTTTATTCACTACAGTAATCATCCAGAACGAGAATACTATCCCCAGAACATGGACCCTACACGGCCACTTGTAGTGTGGATGGAAAATCTAAAATAGATAGAAACAGACACGGAATCAAAACCGGAGGACAATTACATACAAATAGCGACGGCTCAGTGACATCAACCTACAATGCAAGAACTTATCCTACGTGGTAACCGGAAACTTTGGACGACGAGACGCAGTCCACTATCCTTCCCTGTATATATTTACACAACTATCTGTCTATTTCCTTTCTGGCTCGATGCTGGTATTCTTGTCGGATCTCTCCCGTCGGTCCTCATCCTGACTGCAAAATAACCTACACTCCCAACCTGTAAACTTTTGGCTCCCCGGTGCCTCGGATAGGAGGGCCAGTTGATCTTACCGGAGCGGCAAAAGACGAAGGGGAACACGAGAGGACCCGGATACGTGCTCTGTCTCAGAACCGAAAGCTCCGGCCAGGGAATGTTAAGGTTTCTATACTACCCTGAACGACTTTCGGTATTGTGCCAGTATGCGCTTCTGAGTCATTTCGTTGAGCTTCTTTGTCTTTCCCTCTCTTGCATGCTCAACGCCTCCGCGTCCTTGCAGCAGAACTGCTGGCTGGGTGTAGTCACCGAAACGAAACGAAACGAAACGACTAATTGCGGAGACTAATAAAGTAAAAAGTAGCAGCTAAGTAATAAATTTTCGGCTTTGTTTCTATATAAACTAGCATCGAGTTTTGGCTACTGAATTAACTAATTAAGCGGAAACATGACAGCGGATAAAAAGTTGAAAATGGCCTACTCTAATTGTTCAATGGAGATTGCATATAAAATAAATCAAGGTCATAAAAAAAATAAAAGGAGCGCTTTTTAGGGATATAAAAAAAAAACAACCTAACCTAACCCGGCCGAGTCGGATCTTCTGCTAATATTAGTCGCCAAGTCATTATTTATAGTACCTCGCCTATGATTTCAGTAATCTTGTTTATTATTTCTGCTACCTTAAAGTAGCTGCCATTATTTGAATTTTAAAATATCCTTAGTTTAAAGCTCATTTAATATAAATGATTGCCAAAATATTTAATCGCTGACAAGTTATTATTTTAGTTGCAAATAGTTTGCTGCTCTTTAATTTTTCTGTCGCCGAAAAATAATAAGCCTTAAACTAATGTCATTATAATGGGTTGCATTGGTTGCAAAACTGTTACCAAATAAATCTTATAAATAGCGCCCTCTTGACAATCCTCATTTATATTTCTCGTCAGGCTTTAAATGAATTTGTACCTACATTGAAATTTCAGTTAGTATACACCAGTATACACATTAGGTATTAAACATTTTAAGATACAAGTACACCAACCCGTCTACCACAACTACGCTTCGCGACTCTTGTCGCACGACATAACATCATCCGTCACTCTCTCACAGTACAGCGAAGAAATAGATAGGTAATATTTTTCACGCTCAAGGTGCAGAACGGATGGCTAAATCGCTTCTGTATTCTTTCAGTGTCGTGAAAATTCGGCCTTTGAAGTTGTATATTCACGTAGGCATCACAAAAGGCGCGCGGACATTTTTTTGGGGATGTCAATCGATTCAATTCTTTATTGGGATGAAATGTATGTATGCGACTACCTACACTAAGACTACTCTGAAAGTCAGAAATGACCGACAAAGTTCAACATTCCTACAGAGGACTAAAAACGCTCCATACAAAAGACATACCTGCAATCTGCATGTGACGTCATCAGTGGATTGGGTACCAGTAATTTGTATAGAGAAAATAAGTAATTTGCCATTTTCTCCGTGGAAAGTGCGTTTAACTCCATGGCTGTCATACAAAATTATTGTTTTGTTAAATTATGAGGATTCTAACAATTTCAAAATTTATTTTGGGTACAAAAAGAAATCATAAAATTTTCGTACCAATGAAGTAATATATTTTTCAAAATAATTTTGTTGCTTTTTTTCTTGACATATTGCACTGCGCTAATTTTATTCATATATAACTACACTTACGTACTATTCAACATAAGTCGCATCTCCTATTGTGTTAGATTAGAATTGTAAGAAGGAGTGGAGATAGAATAAGGCACCCAAAGTTCCAAAGGTTTAAATGATCGACACACTCGGCATCGGGTCCTATGCACACCCCGCCACTGTTATTTACAGTATTTCTTTAAGCACCGGAAGATCAACTATGTTGTAATTTATGAAGCGGTCTATGTATGGACAAACCACTGCACTTAACCCTGTACGGTTTTTGATTCGATCGCCGGGTCGGATTGGCCTCCTTCCTTGTCCTGGACTTGGTCTTTGTCCTGGTCCTGGTCTTTGTCCTGGTCCTTGGCCTTGGCCTGGGCCTTGGGGGAAATACGACTGTCCTCCTTGTCCACCAGGTCCACTTCCCGGTCCACCCGGTCCTCCTGGTCCATAATCTTCTCCCGGTCCACCAGGTCCCCCCGGTCCATAAGGTCCTCCCGGTCCACCAGGTCCCCCCGGTCCATAAGGTCCTCCCGGTCCACCAGGTCCTCCTGGTCCATAATCTTCTCCCGGTCCACCAGGTCCCCCCGGTCCATAAGGTCCTCCCGGTCCACCAGGTCCCCCCGGTCCATAAGGTCCTCCCGGTCCACCAGGTCCTCCCGGTCCATAAGGTCCTCCCGGTCCACCAGGTCCTCCCGGTCCATAAGGTCCACCAGGTCCTCCCGGTCCATAAGGTCCACCAGGTCCTCCCGGTCCATAAGGTCCTCCCGGTCCACCAGGTCCTCCCGGTCCACCCTGTCGAGGCCCCTTTCCCGGTCCACTTCCAGGTCCAGATCCATTTACATTTCCAGGAAATCCTTCGTCTGAGGGTGGTTTTCCGGGCATGATATGCCTTCTGTAGTTTTGCGCTGCACCTTGTTCACCTCGTCGAAACTTTATATACTCCATTTTTCGAGCCTGTAATTTATTTTGATTCAGCTCTGTTGGCTTGGTTGCGGCATTTCCTGTGGTATTACCTTGGTTTTTAACAATGTGTGATACAACATTATTTATATCGACTCTATCAGTCGTTTGTTGACACTCGTCACTGTCTATTTCTTGTGTTTCCGAAGGTTGTGTTATAAACACAAGTTTTTCAATAATATTAGTTTCGTTATAATCGGATTCACTATGCTTGGTGTTTATCTCTTGTGAACCTGAAGATTGTGTTGTTAATACAATTGTTTCAGGAATATTTGTTTGACTATAATTGGTTTCGTTATGATTGCTTTCATTGTAATCGGTTTCATTATTATTAGTACGTACATTAGAGTTACGACTATCTAGTACGTGCTCTGTAGATTGGTTTACGTTGTTGTTGATTGAAGTTTCTTTATCTTTTAGATGTTGGTTATCACCTGAGCTCTGAATGCATAAACATCCTTTTGGATCCATCCCTTTTCTGCTGACATTTGAATTATTTTCCGAAAAGTGTTTTCGTGACAACTTCTCAACTTGTTTACGGTGTTTTCTTTGTTTTTTTGGTTTTCTAGGACATGATGGTGCCCTTTGATATTTCGTCGGCTTTCTGTTCAGTAACCCGTCGTGTGTTAAATCTGCCACATGGCTTAATTTGCTTATATTCTTGCTTCTTGACCCTGTTAATGCATGCAGTTGTTTCTCCAACACGGTTGTTTTCCGATTTAGGTCTTTTAGTTTTTTCATGATAAGCCTTAGGGCTTTATCTGATTCTTTTAGTTCGACACATAACGTCCAAAGTACTAGAAAAATAAGAATTGTTATGAATATTTTGTTCATTTTATTTTATCCACAAAGAGCTACTCACTGCTCAATGGTCAAACTACAGATGTCTAACTGCGTTTATATCATGTTTTATATCATGTCCCTAGTTGTTTATATGAAGGTGCGTGAACTGATACAGGTGATTAAAGTTTCAAGGCGTTATAAATTATATTCTTTTTGTTTCATAGAGTTTAGTTGAGCTTATACATTATTTGAAAATATTGAAAGTTTAAATTTTTTGTTAATGTAGCTTACATTGATTTGGACAATCATTAGGTACACGTCTCTTTTATTTGCACCACTGACTATAATAGTTATAACATGGATATATTAGGTGATTGATGTCTGATTTACGAAAAAAATACTTAAGTAGGTACGTACGACGTATATGTGTTAAATTTCAGGTGGTCCATTAAATTAAATGCCGGTAAATTTACAATCCAACTTCTAAAAGTGCCCTTGTGGCTACTTACTCAATAAATGATTTCAATTTCTACGACTTTTTTTCTAAATTTACTATTTTACAATAATATAAAAGTTAAACAAAAATAGAACGATTTTATATTAATAATAACTATATACAATATATATTTTGACAAAATATGACTCGCGTCTAAACTAGAATTCCCTGTGTTTCGGGTATAAAAAAGGTTAACTTATTAATAATATAATTTAGATTGTATACTGAGATACATAGAAAAATCATGACCCAGAAACAAATCTACAAGTTTATTACACAAGTATATGCCCTTACCGGGATTCGAACCCAGGGCCGTCGGCTCAGTAGACACGTCCATCAGTGCGTCAAAATCGTCAAGTCGTTAAGAAAAAATCTCGTCGATTCTTTTTCTAAATTGATGGATGTTATAACGATTATTATAGAATTCGGCGAATAAGAAGTAATAATCTCCATGAATTACGTCATAAAATCGATTGTAGGTATTGAGATGACAATTGTCAGGACTGATTTCTCATCCGCCGAGCACATTAGGTGCGATTATTATGTTGGTGGCAATAAACATAACATAACACTAAATATTAGTCTAAATTATGAACTCCCACCAGTTAAAACATCAACCTGTATATGTGACTATTTTGTATATGCTTTGTTATGAGATCTTTGACACAGACGGTGACTTGTGAGATAGTTCATAAATAAATGCATAAGTAGATACTCCATAACATAAATAAGGATAATGTTGATCAATAGCCATAACAATGGTAGTTTAAAGACTCAATCGTGTCAGTAGGTTACATCCTTCCAGCCTCTATAGATCAAATGGGTCGACATAAAGACCCCAATTTTTTAGGAAAATATAGGCCAATTTAAGATACTAATAGTGTATATATGATGATTTTTAATCGGTGATCAGGATTAGAACAATATTAATATATCCAGCTAATATTAAACTTAATAGGGGAGGTATCGCGCAAATTTTACCTGACTGTTTCATTAATTAAAAGTCAAAACATAAATAAAACTTATAACCACTAGATACATGGTCCATCCCAAAGCCTGACCAGAAATATATGACGATGCGCCATATTGCGGAATTTCACTAGAACTAATTTCTTGCACTGGCAACTTTGAGTATTTATAGACAATGGAGGTGTCATAACGTAAACTCTTCGAACAAATTTTTTCGCCAATTTTAGCGGGGGGTGAGGTAAACACGTACAGCACACCACCAAAAGACGAATAACTCAACAGACACAAATTTTGCTGTTGCGATAAACGCACACTACAGCAAAATTCAACACATCAAAAATGACATGCACACAGATACTGTTTTCACGTAGGTAACTGTGCAGCATACATAAGAAAAACATAGTGATGGGACACATATGAAGAATGAGTCAAATCATTTTAATGAATGAACTGAATTGTCTTATAGGTACTATCTATAGTGAAATTTGAAAACTGTAAATTCTGTATATTGAAGATGTTATCCAATAAATATATTTGTTTCTATGTATATATGTCTATATTTATTGTGTCCTTATCACTCTCGCATAACTAAACTGTAAAATAAAACTGTAGCCCGCGGTTGTTTCGGGCTTAAACAATCACGGACTTCTAAAACAAGTACACTCGACTTCATATTGTCGTTGCTAAAATGAAAACATTTCATTTTCGCCATTTTGGAGCTGATAGCTATGTGCAAGTTGTGTGAGCGTCCATGGGTCTAATATTAGAGATTCACAGATCGTCACAGATCAAAGAATGGTTTGCCTGAAATGACAATTTTAGTAGACGTTCACGTAGGATGCTTTGAATGGGCACTGAAAACAACTGTCATTCCCAATGGAATATTTAGTCCAACGTGCTTGTAGTTTAGAGGTCAGTGAATATAACCTTCAGGAAAAGAACATACGCCCATCTAAAAATAAAGGTGATTAATATGAAACAACATATAAAGTGATTTAAAGATATGAGTAAATAATGAGTAAAGAGAAAACAATAAAACAAATTGTTATTAATTTAATTAGAATTACCACATATAAAATAAAATAAAAAAAGTTATAATTAAGTAAATATATTCATCTATCTATCAGCCACAGACGTCCACTGCTGAACATAGGCCTCCCCAAGAATCGTCACAACCCTCGCTACGCTGCGCTTTCCTATACGTGGTCGCCACTCTAGCACTTTGCTGACCTAACGGCCATCGATTCTCCGGGCTACATGGCTTGCTCATTGCCACTTCAATCGTGCAGTCCTGTGAGCTATGCCGGTTACCTTGGTTCTTCTACGGCATATCCTCATTTCTCATTCTATAAAAGAAAAGAAGAATAAGGAAATAAGGAGGCAGCAGTGAAGATGGAAAGAATATGAAATAAAGTCTATAAATAATAGTATATGAATAACGCATATACTCATAGCCCAGCATTAAATGTTCCTTTTATCTAGATATACTTTTAGCAAAGAATTATTTTCATTTTCATATTAAATTTCAACATCGTATGTCTAGAGAAAGGTAATATTTCTAATTCACCTTGCAAGATTTAAAAATAACATACATCTATACCTATTATTAAATTCAATCACTACATCGTATAGAACAAAGTCTGTCCCTATGTATGCTTAGATCTTTAGAACTACGCAACGGATTATGACGCAGTTTTTCTTAATAGATAGAGTGATTCAAGTGGAAGGTTTATAATATGTAGGTATAATACATGCATAATTTATCAGTTTTGCACCCGTGCGAAGCCGGGAGGGTCGCAAGTATCTAATAATACACTAACTATTAAACGAACTGCAGTGATCGAATGAATGAATGATTCATTCAAATGTTGAGTCGTGGTTTTGACTTTGTCACATCCCTCGCCCCTGTACCACCGTTTTATGTTTACATTTTTCTGTCGTTTACGTATCGCAACGGTTTTTTCTTTCAATGGAGATTGTACTTCAATACACATTTAATAGTTAATAAAAACACTTACCTGTGATAGGAAACGCGATCTTGTGGCGAATTTGAGGTGTCGGATCGTCTTTTACACGAAAATACTGCACAATTCACCATTTTTTAAGAGAAATGTCACGCGACACGGAATGATGCAAAATGACAGTGAAGTGACTTTAAGTAGTTTTATATAACGTGCTTGACCATTTGACCAATTATTTTGCCGGAGGGGGTCGCCCATGCATGGCATCTCCTGTCTAAATATAAATACTCAAAGACTGGCAATGATTTTATGATGGTTTGTCAACAATGTCAATGTTATTCGTGGTGATTTCTTTAAAAAACAAATATTTAAAAATATCCAAAGACAATGCCGAAAACGATTCACATTCGTAAAATAAAGTTTACACGTGTACTACACGAAAAATTGTCAGGAAAAGACTGCTTTCCACTAAATGATAATACGAGGTTAACATAGTGGAACTGACACTTAACTGACAGGTATTGTCATTATAGTGGATTGCGATTGATTGCATCTTATAATCTTATAATTAGCGCCCTCTTGACAATCCTTATATATTTCTAAATTATTGAAGTACGATACCTACGTCAAGTGCCATCGCTTTGGTGGGAAATTGTCCACGACTTTGTTTATGTAATGACAATGACAAGTTATTACTCATAAATTGTAATTACCATTTAATTATTAAAGAGATTGTAAGCTCACAGTCACGGTCACAGATATAGATTAGTAGGGTGACAAGGAATCTAAGACAAAATTGGTTTCAAAATAAAAATGATCATAGAAATATAAGTCTTGTTTTCATGTAAATACGACTTCAACGTGACCGCCATCAAAAATTACTGAGTTAGAAAAGTTGGTAAGTACCTGATCTGTATCACCGATTATAAATCATCGTGTATACTAAAGATAATACATTGTAACAATTAAAACTAAGAACATAATCAGATCAATGGGATCTTGCGTCTCTCCCTATTCGGAGTGGTGGCTTGGGGATCCGGCGTGCGCGGGACATCAGCCTTCCGGCTTTTTTGGCATCGGCGTGTGGTGTTGTGGACCTTGTGATTGATATATTGGCCCTGGAAGGTGACAAAGCAACCATATCGTATGCGTCTGATGCCCGGGATGCTTGGATGGCTCTCAACCCGAATAGTAGCACGCCTGAAAGGCCGGACCGCCAGCGCTTGTGGGACGATGCAGGGGTGGCGCGGATACTGTGCTCGCTTGTCGATGGCGCGGAGGGGGTGGATAGGGCAAGGTTGAGAGCCGTGTCGAAGCTGGAGTCTGGGGCGTGGCTACATGCGCTTCCCTCCCCCCACCTAGGCACTCTGCTCGACGACGACTCGATGCGGGTGGTTGTGGCTCTCCGCCTGGGCTGCGATGTTTGTGAACCACATTTATGCTCAATGCAGCTATCCTCTCATATGATGCGCAAGCCTTTGACACCATAACATGTCAACAAACAACATCGGTTGGCTCAGATCACATGCCCTGGCTACTGGACCTAAACATAGTGGTAGATAAAGAGAAAGCACTGGTAAGAAACACGCGTGGTATTGCAAATAACGATGAAATCAGACAAAATTTTCAACAAACACTATGGAATAAGACTACCTTACTTCCAAAGATAATAACATCCGACGCAAAGTGCGAGGAATACATATTACAACTAGAAAAAGCTATTACCGAAACCCTGGACGAGTATGCACCACTACATGAAGTTAACAGAAGAAATGAACTCCCAGAAGAGATTAATAAGTTAATAGACGAAAGAAATAAAGCGAAAAGTAAAGCGTGGCGTCTACGCTTGAACCCAGATAGAGTAACTGAACAAAGAAGAACATACAATCATCTTAAACGCCTGGTCCAGCAAGCACTATTGGAGTATAACGACGAGAAATGGACACGATTAATTAACGATCCGCAGAACAATAGAGCTCAGATGTGGCGAATCCAACGCAACCTGAAGGCTCCAGTACAAAGACTACCCCACATTGAGGGCTGCAACAACGAGAAAGAAACCATCGACTCCCTGGTTGAAGCAGCGATCATCACTAAAGCCAAGATAAGTGACGACGATAAGAGCACAGAGAAGACCACACCGTTTCAGCCTCTCGACGCTACTTCTATAGAGGAAATACGATTTGCACTCAGACGCTTTAAAAATAAGAAGGCGCCGGGCCCGGACAAAATAAAAGCGGATGCCCTCAAACTTGGAGGCGATCCATTTCTCATCAGGTACAAAGTAATAGCTGATTACCTGCTCTTGACAGGCTATTATCCTAACAGATGGAAAACAGGTGAGTGCATCTTTCTACATAAAGCCGGCAAGAATCACCGAGATGCCAAATCGTACCTCACCCATCACCCTCTTAAACATCATGGGTAAGCTATACGAACGTCTGCTCCTATCGCGCCTGTGACAAACCGCTGACAGACTCCAACCGCTGTTTCAACATGGCTTTACCAAGAACAGAGGAACAGGCACACAAATCCTTCGCACCGGTAAGTTCATAACAGATGCGCTGGAAGCTAAGGAGAGCGTGGCCATGGTGTCGACGGACCTCTCAAAGGCCTTCGACTCCATAAATCATAAAGGTCTATCAAAGAAGCTTCAAACAGCCGATGTCCCGAACAACATTATCCAAGTAATAGAGAATTACCTGACTGGTCGCAAAGTCTATGGGCGTTTTAGAACTACCAACGGTGATGAGAAATCGGTCCCACATGGAGTTCCCCAGGGCTCAATCCTGGGCCCGGTAATTTTTAATCTGTACGTACACGACGTTTGGGACCATCGGGATCATATCCGCGGACTAAAGCTCTCCCAATACGCTGATGACCTGTGCATCCTCATCAGATCTCCCGACCCGAACTCCGCAACGCAGCGCGCAGGCTGGGCTGCCGAAACTATTATCGACTACTACCATCGTTGGGGGCTACATTGTAACGTAGAAAAAACAGAGTGTGCCATGTTCACTAACAAGAGAAAGTACCGAAGAACCATTCGTATAAAAAATGAGGTTATCAATTATAAACACAGTATCAAATATCTGGGAGTACATCTTGACAAAACCATGACCATGGGTAAACAGACCGACTACGTAGTTCAAAAGGCGCGACGAGCACGCAGCGCGTTAGCCCCCATCATAGGCTGGCACGCCAAGACGGACCTGACGGTAAAACTCGCTGTCATTCAGGCCTGCCTACTTCCAATATTGGACTATGGCGTAGTACAACTACTCTCACGTTACAGTAAGAGCAACTTAATAAAAATTTAACGCCAATATCGTATGGCCCTCAAGACCACCGGACAATTCCCAAGACGCCTAGAAAATTCTGTCCTCTGGGAAATGCTAGACTGGGACCCATGGCACCTCCGAGCGCAAGACCTAAACGAGGACATGCTGCGTCGATTCCGCGAATTGCACATCGAGGGTTTAGACACCCCTGGTGACGCCTACATCGGATACGGACAGCACAACCCCCTCCTAACTAATACTAGACTAGGTGAAATAAATTATGTACCAAAAAAAGACAGGAGTCGGCTGCTCAGCAAGCGAACAACCGCTCCACGTCCCCATAGATTGTAAGAATTCGTTGTAATTAGGATAAGATAATATTGAGCAACATTTTAAATTTATATAAATTTATTTTGTACATACTCACAGACTAACAAACATACAGCACACACTACATGACACTTATACAGATCTTTTAGACACACATGAGTAGAGTGTAAGTAGCTGACACACCCACGGGCCGAATAAACCATCGGCCTGCTGGACATATTGTAACATATGAACTAAGGAAATAAACATCTTTCTATTCTATTCTATTCACATTTATGCATCTGCGGTACCAGGGTGGAGAGCAACGGGCACCATGGGTTGAGTTGCTGTCGTTGCGCGGGGAGATTCTCGCGCCATCACGCTCTGAACGACATCGTGCGGAGGGCGCTAGTGTCAGCCAACATACCGTGTGTTCTGGCGCCTACAGGGTTGAGTAGGTCGGATGGGAAAAGGCCGGATAGTTTGACCTTGGTCCCGTGGCAGAAGGGCAAGTGCCTGCTGTGGGACGCAACATGCGTCAGCACTTTCGCTGCCTCGCATCTGTGCGGCCGGAGCGGCGGCCGAGACGGCTGCCCTTAGAAAGCGGGACAAGAACTCCGCCCTGACAAATTACTTATTTGTCCCTCTCGCGGTGGAGACGCCTGGCTGTTGGTGCTCAGAAGCCAGAACGTTCTTGGCGGAAGTCGGGCGCCGTTTGCGAGAGAGAGGTCATGACCCCCGTGCCGGGTCATTCCTGTTGCAAAGGCTGTCGATTGGGATTCAACGCGGTAAAGCAGCGAGCGTGATGGGCACCTTTGCTCCTGGAATGACTCGGGGCGGGTTATTTGATTAATACCTAAGTACTTACCTGGGTTATGTTAGGTTAAGTGACTGATTACCTATTGACATTTTGTATTATTATTGAATAAAGAACATTGCGATTCAAGAACATATAATATGTATATAATATATATAAACCTAATTATAAATACAAAACAGGCTCCAGGTCGGTGCGAGCAAGAGAGTGCCCAGGAGGCTGGCCGCATTACCACGCTGAATAGTCCGGGCTATTCTTTGGCAGTATGAGCCAGCCCTCTGGTCACCTGAAGCATCGACTAATCTCTTTGCCAATTCATGGAGTTTTGTATGGGCACTTTATTTAGATACTAATACAACATTTTAAATAATTACAATAAAATACAATTGCATTATTTTATTATTACCTATATTAATTTATTACACATGAACCAAAACTATTATTATTTTTTGGTTATACGGACTAGTTTTGGAAATATATAAAAACGGTGAAAGCGTCGTCGTCAAAAAAACAGCACTCAAATGACGTCACCTTGCGGAAAAACCGGCCAAGTGCAAGTCGGAATCGCGCATCGAGGGTTCCGTTCAAATACTTTTCCCATTTTAACTGGCCGAGTTAAGTTGAGTTTGCACCTGGTATGTATCGCAACCGATCACGTTTGTTGTATGCGAGCCCCCTTAAATATTTATTTTATTCTGTTTTATTGTATTTTTTTTCATAGTGGCAACAGAAATAGGTACATCATATGTGAAAATTTTAATTCTCTACTAGCTATCACGTTTCATGAGATACAGCCTGGTGACAGACGGACAGACGGACAGACCGGACAGCGGAGTATTAGTAATTGGGTCCCGTTCTTTACCCTTTGGGTACGGAACTAAAAATCAATTTAGTTTATTGCGTCAGTACACAGAACAGTCTAGCATATTTTGCCGCATGCTACATTTGCTGCAAATTGATACGGAGGGCTATCTTCGCCCCCTTCGCTTGTCACGTGGCTCAGCGTCATCTGTCCTGCTCACACGGTATTGAAAGGAAAGTGACAGATAGTACTTTGACAAGCGACTCCTTGTCGAAGTTATGCTAGACATGCAGTACCTTTACCATGAGTTTACAGTGACAGTAGTCGTACAGTGCAGTAGCGACTGCGAAAACGATTTGTATGGCGAATTGTAGTTCCACATAGTGACCGCTAGGGGCGCTGTACTATTCTCCATACAAATCGTTCACGCTGTCGCTAGCGAGTACGGTCACGTTGACTCATGGTAAGGGTACAGTCAACCAATTTGATTCCTAGGCCATTTCGTACCTTGTCACAGTGAACGTCAATATGAAAGCCGCTTGAAACCTCATATCATTGTCATTGTGACAAGGTTCTATAGTGGCCTAGAAATCAAATTGGTTGACTGTACAGGTGTTACAATAATCATAGTGTATCCGTAGTATGTCGTTCCGATGTAGGTTCAACGAATACGAGTAAGTATTGCTTTCTATTTGTCAAGTATGACTCAATAAATGCGTAGGGTTTTTTTCGCTTGTGGCAAACGAAACCGAATTCCTTTGTCTTACTTTACTTATAGCTTAGAAGAAATACGCCTAGTAACCTAGTTACCGCTAAACTGAAGCCACTTTTGGTTATCCACGGGCTAAGTTTCGTGCGTGTGCGCATCTGTCACAACGTCAATATCACAAGCAAACAGTCCCTACGATTAGTTCGTAGACACACACTCGTACATTAACTTCAGACTAATAAGGTTTCAATCCAGCTAAAGTTTTTGTTGTATATCACCGAAACTTGACTACAAGCAAATTTTATTGTATAATGAACTAACTAATAAGTACGTTATATTTATTATTTAAGTGTATTTTGCAATTATTTTATTAATTTTCATTTTGAGTAATCGTTACATTCTGGCAGTATAACCTGTCAAATTTCTCAACTAAACGCAGTTTAGTTTAGCATTATCTGTGGTAGACTACAAAGAACAAAAAGTTATACAATTATTTGTTAGGTACTTAGTTACTGCAATATTTTTGTAACAAAAATACTGTTCGTATTTAAGTTTCATGATATAAAATGGTGTAAATTTTTACTGCATAGGTAATATTGTTCATTTGTGTTCGTTTAATGATTGATTGTAATTTTCTGTATATATTTGAATTCTCCTTGCTTAGAGTAAGGGTTTTATGTTTTAAGCTGCTGGCTGTGTTGCCAATGCTTATGATAAAAAAATACAGAAAAATGTTGGCTAACAATAGATTAATGTTTATTTTTGTCTTATTTTTTTTAATTTCCTCTCAAATGTGATGAAAAATATTGTGTGTATGGCGGGTAGTAAGGTGATTACAATTTCAGGCCATAAAAGGTTTTCTAACAGACCTTCCTTAGTAATCCCCTTCTTACCAACCTTATGACACAATATACTATTAAATAATTATCTCAGTTACTTGGTAGCCGATGACTTGAGAGACGACTCCCATTAGGGCCAATATGATTTCTCGTAGATTCAGCTGTACAGCGCAGGTAAAAATAACACTATAAAGGTCGTATCTTTATATGGACTTCATAGTAAGATACGACTTTTTCACATAGCACGGCAGTGTACACCTGCAGCCTATGGACGAGGTACAGGCAGCGTGCCATGAATGCCATGCGTGTATTACAACGACGCGTTCCGGGTACTGTTGTGGCTGCCGAGATACCGTTAAACTACCCAACTATAGTCCAGTCCGCACAACTATGGTCCAATTTAATCCGAAAATTACTCTTTAATTAAATATGTGCCGTTACCGAAAATTTTCGGATACTTCATACTTTCCTCATTTTGTATGGGAAATGAGAAAATTTTCCGAAAATTTCCAAATACTTCAAACTTTCCTCATTTTGTATAGGAAACGAGAAAAGTTTCCGGAAATTTCAGGATACTTCAAACTTTTCTCCATTTTGTATGGGAAATGAGAAAAGTTTCCGAAAATTTCCGAATACTTCAAAACACAGAAACGGCACATCACTCAGAAGCTTAATATCTAGATTCTTGTATGCCCTATTTACATTACGTAAAACTACGAACTTCTCCGCAACACTATCAGCCTATTACGCCTATGCGCATTCGTGGTTACGGTATGGGATTACTATGTGGGGCAACAGCACTAATGCAGACGAATTATTCGTGATGCAGAAAAAGTGTATGCGTATATTAGTGGGTATACCAAATAGAGAAAGTTGCAAACCGCATTTTATGGAGCATGATATCCTTACGCTACCATGTCTATATATTTACGAATTATGTATGTTTGTGCGTAAAAATATACACATATTCAAAAAACAGCAAAACAAAAGATTCGAATATAAACTTACATTACCCGTACCAACAATAGAACTTTTCAGAAGTAGCCCATGTTATGCAGCAGTTAAATATTATAATCAAATCCCGGACCATACTAAAAAAGAAGCAAGTGACAAAACATATGCAAAAAAGTTAAAGTCATTCTTAGCACAAAAATGTTTTTACACAGTGCAAGAACTGTTTGAGTACAGTCGTCAAAAATTTTCTTTTTAATTTGAATTTATGTTATTTATCATTTGTTATTTTTTGTAGTTTTAGTTAACTTTCATTAGATTCTAGATGTACACCCTTAGATGTCTGCTAAAGCAGGCTTAGTTTTAAGATTTTGCAATACCCTTACAGGGTCCATGTGATACATATGTATATTTTTAAAGATCTTTTGCAATTACCATGGTATGCAATAAAGAATATGAATATGAATATAATGCTTAAATTCGACTTATATCTTGCGTGTATGTATTGTTACAGTCACACAGAAACTCGGACAGGCAAATCTAAATAACAGATTAAAAATAAGGTACTCGTTTATAGCAAAGTAGCTATTCAAACTACGAAAAACCTGAAATATAACAGCAACATCAAAAAAAAATTACATATTGTTTTAAAACACATTACTGGCTGGGTAATCTAAAAAAAGTACAGTGTTAAAGGCTTAATGAAAACTAAATCACAATTACGTTCTTTGTTTTACGAAAGTTAGTAATCTAATATATGATATGAGTAACTTTTTTTATACAAAGTGATCAATTAAGTTTGGTTTTAATCAGTCAGTATCACCTGTTAATCTATCCAATCTATAACATCGCCCAAAAATAATCTACCACGCTCAATTATTCTTCCAGGTATCTGCAATAACCTGTATATCAGTTGGCAAAATTTTCCTTGGAGGGTGTTAGGGCGCGGACGGTGTGTCGTATGGCCATCGCCCTCGTGCTCCCCCTTGCCCCCCTCGTCAGTATCATCGTCGCTATAATAATAGTCGTCGGCAGGCGTAGTGGCTTCCTTCTCTTCAGATTCCTTCTTGTTTGGATGCTGTTGTTGTTGTTGTTTTTGCGAATGACTGCTACCTCCTGGAGGCTTTGCAGGGCTTTTAGTTGGTTTTGGTGGTGGTGTGGGTTCGTCATCAGAATAATACTCAGAATCAGATACTCGAGGGAATGGTTTTTTTTGTCTTTGCCTTTTAAATTTGCGACGAAATGTTCTCCCCGGGGAATACACAAATGAGTATGGACCTCGTGGTTTTGAGTTTACTCGATGTGGTTTATTATTACGTCTCGTGAAAGATTTCCCCGTTGTTGTTAGTAACGTCGCGATATGTTTCGGGTTGCTTCTTTTTCCAATTTTAACCGTTGTTTCTTGGTTGTCTTTTCCCTCTAATTCTACACATAAGGATAGTATTATTGTTGCTAATATAATAATTATGTTCATTTTTGTTGATTTAAAGGATCACTTTTGTTTTCTACTCCACGGTGCACTGCGAGTGAGGAGTCTTCTTTGTGTCAGACTAATTATTTGTTTCAAACTCACACGATCGACGCACTGGCTTATATCGGTCGGTGAGGATCTCTGAATATATACAGGGTGACAATTATCTTCGACCTATCGAATGAGGAACAATATATTGAAGAAGGATTTGGTGAATTGTTTGGTAACCCGTAAAACTCTGCTTTACAGGCAATCCAATTACAGAACAGATCAGCTAGTTATAAAAACAAAATAATGTCTGTTGGTTTCTTAGTTTGTTAATATTGTGTGGAACGGCTATGTTATTTGTATGAAAATAAAGTTTGAAATATTGGACGCTGCATTGGTGGTATTGCATCCGCTGCCTTCGTATTCTCGGTATATCTATTCTGGCTCGAGTATAATATATAGTTTGGGACCTCAGTCTGTACTTTTTGGTATTTAAAAAAATGTAAACAAACATTAAAGAGTTGTTTATAAGATAACGTTTGGTTCCTGTAAAAAAAATTATATTATAAAATAATTGACCTCACTACTGCAGTCCGTTCCGTTTAAATAACATGTGTATTGCTTAATTTTACCGAATATATCTATATGTATGTAGTATATTATAATTATGTATTTGTGTAAGTTTAAGTAAGTATATTATATTCTATTTAAATTTGTGTTTTTTTTTATAGTCTCCAACGTTATACTCGTAGACCCTGCACCAACTCAATGTTTCTGTTTAGCCCTATGGTTGACTGGTAGAGAATGCCTTGTGGCATTAAGTCCGCCATTTGTACTAGCTTGATCTGTGCAATAAAGTTTAAATGAAATAAATGAAAATATATACAAATTCGCGAATACAAACATGTTTTTATCACATTAAAATAAATATATATCTTTATCTCAGTAAATTGTCACTAAAAACTACCCAAATTTGCAGAGGTTTAACACAAAAGGCTGCATTATACTGCAAGTAACACGACTAAAATAATAATAATAATAATTTATTTATTTCAGGCATCAAAGGCCCATAGATAATTACCTTACAATCTAACAATACATTATTAAATATTAAAATAATAAAAACATAAGTAACTAAAGCATTTTTCAACAGCGACAATAGAAAGTCACAGGTTTAAAGTAGTTTAACTTTGTCGGTTTGACATTCGCCATTGCTTGCCGTCAATTTGACAGCTCCAGTTTGTTTACATTTTTTTTAAATACCTAAAAGTACAGACTATAGGTCGAGTTGTGTCAGATTGTCCTTTATATTTATTTATTTGTAAAAGCTCCGAACTCTTTAGTGCCTGTTAAAGGAAATTCGCAAAGAATACAACAATATTTTTTACATTCTCGATTAACCTACCTACCGGGTTTGCTCATGTCGTAAATGTCTAATGTCGTTCGACATGTTTCGAATCGGTTCGCGACTCATCACAAGAACGCTGAACAGACACGGTGTTGGCCAAACTTATCGAACACTGCGCGCCATAGCTGGTCGCTGCTGATGATGTATCACGAACCAATTCGTTACATGTCGAGCGATATTCGACTGATACGACGTGAGTATAACTGTTCCATATTGTGTTTTAATATGCCTTAGAGTCACGGGACCATTCTATGTAAAATACTATATGTATTCATCATCAATTTTAGAGCTGCGCTCCTTGTCGGTGTACCAATCACCAGCCGTTTCTTTCTTGGGCTTTCTCATTCACTTTTTGGTAAGACATCACTTTAACCTTTAATTTTATTTGCTCAAATAAATTTCATCGTGGCCTTCCTCACTTTCCTTCGATTTTTCCTTCTATGATATTTTTTGAGTAAAGTCGTCTTTATAAAAATTCATATTTTTTTCACTCCTAACACGTTTTACCCTGTATAAGTATTTGTACAACGCATCCTATATTATGAGACCAAGGTTAGATGAATGAATTATGAGAGACTTTACTTTTAAGTACTTAGTTGTAATAATATTATTTTACAAATGTTTACGACTTCAGCATATAATTGTAAAACACCTACTGTGAAATACAATTAACCTTTAAATTGTTTTTTTTTATTCCTTGCTGTAAGGATCTAAAGGCTATAATTAATTTTTTTACCATGGTTTTTCCGAAATGTTTTTTAAATTGTTAATTTCTCAGTTCCCACGGTCGTAGTGTATTATATTATAATTAAGCCGAGAATGGCAACGGTCGTAGTGGCTGAAGGGATAATTTCCCTTCAAAATTAATAAAATAAAAAAATATTGTTGTGTGTTGACACTGTTGACATTGGTAAAACCGTTAAAATATTGTCATTGACAAGAATCAACCATCGACTAGTTTTTTTTAACTAAGTTTCAAAGACAAAGGTCCTTTCAGTCTCTATTATTGAGTCTGCCAAATTGTCAATTAAAAAAAAATCGGAATACGTTGGCTAAAAAATTAATGACCTGCAGCTAATGGACCCTTACAGCAAGAACTACAGAAAAACAAAGGATTTAAAGGCCGTCGAAAAATTATACCCATCACTCGCTTTCAGATTGCACTAGCGAAGCATCGAATACATACGAGTATTAAGAGGCCTTGTTCCTTTTAAAATGCTGATTGTTGTAGACATTTTTCTCCATGATCAAACATGTTTCTTAACTTATTATTGATGTTACTACCTAGAACAGATTAGGATTGAGATTTATTGGTATATATTAGAAGCTACAGTTTGAATTTTTCATTGACAATTTTTGTTTCAAAAACTACTTGATATTATCATAATTCACGCGGAAAATTAGTTTTTGAAACTCATTTACAACTGCACGCAATGAAAGCATGTAAACTGGAACTCGGCAAAAAGTATTATTCACTTGAATAAGTTGGTTGAAATTAACAATATATTTGTCATAGTATAAAAAAAATAAAAGGAATAAGACCTTTTAAAGAAGTTTTTTTTTTTTATTGAACGACCCGTCGGTCAGAGTCCATCGAGATGGTTCTTAGCTATGTTTGGTGGAAATAGGACCAGTAGTTTCCAAGATATTCAGATTTAATTGCAGTAAGTGATAAGATCTCAGCCAATATTGAAGCGAAGAATTCCATATTTTGTAGTTATGTTCAATTTTATTAGCATTTTCTTATCACGTATATAATAAGGGTCTCATGATGACCAGCTACTAGTGTCGGAGAAACCATTAATTAACTAATATCTATATTATTATAAAATAGGATAAATAAAATGTCTGTACATTGATATTATACAAATAACCTAATTTTTTTATTATTTTTTTTTATTTTAATTTTTAATTATAGTTTAAATAATAGTAAATATAACAATAAAAAATAATTAAAAATAACAACAAAAAATAATTAAAAATAACAATAAAAAATAAATAACCTTTGTGTCATTATTAATAAAAATACTTAAAAATAACAATAATAATAACTCCTGGACACGGCGCGCATTGTCAGGAGGTTTCTCTCTTTGCAGCCCTAACCACCGGTAGCCTGGGCCCTGCCCCGCTGCCGGCGGCACCCTAGGTTAGGTTTTTTATAATGTGTTTATATGTTTCGTAATTTCTTTATTGAATTTTACTTTTTATACAATACATCATCATCATCATCATCATTTCAGCCATAGGACGTCCACTGCTGGACACAGGCCTCCTCAATTGACTTCCACATGGGCCGGATAGAAGCGACCCGCATCCAGCGTGTCCCCGCAACCCTGACCAGGTCATCCGACCACCTTGCGGGTGGCCGTCCTACGCTACGCTTGCCGGTACGTGGTCTCCACTCGAGAACCTTTCTGCCCCAACGGCCATCGGTTCTTCGAGCTATGTGCCCTGCCCATTGCCACTTCAGTTTGCTAACCCTGTTTGCTATGTCGGTGACGTTAGTTCGTCTACGAATCTCATCATTCCTGATTCGATCACGTAGAGAGATCCCGAGCATAGCCCTTTCCATAGCTCGCTGAGTGACTCTGAGCTTCCTTAAGAGGCCCATAGTTAGAGACCACGTCTCGGCTCCGTAGGTCATCACCGGTAACACGCACTGGTTAAAGACTTTTGTCTTCAAGCACTGAGGTATCTTGGACGAGAAGACACTTCGCAGTTTCCCGAAAGCTGCCCATCCGAGTTGAATCCGTCGATTGATCTCTTTCTCGAAGTTGGACCTGCCTAATTGGATCGTCTGACCCAGATAGACGTATTCGTCGACAACTTCGAGGACCGAGTTCCCAACCAATACTGGGGTGGGTGCTACATGGACATTCGACATGATCTTCGTCTTGTCCATGTTCATCTTAAGGCCTACCTGTTGGGATACTCGGTTGAGATCATCCAGCATTATACCGAGATCCTCCAGCGTCTCCGCCATGACCACGATATCGTCAGCAAACCGAAGGTGCGTGATGTACTCGCCATTTATGTTGATGCCAAGTCCTTGCCATTCCAAGAGCTTGAAGGCGTCTTCCATTGTGTTGGTGAAGAGCTTCGGAGATATTACATCTCCTTGTCTCACACCTCTCTGCAATGGAATCGCCTCCGTACACTGGTCTTGTACTCGGACTGACATAGTGGCGTTGTTGTACACACTCCTGAGCACCTCGACATACCGATGGTCAATTCGGCATCGCTGGAGGGACTGTAGTACTGCCCATGTCTCGACGGAATCAAAGGCCTTCTCATAGTCCACAAACGCTAAGCAGAGTGGCAGATTATACTCTTCGGTTTTCTGTATAACTTGCCGCAGCGTGTGTATGTGGTCTATGGTACTGAAGCCTTTTCGAAACCCGGCTTGTTCGGGAGGCTGGAATTCATCGAACCTGCTTGAGAGACGATTCGTGATGACCCTAGAAAAGAGCTTGTAGACATGGCTCAGAAGCGAGATGGGTCTATAATTCTTGAGATATTTTTGATACAATACATATATTATAAAAAACCTAGCCTAAGATACGAAATGAATAAAGAACTTTAATTTCGTTTATTTTGTTCAATATATTCAATGTGCAGACATTTTATTTATACTATTTTGTAATAGTATAGATAATGAATTAATTAACGTGATAATGCCAAAATATTTTAAATTTTGTAAATTGAGCACATAGCATTGTCACGTCGAATTTGAGCCCTTCAAATTACATTGAAGAGAAACACGGGGCTTACGATATATTTAGAACCGTCGCAATGATGCGGAAAGTAACGTAATGCCATACAATGCTCTCATATAGTTTCATTCAAGCTTCATTGTATGAGCTCATAGCTTCCCACTATTATATTACATTTTTAATTATTGTGTTATCTAACCTTTGAATGAGCATTTTTTCTATTGTTGTCGGTGAAGGTAAATATTTATATGTACTTTAATGGGACAACCCCGCATATTTATGTCCAAGTAGGTACATACATTCAAAAAGTAGAATGTCTGTTTCTGTGATATAAAAAGTGCATGTGTTATTTAGACTTATAACGCTTATTAAACCTAAAATCACATGCCTCAGATTTAAGAAACCTTAATCCTTTAAAATATATTTTTGATTCATATTATGACAAATATACCTATTATTGATAGTTTCAACCAACTTTTAGAAGTGAATAATACTTTTCTCCTATTTCATGCTTTCATTGCGTGCAGACGAAAATCGGTTGAAAACAAAAAACAAATTTTCCGCGTGGATTTTGTCAATTTCGAGTAGTTTTTGAAACAAAAATTATCAATGAAAAATTCAAACTGTAGATTTCAAATATATACTTGTTTGATCATAGAGAAAAATGTCTAAAACAATCAGCATTTTAAAAGGAATGCCTCTTAAATGCACTCCTTTTGGCATTCACAGAGATGCAACCAGATTAGTTCATTTTCTCCGCTTCGAGTGGACAGGCAGCTTTAAGAAACATTTAAAAATTGGGCAAGTGCGAGTCCGACTCGCGCATGAAGGGTTCCGTACCATAATCTATAACACGTTTGTTGTATGGGAGCCCCCCTTAAATATTTATTTTATTTTATTTTTAGTACCTATTTGTTGTTATAGCGGCAATAAAAATACATCATCTGTGAAAATTTCAACTGTCTAGCTATCACTGTTCTTGAGATACAGCCTGGTGACAGACGGACGGACGGACAGCGAAGTCTCAGTAATAGGGTCCCGTTTTTACCCTTTGGGTACGGAACCCTAAAACAGTGTTTTTTAAAGCTGTATATTCTCCGACAGGTTTTCACTAATCAGCTATATTGTGCTATTTCAGTACACTCCCGACGAGCGCCGCCTGTGCTTTATAGGTTTCGGCTCAGTAACAGTTAACCTGGTTAACACTTTCACCAGTGGTTCCCAAACTTTTGCCCTAGCTCCACACTACTCGCGAAGTTCGCCGAGGTTGAGCGAATATGATAGTGTAGCAGCTTTCTTTGTTGGCAACACCATCAATTTGAATTTAGACCGTTCAGGTACAACCAGCACTGCTGGTAGTCTGATGGAGGGGAAAAGTCTATATAAGACTCGCCATCGGCCTCGAGACGGTCTCCTATGTGAGTTTACTTATAACCTTGAAACTATGTCAGTTTACTATAAGATTTAAAATATCGAATAAAGTGAAAACAAGTGAAGTCCTTAGTGTATCCGTGCATACTTACTTGTTCGTTTGTCTATCTTCTTGGATATCCCATTATTATCTCATTTGCTCAAGGTTAACTGGAAGAGATCCCTTATAGGGATAAGTTCGCCTTTGTACATGTTTATTATTTTTTTAAGTTTTGTAAATTGTTTTTGTGTACAATAAAGTGTTTACATACACACATAATACAATTAAAGGCAGTGTTTTACTAAATCGATATTAAGGTGTAAGGATATGTAGTGGAGGAGCACTTCGCTGCGGAAACCCATACTTCAGCCAACTTTTTTTTTTTTTTAACAAACAACCTCACACAAATCGATCTAGTCCCAAATTAAGCTCAAGAAGGCTTGTGTTATGGGTACTAGACGACGATATACGTACTTATATAGATAAATATATACTTAAATACGTACATAGAACAACCATGACCCAAGCACAAATATTCGTGTTCATCACACAAATATTTGCCCCGGCCGGGATTCGAACCCGGGACCGCCGGCTCAGTAGGCAGGTGTCTACAAACCGAGCCAAACGCGTCGTCAAAACTTTGCTTCAGTCAATTTCGATCGACTTCGCGAGTAGTGTAAAGCTAGGATTACATTCGCGGTGCACATACAGTTTAAAATTTTGTATATCACTACATTGCTACATAGTTATGCTAGACGTACACTTATAATAACTGTGACACGCGATTCTTTGCCGCGCGAGCAATACTATTTGTGACTTTCCTTTCAATAACGTGCGAGCCATACGATAGATGCTAATTCGTGAGATAAAGTTTTGATAGCCCAACTAGCAGGGCAAATTTTTTAATATGATTTTTGAATACTCACGCCGCATATAAGAACGTAATCAAAGACTATGTTTAGTGCAAAAACCGCATCAAAAATGGCTAAATAGTTTCTGACACGCTCACATGCTCTGAAATTATAAATGAACTCAATTACATAAATCGATCTAGTTCTACAGTGAGCTCTGACTAGTAGGCTGGGCTATGGGCACTACTGGCACTAGACGACGATTTACATACTTATGTAGATAACATACTTACTTTAAAACATAGAAAACATGCATGACCCAGGAACATATATTCGAGTTCACCTCACAAATATTTGCCTTTGCCGGGATTGGAACCCGGGGCCGTTGCGTCAGTAGGCAGCTGCACTACTACAACTGCACCAAGCGCATCGTCACGTTCCGTTCGTCGTGAGTAATTAAGAGTGAATCAAGATCAAGAGATGGCCCTTTTATTTTATTGCTCTTGGTTAGCTATAAAATCTATAAATGTAATACAAAAAGATCAATCGGTAAAGAAGTTTGAGAACCGCTATTACGGACGATCCGTCCACTGCATAGGGAATTGTTACGAAAATAACATCTCACTCAATAGAGTATGTACGTGGAATACGGCCCACTTTAAGTATTTCAACGATGTGGTTTCCTCACTATACGTGGACCTAATTTTACTTGCCCTAATATTTGCCAAAATATAATTAAGCTACTATTTTTTATTCATAAACTGACCGGCGATTGACCTCAATATCGCCTGATGGTAAGTGACTACGGGTTGAGGATGTGGCTCGCTTGGTTCAGTAGGTAATAGCCTATTCACTCTTACCTTGAACAGATGGGAGCGAGTGCCATTCCTTAGCGGTTTGCATTAGAAATGAATCAACTCGCTTCGTACGAACAAGTGGTAAACTGAAATCATAATGTGACGCTCTGGGAAAGTAGGGGGAAAGTGCTATGAAAGGGACAGGTTATGAATGGGACAAATTCAATTTACCGCGGCAGAAATCAAGTAGTAGATTTTTGTTTTCTGCATTTTGGCAACACTGACCCATAGACAATATCAATGTCAATATTGTCTATGGGTCTATTGTCTATTGTCCCTTTCATAGCACTTCCCCCTATTCTTAAAAATAAACTTGTGTGATGAAAACAAGGGTGAAGTAAGGTGAGGGGTAAAAGTTCATCTATTTTTTTATGCCCGTTCATCTATTATTTGTAGGCAGTGTGAATTGAATATGTTTGCGGGTGTATGATTCTAGGAGTCCTGTAGAAATTCAAAACAATATTTTTTCACAAACATTTATTTTACTGTTCACAACATTTTGACGAACAAACATTTATTAAAATATATCACAAAACAGTCAACGCTCACTTATGATCTCTTATAGTCTGGCTAATGAAATATTTGACTCGAAGTTTTGACGGGAAATTTAAAAAATCTGCGGCTGGTCACACTTTGTGTAGTACGAAATATAACTTTGATACTAGAAAATATTTTTGATTTTCCATTTAGTATACGTAAGGTACCTAAGGAAATAAGTTAAATATATGTTGACGTGCACTCATAGTCAGCTCACATAATTTCTACCCTATGTACAGTACAGTCAACGACAAACACATAGGTATGTTTACATTATCTAACCAAGGCGAAAAATTTAATGTAGTGTAAATAAGCCCTAGCTCGATACTACCATATATATAAATCTATCACCAAAAAATACATAAATACTATGCCAAATTTCAACTCAATCGGAATGTTAGAACTAGCACATAAAGTATCAAAATTATTTATAGAGGACCCACCTACTAAATTGGTTACATCATAGACAATTGGTAATATACCACAAGAAAATATCTGTTAACATTATTTGGCTAGCCAGACTCTAGTAAAACGACACAATTATTTTACACAACACAATTACACAGAAACTCACGAGAGCCTTTCGTGTTTTCAACTGAAGAGTATAATTATGTCTTTTTAACTATCACATCAATACTTGTTGCTAAGAAAAGAATATTTCTAGTCCAGGGGTACCCAAACTTTTTCGGTTCGCGTCGTATTTCGAACAGCCTATCTGGTAGTAGAAATAGAGTAGATCAGTTTCTATACAAAGAAAACTGGTGCGCTACGATGCAGTTTGAGAACCCCAATTCAAGTTTTCTAGTCTGTAATCGTGCTAACACATTTAACAATATTTGAAGTTACTGCCGGTCAGGCTGATTTTTTTGTCGTTTTTTTACTAACTACACATTTGACACTGAGATGGAACTGTAATATTGATTATATAATGTAACTATTCTACTAAACACATATATTTATTAATAAAATATATTTTTTTTTGTTTTGTATTTTTTGTCAGATAGGTAAACGGTAGGTAAAATCGAATTATTTTAACATCCATATAGGGTAGATATATCTATTTTTTTTGGAATGCACATTCATGTTCTTAAATGTAGTTAAATTTTATTTTAAAAACATAATTTACTAATGCTTGTTTAATGAAATTCAAGCTGGTTCATAACGACAAAATAAGATTAGAGATATCTAATAAAAATAGTTCTGTTTATGATTAATTTTACTGTCTCTGACTATAAATAAGAAATAATATTAATTTAAAACTAACCACTAAATTAAACATTCGTGAAATGATTCTAGTTTTATTCGATGTTTGAAGAAAGAAAGTATCACAATATGGTTGTACTTTAAGCTATGCTTAATTAAACAAAAAATAAAAAAGAGACATTTTTGAACCACTACATGTATTTAGTGTCGCCACGGAGAAATTTTACCTTTTATTTATTTATAATTTTTTTATTTCGGAAATAGTCGTGTTCCTATTGGTGTTTTTGGAAAGTGGTCATTCATTTTTTCGACGACCTCTCTTTGACTCAAATTAATGACCATGAATTGTTGTTTTTTTAATTAACATGCTTTGCAATGATTCGTAACCAAATTTATTTTTGTTTTAATATATCGCTTTTTTTACAAGCGGGCTTGTAAAAAAGCGATATTTTAAAACAGGAACTTTTCAAATGGATTATTTAATCATAAATTGGGATATTTTCGAAATTGTAAAAAATATAGTTATACTTAATTTTTTATCCTTTATTTGATTATATCAGAAAAAGGTAAAAAAAAATTAAATGGTGTCAATTGCTGATTCCGCCAGATCCCTTGCGTATCTTGGCTGGGTAAATTTCTATTTCTAGCTGACTCAGACTTTCTGCGCAATGCAGAAATGAGCGGCTGGTTAAGACAAGCCAGGGGCGGGGGACCTGGTCGTGATCATTCATCAGGTCCCCCAGGAGCACTCGGGTACGTGGGGTCGCCGCTCCCCAACAGCTCAACACAAGCTGCCCTGCGTTGACTTATCTACTTGTGGTAACACTAACTAGTTGGTGATGAGGTCACCGTATCTCTACGAGCTGTACTATAACTAACTGAACTGAAAAGGGACCAGCTAGAATAGCTACAGATACTAGAACTATTTAGAGGTTAAAAAACATAAATAATAAATAAATAAATATTTAGGGACAATCTTACACAAATAGACCTAGTCCCAACCCAAACTAAGCAAAGCTTGTACTATGGGACCCAGGAACAAATATTCGACTTCATCACACAAAATATTTGCCCTGGCCGGGATTCGAACCCAGGACCGCCGGCTCAGTAGGCAGATGCACTACAAACTGCGCCAACCGCGTCGTCGTGTAACATCTCAGTCATATTTCAACTACGCAGAAAGACAAACGTACCATACACTTTTCGTATTAAATAACGATATACTATGAATAGGTACTGGTCTAGAACAATGAAATGAAATGATAGACTAGCAATTTAACATACACTTTTATCATCAAGTACTAGTAACTGTGAGTAAAGACGAACACAGTCTTGGTTCAACTGGAAATGATCGATTGCTTGAAGACGTCTACCAGAAAAAAACTATTGATTTATACTACAAATGTGCCAGTCGACTCTAGATGGCGGCCCGTAAATAAAAACAAATGAATAAGGGTATCGGAAATTGTGCGTTTCTTGCGACTCCACTCTGACCGGCCGGTTGAGGCAGGCCAGAGGCGAGGGACCTGATCATGATCATCCACCAGGTCCCCCAGGAGCACTCGGGTACGTGGGGTCGCCGCTCCCCAACAGCTCGCCACAAGCTGCCCTGCGTTGACTTATTCTTCTTGTGGTAACACTAACTAGTTGGTGATGAGGTCACCGTATCTCTACGAGCTGTACTATAACTATGACAGAAAAGCAGAGATGTACAAAATACTTTAAGAAATGTATTTAAATACAAAATGCTAATACTTTTTCGATTAACCATTTCAAATGTAAAATACCAAATAGTTTTGCGTTTTGTATTTTAAATGCTAAATGCAAAATAGGTATTTTCAAAATAAATTTCAAAATAGAAATACCTTTTGTCCTATTCATATCTTTTTTTTTATTTCACTATTACACTTTTTAACAGTACAAGTTGTTTGATTACATCATCACTCATTTTTCTTCTGTGAGGTCTAATTATCATCCCGCCATATGAAAAAAGTCTCTCTACGGGTGCTGAAAATCCGTTAGACGATTAAAATTTTCTTAGATACTTGTCATAACGCGTCGGCGGCGTCACGTTCCATAGATAATGTTCGTCGTTTTTGTTTGTCACTTCACTAGACATACGTTAGGCAAGCGTTAGGCGCTCAAGGCAAGCAGCGCCTCTAGCGGTCAAATTGGCCAATGCCAGCTTCATTCTTTCATTTAATATTGCGGGGGCGGCCGCCGCGTTAACACTCACACTTGCCTTCCACAAAATGTAAAGCCCAGCTAGATAATGTTTTACAAACTGACAGGACAAGAGACCAGTTGCCTCAGCTAGGTACTCATCCGCTGTTCCGAGCGCCCGCGCGCGACAGCTTCCCAGACGTGGGGCCGAGGTTTATGCTGCGGCTAACCTACCACCACAACACAGTGACTCACGATAACAGCCTAAGGGCTTTTCGAATCAGCATAAATATAAATAAATAATTCATTTAATATTGTTTGACTGTGACTGGTAATGTTGGCTAAACTAAATCACAAAGTATTTTGCATTTTGAACTTTTTAAAAATGCAAAATACTTTTCGAAAAGTATTTCAAATAAAATACAAAATGTTTTTTAATAAAAGGCATTTAAATGCAAAATACAAAATAGGTATTTTGCATTTTGTATTTGCATTTTAAATACAAGTATTTCAAATAAATCGCATCTCTGCAGAAAAGGGGCTAGCTAGAATAGCTACCTAGATACAAGAACTACCCTCATCGGTATAGTGAAAAGGAAACCGCTACGACTGAAGGAGGGGTCAGATACTGCATAAGAGCTAACACAGCTCTTATACGACTTATTTCAGCTGTGTTACTTGAGATTGGTGTGGAAGGCTGAGGCGTGTTGAGCTCTGGAACATGTAGCTACACTAGACACTACCCCTGGAGCATATAGCTCTTGCGACTCCACTCTGACCAGCTGATTAAGGCAAGCCAAAGGCAGGGCACGACCTGATTATTCATCAGGTCCCCCAGGAGCACTCGGGTACGTGGGTCGCCGCTCCCCAACAGCTCGCCACAAGCTTCCCTGCGTTGACTATCGTACTGGTAATACTAGCCGGCGATGAGGTGCCATATCCTTACGAGCTGGACTTTAACTATGGCAGATAGAGACGCGACCCGCAAGATACAAGAACTATTATGAATTACATATGCTTATGTTTTAATTAATTTACTCTTAAGGACTACTTTTTTTTATAGTTCTTTTCTTCGTGTTTTTTGTATTGTTATTTTTCATTAATCTATCCTAGGCTATGGGGTGATATATAATGTATCCATATTGGGCGCCGTAAAATATGTATCTCGAATTCTTGACTATACCTATTACACGACAAAGACGAAGAATCGTCGAATTGTTGGGATTAAAAACCAATTTTATACTGAGGGTTAAACAGTAGGAGTCTTTGGAAACACCAGCGGACGATGAGGACGTCACATACCTACGTGTACGAGTACTATACATTGGACGTCAATTTTTTTAATACGCTACGTCCATCACTAGGGTTTCAAAAATAAATTTAACGTCACTAAATTGAATGGTAAGTCTGTCCCATTTTTAGTTTTTATTAAATTAAGTAGGTATTTTCAAATGCATTGAACTGTTTTGTTTTTTAATTGTAATACATTGTTGTGTCCAATAATAATTTTCAATTTTTTAGTATGGAGCTTAAGCTAGTTTTTGGTAAGTCTATGTCTCAATTTTAGTTTTTATTAAATAAAGAATTTTTAAATGCATAAAACTGTTTTTTTTTGTTACTCGTAATACATAGTTGTGTTCAATATTAATTTCCAATATTTTTATGATGGAGCTTAGGCTAGATTTTCTTTATTATTTTCCTACTATATCGCCGCAAAAATAGTATGCTCTTTCTGTAATACTTACGGTCCAAATTACAAATATTGATTTAAAATTAACCTGTAGAGATCATAAGTTTAAATGTTTTTGTTTTATAGTAAGAAAGACAGTCTTTATTAATGTGATTCCTTAGATATTTGGTATAATTAATAATTATTTGTTAAGATTTTATTTATGGAGAATATTAAGTTATCGTGTACATGTAGTACTATTCGATTATTAAATTTGTGAAACATGTAATGTAATGTCTCATTATTTTTAATGTGGATACACCACATTTAGTGGACCATTGATACAAAGATCAAAGAGATTGGGAAGTACTTCCGGTACCGGTTCAACGTGTCAGCCTCTCCACCACCCTAACGCCAGAATACCTTAAATGTTTTTCCCTTATGTTTTGTGTGTTGATCTTTGCATTGTTTATTTGAAAGGCTTTCCAGGTTACACATTAAAAAATTTCTTTGTATCAATGGTTCGCCAAATCTCACTATAATTTCTATCACTGCTCTTCAAAAGCTCGTGTATAAAAAATAAAAGTAGATTGACTCAGAAATACGAGCTTTGTTTGTTATAAGTAGGTATTTGTTACTTTGTGGGTTTTGGTTATCAACAGACGAAATGTTAATAACATTAATTTA
Source organism: Apotomis betuletana (assembly GCA_932273695.1). NCBI lineage: Eukaryota > Metazoa > Arthropoda > Insecta > Lepidoptera > Tortricidae > Apotomis > Apotomis betuletana. The sequence continues at coordinate 6,176,227 of OW026298.1, read as the reverse complement.
CAATATGCTGTAAAATGTTATCGTATTATGTATTTATCATGTACTGTACCTATTATTTCTAAGATGTTTAGTAGACAACAAATTGCCAATGCCAATTAAATACGTTCTAACATTTATTTTGAGTAACATATAACACATTAAATACAAGCTAGTTTTTTTTTTTGTCAATTTAGTACTATTTTTATAAACGAAGTTGCAACAAGATATGCCAGCCCGGAGTGTAGGTAGGTTTTTTTTTTTCATAGGGTTTTGTACGAAAGCAATCCAGGCAGTCACTAATAATGTTTAAAGCTGGTTAAGGTAATAAGGACATCTACAGTATATTACAAAAGGCGGGGGCAATGCGGTCCCACCCCCATAAATTTATTTGTGCGTTTCAGGCATGTTTGTAAATTTAAACATCTTATTATTTAAAGTAAGACGAAATAAAAACTATATACCTATTATATAGTAGAAAAAGAAAAGATTCCCAAATACTCACATTCTTAAATCTTTTTTGTTAAAATACTTTTCATGAGATGTTTTTTTTATTATGACGCTAATACGGAAATTGAAATGTAGAAAATCGAGAATTTTTTAAACTGTATAGATTTATGTAATAAATTCATACATTTTATTTATAATTAATATACTTCAACAATTTCTACACGGAATTTACTATGAACGTTTTGGTACAATCCACTAATAACTGTCCTTGAATATTACGTATACATAGATCAAATTGAAAAAAGTCCACCTCGTGAGATTCAAACCGTGCAACTACGGGGCCGATACATTTTTTTATAAATGATCTCAGTAGGACTCGAAAACTCAATATTTAATACATAAGATGAATAAATCACTCATTTCCATTTCAACTGCGTAGGAAAGTTAACTGTTACAGTCGCGGATTGAAAAGGTTGACAAGTTTTCATATAGATTCATTTACGCGTTGCAAGCACATGTTACCTTTTTCAACTGTGTAACAGACGAGAGTGCTGCATTGCAAACTATGTTTAACTGTTTGACATAGAAGTTAAATTTTACGTAGGCGAACTTTCCTTGAGTGTAAATAGTTGTACTAAAACCTTTTATTAGATTGATTTTGCCACTACACTGTGTGCAGGTTTGATAAATCTAATGATAACATCCTCTTCGCTTGTATTGATAAATAACAGTTCCTGTCAATGTCATCATTGCTATTTCAAGTATTCGTGTAAATATTTTACAATGCCGAGAAATTTAAATATTTAAGAAAGAGCAGCTATTTTTGATCAACACGAAGATGGCTACACTATTAGCGAAATATCGCGAAACCTGAATTTAACCAGGTATACTGTGAGATTCTTGATTCGAAAATATGCTGAAGGTGAACTGATTGATCATCGCCATAATAGGCTAGTTGACCCAGTTTCGAAATATATTGGAAATGGTTAATAATGATCTTACTAGCTCTAAAAAAATGTCTTGTATTTTTCTGAAAGCTAGAAAGCTAAATTTTATCAATTGAAAATTAGAAAGGGTATAGCAGGATAGCCTAAGAAAGTGCCCCCAGCGTTTTTGGGTCGAAACTATAATCAAACGATGCCTTTTAAGGAGGTAATACCCTCCACAAAGTTTCATCCCTCTGTTACCCCCTGGGGGTGAAAAACACCCGATTAACCCCAAAACTGTTTTATTTATTTTTTCCTAAACTATGAAAGTGACGAATTTCAAATTTTGTACAAATATTAATGAGACTAAAAGCTATATTCAAAAAAAATATGACCCTCCTAACCATTTAAATTCTTGTAAAAAAAAGTAAAAAAAAAAAAAAAACATCCTGTATAACAAGTTCATCTCTTGGTACACACACCATTTTTTTTCCAAATATGAATCAATTTATATTCTACATCATACAAAAGTTTCATCGACCTAGCCCAGAAGGAACAATACGAAATTAATATGAATCGGCTCTTTGGTGCCTACTATTCATTTAACTCCTACTAAGAGCCTTGCATTATTTTTTATTAATAAACAATGGCCTGCAATCGGACCGCTGTTTGTGTCCGATTAAAAAATTTGAAAATCGAACGCGGGCAGTAACGCGGCCGCGTGCAGTGTTTTTAGGGTTCCGTAGTCAACTAGGAACCCTTATAGTTTCGCCATGTCCGTCTGTCTGTCTGTCTGTCTGTCTGTCTGTCTGTCTGTCTGTCTGTCTGTCTGTCTGTCTGTCTGTCTATCTGTCCGCGGCTTAGCTCCGTTATCATTACATTAAAGTACTAGAAAGCTCTAATTTGGTATGAGTATGTGTATGTAAAACGCCGACAAAACGGTAAAAGAAAAATTTTTTTCGGGTACCGCCCGCTTTTACCCCTAAAGAGGGGTGTTTTTTTTTTCGTTTCAACTAGTGTGTGGGGTTTCGTTGAATAGGTATTTTAAAAATAATATGGGTCTCCAAACATAATTTTTTGATAAAGTCAGCAGTTTTGTAAATATTCGCTATAGAAATCCAAAAAATAGCGTCCACCACGTTTCAAAAATTATGGAAAAATTCGTAAAAATTTGACCTCATAAGCACTTCCAATGAAAACTATACTTATTGAATAAAATCGGTCGAGCCGTTTTTGAGTTATCGCAGAATATCATAATTTTCTTGAAAATGACGTAAGTACCGCGCGGTGTCCTTATACTTCGAACGTTACACATGTTAGTTAAGTGCCATACTGTATTAAAACATTCGCTCAATCTGGCGCGAATAATTATCCGATAACTTCAAGAAGGTAATAAGTAATTACAGTTACTTTGGCGTTTACGACCTTTTTATAGAGCTTGAAATCTTTCTCGTAATTGAAACCTCGGGCTTAAAACCGCTATTTTAAGCCCGTCTATTGTGAAAGATGGGCAACTACAGAACCCTACACTGAGCCGGCCCCGACATGGTCTTGGCCGGTTTTGTTTTTAATTATATGGTTGCAGGACCGAGACGTTGCGCATTAAGCATAATATAATGAGTAGTGCATAATAAATAGTACATTCATTTTATTTTCGCAATGTTCCTTCTGGGCTACGTCGATGAAACTTTTGTATGATGTAGAATATAAACTGGTTCATACTTGGAAAAAAAATGGTGTGTGTACCAAGAGCCGAACTTGTTATACAGGTTGATTATTATTTTTTTTACCTTTTTTTACAATAATTTAAATGGTTAGGAGGGTCAAAAGAGGGAATTTGTTCAAAAATGCAAATGGGTTTGACCACTTTGTAGTTTAGTCTTCACCATACAAACAAAGGTTAACATGTTAGGTAATGTATGCGTTGGTATTATGGGATTCACGTAAAATAGTTGCTTTCAATTTCGTAGCGAAGTGGTAATTTATACCGCGCAGAAATAGACAGACAGACAGACGGACATGGCGAAACTATAAGGGTTCCTATTTGACTACGGAACCCTAAAAAACACTGCCCGCGGCCGCGTTACTGCCCGCGTTCGATTTTCAAATTTTTTAATCGGACACAAACAGCGGTCCGATCGCGGCCATTGTTTATTAATAAAAAATAATGCAAGGCTCTCAGTAGGAGTTAAATGAATAGTAGGCACCAAAGAGCCGATTCATATTAATTTCGTAATGTTCCTTCTGGGCTAGGTCAATGAAACTTTTGTATGATGTAGAATATAAATTGATTCATATTTGGAAAAAAAATGGTGTGTGTACCAAGAGCCGAACTTGTTATACAGGATGATTATTTTTTTTTTTTACTTTTTTTTACAAGAATTTAAATGGTTAGGAAGGTCATATTTTTTTTAAATATAGCTTTTAGTCTCATTAATATTTGTACAAAATTTGAAATTCGTCACTTTCATAGTTTAGGAAAAAATAAATAAAACAGTTTTGGGGTTAATCGGGTGTTTTTCACCCCCAGGGGGTAACAGAGGGATGAAAATTTGTGCAGGGTATTACCTCCTTAAAAGGCATCGTTTGATTATAGTTTCGACCCAAAAACGCTGGGGGCACTTTTTCTTAGGCTATCCTGCTATACCCTTTCATAAACAGTCAAAAACGCCGTCCGCCATTTTTCCCTTTCGCTAATCTGTGGCGTGTCGTAGTATTACCTGTAAATATTCGAAATTCGACCGTCGTATAATGCCATTCCGCACACTCCAATATACTTTGACAGGAGATCGAGAGGGACGGCACTATTCGAAGTCGTCAAAGTAGACTTTCAGTTTTGTTTACATGACCAATGACGTCACTATACAGATTAAAAACCATATTTTCAAATTAAATTTTTTCAGCCATCTTTCACTTTTATGAATTGAAAAATATATATTTAGGTTTCCTTTGCTAAATACTATACGGAATAAACATTAGTTTATTACAATTTGACATGAGTCAACTAGCCTATTCTGGTCGCCCCACCTTCCTTAGTGCTGCATTATGTGTGGTAATATTAAATTTGCACAAAACAAGTCAGTACAAATGGCGGACTTAATGCCAAATGGCATTCTCTACCAGTCAACCATAGTGATTGTTTGTTTTGTTGCAATATATTTAACTAGCGTTAAATTAATTCGTTTGATTCCTGTGTCTTTGATTAGCACGGCAAGTTTTTTTTATTTCTAAGTCAATTAATTTATTAAAGCGTGCTTAAAATATTAATTTTATTCAATTTGCGGTCCGCTTTTCTCCTTTCTTAAATGACTGAATGAAAGAGATAAAAAGTTTAATTTTAATTCAGCTTTCCAAAAAGCAAAGTTGGGCCATGTATTGAAATGACATTCATTATGACGGAATGTGTCATACCTACTCGGTTGATAAAGCAGTTACTGATAACTTATACTGAGCAAGCAAAAACAGATCTTAAGGTGGTCAACCTTTTCATTCCGCGACTGTACTATATTAGTAACAAGAATTATTATACCCGAATTGTATGCATACGTGAAGTAGAAAAAAATCAAGTAGTTGCACAAATTTGTTTGGGGCGTAATAAGTGCGTTCTACTCGTACTTTGTGTATATTTTAATTGATTTGTAGAATGTTTTAACAATTTTGTGCTTACGTATTTTCGCATCAGGAATCTCCAAAGTATGACCAACTTGCGGCCTAAAAGGTAGCACTAATTTTATCAAAAAATATGTTCCTTTCCTTTAATATTCTAGTAAAATTTGTTTGTTTTATTTGTATTTTTCTTTTTTTACAAAATACATTTCGGAATACATTATGTTAGAAGCTCAGCCTACGCGTATAATACACAAGTAGAATTTTCGCAAATATATATATTTATATATATATGGCGCTAATATCAATATTTATTACTATTTGTAATTTTATTAATTTTGTAGAATAATTTGGCAATTTAGTACATATTTACTTGTTTCCAATTTAGTACATCTGGAATCTCAGAAGTATCACCCCTTTGCGGCCTTTAAGGTCGCTCATATTTCATCCAAAAATATGCTTCTTTCCTTTAGAATACTGGTAAAATCTGTTTGTTTTTATTTGAATTTTTCTTATTTTTTACAAAAACATTAATTTCCTCCATATAGATATATATTTTATAAGCTCAAGCTCACACGTATATTACCTACAAAAGTAACATTTTACCAAATTTTTGTATTTACAACAATATTTATTACTTCATTCTATAGGTATTGTATTTGTTTCTTTTTGTTTGTTTTGCTATACGATGTTAAAACTTGTTGTATTTTATAACATTAAAAAACGAATTTAAGACGGGATCCTGTCTTTTCGGCCAAAATTATTTACGTTAAATTTCATTACCCAAAAAAATGCAACAGTTTGTTTTGCCAATGCATTCTTTGGCATAATTTCGATACGCAATTTTTTTATTTCGGTACATTTCCATTCAGCAAAATATTACTACGAAAAATTTAGGTATTTGGTCTTTTAGCAAATGCTTTAATATGGCAAAAAGAAATTAGAAAATAAACATTTAGTCAAATGCATTGTTTTGACAATACACAAAAGGGGGTTAGGGTTATAGCATAGGATGCCCGGGATAAAAAATAAGGGTACGGTGTCATTATACCACATGTTTTTGATGATGCTATAGAATACGCTAAAATAAGCGTGTTTTGTATGGACAACTTTTTTAAGCTTGATAATTACCAAGATAAATGTGGGATTATAATTGGATGGCGGATTGTAGTAGTATTGAAATCTTATAATATACGATATAATTAGGCTGTGAAAGTCCGAATCTACGGCTGTCGCTGGTTAGGACGCGTGCCGACACAGAGCACCCTAGAGTGTTTTTGTAAAGCCGGAGGCGCGGAGGGAGAGCAGCTCTCGTCCACCGTGATAAAGCTCGGGAGCGAAGTAGGGGCAACAGTGCTTGGTCAGGCAAGGGCGGAAGGGTTGCTCTCCCCGCAGCGCCGGAGCTACGACAGAGTCAGTCTTGGTCGGTTTAGTATTTTAGTAGAGTCCATTATCTCGGTAATTATCAAGTTCAGAAAAATTTTTCCCATACAAAACACGGTTATTTTAGCGTATTCTACATGATAACATCATAAGAAAACGTGCCCAAAAAGTTCGTGTACAAAAGTGTGACAATACAAATAATTTGCCTAATTTTGTTTTGCGTAAAATATATTATGCCAACTAAAACATTTGACTAAATGAAATTTGGTCAAAGTACCAAAGCAAGCATTGCCTAGACATTATTTTGCCGTTTGCGTAACAAATTGTTAGCGAAAAGTTAATTTGGCAAACGATTATTTGGCAAATTAAATTCTACGAAACATTTTTTGGGAAGTGATAATTTGGCAAACTTACATATTTTGATAAAACAAAGGTAGGTAACCCATTTAAGAGTAGCCAGAAGTTCGCACTTAAATTTCAATTGGAATACTTAACTGTTTCGTGTAATCTTCATCGTTTTATAATTAACAGAAAAGTACAGAATATATGTTTTAGAGAAAACCATGACTTTAAAATCGTAATAAAAAAATATCCGTTTAGCTGAAATGAATGTAGGTATATAATAATTTATATTTCAATATGTTCTTGACGTGCGACGTTATCCGATAATATTAAAATAAAGTAAGATTTAATGAAATGGACATTTTGAAATGGCTCCTCTCTAACCTCCTCTCAATTCAGTACTCAGATATATATATTTAATCGTTATCGCTTTTTTAGCCAAACATAATTACATTAAAACGTGAAGTAATATCGCTTAAATATACATATATCTTTAATCAGGGATCGTAAATTTCGACCGAAATCGAGTGACGACCCACTTCAATGAACCATGCTTAGAATACGTACAAAGAATATATAGTGGTAAGAATTTAGAATGGTGAAATAAGTAGTTTCCTACCATATTTACAAACGAAATATTAGTACTATTTACCAACGAGACAAAATATAACGAACTGATCAGTCTATATAAAATTAAAAATACATGTTTAGCTAACATTTAATTTTACTGTTATATACACTAAGGTATAAGTATTTCTTAATTTAAAAACGAACTAACTGAACACAATTATTGTAGCAAAAGCAGCATTTGAACTGGATCATTTTAGGTGATTTCCCATTCTTTCGTACACTCGCACAACTCTTGTGAATTAATTTTAATTTAAACTTTCTTAACAATACGGTACAAATTAGAATGACTCAGAAATCACTGCAAGCACCATTTTGGTGCTGTAAAAATACCGTTTTTCAAATTGTATGAATTGCACGCAATCAAAATGAAAATGTGAATAAGTAGCGTTGGGCGATAGTACATCGACCCAAAAGCTATTTACAGTTTATCTGTCTTTTTCACGTGATCATGTTGAATATACAAAATAAAACTTAGAAGCGCTCGGACGCTGCTGTTATTAGTTTAAGTTCTTAAGTTTGTGACTTGTGACTATGCTTTACTAAATAAATAAAAAATAAGAATAAAAAATATACAAATTGTAATTATATTATATTAACCTAACCTATGCTGACGTTACCCATTCATGGGCTCTTTGAACCGGTATCGGAGCATATATTATGTTTAATGATAGATCTATAGTAGTTATACGTTTTTTTTTATATATATCTAATTCAGTTATTTTAGCCTAGACGGACGACGTCAGAAGTTTTAAATTACTCTAACAAAAATGTTTGTTGTACAATTAATAAAGAAATAAATAAATAAAAAATAAGACAACAAATATGTTCAAAATGCGAGTCCGTGTATCGAACAATCAAGGTACACATACATAGTCTTATTTCTAAAGTAAATAGTACTTACTACTGAAATCGTCGACCAAATATTTATACGTAAAAAGTTACAAATGACTTATATTAATAATAGTCGATGAACACTTCATTTTATTTACAACAAAATAAAATATATATTTTTTTATTTTACACAAGTGAAAAACTAAAAAATTCAAAATCTTAAGTTTAGATATATTTTTAATACATTTTATATAGACAGCGATAAAAATAATCTTCCCTTGCATACATTAATACACCAGTCAACATCTCACTAATTTTTTTTTTCATTTTTTCAAGGATTATTTTTACTTCCCGAAAGTTTAACAAAATCAAATCTATCGAGTTCTTTAAGAGTGGCAAGTTGAAGCCTTTTAAGAGGCCTTATACCTTTTAAAACGATGATTGTTTTAGACATTTTTCTCAAGCTTCTTAACATATTATAACATCAACCTAGAACTGGGCTATTGGAGTTTATTGGTATATATATTTGAAACCTACAGATTGAATTTTTCATTGATAATTTTTGTTTCAAAAACTACTCGAAATTGACAATATTCACGCGGAAATTTAGTTTTTTCAACTTATTTTCGACTGCACGCAATGAAAGCATGAAATAGCTATTAACACTTCAAAAAGTTGGTTGAAATTATCTATATATTATTTGTCATAATATGAAAAAAAAAACAAAAGGAATAAGGCCTCTTAAATATGTTAGCTATAACAGCAGGAGCTGCAAATATGGCTTCCATTTACCAGTCTTTGGTCCTTTTATAGAATAATTGTACTTTAACCCTTCATAACTCTTGGGTCTCGCGGCTTGCGGACGCGGCGCGCTGGGGACTGTTCGCATTGACAGCTTGGGCCATTATATGAACCGTTACATTAGCAGTTTCAGGCTCCGGCCCTAAAGCCCTCCTGTGCCGACTAGCAAAGGACAGTGTACTTTTGCAACAGCAATAGTTAAATAGATGAGCAAACGCATGCCTGAAGCCTATATCCATCAAGCCGTAGAGAAAACTTGTGAATACTGATCTACAGACGCCAACCCAAGCAGTCTGATAGTACTGTGAGTCAGTGGCGGCCGGGTATTGGTGAACGATCACCAAGTATGGGATCCAGGCGGTAACGAATAGTAGGTAAGCGGTGATGTTGATGTTATTAGTGATGGAATCCCGTTCGAATTGTGCGGAGCGTTTGTAATGGTTATGCGTGCTGGCTTTCTCTCGAATTCTGCAGCCAGTACGCAAGAGACAGTACATTGTCACGATGAACGGAATTACGTGGAATATCACCGATGTCGTAGTGCGGAAGATGAAATTCCCAGTATGGCTTCGATGGCAGTAATCGTAATCCAGTTCATAGATCACTCCAGCACTGGCCGTAGCATAGCAGATGAAGAAGATTAGAGTGGATTGGATTGCTATATACCTGGAGAGGAAAGCTTCGTAGTCAACCGTAGCCATGCAGATCCTGTAGAATGACTCGAGCGCTGACATCTGTTCGGGAAAATAACCAAAGTTTTAGGTTTATGCTTTACGATGCCAAACGACTGTGTTTTTCTTATAAAAGCAGTAATGGCAGTGGATATTGATATACACGGTGCACTGCAATTTAAGCGGGATTTGAACCCGCAACCTTGCTATTCCGCCACCGCACTATTTCCGACTACGCCTCTATATCGCTACGTCATACGCATAGAATTATTCCTCATTATCTAATTAGTGTTCTGTGTAGGTATATTTAAAATGGTTTATTTAAAATGGTGGATTTGTATAAAATATATTTAACATTCGTATACATATTCATAAAATAGAGGTAATTTCACAAAAGAAATCAGACTTAGCAAATTATGTCAACCATTTAAAACAGCACACACAAGAGTGTACAGCCCATATTCACCTTATTACAGCTGTGTAAGAGCTGTATAAGCGCTTCCACACTTATAATGCAACTGTGTGCTAATTGGGACCTTAAGGTCGCTCTACAAAACATGTGTTAATAATATACTTACCATAAAGAATACGCTGTAGGAGTATGTCGAACCTTCCGCCAGGATTTGCACAGTATAGCACACCGGATCGACATCCCATTCACCAGACAACAGTACCACAGAGGATACTGGTATCACCGTTCCTGTTACTATCAAGTCCGCGAAGCCGACGCAAGCCATGTAGACCAAGCCTGCCGGACAAAGGGTTACTTTGAAATTAAGCTAATTTAGTTGGCTCAATGTAGTACTATTAAGTTTCCTGTGCTACTGTTGAACATTTCAATGACTCCTGGATGGATTCTGTAGCCTAGCAACTAAACGCCCGCAAAGTCGTTGCAGACGTGGGTTCTAATCCCACCTAAAACATATAAGTATGTTTTTTTTTTTTTGGTTACGCAAGACTCAAATAACAAAAATATCAGCATATGAGTAGTAACCCGAGAACTAAAAAAAAGTGGTTAGTGGTTAGCGGAAGTAACCCGACGAATAGCCTTAGTTTACATTACTATTTGTATAAAAAAAACCATTTATATCGCGTCTTTTGGAGAAGCCTATTTTGTCTTAATTTATTATGTTTTTTTCTTAATAAATTTATGATATTTTAGTTAGATTTTTCAAAATTGTTTGTCAATGTGATGCCATTTCTATGTTGTACTAAGTATTACAAAATTCTGAAATTGAATTTCCTGTGGAGACGTGTAGTCCAATACGGGAAGGGTATAATTGGCCCTCAAACTAAAATAATTCGCATTGTACTTTTTTTTTCTAGTCAAGTTTAGTGTCATCTTATTATTTCAGGAAAAATCTTAACAGTGCAATGCAAAATTTATATACTTTTAACCCTACTACAGAAAAAAAAAAACGGTTTATCTGATGAATTTTATTCTTCCATCTTAAGAACACCGTGTCCTGTTAACATTAAATGTTAACAGGACTTTGGTAAGATAAATCGTAACTTTTACTATTGAAATAAGTCCACTTTATTATGACGTGTTTAGTTGTGTCTAAATAACACGCGCCTAGAGTGAAACTTATACACAACTGTGTATTTTAAAAATTGCTGGAAGAATAAGGCAGGCGCTACGCGGGTTAAGGCTCTCTGTTCACTGAAGCGGAACGGGGAAAATGAATCAATCAGGCTGCGTCCTACACCTCTATATAATTCAGGGTGTATAGTAGAAATTATTTTTATATGTCTGTCCTTTTTTTTCAATGTCAACTATTTTGTTCGAAATAAAGATGCATTTGTTGCAACAGTTATTTGAAACTATCAAACTTTAAAATTTAAAGTGGCAGTTTGTGGCCACACTGCGTAAAAAGGCTATTGATTCTCTAGTAACAAAGGTCAGTAGATTCGGACTCAAAAAATAATTCTTACTATATAATCGTTATGGTGTGATCAGGTGATAAATTTGTAACTGTAACAGATACTTAAGTACTTCCAACGGATATCGAAAGTAAGTTGCTCAATGTGGAAAGCCATACAAAAGCATTGTAATAGAAAGAAAAATACCTAAAAATATCCAAATTATTAATAGTTTCATACATCTAGTAACTATCACGTTCGTTGAGTTGAGAGGCTAGAGTAATATTCCATTGTTCGGGACTTCTAATTTAAAAAAAAAAAAACATTTTTTATTCGATATTATTCTTACCAAACATTTATTGTTAAAATGTAACGTGGTAAAAATAAATATTAAAATAAAATTAATTCAAAAATTTAAATAATCGAGGATGAAACAGATACGAAATAGTTAAATAAATATTGAAATAAATTTTCAATTAAAAAAAACTTGATGAAAAACTAGGTAAATAAAAAGATGAATAAAAACATTTGGATGTTTCCTACTAAATAAAATGTTTTAAATATGGTTTTACTCATCATATCCGTTTTTTTTTCTTTTTTATATTTGTTATATAGTTAAGAAATATATCTTACTAACATCACCTTCACTTAACGATCACCCCCTGAACATACGAAAAAAAATGCGTTGCTTTCACATTTGCTTGGCTGCGCCTGATCCGAGTGTTTTATATTTATTTATAAGTAAATATTATGGAACAATCTTACCAAAACCTACCTCGCTACTACTACTACCTATACTCCCAAACTAAGCAAAGCTTGTACTATTGGTACTACACATAAAAATATATATATATAAATTCCATCACACAAATATTGGCCCTGGCCGGGGTTCGAACCCAGGACCGTTGCCTCAGTAAGTAAGCAGGTGCCCTACAAACGGCGCCAACCGTGGTAAAATTAAGTGGTAAGGTAAGTGAACTCACCAATCCGACGTAAGGACGTCTCGACGAAGAAGGAAGCCACGAAGAAACCGTTCATGACGGAGCCAATGATACTGCAGATAACTGTGAACAGCAGACGTCCGATCTTCGGCCATTCGTGGTTCAGAATGACCGGAGAATACAGTCGGGTGCCGTTGCCCACGCTGAGCATGGTGGCGCATTAGATGATTATCACCTGGTGACAAAAACATAATTTAATACTTGTAGCTGGGGGCAAGCTGGAAGACCAAGGAGAGCTTACATGGACCAAGTAAAAGAGAAGGAGAACGTCGCGTCGTACCAGGCTATCAAGGAGAAAGCGCTAGAACGAGATGCATGGAAATTGCTCCACCTACAGGAGCGTAGTTCTTGAATTTATGATGAGCTGGGAAAAAGCGTATTTCCGACGACATTTGTGCGAGTAACTATAAAATGCACTGAATTCGCCATAGATTCAAATGCAACGAAATGTCGTTCTATTATAACAGGCTTCGAAGTATCATGTGTCGGGTGGACCAACTCGAGAGAACTGTAAAGGAATTTCATGCAAAAATGAATGGCTAGCCCGGAATGTATTTTTTTATACTTGGCGTCTGTGTTCATGAACAGGCTAAACAGCTGAATCCATACTAATATTATAAATGCGAAAGTGTGTCTGTCTGTCTGTCTGTCTGTTACCTCTTCACGCTTAAACCGCTGAACCGACTTAGATGAAATTTGGTATGGAGATAGTTTGAGACCCGGGAAAGGACATAGGATACTTTTCATCCCGAATAAATTTAGTATTCCCGTGGGATGAGCGGGTAACACCGCGGGGCATTAAGTGGTGTATTGTTTATTTCATTGCATATGTTTGAGAAAAGTACTATAGGTACAGTCGCCATCAGATATATCGCAGCATGTAAGGCGTTCATAAATATGTGAACACGACTCTTATTGACTGGGCGTTACAGTACATGTTCATATATTTATGAACGCCTTATATGCTGCGATATATCTGATGGCGACTGTACATGCCTATGCCTAGCCTAAAATTAACGTTTAGTAACACGTGCTTTTGTATGTCATAGAAGGCAAACGAGCAAACGGATCGCCTGACGGAAAGCGATTACCGTCGCCCATAGACACCTGCAACACCAGAGGAGTCACAAGTGCGTTGCCGTTCTTTCAGATGGGAGTACGCTCTTTTCTTGAAAGTTTGAAGGTCGTATCGGTCCAGAAATACCGCAAGCGATAATTCATTCCACAATGCAGTCGTGCGAGGCAGGAAATTTCTAGAAAAACGCACAGTTATAGACTGCCTGATCTAAGTGGTGAGGATGAAAGAATAGTCACTTTACTTAGAACGATGACGGAAAGATGCGGCAGGGATCAATCCGAAAAATTCCTCGGAGTACTCTTGCCTTATACAAGCGATAAAAGATGCAGAGAGAGACTACATCTCTACGCAGCGTCAAGGAGACAAGTCGATCTTAAATTCGTTGGCAACCGACGAAACGACTGATGTAAATTACATAAAGTTAGGGAAAATTCCAAGTAGGCTTGGTGAAACAGTAACTTAGAAGCGTAATACATAGGCTAAGCAATCCGTGACTGTGAATGACTCGTGCCTTTTTCCTAAGGATATGCAGGATTCACGTTGTTAAGTATACGTTTCTATGAGATCTTAAATAAAAAGTAGGCAATAAGTACTTACTCGGTATAAGATTATGGTGGCTGAGACCTAATCACCATCACAGTCGAACCTCAAAAATTCCAGCAGCACCTGAAACAAATATTCATTGAGACTCAGCTATCATAGGCTTGTGGCCTTTTTAATAAAACATTTTGTAGATATAGGTCAGGGCCCTGTTTAATAAACATTACAAATTGTAAATTGTAACTTGTAAATACAAGTGACAAGTCTACAACTTTCTGTTTAATAAAAATTACAAGTTAAAAGTTTACTATGGTGGAAAATCTACAAAATTGTAGAATTGTAGCTACAATTCTACAAATTTCTGTTTAATAAACATTTTCGCTTTACAAGTGACAATTTACATATTTGTAGGAAAAACTGCTTTATTAAACACACAATTGTAATTACAAGTTTACATATATTGTAAATTGTAGAACAATTTCGACAGGTGCCGCGTCGCTTGTCCAACATTACAAGTTTCGACCTCTGCCTAATACTGACACAAGGACAAAAAAATTCTACACATAAGTGGTAGGTCTGACAAGTAGCGATAGTAGTGACAGTAGTGATGATGGACATGTGATTGAATGACGACCACGACTTTTTCGTATAAGGGTAAATTTCAAATTAAATGGAGGAACTAATTTAACATTTAAAGAAAAATTTCGGTTGAGTAAAACTACCATCGAATACTATAGAATGTGGTGGCAGATGCAGATGGTGTAACTAAAGGTACGGTACATAACTGCGTGCGTAAACAATGTAGGTATCTAGACTTGTGGTCAGTACATTCTTTGGAGGAGAGGTTCGCTACAATTTAATGTAAATTGTAATCTACAACTACAAATTTGTAATTACAAATTTGACAGAATTCTACAGGCATTTTTTACATGTAAGCGTTTATTAAACAACATTTACAATTACATAAATTGTAGGGTTTTTACCTGTAAATTTCTTACATATTTGTAAGGTTTATTAAACGACACTTGTAGCACAAGTTGACAAATTTGTCACTTTTTTACAAAATTGTGGACTTGTAACGTTTATTAAACAGGGCCCTGACAGTTGCCAAACTTAAGTGGCAGTGGGCGGGGCCGTTGGGGCAGAAAGGTTCTTGAGTGGCGACCGCGGACCGGAATACGCAGTGTAGGAAGGCTCCCAGCAAAGGGGACCGACCACCTGGTTGGGATCGTGGGCAGGAATTGGATGAGGGCGGCGCAAGATCGTTGTGGAGAACTTTGGGGAGGCCTTTGTCCAGCAGTGGACGTCTAACGGCTGATATGATGATGATGAATCCTCTTGTGTGATCCGAATTGATGTAACTAACAGTAGAGTGCCATGATAGTCAGAAAGAATAATAACTGTTCACTATATATTTCTGAAACGTGGTCTTTCACTATCGGCCTCATCTCAAAGCTCAAAGTCGCTCAACGAGCAATGGAGAGGGCTATGCTCGGGGTGTCTCTACGTGATCGAATCAGAAATGAGGAAATCCGTAGACGAACTATAAAGTGACCGATATAGCTCACCGGATTAGCAAGTTGAAGTGGCAATGGGCAGGCCACATAGCACGCAAAGCAGATGGCCGATGGGGCCGAAAAGTGCTCGAGTGGAGACCTCGGACCAGCAAGCGCAGCGTAGGACGTCCACCTACAAGATGGACAGATGACCTTATAAAGGTCGCCGGAAGGCGCTGGATGCAGGTCGCTTCCAACCGGTATATATGGAAGTCCAAAGGGGAGGCCTATGTTCAGCAGTGGACGTCCTATGGCTGAGATGATGATGATGATGATATATTTCTGAACCTCTAGCATAACTGTCAAGTGCGACTATTTCTCGCGGGAGACAATAGGCGTGCGGACAATTTTTTTTCGAGGACGTCAATCGATTCTATTTTTATTGGGCCAAATGTCTATATATATTGGGACTACCTACACTTAGACGGCTCTATAACTCAGAAATTACCATCTAAGTTCAACATTCCTACAGAGGACTATAAAGGCTCCATACAAAAGGCCTACCTATATGACTATAGAATAGAATAGAATAATAATTTATTCGTTAACATACACAAAGTGGACAACTAATATAAGAAATAAAACAAATCAAAATCGTTGTTGCGTATGCCACGAAAAGGTCACACCTCAGCATAAATGCTGGCCCGGAGCGCTGGTCTTCCGGTGAAACCTATAGGTGACGCCACGGTGAACCACACACACACGACTGCACTCTTAATCTGAACACAGCGTAAGCGCTTTCAACGCCAAGACGCCAAGACAATGACATTGACAAGCGACAGAGCTGTCAATGTCACAGCAGACCGTTGGCGGAAAGAATCTTTGAATGCAATGCCGAAATGTGTACAGCTCATTAACATTTAACAAAGAGAATGTAACACTACGTTAAGACATTTAACAGAACAATTATACAAGTAATAAAAGTGAAAAATAGTTACTAAGATTACAATAAATGTGGATATATAAGCAAATAACTAAATTTTATATGAGTAGGTAGGTACATTACAGAAAAAAAACCTGATTGTGTTGTATATCAAATAGAAACATAGGTATATAATTTTTATTATAACACGATGTTTGTTTATTGCCTTAATTATTCACTGAACTCGATACTTGAATTCTAAAAAAAACGTTAATTATAATATAAGTAAACCCCGGATATGCTAGTAATTGATTAAATATTGACTAAGTTTATCGATGTCGATAAAATGCAATTTTGAATTGACATTACCATAACTAATGACTAAGTTTTAATACCTTTTAATTATGAGCAAACCTATTGTATTTATATTTATCGCAACTATAAACAACTGATATCTGATTGACTCTGGACTCGAGTAACTTTTAACAACTATTGAAATTACAAAAATAGGCACATTATACCAATTCATTCAGTACAACAATTCTTAGGATTCCAACGAATTTTTCATTAACATAAATTTAGGTAATATTTAGGTAAAGACTTGACCCGTTGATGTCTTCATTACTGGAATTCAGAACGAATGAAGATCTGGTGTAAGTACCTACTTCAAAATTTAAAATGCAAACAACAAAAATAAAACTATATAAGCTATCCAATATATACATTTTTCGATCTTATAATATTAGTAGGAATTAAAGGAAAGATCGAAATATTTTTTTAGGTGTGGGTAAATGAACAACACTTTTTTTAATTAATACGAAGATCAACACGAAAAGAAAAACTATATTGCGCTCATATATGGTTTACATCGGGACTCTGGAATCATATTTTTGAAAGGTATTTACAATACGATTAAAATCAGTTAATGATTCGGCTTTTCTCGGGTATCATCGCCTCAATCCGGAGACGGAAATGACACGAAATACATTACCGCGATTTCTTTTAGGTAGCATTCAATTTGAAGTATCATAAACGCAATGTATAGCACCTGCCAAGCTGACATTACTAACCGGTAGACCTAAGAAATTTATTATGCAGAAGCGACATGAATTTTAACATTCATTATTATTAAAGCTATACTTGTAGGTATACAATATATAAAAAAACATATATAAGTCAATATTTTACTGTTTGATGTAAGTAACAGTACCTATAGGCCAGTCTGTGGGGAACTGTAAAGGCCTTTGCTCTACAAAAGGTGGCGTAGAAAATGTTTTGACACAATATTGTTTAGGTATGGCAGGTTAATAAAAATAAAAAACCTAATTTTGGCACCTTTAATTCAAGATGGCGGCTAACGCCTGGGTCCTTCAAGGTCGAGAACTTGGATTTTTATTAACCTGTCATACCTAAACAATATTGTTTCAAAACATTTTCTACGCCACCTTTTGTAGAGCATAAATACCTACTGACTGGATTACTACGATATTACGTCGGATTAATAATTAATAATAATCACCAAATAAAAAATTTAAAAACCGATATCAACCGGTTTTTGTTGATATTTCAAAAACTGTTTGACCGACGATTTTGATAAAATTTACATGGGACCATCTCGGAATTATACCCTATCAAATACAAAAAGAATTGTGTAAATCGGTCATATCTGTAAATTGATAACTCTATGTGAGAGATGAAGGATTCACGACAATTACCGAGGTTGGCCGAAGTGTTAACTGATTTTAATCGTACTGTAACCTCAGCGCCATCTATGAGAAAATAGGTATAAACATCAAAAATGGATGGGGAAATTGAAAGCGTACGTAAAGTGCGTCTCTGGTCGAATGGTTAAGGCGTTAGACCGGTAATCCAAAGATACGTCAGGGAGGCTCAAAAATGAATATACGCGATAGAATCCGTCAAAATCAGGGGGCAGCCAAATGGAGAAAACGCGCGCGCCTGGACATTGTGCGTGGTCGTACCATCCTTTTCTCGAAGCCATTCAGAACATTGACAATTTTTTTATTTTTCCGCATTCCGCTTAGAAAGAGGATGTAATCACTATTTATATATTTTAGCTGAAATTACTAATGATGAAATGTAGTAATTGCAAAACTATGACACAATGGAAAGGTTACTTTAGTCTGGTATACTTACATTAAAAAGATAACGAATAATGATGTTTGGTTGCCATAGTTGACACCTTAGTTTTTTTCGCGGATAAGTGAAGACGACAACTCTATTCAGGCATAGTTGTCATAGATTTAGATTATTGTATGTATTTTCTTATATTTGTTTACTAATAAAAACATTCAAATAAATATTTTAACGAGTACACGACGCAAAGCTCTAGATATCCATATTAAATTTCATCTGTTAGAAATATGATTTTTTGACAATTATTTTAATTAAATGTCAGTCGCGGAAACCGAAGAAACATTAAAATTTTGATACATCCGCCACCCAAAGATGGTTATAAATAGGATCCTTTTTACCTGACAACGTTGAAGAAAAAGTTTTGAGCGGATGAAGTTGATGGCTCCCTTTGTTAAAGGTACATATACTGGGGAAATTAAATACAAAAATGTTCACAGGGCACAAGGAGATATAAAAATATGCGCATAGCAGTTCCATTTCCCTTCGTTCGTACCTACTTGATCACAACCCCCGGAGCAGTTCTGGCTCATGTTGACTATCATGCTCGTGTGCATCTGTGAAAGCATCCCTTTGAACCGATTTCATTTGCGTTAGTTCATGTTTTTTATTTAATTTATTTGTCGGAAATGTATATTTTTGTTATACTTTAACCATAATTGGTATTTAATAATTATATACAGAAAAAGTAAAATTATCACTCTTTTCTACTTATTCTTTGTTTTCCAATGGGAAATTACCTGACTGGTAATTCCGGCTCGTACATCATATTTATGCAAATAACACTTTTCAATTTTGAATTATATATGTATATTTTATTATAGTACAATATTCCCAAATATTTATTAATTTAGTACCTACTTTAAAATATTTTGTGAGGATTATATTTAATTATCCTATAGGTAGGTACTATGGAAACCTAGCAGCTGATTCATATTATTACGGTTTATCCCTCAAAGCAATTTTGTCCATTTTTTAGGACATCTTAACGGTTTTAATGATTTGAAAATATAAGATTTTGAGCTCTAAAAAGTGCGCTAATGCGCAAATTTTTTTTCGGATAACATTTGAACATTACAACTTAGCTAATAAAAAAAGAGAAATAATAAATCCGGCCACAGATTTTTTTTTTGGCCACATGGTCGAACTTCTCATTTAATAACTAAGCATCGGGAAAATGAGATAGCCTCTAATAAACTAATTCATCTTCTTTACAACGCCAACTAAAAATGTTAAAGAAAGCGTCAAGTCAAATCAACAATTATTATTACTTGTCCTTCTGATTTATACATTGCCAACTAATTTACTAACTCGGCCACGGAATTTGCAACTCATCATCATTTTTCGTTTTACAGCTTCAATACAAGCTCCTCAAAAATTATATATATTATAACTTAACATGTAAAATAATACTTCATATTCTTTTATCGTGAAAATAGCCACTGTAGGTACGATTTGGCGCGAGTGCGCGACATGACAGCCACCGGCCATTTGCACCAATCAGAGAGCGCCATTCGATTCTTGTACCGACCGACCCGTCCGTGTTTGTTTATTGTCATTCGTTCGTTCATATTGCAATAGGTTCTCTCTAATCTAGTTCTAAGGCAGGTCCGACTTGGCTTAGGTTAGGTACGAGGACGAGCGAAGCGAGGAGGAGTGTTAGGTTGAACTGCAACCCTAACCTAAAATGAGATTTAAGTACTTATTTTGTTTTGTTCTCTCCTCAATAGTTCATATGTAATAATAATGGCTTTAATATACTATTTGATGACAATTTTAGGTAAATTTTACGATCGATTAATGTAGGATGACTTACATTTTAAACATACTAAGTTATACAATGAGAAGCTAATAGAGTTACTATTTTGGTGTCATATATTAATATTTTAGAAGTTTGCTATTTGAATGCATGCCTCAAATTTAGATGCTAAAAAATAACCACCATGCTAAGTTACAATTACAGTGGGTTACAAAGAAGATAACTAGTGGCTGAGATATTATTATTCAGACGCGCGTTGGTTGTGGCCGACTTACGTAGTAATTTAGAAGGTAACTTATATTTTCTGAGGCGAATAATGCTATTAAAAAGAAGATTGTTTAAATAGTAGCCATAAAATAACTGTCGGCGATATCATTTTTACTCAAAAATGCACTAACGGTGTGGGGTTAATACATTTTTTTTATGTTATTTATTAATAACATTAAATCTTTAAAACATTTTGATCAAGGATGTCCTTAGTAAATTTGCAGGTTGCAGTTAATTATTCAAAAGTTTTAACCTCCCGGATAAAGATGTAATGACGTTAACGGCTGACGAGGCATGGAAAATTAAGGATGTTTAATTCAGTGACCCGATTGTTCTAATATTTTGTCTGTTGCCACGATTAAGAGGAAAACTGCCCATCTTTCTTTACCATCCGTTTCCGACAAGTTTGCACCAGATAACTTAAAGTTCAAACTACACATGCAGACCGGGTGAGGAAATAGTGGTTTCGTTCTCGACTGTCTCCTACAAAACTTAACCTTGTGACGAAATTTTGGATACTGAATGTAGTTTCTGTGTCGAGCTAATTCAATTTTTGATTATAGAATTTAATAATATAATAATAAATATCGGACAACCTCACACAAATCGATCTAGTCCCAAATTAAGCTCAAAAAGGCTTGTGTTATGGGTACTAGACGACGTTATACGTACTTATATAGATAAATATATACTTAAATACGTAGAACAACCATGACCCAAGCGCAAATATTCGAGTTCACATAAATATTTGCCCTGGCCGGGATTCGAACCCGGGACCGCCGGCTCAGTAGGCAGGTGTCTACAAACCTAGCCAAACGCGTCGTCGACATATAAATTTGTGTACTCAGCATCTGTTTGAAGCAAATTTTTTGGTAAAACCAAACGCTTAGTACACAAATCGTAAGCACAAAAATCTAAACGGTCCAGAACATTTTCTTCTTATTCCGTTGGGAAACATTTCGTAACATTAAGTTTTGGATGAGGAAACAGTCGTGCACAAGACCTTGATTTGTATGGCAAAAAGCAGTAATATGTCCTCTTCATTAATTCGTGTTACCGACAAAAATTTTTTTTTTTTTTCCTTTCCTTGAGAGACGGAAGCCTTTTGCGGATGCATCCGCTAGTCAGTGTTACGGGGGGCGGGGCTTGCCCGCCGAGCCCGCGGAAGTGACCGACTAAATCTAAACTATTGAGAATATTTATGGGGAATCAAATAAACTAGCCGTAAACTGTTTTTATGTTTAGTTTTTTCGGTTTCCGTTTCAGTTACGTGTGAATAACAATTTAAATGTAATTTTTGCAGATAAAGCTGTTTTCTTCGGTCGACCATGTTAAAATGCAAGCTACAATGCAAATAAGTGAATAGGCTAGTTGACTCATGTCAAATTATAATAAACTAATGTTTATTCCGTATAGTATTTAGCAAAGGAAACCTAAATATATATTTTTCAATTCATAAAAGTGAAAGATGGCTGAAAAAATTGAGTTTGAAAATATGGTTTTTAATCTGTATTTTGAAATGCTTAAAACGCTGTCCGCCATTTTTGCTTATGGTAGTGACGTCATTGGTCATGTAAACAAAACTGAAAGTCTACTTTGACGACTTCGAATAGTGCCGTCCCTCTCGATCTCCTGTCAAAGTATATTGGAGTGAGCGGAATGGCATTATACGACGGTCGAATTTCGAATATTTACAGGTAATTCTACGACACGCCACAGATTAGCGAAAGGGAAAAATGGCGGGCGGCGTTTTTGGCTGTTTATAAATTTCTAATTTTCAATTGATAAAATTTAGCTTTCTAGCTTTCAGAAAAATACAAGACTTTTTTTAGAGCTAGTAAGATCATTATTAACCATTTCCAATATATTTCAAAACTGGGTCAACTAGCCTATTGAGTTTTATATCAAATATTAAAATACAAGATAAAATTCAAGTTAAAACAAAAATAAAAGCGATATAAAAATAATAAATTTATCAGGTCCATAGTTTATTAGTTACTTGCATTGGTAAATAAAAGCTTCTCAGAAAAGCTTCTCGAAGTTCATTCTAAATATAAAGACGCTTTTCATCGTAATATTTTGGATATTTTTAAGTTAATTGCGAAAAGGTTTGACTCATTGAGCAACGCACTTTCGATATCAGTTATATCAGTTAAACTTACAGAATTATCACCTGGTCACATTTAACGATTACACCCTGTATGCTTACTATTTAATTTTTTACTTTAAATATCAGTTATATCAGTTAAACTTACAGAATTATCACCTGGTCACATTTAACGATTACACCCTGTATGCTTACTATTTAATTTTTTACTTTAAATATACTTATAATAGTAGATTGTACGACAAGTGCATAAAACGCATAATTTTACACGAGACGTTTATCCATCCGAGCGAGCTTGCGAGCGAGGATGAATATAAAGTCGAGTGTAAAATGCGTTTTATGGACGAGTTGCACACTCTACTTTTCACTTCGATTGCGAGGAAATGAAACTGTATCATGTAAATAACATATTTACACATATCATGTATACTTAAAAACAAATTTAATTAAAATTCAATGAGAAATATTTAAAGTAATAGT
Source organism: Apotomis betuletana (assembly GCA_932273695.1). Classification (NCBI taxonomy): domain Eukaryota; kingdom Metazoa; phylum Arthropoda; class Insecta; order Lepidoptera; family Tortricidae; genus Apotomis; species Apotomis betuletana. The sequence continues at coordinate 6,152,944 of OW026298.1, read as the reverse complement.
TTAAAAAGTAATAAATGATAGTAAATAAAAGTTACAAGTTTATTTCAAGAAGTTTTATTGTGTACTTTGGCTGTTGGTATCTTTGCCTTGGTCTTAGAATACTAACAAAACGAAAGAAAATAAAGATTTAAAACCCGATCCGAGCCGATTTATCGGAAGAAATCGGATAATGTGTAGTGTATAAGATCCTAAGAATTGCACTACACATTATCCGATTTCTTCCGACAAATCGGATCGGATCGGAAGTTCTGGAACGGGTTTTAAATATTTATTTTATTTCGTTTTGTTAGTATTCTAAGACCAAGGCAAAGATACCAACAGTCAAAGTACATGTTTATTGTATGAAGTTTTATGTTTTTTTTTTACTGTTTATTAAGGACCTTTTTCGTGTGGCTGTTGGACCGATTGCCTTGGTCTTCGACGACGATTTTACTTTATGCTCTAGATCATAAAAAGCGATTTTATGTCGCCTACGCACAGCATAAAGTCGAACTTTTAGAGCAAGAGAAGTGAAAATGTTATTAACGTATTATTGTAATTTAACAGGGTTCGTACAATGTGAGAAAAAACTATTAAAGTGCTAGTTGTCATACGTCATTTCAATCGATTTTGCTCGCATTTTACGTAGGTACCGTGATAATTAACGAATTAAACTCTCGGTTCAAATCCAGATATTTTGTTACGAGTCATAATTATTAATTTTAATTTATATTATGAGCATTTCTCAAAAAGTTTGTACACAATTAAGACAGAAAATTAAAGTCTAATATAATTTTCCTATTTTGTTACCAATTATTTTAGTAATTTTATATCAATGTTATGGTAATGATCGGTAATTAAGGTTCTGTTATGCTTATACTTTTTTAATTATACATAATCTGATATCAATGTATTGGGATCACAATAAAATGGTAACAAAATAGGAAAATTATATTTGTCTTTAATTTTCTGTCTTATTGTGTATATATATCATACAGGTATATGTATAGGTATATGTAAGTACTAGCTGTTGCCCACGACTTCGTCCGCGGAACCCTTATCTTGCAAATTTTACATCTTTATTATTTTCAGATCTAAGTTATGTTGAAATTGCTAAACGTGGTTTTTTTAGGGTTCCGTACCCAAAGGGTAAAAACGGGACCCTATTACTGAGACTTCGCTGTCCGCCCGTCCGTCCGTCCGTCCGTCCGTCTGTCACCAGGCTGTATCTCAACAACGCTGATAGCTAGACAGTTGAAATTTTCACAGATGATGTATTTCTATTGCCGCTATAACAACAAATACTAAAAATAAAATAAAATAAATATTTAAGGGGGGCTCCCATACAACAAACTTGTTATAGATTATATATATGTATAGGTACGGAACCCTTCATGCGCGAGTCGGACTCGCACTTGCCCAATTTTATGCAATTTTTTACGGAATAGTATTTAATTTGATCGTTATACATACTTTCAAATTTTTTTTGATCGTTATACATACTTTCAACCCCTTTTTAACCCTTGTAGGGGATGAATTTTCAAAAACGCTGAAATCAGTATTCAGAAGTTTCAAGTTCCTAGCTTAAAATTAAATTTGAACCCCAAGACAAACTTTCATCCCCGTTTTAACCCCCTTAGAGGTTGAATTTTTAATAACGATCAATTAATGTTATTTTTTTATTCTTATATATGCCTTTATAAGAAGTTGCAAAGAATTTGTAATGGATTTAAACTTTTAACCCCTTTTTAACCCTTACAGGGGATGAATTTTTAAAAACGCTGTAATTTTTTTCTGGTATTGTAATAGTATGCCTTTATACAAAGATTCAAGTCCCGCACTCAAAAAAATATTTGATCTCCATACAAACTTTCAACCCCTATTTTACCACCTTAGGGGATGAATTTTCAAAAACGCTGATATTAGTTTTCTTTTATTTTATTTTAATACATTTTTACGAAGTTTCAGGTTCCTAACATAAAAAAAATTGTACCCCATACAACCTTTCATCCCCTTTTTAACCCCCTTAGGGGTTGAATTTTTCAAAATCGCTTCTATCTATTGTGCACTTTATAAATGCAACCTACTGTGCAAATTTCAACTCTCTAGCATTTGTAGTTTCAGCTCTGCGTTGATGAGTCAGTCAGTCAGGACACTTGCATTTATATATATGGATATATGTTTTGAAAATTGTTTTAAGTTAGCACCACCCACAATTTATCTGCTTAGCCCAATGGTTGTCTGGTAGAAAATACCCTATTAAGTTTGCATTTTGTACGTCAAGTTCTAGCTTTGGTGCAATAAAGATAAATAAATAAATAAATATCAGACAACCTCACACAAATCAACCTAGTCCCAAATTAAGCTCAAGAAGGCTTGTGGTATGGGTACTAAGGGACGATATACATACTTATACAGATAAATAAATACTTAAATACATAGAACGTCCATGACCCAGGCACAAATATTCGTGTTCATCACACAAATATTTGCTCTTGCCGGGATTCGAACCCGGGACCGTCGGCTCAGTAGGCAGTTGCTTAACCACTGCGCCAACCGCGTCGTCAAACAGATTAAACAAATGAATAAATAAATAATAGTAAGAATATCTAACATAATACACCACCCACCCTGGAGGCTACAAAATATATTTACGTTATTTTTATCAAGATTATTTCAAATATTACCTAATAGTATAGTTTTTCAATAAGACTAAGATGCCCCCCCAATACACACAAAGGTCTCTTAAAATTGGGGATTACCAAAAATATTATTTTTAACATCTATGAACGTGAACGTTCATAAAAAACTGAAATCCGAGTAAAGCTCGGCTGGTTAAAATCCAGTTATTTTATTTTGTACGTTTGCAAATATTCATGTTTGAACAAGGCACGCTGCAGATGACGTGGACAGAGAGGGGAAAAAACGAGGGGTTACATCTATCTATACTATTTTAAAATACTAGGTTTGTATTGAAAATCATTTTTCTATAGAGGGGTCATGATTTCAGGAAAAAAATTAATAGCGTGAAGCAGGATCGTCATTTGTTTTGTTTGAGCGCGCGGTGTCATGCCAACCTGTTGCCATCTGTTGGCACAATTTCCTTTGTCCTCGCATCACGCCGAAACGGCTCGACAAATTTAAATAAAATTTATTACAGGGATAACTGGACACCCAAAGATGGTTCTAGGATACTTTTTATCCATTTACGGTAACGAAAAAATACGCGGACAAGTTGCGAGGTCCTAGTAATATTATAGTGCGTCCCGGGTGCGAGTCAGGGCGGCGGGCATTTTCACCAGCAGCGGGATGCGCACGCGTCAGGCTAAAAACGCTCCCACCAATCGGGCTCTGTCGCTCTTGAATGAACTGGCCATCCAAAGCCCTGAGGTCGACGTCTTTCACGACTCACCTAGCTATTTTTGCAGAGCTGTATGCATGTTTTTAAGTAATTTTAATGATATGTAAAGTGTAAACAGTGATGAAGTAGAATTATGTATTTCCTTAGTCTAATTAATAATAATATGTATTTGTGTAGCATGTAAGCGCTTTGGTGTGTAACTGTGAGCTTGTGTGTGTAATTTAATAAACAATAAACAATAATAAAATTGAAAAAAAAAAATGTTTGTTTTGACATAACGCCTAAATGGCTAGACAAAATTTACCCAATATTGGTACAGGAATAGCTGGACATCTAAATATGTAAAGCTCGCTCTACACTCGCGGCGCGAACGCCCGCGAAAGCCGCGAACCGCGTGTGTAGATATTGTTTACGCCTTCGCGTTCGCGCTTCGCGCCATTCCCCGATCAGTGTCGGTTTTTGGCCCGCGACAAAGGGTACGCCTGCGAAGCTTTGCGAGTGTGGAGGGACACAGGTGTGCGTGAACCGCTGCGTAAATTCACGGAGCGACTTCGCGCCGCGAGTGTAGAGCGGGCTTTACATAGCAAAAACGGACGAAATTCGCGAGCTCTTTCTAGTATTGTATATGTCGCTATCGGTTGATGAATAAAAAATCCTTTTTTTACAAACAATATATTTATTATTGTATACTTAATAAAAAAAACGACTTGCATGTTATACATTATCTTGTTCTTTATTAAATAAGTAAATAACATATATATTATATAATACATATAAATATTACGGTAAAATTCCGTCGTAAGTTTCAAAGACGCCGCAAAACTGCTGTTTCATTGTCTTCTTCAAAGGTATACCAGCGATTTTGTTCTGGTAGGTAGGTACCTACTGCGCATAACTGCTGACTTTTTTCTTCTTCTTTCGCATGTAATTTTTTTGGGATTTCGCAGGTGTCTTCTGCCGTAGCGAATTTTTTTTTATTATTAAACAAGAAAAAGTCTGCATAAAGTTTAAATTTTTTACCCTTTGGCACCTTAAAATACGTTCATTTTAGAATCTATGTAGGTATTCAACACAACTTTTATATATTTGGATTTTTTAAGAATTTTTGCAATGAGATGTTTTTTTTATAAATCGAATTACAATTCAAACGAAAACCTTTACTTTAAAAAAATAATACGCGTCGATTTTTCGTAATTAGAACTCTTGCAAAACGCAAAATTTAAGAGATAACTATTGTCGCTGAAATTAAAGTTTTAACGGTGCCAATTCAAAGTGGCATTTTCAATGGCGTATTAAATTTGATAGGAAGTTCTGAAAACAAGTCTTAGTTTTGTTTATCGTCGTTTTATACGACGATAGTTAACGGCCAGATGTCGGAAGGACTGAGTCCATTTTATAGACGAATTTAATAGGAGAATTGTTACTGGCAAGTTACACCGGGCTAATAAAACACTGCTTGATGCGTATTATTTTTCGAACACACGTTAAATATAAATATTTTTACTTTTTAGAAAAAAAAAATGGAAATCAGTAAATGTTTTTTTTTTAACATTCGCTATTTGATCACTAAGAAACGATTGCGACGGTTCAAAAAATGCAGCCTGCTATTTTCGGGTATTATACTTAATTAAAAATGTTCGCAGAGTGAGCAAATGCGCTGGAAATGATATTTATATGCATATTAAAATCTGATCACCAATTCAGTAGTTGTGAAACTCTCAACTAAAAGTTTTTCGCGTTAGCCAGCTGGCAGTGGTTAAAATTTGTAAATGAAGTCAAAATTGAACGAATGTGTGAATGAAACGAATGAATGGAGAAAGGGTCACGTTCGCGGCGAGTAAAGCGGCGCGAAACGATATCGTAACTGCAAAGTTAGTTTTCGGCAGCGGGCGAAATGGAGCGAAGGCACTTTTTAATGTTAAAATAATTTATCGGCGGCTAAAATTAGATGCTAAAGAAAATTTTAATGTGAAATTTACTTTTCCGAACTTCGCACGTAGTTGGAATTTTTTTTGGAAATTCAAAATACCCTTCGCCGACACGGTAAATTTTATCACTTATTCACAAAATATAAATTGAACAATCAACCTGAAATAAAATAATTTTGTGATAAAAAAAAACAAGAAAAATTTGAAATATGTCAACGTAAAATCACGGAAGTACAAAGGAAATGCACTAAAAATTACCTGAGTCCTCGCTGCTAGGAAAGCTAACTTCGGTTCGCGCTGTGGGAGCAGATACTTCGACCACGATCGGAGCGGGAATGTTCGGCTTCGGGCTCCGCACCCGGTTATAACACCAACAGCCACCCACGATGGGACGGACCCGACATGGCCAAGGTCCATGGGCATGCACCCTACATAACACCACCCGCTACAACACTCTCAAACATATACCTCACCTACTCTATCATCGATGCAATATATTACGTGCAACAGGGATGCATTCCTAGATGTAAGCTTGATAAACAAAACTTTACGCGCAATAAAACGGCTTATGCGCCACGATGACTCATAACGCAGGTGCCTTTTTGTAATTGAATTGAAAAAAGTCTGTGTACACCTCGTTTCGAAAGGGGTGTGATTTCTAGCCTCCTGGAAAGTTCCCTAAACACAGGGCTCATTCTGATTCACGAGTTGTCGCCGGCGGTCGTATCGCAACGCATAAATAAAAATAACTTAGGTAATCAACTATATAAATTTATATTTTATTATTACGATTAAAGTCTCTTAACAAGTGTTCGCGGACTAAGTCTTTCTTTTCTTAGTTGTAGCCTTAACGTACCTACGCTTCCTGATTCGTCGCTTCGCGCCAGCCGCGAGCCAATCCACGCGTTTCAAGCACTTCACCACTTAACGTAAGTTTATGTATAGACTTCACAGGTCCATCAAACAAGCGCCAAACGCGCGCAAATTTCCCGGCGACCTTGAAAACGAATGAAAGTTCAAGGTCGCCGGGATGCGCGCAGTGCAGCGCGCATCGGTGCGGTGTCAAGGACGGGAGGAAACTGCTCGGCACCCAACGCGCATGCACCCGATTCTAGGCCAGTGGTTCACTTTCCCGCCATTTTCTTTGTGCCAGTGTTTCTTTTTTTTTTTTCATTGGTAATTAATAATATTTATACTTAGGTTTTAAAAAAATTGGTCGATTTGCTCAGAGTAAAAGCGAATTAAGTGTATATGGACTTTAGTTCACTTCGCCGTTTTCTTTTGTGCCAGTGTTTTTTTATTGTTTTTAATTTTTATAGGCAATTTAAAAAAATTGGTCAATCTCTATAAACTATAAATAGACTTAGTGCTACGTCGTTTTACTTAAGCTTGTTTGAACATAATAATATACATAGTAGTAGTAGTAGTAGTAGATTCAAGGCCTAGAGTTGAATTCCCCGCTTTTTTCTTCAGTGCCAGTTTTTTCTTATTTTTAAACCTATAATTGCGTCGTTACCGGCTAGGAAAAAAAGTAGGTAAAAGTAAGAACAAAGTAAGTGAAAATTTGAAGCACTTAATATAACAATTATCACATATAGTGTTTAGAGGTACATAGAAACTACGTAGAAATTTTCTTATTTTTTCTAGCAACGACATTACCCATTATTTATTGATATTATAAAATTGTAAAAATGTAATCTTTATCCTTACATCACGCCTAAACGGCAGAATTGATTTCAACAATATTTAGTACACTGGTAGCTGCGCGACTCTTGACGGTTATAAGATACTTTTTACCTGATTACGGAGAAGGAAAAGAGGGTTATGACTTTTCCTTCCACGTGGACAAAGTTCGCGGACCAACGGATAACCATTTTATAGTTTTACTACCTCTGCGATATAAACTTTATGCCGGGAACAAAATTAGCTTACCTAGCCTTACCTATATGGAGTAATACTCGTAGGCGAATGTAGTTTTTTAAGTGTTTCTTGTTCACAAGATTTGACTTGCAATTTCCGAATGTATAGCCTAACAGTCGGTCTTTCCCAGGGTTAGTGGCGCTACAAACAGCTTTCATATGGCAATAACGTGCATACGTCATATATTAGCATTAGAAAACGTCAGTAGCGATTTGTCATTAACCAAATTCAAAACATTGTTTACTGGAATGCTACTCAATCCTTCGTTCTTCTTGCGAAATAAATACTGAATCCTATTTAGAAAAAAACTTGTATTTCATCACTGTGGATAGTTATGGCTGTCTATTATCCAAAAAATAAGTAAAATTTGAAAAAATACTCGGAATATTTAGTCCTGTTTCCTCTTTGTTTAAATCAATAACATTCACTGACTTTCAACGTCAGTTACCAAAAAATTGTCGTTGCCAGTAAAATAAATGAGTTCCACTAAAAATGAATCCGCAATATGGCACCCTGTTGGGCTATAAGTTCTCTTCAATATTTGTGGTATAAACTTAAACTTTTAATGCTTAATATGTTGTCACGGACCTTAAGTAATGATAAGTTCCGTGATAATGCAACATTAACCCTTTGAACGCCAAGAGCCACTAAAGTGGTCGTGTGCTGTCGCAACTACGACGCCAACGACCACTAAAGCGGTAATGGCGGACGCTGTCAAAGCAATTTTCCTGCTGACAGATAAGGTATATTTTCGCTCTTTCTTTTTTCAACTATTGGCGTATAAGCCACATTTTGAATTTTTGACATGGGAGGAAACGCGTTCAAAAGGTTAAACAATATGGATCGCTATTTAGCGATAAGACCGCCTGTTGTCTACGTCTGTTTCTTTTTATTGTATCTTACATGTTTTCTACTTATTACACAAAGAACGGCAAAGAGTGACAGTAACAACTGGCTTTGCAGGTTTCATATAAGCCCTTTCAAGGCCCAGAAACGTTACATAGAACTATTTCTTTTGTATTGTTGTTTTTTGTTTCTTCCAACTGGACAATGGACAATAAAATATGGTCATAGAATACTTTAAACTCGATTACCATATCCACCTACACGGCCGCTGGTTCAATTGCCCGTGCACGCCAGCACACACACGCTAGGCGCTGGGGCAGTGCGCTGCCTAAAGCCTAGCAACCGATGTCGGTTACAGCCGTAGGCTCCCGAGTAAGCCACCATTTCTGATCTGATCTGATCGGGTAACCAATTTTGGTGCGGGGATTGTTGTACATCCAAATACAGTACACGATTACATTACTACAGCTAAAATAGATACGTACAGTGGCTTAATTTGTGAGCTGTAGAGTGTAGACACAAAACTGATGACTCTGTTTCAAAATGGCTGAAATACGACCTGGTCAGATTTTTTGCTAACAGCCGGATATCTGGTCATTCGGACCTTTCCCCAAGGTGAAACGGAAAGGCTTCGCTCGCACGGTCCACTTTATAGCTAAAAAGAATATTCGGACAAAATTTTGGCTTACGTATAAATATGGCTAGCCATGTCCGAGCAAATAACACAAAGTCTATAGTTTTAGCTAAGGGTCGCTGACATCGAAACTAATGAGGAGGACTATATAAATACTTTAGCTGTATATCTATACTATAATATAATACAATTTTAGGTTTGTATTGAATGTCATGATTTCAAGAAGAATCTTAATAGCGTGATGTAGGATCGTCATTTGTTTTGTATGAGCGCGCGGCGCCGTGCCGATCTGGCGCCATCTGTTATCATAATTTCCTTTGTCCTCTCATCACGCCCAAACGGCTTGTCAAATTTTTACCAATTTTGGCACGGGGATAGCTGGACATCCAAAGATGGTTATAGGATACTTTTTATCCGTCTATGGTAAAAAATATACACAGACATACGCCTTCTAGTATATCAACGCTTAAGAATCAATATTGTCTAAGTAACAAAAAAAAATAGACGATTATGGCATTCTATTCGTTTTTTTTTCTGAACCTAAATTAAAAGGTAGGTAAAAACGTCAAAAATTTTAGTTAGACGGTATTGATTCTTAAGCGTCGATATATAATATATGTATATGTCTTATTTGGCGCCGGCTTTCTTCTAGCTATGTCTGTTGTTTTCGCTTCAGTGAGCGGCAGTACAGCAACAGGTGGATCAATGCAGAAGAGTTAAACCTTATCTATGTCTACAATAGAGTCGCTTTCTGAACTTTTAGTGAACGATGTTCGTTTAGATATAAAGCATTTAATAAATGAAGCAACTGGTTGAAATATTCGATGGCTGTTGCTAAGAACTCGGTATAGGAAAACTTAATGTAGCAGTTACGTGTCTGTATACAGAAAAATTGGCGTTCTACAGGGTGACATAAAATTGACCGTTCAAATTTTGACAGTTCCTTGGCAATCCAGAAATTCTAATTATTTATTCGGACAGCACATTTTATTATGAAAATTTTACCTATGTTTTTTGTCTCAGAAATGGCATCCTTTATTGATACCTAATGCCTGGTAAAAATTTGAACGGTCAATGATATGTCACCCTGTATATTTGAATTTTGACGTAACTTTGATACTAATTTTTTACACCACTACATACGTTGCGGCTGTGAGAGAATACCTTAACAACTGTTTTGGAGTGCTGGATCGGTAGAGATAGACCCATTCCTTGGCCGACTCGATCCCCTGACTTAACTCCTTTGGACTTTTTTGTTTGGGGACGGGCCAAAGGACTTGTGTATACCTCAGAAATCGCAAAAGAGGAGTTAATTACAAGGATTCGCGAAGCATTTGTTATCATGAAGGAGGAGATGTAACTAAAAATAACTACTACAGAAGTGCGGAAAAGGCCCGTTCCTGTATAAGAAATCGTGGTTTATATTTTGAACATGTGATTTAAGTTTTTGCTTTGATTTTGTTACTAAACTTTTAAAATTAAAGTTCATGTATTTTTCTTAAAAGTGCTCCCTAACTTTGGTTTTTAGTCCGTAACTCAGAGATTTGGCAAGCGATGTGTATGACTGATACCTCCAAAGAAAGAATAATAAATAGGCATGTTTTTAAAAGTGTTTGAATAACTCAAAGATTTTATTTTTATTTTTTTTATGGCATCTCAAAATTATGCTCGTGTCAACCTACGATTTTTTTTAAAGTTTCGTATGTTTCAATTTGGTTTTAGAGGCCATAAGTACACTTAAAAGTAGCTTTATTTGGTGGACATTCATGTGGCGACATACATTAAACTATCAGAAACAAAAGATAATGTTTACAAACTAACGTGTATTGGGGAACTATTAACTCGTATCTACCAAATTCTGGGTATTTTTGTAAAATTCTTAAAATTTCAAATAAAATAAAAATTATCAAGTTTCGTCTACGACATATATGGCTAGAAATGTTTAAAAATACCTCGTCTATCACCTCCTTAAACCTTTGCACCTAGCCACCAAACACCCTGTATAGGCACTATTATAAAATTCTGGATTTGTATTAAAATCAGTTTTATTTCAGGAAAAATCGTAATAGGGCGAATAAACAACTAATTTGCCATTTTAACTGTGAAAAGTGCGTTTAAGTGCGTTGTTGTTGTATAATTAACTTCGAATTTGCTTTTGGACTGAAAAGTATATCATCAAAAGCGTGCATTTGAAGTCCGACATTTCAAAATACTTTATTGATTCAAAATACTTTAAAATACTACCTTTACTGTTTTTATTTCTTAATTTCATGACATAACTGTTATCTTGTAGAATTTAACATCAGTCACCGTCATCCGGTATTTTATCTGTCCCTATGAAACTAGACTTTTGTATGATATGATTGCACAATAAAATTTTCTCTCCGACAGGCATGGACAATCAAAAAAAATTATGAGAATCCTGGTGCAGCCATGATGGGATCAAATAAAGAATTTATAAAGCCAAAGCCAGAGCAGAAAGCAAATCTCCTACTTATATCAGACTACCACGGTGAAGAATTAATACATTGGCTTGAACAGATAAGATACTCGGATTACAATTTCACAGCCGACATAATTCAATTTGCGAATACAAAACGTGTTTTTCAGGACATAGTTATAAAGACAGCTTTGTTTGCGGTATGCGATCGTGTCGTAATCATGTGTGGTGGATTCGATTGTAATGTTTCCCGCTCTCCTACAAAGACAGCGCGTGTGATCGCAGAAACTGAAAACTATAACCCGTTGTTCAGTTATCGTGTGCTCGATACCTTTTAGTTTATTCTTCTACCGTTATAATAAATTTGTGAATGGCGTAAAGATTAACTTGCAGCGACAGGTATCGAAGTTGGAAAATATTACGTTTCTTAATATTCATGATGGTCTTCAAGCTGATGATTACCTTGATGATGGATTTGGTCTTGGACCTACGGGTATGCTTAAAGTTACCGAAACTATTAATAGCTGGTTGAACTATATCAATTTGAAAAACTTACGACCCTAATTTTTATAATGAGCATGTAGTATGATGATAAGATGCATTAGATTACTTAATTAAGATTTTTTTTATACTTTAAATCATTATTGACATCAATCCGACTTCTAATAGCACAATAGAACTTTAGAGAGCTATGGAGCCGACATTAATATATTTTTTTGTTTACAGCTTTTTATGCAATCAGTTAAACTATAAACAGATTGGTTGTGTGTAGCTTGACTTGACATTTCGACTGTGTCCTTCAATGAGGGCATCTACTCATTAAATTCCATTTTCTAGGAGCCGGGTTCAATCTGGGAAAATATCTTACCTTTTCAATGTTTTCGCATAGTATCTAGCTGTTAACTTCACTGCATTAGCATTAATATAAAAACACAATTCATACTCAAACTCATTCATTTTAAGCTGCCTTATTGGTTATTGTAGTTAACATCCGTCCCGAGCATTCAACGACTAAATTATTATTAATATCCATACTAATAATAATAATATTATAAATGCGAAAGTGTGTCTGTCTGTCTGTTACCTCTTCACGCTTAAACCGCTGATCCGATTTAGATGAAATTTGGTATATAGATAGTTTCAGTCCCGGGAAAGGACATAGGATACTTTTCATCACGAATAAATTTAGTGTTCCCGTGGGATGAGCGGGTAACACCGCGGGGCATAGCTAGTATGTTAATATATTTACGTATTTTATGATGACGAAAAAACAATATCTACACAAATCAGGTATTTGTATATTCTTCTGACTTATTCCTTGACTATAACATTAAAATGATTACTATTAGCGAATTAAATACCCTTATGTGTATGAGTATGAAATGTACTTTAATGTTAATATCAGCTCCACAGTTCTCTAAAGTGAGTGCGCACTTTTTCACATACGTATTGTTTGTCATTAAATCGTTAGCCACGACTCTGGAATTATTAACTTAACAAGAGTTTTGAGAGTAAAACCCATAAGCTTAGGTTAGGTTAGTTTCAGAGAAAAGTAGAAATTATGACTACGAAAATTATGACTAATGACAATTATGAATAAGAATTTTACGTGATCCAATATGGACCCTTGTAAAGTTCTACAGTTGCCGAGAAACTTCTTGAGCCTAACCTTGACTGCGCAGTAGCCGATTTACGTACAAATATACATGCGCAGATCCGCCATTTTAGGTCAAGAAGTTTCTCGGCAACTGTACCGTGCTCTCAGAAGTCCGATACCTACGAGGAGCATGTCAGCTCCAGCAGGCTTAATATAAATACATATAAATAAATGGAAATATTGTCGGGCCTTAAATGTAAACTCTCGACGGATGCATTTACCTTAAATCTAACAATTTTAAGTAGAGAACTATAATGTAATCCATACGATAAATAAATAAATGCGGAGGCATGTCTTAACTAAGGCATTTGACTTCGTAAACCACGTGCTACTAAATTGCTTTATTGTTAGTAACTTTGATGTATAGTATTTTTAATTGTAATGATCGTTAGTTTATTAGTCTCTTAATTAATGTATTTTTCTACTCCCGTACTTTTTTCTGTCATTTACTTATATAGTTATCCACTATTATATAAATTGTTTTAATGTTATTTACTTCTTTAATTGTATTACAGCACCCTCTAGGAATTTAAAAGGTGATTTTGTTTCGAGCGTTAGTAGAAAGTAGCTTTTTATTTAATTTGAATTTTTTATTGTTTTTAACGACCGAATGTTTAAATATTTCATTGTTTTACATAGGTAAATCAAATAGATTAATGTTCAAATAAAAAAAGGTTTTTCAACTGAATACAAATAATTTATAATTTTACCAATTTATCATAGACGCAATAATAAACTAACTCGTAATGTATCTACTTCCAATTTGACCAAATGATGACAACCGTGGTGGTTGTGAGAGACTGGTACAGTGTTGGAACGTATAATTTCAATAAAATTATATTGTTATTCTATTTTATGCAGCAGGTATCTATTTTCTAATTATTAATATAATTGAAATCAGCAACAACGACTATAAATAAATAAACATCAAGCGACAAGCCGAATATGAGGTGAAAAGTTGTGTGTGCTACACTGAGAGCAAAGTTTTTCGCATCTCGTGCTGTTGAGACCCTCGCTACACTCGGGACTCTTACTTAGAATCAATTGCTACGCTCGTGATTGAAACAGTAGTAACGATACGAAACAAAGAATCCTTCGCTTGTCCATGACTCAATATCAGCACTCGCAACAAAAAACAACTTTGCTCTCTTGTTGCACAAATAACTATTTTCTTCTCATTTCGTTCGTCGTGAATTACGTTATTGGAAACATATTGGAGTTGGTTTAACATTTTAAAGCTAAATTGTCTTGGGAATAAACTGAAATCGAACAATAAAATACTTAGATCATATAATATGTATTGGTAATTTCCCGTGAAAACTTGTTCACATTGTTGAACAATGCTCTAATACTCCCAAGCAGGGCCTACTTAGTGCAACATTTCCGAGCGTTTGTAGAGTTTTGTTGGCAGTATTATAATTCTTAGGTACATCTATTCTATTATAAAGGTAAAATATAGGCATGATGCACATTTTGTTTTGAGATACAAAAGTCAAATGAACAGAATTTACAAAATATAAACACATTATGAAAAGCCTAACCTAGGGTGCCGCTCGCAGCGGGGCAGGGCCCAGGCTACCGGTGTGGTGAGGGCGGCAGAGGGAAGAACCTCCTGACGATACGCGCCGTGTCCAGGACCGCCTTCTCAATTTGACCCTTGATCCAGCCATCTAGCGATAGTCTCTTGAGGTGTTTGTCGAGACTCTTCGTTATAAGACCGTTCGCCGAACCGATTATCGGGGCACTTATTATTATTATTTATTTATTCAGAAACTTAAATCTATCATTACAGGCCATTACCTAATGCGATAGACTAGTGAATATTAGTACCTATAGGTACTACAATTATACAATTACTAATTGTTACACAGTACAAACATAGTGGCCTTTGTAAAATCGTTCAGGGAGCACGTAAATATATCCAGGGTAAGCGACACCTTAATTATTGTAAGAATAGCCCTCGTTAGCGGCGCGCCTCGCAGCAGTCTCGTGCGAGCGGCGGGCACGGCCAGCAGCGGCGGCCGGCGGCGGCGCCACACGAACCGGTCCGGCACGTTCAGCGCCAGCGCACACTCCACCCCGGGATCGCACATTATGCCCGGGCTATAATCATTTGACACAATAATCGAGCTGAACCATCTGACTCCGGGCGCATTTGACGAGGGTGTCGATCGCTTGAAGCAGGCTGACGGTTTCACAAAAGACAGAACCAAGTTATCTTCATGCCCCGTACTTTTAGGTGCACGTATGATTGACGCCTACTGTCAGCCTAGTGTTAAATCATTCGTGCACCGAAAACCCCGGAGTATGATATCTTTGAACTAAAGAACATTGCCAATTTCTACCCGCGATCTTAACCAGGTCGTCGGTCCACTTTGTTGGGGGCCTTCCAACGCTGCGTCTTCCGGTCCGCGGTCGCCACTCAAGAACCTTTCTGCCCCAACGGCCATCGATTCTACGAGCAATGTGCCCCGCCCACTGCCACTTAAGTTTGGCGACTGTCTGAGCTATATCTACAACCTTGGTTCTCTTGCCTATCTCATCATTTCGGATTCTAGACCTGGTTAAGATCGCTGGTAGAAATTGGATGAGGGCGGCGCAAGATCGATCGTTGTGGAGAACTTTGGGGAAGGCCTTTGACCAGCAGTGGACGTCTATCTGATATGATGATGATGAAAGAACATTGAACATCTTATAGTTATGTTTTACTGGCACGTTTAATCTGACTATTCCTTATTATTCCTCACACTATTCATATTATCTGTTTGCCTGACATGGCTTTCATAATAGTCAAAACACATTACGTTAAATATTTAGAAATGTAGCGTACTGAAAGATATTCACAAGCCACCGCCTCGGTTAGTCAAATCGCTTCACAGTGCATTTGCATATGTCTGTAATCATGTGCGTATAAACCCTGATAGTAATTTTATTGACGGCTACCTCAATGCTGCACTAAATAATATCCAGAGTTACGCCATGGAACATTAGGTTAATTGATGTACATCCATAAATATGGAGTGTCAACTTAAAACATGACATAGAGCACGACGAAGATTTTTCTGCTTAAGGTTCTCCAGGTGTCGGAGAACCTTAAGCAGAAAAATCTTCGTTGTGCTCTACCACCTACTGCAGACTCGTGTTTTGTGTGCGATCGGTGAATCACTTATGTGGTAACCATTATAATGGCGGGACCAGGTCCTGAATTCTGTCAATTCTTATTTTATTGCAGTGTTTAGTACTGAATTGGTACTATTTGCTACCTTTAGTAAAAAAAATAGTACCTCTTCTATTTCAAAGTTATATTTAAAATAGTCTGGTCCCGCCATTATAATGTTATAATGGCGGGACCACTTGTGGTAGCCATTGTTAGGTGCGATTAGTTTTATGAATATTTAGTACCTAATTAGTACCCTTGAAAACTGCTTAAAAAGTGTGGCTGGGTACAGCAGGTACTGTGCTTTTGTATTAAAACACTGGTCCCGCCATTATAATGTTTGGACATTTCGCATATAAACGTGTAAAGGTCTATTTATTATTTATAAACTTTATTAATATACATATTTAGTACCTATTTGCTACTTGTCGTTTACTTAATACACCTTGGGTATATTGTACTTACTACATAGAAAAATTTAAAGTATTAATTCTTTTGAAAGACCGACTCTTCTGAACCTTTGTCATAAAATGGTAGCAAATAGGTACTAAATATGTATATTTACAGTGTTTTTATACAACAGCACAGTACCTGCTGTACCCAGCCACACATTTTAAGCATTTTTCAAGGGTACTAATTAGGTACTAAATATTCATAAAAGTTATCGCACCTAACAATGGCTGCCCCAAGTGGTTCCGCCATTATAACATTATAATGGCGGGACCAGACTATTTTAAATATAACTTTGAAATAGAAGAGGTACTATTTTTTTTACAAAAGGTAGCAAATAGTACCAATTCAGTACTAAATACTGAAATATGAATTGACAGAATTCAGGACCTGGTCCCGCCATTATAATGGTTACTTTTCTCTACTACATTACGCATGTATTCAGTATTATACATATAAACGTTCCTTTTGAATTATTCTATCTATTGAAAAAACCGCATCAAAATCCGTTGCGTAGTTTTAAAGCTGTAAGCATACATAGGGGCAGACAGACAGACAGACATCAGGAAGCGACTTTGTTTTATACTATTAATGTGGCAATAATGTAATAATGTTTTTTCGGACAATTTTGGTGTATTTTTTCCGCTGACCATCGCCTAGTCCTGTTGACTAGACCGTGTTACCGCCTATCAGCACAACCACGATTCAAGAGGCGTTCAACTCTCTGGCGCATACAGGTCAAACGCATACTGCATTTTTTCTGTTTTTCAATATATATGCTACAGGAAAATGATGAGAAAAAATATAAGGGCTTTGGAATATTTCATCGATTCCCAAATCATAAATCTAACGCAATGTTATAAAATAAATAACATAAAAGGCATTTACACATGCAATACAATGTAAACAAAAAATAATAAAAAATATAGTTTCGCCGCTAATTAATGGTCATCTCCCGGGCGTAGGCCTCCCCGTTTCTTTCCATAGCTCTCTATCTCTAGCTTTTCTCATCCGGTGTGGTCCCAGCCTTTCCTTAAAGATATCAGACCATATTTTATATGGACGTTCTCTCGGTCTTCTACTGTCCCGCGGGATCCATTTTATTATTGTTTTGGACCATCTTTTGTTGTCCATTCTACATACATGGCCCAGTTCCGATTCAGTAACCTTACTCTGTAGACGATATCAGTCAATTCGGTCCTTTCCCTAATAGCTTGGTTGCTGATTCTATATAGTTTTATTCCTAACATACGCCGACGCGCAGTTTCTAGTGCAGATGCCTAATGAGCCGGCGGCCTTAGGTTCAAATCCCGGCCGAGGCAAAAATTTGTGTGATGAGCTCGAATATCTATTCCTGAGTCATGGATGTTATCTATATATTATGTATATCGTCGTCAAGTAGTATAGGCTTTGCTTAGTTTGGCACTAGGTCGATTTGTGTAAGATTGTCCCTTATTATTTATTTACTTATACTCCTCTATTTTACGTTGACAGACTGCTAGATTGAATTCATCACATTTTCTTAACGACCAACTTTGACAGTCATAATTATGTTAAACAAGGTAGGATGGTTGACTTTTACAATATTTAACCGTCCTTATTTCGAATATGCTTACCGTCAAATATGTAGAATTGTAAATATGTATTTATATTAAATTTGTTGAGCAGCAACGCTACCTAACTGCTGCAACCGAAAATATGGAAATATATAGTATTTTGCTCTAGAGATGTCGTGCGTTTGTATTGTATTCACCAATAAAGCGAACGACGTCTCTAGATTAACATACTATGGAAAACTTCGCAAAGAAAAGTGAAGATACCACAACTCTGCATCCAACACACTGAAGATTTCAAGTTTCTGCTACCGAAAATATGGAATGACATTAATTTAAATATTATGCTTTAGAAATTTTGGGAGTTTCTATTGTATTCACCAATAAAGCGAACGCCATCTTTATAATAACACTAGCGGCCGCCCGCGACTTCGTCCGCGTAGGTTTTTGATGATGACAAAGATATTAAAATAGGTAGGTAAGGAATTTTATTCTTAGTTAATTCACCCCCTTAGGGGCAGAATTTTTTAAAACGCTGAAATTACTTTTTTTGTATTTGATTAAGTAAGCTTTCCACAAAGTTTTAAGTCTCTAGTTCAAAAAATAAAGTTTCTCCCATATAAACATTGCACCCCTATTTAACTCCTTAAGGGGTGGATTTTTCTAAAACGCTGAAAGTACTTTTTGTGTTTTTTAATAAGTAATCTTTCTACAAAGTTTCAAGTCTTTAGCTAAAAAAAAGTTCCCCCCATACAAACTTTGCACCCTTATTTCACCCCCCTTAGGGGCAGAATTTTTTAAAACGCTAAAATAACTTTTTTGTATTTGATTTAGTAATCTTACTACAAAGTTTCAAGTCTCTAGCTAAAAAAAAGCTTGTACTCCATACAAACTTTGCACCCCTATTTAACCCACTTAGGGGAGGTATTTCCAAAAATCCCTTCTTATCTCTAGCCCACGTTATAAAAGTAACCTACTGTGCAAAAATCAACTCTCTAACATTAGTAGTTTCGGCTGTGCGTTGATGAGTCAGTCAGGACTTCTTCTTTTATATATATAGACTAGCGACCCGCCCCTGCTTCTTAAGGGTGCAATGCTGATAAATTATGCATGTATAATACATATAAACATTCCTCTTGAATCACTTTAACCAAAAAAAACAGCATCAAAATCCGTAGCGTAGTTTTAAAGATCTAAGCATACATAGGTACAGACAGACAGACAGACAGCAGGAAGCGACTTTGTTTTATACTAATAATGCTGTTTGACCTTGTGGTTGACTGGTAGAGAATGACTCATGGCATTAAGCCGGCGATTTGTACTTTTACTTCTGTATTTTGTGCAATAAAGTTTAAATAAATAAATACTATGTATAGTGATAGTGATGATATGGATAGCACTGCAAAGAAAATAGAATTCAGGACCTGGTCCCGCCATTATAATGGTTACTTTTCTCTACTACATTATGCATGTATTCAGTAATCAGTAACCTTACTCTGTAGACGATATCAGTCAATTCGGTCCTTTCCCTAATAGCTTGGTTGCTGATTCTATATAGTTTTATTCCTAACATACGCCGACGCGCAGTTTCTAGTGCAGATGCCTAATGAGCCGGCGGCCTTAGGTTCAAATCCCGGCCGAGGCAAAAATTTGTGTGATGAGCTCGAATATCTGTTCCTGGGTCATGGATGTTATCTATATATTATGTATATCGTCGTCAAGTAGTACAAGCTTTGCTTAGTTTAGGACTAGGTCGATTTGTGTAAGATTGTCCCTTAATATTTATTTATTTATACTCCTCTATTTTACGTTGACAGACTGCTAGATTGAATTCATCACATTTTCTTAACGACCAACTTTGACAGTCATAATTATGTTAAACAAGGTAGGATGGTTGACTTTTACAATATTTAACCGTCCTTATTTCGAATATGCTTACCGTCAAATATGTAGAATTGTAAATATGTATTTATATTAAATTTGTTGAGCAGCAACGCTACCTAACTGCTGCAACCGAAAATATGGAAATATATAGTATTTTGCTCTAGAGATGTCGTGCGTTTGTATTGTATTCACCAATAAAGCGAACGACGTCTCTAGATTAACATACTATGGAAAACTTCGCAAAGAAAAGTGAAGATACCACAACTCTGCATCCAACACACTGAAGATTTCAAGTTGCTGCTACCGAAAATATGGAATGACAATAATTTAAATATGTTGCTTTAGAAATTTTGGGAGTTTCTATTGTATTCACCAATAAAGCGAACGCCATCTTTATAATAACACTAGCGGCCGCCCGCGACTTCGTCCGCGTAGGTTTTTGATGATGACAAAGCTATTAAAATAGGTAGGTAAGGAATTTTATTCTTAGTTAATTCACCCCCTTTGGGGCAGAATTTTTTAAAACGCTGAAATTACTTTTTTTGTATTTGATTAAGTAAGCTTTCCACAAAGTTTTAAGTCTCTAGTTAAAAAAATAAAGTTTCTCCCATATAAACATTGCACCCCTATTTAACCCCTTAAGGGGTGGATTTTTCTAAAACGCTGAAAGTACTTTTTGTGTTTTTTAATAAGTAATCTTTCTACAAAGTTTCAAGTCTTTAGCTAAAAAAAAAGTTCCCCCCATACAAACTTTGCACCCTTATTTCACCCCCCTTAGGGGCAGAATTTCTTAAAACGCTGAAATAACTTTTTATGTATTTGATTTAGTAATCTTTCTACAAAGTTTCAAGTCTCTAGCTAAAAAAAAAAAGCTTGTACTCCATACAAACTTTGCACCCCTATTTAACCCACTTAGGGGAGGTATTTCCAAAAATCCCTTCTTATCTGTAGCCCACGTTATAAAAGTAACCTACTGTGCAAAAATCAACTCTCTAACATTAGTAGTTTCGGCTGTGCGTTGATGAGTCAGTCAGGACTTCTTCTTTTATATATATAGACTAGCGACCCGCCCCGGCTTCTTAAGGGTGCAATGCTGATAAATTATGCATGTATTATACATATAAACATTCCTCTTGAATCACTTTAACCAAAAAAAAACAGCATCAAAATCCGTAGCGTAGTTTTAAAGATCTAAGCATACATAGGTACAGACAGACAGCAGGAAGCGACTTTGTTTTATACTAATAATGCTGTTTGACCTTGTGGTTGACTGGTAGAGAATGCCTCATGGCATTAAGCCCGCCATTTGTACGTTTACTTCTGTATTTTGTGCAATAAAGTTTAAATAAATAAATACTATGTATAGTGATAGTGATACTATGGAAAGCACCGCAAAGAAAATTTAAAATACCTGCGGACAGAATTAAGTACAGTCAAACCGTTATTATAAAAAAAAAAAATTAAAATTTTAAAATTTAATCTGTTTATTTCACTACACACTTCTACTTAGACTCTAATCTTATATTTAAAGATTGTATCGAATCTATTCTCTTCTATAATCTTATATTTAAAGATTGTATTCGAACCAATTAAATTGGGACTGAGCCTAGTACGGATAACCAAGAACACACAACTTTTTGGGTGAAAACTGAGAGGTTCTGGATTCGAGTGAGACAGGTATAAAACGCGAATCTCATTCTGACCGCTCACGCACTGTACTGAACTGATTGTTTATAATGCTGGTAAGAATCAATTTAATATTCATGGATTAGAATGAGGGAGAATTATTGCTAATTATAAAAAATTGGTCAAGTGCGGGTAGCGCCCGCGCATTAAGGGTTCCGCACCTGTAACACAGCATTTTATTCGGGGAGGAACAGGTCAAACAATATTTTTTTATTTTATATATCACAAGCTACAAATTTCAAAATGTTATTTTCATCCTCATACTTGAATTTCATTTATTTACTTTATACGTCCCTGTTTGGCTCACAAACCTACATACGTACCTTTCAACTTGATCGGTCCAGAAGATTCCGATCAAATTGGCTGGGACATACCTACAGACAACGGAGTCCAATAAGGGTTCCGCTTGTTAATGCGGGGGTACGAAACCCTAAAAAAGTTCCAAACGTATTAAAAATGTTCATAAATTTTCAAATCAAGAATCTCACACGCGACATTTGTTCCACGTAACATTTAAAGTGACGCCGCTGATACGTGACATTTCACGTGAAATCGATAACTACTTTAACTATCGTGCTTCTGAAGGACCGTTGACGAGATTACACAGGAATTTAGTTAACGACTAATTGTACCTAATATCAGTGTTAGGTTCCTGGTATCTATTATATTAATTTGACTAAGTCTAATTTAATTGTACATTGTGTAAACCTGCTCACAAAACACCAAGCTTGGCTGAGAAAGGCGAGGATAGCCACCTGGACAAGTTGAAACGGAGACGCCCTTCTTGGTTGATGAACTATGAGAATATAGTGTTGTGCTACGGAGATGTCGCTATATACATGTTTTGTATCATCCATCAATACATCATATAGTAACATCTTTGTCGTACCATACTATGGTACATCGGGAAGAACTTAGATACCATTGCGAGCACCGATGAACAAACGGACATCACACATACTTAGTACGTTAATTAATTAGCTAGTCAACTTAATTTGACATTCCTGGATTATATACAGATTTAAAAGATAAATAAACAAGCTTAAGAGTCCGCAGCAAGGTCCGCTCAACTCCGCGTTGAGATCGCGCGCTTACGCTTTAAAATGTTGTTGTTTCACCTAGAGGAAGACAGGGCGCTAGCAGTAAAGCGAGAGCGCGCTAGGAGCAAAGAGTATGTAATCACTACGTTTTAAAAGACGGGAGTGCCATACGAAACATACTGCCAATATGAAGCCGCAAACAATATCAGTGTCAGTGTCAACTCATGACATAATGCCAACATCAAGAACAAAATAGGGATGTCACATGTTACACAAATTATCGAATTATCGATATCGGTATTTAAAAAAAATGGTTCAGGCGGGGTTCGCATTCGCACCCGCGTCTCCAACGGCTTTCCGGTAATTTAAATCATTAAATATTTCGCTTCAATGTAAACATTTGGTTTACTTTAGTTTACTGACTTCATAAAAAAAAACAAAAGTGTGCAAATAATTTTATTTCGTTCAAACTTTGCTTGGCTTGCTGATAAACATAGACGAAAAAAGCCGTTTCATCACTCCAGTCTGTGCTCCAGGTTGGAAGTTCTGCAACACAAATAATACAGGGTAAACAGAAAATTACAGAGTAAAATGAATCTGTTTGTCCAGATGAAACCGTACCATTCATAGTCCATTGAAGATTTTTCGTAAAATATTTCTGTGACCATAATCTAACTCAAACTGGCATAAAAAGTAGTGGCTTTTGCTTGAAGAAAGATATTCCGTATTTACCCAGGTATTTTTCACTTCAAATGAAAATTATCGATAAAACTTACATACAGCACTATTGTTTACATACGTATAAGGGTATGTATTATTTTACCCGAAATACCAAGTTTTCAATGAAACTTACGATTAACATGGTTATAACACGCAGTAATTAATTATATTTTTTACTTACCGATCTTCGTCCGGTGGAAATCTTGCCATGAATAGTCTTTTTTGACCGTCCATTTGACACGTTTTCATTCTGCATATTTCGCACTTTTTCCTTTTCAATCCACTCATTTTTGCAATTGTGATTGTCTTGTGTACCTTCTAGACGACCACTACACCCAAAGAATGCAAATTATTAGATTATTTGTGAAATTTGAATTATTTGAAAAGATCGCAGAACCTTGACAAAACCAGACAACACAACAAAAGAGAAACGTCAACTAATATGGCATGGCGGACAAAAATGGCGGCTGAAGTACAACCCGCCTAAATTCGATTGTCGCCAATTATCTAATGCTTTGTAGGTTTCAACGTTCTTTCAAACTTAGATAGGTAAAAATTCACCCCCGTTTCATATAGCCGTTGTCGTTCGTTTTTTACCTTGAGAGTTGCGCGAGGCTGGCTAGGAGTAGCTATGATAAGGGCGGTGCTTACCGCCGCCCCCCCGGACCGTTCCCCGCGCTAGAGTAATTCGCTGCAGTTTCGCAACAATTTTTTGTAATTTATTTTAAGGTTTTCGTAGTTACGCTCTCATTTTAAAACTACGAGATCAATTTTGATAAATCTTTTTTCTTATCAAACTGCATAGTTTAATCGACACCGGAAATAGGTTTTGACTTCAATCTAAACTATATTTTGGTCGTAGTATGCCGCCAAACTGAACAACTTTCTGGGGTCTAAAAATGCAAAACTTGTACTCGCTCTATTTTCTTTCTATTAACATTTCAAGAGTCATAAACTAGTTTTAGCCCTAGATATATCTTATCTCATTATATTTAGAGAATTTCATGATAATGTGACATGTTATATTAAAATAAGGACGTAACTACGTTTGTATGAAGAATCGAGCTTGCTGCGGACTCTTAAATTGTATGCGATCTATTGCAGTCCAAAAGGGACTCGAACCCACGACCTCTTAATAACCGGAACATAGCACTTCCAAATGAGCTACAGGACCGCTATGCAAACCGTAAGAATTAATGCCTTCCCATTCCTGGATTAGTTTTAGTTGTAAACGTGCCGTGAAACTACCCAACTATTGTCCAATCATCCAACTATTGTCCAAAACAAAACTCGTTTATTTTTATCAAAATCCATATTCTATCAGTGATTTTATACGTTTTTATTTAAGTTTGTTTAATTATGTTGTTCACCTTAGAGTTTATTCGTAATAATTGTTGGACCATAGTTGTAAGGACTGGACTATAGTTGGGTAGTTTTACTGACGTCATCGCGCGCAGGCGCTTCTTACATATATGTGTCAAGCATGTGGTCGCGTGTGCCGTTCTCGTATTGGTTTGCATAGCCATGTAAGCCATGAAAAGTGATGTTTTCCTACATAACACTGTTTGTATAGTCGGTAAAAAGGCCTTTGAAACATGACAGAATCAATTTTAGTACAGGGACAGCTGGACATCCAAAGACTGCCTTGATCACACGTACCGAGACAGTGGGCGAGACAGTGATCTCGGCACTGTCTCGACCACTGTCTCGGTACGTGTGATCAAGGCATAAGAGATACTTTTTTTTAACCCAACTATGGTACAGAAAAAATATGCGGACTAAGTTGTACTACCTTCTAGTAATTTAAATATGTATTTTGGAAACTAAAAGGCGTGGATAATTTTTTTTAACTGTTTATTCAGTTTGTAATGTACTATAATTTAAGGTAAAAACATAATATGTTGATATTCTTTATTGGGATCGAGCCTAGTATAAACCACACATACAACGTTGGATCCGCGAGAAATTGAGACCCCACACTATACACACTGAAGATAAGAAGCGGATGCAACAGAAAATGGTCAATATTTAGTATTTTGCTCTAGAGATATTGTACATCGATATTTTTATCCACCACAGTATTGGTGAACATTATCTTTAGAATAACATTACTATGGAAAAACAGCGGAAAGCCACTTTGGCGATGCTTCTAGAGGTTTCTAGAGGCTTCTAGAGGACGCACAAGTTTGGGAAGATATTTGAAGATATAGTGAAGGATAATTAAACAGCCGACCAACGAACGGAAAACACATGTAAGTATTTCGTTAGCAAATAATTAATGTAGTTAGGTATTTAGTGTAAGTTCCCTAAAATATATTATTTTAATTTCACTTAGGTAATTTCATTGTATAATAACTGTATCGTGTTATATTATGATTAGAATAGTGTTTTTGTTAGTGTACTTAAAATGTTTTTTTATGGTTGTAAAATTAATAATTGATTTTCTGCGTTTTTTATAAAATTGATATTATAGTTGTGTAGTTCATACTATTACGATTAACAGCATTTAGGTATTATATACCTAATTGTTGTAAATTTACAGTTTTTTTTGTAAATGATATTTTAAGTAGGTATCCTTTTTGAAATTGTTACTGAATAATGATATTTTACTTGTTTTTCTCAGCAGATATACTCATATCGAGTAGATAAAAAGGTACTCCTAGTAAGGTAATTGTAACTATGAAAACTATGCTACAGAGTTAACAACATATGGTACGGGCCGGGCTCACATTTTGCTATGTATTTACTCACATTAAACTAAATATTGATAAGTAATACTTGTACTTATCTTGCCTAAAAGTACTTTATGAATCAAGTTTTAAAAAGTTTAATAAACAATCAGATGGTGCCTAATACTGCACATAACCTCAAAATGTTTAAAATGTTTATTTTGAAACTCACCAGCTTCAATATTTTGAGGCACGAGCCCGAGGAACTTTTGTATAAGTTTCCCTTCACATTCACTTATAAAAATACACTTATTTAATTACAATATCGGTTAACCACATAATAAAAAAGTCCAATAGGACACCACAATAAAGCACTATGAAATAGCACTATAAACGCCGTCAGTAAAACTTTATAAAAATGTGTGCGGTAGACGAATAACACCCGAATTAAATGTATCAAAAAAAATATGTAAAGCTATTATTGTATGAAATCTGTCTCCTTGACTTTGGTGTTGGATGTTAGGCATGCGCGAAGGACGAAATATTGCTGACTGCGCAACATTCCAACCGAACATAGATGGCCACGGCGCCAACATATATCGATCAGCGGCGAAATTTAGAACTAAAATCCTGTATTGAATCCCACCCGCCGACACGTAGACGCCAGCGACGCTGATGCCCGCACTTACATCCTGGTCTACTTTATATAAAACAATTTTAACAATGCGGTAATTTAGTTGATTCTATCGATTCATCATGTTAGCTTTGCCTATACTTTTATAGACGTTTTTCGCGTGGCTGGAGAGTCAGTTCAGTTTGCCGTTGGTAAAGATAAGGTGGTCGAAGTTGCCAGTTTTAATTTGAAGTATATGAACGCGTAATGTATTGTGACGTGTAAGAACATGAAGTTCACTGTACTTCACTTGACTGAATATATGAAATGCGACTACAAAAATCTCTCCGGCGTAATTTCCATATTGTCGCGATGAATTGGCCAAGATAATGAAAACTGAAATATCTTCTGTTTATTTTGTGATATTGTCTAGACTAGTTCAAAGACTCACAGAATTTGTTTTTGAAATTTTTCTAGGATTTTTTTTAGTTTTCGATTTAAAATAAAATCCGGCTGATAGAGATTTTGAATAAAATATGATTGGTGGGTAACTGTTTCATATAATTAGTTATTCTGTTTGCTAGTTTCATAGATTATCTAAGTAATTTGCAAGTTTCGCTTCGCACTTCGTTGAAAGCTTTAGCATGTCTTTGCTACAGCTAACGCCATCTAGTATGAACCTGCATTACTATACTCGTAACGTAACATGAGGCTTCAGTTCGGATTCGGGATAAACAACGAAACTACAGTCTAAGAGTCCTTATTCCTTTTAAAATATATATTTTTCATATGACAAATATATTGATAATTTCAATCAACTTTTTGAAGTAAATTTCTCCGAGTTCTAGATAGTAACATAGCTGTTTCATGCTTTCATTGCGTGCAGTTGAAGTTGAAAAAAAAGACAGTTTTCTGCGTGAATTTTGCCAATTTCGGGTAGTTTTTGAAACAAAAATTATCAATTATAAATTCAAACTGTATGTTTCAAGTATATACCAATAAATCGTAAGAGCCCTGTTATAAGTAGTAACATAATATGTTAAGAAACATATTTAATCATAGTGAAAAAATACTAAAACAATCAGCATTTCTGAACGGATCAGGAGCCCTAAAATAGCCCCAATTGTTGACCAAACAGATAACCTAAATTCAACATGTAGAAACCAATACAAGTAGCTGATCATCATGAAGCCCTCATTTAATGGGTGGGATAACAATGCTATCTATAATTCGCTTTTTTTACTTTCCAAAAGGGCCCCAAATTCTTGTGTGCCCAAGGGCCCTGCATCCAAATCAATCAATTCGTTGAGTTTTGGAATAACGAAACCACGAAGTAATGAATTACTTACCAACATTATATTATTATATTTGTATTGTTTTCTTTTATAAATTCAGTGACACCCCGCTCATAATAGTGAATTTTACTTTTCTGTAAAATAATCTTTGCGATCGCTGCAATGTATTTTTAATCAAAAAATCCCTAGACAATAGAAATAGCAGAACTGATCGAGGAATTCTTTTAGAAAAATCTCGTTCGCTCGTCTTCGAACAAAACGACTCTCAAGTTACCTTAAGTCGTATTTTTAATGTAGCCGGAGTAAACTGACGCAATTTTTTACGAGCGCAATTTGATTAAGTTTAATTTGGTTTCAACATAGCACTTTTTATCAATAAAAGTCAATCTAATATCAACATTTACGTGTTTTTTCATCAACAATTAAGGTGGAAGTACTAGTACTCGACTTTGCAAGGGATATTTATTTTATGTTTCGTAATAGTACGTTAATTTACACTGTCTATCGCAAATTTATTCATCCCTTATGAGAGGTATGACTTTTACCTTAATTAAATGGTATTTATATCATATAATGATCATATAAAAAATTCTCGTAATGTAATGAAATGTAAGTCAATAGGATTGTCCCAGTACATGTCACGTGCTTTTGCAGGCAGTCAGGTTGTATATTTTATTATTTTGCGTGTGAAATTCGAAAGCTACAATCATTTCTCATGTATTCATTCTATTTGCTATGAAAGTAACGGTAATCTTATCTTATTTATCGCAGTTTAAAGTATGGTGACGCGTATTAGTACCGCGTCGAGTACTAGTACTTCCACCTTACGTGTTTTTTCATTCATTGTTTAAGAAATAATTTCCGAATAACGAAAATATAAATTACGACATCTGTAACACTCAATTAAACAACGCTATAAGTAAATATATTTTTAACCAAACTCTTTCAAAGAACATTGTATATAATAGGAATCCTTTTTGAGACCGAGTTCACTTCGCTTTGTTCTAACTGACAAATGTGACTCAATGGGTAGGTATTGTGTGCATTATGTGCTGCGGCCACAAACTGCTACCTACTTTGAAATGAAAGATGGCATAAGTGCGTAACACGATACTTAGAGGTTTTTTCTTCTTTTTTTTTGTTAAGTTATTGATAAGCCCGAGTCTTTCGACTGTGCGAGTCGAGAGTGCGGGCGGGGTCGCCAGAGAGGGACTTAGAGATGATGTCCAGTCAACTACTTATACTTATAGTATGTAATACTATTAAGTTTTCTGTGCTTATAGCCCAACAGGGTGTTTTTCTGCCCACGCCATATTGCGGAATTTTAGTGGCACTAATTTATTTTACTGGCAACCCCAAATTTTTGGTAGCTGACATTGAAAGTCAGTGAAATGAAAGCAACGTTTTTTCAATAGGTTTCAGTATTTATTTCGTAAGAGCGAAGGATTGAGCAGCTTTCCGGTAAACAATGTTTTGAATTTGGTTGATGATAGCAAATTCTTGACACATCGCTACTGACGTTTAATAATGTAAATATATGACGTATGCACATTATTGCCATATGAAAGCTGTTTGTAGCGCCACTATCCCCGAGCAGGACCGACACTTGTTAGTCTATACAAAGGGAGTGAAAACAGGTTTTTATTTAGGTACCTACTAGAAGGTTCCAGCAACTTCGTACGCGTAATTTTTTTATACTGTAGTCGGCTAAAAACTATCCTATAACCATCTTTGGATGTCCTGCCATCTATATACCGCAATTGGTTAAAATTGGTTAAAACAGATGGCGCGAGGCTGGCACGACACCGCGCGCCCAGCCACCCATACAAAACAAAAGACGATCCTGCATCACGCTATTAATATTTTTCTTGAATTCACGACCCCTCTCCATAGAAAACTGATTTTCAACACAAATCTAGATATGATAAAACCACAAAGGTTTCGCAGTTCGCACGTCATATACTTAATCAAATATTTACAGTTATTTTACATAGAAAACTATCGTGAGTGTCAGACATATTAAAATACTTAAACGGGTTTACCTACTCACGTCGTAGTTAGAAGTCGAATAACGCTCGACATGTTTCGAATCGGTACGCGATTCATCATCAGGAGAGACGATCAGTCGCGGCGGCGGCCAACCGAACACTGCGGGCATGCGCCCTGTCCGCGCGGCTGTCACCGGCGGAGGCGCAAAACTACCCTCATCATCACGCACAATGTCAATTGTCGGGTTGCACACAACACTCACTACGTCATTTGCTAAGGTCTTGTCTACACTAACCACCGATGTAGTATCCAAAACCGTCCTCCAACTAGGGGGCACTGACCATCCACAATCTCGGTTAAAATTCGCTGATTCATTTTTTTTATCGCGTACCGATTCGAAACATGTCGAGCGTTATTCGACTTATACGACGCGAGTAAACCCGTTTAAGTATTTTAATATATTTACAGTTAGTTTAAAAAATAATAAGTTGTAATTGTACATTCCATAGGTGCCTAGGGCGGTCAATTTATTCGTAAATGTCCCAGATCGCAGTTGTTTGCAGCCCGAACCGAAGGCGAGGGTGGACCATAAATATGCAGTCTGGGGCTTTTCGTTTTATTCCGTCCATTCTCTATTACCTACTTCTTGTTGTATCTTATTACTTTGTATACCTATAGATTCATAGATTTACCTACAATAATCTTATTTTAATATCTTGAATTAAATCTAATGATTAAAATTGTTGGTTTCACGCTATCCATATCATAAAATTTAAGTGTTAAGTAATTCAAGTTATTCATTTTAGTTTTAACTTTACTATGTTAATCCCGGAATTGCAGCTCACGGGTTTTGTCAAAATCAGTTTCTAATAATGCTTAACTTTATACAGAATATAGTAGATTGTTCAACAAGGGACTAAAACAAGCCATAATGACACGAGATGTTTTAGCCACCCGAGCAAAGCGAGGATGGATAATAGTTCGAGTGTCATTATGGTTGTTTAGTCCCGCGTTAAACACTCTACTTTTCACTTTGAATGCGAGGAAAATAAACGACGTTCAATATAAAATTACAATATTTATAGTCTAAGATCCCGATATAGAACGACCTTCACCGAGGTGTTTATTTGATGAAATGTATTTTATATTTAATTTAATATGTCAATAAATATATTGCATATGGGTTGCCTAACAAATTTTTGTCCAGAGTATGTTTAATTAATAATGATTTTTTTTTTTAAACGTTTGATTATTAGATAAATTCTATACCAATCGAAAGTATGAAGCCCATAGAATATGCAAACGTTAGGTTGCCTATTCTTTTCCCGTCACAACTATCGGGTAGCCAGGTTTAAACAGGTAAATCTATACTAGCATTTTGCAACGGTCTGATTATTGAATTAAAATTAAATAACATTAAAGATTATTTTATTATGAACACGGTGGTATAGGGTTGCCTGCGAAAAATCAGTCCAGAATTCCGGTTGTCGAATTTTGAAAAGTAAAATATTGCAGCGAGTGAATGTTTGCGACTGAGAGGTCCCAACCAAAACCATCCCATACGATAGAACAGGACACAGCATAGTAGCTGTTTGAAGTCCGCCCATTTAAAAAAAGAGAGGCGCATGCTAACTGCGGTTGGTTCTTAGATGAATATTTAAAACCAGTAGGATTCATTGGGGATCATACACCTTTAAAGATAGAAGACATTGTCGAAAGAACTGAAACGGAGAGTGATGACGAAGAAGATTCAGAAGTTGGAGATCATAGTTATACGTCCGATGACTCGGAACCTGAATAAATAAAAAAAATTTTTTTTTAATTTTTTTATAATAAACAGAAGTATTTTTTTAATTGTTGTTTTTTATTTTGTCTGATAATAATAAAGATAAAATTTGCAAGCTTACTTTTATATATGTATTACTATATAACCTTCATTTTTACTAAAGATGTCTATATACTTTAGGGTCACAAAAAAAATATACACACATAAATAATGAGTTTCTTTCGGAGTTTCTTCTCAACAGTGGTCACCTCTTGTGAAATGTCGATAGACTCAGACATGTAAAAGTGCCCTTGTGGCCTACTTGCATTGCAGAATAAATTTCATTATTTTATTAATTAATTGATTTAAAAAAAGAGTTAAATAACTATTTATCTATTTTAATAATAAACTACTCCAAAATTATGTACAACATATACGAGTCTATCGCTATCCTTTTCATTTTCAAGCACAAATAGCATGAGCACTCTCTTTTTTTAAATGGGCGGACTTCAAACAGCTACTATGCTGTGTCCTCTTCTATCGTATGGGATGGTTTTGGTTGGGACCACTCGGTCGGAAACATTCACTCGCTGCAATATTTTACTTTTCAAAATTCGACAACCGGAATTCTGGACTGATTTTTCGCAGGCAACCCTATACCACCGTGTTCTTAATAAAATAATCTTTAATGTTATTTAATTTCAATTCAATAATCAGACCGTTGCAAAATGCTAGTATAGATTTACCTGTTTAAACCTGGCTACCCGATAGTTGTGACGGGAAAAGAATAGGCAACCTAACGTTTGCATATTATTCTATGGGCTTCATACTTTCGATTGGTAGGTATAGAATTTATCTAATAATCAAACGTTTAAAAAAAAAAAATTAAATTATTAATTAAACATACTCTGGACAAAAATTTGTTAGGCAACCCATATGCAATATATTTATTGACATATTAAATTAAATATAAAATACATTTCATCAAATAAACATCTCGGTGAAGGTCGTTCTATATCGGGATCCTCTATTATAAGACAGTTTCTTATAATTACGTAGTACGAGTACAGTCGTTAATCTAACCTCAGAAAAATTAAAAGAGCAATTTGTACAATTCTTTACATTAAATATATATGGTTTTCCCCTGTAAATTAAGCTGGGTCGGCGTGGTTTGTATTTGAGAAGTATGTTCAATATTTTCACTCGAAATCGAAGTAAAAGTTGAAGAGAATGGAGAGTATAGTAGAGACGTAGACTTTTCCTCAAAACGGTTGCCGATGGTTATTTCATTAGGCTCATTCTCATGCCGCGATGGTGATGGGCGTGGGTCAAATGTTTGTTGTGATTTCTGCTTTGAGGATATTTTAATTCCCTAAATGTTGCCTTCGTACTTCACTGGAAGATAATGATTACATATTATTTTGTCCGTAATTTATAGTGACACAATAATTGGTCTTAATTGGTAACAATTCAAGCTTAATACGAGTAATGGACACATACTTATTCAAAATAAAAAAAAAAATCCGTGGGTTTTTTTTTTATTAAAGTGACGCTTTAAATGCTTGCATACTTAGCCAACAGATTCAAACTTGAAAACTATTTTATTTAAGACTAATATGGACTTAAGGACCTTGCATGATTAAATTAATTCATCTTTAATATTATTAAATACATTCGTATTCGTAATAATTAATCGTGTTTCATGAAATAAAATCTTTTATTTTTATATTTCTAAGCAGTTGTAATTTTGAGGTTATATTCACGCACCAAAAAGTTTGTCAATAAAAATTACTATAAACCTCTATTGACAAACATTGTGATTGGCTGTTTAGGGGTTTCCAAAGTAAATTAAAACAATTTTACTTTAGTCCCTAGAGATTAATAAGGAGCTTTAGTCCCGATATGCAGAGACTAAAGTAACATTTTAAGAGCATGATGAAGTGAAAATAAAATTAATAAATCATGCTTGTGTACGATGGTATAAAAAGAAAACTTCAACTTTACTTTAGAACGTAGAACAGAGTAAAATTGAATCCACCGCGCTGTCAAAATATAAAAGACAAATGTGAAGTGTATTTTTCTTATTAGTCATGAATTCAAAAATACAGCGCGACAATAACAGATTTTTCTTTTTATGACATTGATGTGTTGCCGTTTCGTTGCATGACTGTGAAAAATGATAGGGTTTGATGAGGAAAAACACTTGGAAGCATATAATTGAACATTAAATATGAAAGTTCCGTTTGGTGTCAGCGAAAACAATATTTTGGTTTGGAACGATACCTTGGATGCGTGTGGCAATCGACACAATTTCGTGAGCTAAAATACACCTGTCTGTCTGGTTGTCAAATTGTCAATAGGGCCGGGCCGGGCAGTCGCTGTCGGGCTTTTATTGAATTCAGGACGGTTTTGAATGGTGTGCCTTCTCATTACATATTTTATTTAAATATTCCTATACGATAATGTGCTTAAAAAGTAGAGCGGTGCTAGCGGGACGGTGTGAGGTAAACTAGGCGAATGTATATAGTGAAGTATATGTTATACTCGTGATAACTAGTCTGGTACGTAACCCTACTTGTAGTAATTTAGTTATTGAAAAAATTGTCTCGACCTTGGTGTAGATATAGTGCAGCCGAGGGGATCAATTGGTCGGGTATTATTATGCAGGTCCCTGCCAATTCTTACCCAAGAATAGATTGGCGCTCGCGGAGCGCGATCGCCTCTGAAGCCGATTCCATTTTTTTAATTCATTTTTCAATTATCCGAATGTTCCAACCGGTAAGTTAATTTTTTTGTTAAGTCCGGTGCTGGGTAATAGCTAATAAGCCAGCGTACCCTCGCATCACATTCCATAACCATAATTGAGTAACCTAATTTCTATTGTAACTAATTTAAATTTAAACACTTTAAACAGACTGTGCATGACTTAAATATATTGCCGCTTATCAAACTGCATCACTCTGGATATTACAGTGCCGTTTTTCTATTCAAATAGTGTTACAGAAAATGGCCCTTTCCATATTGTACAGGCAGTTTACATTTTCCAAAAAAATTAGAGAAACAGGTATATGTAGTTTTAGATATAATTTGTTTTTTGGATTTCTATTATGTTTGAGAGTTCGTAAGTCCAATATGTATGCACTAAAAACAAAAATCTTTGATATTATATCTTATCAAAGATTTATGTTTTTGGTGGCAAAGAATCCATGGACTTATAGGATAATTTCTCTCTTTGTAGATATCCCTGCTTTCCAAATTTGGAAATGCAGTAAAATGTACATTAACAAATATTTTGTAATCTATCATACTTTCCCGCTATTTGAATTCTAAAACCTTGGATTTAATTTGTTTGAAGAAGTTGGATTTAGCTACAGCTGAATTTGATGTGTACACACAGAGAGTTTATAGTTATAATTTAAGTACTTTGCAATGCAAGTCAACAAAAACTGTTTAGTGTTGTGTTGCATTGACACATAATGGGTCAGGACCAAAAAGTTGAATGAAATTAAGTCGTAGTTAGCAAGGAATTAAAAACAATTGAGAAAGTTCCGTTGTGCAACAAAAAATAACGTAACAATAAGGAACCTTAAAATAGAGCATTAAGGTACGTTATTGAAAGGTTAACTGTCGTCGCACAATAGAGACTTTGACACTAATATTATTGAGTGAGTTAAGGGTGAGTTAACGTTGCAAACTTTTTGGTCTTCACCCTAATTTGATGCCATGTCAAAAAAACACAGGGCAATATTGGTCGATTATGCTTACTTTTTCTTCAATAGCAATAGAGAGTGTTACACAATTATCGTGGAAGATGGGTTGTATGGATACCATGCCACTGTGCAGTTTCCACTTTCAAGTTATAAGAATATTGTACTGTACTTTGTAATGTGCAGTCTTCAGTCATTGTCGTTTATCACCCAATGGGGATGAGATGAACGTTTTAAAAATCTTTGTTTTACTTATTCCTAGAAAAAAACTACAGATTTTTATGTAGCTTAAAAAAATAAAACGATAGCTTTTTCCTGCCTCATATGATTTCGTACTTTAAACTTCACTGGTGTGATAAGGGTGGTTCCATAAAAGTTGGGTAACTTTGTGTTCCAGTGATATTTACATTAATATATATTATGTAATCAATACTGTAAATGACTGGCACATGAAATAGCGTATTTTTAATCATGTCACTCACTTTTGCGTAAGTCATATTTTTTTTAATAATAAAAAAAGCTTCTTTTGTCTCCGTAATATCAGTCCCTAGCCATGTCACATTTCCAAAATGATATTCTTGATCGTCCGGTTTTATTATGATATGATGTTATTTGAATTTTAGCTAACTTAAACACACTAAAAATTACATTCCTTACTTCACCAAAACAATTCAATAAACAAGAATAATCATTTTCCATACCTTTTTGTAAAAAAAAGTAGCGTCATCAATAATTACAATCAGGCCCTAGCCACTTAGAAAATTTGAAAATACGCGGCATCCGTGCTAAATGACTCTTTTGAAACCCATTCATTCAAAAGTAATCACATGAAGTTAGCCATATGCGCGGACCAATCCGCGTCGCCCATTTTCACGTCAGTGCAGTCGGCGTCCATGCTGAGGAAACACGTGCTGTACCAGTCAATTACTCAGGCCCTAGGTGAGTTATTTTGCAAAAAGTTAATTAGTTATTGTTTCCTTTTATTTGTGTGTAAATGTGATCTGTTTGTTTTGATATTATAGTTTGTTACAAGTTTCGGTATGTCTTTTCAAAAGTAAATTACGAGTGATTTTGTTCAAATTCGTCAGTCCCTAGACCATCAGGCCCTTGTCGTAAATGTGGCTAGGGACTGACGCAAAGGCAAGGGGCTGACATTCATACTTTTTGAGGCAAGTTCATCAATTTAAGAAACTTGTATTTGCTGTAGAATATGCTGCCTCGAAGGAAAATACCGCTTTCTAAAGAAGAAAAAGCGAGAAAAAGTCAGAACAGGCAAAAAAACGATTAATTTTTTTTTAAAATGATCCAGTTTTATTAGCAGAGTACAAAGAAAAAGAAAGATTGAAATACTTCAAAAAAAAAGGAAAAAGGACAACGAAAATGCGTGAAAGATATGACTCTACGTAAGTATAGATAAATGAAAAAAAAACTGGTGCACTTACTCGGCAGCTTACAGACAAAATAAAAAAAATTGGTAAACATATATATAATATAACTGACGGAGAAAATGATCTTCAGGTCCCAGAAGAGATAAATCCCGAGCGACAATCTGATAATAAATAAATAAATATCAGACAACCTCACACAAATCGATCTAGTCCCAAATTAAGCTCAAGAAGGCTTGTGTTATGGGTACCAGACGACGATATACATACCTATATAGATAAATATATACTTAAATACATAGAACAACCATGACCCAAGCACAAATATTCGAGTTCATCACACAAATATTTGCCCTTATTTTTTTTTTATGTCATGGGGGGCAAACGAGCAAACGTATCGCCTGATGGAAAGTGATTACCGTCGCCCATAAACACCTGCAACACCAGAGGAGTCACAAGTGCTTGCCACCTGGAGGACGAAGATAGAATGCCTCTATGCTAGTAATTTCACCGGCTATCTTACCCCCACACCGGAACACAACAATGCGAATATTGCTGTTTGGCGGTGGGTTAGCAGGCAAGACGGTAGTAACAATCCGGACGGACCCTGCACGAGGCCCTAGGGATTCGAACCCCGGACCACCGGCTCAGTAGGCAAGCCAAAATCTGATAGTATTGCTGATCGTAGACAAGCTGAAGCTAAAAGGAGAAGTATTTTACTACGAAAGATAAGAAATAGATGACTACAGGAAAAGAATCATGTTATTACTGAACTAAAGAAATCTTGCTAACCAAAGACAGAAGTACGAAAGACTAAAACGCACTACAAAGAAATCAAAAAAGTCACTCACACCCAGAAGTGAAATTGAAGAAATGGCGAATGACCCTAATAAGGCAGGATTAGTAAAAAAAAGAAAACGAATTCGACAACAGTGATGAAATTGTAGTCCAGCAATGGAAAAATAGTATAGAATTGATCATGGGTATGAAAACTAAAAATTGGGCAAGTGCGAGTCCGACTCGCGCATGAAGGGTTCCGTACTATAATCTATAACAAGTTTGTTGTATGGGAGCCCCCCTTAAATATTTATTTTATTTTATTTTTAGTATTTGTTGTTGTAGCGGCAATAGAAATACATCATCTGTGAAAATTTCAACTGTCTAGCTATCACTGTTCTTGAGATACAGCCGGGTGACAGACGGACGGACGGACGGATGGACAGCGAAGTCTCAGTAATAGGGTCCCGTTTTTACCCTTTGGGTACGGAACCCTAGAAAAGGAGCAACATATAACTAAGTATAAAAAAGAGATACCGAAAATTAATCCTTACGATTTGATAATAAATAATTTTAGTATTATTGGTACTAAGTAGTGTTGTTGTTGGTAAGAGATACATTCCTACTAGATAAGGCAGTCTTTCTGTATAAAGTTGATTGGATTTTGCAATAAAATGACAATTAATAAGAAAAAGAGTAAGAATTACTAAATAAATGATTATAGGAAGTTAAACATGTGATTTTATTCTATTAACAATGTTTTGCGTCAGTCCCTATCATATCCCGTCAGTCCCTAGAACACAGATTTCAGAAAAACACAAATTTCTCTTTAAATATCCAGTAAAGTGACCGGCCACTTTGGATACAAAAAGTAAATCGTTATCAGTATTGTATATAATAAGAAGTTTTCTAATTAGTATCTAAAAACACCTATTTCAAAATTTGTGCGAAAATTACCCAACTTTTATGGAAGTACCCATAACCAAATATCACCAGGGGGGAGGGGGTCGAAAAGTAGCAGAAAAAACCTCGCGTGATTTGTGCACAAGCCCCTGGCAGTGAATATGTTAAACACCACAACACCAACTGTTAGTGTCCTGAACAAATTTTTGTTTAGAAAGTTTTTGTTTTTCTTTAGTGAAAACGTACCATTATACTACACTTATACTTAATTCTGTTGGGATTGGGTTGATACATAAATTATATTCCAGGTATCCACCCAAGATGGATTGGTACGACGCGGCGCAGTACCTATCATCGGTACTTAGCGCCCTCACTATATCGTCGTGCCTATTCCTCAAGGTACCTCAGATCCAGCAAATCAGGAAGACCAGAAGCACGGAAGGACTGAATCTACGCGCGATCCTCTTTGAAATATGCAGGTTAGTGTTACTCTTTCACTCGGTAATCAGTCAGGTGAAATCGGGATAGATGCCCTGCTTCTAGAAAACGCTTCTAAAAAGCCCACACGGACCCGCACGGATGGTTTTCCAGCGCTTATGCGCAAGAAAATCTCCTCGACGCTGAGCAGGCTCAGAGGGAGCTCGAACAGCATCCTGTGTGTCATTGCTGATAGGTTTGACTGTCCTATACTGTCGTACTGGATCAGCCAGATAAAAGGGGTTGCATTGTTTAGTGTTAAGTGATAGTTGTGAGTTACATACATATATTAATATAGAATAAGATTTACTAACACCTTATGAATGTAAAGCGTCTGAAATAAAGATTTATATAATTTAATTTAATTTTAAAAAGGTCCCAAAAAGAAAATGCTTTATGCAAAAAAGTAGTTGGTATTTTGGTTTATTATCATTACCCTCTGAAAAGGCTAAGAATGTTTAATATTTCCAGAGGACTCGCAATTTTTGCAGTGTATATGTAAATTTCATTTAGGATGGATTAGCCCCTGAAAATGTGCCCATCTACCGCCTAAAATCTCATATCGCGGCCAAAAATACCTAATACACGTCAAATTTTCATTAGACACTATACAATCTTGTTGGTTAAAACACTCCATCAATATTATTCCTGTCATGTTTGCTGAACTCATAGGAAATTTCTCACACGCCTCAGTTGTGTATCGTGATTAGACCATCTATGACCAAATTTTATTTCTATCCACAGCTACACCGTGAACATGTTGTATCAGTACTGCAACAACTTCGCGGCCCTCACCTACCTGGAGTATCCAATAGTACTGGTCCAAATATACGTCCTGCTATTCTACGTTCTTCGACACAAGAACAAGCACCGGAGTCCTGTGGTGTATTTCGGTCTGATGTTGTATACCTTCCTGACACTCGGCTTCGCTACTAAATTGTTGAGCACCCGTATACTGAACCTTGTACAGGTTAGTGTTGAACCAATTATTTATTACAAATCCAGCAACCGGTTGATTACATAATTTTGGGACTATTATTAGAAAGGTTGTTTTGAAACTGATAATAATTTAAACTAGGGTTGACACTTGGTAGGATACCATGGTTCTAAAATCTATGGAGTCACAAATTTTAAACATT
This sequence comes from Apotomis betuletana, assembly GCA_932273695.1. Classification (NCBI taxonomy): domain Eukaryota; kingdom Metazoa; phylum Arthropoda; class Insecta; order Lepidoptera; family Tortricidae; genus Apotomis; species Apotomis betuletana. Next base: position 6,112,970 of record OW026298.1, on the reverse strand, counting down.
TTCAGAGTATTTGCCTAAAAATATATGGCATTATGTTAGTTGTAATGATTTATGCTGTGTTACATCGTTACTAAACGACTGTATAGATGAATTACCCAATATTTTGTTTCCCCAGTCGTTTTATTACCATTCGCGTTTTTTTCCCCAAATTGCTTATTTTCCATTCGTCATTATGGCCGGCATTTAATTTCTTACACATTTTTTTTTCTAATCGTATTTTTCGCGAAATGCATTTTTTTACCAGTCCGTATTGTTCACATACGTTCACTTCACCTGTACAACATATTCCTCATAAACCCGACTTATGAGGAATATGTTGTACAGGTGAAGTGAACGTATGTGAACAATACGGACTGGTAAAAAAATGCATTTAGCGAAAGAATAACGCGAATGGTAATAAAACGACTGGGGAAACAAAATATTGGGTAATTCATCTATACACTCCTAAAAAAAACATTTTTCGGTTTTTTTTTGTGCTATATAATATTTTACGGAATATTCCTCTTTTCATGAAATATTTTTTGGAATATTTTTCTTTTCATAATATATTTTTCGGAATAATTTTTTCATAAAATATTTTAACATTTCAGCCTTTTAGTACTCCTATCAGCCTCATGGCGAAAGTGCAGTATATTCGAGGGATCATAGCCGAACGCAACGCTGACAACATTTCGCTGGTCACTTGGGTTATCTCCGTTCTTACCAACATGGGTAAGTAAAACCTACACTCGCGATCATATAATACGGGTCAGCTAACTTGTTCAAATAAATTGACTAATAAATATAACTATTATAAAGTCTATTCCAATAAATAAGTGAAATAGGTATTTTTTCATTACTTAATTTCAACTTTATTGCACAAATCAATAGTCACTTCAAATGGCGAACATTACCAGTTGTTATCCTTAGGACCAAACAGAGATACTTCAAGTGGGAGCAGATTAGAAAAAAATACATACTAGCTACGCGCCGCGGCGTTACCCGCTCATCCCACGGGAACACTACATTATTCCGGGATAAAAAGTACCAGCGTGCCAGCTACCTCTTTACCAAATTTCATCAAAATTGATCCAGCCAGTGAAGAATAAACAAACATACAAACACACTGACAGACTTTCGCATTTATAATATTAATGTGATTGCATATTTGTATGGGGTACAGGGGTGAGGGTTGTGGCCCGCGGTGAGGTGCGCCCATAGGATTGATTACGCGTTTCTCAATTTCAGCCCGCGTCTACACAGTCGCAATGGATACCATGGACTTCTCTATGCTAGCAAACTACAGTCTCTCATCTTTTCTGAGCTCCTGTGTCCTTCTGACCGCCATGACGTATCAGTGGAACAAGCCAGACCCACCAACCAATCCCGACCCTTCCGACTTGCCCCGAAGCCGCCGCAAGAGCAGCCGTACCGATTGAACGGGACTTTTGCCTGATTAAATCAGGCCGATTACCTATATGGTAAGGTTTATTTACTCACAGTAGCGGCTAACATTCAAACGTTTTAATTTTAAGATAAAGGATTCAAGGATAGAATACAAATAAAAAATGACGAATTGTAATAGATAGTAAATGTAAAATTATTATTTTTTTGTTGTAGATACAATTATTGTTATATATTTGGAACTTTCGAATAGTATTTAATATATTAATATTACAATTTGGAAGTTCCAAATATATAAAATAAATTGTCTTATTAAATGCGTATTTTAAAAGGACAATGTCAATGACGTTGATTTAAATAACTATTTAGATTAGAAAAACTAAAGTTTCATTTCCTAATAGTGAAATGGCAGTTTCGTGTTTTGTTGTAAAAACCTTTTCGATGGTAAAAGTGTGGCATCATATGAACACACAGATGTGAGGGATTTTGGCCGCTACTGTATCTTTAACAGTTATAATTCGTCGTGTCGCTTTCCAATTTGAATATGTTGTTATTTATTTTTATTAAAATAGTATGTATCATAAGTTGAGGTGCCATTCATTTATTACGTAAGGATGAGAGGGGCTCTTCCCTTCTCAAAATCTCTACATGTCCTATCTGGCGATTTCAAACAAAATAAAAATAAGGATGTTGCATATTTTCTAACTCCCTACTCTCACCCCCTTCATTTTGTTCTAAGACACGAAAGTAACGACAATAATATGTTTATTTAAACTAAACTATAAACTTTTAGGGATCGCTACTGGCAAATAAAAAATCTGAAAAGAATGAAAAATATTTTTTTAATTACAAAGCGTACGTTACTTTCTAAAAAAAAGATTAGTAATAACTAGATGATTTTTTTATTATACAGAATAATTCAGTTGATATATAACTAGATTACTAAAATAATATCACTGCTGACTATTTACGAAAAAAATGTGAACCTAGTTGTATTGACGCGGGTAGCGGGTAGAGATGTTTTTTACGTGTTCGAGGACTAGAACTTGGGGGGTGAGACGAAAAAATTAAAAAAATAAGTACGTAATAGTAAGCAATTCCTTTAACAAGAATTCTCTTACTCTATACGCAACGACAATTTTGTCCGTTTTTGCCTGTACAGTCAGTCAAGAAATTAGTTTACCACTTTTGTACCTTAATGAGTGAGATAGTCAACAATTAAGTGGATTTCGTGGCTTACTGTACCATTATTTTTGAATTATAAATAATGCGGGAAGGCTTTGACGAACGGTAAAAAAAAAGAATATTTGCAATAACTTCTATCTCTTGGAGTCTTATTACTTATAACTGCTTTTGTTTTGCCTTTGCCTGCCAGAGAAAATGGGGGAATTAGAGTGGCATCGTATAAAAATATGTCTTGTGCATGCGCATGCATTTGCTTTAATAGATAGAAACTAATAAAAAAAATATGTAGCTTTACTATTTTTGTCAGTTTTAGATAATCGATCTATTCCTTCCATGCTTACTGGTTTTTGGGGTTACAATTCAATCACTTCACTCTTAAAACGACACTTGTACATAATATTAGAAATAAACTAAGTACCTGCTATTTTCCTCAATTTTGAATAATTTTTTACATCATCGGCAGAACCAATGTTTTTGTGTAAATATATTATATTACAAATAAAATTGTCCGGTACCGCTAATAGGATCGTTAACGTTGTATTATAAAACAGTTAAAATTCGATTAATTCTCTTTAATCTTTTTCTACTTATGTTACTTTTGGAGCGCAAAAATGGTATTAGTAGTTCAACAAATCCGGTCTGAATCCAAAGTTTCCAACGTACACGTATTTATAAAAAAATACCATATTTAAGAAGTACTATAAATAAGTAAAAGCTAGTCGAAAGTTATTGCATTTGTATATTAGGTAATACTCGGATATTTAATAAAAAGAAAGAGTCTGCTAGAAGCTGGTAACACAAAACTAGTCGAAAATTGGGAATGTTTAACAAAAAAAGAAACAAGTAAAATCTTTTTATTATTAAAGGCCAATTAAAAATGTTTTATCCATAAAATATTGCTTAGATTAGTCGAAATATTTTTCAGTTTTTTTTTTCATATTATCTGCTACAATCAAAAGTCTGTAAAAAAAAATATATCAAATTAAAGCCTGACCAGAAATATATGAGGATGCGCCATATTGCGGAATTTCGCTGGAACTAATTTCTTACACTGGCAATGATTTTATGATCATAGGAACTGACAGATATTTAAACTAATGTCATTAGAGTGCGGATTGCGATTGGTTGCAAAATTGTTGCCATATAAATCTTATAAATAACGCCCTCTTGACAATCCTCATATATTTCTGGTCAGGCTTTAAATGCTTAATAAATAAATATAAAGAAATTGATCTGATTGATGTGTCACGAAATATTTTTGTAAAAACATCGGTAAATATAGAGTACCTTATAATAAAAAGTAAGAAACTCAATTATGATAATACTGAATCTTAAGTTAAAAAAAAGGTTAATTTAAACAAATGTTATTCATTACTGTTATTGTACGTTTAATCGTTTTTATTATTAGTGTAAAAGACATTGCTTTTTAATGTTTATTTGCGATATGAATGCGTATAAAGTTGAGCCCTTCTGTCCTTCTGAATTGGAAACATTAAGTTTTTCAGAGATATGCATATTAGGCCACAGCCCTAGTGAAGATGGGTACAAGTCAAATAATAACCAGTAACAAAAAAGTCTATTGCAAGACTTATGCTGCTTTGCTCCTAGTTTAAATCTGACCTTTTCATTAGTCACACATTTTTTTCCCATAGTTTACGTCATATGGATTCACAATAATTAGTTTAGATTAGTTTATTGTTACATCGTATAGTTTTACATATTTGAAAATATCGTTTACACTATCGGGAAAAAATAAATATAAAATTCATTTATTTCCAGCAACACAGACTCGTATTAATAAAATACAAAAAACGAAGAATAGAAAATAATACGTTATAAATTATTACTCTCCTAAAAATTCGATGACCTTCGCACGTGTTCAGCATACGTTATACTTTTATGTAATTGGCTAATTGTATACTACACTATTATTATGTGATTTATATTATATTTTATTGTTATATTATGTTAAGGTATGTTGTCGAATATTTTGCTATATCTCATTCCTTATACATTGTAAGATGAATCTCTGCAACTGATATTTCTATACTATTAGTCTAAGATAGGAGGTCGTTCTTAGGTCGTATCTTAGACTATACTGTTATTCTATTGATAAATAATAAGTCTTCAATTGTATTTAACATTTTTATGTTTTCAACCGACTTCAAAGACAAAACTCCTGCTCAATTCTATGCGTAAGTTTTTTATGTTGTTACTTATGAACCGATATTGTAATTTTTTGTAAAGCCTGACCAGAAATATATGAGGATGCGCCATATTGCGGAATTTCACTGGAACTAATTTCTTACACTGGCAATAATTTTATGGTTTGTCAACAACACCAATGTCATTCGTGGTGATTCCTTTAAAAGAAAATTTAAAAATATCCAAAGAAAATGTGGAAAGACATTCGCAGTCGAGAACGTAATATTATAAATAAAGTGTACACGTGTTTACTACAAAACTATTTGTTAAAAGTCAGGAAAAGAGTGCATTGCATTTAAATGATATTTCGAGGTTACCATGGGAACTGACAGATATTTAAACTAAAATCATTATAATGCGGTTGCCATTGGTTGCAAAACTGTTGCCATATAAATCTTATAAATAGCGCCCTCTTGACAATCATCATATATTTCTGGTCAGGCTTTAAATGTGAATTTCCCGGATATTAATATATCAGAATTGTTACGGGATTTAAAATTAATTAAATGGAACTCCACGAAAAAATGCTCACGGTGAGGTGCACCCTTTTACTACCCTTAGGTTTTTTTGAAGTCGATAGTTTTTCTTTTTATCTAGTGTAGAGATGTCAACAGACTTATATAATATTACTTCGAAAAGTAGTTAAACTATTCGACCGCCTATGGTACCCAATCGTAATTAAGAATATGTTTATTGTACTTTTAAAGGCCACCGGCTACGGTTCGTATACAATAACAATATTTTGCTTAAACCGTGTACGCAGGAACGAACAACAAGAACATTGAACACTTGGTTCGCACGTGCGTACCACTAACAAACAACAAACATACCGTGTTCGATGTTAGTCGGCGCCATGTTTTTGTTCGTTAGTACGTACACGGTTTTTTACGCGCGCCGAACGAAGCTCGCATTCGCATGACTTTGCCTAATAGTAATAATTATCGTAAACTTTCAGGTTAATGTGATTAATAGTAAATGGGTTCAATAACTGTTTACCGTTGCTCAATGCTATCGAGACATCCTCGGGTCTTTAAAGCGATGATTTTCAAAGATTAGATCTTAACAAATAGATATTGTAATCGCGTCAGGAGATAGTCCACCTAAAAGTAGGCATGGGGCAGTATAATACGATTAATGAGTATTATAAACAAGATATTGAATCGCCATTATGTCCTTGGTCGAAAACGCGACGGTAAAAAAGTTATTTGACTCAAAAATAAATAAATAACTCCTGGGCTGCATAAAATACCGTACTTAGATTCCATCTACCAAAATTATTGTACTAAAGAGCTATAATATTTAGATGCGTCTGTAAAAGGTTTATCTTGTAAATGTCCTCTGTAAAGTTATAAATAAGCCACTGTGTTTTGCGAATTACACTCGAAGAAAACGACCTTATTTAAAATAATTTTAGTGACCCGTAGACTTCACAAAAATTGTTTTCCTGGAAATAACAATTTCGAAAACATACATTACACATTACATTTCGTCGGGGATAGTGCAATACCGCGTAAGTACCAAGTGTAGATACGAATCAATATTCAAACAAATGCAAAGTATTTTATTGAAATGATAACTTTATTGACAGCTGTTATTTACGCGGTATCGCACTATTCCCGACGATTTGTAATTTTTATTTAACGTTTTGCCATTGTTTTTTCGTGGGTAAGAACACACTTAGGTATATTTCTATCTCGATCTGTTTCACTGAAGTTAGTTGAACAACAAATAACGAATATAATAGCGAAACATTGTGCAACCAGTTATATTTAAATGCACATTTGAATGCCTATCAAGGCACAATCCACAAACTAAATGCCTATATTTTTTTTTTAAATGAAACGTTTGACCTTGCTTTTAATATGGTCAAGTGAGTTTTGGCACCACGTAATTATTTCGTTTTGATTAATTTGTAACTTATTTACTGTTTTATTCGGAGTGTTTTAAATATTTGATAAAGACATCTTAACAGGACTTCTCTTTCAAAGTAGTGTTGATAAAATGAATAGCAATTCGGTATTGTTTAAGCTGCTAATAAAACCCGGGGCAAAAATTTCGGTATTGAGAAATACCGGTATTTTTGTATAGACAATACCGGGAGCCCGGCAATGGCTATACCAAAAATACCGGTAATAGATTCCTTTTTTTTGTAATCAAACCAGGCTGTCGTTATTAAGATAGTGTTTCCAATTATGTTAAATATATAATTTTATTGTTGATTAATGCTCAATATTTTTGTTACCAGCAACCTACAGTATATTCTGACTTACTTTTCTAATTTAGTAAACACGATTCTAACATCAATATAAGTATAATAATATTAAACCTACTTACTTTGAATACCACGGAGCCAATTTGATAGTTGAAATTTGAAACAAGATAAGTTTTGGCGTTAGTGTCAATTTTGAAGTTAGAATCTTGTTCATTCAATCGGAGGCTTACCGGACGTGTAAGAACAAATAGACTTAACTTGAATTATCTGTGGTGTTTCGTACAGTTGTCGTAGTGATTTTATAATACGAATTACCGAGAATTCTAAGGCCGGGAAAATTCTACGGACGACAGAGATAATTAGCAATGGTAATACTATTATAACATAACTAGTTACGTTCGTTAGGTATGTTCAAATGCCCGAAGTATGTGTCCACAAATAGAAGCCCCGCGACGGCCGGATTCCAGCGATTTAAAACCAGGAATCGGATACCGGTATTCGACTCCATACAAAATACCGGTATTCGATTTCGGCATTTCACTTATTTTTACACATTTCTATATTATAGTGAGCTAATTTCAAAGTTCTATATCAATACCTAAATTCTATTGAATAGTATTTGAAATAAAACCCGGAATTAGTAAGATATTTCAATTTTAATTTATACCGGTAACTATCCCTGTTTAGAACTAGGTACTTTTGACGCAATCAGTACCTAAGTCATAACTACTTTTGACCAGCTTAATTTGTTCACAACTGTCTGATTATCCGTGTTTTCACAATACCTCTGGAATTTCCGCAAAAAAACGATTTATATCGTTTCCCACGGCATAATATAGAAATTTAATATAGGGTAAGTTGGTCAACACTGGATCACTCCATTTTTCAATGGCCCTATCTGCTGAAATAATTGCGTTATACAAAATATTTTTGGACTGTTGCTTTAACAATTTATTCAAGATTGGTTATATTATGCTTACAATCCTAGATTTCTAACCATCTGGACATGAACAAGCTTTTTTAAAAAAATGGGATTTGACCCACTGTGCACTAGGGGGGGTGAACAATGGGTATACCAGTAGTTCACAGTGGACCAAGGAACATTTAATAAGCATGATAAGGGTAAAACCAATAAAATACGAGCATCTTTTATTTTATTTGTCACGTTTAGTTACTTATTAACAAAACTTTCATCAGTAAGTTAAACAAAAATCGGAGACAATTTTTTTTCCGCCTTTATTATGATTGTTACGGTCATAAAAAACTAGTAACAATCATATAATAACAGTCATATAAAATCTAGCAATACTAGAATACTAATCACAAATCTTTTAAGAGTTTGTTATTTCAGACAAACGAGATCAGCAGTAAAAGTGCTGGTGTTGGTGGAAACCAACGAGATCAATAATCCAGAAATTACCGGATCCGACCATATGCAAGATCGGTAAAAGCCATACAAAAATAGTGTCGAACTAGCTAATTCAGTAGCTCTAATAAAACTAAATTAAAAAAATAAAACATAAATGAAGGTATTTCACTGTTTGCTGAAGCTTGCCGAATACTCGTCCCGTTTTTAGGGTTCCGTACCCAAAGGGTAAAAACGGGACCCTATTACTGAGTCTTCGCTGTCCGTCCGTCCGTCCGTCCGTCTGTCACCAGGCTGTATCTCAAAAACGGTGATAGCTAGACAGTTGAAATTTTCACAGATGATTTATTTCTATTGCCGCTATAACAACAAATACTAAAAATAAAATAAAATAAATATTTAAGGGGGGCTCCCATACAACAAACGGGATTGGTTGCGTTAACTTTGCACCTTATTTGTATGGAGCGCTATACATACCAGGTGCAAACTTAACTTAACCACTTAAGGATGGAAAGTGTTTGTACGGAACCCTCGGTGCGCGAGTCCGACTCGCACTTGACCGGTTTTTAATACTAATCAGGGCTTCTTCCATTTGTTCAGCAGATACACTGCCTACCTTTCTGCATGTAGCCTTTTTTCTCGGCATTCTGTAAAAAAACACAAGTTTTATTGTATTGAAACACTAAGTACACAGTGGGTCAGATGACCCATTGTGTCCTTGACCCACTTGACCCAGTGTCAACCCACACACCAAAAAAACAATAAAAAATTCAAAAAAAAGGAATAGATAGTTTTAGCGAAAATATACTTAAACCTCAAAATACCTTATGAACCCCTTTAACAATAAAACTCATAACCACAATTACACTTGCACTCATTTTGGAAAAACACTTTAAACTCCAACTTGCGTAAATGTTAGACCCGCGGCGCTGAGATTCTCACACGCGTGGACAAAACGTTCCTCTTGCGCAATCGCACGGGCACTGAGCTAGTAGTGACGTGTTCGCCAGAGGTATCTTTTGCGCGTAGTGAAGTAATAAAAATACTGTGCGTTTTGTAGTTGTGTGCGTTACCCACTGTGCACCAGCAACCCACTGTCGACCATCTTACCCTACCTATTTAAGTCAATATTTTTTTGTTAACCAAACGGTTTCTTTTGGACTGTTTAAGTTAAAAGTTTATATGATTTTGTTCTCAAGTGTATTTGTTTGTATAATTTAACATTAAGAGTTATCTAAAAAGACAAGTCAATTAGTGCCAATTAAACATGTCTCCCCAGCATTTAAGGTGTGGTGTATACAAAAGTGGCGCTTAATTTATGAGAAGACTGTAGGGCAAATAGTTGTATGTATGACTACATGTAAATTCCTTGATGCTCTCTTTCTTCAAGGATAGGAAGTCCCTTTTTTTTAAGAAACTAGTCATACGTAGTAGTTTTACGTTTACTTTTGCTCTATCCGTGGCCACGCTGCAATGTGAATATCGAAGGATCCGTCCTTATCTTTGGACCACATTATCGAAGTCACTTTACGAAATTTCAGATAATTAAATCCCAAACATTACACTAGGCGATGAAAACTCCTATCAGTCAGTATGGGTACCTATAAAAAAGTATGAAAGTAGCATAATTTTTAATAACGGTATTTTAATAATTTTTCCCGCAACCGGTAATGCGTGGAAGTGCCTACATTACCGGTAAGAACCTAGGTATTATAAATCGGTATGGTTGCAGTTAAAGACCAGGTATTGACCAAATCCCACTCAGTCGTGCCGCTTATGTATAAATCACGCCGACAAATTTATTTGTTTTTGTACCTACTGTTTAAATTAGATAGTACTGTTTACTGTATCTTTACTGGTTAGTTTTAAGTTATTATCATACTCGTATGTTACGGAAATATATCAATAAATGTTATTTTACCAGATGTTGTTTCATTGATCGAGCCATGAGGCATGTCATATAATCTGCCAACTCCACCGTTGCTATGCTTGAGAAATATATAAGCAATATCGATACCTTAGTCCACACTCGTACTAATTACTATTGTTTTGCCAATTAAATTTAAACCACATGGAGTTGTGCACTAACAACCTTTTCCAAAAAGTTAGTACGATTGTGCTCTAAAGGTATCGATATTGAAAATAAGGCTCTTCCAAATTAAGTACTCCCTCATACACAAGTACTTAATTTGGAAGCACCTTATTTACGCATACGCACGGATCCGTGAGGGACATTTGAATCTTATGTCAAAATATCAGTTTCAATTTATTTAGCAAATTTTTGACATGGCATACAAGGGGGTACTTACCTACTATTGGAGATCTAGATGATAGTACTCGCCTCTGAGAGTAATATATAATAGTAGGTATAAATAATTTTTGCTGTCCAAGTGAAAGGCAGAGCGTTTAAAACGTGGCTAAAAGCTATAATGCTTGATACCTTAGTTCACTCGTAGTAATTACAATTATTTTCCAATGAAATTTAAACCACATAGAGTTGTGCACTGACGTCCTAATTGCAACTACTATTTCCGATTGTGCTCTAAGGTATCAATATACAATACTTATGTCCTCGCTGACTGCGTTCGCTCGTGGAAATAACCACTTAATAGTGTAGAAGTAGGTAGCTCACTTTCGAGCATACTAAAGTCTGAAATGTATGAAAAATACGTGCTTTGTAAGTACATCGAACATTTTATTAACTAATAATATTTCTAACCTATAATAAACAGAATCTGAAGTTTGAATGGATACACCTAACTCGGTAACCCGCAATTATCGTCAAAAAACAATGGTTAACAATTATTATATGTAGGCTGCTTTCAATATCACGAATCGTCACTCTTGAGTTCATTGAACCTCTGCAAAATCTTGTGCGCAAGCGACCGATTCACAAACGTAGAAGACTTTATGGTAAGCAGATTAGAGTTCAACTGACCAGAATTTAAAATTCGTTTTTTCTTCTGCCGCTGCCGCGATCTCAGGCCCTTAGACATCAGCAATCGCGAGCATAATACCCTAGGACCGAGCGAATCAGCAGATGAAGACGTCAGCATGGGCCTTGGAGTAATGTTGGAGCCGTGCCGAGGAGAACTGACGTAGCAAGGCTCACATGTATACAAATTCGCCGGTTCCTCACAACTTTGAATAGCTGGCAACGTTCCTCTATTGCTGGTACAACTGGTTGCTATTTCGTTAGAAGAAGATTCGACCAGTTCCTCCATCATGCCTTGGGGTTCTTGAGCGGCTACACTCATCTTGCTAGCCAATAGTCCTTTTCGTCTGGCTCTAGCTTTGGCTAGGTTCGCTGCGCTCTGTGAACCGATCAGGTCGACATGCTGGTCTATATAAGCGCATACCGCATCTGCCTCCTCCTGTGGAGTTAACTGTCTGTCGCGAAAGAAACCGTACCCGTCCCGAAGATCCCGAAAAGCTTCCATAAGTATCCAAGACAAAGTAGATATTATGAGGGTTAAAGTTGTGATCAATGCAAAGGCTGTGAGAGAATTAGGGGACGATAATCTCTCTGGGATCTGACCTATTACGGCGTAAGTAACGAGGTTGCGTGTTAATCCCTTGGTGTGAGAGCGGCATGTGTAGAAACCTCTCAAAAGTAGTTGATCTTTATGAGGTTCAGCGACTAGTCTCAACACTCGTCCGTTATCTACAGACCGTGCTGAGTTGGGACTGATTATACTGTTTATAACGGTATCTAGGAACAGCCAGTTAGCACGAGCAGGACTTGGGTAAGTGTTTGATCTCACGTGGAGACATGTAAGATTTAATTGGTTGGAGAAGCCCCAAGCTGCTTCATGGTATGATCCAGACACGCTTGCAGTCCGCGAGGACAGTTGCATCCCGTCTCTCTTACCTCTTTCGAGGCTAAGTTTGTGAAGATCTTGCATCACCCCGTTTATGGATATCATACCTATGACACCTGAAAACGATATGCTGTCTTCAAGAAGCTTGTTATAATCCGGAGGTATGCTTCCTATAAAAAATTCATCGCCGCAGATCGGTAAGTTCACAGACTCAGTTCTTTTATCATTAACGCTAGAACTATTTCCTTTTATCGAAGTTCTGCTTACTTTCTTTAAGAAATCTATTATTTTACACTTTTTGAGCTTTACTGGACTTATACTAAAATCATTTTCTAGAACGGCGAATATGCGTTCACCTGAATTTATTGAAGTTTCAATCGATGGACTGTATCTTTGTTTCAACATAACTATATCCAGCCATTCATTGGGAAAGTAATCCGTAGATCCGCAGCTCTCGGTTTGAAAGTCATCAGAGCCTACGTTCAACTTTATTCTCATGTTGTGAAGCGATAAGTGGAACCAACTATTATGGCTTTCATCTATCAAGAAGACTAAAGTTCCGGACTCCCGTTTAGGTTTCACGGTCAATTCCAAACGCCACTCCACCGGGTCAAAACATGGCAATCTGAAATAATGATCACCATCAACATTCAGGAATCCTTCTTCGATATCCCCTTCCTCAAAAACTACGTTAAAAACTGAAACGGGAAATAAATCCGATTTTTTGGGTCGTTCCGATCGCATCAGGTTTAGTGGTATAAAATTCAATATGACTTCTTGAATTTCTCCATGGAATTTTTCACCAATGAATATATTCATATCGTCGTTGGCTAAATCTGGGTTGCATGGAAATGTGCTTCTGCATGATAAATGGGCATCATTCAGTCTCAACGTTGCCTCTTGGTTAGTTATAGTAACCAGGGCGGTGTGCCATTTGGCTGGTTCTACAACCGAAGCAGAACATAGTCTAGGTAAATTGCAAAACTTCGACAATGTACTCGCGTCGACACATACACGCCACTTTTGAAGACTTAATCGGACTGAAGGGTCCTGTATCTGGCCCCGTCGTACCAGGGTGCCATAAGGAGACAGCGGCATAAACCTTAGAAATAAATGGAAGAAAGTGGAGCGTTTGTTTTTAAAGTTGTAATTTAGAAACGAGTCTCCACTTAGAACGGCGACGGTGTGGGAGTGAACTACACAGGGGTTGTGGTGGCAAGAATCGACTTCACTTTTTAGTCCGACGCAGTTAGAACCGCCTCCAGCAGGCACGGGCCTCGTACATGTTCGGTGTCGTATCTTCCTGCCGGCCCCACAGGTTCGAGAACACGGACCCCAAACACCCCAACCAGCCCAACCACCGTTCAGTACACATTTTCGATTCTCACAGACCTGTAACTCATCATGGTGGCCCTGGCAGTGCGTTCCCCACGTCCCGGCGGTCAGTTGCGTGCCTACCTCTTCACAAATCCTATGGCGCCTTCTCACACCGGGGCCGCAACTCTCGGAGCAGGTCGACCACGGCTGCCACGCTGCCCACGCGCCGCCGGAATTATACTGCACCTGTTCTTCTATAGCGCATTGATTGCCTACGCACTTCTGAGCTTCTATGGGGCTGCCAGTGCATTTCAGTTCTTCGTCTGAGGGCGGAGGGGAATCGCAGCGGCGGAGTCTACAGCGCTGGCCTTGGCCGCATTGGGCACTGCATGCTAGCCACTGGCCCCAAGCGCCCCACTCTCCAATCACTCGACACCCCATGTTATCTTTGACGCAGTGTAGAGCATTCCACAGTAATTCAGGTTGGAGTTTCCAAGTATTTTCTTTTGTTAGAGCAGTTTCGATGGCTTCATAAGAGCAGTCTGTTTGCAGACACTGCTCCATTAAATTTGGAACGAGTTCTAGCTGAGCCATGGCTCCCATTCGCGGCCAGCTGCCAGAGGCGAGGTGTCTATAGTCTTCAACCGTACAGTTCATCAGATGGCAGATTATCGTTTCTTCCTCATCGCCTATACAGGGCAAGCCGTCTTTTGACGGTGGCGGGTTGTCGCACTGTCTAGTCCTGATTTTGAAGCCTAAGTTGTCGCAATGTCCTCTGCATGGCGACCAGGGTGACCAGGACGACCAACCACCGTCTACCGGGCAGTCTGCGTCATTTATGATCCCCAGTTGGCACTCGATATGCCATATTTCTTGTGGACGCTTGGTGTGAGGTTTTGACGCTTTTACACAGTATAAGTATAGGAAGAGAAAGGAAATTATAAAGCCTTTGGGCATTCTTATCAAGACGTACCTCTCTCAGTCTTTCAATTTTAAACAATCAATCACATAATGAGTGTATTACTGGTAAACAATGGTATTCAGCATACCATGAGCATACCGTGCTGACAAGATACTGACAACTAAACAGTGACAGTGTTGCAGCAGTGTTGCTCCAAATGTTTTTTAACTTGACATTGGCAAAGTGCCTGGAACGCCTGGAAGCAAACGCGATAATATGATAATATGCGCCATAACAACAAATAAACACAAAGACAAAGCTATTTTTCCATTTAGAATAACTAAAGCCTTATTGCTTAACATATTTTGTATCTGTACCTACTATTTTTGGATTTTGATACGTAGAGACGTTTCACTAAGGTTCACGACTTTTGATTTAACACTAGCTCGTGCTTGCGGTGTTACACGCTCATCCCACAGGAACACTCAATTTATTCGGGATAAAAGTATCCTATGTCCTTCCCCGAGACTCACTCTATCTCCATACCAAATCTCATCTAAATCGGATCAGCGGTTAAAGCGTCAAGAGGTAACAGACACACACACTTTCGCATTTTATAATACTTTCGCATTTATATTAGTAAGGATTTAAATTTCACCTTCTTGTAGGTACCAAGTGGAATTAATCATTCACAAATAGTAAGTGTAATAAAATTACAGATTTCGCAAAAGCTTTTATTAGTCAAATAATTATTCGCTTGCATAAAGAGTGTCAAATTATTATAAATACTGTGTTACGTTAAAAAGCCATACATGAAGTCATTCGACTTGATCAGCCAAACGTGTCGTGTGTATAAAGTATAGTCCGACAAAAAAGTGTAGAAATCAAAAGTTGCAATACTGTAGTGCCGTCTCCGTTTTCTTAGATTGATTAAAAGGGGACGACACTACAGTATTGCCACTTTTTAATTTATGTCGTATTGTACAGTCTGTACAGTAAGTCGATAAATGGTCTAACACTTTACACACGAATTAGAGCCTATAACCTTATGAAGGCCAAGTAGTAAAGCATTTCTGACGCCACAGCGAAAAAAATAGGAAGTGTTCCAAAATCAACAGGATACAAAGTTTAGGTCATTTAATTCTTGCCGACATTTTTGGCGAATTTCCGTCAGTTGAGCAACTTTCCACTGTCGGCCACAGTCGGCTGTGGCGTGCGCGTCAGACTGGACAAGCGTAGGTACCATATATCATTATATCAAAAGTATCTACAGATACCATATTTATTTTGCCTACTAACTATACAACGCTAAATTAATAATTGTTATAAATATCAGATTATAGCACTAAAATCTCCGTCTGGCTTCAATTTGCGGTTATATATCAAATATACATGCTGTATAGTTATAGTTGCGTAGTTTTAAAATTAATAGTATAACATTTGTACTTTTCGATATTGTACCGTTTGTCCCGTTGTCACACTTGTCCCGACTGACCTAATTTGAACTTACCCCATCTTACAACATTCGTCCCCTATACGCCCGCTGTTATACACAAAGAGCATATAATCACTACGTTTTAGTTATACACTGCAGTCGCGATATAACTAAGAATTTTAAAATTAGTGATTAATGTGGTTCAGATCATAATCAGTACCGTTAGGTATTAATTCAGATACGTAAGCACTTACCCCAGAGATAGGTGCACGTATCATAAACATAATCGGAAATTACACATGTAATACACATAATACAGCCATATTCCACGCACAAACTATAGTATCTGTACTTTTCGTTTATTTTTATAGTAAAGTGCGTTTATCCCGTGTGCGCAATTCCCCCTACTGATCATAAGCTTAATAGTTTCTCATATCGCACTAAGCTAGATTACTTTTTGGTTAGCTATAATCCGAATAACATATTAAAAGAAAAACAATCTAAACAAATAAAACTTTTATTTTCGTAACAGCAAATTCTTAAAAAGGTTAGTGGTTCTGAACCAATAAATAAACTAGAAATTACAAATCACTAAATAAAATAAATACAAATAAATAAATACTGGCACTTGTATCTTATTATCGGGCCTATAATTGACTCATAGAACTTTTTTTCATCGAATGTTAGGTACATTGAAAAACTCTTTGCAACGGTTCAGAGATTGTTATACAACAAACTTGTTGTAAAAAATGTTTTTTTCTTTTTTTTTTATAACGGCACAACATAGTGGCTCCACTTCGCCTGATGGTAAGCAAAAAGGGGAGCCCAAGTCACAATGGCAACTGACGAGAAACCAACGGTGCCAAGTCAGTTGACACTGCCATGCTGGCCCGAGAGATGCTTCTTCACGCTTCGTTTGAAGGGTCCCAAGTTATAAGAAGGAGGAAACACATGAGCCGGCAAGGAGTTCCATACTTTAATAGTATTGGCTAAATAAGGAATAAAAATTCTGCGAATTGTTTTTTCGGCGGAATAAATAAATAAATAAATAAATATCAGACACCCTCACACAAATCAACCTAGTCCCAAATTAAGCTCAAGAAGGCTTGTGTTATGGGTACTAGGCGACGATATACATACTTATATAGATAAATAAATACTTAAATACATATAGAACATCCATGACCCAGGCACAAATATTCGTGTTCATCACACAAATATTTGCCCTTGCCGGGATTCGAACCCGGGACCGTCGGCTCAGTAGGCAGTTGCTTAACCACTGCGCCAACCGCGTCGTCAAATGAATGGAACATTCGAGGAAATAAGTTTCTAGGAGTGAAAGGTCTTTCACCACCCTTAGCATGAGTCTAAAGTGACCGCATTCGCTAGCGACAGCGTAAACGATATGTATGAAGAATTGTAGTTCTACAAAGTAACCGCTAGATGCGATGTACTATTCTCCATACAAATCGTTGACGCTGTCGCTAACGAGTACGGTCACGTTAACTCATAGTAAGTGTACAGTTATCTATTAACGAATTACATGAACATTGTCATGAAGTCCAATTTTAACTAAATACCAAGTTTATTAAACATTGTAAACAGAATCGAGTCAGAAACCGTTGCATTCTCTCGCTTCAGCGCATAGCTCCGTCACCTGGTTAAAGCTAAACAATACTAGTGCGAACACACTTAGAATTTCGTGTGGTACACTTTTCATTTTGTCGTTTTGATACTACTGATGTGCCGATGGAAGGTTTACAAAATTGCGAAATCTGGTACAATACACATGGTAAAATATTAGTAATTTCTCAAAATTTCCTGCAGGTATTTTCATTTTTTTTATTCTAGTAAAACTTTCCGTTTTGGAAACTATGTCGCCGCTTTTCCATTTGTAATTAATACATAGTATTCTGATTAGCAAGACGTATACAAAGCAAGACACTTCGGTACGAACAATTTGAAATGAAGCAACGAAACGCTTACATTTTTCGTGTAAAAAAAAAACAAAATAAAAATTTTCTTTTTTTAATACTACTTATTACACATCATTAATTTGCACGAATCATTACGTGGCAATAAATTACTGTCTTGCAGCATTTAGAAGCGTTTATAAGGGGAACTGTTAAACGAAATGTTATTTATTGGATTGTAATCTTATGTAATTCGCTTCTGGCCATAAGCATTTTATAAAACCAGTGTCACGTGCAACTCAAAGTATCATTTATTATATATATTCCATGTTTTTTTCTACAAATCAAAATTTGTATTGATAGATTCTGACGTTAATAACTGATCACGGACAGTCTATAAAATTTAGGACAATACAAATAAAACATTCGAACAATACTGTCTGACGCATAACAATAACGGTGAACGAAGAATAATGAAAAAAGAATAAACAACACCATATAAAGGTAAGTACGTAGGAACAACCTCCCTTTGCTAGAAAAAAGGCAATTACAATTTTTTCCGTGGCTTAAAATAATAATAAAAAAAGTGTGTTCTCTGCCCTTGTATGGGCCCCGTACGTAAGTTCCGTTGCTCTCGTATTTATAGGAATTTAACAGTCTAATCAACATATTTTAATTTTTTAATACGTTACCTTTTTTTATACATTTTTTATCATTATTTAAGCTATAGGAAAGCCTGCAACATATTTTTCTAGTAATAAATGTTATTAGGCGATAGGAGTTTTAATAATTTTCATCTATTCCCGTTTGTTTCAGAATACTTATGCAAAGCGCAAATAATTATCATGGGGAAAACGCATTCAAACTTAATTTCCCGAGTTTTCCCAAAGCCTATTATTTACGGGCTGTATTCTACAGTACAGCAGCAATAGTCAACACAAGGCGTTAATAAATCAGCATCCAATTCTGCGGATGATTATACGCTAAAAATATCGGACAGTGTAACAACAGCGAGTAGGTACTTTTGTCAATGTGTTCCGATATAGACAGCCACTTGTTCAGCCATTTCCTCATGTCCTTGTTGGTCAGATAACTGCTGTTGAGTCCTCTCAGGTGGCACGCGTACCTTAGAGAGTCTGTGGACATTTCATCGACACCGCCTTCTCGTATTATCGCCTTGTCTAACTGGAGGAACATGAATGCTTTGTGCTTCAGTTTTGAGACTCGTAGTATGCCGCGTCGGTGACCGTACATTTTTAGTAGGTGACCCTGGAAAGATGAGATTTGATTTTTAACCATTATTAGGTAATTAATAATTATCTTAGAACCCTTTTAACGCCTGGCGATGAACGAATACACCGTGCCCCTGACGCCATAGCAAAAAATTTAGTGAGCCATTTTGAAAAATACTTATAGCTGTTCGAATTATGAAGATATTCATCACTGAAATTTGCAAGAATAAAAAAGTCTCGCAAAATATAATATACAAACGGGCCCAAAATTTTGGCAGGACTCGGCAGATCCTTATTTCTAGTGCCAAGATAAAGTTACGAAACAAATTTTCATTGATTTACCTATTTTGCCGCCAAAATATGCAATTTTCCCCATATACTATAATAAAATTCTAGATTAGTATTGAGAATCAGTTACCCGGGAAAAACCTTGCAGGATCGTTGCAGGATCGCTTTTTAGGGTTCCGTACCCAAAGGGTAAAAACGGGACACTATTACTGAGACTTCGCTGACCGTCCGTCTGTCACCAGGCTGTATCTCAAGAACGGTGATAGCTAGCTATTGAAATTTTCACAGATGATGTATTTCTATTGCCGCTATAACAACAAATACTAAAAATAACATAAAATAAATATTTAAGGGGGGCTCCCATACAACAAACTTGTTTTATGGTACGGAACCCTTCATGCGCGAGTCAGACTCGCACTTGCCCAATTTTTGTTTTGTACGGGCGCGCGGCGCTATGCCAGTCTTGATTATAATTTATTTGTCCTCTAATCACGACAACGCCTACGGACAGATTTCAACCAAAGTTTGAGTCTGTCCGGAACTCACGATCTTAAATTTACATTTATACCGTCGTTTATAACTTGTCCCATATTGACTTGATTCGATCTGATGGACTGGTATAGCCGTGGACATCCAAAGATGGTAATAGGATACTTTTTTCCCGTCTACAATAAAAAGTTGGACGTGGGAACCTAGGTACCTACTACTATAATAATTATACATAGATAGGATAAAATATTCCTAATATATTTTCGTCAGATTGTCTACATGCGTGTCGTTCATGATGATGGATGTCATACAAAAATAGGTTGTTTTCCATTTTTGCGACAAGGTTATATTAAAAACTGTGCATGAGTCATCATAATGACGAAGTGATTGATAACACAATAGGCCAGTTTCCTGACTGATCAAATCGGCTACTTTTTAAGAAACATCAAACCGATGGAATAGATTGAAATTAATAGAAGAAACGCAAACTATGACGTCACCGTCCTGTACGCTCAGATGAGCGCCTTTATTTGGTTTTTGGTAATTTTTACGTTATTTATATTGGCGAAATATATTGTAATATGAAAGTTTCGTGAACATTTTCGAAAAATATAGTTAGTGGTTAGTATCGTGTCTTTAAGTTTTGTTTATTCTCATTAAATAACATTGAGCCTATGACTCGCTGCGGGTCTGGAGGTCCCACTCTGGTGATATCACCCGCACAGTCACGACAGCCTAGTACAGTCATAAGACTCAGGCCAATCAAACTTCAAAAAAAAAGAGCCTTTGAGGTGATACCTACCTAATAAAGTGTATAATCCTCATTTCATGATTCATTATTCTGCCTAGTTTTATTTGCATTGTCTATAGGAAACTAGCGTATTATGTTGATTTAACAGAATATATTTTATGCCTTCTTTGCCCGGTATGGTGTAAAAATTATATTACTCCCAGGGGAACTTTGGGTAAAGATAGATTTATACAACAATAGATTGACCCTTTAACTAGGCTTGTGTCCCAATATTTTTTAAAACAATCGTTATATTTTTTGTGGGTGGTTCAAATGGAATTGTCAAATTTTGACTTAGTCCTTTCCTTAGTTAGATGCTCCGTCTATACGGAAATCCAGAGCCTTGTGTGTATAAATATAGCAAGTACTCACAGTATGAGAATAGGTCAAGGAACTCAGCTCATAAGGCGCCTTCGCGAACAGCTCTTTACATGCCAGGATATCCAACACCGTCGGATGCACCCCCGAACCCAGCGAAGCGATCACCTTAGTCCATCTCTCTTTCATATCACTGTCTGGTATCGAATCTAACTGAGCTTGCATAGCTCTGAATACTGCTCGGTTGTTTTTGAGTCGTTCTTTCAGTTCTTGGGTGGAGAATTCCACCCGCTGCTGGATGGACCAGAAGTGGGAGCAGAGGAGAGTTCGCGGTTTGAGGAAGCTGGAAGTAAACAATAAAAAAAATTAGGAAACTATCTTTTGGCGGGATACCTACTTGCCTTCGGCTGCGTTTCCACCGGTCCGAGAATGGGTAGCCGGAGAGAGCGACGTGTTTTTGTTAACCATTAGAATCAGTTGCACTGACCGAAGATAAGTAAATGAAGTTATTCCATTGGTTAACAAAAACGCATCCCTCGCTACGTATCCTCGCATATCTTCAGTGGAAACACAGTCTTATTTGACCAAAAACTTGGTAAATTATTGTGTCATGGTTGTTCTATGTATTTAATTACGTATATATTTATCTATATAAGTATGTATATCATCGTCTAGTACAAAAAACACAAGCCTTCTTGAGCTTAATTTGGGCTAGATCGATTTGTGTGAGGTTATCTGATATTTAGTTATTTAATATAGAACCCCTTTTAAAATCCTGTCCAAGACGTAAAATTGAAAATTAAATATTATATTTTAATGTTAATGGCGGCTCCATAGCTCTCTAACATCCTAAGGTAATACAAAAAGTCCGAAACCCTATAACCAAGCAACAATTAATTTTCAAATGCACAAAATTGAGGATGATGTGAAATATTTTATGCAAGCATATTTCATTAGCTGTACACGAATTTAATTGCTGGGTTACTTTCATAAAAAAATACATTATTCTCATAAATGTTATACTTACGCCAGTGGAAATATAACATAATTCCCAAACGGTATAGCCGATAGAATCAGCACCGGTGCTATCCTCATCATATCTGATGGCATTTTTTGGTACAGCTCTATGTCCTGCCGAGTCATATTACTGAAGCCTTGTTCCCTGGCCACTTTTATCCGTAAACCAATGTATGTCTTCAAATCTCTCAAGAACTCTTTAATTCCAACACTGAACACCCTGTACATTCGCATGGCTGTGGGGAACCTCTTTTCGAGTACATTTGTATAGCCTTTGACATAATCAATGTATCGTTCGACAAAGTATGTTCGGAGTTTCTCATTTTTAAGCCGATTTCTTTGTTTTGGTGTTTCTATAGTCAATAATCTGTAAAAACATGTAGGGCAGGTTAGTTTCGGTAGATTGATACAGGCAGATGAAGTTGATACTAGTCCACTGGTACGCAGGGTAAAATGGCCCTGAACTATTTCAAATTCCCGGGCGATACAATACCCAGTTAGTCAGAAGAGAGGCATTTGTTTAGATTTGGTCCCCAAAAACAACAACCAACATAAAAGTGGTTCTTGCTCAGGAAAAGGTTTAGAGGTGCAAGCCAAAACAAAGACCATCCTAAAATTCATGAAGTGGTCATACGGTACTCTCTCTCTCTCTCTCTCTCTAGCCATCTACTGTGGTCTTATATTTTGACTTTCACTAATTCTATGGAAGCTATAAAATACTATATTAAGAGGCCTTATTCTTTTTTAAATTTATTTTTTTCATATTATGACAAATATATTGATAATATCAACCAACTTTTTGAAGTGAATAATAGTTTTCCCAGAGTTCTAGGTAGAAACATAGCTATTTCATGCTTTCATTGCATGCAGTCTAAAATAAGTTGAAAAAACTAATTTTTCGCGTGAATTTTGTAAATTTCGAGTAGACTTCAAAACAAAAATTATCAATAAAAAATTCAAATTGTAGGTTTTAAATATATACAAATACATATACAAATAAATCCCAATAGCCCTGTTCTAGGTAGTAACATTAATAATATGTTAAGAAACATGTTTGATCATAGAGAAAAATGTCTTATACAATCAGCATTTTAAAAGGAATAAGGCCTCTTAATGGAGTATACCACATACAAATTAGAATAGAATATTCTCTTTCTGAGAATAAAGTTCTTAAACCATAAATTAAACAATTAATTATGGAAATTGGTAAAATACTATTATTTTCAATAATCACATTACAATTCTTAGAAACTGTACTAATAATTTTAGTTCGAAATTTTAAATTTGTACTCGGAACATTGTAAAAACTAATTTTGACTTTTTTTTTTTTTATCAGAATATTGACTGTTCCTGCACTAATAGTGGTACAGTTAAGAACCCAGTACAGTCAGCATCAGAAGTAGCTGACAAATTCACTACTGGCAGTATTGGCAGTATTAACTGTACCTAAATACTCAAACAACTTTAATCCTCCCAGGGGGTTAACTTTGTAGGTAAGCTACAAGCTATCCTTTTTTGGTAGTCCAGAGTATAAAGAATGATGTAATTGCATAGCAATTTTCTGTCATGTTAAAGTACTTGTATTCTTTCGGGCTAAATCAGCTAAACTTGATTATGATTATGACCTCGACTCGGCTAACCAGAATAATAGCTACTATTCACATTTAATTGCGCAATAATATAAAACAACAATGACATTTTTTATCCAGTCTCAAACCAAATCTATTTTAGTAATAGACGTAACTTGTTTATCTTAAAGGAAAACATTACGGTATTGGCTCAATGTGTTGTTTTCAATGAAATACTAACCTGCAACTGATGGATTGTTGCGTTTTACTTAATAATATCGAAGTAGATCGGTTACATTGGGTAACCAACCGCGTTAACGTCACAACCCTATGTAAAGGCATCGAAAAAGTAACACTATTCTTAAATAACAACTAAATAGAAATGGGTTTAAAATAAATAATATTTTTTTATTTTTTTATAGACCGTTCGTGATGAACGTCAAAATCGAAATTTAACTTTGACAGTGTTGACACTTGACAGTTTAGGATTCGGATTATTGCTTTTTTAGCTTTCATTGTCTATGGAATAACAGGGCTTGTTCGAAATTGGGTGAAATTTATTTATACCGAGCTTGTTTACTACAGCATTTAAGATTATTAAGCCGGAACCCCACTGCTGCGCACGGTCGAGCTACACACGTGGGTACGTAAACGCTTTGTATGAAAATGTAGGTAGATACTTCCACAGCAGTGCACGGGCACGCTGCGCACGAAATGACGTCACTGATACACGCGTGGTCTGTACCGAAGTGCCTGCCACGCACACACTAGTGCGCGTGGCAAGCAAAGCCCCACTGCGACCCACGCCACGCTTTCCACGCTACGGACAAATGCCGTATCTATAAGGAGGCCTTTTCACAAAATGTGGGGTTGCCATGTTCGCAAAAAAAAAAAACAGAAAGTGGTTAAAAACATCCCGATTACTCGAATTCCGTATTTTGACTCGCGAAGTAAACTTACACAGTACTTTACTTTACTGTTATTTAATAGTTTTAAGAGACTGCAATCGCTGGTGTAGTGACATCTGGTGCAGAGTAGAACACGCTACCTTCTTTCAAAATGTGGTTTTTACACGTCAGTCTAGTCATATCATTAAAAAAAATAACATCGGAAACAATAGTCTTTGAAATATATTTAAAAAAACACACGTCATTGACATTTTGACACCGTTGAAAAATCCACTGTCATTTAATTCCTTGAAAGTACAAAATATTTAATTCTTCTATTCTAAATGACTGAGCCAATCTTAAATTCATGGAAATACATCTACGGAGCAACACTGGTCTCGGATTCGATTTCTGTGGTACGATAGTGATGAAGTTCTGCCCTTGAATGAAGCTCTACTTGTGAACTGTGTTGTGTTCCTAGTTATATGGTACTCGGATGAACCTTCGGCTGTGAAGCCAGTGAGCTCAGGTTCGATTCCTGGTGGTTTAATACTCGTATGAAACTCTCTCTGTGAAGACATTGAGGCCAGGTTTGATTCCTGATGGAATAATACTCGAATAAAGCTCTGTTTGTGAAGACATTGAGGTCAGGTTCGATTCCTGATGGAATAATACTCGAATAAAGCTCTGTTTGTGAAGACATTGAGGTCAGGTTCGATTCCTGATGGAATAATACTCGAATAAAGCTCTGTTTGTGAAGACATTGAGGTCAGGTTCGATTCCTGATGGAATAATGCTCGAATAAAGCTCTGTTTGTGAAGACATTGAGGTCAGGTTCGATTCCTGATGGAATAATACTCGAATAAAGCTCTGTCTGTGAAGACATTGAGGTCAGGTTCGATTCCTGATGGAATAATACTCGAATAAAGCTCTGTTTGTGAAGACATTGAGGTCAGGTTCGATTCCTGATGGAATAATACTCGAATAAAGCTCTGTTTGTGAAGACATTGAGGTCAGGTTCGATTCCTGATGGAATAATACTCGAATAAAGCTCTGTCTGTGAAAACATTGAGGCCAGGTTTGATTCCTGATGGAATCATACTCGAATGAAGTTCTGCCTGTGAAAAAATTGACCCCAGGTTCGATTCCTCGGACAAAATTTTGCCTGTGAAACCAGTTAGCTCAGGTTTGAGTTCTAGTTCCATATTATATAACTTGTCCAAATAAAAATATTAAATTAAAATTAACACTACGTTTACTAGAATAAATGCTTACCCTAATGTTACTATTTAGCCAGGATGGACTTTTCATAATTCTTCGGGACCCTTCTCATCCAAGCTGCCTCCGCTTCACCGACTTCAGTTGTTTAAAAAAAGTGTAGACCAATTTTACGTGTACTGTACGATAACGAATTCGTAATCTGTATAAGTAATATCGGGTGTGTTGGGCTGGGCTCAAAACTCCAACCTTTTGCTTGGTTCTCAATATGTTTTTTAAAGTTAAACAAAAAATAAATTATTCTTTTTTAGGGTCCCGTACCTACCCAACGGGTAAAAAACGGGACCCTATTACTAAGAATTATTACTTACTATGTCCGTCTGTCTGTCTGTCTGTCTGTCTGTCTGTCTGTCTGTCTGTCTGTATGTCTGTCTGTCTGTCCGTTTGTCGGTCTGTCATATATATTTATGTGGAGCTCCAATACAAAAAACGTGAACAGTTGGGTTAAGTTTACACCTCACTTGTATGCGGCGCCATACATACCATGCAAACTTAACTTAACCCGGCCAGTTAAGATGGGAAGTGTTTGTACGGAACCCTCGGTGCGCAATTCTGACTCGCACTTGGCCGGTTTTTCATCTTAGTTTATTGCTATAGGTAAGGCCATTTGGAGGTCAGCAATCCGAAAAGGATTTTTTTTATGTTTGTATATTTGTGTCATTAATTGTCCATTAATCACGCCTAAACAACTGAATCTATTTAAAAAATAATTGTTGGACAGGTAGCTAGGTATTCACGGATGGTTAATGGACATAATTTACTCAACTACAGATAAAGATAATAATATGAGAAGAAGATCATTTGGACGGAAGAAGTCATTGCAGAACTGTATTACCTACTAGAAATATGAATATAATTACGATAAAAGCAGGACATAGTAATTGAATAGGAAGCAGGCCGCAATCGTGACATATTAATTTGTGAGAATGCTTTCAGAAGTACAAACCCAGACCCTGAAGCGCGTCTCTTGCGCCGTCGGCGGCCAACGCCCCAAGAACGCGGTGACGCGCCCGCAGCTGGCCACAGAAGAAGGGAAGGTTTCGCAACTTCTTGATTATCTTCAAGCGTTGATTGATAATGTTAAATAAAGGCTATTCTACCTCGCAATTAATAACGTTACCCTATCCCTGCTTAAAAATAATAAAAAATAAAATAATATAATTTAGCTTTACCTCACAAGAGTGTTCTATGTATCCAAAAGTTTAACTGTGCTATTGTGCTGTGATATGTGAAGTTCTAATTGCTGGATTCTGTCGGATACAAATATATAATTAAATAAAAGACAAGGCACGTAAACGTAAGTTTCCCATGTATTTCATAACCGTTATAATGTCAATAGCTCTTAATTTAATTCTTTATACATGCTTGTCAGTTTTTAAGTACAGAACCCTCCGAGTGCGAGTACAACTCGCAGTTGACAGATTATTCATATAAGCTGAGTTTGTTACGTACTAAAATAACCGAAATTATAAACCACGGGTTCCTTAAATGTGACACCCCTATTTCCATAGAAATATCTTAAAAACTTAGAAATGCTATAACTCTAATGTCCTTTGAGATAAACAGTTAAAATTTTTAGGACATATAGGTATAGTTAATACAAATTTTATAGTGAAACAATAAGGTACCCCAATTGTATAGTAATTATTTTAGAAAAAAATAAATAAATAAAATATTTCACGTCTTACCGGCTTAATTATAAACGATAAATTATTGTAATTGATACTAGTAATATATTATATTTCATAAAATGTAATACAAAAGAAACCATGTCATTACTGACGTTACTTTAGGAAATAACATTAGAAACACTTTTTGATGACGTCATGAACCGCGCCTTTAGAAAATTGTATCTTGAAAACTATTAGTAGAAATCAACTGGGAGTTTGATTGAAGGGTTTATAAAGTATCAGAGTATTAAAATAAAATATAAAATAGGGGTGCAAAAAACTGATGGCAAATCCCACACTGTGCCCTGTGAGGCGGGAGAGCGGAGTGAATAGGGCGAAGTATCCCTCTTTTCTTTCTTTATTGCTGGTCAGTTAAGTTTACCAGGACGTGTTTGGTATCGTTTCCGTGTAACACAAATATCAGAAATTATTTTTTTATGTTATTTTTGTATAGTTCTATATAAAAATATGGGTGTATGGCCGAAAAGCTAAAAATCACAAAAAGTTTTTTTATTCAGTGAGGTAAATTAGTTCAACTTCGTGAACATTTACAAATTATTATTATTATTTTAAATAGCTCATTTAATCTAGTTTCTAAAAATATATGCATGTTGGGCACTTCTCATACAAACAGTAGCTTAAAATATAGCTTTACGTCAGCGTAACCAACGTAAATCTCCTAACGCATCCTATTTCGTTTCATTAAATACATTAAATAATGATTATTAACATACTTTTACATATAATATTTACTATATACGTCCTAGAAAAACAAATTAACGTAATTAAAACAAAATATTATTTTGCTAATGTATCACGAGCACACGGGCTAATCTCAACATCAACAATTTATTTAAGTTACTGTTTGTATGAAGAGTGCCCAATATGTATATATTTTTAGAAACTAGATTAAATTTGCTATTTGTAACATTTTTGTTAGTTGTAAATATTCAGGAAATAAAACTAATTTATCTCCCTGAATAAAAAAACTTGTTGTGATTTTTACAATTTCGGAAATACAACCGTATTTTTATATGGTACTATGAATAAATAACATGAAAAATTAATGGCTGATTTCTGTTTTACACGAAAACGATACCGCACAAGTCCTAGTAGCGTTATCTGATCAGTAATATAAAAATAAAAAGAGGACTCCTTTGTTCTATTCACCCCGCTTTCCCGCCGCACAGGGGACGAATCTGACTTCCTTCCACATCTGAAAATAATCACCGCAGAATACTCTATCTGTGGTAGAAATTTCGTGGTTGTATTGTATCACAATGTACACAATTTCGCGACTTAGCAAAATGTACTAGAACACGCAGGCTAAGCGTAACATCAACATTTTTTTCAAGGTATTTTTTGTATTAAATGTATCCAATATATATACATTTTTAAAAACAAGATTAAATTTGCTGTTTAGTATTATTTTTTTTTAATTGTAAATATTCAGGATAGACAACTAATTTATCGTTCTGAATAAAAAAAACTTGTGATTTTTACCTTTCCGGTAATGTACCCAAATGTTTATATGGAACTATTCTTAAATAACATGAAAAATTAATAGCTGATATCTATTTAACACGAAAACGATTTCGCACAAGCCCTAATAGCCTTAACTGATCAGTAATAAAAAAAAGAAAAAGAGCAGTACTTGGTCCTCTTCACCCCGCTTTCCCACCACACAGGGGACGAATCTGACTTCCCTCCACATCTGAATATAATCACCGTGGAACGCTCTATGTGTGGTAGAAATTTCATGCTTGTAACCCGATGCGCACAATTTCGCGGCTTAGCAACTCTACTATACCATTCACGACTTAAAGTCATCCTGGATAATTATGTATGACCGTAATGGCCTGTTCCTCTTCCCAAAGCGACCATTTCCCGGATTGTCAACTCCTATGAAGACCAATTCCCAAGACGAACACTTGATAAAACGACCATTTCCAGAATTACCACTGCCCACTGACCACTTCTCGGAAGAACAGCTAAAAATTACGTGTCAAATTGTGCTGCCGAATTTAGTAGGCACCAAGACAGTGAGCGAGGCAATACACCGTTATGCACAATTCCACATGTACGAAAGTACATATTAAGCTTGATACTGGTTTCAAGTAAGCATTCGTTATTTTTTGTGTACACGAAACTATTTTTTCTTTTGGTATTTACTTTGGTAATAAATACATGCATTCATGTAAACTGTTTAATTCAGATAACACCATATTGGTCTACCTGTTTAGTATTAGAAAATATAAGATCTATATATGGGAGTGGGTATACGACACAAATAGCAATACACTAGTTTATTCCATAGAAACTCATTTTTAATAACCCCTACATCTTCTATCCTACATCCGTTATTTCGTGGGTAAAGTAGTCGTTCCGGGAACTTGTCTTTAATGTATGATCATCAATATATGAGAAGTAGTCACTCCGGGAAGAGGCTTTCAGGGAATAGGTCAGTATAGGAAGTGGTAGTCTTGGGAAGTGTTCGGTCCAGGAAGTAGTATTTGTACCAGTTTATACTTTTGTATTTTTATTTATACATTTTTTACTATTATTTTACGCATATGTAAATATACCATTATCTAGGAACCAGCTAGTTTCCTTTTATTTCCATCAGTAACAAGTCGGTTATCTGGTGCAGTGGCTGCAACATGATAATTTCTAACTATACTCTACGAAAGAGTCAGATAAATGTTTGAATTTAGGACTTCAAATGAGCAACTCGATATAATAAATTAAAAGGGGTTAGTATAATTTCGTCTAAAAAGCAGTTCGTCCAAAAAGCTGGTCGGAACAACAAGTGGTCTATAAAAAACAAATTGCTACCTGGTCTGTCTGGTATTCTGTTTAAAATCCCGCTTGGTCTAAATGTGCACCAGTATTTGTTTCTTAGACCCATACTATACTTATTAATAACGAAGAATTAAAATAGCGAAGTATATAACATAGGAACGTACAGGAAATAAGTTTATGAAAAAAAATGCGGTGACGGCATGTTGTCCAACGAGCCTTTAGCGTGTGTGGAAAGTTGAGTTTTCCCAAAATAATGAATTCATCTTGCGCTGAACCTGTTCCCCGAAAATCATAACTTGGATCTTCCAGTTGAGAGACAATATGCATTTTCTTAGGAAACATGCTCTTTCTTTGACTTGATAGTAACTATTCATCAGGTGAATTCTAGGTAAAAACGCTTGCTTACTTTGCATTAAAATTATCACCAAATGAACTCCTAATGCTGTAATTGGTAATTGATTATTACTGATAAATTATCATGAAGATACGTTAGATACGCACTGATCATTACGAGCGTTGTATTTTAAGAAGTAAGCTTTTTCTTCGCTCAACAATTGATTTAGAAAACACGTGAGAAATAATAAAAATGTATTTATTATATATTTGGTACAATGGTAATTAATACACGTCGCACCAAAAGTATAGGTAACACTATATTCACTTTTCGCTCTTACCCATATAATATAAGCAAGAGATAAAATAATACACGAGTACACACTTGTCTTCAACTTTCCTTTTGATTTGACACCTACCTAGATTTACTTTTTTTTTGGTATTTCCAAGCGTTTACCAGCGACGGTATGGACACAACATTATTGACATGCAATTAGTTCCGCTACTCACCATTTCAAGAAAAAACTGTCAAGAAAAATTTCAAAAACGAGTTTTGCTATTCCATACTAGAGGGCATAAGTACTAATCAAAAATCAGCATTTAATGGGATTAAAA
Organism: Apotomis betuletana; assembly: GCA_932273695.1. Taxonomy (NCBI): domain Eukaryota; kingdom Metazoa; phylum Arthropoda; class Insecta; order Lepidoptera; family Tortricidae; genus Apotomis; species Apotomis betuletana. The sequence continues at coordinate 6,081,945 of OW026298.1, read as the reverse complement.
CTTTTATTTCGATAGCATAAGGACACCGCGCGGCACTTACGTCATTCTAACGAAAATTATGAATTTTTGTGATAACTCAGAAACGGCTTGACCGATTTTATTTTAACATTCCGTTTCGTTTATTTCATGTTTTGACAATAAAATAAAAGTAGTCTGAAATTCCGCAGGTTCCCCAATAGTTTTCGTAGATCTGGACACAAAGCCTAAATTCCGTAGATCTACGGATTTTTCCGTAGCTCTGGCAACGCTGGTGTGCCTCTCGCGCACACGTGCATGTGCGTGGCCCGCAGTGGAGAATCTGGATACACGTAGCTGACCAATGTATCCACGTGGCCCACACGTTTTACGTGTGCGTGCATTGGTTGCTGTGAAAACGTTGATACACGCAGCCAGACCAATGGATCCACGTGGGCGTCGTGTGTAGCGTGTGCGTGCGTAGCGTGCGCAGCAGTGGGGTTCCGGCTTTATTAGTTTATCAGTAGGCATCGGACTTCCGATAGCACGGTAAACTTTAATAAGAATAAGAATAAGAATAAATTTATTTCACAAAGCACACATGAATAAAATACACAGGAAATATCTTGCAGACCCCGAACTAGGCTGTGCCTGTATCTCGGGGCCTTGGAGTGCACTAAACATGATGATGTTAACTAACATTATGCGTAGATTATTTATATGCGCGGATTTTTAGAGACCTAGTGGTGGGCATCCAGTGAGTGGTGGACAGGTATTAGCTTTATTGCAACGTAAAATTGAACGTGATGCACGCTCAACAAAAGGGTAACAATAAGACTAAAATAGTATGGAATGGAGTAAAAAAATAACAACACTTTCAAATGAATTATTTTTGTAACGCTCTTTGTGGGAACTAATGGTATTATTCGATACGATATTATTTAATAGCTTTATTTTGCCAATTAAATTTTCACAGAATTTAATTGTAAATTAAATAGGTTTTTTTATTGGACATGCTCTATATTTTTGGATTGAACGTCATTAGATTTATGTGTGCTTTCATGAAAATTTGTACATTATTGTATCGTTGGTTTCGCAATACCATGTCAACTCCATTTTAACTTCTCGTATAGTGGTAGAAGACTGGCGCTGATTTTATAAAAATGGCGGCGCAACTTGCCGACTTTTTGGCAATATGGCGCCCTGAGTGGTTATATCTTAATTAATTTATGAACAACCTTAAAAAAGGATATCAAACGTAAAATTATATAAGCCTCACTTAAAATCGGAAATATGGCTAGAGCTAAAAACCAACTGGTCGGGCAATTATAGCCCGACAGAGTGTGTTCAACCCAAGCCATATTACGGATTTTTAGTGGTACTAATAAAATTTATTTTACTGGTAACGAATTATCTGTAACTGACGTTAAAAGTCGGTGAACTTCACTGATGTAAACAAAGAGGAAACGGGACTTAAAAAAGATTCCCTAAATTGCAAGTATTTTTTTGCATAATAAAGCCAAAACTATCCACAGTGACGAAAGTCAAGTTTTTTTCAATAGGATTTTGCGTTTCGTTAATGACAAATCCTTGATAAATTGATATGACGTTTAAATAATGCAAATATATGACGTTTGCTCATTATTGCCATATGAAAACTGTTTTTAGCGCCAATATCTTTGGGCCGGACAAACACTTGCTAGGCTACATTATTTGAGACAATGAGTGTAATTTTGTTTTGTTGTTAATATATTTTGCCTTTTCATTTCAAATTATTTACGAATGCCTCAAAAAATAAAAAATTAGGGAAAAAAGGCATAAATGGAGCTCTCTGTTTTACAAAACAAGCGCTCCGTGATGATGAAATAGCAGCAACCTGCAACAAGTTTTTATATTTTTCTTCATTTGTTTAGAAACGTACCCATGCTTCAGATTATAGGTTTTTGGCCAACTGTGCTAAAACCATAGATATTCTTTAACTACTTAAATTATAGCGCGGTTTTTAGGGTTCCGTACCCAAAGGGTAAAAACGGGACCCTATTACTGAGACTTCGCTGTCCGTCCGTCCGTCCGTCCGTCCGTCCGTCCGTCCGTCCATCCGTCCGTCCGTCCGTCCGTCCGTCCGTCTGTCACCAGGCTGTATCTCAACAACGGTGATAGCTAGACAGTTGAAATTTTCACAGATGATGCATTTCTATTGCCGCTATAACAACAAATACTAAAAATAAAATAAAATAAATATTGAAGGGGGGCTCCCATACAACAAACTTGTTATAAATTATATATATGTATAGGTACGGAACCCTTCATGCGCGAGTCGGGCTCGCACTTGCCCAATTTTTGAAGTTTGTTATGGTTATGGTGCTCCTCCAATTCATAAATATTTTCTGGTGGCGCCGGCTGTCTAAGATAATTTTAATGAATCACGGAGTGTGCAGACTATTTTTGGAATTAAAAGAGTCATATCCAAGTAATTCATTGTTGAATTAACGTTTTTTTGTAATAGTAATCAGAAAATGGCTTTGAATATTTGGTAAGAAATGTCGGATCTCTTACTAATTTTACACTTAACCGAAAAGGTAGATTTATATGGAGAATCCGCGTCTAGTTCGATAAGAAATTCATTTAAGTGGGTTGTCAAAATAAATTTTCCCTTTTATTTAGATGCGCCATGCCGCCATTAGATATTTCATGGTAATTGAACTACTTATTGAACAGCCCGATTGAGCCTTTCTCTCTTGGACATAGGCAAGATACTTTACTGCTTGTGTTGAATATTTCATAAGGCGGCGGCTAAGGGTTACGCAATATGCAATGTAAAGGGCTATGCTCGGAGTTTCTCCACGTGACGTGATAGAATCAGAAATGAGGATATCCGCAGAAGAACCAAGGTAACCGACGTAAATCACAGGATTGCACGGTTATAGTGGCAATGGGCCATGTAGCCCGGAGTATGGTTAGCCGTTGGGGCAGCAAAGTCCTAAAGTGGCGACCGCATATAGGAAAGCGCAGCGTAGGTCGGCCCCCGACTAGATGGACGGATGACCTCGTGAGGGTAGCGAGGAATCAATGGCTGCACGGCAGCGCACTTTGTGGCGAGCTATAGGGAATGCCTATGTTCAGCAGTAACGTCTGTGGCAGATAGATAGATAGATTGAATATTTGGTTGGTAACTTGCGAGAAATGGCGGTTGTAACGCTCCGCGGCCATATGGATGTGTTTGTGCAAAAAGGAACCAACACACATTTTACTTTTTTAATTTATGTTATAGGAGGGTAACAGGAGCAATAAATTAAGACATAGATTCTTTCCCTCAAACTAAACAACATTTATTAAACAACTTTTAAAAATAACTCATTTATAATGTAAACCTGTAAAATAAAGTTTATTCTAAAAAGCAATGTATTGCGAAACATTTGATATTTAGTAAAGTGACAGCTACGTCAATGCTAAGGCGATGTCAATGTTGGACGGCGTACATTGAAAATGCAATTTACTTTGTTTGAAATAATTAACATATGAAAACAGTATTTAAAAAAAAAAGTTACTGAACAGATGTTGTTCAGTTTGACGAGTAAAATCTATGTTTTGATTTTTTGCTCCAGTTACAGGATAGATAGAGGGTTTCATATTACATGTGGGTTGGTTCCCTTTTGCATAAATACGTCCATATCCAACTATGTAATCCTAATCAAATCTAGGAAGTCAATTTACCAACTACAACCTCCTACATTGTCGTATCGAAACGAAACATTGCATGTAGGTACCTAACTATATTTAGCTCACGTAACAATAATACAATAAATTGGTATATTGGAGCTGATCTGAGAATGGAAATGGAACGTTCCCGACACCCTTAAACAGCACAAGATAATCCCCTCATTTTGATGGTTCTCATGAGCCGGGATAGTAAAATGCGAGCAATATCGATTGAAATGCCGTATGACGTACGTGATGGCCGCACTTTAATGAATTTGCTCGCATTCTACCCTGCTTATGAGCAATTAACGTTTATTTAAGAAAGTACTAGGGGTGTAACGAATATTCGCATTCGCATTCGTGAATATTCGCATTCGCAAGAATATCTGCTAATATATTTCACACATTTTTGGCCTCTTAAATGAATAAACGAATCATTAAAGACATTAATGTATGGGGTTAAATAGGCCGACGTATTACGATATTATTGAATTTTATTGGCTTTGTAATTTATTTTATTTAAGAGGGTACGGTGTCCCAATTCTGATCTTGGGCAAATGCCTCTCTCTAATTTTTCCACGTGCCCCGGTCTTGGGCTAGTTCTTATGGAAGACATTCGGGTCCTCTCGTCATCTTCGAGGTCGCTGGGACGCCGCACTGTAACTGGTGGTAGTCAGTTGTCACTTTAACCCCCAAGTCGTCTGGCATGTTCGAAAATCAACATTCGTTACACCCCCAGAAAGTACAGTCGGAAATAACAGCGTATCTCGAAGCTATTCTTGGGAAAAATATTTTCATGTAATGCCGTTTCTCCTTGATATTTATTTTGCAAATGTTTCATGTCAGGAGTTCCAATTGCGCCAAATGCAGGGCTCCATGCGTCAGGGGCTTCACGAAGTGTGCGAGGCTGCCCTCCGGCGTCGACATATACCAATACGGCAAGACCAGCCGATGTCCGCAGGTAATTTAACATGGCTAGATCAATTATGTGGCCCTAGACACAAAACAGATAGGTACAGAAATCAATCTACATACAAGCGCGCTCGATCAAACGCACACGTAGACATTGCTCACGGACACGATATCTCGGACCAGTTCAGACCAGTGCGAGCGCGAGTGCCATCCGCTTGACGTGTCCGTGAGCAATGTCTATGTGTGCGTTTGCTCGAGCGCGCTTGTATGTAGATTGATTTCTGTACGTATCTGTTTTGTGCCCTAGTGAAATGGGGTATATTTAATTAAGTCATATTTTAACCAGGAACAAAAGGTCAGAACTCTATTGTGAGACTTAAGCTTTAAGGTTAAATGTGACTTATAATCCTTTTCACTAGCACATTGCTCGTAGAACCGAAGGTCATTGGGGCTGAAAGGTTTTAGTGGCGACCGCGGACCGGAAGACGTAGCGTAGGAAGGCCCCCAACAAAGTGGATCGGCGCAAGACCGAATGTTTTGGAGAACTTTGGGAGGGGCCTTTTTCCAACAGTGGACGTCTATCTGCTGATATGATGATGATGATCACGAATCGCCGCCACTTTAACAGAAGCAGAACAGCGTTACGCGACTTTCACGCGCGTCAAAAGCTACCTATTTATTTTTATCCAGTACAGTAAGAGAGAGATGCTATGTCACGCTTCAGGAGTCGCGTAGCACAGTAAATTGCTAGAGGGTCGGGATGTTAGCTACGGCGTAGCCCGTAGCAATATTTTCTCACTATATTGCTACGGGCTACGCCGTAGAACGAATAGCGTTTCTTGTGAAACTCCCACTTGAGGCTCAATGAACTTTGTAAATTAGGCATATTGTTGTTTCATCGGACTTTTGGGAGTGACAGGTATAGGTAGTTATTATATCGATAAACTTATTTATCGATGCTTTGCCGCTGAAAAATCGGTCTCGGAATAGTTTGTGTTTCTTTGATCGATGATGATCGTTTTTTTTGAAGAAAAGTACGATGTTGTCAGATATTTTAACTTTTCTTTCAAAATAAAAACAGAATTAAGTGTTTATTTTGATTCATATTTATACTTTCAACAAAATTATTTATTTACAAATAAAACATGTAGCAACCACTAGTGGGGTTAAAGTATCGATAAACTAGTTTATCGATAGTGCAATTCCTTACCTGTTACTCTCAATATGCAGATGTCTGATTATATCCATCAATATAGGCTGGCGAGCGAGCTGATTATACATACGTGTTGCATCACAATAGCGACACAGAAATCAACAAACAGATTGTTATCGACGACTTAAGTAAGTAGATTGAATCCGCGCCTAGTGAGTTTGCATTCTAATTAAGCAAAATGTACTCGAGAACCTTCTAATCTCTCTCGATCATTTCGTAGTTGAACATATATTAATTAACCCTTCGTATGCGGCGTCAAAAATTTGCTAATCAAATTGAAATTAACTGACATTTAACATAAGGTTCCAATGTCCCGCACGGATCCGTGTCTATGCATACGAGGGGTTAAGCAATATCAAATAAAATAATCGTAAATGATTATTTTGATACTTAGAGTAAGTATAATTTGAACTCTCAAAGCCTGAGGTACAGGATTCTCCTAGTTAAAGCACCTGTATTATGAATGCTCTGTATAGATGTAAGACTTTTTATGATAAATAAATAAATAAATATTCAGGGACAATCATACACAAATCGACCTAGTCCCAAACTAAGCAAAGCTTGTACTATGGGTACTAGACGACGATATACATAATATATAAATACATATATAGATAACATCCATGACCCAAGAACCAATACTTGCACAAATATTTGCCCCGGCCGGGATTCGAGCCCGGGACCGCCGACTCAGTAGGCAGGTGTCTACAAACCGAGCCAAACGCGTCGTCGGCGATAATTGTTATAACTATGATTTCATGAATAAACATTATTATTTATTTATTTATTTCGGAAAACGTTCTCGAGAACGGCACATCTCTACAATATCCCAGTCCAGATAAATTAATAGACATGTTGACAATTTTTTTCGAGGATGTCAATCGATTCTATTTTTTATTGTGATCAATTAATGTCTATATGGGACTGACTACCTACACTTAAACTGCTCTAAAAGTCAGAAATGACTGTCAAAGTTCAACATTCCTACGTAGCGCTAAAAACGCTCCATACAAAAGGCATCCAGGCTAGTGACGTCACAGGCCGGTATAGGTACCAATAATTGTATGGAGAAATTAAGAAATTTGCCATTTTCACCGTGAAAAAGTGCGTTTAAGTTCATGGTTATCATACAATTATTGTTTTGTAAAATTATGAGGATTCTGAAAACATTTGCAAAATTTATTTTGGATAAAAAAAAATAACATAAAATTTGCGTAGGTACCTTTGAAGTCACATATTTCCAAAAAAGATTTATTTTTCTGGTTTTGTTTCTTTGTTTCGTGATATATTTAGTTAATTTTATTCATATAACTACAGTACGCAGTAGAATTCAACAACAGTCAACATGTAGTCTATTACCTATTTTCCAGATAAATACAGATCAGACTGTGTAACATGCCAGTGTGTTATGAAACGCATACGAGACCTGCTAACAGAACTGAGCCAGATTAATTTGAGTGAGGTATCCGCCGTATGTGAACATTGTCAGAAGTCGGCAGAGGGGATAACATGCAAGCGATGCCTGTATGTCATCAACAAGTTTAAGTGGAGCAACCTTCAGGTCAGCCCAGATTCGTCGTTCCAATGCTAAACTAACATAACTGCAAAATACTAATTTTACAGGGGAGCAATTTTAGATTGGTAAATTTTTTGTAAAAAAAAAATCTCGGTTGTTTTTGTAGTTATAACAGAACTGTTTTTACACAATGTTTTTTAAATGCATATTTTATATTATCAATGTGTCAGATATGTATAACTTCATTAGGTTTAGAAATTAAGGCACATTTGCAATTTTGCAGCTCCATAGAAAAGAACAAAATGTAAGATTATTCACCATAGTAAATTTACGAAAGTGCCACTTTCGCAAGTTCAAAATACATTTTTTGTTGTTAAGCCAAAGTAAAGTTACGAAAATGCCACTTTCGTAGTTTTCGTATGGTGAATGTAAATGCATTCCAATCATTTGCTATCACAATAGAGTTGCGAATCTGTACTTATTTTTGTTTACAATAACATAATACTAATGTATATTGTCTAAAATGTATCGCATTCGACCTAGAAATAATTTTCAATTTGTAAGTTTACCATGGGGGGAAAAAATAAAAGTACAGATTCACAATAATGTAACTCCGGAATCTATAAATTTGTGACATTGTGCGGGGTTATATTTGGTACAGATTTACATCAAAAACTCAATTTTGAAAAAATGCCAGTTATGTTAGTTTAGCATTGGAACAACGATATTATGGGGTTTGTAAAAAATACCTAAACTTAAAGCTGTCTGGGTCCAATGAAGCGGAGTGGAGAAAATGAACCAATCAACTCGTCCAGCACAGTCCCTAGTCCGACCAAAAACGGTACAAATTAAAAAGTGGCAACACTGGTGTCGTCCCCGTTTTTTATATTGATTAGAGAGGGAGGACACTACAGTATTGCCACTTTTTAATTTCTACGCTTTTTGGTCGGACTGTACGTCAAGCATAACTTTGACACGCGACTCTGTCGCGCGAATAATACTACCTGTCACTTTCCATTCCATACCGTGGGAGCGAGACTCGCAGATATTTATGTACAGTCTATACGTCCTTACTTGTCCAATTTAGTAAAGAATAATCAAACCTAAAAAGTGACATTTAATCCCAAACTATTTAGCTGTTTTCTTGTCTGTAGGTACCTAAATCAATTTCGTTTATAAAATTGAGAGCGTGATGTCCGAAATAGTGGCACAGGCTAATGAGAAAATGGGAATTTTTGATAAGAAAAATAGAGGGTATTTTATTCATTAAATTGGATAAGTAAGAACGGACAGACTATAATTTTGAATACGAATTCCTACTACCTCACGAAGTCCTGCTAAATGGTCGTAAATTCAGTGTAAATATCCCAATGGTCAGCGAAACGGAATTAGTATTCGACAATGCAATTTCGGTACACTATCAGATCGCAGGGGCGGTCCGAAAGGAGTTGCAGTATATTAATCTTGTTAGGTATGCTGTAAATATTTGAGAGAGAAATTATTAAATTTGACAGCGGACGCTCTTACGAACGTATTCTTATTGCCCGCGCGACCCGCGCGACAAGCGAAGTCGCGGCAAGATACGAGGGGCGTTCAATATAAAGTGAGAATGAGATGAACTCTGTCAATATTAGGAAATTAAATACTGGGCGGTAAAGTTGATCTATATATTAGCTGATTGCTATGAAAAAAAAACTAGGTAACTGTCTTTTGTTTAATAAAAATACGGGCATTTCTTTGCAATGCTATTGAGTACGTTAGCGAAAATGGAGAAAATTGAACTGCGCGCCGTTATCCTTAAATATCGGACAACCTCACACAGATCAAGTCCCACAGTAAGCTCTAGTGGCTTGTGTTATGGGTACTAGACGACGATATAAGTACTTATATAGATAAATATATACTTAAATACATAGAACAACCATGACCCAAGCACAAATATTCGAGTTCATCACACAAATATTTGCCTCGGCCGGGATTCGAACCCGGGACCGCCGGCTCAGTAGGCAGGTGTCTACAAACCGAGCCAAACGCGTCGTCAAATGTGTTAAGAGGTCTTATTCCTGTTAAAATGCTGATTGTTTTAGGCATTTTTCTCTATGATCAAACATGTTTCTTAACATATTATTGATGTTACTACCTAGAACAGGGATATTGGTATATATTTGAAACCTACAGTTTGAATTTTTCATTGATAATTTTTGTTTCAAAAACAACTGGAAATTTACAAAATTCACGCGGAAAATTAGGTTTTGCAACTTATTTTGGACTGCACGCAATGAAAGCATGAACTAGCTATGTTACTACCTAGAACTCGGGGAAAAGTATTATTCACTTCAAAAAGTTGGTTGAAATTATCAATATAGGTATTTGTCATAATATGAGAAAAATAAAATTTAAAAGTAATAAAGCTTCTTAATGCAATTTCTAGTTACATTGAAAGGTATGCATGTATGTGCCTTTAGTGACCGAAATAACTATCCGAACGAACGGTCTTACAGCATACATGTAGAAATCTGCCTAACAGTATAAATAAATAAATAAAGAACTGAATAATAAACATCTTAAGATACTCTCGTTATCAAGTGTCAGATTCAGAAGGCGCGCATCGCCGGGACTCTGGATAGGAGGTTCCTTTTTCTGTAACCTCAACCACCCCGGTTTGCCTGAGCCCTGCCCTTATACCGGTAGCACACTACACTAGGTTTTGTTTACAACGTATTTATCATTATGTTCTTACTGTATTATACTTAAATATTAATAATATTTCTTGTACAGATGGCACAGCGCCACCAACATCTTCGTATTTGGATATCCAAGATGAAGGAACTACTAGACCTTCTAGGCAGCCAAGCATTCCCTGAACCTGTAAAAAAAGCCTACGATTTAGAAGAGTTGAGGAGAATATTGAACGCAATATATCGCCCCGTGCCACCCCGTTGTACTCCGAACATATGCGATTGGACAGGCGTATGTTTGGACAAGTTGTATGAGAACAAGGAGACTCTTCAGAGGATTCTAGAACGAATGAGGGATGAGGGTTTGGCTATGCCTTATGTTGGTATAGATATGCTTGAGGATGCAAATCTTGGTGATGGGAAGGCGCAAACCGTAGCGGTAAGTATTGGCTCAAATCGCTAAATTTAAACATTTTTTAAAGCATTTTTTAAAGAGCTAATTATTCCTTTGCGCTTATTTTTGAGCATAGGAAACTTCTATGGCTGAATCAACAACTTCCTGCGACTCGTTGCCATGGTGATGTCCCCTGGGTCACTTTTTTAAACTACGATTTTCCGTGGTTATATTTAGCAAAAGCTTTGTAGTTAAAGCAGTTATAAGCCCATTCTTATGTAGACTATCTCCGGACAATACCAGTAATGTAATGTAATAGAATAGAATAGAATATTCTTTATTGCACACCTCAACAGGAAATAAACACAAAAAAAACAGATAACACGTAACATTTAATAGAGGTAAATAACAGGCGGTCTTATCGCTAAAGAGAGATCTCTTCCAGACAACCTTTGATTTGGGATACAAATTATCAACAATTTTCTAAGAAGGTTAATCATTATTGTCCCCTGGGTCACGGGACAGAATGACAGCAAGAAAAAGTTGATCCACCCATATACAGTGTGGAAAAGATTTAGGGACTTTTAAGCAAACAGGGAATTGTTCAGACTGAGTACTTAATTTTTCACCAATGAACTATGTGAATATTTCTATCCATTTTTGAGATAGAGGTTGTTAAACATGAGTGTAAAAATCTGCACATATCAACCCTAGCGTCTTTTGAACATCGCTTAAGTTAGACAGGTGTCATTTACAATGTAAATAAAACCTTTGAATTTGTAGGGTTGTCACTGATATTAAAATATTTTATTTTGATGACTTTTTTACTTTTAAATCCAGCGTTACAATTATAATAGGTCGATTGTAGATCACTCAGATGACACTATCCTGTCAGCCCAGTCTTTAGAAATGTTCCACCCTGTATATTACTCAGTTACCTTTAAATGTAATTATAAGTCACTTCACTTCAATGTACAAGCAAGCAGAAATAAGTGAAACGTGTATGTAATTTTTCCATGTTCAAGTAAAAAAAAAAAAATGTTTTTTATTAGTCTTCACCGGCTCTTCGACCCCCCAACAACACTCCAGTACCGACGGTAAAAACCTCAACAGCACCCACCTCCGATGGCGCCAAGACTTATAAGAAGACTACCGATCGGAAAGCTCCAATGCAAAGGCGTAAAATTGTAAGTAACCCTTTTCTAGGTCAACAGCGGAACGATTGTATCTCAAACCAAGTTGTTTCTTTGTATTAGATATTTATGTCAATAATACACTGTAGGAGGCAATCTTTTCTTTCTTTTTCTTTTTATCAGACAACCTCACACAAATCGACCTAGTCCCAAATTAAGCTCTAAATCTTTTTTCATTTTTATTTCAAATTCTGCCGTGCTAAGGTGGAGCTCCATACAAAAACGTCGCCTTTTAGCTTAGCATGGCAGAATTTCCGTTCGACCTAATCGTTGCGATTCCCCGAATTGTTGCCAGTGTATGAAATTAAGGTGGTTGCAGAGGAAACAAAACTAGACATTCCACGCTAGATGGCGCTGGGAAGCAAGATTTGTAGTTTTTGTGTATTATTTCGTATGTTACTTTAGTTTGAAGTAAAATTTGTATGTTGGCGAGTCCGCGTATTAGTATTTTATTCATATAGTATTAGTAGCACGTCATAAATTGTTTTATTCTCCCACGTGGTGGCAATTTGTGAAAAATCAGCAAGTACTCACACTAATAGACACTAATTGTGAGTGTGTGCGGGTGATTCATTCATTAAAGGGTCGCGTATCATCTGTCAGTTTGATAGTAAGCGCAGAATAAATAAGCAGGCATGATATTTTGATTTTGATGATGAAGTAAAGATGCACCTCTAGCACAACTGTGACACGCAACTCTTTCTCGTGCGTAAAATATTTCCTATCTCTTTCTTTGCGGTACTGTAGGAGACTGACGGGCGATGCTATGTCACGCGACAAGAATCGTGAAGCCTAGTTGTAGGTACTGGATTGTCAAAATAAATAATACGAAGAAATTACAAATCTTTGGCAGTTCTACATTTTTTAAGTATGTGGTGAAATTAAATAAGTATTTTTGTTGGGTTTCTGTTCTGATATATTGTGATTCTGATTTGTGATGTTATTGAGTTTGTCCTAAGTTTTTGGGGATTGGGGTATAGCAAAAAGGGCCCAATTTTAGGACACATATTTTGTTGAGAAATATTTTTCTCAGTTTTGTTACTTTTTGATTATAACTAAAGAATACATTAAAATAAGTATCTTTTATAAATTACAATTGTTTGATTAACTTGCCCGTTTAAGAACTTGAGCGGTCCTAAGTTGCCATAGAATTACTACGTAGCCTGGACCTACTTGTACTATCATCTATTCTGTGCTGGGACTTAGATATTTACGATGAAAAAAAATCACAAGTATACCTCTGTTTTTTATTACTTAATGACAAGATCGGGCCCTTTTTGCTATACTCTGACCTGATATACAAAAACCCGACATCAAGAATAGTAGGTACTAAATTAGGGTTGGGATTTTCGTGGTTCTAAGTCGTGGTTCCATGGAGTCTCTAATTGTAAAAATGTTCAGTCTAAAAATATCTAACTACTAGAACTACTACTAACTGAGCGCAGCACCAGTTGTTTGCGCCACGCTTCACGACCCCGAGCTAGCTCGCGCCATATAAAAATATATGACAATATATTGTTATTATACATATATGGATTTTAGAACCACCAACCACTAAATAAAATAAAACAATTTTTGTTACGTGTAGGTTTTATTATAATACTATTGTTTGCGTTAGTTGTAGACGTCGCTTTAATTCGAAATGGTGGATTATTTTTCTTTTTAACCCCCAGATCTTCACCATTTTCAATTTTTTCGTTAAAACAAGGTGTATTACCTAGGCTTCTTTCTGTTTAGTACTGTTTAGTGGTTAGTAGGGCTGCCTGAAAACGAAGGTTTATATTTACATATGTGGTTTGCAGGTATACGTTGTAATATTATTTTAGGCAACATGCATGTTTTGTAGAAAATTATAAGTTTCTGCAGCTTTTCTTGGATGAAGCCTTCATCTGAATGAACTTTAATTGACATTGTTTTTGTTGATAAATCAATGAAGGAAATCATCTTGCAGTAATCCCTTTTGATGAAGCTCTAAGCTGGCCTTGAATCAGTAAAGAAATTATTTATTACGTCACAAAAATGCCAGCAATGGAAACCGCTGTATGCAGTACCTATTATGTGATTATCTTACGGGATGTTAGGGTAATTAGTGTTATTACAGTTATCCTTCAAGGAGGAAACTTGGCCACTGAATCGATAATTCCAAAAGGATTTCGTTTCCCACACCTATTGAAAAACATGGGTAGGTCTTGGTATCAATTCAGTCAGAGAGAAGAAACTACCTATATGAACCCACTATGAACAGCTTCGTTTTTTTTTTCATCACCCAAAGCGAGCGATTTCGTTCAGTTTTTGTTACGGTTGTCATCACGCCATGCTTGTCTTCGCCTAAAAAGAAAATAGCGCGAGACACCTCTTTCACGGCAGGACGCTTCGGTTTGTAATGTTTACAAACACAATACTTTCCCCGCAATTTCTGACCCATGATATCGCAATATCGTTTAGGGATCACTATGTCCTGAGTACACATGTTTATTATATGCACGTTTCATTATTCACACTTTACATAAAGTAAAAACTCACGAAAAGAAAAAAATGTAAACCAAACATGATTCATTTTTATACGAATTTCCACAATTGACAGTATTGACACAATTCATTATTTCATTCACAAGATTTAGTGCGTTCGAAATCTGTTCCACTTTATTGTTATGAGCAAATAAACACAATAGGTATCTTTAAAACCCAAATGTTTCCAATTATTTGTTACATGTTTCATGAAAGCTGTAATTATTTTAAAATAAACTGTTATGCATTCATATCGAAACATCAATTTAAATTTATTATCCTAAATCATAAGTTAAGTAGTATTATATTTCAGAACGCACTGTTCATGAATAGCTTTACGTGCGCTTACGTTTGTATGTGTGTAAAAGCAACGCACACATACATATATGGACAATATTTCAACGGGTTTTAAAGCTTTAATAACTTTGTAATTGTATGATTTATAGCAAAACTGATTTCCTTGGCGAATATAAGATCGCTTAAAGATTTTTTTAAGAATGTTTAATAACCTAAAGCCATAACCGCCTAAGTGTGTATTGATCACACGATTTGTATGAAAGTGACATCTCTGCAACCACCTTAAGTCTCATATAAAATTATTTGCTCATTATTTAATTCTTTTCCATTATATTGTAGCACTACCCATTATTACCTAGCAAGGTATCTATCTCTATGATTATTTTTAATAGTATTTTATATCGCGGGCTCAATATTATGTTTGAGATGCTGCCTTGGTCTTAGCGGTACGGAATGCAAACCCGTTTATCTTACTATGCAAATAATGCGGTTATAACCAGTTTTACTATGACAAAATAACCGGGTTTGCATTCTGTGTTTAGCGGCGAGCGGTGCAGCAACCATGCCACGTACACCGCGCGATCCGTCCGTGCGAACCGCCGCACGCGCCGGCCGCTCTGAAGCCGTGGCATCTTTCTGGTCGCGCAAAGTGGCTGGGCCGTTAGGTACGTGATGTAGTCAGTCTTCTGTCAGGAAACAGGAAACCTATTGAGCGTACATTTTATTATGAGCACTAATGTTTAAGCGAAAATAGGATATCATCGTCAATATGAGATTTTTCTCAAAAATGGTTGGGAATGTTGACTTTATTGATAAAATATTAGGATGCGAAGTGCATAGTTTAATGTCAGATAAAAATTAAAAAAAAAAACCCTCGCTTTGCTCGACAATAATGTTACTACAGCATGAAATTCCTTTATTTGTCGAGGTAAGTACGAACTTTTTAAAAAGTTGATACGGCCATATAAAAAAGACATAGGTCCTAAACAGCCAAAATGGAAGATCAGTAGCTACGACTTATCGCGACTTTTTAGTTGCCTCAAATAGCTTATCGCACTTTCTGAAGAAAAATACACTTCCACTTTTTATAGAAAAAAAAATAAATAAAAATCAATCATAATCAGAAAATAAATAAAGAGGCGGCAATGCAAGAATTCAGTGTTGTCGGTATAGTGGCTAATAAAACTTATCTGTACTTATTTTGTTTTCTTGAACCATTTTTGAGAAACGCATTATATTTATCTCAGCAGGAAGGACAATTTGCTGGCTTCGTATTAAATTAAATGGACTTCCAAGGTCGTAAGTTTAAAATTAATATACTCAGTCAGCAATTGCCTAATTTGTACTTATACCACTGATAGATGAGTAGTCTTCATTTAATTACATCTTATGATTACCTGCAGGCACAAGGACGTACCGATGATGCAAAGTCTGGAAAGAAACAACAAGAAATGATATCAATTGATGGAAAAGCTATAACAATGGTAACTTAATATTGTAATAATTATACTGCACTATAGGTACATACAGAGCAGATGGCCGATGGGGCCGTAAAGTGCTCGAGTGGAGACCTCGGACCAGCAAGCGCAGCGTAGGACGTCCACCTACAAGATGGACAGATGACCTTATAAAGGTCGCCGGAAGGCGCTGGATGCAGGTCGCTTCCAACCGGTATATATGGAAGTCCAAAGGGGAGGCCTATGTTCAGCAGTGGACGTCCTATGGCTGAGATGATGATGATGATACATACATACACAATGTAGGGTAGTTTATGGACTTTTAAAGTATTTATGCAAGTAAGTAGAGTTTCTGAAATAAGTATAGAATCGCATTGAATATAACTTCGTGCATCGCTGTGGATAGTTTTGGCTTAGCTAAGCGAAAATTACTTGAAATTCGCGGAATATTTTAGTCCTTTTACCTCTTTTACATTAGTGATATTCATTGATGTTCAACGTCAGTTGGCAAAAATTTGTCGTTGCCAGTAAAATTAATTAGTACCACTAAAATCCGAAGTAAATATAGCGTAGGGTAAAAAGCTACTTGTTGGGCTATTATACTTCTACAATCTACTAAGGATATTCGTAATGTCAATGTTTGAAAATTGTAGATAAAAAATCTCTATGCCTTTTAATCATTAAAATACCCGCGGTTTTAACGCTAGCTGGCGCCGGTGTCATGTCATGTATAGTCGAGTTCTTAACTTTATGAGCAAATATATCTGATTGGCGTGTTGGTCAGGTTGCCAAAAAAGGCAAAGGTCTACAATTTTTTCACTGTTTCTATCTGTGTCTTTGTAATATAAGTACCAGAAACAGTGATTGATTTCACTTTAAAATTGCGAATATCATGGTGACATGATTTTCGTAATTAAAACAATCAATAGAGGCGAGTTAACATATTATTGTTTTTTTTGCTTTCAATATATATATCTATATTTATTTATAAATAATTCTATTTACCTATATAAACCTGGAGGGCCTAGGATGTTTGCGTTTATCAAGTGACAAATAAGTCAACAAACATCTGTCACTCACACTCTCATTTTGTCAGAACGTGACGGATGCTTTGTCACTTATTTATCGAGTGATAAAACCAACCATAACAGGCTTGTGCTTGAATATAGTTATCTTCCGTAGGGTATGAAAGGTTCCTTCACATATCAACTGTCGGACCGACGATTCATCGAAAACGGCTGGACTATACTGCCAACTCTGAAGATCGAACGAGTGGTTAGTGCTTTTGGGTCATTGTCAGATTTAGGTTCGAGTCTTTTCGGTGGAAATTTGCGAAATTATGGATTCCAGGGCCTAATTTTCTGATAAAATGCCTATGAGAATAAATAACCTACCCTCTTCTATAATTCGAGGTAAACATAATAGTATGCAGCCTAGATTCATACAAGCTCTTAACTTTTGACCACCGAAGGGACACATTTAGTTTTTTGAACTGCCAACCTTTTAATTATTAACCCCCGACAAAAAATGAGGGGTGTAAGTTTAGCATTCGTGTATGTGTGTCTCTCTGTGGCATCCTAGTTCGACCAATTTAAGTGTGATTTCTTTTAAGCGAATGACTTGTCTCTCGAGATAGTTCTTAGCTATGTTTGGTGGAAATAGGACCAGTAGTTTCCAAGATATTCAGCTTTAATTGGAACAAGTGCCATGATCTTGGCCAATATTGAAGCTAAGAATTCCACATTTTGTCATTATGTTCAGTTTTAGTAGCATTTTCCATATCACTCATTGAATGAGGGTCTCATGATGACCAGCTACTCGTGTCGTGGGTGTTTTAAATTTTTACCCCCCACTTTTTTAACTGGATATTTTAGGTATCTTCTACGCAGAATCGCGAGCTCTTTCTTCAAAAGTTTACAAGATAATATTCTTATGCATTCACTGCCAGCAACACATTTTATGTGTTCACTGTCATACAAGTTTGTTCCTAGGCCACGCCTCCTGGCAGCGAATGCGACGAAACGGACAGCATAGACGATTTCAATTATACGTGAACGTTGAAAAATCTCATATCTTTCCGCACCAATGAGGTCAACCAGCAAGCTCGCCTGTAGATCCACCGCCTTCTTGCTTTCACCCGCTTTATGGAGTGTGGAAGGGAAGGAGTAACTAGCATCTTTCATAGGAGAATATTGACGCCGAGTTTGGCTCAGTTTGTAGACACCTGCCTACTGAGCCGGCGGTCCCGGGTTTTATTTGTATTTGTTGGGCAATTATTTGTGTGATGAACCCGAATATTTGGTTGAGTCATGGTTGTTCTATGTATTTACGTATATATTTATCTATATAAGTATGTATATCGTCGTCTAACACAAGCGTCCTTTAGCTTAATTTGGGACTAGATCGATTTGTGTGACGTTGTCCGATTTTTATTTATTATTTGAATAAGTTTCCAGCGGTAAGCAGTAAATAGTAGTTCCAAAAGGCTCCACAAGCGGCGCTGGAGTAGCTGAAGTAACTTAAACTGTCTACCGTCCATAACATTCAGGATATTATACCTCAACTTATGGAGTCATTCCAGCTCTTTGCTTTGCGTTGTCAAAACGTGAAAACAATGGAGGCTCGTGATTGATTATTGAGTATTTTTTTAGAAAATGTTTAAAATAGAAGAAGAACTGGAGAAATCGTGCTAACTATTCCAGCGTTTTGAAATCCATAAAAAGTAGCTGATTTTATCTGTCAGGAACAGGAAACTAGTCTAGCTGTCTTGCAACACTAGCGCCACCAATTTAACACCTTTCAGCGGACAATAGACATGTTGACTAATTTTATTTGAGGATGTCAATCGATTCTATTTTTTATTGTGATCAAATGTCTATATGGGACTGACTACACTTAAACTGCTCTAAAAGTCAGAAATGACCGTCAAAGTTCAACATTCCTACGTAGCGCTAAAAACGCTCCATACAATTGGCGTCCAGGCTAGTGACGTCACAGGCCGGTATAGGTACCAATAAGGTGCGTTTAAGTTCATGGTTGTAATATAATTATTGTTTTGTAAAATTCTTTCATTTTCAAAATTTCTTTTGGATAAAAAAAAATATCATATAATTTGCGTACCTTTGAAGTCACATATTTCCAAAAAGATTTCTTATTCTGGATTTTATTTCTTTGTTTCGTGATCAATATTTAGCAAATTTTATTCATATAACTACATTACCCTATCCTTCAAACACACGACGACGCAGCATGGGTAGGCCCCCCACAAGGTGGACTGATGACCTGGTGAAGGTCGCTGGAGTCCGCTGGATGCGGGAGGCGCAGGACCGGTCATGGTGGCGTTCTCTGGGGGAGGCCTATGTCCAGCAGTGGACGTCTTTTGGCTGATGATGATGATGATGATGATGAACTACATTACGCTGTAGAATTCAACATCAGTCAACATGTCTATTCTGGATATAATATGAAGATGCTGGTCTTCCCCTTCGATGACCCGTTCGACTTGCCGTCTGCTTGAAAACCTTGAAAACTCAGAAAAATTGCTTCCACGATTCAGCGCGCCGCTGAGCTGTCTTCGACATTTAACTCCGACGTTCCACGTTACACGTAAACACAACAGCAAACGATAATAAAACCTTAATAAATATTTCAAAACCCCCCCGAAATAAGTCGCTGGTCATCACGATATCCTTATTCAATGAGTGATATAGAAAATTCTACAAAAACTGAATTGAAGAATTCTTAGCTTCAATATTGGCTGCGATCTTGTCACTTGTTCCATTTAAAGCTGAATATCTTGAAAACTAGTGGTCCTTTTTCCACCAAACATAGCTAGCAAGCATCTAGATGGACGTCTTTCGATTTAAAAAATCAAATTAAAATTGGACCATCCGTTTGGGTGCTACGATGCCACAGACACACAGATACGAATGTTAAACTTATAACACCCCTCTTTTTTGTTGGGGGTTAATAAATACACTTTCAAGACTTTACGAGAACTTTAATTTGGTATTGTTTATTTTATTTATTTATTTACCGCTGCTAGAGTGGCAAGCCAAATAGTGGTGACAGATATTTCCTCGTGGTATCGCCAATTGGATATTATTATGATTTAAACAATTTAGTAGGTGGGTCCTCTATGAATAATTTTGATACTTTATGTACTAGTTCTAACATTTCGATCGAGTTGAAATTTGGCATAGTACTTATGTAATTTTTTTGGTGATGGATCAATATTTTGGATTTTGGTGTTATCGAGCTAGGTCCTATTTACACTACATTTAATTTTTCGCCTTGTATATGGTTAGGAAGTGTAAACATATGTGTTTGTCGTTGACTGTACTGTACATAATGGTAGAAATTATGTGAGCTGACTATGAGTGCACGTCAACAGTTATAAGTAAAATACATTATAGAATTTATTGAATTTAATAATAGGCTATGAAAAATTTTGTTGAGACTAGTAGAGCTTATACTTAATTTTTGTTATATAGAAAATAAGATTGTATTATAATACCTATTACTAGATTAAGTTGCTAACTGTTGAATACATTTCCTGTTAACGTTGCAGTGCCCTATACAGGGTTTCATAGCGGATAAGTTTAATATTTACCATCTTGTAATATACCTATGAAAGCAATAAATAAACTGATAAACTGATAAACATAATATTTAAATTATATCCGTAGGTACCTTACGCGTGCATAAAAACAAAAATATTTTCTAGTATCAAAACTATAATTCCTAGTACACAATGTGTGACCAGCCGTAGATTTTTTAAATTTCCCGCCAAAGCTGAGTATTATTTCATTGGCCAGACTAAATCATAGGCTTACAAGCGTCGGTCCGGCCCAGGGATAGTGACGCTACATAATTCAGTGAATAAAGGATTTTGACCTTACAAACGGTCCGGTAGTTTTGAATTTTGGATATGTTGTCTAGGATGGTTAGGCAGTGTTTAAAATGCAAAATGCACAATTCCCCCCCCTCCGCGCCCGCCGCCATATTGAAAAAACCGGCACTCTCTTCATATTTTTGCTCATATCTTCCTTTAGGAGCTTTTTAGCTAGAAGAAAGCTTGGACAATGTTATAGAGAGTTAAATTTACTACATTTTCCATTTTATATTTTGTTTCTAGGACAGATAGTTACGGAAATATGCACATTTAAAAAAACTTAAGAAATTGCAATTTCCATCTCAAAAACAAACTTCTGGATTATATCTTCGTTTAGAAGCATTTTAGCTAGAACAGTGCTTGGGCAATTTTGTAGAGAATTAAATTTACTATAATTTACATTTCAAATTTTGTTTCTAGGACGGATAATTACGGAGATATATAAAAAATAAAGTCACATTTTCCGAAAATGTATGTAAAAATGGACATCAGTTTTATAAGCTATTATATTTCCTACATGTTTTAATTTGTCCTAGACTAGTCTGTAACTGAATGACAGCGTTCTAAACCAAGAATTTTGAGAAATTTTCGGAAAATGCGATTTTTCCTGTTTTTTAAATGTGCATATCTCCGTAACTAACCGTCCTTGAAACAAAATTTGAAGTGTAAATTATAGTAAATTTAGTTCTCTACAACATTGCCCAAGCTTTGTTGTAGCTAACATGCTCCTAAACGAAGATATAATCCAGAAGTTTGTTTTTCAGTAGGAAATTGCGATATTTACGTTTTTTTAAATGTGGATATCTCCGTAACTATCTGTCCTAGAAACAAAATATAAAATGGAAAATGTAGTAAATTTAACTCTCTATAACATTGTCGAAGCTTTCTTCTAGCTAAAATGCTCCTTAAGGAAGATATGAGCAAAAATATGAAGAGAGTGCCGGTTTTTTCAATATGGCGGCGGGCGCGGAGGGGGGGGAATTGTGCATTTTGCATTTTAAACACTGCCTAACCATCTTAGACAACATATCAAAAATTCAAAACTACCGGACCGTTTGTAAGGTCACACATAGTACTTTAGTCTCTATTCACCGTATTAACAGACAGCTTTCATATATTTGCATTATTAAACGTCAATAGCTATTTGTCAAGAATTTGTCATTAACGAAATTCAAAACATTGTTAACCGGAATTCTGCTCAATCCTTCGTTCTTCTTGCGAAATAAATACTTAATCTTATTGAAAACACTTGACTTTCATCACTGTGGATAATTTTGGCTTAATTATGCAAAAATTACTTGATATTTGCGGAATATTCAGTCCTGTTTCCTCCTCTTTGTTCACATCAGTCTTTCAACGTCAGTTACCAAAAGTTTGTCGTTGCCATAACATAAATTAGTACCGCTAAAAATCCGCAATATGGCGTGGGTTGTGAGACCCCCTTTTGGGCTATAATGAGACATAGTTTACCCAGTAAAAATTTAGGCTAAAAAAAACAGTAGGTAAGCCCTCTACACAGTCGGCTATATTTTATTTGGGTTAATCAACTTTTTTCTGTTGCTGGTTGCCACGGTGATGTCCTCTGGGTTACTCTTTAAAACTACGATTTTTGGCGGCAATATTCAACAAAAATGTTGTTATTTGTAATTGCAGCAGTTATTAAGCCCATTCTTATCTATTGACAATACCAATATTATAAATTATCAACACTTTTCTAAGAAGTTTAATCATAATCACCATTGTCTACTGGGTGGCGGGACAGAAAAACAACAAAAAAAAGTTAATATACCCTTTTAACTTTTTATTTATCGTATGATGAGGCTATTTGGAACTCACGGGGCTAGTCGGTAATTTGCAAATTTCTGTGTTTTACCAAATACCTACCCTTACCGTAATGTATTTTCCAGTACTACATATATGAGATGACCCCAGTCCACTCCGAAAACAACTGGATGGCACTAAATAAATCTAAAGGAGTAATTTCTTACGGCACCGGAGAAATTTTAGCGATTTTCAAGGAAAATGACTCGGTTACTTGGTATTACAAGAATGGGATGGTCGCGTTGGTATACAATGGACCAAAAGCCCCTGAAGGTATGCCTTAGCAGTTTCGTTGAATAACCTTACTAGTAAAATAAACAAATTAATTATTCACTGTTAAGAATGGGCTTGGTACAATTTTTGGATGACCATGAAATTATATATTTTATCCATGGTCCTTCTATAGTCTTAGTGAATATTTCGCATCTTAGCTATAAGTTAGGTTTTAAGTATTACTATTGTATGCCCGAAGTCGGGAAACTGTTGTAACAAATTCACTTTTCCATCTTATGTACCTACACAGTTATTCAATAAAAATATTCTTCTTCTTCTTCTTGCTGTAAGGATCTACAAGTTGCAGGTTATAAATTTTTCTGTACCATGGTTTTTCCGAAACGTTTTAAATTTTCAATTTGACAGTTCTCAATAGTAGTGACTGCAGGGATCTTAGCTTTCGAGATTTAAGTAATTAAAAAAAACTAGTCGATGGTTGACACTTGTCAATGTAAACATTTCAACGGTTTTGACTCTGACACGTGTCAGAATTTGATGGCTTAACGCAGACGTGTGTCAAAATTTCAACGGTTTGAAATTGACAAGTGCTAACCATCAACAACTTTTTAATTTAGTTTCGTAAGCAAAGATCCCTTCAGCCACTATTATTGAGAACTGTCAAATTGTCAATAAAAAAAACACATTTTGGAAAAACCATGGTAAAGAAAAAATGATGACCTTCGGTTCGTAGAAGATGCAAGGACTATCGAAATAAAATATAATTTATTGTTCTTCCAAAAATTGTACCAAGCCTATTGCGGGATTTGTCATCAATCATCATACAATGATTTGACTACATCATTATAATCATAGGCCCTACAGTCTATTACAGACGATTTGTGGTCTTCAGTCTGCGAAGCACCGTTTTTGGTGGCTGAAAAGACCGATACGCGATCGGCATATCCGTCTCTTGTCAGTCAATGCGCAAAACCATGCATCGTCGCACCACTTGCGGCCGTCCGCCACACACTTGCGCCAGTCTGTGCGCCTTACCGCGAGTTCTTCGCAGGTTTGGTGGTCGATCTTAAAGGCAATCATGTCACGCTTCGCGCAGTCCTTAAAGCGAAGCAAGGGCCTTCCGACATTACGTTATGCATTCGCTATTGCGCCTAGCAGAACACGTCGTGGTAAACGAGAGGGTTCCATTCTGTGCACATGACCCAGCCAGCGCAAGCGCCTCTGTTTATGTAGTGCAGTCAGGCTTGGTAATTGTGCAATTTCCAAAACCCTCTCATTTGTTATCCTGTGATAACAAATGAGATGTGACAATGATTTGACTACAACACAAATCATATGAATCCAACACATCTACTTATACTATTATAAAATTCTAGATTTGTATTGAAAATAGACTTTTCTATGGGGAGGGGTCATGATTTCAGGAAAAATCTTAATAGTATGATGCAGGATCGTCATTTGTTTCATATGGGCGCGCGGCGCAGTGCCAACTTTGCGCCATCTGTTTTCATAATTTCCTTTGTCCTCGCATAACGCCTATACGGCTGCTTTCGGTTCCTTGCTTATACGTTCTTGTACTACTCACGGAGCTTACTAAGAACTTATCAAAGTTGGAATCTTATGAAAAACAAGAGTCTCGGCTTCAAACGCGTACCAAGAAAATAAAGGAAATTTTCTGTCCCAAGCGAAAGATTGCTGAGCAGGTAGGTACCAAGCAGTCAGGCTTTTTAATAAGTTGCCAACGGAACTAAAAATCCTTACGAACCGTCGAATCTTTAATGTGAAACTAAGGTCATTTCTGTTGAGAGGGTGTTTCTATAGTGCGGATGAAATGTTTAGTGATTTATAGACATTATAATTAGATTTAAGTGAATTTATTTATTTTTGTATTGCACTGCTTTTTGTTCTAGACTTAAGTTTTTATTTCAAACACAATCCTTGTATTGTTATATGAATAAATGATATCCATCTATGATATCTATCTAGTTCCGATTCATTTAATCCCGATTAAGTTAATCGTAGATTAATAGGTATCCAGCGATTAAATTTTGTATCGATTAATTAATTAGATTAATTTTCTCTCAATTAATATTAGGAACAAATAAGATATTGTTTGTAAGTCCCTACCTAGGAGACCCTAGAGCACTGCACTATAAAAACCATCTTGTATTACTGTAACAATAATATTTTCTTCGGTTTCCGCGACTGTCACACTTTTAAATAAAACAATTTAAACGGATTATATCGCGTATATTAATTATTTGAGCCTCCCTGACGTTTCAGTACCTTTACAGATACCGTTGTCAAAGGTTGACTGAGAAAAACACAATTTTTCTCTGTCAAAGTTACATTTGTGCAAACTACCCATTTTGTAAATATTAATTTAAAATAAAGGTGTTCATACATGCCAGATGGGCCTAATGTGTAAAGACAGTTACACATGTGCCAGAAGGGCATTTATTATTTTATTTAAAATATCTACCAGCGGCGAACGGGTTTCTGGGAAACGACGTTTTCCCAGAATGTTGCGCGAGGCTATTGAAATCAAAAAATATCCCAATTTCAATAGAGAAGATGGTTTGTCATTACCACCGGCTTGGGATCCTGTTGTACATCTTATCAAGGATCAAGCAAGACACAAGACTGGAAACCCTGGGCCTCGAACGGTGTAAAACAAATTAGTGTTAAAAGTAGTATATATGTAGAGTTTTTGGTTAAAAGTATTTCATAGTAATAAATAAGGCAATCTGGGAGTTTTCTTTGGCGGTTCTTTCTCCTCAGTAAGCCTTTAGTGAACCGCTGGTAGATATTTTAAATAAAATAATAAATGCCCTTCTGGCACATGTGTAACTGTCTTTACACATTAGGCCCATCGGGCATGTATGAACACCTTTATTTTAAATTAATATTTACAAAATGGGTAGTTTGCTCAAATGTAACTTTGACAGAGAAAAATTGTGTTTTTCTCAGTCAACCTTTGACAACGGTATCTGTAAAGGTACTGAAACGTCAGGGAGGCTCAAATAATTAATATACGCGATACAATCCGTTTAAATTGTTTTATTTACTGTAACAAGTTAAAAAATACGCAGATGAATTTGCTGGTACCTCCTCTTTATTATAAAGCTAGGTCCATAACAATACGCAATGATACAATTGATGTTAATAATCGCTCTGAAGATGCCAGTGAACTTCGTCCACGCAGAAAAAAAAGGGTAAAACTTTTTAGCTTCACCATAGTTGGGTAAAAAGCAGTAAAAAGTATCCTTTAACCATAACATGTTAACGACGACGCGTTTGGCTTGGTTTGTAGACACCCTGCCTACTGAGCCGGCGGTCCCGGGTTCGAATCCCGGCCAGGGCAAATATTTGTGTGATGAACTCGAATATTTGTGCTTGGATCATGGTTGTTCTATGTATTTAAGTATATATTTATCTATATAAGTACGTATATCGTCGTCTAGTACCCATAACACAAGCCTTCTTGAGCTTAATTTGGGACTAGATCGATTTGTGTGAGGTTGTCCGATATTTATTTATTTATTTATTTATTTATTATGTTGGATGTAATAAACGCACAAAGACAATAACACAAAACATACTTTCAAAAATAAACGTACAAATAATCAACATTAAATGTTTTTTGACTGAGTGACCTCCAAATAACTAGCCTTCTTCACTACATAATATAAAACAAAGTCGCTTCCTGCTGTCTGCCTGTTTGTCTGTCTGTCCCTATGTATGCTTAGATCTTGAAAACTACGCAGCGGATTTGGATGCGTTTTTTTTTAATAGATAGAGTGATTCAATATGAGGGTTATATCAGCATTGCACCCGTGCAAAGCCGGGGCGGGTGGCGAGTTATATATAATTAATGATAATTATATACAAGGAGATTGTCATTTTGGACTTAAAGTTCGATATTGTTGCACATAACAAACGCGTCGGTAATTTATATAACGTATTTTTTATTTACAGGAGATAACGAAGGCTCTTTAATGTATGCAGTGTACAGCTTTGAGGTAGACATGAGGAAGAAACAGACGATTCTGGCCAAATTTGACCATTGTGGCAGTGGTGTTGTTTTCGACCATCAAGGCAATGAAAGGTATAGTATCGTTTTTCTAAGGCCTTTCGGCTGGCAGAAAATTGATATGCATAATGTATTGTTTGGCATAAAATTGTTACTGTTAAACTACCCAAATATAGTCCAGTCCACACAACTATGGTCCAATTTAATCCGAAAATTACTCATTAATATATGACAATTAAAGAATAAACTCTTAAGTGAACAACATAATTAAACAAACTTAAATAAAAACGTATAAAATCGCTTATAGAATATGGAATTTGATAAAAATAAACGAGTTTTGTTTTGGACCATAGTTGGATGATTGGACCATAGTTGGGTAGTTTTACGGTACCATTAAACCCAACTAGCCAGTCCACATAACTTACACGTGAACAACTTAATTAAACTGATTTTATTTTATGTACCTAAATAAAAAGTTTTGAATGCAAGGGACTAGTTAAAGTCGAACATTTTATTAGGAATAACTTTTGACTGATGTCATATTCATAACCCAGGGTTTTCGGTGGACGGACGATGAACAAGTTTTTGTTGCCCTCTATTCCCAAATTAACAAATAGGTGCATAATAGTATATATATCTCAATTGCAGATATACTTTACCACAGATTGTTTGTTTCTGGCCTATGCTTTAATTGGCTATTGTTGCCAGGCTCAAATACAACCAGAACACCGGGGAACTCTTCTATAGACACGGTGCCCCAACCGCTTGGTTATGGCACAACTTAAACGAACCGCCAACTTACCGGAAAAGGTTTGTCGATAGTTATGAACGAAACCCTGATCCCGTATTAACAAAAATCATTGAAGAAAATGAGAAACACAAGAAGAAAGAAGACAAATCGTCGAAAATAGTATTGAAAAACGAAACGCCCAGCAGAAAAAGGCTAGTGGATACTGCTGAAAAAACTGAACCCGTATTAAATGAAATTACTGAAGATAGTGAGCTGAAAATCGCGTTGGCACAACGGGAAGCAAGAGAAAAAATGTCGCGAATAGAAATGGAAAATTATGCAAAGGAGAACATGACAAAATTCGAGACGTACACGATACGTATGAAAAGAATTAAGATAAACGAGTTTTTCTCATTAAAAATTATTCATCAGACGCAGATCTATTTGATGTTTCATGATGGATCTACACGGTTTAGACTCGATTTAGGACTAAAGATCCATCACAAAGTTACACGGAAAGAGTATGTTTTTGTATCAAATGAAGATTATAACATTTGTGATCATATGTCAGATTCATCAAGCCGGGATTCGATCCTAGATCAGGTTGAGCAGACACCGGTATTTGAACTGGAACCACTAAGCCGAACCACACCACAACCCACTAAGTAACAAATATCTAGTTAAACAAAGCTCGTATCTCAGTATCGATTTACAAACTACAAACTACTAGATACGGGGTTTCGAAGAGTAGTGATAGAATTTTTTGTGATTTTTGGTTGTCACCAGGCGATATAGTGAATATTCAAACGCGTAGATATTCTTATAAGGTTTATTTCCTATCTGATCTTCATTGCCAAGTTTCCAACTTCTCCAAATTCTCAGTCATTACATGGGATTTTTTTTATTTTGTTGTCAATTTTTTTTTCTCAGATTTCAATAAAACTTTAAGATAAACCACTTGTATCACGGATTAAGTTTAAGATGAACCACTTATATTACGGATTAACTTTAAGTTGCACCACTTGAGTAATTAAATAAAAACGAATAAAATCACTGATAGAATATGGATTCTGCTAGAAATGGATGAGTTTTGTTTCGGACCAAAGTTGGGTGATTGGACTCTACTTGGATGGTTTTACGGTTCTCAGTTCGCCGGGTATATTGTCTTTCTTTATTTATTGTCAGCTATGTTGTCTTTTTCTATTATATGTTCCCCGATTACTCGGAAACGGCTGAACCAATTTGGAAAATTCTTTTTTTTGTTCGAAGAGTATAATTTTTAGTTGGTCACTTTGTCATAATTCTAATAGATTTACGTTTTGTTAACGTCGGTTATTTTTTGTTAAAAAGTTACTATTAAGCTTTGGTGTGATCGATATACGCGAGCGTCGTAAGTATTTTGTTTTTTTCTTTTCTTCAAAGTTTTTTATGATGTACCTACACGCACAGTGTGAAATTGATCTGTGACATCCTGTATATTTTAAATAGGTATTATTAGGGATACAGATGTATTGAATTGTTTTAAGTACTTTATTTTACTGATTATTTGATGCTTGTTATATTGGGATTTGTCATCTTGTTTTGTTATTCTAACATTTCTCATAAAGTTTGTACACAATTAAGACTTAAATTAAATTTCCATATTAATTTCCTATTTTGTTACCAATTTTCTTTGTGATATCCAATACATTGATTTCAAATTATATAGAATTAAAAAAGTGTAAGCATAACCTTAATTATCAAACATAGCCGTAACATTGATACAAACTTACTATAATAATAGGTAATGAAATAGGAGAATTATACTGAACTATAACTGAAGGATTGATTGTGTACAAACTGTTTAAGAAATGCTCATTCAATGTTCGCTGGTTAGTACAGTTAAGTGAACATTTTAGGTTATGTTGTGTTAAGTATCTTTTATGCATTAGGTACAATGTATTGATTACCATACAGATGTTTATTTAAGATATTCCGCTCCATTTACTAGTATTCCTTTGAGTTTTATTACTATTATACGTAGATATTTTCTTAGCCATGGACGACGTGTTGTTAGTGCTCTACAAAACAAAAACATCGACAATCCTGTTATCGATAAGTACCACTTTAACGTCATAGAGGAAAAGTACAAAACTATATTGGTAGAGGCCGCAATCACACCCACTTTGCGTGCCACAGATCATGTACAAATAGGTACGTACATTTTTGGTAAACCAATTTTTTTTCTAACTTGCGGTAAATAGTTGTTATACGGAGCAGTATAAAACTCTCAGTGTGTACCTATTCTCTTCTCTATATATATTGTGTATTTCTTTATAACATTCATGTGATGGTTATCGATAACAGGCTAGTCGATATTATTATTATGCAACCACTAGCCACCTGTTGTTCCTGCTAGAAAAATATCTAGGTATAATTATAATGTTTACTTCGAGAGTTGGCTATAACAGAGGTTATCTTATCTTTATCGCGATTCTCTTGTTGCAAGCATTTAACTTTGCTATTATACTACTGTTGCGGCATAGTTTTTAACCATTATTGCCGTTTAGTGGAATGTTCAATAGCACTGTTACGTTATTATGTTTAGTTGTTAAATGGTAACAACATGTGGTATCTTCACGTAAAAGTTATGTTGAGTTTTATGAAGAGCTCCATACCAGTTTGAAACATATTGTCAGGTTGTTCGTAACAATATTTACGTGGATTTTAACAGTTTATAATAGTTATGTTCAAGTTGAAATTTTTAAGCGATACTTATCGTGCTATAAGAGGTTTTTGTCATACTTTCTCCTAAGTAAAATTGTGTTTTTAAGAGTCCGCAGCAAGCTCGATTCTTCATACAAACGTAGTTACGTCCTTATTTTAATATAACATGTCACATTATCATGAAATTCTCTAAATATAATGAGATAAGATATATCTAGGGCTAAAACTAGTTTATGACTCTTGAAATGTTAATAGAAAGAAAATAGAGCGAGTACAAGTTTTGCATTTTTAGACCCCAGAAAGTTGTTCAGTTTGGCGGCATACTACGACCAAAATATAGTTTAGATTGAAGTCAAAACCTATTTCCGGTGTCGATTAAACTATGCAGTTTGATAAGAAAAAAGATTTATCAAAATTGATCTCGTAGTTTTAAAATGAGAGCGTAACTACGAAAACCTTAAAATAAATTACAAAAAATTGTTGCGAAACTGCAGCGAATTACTCTAGCGCGGGGAACGGTCCGGGGGGGCGGCGGTAAGCACCGCCCTTATCATAGCTACTCCTAGCCAGCCTCGCGCAACTCTCAAGGTAAAAAACGATCGACAACGGCTGTATGAAACGGAGGTGAATTTTTTACCTATCTAAGTTTGAAAGAACGTTGAAACCTACAAAGCATTAGATAATTGGCGACAATCGAATTTAGGCGGGTTGTACTTCAGCCGCCATTTTTGTCCGCCATGCCATGTTAGATGACGTTTCTATTTTGTTGTGTAGTCTGTCACTTCTGTCAAGGTTCTGCGATCTTTTCAAATAATTCAAATTTCACAAATAATCTAATAATTTGCATTCTTTGGGTGTAGTGGTCGTCTAGAAGGTACACAAGACAATCACAATTGCAAAAATGAGTGGATTGAAAAGGAAAAAGTGCGAATGCAGAATGAAAACGTGTCGAATGGACGGTCAAAAAAGACTATTCATGGCAAGATTTCCACCGTTCGAAGATCGGTAAGTAAAAAATATACTTAATTACTGCGTGTTATAACCATGTTAATCGTAAGTTTCATTGAAAACTTGGTATTTCGGGTAAAATAATACATACCCTTATACGTATGTAAACAATAGTGCTGTATGTAAGTTTTATCGATAATTTTCATTTAAAGTGAAAAATACCTGGGTAAACACGGAATATCTTTCTTCAAGCAAAAGCCTATTGGTATGTGTACTTATACAAAAGTGTGCACTTGAATACAGCTGTTAAAGCCGTCTCAGATGAGAGGATAAGACATTATTATCACTACTTTTTATGCCAGTTTGAGTTAGATTATGGTCACAGAAATATTTTACGAAAAATCTTCAATGGACTATGAATGGTACGGTTTCATCTGGACAAACAGATTCATTTTTACTCTGTAATTTTCTGTTTACCCTGTATTATTTGTGTTGCAGAACTTCCAACCTGGAGCACAGACTGGAGTGATGAAACGGCTTTTTTCGTCTATGTTTATCAGCAAGCCAAGCAAAGTTTGAACGAAATAAAATTATTTGCACACTTGTTTTTTTTTATGAAGTCAGTAACCTAAAGTAAACCAAATGTTTACATTGAAGCGAAATATTTAATGATTTAAATTACCGGAAAGCCGTTGGAGACGCGGGTGCGAATGCGAACCCCGCCTGAACCATTTTTTTTAAATACCGATATCGATATCGATAATTCGATAATTTGTGTAACATGTGACATCCCTATTTTGTTCTTGATGTTGGCATTATGTCATGAGTTGACACTGACACTGATATCGTTTGCGGCTTCATATTGGCAGTATGTTTCGCCCCCGTTTCATACTAATGCGAGTTCACGCTTTTTGTATGGCACTCCCGTCTCTTAAAACGTAGTGATTACATACTCTTTGCTCCTAGCGCGCTCTCGCTTTACTGCTAGCACCCTGTCTTCCTCTAGGTGAAACAACAACATTTTAAAGCGTAAGCGCGCGATCTCAACGCGGAGTTGAGCGGACCTTGCTGCGGACTCTTAAGAGTCCGCAGCAAGCTCGATTCTTCATACAAACGTAGTTACGTCCTTATTTTAATATAACATGTCACATTATCATGAAATTCTCTAAATATAATGAGATAAGATATATCTAGGGCTAAAACTAGTTTATGACTCTTGAAATGTTAATAGAAAGAAAATAGAGCGAGTACAAGTTTTGCATTTTTAGACCCCAGAAAGTTGTTCAGTTTGGCGGCATACTACGACCAAAATATAGTTTAGATTGAAGTCAAAACCTATTTCCGGTGTCGATTAAACTATGCAGTTTGATAAGA
The DNA here is from genome assembly GCA_932273695.1 of Apotomis betuletana. Taxonomy (NCBI): domain Eukaryota; kingdom Metazoa; phylum Arthropoda; class Insecta; order Lepidoptera; family Tortricidae; genus Apotomis; species Apotomis betuletana. The sequence continues at coordinate 6,049,386 of OW026298.1, read as the reverse complement.
AAAAAGATTTATCAAAATTGATCTCGTAGTTTTAAAATGAGAGCGTAACTACGAAAACCTTAAAATAAATTACAAAAAATTGCTGCGAAACTGCAGCGAATTACTCTAGCGCGGGGAACGGTCCGGGGGGGCGGCGGTAAGCACCGCCCTTATCATAGCTACTCCTAGCCAGCCTCGCGCAACTCTCAAGGTAAAAAACGAACGACAACGGCTATATGAAACGGGGGTGAATTTTTACCTATCTAAGTTTGAAAGAACGTTGAAACCTACAAAGCATTAGATAATTGGCGACACTCGAATTTAGGCGGGTTGTACTTCAGCCGCCATTTTTGTCCGCCATGCCATATTAGTTGACGTTTCTCTTTTGTTGTGTTGTCTGGTTTTGTCAAGGTTCTGCGATCTTTTAAAATAATTCAAATTTCACAAATAATCTAATAATTTGCATTCTTTGGGTGTAGTGGTCGTCTAGAAGGTACACAAGACAATCACAATTGCAAAAATGAGTGGATTGAAAAGGAAAAAGTGCGAAATATGCAGAATGAAAACGTGTCGAATGGACGGTCAAAAAAGACTATTCATGGCAAGATTTCCACCGGACGAAGATCGGTAAGTAAAAAATATAATTAATTACTGCGTGTTATAACCATGTTAATCGTAAGTTTCATTGAAAACTTGGTATTTCGGGTAAAATAATAAATACCCTTATACGTATGTAAACAATAGTGCTGTATGTAAGTTTTATCGATAATTTTCATTTGAAGTGAAAAATACCTGGGTAAATACGGAATATCTTTCTTCAAGCAAAAGCCACTACTTTTTATGCCAGTTTGAGTTAGATTATGGTCACAGAAATATTTTACGAAAAATCTTCAATGGACTATGAATGGTACGGTTTCATCTGGACAAACAGATTCATTTTACTCTGTAATTTTCTGTTTACCCTGTATTATTTGTGTTGCAGAACTTCCAACCTGGAGCACAGACTGGAGTGATGAAACGGCTTTTTTCGTCTATGTTTATCAGCAAGCCAAGCAAATTTTGAACGAAATAAAATTATTTGCACACTTTTGTTTTTTTTTATGAAGTCAGTAACCTAAAGTAAACCAAATGTTTACATTGAAGCGAAATATTTAATGATTTAAATTACCGGAAAGCCGTTGGAGACGCGGGTGCGAATGCGAACCCCGCCTGAACCATTTTTTTTAAATACCGATATCGATAATTCGATAATTTGTGTAACATGTGACATCCCTATTTTGTTCTTGATGTTGGCATTATGTCATGAGTTGACACTGACACTGATATTGTTTGCGGCTTCATATTGGCAGTATGTTTCGTATGGCACTCCCGTCTCTTAAAACGTAGTGATTACATACTCTTTGCTCCTAGCGCGCTCTCGCTTTACTGCTAGCGCCCTGTCTTCCTCTAGGTGAAACAACAACATTTTAAAGCGTAAGCGCGCGATCTCAACGCGGAGTTGAGCGGACCTTGCTGCGGACTCTTAAGTAAATTTATAAAGGTATTTTTCCATTGAGCGGAGCGAGACTGAAAATCGGTAAATAAACATGAAAACTAATTTGGCTCCACTTCATTTTTGTGATAAAACAACCGAATTAGGGGTCTTTAGAATAGCCTATTTAAAGAAAAGTACAGTCTGCTATGTCACAAAAATTAAATTTTTGACAAACGTATTTTAAGTTAATTTTTGGCGGGCGGTATAAGTATATATCGTCGGGGATAGTGCAATAACGCGTAAATAACAGCTGTCGATAAAGTTCTCATTTCAATAAAATACTTAGCATTTGTTTGAATATTGATTCGTATCAACACTTGCTACTTAAGCGGTATTGTACTATCCCCGACGATATTACAAATTCAAATCGTTTGTATTATTAAATATTAGGTTGAACTAGGTACTAATGTAGATGGTACGACTTTATTTATTGAAAGGTTTTCTTAGTATATGTAAGCTAGGTTCTTTTTACCTTTGCATAGGTATAATAATAACACTCAGTGTTATGCTTATTTAATTGTTTACTATGGTGTAGGCTACAACAGCTAGAATTATAATTAAGTTGAAATTATAGAAGGCAAATTGTGTTCAATGTAAGTGTCTTTTCGTTGAAATAAACGGGATAATTTAATAATACCTAAATTCTATTTATTTTAGTGTACCTACTAATGTTCACTATGGAACTTTCTTCTTTTTATATTTGTGAAATTATACGTTTTTACGGTAATGTTGTGCACAAATAATGGTGCATAATAGTAGTTTATGTGACTGTACATAATGAAGGGTATTAAAAACGAGTGTGGGTTTATGAAACGAGCCGAAGGCAAGTTTCATAATAATATCACACGAGTGCTTATAATGCCTAATTATGTACAGTTATATACACTACTTTATCTAGCCCCATATCACAGGCCTCCATGATGCATTCAGGAGTCGCACATGACGACAAATATTACCCGGTAATGGCGGTAATGAAGTTTTCTAGCTGCTGTCATAGTTTTTTTTTAATTCAGAGACAAACTAGAGTTGGCCCCAACTATCATAATTTTATTATCGTTCGATATCTTACTTACGTGCGAAATTTGACAAATTTGATGCAAATTGACAATTCATTTCGAACTAAACGTCACCACGACTGATATTAGAATAGAGGTCAAATCAAATTTCTTTGTTTTTCAAAGATGTTCGAAATTTGAATAAATAATAGTATCGAAATCGATGTTATTATTTAGCAATAATAACATTTTCACAGATAAGAAATTCGTTCTAAAAAAACAGTCTATTTTTATATGATTTTTATGGTGGTGGCTATTTTTATAATGTGCGGTTCTTGAACGCATCTTGGAGGGTTTATGATATTTGGATAGATAAATACATAGCAATGTCGTTTGCACCATTAATGGTGCACAACATTCAGTTAGTGTTCAATGTAATTTTTTTATTTATTCAGTGTACTATTTCATTATTGCATTTTCTCTATTTTCAAATTCGTGAAACACATTTTTACAGTAATGTTGAATACAGTAAAGTTTAATGTTGTGCACCTTTTATACCAATACGATGCCACCATTACCGATAATGTTATTCAATAGCTATGTCCACACTGTGCCCTTTTCACGTTCGACTTGCGCTTTCGTCTATTGTGATCTCGCTCGCATCGTACAAAAATGAGCAAGATAGCAATATACGAAAGCGCAAGTTGAACGTGAAAAGGGCACAGTGTGGACATAGCTAATGGTGCATATGAAACTGTTGGAACATTCCTACTCCATAACAACCCTGATGCGCCGTAATGCGTTTAGTACTTCAAAGAAAATAGTAGGTACTTATTGCAAACTACGTCCCAGAAACTGCTCTTATTAGCCGTCGTCTAAGCCAATTAGTTATTAAAGATTTGATGCATCTCACTTCGACTTGGCGCCATTTGTTGGCATGTATTTTCATACGAGATAAATACGGTAGAAATAGATTCATCGGCCATCTTTGTTCATGTTCATCTCATCTCATGTTTTAATAATTAAATTTTTATATTTTTTGATAAGTCTTTAACACGGAAGTCATGCATTGGTTATAATATAAACCAAACAAACTGATACTAGCACAAGCTTCGAGCCGCCATATACGGATTAATTGGATCGACTCGAATGGACTTTGTTACAATGCGCAGATCTCAGCGAGTTCTCAACCGATTTTAGAAATTTTTGTTTTAAAATGCACAAATTAAATTTCGCTAGGTCGTGACGAAGAGAAAATTTCGAAAAAACAAAAAAAAAAACTCCGCTCCAAATCTATGGTGCAAGCTTAGCCGGTGGCTGACTCTGCATCGACCTAGTAATGATTGGAGCGAAGCTCCCATGGATCGACTCGAATGGACTTTGTAACAATGCGCAGATCTCAGCGAGTTCTCAACCGATTTTAGAAATTTTTGTTTTAAAATGCACAAATAAAATTAAGCTAGATTGTGACGAAGAGAAAATTTTGAAAAAAAAAAACCGCTCCAATCTATGGTGCAAGCTTAGCCGGTGTATGATGACAGCTCAAATCAGCTACTCTTGTAAAATGTGAAAGCGATCTGTTTTTATGAAGCTTCTATGATGATATTGATAATACAGGCATGTGACGTCATAAAAAGCAGTAGTCAAAACACGTCTCCTTTTTAGTTATTGTACAATTAAAAATAGAATGATGCCCAAAAGTTAGTGATAGTGATAGTTTATTTGGTTCCGCGTATTTTTTGGTGTGTTTAGTGGTTTCAATGCCACAATTTATATCAACTATAGTCAAACACCGTATTTATCTAAACCTAAGGCTGGCTTTTTATAAAAGTGGAGCGGAGATAACCAACCAGGGTGCCTTCTGAAGCCCAAAATAAGTACATTTAAATCTGTGGAATATGATTATTCCATTTTAAGCATCTCCGATTTTGTCGACAGGCAACGGTAAATAAGGCAAGCGGCACGATAAAATAATGGGCATACTTTTTGGTCACCCATGAAGCACGCAAGCTGTATATAGGCGCGTATACAGCCCTTACACGACTGTAATAAGCATACCTGTGCTAATTCGGGGCACGCTTTAGGGATTTGATATCGATAAAAAAGATGTCGATATATATAAATACATGTCTCATTGTAAGTTCTCGATTACTATAAAACGGTGCGATATCATGTCCGGATGCAGTGGATATTTTCATCTAGACGGCAATCTTTGATACCGACGAATATGGAAAAAATATTGATTGTATACTTACTATGAAAATATTTAAATTAAACAAAGAAATACACGTTTGAATTTGTTTATTGTTTTCATTCTGAAATGAAGAGAAAAGAAAATATTAATGTTGATTAACATTTAGATTTTGACAGTAACATCTATATATTTATTTGTTGATAAAATATTTTGCTACATTAATAAATAAATAAATAAATATTAAGGGACAATCATACACAAATCGACCTAGTCCCAAACTAAGCAAAGCTTGTACTATGGGTACTAGACGACGATATATATAATATATAAATACATAATAAAGATAACATCCATGACCCAAGAACAAATATTTACATTACAAATACAAATACTCTTTATTGCACACCTCCAACATCAAGGAATATACAACACAACATGAGATACATTCAAATAACAGGCAGAGGTAAACAACAGGCGGTCTTATCGCTAAATAGCGATCACTTCCAGACAACCTTTAGGTAGCGGAGTAGTTGAAAATTAATGTTTGAAATTAGTAGGTGGTGCATAATAATAATAGTACTAAATGAACGACTACCATAAAAGACAAAAGTAATAAAAATACATAAATAAAAATATACAGATATACTTACATAAATACTTAGACATAATAAATAAACATTACCTAAGTATCAGTGCCCCGAGTTAGCACAGATATGGTAATAAGCTAAATAAATGCTGTATGAGCTCTTATGCAGAATATGTGTCACAAAGGGCATTGTTTTATTCGAACCAGAATTGTTTGCAACCTTAGCGAGATTCGAACTGACCTTCGTTTTGTTCCAATTTAATGGCTAAACCTGAAATGGCTAAAAAGCAAAGTTCACTTCATCTCTCCTAGTAAAACAGTTGTGAAATTATTGGATAGCAACCGTACCGTAAATTCACTATACTCAGTCGACTCGATCAATATTTAGAACATCGAATATAAAGTTAGAAATTGTAGTGCGAGTTTATAGCTACTGTTTTTTCCGTACACAAACTTAGCTATAACACGTGTAATAATGTATCGACAAATAAACTACTCGTAATTAATAGCGACCCTCGTTTCTATAAATATAGACTGAAAGCCCGCTTACACTGTTTCCACATCGACAAATATACATTTTCGATTGAAAATGTGCTGTGGTAATCTAGTTTGAGGTAATTACAATCTAATCGACTGTTGTTATAAGTTTGTGGCAGAACGGCGACATGGTACATTTTTAATGGGACCTGAATCATAGTTATAATCTATAACAGTTCTTTGAATACAGTTTCAACGGCTGTTTCGGAGAACCTATTGGTTTATTCTATTTACAAAATGTTAAAAAAACGGTTGAGAAATGTGTCGCGTAGTCGAGAACAGCTGTGGAAATCCAACATCCGGATATACGACAGAAATTTTCGCGCAACTAAATTAAGAAGCTTGCTCGCTTTGACAATTAATAGTTTTTTGATTAATTTGATTGAATTTGATTTGATTAAAACTAGGGCTTGTGATATACGTGTTACACGCGGAACCGTGGCTCCGTTCTTAGCACCGGCGGTCCTGAGATCCCATACTACACGGATACGCCGAAGATACGTAGCCGTGTCTGCGTTCGACTATGGATCGGCGGATCTCGGCTCTGTTCGGGAATTGAATGAAAGCTTGTCAAACCGACAACGTCACGGACGGATCCACGTGTAATTAAGAAACTTAAGAAACGCATCTCCGTGTAACACGGAGCTACGTATCTCAATTGCACGGAGCCTAATTATACGTAGGTACCGAACGTTCCGGATCTCCGTTGCCGTATTATCCGGCCACGGAACACGGACACGACCGCGAGCCCTAATTATAACGCAGTATATTTACTACGAAACGTTTGTCCCGACTGACTATAATGTTCTTTTGGTTCCTGCAAACAAGTGACAGGGACGAAAATATCCTCAATGGCATCGAGAAAAACATTACTCTCATACCATTCTAATTCTTACAAAAAAAATACTGACCCTGTTTCTTTTTTTAGGGTTCCGTACCCAAAGGGTAAAAACGGGACCCTATTACTGAGACTTCGCTGTCCGTCCGTCCGTCCGTCCGTCCGTCCGTCCGTCCGTCACCAGGCTGTATCTCAAGAACGGTGATAGCTAGACAGTTGAAATTTTCACAGATGATGTATTTCTATTGCCGCTACAACAACAAATACTAAAATTAAAATAAAATTAATATTTAAGGGGGGCTCCCATACAACAAACGGGATTGGTTGCGTTAACTTTGCACCTCATTTGTATGGAGTGCTATACATACCAGGTGCAAACTTAACTTAACCACTTAAGGATGGAGTGTTTGGACGGAACCCTCGGTGCACGAGTCCGACTCGCACTTGACCGGTTTTTTATGCATGACCTTGGTTATAAGACTTTTAGACGAAGTCATAAAAATATCGTGTTTCTTCAACTTGATATAAAAGCGAATTCTGTGTTTTGAGTGTGCTCTAAGAAATAATGGAGTGTTTGAGAAAAACACAGACAACTTAAGTGGTCTGTGGAGAAAAATAACATGCCCGTAGCCTTGCATGACCCGCCATTTGACTAGACTTACCTGTGCTTTAGGCTGCCTTTCCTCTGAATTGGAGGGAAGAAAATAATCCAATCAGGGTGCATCAGTTCTGCCATGTAATCTGTGTTGGTACTAATAACCAGAGGTCGGAATTCTCGTAGCATTTTGAGCTGTCATAGGGACTTCTCGTTTATCGACTTCCGAATATACATATGTATACTGATAAATACAGAATACAATATAATGTAAAATATGATTACGAGTTGAAGTAAACAACATGCAGTCTTATCGCGATTGAGCGATCTCATTTCTAGGAATTTATGAATAGAAGTTAAAATAATAATATTTTATTGTTTCTTTTAAGTAATATGTGGATTGAGACATTGAACTGAACTGATTAAATTTAAAATTGTTAACTATTAACTTTTCATCGATTTCATTGCAAATCTCTATTTAACAATTTCAGCCACTCAAAACTTATCTAAAAGAGATCGCTCTTTAGCGGTAAGACTGCCTGTTGTTTACCTCTACTTTTAATCTTGTTTAATATGTTGTGTTTTATAATTAATCGATATAAATTATAAATATCGGTAGTCGATAAATGAGAAGTCCCTATGACAGCTCAAAAATGCTACGAGAATTCCGACCTCTGCTGATAACTCTGTTTTTATTTTATTTTATACAACCTTGTTCCAACATAGAACAAACATCCCTAGCAAACATTTCTCGCTCGCATTTCTCTCACATGTTTCTCGTTTTGTAAATGATTTGAATAACCTCGCCTCAATCCATCCATCATAGCTCGAAGTTCCATTTGCATCATAGCTGTGCACATTGAGGATAGAAAAGTGTTTGTAGTGATGGATTTTTGTTTGTATATGGTCAGTTGGGGCAAGATCGCGAGCGGGTCAAGTGCATCTAGCATATCGAAATATCGAAAAGCGCCATCTTACAACCACGCAACTATAATAAGTTGGCAACTGAACAGTAAGGTGGCGTTAGTAGTATAACTGAACGTCTGTACCTTTACATATTTTGCTAGGGTACAGATGTAGTGAATAGTTCTCCATCGTATTTGGTCGGGTAAGCTCGTTTTAATATTTCCATCTCAACGAAGGTGATAGAAAAAACATGCTGAAATGAACTATTCCGGCAAAAATGATGGGAAAACATTATGCACTATATATCTGTAAGTCCGCTTGGACCGCGTGCGCACTTGTCCCGACAAACCTTATATGAGTTACTAGCTGTGCCCCGCGGTGTTACCCGCTCATCCCACGGGAACACTAAATTAATTCGGGATGAAAAGTATCCTATGTCCTTTCCCGGGTCTCAAACTATCTCCATACCAAATTTCATCTAAGTCGGTTCAGCGGTTTAAGCGTGAAGAGGTAACAGACAGACAGACAGACAGACACACTTCCGCATTTATAATATTAGTATGGTCTCTGTTGTTGTAGGTATATAGTAGATATAATTTTAGCCGTTGTTGGAATAGACTGTCTTTCTGTTTCAAGGTTCGTACGAACGATAAACGACGATACTATAATATTCCATGTGTACACGACACAGGGAAACCTTGCACAAAATACCGTTTAAAAAAGTATTATACATAGGTACCCGAGAAAGCGAAACTTTTTAACGCGCAAATAGGAAAATAGTGCACTGAGAGATTGGAGAGCGACCATATCGATTCGGATACTAATTTAATATCGCTTTTCATACTTCTTCGTTATCGATGTCGGATAAAAAATTATGCTTTAACACTCTGTGGATCTCTGTACCAAGATTGGTTCAAAGTCGAACATCCGTTTTTAATAGCGTGATGAGTCGACAAAGATATTTTCTACCAACCGATGGCGATTGTACGGCGGGTGGCGAATGCACAGAAATCATCAGTCCACTCCATAAAAACGTATATAACAATTCTACATAAGTTCGTGTCGCTCTAAGCCATTCATTAAAATACATTTCAAAACGACAGCGAGAGGAAGGTTCGATCCAAACTACGGATTTAAACTACGTTTGCGTTTGCTCACGTCATAGAATTCGCGTTTCGATCAGTCGCGCGGTGGCCAAACATATCGAACGATATTCGACTTATACGACATGAAAAAACGCGTTTCGTATGTATTTTAATGTCTAAATTACATTATTTAACACAAGAAGAGGCTACAACTTTATCCGCGTAAACTTCCTTTTTTTGCTATGCTGTATAATCGAATAAAAAGTATCCTATAACCATAATTGGGTCACCAACTATCCCTGTACCAAAATTGGTTCCTCATTCGAGTTATAGCTACTGCCGTGCACGTAATAATAGGTCGCAGTGGCCTGTAACAGTGAGTCAACTTGTCACCAATCGATCGATTACAGTGATTAACTGTTTGTGGCATTTTTATGTGCCACTGGCATTTTGACCGATTGTCCGTTAAATATTTAATTCAATGGCAATATGTGTTTTGTATTGTTAGTGTAATAAGGGCCAGATCACCATTCACTACAATGTCATTGATCGTAACTTCGTAAGATATGTAAGGTCACAATAGTGTCACATGCGTCTGTGGGGCAAGTGCAAGCACCTACCATATCAAAATATCGAAAAGTACAGTTATAGTAAAAAAACTTTTTTGATGCCGAATTCACCTCGCACACGCCTCGCTGCTTGAAACAATCCCATAATATTTATTCTTCGTTAAACCGCAGAGTTGTCTCGTAAAACAAAACACAGAGAAGTGCAGACACTGCTTAATAGAATAAAGGCTATTGATTCTCAAGTAACAAAAGGAAGTAGATTTGGACTCAAAAATAATTCTTACTGTTTACTACTTAGGTACTAACGTCGTTTTCGATTCTCTCCGTCTAGTGGAATGCAATGGAAATCCGGCCTAATTATGTTGGTGCATCATTGACATACTTGCAAGTGGGACAGCATTACTATGCTCAATCGATATGACGACCTTGATACATTATTCACGTTAATATCTGTCTGGCAGGGTTATTCTTGAGTATCACTAAAATAAGTCAATAATAATAACCAACACCAAGAAAAGAGAAAACATTAGTTGATGTTTTCGTCAGAAAATAAAAAGATTTATGTGGAAAATGAAAACCCTTACTTTTTATTCTCTAGAACGTTCTTTCCCCATATAAATCCGGAAACGTTCTCGAGAACGGCACATCTCTAGTCAGAAAGTATTTTATTGTCGACTGTACTTTTTATGCAAAAGCTTTTTGCTTGTCAAGGCGATTCAAATGAGCCTAAACACAATTGGTATATCGTGTATAGTTTAGGAGTTCCTATGGCCGTCTTCCGATTCCATCATCAGACAATCATGACATCATATTACTGCATCTTCATCCAGGAGCGAGTACTTATACTAAATTTGAGCTTCCAAGATTTTGACCCCAATGTTTGTGCCCAAAAATTTTACCAACATTTTTGACCCCAATGTTTGTGCCCAAAAATTTTACCAACATGCATTGGTACAATTGCCAATAAAAGGTTGCAAAAGAAGTGTAAGGATGTTGAATTATACAACATACTATAATTGTATAAATAAAAAAGGTCAATATGTCATGATATAAAAAAAAAAAACAAATAAAAAGTGCTTCAAAATGTAAGTTAAAAGTTACGGCAAAGTTATCTTTTTTTAAATAATCGAAAGCAAATTCAGAATGAAAACGATTTGTTCTTATTAGGAACCATGGCAGCGATATGACCTAAGTAGCACAGCACGTGTACAGGTCGCGTCTTTACAAAGCCTATACTGATAGGGTTCAGATGCGAACTGAACCAGATTAGCTTTTGTTTGGACAAAACTTAACAAAACCCTAATCTGGTATAGTACAGAAATTTACTGAAATCGTATAGATTTTATTAACTAAATTCATACGGATATTGCTGGTACAAATGCTAGTCTGTTGCGGTCTATAACTTGAATAATACTTTAGTAACGACTCCGATTGTATTCAATAACTTACCGTTCATGCCAATGGCTAAGCATTTTTTTTACGTTTAGAATTATTTCAGTTGATAGGTACTCTTATTAGGCCATATTATTTAGTGTGAAATCGTGATAAAATAGTTGAATTTATATAAGGAGGCGTGCTGTTGTGGTCGCAGTTTTAACCTAACCTACTTTACTGCTAGCAAATCGTTTCTGGCGCTTCGCCGACCGCTGCCGCGGTACACTCGCTTCGCTCGCTCGGCTCGCGCGCTGTTGTGGTCGGAGTTCTAACCTAACCCATTAATCTAGTTTACTGGTAGCAGTTTGGTTCATGCGCTTCCTCGTCCACTTCCGCGGCACGCTTGCTCCATATTATAGACGTTACCAAACTCGACTAGGTTTTTGTCCTGAATAATACTTGAAAATATGTAAGCAAAAAGCTAATACATTTGAGTGACTACTTTTTACCGTAACGGTAAAGATATTGTTAACTAATATGCACAAACAAAAGCTCCCCGATTTGAATCTGAATCGTGACTGAAATAGTATAGGTTTTGTAAATTCGCGTACAGGTCTGTTCGGTACTTGCCCCCTTTCTGCTTTGCCTAAAGTGTGAGGTCCATACTATTAGTAGAAATTTGTACCCTTTAAGAAAACCCTTACATTTTTATGCTTAATTCGCCCCCTTTACTAACCACATTTGTATATTATTATTATATTTTGATTTTGTCCCTTTTCTTAAATCACGTAACTGTTATACTTAAGCAGTAAATGTTTTGATATTATGTGAAACATAATATCTAAAATGAATAAAATGCATTGTTTTTCATATCATTCAATTTAATTATGTATGTACTTATAGTGCGACCTTTGTAACAATCAAAATAATATGATTCTGATTTAATATCATGTATATCAAAAAGGTTTTACTTACCTTTACTGTCCTTGTATTGATGGGAAATAGGACAACGGTTGACCTAAGGTGACCGCGATCGATTAATTATCGCGTCGTTCATATAAATGGCCATTCGACTGTAGTTATATTACACTAGCGTGGTTAAATAACGAGGATCTCATATCACGTGGTAACTTGGCTGCACCCGCGTCAAAGCAATACTTCCTTGCCCATACAAATTTCTGCCCTCTTTTCGGCTGAAGCCAGACGAGCCTAATTTTTAGCGTTTCGAGTAGAGATGTGCTGTGTCCGAGAATTTCCGGAAAATTTCTCCTCATTTTGTATCGAAAATGAGTAAAGTTTTCAGAAATTCTCGACAACGGCAACATCACTAGTTGTGAGTCACGTTATTTCGGTCGCGCCATACATCGTGTCACGTGATCTGATCACCTCACGTATGGCTCGACAGAAACTGCACGACCCACAACTCAAAAAATTACGCTCATCTGGATTCACCCTTCAACTCTGCCCACCAAGTGATAATGCAGTATGGTTTAAGGGTCGAATAAATTTGCACCTCATTAATATAATATATCATAACCAAGTTTTGTTGTGACATCAACCCTCTCAGACGGGATACAGCGTAGTGCGCGGAGTTAAGTTTAGCACAAAGAGAGTTAATGTACTCGCGTTTCCTGGTGAAGGAGACCTAAAAATTTAGCTCAGTGGCGTGTCTACTATGGGAAAGGCCTATGATATGTGGGCAAAGCGGATATATTGACTTATCATAGTTGAGAGATGGACCAGTAACTTTCTCTGCTTCCTTGAAACTCTTCGTGCTCGTAATCTCTACTGCTAATACTCATTCGCATCCTGTCAGTACCCTTAGCTTGAGTTAACGTGACCGTACAAATCGTTTACGCAGTCGCTAGCGAGTACGATCACTGTAAACTCATGGTAAGGGTACTGTTCAATCCATCAATCTGGCCTGTCAGTTTACTGTCATTAATTCATTTTCACCAGTCCAGACCGACCGTCCGAGAGGGTTATACGATCATTCTCTCGTCATTCTGACCAAACTGATGGTCTGCAATGACGCCAGACTGACCATAATATAATCGCTGTCTAACAGTGAGACTGGTCCGTCTATCAGTATGCCGACTCCACTTTACTAGCGAAGTTGACTGAGGTTGGGAGTACAAGTCTGCCTACCTTCAGCAAAGTGTCTTTCCACAGTAATATTCGCCCACCTTCGTGAGCAGTGGTTAAAGCTTGCAGTAGAAAGGTACGTTTAGTTTTACCCCAAGTTTCTTTTTTTTTTCAAGAGATTTGAATCTGGAAGATATTTGCGTACACAACTGATTCGGGTAAAGTAAAACACAAATTTATCTTATTATAGAATAATTTTAATTTGGACTTAAAACAATGCCCATTAATTAGGTACGATATTAGTAATTTAAAATTAAATCTAGGCCTTAATTATAAGATTGATGTGTTTCTATTCTACAAGTATATCTTTAAATGCATACTATACTTATTACTAGGGGTGTGCCGTTTCTGATAATTTCCGGAAACTTTCCTTTTTAAACATTCCGGAAATTTTTGGGAACGGTACATCACTAAATAATAACCAATGTAATTAGACCTACAAGTACTTTTTCTTTATTCATAGGATTGTTTTCGTAATCTACTCGTAATTAATTATTATTTTACTATTTTTTTTACTATTTCGCTACTGACATTTTACAACGCAAACATATAATATGGTATACACATCATTGCCATATGAAAGCTGTTTGTAGCGCCACTATCCCAGGGCAAAACCGCACATTGTTAGGCTATAATTTGACCAATCACACTGTAGCTACTTACGCGCAAGCGTGACGACCAACACTGTGATTGTTCAGAAAACATGATGGTTTGTTCTGCAGTGTTTACGCACCCTTACATCAACATGTCCTAATAACACTAACAATTGGTGAAATTGGGCATTGCGTAGACAGATTAGGTGGTGTTTATCGGAATAGCTTATAATTTATAATACAGCTCTATTGATCATTTTGTGGGTATTTCGTTTAAAAGATGCATGTTATGTTGTAGTATTCAATTAAAATGTATTTAATTGACAAATTATCATATGCTATTTTTATTTAACAAGGTACATTGGTGACCTCTTGTAATGTCATACTCTTGTTTAACAAGTATTAGAACAATTTCTAAAATATGTTTATGGCTTTCTAAGTCGAAAATTTCACTGCTGTTAAACATGGTATAATTTTATGCGTTATAAATGTGACTATTTTCAAAGCTGAGTGTAGGTAACTTATAACAACATTTAATTTAGTATCTTGATTAAAACCATTTTCAAGTAGGACATAATTTATACGATTCTTATGAAACTCAAATTAGAGTTATACAGATAGGTCGTTATCGAAGACAACTCGCAAAGGTCAGTGTAATTCCAGGATTTTTGTACACACAATTCCGTAACAAAATCCTGGCATTCAAAGCTAAAGTCCTTGGGCTGTACCGGATTATGTCGCGTAGTAAAATTATGATAGTAGTAAACAGCTTGTGCGCTACTTTAGGTTCGTAATTTATGTTGTTCGTAATTCAAGCCTGCGTTGCGTTACATTGACATTGAAAAACTTCAGAAGACACAAGACACTTGCAAGACACAGATGAAAAGATGACACACGCGACTCATGACGGTTTGAAACGACCATTCAATACGATATAATGAAGAAGAAAGTCCAACAGAATATGCGTATGTAGGTAAAGCTATAGATACTATGACTTAATTAAAAGATTTTTTATTCTTCGAGAAGTTATAGGATATCGCGTGTATGGATAAAAGGTTGAGATATATTTTTAACTACCCGCAATATCAGTGACAGGCTTGCACCATTGAAATAATACGTTTAAAATCGACGGCTGCATATCAAAGAATATACGATATTTTTTCATTATGTTTAACATTTTTATCTACGCATAGTAGCGGAAAGAGAAAAGAAGAGTAGGCTTAGCATCTACTGGTGCTGCTGGATTAGTTTGGCTCATGATAATTGTGTTTTATCAATACCGATAATACATTACCGGCCCGCAGGGAGTGGCTCTTGTAAATGACTCATAAGTCAGCGTTTGCAAAAATGCATATTACCAGTAAAACAATTTAACAAACTTCATATTGTTCCAATTTAGTTTATAAAATAAGTTGGATTATTGAAGTTTGTCTGCCCTAATTACTTCAAAAATACAATAGGTAAATAGTCGTTAACAAACATCATTTGATTGCTATTTACTGTCCCGCCGATTCTCCAGCTATATAACTTATCCAGCTTCACCTGTCTTCAGACTTAAGAGGCCTTATTCCTTTTAAAATGCTGATTGTTTAGACATTTTTCTCTATGATCAAACATGTTTCTTAACATACTATTGATGTTACTTTCTAGAACAGGGCTATTGGGATTTATTGGTATATATTTGAAACCTACAGTTTGAATTTTTCATTGATAATTTTTGTTTCAAAAACTACTCGAAATTGACAAAATTCACGCGGAAAATTAGTTTTTTTAACTTATTTTCGACTGTATGCAATGAAAGCGTGAAATAACTATGTTACTACCTAGAACTCGGGGAAAAGTATTATTCACTTCAAAAAGTTGGTTGAAATTATCAATATATTTGTCATAATATGAAAAAAATAAATTTTAAAAGGAATAAGGCCTCTTAACTAACTATAGACTACAAATAACTATGTTAAATCTATCATTCTACATGCTTCTAAGATGCATCATGCAACTAACTAAATATCGTATAATCTTTTCTATTTGTATTTAGAATAAGCACGCTTATCTCATGTAATAAATGTATCGTTTTACTATTGTCATGTGGGACCGGACTCTGCCAATCCTGGCATTTTTTGTATTAGTAATTTCCACACCGACAGCGCGACGAGCGATGATCTTCGCGAGTCAACTGTTTTAATGCTCACGAGTGGAAAATGAGAAGCGTGTTCTTTCATTCTCTGTCCCATAGGGGCTTTCAATTTAAAGTTATGTCTGTTCATAATATTTTCCAAGGCGCATCAGATGCGATTGATCACTGATGCGTGCAGCAGCGGTTGTGCAAATAGAGATGTGCCATTCTTGAAAACGTTTCCCGATTTTTAGGAAATGGGAACGGTATCGGGATATTTTCCCACACAAAATGTTCTCATTTTCCGGAAATTCTCGGAAACGGCACATCACTATCTCAACATCGTTCGCACTCGCAGGCCGCACGAGTCCGTCGCAGACTTCGGAATCGAAGCACCGCTGTGGCGAGGAGATAATCCCATTAGGTTATACTCCCACGCAAAGTCCGACTCACTGGTAGTGCGGGCTAAGCAGTCCTGATACAAGTCATGTGAAGACATTTTGACATTAAAAATAACTTCGGAAACGATGCACTTTCATATTCTGTCGCGCGTCAGTGGCGAGCGATCGATGGCGCGCGGCTGTGATCGCCCACTATGCACGGTATTGCAGTTTAAGGTTATTTATTTAGCTATATCTAAATAGATAAAGCGTTCGGATACTAATTTTCGTAATTTACATTAGATTTAATGACCTATTCATCTACTCTAAATTGTTTCTAATTATAATAGTGGTTACGTTACTTTTTATTTCTACAACTATGAAGTCAACTAGTATGACATAACAAGTTTAGACTACCCTACATTTCAATACTAATTCTAATATTTTTTTCTACGACCTCTAATACTATAGCTAGTTAATATTCTAAGATAAACAATTTTAGCTTTCAAGAGAAAAAAACATGTCAAACCTAGTGAAAGTATAAAATTATATAATGATATTTGAAATTACTCATAAGTACATTGGTTATTATTTCATTTAAAAATTAAAATAACATACACGGGTCAAACGAATCGTATATTTTTTTTTTCATCTCTATTAGTTACAGTCGAGTTCTTAAACTTTTGAGCAAAAATATAATCAAAAATATCTGAATACACTTTTACACCGTTGAAAACATAGCCGTGTTCGCATATTTTTAAACGACTTCAAAAAGGTAATGTTTTATTTTCACTGTATGTATGTTTTATGATCAAATATTTGCTCAGAAGTTTAAAGACTCGATTGTTTCCTCTTTTCTCTCAATTTTTTTTTTGTAAAGCAATACGGCTCATAGTATTGCTTTCTCATTTTTTACTGTTATTATATCAAATTATTATAGTATTATAGGATGTCTCAATTATGTTAGAAGATCTTCTAGCGTTCATTTATCATACTTCTACTCCGGCGATTTTTGGATTACTTTATTATTTTTTATTTCAGCAGAGTGTGTAAAAGTATGCTTTTCTAAATACCTACCTACCAAAAACAGCTCGTAAAGAACTACGTTCCAGAAGTTACTTGACGCAACTAGAAGACTCACTAGACATAATTATAAGACATCATATAATAGTTCCATATAACTATATTAAAAATATAAATTAAAATTTATATTAGAATTATTTTGTTTTATTTAATAATGTATTTTTTTGCTTCTACAATCTACAGACTTAATGAATCTTATGATATTATTTTCTTACGTTAAATAATTCTATAATTTAAACGCAATCAACCATATCTGTAATTTTTTTATAGAATTTGTTTTGAAAATTATCTAAATTATTAACAATTTCTAATTGTATGAATATGTAACCTGTATTTTTTTAAATATTCAGTACATAAAATAGAGTGTATTTACTATATGTTTTAACATTATTTTCTATGCTATTTCAACGATCATTTAGACTCTTCATACAGAACATTCATAAATAGAATTAGTTTTTTGCTTTTACCATGTTGCTTTGTACCTTTGTTGATTGGATTATGTCGGGATTAGACGTTTTCTTCTTTGGCCTTCATAAAATAAGTTAAAAGATCGATCGGTAGAGGAAAAACAATGGTTGAATTCTTCTCCGCGGAAATGGTGTTTAACGTCTGAAACAAGAAACCTAATTAGAATTGGCGACTAAAACCCTAAGGGTGTATTTCCGCACACGCGCAATTTGTGAGTGGATTTCCAGCACTGTCATGAATCAAGCAGAGTACGCTCCAGATCTTCGTCAGTGGAACCACACTTTATTTGAGGAGTATCTTTTCAAAACGGCTTGGTTTAGTATGGCTTCTGTAGAGAAATAAGTCCTTTTGAAAAGAAATGCCTCATTTTATGTAATAAAGATATTTTAAAAGTTACCTACTTTAAAAATCTGTTCTAAAAAAATTGAGTGACCTAGGCATCGGGTTAGCGAATTTTTTCAGCCAAGGGGAGTGACGTAGTAAAGAACCGAACAGTCTCGCAACTGTTTCGGCTGAGAATTGAAATATAAAGAGTGTAAAGCAAGTCCGGCTTCCTAAAAGGTTCTTGAGGGTTTCTGTTGACCCTCTGGTGTTGGTCTGACATTGGCACAGATCTCATGAGGTCTCTAAGTCTCAATCGCCCAGGTCCAGAGAAGAAAGTAAGGAAGTAAAGAAGAGACGATTGTCTATACGATGTTCTAAAATGTTTCTAAATATGTTTGTTTTGTGTTGTTCTAAATATGTTGTTGTAATATATGTATCTACGTGTTTATGTAAATACATCTAACTTATTTATTGGCTGTTATCAATTATCCCGTTTTATGTTTCTAACCACACGGCTTTGGCTTTTTGCAATGATCCTGCACCAACTGATAGTTTCAGTTTGGCCATTTGATTCACTGGTAGAGAATGCCTTATGGTATTAAGTCCGCCATTTGTACTGTTGTGTATTGTGCAATAAAGTTTAAATAATAGGTACATAACTGCAAACGCCGGGATAAAAGGGCTAGCCGGGTAAGTATGTATAGACTTTTCCCGTCTAAAGCATCTATAGTGTTTATCTCAAACATATACAATGAAATAAAAAAATACACCACTCTTAAAATATATAATTCAGCTGTTTAGCCAGTACATGAACACAGACGCCATGTTTAAAAAAAATTACTTCTCTGCCTAGGCCTTCAATTTTGTATGAAATTCCTTTACAGTTCTCTCGAGTTGTTCCACCCGAAACGTGATACTTCGAAGCCTGTTATAACGCACGTTAAGACTACATTTCATTCCATGTGAATACAGATTACATACCTGGAGATACCGCAACTGTAGAGCCGCTGGGCTGTCTCCAATTACTTCGGACGCTTCCCGCAGGGCTCTTGAAGCCTTCTGTTCACCCTCAGCGGCGATGACCTTGGCGCGGGCTTCGCGTGCCGCCTCGGCCTCCGCAGCCATGGCTCTTTGCAACTGCACCGGGAGGCGGACGTCTTTGCTGCGAGGAAAATGTGGTTCCATTCATTCATTCGACATGACGACGTGGTTGGCGCATTGGTTAAGCAACTGCCTACTGAGCCGACGGTCCTGGGTTCGAATTCCGGTAAGGGCAAATATTTGTGTGATGAATTCGAATATTTGTGCCTGGTCATGGGTGTTATTTGTATTTAAGTATGTTTATTGTAGTCTAGTGTCCATAACACAAGCCTAATTGAGCTTACTGTGGGACTACATTGATTTGTGTGAGGTTGTCCGATATTTATTTACCTACTAGTTATCCGATCCCAAAAAGCCAAATAACCTGAGTAAAAAAAGAACTAGAAATTCGTAGCGATATGTACTATTTTTAATTTCAATTCTGAATGACGCCATAATATTTGTGTACCTTATTCTGTATAGCGGCTCCACACTACGCGTGAACCGACCGAAGTTGGACGAATGTGATAGTGTGGAGACACTTCGCTGCAAAACCCATACTTGGGCCAACTTCGCGAGTAGTACAATTCAATAACAACATGTGTCATCACTTCATCAGTGCCGTGCCTTACCCATCGATCGATGCCAATGGTGCCATTCCCATAGAACAATGTAGGTGTGTGAATTAAACATTTCATCATGTTAAGTAATTTGTAACGGCTTTGAAATAGTTTGTTGGAAACCGATGGGAATATACAGGCCGCTGTGGTCCAAGGTTACTGGATAATTTTATTTTTTCTATGTGACTATGGTAACGACTATAATTATCAGTAGTTTAAACGTTTTTGACATTGTCGTGGTTATTATAAAAGAAGTACTAATAAAATTTTCATCAATGGTTCATTATTGTCAACTATATTACCAGCATTTAAAGTCTTGTTTATTACTTTACGTCCTTTAGCAATTGACATTGTCGTGGTTATTATAAAAGAAGTACTAATAAAATTTTCATCAAAGGTTCAATATTGTCAACTATGTATATTACCAGCATTTAAAGTCTTGTTTATTACTTTACGTCCTTTAGCAATTAGGGGATGTAGTTAAAAACCATGTCCATTAGCTATCATTGCATAATTTAACTCCTAGGCCCAACGGGCCTATGATGGTTGCTTTATCATGCGATAAATATGTGACAAAGCATCCGTCACGTTTTGACAAAATGCGAATGTGAGTGGCCCCCTGGGGGCCTATATGATGGTATAGGATAAATAAATAAAATAAATAAACATTTTGTAAAAAAAGTGACGGATGCTTTGTCACTTATTTATCGCGTGATATAAGCAACTATCATAGGCCCGCAGAAGGAGATAAAGTATGTGTAAAGCAGTATAAGCTTTGTAATTTAAAAACTATTCTTCGCTTCGGAAGGTCACTATTTCCGCAATGTGTTCGGCTTGTGCAGTACCTACGAATCTACCAATATTTCATGTACATTTCTACCATCTGTTTATCTTCAGCTACTCGTATTGGAATGTAGGGTATAAAATGTACATCGTCAAGAATTTCCTAATAGCGCACCTTTTAATAAGTGAATTTCTCGCCCATAAAAGCGCCATGTTTCTGGTTTTTCAAGTGTTTAGGCTGTGTCATACGATTGTTTCACAGTAGGTACTAAATGTGTAAAAACATGATACTCACATTTCGACGCGTTCCACCTTAATTCCCCAGGCTCCCGTTGCTTCATCCAATGATATTTGCATGTTTCCGGATATAGTCTCGCGCTCACTGAGGATCTCATGCAAGGGTCGGGTTCCTATCGTATTCCTGAGAGTCGTCTGAGCCAGTAGCCTGCCGAAAAACGTCTTAGTGAATATGTGTTTCAATTAAACCATTGATACACAGATCAAATATCAAAGCTTCGGATGTGTTTCAATTGCTGACAATAATGATATTTTCATTATTTTAGCTAGACGGTAAACTTCCTGAATTCAATAGGAAAAAAGTTAGTCAAAAATTTGCATATTTTGCCTCATTGTTTGCTAAAAAATTTAAATAATGAATATTACTGATTATTATTAAATACAATTTTGGTCAGGATGTTCTTGATATATTTTTTCCTCCAAAAATATTTTGCGAAGTATTCATGCCTTGAACACACGTGCAATTTATTATGGCACTGGCGCAGTTAGTAGGATCGTATCTTACCGTGTGGAATGGTGGGCATTTTCTACGTTGGCAATGGATATCGTGGCATTATGGACTCTGTAATAGACCACTGCATCGACTGACACCGTCACGGAGTCCTTGGTTAGGACCTGTTCGAAATATTTTGTTAGTTTAATGAGATATTATATACAAAGTCAAAAGTACGCTATCGAATAGAGATCCTTCCTTTTCTTAAGTTGATTTAAGAGCGTGGTCGGTCTGCGAGGGAATCGTCAAATAGGTATTTTAACAAACGATTGCCGTTGCGTTGCGTCCAAGCAACTGAACCATAGACGACTGCAGCTTAGTCCAATATTACACAATAACATTACGAAATGACGCTCCGTAGTCTCCTGTTCTCTAATCCAAAAATAAACCGTGTTAAATATGATTGGCATAAAAATTTATAGACAGACCTATCTACGCCGTTATTTTTTCGTAAAAACTTCAAATTTGCCTGGTAGGCGTTTGAATTTGCAGTAAAATCTGTGTTTTATTATTAATAGGTTTACGGATGGACTTTCTAGCATTTTAGAAAAATATTAATAATGACGTCTGCAAGCCTACGTTTTATAAAACTAAAACTTTAACTGAAGAAATCATAAAAAATGCAGCTCAGCTTACGCTCTTTAAACTGTTGTAGGTATGTATGTTTCTGTTATTTTTATGTGTTATCATATCAATGACGTTTTGATTATCCCTAAAAAAAGCAACAACACAGTTACTTAGTACTACATACTACTACTTAGCTTGGTTAAATGAAACCTCTAAAATTCGAACTAAAATATAGGCTCTCGGTCTTAATAATACCTGTTCATGCAATCACCTCTGTTAATGGAAAAAATAGGCCATAACCACGCCATAACCATATGTAGTTGAAACAACATTAAATTAATAACTAGCTTGAAATGGGTTTGCCAGTTAGGATTAGTGTTGGTACTTTTAATGCTAATGGCGTAAATGGCATGGAGTACTACTGATAAAAAAACAAAAAAAAAACACCCCTGACACAGTAGCTGCCCATCATAAGACCCTCATTTAATGAGTGATGTAGAAAATTTGGAATTCTTAGCTGAATATCTTGGAGACTACTGGTCCACCAAACATAGCATAGAACCACCTCGACAGACAAGTCTTTAGATTAAATAAAAAATAAACCACACTCAAATTGGTCCATCCGCTTGGGTGTTACGATGCCACAGACAGATACACAGAAACGCATAATAAACTTAGAACCGAAATAATAGTGAATAATTGCACTAAAAATCAAATATTACTCACCTCCTGCGGTGGAATATCATATGTGCGTGTTCTTAGATCCACTCGGGCGTATGTGTCAATACAGGGTAAGACGAAGAATATACCTGAAGAACATTTACACCGTTAATCGCTTATGACTACAACTACGACTACTCACTACTAAAGCTGTTCAATCACACGTTCGTTCACACGCAAGCAGCCATTCCCCGAAGACGAGGCTTCTCCTTGTTCATACCTCAGTACCCTTACCATAAGTTTAGTTCCTCAGTGACCGTACTCGTTAGCGACAGCGAGAATTGCAACAAAGTAGCCGCTAGCACAGCCTATTCTTCATACAAATCGTTTACGTTGTCCCTAGCGAGAACGGTCACGTCAATGGTAAAGGTAGTTCGACTTGATATTTTGATTTGGATTGTGAGACTAGATCATACCCAGGGCCGGACTTAGAGGGCCAAGCCCCCTAGGCACTTGGCATTTGGGGCCCCCTTCCCTGATGGTGCAAGTCCTTCATCAAGGACTGGGCCCCTAGACTGGCTGGGTCCCTAGGCCTTGTGGGCCTAGGGGTAAGTACGGCCCTGATCATACCACGGGGTTTTCGGTGCACAAATGATTTGCCTACTATCCCCTATCCCACGATTGTGAGGGAACAGCATGTGATGCATTCTTCACAATATGTTCAGGGTTTGTACGGATCTATCAATATCGCATTCAAGTCGAAACGCCATCTTTTGGGAGCCACGCGTGTCAGCGATGGTACATCGCTTTGCCTGCTTTAGTCGCCTCTTACGACACCTCGTCTTAAACGCGTCTCAAACGCAACAGTCAATGAGGACAACGTCTTGGGTTGACTTTATACCTACCCAAGCATACAAGCTACATAAGCGCTTATATAGCCCCTATATGACTAATTTAAGCTGAATAAATGCTGTATAAACATTTATGTAGCTTCTGTGTTACTCGGGGAGTAGTTCTAGTACTTGTTGGAATTGTTTACGACGGCAGGGGAGGGAGGTACTATTCTAATCTGCCGGTACCTCACGGCGACTCAGGCGCAGATAAGGTTGAAGCCGAGCTTAATTTGAGTCGCGTAATTTCGGTCGCGCCATACTTAGTGTGACGTGATCACGTGACTGTATGGCGCGACCGAAATTACGCTAATCAAATTACGCTCATCTGGCTTCACCCTAAGGGAGGAGACACACAGCTGGTGTAAGGGAAGAGACAGATGCATGTAAATAAAAAAAATGGTGAACGTAGATTTTTTTTTTTTTTTTTTTTTTTAATGTTTCCCCCTTTGTATCCGCGCCTGTGGCGAACCCCTTACCGCATACGAAGCCATATATGACAGTTATTAATGTCGACCTTATTGAAGTTCAATTTCGTTTTTTTTATATATATGCGGCAAGGGGTCAAATATTAGTTCGTCGACGAATTAAAAAAAATATACTTTACTTACCAGCAGGTACGAAATGTAATGAGCTAATAAGATATGTATTAACCTAATGACCGCCTTGCTCATTGAAAACTGTGTCTCAGACGCCAAACTGACAGCAGATGGTATGGCATTGTATAGCGGCAAATGGCGTCGCGGCGCCTGGAGCTTTTTGGCGTCGTGATTTATTTGTTGTCTTTGGCGCTCAAAAGGTTAACAAATACATGCATTGGCTTTGTTAACTGATAACCACCCCGTCTAGCACAGCGTCAAGACTTTTGTCGCGCGAGATAGCGCTACCCGTCACTATCTCACATTACTGCACAGAAAGAGACGGGTATCTCGCGCGAGAAATAGTCGCGTATGACAGTTATGCTAGAGGTACAGAGGCCGGAATTCTCGCGGCACTTTTGAGCTGTCATAGCTTCTCATTTATCGACATCCGATTTCGATGTACATATTATATCAGAGAAGATTAAAAGTAGCGTAAACATCAGGCGGTCTTATCGCTAAAGAGCGATCTCTTTCAGATAACTTTTGAATAGTTGAAAATGTGAAATAGAGATAGGCCATCGATTTTTTAAAGCCTGAAATATAAAATGCACAAATTATCTAAAATTAACAATAAAATATTATTATAATAATTCCTATTAAAAATTTACAAAAAGTTTGTATTCTAAGGCGAAGAGACCGCGATTGTTGATTCGCGATAGTCTTATTTAGGCAGTTGTTTACTTAGATATACTCGTAAACAAATTTAAATATTTAATTCTGTATTTATCGATATAAATATGTATATTGGAAATCGATAAACGAGAAGTCCCTATGACTGTTCAAAACGCCGCGATAATTCCGGCTCCTCAGAGAGTCGTATTTAAAATTGTCAGTTTGTTACATTATTCAGAGTTTCCACAAACCTTACTCGAAGAGAAACTCAAATTTCAAACGATTAATTAAAAAAAAATCTTTAGGGACGGGAATCAAAATATGAATTTATTGTACTTACCTGCATTGTTGACCAGGTGTTCAATATTCGAGATTCACTATTAAATTTTCCTTACATGTCTTATTAAGAGGATATATCACAACTCCTATTCCCATACTATCAGTGTACGTTAAATTTGCACCTTGTAACTATGGCGCCACATACAAATGAAGTCCAAACTTAACGCAACAGGGTTATACAAATTGAGGTTTCGTTCTCATCTGTTTTCTCCTCCTAAACTAAACCAATTTTTACATAATTTAAGAAACAGAATGGGAATGAAATATTCTGTCGGACTTTTTTTGATTTTTGCGCAGTTTATTATAAAATTTCTGTACTACGCATCTGTTTGCGGCAATTGTATAATATAAAATAAATATTAAATAAATATAAATATTATGGGACAATCATACACAAATCGACCTAGTCCCAAACTAAGCAAAGCTTGTGCTATGGGTACTAGACGACGATATACATAGTAAATAAATACATATATAGATAACATCCATGACCCAAGAACTAATAATTTGAGTTCATCACTCAAATTGCCCCGGCCGGGATTCGAACCCGGGACCGCCGGCTCAGTAGGCAGGTGTCTGCAAACTGCGCTAACCGCGTCGTCGAAATAATAAGCGCAAAAATCGAAACAGTCCGAAACAGAAAACTTTCTTCCCATTCAGGCCTAAAACGTAAAGATTGGAAGTTTTGTAGGAAAAAAAATTGGTTGCCTGTAAAGTCGGTATACGGGCGAAAGTTTTACGTGACAACGACTTTGAGTGGTAAAATAATTTTAATGTGAATATTCATTCGTATAGTAGGAAGAAGGATGAAATAATAGTAACAATTTAAAACATTTATTTATACAAACGCAACGTGTAAACTTGTATGCAGGCGCCTAAGCGAAATAGAAGCGCAAGACATGAACCGGTGTGTATGCCTATCTCTCTCACTCGGTGGAAGGGACGCGTGCCTCTCACTCGCTCTCATTGTGAGCGCATAACGTGAGCGGAGCGTAACGCAGTTTCTTGAAGTGTCACCCGGCAAACCAATTTATAAGACGTTGTCACGTCAAAAAAACGAGAACAAAACCTCTTTTTGTATGGGAAAATGAGAAGTGGTATTTCCCCTTAAGTGAACTTTTCAAGGTCATTTAATTTTTCGTAAAATGCTTTACTAGAAGAATAGTTTCTAATTGGCATAAGTAAGAAGAACTTGCAGACGATTAAAAAAGATGGAAGATAAGTTAGGGCTTTATCACACTTGCGAGTTGCGAGCGAGTTTTGAGCGAGTTTTCTATACAAAATGTCAGTCGCGGCGAACTCGCTGCGTGATTGCTTTCATACAAAACTCGCTCACAAATCGAAAGGTCATAAGGCCCTCATAGGCAATAATAGAAGATTTTTTTAAGGTTAGGTGTTTTGATACTCGGTTATTTTGGTCTCCAGTATTAATTCGATAGGAAGATTTAAAAATTTGCGTACGTGAAACTTTTGGTTACGTGAAAATAAATATCTCGGTTTTGAAACGTTTGATAATTGGTTGATTTATAGGAATAGGTAACATGGTATGATGTACTGAGGCATACTGAAACTACTTTATATATTGCTACCTAAAATTGATTTACATACTGAAAAATAACCATTAAAATGTTCAACTAAGAGAAGTGACGAAGTACCGACTGCAACGGGCAGGCCACAACTTCGGTCTAAGCGGCGAGAGGCGCGGAAGCGGCGCGCGGGGCGGCAAACATGCCACGAACACCGCGCGAACCGCCGCCCGCGCCGCTCTGAAGTCGTGGCATCTTTCCTAGTCGATACAATTTGTTCCTGTCGCGATTCACTCGGTATAAATTGCTAAAGCGGAACCGCACGTGGCGGGTCGTGGCATGCTTCATACAGTGGTATGAGGGCGACTATTTTAGTGTTTTAACTATCTCATTAATCTGCCCGCAATATTGGCCAACTCATAAAAGCAATAAACATCATTTTGATTTGAGGAATTGTGAAAATTCGCGACTTCTACAAGACAACCGAAAATGACGCCTCAGTTCATACAGAGTTCGTCAATATTACGGACAGATTAATGAGGCGTTAAAACGCTCAAATAATCGCCCATGATTTTGTTTTTGTCACTCGACCATCACCGCTGCCGCTGGTCACGCAAAGTCATTGATCAGCGGAGCGGCGTGCGACGGCCATACAAGTGAGCGAGACAACTCGCTCGGACTTTCCGCTCCCACCGTCAGGCTGTGCATTTACGTGAGCTGGGCGTAGCGAGATAAAAAGGTCCAACAACGAGAAAGCTGAGTGGAGCGAGGCGTAGCGCAGCTGTGAATATTGTGCATATAAGCGGTGCTGAAGCGGTGATGAGTCTTTACAGATCTATGGGCGAATCAATTATTTGACAAATCTGTCCACTTATTTATTTCTGATTCTGATTCTGAACACTTAAAAAATGGCTTCTCTATGTTTGAATGTTTGGTGTATGTTAAAATGTTCAATGTCCCAACTGTTAAAGCTAATAAAAAGAAAATATGTATATTAGAAGCTCGATTACTTAGCGAGAGAATTTTGTATGAAGGCGTTCACTCAGCGAGTTCGCCGCGACGCTTATTTGTATAGAAAACTCGCTGCCAAATCGCAAGTGATAAGGCCCTTAGTCACTCCAGAGAAATTTATAATATCACACCGGCGACATCAAGGTTATCGCTCAAAATTGATTTGCCCATTACACATTTCTTGTTCGCATTCCTAGCAGTTCCTTGTACACATTTCTCGTTCATTTTCTCACACACGTCTCTTGCTTATGATATAAAGAACTTCGTTCCGCTAAGCTTATACACTAGCCAATGTTGAGCGAGGTTAAGAAACCAGGTGTTACTTTGGTGGTAGTTCTCGCTCACCGTTTATTTATTTCGCACAGCATTTGTGGATGTACTTGTACGGCCTTAAGGTTATCGCTCAAACATTTTTTCTTTATAAATATTTCATATAAAAAAAATATAAACAGATCTTTAAAAATTAAAAATATAGGTGCTATACAGACATTCCGGATAGACCTAATGTAAAATACCACGTAAATACAGTTAGTTACACATTAATAGTTTGCTCAAATGTAGTTTTAACAAAGAAAATGTTATTTTTACTCAAGTTTTGAAAACGGTAACTGAAAAGTTGCAAAAACGTCAGGAGGATCAAATAATTAATATTAACAATTGTTTTATTCAAATGTGTGACAGTCGTGGAAACCGAAAAATATAACTTCTCATGTGGCCGAGAACGGAAAAAGATAGTGTTTATTTTATTTCATTTTTAATTTATTTCATTGAACAATTAATTTTAATCTTACATAGAATACTACCGTGAGTTTCAGACATAGGTATTATTAAAATTCAAAACCAGTTTACTCACGTCGTAGAAGTAACCTGTCGAGGGATATTCGACTATATTTAAATTTAAATTTTCTTTGAAAATACACTATCTATTCGATATAAGATGTCTATGATCTTATCTTTAATTAATCGGCCTCCAACATAATTTTGTGGCTTTCAGTGTCTAGACACTCGGGCCGTGAGGCCACGAAACATGCGGCTGAAAAAATCTCTCGGCGAGCGGAAAATGACAGGCGATCCACGCGCGGGCACAGAAAATAAACAAAACGACGAACGAAAAAAAAATAGCTTGGCTTCCGATTTTATGAAGCCAACTAAGGAGACGATGCAGTAGACACAATCTACTCTATTGGAGCTTATTTTTCAAGTAACTGAGTGCACACCCTTAACCGGTTCGCTACCCAAGATAAACAATTAATTTATATAAACTTCGTTTAAATCCAAAATATTTAAAGGCATGTATTTAACGCGGCGACAAATTAATCTGATTTAGGGATTTATAAAAAAATAAAGGGGGTAGCAAAAATAATAAGTTGGCGACTAATTGCGGAGACTAGTATAAAGTAAAAAGTAGCAGCTAAGTAATCAATTTTCGGCTTTGTTTCAATATAAACTAGCATCGAGTTATTGTTTTGGCGACTGAATTAACTAATTAAGCGGAAACATGACAGCGGATAAAAAGTTGAAAATGGCCTACTCTAGTAATTGTTCAATGGAGATTGCATATAAAATAAATCAAGGTCATAAAAAAATACTTTGTTTTGTATGGACAACTTTTTTCTAAACTTAATAATTACCGAGATATGGACTCCTAAACCGACAATATTTTTTGGATATTGTGTCAGACTGCCTTAGCTCCGGCTTTTTATATACACTCTAGGGGTAGGGCAGACAAGACCACGTGGAATCGGGGTTGACAGCTTCGGTTCTGAGGCAAGTCTTCTGTTAATATTAGTCGCCAAGTCATTATTTATTCCTCGCCTATGATTTCAGTAATCTTGTTTATTATTTCTGCTACCTTAAAGTAGTTGCCATTATTTGAATTTTAAAATATCCTTAGTTTAAAGCTCATTTAATATAAATGATTGTCAAAATATTTAATCGCTGACAAGTTATTATTTTAGTTGCAAATAGTTTGCTGCTCTTTAATTTTTCTGTCGCCGCGAAAATAATAAGCCATATTTAAATGGACAATTAAATTCAAATTAAAACTAAAGAACTAAAATCTAAAATAAAGTAAATTAAATTAAGCTAAAATAAATCTACAAAACTGTGCCCCCGCGGTATAGTCCCGAAGTTTAAATTAAATTAATTAATTAAATCCTATGTTTATAATTATATTGATATGTAAAACTATGTTTTATCAAAATAAATGAATGAATGATGAGAATAAGAGACGGGGTCTCAGGGACATAAGTATAATTATGATTAAGAGGCCTTATTCTTTTCATTTTTATTTTTATGAAAATTATATCAGTATTTATAATTTCAAACTACTTTTTGAATTGAATAATTTTATTCCCCGAGATCTAGATAGTAACTATTACCAGTACTAGTTTATGCTTTAATTGCGTGCAGTCAAAAATAAGTTGAAAAGACCAATTTTCTGCGTAAATTTTGACAATTTCGAGTTATTTTTAAGCCAGCATTTTTAAGACTTAAGGCTCGAAAAGGTAAGGCTCGAAAGGTTGGTAAAACCTTTCGAGCCTTACCTTTTCGAGCCTTAAGTCCTTTCTGTACTAAATTCGAACGGGTGCAATGTGCAACACATCGCAAAACGTGCGTAAATACAAATATTTTGTAAAAAATGCGGTAATTAGTATTTAGGTAGGCACTCTATAACAAATGACGTCCTCTTTTGCTAAGTAACCTCATTGCTTTTCAAAAATATCGCGTATTAATATTTCTTCCCCACGCGATACATCTAGAAAACGCTCACAAGGTATTTCGTGCGAAACATCTAGCAGTGTTACGTAGGTACATTGCGGATAACTTGCGTGGTTCCAGTGAGTAGTGCGCTAGTGCGTAAAATGAGGTGACATTGAACAGACGTGACTTTGAACACCCTACGCGGAACTTCCGAATAAAAAAGTACAGCCTAACATGTGTCGGCCCTGCCCGGGGATAGTGGCGCTACAAATAGCTTTCATATGACAATAATGTGTGTCATATATTTGCATTATTAAACGTCAGTAGTAATTTGTATGATTTCTCATCAACCAAATTCAAAACATATTGTTATGAGTTACCGAAACTTTGTCGTTGCCAGTAAAATAAATTGGTACCGCTAAAAAAACGCAATATGGCGTGGGCTGAAAACACCTTGTTGGGCTTATTTATAAAAACTCAGCTTGGGAAATGTTTATGAAAAAGTTATTTGGATATTATTGATAGATTTCTCTGTAAACTGACTTGGAGATAATTTAGAAATTGAACGAGTCCAGGTCTACCAGCGTTTCCCAAGATGAGAAGTGTTTGCCGCGGCGGTGTAGGGCGGCGGTAGACATGGTTTACGGAAACCGTTCCTACTCGTAATATGAATAGATATTTAACATTTGGTGAAAGTGATAATGATTGTTTCAAATATTATTTAACTTTCCAACGGTTTGATTTTGGTTATTATTTTGTCTTTTAAATTATATTTATTTATATTTCATCACGCGTATCCACTTGAACGTTGATCAATGATCACTGTGTTTGTAACAATGTTGTCTATCAAATTATCTTTATCAGACGGTCAAGGGTACGGTGGATGGGGTACTGTCTGCCTTGCAAAATACCCCATCTACCTACCTAGTGTGCAAATGCCATGACTATTTAGTTCAGTTCAACCCTGGATTGTATCTAGAATTGTCTCCAATACTATGGTTTACTCAAAATAACTCAATTTCAAAGTCACCCCTGTTTAAAGTTACCCCTGTTCAAAGTCACCCCTAGCGACGTGGTATGCTTGCACCAGTTAATACCATCTGGCATTTGGTACGTACCAGGTCCTTTGGCACCTCCAGATAGTAGTCGACCGAGACGGAAGATGACAGCCCGCTCGTATTCTTGTACTACCTATAAGAACGGTATTGTAGAAATCGGTACACCAGGCAAAGAAGTAATTTGTTAGGCGCCTTCATAGTTTAGCGATAAGCGGCTTTATTCCTTTTTTTTATAATGACAAATATATTGATAATTTTAACCAACTTTTTGAACTGATTAATACTTTTCCCTGAGTTTTAGAAAGTAACTTAGCCAATTCAGGCGGTCAGTCGAAAATAAGTTTAAAAAACCAGTTTTATGCGTAAATTATGTCAAATTCGAGTTGTTTTAGAAACAAAAATTAATAAAAAATCCAAACTATAAGTTTCAAATATAATTAAAATCGCAATGGCTCTGGTCTAAGTAGTAACTTTGATAATATGTTAAGTAACATGTTTGATCATACAGAATAATGTCTAAAACAATCAGCATTTTTGACCGGATAAGGAACCTTAAGGGAAACTCGCTTGCAATGGCAGAAAAAACCTAATTGATATAAAATAATAAAACAGACAAATACATACATAAATAATATAATTATGCATTAATAATATCGGTTTGAATCAAAATGATTCAAATCGGAATTTTATCCAAAACTAAGCACAGGTTTTTTTTTTTAATCTGTTATGCTAAGTTTTTATACCATTAAATTTTAAACCAATGAACGTTGTACCTAACTGAATGTTTAGGGCCGATTTTTCAATCACCAGATAAATTTATCTGCCAGTTAAAATTATTGCTATCCCAGCCAGCTATATCTCAAAACTTAACCAATCTTTACGAATATTTGGGAACAGAATGGGAAAGAAATATTCTGTGTCTAATTATCATAGAATGTGTGTACTCGGCGTTCGTTTAGGGCGGATTTTGGCCAAAAACAGACGACAATTACTCAAATTGTATAACAATAAGCGTAAAAATCAAAACGATTCAAAATATAACAATACCTTCTCATTCAGGACAGTAAAGATTGATAAAGTTATGAAGGAGGGAACAGACGAGAACGAAATCTCGATTTTTATCGAAAAATGAGCGGTGGACCTCTTAAGATGGAGCCGCGCGTTAGTAGCAATGCTGGATCTGTATAGCCGCACGTCTACACCGATGCAGAAGCTATGACGAATCAAAACAGAGCGACTTCATTGCTCCTGTCGTTGCAAATACGACAAAGAGCCATGTGGCAATGCAGTCGTGCGATCAGAAATCACGCGACTGTTCCGCTACTTAAAGCCCTATGCGGCCTCCCTAAGTTAATGCAAGGAGTACATCTAAACCATGCTGATGTTACCGGGATAATACATAATTGACAACATTTCATATTTTTAAGACTATCATTTTATTACTTTTCTGAATTCTGCTTAAAAAGATGAAGTAATCTCTGTTTTTATGTATTTTTTGAGATGATTATTTACTTTATTATTAATTTATAAAAACATACTCATTTTAAAATGTGGCAACACAGAAACCAGAACTTAATGGAACGGTTACTTTAGTCGGTTTTCTTATTTAAAAAAACTTAATCAAACTCGGTATGCATCTGTCACCTGTCAACGTCAAATAAAAAAAAAATATTTTTTTTCGCTCTTTGGTTTAGACAACAACCCTATTCAGCCCGTATTGTCTTAGATTGCAGTTATTTGATGTATTTTCTTATATTTCTTTAAATACAGAAGAATAAATTCAAAGATTTTTTTTTAAGGTACACAACTTAAAGCCCTATCGATCTCTATATTAATTTCCACCTGTTATAAATATGAAATGTTGTCAATTGCATATGCTTTTAACACTATTGCGTAATCTTTGTTATGATATGTTATATCTGGAATTACATAATTATTATTTGATTTTTTTCTATAGAATTATTTCATATAATTATGAGACTGTTTATTACGGGTGTGTAATGATCGATGTAAAAATAAATGGCATAAGTATGTTGGATATAACAACATTTGATATAATTTCAAAGGGTATAATCACTCATTTGATATAATAAACGTTTGGTATAATTTTAAAATATCTATTTTTATTTCGTATATTTATCATTTGGTAGAACACTTATTTCCTATGGTATAATGTTCATTTGGTATAACAACATTTGGTATAATTTCATATGGTATAATTTCAATTAGTATAAAATACATTTGATATAATGTTTCATTTGATATAACAACATTAGGTATAATTTCATATGGTATAATTTCAATTAGTATAAAATACATTTGATATCATTAGGTATAGCTTCATTATGAATTGCATTTTATTTACCTAACCCAAAGTTTTCTTTCGTTTTGTGTAGTGATCGAACATAACCTATTTTTCTGGGAGCAGTCCATTTTTTCTGGGGGATGCAGTTCAAACCTTTTTTTTTCTAACCTAACCTAACCTAACCTACGTTTCTAATTGAACTTTTGGTTTAATTTTTTTTTAATGCGCTCCTAAATCCGCCCCACCGCCCCCCTATTTCTCTATACCCTATACGTTATGCCATTTGAACGTTAGATAAAATAAACGTTATACCATAAATTCATTAGAAGAAATATGCATTATACTTAAAGAATGTTATATTAAATGTTATTCGATAAAATGATCAGTATATGAAACAATAATTATATCAAATGTTGATATATTAAGTGTTGTTATATCATTCAATAATTATATCAAATGAGCGTTATAGCGACTCAAATTATATCAAATATTGTTAATAGCCATCGTTACGCACCCATTTATTACATCAATGCCAGAAGTTTAATTTTGATTGCCGACGTTAAAGTTTCCGTTTAAAATTATTTTTGATATTCTTTTAGAGTATGTACCCGTAGTATCCGTACCATGACAAGTCAATGATCCAATGATTAACGAGACAGATGTAAAGAGGGTCAATTAGAGATAAAAAGATACAAAATATAAGAGACAAATAAAGAGAGCCGTACATATTGATACAGTGGAAATAGAAAAAGATGTTGAGGAAGACTGAAATAAAGAGATGCATAGAGGGAAGCAGAGATAAACATAGACCATTATAATCATTATTAAATGTTTTGAAATGCGGAAAGTCTAAGTTATTTAGAACTAGCGACCCGCCCCGGCTTCGCACGGGTGCAATGCTGATAAATTATGCATGTATTATACATATAAACCTTCCTCTTGAATCACTCTATCTATTTAAAAAAACCGCATCAAAATCCGTTGCGTAGTTTTAAAGATTTAAGCATACAAAGGGACATAGGAACAGAGAAAGCGACTTTGTTTTATACTATGTAGTTGTTATTTGCAGAATTTTCCTGTAGGTACCGCATCCGAACGATTTATTTGCGCACCATGGTTGGCAGAATCCTTTCCTTTCCTATTAAATAATAAATAAACATTAAGGGTCTATCATACAGTCGAGTTCATTTACATCTACTCTACACACTTACGAGAACAAAAATATCTGAACACGATTTTATGCTCCTGACAATATAGGGTCGTGTTCAGATAATATTTTTGTTCTCGTAAGTGTGTAGATGTAAATGAACGCGACTGTACACAAATCGATCTAGTCCCAAACTAAGCAAAGCTTGTACTAGGGGCACTAGACGACGATATACATAATATATAAATACATATGTCGCAGTCATCTGGTTGAATCCGCTATTTGATTGAATGACTAGAGCCTTCATTAAATGACAACATTCAATTGAATGACTAAAGGACAACTCGTCAAGTTGTTTTGAATATAACGTTCAACGTCTTGACTGAACGTCATTTAGCATAGTCGTTGAATGGGATATAGCCAATTTTGTAATGACATAACACACCTTATCATGATTTTATATTGTATTGTATGTCTTAAGATAGGCAATACTGACTAGTTTTACCAACTAATTCAACACTTCGCTTTCGGACAAATGAAAATTTGGCGAGACGTTACAGATGGGAAACAAAAATTTGTGTTTCAGATAGGTGATGATCACCTTTCAGAGCAGATCCGACTCGGCCGGGTTAGGTTAGGTTAGTTTTTTTTTTATATCCCTTAAAAACTAAATTTCAATCACCTGACTGATTTTACGTCTGCTCTGTTCAAAGGGCTATGTTACAATCCGCTAAATAGTTGGACGTTGAGTGACGCTTGTTCAATCAACGTTCGGCCTAGTCACCTAGTCAGCCAGTAGTAATTTAATGAAGGCGCTAGTCATTCAATCAAATAGCGGATTCAACCAGATGACTGCAACACATTATATAAATAACATCCATGACCCAAGAACAAATATTCGAGTTTATCACACAAATATTTGCCCCGGCCGGGATTCGAACCCAGAACCGTCGGCTCAGTAGGCAGGTGTCTGCAAACTGCGCCAACCGCGTCGTATTATTTTAACTCATAGTAATAAAAACTCAGGTCCAAAACGAAGACAAAATAAAACTAGTATAACTGTTGTATTTTTTTAGGGTTCCGTACCCAAAAGGGTAAAAACGGGACCCTATTACTGAGACTTCGCTGTCCGTCCATCCGTCCGTCCGTCCGTCCGTCTGTCACCAGGCTGTATCTCAACAACGGTGATAGCTAGACAGTTGAAATTTTCACAGATGATGTATTTCTATTGCCGCTATAACAACAAATACTAAAAATAAAATAAAATAAATATTTAAGGGGGCTGCTCCCATACAACAAACTTGTTATAGATTATATATATGTATAGGCACGGAACCCTTCATGCGCGAGTCGGGCTCGCACTTGCCCAATTTTTTATATTTATTATTTCACAATATCACATTCGTATATCTCTGCAGCCGGCATAAATCTTCCTTTTGTTGCGCGAAATCCATCGTACTGCGAAAATGAATACGAAAATAGACGCGAAATATAATGCACACAAAAAATCAAATAGACGATAATTTGTCATATTCTGCTACTAACCTTGTTTGGTCTGTCTATTTTGTTATATAAAAGACAAGCGTGAGCGATGACACTGCGAAAATTTAATAATAGAATAATTGTTTTTATTTAAATAATGTTACTTTTTGCTATTTTCCCTTTTAATATATTTTTATATGCATTTATATTCTTTTGATTTCAAGATGATGAAATAATAAAACTCCATATATATTGCGTGTGTTGAAAAAATGCCTAATAGAATAAAATTCAAATAATACAATTTTGTTTTTATAATATTATTATATAGGTAATGTTACCTACTTTTTAATTTTATAAGTATTTATTTTGTTTATATGTATTGAAATAGTAAAATCCCATGTAAATTCAGTGATTTCAGTAGTAACAATTTAATTTAGTAATCCGTCGCTTTGCGGTGTGCAATTTATTTTTTTGTTAGCTGAGCGCTCTTACACTTTTAGAAAAAAAAAATAGTAACTTATTTTATCCAATTTAATCCGGTAACGTAAGAGCATAGGTATAGACCTAGACAGGTTTAAATGTATAATTTAAAAATGTCAGGACTTCGCTATTGAAGCTACTTATCTAAGTTTTAACCCCTTATTTGACATAATAATTATATTGAAATGTAGGTAATTATATATTTTTTATTTGCGGATATATTTGAATTTAAAAATTTTTCTTTATATTTTTGAAGTATAATGGTATTTTCACTTTAAAAATAGAATCGATGATAAGATTATAAAAAAAATGTATTTGTTAACATTGTTAAATAAGGGATTAACTTTTAAAATTGTACAGATTTTACGTTCAATTCGCTAGCAATTTCGCTAAAATTTCAACTACATATTATTATTTTATGATAATAAAAGGTCAAGATTGTTTTGTCTATTTCAACGGATGCAATGCGCTTAACCAAGTAGACATTATTGTTTTAAATATTACCGAAAAAAAAATACTGTTAGAAATTATTTAAAATATTAATTTTCGCGACAGGGACTTTTTTTGTAACTTATAATAAATAAAACTCGGAAAACTGGGCTCCATTGCAATCATTGACTTAAAAACTAAAATTAGAATAAAATATGTACCTACCTTGAAACAGATGAGGAGTGAGATGGGCATCGTCATAACTACAAGCATCCATGACAGAAACACAAGAATCTTGCCACAGGTTTTCGATTCTGATTCATTATCGTCGTTGGCTATAACAATTAGAGTCATATTAAAAAAAAGAACTTATTCACAACGTCCTTTTTCAAGGTGGTTGGAAAAAAATGTCTCGAGGGACGGCTGAAATAAAATGGCGACGGTAAAAAGAATATGTCATATAATTTGCGTTATAATGACGAATGACGGACCTGTCACATTAATCAATATTCTGACATAAATTATGCAATGAATTTGATGCTTAAATCGACATTTAATCACAGCTGAAAATTATAGTTGGAACAGAGTTTAATTATAGACACCGTCCGTTAAATTAGCTAATCACCGTTTTTAAAATCTGTCCGGAATTTTACAAGTTTACGTGAAATAAACATTCAAACGCGTAGAACGTTTCTTAAGTGCATTTTAAGTGTAGAAGTAATTTTTTTTTGTTTTCACTTTCATATTTGAACTTTCCACAAAATATTGTTAAATTATAAGCTATACCAGTGAATTTAACACAGTTCCTAACTTAGAAATCGTGGCGAAACTTTTATACATGTTTGTTGAAAGGTAATCAACGCGCACGTTTGGCACTGTAACTTACAAGAGGTGATCGTGAGATGCAAGTTCTGTCGACTAGACATTTCTAACATAGTAATACTAGACATCTACCAATAATTGGTGCGTGACCGTCCAATGGTAGACATTTACTGACCGCCGTGGCCGTTGTCACCGATATATAATTCACATGTGAACCACAAATGTGCTACGAACGACATATTAAGCAATATCACTATTATTACGCGTCCACTATTTCTAGTTCCGTTTGTTTTTAAACACAGAATATTCTCCAAACTTGTTTCAAAATTCGTTATGAATCGCGGGAAAATACTTTGAATTCGTAATTGGAATTAGTCACACAAATACTTACATTCAGAGACCACGACCGTCGTGGATTCGGAGTAGCGAGCCATCACTGCAGGTGGTAGCCGAGAGAGTGATGGCAGGCGAGTGATTTACCCCCTTTTTATAAGGGTCATCTTCGCCCTGCAGGAGATGCGCAAATGCATCGGACCCCCCGGTCCCGCCTCCAGGCGTGCCTCAGGCAGGGATGCCAGGTCGCTAGGACGAAATATCCGAACTAACCGTTCAACGGTCAGAGGCGAAATGATCGTATTTCATTATGAACGCTTTAATTCATTTAATTTTAGTTGCTTTCGTTTTATATTGAAATTTTCGTCAATTACCCACGCTATATCGATTTTTTAGCGTTCGCACGCAGGTTTACCAGGTGTCCGAAATTTAAGCGAAATATCGGAAATTAGTCAGATCCTGATAACTAGCAACTCTCCGTTAAACATCCTACGTGCAGGCAAAAAGCTGGGGGCTTACTACGTTTTCCCAGAACGAGTATGCTGAAGTTATATTTAGCATTCTGGAAAATTCCAACGGAAAATCAATATGTGTTTTAAGCTTCAAGTTTCTAGTGGTTTAGCAATTACGGTTGGTAGTAGGTTTATTGGTATAGAACATTGGCGAAGCGAAAATAGGGAACTTAAATAACAAGTCAGCCCAGAAACCTATTCAGGACGAAGCCTTATTTAATCAGATATGTGGACAGGGGTTACTTTGATCCACGGGGCAACATTGATCATCGGTTTTTAAACATGAATACGTCGTTTTAAAAGCATACCTAATGTATTTCTGTCGAGGTTGCCTACTCTAACCAAGAAATTTTATAAACGCGTTCAAAAACAAGCTTTCTATATTTAAAAAAAACTAGTGACTAATGTTAACCCGCGGATCAAAGTAACCCCTAACCACCATACGTACATCATCATCATCATCTCAGCCATAGGACGTCCACTGCTGAACATAGGCCTCCCCTTTGGACTTCCATATATACCGGTTGGAAGCGACCTGCATCCAGCGCCTTCCGGCGACCTTTATAAGGTCATCTGTCCATCTTGTAGGTGGACGTCCTACGCTGCGCTTGCTGGTCCGAGGTCTCCACTCGAGCACTTTACGGCCCCATCGGCCATCTGCTCTGCGTGCTATGTGGCCTGCCCATTGCCACTTCAACTTGCTAATCCGGTGAGCTATATCGGTCACTTTAGTTCGTCTACGGATTTCCTCATTTCTGATTCGATCACGTAGAGACACCCCGAGCATAGCCCTCTCCATTGCTCGTTGAGCGACTTTGAGCTTTGAGATGAGGCCGATAGTGAAAGACCACGTTTCGGTGCCGTAAGTCATCACTGGTAACACACATTGGTTGAAGACTTTCGTCTTGAGGCACTGAGGTATGTCGGATGAAAAGACATTGCGTAGTTTCCCGAACGCTGCCCAGCCGAGTTGGATTCGGCGGTTGACCTCTTTCTCGAAGTTGGACCTACCTAATTGGACCACTTGTCCTAGGTAGATGTATGAGTCAACAACTTCGAGTACCGAGTTTTCAACAGAGACTGGGATGGGCACAACCTTGGCATTTGACATGAGTTTCGTCTTGTCCATGTTCATTTTTAAGCCCACCCGTTGAGAAACTCGATTGAGGTCATCGAGCATCATGCTGAGTTCCTCCATCGACTTTGCCATGACTACGATGTCGTCGGCAAACCGAAGGTGAGTGATGTATTCGCCATTGATGTTGATGCCAAGTCCTTGCCATTCCAGGAGCTTGAAGGCGTCTTCCATAACGGCCGTAAACAGTTTCGGGGACACAACGTCCCCCTGTCTTACGCCTCTTCTCAATGGAATGGCCTTTGTGCTCTGCTCCTGAACTCGGACCGACATGGTGGCGTTACTATACAAACACTTCAACACTTCAATGTACCGATAGTCAATATGGCATCGCTGAAGTGACTCGAGCACCGCCCATGTTTCCACCGAATCGAAGGCTTTCTCATAGTCCACAAACGCTAAGCATAATGGCAAGTTATACTCTTCAGTCTTCTGTATAACTTGTCGCAGCGTATGTATGTGGTCTATGGTACTATAGCTTCTTCGGAAACCGGCTTGTTCGGGAGGCTGGAAGTCATCAAGTCTATGTTCGAGACGGTTCGTGATGACCCTTGAAAACAACTTATAAACATGGCTTAGAAGCGTGATGGGCCTGTAGTTCTTCAATAGGGTTTTATCACCTTTCTTAAAGAACAGTACTACCTCGCCTCTATTCCATGCTTCAGGCGTTTTGCCCTCGGACAAGACGGAATTAAAGAGCTTCTGGAGGACCTTAAGTACCGGTGTTCCACCCGCTCTCAGAAGCTCTGAGGTGATTCCGTCTTCGCCCGGCGCCTTGTTGTTCTTAAGGTGCTTCAGGGCCATCCTAATCTCGTACAGACTGACGCCATACGTACGCCTTTAAAAAATATATCTATTATTAAATTTTGTGAATTGTTATATTGTCAATTTTTTTTGTGTGCTGGCAGTACGAATATTGTGACGACATGGAATAAAACAAATATCATATTTTTTTTCTTATTTTAAGTTGAAAGTACTACACTAAAACAAGATTTGTTAACAGTAGAACAAATGTTATCTGACAAACTGAGTAGCCCTCAGCCAATATAAGTTGTGTAAAATTAGCATAATTTTGGTTAGGTACTACTGAGCACATCTTGTCCATTTCAGAAGTAGTAAAACTAGTTGAGCTATTTTTTTCAGTATAGATTCAGATTAAGAAAGCCAAAGTAAGTCAATAAAATAAATAAAATCAAGACAATTTTTGAAATACTTGAAACTATGGAAAGTGAAAAATGGCTCTAATGTCGTTGTGCCAACTCACTCCGTAAAACTCGATTTCTACCGGACGTGATATACCTACGTAGATGTGACTGTTATGAGCACTTCTGTATACTTTCAAAGAAAAAATCACCCTTATTACGGAAAATAAATCGATTGACATTGATATACAGCCTTTTGAGCCCGGCGAGAATATAGAAGCCATCATTTTTTTTTATTATCTTTATTAATTAGAAAGGGGTTATGTCATATTTAGGCTGCCCCTACACTGAAGTATGCAGTCACACTCAGTCCTAAGATTTGATAATGCATTACGAAATTCAAAAGTCCTTAAAGCACCGAAGAAGTCGTGCTAATCCCCTTGAAAAGTCGCAAAAATAATCGCACGCCATATTTTCCTTTTTTTAAACCGATTTACGAGTGACAAAGTTACCGCGCTGCTGTACGGGTAGCAGTCCCTGATGTAGAGGTCCATATGAGTTCGAAACATGCCGGGCCATTCCTGACAATTTCTCGTGAGTGTAAACCGTTTAATACAATAATTAAACCGATTTGTCAATTTTGTCATCTTTGAAGCTGAACAGACGCTACATTAAAACTATTCGATCAATCGTATATCATTCTTTTGATGTCTAATTTTAATTTAAACTCGAAATAATCTAAATATCATAGGTTTTTTTTAATTATCGTTGGAGGTTTGCAAGCGAT
This sequence comes from Apotomis betuletana, assembly GCA_932273695.1. Classification (NCBI taxonomy): domain Eukaryota; kingdom Metazoa; phylum Arthropoda; class Insecta; order Lepidoptera; family Tortricidae; genus Apotomis; species Apotomis betuletana. The sequence goes on along the minus strand of OW026298.1, from coordinate 6,007,231 downwards.
ACCACTTAAAAGGCAGCCTTTGTATTTCTTATAGTTGAATTCGGTTTATGTTTTCTCAAGAAGTAATCATCTCACAATTAAAAGTTTACTTTTTTTACGTACCTGCTTATAAAGTTCACCTCTATAATGAAATGGGTGGATATTTTGTCGTTTTTCGACGGCGTCCATTGTACAGTCGAGTTCATTTACATCTACACACTTACGAGAACATAAATATCTGAACACGATTTTATGCTCCTGACAATAGGGTGGTGTTCAGATATTTTTGTTTTTTTACGGGCCGGGCGAAGTTAGATACCCCAACGTCGAACTAGAGCATTTCTCAAAACGTTTGTACAAAATTAAGACTTCAATTAAGAGGCCTTATTCCTTTTAAAATGCTGATTGTTTTAGACATTTTCTCTATGTTCAAACATGTTACTTAACATATTATTGTATTTTACTACCTAGAACAGGGCTATTGGGATTTATTGGTAGTTATATATTTGAAACCTACAGTTTGAATTTTTCACTGATAATTTTTGTTTTAAAAACTACTCGAAATTGTCAAAATTCACGCGGAAAATTAGTTTTTCCAACTTATTTTCGACTGCATGAAATGAAAGCATGAAATAGCTATGTTACTATCTAGAACGCTTATTTACTTCAAAAAGTTGTTTGAAATTATCAATTTATTTGTCATAATATGAAAAAAAAAAATCTAAAGGAATAAGGTCTCATTTCCTATTTTGTTACCAATTATTTTAGCAATTTTATTTCAATGTTACGGCTATGTTCGATAAATCCTGTTATGCTACCTCTGTAAATCTTAGAAAAGATTATTCAAGATATATTTCGTTATTAAAAAGACCATTCGAATTAAGTGGTAAGACAACTTAAAAACCTACACTAACCTAACTCTAGCCAAGGTCGGTCATTGGAGGAAATGATCCCAAGATGCGGCGTTTCCCCGCTGCACAGCAATACTGAACCTTTTACTGCTTTTACTTTTTTTATGAAGTATATATAATCTGAAATCAATGTATTGGAAATAATAATAATTGATATTAAAAGAAGAGTTTTACAGGACTTACTTTAGGTACTCAATACGATAGTGACGGCGATCTACCTAAAACTACGGAAATTTCGTTGTATAGTTGCAGTATTTTAAATAGTCGACAACGCACGACTACGGCATTTGAATTAAATTATAAAGTTATTGTTGTGAACTAACAGAAGATTTCAGTAGAAAAAAATATACAAGAACATTTAACATATCAAATGACTTGTCTTGTGGAATAAGGCGATGATACCCGATATTTCTACCTTGTTTTTAACTTTTTAGTTCGTTTCTCCGTAGTCTGGTTTAAGTTTTTTAACCTTTTATTTTATTATTATAAGCGTATTAACTGTTGACGTGACAACGTCTTAAATTAGGTTGCGCTCGGAGTCACTCATGAAAAAGTGTAACGCCCGCTCACGTTACGATGTTTATGTCCCGCTAAAACTCGAGAACGGCTGAACCGATTTGGCTAATTTTAGTATTGAAATATTCGTGGAAGTCAAGGGAAGGTTTAAACGGTGAGAAAATATTGAATAAATGAGTGGAAAATAATAAAAACGATAATTTTATATTCCCATACAAATACAAACTGTTCGTACTTACCTGTCAAACATATGATGTTTGTTCCGTCGGTTCGGTATTTTTAGAATAATTACATGTAGATCTAGACTAAATAAGGGTTTGGAATCCGCAACATACATGCATAATAGTCTGATTATCGCATATTGAGATTTAAAACGTGTAAAATAATGACACTATAATGACATTAATGACACATGTGATGGGTGCGTTCAGAAAGTAACACTTAAAATGTTGTTAGGGAAATTGTGAATGGATATGATTCGTTCGCTGATATGATACAAATAAATATTCTACCGAGAAAAAGACGTTGTCACGTAAAATCTTCCTTCGCCCGTAAAACCGACTTTACAGGAAACCATTTTTTTTATGTTATAAACGGAATTGTTTATTATTACGTAATAAGGAATAAAATTTGTACGCCAAACGGCAAAACACAGAGTTATGAATGTTTTTACATTACCAAATAAAATCTTATTGTAGTACCTGTGATTTACAAATAGGTAAATTAATTCTATTCTTTTCTATTCTATTCTAAAGGTCACGATATATTACACGTACATAATTTATTACAAAGTTCGACCACACCGCTGCTGAAAAAATGGTGACGGTAACTTTTCTACACTCTTGTGGTGAAGTGAATGCCATAAACGACGATATTATACTGTCATATATACATGTCAAAGTTTTAACTAAATAAAGCCTAATAATTCGGGTAATGATTCTTTATCTCAATTTATTTAGTTAAAACAATAATGGAAAAATATTTACGCCCCGAGCGATTCGACGCTGATCCAGCGTCAAACGTGGATAATGCCGCTGTTTGGATTCATTGGCGAAAAACATTTGAAAGCTTTTTGTCGTCGATGCAGACGGCCGACAAAAAACCATGCGCTGAAGAATTGAAATACGAGCTACTAGTAAACCACCTATTGTCAGGTGTATACAGCTACATACGCGACGAGAAAAAGTATACGGATGCTGTTACAAAACTGGAAACACTCTTTGTCAAACCAGCTAACGAAATTTATTCGCGCTATAAACTGATCAAAAGGCAACAACAGCCAGGTGAGACCATTGATAAGTACGTCCAAGAACTTAAACTACTGGCCAAGGACTGTGCGTTCGAATCAGTATCTGCAGAAACTAACGAAAATGAATATATAAGAGACGCTTTCATAGCAGGCCTGTCGTCAACCGCTATTCGACAAAGACTCCTAGAAAACACCTCTCTTAGCTTAGACGCTGCTTACAGGCAAGCCCGTTCGCTTGAAATGGCGCAGATTAACAATGAACACTATCAACAGCCATCAGTTAGTACATTCGTGAACGCTACCGCTGCGCCTAAGCAAGTTTCGCAGTACGAAACCTGCTATTTCTGTGGGTCAAAAAGACACTTACGTCGAGTATGTCCTGCTTTCAACGCTACTTGTTTGACGTGTGGAAAAAAGGGACATTTTGCAAAGGTATGCAAAAGCAAGCCTCAAACACAGAGTGCCTCTATAACTTGCTGCAATGAAACACAAGAATCTGGCCCAGACGTGCCACCGACATTTCTATCATGCCTCACCGCAGCTACGAATAATGATATCAGTAAAGCAACCGTCGACATTACCTTAAACAATAATACTATCACTGCCAAGGGTCTCATTGACACGGGCAGCTCGGCGAGCTTCATCAACAGCCGACTAGTCGATAATTACAAGCTAAATAAGACCGCTTGTAAACAAAACGTGACTATGGCTGCTACACACATGGTCTCTACAGTTAACGAGCTCTGTATATTAAATATTGGACTATTGGGACAAAGTATTGAGGCTGAGTTTCTAGTACTACAGGGACTATGCGCTGATATCATCATAGGGCATGACATTCTAAAGAAACATAAGGCCCTCGAAATGCACTTTGGCGGGCCACGTGCGCCATTGAAACTATATTCTCTATCACGAGCCAACATCGAGCCTGTCAGTCTGTTCCCGAACCTCCTGCCGGACTGTAAACCAGTGGCCATCAAGTCAAGGAAATATTCACCAGATGACGCTGCATTCATCAGCGCAGAAGTTAAGAAACTTTTAGATGACAAAATCATCGAGCCAAGTCAATCACCATGGCGAGCTCAGGTTTTAGTGACATCAAATGAGAATCATAGAAAAAGAATGTGTATTGATTATTCACTCACGATCAACAAGTTCACTCAGCTGGATGCGTACCCCTTGCCCAGCATCGAAGACATAGTAACAAAGGTAGCGAAATTCAGGGTATTCAGCAAGATTGACTTACGAAGTGCCTATCATCAGATACCAATAGTAGCTAATGAAAAGCCCTATACTGCATTTGAAGCCGATGGTAATTTATACCAATTTTGTTCAATTCCATTCGGAGTCACCAACGGCGTTGCTGCTTTTCAGCGAGCTATTAACTCAATCCTAAGTAAAGAAAAAACCCAAGGGATATACGCTTACCTCGACGACATAACTATATGTGGACGTGATCAAGATGACCATAACGAAAAATTGAAACATTTTTTAGATATTGCTACCCGCTATAACCTTACATTGAATCTAGAGAAAAGCGAATTCTCGAAGCGACAAATTAGCATTCTGGGGTATAATATTCAAGACGGTATTATAAAACCTGACCCTGAAAGGTTACGTCCACTCTTAGAGCTCCCTATTCCGACCAATTCAGCCTCTTTAAGGCGAGCACTAGGACTATTTGCTCATTATTCAAAATGGGTACCTACCTTTTCTAAGAAAATACATCCTCTTGTGGCACATCAAACGTTTCCGCTTTCACTTGAAGCTAGGCAAGCTTTTGATCAAATAAAGAAAGAGATAGCCGAGTCAACGCTACACGCCATTGATGACAAGATCCCTTTTACGGTTGAAACTGACGCATCAGACCACACTATCGCTGGGACATTAACACAGGAAGGGAGACCTATAGCTTTTTTTTCTCGCACACTTTCTAGCTGTGAACGAAATTACCCGGCCGTTGAAAAAGAAGCAACAGCTATAGTGGAATCGATCAGGAAATGGCGCCAGTTTCTTTGTGGAAGAGCATTCAGACTAATCACGGATCAAAAGTCGGTATCCTATATGCTTGACCAAACACATTCGTCAAGAATAAAAAATGATAAAATTCAACGTTGGAGATTGGAGCTAGCTATATTCAAATTCGACATCATATATCGTCCAGGAAAAGACAATCAAGCCGCCGATGCACTATCCCGCGCTAACTTAATAGCTTCGTCAACGACAAAAGATGATTTACGGACACTTCACGACAACCTTTGTCATCCAGGAGTCACGAGGATGAGTCATTGGGTAAGAAATAAAAATCTACCATATTCTATCGAAGAAATAAAACAAATAACGTCTTCATGTCGTGTTTGTGCCGAATTGAAACCTCGGTTTCACAAATATAAAGGAACGCTCATAAAGGCGACGTCTCCATTCGAAAGGCTGTCCATTGATTTTAAAGGGCCATTGCCGTCAGAAGGCACTAAAAACCGCTACATTTTGACCATAATTGACGAATATTCACGCTTTCCATTTGCTTACCCCTGCTCAGATCTTACTTCAGAGACTGTCAAATCTAAGCTAACTGATCTTTTTGCAACGTTTGGGATGCCAACTTATATTCATAGCGATCGAGGGGCAACCTTCTTGTCTGATGACGTAAGACAATTCTTACATGAAAAATCCATAGCTACTAGCTATACTACACCTTACAACCCACGTGGTAACGGACAAACAGAACGGTACAATGGAATCATCTGGAAAACTATAGAATTGGCCCTGAAGACGCAAAATTTACCTACGACAAAGTGGGAGCTAGTTCTAACGGGGGCGCTCCATGCGATCCGCTCCCTGTTATGCACGGCAACTAATTGCACTCCTCACGAGCGGATGTTTACACACCCAAGGCGTTCCGCGAATGGCCAATCTTTACCATCATGGCTGTCTAGCTCCGAGCGAGTTTTGCTAAAGAATCACCACAGATCGAGCAAATATGATCCCATCGTGGAGGAAGTAGATCTGCTCGAAGTAAATCCACAGCACTCGCTCGTCCGTTTTTCAAATGGGAGAGAATCCGTAGTCGCAAACCGTCACCTTGCCCCTGGAGGGAGCCGTCCAAGGGGTGACGACGACAGTGACGAAGAGGATTGGGCGGAGGCTGAAGAACAACCGTCCATAAACAATAACGATACGGTACACACACCAGAGACCCCTCAATCTCGACGTTCCGTTAGGCAGTGCCTATTCTTTATTCTTTATGCAAATTCCAGACAGATCGAGGTTTCATTTATGTCTGCTTCTTCCCCCAAAACTAAATCAATCTTTTCGTTAATTTTATCAAGGTCCGGGGGCAGGTACCATTCGTAAAATGTAAGAAATCGTAGGAAGCACCGGAATCAGAGCGAAAGCACAGAATACTTAATAGTAAGTCTACATAGAGAATGCACACGCTCACCCCCGCACCGATTCGAGTTACCTCACCCCGCAAGGGCACCGAGTTGGAATCGTGTTGGCTGCGTAGAAAATTTTGTAAGGGTTGTGTACATGGTGTTGGTAAATGACTGGTGGTGATGATGGTGATGATTTATTTATTTATTTAATCTTTATTGCACAAAAGAAAAACAAATCGTACAAAAGGCGGACTTAATGCCATAGGGCATTCTCTTTTCATTTATGGGCGGTGCAACTAACTTAAATAGGTTTTAATAGATAAATACTTAGAAAAATATGTACATATATTTATTATATATACATAATATAAATATATATGGACTAAAAATCAAAACAGATATGCTAATATTTCTCCATTCTGCTAATGAAGAGGTCACGCAAGGATTTTTTAAAATTTAACTTGTTCGGGGCTTGCTTGATCTTGAGGGGAAGGCGGTTCCAGAGGCGGGCCACTTGGACGGTAAACGAGTTGGACATAAAACCTGTACGGTGAGGAGGGATAGAAAGAGATAGATTGCCAGAAGAGCGAAATTGACGGTTAAGAGTTAAACCATAATACTGGAAGAAGTCTTTGAGGTATTCGGGAGAATTCGAGTCTTTGAGAATTGAGAAGAGAGTGCAAAGCATTCGCATTTCACGTCGTTGACGGATAGGAAGCCAGCCGAGCTGAGCGCGGTAAGAAGACACGTGGTCATACTTACGGAGACAGAAAATGAAACGAATGCAGTTGTTGAGAAGTAAGTCTTTTACAGTTTGTTCAGAAGCTCCTCGGTTAGGTCCGGATAACACACATCACCGTAGTCAATTATAGGTGAAATTAACGTCTGAACAAGCAGGGTCTTGGTTTTAATGGGTAAACAGTGCTTAAGTTTGTTAAGAGCATGCAAAGAACCCATGACCTTCCTGCTAACCTCGGCAACCTGCGTTCTCCAGCTTAGAGTGCGGTTCAAGTGAACACCTAAATTTTTGACGCTCGAACTAAAAGGTATAGGTATGCCGTTAAAACTTCGTGGCGTGAGAGTGTCAAGGTCAATTTTGGCGAGCTGGCGGGAGCTACCTACGATAATAGCCTGACACTTTGACGGATTAACAAATAGTCCGAATTTCTCGGACCATTGTTGGATGTGCAGGAGGTCTAAGTTTAACCTGTCAATGGCAATCTCAAGATGATGATGATGATGAAGGTGGTGACTGGTGGTGGTGATGATGATGATGGTTGTGATCAGATGATGATAGTGGTGATAGTGTCGTCGATGATAATGATAATAGTGGTGACTGGTGGTGATGATAATGATGACGATGACCATAAAATCACCATCATCATCATCAAAAATTCATCACCACCACTACCACCGTCACCATCCCCACCACTATCACCACCATCACCAATATTATGTCATATTGTGTTTGTGAAGAGCGCTGTCAAAAGTGTTAAAGAGGTTCACAGCGCCATTTTACTTTTAATAGTGATCTATTATTTGTATTTGTATTTGTTTATCTCGTGATAAATAAGTGACAAAGCATCTGTCACACTCGCATTTTGTCAAAACGAGACAGATGATTTGTTTATTATCGCGTGTTAAAAGCAACCATTATAGGCCCCCCGTCTGCGTCGTACCTATGAACCGCCGATGCGGTCTCAGAGGCACCAAACTAAAACCTCTTTATTTTTATTAAATCACCGGCGCAGCTAAAAAAAACTGTCACTTTTTAGGGTTCCGTACCTAAGGGGTAAAAAAAATGGCCAAGAGCATGCCGGGCCACGCTCAGTGTAGGGTTCCGTAGTTGCCCATCCTTCACAATAGACGGGCCTAAAACAGCGGTTTTAAGCCCGAGGATTAAATTACGAGAAAGATTTCAAGCTCTATAAAAAGGTCGTAAACGCGTAAGTAACTGTAATTACTTACTACCTTCTGGAAGTACGAAAAAAAAACACCCCACTTTAGTTGAGGTCCGAAAAAATATTTTTTTTTTATTTATTTTTTACCGGTTTATCGGCGTGATACATACACTCAAATTTCAGCTTTCTAGTACTAATGATCACGGAGCTAAGCCGCGGACGGACACAGACGGACATGGGGAAACTATAAGGGTTCCTAGTTGACTACAGAACCATGAATAAGGAGACCCTATTACTAAGACCCGCTGTCCGTCTGTCTGTCAACTACAGCCCGTCTAGCACAACTATGTTTCGCCACTCTTGTCACCAAACGTAGCGCTACCGGTCACTCTCTCACATTACTGCACAGAAAGAGACAGGCAATAATAATAATAGTACTCTTTATTGTGCACCACAAAGTAAAAGTAAAAATAACAAAAGAAATAAAAAAAGTATTACAAATGGTAACAACAGGCGGTCTTATCGCTAAAAAGCGATCTCTTCCAGGGCAATCATCTCACGCGAAATAGTCGCTTGTGACGGTTGTAGAGGTGGCCTCCGACGAATGTATTGATTGTACGCCATACGTGTTGTCAACAAATTAATCAGACGGCGCCCTTAATTTGATGTCATTGGCGGCAAAATCGTTACTTTTAAACCCCGACGCAAAAGGGTGTGGCATTCCATTTGCGCTAGGTGTGACGTTATAGAACTATTAAAGCATCAATATTATTATTTTAGTAACTTTTTTATTTTTATTTTTGGTGCCGTAGTGCTCCTAGATAAAATACCTAATCACTCAATTGCTTCGAATTTTGAACTCTATTAATACATTAAAATAAGAGCGGTGACAGGTGGCCGTAGTAGGGTCGATTGCAAAAAAATTGTACATATAGTAGAGTTGCTAAGCCGCGAAATTGTGCACATCGGGTTACAAGCATGAAATTTCCTTTCCGGTGGCGAATGCACTAGTCTCAAAACGCACTATTAGTCAATACACTCTAATTTCGAAAGCCCCTCTTCTCATAAGAAACTAGGCCCAAAATACCATATTTCCAAAAAGGCTCATTCTCGATTTACACGAGAACCATTGAGAACTAGTTCCAAAATCATAGAACGTTCCACGGTGACTATTTTCAGATGTAGAGGGAAGTCAGATTCGTCCCCTGTGTGGTGGGAGAGCGGGGTAAAGAGGACCAAGTACTGCTCTTTTTTTTTTTTTTTTCTGATCAGATAACGCTATTAGGACTTGTGTGGTGTCGGTTTCATGTAAAACAGATATCAGCAATTCAGTTTTCATGTTATTTATTCATAGTACCGTATCAAAATATGGTTGTATTTCCGAAAATGTAAAAATTCACATCAAGTTTTTTTTATTCAGGGAGATAAATTAGGTATATTTCCTGAATATTTACAACTAACAAAAATAGTGCAAATTAGCAAATTTAATCTAGTTTCTAAAAATATATACATATTGGGCACTCTTCATACAAACAGTAACTTAAATAAATTGTTGATGTTGAGATTAGCCCGGGTGCTCGCGGTACATTAGCAAAAAAATATTTTGTTTTAATTACATTAATTTGTTTTTTTAGGACGTATGTAGTAAATAATATATGTAAAAGCATGTTAATAATCATTATTTAATGTATTTAATGAAGCGAAATAGGATGCGTTCGGAGATTTACGTTGGTTACGCCGACGTAAAGATATATTTTAAGCTATTGTTTGTATGAGAAGTGCCCAACATGCATATATTTTTAGAAACTAGATTAAATTAGATTTTTGAAATAATAATAATAATTTGAAAACGTTCACGAAATTGAACTAATTTACCTCACTGAATAAAAAAACTTGTTGTGATTTTTACCTTTTCGGCCATACACCCATATTTTTCTATAGAACTATACAAAAAACATAAAAGAATAAACTATGAATACAAAGATCAAAGCTTAAAGAAAAATTGAAAAAGGAGCTACCTGGTGGAAATTGTGGTGTACCCACATTAAAACAAAATGAGACATTACATGTTTCATAAATTTATAAAAAAATAAGTTAAAAGCTTAGATAACAAAAAACCACGAACGCTTCCTTTGTGTGAAGAAAGTTAGTCATACAAAATGTATGGGTAACTTTCGTCACACAAAGGAATCATTAAGTTTTGTTTTAATTAAAGCCCTTAACTATGTAATTTTTTTTTGCAATCGACCCATTTACCAATTAAAGTAATTGAGTGGTTAAATTGCAATTAATTACCAAATTATACTGTTGACAAAACTGATTATATTCTAAAGGCATGTATTCAAATCGATATCTGTATAGTATATTCCCTTTTTTCGATCAAAATATTTGAAAGTTTCACCAAAAATACTGACTTGCATACTAATTATGCACACTAAATAATGCGAATTAAATATACTATTTAAAGGTATTTGCAAAACTGTTTTACTGGATGTAAAAAAAAACTAACCTAACCTAACCCGGCTGAGTCGGATCTTAGTGTGCAGTGCGAGGATAATTAGTGTGCAAGTCAGTATTTTTGGTGAAACTTTCAGATATATCCGATGTACGAACCATATTTTTTGTGTGAATTCGGTTAAAAAGGTCATCTCGTTTTGTATGATGTTTAAGTTTTTTTGTAGGACATGTTCAGTTAATCAATTGTTTTTTTTTGCACAGCATTAGTTTTTCTGGTATGCATTCAGTTAATTAGTGGAGTTACCTAGAGTGCTGAAAAATTATACAGATGTGCATTTAATATTTAATATCCCTATTCTAAATACAAAAATCTAAAACTTGACATTCCTAAAAATGAAAATATATAAAACCCAATAACAAAAAAGAGAGCTAGGCTAAAAACCGTCCCGCGTTCCTCCCGATGCAAAGGTGCCCATCACGCTCGCCGCGTTGCCACGTTGAATTGCGATAGACAACCTTTGCATCAAGAAGGACCCGGAACGAGGATCGAGAGTATCGAGACCTGCTTGTGCCAAGTGCCGCCCCAGCTCCATTAAAAAGTTTTTACCCTCCGCACACCAAACTCCGGACGTCTACACCGCAAGTGAGACGAACAAATTATACTGTTTATATAATTTTTGTTAATTAATACGTAAATATGTATCTAGGAGCATGGTAGTGTAGCGGACACCACGCGTAAGAAAACGCTACCGCTTATGAGCTTGGGCAACCGCAAAACATGCCACAGCACCGGTGCATCTTTTGTTCGGAGCGCGCCCGCGCCCCGTTGCCGATATGAAACGGGGCCTATGATGGTTGTGTTTATCACGTGATAAATAAGTGACAAAGCATCTGTCACTCACACTCGCATTTTGTCAAAACGAGACGAATGCCTTGTCACTTATTTATCGCGTGATAAATGCAACCATCATAGGCCCGCTGGAGTCTCAACGCATCAGCCGGCGCACTTCCATTCCCTGCTCTGCTTTGCTCGCGCGCGCTTTGCCTTATATAAATTCCGTTCAACTATCCATTTGTAAATCGTTCATTTCTATAGCTTTCATAATCTTTGTTTTCTATTTCTAATTCTATCATCTATTTCTTCCTTTCACTTCTGTTTACTTTCTTTCAATTTGCTGTTAAATGTTTGTAAATTTCCTTCCGTAAATTAAACACGCTTGTAAGTTATCGCGTTGTTGTTAGTCATCTACATCGCTTCGTTTCACCCGCTATATAACTTCGCTCAATAATAACGCAACCTACAACGAGTCCTATACCTACACCACAGTAGCACCCCTGCCAAGTCGGAAAAATTATCACCCCGGTAAGGTTAACGTACGATGCCCGTACAAGGCGGGAAAAACCATTTTCATCTTTTCATTTGCGTGCATAAAAATGAAAAAGTGATCATCGAGTAAGATTCAAAAAGAGTTTTTTGCAACTTCTGTTTTCTTCGCCGGAAAGTATTATTTTGGATATTTTTCGACGCACGCACGCACTGTAACATTTCCTGAATCATGAACATTGTAGAAATGAAGAATAGTAGTTTAGTTCACTTTTATTATTTTCTCTGCTACATTACATTGACATAAAAAGAAGATTCAAAGCGTATCGTGAACAGAAGTGTAAATTATATAAAATATGCTAAACTTATTTTGCTCATACGCCGCGGGCGGAAAGGAGCGTTTTAAATCGAGCTATGTAAAAACCTACTTAAAGCCTGACCAGAAATATATGAGGATTGTCAAGAGGGCGCTATTTATAAGATTTATATTTTCTATGACAGATATAAGTATCTACCTTTTTTATAACTGAGTAATAAATTAACACGAAACATATTGTATAAGCTTTACGATTGTTTTGTAATCGAGGGATTAAGTCGTATCCATATAAAGATTACGTTAATCTGAACACCAGTATCAGCGCAAACTGCAACTAATATTTCTCATTAGGAGTAAATTCCATGCTCTAATCCTGTTTGAAACCTGTTTCCCCAAATCTAACATACAGATCGAACTCCTTTGTAAGCTTTGGATCATTTCTTGGTGACAGTTGCAAAGGATATTGCAATATTAATGCCAAAGCAGCGTGCAGCGTTACATACGTACAAAGGTAAAGTAAAACTAATCCATCGAAAGCTAATGTTTGGGATGGGACTCTAATACGGCTTGGTAATATCCAAAATTTACCAATGTTCTATTCGTCTAAGTACCGTACCGTTACTATACTCAATTACCTACTCGTATATGAGAACTTAATTAGTATTTTATGGCATGTATTTAAATCGACATCTGTATATTCCCTTTTTTCGATCAAAATATTTGAAAGTTTCACCAAAAATACTGACTTGCACACTAATTATGCACACTAAATAATGCGAATTCAATATACTATTTACAGGTATTTGCAAAACTGTTTTACTGGATATAAAAAAAAAAAACCTAACCTAACCCGGCCGAGTCGGATCTTAGTGTGCAGTGCGAGGATAATTACCTAGTGCGCAAGTCAATATTTTTAGTGAAACTTTCAAATATATCCGATGTACGAACCATATTTTTGGTGTGAATTCGGTTAAAAAGGTCATCTCGTTTTGTATGATGTTTAAGTTTTTTTGTAGGACATGTTCAGTTCATCAATTTATTTTTGCACCAGCATTAGTTTTTCTGGTATGCATTTAGTTAATTAGTGGAGTTACCGTGTGATGCTTCCTGCCCACGCCACAGACGCAATTTGAATCCTGATTATTGTAAACAAATGTTCAAGATATGTACATAATTTGTACGTCATTAAAAAAAAAAGTACGATAAAGGTTTTGGAGATTTTGAACAAAATTAGTGGCGTGGGCAGAAAGTATGGTTCCTAGCCACGCCACCTAAAATAGCGCAGTAGGACTGTTAGTTGTTATTTTTATAGTGTTAAATAATTGTACGAAAATTGTTCGTCCTGAATATAAACAACCCGCCGTCCAACCGTCCGTCCGTCCGTCACCAGACTGTATCTCATGAACAACATGTATCAAGTCATAGCTAGAGAGTTGAAATTTTCACAGGGGGTGTATTTCTGTAGCCGCTATACGACAAACACTAAAACATAATAAAAGTAATATTTAAGGGAGGCTCCCATACAACAAACATGATTTTTGGCCGTTTTTGGTACGGAACCCTTCGTGCACGAGTCCGGCTCGCACTCGGACGGTTTTTTTTATATACATCAAATCTTTTTTTGTGCGACAAAGCAAGGTCGATTTAAGATTTTATAGAATAATTTTACGAATATTGTTCGCCTTGAAAACAAACAAAATAATACGTAAATAGGTGTACGAAATAAAATATAAATATTTGATTTTAATTAATTTAATTACCAAAATAAATTCGGATCCTCTCCGTTAGCCCGAAAAAGTTTCTTCCTAATTATTCATTAGCCGTAATTTTACAATTCCGGATTTTCATAATCCTTTATATCATAAAACCGAATTCACAGTAGCCCTAATATAACATGAAATCATGAAATTTAGTATCAGTAATGGTTAGGTTTAATTATAATTAGGAATAATAATCATTTGTTTATTTAAGCGGTGGTAGCCTAGTGGTTAGGGCATGCGACTTTCAATCCGGAGGTCGCGGGTTCGAACCCGGCCCGTACCAATGAGTTTTTCGGAACTTATGTACGGAATGTCATTTGATATTTACCACTCGCTTTTCGGTGAAGGAAAACATCGTGAGGAAACCACCTAAGCCCAATAAGGCCTAGTTTCCCCTCTGGGTTGGAAGGTCAGATGGCAGTCGCTTGCGTAAAAACTAGTGCCTACGCCACATCTTGGGATTTAATCTCTAAGAAAAATTATACTTAAAATTTTGTAATACTGTAATTTGCTTATAGAAAATGTTTTAAGTTTATTTAAGAAAAAAATGCTTACTGTTGAGTTTCTTTCGGCTTTCCTCTTAATAGCGGACTCCGAAATTCCGTATATGCAAAAGACATGTGAAAGTGCCCTTGTGGCACAGAAATAAATTTTTGATTTGCCCTGATAACGTTAGTGCTAACTTTACTACAACTAACAACGTTAGGTATAATTTTCATTAGATGTAATAATACCTAAATGTCAAATGCTCTAATATTTACATGAACTAAATATCAAGTACAATAATATGACATAAACAAATGATCCTAAAATAAATAAATAAATCCTCCTAGCCTTTATCCCATTTTTTGAGAATGAATTCTCAATCGGGGTCGGCTACCTAAATCCCAAGATGTGGCGTAGGCACTAGTTTTTACGCAAGCGACTGCCATCTGACCTTCCAACCCAGAGGGGAAACTAGGCCTTATTGGGCTTAGGTGGTTTCCTCACGATGTTTTCCTTCACCGAAAAGCGAGTGGTAAATATCAAATGACATTCCGTACATAAGTTCCGAAAAACTCATTGGTACGGGCCGGGTTCGAACCCGCGACCTCCGGATTGAAAGTCGCATGCCCTAACCACTAGGCTACCACCGCTTAAATAAACAAATGATTATTATTCCTAATTATAATTAAACCTAATCATTACTGATACTAAATTTCATGTTATATTAGGGCTACTGTGAATTCGGTTTTATGATATTATAAAGGATTATGAAAATCCGGAATTGTAAAATTACGGCTAATGAATAATTAGGAAGAAAGTTTTTCGGGCTAACGGAGAGGATCCGAATTTATTAATTTGTTAATTAAATTAATTAAAATCAAATATTTATATTTTATTTCGTACACCTATTTACGTATTATTTTGTTTGTTTTCAAGGCGAACAATATTCGTAAAATTATTCTATAAAATCTTAAATCGACCTTGCTTTGTCGCACAAAAAAAGATTTGATGTATATAAAAAAAACCGTCCGAGTGCGAGCCGGACTCGTGCACGAAGGGTTCCGTACCAAAAACGGCCAAAAATCATGTTTGTTGTATGGGAGCCCCCCTTAAATATTACTTTTATTATGTTTTAGTGTTTGTCGTATAGCGGCTACAGAAATACACCCCCTGTGAAAATTTCAACTCTCTAGCTATGACTTGATACATGTTGTTCATGAGATACAGTCTGGTGACGGACGGACGGACGGTTGGACGGCGGGTTGTTTATATTCAGGACGAACAATTTTCGTACAATTATTTAACACTATAAAAATAACAACTAACAGTCCTACTGCGCTATTTTAGGTGGCGTGGCTAGGAACCATACTTTCTGCCCACGCCACTAATTTTGTTCAAAATCTCCAAAACCTTTATCGTCCTTTTTTTTTAAATAACGTACAAATTATGTACATATCTTGAACATTTGTTTACAATAATCAGGATTCAAATTGCGTCTGTGGCGTGGGCAGGAAGCATCACACGAGTTACCTAGTGTACTGAAAAGTTATACAGATGTGCATTTAAATATATCCCGTATTTTATCTACAGCCATCTTGTTAAATTCCTATCTCTCTCTCTCTCTCTCTCTCTCTCTCTTGTCGCTTCCTCATTACTGAGGATCGTGGTCATCACTGGATGGCTTACACTTGGTGTGAATGATTTGTCTCCATCGAGTCCTGTCCATTGCTTCCCTTACAACCGAGCAAAACTTGGAGGAAGACGTGTCCTTCACTTGATCGGTCCATCTGGTTGGGGATCGTCCACGAGCTCGTTTACCCTCTGTGTTCCCAACTACGATCAGCTTTTCCAGACTGTCATCTCCTCTTCGCACTATATGGCCGAAATACGATAGAATTCGTTGGTGACATATTGTAGACAAGCGGGGTTTAATATTGAGCTGGGAGAGAATCGATTTATTGGTGCGCTTGCCAGTCCAGGGTATCCTCATCATGCGCCTCCAGCACCACATCTCCAAAGCATCGATCCTCTGCCTCTCTCGAGCTCGTATCGTCCACGTTTCAACTCCATATAGAAAAATGGGGAATATTAGAGCACGTATCAATCGGGTCTTAGTATTAATGGATATTCCTCTCTTTTTCCATATGTTGTTCAGGCGGGTCATAGCGTCCTTGGTCATAGTCATACCCAATGCGATGCAATGAAATAAAATTTCCTATAACAAGTTCAGATATTATAGGTAAGGACCTACATTACTTGGCAGCGACCAAGACAGAGATGTAATTTCATAACAGTACCGTAGCCACCGCGAGGTCACCATTACAGTATCAATTTTGATTTTTTGTTATGGTGACCTCCCCCCGCCACGCGAGTCACCTCATGTGTTCCTCTGCTCCGCGGACTGACTAGCGGGACTGAGTATTTCATATTTTCGTAAAAGAAAATCTATGATAATGATTATGAATATGTGTGTAGATAATAGTAGTTTTTGCAACTGCCACATAATGAGAGGTCTTAAAATACGAGTGTGGTTTTATGAAACGAGCCGTAGGCGAGTGATTTAAAACCTAACTCACTCGTGTCTAGGTCTAGGACACTCGTGATGCAAGTCCTTAAGTATTATTAGGGCTCCTTGTCCGTTCAAAAATGCTGATTGTTTTAGAAATTTCGTTTTGTTACTAGTTAGAACAGGGCTATTGCAATTTATTGGTATATATTTGAATATAATGACAATGATACGAGATTGCAAGCGGCTTTCATATTGACGTTCACTGTGATAAGGTACGAGATGGCCTAGGAATCAAATTGGTTGACTGTACATTCGTTAAAGGGCATTTTCGTGAGAAGCGATGCACTTTAACTGTGACATAATTGGGATACATTAAGAAATGTTAATAACATCGCACTTCGTTAATATTTCTCAGACACTAATATAAAAAAGCTGTAACAAAATGGACAGAATAGACAGAATTAAGTATGTAATTTATGACGTAGGTACATAAATTAAGTCATATTATTCCTTGATAAGTGATAACATTCCACTTTGTTATTAAGTACTTCACTAAGAAGTTTAATGTCGTTCCAGCCTAGGGATAGGGACGTTACAAACAGCTTTCATACATGGTTAAACAAATTCAAAATACAGAAAACTGTTTTTTCCAACGAGTGCACGCAATGAAAGCATGAAATAGCTATGTTACTTTCTAGAACTAAGGGAAAAGTATTATTCACTTTAAAAAACTGGTTGGAATTATTGTTGGTTGACAAAAATAATTTTTAAAAGGAATCGATAGGTAACTAAAAACTATATCTACAATTAAAGCCCCATAGAATAGAATAGAATAGAATAGAATAGAATAGAATAGAATAGAATAGAATAGAATAGAATAGAATAGAATAGAATGTATTTATTTGCCAGAATACGTAAGGTACAAGATGACACAGGATGTTTGAATGTATCAGAGACATGCTGAGAGTCAGAGGCATGCTGTATACATATACCCATTTCGCCCATTGAAGTCGGTTTTTTTGTGAAAAAGTGATTATGAACCTGACTTTACAAGAGGGATCCCTCAGAAGTGTACCGACAATGGAAAGGAAGGGGGATAATATTTCATAGCGAAAGTTAAGAAAGAAAACCGATAAACTCACTTACCTTCTTCAACGGATCGTACAATCCATTATGATAACCTAGCCGTGCCGTTTGGCATGCATCGCTTCATACAAAAGTGAAATAGTATTTTATGCAACCGTTGTATAAGAGGGGGCAAAAAACGCGAGTGGAATGGGTTACGATGTGAGCGTAGCGAACATCGTAAGAAAGATGCCACGAGCGTTTTTTGACCTAGTTATACAACGCTGCATACAATACTTTTTCTAAGACTCGACATTTCATAAATAAAATGCAAATAAACAACAAAGAAAATAATTACACGTTCCCGCTCGGAATCAACAAAATTAAAAAAAAAATAGTCTGATAAACTTTTTTTATATTGACGTCCATCTGTCAAAAAAATATGAACTTATACAAAAAGGTATACGTTCACTATACTAAACATCTGTAAAAAAAATAAGAACTTATACATAATGGTATACGTACACTATACTAAACATCCATGCACTGAAGAAAAAACTTTTTTTAAATTGCAAATTGTGTGAATGCAGCTATTTATCTTGTAAGCTGCGGTACTAAGTGATGCTTTTTTGGCGACATTATAACATCGTTTAGCAGTGTTTTTTGGGCAATAGAGTATAGACTTTTACAGACTTTCATAATTTATGTCTTTATATTAGAGTTAGTAACTACATATATAAATGACAGAAAAAAATACTGGAGTAGAAAAAGTACATTAAACTTTTAATAACTTGTAGAACCCTCAACATCTATATCTACTAAAAGATTTTAACGCAGCATTTTTTTTAATTTAAATAAGGAGCTAAATTCTACTATAAATAGTAGGTACATTATTGCACAAGCCGGGTAAGAAAATAAATCACTCAAAAAAAACAGCTATTTAGCCTGTTCGTGAACACAGACGCCATGCTTAAATTTACTTCCCGGCTTAGGCGTTCAATTTTGTATGAAATTCCTTTACAGTTCTCTCGAGTTCTTCTGTCCGAAACGTGATACTTCAAAAGCCTGTTATAACGCACGTTATGACGATATTTCATTACCTACATGTATGAGAAAAATAAATAACCTTAATAAAACAAATAGAACATCCGCGATACGAGTAGCTGGTCATCATAAGACCCTCATTCAATGAGTGATATGGAAAATGCCACTAAAACTGAACATAACTATAAAATGTGGAATTCTTAGCTTCAATATTGGCTGAGATTATGTCACTTCTTCCAATTTAAGCTGAATATCTTGGAAACTACTGGCCCTATTTCCACCAGACATAGCTTAGAATCAGCTCGATGGACAAGTCTTTCGATAAAAAAAACTGCACTCCAATTAGTCCATCCGTTTAGGAGCTATGATGCCATAGACAGTCACTCCTCTTTTTTGTCGGGGTTTAAAAAGTATTTCTACAAGACTATACCGCCTCTATTCTGTTCCGTTGGTTTGTAATTAAAACCTGAACTTAAAACTAAATTCAATATCAAAACCAAGTTTTGTGCCCTGGTGGATTGTAATAAGGTTGAAAATTATACAAGTAGTTATAAAGAGAATAATTTCTATTTGAGCATGTTTTGAGCTGTTTTATTGACAGTGACAAGAATCGAGCACATATTTATTTATAAAGCATAATTTATTTATAAATAACATATTTAACCAGAAGTTTATATTATATACTGAGTGGTCAATAGTTCGAGTATTCTACTATATAGAAATGTAAGGTTATCTAGTTAGCATTTTTTGCACTCAGCTACTTGAATTTTGCTTTCTTTCGTTTTAAGACTGCGTCGAGGGGCTCCCCCACCCAAGCTCTTCGTCTTTTTTGTTCACCAGGTTACCTAAAAAAAAGACTTTATTTTTTGTGTCCGCACTAGGATGTTTTTTTAAAGCTTAGTACCTAGTTTCTATGTCTATTTCTATTACAGTAAGATTTTATTGTTGTAAGCCATATTGATGATTGATGACTGATGCATGCAATAGTTAAATACGGTTTTATTGACCTATTCAAACGTACTTATGGGTCAGTTTCATTGGTCGATAGGGCCCGCATGCGAAGTGCGGTAGATTTCCATAAAGCATGCCATAGGGCCCGTATGCGGGGAATTGTTTTCATTGGTCGATAGGGTCCGCATGCGGGATGCGGTAGATTTCCATAACGCATGCCATTATGGGTTTCACTGGTCGTTATACCGTCTGCGGAGAGTCCCGCATGCGGTATGTCGACCGAGTTATCGACTTGTGAGTTTCACTAGTTGTTATACCGCATGCGGGGAGTCCTCGCACGCCGTATATCGACCGAGTTATCGACCAATGAAACCGAGCCATTAAAACTGGTTTTACTATGACAAAAGAACCTGTTTGGATCCCCTAATACTAAAAATCAAAGGGTTCGATTTCCGGCCTCCTCCACCAGATATTTAAATTTTCTTTCTGTATTGATTTGTATCAATGGTTCAATAAATGTTTTGAGTTTGAAATAATTTAAAGTCTATTTTGACAGTGTTCAAAACTCTCGAAACCAGAGTGAAGGTTGCTCCGTGTTCAACAATGACTACGAGAGGAAAGTGGCTGGATTACCGACTAAATAAGAGTAGAACTGTGTCCAAGTCAAAGTTGACGTCAGATGCTGACGACGATGAACCACATTACTTTCAAGTAAGTTTATCATCAGAAAAAACTTAATGTTGTTAAAACTATCGTGAGACATCTTTATTAATTACTAGCTGTGCCCCGCGGTGTTACCCGCTCATCCCACGGGAACACTAAATTTATTCGGGATGAAAAGTATCCTATGTCCTTTCCCGGGTCTCAAAATATCTCCATACCAAATTTCATCTAAGTCAGTTCAGCGGTTTAAGCGTGAAGAGGTAACAGACAGACAGACAGACAGACACACTTTCGCATTTATAATATTAGTATGGATAAAAACGGTTTAAACTCACGTAAAAATTGTCAGGAACGGCCCGACATGTTTCGAACTCATTTGGAGCTCTTCATCAGGGGTAGCTATCCGTGCTGCTACGCGACTCGCGACCCGTTGTCGATTATTAGAAAAAACTAACTGACTGTTAATTATATATTTTTAGAAACACAATTATGTATTTCGAAATTATTGAATGTGAGTAAATAAACATCATATTTTTTAACCACCCACGAAACAAGGGGTGTTTCAAGTTTAATATGCGTATCTGTGTGTCTGTGTGTAGTGTTTGTAGATCTGTATAAAACCTATTAGGTGGGTAGTTACGACCCGCGTACGGACATAAGTGCCAATCTGAACAGAGAGGAAAATGGAGTCGGTATTATCTACAAACTTTTAATGATTGAATGAATAAATTCAAAATTTGTATGACTTTACTTATAGAATCGAATACTATGACACAAATGTTATGTTACATATATGCTATTCCATTTCTTTTACAATTCTTACACTTAATCGATATACTTCCTAACCATATATATATAACCATATACTGGCAAAAAACTACATAAATTAAAGATCGTTTGACAACGCCATCTAATGTAATAACATGACGACTAGACTCAATACAATTGAGGCAACAATATGTTCTTGTAACGCGGGTAGTTGCGATTGATAATACATACTAGTGATTACGGTCTAACATTATAAAGTAGTATTGTTACTTCAATTTTCGTGTTACTAAGAATGCGAAGAAAATATTTTTGTTAACTTAGTTAGCAATAACAGTGTTATAATCCGAAATAAATTTTGGAAAAATAGTGACGGGAATCAGCGTCGTCTTGTTAGCAAAGGTTTCCTCAAAGTTTACAAATACCACCGACTCCACCGACGGGAGGCTGACTCTTTATACATATGATGATAATGATAAGTCAATGAGTATACTCGGTGTGGTTTCTAACTTCCTTCATAGCATTAGAATAGTAGATATCCCATAATCCTTCACCAACATGTTTCAGTTCGACCCATTGGTTGACTGGTGGAGAATGCCTTGAGGAATTGAGTCCAGCATTTGGGGTTCTTTTTGTTGAGCGCAATAAAGTTTTAATAAATTCATACAGTCAAAAATCATGAAATCACATTGATATTATAAAGGCGAAAGTTTGTGAGTGGTTTTGTGTGTATCTTTGTTGCTTCTTCGCGCTCGGGCGGCTGAACCAATCTTGATGGATTTTCGAACGGGGGTGAATGGCACCCTGCATTGACACATGGGCTACTTAAGAGGCTATTTATTATTTTTGTGGGATGAGTAGGTGACGCCGTGCGGCGCAGTTGGTATTCAATTTGTGCGCTATATTTGACATCGGCATCGGTGGTTATTATATACGATACCTATCTGTTACGGCTGTATGCGCCTACATGAAATTGTAAACCATGCGTGAATGTGGTACGGCTGTATGGGCCTGCATGAAATTGTAAACCATGCGTCAATTGTGTTTAGTTAATGTTTATTAAGTAGAAACACGGGAATCAAGTCAAACCGTTTTAATGTTAGTTTTTAATATGAGGAATCAACTTAATTTACAAATAAAATATAATTAATTTTGCTTGCGTGCGGACGCGCAAAGAATGACTGTGAATCTTTTCAAAATATCGATGCTAGAGAAATAGAGATGTGAAAAGAGTAAGTAAAGGAGCTGCATTGAACTCAAAGTTGCAGCGAATATAATTAATAATACTCGTGCACTTAGTAGGCGTCAATAGTCACGGAGAGGGCACGAAGCAAATCGACTAGTCAAAATATTGTGTGCCATAAAACAGTTGTATTTAAGCAAATGACAAAGGACTGGACTGGCTTTTGGGCAGGCTTTTAGAAGATTTTTCTGATTTCACCTGTTTCGGTGGATGCCGTGGGTGCAATGAATAGTAGCAAGTTGTATGTCACCCAAATCTCGGTTTCCGACTGAGTTAAATAATACAAGCTTTTGTTAGTCAGATGACAGTACCTACAATATTATTGTAAAGTGATATTAGTCTCATGATGGAGCCGGAGAATGGTAGTGGGAATTAGATAATATGAACACGGGACTCCATCAGTTGTGAGCTACTTTGATTTGTCTTGACGAGCCATTGAATTTTGTGCAAAAAAGCGCAGTTGGCATTGGACAGGCCCCCATCGGGCCTGTTCCAATAATGTATTTTGGTAAAAAGTTTTGTAACTTGATTAATAGTTTATCGATCGTAACGATTCATTCTACTTTGCCCTTTTCCTGAGTAATATATAATATTAATCCTTTATGTGCTGCAACGTCAATGTGGGAAAGGATTTTTCATCAAGGGGCCAGATTCTGGATATCCTAGGTTAAAAATATAACAAATCGAAATATCACGTATGTAGTTGAATTCTATATAGATTAATATAATTCAGTGAATAAAGGATTTTGACCTTACAAACGGTCCGGTAGTTTTAAATTTTTGATATGTTGTCTAGGATGGTTAGTCAGTGTTTAAAATGCAAAATGCACAATTCCCCCCCGTCCGCGCCCCCGCCATATTGAAAAAACCAGCACTTTCTTCATATTTTTGCTCATATCTTCCTTTAGGAGCATTTTAGCTAGAAGAAAGCTTCGACAATGATATAGAGAGTTAAATTTACTACATTCTCCATTTTATATTTTGTTTCTAGGACAGATAGTTACGGAGATATGCACATTTACCCATACCCATAGTACCCCATAGTACTTTAGTCTCTATTCACCGAACTAATAATATAGTACTGAATTCTGAGCTTTCCAGTCGAACTTTTTGATTAAAACGTTTGCCAACAACGCTTGAATTACACTTCTAATGCAAATAACTGTGATCTAATAATATTCAGTTGTCCGAACTTTGGTCTTCCGACCTTTAGATAATACAGATGTAGAATTAGTCGCTTAACGCTAATTTTTAAAACAAAGAGCTAGCTGGGAATTCCATTTAATGCTGTCAAAATGTCGATAAATCAAATGGAAATATATATATAGCTCGTAGTAAAAAAAAAAAGAAACTACTTTTGACCCACTGAGATTAAATTTTAAAAGAGAAAAGAAGAGAGGAAATGGATAAAGATGTATAGCAATTAATATAATTATAGCAACATAATAAACTGACCTGATACCTGCACGGGATAATTATCTCTTAAAGACACAGTCGGTCAATATAAAGTAGAATATCAAATTGAAAGACTTTCAAGTGACGATAAATTAATAAAATCCCAAAGCAGGAAGGAGACTATAGTTTAACGATTTATCATCTATAGTTATAATGATTAGAAAAACATATTCAAATAAGGAAGGGATGTTGTGTTTGTAGATCTATATAACCTATTAGGTGGGTAGTTATGACGTTGTCTCGAGAGTACGGGTGGGAAAAAACAGTCACGTGAGAGCCACCGGCTGAGACGGACGTCTGACCCGCTGGTGCCATACCGAGCCAATGAGTGCGGCTCCTATGGGTGATCTAGTGATCACTACAAAATGGCGACGAGGACAATCTTAGTGATCACTACACTGTGTATCTGAGTGTCTGTCTGTGGCATCGTAGCATCTTACCGATATGAGTACATTTTTTTATTAATCGAAAGCCTGGTTTGTCGATATTGTTCTTATAGTCTGGCTAATGAAATATTACTTAAAATTTTCGAGGGATATTTAAAAAATCTGCCACACTTTGTGTAGTAGGTATTATAGTTTTAGTACTAGAAAATATTTTTATTTTTTTATGCGCACGTAAGATACCTAAGGAAATAAGTTAAAAATATGTTGTCATGCACTCATAGTCAGCTCACATAATCAACGACAAACACATATATTTACACAAACCATATACAAGGCGAAAAATTAAATGTAGTGTAAATAAGACCTAGCTCGATAGGTAATACCATATTAATCCATCACCAAAAAAATTACATAAGTACTATGCCAAAAGGACCCACCTGCTAAATTGTTTAAATCATAGACAATTGGTGATACCACAAGGAAATATCTGCCACATTATTTGGCTAGCCAGACTCTAGCTTTGTTTGATGAAAATCGGATTTCTCGTCTCCAGGATATTCAGCTTTTAGTGGATTAGGCGACTGGCTCTAAGCCAATATTGATGCTAGGAATTCCAAATTTTATTTTATGTCCAGTTTTAGTAGCATTTACATCACACATTAAACAGGGTCTCATGATGACCAGCTACTTAAGTCGGGGGTGTATTAAATTTTCTATTTAGGTTATTAATTTTTATAAAGATGCAAAGACCAACACGCAAAGAAAAGCTAAATTGCGCTCTTACGTGGTCCACATCGGGACTCGACCCCGGTATCTATGGATTACCGCACACTGGTTTCTTTCATATGACAAAACTAAAAAAATAAAATATTTATTGATATTACTTATTATTCGGACGTCTATAATGTCCAAACAATCAGAAAATATAAAAAGATCTATCTTGCTAATCACCCTTATTCCGATATTGTTATCGAAAAGTGGGCTATTTCTTCCCGCGACTCGTTCTCCCAGTAACTCACGCCATTACCGCTCGTTGTTTTGAGGTGGTATAGTATAACATAGCTATCTACATAAGCAACTATATTACTGTATGTGTATGAATGATGTGTGTTCGATGTGCTTCAGTCTTAATACAACTAGTAACCAGCATTGTCGTCTTTCATTTTACTGACCTCCACACCTCATGGCGACCGTGACGATCGGCGCAAGTGTGGCGTCGAGTGTCGGACGAATCATGCTGACGGGACGCGTTTCGCCGCGTCAACAGTGAGAGTGTGTCTCTTTATAATTAATTACGATCCACACGTTATTACCTTGACTTTAAACATGTGCTCGGGACCCTTTTGCAACGACGGTAGTGCATTATTGGAACTGGAGCGAAAGCTTACGCTCGTGGCCTACGCGTTTCTAGTAGTCGTTGGACTTATAACTGTATCGATATTTTTTTGTGCGTGCGCGAAAAATGGGGTCAAAATCTTCAAAAACCGAGGATAAAGAGATCATCATCGCCCAGACGACTGGAGCCGGCACAAATACGGCTACCGAGAGCGACCAGCAAGTGCAAGGAATTAGGGCCTTATCACACTTGCGATTTGCAAGCGTATTTTCTATACAAATAAGCGACGCGGCGAACACGCTGCGCGATCGCCTTCATACAAAATACGCTCGCAAATCGCAAGTGTGATAAGGCTCTTACACTAAATAATGTCCTTGTGGGCGTTCTTCTGGCCATTGTGGGCCTTGCCGTTTTGTATGTAATATACAAAAAGTATAGAAAGGAGCAGCAGCAGTGGATCAAACAGACAATAAGCGCCGAGTTCATCCGCCGAATGCACCAGCGTATGTCGGGCCGCAGACCCGCTACGATACCTGATGAGGAGCAGCAGTAAGGCGAGCGGCATAATTCTACGGGGTGGCTACATGTGAAGTGTAAAGTGAGTGTCATGGTGAAGTGTAAAGGGTATGGAATTAGCGTTAAGTAATATATATGATAAGTTAGAGAAATTAAGAGTAGAGCTAAGAAAATTAGGGAACGTCAGAAGACAACAGGAAATAGGATTGTCTAAAATAAATAATGCAACATTAATTTACGAGGACTATAAACGATTCATTGAAGGTACTAATTTTGATGATTTAGAAGGGGAATGTTTAATTTCTGAATTGTTGTGTGAGCGAATAGATGAGGTTTATAATAAGATATTAAAGTATAGAACACCAACTAAAATGGCGAAATTTTTTGAAATTAAAGTAGCTAGTATCTTAATTCCGATAATAGATGATAGTGAGGAGACAGTGGAAAGGATGATAGCAGGTATTGAAATGATGGATAGTATGATAGATGGGGCTGATCAAAAGAAGTTGCTGATTTCTTTCGTACTGAAAACCAGATTAAATAAAATCGCGCAATTAAAACTTAAATCAAAGTACGAAACAGTGACCGATCTAGTTGTCGATATCAGGAAATATATGTTACCTAAGAAATCTGCAAATTCCCTGTTGATCCAATTAAACAGCGCATCCCAAAGAGACATGAGTATTAACCAATACGGTGAGAAAATCGAAGAACTTTTTATTGGTCTCACAATAGCGCAAGCTGACGGAAACGACAGCGCGCGAGAAATTTTGCGACCAATAAACGAGTCCTTGGCTATTAAAAAATTTGCTGACGGTTTGAGAAACCGTCGCCTTAGTACCATTTTAGCAGCCAGGCAGTATACGGAGCTGAAAGAAGCCATCAGAGCCGCGCAAGACGAGGAGCTAGCGCAGCCACAGCGTGACCCTGTGGTCATGAACATGAGGGGCTCGACCGGCAGACGAGGTTTTCGTCAACACTATGGCTGGCGAGCACCAAGCTTTCAACGTCGACCAAGAGTGCCAGGTGGATACCGCGGCAGCTGGGTACCAAGTTACCCCGGAAATCCAGGTACTGTGCCTAATAATAATTATTATAGAGGCCGTAATCAACGACCTGACTTTAGGACTTTTCGTGGACCGCAAAGAGGCAGAGGACGTCGAGGTAGTGTATATACATATACACAAGACCAGCGGACCACCCACGATGCGCCTAGTGACTCGACAGGCGACCTAGCAAAGGAGATCCAGTTTTTTCGGCCATAAGATTTTGACGTGTGACGGGCTAGACTATGTTATTTTTACAGTACATGGACAACCTACCACCTTTATACTAGATACAGGAGCGAGTTTATCCGTTTTACACGAACAAAAAATTCCCACGGGAACAACATTACACGAGAACTCTACAGTAATTCAAGGCGTAGGAGGTGAGATAGTTAGCAACAACATAGCCGACATATTATTAGAATACGGTAACCAGATATCATTCAGTCATAACTTTCATATATTAAACAACATGCCGTGTTATGCAGACGGTATAATCGGGCTCGACTTCTTACGAACTTATAATGCAATTATCAACTTACAGTCGAATCAGCTTATTCTACACGTGGGACAAGAAAGTTGTGTGGTACAAATTCATAGGAGTAGCGATAGCGATTCTCATTTAACATTACCGGCGAGAAGCGAATCTTTACATTTAATAAAAATTAAATCTTTATTTACGTCGGGACAAGATTACGTTTTGAGTTCGGAAAATTTAACGGAAAATATATTTTTGGCTGGAGGTATAGTTAATGTTAAACAAGGAAGAATACCAGTTAGAATACTTAATACAAGCGATGCGGAAATTAAATTGCCTATGTTTGAACCGAAGTTGGAGAAGTTAAATAATTACCAAATTTGTGCATTCCGAAAATTTCAGAATGATTTAGAGAGGGTTAAAAAATTATTGTCATCATTAAAGCTAAATCATTTAGATAAAACTGATCGAAAGCGAATTGAATCGATTTGTGCGAAATACGCTGATATCTTTTATTTGGACGGTGACTTGTTAGGTACGACAAACATTATGCAGCAACGCATCAGCGTAAAACCGGATACGAAACCAACATATATGAAACCATATAGGTTACCAGAGTCGATGAAAACAGAAATAAATACCCAGGTCAAAAAAATGTTAAAAGAGGATATTATAGAAGAAACTAACAGTGATTGGAATAGTCCCGTACTATTGGTTCCGAAACGATCTCAGGATAGTACAAAAAAATGGAGGTTGGTAATAGACTATCGAAAAGTAAACAGCGTAATTCAGGATGATAAATTTCCGCTACCGAATATTGTAGAGATACTTGATTCACTTTCCGGTGCAATTTATTTTAGCCATTTAGACTTACAACAGTCTTACTACCAGACAGAATTAGAAGAAGAAAGTAGAAAAATAACAGCATTCTCCACCGCAATGGGCCAGTTCCAAATGAAAAGGCTTCCCATGGGTCTTAAAATTAGTCCAAGCGCGTTCTCTCGCGTTATGTCAATAGCCATGTCAAGATTAGCTTTTGAAAAATGCTTCGTTTACATGGACGATTTAGTAGTTTTCGGGAGGAATATGGAGAGTCATAACAAAAACTTGATAGATGTATTCGAAAGATTGCGAAAGGTCAATTTAAAAGTAAATCCACAAAAATGTGATTTCTTGAAAAAACAACTTTTATACTTAGGACACGTTGTATCGGCAGAGGGAGTTCTTCCAGATCCCGAAAAAACCAGAGTTCTCAGAAATTATCCTGAACCAACAAATGCGGACGAGACCCGTCGATTTGTTGCGTTTTGCAACTACTATAGGAAATTTATACCAGCATTTGCTCATATCACCTTACCTTTAAATAAACTTTGTAGAAAAAATGTACCTTTTGAATGGACCACAGAATGTAGAGACTCATTTAACACGCTTAAAGAAAAATTAATTTCCCCACCTATTTTACAATATCCAGATTTTTCAGAGGAAAATGAATTTATTCTTCAAACAGACGCATCAGGCAAAACGATTGGCTCAGCATTATGCAATAAAGATAAAAGACCCATAGCATACGCTAGCAGACCGTTAAATAAAGCGGAGTTAAATTACCCGACCATTCAAAAAGAACTTCTTGCTATAGTATGGAGTGTTAAATACTTTAGACCATATTTATTTGGGAGAACATTTACCATTCTAACAGACCACAAACCATTATTATATTTATTTAGCATGAAGGATCCCTCAAGTCGACTAATAAAATTCCGATTACAACTAGAAGAATACGATTACAAAGTACAATACGTAACGGGCAAGTCAAATGTCGTAGCAGACGCATTAAGTAGAATTATAACATCGGAGGAATTAAAACAAATTAATGAAAAAATATTAGTAACTAGCTGTTGCCCGCGACTTCGTCCGCGTGGAACCTTTATCTTGAAAATTTTACATCTTTATTATTTTCAGATCTAAGTAATGTTGAAATTGCTTAACGTGCTTTTTTTGCAATTGTTTACGAAATAGTAACGAACCCTTCGTACGCGAGTCCGACTCGCTCTTGGCCTTTTTATTCGGCTAATTTGCTCTTATTACGCGGTATCATTATAAAATCAGGTACATCTACGAACGAATAGCTTTACTAAATTCGATGAGTATAAGAACGACGTTTATAAATTCTTTGATTCAAATAATAATGCCTTTACACAAAGTTTCAAGTACCGCACTCAAAAAAATGTTTGATCTACATACAAATTTTCAACCCCTTTTTCACCACCTTCAGGGCTTAATTTTCAAAAACGCTGTAATGAGTTTTCTTATCTTTTAATAAAATTACCTTTTTACAAAGTTTCTTATTCCTAACTTAAAATACAATTTATACCCGATACAACCTTTCATCCTCTTTTTAACCCCCTTAGGGGTAGAATTTTCAAAAACGCTGAAATATTTTTTCTTGTATTCTAATTATATGCCTTTATACAAAGTTTCAAATCCCGCACTCAAAAAAAAAAATGATCTTTATACAAACTTTCAACCCCTTTTTAACCCCCTCAGGGGTAGAATTTTCGAAAACGCTTAAATTCCTTTTCTTGTATTTTAATTAAATGCCTGTAAACAAAGTTTAAAAACCCGCAATTAAAAAAAAATTTGATCTTCATACTACTTTTCAACCCCTTTTTCACCACCTTCTGGGCTGAATTTTCAAAAACGCTGAAATTATTTTTCTTGTATTTTTATAATATGCTTTTATATAAAGTTTCAAGTCCCGCACTCAAAAAAATGTTTGATCTTCATACAAACTTTCAACCCCTTTTTCACCACCTTCGGGGCTGAATTTTCAAAAACGCTGAAATTATTTTTCTTGTATTTTTATAATATGCTTTTATATAAAGTTTCAAGTCCCGCACTCAAAAAAATGTTTGATCTTCATACAAACTTTCAACCCCTTTTTCACCACCTTCGGGGCTGAATTTTCAAAAACGCTGAAATGACTAAGAAACTTTTTTATTAATATGCTTTTATATAAAGTTTCAAATCCCGCACTATAAATTTTTTTTTGATCTTTATACAAACTTTCAACCCCTTTTTAACCCCCTCAGGGGTAGAATTTTCGAAAACGCTTAAATTCCTTTTCTTGTATTTTAATTAAATGCCTGTAAACAAAGTTTAAAAACCCGCAATAAAAAAAAAATTTGATTTTTAACCCTTTTAGGGGATGAATTTTTGAAAACGCTGAAATTACTTTTCTTGTATTCTAATAGTATGCTTTTATACAAAGATTCAAGTACCGCACTCAATAAAATATTTGATCTCCATACAAACTTTCAACCCCTATTTTACCACCTTGGGGGATGAATTTTCAAAATCGCTGAAATTACTTTTCTTCCATTTTATTTTGATACCTTTTTACGAAGTTTCAAGTTCCTAGCTTAAAATTAAATTTGAACCCCAAGACAAACTTTCATCCCCTTTTTAACCCCCTTAGAGGTTGAATTTTTAATAACAATCAATTAATGTAATTTTTTTATCCTTATATATGCCTTTATAAGAAGTTTCAAAAAATTTGTAATGGATTTAAACTTTCAACCCCTTTTTAACCCTTTTAGGGGATGAATTTTTGAAAACGCTGAAATTACTTTTCTTGTATTCTAATAGTATGCCTTTATACAAAGATTCAAGTCCCGCACTCAAAAAAATATTTGATCTCCATACAAACTTTCAACCCCTATTTTACCACCTTGGGGGATGAATTTTCAAAATCGCTGAAATTACTTTTCTTCCATTTTATTTTGATACCTTTTTACGAAGTTTCAAGTTCCTAGCTTAAAATTAAATTTGAACCCCAAGACAAACTTTCATCCCCTTTTTAACCCCCTTAGAGGTTGAATTTTTAATAACAATCAATTAATGAATTTTTTTTATCCTTATATATGCCTTTATAAGAAGTTTCAAAAAATTTGTAATGGATTTAAACTTTCAACCCCTTTTTAACCCTTTTAGGGGATGAATTTTTGAAAACGCTGAAATTACTTTTCTTGTATTCTAATAGTATGCCTTTATACAAAGATTCAAGTCCCGCACTCAAAAAAATATTTGATCTCCATACAAACTTTCAACCCCTATTTTACCACCTTGGGGGATGAATTTTCAAAATCGCTGAAATTACTTTTCTTCCATTTTATTTTGATACCTTTTTACGAAGTTTCAAGTTCCTAGCTTAAAAAAAAACTTGTACCCCATACAACCTTTCATCCCCTTTTTAACCCCCTTAGGGGTTGAATTTTTCAAAATCGCTTCTTATCTCTTGTACACTTTATAAATGCAACCTACTGTGCAAATTTCAACTCTCTAGCATTTGTAGTTTCGGCTCTGCGTTGATGAGTCAGTCAGTCAGTCAGGACACTTGCATTTATATATATAGATGACAAGGGCACAGAGTAGGAAAGCGTTACAGAGTAGTGACTCAACTACGAGTATAGGTAGTTCGGGAATTACCAAGGATCTCAATATATCCCATGATTTGAGGCTTGATCAACCAAAAATTTCGGAAATATTGCGAAAACCTAGTAATTCCGTGGAAATGGCATTTATAGAGGAAAATGATCTAAACAAATTGAGGAAAAATAAATATGTAACTAAAGAAAGAGAATGTTTTGCATATGTAGAGAAAAAATTAATGCTTTACATTAACCTTAACTATATGTCCAAATTTACGCGAGCCGTGTTTGCGAATATGTTAAGTGATTATTGTAAAGATCTAAATATAGAAGAGATATGCTTAGTAAAGTCAAATAATAACGCGTTATTCATAAAGACATTATTAGAAGAAATAAAAAATAATGAATTATGGACCGGTCCACGGATACATATAATAGGAAATGTTACGAGGATAAGTAATAATGACGAGAAAACTATTATATTAAATGATTACCATATACTACCGACCAGTGGCCACGCAGGAGTCCGTAGGATGGTAAACAACATAAAGAGTAAGTATTATTGGCCAGGTTTAGAGAGTGATGTGAGAAGTTTTGTGAGTAAATGTAGTAAGTGCCAAGTGGCAAAGTACTCTAGAAACACAGTGCAACCGATGGCTATCACTACAACGGCATCATCAGCGTTCGAGAAAATATATCTCGACATAGTGGGGCCGGTTGACACCGACATAGAAGGTAATAAGTACATCCTCACATTGCAATGCGAACTTACAAAATATATTGAAGCGTACCCATTGCAACGTAAGGATGCAATTAGTGTAGCAAGAGCTCTAGTGAATAATTTTATACTTAGATACGGCATACCCGGAACGATAGCAACGGACAGAGGCGCTGAGTTTATATCGTCCACTATGGAGGAGGTATGTAAGCTATTAAATATAAGTAAGATTCATTCAACCGCGTATCATCATCAATCTATAGGGGCATTGGAAAATATGCATAAACATCTTGTAGCTTACATTAGAATCCAGTGTGACGGTCACCCCGACACATGGAGTCATTGGATACCATTTTGGTGTTTCACATATAATACTACAATTAATACAGCTACAAAATATTCGCCCTTCGAGTTGGTTTTCGGAAAGAAATGTAATATCCCTAATAATTTAACAAATACTGTTGAACCATTGTATTGTGACGATAACTACGCATTAGAGTTGAAATATAGATTGCAATTAGCGCATAGAGACGCTAAGGAAAATTTGTTAAGAACCAAGGAAATAAGAAAGAAGTCTTATGATAAATCGTCAAACTCAGTGACTTATAAAAAGGACGATTTGGTGTTAATTAAAAGTGAAACTGGAAAGAAATTTGAAAATATTTTTAAAGGTCCTTTTAAAGTCATCGAGGATGATGGCGTAAATGTTAAGTTAGAAATAGACGGTAAGATCGATCTTGTCCATAAAAATAGGACTAAGTTATTTGTAAGTTAAAATATATATAAAAAAAAAAAAACAAAATAATAATAAAAACAAAAAAAAAAAACTTTTATAAAATGTTTATTAATAAGTTAATGTTTACATAGTTAATAAGTATATGTCACTGACAAATATGTCATTACAGTAATTCTATAAGTACATAAGATGTGACAAAATGAATGTTTTGTTAACAAATAATATAAGTAACACCATGTTTAAAAAAAAAAAAATGTAAAAATCTTTTTTTTTTTTAAAGTACCCCCCAGGTGAGGTGGTATAGTATAACATAGCTATCTACATAAGCAACTATATTACTGTATGTGTATGAATGATGTGTGTTCGATGTGCTTCAGTCTTAATACAACTAGTAACCAGCATTGTCGTCTTTCATTTTACTGACCTCCACACCTCAGTTTTACCCATATTACTGGAAAACTTCTATGTTGTAATTTGTTTTTGTAATGGATATTCAGAAACAAGGTATGTATGATTATTTAACGTATTAATTAATTTTAAATATTGAGTTTTAGTGTGATAAATTGGCTGCTATATCATCAGTAAGATATTTCCTTATATACAATTTTTTTTTATAATAAATCTTTATTGTACATTTAAATTTAAATTTATTTGGAATGCTAGTCGACTTTTAGTACTTTGTCGACGGTTGTCTAATATTAAGTCTATTTTGATTAGTTAGATATAAGGCTTTTTTTACTAAATCAAGTCTAATTTTATCCAGAGCTTTCCGTTACTTTAAGTAATCAGGGTGCTACGCCAAAGTGTGAGTTCCGATTACGACACACAAGGAAGATGTCCAGGATTGTAACTAATGCAGACCTCTTGAAGTGGCTTCTTCTGAGCTCTGATTCATTAACGACGGGGCTCAGGAAGTTGCCTAAAAAGAAGGAATGTCAGTTTTTAAGTTTTTTTTTATCAAATTTATTATTAATATAAAAGATTTAAATCATCTAATTTAATAATGTGTTTATTTATTTATTAACTAAAATAAGCAGGTTTTACTTTTAATTCTTAAGTACAATGAGCATTAGTATTTTTGACGCACCTTAGTATGGACGAGGAACCAGTGTGTACCGGTCCAGCGTATTAACCTTTCGACCAGAGACGCAATCAATTTAATTTTTCTTTGATGTTGATATTGCTTCTCAGGGATCTCGTGTTGTGAAACGACGGTAGACTAAGACCCGTTAAAGCTTCTTGTGGGCTACTTTCATTATTTCATTATTTCATTTCAGTACCTAGACAGTTAAACTTATAATACTTATAGAAACGGTTTAAACACATGTAATAATTGTCAACACTGCCCGACATGTTTCGAACTCATATTGAGCTCTACATCAGGGACATATCGTTGCTCCTACTCGACTAACGTTACGTTAGTGGGCTGTTAGTCGCATTCGCATAGCAGCACCGATAGCTGTCCCAGATGAAGAGCTCCATATGAGTTCGAAACATGTCAAGCCGTTCCTAGCAATGTTTACGTGAGTTTAAACCATTTATTATAATTATTAAAGATGTCTCACGATATTTTTAATTATGTTTTTAACAACTAGATAGCTCAACATGTCCATTTTATCATTTCATGATATTTGATCCCCCATAAAAAAGAGTATTGAAACGACTACCATCTTAAAGTAAGAGGAATCGTCCCAATTTTCTTGTATATAAACGTCTACTTCCTAAATCTACGTCTTCTTCCGATATATTTAAAACTGGTACGACTTTCATTAAGTATCTACCTTAAGGCTTGTGTTTAAACGCCTACCAAATATGTTGATAAATTACTTCCAATAAATTCTTAATGCTTGCCAAAACGGATGAATGCTCACCAAATAGTGTATCACAAACTATTGTATAAATAAAGCTAATATTGCTTTTTCTTACATATCTATATTATTGTTAAATGGATGTCACCAATATTTTATATTATTACTTCCATTTTAGTCATTTTTGCTGAGGCAAAAAACTAACTGCTGACCATGAAATTTTTTGTTATACCAAACATATTTACTACGTACCCCAAACACAAGTAACTTGTTTAAAAAAAACTAACCTATCCTAACCCGGCCGAGTCGGATCTGCTCTGAAAGGTGATCAGGATTAGATGGTTACCTAGCTGAAACACTAATTTTTTTTAAAACTGTTTATTTTTCAGAATAATTATGAAACAAACCTAACCTAACCTACTGGGTTTTAAAAAAAGATGAAAGTAATGTCGTGCTGATGTGTATTTTCTAATTATCTGCAGTACAATTTTTGCTAGGCATTTATTTTATTTACTGTGCAATAATAATTTTAGATTGACAGTAATATATTTTGACTAAAGGTTAGATAATTTGATTACACTAAACCAAAATAGACTGCAATATTTGGTAATAGTTTTGATGTTTTATGAAAACAATATTTGGTGAGCAAAAAATCCATTTTGGGAAGCAAAAGATTATACGGACTCAACGTAAAATTATTCTGGTGTAATGTATATTAATTTTGGAATACAAAATGATTTAGTTTAGGGAGCTCTGTATAGAGTGGTTTTAATTTATATGGAGGCAATTCATTTTATTTGGAATTTAGTTTTAGGGTATAAAAGCCATTTTGGTGAGCGTTTAAATTGTAGCGGATACTTAATGAAAGTCGTACCTCTCTACAAACAGTTTAATATTTAAGTATATTTCGAATTTGTACACATGCCTTTGAGATAGCGAGCTGTTTCAATTACGTTACAGTTTCTATTACACAAGAGTAAATTGACTTAGTCTGCAATCGGAAAAGCACTTTGATACGTTGAAAATATAATAAATAGCATGCAGAGAAACGGTTCGTTTGTATACAGTAGCAAGTAGCATCGCTGTGGCATTCCTATGCTGTGAGGCAGAAGACCTTATAATTGGATATGTTTATGCAAACAGGAACCAGTCCACACATAAAGCCTTTTCATATGTAACCCTCTCTCTCTAGTATAAAGTACAAACATTTATAGTTGAATTTATCTAGCATCACATGTTGGACACATCGCAACGCCCATATAACGTAAATGTGCATGATCCATCGAATTTGATAAAAAAGGGATTTTAAGTACCGATAAACTGCTCTTAATTTAGGTATGAAAACAGTTAAGCTTATGTTTATATTTTTTATCAAAATAAGATTAAAAATAATGGAGTATTAAACGATAATAAATCATCACACAACCAGTTACGTTCTACGTGATACTTTTCTTGAAAGCGGTGTTGTGACCAAATCTTTCGTTTCGATTCAGGTGATATTTTCGTAAGTTGATTGAAATTGATACATTTATAACGGTTCACTAATGTTTGACCAAAAAAGGTTTGACAAATGATCATTTGACCAAACAACGTTTCACCAAATATTAATTAGGCAAACGAGACATTTGACAAAAGTACCTATCATATTACAAAAAAGTCACTTAGCAAATTATTATTTTACAAACACTACACTTGACAAAATGTTATTTCATAAAAAGTACTTCTTTTTAACAAAATAAATTTATCTCTATCTCTATCTCTATCTCTATCTCTATCTCTATCTCTATCTCTATCTCTATCTCTATCTCTATCTCTATCTCTATCTCTATCTCTATCTCTATCTCTATCTCTATCTCTATCTCTATCTCTATCTCTATCTCTATCTCTATCTCTATCTCTATCTCTATCTCTATCTCTATCTCTATCTCTATCTCTATCTCTATCTCTATCTCTATCTCTATCTCTATCTCTATCTCTCTCTATCTCTATCTCTATCTCTATCTCTATCTCTATCTCTATCTCTATCTATATCTCTATCTCTATCTCTATCTCTATCTCTATCTCTATCTCTATCTCTATCTCTATCTCTATCTCTATCTCTATCTCTATCTCACCTCTGTCTCATCTCTGTCTCATCTCTATCTCATCTCTATCTCATCTCTATCTCATCTCTATCTCATCTCTATCTCATCTCTATCTCATCTCTATCTCATCTGGATAAATGGAGCGAACTTCACTTCGCAGTGATGCGTTACTGTGAATGGAATGTATAATTTATGCCCAAACGTTTTTACTTTGTTTAAGGGATTTTGTGTTAAAGGAGTTTCCTGTTCTTATTGTAATTATTATTGTATCTATTATATTGTCTGCGTTATGTAAGGTCTGTTACCGTTTTTGAACCATTATAAAGTGTAGTCTTAAGTCGATACTTTGTTAGTTAAGTTTAGAACTTAAGTTTGCCAGTGCCTTGGCGTATTGCTGTAATGCTGGTAGATTTATTAATGTAAATAAATAAATAAAATAAATAAATAAAATAAAATCTCTATCTCATCTCTATCTCATCTCTATCTCATCTCTATCTCATCTCTATCTTATCTCTTTATTATCTCTATCTTATCTTTATCTCTCGCGCGCTGTTGTGGTCGCAGTTCTAACATAACCTAATCCATTAATGTATCTATCCACTATGCTCTACGATCTAAAATAGTCAAAATAGTAGAGCAAATTGGAGAAATAAAGTTAGATTTCCTCGTAAAAAAAAACAAACGAAACTTGTCAAATAATACATTGTACCAGACGTTTTTAGACCAAGCGTAGTTTTGGCAAATGATTATTTGTAAAATGAAAGTTTAACATCTGATCATTTGGTGAAGTGAATCATTTGTAAAATGACTTTTTATAAAATGATCAATTGGCGAAACGTATTTTTGTAAAACGTAGTTTGTAAAGTGCAATTTTGTAAAATGACTTTTGGTCTAACGATAGGACACCGTCATAATGAAAGTACAATAAAAAAACTATATGGTATACAACACTCACCGTTCATAATAAATAATCGATAAATTTGTCAAATAATATCGTCATCACTACAAAAGTACAAACATCAAATGACGACTGTCAAATATATGAAGTTAGAAAAATTCTACTGCACTTAATGTGACTAGGTCCCTGTTTGCAAGTAATATATATATCTATGCTGTTTGCATAAATACGTCCAATTTGAATAATTTTCAGGTGTCCGTAAACATTATAGAAGGCAAAAGATTGGCATGGAATGATCTGAAGGAGGCCACGTCTTATGTCATGGTTGGATTGGACAAAGTGAAATATCGGACAAGTGTTAGGCAAAATATGAAAGTGCCTTTTTATAAAGAGGTAAAATCAGTAGAAGAACCAAAGCCTGACCAGAAATATAATGAGGATTGTCAAGAGGGCGCTAAATTTATATCGCAACAATTTTGCAACAAATTAGTTCAAGTGAAATTACGCAATATGGCGGATCCTCATATAATTCTGGTCAGATCATTCGATCGCTATATGATTGAGCGAGATATCCGAGCACGGCAGTCGTACGAGTAAGCGAGATACACGTGCCGCGCACTGCTGCCGCTGTCCTGCAGAGCCGTGCCATATCCGTAAGCTACGGTTATGTCAGCTGGTGTTTTATATTATTTTAGAAAATAAATAAATAATAAATAATTATTATGGGACAATCATACACAAATCGACCTAGTCCCAAGCAAGTGCAAATACATATAAA
The DNA here is from genome assembly GCA_932273695.1 of Apotomis betuletana. NCBI lineage: Eukaryota > Metazoa > Arthropoda > Insecta > Lepidoptera > Tortricidae > Apotomis > Apotomis betuletana. The sequence goes on along the minus strand of OW026298.1, from coordinate 5,968,049 downwards.
GATAACATCCGTGACCCAAGAACAAATATTCGAGTTGATACATATATTTGCCCCGGCCGGGATTCGAACCCGGGACCGCCGGCTCAGTAGGCAGGTGTCTGCAAACTGCGCCAACCGCGTTGCCAATCTTTCAGCAAATCTTTATTTTCCTGATATTTACCAAATATACGATGGGATGCAGACCAACCAGAGTTCGTATACGTCCAACAGATACAATCGCAATTTTCTGGTCTTTTATAATCTCACTCTTTTCTATACCTGCCTCTTTCTTTCACTATTTTCCTGTTGTTGGGGTCAGCCTTCTAGGTCTTCTATATCTATTTAGTATTTTTTTCCAGAACTTCGTGTTCGAATTGTTCATGACCGCTCGAGAAGTGCAGCAAAGCTGTCTATGGCTATCCGTTATGGAACCCAGGTGTTGCGGAACCCGACTGCTGGGGGAAGCTAGCGTAGACCTGGCGTACGTCTGGAGGCAGCCACGTATGTATATCATCACCTGTACCCGTACCATGAATTGAGTTTACAGTGACAGTACTCGCTAGTGACTCCGTAAACGATTTGTATGGAGAATTGTAGTTCTACAAATTAGCCGCTACGGGCGCTGTGTTATTTATTCATTTAAACTTTATTGCACAAAACAAAAGTCGGTACAAATGGCGGCCTTAACGCCAAATGGCATTCTCTACCAGTCAACCATAGGGCCGAACAGAGATACTAGAAGTGGGTGCCATTCAGAAATCTGATGGTACGGAGAGCACCTAGGGTACAACTTACAAGTGAATACAAAATATATATTACTGTTACAAAAATACATACTTACATTTACGCATAATGAAAACAAATGTATATATAAGAAAGTCTACAACATGGGATGATGGATGAACTATTCGGGCTCTTGTTCCAGCAGATGCTTACGCAGCATACACTTGAAAGCTACCTTGCTTGGGGCTTGTCTGATAGTGAGAGGGAGTGGATTCCAGAGACGGCATGCCTGTACGGCGAAAGAATTAAACATGAAACCAGTATGGTGCGAAGGAATTGAAAGTTTGAGAATTCGAGAGGAACGAAGTATTTCTCGTTAAAAAAAAAATTGATTACGCTGTCGCTCGCGAGTGCAGTACGTTAACTCATTGTAAGGATACTGATACTGACATCGGAATTCATCAGAATCTACGATTAGTTTATTTTTACGTCCTATGGTTTTTTACAAGCTTTTATTTAACTTGCATTGTATGTTTAAAGTATGTTTGTTCGGGTGGAATCTTGTAACTCAATTTGGAAGCAGATATCGTCAAAAGATTAAGCTAAAATTTGGCATACTTACTTAGGTTTGATGACAATACAATAATATGGTACCATGGGGCTGATGATGGAGCCGGAAGGAGGCCATAGGAACTCTATAATAGAAAAAGCAAACCAACCGAGTTTGGGTTCTTTAGAATTGTCTCAGTGAGCATTTGATGGATATCCAAAGAAAAGTACAGTCGGCTATAAAAGCTTGTCACTAAAATGTTTTTTTTTTACAGAAACTTATTTAGATATAATTTTTTAAAGCCTCAATGTGACGGATGTATGTATTTTGAGTCCTAGAATTACGCGCGTACCTCTCACAGAGGATCGCTCTTGCGATCCAAAGAGGTAACGCCGCCAGCGTAATGGGAACCATGCCACAGAGAGACTTGCTGTACGGCGTATATTCTTTTTATAGAAAATGTATACATTTTATTTTTTCTAATTAGCTTTAAGCCATTGTACATATAATAATTATCCTTTCTTTTATATTTATCTATAGTTTTTAGTATCGTAAATATATTGTATCTGTTTATTTTAAAATAAAGTATTGACCCATTAGTAAAAAAAAACCTAATCAATAGGATGATTTGCAAGAATTAAGAAAAATGTATTACTTACTACAGAGGAATAAAAAATCTGTGAAATGATTTTTCGGCGAAAAAAACATTCGGCGAAATGAAAGTACCTACCCACTAGATTGCTTTTGGTAACTACGGCTACCTGTCACCGCTCTTATTTTATTATAAAAATAGAGTCCAACTCAAAATTCGAAGCAATTGAGTGGCTATTTAAAAATAAATTATAAGGTACCTAGATATAAAGTTAACAAAGTTTATTTAATTTTTAAATAATAATAAAATGCATAAAATTCAAATATTGTATTGAAATTCAGTTTTCTATGGACAAGTGTAATTATTTCAGGAAAGATCATATCGCGATGCAGCAATTTATCTATTGCCTTGCCGGGGCAGGTGCTCTACCAATTGAACCAAAGGCGGATGTTAAGAAGCTAGCGAATTTTTGCAATGTGTCGTTACCGCCGATATTTGTATATTTAATTAACTTTGCAGGTCACACGATGACCCATAAATGGGTCCAGTTGACCCTTCCTAGAGACTCCGAGTCCAGTCCTGTTGGATATTTGAAGGTGGACGTTTCCATTACGCGTCGCAGTGAAGTATTGACTATGCATTGTGAAACCCAAGATGTGATGGAAGAGTGAGTATCTTTCAAAAGGGCATGTATTTAACGCGGCGACAAATTAATCAGATTTAGGGATTTATAAAAAATTAAAGGGGATAGCAAAAATAATAAGTTGGCGACTAATTGCGGAGACTATTAAAGTAAAAAGTAGCAGCTAAGTAATCAATTTTCGGCTTTGTTTCAATATAAACTAGCATCGAGTTATTGTTTTGGCGACTGAATTAACTAATTAAGCGGAAACATGACAGCGGATAAAAAGTTGAAAATGGCCTACTCTAATTGTTCAATGGAGATTACATATAAAATAAATCAAGGTCATAAAAAAAATACTTTGTGCGACAATTTAAGAGCTTTAATCAAAGTTGAAAATTGCATGTATAAATAATAATTTTGGTCTATAGTTTTATTTAGTGGCTCTGATTTTGGTAAATTTTTCGTCAGGTGTGATGTCATATTGACACCTATTAGGGTTCCGTACCCAAAGGGTAAAAACGGGACCCTAATACTGAGACTTCGCTGTCCGTCCGTCCGTCCATCCGTCCGTCCGTCCGTCCGTCCGTCCGTCCGTCTGTCACCAGGCTGTACCTCAAGAACGGTGATAGCTAGACACTTGAAATTTTCACAGATGATGTATTTCTATTGCCGCTATAACAACAAATACTAAAAATTAAATAAAATAAATATTTAAGGGGGGCTCCCATACAACATACTTGTTATAGCTATATATACATATATATAGGTACGGAACCCTTCATGCGCGAGTCGGACTCGCACTTGCCCAATTTTTTTTTATGATTCTATCGTATAAAATACGTTAAAATAAACGTGTTTTGTATGGACAACTTTTTTCTAAACTTAATAATTACCGAGATATGGACACCTAAAACCCACAATATTTTTTTGGATATTGTGTCAGACTCTGCCTTAGCTCCGGCGCTGCGGGAAGTGCAGCCCTTCCGCCCCTGCGTGGCAAAGCACGGTCGCCCGTACTCCGTTCCGCAGCTTCGGCTTGTTGGTCGCCTTCGGCGACCAGCCTCAGCCGCTCCGCTCCGCACGGCTCCCGAGCTTTGTCACGGCGGGCGAGGGCTGCTCTCCCTCCGCGCCTCCGGCTTTTTATATACACTCTAGGGGTAGGGCAGACAAGACCACGTGGAATCGGGGTTGACAGCTTCGGTTCTGAGGCAAGTCTTATGATAATGCAATGCTTATTTTAGCGTAGCGTGTTTTAGCTAGATTCGGACTAAAATAAGCGTGTTTTGTATGGGGAAAACATTTTTACCTAAAAAACGCTTATCGCCGTTTTCATTAAATTATGGTTTCGAAAACTAAAAAAATAACTCCCCATTACTTTTATATAGTACCCATTTTAATATTTAAGCTGCCAGCAAATCAAAGCCCAAAATGCTTTTTTAGATGGAGACCTGTAGTTGCCACTAATATAAAGTTTGTTATCCTTCTGCTAATATTAGTCGCCAAGTCATTATTTATAGTACCTCACCTATGATTTCAGTAATCTTGTTTATTATTTCTGCTACCTTAAAGTAGCTGCCATTATTTGAATTTTAAAATATCCTTAGTTTAAAGCTCATTTAATATAAATGATTGCCAAAATATTTAATCGCTGACAAGTTATTATTTTAGTTGCAAATAGTTTGCTGCTCTTTAATTTTTCTGTCGCCGCGAAAATAATAAGCCTTTCAAAAGTAAATGGTATATTAACCGAGATTGTAGATAGTCAGTGCCCCCAGCTGGAGAACGGTTTTGGATACTACCATCGATGGTTAGTGCGGAGGAGACCTTAGCAAATGACGTAGTGAGTTTTGACGTACTGACAATTGCCATTGTGATGATGATGGGTAGATTCTCGCCTCCGGCGGTGATGCCGGCTGCAACAGATGCACTTTGAAGCACTCTGGAGACGCACATTGACGGCCATATGTCCTACAGGTCAATGTTAATATATATATACATATATATAGGCCCTTGCGTCTATTGCAGACGATTTATAGTGTAATGTTTGGGAGACACCGTTTCTGGTGGCTAACTAAACCGATACGAGATCCACACATTCTACCGCGGGCCTGACAAGAGAAGTGTGCGACAGGTGGTACTGCGTCGCCTCGTCGACGTGTTTGTCTCTTGTCAGCGAGTGCCGCGAACCAGGTCTCATCGCATAACTTGCGACCCTCCACAACGCGTTTGCGCCGCTCCATCCGTTTCTCCGCAAGATTTTCCCATTTTTGGTGGTCAATATGGAAGGCGGCCATGTCCCTCTTTGCGGTCAATGTTACAATTTCATAAATCAGGTCATTATACTCGATCCGGAAAACATTTTCAATGTTAAAAAACCTTTAACCTTTGTTCTCAGCAACATCCTTCTACCACAAGGTTCTGAGCAGCAACCAGCTATCTACCAGGTCACTATCTACCGTGCCTACAACGTACCTTGCAGTGCCAGCAACCGCCCTGATATACTCGGCAACCCGCCTAACACAAGCGTACGGGTGACTTTCTGCGATCTAATGGTGATTTTATTTAACGTTGCTCTTTTTCTGTTGTTCGTTGCCAAGGTGATGTCTGATGTCCCATGATTCACGCCTCGATACTACTATTTTCGGCGGTTATATTTACCACGAATACCCGATACTGCCTTTTCGCAGAATTATTCTTGGTCGAATGTCTCATTTCGCTTCGCATAATTTTTATTCCTGCGTAGTCATAAATTTCTCATAATTCTTGCAAATATCAACCTATTGATTAGGTTAGGTTAGGTTTGTTTTATAACAATCCCAAATGGTTGATGGTTTCAGAGAAAAATGCTTTCTATGAAATTACACTTCTGCGAGATGAAATATTCGACGAAAAATAATTCTGCAATTATTTAGTGAACGCCACAAACGTTGTAATGACAACAATTATACGTTTTTCATGTACTTTGATGATGATGATGATGGAGGGTACCTACAACTCTTAATGATTAGGGTGATGTAGTAGATTTTTTAAATATTGTTTATGTAGGATGATTAAATACTAAACCTACCGAGCTTGGGCTCTTGAATAGTCTCGAGTTTACATAATTGACAAACATTCAGAAGTTTTGACTGACTTTTATTTACCATAATGTTGTTTTACATTACTTGTTCACAGGGCAAGACCAGCACCCACTATCGAAGCAACGATCCGTTGTACTTGGAACGCTTGTCAATTGTCGAGATGTTTCCGAACGTTTGTGACGTGGTGCAGATGGAGGTGTGTTTCCATATTTTGCTATATAATTTCGCTGCACTCCCAATGAGTCTCAAGCACTCTGAATTATTAACCGTATTATATACGCAGTTTTACAAAGGAAAACTGACTACTATATTTTATGAGGAATAAGTATCGATGCCATTCTTTCTTTACGTCAGCCTTGGCCGTAAGTGAGATTTTCTACGCCTAGAAACCTAGTCAGCGCTTGAAAGTGAAGCCAGTTGCTAAGCCACGGCCCGTCACGGGCTTAGTTTCGTCCGTGTACGCATCTGTCAATGACAGAAGCAAAACGTCTCTATGATTGGTTCGCAGACACGCACACATAAAAGCAAAACCGGCTTCATCTTTCGCAAATCTGTTGTATGAAGACTCTTATTCTAGGCGTATTTATTCTAAGCAGTCGAGTTGAATTGGATAACTAAGAGCCTTAGCACACTCACTGGTGATTTGCGGACGACCTGAATACAAAGCGAGCGCGTAACGATTTTGACACGAGCTCACTCACCTACCAATTTTGGGTCACAGGTCCGTTTTATTTGGGACATATTTATTAAAAGTAGCTTATAAAATAAGTACAAACAGCGAGAAGTAGTTTCCCTTTTGTTGGTGTAGGCAACCCTAGGAATAAGACACGCCCCCACAGAAGCTACAACCAACAGCGTTGCACGTCATTCAAAATCAGCAATCAGATCCTAGTAAGCTAATTTATTTGCAAAAGTGGCTAATAATAAAAGAGTGCGGCTACTGTAGTGTCTTTATTTTGTGCCTCTTGTTTGAGTTTAACATAGGAATGACTTAACAGGTATGCTCTATGAATGGCGGATCGAGAGTTCTGGCCAGCGCGAGACTCAGACTTTCGCAGATATCACATAAAGGAGAGAATGGTGAGTTATGTTATGATGTAACAGAGTGTGTGGAGTTGATGGCAGTTCGCGTAGAGTGGACAAATCAAGAATAATGTAAGTCGAAGTGTTGATGAAGTCACGTTATCTCACGGTTATCCGTTGATGTTGAGAAAGTATACAATTTAAGTATGCAATTAGACATAAGACAGTGGTTAAAAAGTAAAATTGTCAGCTACCATCGATGCTGACCGTACTGCAAAACTAGCTAAGAGCTCATGAGTGGCAGAATTGCATGGCCAATTTATGAATTATTCATGCTAGTCTATGTCTACCAGCCATCTCTCCCTTGAGCAGCCCGATCTTGTGAAGAAACGCCGAAAGAAAAGCAGAAGTTCAATGAACAGCTGTTGCCTCGGTTTTCAGGCTTTCTGCCAACCTTCGGGCCGTCTCTTATTCATATGTACGGCCCCTGGACCGAGTCTTCGGAAGATGGGCCGTACTATAGAGGTTCGTTGCTGGTTTCTATGAAGACCGTGGTTCCGTACTACAAGCGAAGTGTTAGGAGTATCACTGTGGAGCCGGTGACTGTTTCTGGACCTGACACGGTGAGTATTCTAAGGCAGTGCTCCGCAAATTTCTTGCGTTCTTAGATACTAAGCACTCCAAATTTGTTTCGTTTTACAGGAATGGATCTTCGAGGATTTTATCCTGTTGTGTCCCATATTGGAGGTGTCCATGCTGGATAGGAGGGTGTCGGGGCCCGCGTGTGGCGTGGCCATTACAGTTGGAGAGATACCTTGTAGCGATTCCGTCGATCAAGGCAAGTTTTAACAAGTTTTCTTTTGGTTGAGGGTGCTTTTACTAATGAGAATGACTCGAAATAACTCGACATCAGTAGGTAGATGTTCGCACTCTGTCAGTCCACCTCATTGATATGTATATGTATGTTAGATTACAAGGTGGCCTTTGATGCCTGGAATAGATGAATTATTATTATTATTGATAAAAACGCAGGAAAAAGGCCTACTGCGGCATAAAGTCATATAAAATATTCAAATTTATTACAAGAGAACATATTGAAAAATAAAACTGTTATTGTATCCTTGTCTCTTTACATTGTGGACCATTGTATATATAATATTGATATTTTTAAGATAGATATATATTAACGATATTAATGACTTGTTACAGATTTTATGACACACATGTCCGAAATAAGTAAGTGAAAATTAAAATAGTGAATATAATTTTCATACTTGAGAACTATTCCCTTTTCTAAACGCTATGACATTTTAGTGTTCGGCATCTAGAAAATTCCCGCGTTTTCGTCCGCGTGGAAGAAAAAATCATTACCCTCCCTTAACCTGTAGTCGGGTAATAACCTGTAATAACCATTTGTGGATGCCCAGCTTAATACGGGTATGCAATAGGGTTAGTTAGTTAGTTGCGCTGGGCATTTTCCGCAAGTCGACATCCAACGTGCCTATTTTGCGTGAAAAGGGGGTAGCGCTACTCCAACCACCCCAACTCCTCCACGAACCTAAGCAAAGCCTTGATGTTGCTTATGGCTTCGTGTACGGTACTTATGCAATAGGGTACTTGACTGACACATCAAATCAGCTCCTTTTTATGGACTGTCAAACCGCTCCGACAGCGACAAATTTTAAAAATTCGTGTTATGACGTCGCTACAATATACGGTCAGTTGTGTCCTTATTTTTACTATTTGGACATTTTAAATCGCCAAAATCTCAAAGCAAATGTACAATAGATATTTTATGATTATAGCAATTAATGGCAACTGACACTATTTTGTAGTGACTGATTTCGGATTATACGGGGCAAATTTTAATGACAACTAGGGATCGCCTACATCGATTAATTTAATTATCGATGCTTTTCCCATACCTATACTAGTGAAATTTTAGTGAAAGTATAAAAATGAACCCAATAGCAATATAATAAAAATTTCAGAATTGAGAAAGCTGCACTACTCGGGCAGTATGGATGTCAAATGGTACAGCCCAAACCTCGGCGGCCTAAAATTGGACACGTATCCCATACTTCAGCTGGCACTGAGGTTTCCTGACTGCCGATTTAGGGCATACACGAATAATATGCTGCAACACATCGTGACCGATCTGGTAAGGTTCTTATCACCATGGGCTTTCGGTGTAAGAATGATTTAAAGTCTTGTTTTTTTTCAAGACTTGACTTGAAATGTATCAGGGCTGGTTAGCCCTCACTACCAGTAGTCGGAATATGTTGGGAGTATAACCCGCTGATGGGATTATCTCCGCGCCACAGGGGTATTGATTCGTGCACCGAAAATCCCGGGGCATGCTTATCGCCTGTGGCGCGAAGACATCTCCTTCCCATTCATTGGTAGTTCTTGTCCACTTTAAGACATTTAAATAAATGGCAATGATATTGCCTCGAACTCGTTAAAGCCCGCGATTTCAAACCTCATTTGCACCGAAATTAATAAAAAGAAGATACAGCTCATCTAGCACAACTGTGACACACAGCTCTTTGTCGCGCGATAAACGCTACCTGTCACTTTCCTGTCAATATCGTGCGAGGAAGACAGATGATACTAAGTCGCGCGACAAAAGAAGTCGCGGGAAGATATGCTAGCCCTGCTGGTGACAGACGGACAGACAGGCAGACAAACAGTGGAGTCTTAGTAATATGTTCCCGTTTTTATCCTTTGCGTACGGAACCCTAAAAACATTTGACTTATTATCATTGAAAGACCAAACCCCTTGTTTTAGGAATACGATCTGTCAAAAATATCAACTCTTCTTCTGAATAGTGATTTTGGACACATTCAAGATCTTCTAAAGTCGCTTTGCCACTTTAAAGACGAGGTTGCAGCTAAAATCTTGAGTTTCTTGGATATCGCTCAATTTCTTACTACGAATGAAGATGCACAAAAATATAATACTGAACTGGATTTGAAGTTGTGGCATTTGCAAAAAGAGAAAATAGTAAGTTGACTTTTATTGGATTGGTTATGTATTATAATAAATATAATATGTTAATATTTTGTAATTTCTATTCTATTTTATATAAATTTATTATCAAGATACCTAATTTAAGAATTAAAATAAATAAAGGAAATAAATAATAAATATCGGACCCCACAAACCCATCTAGTCCCACAGTAATCTCTTGTAGGCTTGTGTTATGGACACTAGACGACGATAAACATACTTATATAGAGAACATACTTAAATACAAATAACATCCATGACCCAGGCGAAAATATTCGAGTTCATCACACAAATATTTGCCCTTGCCGGGATTCGAACCCAGGACCGTCGGTTCAGTAGGCAGCTGCTTTACCAATGCCAAAGAATAAAATATATACTAACGTAAAAACAAACGACAGCGACACTTGTGTGCAGTAACAAAACTCGCGGCTATGTGTGCGTGTCGAGGGGCGAGCGCGGGCGAGTGCGGGACGCGCGCGGAGGTGAAGGGCATTCACGTGAATGCCTCGTCGAAGGATTCGGCATTACAAGGTCACCGACGCCCGAGTTACACCGATAGGCCGCTGTCGCGCCTGTGCCAATGTGCCAACCGCGTCGCGTCGTCTAAATTTGTATGGATGTTAAAAATATCATCTGTTCATAACCAAAACACACTAACAAGGAAACACCCAACTGTCCGACTCCGATTTGATTAATTTTGATATTTATGTTATAGAGTAGTCTAAAATAGCAGACTCGTAAGTAGTTTTTTTAGCTGCCCAAATTCAACGTGTTATACCTACATACAAAGATTAGCTTGGCTATTCAGCAGGGGAATGTAGCCGGCATCATTGGTTGCCGCAGGGCCGTGATCTGGGGGACATCGGATTTATAGTTAGGTTCTCTTAGAATAGGTTAAATTGGTTACTGTTACAATTTTAGGGTTCCGTACCTCAATCGGAAAAACGGAACCCTTATAGGATCACTTTGTTGTCTGTCCGTCTGTCTGTCTGTCAAGACCCTTTATCTCGAAAACTCGTGAAGGTATTGAGTTGAAATTAACATGATATATTATACTCAAGTCTACGGTCCCTTGAAGCTGTGAAAAAATGAAACTTCTACATTAAACAAAGATACGGCCGTTTATGTCGCAAAAAACGTACATTTCGACACTCTCAAGGGAATCAAAATGATAGGGTACTTTCCGATGACCTAGAACTATGAAATTTGGCAAGTAATATCGTCACATACTACAAATACCTTATAAATATCTGAAAACTATACATTTGTAATAAAATAATTAAGAATATAGTCCTTTTCAAACATCATATTTGGAGAACTCGGTTGCGTTAAGTTTGCACCTCGTTTGTATGCGGCGCCATACATTTCATGCAAACTTAACTCAACCAGGTCAATTAAGATGGGATAAGTGAGAGTTTGTACGGAACCCTCGGTGCGCGAGTCAGACTCGCACTTGGCCAGTTTTTTTATAATATGATTAATTGATTATTATGTAATTCAATACTGCATTCGGAAACATCTAACAAAACCACACGGCCACCAAGCTGACATATTATGAGTTCACGAAAACGAGTGTAAGAAAAAATAATGATAATCGTTTGAGAAATGCGCCCTCCGGGCCAGAACTGCCGAACTACTGGACATACAAAAGAATTTTTGGCCGATTTGAAACGAAAACACTTCGCTCAATTCGCTCGCTTCGTCAATAATACGAGTATAATTGTCAATATCATTTACCTACATATTTTCAACCCTGACGGCGGCCATTTTTAATGAATCTCGGCAATCTTCAAACTTAACCTCACAGTGTTAACTCGCGAAATCGGCAGTTAAAATGAGTAAATGGCACTGCTTCTTAAAGTTATGACTTTAAGGATTCCATACCCCTTGCCCTTTTGACGCGGCACAAAGATGCGTCGTGCGCATAGTTGTCAATTTCCAGGAATCTTACAGACGGAATCGAGCCTTTAAGTCTAAGGAGAGACTTTGCCTCCTTGTGTGTGTTCTACCGTCTGTATAATTCAGTGATTCCCTAACTTTTTAAGACTGCGCCGAGCTTTAGCGACTGAACCATAGAGCGCGGGCAATGCGTATTTAGATGGGCGCGCGGCCGCCATAGTAAAAAAATATGGAGAATTAAAAGCACTTTTTGATAAATATGGACCTTTAATACCGAACAATAATTGAAATATTTGATGCGGACAAATTGTAATGTAAACATTCATATATTTTTTGAACTGTAAATCAGAATAGATTTCCATTGTTAAAGTATAAAAAATTGGGCAAGTGCGAGTCCGAATCGCGCATGAAGGGTTCCGTACCATAATCTATAACAAGTTTGTTGTATAGGAGCCCCCCTTAAATATTTATTTTATTTTATTTTTAGTACCAATTTGTTGTTATAGCAGCAATAGAAATACATCATCTGTGAAAATTTCAACTGTCTAGCTATCACCGTTCTGGAGATACAGCCTGGGGACAGACGGACGGACGGACGGATGGACAGCGAAGTCTCAGTAATAGGGTCCCGTTGTTACCTTTTGGGTACGGAACCCTAAAAAACATATCACGCCTGCTTATGATTTTACAATTTTCGTCCAACTTTAGTTAGTTTTCTAGGGTTAAATATTAATAATCTTATAATTTTTCCACGGAGAAGTTGTTAACACATTCTTCGAAGTGCTAAATATATAGTTTAGAAATGGATTAAACAACTAGTGTTGACGTTGTCTACTTAACGGCAACTGCCTATTTTTCACATTTCGCTCGGCGCAGTCTATTATTTGACATGATGCCCACGGCTACTTTCTACCATCGCACTGCTCGCCACCGGCAGGGTTCATCCTCACACACTGGAGCCTAATAAATGGTCGAGAACTGTGCGGTTCCAGAGGAATTTCCTACCGGGAACGCTCTGCATGTGGAATGAGCGTATTCCCCGGGGGCTAAAGTATGCGGTTCTTCAAGAGGGGAGTAAATAGATTCTTAAAGGGTCGGCAACGTGCGTGTGATGCTCCTGGCGTCACAAGCGTCCATAGGCGGCGGTATTAACATCAGGCAGACCGCGTGCTTGTGTGTCACCGTCATAGTATACAAAAAAAGGCGAAAAAGTGAATAAACTTATTCAAATTCAATTCCAAGCCCTCCAATGGTGTCTATAGACACAATCTCAAATGGCTTTGTGGCCGGACCTAAATAGATGAGACATATATTCAAATTATCGTGTCCCCCTGATTTATTTTTTATTATACATAATTCACGGCTTCTACAAACAAACTTCTTTTATATTTTTTTCAAGTTTTTGGTTGTAAAAGATGGGCTCATTGTATTTTGCATCTGTCCAATTCCGATGTGGCATAAGTCTTTTTGTAAAAGTTTGATGCTAAATATCTTCTTAATCTTTTCTTTTTCCTTAACTTTCTTAAAGTAGATTTTATCTTTTTCAATTAACTTATTTTAATTTTTTTGGATTTCTTCATTGTTATACTGATCTGTTATAATATCGTCCAGTTTAATACAATTTACAACTTTGAGTTGCTCATCTGTGTTTTCGTTTGATTCTAGTACGGGATTCAGGATTCCTACTAAGGCAGTCTAAAATTTTGTCGTCCTGGTGCATATTTTATCTTAAAGTCATATTGTGATAACGATAAATAATACGTTAAGTCGCCAAGTTTTTCATCTGTTCTAGATTTCAAATTGATGTTTTCTAACGGTTCCGAATAAACCGTGAACGACTTTCCTATTAACCAGTATTGCCAGTATTTCACAGCTTCTTTGATAGCTAAACATTCTAAATATATAGCTTTTTTCTTCTTTTGCGCTTCATTCAGTTTTTTTTGAAAAAAAAAAGCTACTAGCTTTTCTTTTCCGTTAGTTTGTACTTGTTTTTAGTTCCAACGCCTTCCAGGGAGGCATCAGTGTAAATTTTTATACCTACGTAGTTCTTGTTCAAAAATCTCCAGTACTGCTTGAGAACATAGCAGGTCTTTTATCAAGTCAAATGCTTTTTGACACTCTTCCGACCATATGAATCTTTAATTTTGCGCACTAGATTATGTAGTGGGTCAAGTATCATCGCACTAGGATTGTTACGGACAGCTAGGTTAATGTAATAGATAAATTAATAAATAATATATGTGTGTAAAGGTTAGGCGAAACTAGAATTAAGGCAAATAAATAATATATCCTTATTTTCCTAAATGCCCAAAAAAGCGGCAATATCATGTGTATAACACTTATTTATTCCTAAGAAACATTAATTATAAGAGAGCTCCCAAATACTATGTAGAAATAGTTAAAGACCACGGCGTCTTAAAGTAAACAAGTGTGACTCATCCTGGTAACTTTCCACTCGCAGCGCGAGACAAAGGAATCATGTTTGTTTACATTGGTTGCAAAATTTAAGGATAAAAATTAAATAACTCTGAAACTTTGTAGTAACGTTCCCTGTAGAAATATAAGTAAAATCACTTAATATTATACCGGCCGCAACCTGCTGCGAGCACGGCAAACATAAAAATAACACGACGCGCCGAGCGCGGCGCGATATGAGGGACAAGAAAGGTGTAGATCTCGACCCGTGTGAGCGAGACGGCCTCTGAGTCAGAACAAAGAAATCGAATAAATTTTATATCGCTGTAATCAAGCGGGAGCTCTCACATAATAATCACATATGTAATTGTGTTCTGTAAACAAGACTTTATGTTACCTATAAGTTAGATTTAAGATGAAAATTGTAATTTACCTAGGAATCAGTAAAATGTAACAGAGCGGGCGTCCCTCTGAAAATGTTTACAACCCTAAGCGAATAATATAAAAGGACGCCCGTTTCCGCCATTAAACACAGTTCATCTTCAGTTCACCTTCAGTCTACGTAGAGTACCACTCCGTAGTCAGTGCGTTGATCATCGATCCGCCACTTGTCACTTCTCATCTTCTCAGTTCTTGTTCACCGTAGTTACCATCTTTCTGTATTCGAGTAGCGTAGTACCATCGGTCCGCGATTAGTGTTAAAATCATTAGGCAGAGACTAAAGTAATTAAGTGTTAAATTTAAGTGTTTTTCCGATCCGTTGTTGTGTTAATTGTTAATTTCTTGTGTAATATATTTCGTTGATTTTACTTTGCGTTTTCATACTCGTCCGTTTCGTTACCCTATTTCTCAACCTACAGTCCGCTTCGCTCCATACTCATCCCTGAGTTTCGGAGCGTCCATGTAACCGATAGCCGACGGACGCGGTTGTCGTTTACAAGGATGTACTCGTGGTAAAAAAATATTTTACCTAAGAATTGTCTTATATTTTTTTGAGTTCTCGCAACTGGAAAATTATTTATGGAAATTAAATTGTCCTTTACTGGTTTTACTGCATTGTTCTGTATGATGTGACCAAGATATTTGACCGAGTCGGAGGCAAACGTACATTTAGTGAATATTAACCTGAAGCCTTCTGTCTTAATGGCTTCAAGTAATTGTGTGAGATGATTCAAATGTTCAGTGAACGTTTTTGAAAATATCAGAATGTCATCTATATAGTTGACGGCGAAATCCGTTAGCGTATACTTCCTGATAATATTACTTAAAATCCTCTGGAAAATAGCTGGCGAGGTCTTTAGTCCATAAGGTAGGCAAGTCCACTGGAAATGGCCCTCGTGTGTTACAAAGCCTGTCTTCTTCCTGTTGTCAGTTCGCAAAGGTATAGACCAAAATGCAGAGTTGATATCTAATTTCGAGAAAAAACTACAATTCCTCGTCTTCATCATGATGATGATGATGATGATACAAAAAAGGCCCTAAATAGGAGTACCATGTACCTTTACTACAATAACGTGCACTTTCAGACTAAAATCTATCGCCGAATAGTATCAAGAAAAACACCTATACCTCATCATTACAACGGCAATCTTTGTCAAGACAGCGACTGCAAAAAGACGGTGAAACTAATGTTGGCTGAGGGCAGGACTATAATCCAGGATCTAAAGAAACTTATTTTTAAGGTAGGTACCTATTTATATTTACTTGCGTCGTCAGGTGTACATAAAATTGCATCCGACAACTCCTTGGAGACTGTGGGCATTGTGAGTACTAAAAAAAAATCGAAGCGTCCATAAAATAAAAAAACCTTTCGCCCTGTTTCGTCTACAATTATAAAATTCTTGATTTGTGTAGAAAATCACTTTTCTATGGATATGCATGATTTCAGGAGAAACCTTCAGCGTGATGTAGGATTGTCATTTGCTTTGTATGGGTGCCGTGCCAACCTGGCGCGATCTGTTTTATAATTTTCTTTATCATCGCATTACGCCGAAGCTGCTAGACGGATTTTAACCAACTTTGGTACAAGGATAGCTGGACATCCAAAGATGGTTATAGGATAATTTTAACCCATCTACGGGAAAGAAAAAGAAATACGCGTACGAGTAGAATTCTAAAATTGTATATAAAATTAGTTTTCTATTATAGAGGTGGCTAATTATTTTACGATGCACGATTTGTTAGGAGACGCGACGCTAGGCTTACAGCGCCTGTTGAGTTTTTTTTTTGTTGTCCGTCAATGATGCCGAAACGGCTAGACACATTTCAACTTTCAAGCAATTTTGGTAATGGATTGATGAATATACATACACAAGGATGGTTGAAGGATAGTTTTTACCCGACTACAGTAAAAAAAGGGTTACACGGACAATGTTACGGTTATAATTATATCTTAGATAGTTTGACACTAAGCACGCGCTACGTCATGGAGTGCGGTCCATCGCTATGAAATAAATCTCGGTCGAGTGGTACATAGGGAATGCAAGCCGGACTACCGGTAATTCACCGGTAATCCGCTAATTACCATACAAGAATTTACCGGTTTGCATTCCCTAGTGGTACACCGAGCTGTACCGAGCCGGGTTTTTTTATTAGCTTTTATTTAACTTGCAATGTATGTATGCATCTAAGTATGTTTGTTCGGGTGAAATCTTGCAACTCAATTTTGAAGCAGATATCGATTGAGCTGAAATTTTGCATACTTACTTAACTTTGATGACAATACAATAATATGGTACCATGGGGCTAATCTGATGATCGAGCCGGAAGGTGGCCATAGAAAAAGCAATCTTACCGAGTTTGGGCTCTTTATAATCGTCTCAGTGAGCATTTGATGGATATTCAAAGAAAAGTACAGTCGGCTATAAAAGCTTGTCACTAAAATGATTTTTTTGACAGAAACTTATATATATAAAAAAAATCTGCCAAGTGCGGGCCTGACTCGCGCAGCGAGGCATCCGTACAAACGCTTATCTATCCCATCTAACTGGCCGGGTTAAGATAAGTTTGCAACTACATAGTATGTATGGCGCCGGATGGAAATGAGTTGCAAAGTTAAGGCATCCGGGCTCTCCAAATACGATCATCGAAAAAAACTATTATTTTTACTAATGTATTCTTTTCAGGTTTTTTTCCTATGCTTGTAGTATAAGACGGTATTACTTGATAAATTTTATAGTTCTAGATCAACGGAAAATACCGTTGAGTGTCGAAATATACGAGTACATTTATTGCGGCATAAACGGCCGTATCTTTATTTTATGTTAGATTTGAAGTTTGTTTTTTTTTTCACAGCTTGAAGGGACTCTAGACTTGAATATTCATTTAATTTCAACTTGATACCCCTATGCGTTTCGGAAATAAAAGGTCTTGACAGATGGATGGACGGACGAACGGCCGGACGGGATATGTTCTATCATTTTCACAAAAGCTTTATTTCATAGTAGCGAATTTTCACATCGCGTTTTTTCATGATCGCAAATTTAATTATTCGTCTTTCTTTTCGCTTATTTTTTCAGTCACATATATTTTCAGCAGCATTCGGCAACCTACGCTTTATGTCGATGGCTCCGTTTCGAGGGGCTCCTATTTCTGGGCGGTCTACCCTTCGGGCATCTGAAGATACCTAACGATCGTAACCTACCTATAATTGTGTAACAAACCGCACTATATTAATATAAGAGCGAATAACAAAATAATCTACTGGTAAAATAAGCGAAAGAAATAAACGCAAACATTATTAAACGTTTCATGAAAAGTCGCTACATGAAGAAAGACGAATAATAAAATTAGCGATCAACAAAAACGCGATGTGAAAATTCGCTATAATGAAAAAATGCATTTCGTCGGGGACAGTGCAATACCGCGTAAATAACAGCTGTCGATAAAGTTTTCATTTCAATAAAACACTAAGCATTTGTTTGAATATTGATACGTATCTACACTTGTTACTTACGCGGTATTGCACTATCCCCGACGATTTGTGAAATTTATCTAACAAACCAAAAATGTAACTTAAGTGATAACACCTGTTTCCTCAGATACCCGACGTATGGCCGGTCATATCGGTATGGTTGATAAATAATGGCTCCAGAGTCGCCTACGCAAAAATTTCGCCCTCTGACGTCATACATTCTGCTGTACCGGAACAATGTGGGAAGTGCTGTGGGAAAATTCAAGATGTTTATCTAAAGGTATTCTTTGTTAAGTTGTTAGACTAAGGCTGCGTTTAACCTTTTTTTAATGCCCGACGAAAAAAGAGGGATGTTATAAAGTTTGTTTGTTTGTGTATCTGTGTGTCTGTCTGTCTCATCGCAGCGCCCATACAGGTGGACCGATATTAGTGTTTTTTTTTTTATCAAAAGCCTAGTTTATCGAGGTGGCTTTCAATTTTGTTTGATGAAAATCGGAGCGGTCGTCTCCAAGATATTCAGCTTTTAGTGGAACAAACGACCAGGTGTCAGACAATATTGAAACTAGGAATTCCAAATTTTGTTTTTATGTTCAGTTTTAGTAGCATTTTTATATCACACATTAAAACAGGGTCTCATGATAGCCAGTTACTTGTGTTGGGGATGTTATTATTCCAAGAATAACCCAAGTAGCACACTTATACAGCAGTAATAAGCTGAATAAGGACTGTATAAGCTCTTACTTATTCAGCATGTATGCTACGTACAATGCCTAGCCTCGGATAGTTAGGTATGTCAAATTAGTATGGGGTTTGACATACTATCTGAGAGTAATAAGCGCAAGGCTGCATTATACTGGAAGTAACACTAAAATAGAAAGTCACAGGTTTAAACCTGTAGCAACACCTACCTAACGTGATTTTTAACTTTGTCGGTTTGACATTCGCCATTGCTTGCTGTCAATTTGACAGCTCCGGTTGGTTTAAATTTTTTTTTAATACCTAAAAGTACAGACTATAGTGATGAGGTTACTGTATTTCAGCCAATAAACTGCCCGGACCATCCAACCACTGACTGCCACTGTATCAGCGGTAAGATCGAATTGATGGCCTGGCTGGGACTCTACAGACAGAAGGCAGCATTTAAGTCGTGTTTACCAGCCGGCTATACCATAACGGTTGAGGGAATCAGGTGCGAACCAATGGTAGGTGTTTTTCATCACATGCCTTGTATTAAGAGACCTTATTCCTTTTAAAAATTATTTTTTTCATATTATGACAAATATATTAATAATTTCTACCTACTTTTGAAGTGAATAATACTTTTCCCCGAGTTCTAGGTAGTAATATAGCTATTACATGCTTTAATTCCGTGCAGTCGAAAAAAAGTTCAAAAAACTAATTTTCCGCGTGAATTTTGTCAATTTCGATTAGTTTTTGAAACAAAAATTATCAATGAAAAATTGAAACTGTAGGTTTCAAATATATACCAATAAATCCCAATAGTCCTGTTCTAGGTAGTTACATCAATAATATGTCAAGAAACATGTTTGATCATAGTGAAAAATGTCTAAAACAATCAGCATTTTAAAAGGAATAAGGCCTCTTAAGTTAATATAGTAAGAATTATTTTTGAAGTCCCAATCTACTTACAGTCCGTCCGCTCTCAGATTGCCACTCAGATTTGGGTGAACACTGAGAGGTGCTTGTCTGGATCGCGTAAGAGTGAGCGAGACAGGTATAAAACGCGAATCGCATTCTGACAGCTCACGGTTGCCTTTGTTACCTAAGAACAATACCCTTGTGTATATTCTTCCGCACGCACTTCACTAATGTTTTAAATAAAAACTATCTGAAATCTATATGAACTGTGTTTCCCCTATTTCACGTAGGTATATCACGTATAAGGTGCATATATTGTTTGTTTAATTTTACGGGACAAATAATTTTAGATTCCGAAAATAATTATTACTATGAACATTGCTATAAAGTATAGCCTTACAAAGTTGCTTTTCAGCCCACGACACATTGCGGATTTTAGTGGTACTAATTTATTTTACTGGCAAGGACTACTTTTTGGTAGCTGACGTTGAAAGTCATCGAATGTCACTGATGTTTAAGTAAAAAAAAAAAAGAACCACACTTTGTGAGTGTAGTAATAGCTCGATTCGAAGCACGTTTGCTCGCAAGCGAGTATAGTAAGCGTATCGACAGTTTTCGAAAGCAACTTATGGTAGAGGTAGTTTTAATATTCCACGATTTCAAGTAATACACAATAACACCAGTGATGTGATGTATGATAAGTATTATTTCAATACTCTTCAATATTTTTTCTTAGATAAGTAATACAGATAACCAAATTGATGATAGGAAAATAAAACCCTAAAGTAAAAATTAAAATTAGACTGAAAATAAACTATAGATAAAAAATGCCGTCATTTCAGAAAAAGGTCGAAATAAAATGTTTTGAAAGTTGTTGACAAACCGTTACCGACATTTTATAATGTATGTATGTATATAATAATACATATAAAAGCTATTTGTAGTATCGTAGGGCTAACCTAAATAATTAATTAATAAAAATTCGCAATATGGCGAGAGCTGAAAAGCAATATGGCGGGCGACACATTCCTTCGTAAAAAACGTCGCATTCAAGCAATATAATCAGAAAATTCGAAATATATTGCAAACCGGTATATTTTTGTATGGCAATGTACGGAGTACCGGTAAATTAGATAAACTTACCGGTTTGCATTCCCTAATTGTGAAGTGTCTCAGCCATCATAATTTCCCGCCCGGGGTATGAAACCAGTACCAACGCATGAGATTTCCGCAGAGATGCGCATTCCCATTCGTGTCACTGTAATGTGACGAATTTGAACCAACAGACAGAGTTACTAGCACGCTGGCAGTGTGACGTAGTTAACATTGCGAGCACAGAATCTCTGATCCACTGGCAATCACATGCCTTTATTAAGAGGATATATCACTATCAGCTTACGTAAGTTTGAAAAAAAAAATTGGAATAAGTAACAGCATTGTCAGTACATTTGTGTCTATCCAAATTATTCCGTGTGACAAAAGGAGCGGACTCAGCATGTGCTGCTTTTCTCACTCTGAGCCACATTGTCGTATTGGCTGGTGCGACCAAGGTATACGTGCATCTATTTGCATGTACGTTATTGCCCCTGAATTGATAAGTGATAACTATGGCGTCGGATTCAAATGAGATCTAAACTTAACAGGCTTATACAAATTGAGGTTTCGTGTTCGTCTGTCTCCTTCTCCAAAACTTAAGCAATCTTTACGAAATTTTAGGAACTGAATGAGAAGCAAATGTTCTGTGACGGACCGTTTTGATTTTTGCGCAAATTAATATACAGGATGGCCAATTTAGATCGGCCGGTATGGGAAACCCTAAAACTATAAGACATACGAAGATCTGTTCTTAGGAACCTTGTCATCGATTTTAATAACAAGAAAACTGCATTCATACATTAAGAAAAAACCTGTACTCAGCTCGGGAATCGAACCCGAACGTTTTGAAAAATAGCACTGACATTGTTTTTGACTTTCCCATACTGACCGATCTAAATGGGCCACCCTGTACAAAGAATTTGTGTACTAGGCGGTTTGTGGCGGAATTATGGCCAAAAACAAACGCCTTGTACACAAATCTCATAATAATAAGCGCAAACATTGAAACCGTCTGACACGGAACATTTCCTTTCCATTCAGTTCCTAAAATTTCATAAATGGAGGAGGAAACAGACCAGAACGAAACCTCTATTTGTAGCATTGGTATATCCTCTTAAGGTGTGAACTAGTCCAAATTGTTCTAATATTTACAACGTGCGGGTAAAATTAGAGCCAAGATTGGTAATCTAATGCGTTGTCGGTGCGGTTAAAATCCCGGGAAGGGCAAATATTTGTATGATGTACTCGAATATTTGTCGAGAATCATCCTTATCCAGACAATTAATACTGTAATGTATCTTCGTCTAGAGCTAGGGCTTCCTTTGGGCACCTTTGGGAGTACATAGATTTGTAAGAGGTTGTCCGCTATTTATTTATTTATTTAAACTTTATTGCACAAAATACATAAGTAAAAGTACAAATGGCGGACTTAATGCCATGAGGCATTCTCTACCAGTCAACCACAAGGTCAAACAGAGACATTATAGGTGCGGGGTTAGGGGATTTATGTTATTTATTAGTTTATTACTATCATAAAACTGTTTAATGAAATAACTCTACATGGTATAAAACAAAGTCGCTTCCGGCTGTCTGTCTGGCTGTCCCTATGTATGATTAGATCTTTAAAACTAAGCAACGGATAGAGTGATTTAAGAGGAAAGTTTTATGTATAATACACGCATAATTTATCAGCATTGCACCTGTGCGAAGCCGGGGCGGGTGGCTAGTCCATCGATATAAGAATTGGGGAGAACGTTATAAACGTGACTTGTCATAATGGCTCTAACAAAAAAAAAATCTTGTTACTTTTTTCCTAATATAAAATAATAATCGCGTTTTTTAACTTGTCTTGTGTAAGATTCCCGATATATCCGGAAAAAATCACAAATGTTTGGAAGTTTTCCGTACTTTGTCCATCCGTATGTGTGCATTATTGAGGATTTCCTATTTTACATACGGGTTCTGATGTAACAACATTTTTACAGAACTTGGAATGCAGTGTGAACGTCTACCGTGCCAAGTTGGTTTGCACGAGTGATGTAACCAACGGCTTTTCCACCCTCGTGAGGGTTCACTTCATGAGTGACGTGAGGGACACACAGGTGAATGGATATTTATAACTTGTTTTTTTCCGTCTTGCTCACAAACACAAACATAGGCAGAAGATACATCATTAATTATCTTTATGTATATTGGTGGATCCACTTTTTTCTTGTTGTTATTCTCTCTCGTGGCCCAGGGGACATTAGTGATTAAACATCTTACAAAAGTGTTGATCATTTATATTACTGGTATTGTCAGGAGATAATCCACATAATAATGACTTCATAAATGTTGCAATTACAATGGTTTTGGTAAATATAACCGCTGAAATCGTAAATTTAATCGTAGTTCTAAAGAGTGGCACCGCCCAAGCAGCACTTTAGTGAATTTTGCAGCTTATCTTATAGATTTATGTTCTAAATGAGTGGTTTAACAGTGTTTGATAAAGCTTATAGCTTGAAACACAATTTAAAATTGTATATGAGTTTATCCTGTCACTTAAGTGACTACAATTGTAGTGGGGTAAAGTCAATTTTTCTACTTAAAGGTTTAAATTGTCACTCAATAAGAAGCAGTAGTGCTATATAAGGCCGTAAAGTCACTTATAAGCAACCTTTACATATGTGGGAACATACCTTATTTGGAACTTTTAATTCCAAATACCTGGAATAATAGATTATAGTATATCACCAATAGTAGCTAGAGATAATTTTACGGCCCTTTTGGAACCAAAAATGATTGCAACTTTAAAGGCCTAGAAGTACCTTATTTCCACTCCAACTCATAATTAAATCTCAATAGGAGGTTCTTGAAACCAAAAGCAGTTATTTTCACTGCTTTGCCACTCGCAAAATGAAATAAGTGATTTTTAAACCTGCACGGCTAGCATAACTTTGACACGCGACTCTTTCTCGCGCGAGATATACTACCTGTCTCTATCTGTACAGTACTATGAGATAGTGACGGATGATGCTATCTCGCGCGACATGAGTCGCGTGTCAAAGTTATGCTAGACGTGCTGATAGTTCTAAATAGAGAACAAATAAGTTAAAATAAACACTGTAAGATCTTTTTTGTTTCGCCATTACTACGACACTTTTGTACTAATGTACTATATTTTGAATGTTATCTCTTTCTGTGCAGTAATGCGAGAGGGTGACAGGGTGACGCTATGTCGCGCGACAAGAGTCGCGAAGCATAGTTGTGCTAGACGGGCAGGGTTCTATGTTTCACTTTTGACGAGTTCAAATTTGAACATTGTCATAATGACATGAAGTCTAATTTTAACTACTCTGAAAATGTACCATAGAACCCTCTAATATTGGAGCGAAGCGAAGTGTAACACACATAAACAGAGAGTGCCGGTACCAATATCAATAACTTCGACCTACTAACAAGCTCATTGGCGCGAGGACAGGATCGTTTTGTATCGAGGCTCCTAGGGCCGGTTAGGACGTGGATAAATTATGTACCGTCAGCATTATATAGTAGCAGTCAAACTAGTAAAATATATAAATTAGAATTACTATGGCCTATGAAAGAAAGAAAGAAACTATTTAGATTTCGAGCACAATAGTTCAACAAAAAAATAGAAAATTAATAACAGAATAGTACATTACTGCAGACGCCGGGAAAGAAGAGCTTGCCGGGTGATTAGGTATTGACGGCGGACCGTAGAGAGTCCGGATAGTGATACGAAGCCGGCAAACCCATTTCACGGCTAGGCATTTATAGTGCTTTTCTCAAACATATGTAATAAAAAAAAATACACAACTCAAAAACTAGTAATCCAGCTGTTTTGCCTGTTCACGAACACAGACGCCATGTTTAAAAAAAATACTTCCCTGCTTAGGCCTTCAATTTTGTATGAAATTTATTTACATTTCTCTTGAGTTGTTCCGCCCGAAACGTGATACTTCGAAGCCTGTTATAACGCACGTTATGATGACATTTCATTACATGTTTGAAAATATAAACACAAATCGAGAAGATCTAAAGAATTATTTTGAATTTCTGAAGTACAACCTAGAGCTTGACGTATAACTTACTCTGTAACACATAAACGGGTTCCCTTTATCTTGCATAATATCGATTCTCCGAATTTCATTTCGCATAACAGCTATCACCGAAACTTTTTTAGCCGAATGATTCTTTAGCATAATCATTTAGTATCATAATTGTCAGTTGGCATACTATTCATTTCTCATAATTTTATATGGCAGAACATTAATAACACCGAATTTATTATGGCATTAGCACGGCGACCACAACAGGGCCGAACTCCTGCCAGTAAAGTAGGTTAGGTTACGTTAGAACTGCGACCACAACAGAACCGAACTGCTGCCAGTAAAGTAGGTTAGGTTAGAACCGAACGTAATGGGTTTTTTTTTTGCAATAAAAAAAAAACCAATAACTTCGGTTCTAACCTAACCTACTTTACTCGAACTTAATGGGTTAGGTTGGGTTAGAACTGCGACCACAACAGAACCGAACTGCTGCCAGTAAACTAGGTGGTTAGAACCGAACTTAATGGGTTAGGTTAGGTTAGAACTGCGACCATAACAGAACTGCTACGAGTCATGTGGTAAGTAGAAATAAAAAAGGAGTGGTTATCGTATTTCATTTATTATGAGGTATAAATTTCTTCGAAATAACTATTCGGACATGTAAATATTATGCTTATTCATATACTGCCATATGAATGTTCTGATAAAAAAAATTATGAGACATCACAAAACAATATGAGAAAAAAATTCTGCAAAATAAAATTCGGAGAAATGATGATTCAAAGGTTGTTATGCAAAATGAAAATATGAGTATTAATTTTATGCAACATAATAGTGAACCCACATAAACAGAGAGTGCCGGTGACAATATCAATAACTTCGACCTACTAACAAGCTCATTGGCGCGAGGACAGGATCGTTTATATCGCGGCTCCTAGGGCCGGTTAGGACGTGGATAAATTATACCGTCAGCGATTTATCGACCAATGAAACTGAGCCAATATTTTTTTCACAAAACAATGTATCCCATAAAACGTGTTTCACAGGTCCAGAGACATGAATACCTATCGTTTGTACAGTCAGTAGCAAAAGTAGCTAAGCATTATAACAGGCTGAAAATGGTCTTTACAACCCTTATTTTCTAGATCATAGAGTTTGTGTGCATAATATAATTTTGAGCACTTGGCGTGGCGATTTCTGCTGCTGACTATACGGCCTCGACTTCATTTTATTGCCTCGACTTCAAGGTTTGCGTTGTCTTATTCCAGTAGGATCACTGGTTGTTTATTCTCCCCAAATGACTCGATAGATATCACTCATTTCGTTCATGCCTTTCATTTCGTTCAGTGGTTCATTTGAATGAATCGTAAGAAATATTAAACAACCGGTCAATTGTGAGTCGGACTCGCGCACCGAGGGTTCCGTACGAACACTTCCCATCTTAACTGGACGGGTTAAGTTAAGTTTGCACCCTGGTATGTATGGCGCCGCGTACAAATGAGGTGTAAAGTTAACGCAACCGATCACGTTTGTTGTATATGAGCCACTTAGATATTTATTTTATTCTGTTTTTAGTATTTGTGGTTATAGCGGCAACAGAAATACATCATCTGTGATTTCCAACTGTCTAGCTATCGCGGTTCATGAGATACAGCTTGATGACAGATAGAAAGACAGACAGTCAGACAGACGGGCAGCGGAGTCTTAGTAATAGGGTCCCGTTTTTGAAATGAGGCGGTTGAAACGCTCGATTGATCCACCTCTATTCCCTGTATGCTCCGACAAATTGACATACGATCCTGAGAAAGAGGTGGCTTATTTATGGATGGTATTAATCATATGCACATGAATCACATTAACGCTGTAAACCAAGTCAAAAGCTTTTCTCAGCGTTCTTTTAACCATGAAATAATGCAATTACTTATTTTTAAATTTAGGTTTTTACTAAAACCATATATTGAATTGCCAATAAAATGTCTATCAACTCATTATTACATTCAACAAAACCCTAACAAAAAAATACTTGGTAAAAATAAAGCTTGAATGACTTTTCATTCCGCAACTCGTGCCAATACTCGTAACGACACGTTTTCAACATAATACCAACATGAAAATAACAATCGTTACCAGTAATTCAATACCATAGAATTAATATTAAAAAGCGAATGCTCTGTGGCACGCGCCAAATCCGATACTAATTACTGGCTGGAATGTTCTTTATTCAAATCCATTTGGTTCTTTTTTAGAAAGATATAATTTGTGGGCCGTTCCTGATAAGTGATAATTTCACGTGAGCGTAAACCGCTTAATATATTTGGCAGGTTTTACGAAATTTACGAAATTGTGAAAATGTCCACCTGATAAAATCTTGGCTAACTTCTCTAAACTTACTGTGACTTTGCACTCCACCTTTTGGGAACTTTCCTCAACTAGCACATAACGACGTTTTTATTTTGAAACGATGTTCGAAATTCGAACTTCGATCGTATCGTGCCATTCACATATTGTTAGACACGAGATCAGGGATGGCACACAAACTTGGAATTTCGATATTTGGCGTAGCCTTAACCCTAGAGTGCTCGCGCTATGAGCATTTT
Source organism: Apotomis betuletana (assembly GCA_932273695.1). Taxonomy (NCBI): domain Eukaryota; kingdom Metazoa; phylum Arthropoda; class Insecta; order Lepidoptera; family Tortricidae; genus Apotomis; species Apotomis betuletana. Next base: position 5,940,897 of record OW026298.1, on the reverse strand, counting down.
GCCGCCCGCGGAACTATATTCGCGTTATTTTTTAAACGATGCATTTGTCCAGGTTAAGCGTCCTAGTAGCTGCCCCCCCGTACTTTACCTCCTTGTTTTAGAAATTATAACTAATTCAGTTCTCGGGTGACTGCAGGAGGCAAAGATTGTCACAGGTGTGTCGCGTTTGACGGCAAATTGCTCACTGCGCGACTACTCACGTAGGTAAAGTTTATGAATCAGTTTTTTTAATATAGTTGAAATATTATGAGTTTTCTATGCGTTTGATATAACTATCGTATTACTATTGATTTTTAGTTGGTTTTGTTCAGTTATTGGGCGTTGTTCTTGTTTTGTTTTGTTCAGTTTACTTTATATTATTAAGACGAACATTTCTGAAAGAAATTGCCCTGGCGATGACTAGAACACATATCATTAGAAGATCCGACGTAAACACATTGCAGAACCAGCTGAGAAACCAAATCCCCCGATTTGTACCATCGAATCATCAAAATATAATATGCGCAGTATGTCCGTCCAAGAAAAATAGAAGTACGAAAAAAGGATGCAACAGATGTGCAAAGTTACTGTGCATCGAACATTTTATGTACATGTGTCAGGATTGTTTTGCTAAAATACATGTTGTAGATGATTAAAACGTATAATTTAACTATTAAGTTTAATTTTTCTTTTTTTTATATAAATAATTGTGAAGAAGTTGCCAAAAACCAAGAAATTTTACCTAAGATTTCCCAAAGCATTCTTTTCTAAATTCTAAGTATGAAACTTTAATAAATGTTTCTTATTCTGATAGTTTACGTTTCATTCTATCCTTGAAACATAATTATAAATTCAGATAACGCCAATTTGCTAGAAAAAGTCATATTAAGTACGGGCGGCAAAATGCTCCCCACGCGATCACTCGCGTTTCACGGGAAGGCGCGATCACTCTAGGGTTAAGGTCTTCGCACATTATAACAACTCAACGGCGACTCGATTCTATGCCGTGTAGGTTTAATTTCAAAAAAGGATATTAGTAGTGGACGACGAGTGGACGACGCGTCGTTGCGCGTTTGAAATTGAACCTAGAAAATATGACATAGGGCTTAAATTTCAATATTTGGCATAGAATCGAGTCGCCGTTGAGTTGTTATAAGGTCTTCGCACATTATAACAACTCAACGGCGACTCGATTCTATGCCAAATATTGAAATTTAAGCCCTATGTCATATTTAGTAGGTTTAATTTCAAAAAATGATATTAGTAGCGGACGACGAGTGGACGACGCGTCGGTGCATCGTCGAAATTAAACCTAGTAAATATGACATAGGGCTTAAATTTCAATATTTGGCATAGAATCGAGTCGCCGTTGAGTTGTTATAATGTGCGAAGACCTTTATGTAGCCTAATTTTTGTAGGTCCAGCAAAATACGATGAATCCGATGTGGAATGAAGTCTTAAGGATTTACCGCAGTGCCAACACGTCACCGGAGCGATTAGAAAACTGTACCCCGGAAATTATGATCGAATTGTACCATTGGGATGCTGTACAAACGGTATTTTTAATATCTACAAAAATCCAACATTGTATTGAAAGTCAGTTTCCCAAACCGTACAGCGCGGTCTCCTTTTTTTGCCATAGTAATCTTTGGATGTCCAGCTATCCCTGTACCAATATTGGTTAAAATTCGTCCAGCCGTTTTGGCGTGATGCGAGGACAAATGAAATTATGAAAACCGATGGCGCCAGATTGGCACGGCGCGCGTACCCATACTAAAACAAATGACGATCGTGCATCACGCTATTAAGATTTCTCCTGAAATCCTGACCCTTCTCCATAGAAAAATGATTTTCAATACAAATCTACTTAGAATTAAATAATAGTATAGATGAAATGTTGACAATTCTTTGGCCGACGAATGAATTGTGTGTTGATTGAATAGGTGCCGATGATTTGATAAAGATGAGGTTCTAATTTTGGTTTTCTTGCAGGGTAAAATTAATCTCCTAGGCCGCTTGACTATGACGCCCGTGTATATGAAGAATTCGAAACTGCCTCCGCTACAATGGTTCGATATCCAAATGGGGACGGATCATATCGGAAAGATACAGATGTCTGCGCAAATGAAGCGGGTAAAATATAAAAAAAAAATATATAAAAAAAAAACAAAATAAATAAACCCTTTTCTCAAACATGCAATGAAATATTGTCATAACGTGCGTTATATTATAACACACGGCTTTGAAATATCACGGTTCGGGACAATTCTAAAGAACTGTAAAGGAATTGCATACAAAATTAAAGGCCTAGGCCGGGAAGTAAACTTTTTTGAACATCACGTCTATGTTCACGAACAGACTTAACAGCTGAAGTATATTTATTTTGAGTGGTGTGTTTTTTTTATTTCATTGCAAATGTTAGAGAAATCGGGTAATCTGCGAATGCATCGCGCTATTAAAAACAAACCTGAATTCATGGGGTCATCATCCCCATAGAAAACTGATTTGATTTGGAGTTGAAAATCAGTTTTCTATGGGGATAATGACCCCATGAATACAAGTTTGTTTTTAATAGCGCGATGCATTCGCCTTTTGTCTTATATGGGCGCGCGGCGCCATTGCAAGTCTGCCGCCATATATATATATGTTGGTCCGCCGAATGGCACCAATTTAGTCAGAATCGTGATTGATGTTATGATGGAGTTTTTGGACAATCACAACACTAAACTAAACTAACACACTAACAACTAAACACTTTGGCTGTGCTTTTAATTTAAAATCGTTTGTTTCATTTGTACGTTTCTACTCATTCAGTTGCCGGAGACTGTCGTGAACAGCGCTTGGAACAATTCACAGAAGAGGGCTCAGCATTCGGCTTGTGAGCCAATACCAGTGGAACTCGTACCAGTGAACAATACATACAAGTTATTATTACTGTATCGTAGACTATAGTTTGATTTTCCTATTAGCAAATATTTTACATTTTTTTTTTATCTATACATTTTAGGAGCTTGGTCGTTTAACGATCATGCCGCTCCATTACGTTCTCTGATGGTATATTACAATTTACTGAACGCAACTTTTATAAAACTTATACAATATTTTGGCTTCTTCTGAATCAGGGTTGGCCAACCCAGCATTACAATCTCCAATGCTGAAGGTTGAGCGCTGAGCACAGACAACCCCCACTAGACGGAGCATGTAAGGCGACCCGCGCTCACCAACGATATGGTACGGCAGAACATTAAAGTATGAACACGGCGACCACCGTTTAGTTGCGTCCTTGTTTATGATCCATGCGTACGTCAACGAAAAAAGAAATTAAATAAATAACATGGTAAATTGTAGTGTTGAGTGGTGTAGAGAGACCTCATAAACATGAACGCAACTAAACGGTGGCCGCCGTGTTGATACTTTAATGTTCTGCCGTACCATATCGTTGGTGCGCGCGGGTCGCCTACGGATCGCCTTACATGCTCCGTCTAGTGGGGGTGGTCTGTGGCGCTGAGACTCTCTCCGCACACATTCTACACTTATGGGTCGATTGCAAAAATTGTAAATAGTTAAAAGCTTAGTTAACAAAAATCACGATCGCTTCCTTTGTGTGACGAAAGTTAGTCATACAAAATGTATGGGTAAATTTCGTCACACAAAGGAATCAATTAAGTTTTGTTTTAATTAATGCCGTTAACTATGTACAATTTTTTTGCAATCGACCCTATGTTTGTAGTGAAGTAGCCGAATTTAACGATTATTAATCATGAACGGTTGAAATATTTCACTGGCGGTTTTTTTATTGAATCTGTTTATGTTTGACGGCGCATATAGGGAATTAACTCGGTGGTGCTAGTATCTTAATTTTTGAATGCCCGAACTTTTTAGTTCGTAATACCGAATTCTGAATTATAAGGGCAAATGCAATGAAACTTTATATCACACTCATATTATAAATGCGAAAATTTGTGAGTGTGTTTATGTATGTAAAACCTGACCAGAAATATATGAGGATGCGCCATATTGCGGAATTTCACTGGAACTAATTTCTTACACTGGCAATGATTTTATGACGGTTTGTCAACAATGTCAATGTCATTCGGTGTTTCGTTAAAAGACAAATATTTAAAATTATCCAAAGAAAATGCCGAAAACCATTCATAGTCGTGAACATAAGATTATAAATAAAGTGTACACGTGTTTACTACACGAAAAACCGTCAAGAAAAGAGTGCATACCATTAAATGATATTACGAGGTTAACATAGTGGAACTGCCAGGTATTTAAAGTAATGTCATTATACTGGGTTGCGATTGGTTGCAAAATTGTTGCCATATAAATCTTATAAATAGCGCCCTCTTGACAATCCTCATATATTTCTGGTCAGGCTCTATGTATGTATGGCTGGACCAATTTTAATAAACATTGGTATAAAGGTAGCTGCCTCCCTGGATTAACACGTATGCTACTTTTTATCCCGAAAAAATTTAGTGTTCCTGTGGGATGAACACCTCGCGGCGCAGCTAGTTGCTTCATAATTTAATTTCGTTTATTTGGTATAATCCAAAGCCAAGTTATGAGGGTTAAAAAAACGACAAAGTGCTTCGAGAAAAGGTAGGTAGTGCCCTTTGCTCGGCTTCACGGGGACATCCAGATTAATCGTTTTTTTCTACGCTATAATTGTATATTGTTTACATTTACAGAATTGACGTATATTGGTGGGGCCTAAGGGATATTAGCATCACTAAAAAACCCTGTATGAGTATCGAGATCGAAGATATGGTGATCAAATCTGGAATAATAACGGAAGTTAAGAGCAACTGCAACTTCCCTAATGATAGGATTTCGCGGGTAGGTACCCAAGTTCTAAATTTAAACTTGATTACGTTTTTTTTCTTTAATCAATAGCTATCTATGGTAAACGTTATAGTTGTAGACACTGTGTCTTCTATAGTTGGCACTTTAAACCTTAATTCATAGTAATAGAAATGACAAACAGGGTGTCAACTATTGATATTAAGGTGTCAAACAGTGGGAGATTTACTATCATAAATTTAAGAGGCTCTTGTCGATTTCAGATATTCCAAGGCAATCTCACCAATGGAAGCTCGCCCTTAACTGTCAAACTGTATGACAGTACAACATTCGGAAGAACAGTTTTTGCCGGCCTAAATATCGTTAAAAGACCACAGAAATATCTGGTCAACTGGATACCTAAGGATGAGAGGAAAGAAATTATATTTTCTAGGTCTATTGCGCCGAACGTCTTTATGCAAGGTGATAAAAGAAGATTTAAATACTTATTTATCGTCGTCCATACTTGCATACAATTCCTAAATATCACACTTTGACTGTATAACCTATCTATACCTGGATTTGTTTTGTAAAAAAATGGTCCCAACTTTTAAAGACTAGGTACTTAATCTACTGCCATACGGGAAAAAACACCTGACATTGTCATACCATTTCGTATTGCGTAGGATAGGGCATCTTAAAAGGCCCTATTCCTTTCAAAAAATATTTTTTGCATATGACAAATATATGTATAATTTCAACCAACTTTTTTAAGTGAATAATACTTTTCCCTGTGTTCTAGATAGTAGCATAGCTATTTCAAGCTTTCATTGCGTGCAGTCGAAAATAAGTTGGAAAAGACAATCTGCGTGAATTTTGTAAATTTCGAGTAGTTTATGGAATAAAATATATCAATGAAAAATTTTAATTATAGGTTTCAAATATGTATAATACCAATAAATTGCAATAGCCCTGTTCTCTAAGTAGTAACATTGATAATGTGTTAAAAAACATGTTTGATCACAGAGAAAAATGCCTAAAACAATCAGCATTTTTGAACGGATAATGACACCTAAGAACGTTTAAAAAATTTCACGAATCTTCGGTCTATTCATTTTGATTAGCACATTGGAAATGTAAATTTCCTAAATAAACGAGAAAAATATACGAGAGTTTTTAACATAATTTTAGATATATTTATTTATATAACTATCTGCAGTTAACCGGCGAACCTTCGTCAAAAGACAACCAACGTGCCTGACTAATGAACCCTCCGAAGAAATAGTTAAGAAGCAGGAAGATACCCCGAAAAGAAAACGCATTTGGGGAAAACTCTTCCCTAAGAAAATCGACGAAGAAGAACTAATGCTTCTCCCAGTGTTTTCAAAAGAAAAACAAGCTGCGAAGAAGATAGAACACGATTGGTGGATGAGTTATTACGCAACGTTAAACGTATGTATTGTTTTTATAGTCTTGGGCTTGGGCTGACCTCGGGCCTGTTCAGAAATTCAAATTAAAATAGCCTTTGTATCTGATACAACTCCATCACGTGAAATTGTCAGGAACGGCTCGACATGTTTCGAACTCGTATGGAGCTCTTCATCAGGGACGGCTGTCCGTACACCGCCGCGGCAAACTCGTCACTGCTGATATTTTGATCAACGTTCCGCTCTGAGCGCGCGCGCCGATGGCGCGGGGGCGGGTGCTTGCAAGCCCGCAACTTGTCCGGCCAGTACTCCAACGTCACTTTTGTCATCAATAGACATTACGCACACTTGACTAATGGTGTCCACGGGATTGTCCAAACGCACAATATGTTTCGCCGCCGGAAGCACAGGCTTCCATGCTGGAATAAAATTACAACTCCATCATTGTATACATGCAGTTTAAGCGTAATTTAATTAAATAAAAACATTAATTATTTTATTTGACATGCTACCTGTTCATTCGTTATGTTATGAATGTACAGTTGTTGACTTATCTATCGCTTTAAATAGACTAAATTACAATTTAAAAATATTCATTACAATTTATTATCTTAACATTTATATAATTTATTTGAATTAAATATTTTATTTAGTTTGAATTAATTAATTAGGTACCTATATTTGTTTTTTTATTATTATTTTATGTATATTTATATTCATTCAGCTACATCAGTATCTTCAGTATCAGCTTGCCCTTTGGCATAGGCCTCCCCTAGCGCTTGCCATAGCTTTCTGTTTGCCAGCAATTTTCATGATCTCATCTTCCCATCTCTTCTTCTGTCTCCCTCTCCTTCTTTTCCCATATCTTGGGTCCCACATTATAACATCCTTGGACCATTTGATTTTCTGGTTTCTTATAACGATCTGTTCAGAAATTACGTCTTTTTAAAATTCGGGCTTTGGACATTGGATGATGGTATTATGTTAGTTAGATGATTATAGGGAGATGTTTCCTTTGGTGCCGTGTGGTAACTGGCTATGTTTGGTAACCAAGTTTTGTAACTGGCTACGAAATCATCATCATCATCATTTATCAGCCATAGGACGTCCACTGCTGGACTCAGGCCTCCTCAATTGACTTCCACATGGGCCGGATAGCAGCGACCCGCATCCAGCGTGTCCCCGCAGCTCTAACCAGGTCGTCCGACCACCTTGCGGGTGGCTGCCCTACACTGCGCTTGCTGGCACGCGGTCTCCACTCGAGAACCTTTCTGCCCCAACGCCCATACGCTACGAAATGGGAATCCGAAATTCCCTGATTGTAGCCGGATACGTAATGGGGCTTCGTAATGCCGATTGGTAACCAAGTTTTGTAACTGGCTACAAAAAGGGAATCCGAAATTCCCTGTTTATAGCCGATTACGTAATCTGCCTGCGTAGTGCCGTTTTCCATGCACACAAGTGCAATTTCATTTATTTTTGTCCCAATATATACTCGTATGTTGGGATTTCCAATGTAAGAATGAGTTTCAAAAACTCGAAAGGCGTGGTCGTTTCTTCCGAAATCCGCAATTCTTCTTGACCCGTGGAACAAACGTCTGGTTACCAACCGCGGTTACGAATCGGTAATATTAAAGTCCCATTTTGTAACCAGTTACAACATGGGATTTTTTCCCGTTTCGAAGCTGGTTACCAACCGCGGTTACGAATCGTTAATGGGAAAGTCCCATTTTGTAACTTTTTGAAGGCATTTACCGAATGGGTTTTTTTTTCGTTTCGAAGCTGATTACCTACCGTAAAACTACCCAACTATAGTCCAATCATCCAACTATGGTCCAAAACAAAACTCGTTTATTTTTATAAAAATCCGTATGAATTCTGTCAGTGATTTTATACGTTTTTATTTAATTATGTTGTTCTCCTTAGAGTTTATTCGTAATAATTTTCATAATATTAACGAGTGATTTTCGGATTAGGTAAAGCCTGACCAAAAATATATGAGGATGCGCCATATTGCGGAATTTCACTGGAACTAATTTCTTACACTGGCAATGATTTTATGATGGTTTGTCAACAATGTCAATGTCATTCGAGGTGGTTTCTTTAAAAGACTAATGTTTAAAAAAGCCGAAATTTATTCACAGTCAGAACGTTATATTATAAATAAAGTGTACACGTGTTTGCTACATGAAAAACAGTCAGGAAAAGAGTGCAGTCCATTAAAATTATATACGTGATGAAATTATATTACGAGGTTAACCATACGAACTGACAGGAATTTAAACTAATTGTCATTATAGTGCGGTTGCGATTGGTTGCAAAATTGTTGCCAAATAAATCTTGTAAATAGCGCCCTCTTGACAATCCTTATATATTTCTGGCCAGGCTTTAAATTGAACTAGTTGTGTGGACTGGACTATAGTTGGGTAGTTTTACGGTACTAACTTTTAGTTACCAAACGGTACCAAAATCCTTTTCGACTAGCGGAGCGACTAACGTATTTTTATACATCAAAGTGATTTCAACCCACCTTTCTCTGTTTCTCCGGATAATCTGTCGAGCATTAAACGAATTAAAATGTTCCTAGCAGATAGTTTTACTTTATAATCCAGTGAATAAAGGGGTCTTACCTTACAAACGGTCCGGTAGTTTTGAACTTTTGATATGTGGTCTAGGACTGAGTACGAGTATTTAAACTGCAAAATGCACAATTCTCCCTCCTCTGCCATATTGAAACTCTGGCAATTTCGTTTAGGAGCATTTTAGCTAGAAAAGAGCTTAGACAATGTTGTAGACAATTAAATTGACGGAGCTAAGCCGTTGACGGACGGACAGACGGACAGACCGAAATGGCGATACAAGATTTACATAAAGTAATTGAGTAATTTAGCCTAAAAAGATTTACATAAAGTAATTGAGTAATTTATTTACCAATTAATGTAATTGAAATTACAATTTAAAATGTAATAATAATTACAATGCATGTAAGTACAATTACATTTAATTTTATTACTTTTTATTTATTACATGTAGGTAACTTAGTGAAAGAAGCGAAAAAGCGAAAAGTGAAAAAAGCGGTGGTAGCCTAGTGGTTAGGGCAATGCGACTTTCAATCCGGAGGTCGCGGGTTCGAACCCGGCCCATACCAATGAGTTTTTCGGAACTTATGTACGGAATGTCATTTGATATTTACCACTCGCTTTTCGGCGAAGGAAAACATCGTGAGGAAACCACCTAAGCCCAATAAGGCCTAGTTTCCCCTCCTGGGTTGGAAGGTCAGATGGCAGTCGCTTTCGTAAAAACTAGTGCCTACGCCACATCTTGGGATTTAGGTAGCCGACCCCGATTGAGAACTCATTCTCAAAAAAATGGGACAAAGGCTAGGAGGATGACATGTAGGTAACTTAGTAATTAAATTGCAAGAGTAATAAATTACGCCCAACACTTTACGGGTTCTTGTTCGGCAGCCATCTATTAACTCAATAATATATTTACTGGGAATGCAGCCTTGAACAAGGAGAAGTCGAATATCCACTGCGTTATAGCGGCGCATACTATGCTATACGTTAGAAATCTTTATGCAGCTAAAAATATAGTATGTATTTGTATGTATAAGATGTAGCTATGAGAGTTGAGGTAACGCACTCAACGTCACGTCTCTCCGTCTATCACCAGGCTGTATCTCATGAACCGTGATAGTTAGACAGTTAAAATGTTCGCAGATGATTATTTCCTTTGCTGCTATAACAACAAATACAAAAAAACAGAATGAAATACATATTAAGGAGGCTCCCATACAACAAACGTGATCGGTTTCGTTAACTTTGCACCTCATTTGCATCCGGCGCCATACATACCAGGTGCAAACTTAACCTAACCCGGCCAGTTAAGATGGGATAAGTGTCTGTACGTAACCCTCGGTGTGCGAGTCGCGACTCGCACTTGGCCGGTTTTTATGACGTCACAAGCCAGCATCTTCATAGAAATTTCATGCTAACAAATCATTTATGTAATTTCATAAAATTTGAGCAGTCATCAAATACCACAATGCGAACCTTTAGGTAATAGGTATAGCGATGGACGCTCGCCTCTAAAGTATTCTATTTTCTGGATTGCAAAATGCTGCACACAAAACGTTGTAACCTGTCTGAAAGGTTGTCACTTACGTTCTTTTATATAAAACACACAACAATATTATCGCCCACAGAGGTCTTTCAAATCCCCTTGCTATAGACGTATTATTGTAATATGCTTAGGATTTGTAGACTATCCAAAGAGTTGGATACTCTGGTAAACTGAACATAGAGCTCTAGAAAAGGAATAATATTCAGCCATGCTATTTATGTTTTTGTCAAAGTTCGACCATTTTAATTCATCCATACTAATATTATAAATGCGAAAGTGTGTCTTTCTGTCTGTTACCTCTTCACGCTTAAACCACTGAATCGATTTTGATGAAATTTGGCATGGAGATAGTTTAAGATCCAAGGAAGGACATAGGATAGTTTTCATCCTGGAAATTATCCCTAAAAAGATTGAAAAGTGAGTAAGTAATTCATGATGACATTGATGACTCTGTAGGAAATGTAATGATTAGACCAAAAGCACAATTGCTCTTACATTTGCTTAGGCGTTTTTAATAATCCCTTTTATTAATTAAGGTGATTAGGTGGATAGCTATCGTGTTGTACGAGGTTGCTTCCATACTTCCAAGTTCCACGCGGACGTAGTCGCGGGCAAAAGCTAGTTTTTGATATTTTTTTTAGTCATAGAGGGCGAACGAGCAAACGTATCGTCTGTACCTTTACCCTGAGTAAACGTGACCATACACGCTAGTGACATCGTAAATGATTTTTATGAAAAATAGTACAGCGCCTTTACCCAGTCGCTAGTGAGTACTGTCAATTTTAACTCATGGTAAGGTTTCTGATGGAAAGCGATTACCGTCGCCTATTAGACACCTGCAATACCAGAGGAGTCACAAGTGCGTTGCCGGCTTTAAAAAGCGCGCATAAAAGAGGCTTTTCTAATCAGTCTAGTCTAAAACCTATAGGTATAATGTCAAGTATATTGAAGAAATATCAAGACAATAATTAGACTTTTTCTTATGAATATTTCCTGCCTCTGTGGCGCTAGCGATTTGTCAAAAGAAAATTAAAATTGAGGTAAAAATTTAGGCAATACACCGAACACTTTTGTTTTAATGGATTTCAAACCGGTTTGTTAATAGCAAAATAATTAATTATATAGTAACAAGGCTACCTACCTTTAAACCATCTTATTACCCAACTACGGTGAAGTCAAAGAGAAAGGTTGCAAGTGCAGCAGTCTATGTAGGTATATATGTAATTTAATTAATATACCTACAGCGTGTATATTTGATATAGCCGCAAATTGAAGCCAGACGGAGATTTTAGTGCTATAATCTGATATTTATAACAATTATTAATTTAGCGTGAACTGCTATATAGCGTAATTAATTTTTGAAAATTTTCTGAGCAGCAATGTATGGCGTAGTTATTACTAGTGATAGTTGTCATATCACGATGTTAAGTGTCAACAAACAACAACAAACAAATACATTGCGTGCTGAATTATTTTATATGAAAAAAAAGTTAATTTTTTTAAATAATTTTCTGTGCAATATATTAATAAATGCCTATACTAACACCCCGTAAAGTTTGCGGTAATATCAAAGGTACACGCTGTATATATGTACGTAAATTATGTATGTACTTTAAAAGACCTTCTTCCTTTTAAAATGCTTTTACTACAATCATGTTTTTGTAATTTTTTTCTATGATCAAACATGTTTCTTAACATATTATGGATGTTACTACCTAGAATTTATTGGAATTAATTAATTAATTTATGTGGGATTTATTGAAATATATTTGAAACCTACAGTTTGAATTTTTCATTGATAATTTTTGTTTGTAAAACTACTCGAAATTGTCAAAATTCAGGCGGAAAATTAGTTTTTCTCAACTTATTTTCGACTGCACGGAATGAAAGCATGAAATAGCTATGTTACTACCTAGAACTCGGTAAAAAGTATTATTCACTCACAAAAGTATTATAACATTTGTCATGCATAGCAATAAATTTATATCAAACAAATTTTAAAAGGAATAAGGCCTCTTAAATTTACATACATACAAATAGGGTTCATCTCAAAACTCGAAGCGAATTAATAAAGTAAGCCCAGCCCACCTTGATGTAGCGTCGAATTCAAAAAGTGTGACTACCAAAACTAGGAGTACAGTCCGACCAAAAAGAGTAGAAAAATAAAAAGTGGTAATACTGTAGTGTCGTCCCTGTTTTCTTATATTGATTAGAAAGGGAGGACACTACAGTATTGCCAGTTTTTAATTTCTTCTCTTTTTGGTCGGACTGTATGTAGGTACATTTAAATAGTGCTCAGGCTGTGAGGCGCGGATTGATTCTACTTTGAAGGCTTGTTTATTCTTTACTCGGAGTGGACCCTTTGAACTATAATCTGTCACGTTTTGTGGACCGTGGAATAGAATATCGTACCATGTTTTCAATAATAAAATCAGTTTGTTTTTAAAACTTGAGATAGGTGATGTATGCTTGCATTTCCTTCAATATTAATTATGTTGTACTAATACAGTTGCCATCAGATATATCGCAGCATATAAGGCGTTTATAAATATCTGAACACGACTCTTATTGACTGGGCGTTACAGTATATGTTTAGATATTTATGAACGCCTTATATGCTGCGATATATCTGATGGCGACTGTACATAATTGTTGATGTGTTGTTTTGGAACTTTTGTCATTTGGTGGCCAGTTTAGGAAAAGCTTTGCTTCTCTGTTAGTTTATAACTAAGATTATAATTTCTACACGATTTTCACACATTATTTTATAGGAATTAAGTCCGCATTTTGTACAAACGAAGACACTGATAACTATACACCCATAGGCCTTAACACGTTGTACTATTAAGGTTTTTAGTTCACAAATGTATGTACAGTTATCAGTGTCTTCGTTTATGTTTTCTTTAGTGCAATAAAGATTAAATAAATTAATAATAAAAAAATATAAAAAAACAGTAGTTTGAGTCCCTTTGAGACCGTGGACGTGAAATCACGTCAGAAACGTCGAGGTAATGAAATAATCACCTTTTTGATCGCGATTATGTTTATTATTAATTATGATGTTACAGGTTAAAACGACAGGCGATAAAGAACCAACCGGAGACCGACTTACTGTGAGTTACTTTCAAATAATTATCTTACTTACTTACTCACTGCGCTGACTCAACGACCCAAAGTGGATCTTGGCCTCCGACACCAGAGAGCGCCATCCTCCTCTATCGGCTCTATCCTGAGCTACCTCCCGCCATTCCGGTCGATGAAGTTCAGTCAAGTCTTTAATGACTTGGTCACTCCACCGATATCGGGGACGTCCGACTGGGCGTTTCCCGCCTGGCTGTCCGGTATAAGCTCTCTTCACAGCTCGATCCTCATCCATCCTTTCCACGTGGCCAAGCCAGCGCAGTCTAGCCGCTTTGGTTTCACCGATAATGTTGTGCTCAGCCACAAGATCTTCTAAAATCCTCCTCTCCGTCACCAAGAGCTTATTCTCTTCCTTAAATGTCAGCGTCCAAGCCTCGCATCCATACATCAAGATCGGACGGATAACCGTTTTGTAAATGCGGATCTTAGTTCTTCTGCTTATCAGCTTGGACACTAACACTCTGTGAAGGGCCGCATAAATAATTATCTACTTGAATTATTATATAGAAAGAAAGTCAATCTGTGATGAGTAATATAATTATTTTTCGTCGAATACTTCATTTCGTCGAAAAATTATCTCGTAGAAAAAAATTTTCTTTGCAACCGTAAACTATTTGAGATTATTATAATATGAGGATTATTTATGAGGAATATGTTGTACAGGTGAAGTGAGCGTATATTAAAATAGAAATAGAGTTGTATCAGATATTTATGCACGCTTTGTTGTGTCAGATATTGGTGCTGGTGACTGTACATTTATTTATCCACAGTCAGTTACATACCTAAAATAATTATGATCAAGAGCGAAGCGGTGGGACCACAAGGAAACTTAAAATTACTCGTGGACCCACTAGTGGGTCATCGCAGTGGGTCCACGAGTCTGGTGGGCGACTATGGTTAAAAAATTTCCAGCCGTTTCGGCGTGATGCGAGGACAATGGAAATTATGACCAACAGACTGGCATGGCACCGCGCGCCCATCAAAAACAAATGACGATCCTGCATCACGCTATTAAGATTTTTCCTGAAATCATGACCACAATTTTATAATAGTATAGATGTCTTTTTTATTAGCCTTCCGTACCCAAAGGGTAAAAACGGGACCCTATGCGGGACTTCGCTGTCCGTCCGTCTGTCACCAGGCTGTATCTCCAGAACGGTGATAGCTAGACAGTTGAAATTTTCACAGATGATGTATTTCTGTTGCCGCTATAGCAACAAATACTATTCATGATAAAACAATAATAATTAAGGGGGGCTCCCATACGAACATAGGGCTTTTTGCATGATATTTCGTTCAACGGGCATTTTCTAATGAAATTTTGAAATAACAACAAAACAAAAAATAATTAAAAATTAAAGGAGGATCCCATACAAATAACGTGTTTTTTGTTCAATATTGGTACGGAACCCTTAGTGCGCGAGTCCGACTCGCACTTGGCGACTTTTTTTTTAATTTTTGAACTATGAGGCGTAGATCTTCTCGTTGGCCTTCAAAGTGCTTACGTTGTGTTGTGCGTTACCAGGGGCCAGTTGGTTCTGGTATCCTACACGCCTCTGGAGATTCTTTGCACCCCTTGCTCCCCCGCTGGCCAGACCGCTACCGTGGCCAGGAGCGGCTGAGCTACCGTAGCCGTTTTTTATTTGCACATATCAAATATTGGAATTGGCCCATCGAAACTAACTATTGGGATGATATTTGCTGGAATATCAGCCATTTGACTTCTAGTCAAACCACGATCATATCAGATTATGGCTTAAAAAGAAAAGAAAAACGGTAAAAACGCTTCATGCAAAATGGCCACTTATACGTGACATCATTTGTGGGTTGGGTACCAATATTTTATGGAGACAATAAGTAATTTGCCATTTTCACTGTGAAAAAGTCCGTTTAAGTTCATGGTCCTTATTAAAATGTCTCTTGGTAAAAAAAAAACGTAAAATTTGCTTTTGTTATATTTCAAAAAATATGATATTTTTGGATTGTTTTCCTTTGTTTCATGACATTGACATGGGCTTATCCATACTAATATTATAAATGCGAAAGTGTGTCTATCTGTCTGTCTGTTACCTCTTCTCGCTTAAACCGCTGAATCGATTTTGATGAAATTTGGCATGGAGATAGTTTAAGATCCGAGGAAGGACATAGGAGTTTTCATTCTGGAAATTATCCCTAAAAATATTGAAAAGTGAGTAAGTAATTCATGATGACATTGATGACCCTGTAGGAAATGTAATGATTAGACCAAAAGCACAATTGCTCTTACTTTTGCTTAGGCGCTTTTAATAATCCTGTTTATTAATTAAGGTGATTAGGTGGATATATATCGTGTTGTACGAGGTTGCTTCCATACTTCCAAGTTCCACTCGGACGTAGTCGCGGGCAAAAGCTAGTTCATTCATATAACTACAGTAAGTATGTTGTGATTCAACGTCAATCTGCACTCCTATTATTTCTAATGCTCCATAGATATACGACTCAGAGCTGGAGAGCCAGCCCGGGTTCTGCAAGTTCAAGGATTGGTGTAGCACCATCAAGATTTACAGCGGGAACAAGACTGGCATACCGGAGACTGATGAACAGCTGAGATGCGGCTACTTGAAAGTAAGACCCGATACTATTCCTGGTGAGAACAAAAACTCACTACTGTTAATATACATACCTGGGATAACTCGGGGCACCTATACGAAAGTGACGTAGCAAAATATTTTATCGACAAAAAAATATATCGATGTTACTGTCAACAAATGTCATCGACATAAATAAATATTACTTATTCCTCCACATTTTCAAATAAAAAAAATAAACATATTAAAACGTCTATTCACATGGTTATATTAAAATAATTTTCGTAATATACGTAAATTGTTATTTTGATTGAAATGACATCCTTATACTTTTATTATCTTAATTTAAGAGGCTCAATATCAGATCAGATATGACATCGAACCTCTTTATAGTAATCGAGAATGTTCAATAGCACATATGTTAATTTAATTATATCGACATCTTTTTTATCGACATCCTATCCCTAGAACGTGCTCAGAGTTAGCACAGGTATGTAATATACTCTTCAAAACCTCGTAACTTAGTAAGTAGATACACTGAGATACGAGCTTTTTAAGTAGGTATTTGTTACTTAGTGAGTATTGGTTGTCACCAAACGATTTATTAACAAGCTTTTATTAGCTTCACTTGTAACTAATTTTAACCTACTACTGACTGACAACACACTTCCCCCGACTGAGCTTAATATGCCGTAAGAACAGTAGGTACCCTTCCTCACTACTGATTGAGTGATTGCGTAAACGTGTTGTACAGTCGCCATCAGATATATCGCAGCATATAAGGCGTTCATAAATATGTGAACATGTACTGTAACGCGCAGTCAATAAGAGTCGTGTTCAGATATTTATGAATACCTTACATGCTACGATATGTCTGATGGCGACTGTACGTAAAATTGTAGTTGTATAGTACAAATTTTCTAAGCTAAGCTTATCTACTTAAGAACTGAATACCATTGAGTGGTAAACCACAAATTAAGATAGCGAGCTTGTAGTAACAGCAGATTGTAACCACCTTGGAAGGTTAATATAGATTATCGACTCTATTTCCTTGGACATGAAACTACAAAATACACTAGCAGAGTAATGGTAATCATAACGTTTTTGGAATTTTACAACCGTCCGACTCTCCACAAGAACGTATAGTCTTGAAAAAGGACTATGAACTCTCATCATCAACCATTTTAATTGAAACCTATTCAACAAGGAATAAGGATGAAAATTCAATATCTACGCAATGTAGTTCTAGCCTTTTTTTGTAAGTAACTGGTTGGCGGTTACGAGAACAAAAGCAGATAGGATTGTATTAGACACAATGCCATTGTGAATGCAGGATGCAGGTAACGGATGAGCTTAGTTTAATAGTACATTACATCAGAGGCCGGGAAAATGAGGATTTCAGGCCAAGTAGGTATATACGGCCGAGCGAGCGTGCGAGCGAGGCCGGATAGTGATACGAGGCCGGGAATCCGTTTTCACGACGAGGCATGTATAGTGCTTTTCTCAAACATACAATGAAATAAAAAAATATACTTCAAAGAATAACACTTAATATCGTTTGTCCGATATTTTCCGAATTTGACCGAATTTTAAAAATCCGATTTCAGATTCTGACTCAGGAGCCCCAAAAAACCCCGGATACCGAATTTCAGCCTCCTAGGACCAATTTGAAATTTTCTGCGAACAAATCGTTTTTTGTCGATATTTTCCGAATTTGACCGAATTTTCGGACAAGATTTCAGATTCATATTTTTGAGCCCCGAGAGCCCCCCGATACCGAGTTTTAGTCGCCTAGCACCAATTTGAAATTTTGAATCGTTTTTTTTCGATATTTTCCGAATTTGACCGAATTTTCGGACAAGATATCAGATTCATATTTTTGAGCCCCGAGCGCCCCCCGATACCGAGTTTTAGCCGCCTAGCACCAATTTGAAATTTTGAAAAAAAAAAAGTCGCCATCTGGAATTTTTTTTTTCACAAGTGTCTAACAACCAACCTTTAAAAACAAAACCAAGTCCAACCAGTCAGCTGTGTGAAAGACCTTGTTGTTGAAACAAAAAAAAAGTTACTTTGCAGGCCTAGGCCTGAAAAGCAGTATGAAATCCCTTTACAGTCCTCTCGAGTTGTTGCGCCCAAAAAGCGATACTTCCGAGCCTATTTTAAGGAACGTAAAGACAATATTTCATTGGATGTTTGAGAAAAAAAAATGTACTATACAAAGTAGCCGCTAGGGGCGCTGCTGTACTATTCTCCATACAAATTACCGTCACTCATGGTAAGGGTACTGATATTTTTCTGTGCAGGCAAGTATAGCGATATACCAATGGCCGCCACCGGAGAACACCGTGGCGGTTAGCTGCAGCGGTGTCAATTTAGATCGAGGGTACGTTACATTATCTCTTTCATTTGTATGTCAAACAGGGACATGCCAATGCGAATCTTTGCTGAATCCTCAGTGATTTGGGTGGAACGGCGGACTTGGTTGACCAATCGATCGAAATGTTTACTCCATTGGAAACAGTATAAACGGAGCGGGGCAGGAGTAAGAGGACCGGGCATTAAAAATAATAGAGTATAAGCCCAACAGTTTACAACCTTCGCCATATTGCGGATGGTAGGGTAGGTACTAAATTATTTTAATGGCAAAGACAAATTTTTGGTAGCTGACGTTGAATGTCGGTGAATGTCACTGATGTAAACAATTACAACATTTCGGGACACCTTTTTTTCTTGTAGGAGGTTCGAATATGCAAACGATTATGGCCCATTTTTTTTAAGTCGTACCTACGTAATTATGTACATAAACATCGAAATACATCGAAAACTCCACTTCGCGTCAGAGGAAACGTTTCGCCCAACTCCTTCTCAAAAGACATTACGGGTACATACCCCACGGGTTTACGTGAATGGTTCGTGAAGCCTGTGGAGACACCAGGAGAATCCTGGGCTTCCGGACGGAGTTAGGCTGGCTAGACTATTAGCTGCAAATCTGTGCGCACAACGGTCCTAATATATACGGGCTAAGCGCGGAAACGAAGCCCATAACCATAACCATAACCATAACCCCAGGGATTTCGGTGCATCGACAGTAGGCATCAAATCCTTCGTGATCCTTTCGAGAAGAATCTTGAATTATAATCCATTGCTGCTTTCAGTTACTTTGATAGCCACCCTGACAATGACCCAGCACGCTACCTCGTGCGCGTATACGTGGTGAAATGTTCCGGTCTGGTGACCAAAGGGTTCACCACGGACTCCATATGCTATGTGTCTATCCAGTGCAGCTCCAAGAAGCTTGGTGACAGGGGCTCTGGCGTGCCAAGGAGCGCTGAACCTGTGTTTGGAAAGTCAGTATAATTTGGGCCATGACAATGGTACTGGTTTTATGTCCAAATCGTCCACTGTCCAAGTGTCCCACCTCTGGAACTGCCTTCCCCTCAAGATTAAGCAAGCTCTGAACAAATGCGGTTTTAAAAAATGTTTGCGTAACCTCTACGCTAGCAGAGTACTGAACTCTTAAATTTATTTTCTTTGCCCGAAGGTTGACTGGTAGAGCATGCATCATGGCATTACGTCCGCCTTTTTTACGATAAGTTTTCGTTTGTGCAATAAAGATTAAATAAATAAATAGTATGATACGGGCCCCATGGCGGAGAAGAGAGGTAGTGGACGTATGCTCATGCTCAGACGCGGTAACAGCAGCAATTGGAGCATCACTATAGGCTAGCATACAAGCCAGAGACCGTGAAGCTTTTAGAGCATCAGTGAATAGTGCCCACTGCCGTCATTTCCCTCAGCCTTTACAACACGACACAACGAAGAAGAAATACGTGCATTCTGTTGTCATGCCCAACCAAGGACCATATACACGGGACCGCTATTCTTCATACTACGCACCGTACTCCGTTAGTTACTATCGTTCTACGTCGTTAGATGCCACTAAGGGTCTCAATTCATTCAAAAGTCGTCATTTTTCAATCTCTACCGTACGGTACGCGCAAGCGTGAAGTAACACAGTCGTCAAGCGTTCAACGACATTCCAACTTCCAAGTGATACAGTAAAAAGTGAATAGATGACGTTAGGTGCGATGTTTGTTTACTACGTTCCGTTTCGTCTCATTTCACTATTTGTGTATGTTTTATTTAAACATAAAAATTACTTACATCCTAATCCTAATCCTAATAATATTATAAACGTGAAAGTTTGGATGGATGTATGTATGTACGTTTCACTTAATCTCAAAAACTACTGGACGTATTATGATGAAACTTTCCAGTTATGTACCTTATATATCAGAATAGGACATAGGCTATCATTTATACCAAGTTTTATCCCTTTTAGGGACGAAAAACGGGATTAAAATTTGTATGGAGAGCAAATCATTGTAGTTGCAACAATTCCCTACATGTCATCGTTTTGACGTAAACTAATCAATATAATAATAATTTTGTCTGGGCCTACGATAGACCTTCACGAAACGCATACCAAACTATTCTTTGTAAAAAAACAATAAATTCTGATATGGAAACACGTAACCGCAAAATTCGATTAATCGCGTAATTTCATGAATAAAATACATACAATTTTACAAATTTGAAACAATGACATTTGATTTGACGACATCACACACCCATCTGGCAAGACATGTCAAACCAGTGATGCCAGAAGGGCTACCCCGATGTTCAAAATTTGACTGTCAAATAGCGCCATCCTTCTCGATCATCTGTCAAAGAATATTTTAGTGAATGGAATAGCACTATACGACAGTAAAATTTCCAACATCGGAGTAGCCCTTCAGGTAGGTATCACGTTTCGAATCGAAACTTTCGATACGCACATCATCTGAAAATAGTAGGACAAACGAGTAGTATGCCATTCAACAGTATGCCAAACATTCTCGGCCAAACATTTTTAGGACAAAAAACATTATGCGATACGACAGGCACCCGAAATTTATCTATACAAAAACTAACAGAACTAACGACAGTGATAATTCAATAAAACCACAATTTTATAAACGTTTTCTTTATATTACTTTTAACAAAAACAAAACGAACGAATATAATTTCGCAGGCCGCCTGCATGTAGGCAATTCCTAATTGTTCTAGGGTAAATGTCAAACATTTCCGCAAATC
Organism: Apotomis betuletana; assembly: GCA_932273695.1. Taxonomy (NCBI): domain Eukaryota; kingdom Metazoa; phylum Arthropoda; class Insecta; order Lepidoptera; family Tortricidae; genus Apotomis; species Apotomis betuletana. The sequence goes on along the minus strand of OW026298.1, from coordinate 5,919,734 downwards.
GTCCCGTTGGCGTAAAGCCATTTTGTCGTCGGCGTTGGTCTTGGGCCATGGCAAGCGGACGATGCAATGGTTACTTTGCTTTGCAGTAGATCAATAAGGTTTCCTTCAGCATTATATCGCCGTACCCAACGTCAAACTGTGTCCCTGCTAGCATTTAACCGACGTGTGATCTCATAAATCCGTATTCCTTCCTGGTGTAACTCCACTCTTTGAGCTCTTCATTGTTTTCAGTCATTATCATTATCTTTTAATAGTTCACGGTTAGCGGCAAGCATTTTATTTTTCAAATTAATAACGTTGCTGAAAATTATTTTACGATTTTCTCGATTGACACTGACATATGTTCCTAATTAGAAATTAAAAGCAAATGATAACCTTTCGCTAGGAGGTTTTTTGTAAAATGAAGTGACAAATAATAATATTGACATTTCAATTGAAATATAATTTTCGGCCTTAATGCATTGCGAATGTCTAACGACATTTTAACGAAATGGGTAGGAAATGAAATTCCTTGACTGTACAAAACTTATCTAACAAATATTACGTTACTGACTGTTTGTTAGTGGGAAATGTCGCTTGACAATTCGGGCGTAACTTATTTTGTCCATTACATCAGTGCACCAACGCCATCTAGCTATTTTGTGTAGCAAAAATTGGCGAGCCCGCAAGCAACCTCGAGCTATCCAGAGGTAGTGCCATCTATTTTAATACGATCAAACCACGTTGTTGAAGACTAAAAAATGAAATCCTTAAAAATTGTGTATTTAAGTTATATTATCGTATTAAAACAAAGCAGTAACGCGTTTGATTTTCAAAAATCAAAAATCACTTATAAATATTGGTAAAAAATATCATTTTTGTCACTTCCAGGCTACGAAGCAGCGCCATCTAGTTTTTATACCGAATTTTGAGCTTTTTCAGAGTTACGTTTTCTTGTATGAGAACATAAGTCCCGGGTATATGGTCCTTGTGCCCAACTAACTAACTAACTGTTCTTGTCACTCAGTTACCTATTCTGTTCTAGAGTGTATGAGCTCCGATGCAACTTGCCAGAAGACTATATCCTGAAGGTGTCGGTGATGGACTCTGGCCCCACTTCTCCTGACGACCTGATAGGGTGCACTTCCATTGACCTTGAAGACAGGGCATATACTAAGCACAGAGCCACTGTTGGATTGGCTGACGAGTACAATATGTAAGGATAATTACTATTAATTATCACTTCTAATCATAGGCTTTATTTTGAACTTAATCAAACGGTTTTCAATTAATTTCTGACAAAAAAATCAGGGTCGTAGGTGTCATTGGTTTTAGGTACTAAGATAGGAGTAAAAACAGAACCTATATTTCGCTACTTTAATGCAGCGTAATACTCTTATGTTTTCGTAGTTAATAATAAGTAGAGCTTTCTTTCCACACCCAAACTCCACTTACATTTGTTGAAAACTGTTGATGAATATATTATTATCAGAGGTATTTTGTTTCTGTAGCAACGGCCCAAGCAAATGGCGGGACAGCCAACGGCCATCCGCCATCCTTGAGGAACTCTGCATTAAGAACCATTTACCACCACCATTATTCCCTGACCCTTCCACCGTTGTACTAAATGGTGCGGAGTATAAGGACATGCAATCAGGTACGATATGCAATCATCATTAATCTTCAAACAGATGGTAGGATAGCCAACGGCCTTCAGCCGTACCCGTACTCGGGGAGCTCTGTGCTAAGAACCAGATACCACCGCCGTTCTTTCCTGACTCTTCAACCGTCGGACTAAAGGGACACCCATAGAGGGGAGGGTATGCAACGTACTCATCTTAACTTATTTCACGCCCATTTGGTGACAAAATGGGTGTATTATTTACCGTGGGATGCAGTTATCTGGTGGATCATACCAGTCGTTGCGGTGCCGCATTGATATCGACAAGCTAGTATTTTCTTCCTTTAGACCTTGAAGCCACACTTATTACGATTTGACTTTAGGCCTAAATACAAATCCACTAAGTCATCATGCATGACGTATTAACGTCGCCGTGATGTTTATATTGCAAGGCGTAGGTTTGCAAAGCATAGTGGCGTGACGTGGAATTGTTTATTTACAAATAAATATATGATAGAATCAATCGCCAACAAATGCAGTCCCTGGGAGAATTAGTGTTTAATCTCCTCATACGATTAAAATTTTAGGACACAGGGTTGCCAAGGTATGCTAGCTATATTTAAGAATCTGGCTAGCATAAGTTGGCAACTCTGAGACTATGTTAATATTTCATTACAGGGACAAAATACATTAGCCCGTTGGTACGCAAGGAGAGCGTCTGCTTAAGCATCCTCCATAATTGGCACCTAGTGCCAATGTGTGGGTACAATTTGGTGCCACAGCACGTGGAGACCAGGACGCTGTACGATCCTGGGAAACCTGGTGTCGAGCAGGTTGGTTCTTTTCTCACTTTTCCAAAAAGTTCCACTACAATATTGCTTACTTAATGGCTATCAGCTATGCTACTAGTCTTAGAACCGCTATTGATGAACAGCATTAGATCTGCAACCCAGCGGGAAAATAGCAGTTCTGATGCAGTTGACGTAACTATAACAACCTGATCTCGAACTGCCATTTTGCAACTGAGGTGCAGTTCAAATGCTGTCCGTATGTATAAGCCCTTTATCTATTCTATGGAGGTTAATTACTAGGAAGCCTCCTCTCTCTTTCATGAACTACTTACTCAAATCGACGCGTATTGTTTTTTAGTTACGTCAGAAACCGTTGATTTATCATAAAGCTTTAACCTCAATATTTGACAGAATTGTGATGGAATCTGAACTCTTAAGAGGCCTTATTCTTTTTAAAATTTATTTTTTTCATATTATGCCAAATATGTTGATAATTTCAACCAACTTTATGAAGTAAATAATACTTTTCCCCGAGTTCTAGGTAGTAACACAGCTATTTCATGCTTTTATTGCGTGCAGTCGAGAATAAGTTGAAAAAACTAAAACTAATTTTCCGCGTAAATTTTGTCATTTTCGAGTAGTTTTTTTATCAATAAAAAATTCAAACTGTAGGTCTCAAATATGTACCTATAAATCCCAATAGCCCTATTCTAGGTAGGAACATCAAGAATATGTTAAGAAACATGTTTGATCACAGAAAAAAAATTCTAAAACAATCAGCATTTTAAAAGGAATAAGGCCTCTTAACTTGCCAAAGTGCACTATAATGCAAATATTCTTCAAATTACAGAATAATTTGCTTTAACCAACCTTAGTAAGGTTTGAACTATCGACCTTTCTTTTTTCTGCAAATTTATGGAATCTTCATTTTATGCGTGACTGGTACAGAAAATTTGACGTTTCAAGAAGAACGTTAACGATTTGAAGCCATTATACTTTACGCAGAGCAAAGTATGTTTTTTTTTGGTTATATTGTTTTGTTTTTAGGGTAAGATTCACATGTGGGTGGACATCTTTGCGTTGGATACAGGTCGCCCAGTGTCAGCTCCTGTTGATATAACCCCTAAACCAGCCGAAGATTACGAACTGCGGGTCATCGTGTGGAGCGTTCAGGGCCTGAAGATGGCCACACGTTCAAATATATACATTAGGGCGTAAGTGACTTTATATAAATGGAATAGCTGAAAACGGATCACTTGGTTGACACAAACAAGTTGCACAGCAGCAGTGAAGAAAAATATTAGAAATTTTTCAAAATATTGACATTTCGTTGTAATACTAGTGAGAAAAGGAATGGACTTTGTTGCTAATCGCAAAGTAACTGACGAACATCTAATACACCGCCTTACATAACACGTGAAGTATCTGTTACAAACAAAATATAATATGTTGTAAATCTTTCCTCGCCATGGGCTAGAAAAACTGGCTCATAACAAATAAGTAATCATTTATAATGCGCAATGAGTTTGACACCGTGTTTTCGTGAGATCGCGTATGCCGCGTGACACGGTGTCGTCTGTGTTTCTCGCACTCTACTAAAACAAAACTAGAAAACTCGTGCAACACAATTATGTTCGGGTAGTTCCCATTTGTTCTATTGAATATAACATCATCGAATAAAATGGCACATATTTCATCCCTTTTTTGCCCGTGGAACTAGGCAGTTAAGCTACGTCTAAAGAACTGGAAAAATAGAGTAAAAATGTATAATTTTCTTCGATGATGTCTCTTCTGTTAGAAGTACAGAGTATATTTTGCAGGTGGATCGGGCCGAGTGACGAAGCGCAAGACAGCGATATCTACTGTAGCACCAATGGAGAGGGTCATTTCAACTGGAGAATGATCTTTCAGTTTCAATATAAGCGTACAGAGAGGAAGGTATAAAATTTACTCACTGATTTTATTTTTTTACTTATATTTTTCTCGGTGTAATCTTGGACAAAGGCTTCTGCCAATTTATTCTCCTCGATGGCCCCTCATGTGGGGTATCACAGCAGTTTCCCGCGGTCGCACAAGATCCATCTAAATAAGTTTCTGTCAAAAATGTCATTTTAGTGGCAAGCTTTTATAGCCGACTGTACTTTTCTTTAGATATCCATCAAATGCTCACTGAGACAATTCTAAAGAGCCCAAGCTCGGTAGGATTGTTTTTTCTATTATAGAGTTCCTATGGCCACCTTCCGGCTCCATCATCAGATCAGCCCCATGGTACCATATTATTGTATTGTTATCAAAGTTAAGTAAGTATGCAAAATTTTTGCTCAATCGGTTGACGATATCTGCTTCAAAATTGAGTTGCAAGATTTCACCCGAACATACATACTTTAAACATACCATGCAAGCTAAATAAAAGCTTGTAAAATAAAGAAATTGCGAGTAGGACTCGCGCACGAAGGGTTTCAAATATCATAAAAACTTCAGATTCTTCAAGCAATTTTATTAGTTTATCACATTGCACAGTTGGTGATTCAAGAAAAAAATGCCTTTACTGATGTGGTGGAACTGTTCCCACCCATTCTTATCGTCGAAGTTTTGGACATTGAAGCTCCAAACCCAGAAGACTTTATTGGTATTTTTGTTTCTTTTTATGTATATAGTACTTACCTCATTGGTAGAAATTATGAATACAACTTGATACGTTTTCTATGATAGATGTGGGAAAACTGCACTGCACAAGTGTGCACTCTTGACTATATCATGGTGTAAATAGGTACATTAATTTTCTTTGTTTAGTTACAAATATACTGATAGTATAACTAAGTATAAAACTAAACTATAACAAAACAAAGACTAAATCTAAAAATGGCCCCTGCAGCATAGTGCCGAAAATGCTGATCTGATTCTTTGAGCGAGGAAACCACCAGCTCGCCGGTCACCAGTAACTAAAGTTACTTTAGCCTCTTCAAGATATCTTTAAAGAGGCCTAAAGCTACTGTATTATGATGTGTAGTTTTATACAAAAGACATAACCAAACGACCTGTATGTGTAGCATATAATCACTTTTTAACAAAAAATAACCGACGCCAATGAAGGGAAATGGTGACTTTCGAAAACGAGTGTACGAGTACCTAACTAAAAAATACACAAATAAGTGAGCCTATAATTATTTTAGAGTTCCGTCAAATCCCCCTACTAGAATACTTTAAAAATATATCTCACGGGAATGACATTATGTTCAAGGTACACTGATGCTCGATCTCTCAGCGATGCCGCGGGGTGTGAAACTCGCGCAGCATTGTACACCTGATATCATGCGCAGACAGAAGGTCGATATGTTCGCGGCGCGCTCTGTCCGCGCCTGGTGGCCGTTGAAGATGATTAACATGAATACCGGGAACTATTATTTTGCTGTTAGTATAGATTTGGGAGCTGTTGGACTGAAAATCTGTTTTCTATAAGATACTTTTTACCCGACTACTGTCTAGTATGAAATAAATCAAGAAATATCATTATTATCATCATAATGTCAGCAGCCACTGAACATATTTTATCAATATTTTTTTTTTTCTTAAACATGCCCTTCTGTCTATTCCTACTTACCCGGCAAGCCCTTCTTACTCAGCGTCAGCAGTAATGTACTATTACCACTTTTTGAGTGTATAAAACAATTGTATCGCTGACTGAGCTTACGTTTGTCCAGGGTATAATAGATCTGGATATAACACTTCTGCCCGTGGAGAGAGCTGTGATGATGCCAGTGGGGCTTGGACGGCGCCCACCGGAGCCGTTACATGACCCAAAGTAAGTTCTAGTCTTGTGCCGAAAGTTAACACTTTCGGGTGAGCAACGTCTCTTGACGTCACGTAGTTATCTGTTTATCTTGGCCCATGACACACACTATCAGTGTGCTCGCCTGATAGTGTCAACCCTTAGGTGCATGAAATATCAAAACCGACAGTACTGAAATAAGAAATAACACATTGTCGAGATGAACTGAACGCCAATTGAGGCTTTGTGAAACTGAGTCACAGAGTCCTAAATTGACATGGCATTGATTTTTATTTCAGTCATTTCTGATATCAAGTTAAGTATCATTTTTGATACCGTATGCATTTAAGGGTTAAGTTTTCAATGAAACAGTAAGGCAACAATCGCGTTAAGAAGAAATACCACTGCTCATTTTTCCATACAAATTGAGGTTTCGTTACAAAACTTAACCAGTCTTTACGAAACTTTAGGAACTGAATAGAAAACGTAATGATTTAGATTTTTGTGCTTATGGGTTTAAATTTGTGTACTAGGCGTCTCAAAATTTTACCACAAACGGGCGCCTAGTACTGTAAGGATCTCTTTGGTTGTTGACAGCAGAACTGGCAACTAGATTTTATATTAAAAATATATTTAAATATTTAGAATTATGGCCGTCTCTGTCACACACCAAGGGAGCCGGCCATTCGTGCTTAAGCCTTGTACATAGCTGAAGTCTAAATAAATTAATTTCCAAGTCCTATCCTTTGTTCTGCACTTCCACTGAGCTGCACCCCGTCACAGTACACCATACAGTGAATCAATTTGAAATATGCGTTCAAATTGGTCCATGGGTTGGAAAACTAGAGATGCCACAGGCGCACACGACCTTAGGTTTTTTACATCACAGGTTAAAAATATAAAAAAAAATATATAAAGTGCACTGAGTACTTCTTAAATAAATGTTCTAAATCAAAGAAGAAAAAGGAAGGAAGAAAAAGGAAGCCTTAGAAAGGCCTGGTTATATAATAGTACATTACATACCTAGGGCAGTGAATTTGTGACGCAACCAAAGGTGGGGGTCGTAAATATGGACCTGTGGCATTACGAATTACCGCCCGCGGTTTGCCTAAAGTATTACGTCTTGCTGGCTTACGGCTGGTAGTGAGTCTTTCTCCCCGCGTAATGGGAGAAAATTCTCCTACGGCCTAAGGTGACGTAAAAGATATTTTCAAATTTTCCAGGTATCCAAGGGACACCATTGTGTCTGACTGTTCCATTATCCGATGCAACCGACCGCCCGTAGTCGTCGCCCTGGGGCTGATGTTCTTTGGTGCCTGCATGTATTGGGACTTGCCCGCTTTCATGTTCGACTCGTTGAACATTCTAGAACGTTCCAGAAGCAAGTGAACTTAAGTAAGGGCCTACCCGTCTTCATGTTCGAGTCGTTGAACATTCTAGAACGTTCCAGAAGCAACTCAACAGAAGTAAGGACCTGCCCGCCTTCATGTTCTATTTGTTGAACATTTTAGAACCTTCCAGAAGCAACTGAACAGAAGTAAGGACATGCCCGCCTTCATATCCGCCTCGTTGAATATTCTAGAACCTTCCAGAAGCAAGTGAAAAGAAGTAAAGACCTGCCCCCTTCATATCCGACTCGTTGAACATTCTAGAACCTTCCAGAAGCAAGTGAACATAAGTAAGGGCCTACCCGTCTTCATGTTCGAGTCGTTGAACATTCTAGAACGTTCCAGAAGCAACTCAACAGAAGTAAGGACCTGCCCGCCTTTATGTTCTATTCGTTGAACATTTTAGAACCTTCCAGAAGCAACTGAACAGAAGTAAGGACATGCCCGCCTTCATATCCGCCTCGTTGAATATTCTAGAACCTTCCAGAAGCAAGTGAAAAGAAGTAAAGACCTGCCCCCTTCATATCCGACTCGTTGAACATTCTAGAACCTTCCAGAAGCAAGTGAAAAGAAGTAACGACCTGCCTGCCTTCATATTCGTTCAACATTCTAGAACCTTCCAGAAGCAACTGAACAGACGTAAAAGGACCTGTCCGCCTTCATGTCCGACTCGTTGAACATTCTAGAACGTTCCAGAAGCATGTGACAGCCTTACTGTTTGCCAGAGGAGACAAGTATTCTAGACTGTTCCTTTAGCCAATGTATATGTTGCCTAGGAGCACCTATGGTCGTGGCTTTGGGAGGGATGTGTCTGGTAAGTTTGCTTTTATTTGGGATATGAACCTTCCTGTTCGACTCATTGAACGTTCTAGATACATGTGTAAGCAGCTTTATCTCAAACGGTCAAATACTTACCATAGATATTTTTGATTTATTTTAGTTAGCTGTTTAATATTAAGCTAATTTTCTTAGATTCTTTTAAATTTAGAATAATATTGTAAGGGAAAAGTAAGGTTATCAATTATATGATTGAATAAAATCATACATTGAGTTTTAAATATGCCAGTAGAATAACTACACCTACAAAATCATATCCTAACCTAACCTATCAGCGGTCAAGGAGATACACGTATGCAAAAATAGCAACCAATATTCGTTAATTAATGAATAGACAATGACTGAAAACAAAGTATAAAAAAGGAAGAACCCCCTAGTTTCCTACCAAACTGCCTGCAAAATTGTGTTAATGCATTGAATACACTTATTAACAGCTTTTTACATGCATAGTGGCACACCAATTGCAGCTTTGCTGCGTAATTGTAATTAAGACACTCGTACAAATACAATTTGAATCGCGAATCCTCTCCTCACGCAGTATAATAGTCAGGTTCAGTTGGATGCCCCTGCCTAAATCTGGAATTCCAACATGACTAATCAATTTGTCTAGATATTTTGTCCCTCATCTAGTAACGAAATGAAATGAAATGAAATAATTTATTCAGTAAGTAGGCCACAGGGGCACTTTTACAAGTCAGATTGTGAATCTACCGGCATTTCGCAAGAGGAGACCGCTGTTGAGAAGAAAGCCGAAAGAAACTCAACAGTAAGTCATTTTTTCGTAAATAATACTTAAAACAATTACAATGATTAAATTTTTAGTTATAACTAATTACACTGTAATACGGTGAATAGAGACTAAAGTACTATGTGTGACCTTACAAACGGTCCGGTAGTTTTGAATTTTTGATATGTTGTCTAGGATGGTTAGTCAGTGTTTAAAATGCAAAATGCACAATTCCCCCCCGTCCGCGCCCGCCGCCATATTGAAAAAACCGGCACTTTCTTCATATTTTTGCTCATATCTTCCTTTAGGAGCATTTTAGCTACAAGAAAGCTTCAACAATGTTATAGAGAGTTAAATTTACTACATTTTCCATTTTATATTGTTTTTCTAGGACAGATAGTTACGGAGATATCTACATTTAAAAAAACGTAAAAAATCCCAATTTCCTACTGAAAAACAAACTTCTGGATTATATCTTCGTTTAGAAGCATTTTAGCTACAACAAAGCTTGGGCAATGTTGTAGAGAATTAAATTTACTATAATTTACACTTCAAATTTTGTTTCAAGGACGGTTAGTTACGGAGATATGCACATTTAAAAAACAGGAAAAGTCGAATTTTCCGAAAATTTCTGAAAATTCTTGGTTTAGAACGCTGTCATTCAGTCAGGGACTAGTCTAGGACAAATTAAAACATGTAGGAAATATAATTGCTTATAAAACTCATGTCCATTTTTACATACATTTTCGGAAAATGTAACTTTATTTTTTACATATCTCCGTAATTATCTGTCCTAGAAACAAAATTTGAAATGTAAATTATAGTAAATTTAATTCTCTACAAAATTGCCCAAGCACTGTTCTAGCTAAAATGCTCCTGAACGAAGATATAATCCAGAAGTTTGTTTTTGAGTTGAAAATTGCAATTTCTTAAGTTTTTTTAAATGTGCATATCTCCGTAACTATCTGTCCTAGAAACAAAATATAAAATGGAAAATGTAGTAAATTTAACTCTCTATAACATTGTCGAAGCTTTCTTCTAGCTAAAATGCTCCTAAAGGAAGATATGAGCAAAAATATGAAGAAAGTGCCGGTTTTTTCAATATGGCGGCGGGCGCGGAGGGGAGGGAATTGTGCATTTTGCATTTTAAACACTGACTAACCATCCTAGACAACATATCAAAAATTCAAAACTACCGGACCGTTTGTAAGGTCAAAATCCTTTATTCACTGAATTACTGGTACACGTAAAGGAGATGTAGTATAGATACTCCAAATCAATGTTAAGTAGGAACATTAAAATAAAATTTTAACGATAAATTTATAAAATTAAATATTCCCAGAGATATATAAAGTCTCTGGGTGTCACAACATGCAATAAAATATAATTACTTAATTAATTTAATTCCACAGAGATGTATAAGGTCTCTAGGCGTAACTCCAAAACAAAGCCTCACCCACGTTCGCGATACGGCGCGGAACACTCGCGTGGGCCACAAAACAGATAGGTACAGAAATCAATCTACCATACAAGCGCGCTCGAGCAAACGCACACATAAAATAAAAATAAAATATCTTTATTTCCAGACAACATAGGTCCATAGTTTGTTAGTAGGTACACATGATAAAAATAATTAAGAACTATGTTAGTAGGTATGTAAGTAGCACTATTAATTTAACTGTTGCGCACAGCACCGGCCGTCCAGGTCAATGCAGCGCACTCGAAGCGTGCAGCTAATTGAACCGGCCGAGCACGGCGCTGTCCTGCCTCCCCGCCACAACCTGTAGGAGACTGTTGGGGCTTCCCCTCACTCTGCGTATTAAAGAAGCTACTTTTTTACGCATTTGCGCAAAAAAGTCGTCTGTGTGAGCATCGGCAAACATGCTTGAGGCGCTACAAAAAAGAGGAAGCCCCGCCAGTATTTCAATTCTGCCAGTACTAAGCAAGGTCTTCGAAAAAGTCATGCTAGATCAGCTCCTGGCATATTTTAGTAAACATAAGTTGCTTCACAGTCAACAGTACGGATTTACAAAGGGGAGGTCAACAACAGATGCCGCTTCCATGCTTATCAAACATGTGTATAATATTTGGGAGAGCTCTTGTGATGCAGTAGGAATATTTTGCGACTTATCGAAGGCCTTCGACTGTGTTGAACATCAAACTATAGAACTAAAGTTAAGACACTACGGTTTGTCTGAAATGGCTTTAAAACTTATTTCAAGTTATCTCAGTCAAAGGGAACAAACGGTAGTCATTAATGGGACTCGATCTGATGGAGCAGCTATTAAACTAGGGGTACCGCAGGGATCCATCTTAGGTCCATTCCTTTTCCTTGTCTATATTAATGACTTGCCAAGTGTTGTAAAGGATGATTGCCACATGGTATTATTTGCGGATGACACTTCTATAATCTTTAAAGTAGACCGCAAGTCCGAAAATTATGACAAGATAAATGAAACTATGGCTAAAATAGAGGATTGGTTTACAATCAACAATCTGTTACTGAACTCTAGAAAAACTAAATGTATTAAATTCACACTGCCAAATGTAAAATCGGCTAGTTTTAGCATATACGTAAATAATGAAAGTCTAGAATATATTGATAACACACTCTTTCTGGGCTTGACTATTGATAAAAACCTACAGTGGAGCCCGCACATATCTTTGTTAGCAAACAGATTGAGCTCTGCAGCTTACGCTGTTAGAAAGATCAGGCAACTAACCAATGTAGAAACAGCTCGACTAGTTTACTTCAGCTACTTTCATAGCGTTATGTCGTATGGCATTTTGCTGTGGGGTAAAGCTGCAGACGTGCAAACGATATTCGTCTTACAGAAAAGAGCGGTACGATTTATATATAATATGGGTTCACGTGTGTCACTTAGAGAACACTTTAAAAAAATTAATATTTTAACATTGGCATCACAATACATTTATGATAATATTATTTATGCTTTAAAAAACATTGACACTTTCCAAAAAATGAACAGCGCTAGACACAATCATAAAATAGCAGTCACCAAGTTTCGCGTCCGGAAAGTGCATAAATCTTTTCTGGGCCAATGCATAAATTTTTATAATAAATTACCCAAAGAAGTATTAGAACTGCCCCTACCTGGTTTAAAAAAATACCTAAAAAACAGTCTATTGCAAAAGGCTTACTATAGTGTCGAAGAATACTTGAATGATAGAAACGCTTGGCCTTCCTTGCCGACGTAAGTGTGTGTGTGTGTGTTTGTTTTATCTTCTCTCCTTCAGGGCTTGCCCACTCATTATTCTTCTGTTTCCTCGTAGTATTTCAGTCGTGAATGAAACATCTGTAGCACAGAAACAATACTTATGTAAAAATTAGTTTTAATTGTTATTTTGAATAACTACACTGTAATAAGAAAAGTGAAAGTTGCGTACTTACCCCTGCAAAGCGTCTTTCGGTTGAGGGTGTTTAAACCTTCAACGGTTTTCTTTAGTGTATGAAACAGTGCCCGATGTATGTTTCCATGATGGTGTTTTTTAACAAACCTACGTTTCAAACAGTTAAGTTTCATATTAACTCCTCCTATATCTTGTGTTGAGTAATTTTATTAATCTAATTGAATATCACATTGACTTTTATGGCAAACGGCAGTCTATCGTTTAATATTGTGCAAGTACCGGACGAGTGAATGAATGCTTTTAGTCTTTGACACCTACTGCAGTGTTGCCAGGTCACATTCACTGATCAATCTCTTCATTCTGACCGTAATATTATTTTAACATTTGTATTTGTTTAAATGTAAATAAGTACTTAAATTTTTCATTTACTTTTTATTTATTTATAAGATTTGACACGGTTGCTGCAGGAAGATTTATGTACCTAGTAATATTTCTTCCTTGCACATCTAAGTTTATTAATGAATTTGGTAAGTAGTCAAATTAAAACGTATTAAATGAATTGTTAATTTAAGGTGTACATTTTGACATAATTATGTATTTGCTTTTGACGCGGGTAAAGTATTTTTTTTATTGTAATTAAAAATGTTAAAGTAATTTTAATTATCATAATTTTTCATGTAATTTATCACCTAGTTTACTTTTGACGAAGCATTACTGCGGAAATATTGCAAATGTTTGGAAATCTTGTGTACCTATTATAATTTTGTGTTAATGTTATTACTATTGTACCAATGTAATAGCTATGTATTCAATGACGATGCAAAAGTGGTTCCAGTGAATCCCAATTGATTAAATGATTCTTATCTTATCTTATCTAGTACCCGGAACAGATTATTATATACTACACGTAGAGCGTTGTATGCTTTTTGGGTAAAACTGGTCCATAAACTGCCGGTGTAAAAAGTTTGGCAGTAGGCCTTAAAAAGTGTCACTTTGACCTCGAAAGTGCACCCAGCAAATCTACGAGCCATCATGTTCCCCCTAACAGACAGCGCCCTACGCTCTCGTTCTATGTCACAGTCATCTTTCAACTGCTCATTCACAATGTGCCCTAGGTATTTAAATTGTGTTACTCTCTGTAACGGCGACCCGCTTAAATACAATGGCGGTACCGACGCTGGAGGCTTATTTTTGCCAAGAAATACCAGAACCTCGCTCTTTTTCGAATTATATTTTAAACCGTGTGCTTCTGCATATGCCTCACAGATAGCCAACAGTTTACGCAGACCACCAATCGTGGGCCCCAGCAGCACCATGTCGTCTGCATAACTTATGTTATTAAAACATACTCCGTCTACGTGGCATCCGACATAGGTGCTGCTAAGCTCCACGATCAGGCGGTTTACATAAATATTGAACAATCTGGGAGAGGTTAAGCCCCCCTGCCTCACCCCGCACTCAAGTCTATACTGGTCTGATAATGCATTGCCCCATTTTACGGTATTTGTTTGATTTTGGTACCAGTATGACAGGATGCTAAGCAGTTCGGCAGGGACGCCTTCCCTCGCGAGCTTTTCAAATAATACGTCATAAGAAACAAGATCGAAAGCTTTGGACAAGTCCAGGAAATATGCGTACACTGGAGTCTTTCGATCTACATAGTATTTGACAGTGTGCTTCAAGGCTAGTATAGCACTCTCAGTGGATAACCCTGGTCTGAACCCAAATTGAGCGTCGTGTAGCCTGGTATACTCACCGAGGCGCCTGTCAAGCACACTGTCAAACACCTTGGCTATCACAGTAGCCAGGGAAATAGGCCTATAATTACTCTTGTCCGCTATATCTCCTGTACTGTTTTTTACAATTGGCACTACTAGGGTTTGCATTAGGTCTTGCGGTAAATACGAATGACCTAGACATAAGTTGAACAACAAAGTCAGCACTCGCGGTAGATGCACGCCGGCGTGCTGCAGGTGCTCGATGCTGAGCCCGTCGTGGCCGGGTGACTTACCTCTATTCATGTTATTGAAAGCATCCTTAACTTCTTTGCAAGTGAAAATGAGGCGAGTCCCCGGCCGCCACGGGCCCGCGCCACGACCCCACTGCGCCGGCCCGAGCGGTGAACTGACTGTAAAGTGATCTTTAAAAATATTAGCAATCTCAGCTGGCTCCGTTGTTCCATTTATGCTCGTCGGAAGGCTTGTCTTTTTATTTTGTCTCTTTGTCCCTTTCCAGAATTTAGAAAAATCCTTATTAAAATGATGTGTAGCTGTCCATTTCAAGCTGTTCCTGTTGCTTATCACACCATTTTAATCTAGATTTAAATATCTTGCGACTAAGTTTCATAGACTCATAAATAGGTCCGTCCCCAGGTTGCCCATAATACATCCAAATTTTAAAGGAATGCCGTGCCTGCGCATGTGCATCCTTCACGTGTTGGTTCCAGCCCCGTACCCCCCTAATAGCATTATTGTTGTTACGAGGCACTGTGTTTTTACTAATAATAGCTCCCTCGCGCAGTACACTTACAATATGCATATACAGGTCATTAATTAGTTGTTTGTGGGACGAATTACGACAGCAGTTATCGGCACAAGAAACAAACTCCGGTGACATTTCAATACACTTTAATTTGGTATGACAATATTCGGCGTATTTACAAATGACCTCAACGGTACGATCTCCCCAGATAGCTTTATTACAACATGGTTTAGGTACACTAGTTTTCACATAGACATTGCTCAGCGGACACGATATCTCGGACCAGTTCAGACCAGTGCGAGCGCAAGTGCCATCCGCTTGACGTGTCCGTGAGCAATGTCTATGTGTGCGTTTGCTCGAGCGCGCTTGTATGTAGATTGATTTCTGTACCTATCTGTTTTTTGCGAGGGCGCTGCAAGGCATAGCCTGGCTGATTTCGCTTTTTTTTTATAACGGCACTACATAGTGGCTCCACTTCGCCTGATGGTAAGCAAAAAGGGGAGCCCAAGTCGCAATGGCAACTGACGAGAAACCAACGGTGCCAAGTCAGAGATGCTTCTTCACGCTTCGTTTGAAGGGTCCCAAGTTATAAGAAGGAGGAAACACATGAGCCGGCGAGGAGTTCCATACTTTAATAGTTCGGCAGATGAAGGAATTGCCAAACTTCTTGGTACGTGTGGGAATATTCTCCACGGTGAGGCGATGACATCGCAAGCTGGCACGTGTGGTTCTATGACGGAAAGGGGAGGGTGGGATAAGAGAAAATAACTCTTCAGAACACTCGCCATGGTATAGGCGATGGAAAACGCTCAGCGACCCAATGTCCCTACGTAATTGAAGGGATCCGAGGAATCTGGTACTTTTCTCGTCACCTATGATGCGGACCGCCCGACGCTGCAATCTGTCAAGCGCATCGAGTAGATATTGGGCGGAGCCATCCCAAAGATGCGAGCAGTACTCAACTCTCTTCTTCATATATCGATAGGAATAGCATGGCTGATTTCTCCGACGTCTGGACCCTTCCCATGAGTTTACAGTGACAGTACTCGCACTGCGTAAACGATATGTATGGAGAATAATTACAGAAGGTAACCGGTAGGGGCGTTGTACTATTTTCCATAGGTACTAATCGTGTACGCTGTCGCTAGTGAGTACGGTCACGTTAACTCATGGTAAAGGGTATTGATTAAACCATGCGTCACTATTCCCGAGCTTCAATAGAGTCCTGATCAACCGTATATGTCAGAAGTTCGTCGGGATATTTATGTTATGTATGTTCCCTGATTATTCGGACGGATCGACCGAAATGGATTTTTTATACTCGCGTACTTTAATCTGTCAATTAACTATAATTTCACAGACAAAATCACAATAACGCACTTTTTAATACTGTACAAAACTTCTATACTCTATGGTACCCGCTACAGAACTTTGATATTCAAAGGACATCTCTCTACTCAACTCTAATAATTTCAAAAAGAGAACATCAGCATACTATTTGATTAAAAAGAAGCACGCTACTGTTCACGGTTGGTTGAAATTACTTGTCAAAAAATTTAACCAATCACGAGGCACCCGCCATGACCATCGCGATCATGTTTTTTTTTAATAGGTCAGTTTTAGTTTAACGAAAAAGGTTACATTAAAAATAAAAATTCATAGTTGGGGAATGACGATTAAATTAAAAAATGATTTTCTGTGTTTTGGTCGTATAAAAAGTATCGTATGCAATAGTTACACAATTAAGTAGGTCTTAAAATCTCGTACCTTACTTAGGCCACTCGGCAAGCCTCGTGACCTAAACGCGGTACTCAACTTTAAGAACCTTCATTGTGCAACGATTGCATAAAATACTATTTTTTATGTTTGAAGGGTTTTTGCGAACTAGGATCAAGCCTTTTAGAGATTGTTTTAAAAAATATACTGGAACACGTGTACCGACAGGACAATCTAAACTACTGTGAACAAACTTTGTTAATTCACACAATTCCTAAACGCAAAAGATTACCCGCAATTACTTGGCCAGTTTAAAACCCGAAAGCCCATAATGGCTGGCTAGCGATCCCCTGCACACTTTCACCCTAGGCCGTGAGTGGGATTAACTGCTGCGTAAGAAGAAAACACTCCTTTTTACTTCCTGACCAAGGCTAGACTAGGTAAAACTTTAGACAAACCGCGGGTAGTAATTAGTATAGCCCCGATCGCATATATATATATGCCGTCCTTCTCTGACGCCATACGCTAGAGCAAGATGCAAATAATGGCCGGGCACAAATTGCAGCAAAACATGGCTCGTTTCACAGAAATATATCAAGATAGAAGGAAAGAGTGTACGTACCTCGCATGACGAAATGTTGACATGGTGTCAACTTTGCTCGCCGCGAACATTAGTCAGCTCCCGACGGCGGTCTGTGTGCGACGTCAGGTCTTAAAAACAAAATGGCTTGTTGCGCAATAATTAATTGTTCAAATACTTCCAATAAAATTGGAGCTGTTAATCGAGGTATTTCCTTTCATTGGTATGTACAATTTGTCCTTAAATATCTGTTATTAATTACAAGACTATTTAAAAAAAAGATGTAAATAGTGATGGAGTCGATTATACTCGTCCTTCTGAACAACCTATTTTCAGGTTTTGCGTACTTAAAATTACACGTTGTATAATAAAGTACCTATTTATTTTTAAAAAGCTAGGGAAATATAATATTTATTTATTTATTTAAACTTTATTGCACAAAACAAAAGTCAGTACAAATGGCGGACTTAATGCCAAATGGCATTCTCTACCAGTCAACCATAGGGCCAAACAGAGATACTAGAAGTGGGTGCAAATCAGAAATCTGATGGTACAGAGAGGATCTAGAGTACAAGTAAATACAAAATAATATCCCTTAAGGAAGTATTTTTTTTACTAGGATCCCGTTTTTACACTTTTTACCCTTTGGGTACAGAACCCTAAAAAGAATTATCTAATCACCATTTTGCAGAAACGTGTCAAAAACAAAGTCGTTTAGTAGAAAAAGTTACAGTGATTCTCAAAATCACCGACGGGATATGCGACACAAAAGTCATTCGATGCACAAAAATCTGCCGATTCCAACGGTGTAGGTACATAACTGAATATCCCGAAAAATTTCGCTTAGATAATTGTGTGCGTGTGGATTGAGTGAGCACCCTTCAAAAATGAAAAAAAATGTGCTGATCATTTAGTAAAAGTTCTAAAACAATTGTAAAACTACTAATTGATGAATTTGTAAAACGATAAATAAAAAGAATACATTCATTAACGTATGCTCACTCAGTTCTCACAAACAACCAACGAAATCTGTGAATGTGTTTATTTAACATATAATATTTATATCCTAATTTTTAGTAAAAATTATGCTTAAGGTAGGTAATAATTTGTAGATCACCTGGTTACGTATTTAAAGATTTACAAATTATTTCGTATGCTCACTCAATCCGCACACTTTCGAAAACCCGATTTCTGATGAAAATACTGCAGATTGAAACTTCTATATATGTATATAATTTACTAAAACTCATATGGGAATTTGTAAAATACAAAACAAACCGCTAACGTGGCAGATTTTTGGATAATACATGTTTGTAAGTGCTCACACACTACTTCTTAAAATACAATCTAAAATGTGGACTGTATCTTAGATTGTATTTTAAAATGAAATTTGAATATCTTTAAAAGCAGACAACGAATATGACATTTTAGATGGTAGATATTTAGTATTTTTTTTTACTAAAAGTTGAACTACTTTGTAGTTTCCTAGATACTAAAAATCTTAAGATATTTACATTTTTAACTTACGAATAATGTGTGGACTGAGTGAGCACTTACAAACATGTATTATCCAAAAATCTGCCACGTTAGCGGTTTGTTTTGTATTTTACAAATTCCAATATGAGTTTTACTAAATTATATACATATATAGAAGTTTGAATCTGCAGTATTTTCATCAGAAATCGGGTTTTTGAAAGTGTGCGGATTGAGTGAGCATACGAAATAATTTGTAAAACTTTAAATACGTAACCAGGTGATCTACAAATTATTACCTACCTTAATAATAATTTTTACTAAAAATTAGGATATAAATATTATATGTTAAATAAACACATTCACAGATTTCGTTGGTTGTTTGTGAGAACTGAGTGAGCATACGTTAATGAATGTATTCTTTTTATTTATCGTTTTACAAATTCATCAATTAGTTTTACAATTATTTTAGAACTTTTACTAAATGATCAGCACATTTTTTTTCATTTTTGAAGGGTGCTCACTCAATCCACACGCACACTAGATAATTTTTCCTTTCCAGCGTCGATATTACAAGAAACACTACAAAGTGTAAAGCAACAATGAGTTCAGAAACAACTACAATAGTTCGGAACTTGAACGCGATACGCTGGAGAATTTGAATAATTGAAACTGTACTAAGTAGGTCTTTACCAGTTCTTAATTAAATAGCAGTATAAAATGTCGCTATGCGTTTATTTTATGATTGGTTGGATGCCCTTTTAGTAAGCCACCGCTGTCGGTTTGCCTGACAGGATTTTCAAAGATACCTACTGATAGTAGAGTAAAAAAATTGCAAACCAATTTTGATATGTTTGTCAATATTTTCCTTTTTTTTCTATTAAACTGTATTAAATGTCTCTAAAATGAATTAATTCCTCATGCCCGATTTATAAGAAAATGACACCACACTTGTGGTATTGAATAAATGAAGCTGATATGCTGGCGTGTAACTTTGACTGCCTACTACACACAGTTTGAACAGCCGCACACTTTTTAAATTTCCCGCCAAAACTCCGAGTAATATTTCATTAGCCAGACTATATTACGGATTAAGCAAGATTAATAAGAAATGATCATATCAATTACTTAATTTTATTTTTATTTAATTAATAGTATTACGTATGATATTAAAAACAAATATTATGGTTATAATAGCATTTGAATTGTTGTCATAAGTGTTCCTGAAAACAGAGTTCTCTGATTATTTGAGTGGATCTCTTGGATAAGTGCACAACATTCATGAAAAGCGTTTTCGAAAGTTACGACAGCTGACGCTTATGATGATAGATGGTGCTAGTGTGAGCTAATCAATACGTTCGCCCACCAGCGAAAGCATTCGCGTTACAAGTTGGTTGTATTAGTTTTCCATATTTCTAGTAGATAGCGTGAAACTAAATCGTCACCAGGCGACGTGGCGGAGTAAATAAGCAACGAATTACAAAGTAAAAATACAGATGGCGGCAGACTGAGTTTATAACCAGTTTTTTATTATTATTATTACCTTTGTTTACCACTGCTGAGTCTATACTCCTATGCATCTTGCTTAGATTTCCTCAGGTCCCTCTTTCGAACTGCTGAGGAGGAAATGCCACGGAAGAATGCGTCCAAGACATATCGGTATCTCCACTTGAGCCTGCCCAGTAAAATAACTGTAGGCCAATAATCGGTCTTAATAGGGATCTATAGGTTATAGTTATAAATAATTAATAGGCTAGTTGACTCATGTCAAATTGTAATAAACTAATGTTTATTCCGTATAGTATTTAGCAAAGGAAACCTAAAAATATTTTTTTCAATTCATAAAAGTGAAAGATGGCTGAAAAAATTGAATTTGAAAATATGGTTTTTAATCTGTATTTTGAAATGCTTAAAAACGCTGTCCGCCATTTTCACTTATGATAGTGACGTCATTGCTCATGTAAACAAAACTGAAAGTCTACTTTGACGACTTCGAATAGTGCCGTCCCTCTCGATCTCCTGTCAAAGTATATTGGAGTGAGCGGAATGGCACTATATGACGGTCGAATTTCGAATATTTACAGGTAATACTACGTCACGCCACAGATTAGCAAAAGGGAAAAATGGCGGACGGCGTTTTTGACTGTTTATGAAATTTCTAATTTTCAATTGATAAAATTTAGCTTTCTAGCTTTCACAAAAATACAAGACATTTTTTTTAGAGCTAGAAAGATCATTATTACCTAACCATTTCAAATATATTTCAAAACTGGGTCTACTAGCCTATTATCTATCACAGCCTAATTTTCCGGAACTCGACGTCTTACAATGCGCCATATTCTACAGCATACCTACTGTAGTTATATTAATAAAATTAGCTCAAAATGTCATGAAGCAAAGAAAATAATTTATTTTTATATGTGTTTTAAAAATTCGCAAATTTGAATTTTTATTTATTTCCAAAATAAATTTTGAGATTCTATTGGAAGCCTCATAATTTAATGAATAAATTATAAGTTATTATACGTTTTCATTTAACGAATCAATGATTATATTTATGACAACTAAGAACTTAAACCCACTTTTTCACGGTAAAAATGGCAAATTACTTAGCAAAATACAGAACCCGCTTTGTTAGATTCTAGTCAGTCAAACAAATGACAGACCTCTTTATTTTCGAGCATTTTTTTATGTAGCTCTTATAATATAGTCCGGCTAATGAAATTTTACTTAAAGTTTTGGTGGGAAATTTATAAAATCTACGTATGGTTACACTTTCTGTAGTAGGAATAATAGTTCTGATACTAGAAAATATTTTTGTTTTTATGCAAACGGAAGATACCTAAAGAAATAAGTTAAATATATGTTGACGTGGACTCATAGTCAGCTCACATAATTTCTACCACTATTTGTACAGTAATCCGTCACCAAAAAAAATACGTAAGTACTATGCCAAATTTCAACTCGATCTGCATGTTAGAACTACATAGTACATAAAATATCAAAACTATTTACCTACTAAATTGTTTAAATCATAGACAATTAGTAATACCACAAGGAAATATCTGTCAACATCATTTGGCTAGCCAGACTTTAGCTACATAGGTATTATTCATCTCATCTGTGATCTTAGAGATCGGACAGAGTATATACATGGAATTAGAACTTCTTATTATTACATCTTCTTTTCTGTCAGTACATTCAGATGGAGTAAAAGTAAATGGTTAGAAAATAAACAGAAGATGGTGCTATTTACATTGAGTGTTGGTAAAAACAATAATTTAATTAAGAGCTTGCTATAGCCTCAAGGGGAGGAGTTACTTTCAAAACAAACTCGTTTCCTGTTTATTTGTCTTGATAGTCACGTTTTGTTTTGGCGAGGAAACTTCCAACTGATTTATTTATTTGGTGACAAACAATCATATCACATATTTAAAATTACAGCCTATAATTAGGTGAAATTCCCTATTCAAAGCTTATAAATTCGTTCATTTAATTGTGACTCTTGTGCGTCGCTTTGTTGCATCCTGTACCAAGATGTGACATGAATGATATGCGAGAGAACTTATGCGAATTGTTTAAATAGGATTAGCTATATCGTAAACAAAATTACGATATCGGAATGAAAGTGGGGTCATTGTTCGCTAATTGACTACTAACTGGAGCTCAGTAAAGTAAGTACAGAGTTATTATTATTACACACTATTATTTTTAGCATAAAGCCTAATAATCCGAAACGTGTTTTTTTTTACTTTATATTTAATTCATTCATGTTCATGTTATTTCTTTTTTACTGTATGATTGTTTTGCCTTGTCATATAACTATTATAGTATTAATTATTGATAATAATAATAAAAAAGCCAATAACTGGATGTCCAGAAATAGATAGTAATCAAACCTATGTTTACTTTATTACATCTATAAAATAATAATAATAATAATATATATAAAAAAAAAAAAAAAAAAAAAAAAAAAAAAAAAAAAAAAAAAAAAAAAAAAAAACCGCTGACGTTGACGGACGCTTTTTCTATCATGTATTTTATAAAATGTATTTGTAGATTATTTTGCCCTTTTTCTGTGCTTTTTTAAGAAGAACACCAGTGCTGCATAATGTTTTCTTATTTGTTTATGGGTGGTTCCATAAAAGTTGGGTAACTTTGTGTTCCAGTGATATTTACATTAATATATATTATGTAATCAATACTGTAAATGACTGGCACATGAAATAGCGTATTTTTAATCATGTCACTCACTTTTGCGTAAGTCATATTTTTTTTAATAATAAAAAAAGCTTCTTTTGTCTCCGTAATATCAGTCCCTAGCCATGTCACATTTCCAAAATGATATTCTTGATCGTCCGGTTTTATTATGATATGATGTTATTTGAATTTTAGCTAACTTAAACACACTAAAAATTACATTCCTTACTTCACCAAAACAATTCAATAAACAAGAATAATCATTTTCCATACCTTTTTGTAAAAAAAAGTAGCGTCATCAATAATTACAATCAGGCCCTAGCCACTTAGAAAATTTGAAAATACGCGGCATCCGTGCTAAATGACTCTTTTGAAACCCATTCATTCAAAAGTAATCACATGAAGTTAGCCATATGCGCGGACCAATCCGCGTCGCCCATTTTCACGTCAGTGCAGTCGGCGTCCATGCTGAGGAAACACGTGCTGTACCAGTCAATTACTCAGGCCCTAGGTGAGTTATTTTGCAAAAAGTTAATTAGTTATTGTTTCCTTTTATTTGTGTGTAAATGTGATCTGTTTGTTTTGATATTATAGTTTGTTACAAGTTTCGGTATGTCTTTTCAAAAGTAAATTACGAGTGATTTTGTTCAAATTCGTCAGTCCCTAGACCATCAGGCCCTTGTCGTAAATGTGGCTAGGGACTGACGCAAAGGCAAGGGGCTGACATTCATACTTTTTGAGGCAAGTTCATCAATTTAAGAAACTTGTATTTGCTGTAGAATATGCTGCCTCGAAGGAAAATACCGCTTTCTAAAGAAGAAAAAGCGAGAAAAAGTCAGAACAGGCAAAAAAACGATTAATTTTTTTTTAAAATGATCCAGTTTTATTAGCAGAGTACAAAGAAAAAGAAAGATTGAAATACTTCAAAAAAAAAGGAAAAAGGACAACGAAAATGCGTGAAAGATATGACTCTACGTAAGTATAGATAAATGAAAAAAAAACTGGTGCACTTACTCGGCAGCTTACAGACAAAATAAAAAAAATTGGTAAACATATATATAATATAACTGACGGAGAAAATGATCTTCAGGTCCCAGAAGAGATAAATCCCGAGCGACAATCTGATAATAAATAAATAAATATCAGACAACCTCACACAAATCGATCTAGTCCCAAATTAAGCTCAAGAAGGCTTGTGTTATGGGTACCAGACGACGATATACATACCTATATAGATAAATATATACTTAAATACATAGAACAACCATGACCCAAGCACAAATATTCGAGTTCATCACACAAATATTTGCCCTTATTTTTTTTTTATGTCATGGGGGGCAAACGAGCAA
Organism: Apotomis betuletana; assembly: GCA_932273695.1. Taxonomy (NCBI): domain Eukaryota; kingdom Metazoa; phylum Arthropoda; class Insecta; order Lepidoptera; family Tortricidae; genus Apotomis; species Apotomis betuletana. The sequence goes on along the minus strand of OW026298.1, from coordinate 5,895,451 downwards.
ACGTATCGCCTGATGGAAAGTGATTACCGTCGCCCATAAACACCTGCAACACCAGAGGAGTCACAAGTGCTTGCCACCTGGAGGACGAAGATAGAATGCCTCTATGCTAGTAATTTCACCGGCTATCTTACCCCCACACCGGAACACAACAATGCGAATATTGCTGTTTGGCGGTGGGTTAGCAGGCAAGACGGTAGTAACAATCCGGACGGACCCTGCACGAGGCCCTAGGGATTCGAACCCCGGACCACCGGCTCAGTAGGCAAGCCAAAATCTGATAGTATTGCTGATCGTAGACAAGCTGAAGCTAAAAGGAGAAGTATTTTACTACGAAAGATAAGAAATAGATGACTACAGGAAAAGAATCATGTTATTACTGAACTAAAGAAATCTTGCTAACCAAAGACAGAAGTACGAAAGACTAAAACGCACTACAAAGAAATCAAAAAAGTCACTCACACCCAGAAGTGAAATTGAAGAAATGGCGAATGACCCTAATAAGGCAGGATTAGTAAAAAAAAGAAAACGAATTCGACAACAGTGATGAAATTGTAGTCCAGCAATGGAAAAATAGTATAGAATTGATCATGGGTATGAAAACTAAAAATTGGGCAAGTGCGAGTCCGACTCGCGCATGAAGGGTTCCGTACTATAATCTATAACAAGTTTGTTGTATGGGAGCCCCCCTTAAATATTTATTTTATTTTATTTTTAGTATTTGTTGTTGTAGCGGCAATAGAAATACATCATCTGTGAAAATTTCAACTGTCTAGCTATCACTGTTCTTGAGATACAGCCGGGTGACAGACGGACGGACGGACGGATGGACAGCGAAGTCTCAGTAATAGGGTCCCGTTTTTACCCTTTGGGTACGGAACCCTAGAAAAGGAGCAACATATAACTAAGTATAAAAAAGAGATACCGAAAATTAATCCTTACGATTTGATAATAAATAATTTTAGTATTATTGGTACTAAGTAGTGTTGTTGTTGGTAAGAGATACATTCCTACTAGATAAGGCAGTCTTTCTGTATAAAGTTGATTGGATTTTGCAATAAAATGACAATTAATAAGAAAAAGAGTAAGAATTACTAAATAAATGATTATAGGAAGTTAAACATGTGATTTTATTCTATTAACAATGTTTTGCGTCAGTCCCTATCATATCCCGTCAGTCCCTAGAACACAGATTTCAGAAAAACACAAATTTCTCTTTAAATATCCAGTAAAGTGACCGGCCACTTTGGATACAAAAAGTAAATCGTTATCAGTATTGTATATAATAAGAAGTTTTCTAATTAGTATCTAAAAACACCTATTTCAAAATTTGTGCGAAAATTACCCAACTTTTATGGAAGTACCCTTATATCTGTTGGAGCCTATACAAGACACATACTTGTATAAACGGAAAGATGTACATTTTGACAAGTGACAGCTCGCACAAGGCGAAATCTATAAAATGAAACGAAATACACGATGATTACGAGATCACAGCGTAAAAAAGCGGAAACAAGCCACGCACGCCCACCACCATCACCCGCCCCGTCTTCCTCCACGCCATCGTCGTCGGGCGACGAGTTCGCCACTGCGCCCGACACCAGCGAGTCGAGCGACGACGAGCGCGGGCCGCCGCCCCCGCCGCCGCGACCACCTGCGCGACGAGGACGGCCTCCGCTGCCGGCACGCTTGGGGCCTACGGGGCAATCTGCCCCATCCACGGCTCCCGCTACCGGTGGTGTAGTGCGTCGCATGAGATGGTCTCAAGCCATGAATGAGAACGTCATGCGCGCCTACTATGGGGCTACAGAGGGAGGAACCAACCTGTCCGCGTACCGGGACAGGATGCTGCCTCTGTTTCTGAGTTTTGATCCGACCATCACCGTATCTGCGCAACGGCTATCCGATCAAGTGCGCTTCATCCAGCGGCGCAAGCTGCTGGACGACGCGACACTTGATCGACTGCGCCTGGAGGTACTGGCCGCTCGCGCGTCTTCCACGCCGGCTCGGGATCCGCCTGCTACGTCACCGGTTTCGGCGCCAGCGCCCAACCTGGTGCCGGAGGTGCCGCGGACGGATCGCGATGCCGACGAGGAAGACTGTGCGAGTAGCGTCAGTACCCAGGCCAATGAGCAACTGAGGAGGGCTTTGGAGGAGGCGATTAGGCGCTATCGATCCGCACCTGACTCTAGGCCGCGATTACCACGCTTACCGATGCATAAGCGTAATTTAGCGTTAATGGGAGCCCTGGACGCTTTGCTAGACCCGTACCTTCGGGCTAGCGAAGACTTAGCTGATACCCACTCGATCATGTACTGTGGGGCCATCGCGGCGTGCCGCGTTGCTCGTGTCAGATTCCCGGACACTGACCGAGCACCGCGGACCGCCGGGGGTGTTCCTGCCTGGCAAGTACGGATCGAGCGGCGTATCAGCTCATTTAGGACTCTCATTGCCAAGCTAATCTGTTTTAGGGGGGGCAACAATCGCCCCCGTGTGATGCGCTACGTGACACAAGCCTTCGCGGGGACTGGCACCAGGCCCTGCGATTACATGGCATGTGTCACAGAGCGTATCGACTACCTAAAGCAGAAAGTTTATGCATGGGCAAGCCGTATTCGTCGCTACAGAGAGCGTGTGGATCGATTCCAGCAAAATCGCCTCTTCCAAAGCGACCAAAGGAAGGTATACCGAAAGTGGGAGGGAACCGACCAATGTGTGAGCGACGGGCAACTGCCGGATCCTACTGCCATGATTAACTTCTGGCGTAGTATCTGGTCGGTGCCAGTCGAGCACACTGAGGGCGAATGGATGAATGTTGTCAGACGTGAGTGTGAGCCGATCGAAGCCATGGGGGCTGTGACTATCAGCCCCGATGATGTAAGCTGTGCGACCCGTACGACCCAGAACTGGAAAAGTCCTGGGCCGGACGGGTTGCACAACTTTTGGATCAAGTGGTTTCGATCATCACACGAACGTCTGGCAACACAATTTCAAGACGCCCTCGATCTTGGTTCCCTGCCATCTTTCATGACTACTGGTGCTACCTTCCTGCTCTATAAGTCCGGTAGTACCACGGAAGCGAAAAACTATAGACCCATCACGTGCTTGCCCACTTTATACAAGCTCCTTACGTCCATTCTGAGAACAAAAATTAACACGCACATTGTTGCGAATAACGTTTTGGCCTTTTCTCAGAATGGATGTAGGGTTGGGTCCCGTGGTACTAAGGAGCTCCTCCTCATTGACACGACCATTTGCCAACAAGTCCGGCGGAACAGGGGGTCTCTCTCGGCCACCTGGATTGACTATAAGAAGGCCTATGATTCGGTGCCTCATTCATGGCTGGAGAGGATCTTAGAGCTGTATAAAATCGATACAGCTCTAAGATCCCTCTTAAGCTCGTGTATGAGGCAGTGGACCACAGTCCTTCGTCAACCAGGTGGCGGAGATGGCCCCCCTGGCCCGCAGGACTTGATAAGGATTGAGAGAGGTATTTTCCAGGGTGACAGTTTGAGTCCTCTGTGGTTCTGCCTAGCCCTGAATCCGCTCAGCACTCTGCTAAAGGATTCAGGACTAGGTTGCCGGCTTCGAAGAGGAGGTGAGGTCATTTCTCATCTGCTGTACATGGATGATCTTAAGCTGTATGCACCAAAACGCCAGGATCTGGTGGAACTACTGGAAGTAACAGAAACCTTCAGTAGCGCCATCAAAATGGAGTTTGGTGTAGACAAGTGTGCGGTCATGCATGTGCAGCGGGGGAAAGTCGTAAATTCCGCGAACTTACAACTTTCTGAGACAATGTCCCTCAGGTCTATCTCCGAAGTTGAAACCTACAAGTACCTTGGTATGTCACAGTCATTGGGTATTGCGGACGGAGACATTAGACAGGCGTTGAAGGAGCGTTTCTTTTGTCGTTTGACAAAAGTACTTAACAGTCTTTTGTCCGGTGGCAATAAGGCGCGCGCCTTCAACGCTTGGGTGATGCCTCTGCTCACTTACTCCTTTGGCATACTAAGGTGGACTCAGACTGAGCTGGACGCCCTGGATACGAGGGTCCGTCAGCTGCTCACTACACATCGCATGAGGCACCCACGCTCGTCAGTTATGAGAATGTACATCCCGCGTAAGTGTGGGGGCCGTGGCTTTTTAAACGCCAAGGACCTCCATAACCGCGAGGTGTGCAGTCTTAGGGAGTATTTCCTAAACAACGAGTGTGGGATTCATCGCGATGTAGTAGCAGTTGACAAAGGCCTCACCTCTCTCTCCTTAGCAAACGAGAACTGGCGCAGACCAAAGGTGCTTAGCACCGATGACCGCAGGGCTGTATGGAAGAGCAAGGAGCTACACGGGCGGTTCTACAAGGCCCTTACGGGGCCCGATGTAGATCTGCTTGCGTCGGTGAACTGGCTACGCTTCGGGGATCTCTTCGGGGAAACCGAAGGTTTTGTCTGTGCAATTGCGGACGAAGTAATGATGACGAACAATTACCGGAGATATATCCTGAAGGACGGTACGGTCGACATTTGTCGGGCATGCCGCCGTCCCGGCGAGTCACTCAGGCATATAATCTCCGGTTGTTCTCATCTTGCTAACGGCGAGTACTTGCACAGACATAACCAAGTAGCCAGGATCATTCACCAGCAACTTGCTCTTCGATACGGTCTTGTGGGGTCTGAGGTGCCGTACTATAAGTACGCACCGATGCCAGTTCTCGAGAATGGTCGTGCCACGCTCTATTGGGATCGATCTATCATCACGGACAGGACTATTGTAGCCAATAAGCCTGATATCGTGTTGGTAGATCGATCCAAGCGCCAGGCAGTGCTTGTCGACATCACCATCCCACATGACGAGAACCTCGTGAAAGCCGAGAAGGACAAACTCAGCAAGTACCTTGACTTGGCTCACGAGGTGACCGCCATGTGGGATGTTGACTCGACGATCATTGTCCCGATAGTCGTTTCGGCGAACGGTCTTATAGCGAAGAGTTTCGACAAACATCTTAAGAGACTCTCGCTAGATGGCTGGATCAAGGGTCAGATACAGAAGGCGGTACTCCTGGACACGGCGCGCATTGTCAGGAAGTTCCTGTCTCTGCAGCCCTAATCACCGGTAGCCTGGGCCCTGCCCCGTTGCCGGCGGCACCCTAGGTTAGGTTTTTTTTATAATGTGTTTATATTTGTAATGTATTTTTTATATTTTACTTTTTATATAAATTTATTGTAAAAAATACCTATCCTAAGACACATGATTAAATGAGTGAATAATAATAAAACAAAAAATAAATAAACATGTAAACAAGAAACAATAAAAATAAAATCAACGCATGAATATACAAAAATTTTAAGTACATTAGAATTTTATGCAACTACGCTCAACGTAATGTCGATGCCTACTCCATTTTTGCGCACATCAATGTTCCCTAACTCCTTATCGCGGTGCGCTTGGCGACACGCCGCCGCACAGCAACTTAACCATCTTGCATGCCGATTGTCAACTTACCTGCAAAATTGTTATAAAGTGACTACCGTTATGATATTGCACTGTACGTTTAACTAAATTTTTTAATTTTAATTTATTATGTTCTCATATAAGTGAATTTGTAATTCTTTTGAGAATAAAGATTCTTTAACCATATAGTTCACGAATCCATTTATATGGGCTTTGTTTATATATTAGGTTTAGAGAATCTTTATTTACTCATAAGAACAATACAGTTCACTTAAAATGAGCTTACAAATTAGATATTCTTAAATTAAATGTATTTAGCGTGATCGCTAGAGGTTTATATTACATTATTTTGTACATGTGTCTTCAGTTTGGTTTTAAATACACTAAGGGATTCACAATCTTTCACATTATTTGGTAATTCATTATACATCCGTGCTCCCTCATACATTATGCTACTTTTGCCATAACCCGTTCTATTTTTGCGTAGTTGTAACTTGTTTGTGTTTCTTAGACAGTGTTTGAATTTTCGTTGTGTAAAGTTAATGTCTGAATGTATTTTATCTGTTAGAATTTTTCTGACGAAAATGCAAGTTGAATAGGTGTATTAGGTAATTTTATGTGTGTGTGTGTGTGTGTGTGTGTGTGTGTGTGTGTGTGTGTGTGTGTGCGTGCGTGCGTGCGTGCGTGTTTGCGTGCGTGCGTGCGTGCGTGCGTGCGTGCGTGCGTGCGTGCGTGCGTGCGTGCGTGCGTGCGTGCGTGCGTGCGTGCGTGCGTGCGTGCGTGCGTGCGTGCGTGCGTGCGTGCGTGCGTGCGCGCGTGCGCGTGCGCGTGCGTGTGCGTGTGCGTGTGCGTGTGCGTGTGCGTGTGCGTGTGCGTGTGCGTGTGTGCGCGTGTGCGCGTGTGCGCGTGTGCGCGTGTGCGCGTGTGCGCGTGTGCGCGTGTGCGCGTGTGCGCGTGTGCGCGCGTGCGCGCGTGAGTGCGTGCGTGCGTGAGTGCGTGCGTGCGTGCGTGCGTGCGTGCGTGCGTGCGTGCGTGCGTGCGTGCGTGCGTGCGTGCGTGCGTGCGTGCGTGCGTGCGTGCGTGTGTGTGTGTGTGTCTGTGTGTGTGAATTTACATATCCCACCGGCGCTTTTACCCGACCTTATACTCCTTATAGGCAAATTAGTAGTTAATCGTTATCTATCCTGGAAAAAGCTTAATAAATATATGCAATAAGTTGCATCATCACTCATAAAACTTCCACCTTGAAAAACCGTCCCACGCGATGGGGTATATGACTCGACTTACTGACGAAGCGTAAAATATACTGCTCAAAAAAATATAACGGCGTGTTTGATTCATCAGACGCCGAGAAGGAGGGGCTTACTAGGTGAGTAGGTATAGACGGCCGACCGTAGGGAGGAAAGAGGAAATTAATAGACGAGGTCACAATCAACACTAATTGATGGACCGACTAAGGACAGGATCGATAAATAAAAAAGAATGAATACCTATAACTATTTGGAGATGACAGAAATACTTAATACACTACTGCAGACGCCGGGAAAGAAGAGCTTGCCGGGTGAGTAGGTTAGGTATAGACCGTAGAGAGGCCGGATAGTGATACGAAGCCGGCAAGCCCCTTTTCACGGCTATATGTTTCAGCTGTTTAGCCTGTTCATGAACACAGACGCCATGTTTAAAAATAAATTACTTCCTGGCCTAGGCCTTCAATTTAGTGTGAATATCCTTAACACTTTTCTTGAGTCCTCCCGAAACGTGATACTTCGAAGCACAAAATAGGTACAGAAATTAATCTACATACAAGCGCGCTTGAGCAAACGCGCACATAGACATTGCTCACGGACACGTCAAGCGGATGGCACTCGCGCTCGCACTGGTCTGAACTGGTCCGAGATAAGTATCGTGTCCGTGAGCAATGTCTATGTGTGCGTTTGCTCGAGCGCCCTTGTATGTAGATTGATTCCTGTACCTATCTGTTTTGTGTTCGAAGCCTGTTATAACGCACGTTATAACGACATTTCATTGCTAGTTTGAGAAAACTCCTTTAATACAGTTTGACTTAAAATTATTGGATTTTAAATGATGATTCATTGCCCGGGTTCGAACCCCGCCCAAACAGGTTTTTTTTTAAATTTACTAAGTTAAATACCTAATGAGAATTAAAAACTTTATTCGTTTAGCATTATCACTAAATAGCATAGTCGAAATTAGTCAACTACCCTACAAAGTTTACATAGGTACTCTGCCTTTATCTGGCAAGCATACCTCTTTGATCAATTCTTGACAATAGATTACAGTACGACACAAAAGAGTAGAAATTGCAATAGTGTAGTGTCGTCCCTTTTTTCTCAGATTGATTAGAAAGGGACGTCACTACAGTATTGCCACTTTTTAATTTCTACTCTTTTGTGTCGTATTGTACATGTACACCTACTTATAATAGGGTGTTGTTTATTTTCTAACCCCCTCTCCCCCAATCTCACCCCCTCTAGGACACTAAAACCCTAAGTGCGAGTCTGACCCGCGCACTGAGGATTCCGTACAAATACTTATCCTATCTTAACTGGCCGGGTTAAGTGCACCTGGTATGGCGCCGGATACAAATGAGGTGCAAATTGCACCTGGTGCAATGTTAACGCAACTGATCACGTTAGCGAGCCTCCGGTGCCTAAGGGTGAAGACCAAAATGTTTGCTGCTAATAAAGGCAGCAATTAATAATTTTAATAATTTATTTTATAATTTTTTCCATTGTACGATGATAAATTTAACCATCGAATAATGTACCTTAAGTATTCTTCGTCGTCGTACAATGGAAAAATTCATACAAATTTTAATTAAATGAGTTAAAGGCAGCACACTTTTTGGTCTTCACTATGATAATTTTTTTCTATAATCAAGCATGTTTCTTAACATACTATGTTACTACCTAGAACAGGGCTATTAGGATTTATTGGTAGATATATTTGAAACCTACAGTTTGAATTTTTCATTGATAATTTTTGTTTCAAAAACTACTCGAAATTGACAAAGTGCACGTGGATAATAGTTTTTTCAGCTTATTTTCGAGAGCACGCAATAAAAGCATAAAGGAATAAGGTTTCTTAAGGGACTTAATTGTTTTTTTATATTTTTATAATAAAAAGCTTTTACAATTTGGCAAAAGCGTAATATTTTGGCAAGGAAGCGAGATGTTTCATTTCAAACCAAGTGTTTATAACATAAATTATGTTATTCAGACAAAGCGTAATTTTAAAACTAACAAGAGTACCACAAGACATAACTGTGTGCAAAAACCAACTTAAAAAGACCTGATGATCCATCACAACCACATACAGTATAAGGTTCCCAGTAGTCTGGCCATGCGTTCGGAAACTGTCCGGCCGAAATGCATGAAACACGCATGTCCAGCCAGTGGTTACAGTATCCTCACGTTTCGCGCTCGTGTGTGCTGTCCTTAGCAACGGTTTTCGAACGATATTTGAATTTTGTTGTTTTTACGCGCCAATCTGATGCGTTTTGAGGTGAGTGCTTGGAACGTTCTCTATTCAATTATTTGAATTCGGAAACTAGGTGCTACGCCGAAAATACTCAATTGATTAAGAGGCCTTATTCCTTTTAAAATGGTGATCGTTTTAGACATTTTTCTATATGATTAAACACGTTTCTTTACAATTTATTGGTGTTACTACCTAGAACAGGGCTATTGGGATTTATTGGTATATATTTGAAATCTACAGTAGTTTTCGAAACAAAAATTATCAATGATAATTCACATTGATAATTTTTGTTTCGAAAACTACTCGAAATTGACAAAATTCACGCTGAAAATTTGTTTTTTCAACTTATTTTCGACTGCACGCAATAAAAGCATGAAAAAGCTATATTACTTCCTAGAGCTCGGGGAAAAGTATTATTCACTTCAAAAAGTTGGTTGAAATTATCAATATATTTGTCATAATATGAAAAAAATAAATTTCAAAAGGAATAAGGCCTCTTAAAATAATTCGATTTCAAGACATAGATGTTTTATTTTTTCTTGAATATTTTTTTGTACTTCTTTTGTGAGTATCTAAATTAAGAGGCCTCATTCCTTTTAAATTTTTTTCTTTTCATGTTATGACGAATATATTGATAATTACAACCAACTTTTTGAAATGAATAATACGTTTCCTCGAGTTCTAGGTAGTAACATAGCTATTTCATGCTTTCATTGCGTGCAGTCGAAAATAAGTTGAAAAAACGATTTTTCCATGTGAATTTTGTCAATTTCAAGTAGTTTTTCAAACAAAAAATATCAATGAAAAGTTCAAACTGAAGGTTTCAAATATATACCAATGAATCCCAATAGCCCTATTCTAGGTAGTAACATCAATAATATGTTAAGAAACAATACATGTTTGATCATAAAGAAAAATGTCTAAACAATCAGCATTTTAAAAGGAATAAGGCCTCTTAAAATAAGAGGTTCATGTTTAATATATGAGTCGATTGCAAAAAGAAATGTACATAGGTAAGGGCTTTAATTAAAACAAAACTTAATTGATTCCTTTGTGTGACAAAAGTTACCCATAGCATAGGTACATTTTGTATGACTAAATTTCGTCACACAAAGGTAGCGGGCGTGATTTTTTAGTTAACTAAGCTTTTAACTATGTACAATTTTTTTGCAATCGACCCTTATATAAATAATTTAGTAATTTCATATGCCTGAACCAATAAAGGCTTAATTGTAGGTACTTATATAGACAATGACAATGACGATTAAAACAATTGAGTTAATCCGTCTTTAAACAAGGGAATATTTATTTACCTTCATAATTGTGACATATATTAGACATAATCGAGCGTATTTTTACGTAAGTAGTTGCTTTTATGATATTTTTCTAGCTCTGATTACATTGTATCAGATAACATTTATGACGTTGGTTATCTTTGTTTAAAAGTGCTCATAGGTGTACATATTTAAATTGCTTTTGTATTTTATACAGGCGAATCTAATAAAAAAATCCACGCGAAACTATTTTCTATTTACATGGACGAAAAATTTCATATCAGATTTAGTGAGTTAAAACGTGACTTAGCTATAATAAAATAAATATTGAAAAATTACTCTTTATAAAGCAGTGCACTCAGAGTAAACTAAACAGAGTAAACTTTTTGAGAAATGCTCTACAAAGTATATTAGATTATACTTAAATTTGTTTTTCTAAAGATTATTCTAAACTTACGTGTTAGACGCTATGAATTAGGGTGTTGCTTAAAAATTAACTTTCAAAAAGTCATTGTCTCACCCCGCCATTATGTTCTAGTACCCTGATTAACGGATGCTAGTTTTTTTTTTTTCTTAAATCAATTTTAGAGGTCGCTACCGCTTGATAAAGTTTTGGAAAAAACATAATTTAGGTGTCAATATGACAAGCTTGGCAGACACTATTTTATTTTACTTCTATAACGTTTGTCGATTGCTTGGGAATCCCCCTTGATCGATACATACCCCTCGCCCCCCGGCAGGCCGCGTTAAGATAAGCAATCGGTCGAGTTTAGAGTGCACTGCACCCTAATGCGAAAAAAATCTACTTTAGTGTCATAAAAATTGAAATTTTAATTTTCTTTTACTTAATTATCATAATTTTCATTAATTTTAATAAGAATGTATGTAAATTATATTTGTTTATTTGAACATGTTTTTATTGTTTTTCCAAAACTTTCACAGCTGGTAGCGACCCCTAAAATGGGTTTTAAAAAAAAAAGCAAAAAAACTAGCATCCGTTAATAGGGGTCGTAGAACAAAATGGAGGGGTGAGACTTTAAGATTTCAGTTTTTTTCCTTTTTTCGCCATATAAGCAACACCCTACTATGAATGTAATAGCGGAACCTTCATTTAACTAAAAAAAAAAGTTCTTAAAAAAAAGTCCTCCAAGGGACCGACCTCAAGTGTTGAGGATCGTGACGGGCGGCATAGACGGGGGCCTACTAATTTGTCGTCCGACAAGTTGTCCCCTAGCGCACTCAGTCCGACGCCAGCCTGAAGGCCTCGTGGAATGGCATGTTAACTGCCTTGTTTTTTAAGACATGACTTGAATTGTATCATGGCTGGTTAGCCCTTACTACCAGTAGTCGGACTTTGTTTGGGAGTATACACTGATGGGATTATCTCCGCGCCACAGTCATTTGGGGAGATTGATGCGGGCGCACAGGGCGCATGGACTGCATCGTGCCTTCAGTAGTAAGTCCTGCGGCCATGTGATCTTTTGCCCTGTCATCCAGTTGCAAGCAACCTCTGTCCCCGGGGTCTCCACGCTACGTGTCCAAAATAACGCGAATACCGCTTCAGAACGGCAGTTGAAAGCCGTTCTTTGACTCGTAGTTGGTTTACGATTGACTTGTTTGTATAGAAAGCAACCCACGGGATCTGTAGCATACGGCGCCACATTTCAAGAGCGTCTATTTTGTCCATGTCCACAGCCTTTATTGACAATATTTCACATTTCTAACAGGTGGAAATTAATATAGCGATCGGAAGAGTTTTTTGTCGTTTGAATTAGTTTTTCTGTATGTAAAGAAATATAAGAGAATACATTAAGAGCATTTCTCAAAAAGTTTGTACACAGATAAGACAGAAAATTAAGGTTAATATAATTTTCCTATTCTTTACCAATTTTCTTTGTGATTTCCAATAAATTGGTATATAATTATCGAACATAGCCATAACATAACATTGATATAAAATTACTAAAATAATTGGTAACAAAATAGGAAAATTATATTGACTTTAATTTTTTGACTTAATTGTCTACAATTGGGCTTCATCCTTTGGTTTGATGGTGAATGCCAAGAAGTCGCAGGCTATTGTTGTTGGAAGCCCGCATTTTATTTCCAAGCTCTCAGATCAAACTAAGCCAGTTATTTTCTTTGATGGTACTCCTATACCTTTCTCTTTTACTGTTAAAAATTTAGGCATTACCATGGATCAAACTTTGTCATGGGCACCTCATATTTCTGAGATCAGCAAGAAACTCTTTACGTCCCTTCATTCATTGAGGCGTCTGCAGAATTTCCTTCCTCTTCATACGAAGATCATGCTTGCCCGCTCTCTTTTGCTCCCACTACTCGACTACGGTGACGTTGCTTTCCTGGATCTCCGGGGGGAGCTGCTTGACAAGCTGGAGCGCCTACAAAATGTCTGTATCAGGTACATATTTGGTCTCCGCAAGTTTGATCATGTGTCTCAATACCGCGCCCAACTTAAATGGCTTCCGATCCGTCAGCGCAGAGACTTACATGTTCTTTGTCTTCTGTATAATGTCCTTTTCATTCCTTCTTCTCCTCCTTACCTTGCAGAGAAGTTCTCTTACATGGCGGATGGTAGTGGCCATCGCCTGCGGTCTAGTGCGAATCTAGCTCTATCGATCCCACCGCATAGATCGCATGTTTACGATATGTCTTTTGCTGTGCGCGCCGTGAAATTATGGAATAAGTTGTCTCCCGCCCTAAGGCAGACGCAGTCCGTAGCATCGCTCAAGGGGAAGTTGAAGGGATTGTGGCTGTCAAACGAACAATAGGTTGCTGTTTTTGTTGTAATTATGACTATTTCTGTTTAATATATATATATATACGAGGGGCAAACCGAAATGATCGGGAATTTAAAAAACTATGTGCACTATATACATAAATTATATTTTATTGTTTTTCGAAGTATTCTCCGTTACATTCAATGCACTTTTGCATTCTTTTAAACCAGTCATTAAAACAATAATTCCAGTTTGAAGTAGGCATTGCCAAAATGGCCGATTTATAGGCTTCCACAGCGGCTTCTGGGTTCTCAAACCGCTGACCACGCAATAAATCTTTAATTCTAGGGAACGTAAAAAAATCATTTGGACTCAGGTCAGGGCTGTATGGAGGATGGGACATCAACTCAACGTTTTCGTCGTTCAAAAATTTAGTTGTTTTGTGGGCGGTGTGGGAGCTCGCATTGTCGTGGTGTAAGATGACGCGGCGTCTCGGGTTCCCTTGGCGAAGTTCGGCCAGCACCTCCGGCAAACAAACTGTGATATACCAATCAGCGGTAACGGTTCTTTGTTCTTCTAGAGGAATTGTGGCAACATGCCCCTTTTTTGAGACGAACGAAGCCACCATCTTCTTCGACACGCTTCGAGAACGCACAACTTTCGTTGGTTTGACCTCGTCATCGAAGACCCATACTGCCGACTGGTGCTTTCTTTCAGGCTCATAAGAATAAATCCAGGATTCGTCACCCGAGACCATATTATAAACGGCTTTTGACTTTCCTCCATTGTAGCATTTCAGAATAGATCGGCACCAATCAACACGAGCCGCCTTTTGCTCTTCAGACAAATTATGGGGTACCCATCGGGAAATCAATTTTCTGACACCCAATTCACCATGCAAAATAGTGTGAATTGCAGTCATTCCAATGCCTATGGTTGCCCGAATCTGCTCGTATGTCACATGTCTATCTTCTTTTAGTAGTTTTTCCACAGCCGCGATGTTTTCAGGCGAAACCGCCGTTTTCGGCCGACCTGATGAAGGTACGGTGCCAAGAGAGGCACGACCCCGTCGAAACTCAGCATACCACCGATATATTGTCGTCTGACTAGGTGCTTCAATGTCGTATATAGTAACAAGCTCATTGCGACATTCATCTGGAGATAAGCCACGACGAAAGTTATGGTAAATAATTGCACGAAAATTTTCACGCGTCAGCTCCATTTTGTTCATCGAGTTGTCAATTTAAAAATGGAATTAAAAAAATATATCGTTCTTTTTTTAAATTTTAAAAACGGTTTCGTGATTGTAAGTCGCCAGTATGCATGTGACAAAAAAGGATTTAATGTAACTCAGTTTAAAGTACTCTATTCCCGATCATTTCGGTGTGCCCCTCGTATATATTACGTATTATGTGATATATTGACTGTTTACCTATCTCTCTCTATTTTGATTTTTTGCATTTTCATGTGTAAGTATTATTATTAAATCATCCTCCTTCGTATTGTACATGTTGCTTTGGTTGTCTACCGTTTACATTTGTGTTTAGCACTCATTTACTCAAAGGTTAACTGGAAGAGATCCCTTAAAGGGATAAGTTCGCCTTTGTACATGTATTTCTTTTGTTTTGATGTATTTCTGTTTTTGTGTACAATAAAGTGTTTACTTACATACATACAATGTTTTTGAGAAATGCTCCGAAAATAACAAAATTGACAACTATGCATGCACAGAGTTACAGTTACAGTCTTCGCGAAAAAAAAATAAGCTGTCGACAATGTTAATCTCAACGTCATATTTTTTTAATTAGACACCAGACTAAAGTTACCTTTGCATTGTGTCATAGTATCAGTTACTACATTTTGGAATGAGTAAATCTGAAAAAATATATAAAAAAATAATTAGTAATCTTAGAAAATATATAAAAACAGGGATTACATCCCCTTCCTAAGCGGAATACAGAAAAGTATGTCACGCGACACAGCGCCACCTGTCTTGCTCACACGATATTGAAGGGAATGCGACAGGTAGTATTTGTCGCGCCACCGCGTCGCGTGTCACATTTGCGCTAGACGTACCTGTTCAGTGTCACATGTATAATATCCATTAAACTAATTTTACCGTTTGACAATCGCCGCGAATGCAACGTTATCAGCTTATCAGTACATTTTCCATCTACTAAGGTATAATACGATAAGCCGGGCGACGACGGTAAGGGGAGTAAAATACAAAATCAGTTAGATATATAACTATAAAATATACCATTTAAAAAGAAAACCAGCCGTTATCAAGTAATCGGGGAACTTACTTACATAAAAAAATGCCGTCGAATTGGGATTCTCGTCCATTCATTTACGCCAGTTAAAACTTAATCATTGAAAAATCTTAATAATTAAGGCTAATTTAATACGATTCTAGGAAGCACAAACGAATAATAAAAATACGTAGTAGACATAAAGTTTATATACATATATCTATTTATGTATGTGTATATGTTTACTTGCTTATCTGTTGATAATTATTTTGTTCTCCCTTCCCCTTCTGCATCACTCAATGTGTGGTGTATACTAATCAACTCCACCATCCAAAGGTTGTCCGGAAGAGATCGCTCTCTAGCAATAACACCGCATGTTGTCTGCCGTTATTAAAATTATTGTTTCTGTGTTTAATTTGTAAATTTTGGTGTACAATAAAGCATTTTGTATTGTATATACAATACTATTGTATAGGAATAGACATCAGTTACATTACACGCCCATTCTGGAGTCAGTTCCGTCCATCATTCTGGACTGTCAGTTTACTATCATTCAATAATAGGCTCGTTACAATTTTTGGATGACCAGGATTTTTATTACGGTAATCCTTGCTGTAAGGATCATTCATTTTTTTCTTTACCATGGTTTTTCAGGTCAGTTCTCAATAATAGTGACTGAAGGGATTTTTACCTTCTATACTTATTTGAAAAAAAAAATTGGTTAAATAAGATCTGAAAGCAGCGTCGTCTAAGAATCTGCTGTCAAATGACGTCACCTTGTGGAAAACTGACGGTCAAAAAGTACAACAAGAAACAGTGCTATAATTTTCATACTAAATCCGTCTTAGTAGTCCGACTGTAAGACTGTCTGCTCTGTGACTAATAAAATAAAATATCATTGTTGCCATAGATATAGTATTGTTGCCGGGTCGTTCTTCTTTTTTACCTACAAAAGTCCGTCCTTCGTCTTATTATGGCATCTCAGAGTAATCATATTCGGTTTTATAATGTTCGAAAAATCATCCATATTTTTCTATCTATCAATATTATGTAATCTGTCAGTTTCTCTAACCAGCATTTTTTTTTCAAACGTTTGTTTATTATTTCGTAAAATGGCGTGACAGAGTGGTAAGCTAAAACGCGGTCTCCCCTTAAAAGGACCACTCTGTCACGCTATAAAAAAAAACACAATAAAAAAACTGAATGGGCTGTAAAATAAGTTTTAATTAGGTAATAGTCCTAATAATAAAACAAATGCATTTTTTTTTTAATTCTACTCTGAAACCTCAATTATCGATAGTTCAAAAGCCCAAAAAACGGAAAACCTTCGATTTAATGTAGATAAAAAAGAAGAACGACCCGCCTACGCTCTGTTAGAATGGAGAACTTTTCAAATGGTTTTTTGATCATAAATTAGGATATTTTAGAAAATGTACAAAATTTTCTTAAATTTTCATCCTTTCTTTGATTATATCGGAAAAAGGCCTGGTTAAAAAAATGAAATGTCAATTCTGAAGCAATCTTGGCTTACGCAGCAAACACATGTGACGGATGAGCACAGATACGATATGGCAGCCAATCAGTTTCGTATTATTGAAGGAAATTCGGTTATATGCACAGAATAGTTCTCGATCCTGTCGCCAGTTATAAATATGCCAATAAGTTGGCATTTGATTAGGTATCTATAATCTAAATAAAAACACTCTGTATGTATCTTGACGTCATACGTCTGTCACCGGCACCATAGTTTCGCTCCCTGGTTATATGTATCGATATTATTAGGAACCGGACTTCTGAATAGCACGGTAAGACTTTAAAGAGCTATGGAGACGACATTATCATTAAAATAAAATTCATAGTCATACTCAATAGTGTACTTAATTCACAATTTTAATTTTATAGTCAAGGCACAGATTATATACAAGTTACTACGTAACAGATACACCAGTTGTTTGGACGGTGGGCGTTGCCACCGCTATCGATGCCCCCTCCATTGACTCGCTCCTTTTGGACGCGGGTGACGCAACGTCATTGGAATGTGCGCTAGGGTTGCCTCCGTTATGTAAACGCTTTTTTTTATAGAGAGGGGTCATTGTTAAATGAATAACCTTAACAGCGCGTAGCGATACTTGCAACATACAGACTAACCAAAAAGAGTAGAAAACCCTTTCTAATCAATCTAAGAAAACGGGGACGGCACTACAGTATTGCCACTTTTTAAAAGGAATAAGGCCTCTTAACACTAATCACTCTACAATAATGTTGAAGTCTTTATGATTTGGCATGAGCGAAATACAATAATAATACAGCTGAGCTATCATACGTCGCCATACAATTTGCGGCTTTTGTAAATATTTATACGAAAAACAAAATACCTACAATATTTCTAATTTTATCAGTCCCCACGGGAACACTTAATTTATTCGGGATGAAAAGTATCCAATGTCCTTTCCCGGGTCTCAAACTATCTCCATACCAAATTTCATGTAAGTCGGTTCAGCGGTTTAAGCGTGAAGAGGTAACAGACAGACAGACAGACACACTTTCGCATTTATAATATTAGTATGGATTGTAAATCATAAGGTTTATTGTGGATTAGGTAGTTAATTACTGTCCTGTTTCCTTTTTTTACAAAGATGACATTCACTGACTTTCAATGTCAGTGTTACCAGTAAAATAAATTAGTTCCACTAAACATCCGCAAGATGGCGTGGGCTGAAAATACCCTGTTGGACTAGGTATACACTCGTTTCATATGTGTTTTAATATTCCACTATTTTATTAAAAAGGTTATTGTTAAAACATGTTGCGGATTATCTTACCTTGACAATACTTTGTCAACAAATTTTCCTCAACTTCCTTCGTTGTTTGTGAAATTAAACTGGGGAACGCACTATTTTGGTAAATAAGATAACAACTCATGAGCCGTCATTCAAATTATATTTTTATAGCTGCTGTAAACCTGGCTCTAACTAACAGGGAAATTCGACTTAAAAAAACGTGTCGTAAAAATCTTAATAATTATGGGTAATTCCTAGTAAAGTAAAATAATAAATTAATTACCCGTTAAAGGGCAAAGAACACTAAAGCTACATAATTCTTACCTCATCGGGATTCTATAGTTCAAACGATTGTGGTTAAAAAAAAATACAATAAGAGGGTCATAGGTTTTGTCCCGTATATTGGACAATGCCAAATTAAGGGTTAAGGTAAGGGATCTTATACAAATCGACCTAGTCCCTAGTACTTTTTTTTTTTGTTAGCCTGTTTGAGTGTCCCACTGCTGTGCAAAGGCCTCTCTGTTAGATCTCCACAACTCCCTAATGGCGGGTGCTTCCGGCCAATTGCCTAGGAATGTATCTAAATCGTCCCGCCATCTCCGTCTCGGTCTTTCTTGGCGTCGCCGCCCATCTTGCGGCACCCACTTGGTGACTATGTAAGCCCACCTGTCCGGGTGCATGCGGCTAACGTGGCCAGTCCCTAGTACTATGGCTACTAAACGACGACATCATCAGATATATTTACCCTTGCCGGGATTCGAAACCAGAACCGTCGGCTCAGTAGGCTAGGCAACTGCACTAAAAACAGCGCCAACCGCGTCGTCATAACAATGAAATGAAACAAATTTCATAAATGCCGCGTACGAACGAACAAAAGCATGCCACAAACATCGATCATGAAATCGTATAAACGTTCCTATTGTTTGATGTTCCTTGGCTGTTTTTGTTCGTTCATCCATACATGGCTATAGGTACTATATTATTTAAAAAAATTAAATGCGATATGTATTTGGAAATTACGGCGTAAGTATTTGCAAGTTGAAGAAGTTAAATTTACGAGTGTAGTTACCTAATATTTGAATAAGTCATTTCAGTGTGTGGTTTCTTTTGAAAATGAAGTAGTTCAAGGTAGAACTGAGAATTATGTCACAACTTTACAATCAGTAAACGTGAATCGTTCTATACATAAACGTTAGATCTTATTTATTATAAGATAAGAAAGGCATAATATACATATACAAACACACTTATCACAGGCTAATACCCTAAGAAGCTATTTATATTAAAACGTAAACGAGTAACGAGCAGTTCATCTCTCGATTTCAAAGAGTTATTGTAGTTATAAGAAAAAAAAAACAAATATGCAAGAAGTCGAAAGTCAATCAGAAAGGACTCGACGAAATGGCGTTCAAAAGGACAATGAAGCACAAATAGAACCCGAAGTGACATACGATGACTTATTGTCATCGGCCGGCGAATTTGGACTTTACCAGATGATACTATTCTTATCGACATTCCCTTTCAACATATTCGGAGTGGTTTCTTACTTCAATCAATTGTTCATCACAGAAGTATCGCCCAATCACTGGTGCCGCATCCCAGAGTTGGCGAACTTAACTGATTTAGATCGAAGGTCGCTCGCTATCCCGGTGGATGAAACAGCCAGGTTCGGATACTCCCAGTGCAGCTCGTACGTTGCTAACTGGACTAATGTCCTGGCTTCTGGAATAACCACTCCAGACCCCACGTGGAGCACGGAGCCTTGTGAAAATGGCTGGGAGTTCAACATGACTGAGATACCCTACACGACAATTTCTAGCGAACTCGGATGGGTCTGCGACAAAGACAGCTACCAGGCTACTGCTCAGTCTATTTTCTTCATAGGCTCTATCCTTGGCGGCTTCGTCATCGGATGGATTGCAGATCACTTCGGGAGACTACCAGCTGCAGCTGCCTGCAACGCTATAGGAGGCATTGCTGGCGTTGTCAGTATATTCGCTAAAGACTTCGCTCAGTTTGCCGTCTGCAGGTTCTTCATGGGTATGTCATGGGACAATTCCATGCTGATGGTATACCTGCTGGTTTTAGAATACGTCGCGCCAAAATACAGGACTGTCATTGCAAATCTGCCTATTGCCATCTTTTACACTTTGGGAGCTTGTGCAATACCCTTTATTGCGCTGGCCTGCAACGATTGGAAACTGTTTAGTTTGATTACATGTATACCGATGATATTTGCGGTTTTGGCTCCTTTTCTGATGCCAGAGAGTCCGAGGTGGCTAATGTCTGTCGGAAGAGCTGACGATGCCATCAAAAGAATCCAAAGGATCGGTCACGTCAATAAGAAAGAGGTCCCGTTGAAGCTAATTGAACAATTCAAAGATGGCCTCTCAAAACAGAAAGACGAAACTAAGTTCACCGCAATCGATCTTTTAAGGAGATCCACACTTAGGAACATGTTTATTTGCGCCTGCTTAGGATACATGTGCTGTACAATCACATTTGATGCATTGATCAGAAGCATCGGTTCTCTAGATTTTGACTTTTTCCTGTCATTTTCTGTGGTATCCTTCACAGAATTCCCATCGCTATGCCTGGTATCATTCATCTTGGATTTGACGGGACGAAAATGGTTGTCAGTGTTCACTCTATGTCTTGCCTGCATTTGTAGTGTACTAACGGCGTTTCTAGGCGGTGGATTGCCATCAGTTATGTGCGCTGTAGTGGCGAGATTTGCTATCAATATGGCAATGAACACTTCAATGCAGTGGGCAACTGAGATGTTACCGACAGCGGTCAGAGGAACTGGCATGTCAGTAATCCATATTTGCGGGTATGTTGCGACAGTAATTTCTCCATTCATAGTTTACTTAGAGGTATACTACTACTGGCTACCTCTAGTTATTGTGGGTTGTTTAGCTGCATTTGGTGCCGTTGTGAGCTTGGGTCTTCCAGAAACGGCATCAAAAGAATTGCCACACACCTTTGAGGATGCGGAGACTTTGATTAGAAATGCTAAATTCTTCGAAGTGCCGTGTCTGATGAAGAAGGCAAGCAATCCAGAAGGTCACGAGAATAATTCTTTTGAAATGTAGGAGTGTCAGTGAAGTGGCGTTTGTTGCAAAAGTGTTAGAATGATGTTGATAGAAAAATGAATCTAATGTGAAATATATACTTTATAAGTACGTGAAGTGTATGATACGTAAAACTAAAATTAAGTTTTTGTGAGTTTTTTTACTTAATATACCAAGATTTTATAATGCCTTCACTTATAATTACTTATCAGCAAATCAAAAATACAATTAATAATTTTTAATTAGGGCACTTTAAAAACCTTGATAACATAAATATACGAATTTTGTGTTATTTTTGCACTAAATTAGTACCATTATCCTGATAAAGCCAAAAAGTGTTCCCGGTCCGGTTTTCTTCCCTGCGTAGTGCGTATCAGGTGATAAGTGATAAAGCATCTGTCACTCGTCACTCACACTCAAATTTTATCAAAACGTAACGTGATAAAAGCAGCCACCATAGCTGCTGGTTACAAAATTTTATGTTTAATTATTATAACATCGTGATATTATTCTAATAATTAAGAACCGATATAGTTGAGAAATGAATACAAAATATACATATATAAAGTAATGAAATTGGCTTCACTGTTATATTTGTATGTACTCGTATACTGCTAAAGCCAATAGGACTACTTGAATTTTAAACACTTCACAAATTACTAATTCTCATATACAATTTTCTAAAAAACAGTGAAAGGGAACATAATAATAGTGTTTGAATTACGTAATCTCACACCGCCGATGACCACTGGGGCAAACGAGTTCTGAAGTGGAGGCCACGAATCGGTAAACGTAGTGTACGGCCTGTAACAAGGTGGAGCGACGACATTCGTAGGACAGCGGGTGGTAACTGGAGGAGAGCTGAGAATTGAGCTCAGTGGCGTGCCATGGGAGAGGCCTATGTCCAGCAGTGGACTGATACAGGCTGATGATGATGACCAATCTTGTGAGATATTAATTCGGGGTGTGCCCCGAATTAATATTTTCCTTATGGTCATGGTCACGTGGACCTTTTATTTTCTTGAGCAGTATTATTATATATATTTTAAATAATAACACGAAAAAATAAATGCGATAAAGCGAATTGTTTTCTAATTTTACTTGGCTCAATGCGATGATCTCATACAAAATAGTAAAAGAAAGAAAGAAAGAAAGAAAGAAATGCATTTATTCATGACGTGGCCATAGAACATAATTACAAAAATAAATAGTGACAAATGAAATAAAACAATAAGAAAATTCTACTAACTATGGCTGTGCCACGAAATGGTCCCACCTCAGCATGATGCTAGCCCAAGAGCCAGCGCTGATCTTCCGGTGGGACCATAGATGGCGCCACGGAGAGCTGCACGCGCGAGCGCCGATCGCATTTTGATGCGTTAACCTGAACGCAGACAAGACAAGCGCTGTCAGTGTCACGTCAAGTCACGCAATAATCGCAATATTGTCAAATGTCAGGTCAGGACGCTAGGCATGGCATAACCAAGAAATAAGAATGCGACGTTTGCATCGTGAGTGCAGCACGTAACAAGGGTAGTAAACGAGGAATTACAAACGAGTGTCTATTAGAATCCCAAAGCCGAAGGCGAGGGCTTTAATGACACGAGTTTGGAATTCCTTTACCACCAGATTCACGTACGACGTTTTTCATCACACTTTGGAGGAAATAAAACAAAAGTAGTAGTAGTCAATACCAAAACTACTTACCGCCCGTAATATACGATAATACCGCCCGGTTTTCTAGCATGTAAACCCTTCAAGTGTGATAAAAATTATTTACCGCCCTAGGGCGTAATTCACGACTTACCGCCTGCTTTTGTAGCATGTAAACCCTTGTTTACGAGCAAGTGTGATGAAAATAATTATGCTTACATTATTGCGCCTTTTAACGTAATATACCTACGTACTTATGTAATAAAAAAAAACTTACATGTAGGTTTGTTATAACTTGTATGTCTAAAGTTTATAGTGATGGGTTATTTACTCGTATAACTAATCCTTAAGAGATAAAACCATGCCTTTATCATACAAGAATCAAATTAAATTTACTTATAATGCATCTCGAATCGCAGAAGGCGCCATAAATGTTGCCCATGTCATGATGATAAGGCCATAAAGCAAACACAATGCACGACGAACAAAACTATGCATTTAACGTGTTGTCCACACTTGCTTACCGTTAATGAACATCAAATACAAGGACGGTTCATACGATTTCGTGTTCGTTGTTCGAGATCTGAGCCATATAAATTTTTGTTCCGTAGTCACGGCTTATGAACCGCCCTATTGAGCCTGGTGTTCGTTAGTGGTAGGTACGCAGTACGTACATGCGAACAAAATGTTCGTTGCACGTTTTTGTTCGATCATCCGTACACGACTTAATACCATGTCCATACGGAAATAGTAGTAAATTAGTGTAAATAACGATAGAACCGATTGTATTTGCGCTGCATTCTGGCTGAAAAGTGCAGTTTGGACGCAGTTATAAGGCTAGTTATCTTATATCTATCTTTTGCAGCGAGAATGCAGTCCGGACCCCTATTCGCGTGATGATATGCCATTACTTGGTCTAATTTAAATCCAGCGATAGCACATTGTAACAGAACTCTTGGGGACGATTTGCCTCAGTGCATTATCAGGGATCGTAAAATGCAAGAAAATCGATTGTAATGACGTATGACGTATGTGAATGAATTGTGCTCGCATTTTCAAACCCTGATGTAGTGTCCTCCCTTTCTAATCAATATAAGAAAACGGGGACGACATTACAGTATTACCATTTTTTAATTTCTACTCTTTTGGGTCCTACTGTAGTACTGGACTTTTAATATTTTATAAGTATTTTTAATTAAATCACCGTAAAGTACACCCGCGGCGAAATGATACGGGTCACTGTGTTCTATGTTCCCCGATTATTCAAAGACTGCTGAACCGATATTTATTTTTATTGGTAAGGACCATTGACATTGTTAAGATCAGGATCTGATAATGGGATCCTATCTCTGATTTATTACCTTTTGATTGATGATATCACGGCCCGCCAGAGGTGCATGGAGCAATTTCAGCGCTCCAAGTGAATTTCGAACTTTAACAATATTTTTTAAGAACTCATTATATTGTATGTATTTTCCCCATAGGAAATAGAATCGATTGGCATCAGGCTTAGGCTGCAAAGTTCTTATTTAGCGCGAGTGTTAAAATTGAAAGCTAAGCGTGCGAAGGTATCTAAAATTCCTTTCATGACACGAGAAGCCAAATAATTTTGCAGCCGTGCAGAACACACAACTTTTCCCCTCACTACGGCGAGGAAATGCGAGATGCAAGAAAAACAATTAAAATATAAAAATAATTGTATGTAATTTTGCCCTCTATATTATAACATATCAAATTTAAAACATAACACACTGTAACTAATCCAAACCAAATAAACAAATTTTAAATAAATAAAAATACGTACATCATAGAGAATCGCAATTTTCATCGTGTTCGAAATTCTATTGACTTTTACTCGCTAGCGGATAAAATAGACTTTTGCACGCAGATTTCGCGCTATAAACGGAGGTCTACCGAACGTGTGAGGTGAAAAAAAAAAAAAAAATCGAGCGAGTGTATGTGTTTTTTATCTTCACACCATCTATGCATCTGCGCAACACATTACTGATGTCTAGAGCAGAAATGACGTAACTCCACGGGCATTCTATACCCTTACCATGAGTTTACAGCGACTACTCACTAGCGACTGCGTACGATTTGTATGGAGAATTCTAGTTCTACAAAGTGACCGCTAGTGTCATGCATTATTCTACATAAAAAAACGTTTAACGCTGTCGCTAGCGAGGACGGTCACGGTCACGTTAACTCCTTAAAATAAATATAATACGCCTACAACGAGTCTTTATACAACAGATTTGCAAACGATGAAGCCGGTTTTGGTTTTATGTGTGCGTGTCTGCGAACCAATCATAGAGACGTTTTTGCTTGTGACATTGACGTTATGACAGATGTGCATACGGACGAAACTAAACCCGAGACTGGCCGTGGCTTACCAAAACTGGCTTCATTTTCAAGCGCTGACTAGGTTTCTAGGCGTATTTATTTTAAGATTGACTCATAGTAAGGGCACTGGCCAAGGACTTCATTTTGTAGTTAAAAGGCGCGAACGTCATTCATTTAATACAAGAAACGCATTCAGAATAGGAAATAGAACGAACTAATTGAATGCTTATGGCTAAATTCTCAGATGATAGAATCAAGATGGATGTATGTATTATCTTTTCCCAAACATGCAATGAAATGTCTTCATTACGTGTGTTATAACAGGCTTCGAAGTATCACGTTTCGAGCGGAAAAACTCGAAAGAACTGCGGCTTTTGCCGAGTTGTAGGGAGAGAAGAGAGAACCACTGTTTATCGATGTTGTCGACAAATCGATAGATTATTTAATGTCTTATGTACTAAATCTGTATTAAAATGTTGGTTTAGCCAAAGCGCCTGCGCGTATTATGGTGCTCCACGCTCCTCTTTCCTATTTTATTCGGGTTTGGTATAGAAAACTGAGAGGTTCTTATTGGGATCACGTAAGAGCGAGTGAGACAGATATAAACGCGAATCGCATTCTGACATCTTACGTACTGTAAACGCTTGTCGCCTCAAACACAAAGGCCGTAATGTTTTATGTTAACGATACTGTAATTACACTTTTGCCAATTAGTAAATTAGTTTTTTCAACTTATTTTCGACTGACGACACGCAATGAAAGCATGAAATAGTTATGTTAATACCTAGATTTTGGGGAAAAGTATTATTCACTTCAAAAAATTCCGTAAGTTCACCTGTGCATTGTTTCTTTTGTAAAACTATGCTTATAGCAATCCCTTAATCTGGCGTTTATGGCAGGGTGAACAAATTCTTTGACCATCTTTTTCCATTTTTTTTCGAACCAGAATCTTTTGCTCTATTTTACCATAACGAGGCTTGAACTAGCGACCTTGTCTCCCGGAGCGGAAATTTGCCACACGAAGGGAAGCATTGTATTAGTTGAGTTAGTTTTATATTTTTGTGTTTTTTTTTCATTGGTTCACACATCTGAAAATTTCAAAATTGTTAGTAATCATATTTAGATAAATTATTGCCGTATAGAAGTCCCTACGTGACTTCGCATAATTTTAGGAATATTTTCAGTTGTACCAAATATACATTTAGCATAGATTTTCTAATTAAAAAAAAAAATTTAAATATCTTCATTTACCTATCCATACGCCAAAATTCAAAGATTTTAGAATTGTCAAAGGTGGACTATCTATTTCAGTCTAATTTTACTGGACTATTTTAGTCTGAACACTATACGGAATGTGAATTATTACCTACTGCTTTGTGGCAAAGTTATGGCGTAGGTATACCCAAGTTCTTTGATCATTGCAAAAGCTGTTGATTGTGTTTAACTTTAATGCGACGATGGATATCGTTTTTGTGCCCGCTAGTTGGCGCCATTGTCGATGGAGGTTAGTAAAATAGATTAAAACAATGCATGCAGACACCTTAAATGTGTTAGCATAATTTTTTTTTAGAAGACTGAATATTTTACCCCGTTTTTTGTTATTTTTTCTCTATTCATTCTTTATTGAGCCATAGAATCGTATTGTATGTCTGCCATTAACCAAAAAGCACAATATTTACGATGATCATGAGTAATTTGGTAAAAAACGCGATAAAAAGCCATTGATATCCTAGTATTTTTGCATTTTGACATGTCATTCAGGTTACCTCTCTCGACACTAGCTCCTCTAGCGGTCAATTCAAGCGCAATAGCGTTCATTGGTCGTAAGACATAGCGACATGATCGACCACCGCTTCTATACCACTATGATTGGCTATGAAGGCGCACCGATTTCGTCCGAACACTGGCGATTTGCGTCACATAGTGAGTCGTTATTTATAGATAAGTGGTAATCCCTCCGGGCTCACAGGGTCGTTAAATAAAAATGAATTATCAAGTAAAACATGGCCAAGTCTGCAAACGGTTACGCTGATAAAAGAAGTGAGATTTAAGTTCTTTCAAAACTCTCTAGTTCACAGCTTCGGTCATAAAGTTCTTCGATTACTTTAAATGATTTTGTTATGTTATTTGGTAGGTACTCAATAGTGCGACATTTTCATGAGTGAGTGAGTGAGTCAGTCAGTCGTAAAAATAACGACTTATAGACGTCAAAGTCTTGAATGGTAAAAGTTTTGTTATTAAAATTCTGAATTCGGTAACAAGCGGCTGGTCTAACAAGACTTCAAAATTGCGAATGTGTAAATCAAATATATTTTTAGTTATTGCAAAATAACTTAAAATCTAAATTAGTAATAAATTTAAATAATCGATCAATACGAGTTGATTTATAGCCTAACAAGCGTTGGTCCGGCCCAGGGATAGTAGCGCTACAAACAGCTTTCATATGGCTTTGCATATTTCATAATGTGCCACGTCATAATGTCAATAGCTTATTGTCAAGGATTTAACCAAATTCAACACATTGTTTACCGAAATGCTGCTCAACCCTTCGTTCTTCTTGCGAAATAAATACTGAATACTTTAAAAAAAGAACTAGACTTTCATGACTGTGAATAGTTTTAGCTTCATTACCCAGAAATACTTGAATTGAATATTTTTTCCTGTTTCCTCTTTGTTGTAAACAAAGTCAGTGTCAGTGTCAGTGACATTCATCGACTTTCAACGTTAGTTACCAAAAATTTGTAGGGTGAAGTTGGTCTTTACTAGCAAATACTCGACGATGTTATCTAATAAATATAAATAAATAAATACCTAATAATAATAAATAATAATAATAATAGCTTGTGGCGAGCTGTTGGGGAGTGACGACCCCACGGACCCGAGATATCCAGAGAGTCGCTCAGGGTCCTCGTCTCCGGTGTGCCTTCATCGGCCGGAGTGGAAACCCAAGAGGACCCGTAGGACTCTCAGCTCTGGCTTGCCTTCATTGACCGTCCAGAGAGGAGCGTTAGAGCTATATGCTCCAGGGGTGGAAGTGTTAAAGGGCATCACGCCGCGAGTAACTTCGGAGAAAGCGCAGCACACCTCTCGACACCCCTGAGCCCTCACGCTCGTGTTGCTTCCGGCCGTCTGCACGATGGCATTACGGGGCCCACCTTGTGAGGGGCGAGTCACCACCCGCCAGAGATAACAGTCGCATAGATGGTTACGGCGGGTGACATTTTTCTATTGCAATAGCCCAAATAAATAGTCCATCCAAACTTCACTTTAATAGCCCGGTTTCTTTTCCATATGAATGCAATAGTTCAATCACCTGCTGAGACTGGTTCATGGATGTATCTTCTTATTGATATGATCAGGAACGGGTCCCAGCACACTATGGCCCAAATGCCCGATCTAGCTGGACAAAAAGGGTCACTGCAATTCTATAATAGTACTAACAAAAACGATAACAGATACTCCCGTGGTCACGATTCTGTTGATAATTTTGTGTAAGTACCCTCCAATAATTAATTATTAATCTTGAAGCGTCAATAAGAGCGTTGTCGTCCGTATATAATCATTAATTTTCCGTTTTTATGTATTTCACAGTGCTTATAAGTTTAATTTTAAAGTTTTTATTCATGGATCGTGAAGTTGATGGTAAGCACTATTTTCTATGATTATTTTAGTTGTATATACTTTAGTTTTTGCTGAAAAATCTGACCAATGTGATGGATATCACATTTTTAGTGCATCTTTTATGTTTCTTAGACCAGAAATTACATGTACCATCTTGTACCATGGCTGTAATTTTTTTATATGGTAGTTGAATTCATTGTGTATTGGATTAAGTACGTTTGAAACTGCGGACGGGCTGCGGAACCACGCGACATTTATAGTTAAGCGAAAGCTATTTTCTTGCCAAGGGTACATTTTAAATCAATGTACCCGCCACAGATACCAACCAACAGTCTCGAAAATGGGCATTAAAAGTGTGTCACAACGTGTATCCTTCTTCACCATCCTTCTTACTTGTTATCAGGGATCGGATACCGGTATTTTCATTCAAACCGGTTTTGGCTCTACACCCCAAAACGAAATAAATAGCGTTTTTGGTTTCGGTTACCGGTTTTAGAACGGTTTCATAACAAAACCGTTATTTAGCAGATTTCGTTTCTGTTGAACAGAATTAACCGGTTTTCTACGACCGAGATACAACGAATCCTTCTTTCTCATTTGTAATATTTGTATATAAAATAGATGGGTTATCTGAGTAGATAACGAATAATACTCTATGCATTTTAATCTTTCAGTTGTGTTGTATGGAAGAGATCGCTTTTTACCTACATACCTCCCCGCCACCTACACACCTATTTCTTGTTTACTGCTGTTTTTCCATTATACTATATCTCTTTGTTTTAAGATGTGCAATAAATAGTACATTACTGCAGAGGCCGTGAAGTAAGGGATTGCTGGACGAGTTTGAGGTAGATGGCCGAGTCGAAGACGAGGCCAGATAGAACGAGTCCTGCAATCCCTGTTCCGGCCGAAGCTTGTATAGTGCTTTTCTCAAACAATGTGAGGAAATATTAAAAATTAATTAAAATAACTACATACTAGATAATCAAGTAAATAAAATATGCTACGGGAAAAAAGTAAAATCTATGATTAGTTTTTACTTTTTTCCCGTAGCATATTTTGCGTGGCTAGCCTCCTTTTTTAAATGAGGCGGAGTACAGTTCATAAGTTCCCCGTCACTCTCGTTTCTAGAAGTCATTTTTATTTCTGTTAAAATTATATTATAATCACTAGGTACGAAATACTAATGAGCTAAGCTAAGTTCAATTTGCCGCCTTTTTTATTTTTTTAATATGTTATTTGAGCACCGGTTAAACCGCACATAAATGTAGTAGAGTAATAGATTTTGTTTTTTTTTTATTTCGCAAGTATGCTTACAGAGTGCGGTGGTGGTTGGCTGTATGTAATTTTTCCTTTGCCAATTTAACTTTAGTAAGGAAATTTAAAAAGTTAGAGCAGCGGACCAAAATGGATTTTCATACTTAATTTTTTGGCCTAGGCCAAGAAGTAATGTAGGGAGCCATAAACGAGAAACTTCATGGCCTCATATCGGGACATTAACGCATACATTTCCGAGCATGTTTGAGAAAAAGTTCTTGTATTGTATTGTTATTTAATCTTTATGTATAGAATAGATCACTCGACAAGCCTTTATGACAGTAAAATTATGTAATGTTGACTTATTTTTATTAATTTATAGATTATTTCTTATGTTTAGGTGTATGCTTATTAAGCCAAGAGCCATAAATGTGTGAAGACTATATGCACTTTAATAAAATAACACACATTAACATGATGCTTTATGAATTTCTAATTCCTAGCTTAGAAATGGGGTGATTTAGGAAAATTTTAAAAACAATATATTTATCTCCTAAAATGTAGGAACAAAAAATATATAAAGAAATACAAATAAGCAAATACTCTAGCTTCAAGCTGCAAGCACGATGTGGGAAGTAATCTTTTATGTTAATTAAACTGCATATATGTGACATTTAGAAGTAATATAGATAAGTAAATTGTTTGACACAATAATGTCATCTTATTTACCAGTTCAATTAAATTACACGGAACATATTAAATTCTGTTCTTCTTGAATAACGATAATCGAATTAAATTCGTTCTCTATGAAAACGTTACTGTAGTATACGGGTTTACAAATGAACGAACATTTGAACGGTTCACGAACAAAATTGAACAGTTTTTTTAAACCGGTTCCGATCCCTGCCTTCTTGTACGTCTTACATGTTATCTCCCTGAAGAGTATATTTCTATCAGCGAAACTCGAGTAGAAGTAAAAGTTCAAGCTATTTTAAATAAAATTGCAGAACAGTATGATTAAATCTTGTTTTTTTTTTTTATGTTTTTTAAAGTGTCATTTGCCATAATGCTTTGTTTCTGTTAAAATGAAAACACAAATTTTAACTGACCTCTTCAGCCATAGTCATTCTTCTTATACAAATGTCAACTTATGCTGGTTTTTGTACTTTCCCGTTAATTATGGCAAATAAAAGATTTTTTTTTATTTATTTTGTTTTCTTTAGACACACCATGAATAAACGCACCCCTTAGAACTGATTAAGAGTGTAAAATAATTTTGTGCAGCTAGATCGGGCTTTTGGGCCATAGTGCAGCAGGGCAACAGCCACAGCTAATTTTCTCCAAGGGGCCTCTACGTGTTGGATACATATCCCCACGCAAGCCTTCCAAAAGACCGGGACGTATGAGCCCGAGACTCAAAAAATGAGAAACACATAATAATAAATATCGGACAACCTCACACAGATCAATCTAGTCCCACAGTAAGCTCTAGTAGTAGGCTTGTGTTATGGACACTAGACGACGATAAACATACTTATATAGATAAATATATACATACTTAAATACAAATAACATCCATGACCCAGGCACAAATATTCGAGCTCATCACACAAATATTTGCCCTTGCCGGGATTCGAACCCAGGACCGCCGGCTCAGTACGTAGTTGCTTTACCACTGCACCAACCACGTCGTCAAATCAAAATCAAATCTGCTTTTTATTTTAAGTAAATTTCGTCTGGTGACAACCTATACTCACTAAAATTTCTGCCACTACTCTCCAAAACCTCGTATCTAGTTGGTAGATAGATACTGAGATACGAGCTTTGTTTTCAGTTGGTATTTGTTACTTAGTGAGTTTTGCTTGTCAACAGATGATTACAGTCCGACCAAAAAGAGTAGAAATTAATGTTGTCCCTGTTTTCCTATATTGATTAGAAAAGGAGGACACTACAGTATTGCCACTTTTTAATTTCTACTCTTTTTGGTCGGACTGTAATTGCCGCATGGTTGGTTTCCTGTATTCAACTGCCGGTGTTGCCATTTTGCTTCACGTACTTGGCGGACACTACCTTGGTCAGATGACAACGAATATTTTGTAAGCCGCCCAAATTTACTCGCCCACGAAGTAATTAAGTAAAACTATTAAATTGCTATCGTTTTAGCTGATTAAACACATAAGTAAGTGCGTGTACCGTATAATTGTATATCTTGGGTCATATATTATTTTATTAAGTTAATTACGTGTAGCCGAAAAGGTTTTATCAAGGCTTGTCAAACTTTTCCAGTCCGTAGCGTAGTTACAGGGTTTGTACTTGGTTGTAGTTTGTAGTTTTGTTTACGGACAAAGAGAATTGCGCCAACAGATGGCGCTGAGCTTACCGCTGGCATGACGCTGCTGCATCGCGCTGTCTCCTTCCCGCGGAAAACTGATTTTTAATACGTTATCAGAAATTTATTAAAAAAAAAAAAAAAAATCGGACAACCTCACACAAATCGATCTAGTCCCAAATAAAGCTCAAGAAGGCTTGTGTTATGGGTTCTAGACGACGATATACGTACTTCTATAGATAAATATATACTTAAATACATAGAACAACCATGACCTAAGCACAAATATTCGAGTTCATCACACAAATATTTGCCCCGGCCGGGATTCGATTCCGGGACCGCCGGCTCAGTAGGCAGGTGTCTACAAACCGAGCCAAACGTGTCGTCATTTTACAATAGTACTTTTCCTTTCTTTTTTCTACTTTCTCGTGTCTTTATTATAATTAAAACCATTTTATCAAATTTAAATATAAACTGAAAGATCACTATTTATCTCTACCGTAGCTTAATCCTTTTATAATTCTATGCTGTCATGTTTCATTATTAAGTCGTGAGCTGTTATATTCATTTCACTCTTTCTTTTTGATGGATGTACGTTTATGTATGTTTATGTATATATAAATAAATAATAATAAATAAATATATACATATAGGTACTTATTTGTGTATTTGGATGACCTATCTACATATCTTTAATATGTTGTATGACATGAATTTCTTACTTCTCATATTATTATTTAAGTTCTTATCTCACCACCTACTTTATTATGTTTAATTTTGTATTCTCCGCTACCCAAAGGTTGTCTGTAAGAGATCGCTATTTAGCTAAAAGACCGCCAATTGTCTACCATTGCTTAATTTGAGATTTCCCATGTAATATTTTTCATGTTGGTGTGCAATAAAGTATTGTTGTATTGTATTTATCAATTTAAATTAAAGCAGCAACGTCTGCTAGTGTACGGCACTAACGACATACGAACATCAAGACATAAACATAATCTTTACGGTAGATGGCGCTCCGATGCCGCCCTAAAGCATTAGAAATGAAGCAACTGGTAGAAAATTTCGATGCTTCGGCTAGTGGCTTTGATAGCATAATTGGTAATGCACCCGTCTGGCCCGGAAAGCCGTGGGACGTGAGTTCAAATCTCGCTCAAATAATATATATTTTTAAATTTTTCGCTTTTATTTAAACATTTAATACATAATTTGTACAGTCAACCAATTTGATTTCTAGGCCGCCATAGAATCTTGTCACAATGACAATGATATGAGATCTCAAGCAGCTTTCATATTGGCGTTCACTGTGACAAGGTACGAAATGGCCTAGGAATCAAATTGGTTGACTGTACGAGTAACCGATCTACAGCTATATTTGTGCGATCATGACTCAAATGCCACTGAACAATTCCACGGAAGTGTTGCGCAACTTAACATTTCATTACGTATTATTTTATTTATAGTGCAAATTGAAGTGTTCAAAAGCAAATAAAAAATACTGCAATAGTTATGAGCAGTTTTAGTTATGTGTTCCTATAATTTTCGGGATCCTCTTCTTTTTAGACAAACAATGGCTATCAAACCTAGATATTCAATTGTATGGTACACGCTTTCTTTGTTTTATGTTTATATTATATTTATAGCAAGCAAGCGTTGGTCCGGCCCAGGGATAGTGGCGCTACAAACAGCTTTCATATGGCAATAATGTGCATACGTCATATTTGCATTATTAAACGTCAGGCAAGGATTTGTCATTATCAAAATTCAAAACATTGTTTACCGGAATGCTGCTCAATCCTTCGTTCTTCTTGTGAAATACTGAATCCTATTTTAAAAACTTGACTTTCATCTTGGCTTTATTATGCAAAAATTACTTGAAATTTGCGGAATATTTAGTCCTGTTTCCTCTTTGTTTACATCAGTGACATTCACCGTCTTTCAATGTCAGTTACCAAAAATTTGTCGTTGCCAGTAAAATAATTTAGTACCACTGAAAATCCGCAATATGGCGTGGGTTGTAAAATCCCTTGTAGGGCTATACGAGTACATACTTTGACTGAAAATACATTTATAAAGCCATACGGTAATAATAATAATAGACAAATACTTCTCCAAATGCTTAATTTAGTCGAATTTTCATTTCATAGACAAATTTTTCCCCAAGAATCGTAAATTTTTCAGAAATCTTAAAAATTACAATGTTAGGTTAGGTTTGTAATGTTATAATATTCCAAAATATTTTATGAATAAATGATATATTTCTATGAAATGAAAACTTGATGAAACGTATATCTATAAAACAGGAGTAAACAATATTTACCGCTTACCACAATTGCAATACTTATCATAATTATTTTGTTACGTAAACATTTTGAAACTGCGAATGATTTCATTTCATCCACACGGTGCTCCTCGTGACTTCTATCAAACGAATCCCACAGTAAATTGATTTATTTAACCGTTAGCTATCGTAATTTGTGCCGTATCGTTCATGTGGTAAAGATCACGTGAACTATTGCCACTATAAGAGATGAAAAAGACACGGGGGTGAACACGTTTGGCTTTGGAGGTGTGACAGTTTGGATGAGGCATTTAGTCTTAGTTTAGGAGAATATACAGAAATCAACTTAACCTAAATAAAATTAAATAACTAAAATCAATGTCCCCCAGATCATGGCCCTGCGGCAAGGTACCTACCCATGATACCGGCTACATTCCCCCGTTGAATAGCCAAGCTAATCCTTTGGCCGGGCGGCTCTGTGGTCCAAAGAACATTCTGAAAGTTTTTTTTTTTATATGAGTACTATATTATACAATTGAAAACATTTCTAATACGGTATTTGACTATAGCGAATATAAATTGTGTCATTGAAACCACTAAACACACATTAAAAAATACGCGGAACCAAATAAACTATCACTAACTTTTGGACATTATACTATTTTTAATTGTACAATAACGGTGTTTGACTACTGATTTTTATGACGTCACATGCCTGTATCATCATAGAAGCTTCATACTAACAGGGGGCTGTGCTGAGCTGAGCACTAGTGTCCCAGGTTGCGGTTGTGGAAGACATCATGTTTCATCACACCATCTTCCAGTGTTTCCATATTCCACGGTATTCAGACTAATGTATTCGGAATATTCCACGCTTTGCGCTCCCATACGTCGTTCGATACGTTACGTGCAAACGAGATGGCACCAATCTTTGCACAGGCCCATGATAAAGTAAAAAATACCGCATCCGATCTTTTGTCGTTTCAGGGGCTCCACTTAATCATCAGCGAAGCCCCATCCGGGCAACTCTAAGTAATTACACCAAAGGTCGTGCTCTTATAGTTACTACACTATTTTTGTACTAACACGAGGAAAAAAAAAAACAACTTCTGGTGTTTGGTTATTTTTTTTTATTGTATTATGTTCCCCGCAATATAAAAATAAATAAAGTCAACTAGTTGAACTACTTGAGATTGAGAAATAGCCAAATTAGTAGCTTGCTTAGTAGTAACCAAAATTAACAGATCTTTTTTTTCAGTGCGGTATTCGAAAACGGCTGAACCAATTTGGAGTTTTTTTTTTTGTTTTCAATAGCTATACGACAATGACCCCAGAAAGTATAGGTATATACTTTCTGGGGTCATTGT
The DNA here is from genome assembly GCA_932273695.1 of Apotomis betuletana. NCBI lineage: Eukaryota > Metazoa > Arthropoda > Insecta > Lepidoptera > Tortricidae > Apotomis > Apotomis betuletana. The sequence goes on along the minus strand of OW026298.1, from coordinate 5,859,530 downwards.
CGTATAGCTCTATTATAAATAAACCAATTACAAGTAAATAACAACATAGCGTAAAAGAAAACCGGCCAAGATCATGTTGAACCATGCTTAGTGTAGGGTTCCGTAGTTGCCCATCCTTCACAATAGACGGGCTTAAAACAGCGGTTTTAAGCCCGAGGTTTAACTTACGAGATAGATTTTAAGCTCTATAAAATGATCGTAAACGCCAAAGCAACTGTAATTACTTATTACCTTCTGGAAGTTACCGATTATACGCGCCAAATTGAGCGGAATATTTTAATGCAGTATGGCACTTAACTAAGATGTGTAACGTGCGAAGTAGGTATAAGGACACCGCACGGAACTTACGTCATTTTAAAGGAAATTATGAAATTTTGTGATAACTCAAAAACAGATCTACCGATTTTATTCAATATAGTTTTAATTGAAAGCCTCCTTTCATGATTTTTTCCCTAATTTTTTTAACCGAGAATGAAAAGTTAGAGGGGGGGACGCTACTTTTTGGATTTCTGGAGCGAATATTATACAAAACTGCTGCCTTCATCAAAAAATAATGTTTCAAGACCCCTATTATTTTTATAAAACCTATTCAACGACACCCCAAACACTAGTGTTGGAACGAAAAAAAAATCACCCCCACTTTAGGTGTACGAGAGGTACCCGAAAAAAAGTTTTTTTTTAGTTTTCATTTTACCGCATTGTCGGCGGTACTACAGCTTTCTAGTACTAATGATCACGGAGCTAAGCCGCGGACGGACAGACAGACGGACAGACGGACATGGCAAAACTATAAGGGTTCCTATTTGACTACGGAACCCTAAAAATCTATGAGAAAGGAAAAGTCAACAAACGAAACCAATTATTTATAAAAAAAACTTTTAACGAGTCAATTTCCTGTTTAGGTATATAAAAGAATTGTACTTCTGATTCGTTCCCGGAGGAAAAAGGTATAATCATATTTTTCTCTTTCACGTACAAGTCCACATCAAAAAGAGCTGTCAATTTTAGTATGCCATTTGACATAATTGCCAGTACCTTGTATTTTTTTTAGCTACTTTTGATGCTCACCATACAGTTTATTTTATTTTTAGTATTTGTTGTTATAGCGGCAATTAGAAATATTTGTGAAAATTTCAACTGTCTAGCTATCACCGTTCGTGAGATACAGCCTGGTGACAGACGGACGGACGGACGGACAGCGATGTCTCAGTAATAGGGTCCCGTTTTTACCCTTTGGGTACGGAACCCTAAAAATTGCGCAAGTGCTAGTCCGACTCGCGCATGAAGGGTTTCGTACCATAATCCATAACAAATTTGCTGTATGGGAGCCCCCCTTAAATATTAATTTTATTTTATTTTTAGTATTTATTGTTATAGCGGCGTAGAAATAAATCATCTGTGAAAATTTCAACTGTCTAGCTATCACCGTTCTTGAGATACAGCCTGGTGACAAACAGACGGACAGCGAAGTCTCAGTAATAGGGTCCCGTTTTTACCCCTTGGGTACGGAACCCTAATAAAAACGGCATTATTTGTTTTTTATAAATCTCATACATAACCTGGTCAAAACCGCTGTAAAGAATGTTACAATAAGACAATGCGATTACTTACAGACTTTTAACCACGTTGAATTCCCGGTTATACTACTGTATGAGATTTGTACAAAAATAAGAATGTAGTTTCTAATAAATCTAAAATTGACCATGGTTCTTAAGAACAGATTTCCCTATCTCTTATATAGGTTTCGTTTTCTCCCTACGGACCCATTTGTGAAAACTAATGTCACTCAAACTCGAGCGATAAAATCATGTTATTGCGACGGGGAGTTGCAGTAGTACGCGAATCAATTAAATTTACCAGAGAATAGGGAGAAGAATAAGACTGTCAACATCACATCGAATATCTGCCATCACGAATAAATTATTACGTAAAGCGGCAACTAAGATGGTGCTACTACCTTGTAAGTTTTTTTACCTATAAGGTCTAGTAAGCCAATCCAGAAAATGTTATCTAAATATTTGCTACGCCCCGCCCTGACTGTCCTTGTACCTAGCTTTAAGTATTTGGTTGCAATAAAGGTTTATTATTACTACTTTTGGGGGCTATTCTCAATCAGAGAGGGAGAATATTATGCTACTATTTTTGTATATATATATATACATATATATTTTCAGACGTATTGCCTCAATTTTAAATATGTTTTACGTCATTTTTGGCACGCTATACGACCGTGATGATTACGGGATTGAATCTGACAGTGAGTCCAATATACAAACGTCAAAATATGTGTGAAGTGACAGCTGTTTCATTTCAGCATGCAGGTGTTAAGCTCGTTTTACAATACACACTATATCATTATTACAGATCAATATATCGATCCCCGTGGTAGACAGATGGTTCGATTGCGATATTTTTTACATAGTTAAAAGCTTAGTTAACAAAAAATCACGATCGCTTCCTTTGTGTGACGAAAGTCAACAAAATGAGTATGAGCAACTTTCGTCACACAAAGGAATCAATTAAGTTTTGTTTTAATTGAAGCCCTTAATTATGTACAATTTGTTTGCAATCGACCCAGATACCGTTTTTTTTAGTACTGAACCCTAAAACAGCAGGGTATGGAGGGTATCACACAATAGCAACTCATATATTTAGCCAATAAGATGAATATTGTAGACAGGTACTGAAGGTACTCCTCAGAAAACTTTCAAAGAAAGTGACACTCTATATCATTCATAATCTTTGCAGTAACTTAATAGATTGGTTTAACGTGGGTTAAACCGTTATTTCTCGTAATTGAACAGTTAGTTACCTCAATTAACAAGTATAGGTTCAATTAATATGACCTTGAGTCCGTATTATTTTCTAGACATGGCAAGTTTATTGCGACTTTTATGTACTGAACCAATTTCCGATTTCAAAAAAAAGAGGTTCTCCGAGCTTGACCCGTATATATGTATGTTTGTCCGAGATATGAGTTTTTCAGTTTTTTTGAAGATCTAATCTTGTTTTCACAACCTAATCCTGAACAACTTTTAAATTTGCGTCTGATAGTCATCATCTTCCTATGCTGAGCTGATGATGGAAGTTATAACTCCCTAACGGTTAGGAGTTAGAGGATAATTCAAACGAGATGCATGCAAACAAGACCTCCGCGATCACCCCCCGCTATATGTATTTTATTTGAATATTCATTAAAAAAAAAAAAAACAAATGAGAACCGACTTCAAAAAACTGAAAAGCCAAAAATAACTTGCTCATGTACAGATTACATTTGAACCACCTTTTGAAGTCGGTGCCAAACCTCACGTAAACTTGTTTATCGAACAAAAATACTCGTAAATACCAAATGGTAATCATTAAATGTTTGGTACCTGTTTTCAGTGTTTTGAAGTCGGTTCTTTTTTTGTATTTTATTTTAAATGTAAAAATGTGGTACGGTAAAATTTTTATTTGATTATATTGGAAAAAAGCCTGGTTAAACAATGAAATGCCGTCAATTGACGTTGCACGTTGGCTAATAAAGTTTCATGTTCATGGATAATAGTTAATATAGACGAACTTGCCACTTATTCGATATAATAATTGTTTGATTATTCGGAATTTGTCGTACCGTATTCCTTATGTTTATTTTAGAGCCTAACAAGTTGCGGTTTTGCCCTGGGATGGTAGCGCTACAAACAGCGGACTTAATGCCACAAGGCATTTTATACGAGTCAACCAAGTTTTGGCGATGAAAGATTATTCGCTATTATGCATAAACTCCTTAAAAGAATATTAATGGGCAGTCAGTTATATCAACAGTACGTTATGCCAATGTAATCAAATTATAGTGACGTCAGATCACTCGTCGAGTAAAGTGGCGCCACACCCATGTCACTGAATAGATGAGTACAGAAGGCTCATTCTTTTGATAACTACTGAGAATATCATGGGTATCAGAATAAGAGCCCTTTGACTCTCAGATGGTTACGAGTAGGTACATAACTGAAACACACATTTTTTATTTTACAATGAATCGAAAAATTGAATAATTTAATGGTTCAGACAGGATTCGAAACTGCGTTTCCAACGGCTTTCCAAGCCAACACGGGCGTCCTACCATCTGGACCACCGAACCAGATGTCAGAGCCATTGAATCTTTCAACCAGTTGCTTCAACATGCCTTAGGGTGGCATCGTAGCGCCGTCTACCGTAAAGATTTAGACTTTATCGTCGGCACCATCGTCTCAAATTAGTTGAGAATCGATAGTAACGATGTGCTACACCCGAATTAATTCGAATTATTTCGGGTATATATCGGGGATAAAGTCTAAATCTTTACGGTAGATGGCGCTACGATGCCACCCTAAGGTATGTTGAAGCAACTGGTTGAAAGATTCAATGGCTCTGACATCTGGTTCGGTGGGGAGTCCGTTTCTACACAGGGAGGTAGTCGATCAGGGCAGAACTGCGTTACTAAGGGGTCTCAATGTAGCATGAACGAGAAGCTCATTGATGACATTATGACCCATTTGGACTGATTACCCTGAATACATCGCAGTAAGTGGCAACAGGCTCAGGTTCAGCGTACGCTATGAGCTGCCCATCTTAACGGCCATATTTTTGCCACCACCGTACATGTCTCAGCTGATAACGATTTAGATGCCGAATTGAGGTTGCTTCAACTCACCTCTGTTTCACAACCCCTCAGCCTCCCCTATATTCAATTAATATTCTGTAGTCGCTTGTTATTGAAATCGGTAACTATCACGATATAGCCTGGAGGGTTTCAAGAGCTGTCCTTGTAGGCAAGGGCGAGGTCAGACAGGCAACAGCTTCGAATCATAATAGCTGCTAAGGGCTTGTGCACAAAACACGTGAGGTTATTTCCGCTGCTTTTTGAGGCCTCCCCCCTGGTGATATTTGGTGAGGTTTTTTGATACCCTTCCCTCCCCCTCACAACCTCAAGTGCATTTTTTTCGCCAGAATTTCGTAAAACTGACTCGCTATTTTAAAGTAAATAATAATAATAAATATCGGACAACCTCACACAAATCGATCTAGTCCCAAATTAAGCTCAAGAAAGCTTGTGTTATGGGTACTAGATGACGATATACATACTTATATAGGTAAATATATACTTAAATACATAGAACAACCATGACCCAAGCACAAATATTCGAGTTCATCACACAAATATTTGCCCTGGCCGGGATTCGAACCCGGGATCGCCTCTCAGTAGGCAGGTGTCTACAAACTGAGCCAAACATCGTCAAATCTTAGACGGGTAAAAAGTATCCGTTACGGCGTGATGAGTGGGCAATAGAAATTATAACCAACAGACTGACATTCGGTTTTTTACTATGTACGAAATTACTTAAAATATTAAAATTCTCAATTCAACACAATTCGTCTAAAATTTGTAACTTTTTCATACTCTGTAGTGTCTCTGTGCTGCCTATCTTATTGAATGTCTTCTGTTCTCTCTCATTTGCTCAATTAAATTAACTGGAAGAAAGCCTTACCGGGATAAGTTAGCCTTTGTACATATCAATTGTTTTATGTGGTGTACTGCCGTTTGGCAAATAATGTTTCCCAAATATGACTTCCCAAATAACTTATCGCAACAGTTTTATTTCCCAAATGCATCTCTAGCAAAGTTACATTTCCCATTGTATTCATTTGGTCAAATCATCTTTTCCCAAAATTTCACTTTGTCAATATTTTGTCATAAATTATTTTCCAAACAAAATTTTCCCAAATTAGTCACTTTGCAAGCTGAACTTATAGCAAAAGTCTGGTAAATTGTAAGCCCTAAGTATTCCTAAATATTACCTAATAGTAGTACGTAAGGCAGGTCCGACTTGGCTTAGGTTAGGTACGACGACGAGCGTAGCGAGGAGGAGTGTTAGGTTGAGTTGCGACCTTAACGAGCGAGCGTAGCGAGCGAGCCACGCGGCCCTATAGTGAGTGGGCCAAACATCATAGTATTACTTATTTCACCTTATACTGGGATATAAATCGTATGCCATGCAATATTTTGGGATAAGAATGTTATGCCAAACGATATATTTGCAAAAAAAAAATTGGGAAAGTAAAACTTGACAAGTAATTATTTGCTAAGCAACCACTTGCTAAACAAAATGTTTGCAAACTGTAAATTTGCGATACGTAGTTTTGCTAATTGCACTTTTTGCCAATAAAAATTTGGGAAACAAAATTTGCTATGTGATAGGTACTTTGGGAAAGATTATTTGCCAAACATTAGTAATAATCTTTGTTATGTGTTTATTTTTTATGTACAATAAAGACTTAACATACATACATTCTCTAGTGCTATTGCGGACGGCAATGGGACTATTATTTACAATACGACACAAAATAGTAGAAATTAAAAAGTGACAATACTGTAGTGTCGTCCCTTTCTAATCAATCTAAGAAAAAAGGGACGACACTACAGTATTGTCAGTTTTTAATTTCTAGTCTTTTGTGTCGTACTGTACTGCTTATCACTGGACACTTTTTCAAATATTCTTCAATTAAAGATGCCGCCCCTTTCCTTTTGCACTCCATAGGCTTGGTATTGGACACCTACGCCATTGTCCTTGTTTAAATTAGCTAAAGGACTCTAAATTACTTTAGGCTGAATTGGAATTGACTCTGTAACCATTTTGGCCAAGGGGTTTCGGTGTTCTCACGGAAGGTCAGATGGGATAATGGCGTTTAAGGAGGCAAGTGCGTCTTTTGATAATAGGGATGATATTTTTAGGGTTCCGTACCTAAAGGGTAAAAAACGGGGCCGCCGCTGTCCGTCTGTCCATCTGCCACCAGGCTGTATCTCATGAACCGTGATAGTTAGACAGTTGAAATTTTCACAATTGATGTAACTATATCCGTTGCCGCTATAACAATGAATACTAAAAACATAATAAAATAAATATTTATGTAGGGCTCCCATATAAACGTGTTTTTTTGCCGATTTTTTTTATTTGAGGGTACGGAACCCTTTGTGCGCGAGTCCAACTCGCACTTGGAAGATTTAATGAGTAATAATATGGTTTTAATTTCGATACCTCCACGCGTTCACGAGATAAAGGGTCTTGACAGACAGACGCACGGACGGACAACAAAGTGATTGAGGTCTCCGTTTTTTCCTTTTGAGGTACGAAACCGTAAAAAGGTCCGAAAATCGTACATTTGGAAGCTCTAAAAATTACAAAAACGGTTTAAACTCACGTAAAAATTGTCAGGAACGGCCTGTTGACAGTGGGCCGCGAGTCGTGTAGCAAGCACGGATAGCTGCCTCTGATAAAAGATAGCCCTTGACATATGAGTTTGAAACATGTCAAGCCGTTCCTGACAATTTTTACGTGAGTTTAAACCATTTTTATAATTATTAAAGATGTCTCACGATAGTCTTAATAAGTTTTTTGGAAGCTCTATATTAATCCCACTATTTTCTGTTCAATTTTGTTTTCTCCGCTACCCAAAGGTTGTCTGGAAGAGATCGCTCTTTAGCGATAAGACCGCCAATTATGTCCCATTGTTTAATTTAAGATTTCTCATATAATATTTTTCTTGTTGGTGTGCAATAAAGTATTGTTGTATTGTATTGTATAGTAATCCTCTTTTTTTCAGTATTCATTGTGCTGAGCATGTGGCCGTGCGCCGCCCGCTTGCAGACACTCTCCGACCCCCCGGCTGAGCGGGCACCCACGCCAGCCCCCTTAAGGAAGCATCGGCTGGCTGTGAGTATCAGGATTTTGTGTATTCCTCACTCTAACAAATACACATGTTAAACTTATAACACCCCACTTTTTTCGTTGAGGGTTAAAAAATAATGTATCTGCAGTGTTTATCTGAACCCCTAAGCTAAGTTACCACAAATACTTAAGTTGTTACCAAAGTAATATAAGTGACCCGAGAACCTCTTTGACTTAAGTCTCTTGGGGACCTTTGTTCAACGATTCGGTATCAGTTTTCTATTTATTAGTGTATCTATTCTATTGTGCCGTATTTCGAATGGGATTTCTTAATACATATACCTACGTATACAGCGAGAGTATTTAATACGGGCATATAATGTATTCAGTTATATTTAACTGTACATGTTTGTATTAAGAAATCCCATTCGAAATACGGCACATACGATACACTAACAACATAGGAATCGTAGGGCATAATTATTTTGTTAAATAGTGTTTTTAATTAGGTGTACTTAATCATTTATTAAAGTCCAACCAAGCAGCAATGTACGTAGCCCGACAAATGAACGCTGACATGGTATGTCATGACGTTTAGGTACATTAATTAATGTGGATGCAAATACATCGCGTGTTCAATTATTTCGTATTAAAAAAAACTAATTTTCTAAAGAAATCAATATAAATATCCCTAGGTCCGATACTAATCGTATTTCAATATATGTCCGTATTAAATATCCACGCTGTATATACGTAGAGGTTGACTATTATTGTAATAAAAATAGCGGTTCACAACACAAACATGTCATTTCACGCAGACTTCATATCACAAATGGTCATTTGACGAATATACATTTCACAACTGTATCATTTCACAATACCTTCATATCACAAATGAGTCATTTCAAAAAGCCTGTACATAGTTAAAGGCTAAATAAAACAAAATAACTATTGCGTCTTTTGTGTATCGAAAGTTACTCATACAAAAGATATGGGTAACTATCGTAACACAAAGGAATAAATAAATAAATAAATAAATAAATATTAAGGGACAATCATACACAAATCGACCTAGTCCCAAACTAAGCAAAGCTTGTACTATGGGTACTAAACGACGATATACATAATACGAGGGTGGTATGATAAGTAGTGAGCCTACCCATGAAAAAAAAAATTTTTTTTGTTTTTTTTTTTATTTTTTAACGTAGTCCCCTTTCAAATTTATGCACTTTTCCCAACGCGTCTCCAACTTCTTTAAGCCCTCCAAAAAATATGTCTTCGGAAACTTGGCAAAATACTCACCCGTGGCCTCTATGACCTCTTCATTTGACATGAAGCGTTTGCCTCCGAGCCAAGATGTCATGTTTGGGAACAAGAAGAAATCGCACGGAGCTAAGTCCGGGGAATAAGGCGCGTGCGGCAGTGCTTTGTAACCCATTTGATCCAGTTTGGCCTTGACGATGTTTGATGAATGGGCCGGAGCATTATCCTGGTGAAACAGCACTTTTTTGCAGGCTAAACGGGGCCGTTTTTTTTTTAATTCTTCATCGAATCGTGATAACAAATCAGAGTAATATGGCCCCGTGATTGTTCTTCCTTTCGCTAAATAATCTATGTGAATAATTCCTTGCGAATCCCAAAATATGGTCGCCATCACCTTCCCAGCCAACGGAACCGTTTTCGCTTTTTTTGGAGCACTTTCGCCGGGACAAGTCCACAGCTTTGACTGTTGTTTTGTTTCTGGAGTTTAGTGGTGGATCCACGTTTCGTCCATGGTAACGTAACGCATAAAGAAGTCCTTCGGATTACGCTTTAATAGTGCCAAACACTCTTTGGAAGTAGCCACACGATTCTGCTTGTTTTCTTCACTTAGCAAACGCGGTACCCATCGGGCTTATAGCTTGCTCATGTCCAAATGTTTATGAATGATATTTTGTACATACTCCAGTGACAAGCTACATTCCTCAGCTACCTCCCTTAATTTCAGTCTACGATAGTTCATCAAACTATCACAGACTTTTTTGATGGTTTCCTCCGTGGTAACTTCATTTGGACGTCCTGGGCGGGCCTCATCAAACACAGATGCTCTTCCATTTCTGAACTCATTATACCACCACTTAATTGTGGCAATCGAAGACGACGCATCGCCATACACGCTATCTAACTCGTTTTTTATTACATCACGCGTTTTTCCCTTCAAAAACAGGAAACGAATCACTGACCGATGTCGTTCTTTTTCCATTTTATACAAAGACTGCAACTTTCTACTGTTTAAAAAGCTATAATTCATGAAGTAATTGACAGAATCATTTGAAACTGTAAATTTTCCCGCGTCCAAGATGGCGGCTCTGAGTAAAGACATTTTTAATATTCAGCCATACCGCATTGCTTCAAGGCTCATTACTTATCATTTTATTTTTTATTTATTTTCAATTTGGGCCTTTTGTGTGCCGCATCGACCATAATTGATCTATTGTGGCAGCCCTGTCTTAGAGCTCACTGCTGAGGCCCGTTGAGTCCAGGAATTCCCAGATTCTTTGGGCAGTGAGATGTTGTATCTCCTCTGGGGGCACAAAGTGTTGCCCTAAGTGGATACTTCTTTTGTGCATTAGTGGTCCACAGGAGCAGAGGATATGCATAGCTGTCTCCTCTGACTCTTGGCAGAACCTGCACGTTGCGTCCTGTTCCATACCCATTAGGAACAAGTGTTTTTTCAGCTTGCAGTGACCGGTCAGAGTTCTAGTCACCGCACAGACTTTTGACCTTTTGAGCTGTAGTAACTCTTTAGATAACTTTTGAACAAAGCCTTTTATGAGGGCTTTCGAGTGATTTTGTCCTTTTACAGCCACCCACATCTCGATCGCCTTAGATTTGTGTAAGTCGCTGAGCAGAGAGTAAGCCTGGCGTTTTGTGATTCCACAGAACGGTTCTGGGCCGACAAGGGGCTTGTCCGCGCCATCTCTCGCGAGTTTATCTGCTCTTTCATTTCCGTCAATATCGGAGTGACCTGGCACCCATCTAAGAGTGACTTTGTTGGTTTCGCCTAGGGCATTTAAATTGTTTTTGCATAGTTGGACTAGTCTAGATTTGACCTCTAGTGATTCCAGTGCCAACAGGGCAGCTTGGCTGTCCGAGTTGATGTATATGTGGCAGTGTCTTATGTTCTTGTCAAGGTTTATCTCTGCGCATTTGTTTATGGCAAAGATCTCCGCTTGGAAGATTGAGGCCTCTGTGCCCATGCTGACGCTTGCATTGAGCTTAGGTCTCTGTCCATAGACCCCACATCCTACATCTTTTCCTTTTTTGGAACCATCCGTATACCAGATGTGGCAGCCCTCTTTGAGAGACATTTGGTCGTTTAGCCATTCGTCTCTGGAGGGTAGTTCCACTGAGTAGTATTGCGTAAAGATACATTCAGTGAGCATGTCGTCAGAGGGCATGCACAGTAGTTTGTTTTCGAACACTGAAGCCTTTAGCTTGTTCAGTGCTTGCGAGCGCCATTTCGTCTTAGACAGAGTGCAGAGCCTGTAGATGCACTGCTCGGCCTCTTTCTGCACCTGTAAGTGCAGAGGTGTTAGGTCGAGCAGTGCGTCCAGGGCCGCGCCCGGCGTCGAAGACAGGGCTCCTGTTGCAATAATGCAGGCGGTGCGTTGTAGGCCGCTTAGTTTTAGGATCACTGTCTTTTGGTTGGCCTTGTTGCACCAGACAGCGGAGGCATAAGTTATTATGGGCCTCACGACTGCTGTGTATAGCCACATAGCAATGTTGGGTCTTACGCCCCATCTTGCTCCTGCCATTCGACAGCATGTCCACAGTGCCATTTTCGCTTTTTGGATTATATTGTTCAAATGCGTGTTCCAAGTTAGCCTTTGGTCAAAGGTGACCCCTAGATACTTGGCTTCATTTGAAAGTGGTATAGTTTGTCCGTTTAGCTTTAAAGTATTGAGCTTGTCGAGTTTCCTTTTATTTGTGAAGGGCACTATAATGGTTTTGTTTGCGTTGATAGACAATTCGTTTTCTCTGCACCATATACAGATAGTGTTGAGAGCTCCTTGCATGATGTTCGAGATTGTGTTAAGGCAAGGTCCTTTGATTATGACTACGATATCGTCGGCATATCCTTGTACGTCATGATCGTTGGCCGCCATTCGAACAAGGAGTTGATCAACCGCTAGAGTCCACAGAAGTGGTGATAGAACCCCTCCCTGTGGACATCCTCTTGTGGTGTGAAATTCATGCGTGGTGGCATTTAGGGTCAGTATTACTGTTCTATTGGAGAGCATACTCCGAACCCATCTTTTTGTGGTGCCGTCTACACCTTTTGATTCCATCCCTTTAATGATGGTATCTGTGGGTGTGTTGTCGAAGGCCCCTTCTACATCTAAGAACGCGCATAGAGCTGTTTGCCTGTCCTCTAGGGTTTTCTGCACCTTGTCGACCAGATCTAGCAGGGCAGTTTCTGTTGATTTCCCCTTTTGGTAGGCATGCTGGCAGGGACTGAGTGGCCTTGTTACCAGATATTTAGCTCGTACGTGTTGGTCAATTACCCTTTCCATGGTCTTTAGTAGGAAGGAGGTTAGACTGATGGGTCTGAAGGATTTAGGTTGTGAATAGTCCTTTTTCCCTGCTTTTGGTATGAAGCGTACCTTGACCTTAGTCCATTGTTCTGGTATCACGCTCAGGGCGAAGCTCGCCCTAAATATTTTTACCAGAAGCGGGAGGAGAAAATCGCGTCCCTCCTGTAGTAAGGCAGGGAATATTCCATCATCTCCCGCAGATTTAAATGGTTTGAATTTTTCCAAGGCCCATTTAATTTGGTTTGGTCTGAAAATATTTGCAGCCAAATTCCAGTCGGTATTGTGTGCCCTGTGAGGTTGGTGTCTCTTGTGGGCGCATCGTTGTGTATCGCTGGTGGAATACGAGCCGGGGAAATGTGTGTCCCTGAGGAGTTCTAGCGTCTCCTCTTCTGTGGTCGTAAAGGTATTATCTGGTCTCTTCAGGAGTCCGAGATAATTATTTGGTGTCTTGGCTAGTATTTTGTGAATTCTCGCTCCTTTATGGGTCTGGGCAATTTCTTCACAGAATCTTTTCCAAGACGCTCTCTTGGCTTTTCTGATCTCTTTATTATATTCTGTTAGCGCTCTTTTGTACCTTTCCCATTCGCTAGGTTTGGTAGAGTGATTGAATATGCGGCGCGTGGAGACCCGGAGCCTTTCCAGCCTTTTGTTCCACCACGTCGTCGTGTTTTTATTGTTCGATTCCTTCAGTGGACAGCTCCTTTCGTAGGCCTTGTTTATGCCTTCTGTCAGGAGCTCCACGGCTGTGTTGAGAGAATCTGGTGTTTTGATGTGTTTTGGGGTTTCCTTTAGGTACTCTTTCAGCAGGGCACCGTATGTGTCCCAGGCGGTATCTTTTGGATTCCTGCGCTTTTCTTGTTCAGCTGTATCTAATCCTTTAACATCAAAAAGAATATGTTTATGGTCCGACATCGAGTTTTCACTACTGACATGCCAGTCGGCGAGGCATTTGGCTGCCTTTTCAGTTGCAAATGTTATATCGAGTACCTCCTGTCTGGCCCTAGTAACGAACGTCGGCGTGTTGCCGTTATTCAACAGATGCAGACAGTTAGTAAAGATAAAGTTAGAGAGTAACTCACCTCTATTATTGATTCCTGTGCTCCCCCAGATGGTGTGGTGAGCGTTGGCGTCACAACCCACTATCAGTTCCGACTTTTGTTCTTTGGCATATTCCAGAACTTTAGTCAGCTCTTCAGTGGGATCTACTTTCTCTCCGGGCAGATATGCAGAGCAGATTAACACTTTTTGATCGCCCCGCCCCTTGAGATCGACGTATGCGACGGCTAAGTCGTCGCTACATAGTTCTGAAACAGGGAGAAAGTTAATATTTTTGTTAAACACGATGCAGGCCCTTGGTTTGGTTCCATTTTCGTGAACTAAAATTTTACCTGCATTACTCAGTCCCGCAATCTTGGAGTCGCGGTTCAACCATGGTTCTTGTATGAGGGCGATGTCCCGGCCATTGTCGCTGAAGATTTTTTCGACGACCGCTGAGGCCGCGATAGCGTGGTGCAGGTTGGCCTGAAGGAACTTCGCTCCCCTGGATGCTGCGTCTGGCTTCTTACGGCCGTTGGGCACTGCCGCGCCCTCGCCGTCCTCCCCTATTGTTGGTCGTGCCCCTTCCCCTGGGGTGGTTCGCGCCCCTGTGGGATCCCCTGCCTGGGGGAAACCGCCCTGAAGTGCCCGTGGTGTGATGGTGTTGGGAGGGGACCGCCCGTTTTGGTCCAGGGACCTTCCGCGCAGGTGTTGAGTGCTGGGACTGCTTGGTGACGATAGTGGGAGGCCCCGATGGTCCTGGGAGGACCTGTGGGTCTGAGGGGGGTGGTTTTGAGGCTGGCGGTGGTGGGGTTGGGGTTACCTCAGTTGCAGACTGTTGGGCCCTAGCTGGGCCCTTTAGTCGGAACTGGACTTCCCGGAAGCCAAGGCTAACCTTTAGCTCCCTTTTCTTGAGGGTCTCCACTGATTGGTCGTCCAAGGACACGGTTAGCATAACCCCGCCTTTTTCAACCTTTGTGTGGATGACCTTCCAGAACTCCGTGTGCAACCCCTTATTTTGCGCACGGAGGAGAGATAGCGAGCGCCCGACCTTCGTCGCATCTATCTCGGGGATAAACACCATCCCTATGTTTGGCCTGGGGAGCTCATTTTCGGGTATTATACCGAGGTTGGCTGTTGGCCATGGTTTTAGGGATGGTGTAGTTTGCTCGAGCCAGCTCTTGGACTGCTGGTCGCTACAGGTGACGAGCAGCCAGCCGGGCTTATATGAGTAGCCTTTGAAAGTAGGTCCCTCTCCAGGTTCCATGGTCGCGATTCTCTGCAGGATGGTGTTGCAGAGGGACTCCAGTTGTGCGTCCGTCATGGGACTGGAGTCCTTGATGCCGACCCGGATCTGGCTAAGGACCTCGCTATAGGCCTGTGTAGGCGGAGGTTTAGTTGGGGGGGTCTCACTCACCCTTGGGGCTTTGCAAGCATTCCCCTGTGGCGATTCCTCCTCCGAGCGTGGCCGTTTTACCGGCTTTTGCCCAGGTTTGGACTGTGAGGCCCCAAACTTGTACCCCATGGCCTTTAGTTCCGCAAAGCTCTTTGCGGAAAGTTGTGTCGCATCAGCGTGCGGCACACCTATTCCTATAAGAGCTCTATAGCGGCCTTTGGCGGAGCCTCCCAATTTCTTGGTAGGTCGCTGGTGGGTGGTGGGGGGATCACCGGTTGGCAGGTTTGGTCCGCAGACGGCCCTTTCCACCATGCTGGTGCTCCTTCCCACCTCCATAGGTTGCTCCAACGTCTGGGCAGATTGCTCCGCGCCTACCGTTAGGGGCAGTAGTTCCTGGCATAGGTCTTCCAGGGTACCTTCAATATTGGTTTTGGTTTTTGATTACTTATCATACCACCCTCGTATATAAATACATATATAGATAACATCCATGACCCAAGAACAAATATTTGCACAAATATTTGCCCCGGCCGGGATTCGAACCCGGGACCGCCGACTCAGTAGGCAGGTGTCTACAAACCGAGCCAAACGCGTCGTCATAAATAAATTAACTTTTGTTGTACCCCTTTGTGTGACGATAGTTACCCATATATTTTGTATTAGTAACTTTCGTAACACAAAAGACGCGATCGTAATTTTGTTTTTAAGCCTTTAACTATGTACATGTTTTTAAAATGACTTACTCGTAGGTAACTCGATAAGTTCAAATCAAAAAATAAAACGTTGTCCATTGAGCTCTGTGTAGTGTAGGTAGGTCATTAGTAGGCAGACTAGTTGTCCATGAAACCACACGCGCCAATGTATAAGATATCGCTAAACGGCCCCGGGCAATAAGTTTGGAAGTGGGTAATTTTGCAAGAAGTCCCCGCAACAAGTGTTGTACGTGCCGCGATCCCAGCGCGCAAGGGCTAGCATGATTTGAAAAACCGGCCAAGAGACGGACTCGCGTACTGTTCAGTACAATTCACAGACAACCCCCACTAGACTGAGCATGTAATGCGACCCGCGCGCACCAACGAAATGGTACGGCAGAACATTAAAGTATCAACAAACACGGCGGCCACCGTTTAGTTGCGTCCATGTTTATGAGGTCTCTCTACACCACTTAACACTACAATTTACCATGTTATTTATTTAATTTCTTTTTTAGTTGACGTAAGCATGGATCATAAACAAGGACGCAACTAAACGGTGGCCGCCGTTGGTGCGCGCGGGTCGCCTTATATGCTCCGTCTAGTGGGGGTTGTCTGTGATACTTTTTTTTTTCTGTGTTTATTGTTATAGCGGCAACAGAAATGCATCATCTGTGAAAAGTTCAACTGTCTAGCTATCAAGGTTCATGAGATACAGCCTGGTGACAGACACAGTAAAAATAATTTGAATAATTTCTCATTCTAAAAGAGCGTAGGCGACCGGACACAGCAAATCATACATCAGTCAAAGGCGGATTTAGTATGAAAATTGTACCACCGTTATTTTTGTGTGTTGCGACTGTCAAATTTTCCACAAGGTGACGTCGTTTAGAGGGACGATTCTCAGATGACGCTGCTTTCACTTTTTCTTTATATTTCAAAAACTAGTCGGTATAATCAAACAAAAATAATAATTTTGTGCTCTGTGATGATAAATTAATTAAATTAGTTTAAACTAAACACTTACTATTTAAAAATTTTGCAATGTTGTCAATTAGATGGTAGTACCTATATACCATGTGGGTCCTGTAACGGGAGCAAAAAATTAAAACATAGATTTTACTCGGCAAACTGAACAATTTATCTGTTCAGAAACTTTTTTAAAATACTGTTTTCATATGTTCATTATTTCAAACAAAGTAAATAGCATTTTCAATGTACGCCGTCCAACATTGACATCGCCTTAGCATTGTCATAGCTGTCACTTTACTAAATATCAAATGTTTCGCAATACATTGCTTCTTTGAATAAACTTTATTTTACAGGTTTACATTATAAATGAGTTATTTTTAAAAGTTGTTTAATAAATGTTGTTCAGTCTGAGGGGTAGAATCTATGTTTTAATTTATTGCTCCTGTTACAGGGCCCACCCGGAATATGTATTTTTAAGTGTGTTTATCTCAGAGACTCTTGCTGATTTTTTTATCTCCCCTACGGTTGTCTATGGTACCAAAGGTTGTCTGAAAAAGACACTCTTTAGCGATAAGACCGCCTATTGTCTATCATTTTAACATTTTTCTTGTTGGTGTTACTTTTTTATGTAGTTACTTTTATGTAGTTACTTTTATGTCGTTGTTAACTTACATTCGAAGAGTATAGTGATGTCCTTTACTCCCCGTACTAGTTAAAAACTGTATCACGGTGGAGTAAGAATCGTCATCCATAGTCTCTAAATATCGTATTAATTTTTATTTGTGAGAAAAACAATAACAGTGATGAGCGCTAGAACCAAACTATAATATTTTACAAACACAATAAGTAGTAACTTAAAATAACTTAAAATAAATTGAGGGTGGAATTACACAGTCATCAGTGTCATCACGTTCTGTTGAGTTAAGCTGAGGTGTGCAATAGAATTGTTGTATTGTATTGTATTATCTTGGCGACGTAGTTGGCGCAGTTTGCGCACCTGCCTACTGAGCCGGCGGTCCTGGGTTGGAATCCCGGCCGGGACAAATATTTGTGTGATGAACTCGAATATTTGTTCCTGGGTCATGGATTTCATCTATATATTATGTATATCGTCGTCTAGTAGCCATAGTACAAGCTTTGCTTAGTTTGGGACTAGGTCGATTTGTGTAAGATTTTCCGTTAATATTAATTTTTTTAATTATTGTTTTATATTGTATTGTACGGTCCATGCTACACCCGCTTCCATATGCAAGACAGCGCTGGCTGAAAGTAACAATGTTGAGTTATAACCCTCTTACGTTTTACTCACAAAGGACGTGACGCGCGTATAAGGTCACTGTAAACATATTGTGGAGCATGAATTTGTTTATATGCCATGCTGTGAACAAGTCAATAGTAAATATTGACAAAAAGGTAAACATACCGGCCTAGTGCGAGTCTGACTCGCGCAACGAGGGTTCAGAACAAACTTTCACTTATCCCATCTTATTTGGCCTGGTTGAGTTAAGTTTGCACCTGAAATGTATGGCGCCGCATACAAACGAGGTGCAAACTTAACGCAACCGAGTTCTCCAAATATGATGTTTGAAAGGGACTTATTATTTTTTTTATGATTTTATTACAAATGTGTAGTTTTCAGATTTTTATAAGTGTTTGTAGGATGTGACGATATTACTTGACAAATTTCATTGTTCTAGGTCATCGGGAAGTACCCTATCATTTTGATTCCCTTGAGAGTGTAGAAATGTACGTTTTTTGCTACATAAACAGCCGTATCTTTTTTTCACGTTAACGTAGAAGTTTGATCACAGCTTCAAGGGACCGTAAACCTGAGTATATGGTGTTAATTTCAACTCGATACCTCCACGCGTTCTCGAGATACAGGGTCTTGACAGACAGACAGACGGACGGACGGACAACAAAGTGATCCTATAAGGGTTGCGTTTTTTCTGATCGATGTACGGAACCCTAAAAATGCACTGCAGTGTAAGCAGAGCGCATAGCACAACTACGCCTTCCGACTCTTGTTGCGCGACATAACTAGCATCGCTCGTCACTCACAGTAGGTACTGCGAAGAAAGAGATAGGTAATATTTCTCGCACGAGAAAGAGTCTCGTGTCACAGTTGCGCTAGAGGGGCAGGAGTCGAACCTGCGACCCTACGTCTCCTGCGTAGTGCACTCCGAACTGAGCTATGACATCGTAATCGTCAATGAATTGTCGCTTGCGGTATTCCCGGACCGATACTACCTTCAAACCTTCAATATGAGAGCGTATTCCCACCTGAAAGGCCCGCAACGCACTTGTGACTCCTCTGGTGTTGCAAAAGTTCATGGGCGACGGTACTCACTTTCCACCAGGCGATCTGTTCGCCCCCCCCCCATCTATAAAATTTAAAATTCCATTAGTAAAAAGTGAAACAGAACCTTATAAAAGGGTAGTAGGTAGATTTTTGCCCTGACTGCCTTATAAGTTTCAACCTCTATTTTATAATGTTTGTTTTATACAACCCTTTCCTAAGTACATTCCTTCTATAAATTAATCTTCTACTTATAATCTAACAGCCTACTCAACGGTTCTAAATAATTCACCAAATTAGAGTACACAAAAAAGCATCAACTATTCACAATAACGACATTACGCACTTTTCAGTAAAAGCGGGCTTTTATCAAGTTTTCTTCTGTTTTCTATATTACGGGGTAATTGAATAATGCAAGATTTTCGTCTTAAACGCTTTGACGAGCTATAAGGGGAAAATTCGTTAGGATTAATGGAAGTAAGAGCATCGCCCGTAAAAACAAGTACTTTTTGGGATCCGTGGGTGATTGAGACTTCTTAGGAAATGGCCAAGTGTGACGTGAAGTGAGACTTCGGGGCCCTAGTTCCATATGAAATACAGTGAAACCTGGATAAGTGAGACACCTCCATAGCTGGAACTCATGTTGATGTCCCGACATTTTACCACTGAATTACCTCTGTTAGTGGGACAAATCGGATCTCTATATCTGGGATTCATTTTTTCGACTCTTTTTTTATAATTACAGTATGCATCTCTGATATCTAATACTCTATATCATCTTGAATATACCTAGCAACGTTTATTAGGCGTTATCTCAAAATACACTCAAATTAGAGGTCCGATGTAACATTGTCCTGTAAACTTATATGACAGTCAGTAATAAGTAATAAATCATATCGTATCCTTACTTCTTATCGGCTTATCTTTGATCCTTATTACATACCCCATGATGAACTATACTGGGAACTTCAAACCCCATGCTGTAATTAGTCAAAGATCAACGTGAGCCAGTCAGGTTCAGTCAGGGTTGCCACGGGTGTTATGAAGTAATAATAGCCAGTATTGCCAACAGAAAAGGGTGAACGTTCTCGCAGATCATGACCGGTAGACGAAGGTCGTCGCTCCCGCTTGAATCACACGTCACCAAGCTATCTAGCGTGTTAATCATTTATAATACCCAGTATTCGTCAATGTGACATCAAGGAGCGTAATCATTTAATCAAATTATAATCTCCTCAGTCGTTCACTCTTGACAGAGTCGTGATTGATTTTGTGACGTATCTATTGTAGATAATGATACCTTTCGCAATGTGCGTCCAGTAGCCATGGTCTTCAGCGTTACGGGAACATTGAAATATGGTGGTTGTGGTGGTTGTGCGCAGGTGACCAACCTACAGATGTGCCGTTCTCAGGATTAGTATGGGGAAAGAACGTTTTCCAGAACACTTGCCATACAAATTGGGAAACGTTATCGCGAACGGTACATCTCTAGACTGACCTCGTGACCACTTGCCTTCCATTCGTCCTTGGACGATTCGTTCTATGGAGTTTCCAATAATGCGCCCGAAGTATTCAAGTTTATAATAGCCAGTGTTTGTTAACAGGAATGGGTGATGATCTTGACCGGTCGTGATCGGCAGACGAAGGTCGTGGACCCTGGAGGGGAGCTACAAATCATGCTGCCTGCACCGCTGGAGAGAAGCGCTTCAGGAGACGTCTGCCTACTAGCTGAGAGCCCCTTCAGGATATTACGGGTGAGTAGATGCTTTAACCCCTTGATTACTAAAAACGGCAAGTCACGTCGACGGATAGCTATTCCCTAGACGCCACGACGTCATTTGCCGCTATACCATGTCTATCTGCTGCCTGCTTCCCGTCGTAGCTTTTTTTTTTTAAGACATGACTAGAACTGTATCAGGGCTGGTTAGCCCTCACTACCAGTAGTCAGACTTTGTGTGGGAGTATAACCCGCTAATAGGATTATCTCCGCGCCACAGGGGTAATTTGGGTTGGGGTGACAGAGCGCACAGGGCGCATGGACAGCGTCGTGAATAGACTGAACCGAATCAGTCTGGCTTAGGGCGGGAGGAGAGTGGAAAGAGAAACGGGTTATGATAAAGAAAAAACGCGAACTAAGTAGCGGTAGTTCCCCGCCGTCGGGGATTACGCTGAGGCGCCGTTCGGAGAGTTCGCGGCGACCATCGCTTGGATGGTTTCCGTGATCTCATCGTCCGGGTCAGAAAGTACATGCTTCGGACGTCAGGTAAATCGGGTCGGGTTCGTGGACTAGCTGAAAGGTCAAAAGGTTAACGCAGCCACGTTATACCACCGAAGCATACACCAGTCAGAGAGATACAAATTAGGGACGGCCGTGGTATAGACCACGAGACACTCATATCACGGATACGCCATTTTTGGTGTCTGTGGAGACTTGGTCTCTAGATCAATTCTCCAGAACCCCAAAGGTGCTACGCTCGTAGTATGTTAACTCTTAGCTAATTTTAGCATTTCATAACGATTTTTTGTATGCTTTACATATACTATACTGCAAACATGCCCATAGCCAATGTAGGGAGCGAATCCACGTAAGTGTAAACAACAACTGGTCCACAAGGAAGTCAAATGAAAATGATAGTCATATTACACAAGGGTTACAATCTCATTGCAATATTTCTAGTATGAGTAAGCTGTGGGCTTTAGTTTATCATGTACCGTAATGTATTAGTCTGATTAATCTATTACTCTGTAAGCTGATGAGACGGTGGAACAAAGTGGAAAAAAATAAAATTTGCGTCTATATTGCCGATTAAGATAACATAATGTAAGGTAAGTGACCCTAAAAAGACAATTTTCACACAGTGTTCATTACAAACTAATTTCATTAATTTATTATCACAGAACCCTAAAATAATGAATTTTTATTAGGTTTTACCGACTAGTTTTTAAAATAAGTATAAATAAATATAAAAAACTGAAAGCAGCGTCATCGAATCGGTCCTATACATGACGTCACCTTGTGGAAAATTTGACACTCACAACACACAAATATAACAGTGGTACAATTTCCATACTAAATCCGCCTTAGTAATAGTTCGACTGTAAGTTTGTTTGCTCTGTGACCAATGACTGGTCGCTTACGCTTAGAATGAGTAACTTTTCAAATGAATTTTTCAATCCTAAATTGGTATATTTAAAAAAATGTAAAAATGTGGTAAGTAATATTCAATATTTTATCCTTTTTTGATAATATCGATAAAAAACCTGGTTAAAAAATTTAATGTCAATTTCAGCCATTTTGAAACAAATTCGTGAGGTGTCCATATATAGATAATACGATCTTTTATCATAGCACGGTATTTTTTCGACCTATCAAAGATGGCGGCCAAGCTGTTGAAGTGGGACTGGGCTGCTGCCGTGATGACAGTAAAAAGTCGTACCTTACTATGAAATCCATATGTAGATACGACCTTTTAACATCGCACGGCAGTATAGAGTCCTTATTTCGAAGACAATTTTTTTCGACTTATCATAGATGACGACCAAGTTGAAGTGGGACTGGGCTGGTCGTGTCGGTCGCATGCCCGACTTGTGGGCCAAGAATACTACCGAGTGGAAGCTCTATAACCCCAAACATTTGTGTGATGATGATAAACTCGAATATTTGTTCCTGGCTCATGGATGTTATCTATATATGCATTTATATATTATGTATATCGTCGTCTAGTACCCATAGTAGTAGGGACTAGATCGACTTGTGTAAGAATGACCCTTAGTAAGTACCTATATTTTTTCATGTACCTAGTTCATAATCGGGATGAGTCGAACGAAACAGAGATATATTGATATTAAAATTTATTGCCTTCGCAGCCATGGGACATAATTTGGTTGAAATTATAATAATTATTCAACATAGGGCTTGTGCACAAACCACGTGAGGGGACGGGTTACGAAAAAATCACGACCGATCACGTCGTATATTTTTCTACAGTACCTAAGCGAAAAAAAATCCACCACATGAGTAGATACTTTTTCTCGGTTTCGTTAAAAATAAATCTTCACGTGTTAAATATTCAAAATAGCGAATTTTACCAAATTCGGGGGAAATAAAATACACGTAAGATTGTGGGGGGGGGGGGGGGGGGGGGGTAACAAAAAACCTCACCAAATGTCACCAGGGGGGCCGGGGAGCCCATAGCGGAAATAGTGATTACAAATCCAAAAATAATGTCACCATGATTGTTTTGCTTGAAAAAGCATTTTTTCCAGCTATTACTTGTACATGTTAATGGAGCACGGGTACTCGAGATAACGAGTTTATCACTTGATTCGCTGAATTACCTCTAATCCGGTGATAAAAAGCTCTAATGTGTATTTGGGGTACTGTATGTGTTGACGAAAAATCTTTTTGCTGTGGAGGTAAATGCACAAAAGAGAATCGGTCAGGCTTCATAGAGCGTCGTCTTTTTCACACGGTTGTACAACCCCTCGACTGGGGAAGTTCGAGTTCAAATCTCATTTGCGCCGTAAGGTATTGGGAAAAAAGCTGAATATCTTGGAAACTACCGATCCTATTTCCACCAAACATAGCTAAGAACCATCTCGACGGAAAAGCCTTTCGATTTAAAAAAAACCGCATTCAAATTGGTCCATCCGTTTTGGAGCTGGGTGAATCAACTTTTTAGTGCACCTTGTTGCTATGGTTACGCAAAATTTGTCCCTCGGACAACCTAAGCATAGATTCACACAGCTACGATGCCACAGACAGATACACAGATACTCAGATACACAGATACACAGAGACACAGATACACTTGTTAAACTTATAACGCTTTTCTTTTTTTGTCGGGGGTCAAAAATATGCAAAAAGATGGGCCTGGCGGTAATGACACTACCAGCCCAGTCCCACTTCAACTTGGTCGCCATCTTTGATAAGTCGAAACAAATTGTCTTCGAAATAAGGACTATACTGTCGTGCTATGATAAAAGGTCGTATCTACATATCGCGGGGGCTATCTATACACAGCTTAGGGAATAATGTGCTCCTTATCTTATAACCTATAGTACTTTTCTCAAGCATATGCAGGGAAATAAAAACATCCCAATGAGCAAAAAAGTCGTATAAGGAATCATTTACTCAACTTAAGATCGAGTAACAGCTGAATTAATGTTTCCAAATCACTCAATAGTGGTATAGTAGTCATTAATACGACTGTTCAGTAATTTTCACTAAATAGTGCTATAAAGAGGTCGAATAAACGTTTTTAGCACCATACTATAGCACCTTTACACAATATCTTGAAAAAAGCGGAATAAACGTTATCAAATTACTTTATCTCAGTATTGTGTGCTATAAAAGTAGTATAACAGTCATGAAATAGCTAATTCGCAACGATGGTCGCTTTTATACCACCATTATTCGACATTCTTGTTTTGTGTCCATAAATGTGCTGTAAAAGTAATCTATTTACTAAAAAGCGTCGTGTTGCTTTAACTGCACGCTTATGTCACTAGTCCTATAAACTTGTTTGGATTGCCTTTATTGCACTTTAAGTGTATTCAGTAATTCTTATACCCACTTTACTCAGCTAAGAGTGGCCTAAAAGAGGCCCGAAAATCATTTACAGCGCGTAAAAATCTATTCAATTCTCCAATGCCAACTTACCGTCAATGACTGGGTCAAGTGCGAACTCTGTTAATATTTTGGGTGATTCCGTAGCTTCAAGTTCTACAAGTAACAACGAGTTTTATACACCGTGTTTTTATTGATTTCCGTTAATTCTTGGGGCAGATTCTTTACGTGTTATTGAGTTAATTTCTCGAAGAAACTAACGTTTTACCTCTTACGGGTTTTGAGATATTCAATAAATAAATTTAATCGCTGCATAAGTGTGCTACGATCTTTATCATGTCATGTAGCTAAATGAAGTTGTCATTATTGACAGGTGTTTTTGTGTAACTTTAAAGGTTATCGTACACAGTAGTACATATTGATTTATTATGTATCAAAAACAAAAAAAAAATGTTCGAATTCAACCAAAAGCGATGTATATAAACTAACTTTTGTCATCGTACTAAGCAACGTATATAATTGAATGGAAATAAAAAAAAACGGTGTATATTATTTTACTTTTGAAGTGTTGATTTACCTTTAGTTTTTTACACATATATCAGGCAGCTAATATGTAAACACGTTTGAACAACACACACAGATAGCGAATTAAAGCAAATAATTCACTCTTTCTCGGCTTAAAGGTGGAGTAAAAGCAATTCAGATTCTTTCATACGACTAAATTGCTGAATAGAAGCAATCTGGTAACTTTTATATATACAGATTAATCGAATAAGTGCAAACATTTTACCTTAACAGCACTAATGGTAACTTTTTAGCTTTTAGTCAGCTTTTATACAACTGTTTTTAGTTTTTTAACTGCAATTACAGAACTTTTACAGCACTTTAGGCTGAACAATGTGCGCCCAAATCGCGTTGAGTAAACGTTTATAGACCCCTTAATCGATTATTTTGACCACCTTTATAGCACTAATTAGCAAAAACAGAAACGTGCTCTCGACTTTTATAGCACATATTTTTGCTAGTTGGGATACTCCATCCATAAAAATATAATTCAGCTGTTTAAACTGCTTAACACAGACGCAAGTTTAAAAAACCTCCCGGCCTAGGCGTTCAATTTTGTATGAAATTCCTTTAAAACACCCCCAACACTTATCATGAGAGCCTCATTCATTGAGTGATATAGAAAATGCTACTAAAATTGAACATAACCACCAAATCTAGAGTTCTTAGCATCAATATAGGCTGAAAACTTGTCACTTGTTCCAATCAAAGATTTTGGAAACTCTTTTGGTGTCTTGGAGCTGATGTGATGAGGAAGACGGAAGGTGGCCATAACAGGAACTATTAAAATGGGGCTCCCATACAACAAACATTATCGGTTGCGTTAATATTGCGCCTCATTTGTATTCGGTGCCATACATGCCAGGTGCAAACTTATCTTTACCCGACCAGTTAAGATAGGATAACTGTCTGTACGGAACCCTCAGTGCGCAAGTCCGCCTCGCACTTGGCCGGTTTTTTTTAATGCAAAAGCAAATTCGAAATTATTTTCAGAATCCCCCTAGTTCACCAAAACGATAATTTTAAGACAACAATGTATTTAAGTGCACTCCTTCATGGTGAAATTAGTTGTTTTTCCATATACATATTGTTGCCTTACTAGCCGATGACGTAACGGTATCGTAGCCATTTGTACGGAGCATTTTCTGTGAGCTCTCAGATTTTATTCGGATTTGGGTGAAACCTGAGAGGTTCATATCTGAATCGCATAAGAGAGAGCGAGAGAGAGTAAGCGAATCTGGAATTCTTAGCTTCAGTATTGGTTAAGATCTTGTCACTTGTTCCAATAAAAGCTATCTTGGACACTGCTGGTCCTATTTCCACCAAACATAGCCAAGAACGATCTCGACGGACGGTCTTTCGATTTAAAAGAACACACTCAAACTGTTCCCTCCGTTTGAGAGCTACGATGCCACAGACAGACACACAGATACACGTGTTGTACACATACCTAAGGCTGCAGGCTTTACGAACCACCTAATAGTTTGTCAAATTTTAACGTCTTGCCTTGGCAAGGAAGTGAGATTTTCTCCCCGCATAGCGGGCAGAAAATCCCACATACGGCCTAGGGTGACGTAAAATTTATAACGCCCCTTTTTTTTCACGGGGGTTAAGAACAGGATCAATTGACATTGTTCCCTAGACTGTACTATAGTGAGGAATTGTTTGATGCCCACGGCTACTTTCTACCATCACACTGCCCGCCATCGGCAGGGTGTTGATCCTCACACACCGGAGCCTAAATGGTCGAGAACTGTGCGGTTTCAGAGGAATTTCCTACCCTACCGCGAACGCTCCGCATGTGTAATGAACCTATCGAGGTTTTTCCTGGAGGCTACAGTATGCGGTTCTTCAAGAGGGGAGTAAATAAGTTCTTGAAGGGTCGACGCGCATGTGATGCTCCTAGCGTCGCAAGGGTCCATAGGCGGCGGTAACTGCTTAAAATCAGGCGAGCCGCATGCTTGTTTGCCACCGTCGTAATATAAAGAAATCATCAGCTCGACCCTTGCTCACCGCGCGCAGGCCAGTCTTACATCTGCCAAGCCTGTGGTCGCGTGTGTCGTTCTCGTATTGGCTTGCATAGCCATTAAAAGCGTTGTTCTTCATGCATGACTCTGTTTGTATAGTCTGTAAAAGACTGAAAGGCCATTGATTGAATATAAAAAAATACCATGGATGTGACCATCACCACCTAACCAACAAATTGCGTATGCAAATGTCTTTCCACGCACTTTACTCACCATTGATTACTTATCACCAATGTTATGATTATCGGCTTCCCATGTCAATAGATAAATAGCTTTTACCGGCGATGTCAGTTTAATAATGATATAACTGGTGGTCGCACGTGACTGTGACCATGTGGATATTCAGACGGGCCCAGACCTTGCCATCTTTACCAGTACCTCATTGCAAGTGGACAGAGGTAAATACTTTAGTTTTGGGCCGTTTCATAAAAGTGTTTTTTTTTTTCAGAAATCTGTTTTTTAGGTTGGCTCATAAAATTTTACTCAGTCATTCGTAATATTCGTTTAGCCTAACAAGTGTCGGTCGGCCCAGGAATAGTGGCGATACAAACAGCATTTATAGGACAATAATGAGCATACTTCATTATATTTGCATTATAGCCAGTAGCGATTTGTCATGGATGTGTCATTAACCAAATTCAAAACATTGTTTACCGGAAAGCTGCTCAATCCTTCATTCTTCTTGCGAAATAAACACTGAATCCTATTGAAAAAATAACTTGACTTTCACCCCTGTGGATAGTTTTGGCTTAATTATGCAAAAAATACTTGAAATCTGTGGAATGAAATGAAATGAAATGAAATGAAATGAAATGAAATAATTTATTCAGTAAGTAGGCCACAGGGGCACTTTTACAAGTCAAATTGTGAATCTACCGGCATTTCGTAAGAGGAGACGGCTGTTGAGAAGAAAGCCGAAAGAAACTCAACAGTAAGTCATTTTTTCGTAAATAATACTTAAAACAATTACATGATACATTTGTAGTGTTATAACTATTACACTGGTACACGTAAAGGAGATGTAAGATACTCCAAATCAATGTTAAGTAGGAACATTAAAATAAAATTTTAACGATAAATTTAAAATATTAAATATTAAATATACCCAGAGATGTATAAAGTCTCTGGACAACATGCAATAAAATAAAATAACTTAATTAATTTAATTCCACAGAGATGTATAAGGTCTCTAGGCGTCAACGTGAATAATTTACAATAGAAAAAATAATTATTAAACCTAAATTTCTTAGAGATGTATATGGTCTCTAGGCGTCATAACATGCAATAAAAAGATTTAAAATTATTAAATTTCCTCAGAGATGTATAAAGTCTCTGAGTGTCATACTACACTAAGCTGTTTCTTAGAGATGTATACAGTCTCTAAGAGTTCAAAAAGTAAAAATCAACATATAATAACTTCAATCGAGTACAGGATGAAGTTTCTCACGTTTACTTAATTTAACACTAGTATGCGGTTTCACATGAAACGATACAAGAACACAAAAGATAAAAGGAAAGACCTACATGTGAAAGATACAGTCTTCAAAGGCGTCCCTAAATCTAAATATTTAGGTTGCACGGTAACAGACGCCAATCAAAGGGAAGAGGAGATCAACATCCGTATCCAAAATGCCCTCAGATGTACAGCCGGTCTCCACTAGGTCCTGGTGTCCAAAATAATACGCAGGAGTACTAAGATCAGAGTCTACAAAACCGTTATTAGACCAATCTTAACTTACGGTTGCGAAGCTTGGACTCTGACCTTGAAGGAAGAAAGTAAGCTATTAGTGGCGGAAAGGAGGATCTTGCGGAAGATTCTGGGCCCGACCCGAAGAGAAGATGGAAGCTGGAGACTGAAAAAGAATAAAGAGATCGAAGATCTAGGGCGGGAGCCTAATATTATAGGAGAGACCAAGGCGTCCAGACTCCGCTGGCTCGGGCACGTTGAGAGAATGGGAGAGGATCGCGCCGCAAAAACCGCTTATTTGGGACGACCGAGTGGTCGCAGACCCGTAGGACGGCCTAGATATCGCTGGAGTGATAAAGTCCAAAAAGATCTCAGGGACCTAGGCATCCTTAACTGGCGAGAGCTGGCTCAGGATCGTGGAGCGTGGCGTGATCTGGTGTCGGAGGCCAAGATCCACTTTGGGTCGTTGCGCTCAGTTAGTTAGTTAGTATGCGGTTGCTACATATTATTTAATTTGGCCCTTGCTAGCATGAACAGACCGGACCCCACAAACGGCACCCGTTCACGAGTATGACGCATATCTCAGCCATGGAATATTTAGTACTGTTTACTCTTTGTTTACATCAGTGACATTCGCCGACTTTCAACGTCAGTTACCTACCTAAACTACGATTTCTAATTCAAGACCAAAAAAAACTACCACAAGGTTGCCACTACAACAAAATATTTTTACAATAGTAAATTCCTTTTTCTTTTTTAAATACGCTAAGATAATTTATTTATTGGTAAATTTAACTCTATGTTTTAACAAAATAACTAGATATATTTATTATTGCATAATTACGAGAGGAGATGATAAAAACTTAAACATCGGAGATTTTTGGTACAAAATCTGGTATTGTACTTGTAACACTTCAGCATTTGGTGCAAGCCAAGAAACAAACTCAAATGTCATTTAAATGTTGTCAATTTTGACAGTGACGTATCTGTCGTAGTTTTTTTGGTCTTGAATTAGAAATCGTAGTATAAAATTTGTCGATACCAGTAAAATAAAATAGTAAGTACCACTAAAAATCCGCATTGACGTGGGCTGAAAAAACCGTTGGGCTATACAATCGAACCTTGTACCTACAAGGAAAAGGTGTCCCAAAATGTTGTATGAAAATTCATTACTGGCTTATGTCGAATTTCATACTAAAATTGTTAGGTACTTTTATTGTTGACTGTACATTATTACACAACTATTTTCAACTGAGTACGTTCACTTCTACAAAGATTTTATTGGTTACCTTTAAGAGGCCTTATTCCTTTTAAAATGCTGATTGTTTAGACATTTTTGTCCATGATCAAACATCTTTCTTAACATATTATTGATGTTACTAAATAGAACAGGGCTATTGGGATGTATTGGTATATATTTGAAACCTACAGTTTGAATTTTTCATTGATAATTTTTGTTTCAAAAACTACTCGAAATTGACAATTTTCACGCGGAAAATTAGTTTTTACAACTTATTTTCGACTGCACGCAATGAAAGCATGAAATAGCTATGTTACTACCTAGAACTCGGGGAAAAGTATTATTCACTCCAAAAAATTGGTTGAAATTATTAATATATATGTCATAATATGAAAAAAATAAATTTTAAAAGGAATAAGGCCTCTTAACTGCGTTTAATTCTTGCACTGAAATACGCTGGTAATGCTTAACCGGATGGTTTTATTAAAATCGGCAATTTTAGAAAAAAGGTACACACTATACTTGAAATATTGAATTAAATTACACAGTGCGGCCAGCTTATCTGTGAGACGGCGAAATTAGGAACTACGAATGTCATGCTGAAATTTAATACGATTGTCAGTGTCACTGCGTTCGAGTGCTCTGTGTGTGACGACTGTAGCGACACCTAGTGACTTGTGTGTGAAGACTATGGCGACCCCAAAAAAGTTGATCGCGCAGAAAAATTAATGTTTGTACATTGAAGGGTGTTGTATTTAATTAAGTCGAGTCAGAAACTCTTATCTTCATTTGTGCAATTTGTTTTTGTGTTTTCATTACGGCAAAACGGCGGGCGAATTTCAATTATTTGGGGCACTAATATTAGTTGTGCTGGTTTCATAAGATTTTTTTTTGACATTAAGTTATACTACAAAATTATTATTACCCTAAACCATGAATACAAAGATATCGCTGGGGTGACAGTGTGGAGGCGGATCTGTGTCAGCTTCAAGCCGATGACTGGCAAGAAGTAGCACAGGATCGGGACCGGTGGCGTTCTCTTGTTTCGGAGGCCAAGATCCTCTTTGGGTCACTGCGCCACAATAGTTAGTTAGTTAGTTATGAATACAAAGATCAAAGCTTAAAGAAAAATTGAAAAAGGTCGAACCTTAAGGTGTAAAAACCTTTCAAATAAACAGTGCAAAGATCGACACACAAAGCATAAGGAAAAATTCGTCAGGTCTACGTGGAGCGAGGGTAGCGAAGTGGCTAACGCGCTGGACCGGTAATCCAGAGGTGCCGGGTTCGATTCCCGGTCCCTTCCGCCAGGTAGCTCCTTTTTCAATTTTTCTTTAAGCTTTGATCTTTGTATTCATGGTTTAAATAAAATTGTGGTGTAACCACATTAAAAAATGAGACATTACATGTTTCATAAATTTATATTATTACCCTAGTTTTTTTTAGTTCTTAGAACAACGAGAGCATTATTTTATTAGTAAGTATCACTCTTTTCGGTACCTTATTGACTAAGCTAGCGAAGCGATTCCGATTCAGCTTGGCCTAAAATTATTTCGTATGTCCGGATGACTTGATATTCGGACGTCCGTTTGTCTGGATTTCCGTGATTCTCGCAATTTCCAATCGATTCTCATCTCAATTTTTTCGGGACTAAAAGTAACTTATGGGTGAATCAACTTTTAAGTGCACCTTGTTGCTATGGTTACGCAAAATTTGTCCCTTGGACAACCTAAGCATTTTTCTATGAAACAGTATGAAGATGTCACTTAGACAACGGGGACAGAGTGAACAACACAAAAAAGTTGATTCACCCTTATATGTTAATCCAGGTCCTCAACTACCTCCATACCAAATTTCATCAAAAGTGGTCCAGCCTTCTAAGCGTGAAGAAGTAACAAACATACACATACACACACTAACAAACTTTCGCCTGTATAATTAGTGTCATTTCTTATTGATTCGGTTTGACGATTATTTTCAAAATGGCGGAGAAGTTGGGGTTGAAAATGTGAAACATTACAAACATCAACCATTTCGAAATAAACCAACTCACGAGGTCTATGGCTCAGTGAGCCATTGGTAGATAATCGTTTCAGCGTTGAAACTAGTTTGAAACGCCACCTAGCGTCGCGGGGTGGACACTGGTCACTAAGGGACAGAGGGTGGTGCCAACACGCTACGTGCAACTGACCACGACATGTTTACTGGACAGTTGTACTAGATGGCGTCAGTTGGGCACTCTATTACATTGATGGGTTTCTATCTGATTGGATTGGGGTGTCTACCTAGAAGTGCTCTAGTTCCGTGACAAAACCTACAGACTATTATAATTATAGCAAATCTTCTCAAGTTTATCGTTGCAGGTCTAATCGAAGTTTATAAAACTTAATCCACTTTCCGGTTACAAATAAGAAATTGATGATTTTGTCCAAAAATCTAGGTAGGTTCCAACTCATTCCTAGAAAAAAAGTTACCTACAGATTTATCCTAATACTAACTAACCAAGCGCAACGTCCCAAAGTGGATCTTGGCCTCCAACTTCAGATCATGCCACGCTTCACGATCCTGCCAGGTGTAGCCAGTTACGGGCACGTTGAGAGAATGGGTGAGGATTGTGCCGAAAAAACCGCTTATTTGGGACGACCATCGCTAGGGTGATGGATGATGTCCAAAAAGATCTCAGGGACCTATTCATCCGTAAAAACTGGCCAAGTGAGATTCTGACTCACGCACTGAGGGTTCCATACTTATCCCATCTTAACTGGAGAGTTAATTTAATTACAAATGTGTAGTTTACAGATGTACCTATTCTATATTTATAGTAGGTAGCTGTAAGACGGTGTTACGTGCCCAAATTTCATAGTTCTAGGTCAACGGAAAATACCCTATATCCAGAAGTTTGATTTTTTTAAGCTTCAAGGGACAGACGATTTGACTATATAGTTTTAATTTCAACTTGACACGTTCCCGAGATAAAGGGTCTTGACAGACGGACGGACGGACGGACGGACAACAAAGCGATCTTCTAAGGGTTCAGTTTTTTCCTTTTAAGGTACGGATACGGAACCCTAAAAAAAAAAAGTTTTTTCTCCCCGTGTACGGAAACCTAACCCATAGTGATATTTTTTCGACTTTCTCGACTTGGACTTGTCCGTTCCATTACGTCACGTTTGAAAATGAACGTTTTTCATTTGCACGAGCGTTACGTAGTGGAAACTAAAATTCCCATTCACACTGGGACACTTTTTTTTATTCGTCACATTTAAAAATGCTATCGATTCTGAGTAGAATGAACCCAAAAACGTCAAGTTCTAGAAGAAACAGGGATGCTGTCGTTCGACCAGTTTCTTTTCTCTCCTTTCACCTTTGCTACTTGACTCGAGCGTAGATTTGCAGTTTTTTTATCTTCTTTCACCTTTTGCTACTTGACTAGAGCATAGATACGCAAAGTTCATTTTTCTCTTCTTTCACCTTTGCTATTTGACTCGAGCATATATTCGCAGTCTTCTTTTTCTCTTCTTTCACCTTCGCTTGACTCGAGCATAGATTCGCAGTCTTTTATATTTTCTTTCACCTTTTGCTACTTGACTCGAGCATATAGATACGCAAAGTCTATTTTTCTCTTCTTTCACTTTTGCTTGACTCGAGCATAGATTTGCAGTCTTTTTTTCTCTTCTTTCACCTTTGCTACTTGACTCGAGCACAGATTCGCAATCAAGTGTTGAGCATAAACTTCACCATAATCGCATTTGAACGGATTATCAAGTTCTCAGTTAAAACTTGGACGGAGCTCGCCCGGCTTTAATTAGTTTTTGACTTTACAGTTTCTATTGGTTAGTTTTTAATAGTTTTTAAATTGCAAATATAGTGAGAGTTTTGTAAGACAAATTTAGATTATTGCGCCCTAAACCTTTGATCAAAACAACGAGAAAGTACTGTGAATAATAATTTAGAGGACCTATTTAATGTAAACACATTTTTAGACCGAGCGAGAGAAGTGTCACCGGTTCAGCCTGAAGTTTTACTTATGTGTGATCTTCCAGATGTTTGAATGTTTGGTTGTCCGTATCGCCGGCTGTTCTCACCTAGAAGTCGCATTTCTCAACCGATTTCTAATGAAATTTTGTGAGTAGATTGTTAATTATTTAAATAGATTATAGTCAATTAAATTTTTCGAAACTTTTCAAAATGGCGGTGGTAATTCCGTAAAAATTTACTACGCGGTCCGCGGAAGAAGGGATGAAGACACTGAATTTCAAGGACTAAGTTTACGATCACAACTAGTTTCGTATGAGAGCGAAACAGTTTTCGTTCGCAACTGGTTTTGTACAAGGCCGAAGAATTAACTATTCGGTTGCAACTGGTTACGGACAGCCGGTTACGTTCAAACTCATACACCGGGGTATTTTACCTAGGATATATTTTAAATGATTGAAACGATTGAAGTGACAATCAGGATCTCTCACATTATAAGACCAAATCCGGCAAATAATTTTGTTTCGAAAGCTCATACACAAATGGTAGTATTTTATCGAAAAATACCTGTCACTTACGACGTTTCATGGATTGTTGAGATGTTGGTAACTAGCTCAACGGAGGGTGTTATTAAAATCATTTTGTTTAAACTTTTCTTGTTAGGAAAAGGGTTTGAATGGCGGATGCCGGTTACCATAGAAACATAATGGCGGAGTTTTAGAATAATATTTCATTAGTAGTTTACAGGTAATTTAATCTGTGTTGACTTATTAGTAAAGTTAACATTATTTAAGTTATGAAGGATCAGAAGATTGGATAATGGATAATGTCTTCATAAGTTAACAAAATACAAAAGTTAAAAATGTTATTTTGATCCTATTGAATTCTAGGTACCGGGTTGTACAGTAAAGGAAACTGTAATGCGGACGTTTTTGACAAAAGTGAAAAGGTACCTACGTGTTTCGATTTTCTTAACTTTACAACTTACCTGTTCAATCTCTTTTTCTTTTTTCTATCGCAATGACGACGCGTTTGGCGCAGTTTGTAGACACCTGCCTACTGAGCCTGCGGTCCCGGGTTCGAATCCCGGCCGGGGCAAACATTTGTGTGATGAACTCGAATATTTGTGCTTGGGTCATGGTTGTTCTATGTATTTAAGTATATATTGATTTATATAAGTACGTATATCGTCGCTCATAACACAAGCCTTCTTGAGCTTAATTTGGGACTAGATCGATTTCTGTGAGGTTGTCCGATATTTATTTATTTTATTTATTTATCGTTAAGTTACCAAAAGTAAAAAAAAGTAAAAACATTAATATGCTTCGATGATAAAAATTATCAATTATAGCAAAATGTAATATAATTAATTGTTTCTTTTTAACATCACTTTCCTTAAAAAAAATCGACGATCCGAGACGTCCGTCGGAAAGAGAAGAGGAGGTCCTACTTTCGCAATAGTATTTTGAATTCCGATGTACGAAAAACATGGTCGAATTATATTAATTTTAAAAATAACACATAACCTTTATATGAGCTGAATCTCCGATGTTGGAGTAAACATAGCTAGCCAGAAAATGCATCTAATCGGAAATCGTGGAAATTAAAGCGTCTATAGGCGGCCGTAATTGCTAAACGTCAGGCGGGCCGCAAGCTTGTTTGCCACCGTCGTAGTATAGAACAAAAATCAAGGGATTATTGCCCAGCAGTGCGACACCCAACTCAAACATAATAATAAATTAAAAGTTAAACACACCCCCACACCAGTTAGCTGGTCTGAAATCTTGCTGAAAGCTGAATATCTTGGAAACTACTGGTCCTATTTCCACCAAACATAGCTAAGAACCAAGTTGACAAACAAGGCTTTCGATTAAAAAAACGCACTCAAATTGGTTTATCTGTTAGGCAGCTACTACGGGCTTGTGCACAAATCACGCGAGGTTCTATAGAGGGGAGGGGGGGTCACGAAAAAATCACGATATATCACGTTGGGGGAGGGGGGTATAAGGAGACCCCACGTGTATTTTCCCACAGTGAACAAACAAAGAAAAAATCGATATTTTTTTCTCGGTTTTGTTAAAAATAAGTCTTCGCTTGTTAAATACTTCAAAATAGCGAGTCTATTTTACGAAATCTTGACGGAAATAAAATACACGTGAGGTAGTGAGGGAGAGGGGTAAAAAAGTAGCCGAAAAAACCTTACGTGATTTTTGCACAAGCCCTACGCCACAGACATTCACTCAGATACACATGTCAAACTTATAACACCCCTTTGTCGTTGGGGAAAATAAAAACACTTTGTGTGGTTACCGATATTGGTGGTTTTGAATCCGGACGGAGCCAATTGTTTACCGTGGCTTTATGAATATTTTATAGGCGTAAAATTAATATTTACTTCAGGCGTTAAGTTTATGGCCGTAGGTATTTAGGGTTAATAGCTTTTCGCAATGGAATTAATGGTTAATGACACTAATATACTTAACTGTAATTAGTTTTATGTAGAGGACTTCAAGTAGACTCATACGTTTATTTGTTATTACGTCGTAACTGCAAGACTGTACAGAATCGATTTATGAATATCAGTAAAACATTTAAATATATTTTTATCACGCTTGATCGTAAAAAAGGGTTTAACTAGAAAACCGGGCGGTAAATCGTAAATTACGCCCTAGGGCGGTAAGTAGTATATTACACCATAAGGCGGTAAGTAATGTTGGTATTGACTACTACTACTTTTGTTTTATTTCCTCCAAAGTGTGATGAAAAACGTCGTACGTGACTCTGGTGGTAAAGGAATTCCAAACTCGTGTCATTAAAGCCCTCGCCTTCGGCTTCGGGCTTCTAATAGACACTCGTTTGTAATTTACTAAGGTGTTTACACTGAAAATTAAAATAGTTCAACTAGTTTGACTACTTGACAAATAGCCAAATTGTGCTTAGATGTTACCAATATTAAGCTAATTTTACACAACTTATTTTGCTTACTAGTAGCCCTCAGTTTGTCAGTCCTCCGATTTATTAACTAGCAGCTAACATATGGGCTACTGTTAACACGTGTTTTTTTTGTGTAATTATTGCTATAAAGCCTTTCATAAAAAAATAAATATAAATATCAGACAATCTCACACAAATCGATCTAGTCCCAAATTAAGCTCAAGAAGGCTTGTATTATGGGTATTAGACGACGATATACATACTTATATAGATAAATATATACTTAAATACATAGAAACAACCATGACCCAAGCACAAATATTGGAGTTCATCACACAAATATTTGCCCTGGCCGGGATTCGAACCCGGGACCGCCGGCTCAGTAGTCAGGTGCTTACAAACTGAGCCAACCGCGTCGCGCGTCGTCAAACAATGCAAAAATGAAGTCATAAGCGGGTGGTGAAGTAATTGAAACGTTGGAGTCGTTTATCACGTGATACATAAGTGACAAACACTCGCATTCATGTTAAAACGTGACGGATGCTTTGTCACTTATTTATCGCGTTATAAAAGCAACTATCATAGGCCCACTGGTCCGATAACTGGTCCCTTCCGCCATATTGACGCGTATGGCATATGTTCACTATTTCAAACAAAGTAAATAGCATTTTCAATGTACGCCGTCTAACGTTGACATTACCTTAGCATTGACATAGCTGTCACTACTAAATATCAAATGTTTCGCAATATATTGCTTCTTTGAATGAACTGTATTTTACAGGTTTACATTATAAAATGAGTTATTTTTAAAAGTTGTTTTATAAATGTTTTCAGTTTGAGGGGTAGAATCTATCTTTTAATTTATTGCTCCTGTTACAGGACCCACATGGTCGATTTATATCATCATATTACCCATATTTTGTCGCTTTTCTTTTTAATTATGATGTAAGTAATAATAATTAAAAAGAAATCCTTTCTCATACGTAATATTATCTATACACATATGCAATGTGAGCTCCTGGTCATAAATTAGTGCTCGTAGTATAGTAATTAGAGTGTATGATCCTTGGGGATTTTACGCTTAGGTACGTTATGCTTTGGGCTTGTTAGGCTATGGAGATGCCACAATAGCGGGCGGCGAGCGGTTCCGCTGTCGCTGTCAGGAAAAGTCGTCGCATTTCGTACAAAAAAAAAAATCCCGTATCTTCCAGAACTTTATAATTTTAGGTTCTACCTCAACCTCTTCAGAAACGACAGTTTTATCGATGTGAATAATAAAAAAAGTGTGTACTAAATTTATTCATTCGTTACCTATGAATATGTTTTTTTTTATTTGTACGACCGTTACGTACCGAGTGGAAACTAAAACTTCTATACATAATTTCGGGATTTTTTTTTCATCATCAAACGATTTAAACGGATTAAATCGCGTGTATTAATTATTTGTCCTCATAAAAAAAGTTCATATTCAAACGTGACGTAATGGAACGGGCAAATTTAGGACCTTTTTTTTATTATCACATCTAAAATGTTATCGAATCCGAGTAAAAACGTCGTAAAAACTCAAAAACGTCGAGTTCTGGAAGGTACAAGGCTTCAGGTTTTTTTTAAAAGCCCTGCTTCTGTAACATCGTATCAAACAATAAAGGTAATCCTTTAAAGATGCGGGTACATTCAGCAAATTAAACTTTTTTGAGTTCACATACACTTTGAAAGAAAATAAATCATCCAACGTCCTTTGCCACAAAACGCTGACACAACGATCGTCCTCACGTATCAGACGTCATACCTTAATCGGTAGCATCGTTCTGAAAACAGCCCTGATCTTATCCCTCATAAAGTTCACTTTATAATATAAGTTCTAAAGAAGATAGGAGATTCGGAAAGATCAGTCAATATAAAAGATATGAAAGTTTCCAACGTTAATTTAACTGCTTGTATGTAAGAGGCCTTATTCCTTTTAAAATGCTGATTGTTTAAGTCATTTTTCTCTATGATCAAACATGTTTCTTAACATACTATTGATTTTACTTTCTAGAACAGGGCTATTGGGATCTATAGGTATATATTTGAAACCTACAGTTTGAATTTTTCATTGATAATTTTTGTTTCAAAAACTACTCGAAATTGACAAAATTCACGCGGAAAATTAGTTTTTTTAACTTATTTTCGACTGTACGCAATGAAAGCGTGAAATAGCTATGTTACTTCCTAGAACTCGGGGAAAAGTATTATTCACTTCAAAAAGTTGGATGAAATTATCAATATATTTGTCATAATATGAAAAAAATAAATTTTAAAAGGAATAAGGCCTCTTAAGATGAAATGAAAAGTTCCAGTTAGAGTGGTTTTAATTCATTAGAGTTAACGACCAAACTCGTCTGGAATGGATACTGCATTGGAATCAAACGTTTTTAAGGTTCTTTAACTCGAAGATGGAGCGTCGAGCAGAGACGGGCATTAATCGACAGTTAATAAATCGACCAAACAATTAATCGTCAATGGATTAACCGTGATTAAATTAACGGGAACACTAAAATTCTCCGAAGTTTCATTTGTCCAAATGCATCATCATTCCGAATCATCATAATTTCGAAAACCATGTTCTATTTATTCCAAAACTATTAATATTCTCAGGACTTTATAAACGTCGTTGTAAACAACCAGTTAGGTTAGGTTAGGTTTGTTTTATAATTATTTTGAAATATTAATAGTTTTGGAATAAATAGCTTTCGGGCAAATGAAAATTCGGGATTTCGAAATTTCGGGCAAATGAAAATTCGGGATTATGATAGGTAACCCGATTAAAATTTGGGACACGCTCAATTTGTGCACGTTACGAAAATTAAATTTGTCTGGTCATGTGTACACTTGGAAAATCATTCTATATAGTGTGATGTTGTGTAGGTTGTGTGAACTTAACTTAAGGTGGTTTTTAAAGTGCAGTACTCTAGGTTCTCTTAGGAAAGGGCGAGAGAAAACTTCTAAAAAATATCTTACTTTTTACTAATATGAATCGACAGAAAATTAGTTAAATTAATACACATTGATCACTGGATATTAATCTATGATTAATTTAATCAGGATAAAATTAATAGAACTCGTGAAATTAAGATTAATTAATGGTAATTTTAAATCGTTTATCGCAATTTAGTAGGTTAATTTTAATCGCCCATATACACATATTAATCGATTACATTTTGCCCATCTCTCATCAGTGTGCCTCAAGCTACCTAACTACATCTCGTCAGTCTACTTTAGCGATATGTTCTTTTCCAAGTAACCGTAGCGAGTTTGCCTAAATAACAAATAGTAATGTAAGTGGAAATTCAATCGCACTCATTTTTCGACTCCTCCGTCTCGGGTCTTTGATTGAATTCTTTTTTTACATAAATCAATAATTATGTCTACTAGCTTTTGCCCACGACTACGTACGCGTGGAACTTGATAAAAGGGATTATTAAAAGTGCCTAAGCAAATGTAAGAGCAATTGTGCTTTTGGTCTAATAATTACATTTCCTACAGGACACCCCAACAGAAATGTTCACTCACTTTTCAATCTTTTTAGGTATAATTTCCAGGATGAAAACTATCCTATATCCTTCCTCGTATCTTAAACTATTTCTATGCCAAATTTCATCAAAATCGATTCAGCGGTCTAAGCGTAAAGAGGTAACAGACAGACAGACACACTTTCGCATTTATAATATTAGTATGGATTATTCTTAAACTCATCGAATTTAGTAAGTAAAGCTATTCGTTCGTAGATGTACCTGATTTCGTAATACCACCGCGTAATTAGAGCAATTTAGCCGAAAAAAAACAAAAAAAAAGCCAAGACCGAGTCGGACTTGCGTACGAAGGGTTCGTTGTTACTATTACGTAAAAAATTGCAAAAAAACCTAAACTTTGATTTTAATATCTTTTTACAAAGTTTCAAGTTCCTATCATAAAAAAATCTTGTACCCCAACCTTTCATCCCCTTTTTAACCCCCTTAGAGGTTGAATTTTTCAAAATCCCTTCTTATCCCTAGCCCACATTATAAAAGTAACCTGTTGTGCAAAAATCAACTCTCTAACATTAGTAGTTTCGGCTGTGCGTTGATGAGTCAGTCAGGACAAGTTTTCTTATTCCCCTGGCGGCGAAAACATAAAGTGGTATATTTCTGTATCAAATTGACCAAAAGTGGTGCCTATTTGATAAATCTGCGTAAAATTAAATACAATTTCATATTTTCTAGCAAATAGGTAAAAAAATATAAAATTAAAAATCACCAAGGGAATCACATGAAGAATTAGATTCTCAAGAATGACCCACTTCTTCTTTTATATATATATAGATTATATAATAATATATACGTTTTGATATTTTGTATTTTTTTTAATTATAAAAATGTTACGCTACTTTAAATATCCCTTAGTACGGCCAAATTAATAGGCCACATACCTTTTGTAAGTACAGGCCTTGGAACAATCGATTCGTTTGAGGTACAATACACGTGGGATTCTTTTTGAGCTCTAATGAACGTTCGTATTACACTGATGTTGTATAAAAGGCGTATAGACATTTTTATTTAGATGTCAATTGACTCTGTTTTTTATTGGGATCAAATGTCTATATGGGACTAACTACACTTAGACTGCTCTAAAAGTCAGAAATGACCGTCAAAGTTCAACATTCCTACGGAGCGCTAATAACGCTTCATACAAATGGCCACCTACATGTGAAGTCATTTGTGTTTTGGGTACTAATAGTTGTAAGGAGATATTAAGTAATTTGCCATTCACTGTGAAAAAGTGCGTTTAAGTTCATGGTTGTTATGCAATTATTGTTTTGTTAGTTTATGAGGTTTATGAAAGCAATTTCAAAATTTCTTTAGAATAAAAAAAAAACATACAATTTGCGTACATTTAAAGGCAAATATAAATAAAAAAAATTTTTTTTTTCATTGTTTCATGACATGTTCAGCTAATTTTATTCTTATAATAACAGTATGTTGCATAATTCAACATCAGTCTCCACCCCTATTCAACATAAGTCTACACCCCTAATGTACCTAAGTACAATACATTGACAAGAGGTATGTGTACAATGTTTCCCACATCTCCGCACCCTTTTAAGGACATCATGTAGAAACAAAATACATTACCCAAGTATTTGTTCTCATTCACAATTCAAATAACATTCACATTAAGAAAAACATATTTCACGTGTTCATTTTTTCCATTCCGCTACCGTTAAACTTCGAATCACTCGTGTAAACAAAATAGAAAATAACAATATTTCCTTTTAAAATACATCTTAGTAAATGAAAGAGAAAGTCCAAATTTGAACGAAAGTTTTCTCTAAAAGGAACTGCCATTGAACAACGTACTTTGAGCAATGAATATTGAGTTTAATATCGAAGGATTGTCAACGAATGAGCTACGGAAGCGTAGCGCTCAGCGTTCGTAGCGAAATTCGTAGCACTAGTAGACGTCATGTAGCCGCGTAAGCTACGCGTACCCATCGCGCGCGTTCACTGAATTTAAAGTTTAATTACTAATAAATCGGACTTCAATTTTAAATAAATTTATCGAAATTTAAAATTTGTCATGGGCTCGTTTAATCAGTCGAAACGATTGAGAAATTTGCAAAATTTGAAAAGTGGCGCCATGAGACTGCCCCGGCATTGGTCGAAAATGCTGGGGTTGGGGAATTTGGACAGAGTGTCGGCTGAAGAAATATTACAAGTAAGTAATTACGAAAATGTAAGCTTGTAAAATTTACGA
This sequence comes from Apotomis betuletana, assembly GCA_932273695.1. NCBI lineage: Eukaryota > Metazoa > Arthropoda > Insecta > Lepidoptera > Tortricidae > Apotomis > Apotomis betuletana. The sequence goes on along the minus strand of OW026298.1, from coordinate 5,817,109 downwards.
GTGGTCAAATTAAAGGATTTTTTGTGCGGCGTAGTTATTAGGACTTAAAATTTAAATGACAATTTCTATAGTTTGGTTTTTTTTTAATTATGGCATATACCAAAAATACAGTAAAATTTATTTTACAAAAATAAAAATGGATTAACTCAGTGTGCTTCAATAAATGGATACCTGCTTGGAAAAATAAAAGTAGGTAAGTAAACATAATGTACACAAAAACAGTTAAAAATACATCAATTACAAGTAACATGGATGCAAAGGCGAACTTAACCTTATAAGGGATTTCTTCCAGTTGACCTTTGAGCAATTGGGTGAGTCAGTACGAGAAGAAGATAGACAAATTAATACTGTGTACAAAAAGCTATCAAAAATAATAAAACTATAAATACTTACACTAATTAAAATTTATTACATATACAGTGTATCTCTGGCCATGGGGCTTTAAATGCAAGTTTTAATTGTGCTCTCTAAACTGAGCATCTTTAGTCTGCTACTTTTTATAAATATCTCCAGTCTTCGTTTTTTTTTCATACAAGTTATAAGTTATTTTCAATATGTTTCCAATGTACAGTAATCAAATGCTAAATTGACAGCATACTGATGTTTATCTTTAAGAGACGTCAATTTTCAAATGAATAACCGCAATTTACGATACACTGACTTGACAATTAAACTTTTAGGTCTCATAAATTATGTAAATTATATTCATTTTTAATGTCGCAAAACAAAATTAAATCAGTTAAATGAGTAAAATATCAGAGGCAGGCCGTATAAACTATTAAGAAGCCTTATTCCTTTTAAAATGCTGATTGTTTTAGAAATTTTTCTCTATGGTCAAACATGTTTCCTAACATATTACTGATGTTACTATTTAGAACAGGGCTAATGGAATTTATTATTGGTTTATATTTGAAACCTACAGTTTGAATTTTTTCATTGATAATTTTTGTTTCAAGAACTACTCGAAATTGACAAAATTCCCGCGGAAAATTAGTTTATTCAACTTTTTTTCGACTGCACGCAATGAAAGCATGAAATAGCTACATATGTTGCTACCTAAAACTCAGGGAAAAGTATTATTCACTTCAAAAAGTTGGTTGAAATTATCAATATATTTGTATGTACATACATACATAGACAAACGAGCATATTCATAAAATTTAAATATAAGCCAGAGTAAGCGTTAATCTTGGAATAGAACTTTGATCAAATGCAGAGCCTTTTTAAAAACCCAAATCTCTGCCATTTTGAAAAATGTCGATAAACTGAATCGACCAAAAAGCCTATATAAAACCTATATAATTATCAAACCTGTTCACAAAATTTCACAAGAATCAGTTGACAACGCGACCCGTAGGCGAGAACAGCCGGGCATACAAACATCCGAAATTCGCATGTAAGTACGTTGTAAGAATAAACTTTTTCCCAAGCTGATACGAAGATGCTTTCCTCGCTCGGTCAATAACGTAAAGGTTTTTTGTTTTTATATTACACTCACCATACTAGATGGTGACTTTGAAAATTGAAAATGATCACAGAATACTACATTACTGCAGACGCGGAGAAATAAGGGCTTGCCGGATGAGTAAGTATAGACCGATAGTGATATGAACCCGGCAAGCCCTTTCAATGCCTCAGGCATGTATTATACATAGTCCTTTTTCAAAGATATGCAATGAAATAAAAAAATACACCACTAATAAACGACGTAATTCTGTTTATGAACACAGACGCCATATTTTTAAAAAGTTACTTCCCGGCCTAGGCCTTCAATTTTGTGTGAAATTTCTTTACAGTTCTCTCGAGTTGTTTCAACTGAAACGTGACATTACGAAGCCTGCTTATAACGCACGTTGTGACGACATTTCATTGTATGTTTGAGAAAATAATATTTTCCTTCTGCGAATTTAAAACAAACAGATTTACTTTAAATTGAAAATTTTCCTTACAACTGGAATATTCTAATTTGAAATACTTTCATCTCATGTTTAGAATGCAGAGTCTTTTGTTAGGAACAGAATCTCAAAAACATTCCTGCCATGTTTTGCGCTAACCGCGTAATGGCTCAGTCTCATTGGTCAATATGGCCCGCATGCGGGGTGCGGTAGATTTTCAGAACGCATGCCACAGGGCCCGCATGCGGGGAATTGTTTTCATTGGTCGATATGGCCCGCATGCGGGGTGCGGTAGATTTTCAGAACGCATGCCACAGGGCCCGCATGCGGGGAATTTTCATTGGTCGATATGGCCCGCATGCGGGGTGCGGTAGATTTCCAAAACGTATGCCACAGGGCCCGCATGCGGGGAATTGTTTTCATTGGTCGATATGGCCCGCATGCGGGGAGCGGTAGATTTCCAAAACGTATGCCACAGGGCCCGCATGCGGGGAATTGTTTTCATTGGTCGATATGGTCCGCATGCGGGGTGCGGTAGATTTCCATAACTCGGTCGATATACAGCATGCGGGGACTCCCCGCAGGCGGTATAACTAGTGAAACTCACAAGTCGATAACTCGGTCGACATATGGCATGTGGGGCTCCCCGCAGACGGTATAACGACCAATGAAACTCATAATGGCGTGCGTTATGGAAAACTACCGCACCCCGCATGCGGGCCCTATCGACCAATGAAAACCATTCCTCGCATGCGGGCCCTATGGCATGCGTTCTGGAAATCTCCCGCACCCCGCATGCGGGCCCATCGACCAATGAAACTGAGCCATAAAACTTTTTAATTGTACCTTAACCTAAGTACAGAATAATGGCTCAGTTTCATTGGTCGATAACTCGGTCGACATACGGCATGCGGGACTCCCCGCAGACGGTATAACGACCAGTGAAACTAATAATGGCCTGCGTTATGGAAATCTACCGCACCCCGCATGCGGGCTCTATCGACCAATGAAACTGAGCCATAAGTACTTACCATTGTAAAGTAAACCTTAAGTTATAGTATTATATTGATATTTGGTTGGATTATGGTTGGATTACTTCATTTCAATTTGACTAATTCACGGTTTACGGGAAGTACTTAATGTTTTGTCAGTTATTATGAAAACGGGACAGCAGTATAGCTTTCGCGTGTCAAAGCCGTTATACGAAGTTTCTAGTTATAATCGGAATCTCATTCTCAGTGATAGATTGCCAAGATACGTTCCGATCAGACATTAACTCTTTCCGTGCTAAAAATTACTAGATTTCAATAATATAATATCTAATATTATAACTATCTTTGGATGTCTATCCCTGTATTTATTCATTGGTTGAAATCCGTACAGCCGTTTCTGCGTGATGACTAGACAAATATACTTCTACACCTGCGGGGCTAGAGTATCTTGACGCGTTCGTCGCGCGACTTATCGTCACCTGTCTTGCTCGCACGGTATTAACAGGAAAGTGACAGGTAGTATATGTCGCGCGACAAAGAATCGCGTGCCACTGATATGTATGTTTATGTTAGACGGGCTGGGCTTGCACTGCTCGCCCTTTCAAATACTGCAACGCACTGTTTTTTTTTAGGGTTCCGTACCCAAAGCGTAAAAACGGGACCCTATTACTGAGACTTCGCTGTCCGTCCGACGTTCGTCTGTCACCAGGCTGTATCTCAAGAACGGTGATAGCTAGACAGTTGAAATTTTCACAGATGATGTATTTCTATTGCCGCTATAAGAACAAATACTAAAAATAAAATAAAATAAATATTTACCCATACAACAAACTTACAGATAATGGTACGGAACCCTTCGTGCGCGAGTCCCTCTCGCACTTGGCCGGATTTTTTTTTAATCAGCGCTCTCCATAAAATAATGGTTTCCAATACGATTTCAGAATATTGTAATAGATATCAATTTAAATCGGGCCGAAAAATCAAATTTCTAATCAACAAATTTTAAGCGAGTCTGAAATACAATTACTATATAACAAAATCTACCATTACATTATGGTTCGAAATGGCTAAAACTTTACTTATTGCATTCTGTTATTAAAGTATGGAAAGTAGAAAATCTCGCTAACCTAGTACAAAACGCGTTTAGAATATTAAAAAGAAACCTTGACTCTGCTTATGAATATCATATTTTATAGGCACATATATATAACGCCTAAAGTGAGACTATGACGCATTTTGCGCACGAGAAAGGAAAGTCTACTTTTCTGACATAAAGTATATTGAGATGGGTAAACGGAGGTATTTTTAAAACTTGGCACGCGCGGTACAAACGATATATCAGCAATATTTTCATAGAACTGTCGAGAATTATTTGTTGAAAAAAAATAGTATCGTCACAGCACGAAAATGTGGCCATAGACGACCTAAATCCAGTACCTACACAAAACTGTGTATAGTTGTGCATTTCAAAACTGTCTATCTATTTGAGTCATATTTATTAATTAAGCATTATACCTACATTGTGTTTCAATTATTGTATGATAAACACACAGTCACAATTGTATAAATTATTCTGTGTACTATTTGATTTAATTTTACTCTCGTCAAATTATAATCATTATTATTTTAAAAATACATGGTATAATTACTCTTTATCTTCAGCGGAATATACCAGAAAATAGCACTTTGGTGAGTTAATATTGAATGTAACTTACGACCTACTTCAAACCTTCAAGAAAAGAGCGTACTCCCACCTGTACGGCCGGGAACGCACTTGTGACTCCTCTGCAGGTGTCTATGGGCGACGGTAATCGCTTTCCATCAGGCGATTCGTTTGCTCGTTTGCCCCCTAATGACATAAAAAAGTCACATACGAATTTTACAAGTTAACAAAAGAAAGGAAAATGAGTATTTTTTTATATTAACGGCAATAAACTAAGCCATAAATAATGCCAGGTTTCCCATTATCTTTTGTATAGGAAATGATACCTATTCCTTTTGTAAGTACAGAAAAACATGACCTAAGACAGATAGTTCTGCTTTCCGCCTAAGCGTGAAATACGGAGTTATGACGCTATTTTTATTACATATACCAAGTATATCGCCACTTCGCCAACCCTATCGTGTTAAGTGTACGCTTCATTGATATGCGATCTCATAGATATCCGACGGATACTTAATTAGGCCGGGTAGTAACGTGAAATAAAATTTCACTATGCAGCACGGATCGCAAACATCGCGTTTACAAGACAGCTATATGCGGTATTGTACGTCGAGCATAACTGTGAAACGTGACTCTATGACGCGTGACAAATACCTGTCACTTTCCTTTTAATACCGTGCGAGCAAGAGGTGTGATGCTGAGTCGCGAATTTAGCCCTGCTGAGATATACTTGAGACTTCGCTTATTTGGCGATATCTCAATGAACACTCGAATTAGCGTCCTGGTTGTTACCAAACAAATGTCCAAACAAACAATACTAATCCGAAAATGCCATCATTAGTACAAAAAAATAATTAATTTGCAAACTCTCGACCACGCTTCGCAGAGTCTTTTGATGAAACGTGACAGCCGGAAGGGTAGGAAACTTTTTAATTGACGAAAACATAATATTTAAAAAACTAATCAGAACATTTTCTTAATTGCTCACGGCATTTTTGTGGAAATTTCTGGCAAGTTTCGGAGTTTGCGGTGTTGCCGCATGGGTGCGATACGACAATGCCATTGTGTGGTTGTTTAATTAAGATTTAATTAAATGCGTATATTTAACTCTATACCTACTACTCCCATAAGTGTAAAACTTTACAGAGTACTTGTATAATTGGGAAGCCACGTGTAGGGATACTGGTGATGTGAGATTCAAAAATTGCACAATAAATTATCGATGTATCTTCATAATTACGAAAAGTTTAGTTACATTTGATGTTTCGCATGAAATAAAAATGGCAATTACAACATTATCTATCATCAAGCAGACCATCACAACTCAACAAAAAAAAAACGGTTTAAACAAGAAGAAATTGTATTACTAGTATGAGTAGGAAGTCCGCTCTCTAATGTCCTACTGTGTTATGAAGTCTGAAGCCTAAGCCCTAATTCCATCTATATCTCTAATATCTTGGAGAGCTATCTGAAGTGGCAATATGCAATTGGAGTGTCAATTATTGGACCAATGTCGATTGTCGAGTACTGAAGCATTAACCTTGTTTTTTAACATTATCAAATTTATTATTGAATAATGTTTTCAATATTGAACTTAGCGAACACAGCGGCAGTTAAATCATTTATGGTTCTGTCCGCTTTTATGGCAACAAATGTATAATGTTCCGCTAAGTTTGCGTCTCTTTTATATGCCAAGCCAAAGGTATCAACCAAAAACTTAATTTAATAGGTAATAACGTGAAATATGCCTTCATGGAGCTTGAATCGCAAAAATAGCGTTTAATGACAGTTTAAGGCGATGTACCTGGTATATACCTGAGACATGGCTTATTTGGCGATATCACAAATCACACTTGAAGTAGCGCCTGGTCATTAGATTCCTAAATTAGGCGTTGCTATCGCAGATCATTCCGATAGAATATGTTTTTAATCCTTTACGCCGTAAATACCTGGAAGCTCCCATTTGGATATCTTCACCTGTTTCACGGGTAACTGTGTTTTTAATAATGGCGCCCCAAGCGCTCTGGAATTCTAATTGAAATACCCCGGCAGGGTTAAAAGAAACGGTGGACTTGTCGTTTGTTACCCAATTATTGTACAATGTAATCATTATAATAGGCTTGTTGACCCGTGTTTGAAATGTATTTGAAATGTTTACTAATGTTCGTACTAGCTCTAAAAAAATGTATTGCATTTTTGTGAGAGCTAGAAAGATAATTGTTATTAGTTAATTGAAACTAGAAATTCCATGAACAGATAAAAACGCCGTCCGCCATATTTGTTTTTAGGTTATCTTTGGGGTGACTTAGAATACCGAGTAAACAAACAGAAGGGCTACTCAGATGTTCGAAATTCGACCACCGAATAATGCCGACCCTCTCGATCTCAAAGTCAAAGTATATTCGAGTGAGCGGCGTTATTGTCTGTTCATGAAAATTCTTTTTTCAGTTAATAATATGTATCTTTCTAGCTCTCACATAAATACATATAATAATAGAAGAGGAATAAATACATGATGAATACATCAATTATTTAAAATTTATGCATAGACTGCAAACGTGCCTTTGCTGAAACCACAGAATCATGATAACATCAAACTCTGTCCTAACATCATTGCATCGGGAACAAATACTGTCCAGCAGCGAGTTACATTCACGTTACTACCTTGCGTTACTACATTCGAGTTACTACCAGCTATCGTTCTTCTGAGAGGTAAGGCAAATATCTTGGGATTATAATATAGTCGGCTGCCCTGGCGAGACTGATAGTCTTATGTTATTTATGAATTCAGGAGACTCCAACATCTCGTGCAACAGCTTAACCTTTCGTATGCAATGTCAAAAATTTACTAGTCAAATTGAAATCAACCGATATTTTAAATTAAGCTTCAAATGTCCCGCGCCGATCTGTGCCTAAGCATACAAGAGGTTAAACAAGAATATGGTGTCGCTCATCGCCCTTCGAGTAGGGAATGCAACAGTTAACCGTATTTGTATGAACGAACCGGGTTTCGGTTAATAGCCGGTTTTTTTCCATACTAAAAATAACCGATTGCATTCCCTACCTTCAAGTCTCGAGTCACGTGAAGTAGTCTTTCGGAATAGCTTGGTAATCCACGATACTTGTTGTCACTGTACGCTAGATGGTAAAGAAACCGTTTTTGGATAGTCTCTAGCCTTTTAATGTGAACAGCGTAAGTGGGATTCCACACTGGAATACAGTACTCTAACGTACTATGAACTAAGCTAACTATAGTATAAAAGCAAGATAACACTAGTACTAATGAAAAATTTCATTTGCCGAACTATAAACCGAGGCAGTTTCATTGCCTAGCATATGGCATTATTTAAGTGCTACTGAAACGTCGGTTTCCCATCCAAAATCACTCCAAGATCGCATATGGTGTCCTTCTCGACATCCTTTACGAGTTTAGTGCCGTCGATGGAATATAATACTAAAGCAGATAATTATCAGCTTTCTGATGAACCTGATATGAAAGCACTTCCCAGCATTCAAGACCATGCTATTGCGCAAATACCAGTTATGGACCATGGTTATGTCATTTTTAAAACTAGCTACGTCTGTATGATCATTAATAACTTTGTATAATTTTAAATCATCAGCAAAAAGCTGATATTGGCATTGAAGAATCATTTGACGACGCGTTTGGCTCGGTTGGTAGACACCTGCCTACTGAGTCGGCGGTCCCGGGTTCGAATCCCGGCCGGGGCAAATATTTGTGCAAAATATTTGTTCTTGGGTCATGGATGTTATCTATGTATGTATTTATATATTACGTATATCGTCGTCTAGTACCCATAGTACAAGCTTTGCTTAGTTTGGGACTAGGTCGATTTGTGTAAGATTGTCCCTTAATATTTATTTAATATTTATTTATTTATTTATTTATTAAATATTAAGAATAATAAAGGCCCTAAGTGGGAACCCTGAGGAACACTAGATGATGACCCTTTAGGACAACGAGCTACGATCTATTTCGTAATTATGATTCGCACCATCTCAGCAAAGAACTATGTATTCCAGAACTTCCAAGCTTATCTAGAAGTATGTCATGATTAACAAGATCAAACGCCTTGCTAAAATCTGTATATATTGCGTGTAGCTGATTGTCAATTGTTGTGGCTATATCGTTAACGCACTCAATGAGATTTGTTGTGGTAAACCGTTGAGGGAGGAAACCGTGTTGCGTCGAAGACAGGATCGACTTAACATGCCATTACAAGTTCAAACGAACAAACGACTCGAGATCTTTCTACCAATGGTTTAATATTCCAGCAATTTCAGAAGAAACTCGCGCAGTCTACAACTCACAGAGACACTAGTAATAAGATTCCTTGTCTGTACAAGCTACACAACCTTAAGAACTAACAGTTATTTTTATCGCACACATTCAACCGTACACTAAAAACTAGACGGTAACATTTTCCAGCAGTAAAGGGTCGTCGACACGATGTTTGCAATAAATTTTAACCTGAATCCTGATGCGGTGCTCAGAGGTGCATGACTTTTTAACGAATAGGCAAACATTTTTATTTGCATTCATGTTAAGGCTCCTGATCCTTTCAAAAATGCTGATTGTTTTAGACATTATTCATTATAGGTATATATTTGAAACCCAGTTTGTTTTTTTTATTGTTCGCTTTTGTTTCAAAATCTAGAGTTTGACAAAAGTTTTTTTTTTTTACTTATTTTCGACTGCACGTAATGAAAGCATGAAATAGCTATGTTACTTTCTAGAACTCAGGGAAAAATATATATTCATTTAAAAATTTGATGATGATGATGACCTACCACGTTTTTTTTTTATAATTAATAAATAAAAAATTACATTTATATAAGAATCTTAGTGTTATTAATAATTATAAGGAAGTAAGTAGGAATAAAAAAATCTTAAGATCTTACATTATGCGCAACTATCAGAGGCATTGAAAATGTAATTTGGAAATACCTAAATCTTATGAATTTAGAATAGGCGTGCGGACAATTTTTTTTTAGGATGTCACTCGATTAAATTTTTTATTGGTTCTAATGTTTATAAGGGACTACCTCCACTTAGACTGCTCTAAAAGTCAGAAATCAAATGAGCGTCAAAGTCCAATATTCCTACAGAGCACTACAACGTTCCATACATTTGGCCTACCTACATATCGATACCTCCTACGTATACTGATACAAGTGCAAAATCACGATTTTACAGGAGGGCTGTTCAAAGGCATGAAGTGCCATAACTAACTCATACGTTGAAATAATGTAATGAAAATTTCAAACACTTTTAATGAATATATTTTCCTTAAATCTACATATTTACTATTTCAAAATTAATGGTACTTTTAGTAAAAAAGGTAGTTATACCAGTATACGTGAAATTTACTAGTTCTAAGTTTTTGGTATAGGTACTGATACAACTACCACTTGATCCAGTATACGTCGTAAACTATGATTAGATGAATGTGGATAATTATAATATTATTATGCCTATTATGGACATGTATCCTTTATTAGATATATAAACAAACTCAAAGCTCGTGTTTGGATGGATCTGATCGGTTAGTTTCATCTGATTTGTCACTTGTACCAGTATACGCCTGACTCATTCCGTTATTACCAGTATACTGTTAAGGTTATTTTGTATGTTATGTCCAATACAGTAAGTTCAGAGGTTGGTATTTAGGATATTTAAGCAAATTACGTTTGAAAGACAATAAATAATAGTAGTTTATGCAACTGATACATAATGAGAGGCCTTAAAACACGAGTGTGGTTTTATGAAACGAGCGTCAGCGAGTTTCATAATAGGATCACACGAGTGTTTTAAGGCCTAATTATGTACAGTTGCATACACTATTTTATCTACACACATATCATAAGTACTCTAAGATGGGTTCAGAAGCCATAAGGAAATGACCGGCACCACTAGTGCTACCTGTAAAATATCTAAAAACGACATATACTAATGCAGTAAAAAATAAATCTGAACAAAGAACAAATACATAAACAGATTATTAATTGTAATAGTTGTAATTTACATTTACATTGAAAGAATATTTTCAACTAAAATGTGAATTACAATAAACTTATCACAATTATACTTTCGTAACAGCAAAGAACCAACAAACAAATGACAACAATAATGGCGGCAATTCGAACCTCCGTCAAGACGAATGTTTTTTTTTCTAAATCATATACAAACGAATGTATCCATATTCTCATGTCACTCGAGATCAAACGTCGTGCGGTTTTTATAAAAAAACATACTGAATTGACGTTTCGTATCGATAACAATATTAATATCTATGGATACTAGAATAGAGACCTACTTTAGTTTTGACAGCTGTTCCAAATTTAAACTCATAACCTTACAAAAATTGATACTGTTATAACATTACAGTACAGATTTTACCTACTGCCACAGATAAGAAAGTTCTCATAGTAAAATTGGTTGTAGTAATGCTGGTCATTTCCTACGGTTTCTGAACGCATTTTAGAGCACTAATGATATGTGCGTAGATAAAGCAAAGGCCATGCCAGGATAAGCTAAGTGAATCTGCCCCCAGCGAGTTTTGGCTTGTAATTTTTTTTGTTGATTTGTCTTTTTATTAGTGTCGTTTATGCCAAATTACAGCTCGCCAAACCTTACCGTTTTTCTTAAAAAAAAAAAAACGAAATCTGATCTTTCTTAGATATTTTTTTTTCTAGCCGGCCGATTTTGACGTGAGTCACGTATATTGTGCTTATAATAAAGACAATTATATGGTATTAATTTTAATACATATTGCCTTACAAAAACTTGAAAAAAAGATTAGAATTTATTTTTAATATTTTTTTTTTAGCATTATCTCGATAGCGACACCTCCAGATTTTTCACCAAAACTAGCCTCTTTAATAAGCTACAAAATGAATGTATTAACTTAATTTTATTTGTGGTATAACGGGTTGTTTTTTTTAATTGAATTCATCACCATACATTTTCTTTACCCGCTCATTATTAAAATTAATCGATTAAAAACTGTTTAAAGAAACGTGTATGTTTATAATGAACACTGGCCACTTACAAAAAAAAAAAGTATTGATTCCTTCGTATTGAAAAAGTATTGTAAAAAGATCCGATCTGGCAACGCTAATGAAATGTATGGCCTATTGCCCTTGCCCCTCTCGCCGTGCCGCCCCGACCTCGCTCGGCGCCCGCGCCCCGCGCGCGTCCTATGTTTTGGAGCATGTTCTTACTTACAGACGCGCCCCGAAGATATTTGACGAACTTACTGTTTTCGACCAAGACTAACTTGTTCTTGTTATTTTTCATGTTAATTTTAAAATTGTGGATTGACAAAAAAAAGGTGACAAGTAATAGTTGGTTGAATGGCGCCAATACCAAAACAAAATGCAATCGGCCAGGGGCGCCTACGCCGCCCCTGTCGGTTTGGCGCCCCGGGCTATAGCCCGGATGGCCCTAGGGTAAATACGTCCCTGCACAGACTCCATTGCTATATTGTATAGCTTTTTAACGTTTTTTTAAAGCACTTCTTTATAATTTTCCTGCAATCCATTTTTAACTAAAAGTTTTTCCGATAAATATTCGAAGTTTATGTGAATAACCGGCGCCGAAGGAATCAATACTTTTTTTTTTGTAAGTGGCCAGTGTTCATTATAAACATACACGTTTCTTTAAACAGTTTTTAATCGATTAATTTTAATAATGAGCGGGTAAAGAAAATGTATGGTGATGAATTCTATAAAAAAAAACAACCCGTTATACCACAAATAAAATTAAGTTAATACATTCATTTTGTAGCTTATTAAAGAGTCTAGTTTTGGTGAAAAATCTGGAGGTGCCGCTATCGAGATAATGCTAAAAAAAATTATCAAAAATAAATTCTAATCTTTTTTTCAAGTTTTTGTAAGGCAATATGTATTAAAATTAATACCATATAATTCTCTTTATTATAAGCACAATATACGTGACTCACGTCAAAATCGGCCGGCTAGAAAAAAAAATATCGAAGAACGATCAGATTTCGTTTTTTTTTTTTTAAGAAAAACGGTAAGGTTTGGGTAGCTGTAATTTGGCATAAACGACAGTAATAAAAAGACAAATGAATAAAAAAATTACAAGCCAAAACTCACTGGGGGCAGATTCACTTAGCTTATCCTGGCATGGCCATAAAATTACGTTTATTTAAAAGGTAATTAAAATCACAGCCCGCATTTAGAAAATGGTGTTTTTGTCTTTGTTACAGCGGTATTATCAACATTATTACTGTTTTAACATTTATATATAGTAGATTCCGGTTCCTATTTGGTCCATCACAATTGTCAGACCAAAACCTGAATTCATCTACATCATCTTGAAGTATTAATTTAATTAAGTAAAATAATTTGTCATTTAGTCATGTCAACAGTACCTAACAAGTAGCATTCCCAAACCAAATGCTGTGAATTATACAGTTTAAGTTATTATTGTAATAAAACATGCTTATATTACCGTGAGGAGATGACAAGGTTTTTGAAGGTCGAATACAGCAGTCGCATTTTTTTGTTAAGTTTGAGTTTTTTTTCCTATTTATTTCAAGTCTCTTTCCTCCATGTGCCAATGTGTTTGGATGTTTGTTTTTCAGTAGGTGTTTTCAAATTCTCGTAAATGTGACAAGCGTCAACTTAATATTTTGACTGAAAATATCACGGTATTGTCGAACAGACTAAGCTTGCGCTTCGTATTTGGTAGAATTAAACGACTCCTTGTACAAATAATTATACATTTCAATCAAATTCAAACAGCCGCCAGCAAAAATGTGTGTGATGAACTTGAATATTTATTCCTGGTCATGGATGTTATCTCTACATGTACTTTATAAAGTATGTATATATTGTATTGTAGTATGTATATATGACGTCATTTGTGGACTGAGAACCAATATTTGTATGGAGACAATAAACGATTCACCGTGAAAAAGTGCGTTTAAATTCATGGTTGTTATACAATTATTGTTTTGTTAAATTATGAGGATTCTGAAACCAATATCAAAATTACTTTTGGTAAAAAAAAATCATAACGTTTTCCTAAAAAAAAAAAATTTTTTATTTTAATATAGGCAACTGCACTATGTTTGTATGATTCAACATCAGTCGCATCCCCTATCATATTCATGGCGCTATTATCAATGCCGCATAGGCTCCACTCATAATTAATAGGAATTCATTATTTATGGAACTGACGATAAAGTGAACGGAGCTCAGACTAAACTCACGCGTAAGGGCCTCCTAAGATGGCTCAAACTGTAGGTTATTTCAGTCTCGAGATTCATTAATTTTGTTTTTTCTTGGATAGCGAGCAAAAAAAAAATTATTGGGAAGTTCTTGTTCGTCGGCGAATTTTTTTTAGAAATTCTCAATAAGTTAGGTACAGACCGATTTAGAGAATTTAAATTGCACTTTGAAGCAGCGTCGGCAGACGCACATTTTGACATAATACCTAGCACATTTGTGTACCACTCATATCTGCGAAATTACAGGCTAATTTCACTATTTCATAAACCGGGGCACTATAAGTATTCGATCAGGAAAACATGTTAAAACTAGAATACCCTGGTCTGGTTTCGATAGCATAAAAACAAATACTTAAGTAATTGAATAAATGAATACCGTCCTATTATTAGAAACAAAATTATAAATGTAAATTATAGTAAATTTAATTCTCTACAACGAAGATATAATCCAGAAGTTTGTTTTTGAGTTGGAAATGGCGATTTTTTACGTTTTTTTAAATGTGCATATCTCAGTAACTATCTGTCCTAAAAACGAAACATAAAATGGAGAATGTAGTAAATTTAACTCTCTATAACATTGTTAAAGCTTTCTTCTAGCTAAAATGCTCCTAAAGGAAGATATGAGCAAAAATATGAAGAAAGTGCCGGTTTTTTTAATATGGTGGCGGGCGCGGAGGCGGGGCAATTGTGCATTTTAAAGCCTGACCAGAAATATATGAGGATGCGCCATATTGCGGAATTTCTCTGGAACTAATTTCTTACACTGGCAATGATTTTATGATGGTTTGTCAACAATGTCAATGTCATTCCTGGAGATTTCTTCAAAAGACAAATATTTAAAATTATCCAAAGAAAATGCCGAAAACCATTCACAGTCGTGAACGTAAGATTATAAATAAAGTGTACATGTGTTTAGTACACGAAAAACAGTCAGGAAAAGAGTGCATTCCATTAAATGATATTACGAGGTGAACATAGTGGAACTGACAGGTTTTTAAAACTAATGTCATTATAGTAAGTTGCGATTGGTTGCAAAATTGTTGCCATATAAATCTTATAAATAGCGCCCTCTTGACAATCCTCATATATTTCTGGTCAGGCTTTACATGTTAAACACTGATTAACCATCCTAGACAACATATCAAAAATTCAAAACTACGGGACCGTTTGTAAGGTCAAACTCCTTTATTCACTGGATTATATTTAGATAAAAAAGTATACTTGTAGGCTATCAAATAGGGAAATTGTAATAATAATACATTATTGTTTTCGGTGCATTCAGCTCTCAAGTTATGCCTACTCTTGTCACAACCGCGAAATTAAGTAAATAGCACTACAGGCAGAACTTTATTAATTTCGCGTATTGTGTGTTGATTGTTTAAGTTTCGCCCCAGTTCTCAGTTTTAGTTCACTTATTTCAATACGATTGTGGTTTTTTACCCTTTAGTTATTTGAGTCATTATACAGACGAAAAACGTAATTTTGTGGTCGAACGTTTACAAAACAATGTTAAACATTATTTTTTGCATTGAATATACGCAAAGATAAGGTTTCTACGTAAATCAAACTTCCATTAGAGTGAACACGTGCTTATGAATTTATAATTTTGTTAAACACTTGAGAGTAAACATTGCATGGTTAGTGATAGCTTTGGAGTGTAATGTAATAGTTAAACTTTGACCAAGTTCATACATTTTAATGTATTGAGACTTTGAGGAAGCTGAAGATAGCAGCTAAAAGGCAAACATGAAACAGCAGCAAATAGTAACCTAAATTAATAATTTAAAACTCCCCGACATAAGTACCTGGTCATCATGAGACCCTCATTCAACTAGTGATATAGAAAATGCTACTAATACTGAACATGACTACAAAATTGGAATTCTTAGCTTCAATCTTGTCACTTGTTCCAATTAAAGCTGAATATCTTGGAAACTACAGGTACTATTTCCACCAAAAATAGCTACCAAGGAACCATCTAGACGCACAAGTCTTCAATAAAAAATACAGTCATATAGGTCCATCCGTTTGGGGACTACGATGCCACAGACAAACACACATGTTAAACTTATAACATCCCTCTTTTTTCATCGGGGGTTAATAATCGCCATCAACAAAAAGGAATCTCGTAGTAAGTATACTACTACTAACAATAAAAAGCAGCTAAAGGGCGAATTTTTATTTTGTTGTCGATTTCTTTTTTTCTCTGTAAAGTTGCTTATTCTGAACAACATAAGCCCAATTTCACTGTATGTCCTACAAAATTTCGTTTTTTGTACTAAAATTTAGTACAAAATAGTACTAAAATTTAGTACAAAATGAGCTCGAAATGAAAAATAAATAATTCGACAACAAAATGAAAATTGGCCCATGGGCCAATTTCTGTAATTTATTTTGTGTAACTCAATGGACAAAAATTTGTAGGACTTCGTGAAATTGGGCTTACCATGATCAGAAGAAGCAACTTTACCAACTCACCAAATTTTGTTGAAACCTGAGAAAAATTAGAAATCGACAACAAAATAAAAATTGGCCCTAAATCGTTTTATATGTTTATGTCTATAATATTTGAGACCTTCGTCTGATTCCTGGAATATCTCGTTGTCAGATCACCAAAAATGTATTTAATGGAACCAATTTGGATATCCCTATGTCGGCGGTGTCACCAAGTAACTGAAATCACTGGTCTTTCCTTTTTTTTCTCCTCCGAAGGAAGCCGAATCCGAAATGGAAACAAATAATATAGATCACCAGTATCACCACTAGAAGCTTTCACAGACACGATCTTCACAAAGAAACGACCAAGTCGCATTTCGAAGTTGTGCTAAAGAAAATTTCAATGAAGCAAAAAAAGTTAAAAACAATGTTTCAGGCAGAACGCATGTTCATGCGTTTGCGACGGCTCTCCGGGCCAACATGGGCGTCCGTCCTACCGATTGGATCACAGAACCTGATGTAACAGCCAATTTTTCAACCAGTTGCAACTTGCATGCCTTAGGGTGGCATCGTAGCGCCATTAAAAACAGTTTTTTTTTTTTTATTAGACAACCTCACACAAATCGATCTAGTCCCCAATTAAGCTCAAGCAGGCTTGTTTTATGGGTACTAGACGACGATATACATACTATATAGATAAATATATACTTAAATACATAGAACAACCATGACCCAAGCACAAATATTCGAGTTCATCACACAAATATTTGCCCTGGCCGGGATTCGAACCCGGGACCGCTTGCTCAGTAGGCAGGTCTCTACAAACCGAGCCAACCGCGTCGTCAAAATCCTCTCTTCTATAGAAGAACACTTCACAGAATGGTTCATTTCATAAAATTTTCATTTCATAGACTCTTTTTTCCCTGAAGTCATACGTTTTTCAGAAATCTTGTAAATATCAACCTATAGATTAGCTTAAGTTAGGTTAGGTTTGTGTTTTAACATTTCAAAATATTATACGGTTTCCAAAAATAAAAGCTTTCGATGGAATGAAATTTCTACGAAATTAATATTCGATGAAATGTTTGTCTATGAAACAAGGGTAAGCTACCGTAAAGATTACCGTAACGTTGTGCTAAAGACGGGTGCGCCAAAGTTCACATAAGTTTTCAACCCCGATTATTGGAACTCCGAAAATGTTTCTCATACAATTTTTCATCATAATAGTCACTATTTATACTTAGTCACTATTACTACCGATCATGACTCCGAATCATTTAAAATCATAATGTCAATTGTCATAATAGCTCTAATACTACTTTTTATTTTCATACATTTATTCATCATATTATTCATAACTGTTTGTGATCCTATTTATCACTGTCATACATTTTTTATGCAGACTGATTTGTACTTATAAACTCCACAATCATATATTTTATAAGCAGACTTATTTGTACCCCTAAACCGTGTGGACGATAGACAAATTAAGCAACGGTGCAAATTCTGGCAAGTAAGAGTACTTAGAAGAACTGCAACAAAATGAAACATGGGTCAAAACCCTAAAAACCGAAAACTGTAGGTTAGGTTTTAATTATGACCACGTATAGCGGAGCGAGCGAAGTGAGCGGAGCGTCAAAATGCTTGCATGCTTGATTGCATGCATACAAATCGTTAGTAGAAGAAAAATTCAGAGAATACATTTTATGTGAGCCAATATGGACCCGCTAAAGACACCTAAAAGTGTAGTTAGTGACAAAATAATTCTAGAAACGACATAAAAATACATTCACAACTATGGTAAAGTAATTTATTACCCTCAATTCCCAGATGCACTTGACGAGCGAGTTGATTATGCATTCGGCTTGGCAACGTAGTGCGGGGTACGGCCGTGCAACTAGGCACGTGGTTTTACACGTGGAGACGTGATGTATCACTTTTAAAGTCGTTATTAAAGCCAATAATGTCGGGATTCTGTAATGAATAACTTTACAGGACTTTTGAAATGGATACCCAGCAGAATTTATAATTAGATTTATAATAAATGAAACCTCCGTAATGTTTGATGTACGTAGGTTCGATTTATGCTAATCCTGAAAACAGAGATGTACATAATAAAATAACTATTGACAAATCTGATAAATTTACATCACTTACGATAACAATTGACTCTATAGCGGCTTTTGTAGTCCCTATCCCTATAGAGTGAGAGAAAGAAAGCATAAGAGAAAAAGGGGGTTTCAAGAAAACTAAGCAGCACACACCAAAATAGCAATCAAATCAACTTTTTTAGTTAAGCTGAAACGAAGATGCTTTACTCGCTCGGTCAATTACGTATATGGGAACCATATGTTTTTGCCAATAAATAAAGGGTACTATTTAAACAGGCTTCTTTTTAACCCTTAACTACCTACGTCCGATTTCTATAGCACAACCACCTACGAGAGGTCATGGAGACCTCTACTTGAAATGGGTCTAAAATATTTTTAAATATTTATGTTAGAGGTACATTTATATAATATTTACCGTTTTAACGGTTTTAGGCATTTATTAACAAATATAGATACAACATTAATCATCAATATGTTCTTTAAACTTAACATAATAACATTCCCTTATGTTTATTACGTTTTTTTTTTTTTCAAAACATTTGTAATATGAGATCACTAAATATTCTGACACTATATATTATTTTCTTGGTAAATCTTAAAGTACAATAATTAGTCATGCAAATCAGCTATAAATTTTATACAAAAATAAGTAATTTTTATAAAATTGCAAGCTACTAAAATAGCTATTTCTTTAGCTTAGTCATATTCCCGTAAAATGTTTTAAATAACAAAAATGTAAATTTTGCAACATGAGATCACAAAATATTCTTAAACCATTTATTTTTTTCTTGATAAATCTTAAAGTACAATATTCAGTCAAGCTAATCAGTTATAATTTTTATATAAAACCAATAATTTTTATAGCCGTTTCTCGCGACAGCCAATGAACAGTTTATTCGAGCATTGAATTCAGATTGGTTTCTTGCATTCAATACATACCTATGTACTGCGTCTTCCGCTGATTTTTTGGTCACAAGTTGAGCAACATTTTCAAACTTGCAATAATAGCACTTCGTCATCAGAACATGACGAGAGCAGTATATGACTATAGCAGAACATGACATCCATCTAAAACCCTGGTGGTTCTAAGTTTGATTCTAAATCGCTACCTTCATCATCCGGCAAGACATCTTCATCGGAGGGCACTTCTCGTAATCATCTTTCGATCGTTGCTTCATTAGGAAGCATTTTTAACTAAAACTAAACATGATATGCGGTCAAGTATTGAAAATTACAACCTCTTAAAAATAAACGCAACCACCTAGGCAAGGTCTCAGAGACCAGCAAGATATAATACATGACCACCTAGGCAAGGTCGCTGAGACCACTGACGACAGTTTTATACTCACCAAATTCACAGAGGCACACGTCCGAACGCGTCGAACGCATGGCTAGCACTGAGACGGCAGCGAGGAAAGGTACAAGGTCACAGAGATCCGTGCCATGAGCATACGATGAGTTATTCACAAATTTTGTATTTGTCTGGTCCTTAGGACCTTGCCTAGGTGGTTAAGGGTTAATAGCATTATTCGCCTCAGAAAATATAAGTTACCTTCTAAATTACTTAGTCAGCCACAACCAACGCGCGTCTGAATAATAATATCTCAGCCACTAGTTATCTTCTTTGTAAGCCACTGTAATTGTAACTTAGCATGGTGATTATTTTTTAGCATCTAAATTTGAGGCATGAATTCAAATAGCAAACTTCTAAAATATTATTAAATGACACCAAAATAGTAACTCTATTAGCTTCTAATTTTATAACTTAGTATGTTTAAAATGTAAGTCATCCTACATTAATCGATCGTGAAATTTACCTAAAATTGTCATCAAATAGTATATGAAAGCCACTATTATGACATATGAACTATTGAGGAGAGAACAAAATAAAATAAGTACTTAAATCTCATTTTATACTACGATTTCTAATTCAAGACCAAAAAAACTACCACAAGGTTGCCACTACAACAAAATATGTTTACAATAGTAAATTCCTTTTTCTTTTTTAAACACGCTAAGATAATTTATTTATTGGTAACTTTAACTCTATGTTTTAACAAAATAACTAGATATATTTATTATTGCATAATTACGAGAGGAGATAATAAAAACTTAAACATCGGAGATTTTTGGTACACTTGAGCATTTGGTGCAAGCCAAGAAACACACTCAAATGTCATTTAAATGTTGTCATTTTTGACAGTGACGTATCTGTCGTAGTTTTTTTGGTCTTGAATTAGAAATCGTAGTATAGGTCAGGGTCGCAGTTCAACCTAACACTCCTCCTCGCTTCGCTCGTCGTCGTACCTAACCTAAGCCAAGTCGGACCTGCCTTAGAACTAGATTAACGGGTTACGTACCGTTATGAAATATGTTAATTTTTTTTTTTTATGGTCGCAGTTGAACCTAACACTCCTCGCTTCGCTCGTCGTCGTACCTAACCTAAGCAAAGTCGGACCTGCCTTAGAACTCGATTAGATAGAACGCAGATGAACCTATTGCAATATGAACGAACGAATGACAATAATAAACACGGGCGGGTCGGTCGGTACAAGAATCGAATGGCGCTCTCTGATTGGTGCAAGTGGCCGGTGGCTGTCATGTCGCGCACTCGCGCCGAATCGTACCTGCAGTGGCTATTTTCACGATAAAAGAATATGAAGTATTATTTTACATGTTAAGTTATAATATATGATGTTGTCTATGGAAGCTCGAATATATAATTTTTGAGGAGCTTGTATTGAAGTTGTAAAATGAAAAATGATGATGAGTTGCAAATTCCGTGGCCGAGTTAGTAAATTAGTTGGCAATGTATAAATCAGAAGGACAAGTAATAATAATTGTTGATTGTGACTTGACGCTTTCTTTAACATTTTTAGTTGGCGTTGTGAAGAAGATGAATTAGTTTATTAGAGGCTATCTCATATTCCCGATGCTTAGTTATTAAATGAGAAATTCGACCATGTGGCCAAATAATAAATCTGTGGCCGGATTTATTATTTCTCATAAATAAATATAAATAAATGTTGGACAACCTCACACAAATCGATCTAGTCCCACAGTAAGCTCTAATAGATTTGTCTTATGCACACTACATGACGATATACTTATATAGATAAATACATACTTAAATACAAATAACATCCATGACGCAGGCACGAATATTCGAGTTCATCACAAAAATATTTACCCTTGCCGAGATTCGAACCCAGGATCACCGGCTCAGTAGACAGCTTACCACTGCGTCAATCTGTACGATCTTGGAACATCATATCATCTTAAACTCTGGTATTAAATAAATAAACCAGCCCAGTGCTACACGGGCTGGTTTATTTGTTTAATACCAGGACGCTGAGTGACGTCAGATGCGAAGTCTCGGTAAGATAAATGCTAGCCTTGCAGTAATGTGTACCATCAATGTTTTAATAGAAACTTGACTTCGATGTTTATGTTAACTCTCCCGTCGGTAAAGTAATTAATTTTCAGCCAATTTCCATATGCATTAGTCGATGGTGCATGTTGATTATGCACTTATTGACATAGTGTAGGGGACGACCGTGAAAACGGCACATGACCGTAAAGATGGAAACGTGGAACTCGCACGTGGAAAATTAAATTGAGGCGATGAAAGTGAAAAGGGAGATGGAAATTTTCCAAGTGTTCTAGGCCGGATATTTCAATCTGAACAAAAAGGTAAATATTACGCTGATTATATGAAAATATTTAATATAAAAATTAGTTATAAAAAAATATATACAATTTTAATATTTTTTTTTTTGATACGTTAAGTAAAAGACATTAATTTAAAGTTTTTACTGATAAATCGGAAAGTTGTGCGCCATGGTTTTGAAAGTATTAAAATTATATTGAATATGCTTAAAACTAATTAATTAAAGTGTTATTTGATATAAATAAATTATAATAAGATCTAAGTTAAAGGGTACTTTATATCAAGTCTTTTTCTGTAAGCCATATTCAAGCCTTATTATTATATTCATATGAATTATATTACTTTAATTATTATGATTTTAATTAGAACCAATTTCAAATTGAAAGCACCAATGTACAATTTTATGAGATATATTATGTATACTATTATACTTCTACATTCATTTGTTGAAATAGCTTGTGGTCTTAAAAAAACATCATATCTTTTATTTTTTCTATCATGACATATTGAGTTTTATTATTTATATAATTATAGTATGTTGTATAGTTCAACATCAGTCTACGCCCCTATTATACAACAACTCTCAAACACTCGCAACTAAGAACTACATAGCTGATTTATTTTATTCCTAATTTATGCAAATAGCATTCCTGTAGCTAAACTAGGGCAAAGCTTATTTACTGGCGAGTATATATTTTTTCTTTTGTTTTCTCTTATTTACCTGGTTCGGTGCCCTACTGGAAAGCAAAGGCTATAAACGCTTTTTGAGTCCATCAATTTTTTTCTGTTGCTTGTTGCCATAGTGATGTCCCCTGGGTGACTCTTTAAAACTACGATTTTCGGCGGCAATATTGAACAGAAAATTTGTAATTGCAACAGTTATAAGTCCATTCTTATTTAGACTATCTCTTGAAAATACCCATATTATAAATTATCAACACTTTTCTAAGAAGTTTAATCACCATTTTCCCCTGGGTGACGGGACAGAATAACAACAAGAAAAAGTTGATCCACCCTTTTAAGAAAAATATAACTGATATCAAGGAAACGAAATTATGTTTTGTCAAATAGAATGTCTTAGGTTATTATTAATGTACCATATAAATATAAGTTCATTATTCAATAAAAATCTTATCTTATCCTATAATGGGACCAGCTAGAAAGTATGCTCTTTGAAAACACTTAAAGTATTTTCCAATTCCGTCTAGCCATTTTTTAATTAATCAGGGACCATACATTAAAAAAAATCGCCCAAGTGCGAGTCTCACTCGCGCACCGAGGGTTCCATACAAATACTTATTCCATTGTAACTAGCCGGGTTACGTTACTTTTTCACCTGGTATGTTTGGCGCCGGACACAAATGTGGTGCAAAGTTAACGCAACCGATCACGTTTGTTGTATGAGAGATCCCTTAAATATTTATCTTATTCTGGTTATTTAGTATTTTTTGTTATAGCGGCTACATGAATACATCATCTGTGAAAATGTCAACTCTCTAGCTATCACGGTTCATGAGATACAGCCTGTTGACAGACGAACAGCGGAGGCTTAGTAATAGGGTCCCGTTTTTAGGTACCCATTGGGTACGGAACCCTAAAATGATAAAAAAAAAACTTTAAAAAATCTCCAACGAATCGACAACCTTCGTTCTTAACGTCGGCAGAAAATATGTATTCTTAAAGTTTTTGAATGTAAGGCAAACTTTTTATAAAAATTCTTTACAAGTTTCTTACCTGCAAGAGTCCAAACATGTTCAACTTTTTTTCATACGAAAGTAATATTGCGAGCCTTTTTGTTTGATACTAAAAGGTGCTCGCAACTTTGTCCGCTTATTTTTTCCCCGTATCGGAGATAAAGTATCCTTTAACCATCTTTGGATGTTCAGCTATCCCTGTACCAAAATTGGTTAAAACCCGTTTCAGCATTTTGAGACATATATTTTATTTACTTACCAACATTTAACGCCGTACGGCTGGCGTCGTGCTACGAAAAAAAACCTGCATTTTTTTAATACTACGAAGGTGGCAAACAAACATGCGGCCTGCCTGATGTTAAGCAGTTACCGCCTATGGCTTGCGATGCCAGGAGCATCACACGCGCCTTGCCGACCCGTTACGAACCTATTTACTACCCTCTTGAAGAACCGTATTCTAGCCCCCAGAAAAAACCTCGGCGGGGAGCTCATTACACTTGCTGCATTCTCTGCATCATCTCCACAGGAAATAGATTTTTTAATGAAATTTAGATTTTTACATCAGTGAGTATTAAATTTTCTTAGGGTTCAGAACGCTTACCTTCACAATGTTTTTATTTAATTTTTTATTTTATTTTCATATATTTTATTTTTATTTAAAAGCCGCCGTATAATGTATTATTAATATTATTATGTCAACTACAATCGATCGCGAGTGGTTACAGTGTCCAAAAAACAGTATAAAAGTCCGATTAAAAATTATTTTTTTGTAAAACAGACTGTTCTAAAAAAAGGTAGGTCCTTGGACTAGCGTCGTAATCGGTCAAACGGAGTGGTTCGTGCCATTGTCAAATTAAGGGCAGTTATGACGAGTTGATAACGCGGCGGCACCATCAATTTGAGTGATTGTATTGACCAAGTTTGCAATAGGGTTGTGCACTTTTTTTTCCCTAAGTTTACTATTGTTAGCTGTATAGCATAGGTAGCAAGCGTCGGTCCGACCCAAGAATAGTGGCGCTACAAACAGCTTTCATATGGCAATAATGTGTACACGTCATCTGCTTTTTTAAACGTCAATAGGTATTTGTCAAGGATTTGTCATTACCCAAATAACATAGGCCACAGCGGGATAAATGGAAACGAGACTGCGGACCTCTGCGCTAAAGATGCAATCACACTTGGCAGTTCCGTGTATGACCGCTGCTTCCCACGCGACATCAAAGCCCTTGCTCTTCTACAAATGCGAGATGCCTGGAATACTCGATGGCAATCTACCCGGTTATCTGTAGGCAAACATTACGGCAAATTACAACCAGATTTACCCACTAGGCCGTGGTTCTTTACCAAAAAATCTGTCCCCAAAAATACAACCTCCGCAATCATCCGTATGCGTCTTGGCCACATATGTACCCCAGTTTTTTTACATAAAATACGTGTTCGAGACCACTCTCTGTGCGAATGTGGTCTGGCAGAAGGCACTCTCGAACATATGTTTTTCGATTGTAACCGTATTATCACTCCCTTGTATGATATCCTCCCCTCTAACACCCCCCGTCCCATAAACATCCCGTATTTATTAACTCTAGTCAATTCACCTTTTGTGTATGTCCTTAGCCAGTTTATTAAAATTAACAACTTGTTTCTGTAGTAGATAATTTAACAATAAATGTTTGTTTTGTCTTTTGTTGTAGATTCTCATCAAAGTGAACGTGTCATCTGAATATACCGGCCAAATTCTTAATAGTTAACACGTGTCTTCTTTAACTTTGACATTGGCGGAATCATCGACGATATCGATGGAGCCATAACCAACAAAAATTGATTGAATTGAAATAACATAAAACATAAATAGTAATTTCGATGTACGTCTTCCTACATTAACCCTGAGCATTGACATAGCTGTCGCTCGACTTAATATCGGACATTTCGCAATACATTGCTTCTTTGTCTAAATAGTATTCTACAAATTATCATTTAATTCACGTTTTTTAAGGAGTAGCTTAACCAATGCCGACCAGTTTGAAGGGTAGAATCTATGTTTTAATTTATTGCTCCTATTACAGGTACCACCCGGTATTATTATAAATTAAAACACTTTATATTCTCTTAAGTTGTACACAAAATTAAACTACGATACTCGAAACGCGCTCAGAACGTTGAATAATGAAGGGAAATACGAAATATCGCTGTCATCATTAGTGTTAATGAATACAATATTTTAAATAATTAGTTGAATCAACTGTCTGACTGACACTTTTGACTGTCTCTGTCGTTACAAAAAGGTATTAAAAATAATAAATAATTATGCACATAAATATAAATACACTGTTCATCCAATTCACAAGTCATTAGAAATCCATAACTTCTTTAGATTCAGCTTTAATTGAAATAAGTGATAGATCTCAAAAAAGAAGCTAAGAATTTCAAATTTTGTATTTTTGTTCTATTTCAATAGCATTTTCTATATCACTAATCGAATAAGGCTCTCATAATGACGAGGATGTTTTGAATTTTTAATTCAGTTGGGTATTGATAAAAAGGCTTTGCAATATTCCGGGCCGGATTAGCAGTAACCTATTTGATGTATTATTCTCTTTATCTAGCCTGCGGGTTTTTGTGGACCCAGTTTTTGCATTGAGCATTGGGCAACTTTCCAACCTGGCAGAGCCAATATGGATAGCCTTTCGTGGGTTGTGTACTTATGTAACTTTGCTGCGTACACGTTTTTATACGTTTTTTGTTTTTATAGAAGTGAGTGACGATAGTTAAAGCTCATTGCTTTAATACTAGTGATATCATTATAAGTATGTTCTGCCTGCAGTCAAGACCGGGTGCTAATTCAAATGTATACTTGTATAGCCTTACAAGTGTCGGGACGGCCCAGGGATAGTGGTGCTATAAACAGCTTTCATATGGCGATAATGTGCATATAACATATTTGCATTATTAAACGTCAGTTAGCGATCTGTCATGGATTTGTCTTCAAATACATTCAAAACAAATACTGAATACTATTGAAAAAAAACTTAACTTTAATCACTGTGGATAGTTTTGGCTTTATTATGAAGTACTTGTTTGCGGAATATTTGGTCCTGTTTCCTCTTTGTTCGTGACTTCATTATATGCTTTTTTTCTCATTATGGTGGTAGTAATAACTCAATTTCACGGCAGAGGGCTGAGCGGGTTATACTCCCACACAAAGTCGGTCTACTGGTTAGTGAGGGCTAACCAGCCGTGATACAGTATGTCATAAAAAAAGCTTCAACCGCTTCCCGCCGTTGTCGTGGCCAATCGCAAAAAATTTAACATCAGATGTAAGTTAAAAATGCACGAGGATAAAAGTTCTAGCTGAACATCTGCATAATATTCCAAGGAATTAGAAATTAAATTAGACACGTGTAGTTCGCTGCATCGGAATATTTCTTATATTTCCTTGAAAGATATTCCTGGTAACAATAAACGGCGCACGTTCCTTCAAAGTGTAATAAAAACTTCTTTGATCCTGACACCTTAGGAACGACACTGTTGTATTGGAGAACGGCGTAAAATGTGTGAAATCAGCGAGCAGTTACGATCTTTTGGTTGTAACGCTAGAAGACGGGGGAACCTCGTTGTTCCGGTATGCGTAATTGCGTATTCTAGGGAACTTTTTATAATTGAATTAAGTCAATACTCCAAAATAGTATTGAATCTGCTTATTCGTTATTTTCTATTACAATAGGGGTGTAGACTTATGTTGAATTATACAATATACAATAGTTATACGAATCAAATTTGTAACATATGTCATGAGTAATAATATTGCACATTTCGCAAAACATTGCTTCTTTGTCTAAACATTATTCTACAAAATATCATTTAATAAACGTTATTTTCAGAAGTTGCTTAACAAACGTTATTCAGTTTCAAGGGAAGAATCTATGATTTAATTTATTGCTCCTATTACAGGCAACACCCTGTATAAATACGGTATCACCACAAAAATGGGATTAACATAGACTCTCTACAATACAAAGGAATTTATAGGAACAATGGCATTTACCATTATCGCAAACCTAAAGGCGTAACGCATAATTCAATCACAAAGATATGTATCCTAAATTGGATACTAAATCGGAGATGTAACTTAGGACCACACAATAGATATCCTATCCCAGCGGTCAACCCTTGCGACCGCCATAATTGACGTCTTATTACGCTTGTATCCTTGCGTCTACGAGTATACACCGTACTCTCATTTACTGGACAAATATTCTGGGTGATATAGGTATAATATTATTAAAACTATCGTGAGACATCTTTAATAATTATAAAAACGGTTTAAACTCACTTAAAAATTGTCAGGAACGGCCCGACATGTTTCGAACTCATTTGGAGCTCTTCATCAGGGCTATCCGTGCTGCTACGCGACTTGCGACCCACTGCACTTTTAATCGCTCTTCTCGTCGCCCTGTGCGCACGCGCAGATAGCGCGGCGGGCGGAGGGGAGGGATATAGGTATAGGTAGTTACAAAGATGAACACGCAAAGAAAAATGTAGTGTTAATTTACCCACGTTAAAAAATACATATGAATATCTTCTGGGTACTATTTTCTACTCAAGGTCGGTACTTTTTCTATGATAATATATGGCTTGCACTGTCAAAGAGTTATCAGATACTAGCTGTGCCCGCGGCTCCGATTGCGGCTTCCGATGTTTGATTTAAGGTTAAGACATGTGGTTCATACTGTGGTTCTAAAATCCATGGAGTCAAAATTTGTATTTTTTTTAAAGTCCTGGTTCCTAAATCCACTCCCTTAAATAAATAAATAAAATAAATAAATAAAATAAATAAATAAATATCAGACAACCTCACACAACGATCTAGTCCCAAATTAAGCTCAAGAAGGCTTGTGTTATGGGTACTAGACGACGATATACATACTTATATAGATAAATATATACTTAAATACATAGAAACAACCATGACCCAAGCACAAATATTCGTGTTCATCACACAAACATTTGCACTGGCCGGGAACCGCGTCGTCGTACCCTTATATCTCAAAGAGATCTCAAAAGTGACGATATACCTAGTATATCGCCACTTCGCCATCTGGGTTGCGTTAAATTTGCGCCTCATTTATATACGACGCCATAGTTATCACGCCAAACTTAATTTAACGGGGTAAATAATAACGTGAAATGTTCCAAACATCGCGTTTTAATGTTAGTTACGACGCAGTTGGCGCAGTGTGTTGTGCATCCGCCTACTGAGCTGGCGTGGCGGTTCAAATTCCGGCCAGGGCACATATTTGTGTGATGAACTCGAATATCTGTCCCTGGGTCATCGATGTCATCTATATGTATATATCTGTACTATTATACAATTCTAGATTCGTATTGAGAATCAGTTTTCAATGGGGAGAGGTAAAAAATCTTAATAACCCGAAGCAGGATCGTCTTTTGTTTTATTCGGATGCACGGCGCCATCTGCTGGGTATCATTACCTTTGTCCTCGCTTCACTCCGAAACGGCTAGACAAATTTTACCCAATTTTGGTACAAGGATAGCTGGATATCCCAAGATGGTTATAGGATACTTTTTACCTGACTTCAGTATAAAAAAATTACGCGTAAAAGGTTGCAAGCACCTTCTAGTAATTTATATTTATGTATATCGTCGTTTAGTACCCATAACTAAGCTTTGCTTAGTTTGGGACTAGGGACTAGGTCGATTTCTGTACAACTCTTCTAATATTTATTTATTTATATGTCAAAGCAGACTTTAATTAGCACCCCGATTGTACTTTCTCGAATATTCACTCACATAATCCTCAGATTCGAGTCATTTAAATATGTTAATTCTGGACCATACCCATTTTACCGCTGCTACAAATCTGGGAGATACAAACTTTAAAGCAGAGATCCAATATGTACACTCTGGAATCGTAGTTTGAATAAAATTTTCATTTGCTTACAAGTTAGCTTTGGGGATATTGAATTACGGAATGCTAGGTAAGGTACGGAATGAATTTCATTTTGCATAACCACAAACTCGTTTTCAAGAAATGCTGATTCGAGGTGCAATTGTTATGCATGATTACCGAACCAAAGACCCCGAAACGGTGAAATTCATCTATATCTATACTATTATAAAATCCTAAATTTGTATTGAAAATAAATTTTCTATGGAGGGAGGTCATGATTTCAGGAAAAATCTCGATAGCGTGATGCAGCCGGTTAGTTGTTTTGTATGGACACGCTTCGCCGTGCCAACCTGGCGCCATCTGTTTTCAAAAAAACCGTTGTCCTCGCATCACGCCGAAACGGCTGGATAAAAAGTTACCAATTTTGGTACAGGAATAACTGAACATCCAAAGATGGTTATAGGATACTTTTTATTAGGATGCAGCTGTGATGGTTAACCCGGACTTCGAGAATTACTACCGAAGTTGTTGAATATTGAACGCATACAAATGTAAGTAGCAGTGTATCAGGTTATTGAGAGTTGCTGCTCGACAATGTATGCATTTTGTATGAAAAACAACCATGATTCGAGACAAGACAAAATTATTAAATTTACAATGTAGAAAGGATTTCACCTAGCCGGGATTTGAACCCAGAACCAACTGAAATAATAACAGTGTTATCTCATGCATTTTCTTTTGCTTCCTTATTCATTATACCACGGATAACAAAACAGTGAGGCCATCACGTATCCGTTCAGTGGTGCTGTCGCCATTATTGACGTACGCTCGATTGAGTTAAGTTGGCACCTGAATCTTCTGGCGTTACTTAGGACATTATTATGACAGGCCATATTAATATATTAGTATTAGTACCTTCGTAGACGAAAATAATTTATTGTCATCTTAATAGATGTCATTAATATATGTTCAGGTAGGACTATGAGCTAATTATTTTTCAAGGTGCTTTGAATAGTTATCTACAATAAATAAACAATAAATATTCAAAACGATATATAAACATGTCTAGCCTCAATTTAAACTAAACCAAGATGATGTTCACAATGGTAGCACCGAAGGTGCGGAGCGATCTAGAGAAGTCGCCCACCCACTAAATTAAGAAGTAACTTGATGCGAGGCCGTAGGCCGAGCTCTACGTAGCACCGAAGGTGCAGAGCGTCCCAGGGATGCCGCTCACACATTTAAGCTTATATTAAGTGTGTGGGCGGCCTCGCATTAAGTTTTTTAAATCTACAATAGACAATAAATATTAAAAACAATCTTTTAAACATACCTAAGTCTTGACTCAATCTTAATTAAACCAAGATGATGTTCACAAGCGTAGCACCGAAGGTGCGGAGCGTTCTAGGGAAGTCGCCCACCCACTAATATAAGTAGTAACTTAATGCGAGGCCGTAGGCCGAGCTCCACGTAGCACCGAAGGTGCAGAGCGTCCCAGGGAAGCCGCTCACACACTTGAACTTATATTAAGTGGGTGGGCGGCCTCACATTAAGTTATTTAAATCTACAATAGACAATAAATATTCAAAACGATTTTTTGAACATAAGTCTTGCCTCAATTTTAATTAAACCAAGATCATGTTCACAAGCGTAGCACCGAAGGTGCGGAGCGTCCTAAAGAAGGCGCCCACCCACTAATATAAGTAGTAACTTAACGCGAGGCCGTAGGCTGAGCTTCACGTAGCACTGAAGGTGCAGAGCGTCCCAGGGAAGCCGCTCACAGATTTAAACTTACATTAAGTGGGTGGGTGGCCTCGCAATAAGTTATTTAAATCTACAATAGACAATAAATATTAAAAATTGGGCGAGTGCGAGTCCGACTCGCGCATGAAGGGTTCCGTACCATAATCTTTAACAAGTTTGTTGTAGGGAGCCCCCTTAAATACTTATTTTATTTTATTTTTAGTATTTGTTGTTATAGCGGCAATAGAAATACGTCATCAGTGAAAATTTCAACTGTCCAGCTATCACCATTCTTGAGATACAGCCTGGTGAAAGACGGACGGACGGACAGCGAAGTCTCAGTAATAGGGCCCCGTTTTTACCCTTTGGGTACGGAACCCTAAAAACTATCTTTTAAACATAAGTCTTGCCTCAATTTTAATAAAATCAAGATCATGTTCACAAGCGTAGCACCGAAGGTGCGGAGCGTCCTAGGGAAGGCGCCCACTCACTAATATAAGCAGTAACTTAATGCGAGGCCATAGGCCGAGCTTCACATAGCACCGAAGGTGCAGAGCGTCCCAGGGATGCCGCTCACACATTTAAGCTTATATTAAGTGAGTGGGCGGCCTCGCATTAATTTATTTGAACATATTTTAAGTGGGTGGGCGTCCCAGGGAAGCCGCCAACCCACTTAACATATGTTTAAGTGACTTAATAGGCGGGTTCCTTCCTTCCTTGGGTGGGACGCTCCGCACCTACGGTGCTACGCGGAGCTCGGCCTTCGGCCTCGCATTGAGTTACTTCAACTTATATTAAGTGGGTGGGCGGCTTCTTTGCAACGCTCCGCACCTTCGGTGCAACGCGGAGCTCGGCCTGCCTTCGGCCTCGCATTAAGTTACTTCAACTTATATTAAGTGGGTGGGCGAATTCCTTGAGACGCTCCGCACCTTCGGTGCTACGCGGAGCTCGGCCTTCGGCCTCGCATTAAGTTACTTCGACTTATATTAAGTTGGTGGGCGGATTCCTTGGGACGCTCTGCACCTACGGTGCTACGCGGAGCTCGGCCTTCGGCCTCGCATTAAGTTACTTCAACTTATAATAAGTGGGTGGGCGAATTCCTTGAGACGCTCCGCACCTACGGTGCTACGCGGAGCTCGGCCTTCGGCCTCGCATTAAGTTACTTCTACTTATATTAAGTGGGTGGGCGGCTTCCTTGGGACGCTCCGCACCTTCAGTGCTACGCGGAGCTCGGCCTTCGGCCTCGCATTAAGTTACTTCAACTTATAAGAAGTGGGTGGACAAATTCCTTGGGACGCTCCGCACCTACGGTGCTACGCGGAGCTCGGCCTTCGGCCTCGCATTAAGTTACTTCAACTTATATTAAGTGGGTGGGCGGCTTCCTTGGGACGCTCCGCACCTTCGGTGCTACGCGGAGCTCGGCCTTCGGCCTCGCATTAAGTTACTTCAACTTATATTAAGTGGGTGGGCGAATTCCTTGAGAAGCTCCGCACCTTCGGTGCTACGCGGAGCTCGGCCTTCGGCCTCGCATTAAGTTACTTCAACTTATAAAAAGTGGGTGGGCGGCTTCCTTGGGACCGCACCTTCGGTGCTACGCGGAGCTCGGCCTTCGGCCTCGCATTAAGTTACTTCAACTTATATTAAGTGGGTGGGCGAATTCCTTGAGACGCTCCGCACCCTCGGTGCTATGCGGAGCTCGGCCTTCGGCCTTGCATTAAGTTACTTCGACTTATATTAAGTGGGTGGGCGGCTTCCTTAGGACGCACCGCACCTTCGGTGCTACGCGGAGCTCGGCCTTTGGCCTCGCAATAACTGTTGTAAACGTATGATATTGTGTTTACGCGTGCGAAGCCGCGGGCACAAGCTAGTATATATATATATATAAAAGAAAAAACAACAATTTAAAACACCTCCGACACATGTATCTGGTCACCACGTGACCCCCGTGAGTGATATATAAAAAGGAATACTTACGTAGCTCAAATTGGCTGAGATCTGTCACTTGTTCCAATTAAAGCTGAATATCTTGGAAACTACTGGTTTTATTTTCACCAAATATAGTCGAAGTTCAACATTCCTACGGAGCGCTAAAAACACTACATACAAATGGCCACCTAATCGTGATGTATACCTACGTATTACGTATGTTTGTATGGAAACAATAAGCAATTTGCCATTTTACCCCGTAAAAGTGCGTTTAATTAATGTTTGTCATACTTACTGCTTTTTAGGGTTCCGTACCCAAAGGGTAAAAACGGGACCCTATTACTGAGACTTCGCTGTCCGTCCGTCCGTCCGTCCGTCCGTCCGTCCGTCTGTCACCAGGCTGTATCTCCACAACGGTGATAGCTAGACAGTTGAAATTTTCACAGATGATGTATTTCTATTGCCGCTATAACAACAAATACTAAAAATAAAATAAAATAAATATTTAAGGGGGGCTCCCATACAACAAACTTGTTATAGATTATATATGTATAGGTACGGAACCCTTCATGCGCGAGTCGGGCTCGCACTTGCCCAATTTTTTTAATTATGAAGGTTCTGAAAACAATTTTAAAATGTGTATTGGATCTAAAAAAGAAAGATAAAATTTACGTACCTTTGAAGGCAGATTAAAGAAAAAGTTTTTTTTTAATTGTTTATTTTTCTTTGTTTCATGACATACTAGCTGTGCCCCGCGGTGTTACCCGCTTATCCCACGGGTACAATAAATTTATTCGGGATGAAAAGTATCCTATGTCCTTTGCCGGGTCTCAAACTATCTCCATACCAAATTTCATCTAAGTCGGTTCAGCGGTTTAAGCGTGAAGAGGTAACAGACAGACAGACACACTTTCGCATTTATAATTAGTATGGATTGAGCTAATTTTATTCATATAACTGCAGTATATAGAACTTAACATCAGTTGTCATCCCAATTGAGGTTTGAACTCAACTATTTAGGACCTAGTCATGAATTAAAATTCGCTCGTAACATGACAAGTTGCGAAAAGTTTCTAGAGTTAGGTAAAAGTGTACCTAATTTTAATGTTTTGAGGTTTTGAAATACGATGGTTGCTTCGCCAAATCCAATTTCAAATCAAATTAGATTCGTTAATCCGTTTTAATGGATTATTCAACGGAAAGAACAAATAAGTTTCTTATTATTTTTAGAAATCAATACGAAAACAGGTGTTTGATAATTTTCGTCAAGAGATGCCCTAAGTTATGAACTTATAATATAATTAAGAAATACTAATATTAAAATGCGAAAGTGTGTCTGTCTGTCTGTCTGTTACCTCTTCACGCTTAAACCGCTGAATCGATTTTGATGAAATTTGGCATAGAGATAGTTTAAGATACGAGGAAGGACATAGGATAGTTTTCATCCTGGAAATTATACCTAAAAAGATTGAAAAGTGAGTGAACATTTCTGTTGGGGTGCGGTGACCCTGTAGGAAATGTAATTATTAGACCAAAAGCACAATTGCTCTTACATTTGCTTAGGCGCTTTAAATAATCCTTTTTATCGAGTTCCACGCGTACGTAGTCGCGGGCAAAATCTAGTTAAGAAATATTAATGACTAGGAGATGCCCGCAACGTCGCCCGCGTATTTTTTCTTTACCGTAGACGGATAATAGGTATCCTATTACCATCTTTGGATGTCCAGCTATCCCTGTGGCAAAATTGGTTAAAATTTATTCAGCCGTTTCGGCGTGATGCGAGGATAAAGGAAATTTTGAAAAAAGATGGCGACAGGTTGCGACACCACCGCGCGACTGTACAAAACAAAATGACGATCCTGCATCACGCTATCAAATTTTTTCCTGAAATCATGACCACTCTCCATAGAAAAAAATATAGATAATATGTTCCATTTTGTAACCAACATTTTCATATGTTTTATTAAAGCTGTAACGTCTGCTAACGTAAACCAAATGTTTACAATGTAGCGAATAATTGAAAAATTTAATGGGCAGACAGGATTCGAACAAATTTGAGACGATGGTGCCGATTATAAAGTCTAAATCTTTACGGTAGATGGCGCTACGATGCCACCCTAAGGCATGTTGAAGCAACTGGTTGAAAGATTCAATGGCTCTGACATCTGGTTCGGTGGTCCAGTTGGTAGGACGCCCGTGTTGGCCCGGAAAGCCGTTGGAAACGTAGGTTCGTCAAAATTTTCAGGTTAAGTATTTAACAAAGTGAAATATTGTTAGGCAAAAAATAAGGCTTATGTCGTAAAAAAAACGAATTGAATTCTGTTTATTCTGTCCACTTTGTTACTAACTTTTTCATATTCGTTTCTAGAAATAGTAACTAAGTGGAATGTAATTAACATTTCTTAACGTATGTATGCCCAGTCATGTCATAGTATAGTGCATTCCTTCTCCCGTTCTGTATACATTTATGAAAATACTTGCTTCTTTCGCAGTATTACCCGCTCAGGCGCTCATCCAGTGTTCCCGTAACACTACATTTTTCGAGATGAATGTGTCAGCTACCACCATACCAAATTATTATAAATATATATATACATAGATACGACCTGTTAGCATGAAGCTTCTATGATGATATTGATGATACAGGCATGTGACATCATAAAAAGCAGTAGTCAAAACACGTCTTCTTTTTAGTTATTGTACAATAATTAAAAAGGGATATATTTAAATGCACATCTGTATAATTTTTCAGTACACTAGGTAACTCCACTTATTAACTGAATGCATACCAGAAAAACGAATGCTGTGCAAAAAAAAACAATTGATTAACTGAACATGTCCTACAAAAAAAACTTAAACATCATTCAAAACGAGATGACCTTTTTAACCGAATTCACACCAAAAATATGGTTCGTACATCGGATATATTTGAAAGTTTCACCAAAAATACTGACTTGCACACTAATTATCCTCGCACTGCACACTAAGATCCGACTCGGCCGGGTTAGGTTAGGTTAGTTTTTTTTTTATATGCAGTAAAACAGTTTTGCATTGAATTCGCATTATTTAGTGTGCATAATTAGTGTGCAAGTCAATATTTTTGGTGAAACCTTCAAATATTTTGATCGAAAAAAGGGAATATACAGATATCGATTTAAATACATGCCAATTAAAAATAGTATGATGTCCAAAAGATAGTGATAGCTTATTTGGTTCCGCGTATTTTTTAATGTGTGTTTAGTGGTTTCAATGCCACAATTTATATTCACTATAGTCAAATACCGTATTTAAGGCTAAATAATTGAAATGAAATAGAGTTGAACCAGAATTTAATTTGCTGTGAATCGTTACCACAAATTGCCAGCTTTAAAGTACAAAGACAAATCCGATCCAAACTCAAATCAAAGCTTGGATTCGAATCGCCCACAGTTAAATGATTGACAACTATTTTAAATTAAATTCAAGCAATTTCGAGTATTTTGTCATTGGCATAATTTGCTTCCATTAAAAAAGTCCTTAATTATAATGTCAACCGTTTTTGTATATTTGAATACGGAATAGCGCTCATAAGTTACAATACAATACAATACAAGTACTCTTTATTGCACACCTCATAAAACATACAGGAGAATAAAATGCAAGAAATTACAATTAGAGGTAAACAACAGGCGGTCTTATCGCTAAAGAGCGATCTCTTCCAGACAACCTTTGGGTAGTGTTAGTGTAAGTTACTTTTCCAACCCCCGACGAAAAAACACGGGTGTTATAAGTTTAACATGTGTGTCTGTGGCATCTCAACTCCCAAACGGTTGGACCAATTTGGGCGCTTTTTTTAAATCGAAAGTCTCGTCCGTCGAGATGGTTCTTAGCTATGTTCGGTGGAAATAGGACCAGTAGTTTTCAAGATATTCAGCCTTAATTGGAACAAGTGACAAGATCTGTGCCAATATTGATGCTTAGAATTCCAAATTTTGTAGTTATGTTCAGTTTTAGTGGCATTTTCTATATCACTCATTAAATGAGGGTCTCATGATGAACAGCTATTAGCGTCGGGGGTGTTTTAATTTTTTGATTTGTGCTATTATTTCTTATGCTGTTTCAAACTTTTCTTTGAGCTGCTATCTTCAGCTTTGAAATGTATTAAAATGTATGAAATTGGTCAATGTTTAACTCGATATTAATAAAACATTACACTCGAAAGTTAGCTCAGTTTGTAAGCACCTGCCTACTGAGCTGGCGGTCCCGGGTTCGAATCCCGGCCAGGGCAAATATTTGTGTGATGAACTCGAATATTTGTGCTTGGGTCATGGTTGTTCTATGTATTTAAGTATATATTTATCTATATAAGTATGTATATCGGGTTACGTAGCATAACATCTAAAATCAAATGTCATAAACTTGATACCCATACGTCTAGAATGCCGAAAGCCTAAATGAATAATGTTCGTAATCTATAACGTTCGAAATACATACAACACGACTGGTCGAATGAATATAATATCGAAGTACAAAATGAATAATATTATTTGTCATAAACTTGATACACATACGTCGAGAATGTCGAAAGCCTAAATAAATAATGTTTTTAATCTATAACGTTCGTAATACATACAACACGCCTGTACCTGGAATACATTTTGTGGACGTAGACTGATCGAATTAAATAGTGTAATATATATATATAATAATATTAATAATAGAAAATATTATATCGTATGAATATTTATTTAAACTGAAACTAAACACAAGTACTTCTTTTATAACAAAAACATTTTAAATGTATAATCACAAATTGGCAGCAATATTCTTCAAAAGGTCGAAGTGACCGTATTCGTGTATTTTCGTTATAATATTTGCTACGTAGGTATATTACAAATATGCGATTCATTTTTCCTAGGTATGTCTTTTTGACGGAATTTGATGTCCCAGTTTTATTTTTTCAATTTCCATAATACTGTTCTTGGTTTCTTTTTTGCCGATTTTTAACAAAAGTATAACCATTTCGCCATAATAATGTCCCACCTTTTTAGGGTTCCGTAGTCAACTAGGAACCCTTCTAGTTTCGCCATGTCCGGCTGTCCGTCTGTCCGTCCGCGGCTTAGCTCCGTGATCATTAGTACCAGAAAGCTGAAATTTGGTATGAGTATGTGTATGTATCACGCCGACAAAACAGTAGAATAAAAACTAAAAAAACTTTTTTTTTTCGGGCACCTCCCGTACACCTAAAGAGGGGGTGATTTATTTTTTTCGTTCGAAAACTAGTGTGTGGGGTGTCGGTGAATAGGTCTTTTAAAAATAATAGGGGTCTTCAAACATTATTTTTTGACAAATTTAGCAGTTTTGTAAACATTCACTCCAAAAATAAAAAAATAGTGTCCCCCCCCCCCTCTAACTTTTCAACCACGGGTCAAAAAATTATGGAAAATTCATGAAAATGAGGCCTTATAAGTACTTTCAATGAAAACTATATTGAATAAAATCGGTTGAGCCGTTTTTAAGTTATCGCAAAAAACCATAATTTTCTTTAAAATGACGTAAGTGCCGCGCGGTGTCCCTACACTTCGAACGTTACACATATTGGTTAAGTGCCATACTATATTAAAAAAAATCGCTCAATCTGGCGCGTTTAATCGATAACTTCCAGAAGGTAATAAGTAATTACTGTTACTTTGGCGTTTACGACCTTTTTATAGAGCTTGAAATCTTTCTCGTAATTTAAGTCTTTCTCGTAATTTTCGTCTATTAACTACGGAACCCTACACTGAGCGTGGCCCGACATGCTCTTGGCCGGTTTTTGACTTTTAATAAACTCCATCTTCAAGTTTTGGTTGACTGATATGACAGAAGACAGAAACAAAGCCATGCTACGTTATGTTGACAAGTGATTTATTGATTTTTAAAGAGGTGCAGTGACATTAATATCTTAGGTACTTATAGAATATTAAAGAGGTTGATCTCCTGATATCCCGATAACTAGTTGAGAGCACTATTTTCTGTACGCATTTTGTATTTCGGTGTGTACATTAATTCGGTGTAGATTATATTATCCAAACCGAAACGACGAGGGCGGGTCGCTAGTTAATAGGATAAAGCTAAATCTCAGACAACGTCATCTATCTTTTATACCATAATAGATAGATAATAGGTACTCAAAGATTTTATTTCGTTATATAATTTGACTTTATGTATTTTCAACGTTATACATAGTGAGCAGTATAGATTACAAATGTTATGAATTTAGACCGTAGAGTTTTTAAATTTATGATAAAAGAAGTTATTATTACCGTACGTTATGCAACTTGACCGTATATATTTTGAACGTATGAAAAACGAACTTATGACATTCGATTTTAGATATTATGCTACGTAACCATTCATAAGCACGTGTTCGTTCTACATGAAGTTTTATTGACGTGACAACGTCTTAATTTAGGTTGCGCTCGGAGTCACTCATGAAAAAATGTAACGCCCGCTCACGGTTGATGAGTGAGAGAGACAAAATATATTGACGTGACAACGTCTTAAATTAGGTTGCGGCTCGGAGTCACTCATGAAAAAGTGTAACGCCCGCTCACGGTTGATCGCTCACGGTTGATGAGTGAGAGAGACAAAATATATTTCTATAGTTAAAATTTGTGCAATTCTTATTTTCATTCATCGAACAAGAGGGAAGAGGGCGGAAGAGGGAAGAGGGAAGAGGGAAGAAGAGACGGACATAATTTTTTCTTAAAAATCGATATGGGTGTCATCTCCGAGGTTCCTCGGGGTTCCGATTACGAAAATGACATCCATTTTGAAATCCAAGATGGTGGACATTATTTTTTCTTAAAAATCGATATGGGTGTCATCTCCAAGTTTCCTCGGGGTTCCGATTACGAAAATGACATCCATTTTGAAATCCAAGATGGCGGACATTATTTTTTCTTAAAAATCGATATGGGTGTCATCTCCAAGGTTCCTCGGGGTTCCGATTACGAAAATGACATCCATTTTGAAATCCAAGATGGCGGACATTATTTTTTCTTAAAAATCGATATGGGTGTCATCTCCGAGGTTCCTCGGGGTTCCGATTACGAAAATGACATCCATTTTGAAATCCAAGATATGGTGGACATTATTTTTTCTTAAAAATCGATATGGGTGTCATCTCCAAGTTTCCTCAGGGTTCCGATTACGAAAATGACATCCATTTTGAAATCCAAGATGGCGGACATTATTTTTTCTTAAAAATCGATATGGGTGTCATCTCCAAGGTTCCTCGGGGTTCCGATTACGAAAATGACATCCATTTTGAAATCCAAGATGGCGGACATTATTTTTTCTTAAAAATCGATATGGGTGTCATCTCCGAGGTTCCTCGGGGTTCCGATTACGAAAATGACATCCATTTTGAAATCCAAGATATGGTGGACATTATTTTTTCTTAAAAATCGATATGGGTGTCATCTCCAAGGTTCCTCGGGGTTCCGATTACGAAAATGACATCCATTTTGAAATCCAAGATGGCGGACATTATTTTTTCTTAAAAATCGATATGGGTGTCATCTCCGAGGTTCCTCGGGGTTCCGATTACGAAAATGACATCCATTTTGAAATCCAAGATGGTGGACATTATTTTTTCTTAAAAATCGATATGGGTGTCATCTCCAAGTTTCCTCAGGGTTCCGATTACGAAAATGACATCCATTTTGAAATCCAAGATGGCGGACATTATTTTTTCTTAAAAATCGATATGGGTGTCATCTCCAAGGTTCCTCGGGGTTACAATTACGAAAATGACATCCATTTTGAAATCAAAGATGGCGGACATAATTTTTTCTTAAAAATCGATATGGGTGTCATCTCCGAGGTTCCTCGGGGTTCCGATTACGAAAATGACATCCATTTTGAAATCCAAGATGGTGGACATTATTTTTTCTTAAAAATCGATATGGGTGTCATCTCCAAGTTTCCTCGGGGTTCAGATTACGAAAATGACATCCATTTTGAAATCCAAGATGGCGGACATTATTTTTTCTTAAAAATCGATATGGGTGTCATCTCCAAGGTTCCTCGGGGTTCCGATTACGAAAATTACATCCATTTTGAAATCCAAGATGGCGGACATTATTTTTTCTTAAAAATCGATATGGGTGTCATCTCCAAGTTTCCTCGGGGTTCCGATTACGAAAATGACTTCGATTTTGAAATCCAAGATGGCGGACATAATTTTTTCTTTTTTGGCGGAAGAGGGAAGAGGGAAGAGGGAAGAGGGAAGAGGGAAGAGGGAAGAGGGAAGAGGGAAGAGGGAAGAGGGAAGAGGGAAGAGGGAAGAGGGAAGAGGGAAGAGGGAAGAGGGAAGAGGGAAGAGGGAAGAGGGAAGAGGGAAGAGGGAAGAGGGAAGAGGGAAGAGGGAAGAGGGAAGAGGGAAGAGGGAAGAGGGAAGAGGGAAGAGGGAAGAGGGAAGAGGGAAGAGGGAAGAGGGAAGAGGGAAGAGGGAAGAGGGAAGAGGGAAGAGGGAAGAGGGAAGAGGGAAGAGGGAAGAGGGAAGAGGGAAGAGGGAAGAGGGAAGAGGGAAGAGGGAAGAGGGAAGAGGGAAGAGGGAAGAGGGAAGAGGGAAGAGGGAAGAGGGAAGAGGGAAGAGGGAAGGGGGAAGTACAATGTTTTAGTAAACAAAATATATTTCTATAGTTAAAATTTGTGCAATTCTTATTTTCATTCAATTCCTTGTTCCTATTGTGCAATTTAATAATATTCATATCAATAAATATTCTACCGAGAATAAGACGTTGTCACGTAAAATCTTCCTTCGCCCGTAAAACCGACTTTACAGGCAACCATTTTTTTTTTTTCTTAGAAACCTTATCTTTACGAATATTCACTGGAAAACAATTGTTCACCATTGTATTGTAAAACTTTTTGTGTTATTATTATTTTTACTTATTACACTTGGACATTTGCTATTTTTTGGGGCTTCGTACCTCAAAAGGAAAAAACGGTACCCATAGAATCGTTTTTTTGTCCGTATGTCCGTCCATCTGCCTGTCAAGACCCTTTATCTTGGGAACGCATGGAGGTATCAAGTTTGAAATTAAAACCATATACTTAAGTCTGCGGTCCCTTGAAGCTGTAAATTAAATTTCTGAGTAAACGTAAAAAAAAGATTTAGCCGTTTATGCCGCGAAAAACGTATATTTCGACACTCGCAAGGGAATCAAAATGTATAGGGTATTTTCCGTTGACCTAGAACTATGAAATTTGGCAAATACAGTCTGACCAAAAAGAGTAGAAATTAAAAAGTGGCAATACTGTAGTGTCATCTCTTTCTAATTAATATAAGAAAACAAAGACGACACTACTGTATTGCCACTTTTTAATTTTGACTCTTTTGGTCAGCCTGTAATACCGTCTTATCAGCATTTTAAAAGGAATAAGGACTCTTAAACTTAACACTATTTAAAAATGTTATCAATCTTTGACATGTAACACGGTGTAACCAAATAAAGAATTTGTATTTGTATTTACGCGGGTCAAAACTTATAAAAACCACTCATAATATTTCATCCATTTCGTAACAAACTAGGGAGGTCTACTGCCTCAGAGAGCCACTAATTAATAATAAAATGTAGCTTGTCCTATTCAGAAAATGTACCAAAAGCCAGAACGTTCGCTGAAATTTGATGCATATCACTAAATATCTACAGAATAGAGCAATTT
Organism: Apotomis betuletana; assembly: GCA_932273695.1. NCBI lineage: Eukaryota > Metazoa > Arthropoda > Insecta > Lepidoptera > Tortricidae > Apotomis > Apotomis betuletana. Next base: position 5,774,094 of record OW026298.1, on the reverse strand, counting down.
CGTGTCCTTGCCAGTCCAATTAGACTGAACCTTCCATTTTGCTCGTTACGTCAACACCAGTCGAAAAACAGCCTAAATACACAAATATTCTGTACTTACTTGATACCTCTTTCCACTGTACTGAAGAGTTCACGCTATAGAGGGGTAATAGCGAAAATAGCTTTTAAGTGAGTGTTATTTCGTCTCAACTCTCTTAAATATGATCGTAAAAGGAATTTGAATATAGGCATCGCTTTTGACCCCTTGTTGTGTTCAGAATAGAATTCTGTGAAGTGCTATGGCGTCGCAGATATTATGGAAAGCTTCTTTTATATTTTGTTAAGAGGCCTTATACAATGTAATACTTAACTTACTTACTTTGAACTTTTATTGGTGTGCAATAAAGTATGGTATTATTATTATTATTACTTATATATTTTTTCATCTTATTGATCGGCGTCGCTCATGCGGAGAATGACTGACAGTGGCAATGGCATCCTGAGAACGTTGGCTGGTAAGCTAGATGCACCATTGCTAAAGCATTGGAACAGCCTACATGTGGCAGCAACAGATGTCGAGAAATGGTGCATCTAGAAAAAAACAAAAAGCTAGTGTGAGCAAAGTGTAAGTGCTGTTTATTATAGTTCGTTATTTATTATGTCAATATTTCATTGTGTGTGTACTAACCTTAGGTTAAGCTGTATTTACTAAAAATATATGGATCTTTTTCCGAAATAAATAATTTGAATTGAATTGATAATGATTATGATATTTATGGCCTTACACAATGTAATACTTATGTATTTTTTTCATCTTATTGATAATGATTATGATGAATGAATGAGTTCTAGATAGCATAGCTATTTCATTTTAATGCTTTCATTGCGTGCTCTCTAAAATAAGTTGAGAAAAATCATTTTTCTGCGTTAATATTGCCAATTTCGAGTAGTTTTTGAAACAAATATTACCAATGAAAAATTCAAACTGTAGATTTCAAATATATAAGTACTAATCAATCACAATAGCCCTGTACTAACCTGTAACATTGATAAAATATCAAGAAATTTGTTTGATCATAGCGAAAAAAATCAAAAACAATCAGCATTTTTTGAACGGATAAGGAGCCTTAAATACACAGTTATGATTAATGGGTAAATAAAGCGGGAGCTTTTTGCTTTTTATTATTCACGAAACGTGCGAAATATTGTATCTGCACCGACCACCGTTGATGGGCGCGACGCTACTCGTATTAAAACATGACCCCTCTGCCTCCTATACCTAAAAAATTGTTGGCCTGACTTCTGAAGTCATTTCTACCGGTATATTGTTGGAGAGGCTGGAATGATATGTTCTATTTACGAATACTATTTATATGAATATTATGTCTGTATGTATTTCCTTATAATATCTGTGGGCGAAGTACATTTGCAATTTTATTCGAATGTCGATAGACTGACATGTTTATTGAGCTATCTTACATTCAATATAATGGACGTTACAGTAATGATAAGTATCTCGCAGCCGTAAACTATAGATGTACATATATATACAGATACAGTAACGGCAAAAAATCATATCTTTGTATTTTGTACACTTTTAAAATCACTAAAGATCACTTATACAGAAAACTAACTTACTATTTCAATTTTAGCAAATAAAATCCAATATTTTTCTATCCAAATAGTAATATAAAACAACAACGTTGAAAATTTATGTATTTTTTATAACATCTCGCTTCCTGGCCAAGGCAAGACGAAAAACTTTAGACAAACCACGAGCGGTAATTCATAAAACCCCAGAACGCATATTTATATACACAAACACCTCCGATCTGGGACATTCACGAATTCATTGCCCTGGGTATGTAATGTACTATAACGCCACGTCTCTGATACACTAGGCACAATTCTGAATTCTTACGCTTCTTTTTTCGACTTGAATTGCCTTGCCAGCGTCAACAAATATAGCATAAATGTTCTTTTGATTGCGTTGATTAAGTATAGAAGTTAGATATTTTCACAGCTCCAAGGATCTAAACCAGAGTACCTATTTGATATTCAATTCAGCTTGATACCTCCTATCGTCCTAAGAAAAACGTCTTGGCAGTCTGACAGACAGACGGAGAAAAAAGTGATCTTATAAGCGATCCTATTTTGCCGATCTCGTATTCCTTTTAAAATGCTGATTGTTTTAGATAGATTCTCTATCATAGAGATTGTGTGAGTGAGATTTTTCTTAACATATTATTGATGTTACTACCGGGAACATGGCTACTGGGATTTATTGGTATATATTATACTTATTTGAAACCTATAGTTTGAATTTTTTTATTGATAATTTTTGTTTCAAAAACTACCTACACGAAATTGACAAAATTCACGCGGAAAATTAGTTTTTTCACCGTATTTTCGACTGCACGCAACGAAAGCATGAAATAGCTATGTTTACTACCTAAGAACTCGGGGAAAAGTATTATTCACTTCAAAAAGTTGGTTGAAATTATCAATATATTTGACATACTTAATAATGAAAAAAATATTTTTATACTATTGTTTTAAAGGAATAAGGCCTTAACACTGAAAAGAAAAATAGCAATTTAAATACTTGAGCAATAGCGAATTGTGCTTACGAGTGAGGAGTAACTAAGATTACGCTACTACTTTTACAAAACTTATTTTGGTTACTAGTAGCCCTCAGTTCGTCAGTCGTCCGATTTATCCAACTACCAGCTAACATTTGGGCTACTGTTAAGAAATATTTTTTTTCAGTGAAGGTACGGAACCGTACAAAACTACAAACATTGCTCTTTCTTATAGCTCACATATGTCGCAAAACATTGAACCTAGTAAACACCACCCAGCGCAGCAGATGTTGCATTTAATTACTTTGAACCAAATGAGATAGCTCTCGAGACCCATTTAGAAGACTTTTATAGTTGTCCAACGGGTTGGGAGTTACTGCAATGAGACCACAAACTTATATAAGTAAAGTGGGGTAATACTAACAAAGTTTATTGTCTAATGGGGTAAGACAAACAGTTACAGTGGACTGTGACAGTCTTCTTCAGTCGAAAACTGGCGATAAACTGCGCAGGATCGGGACAAGTGGTGTGCTTAGAGATGTATCGTTCTTGGGAACGTTTGCCGATTAGTACGGGGAAAGAGCGTTCAAATCGGGAAACGTTCTCAAAAACGGCACATCTAGGTGTGCTCTCGTTTCAGAGGCTAAGATCCTGTTTGGGTCACTGAGCCAAAATAGTTAGTTAGTTAGTCTTCCTCCGGTGATAGTCTTTCCCCACCTTGCTGTAATTTTATTCTCTTCGTGCAAGTATAATATCTTGTTGTTGGGTCTGCATAAAAGGACGCCAAGGAGAGAAATATAACTAGAAAAAAACACTGAGCTCGGATGTTATATGTTCATCTTTTAAAATATGCCCCTGCCCATACCTCCCCCAAGATCCCTAAATTTTGGTAGGACTCGGCAGATCCTCATTTCTAGTGCCAAAATAAAGTTACAAACAAAGTTTGATTGATGTACTCGTACAGAATTTGCCGCCAAACTGTTGTAAGTATGTAGTGTGACTTTACTTCTGTGACAATACCTTAATTATGTGTGACAGAATTGAAAAGACTGGTCCGCTTTTCACGGCTCTGCTCCAATAGACCGCTGTCTTATACAGCTATAGGAAAGATGCAGCAATATTTAAGACACGTATGGAGATAACTTTCCATCTCACTCCTTCGTTATACTTTTCTAAATTAGTCACTGACGAGAGGGATGCAATTACGAAGGAGTGAAATGGAGTTATGTCCATACTTGTCTCACGTATTGATACATCCCTATCGTCAGTGACTAAATTAAGGAAAGTGTAACGAAGGAGTGAGATGGAAAGTTATCTCCATACGTGTTTAGATATTGCCGCACCTCTCCCGTCAGTGATCAAACTGATTAATTTAGGAAAGTGTAATAACCGCATTATTGAATCCTCACCCCCGCCGGCGGAGACCTTAGTTTGCGTTTTTCTCTGCATCATAGCACGTCTCTCTTTCCACCCTTCTCCCGCCCGAAGTGATTCGGTTCAGTCTATTCACGGCGCAGTCAAACACAGTCATAGACATTTATAGGTGTGCTACCATAACATACATAGAGGGATGGTTTGAGGAGATTACATTTTTAACAAACACTTAAAGAGTTGCTTCTTCAACAGGCAGCAGAAAGCGGAAATGCGGAAGACTTTATGCGCCTGTACCTGAGTGAACCTTCTCGGCTAGCGGTGAGGGACGTCCGTGGACGTACCGTGGCACATCAAGCGGCAGCCCGCAATACTACCAATATACTGCACATCATTAACAACTATGGCGGAGGTAAGGTTATTTATATACCAGGTTTTTCCTGTAATAGACGCAAAAAATTTGATTCTACTCTTCAAATTGAACAACATTTGTTCAGCAACTTTAAAAAAAAGTATGTTTTCGGAATTTTATTATTTCAAACAAATTAATAGTAGTTTATGTGACTGTACATAATCAAGGGTATTAAACACGAGTGTGGTTTATGAAACGCGCCGAAGGCAAGTTTCATAATAACATCACACGAGTGTTTTAATGCCTAATTATGTACAGTTACATACACTTCTTTATCTAGCCACATATCATAGGCCTCCATGATGCATTCAGGAGTCGCACATTACGACAAATATTACCCGGTAATGGCGGTAATGAAGTTTTCTGGCAGCTGTCATAGTTTTTTTTAATTCAGACACAAACTAGATTTGGCCCCAACTATCATATCGATCGATATCTTACTTACGTGCGACATTTGTAAAATTTGATGCAAATTGACAATTCATTTCGAACTAAACGTCATCTCGACTGATATTAGAATAGAGGTCAAATCAAATTTCTTTGTTTTTCAAAGATGTTCGAAATTTGAATAAATAATATTATCGAATTCGTGTTATTATTTAGCAATAATAACATTTTCACAGATAAGAAATTTGTTCTCATAAAACAGTCTTTTTTTATGGTTGTCATAATGTGCGGTTCTTGAACGCATCATGGAAGGTTTATGATATTTGGATAGATAAATAGTATTTTCAATGTACGTCGTCCAACATTGACATTCCCTGAGCATTGACATAGCTGTCACTCTATTGACAACATTTATTTGACTGTTGGATTTTTTTAACACATAGGTATTTGACACATGACAGCACCCATATAACTAAAATATGCATACCTTAATCTATTGAATAAAAAATAAATAAACAATCAGTGAATGCCTAAACGTTTTTTAATTTCTATTTGATACATATATTCCATTAAAAAATACAACTGTGACCCTAATATAACATAATACACATGCATAGGCCTGGGTTTCCCTTGATTGTCCTAGTTTGGAGGCAGTCCGGGGGCCGTCCGGAGGGGTTTTCAAAAAGTGTCCGGCGAAAAACCTTTTCATGCATGGACACTTTTTATGTGAATGAAAAGTAAAGCGATTGTTCTTTTAATAATATTATTTTCGGACACGTCCGGGGGAAAAATGCGATTTACGCCAAATGTCCGGCTTTTTATATCGTTGTCCGAATTCAGTGAATTTAGAGTGGCAGCCCTACATGCAAGTCATTATGTTACAGAGCTGAACGCCCAAGACAATAACGGGAACACTCCTCTCCATGTCGCAGTAGAAAATGAAGCGTTGGACGCTATCGACTTCTTGTTGCAGCAGTAAGTATTTTTTATTATTCACACTTTGGATGTCACATAATGTTCGTACCCTATAGTCTGTACTTTTAGGTATTAAAAAAAATGTAAACAAACCGGAGCTGTCAAATTGACAGCAAGCAATGGCGAATGTCAAACCGACAAAATTAAAAATCACGTAAGGTAGGTGTTGCTACTTTAAACCTATTTACCTTCTATTTAGGTCGGGTTTCTTCTAGTATAATGTGGCCTTTTGTGTTAAACCTCTGCAAATTTGGGTATTTTTTGGGTAAAAATATATATATTTATTTAATGTGATAAAAATATGTTTGTATTCGTGAATTTGTAAATATTCGGTAAAATTAAGCGATAACACGTGTCATTTAAATGGAACGGATTACAGTAGTGAGGTCAATTATTTTATAATATAAAAAAAATAACAGGAACCAAACGGTATCTTATAAACAGCCCTTTTAATGTTTGTTTACATTTTTTAAATACCTAAATGTACAGACTATAATTTCGTGTGTTGACAACCATAACTCACTAAGTAAGAAACAAAGCTCGTATCTCGCTATCAATCTACAAATTAGATACGAGATTTTGAAGAGTACTGATTGAAATTTTAGTGAGTTTTGGTTGGATTTATAATGTTTCGACGACGCGATTGGTCCACTGAGCCGGCAGCCATGGGTTCGAATCCCGGCGAAGGCAAAAGTTTGTCTGATGAACTCGAATATTTGTGCCTGGGTCATGGGTGTTATTTGTATTTAAGTATGTATTCATCTATATATATGTAAGTATGTTTATTGTCGTCTAGTGTCCATAACACAAGCCTACTAGAGCTTACTGTGGGACTAGATTAATTTGTGTTAGTTTAGTAATGATTTCACATCCCCATGTAACATCACCAGTTAGCCAAAGCAACGTCTCACCTATTTTCCTTTTTTTTCTCACATATCTCCTAATTGTCCGCAGACGCGTTGACACAGGCATCAGAAACGTGAAAAGCCAGGCACCTATCCACCTGGCTACCGAATTGAATAAGGCAAGTACAATGACTCCAAAACGTCATAAAAACCTCACCCGTGAATTGCACATACACCTTATGTCTTCCAAGCTTCCAAAGATGATGTATTGACTTACGACGTAAGCGACGAGATATTTCTAGTAATATGTGACGTTTTGGAAGTAGGATAATATAAGGCCAGGATTACAATGCGAGATTATATTCTAAGGTCACGGTTCGCATCAGACTAAGGCTTTGCTCACACTAGTGTCATTTTTTTATCGTCCAATATAGTGAGTAAACACTTTATTGCTCATAAAACTTGAACGAAAACAATACAAAAACACAACCACTGCCATTTTTTCGCCCGTCCTCTATTTAACGATTGGTCAAATGAAAAAAAAAAGTAAATATGTATGTCAAAGAAAATTGAAAAAATAACAAATACTTACTAAATATTGTCGTCTGTATAGATAAGTAATAAATGAATAATGGAACCCGGAGCGGGTTCCGTAAAACTACCGAACTAGTTCAATCACCCAACCAACCCAACTAACGGTCCACTCACGGATGTCATAGTAAGTTACATGGCGCGTTTAATTACCTCTATTTACCTAAATGCTTAGTAAGAAACTGTATTAGTCCTATTTTATAGGGTTCCGTACCCAAAGGATAAAAAACGGGACCCTATTACTAGACTCCACTGTCCGTCTGTCACCAGACTGTATTGACTGTAAATTTCAACTGTCTATCTCATGAAACGTGGTAGTTAGACAGCAGAAATTTTCACATATGATGTATCTCAGTTCCCGCTATAACAACAAATACTAAAAAACAGAATTAAATAAATATTAAAGAGGGCTCCCATACAGCAAACGTGATTGATTGCGTTAACTTTGCACATCATTTGTATCCATTGCCATACATACCAGGTGAAAACCCAACTTAACCCGGCCAGTTAAGATAGGATAAGTGTTTGTACGGAACCCTCGGTACCCCGACTCGCACTTGGCCGTGTTTTATTTAGATTATATCACCCGCAATAAACGTTTCTGTGGAAATATGCGGGTTTTAATTAACACCTTTATTTCGAAACTGGAGATTTGCGGTCATAACGGCGTCGCTTGGAGTTTTTGTTCAACCTTAAGTACTGTTTGTTAAATGAGCAGCCTGACCTTATTTGTTTATTTTCAGGTTTAATCACCATCAAATTACAACTTTAGCTTTTTTAAGGGTTCCGAAGCTGTAAAGGAAAAAAACGGAATCCCTTATAGGATCACTTTGTTGGACAATAAAGTCCGTAAGTCTCTCCGTCAAGACTAAGACCTTTTGTCTCAGTAACGTGTGAATGTATCGGGTTGAAATTAAAACCATATACTCATGTCTACAGTCCCTTGAAGACGTAAAAATCATTTCTATTTTTTTCTTTTTTTCTAGCTAACCTGAAAATAAATATGGCGTTTATTCCGCAAAAAACGTATATTTCTTAAGGGAATAAAAAATTTAAGGGTAAGGCTTTTTCCGTTGACCTAGAACTATGAAATTCGGCACGTAATACCGTTTTATACAAAAAGTATAGAAAGTCTCATTAACTACACATTTAACATACACAAAAAATATAGTCTTTATTTAATGGTTAATTTTAAATCACAGAATCGCAATCAATCAAACGTCTGTTTTTTATCGCATATTTTTAGAAATACAAGCAGGTCACAGGGGCTTTTAGAAATACACGTAGGGCATTTTCCAAAATGAGACTGCTGTTGTGTAGAACGCTGAAAAAGATTTACTTCACCCTAGGCCTTAAGTGGGATTTCTTGGACAAGGCAAGACGTAAAACTTTAGACAAACCACAGATCGCATATTTATGGCCCTCGCCTTCGGTTCGGGCCGCTAATACACCGCCCTGGGTATGTAATATTCCTATAACAGTTATTGTTTCGTAAATGATACTGAACGTTTATCTAAAGGTACCCTGTATGTGTGTTTAACAAAAAAAGAACAACTAAACTGTTGTGGTCGTCCCAAAAATGTCCGAAAATATTAGGTTTATTTTTTAAGTCAGACTTGTTTAGACTCTCTTGGCTTGTATACATACCCTTCTTACTTTTTTTCTATATAAAAAATCTACTTACCTACATTTAATTACCTACATAAGACAACGAAGTATAAAATAGTTCGTTATAAGAGAAGACTAGGTTCACATGTGTGAGTGTGAGCGCAGCCTAAGGCAGCTTATTAAAAAGGTTGTATGGAAACACCGTGCCTACAGCTCATAGAGGAGGTATTACTAAATTTGATAGTGTAAGCCCCCTCATTTGAAAATACGGAGTTGGACAGTGTGCACTCGAAGGAGATATTTTTGTTATGCTGTTAAATTTTATTTATTAGTGTGTGTGTGTTGAGGGCCACGTTTGCCGCATGCCGGACGACTTGTGGGCAAAAAAAAACACAGAGTGGAAGGCGGCAGATCGTCGGCGATGGCGGGATGACTTAAACATTATCCTCAAGGACTGGCCCGATAAAGCACAAAATAGAGAGCTGCAGAAAAAAAAAAAGGGGGAGGCCTTTGTTTAGCAGGACACAATAGCCTCATAATAACAATAATAGTGTGTGTGTGGATCAAAACTAGCAAGTTCATTTTCAGCTATTTTTAATGGTCTGGAGACTAATTCGGTTTGACATTGGTATATTCATTTAAAAGCTGTATTGGCCATATCAAGAATATAGTACCGTTTAGTGGTTGATATATTTCGTTTAACCGAGGCCGTTGGAGCGGAAAGATTATTGAGTGACGACCGCGTGCCGGAAGACGCAGCGTGAGAAGCCCCGAACAAGATGGACCCAGGACATGCTTACAATCGCGGGTAACAGTTGGATGAGGGTGAAACACGAACGATCGTTTGGAGAACTTTGCGAGAGGCCTTTGTCCGTGGACTTCTACCTTCTGATATGATGATGATGGTTATGATGACGTGAAACCGAGGCGAGTAGCGAGAAGCATCGAATTCGCTGAGCTTACAATATGGCCTTTCGGTGATCTCGCTGCACGACTAGCGGTGAAATGGACATGCTACGACTTCGGCGGCAAGCGACGCGGCGAGCGGTGGAGCGAGAGATCCGAGCGCGATCGCCATACGAGTGAGCGAGATACCGCTGCCGCTGCCGCTGTCGCGCAAGTCATCTACACGCTCGCCTCGCTTTGAACTAGAAATGTGCCATATTCAAAGAATATATATACTAACGTAAAAAGAAACGACAGCGACACTTGTGTGCAGTAACAAAACTCGCGGCTATGTGTGCGTGTCGAGGGGCGAGCGCGGGACGCGTGAGGTGGGGAAAAGGATTCGGCATTACAAGGTCACCGACGCCCGAGTTACACCGATAGGCTGCTGTCACACCTGTGCCATATCTGAAAAACACCGGAAATTTTCCTTTTACATATACATAATGAGGAAAGTGTCCGGAGATTTTCGGAAAAGGCACATCCCTACTTTGAACTGTCACGCAAATCATAAGTGTGCTAACTCCTCTGTTATCTCCAGGTGACGGTGCTCCAGACCTTCGCCAAGTACAAGAGCCAGTTCAACGTGGATCTTGGCGGTGAACACGGCCGGACAGCGCTGCATTTCGCTGCCATACACGACCACGACCAGTGCGCGAGAGTGCTGGTATGTATCCTCTTCTTTTATACGAAACATTTCAGTGAGTCGTTTGTATGGTTTGACAGTTCATTTGCTTGGAAGAGTTAACGTGGTTTAACTCTAACCGTTAACCTTTATCCATATTATAACCAGTTAGAAATTCCAGTTGCTCCTAGTTAACGTCGATATTTTTTTGTTTTAAGTCTTTTATTTCGCATATGAGCATTTATCAATAAGTTCGTACACAATTAGAGCGACAAATAATATTTAATAATATATTTTGTTACCAATTTTGTCATTTCCAATACATCGATATAGGTATTATTAGAAAAGTATAAGCGTAACAGCCGTAACATTGATATCAAATTACCAAAATATTTTCTAACGGAATACGAAAAGTATATTGAACTTTAATTGAAGTCTTAATTTTGTACAAACTTTTTGAGAAATGCTCAGATTGAGACAACAAAGTGAAAACCGCAGAATGTCTGTAGTTAAAGACGAATTCCAGAAATAATATTAACAGAATACATTCCCGCTTCGAATTTCTAAATTTGAACTTCATCACAAACAAGTATATTTTAAAAGAACTTACACAAGAATTTTAATTGGAAGCAGAGGTATTTGTATGAAGTTGTTAGTACCGTATCAAAATTAACAGTGTTAAGGAGCGACCAAACCGCTGTTCAAAATACGCTCACTGTGACATAGTGATGCGTTGCACCCTTACAGCCTTATCACACTTGCGATTTGCGAACAAATTTAGTACGAAGGCGAACACGCAGCGACTTCACCGCGACGCTTGTTTGTATAGAAAACACGCTCGCGAATCGCTAGTGTGATAAGGCCTTTACCGTTTTTAGCGCACGCTCTCTTCCCTAGTGTCGTTGTCGTGTAAGCATGCATTAAAAGCACGCATACGACACGTCACTGTGTAAAAGCGCCGTCACTGATTCATGAGCAGCAGCGGTGTAGTTGAACCTTGAATTTAATAGTTTTATTTCACGCCCCAGCTACCTTTTGATACATACTGTACTCCACAGATCACGGATCTCGGCGCGATCTGCAAGCGGCCCTGCAACAACGGCTACTACCCCATCCACGAGGCAGCCAAGAACGCATCGTCCCGCACCATGGAAGTCTTCCTCCAATGGGGAGAGTCCCTCGGATGCACTCGAGAGCAAATGATCTCGCTGTACGACAATGAGGGCAATGTGCCTCTACACTCGGCAGTCCATGGGGGAGACATCAAGGCGGTGGAGTTGTGCTTAAGCTCTGGAGCCAAGATATCGACACAACAACATGATCTGTCCACGCCAGTGCACTTGGCGTGTGCCCAGGTATTTATTTGTCACGTATTGTTACACTATAAGGTGGGCACATAGCTCGAAGAACCGATGGCCGTTGGGGCAGAAAGGTTCTCGAGTGGAGACGTACCGGCAAGCGCAGCGTAGGGCGGCCACCCGCAAGGTGGTCGGACGACCTGGTCAGGGTTGCGGGGACTCGCTGGATGCGGGTCGCTTCTATCCGGCCCATGTGGAAGTCAATTGAGGAGGCCTGTGTCCAGCAGTGGACGTCCTATGGCTGAAATGATGATGATGATAAGGTGTTATACTTATGGTGAGAGCACTCACATTTAGGTATAGATATTTTCTTCAAAGGGACACTACGCCACTCTCTGAATCCTTGACTTAAATTAGTCTGGGGCGATTTCATTTGAAATCAGATGCTCCCTATCATTGAAATAGATTGTGACTATTTATGGATGCTAAAGAAACGATTTTTTTTAAGGGTGCACTAGAAATTGTCAAACTGATGTTCACAATGCAGCCTAAAGAGAAACTGGCCTGTCTCACCTCCTGCGACGTTCAGCGGATGACGCCTCTTCATTGCGCGGCCATGTTTGATCACCCCGATATCGTGGACTACCTGGTGCGAGAGGGTTCGGATATTAACCCTTTGGATAAGGAGAGACGGTCACCACTGCTTCTGGCTGCGTCTAGAGCTGGTTGGAGGACGGTTCATACGTTGGTAAGATCCTAAAATTTTCGAATAAAGTGATAATCAGATAGATGTTATCCCTACGGGAGCGTGGATTCGTATCCTACCAACTGCGCCACGTTTATACGTATAAGCTTGGCGACGAAAGTAAAATGACTGGTTTTGTGTCAACTACCGTCAATCATACATGCGATATATTGTTATGTATTACAATACAATACAAAATGATTTATGCACACCAAAATAAAAAGTTTATAAATTAAACACAGTTAAAACAATTTGATACAATAATGTGTTTGTTAATTTTAATGAAATACGAATATGTTATTATATGACAGATCCGTCTGGGAGCTGACATTCGTCTAAAGGACATCAACTCCCGTAACGTGCTTCATCTGGTTGTCATGAACGGGGGAAGACTGGAAGATTTTGCAGCCAACTGTAAAGTTAGTATTGTCAGTAAACTTCTGCATGATATTTGACCCATTATATTTTTTCTCTGTATTTGATCTTTGTATCAATGGTTCATTGTAATCCCGGGCTGTTTTCTAAAGAGTATTAATTTAAGTAAAATACTTTACTGTTTTTTTTCAAGGACCGCTGTGAGAAGAGTTTAGCCGAACTCCTGAACGAGAAGGACATGACCGGCTGCTCACCTCTCCACTACGCGAGCCGAGAGGGCCACATCAGGTCTCTGGAGAACCTGATCAAACTTGGCGCGTGCATCAACTTGAAGAACAATAACAACGAAAGCCCTTTGCATTTCGCTGCCAGGTAAGGTTTCTTTATTTTCAGGAGCGTTCAAAGTAAGAAATACATCCATGACGTGACCATAAAACATAATAACTTTCGTGCCAAGTCCTGAAACCAGGTATAGTCGTGGGTTTTTCGGCCTTTCGCGACAATACTTATTCATATACTTACTTACTTTAGGAGCGTTATTCATATCAATATTATAATTGTAACAGTGATAGTTAATATTGCTTGGTTAACTGTTTGGTTAGGTTTTAATCAACTTCAATCCGGTGAGTTTGTCGAGTCGATGCTGTATGCATTAATATTTCTTTTGCCTCAGAACTCCGATATATGACCGTTATAATAATGATGCCTAAATTATTATTGATATAAATGCCTACATACCGTCGATCGTCACACAAATTAATCTAGTATTCTAGTTTTACGTAAGCTCTAGTAGGCTTGGGTTTGGGCACTAGCCGACGATATACATACCTTATTATCATTACCAAAAACACGATAACGCCTCTGAACTCTGGACTTAAAAAAACATAGCTGGTCCTCCCAAAAAGGTTTTTAATGCCTCGTAAACGTATAACAATGAAACAGCGGCCAAATTTTATAATAAACCGAGATGAAGAAACAATAAAATGACAGTAAACTGTGACTTACGAGTAGGTGTAATAAGTTTAAAGCTAAATCAAAATGCTACGTTAAGTATTCGCGACTTGCCGCAAATTTGCCCTGAAGAAATAGTAATATTAATTTCATTATTTATTCATTAAAAATAAACCTTAAAGTAAAAATTAAACCCTAAAAATAAAAACTAGTATTGCAAAACTAATGTTGCATTTTTTACCGTTTATTAATTTATAAATTTTGGTTATTGTTGTAAATCTGGGATTTTCTGGAATTCTAACGCTCAAATCACCCGTAACTTAGAGAGCAACATTGCTATGATAGTTACGGGCCGTAACTATCATTGCAATGTTGCTCTCTAACTCTCATAGCATGCTCTCCTTGCCTCTCAAAAGACAAGTTATATGTATTTACTATCGCTATCCTGCTCTCAGATACGGGCGCTACCACACGGCCTGCCAACTCCTGGATTCTGACAAGGGGACATTCATCATCAACGAGAGCGACGGAGAAGGTCTCACCCCGCTGCACATCGCGTCCAGAGAGGGACACACCAGGGTCGTCCAGTTACTACTGAATAGAGGCGCTCTTCTCCACAGGTAGGGAGAGATCCTTTCATTTAGGGATCCTTTTATAGACACGGACTACGATGCTGATAAAATGGGATAAGGGCAAAGGAATGATGAGACATGGATTAGATACGACTAAATCATCCGTAGTCGAGTGTCATACGGCTTAGTTCAGATGTGAGGGCTGTATAAAATCTTCTACACCATGTGTGCTAATTAGGATGCTTTACCAAATAGCACACAGGCTGCAAAAGCACTAATACAGCCCTTGTAGAGCTTACATTAGAGTTATAATGACTGTATAGGCTTCTTAGCCTGTTTGCTAATTGAGCAATCGCCAGAGGTGGAGAACCATTGTAAAGCAAAGCATTCAATGCTCAAACGAAGTAATAATTGGAAATGGGACCAAAGATCAATGTACAGTATCCAAACAGCCAAGACCTCTCTGACAATAGTGTAGTACATCTTAGAAGACCATACGGATAATACTACACTGCCTGATCCTGGACTCTAAAGAGGGACGTTCGTTATAAATTTATTTAGAAATTTAAATATTTACACTGCGTGCTTACTTATGATCTAAACTTACTATCTATGAGAAAGTCAACAGCTTTCCTTGTCAGGGCTTTGAGATCTTCCACTTGGCCTGCGAATCTAGTTAGTGGGCATTCCAAGATAATACGGCGTACAGTCTGTTTTGAGCATCCGCATTTGCAGCTTTCGTCCTCGAATCAATGATAGTGACAGAGAGACCCTCACCCAGCTACGCATCGTGTCTAGGGAGAGGCATACCAGAGTTCGGTTGCTGCTTAACCGAGGCGCCCGACTGCACAGGTAGGATCACAAATTACGTCACGAGTAAAGAGACAAACGCTACATGGCGGTGAGAAGCGGCGGCGAAGCAGTGGACATAGATAGGTGGAAGCGAGAAACCACTCTTTCGCTTTAAGTGTTATCGCTGCTCACCGCTCAGGAGTAGGAAATGGAAATCAGTAATTTATTGTATGGAAATTACCGGCTTGCATTTTTTTTGTTGTTTATGTCATAGTGAGCAAACGGATCGCCTGAAGGAAAGCGATTACCGTCGCCCATAGACACCTACAACAGTGGGAGTACGCTCTTTTCTCGAAGGTTGAAAGTCGTCACCACGTTTACTACGTTAACTACGTTTATTTGCCTTTAATCAGGGACCACAATGGGCGGAACCCCCTCCACCTGGCGGCCATGAGTGGCTACACGCAGACCATTGAGTTGCTGCATTCTGTTCACTCGCATTTGCTGGATCAAGTCGACAAGGACGGGGTAAGAGTATACAGAAGATTCACTAGATAATGCATACATGGCTATTGGGAAACTAGGGTTCACACCAGATAACAAAGTTTCAATCAATAGTACATTACTAACAAAGTTTCAATCAATAGCAGACACCGGGAAAAAAGCTGTTTAGTCTGTTCATGAACACAAACGCCATGTTTAAAAATAAATATTTCCCGGCTTAGGCCTTACATTTTGTATGAAATTCCTTTACAGTTCTCTAGAGTTGTTCCACCCGAAACGTGATACTTCGAAGCCTGTTATGACGACTTTTAATTGCATGTTTGAGAAAATCTTATTAGGGTGACGGCAGCAATCATATGGACATGTTAAACACAGTAGTACCCAGTAATGGACAGCAAAAGTGTAAGGCCTTATAGCCTGTACTAGTTATGACATGACCATCAGTTATCTGAACACAGTGTTGTTACTTAAAGAATATCTTCTTAAAATTTGAGTTCACGGGGAAAAAAAAATCCGTACAATAATTAGTTCTTGTTTGTCAATAGGTGCCTTCACCCTATGAAGTTGTTCTTTTTGTTAATTAAAAGACTCACAAATAAAATTGGTGGATTAATGCTTCCGAGTTTGTGGAACTGTTGAGTTTTTTCAATTTTTGAAGTGGAAACTTCTTTAGCGGCGCTTGGCAATTTTTAGATGGGTAAAAAATGTTAAAGATCCGCGCGACAGATAACAATTGGTAACCTAGCAACCGTGTCTGTTTCAAAGAAAGGGGGCCTTCGAACAACAAAATGTTGTAAGTGACAGATGGTGAAGCGTAATCGTAAAGTTACATTAGTAAGAAATAGAGATTAAAATAGAAATCAAGTGTCAGTGAGATATAATAAAATCGGAGTTTTCACTTCTGCCGGCACTCCCGGAGTGCAACCCGTCCTTTTTTTTGTGTAGTACAAGTGTAAACTTTATTTTACGAATGTGAATCGTTTTCGGCATTGTCTTTGGATATTTTTAAATATTTGTTTTTTAAAGAAATCACCACGAATGACATTGCCATTGTTGACAAACCATCATAAAATCATTGCCAACATCCATCCAACCATCAAGAAATTAGTTCCAGTGAAATTCCGCAATATGGCGCATCCTCATATATTTCTGGTCAGGCTTTAGGATGGAACATGTATCTAGTGGTTATAAGTTTTATTTATGTTTTAACTTTTAATTAATGAAACAGTCAGGTAATTACGCGATACCTCGCCTATTAAGTTTAATATTAGCTGGATATATATATTTTTCTAATCCTGATCACCGATTAAAAATCATCATGTTACACTATTAGTATCTTAAATTGGCCTAAATTTTCCGAGTTTCCTAAAAAATTGGGGTCTTTATGTCGACCCATTTATAGAGGCTGGAAGCATGTAACCTACTGACACGATTGAGTCTTTAAACTACCATTGTTATGGCTATTGATCAACATATCCTTATTTATATTATGGAGTATCTACTTATGCATTTATTTATGGATTATCTCACAAGTCACCGGCTGTGTCAAGGATCTCATAACAAAGCATATACTTAATTCACAAAATACTCACTTGATACAGGTTGATGTTTTAACTGGTCGGAGTTCATGATTTAGACTAATATTTAGTGTTATGTTATGTTTATTGCCAGCCACATTATACATAATCGCACTTAATGTGCTCGGCGGATGAGAAATCAGTCCTGACAATTGTCATCTCAATACCTACAATCGATTTTTATTACGTAATTCATGGAGATTATTACTTCTTATTCGCCGAATTCTATAATAATCGTTATAATATCCATCAATTTTTTCTTAACGACTTGACGATTTCGACGCACTGATGGAGCAGCTGTCTACTGAGCCGACGGCCCTGGGTTCGAATCCCGGTAAGGGCATTTACTTGTGTAATAAACTCGTAAATTTGTTTCTGGGTCATGATTTTTCTATGTATCTCAGTATACCATCTAAATTATTTTATAATGTGCTTATGATTATTAATAAGTTAGCCCTTTTTATACCCGAAACACAGGGAATTCTAGTTTAGACGCTAGTCATATTTTGTCTATAGTTATTATTAATGTAAAATCGTTCTATTTTTGTTTTACTTTTATATTATTATAAAATAGTACCTAAATTTAGAAATAAGTCGTAGAAATTGAAATCATTTATTCAGTAAGTAGCCACAAGGGCACTTTTAGAAGTTGGATTGTAAATTTACCGGCATTTAATTTAATGGACCACCAGAAATTAAACACATATACCTACGTACCTACTTAAGTATATTTTTCGTAAATCAGACATCAATCACCTAATATATCCATGTTATAACTATTAAAGTCAGTGGTGCAAATAAAAGAGACGTGTACCTAAATATTGTCCAAATCAATGTAAGCTACATTAACCTAAAATTTAAACTTTCAATATTTTCAAATAATGTATAAACTCTATGAAACAAAAAGAATATAATTTATAACGCCTTGAAACTTTAATCACCTGTATAAGTTCACACACCTTCATATAAACAACCAGGGACATGATATAAACGCAGTAAGACATCTGTGGTTTGACCATTGAGCAGTGAGTAGCTCTTTGTGGATTACGAAGACAATAAAATAAAATGAACAAAATATTCATAACAATTCAAATTTTTCTAGTACTTTGGACGTTATGTGTCGAACTAAAAGAATCAGATAAAGCCCGAAGTCTTATCATGAAACAACTAAAAGAACTAAATCGGAACACAGCCGTGTTGGAGAAACAACTGCATGCATTAACAGGGTCAAGAAGCAAGAATATAAGCAAATTAAGCCATGTGGCAGATTTAACTCACGACGGGTTACTGAACAGAAAGCCGACAAAATATCAAAGGGCACCATCACGTCCTAGAAAACCAAAACAACAAAGAAAACACCGTAAACAAGTAGAGAAGTTGTCACGAAAACACTTTTCGGAAAATAATTCAAATGTCAGCAGAAAAGGGATGGCTCCAAAAGAATGTTTATGCATTCAGAGCTCAGGTGATAACAAACATCTAAAAGATAAAGAAACTTCAATAAACAACAAGGTAAACCAATCTACAGAGCACGTACTAGATAGTCGTTACTCCAATGTACGTACTAATAATAATGAAACCGATTACAATGAAAGCAATCATAACGAAACCAATTATAATCAAACCAATATTCCTGAAACTATTGTATTAACAACACAATCTTCGGGTTCACAAGAGATAAACACCAAGCATAGTGAATCCGATTATAACGAAACTAATATTATTGAAAAACTTGTGTTTACAACACAACCTTCGGGAACACAAGAAATAGACACTGACGAGTGTCAACAAACGACTGAGAGAGTCGATATAAATAATGTTGTATCACACATTGTTAAAAACCAAGGTGATGCCGAGACTGGCGAGACATCCACAGGAAATGCCGCAACCAAGCCAACAGAGCTGAATCAAAATAAATTACAGGCTCGAAAAAGGAAGTATATGAAGTTTTGACAAAGTGAACAAGGTGCAGCGCAAAACTACAGAAGACATATCATGCCCGGAAAACCACCCTCAGACGAAGACTTTATAAACCTTACGCTGTTTTTTACCCTGCAATCCCTTCATTCACGATTAACTACAATAAAATGTTAGAGACCAATCGCAATATTAAATTATAAATACTTATATATCAGGGACTGGAACTCGTAACCGGAATTCATACAAATATATATATATATATAAGGGTAAAAAACAGCGTAAGGTTTATAAAGTGTTTGAAACATATTGCTACGAATTTATAACTAAATAATACGTCCATTAAGATCTGTTAAGTTTTTATATTTCTATATTCAACAATCGTTGAAACCATTAAGTTTTTTGTTTTAAATTTGGGCAATAAACCCTAATGGAAATGTATAGTGGAAAATGGTACAAGTTACGTGAAACTAAATAAATACTCGTATTACTTGTACCGTGACTTTTCTCATGAGGTACAAATATTACTAATTAAAATAAGACCTAGTAGTAAGATTTTTTAATATAACTGTCATTATGTACGCAAGACTGCATTATTTTTCATACTATTATACTTATTGTTTACATTTACTGTATTTTACTCACTACGTACTCGTCCTAATAATGTTTGACATCCTAATGTCGATAATCATTAGCCACTCTGTCACTTCCATTACTATTATTTAGTGCTATTGGAAGAGAGTAGAACACTAGTATGACATTATTTCCCTCCTTGTTCCCGCAATCTAGTCAGTTTATAAACAATTGATATATTTTTAGGGTTCCGTACCTCAAAAGGAAAAAACGGAACCCTTATAGGATCACTTTGTTGTCCGTCTGTCCGTCTGTCAAGACCCTTTTTCTCAGGAACGCGTGGAGGTATGAAGCTGAAATTTATATCAATTACTCAGGTCTACTGTCCCTTGAAGCTGTGAAAAAATCAAACTTCTAAGCCAACGCAATCAAAAGATACAGCCGTTTATGCCGCAAATTTTCGACACTTGCAAGGGAATCAAAACCTACAGGGTGCTTCCCGTGAACTCAGAATCTTGAAATTTGGTACGAAGCAACGTCTTATAGCATAGATAAAGGAATAATTACGAAAACCATAATTTTTTTTTTTAATACCTAACTTTGCACCTAATTTATATGGGGCGCTATACATACCAGGTGCAAACTTAACTTAACCACTTAGGGATGGAAAGTGTTTGTACGGAACCCTCGGTGCGCGAGTCCGACTCGCACTTGGCCGGCTTTTTTTTATTCCAAATCTGATTACAAAATAGTTAGTTCTTTCATAGTTATTATCTGGGGGCACGGCAGTGCCCCCGCCAAGTCGAGCAAACGCGCTTGCCGGCACGCCGTAACATCCTTTTCTCGAAGCCATTCAGACCATTTTCAAACTCCCAGTATTTCATTACGGACAAAGCTAGAAGCCTGAATTTTTAATGACCAGGAGAGCATGATATAACCTAGGCATATTCCAAATTGCATTCAATTTGAACCAGTAGTTTAGAAATTATTGCCAGTCAAAGTTCCTTAATTTTGTCACTGATTCACTCACTGATTCACTGACTCACTTATATATGATCATACGAATTCTAAGTTACTTCTAGCAGACACACAAGCTTGAAATTTCGTGCTCTATTACGGTTTGGTGTACAAATCATTAAAAAAACCTAAACATTACAAAATTTCCGTGTAGTTTTCCAGTTATGCGAGCTGCATAGATAAATTTGTATTTCCTTATGAACCCTATAAAAAATACATGATTACAAAGTTAACTTTGCGGTTCATATAACCTTCGGTTTAGATACTAAGACCTCAGGCACAGAATACTTATTACATAATACATACTGTTGAATTTGACCTTAAATATACAAAAATTTATCTGTATTCACTATTTATATTTTTACACTGGCAATTTTCTCGCTACCCATTCTTCATGTCAAATGGACGTATTGCTTCCTTGTGGTATTAAAACGATTAAATAAAATCGGCGTATTATAAATATCAACTCATTAGTTTAATTTAACAGTCCTCAACTTCCTACACATACAGAATGGACATGCTCATCGCCGTACCGAATTGAGTTACCTCACCCCGCAGGGACAGTGAGTTGGAATCGTGATGGTAGCGATGATGATGATGATGATGATGATGGTAACTGGTGGCGGTGGTGGTGATGGGGGTGCTGGTGATGATGATGATGATGATGAAGCTGGGGACTGGTGTTGGTAATGAGGGTGTTGGATTGTTCAGAGGATGATGGTGACTGGTGGTGGCGATGGGCGTGTTGGTGATGATAATTATGATGGTGGTGGTGGTGACTGATTCTGATGAAGGTGGTATTGGTGATGATGATGATTATGATGACGATGATGGTGGTGACTGTTGGTGATGATGATGATGGTGGAGTGGAGGTGACCGGTGGTGATGATGTGGGTATTGATGGTAATGAAGATAGTGGTGACTGGTTGTGGTGAGGGAGGTGTTGGTAATGATGATGATGATGATGGTGGTGATTGGTGATGATGATAATTATGATGACGACGATGGTGGTGACTGTTGGTGATGATGGTGGAGTGGAGGTGACCGGTGGTGATGATGGGGGTATTGATGGTAATGAAGATGGTGGTGACTGGTGGTGGTGAGGGAGGTGTTGGTAATGATGAGGATGATGATGATGATGATGATGATGATGGTGGTGATTGGTGATGATGATGATGGTGTTGTTGTAGATGATTAATGATGATAATGATGATGAAGATGACGATGACGATGATGATGCCAATGATGGTGATTAGGTATGATGATGGGGGTTTCGATTCAGATGGTGATGGTCATAGTGGTGATGGATGATGACGATCGTGATGGTAATGCTTGTGGTGATGGTGATGACGATGGTTGTAATATCAACATCCTCACCACATTACCACCACGACCATTACCACAACCACATCCCCAACACAATAACCACTACCATTACCACTACCACCATCATCGCCGCCATCATCACCACCCTCATCATCACCATCGTCATGAGAGGAATCATGAGAAGGATCATTATCTATAATGAGAGGGGTCATTATGGATCATGAGAGGGAGTGACAAGTCTGTGTGGTTTACATTTAGTTAATGTCAACTTCGGTAGTGTTAAAGTGCAAAACTCCGCAATTTCGGAGTATAATAGACTAAGAAGTAATTACCGTCCTGGCTTGTCAAAAATCGCTTCATCAAAACTTTCGAGAAAAGCCCACAGAGACAGAGAGTGGGCTTTAAGAAAGACAGTTGCGGATACACAGCTAGTAGTCCTTAAAGGAAAAATAAGGAGGACCACTTACAAAAAGAAATGAGATCCCATCAAAAACATTACATGTAAAAAAAATGCAAGTCTCGCAACCTTCTACCGAAAAAAGTTGTACAATATAAAACCAAGTCGGTTAATTTATTCAGTACCTATCAAAGTGACCCTTCGCCTATATGACAACTTTGACATACATTTTCACCGGATTACATAACTAAAAACATATTACCATGACCGTGTTAGTACCCGCATTAATATTAAACATATATATCTTTATCATAAATGTAATGACTTGGCCATCGCACACGATAATACATTCTACATTATAATGATAATAAAATCTCCCAAATTTTATTAACGCTTTGAATGTCACGCAATACAAACATAAATTCCTACTCATTGTTTCATCTTGGCCGTCCTTAAATAAAAGATGGATCTGGCCCGACCGGCAAAAGAGGACGGCAGAAGAAAATATAGGCAGACGAGATAGTAAAAACAGCTGAAAAGAACTGGATACGCACCGCTCCATACCGATCTATTGGTATGGATAAATAAAGCAAAAAATATAATAATCACTTTAATAAAAGGAGATTTATTCGTATTCTTATATACTTATGTTGTCGTGCGATGGCCAAGTCATTACATTTATGATAAAGATAAATATGTTTAATATTAATGCGGGTTTTAACACGGTCATGGTAATATGTTTTTAGTTATGTAATCCGGTGAAAATGTATGTCAAAGTTGTCATATAGGCGAAGGGTCACTTTGATAGGTACTAAATAAATTAACCGACTTGGTTTTATATTGTATCTCACAACTTTTTTCGGTAGAAGGTTGGGAGACTTGCAATTTTTTTACATGTAATGTTTTTGATGGGATTGCGTTTTCCAAAAAATATTCATTTTAAATATAATCTGGGCATGCCTACTGCCTAGCTGAATTCATTATCTTTATAATACATTTTTCAAGTCTCTTTAAGGTAAATTAAGTTGAAAACTGTCCATTTTTATTACATAGCTATTAACTTTACGCCCCGAAAATAGACTAAAGTCATCTGAGACCGTCATTTACAACCCCATCATTTCCAAATACCCCAAAAAGTCACGGGTGTAAATGACATTGATAGCATTTTTACCAGTTGTAAAGGACATCTAACTTCCATAATTCATTGTTTACAGGGATAACTGTCATAAAAGGTTAAAGATATGGACAATTCAAATATATTTCATATACATGTCAAAAATACATATAGGTCGAGAAACAAAAAAAAGTATAGCCATTTTTTGTAAAATAAAACAGTTTTTTGCTTCTCCTCAAAACCAGCGTTTTGTCCTTTACCCCAATTGAACCCAAAGGTATCGATTAGATTTAAGGCAGGTTTTAAAGGACAATTAAAAGACTACTTGCCCTTTACAGCCGTGTTCGGTTTATCAAATTACGGTATGTAAACAAGTATAATAATTCGAAGGTAGGTCGTAAGGGACATGTAAAGGAATACATGTCCTTTACAACCTACTTAATTCTATCAAAAAATGGTGTAATCATTTTTAAGGAGGTCGTAAAGGACAACTAAAATAATACATGCCCTTTACAACCTTATTCGGTTTATCAAATTCGAGTATCATAATTTGAATGCAGGTCGTAAAGGACAAGTAAAAGAAAACATGTCCTTAACGCCCATTTCGACTATGCGCTAATGGAAAGTAATCGTGAGAAATTAAGGGCTTAAAGGTTACCAAGAAAAAAATACGTCATCTACGACAGTATTAATATTTACCGGTTTACTTTACGATACACCTTTCAATTCGTAATTTATAACTGGACACTTACGTCCCTTAACCTGAGCTAGATTTGCGAACATGATGAATAGAAACTGGGTCGTAAAGGCATTTTTTTTAAAGCTATCGAAATTTTAACTACACAGAACGATAGAGCTTGAAATTCTGGACAAAACTATATATATATAACTCATTTTCGCCAAAATGTCCTTTACGCCAATTGAACCCAAAGGTATCGATATGACTTCATTGGTACGAAAGTTTTATGATTTATTTTTTAACCCAAAATAAATTTTGAAATTGTTAGAATCCTCATAATTTAACAAAAGAATAATTTTGTATGACAGCCATGGAGTTAAACGCACTTTCCACGGCGAAAATGGCAAATTTAACTTATTTTCTCTATACAAATACTGGTATCCACTGATGACGTCATATGCAGATTGCAGGTATATCTTTTGTATGGAGCGTTTTTAGTCCTCTGTAGGAATGTTGAACTTTGTCGGTCATTTCTGACTTTCAGAGTAGTCTTAGCGTAGGTAGTCGCATACAGACATTTCATCCCAATAAAGAATAGAATCGATTGACATCCCCAAAAAAAATGTCAGCGCGCCTTTTGTAACTAACATAACAAATATACAGTCGAATTGAGAACCCTCCTTTTTTATGAAGTTGGTTAATAAATCAGGACCCAGCGAGTGTTACCCCTGTTTTCGTAAACTAAAAATGACCACTTCAAATAACATATAGCCTGGTCAGTTTTCCCCGCACCTGTTCCAATATATTCGTATACTATACGGGAAGAAGCGCATACATCTTCGGAGAATATTGATAAAATATTAGTGCATCTATTTTTATTCAAATTTAACATTGTTAATTTGTTTCTTAACATATTACCAATGTTACCTGCAGGGCCATTACTATTTGTTGGTACCTATATATTTAAAACATACAGTTTGAACTTTTCATTGAAAACTTTTGTTTTTAAACAAATCGAAATTGACATAATGCTGTTCACTTCACCAGCTCAAACATGGCAGCTTTGCTGCGAGATAACAGTGAACAAAATGCGATTTTGTTTCGAGCGTGAGTAGAAAGTAGCTTTTAATATTGAAATTTTTTGATTACGAATTGTCATTTCTCAGCCACAGGTTAATTATAAAATTTAAATCATTCGAATTTTGATACACTCTGTCTCTTTCTTATATATATGAAAAAGAGACTGATAAAGAGACATATCGATTCAAAATTCGATTTTCGAATCCGACTTCGAATAAGAACACGTTCCGATCGACGCGTTGTACAGTCGCCATCAGACATATCGCTGCATATAAGGCGTTTATAAATATACATGAACATGTACTGTAACGTCTGTAACGCCCAGTCAATAAAAGTTATGTTCACATATTTATGAACGCCTATATATGCTGCGATATATCTGATGGCGACTGTACCAAAAAAATAAAAAATAAAATACCCAAAGAATTTTTTTATTACAAAATACTGTTTTGAACGACCGAATGTTTAAATAATTGTGTCTCTTATATAAATCATATAGATTATTGTTTAAATAAGTTAAGATTTTTCAACTTTATACTGTAAATACCTGTACAAATAATTTATGACTACCAATTTTTATCATACACGCGGTTTCGAATCATATATTAAAAAATATCGAGTTCAAATTGTTATTTTCTTTTGTATTAGTTTTATTTAGTGCTTAACGAGTAAAAATATTAATTAAACTATAAACAAAACTCGTATAAAATAAATAAATAAAAATAAATAAATAAATAAACACGTAACGTAGATACGTTAGCAGATGCTCAATCTTCCAATTTGATCAAATAATGACAACCATGGTGGTCGTGAGGGACTGGTACAGTGTTGGAACGTATTATTTCAATTTATTTAGATTTTAATTTAATTTCAAGCAGCGGGTATCTATTTTCTAATTAATAATGTCATTGAAATCAGCAACAAAGACAATACACATACCTACACCTGAATGGTTGGAAGAAAAAGTACAAAAAGTCGAACCTATGTTCTAGCTGTCGAGGTGAAAAGTTGCGTTTTTTGCATCTCGTGCTGTTGAGTCCCTCGCTACACTCAGGTTTTTTTTTTTTTTAATTTATACACTTGTTCTACTTCTATACGGAAGTTTACTTCAAACGGCTTTCTTTTTAGAACACGCCCCTCCATCTTGCGACCATGGAGAACAAGCCTAACTCCATCGCGCTGTTGTTGTCTATGGGTTGCCGCCTCATCTACAATAACATGGATATGAGCGCCATAGACTACGCCATCTATTACAAGTTTCCGGAGGCTGCGTTGGCTATGGTCACACACGAACAGAGGTTAGTAGTTCTTTGATTATAAGTAGGTGGGTAAAACTTACGGACGGGACTGGCAACGACGAGTGAGCGAGACAAAGCGCTCGGGATCTTTCGCTCCCACCTATGGCCACCCCTCGCCGCCCGACCGAGGATTATATAATCTAAGGACCGAGGCGTTACCATAGACAGTAAGTTCTCGACCCACTAAAAATTAAAACTGTAGAAGTGTAGACACGTCGTGAGTCCTTAAGCAGAAATCAGATGGATTGGCGTTATTATACACTGTGTCCTATATTTAATGGCTAACATTTCAACCATATAAAAAATAAATTTAGTTAGTCCGATTACCTCAAAAACTGTGAGACTATTAATTTAAAAGGAATAGAAACCAATTTTCTGGACCATTTCAACATGCAACTTTGGGATACCGGTTTTTGAGATAATCGGACTATATTTATTTTTTAATGATTGTGACCTTGTTTCTCGCATATTTATGCTCGCTCACTATGAGCAGTCACCTGTAATTATAACGAAGAACAATCAGGGATTAGAAGGTTGTTCATTAAATACAGCACACCGGGTATCCCACCCGTCCGATCTCTGTTCCTAAGTTAATTTGGCCACATTGCCCAAAAACATATCGTTGAACGAGGAAGAACGAACTTTGCTGAACAAAGTTCGATACGACAATGAGAAGTAGGTTAAAATTGACTTCAACATTTGATTACATTGTGTTTGACTTTAACTTCCAATCCCGGGGTTTTTTTCTATGGGGAATCCCGAGATTCCTTATCATCATCATCAGCCAAAAGACGTCCACTGCTGGACATAGGCCTCCCCAGAGAACGCCACCATGACCGGTCCTGCGCCTCCCGCATCCAGCGGACTCCAGCGACCTTCACCAGGTCATCAGTCCACCTTGCGGGGGGGGCTACCCACGCTGCGTCGTCCGGTGCGTGGTCGCCACTCAAGAACTCGATGGCCCCAGCGGCCGTCGGTTTTAGGAGCGATGTGCCCTGCCCATTGCCACTTAAGTTTTGCTATCCTTCGGGCTATGTCGGTTACCCTGGTTCTTCTACGGATCTCTTCATTTCTGATTCGATCTCGCAAAGAAACTCCGAGCATAGCCCTCTCCATTGCTCTCTGAGTGACTTTGAGCCTTCTTATAAGGCTCATTGCCGTACTAAAAAAAATCGGGAGCACCAAATGTTACCAACTAAGTCACAAGTGAATCTAATAAAGGTGTGTTGTGAAAAGTATTTCACGACGTAGACCCCTGAGTATGCCACCCCGTCAAACTAATATTTCTATCGAAAACCAGAGCCCATGAGGTGATGTCACTGCGCTCCGACCGGCACCCCTGCGTGACCCTCGCCCTGATCGCCTACATGCCCCGCGTCTTCGAAGCTGTGCAGGATAAGTGCATCACCAAGGCTAATTGCAAGAAGGACTCGAAGAGCTTTTACGTGAGTCTGATTCCAGTAGGATTCTGTTCTGTTACACAAAGCTCTCAGATGTTCTATACGCGACTATATTATGAAGACAATAACGCTTGTGGACATCGTGAGCAAATTGGACATCTTAATTTTGTGTAGGATAAATGTCGCAGATATTTTCCAATAATTTGTATACAGTTATATGGCCACATTATTCTAAGGTCTCAAATTTGGATTCATTTCTGAATTCTATAAAATTCCTACAAATTATGTCGTTTAGTTAACATACTTTTTTTACCCAAAGTTACTACGTCCTCCCCGTCGCTCCATTACGATCTCAAAATCTATATCATTTTCAATGCTTGAGATCTTTCTGGTCAAACTATCATTTGTTTTCTCTGTCCCTTTTCTATGAGCCATGATAACATTTCCAACGTCATTGATTGGACAGTTTCTCCTCTTTAAAGTTTTTTACTACAAAACCAAATAAGTCAGACCAATTTTTTTTTTATTATATTCCAACCTATCTACGGGATCTCTTTCGTTGTGCATAATGTGACCAACCAACATTAAGCAGCATTCACTAGTTTTATGTCCAATCAAAATTCCTACAAAAAGTTGTTTTGTTTTGTAGTGTTTTGTTGTAGGGTTTTTTTTCTATAGTGCTATTTAATGTAATGATGGAGTAGAATAGAGCTTACTAGTGACATGCATGCATAGCTATCTGATCAGACGAACACTAAGAAAATTTTCCACTGTAGATCAAGTACAACTTCGAGGCTCTTTGCCCCGTACTAACAGACGACGAAACGAAGAAACAGGACGCTGTGCCTAAATCCCAGACCGTACCGCTACCAGCGTTAAACGTAAGTTATTAATGATAATGTTCTCCTCACAGATTAAGTATTCTTTTGACAACTACCAACACTCGAAGGAAGAGGTACAAGCGCTGAGGGTCGCGCTGAATGATCCGAAGTATAGGCCCGAACCGTTGTCAGTGGTCAACGTGAGTCTGCACTTTGACGCTTGAACATGAGGTTTACGAACTAATGTAAACGCTGGAACTCTAAGCTGGTTTACCTGACGGTTAAATTACTCATGAGAGCAAGCAAAAGATAATTTCTTTTTGTTTTTTTTTATCGCCACGGTGCTAATTGACGAGGCTATGTTCGCTTTTGGTTTCAAAATTGTGACCTTTGAGATGAGGTTTAGAAAAAATAATTTTACGTATACAATAAGACGAAAAAATTTGAAAGAAAATGACAATGCGTGTGTGAAAATAAAACATAGTTGTAATTTCAGTAATGTCATAATACCGCAAATGACCCCTTGCTGACCCCTTTTTTTGGGCCCGTTGCGCAAAAAAAGGGGTCAGCCAGGGCTCGATATTGGGCCCGTTGCTTTTTGGAGTTATGGTCAATGATCTGGCTCTGGTTCCTAAGTGCGCCAGAAATTTACTGTATGCCGATGACCTGAAGCTCGTTTATGGTGTACAGGGTTTATCAGATTGTGAGTCCCTGCAAGATGATATTGATCGCGTATGCCAGTGGAGTATTGAAAATAGACTTCTCTTCAATGCTGAGAAATGTGCGGTTATAACATTCAGTAGGGCCCGTAATCCGTTACTTTACAATTATACCCTAATTTCAGAGAATATAACTCGGGTTAAGACTATTAGGGATTTAGGAGTTACTCTGGACTCTTCTCTTAACTTTCATGAGCACATGAGCGCCTTGGCTCTTAACTCTTATAGAAGGCTCGGGTTCGTTATTCGGAACTCTAGGGACTTCGATGATGCTGGGACCATAAAGCTCCTTTACACTGCTCTGGTTAAAAGCAAGCTCGAAGCGGCCAGCGTTATTTGGAACCCCCATGAAGTAACCTACATCTTGCTTTTGGAAAGAGTGCAAAAGGCGTTCCTTCGTTTTTTATATAAAAAGTTATATGGTTATTACCCATTCTTATATCCGACAAAGTTTTTGCTGGGCTTCTTGGGCTTTAACTCCTTGGAGGTAAGACGGAATTGCAGGCTGCTTACTGTAGCAAGTAGCATTGTACGTGGTAATTCAGACTGCCCCGAATTAGTTGCTCAGTTGGTGCGCCTGTATGTTCCCACTCCAAGTAGAATCCTTTTCCGACCCCGTTGTCGCCATCTATTAGCGGCGCCGTCCGCGCGAACTGTGTCCCATCGAAAATCTCCACTGGTTCGGGCCCTGCACCTCTTAAACTCGCTCCTAGAATCAGCTCCACGCTTTGATATATTTGCAAGCAGATGGATAGATGTGTGCGATGAATGTTTGAGGTTTTGTGAGATGATGGATGTTCGACCTTCTTCTGTGTAATTTATAATTGTCCTTTGTGTAATATGTAAACGTTATGTATTCTTAGTTTCATAGTGCCTTGGTTGTAACTGTTATGCTGTGAAATGTAATAAATAAAATAAAATAAATAAATAAATAAATAAAAAAAATACAATGAGGTACAGGAGGTAACATTGCTTGAGATTCTTGCTGTCTTGGAGGCATAACCTAGACAACCAGAAGGGCTATATTTTCAGACTTAGCGATTTGGCGATTACATTAGTGTTATTCGTAACCCTTATGTTTGTGTATATGTCAGTTGCCATGAACTGGGAAAGTACAAGGAACATCAACATCATAATTAGGCTTAATTGGTCGATTTTTCTAGTTACTATAACTCATACAAATATTTTCATTGTCAACTTTGTGCGGCTTTGCTAAGTATCTATTCACTTGATGTATTTTGTATTCTAGTGACCATAACTTAGTATCGAATCTTTCCAAATACTATTGTTATGTTATATTCAGAATATTAGTTAATAGTAACATAAGATACAAATTCAGAATTTCTTACTGGATTTCAGATTAGATTCTTCTGTATAAAACATACATACACACGTACAAACTTTATTAGAATATTACGTTATTAGAATATTTTAGTAGGCTTTAATACTCTTCTACTATTCAGTTCATGGCAACACACCGTCAAAGCTTACAAGCACAGGTTATGGGTTTCATGTATTTGTGTCAGTCACGTGTACAAAGATACACATTAATTCATTAAACATGTCCTGCGAAATTCTTTGTGTGGTAATAATAATAATTAAATTAGTGTTTTATAAAGAATTTTAACTTTGTACATTCATGATTGTATTGGTGCACAAACACAAATCTAAGGAATGACTCACTAATTTAATTTAGATGTCCTACACTGGCTACGCTGTAAATGAGCATTTGAATATTTCCATGGGCATAGCTTTGGTGTTCACTGTTGTCCAAAATGGTAAGTCTCCATGGCAATTTTGCAAATGTAAACTCGATTTGACCACCGAAGTCAGCAAGCCGGAAACAATCTAAGTACTTTTAATATCCCTGTAAGATTTTTATGGTGTGAATAATTTTTCATTTTTTATATATTTTTTATTTATTTATTCTATTCTTTTTTCCAAGTTTACCATAAACACTCCTCTAAATAATTCTCATATATTATGTTGAATCTTTTTTCCTACGTTTTTTATAACGTTGTGTTTTTCCCAAACTATATTACACTGTGTTTAACATAAAACAACCCTAATACTGATTTATAAAAACGAATTTGTTTCAATATTAACGATGATTCCAGGCAATGGTAGCACACGGGCGAGTGGAGCTTCTAGCCCACCCTCTAAGCCAGAAGTACCTTCAAATGAAGTGGCACTCATACGGAAAATACTTCCATCTAGCTAATCTGCTTTTCTACAGCATATTCCTCACTTTTGTGACCGTTTACTCCTATCTTCTCATGATCAATACAAACACGATCGATGGAGATAAGTGCGAGACGAAGAATGTGACCAATGGAGAAAATAAGACTCAGGAGGTGACGTGCAGGCAGAGAGCTGATTTTCATGCGAGTAAGTTATATTACATTGTGACAATAATGTCTGACTCTGTAAGGGCCTTATCACACTTGCGATTTGCGAGCGTATATTTTCTATACAAATAAGCGACGCGGCGAACACGCTGCGCGATCGCCTTCATACAAAATACGCTCGCAAATCGCAAGTGTGATAAGGCTCTAAGCGTTTTTAATGACGCAGACCGGGGCACAGCAGCTGGAAAAGAGTACCTTGTTAGTGAATAAGACAACCCTATCATTTGAAAGAGGGCGTTTTCTAAAAAAATGCTTGTGGCTGCATATTTGCGCCGCTTGAGGCACTCCGCTGAGTCTGCAGCAATGCCAGTCGATGGAAGATGGAACGGCGCAAGTGAATCGACACAAGTTGTATCAATTATTTTTTTATTAAAGCAGTTACGTCTGCTAACGTAAACCAAATGTTTACAATGAAGCGAAAAATTTAAAAATTTAATGGTTCAGACAGCATTCGAACCTGCGTTTCCAACGGCTTTCCGGGCCAACACGGGCCCTACCAACTGGACCACCGAATCAGATGTCAGAGCCATTAAATTTTTCAACTGGTTGAAATCACTTAAATTTTTTAATTTTTCGTTTCATTGTAAACAACAAGTTGTATCAATTTCATTGGCATCAAGGTCATTCCGTCGGGCCTCTTCCCGACGTTCCCGGGTTAAGCCGACCGATTCAAGTACCGACGGTGCTCCCGTGCTAGCTTAGGGCCCGACGTATGTCGTTGATTGTGGCGTGGCGGGTAGTATTTTTTTGGAAAATTGCTCAAATATACTCCGCCCTGCTGTGCTCCGCTTACATTGTTTCCACTGATGCAGAGTGAAAATTGTGAGCCTATGGTCATTGGTCAATTCACGGTTCGCTCCTCTCTACTACTCCTCTTTTTCTGTTTTTAAGAACACGTAGTAGAGATATCGAGCACTGTGATACGTCAACTCAAGATCCGTTTCTCTTCATTCATCTCAGCTCTGTATCAATGGGAACGCATTTATTATCAACACGTGGCAAAGTCAAGAGATGTCAAGAGTTGGGAATCCCAGGTGGTCCTCCATTTAAAGTCGTTTTCTTCATTATCGTTGCGGCCCGTGTGTGCGAGTGAGGAGCGGTCGCTCCGCTGTTAAAACCCTTCGACTTGCGGTGGCAAGAAGAAGACGACCTCAGTATCTTCAAAATATGCTCCAACTTGTCAAGGCATGAGCCTGTAAGTGCGCTATCGTGCCCGTTTTTGTTACAACTGGTCGTTACCAGTTTTGTGTGGGATCAGGTGGTATTCCAGTTTACATCCTTTGACTTTGCCGCGAATCTCACAATTTTTACAGATTTTTAATTTATTACCAACTTCTTCCACCAGATTTTCAAGATCTAGTAGCCATGTACACTAGTACGGTCGCCATATTGTTCCACAACGGGCTCTGCTTGGTACTAGGGATATATAAGATGAAAGAGCAAAAGTGGCAC
The DNA here is from genome assembly GCA_932273695.1 of Apotomis betuletana. Classification (NCBI taxonomy): domain Eukaryota; kingdom Metazoa; phylum Arthropoda; class Insecta; order Lepidoptera; family Tortricidae; genus Apotomis; species Apotomis betuletana. The sequence continues at coordinate 5,740,760 of OW026298.1, read as the reverse complement.
TACATGGTCGACCCGTCGAATCTCGTCTCGTGGATGCTGTACGTCTGTTCCACCATCATGGTGCTGCCTACGGTGTTTGGGTTCTACTATGAGATTCAGGTTTGTATACATCGTTACAAAATGTGCCCAAAAATAGCGTTTTCTAAACTGCCAGTGCATAAAGTACGACTTTTCCACACAAGTGCTCTTTACATTATTTTCTTAACTCCATCTGATAGGTTGATGGAAAGATGCTTTATTATTTGCGAAAAGTTTTGTAAATTAGTCGAATACAGATGATTTGATTACTCATATAAAATATAAAATAAAATACTTCATTAAACACGGTATGCATTACTTTAGTTCTAGAATTCGGTCACTGAAATAAACTTATTTTAAATACTTATTCATTAAAGATTTCGCTGAACTTAAGAAAAAAAAACTCACTTTCCCCTCAAAGCGTAAAACTTTAGACAACCCACGGGCGGTAATTCGTAAAACCTCAGATCGCATATTAATGGCGACACAAGGCACATGCGACCTGGAATATTCACGAATTTTCCGCCCTAGGCATGTAATGTAACACTGATGTAATTATTCCACAGTTCTCAGCGGCTTCAATAACAGTATTCCTGTCCTGGTTCGAGCTCCTCCTCCTCCTGCAGCGGTTCGATACCGTCGGGATCTACGTGGTGATGTTCCTGGAGATCCTGCAGACCCTCATCAAAGTGCTGATGGTGTTCTCCATACTGATCATCGCGTTTGGACTCGCTTTCTACATCCTTCTGTCAAAAGTTAGATATTTCGAGGTTTTCATTCTCAGAGATCGGACGAATACACGCGTTAAATATACACGGTGTCTTGTGTTTAATGGACAGTTTTCTAACCCCTGATAGAGCACAGAATGGTCCAGACAATAGACCAAACCAGAAAACTTTCCGTGCGTTATTAAAAGTTCCATGGTATTTAAGTTTTTTTTTATTCAAAATAGCCATGCATTTAACCTCGATTGCACCTGGTGTTTAGTGACAATAAGGCCTAAGATGGAGCATGCTTGGCTAGAAGATGCCTATTCACTCTCGACTTGAAGAGATCCAAGTTATATTTTTCAGGGAACAGGTGCGCAGGAAGAGAGTTCCATTCCTTAGCTGTCCTCATAAGGAAAGTAGACGCAAAGCGTTTCGTACGAATTCAGTGGTATATCGACAACATGAGGGTGGAATTCAAGTCCGCGCCGAGTATTGTATTGTCTGAACGGAGACGATGGAGGGTGGAATTAATTCATGCAGTCCTAGTGCACACTCACCAAAGTGTATGTTGGACTATACATTTATTTTTAATGGTTTTGACCTTGTTTCACTTGTTTTCAGGTGAAGAGATTTTGTTTGTTATTTTTTTTATATTCTAAGTGAAAACTTTTATCAAACAGGTGTTAATTAATGAAATCCATTTCTGTCTAAAATTAAGACAACATGTCAAACTAGTGGTGAAGAAATAAATAAATAATGGAACCGGAGTGGCCAAGATTATTTCAAATTATTAGTTTATCTTGAATTTTCGTTGGTTAGAAGGTTGTCCATTAAATACAGGACCCATTGGTTCGATCTCCGATTATTATTCTTGATGTAAGGTTAAGACTAGACGGTCAGAGTACTTACAGAGTACCCTTATCATGAGTTTACAGTGAACCTACTAGCTAGCGACTGCTGAAACGATGTGTATGGAGAATTGTAGTTCTACAAAGTAACCGCTAGGCGCACTGCGCTATTCTCCATACAAATCGTATACGCCGTCACTAGCAAGTAAGGTCACGTTAAATCATGGTAACTGTACTGAATGCCACATTTACTGATGAGTACAGTACTAGCACAGAACAGAAAAAGGTATTGTTTGGCTTTCCATATGAGCGCGTTGACAGGTTATGGATAGATGCTAGTAGTGTCACATATACTGAATAGCATTCGGCTTGGTAAATATCTGTGAGAACTACTTAGTCTCAGATGACAGGATGTCATTATAGAGTCTATATTCGTTACGTTATAATTGTCTTTCTAGTTTAATTGAAACTCACCTTATGTGATATTTCATATAACACTATTCGGAGTACGCTCGTACCATTATTGAAACATGGAAGATTTAATCTGCATTTACAACTCTATTTAATCATTAAAACTGATCCATTTTATATTAATTAAGTATCCAGTTAAAAGAAGCGAACATATGACGAGTTCTTGTAGCTACGTTAAGTTTAGTAGTTCGTGATTCTTCTATTGGCTTGTACTTTATTTTTCTTACCTTTTTCACCTCTTTTTTAACCTTACTATTAAAATATATTAAAAAAAAAACAATATGACACTATCTTGCTCTTGGAGTACTGATCAGAAATGGTCGCAAAACGGTACTCCCAACGTTTAACAGATAAGCAAGTCCATAAAATTGCGTACACAAAAGTTATGCCCTCTTGTTTTTAAAAATGTTCAGCTGTTGGCAGAGAATCAACACTCATTTATTTTTTAGTTTTCAAAAGCGAGACTGATTTTGTCAGAAAGTTTCAACCTGTCGCAATCTCGTCGCAATAGACATTTTTAAATTCGATTTTCGTTTCGACGGAATAATAATCCCTAATATACGAACTCTATGGGCTTGTTTATAAAAAGAATTGCTTGCGTTCATGACGTCATGAAAAAAGATATCTTATTTTACGTATTGTAATTTATAATTGCTATTTTATTGATTTATTTTTGATAGATTAGACGAGGAATAGTAGTAGAAGAAATGTAAAAAAAAATATGTTGACTTACATTTTTTACTAGTTTACGCAAAAATATTTTATATCCTTTCTATTCCATGAGAAAAAAACTTATTGAATGAAAAGTTACGAAAAGTCGTAAAGAGCGAAAACTTTAGGCATTCAATGAGGGTGACGGTAATAAGAAAGTAACGTATTCCAATTGAATTACATTAGCATAGAAATTTGGAATCACGGCTTGGGAATATTCTAAGACAAACAACATCTAGATATAATGTAGTATGTAGAAACAGAACAACTAATTTTAGGTCAAGCAAGACGTTTGAGCACACGTATTTCTTTTCGTTATTTTTTTACTTATTGTACTTCTTACTGTGCAATATCTTCCCTTGCCGATTCTTTCTTGCTTTGATTGAGTTGAACCCGTATAGTGATTTCAGCACCTGTCTAATGACGGTTTAAAAAAAACATCACGTCAATAGTTATCTCACAAGTCACCATTTTCACGTCCAAGACCTCTTTACTGCAACCAGGCTGTTAGCTAAAAACGAAGAACCATCTGCTACTACTCTCTAGCAGGGATCGTATAACGGTATTCGGCCACATACAAAATATGTACGTGTATTCGATTTCGGTATTTCGCTTATTATTACATATTTCTATATTTTAGTGAGCTAATTTCAAAACTCTATATCAATACCTAAATTCAATTTAGTAGCGTTTGAAATAAAACCTGAAATTAGAGAAATATTTGAATTTGAATGAATACCGGTAACGATCCCTGCTGTCTAATCTATTTTAACTGATATCATGATTTGTTTTATCAAAAAGTAAATTTCTGTCGGCCATGCGAAATGATGCATTGCGAATTAAATCCTAAATCTTTTCAGGGTCACCACTTATCCTTCAACAGCATTCCCATGTCTCTGATGAGAACCTTCGCTATGATGCTTGGAGAAATCGACTTCGTCGGCACCTATGTTCAGCCCTACTACGAATCGGAAACAGACAGGATCCTACCATTTCCTATGCCTACCTTCGTTATACTTGGCACGTTCATGGTTCTTATGCCTATTCTTCTGATGAACTTGCTGATTGGTTTGGCTGTTGGGGATATAGAAAGCGTGAGGAGGAACGCGCAACTGAAACGGCTAGCTATGCAGGTAATATTGACTAGAATCATGAAGCCATCGCAATACACTATTTAATGGTACCCTCTGTATTTTTTGTTACAATCTTAACGCGTTCACCATATTATGGAAGATGCAAATTGTCGGATATTTGTTAGTGTAGCAAAAGAAATTCTAAGACTGTTTGTTAGTGTCTTTGTGGCCAGATCGGGGCAAAACTGCTGAACGAATTTCTATCTATGTAATAATTTTACGCTAGTACGCTAAATAAAAGAGGATGATGAGGATGCATTGCCGTTTCTCTCCTTGGCGGAGTTTTGAAAGATTCTAACTCAAATGTTGTAACCAGGTGGTATTACATACTGAATTGGAGCGAAAACTTCCGACGGTTCTTCTGGAGAGGGTAGACAAGAACGAGCTGATTGAATACCCCAACAACAAGAAGTGCAAGCTCGGATTCCTTGATCTCATACTCCGGAAATGGTTCTGCAATCCTTTCACTGACGACGGTTAGTATAAATTCAAGAAACCCACGTAAGACAAGTCTCCAGAGCAAACATGACAAATGTAAACCAGAAGGTTATTGAAATAGTTTACAGACCCCATTTATGGTTTTTGAATATTTGACCAATGTGTAGTGTGAAAAGGAATAGGCTTTAGAAGGTTATGGAAGTCCGAATCAACGTTGAGACGTAAGGATTCAAGATAGATATATCTTCCTCTATCACAATTAATGGCATCCATTTCATGGCTTTACTTTTCAATTTCAGCTAGTCTAGACCTTGTACTGGAGAGCAGCGAAGACTACATCAGCGCTGAACTGGACAAGCAGAAGAGAAGATTACGTGAGATGTCGCAACTTCTAGAACAACAGCACACACTCATCAGGCTCGTGGTACAGGTAAGAGAGTAGCTATGTGGAAGATCACATACCACACACATCTTATACCACAATCCAATGTCTAGACCTTGTACATCAGCCATAAATTGGACAAGCAGAAGAGTCTTCTGCTCTTCAGAGTCTTCTCTTACGTCTTGTGGTTCTGGTGAAGTCCAAGTGTGTGATTCCGTACCAGACTACAACATCCACGGTTACCAGTATTAAAGAATGTTTCAACAGACTACAACAAACAAAATGCTCAAATCAACGCCACAGTATGTTTTTAGGACGTGACGTAACGTTGTACGTCCGTATTTTGTGATTCGATTGATTTGTGTAATACAGTCCAAATATTTATTTTGTTACGTGGAACTGATGATAGACAACAGAGCGGTGTCCAACACAGCTCCAAAGCATTGTATCCCATCCTTATCGTTTCGCCAAATTTTTGTTTGGCGGATAGTATTGTTTTACTGAAACCCATAATATTTTCAGTATTTTATAAACATCGTTTTAAAGACCCATTACGTTAGGTTAGGTTTATTGTATAATTATTCTGCAATATGAACAGTTTTAGAATAAAATGCATTTCGGTCAAACGAAAAGGCGATATGTTACAGATGGAAAACAAAAAAAAACGGACTTACGATAGGTAATCCAACAGAGCACCCACGAAATTAGATGTTCGTTCCGTTATTTTTTTGTTGAAACTTGATTATTATGTCACAGAAAATGGAGATCAAAACTGAGGCAGACGACGTTGACGAGGGCGTGTCTCCTGGAGACACTCGCGTCATCCCCCGATGGAGCTCTCCGCGGATCCGGAAGAAATTGCGAACAGCGCCCTCTTTCAACAAGAGTTCTTAAACATCCTTCAAAACTGGCAGCAACGACCTGTTTCACTTGTTTAAATCTACAACGACATTGAATCTAACTACGCTGTGTGAACAGCATCTTTCGAGTTACATAAATATGCAAGGTCTTAACTATAAAATTAACTTCGCTATCTTCAGACATCATCATAGTGCGGCAGTTGAGAATAAGTGTCCGTGTCGATGCGTATTGATTTTAATGCCATCTAGCGGCAGAACTGCAAAACCTCACGCAAAGAGGGCATCAGCAGGGCTAGCATATTATCTAGCCGCGACTTCGAAAGTTGCGCGACTCAGCATCACCTGTCTTACTCGCACGGTATTGAAAGGAAAGGGACAACTAGTCTATGTCGCGCGACAAAGAGTTGCGTGTCACAGTTATGCTAGAGGTGCTGATTTTAGGAGCCCTCAACAAGAAACATTTTCGCATCTCGTACTAATGATGAGATAGAGGCTTATTTTAAATCAATAACTTTCAATTTCAATATTTATTTTGTTATAACACATAAAAAAAAAACATTCACTAAAAACAAAATCGCTTTTTAACATTATTAGGTGGTTTTCAATTGGGTTAGGATTCTACTAAAACTCCTGTTTTTATTTTTTTATTCTTGTTTCCTTTTTTCGTGCTAATTTTTTTTAAATAATGACACCAATCATTAGATTGCTTTCTAACATAGATAAATAGGTTGGCCTCACCTTTCTCCTAATATAAAAAAATAGCCTTTATTTCATCAGAGGTGACCAACCCACATCTGCTGCATTAAGGGCTTATACAGGGTGGAACATTTCTAAAGACTGCGCCGACAGGATAGTGATCTGCAATCGGTATTATAATTGTAAAGCTGGATTTAAAAGTAAAAAAAAGTCGTCACAATCAAATATTTTAAAATCAGTCACAACCCTACTACTTCAAAGGTTTTATTTACATTTTAAATTGACGCCTGTGTTTAACTTAGCGATGTTCAAAAGATGCTAGGGTTGGTATGTGCAGATTTTTACACTAATGTTTAACAAACTGTATCTCAAAAATGGATAGAAGTATTGACATAGTTCATTGCTGAAAAATGAAGTACTCAGTCTGAACAACTCCCTGTTTGCTTAAAAGTCCCTCGATCTGTTCCACCCTGTATATAGCCCTTATTCAGCTTACTAAAGCTGTGTAAGGGCTGTATAGGCGCTAAAACAGCGTATGTGCTACTTTCGAATACTTTATAAAATTTATGGGCCTTGACATTAGCTAAGTAATAGTTGTTTTATATAATAATTGACGTTATAGATATGTATGTACTTATGATTTATAATTTCTTTATTAAATTTTATATAATCTGTTTATGTTGGGATGTTGTTATTTTTTCTTATTTAGTGATTCTGATTATTCGTATTTAAATTTACATTTATGCATTATTAAGTATTATATAATAAATATTGAAATGTGTTAGTAATAAAAAAAAGTTAAGGTTAGTCATCGCTTTTTTAGATTATGACAAATTATTATAATGTTTTAGAAAATATAAATAGTATTAATATTTTGACCAGAATGATTTTTATTAAGTTTAACAGAATATAATGTCAATAAAAATCAAAGCTTACTATAGTTGCCTGTATATAAATTATATATATATTATCATTTAGATATAAACATATTATATATAATCATACAGCCAGCATTGATTTATGGTATTTTGATGCAATGTCTAACCCCAGAACCCAAAAGTTAATTCTCCACAGACTTTTCGCCAATTAAAACTTTTTAAAGGAAATAAACCTTATCTAATGTATACAGGGTGTCTCTGACCATGGGGCTTTAAATGCAAGGTTTAATTTGTGCTCTCCAAACTGAGCATCTTTTGCTTTGCAACTTTTTAAAAGTATCATATCGTTTTAATTAGATTTTTGCCGTACACGTTAAATGTTATTTTTAATGTAGGTACGCAATCCAATGCTAAATTGACAGCATGAACTGAAATTAAATGTTTATCTTTAAGAGACTTCAAATGTCAAATATAAAATCGCAATTTACGATACACTGACTTAACGATTAAACTTTAAGGTGTAATACATTATGTAAATTAGATGTTTTTTTTAATGTCACAAACCAAAATAAGTGAGTAGAATCGAAATTTACATTTAAAACCCTATTGTCAGAGGCAGGTTGTATAATAACGGGAAAAAATTTAAAAATGACTCGGTAGCTTAGTGGACAAATCGCCCATGTTTGCCCTGAAAACCGTTAGAGTAATCTTTAATTACTCCAACGGTTTTCTAAAAGTCATTACATTCATTTAAAAAAAAAAACACTTTTGTTATAGATATTTGATTTGCGCCAGCAGACTTTACTGATTAATAAAAATTCAACCTTATCTAAGCTACTACTAGGAATAGTCGGCAGTAAAAGTAGCTAAGCATTTATTGTGCGAATTTTTAAAATAATATCGAGTAAGAATACAGGGTGTTTTTATACACCTGAAATATTTTGTAAGGTGACTATGTGCACAACATATTCATTACATAGTTTTTAATTAGTCATGTTTAAAAGAAATGCTGGTGAAAAGAAAATACAGTCTATTTTCTGTAACGTTTTTTCTTAAGGTTTAGTGAATGAAAATTGGTAGGTAAGCAAATTACTTCATTATAAAGAACATACTTTTTAACAACCATGATCGACGTATAATATTAAATTATGGTAAATTATCCATTGTATTTGTTCATTATATATTTTTAAAATCTTTTTTTTATCTTAGGTATTGGAAGTGTGATTATTTTCATTCATTGCAGGACTAAAAATGATAACATATTTAATACAAAATAGCCCTAATATAAAACGTAGATAATTGTTGAAGAAAGAGGAGAGGTAATGCCATCCTAGTGACTTCTCAAAGAAGTTGCAACAGTTTTTAATGTAATAATAACAAATTTCGTCTACTAGGTTGGTAGTGCCTTGAAGAGATGTATTTTTGGAATGCAGTTTTGAGATAGTATATAAAATTTACTACGATTGCATGATATTTGTCTATATGTAATAAGTATAAAATAATATAAGATGTAATAAAACCTTTGCATTTGTAATGTGAAACACTTAGTGTTTTGTATTTCATTAGGTTTTCTCTACGAAAAATTTAGTTCTAGCGCTAAGTTGATACTATTGATTTCTATAATTAATTTATAAATTGCCTATTTTTATACTGATGTATTCATGTCAAACAATATTCGACGTATTATTGATGTCCAGTGACCCATGGTAAATCTTTGTAATGTTATATCGACGCTGGAAAGGAGAAATTATCCAAGCGACACAGGGCTAACTTTACAGGAGATTCAATAAACGTAAAACTTTTTCAAAATTCATCATTTAAAAAAAAAAATATATATATTTTTATAACGCGATAATATTTCAAACGTGATAGCTATTTCTGGTACAATGAAATCTCATCATTAATGTTATTATTAAAAGAAAACCCTTATTTTCAACCATCACAATTAATGGAGTGACTTTTAAATTTCTCTATGACCAAGAAATGTATGGACCAACCACATGAAAAAAACTGCTTTAGAAATTATAAAGATTTCCAGACCATTGTATTGCATCAAACGATAGTTGTAACTCTGAATTATTGAAAACCAAGGAGTTCTCCTTTATGATGACAAAATATCTGATATTGTAACTTTATTAAGTTATAGATCACATCTTTACCTCGATAAAGTAAAAAAAAAACAGATCTGTTATAATATATTCCTGATTTCTGAAAGGCGAGGCCCAAAATACGCCCTTGTTTTTGCATCGTTACCTAAAAACAACTTAAATTAAATTTAACTACATATAAATAAGTAGCAAAACTCAGTCAAATACGTAATTAATTTATGTCAAAGTTAAAGTTACTTCCGACGACGTTGAAGAACGAATGCGCTGGCTCCAAGCGGCCTAGGCGACGTCTCGTAAGACACTATTTGAGTGGGATGGCGTTTGAGTGCAACACGCGAGTCCTTTAGTAAAGCTTTAGCGCCATAGATTTAAACCACGGGTGGTAATCGCTTTTATAAATATATTAAATTACTATTTGTGTAATGCTACTATTTTATAAGTTATTTCGAGTCAAAAAGGATAAGCGACAGTGGTTTCATACTTCAAAGCAGGTAAATTTGGATAAACGCCAATAGTTAAAAAACAACCGTCAGGTAATTTTCTCCAACCATTTAAATTTTTACATAATGACAATGACATAGGTAAAATGGCTCAAACGACATTAATATATATTTATATTACACGATCAGGTAAAAACAGTTAACCAACAAGTGATAGTTTAGTTGCAATAAAGCAAAATTATCCAAGTTGAGTTTAATATGCTCTCACAAATAAATAAAAAGCTCTAAGTTCGCAGAAAAGTGTCAATAATGAAGTCGTTTAGAAAAAAAAATTGGTGATCCTCTAAATCACCGACGGTATAAGCGACACAAAAGTCATCAGATGGATACGTGACCCTGCCCATTCGATGCAGAAAAATCTTCCGATTCCAACGGTAGGTATATATAACTCAATATCCACAAAAATGTCGCTTAGATAATTTCTCATTTCCAGCGTCATACGGTAATACAATTTCAGAATTTTATAATAATATATAGATTAGAAAAACAAAACCAAATTTACTAATAACACGCTTACGATGCCCGTATTCTATATGAAATAAGAGAATTATTTTCTGCACCAGTCATATAAAGTCACACCGTATACTTTACTTATGACTGTAATGGTTTTGCTATATCGACGTATTGTACCTAAATGTAGTTAGGTAGGCACATATATTAAACTCTAAGAGCTTAGTTATAGTTAATATTGACGTTTTGTAAATCTCTTGTATAAGTACAATTCCCCACCTTAGCGAAACGTCATTTAATGAAGAAATTTATATAATTTATAACGTATTTATCATATGTATATAGCGCGGCGTTTGCCGTATATCAAAGACTTTTTGCTTATTAACTATTATATGTACATCGCAGGATTATATAATTAAAAAAATAACTCGTGCTTGCCATATCTGCTTAAATATGTAACTATACAGTGTGTATCAATAGTCTCATTTGCTATTGAAGAAGTGAAATAGAAATTAGACTATGTTAAAGACCATTAAATAATTACATATTACATTTATAAAAAATATCAGTTATGTAAGAGATTAACTAGTTAAACTGGTTGCAAAATCAACATATTAGGTGACACAGGGACGGTGCCAATACGAACGTATTGCTTTTGTTTATGGGTATATAATAGCCATATATCTAGTACCATTTTTTTTGTATCAGGGACCATCTGTTAATTTTATTTATTTAGTCCTTATGAGTCAGCCAAATATCAGAATATAATATAATATATATTCGGAACCGTTCCAGGTCGTATTAATACCATATTGCGAATTTTTTTATGATGTTCACTTTTCACTGAGTACCTACTGAAAGATCATTATGTTTAAGAAATATTATTATTATTATTTATTTATTTATTAGGAACTACAATTTCCTTAAATCTAGATACATTGTCCCACAAAACCAGTAGCTGGTTTGACTGTGGGATCTTTGTGGATTCTCTAGTTTAGGTACAAGCTATGTATTACGTATATGAATTAGTATTTAACCGAGTTTTTGTTTCGATATGCGACCCATTAGTTGGCGGTGTTCGCTTAAATATACTTAACTCAAAGCCAAACTTGGTGTTTTTCGATAACATGGTAACTATTTTTTTCAAATAAATAGCATTAATCAGCATCAGCTCAAGAAGTCTTTTCATTAGATACCCCACATGACAAAAATAGATGACGTAATAACTCGTTCTTACACTTAAATTCAAGATCACTGTCCTCTATTACGCTTTTTGCCGTAAACACCGCCCACTACATTGAAGCAAATCGGAGTTATATTTGGCTGTCGAACTTTTTATTTGACGTCTTGTGTAGTTGTAAAATTTACAAAAACTGACAACTCCTTTTCTGTAACTATCTCCAGCTCACTTAGTGAGTTTAAGTTGTCAATAGACGACAGTTATGCTAAATTATTTACATATATATATATATATAAGATGTACTGTAACTACATTGTATTGCAAAGCAAGTGTCAAATTACATGTCGAAGACATAAATAAAGATTGATACTAGTCATTTAATTCTACGAAGTAGTTTTTCTATGAATAGGTATTTAACGATATCATTCTAGTTTTAAACCGAAATTCAATATCAATAGCTGTACGGGAATCATATTTTTGTCTATACTTAACTAAATAAATAGCTACGAATCAGTGTTTTATTGTAATAACCTCACCCTTACTATACTTTAATGAGCCAAAACAATGCTTCTGGAGTCAAGCAAATGAACTGTCAAATCATACAAACTGGCTCACTTTGTATGGTTTGACAGTTTTTTTGCTTGGAAGCTAGCGTAGTTTGACTCTAATTATTTTGAAGATGCATAACTGTCCTTGCGGGTGTTTTCCTTCCTAATATTATTGCATTTTATATGCAAAAAAGCCGTTCGTTTATTTTTTAATATTATTAGAGATTACGTAAGGATTTTTTTAAGCCTGACTTGAACTGTATTAGGTTTGTTTAGCCCTCACTACCATTGAATATCTCCACGCCACAAGAGTGATTGATTCGTGTAAATCCAGCATAATGGCTAGTGTGCCGTAATACAGTAAAAGGTCGTATCTCTGTATGGATTTCATAGTAAGATACGACCTAATACGCCTAAGGTGTAAAGCCTTTCAAATAAACAATGCAAAGATGACGACGCGTTTGGCTCGGTTTGTAGACACCTGCCTACTGAGCCGGCGGTCCCGGGTTCGAATCCCGGCCGGGGCAAACAGTTGTGTGATGAACTCGAATATTTGTGCCTGGGTCATGGTTGTTCTATGTATTTAAGTATATATTTATCTTCTATCTTCTTGAGCTTAATTTGGGACTAGATCGATTTGTGTGAGGTTGTCCGATATTTATTTATTTATTTAGGTAATTATTTATTTTAAAGATCGCCACACAAAGCATAAGGATTCGAAAGGTTGCTTAGGAGTTAGGGTAGCGGAGATGTAAAGCGCTGGCCCGGCAATCCAGAGGTACCGGGTTCGATTCCCGGTCTGTTCGACCAGGTGACTCAATTTTTGTTGGGGTTTGATCTTTGTATCAATGGTTTAATATACAAATTGTGGTGTGTGGTCTTTTTAACCCACGTAAAGAGGTGTACACCCAACAAAACGGATGTGGTGAGAGTATGTCAATCATATAATGGCTATTTCATCCAATTTAATGCCCCCATTGTGCGTGACTTAACAATATTGGATCGTTGATGACAAATAAAATATTAACAATGAATTTTACGGTTGCGGGTACAGTTGAATCTATTTTTTGCAAGTTGGTACTCGATTCGACTACCAAGTTGCGAGTCTGTGGGAGGTTGACTCGACGACCAATTGGACAATGGATGATAGTGGTTTCGGTGAACGGTGTCATGGCGAAGAGTCTCGACAATAGCATTTTAATGGAATCGTTGCACAATGAAGGCTCTTAAAGTCGTGTACCGCGTTTAGGTCACGAGGCTTGCCGAGTGGCCTAAGTAAGGTACCTAATACGAGATTTTAATAGGTACATATTTGTGTAACTATTGCATAAAATACTTTTAATACGAGCAAAAACAGATAAAACCGGTTTTTTGGCGTCCGTTTTAAGGTCTGAATTTCGCGTCATCGGCCACTTAGGAGGCCTTATTCCTGTTTTAGACATTTGTCTCTATGATCAAACAAGTTTCTTAACATATTATTGATGTTACTACCTGGAACAGTGCTATTGGGATTTATTGGCATATATTTGAAACCTACGGTTTGAACTGTTCATTGATAATTTTTTGTTTCAAGAACTATCGAATTTTACAAAACTCACGCAGAAAACTAGCTATTTTAACTTATTTCCGACTGCACGCAATGAAAGCATGAAACAGCCAAATAGCTATGTTACTTTCTAGAACTTAGGGAATAGTGTTATTCACTTCATAAAGTCAGTTATACACATTATATAAAACAAACTCGCTTCTTGGTGTCTGTCTGTCTATCCTTATGCATGCTTAGATCTTTAGAACAGATTATAATGAGGGTTTTAATAAATAGAATGATTCAAGAGGAGGGTTTATATATATATATATATAAATGTATACACATGCATAATTAATCAGCATTGCACTCGTGCGAAGCCAGAGCTGGTCGCTAGTTAGTCATAATGGGCAAATTTGTATTTTGTTGTCGATTTCTTTTTTTTCTCAGATTTGAATAAAATTTGCTGTGTTGGTAAAGTTGCTTCTTCTGACCATGGTAAGCCCAATTTCACGATATGCCCTACAAATTTTTCTCCATTGAGTTACACAAAATTTATTACAGAAATTGGCCCATGGGACAATTTTAATTTTGTTTTCGTACTATTTATTTTTCATTTCGAGCTGCTGACTTTGTACCAAATTATAGTACAAAATACGAAATTTAGTAAAAAAAAATCCATACATTTTTTGTAACTCAATGGAGATTTTTTTTTTCGACATATCGCGAAATTGGGCTTACCTTGTTCAGAATAAGCAACTTTACCAACTCACCAAATTTTATTGAAATTGAGAAAAAAATAAGATCGACAACAAAATAAAAATTTGCCTTAATATCGTTTTTTTTTTTTAAGGAATAAGGCTTCTTAAGCTGTATAAATGCTTATACAGTCTGTGTGCTACTTGAGTAACAGTATAAACGGTACAAAGAAGGAAGGAAACCGTAGCTGATTGTACATCTCTGCCACTTACCCATCTAATCGCCGTTTACGCTGCGTGACAAAATTATCACCAAATTACCCTTTGTAGCGACGACAATAGGGAAAACACATTGTTCCCCACCAAACATACATTATAAATGTTCTATTCAAACTCTCACTCAACCCATTTCCTAATAAAACATAAGAACCACCTGTTCGCTTACTATTAATAAATAATAAATAAAAATGTTTGTAATACTGGTTCTAGTATTTGTGTTCGGTTACAGTGAATCAAATGAAAGATTTGGAATAAAACAGTTGAGCGGGTTTCCAAAATGGCGGTTGTCTAATATTAAGAGCAGTGAAGAGAAAGCTAGGTTTTGGCCGCAAAGGGAAAACCGATGTGAGTATACAGGATCGCATAAGCATACGAAGATCTGTTCTTAGGAACCATGTCATCGATTTAAATAACAAGAAAAACTGTATTCATAAATTTGAAAAAAAGCCTGTACACTGTAAAAAACATAATTTCACTAAGTATTGTAGTTGCAAAATAGTAGTTAATGCAAGGGCGGATCCAGGGGGGGGGTCATGGGGGTCATGACCCCCCCCTGAATTGAATCAAAAAATCATGAATTAATTTAATATAATTAATATAATAACTTTGTATGGAGGCAACCGTTTGGGAACGAAACTAACGCATCGAAAATTTGAATTTTACCGCTCCACCGCCCGCCACGGTTCATCCAAGGTCACATTTCGTGTGACACTTGCGCGCGCTTGTCGACTACGTAACGTCTAGCTAACTAATAATTATGTGTTAAGTTTTTTAAGTGTACAATAGAAAAAAAATATTTTTAAGTGCAGTACTTACGTACATTTATAAAATACCTACTTTTTGGGATGTATTTTGGAATTTGGCGCCCCGGGCCTATAAGATTCGCCGCCCCAGAAGTCAAGGAAATATTTAACGTTTTTTTTTTGTATAATGGATAATGGTAGTTGTGTCTATCAAGCACTTACCTAGATATAGCAAGTGTAAGGGTTGGGTCAAAGCAAAAACAAATATTATTGGCCATAAGACAATCAAATGACAGCGCGAGCGCCAAATTTTTCGGCTATGGGGTGCGTAGTAACACAATTAGATGAAAATGCGAGCGCAGCGAGCACGAACATCTTCAGCGCAGGTGTGCGTAGTAACACAATCAAGGAAAAACGCGAGCGTAGCGAGCGTGAATTTTTTCGGCGCGGGGGTACGTAGACTACGTAGTAACTCAAATAGATGTCAACGCGAGATTTTTCGGCGCGGGGGTGCGTAGTAACACGATCAGATGAAAACGCGAGCGCAGCGAGAGCGAAATTTTTCGGTGCAGGGGTGATTAGTAACACAATCAGATGAAACCGCGAGCGCGAAATTTTTCGGCGCGGGGGTGCGAAATAACAAAATTTACCGATATGGTGTAAAAACGCAACGCTGATGCAATGTATGGCCTATTGCTCCTGCCCCTCTCGCCGCGCCTCCTCGACCTCGCTCGGCACCCGCGCCCCACGCGCGCCCTATATTTGGAGCATGTTCTTACTTACAGACGCGCCCCGGAGATATTGACGAACTTACAAGCATGTTTTTCTGTTCTTGTTATTTTTCATGTTAAATTTAAATTGTGGATTGAACAAAAAAAAAGGTGAGAAGTAATAGTTGGTTGAATGGCGCCAATACCAAAACAAAATGCAATCGGGGGCGCCCCTTTCGGTTTTGCGCCCCGGGCCATGGCCTGGATGGCCCTAGGGTAAATACGTCCCTGCTTATATCTATTGTTATCAAAATTAAATTATAAGTTCTTGACTTGAACACGACTATGTGACCCCCTCCTGGCGCCAAAGCTGGATCCGCCCTTGAGTTAATGTAACTGTTACATAATGAGAGGTCATAAAACATGTGTGTGGGTTTCATAATAGGATCATACGACTGTTTTAATACGTGATATTGCGTAATTAAGTAAGTTATAATATGCTTTAGCTATAATGATGCTTTTGCACGTACATTATACGTTTACTCGTCCATTAACCCCTTCATATCCATATCACCCATTTTTTAGGGTTCCGTACCAAAAGGGATTTTTTTGGGGTTTTTATTTTACGTCCACCGTCAATGATTTCGAATGTTGGCAGTTCTGAACGTGTTTACTGTGGTGACATTCCCCAACGGCGGTTGCGCGGGCGCATCAGGAGACAACGGGACATGTTTAGCTGCCCGCGAGTGTAGCGCGCGCGGCGGCTCGGCGAACGGGTACTGCGCCAACGGGTTCGGACTCTGCTGTATATGTGAGTTTATAATAAAATTAGCTCAATACAAATACAAAATGCTTTATTGCACACCAAAAAAGTAAAACAAATATAAAAATATGTCATCAAACAAATATAGGTAAACGATACAAAAAAAAAATGACAAAAAAAAAAAATTCTATCTAAAATAAATTTGAATTAGTTTTCAGAATCCTCATAACTTAACAAAATAATAATTGTATGACAACCATAAACTTAAAAACCATTTTTCACGGTGAAAATGGCAAATTACTTATTGGCTCTATACAAATATTGTGGTAGGTACCGAATGTCACGATTAGGTGGCAGGAATGTTAAACTTTGATGGTCAATCTTTGATGGTGCTTTTAGAGCAATCTAAGTGTAGTTAGTCCCATATAAACATTTGTTCCCAATAAAAAATAGAATCGGTTGTAAACCACAATTTTTTTTCATCATGCCTATTTTCTTACATACCTACCTACATCAAATACCACTCGAATCTTATTGTTGCGTCGTACGGCTGATATACTACACATGAGGCCATAAATAGCGCTATTAGTTGTGTAAGTCGAATATCAGGGTATAATATAGTGGATGCGCGGGCGCATCAGGAGACAACGGGGCATGTTTAGCTGCCCGCGAGTAGCGCGTGTGGCGCCTCGGCAAACGGGTACTGTGCTGCTGTAATATGTGAGTTTATTAATTTATTTTTATACTACTACCCACCCATCACGTTCTCGTCGAAAATTCCCCAGTGCCTAAAGACGAAAGTCTTCGAACAGTGCGTGTTGCAACTGATGACTTAGTTAACTGAGACATGGTCGTTCACAATGGGAGTCATAATGCGGCTAAGAGTCACGCAACGTGCAGTGGAAAGGGCTATGCTTGGAGTTTCTTTGCGCGATAGAATCAGAAATGAGGATATCCGCAGAAGAACCAAGGTAACATTGCTCACTGGATTCCACGGTTGAAGTGGCATTGGGTAGGCCATGTAGCCCGGAGAATGGACGGTCGTTGAGGCAGCAAAGTTCTACAGTGGCGACCACGTATAGAAAAGCGACTAGATGGATGGATGACCTCGTGAGGGTAGCGGGGAATCAGTGGATGCGGTCTGCACGGAATCGCACTTTGTGGCGTGTCATGGGGGAGGCTTATGCTCAGCAGTGGACGTCTTCTGTGGCTGATAGATAGATAGTTAATAGCCGCAACTGATTAGTGACGTAGAATAGAAAGAGTCACTAGCCAGAATGTTTACCTTGAATGGTTACCTTGTTTTCTTATTCCCCGCTTCAAACAAACCTTATTGTTGCAGTCATGACTTCATGTGGGAGCAGCACATCAGAAAACGGGACTTACTTCGTAAACAGCGGATATCCCTCATCGTACGACGGCACAGGCTCCTGTGAGCTCACTGTCGTCAAGTCACATCCAGATGTGTGCCAAATAAGGTACAGAGTCATCATCGTAATTTCTAACTTATACATAACCGGGTAACCCTTTAAAGAAGGGGTTACCCGTAAAATTTCTCTATTTTCAAAGTTTTTTCAAGTGGTTCCTCTTCGTGCAATCTCCGTAAAAATCAAACGCAATGTAGTTTGGTATTTGGTTTTTATTTCTGTCTAATAAAATTTCTAAATACCTCATATAAGAGGAGAAAAATGAACACTCGTAATCGTACATTACTGCAGACGCCGGGAAAGAAGGCCTTGTCGGGTGAGTAGGTAAAGACGGCCGACCGTCGGGGAGCCGGATAGTGATAAGAAGCCGGCAAGCCCTTTTCACGGCTAAGGCATGTATAATGCTTTTCTCAAACATATGCAATGAAATTAATACACCACTCAAAAACAATATAATTCAGCTGTTTAGCCCGTTCATGAACGGCGAACCAACGCCATATTTTAAAAGAAACTTCTCGGCTTTAATTTTTGTATGAATTTCCTATACAGTTCTTTTGACTTGTTCCGCCCGAAACGTGATAAAACGCACGTTATGAATACATTCAATTGCTTGTTTGAGAAAATTGATTTGAGAAACTTTTTGGCTAGCTTCTTTTGTTCATTGTTCGGATGGTTTTCAGATTGGATTTCAACCGTTTCACAATAGCTGGCCCTGAGCCAGTGAACAACGTGTGTAACCAGGATCAATTCATAGTGTCAGGTGGCAATCCTGTGCCGGCTATCTGTGGTGTTAACCAGGGCAGTCACAGTTGAGTACATCATCTTTTCTATCTACTCCAGTTTTTTTTCTATGAGTTATACAGTTACTAATTCTTATATAAAGACACACATTTCGTGAGTCTTGTGAGTCCATACTAAGTAAATAAATACACCTAGAAACCTAGTAAGGGCTTGAAAATTAAGCCGCTTTTAGTCAGTGAGCCACGGCCTGTCACATGCTCTGTTTCATCTGTGTACGCATACTACGCATCTGTGACGTCAATGTCACAAGCACGTCTCTATGATTGGTTCGTAGAAAGGCACACATAAATAAAACAAAAACCGGCTTCGTCCTTCGCAAATCTGTTGTGTGAAGGAAGACTATCGTTCTAGGCGTATATATCCTAAGATGGAATTACATTAAGTATTCAGCGTCCTTCTATGAATTGTCCTCTGTTTCGTTTTGCGTACTTCTTAAACTGTATTTTTCTTTCAGTGTACATCGATGCAGGTATCGGTTCTACGAATCCTGTCAAATTGACTTTTGTCACCAGCGGCGCTGCCTTCGCCAGGATGTGGAAGGTCAAAGTCACTCAGATACCTTGCAGCACTATTTATAAAGGTATCAAAGATTCGTTTCTTATTGTTCACTACCTGATAGTTAATGAGTTGTAGGGTTATCGGCAAAGCGATAAAATAACCTAAATTAAAAATTGAAAACGCCCGGACACCAATAGCTGGTCATCATGAGACCCTCATTCAATAAGTGATTTAGAAAGTGCTACTCGCTACTCAAACTAAACATAACTAACCCTAACTCCGTTAATTAAGGTTCCGTAGTCAACTAGGAACCCTTATAGTTTCGCCATGTCCGTCTGTCCGTCCGTCCGTGCCTCCGTCCGCGGCTTAGCTCCTTGATCATTAGTACTAGAAAGCTGAAATTTGGTATGAGTATGTGTATGTATAACGCCCACACAGCGGTGAAATAAAATAAAAAAAAATAAAAAAAAAATTCGGGTACCTCTGGAACACCTAAAGTGGGGGTGATTTTTTTCTTTTCAACACTGGTGTGTGGAGTGTCGTTGAATAGGTCTTTTAAAAATGATAGGGGTCTCCAAACATTATGTTTTGATAAAGTCAGCAGTTTTGTAAATATTCGCTCCAAAAACAAAAAAAATATTTTCCCGCCCTCTAACTTTTCAACCACGGGTCAAAAGAAATCGGAAAAATTAATGTGAATGAGGCCTTATAAGTACTTTCAATGAAAACTATATTGAACAAAATCGGTCGAGACGTTTTTGAGTTATCGCCAAATTTCATATTTTTCCTTTAAAAGGTCGTAAGTTGACTTCCAGAAGGTAATAAGTGATTACAGCTTCTAGGGCGTTTACGACCTTTTTATAGAGCTTAAAATCTTTCTTAACGTAAACCTTGGGCTTAAAACAGCAGTTTATTGTGAAGCATGAGCAACTACGGAACCCTACACTGAGCGTGGCCCGACATGCTCCTGGCCGGTTATTAAATATGGCGTCTCTTTCACCAGATAACTCCTTTTCAATTTTTCTTAAGGGGCTCCCTACAGAAATCAGCCATATTGATGATTTTTACATCGTATCTAGTTTGTGGATTATAGAGTTATAATGTCCTATTTAATATATATTGTAGTATGGTCTATGCTTAACACTTTGTATAGACCCGAATTTTGATTTAACGACTGTGTATTTTATAAAAAATATTCGGTGAAGGACCAAAAATACACTAATCTCGTTTCTACTTTTATCCCCGGTGTATATGTAGAAAATATCTTACATTTTATTGTTCTAAACCATATTCCACAAAATTTGTTCTGAAGCTTTTTCTATTTTTCTCAATACTTTTCGAGATAAACGCAAAAAACCGTTTCCACAACTTTTTCCCCGAAAAAATCGTAAACTTTGACGGCCTGTATCACAAAGTCAGTGACATGTGAAAGGTACTTGATACGGTATTTTGTTGTGGAAAAACTATGTTATTATGATTAGCTATTTATAATATGGGAAAATCTATCGCAACAGATCGAAGGTCATTGAGAGCGGGGAGCCCCTTAAGGTTTTAATCTTCGTATGAATGGTTTATAATTGAACTGTTTTAGCGGACGAAGGTTGCCTGCAGTATTACACCGGAGTGTCGGGACAGCTGAAGTCGTTCAACTACGACCCGGCTTCTGGTCTACAGCTGAGCAACCAGGACTACGGCATCTGCATCAGGATGGAAAGGAACTTCTGTGGAATCCAATACTCAGTGTGCCCTGATACAGGTAGGACTAAAATTAGTTGGGAAAATTACACTTTTCTGCACTTTTCATTTTAATTTAATTTTAGTTTTTCCAATGAATTATGAAGTCTCATACTATATTTTGCGGTCCCAGCATATCCTGCCTGAGTGACTCAGCGACACCTGTCCCGCTCACATGGCATTGAAATAAAAGTGACAGGTAGTATAGGCGCTCGACAAAGAGTCGCGTGTCAGTTATGTACGTGCTGATGGATCTCATGTACTATTTCTTTTTGATTTGATAACGATCTCAATATGTTAACTTATTTTCTATTTTGTAACCAGATAGATCTCATACACTATTTCTTTGTTTCATTTGATGACGATCTCAATATGTTATCGTATTTTCGATTTCGTAAACTGTTAGACTATTAAAAATCGTTGCTTATCAAGAACAACGGCACAATCCGAAATGTGCCGTTATTCAAATTAAAACAATTTTTCAACAATTTAAGTTTTATAATCGAATAACGTCACAGTTCAAATTGTGCCGTTGTTCTTGATAATCATCGAAATAAGGAAATCTGAATCTGATTTCAGTAAACAACCGCTCCCGTGCCTTTACGATCTCCGGTATCAGCTCCAACCCAGTCAACGCCATGGTGGGCTCTGGTGTGAGTCCGAACAGCTGTGCCAACGACTGGCTCCTAGTGCCTTGTGCGTACAACGTGGGCAGGGTCCAACCCGCGCAGGCGCTCTGCACTGATCGCATCTGTGGCGGGACCTTCTCCTCTGAATTGTCCATGCAGGCGTCTACTGTCATGAGTAAGTAATGTACCTATAAATTAATGATTCTACTATTAACGAGTTCCATGGTTAGTTCTGGTGTGGGTCCAAACAGCTGTTGTGCCAACGACTGGCTCTTAGTGCCTTGTGCGTACAACGTGGGCAGGGTCCAACCCGCGCAGGCGCTCTGCACTGATCGCATCTGTGGCGGGACCTTCTCCTCTGAATTGTCCATGCAAGCATCTACTGTCATGAGTAAGTAAAGATAATAAAGATAAAGAAAATTTTTTGACAAAAATAATACAAACAATTAGTAAAAGTCCCTGCCTTCTGAGCTAGGAGAATACCTACCTGTGTTACAGAATTCAAAAAGTAATGTATAATATAAGTAATGCAACTTCGTACGCGTAATTTTAGATATCCTATAACCATCTTTGGATGTCCAAGTATCGCTGTACCAAAATTGGTTAAAATTTGTCCAGCCGTGTCGACGTGATGCGAGGACAAAGGAAATTATGAAAACAGATGGCGCCAGGCTGGCATAGTGCCGCGCGCCCATACAAAACAAATGACGATCCTGCATCAAGCTATTAAATTTTTTCCTGAAATCATGACCCTCTTCATAGAAAACTGATTTTCAATACGAATATAGAATTTTGTAATAGTATGTAGATATAGATAATTCGATAATTTAACGAGTTCCATGGTTGGTTCCGGCGTGGGACCAAATAACTGTGTCAACGACTGGCTATTTATTACTCCATTGTGCTTATAACTAGGCATGGGACTTCTGATAGCACGGTAGGACTTTAGAGACCTATGGAGCCGATATTCATTTCAATTATAATTCATATCATAAGTGCATTTAATTCGCAAATTTAATGATAAGGAAAAAGAAAACCCCTACCTATATAGACTTTGAAATAGCCTTATTACAATGGGAAATTGATGTTTTTTTTAATCTCTAATTTTTTTATAGATAGGAATAAACCACTTATTCCACGTATAACCCTCACATACGCTTAAATTAAAATTACGAAAACAAACAGGTTTTCTGAAGTAAAAAAATAATAAAAAAGGATGTAAATGTTTTTACAATGCATGTGCTCGAAAAGAGCGTATTCTAGGCATTCAAACTGTGCGGAAAGTACTACTTTTCCGCACTAGTGCTTTTTACTTTTCAATTTTTTTTTAATTTCTAGCCGTATCTGACAGCCTGACGCAAAGAGGTTTTATTATTTACAAAGAGTTTGATAAATAAGTCAAATACCGATTATTATCACGTATAAAAGTACAATAAAACCAATATTTCATTAATTAATTCATTTAACACGTCATTAATTACATTAGATATAAAATTTGATTAATAAACGAACTTTAAATCGTTATTCATTAAATAAATTTGGCTGAATGTACACGCGCTTGTGCCATTTTGACATAAGACGAATATTAAAAAAATACTTTTGCACATGCGCAGTAGTAGATATGTCGAGCGCGGATTGCAAATAATTCCGCCATTTTTAATTGATGTCTAGTTTATTTTGAAGTTGTTTTGTGCAAATCTGCTGAAATAATGGCGAGATAAAGGGACTCGCGAATCATGAATTAAAACCCGTAAAATGTTATTGAAGAAGTAAAAAATGTGAACGACAGCTTCTTGTTGGATAAATCAAATCAAAACACTTTTTTTTCAATGTAAACAGTTTTTGTGAGTATTAAAGTATTTTCTATTTTCTCGTACATGCATAGTAAAGTTTTGTACGGAACTCGTGTGTAAGATGATTTCCGACTCGTGTTTGTTTAATCACTTGCTCGTACCTCGCTCGTGACTAAAAATCACACTCTTCTGAAATCACCTACCTTCCACACTTGTATCGTAAATTTGGGTCATTTTCATTTTAGGTGTACGTAACACAAAAGTTACACACAAAAAAAAATCGTTCCGTTACGTAGAATAAATTTTGTGTGTAACAAATATTAATAAAGGGTTGTTCACACTGTTGTATTTTCTTCTCGTAACGTAAGCAATAAATCGTAGACATCGTAAAATGAGCAAATATTAACTGGAAGGACGAGTACATACGCTGCGATAAAATTTTAATTCAATAAACGTATTTTTCGTTAAATCTGTCAAAAAAATAAAAGCTTGCAATAATAGTTTTGTCCGTCGTGCATGCAGCTTTACCGTTTTTTGTTACGTAACACACTGTAACACAGAAGTGTGTGTAACAGCAACGTTACACTGAACATTCAAAAATCGCGGTATCAACATAACCTTTGCCAAATTACAGAGACATTGTACGACATTTTACGAATACTGCCATTTGTATTTTATCGTTAATAATATGACTATGCGATTCACAAAAGTTTTTATGTTATTTATGTGTACTTACTTCTTAAATTCACGTTACACTTATAAAAAACAGAAAGAAAAATCACGTGTGCGACCTGTTTGCACAGTTCTCAAACTAAAACAATATGGCGACGCTGTCATTCGTCGATTGGTAGAAGCCTACAATGTTGCTAGACCAAAATAAATTAACGATGCGTTGAAATTACTTCAAAATTTCGAATTATCGGCTCGCGTTACACACGTTACACAGAAGACGAAAAACGCGGGACATGTAGTTAAATTCGATTTTCTCCTGGTTTGTTATTGTTTCGTTGTTAATAACATTATTAAAATAAAGTACCATCGATGCTGATATGGATAGTGGTAAATATATGTATGCTTACATAGAAAAATAATTTTTTATTGATATTTTTACATGTAAAAATGGAAGTGGGACATCGCTCTTTTGTATGGAACGCCAAAAAAGTAGTATTTTTATTTAATTATTTTGAGTACAAAATAAAAGATATCTCAATTAAAACCTATTCCAACCTGTAGGTAAATGTGTTAATAATATAATTAACACTTAACATCTACGATACTGTAATACGTAGTTTTTTTTTTTATCTTTTCAAGTTGGGACAAGAAAAAATAACCAAATGGTAACCTAAAATGAAAATGACCCAAATAACTATTACACACCTTGGCCGGGCATCATACGGTAACCGAAACGAGGTGATAATTTTTCCGACTGCGCAGGGGTGCTGCTAAGATCTATTGTTGTGTGATATATTTATCTGATTCCAATACATTTAAATTTATATTTCCAGGTACAGTAAAGCCGTTTAGGCTCTGGTTCCATACAGACAACGTAGAGGCACCTCTAGATATGGGCAACAGAGGATTTTGTCTCAACTACATACAACAGCCTTGTACCAACAATGTCTTGTAAATACTAAATAATTATTTTGTTTTTACTTTTATATTCGTAAAATTATAATATTATAAATACTTTACTTGGTCTCTGTGATTTATTTCAGTGCCACTTATCATCATTAAATAGAAATAGTACTCTTAGTATATAGAGATTTTTAGAACATTCTGTAACAAGTTTGCCAATGATACAAAAACAAACTCCTGAAAAATAGATGACACGTCTCGTTTGTTAAGCTTAGGTACCAAAAATAAGTATACAATACAATAGTTTAATGAAGACGTAACTGCCATCTATATTCAACAGGGGTAACTAATACGAGCTTAAAGCGAATGCTAACGCTATCTCATACTCAAAGTCGTAGAGGTTCAAGCGGGTCATACTAGATGGCGCCATAATCATATCAAGCTCTTTTTCAATCCAATATAATAATAAAAATAAACTAACTTCGTAATAAATACGATACTGAATTTGTATTTTGTATTGCAAGCTTTAATTTGAAACGAACGTGACGAAATGCTAACGACGAGATGCTTTAAGTAGTTTTAACTAGATGGCGCTTAAGTCAACCGCATTATTAAAAATAAATGCTCTAAGTTTATACATTCGAAAGTATCGATGATTTGATAATATTGGTTATAATTAGATAATCAAGTATAATCTGTGCAAAATTTTAACACCATCATTAAATAATATAATATTCCATACAATAACACAGTGAATAAAAAAAGGGCATAAAGGCTTCATATTTTAAATTTACTTACGACCTTCTCTACTCACAGTAACATCCTTAATCAAAATTCCTAAGTTGCAGAAAACTGTCAAAGCATACAATACGGTCTCCAGATTTTCGCTAATTGGCCTTCCTCAAAACCTACCGCCCTTTGTTTGGATAAATATTTAAATCATGTCGTGATGGATTTATTTGGGTTATTATATTGGGAATCGCAGATTTTGCTGGTATGTCGAATTTGGATAACAGGAATAAACAAATAAAAAATTGGGGAAGTGCGAGTCCAACTTGCGCATGAAGGGTTCCGAACCATAATCTATAACAAGTTTGTTGTATGGGAGCCCCCCTTAAATATTTATTTAATTTAATTTTTAGTATTTGTTATAGCGGCAATAGAAATACATCATCTGTGAAAATTTCAACTGTCTAGCTATCATTGTTCTTGAGATACAGTCTGGTGACAGACGGACGGATAGCGAAGTCTCAGTAATAGTCCCGTCTTTACGCTTTGGGTACGGAACCCTAAAAAGGTGATTATGTCACATTATCTTTAGACACGTCATCGATATAGCCCAGTTGCTTTTCGGCGTCGCCATATTGCCTTTTTTTTGTGGTAAGTACCTACTTATTTAT
This sequence comes from Apotomis betuletana, assembly GCA_932273695.1. Lineage (NCBI taxonomy): Eukaryota > Metazoa > Arthropoda > Insecta > Lepidoptera > Tortricidae > Apotomis > Apotomis betuletana. Next base: position 5,714,254 of record OW026298.1, on the reverse strand, counting down.
TTATTTGCGACTGATCGTTGTGGAGAACTGTGGCTCCCCCAGACTTAGTCTAGCAGTGACCTCTATCGGCTGTTCTGATGATGATGAACTTATTTTACTGGAACGAAATACAGTCAAGTTCTTAAACGTATGCTAAAATTTAATAAAAATAAATTTTATCAAAAATATCTGATCACGATTGTTGATAATAGCCACAAACTGTAACCAGACGTAGATTTTAGTGCTATGACCGATATTTAAACAGATTGATAATTTACTGTTAGATCGTAATTAATATATTTTTTTTCGAGCAGTAATGTATTGCGTACGTACTGTGACACATTGACTTTTATTGACAGTAGATGACTCAGTGGATGTATTTATGTTTAACCAACCGACACAGCCCTTATTATATTGAACCCTCACACAGTAACATAAAGTAAAAACACCTATTAGTAGGTTGGTTCCAGTTTGCATAAATACGTCCAAGTAAGAATAAAAACGTTAACCTACATTGCGTGCTGAGTGATTTTTTAATGAAACGTCGTCATTGACTGGGGTAAGCTAGTCCGAAATCCGAATAGGATCGTCTCGTTAACATACCAGCCCGGATATCTCGCCCGATATTTTAATAAGCAAGTTTCGCTACTGTGAAATTCGCGATTTATTCATTAGAAACTCTAAAGGTGAGCAAAAAGTATTTTTTATGACAACACAAAACATAATGACCCAACGTGATGATTCACAAGAAGTGATATTGGGACATAATTTAAAATACAAACAGCTTCAGCCTAAGGGCCGAAATATTTGACAGTTGACCATAGTTTTCTCCAGGGCTCGGAAATTCAGATTGATATTTACCTAAACTTTGGCCGCGGCTTTGTTATTCGGTCGTAGGTATAGGCTTTGTTTGACGTATGATTGAGATATCAATAGGATTTTGTCAACTTTAGGTAAATATCGATCCGAATTTCCGAACCCTGGTTACCTCCAAGTCTTTAGGGCCATACTAGGGATCCTTAGCATTTTTTTCTCTATGATCAAACATGTTTCTTAACATATTAGCAATGTTACAACTTAGAACAGGGCTATTACGATTTATTGGTAGGTATACATGTATTTAATATCAACAATTTGAATTTTTCATTGATAATTATTGTTTCAAAAACTACTCTAAATAGACAAAATTCATGCTCGAAATTGCTTTTATGCATGCAATGAAAGCATGAAATAGCAATGCAACTATCTAGAAATCAGGGTAAAGTATTATTCACTTTAAAAAGTTGGTTAAAATTATCCATATATTTGTGATAAACCGTCATACTTTTTTGTAGTTTCTATTTTATTCTAACACTCATAATATATTTTATATCTTAGAATACACTTTTAATATGTTTTCTTCGAGAACTACGTATAGTTAAGTTCATCTGTAAAAGTTAAGTACTTATCCAATCTGAAAAAATGACTGACTATTGAGTTTCTTTTGGCGTTTCTTCTCAACAGTGATCTCCTCTTGTAAAATGCCGGTAGACTCAGACATGTAAAAGTGCCCTTGTGGCCTACCGTGAAATACGCCAACTTTGCCTCCACAGGGAACTTTGCCCAAAACGCTACTTAAAAAAAGAAACGTTACTGTAGACAATTTCAAGATGATTATGGCAACACTACTATTTTTAGTGGAAAATAGATTATATCTGTGGTATCACTGGGAATCACATTTGCGCGCAACTTCATTCCGTAACGTGTTGGGACTAGTCGAATAAGGTGCGTGATTTGGCAGGCCAATTCTAGGTGAAGTTCTGGTGTATTTTTTACAGAATGGGGAAGCCTCAGGTGAATGTATCTTATTGCTTGTTATAAAATAAGAACTGTAGATCATTTTTATTGTAGTTTGAACTAATAATACTTATTAAAACCGGAGTAATGATGGCGGGCAATGTTATCCAGTAACTTGTTAACCTATGAATGCCAACATTGCCCAGACTAAAAAAAGGGTTAGGGTTGTCACCTTGTCGTAATTTTACCTGACTGCGTAAATAAAGGAGGGTTATGTATTTAAGGTAAGGTAAATTACATTTCTATTAAGCCGTTGTACTTTTAGCAATAGCTACATGTCATGTCATGGAATGTCCATAAAATAAAAAAACATAGAATATTCAATTATGACAATTTTTATTTAGATTATTCTAACGTGAAGTAAAAAAACAACCGCCAAACTATTAGTATCGAATATTAAGCATACATTTTTCATTTTGATAATGGTATTGGTAAAGATGGTTTACTCAACCAAAAGTGACAACCCTGACAATTTCAAACTGCTTGATTCGGCTTGTATGGAGAAAAACAAAATACCTATGTAACATTGCCCACCCATATTGCACACGTGTTTGTACAGTTAAGACCAAGATATTAAGTAGAACGCCATTATTACCCCAGATTTTATACTGATCCTTATCTTAACGTTGTAGGGGCTATAGTTACGAAAATAATCGATTTGGGCAATGGTTGCAAAAGTTTAGATAACTTTACCCGAGGTGAAAATTGATAAAAAAAATGGTTACATGTAGTTTTAAAAATTGTTTCTCGTAATAAACGCTGGCATATGAATACGATGGATGCGTAAGACAAAAAAAAACTTTATCCCGTCATAGAAAAAATGAGAGAAATTCGGATTTTTACGAAAAAAGCGGGCAAAGTTGGCATGTTTCACGGTACTTGCAGAATAAAGTTCATTATTTCATTATGAAGACAATAGGTACATTTTAATTTTGCGAGCTAATTTTGTATGAAGGCGAACACGCTTATTTGTATAAAAAAAACTCGCTCGCAAATCGCTAGTGTGATAAGGCCCTTAGTCATCATCATATCAGATAGACGTCCACTGCTGGACAAAGGCCTTCCCCAAAGTTCTCCACAACGATCGATCTTGCGCCGCCCTCATCCAATTTCTGCCTGCGATCCTAACCGGGTCGTCGGTCCAAGTCCTCAGCATTATATCGAAACTCAATTCGTAAAGGACAATGGGCAAATTGGACCAAGAACCAACAGAGATGAGAGTTAGGTTATTAGATATTTAGGTATTAACATCAGCTTAATTTTTTACTATGGACACCAAGCTGGATTCCATTGCAGATCTGAGATATTCGTGTTTATAGTTAAGATGTGGCATTAATTGGAACTTAAAAATGCATACATAATAACCAGTTCCTCATAGATAGTAGCGACAGTGTAGTAATTCAAAGCTAAACCTATTTTAAATTGACGATATCGTATTTTAAGCTTGTACAGTCGAGTTCATTTACATCTACACACTTACGAGAACAAAAATATCTGAACACGACTTTATGCTTCTGACAATAGGGTCGTGTTCAGATATTTTTTTTCTCGTAAGTGTGTAGATGTAAATGAACTCGACTGTAGTAATAAAGGGTACCTTTTATTACAAGGAATAATCCTCATATTATGCGTTAATTTATTTCTTTAATTTTCATTGACTCGTTAATATGTATAAAAGATACAGGATCATCGGACATGGGGAGAATGTAAAAGAAGCATGCATTTGACATCAATGACTTGGGTTTTTTTCGGAAATAAGGATTTTTTTATAAACTGACAAATGTTTCCTCACAAAGATTATTAGTAATCTTACTTTATTTTTATAAACAACTGAAGAAAGACTTCTATTGAAACAAAATTCTTTTTTTTGCATCAATATATTAAATTTTTCTGTATAAATATGTTTTCGTAATACTATGACTACAATCTAAACATGAATCCTTGCAATGGTATGAATGCAAATATATATCGCACTATATCAAAAGACGTTTTACAAATTTTTCAGATAATTTCGCCCAATTTAGCCAAATGCCTCCAACTTTGCCCAGACACATTCTATTATATATCTAGTTTAAAAAACTATATTAAACAGGTAGTTTAGAAAGGCTTTAGTTTTTGAGTACTTACCTGTATTTGTCTTCAGATATAGAATGCATTCCTAATTTCAGAAATCGTGGGGTTGAGTCTAATAATTCATTTAATGTAGGTAGTACCATGAAAATTAGTAATAACAGTTAAAAAAATATATAACAACAGACTTTAAACTTAAACCACTTCAAAAATGTACCCAACAATAATCATAAATAAAGTGTAGGTAACACACAAAAATATCAAAAGTACCTTACAGTTGATTTAGGAACCTCCTTTTAGAGATTCAAAGGTTTATATGAAATGCATTCATATCAATAGCTGGATATACAGTCGACCACATAAATTACTACTGACTGTCTTTATGCGATACTTAAGGGTAAATTTAAATATATATACACGTATATTGAATTAGGATGATCTAGTTTACTATGCTATGTCTACAATTATAAATTCATTTTAAACCTTACATATTTTATGTTTAATAATTCAGTGTAACACTACATGACTTGTCAATTTTTTTTTGATATCAGAATGTATTGATTTCCCTGTTCACACGAGTCAGTAATCAACGCTGGTAAAAAAATACATCCACAGTTTTATTGAATGATATTCAGTATCTAATGTATTTTTACTTCATTTTTCCAACACATACTTCTTATTTCGCATACCTATTAAATACACGCATTTTTATATGAAAACGGTTTTCTACTCCATTATCAAACGTTGGTAGCAATACCAATTAATTTTTAATTGGAAATCCTAATACAACATGCGGCAATAGGCTTCATATTATATCCCTAGAGTATAACGCAAATTTCCATGCATACACGATCCCAAAAATACTACAAGTACTTCGCTTTCGAAGTAATCTGCGTTACAAAAAATTAAACGAGTTGTGGATAAGAAACATAACTAAGAGTGATTATGATTATATTTATATACTTACCGTGAATCTGGGCAACATTGCCCTAGCGGGTTGATTTGCCTACCTGACCAAGTAAGTTTTGAGAATGGTCAACCCACAAGGGCAAATTTGGGCGGTTTTACGGTAGGTATTAGTGACCATGCTTTGTGTTTTATTTTGCAATCTTTTTCTGACCCGACTTAGCGTAGCAAAAAATCTCTTAATTTCTGTAGGAAATGTAAATGTTACACTTATGATATGTGAATGAGATATACTTTTATAATAACATGAAAATAACGTGCAAGTTAAACCCAACACAAAGTAATCAAATATGTCTGTAGTACCTAGATTATTTTATACAAGTAATCTAGGGCATCTTAAAATCTAGTTTAAATACGAGTATCTAGGCAGATTTTATATCAGCTGGTCTAGTATGTGGTTGTGTAACATGACTAGTATCACTTATTTACAGAATGATCAATATAATATGTCTAGTAAATATGTCAGGAATATATTATTGTAAAATAACTGCAATTAATATTATTTCTACAGGAACAAAAAAGTTGTAATAATACAAATTAGGTACGTACAAACTCTACTTAAAGTTAAATTACAGTTCCGTTAAAAACACAAAATATAAATCCCAATATTTTAATCATACAAGTAGTATAAGCATTAAATAGGTTTTTAGTTGCTGCTTTTGGTTTTAATGACAGGTATTTGGCAAAGCTGCCAGTAATGTAATTAATAATCAAAACAGAATGGGGAATCAATGACATTTTTAAAAATCTTGAGTATTTGATTATAGAAAGCAACAACAGTGAATCCAAGAAAAAAAACCAGATTATTCTGTCTATCTTAAATATTACCAACTCGGTGAGATGCCTGTACAGTGTACATGCAAAAACATGTTAGTTATTTTATTTTTTTAAGCTACATTTATTTGTTTATTTTTTTCAGTTCCTCGTCGTATCAAAATAATGAAATAAACAGTAACTCAGGAATGTAAAATATGTCGTAACACATTTAAATATTGTACTTACATTAAGGAAACAGATGTGGGATTTACCTTCTACATTATATGAAAACAAAATAACTAAAACTTATATAAGGAATGTCTGATTTATCAAAAAACTTACAAGTAAATCAACATAACAATATGGGTAGGTACCTACAACCATGTGCATTAAAGATAATATTTAAATTGCTTCATCAGAACTAAATACACCATATAATAATATACAAGCTACATTAGGCCAAAATTAATACCAATACATATAGTTTGGTATCCCTTCAACACCGCTGTCACACCGCTCAACATTGCCCACCGATTTTTACTTAACTCCATACTAATTTTATGTGACCGAATCCGGGCAAAGTAAACCCGAATTCTGATACCCTTCAGTATCCAAACAATCGTTCTGTCAGTACATGTCGCTGAACGTCATCGGGTGGTGCGGTGTGTGGACCCTGAGCTCTTCCAGGTTCTGCAGCGACTCCGTCATCATCAGAGAAGGTGGACCTTGGATACCGGAGTGTCCAGGGTTCCCGTTGCCGTTGGTTTCTTGGCGCATGATGTTGCGACGCCATTTTGCTCGGGCGTTTTGGAACCAGACCTGAGAAAAGGTTTATTGTAGCAAGGTAGGAATCTAGAAAATAAGTATCACTAGATGGCATTAGTTCATGAGAATACATGGAGTATTGATTGATATAGCAGCTGTATATAATAATGCTAGAGAATTAGCTGCTGTTTCAATAGCATTCGAGCGAGTTACTAAAAAAAAACTGAAATAACCATAGGTAAGGTTTCCTTCAAATAGTATATTATTTGAAGATTTAACTCGATTTCTCTAGGATCCTATCAACTGATGGGATGACAATGCCAAAAATGGGACCAAATTCACTTTCGTGAGTACTGACAGACGGGCATTTTTTTTTGAAATGCTACCAAAAAATTTTTTATGTGTTTTTTTGTTTTTTAAATAATCAGTGACTATTAGGGAGGTAAACTATTTTTAGTAGTCTTAGGTACCTGTATTGAGCAATGGTTTTGTAAAATATGCAGGAATTTGATAAATATTCCGTTTTTAATATAGGGTGGCCTCGATTTATGCTCCCTTTCGTTACCATAAACTTTTGTTGATATTAAATGTTACGAAGGTATAAGAGAAATAAATTATTGTATCGTTTTCTTACTATTATAGTAAATTATCATAATTATTGATATTTATTCGGAAATATTTACAAATATACAAGAACAGATGTATTTTTGATCCATTTCGTTACCAAATGGCAAAAACGTCTCACAATTTTCTCTTCTAAATAAAAACTACGAAGTTTATTGGCGTAATTTTTATTATCGAAAAACCTTAAATATTAAATTAAGTATTTCATAAATAAAATAAGAATATTTCTTAATTTGTGTTGAGATAAAAAATATAATATTACATTTTAAAATCGGACGGTAACGAAAAAGAGGTAACGAAATCATAAAGCCGCGGTTATAAAGGTCATTAAAAAATTCAACCACGTAATCAATGTTAAAACGAACCGGAAGGTTAATAAGGCTAGCGTTGAAATATTAACACTAATCTACAATTTATATTACGAGACGTATAAGACGTTTAAGTTTTATAAAATAAATAAATTAAACTTGGAAAAAAAACCTGAATTCATACAAAGTGTAATAGTGGTCGCGGCTTTATGTTTCCTTTTCGTTACTTTTTCACGTTCCCCTTATACGTGACTATAAATGTGGTAACGAAAGGTAGGTAACGGAACGAACACTTTGCAGTTTAAAATGCAATTAGAAACACATTTTACCACTAATTACGTGGGTATTCAAGCGAAATCAAATTGTCACATAAATAATGATCAAGTTACTTTAAACCACAATAAAGAAAATCAAAGTTTTACCTTCATATCCTGTAACGGAAATGGGAGAAAGTTTTTTAGCCACCTCGACACACGCCTGACTCTTCGTGATTTTTAGCAAAACTGACCGTTTTGAGAAACCAAACTGTGTTGCTATATGAAAAGTGGTGTAGCTAGATCAAAATAAACGTATGATTTGGCCATAAAAATTCGCCAATGTGTAAATATCGTGGTAACGGATAGGGGGATATTCCCCTTTTCTCGTTTTCACGGACACATTTAAATTGTAGGTATTTATAATTTTTTACTTTAAAACCACGAGAATAAGGTCGCTTTTAGAAAATTAAGATTTTGAACTATCCACAACAAATGTTGCCATCCATGAGAAACTTTTTTTAATCAGTTTAAATGGTGCTCGAAGTTTGCGTTTTGGTGATGGACAAGGTAAAATCAGGGATCTTTAAACACAAAAACTTAGAAAAACTAGTAAATTTTATATTATTTGTTGATTTTATTGATTTAATATAAAACTTAAATAATTTATTTATCTAATAAAAATTATATCATCATCAATTTACCCGTATACAGTGTTTTATAGTGTGACAAAGTCACCGGACAGGTCAAAAAGCCAAGGTACAGAAAAAAAAAAAATGCCCAGACACCAACATAAAAAAATAAACAAACAAACACGTCGATCGATGAACGTATACCTAATCATTTCCTATTTTGAAGTCGGTTAAAAATTGTGGTCGACTTTTTATATATCGTAAAAAAGATTTTATAGATATTGAATCTTACATTCGCCAGCTACAGCACCATCCCGTATGGTCTAGTGGCTAGGATACCTGGCTTTCACCCAGGAGGCTCGGGTTCGATTCCCGGTACGGGAAATCATTTTTACTTTTTTATCGAGTATGTTATTTTCTTTTGTATTAATTGTATTCATTGTATTTTGGCACAATAATATAGATTAATTGTATGAAACAGAGATTCAACTTATACGTTTATAGTTTGTTTAAGAAACGAAATAAATTAGAGAATGGATGAAATTTCATCAAAAAGCTTGAATACTTTTTTTGAGATAGATTACGGAGATTACCCCATTCCTAGAAAAAAGCTAGACGACCTTGGTAGTCCGTTTATTTTAATATGAAGCCAGCAATTGCCTTTCCGACTGAGACAAATATAGTGCTTTTCTCAAAAATAGTGCATTCCCCTCTCTCCGCGCCCGCCACCATTTTGAAAAAACCGGCACGTTCTTCAGATTTTTGCTTATACCTTCGTTTAGGATAATTTTAGGTGGAAAAGAGCTTAGACAATGTTGTAAACAATTAAATTTACTATAACTAACATTTTAAATTTTGTTTCAAGGACAGATAGTTACGGAGATATACACATTTAAAAAAAAAAAAACGTAATTTCCAGTATTGTATCAAAATTCTGGGTTATATCTTTGTTTAGGAGCATTTTAGCTAGAAAAGAGCTTGGGCAATCTTGTAGAGAATTAAATTTACTATAATTTACATTTCAAATTTTGTTTCAAGGACGATTAGTTACTCATTGGATTAAGAGTTCAACTCGAATTTCGAAGCAAGTGAGTGGGTCCCTTAGGGTACGGAACCCTAAAAAGCTACCCACCTGCAGAACTCTTTTGGACAACCCCGTTTTCTGCGCCAATTGCTTCAAATCCTTCGCATCAGGGTTCTGGTTGACCGCGAAATATGACTTCATGGTCCTCAGCTGGTGGTGTTTGAAGCTGGTCCTCATTCTCTTCGTCCGCTGCGTATGGCTGGACACGGAGCCAGGAGATGCGACTGAGGAGTCATAGGCCAGGGACTCCATGGAGGAAGATAGGTCGCCACGGTGGAGGATTTCTGAAAAGATCAGGATGGTTGGTGATGGCTGAAGAGTCCGTCCTATACCACACAGGCTGGGTCATTGTCAGATTTAGGTGCGCGTCTTTCCGGTGGACATTTGCGAAATCAAGGATTCCAGGGCCTAATTCTCTGATTAAATGCTTGTGAGAATAAAGAACATTCCCTCTTCTGTAATCCGATGTAATAGCAACACAACCTAGATTCATACAAGCTCTTAACTTTTGACCACCGAAGGGACAAATTTAGTTTTTTGAGCTGACAATGACCCGGCTGCATTAAGCACTTGTATAGCCTTCATACAGCTTAAATTAGAGTTATAATGGCTGTATAAGATCTTATATATCCTATTTGCTACCTGGGGTGTAGGTTACGATTTTCCCGATGGCAGGTACAATCTATATCGCTTATTATAAAACTAGATGGCGCTAATAGTAACCATATTTTGCTGAAATTTTCTGGCAACCTTGAAATAATAAATAAATAAATTTTAAGGACAATCTTACACAAATCGACCTAGTCCCAAACTAAGCAAAGCTTGTACTATGGGCACTAGACGATATCGCTATAAATACATATATAAACAACATCCATGACCCAGGAACAAATAGTCGAGTTCATCACACAAATATTTGCCATGGCCGGGATTCGAACCCAGGGCCGCCGGCTCATTAGGCAGCTGCACTACAGACTGAACCAACCGCGTCGCCCAAGCTTTGCCACAACGTTCCACTGAGTGGTGAGGGACTGCGGGCGAAGTCTGAAACCACACTGAACTAATCTACCAAAACGCCACAGTAGGGCTAATCCGGTTCGAAGGACCAGGACCATATACACGATGATTCTTAATCGGTGATCGAGGTAGTGATAGGCGAGGTCTGACGCAATTACCTCACTGTTTAATTAATTACAATTTAAAACATAATTAAAACTAATAACCACTAGATACATGGTCATCCTACATAAATTACTGAAGTACGATACCTACGTCAAATTGCCATTGCTTTGGCGGGAATTTTATCGAAATTTTCTACGACTTTATGTAATGACAATGACAAATTATAACTCAAATATTTTCATTGCCATTAAATTCATAAAGAGGTTGTAAGCTCACTGATATAGATTAGTAGGGTGACAAGGAATTTAAGACAAAATTGGTTTCAACATAAAAATTATCATAGAAAAATAAATGTTTGTTTTCATGTAATTACGACTTCTACGTGACCGCCATCAATTACCTACTGACTTAGTTAAGTTGGGACCTGATCACCAATTAAAAATCATCGTGTATAAAAATGTACATAGCAGCTTAGATCATGTCATGTGCTTAACAGCTTCGGCAGGCCTAAAATTCATACTTATAATATGGGTAGTTTGTACAAATATAACTTGCGTAGAGAACATTTTTATTTTCTCAGTTAAACTATGACAACGGTAACTGGAAAGTCACCGAAACGTCTGGGAGGCTTATGTAATTAACATACGCGATATAATCCTTTTAAATTGTGATCCCAGAGCTGGCGCGTTTCTCGGACAAAGGCTCAGTATTGCTGTGCAGCGGGGAAACGCCGCCAGCATCTTGGAATCATTTCCGCCAATGACCGACCTTGGCTAGAGTTAGGTTAGTGTAGGTTTTAGGCCACTTAATTCGAATGTTTTTATTAATAAATAAACTTTTTAAATTGTTTTATTTAAATTAATAGTTTCTTAAAAACTTAGTTACAAGTAAGCTAATAAAAGTGTGTTAAAAAAAGGAGTTTGAGGTTTGCGATTTTAGCCGACAATTCCATCTCCTTACCTACTACGGAAGGTTGTTAAGCGCCCCGACCATGCAACCACATCCAACTCATCCCGCCACGGCAAATGCGGTCGACGATCGGTTTTTGCTCCGGCTTTAATGACTACAGTTCCGACGGAAGCAACGCAATCGAATAGAAAATAGCTCGTTCCCAGACACAGGACCAGGGCCCATAACCTAATAAATAGCACGTTTTTTTACGCTTGATCTTAGCGAATGCCGTGACCGAGCGAGAAGGCAAACGGGTTAGAGCTAGCAATTTAATGCATCCTTCGCGGCGCTCATGAAATAATCGTTCGTGGATAACCACGATGCGTACAACGTTAATAGTGGATGTTGTTCGTTATAGTCCCACAGGAGGTTATCCACCTCACGCAGTATTGCGGGTTTTTTTGGTACTAATTTATTTTCTTGGCAACGACAGATTTTTGTTTTTAAATCAAGTTAAAAATCGGTGAATGTCACTGGACTAAGCAAAGAGGAAATCAGACTAAATATTCCGCAAATTTCAAGTAATTTTTGCATAATAAAGCCAAAACTATTCACTGTGATGTAAGGCAAGTTTTTTTCAGTAGGATTCAGGATTTATTTCGCAAGAAGAACGAAGGATTGAGCAGCATTCCGGTAAACAATGTTTTGAATATGGTTAATGATAAATCCTTGTCCTTGACAAATAGTTATTGACATTTAATAATGCAAATATATCGTTTGCACATTATTGCCATATGAAAGCTGTGTATCCCTGGGTCGGACCGATGCTTGCTAGCCTATAAATACGACTACGTTAAAAAATACACACAAACAAAGTACAAAACAACTCCAGCTTTCAAGCTCCATTCATCATTATTTGTATTTAATAATCAACATAATTGAAAAACAAATGTTCCTAATCGCATCAAAGGACCGTTTGTCAAAAAACTTTTAAACGTTTAGCCCACCCCCGCTGCCCATTACCGTTAAACTTTAAATATCGAACAATCACTTAAACACACTAAAATAACCAAACGGCGTACAGCCATAACAAAACGCAGAGCTTACGGCGTTCCAATTTTAAAAACGTACCACAGATACGATCTAAACTCAAATCAGCTGTCTTTTTTTCTTTTTTTTAAACTAATTAGCAAGCGAACGCCTCCGCGAGAAATTGAAAAATAAGGAAATGTACAGATTAAAGATATGATATGAATAGGGTTGTTTATAGTGGTCATTCCAAATTAATAATGGTATTGTGGTCGGGTAATGCTCAGGTGTCGGGAAGTTAATTTGAGAACTGTCAAAATGTTTAATAATTAAGGGCTCTTGTAAACTTAACAACACAAAAAAATACTATTCCAATATTTGTATTAAGCTACTTTGACTTTGGCTTAGTGCAAAGGCTTGCTTATCTGGCGGTAATACAATTGATATACATACTCGTACACTACATTTTACGATCTATTTTAATTCAGTTACCATACCGCAATATACGATTCTAACAATGGCACCTGTGAAAAGTTATTTAGGTATATTTAATTTTTCGACTTTCACTTGTCATTGCCATTTTACAGTACAAGTCCAGTCAATAGTAAACGTCATCACAAAATACAGGGTGACCAATATTGGCCAATGGAACGAGTCACACTGAGTGACGTTTACAATGGGATCAATGGCTTCATACTTTTTGGATAGTTAGCGATCAATAAACTATCAATTAATTTTTAATTAGATGATTGTCTTCGCGATTTCCTGGCTGGTCCCGTAGTGAAAGTTGATTAATGTGGTTCTCCTCACCAGGCCTTTATTCTCGCTCATCACTCCTGAATCACCCCGTATTTACTTAGGATAAAAGCAATTTAACGTAAAGCACAATCCTTCTAAAAGACACAGAATACTGTGGTAAGTGTGGTATGTACACAGATACCTATATACAGTAAGTACAGTACCAGTATTAGACTTGAAAGAGAGAAACACACAATAATAACGTCTGAATGCATAAATTGTATACATTATTTTAAGTCAAAGGTTTTTGAATCATTGCGATGATGTCGTAAAAACAATTCCGCGCTGAGCATTTTGCTTCAAACACTACTCACTTAAGAGACCTCATACAATTTTAAAAAGTATTTATTTAATAATACTTTTCCCTGAATTCTAGATAGTAACAAAGCTAATTCATGCTTTCATTGCGTGTAGTCTAAACAAAGTTTAAAAAACTGTTTTCTGCGTGAATTTTGTCGATTTCGTGTAGTTTTTGAAACAAAAATTATCAATGAAAAATTCAAACTGTAGGTTTCTAATATATACCAATAAATCGCAATAGCCCTGTTCTAAGTAGTAACATTGCAAATATGTTAAGAAACATGTTTAATCATAGAGAAAAATGTATAAAACCAACATTTTTTAACGGATAAAGAGCCTAAAGATCTCAACAGGTGGCGACGTTGCCGCCTCACAACAAACACAATGATAAATGTACTGATAATTGTACATTTTTGATCAAGAGATACCGTCTAACCGACTGAGGCCCACATAAAACTATCCAAATTTATACATTCATACATCGCTGCCTTTTTTAATCACCGATGTGTAGCGATCTAATTATTAAATTTATAATTAAATATATTGGACAGCTAGAGTGATTTAAGTGGGGTGTTGGAAATAGTTTCTTATTGTTGGTCTTGCGTTGTAACTGTATAACGGATGGGACGTTTGAATGAAGCAATGTGGGAATAACAATATTATATAGACGACGCTATGGCGCAGTTTTTAGTGTAGCTACGTACACTGAGCCGGCGGTCCTGGGTTCAAATCCCGGCGAGGGCAAATATTTGTGTGATGAACTCGAATATTTGTTCCTGGGTCATGGATGATATTTAAATATGCGTTTATATATTATGTATATCGTCATCTGTACCCCTAGTATAAGCATTGATTAGTTTGGGACTAGGTCGATTTGTGTAAGATTATCCCTTAGTATTTATTTGTTTATATCAAAATGGCCAACCTTGAGGTCAGTTTGGTAAAGACTTGTTTTGTTTTTTGACCGACACTTTTACCGTCTCCGGCGTTATAAATGTGACCAACTTTTTTTGAACTGAAGGGTTTCGCCACAATCTTCAAACACAGTACACGAAGGCAGAAACACTGATAAACGTATGAAATTTCAGCATGACAGTCTTAGTTCCTAATTTCGCCTTTTCACAAATAAATTGGTCGCATTATACTCAAAATGTCTCTAGAGTAACGAATAAATCGGACTAATATCAACATATTTTCTGTTTAACGATATTATTCATATTTTCGGCTTAACAGTTGGGATATTGAACATTTTTATTAAGTCATCATACATTTATTACCGTTATTAATTTGTTTATATGTGATTTCTTGTGTAAATGTTTTTTGGTGTGCAATAAAGCGTACTTGTATTGTATTGTATTTATTTATATGAACTTTACTGCACATTACAAAAAATTACCAACGGTGGACTTAATGCCATGAGGCATTATCTACCAAATAAATTTAAGCATAGATAAGTCAAGGTGACATGCTTCAACCCATTTTGCCTTTCTACTGCGATTTATTGATATATTTGACGCTGGAGTTTGAATTTTTCATTGATAATTTTTGTTTCAAAATTGACAAAAATCACGCAATAAACTGGTATTTTCAACTTATTTTTGACTACACGCAATGACAGCATGAAATAGCTTGCGTATGTTACTATCTAGAACTCAGGGAATATTATTCACTTCTAAAAATTGGTTGAAATTATCAATATATTTGTCATAATATGAAAATAAGTTTCTGTCAAAAATGACATTGTAGTGGCAAGCTTTTATAGCCGACTGTACTTCTCTTTGGATATCCATCAAATGCTCACTGAGACGATTCTCAAGAGCCCAAGCTCGGTAGGATTGCTTTTTCTATTATAGAGTTCCTATGGCCACCTTCCGGCTCCATCATCAGATCAGCCCCATGGTACCATATTATTGTATTGTCACCAAAGTTAAGTAAGTATGCAAAATATCAGCTAAATCGGTTGACGATATCTGCTTCAAAATTGAGTTGCAAGATTCCACCCGAACAAACATACTTTAAACATACATACAATGCAAGTTGTAAAAATAAATTTTAAAAAAGGAATAAGGCCTCTTAAGTGCTTCTCTTTTGGAAGGCTAGTAACCTATCAGCTTATAAAAATCATTGCGATGAGCTGACAAAATTATAGATCATAAAAAGAACAGTGCATCTAAAATATTCTCCACCCTTCCACCTTATCAGGCACTTTGCCACCCAAATTATTCGTGACTTGGTGAGCAAAAATAACAAAGACTTGAAGTATCCTTGTTGTCACAACAGCGCCACTCGGCCACGACGCGAACTACAAGTATCAACCGTGAAAACGTCTTATCTCCGCAAGTACTCAATGAGACATGTGACCTTTTAAAAGAGTCAACCCTACATGTATCCGAGAACGAAACGGCTTATCTTCATGATATTCTATGAGACTTACTACCTTTTAAATAACGTGCCATATCTACATCGGATATCGACGTATGCTGAGGGAGCGGCGAGCGCGGTAATAAAATGAATGTATTATGTTGATTGGCGTTCCTAAGCACTTATGACGTTGTTAGATTGGGACGATAAGAAGGCCATTTTATGGGAAAACTGGGTGTCGCACGGGAAATCATATCTCGTTATATTTACTAAGGTTGGTCTCATGATACAACTCAATATGAAGAAAAATCAGATTTAAAGGCGAAATGATTTAATAACCCCGTTGCAATGACGTAAACTCGCGTTAAATATTTAATTGTAGGCAAGTTTGGGTGACTGTAGTTTTTAAGGTTCCGTACCTAAAGCACCTAAAGGGTATAAAACGGGACCCATTACTAAGACTCCTGTCCGTCCGTCTATCTGTCTGTCTGTCTGTCCGTCTGTCACCGGGTTGTATCTCATGAACCGTGATAGTGAGACAGTTGAAATTTTCACAGATGATGTATTTCTGTTGTCGCTATAACGACAAATACAAAAAAACTCCCATACAACGAACGTCATCGGTTGCGTTAACTTTGCACCTCATTTGTATTCGGCGCTATACTTACCAGGAGTTAACTTAACCCGGCCAGTTAAGATGGGATAAGTATTTAATTGTATCAAATAGAAGGTTAAAAACGTTTATTGAAAAACCACTATGACACTGATTGTTTTTTTTAATAAAATTCAATAGGTCGTGCAGATTTACGTTATATGGGTGCAGCCATGTGTGAAATGTGTTTTAAAAAAATCAGACCATAATAGCAACAAGCTAGTGAAATTGGAAACGGTTGAGAAATGCGAGAACAGCCCTTCGGAACATCTGAATTCAGACATACGAAGGAATTTTCGGCCAAACTAAATCACGGACACTTCAATCGCTCGGTAAATAACACAAATTAAATTAGACGAACGCTCCGCAACCGCTTTACGATCGCAATAAAAGAAAACAAATTTAATACACAATGAAAAATTGAAAACGCAAATAAGTACAACGCAAATTTTAAATAACGAACTGTCTCTATGGTTAATCAGGGCGCGAGCGACTTGAATATGTACACCTCAATGAACGCTCCACGTTTCGCTATGAAAAATAACCCAAACGGACCCCAAGCGGCAACCCAACAGCGCGAAATACCGCTAGTCCCTTCTTCTAAACGGGCCTACTGAGGGTAAGAGTGAGATGACGGTATGTCTCTCAGCCCGCCGCCTATTCATTAGTAGTGATTACAGGATGAATTGACATTTGGGACGCGGGGTTGCCTTGATTTTCCTTTTTGAGGCTTTCAGCTAAATTTTAAGCGTCTAGGGATGTGGCGTCTTCAGTTGGTTTCGATGTTTGCTGAGCTTAGACGTTTTATTTATTAGTGAAGATAATAGTAGTTATGTTGTATGTGTATGCTAGTCATTTTCACTTTGGCCAAATGCCCTATCTTAGGTAAATAAAAGGTTTTTATTGACTGTGCGAGCGAATTGTTTCGGATCACATGTTGTACCTTTTTTGTCGATACTTTGACACATGTTTTTATTGATACTTAGACTCATTCAAAATAAAGTACAGTTTATTAAGGTCCTTATCCCTTCAAAAATGCTAATTGTTTTAGACATTTTTCTCTATGATCAAACATGTTTCTTAACATATTAAATGTTACTACTTAGAACAGAGCTATTGCGGTTTATTGGTAGGTGTATATATATATTTAAAACCTACAGTTTGAAATTATCATTGATAATTTTTGTTTAAAAAACTACTCGAAATTGACAAAATTCACAAGTCGTACTGTGTGTATTGTGCTAAGTTATACAGTAATTCATAAAGTAAGTAATCATATCAAGACAAAAGTTACATATATAAGCTTTGAAATTAACTATTTATTACTACATATAAGTGCGTATGTGTTTTTAAGCAAGCGAGATCAAGTATAAATGTATATGCATGATTTTTTGAGTGAGTGTGTGACTGTGTATGAGTGGGTCCAGTTATCTAATAGCTTTCAGTATGTCGATGTCTTCGTAAGATAGCTTAGTGAGCTAAGCTTTTTTTTTATTCGTTGACTGTACATTCTTCTAAGCAATGACGCACAATGAGGGGACCACGGGTGGCGTTTTGCTAACGGACATAGATATCGAGAAAATTACGTTGTTCTAACGGACATCTGTTTCAAAGCCCCTCGGTCTCCCTTTACTTAAATTTTATAGGTGATTTCGCCAAGACTCAAAAATACCGTTTTGTACTCGTGCTACATCTAGGTATATTGTACGAAATGTATGAATGAATAAATGAATTAATGAAATGGATTCAGCTATCCACTCAATTGCTTCGAATTTTGAGTTGGACTCTATTTATATAATAAAATAAGAGCGGTGACAGGTAGCCGTAGTTACCAAAAGCAATCTAGTGGAAAACTAAATAACGGCGTGTTTATGAATAGATGTCGAGATCTTATTTATGATAAAAGTGTTTAACACATATTTTTGCAAGCGATTGTACCAGATGACAAAGACTAGTATTGCACTGAAACAAAAGAAAACATTCGGATCCAAAAAAATATAACCAAATTAAATAAGTTAAAATTTCATTACTTTCGCTGCTGCTTTGCTGTTCGCTGTGATATGTACAGTGTGTAAACTGTCAGAATGCGATTCGCTTTTTATACCTGTCTCGCTTGCTCTTACGCGATTCAGATAAGAACCTCTCAGTTTTCACCCAAACCCGAATCGCAATCTAAAAGCTCACGGACTGTAATGGCGTGTAAACGTTTTCCTAATACTGTCTATAGTTATGAAAAGTTTCATATAATTTGTTGAGTTATGTATATTATATTCTACTTTAGAGTATAGAGACCTCACGTGTATTTTTCTACAGTGAACGAACTAAGAAAAAATCTACCACATGAAAATATATCTATTTTCGGTTTCGTTACTTTCGTTAAAAATAAATCTTCACTTGTTAAATACTTCAAAATGGCGAGTCTATTTTACGAAAATACGGAAAAAAATACACGTGAGTTTGTGTGGGGGGGGGGGGGGGGGGGGGTTATCAAAGAACCTCACCAAATATCACCAGGGGGAGGGGGGTCAAAAAGTAGCCGAAAAGACCTCACGTGATTTGTGCACAAGCCCCAACAGTGCGTCCAAACAGTAGCAGTACTGTGCTGCCCATTGTTTTGCTAAGTCAAATTTGGCCCGACTAAAATACTGCAATTAGATAACCGTTTCTCACAAATAAATCCCTCGATAGGTCACAAAGGCCCTTGAAGGGAATTTAGTACCCCCACGGAAGTAGGGATGGAAATAGGGATGGCGTCTGATGTTAAATTATATAGCATAGGTACTATATAATTATGAATAAAATTAACTTTGTAACAAAGAAAAATACATATATCGTTTTTTTTAATTTTTTCTAATATGTGCCTTCAAAGGTACGTAGAATTTATGAATTTTTAATCTAAAAGAAATTTTCAAATTGTTTTCAGAATCCTTATTGTTTAACAAAACAATAATTGTGTGACAACTATGAACTTAAACGCATGTTTTCACTGTGAAAATGGCAAATTACTTATTGTCTCCATACAAATATTGGTACCCGTAACATATAATGACGTCACGATTATGGCCATTTGACTGTGTGTGAAGTGACTTCAAGTGTAGTTAGTTCCATATAGACATTTATTCCCAGTATAAAAATAAACTCGATTAACAATATCATTTTTTTTCTTTATGCCTATTGCCCGCACTGCGCAACTTAGCTATTACCAGAAGAGGCTCACCTAATGCTGTACTGGCCATCCTCATAGTTTGAAGTTGCATATCGTCCGGAGTCTGTGCCAGCTTCCTCTTCCTTGGTCTACCTTTCTGACTGGCCCCGCCATAGAACTGGGAGGGAGAGTTGCCTTCGCTGTCCATTTCGTGGCACCTTGAATAATATGACAGTTTAACTTTAGACTGCAACATTCTTGAGAAGATAAATAAATATCAGACAACTGCACACAAATCGATCTAGTCCCAAATTAAGCTCAAGAAGGCTTGTGTTATGGGTACTAGACGATGATATACATACCTATATAGATACATATATACTTAAATACATAGAACAACCATGACCCAAGCACAAATATTCGAGTTCATCACACAAATATTTGCCCTGGCCGGAATGCCCTGGTCGACAGTACACCCAGTCCATCCCTCATCCCGAAGACGTCTCCCTTGGACATCAAGCACCCACAGGCAGCACACGTGAAGCAGGTCAGATGGTAGACCATTTCTCGCATCCTCAACAGGAACTCATGAACCAGACTATAGACTACAATTTTCAAAAGAACTCACCTATAAACATTGATGTCTTCGTCCCCATAATCATCAAGACACGCGCTATCGTAGTGTGGTCAGCAATACACCAGTCCATCTCTCATCCCAAAGACAGCAAGCACTCACAGGCAGCACACGCGAAGCAGGTCAGATGGTAGATCATTTCTCGCATCCTCAACAGGGTCTTATGAACCAGACTATAATTTTCAAAAGAACTCACCTATAAACGTTGATATCTTCGTCCCCATAATCATCAAGGCACGCGCTATCGTAGTGTGGTCGGCAATACACCAGTCCATCCCTCATCCCGAAGACGTCTCCCTTGGACAGCAAGCTCCCACATGCAGCACAGGTGAAGCAGGTCAGATGGTAGACCATCTCTCGAGCTCGCATCACCAGCTCGTTGGCCGTAATGCCGTTCCCGCAGCGCGCGCAGCGTTTCACGCAGAAAAGTCTGGAACAAAATATGGAACAATTGCAACTATGTGCAGGGTATTTAGAATATGCTGGGGTGTTTTCGTTTTTAGAGCTCCTGAACTCAAAGGAAGAACCCATAATGTGCCAACGGGACCTGGAATCCTTGGAACCCCATTCCATCCGCTATTGCGCTATCCGCTATCCGCGAGTCTTTCCTGCGGACATAAGCGAAATTAAAAATGCCAGGCCCTAATTTTCTGATAAAACTCGTATGAGAATAAAGAATGTTCCCTGATGAAGGCTTGGGACTTTTCGCTGCTCGCCGTGGTTGTCCAATCCATGGAGTCGTCATATGACAAAAATATATATTCAAAGTTAAAGTCAAAGTCTAAAAATTAAATGTTTTATTAATTTCGTAATTTATGTTGTTACATTTTTAATGGGCACGTTATAGTTAATAGTTTGCAATTAATTTTATCATAAATCAATCCGTAATTTCATATTATACCTAGTGGTCACTAATTATGATTCCTTTTTGATAGGTACTTGTGTTGTGACAGACTACTCATACTGACAACTTTTAGCAACTTAAAATTAGGAAACATTTTGAGTACTTTATAAATTGTACTTTGTTCCATGCAATATTGCAATTAACGAGAAACAAACATAGATTTAAATAAAAATCGTACATATTACCGGTAGGGTCGGGTCGCCAACAGTGGCTCGGATTTTTTCGAACGCTCGAATTGTGAAGAAAAAGTCGTGGTAGCGGGCTGAAATTCACACTCAACGTGCTTTGGTTATTAAACTTTTTCCCAGAATTATCAGTTTTTCAATCAAGGCAACAATAAAGTAGTCAGACAATGTTTTAAAAAAAATGGGAAATGAGCCACTGTGTACGGGTACTGGGCTATTGTGACTCGCTCCTTTAGTACACAGAGACTCTAACAGTATACAGTGGCTCAAGTATATAATATTTAACTAAAACTATAATTTACATTCAGTTTCATTTATTTTTTTGAGTAGAAATATACTCTAAGCCTCATATCTATCAATATCAGACACATAAAAATTATAAAATCAAATTTCTTAGGATATTTGAGATCAACCTCTTTTCTGACTTTGTTTCTTTGTCGTTAGAGATCTAAAAATTAAAAACGAGTTTAATTTTTATTCTTAGTCCAAGCAAATAACATAACAGTTATCAAGATACATTAAAAGGATAAAAAATCCAGAAAAAAACCAAAAAAAAAGTAGGTTCTACACTAGGATAGGTTACACTCGAGTGCAAGTGTTTCATGCATATAGGTTTATTCTTATAAAAAAAATACAGTTTTGTTTTTATGTTTTTTTTATTTTATTAATTAGCCACTCACTTGCTTTCGGATTTTAAAAACGGTAGCCTAAATTGCTTCGCCATTTTGTGCAAATGGCCGCGCGAAATCGTCTTTTATTAAAAAATTCATAAGTCGGCTTCTTATAAACAATTTGATATGTTTTTTTCACACAAAAAAGCCAATGAAACATAGAATCTGATTCCTTTACTCATTTACGTATAACTATAGTTATAATAATAATTAAAAATTCATAAAACTGACATACCTGATTAAGTTAACGACATCAAGCAGAAATGTATTAAAAGAAAAAAATCTAAAGCGATAACACCCTGTTTTTTTAATGTAATAAATAAGTAGATTAGTTATTCTTTAATTTGATACCAAATACTGTATAGGCGTTCGTATAAAATTGTATAGTAAACAGCATTTCATTTTAGATAATGTGACGCAAGAAATACGCAAGACGGATAACAATTATTTCTTTGATTCATGATTTATTTTTGGATAATTTACAAACTCAAGACCCGAAATACGGTTGTAATTAGAACAAGCAACTAATAATCTTATATTAGAATGAACATATTTTGCTATTATCACGTCAATTACTGTTCTATAAGTCTAAACAACAAAAAATAATAGACGTACCACCGGTGTTTTGATTCTTCGGCCGATCAAAATCCACTTAAACCACATTATCACCTTGTATTAACACATTATAAATCACACGTCACACGTACAAAACCACATTACACAAAAGAAAACCATTAATATACATAATCGCACTGATTTTAATGTAAATAAACAGAGCCGGTACAAAATTTTAACAACACGCGGACGGCCGTCGAACAACTGACGAATCAAAACAAACATGGCCGCCGTTAGGGTCGCGGCACAGTGCGCGCCGCACAGGATATATACCTCGCAAGCAGTGATAAGAATTGGGCATAATATTATTTTTAGTTTTACGGTCTATAAATAGTTAAATGTATGGATTTACTCTGGATTTACTTTACTGTCGTGTATTTACCTGTTAGACGTTATTAATTTTTAAATAAGTGGGGAATAATAAGGTACATAGTTAAATTCAGTTATTATTATCCAGGATTAAAATAATTGGACTTTGAAATACGAACTATAGAGTTAATAAGTGAGTACGTTGTGTGCAGGTAAGTTATACGGAATATTAGATAAAATTGAGACGCGATATAAGATAAAAGTGAATTGATGACAAATAAATAAATATATCGATAGGCATGTAATGGAAGTAGTATTTCACTAGTATAGTTACCGTTGCTCCGCATTTGCTTGTGACTAAAGTTGTAATATAAAATGTAGTAGTAAGACGTAATATAAAATATGCAGGGGGAAAATTAAAAACACTTTTTGATTGAAATTCATGTATCTTATAATAATATACTCATTACAATTTTAGGGGATCACTCTAAACTTTCTGAAAGTGAAATAACGCGAAGCGATCATTTTTCGCATGGATCACATGTTACATACTATAATTAGGTTAGGTTTATATCCCTCAGCCCTACGTGATATCCAAAAAAAAAAACTAAATATTATATCAGATTTTCGGAATTATGAAAATTTGGAATGATGATGCATTCAGACATATATAATGAAACTTCGGAGTATATAGTGTACTCCAATTTTAGCTAACGATTAAAGCATCGGCACGTGTAAATATCCGCGTGCACTATGATGTTATAATAATAGTACATATTATAGCGACATAGGTCACGGTAAACCAACTGTAAATACGGTTGTGATCATCAAAAATTATTGTTGTGGTTGTCTAAGTGCAAATTTACCGTTTTCGGATGTTTTCTTGTAATTTTGAAGCGTCAATTTATGTAGACATCATATACCACTATATGATCTAGACATAAATTGACGCTTCAAAATTCAAAATTTCACTCCGCAAGGAAGCTTTAAGAGCTCTTTCACATGTCGAACTCTTACATCATAATACACAGGGTGTAATCGTTAAGTGTACCAGGCGATTATTACATACTTACATAATAAATATCAAAAAACTATTTAGAGCGCGTTACGAGCCGCCAAACTGAGCTAAAGTGAGGCCAGAAAAGTTGCTGAGGATAAAAAGGCCTGGCGCTAGCTGATGAAGGCCCTCTGCACCTCTAGGGTGCCGTAGGACAACAGCAACAACATATCAAAAAACTAAAAACTAGAAATATCTCAAATATTAATATGAAACGCTTCCATACAACGTTCGTCGAGTGGCTTTTATTGGTAAGTATGTACAATGAGCAAACTATGGGCTTAATGGGCTTTTTTATTATTTTTATTTGAAATTGTATTTTAATTATTATGTATTTCCTTCTTTCGATTTCTCAATTTTATTTATTTTATTTTTTACTTAAATCTTATTTTTTATTATAAATGTTACGATGTTTGGATAAAAAGTTATACATTTATTTGTGAAATCGTTGAGTCAAACTTAACAATTACATCCTGTATGGTATGGTAGGTAAAATTAATGCCACAGACAAATTAGTGGGCACCTTTTAAAGGGGTATATTATCTCCGTTTAAGGGGGTATATTAAATTACAATAATTACAGTTTACATTCTTGGCTAAAAAAATATCCTAATGTACAATCTCAATTCTCCTTTATTTATTATTACTGTTATTAGGATCGCCAACAGGTTTAGTACTATACAACACACAGTTAAACAACAGGTATTTAACATATTTGAGACCCAATTACAATACAATACAATACAATAATTCTTTATTGCACACCAACAAGAAAAATGTTACAATTGAAACCTTAATTTATAAATGGTAGACAATAGGCGGCAATTACAGATAAACACAACGTGCTAATTCGCTTACATTTTTACATTTTATATCACAGGCATTGGAAATTCGGATAATTTTATACCTAAACTTTGGTGTCGGCACCGAAGTTGCTAGAGCTGTAAACTTTGGTGTCGGCACCGAAGTTGCTAGAGCTGTATGACGACGGGCTCGAATTAATTAAATTTATCCCGGGATTTCTATTTTAACACTAAAGTGAACTGGTAATTACAATAAAAAATTGGGTCCACCTCCATGCTCGTACAACTCAACATCAACGCCGACGCGGAAGGTAAGTATAAACGCATCCGAATATCCAATCCTACCACACTTCTATGAAGCTAGGAAATAAAATCATAATATATTTATTCATGTTTGATGGCTAATATTTTGTATGGAACTCCTCGAAACATATCTCTAAGCAAAGTGCCACATCACATTGCTTACAGATATATTTCGAGCGAGACTTCTTGCACCATACGCATCGAGTATTCTTCGACGCCCCTTGGCCGATGAAGTGATTGCCTTGGAGAATAGGTCTCTTTTTTCCACCTGGGCTCTGTATGATTGCGTTTGTTTTCACCTGCGGATTACATTGAATCCGAGGTGGCAAATACGCTTCAATCATTTCATCGGCCAAGCGTCGTCGAAATGCGCGATTGGTAATATTCGGGTTTCGGCTTTTAAATATGACGAATGCATTATGGATCGTCACATTTAAAAGCCGACGAAATACCTTCTTATACCACGCCATGTTTTTAGACCTTTCAATGGGGTGCGCAGATAGAAACTGGTCTTTCCTATCCACGCCGCCTATTGAGAGGTTGTAATCTAGGACGATTTTGGGCTTATATTTGTAGCGGCCATATTTCTCCTTTCCACCCACCTCACCTTCGTGGAACGTCGAAATCATGGCCACTACATTCGTGTCACGCCACAACATAATGCTCACGTCCTTAGAAAAGGATTGCGCAATTTCTCCCACGCGCATTTCAGATTTTGCAATAGATTTGATTGCTTCGGGAACAAATTCTCGATTTACCCTGAGAGTCCCGAAGCAATCAGTCTTTTGCGATTTGAGGTACCGCGTTAATAATGGAGAATTATAAAAATTATCCATTATTAACGTGTACCCCAAACCCAACAATGGCTTTGCCAATACTTGCACGATCTGCGCAGTGGCGTTCGAGGGTGGTGGCGGCAACGAAGACGCAGAAGTGGTGGTTGGTTCGTCTGTCAAGTCAATGTCTGGCTGTTCGTTTTCGTCATGTCTGTCTATGGCGGTATTTGTCTTCTCGCCCTTGCCGGTGTATACGAAAAAACTCCACAAATAGCCCGTGTCGGACTCGCACAGCTCGTAGCTTTTTACGCCAACTTTGGCGGCTTTGGTGGCGATTTTTTGAGCGAATGAGAGTCGACCGTGCCATTTGAGGAGCGACTCGTCGATTGCTATATTTTGCTTCGGAATATAGAGCCTGCTGAATTTTTCATTCAGGTGATTTAGTACAGGCTGTATCTTCCGAAGCTTTTTCTGGGCACATGTCAGTCCTGTCAGGTCAGTCATGCTGTCCGTAAAATGTATTAGTCGTTTCAGCAGAATAAATCGGTTATAGGTCATCAGGTTTTTAAAGTATTTCAGAGTGAGATACCCATTTTCCTTGAAATAGTCGGATTCGACGTTAAGGGGAGCTAAACCTTGCAGCATGAGTATCGCAAGGAAAATGAATATCTCCTCCCTGTCGGTGTTCTTCCATTTAATAAGTCGTGAGTGTTCTGTAGTGATCCTGTCAATTAGTATATTCGAGTGCTTGTTAGTCTGTCGTACTATTAAGTCGAGGAGTTCATCATCAAAAAATTTCCGGAATGTGTGAAGTGGGGTAGTAGTCTCGTCTAAAGTAAATGTCGGTCCAGGTGTGGCTGTAAATGTCTCACGCTGTCCTTGAAACGATTCGTAGTCACATGTCCAGTCAAACGTCAAGTGGTCAATTGGTAGCATGGTCGTCAAGGTTCTGTCCGCTTCTGCGTCTTCATTATCTAGCCACTGGCGGACATCTTCGGCTAAGTTTGCGGGTAAAAGTGCGGACTCTTCCGAAGTGATGTCGACGGGAGTTTCGTTATCATCGTTAATGTCATCAATATCGTCCTCCTCGTCGATATCGCTTTCAGCTTCCAGGGTTTGGCACCAGCCCTCAAAGATCTCGTCCGCTTTCGTAGTGCCGTAATCTAAAAATGAAACAAGGTACTTGATTGTGTTCTTAACAATAAATGATGAATTTATATAATTGTGTAAATAAGACATACCTAATCCAGTAATCACTTCTTTGCTTTTTTGTATGGTGTCCTTGTTAATAATATCTGAAATATAAAATAAAATAATGAAACAAAAACTTGTATTATCTCAATGAGCATATTATTTGCCTAAGTATTATATTAATATTTTGCATTTTATTGCTACTTTATATTATTGAAATAGGACACAAAACGATACAGTTAAACATTAATCACTGTACCAGTTCAGTAACATTTATGGAATACTGAATATGACTGTTGAGTTTATTTCGGATTTTTTGTTAACAGATAATTATCTTCCTTTGAGAAATTCCAGAATATTCCTACTCATAAAAGTGTCCTTGTTGCCTACTTTTATAATATTTAACACTATACTATCTCGGTTTATGGACATAACTAAAACTTATTATACTGGATCTATCGTGATGTATTAATTTTGTAAAATTGTATAAATATAATCTAATAGCTACGCCAGTATACAAGTGGGTATAATTTAGATATGTACGTGTTTTGACTCTAAAATTACACGTTTTGTGTGGGTTATAAAATTAACGAACGGCGTGCTCAATGCATATTAGTCGGCACATCTCATCTCCCAAAATCTTGGAATATGCCAAGAATTCTGTATGTATGTATTAACACTTACTTGGATTTTTATTTTCTTTCGAGGGACCAGGTTTTTGAATCTTGATCGTGGACGGTGTAACGGGCGCTTTATTCCCTAAAATATAATTAAAAATTAGCAAGATCATAAGAAATAGATACTTGGTTACTAATATATTGTATTTACAAAAAAGAAACACAATTTACTCAGATTGCCTGTAGTCCAGTCGACACGTAGGGGTGAGTAGCCCGGTACTTCAACAACACTGTCCAAACTCATAGTGCTGTAAAAACAAAGTTAAGTTAAAAAAACCGATGATGTTTGTATTTATGATAAGTGGCTAATAAAAAAATGCATCTAATAACCAAAATTACCTGGTTGGAGTATCGCACTCTGGTTCGATCTGATGGGGAGGTGTTGTCGCCAACCTATCACAATGTGGGTGTTTTTCTCTGTAGGCAAAATATGTCAACGTGAAATAAATGCGCCATGAAAGCAATTTTGTTACTTTGTAGATATATAATGCAAACGTCTTACATCATCTCCCACGGCATAAGCTTTCGAGCCGGAGGTGTCGCTGGAGACCCAGGCATTAGTCGGCAGTTCGTTCTTGTGGGGGACGGTTTTCTAAAACACAATTGTTAATATTGTTATATATTACTTAATACAGTTACTTCTGTGTACACCGCAATGGTAATATAACTGGTGTTATGTATATCTCACCTCATTTGTTTGCGGGGAGGGGCATCTGGCAGCAGGAACCTCTCTAGCTGCTTCTCCCTCTTCTTCCCCACATACATATTTCGTGTCTCTGCCGGAAACGCGTTAACACGTCTTTTGGTTTCGGCAAGACGTTTTAAAATAACCGCCTTTTCTTCATCATATGTTCTACAAAAAAATATATTTTTACAATATCTCTCCACGTCTCATTTTGTTACAACCCGAAACATATGTATTAACGCTTGTCAGCTTTTTTGCCAAAAATAGTTTGAAGTTTTAGATATAGTACGGCTCTTCCCAGGTGAATTTTTCGCTTCGAGACCTAATCTTTCAAACAATGGCCATTGTATCTATTATCGCAAAGCCGCTAGCTACCGAGTTTGCCAGGCGCCACTACAACATTCATATTAAAAACAAACGGTATCGTCATAGTATTAAGGTTCAAATTTAATGTCACTGATATTCTATATATTGCGTTTTGGTAGTGTAAGACAATAGACCACCCCGAAGAAATACAGCATTCATATTATGTTGATTTGAACCTTAATACTATGACGATACCGTTTGTTTTTAATATGAATGTTGTAGTGGCGCGTGGCAAACTCGAGCTAGCGGCTTTGCGATAATAGATACAATGGCCATTGTTTGAAAGATTAGGGCTCGAAGCGAAAAATTCACCTGGGAAGAGCCGTACTATACAAGCTTTTATATAATTTTAAAATTAACCTGGAGCTAGGACCCGGAACAGGTGATGGTGGGTTTGGTGATGTGCTTTCCTCGGGAGGAAATAGTTCCCTGGGCTTAGCTAAACCCTTTCCTTGCCCACGCCCGCGCCCTCGTCCTCCTCGTCCACGTCCACGACTGCGTTGTTTGGGTTCTTCCTTATTTTTTGATTTGGATGGTCTGTTTAAATAATGTAAAATAACCTACATAATTATGCATAAAAATAGAAACCCGCACAAGAAACCACACCTTTGATACCTTTGCATGCGCAGAATTGCATGTTCCTTTCGGAGGGAATGTAAGATTTGGTCTGAGTAAGTTCAGTAGCCCCAAAATTAATAAATTAGTTTTAAAAAATGCGACGAAAAAAAAACACGTTACGTTAGTAAAGATTTTTTTTTAAGTATGTAACCTTGAAGCCCCAATTAATTCAGCTCAATTACTTTACGATTGTTCATGCCTTATATTTAAGATTATGATTAATATATATTATTTTATTTGAAAAAGGTTGTTAAATATCCATTTAATTATAAAGTTTATATTTTTAATCTTTACAAAATGTAATATGAGAGCTTAAACATTCGAGATTTAGGGCGAGTGCCACATTACAATAAATATATATATATATAAAACCAAAACACCAAAATTAGTCTGATATCATTGCTAAAACAAACTGTAACAAATGCACTCGCAGCGCGTCTGGTGTATTCATGCCTTACGAAGTCAAAGCGAGTAAACTCTAAAATGCTTTTGGTAGCTACAGCTACACACCCGATAGCCCGTACTTACAATTTACCGTTACTGGTTTCTTTCGCTAATCCTGTGTAATAAGTCATAGATGTTAATGATTTTATGTTTTTATATGAAACTTGATATTTAAACTGACTTAGTCACTATATATTACGAAGGAAATATTAGTTTTTCTTCAAAATGTTGCTCATTTAAATCACAAGACTCCGAAAAAAACACTCTTCAACTACTTTGAAGTGAGATTGTAAGTCATAATATGTTCATTGGTACTGAAATATAGTTATTATCTAATAGCTGGATAAACACTGAATAGTTTGATATATAATTATAATAGTAAAAGAGTAATTTGAATACTTACGGCATTTTTAAAACACTGTGCACTTTTACGCGAACTCACTTTCAAACAACGTTTCAAACGACAGCAGTTTAAAAAATAATTTTGTTCTATCATGTTGGTTATTATATTTTTTATGTGTTGCCATGTTATTCGTCTATACTTTAGACGCTGTTAAAACCACCTCTTAAACAATCTTACACAGATAAAAAATCAAAAATTGTATAAAGGTCGTCTGGTAGCTGTGGCTACCAGAAGCAATTTGTACGTGATCAAAGTTGGTAGCTCTGGTTACCGAAAGCAAGTGAGTGGTTAGTTGGCATTGAACAGTAGCATAACATAACATTATCCAATAGAAATAATAATAAAGTACACAGTGGCTCAAGAAAGTACATAGTGACTCACGAGTCACTGTGTACTTCTTAAATTTGAGCCACTGACCACGCCGCAGCCATTTTAAATTCACCGGCGCATAACTATCACGTGGCTTGCCGAAGGACATGCGAATCTATGTCATTGCCTAGCATAATAACGTCACTTTGCATCAAAACAACAATACATGTCTTAATGCTCAAATTTCTCTACATAAAAACAAGTGTAACTTACCTTAAAATGTAATTTTGCACCCTCGGCCACACGAAACACTTTCCTACACATGTAAACTGCGCGGGAGCGGGCGAATTATTGGTTTGTACGTGTTTGGGTGTCGAACGCTCTCGGCTAATGAAGGAGACAGATAGATATTGTTGCTCTATCTAGGAAATATAGCCGCGAGTCAGTGTACCCGACCGAGCCACTGTTGGCAACCCGACCCTATTCTTCTGGTGATTTTGGCTGTTAACATGCCCTATTATGATGGACTTTTTGAGTCTTAGTTTAGTACCATACGCGGAGCAACAAATGTGGGACTTGTGTTCACTTAATGTTAGTTCGCCGTAAGGTTTTTAGTATAACGCTATTTTCACCACAGTAATTTTGATGGGATAAACTTTTGACATGGTTTAACAACAAACATTTTTTTTGCAGCTTTGAAATATTGATCACATAGAGAACAATATATACAAGACCTTTCTTCATCATATTTTAAAAACTCCTCATATGGCTCTAACCAGAGCTCAATTTCACCATAAAGTACTCAAAATGTTTCTTAATTTTAAGTTGCGAAAAGTTGTCAGTACGAGTAGTCTATCACAACACAAGTAAGTACCTATAAAAAGAATGCATAATTTGTGACCACTAGGTATAATATGAAATTACCGATAGATTTATTATAAAATTAATTGGAAACTGTTATAACGTGCCCATTAAAAATGTAACAACATAAATTATGACATTAATAAAACACGTAAAATTGTCAGGAACGGCCCGACATGTTTCGAACTCATTTGGAGCTCTTCGAAACATGTCGGGCCGTTCCTGACAATTTTTACGTGAGTTTATACCGTTTTTTATAATTAGTAAAGATGTCTCACGATCGTTTTAATAACATTATTAATAAAACATTAAATTTTTAGACTTTGACTTTGAATATTTTTTTTATCATATGACAACTCCATGGATTGGACAACCACGGCGAGCAGCGAAAAGTCCCAAGCCTCGTAATAGCAATTTAACCTGGATTCATACAAGCTCTAACTTTTGACCACCTGAGGAACGACTTTTGTTTTTTGATCTGACTACGACCCTATTATGTTTGTGAGTCACGGGTTTTTACTCTTGAATCACGATAAGGCAACTGGGAAAAAAATCAAATCATATTTTGTTGTGTTAAGTTATAATATAATTATTTCATGGGAACTATTATATTTCGGATGTTTTCACTTTTTTTGTTTGCTTTGGATCATAATAACGTTTGAACCGTAATGTTTTACTCGGACATACTTTTAAACATTAGTACGAAACCATTCGTCCGCAAGCAATTTTTATATACTGTATATAAGTATATGTATATATAATAATTAATTTCTTTTAAACTAGTAACGTCTGCTAGCGTAAACTAAGATTACAATGAAGCGAATTAAAAATTTAATGGTGAGGGGGGTATATTCATCATACTGTTTAAAACGAAAATAGAAGCCCCTTGAATATTGCGCACTTTATTTTGACAATTTTATTTACAATCTTCAAAATAACAAGGAAACATCACAACAATGGGTTAAAGTTTCGTAATTTTGAAATCTTAATTTATGGTTACAATAAATAATAACAAAATATATTTTTTTATCACTTTTTAAGGCCAAGCGGTTATGAAGTTTAAAAGTCCGCATAAATAATTACGTAGCCATTATATTTTTGAGCACTACGTATACATAGTGCTATAGTTATACAACTTGTGATTTTTCTACCTTTTAATTTACTCAGAGACTTTCCCTACCTCTTATTTTTGCCAAGGTAAACTATTATGTTTTTATTATTCAGGTGAGCAAACTAACAAATTATCAACTTGTTTCACCATCAAAACAAGTAACATATGGAGTAATAGCGATATTGTTATCGTAGGACACTAGTGTCAAACTGTCAGTTGTCTGACATGTGACAGGTACGCGGGGTTGGACCGGGGTTCCGTAAACGGGGAACCATTGCGCACATCTGTGTTTTTATGAGCAAAATCGATCAACTTACACTAGTTTCAAAATATTGTCATTATTAAAACGGCTTTTACTATGTTTTTTATCTAGCCTCGTAAGGCCCATGGCAGTTTTTGTGTTACTAATTTTTTTTTTTTTTTTGCTTATTCTGACCATGGTCAGTTTTCCCCAAGAGCGCCAACTGTACCTAAATATACATAAAAAAAAACTTGAATTTCAGTTTGTATTAAAGAAGCCACAGCAAGTACAATTCGCGCAGCGTTTAGTTACCTCGCAGTAGGCATCGCAATTTTTACAATCTCGCATGGCAAATAATAATTTTATTACCATAGTTTTCACATTATATACGATCGTGTGTGTGCGACATGCATTATTCCAGTACATTTTAATCGGATTTAAGTTATAAAATGTACTGAGATGACAAATTTCCCACACACAATAATTATACATGATTTTCAACATTATGATAAACTACATGAATTATCTAAAATTACATTTTGGACAATATTATGTATAAGTCTAGGGCAGTACCACGAATCTTTGACACTTTTACGAACAGTAGGTACGTCGACAGAAGTATATTAAGACCCTCGTGAAACGGCATCACGTCTGTGGACGGCGATTTGGGAACCACTCCGTCTCCGTCTACCCAAGCATTTTATGGACCATACGATACGAGTACAATAGGGATGACGACTTTATGTTAAATTCCACAGCATATTGTAGTTATATCAATAAAATTGGCTCAATATGTCATAAAACAAAGAACAAAAACATGCGAATTCAAAGATTTAAGACTTGTTTTCAGAGTCCTCATAATTTAACAATTTAATTTTATGACAACAATGTACTTAACTTAAACGCACTTTTGCACGCTGAAAATGGAAAATTACTTACTGTCTCTTATGTAGCGTTTTAGCGCTCTATAAGAATATTGCACTTTGACGGTCATTTCTGACTTTTAGAGCAGTCTAAGTGTAGTTAATCCCATATAGACATTTGAATCCAATAAAAAAATAATAGATTGACACCCTCCAAAAATTTCAGCACGCCTATTTACATAGATACTACTCCAGTTAATATATTACTGCCATATCTGTTAATTGTGTACTTCTTACGGGAAAAGGACACATAATTTTCTACCTTGATAGATAAAGTGACGGTTAATTTACCCACTCACACTAGGGTGTACGTAGTAGACAGAATATCCGGTTTATTCCAAGAACCTGCCTGATACTAGGATCAGATGGATTTATCTGCTACAGAAATATATATGTCATCCTGTCTAGAAACATAAGCTGTAGGGGTGGTCAATTTCCTTTCTTTTTCCTTCGCTTATGATCGATAAATGTTATTTTAGCCATAATTAGTAGAAAAGACTAATATGACATTATTGAAAACAGTTAGCACTTGCAATGTGTGTACTTCTTAGGGACCCTCGCTGGTTCTTCCGGCACGTTAATTTTGGCCCGACAATAGTACACAAGAACACTACGTAAGCACAACTTAGGTATTATAATAAACAACCGCTACGTTGTACTTACTTGTACCTAATAGTTCATGCGCATAACAGTTTTCAGCACTGATTCAGCATTTACCCACGAACACCCGTCTCTGGACCGCTTGGAACTTGTGAAGAACGAAACGGACATCAACGAGGACGTAAATTTGTCCCTATAGTAGTCCTCCTAGGTGCAGCAACACTAGCATGTCGCTGGGCTAATATGACAGAGTTCTATATTTGACTTTTGACGAGCTCAAATTTTAACTACTCCAAAAATGTAACATAGAACCCTGTAATATTGGGCTAGCGATGTAGTAACCTATTGTTATTGATTCTGATTATAAACCA
This sequence comes from Apotomis betuletana, assembly GCA_932273695.1. Lineage (NCBI taxonomy): Eukaryota > Metazoa > Arthropoda > Insecta > Lepidoptera > Tortricidae > Apotomis > Apotomis betuletana. The sequence goes on along the minus strand of OW026298.1, from coordinate 5,679,626 downwards.
GATTCTCTTTGGGAGTTTAGCTTCCGATCCTACCCACTGCGCCATGTAATGGCGACTACGGACACCAGTCAAATACAAGTGCAGACAAAGGCTGATCTCGTTTATTCCTCATGCCACTAATATACTGTTATATGTACCTACCTGTAGTAGTCTTCCTTGCAGTAGATATTGCCGTCGCGTGAAAAGCAGGTCAGCTCTGAGTCTAAGGGCAGGCGGCACTCGCAGCAGCGGAGGCAGGCACCGTGCCATTGGCGGTCCACGGCGAGCAGGTAGTACCTAGAAAGTAAGGGGGCTATTAGTGTTTTGTGTTGGACGCATCCTTGGATTGATTGCATTTGTGTCGATGAGGCGATGGACAATGTGGGAGGTAACAAGAAGCACTTTTTTTTTCAGGCAACAACAACATGGCACATACTTTACATACTAACAAGTTTAGTTACGCTAATTCGAGGGGTCAAATAGCCGACCGCGGAAATAACGGAACATGCCATTTTTTTGGCCAAAGTTATCAGTTGGAATGAAATTCACACTGTGGTAAGACTCAACTTCTCTAAGAAAAAGATCCATTTCGATAAAGTAGTTTATAAACGTAAAAAACATGGAAGGCCATTTTGTTCATGCATTCATTGGATAAAAGATTCATGCTGATAGCAATAAGTTTTACGAAAATGTGGGAACATAATGATACAAAAACTTTTTTGTAAAACGCACAATCACCACTAATAAATTTGCACTATTACATCAAGGGACTCACGTTCTGTTTTACTGTAATTTATTCCATGGTCGGCTGAAGTAAGCATCAAAACGAACCTATTTTAATGGATGATGGTGCCTATCGATTGTTTTTGTCTTTTTCTATTGTTGAAAGTGAAGACAAAGCATATATGATGAAGCACACTAATCACTAACACAGAACGTGTATCCATTCTAACCTTAACTTGGTTATCACACTGGCACCTAATCCCGCTGCGACGTGCGGAAGAACGGCAATAGGAAATTATCCGCGAGATGCGGAGTCTGTGTCTTCTACCAGGCTTTTGTATACAAGTAAAAAAAGTGCGAGTTTGACTTGTGCACCGAGGGTTCCATACAAACACTTATTCCGTCTTAACTGGCCGGATTAAATTAAGTTTGCACCGGGTATGTATGGCGCCGAATACAAATGAGGTGCAAATATAACGAAATTGATCACGTTTGTTGTATGGGATGGGAGCCCCACTTAAATATTAATTTTATTTTGTTTTTAGTATTTGTTGTTATTTATAACATAAATACATCATCTGTGAAAGTTTCAACTTTCTACCTATCACGGTAAGATGCTGTCTGGTGACAGACGGATAGACGGACGGACAGCAGAGGTTTAGTAATAGAGTCCCGTTTTTACCTTTTCGTTCTTCTTCTTTAAATGCCATATCCTCCACGAATGTCGGCGACCACAGTCCGGAACTCTTCTCTATTCGTGGGTTTTCTACAAAGTGAGGCAACGTCAACTCTCGTCCAACTCCTCGGGTTGTCCGTCCTTGTTAGCCTTTTTCGCCCCCTACCCCTTTTGGGTAAGGAACCTTTGCAGCGGGCTTTGGAGCGTGATAGTCTAAAGCATCATGAGAATACCTGTCCTGGATCCTGCCCCCGCAGCCAGCACATTCGTCCGGCACCCCCGGCGAACCTTCGGAGCTCTCCCGCTCCTTCAGCATATCTTGCTCGGCCTGGTTCGCCAAGTTGTTCTCCAAATCTCAAATAACTAGGTTCAGCCCTTGCGGCGTTTCGGTTGAGTCGGCCATCTCGGTATCAGATTGGGTCCTGTAATATGAGTTGAGTAAGATGGTGGTTGTCACAATATTATGGGTAAATGTGGTGGTAAATGAAAAATTCAAAAATAGAGATTTGGTGTGGCTGTTGCGTGGGTATGATTGCAATTCGCGTTTGAGGGTTTATTTCGCATCACTTGGGATTCCTTCGAAGCAAATAGTCTCTAGAATATGGAATTTGAAACTATTTCTTATTCAGGAGCCTTTTTCTTACATTGAGTGGCTTTGTTTGAATAGAAACTTGTATCGGAAGTACTAAGATAATTAGGAAATATAAGAGGTACATTAGTTTATTATGAATATACCAAGATATGTGTAGAAATTTACTGGAAAAAAGTTACAATTAAAATGAAACAGCGCATAACTACTGAATCGTATTTAAAAATTGGGTCCGTGGCCTGTTCTATATGCACATACGTAGACATCTACACTGTATCAAGAATTTCATCTGTACCCAAACAATCCAAACATATATCGTCACATAAATGTACAGCATTACCATAGGCTCGCTTCCACGCCAAAAAAAGAAAAAACTTCCCATTGTCTCTGGAATATCGGAAGACAAACCAGCTACAGAATGGCGTAACGACCACGTCTAAACTTGCCTTTTACCACATTCTAATTTCTGTTATATCTTGAGTTATATTTCTGCCATTGTATACAGAGTGGATGAATAATAATGGTATGCTAAGCGAGTTATTATATATGGCAAAGGGAACATACTAGGAAATTTGTATAACCGGCCCCACATTATAATCAGGCTTGAAAGTTTTAGAAGCAAGAACAAAGACTCTTTTCTGTAATTAGGAATAATCCCTTTTATTTTCTCGTTTTTTACATTTACAAAGGAAATACAGTACTTAGCAAATAATCTATCGTATTCGATCATTTTAATTTTGGAATAAATAGGATTTAGGGATAGAATCCTAATTAAGTACTGTTAAACTCTCCACTCAAAACCATAAACTTAAATTTATGACAATACTTATAAACGCAGTATTTTAAGAACTGCTTTCAACTAAATATGGTGTTTGACTATAACACATAAATAAATAATAAATAACACACATTCAAAACTACGCGGAACCAAATAAACTACCTACTACTAACTTTGGGACATTACACTATTTTAAATTAGACAAAAATTAAAAATATGGTGTGTTTTGAGTAGGTACTGATTTTTATGTCCTCACAAGTCACATTTCATTAAGTTTTTGACATTTCATAAAGAGTAGCTGATTTGAGCTGTCATCAAATACCGTATTGTAGAAAGCATGTCTTTCCATTAGTAACTCAGGTTCGTGATTGTGACGTCACAACTTTGTCTATGGAGCGTTAACGTCTCACTTTGACTCTTATTTCTGAAGTTCTCTGTATAATCATGGGCGCTGTGAGTATGAAACATATATATAATTTGAATCGAAATGTCATTTATTTGGTACAACGAATTTTTTTGTTGCAAGCTCCCGATTTAATAAGAATTTTTAATATGTTGTTACAAATATCCCAACTTCGTAGGAATTGTAAGTAATCAAAGTACAAACGAAAGGCAGCATATCACAGAACGAAAATGACGAAGCTAAATCCCAATATCATGCGTTTATGTGCAATTGTATTTGTCCGACGTCTGAAGTTATGATGTGCGATTTATCGAAAAATTTACACAGGAAAATGGTTCGCAAAATCATGCATTCCACTTTCGCCATCAATTGCGGAGTTTTATTGAAAAATAATACGATTTAAATATTCACAAAAGGGATAGTTGAGATATTTATGTATGTAAATGCAAATTCAGGGATTATATAAAATGCATGATTTTCTTCAACGTAGTCGGATAAAAAGTACCAACAACCGTATTAAGATGAGTGGCAAAATATTTTCTACTAACAGATGCCGCTGTACGGCTTGCGCCGCAAATCCTAGATCGCGCTATTGAGATTTTTCTGAATTACCTAATTTATTTTATTTTTTATTTATTTCATAAGTAAGTACAAACAAAATTACTTTTTATTATAACGGCATCGTTAAACCAACTTGGCTTGTCTCGATAAGTACTTATATTATAGTATACAGGGTGATCAATCCAAATGGGTCAGTAGGGAGAAAACGAAAACTATAAGAGATAGGGAAATCTGTTCTTAAGAACCATGGCGTTGATTTTAGATTGATTAGAAACTGCATTAATATTTTTTTATAAAACTCATACATAACCCGGAATTCAACCTGGTTAAAATTCTGTGAGTAATCGCATGTTTTATTGTAACATTCTTTACAGCGGTTTTGACCAGCTTGTGTATGAAATTATGTATGAGATTTATAAAAAATAAATAATGCCGTTTTTATTAAATCTAAAATCGAAGCCATGGTTCCTAAGAACAGATTTCCCTATCTCTTATAGTTTGTGACTTTTCCCTACTGACCCATTTGGATTGATCACCCGGTTTATTTCTTTTAGATTGTAGTTTGATCTTTTTAGTTTTAATTTTAATTTAATTGACATATATAAATCCCATGTAAATTATATAGTAAATATATATATAGCAGTATATATATATATTTATGTAGTATAGTTAATTATTATTAGTATTTTATTATATATATAAAACCCAATAATGAAAAGCTCGTTTAAAATGAACAACATAAACGTCAGACCTTTTATATTAAAATTTTTAATGTACAAGAATTTTCGGCAACGAGTATTAAAAAAAGACTGATCGAAATTTTCATTTTCTTAATTTTTATTGGGATTGTATCAGCAAATACAGAAAACGACCGCACCAACTTCAAACACCACAGACCCACTACCCACTAAAAAAAGAACTTGTCACTTACGACGTTCTTCTCCGGAAATTAAACCCCCTAATTATAAATTATCTGTTTTTCCAACCGACCCCACGCAAATTGCCCACTGAGCATTCGACCAATGCCCACAACATAACACTCATAGGAAAATAATTAATTACATTAAGTCCGTTGGACACGGTGCCTGAGTACAAAAAAAAACGTATCTCCCATTATAATTGGACAAACTGACAAAGATTACAATTTACTATTGTTACTGGGATTGGTCATAATGAAAATTGTTTTATATGACTTAGAGGCGTTTAAGAGGCTTTATTCCTTTTAAAATGCTGATTGTTTTAGACATTTTTCTGTATGATCAAACATGTTTCTTAACATATTATCTGGATTTATTGGTATAGGTATATTTGAAACCTAGTTTTAATTTTTCATTAATAATTTTTGTTTCCATAATTACTCGAATTTGACAAAATTCATGCGGAAAATTAGTTTTTCAACTTATTTTCGACTGCACGCAATGAAAGCATAAAGTAGTACCTAGAACTCGGGCAAAGTATTATTGACTTGAAAAAGTTGGTTGAAGCTTTCCTATGGCAATAATGTGCATATGTAATATATTTGCAGTAATAAACATCATTAGCGATTTGTTAAGGATTTATCATAAATCAAATTCAAAACATCGTTTACCGGAATGCTGCTCAATCCTTCGTTCTTCTTGCGAAGTAAATACTTCCTACTGAATAAAACTTGCCTTTCATCCATCATTGTGGATACTTTTGGCTTTATGATACAAAAATTACTTGAAATTTGCGGAATATTTAGTCCTGTCACCTCTTTGTTTACATCAGTGACATTCACCGACTTTCAAAGATAGTTACCAAAAATGTATACCACTAATAATTTGCAATACAGCGTGGGTTAAAAAGCCCCTGCTAGGTTATAATAATGCTAATCAAATGCGACCTCTATATCCAAACATCGCGTGTCATTAAATACTTTTGCGTCTTGTGGATATACTTCTATTTTATCCCATCTCACAAATTAAGCGATATCCCAACCCGAACTGATTTCATTTGCATCTCAGATGCTCAGAAAATTTATTTTTATCGAAACGTAATAATCTCACAATCCGAGAGAAATGTACGCAATATTATCTGAGTATTTCGGTGTAAGTGTGCTTCATTAAACGCAAGTTACCCATGTTTAAAATTATTACCACTCAGCCAATTAACTATTAACAAGGATCTCACAGAGATAGTCTGGCTAATGAAATAATTTTATAAATACTGACACAAAATAGACAATTTTAAACAGACATGACACAGTTCCAGTAGCGTAGAGCACGTGCACTCATAGTCAGCTCACTTAATTTCTACCACTATGTATACAGTACAGTCAACAACAAACACATATTATGTTTACACTTTATAACCATATACAAGGCGAAAAATTTAATGTAGTATAAATAAGACCTAGCTCCATAATATTAATCCATCGCCAAAAAAATTACATAAGTACTATGCCAAATTTCAACTCAATCGGAATGTTAGAACTAGTAGGTACATAAAGTATCAACATTATTTATAGAGGACCCACTTACTAAATTGTTTATATCATAGACAATTAGTGATACCACAAGGAAATATCTGTCAACATTATTTGGCTAGCCCGATTCGCCACTACACTCGCAGACAAATGTATATTTCAGAATTTTAGCTTATGAACAGGGTTCGTAAAATGCGAGCAAAATCCATTGAACTTGCCGTCACTGGTTGACATACACCATTTCAATCGATTTTGCTCGCATTTTACGATTCCTGATTATGAGTGAAACGAAATGAGGGTAATATTTCCTTTTAACATCTATTACTGGCTTTTGTTGTAGTATTTTATTGTTGTTTTTTATGTTTTTCAAAAGAGATTTGTATGGCCTTACACAAGGCAAGATGTTGCAATACTTTTATAAAATTCAGTCTAACCACTCAATTGCTTAGAATTTTGAGTTGGACTCTAATTTATATAACAAAATAAGAGCGATCCGTATCGCGCGCGGAGCGAGCGGTATCCGTAGTTACCAAAAGCAATTGAGTGGATAATAATATTCATTATAATAATTTTTACTTTAGGGTTTTTTTAGGTTCACAAACCTCAATATTGTTGTTGTATGGACGCGCGGCGCCATGCCAGTTTGGCGCCTTCTGTTGGTCATAATATCCGTTGTCCTATAATGTTATTAAAACTATCGTGAGACATCTTTACTAATTATAAAAACGGTATAAACTCACGTAAAAACCTCCGTTGTCCTCACATCACGCAGAAAGGGCTGAACAAGTTTTAACTAATTCTGGTACAGGGATGGCTGGACATCCAAAGATGGTTAAAGAACATGTTTTACCTTTATAAGGTAAAGACAAAAAAACGCGAACGAAGATGCGGTCGCCTTACAAGTCAATAAGTACTCACGTAAACAATATAAATGGTCAATTCAATTTAAATTAAACCTAAAAAGTTAAATTAAGCTAAAATTAATCTAGAAAACTGTGCCCCCGCGGCATGGTCCCGAAGAAGCTGGCAGCATTTCCTCGCTGAATCGCAATGCTGATGCGTTGTGCGAGGAAGCTGCCAGCTCTTCGGTCACCAGTGGACTCAATGAGCCTTATCCTGAAGTCATTACACTCACTGGGACCCCACGGACCTAAGAACTCGACCCCAAAACTAGATACCTATATCAGATAACGGCATAACAATTTAAAACTGAATTGGTGCAAAAAATCCAGTTACTGTTAACTTATATCACCTTTAAAAAAATTACCCGTTTTCTAAATATTGTTACAAAACAACCGCCCAATCAACAAAATCAAACACAAACGTTAACAACTAAAAGTTTTCAAATATAACCGTTATCGAGTTCTAATTGTAAAATATTTGATAAGAGTTTACGATTTAGCGCAATCAATAGCTTTACGAGGAACGTAAAAATAACTGCCGACGACCAAATTAAGCGATACTAGTTATGTGTCCCAACTTCACTCGATTACATTCTAATATTGTATTGAACACCAGAAACAGAAGATGGGAAGAAGTCATGGTTTCAGTTTACAGTGACCGTGCTCGCTAGCGACAGCGTAAACAATTTGTATGGAGAACAGTACAGCGCCCCTAGCGGTTATTTTGTAGAACTACAATTCTCCATACAAATCCTTTACGCAGTCTTTAGCGAGTACTGTACTGTGACTGTAAACTCATGGTAAGGGCAGGGCACACACGCAATAGGCATAAACTCTGTTTCCCTCCAACGAAGTTAGTCAAAACATTTAAGCAAGGCCTTCCGCTCAAAATTACGCTGTATAATCTGCTACCATCCCATATAATGAATATGCCGTACCTCGAGTTTAAACGTAAACTCAAACAATTTTTTCAATGTAATCCATTTTACTCGATAAATGAATTTTGTGATAAGTTAAAAAAAGGAGAAATCATGTTTGTGAAATAGGCTTAGCTAATTTGTATAGACTCCTGGAAATTATTTATTTTTAACATTGTATAGTATAGTACCTACCTCATTTAGTTTAGTTAATAATGCATGTTTTTCTGTAACTTGACTTGTTAAATGTAACGTTTTTTGTTGCTTGGCCAAATAAATGAATTGACATCACCTCTAGCACAACTGTGACACGCGACTATCGCGCGAGAAATATTACCTAATCTTTTTCTTCGCAGTACTGTGTAGTTCGGTGAATATAGACTGAAGTACTAGGGACCTTACAAACGGTCCGGTAGTTTATAATTTTTGATATGTTGTCTAAGATGGTTAGTGAGTGTTTAAAATGCAAAATGCACAATACCCTGCCTCCGCGCCCGCCGCCATATTGAAAAAACCGGCACTTTCTTCACATTTTTAGTTATACCGTGTTTAGGAGCATTTTAGCTAGAAAAGAGCTTAGACAATGTTGTAGACAATTAAATTTACTATAACTTACATTTTGTTTCAAGAACAGATAGTAACGGAGATATGCACCTTAAAAAAACGCATATTCCGGTAATGGATCAAACTTCTGGCTTATATCTTTGTGAGAGTGACTGGCGATGCTATGTCGCGCGACAAGAATCGCGAGGCCTAAGTTGTGCTAGACGGGCTGGATACATTATTCCGCAATGCACGGGATCTATGTGAATTGATAATAGCGCCATCTATCATACCTTTATACACCCATAACCATACCTATGCTAACTGGGGCACAGATACTAAAGTGATGTAGGAAAATATTTTATCAACAAAAAAATAACTCGATGTTACTGTCAACATCTGAATGTTATTCAACAAATAAGTATTATTTATTTTCTCTTTATTTTAAAATAAAAACAATAATTAACAAATCAAGACGTTAAAATTCTACTATTAAACAAAACTGTTAAAACACTTTACGATAAACATTTTTTCATATTTCATATCACTTTATCGGCATGATATCGAACCTTTTTATAGTAATCGAGAATTTTCTTTTTTATATATATCGACACATGTATTTATGCACACATCTATTTATGCATAATTATATCGATATCAAATCCCTAGAACGTGCCCCGAGTTAGCAAAGGTATGCCCATAACGTCAAAACGAGGTGGAATGCAACCAATTTTGGAACAGGGATGGCGGGACGTATGATCTAAAGATAGTTATATATAGGATACCTTTAAGACCTAGGGCTAAGTTAAGTTTTGGAGAAGGAAACAACTCAACCTCAATGTGTATAAAAAAATTGCAGTGAAGCTCATTGTTCTTAACAGTTAAAAATCGAAAAAAGCAAATATAATTAATGCAATCCACACTTATCACTGAGCTTATTTTTTTGTTACAAACACTGTTCCGATAATGCATACTAGGAAGTTGTAATAATTAAATTCGGTTTGATAAGCATTTATTATTACGTTGTTTATTGTTGCTACTTTATCGGTTCACGCAGAAAAAGCCCTTTAAAGCACAAGAGCTTTTATTGTTCGATTTAACCGTATACTTAAAATACAATTAATTCTTTGGGGTTCCGCAACGGTTTCTATTAATTGCCATAAAATCTATAGTCATAATGAACCGAGCGAGCGAAGTGTCAATTTCAGCATAGATCAATGATTTCAGCTTGGCCCAAAATTCTTTCAAAAAATATTCAAGGTTTTTATTATAATTATAACATCTTAAAGATGTGTATAGATTTTAATGATTTAATTACAACCTTTACTTCTAGTATAAGACAGTATTAACTGCCAAATTTCATAGTTTGGTCAACGCAAAATACCGTATACATTTTGATTCCCTTGAGAGTGTCGAAATATACGTGTTTGCGGCATAAACGGCCTCTTTTTTTACGTAAACTTAGATGTTTCATTCTTTAATAGCTTGAAGAGACTGTTTACTTGAGTATATATGGTTTTAATTTCAACTCGATAGAGCGTTTTGCCAGACAGACGGACGGACGATAAAGTGATCCTATAGGGTTCTACTGTTTCCTTTTGAGACACGAATTAAAAACATCGGAAAAGTGTACCAGGATAATTTTGAATGTCGGGATAGACTTCAATGTCGAATTTACCAAGGAAGTGTTGCTAGTGCAAATAAAGTTGCCGCATTTAGTACACTGAAAAAAAATAGCCAGTGGAGCCTACTGACATGGGTCAGGACCAAAAAGTTGGATGAAATTAAGTCATCAATTGAGAAAGTTCCGTTGTGCGACAAAAAATAACGATACAATAAGGAACCTGAAAATAGAACATTAAGGTACGTTATTGAAAGGTTAACTGTCGTCGCACAATGGAGACTTTGACACAAATATTATTGAGTTATTATTGAGTGAGTTAAGGGTGAGTTAACGTTGCAAACTTTTTGGTCTTCACCCACATTACAGTAAGCGTAACCGTTATTGCAGTTAGGTTTACTGGAATGTCAGTAGGCCTAACTGTTATTGCAGTAAGTCTTACTGTAATGTCAGTAGGCTCCACTGGCTATTTTTTTCAGTGTAGATACTAGCGACCCGCCCCGGCTTCGCACGGGTGCAATGCTGATAAATTATGCATGTATTTTACATATAAACCTTCCTCTTGAATCACTCTATCTATTATCAAAATCCGCAATCCTTTGCGTAGTTTTAAAGATCCAAGCATACCTACATAGGGACAGACAGCAGGAAGCGACTATGTTTTATACTATGTAGTGATTAATAATTTTCAGAATAACCCGACATTTGCAACTACCCGAGAACACTTTAATCTAATCTAATAGTCATCGATTTCCTCCAGCACTTTTCATTTGCTTTACTTCACAGATACGAGTATCTGTTACACTGATGAAAAAAAAAGATTTGGTAACAGTAGTAGTCCTATTTGTTATGAAAAAAAGCTGCACTCTGTGATGGAAGCAAGCCGTTTTGCACAGTGATAATATAGACCAAAATAAACGATTTCACTCGAGGCGAAATTAGTTTCACCCCTTAGGAACAGAGATGGCGCCACTTATTCAAAAAAAGTTTAAAAAATTCTAAATCCTGAACGGATACTTCGATTTTGACGTAAGAGATGCCAATCGGCAGATAATTACCCAATTTAACATGAAAAAAATTAAAATCACGTAGAAAATAATTTTGGATACCTAAGAAATAATATTTTCTGAAAAAAATATTTAAAATTTGTGATTTTTGGAATTTTACTCGTAAAAATGTATGTACATGGTACTTTTTTTATTTATTTATATTAATACACAACTAATTTTACATTTACGAAAAAAAACCGCATATCATTAGCTCGTATAATTCCAAAGTTATTAAAGAATACAGACATGGCGCCGCTGGGTCAAAAAATCTTACAAAAAATCTAAAACCTCAACGGATATTCCGATTTTGATAATTAAGGTGCTAATCGACAGATAATTACTTAAATTAGTTTAAAAAAATAAAATAAAAATTCAAATAGGCAAAAAGTAATAATATTAAAAAAAAAAAACATATATTTTGAAAAAAAATATATTTTTTTGGGGCTTTTATGTAATTTCATATAAATTTTTTTTTTTATGAATATGGCTTTATTTTACTTATGTATATTATAACACTATTAGGTAATTGATCGTTTAATAAAAAACCGCATATCGAGAACTTGTACAGTTCCAACGGTATTGAAGATTTTACTATAAGGTGCCGGTGCGATGTTGCCGCCACACGTGGACACGTGCAACTTATGTACATGTATCTAGAAAAGTATTCTCCCGTTTCGAAGGTACTGATTACCCTGAAAATATAACCACAATTGAAAGTACAAATAATAATCATCCCAAGTAGCACACAACACACTTATATCCCTTGTACAGCTTAAATTAGAGTTTTAACGGGTGAATAGGCTCCTATACAACCTGTTTGCTAATATCACAAGTATATTAGATGCTAAATAGCATTTCTGAATCAATATTTTACTTACTTTACGTTTTATTTTCACTTTAGTCTTTGCAGGCTTTGCATTGTAACGTGCAAGTTAGGCCGTCGCATCATAAAAAAAACAACAACGCATTATGCCACAGCCCAATTTGTATCCATAATGTTCAAGGAGTTTCCAAATTGAACTAACCTTCAACTATTGTGGACCCCGCCTACCTTTGATGCCGTTTCATTCCCAAAAAGAAGGACTTGGGACTCGATATTTCCAAATTAAAACGTGAACTCACATTTGGTTTGCATGAAACGGTATTCAATGGCAGCTGAAATAGATGGAAGGTATCTCACAAGCTTGTTTAGTTTAGTGTTTTTTAGTTTAAACAGATCTTTTCGAATCGCATTAACAGTAATAATATATGCTCTGTTGGAGCATCGTATAGCCTGCATGTGAATCTGGGACCAACAACGTTACGATTAATTGAGAACCAATTAATGACATTAATATAGTGATTGAATCTTACACGATTTTCACACATTATATTAAAATAATAAAACGGGACTTAATTGCGGTAAATAAACATTTTTGAACTCGGTTAAATCCCGTTTTGTTATAATAATGAATGACATTAATTATGTAAACACACCCTAAAAAAAAGAAACAAAAATGGCCGTAAGTAATCGTTTCACATGAGCCGTTACGTATCGAGAGAGAATTTCTATAGATAGCGATGTACTTGCAAAAGCAGTAGTTATTTCAGGGTATAACATGCAAGTTTTAAAACAGGTCTCTTTTCTTATTGTATTAAAATTAGACGTCTTGTCATACTCTGTGATAGCCTTGAAGTGCAGTCATAATATCATAACTTAAAGTAATAACTGTTGTTGTTAGATAAACTGCTACTAGTAGACCGTTGCACTGACGACTGCAATTTGAATGCTTCGATGCTTTCACAGAGCTGGCGACAAGCCTTTCGCCGACTACTTCAGCTGCCATTGAACAACATGTTCTGCGTGTAGCGTTTCAAGCGAGCCAAATGTGAAAAAAACGTCTTAATTTGGATATATCCTGTCCCAAGTCCTTTCTTTTTGGGAATGGAATGGCGTTGGAAGCAGGTTGCAGGTGCGATCCACAATAGAACAGTTAGTATAGGTGCAAATCGAGCTATGGAAAAATGCGTTGTTGCAGCCGATGCAACGGCCTAACATGCACGTTCAATGCACAGTTTAGTGAAAATATGCAGAATATACTTGTGATATTAGCAAACTGGTTGTATAAGAGCCTATTCACCCGTTAAAACTCTAAGTTAAGCTGTACAAGGGATATAAGTGTGTTGTGTGCTACTTGGGATGATTATTATTTGTACTTTCAATTGTGGTTATATTTTCAGGGTAATCAGTACCTTCGAAACGGGAGAATACTTTTCTAGATACATGTACATAAGTTGCACGTGTCCACGTGTGGCGGCAACATCGCACCGGCACCTTATAGTAAAATCTTCAATACCGTTGGAACTGTACAAGTTTTTGATATGCGGTTTTTTATTAAACGATCAATTACTTAATAGTGTTATAATATACATAAGTAAAATAAAGCCATATTCATAATTTTTTTTATATGAAATTACATAAAAGCCCCAAAAAAAATATATTTTTTCAAAATGTATGTTTTTTTTGGAAATATTATTACTTTTTGCCTATTTGAATTTTTATTTTATTTTTTTAAACTAATTTAAGTAATTATCTGTCGATTAGCACCTTAATTATCAAAATCGGAATATCCGTTGAGGTTTTAGATTTTTTGTAAGATTTTTTGACCCAGCGGCGCCATGTCTGTATTCTTCAATAACTTTGGAATTATACGAGCTAATGATATGCGGTTTTTTTTCGTAAATGTAAAATTAGTTGTGTATTAATATTAATAAATAAAAAAAGTACCATGTACATACATTTTTACGAGTAAAATTCCAAAAATCACAAATTTTAAATATTTTTTTCAGAAAATATTATTTCTTAGGTATCCAAAATTATTTTCTACGTGATTTTAATTTTTTTCATGTTAAATTGGGTAATTATCTGTCGATTGGCACCTCTTACGTCAAAATCGGAGTATCCGTTCAGGATTTAGAATTTTTTAAACTTTTTTTGAATAAGTGGCGCCATCTCTGTTCCTAAGGGGTGAAACTAATTTCGCCTCGAGTGAAATCGTTTATTTTGGTCTATATTATCACTGTGCAAAACGGCTTGCTTCCATCACAAAGTGCAGCTTCCAGGCCAAAACCGTCCATAACAAGTAAGACTATAGCCCAAATGTTATCTGCTAGTTAATAAATCAGAGGACTGACAAACAGAGGGCTACTAGTAACCAAAATAAATTGTGTTTTTGCTTAATTTTGGTTACTACTACGCTCAATTTGGCTATTTCTCAAGTAGTTAAACTAGTTGAACTATTTTTTTCCAGAGTATTTTAACCTATTAAGAAAAAAATATACTTACGTCGATTGGCTTAAAGAAATGGCTGTTACGTCGTTTTTGGGAATTCACCGAAAACACCTCAATTTTCCACTTACACACGTTTATATACAGTTTGTATTAAAGTATCCTGATACTTTCCGCTTTAAAATTGCGATCCCACTCTTGCGCGTTCCAAATTGGATAGTACCGAAAATACAAAATATTGGTAGCTAGATGTAGAAATGTCTGCAAAATCTCCCGCGTTTTTCTATCGTAATCGCGGCACGGCTATGTGCAGAGTGTGTCCAAAAACTCGGTACTTGTCAAATGCAACGTTCAGCCTCCCTCCTAGGGGAGGCCACTCCCTCCAAACCCTCCGGATTTCATTGCTATGAAGCCCGTATGATACTGCAAAATGTCGTAACTTTCCACGGATATCATAGTAAGATACGTCATTTTACAGTGGGCGACAGCGTGCCCCTTAAAATGACGCGTTTCGCTGTACTCTGCGGACTCGGATTTTCGCAACATTAATTGCTTATTTTATTGGATTTCAGTTCATAAGACATTTTTCGTTAACTAACCCATTACTAAATTTATTAAACATGTAATTTCTCATTGTGTGTCGATCTTTGCCTTGTATTTGAAGTGTAAAGCCTTCGGCCAGGTTACGCATTACAATTTTTCTTTGTACTTTGATTTTTGTATCAATGGTTTAACCTATTCACTGTTTCAATCTCTAACTGAGGATAGTGGGTGGAACTGAGGATCGTGTAAGTTTATATTTGTCTCAGGAAACGTCTCTAATTCATTTGTAATTTCAACGAGAAACTAAAGTGCAGATGCTTCTCACTAAATCTAGGAAACATTAATCACTTTAAGTTAAGTATAAGTTTGTCTATAGCCAATTAATTAAATAAATTTTGAACTTACACCAAACTTAGACCAACTTTGTAATGTAAGGTCAGTTGGGGTATAGGAAACACGCAAAATAAATCACGTAATGCGTCTGAAAATCAGACATTTACAAATTGTTTTACGGAAAATATGTCGCTGTAGTTATTATTATCAATATTATCGTATGGCATTGATTTCTGAAATTATTTTTTACAAATTAATTAAATTACTTAAATAATTTAATATCTGAATTAAGTAGCCACTTTCTAGCGCCTGGTGAAAGTGTGAGTAGGTCTCCCATGCCGCCCGTAAAACGTCTTCTAGGGCTTTCCTCGGACCTCTTAAGACAGTATTGGACACGTTTTTAATGTTGAGGCGCATATTTCGCAGCAAGCTCACATCACTGCAATTTTAACCGTTTCAAAATTATATCGCAAGTGCCACAAAATACATGCGAAGTACCTACCCCTTACATTCAAGACTTTAACTCGTGGACGGCCGGGGTGATGGAACCCAACATTCTCAAGAATAGCACTCAAAAATATGAGATACCATTTACGATTCTAGAACAATATTCCCTAATTACTTAAAGGCGAACTTACCCCTGTATTAAGCCTTCGTACATATCAATTGTTTTAAACAGTCTCTATGTGTTATGTCCTTACTCAAGTTAGGTATAGGTATTTTGGCACAGTCTAATTACGATCATTGGTTAAACCGCAAAAAGTAAACAGCCAACGCGCATGTTTGCTTTACCGCCGGTACTTCCTTGTTTGCTATAAATATGTAAATAAATCCGTATTCGTCATTACGAATCATTTTAACCCACCCTATTTGCTTATAAATTATCCTTTAATCAACCTCGGATGTCCAGCCTACCGGATAACAATAGTGGTTGATATATTTGTCTAGCCGTTTATCGTCTATAAAGAGTAAAAAAAAATCTAGACTCAAATATCCAATTTTACTCAGTTTTAGTAAAACGTGATCATAAACGTGATATAAACTTATATAGTAAAAAAAAAACTTTTAATGAATGTTGCGAGCTCGCAAGCTATTCGCCTTAAATCATAAATTCCCTGCGAAAATCAAAAGACGCGCTAAACGATTCCAATTCATTCGCTTGCATGATAATTAAAGTTAGTGTAATGAGAAAGAAACCAATTAGTCGTCGCGTTAATTAGGATGCCTATATGCGCGTGCCGGTATCGATATCGACAAGAACGGCGTAAACACCAACATTAAGGGCCGTACACGCTTACTATTCCTAGTGTATCGATATCGACAAAACAACGTCAAGATCAACATTAAGGGCCGTAAACGCTAAACTATTCCTATCGCTAAAGGAGTTTGCACATCGACATTGATGAAAATGGCGTTTTGCCATTAAGGAAATGGTGTACCTAACTACTGTAAGGAACTTGTTGGTCAGTGACAGCGGAGCTGGCTGATCATATTTTATATCTATACTATTAATATATATTTTTTAATTTGTATTGAAAATACGTTTTCTATGGAGAGTGGTCATGACTTTCAGGAAAAATCTTAATAGCGTGATGCAGGATCGTCATTTGTTTTGTATGGGCGCGCGGCGCCGTGCCGCCATCTGTTGGTCATAATTTCCTTTGTCCTCGCATCACGCCGAAACGGCTGAACAGATTTTATCCAATTTGGGTACAGGGATAGCTAGACATACAAAGATGGTTATAGAATACTTTTTATCCGTTATCAGTATATTTAATAAAAAAATACGCGGTTAAAGTTGCGGGCACGGCACCTCCTAGTTAGATTATATTTGTATATTATAATGATAGTCATCTCTGTCACTCACTAAAAGAGGCATTCGTGAATAAGCTGTGAACTAGTAATAAGTTGTAAATATTGAAGTCCAAATATATAATATAGAAAGTACCGTTCATTATTTAACCATCACTGAGTTGCATCCCTGCTACAGTACACCATTTCTGTCGACGATATCCTATGAGAGCAATTTTCCAATCATTTTCGTCAAAAACGACGCAAAAGGTACAAATGCTAACATTTTTGTATTAGAGAATAACTCGCGAAAATGGCGTATAGGCTTATTTGGTATTATAGCTCAATTTAATGAAAGCGATTTGTTGATTGATGTCGATCAAAACGGTTTAAGAGGTAAGCACAGCATTTCTTTCGACAAAAATCTCATGGAAGAGGCTTACATAGGTATAAATTGCCATCGGAAATCAAGAAGTATTAAACGATTGCATTCATTCGGTTGCATGACAATGAAAGTTAGTGTACTGAGAAAGAAACCAATTAGTCGACACGTTTCATTAGGATTTGTATACGCGTGCCGCTATCGATATGGTTAAAAAGGCTTAAGGGCCATCACTATAAAGGTGAAACAATACCTTACGTTTGTTCTTCAACGAAAATCTTGAATAGTGGTTCTAATCATTAAGGGTAATGCCACATAATCGCTGGACATAATCGATAATCGAAAATCTTACATTGGTCCTAAATGTTGTGATATTATACCATGTGGGTCCTGTAACAGGAGCAAAAAATTAGAACATACATTTTACTCGTTAAACTGAACAACATCTCTTTAGAAACTTTTTTTTTAATACTGTTGTGTAAATAGCATTTTCAATGTACGCCTTCCAACATTGACATCGCCTTAGCATTGACATAGCTTTCACTTTACTAAACATCAAATGTTTCGCAATTTCGCAATACATTAAAAAATAAAAAATAAAATAAATTAGCATTTATTTCAGACAGATTAATCCATATATTGTTAGTAGGTATTTGCTTCTTTTGCTTCTTTGTATAAATTTTATTTTACAGGTTTACATTATAAATGAGTTATTTTTAAAAGTTTAATAAATGTTGTTCAGTTTGAGGGGTAGAATCTATGTTTTAATGTATTGCTCCTGTTACAGGGCCCACAATGACTGTTAGCGCCTACGTCACATTGGGAGAGGAAACATCGGTACTATAATAACATTCTAGACGTGTATTGAAAGTTAGTTTTCTAGCGTGATGCAGGATCGTCATTTGTTTTGTATGGGCGCGCGGCGCCATGCCCGTTTGACGCCATTGTGGGTCACAATTTCCTTTGTCCTCTCATCACGCCGAAACGCCTGGACACATTTTAACCAATATTGGTACAGAGATGGCTGGACAGCCAAAGATGGTTATAGGATACTTTTTACCCGATTACAGTTCATTACTAAATAAATATTTGACGAAGCGTAGTATATTGTACCTACAGATGCCCTACTTCACGTTGTCGCCATGAATTTTCACGTTTCACAACGTAGATTTCTAGGTTAAACTGTAACTGTACACGTCACGACGTAACATACAATCTGACTCGTTCACCATCACTCCTGTGGCGCGGAGATAATCCCATTAGCGGGTTATACTCCCACATAAAGTCCGACTGGTAGTGAGGGCTAACCAGCCCTGATACAGTTCATGTTAAAAAAACCCTTTCATTGAACGTCCGTTTTAAATTCTAAACACAGTTTTCGTAGCAGTTAAAAAACAAAATATTGGTGAAAAATTGCATAAAAAATCTTATTCAACGCATCGCTGGAATAAAAGTGTTTATTACCTAACTGTGTAGCTAAAAAACTAGATTGGTTTTAAAATACAGACATCCAATATACATGCGATGGCAAAATAATAGTAAATACGATACACACATTGAACCGTCGAAAACTGAAATATATTCGAATTTCGAATTATCGAAATACTACAGTGCACTGAAAACAGTAGGTAAATATAGTTTCACGATGACTTGGTTTAAGAGGCCTTATTCCTTTAAAAAACAGATGCCCAGTATACAAATTTCATAATGAGAAGCGCAGAAAAGGAAATGTTCCGACACAGAACATTTCCTTCCTATTCAGTTCCTTCGATTTCGTAAAGATTGGTCAACTTTGGAGGAAGAAACAGACAGAAGAAAACCTCAATTCGTATAAAAAAATGAGCATAGGTCCTCAAAAATATCAAGTCTGTACAAAACATAATAATATATAGCAGAAAAATAGAAAACAGGTGTAGTTTAAAGTATATTTATATGATTTTATCCAAACATTTTAGACGCCTTGTACCATTTTCCCTTACTCCTGTTACTTAAAAAAAAACGTGGGCGTAAATTAAATTACACCAGTCTTCATTTATTACACGTTTTAAACAACCTGTTGCTTGTTCCTTTGTGTTAGCATTACAGTCATAATGAAGTGATACTAACTAATCAATTTATTAGACGACGTTGTGCACAAGGGCGTAAACAACAACTTCATTGATTCATAAATTTCATTAAATAACTTTCTGAAGGAAGTACAGAACAGCAGTTCTATTACGGTTATATTTATTTTACAACTAGGAGGTACTGCTTCCGCCGCGTATTTTTACCATAGAAGACGGATAAAAAGAATCCTATAACCAACGTTAGGTGACCAGCTATCCCTGTACCAAAATTGGTTAAAATTTGTCCAGCCAATTCGGCCTGACCAGAGGACAAAGGAAATTATGACCAACAGATGTCGCCAGACTAACATCGCGCGGCACGCCCATACAAAATAAAAGACGATCATGCATCACGCTATTAAGATTTTTCCTGAAATCTGTCATGAATTCTAAATTTGTATAGAAAATCATTGTTCTATGGAGAGTGGTGATGATTTCTGGAAAGATCTCAATAGCCTGATGCAGGATCATCAATTGTTTTGGCACCATGCCAGTCTGTCAGAAACCGCTGGATAAATATTAACCATTTTTGGTACAGGTTGGCTGGACATCCAAAGATGGTTATTGGATATTTTTACCCAACTACGACGGTATAAAAATTTCCTTTTTGTTTATAATATTAGTAGGATAGGATAGAATAGGATGTAGGTTCGTACGTAATAATATAAACAATCACAAAAACGGCCGAGTAAACCATCCGTTTTAAATACCGATGCAAGTTTCAACGCACATGGAGCTGCACTACTTATAGAGCTGTTATATGTAGTTGGTCGATTAATCCGCTCAGGATTAAGCTGGAAGCGATAAACTGGGAGCATTAATCCGATTTGCTTTCCATTTAGGAACGAGCTATTATAGCAAAATGCTAATAATTTTACAGCGATCATTTATAATGTGGTAATTTTCAGAGAATATTTGGGCTCATGGGTCTCTAGCGTTCGCAGAATGATGAAAAGTGCTATACATACTAGCTAATAGCATTAAGCCCTTTTTGAATGAATATCCTCATAAATTGTAACCTGTGTTAACCTGATATCTAAGCTATATAATAGTGGAACGTTTTATGAGACTCTGTTTCTTAGTTTTTGCGTTGAAGTGGAACGTGCTTTGTTTTAATCTTCATAATTATCTATAGAAGCGCAAACACGCTCAGTATTTAGGTACTAATATAAATAATGGCTCATATTGAGTTTTAATGATAATGTCGTTATGTCGTTACATACTACCCAAATTTCATGAAATAATGGATAAATTAAAATGATTGACAGCACGTTATTTGAGCACTATCGAAATTACGTCACGCATTACTAGCAATTATTAAAAGAGCCATTTTCGGCACTCAGTGGAAATGCCTAATTTTGACTGTCATAAGTGATTTTACAGTGTAAGTATTAATTTCTATATTTATGGTCTACAAATTGGACGTTACAATACTATTATATCTTAATTTATGATGTTGATACATTTTGATATCCAAAAGCAGTACCTACACACCCCGCCTAAATGTAGAAACAGTACGGTGTAAAAAAAATACTATATACTATGGAAATGGAAATATTTTTTAACTTAAAATCTATACTTAATTTATTTAGATATAAAAATCCCATGTGACGTATAATTGGTGTCATATCAGGTATTATAACTGTAAACCCCATAAAAATAGGATCGATTGGCATCTTAAAACAAGAACCTCCTTTTTTGAAGTCGGTTAAAAATAGGACAGAAGCATACCTACTAAGCGTGACGTCACGTTTTTGTAGCTGTAAAAACAAATTGCTATTTATTAGTAATGACACTTATCTACATAGTTGATTTACATTGCTTGTTTTAATGAAATACCTACTAGAATGTGGCCGCGACTTCGTCAGTGTAAAACTTTTTCCTTTACCGTAGTAGGTTAAAAAAGTCTTATAACAGTTATAACCATATTTGGATGTCCTATTCCTGTACCAATGACGAGTGAACGTACCTTCGAATTTCAGATAAGGAAAAATACAATAACAAACGACTTATTCAAGAGTAGGTGTTGTAGTAAAATTATACCCGCCAAGTGTTTATTTATCAACAACTGACGTAAAAATATATAGATATCTTCGAAAGACTACGATTTGCATCGTTAATCAAAGGATTTACAAATTGCGTGAGCGTGCGGCGTAAGGTATGCGGGAATCAAACGAGTACTGAAGACAGAATATTTTGTAAGCAACTTAACTTTAAGTTCTCATTTTAAGTGAATGTAGGTATTATATATATGGACCATACAATATGACAAACTCGTACCATGGACTATTATGAAAAGGCAGTCGGTTAGTTATTCGGTTCTTATGAAAGTTATAACATTGCGGTAGCTCATCGACATATACTTATGTAACTTACTAAAAAAAAATGTTATATTTTAAATATTCTCGTTACCCTTTATTCTCATTCTGATTCAGATAAAGCAACAGTGAAATTGCAAATAAGATTCCAATAAGAAAACGATAACATAACGATATTTCGTTTCTCTCTACTACGCACTTACCTATTTACATATGTCATACTTTCAGATGGCACGATTCAACTTCACAAATTCATAAATTTAAATTTACCTCCTAAACGTAGAACTGGCAACGTAGCCCGTCACAATACGCATTCAGCTGTTAGGAACGCGGCACTGTTCGAATTTTGAAACTGAAGGGGCCAAGACCGTTTGCAACGTTGCCGCCCACTTTTCGTATCGACTAATCCGAGCGCCGGACGCGACGCTTCGGAATCAAGTATTGAACGATGAGAATACAACCGTCTCTTTCTACGCCAAAAAAAATTGTTACGCAAAGCGAGATGGAACCGGTATTCGAATACGACTGTGTTCGAAATTCAAACAAAATGTACGAGGAATAACGACGTATCTTTTGTCACGCGCTGTTCTATTTGCGATTTTAAACTATTTTAATAAGGTTGAGTATTGTGAGTGAGTATTTGGAATTGATTTAAATATTATCCAAAGAGATTTTCAATACAAACTTAACTGAATACATTGCAATTTTGATGGGCAAAACGTTGTTCTCAAACAAATTGGGTGCGTTGCGTTGCCCGCCTGCGTTTGTTTACTTTAATTTAACTTGGCTGCGTTTGGTTATTGTTTTGCTCAATATTTCTGTCATTTTATTCCGGATGTTACAAGGTTAAAAAGTGAATAATAACGAGGTTAAAAAGTAAATAAATATACCTTAAAAGGTTCAACTAAAATTAATACGTTGCTAGATTCCGGACTCAACGACTACTCGCGGTACCATAAGAAAAACATTTCCCAATATTCATGCTATCTTTGGATCTCTTTACTGCATATCAAATAAGTATAGTACAAATTAAGAATAAACGAACTTATCCTTTTAAGGGATATCTCCCAGTTAACCTTTGAACGAATAAGCGATTTTGACATATGAAAATGGGATCGTAGTACCTATCGATTCTTATTAGCGCATGGGGGAACGGAAATCGGAAGATTCTGGATAACCTCTGTAGCTACATACCTATATGTTGTAAAAATTAAATGAGTAGGGTGTGGGCCTTATCTAGATATTATGTGCTGTTCTAGAGCACGTTCTTTTCCCATACAAATCGGGAAACGTTCTCCAGGGGGCCTATGATGGTTGCGTTTATCACGTGATAAATAAGTGACAAAGCATCTGTCACTCACACTCGCATTATGTCAAAGCGTGACGGATGCTTTATCACTTATTTATCGCGTGATAAACGCAACCATCATAGGGCCCCAGAACGGCACTTCTCTAGCCTTATCACTCTTGCGATTAGCAATCGAATTTTGTATGAAAGCGATCACGCAGATGATATGTGTGATAAGGCCTTAATAGTATTTTTCATCCCACTTTCTCGTAAACAAGGGTTTAGATGCTAGAAAAGCGGGCGGTAAGTCGTAAATTACACCCTAGGGCGGTAACTAATTTTTATCACACTTTAATTGATTACCTACATGCTAGGAAACCGGGCGGTAAGTCGTATATTACGCCCTAGGGCGGTAAGTAATTTTGATATTGACTACTATTTATTACTTTTGTTTTATTACCTCCAAAGTGTGATGAAAATGTCGTACGTGACTCTGGTGGTAAAGGAATTCCAAACTCGTGTCATTAAAGCCCTTGCCTTCGGCTTCGGGCTTCTACTAGACACTCGTTTGTAATTCCTCGTTTGTAATTCCTCGTTTACCACCCTTGTTACGTAATGTACCTACTATTACCTACTAAAATGTGATATGGGCTGTTTGGTGCGTTAGTAAAAATCATTTGATTGTAAAGGTCACACTCTGTCACACTCATAATTTTCTTAAAGTTTTATATAGACATGTTGACAAATTTTTTTTGAGGATGTCAATCGATTCAATTTTTTTTTGTGATCAATTGTCTACATATATGGGGCTGACTACACTTAAACTGCTCTAAAAGTCAGAAATGACCGTCAAAGTTCAACATTCCTACGTAGCGCTAAAAACGCTCCATACAAAAGGCGTCCAGGCTAGTGACGTCACAGGCCGGTATAGGTACCGATAATTGTATGGAGAAATTAAGAAATTTGCCTTTTTCATCGTGAAAAAGTGCGTTTAAGTTCATGGTTGCAATCCAATTATTGTTTTGTAAAATTATGAGGGTTCTGAAAACATTTTCAAAATTTCTTTTGTATTAAAAAAAACTAATAAAATTTGCGTACCTTTGCTTGAAGTCACATATTTCCAAAAAAGATTTATTTTTCTGGATTTTTTTCTTTGTTAGTGATATATTTTTAGCTAATTTTATTCATATAACTACAGTACGCTGTAGAATTCAACATCAGTCAAAATGTCTATTGACAATTCATTCCTTAAGGGGAGAGAGCTGCCGATTTATAATATAATATAATATATGTATCAGAATACTCTTACTTGGGGTAGGGTAAGAGAGTCAAAAATTAATGGCCAATTTGCGTTTTATGTCACATGCTTCTATCTATATAAGCTAAGGTGTAAGGCTCTCAAATAAACAATGCAAAGATCGACACACAAAGCATAAGGAAAAATTCAAAAGGTATTCTTTCATTAAGGGTAGCGGGCCAATATAGGACGGTCGAAATCCGAACATCGGGGACTACTCCGTTCCGTTTTCCAAGATGTGAGAATATCTTGCGTTACAACAATTTATCCACGATTAAATACGAGTTCCCCTTATGAATATACCCAGGTTTCTGTAATTGCGATTACTACAGATAAGCCTAATTAAGAGCATTGTTATATGAAAACAACATTTTGTTCATGTTATTAACGGTTAAATATATGTATGGAGCGGCTAACCCCCCCGTTGCGTTGGAACAAATAAACAATGATTACTTTTATAATAAATTAGCGATACACGTACTCGCTTCCTTACGTGGGGTGTTAATAAATTTTGCTTATGATAATAAGATATGTACTGTTTTTTTTTGTAAGTTTGGATTACATTTGGTATGAGAAAATTAATTTGGATCTAACGTTCGCCAGCCAGTTTTGGTTTAATATATTATGTCGTGGAGCTAACGAAGGTCGTAGAATGATTTGATAAATCAAATATTCCCTAAAATTTGGCGGTATTGCGAAAAACTGATATTTAGAATATAATTATCATTTGTCCATATTTTCACTTTTTGGTACGTATCTTCAAGTAATTACCTTACTCTTAAATCTTGAGAATAGACTAAAAATGAATAATTATGCTAGTTCCCTTCCGTTTTTATAAAAATAAAGTATAATTAAACTACTGACCCGGACAGATTTTGGCCAAAAAAGTAAGAATAAGTAACTCCAACGATAAAAAGAAGGTTTTTCTCCTACAGTTTAAAAAAACCTTTATTCGGGGACAAAACCATAATTTTCATTTTGCCCCGGAAAGTTCCCAACTTAGCATGATGCTAGTTCGAGAGCCAGTGCTTATCTTTCGGTGGGACCAAACTATATTTTTATATCCTAAGCTATTTTTTACATAATCACGTATAAAAAAAGAACTTTATACTTTATAGGGAGTAAAGATAAATAAATAAAATAACGCAATCATCAAACTTAGACGTGTCGACTGTTTTTTTTTGTACACGAGTAGTAAGGTTATCCCCAGCTGGTTAAATAATACTTTTTTCTCAAACATCCAAGGAAATGTCGTTCTTATGATCGTGGTAATAGAACGCGAAATACGTCTTTGTATAGCAATTGTTGAAGATTCGTTCTAATTTCAAATTAGAACGATATAAAGGAATTTCATACAACATTATTGGCCGTAGCCAACAAAGAGATTGTCTTTTGTTTCAGTGGGGTTTATTTCTTTTATTGATAATCTATGGCATACTGCCAATAAAAAAAAACTTAGTTTGTGCATGTATATTTACGTTTCATTTCTTATATTTAACTAGATTATTCAATTCGATTAAATCAGATATTCAATAAAATAAACAAGGAATGACGTTTATTGTTAAAAAATATAACAATATCTAATTACTAAGGTGTTGTCATTTTTTAATAAATAGAATCATCTTAACATTTGGTGGCAAAAACATTGCTCCGAACAGCTTAAAAAAATAAATTTGTTTTTTTTTATTAAATTTGAAATAAATTTGTTTTTATACGAATATATAAGTTGAACATTTGTATTATTTCCTTGGATTTATTTGAGAAAAGCACTATACAAGCCTCGGCGCGAACAGGGATTATCGGCCTCGTATCTCTAGATGGCCTCGTTATCACTCGGCCATCTATTACTACTCGGCCAATAATTCCCTATTTCGCGGCCTCTGCAGTAATGTACTATTACGTGACTACGGAGACCCTCCAATCCATTTTACTAGGCGTAGGTAGTACAATTCGCGGACACCTTCCAGTTCCAGTATTGTAATCGATACGAAACAAGTTTACTCACCCCGTAGAAGTGGAATATCGCTCCACTTGTTTCGAATTGGATCTGAAGGGTATAGGGTAAAATAAACCAGGATTAAATAGGGATTTATTTATACAAAAATAGATCCACAGTACCGACATTGACATGTATTGACAAGGTGTTTTACAACCCACGCCATATTGCGGATTTTAGTGGTACTAATTTATTTTACTGGCGACGCCATTTTTTTGGTAACTGGCATTGAAAGTCGGTGAATGTCACTGATGTAAACAAAGAGGAAACAGACCTAAATATTCCGCAAATTTCAAGTATTTTTTGCATAATAAAGCCAAAGCTATTCACAGTTAAGAAAGTTAAGCTTTTTTCAATAGGATTCAGTATTTATTTCGCAAGAAGAACGAAGGATTGAGCAGCATTCCGGTAATCAATGTTTTGAATTTCGTTAATGACATTTGCAAATGACGTTTAATAATGCAAATAATTATGACGTATGCTCATTATTGCCATATGAAAGCTATTTTTATCGCCACTATCCCTAGGTCGGACTGATACTTGCTATAGGCTATAACAGCCGACCAAGAAGATTGAACAAATATGGTGGCACCAACTAGCGGCACCAGTTGACATTAAAATGACACCTAAAACTGTATGTTTTATACACTTATTGTAACAGAGACTATTTCTCGCGCGTGATAATTACCTGTCTCCTTCTGCGCAGTAATGTGAAAGAGTGACGGGTAGCGCTATCTCGCGCGACAAGTCCTGAAGCGTTGTTATGCTAGACGGGCTGGATCACGTGTCGTGTCGCATGTTGAGATATTCTACCTCTTCTTCTTTAACTCTAGAGGCCTTATTCCTTTTAAAACGCTGTTTTATTTTGTATTTTTTCTCTATTATGAAACATTTTTCTTAACATATTATTGATGTTACTACCGAGAACAGGGCTATTGGTATTCATTGGTATATATTTGAAACCTACAGTTTGAATTTTTCATTGATAATTTTTGTTTCAAAAACTGCTCGAAATTTACGAAATTCACGCGGCATTTTTTTTTTCGTTTGCATGCAATTAAAGCGTAAATAGCTACGTTACTACCTAGAACTCGGGAAAAAGTATTAATCACTTCAAAAAGTTGGGTGAAATTATTTGGGTGGAATATTTGCCTTTTAAGAGCTTCGCTCTTGTTAGTATAGCAATGGCCAGCTGTTTCTATCTTGGGCTTTCTCCTTCACTTCTGCTAAGACAATGACATTAACCTTTCCTTTTATTTGCTCAAAGCAATTTCGTCTTGGCCTACCTCTACCTCGCTTTCCTCGATTTTTCCTTCTAGTATATTTTTGAGAAAAAAATATGCCTTAGCAGATGCCCCATCATATTTCCTCTTCTATTTTCTATTAGTGCTAGTAGTTAAGTGTCCTTTTCTCTCCTATACTATTCAAGACCTAAAAAAAAAAGACCTCTACGACGATTCAACTTCGACGACCCGTTTCGTATCTTATAGTGGGTGTTAACAACTCTTTGCATTTCCACTGTTTCCCAGAGCTCGATATTGTCCTCACGGGTCGTAAATATATTTAACGGCGCACCGCCGTTGCCACCGGCTCCTATTGGAGCCGTTCCTTTTACAACTGGCGGCGACGGTAACACAAACGGATAGTCTAGGAGCTAATGTGAAAATTGTATCCAGTACCTCTAGCAAAACTGTCACACACGACTATTTCTCGCGTGAGATTATTACCTGTCTCCTTCTGTGGAGTAATGTGAAAGAGTGACGGGTAGCGCTATCTCGCACTACAATTTTTTTATTTATTTTTTAACATGATTTGTCCTGTATCAGGGCTGGTTAGCCCTCACTACAAGTAGTCGGACTTTGTGTGGGAGTATAACCCGCTAATACTCCCACACAAAGTCCGACTTTTGGTAGTTGTGTGGGAGTATCGCACTACAAGAGTCGCGAAGCGTACTTATACTAGATGGGCAGGACTATTCTTCACACAAAAGGATAGTCTAGGAGCTAATGTGAAGCTCGTTTCTAGGACTATTCTTTACACAAAAGGATAGTAGGTATAGGAGCTAATGTGAAACTCGCATCTAGGACTATTCTTTACACAAAAGGATAGTCTAGGAGCTAATGTGAAGCTCGTTTCTAGGACTATTTTTTACACAAAAGGATAGTAGGTATAGGAGCTAATGTGAAACTCGCATCTAGGACTATTCTTTACACAAAAGGATAGTTATAGGAGATAATGTGAAGGTCGTATCTAGGACTATCCTATACACAAAAGGATAGTGTAGGTGCTAAAGTGAAACTCGTATTTGTTAATGTTACTCAACCATCTCAACATACAATATAATTATTATTTTATAATAATAATTATATTCTATGTTGAGATGGTTGAGCCTTAACCACGTTTAAGGCTATCTTCTTAAGATATAGGCTAAGTTCTATGACTACAATCTTAAAATTTATTTACAAAATAAAATACATTTCGGCGAAAGTTGTATAAGTAATAAAAAAAATACTCGAGGCATCTTCTCTTACCCATGCCACTCGCGCTTTTTACCCCTCTTATACAACTGTTGCATAAAATACTATATAAAATGCTCCGATCGCATGGCTAGAGTCTAGACATCAGTCTATCTCACCCATTGTCTCTATCCCACCGACCTCCGCTAAACGAAATCATTAATGCCCGACCGCGCGACAGCCCTAACAACATACCAATGGCTAGATATATCAACGCGCAGTGATTTGTCGCCAAATTTGCAGGGGGGTTGCTGTAGGGTTGCCGATTGACTAAAAAAAACTGTTTATCGTAAAATGGAGACATATTTTTTTGTTCAGAATAATTTTTAAAATATCAATTGTAGCGTAGATATAATATTATTAATTATTAGGCTAAACTGTGTATTATTAGCGTTTTTGGATCATCATATTATATCCATGTTCTATTTAACAGGGTTTTACGATGAAATGCAATTTCTTATATCTTCTATTTTAACACGTTCGATGACAATACGTCTTACGGGCCTAGGCTTAACGACGAACGAAAGTACAAACATTCACGTAATTTTTACTCAAGCAGCCACGTTTGCTCACTCAATATATATATTACGATGACGGATTAGATTCCTGCTCGTAGCATCATTTTTTTTTTCCCTTATAAAGTAGTGAAGTTCAAGTGTTAACCCTAGCATGAAGCTATATAAATATCAAAGTGTGGGCATTTGACTGATGGGGTCGTCCGTTCGACCGTCAGTGCAAGCGTAAATCAGAAGAATACTATAGCTGTTTTTTTTAAGTTGTCCGATTTAAAAGTGGAATTCGAACAGCCTAAAAATATTGTGTACTTACAGAGATTAGATGCACAATCTACTACGGCGTCTCCCAGTATAGTCGAAATTTTTTAAAACGTCCAAAAGGTTATGACTATACTTAGCTTATCTTGTAAACATGACCCCTGAAAGCTATTGTTTTACTCCTGTATATAAGCACAGTTTGGTAACAAAAAAACGCAAACCTTCAACTTTGTGACTAAAGTAAAAAAAGCTGATATAAATTTGTGAGCGTTTGTTTGGTTATTTCTCCCATTTATCCTCAGACAATAAACTTCTGGGGTCATGTTTACAAGATAAGCCCTTTATGACCATTCGAAAAAAAAAATGCAACTATAACTATGTGTCTTAAGCTGCAATTCAAGAACTTATGTGAGTTTGCAATCAATCCCAATCTCAACCATAAGGTCCAAGTAGACATTTTAGAAAACAAAAAAAGTACCTACTGTCGAATTATTTTGGTATTTCGAAAAAAAGTAGCTGATTTGAGATGTTGTGTAGAGGGATAATAATTGTCAATTAGGTATTAATATATTTTTAAATAGGCCAGTTTTATCACAGGAAGTCGATAGCGATAACAAATGATAAGAGTTTAGTTTTTGTTTATATTTTTCCTTTTGTCGGTGATCCGTTTATAAAAATGTTGCACACGATAATAATCCGAATTATTGTAGACCAGGCGATTTTTTTTATTGGCTGACGTAAGTATTTTCTACGTTTTCAACCCTTATATCAACCTATCGAGCCTACTTACAAAATTTCATGAAAAACGGTTGAGGAATGCGACTTGTTGGCGAGAATAGTTGGAAAACTGGACATCCAAAAACATTCAAACATCCAGACATACGAAAGAATAGTTGGCCAAGCTGAAAGGGAGAGAGAGTTTTCATGGACGAAACTTAGACTATGGCTAACCAAAGCGTCACTTTTAAGCGCTGACTAGGTTTCTAGGCGTATTTAGGCGGTTGTGACAATGCTCCGCACATCGGAGCGGCGTCCAGTGCTGCGGTTTTTAACTTTGTACTGTAGAATCTTGATTTGTACACAAAACCGCAGGGTATAACACACTGACACCGCATCTCCGCTCAAACTAAAAATGCGGCACCGCTCGTCACGTCCGTATCCGGATTCCGTCACTGTGTGACAATCACCTTTCCATGATCTCGCCACAAAGTGTAATTGTGGCTAAAAGCGGATTTCTTACAGTTCTTAAAACTTTGATGTTTGGTAAAGTTTTGGAGGAAACAGACGAGAAAGAAACCTCGATTTGTATGGACAAATTAGCAGCGGTATTTCCATAAATTGTATGAAACATGTACCTAACGTCTCATTTTTTTTATTGAATGTGGGTACACACCAAAATTTATATTAAACTATTGATACAAAGACATCACATAGAGGTCGCTAAGCTGAAAAAACTTTTTTTTTTATTTATGGTCCACAAATTGGATTATACAAAATTATCATAACTTAATTTATAATGTGCCGGTTACATTTTTGTACACCCTAAAATAGTAGGCACAGCATGCTTTCAAATAAACAATGCAAAGATCGACACGAAGCATAAGGAAAAATTCGGAAGGTTGGTTCGGGTAGCGATGTGGTTAAGGCACTAGACCGGCAATCCAGAGGTACCGGGTTCGATTCCCGTTCTCGACCCCCAGGTAACTCATTTAAATTTTTCTTTGTGCTTTATCTTTGTATCAATAGATTAGTGGTTTTTCTTCCTAATTAATTTGGGTAAAACTTATTACGCGTCCTAAGTTTGACACAATATTTAGTAAAAACTCATGCAAATACACGCGTAAATGACCGCAGTGGATGTGTGAAAATGACACGTTATGATAACACGCCAATACACGTGTCTTTGGATATACAGCCAGAATAAACGGTGTCGCGCTCGCCGACAGATTTATAATAATTAGGTGCGCACACACGGTCGAAAAGGACAAGTTTTAAAATGGCTCCTCAGATCAGCCTTTCTATACTGGGTGAAACCTAAGTCGTAAACAGAAATTCTTGTTTCTATCAAAGTATTTTAAGTCTTATTCATTGCAATAACTCTGACGTAAGCAACTAAACTTTATAGATAAAATTTTTAAATAGCAATAACACCAACCTTATGGCCACCCTAATCGACAAGACTTGGTCTGTACGGTCTATAACAGTTTAACTGAGTTTAACGTAGCAATTATGGTGACCATGACACTCAGTAAATGAAAAACATTTTTTCTTTTCAATTAAAGAAATAACGAACAACACATGTTTGAACTAAAGTTAAACAGTAAGAAACACATATTTCTGTTTACGACATAGGATTAATTATTATTTTTAATATTGACTCCTTCAGTTTTAAGGACTAGGTATACAGCCACATACGTCCGTTCATCCACAGGTGTCACATGTTTATCAAGTTGCGGTTTTGCGCTAGGATGGCGGCGCTACAAACAGCTTTCATATGGCAATACTGTTTATGGGTCAATCAACTATTTGCTGCCACTCGTTGCCATAGTGATGCCGCTGGGTCACTTTTTAAAACTACTATTTTCCATGGTTATATTTAGCAAAAGCTTTGTAAATTAAGCAGCTAAAGCCCATTCTTATTTCCTGACAATTCCAGTAATGTCGATTATCAACACTTTTCTTAGAAATGTGATCACTATTTTCCCCTGGGTCACGGACAGAATAATAGCAAGAAAAAGTTGATTCACCCTTACACGTCATATACAGGCTGCCAATGATGACTAGATATCTTTTAAAAGTTGCAGAACAAAAGATGCTCAGTTTGGAGAGAACAATTAAACCTTGCATTTAAAGCCCCATGGTCAAAGACACCCTGTATATGCATTATAAATGTCAATAGCGATAATGTCATCGACCTAATTCACCAGTAATAATAATTTTCTTTCGTGTTTACATGTCCATCGTAGATCAAATGTTTATTAGAGAGATTTTTAGTAGCATTAAAATGGGGAGTGTATATTTTTATGTAATTTTTATTTGAGTCGATTACCGCATATAAAAAAAATACTTTAAAAATAAAGGAATATTTTCTTTAAGTAAAATGAGCTAAAGGATTTAAGAGGCCTTATTCCTTTTTAAATTTGTTTTTTTTTCATATTGTGACAAATATATTGAAAATTTCAACCAACTTTTTGAAGTGAATAATACGTTTCCCCGAGTTCTAGGTAGTAACATAGCCATTTCATGCTTTCATTGCGTACAGTCGAAAATAAGTTGAAAAATCTAATTTCCCGCGTGAACTTTGTCAATTTCGAGTATTTTTTTAAACAAAAATTATCAATAAAAAATCGAAACTGTATGTTTTAAATACATACCAATAAATTTCCATAGCCCTGTTCTAGGTAGTAACATCAATAATATGTTAAGAAACATGTTTTATCATGAAGAAAAATGACTAAAACAATCAGCATTTTAAAAGGAATAAGGCCTCTTAAGGGTGTGTCCCTTCAGCCCATAATTTTTTCCACACTGTATAATCTTCCTATCAGAACGGTCTGTCCGTATGTATCCAGTGGCCCAAAATACTCGTCAGCTTTCATCTCGTTATCCTACTACAATTATACCTCAGCTGACAGAAAACGTCACCTTTATCCTTTAACACCATACCGCAAGGTGCAAAGTCGCGTGACAATCTATAAATAAACTTCAAAGAAAACTATACACTGATTTCGTCAAGGAAATGTGTAATATTGAATTACGTATTTGTAATTATCGGTGGGTTATAGGGGTTTTTAGGGTTCCGTACCTAAAGGGTAAGAAACGGGACCCTATTACTATGGCTCCGCTGTCCGTCTGTCACCAGGCTGTATCTCATGAACCGTGATAAGCTAGATAGTTGAAATTTTCACAGATGATGTATTTCTGTGGCCGCTATAACAACAAATACTAAAAACATAATAAATAAATATTTAAGTGTTTATATACAACAAATGATCGGCTGCGTTAACTTTGCGCCTCATTTGTATCCGGTTCCATACATAAAGGGTGCAAACTTAACTTAACCCGGCCAGTTAAAATGGGAAGTGTTTGCACGGAACCCTCGATGCGCGAGTCCGACTCGCACTTGGCTGGTTTTTAGGATTTCGTACTCAAAGGGTGTCAATGACTTGTTTAAGTTAAGTTATAGTTGCACCGCCCATAGTTTATCTGCTTTTTTTTTTTTAAAGCATTTAATTTATTCAATAAAGTGGATAGTTTATCTGCTTTGCCCGAAGGTTGACTGGTAGAGAATGCCTCATGGCATTACGTCCGCCTTTTGTACGATAAGTTTTCTTTTGTGCAATCAATATTAAATAAATAAATGAGATGCTATTACTAACCTATAATGCCGTCTCTGTCTGTAAGTTAAGTACATCACGACTCACGAGGCTCGATTTCTGAAATAAATAATATGAAAGTAAGTACGTATACCAGGTTGTTGCCTGTAATAGGAGCAATAAATTAAAATATAGATTCTAGGTACTCTTCAAATTGAACAACATTTGTTCACCGACTTTAAAAAAAAGTCAGTTTTCAGAATTTTATTATTTCAACCAAATTAAATAGTATTTTCAATGTACGTCGTCCAACATTGACATTCCCTGAGCATTAACATAGCTGTCAGCCTGTCACTCTACTAATATTGGACATTTCGCGATACATTGCTTCTTTGTCTAAACATTATTCTACAAAATATCATTTAATACACGTTATTTTCAGATGTTGCTTAACAAATGTTGTCCAGTTTCAAGCGAAGAATCTATGTTTTATTTTATTGCTCCTATTACAGGAAACACCCGGTATACTAGAAGATGCCCTGAACTTCGTCCGCGTTTAACCTTTTTTACACCGTAGTCGGCTTAGAAGTATCCTATAACCATCTTTGGATGTCCAGCTATCCCTGTACCAAAATTGGTTAAAATCCGTTTTAGTGTATCATGAGCGGACAAAAAATGTACCTACGAACAAATGGATTGAATTTTTCAACTTCAGTTGCTTCTTGCATGCCTTAGGTTGGCATCGTAGCGCCATCTACCGTAAAAATATAGACTTCATTGGTAATGTTCGTAAACCACGTTTACAATGAAGCAAAAAAATATTTTGTCTTGAAATCGTTTAATTGTAAGCCTGTGTAGGCGAGCTTTAAGTATCCTGTATAATTACTTTTACCCACGCTACGCTTGAAGTAAATAAAATATACTAATTTAGGATACAACCAATGAATACTTATCACTTTATTAAAATCAATAATAACAATAACACACACGTGTATTTAGTTTTTATTAAAAAAGACATAAAAAATCGGAGCCATTTGGCATGGTCTCGAAAAATCTGGCAGCATTTTTTCGCTGAATAGCAAGGCTAATTTTGTTTTGCAATATGATGAGTATTAATATCATTACTTATTATCTTCTGAAACTATACGATGGGGGCTTTAATATATTGACTAGTTGATGCAACGGGTGACCAGAGGGCTGGGTCATACTGCCAAAGAATAGCCCTGGCTATTCAGCGTGGTAATGCGACCAGCCTCTTGGGCTCGCTCCGCTCGGCACCGATCTGGAGATCTTTATTAAAAGCTAAGTTGTTTTATACATTATGTTCTAAGTTTTAATTGTTTACTTTTATTTTTATGTAATAAAATAAATTTTATTATAATAAACTAACATTACTCTGATGATAAATGCCTAATTATATCCGTTTAGAGACCTTTTAGATCTCCAAACTTAAAATTTGACTATGGAGATAGCGTCTCCATTAAACTTTGTTGCCAGCTTATTATCGAGTATACAAATAGACTTGTTACTAGGCTAGACTTATTTTAAGCGAAAAATTGAACAATTTTGTGCGAAGCGAAGTCTATATATAGAAGCGATAACTTGAAAAAAAATATAGTCATTATAGGTTACGCCAGCAGACGTTACTGCTTTAATAAAAATTTACTTGTTTTACGTATAACGTAATATTTTGTTGAGTTTCTTTCGGCTTTCTTCTCAACAGCGGTCTCCTCTTGCGAAATGCCGGTAGATTCACAATCTGACTTGTAAAAGTGCCCTTGTGGCCTACTTACTGAATAAATTATTTCATTTCATTTCATAAAATATAACACAGTAGAATTCGACATTAAAAGTGTACCTAAAGCACGATGTAGTAGTGGGTTATTAATATGTCGTAAGGATCTGTTAGGGCAGTGATCTGACATGTGCTAACTCGGGGCACGTTCTAGGGATTTGATATCGATAAAAAAAGTATCGATATATAAATATAGATATATCTAATATCTTTTTATATATATCGATATCTTTTTTTATATTTATGATATATATACAGAGTGGAACAGATCGAGGGACTTTTAAGCAAACAGGGATTTGTTCAGACTGAGTACTTCATTTTACACCAATGAACTATGTCAATATTTCTATCCATTTTTAAGATACAGTTTGTTAAACATTAGTGTAATAATCTGTACATGTCAACCCTAGCATCTTTTGAACGTCGTTAAGTTAAAGCTGTTAAAGACAGGTGTCAATTTAGAAAGTAAATAAAACCTTTGAATTAGTAGGGTTGTCAATGATATTAAAATATTTTATTTGGATGACTTTTTTTTACTTTTAAATCTAGTTTTACAATTATAATAGGTCGATTGTAGATCACTCAGATGACACTATCCTGTCAGCCCAGTCTTTAGAAATATTCCACCCTATATATATATGTCGATATTTTTTCTTATATCGACATTACTATAAATACATGAAAGTGCTCATTCAAAATTACTTACTAATAAGATTACTATAAAAAGGTTGCGATATTATGTCTGATAAAGTAGATATTTTCATCTAGACGGCAAATTTAAATACCGACAAATATGGAAAAAAATATTGATTAAATACTATGAAAAGTATTTAAAAATAATTATGTATACAAATACCTAACACTTTTGTATCAATGGTTGATTATAAATAAATACACGTTTTTATTATTTTTGTTTTAAAATTAAGAGAAAACAAATAATATGTATTCAGTGAATAAAGGATTTTGACCTTACAAACGGTCCGGTAGGTTTGAATTTTTGATATGTTGTCTAGGATGGTTAGGTAGTGTTTAAAATGCAAAATGCACAATTCCCCCCACTCCGCGCCCGCCGCCATATTGAAAAAACCGGCACTCTCTTCATATTTTTGCTCATATCTTCCTTTAGGAGCATTTTAGCTAGAAGAAAGCTTCGACAATGTTATAGAGAGTTAAATTTACTACTTTTTCCATTTTATATTTTGTTTCTAGGATAGATAGTTACGGAGATATGCACATTAAAAAAAACTTAATAAATTGCAATTTTCAACTCAAAAACAAACTTCTGGATTATATCTTCGTTTAGGAGCATTTTAGCTAGAACAGTGCTTGGGCAATTTTGTAGAGAATTAAATTTACTATAATTTACATTTCAAATTTTGTTTCTAGGACAGATAATTACGGAGATATGTAAAAAATAAAGTCACATTTTCCGAAAATGTATGTAAAAATGGACATGAGTTTTATAAGCAATTATATTTCCTACATGTTTTAATTTGTCCTAGAATAGTCCGTAACTGAATAACAGCGTTCTAAACCAAGAATTATGAGAAATTTTCGGAAAATTCGACATTTCCTGTTTTTTAAATGTGCATATCTCCGTAACTAACCGTCCTTGAAACAAAATTTGAAGTGTAAATTATAGTAAATTTAATTCTCTACAATATTGCGCAAGCTTTGTTGTAGCTAAAATGCTCCTAAACGAAGATATAATCCAGAAGTTTGTTTTTCAGTAGGAAATTGCGGTTTCTTACGTTTTTTTAAATGGGGATATCTCCGTAACTATCTGTCCTAGAAAAAATATATAAAATTGAGAATGTAGTAAATTTAACTCTCTATAATATTGTCAAAGCTTTCTTCTAGCTAAAATGCTCCTAAAGGAAGATATGAGCAAAAATATGAAGAAAGTGCCGGTTTTTTCAATATGGTGGCGGGCGCGGAGGGGGGGGAATTGTGCATTTTGCATTTTAAACACTGATTAACCATCCTAGACAACATATCAAAAATTCAAAACTACCGGACCGTTTGTAAGGTCACACATAGTACTTTAGTCTCTATTCAGCGTATTATTGTGTTGAATAACGTTTGGATGTGACATCGACATATTTTTTTTGTCGGTAAAATATTTTGCTACATCATTTCAGTATCAGTGCACCGAGTTAGCACAGGTACTGATCATCCAATTATGCAACTTCGAGAAGCTTTATGCTCGCTGCACAATGCAAAAATATGTACAAGGGGCATGCCAAAAGAAATTAGATACTCCTTGCTCATTTAATTGATACTGGCCAGTAATACATCACCACAAAGGCTGGCTATTTACTTATAAATTTAAAAATGGAGCACTCGGCAACACTACGTAT
Source organism: Apotomis betuletana (assembly GCA_932273695.1). NCBI lineage: Eukaryota > Metazoa > Arthropoda > Insecta > Lepidoptera > Tortricidae > Apotomis > Apotomis betuletana. The sequence goes on along the minus strand of OW026298.1, from coordinate 5,641,358 downwards.
ATTTTTTTTTATGAATTTATTTCTTATTAAGTCTGGCGGGAATTTTCTACGACCATGGAGCTGACACACGACGTGATTTTCGGGTTATGATGTATTATGACTTTAAAAAAGGTTTGAAGCCTCAAGAATGTTTTGAACTTTTAGTCACGACTTTTGGTGAGTCTGCATGTTCACGTGCAACAGTTTTTAACTGGTTTCCTGAATTTAAAAGAGGACGGGCGAGTTTTGAAGATGATCCGAAGTCAGGTAGGTCGCCAACCGCAGTTACTCAAGAAAATGTGCAAGCTGTGGAAAAAATGATTCGTGGAAACCGACGAATCACATACGTAGAGCTAAAGCGAGAACTGGGTATTGGATCAGCAGCGTTGTAAACTATAATTCATGGACAATTATCCCTCCACAAGCGTTGTTCAAGGTGGGTGCCGCACAAGCTCAATGATTTGCAAAAGGAACGTCGCGTGGATTGGCGCAAATCTATGATAAATTATTATGGCGGGGAAAAAAAAAATGTTTATGATATACTCACAGGTGACGAAACATGATCCTGAAACAAAGCGACAGTCAACAGTATGGTGCTTTGAAGATGAACCGACACCAACAAAATGTCGCCGAACGCGAAGCACGCAGAAACAAATGGTTGCCTCGTTTTTCTGCAAAACGGGACATATTGCTACTGTGGTACTAGAAGATCAAAAAACAGTCGATTCGGAATGGTACGTGACAGTTTGTGCCCCAAAAGTATTGTCAGCTTGGTGTGATAAGCGGCCAAAATCAGGAACCCAGCAACTGCTTTGGCACCATGACAACGCAGCCCCGCACACTTCTGCTAGAACACTGGACTATTTTAGTACCAAACACGTCACTATCTTGCCTCATCCTCCATATTCACCAGACCTAGCACCATGTGATTTTTATCTGTTTCCAAAAATCAAAGACAAATTAAAAGGAAGGCGATTTGAAAGCAAAGAAGATGCCCTGGCAGCTTATAACTATGAAATTTCTGAAGTGTCTAAAGAAGAGTTGTCATTAGTATTTTCCAAGTGGTTTAGACGGATGGAAAAGTGTATACGTGTTCACGGTGAATACTTCGAAAAAAAAAATAACTTTAATGAATAATAAACATTATGATTTTTGAGTATCTAATTTCTTTTGGCATGACCCTCGTACGAGAAATTCTGGGAAGGGTTATTTTGAATTGAAAGGTGTCATAAGTGCAGTTTAATGCCACTGTTCATAATGCACACAAACCCCTTTGGTTCAATTGTTTGTAAGAACAGAGCCAAGTCAATATACCCTGGATCAATTGTTTAACCGAAGTAATTCGGCCACAAAAAATAATTCCTACTACTATAGTTTATTTCGATTTTCATCAACATCGAGTAATCCATTCGGGAACTAGATGTCACAGACAAACTTACAGATATTCATGTTTAACATACAGCCCCTTCTATCGTTAGCGAACTCATTTCCTACTTTTTTACTTTTGACAGCACAATGAATTTAAAAAGTTTTGCTTCGATACTATCGGAACATCGTCCAGGGGATAAATTCGACGTGTTAAAGATATAAACATATTGCGGAGATTTTGCAACTATGTTTCATTTCTACTCAAATAAAAAAACAAAGAAAAAAACACCCAAAGAATTTCAAGCGGGAAGATGGTTTTATCGCACACTCGGGGACCAGTGATTCAAAAGTTTAAACCGCGGGAATCTTTGAATCTGTGTGTGTCGGACCGGTGACAATAATTAGTAAATAAATGGATGCCTATATCGAACATTTATCTCCCTACATTTATCTGCTATATTTGGCTGAAAGCTCCAGTAACAACTGGCTGATTCACCAGTACATTTGAGACCACGGCGTGTGCAACCCCGCTGAAACGTTCGATGATGAAGATAAATAAGGAATATCGCAATAGAACCGTTATAATTTGTGATCCTACTTTTGCCGTATTACCCCAAAATAACAAAAAAATTATGATGTATAACTTAAGGTTATCATCGCACATCTTACCGCCCGTCGCCGTATCAGCCAAGTCGTTCAGTTGTTTTGTGTTTGTTCGGTGCGCGGTACGTCTGTCTCGCTCACTCGTATGACTCCGCGCTCGGATCTCTCGCTCAACCGCTCGCGGCGCCGCTTGGCGTCTTGTGAATTTAGACTAGTATCACTTCTATGCCTTGACATATTTTGTTTTCATTGAGCACATAGGTGACAATATGTCAATGCCCCATTGAATTAGGGCTCAGTTCGTATAATAATATAATATACGTATTATGTATTCCCCCTTTGCCCCCCTCCGAGGCCCTTAGCCCAGTCGGTCCAGGTTTCATCCTGTTACTTTATCTTCCGCATACATTTATTCGCCCTCACCAGAGAGGACAGCATAATCACTGTTAAATCAACGTTCGTTTCCCTTCAATAAACAAACTTGCAAATCCCCATTGGCAAAACCGATATTGTAGAGGCGAAACAAACATTATTGAACATCGTAAGAAATTCACTATTGTATCTTTTATGGATTATATTTCGCGGCGTGTGGCTTTGCATGAATTCATTTCACCATCTTACTCACACGGTTGTCTTTATTCAGTATGACAGACAGCTTCTTTTCTTATGGAAAAGTGAACATGATTTTTTCAAGATGTAGGCATCATTTTATACTTTATTGTCACTTTAAATTAGGTGAAATCAAGGTTAAATGATTGAAAAATTTACTCAAAAAGATAGTAACTTCAATCTGTGTTTTTGGTTGAAGGTCTTTTGATTAATATGATTGATAAAGTTTATTGTATGAGTTTTACTAAGGCAAAATACATACACATACAGGTAACATGCAACTTTTCAGCTTCGCAACATATTCGGTTTGGATAAGTGATTTTTCAAGGAAAAACGCTGCGTTTTTTAACATTCTGCGAGTCTGTGATACCTGTGTCTTTTAAACGAAGCCTGCAACGTCCACCATATGTGTACGGAATAATATATTATATAAAACAGGATTGTAGCAAAAACCAAGCTATCTTGTCGACCACATATAAGGCGGTGGTTCGTTTTTGTAGCATTACCACATCATGAAATTAATATCAATTGCAGCTACTCCTTCTACGGAACAAAAAAACGTCGAGTGTCATAAAATATGCATGGGCTGCGTCTCTGGTAAGTTTTAATGAATTTGGTTTTTATGTCATACTTACTGGGCTACATAGCTCATATCTTTCAAGATCGTATCTTTGATCTTATAAGTACTGTTGCAAGATGTATTTTAAAGTTTTTCATTCGCTATAACACATGTCTCAATGTTTGAAGGTCATTCGCAGGCTGCTTAAATTTTTTAAAGAGTCAATTCACAGAGTATTTGTCGATACCTTACCTTAGTTCACACTTGTATAGCCCCACAAGGGATTTTACAACCTACGGATTTTTAGTGGTACTGGGCCATTTTTTCTAAAGTTGTACACCCCACTTTTTTTTTGAATTTTCGATATTTTGTGTATTTTCTACTCAGATTCACGAGCTCTTCTCTGAGGTCGGGGTTTTTCAAATTTTGGATTTCGGTACCCGTACCACGAGTTTACAGTGACAGTACTCGCTAACGACTGCGTATATAATTTGCATTGAGAATTTGTAGTTAGGTACTGTCGCTAGCGAGAACGATCACATTAACTCATGGTAACGGCACAGTTATTTGTTGAAAACTGCCTTTTTCAAATAAATAAAGTAACGTGAGTCTCTATTTTGGATATAAACAAGAAGTCTAGTATCAATATTTGTTGTAGGTTACCATTTGATATCATATCCTCGTACAATATGACCCTCAATGCAATTATTATTGACGAGCATTTATCCTGTTTGGGAATATCGTAAAAAATAGTTTTCTAAGTTATTCCATTCTAGGTTAGTAGCGCAAAAAACGAGGAAAACTATATTTATCCCTATTTATTTACTATTTGCAGCTTATTTATTGGGTATTTCTACACAAATCGGTACGTTTGAACAGATCCCAGCAAAGTTCGCCAGCAAATTACAGCGAATTTAACATGAAAAACCGGCCAAGCGCGAGTCGGACCAGCGAACCTAAAGTTCCGTACAACTAAATGTTATTTTTATTTTCTGTATTTGTTGTTATAGCGGCAACAGAAATAGGTACATAATAATCTGTGAAAATTTAAACTGTCTAGCTATCACGGTTCTTGAGATACAGCCTGGTAACGGTCAGACGGACACACGGACCCTACGGACAGGGGTCTTATTAATAGGGTCCCATTTTTAACGGAACCATAAAACTTTACTGAATCACCCATTATATTTGTGACCAGGGACCTAATTCGAGAATGCCGTTTGAGAGATCGCAAAACGTCAAAACTTTATTAGATAACAGTGAATCGCCTTTGAACTGTCATTAAAATGCGATGAGCTTTAGTGACATATCTCATCTCAATTTTGGAAATACGAAGGCGATAATGATCAAACCTACAGGACGCAGTTATACGTTAGAGTGAGATGGAACTACGTCGTGCTCACTCTAACATATAACTGCGTCCTGTAGGTTTGCCGCTGTTTGCCAAGCATGTGGAGCCGGCACCGATTGCAGTTGTTTGTGGCCTGAACCGAAGATGAGGGCTACAAATATGAGACCTGAGGCTTTACGAATGACCGCCCGTGGCTTGTCTAAAGGTTTACGCTTTATCTTGGCCCGGTAGTGAGATTTTCTCCCCGTAGCGGGCAGAAAACCGCACATTACTGCCTAGGGTGACGTACCTATTCCGTGTTGTGTAGGATATTTGCGATTCGTGCTGCGTAAAGCGACGTGTGGTTCAGTTCACGTCACTACCCTGCCAAGTTAAATTTGCGACTGATATCTATGGCGTCGCATATAATTGAGGCGCAAACTTAACGGGTTGGCGAAGTATCGATAGTTAGGTAACTCACCACTTCGGAAATCTCTCCGGGATAGGTATTTCTTCAGTATCATACAAAAAAGTCATGAATCAACCTTTTCAGATATATGGTTAAATAAAACATTGACATAACGCCTAATATTTGACTTACCTAATTGTACTTTAGCGGTATGATGCGCCATTTTGAATTTTACGCATGGAACAGATTCATCTCAATGAGAAGGAATGTTATTAGTTACATAATAATATTGAAATATATTGAAATAATGAACTTAATTCTGCAAGTAGGCCGCAAGGTCACTTTTACGTGTCTGAGTCTGCCGGTATTTCACAAGAGGAGACCACTGTTGAGAAGAAACGCCGAAAGAAACTCAACAGTAAGTAATTTTTTCAGAAAGGATAAGTACTTATTATTACAGTAATATGAACTTAACTATACGTAGTTCTCGATGAAAACATATTAAAAGTGTGTTTTAAGTAATAAATGAGGAAAAGTGTAACAATAAAACAGAAACTACAAGAAAGTCTGACGGTTTATCACAATTTATGTCCGTTTGATATGCTTTCTTATTCATCACATCATCACATCGCTAAAGTAGGACATACCGCGGAGATATCCCGGCCATATATAATTTGAAACATGTAATTAGTCCCCCAGTGGTCGAATTTTGGCTATCACTTTTAATTAGCTACCGTGGTCACAAAATTAATTCTTTTGATCCAACACGACACAACTTCAACTTAACTCCTTAGCCTTACATTTTGGATAGTTGTATAATTAAAAGTTTGTAAATTCGGAGTAAATTGAAACCCTTTCATTTTCAGCTTGAGCACAACTTTCTACTAACAATACTGGGATTAAAATTTTGAACAACGTAAGTATTTTTATTATATTCAAGTCCCGACGAAAAAAGAGGGGTTTTATAAGTTTAACACGTGTATCTGTGTAACTGCGTGTCTATCTGTTGCATCATAGTTCCCAAACGGATTGAGAAGTTTCTCCACGCTTTTGGAAGAAATGTTAGTGGGAGTTTACAAAAACGCATACTTCCCTGATGTAAGCATGGCAAAGACAGAATGTGTAGTTTTTTGAAAAGGGGTACATGGATATCGTCAAACCATGCTGAACAGTCTGGTCGTCTGTCCGTCGAGAACTGATGGTCTCTTATCATGTCGCTGTCATGTCTAATTTTGAATTTGAATGTCCGTTCCAAATATCTCTGTCAATCAGCCAGTCAGCACAGATTAATATAACTAATAGTGCCGTCAGTCAGTTGGTCTACGTCAGATCACCACGGAGGTGGGAAGCCAACACCATGCGTTGCAAATTACTCTGACAAGCTTTTTCTGTATTTTAAACACTATAATAACAAACCAGAACAAATAACAGCACCAGCGTTTACTCAAAATGGTTTCGTTATAACATGTAGTTTAGTGATTTACTTCATTACTAATTTAAGAGCTTCGCTCTTGCCGGTATTTTGGTCTCCTGATACGACACGTGCCCACTTTCTCTCACTTGACTAAAAAACGTAATTCTTGGTCTTCCTCTGCCTCTTTTCCCGTTCACTTTGCCTTCCAGGATGTTCACAAAGAAAGCATCATGTCGCATCAGGTGTCCAATCATCCGTATTCTTCTATTTTGAATGGTTTTCAGTAAGCAACGGTCTTCCTTTACCATACTCAAAACCTCTTCATTGGTCTTCTTTTCCGTCCAGCTAATACTTTCCATTCGCCGCCAACACCACATATCTCAAACTCTGATTTACTAATTGAATAAAATTAGTTTTAAAGTATGGGCAATGTTACCCGATGGGTAAAGTAACCCGACCTAACGGTACACCGATACTTAAGACATTTCACAAACATAGTAAAAAAAATACCGTGTATCCATCATGTGCTCGGATTACAAAGGGCGGTGGATCAAAGGGCTAGCGGGTTCGAATCCCGACGAGACACATTTGGTGTCCTATTTTAGGAAAAGGGTGGTTCGCTAATAATAATGGGAGATTTGAGCTTGCTATTAATTTGGATGTTATGAAGGTTCGCGTGTGTATTGTATTTAACTTTGTCTTGTATGATTGTACGCAACAGGGTTGTATAGACATTTTGGGAAGAAAGAGAAATAGTTCTCAATACCGACCCATTTGGAGTGGAGTCCTATTTTAGGAAAGAGTGGTTTGAAAGAATAAATGACTGTATGAATATATGAATGAATAAATGTATGAACGAATTAATGAATAAAGGATTATGGGGGTGACGGAGTGAATGAATGAATGAATATATGAAAATATTGCGCTATTCCGCATTCGCATCTACACACTCGCATCTGCACGTATACTCGCGAGCGACAACGTAAATGTTTGAATATAGATAATAGTACAGCGCCCCTAGCGGTTACTTTGTAGAACTACAATTCTTCATTCAAATCGTCTACGCAGTCGCTAGCGAGTAGGGCCAACTGTAAACTCATGGTACTTCTTTTGTTTACTTATATCAATTCCTGGACCCACAAATATAAGTTTGCAACGACAAAAACTTGTCGATCGCGTTTATGGTCCCTAATGCCTGCATATCATTATTAAAAACTCTCTTGTTATAAACAATACACAATTAAAATAGCTAAAAATAAAAGCCCTTATTTTTCATAAATTACAGCCTAATTTAAGATAATAATACATATCATCCGTTTGCCAATTGGATATGTTAAATGGTTTTTCATCACATTTGCTCGTAAACGATGTTATTACATGCAGGTGTACTGAAGGACAAAGGCCTATATATATTGTTCCCGAGGGAGTTATGGTTTTAGTTTTATAGTATATTGTGTCATAAGGGTGGTAAGATGCCAAACGCCGAACGCGGAGGGCTTTAAATGGCCCGAGTTTGTAATCCCCTTACAACCCGTCATATACACAATATTTTTCATCACTTTTGAGAGGAAATAAAAAATACATAAGACAAACATAAATATCAAAACTATTGTTAAACAAATTTATTCCGTTTTTTTCCTTCTTGCCAGCCTTATGAGGCAATGTACTATTTTCCTTTAGTGTTTTATAGTGTCGTCACTATTGACTTTACTTGTACTGCAAAACGGCAAGGACAAGTGAAAGTCGAAAAATTAAATTCGAGGAACTTTTCACAGGTGTCATATCGTCACAATCTAATTATATATCGCGGTATGAAAGCTCTATTCCCAGAAAAGGCGTCTGAATAAAAAAATTGGTATAACCCAATTGCTGACTGCTGATTATTTTTCCACTTACACATGCCCATTTGAAGGTTCACGATAAATAATTTCGAAGTGAGAATAATCCTAAACTGTTCTCGGATAAACCGCGGCACGTGAACAAACTGACCAAAAAAGGTGTGAATACGTTTTAATTTAGCCCTTTGACTCGAACAACTTTACGGCGGTAAGCGGCAAACTTCTGTACTACTGCCATCTGAAACACCAGTCACGAAAGGGGTATAGTTTGTTTGAATAACAGGACTTTTAAGCCCTTTTTAAACATGCCCCTGAATATTATCCCAATGTAAAAAAACATTAAAACTGATTGATTCTGATGATTCTAAACCGTTTATTGAACGTTCTTAAAAATGTTCCCAACGAAAAAGGCATAACTTTTATTGTATTCAAAGATATATAGTAATAAATTTTAATAATAGAACATCAGAAATGTATTTCCAAGTGAAACGCATTTGATTTTCAATCCCATACCCAGCAGTTTAAGTTTTCATTACGAATGCGCGTTTTATTGACTTAAGATTTCGAATTCCGAAACGGTCAAGTGTTATTATTGACACCAGCGCCATCTACACCGGCAAATGTAAGTTTGTGCTCGCATATACGCAGGTGCGTCACAAAAGGGGAATTGTTCTATAATTGTCTATGCTTAGGCGCTAACCGGCTGGCAGTGTTATGCTAAACTATTGATAATTGAAAAGTGTAACTTAAATTGCCCCGGGCTCTGTGACGTTTTTACAAGCTTTTTAGTTTCGCTCCTAGTGTAATAAAACGTTTGTGTAGGGTGTGTTATAACTTTGAGGTTTGTGGTGATGGATTAAATCGTGTTTTTATTCAATAGGTAAGCACTTTTTACAAATATCATACGATTTGTTTTGCGCGTTATTGACCTTAGGGGATTATTAACGTGCACATAAATTGACAAATATCCTATTTCTAACAGGTGTCAAATTAATGTAGAGACCGAGACAGCTTGGCGTCGTCGTGTACATCCTGAAATAATATTTGAATTTATTATGTAATTTTTTTGGTGATGGTTTAATATGGTATTATCGAGCTAGGTCTTATTTACACTACATTAAATTTTACGCCTTGTACTAGGTGTTTCCTGTAATAGGAGCAATAAATTAAAACATAGATTTTACTCGTTAAACTGAACAACAATTGTTCAGCAACTTTAAAAAAATGTTTTTAAAAAAAGTCTTATTTCAAACAAATTAAATAGTATTTTCAATGTATGTCGTCCAACGTTGACATTCCCTGAGCATTGACATAGCTGTCACTCTACTAATATCGGACATTTCGTAATACATTGCTTCTTTTTCTAAACATTATTCTACAAAATATCATTTAATACACGTTATTTTCAGAAGTTGCTTAACAAATGTTGTCCAGTTTCAAGCGAAGAATCTATGTTTTAATTTATCGCTCCTATTACAGGAAACACCCGGTATATGGTTAGAAAGTGTAAACATATGTGTTTGTCGTTGACTGTCCTGTACATAGTGGTAGAAATTATGTGAGCTGACTATGACTGACTACGTGCACGTCAACATATATTTAAGTTATTTCTTTAGGTACCTTACGTGTGCATAGAAAATCAAAAATATGTTCTACTATCAAAACTATACTTCCTACTACACAAAGTGTGACCAGCCGCAGATTTTTAAAATTTCCCGCCAAAATTTTGAGTAATATTTCATTAGCTAGACTATATAACTTCGAACGAATTCAAATTTCGCCTCCATGTTCGGTTAGTACCATAGTCATAAGTTAAGTCTATACTAATATCAACAACTAGCACTTAAAAAACGGGAGAATTATTTGGAACCTGGTAACCCTGTATTAGTGCTCCTGTCCATTTCGGGTGTACGCGTATGCCGAATCCACTGGTTACTTGATTTATGGGCGATACAAACAGCTTTCATGTGGCAATAATTTGCATACTCGTACATCATATATTTGCATTATTAGTTATATTATTAAACATCAATAATGATTAGTCAAGTATTTGTTATTAACAAAATTCAAAACATTCCTTACCGGAATGCTGCTCCTTCGTTCTTTTTTAATCCAATTGAAAAAAAAACAAGTGAATTTCATCAGTCATCACTGTGAATAGTTTTGGCTTTATTATGCAAAAATACTTGAAATATAATTATATCGAAATATTTAGTCCTGTTTCCTCTTTGACTCTCAGTGACATTCACGTACGTTCAACGTCAGTTACCAAAAATATGTCGTTGCCAGTAATAATAAATTAATACCTACCACTAAAAATCTGTAATACGGCGTGGGTTGAAACCCCCCTGTTGGGTAATAGTTGTACTCCCGATTCGCCAGCATTACACGTACCTACTTGACTATTTTGTAGGTTTAAAACAACACAAATATACACATACATTTATACTTTTATTACTAATAACAAAGACTATTACTTACGTACTACAATAAAATACGTTTGCTTTAGGGTGCTCCCATATGAATGGTACAGATTTATCTCTTGGAATGACGTTGTCACCTCGGGGTGACAAGTGGTCGCTGTCACAAATCAATGACCGATTTTGGGGGCTACGCATGTGGTTTACCCTGAGGCCTTACGTCCAGTATTTAGGCTTAGTTAACTAACATAAACGTGTAGACAATTTTTTGAGGAGGTCAATTGATCCTATTTTTTATTGGGTTCAAATGTCTATACGGGATTTGCTACATTATGACTGCTCTAAACGTCAGAAATGACCGTCGAAGTTCAAATTTCCTACGAAGCGCAAAAACGCTCCATACAAATGGCCATCTAATCGTGATGTCGTTATATTGAAGAGTTTCTTTCGGTATTTCTCCTTTTGTGAAATGCCGGTAGACTCAGACATGTAAAAGTGCCCTTGTGGCCTACTTGTAGAGTCATAATCATAATATTAATTACGTCACATTATTTCATTACTACTTTTTTTAGGTGTCATGCTTTAAATACGTCACGTTTACCTGACTACCTGAGTTTCCCTTCTTGAGAACCTCTATAAGAGCAATTTTAACTCTTGGCTAAGGTAGGCTTAGTCTTGAGAATCCACCAAAATGACACCTGATGACACGTTTATCTTTTATGACCGACGATAATGAGGCATAAAACCACACAATTGTACTTTTTTCGTACGCAGTGGTAGCCTAGTGGTTAGGGCATGCGACTTTCAATCCGGAGGTCGCGGGTTCGAACCCGGCCCGTACCAATGAGTTTTTCGGAACTTATGTACGGAATGTCATTTGATATTTACCACTCGCTTTTTCGGTGAAGGAAAACATCGTGAGGAAACCACCTAAGCCCAATAAGACCTAGTTTCCCCTCTGGGTTGGAAGGTCAGATGGCAGTCGCTTGCGTAAAAACTAGTGCCTACGCCACATCTTGGGATTTAAGTAGCCGACCCCGATTGAGAGTTTCTCAAAAAATGGGACAAAGGCTAGGAGGACGATGATCGCGAACCGTAGGACTATACCATCGATCGACATTCGCAAATGACGTCACACGTCTGACGTCACGCCTAAACACACATCTTGGATCCAATAGTTATGCAAATGCGCCTGCGTGGTAATGAGCCCGGCCGTTACTCAGCTCAAGCCGTAACTCAAGCGCTGGCTCGAAATTGAACTGGGAACAGGAGTGGAGTGGAGACGCATGTTTGTTTAGTTGAAAAAAAAAATTGACGTGATAACATCTTATGCCACGTCCACGCAGTGAGACGGAACTACGTCGTGCTCAGTCTAACATATAAGTATGGAACTCCTTGCCGGCTCATGTGTTTCCTCCTTCTTATAACTTGGGACCCTTCAAACGAAGCGTGAAGAAGCATCTCTCGGGCCAGCATGGCAGTGTCAACTGACTTGGCACCGTTGGTTTCTCGTCAGTTGCCATTGCGACTTGGGCTCCCCTTTTTGCTTACCATCAGGCGAAGTGGAGCCACTATGTTGTGCCGTTATAAAAAAAAAAAAAAACTGCGTCCTGTAGGTTTGACATTGTTTGCCAAGCATGTGGACGCGGCATTATTAATCGATGAACGTTGGCTGCACGCACAAAAAAGCACTTATTGTCGCGTTCCGCCTGAGCCGAGCGTGCAAGCGAGAGCGCGGAACATGTGATAGAGTGGCACGATCGGCCTGAGCGTTCGGCTTGGGACGCATCTATCTCTCTTCCACTCCATTGGCATACGTTATCACGTAAATTTCGTGCGTAAATTTTAAGACATGATTTGAACTGTATCAGGTCTAGTTAGCCCTCACTACCAGTAGTTGGACTTTGTGTGGGAGTATAACCCGCTAATGGGGTTCTCTCCGCGCCACAGGGGTAATAGGACAAAAATTCAGGATGACATTTTTTTTATGTTGGGCCCACAAAGCCAGGAATCGATACCGGTATTAATTCAAATTGGAATTTCTACACGACTAAAAAAAATATATAATTCAGCTGTTTAGCCTGTTCATGAACACCGAAAAAAAATCTTCCCTTACGAAATTCCTTTACAGTTCTCCTGATTGTATGCTTTGACAGTTAAGTTGCTTGGAAGAGTTTGCGTGATCTGACTCTATAACGCACGTTATGGCGATATTTCATTGCAAGTTTAAATAAAAAGTATAATAATAAGCGAAAAGCCGAAATTGAATACCGGTATTTTGTATGGAGCCGAATACCTACTGGAATCTCATCCGTGCCTAATGCAGATCAATCGATGTAGGAATAGCTTTTACTTCAAGAAGAATCTTAACAGTGCGATGCATGTTTGTATGGGCGCGAAGTGTCAGCTGTACAGTCGAGTTCATTTACATCTACACACTTACGGGAACAAAAATATCTGAACACGACCCTATCGTCAGGAGCATAAAGTCGTGTTCAGATATTTTCGTAAGTGTGTAGATGTAAATGAACTCGACTGTACAGTGCCATCTGTTGGTAACAAAATATTTGTCCTCTCTTCACACGATTAGACGAATTCTGACCAATTTTGGTACAGGGATAGCTGGACATCCAAACATAGTTATAGACTACTTTTTATCAGACTACGGTAAAAAAAAAATACGCGGACGAAGTTACGTCTTCTAGTAAGTTATTTAATAGTTAATGTGATAAAGTTGATCTTACTTGAAATCGAATAACTCCAATGATAACTGCAGCAATTAAGTGCAACTCCGTAGTTTCACATTGGCTTCATAATCATAATTACCAAACGTTGCCGAATGCTTATTTGGTAATATAATTTTGAACAGCTCGTTTGCAAATCTCCGATAAACACCACAGTCAGTACCACGTAACCGTAACAGACACTCAGTAGGCTAGCTCAAGGAGATGTTTAGTCAGTTTTAAATGCGATAGAAAGTGTCCGCAACTTTTTTTTTTATCGTAGTGGAATTACCATCTTTGGATGTCCAGCTATCCCTGTACTATAATATCCATAATTACCTAGTTAAAATCCGTCCAGCCGTTTTGGCGTGATAAATAAAAACACCCATTTTTTACATTATGTTGCGGTAAGGTTGACGCCGCCCGCCATGATAAAACATGGGTCATATTTTTTGGAATATAGTTTTTGAAGTAGGTAAACTAGCCTGGTATAACTAAAAGAATTATGAATTCCAAGTTCCTTATTCATTACTTGTCATATTTGTGACAGTGTTTCGTCAAAGGTCCCATTGTTTCGTTTTCCATACGTTACAGCAAACAAATGTCGTCTCTATGAGAACCCAAACATCCCATTTTATTTAATAATAACCTGCGTTCGATCCAAAAATTTCAACCAACATCGACTCCATTCATTCGCTGTGAGCTAATCTCACACCTCAGCCGGCCACAAAATTAATAACATGTTGATTTTTAATTTTTGTTCTTCATACACTTATTATTATTTAAACTGAATCCCAGCCATTATTTATTACTATTTATATAACATATGTTGATCATTTTTCAATGTATCCAAGCAATTAACACTTCATTTCTGTGTTAAACCTTCTGTTGTTTTGTTCGTTCTTCGGCGGTAAATTATTGCGTGGACCTTGTTTGCTGCGTTAGAAATTACAATTCGTGTTTTGCTTTCGTTTGAAATTTGCTTTCGACGTGTGTGTTTTGCTTATTCGGCAAGAGAATTTAAATCGAAGGCTGTAGAGATTTGTTTCGATGACGTGTATTTATGAAAAGCCGTTTAGAGTGCAGCGTTTACTAAAAAATAAAGTTACCTGCACTTATAGGAAATCTTGATTTATACAAGCTTTTATTTAACATGTATTTAAGTATGTAACTATGTTTGTTCGGGTGGAATCTTGCAATTCATTTTTGAAGCGGATTTAATCAACCGATTGAGGTGAAATTTTACATACCTACTTCACTTTGATGACAATGCAATAATATACCATGGAGTTGGTCTGATGATGGAGCCGGAAGGTGGCACTAGAAACTATGTAATACATAAAGTAATCCTACCGAATTTGAGGTCTTTAGAATCGTCTCAGTGAGCTATTGATGGATGTCCAAAGAAAAAAACAGTTGGCTATAAAAGCTAGTCACGAAAATGTTTTTTTTTTGGCAGAAACTTATTTAACCCTTAAATCGGCAATCTGCCAGGTTTAATTCACTGATACAGCGCAAAGATATTATAACCAGTTTTATTTTTCGGATGCATATAAAATAGTTATAACTGGCAGTGTGTAAATGTAGGGTAATGTTATACGGAAGGGCAAAGTTACCCCGATTAACTATTATTTGGAATCACACTTATATTATAAAGGCGAAAGTTTGTATGTAGTTTGTTACTTCTTCACGCACAAACGTCTGTACCAATTTTACTTAAATTGTACCTATATGGAGATAGGTGACACCCTGGATAACATATAGGCTACTTTTTATCCCGAAAAATATGTTGTGGCCGCGGTGGGATGAGCGGGTGACACCGTCAGGCGCCGCTAGTAAAAAAAAATATTTTCGTATATTTCTCGAACATGACATATCTATCAAAACAACATGCCGATGGATGGACCACATAGCATAAACTAAAAATAACACAATTATAAACCAATTGGAACCAAACCGAATTCCAAAAAAAAAGAAAAAAGAACATAGTTTATGCCATTGTAAAACATATTATATGATTTTACAATGCCAGCCTGCAATCAAGCATTTACAATCCCACTACACTAAAGAAAAACGTAACAACAACCAACCAACCCTAAACATACTTAATACATTTTTGTTACCAACATAATAAATTTTACAACTCTACCATCCAGTACTGAAACGTCATAAGTGCTTTCGTCTTTGATATATAGTTAAGACGTTTTTGTGGAGTTGGGAAGATGTTACTCTATCGAATCCAAACTTGGCCGTGAGAAGCATTCTGGGAACTCGAATACTGGGATTCGAATTTTATTGGACTATTGAGATTGAAGTACCTCCTTTTTTCAGGGTACCGCTCTGCTTAGAGTCTTCTGATTGTATTATGTCAAAAACATAGAGCTGGGTTCCAAGTTCCAGTTCTTTAATTGGTTAAAAGTTTCAATGATTTTTAATAGTGTTGAATCTGCAGACAAAATATAGCATTAAAAAACTATAGGTATTTACACGAAATGTACATATGTACTTAGCCCATCGTAGCGGTGCGCACGCTTCGTTCGGTTTAAGCGCTAAAATGTAAAAAAACATTACTTAGGTGTACCTTTTATATCGGCTGGATCGTAATGCGTTAAGTTTGGTTTTCCATAATTTCATAAAAAAAAACATTTGACAAATAATCATTTCACAAACTCTCCATATGACAAAAATAATGAAAAAAAAACACGAATTAGTCGTTATAAAAATTGGAATTTTTGAAAGACAGGGTTCTATAAAATATGATTCGACAAAAATTACTATTTACGTAACAAAACGTAATGTCGTTTGAATAATAAATTGCGACTCATGTTGCTAAAGTTCAAATGTTTAGGACAAGGACAACCTTTTAAAATGTCACTTTCGTTTTGAATAATTAAGTAATTGTATCTTATTGCATGTTGTGACGCCTAGGGACTTAATACATCTCTTGGAATATTTAATATAAATTGATCTTTTAAATTTTATTTCAATGTACAGTCACCATCAGATATATCGCAGCATATAAGGCGTTCATAAATATCTGAACATGTACTGTAACGCCCAGTCAATAAGAGTCGTGTTCAGATGTTTATGAACGCCTTATATGCTGCGATATATCTGATGTACCTACCTAATATTGATTTGGAGAACCTATACATCTCCTTTACGTGTACCAAAGTAAATAGTTATAAGTAACATAAATTACTGTTGAGTTTCTTTCGGCTTTCTTCTCAATAGGTATCCTCTTGGGAAATTATTTCATTTAATTTCAATAGGTGAAAATCTATCTACCTATCGGCCAACTTCGTGGGCTATTTTGCAGACGTCTTCATCCAATATTATCGTGCTCAGCCGAGGCATCGAACCGCGACCGGCACTGCCGCAGGCCGTTCGTTAATACGTTCCCTATTACACTCAAATGATTGCCGGCATCAATAGCCGTCAGACCCAATAAGTGTATGTTATGTAAAAAAAATATTGCACTCATATGCTATTATAAAATTCTAGTTATGGTTTGAAAAGTGATTTTCAATACAACTTTAGAGTTTTATAACCGAGTCACTAATTAAGCTTTTCTCAAAAGGTTTGTAAAAAATTAAGACGTTAATTAATGTTCAATTATATTTTTCCTATTTTGTTACGAATTTTCTTTGTGATTTCCTTTATATTGATTTCAGATTATATATAACTAAAAAACAATAAGCATAACAGAATCTTAATTATTAAACATAGCCATAACATTGATATGAAATTACTAAAATCATCAATTCATCATCATAGGCCTTTACATCTTGATGATTTTATGCAGCGTTTTTGTGACAGTGTTAGAAATGACTATACAGTCCGATGCGGGAGCGACAGTGACGTCCGCAAGATTGACATCTCATTAGGGGGTCGTTTGATGATTGAGTTGGTGAAGTGACCCTCCTCTCACTTTGGTGCCTCCTCTCACGTTTCGCAGCCAGAGCCCGAAACCAACTTCCGTCATGAGCTTTGCAGCCTTCGGCAAGAGACGCTCTCCATTTGATACGCTCGTTAGCCAAAGTTTCCCAATTAGCAGGGCTGATGCCAAACGTAAGCATGTCGCGCTTTGTGTAGTCCTACGTAACATGGGCCTCCCCACTCTTCTCTTAGCAAAAGCAACTTCGCTCAACAGGGTGCGTCTTGGCAAGCGAGTGGCACCCATACGGTGCACATGCCCCAGCCATCGCAGTCAAGCATTGCGGTGATGCTGGGAAGCTGCGCAACTTGCAACACTAAAATAATTGGTAAAAAACAGGAAAATTATATTGAACTTAAATGAAGCTCAATTATGATTTTAGCTAAGAATACGCCTAGAAACCTAGTATAGCGCTAGAAAGTGAAGCCAGTTTTGGTTAGCCACGGGCTAAGTTTCGTCCGTATGCGCAATGCGCATGTGTCACAACGTCAATGTCACAAGTAACACGTCTCTATGATTGGTTCGTAGACACGCGCACATAAAACCAAAAGTGGCTTCATCTTTCGAAAATCTGTTGTTCTAAGGTTAGTCTTAGTATTACCGAAGTAGCACACTGGTTGTATAGCCGCTTATACAGCTTTTACACAGCTGTAATAATAATAAGCTGATTAAGGGCAGTACAAGCTTTATGCAGCATATGTGTGCTACGGTAGGAAACTGGCCTATTGGATTTAATTAACTATGAGCAAAATTCGGAAAAATGATTCGAACATAGGTAACTGCAACATGCAAGTCATGCAACATAATTACATATATTTTGTATTTATGTATGTGTATTGTAATGCATATGTGTGTATGTATATTGTTAATACATATATTATATCAAACTTATTGACTTTTGTCTCGTTTTATGTTTTTAGACACGGCTTTTTATGATCCTGCACCAACTGCTAGTTTCTGTTTGGCCCTTTGGTTGACTGGTAGAGAATGCCTTATGGCATTAGGTCCGCCATTTGTACTTTTACTTTTGTATTTTGTGCAATAAAGTTTAAATAAATAATTGTAAACGGTAAGTATCACAATTGTCATAATCACAAATATGTATAACCCAACAGGGCGATTTTCAACTCACGCCATATCGCCGATTTTTTTACTGGCAACGACAATTATTTGGTAACTGACGTTGAAAGTCGGTGAATGTCACTGATCCTAACAAAAAGGAAACAGGACTAAATCTATACTAATCAATGCTAATATTATAAATGTGAAAGTGTGTCTGTCCGTCTGTTACCTCTTCACGCTTAAACCGCTGAACCGACTTAGTTGAAATTTGGTATGGAGATAGTTTGAGACCCGGGAAAGGACTTACGATACTTTTCATCCCGAATAAATTTAGTGGTACCGTGGGATCAGCGGGTAACACCGCGGGGCACAGCTAGTATTATATAAAGCAAACACTATCCACAGTGATGAAAGTCAAGTTTTTTTTTCAATGGGATTCAGTATTTATTTTGCAAGAAGAACGAAGGATTGAACAGCATTCCGGTAATGTTTTGAATTTGGTTAATCACATCCTTGACAAGTCGCTACTGACGTTTAATAATGCAAATATATGACGTATGCACATTATTGCCATTATGAAAGCTGTTTGTAGCGCCACTATTCCTGGGCCGGACCGACACTTTTTAGGCTATACTTGCGAAACAGATAGCACCTAGGAAAGTAGTGTTGATTCGGCGAATAAATTCGACCGACACAAACTTGTCCACAACTGTTAAACTTCGTTATAAAACAAATTAAACGATGACTTCTACGTTTAAATTTATGGTGTAAGTGTAAAAGTAAATTCCAGATGCGTCATAATGTTCATTTGCACCAGCATCATCAGCATTTAGTTTTGTAATTATTAGACCTAGAAAATTTCCTGGCACGAACGATGCAACGCTAGTGAACGCCTTCTGATACTTAGTTTATCGATATCTTATAAGTAGCAATATATATCAATGTGACACTATTATCTATTCTGTGACAATAGTATAGGTACCAAACCAAATCAATTGATTAATAATTTACCTACATTCTTGTGAAGTCGCGAATAATGAAAAAACGTTGTTATTTTGCTTCCTTCCCGCCACTGAATTTAATCTGAAAGAAAATGCGAAAGGAGACAGTGATTTATGTCACTTCTTCGATGAATAAGGACAATGAATTTAATAAGTCTTGATTACTTACTTAACGTTGGTATTCAGAAACGCTTGTTACTATTTGTCACCTTCTTACCGATTGGTGTAAATTTCCGAATAGCTACTGTTGAAGTGGTACTTATCGATGACAGGATTGTCGATGTTATTGTTATGTCAAACAGTAACCACATGTCGTTCGTGCCAGGAAAGTCTCTAGGTCTAGTAATTAGTCCATTTCACGGTTATAATTATAATTCATGTTCGCTATTCTGTGCACACCTATCAAGTTTTAAATTAATTTATCAAGATTATCTCAAGAAATCTCCTTCATGTTGTAAACTACTATCAAGATATTTATCAAGTAAGTACTAACTATCTACATAAACGTCAGAGTTAACAAGTACTGTTAACACTACATTAAAACGATCATTGAGCCAACTGTTGAACCTAATACACAGAAAATAGTTATATTGAAAGACCGATTTCTTGGGTAACTTCAGAGATATTTTGAGTAACTCCGGTGTTATTCAAAATACAGTCATGTGTCGGTAACGCAGTGGATTCATCCAATAGCGCGGATCGTTTGTAATTTTTTCTGTTTGACCATAAAATAAATAACTACAGAATGCCTTTTCTTTCATCTTCGCTTAGAGAACTGTATTTTAATGGTTATTTGAGTAAAATGCGACGCAATTCGTGGAGGCTTGGCAACACACCGGTCGAGTGAGCCCCGCTACAACTGGGTAAGAACGAACGCGTGCTGTTTTTTTCAAACATAGACGGAAGGTTGAGGCGTAATGTCGTAACGAAATGAGCCCTCTCGGTTAAAGTCTTTCACGGACCAGCTGTTTTCCACAAACTATAATTGAAACATGCATCTTTACACCATTCCCATCTTTAATACCTGCACTAAATGCTATGCTCACCCCGTGTCATTACAGAATCGTTTTTCTTTTATAAATTTGCATAACCAGGCGTAACCTAAAACAGACGTAAGCGCCGCAGAAACGCTAGTAACTTAGGATCTTTCGTACTGGTATGTGGTTAACAGTTACATGTTGAACTGACGTTAGCGCCATAGGAATGGTAGGGAGTTAGGACGTTTTGTACGGGTATGTGGTTAACGGGTACATGATTAAACAATCAGAAGTTTACTGTGGGCTGTCTCGTAAATCAGGCTGTTATTGTCTTCGAGTCCACTTCGAGATGGCCGGCGGTCACACCGTTATACAGGTGAACAAGGTACTTAATCCCGACTTTATGCGGTGTTATATTGAAAATATATCTAGCACTAACTTTTGCCCGTAGGGCTTGCATTATCCGTCCATTTTTCGTATCCGGATATTTCGAATACTAAAATTATTTACTATCCGGATATCCGGATGCAGCGGATAATACGGATATTCATATAATATTTAATAAAACATGAAATATGGTTAACATTTCGATGATACTCATGTACCATGCCGCAAGGATGTGTGATTAGTGATATATTTTAGTTTTAGTGCCGCTTTAGTCTTTTTTAATTGTAAGTGTGACGTAGGTATTTGATTCGTTGTTATTTAATTTCAGTTTTTACATAGGTATTTTCGTGTTTTTGCCGTCGAATAAATGAGTGTTATATGGTTGAATATCTTATAATAATAGACAAAATATACAATTTAACAGTAAGAAATTGACCGAATGATTTTAGCACATAAACATTTAAAATAAAAAAAAACAATATTGCAAAGACACGTCCTTAAAAATAAATAGGAAATACGAGTAGTTTATTTTTTTATCATAATATTAAAAATCTAATCACATTTGCAATCACAATTTAAACTTTACAGCGAGAAGATATATATCGTCGGCTAAGAGTGTAATGCTGCTAAATCCATTTCTTACCATTTTTCGTTTTACCCACCAACACGAAGTAAAAAAAAATACACACCGCCCAAGAAAAACAGCTAGAACAGATAATACTGCAAATTGTCTAAATCGCATGATGAGTATAACAGTCAAGTCCACTAGTTTAAAAACTACCGGCTAACTCCAACATACCCTACACATTCGTAAGAATTTTAGTTGCCTGCACGAGTGCTCTCGCAAAAAATAACTTTTTCTGGTGTTTTTGGTGTAAATTAAGGATAATAGCTGTATAATATGGCAAAGGTATGTATGTACTATTATTGCTTTTTTATTGAAATTGGTCTGTAAAAGAAGCGTTTTTTGCTATTTTAAAGTCAAAATAACGTGGCATCACAAGAAATGGGAGTTAGTTAGAGTTAGGAGAAAAAATAAACTCATTATTTATAGCGATGGTTGTAACTTACCAAAACAGAAACTGTGTGCTCTCTAATGCTTTACTCTTGATGACAATAAACCACAAAATAATTATAGAGCAAACGTATCTCGAAGTTGGACATACGCAGATGGAAGCAGATAGCATGCATTCTACAATTGAGAGGGCTCTGAAAAATAAACATATCCCTGCTGAGTACATCTTTATCTGCAGATCAGCAAGAAGGAAGCCCTAACCATATAATGTACCTAACATATTTAAACCACACTTTCTTCAAAAACTTTGAAAAGGTACAATTTTATAAAAGCATACGTCCTGGACGCGTTAAAGGTGACCCTAAAGTCACAGATATACGAGCTTTGCGGTATACACCGAACGGTGATATTTATTTTAAATTCCGGTTCACTCATGAGTCGAAAATATTGCCACAGCTAAAGTCACCGGCAGCATGCCATACCGTTCGAAAACCTACGAAATCAGTAGGTACCAAACAAGAATAAAAATAACAAAAAGGAAGTTTGAGGACTTGCAGTATTTGAAAAACACGTTACCTGAGGATTATCGAGATTATTATGATAACTTGCCTAATGATTAGGTAATTTATCCGTAGGTACTTTTAAAACTTAATGACTAAGTGTGACTATAAAATATTGAGACCACAAAATAAATTCCAATAACATTAAAAACTTGATGTTATAAATACATCAAGAAAATGTTATAATCGTGATTTGTTTTTAGGATAATACTTCTCTTAATTTCAGAAGGGTTTAAGTATGTATTTCGTTTTTTTTTTCATAAAAAAATGTAGAAGTGGTTATTTTTTATATTACCTTGCTTCCAGAAGACATGCGAACATAATTCGCTTTTAGTAATTAATTAGTAATCGCAATCTTTGGTTATGACAAACACTTTTATTTTCATAAAAACCTGCTAAGTCCGTAACTAAAAACGTAACGTGATTGCAAAATACAGTTATGTTATAAAAGTGATAATAAATAAATATGTGTAGAATTGCTTTACTCGACTTTTATTTAGAAATTTGAAGAAAAAATTAAATTGCCTGATAGTATTTTTCCCTTTTTTGTAGGTATTTTACTTTAACCCATTCATTGCCGAGGACGCGAATTCGCGTCCCATGTATGTGCAATCTTAATGCCGAGGACGCGAAATCGCGTCTCGAGTTATTTGTTTTTTATTTGCTAGAAAACAAGTGTACTTAAATGCTGATACCAAAATGTTACTTTATTTATGAAGGATAATATTATACTGTTGCTGGTTTTTGGATTCCATGCATTTGTTATTTTCATAGTTCTTATCTCGGATGCCGAAGACGCGAATTCGCGTCCCATGTATGTATAATCGTAATGCCGAAAACGCGAAATTGCGTCCTTGACAACGTAATGCCGCGAACGCAAATTCGCGTCCTTGACAACCTAATGCCGCGGACGCGAATTCACGTCCTTGAAATGGGTTAACCTAATGCCGCGGACGCGAATTCGCGTCGTCGCTTGGAAGGCGGCACTGCGTGATGAGTAAAAATATGAGGCGTGGGCAATGAATGGGAACCATTCATTGCCGAGGACGCGAATTCGCGTCCTCGAGATATTTGTTTTTTTTTTGCTAGAAAACAACTGTACTTAAATGCTGATACCAAAATTTTACTTTATTTATGAAGGATAATATTATACTGTTGCTGGTTTTTGGATTCCATGCATTTGTAATTTTCATAATTCTTATCACGGATGCCGAAGACGCGAATTCGCGTCCCATATGTATGTGTAATTGTAATGCCGAAAACGCGAAATCGCGTCCTTGACAACGTAATGCCGCGGACGCGAATTCGCGTCCTTGAAATGGGTTAACCTAATGCCGCTGACGCGAATTCGCGTCGTCGCTTGGAAGGCGGCACTGCGTGATGAGTAAAAATATGAGGCGTCGGCAATGAATGGGTTAATTTATATCATGTTTTTTGCCTCTCCTGTAAACTTCCTCAATTTAGCGTTAGCAGGTTTACACTCTTAGCCGACGATATATCTACTGAACATTAAAATAAAATCTCCAATATACCAGTCATCTCGGAGCAGTGGTTCATAAAAAAATATCGCAGAATTCAATAAAAAACGTAAGGATCATTATCGAAATATTTAAAATTATATTAAATCGGCTTCTATACTTTTATCAGTTTAGTTCATTTATAAGTATTTAGTTTTTAGTTGTATTTTGTTTGATTTTGATTGGCATCTTCTTGACATATGGCTTCGACTGTGGTTTTGATAAATATATTTTTAACTTTTTTTCCCCTCCCTGTGTCGTGTTCGTGTTCCTCATTGCTGAGGGTCGTGGCCTTCACGAATTATTTTGTGGACGATCGCTTTTCACGTTGTGGTCATCGGCGTTGTGTAATGCCCCGTGGACTTTTGATTTAGTGTTATCGCGGATCTGGTCTGTCCAGCGCATAGAGCTTCTTCCTCATGGTCGCCTTCCCTGTACTTTCCCCGTCACCTAGCACTTCTAGGGTTTCATTTTTTTTCCTAGCTAGGTGATCGAAGATCCTGCGGAGGCTGTCTACAATATGACAGCCAAACGGCGACTCCCACTTCTGGAAGAATATACATATTTGTGCGGTGGGCTGTCCAAGGAACTGGTAACATTCCGCTCCAGCACATTTCAAATGCGTCAATGCGAGATCTATCTGCCTTTTTGAGGGTCCAGGTTTTCGCACCTTAGGTGAAGATCGAGAACACCAGAGCCCTCTAAGTTTTTAGTGAGATTGACATATCTGTCCAGATCCTTTTTAGTCGTGTCATCGCACTTTTTGCCATGCTAAACCGCTTTCGTACATCTCATTCGCATGAGCCATCGTTCTGGTGGAGCCCAGGGCCCAGGTATACAAAGCTGCCCTCATATTGGAGATCGCGCGTCCCACTGAGCTCGTGCGGCTTTGTTCGATCTATGTATGACCATGAATTTAGTTTAATATTTGTTGATCAATAGGCCAAGTAGTCAATAAAACACAAGATTAAGGGGGTGTTAAATTCGAAGGATTTCTTCAGGAATCAGTTGTTTAATGGTTATAATTTGTTCTCTAGTGCCTTTTCCTTTCAAAAAGCCAGCTTGTTCAGGTATTTAATCTTTATTATGATACCTTCTACGGCTTAGTATATTAATAATATTATGGTTATTATTGTATTTTAACTATCCGAAATATCCGTATTATCCGAATAGTGTATAGAAAATTATCCGGATTTAAAAATTCGCGGATATCCGGATAAAAGGAATATCCGGATATCCGGATTGCAAGCCCTACCCGCGACTTTGCTCGCACAGGTCTGGAAACGTTGTCTGTGTAACTTTCTAAATCTAATAAAAATCTGCGCATACTGCATACATACATTTTTGGGGAGATGCATATATTTCTAGGTCACGTTGAGACATAACACATGGGGCAATTTACTTCCCGGTGAACCGAACGAAATCATTAGACAAAAGTAGAGTTAATATTTTCTTCGGTTTCCGCGACTGTCACACATTTAAATAAAACAATTTAAACGGATTGTATCGCGTATATTATTTAAGACTGGAAACCTGGGGCCCGAACGGTGTAGTTTATTGTTAAAGCAGTATATGTAGAGTTTTTGTTTAAAAGTACCTATATCATAGTAATAAATAAGGCAATCTGGGAGTTTTCTTTCGGCAGTTCTTTCTCCTCAGTAAGCCTTATAGTAAACCGCTGGTAAATATTTTCAATAAAATAATAAATGCCCTTCTGGCACATGTGTAAGGGCCTTATCACACTTGCGATTTGCAAGCGTATTTTCTATACAAATAAGCGACGCGGCGAACACGCTGCGCGATCGCCTTCATACAAAATACGCTCGCAAATCGCAAGTGTGATAAGGCTCTAACTGTCTTTACACATTAGGCCCATCTGGCATGTATGAATACCTTTATTTCGAATTAATATTTATAAAATGGGTAGTTTGCACAAATCTAAGTTTGACAGAAAAAAATCGTGTTTTTCTCAGTCAACCTTTGACAACGGTATCTGTAAAGGTACCGAAACGTCAGGGAGGCCTCAAATAATTAATATACGCGATATAACCCGTTTAAATTGTTTTATTTAAAAGTAGAGTTGCTTAAAGCGAAGCAGAAGAAGTGTTTAACAACTCGAACTATTAGATATTTGAGCTGCATTGAGTGATATTAACAATTTGTGATTTTAAAAGATACATAATATAAAAGTCAAGGTCAAAGTCAAATAACGATATAACCTGAACCTGAGGCTCAGCTTAAGTAGCTGTAGTCCCTTATACAGCTAATTAGATATATCGCCCCCTGCCTGCTAACTATACGGCCACATCTCAAAAAAACATTTTTTCGAGAAATCGCTTGCTAAAGTTTTGGCAGCGTAGTGCGTGGTAGTAAAAAGGGACTTTCTCCTTGAGTTTTGGGTTAATTCATTGTTAATTTAGCTTTTTTTACTCGAGATGATATACTGCTTCTTATGAATATGTCTTTTTTTATAAAACATGTAATTAATTAGAGTTGTGGCCGTATTGCAGTAACATTATGTTGAAATTTTGAGATGCGTCTAAAACTGAACAAGAATTATTGGACAATGGCAACGTGAAAATATAAATACAAACACCAAAATAGTTAAGATACCTTTGTTAATCAACTTTTGTTACAGTAACAACATCACTGAAAGCGATAAACTCTCTAGATGCAGATAATTTTGCATATAAAAAATGATTACCTGGTACCTTTATCGTCTGTTCAAGGCACTTGTATGCTTAATTATCGTGTTAAAATGTATGTACCCTACTATATGGTATAATACCATGTACAAGGAGGCCCCATAGTTGAAGCGTGGACTAGATTTCCGTTGATATTAGTGTAAGTACTGTTTTTCAGAATTCTTCAACGTCTTTACAATATTACCTTTTCATAGTGCAGGAGAAGCTTTTCGTTTTCTACTTTTAGGTTTAGCAATACTGGATGAAGACTGGTTCGTATCAAAGTCCCAATTTATGTGAGTCGGTATTTACAACGAATTTTTAGAACACCTTGGCCCAAGATGTAGGACGTGGCTCTCACAGTTCTATTCAACTGCTCAAAAATAATAGCCACACCCAATCTGGGTTAAGTCAGGCGACGAACCAAAGGGTTACCGACCCCTAGGTACTACTTAGTTGCGTCTACAAATTTTTGGAAAGGCTAATCTACCATCAAATCGAACCTATTGTCGACAAAATAATTCCTGTGGAGCAGGCTGGATTCCGTAGTGGTCCGAACTACGTGGATCAGGTAAATGTCGCTCACAACACACATAGAGCCTGAGTTTCAAAGGAGAAAGAAAACCGTGGCAGTATTTTCGACCTCTCAGTAGACGGGAGCTTATCTATAAGCTCATGACCGTGATGCAGATGGTGGGACTAATCAACTCTATGCTCAGCAATAGGGAATTTATCGTCTACCTCGGAAGCACTCCGAGCAAAGTCAGAAAGCTGAACAATGGACTACCTCAAGGATCGGTCCTGGCCCTGCTCCTGTCCATATCGTGTGTGTATAGGTTGAACAGGAGTGGGTCAGGACCGATTACGAAAACAGAGAGTCGGAAATTTATGTACGGTGTTGACATCGCCATCACAAACCAGCATGGCAAATTTAAATCCTCGAAGGAAGCTCTTACTCGCAATCTGGAATGACATTTCTGATTGGGCTGCCCCAATGCAAGTAAAACAGAAGTTGCAACATTCCATCCTTGCAACAAAGAAGCAAATTATGAGCTAAATATATCCTTCAGAGAGACTAAGATTAAATTAAATCCTACACCAAAGTACTTGTGTCACTCTAGACCGCAGTCTTACCTATATGCGAAGAAGCTACAGACGCTGAATAACATACTAAACAGATTAAGGGGAACTACTTGGGGAGCAACAACTGATGTGCTACGCACTACCACTACTACCAGTCAGCCTAGTTTACTCTACGGCAGAGTATAGCGCGCCAGTTTGGCTTAACAGCGCACAATGACGTTTATTTCGCTTATATTTAAAGGGATTCATCGTAATAATACTAGAATATACGTTATTTCTATGGGACGCAACTCAAAAAAATATTATAAATTTATGCTATACAGCCACAACTGAAAAGTGGCTGTCTTGCAGGGAGTCAACTGACAATTTTTGGTCAGATCCATAAGGCCACTTGTGGAAAAAAGGCTCTTAAGGACACTTTTTCTTATGGCTCTCAAAATAAGGTCGTAAATTAACCTATTCTGACTACGAATCTGCAATAATCCGAAAAAAATTTTTTTTTGAGATGTGGCCGTATAGCAGGCAGGGGGCGATATAAAGGCTGTACAAGCACTTTAGCAGCTTCTGTGCTACTTGGGAGAGCCTTGCGACTCTTTCGAATTACCTAAACTATCACAGTAGTTTATGCTATGTGCTAAAATGATCGGCATTAAAGACGAGTGTGTTACGACCCATGATTAGTTTCATAATGATCACGAGTTTTAATGACAAATTATGTATGTACAGTTACAAAATCTACATTACGAAGGTGAGTGTGTTTATGTGTTCGTATGTTTGATACTTCTTCACACTGAAACGACTGGACCAATTTTGATAAATTTTGTAGTTAAAAAAATGTAGTGTGCCCATGGGATGAGCAGGTAACACCGCGTGAAGCGGCTAGTCTTGCCTTGCCACCCAAACCTGTATGCCTTCGCTACCTTATAAGACTTCAAATTAATAATAATTCATAATCGACACGTACAATTTTATATTCGTAAGAGGCCTTACTCCTTTATTTATTTTTTCATATTATTTATGACAGATATATTGATAATTTCAACCCACTTTTTGAAGTAAATAATACTTATCCCAGAGTTCTAGATAGTAACATAGCTATTTCATGTTTTCATTGCGTGCAGTCGAAAATAAGTTGCTGCGTGAATTTTGTCAATTTCGAGTAGTTATGGAAACAAAAATGATCAATGAAAAATTCAAACCGTAGGTTTCAAATATATACCAATAAATCTCAATAGTCCCGTTCTAGATAGTAACATCAATAATATGTTAAGAAACATGTTTGATCATAGAGAAAAATGTCCACAACAATCACCATTTTAAATTAAGGCGTCTTAATAAATTCCATCCATCCTCCTAGCCTTTGTCCCATTTTTTTGAGAATGAATTCTCAATCGGGGTCGGCTACCTAAATCCCAAGATGTGGCGTAGGCACTAGTTTTTACGAAAGCGACTGCCATCTGACCTTCCAACCCAGAGGGGAAACTAGGCCTTATTGGGCTTAGGTGGTTTCCTCACGATGTTTTCCTTCGGCGTCTTAATAAATTATTGAATTCAATTTAATGGATTGCGTCGGTGTGACAGTCGGCCAAGATAATACACTTAATTATAAACGTCTGCCTCACAAATAATTCCTAATTTTCTACCCCCGGTAGTTAAAGTTATTACTAACGATTTAACTGTCTATCCACGCAAATAATATAAGCTATTTTACCATGAAGGTTAATAATGTTTTAATATATATTGGCTGTTATGGCCAATATTTCTACTTGATGTTTTATAAGTATGTATCATCCTCGTAACGCCCAAGGTACCTCCTACGTACCTATAGGTAATCGTAGTGATTACATACTCTTTGTAGGTAATGTGCACGGCAATCGTCTTTGTACAAT
Source organism: Apotomis betuletana (assembly GCA_932273695.1). Lineage (NCBI taxonomy): Eukaryota > Metazoa > Arthropoda > Insecta > Lepidoptera > Tortricidae > Apotomis > Apotomis betuletana. The sequence goes on along the minus strand of OW026298.1, from coordinate 5,611,994 downwards.
TTTTCGAAGACCATTTTTTTAGGGTTCCGTACCCAAAGGGTAAAAACGGGACCCTAATACTGAGACTTCGCTTTCCGTCCGTCTGTCACCAGGCTGTATCTCAAGAACGGTGATAGCTAGACAGTTGAAATTTTCACAGATGATGTATTTCTGTTGCCGCTATAGCAACAAATACTATTCATGATAAAACAATAATAATTAAGGGGCCATACAAAAATAGGGCTTTTTGCATGATATTTCGTTCAACGGGCATTTTCTCATGAACCGTTATAGGTAGACAGTTGAAATTTTTACAGTATGTATATTTTTGTTACCGCTATAACAGCAAATATAATAAAAATAAAAAATAAGTTAAAATTAAAGGAGGACCCCATACAAAGAACGTGTTTTTTGTTCAATATTGGTACGGAACCCTTCGTGCGCGAGTCCGACTCGCACTTAGCCGGTTTTTTTTTTATAATTGGCCGGTTAATTTTTCTTTTGTCCATATTTATCAAAAAGTGCTTTTAATTCTCCATGTACATTTTTATCATGGCGGCCGCACGCCGATCTAAATAGAAATTCCCCGCGCTCTATGGTATATAGGCGCGTTAGCGGCTATATAACGCTCGGCGCAGTCTTAAAGAAAAGTCAAAACACATGTGATCCTATTTTGCAACACGCCTTTGGCTCGTATCATAAAACCACGCTCGAATTTTAAGACCTCTCATTATGTAGCAGTTGCATAAACTACCTAACTACTATTACTTATTATTAATTTTAGTTTTACAGATAGTTTTAATAAATTTATTATAAAAGTGTACTTTTATAATTATGCTCATGATGAAATGAAGTAGGAGCGTGGTGAATACGACGAGTTATTGACCTCGAATTCTTTCGTCTCAATCAAAAGTAATAAACAACAAACAAAACCGAATTTAACACATGTTGACGACCCAGCTATTTACATTAAAACCTTACGCGTTTTAGGGTCCCGTAAATTGGGGTTCATCGTTCACACTGGAGCCTAAATGGTCGGGAACTGTGCGGTTCCAGAGAAATTTCCTACCGCGAACACTCCGCATGTGGAATGGGCTCCTGCCGAGGTTTTCCCCGGGGGCTACAGTATGCGGTTCTTCAAGAGGGGAGTAAATAGGTTCTTAAAGGGTCGGCAATGGGCGTGTGATGCTCCTGGGGTCGCAAGCGTCCACTGGTGGCAGGAACGCTTAACCTCAGGTGGGCCGCATGCTTGCTTGCCACTGTCGTAGTATAAAAAAAAAAACATTGGAACGAATGAAAGCAACATTAGGAAACCCTTTCTGTTTACTAAAGAATACCCGACTATAATTATAATGAAATCTCTAAGTACATATATCTATCACTTCAGAGATCTAACTACCGTAGAAACTTATAATACAACATAGAACCCTCATCTTGTGATCACGGCTCACTCCTGTCCGTTTTTATTTTATTTTTCAAATCAAAGCCCTCGAAGCAATCAAAGTAAACAATCGCGTTTTATTGCGTAACAAAATTCTATCGGAGCCACTACCGTCAATAAAGTTGGTTAAAAAAGCTATATAATTGTGTGGCCATAAACCCTTTTCGGAAAATAGGGTTATGTTGAGGCCCAAAGGGTTCTTCAGAGAAGGATAGTTAACAAATTGGTATAAAAACTGGTGTGATCTTGTGAACGCGTTGCAAATACTGGATTATTTTTTATTTGGCAATAAACAAAAAATAAAAAAGGACTATTGACGTCTCGATCAAAAATGGACAAAATAATGACAACGTTTTCAAATCTACAGTAAAGGCAAAAAAAACTTTTAATTTTATCATTAAGGATCCAAGGAAATGCTATCAATGAAATCAACCCATCCATTTAGCTTTGTCCTAGTCGGGTACAGAGGTAAAACTTTTAATGAAGTAACTTACCACATCATTGAAAATAATAGACAGTCAGAAAATTATGCACTCCATAAGACAGATTGTCATCTCATTACGGGTGACAGTGTTAAAAAAGTCAGTGGCTTCGCACTGGTGCAATGCTATATTATAGGTACATGTTTCAATAGTTTATTTTAAAATAAACATACCTATACAATATATTTACAATACTAAAAAGTACAGATGAATCGGCCCCGAATATAATTTTGTTCCTTTTGGGGTCGAGACCCTAGGTCCGTGGGGTCCCAGTGCCCACAAACTGATGAGTGACCTCAGTAAAAGGCTCATTGAGTCCACCGGTGACCGGAGACCTGGCAGCTTCCTCGCACAACGCATCAGCATTGCGATTCAGCGAGAAAATGCTGCCAGCGTCTTCGGGACCACGCCGTGGGGGCACAGTTTTGTAGATTTATTTTAGTTTAATTTAATTTATTTTACATTTTAGTTCTTTAGTTTTATCTTTTTAGTTTTAATTTTAGTTTAATTGTCATTCTTTGAAATATGAAATTACTTCCTTCTAATGTAAGAAATGAAAGTATGTATAAAACTTCCTCTTGAATCACTCCATCTATTAAGAAAATCCGTTGCGTAGTTTTAAAGATCTAAGCATACATATAGGGACAGACAGCAGGAAGCGACTTTGTTTTATACTATGTAGTGATAAATGGGTATTTCTAACAACTTTAATAGAGAACGATTGAGTTTTATCACTCAACTATTGGCAACAGGAGCAAGAATATTCTCTAAAACATTGTGACACTCGAATTCAAATCGAATACATCACATATTTAAATTAGTTGTATCGTAATTTGTAAACGTGTACATATCTCATGGGATAAGATATTGAGCAAACGTTTTGTTTTATTACAAATTTTATGTGAACTTCGAAATCCTTGAATCTAAATGTTATTTTTATTGCATCCGTCGTTTTAATGGAAAGGCGCCTTTTAGAAACGGTCTAGATTTCATTACAATTAGCGTAAGGGTAGCAGAAAAAAAACCAGTGTTTTATTTCAACTTATCCAAAGCCTGACTACTAATATATTATGAGATTGTCAAGAGCAACATGGCATCAATTTTGCAACTCTTAGTAACTATAGTCCCAAAAAATAATATCGGCAACTGTACATTTTTACGCGATATGGCTACAAACTATCCTCGCACAGCCAACATATAGAATATTAAAATAAGAAATTTCAGGATTCAGAGATATCTATAGCCTACTCCAGTTAATTTGATAAAATAATTTTAAAGTCACTTCATCACACAAATATTTGCCCTGGCCGAGATTCGAACCCGGGCCCGCCGGTTCCGTAGGCTGGTCTCTACAAACTACGCTAACCGCGTCGTCAAAGCTGTCTTGACGTTACTCTGTTTTGACAGATATGACGGTTGAGTAGATAGGTCACGGCACTTATATTAAACGGCCCATTTTTGAATTTCTTGCCAACCCTACCGTTTGACATTTATGGCGACCCTAAATAACAGACCCTAGGTTTTAGATCAACGCTTGAGTCCTAAGGACGGCGTAAATCCAATAATTTATGTTGGCAATTCAGCTTGGCCGGCTGTGATTGGCCTTTTATAAGACACGGTTCCTTGTAAACGAGTTGTAGTTGTAAACATTGAGAATTTGATTTCTTTGTTATTCATTGAGCCATTACTATGGCGAGCGACGTTGTATGTTAGCTAAAAGGAGTCATGTACAGCGAAATTTTGTGGAGATGTAATTTTCGTGGATTGTGAATAGATATATAGGTAGCAGACGTGATCGGAAATTATATGTAGTTGGAAATAGGCGTAATATTCATTCTTATTGTATAAGAGTACATATGTAACGCTTGTTAACGCATTCATTGCATTGTCAGCTGTCTATGGACGTAGGTCTGCCACACCAGCTCTGTCGTCGAGAACGGTGTCCTGGTGTCCTACTGTTGTTCTCGTTTTAGCAGCATTTTATACAACTTTTCTTTCAAATTTTAATAAAATCTATTAAAAATTCTATTCATATTTTCGTTAGTTTTCTGAATTGAAATCTCCAAACTTCAATTGTTTAACCATAAATATTGAAAATTATGAAAGTCGTGGTATCGTAGTTATCTATTCCTGTACCTCTAGCTGTATTACCTATTTCTTACTTCGCAGTACTGTGAGAGAGAGACGTGTGATGCCATATGTCACGCGACAAGAATCACGATACCTAGTTTTTCTAAACGGGCTGTACTTCTAGCACAACTGTGAACTGCGACTCTCTCACGCGCGTAATAACCTACCTATCCCTTTCTTCGCTGTACTGTGAGAGAGTGACGGGCGATGCTGTCGCTTGACAAGAGTCACGAAGCCTAGTTTTTCTAAACGGGCTGTTCGTCTAGCACAACTGTGAACTGCGACTCTCTCACGCGAGAAATAACCTACCTATCCCTTTCTTCGCTGTACTGTGAGACAGTGACGGGCGATGCTGTCGCGTGACAAGAGTCGCGAAGCGTAGTTGTGCTAGAAGGGCAGGATATCTTGCCAAAAGTTCATCTCTCAATCTCTTCCCCTCTCCTCGCCCTAAGTCAGACTGATCCGGTTCAGTCTATTCACGACGCAGTCCATGCGCTCAGTGCGCCGCGTCAACCTCCCCAAATTACTCCTGAGGCGCGGACATAATCCCATACTACGACAGTGGCAAACAAGCATCCGGCCCTGATGCTAAGCGTAAAAAGAAATCGGAACCAAAGAGTAAGGTGAATGAGCGCTTTGTAGGGCTGAAAGGAGTCGCGGTTACAGGCCCCCAGGTCAATTTTAAAGCTGCTGAAAGCAGAGACGCGGTCTATATTTACAATGTTGCGAAGGAGGTGACAGTATGTGATATTGAAACCTACATACAGAACAAAATCAAGTTGAAAGTCGGCATTGAGAAAATGAACATGAAGGCACAAAAACCCTATAATTCTTTCAAAATTTTTGTGCCCACTAGTAAAGTAGATTCGTTTTTGGAGAATGATTTCTGGCCTGTAGGTATATCTTATCGCCGTTTCATCAGTTTTATGAATAAAACAGACCCGGATAAAATAACAAAGATCAATCATGGATAACACGGTAAAATTAGTAACATTTAATTGTAAAAATATTAAAAGATCTGTAGACTGTGTGCGAAAGTTGTGCAAGTCAGCTGATATAATTGCCATCCAGGAGACTTGGATTCTTGAAAATGAAATTCCGTTTTTGGGAAGTATAGACAAAAATTTTGCGTATACAGGTAAATCGGCTGTTGATATGTCGGCAGGCTTACTAAGAGGCAGGCCATATGGGGGAGTTGCCCTGCTGTGGAGGAAGGAATTGTTTCCGACAGTGTCTGTAGTCCAATGTAAAAGTGTGCGCTTGATGGCAATTAAGGTAGTGTTGCATAATCGCTCATTTCTTGTATTCTCGATCTATATGCCAACGGATTCTAATGATAATCTCTGTGAGTTTACGAACTGTTTGAGTGAATTAAATGCAATTATCGACAGCCAGGATATTGAGTGTGTGTATATGTTGGGGGACTTTAACGCTCACCCAGGTGAGTCCTTTTTATGTGAACTTACAAATTTCTGTAAGGAACGATCGTGGAAGTGTATTGATATGGATTTTTTACCGCCGGACTCTTTTACTTTTGTGAGCGATGCGCACGGTTGCCGTCGGTGGCTTGACCACTGTATAGTTACAAATGCAGCAAAGTTAACTGTGACAAATGTATCAGTGTTACATGATACCTATTGGTCTGACCATTTCCCTGTTTTGTTAGAATGTAATATTGAAATATTAACACCTAAAATCCAACCCTGTAACACCATAGCCAGTAGCAAAATTAGATGGGGTGAACGTGACCCAGATCAGATTGGTAGGTATCATGATTATTGCAATAACAGATTAAGAGAGCTTGATTTTAATTTAGGATTCCGTGAATGCGCAGATAAGATGTGTTCAAATAAGAGTCATTTTTTACTACTAGATGACATGTACGAAGAAATTATATGTACACTCTCTGGGGGCGCTGCACTGACGTATATTGACAAAAATGTTAACATAACTACTAAAAATAAATATGTAACCGGGTGGAATAAGTACGTTCGGGATGCACACAGGGAGGCGCGTCGGTGTTTTCAGAACTGGATGTTTTACGGTAAACCAAAATCTGGTATATCTTATAATCTTATGTGTGATTCCAGAAAAGTCTTCAAATCAAAACTTAAATGGTGCCAGAATAACGAGGAACAAATAAGGTTAGACATTATAGCGCAGCACCATTCTAGTAAAAAGTTCGGCAAGTTCTGGAAAAACACTAATAATTTAAACCATAAACCGGGTCTCCCGGTGAGCGTGGAGGGTGTACACGAACCTGTTAAGATTGCTAATCTGTTTCAAAAACATTTTAGATTAGAGTCACCGCTAGGCCCTGCCCACCCGATGTCCGATGCTGAGACGGGTACCCTGTGGAAGAGTAGTGTCACCTTTACTGCTAAAGATGTTTCAAGCGTGATTAGAGGTATGGACGGAGGAAAATCTCCAGGGCACGATGATCTTAGCATCGAACACCTAAGGTATGCGGGCGTCCACCTGCCCAGATCACTGGCAATGTTCTATTCTCTGTGTTTGAATCATACTTATCTGCCGGAAAAACTTATGCGTACGATTGTAGTGCCTATAATTAAAGACAAAACTGGTGACTCTTCCAACTTGTCTAACTACAGACCAATATCGCTAGCCACTGTTATCGCTAAGGTGCTGGATGGTCTGCTTGATCGGCAAATGGAGATGCACTTGTCCCTTAATGATGCGCAATTTGGTTTTCGGTCCGGTCTGTCGACGGAAAGTGCTATTCTTTGCCTCAAGCAGACCGTACAGTATTATACGACTAGAAAAACCCCTGTTTTTGCTGCGTTTTTAGACTTATCAAAAGCTTTTGATATGGTGTCGTATAATCTGTTGTGGGACAAGTTGAAAAAAGAGACGACCCTTCCATCAGAAGTAATATCAATGCTGAAATACTGGTATAACCACCAGAATAACCAAGTACGATGGGCGGGTGAGGTCTCTGAGGAGTATAGGTTGGAGTGTGGAGTGAGGCAGGGAGGCCTGACCTCTCCCAGACTTTTTAACCTTTACGTTAATCAGCTGATCGGAGGACTTAGCAACACCGGGATCGGGTGCCATGTGGGAGGAGTGTGCATAAATAATTTAAGCTACGCTGACGATATGGTTTTGTTGAGTCCTTCGATCAGGGGACTACAGAAATTAACATCTATATGCCAGGGCTATGCGAAGACGCATGGTCTTGTATATAATGTTAACAAAAGTGAGCTAATGGTTTTTAGACCGAAGTCTAAAACCTATACCAGTTTGCCTGAGGTATCACTTTACGGCACACCTCTCCGTAGAGTAGCTAAGTTTAAATACTTAGGTCACTGGATTACTGAAGACCTTAGTGACACGTGTGATATTGAAAGGGAGCGTAGGTCGCTGGCCGTCCGTGGCAATATGCTGACACGCAGGTTTGCTCGCTGTACGTATCCGGTTAAGGTTACGCTTTTTAAAGCTTACTGCCAATCTTTCTACACGTGCAGCCTGTGGTGTAGCTATACGCAGCGGGCGTACAGCGATCTACGAATTCAATATAATAACGCCTTCAGGATGCTTATGGGGCTGCCTCGTCACTGTAGTGCCTCGGGGATGTTTGCGGAAGCGCGGGTCGACGGTTTCGAGGCTATCATGCGGAAGCGATGCGCCTCTTTGCTTGCCCGCTGGCGGGGTAGCACCAACAGCATCCTGGTAGCGTTAGCGGATAGGTGGGACTCCCCCCTTTTGCAGAGGTGGACAAAGCTCCACACTGTATTTAAATAAATTAATAAAAAAAAAATGTCTACTGTATCTACTAACACTAGCATATAAGTTTGTAACTAACAACTATGGATCTTATCCGAAATAAATGGTTTATTATTATTATTATTATTATTAAGCAGTTACCGCCGCCTAATGGACGCATGCGATGCCAGGAGCATCACACGCGCGTTGCCGATTTAAGAACCTATTTACTCCCCTCTTGAAAAACCGCATACTAATATAGCCCCCAGGTACATGCGGACCGTTCGTGGTAGGAAATTCCTCTGGAACCGCACAGTTCTCTACCATTTCTCAGGCTCCAGAGGATGAACCTGCCGATGGCGAGCAGTGCGATGATAGAAAGTAGCCGTGGGCATCATTGTGGTATCTAAGATTATTTTTCAGGTGGGGCCTGGCCATGGCCTATGAGTTGAAGTCATGAATTTCTATGGGTAACCCAAAATTCTGGGGAGGGCACTAGACCATATTGGGGAGGGCACGGCCCACCCGGCCACCTCCCTAAATACGCCAATGGTGGGCATCAATCCCATTAGCGGGCTATACTCCCACACAGTCCGACTACTGGTAGTGAGGGCTAACCAGTCATGTCTTAAAAAAACTTGCCAAAACAAATGAATCCCTGATAAAGGGCTCACACCCGGGGGATGATACGGTGCTAGCGAACCTCGAGGTGCAAGGACGGCAAGGTTTGCAAAAAACTGAGCCCCATGCGTCAAAGGAATGTCACAAGTAATTCACTGTGACCAGTATATTGCCTTAAAAACTTTTGATTTTCAAAATCTCAATGATGATTTTTAAACGGCTTGAATGATCGCTAAGAATAGTTTAGATTACGCTGACATTCATTCATATAGTCTCGTCTAAATCGGCTCACTTTCTTAAAAGCTACGAAGCCATGGATACATATAAACTTGTGACGTAACATGTTAACCTCTTATTTCGTCGGAGTTTGTAATATTATTAGGGACACAACTTTTTTAATTTTTTTCAGTACGTAGGCCACAAGGGCACTTTTAGAAGTCAGATTGTGAATCTACCGACATTTCCCAAGAGTAGACCGCTGTTGAGAAGAAAGCCGAAAGACTCAACATAAGGATTTTTTATGATAGGTGTGGCAAATTATTGTAGATTATAAATACATCTAAGAACTTCAAGTTAAGCGGTTATTACGAAGTTACCGTATTGCGCGCAATACCTTCGCTCTGTCTATGGATATGGTTTTTGTCCTAAGCCGGGTTTAAAAAGTCGGATTTCACAAAATTAACGAACGGTGACGAATGGCCGTCCGAACAGGAGAACTACTCCACTACCGACCCAAAACGTCTTAAGTCTCTTTAATTGTCCAGTAAAAAGAACTTTTTGGAATTGTGAAACTTTCGGTCGGAACGTTTGAGATTCAGCATTCAGCGATTTCTATGGTTACTAAGTTTCAACTGTTTTAAGTCGCATGCTTTTTTATTTTACGTAGTTTAGTTTAGTTTTTATCGACAGTGACGGAGCTAAAGAGCTTTTGTAATATTATCCTTAGTCTAAACGTGCTGAACACGGGATTAACAAAGGGAACGTCACCAAATATCAAAAGGGGGGAGGGAGGGGTTAAAAAGTAACTGAAACAACCTCACGTGATGTGTGCACAAACCCTTAGAGCTACATTTTATTTAAATAAATATTAAACAACAGACATATTCTTACACTACTTAATTGATGTAACAATTAACAAAGCTTGATACTATACAACAAAATACCTAATTATATAGAGATATATACAAATTAAGTTTATTAGTCGAGGTACAACATTTAACTTAAATTTTTAAATTTAATAGTTAAAACGGCAATGTACAAAAAGGCATAGGTCCTAAACAGTCAAAACGGAAGACGTAGCTTTGACTTATCGCGAGTTTTTAGTTGCCTAAATAGCTCATACGTTTCGGTAGAAAACACTTAATACGTACTTTTTTATTTAAAAGTGATAAGAGACGAGTTTTTAATTGCCTCAAATAGCTCATACGTTTTCGGTAGAAAAATACACTAATACTTTTTTATTTAAAAGAAATAAAAAGGCGGCAACGCCAGAATTCTGTTTTGACAAAAAGTGGCTTATCCGTACTTATTTTGTTTTCTTTCACCATTGTTGAAAAAAGTACTATATATTTGTACAAGGAAGGGCAATTCTCCCAAATTGCCACTACCAAGGTCATCCGTTTAAAAAATACTCTGAAAGTTCTAAAAGTTTTTATTTCTTCTACAGCTTTACTCGCGTGGCAAACATATTTAAAAACCTACACATTTTAGCGCATATTCCCAATCTTAACAAAAAAAAATCGCGTCTACCCAGTTGCCGTATATTTCAATCTCACTTTATCCCATACTTCCGTATTTATAAACGGGCAATATCACCACAAGTTTCACATGTCCTTTAAAAGGAAGACACATTAAATCATGCTGCCATTACGGAACCACGAGCAATATTTCAAGTGACAAAAAAACGTCCTCTCTAGGCCACGGCCTCTTTGAAACACGAGATGGCGCCGTTTCTCGTGTACAAAAAATGACATCCTTGCCGTAATCGTTGTTTTTTTTCTTTTTTTTTTAAACGCGGACTATGAATGATGGTTTAGCAAGCCAGAGTTGACAGGTTTTTTTTGGTACAGTGACTTGTTGTTGGTATTTTAACACTATTATTTGAGTACCCGAAGTAGTTCGGAGCAGCCAATATGGTTTTTATTTTTAGAAACTTTTTTCACCTGTACCACAGTCTGCAGCCAAATAGGCTAGTCGGCTCATGTTAAATTGTATTAAACTAATGTTTATTTTGTACTTATATTATTAACAATAGGAAACCTAAATATAAATTTTTCAGTTCATAAAAATAGAAAATGACTGAACCAATTGAAATTGATAATATAATTTATATTCCGTATTTTGTTTGAAATGCTTAAAACACTGTCCGCCATTTTCACCATTGATAGTGACGTCATCAATCCAGTAAAATATATAATATACTAAAAACGTCATCGGATCATAGATTACTGTATTACTACTGTGTATTACTGGTCTTTATTTAGAAAGAAAGAAATACATTTATTCGTGAAGTGACATAAAACATAATTACATAAAAGGTGTGACAGAAATTATAAGAAAATAAAATAAAACAATAAGTAACTATTTTATATTTACGGTATCGCTTACGTTACGCCACAGATAAGCCAAAGACAAAAATGGTGGACGGCGTTTTTGTTTTTTTAGCTGTTCATCAATTAATAAAATTTAGCTTTCTAGCTTCATAAAAAAACAATAGGTACATATTTTTTTGTGCTAGTCATTATTTATCATTTCAAATAAATATAGGTTAAGTAAGCCTATTGAAAGTTTTCAATTCTGCTTATTTTCGAGATTCCAAATGAGCTTACTTTTTCCTTATACATAATAAAGTACTTTGTGCTCCGTTTACTTGTGTCTTGCTTTGTTTATTTTTTCCCTTTTAGTTTGAATATTTTGTTTAAATTTAATTCTACGTTAATTAACTTCTTTCGCATTTGATATATTGTTTTATTTTGTTTTGTAAATTTTCCTTTCCTTTTAGTGTTAGATGTTTTGTTTAATTAATTTCTAGTTTACTTTCTCTACGATTGGTCGCGTGTATGTCTGTTTTATTTATCTTTGGATGTCCAGCTATCTCTGTACCGAAAATAAAAATGTGTCCAGCTTTTAGGCGTGATGCGAGGACAAGATAATTACCCCCAACAGATGGCGCCAGACTGGCACGATGCCATTCGCCCATACAAAACAAAAGACGATCCCGCATCATGCTATTAATTTTTTTCCTGAAATCATGACTACTCTCCATAGAAAACTGAATTTCAATAAAAATCTAGAATGATATAATAGTAAAGACGATATTTTTTTAATCATTAAGTACCCGTATTTTACGACTTAAACACTATGAAAAACCACAATGTGCATAAAACCAAATATGACCCCACTTCCCTTTGCCATTCATCAAAATAAAAAAAAACCCTCTAATGAATTGCCAGAACCAACTTCAAATGCCACTTTAAGTTTTAATAGCACTCTTAAAACCATAATTACAAGGTTAAAATTAGGGTATTTTTTGCTGTCGGACCGCATTTTTAAATTTGTAAGTGTAGAGAGTAAATCTTCAGTTTACCGTTTGGGTTACTAATGTTCTTTTTTTTTAAACGTGTATAATAATAAATTATGACGTGTAACACCCTCAAGTGTGAATATTGGTTACTAGGGATTCTCGATTGTGAGTTTTGATGTGAGATACACTGGTAACGATTTTATTTGGATAAGACGGCAAAGTCTGAAATAAACCTTTTTTTTTTTTTTTAAGTAAGTTTTGTATTACCTTATTGAAAAAGAAACTTATGTATTTTACTTATGTAATTTCAATGAACTTACCTAATAATGCGATCTTTTTTAAAACTGTTGAAACATTCAGTACCTAAGGATTGAATTGACCGAGCGTTTCGGCTTGGCCCAAATTCTCGTATGTTAGGATATTTGGATGTAAGTACAGATGCTTTCCACCTGTTTTCACCAAGAGTAGGTCGCATATCTCGACCGATTTTCTGAACCGAGTATAGGATAGACATATAAGTACAAAAATTATTGCGTTAAATTATGAGGATTCTGAAAACAATTTCAAAAGCTTTCTTGGATTTAAATAAAAAGTCATATAATTTACGTACCTTTGAAGTTGAACCATATTTATGTGACTGAAGAAAAACATATATATAGGTATTTGATTTATTTTCTTTGTTTAAAGACATATTGAGCTAATTTTATTCATATAAATACAGTATGCTGTAGAATTGAACATCAGTCTCCGCGGGTTCGTGGGTCTTCTACCCCCCCTGCACGTTAGGACAAATGCAGTTGGAGACAAAACTGTCTACTGCCTACTCAAGGGAGGAAAAAAAAAAGTGCCCAAAGTGCCCAGTGGGACAATGGAGCCTGTCAGTACCAGTACGGCTGAGCTATATCGTACTCTTATCCGTTCAAAAATGCTGGTTGTAGAGTCTGGCCATAGAAACGTGATACTGAAAATGACCGCGAAATTTTAAAATACTAGCTCTAGTATCGCTGTACAAACTAGGACTAAACAGTTTTAGTACTTTTGACATTAATATTTTCGTCGCCAATGACTGATATATCTGCACCACTGCATTGGTATCAGTCATGGGCGATGAAATATGGGCTAGAATTTTTAAAGGCGGTAATTTTCAGTATCACGTTTTGATGGCCAGACTCTATTAGACATTTTTCTCTATGATCAAACATGTTTCTTAACATGTTACTAGATTGACCAGGGCTATTACGATTTATTAGTACATATTAGAAACGTACAGTTTGCTTCACTGATAATTTTTGTTTCAAAAACTACTCGAAATTGACAAAATTCACGCAGAAAACATGTTCTTTTTTCAACTTATTTCCGACTGCACGCAATGAAAGCATGCAATACCTATGTTAAAGCATAGTTCATATAGAATTGGAACACGATGGAAGGCATACAATTTTTAAATAAAAAGAAAAACAATGTTTTTAATTAGGTAAACAATATAAAAGATTATTTATTCAATCACATAAATTTCAATCATTCACTACGTTTATGCACAAAATTACGGACTCTTCTGGAAATAGTATTCATCATCCTCTGAACAAGACCTCCGTCCACCTTTTTTGCCTGTTGATTCCATGTGGTCCGCAACGAGTTGATGTCTTGGACTATTTTGCCAGTTTTATTTAATTTTCCTTTCATTATTGCCCAGTAGTTTTCAATTGGTCGAAACTGGGGACAATTGGGTGGGTTCAGCTCTTTTGGTATGAAATCAATGTGATTTGCAGCATACCACTTCAAAACCTTTTTTGAATAATGGCAGCGAGCCAAATCAGCCCAAAATTTGACAGGACCATTGTGGCTTCGAATGAAAGGCAAAATTCGTTTCTGCAGGCACTCTTTCTCATAATTCATAAACATCGAATGTCATTGTTGCCGCAGTGACGAAAACTTTAGTCTTAAGACCGCAAACTACATATATCCTGCTCTCATATGCTTTTTTGAAAATTTCTCGAGTTTGTGTCTTTGTGAAACTTGTATTTTTCGTCAACATTCCCTCTAGCGTCGGTCTTGTAAAACTTTGAACCTGGTAGTTGGTTAAAGTCGAGCTTTACGTATGTGAGACATACGTAAAGCTCATCCAACAAGAATCATCCTTTGAATTTAGTCAGAACTTTGTCATACAGCAGACGAGCTCGTGTTTTAGCTGTTTTGTTCTGTTTGACGGCGAATCCGTCTTATAGTAGGTACTGTGATTTTTATAATTTTCGAGCTAAATCATAATCTGACAGCCCTGGATTCTGTGTCACTGGCCTTAAAACCTTCTTCTCCAAAGTTTTATCCGTTGTACCAGACCGTCAGTTGATTTGAGGCTTCCTATCGAAGGCCAGAGAATCCTTGTATTTTTGTATGACCCTACAAACAGTAGTTTTCGGGAAATTTAACGATTTAGCAAAAAATACCCAGACCAAGAGGGATTTTCCACGTATTTGTTCACAATACATTTTCGCCGTTCAACTTCCATCACCAATAAAGTCAGATCAACCGAATTTCTATCATCGAGTCTTCAACATATACACATTGAGTTGTGATTGTCAGTTTTTTTATGTGTCGAACCATATTTTTATTTTAGTTTATGATAAACGTGTGCCGGTTATAAGTGAACTATGCTTTACCATCTAGAACTCAGGGAAAGTATTATTCACTTTAAAAAAATTGGTTCAAATTATTACTACGCTTGTCATAATATGAAAAAAATACATTTAAAAATAAATGTATAAGCCCTCAATAGGCTATTAAAAATGCCTCTTATAGTAAAGATCGGAAGGTGCATACTTATTTATTTATTTAAACTTTATTGCTCAAAAGAAAAACTTAACGCATAAAAGGCGGCGGACTTTTTGCCACGGGGCACTTATCTATCATAGGTACATATAGCATTAGTAATACGTGGCTGGAGATGTCGCAATGCCGCGTCGACTTTGGCCTTTGCGTTATTAATATACATATTCTTAATGGGTTTTCAATGCAATAAATATGATATTCGATAACTCTGTAGTTCTGACAAATAAGGTAGTTTAGTGGCGTCCCGCTGAGGGCTATTTGTCAATGTTGAATAAATATAGTGTTTTAAACAAAACCTGTGACCTGAGGCCTGGATCGAAATGTCTAATCACATATCCGTGAGATTTCGCCTTGCACGAGTATAAAGCATACCAATTTTATTTTAGTCATGTGTTCTATTTAAAGTAAACTTTACGTTCAGTGGGCCATGAGCACGGATAGCTGACCCTGATGAAGAGATACGATTTCGAATTCTAAACATGTCGGGTCCTTCCTGACAATACTGTCTGTCTGTCTGTCTTCAGGCTGTAGCTCATGAACAATAGACAGTTGCAGATGGGTCATTGTCAGATTTAGGTGCGCGTCTTTCCGGTGGACATTTGCGAAATTAAGGATTCCAGGGCCTAATTTTCTGATTAAATGCCTGTGAGAATAAAGAACGTTCCCTCTTCTATAATCCGATGTGTAATAGCAACATAACCTAGAGTCATACAAGCTCTTAACTTTTGACCACCGAAGGGACAAATTTTGTTTTTTGAACTGACTATAACCCACATAATGTATTTCTGCTGCCGCTACAACAACAAATATCAACCTACTAAAAACAGAATAAAAAACATATTTAAGTGGGGTTCCAATTCCAATACAGCAAACGTAATCGGTTGCGTTTAGTTTGCACCTCAATTGTATCCGATGCCATATATACGAGGTGCAAACTTAACTTAACCCGGCTGGGATTTAGTTAAGATTGGATAAGTATTTGTATGGAACCCTCGGTGCGCGAGTTAGAATCGCACTTGGCCGGTTTTTTTCCTTTTTTTTGCCATTCGTAAATAGAAAAGGAAGCTGTCAGCTTCCACGTCCTATTTAGAATCGCTAAATCATCTCATTTGCAATCAAATCATAAAAATGCCCTAACTTTCATTATATCTTCAAACTAATTTCAACTTTAAGATAGCTGAGTGGAGAACTCAAATAAAAAGTACACAAAAAAGGTGATTAAGGGCCTATCACACTTGCGATTTGCGAGCGTATTTTCTATACAAATAAGCGACGCGGCGAACACGCTGCGCGATCGCCTTCATACAAAATACGCTCGCAAATCGCAAGTGTGATAAGGCTCTAAATCTTATTTACGATCAAGTTTCGGTGGTCGCAGTAGAGAAATGACTCAAGTATTCGAAAGTTCTACATACGCTCTTTTGGAATGGAAAGGTGAAGTGTAGCGAATGCAAATGACTCGCATTTTCGGTACCCTTACCATGAGTTTACAGTGACTGTACTCGCCAGCGACTGCGTAAACGATATGTATAGAAAATTGTAGTTCTAAAAAGTAACCGCTAGGGGCGTTGTACTATTCTCCATACAAATTGTTTACGCTGTCTCTAGCTATTTTCCCGTTAACTCAGTAAGGGCACGGAAAGCGTGTGGTGCAAACGCCGGGAGTACAGTCAACCAATTTGATTCCTAGGCTGCGCGTACCGCGGCCGCTGCAGGACACCATCGCAAGTGCAGACTTCTGGCCGAAGGGTGTTGTGTTCCGGCAGTTCCGGGGCAATCTGCCGAATCCTGCGCCAGATCAGACGACGCAACGGAGCCACGCTGTTACGTCGCCTAAATCAAACTAGATTTAAGTTTTTATTTTATTTTATGTATAATTTTGTAGTTCACAGTGCCTTAGTTTAATCACTGTAATGCTGTGTAACTAATTTGAATTTAAAAAATAAATAAAATAAAATTAATAAATAGGCCATTTCGTACCTTGTCACAGTGAACGTCAACATGAAAGCCGCTTGAAATATCATAATTATCATTGTCATTGTGATAAGGTTCTATAGTGGCCTAGAAATCAATTGATTGACTGTACATGTCTTTTAATTTCGATTCCGATTTTAATAAAACGGCTGCAAAGCTGGTATGAAATTGGAAATTTCAAGCATTTCGAATTTACAAACAATTGAAGTCACGAGGCGGTCTACAGTTCACAAAGCGTAGTACTCAGCTGATGGGTTAGGGTGCTCCACTGGAGCGGAGCGGAGCGGAGTCGACCAATCACAAACGTGAAGTGGAGCTGAGATACAGATTTCAACTCAGGTGTTTGATCTATTCCACACTCCGCACCGCATCGCTTCAATGGAACCGCACCCTATCTCTTTACACTGCACACGGTTAACAAACGATCAACCATCAATAACGATTAAAATGTGTCGAGTCAAGAGCGACCCGGTACAAAGGGAGCCAAAAAACAGTTGAACCCTGATTTTCAACCTGTGCTGACAGGTTGGTTGGATGATAGTGCATAAATGTACATAAAAGGGCCAGAAGGTTTAGAAAGAGATAGGTAACATTATCGCGATAAGTGTTTGTACGGAACCCTCGGTGCGCGAGTCCGACTCGCACCGCACGTTGTTATTAGGGTTCCGTACCCAAAGGGTAAAAACGGGACCCTATTACTGAGACTTCGCTGTCCGTCCGTCCGTCCGTCTGTCACCAGGCTGTATCTCAAGAACGGTGATAGCTAGACAGTTGAAATTTTCACAGATGATGTATTGCTATTGCCGCTAAGTACTTATAAGGCCTCATGTTCATGAATTTTTCTATAATTTTTTGACTCGTGGTTGAAAAGTTAGAGGGGGGGGACCATTTTTTTTATTTTCGGAGCGAATATTTACAAAACTACACTGACTTTATCAAAAAGTAATGTTTAGAGACCCCTATAATTTTTAACAGACCTATTTAACAAAAACCCACACACTAGGATTGAAACGAAAAAAAAAATTCACCCCCACTTTAGGTGTACGAGAGGTACCCGAAAAAAAAATTTTTTTTTGTTTTTTTTTACCGTCTTGTCGGCGTGATACATACACATATACTTATAAATTTCAGCTTTCTAGTACTAATGATCACGGAGCTAAGCCGCGGACGGACGGACAGACGGACAGATGGGCATGGCGAAACTATAAGGGTTCCTAGTTGACTACGGATTACGGAACCCTAAAAATTGGCACTGTAGGTTTCAAGTATATACCAATAAATCCCAATAGCCCCGTTCTAGGTAGAAACATCGATAATATCAAATAGGTATGTTAAGAAACATGTTTGATCATAGAGAAACATTTCTAAAACAATCAGCATTTTAAAAGGAATCTCGAGTAATATTCTTTTCACTTCTATTGTTCATAAAGTTAGACGATAATTTTAGCTTCGTTAAGCGGGGCTTAAAAGATCGTTTTAGCCCCTAGGGTTTATATAAAAAACATTATAATACCTTCTACGAGAAAGCGCCAGAAGCACCCAGAAGGCACTGAAAGCGTCGGATCTACAAATTTTCCATAGAAATTATTTTTTATTTTCTCGTAGACGAAGTGAAAAGCAAAATGTGGTAATCACGTGGCTTAAAGGAGGTCATTATATGACATGACACTCAGGTTATATTTGTATTCGCTCGTTTCGCTCGGATGTCTTGTCACAATGGCTTAGGTATTTAAGCTCCTTTTGAAATAATCTAACTATATTTATTCTTATTTTCAATTTTGTTAGCAAACATTTGCCAATACGTTCGAAGTTTTACGGAATGGAGAGTTGAAGAAGTTTTTAAAAAATCTTGGATTTGTTTATTGGTAGGAATAACCCCTCTCATTCTGCGCACCCCCAAATTATAGGATACTTTGTACCCGACTACGCATAAGCAAAAAAGGGGGTTATGACTTTTTCTCCCACGCGGAATTCGGGGTCATCTTCTATTATCACTGGCGCATCCAGCGCTCTATACCTGCGCGCGGGCAGCCATGATTCGGCACTAGCGATGATTCAATCATCACCGTCTACATTGTGCGCGGACAGGTGATGTCTTACTACGCTACGTGTGACACGCGGGTCAAAACGTCTTAAGTCATTACGTTTTTTTTCGACTACTGCAAAAGGGGAGTTTATGTTTAGTAGTTTAGGTTATAAAGTTAAACATTATTTTTAACATGCTCACATTTTTAGGGTTCCGTACCCAAAGGGTAAAAACGGGATACTGAGACTTCGCTGTCCGTCCGTCCGTCCGTCTGTCACCAGGCTGTATCTCAAGAACGGTGATAGCTAGACAGTTGAAATTTTCACAGATAATGTATTTCTATTGCCGCTATACCAACAAATACAAAAAATAAAATAAAATAAATATTTAAGGGGGGCTCCCATACAACAAACTTGTTATAGATTATGGTACGGAACCCTTCATGCGCGAGTCGGACTCATACTTGCCCAATTATTTATTTTTTTGGCGTTAGGGTGGTGAAGAGACATACCTACCTACTCATATGTACAGAGATATTTTAACGACGCGGTTGGCGCAGTGGTAAAGCAGATGCCTACAGAGCCGGCGGTCCTGGGTTCGAATCCCGGCAAGGGCAAATATTTGTGTGATGAACACATGCCTGGGTCATGGATGTTCTATGTATTTAAGTATATATTTATCTATATAAGTACGTATATCGTCGTCTAGTACCCATAAAACAAGCCTTCTTGAGCTTAATTTGGGACTAGGTTGATTTGTGCGAGATTGTCTGATATTTATTTTATTTATTTACCTATGTATATTTTGAGAAACTGTTTTACTTATCTGTATGTCTAATTGTATCGTAATTTTTTTTTGTATTTTTTATTGCAGCAGCAATGAACGCAGCAGAAATGCTTCATCAATGAAAATTTCAACTGTCTAGCTATCATGGTTCATGAGATACGGCCTAGTGACAGACGGACAGACAGACGGACAACGGAGGCTTAGTAATAGGGTCCTTTACACCCTTTAGGCATGGAACCCTAAAAATCGTCTTTCAACAATCATCTATTTTAACAATATTTGCAGAAATGAGAATGTCGAAAAAACGCCTTACAAACGCTGAATATTGCCCCGGACGACGATAAGGTGTATGACGTTCAAGCGGCGCGGTCAAAACGCTCAGAGATTGTCCAGGGGTGAATTTCAACAAGCTCGAAATTTACCTAATTTTGGTGGCTTTTTTATAGTTGATGTTACGAGTAAAAATTATTCCATCAATATTACAAATAAAGTCATAACCAATATTGTGTAGTAATGGCCCTTTGTTATACATAATAGTTTTAAAGGTTTTAGTAATTTGCTTGTCACCAAAATTGCTAGTGCCCACAAAAATTAGTTTTTTTGGCCACCAAAATTGTACATCTACACCAAAATTTGTTACTTGTGCTAAAAAATTATATAGGCTATTCCATAGCAGCTCACATCCATGGCCTGTCATTCTGATAAATGACTTGGCGGCTACTTTACCGCTCCGCGTCTTCATTTGTGATATTCAATCGCGTAAGATCTCTCAAATATTTGATTGTGGTACAAGTTACGAAGAAGTTTTTTTTTTTTCGTTCAAAAATGCTGATTATTTTAGACGTTTTTCTCTATGAATGTTCTTAACATATTATCAATGGTACTACCACAGTACTACTTAGAACAGGGCCATTGCGACTTATTGGTACCTATATATTTGAAACCTACGGCTTGAATTTTTCATTAATACTTTTAGCTTAAAAAACTACTACAAAGTGTTGACAAAATTCACGAACAACGCTGTTCTTTTTTTACAATTTTCGATTGAAATATGTTATTATCTAGAACTCAGGGAAAAGTATTTTTCACTTTAAAAAGTTGGTTGAAACTATAAATATATTTGTCAAAATAATAAAAAAAATGAATAAAGCCGCTTAACGCAAATATTTCTTGCCCTATTGGCAATTGGTTAATATGCATCTTATCCTTATTAATACTGACCTTATTACAATCGGACTTGAAAACATCCATCTAAACTCCGTTGAAAAGCTCCTATAAGACATCGCTCGCCGCCTCTACTCAAACCATATACAAACATACAAAAGAAACTTATCCTAGTACCCGACAATAAGCAATCACGCTCGTACTGTAATACTAGTAGTCACCCCGGCTCCGTTCGGGAACAATCCTCACAAATGTTTGACTCTACACCTATTGTTTGATGTTTATAATCCGGCAAAATAAGCCCACCATTCCACGGTGGCGCCACTGTCTTTACAACTGGTGAAATTTGTATTAATATCGTTAGTTCCAATCTTGAACGCAACCGCATTTAATTTGGTAGCGTTAATTGTTTTCGAATAGTTTGACGCGTTTCATTTACGAAGCTAACGCCATCTATTGAGAGTATTGAGACTTTCGATATTCAGTCTTATCTTAACTGAATAGAGTAATTTTAGTTCCTCGTGTTTTTTTTACATAATCCGTTCCTAATTTTTTTTTCTGTTGGGTCATAATGACTTGTGCCATTCACATACAGCCGTCAGTTGGGTTCGGATTTCTTTATATTTTGTGCCGTATCATTTCGTATTGTTTTTATAATTATGTGCCTTGTTATCCACACGGACTGAGGGAAGAGTAAGACACAATCAATAAAAATGACAATGTTATAACATGTCGGGTAAATATTGCTATTTATTGTGCCTTTGGTTTATACAGTCGAAGGGACCTTTGTCTGAATAAAACTTATTTCAGCCGGCCTAGGCCAGCAAAACCAGTCCATTCTTCAAGAGCTGAACATAGAACAGCGTCTGTCGGCATTAGTGAAGTCCCGAATCCTCACCTTTTTCGGGCACGTGTCAAGACGTGGAGCTTTGTCCATTGAGCGCCTGGTGGTCCAGGGCAAAGTGGACGGTACTAGACCACGCGGTAGATCTCCCATGAGGGGGACTGACCAAATCAAATCGGCCACAAATTGTCCCTTGAACGAGAGCACCAGACGCGCGGGTGTGAGAGAAGAATGGCGCCGTGTGGTTAGGCTTGCCACACAAGGAATGACAGCCACGACCACTCTGCCAAGAGTGTAACGACAAAGAAAGAAGGCCAGCAAAGCAACCTTCTTTTGTTTCGTCTTTTGCGTGTATCCATTTATGACATCGATTTCGTGTTGTTTTTATTTTTATTTCATTATTATATGTATGGCATAGCAAGCGTCGGTCCGACCCAGGGATAGTGGCGCTACAAACAGCTTTCATATGGCAATTATGTGCATACGTCATATATTTGCTTTATTTAACGTCAATCGCTATTTGTCAAAGATTTGTCATTTAACAAATTCAAAACATTGTTTACCGGAATGCTGCTCAATCCTTCGTTCTTCTTGCGAAATAAATACTGAATCCTATTGAAAAAGCTCGACTTTCATCACTGCGGATAGTTTTGGCTTTTTATTATGCAAAAAATATTTCTAAATTGCGGAATATTTAGTCCTGTTTCCTCTTTGTGTACATCAGTGACATTCACCGACTTTAACGTCAGTTACCAAAAATTGGTCGTTGCTAGTAAAATAAATTAGTATCACTAAAAATCCGCAATATGGCGTGGGTTGTAAAACCCCTTGTGGGGTTATATATGTGATTGAAAAATCACTATACAAGCCTCGAACAGGGATTGCCGGCCTTTGCAGTAATGGACTATTAATGCCTTAGGACGTGGCCACATGTCCACGACACGGCGTCGTAAACGTAAAACGACACGGTGTCGCGTCGGAGCGCGACACATTATCCACCGTGCGAATATACGTTGCCGCGTCGTGAAAACACACGACACGGCGTCGTAAACGTAAAACGACGCTGTGTCGCGTCGGAGCGCGACACATTATCCACCGTGCGAATATACGTTGCCGCGTCGTGAAAACACATGCTGCACCGGGCACCGCAGGTCGCGCCGCGCGCCGGGCAGATTAACTTTGCTGTGTTGAGTAGATAGTTGAACGTGCGGTGCCACGTTCGATTACGACGCCGCAGCTTCTCGTACATGTTCAAAATATTTTGCGATCAGTTTTCAATTCGACATGGACCCTATCACACGTATTCTGCTATTGTTGCTTTTAAGAAGAAGCATGAAGAAAAAGCAGAAGAAACGAAAATATGTTGGATAAATCCATATCTTTCTATTATGAACCATGATGGCAGTCATTTCAAAAGGAAGTACGAGGCTTTAAAAATAAGTGATCACAAGTTTTATGATTATTGTAGAATGTCTGTGTCAAGTTTTGAAGAACTATTATGGAAAATATCGCCTCGTTTAAAAAGGCAAAATGTATTTAGGAAACCAGTTCGACCTCTGGAGATGTTGGGATTAACAATAAGGTAAGAATTACGTATATTCGCACGGTGGATAATGTGTCGCGCTCCGACGCGACACAGCGTCGTTTTACGTTTACGACGCCGTGTCGTGTGTTTTCACGACGCGGCAACGTATATTCGCACCGTGGATAATGTGTCGCGCTCCGACGCGACACAGCGTCGTTTTACGTTTACGACGCCGTGTCGTGTGTTTTCACGACGCGGCAACGTATATTTGCACGGTGGATAATGTGTCGCGCTCCGACGCGACACCGTGTCGTTTTACGTTTACGACGCCGTGTCGTGGACATGTGGCTACGCCCTTATTCAGGTTATTACAGCTGTGTAAGGGTTGAATAAGCGCTTATGCAGCCTGGTGCTACTTGGGTAATTTTTAGGGTTCCGTTACCCAAAGGGCAAAAAATGGAATCCTATTACTTAGACTTCGCTGTCCATCTGTCTGTCTGTCTGTCAGTCTGTCTCTCTCTGTCTGTCTGTCTGTCTGTCTGTCTGTCCTCTCATGAACCGTGATAGCTAGACAGTTGATATGTTCAGATGTTTTGTAGCCCCTATAAAAACAAATACTACAAAACAGAATAAAATAAATATTTAAGGGGCTCCCATACAAAAACGTGGTCGGTTGCGTTAACTTTGCACCTCAGTTGTATACGACGCCATACATACTTGGTACAAGCTTAACTTATCCCACCAGTTAAGATGGGAAGTGTTTGTACGGAACGTAAGTGGTACGTAAGTTCGATTCACACTTGGCTAGCTTTTTGTTACCTATTCCAAGTGACCTACACTCTAATAGGTAGGCTTTAGGTATAGGACATACATTAGCCTCCTGAGTTCCAGTGTCCTACACATAGTACATAAACTTCAATTAATAGTTAACTGTCAACTATTTGTCATAAGGCTAAAATTAAACTGACAAATTATGAATGCTGGTCGTCAGGGCTTAGAAACTCAGTTATGGCACGTTATCGAGCCTCAGTTTCGCAAAGCGGTTTATTACGAAACCGGGGGGCTTATTCTAAATCATGCGACAATTTCTATTCCCACCGCGAGTCGCACGCGCACGTAGTGATACGTGGCGACGGCGCGATAATGCGGAGGTTTGTTCCGATTTCGACCCGTGACACAAATACCCCAACGGGGTGTTTTTCAACCCACGCCATGTTGCGGATTTTTTGTGGTACTAATTTATTTTACTGGCAACGGTACATTTTTGGTAACTGACGTTGAAAGTCAGTGAATGTCACTGATGTAAACAAAGAGGAAACAGGAATAAATATAGTAAGCAAACTTCAAGTAATTTTGGACTATTCACAGTTATGAAGGTCAAGTTTTTCAATAGGATCCAGTATTTATTTCGCAAGAAGAACGAAGGAATGAGCAGCATTCCGGTAAACGTTTTGAATTTGGTTCATGATAAATCCTTGACAAATCGCTAAGTACTATCGTTTAATAATGCAAATATTGACGTATGCACATTATTGCCATATGAAAGCTGTATGTAGCGCCACTATCCCTGGGCTGGAACGACGCCTTTTCATGTTGTGATTAAAGACGTGCCATCGAAAGAACTCATGGATTAATACCGTATTTGACTGAGGGAGCGAAATGACCACGTCTCCGTTTCAGTTGAGCGAAAATGTTTCCGTATGTCCGGCTTCCGCATCTTTACTGTGTTTTACTTTTTATATTGTATCAATTTCCTAAACTGGGAGAATAAATGAATGCCAGAAAAGTAATGGTTTTAAGGCACTTGATCATTATTGCTACAGATAAACTCAAGGGCAACATCAGGAGCGCACCGGCGCCCGCGCAGCTCCGGGGTCCGGACGCACCCTCACGCAGATCTAGATCCCGCTTCTTGGAACATTGTATGAACATTGTCCTAAGTTTCTAATCAAATATCAACTATGTCAGTGCACTTAAGACATGTATAGTGTTCTAGGGAGACACTACCGTAATCCGTTGCATACTTAGAAGGATATAATATTTTCATTGCTCCTTTTCTCAGATTATAACTTAACGTTAAGTTTGCACCTGGTAACTAATTGCGTCGGACACAAATGTGGTCCAAACTTAACGTATCGGGTTATACAAATCGAGGTTTCATTCTCGTCTGCAACCTCCTCCAAAAATTTACCAATAGATACGAAATTTTTGAAACTGAATGGGAAGCAAATGTTCTGTGTCATAAATTATAAAATTAGTATACTAGACGGCCGCTTGCGGCGGAATTATGGACAAAAACAAACGGTTAATAGGTACCATGCTAATCACAAATTTCATAATCAGAAGCGCGATAAACGAAATGGTCCGACATTTTCTTCCCATTTAATTCCTCAAACTTTGTGAAGAGACGAGAACGGCACCTTGATTTGTATGGAAAAATTGGCCATAGTATTTCCTTTTAAGGATTTAAGGCAGTCGCTCTCCAAGTTCCAGTAATTTTATCCCCACTGTATAACTGGCTCCGTCTTCCGTCTTCTATTCTATAGAATGGGCGCTCGGCAGCAACCGTACAAAGCCATCTATAGGTAAACATTTATTTCTCCTCGCCGAAACGGCTAGACAGATTTTAACCAATTTAGTTACTGGACAACCAAAGATGGTTATGGGACATTTACCCGACTACGATAAAAAAAGAAGTTGCGTGCGCTTTCTAGTGAATATTAACTTTTCTCATCTTTACGTAAATAAGTAATTAACTTGTCCGTTTGTTAGTTTGCCCACAATGGTTTACACACTGAAAAAAATGGTTTGTTGGATTTACCAAATTAGCAAAGGTTGGCTAAATTACATGGAAACTACGATAAATATAACAAAACCTCGCTGTTGAACTTACAAAACTAAAAAGGTTGAAGTTGGTACCAGAGTTCTGATGTAAATTAACAAAGAGTATTGTATATTTTACCAAACAAACCTCAACAATTTAGTTTGGTTGATTTTATCATAGCAATATGATAAATATAACAAGACCTCGCGGTTGATCTTACAAAACAACAAAGGTTGAGGTCAAAATATAGTCCCTACCAGAGTTAAATAGTATAAATTAACAAATAACATTGTACATTTTAACAAACAAATTTCTACAAATTAGTCTGGTTGGTTTTATTATATAAATATGATACATATAACAAGACCTCGCGGTTGAACTTACAAAACATCAAAGGTTGAGGTCAAAATATAGTCCCTACCAGAGTTAAATAGTATAAATTAACAAAAAAACATTATACATTTTACCAAACAAATTTCTACAAATTAGTCTGGTTGGTTTTATTATATAAATATGATAAATATAACAAGACCTCGCGGTTGAACTTACAAAACAACAAAGGTTGAGGTCAAAATATAGTCCCTACCAGAGTTAAATAGTATAAATTAACAAATAACATTGTACATTTTAACAAACAAATTTCTACAAATTAGTCTGGTTGGTTTTATTATATAAATATGATACATATAACAAGACCTTGCGGTTGAACTTACAAAACAACAAAGGTTGAGGTCAAAATATAGTCCCTACCAGAGTTAAATAGTATAAATTAACAAAAAAACATTATACATTTTACCAAACAAATTTCTACAAATTAGTCTGGTTGGTTTTATTATATAAATATGATAAATATAACAAGACCTCGCGGTTGAACTTACAAAACAACAAAGGTTGAGGTCAAAATATAGTCCCTACCAGAGTTAAATAGTATAAATTAACAAATAACATTGTACATTTTAACAAACAAATTTCTACAAATTAGTCTGGTTGGTTTGATTATATAAATATGATAAATATAACAAGACCTCGCGGTTGAACTTACAAAACAACAAAGGTTGAGGTCAAAATATAGTCCCTACCAGAGTTAAATAGTATAAATTAACAAATAACATTGTACATTTTAACAAACAAATTTCTACAAATTAGTCTGGTTGGTTTTATTATATAAATATGATACATATAACAAGACCTCGCGGTTGAACTTACAAAACAACAAAGGTTGAGGTCAAAATATAGTCCCTACCAGAGTTAAATAGTATAAATTAACAAATAACATTGTACATTTTAACAAACAAATTTCTACAAATTAGTCTGGTTGGTTTTATTATATAAATATGATACATATAACAAGACCTCGCGGTTGAACTTACAAAACATCAAAGGTTGAGGTCAAAATATAGTCCCTACCAGAGTTAAATAGTATAAATTAACAAAAAAACATTATACATTTTACCAAACAAATTTCTACAAATTAGTCTGGTTGGTTTTATTATATAAATATGATAAATATAACAAGACCTCGCGGTTGAACTTACAAAACAACAAAGGTTGAGGTCAAAATATAGTCCCTACCAGAGTTAAATAGTATAAATTAACAAATAACATTGTACATTTTAACAAACAAATTTCTACAAATTAGTCTGGTTGGTTTTATTATATAAATATGATACATATAACAAGACCTTGCGGTTGAACTTACAAAACAACAAAGGTTGAGGTCAAAATATAGTCCCTACCAGAGTTAAATAGTATAAATTAACAAAAAAACATTATACATTTTACCAAACAAATTTCTACAAATTAGTCTGGTTGGTTTTATTATATAAATATGATAAATATAACAAGACCTCGCGGTTGAACTAACAAAACAAAGTTTGAGGTCAAAATATAGTCCCTAACAGAGTTAAATAGTATAAATTAACAAAAAACTAAAATTTTGCATGCATGTATAAATCGGATGACAATGCAATACTATTATGACATAGAGCTGATCTGATGATGGAGCTGGAAGGTGGCCATAGGAACTCCGTAATTAAACGAAGCAACCCCACCGAGTTTGGGCTAGTTTAATTCGTCTTGACGATTACTTTGATACTATATGGTAACCAGGTTCTGATGATGGAGCTGGAAGGTGGCCAGGTGTTCCGTTTGTTATCAACTAGGTAAGTCGTAGTAAATCTTGAATTAAAAATGCTAGAAAGTTAAAAATAAAATTAAAGAAAAATAAAACTTTTTTAAAAACAAGCTTTTATTATCTGTTGATAAAATGAACTAAAAAGTTTAAAATAAATTAACTCTAATAAGAAATATAATACCAAGGTTACCGGAGCAGAGGCAGACCGAAAAGGAGATGGCGGGATGACCTGGATGCATTTAGTAACGAGTGGAGGGAGCATGCAGCCAATAGAGACGATCAACTAGGTACGTCGTAGTAAATCTTGAATTAAAAATGCTAGAAAGTTAAAAATAAAATTAAAGAAAAATATAACTTTTTTAAAAACAAGCTTTTATTATCTGTTGATAAAATGAACTAAAAAGTTTAAAATAAATTAACTCTAATAAGAAATATAATACCAAGGTTACCGGAGCAGAGGCAGACCGAAAAGGAGATGGCGGGATGACCTGGATGCATTTAGTAACGAGTGGAGGGAGCATGCAGCCAATAGAGACGAGTGGCGCAAGAGAGGGGAGGCCTTTGCCCAGCAGTGGGACACAATATAATACTTTATAAGTTCATTGTAACCTTTAACGTTAATTAAACTTCTTCGTCTACGACAAAATTTAATTCAATATCGTACATAATTATATATTTTTGACACAAACTTTACACCTTAATTATTAAATCTTCCCGTTTTTATCACAGTCCCAATTTTATAGATAAAAGCGGAAGATTTCATAATTAATAATTAAGGTGTAAAGTTTTAGTGTAAAAATTATATAATTATGTACGATATGGAATTATTTTGTCGTAGACGAAAAAGCTTACAATGTATGTATCCTTAAAGGTTACAAAGAACTTATAAAGTGTTATATTTCTTATTAGAGTTAATTTATTTTTAACTTTATATATAATTTTTTTAACCAATAATAATTTAAGAATTTTTTAATAAGTTTTCTAAAACGGCTGTAACGATTTCGAAAGCGGGTGCGAAAAATCGATCTAGCTATGTCTCATATCTGTGAAAATTAGTTTTCACCGTATTTCAAGCAAAGCTCGCTCACCCAGGTACTGCTATACAATCTGAGATAAAATCACTGAGTCAGTATGAAAATAGTGATTTTTGGACGTCAAAATCTCGTGATCGGTAAGAGGGATTCGGTAATTAAAAAACGGTCTTACAAGATTGCAAGCATGTAGGTCAAATAGATTTTCAGTTATTTGGGGGTCAAAAGTGGCTGTTGTTGGCTGTGGCTGGCTGACTGGTGTGAGTTTTGCTTTGCCCCACTTATCCATAACCACGTCAAAACTATTCTACTAGTGCTATGTCTGAGGTAATTTTCCGTTTACTACATTTCATTGCTTAGAGGCATTAAATCGCCTGTCATTTATCGAAAATGGGACCAATTATTCATAACGACGCCAACAAAAATGTAGCGGCAAAAATACTTGAACGTGTAAGAGGTTATCAATGTAAAAGGGGTATTTTTTTCATTAAAAAATACAAGACGTTCCCGGCTTTGAATGCAATAAGAGAAAATAAAGCTGAATCTACGTCCAATGGACTATAATATTTTATAGTCTATTAACTATAAATTGACTTTGTAATCGGCAATTTTTGACAGGGCACGCGTCCATACTAATTTGGTTTCGTCCTTTGTTTGGTAAAATTTACAATATTCTTTGTTAAATGACACTATGAACTCCGGTAGGGACTGTATTTTGACCTCAACCTTTGCAGTCTTGTAAGATCAACCGCGAGGTCTTGTTATATTTATCATATTTATATAATAAAACCAACCAGACTAATTTGTAGAAATTTGTTTGTTAAAATGAAGTGGATCAAATTTAACTTGCAAGATTTGATTACAGAACGACATCAGACAGACAGACAGACAGACAGACAACGGGACAGGTGAAAGTAAATAAAAGCTTGTAATATGTATACCTAATAATATTAAGATAGGTAAGTATAATTGCCACTTACTTTTCATCGTATTATCTTACAAAAGAAGATATTATATTCACCTACTATACGATACTGTACCTACCTAATATAATTTTTACACCTTTAATTGTGGCAATAGCATGAAATTTTGCATTGTTCCTGCTTAAATACCGAAACTAACGAATTATGCATTGATGTCAATATTGCCAGTTTATTTTGTTATCTTAACGAAACGAACATTGGATTGTGTAGGTACACGCGCAACGTGCAATGGAACGGGCTATGCTCGGAGTTTCTCTGCGTGATAGAATCAGAAATGAGGATATCCGCAGAAGAACCAAGTAACCGACATTATTCAAAGGATTGCATGGTTGAAGTGGCAATGGGCGGGCCATGTAGCCCGGAGAACGGATGGTCGTTGGGGTATCAAAGTCCTGGAGTGGCGACCACGTATAGGAAAGCGCAGCGTAGGACGACCCCCGACAAGGAGGACGGATGACCTCATGAGAGTTGCGGGAAGTCGATGGATGTGGTCTGCACAGGATCGCACTTTGTGGCGAGCTTTAGGGGAGGCCTATGTTTAGCAGTGGACGTCCGTGGCTGATAGATAGAGAAATAGAATGCAAAATAACGTAGGTAGTATAATGCGAATTAATCACAGACCATAAGAATACTATAGACTGGGTATTGGGTATTACAAATTCAAATTCGTTTATTGCAAGAACATAGTAATAAATTAGGTGATACAGGTATATACAGTGTTGGTTATGTTCTACCAAAAAGGCATGCAAACAAAATAAAACAATATTCATATACTTCATTGTTACATATTACAATTTGTTACTTATGCCAAAAATAATTATTAAAACTCAGAATTTGCAGATTAAATTACATTAATTATTACATTATTTTTATAAGTATTTGCACCCCGTTTGTATGCGGCGCCATACATTTCAGATGCAAACTTAACTCAACCAGGCCAATTAAGATGGGATAAGTGAAAGTTTGTACGGAACCCTCGGTGCGCGAGTCAGAATCGCACCTGGCCGGTTTTTTTTTAATTCAGACAAGTAATTTTATTACAGCGAAATCAATAGCAGTCGGTGACAAAATCATTAGATTAAAACAGTATTATTGTTTTGCTAATCCACAATGTAATACGTGCTAGTCAGTTGACGACGAGGTTGGCGCAGTTTTAATGCACCTGCCTACTGAGCCGGCGGTCCTGGGTTCGAATCTCGGCAAGGGCAAATATTTGTGTGATGAACTCGAATATTTGTTCCTGGGTCATGGATGTTATCTATATATATTGTTTATATCTTCGTCGTTTGTTCGTCGTCGTTGTTTTGTTTCAACGTGAGATCAGTCTTAATACAAATAACTACAAATTATAATATTTGCGTAATACCTAGATGAAATAGCGTCGGAACGGTGTCTCCACAAAGCGGCGTCTGTTTTGAAGACGCCGAAAATAATTGCAAACTCGGTTTTATTAAAATGGCATAAGATTGAAACGCGGCTTACGCGGCATTGTCAAAGCCGCGTTTGTCTTTGCGACGAAACCACACCGCAGTATGCGAAATTAAGTCTTAACGAAACGGATTAAGTATTATGTTTGATTTGAGTGAATACGTAAATATAAGAGTGAGATGCTATTATTTCCCCCCTCCCGCACTACCGCACGGAACAGAGCTGTTGCGTCTGCCACAAATAGGGTTGCCACCTTTTTCTTTGACGGAAAGAAAATAAAAAGTCCGCACATAAATAAAAGAGGTACTTTTTCATCACACTTGCTCGTAAACGGTGTTATCACACGCAGAAGAAAAAGCGCAGTTACAGCCTATTTACCTCCCGCGGGAGTTATAGAAAATAAAGAATTATATATTGTCTATAAAAACAATTTACTATATTTCTTTAAACACATTTATGTTTTATTTTTCGGCTAATAACAGTTTCGTATCTGCTTTAAATATATTTATAGCATCTAAACATCTAAACTTTCTGTAAATGCTGAAGTGGCTATTTTATTAATTGTGATATTAAAAATTCAGCACTTTTAACGTTTTACGTTTTGTTAGCTGTCAAATGTCACTTATAAGCTGCGTTCAAATGACAAAACTCTTTCTCCACATGTGGATAAAAAGCGATTTTCTCTACAGATATATCAAACAATCAAAAAGGGGCTTTCCGAGCTAGTGAAGTGAAAAATATATATCATTCTTGATTATAATATCTTTAATACAGCATTCGATACACGATTCATAAAACTTCGCTCGATACAATTAATTCCCAAAATAACCTCCAATTCGAATTTTTACTTCATTTGTTTTTTTTTCTACGTGACACTATGAAACAAAAAAAAGGAGAAAAATCAATCATAACTAAAATAGTAATTTTACAGCTTCCGAATTTCAATAATTTAAGGCAATATTTTTAAAATAAATAATCATCGACAAATTCTTACGAAAAAAGATATCGCCTTACGACCCGCAAGCTCTGTCTCCGTCACTCTTTTGAAATGTGACAGGGACGGGTGGCCTGAGGAGGGGCTCGGGGCTCTGGTTTCCCTTATTTCATTTATATATATATTATTTTCATTGTATAAGCTATTCAGCAATTTTAATCCGATTCCCACAGCGGACTAATGTTTTGCATTCGTTTTATTTTCCTATTACCACTGCTACTACTGATAGTGCTAGCATTATCTGATCGTCATCTATTTTGAAATTATTTTACTTTTCACAGTTTTCAAGTACAATACTTTATAATAAAGTCCGGTATTGACAACCCTAGCCAAGCGAGCACTCGTCATAACCAGTTGTGGTGGTGGGATATCGCCAGCCAATCCTGCGAGGGCTGCGAGTCGTGCGTTGCGTGCCGTTCTTTGTTTGTTTATTCTGTCCGCAACGCCAGGCGTCAACTGGTGTCGTGTAGGTTTCTCCTTTAATTTGCGCTTGCGCCGTTTTCGTGTTTAAAGTGTGTGAAACTAACTATTATGGACAGTGATTTTGATGATGATTTAAATGTCGGGGTTGCCGAATATTTAAAGGACTGGGGGTTATCTGAATCAACCATAACAAATTTTGAAGGTAAGTGTTTTGACCTATATTCTTAATAAGAATTATTATTTTTGTTAATAATTTAGTAATTATAGGATAAAAGAATAGAAATCTCATGCCTAGATATTAGGTACCTACCTAATTAGCTATTTTACTTTGATTAATTTACAAAACGAAATTCAGTCCAATTTACCTAATTGGTTTGGTTGACCTATTAAATATAAATTTATTTTCTTTCTAATTGTAATCTCGACCGTTTCTCGTATAGGTACATCGTATTGTAGTTTGTAGTTGACTGATGTAATGTTTTCCTTGTTTTTTAGTAAATCAGATTTCGTTCAAATTGCTTGAACACATACAGGAAACAGAAATGAGAGAGCTGATTCCTAGTTTAAAAGAAAGAATTTTATTCAAACGAGGATTGAATAAACTTCAAAATATTATTCGGGTAATTATTTTTCATTATTTTTTTCTTATTTCACAGAGTATGGAAATGATTTGTCTATGTTTTTGTTAAAAAATTACTTGTAGTGAGTGTTATGGTCCCTTATATACAATTACTTGTTACAGGCGACAGAATCTGATGAAACTCTAAGCATTGATAGCGATTTTTCTGCGCCCAGTTCCACGGCGAGCACAAGCAGTCATGAGTTCCCGACCACGGTAGAGAAATCTTATGTAAGTTCTTTTGCCTTAATTTTATGTGTATTTAAGCTTGGTACTTCTCTGTCTACCCAATATAGTCTGATGTGAATAGATTTACGTTGGCATACATTTTCATAGTATTGGGAACATTAAGTTTTCAAAACGTATCCATATTATATTTTTCCCTGACAGCATGCGTTATTTCATATTCATATTGTTTATTGCGAATCATGATCATTACAATAGATGGTATGGTAGTCATAGGTTGGTATATACATGATACCTTGTTAGGCCATTGTAATTTCTTATATACTAAGACATAATATATCAAAGACAATTTCAACTATTTTATACAGCTATAAAATGTTGTATCAGATTTTCCTCCGCGGGCGACTCGCGGGCAGGTATCAACACGTTACACAAACTAGCGCTGTCAGCGCTATCTATCTCGCTCGCGCCCGGACGGCCGAGTAGTAGACGTGGGTCGTTACGTCGTTTTCAAGAAACGTAACGAAACCAGTGACTCGGTCGCGCGTCAGCTGTTTCATAACTAGTGATTTTTGTAACTGGTTATTTTTATTCTGCTACTGTGATTGTTTGCAAAACTCGATTCGCGCGATCACCATCCCGCTCGCGCGGCTGGCCGGGACGGTGACGGCACGCGCGCGTTCTACATCTCGCTCACTCGGCTGGCTGTGGCCGGTGCAGAAGGTGAGCTCTCTCTCGCTCGATTACTCGACTCACAGATAGCAGTAATAATAAAATAACGCATTTACAAAAATCACTACTTGTTATTTGACGCGAAACTAGTGATTCGGTTACATGTCGCGTAACTAGTGACGGGAAATAACGCCCACGTCTACCGAGTAGTTGCTTTGGAAGCCTCGTACCGAGCGGCCATTGTTTTATAACGCGCGCTATCGCACTATACTTATTGACCGAGCGAACGAAGTGAGCGAAGCGTCTCTGCTTCAGCTTGGATGAAAAATAGTTGGTATATTTGGATTTCTGTTCTCGCCTAAAGGTCGCATTTCTCAACTCGACTGACTGACTCGAGTGACTCGCGAAAAAATATATATTTACTCATCAAACCTACTCACAAAATTTCATGTGAATCGGTTAGGAAAAGCGACCTCTATGCGAGAACAGAAATCCGGATATCCTAACATCCAAACATACTGGTATCAACGATTGTACACCAAAGCTGAAGCAGACGCTTCGCTAGCTCGGTCAATTATTTGAATAAACACGCTCAGACCGGATTATTTTAATTAAGACAATACCTATTGCCTACGAACATGTCAAAGAAAGCCGCCTTTTGAAACGCGCCGCGCCGCGCTTCTAGTGTTCGCAACAAATAGGTATGTGATGGTACAGCCAATGTGATTAGCTATTTATTTATTATAACAATTTTTTATTTATTAAATTTTTTATATTTTTTATTGATTCTAGTTAAGTAGGTAATTTTTCATAGCATTACTTTTTACTTTTTTACTCATTGAAGCACTTTTTAAAGATGCGAGATATGATGTCATTTTGGAAATGACCCCCTCCCCCTATAAAGTTTTGTGTTGTACACGGGTGAAAAGTTATTTTACGTCTCGTGTGTTGAATCACTCGCTACGCTCGGGATTCAATTTTTGAACCAGTCATAGAATCCTTTCGCTACCTCGTGTTTCAATTGAACACTCGCAGGTAAAATACAACTTTCCCCCCTTGTATAACAAATAACTATTTTATATCGACAATTTTTTTAGATATAATTTTTTAAGCCCTCGTTGTGACGATTGGTTGAATGACGGATGTATGCGATATTACTTTGGTCTATTCTATATAGAATTGGTAAGGAGAATTAAAAATAAAACTGTCAATGTCATCACGAATACTTTTTAGGGTTCCGTAGTCAACTAGGAACCCTTATAGTTTCGCCATGTCCGTCTGTCCGTCTGTCCGTCCGCGGCTTAGCTCCGTGATCATTAGTACTAGAAAGCTGAAATTTGGTACGAGTATGTGTATGTATCACGCCGAAAAAACGGTAATATAAAAACTAAAAAAGAAACTTTTTTCGGGTACCTCCCCTACACCTAAAGTGGGGGTGAGTTTTTTTAGGGTTCCGTAGCCAAATGGCAAAAAACGGAACCCTTATAGATTCGTCATGTCTGTCTGTCCGTCTGTCTGTCCGTCTGTCCGTCCGTAAGTCACAGCCATTTTTTTCCGAAACTATAGGCTATACTGTTGAAACTTGGTAGGTAGATGTATTCTGTTAACTGCATTAAGATTTTGATGCAAAAATAAAAAAATAATAATAAATATTGGGGGCACCCCATGCTTAGAACTGAAACTCAAAAATTTTTTTT
Source organism: Apotomis betuletana (assembly GCA_932273695.1). Lineage (NCBI taxonomy): Eukaryota > Metazoa > Arthropoda > Insecta > Lepidoptera > Tortricidae > Apotomis > Apotomis betuletana. The sequence continues at coordinate 5,575,959 of OW026298.1, read as the reverse complement.
TCATCAAACACATACGTGTGGGTTATCTATGGATAGGTCTTCAAAAATTATATCGAGGTTTCTAAAATATATTTTTTTCTAAACCGAATAATTTGCGTGACAGACGCTTCCAGTGGAAAAAAGTTGGTCCCCCTCCCCCTCTAACTTTTAAAATAAGAAAATGAAAAATCTAAAAAAAACATATGATGTACATTACTATAAAAACTACCAACGAAAATTGTTTTGAACGAGATCTAGCAAGTAGTTTTTTTTAATATTTTAATACCTAACTTTGCACCTAATTTATATGGGGCGCTATACATACCAGGTGCAAACTTAACTTAACCACTTAGGGATGGAAAGTGTTTGTACGGAACCCTCGGTGCGCGAGTCCGACTCGCACTTGGCCGGTTTTTTTTTCGTTCCAACCCTAGTGTGTGGGGTATCGTTAAATAGGTCTTTTAAAAATAATAGGGGTCTTCAAACATTATTTTTTGATAGTCAGCAGTTTTGTAATTATTCGCTCCGGAAATAAAAAAAATAGTGTCCCCCACCCCTCTAACTTTTTAACCACGGGTCATAAAAATATGGAAAAATTCATGTATATGAGGCCTTATAGGTACTTTTAACGAAAACTATATTGAATAAAATCGGTTGAGCCATTTTTGAGTTATCGCAAAATTTCCTAATTTTCTTTAAAATGACGTAAGTGCCGCGCGGTGTCCTTATACTTCGAACGTTACACATACATATTAGTTAAGTGCCATACTGGATTAAAACATTCTGCTCAAACGGCGCGTATAATCGATAAATTCCAGAAGGTAATAAGTAATTACAGTTACTTTGGCGTTTACGACCTTTTTGTGGAGGATAGGCAACTACGGAACCCTACACTGAGCGTGGCCCGACATGCTCTTGGCCGGTTTTTTAATGCTCCTTTCCAATTCCATATAGACCAAAGTAATATCGCATACATCCGTCATTCAACCAAACGTCACATCGAGGGTTTAAAAAATTAAATCTAAAAAATTAATCTATATAAAAATAAATTATTTTTAGATACTTTTTGAAAACTTAATGTTTCTAATTCTCTGCCCTTGTAATCGTGACTATAAGAGACTATAAGTGACGACGGTGGCATTTAGGTCTATTAAACACGCATTCTGAATAAATTATTATTCTGCATGCAAATATTCTGTTTCCATTTTAATGTATGCTATTTTCTTTTTGTTTAGACTGATGATTTAAAGATTATTTTAAAAACCAATAGTGCTGGAGAAATGTGTCTAGCTTCCTTAAAAAAAAATGGTAAATTAGACACTGCGGCACGCAACTACATGGTAAAATCTGTAGTGGAATATCATATGAAAAAATATGGTGAAATGAAAAAACAACAATTTCAAGATATTTCCGCACAAATTGTTACGTTAGTCCCAACTGAAGTGAAGGTATCGAAATTAAAACTGTGATTTTAAATTGTAATGAAATGAAATACCTATGTAGTTACAGTAGTTAGTTTATTATGATCACTTATTTACTCCTTGTAGTGTAAGAAATGTAGTGTAGTGCTTTTTTTTCCCAATTTTTAGGCTCAGTAGTGGTCAGACTACTTATACCAAAGGGGGCCCGGGACTTGGGTTTTTTTGCCGTTTTTGAGCATATTTTAGTTGCATCATGTAGAATACGCCAAAATAAGCATGTTTAATAATTTACACTTTTAATACTCTCCGATCAATATTTCGCGAGATATTGGGGTTCAAAGGTCAACCATTTTAAAGGGCTCTGACTTAGAAAAATTCGGAATCGTGAAATTTATCGAGCAAAAACGAGCGAAAAAATCACGTTTGTTGTATGGGAGCCCCTTTATTCTGGTTTTTAGTATTTGTTGTTATAGCGGCAACAGAAATACATCATCTGTGAAAATTTCAACTGTCTAACTATCACGGTTCATGAGATACAGGCTGGTGACAGACGGACGGGACGGACAGCAGTCTTAATAGTAATAGGGTCCCGTTTTACCCTTTGGGTACGAATACGGAACCCTAAAAACTATCATTTCCATATTGTTAGGTTGATATTCATGACAAATACCTACACTTAATGGTTATTTTAATTTCCTTGACTTTCATGCTTAGTTCCTTATAATTTTTACAAAAAAATTGTTTTCCATAGGAGACATACTACATTCCGAGCCAAAAGTTTGGCAGTAATAAATATATTCCGGCAAGGGGAAAACTTGCTGACAAATATAACAATCACAAACGTTTGCTACGAAAGAGTGGGGTAATAATAAACGAAAGGAGAGCCCACGCGAGCACCGACGATGTTCCGGCTGACACAGCTGCCAGTACACCAGTATCTAATGAAGAATATGAAGAGTTAAAACTTTGGCTGAAATACAACAAGGAGCCAGTGCCCGAAGTAATCGAGAATTGGAGGAAAACATCCAAATTGCGCCTTAAGGAACTACAATCCGAAAAATATGCAAACATACATGACGTCGTGAACGATTGGCCCTCATATAAATTGAGTTTCGGATACAAGTTGGTAAGTTGTGACCCTTTTTAAGCCCTATCCACACAGCGAGCGGGCGCAGATCGGCCCGAACCGTCCCGCGCCCGCTTGCTTTGTGGATTGGGCTTTACAAGTTTTCTATTAAATTACCCCGTATATTTGTATGTTAGTTTAAAATCTTGTGAGCAATATTTGACATAATTTGTACCTGATTACGCAATGTTTTCGAGCGTGCATAAGGTAGAAATAAAGTGGCTAAATCTGCTGAAGCATATCTGCCATCTTATTTCCTTGCAAACTTAATGAAAACCACTGTGTGGGGAAGCCTTAATGTGTATTTGATTGTAAAGGATCATTGATCAATTTGACCATCCTGGGGTCATCTACGAAACTACCGGGCATATACTTTAGAAATTAAATGAAATGAATGAGAAAATAGTTCTTAACTTATAGATATCAATATCCAGTATAAAGTAAACTGACACTAAAACAGTATGTTGAGTACATACTTAGTGTACGTTTATTTTATAGTGGACTTTGCAATATTTCGATGCATGCTACTCCATTTACGACTGTTATATTAAAGAAGGTACGGAACTCTTACTTTGGCTGAAACGTGATGAAGAACAAGATACCCAGGGCTAGATACTGGCCACGAGCAAACCCATTCGCAATCAAAAAAATATATATATACTCATCATAATCGTTTTTTTTTTTCAGATTGAACTGGATTTCGAAACCAAGTTTAAAGGATCAGAGCTCTGTCTATTCAAAAAATGGCCCATATTTTTAGAGAAAGCGCTTAATATTTTGAAAACGATTAAAGCTGCTTCTGTCTACATTAAATTAATTGAAGAAAATCCAAGTGAAGGTTGGTTATCATTACTATACTCGTATCGACTAAACTTTCACGAATAAAAAAAATGCTACCTATTTGGCCATACGTAATTCGGGCAAATTTTTTTTTCACGTATTGTATAATTATAGCGTTAGAACTAATTAAGTCAACGTAAATGTATCATAACGTATTTCATTTTTACTTTTCAGATGTTAGAGACTTCTGTTATTGCGCGGCAATTGGATTTAAAATAGTTCCAACTGTGAGAATACAGTGCCAAGATACAGCTGGCAAAAAAAAAGCCATAAAGCCAAGCATTCAAGAAGCTATGAACAGTTTCATTCTTCATGCAAAGGTAGGTCTAGTTTCACTTTTAACATTATTGTGAGCTGACTACTTTCCATATTTACGGCGATAGCCGCGTCCACACTGGGCGAGCCGCCTCGCACGGCAATTGCCGCGCGCGGCGGCGCGCTCTGTGTGTACGCGCCTCGCCCGCGGCGCCCGCACGCTTTGCCTCGGCCGAGCGCTGCCGCGGCCGAGCCGCGCGCTGTCGGTTTTTGTCCGTGCTCAAAGGTGCCTCGGTCGTTTGCCGCGCGCAGTGTGGACGTACACGTGTTTGCTTCGGTCAAATTATAACAGATAAAACAAAATGGCGTGCGACACTTACGTATTACGCGAAACGGAATAACCGTAACTAAATATTATGTGCTATTTGTTTGTTTTAAAGATAAAAAAATATTGAATTAGCTTTTTTTTGGAAAATTCTTTGTATGAACGTAGCAACAAGTCAAAAATCAAAAGCTGATTGCGTGCGGCGGCGCCATATTGTTTTATCTGTCAAATGGGCGAACAAGACGGCTCGGGTTTGCCGCGCGCGGCATTCGGTGAGCGTAATTTCATCCAATGCCCGAGGCATGCGCCGAATGCCGCGCGTGGCAATTGCCTCGCGACTTTCAATAATTCAAATTATTTAAAGCTACAGAAAAATCTGTAATTTTTTTCTTAGAATAAGGAAGGTTATTTCAATTTATAAAAAAAGTTTTGAAAATTTTCATCCATTCCCCATTGCAATACTAAAGCAATAATAAATTCTCAGTGTCAACACTGACTACGTATTATAAAAAAAATACGTTTAAATGTAAACAATTCATTCTAATTTTCCAGAACCAAAGCGAAATCCTCACCCAGCTGGACTATCGGCGAAAAGCCCAAATTGCTAAGGGTCTACGGTGCCAACCCATCATTGTTGCTGTCGGACCAACCATCGATGCCCTAAAGGACTTTTATGTTGCGTATGATAACATCCTTTATAAAATAGACTCGTTCTTGAAAGCACTGGATGTATGCTTCAAAACTTTTCACTGCCTGGACGCAGAATATCCCACAGAAGCCGTTCACATTTGGCTATTTCTGCAAAAATATTTTTATAACATTGACACAAAATTAGACAAAAAGCTTTCGGGAGTCTCATCATTTATCTCTGACTTGGAATAAGTGAGTTGTTTGCTAAATTTAATCAAAATGTTTGTTTGTTTCAAATGTCTCGCTTCAGTTGAAGATTACAAAGATTTTTGTGAACATTTAAAAGATCATCATAACTTAAGTGCAAACGCAACATATCGCTGTAAACAGTATCAATGTGATCGCGAATATCAAAATGTACGGTCTTTTAGACGCCACTTAATTTCCCAACATTTGAATGCACAAACAATTTTTAATCGAAATCTCCCTACAAATGATTCCGTTTTAAGTGAAAATATACATGATACGTGTAGTTTGTTAGATCCTTGTGAATCCTTTGAATATCATCCTCTAAACATTGGTCGTGAGAACGCTTTGGATACTGCCCATAGTATGTTAGAGAAATCTGCCGCTACGTTAGCGCTTTCATTATTCAGTGACGGTGGGGTTAACCGAAAAACTGCTCTTAAGATATTAGAAAATATTCAAGTTCATATTACCCAAGTTCTTGGTGATATTTTTAAACATGTAATGCCTATTTATAGTGAGTTCAGTCAAAGTGAAATAGATAATATACATAAACTGATTTCAAATCCTTTTGGTAATATACGCACAGAATATCAAATTATAAAATACTTTACAGATATCAATTGCTACATTGCTCCTGAAAAATACATTATTAATGAAAATGTTTCTGAGAATACAGTCAACACTTCAGTAATGCTTGCACCTAAATCCTGTACCGGGGCCAAATTACCACTTCGCTTAGTGTTCAAGAAAATTTTTGAATTACCCAAGTTTTACAAATTAGTTTCAAATACATTAAAACCTAACGAAGTTGATTTTCCAAATTTTGCTCACAGTTTAATTTGGCAAAAAAAAATTGCAAGTAAAGAAAGCAAACTCTGTTGTCCTTTTTTTATATATTTCGATGATTTCGAATGTAATAATCCCTTAGGAAGCCACGCCGGTGTACATTCAATATCAGCTGTATATTATCAATTTCCTACTATGCCACAGGAATATCTTTCACTGCTGGATAATGTGTTTGTTGCAATGTTGTACAACTCTTCTTTTAAGATATACGGTAATCACTCGGCATTCTACGAACTCATTAAAGAATTAACATATTTAGAGGAAGAAGGTATAGATATAAACACTGAAAATGGTAAAGTGAAAATCTATTTTATACTTGGGATGATATTAGGGGACAATTTAGGACTAAACACAATTCTCGGATTTTCTAAATCTTTCAGCAGCAATTACTACTGTAGAATATGTAAAAGTCACAAATCTATAATGAAAAAACAAACCAAAGCAGATAATGCACTATTAAGAGATCAGGATAATTATGCAAATGACCTTGAGCAAAATAATGTAACAGAAACAGGAATAAGCGAATATTGTTGTTTTAACGATATTCCTAGCTTTCACGTAGTGGATAACTGTTGTGTTGATATTATGCACGATATTTTTGAAGGAGTGTGTCATTACGACTTAGCACATATTATTTTGTATTATACTGAAATATTACACTGTTTTGACCTGGTCACTTTAAATAATCGCTTAAAATTATTTGACTATTCAGTTACAGAGCTTAACAATACGTCTGTTTGCATCAAGCAAGAACATTTAGTTCGTAGAAAGTTTAAAATGTCAGCTTCGGAAATGTTGATGTTTGTACATTTGTTCCCTCTACTAGTTGGAGATTTAGTTCCTAGTGACGATCCCGTATGGCAATTTTTAATAATCTTACTAAAAATAATTCAGATGATATTATGTAGTGTTGTTGTAGATGCTCCGACTGTAAAATTATTAGAATCTTTAATTACTGAACATCATGAAAATTACATTAATATTTTTAATGATACATTGAAACCGAAACACCATTTGATGTTACACTACCCGCATATAATTGAGCAGGTGGGCCCCTTAAAGCAATTATGGTGCATGAGATTTGAAGCTAAACACAAAACATTGAAAAACACAGCCCATATCATAACTTCTAGAAAAAACATATCTCTAACGTTGCTAATGAAAGAACAGTTAGCATTTGCAAACAGACTTTTTGTAAAAAAAGGATTAGAGTCTCGAGTGGAATTAGGAAAAGTAACTGTACGGGAGTCGCGTTTGGATATTTCTCGCATTAACGATACTTCTAATCAAGATATTGATTTATCTTGTGATTTTCAATGGATACGTTTTAAGGGCACAAAGTATAACCCAGGAATGATAATAGTTAATACTGATGAAAATGATATATATTTTTTCAAATTAGAAAAAATTTTTCGTTCTAAATATTCTATGAGTTTATATTTTCTATGTAAATCATTAAAATGCTCTGGTTTTAATGATCATTTTCAAGCTTATTCAATTGAAGGAGAAAACGATTCCATGGAGCTGTTGAAACCAGAAAATTTAATTATTTCTCCCACTAATGTTCATGTTATTGCCACAGGTGAAGCTTATTGTCGATTGAGTTACTATTAAAATTAAATGAAAAAAATAATAGTAAAGCCATTCCATAGATAGCCTTAAAGTACGCTAACCTGATGTAAAGGTAGCGTAAATATTAATAGATGGTTATGAATCACTTTACAAGGTGGGTCCTGTAACAGGAGCAAAAAATTAAAACATACATTTTACTCATATTAAAATGCATATGAAACGGGTTTACTCACGTCATTTAAGTCGAAATACGCTCGACATGTTTCGAATCGGTCGCGATTCTTCGTCAGGAGCAACGACCAGTCGCGACGGCAACTAATCGATCACTAACTTATCGTCGCTCCTGATGAAGAATCGTGACCGATTCGAAACATGTCGAGCGTATTTCGACTTAAACGACGTGAGTAAACCCGTTTCATATGCATTTTAATATGTCTGAGACTCACGAGTTTTCTTAGTAAAATACATTTTACTCGTCAAACTGAACAACATATGTTCAGAAACTTTTTTTTTTAAATACTGTTTTACGGACCAACCATCGATGCCCTAAAGGACTTTTATGTTGCGTATGATAACATCCTTCATAAAATAGACTCGTTCTTGAAAGCGCTGGATGTATGTTTCAAAACTTTTCACTGCCTGGACGCAGAATATCCCACAGAAGCCGTTCACATTTGGCTATTTCTGCAAAAATATTTTTATAACATTGACACAAAATTAGACAAAAAGCTTTCGGGAGTCTCATCCTTTATCTCTGACTTGGAATAAGTGATTTGTTTGCTAAATTTAATCAAAATGTTTGTTTGTTTCAAATGTCTCGCTTCAGTTGAAGAAAAAAATAATAGTAAAGCCATTCCATAGATAGCCTTAAAGTACGCTTACCTGATGTAAAGGTAGCGTAAATATAAATAGATGGTTATGAATCACTTTACAAGGTGGGTCCTGTAACAGGAGCAAACAATTAAAACATACATTTTACTCATATTAAAATGCATATGAAACGGGTTTACTCACGTCGTTTAAGTCGAAATACGCTCGACATGTTTCGAATCGGTTACGATTCTTCATCAGGAGCGACGATCAGTTAGTGATCGATTAGTTGCCGTCGCGACTGGTCGTGAATATGCATTTTAATATGTCTGAGACTCACGAGTTTTCTTAGTAAAATACATTTTACTCGTCAAACTGAACAACATATGTTTAGAAACTTTTTTTTTTAAATACTGTTTTAAGATGTTCATTATTTCAAACAAAGTAAATAGCATTTTCAATGGTGTGCGTGTGGATTGAGTGAACACCCTTCAAAAATGAAAAAAAAAATTGCTGATCATTTATTAAAAGTTCTAAAACAATTGTAAAACTAATTGATGAATTTGTAAAACGATAAATAAAAAGAATACATTCATTAACGTATGCTCACTCAGTTCTCACAAACGATCAACGAAATCTGTGAATGTGTTTATTTAACATATAAAATTTATATCCTAATTTTTAGTAAAAATTATGCTTAAGGTAGGTAATAATTTGTAGATCACCTACTTTGTAGTTTCCTAGATACTACAAATCTTAAGATATTTACATTTTTAACTTACGAATAATGTGTGGACTGAGTGAGCACTTACAAACATGTATTATCCAAAAATCTGCCTCGTTAGCGGTTTGTTTTGTATTTTACAAATTCCCATATGAGTTTTACTAAACTATATACATATATAGAAGTTTCAATCTGCAGTATTTTCATCAGAAATCGGGTTTTCGAAAGTGTGCGGATTGAGTGAGCATACGAAATAATTTGTAAATCTTTAAATATGTAACCAGGTGATCTACAAATTATTACCTACCTTAAGCATAATTTTTACTAAAAATTAGTATATAAATATTATATGTTAAATAAACACATTCACAGATTTCGTTGGTTGTTTGTGAGAACTGAGTGAGCATACGTTAATGAATGTATTCTTTTTATTTATCGTTTTACAAATTCATCAATTAGTTTTACAATTGTTTTAGAACTTTTACTAAATGATCAGCACATTTTTTTTTTCATTTTTGAAGGGTGCTCACTCAATCCACACGCACACTTTTCAATGTACGCTGTCCACTGTCATTTTACTAAAATATATCAAATGTTCCGCGATACATTGGTTCTTTGATTAAATATTGTTTTGCAGGTCCACATTATAAATGAGTTATATTTAAAAGTTGTTTAACAAATGTTGTTCAGTTTGATGGGTTAGAATCTGTTTTAATTGATCGCTCCTGTAACCTGACCTTCACTTGGATTTTATTCAATAAAATTCATCCTGGCCAAAACCTGGTCGCCTTGTGTCCTTTAAAGTAAGAAAAGTTTTGAAGCATATACTGACATAATTTATTCAATAGATTTAATGTACCGTTACCAAATAGTGCTGTTACTGCTGTTGTACGACTTTCAAACGCTCTTTCATTTCTCCGTTTTTATTTAAATTTTGGTATATAGGCGCCACTTTCTATAGAGCAATAGGGCACTTTTCAGCCGCCCTAAGGAAAAACGCAATAGCTATATATTATGTGAGCTTGATACATAGTTACTGCGTATTTTATTAGGACGGCAGTTTTGTGTAGTAAATTTTTAATAGTAGAATTGCTTGTAGGGAGTTGGCTACCTTTTAGAGCATTTTGCATTATAGTGTATTTGATATAATATATATATTTTGTTAGAGCCAGCCATATAGGACTGAGCAAATACTAAATACGATTAATGAATGATACACGGTGTCCAGCCACATTGTAGTACAGTTTGGCAGCCGCCTTCCCCATTGCAATTCTGTAACCTGACCTTCACTTGGATTTTATTCAATAAAATTCATCCTGGCCAAAACCTGGTCGCCTTGTGTCCTTTAAAGTAAGAAAAGTTTTGAAGCATATACTGACATAATTTATTCAATAGATTTAATGTACCGTTACCAAATAGTGCTGTTACTGCTGTTGTACGACTTTCAAACGCTCTTTCATTTCTCCGTTTTTATTTAAATTTTGGTATATAGGCGCCACTTTCTATAGAGCAATAGGGCACTTTTCAGCCGCCCTAAGGAAAAACGCAATAGCTATATATTATGTGAGCTTGATACATAGTTACTGCGTATTTTATTAGGACGGCAGTTTTGTGTAGTAAATTTTTAATAGCAGAATTGCTTGTAGGGAGTTGGCTACCTTTTAGAGCATTTTGCATTATAGTGTATTTGATATAATATATATATTTTGTTAGAGCCAGCCATATAGGACTGAGCAAATACTAAATACGATTAATGAATGATACACGGTGTCCAGCCACATTGTAGTACAGTTTGGCAGCCGCCTTCCCCATTGCAATTTTGTAGTCAGTTACAAAATTGTGCTGTTGTACGACTTTCATTTCTCCGTTGTTCATATAAATTTTGGTATATATAGGCGCCACTTTCTACAGAGCAATAGGGCACTTTTCAGCCGCCCTAAGGAAAAACGCAATAGCTATATATTATGTGAGCTTGATACATAGTTACTGCGTATTTTAATTAGGACGGCAGTTTTGTGTAGTAAATTTTTAATAGCAGAATTGCTTGTAGGGAGTTGGCTACCTTTTAGAGCATTTTGCATTATAGTGTATTTGATATAATATATATATTTTGTTAGAGCCAGCCATATAGGACTGAGCAAATACTAAATACGATTAATGAATGATACACGGTGTCCAGCCACCTTGTAGTACAGTTTGGCAGCCGCCTTCCCCATTGCAATTTTGTAGTCAGTTACAAAATTGTGCTGTTGTACGACTTTCATTTCTCCGTTGTTCATATAAATTTTGGTATATATAGGCGCCACTTTCTATAGAGCAATAGGGCACTTTTCAGCCGCCCTAAGGAAAAACGCAATAGCTATATATTATGTGAGCTTGATACATAGTTACTGCGTATTTTATTAGGACGGCAGTTTTGTGTAGTAAATTTTTAATAGCAGAATTGCTTGTAGGGAGTTGGCTACCTTTTAGAGCATTTTGCATTATAGTGTATTTGATATAATATATATATTTTGTTAGAGCCAGCCATATAGGACTGAGAAAATACTAAAAACGATTAATAAATGATTTACGGTGTCCAAAAATTTACGGCCGTTACAGACGAACTAGCTACTTAGTAGCACAGTTTGGCAACTGCTTCTCCATTGCAATTTTGTAGTATGATCGCAGTTGAAATGCAGTCCGTAGATAACTGCCCTCAATTTTTGGACACCTATCATAAGACTTAAGGTGCTTTTCCACCGGCATTTCTTTTTTAAACATAGAGTTTAATGTCGATAGCGGAATGTCATGCTCCCTGGAGACCCCACTGTCTGTTTTGTGATTTATTAAGACGTAATGCTGATGTACCCAATATGTACGGAATTAGTACATACTTAAAAAAAATGTACCTCAATAGATAGAGACAGTGGGGTTTCCAGGGTGCATGACATGAATGCGGGCACCCTGGTACGGCTTATCTGCATCCTGGCCGACACCTGGCAGCCTTGTGTTCTTTAAAATAAGAAAGGTTTTGAATCCTATACTGATATAATTTTAAAATAAGTGATCTAGTGATTATTTAATTGTAGTTATGATTAGTAAAATAAATTTTATTATATGTACCAAAAATCTGTTTATTTTTCCTGGAACCACCCTTTTTATTAAGCCCTTATACTAAATAAGGTTACTGGTAATTCGACGTATTCTAGAAACTCCTGAGTTTCGGATAGCTTACATGATCTTTTTAACTGCAAATTATGAGCTTTACTATAATATCCCCGTAAAAAGGAATATGTTGAGCTACCAATAAACCTGTATATTTTTGAAGTGTTTGTCAAACGGTCTTATAACCATTTTTTTTTCAGATCCTGTATTTCATGTAAGGTTTTTTTTCTTCTACTATATTTCTAGGGTGTGGCCAAGAAAGTAAAACGTAATTTGAAAATCTAAACTGCAATACTATGATTTGACTCTCATACCATGTCAGCAAGATTGCAGATTAGCTTTTTCAATGATACTACACCCTATTAATATTCAGGAAATCAATGTTTGGTAATATATACCTTTAAGGTCGTGTACATTTTACTAGTGTTAGTTTGATAAATTAACCAAACTAACACCAGTAAAATTTACACTATTTATTTGGTGTGTTTTACTAAACTAAGACCGGTACAATCAGCAAAACAAGCACTGATAAAATATTGGTAGATATTACCAGTTACAGTTTGGTGATAACTACAGCACAAATCTGTTAGATATTACCAAACAAAATTTAGGAAAACATACAAAACACACATGATAGATAATACTTAATTTTATTTGATAAAATCTGCAATACACTACTGATAGATAATACAATATTATCTCTGATAACAAGCACGATACACATCTGATAGATTATACTAAGCTAACTTTGATGAGAACTGCAATACACTACTGGTAGATAATACAATAGTATCTCTGATAAAAAGCACGATACACATCTGATAGATTATACTAAGGTAACTTTGATGAGAACTACATTACACATCTGGTAGATATTACCAAATAACCTTTGGTAGTAACAAAAATAAAATCTGGTAATTATTACCAAACTAACGCTGATAAAATACACTGAACGTGTTTAGTAAATACTGCTAAATTTTGTTTGTTAGAGTTTACCAAATAAAATAGATTATACTTACGAGTTAAGTTTAGTTTTCTCTATCAAACTGATTTAATACATTCTACCATATAATAAGTGCTATCTACCAAATTTTGTTTGTAGATTTTACTAAATACCTTTGCATTTTCTATTAAAATAACTTTGGTAATTTTTACCAAAAAAACATCAGTAGAACATACAAAATGTATTTAGTAAAAAAGACAAGTATGTTGGGTAAAATATGCAATATTTATTTGGTAGATTGCAGCAAACTATATTGTACTTTTTTACTAAAGTACTTTTATAAAAGGTTACTAAAGTACTTTGGTTAAACATCTACAAAAGTAATTTCGTTAAAAACCTACCAAAGTACTTTGGTAAAAGAAAATACTAAAGTATTTTGGTAAAAATTATACTAAAGTACTTTAGTAAGAAATTTTACTAAATTACGTTTGTAAAAAAATATACTAAAGTAATTTGGTAAGAAATTTTACTAAATTACGTTTGTAAAAAATATACTAAAGTAATTTGGTAAGAAATTTTACTAAATTAGTTTGGTGAGAAATGTTACTAAATCACTGTGGTAAAAAGTGTACAAAATATAGGTGTAATCTACCAAATAAATTTGGTAAAACACCAACTTAAGGTGTTTAGTAAAATCAACCAAAATTTGTGATAGGACCGAAATCAACCGCAAACTTTGGTAACATTTACGCAGAATCTGTTAAATTCAACCTAACATTTTTTTCAGTGCAGGTACAGCAAAATGCAGATTTTTGTTCTACATAATGTTACGGCATAAGATGTTTGTAAAGAATATTGTTTGCAACAACCAAAATATATCAAAACTATCCTTAACAAACTTCGGGCCTTTTTAATATATAGGGTAAATCGCCAATTACTGGCCACCGTTCAATAACTGGCCACCTCATACTAAAAATGAACTCTGTTCACCAACAAACATAATTCATTTTAGTATGAGGTGTTAATTACTGGCCAACCTTCAATAACTGGCCACGTTATACTAAAATGACGAGTTCAGTTTGTAGGTAACTAGACAGAGTTAATTTTTAGTATGCGGTGGCCAGTTATTGAACGGTGGCCAGTAATTGGCGATTTACCCTATTTTTTTTTAAACCAAATAAAGATCAAAGCACATAGAATAGAGCCTTTCGAATATTTTCTTGTGCTTCAGATGTCGAACTTTGGATTGTTTATAATTTTGTAACTTTTGTTTTTGTTTCATTTTTCCTCCCCGTCCTTATGAACTTATGTAGTAGAAATAATTAAAAAGAATACAACACTAAGATACGATATCTCGGCATTGTATGTGCTTCGAATTGTTAGTATCAATAAGAATCCAAATATTGTATTACGTACGTTACATGAACTTCTGCGTTATTAAAGAGCTCCCAAACATAAAAACATTTTTTTAACACAATGATATTTAATTTTTAAACCGTTACAGAAGGTCCTATTGAACTGCTCATTTCACACTCAAAGAAAACACATAATTATATTATTCGACGTCGGTTTTTTGTTCGGAATTACTACGGAGGAATTATCCAACGCCATGATTGTAGGCTGCCTGGTGACTTGGCATTTTTGCGTAGATCGGGGGCGATTCTGGAGCGAGAGACATTTTGTCGATGCGTGATAAATGTCGAATGATATTTATTTATTTGATTTGAATTAGGGTTGTTAGATTCATTTGCCGTTGTGAAATCGGTAATCGATATCGTCTGGCAGAATGTTTCGCAACTCTTGCTGCGCGACTTAACGTCATCCGTCACTCTCTTACAGTAAATAAATAAATAAATAACAGTACTACACTTTGTAGTACTCACACAGTACTAGAAAGAAAGAGATAAGTAACCTATCACGACGCGTTTGGCTCGGTCTGTAGACACCTGCCTACTGAGCCGGCGGTCCCGGGTTCGAATCCCGGCCAGGGCAAATATTTGTGTGATGAACTCGAATATTTGTGCTTGGGTCATGGTTGTTTTGTGTATTTAAGTATATATTTATCTATATTAGTACGTATATCGTAGTCTAGTACACATAAAACAAGCCTTCTTGAGCTTAATTTGGGACTAGATCGATTTGTGTGAGGTTGTCCGATATTTATTTATTATTATTTATTTATTATATCACGCGTAAAAAGTCGCGAGTCATTGTTGTGCTAGAGGAGAGTCCCGTTTAGCCATAAAATACTACAATATAGGGAATAATCATCACGAAGAAGATCGAATTCGAGCATCAATATCGTCATATTTCAAAACAATTTACACAAAGTGTACAATTTACTTGGATATTACACACACTATACACTGGCAGCTTCCTCTAGAATGGCTCTGTTGATAGATAAAAACCGCATAGAAATCCGTTCAGTAGTTTAGGAGATAGACAGGCGTGGCGAGGGACTTTGTTTTATAAAATATAGTTCATATCAGTTTGAGACAAGAAATACCTTATATTTTATTAAGTTCGTTTCTATTTACAAAAAGGGCTAAAACAATATCTTAATTAATTTGTGTTTGCTCTTAAATTATCCTTATTTTATCAATGTTTGTTTATTCATTAAGTTTCCGCATATTTCGCCATATTTGTAACTGAATTAAAAAACCCAACAACCGTCAATTGCTTTACAAATATGTTACGCAATTGCTCTCAATTGCGGTCAATACTAACATGGCAACCAAATAAAATAACTTCCTTGAGGATAATAGGAAATAAATGGCTTACGTCTGTTCATAAATGGGCGATAGAAATATTGTACTCCTAAAATACATGCGAAATGGGTTTACTCACGTCGTAGAAGTATTATTTGAAACGGTTCGCGATTCATCAGTACCCTTACCATGAGTTTACAGTGACCGTACTCGCTAGAGACTACATTAACGGTTTGTATGGAGAATTGTACTAGTTCTCCAAAGTATCCACCAGGGGAGCTGTACTAATCTCCAGATTGTTTACGCTGTTCTCCGTCCGGAAGCGCAGGGTTCTCCTGGTTTCAGCTCAATAAGCGCCTGAGGGAGGCAACAGGACCCACGCGCGGGCAGTTTTCTCGCGCAAAGGCTTTCCATAGCCATACAGCGTGGGAATGCTGCCTGCGTCATGGGCACCCTACCTAGAGGTCTTAGTTCTATAAATATATTTTAATCTTAGTTTGATTTTTACCCAACTACGGCAAAGCCAAAAGGAAGGGTTATAAGTTTAGCAGTCTTTAGTTTTAATCCCATAAATTTGTTATTTTTTATGTTTTATTATTGAATCATAATATGTATATGTATAATAGTTTCTCGGAGTAACCTCGGTGCTTTGAGGATGTCAGCCCGTTGTATAGCTACGGCAACGCGTTCCAGGATCACGTGGGAAGCTGTATCTTCGTCGGACAGGCCCCTACACATGGGGCTATCGGTCGTTCCTAGCACATATAAGTGTTTGTTTAGGGTGCTGTGTCCAGGGATCTCCTCATTTCAAATTTAAAAAAATGCGTAAGTTTAATCTTTAAACATTGCCCTAGTACCACACAGGCTGCAGAAAAACCGGGAATTATTCCTTAAAAAAACAAGCTTTTTGAAAAATTACATACATTCCCCATACAGACCTTATATAGCTAATTTAAGATGTAAAACCGCTGTATAAGCACTTATGCAGCTTGTGTGTTACGACTACGTCACGAATACGTCAATTATTTTCAAGCATAAAAATTAATTTATATTTTTACTCCCATTCAATGTCGATCAGTTTCGATCGCCATTCGTATCGGACATCAGAATAGGCCCCGAGTCGGTGGCATGAAAGTCCCGTCGGAAGACGTGAAAAACAAAATGTCTGACATTAAATTATTTAGGGACCATTCTGTGGGTTTTCGACGTCCGTTAAGAGCCGGGCTTAGCGTGACAGGTTGATTTCATTGTGCCGACTTGCAGGATGATTGATATAGATTTTGACCTGACGTCACATATCCAATACATACTCGCTTCGCTCGCTTCCTGTATGTACTGTGGAATTCGTAGTTTTTGTACTCGCATTTAACTCCCGGTTAAGGCTCCTCGTCTTCAAAAATGCTGATTGTTTTAGACATTTTTCTCTATGACCAAATATGTCTCTTAACATACTATAAGGGTTACTACTTAGAACAGGGCTATTGCGATTTATTGGTATATATTTAAAACATACAGTTTAAATTTTTCAAGGATAATTTTTGTTTCAAAAACTACTCGAAATTTACAAAATTCACGCAGAAAACTGTCTTATCCACTTATTTTCGACTGCGCGCAATGAAATCATGATATACGAGTAGCTATGTTACTATCTAGAACTCGGAGAAAGGTATTATTCACTTCAAAAAGTTGATTGAAACGTAAAGTCGTGTTTGGTTTGTTAGAATTACCTTGTTCTTAACAGAAGTTTATTTCAAAACCATAGCGTGACAATATATCGCGTGCATAACATAATTTTTGGCGCGTAATCATGTCATTGTCAAAATTGCTTACCGGGGACTCGAACCTGCTACCGAGAACAGATTAACTAGTGTCGTGATTCCGCGAAAGGATTGGGATACCTAAAGTAGACACTAAAAGATACAAAGATTACACATGTAACATAACAGAAGGTAAAGACTTGAATTCGATACAAGCAACCGATATGCGTATAAATAAGATGATGCCTACAAACTTTGTCTGCGTAGTCGGGTAAAAAGTATCCTGTAACCATCTATGGATGTCCAGCTATCCCTGTACCAAAATTGGTTAAAATTTGTCCAGTCGTTTCGGTGTGATGAGAGGACAAAGAAATTATGACCAACAGATGGCGCCAAACTGGCATGGCACCGATTTAAAACAAAACACTGCATCCCGCTATTAAGATTTTTCCTGTTATCATGACCCCTTAACATCGAAAAAAACTGACTCTCAATGATAATCTAGAATTATATAATACGAGGGAGATTTTTATAGACTACGTGGATGGCGCAGTTTGCAGACACCTGCCTACTGAGCCAGCGGTCCCGAGTTCGAATCCCGGCCAGAGCAAATATTTGTGTGATGAACTCGAATATTTGTGTTTGAGTCATGGTTGTTCTATGTATTTAAGTATACATTTATCTATATAAGTACGTATATCGTCGTCTAGTACCCATAACACAATATTTGCCCTGGCCGGGATTTGAACCCGGGACCGCCGGCTCAGTAGGCAGGTGTCTACAAACCGAGCCAAACGCGTCGTCAAATATAATACCCCCCCCCCCCCCCCCCTGTTGATGTATTTTGCAAAAAATAATTCTTAACGAAGTACCTTGAACAAACTTTTTGTCATCTTGAAGTTCACTTCTGAACATGCTATTGGTACGAAATCAGAACAATAATTTCAAAATCTCGTTGTAATTACATGACTTGTTGTTGTGTGCGTAACCTGATCTCTCGTGACTATATCTATAAGTTAGTACCCATCATTTGGGACTAGTTCTAATAATGTAAAATAGTCCTATATTTATATTATAACCGTTTACCCAGTAGCGTCGGAAGCGCTCAAAGGGTTAATGTAAAAAAAAACATATTTTTTTTAACCCCTTAAACGCTACCGCGACATGTGTTGTATAATCGCCGTATCTCGCGCATACTGTCAGCGGTAGTGACATACAGGTGTACAGTAATCTTTGGATCGGGTTAAGTTGGAAGAGGGACCTTGTTGGTTCAGGATTATCGCAAACAAAATTGACTCTCAAAAACTGTACCTATTGTTGAAATACATTTATTTTATTTTTATTAAAAGCAGTAACGTCTGCTAACGTAAACCAAATGTTTACAATGAAGCGAAAAATTGAAACATTTAATGGTTCAGACAGGATTCGAACCTGCGTCACCCTGCGTTCCCAACGGCTGTCCGGGCCAACACGGGCGTCCGACCAACTGGACCACCGAACCAGATGTCAGAGCCATTGAATCTTTCAACCAGTTGCTTCACATGCCTTAAGGTGGCATAATATGCCATTAAATATTTAAATTTTTGGCTTCATTGTAAACATTACATTTATTTTCTTTCTTAGATTAGTATTTGACAATGAACCTATACATATAAAAAAATGCATTATAAACTAGACGGTGCCCACATGGCGATATTTTTAGTAGGCGTAATTTTTTTTCATACCTTTATCGGGTAAAAAAGTATCCTATTTCTAACCATCTTTGGATGTCCATCCCTGTACCGAATGTGGTAAAAATTTGTCCAGCCGTTACTTCGTGATGAGAGGACAATGGAATTAATGAAAACAGATGGCGCCAGGCTGGCATGGAGCCGCAAAACAAATGACAATCCTGCATCACGCTATTAAGATTTCTAGAATTCTAGAAAAGAAATCTAGAATTTTGTAAACACATACTCATAAACATATTATAAATAACTTAGATCTAGGGTACCGCTGGCTAGGGCTCACAGTGGAACCTCCTGACACTTCGCGCCGTGACCGACCAGGAGTACCGCCGTCTGAATCTGACCCTTGAATCAAGGGCTTGATCTAGCCATCTCGTCTCGTCACTTGAAGTTATATACATATATATATATATTTAGCATAGCTCTCTAAACTCCTATCAGACTCCGTGCTATCAGCAGTCCGATGCCTAGCAGCAGCGAACAGCCTTCTTTTTTTGAGTAAGCACTTTTGATGAACCACGCAAATGTCGATCCATACTTTAACCATTTCTATACAATGTTCGTGATGAAGTCCGAATGTAGAAATGATTCTGACGAATATAAGCCTCCAAAAAAAAACGCTTTTTTTAAACGCTTAATACAATAGGCTAATATGTTGCGTAGGTATATTTATCTCTTGACCTTCTCCTAGCTTGTTATTAATTACAGGATTTTACTAAATACATTCATAGCTCCCAATCTTCAAAACCTTACGCTGTCACAGTAGGCTTATACAAATCCCATGTTTTCCAAGCACCAGCCCCCTAAGTCAAGCATCACTCCGGATTAGGACCCCTAGCTAGTCAGCCACCTGATCCGCAAAATGACCAAATAATTGATAGGGGATTTTTAGCGAGGGAGTTTCGGAGATTGTACCAATCGCAAGCAATCAACTGCAAACAAGTGAGTTACATGGGTTTTTTAGGGTGCGTTAATGCATTACTTGTAGATTTGTTTCATCATTTCTAATGCGAACCGCTAAAGAATGGATCTCGCTCCCATCGTGTGTATTTCCAGAAAATGATAATTTAGGTTACTTCAAGGTATGAATAAGCTATCACTGAACCGGCTAGCTACATCCTGGACCCCGTAAGTCACTTACCATCAGGTTATACTAAGGTCAATCGCCGGTCAGTTTGTAAATAAAAAAATAAATAATAACTTTTGCCGACTGCGTAGGGTGAAGTAATGAAATATAGCGGTGGAAAGAAGGCAATTGCTGGCTGAGTATTCATTTTAAACGGTCCACCTTGGGAATCTGTTTAATTTAATACTAACTTACGAAGCCTGTGGGGAAAAATGTCTCACGCCCAAACGGCTAGAAGGCTTTTAATAAATTTTGATACAGGGATACACATACAAAGAAAACTTTTTACCCAGCGACGGTACAGAAAAAAATACATGTACGACGTTCTAGTTTTTAATCAAAACACAGAGAGAGATGCACATAGCTAAATGATTCCGATAGGTACGGACCTCTAAAAGTAGAAAATTAAATTTACCGATTTGAAAATTTCAAACAGGCACATTTCACTTCGCAACGGGTACCCCTTGATAGCTACGCGATACTGTATCTCGATCTATATATCTCTACAATATCTCGCGTCTCATAGCAACGTGGGGCAAGGGTTACCTTGTACACCCCAAAAGGTCGTATACGCATCGAAATTACCGTACACATAAGTCTTTACCAAGCTATGATGTTGCTGTTAACATATGCCGACGATTTTACGCTAACAAATTTAGTAAATCAAGTGTATAATAGAGGGTTCTATTAATAATTGTGTGACATATGCGCCCGACTGTAATTTTGGTAGGGGTGGCTAGCGATGTGGTTTGTACTGTCAAAAGTTACAGCTCGTTTTAGTATGCATTCAAGCGTTTAGTATTGCCATATTTGGGCTGAAACCACCCCATGCTATCACACTGTACTGCAATGAAAAATGTGCGTGGGCGTAGTAGACCGAGTGCTGAAGAAGGTTATTGTATAAATTCCACTGAGTCTATTAGTCGCTTGACGAATATTATCGATCTCTTTCCGGTCCGGACAATACGAAAGAGACAGGTGAAAATATGTCACATGACTTGAGAAATCGAAAGGGTACTGTCCTGTGGGCCTATGATGGTTCCTTTTATCACGCGATAAATAAGTGACTAAGCATGTTTTTTCACGCGATAAATAAGTGACAAAGCATCCGCCATGTTAGGACAAGACGCGATTGTGAGTGACATATGCTAGTCACTTATTTATCACGTGATAAACGCAACCATCATAGGCGGTGTACAGACACACAGATACACATGTTAAACATATAACACCCCTCATTTTTATTGGGTAAAAAAAAATCGCCCACTATGAGTCCCACTCAAATATATATCTACAGCTACTACATAATACTCTATACAAATTTCAAGTTTCTCTCTTATAGTTAGAAAGATACAGCTCTGTAACCGACGAGCAGACAGAGAGCGGAGACTTAGTAAGGTACCGTTACCTCCCTTTGGTTGCGGAATCCTAAAAAGACGCACGTATGCCAATCTAAGGCATGCAAGAAGGAACGGTTGAAAAATTCAATGGCTCTCGCAATAGGTTCAGTGGTCCAATAGGTAGGAAGCCCGTGTTGGCCCGGAAGTTGGACACGCAGGTTCAAACCCTGCCTGGACCATTAAAATATAAAATTTATCGCTTCATTGTTAACATTTGTTTAACACTAGCAGACTTTACTGCTTTAATAAAAAAGAATAATTTTCTGTCAAAAATTTCATTTTTGTGACAAGCTTTTATAGCTTTCTTTGAACATCCATTAATTGCTCACAGAGACGATTCTAACGAGCCCAAGCTCGATATGATTGCTTTATTTATTACGGAGTTCCTATGGCCACCTTCCGGCTCCATCATCAGGTCAGCCCCATGGTACCATATTATTGTATTGTCATCAAAGTTATGTAGGTATGCAAAATTTCAGCTCAATCGGTTGACGATATCTGCTTCAAAATTGAGTTGCAAGATTCCACCCGAACAAACATACTTACATACAATGCAAGTTAAATAAAAGCTTGTAAAAGAAGCACGTACTTATTACTATTAGGTGATACGTGCCTGTCCACGCTTCGTCGCAACTCATACAAGAAATAAAGAGGTTTATTAAATTAAGGTAAATAATGATACTATCCATAAAGGACACCATGAAAGCTCAGCCGCCCGTGCCGGCGTAACTAAGCGAAACGGACAATTTTACCACCTCTCTATATGACACTGATTCCCTTAATGATGATGTTTGGTGCTTGTACATTTAAAAAAAAAAAAATCAGGGCTGTAAGTATCCCATTAATTTAAAAAATAATAAAACTCCCCCGACACATGTCATCATGAGACCCACATTTAATGAGTGATATAGAAAGTGCTACTAAAACTGAACATAGCTACAAAATTTGGTGTTCTTAGCTTCAATATTGGCTGAGATCTTGCCACTTGTTCCAATTAAAGCTGAATGTCTTGGGAGTTACTGGTCCTATTTCCACCAAACATAGCTAAGAATCATCACGACGGACAAGTCTCTCGATTAAATATAACTGCGCTCATCGTAACATCCGTGACCAGGAACAAATATTCGAGTTCATCAGACATATATTTGTCCTTGCTGGTACACTACAAACCGCGCCAACCGCGTCGTCAAAATGAAAAACGAGTTTAACTTCTGTATTTTATTTATAATTCTAACATTTTTAAACTTATTGGACTTAGGTTCTTATCACACCTGCGAGTTGCGAGCGAATTTTGTATGAAAGCGATCACGCAGCGAGTTCAACTCCCAAGTGTGATGTGGCCCTTATAACGCAAACTATGGTCACCCCCTTATTTCATGTCATTTTTTATTTTGATACACGCATTAATTTAATAAGCAAAATCAAGTGGATTCGAACCCACAACGATGACAATCACCTAGGGTTGTATCCACTGAATGGAACAATTGAAGGGATCAGAACAACGTAACTGCTTATACTGGATGAGCCCTCCTGTCGTTATGAATGTTCCGCCCAAAGTGTCAACCAGTATAGTGGGTTGTGTTGTTTCTGTACCTACTGTTTGATGACTTCATTAGCCAAGTTGACACCCCTACGACGTATCATCAACGCAATAATTTCAAATGAACGGTGTACTTCCTTTTGACATTTACTAGTTTTTTACTGTTTGTCATTTTTCATTTCATTGTCATTTCCCAATTCTGCGAAATCAATACTTTTTTAGGTTTTTATCGTTGTGTGGTTATATAAGGTTTAATATGATAGATAACAGCTCAGAAAAGTTTCCAATTTTAGAGATCGTTTTACCTAGTTAGTGAAATAAAGCATACTTTTATACGGAGTGGAACGGAACGAGAATCTTTCCTTTAAACATCCCACTCTATTTACTTACACTTTTAGTACGAGACCAACATCGAAATCTTAAAAAATAAATTGGGCTCCCATGCTAAAGCGGCAGGGTAGCCGGAGGGTTTCAAAGTGCAATTTGAATACCCAAAATCGGTCTGTAACTTTTTCAGATTTTCTAATAATTATTTGTCAAAAAAAAATCCCTGGGTTGGATCGAAAATTTCCCAATGCGAAAAAACGATTTCATGAAACCGAAAAAAGCTAATCTTGGGATTGAATTAAGCTACAGTTATAAACATCTTAGAAGGCCGGCGGACAAAAAATTTAGGCAATAGGCGTGTCCCTTACACGCGAGGTGGAAAACAAATTTGACAAAATTTATCATTTGCTATTGTGTTAATTCTAAATTACATTTTCAATGCCTTTGAACTTTGAAGTTGCTCGTAGTGTGAGATTTGTAGAATTTTTGGACGTTCTCAATGATTGTCATATGCTAAAATTGTATCGTAATTGTGACTTCCACCCTGTATACTTTAGGAAATATTATTTATTACCTTGTTTCTGATTCTTTTAGGATGTTTTGATGGCGAAAATGGTATTTCTCTATATCTCCACTTATTTGAGTTGAAAGTTGAAATTCTGTTGGTGTGTGGCTTCATTTTGGGTAACAATAATGATATACCGTTCTTCATGGTCGGCTATATGCGCAACGTGTTATTTGTACAATCAGCAACCGTGAGGATGTGTAATGATCAGTTGCACTAATGGCCATTAACTATAAAAATCCATTACTACTGTGTCATCACTGATTATCGTGAAAGCTAGTGGGTTTTTAATGGGACTTTATTGAAACGCTTTTTATTATCCGATTTCAAAAATAACTAAGGATATTGTCAACAAGCCAATGTGAATGTTTCTTATATGGGAACCTGAAAGCTTGAACCCCTTTACTGGTCATCTATTGGGCAATTTTCTCTCCCGAGGCCTAGAGATCTTATACATCTCTGTAGAACTAAATTAATTAAGTAATTGTATCTTATTGCATGTTGTGACGCCTAAAGACTACTCATTCAATGAGTGATATAAAAAATGCTACTAAAACTAAATATAACTACAAAATTCGGAATTTTTTGTTTCAATATTGGCTGAGATTTAGTCACTTGTTCTAATTGAAGCTGAATAAGAAATAATAATAATATCTTGGAAACCGCTGGTCCTATTTCCACCAAACATAGCTAAGAACCAGATGGTTCTCCACGGGCAAGTCTGTATTTAAGATGATCCATCCGTTTAAGAGCCACCGACAGACACACAGATACACATGTTAACCTTTTTTCGTGGGGGTTAAAAATCAATAAACAAAACAATCAAATTAAGCCACCTTTTATGAGCTGTTGGGAATCAACTGTCATCAGCAAAAAAAGAAGTACGTCATTAAAACAATAAAATTGACACGTTCGAATAAAATTAACAAGCAAAATTGCGTCCCACTCGATTGAAGATAATGAGGGGAGGTTGGGGCACATATGCCAGGGCCCGGATTTGACGTGTCATTTCGATATTCCCAATTGAGGAATATTCCCAGCCTTACAACTCCTTTTTTCCTTTTCGAGTGATAATTGACATTGACATATTTAATTTTTTAAGGACACATTAAATTAAAAAATTTTGCTCGCTGTTGTCATTTCTTTTCTATCGTTTTTTTTTTCTTTTTTTTTGTCATGCCCCTATGACAAAAAATACGAGCAAACGGATCGCCTGATGGAAAGCGATTACCGTCGCCCACACCCGCAACACCAGAGGAGTCACAAGTTCGTTGCCGGCCTTTCAGGTGGGACACGCTTTTTCTGGTTTGGACTCCTATTAAAATGAAGTGTAATTTGGGAGGATCAACTTTTTGACCGACCTAAATATGTCCACAACATAAACTTCGTTATATCACCTTTAGACAATGGCTTCTCTATGTTCTAATTTAAAAATTTAAAGCGTGATCTCGGTCAGACGCCATTACAGACGTCGAATTTGGCCGCAGATCACCCCTCCGCCAATTACAGGGTAGCTTTGGGCTCTTTCCGCTTCAAAAGTGAAAAATATCACTGTCACTGAAACTTTAATGTAGATACGACCTTTTAGCGCCTTTATGATATCCATTAATGATGTGTCGATTTGTAAGGTTCCTCAAAGATGCAATACAATATTAATTAGAAAAAAAAACTAGTCATTCAATATTATCTATTGAGATTTTTTTTGTTTGTTTCTTTTTTTTAATGTTAATTGGCCTGAGTCTTGTAATTGAGAACATTTTATATTTTTAATACTAAAATTGTATTACTTTTCAGTATTCCGCTTAGAAGGACATCACTGTTTTTATGTATTTTTTTATTATTATTAATTTATTAAAATGTACGAATTCGTAAATGTAGTAACTCCAAAACTGTGGCACGATTTATAGGTTACTTTAGTCTGGTGTCTAATTAAAAAAAATAATGACGTTGTACTTGACATTATTGACAGCTTATTTTTCTTTACCGGATAGGTCGATGACTACAACTCTATGCAGGCATGTAGTTGTCGTACATTTCGGTTATTTTATGTATTTTCTTATACTTCTTTACATACAGAAAAATAAAATCATACTTTTTTTTAGGCTGCACAAGCTATATCGACCTCTTTTTTAGGGTTCCGTAGTCAACTAGGAACCCTTATAGTTTCGCCATGTCCGTCTGTCCGTCTGTCCGTCTGTCCGTCCGTCCGCGGCTTAGCTCCGTGATCATTAGTACTAGAAAGCTAAAATTTGGTATGAGTATGTGTATGTATCACGCCGACAAAACGGTAAAATAAAAACTAAAAAAAAAAACCTTTTTTCGGGTAGCTCCCCAACACCTAAAGTGGGAATGATTTTTTTTTTCGTTCAAACCATTGTGTGGGGTGTCGTTAAATAGGTCTGTTAAAAATAATAGGGGTCTCCAAACATTACTTTTTGATAAAGTCAGTACTTTTGTAAATATTCGCTCCGAAAATAAAAAAAATAGTGTCCCGCCCCCCCTCTAACTTTTCAACCACGGGTCAAAAAAACATGGAAAAAATCATGAAATTGCGGCTTTATAACTACTTTCAAGGAAAACTATATTGAACAAAATAGGTCCATCTGTTTTTGAGTTATCGCAAAATTTCATAATCTTCTTTAAAAGGACGTAAGTTGACTTCCAGAAGGTAATAAGTAATTACAGTTACTTTGGCGTTTACGACCTTTTTCCGTCTTTCCGCCTTTCACCGTCTCTTGTGAAGGATGAGCAACTACGGAACCCTACACTGAGCGTGGCCCGACATGCTCTTGGCCGTTTTTTTTTTTAGGGTGCACACGACGTAAAGCTATCTCGACCTCTTTTTTTTTCTTTATAAATTTCCACCTGTTAGAACTATAAATATGAAATGTCGTCAATTCATACAGAGTTCTTCTATATCGGGGACACAGTAGGGGAAAGTGCTATGAAAGTAGGGTGACCAGATGTCAGGAATTTTCCTGACATGTCAGGAATTTTAGACCTATGTCAGGAATGCGGCCGGAAAAGAGAAATGTCAGGAATTTTCGGCAAAGAAATGAAATCATAAAATTTTATACACTGTAAACTTTTATTTTTAATCACAACAACAAAAAAGATAAAGCCACAAGTTCTTTGGAGTTTTATAAATTGTAAGTTATAAATAGTCGTAATTATCTTTTCACGATATAAACATAAATCAAACATTGACAAATTAAACAATTTTAAAACAGTGTCAGGAATTTTGGCCGCAAATCAGGAATTTTGTCAGGACTTTTGAAATTTGTATCTGGTAACCCTATATGAAAGGGACTGGTTATGAATGGGACAAATTCAATTTACCGCGGCAGAAACCAAGTAGTAGATTTATGTATTCTGCATTTCGGCAACACTGACCCATAGACAATATTGACATTGATATTGGACGGATCAAACTGAAATAATCAGTAATCACCTTTAACGAAGCGGAGGTGCCCGATAAATACATACAATAAGAACTCGCACTTGCAAAAGGTATAAGTACCTACGTATAATATTTGTTAAATTATAATATTTATTAGACCCTGCACCATACAAATGTTTCTGTTTAGTCCTATGGTTGACTGGTAGAGAATGCCTTATGGCATTAAGTCCGCCATTTGTACTTTTACCTGTGTATTGTGTGCAATAAAGTTTAAATAAATAAATAAATATTTTATTTTCACAAAACCATCGACATTATTAATTGTAACATGCCAATAACGAGCAGGTGGAAAGAATACTGCAATAGTTATCATTTTATAGCCATTGTAAAGACAAGGAGTAGATTATGGCGTTCAATTAGTTTAATTGTACAGCTCCTTTGTAATGGAGTCCGTATCCAATTACACTATTAAGTATACAATTGTAAAACTGTATTGAAAATCTTTACCGAATGGCCGTTGGGGTAGAAAGAAAGGTTCGCGAATGGAGACTACGTGCCGGCAAGCGTAGTGTAGGACGGCCGCGAGGTGGTTGGACGACCTGGGGCCCTATGATGGTTGCTTTTATCACGCGATAAATAAGTGATAAAGAATCCGTCACGTTTTGACATATCGCGAGTGTGAGTGACAGATGCTTTGTCACTTATTTATCACGTGATAAACGCAACCATCATAGGCCCCCTGCACGTCTAGCATAACTTTGACATGCGACTCATGTCGCGCGAGATAGCATCAGCCGTCACTATCTCATAGTACTGTACAGATAGAGACAGGTAGTACATCTCGCGCGAGAAAGAGTCGCGTCCAAAGTTATGCTAGCCGTGCTGGTTAGAGTTGCGGGGCTCGCTGAATGTGGGTCGCTGCTATCCGGCCCATGTGGAAGTCTATTGAGGAGGCCTGTGTCCAGCAGTGGATGTCCTATGGCTGAAATGATGATGATGATGATGATGATGATTGCAAATCTGTTTGTGGAAAGAAAAACAAAGGATTTTTTTATAGAATCTTTTTATCGATTCTGTTTTCTGCCGTGTTACGGTAAAAGGTCGTATCTTTATACGGATGTCATAGTAAGATACGTCCTTTTACCGTAGCATGGCAGTTTTAATGTGGAAATACCGCAATTTTTTTTTTTTTTATAAATATTGACACAAACAAAGGTAAATTAAGAAAAAAAAATGTATCCACGGCAATGTAAGCAGGACTCGAACCTAACGATATGATAGCTCAGTTGGCAGAGCACTACACCGGAAACGTATGTAAATAGTGGTGGGTAAACAAAATGTTTACAAATGAAGCGAAAATTGAAAAATTTAATGACTCGGACAGGATTCGAACCTTAATTTTCGCTTCATTTGTAAACATTTAGTTTACGTTAGCAGTCTTTACTGCTTTAATAAAAATAAGGTGCGTAAACACTTAATTTTTTTTACATTAATGTACATGTTTAATAAATTGATAAAACCCTTGATTGTTCGAACCTGTAACACACACAAAACACACAATGGCTAATCTGAAAAATCAGTGTTGCATTGTTTGAAAAGCAAACAATCTTGACTATAACAATACTGTCAACTAGTAAAGAAGGTATTAAGTGCCATTGGAAACCTACTACCGTTAGGCCTTTTAGCGGAGCCGAATAGTCCCTTACGGTAATATTTTACCGTCACCTTTTAAAGGGTGCATGGGTAAATATTGTTGGGTCCAAGAGACAGACTGACAGCGGATCCTACGGACATTATTAGATGAACAAAAAGACAGGGTAAAAATTTTGTTCGATCATTCCATTCTTGTTTCGAACATTAGACTAAAAGACTGTATGTATAGTATGAAATTTGACATATGCCAGCAGTCATTAGTCATCTCCTTTAGATGCTGACTTAAAAAAGTCGGTGGTATTGTGAATTTTCTTTTGAATTCACGAATAATATTGTTAAGTAGTAGATATTTAAGTCATTAGAACATAATCTTAAATACATAAACTGGTATTTTTAAAAACAATCGCGTATATAATCGTCTTCCCATCATCAGTACCTTCCTAAGACTACCAATTTGGAATCAAAATTTAAGCGTTTAAATACGGAACCGACGATATCCGCAGAAGAACCAAAGTAACCGACATAGCTTCCTGGCCGGCCATGTAGCTCAGATAACGGATGGCCGTTGGGGCAGCAAAATCCTGGAGTGGCAACCACGTAGAGGAAAACGCAGCGTGTGTCGGCCCTAAACTAGGTGGACGGATGACCTCCTGAGGCGAGCAGTCGATGGATGCGGTCTACACAGGACCGCACTTTGTGACGAGCTATAAGGGAGGCCAATGTTTAGCTGTGGATGTCTGTGGATGATAGATAGATAGAAATACAGAACCCTCCACATTAAATTCAAATTCAAATTCAAATATTTTATTTGCTTTACGTACAAGTACATGCAAATACAGTTTTAGCATACTTAATACAATAGTTGATTTATAAATAGGTACCTACCTATTAACAATTTCACAACGATATTTACACGGTGATTACAAAAATACTTTCTATTCGTCCAGAGCATTAGCAAAAAACTCATCAATTGAGTAGAATGGTCTATTAATAAAATAATCTTTCACTTTTTTATCAAAAGCTCTAAAGTTACTACATTCCTTGATGTCATCATTTAGCTTATTAAAAACCTTAATGGCAATATTATTAAAACTATTGTTAAAATGCGCATAGTGTGATTTGCTTAAAGTTAAATTATTTTTATTTCTTAGATTAAAGTTATGTAATTGTGAATTAGTCGAATATTTATCCTTATTTTTATTTTTTAGAATAAAGATACCTATGAGATGGATCATAAGGCGGTCCCTATTTTGGTTTGTGTATTGAAATCGCCGTTTCTATCAACTTAGACCGAACAACAAGTAAATACCAGATACTCTTAAAAAAAACAAACATCGGCGCAAGCAGGGGCGCTCAGCAAATATTATAATTGTTACCAATTAAACGCCAGTGGTGCCGTATTGTCGACTTCTGAATTTTATAGGCGTATAATTATTATTTGTAATAATTTTGAGAAATGTTGCCGACCCCTCCGTTTTCGCGATTCGCGCCGGTTGTCAACAATTGGGTTTGTAAACGTTAATGATGAGTTCATTTCGATGAGTGTGTATGATGGATGCTTTACGCACCGTCTGTTAATACAAGCGGTTGCGTAAATGTTTCATTTGGTTTATGTAAGATTGTACATAAAAAAATATACATAACATAGACATAAAACAATTGATAAGTACATATGTACGAAGGCGAACTTATTCCTGTAAAGTACCTGTATTTTATAAATAAACGTTTCATCGAACTTTTATTTCATAGACATTAAGAAAGCATTTTTTTTTTCTGAAATCGTAAAATATTTTGGAATGTTATAACACAAAACTAACTTAACCTAACCTAATCTATAGGTTGTCATTTTTAAGTTTCTATATAAAGCAATACACAATATATAGATAGACAAAACACACTGAAAGTTGTTTCATCTAGACTGCTCCATATATAACAACTGTTTACAGCAAAAATGAAAAATGAAATTTATATTAAGTTACATTTTTCATCAATTTCACTACCCAAAGGTAATCTGGAAGAGATCGCTTATAGCGGTAAGACTGCCTGTTGTCTACCGTTATTTATGAATTGTATTTGTCTTGTTTCCTTTTGTAAACTTTTATTGGTGTGCAATGCCGTATTGTTGTATCGTATTGTAATGTAGGAATTATGTCTATTTGAACAAGTTCGCTGGCACGCGAAGTGGGTGTGTTTGCGGCGTACCTATACCAATTTAAGTCTGATTCGTCTATAACGTTGAAGTGGTACTTATCGATAACATGATTGTCGATGTTTATTTTGTCGAACTCTAACAACACGTTGTTTGCGGTGGAAAATCTCTTGGTATAATATACATGACATTGCTTCTTGCCAAAGGTCATTTTCGGTCAACGGAAATTCCCCTATAAGTTCATATTTTGCGTGCGTCAAAATATGAGCATACACGACCTCATCTTTGAATTGCGTTGGTTTAGAAGATGAATCTTTTCACTGCTCTAGAGGATTTTGACCTAAGTCCTAAGAGGGTTTTACAACCCACGCCATATTGCGGATTATCAGTGGTACTAAATTATTTTCCTGGCAACACACATTTTTGGTAACTGACGTTGATAGTCGAAGTGACTGTCACTGATGTAAACAAAGAGGAAACGGGACTAAATATTCCGCAAATCTCAATTATTTTTTGCATAATAAAGCGAAAATTATCGACAGTGATGAAAGTCAAGTTTTTCAATAGGATTCAGTATTTATTTCGCAAGAAGAACGAAGGATTGAGCAGCATTCCGGTAAATAATGTTTTGAATTTTGATAATGACAAATCCTTGACTGACGTTTAATAATGCAAATATGACGTATGCACATTATTGCCATATGAAAGCTGTTTGTAGCGCCACTCTCCCTGGGTCGGACCGACGCTTGCTTGCTATAATTCATATTAATTACTGCTCATTTTTCCTTGCAAATCGAGGTTTCATTCTTGTCTGATTCCTCCTCTTATAAATTAACCGATGTTTAGGAAATTTCAGGAACTGAACGGGAAGAAAATGTTTTGAGTTGGACTGTTTCGAATTTTGCGCTTAGTTTATACAATTTGTGTACAAGACGTCTGTTTTGGCCGAAATTCGGACGCCTAGTACACAAATTCTATAATAATTTACGCCAAAATCGAATCGGTCCGACTATTTACAATTAATTTAAAGCTACATAAATCAATTTTTTTCTACGGTATCAACTATCAATTTATAGGGATGAAAATTACTACTTTTGAAAATAGTTCCTAAACACCGCCGTGTAACGTAACACTTATTAAATTTTGTTCAGCAATGTCACTAATCTCACTGACAAGTGTCAACCTTTGCATTCCAAACATTGGACACTCGAAAATAATGTGGGTTATGTCTGCATTTTCTGTATAATAATAATTATGTGCAAGTATCTTCCGCAACGATTTTCATTCTGTATAGATGCGCTGGGACCGCAATGACCAATGCAATTATGACGTACGCACATTATTGCCATATTAAAGCTGTTTGTAGCGCCACTATACCTGGGTCCGACCGACGCTTGCTAGGCTATAATGGATATTAAGTAATTACTGCTCATTAACGCATACAAATCGATTCATTCTTTTCTGTTTTCTCCTCTTATAAATTAACCGATTTTTTGGATTTTTTTTGGAACTGGATGGGAAGAAAATGTTTCTAGTTGGACCGTATCGATTTTTGCGCTTAAATATAAAATATAAATATAAATATCGGACAACCTCACACAAATCGATCTAGTCCCAAATTAAGCTCAAGAAGGCTTGTGTTATGGGTACTAGACGACAATATATATACTTATGTAGATAAATATATACTTAAAATACATAGAACAACCATGACACAAGCGCAAATATTCGAGTTCATCACACAAATTGCCCCGGCCGGGATTCGAACCCGGGACCGCCGGCTCAGTAGGCAGGTGTCTTCAAACCGAGCCAAACGCGTCGCGCTTATTATTATACAATTTGTGTAGGTACATGGTGTCTGTTTTTGGCCAAAATGGCGCGTGTGCGCCAAAATCGAATCGGTCCGACGCGGAACATTTTTTTCTATAAATAATGACACAAAGGTAAATTAGGAAAGAAAAATTTAATGCGATCCACTACAATCTAAGCAGGACTTTTTTTTCTATTTAGTTCCTAAAATTTGGTAAAGATACGTTAAGTTTTGGACGAGGAAACAGACGAGAACGTGACCTCGATTTGTATAACCCGGTTACGTTAAGTTTGGACCTCATTTGTATACGACGCCATAGTTACCAGGTGCAAACTTAGCGTAAACTGATAGTATGAGACAATGAGTTGATACGTCCTCTTAATATCAACTTAAAGGTCTTCGCACATTATAACAACTCAACGGCGACTCGATTCTATGCCAAATATTGAAATTTAAGCCCTATGTCATATTTACTAGGTTTAATTTAAAAAAAATGTACGACGCGTCGTC
Organism: Apotomis betuletana; assembly: GCA_932273695.1. NCBI lineage: Eukaryota > Metazoa > Arthropoda > Insecta > Lepidoptera > Tortricidae > Apotomis > Apotomis betuletana. The sequence goes on along the minus strand of OW026298.1, from coordinate 5,542,420 downwards.
CACTCGTCGTCCACTACTAATATAATTTTTTGAAATTAAACCTAGTAAATATGACATAGGGCTTAAATTTCAATATTTGGCATACGAGTAGAATCGAGTCGCCGTTGAGTTGTTATAATGTGCGAAGACCTTTATACCCACGCGTTCCAGAGAAAAGGGGCCTTTACAGACGGACAGGAAAGTGATCTTGTATTAAGGGTTCTATTTTTGCCGTATGAGGTACGGGACCCTAAAAACCGGCCAAGTACGACTCAAACTCGCGCACCGAGGGTTCCGTACAAATACCTATCCCACCTTAACTGGCCGGGTTATTAAGTTAACGCACCTGTGGTAGGTATTTTTCGCGCTGGATACAAATGAGGTGCTTAGTTAACGCAACCGAACATGTTTATTGGAGCCCCTTAAATATTAATTTTATTATGTTTTCAGTATTTGTTGTTATAGCGGCAACAGAAATACATCGTCTTTGAACATATCAACTGTCTATCGCGGTTCATGAGATACAGCCTGGTGACAGACGGACTGACAGCGAAGCCTTAGTAATAGGGCCCCGTTTTGTGGGTACCTACGGAACCCTAAAAAGTGGCTTAGTAAGTAACTAGTCAATCGAATCCAACGGCGTCTCTAGTTATCTCTCTTATCATCCCGTTGCGTGTGAATGGGCAAGGACTAGCTGTCACCATCACTTATAATTCGGGGCGACAGCAAAAAAGGGTTACTCCCGATGTCCCGTACCGATAGCACGTAACAAAATGTCTGTTTGTATTGAAAAAATCCAAGGTGTCATTTGGTGGGGCCACGAAATCGGCTGTAAGATGTTGATTAAGGCCTTATTCTTTTTTTTATGACAAATATATTGATGATTTCAACCAACGTTTTGAAGAGAATACCTATAAATAATTCAAATATGTACCAATAAATCGCAATACCCCTGATCTAAGTAGTAACATTAATAATAAGTTAAGAAACATGTTTAGTCAATGAGTAAAATGTGTAAAACCTTCAGCATTTTTGAACGTATTAGGAGGTTTAAGTTAAAATTCTCACTACCATATCCTAACCTCCTCCACCAAATGTTTCGGTGTTTACTATAGTAATACAATTTCTTCCTCAAAGATATCTCGAAGAGGCTTATTGATGTTACTGGTGACCGGAGAGCTGGCAATTTCCTCGCACAAAGAATCAGTTTGACGATTCAGCGAGAAAACGCCGCCGCATCTTCGGCACTATGCCGTAGGGGCCATTTTTAGGTTTAGTTTAATTTAGTTGTGTTCTAGTTTAGTTTTATTTCTTCTCAATTTTGCCGGTTATTTTTTGAGAAATATTAATCATTTGTATTTATAATCTTTGCATCTTAAGTACGAGTTGCAAGACCATTTGCGTCTAATTTCCTTAGCAAAAACATTGCATAGAGTAAAGATACCCTATTTCAAAAAGTTTCCGTTAATCTAATGGCCCTATTTTTATTCAAATCCCAAAAAAAACTCCAATCATGTACAGTCAAACTTTCATCGAAAATTATCTCACCTTTATACGTGAACACAGAGTACAGTGCATCAGCTGTCAAATGCGATTACCGTTTTATACCTGTCTCGCTTGCTCTCACGCGATCCAGATAAGAACCTCTCAGTTTTCACCCGCACTCGAATGGCGATCGGAGAGCTCACAGACTGTAAATATAGACCAATGTATAAATGGTTCCGACTGTACCTTCAGATAGCTGTCAGCGACTGTCAATAGACCAGCCGCGTTAATGTATAGTGAAAGAATTTGATTTATTACGTAAGCGACGATATCGTGTCGATAAAAAGTTGTCTATGGTAATGGTAATAAAATGAAGCATAGTTTTAGAGTTGTATAAGTATAAGTTGGTCGCACTATAAGCGATACAAGTTGACATTTTGAATCTTGTGCCTATCAAAGTAGTCTAGCCCTGCAAGGGGTTTTACAACCCACGCGATATTGCGGATTTTCAGTGGTACTAAATTATTTTACTGGCAACGACAAATTTTTGGTAACTGACGTTGAAAGTCGGTGAATGTCACTGATGTAAACAAAGAGGAAACAGTACTAAATATTCCGCAAATTTCAAGTAATATTTGCATAATAAAGCCAAAACTATCCTTGACTGGCGTAACGATGTGATAGCTCAGTTGGGAGAGCACTGCGCCGGAAACGTAGGGTCGAAGGTTAGAAAAAATGTAATGTGATCTATTGCAATGTAAGCAGGACTACATTGCAATAGATCACATTACATTTTTTCTTTCATAATTGAAATGAAATATGTTTATTTAAATGTAGGATTAGGACATAATACATCGTGAGATATCCAGCGGGCTCCAAATTAGGCTGAGCCTGTATCTTGGGACCCTGTGAGTCGGGAAACATTGAACATTGTTATTATTATACAGAAAAAAATACAAACATATGGTAGAACAATATTAAATGCATAATAATTTTTGATATTTACCACTCGCTTTTCGGTGAAGGAAAACATGGTGAGGAAACCACCTAAGCCTAAGCCCAATAAAGGCCTAGTTTAGTTTCCCCTCTGGGTTGGAAGGTCAGATGGCAGTCGCTTTCGTAAAAACTAGTGCCTACGCCACATCTTGGGATTTAGGTAGCCGACCCCGATTGAGAATTCATTCTCAAAAAAATGGGACAAAGGCTAGGAGGAGGAATAAAAAATAAAAAAAGTAGCTTAGACTGACTTTACCGTTCTATCTTAAAAATGTGATATTTCCACATTAAAACAGAGTCAATAGAGATTCTTTTAAAATATAACTCTCTGGTCTGACAAAATATGAAAAAAAAAGGTCATACAGTGTATAGGTACATTGCCAAGTTAAGAGTTCATAATGTACATAAAGTATATTCTAACGCCTTAACTTGTTCAACTTTCAAACAACTGACCCTACATGCTAAACCCATGACTCCTATCGAATAAAAGTATATCCGATTACAAAAAAAAGCCCACAGAGCGCGTGCCTACTAAACAAACGTAAGAGCCTCATAATGAAGCTCGACGCGTGGCCGGTGCGTGCGCCGACGCCGCTGAGGTCACGGAAAACGGATTTAATTACGTATTTTTTTATAGGGGTTTTTTTTTGTTTAATGAGCTTTAGTTTATTTGATGCAGTTTTGAATTCGATTGCTGAAATAAATAAAATATTTTTTTTTCATCCGATTTCAAAATAAAATTTTGTTTCTCAATTCGACTATGTTTCTTTTTTTTTTGTATGTAATTATGTCAATTATGAATCGTTTTTTTTTGCGCTTGGCAGATCTTAGAGGTGGTCTCATATAAATTTCATCGAAATTGGTAGGTATAGCGCTTTTTATATAAATAGGTAGTCATTATAGGGTAAAGTAACTAACATACATACAAATACATTCACTAAATTACGGCTTTATAATGTTAGTGTGAATAGTGATAACATCAATGATTTTAACGTCAAAGCCTTTACCGTAGTCGGATCAAAAGTATCCTATACTTACCCACATTTGATTCTGGATCTAAGAGCTGAAATAAGTTTTTTTTAGGTTTATAACCTAAAATAACTTATATTTCAGATGTAAGTACCTATATCACAGCAATTCCGAAAAAAAATCGAAAACCCGAATTGACAAAAACGCAATATACCTAAAATATCAAACATGTTCACAATATTTCACGAGAATCGGTTGAGAAATGCGACTTGTAAGCAAGAACAGCCGGAAACATGATCAACTAGATATACGAAAGAATTTATGGCCACGCTCAAACGGAGACGCTTTTTGCTCGCTCGCTTCGCTCGTTCAATTAAACAATTGACCGCCGTGTCGCCGTGATGTAACTGGTACACCCCTCAAATAGCTACCGTTATACGATCATCATATATGTCCTCTGAGAAGTTGGTGGTACTGTAAAAAAAATCTAAACTGTTCCGATCTTTCGCGTTCTGACCTGATAACACACTTGACGTCTTTATAGACACGTCATTAAAAAAAATCCTATGTGAACTCCGAATCTCCTATTGTGATTTCTCGAGCCTATTTGCACGGCACTTAGCGATACCAGGGGCACAAAGATCTGACACAAAGGCTAGTGCCCGCGTGCTCATTAGCGAAGCCCGACGCTCGACACGTGCCCGAGCGGCGCCGCGTGCGTGTCTTGTATTATTGAAAAACCGTTAAACAAAAACGACGCGAATTCTCAGATTTTGAAACGCAAAATTGAGCTGTCAACCGATGTGTTTAAGGTGACTTTTTGAGCGGTATGCCGCGTGACTTATGGTTTCTGATTGGAGTAGGGTTATTTGTTTTTATTATAATTTAACATGTTTATTCGAGTAGTAATGGCGGTATTAGTGTCGTATTTGTCGCCTCGTTTGGTTTGAGGAGCGATTGATTTCGTGAAATTGCGTGTTTTTTGCGAATTGTCTGGACCATTCGGTTTTACCCTATTCTCACGATACATCTATTTTACGGGGTTTTTATGGGAAAGACAAAAGTAATGCACTAATTCGATTCAGCAGAGCTTTAATGTAGGTACCACATTGAAAAAATCTAATCTTTTTTTATGTCATAGGGGGCAAACGAGCAAACGGATCGCCTGATGGAAAGCGACCGTCGCCCATAGACACCCGCAACACCAGAGGAGTCACAAGTGCGTTGCCGGCCTTTCAGGTGGGAGTACGCTCTTTTTAAAGGTTTGAAGATCGTATCGGGTGTCGTAGCTGAGCGTTTTTCTAAAAAAATTTCCCTTGTTGGGTTCATCCTACGCAGAATCGATAGTATTTTCAATATCAAGATTAAAAAAAAGTGACCCAAAATTTGTATGGAAATTCTAGTTTCCACTGCGTTACGCTCGTGTAAATAAAAAAAGGTCATATTCAAACGAGACGTAATGTAATGGAAGGGACAAAATTAGGACACTGTTTTCTTCACATTGAAAATGCTATCGATTCTTACTGAGACGAATCCAAAAACGTCAAGTTCTGGAACAAACAGGAACTCGGGTTTTTTTTGGAAAACGCTCAGCTGTAAACATTTCCAAAACAATAACCATGGACCCAATCAGCATGTACAATGCACAGGTGTGTGAACTTTAACAAAGTGCCTTTGCAGTATTGCCACCTGTGCCTTAAGCGTTGCATCAGAATTGGATTATCCGCGCCGCTGAGTGGGGGTTAATATGTAACAAATTTGCAGGTGGCCGGGATTAAAATCTTACCTTGTTTTGAACGGGATAGTTTAAACATGAAAATTACCCATAATCAGAGCAGAAAAAAACTATAGTTAGAACTTAGTTGGACTAGTAGGGCCTCGTGCAGGGTTCGTCCGGATTGTTACTACCGTCTTGCCTGCTAACCCACCGCCAAACAGCAATGTTCGCATTGTTGTGTTCCGGTGTGGGGGTAAGATAGCCGGTGAAATTACTAGCATAGAGGCATTCTATCTTCGTCCTCCGGGTAGGCAAGCACTTGTGACTCCTCTGGTGTTGCAGGTGTTTATGGGCGACGGTAATCGCTTTCCATCAGGCGATACGTTTGCTCGTTTGCCCCCTTTGACATAAAAAAAAAAAAAAAATCTTGAAAGTGAAGCCAGTTTTGGCTAAGCACGGAATAAGTTTCGTCCGTTGGCGCATCTGTCACAACGTCAATGTATCAATGCAAAACGTCTTTGTTGAATGTTGACACGCAGTACATAAAAACAAAAGCGGCTTCATCTTTCAAAAATCTGTATTTTTTTTTATTCCGAAAAAAAAAATATGGTACACATTTTTAAACAAATTTTGCCAAACACGAAGTTTATTGGTTAGTATTATGAAATTGTATGAAGACTCTCGTTTTAGGCGTACTCATTCTAAGACTACTTGAACATTAGTATATTTTATCAAGCTTTTCACTCAGGAGATTATGTATGAAACTTAAAGAGTAAAGGGCGTTAATAACAACGTCATCAATAGTTATAGAATATTTTTCGTCAGATTACGGAAATGCAAAGAGGGTTATGACGTTCGCTATTTGACAATGTTGCTGACATTAACTTCTTTTCTTTCATAATTCGAACAAATATTGGTTTATTCCACACAACTCTATACCACTTACTTTGGGAGAAATACGACTAGAAACCTAGTCAGCGCTTGAAAGTGAAGCCAGTTTTGATTAGTCACGGGCTTAGTTTCTTCCGTGTGCGCATCTGTCACAACGTCAATGTCACAACACAAGCAACACGTCTCTATGATTGGTTCGTAGACACGCACACATACAACCAAAACCGGCTTCATCTTTCGCAAATCTGTTGTATGAAGACTCTCGTTCTAGGCGTATTTGAGTCATTTTCATTTTAAATAGTTAAGGGCTTTAATTAAACGAAAATGTAATTGATTCCTTTGTGTAACGATAGCTACCCATATCTTTTGTATAAGTAACTTTCGTAACACAAAAGACGCGATCGTAATTTTGTTTTTATTAAGCCTTTAAGAGGCCTTATTCCTTTTGAATTTTTTTTTTTTCATATTATGACAAATATATTGATAATTTCAACCAACTTTTTGAAGTGAATAATACTTTTCCCCGAGTTCTAGGAAGTAACATAGCTTTTTCATGCTTTTATTGCGTGCAGTCGAAAATAAGTTGAACAAACTAATTTTCAGCGTGAATTTTGTCAATTTCGAGTAGTTTTCGAAACAAAAATTATCAATGAAAAATTCAAACTGTAGGTTTCAAATATATACCAATAAATCCCAATAGCCCTGTTCTAGGTAGTAACACCAATAAATTGTAAAGAAACATATTTGATCATAGAGAAAAATGTCTAAAACGATCACCATTTTAAAAGGAATAAGGCCTCTTAACTACAGTCTGACCAAAAAGAGTAGGTAGACATTAAAAAGTGGCAATACTGTAGTGTCCTCCCTTTCTAATCAATCTAAGAAAACGGGGACGACACTACAGTATTGCCACTTTTTAATTTCTACTCTTTTTGGTCGCACTGTATTGTACATGTTTTTTGAAAATTACTCATGTATTTTAAGATTATTAGTACTACTAATACTACAACCTATACCTAACTATAGGCAAATAGTATGTTTAATATTTACATTATATGTGATTCCTTTTAATTATAAGTCGGTTGATGTAACAATAGTACAAAATCTAATCAAAGTTTTTAAATGATCTTCATTTTTTAAACAGGGAGCATCAAACCCGTCACAGGTCTCACGAAAAATAATATAATGAATAATGAACAAACCAAACATTTTCCCAAAGCCCTTCAACTCTGTTCTCACCCACAATTTCACGGGAAATATACAACAAAGGGATTTTTTAATAATAGCATAGAAATCTTTCTCTGCCATTGTTTTGTATGAATAGAACCAGGGTTTTTTGGCTTGTATTTTGACCTGACAATAGTGCGTTGAGGACCACTGGGGGTCGACACGTGGCGATTGCTCCCGAACAAAAATATACAATAGCACTCGTTGATAAAGTTGAAAATTCTTCAATTTTATTATACACGCATGTCTCAACTTTTGAGTTTCGTGTTATTAGAAATTAGGCGTAATTGAAATGATATAAGTTTGAAATTGCGATGTAGTGTTTTTATTAGGGTTGTCACTTATTTGATTTTGTTGTTATTATTAGTTATATAATTACGGTATCGGTGGTAAATCGAAATTTGTTTTATTAGACACTATTTTATTTGCTTGACGCTTTATAATCCTTTTTATTATGAAAATCAAAGACGTATTTTTTTATGTTCGGCATTTTTTACATTTTTCTCGTACTTGAGTGTTTCTCAAAAAGTTGACCACTTTTTTGAAAAGAAATTGTCCCTTTATGAAAAAGTTTTATAAAAATATTTCCTGACGCAATTTTAATACAAAAAGTAAGTAATCTTATAATTTAATACATTCATAAACTGCAGGTTATGTTTTTTTCTCAGAAATGGAATCCTTTATTGATACCTATACCTAATGCTTGGGAACAATATGAACGGTCAATAATATGTCACCCTGTATATATGCGATGTACCATATATAACAGTTAACTAGATTTAATACAATTAATAAAACTATCGTGATCGGCCCACAGCACTGGTTTTCGCTCTCCTCGCCGCCCTCTACTCAGCGCCCAAGCAGATAGCATATACAGGGTGTCCCAGAAGTACCACGTCACAGTGACACTGGAGGTAGATCAGCTCAAGGGGCACCCAACCAACCTAACATGACCTCAGTAAAAGTTGCACGGTTTTCGAGTTATTACCAAAACAAAAACTTTTGAGAATTTTCCCCTTTTCTTTTATATTTTTAGTACCAGCATCGACACGGAAAGCTCTAAATGAAAGTTTTTTGGGTGTATCAAATCATGAATAGCTAATTCGGAAGTTTAAAGTGTTATTTTGTCAGTAACTGTTGTAAAATGCTGACTAGAACTCGATTAACTTCGATCAAAGTTGTTACAGAAACACGAATTTCAACTTCGACCATCTGCCATGTTTTTTTTTTATTAGAAACGAAACAAACAAATAACTTCAATAAATTAGTCATGTTATGCAGATTCAGAAATGGTATAACACATGTATCTTACTGCGATAACATTAGGTATTATTATCACTTTAGCGATGCCCTATCGAGCCAACTTAAAACTTGAACTCCGAAAGCAGTCACTGTTATGTGCTACAAAGATGCTGTGTACAGGGATGACTCTTCTGTTATCTGATCCGATTATTTTGCCAAATGCACGAGGGCTAAATACTAATGTTTGTCTTCCTTTTGGAGGCTAGCTTATTCTAAAGGAACGGATAACATCATAAAATGTTAATGGCAATAAAAAACAGGTGACATAAAATTCATGTAGCAGAAAAATTGCCGAAGCGCCTGAACCGGACTGATACCATTAAAGTAGATTACTGGCTTTGGTAAGGTTAGAACTGCGACCACAACAGTACAATGACAATATAAACAAGTTTATTTTTGATTCATTTATTGGAAGTAATTTAAGTCACAATAAATGTTCAAATTGTCTGCCGTCGACTCTAATGCACAAAAAACATCGTTTAATAAAATTTCGGCTCAATTTTCTTAAACTGGCTTCCGATATGGTACGGGCTGCTTCTAATACTCGTTCCCGCAATTCTTCTTCAGAGCGTATTGGTTTCGCGTAAACTTTGTCTTTTAGACATCCCTAATAAAAAAAATCTAGTGGATTTAGATCCGGGGAACACGGTGGCCATAAAATTGGTCCCAATCGACCAATCCATCGCTCGGGGAATGCTGCGTTGAGGTGCTCACGCACTAGCCGGGCGTAGTGTGCTGGGCAACCATCTTGTTGGTACCACATCGTTTGTCTCAGTGCCAACGGGACATCTTCTAACAAACCAGGCAGGTCGTTTTGCAAAAAATGCAAATAATTTCTACCATCGAGAATAGGAGGCAACACGAAATTAAAAATAATATCATATCCCCGAATTTTCACTTGACATATTGATATGTATGTTATAAATTCTATTTTCCATATTTTTGGTTACTGTAATTTTATTAGCCAGAAAATTCAAACGCCATATCAATTACTATAAAACTACAAGAAGGTGCAAATTTGAACCACCTAAACGCTACTGTTTCTGTTTTCGCTTCGCTCGCTCGGCCCGCGCACTGTTGTGGTCGCAGCCTAACCTAACCCATTAATCTACTTTACTGGTAGCAGTCCGGTCCTGCCAGTCTAGCACAACTGCTTCGCGACTCTTGTCGCGCGACATAGCGCTACCCGTCACTCTCCATTACTACACAGAAAGAGACGGATGACTATATCGAGATATAGTCGCGTATCGCACTTGTGCTAGAGGTTCTGGCGCTTCGCCGGCCCCTACCCTACCGCAGCACGTTTGCTTCGCTCGCTCGGCTCGCGTACTGTTGTGGTCGCAGTTCTAACCTTACCAAAGCCAGTAATCTACTTTAATGGTAGCAGTCTGGTTCAGGCGCTTCGGCAATTTTTCTGCTACATGAATTTTATGTCACCTGTTTTTTATTGCCATTAACATTTTATGATTTTATCCGGTCCTTTAGAATAAGCTAGCCTCCAAAAGGAAGACAAACATTAGTATTTAGCCCTCGTGCATTTGGCAAAATAATCGGATCAGATAACAGAAGAGTCATCCCTGTACACAGCATCTTTGTAGCACATAACAGTGACTGCTTTCGGAGTTCAAGTTTTAAGTTGGCTCGATAGGGCATCGCTAAAGTGATAATAATACCTAATGTTATCGCAGTAAGATACATGTGTTATACCATTTCTGAATCTGCATAACATGACTAATTTATTGAAGTTATTTGTTTGTTTCGTTTCTAATAAAAAAAAAACATGGCAGATGGTCGAAGTTGAAATTCGTGTTTCTGTAACAACTTTAATCGAAATTAATCGAGTTCTAGTCAGCATTTTACAACAGTTACTGACAAAATAACACTTTAAACTTCCGAATTAGCTATTCATGATTTGATACACCCAAAAAACTTTCATTCAGAGCTTTCCGTGTCGATGCTGGTACTAAAAATATAAAAGAAAAGGGGAAAATTCTCAAAAGTTTTTGTTTTGGTAATAACTCGAAAACCGTGCAACTTTTACTGAGGTCATGTTAGGTTGGTTGGGTGCCCCTTGAGCTGATCTACCTCCAGTGTCACTGTGACGTGGTACTTCTGGGACAGTAGATAGTTTGAAACATGTCGGGCCGTTCCTGACAATTTAAACGCGAGTTTAAATCGTTTTTTATTTAATTCTAGTTTTAAGTTTTGCTTTATGCATGTTGTTTTTTAGTTTACAGTGCTTTGGTTTTTACTGCTGTGTAACTGACATGAAAAATAAAAATTAAAAATAAAAAAAACCCCCGACATGACAACCAATAAAAAGAAACAAATAAAATCTATGAAATGTGCCTATACAATGAACAGTAGAAAAAGAATCCAAGCTTCGTTGCGACGGGGGACCGCTAAGTACTTACCTAAAATAAAATAAATAAAAATAAATAAAGCTTTATTAATTCCATACAAAGAATTCGCAAGTTTAAGAATAATAAATTAAAAACAAATCAATAAACACTATCTCCTAAATTAATTTGTACATTGAAATTTCAGTTAGTGTAAACATTATTATTATTATTTTTTCATATAAGTAATAAATATTTATAATAATCATTTTAATTACATTTTTATATTTCAATATCTTTATGTCGTATTCTTTATCATTGTATGGACCCCATTTGGGTAAAAGCCTCCTCCATAGATTTCCATTTGTCCTTATTTAGTGCAATGTTTGGCCAATTTTTGCTCGCAGTCGTAACTACTCGTATCTCGTCTTGCCACCTCGTAAGTACGTGGCCGTCCTTTGCCTCTTGAGTCATTTGGCCCTTTCCAAAGTGTGACTTTTCGCGTCCATCTGTCATCGGTGTATTTTGCCAAATGTCCGGCCCATTTCCACTTTAAACTACGCGAGAAGAGTAATGCGTCGTTTACCTTGGTTTTCCTTCGTATTTCCGTATTTTTTACTCTGTCGCTGAGCTTAATATTTAAGCAGCTCCTTTCCATTGCTCTTTGTGTAGCCTAGATTTTGTTTTTCGTTTTGGTGTTAAATGACCAAGTCTGGCATCCGTAAGTAAGACAGGGTAGTATGGCAGAGTCCATCACTATCTTCTTTGCCTCTAGAGGAAGTTGGGATTTGAAGATCTCTTTATGTGCCCAAAACTTTTTCCACGTGATGGCTTCCTATCAATTTCCTCGTTATTTCTCTAGTACTTACCTAAATGAAATTAAATATATTTTTCAACGCAAAATTGCATGTATGCATTTGGGCTTCCCACTTTACGATTTTCAGTACATTGCATTTCATTTACTTAGCGGTCCCCCGACGCAACGAAGCTTGGATTCTTTTTCTACTGTTCATTGTATACGCACATTTCGTAGATTTTATTTCTTTCTTTTTATTGGTTGTCATGTCGGAGGTTTTTTAAATTTTTAATTTTATTTTTATTTCATATTTTTTAAACAAACAGAAGTTTCGTCCCGGAATTTTCTTCTTTTGACACTATTTTTGTTTTACACCGTTTAAGGTCTTGGGTTTGCAATCTTTCGTCGAGCTTGATCCTTGACTATACCTACGTAGGTACAACAGGATCCCAAGCTAGTGGTAATGAATGCCGTCTTCTCTAAGATTGAAGTTAGGATATATTTTGATTTCAATAGCCTTAAGCAGCATTCTGGGAAAAAATCGTTAAAGTCAGACTAGTTAATGCTTATAATGGCAAAATGGCGACGTTATTAGCCAATACAATCAAAATATATACTTTTTCACGACACTGCTCGAAAATGTGGTTATAGATTACCTGAATCCAGTACACAAAACTGCTTATATATGTTCATTTGTAAACTGTATATCTATGTTAGCTCCCAACACGACAACAATGTTGGACCTTACGGTAACAGTTCGTATCTACACTTGAATTTCATAGTAAAATACGACATTTTAGAAAATATTTCAGACTAATTTTCTCGGCCGGCTTAAACGACAATTTAACCAATCAAAGCTTAATCGTCTGCTGCATGTCAAATTAAATTGACCAATGAGAATGCGCCATTTAAGAGGTGTATTTTTTTCTTAAACTTATAAATACCCACAAACGAGTTTATTTTCTTAAGTAAGATAATACTCCTCAGGTTTACTTCTTTATAAGTTTTTCGTTAAAAAAGGTTTTACTCTGAAAATCATGAACATTTATATTTTAAAATTAGTTATGGGGCGTAAAACAATTTCCTAATTTCTACAATTACTGATTTTTCAACAAATAAACAGTTTTCAACAAATAAACACTTTTAATTACCTATATAAATATTGAGTTCATATTTTTTTTATTTGGCTGAAAAGCTATGACTCTACGCTACGGGGCAGCCGGCCATATTTAAAAAAAAAATGTATTGTTTAGTAAATATTAAAATTGGTTTTGTAATGCAATAATGTGATAATGTGATTAATTTAATAATGTTCACATTGACTCACGAAATGAATAATATTAGGAACGTATGTTAATATTGCGTACCGTTACAATGACCCTTCAGTGTATAATGTTCCGTAGGGTTGTTTACCTGAGTGTAACCTAGGCGAAATGTTTAAATGTCTTAATTAAGTTGAAAGTGAGGTAAGTTTGAATATTTTTGTTATTTCTTCATAACTGGGTTGAAAATCGTCTTTATGTCGTTTGAATCTTGGGGCACGATCAGCTTTATGTATATAATAGCCCTGATTTTTTCAACAATGAGGCTGCAACAAGGCGCCGAATTTAATGACCAATATGAAAAACTCGTATTATAATATATTTCCTCGTGTCGTGAAAAGCACTATGTTTAGTCTCGGCTGAAAGTACAATAGATGAACTCGTACTATCGAAGGCCTCCCCTGCGGGTCGGCCTTCGAAATTTACTCGTTCATCTATTGCTTACTTTTCAGCCTCTACAACAATGTACTATAAATGCACTGCATGAGTCGCAAGAACCTGCTACTTATGGCCTAAAACAGAACCAGGTTTCTATTCTACAGGATCCAAATAGTAGGTACGGGTGGCTTACTTAGCTCCATAAAAATTGCAGTTGTTGCTAGGTAACTTGACTTAGTTTTGAGAGACTTAATCGTCGATACCCCATACCATGGGATAAACATCCCCACTTTTGTTACGTGTAGGGAAGGTACACAAAAAAATGTTTTTAAAAATGTATTGATCCATTATTATGTCTCTTAGCTAAGCTGTGGACAGACTGACACAAACTACAAAATCCTAAAAAGCTGTTATTCACTTAGGCAAGAGTACTTTTGCTAAAGCTTACGTGTCATTTAGTCGCGTTAAAATCTTGCAGGGTGTTGCTGTTTGTGACCTCAATCAAAGGAACCTGTTCAATAGTCCTAATAACAATTCAGAAATTATAATGAGATTTTATTTGTCAAAAAAGTTTTTTTGAGTTTTAGTTTTATTATTGACTGTACTTTCTTACACAAATGTTAATTACTCATCAAGAACAATCAGACGAGCCCAAACACCATGGGTTTATCTTGTGTGATTAGGAGTTCCTACGGCCACCTTCAGCTCCAAGGTACCAAATTAGTGTACTGTAAAAAAATTATTAATATGTTGATTACGCTAATAAAACTTAACATTTAACCAACATTAGAAATTCTTGGCTTAGATCCTTTCACAACTAGCTGGTCATCATGAGACCTTAATTTATTGAGTGATATGGAAAATTCTAATAATACTTAACATTTAACCAAAACTTTGGAATCCTTGGCTTCAATATTGGCTGAAATCCATTAACAACTAGCTGGTCATCATGAGACCTTCATGTATTGATTGATATAGAAAATGCTAATAATACTTAACATTTAACCAAAATTTGGAATCCTTAGTTTCAATATGGGCTGAGATCCATTAACAACTACCTGGTCATCATGAGACTTTCATTTAGTAAGTCATATAGAAAATGCTAATAATACTTAACATTTAACCAAAATTTGGAGTCCTTGGCTTCAATATTAGCTGAAATCCATTAACAACTAGCTGGTTATCATGAGACCTTCATTTATTGAGTGATATAGAAAATGCTAATAAAACTTATCATTTATCCAAAAAATTGAATTCTTGGCTTCAATATTGGCTGAGATCCATTAACAACTACCTGGTCATCATGAGACCTTCATTTATTGAGTGATATAGAAAATGCTAATACAATTTAACATTTAACCAAAATTTGGAATCCTTAGCTTCAATATTGGCTGAGATCCATTAACAACTACGTGGTCATCATGAGACCCTCAATTAGTGAGTCATATAGAAAATGCTAATAAAACTTAACATTTAGCCAATATTTCGAATTATTGACTTAATTATTGGCCGAGACCTCGTCACTTGTTCCAATTAAAGCTGAATATCTTGGAAACTACTGGTCCTATTTCCACCAAACATAGCTAAGAACCATCTCGACGGAAAAGTCTTTCGATTAAAAAAAACCGCACTAAAATTGGTCCATCCGCTTGGGCGCTACGATGCGACAGACAGACACACAGATACACAGATACACAGACACACAGATACACAGATACACAGATACACAGATACACAGATACACAGATACACAGATACACAGATACACAGATACACAGATACACAGATACACAGACACACAGATACACAGATACACACAGATATGTTAAACTTATAACACCCCTCTTTTTTCGTCGGGGGTTAAAAAGAAATATAATTATGTATTGTCATTTTACGCCAGCATATTTAACAACATAGGTATAGATAAAGTTTTTTAATTTCACTAATTTATTCGCGTTTCTTAGGATAGTTTTTTTTATAATAAATATGTATAAAAATACATTACAAATATAAACACATTCTAAAAAAACCTAACCTAGGGTGCCGCCGGCAGCGGGGCTGGGCCCAGGCTACCGGTGGTTAGGGCTGCAGAGAGAGGAACCTCCTGACGATGTGCGCTTTAATTTCTTAATTATTTCAGGTCGATGGAAATAATCTTAAATTTTTGGTCCCTGGTATATCAAATAGCAAACAAAGGTCAATTTTATTTAGTTACAAAAATATCGATTAAACAATCAAATAATTTCCAAAGCACTCCCACGAACCGAGCTCATACAAAACTTCCATTCATGAATTACATCAATCAGTGTAACCGCTCAACAATAAGACAAACCCATTAAAAACGTCATATATGTAGAAAAACACTTTCAACTTTAAAATCTTAATAACACAGTTCAGTATCTAAAGAGTAAAAAAAAGAAATATTGAAAAAACGGTCCAATAAAACCGCTCAAAAGATGTCACTAAGTACAATCGGCTAATTTATATTCCAGTTAGATTAATACAAAATAGACTCAATTTCAATGCAGTAAGGAATGAGGGGTGTGAGTTGTATCATGTCAGTATACGACGATCAATTATTTTTGATCCGCTGGTTTCACATGACACGAAAGATCGGTGTCTCTCGTACCAAATATTATGATACTGATTTTATCGCGATGTATTAAAAAGAGGATAGGTATTGCTAGGTAAGTGTTTTTTTTTTATAAGCGAATATTGTTACTTCTTTTTAGTATATTAGAGTCCAGTTAAGTCCAAATTGACCTAGTTTCTGTATTAGGGTGATTTCACGAATGTTTCAACTGCCGTCAGTACGTTGCCTTAAATATTGAAAAATGAGTTTGATAGTTCAACTGCCTACTGCGCCGGTACTAGATTTGAATCACTGCATATGTGATGTTTAACTCGAATATTTGCGCCTGCACTTTTTTACAGTTAGATTTTATTGTACATTGATGGTTATTTACTTACCTTTTTACTGTTAGATCAAACAGTTTTGTCAGTCATTAAGAAATCGAGTTAAATAAAACAACACCCGTGTATTAAAATAATAATTCAGTGAATAAAGGATTTTGACCTTACAAACGGTCCGGTAGTTTTGAATTTTTGATATGTTGTCTAGGATGGTTAGTCAGTGTTTAAAATGCAAAATGCACAATTCCCCCCCCTCCGCGCCCGCCGCCATATTGAAAAAACCAGCACTCTCTTCATATTTTTGCTCATATCTTCCTTTAGGAGCATTTTAGCTAGAAGAAAGTTTCGACAATGTTATAGAGAGTTAAATTTACTACATTTTCCATTTTATATTTTGTTTCTAGGACAGATAGTTACGGAGATATGCACATTTAAAAAAACTTGAGAAATTGCAATTTCCAACTCAAAAACAAACTTCTGGATTATATCTTCGTTTAGGAGCATTTTAGCTAGAACAGTGCTTGGGTAATTTTGTAGAGAATTAAATTTACTATAATTTACATTTAAAATTTTGTTTCTAGGACAGATAATTACGGAGATATGTAAAAAATAAAGTCACATTTTCCGAAAATGTATGTAAAAATGGACATGAGTTTTATAACCAATTATATTTCCTACATGTTTTAATTTGTCCTAGACTAGTCCGTAACTGAATGACAGCGTTCTAAACCAAGAATATTGAGAAATTTTCGGAAAATTCGACTTTTCCTGTTTTTTAAATGTGCATATCTCCGTAACTAACCGTCCTTGAAACAAAATTTGAAATGTAAATTATAGTAAATTTAATTCTCTACAACATTGCCCAAGCTTTGTTGTAGCTAAAATGCTCCTAAACGAAGATATAATCCAGAAGTTTGTTTTTCAGTAGGAAATTGCGATTTTTTACGTTTTTTTAAATGTGGATATCTCCGTAACTATCTGTCCTAGAAAAAAAATATAACATGGAGAATGTAGTAAATTTAACTCTCTATAACATTGTGCAAGCTTTTTTCTAGCTAAAATGCTCCTAAAGGAAGATATGAGCAAAAATATGAAGAAAGTGCCGGTTTTTTCAATATGGCGGCGGGCGCGGAGGGGGGGGAATTGTGCATTTTGCATTTTAAAACTCACTAAACATCCTATACAACATATCAAAAATTCAAAACTACCGGACCGTTTGTAAGGTCACACATAGTACTTTAGTCTCTATTCACCGTGTTATAAGTGTATCCTCTCATTATGAAACCGTTCTTCAACTACAGTACTACTCTCACCTAAGTCATTAAAAAAAAACGCATGATCAACGATTTCCTTAAATATCAGACAAAACCGTCTTATTCTTCAAATAATTTACAGATTCCAAAACGGGACTTAAACGACATAGTTTCGCCACAAAAACCACTTCCTTTATTATAAAAAATCAAACGTCTTCATCTTTATCGGAAATCGACCGAATACTCAGATCGGTCAGCGTTTTTTTAATCGTCGCCTTTTATCTGTGGTTCAATCGGATGTCACAAAAAATAATGCTCAATGAGTCGCGTAGGTACGCTGTCATCTGAATTCCGTGGGGCGGTAGGTCGAGCGATGACAGTTTTGATTAATTTAGGTACAATTTAGGTACCGGTGTTTGGGGTTCAGGTGCAAAGAAGTTCCTAAGGGAAGTTCAGCGTTGGCGTCGCATGTGGGAGAGGGACGTAGGTACTCATACCTTTAGAATAATTACGCCTCGAAACCTAGTCAAGGAAAGAGCGTACTCCCACCTGAAAGGTCGGTGATGCACTTGTGACTCCTCTGGTGTTGCAGGTGTCTATGGGCGACGGTAATCGCTTTCCATCAGGCGATCGGTTTGCTCATTTTCCCCCTATGATATTTAAAAAAAATAGTCAGCGCTTGAAAAAAATTGAAAAAAAATTAAGCCGTTTTTGGTTATTCACGGGCTAAGTTTCGTCCGTGTACGCATCTGTCACAACGTCAATGTCACAAGCAACACGTCTCTATGATTGGTTCGTAGACACGCACACATACAACCAAAAGCGGTTCCATCTTTCGCAAATCGGTTGTATGAAGGCTCTCGTTCTAAGGCGTATTTATTCAAATTCAAATTCAAATTATTTATTGCTCAAATTGTGGTACATAAAGGTCATGCATAAAAGTGTCAGAACAGCACAATTCGCCCACATGTGGCATGCAAAAAATGTGTGAATCAGCTAGGCTGGATTCATATTCCATATTACATTATTTTATTTTTGGTTATATATCACTAAATATTAACATGTTCCTTTGACTTCCAAATTCAAATTTATTCTAAGGTTCAGAGTCTCTCTAAGTATGCAATTTGACCTTAAGCCAGGCCATTTTCTAAATAATGACTGTAATGGCCCTTCACAGAGTAACCACAGCTGGATCCCAGTTTGGGACCTATTAAGAGAAATACCGTCGTTTCAATAGACTTTATAAAGGCCCAAAACGGGTATATTTCCTCAAAGCTGCTGGACGTTTAATAACGAATCTTATCAAGGAATTATTCAATTTCAACTGACCCGGTGACTATATCGTATTGTGCAAATTACAAATTTTCCTAGTTAAATTTGACCCATATACCAAATATTTATTCGTGCTGATATTTTACACACATATGTTAATCAATGTGTGGTGATGACAATACAATATTAATATGTTCCATGTCATAATAATCATAGATATGAAGGTGGATGGCAGTTTTGGGGGATTTCTAATGAATCGGGGCAACCCCATCGAGTTTGGGCTCGTTTGTACCTATTGTCTCGACGTGCAATGACGATTGTGCAAAAATTAAAAAGGTATTATTGATAAAAGTTAGTCTCAGGAATTAGTTTTTTTGATAAAAGCTTATTCATTATTATCAATTATAGGTATTATAATAGGGTATTTGAAAAATCATTATGTGATAGAAACAAAACTACATTCAAAAATACATGGAACCAAATATAAACTAACACAAAATTTTGAACATTTTAATATTCCTAATTGGTCACAAACTAAAAAGAAGACGTGTTTTTACTACTAATTTTGATGACGTCACAAGCTAGTATCTTCATAGAAATTTCATACTAACAAATGAGTGGCTGATTTAAGCTGTCATGTCACAATTATCAAATTTGCGCACTTCCCTTTAAGATTCCCAACCAACACCGAAACCTATATCATTTCATATCTCATTGCATTAAGTGTTATTTCTGGTTAATGTTTCATTTAAAAGATGCTTCTACGTATATTTGGCAACGAATAAATGCTGCCTGATCCAAACAATATTAAATCGCGACATAAATTGTGACCTAAAGTTTTACTCTTATAGATGATTTCAGGTTATCTTAGTGATACGGTCTAATGTATTTTGGTTTTTTTATTTGTGTGAATAAATCATTATGCAGTAGTAATGTTGCGTTAAGTTTTAATGCTCCGGGCGTCACAGTTTGTGCTGAAAAAGTGTCCTTGTGTCACACATTCTGTATAAATGTATGTTCAGGGTTCTATTTATAATTGAACTGTATTTGGGCGATTCTCCGAGCCGAGCTATTTTGCTTGACTTCGGTGGTTTTTTTTTTCGTGTAGTGGTATTTTTTTTATATTTATGTTTTTTTTTTGTTATGAACAATTTGAATAATAGACTAATATGTGGGGCCTCATTAAAAAATATAATAATGTACTGGTACATCTCCAGTTTTGACTTTTTTATTTCAAAGAATTACGCGCGGACGCTCCCACCGAACATCAATTTTCGCATTAGTTTATTGTTTTTATTTTATATTAATCATGAATGTCTACTCTCGTCTACGAGCTCTCCAGGCGCGAAAGGTTGATAGATATAGGTTATATTATATCCAGAAATCTTTGACGGTAAATTCAACCAGTTCCAACACGTAAAAATGACACACATGAGAAATGCCCATTTATAAGTGCTAAGTTAATCAAAATCAAACGTGTTCGCGTAATTTTAAGGCGAAGGGTAGGGTGAAAGTGCCGCTTGCGTCATAAAATTACAAGCTTTTATTTAAATTTCAATGTATGTAGGTATTAACTATGTTTGTTCGGGTAGAATCTTGCAATTCAACTTTGAAGCAGATATCTTCAACCGATTGAACTGAAATTGTTTATACCTTGTTAACTTTGATGACAATACAATGATATGGTACCATGGGGCTGGTCCGATGATGACACCTGAAGGTGGCCCTACAAAGTCTGTACCGTAAAACAGGGTTACTTTAGGAAAATTTGGGGCTAGATTTAAAATGGTTATAAAAACGCGAACAATTATAGTGCTATTGAGCAAATGAAGTAAAAGGTGGTCATTGTTAAAGGCAGGTATTGCATTGCCATAGTAAAAAAAAATAAGGATATGGCGTTAAAACACTTTTCCAAAGTAGCCCCTGCATTTTAAAGTAACCCCGTTTTACGTTAATAGATAAAGCAATTGTACCGTGTTTGGGGTCTTTAGAATAGTTTCAGTGAGCAATGGATGGATGTTCATAGAAAAGTACAGTCCACTATAAAAGAAAGTCACATTTTTTTTTAAACCCCTGACATAGTGACAATCGCCCGAAGGCCCGAAGTAAATCAATAAAATTTAAGACATCCTCATCTTCGCCGCATTATCCCAAACATTCCAACCGCAATGCTCGATAAAATGCGGGACAAAAAATAAGTAGGCCAGGAATAGGTCGCGCCCCCTACTTCCTGGGGCAAATGGGGCGGAACGGGGGGTAAAAACTAGCCGTTTTTGTGTCTCGTGGGTGGTTAGCCTCTGAACCGTGGAGTTGGGTTCAAATCGCCATGTTTACCTACTGTAGAATAGAATAAATAAATATCAGACAACCTCCCACAAATAGATCTAGTCCCAAATTAAGCTCAAGAAGGCTTGTTTTATGGGTACTAGACGACGATATACGTACTTATATAGATAAATATATACTTAAATACATAGAACAACCAAATTGAAAATCGATAAAAGTTGAGAATCGATAGGTTTTTACCCATTGGCCACACAATCAGTTAGTTCATTTTTCTGTCACGGCGCTGCGAGCGCGCGCGCTGTCGCCAGCGGACGCGAGCCGGCGCCATTGGTAATATTGGTATCTAACGTAACGGCTCTTGAACATTATAACCTCCGTGGTTTGGGAGATATTTTGGAAGTTTTACGCTTTAACGGAAAGTGTTGAGATACGGCACAATTCCTTGTACGGTGGGCTGCTTCGGGCGCCCCAAGGATTGTTATTTAGAGTGATATAAGGACTACTACAGTGTGAATTGTGTTTGGCGTGTTTGCTGACGAGATCGGGGCGGCGGCGGCGCAGACCGGGACGTCGTTTATTGGTGCAAGTAAACATACATACACTTTACACAAAACAGAAACACAACCTTGCAGCCGGGAAGATATTCGGCTGAACTCCAGGTTAGCAGCATAGCTTAAGTTAGGTTTAAGTACATAGGACGCGTATCGCGTTCCATTGTTTCGCGCTAGGCAAGATTGCTTTGGTAATTTGTTCTTACATGGGCCCGGGATAAATTCAATTTGTGTCTGGCGCAAACAAATTTTGGTAGCAAAAGCGTGGTTCATATCCACAGAAAAGATATTTGTTTCATTTACGTTCGGATAAGTAATTTAGTTAGCATCAAAGTCATAATTGAAATTTGAGGGTGGATTGCGCTTGGTTCGCATTCCAATCTATTAACGTTAAGTTGCATTTGCGTAATTAAGAGTAACTAAATTATAAGAATATTAGTTATTACTTTCAATTGAAATGTTAGTTGAGTGAATAAAGTAAATATAGTTGCGTTTCGATACGGAGAAACGTATTAATAAGTAATTAATAATTGGGGTTCCGCTGAACTGTTATTCACTCAAAATACATTTAATTTAAATACATTTAGTGTTGTTTTCCTTTGCGTAATATTGGTGTTGGGTGAATAACTTTGAAGTTGTCGCGTTTGGTACGAAAAATAAAAACGGATTGTTATTGTCTAAAATCGGGGTTCCACGGACAAAATTATTCACCCAAATTTATTAATTTATTTTTAAAAATTTATTTTATTGATCCGCGTTATCGAGGTTGGTACCATGGCTCCCTCAGTAGTTAAAACGGTCGCGTCAAGGGTCGAATCGGAATTAAGATGGTTTTCATTAGTCGTTACGTTAATTGGTCGTACGGATCGCGAGGACGCATTATTGTCACGCGCGCGACAGGTAGATGAAAGATATGACGCGGTATTGAAATTGCATGCCGAATATTTGGCCCGTATTGACGAAGAGGAGACCGGGGAAAGTCGGACCCAGGCTGTTGAAGTGGTGCAACGCAATGTAGACCAGTGCGGTGATATGGTGATGAGTATCATCCAAGCGGCAGCGGATATCGAGCGCGCCCGAAAAGGGGATGTTGGGGTAAGGCGTGCACCCAGTGGTGTGGCACTAATGGCGCCGTTGCCACCAGTGAATGTCCCGGAATTTGGTGGTGAATATGCCGACTGGCCGAGGTTTCGCGACATTTTTAACAGCGTGGTGCACTCGCGCACGGATTTGACCCCCGCGTATAAAATGGCGCAGTTGATGGGGAGATTACGCGGTGAGCCTCACGATATTTTGACTCATTTGGAGATTACGGATTCCAGTTACGAGACGGCATGGGGCCTATTAATTGACCGATATGATAATCGGCGATTAATTATTGATGGGCTCATCGAAAAAATATTTAGTATATCGAAGGTCACTAATGTACACGAAATAAGGTCGAAAATCCTTAATCCCGTCATGGTGGCGGTGAATACGCTGGAGCGACTCAAGTTGTCACTAGGGGACAACAAGTACATTGTTGTGAACCGGGTTTTGCGCAAGTTACCTAGCGAGGTGGTGGCGCGGTTTGAGCAGTCACATGGGGGTGATTCATCGAGTCACCTCCCAACATTTGACGAATTGAGGGCGTTCCTGGAGGGTGAGTGCAGGCGGGCGGATTGCCAAGGGGCAACCACGCCGCAACCCCCCACGTCACCCCGGCGTACGGTTGGGCCCAAACCGGTGGAGCCCCGTCGGGGAGGACAGCGGTACAACGCCCTCCAATCGGAAGTGTGCCCCTTCTGCCGGAAGGGGGGACACGCGATCATCGCGTGCGCGGATTTTGGAGCACAGCGGGTGCAGAGGCGCAGGGGGGGTGGTCAAGCAGCGAAACTTGTGCTTCCGCTGCCTAGGCGCACACTATGTGCGTGAATGCAGTAAGACCACCAACTGCCGAGTATGTGGAGGAGCCCATCATGAACTTCTCTGCCTGGCTGAGAGTGGGGAGCGGTACGGGGCCTCATCGGGAGGCCATCCTCCCTCTCCTACGCCAGCCTTGGGTGGACGGTCGCCCCCCCACCGGGGAGGGGGGTCACCCAGAGACCAGCGGTCGCCCCCTCCTCGGGGAGGGGGGTCATCGAGGACTCCGGAGTACCGCCGGATGCCGCAGTCTCCTCCGCGGGGGGGGGATCGGCGCCGAGATTCGGGCGGGTGCCCGGAGATGACCCATGGGGAGTCGGGTTACGCGACTTACTCGGCCGCGCTGGGGGGCAGGTTGCCGCCCCCGAGTAGTCGCTTCTCCCCACCACTCGCAGAGCGCCCACGTTTGATGGCGCGTCCGCCGCAGATGGGACGGATGCCGATGGGTTATTACCAGCCGGCGCGCATGGCACCGATGGGTCGCGGTGTGTACTACCCGGGGTGGGACCCATACCTGGGCCAGGGGCCCTCTCCCCCTCCAGCAGAAGGGGAGGGAGGTGCCCCCTGCTAGCAATTAGCAGTCTGTTCATCCGTCGTGCCCACCCCACCAGTGACGGTATTATTACCGACGGCTAAGATTACTGTCAGGGGTACGGATGGACGGCCAGTGCCAGTGAGGTCACTCCTGGATTCGGGGGCACAAGGTTGTATCGTGTCCAGCCGCCTAGTGGCCAGGCTGGGCCTCAGGTTGGAGCCATCACGGGATGGCGCAATAGGTATAGGTGGCAATCAGGTGCCTCACATCAGGGGTCAGACGGACCTCCTGTTTGAGATGGGTGACTCGGCATCGATCACGCGGGTGAAGGCCACGGCTATTGTTTTAGATGAAGTGGTCGGGGTTCTTCCTTCGGTACGGTTACCGCTGGCGGTAACGAAGCTGACCAAGGGATTGGAGTTGGCCGACCCTCACTTCGCAATTCCCGGACGGGTGGACGTCTTACTTGGAACTGACGTCCTCGGGAAGCTGCTGCGGAGCGGTAAGCGGGAGCTGCAACCAAACGGGTTGGTGGCCGTGAGTACCGCAGGGGGGTACGCATTATTGGGCCCAGTACGGGGACCACAGGACGCAACGGATTATAGCAACATATACTACGGCAGCGTGTTATCGGAGGTCCTGCAAAGGTTCTGGGCAACAGAAGAGCCACCCACAGCTCCCAGGACAAGCCCACTGGACGAGGAGTGCGAGACGTTTTATCAGTGCAACACGGTGCGCCTCCCTTCGGGCAGATTTATGACACGGCTGCCGTTTCTATCGACGCGACCTCCACTGGGGAGCTCCAGGGACCTGGCTGAGAAACGGATGATGGCCATGGAAAGGCGCATGAAACGGGACTCCAACTTTCGGCGAAAGTATGTTGAGTTCATGCGTGAATATTTGGCTTTGGGTCACATGTCGGTATCCAGGGTAGACGGGCGTCGTGAGGAGCACTACGTATTGCCTCATCATGCAGTCCTGAAGACACCTGACTCCAAGATCAGGGTCGTGTTCGACGGGAGCGCGGCGACATCTAACGGGGTGTCTCTGAATCAATGCCTGCACGCTGGTCCTAAGTTGACCAGAGACATTGCAGACATTCTAACGGACTTCAGGAGACACCAAGTTGTCTTCGTTACGGATGTGAGGATGATGTTTCGCCAAACGGAGATCCATGCGGATGACCGTCGGTTCCAGCTGATATTGTGGCGAGAGAGCCCAGAAGAACCGATGATCACGTATGAGCTTAACACGAACACGTACGGATTAAAGCCCAGCCCGTATGTAGCGATGCGGACGCTACGAGAGCTGGCTGACCAGGAACGGCTGCGCTTCCCTCGCGCAGCTGCAGTCATCGACCGGGATGTCTACGTGGATGACATTTGTACGGGCACGGACAGCATTGAGCAAGCGCTCATCCTAAGGGATGAATTGGTGGCGCTCATGGCCTCCGGTGGCTACGAACTCAGGAAGTGGCTGTCAAACTGCCCAGAGGTGCTGGCAGGACTACCAGCTGAGCACCAACAAGACCCGCATTTGTTTGAGGACTCGGATAATCCTCATGCGTTGGCAATTTTGGGGGTCCAGTACCGACCGACTCAGGATGTCTTTACTTATAATTGTGAGGCCGAATTGCTGTCGAAGACCTGGACCAAGCGATCAGTCCTTTCGACTATCGCACGAACGTTCGACCCAAATGGTTGGATCTCTCCGGTCACGTTCATGGCAAAGTTCTTCATGCAGAAGCTTTGGTTGGCCCAACTAGGCTGGGATGAGCAGCTCACGGACGAGCTGCTGCACGAGTGGACGGCATTCGTGACCACATTGCCGCATATTAAAGAAATTGAGATCCCGCGCAAACTGCTCCCTCAGGCGGGAGCCAGGGTGACCCTGCATGGGTTCTGCGATGCTTCTGAGAAAGGGTACGCGGCCGCGGTCTACCTGAGAACAGGTGAGACTGCTGGCGAGGGCGTTGTACGCTTGGTCATGGCCAAGAGCAAGGTTGCGCCTGTTCGGACCCAGTGGACGATTCCGAAGATGGAATTGGCGGGTGCCGCGCTCCTGACCCGCCTCCTAAACCATGTGGCGCAGAACCTGCGTGGCACGGTGGATCTGAATGACACGGTTTACGCATGGACGGACAGCCAGATCGTGTTGTGCTGGCTGCAGACTTCGGTCCATACGCTTGAGGTATTTGTGGCCAACCGAGTGTCACAGATAAATAACTCGGAGACTCCTCTGGTCTGGAGACATGTTCCAGGTGAAGTTAACCCGGCAGACTGCTCGAGTCGCGGCTGCCCGGCGCCTGCTCTGGTTGAGCATTCTCTCTGGTGGGGGCCTCAATGGCTGGAGCGGCCACATACGGAGTGGCCTTTCAATGACTGCGGACGCCAGCCACTACCCCCTGACCAGGGTCTGAGAGTCAATGTGACTACAGTGGAGTCTGTGGCAGTGGACCACACTCTTTTGGAACGGTATAGCTCACTAGGGAAGCTACTTCGAGTCACGGGATGGATAATGCGGTTTTTCCATAATTGTCGAAGCCCTGCGGCACAGCGCAACCTGTCACCTGTAATGGGACCTGAGGAGCAGCAAAGGGCTCTCTCACGTTGGGTGGGGGTCATTCAGGGGAATGAGTTCCAGGATGAACTTAGGATCTTGCGGACTGGCGTGGGCAGAATGAAGAAGAGCCTTGTCCGCCTCAACCCGTTTATTGATGAGCACGGAATGCTCCGGGTGGGAGGCCGACTACGGAATGCCGAATTGCCGTATTCAGCGCGGCATCCTTTAATTCTTCCCAAGAAGGGAGCTCTGGTGGAGCTGTTGGTTTGGGACCGTCACATCAGGAATTCACATGCAGGCTGCAACACACTGCTGGGCATTTTGCAGCGGGAGTTCTGGATTTTGTCGGCACGGAGAGTGATACGGAGCGTTGTGTTTCGTTGCTTGCCTTGTTACCGGCTCAAGGCAGCCACAATGCAGCCACAAATGGGAGATCTCCCGCCCGACCGAGTTACGGAAGCTCGGCCGTTTGCTGGTGTGGGGACAGACTTCGCGGGGCCTTTCATGGTCAAGACATCACGCCTTCGCAACGCGAAGTCGGTTAAGGCATATTTGTGCGTCTTCGTGTGTCTGGCGACCAAGGCCGTTCATTTGGAAATGGTAGCTGATCTCTCTACGGAGGCCTTTTTGGCAGCGCTGGACCGATTCGTTTCTCGACGAGGGATACCGGCCTTGATCCGGTCGGATTGTGGTACCAACTTCAAGGGCGCCGATCGTTGTCTAAAGGAAATTGTATTATTTTTAAGTCAAAATGAGCGAGAGATCGGCACGGCCATCGCCAGTCGGGGCATTTCGTGGTATTTCAGTCCACCTGGATGCCCCCACTGGGGTGGAATATTTGAGGCAGTGGTTAAGTCTGCCAAGACTCATTTGTATCGGGTCATCGGCTCAACGATCCTCTCCTTTGAGGAATTGTCAACGGTGTTCTGCAAAATTGAGGCAGTTTTAAATTCGCGCCCCTTGTGTCCGTTGAGCGCTGACCCGAATGACCTGGAGGCCATTACCCCAGGTCATTTTTTGATTGGCCAACCACTTAACGCCTTGCCGGAGTATCCGTATACGGATGTTAAGTTGTATAGGTTGTCACGGTATCAGATGCTGCAGCAAATGACTCAAAATTTTTGGAAGCGATGGTCGCTTGAGTATTTGCACATTCTTCAGCAACGCGTTAAGTGGACGGACAGGACGACCCCACCGTGCGTTGGAGACCTCGTACTGGTTAAGGATGCTAACCTATCACCGTTGTGTTGGCGACGGGGGCGCATCGTTAACTTGATAGCGGGCAAGGATGGGTCTCCACGGATCGCAGATGTACAAGTGAGGGACTCGATCCTTAGACGGGCGGTTTCAACGCTATCCCGACTACCGGGAGTTTGAGCGGACCGACGACGGGTCGGTCCGGGGCGGGTGGTTGTTGAGAATCGATAGGTTTTTACCCATTGGCCACACAATCAGTTAGTTCATTTTTCTGTCACGGCGCTGCGAGCGCGCGCGCTGTCGCCAGCGGACGCGAGCCGGCGCCATTGGTAATATTGGTATCTAACGTAACGGCTCTTGAACATTATAACCTCCGTGGTTTGGGAGATATTTTGGAAGTTTTACGCTTTAACGGAAAGTGTTGAGATACGGCACAATTCCTTGTACGGTGGGCTGCTTCGGGCGCCCCAAGGATTGTTATTTAGAGTGATATAAGGACTACTACAGTGTGAATTGTGTTTGGCGTGTTTGCTGACGAGATCGGGGCGGCGGCGGCGCAGACCGGGACGTCGTTTATTGGTGCAAGTAAACATACATACACTTTACACAAAACAGAAACACAACCTTGCAGCCGGGAAGATATTCGGCTGAACTCCAGGTTAGCAGCATAGCTTAAGTTAGGTTTAAGTACATAGGACGCGTATCGCGTTCCATTGTTTCGCGCTAGGCAAGATTGCTTTGGTAATTTGTTCTTACATGGGCCCGGGATAAATTCAATTTGTGTCTGGCGCAAACACCCAAGAACAAATATTCGAGTTCATCACTCAAATATTTGCCATGGCCGGTATTCGAACCCGGGACCGCCGGCTCAGTAGGCAGGTCTCTACAAACCAAGCCAACCGCGTGGTCAAAAGAAGAAGAATCTGGGATTCATATTTAAAGCCATCATGTTCATAATTAAATAAATAAATAAATATCGGACAACTTCACACAAATCGATCTAGTCCCAAATTAAGCTCAAGAAGGCTTGTGTTATGGGTACTAGACGACGATATAACGTACTTATTTAGATAAATATATACTTAAATACATAGAACAACCATGACCCAAGCATAAATATTCGAGTTCATCACTCAAATATTTGCCATGGCCGGGATTCGAACCCGGGACCGCCGGCTCAGTAGGCAGGACAAACCAAGCCAAACGCGTCGTCAAAAAAAGAAGAATCTGGGATTCATATTTAAAGTCATCATGTTCATAATTAGGCAACAAACTTCTGATAGCATTAGGACTCTAAAGAGCTATGGAGCGGATATTAACATTAAAGTACAATTCATACTCATACTCATACTCAAAAGTGTATTTAAAGGACAAGGACAAAATCATTAGAATATACAAAGACCTGATTTGTGCAGGCATTGTGTTCTTCGTTATCATAATATACGTAAATATTTGCGACCTTTTCCATGCTTCATGGAGTAAATTGGGTTCTAAATTACTATTAAACTTGATTTAACTTATAAAAGTGAGTACAAATGACGAACTTAATGCCAAATAGCATTCTCCACCAGTCAGACGGATCAATAGTGCCAAATCAGATACTTCAGGTAGGTGCGGCATAGAACCTTAAACTTTACGTGAGCGTCTAAGATTCAAGTTATAAGTACATTTTCATAATATTATATATTACTTATTATAACCATATACCCGTGGTTTTTGGTGCACAATTAATCTAACACTAGGCCGACATTATCAAATCATTCGTGCACCCAAAACCCCGGGAAATGATTATAACTGGAGTAACAGTAGTATAAGTACGTACTTTGAGCGTACTTGAGTTATGGTTTTGGAATGGACATACATAATTACTATTTCGATTTATAAGAGATTTTAAACGCAGCAAAAAGATTACAGGCACTCTCCTGGGATAAAATGCCCGACCGAAAAATAATGGCCAGTTCAGCGACCGCTGGAAATTACAATTGTCACCAATTATGGACATGTAACGGACAAACACTGGTACTTCTTACATCACGAGTACCAATCATTAAACACTGGAGCTTAGTAACGAAAGAAGAAGGTCTATAATGCGAATTCTGAACGAACAGCAACATTCGAAATTCAAAAATTAAAAGAAAAACAGTCGCGACTCGATTCCGAGAATCGCCGTTTATATCAAAACAAAAGACAAAAGCCGACCCGTTACCCCGTCCGTCCCTTTTTAACTTGTAGACGGGATATATTTGTGTCTCTTTCGCCCTTCAATGGGACTACCGGATTGGTACCAGTTTTTGCCGACTGTCAGCGAATTTAAGTCAAGTCACATATTGAATTCGATAATAATTAGCTATCTATAGATATAAGGGATTGGATATTTGGCTTAAAGGAAGAACCGGCCAAGTGCGAGTCGGACTCGCGCACGGAGGGTTCCATACTATCCATACTAATATTATAAATGCGAAAGTGTGTCGTCTGTCTGTAACCTCTTCACGCTTAAACCGCTGAATCGATTTTGATGAAATTTGGCATGGAGATAGTTTAAGATCCGAGGAAGGACATAGGATAGTTTTCATCCTGGAAATTATCCCTAAAAAGATTGAAACGTGAGTAAGTAATTTATGATGACATTGATGACCCTGTAGGAAATGTAATGATTAGACCAAAAGCACAATTGCTCTTACATTTGCTTAGGCGCTTTTAATAATCCCTTTTATTAATTAAGGTGATTAGGTGGATATCTATCGTGTTGTACGAGGTTGCTTCCATACTTCCAAGTTCCACGCGGACGTAGTCGCGGGCAAAAGCTAGTATCAAATAAAAAAACGGCAAATAAATTACTTTGATTGTATTTCCTCCTCATAACATGGGACCCTTCAAACAAAGCGTGAAGAAGCATCTCTCGGGCCACCATGGCAGTGTCAACTGACTTGGCACCGTTGGTTTCTCGTCAGTTGCCATTGCGACTTGGGCTCCCCTTTGTGCTTACCATCAGGCGAAGTGAAGTCAGTCTGTTGTACCGATACAAAAAAACTGAGCCCCACTTAAATAGATAGTTATATTACCCTGTTTTAAGTATTGTTGTTATAGCGGCAACATAATATATATACTGAAACTTAAAAAGGGCACATCTAACATTTTTTGTGAAATTGAGTTAGATAGGTACATATTCGGAATGAGTTGTTTTGACTACTGATTTTTATGACGTCACAAGCCAGTATCTTCATAGAAAACTCATAACTAACAGATAGTTTTTGATAGATCATAATGAGTAGCTGATTAGAGCAGTCATCAAATACCGTATTCATATCCCTATTTTCAAACTTATTAAAAAAAATTGCAGTTACCTCGTATACTAACGAAGCGTAAAATCAAGTAATAATGTGATAGACTATACAGAGTTTTTTTACGAATCAATCGCGTGTGGCGTCGTATAATACTCTTAAACACGATCGGTCAAGCGTGACCCGGGCTCTCGTTTCGTTCCGTACACAATATAACTATCAACATTATAGATTTTGTGAAAAAATAAAAAAATAAAAACATGTAAAGAAACTCCCGAACGTATGGACCAATTTAAGTGCAGTATTTTGTTAATCGAATGATTTGTTTCTTAAGTATGTTTGGTGGATATAGGACCAGTAGTTTGCAAGATAAGCTTTGATTGGAACAATCGATCTCAGCCAATATTGAAGTTAAGAACTCCATATTTTGTAATTATGTTGAATTTAAGTAGCATATTCTGTCATCCTCCTAGCCTTTATCCCATAACTTTGTAGAGAGTGAATTCTCAATCGGGGTCGGCTACCTAAATCCCAAGATGTGGCGTAGGCACTAGTTTTTACGCAAGCGACTGCCATCTGACCTTCCAACCCAGAGGGGAAATTAGGCCTTATTGGGCTTAGGTGGTTTCCTCACGATGTTTTCCTTCACCGAAAAGCGGGTGGTAAATATCAAATGACATTCCGTACATAAGTTCCGAAAAACTCATTGGTACGGGCCGGGTTCGAACCCGCGACCTCCGGATTGAAAGTCGCACGCCCTAACCACTAGGCTACCACCGTAGTAGCATATTCTGTATCACTCATTAAATGAGGGTCTCATGATGACCAGCTACTTGTGACGGGCGTGTATAACATTTTTAATTTAAGTCATTAACTTCACATATTTAATGAATATCTATCTTCACGCTTAAACCGCTGAACCGACTTAGATGAAATTTGGTATGGAGATAGTTTGAGACCCGGGAAAGGACATAGGATACTTTTCATCCCGAATAAATTTAGTGTTCCCGTGGGATGAGCGGGTAACACCGCGGGGCACAGTTAGTAATAAATAAATATCGGAACAACCTCACACAAATCACACAGTAAGCTTTAGTAGGCTTATGTTATTTACACTTAACGACGACAAACATACTTCATCATCATCATCATCATCTCAGCCATAGGACGTCCACTGCTGAACATAGGCCTCCCCTTTGGACTTCCATATATATACCGGTTGGAAGCGACCTGCATCCAGCGCCTAACATACTTATATAATTATAAAGATAAATACATAATTAAATACAAATAACATCCATGACCCAGGCACAAATGTTCGAGTTCGTCACGTCACTCAAATATTTGCCCTTGCCGGGATTCAGATCCCGGACCGTCGACTCAGGAGGCAGTTGCTTAACCACTGCGCCAACCGCGTCGTCAAGTATAACGCTATTTAAGCATAACTTAATTTCCTACAGAACCCTAGCAAATAATTAATTTACTAGGAATATCCTGTCATTCTCCGACTAGACCTAAGTACTCATAAAACACGCCAAAACGAATTTACGAGCCATGTAACATACTCGGCCGTTTTTTGCTAATTTTGCAATTATTAATGACTTATTTGATCGTTGACGGTCTAAGTTACGGTTATACCTGCTTTCAACAAAAACACTCTCGTATTTATAAGGATTTACAGATTATACTTATAGGTATAATATCTCAGAATTGAACTAGATTTATATAATAATACTAGAAAGTAGAAAGTTCCCGCTACTTTTTACGCGTAATTTATTTCATAACGTAGTGTGTACATTCGATAGTTAAATATACCAAAAAGTGTGGCAATTCCTTCATCTGTCGAACTATTAAAAAATTGGGCAAGTGCGAGTCCGACTCGCGCATGAAGGGTTCCGTACCATAAGCCATAACAAGTTTGTTGTATTGGAGCTTAACCTATTGACCGCCAAGCGGTCTAGCAATTTACCGTGCCACTGACGCCAGAGTAAAAAAAAAGATGTGCCCCAAAATCAACAGGGATTGAAAAATACTTGTAGCGGTTAGAATTACAAAGTTTTTGATCATTGAAATTTGGACGGCTGTGGCCGACGTGGCGTCAGGGGCACGATTTTTTGTTGACGGCTACAGCCGACTGTGGCGGTCAAAAGGTTAAAGGGGTTTAATATTTATTTTATTTAATTTTTAGTATTTGTTGTTATAGCGGCAATAGAAATACATCATCTGTGAAAATTTCAACTGTCTAGCTATCACCGTTCTTGAGATACAGCCTGGTGACAGACGGACGGACGGTCTATAACAAGTTTGTTGTATGGGAGCCCCCCTTAAATATTTATTTTATTTTATTTTTAGTATTTGTTGTTATAGCGGCAATAGAAATACATCATCTGTGAAAATTTCAACTGTTCTTTTTCTCTTCTATCACCGTTCTTGAGATACAGCCTGGTGACAGACGCACGGACGGTCAGCGAAGTCTCAGTTATAGGGTACCGTTTTTACCCTTTGGGCACGGAACCCTAAAAATGGAACTCTTTGCCAGCTCATGTGTTTCCTCCTTATAACATTGGACCCTTCAAACGAAGCATAAAGAAGCATCTCTCGGGCCAGCATGGCAGTGTCAACTGACATGGCACCGTTGGTTTCTTGTCAGTTGCCATTGCGACTTGGGCTCCCCTTTTTGCTTGCGATCAGGCGAAGCGACGCCACTAGGTTGTGTCAATAAAAAAAAAACTTAGTCGTTACAGTTCTTGGCAATTTTTCAATATTTATGAAACATAGGGGTTGAATATTATAATTTAAAAAAATCGCGCTGACAGCGCCACTAGTGATGAATCCTTCAATGTTCTAATACTTACCTCATCACCAGCAAGATGGACTCACTCGCATACCTGAGAGTTCGCCTCTGCCTTCCGATTTTCTTCGCTCAAAATCGGCGCGCGTTCGTAGCCCGTCATAGCGGCACAACGTTGTGTCGTGTTAAATTACGACAGATTTTACAGAGAAAACCAAATACTGTTTTCAGGCAGTTTTTGCGAGTAGTAAAGCAAAGGAACTCCTTACAGGCCATGGAGGTGGCGTGGCAAACAAACGCACGACGCCTGACGGTAAAAAGCGGTTACCAAACCATCCAAACTTCCTTAGTTACGAAAAAGCTAAGTACGATAACGAATTAAAATGTATCGCTGGGTAAGTTAGGTATTACCCAGCGATACATTTTAATTCGTTACCTTTTTTTCGTACTTCATTGTGACATTTAATAACTGACGACTTTTAAGCAAGCACAAAACGATCCGAATTGACTTATGCTTTCACCCCACTGAATAAATAAAGATTTTAACACGTAATTTTTCAAACAAACAACCCTTTATTTGAACTTCGGCTTACAACTCGACTCTGTAATCCGGGCCTTTATGATTTATTCAATCCCTTTCCTCCAAATAGTCACAAGTGCATATTGACGGGGTATAAACCAGAAATGCCGTAAGCGCCAGTGAGTCGGATTGGCGGCTACTACGTTTCTGCTTTTAGCTGTTGATATCAAGTCTGGTACTTACGGTATTTACATTTGTTAACTGGGGGTAAAAAGGTTTGTTTACACTAGTACAGTATTAAGCTGTTTTTTGTAGTTAATGAGTGTATGCTTTATCATTCACGATTGGTGTTCTAGCTATATCACTGCAATTTCTTACGCTAGTGATATTATTCGATGTATTACATTAGTTTATTATTATTACAATATGGCGTCTGACACTCGTCAATTTCAAGTAAAAAAAAAAAATAGTTAGGTCTTTAGAAAACGCCTTTAAATGAACCGATAAACAACTTACTATTG
Organism: Apotomis betuletana; assembly: GCA_932273695.1. Taxonomy (NCBI): domain Eukaryota; kingdom Metazoa; phylum Arthropoda; class Insecta; order Lepidoptera; family Tortricidae; genus Apotomis; species Apotomis betuletana. The sequence goes on along the minus strand of OW026298.1, from coordinate 5,507,435 downwards.
ATACAGTCCTTTGCGTTGGTATAGGTATAAGATTAGTCTATAGTTTCCTCAATGTGTGTCGAAATATATTCAAACTGAGTGTAGGCGTGACGCTATTCAATATATTTCGACTTCTCTAACAACCGCCATACACAGATCCCTTTATCTATTATTACATCGGCTACTCGAAAATATTTTATATAATATATGTCGTCGAAGATCACAGAATAGGACCCCGCGTTCTTTATTCAAATATTTTTATTTTTAAACCAGTAGCGAAACTTTAGAATAACGATCTGTCAGCCAGGCGTTCAAGGCAGAGCCTTCGAGTTATGTTGTATTAATTAAAACAATAAATTAACGTGTACCGCTGGGTGGTCCCTTGGATTTTTTCGAAAATTCCAATCGTTATCAATTCTCGGAACGCACGGTTTCCGAACGAGATTTGGCGGGATTGCCGCCATTTTGGAAAATCTTTTTTTTTTAAAGGCGGGATTGGTGTTAGTGAATGCGTTACCTTAAGATTTGTTATAAATGCTACAAGTTACTATACGTGCAACTTATACTATACTATAATATGTATACTATGTATATACGTGCAAGCTTTAGATTTTTTTTTACAGGTTACGAGTATAGCTGAAGTTTTATTAAATGAAAATTATTGTATAATTTAAAAAAATAACACTCATGAATCATAGTAGTTCTGATGACGTCGACTTGTCGATCCGTTCCTGACAATTAAATGTGAGTGAAATCTGTATTTTTTTTCAAAAAATTAGAGGTAGTTATCACGAAAACATATTACTCGCAATTGCTCATATTGTAATAGAAGCATAAACAGATAGAACAGTTCAATTATAAAACACTAAATAAAGATTTTATTCAAATAAATATAACGTCGTAATTTACATACCTAAATGGCGGTGAATTCCTGAATGACCCAGATCTCAGGTGGTTGTGGTCCGAACCGAAGGCGAGGGCCATAAATATGCGATCTGTGGCTTGTCTAGATTTTTACGTGGTGCCTTGGCCAGGAAGTGAGATTTTCTCCCCACGGGCAGAAAACCCCACTTTACGCCCTAGGGTGACGTAAAAATAATATCAGTACGTTTACGACGTCGCACTTGAGTTTTATTAATAACACGTTCATAATCATAATACTGCAATCTTGATTGTATGGGAAATTGAAAATAAAAAATACTATTCTGTAATTGGAATATTTTTATTAACAGATCGTTATATTTTTTACAATCGCTGAATAAATTACTGTTCTTGAAAATTTATATCGCTTTTTTTATCAGATCGTCACGATTTAATACCGGGGACTTATTTCACTAACCGATTACTGATTACTGGTTATTTTGTGTTCGCTACTATAAATATCATTGCATATTATTAAATTCACGGCGTAAGCCTCAAATGTCGTAAAGGACAAATTATTTGTACAATATCTTATATAAAATTAAAATCTACAGTGGAACTACAGTTTCTCGTGTAATGGCTTATCTTTAGGATCATAAATAGCTCATAGTATTACCTCTAAAATCTTTTGTCCTTTACGCCATTTCAGTCTCATGTCGTTGTTATGTAGACTAATTTTAAAACTATACAAAAAAGGAACTAACAGTTCGTGTACACGCCGGTTGTCAAACTTGGCTTAATCTTAAACCTATAAAAAGATCCTTCAATGAGATATTTCCTGAATATCAGATGATACTTGCTCCGGCTCTCTCGCACTCCTAATGCTCTTATACAAATACGTGCCGGATTTTGTCGTAAATACCACAAATTCCAGATTTTACTAAATACATCATTAAACTCTCTATATTTATCCCTTTTATCTTTATTATAAGTAGTAAAACTTTTTGCTATTACATTACATAATAAGGGATAGCAAAAAAAAAACTATTGTAGCATCCTGTTCATATCATCATTGTAAGAAAATAGGACAGTTAAAAAGAGTTAAACATTGCTGATGTGATACAATACGCGTAGTTTTTAGAAACGCTTTTTACAAAGTTGGATATTTTAGCGTAAAAGCCATTTGAAGCACATACGACAAACACCGACCTTTACACCTTATTTTTACCTTATGGAAATTCACATTTAACTACCTCTTAGCCTAGCTTACGTTAAATATTAATTTTCAATAAATAAATAGTATATATTAATAAAAAAAAAACATTTCATTCAGTTCACTGAAAAGGTATCATATAATACGTTGTTTAAATATTGCTTCGAATGGAAATATAATTGTACCCTAATTGCCCAGAATTAACACGCATCAGTTAATGATTCAATAATCCATTGCGCTAATTTTTGACCTATTTATTCATTGCTTTATTAATTATTATTGATTAATAACTGATTGCACCTCTGAACGTAAACATTTAACTAACAGTGCATAATAAGTCGCGCATTAATGCAATGTATTCTAAGCTTTATTAAACATGTCATTGGCAAGAAGACCAAAATATTACCTGCATGTCAGACTTTTCAGAGCAATTCGTCTAGTTACTAAACTAGTAAATTGGTATCCTATGTGAACTCCGAAAACTTGATTCCCAACCGTATAAACGTTTCGCTAAATTTTCATTTTTGCCGTGTTACGGTAAAAGGTCGTATCTTTACACGGATGTCATAGTAAGATACGTCCTTTTACAGCAGCAGATTTGTCCGAAAGTAGTTTTTCCTAGAAACCGTAATATTTTCCGAGTTTTTATTTACATCGTTTTAAAGAACCCATTAGGTTAGGTTTGTTTTATAATTAAGAAAAATTTCAATTGGAAAAAATGGATTTCGGACTAATGAAAATTTGGCGAAACGTTACAGATCAGAAACAAAAATTAGTATTTCAGATAGGTAACCGAGTAAATTACAATGCGAATATACACGGCTCTAAGCATTGATGCTCGTTACAATACCATACGCAAATTATTGTTTTCTGATGACAAATTATTACTAATATCGTAGTACTTGTGAAATGGACGGACGTGGAAATGCTCCGAGACTCGTCGATCATCCAAACAATAACTACATCCACGGCAAACTGTAGGGTTGTAATTTGTAACTAACAACCTTTATGGTTTATAATGGCTTTGCCGTTTTGTCGAATATTCGTGCTTAGGGTCCCTTCGTTTTCCCAACAGTCATTTTCATTTCATCGATAATCTTTTTACCAGGCTACCGTGCTAAGGTAAAAGGCGACCTTTTGCTATGGAACTCTACACAAAAAGGGCGCCTTTTAGCTTAGCATGGCAGTCGATTATTAAGGTATTACATTAGGTTAGGTTTAAAGCAATCCGTGTTGCTTGTCTTTTGTTTTTTACGACAATGAAAAGACATACATGACAAGTATTTGACAATAAGAGAAACGTTACGCCATAAAAATGTCACTCTCATCTCATAGAGTTAATATAACTCTGTCCGATCTCTAAGATTAAATGAAGTCACTTTGGCACAAGGTACAAACTATCGTATGCATGTAAATGTAAGGTCGTTTTACACTTGTGCCAGTTTGACATAATTTGATCTTAGAATTCCGGATAGACTTAGACTATACCAATACCTACCCATAAAGCTTATGCGTATAGGGCATCAAATGTTGGTTTTATTTAATCACAAATTACGCTTAGCGTAAATATTTGTATTATTTCCCACCGAGTAAGAGCATACACCTGATACACCTATTTTGTAGATTTTTGAACTTAGTAGCCCTAATTTTTGAACATATCTCTGTTACTCGGCAGTGGCTGTGTACGTTGCTAGTCTGATCTTCATGCATAAAATTTTATCAAGTTATGATTCCTTCTTCAGGAGGGCAAGTATATCCAAGCGATTTCACTACTCAGACGCTAAGATAAAAAATGTCGTTCACGCTCATTCATTACACCAATTGTTATTATTTTGTACTTTACGCCCAATGATAAAGTCAGCATCAAATAGTCTGTTACATCGAAAGTATACATAAATGACAATATGCAAAACATTTGATAGTACAAGCTAGTGAAATCAGTGTATACTTAGACGCTTGAAAGGTGAAGGCAATAAGCATAATTTTTTGGTGATACTTAACTATATAAATTGAAGAAATCAGCATTTCTTTCCTGCCCCACCTCATTTCACATGATATTGGCATACCTATAGCTACTTGAGCGACGTATTTGATGCCGCTTGAGTTCGAGGCAGACGCTCTAAGTATAATAGTTACATGAAAAGTATGTCCTTAAGGTCATTTCTTATTGCATTATATAAAATTTTACAACCATTTGAGATTCAAACAGGTTACAATCTGAAGGAGTCTTTCACATATTAAAAAACCGGCTTATCTTTTCATGCAGTTACAATCCAACAAACGTAATACAATGAATCAAAATAAACAATCTCTTTTAGTAACGAAACTTCAAGAAAGTTCATCACAAGACAATTTGAGCAATTTGAAATACAAATAGCATGACCTAAGTTCATATTGTAAGTGAATAATACGGCAATTTGGTTAAGTTATAACGCATGTTCTATTTCATAATACTGCACTTTTGCATAACAATATGATGAGTAGTAAAGTACACAATATAATAACAAATTACAAATGAAAATGTGTCCTTTACGCCGTAACTAGTATTCACAGAAATGATTCGAAGGAATACTCATAAGTTAATATAAGTACCTATATTGAACTGATATCGACTTACAGCATTTTCGCGTGCTAACACTACGCATTAACCGAAACTTAAATGAAAACTTCGCAGTTCGCTTTGAACATGTCACTTACGTTAATCACGTCACAAATCGTCACGTCTCAGATATCTCAAGTCAATCCAATCACGTGCATCACTTTAACAAAGTTCACTCGTGCGCTCACAAAGCGCAAAACTGAGGCTATGGACAGTCCATAGAATTTGGGCTGGGCGGACCCCCCATCACTGAATAGGGGGGACTGTGTGGAGGCAGGGACTGGATGGATCCCATGGGGCCATGATACATGTCCATCTCTAAAGACGCGTCTGGCGAGCACTTGTCGGCCATTTTGTTTTCCTGCTTCGTCACCATTCGTCGCCATTTCGCGCGCGCGTTTTGGAACCAGACCTGCCGACAAAAAGTCCGTGAGTATGTGCGTGGAGGGTGCCTTATAAGGTAAGTCGCTGGGCAAAAATTCGCATAGCGCCGTTTTATGAATAAGGCTCGGTTCCGACACGTGGAATAAATGAGTTATAGCTATATTAATGCAATTGTGAAATGCCTATAGATACGACTCGTATTTAATAGTATAATGAATATGCTTCGATTATATGGTGTAAGTCGCATAGTAATATGAACTATAACTGCATATTTTCGCCATATCTGAACGTAGCCTTACGTACGTTCCAAAACGGGTGGAATTCAATAATTACAATCAGACAAAAAGTGGAATCTTATAAATACTTTTAATTTATATCGTTGCGGCGGCACTGCAGTTGACGGGCTGCTCTCGAATGTCTGTTTAAAAAAATATAAGTTATGAGTAGAAATATAATTCTTTTTTTTAATAAAGTACAGCCGTGCTGCTTAAATAGCCTTTGAGGTTATGCCTTCCTCGCTCGCTCTTACGACGTCGAGTCGCGATTTCCCCCATACCAGAGGGCTACTAACTGCTCAGTACCCTGTCCCTTACCACGAGTTTACAGTGACAGTACTCCCTCGCGACTGTGTGAACGATTTGTATGGAGAATTGTAGTTCTACAAAGTAACCGCTAGGGGCGCTGTACTATTCTCCATACAAAGCGTTTACGCTGGCGCTAGCGAGTGCGGTCACGTTAACTCATGGTTTGGGTAATAAACTGTAAAAAAATTGAATGTTAATAAATAACTTACCACGCAGAAGAGTGGTGTCTCTTAGAACTAGTACCAAATAATTAAAATATATTTTTTTATTTATTTAAAATTGATTAAGTATAACATAATATTAAGCTACTTATATATAACAAATCTCTAGTAAACATAGTACCTAACATAAAATATTATTACAAATAAAATCTAATGAATTCCGTTCGGAAAAGATCTTCTTTGTTCTATAAATGTTTCGGTTTCGGAAACGAGGTAAAATACGAAACTCGGTTTTGATCGGACTATATTTTTTTACTAACACCTTATAAACAGTTGAAAACTAGTGACAAGGACCTTAAGAAACATAAAATTAAGTATGCAAGTTTAAATGTAACGACGAAAACGCGTCTAAACAGGGTCCTATTACGATATCGATGACATGTATCACATGGCACGACATTGTATCGACTACATTTATTCATGTTCCATTTTATACCTAAGATAACACTGTAATAAATTAGTCCAAAGAGATTGCATTGCAATGCAGTGCATTTTTTATATGCGCAATTAGTCTTCGTCCGTTACATGATTTTGCCTTGTGCGCCCTGAACGACTTAACTGCAAAGGGTTTTCTACAAAACTCCGGCTTTTTAATGAGAATAATAAATAACAAACGCTGTTATGATAGTAATTGAAAAAAATCTCTAAAATTTATTAGGAAATGAGTTTTATTGCATGTGTGTTAGCAGGATGAGTTTATAAAAGTATAGTAATTAAGACCATAAATCGAATAAAAAGTTTGTTATAATGATGTAGTAGGTACTGGCAGAAAAATTTGTTTTTCGCAATAGTTTTATTGTGCCACAGTCAATGATGTTCTATAAGAAGATACGTTATTACACGATGGTACGATGAGAGAAACAGAACCTAGGAGTTGGCTATCGCACTTGGAACGAGGTCTGCACTCTATTAGTCGTCATCGACTTTACATGAAACTCGCTAAAAACTGCAACTGGATCTTCAAAATTACACAAGTTCTAAAATACATTTAGATATGATGACCATAAGTGTTTGCAGAGTTCATCGGAGACTCAGGCTCACCTTTATGTGAGCTATAGTAAAATAGGTCAGGAACATATCATAAGCGTTAGCTTGTTAGCAAAGTGCCCTTGTGACCTACTTACTGAATAAATTATTTCGTTTGTTACTGTATTCCACATTGAGATGAGCCATTCTCGAGAACGACACATATCTAATTCCACAGATGTGCTTTAATACTGTTTCTTGATGGACTTGATAAGGAGGTACGCCGGCGGTGCTCTGTACTTTACTAAACCAGTAGATCAGGAATTCTGGAGTGTAATCAACACTCAAGACCGATCAGTATGGAGAGTCATCTATGATATGCATTTTCGTTTTGTCACCATCCTTTTATCTGGAATTGTTCTCGCCTTCCGTTTTTGTCTTTCACTACAGAAGTCCTGCATCGTCTCCAAAAAAAGCTGCAGATGCGCTTATACAGTAAACTACTACTCTCTGTTCCTCCTCATCGCTCTGGTACCACGGACAATTCGTACACAGTGCAGGAAATTTATCTCTGGAATGCCCTACCCCTCTGTATACGAGTACGTTAAGCTGAGAACAGGCACACATTCAGGCGCTTGGTGCGAAAGCACCTTTTGGAGAATCTTCAAGATTAAATCTCTTAGTAGTCATTTAACTGCAAGTACCCTGTACATATATATCCATATTCATATATATCCATACTCATATATATATAGTTTATACATTATATGTATTTATCAATGTAACTATTGTATTTTGTTTCGACATTTACATCGTGTGCATACACGTTTTGTTGTACACCCTTCCCGCACCAATAATGTCTCTGTTTGGCCTTGTGGTTGACTGGTAGAGAATGCCTCATGGCATTAGGTCCGCCATTTGTACTTTTACTTCTGTATTTTGTGCAATAAAGTTTAAATAAATAAATACAGTCTTTATTCAGCTTATTAACAGTATTGAGGGCTGCATAAGTGCTTCTGCGGCTTCGCTATCACAGAATGTGATCAACCTTAATTGATCTATTACTGATACAGGAAACGCGTTTCTTACTCAAGGCCCAGGGCTCGGGACGCGGAAACGCCGACGTTTTTGTGTGCCACGTGAGAGCGTTCCGCAGATTTGCCGTTGTGGGTTACGTTCCTAAGTGCAGATCGTATCTGTAATTAGGCAGATTGCGCGCGCACCGTGACGTCCGCTCGTGGCTGTTGTTAGGGCTGCCATCCGTCCGGGTTTCCCCGGATTTGTGCTAGTTTGGAGGCGGTCCGGGGTTTTCAAAAAGTGTCCGGGGAAAACCCTTTTGATGTACCTAAATGAAAAAAAGGGATTCTTTTTTTATATAATTTTTGGACACGTTCAGGGAAAAAATGATGTCCGGGGCTTTTTAAGTCTTTGTCCGGATTCGGCGGATTTAAAGATGTCAGCCCTAGCTGTGGCAGATATATTTGTTCATGGGTATAGGATGGCTGTTTAAGTGTTCTATAAGTGTTATTTATGTTTCATACATGTTAGTTTTGGATAGGTATAAGGAAATTAAACACAAACAAACATTACAACCCACAAAAAATAATTTCGAAGATGTTACATTCCCCAGTTACCATTTTTGAGGGTGCCAAAGACCGGGCAAAGATACGGAAGGCGGACCCAGGCACTGGCCGGAAAATAATGATGACATTCCTCAATAGATGCCAAAAATAGTGTTAAGTTATTCAAAATCAAAATGGTTCATTTTAAATCATCAACTAATCAAATCTCAAAAAATATATATATTTTCACCAATTTTTTTTTTCATGTTTTTATTTAGGTAAACAAACAGTCATCAATCATCATAAGTATGTTAGGTATACCTAAATACTAACGTTATGAAGCAATAATGATAATACTACCGTTAACTTGAAAAAGCGGTAGTCTGGCCTATAAGCAAAATAAAGTTTAGATTATGAAGATAATTACAAATGATTTTTCTTTTTTATTCCCGCTTTATTTAAACAAAACTACAACTTAAGTCTAAACTGTTTATAATAAACTACTCATCAACCTAAATTTAACTCGAAGCCATGTTTAAACTAAACTACTAGTATATCAATATATCGTACGTATTACCTAATACCAGCACATTAACTGAAAAGTCTTTTCTAGTTTAGTGTGTATTTTTTCACAATCGGAGCCGCTAGTGTAGAGGTCAACATCCTCTTTGACTGGACTACGCTCCGATTACAACGCCCCCCAATTACAAGCACGCGCTTAAATGTCTGTATTGCGCGAATGCAATCAAAATGGCATTTAAAAAACGGTTTTCGTTATTTAAAAATGTAAACTTAGATGTAATTATCTTAATTTGTAATTAATACCTCATTTGAATTTAAAAAGAGCTTGTTAAGTTTCGAGCTCGTTGGTTTTTTTTTATAAGTGGATAGCCATTGCCGCAGTTTTGATTCCGCCCGCATTCCGTTTGCTATACAGAGTGACTGACAGCTATAATTACTATGACGTTTTTCAGTTTTCATATTGCATTTAACAGTAAATACTCACACAAAAAAGAAATCAATTCAAACCATTAAGGCAAACCTAAGCAAAAAAAAACCCGAAATTTCCGCGCGAGATTATCAGATAAAAAGGCGCTAACAACATTCACTCAACATTACAATAATAAATTCTAACTCGACTTTCTCTAGACTTTCAGCGGTTTAAAAAAGAAAAAGTCGATTCTATTCTACTGTCACAGTTTCGATAATAGGGTCCCGAAGCGCGGATTTTAAACATTTAAACGTGGAACATTCGAACGTTCCCACGGCGCGAACAGACCAGCCAATGGCGACTGAGCCCGCGGTTTCGGCCCCGCCCCCGCGTCATGGCGGCAACAACCTCCAAGCTTGCCAAAACTAGCCAGTATCTCAGATGCACGTTGACAAGCGTCCTTTTGATCTATGGACGCCTGGTACTGCCAATTTGTTCGTGTCTATTGTTTTCGCATCTTCATTTTAAACTTTATTAATAAGTAAGTAATGTTTGACAGTAGACAGAATTACAGCTGACTTGTTGTGATCAAAACATTTCTTCAACTAAAAATCTAAATTCTTATTTGAACCTAATTTGAATCCAATATTTTTTTTAATAATGGATTAGATAGATAATTGCAAGAAAAAATATTTCTGACCGTAATTAGCATAGAATAAGCATTTATTTTTCCGTAAAATAGTCCCAAAAACGCATATTTTCCGCGAATGTCAACGAATCCAAATGTCTTAATACCTACCTACCTCCGTGTCTAAGTATAATTACGAACGCCGAGTCCACATTCCTGTTCGCTGGCAATGCCGCAGTGTCTAATTGCGTTGATGTATGTATCCGTTACCCGAGGTAAGATATTACCCAAATATTACCCACTACCTTTCTATAATATACGAGAGATCTACAAGTACGTTCCACTGAATATTCAAGGAATTCAAACCGGATAGTTAATGGAATTAAACATAAAGAACATTTTTTTTTTCGGTTTCTTTTTTGCACTGTAAATGCTTTTGAAAATAAGACTGCCTTAAAACAAAGAGAGGATTGGAAGAGGCTTATGTCCGAAAGTGGATAATGCAAAGGCTTAGAAAATAATAGGTTGATACTTTTTTTTAGTAGGGAATGCTTTTGACTACAATCATCTGTAAAGTCTGAAAGAGTATATCTTGGCTCGTCTATACTAAATAAAAAATAACTCAAATAAAAACCGGATTAAAGTAATGTCATTGGTATTCTATTCATGATTTCATTAAAAAACAGTGTTAATAATATTCATACATCTCCATTCATCCCAATTCGTCACTAGCGCTCGCGTACTATAAGAGTCTAAAGTTCCGACAGACGTCACCACGACACTTCATTTGTAACCTGACGTCGCGACAAATGACGACCAAAATAGATTTTATATTCATATGTTATGAATCAATTTCGTTTGACAGCGCTAGTGTTCTAATAGTGCTGGGATATTTAGCCGAAACCGATCTGCTATCTCTATAATTGTTCATTTGTGTAATAAGGCGTTTTTTTGAGGAGGCGATTTTTTTGACAATGTCCTTCCCATCCTTTTCCTTTTATTAAATTGTTTCAAATATGTAGTTAAAGGTTCATTGCACACAACATCAAATCGTCCGTAAAGAAAGACAGCAAATTCTTTATGAGTGAGAAAATTAAATCAATGAACGGGTTTTTGTGATGATCTTTTAATGTATCGTAAGAAGCATCAACTTAAATAAATACATGTTGTCAAATGAAATCGTTAAAAACCAATATTTATCAGTCTACTTTCGGCCAAATGTCATTATTTTGCTACTGTTTTCTCGCAGTATATTCTCACTTAAGCATGATCGTAATGAGCTACAAAAACTATTATAAACGGTGTTAAATGTACTAAAATGCAGTTAAATATGCAATTTATAACATCGACGAAACGTACATTAATCACACAGTCGCCGAACCAAAACATGGATTAAAACCGAAACTGAAACCGGAACGGACCTATCAGCGTCGGTAAACCATTAATTAAATTATGAATTTACCAAAGCAGAGTACTGATAATTTAATAATCTTAACATTTTGTTAAGAAACCCGATCTAATTGGCTTATAAAATAACAGATTTTATTATGTCGTGTTGACGTGGGTGGCTAATGAGTTTGTCTAAATGTATCTAAACTAAAAAAAGACCAATGGGTAGTATCTTCCCGTTGCCAGATTTTCCATCTTCTGGAATACTGCCACCAAATATACTTGGGCTATTTTTTATTTTGTTTTACCCCCACTTTTTTGGAATTTGGATATTCTAGGTATTATCTACTCGGAATCACGAGGCCTTTTGATCTTATTAGCAGAAAAAAGTGTCCCAAAATATAATTTTTTTTTTCATTCTGTTACCGCTATAGTTGTATGGAAATGATAATGAAATGGAACGTAAAAATATTGAGAAAAAAGTGACGCTATATTTTCCAAATTCGATCGAAAGAGCTTCTGATTCTGATTCTCAGTAGAAAATACCTAAAACATCTAAAAAACTAGGGTGTACAAAAAAAAACGCCAATTTCCTAATACTGGGCGCGAAGAGATATTTACTGATGTAATGAGACTGGTGCGTAAATATTGACGAATTAAGTGATGACTTACGGCACCGAAACGTGGTCTTTCACTATCGGCCTCATCTCAAAGCTCAAAGTCGCTCAACGTGCAATGGAGAGGGCTATGCTCGGGGTGTCTCTACGTGATCGAATCAGAAATGAGGAAATCCGTAGACGAACTAAAGTGACCGATATAGCTCACCGGATTAGCAAGTTGAAGTGGCAATGGGCAGGCCACATAGCACGCAGAGCAGATGGCCGATGGGGCCGAAAAGTGCTCGAGTGGAGACCTCGGACCAGCAAGCGCAGCGTAGGACGTCCACCTACAAGGTGGACAGATGACCTTATAAAAGTCGCCGGAAGGCGCTGGATGCAGGTCGCTTCCAACCGGTATATATGGAAGTCCAAAGGGGAGGCCTATGTTCAGCAGTGGACGTCCTATGGCTGAGATGAAGTGATGTGTATCTATACTGGTCTCCGTCTAAAGGTAAAAGTACGGGGCATTAGATCTTAAGTGGTAGCTCTAGCTTGTAGGTTCCTCTAAAAGTTTTACAACCTCCGATGAGCTACAACACCAGTACTTACGTCAGCATGTCCTATAATCAAAAAACCTTTTTCTATATATATCCATAGTTGCTTTTTAGAGAATTATTTAACTCCCAATGGACACACTTCATCACGCGAGGAACGTCACTATAATTATAATTGTAACATTAACAGCGCTGCGCCCACGTTTGGTAAATATATTTTGAATAGCAAATAGACGAGGCTATTGACATTGCATAATATATTCAAATAAAATGATAAAATATTATCATCCAACTAAACCGGCTAATAGGTCACATGTGCAAAAAGCATCATTACCTTCTTCCGCTCTGAAATTGAGGTGCGCATACAAAAACTCAGTATAAAAACTATGTTTATTAAAGTATGTTTCTCAGGAGCCACGGGCCTTGACACATCACGCCACGCCGGCACGCCACATTACGACATGCGATTTCTGATGGAATACAGAAATCTGCTTTTTCTTAACATTTTTGCTGTAGGGTGTAGTTGTGGTTGTAAAACCTGAGTACTAAATTTTGATACTTTTTTTGTATTTTATTTCATCTGTACAGATGTGTGTAAACAAATCTTATTAACTCATATAGCGCCAGTTGTTGCCCGGCTAGGAATTAGAATGGTAAGCTGCTAATAATATGAAACATACATGTAAGTACGTGTTAACAACCGATGCCAGTATTTTTAGAATTCTCTGTTTGTTATTAATTATTAAATTTAAGTATAAGCGTGTAGGTACGTAGACATATATTAATAAAGACATTTACTACCTAACCCAGAGGTACCGGGTTCGATTCCTGGTCTCTTCCACCAGGTAACTGATTAAAAAAATTCTTTGAGCTTTGATCTTTGTAGGTATCAATGGTTCACAACTACCTGTTTTATGTTACACAGTTTTTTTTCTATTATCTAAGTCATGCTTGTCGCATTTTGGTCCATATGGTTTTTCAGCAATGTTATTTGGTTTACGTGACGCGCCCGCACTACATTCTCATATTAATATTAACATCATATTTATACACAAAGCGGTCATAAAATAACAGCTTCAATGAACCAAGGTAGTAATACTACTATGTATTGTGATAAATACTACCGTAGTATTTATCACAATACATTATTGAAAAAAGAACGCCGCTTATGCAAACACGGGACTAATCAGTTAGATCCTGAGATTCTTAACTTTGCCTCATTAGGTCTACGGGAAAGAGGCGAATCTATGTTTGACCTATTTAGCTCAAGTTTAGGAGATAAAACTATTTTCTTTTACTTCCCAGACAGGTTTTATTTGGCTATCAGTATGCCGAAAACCGGTACGTTCCTTGTAGGAAAAGAATCTCTTCTGGATGATGCAACGTAGTTCATCCGTCAACGTCTGATGCGACGATACGGCGATGTATATCTATATGACTAATAGTGAGTGACGTTATGTCTCAGTTGAATTACATTTCTAACCATGTTTAAATACTTGAGGCACTGACAGAACTCTTGCACATAACTAGGGAAAATTATCTTTGCATTTATCTTAAAAAAAAGGTAGGTATGTTCTCATGACATCGTAAACAAAAAGGTGATGAATTTTAAATTCAGAATAACTAAACGGCTACATTTTTTTCTATAAAAGATTATTACCTATATAGAAATTGTTCGTACTGCGTATAATTAAGATCTATATAAACCAATATCTACGTGTTTTGTCAATTATAAATGCTGCAAAACTGATTACGCTCGTCAATGTCCATTTGAAGAATGAACTGGAAGTTAATAAATAGCAGGTAAAATTGAGCCAAAAGTTTATTTACATGTGCTTCCTACGCGTTCAGAGTTATAAAAGCGGCCTATTAAATTTATTTTACTCGAATATTCATGGCTTTCGATTCTCGTAAGGGAATGAGTTGTATTTTATCCTGTTACGTACTCTTTATTTCAGTGGAGATACCGTACCTTCGTTTGTATTCATGAACGTTTAATATATTGTAACTCAACTTGAAGAATTTTAACGTAAAAAAAACCGTAGTGTTTTTTTATTTCTACATGTTATACTGCTATTAAGTACCTACATACAAAACAGAGATAATGAATGAACCAAAAACACTTACGTAGTGATTTTTCTATTTAATCATTTAGCCTATGCATTATTCTGTCCCCCATACCACGATACACCTAGCCTCGCTGACTCTCGCTGGCTTCATATACAAAACGCGATACAAATACTTTTTGCTTTATTGCAACACAACTTGGTACAGGCGCCACATATGTTATATTGTTTGGTTTTGGTGTTTGCAGGCGCGGTCATTTGTCGTGGTCGCATGTAATTTGCACTCATCCATCGTATGGAGTATCATTAGAAAGTTAGCTGAAGCGTCTCTGTCGACCGTTTTAAAATAAAACCGACCGACAAATCATGACCCAAAGGAGGGGTCTAGACATATGTCTAATTGTCTAAGACGATTGCAATTATTAGTGTATAACAAGGTTGTAACCTACTCGTACAGATGGAGTTAGAGTGTCATTTAGGAATTCTTTTTTCCGATTAGATTAGATATTCGAAGCTACATTTTCATGATTCGAGATTTTTAGATAAATTTATAATGTGTAAAATGTGTGTCAGTGTGGTGGCACAAGAAACTGTAAATCTTATGCGTCAGCAGAACAGTACCATCTGTTAATATAGTAAAAAATTCATTGTCCGCTAATGACGTCGACACAACTGGAATATTATAACGAACTAGCTGTGCCCCGCGGTGTTACCCGCTCATCCCAAGGGAACACTATATTTATTCGGGATGAAAAGTATCCTATGTCCTTCCCCGGGACTGACACTATCTATATACCAAATTTCATCTAAATCGGTTCAGCGGTTTAAGCGTGAAGAGGTAACAGACAGACAGACAGACAGACAGACACACTTTCGCATTTATAATATGGGTACAATTTAAATGCTCACCAAAATGGCTTTTATACCCCCAAAACTAAATACCAAATAAATTGAATTGCCTCCATTTAATATAATTTCACTCTATACAGTGCTCCCCAAATTAAATCATTTTGTATACCAAAATCGATATACATTACACCAGAATAATTTTATGTTGAGTCAGAATATCTTTTTGCTTCCCAAAATGGATTTTTTGCTCACCAAATATTGTTTTCATAAAACATCAAAATGATTACCAAAAAATATCTTTTTGCTTCCCAAAATGGATGTTTTGCTCACCAAAATGGATGTTTTGCTCACCAAAATGGATGTTTTGCTCACCAAATATTGTTTTCATAAATTAGTGTTTCAGCTAGGTATCCATCTAATCCTGATCACCTTTCAGAGCAGATCCGACTCGGCCGGGTTAGGTTAGGTTAGTATTTTTTTTTATATCCCTAAAAAACGCTCCATAATGTGCGGTAGTCATTATTAGCTATGCTATATCAATTTGAAATTTTCTCCATATAAATCGTTTTTTTTTCGATATTTTCCGAATTTGACCGAATTTTCGGACAAGATTTCAGATTCATATTTTTGAGCCCCGAGAGCCCCCCGATACCGAGTTTTAGCTGCCTAGCACCAATTTGAAATTTTGAATCGTTGTTTTTTCGATATTTTCGGAATTTGATCGAATTTTCGGACAAGATTTCAGATTCATATTTTTGAACCCCGAGAGCCCCCCGATACCGAGTTTTAGCCGCCTAGCACCAATTTAGAAATTTTGAATCGTCTTTTTTCGATATTTTCCGAATTTGACCGAATTTTCGGACAAGATTTCAGATTCATATTTTCGAGCCCCGAGAGCCCCCCGATACCGAGTTTAAGCCGCCTAGCACCAATTTGAAATTTTGAAAAAAAAAATCGTTTTTTTTCGATATTTTCCGAATTTGACCGAATTTTCGGACAAGATTTCAGATTCATATTTTTGAGCCCCGAGAGCCCCCCGATACCGAGTTTTAGCCGCCTAGCACCAATTTGAAATTTTGAAAAAAAAAAGTCGCCATCTTGATTTTTTTTTCCACAAGTGTCTAACAACCAAAACAAAACCTGCTTTTTGTCAAACCAGCCAGCTGTGTGAATGACCTTGTTGTTGAAACCAAAAAAAAGTTACTTTGCAGGCCTAGGCCTGAAAAGCAGTATGAAATCCCTTTACAGTCTTCTCGAGTTGTTGCCCCCAAAAAGCGATACTTCCGAGCCTATTTTAAGGAACGTAAAGACATTTCATTGGATGTTTGAGAAAAAGCCATTTTGGTGAGCATTTAGTTTTTTGCCTCAGCAAAAATGACTAAAATGGAAGTAATAATATAAAATATTGGTGACATCCATTTAACAGTAATTTAGATTATTTGGTCTGAAATTAACTTTTTAGGTGTGCATATATTTTTATAGGATGTAAGAAAAAGAATTATTTGCTTTATTTATAGAATAATTTGGGGTACACTATTTGGTGAGCATTCATCCGTTTTGGTGAGCATTAAGAATTTATTGGTAGTAATTTATCAATATATTTGGTAGGCGTTTAATCTTATTTGGTAGGCGTTTAAACCTAAGCCTTATAATATTAGTATGGATTTTGGTACAGGGATAGCTGGTTATCCAAAGATGGTTATAGGACACTTATTATTATTACCCAGGGATCGTAAAATGCGAGCAAAATCGATTCAAATGACGTATGACAACCAGTGACGCCCTAGCACTTCAATGATTTTTGCTCGCATTTTACGATAAAGAAAGACGTTTTAGACGGTCGAACTTGCGGGTACCTATATAAATATATATTTAAAATACATGACAATATTTGTAACGCGATGAAAGGATGTACTGTCAATTGACTGCGGTGCTAAAGGCATTTCGCCGCTCCGGCTAATTTAACACAAGCCAATTACTATCACATGTCAGCTGTAATGATGATTTGATGCCCGCTAGTTTTATAAGGGGTGTAATGGTAATGCTATTACAACGACGTATCTATTGGAACCTGTCAACTGGTTTTTGTACAGCTTTGCGTGTGTAACTTATAAGCAGAGTTCGCAAAATGCGAGCAGAATTCATTGAAGGGCTAGGGTTGTCACTGGTTGTCATACGTCATTTCAATCGATTTTGCTCGGATTTTACGATCCTTGTATAAAAGGTTGAATTAGATGCAGCCGGTTTTTCATTATGATTGTTGATGTTTACTACTAATTATGTTTAAGAGTAATAGAATCGAGACAGCGTCTGATTCTTGAGAAACTAACATTAAAATAATACATACAGTGAAACGTAGAACGTCCTCCTTTTTTTGAAGTCGGTTATAAAGATTTACTGCGCATTGCGAGCAGCGTTAATAGGCGACGCCTCACCGTTCATAGCCACTTGTAGCGATGCACTCGCATCACCAATTTCATCGCATGTCATAACAACCAAGAAAAAACGTTCTCAGGTGGAATTTGTGATCAAAAAAGATAAGTGAATTATTTCAATTTGTGCCAAAAACCCAATACAGTGTTAAACTTTTGTTTATTTGGTTTTGTAATAAGAACACTGTCATTTTGTATTCATATATTTTATATAGACTAATGTCACTAGCTTTTAGTATGTCAATACAGATTGTGCTCCATTAAACTCTTTCTTCATTTTTCTCTGTATTTACTCAATAAGTGGTTATGGGCGCAGCACGCTTCCACTACACAAAAGTATTATTTTTATTGAATCGTTTTTAATTTAATATTTATTTTTTATTTATTCAATTATTAAGTTACAGACCTATGACAAGTTCTATTTTTAAATTAGAATCACACTGAAGCTATTGACGCAAAGAAATTCAAAGATTCTATAAGAACATTGTTGAAATCCCCTCAATCTACGCCCAGTGGGCGAAGGAGCCCTCTCGTTAATTAAATGTAAAACATTCCCGACGAGCCCCTAATATACACGATCAAAGCCGAATATGTAAATAAAATCTCCTCATTTGTGATTAATGTGGACTTTTCCCTAAATAAATAACAGTGAAAATAAATAACTCGGATAAATTAGGTGCCTGCGTCCGTTCGCCGCCGCGTTACAAAAGGAAGTTTTTGGAGTCGCTTCGTAGGTTTTTAGGACGTTTTGGGGCTGTGATCGTGGCGCGAGTTCGCGCCACAGAATGACAAATGATAGCTTTTGAACGCTCTGAGCGGAAATTATCCGCTGCGCGTCATGCTTGCAACTAATTACTAGACATTTGATTGTGATCTCACTGGCAACACCCAAACTCAATCGTACTTTAAAGAACAACACTCGAAAGTCGCATTTCGGTCGACAGAAAACCTTAAATTTTAGTAAATCAACTCAAGGGAATTCGGACGTTACAAAGAATGTTACAAAGTTGGTTTTCCGTAGTACGTTTCAAGTTATTATTGTCACGGAGTGTACTTAAAAGTAAAATTATATCGAAGTGTATGCGAGGTGTGACCATCCGATACTAATTGTAGGGGCATATTTGTGTAAAAACGGAGCATGAAAACGGTTCGGAAATAGAACTGAAATGGTAGAGGGGGTTTTTTATTTGGTTTTATTTGATTTTAATTGCGAGGGAAGAGGTTTTTGGATGTTGTCTCCTCTTCTATACTTACAGTTGCGGGATACTATTTAGGTTAAGTGAGTCAAGCAATAAAGTTAAATAAGGGTAACATCATTAATTTATTACAAAAGAATTAAATTTCACTGTTTTCTACGTTATGAATAAAACATGAAAATAGCAATTGTGATTGCAATACATTAACTCAATAAAATACTTAACCTACACAATTAGTCCTTTAAATAATATCATTAATATCGTGACCTTTATTTTAATTGCACCAATTAAATTGATTAACTGATTCAATATTAGATTGAAAGGACTTTTTAAAAGGCTTAAATTCCACTACGATTTCAACTTTTAAATATATTTTTCTGACTATGTCCCTAGGGTTGAGATTAGAAGGAGGTTGTCTGAGCCTTTAGGCCCTTTTTTATTTATCGGAGTCTCTTAAATAAAGTCCGGTAGCCAGTGAGCGATGACCCTATAATCAGAACACAGGACGGTCCTCTCATTATGCGACCGCTTACAAACGCAAGGACTAAAGTCACTTAAAAGTTACTTACTTACTTTAAGTACGACTTTGTATTATTTAATATTGAGTTATTTTTAGTGAACACAGTCACTATAATCTGAATTTTAAATTGTACGTGCAGACGATAAGTACACAAACATGTTCGAATATGATCTGTTTCTGTGATCTGTTTGCATCCATATAAAAGCGTAAAGTTCGTAAAATGTTGATTTAATATGGCACTGATTCTTTGTTATGAAGTTAGACTACTGATAAAGCGTTCACTGTGTAAAGTGACAAATAACGTAATTGGAGTTGAAGTGCTGGGAAAATATTAATGTTTCTTCTGTGCAATCATCAACTAGACTAATGATCTTTAATTCAACTTTGCGGTTTTATACGTACACTTGTATGAGGATAATGAGAATAATGGAAATAGATACTCGTAGTTTTGAGCTATACCTAACTGAATTGAACTTAACACGTTTAAATGGACGTTACATAGAACCACCAGTTTATTTTGTGATAACAATATTATTTGTACATCTCGCGAGTTTGTTTTCATAAAGCAGACATTTTTTTTTACGTTTTTGCCTCATATTTCGGCCATTATGAAAAATTACGAAAAACTGAATCAACAAAAAAACTATACCGGGTGATTAATCCAAATGGGTCATTAGAGAGAAGTCAGAAACTATGAGACAGGAAAATCTGTTCTTAGGAAACATGGCATCGATTTTAGATTGATTAAAAAATGCGTTTTTGACGTGACTACGTCTTAAATTAGGTTGCGCTCGGAGTCACTCATGAAAAAGTGTAACGCCCGCTCACGTCTGTTACGATGAGTCACCGAACGAGAGAGAGGCCCGCCGGACCGGCGAATGCCTTGCGTCTCTCTCCCACTCAAACATGATCGGTCCGCCGCGCGTTGTCTTGTAAAATCTTCGCCCGTAAAACCGACTTTACAGGCAACCAGTTTTTTTTTATTAATCTAATAGATAATTTTTCACAACTCGGTCAAAACCGCTGTATATAATATTACAATACGAATACGACATGCGATTACTTACAGAATTTTAACCAGGTTCACATTAAAAGATACCGAATGCAGTTTTTATTAGATCTAAAATCGACGCCATGGTTCCTAAGTACAGATTTCCCTATCTCATAGTTTCTACTACTACTAACCAATTTGGATTGATCACCCGGTATACTTATCGAATCTACTCACAAAATTTCATGAGCATCGTTTGAAAAATGCGATCTCTAGGCAGAAAATCTAAACATCCAAAGATCCGAACATACGAGTACCTACAATAGTACATTACGTAACAAGGGTGGTAAACGAGGAATTACAAACGAGTGTCTATTAGAAGCCCGAAGCCGAAGGCGAGGGCTTTAATGACACGAGTTTGGAATTCCTTTACCACCAGAGTCACGTACGTCGTTTTTCATCACACTTTGGAGAAAATAAAACAAAAGTAGTAGTAGTCAATAGCAAATTTACTTATCGCCCTAGGGCGCAATACACGACTTACCGCCCTAAGGCGGTATATACTGTTTACCGCCCGGTTTTCAAGCATGTAAACCCTTAAAGTGTGATAAAAATTACTTACCGCCCAAGGGCGTAATTTACGACTTACCGCCCGCTTTTCTAGTATGTAAACCCTTTGTTTACGAACAAGTGTGACGAAAAATAATTTTAGGCCAAGTTTTAGTCGCTCGCTTCCCTCGCTCGGTCAATAAACTTATATACTGTATTTTAAACACTTCCCTATTTACGTCACTACCCTAACTCTTAATTAGGACGTAGGATAGCGTAGCAACGGCCTAACACTTTCGTTCTACCGTTATAAATATCAACACAAACTTGCTTCAGTGTCACGCGGTTATAAAGATAGAAACAAGGTCCGGAATAGCCTGGCAAAGCAATTAGTGGGCGCTGTGAAAGTCGTATTTTACAGAAGAGTTTGAATGGGGAGGTGGATTTATGATTTGATTTGTCAAGAGCATTTCTGTGGTACGACACTGTTTTCAATGGCAACTCGCAAATATGTTAAATTTAATGGCAAGTTAAATGAGTTGGCTATAGGTCTATATCATAGTATTTCTTATACCACGATACTAACAACCCGCCTTGGCTTCGCACGGGTAGAATGCTGATAAATTAAATTATGATCGCGACTTCGTCCGCGAC
Organism: Apotomis betuletana; assembly: GCA_932273695.1. Classification (NCBI taxonomy): domain Eukaryota; kingdom Metazoa; phylum Arthropoda; class Insecta; order Lepidoptera; family Tortricidae; genus Apotomis; species Apotomis betuletana. The sequence continues at coordinate 5,485,708 of OW026298.1, read as the reverse complement.
ACCTTCTATTTTACCGTAGTTGGGTAAAAAAGTATGTTTGGAAATCTATTGTTCCTTACCAGAATTTGTTAAAATCCATATATGTAGCTGTTTCGGCATGATGAAACAAAGATACCCCGAACGATAGATGGTATATCTAGTACCGTACAGACCCGTAAGTTCGCCTGGGATACCTAACATCGCCTATTTTTACAAAAGTTTAAATTCCCGTCTAGTTTTTAGACTACTACAAACTAAAACTATTAAATGTTTACAAATGAAGCGAAAATTTAAAAATTTTATGATTCGGACAGGATTTGAACCTGCGTTTCCAACGGCTTTCCGGGCCAACACGGCCCACCCTAAGGCATGTCCAAGCAACTGGTTGAAAAATTCAATGGCTCTGACATCTGATTCGGTGGTCCAATAGGGAGGACGCCCGCGTTGGCCCGGAAAGCCGTTGGAAACGCAGGTTCGAATCCTGTCCGAATCATTAAATTTTTCAATTTTCGCTTCATTTGTAAACATTTAGTTTACGTTAGCAGACGTTACTGCTTTAATAAAAATAAGTAAAACTATTAAATAGAAAGTGCTTTTTATGCATGGCGATAAACGCATCAACTGTATCTAATTTAAAAACTAGACGGGAATTTAAACTTTTATAAAAATAGGCGATGTTAGGTATCGCAGGCGAAGTTACGGGGGGTAATCAATGCCCATATGAAACAAAAGAAAACGTTCATCACAATCGTGTACTTAAGTATTTTTCCCGCGTCTCGGTTATGTACAGGCGGTTATGTAAGAAATAATAACATAATTGAAAATTTAATAAGCCCCCGAGTCAAAAGCTGGTCATTTCATTTGTGACATAAAAATGCTATTAAACCTGGACATAACCACGAAGTTAGGAATTCTCACTTTCAAAATAGCCCGAGATCCTGTCACTTGTGTGAATCAAATGAAATGAAATGAAATCATTTATTCAGTACGTAGGCCACAAGGGCACTTTTACAAGTCAGATTGTGAATCTACCGGCCTTTTCCAAGAGGAGAACGCTGTTGAGAAGAAAGCTGAAAGAAACTCAACAGTAAGTCATTCTTTCGTAAATCATACTTAAAACAATAATTTATATTTATGGTAGGTATAACTAAATACATTGGTATACATAAAGGAGATAGATTCTCCAAATCAATGTTAAGGAAGTAACTACTTCTACAAACTACAAAGCTAAAGTACCTATCTTGGAAACGGCTGCGGTTTTATTACCAAACATACCTATAGCTTAAGGGCAGGACAAGGCCTTCGATTAAAAAAAAACCTCATTCAAATCGGACCATTCGTTTGGAAGCCATGATTCCACACGTATACACAGATATACATGTCAAGCTTGTAACCTCCATTTTAAACTTTTTTGTCGGGGGTTAAAAACCGAGCAAGTGCGAGTCGGAGTCGCGCACTGAGGGCTCCATACATCAAAAAAAAAAACTTTTTTTGGCAAAAAATGGCAACAGAAGCACATAATCTGTGAAAATGTCAACTGACTAGCTGTCACGGTTCATGAGATGCCTGATGACAGACGAAAGAACGCGGAGGCTTAGTAATAGGGTTTCGTTTTTACCCTTTTGGGTACGAACCGTAAAAATAAACCCTAAAATCTTGACAACCATAAAAATAATAAACAACACACCTATATCTACATCTACTTATATTTTAGCTACGTTTTATATAACTGTCTCGAAACCTATTGTTCTCAGTGAAAAAGAAAAACATGGCCGCCAGGAAAAGAACGTACCTAACTCAGAAGGAATGCCGCCCGCATTTCTTAAAATGAACTAACTATATTTTTCTTTAAAATACCCTATTGTGTGAGGCGGATGCTAAAATGGCGGGTGCCTTCATACAAAAAAAAAAGAAAACAGTCAAAGCCTAAGTCGTATGGTCGAGATTCGTATGTCTTTCGAAGAAGAAGTGACACAGAAAAGTTTTATAACTACAAGGATACTCAGTAGGGTATTGCTTATTTTGATGTTTTTTTTTTGCTTTTTGTCTTTCACACAAAATCAGTTTGTTCTAGAGCACGTAAAAACGACAGATTTTTTAAATTCTCTCATGTGGTTAACTCGGTTCACGTAGTTATTTTTATAAACTTTCAACAGTGATATTATTTTATTAACCTAATGTATCAATCCATACTAATATTATAAATGCGAAAGTGTGTCTGTCTGTCTGTCTGTTACCTCTTCACGCTTAAACCGCTAAATCGATTTTGATGAAATTTGGCATGGAGATAATTTAAGATCCGAGGAAGGACATATGATAGTTTTCATCCTGGAAATTATTCCTATAAAGATTGAAAAGTGAGTAAGTAATTCATGATGACATTGATGACCCTGTAGGAAATGTAATGATTAGACCAAAAGCACAATTGCTCTTACATTTACTTAGGCGCTTTTAATAATCCCTTTTATTAATTAAGGTGATTAGGTGGATATCTATCGTGTTGTACGAGGTTGCTTCCATACTTCCAAATTCCACGCGGACGTAGTCGCGGGCAAAAGCTAGTCTAGTTATATATCAACTGAATCATTCTGAGGATTAGAAATGTCTACGTTCTGTAAGTTTAAAGATACAATAAACCTAAATGTCACAGACTATACATGTGATATGGGCAGACAACTTCACAAAGTATTTTAGTTTCTTAATAGGACATTAAACATCTCACACGTTTGTGCAATAGTACCTAGTCGGCAAAAGCGGTATGTGAAAAAACATCTGCATCTAGCGTCTGTTGTGCAGTATAACACTCTCTAATGAATTGAATCAACGGCCTCTGTGCTTCAGAACTATACCGATCTTAATTTGTTTGCATAGTTTACAACAAAACGTGTCAAACTACTTCAAACTAAGAGTAACCCTATTCAAGTACAAAAAAGTTGAAAGTAAAACGGTTAAAGTTAGTTGTTCCCGGTTGCGGCACTTTAAAATGTTCTAGCCGGGCGCCTTCAAACGGTTGCTGTTTGAACGAACGATTACCAACTTTTAATTTTTGAATTTCGAACTCGCTTCTATTGTTTTCTTTTTTTTGGTTTAAGTTATGACACGTGTCATACAGCCTCAGACTCAATAGAAGTAGTCAACAGAAGAGTGCTAGATGACTGTGTCTGTATGCTGTGTGAGTTTTGACGACGCGGTTGGCTCTGTTTGTAGTGCAGCTGCCTACGGAGCCGGAGGTTCGAATCCCGGCCAGGGCAAATATTTGTGTGATGAACTCCAATATTTGTTCCCGGCGCATGGATGTTATCTGTATATGTATTTATATTATGTATATCGTCGTCTAGTACCCATAGTACAAGCTTTGCTTAGTTTGGGACTAGGTCGATCTGTGTATGATTGACCCTTACTATTTATTTATTTTATTTATAGATATCGCTCAATTCCATCGTTATAATAATGAGATAAATAACACACATTCTTCATTTTAGAATAACGAAGCATGTAAATAGGTTAATAACATCTCTCCCTTGATAATAATAGCATTACAACCTAATACGCCAATTTACTACGAAGAAAATAATTATCTACACTGAAAATGTCTTCAAAGCTCTAACTAGCTATATGATAACGTAATCCTTTTCAGCTAGAGTGCTGAACAATTTTTCTTCCAAGAATAACACTTATTTTTATAGCGTTCTGAGAAGGCGTTATAACAGACCCGACAGAAGAGTAGAATGTCGTAACTCACATTATAACAACGATACACTTACGCCCTTCCCATCAACGCATCGTACAGCAAGCTCTTGCAAATTCAAACTTATTACGGAGATGTTTTAAGCTTCTATTTCGAAGAAATAAGATAATGATAGTGTTACTGTAAAAATGGAGCTGAAAAATAAGGTTAATTTGAAAGATACATCTTAATTTGCGAAGCGTGGCGGTGTTCTAAATTGGCGTATACGTCACATGTGTTTTATAGCGACAACTGTCACAAATGGCGTAAGAGACAACAGATGTTTTCTTGTTTTTATACTGTTGTATTTGGGTTTTGATCAATCATTATGAGTGGAAGAGCGTTACAATCGGAAGTTAGGGATAAAAAAAATTTTTATTCTAGGAATCAAAATACGATGCCAAATGTAATTGTGACGCGTTCAGTACTCGGCTAAATCAAATCAAAAACTGATTTCATTCTCTTCATAATTTTTTTGTTGTTTACTGCCCAAATTTTACTGCTTTAGTATTTAAATTTTTGAGTTGAGTTCCTTAAAGCTGATGTTATCCTACAACACTAACTTTCGCTTACGGTATGTAGGCCTCTGCTGCTCTGTAGACCGAATCTTTGAATACGCCAGACACAGTTCGGTCTAGTTGGCCACGACATCACTCCGATCCAAGGGCAGCTATTATTCCGCTCCAACGCATCCTGATCCTCTCTGGTCACTGCTCAAACCACCAGCAAATATCTTCAGTGGAATTCTCACCTACCACGTTGCAGCTTATCCTTTGAACCGTGAAAACATGAGTCGCTTTGTTGAATTACTCAAATACTTAGTTACAGAGTTCGCAGTGCGTAAAGATCGGGCGATCGTACGCGCACCATGCCCGTACATTCATTTCGCATTAGCTTGTAACAGTTTACGCTAAAATGTGTACTTAAATGCATCGCATACGTTCATCGCGTGAAAAAGGCTGTAAACGACTTTTAACGACTTTTTTTACAACAATTAGACATTTTCTGATCATGTGATTTAGGAAAATTTAATCAAGTCGTAAAAACCGGAGTTGTAATGGCGTTTACAACCATTTTGTACCAATTTTATAAATTTGAGGATGGTTTAAAAAATATTTTTGTTTGATTACCTTTAACATCACCCTGTTTTAAGTGCTGTCCGTTGTAATGTACATTTTAATCGCTTGTTCCTGTATTAAATAAAATTAAGCAACAAGAGATTAAACGGCTTGATTTGACTTGATCTAAATCAACACAAAATCAAAGGACATTTCATTAAAACGAAGCAAATACGTATTTCATGTAAACTCACGTGAATTATTTTTCAAATGAATTTACTTCCTTCTATTTTAAGATAAAAATGCAAGTCGGAATTAAATGAACAGGCCTTCAACAGTAATAATATAGTGATTATAAAAAAAACCAGAGGAAGTGTGATAAGCGAGTTATAAAGAAACTGGTATTTTTATCGATTAGAACTGGTACTTAGTTGGACAAAAAATTTACAACAGAACCGAAGGTTATTTTTATTTTAAAGGCGTATTTATTCTGAAGTTATAAAATAACTTAGTAGTAATAACGGGCCGATTAAATGCAAAGTAATTTTGAAAATTCACTGACATTAAAAACAAAAATGTTTAAGCCAGATACGCAATGTTATGAGAACTGAGATAAAGTCTCGGAAAATGGGCTTATAACTGTTTTAATTACGATGGTAGATAATAGCAGAAAATCGTAGTTTTAAAGAGTGATCCAGGGAACCATCACCATAGCAACGAGCAACAGAAAACAGTTGAGGAGCGTCTTTCTTTTTTCTCTATGAAACTCATACAAAAGTAAGCCCTTTTGAAAAGACACAGTTGAATGACGCACATATAACCTATCGCTTCACTTTCAACCCGAACTGTTTCAGGCCTGTTCATAAAACTTCAACCACAAACAAAACTCATATTCACCTGCAACACCCGCTTCGGCAAGCCAGTCTTCTGGCTGAGCTGCTTCAAGTCCTTCGCGTCAGGGTTATGGTTGATCGCGAAGTAGGACTTCATGGTCCTCAGCTGGTGGTGCTTGAAGCTGGTCCTCATCCGCTTGGTGCGCGACGTGGAACCCAGGCTGCCGCCTCCTCGGAAACCCATCTCCAGGTATTCGGGGTTCAGATCTGGGTTGGACAAAATATTAGCCGATGCAAAAACCATGTGAAAATGTCCTTTGGGGATGCTGTTGGTGGTTACGTCTTTTTTGCTCTTTATATTTAAAAAAGGGCGTATAAGAAGTGAATTATTTTTTGCAGTTACGCCCTAGATGTCGAAGTAGACAATGTGCACAAAAACAGTTAAAGATAAAATGATATTTTTATATATCAGATATTTTTGGAAGCATTTGTCGACTCAACATAATACGCATAAAAAAATTAAAGCTTGCAACTTTAATAAGAAGTAAACAACCAACAGCTTAAGTCCCTTTATCTGCTAAAATAAACACCCTTATTATAACATAAGAAAAATATAAGTATAAAAAACTTAGTCGTTAACAGTGAAATAAATCTCATTATGTACATAATGAATTATAAATGCCACATTTAAAATTCATCATTATATCAAAAATGCTTATTTAACTATTAATTTATAACCACATAAAACAATACGTTTAAAATTTAATTTATAAACCGTAAAAACGAGCGCAAAGTGCATTATAATTACATTTTAATTGGATAACATCACAAATTCACACAATTATAATAAATGTATGAAGTATTACCAACGCATACCAGAAAAGTCGCTGTGCCAATTCGCTAGCAAAAATTATAATAACATTCTGCATAAAATTAATTTATTGTAAGAAAGTATTTGAGTTGTATATTTAAGGCAAAAAGTTTAGTTCTTTCCTAGTATTTTTCCGTTAGAGTATAGTCCCATAATAACTACACATACGCCCAAATGGCATTGAACGTAAGTTTATTGCAATGATACACATAACCCGTTTAAAAACCTACCGTAATTTATTTCAATTTGTATTCGATTTCAAACGTTGACACCTTATGGCATTTTGTTTATCATATCTTAGTCATAAGACGTAAAAAAAAACGATATCGTTGACGCCAAAAAGCCGGCGGTGTCATAACATTTCATTCCTTATTTAAATGCAGATTACATCTTTTGAATAGCAGAACAGGAGTTAAAATGTAGCTATCGATAAGTTACAAAAGAGTGTAAAAAAGCGCGTATTTAAATTAAAATCAACTCTCCCGTTTCAAGCCTCTTTTATGTGGGCAATAATTTAATTTTAATACAGATTTAATCTTTCAAACGTTAAAAATCAAAAGTTTACACGTTCTTTATACGTCGTTTTAATTAAAAGTATTTAGAAAAGCTTTTTTTCGAACAAAACGGCCGTACTTTTTTATTAGCGGCCAGTTTCCTTAATAAAACGGTTGCCGTGGCGCTTGAAATCTCCACCACACATTGGACCCGCGCCGAGCTGGCTTTACTTTTCGTCCTGTTCTTGATGATGTGGAGTGAGAGGGAGGGAGGTAGACGCTTCGGTCCGGATTGCAGTAAGGCTCGTGGGGAAGTTTACAACTGCGTCGTAAAGCGATCGTAACACGGGTATGGGCGCTGGGCATTGTTTTCAGTTGCGTTTTATCAACTGTGCCCTGCGAGTTGGAACAGGTATAAGGTATAAGCAGAAACGATCAAAGATAATTTTGAAAGTACAATCTATATTGCGATTGAAAACCTGATCTATACAAAAAAAAACTGTTAGTGTAGAAAAAAATAACCAAATGTATACCAATAACAAAACGTAAATTTTCATTTATATAATACTTTATTTTTTATTGATCTCTTCATTCATAAATGATAAAGATAATAATAAATTATCTGTTATTGTGTTATTCCAAATTTATGGTTAAATATTTATTTCAAAAACTTTTTTCTGCATTACCAAACGCTGCGTAAAATAATGTATTCTACGTTAATAGACTATACAAAGTCTGTAAAAGACTTCTAACTACTGGTTTAGGTATTGATAATTTCACAACCAAAACTACTGATCAATTGATCAAAAAGTCGTCACGGACGGCTCGACATGTTTCGAACTTGCATGAAGTTCATGTTCAGGCACATCGGTTATACGCTTCTTTATTGTCTGTCTAGGTTACCCGGGAAGTATCAAAGATCGTAGTAACCTACTACAACTAACGGGTCTCAAACAATATGTCACACATTAATTTGTCACAATTTAAGAGGCCTTATTCCTTTTAAATTGTGATTGTTTTAGACATTTTTCTCTATGGTCAAACATGTTTCTTAACATATTATTGATGTTACTACCTAGAACAGGGCTATTGGAATTTATTGGTATATATTTGAAACCTACAGTTCGCATTTTTCATTGATAATTTTTGTTTCAAATACTACTCGAAATTAACGAAATTCACGTGAAAAATTAGTTTTTTCAACTTATTTTCGACTGCACGCATTAAAAACATGAAATAGCTATGTTTCTACCTAGAACTCGGGGAAAAGTGTTATTCACTTCAAAAAGTTGGTTGAAATTATCCATATATTTGTCATAATATGAAAAAATAAAATTTAAAAGGAATAAGGCCTCTTAATTTATGATTTTTATGTACTCGTAATTATCGTCGTTCCTATTATTGTTTTATTGTTAATATGATGAAATTCACGTATTATTGACATTTTCATGATCTTGGCTGTTATTATTATTATAGCTTTTCATTCTTATGACATTATTATCATTATAATAATCTATTTTTAACTTTTTTTTGTTCAGGTTTTTATTTTATTTTATTTTTTATACTGACGAATTTAAATTCATTAATGTAATGACTGTGTATTTTGCATTGTAGCTTGCACATCCTTTTGATCAAATAAATAAATCAGATAAAATAAATAAGTCGACTTTTCCGCGATCGCTCCCGCTCGTATCTCATATCGGTCCACTCACGGCCAAAGAACGCCGCATTTTAACGATCAATAAACCCTGTTGCCAACAAAAACTACTAAACCAACGCACAACACCTCAGCCGACCAGTAGTTTCGGTCGAGTATAATTAACAGCTTGGCCAGTAGTCTCGGCCATTTAGGATTAGCATTCGAGTTTTGATAATCCCCAGGTAACCTACACATAGACAATAAAGAACTAATGAGAATCGATGTCCCTGATGACGAACTTCATGGAACTTCGAAACATGTACGGCCTTAGTAACCTAGACATAGACAATAAAGATATAATGATACTTTAATAAATGCCCCCGATGATGAACTCCATGCAAGTTCGAAACATGTCCGGCCGTTCGTGACATTTTTTTATCAAAGTATCAGTAGTTTTGGGCGTAAAAGTTATCAATACCGTAACTAGTAGGTGTGTCCATAATAGTTCTAGGAATAGAAAGAAATTTGGAGTCACGAAACCAGAGGCTTAGTAGGTAAGGTAACCAATATAATGAAAAAAAAAACATATTTATGGATCAATTAAAGCATATTTCAAGAAGGCTAATGATCTGTAGTAATTGAAAAGAACTTTACTTAGGAGCTACAAGAACCTTGACCTGTAGCATGTTTTTTATAGATCTAATTATAATTATAGATCACTGGTTGGCAAGTCTTATCTGAAAAAAAAAAATGCTGATGGATTGTTGGACCTACCGAAATACCTCACATCTAGTTATATAGTTATCTATCTAGTGAACGTATCTGTGTATCTATATTTCTGTCTGTGGTATCATTGCTCCTAATAGCAATTACTATATCACTCATTGAATGAAGGTCTCATGATGACGAAATACTTGTGTCCGGGGGGTGTTTTAAATTTTAAGATATTCTTAGAATATTACTTATACAGGGTGGAACATTTCTAAAGACTGGGCTGACAGGATAGTGTCATCTGAGTGATCTACAATCGACCTATTATAATTGTAAAGCTGGATTTAAAAGTAAAAAAAAATCATCGAAATAAAATATTTTAATATCAGTGACAACCCTACTAATTCAAAGGTTTTATTTACATTTTAAATGACACCTGTCTTTTACTTAAGCGATGTTCAAAAGATGCTAGGGTTGATATGTGCAGATTTTTACACTAATGTTTAACAAACTGTATCTCAAAAATTCATAATAGTAGTTTATGCAACTGATACATAATGAGAGGCCTTAAAACACGAGTGGGGTTTTATGAAACGAGCGTTAGCGTGTTTCATAATAGGATCACACGAGTGTTTTAAGGCCTAATTATGTACAGTTGTATACACTACTTTATCTATACACATATCATAAGTACTCTAAGATGGGTTCAGAAGCCATAAGGAAATGACCGGCACCACTAGTGCTACCTGTAAAATATCTAAAGACTACATTATACTTAAAATGCAGTAAGCAATAAATCTGAACAAATACATAAACAGATTATTTATTGTAATAGTTGTAATTGACATTTACATTGGAACAATATTTTCAACTAAAATGTAAATTACAAACAAATCTTCACAATTCTACTTTCGTAACAGCAAAGAACCAACAATCAAATGACAACAATAATGGCGGCAATTCGAACCTCCGTCAAGACGAATGTTTTTTTTTCTAAATCATATGTATCCATATTCTCATGTCACTCGAGATCAAATGTCGTACGGTTTTTATAAAAAAAAACATACTAAATTGACGTTTCGTATCGATAAAAATATTAATATCTATGGATACTAGAATAGAGACCAACTTGTGTTTTGACAGCTGTTCCTAATTTAAACTCGTAACCTTACAAAAATCGGTACTGTAATAACATTACAGTACAGATTTTACCTACTACCACAGACAAAAAAGCTCTCATAGTAAAATTGGTTGTAATAATGGCTGGCATTTCCTACGGTTTCTGAACGCATTTTAGAGCACTAATGATATGTGCGTAGATAAAAATGTTTACATAGTTCATTGATGAAAAAAGAAGTACTCAGTCTGAACAATTCCCTGTTTGCTTAAAAGTCCCTCGATCTGTTCCACCCTGTATAGTTTTAGGCTATTCCATTTTAGCAGATAAATGTATACCAATATCAATCGCATATTATTTAAAGTAGTAACGTAATAATTCATCACATGAACACTCATGAGTCTCAAGTCTTATTTCAAACGACCATCATTAAGTAAAGTAAACAACTGGACGTAAAAAGAAAATGCGAAGCGAACAGTCCAGCAATTTTCTCTCAAACGTCTATTACGAAGAAAATGTCGTAAAGGACAGAAGAGAAATTAATCCCAAAGAAAATGTTCAAAGAATATTGCAATATTATACTTTAAGGAAAATCTTTGAGAGAAATATAAGTGGGTACTTATTTTATGTGGTAGCAGTAGTCTGTTTATTTACATTTGCATTTTAAATAGACGTTAAGCTTCTTTTAAATGCCAATAATTAAGATAACAAACAGTAAACAAAGACCACGTTCAAAGAAAATTTAATTCAGATGTCTGTTGAGAAAATGAATCGGTAACAGAAAATAACAAAGGTATTTTGTAGTTTTCGTTATCGTATTGCAAATCGGTATTTGCAGTTATTACCGTAATTTAGAACAAAAGTATCAGCTGCACAGTACAATACAACAATACGGTATTATAGTGAAAATAAATTGTATAATTGAAACCACTAAACACACTAGAAAATACACGGCACCAAATAAAGTACCACTAACTTTTGGAGATTACACTATTTTTAATTGGACTAGAACTAAAAAGAAGACGTGTTTTGACTACTGATTAAATATCACACTGGCCGGTAATTTCATAGAAACTTCACACTAATAGATCGTTTTTGACGTTTCATAAAGAGTATTTGATTTGAGCTGTCATAAGCCTTAAAAAGAAAATAATACGGTAGTCTTTATTGCACACCAGCAAGAAAAAGATTACTTGAGAAATCTTAAAATAAAACAACAGTACTAATTCCAGACAACCTTGAGGTAACAAGGAAAATAAAAGTAAACAGAAATGAGTAGGTGATGAGATGAGAATCTAAATGATATGAAAGTAACAAACAAATTTCATGCAAATATGAAAGTAATACATTTTTACAAATAAGTATACATAAATATGAATAAACATACGTATAAATAAAAGAAAATAAGAATTTAAAGTATATCACAGCTGATACCAGACTCGGTTAAGTCTGGTCCTAATTAGGAAAAGCAACAGCACAGACCACGATAATAAAGGATTAGGGCACAGGAGGGGACAGGGTTTTATGGAACAGTGATTTTATATCATCTTTATTAGTGTCTTGCAGCAAATTATTAATTATTAACGATAGAAAATAGTGCAAAAACTACTGCTTCCAAGAACCTAGAAGAATTCTGTAGATATTTTGATTGTCGTGAGTAGATATTTTGATTGTCGTCATTAGATATTTTGTTTGTCGTCAGTAGATACTTCTGTCTGCAGCGATCAGTTTGGACGAATGTAGCAGTTTTTGCATTGATTTAGCGGGTATGATGGCAGCTATCCGGGCATACACTATTTAATTAATAAAGTTTAAGTTGCATAGAAATAGAATGAATAGCTTACATTCTACTATTTAAACAAAACATTTAACTAACACCAAGAGCTTTTCACATAAACAATGCAAAGATCGACACGCAAAGGATAAAGGAAAATTCGAAAAAGGTTGCTTGGGCGTCAGGATGGCGGAAAAGTTAACGCGCTGGACCGGCAATCCAGAGGTATCGGGTTCGATTCCCGCGGTCTTCCACCAGGTTACACATTTCACTTTTTCTTTGATCTTTGTGTCAACGGTTTAATCTAAACTGTTGATACTAGTTGCCATCCCATACGGAATTGAACATACGTAACTTACGTATTAAGGAAAGCTTAAAGCAACGTTCGTCATAGATAACTTTATATACAAGGTGGCCCATTTAGATCGGTCTGTATGGGAAAGTCTGAAACTATAAGACATACGAAGATCTGTTCTTAGGAAACATGTCATCGATTTTAATAAAAAAAAAATTGCATTCATTCATTTAAATAAAAAGCTGTACTCAGCTCAGGGATCGAACCCGGATGTTTTGAAAAATTAATTAAAGAATATGAAATAAATGTATTTTATTCATTTTAGACATAATGTTTCATAGTAAAATTGACTACTTTAGACCTACACAGTTGATATCTAAGTAGAAATAATGTTAGTTTAATTTTTCACTTCGTCCGGGTTCGATTCCCGAGCTGAGTACAGCTTTTTTATTTAATTTATGAATGCAGTTTTTATTTTAATTAAAATCGATGTCATGGTTCCTAAGAACAGATCTTCGTATGTCTTATAGTTTCAGACTTTCCCATACAGATCGATCTAAATGGGCCTCCCTGATACCTCCCCCCTGTTGAATATCCAGGGTTACTCATCCAAATCGACTAACCGAATCACAAATGTGTTACAATAATTTTCTAAATATCGTTAAGTCCTTTACAACCTAAAATCAGTGCTACGATTATACGCGCAGTTTATTGTAAGGCAGTATAAGAATTCCGTCGTAAAACGCGTTATAATACCGGGTACATTCCGCCAGAGCTATAAATGCACTGTAAACAATGCGTACGCTAAAAACGCCTTTTACGTTGTTAAAATCTAAAAAGCAAATACGGCGTATACGCAAAATACTTCTAAACTGTGAAAACATAGTATACGCCAATGATATCCCTTGGCGTTTACGACCTTTGTGCTCTTTGCCGTCGATACCATTCTCCGTGGCGGTTACGACATTTTTGTAACGTACAATTAGCGGCGTAAAACGCTCTACTGGAGTCATTATTACGAACTAATTGTTCTGCGAACGTTATTGGAGATTGAAAATGAATTCTGTTTTTGAATTTGGTATGATTTTAGGTCAATTCGGGATGATTATTATGTTTTCAGTCACAGAACCAGTCAAATGTCAATTATTAATGCTCAATCAGATATCATTAAATATAATGTATCATTTACAAAATACACAACATAATAATTATATTCCCATAAATTGGTTTAATTATCTCATTTTCCTTTTACAATAACGCCAATAATTAACAATATTAATATTAATTTAGTCCCAAAAATCCAATATTAATCTCAATGCATCTACTTATTACTCAAATCATCAAATTAGTTAATACATTTACGACATCGTAATTAAACTGTGAGCTGAAATATAACGACTTTAATATCACGAGTCCAAGCCAAAAACATTAAAAACGGCAATTTTGAGCTTCGCCGTGCTGTCAAACTATTTAGATTAACCATAAACCTTTGTGAACCGCCCTGCTTTAATTTAAAATTAACTTTTCTTACACGCCAATAACTGAAGGGCGTATACGTGTCTGGTTTGAACGCGTATACGCCTTTTTTGATCTACAGCAGAATAAAGGCTTTCCAGATCGCGATCCGCGTTGACGGTCCGTCTCTTGTTTGTTCGCCTTGATTTACGCGTTTTACTAGCCAGCCGATAACCAAAACCAAGCTCACATGAGCTCTTGGCCCTAAAAAAATCTTAAAGACCATAGTCCAATCTATAATGGACATACTAACCAGTCTATATGGACCTGAGAGTTTCATATGACCAGTCTAACAAAAGAGTTTTAATACTGGCATGAAGGCGTCACGAAGGAAACCAAGTTAGAGTCCTTAAAATCCAGAATAATGACCTAAGCTGCATAGAAAAGGCATGACAGATGAGCTCTAATAAAACTAGGTACTTTTATACGTTGAATCCTCTCCAATATTGGCTAGTGTAAATAAAGAAACCTACTATAACCTGAACACACCGATTAAATGTTATATTCAAAGGCTAGCGGGTCGGTTTATAGTAGTTTTTCAAGACCAGTATCAGTTGAGCTCGGTTTTAACACTTGAGCTATGGTTGGTGTGTCCTAGTATAATGGTGTTTGTCCTTTAAATGCCCATACCAGGCTACGTTGAGCTCCAGTTATGTACTCGGTAGTTTGAGATTGGGTTCAAGATATATTGGTCGTTGCTCAGGGCGTTCGTGCCAGCTGATACGGTCGCAGGCTTTTTAGTATAGAATGCTATTTTCATATAGTACTTGACACTATGGAATACCTAATCAATTTGGAATGGAAATAAATCTTTTTACTAAAGTAAATATTCTAAGTAATAAAATAAGCTTATCGCCTTTCAGATATCCTAATATAGGTACACTTATTTCATCAACCATTTATAATAATGTCTGAAAACTTACTAGAAGGTTAAATATTTTAATTTGAATATGCTTGTTCATAAAAGTTACCCCGAAACAATAAAATAACAATTAAAAACTATATTAACCTAACCAGCTGACAGTATAAAAACTAAAAGAAATAGAAAAAGCGGTGATTATCTGGCGCCGTAAACGCGAGAATAAAAGGTATCATATATTTTATACACATTCGTCAGCATTGGAGTCGTAAATAACAATAAAAAAGCTTCCTTGCAGTAACAGTAGTAATTTATACAGTAATGAAGTTGTCGCATCTGCTTCTAACCTCTCGTAGTATCACCTTTTACCGACACACGGACTAAAAAGTCTGAACAGTAACAAAAAAACGGCCAAATTCCAACTTTAAAACTGAAGATTTAAACCCGAAATGAAAGTAGAGGCCTCGTATTTGGGTCCGTTTGAATTACGAATGCTAGTATTTTTTCTCTTGTTTGTAGCGTTCGGTTTCGTAGCTGTGCCTCCATAAATTTCGTATAACCTCGTTTAGCGGCCAGTGATTTATTTGCCGCCAAAATATGTGCCCCGTATTTTTATTTTTTTTCGGTATCGAACTGTTCGAGTAGTCGATCGCAGATAGGCGTCGACGGTAGTTGGTATTGGAAAAAAGAGAAATTTCCCTTTTTTTCGGGCAGAGACAAAAAGGGCTCGCCTTTGTTCTTTGTTTTAGTCGATATAAGATAAGTGTCACGACACTCGCTTATATAAAGCTTTTATTTTTTTCTTAGAATCCGACCGAATACAATCAAACGTTCAATACATAACTTTAGAAGCGAGTCCTTTACGCCCTATGCAAATATGGCGTATAGAATTTTTATATAACTTTTTAAGGCTTGAATAAAATACGGCTTATATCGAGGTGGGTTAATCGAAGTACTTACCTTGGCACCCAGGTTAGATAAGTACAAACTGCTCCCACCGGCCGCCTGTCACCGGACTAATGTGATATCCATGTTACTCCGTTTTGTATCCGCCGCTATCAGGCCCAAGACATCTGTATCAGTGGCAAAAGGGCCCTATAGCTCTATACGTTTCTTTATTTATTACCTCTTTCCATTTCCAAATCGCCGAGACACACGAAGCGGTTTTAAAACAACCTCTCAAAACGAACTTTACAACTTTTTAAGTTCAGGGCATAAAGTCGTATGTGGAATAATTTGAAGTATCGCCTCGTAGGTTGTATATGTATTTTTTTCTCACTGGCCACTTTTACAGCGCTGTAAAGCAATAAACTAATAAAACAACGAAATCGGTTCCTTTATTTGAAAATTTTAACATTCCATTTATGGTTCGTAATTATTATTGGATAGAATATGCGCGACACTAAAGTTGCGCAGTCGGGTGCCATGCCGTAGTGACGGGCCGCGTATCGATAAAAACAGTTTCATTGACGAAACCCGATTCATAAACAAGGAAGAGATTAATGGTAGTGTTGTAGCTATCGATTTATCACCCGGCTTCACTATTCGGTGGACATTTTTTGTGTGTTTTTTTAGCTGTCGTGTGATACCTATCGTTGAATAACTCTACCGTTTTAAGTAGTAATGGGAGTTGAAATATGGTGGGTTCGGTGTTCACGCCGCCTGTCTTACCGCCCAGGGCTGTCACCGTTATTTACATATTAAAAAAAAAAACGAAAACCTGATGACTTACTTGACTTCCTTTGGGAAAATTAACATGTAGATGTAGACATCCAAAAGCGCGTTATCAGTAACTATATTTGACGTGTAATGTAAATATTTGGTTTGTATGTACTTAGTCATCAAAATGTATATTATTATATTTTAATTGTATGTTTTGCTTTTTTAAACTTCCTACCTGAACTCGTACACCTATAAAAATATCTAAAATAGTTGATGTTCCAATCGAATTTGATTTTTTTTTACGCCGATAGACCGCACAACCCTATTGCTATAAGTTAGGACGCCAGTAGCGCCCCCCGCGGGCAAACTATGCGCAACAACGCCACCATCAACATTTATCATAATTTCCATAATCGAGACTCGTCGACAATCCCAAAAATTCACTCGGAACTTTGTTAATCACTTATTAAATATATTAAACAGCATGGTACACAAATACCAGCTTTATCGGTGGTCGAATTTAAAGTAGGTAACCTCGTATTAACATTACAATCTTATTTTTACTTTTCCATATTTACAACAGACACGTCAACTTGATGTTACTGTATAAGGTTATTCTAAAAGCGTTATTATGTTTTCGTATTCTAAATTCAAAAATACAGAATGCTTTATTTTTTTTAATAGTTGCGTGACGTTTGCATAATTTTTGTCGACATGTTAAGTACTGGCCGAATGGAAAGAGCGTATTTCAATATATCACAGATTGTTATGATGTAGGTATATGAGTACTGATCGATACTAGCGCCAATAATGGTACCTGCTCAGGTACTTTTGTCCCGGTTTTTGTGACCGTCTTTTTTTAAACATGAATGAAACGATTTATGATCACGCAACGTTATCTGAGGACATTTTGTGTCTCAATCTATTAATAATGTTGAGTTTTTTTGCGCGTGACGTCACGGGAAGTGATGTCGGCAGATTTTTTAAAACGGCGCTCCTTGGGATTTTGTTTAATGACACTATGACGTAAAGTTAGCAATAATGTTAAACAACTCCGTTAAGACATTTAAGTAGCTTAATAAGATATTTCCTTGTAAAACATATTTACTCTCTTAGACTCTATATTCATATAAAAGCAAATATAGAACAGTCCATCTATGTAAGATTTCAGTTTGGAATCATGGTCCCGGGAAGGCTGGGATATATAATAGTTGAACGAGCGAGCGCAGTGAATTTTTTCGGTTGTCGCATACAGGCTACATTTTTCAACAAATATGTGAGTAGGTTTGATAAATGTTTTGTGGACTTTTTTTAATGTTTTGCGGAGATATGTAGGTTGAAACCGTAGAAAATAACTAATTTCAATAACTTGAAAAGAAACTCGTACGGATAGATATGTATAACGCAATTCTCTTGACAGGAAGTGGAGGAGGATATCCTGAAGGTTGAGTGGAATCTTCAACAGGAAACAGATTCGAGGACACCGGCAGGGGAACCGGGATGACTGAGACGCTTTGATGTAACTTTGAAGGTATTGCTTTGTCTGACTTGGATACGTATCTATATAATAAAATCGAAAATGGCAGAACGGGATAACACTCTAGGGAGGAAGCGAGATGGCGCCTTACAAAACTCCATCTTTTAGACCACGTTTCTCCAATACGACGCACGTTTCCGCAGAGAAAACGATTCAAATCTATTGTCTAAATATGAGAATAGAACAAGAGCGTAAAAAATACCGTTTTCACTACGTATTACCTTCACAATCGGCTTAAGAAATCTTCATAAAAATCACATTTCGCGACCGTCAGCCATTTTCGGCAATCTTCGGTTCTTCTCGCTATTATAGGTTAGGTTCAAGTAGCCTAAAGGTTCTTTTCGCTATTATGACTTAAGTTTAAGTAGCCAAAAATGTTTGACGTCATGTTGGTACGCCGTTGAATCGATGTTTTTTACATGAAATGTAATGACTACGCACTTTGCTCATACGATAGAGTGACGTATGTTGTTCTCTATGTCGAACTAAATGTCATCAGCATTGTCAGCGAATTTTCTGTGCAATAGATTTAGATAGCTACATATTATTCATCTGTGATTTAGATTCATTTCATCGGCCGTCATTGTGCATGTTTATTTTCATCTCTTGTTTTTTTTTATTAGTCTTATTTAACACGGAAGTCATGCATTGGTTATAAACCCAAAAAACTGATACTGGCACAAGCTTCGAGCCGCCGTTATATTTACGCAATAAGCAAAATGTAATATTAATTACGCAATACCGGATTAATAATAATAATTACGGAATAAGCAAAATGTGATATTTAAATGCGAGAATTGTAAGTATTTAGTGATCATATTTTTTTTTTTTGTTGATTGTATTCTGATTGATTGACCATCACGGTTTTATTCAGATCGACCACCACGGCTCCGGCAGACACTGTCACTGGTGTGCGGAGTGGATGTCGCGGAGGGCCCTTCGGACACAAAGCAAAAATGGCGATGGCATGTTTAAATTTTGTTAAATATTAGATTAGTCATGTATTTCTTTTTATTATTACAGACACATGCCCATCCTGCAAGATATGCTTGCAAGGCAATGGACTCATTGCTCTGAATCTCATTTTAATTTTAAGTGCTTACTTTAAGTGTTACAAATAGAAAGTACACTTAATATACGCGAGCGAAGCCGCGGGCCCGTCTAGTTTAAAATAATAATTAAAACCCGTTCCAGACCTTCCGATCCTACCCGATCCGATCCTACTTATCGGATAATGTGTAGCGTAGGTAATTGTTAGGAAATCGGATAATGTGTAGTGCAATAGTTAGGACTTAGGACCTAAAACACTACACATTATCCGATTTCTTCTGATAAATCGGATCGGATCGGAAGGTCTGGAGCGGGTCTAAAAGTTAGATTCATTTCTATTATAAGTACACGTTTAAGGTCATTAATCAATGAGCATTACACAAAGAAAGATCTCTAACGTAAAATTGACATAACAGCTTATGGGTGAAGCGGAGAGGAGCGGAGACTCGTGGAATCGATCAATCACTTGAGGGGAATCTGAATCTCGGCTCCGCTTCACTTTTGTGATTGCTCGACTCCGCACGTCTCCGCTCCACTCCGCTCCGCTACAGCGAAAACACACCCAAACTTATTTTTAATATGATACCCAGTTATATACCAACTCGATACGAACAGATTTATTTTTTACCATAGTAGTGGTTGTTGTTTTATTAGAAAAATATGGCACGAGTTCAAAATTCGCATAATTTTGTTTATACACTCAAAAATAATTCATCGATATCGATGTTAACTAGGCTAGCACGTCACTTGGTTGTATTTTTCAAATATTGATGTTACCATCTCTTTATCTAAAAATTAGAAACAAAAGAGCTTCACAAAATATTTCTAGCCAGACTCGCGCGAATGCTCAACGAATTGCGTATTCTAAAGACGTTCCAAATTCAAAATTCGAATTTCGATCCGCGCACAAAACAATACTGGCTCAATACAACTTGCGTGAATAATTCGTTGCGTATCGCGGAGGCGGTGGGGCGGGCCCATACGCCCACGGCATTACGCACTCTAGAAAAAGCAGTAACTATCTATAGATCTCGTATATCATAAGACCTTTTAGTTACAAGCGCTGTCAAGTTCAAACGCAAGATGTCTTTAACGAAAAGAGAGTAACTAAGTAGGGAGCATGTGTGTTATGCTACCTTTTGGTCTTAGATGTGTTTGGATACGAAAGACTAAGTTTGTCTTATACTGTGTAAGCCGTCCATATGATTTTCTAAGACGTAACTGTATCCAGTCGTCTACCTATACTATAGAGCTTAAAGTTGTGATATGATACGCTAAGAGTATTTTGTAACAAATATTAACTGTTTCCTGAAACTTTGTTGAAATACGAACTTATGTCGCCATGATCAGATTATTCAGATTCAACTGCTCACTTAATAACAGATTTACGTAGAATTCACTTGTTATTGTCGGTTTTAAGGTTGTAAATTATATTATGTTCGTTTGTCGATACTTTCGCTTTCGGGAATATACAAAGTTGTTTCAATAGTACAAGAAATATTCTATTCTTGTGTCTATAAAGTACTTGTCCTACGTCATACAAGTTGTATGAAAGAACTTGTAAATTTTTGAATGTTTGTTCATTATGCACATAAAACACAGACTATATAGTTTTATCATTCGACGAACACAACGAATAAACTAACCATCCCCAGACATCTGTCAGATGACCCATACAAATTAAAAATCCCGCTTTAATTGAGTAATAATTTTAGTAATTGATCAATACGTAGCAACACGTAACGATAATGACATTAATTCGTATAATGTCCTAGCCTTTATAGGTCCTTCTAATGACCACCTGTACTTATATTAAGTGATTAAACACGTCAAAAAAACAAAGTAGATACGTTCGAATTTCAAATTTAGCCGTTGCCAATGGCAACGTAGAGTCGGTTGTCGTTTGTTTATTTCTTAGTAGCTTCGTATGGAGTGGTCTGTTTTTGGTCATTCGGCTTTTTGCGTTCGGCCGTTTTCGCTAGTCGTCGGGCGCTCTCGGCTTTTTGCTTCGGCCATATCAATTATTCTGGTATGCAGCAAATGGTGAAAGGTACACGGGTGGTTTGGAAGCGATAGGTCGAATGTACGGATTTGTACGGGTAAATTGGTGGGACTTATTACCGATTGGTTCTGAACGTGCAGGTGTTTGAGCTATATGTTTGTATGGATTAATTGAAATTGTCTCAGTCGGTTTGGGTGGATTGTTACATGAAGCGTGGTAACCGGAGTGTTGCCTAATACACAAAACATTTCTTCCTAAATAGAATCCGTCCGCCATCTTAATGAACAAAGACAAATAGAACATACTTAGTACCTACTTAAAACACAAAGACCTCATTTCAGTTATTGACACTATAACATCTTATTATTTATGCTATTTATTTGAAATGTACATTTAGGTCATTAAATGCAGATCGAATAGCAGAATATAACCTAAATATTGGTTACGATCGAATGTGTGACAGACGTTCCAAAATCAAAATTCAATTTTCCATCCGCGCACATATCAAAATACTGGCTGAATACAACTTGCGTATATAATTGGTTGCGTATCGCCACGGTGCGTTATTTTGTGTAGATTACAGTGTCAACTAGATGCAATAAAATAATATTCTATTCACTATACCCAATTGTGGTAAATATGACACTCAGATTTCCATTATAAATCAACTCCAGTGTACTGTAAACGTCCCAATTAAAAATGTACACGTCCTGTTCCACGCCAAGCGTTGTGCCACCCCTATTCACAGTTCATACGAAAAGGGCGTAAGCGTATTGCTTTTCCTCAGGCGTATACGCCCTTTTGATGTACGCGAGGTATTTATGGGGTGATATTATGGAGTAACGCGATATATATAGCGGGGGCGAGTCGGATTTCGACCGTTTTGAGGGTCGCGCCCTAATGATGCTCTTGACTCTAGATAGTTATAGCGAAGGGTCTAGCTTGCAAGAAAACAGTAAGGGAGCGTGTAGAACCCTGTCGAAGTAACGTGGGTTACCGACCGAGATTGAACGGCGGTGGTTCATAATTGTGATAAAGTTCTAAGGTCATGAATTTTCTGTACCTACAACTACCTACCAAAATGGCAAAGCGTAAAAATTTATCTAAAGGGTTTTCATCTGTTTGAAGTGGTTGGATAATTGTTGTATATCCATGAGTTTTTACTTTTTTGTTTAATTTAATTTAGAGGCCTTGTTTTATTTAGAATGCTGATTGTTTTAGACGTCTTTCTCTATGATCAAACATGTTTCTTAACATATTATTGATGTTACTTACTACCTAGAACGGGGCTATTGGGATTTACTGGTATATTATATATTTGAAACCTACAGTTTGAATTGTTCATTGATAATTTTTGTTTCAAAAACTACTCGAAATTTACAAAAATCATGCATTGCCGGTCCAGCGCGTTAACCTTTCCGCCACCCTAACTCCCAAGCAACCTTTCCAATTTTTCCTTATTCTTTGTGTGTCGATATTTATGTTGTATGTGTATCCATATAGGTAAGGTACTATATACTAATATTAATAAATTCGAAAGTGTGTCTGTCTGTCTGTTACCTCTTCACGCTTAAACCGCTGAACCGACTTAGAGGAAATTTGGTACCTATGGAGATAGTTTGAGACCCGGGAAAGGACATAGGATACTTTTCATCCCGAATAAATTTAGTGTTCCCGTGGGATGAGCGTAACACCGCGGGGCACAGCTAGTTTGTTATAAATATACCAATATTCTAAGGATCTCATTTTGTGATTATAAAACTCTATGCACAGAAATAACAATCAGACATATTCTACACCGATGCTCAGTTTGAATGAAGCGTCGTAAACCTGTGTCGTAATAAACCGGCGTGCCCGCGTCAAAGGATTGATGCGCCCGTAAATCATAAGCTTGTTGTGACAAGGTTGTATGAAAGCGTACGAATAAAATTGATTGAGTATGGCGTGTCTATTGTACGCTATAGAGTTTTAATGCTGTTGCCGATAGAGGGACCTTTACTAGCTGGAATCACTTAGAAACTAACTTTCTTTACCAAGTCGGGTAAAAAATATCTTATAACCATCTGTAAATGTGCAGCTATCCCTGTACCAAAATTGTCTGAAATCTAGAGGTATGTCGTTCAGGAGTGAGTCAAATGAAGGTTATCTTTTCATTCATGTCAGTAACTCACCCACTCTCTGAAGGATACACCAACCCAACTCACTATATCAGTACATCTTTCGTTGGCAACCACTCACCACTCTATATAAACTGACTTGTATGATGCTATTTGACATTATGACGTTATATTTATAAAATAAATTATTTACGTCAAATAATTTAATTTGTTGATTTTTTCATTTTTAAAAGCTACGTCATTAGTATTAATATTGCATACTTTCTTAATACTTCTTAGGACGCATCATTGAAATGAACCACTGAACGAAATGAAACACATGAACAAAATAAGTATGATGATAATCTTGGAGCAGTTTGAGTCTATAGACCCACCGAACAAATTGAACGAAATGTACCTATTGATCGTAGAGTAAAAATGAATATATCCTGTAGGAAATTTTATGCAGAAACTTTTGTCCGAAGTAATCATAACGCTATTTCTACAGATATTTGAGATATGAGCCAAAATCAGAAAAAAGGCACCTTCAACCCCCCCTACTCCCTTAGCACAGCCCCCACCCTCGAGGACTTTTAGTATGTTCATCTAGACACCAGAAGGTATAACTGTACCAATTTTCAAAATTACACGAATTATTTCCTCTAATTGCCCATATTCGGCTTAATTTGCTCGACCTAATTTGTCGTTTATATTGCTTAGTTAAGGACTAGATCGATTTAGCTTAAGGTAGTCCGATTTTTTACATTAGCGCGCCATTTTCAATAGCACATTTCATAAAACATGTCACTTTCATACATACATAAAACGTAAGTATGTCAACTTTATCAAACGGTATCGCCGAGTGAAACCTTTTTACTCATGAGAAAAA
This sequence comes from Apotomis betuletana, assembly GCA_932273695.1. Classification (NCBI taxonomy): domain Eukaryota; kingdom Metazoa; phylum Arthropoda; class Insecta; order Lepidoptera; family Tortricidae; genus Apotomis; species Apotomis betuletana. The sequence continues at coordinate 5,461,600 of OW026298.1, read as the reverse complement.
AAGACTAATGCACCATAGAAACTTTAGTCATTGTAAATATTCTGATCTAGTACCCTGTCGCTTTAATATCGACGAAGCTACCTTGTGAAATCTTCTAAATCTTACAACGATATAGTACTAACGTGTGCATTATAAACAGACAATACAACTCCGTCACATTACAGCATTATAATACAACATCAATCAACATACATTTTCTTACGGCAAATAGATTACATAGATCGAATAGATACGTCACCCCTTTTATTTATGTTTAATATGTTATTATAAAAGATAAGGCTATAACTAATGAATATTAAAGGAATTTTGAACCATTTGCTGACTTAACGAGGTGTGAAAGGCAGATTAGGGCAATTTGGAAGGTCGCAACTTCAGTGTGTTTCAATGGTGTTACGTCATTTTCTAAAAGCTAAATATTGCTTAAAAGGTCGTGGGTACTGCTAATTTCCAAGTGTAATATGACGTTTTGGGTGTAAGCAGGGTATAATAGTGGCAATGTTTGGACAAATGTTTGTGGACAGTTTATCTTTATTATTCTTAGATAGGATTGTCGGGGCTTTCGTATGGAAATTGGTTTTGAGGAATGATTTATAATATAATGGTCACTCGATTCTAGTCATATATTTTGACAACACGCTTGTTTACTTTATTTTCAGGGGTAAAACGAACGTTCTAAGAATTTATAGCACGAATTTTTGTAACATCAGAAGAGGGCAGATTTAAGAAAAGTTATTGTTTTTTTTTTATCGGCTGAGTTGATTTTAGTAAAAATAAATTAAATAGACAAACAAAGACAACGATGAGTATCTGATGTATTTAACTCTTTAAGGCATACATTACTGTCAATAATATACTTATTTCAACTTTCATCTCTGACACGCTGTAAAATAATAATGCCATAAATTATAACGGTCATTCATAAATGATTTCGTATGCAGTAAAATCAGTAAAAGGGTAAGACAGTAATAGCCAATATGTTTCAAAGACGAATCATATCATAGGAAGTTGGATATAATATTTAAGTTTGACATATCACTATGAACTACCTTGTCTATCTTTCTCACCATCACATATAGCTCAAATTATCACATTAAGCCACGGCAAAATTACCAAGCACGGTCAAAATTGGAACTAAAAGCGCTTCATACTAATCCCAATGTAACCAAAGATACTAGCGCCACTCTCGACGGCAGCAATAAAATTGTGCAACAGCCAATTTAATTTTACGAGCGCTGAAATTTAGAACTAGCTCACCATCATACTAGGTTCTACGTGAATTTGAAATGATAGTGCCGGTTCGCCCGCAAAGGTAAGTTTGCGTTTGTTTTAGAGGTTAATTTGAACTTGCACGCGACGTAACAATGAATGCGCCGACAGGAAAAATGGCGAACAAAAAATGTAAAAAGTGCATTAAAAATGAACATGTCTAAGTGAACATAGCACTAATAGTGGCCTTTTTCGAAACGGTTCTTACCCACTGAACTGTTTACTTTAGTCTAGTTTATTGTAAAAGAAATTATCCCAACTTGTTGTTAGTCAGTTGTGTTTGAATAAACAACAAACAATCGATAATATTTCAAATTCTCAAGTAGTGTAAAGTTTAAGACTGCACCGAGCGAAATGTGAAAAAATAGGCAGTTGCCGTTAAGTAGATAATGTCAACACTAGTTGTCTAATCCATTTCTAAACTATATATTTAGCACTTCGAAGAATGTGTTAACAACTTCTCCGTGCAAAAGCTTTAAGATTATTAATATTTTACCCTAGAGAACTAAGTAAAGTTGGACGAAAATTGTAAAATCGTAAGGGCTTGTGCACAAATCACGTGAGGTTCAATAGGGGGAGGGGGGGTCACGAAAAAATCACGAAATATCACGTGGGGGGAGGGGGGGTATAAGGAGACCTCACGTGTATTTTTCTATAGTGAACGAACTAAGAAAAAATCGATATTTTTTCTCGGTTTTGTTAAAAAATAAATCTTCACTTGTTAAATACTTCAAAATAGCAAGTCTATTTTTCGAAATTTTGGCGGAAAAAAAAATACACGTGAGGTAGTGAGGGGGAGGGGGGAGTAGCAAAGAACCTCACCAAATATCACCAGGGGGGAGGGGGGGTCAAAAAGTAGCCGAAAAAATCCTCACGTGATTTGTGCACAAGCCCTAAGCAGGCGTTAAGTGTTTTTTTATACTTTAACAATCTATTCTGATTTTCAGTTCAAAAAAAAGATGAATGTTTACATTACAATTTGTCCGCATCAAATATTTCAATTATTGTTTGGTATTAAAGGTCCAGATTTATCAAAAAGTGCTTTTAATTCTCCATACATTTTTACTATGGCGGCCGCGCGCCGATCTAAATACACATTCCCCGCGCTCTATGGTTCATTCGCTAACGCTCGGCGCCCTCTTAAGCCAATTTCATTACTTTATTATCACATAACCCAAAACGATTACTTTTATTTGATTATACGGAATAGTAGAAAAAAGGTGAAATCAGCGTCCTCTAACAATCAGCACTCAAATCACGTCATCTTGTGGGAAATTTGACACTCGCAAGACATCACATCAAGAGGACCGATTCTTAGATGACGCTGCTTTATTTTATTTTATTACTATTAAAAAAAAATACATGATAGCCTAAAAAAGCGTCAGTCCGGCGCATAGTGGCGCTACAAACAGCTTTCATATGGCAATAATGTGCATACGTCATATATTTGCATTATTAAACGTCAATTAGCGATTTATCAAGAATGTGTAATTGACAACATTTCATATTTATAACAGGTGGAAATTAATATAGAGATCGACAGAGCTTTATGTCGTGTACCTTAAAAAAAATGTTTGATTTTTATTCTTCTGTATTTAAAGAAATATAAGAAAATACATCAAATAACTGCAATCTAAGACAATACGGGCTGAATAGGGTGGTTGTCTAAACCAAAGAGCGAAAAAATATATTTTTTTTTTATTTGACGTTGACAGATGACAAATGCATACCGAGTTTTATTAAGTTTTTTTTTTAATAAGAAAACCGACTAAAATAACCGTTCCATTAAGTTCTGGTTTTGGTGTTGCCACATTTTAAAATGAGTAGGTATGTTTTTATAAATTAATAATAAAATAAATAATCATCTCAGAAAATAAATAAAAACAGAGATTACTTCATCTTTTTAAGCAGAATTTAGAAAAGTAATAAAATGATAGTCTTAAAAATATGAAATGTTGTCAATTAACCAAATTCAAAACATTCGTCCGTTATTCTTGCGAAATAAATACTGAATCCTATTGAAAAAAACTTCACTACTTGAAATTTGCGGAATATTTTGGTCCTGTTTCCTCTTTGTTTACATCAGTGACATTCACCGAGTTTCAACGTCAGTTACCAAAATTTGTGTTGCCAGTAAAATAAATTAGTGTCACTAAAAATCCGCAATATGGCGTGGGTCGTAAAACTCCTGTTGGGCTATACTTTAAACTGAACACTATTTGAAAATTTCAAATGTTAAATAAAAACACGTCAATAAAAACAACCCGTACGCTAATACGTATAAATGGGATATCTCCGCGATATCTCAGCGCGAATTAGCGCTTGCACGCGATACTTTTTGCACATTGAGTTCAGACATACAGGCGTGGAGGAAGACCAGCATCAAACTAATATTATAAAGGCGAACGTTTGAGTGTTTATGTGTGTTTGTTACTTTTTCACTCTCAATCTGCTGGACCAATTTTGATGATTTTTAGTATGAGGGTAGCTGACAGCCTGGATTAACATATAGGGTACTTTTTATCCCGAAAACATGTGGTGTTCCCGTGGGATGAGCGGGTTCACCGCGTGGCGCTGCTAATTATCTATACAGGGACATTTCTAAAGACTGGGCTGACAGAATAGTGATCTACAATCGACCTAATTATAGTAAAGCTAGATTTAAAACTTAAAAAAAGTGTTCCAAATAAAATATTTTAATATAAGTGACAACCCTAGTAATTCAAAGGTTTTATTTACATTTTAAATTAACACCTGCCTTTAAGGGGCCTTATTCCTTTTAAAATACTGATTGTTTAGACATTTTTCTCTATGATCAAACATGTTTCTTAACATATTATTGATGTTACTACCTAGAACAGGGCTATTGGGATTAATTGGTATATATTTGAAACCTACAGTTTGACATTTTCATTGATGATTTTTGTTTCAAAAACTACTCGAAATTGACAAAATTCACGCGCAAATTAGTTTTTTCAACTTATTTTCGACTGCACGCAATGAAAACATGAAATAGCTATGTTACTACCTAGAACTCGGGGAAAAGTATTATTTACTTAAAAAAATTGGTCAAAATTATCAATATATTTGTCGTAATATGAAAAAAATAAATTTTAAAAGGAATAAGGCCTCTTAACAGTTTTAACTTAGCGATGTTCAAAAGATGCTAGGGAGAACCTTGTATTGTATACTCTAGACGTAGTAAAAAATCGATGAGGTATTGGGCTATCCCAATTTTAGCAATATGATTGCTTCCTGGGTTCGAATCCCGGTAAGGACAAATGTTTGGGTGATGAACTCTAATATGATCCTCATCTCCTTGATGTTATCTATACATATATTTATTTATTTATATGTTATGTATATCGTGGTCCAGTACCCATTAGTACAAGTTTTGCTTAGTTTGGGACCAGGTCGATTTGCGTAAGACTTTCGCTTTATAATTATTAATTTAACAAGCAGTAACGGTTATATTGAAGATGTGTCATTCAAGAAGTATTAAGAATGTAAATGATATTACAAGTTCATAATTAAAGGAAACATCATAATCAGTATTTCTCACTAAAAAATACCGGCTTCAATGCGCTCATTGAAGTCGGTTATTAATGAGTATATATTTTGTATTTTGTTGATTTTCTCAAAAAGCACTAAGTAAATCAATTTCGAGAACATTTCTATGATCTACCAAACATAATTATCAAAATCGATACATAATTGACGGAATAATCGGGTCACACAAAAAAAAGTCGAATAAAAAAAAAGAAAAAGTTTTATTGTGCAGGAGGTAGGATATATACCCATACCTCTTCCATTTTCGAGTATAAGTATTTTGAGTCGCCAAATAAGCGATTCCTCAAGTATATCGTCTTTAACTGAAACTGCGATGTTTGCTATTCGTGCGGCATACAATGACATTTCACGTTAATACCCGGCCAAGTTAAGTTTGCACGTGATATCTATGGCGTCGCATAAAAAAAACTGTTTTTTTTATAAACTATCAAGTTAAGTTTGCGCCTGATATCTATGGCGTCGCATATAAACATACCCCGGGGTTGACACTAGGCCGACGATACGTTATATTTGTCTATCTCTTTCTGTGCAGTACTGTGAGAGAGTGACAGGTGACTCGCGAAAGTCGCGAAGCATATTTGTGCTAGACGGGCAGCAGGGCTAGCATGTCTTACCGCGACTTCGCTTGTCTCGCGACTCAGCATCATCTATCCTGCTCGCATGGTATCGAAAAGAAAGTGGCAGGTATACGAGGTACGCGTTGTAGTGACGCAAGGCGTAATCTAATGATATGTATCTCATCTCAATGTCCGAATATGAAGTAACCTAATAAAAAAAACATCCCAATACCATAAAATTAGATTAATAAAACCCTCACTAAAAGCTGACTGACGAATGTCCATCTCATCTCACCCACACATGCTATTTCACTTTTTTTAAGTTTACGGCGTCACCGGCCAGTATGCAGCGTCGGTTCATTGAAATGTAGCCAGTATGATGAACTTGAGATACTCGCGCGCTCACGTAAGAACTGGTTTAAGCGAAAATTAACCGTTGAAATAATTGCAGTTTTCTCTATGCTCGTTTTTAAACTCTTTGAAAATTCGAACGGCTTTCATTTGTTCTTGTAATGACATTTTCAAAAATAGAACGCAGTTTTCTTCCAAGAAAAACAACATTCCATTTTTATAAACCGAATTGAATTCGAATGTTCCTTTTTTCTTTCCGCTCTTATCGGCCAGCACGCAACGTACCAATTCCGATTTCAAAAAAGGAATGCCTGTCAACCGATATCGGGACTGGTTTTGATATCTCGAAAAAAGGGTAAAAATAACCGTTTTCGTATAAAAAAACGTTTCGTATAGAAGGGAAGTCGATTATCTCGGCCCGTAAGTGCGGTTTTGACTGTAATGTGTTAATAAAATTGTAAGCGTTTTGTCGGCAGTTTTAGCTGCGTGTGTATTAATTTGAGTAAAAAAATAAGGGTCTACACAGACTGAAGCGTAATACATCGCCACTTGTATTATATTCAACGAATCTCTGTGGTGATGTGCATTTTTTGGCACAGGCGCTCATATTTTCTATAAAAGATACGTTTATAATTTTGCAGATTTTTGTCAACTTAGCCAACCAGGCGAGATTTATAAGAGATGAGTCGTTTTCAAAAAACATGTATTTATAACAAAACTACTGTCGAGTCCTTTGTGTAATGAAAGTTAGTCTTACAAAAGAGATGACTTTCGTTACACAAAGGAATCAATTAAGTTTTGTTTTAATTATAGCCCTTAACAGTGTACATGGTTTTTGAAAACGACTCAAATACCTACGTTAATTAAAATTTCCACGTTTTGTTTTATTAAGTTTATTTGCCGGTTATATGTATATATAAAATAAAATAATTAAAATTGGTACCTACATTTTATTTCATGTTCTTTGAAACTTGATAAAGGTTTTGTCTTGAAAGATAAAGAAGCACTGCGCGCCCTAATCGCATTTATCGTCTTGTATAAAATATTTTTGACAAGTGTTTTTTCTAAGTGTATAAAGGCTGTCTGCTTAATCTGTGGTTGGCAATGACTGCCATAAGGAAACATTTTTTTTTTTCATTATTGAAATTTAAGCCGTACGCATTTTGCGTATCTATACGGTCGGTGAGTACCCGAATGACGTTTGTACCCGGGTATGCATTGCTAAATACTTGGCAATTAGAACGCAACGTACATTAAGATTAGAGATAGTATGACATAATTTTCGCGGTTGCGCCATAGTACTATACCTTACCTACCTTTCCATAATCCGTTTTTCGATCTACGGTATTAAATCACAATTTTGAAAACCCTGAAATTTGTGCAATCCGGAGCCGAAAACCCCGGTAACCTTTACACGCCGATATCTTACTAGAAAACAGCAATTAAAACCGTTTATACATATATCCTTCAAGTAATAAAACCATTATCATAATATAAACATTAAACGTGTAACGGCTACATCATTAGAAAAGTTGGTATCATTGGTCATTTTCACAACCCTTTGAAATGCGAATTTTAAATTTAGAACGCATCCTTACTCGGATTTGAATTTCAAACTTCGAACGCGAAAACGACCAGAAGCACAAACTTCTTTTTAATCTGTAGGGCTAGCACATCTTGCCGTGACTTTGTCGCGTGACAGCATTACCGTATTTATTCGCACGGTGTAAAAAATTAAGCGGGCATGGTTGTCGCACGACAAAGTCACAGTTGCGCTAGAGGTGCTGCACTCACCTAGGTTAGCAGTCATGATGTCCTGGTCCTTCGGTTTTTTCTTCCGTGGCCGGCCTTTCTGCCGGGGCGGAGGTGCGGCGGCTCCGTTGAAGAACCCCTTTGCCACGTCGGGGTCCCCCCTGAACTCGGGGGACGGGTAGGGGGGATAGTGGGGCCCTGGGGGCACGTAGGGCCCGGGGCAGAGCTGGGGCGGCCCAGGTACCGCCATGTGGGGGCCGTATTCGGGCATTGTTTCGTAGTGTAACCTGCAAAAGACAGGGTCTTAGTTATCTGTGAAGGTTTTTAAGTAGAAGAATACACTACAGATTAAGAAGGTCTACAACACTACAGAGTTATTCGTGCGTTTTAGCACACAGGAGGAGCAGGAGACGTGGAACACCAGGTCGTGGTGTCACCTGCTTGTTATTTTTTTATGTCATAGGTGGCAAACGAGCCAACGGATCGCCTGAAGGAAAGTGACACCTGCAACACCTGAGGAGGCACAAGTGCGTTGCCGGCCTTACAGATGGGAGTGCGCACTATTCTTGAAGGTTTGAAGGTCGTATCGGTCCGGAAGTACCGCAAGCGACAATCCATTCTACAATGCAGTCGTTGGAGGCAGGAAATCTCTAGAAAAACGCACAGTTGTGGACTGCCAATCTAACTGGTGAAGATGAAATAATTGTTGCGTGGAACGATGGCGGAAAGATGCGGGAGGGATCAATCCGAACAATTCCTCGGAGCACTTCCCGTTATATATCTATTTGGGACATCACGTTAGGTTCACGCCCGTGACGTATCCACCTTCCCCGATTTTCTTACCTACCAAGACGCCTTCAGATTGCGGCAGGTTAGGGATCAATCTGAACAATTTCTCGGAGCACTCACGGGGAGAGTTACGAGCAATAAAAGATGCAGAAATGCTTGTAGCCTGAACTAACCTGCAAAACAACGTAGAGTCCTGCATGCTGCACAGCACACATCACGAGCAGGGGACGTGGAACACCAGGTCCTGGCGTCACCTGCTCGTAACCTGAACTAACCTGCAATACACCGCAGAGTCCCGTATGCCGAACGTGTCACCCTTGGTGAGGAGAGTGCTGCACAGCGCGCAGGAGAAGCACGGCACGTGGAACACCAAGTACTGGCGTCACCTGCTCGTAACCTGAACTAACCTGCAATACACCGCAGAGTCCCGTATGCCGAACGTGTCACCCTTGGTGAGGAGAGTGCTGCACAGCGCGCAGGAGAAGCACGGCACGTGGAACACCAAGTCCTGACGTCACCTGCTCGTAACCTGAACTAACCTGCAATACACAGCAGAGTCCCGTATGCCGAACGTGTCGCTCTTGGTGAGGAGCGTGCTGCACAGCGCGCAGGAGAAGCACGGCACGTGGAACACCAGGTACTGGCGTCACCTGCTCGTAACCTGAACTAACCTGCAATACACAGCAGAGTCCCGTATGCCGAACGTGTCACCCTTAGTGAGGAGAGTGCTGCACAGCGCGCAGGAGAAGCACGGCACGTGGAACACCAGGTACTGGCGTCACCTGCTCGTAACCTGAACTAACCTGCAATACACCGCAGAGTCCCGTATGCCGAACGTGTCACCCTTGGTGAGGAGAGTGCTGCACAGCGCGCAGGAGAAGCACGGCACGTGGAACACCAAGTCCTGACGTCACCTGCTCGTAACCTGAACTAACCTGCAATACACAGCAGAGTCCCGTATGCCGAACGTGTCGCCCTTGGTGAGGAGCGTGCTGCACAGCGCGCAGGAGAAGCACGGCACGCGGAACACCAGGTACTGGCGTCACCTGCTCGTAACCTGAACTAACCTGCAATACACCGCAGAGTCCCGTATGCCGAACGTGTCGCCCTTGGTGAGGAGCGTGCTGCACAGCGCGCAGGAGAAGCACGGCACGTGGAACACCAGGTACTGGCGTCACCTGCTCGTAACCTGAACTAACCTGCAATACACCGCAGAGTCCCGTATGCCGAACGTGTCACCCTTGGTGAGGAGAGTGCTGCACAGCGCGCAGGAGAAGCACGGCACGTGGAACACCAAGTCCTGACGTCACCTGCTCGTAACCTGAACTAACCTGCAATACACAGCAGAGTCCCGTATGCCGAACGTGTCGCCCTTGGTGAGGAGCGTGCTGCACAGCGCGCAGGAGAAGCACGGCACGCGGAACACCAGGTACTGGCGTCACCTGCTCGTAACCTGAACTAACCTGCAATACACCGCAGAGTCCCGTATGCCGAACGTGTCGCCCTTGGTGAGGAGCGTGCTGCACAGCGCGCAGGAGAAGCACGGCACGCGGAACACCAGGTACTGGCGTCACCTGCTCGTAACCTGAACTAACCTGCAATACACCGCAGAGTCCCGTATGCCGAACGTGTCACCCTTGGTGAGGAGAGTGCTGCACAGCGCGCAGGAGAAGCACGGCACGTGGAACACCAGGTCCCGAGCTCGCATCACCAGCTCGGAGGCGGAGATCGGGGTGTTGCAGCGAGCGCAGCGCTTAGAACCGTATAACCTGGGGATGAAGGATGAGATTAGGAACATATAGGCATAGGACCTGTACCACAACTTGTACTAAGAATTACAAAAGAGTACAGTTATAAAGCAGAGAGAGACAGAAAGAATAGAAAAACATATTATAGCATCATACAAAAACCATTACTTAGACAAATATGAGGCAATGGGTCTCAGTCTCAGCGTTAGCTGGCCAAAAATTCCATCGCTGGTTTTCAGTCTGAGCCCTTTGTTGGTATCGTTTGCGAAACAAAGACAAGACATACTAAACGAAGACTATAAATGGGACAAGAGAATACATGAACAATAAAAAAGCATCAATGAACGTAGTTGCTGCATATTAAGGCCGTTCCCTGAGCCAGAACCCCGAGCCCCTCCTCAGGCCACCCGTCCCTGTCACATCACAGTCACATTTCAAAAGAGTGACGGAGACAGAGCTTGCGGGTCGTAAGGCGATATCTTTTTTCGTAAGAATTTGTCGATGATTATTTATTTTAAAAATATTGGCTTCAATTATTGAAATTCGGAAGCTGTAAAATTACTATTTTAGTTATGATTGATTTTTCTCCTTTTTTTGTTTCATAGTGTCACGTAGAAAAAAAACAAGTAAAGTTGGAGTAAAAATTCGAATTGGAGGTTACTTTGGGAATTAATTGTATCGAGCGAAGTGTTATGAATCGTGTATCGAATGCTGTGTTATTAAAGATAATATAATCAAGAATGATATATATTTTTCCCTCGTTTACTAATATCAACGTTTCGTAGAAAAATAGGATAATTTTTGGGGTATTTTTGCAAATCTGGCTCAGGGAACGGCCTTAAGGAAGAACCAGACGTATCTTGACATGGAATCTCAAAATGACACTCCAGCGATGCCATCAGGTCTGGTCTCTGAAGTAGCACACAGGTTTTTTAAGCGCTTATATAGCTCTCATACAGCTTAAAGTAGTTGCCCTAGACAGTATTAAGTATAGCCTAACAAGTGTCGGTGCGGCCCAGGGATAGTGTCGCTACAAACAGCTTTCATATGGCAATAATGTGCATACGTCATATATTTGCATTATAAAACGGCAGTAGCGGTTTGTCAAAGATCATGAACCAAATTGAAAACATTGTTTACCGGAATGCTGCTCAATCCTTCGTTCTTCTTCCAAAATAAATACTAGATCCTATATTGAAATAAACTTGACATTCATCACTAGGGATAGTTTTGACGCTATTATGCAAAACATACTTGAAATTTGAGGAATATTTAGTACTGTTTCCTCTTTGTTTATATCAGCGACATTCACTGACTTTCAACGTCATCATCATCATCCTCCCAGCCTTTGTCCCATATCTTTGTAGAGAATGAATTCTCAATCGGGGTCGGCTACCTAAATCCCAAGATGTGACGTAGGCACTAGTTTTTACGCAAGCGACTGCCATCTGACCTTCTAACCCAGAGGGGAAACTAGGCCTTATTAGGCTTAGGTGGTTTCCTCACGATGTTTTCCTTCACCGAAAAGCGAGTGGTAAATATCAAATGACATTCCGTACATAAGTTCCAAACTCATTGGTACGGGCCGGGTTCGAACCCGCGACCTCCGGATTGAAAGTCGCATGCCCTAACCACTAGGCTACCACCGCTTCTGACACTGACTTTCAACGTCAGTTACCAAAAAATATTCGATGTCAGTAAAAAAAATAGTACCACTAAAAATCCGCACTATGGCGTGGGTTGAAAAACACCGTTGGGCTATACAAATAGGTACCTACAGTCTGACACAAAAGAGTAGAAATTAAAAAGTGGCAATACCGTCGTGTCGTCCCTTTCTAATCAATATAAGAAAACGGGGGCGTCAATACAGTATTGCCACTTTTTAATTTCTACTCTTTTGTGTCAGACTGTATACCATGAAAATATACACCCACATATACACAAAATCGAATAGGCTTTTCACAATGTATAAGACTTGGCTGTCAATAATGAAGACCAGTGTGGTCTGCGATACCATCGCGCGTGCTCGGAGCCCACGACGCATTCTCCCAAACCCAAACAGGCATAAGCGTCACCCATTTCCTAACAGCATATGCCCTTGTATCAGCTAGTTTTAAAGAGCTTAAGTATACGTCAATTGCGAGGCTCATGTGATCTTTTGTCGTTGTGCGTTTCTTTTGGCTGTAGTTGCTTGGGAACTAGCTATATTTTGTCGTGTGATGTATCGATTCTGTCTTTTTCTTATATAATACCATATAGAGAGAAACAAATGCTGTTTGCTTTTCTGGTAAGATCTGTATTGAACCGAACCCCATAATTCCTTACGAAACAAACAAACGTGATCGGTTGCGTTAAATTTGCACCTCATTTGTACCCGGCGCACATACATACTAGGTGCACTTAACTTAACCCGGCCAGTTAAGATGTGATAAGTATTTGTACGGAACCCTCGGTGCGCGAGTCAGACTCGCACTTGGCCGGTCTTTTTCTATACCTTATCTAACCATCTTTGGATGTTCATCTATCTCTGTGGACAAATAAACATATAGGTACCAATACCAACTGATGGCGCTGTATGAATGGTGTTTGCGCCTTTAGGATCTTACTTACATTTTCAGTACAATTTCAGAGTTTTATTAATACTATAGATATGCATTACCTAAATACTTGTATATATCCGCCACTTTGATTGTAACTTCCACAGTCCTTTATGGGTGAGTCAATTTTGTCGATCGGCTCATTTCTCTTATCGCCGTCTCGCTTTCGCAAGCTACAGCGTGAAGATAAACCCCTTTTGTCGGGCGCAACTTAAATGTTACGCTCATTGTTCCCCCGAGCGTAACTAAGCCGTAACAGAGGCGTATCATGCGCCTGAGTTTAATGGCGGTGGAGAAAAAAGGTTGAGCAAAATTAAAAGTATATCTGACTAAAATTATGACATACTTTACACTGAGCACATCTTTAAGGTTAAGGCGGATGTTCTTATACCTCCACCTTAACCTTAAAGATGTGCATTCTTTCTGCAAGATAATAAGAAGATTCGAGAAGGGCGCCGGAGCAGTAACCGTTGGCTCTAATTGGGAATTGGGCAAAATGAACGCAACCAAGCGATCGACAGCCCGCCTGTCTACGGCCGGGCGTCCCTACACCAAATCATCCATCAAGAACCGCCTTTGGTTTAAAGTTAGTTAAAAATCTTCTGGAGAATCGCGAAAGCAGCAGTAAGAAACACTTTGTCAGCACCTCTGGCGTAACTGTGACACGCAACTCTTTGATAGATGTCAATCGGTCGTCGAGATCCAATGTCTATAGGTAATTAATACAATACCAACTCTCTTTCCTTTACTCCTTCAATCGCTACTGCTTAAAACACACTATTGTTGAAAGTATTTGAATAAACATATCAAGCATACAAGATCTCCGAAGTCTAAATAAAAACAAATATATAAACACAATTACCGAAATACTCAACTCAACTCAAAATTACACAACAAAAGGTGCAGTATCGTATGCCGGTTGAAACGTTTTATGCCTTTTCGTGTGGGTCTGTGGGAAGTAAAGTAATTTAAGCTAGAGATGGTAGATAGTGAGTACGATTCTCGAGTGAGACATCCGTGTGGTCCGTAGTATCGAGATGGAAATAGGGATGGCTACGAGAATAAGTAATATCAGTCGGAGGCAAACAGAGGCAGAAGAAACCACCAAACATTCTATTAGACTGCAGGCAGGTATAGCGTAACAAGTGTCGATCCGGCCCAGGGATAGTGGCACTACAAACAGCTTTTATTTGGCAATAATTGAAGAGTGATATTCTCCCAAATGCATAATTTTATATTACGATTGAGGAGTTTCATCGTTGTTTCATGGGATCACTGTGGATAGATATGGGATCCATCAGATTTCAATTCTGACTGGAATTGGATCCTTGCGCACAAGCTTTTAAGTGAAAATAAAAAGTCTAATTGACGGAACTCTTCGCCTGTACTTTGCCTCATGTACAGGATATGTACCGTTACGACTCCCGACTTTCAACCCTCTCATACATCTTTTATTTTCAAGTCATGACCCTTGAACTGTATCAGGACTGGTTAGCCCTCCCTACTGGTAGTCGGACTTTGTGTGGGAGTATAACCCGCTAATGGGATTATGTCCGCGCCACAGGAGTAATTTGGGGAGGTTGACGGGGGCGCACTGGGCGCATGGACTGCGTCGTGAATAGACTGAACCTAATCAGCCTGCTTTAGGGCGGGAAAGGGGAATGAGAGTCGGGCTAGGACAGAGAAAACTCGCGAACTAAGTAGCGGTAGTACCTACCCCGCCGGCGAAGATTACGCTGAGGCACCGTTCGAAGAGTTCGGGTGACCATCGCTTGTATGGTTTCATGGTTCCACCAATCAAAATCTTTAGCTGAAAGACGTTCACTGGGCCAAAGCCTCCACCAATGATCAGCACTGTGAGCGCCATCATCCGACAGCCGCAACCCTATAGCCTTCTGTTATTTTTCTATTAATTACTTGCTTAGGAATGTGAAATAGCTACTGGTTCTACGAAATACCTCTCTCGAAGATGTTATCGTAATTAATCGTCTATAACTTATTTTTTGAAGTTAAGAAAACGTAAGAAATGTATCGGTTACGATCTAAAAATTGTTGGCTGTGTTAATATGCGTGTAAATAAAATAAAATTGGGCAAGTGCGAGTCGGACTCGCGCACCAATATTGAACAAAAAACACGTTATTTGTATGGGGTCCTCCTTTTAATTTTTACTTATTTTTTTTTTTTTTAATTTCAACTATCTACCTATAACGGTTCATAAGAAAATGCCCGTTGAACGAAATATCATGCAAAAAGCCTTATTTTTGTATGGGAGCCCCCCTTAATTATTATTGTTTTATCATGAACAGTATTTGTTACTATAGCGGCAACAGAAATACATCATCTGTGAAAATTTCAACTGTTCCGTTCTTAAGATACAGCCTGGTGACAGACGGACGGACGGACAGCGAAGTCTCAGTAATAGGGTCCCGTTTTTACCCTTTGGGTACGGAACCCTAAAAATGACATGCATGGTTTAGCTATAATGTAATGAGAAGTTATGGCAGTCGCACGCCCAACACAGCATAGCGGCTGATGGTTTTGACATTACCAGATACATGGGACAAATCAAATCAAACCATTTATTTTGCTAAACATACACAGGTAACAACATACATGTCAGTAGGATTTAGTTACATGAAGGCATGTTTCGCCATTATTCGGCATGCAAAATCTTATTCTTACATAAAAAATAAATAAAAATACACCAATATTTATAGGGTTTATACGTAATTCTGGTTTGGGCTGAAAAACAGCGGTGAAGTGTCGCGCACTGACACGATCAGCATCATACTGACGCCCCAACCGTTTGCCACACTTTTAGTTTTTAAGCTAACCTATCATAAATATCGGACAGCAAATAAATATCACACAAATCGATCTAGTCCCAAATTAAGCTCAAGAAGGCTTGTGTTAGGGCCTTATCACACTTGCGATTTGCGAGCGTATTTTCTATACAAATAAGCGACGCGGCGAACACGCTGCGCGATCGCCTTCATACAAAATACGCTCGCAAATCGCAAGTGTGATAAGGCCCTAAATGGGTACTAGACGACGTTATACGTGCTTATACAGCGTGGAACATTTCTAAAGACTGAGCTGACAGGATAGTGTCATCCGAGTGATCGAGAATCGACATATTATAATTGTATAAAGCTGGATTTAAAACTAAAAAAAGTTATTAAAATAAAATATTTATAGTGCCAACCCTACTAATTCAAAGGTTTTATTTACATTTTAAATTGACACCTGTCTTTAACTTAAGCGATGTTCAAAAGATGCTAGGGTTGATATGTGCAGATTGTTACACTAATGTTTAACAAACTGTATCTCAAAAATGGATAGAAATATTTACATAGTTCATTGGTGAAAAATGAAGTACTCAGTCTGAACAATTCTCTGTTTGCTTAAAAGTCCCTCGATCTGTTCCACCCTGTATAGATAAATATATATTTAAATACATAGAACAACCATGACCTACAAATATTCTAGTTCAAAGAAAACTTATTTTATTTCTGTTAGTTTCAGTAGGTACATCTACATACCAAGTTTGTGTAAGTTGTGGCAATAAATACATTTTCTTTCTTTCTTTCAAAGATCGTTCTCAAACTAAAGCGGCAGTCATAAATCTACAATTTGTACGGCAACATAACCATCTTGAACAGAGCTGCGTGTAACCGATACCGAGTGCCGAATTTAATGTCCGAATCAATCCGCCGAACGATTCGCTGCGGTGCCCATAACAATAGATTTTATTTGTAAATAATATGCTATGGTGGGCAAAAGGCTAATTTACGACACCGAATACTGGGTATTTAAATAGCAGTAGGTACAGCAATCTACTCGTATACATCTCCTTTACGTGTACCAACGTATTTAGTTATACCATAAATATAAATTATTGTTTTAAGTATGATTTACGAAAAAAATATTTACTGTTGAGTTTCTTTCGGCTTTCTTCTCAACAGGGGTCTCCTCTTGGGAAACGCTGGTAGATTCACAATCTGACTTGTAAAACTGCCCTTGTGGCTTATTTACTGAATAATTTATGTATTTCATTTCAGTGTTATTATATTGGTTCACGCAAATATTCATCATCAACCGAACGACGGACAAAGGCCTCCCACGGTTCTCCACGACGATCGGTCGCGTGCCTACCGCATACCACAATTTCCAGCAATCCTAACCAGGTCGTCCAAGTGTTGGGAGAAATCCTACGCTGCGTCTTCCGTTACGCGGTCGCCAATAAAGAACCTAGCTGCCCCAACGGCTAACGCTTCTACGGGCAATGTGCCTCGCCCACTGCCACTTAGTGTGCCTTTATTATTTGAAAAGTTCCCTCGATTTGGAAACGGGAACTGAGAGCCTCCTTTTTCGAAATCCCTTAAAAAAGGCAATCCGGGTGCATTTGTTTTGTGCATCACAGCAAAACGTATTTTTGTGTAAGGCGTCAATCGCTATGGTCTCTAAAAGAAAGGTAAATTTTTAATGACTTTCATTCAACTTTACCAGCCAGCGTTCCTACGTTTCCAGTGCGTTTTGAAGGCGTGAGCCATGCGAAACACTTCAGTTTTCCGTCCCTAAGCCTTCCTAAACGTAAAAAGATCAAAGGATTACGAGACTTTTGCAGCGCTACATATAGTGTCGACACTTGGCCTGTTTTTTTGTGTACGTTTTACCAAACGGCGTTGAAGTGTCTAGTTTGTTTCCTCGTGTAAGTAAGTAAAAACCGGCCAAGTGCGAGTCGGACTCGCGCACTGAGGGTTCCATAACAACACTTCCCGACTCATCTCAACTGGCCCGTTTAAGTTTGCACCTGCTACGTATGACGCCGGATACAAATGAGGTGCAAACTTAACGCAACCGATCACGTTTGTTTTATGGGGGCCCCACTTATATATTTATTTTATTCTGATTTTAGCATTTGCTGTTATAGCGGCAACAGAAATTGTTTCATGAGATAGAGCCAGACAGACACAGACAGACAGACAGATAATATCATTATCACTAGTTCAAGTTGCTCTGTGAGCTGTCCTCGCGAGTCTTTTGCGAAATAGCTTAAATATCCTTAAGTTTCCAACCCCCATATATCCGCCTTTTGAAAATGTCGGTATCAAAATGGTATCAAAACTGAACAGTCTATCGGCTATACTACACTGGTCAAATTACTATATGTCAATGACAGCCGAAGAAAGAGATTTAGTATATGATATTGCGTCGCGTCAAAGATCACAGGCGAACTTACCCTAATAAGGGTCTCCCAGTTAACCTATGAGAGCCGTAAGTCTGTCTCCAACTAATAAAGAGCTCTAATTTGGAAAATGTCCTGCCATAGTTCACTGGCAGGTACTTGAGATCATCAATTCATCCTGATTTAGCCTCCCCGACTATTCTCGCTTTGTTAAGAAAAGATGTAAACGCCATCGGAACTCCTATGATGTTAGATCGTTTCAGAATAGAACAAGTGCATTGCTGGGTGGCTAAGAATAGTAGGAAGATGTGCAACTATTGTAACTACGACAAGTCATTTGTTACTCGCTTCGTTCGAGTGAGGTCGCGTTGACTATTTTCTATCTGTCTTATGATTGGAATGATGTTTTCTGTAAGATAAAAAGTTTTCATGGGTTTGTACCACGGATCACAGATGAATAATATGTAGCCACGAATTCCAAGTTAATGCATGTTCGATGCCAGTTGTCAATGAGTACATATAAAAAAAAAACAAATTATATAAAGAATTGTGTTGTTGACAACATTTTTATATGGATATTCAAAGGCAGATTAATTATTTGATGACATAATTAGGTGTTTAACAGCACGTGAGACCGCGTTTTATACTTTTTGCTATTATTCAATAAAGTTTATACAAATAACGTTTTCGTAAGCAATGATGAGAGACCTCTAAAAAGTCTATTTCGCTTAGGTCTTGTTCGTAATATTCTACAAAATTTGGTAAGGTCTAGTTTGTGTTTTAATTTTTAAGAAAATTACTTGCTCAGAGCTGTTCTGAACACAAAGTAAAAACGCGCCTTAAGAAGTCAAGCCGGTGTTAACCTATCACCTTGCCGTGCTAAGCTATAACGCGACCTTTTTGTATGGAGCTCCATACCAAAAGGTCGCCTTTCGCCTTAGTACGGCAGCATAGACTGTTGTCGAGTTGCCGTAGTAGGGGCGCGTCTGCTCCGCTCGATTGACGCGCCGCGCCGTGACGCGCGCGGTAATTAATGCCAGCGCCATCTATCCGCCACGCACCATCAATCTGCGCCCGCCATTTGTCGAACGCTACTCACCGGAATGCGGGACCGTGGTTACGCGGAAGATGGTTGTGTGAAGGGGTTATGGGGAGCGGGTATTCGGTGACAAGTCACCGGTTCAATATTACCTACAGGGTTCTATCTTTCACTTTTGACGAGTTCAAATTTGAACATTGTCATAATGACATGAAGTCTAAAACTAAAGCCTCTGAAACTAGAGTACGCCACTTGTCCCGATCCTGCGCAGTTTCTTACCAGTTTTCGGCTTGAAGCTTTACCCAGCGGTACCTGGGGCGACCATAACCGGTCGTCTACATGAAGTCTAATTTTGACTATTTTAAAAATGTAGAACCCTGAGGGCGAGCGAATTCTATATCGTTTTTAAATAAATATAAAAAAATATCGAATACAACACAAGCCCGCGCCTATTTCTTCTTTCAATTCTTTTTTCATATTAAGTTCGCCTTATATTTGGGAAATAGATTATCAAGGCCGACTTAACTCTTTCTTCCGAAAGACATTCGTGAGAGGAGTTCGAGTTCAGAGATATCAATTCAAAAACAAGTTAGATATCAACTTAAATATACTTTTTTACATAGGAAAATTCTTTTTTAAATATTCTTCATCACTCTCAGAAGGCGTTTCCTATTATTGTTTGTTTTAGTTTGGCATTCATCGTCTCCTGAAACTTAGAGCAGGCACTTTCCTTGCATTAGCATAGGACCAGTATGTCAACAGCGATTTTCATACCTAAACCAGTTAGAAAATAAATCTTTGGTAGGTCAATATTTTATAACTTGGTTTTTGTATTGATAGTGAATTCTTGGACGTTCTGTAGGACATAGCCGTCACCTGCCCGGCAAAGTAGACGTTCTGGTAGTGTACCCCTGTGGCCGTTTCCTTCTTGCTACCATGGGCAGAGGGACTCAAGCAGTAATTTTTATAGCGGTACAACATAGTGGCTACACTTCGCCTGATGGTAAGCAAAAAGGGGAGCCCAAGTCGCAATGGGAACTGACAAGAAACCAACGGTGCCAAGTCAGTTGACACCGCCATGCTGGCCCGAGAGATGCTTCTTCACGCTTCGTTTGAATGGTCCCATGTTATAAGAAGGAGGAAACACATGAGCCGGTAAAGAGTTATTTTAAAAGTTCGGCAGATGAAGGAATTGCCAAACTTCTTGGTACGTGTGGGTATATTTTTTACGGTGAAGCGATGACATCGCAAACCGCAGTGCAGTGACTTTTCTGGGCCGTAGGGCCGATGTATAATGGGCTCTCGGATCGTAGTTCGTAACAGCACTTCCTACGTCAGAATTTGCGCATAAAACTCGCATTTACATGCGCCGGAGCATGGATTTAAGCTAGGGTCGTCACACATGTAGATTAGTCAATTTAAAAAAAAAATATGGTTATAGCCACTCAAAATCTGAGCAAAGTTCAAAATCTGAAATAGATACAGTAAACCAAGGCAACGTGATTTACCACTTTTGGAGTTTAATACTATAATGATAATGAATAAAAAGTGGTAGACTAGTTTTGGCTTACTGGACGTGTTCCATCCCTTTTACTTACACACCACGGCGAGCGCTGTGATCGTTTGATTTTGTCCAAATATGCACTTCCACATAGCCACATAGCCTGCAAAGAATAACCGACATAGCTCGCAGAATCGTACGGCTGAAGGGGCAATGAGTGAGCCATGTAACCCGAAGTGGACGACCGTTAGGGAAGCAAAGTCTTGAAATGGTGACCGCATATAAGAAAGCGAAGCGTGGCTCCTGACTAGGTGGACCTATGACCTCGTTAGAGTTGTGGGGTTTATGAATACGGCTTGCGCAGGATCTGTCTTTGTGATCTCAGTGTCAATCTACAAACTGGATACGAGGTTTTAAAGAGCAGTGACAGAAACATTAGTGAGTTTTAGTTGTCACCAGTTGATATACATATATACCGTGTGATCAATCCAAATGGGTCAGTAGGGAGAAGTTAGAAACTATAAGAAATAGGGAAATCTGTTCTTAGGAACCATGGCGTCGATTTTAGATTTCATAAAAACTGCATTATTATTTTTTTATAAATGTCATACATCTTTTCATACATAACCCGGCCAAAACCGCTGTAAAGAATGTTACAATACGACATGTGATTACTTACAGAATTTTAACTAGGTTCAATTCCCGGTTATGTATGAGTTTTATAAAAAAAATGCAGTTTTTATTAAATTTAAAATCGACGCCGTGGTTCCTAAGAACAGATTTCCCTATCTCTTATAATTTCTAACTTCTCCCTATTGACCCATTTGGATTGATCATCCTATGGATACATTTTTAAAGATAGATTTATTATTTCCCTTAAGGCGACAGCCCTGATTCAAGCGCACCAAGCGTTACGGTTATCGAGGAACATCTTCATCAGGATAGCAGGCTCGCTTGTTTTGTTACAATATAGTCGCGAACCGCGATATTAAGGCGTTAAACGCTCAAGGATTCTAGAATGTTGCTAAACATAACTGCTATAGCATCGATGACAGCTTTTTATTAGCCTGTATTTGTGTCCCATTGCTAGGCAAAAGCCTCTCACCTCGATTTCCACGACCCCCTTCGTGCAATTTCTGTCCGAGTATTTAGTAACGTGTCCAGGTCGACCCGCCATCTCGGTCTCGGCTTGCCACGTCTCCGCCCATCAGGCACACACTTCGTGGCTCGATTACCCCATCTATCAGGGTGCATGTGGCATACGTGGCTTGCCCAGTTCCACATTAATCTAGCGGCGTTTTAACCTGGCAGTTTTTTCTCCAACGTCAGCAATACGCGTTTTGGAGTGCATGTGTGGTGATCCGGACTACCTTAATAAAATATTTAAAGCGCTTGTTATACTTTTAAGATGAAAACAACGCTATTAAATAACACCACACACAAAAAATTGCCTCCGACCGTTAGAAATATTAAAAGTAACATTACGTAAGTAAATTACTGGGCCAATGTCGAGTACTGAGATGTTAACCTTATTTTATTGAATAATGTTTTCAATATTTAACTGAGCGAACAGCGGCAGTTATAGTACATTTCTGCAGACGCCAAGAAAGAAGGGCTTGCCGGGTGAGTAGGTATAGTATAGTGATACGAATCTAGCCAGCTCTTTTCTCGGCTACGGCATGTATAGTGTTTTTCTCAAACATATGCAATGAAATAAAAAATACACCACTCAAAAAAAATATAATTCAGCTGTTTAGACAGTTAATAAAACACAGACGCCATGTTAAAAAAAAAACTTCCCGGCCTAGGCCAACAATTTTGTATGAAATTCCTTATAGTTCTCTCGAGTTGTTCCGCCCGAAACGCGATACTTCGAAGCCTGTTTTAACGCACGGTAATGATGACATTTCATTGCGTGTTTGAAAAAGTCTTTAATGCTTTTTGTCCGCAGTTGACATTCTGATAGAATACCCTAAAACATGTGACGTTATCACTTCAAAACCGTCCCGTGAAAGTTCCCATCGATTTTCTATTCGATTGAACCGGCTTCGATAATCGATTACACTCGAATATTCGATCACGACACGAGTCGATAAGGCGGACAGTTCCGATTGTGTCACCAGAGTGTGAAAGATGATGTCAAGTGTGAGAATGCTGGTCTGTTCGCTTATCTATTCATGTATCTAAATTACGCTGTGAATATTTGTAAGGTGATGCCGACTTTACAACTTAGAATAAATACACCTAGAAACCTAGTCAGCGGTTGAAATTGAAGCCAGTTTTGATGAGCCACGGCCCGTCACGGGCTTAGTTTCGTCCGTGTGCGCATCTGTCACACCGTCAATGTCACAAGCAAATCGTCCCTATGATTAGTTCGTAGACACGCACACATCAAACCAATAGCGGATTCATCTTTCGCAACTCGTGTTGTATGGAGACTCTCGTATTAGGCGTATTTATTCTAAGATTTCAGATTATTCTGTCTAGAAATACGGTTAATTAATTAACTTGCAGTCACTTCTATAGTAAATAACTAAATTATCCTCCCCTTCGTACCCATACAACCGTGTAATACCTTGGGCAATATCAAGTCAGAAAGTTAACATTAGTGACGTGCCGTGTGTGATTATTCCCGGGAATATTGCCAGTGGCAATATTACCACGTTTAGCAATTGCCCTGTATAATGTAGGGACGACGCGGTTGGCGCAGTTTCTAGTACACCTGCCTACTGAGCCGGCGGTCCCGGGTTCGAACCCCGGCCAGGGCGAATATTTGTGTGAAAAAAAAATATAAGTACGTATATCGTCGTCTAGTACCCATAACCCAAGCCTTCTCAAACTTAATTTGGGACTAGATCGATTTATTTGAGGTTGTCTGATATTTACTCATACTTATTTATTAATAAAATGTAAAAAAATTACAAGTCAATACATATATTTATTTATTATTTATTATAGTTGCTAAATGTGCTAATGTGAACGAAATATTTGATTGCTAAACTTGATATATTTTTTTATGTAAATAGGCATACAAAATGCATAAGTATAAAAATTATTACTGCACACTTTTTAAGTTAGTGTTAACTAGATGGGGATTCGTGTTGAATTTTGTAACATAACTACTGGAGTTGTAGGACTAAAAAATCCATAGGTTTTGGTGTTTTGCAATCAAACAATAAATTTACCATTATCCCTACAGTAACGCATTTTCCCAATACTATGTATGATATACTTTTTATTATTTACCCCGGCAATATTTCCGGGAGCTGCTGGCAATATTCCCCGGATCGGCACATCATTAGCCGCGCCCTGCTCATTGCAGCGGAACTCGCAATAATTACGATTGATTGACTATAGACAAACAATTACACTGTTTTTGCCTGTAATTAACACCTACACAGCCAGACAGTTCTGTTATTGAGTTGTTGTTTTTACTGTGGTTTTTTTAATTCCAATTAGGATGTCGCTTACGTAACGACTATGGTATACTAAATAATAGTTTTCAAATGATGTGATAAATACATAAAACAATAGGAAAAGGCAATTATTAAACCTTGATTTTACTCGAACTTTCGTAAGATATATTTAATTATTGTATTTATGCGTTTCACACTTACGTGAAATTGTCAGGAACAGCCCGACATGTTGACAAAGTTACCGCGCCGTTGTACGGGCAAGTTTATTTGTGAAATATCATCATACCAAAAATTAGCGTTTTTTACAATTAGACATACTAAAATAATGTCGTTACGTAAGCGACATTCTAATGAAATGACTTTATTGTTCGTTTTTTACTGTGTTTTCTTTCAATTTATATCAATCAATGGCTCGCGCCTATTGGTTGAATGGCACAAGGTTCTGTGTAAACACAATTAACTTAGAAACTTGTATTAGTGAGGTGTTCTCATATTAAATGGTACTGTTGATAATTGTTTTTTATTGGTTGACCCTTTGACTTTAATTGTTGGTTAGTTTTATCATGTACAATTTGTTTAATGGCACTTTTGATGACTGTAACACGCAACGTACAGGAAAAAAGTTGGTGCTGGTGTTATTTTTAATTATAAAAAAAAACACGCTAACGACTGAAGCATTCTGAACTTTTATGTGCTTTGTATTTTTTTATTTACATAATATACTTTTATTTTTACTTTAGTATTATTAGTTTGTTTAGTATTTATCCCCCCTTTAGCCTTTTTTTATTTGAAATATAATTTATTTATACATTAAAATATGTATTTTTTTAATAATCTGTTGGGCACTTATATTATACGTATGTAATTAATTTTTAACTGACTTCCAAAAAAGGAGGAGGTTCTATGTTCGACTGTGTATTTTTTATCTCTAAATCTTTATTTACGATCTTTTAAGAGGTTAAATATATATTTTATTTTGTTAGTCGATAAGTGTTACTAATTTAGTTCTAAGTCAATTTTTACTTACACACTATGGATGTAATCGTCAGAAATAAATATATTATATTTTTAATTTTATTTTCTGTTTCATTTCAGACTTTTAATGTTTTTTGGCCAAATAAATTCGCGCGCGGGAACATTTCAATCACAATCGTAGCTACAATTTTGAAGCGCATAGACGTGTAGAGAATGTATTAATTTAAATGATATAAGGAAGTGTTAGATCGAGAGGTTAATAATCGAAATGTTATCTCTTTCTTCGCTGTACTGTGAGAGAGTGACGGGCGATGCTGTCGCGCGACAAGAATCGCGAAGCGTTCTTGATAGACGGGCTAGTTCAAACTTTCTCACCGCACCTAAGCCTCACTCCAAAAAGTCACGTAAAACGAATGGTTAGAATAACAACTAGGCGACATTTTTTACGATGCACTCAGATCGTATCGCGGTACGTGCCGGCTTGGCCTTTGCACTTCCGAGCCCACTTCACATGTATTGAGGTATCAGTGATGACCTCTTAAAAGCAATTTTGCAAGGGACGTGATTTTGCTTGTAATTTTAAATTAGCTTTTTCGTAACTGTGGCCTATGTCCCGTATGTCTTTTTTCAGGTCATGACAAAAAATACCAGTAATTTAAGACACTGCCAAACGACGAACAATTTCGCGTCCATGGAATAAAAAAATAGTTTAATACGTATTACGTTAACACATTTATGGGACTGGTTTATCTCTTCAGACAATTAAAATCCGACTGTAGGTAGGTAATAAATTTGAATCGTCTAGCTATCATGGTTTATGAGCTACAGCCTGGTGACAGACAGACTAACGGACGTAACAGTGGAGTCTTAGGGATGGGATTGTGGAGGGAAGGAGTGGAGTAATAGGGTCCCCTTTGGATACGGAACCCTAAAAACAACTTGTACAAAAACCCTTTTCTGGGTGTATGCATACATAAGTTGATATGACCAGCGTTTAAATTTCTTTACATTTGCTAACCAAACTTGAGGAGTTCCGTATATTCTCTGAAATTGTCATGACCCTTTACCCAAATAAATGAAAAAAAAAATGCTTCAAGTATCGGCAGTATTTTGGCAAAATCAGGACCATACAGGGGGCATCAAAATTGTGTTCCAAAAAGAAACGCATTGCGACAACTTCCAACTTTTTTTAATCTGTTATTCATCGCTTAATAGGTGTTCTCTATCTTCGTTTGTAGCTGCCTGCTAAGCTGACAGTCCTGGGTTCGAATCCCGGCAAGGACAAATATTACAGCTTTCGACACATTTTACAGCTTTAATGAATTCTTGAATATTAAATTACAAATTAATATTACTTATATGCGGTATTCCTCTATACGAGTAAGTGAATGTTAATAAAATGTGTATATTAATTTATTCATTATTTTATGTACTTATATTGAAGTGTAGGTAATATTGAAAATATTATAAATAAATGAATATGAATATTTGTGTGATGAATTCGAATATTTGTTCCCGGGTCATGGATTTTATCTAATAATAGTAATAATATATTTAAATAATAATGTATATCGTCTAGTACCCATAGTACAAGCATTGCTTAGTTTGGGGCTAGGTCGATTTGTGTAAGATTGCCCCTTAATATTTATTTATTTTATTTAAAAGTATAAGAAACTTACTTGCTGCTTAGAAATAACAATAATATTAATATTTATACCAGCAATTACTTTCCATTAAAATTCAGCTGTCGACCCAAATATAGAGTCATACGTCGTCCGTTGAGATCTTCCGGTATTCACAAAAAAAGGTCATTCATGTTAATACTTGGATTGTCGGACATTGTGACCATTTTTAGGGTTCCGTGAAAAGGCCAGAAAGAATGTGAACCACACGTCACTCTTAGCTGTTTGATAGTATTTAAAAACAAAGGCTTTTTTACTTCCAATTTATTAGATATGCCGGTAAATATATATACAAATTATATATTATACTAAATCAATTCTTAAAAAAAAAACAGAGCTACATTACATATAGGTAGGTACCTAATGCGATTCTAATACACTTAAAATAAGTACGTATAAAATATTAATAATATTTCTTTACATTCACCTTTCAAATAAATCGTCCTCCATCGAAATTATTTAGTGCGCAAAATAGTTTCACTCCACAAACCGATTCGCACTTGACCATTTTAATTCTCAATAGGAAACTACGCAAAATGTAAATTTGTACAATGTACAATGCCCACTGAGGTGTACAACAACAATGAAAAGAACAAAACGGACGAAAACACCAAAAAGGTCATATGTGTGTTTAGGTCGCATATGAACTTACGACCTTTATCAGATATATGCGGATAAGCAGCTGTTCGACATAATACCACGGGTCATTGCAAAACAAATCCTAATTCATAAGTCACAGAGTTCATTTCAGATTGTTCATAATCCATACAGGGTGTAGACAAATGAGGGATGACAATTATATTGTTGTATTGTGGTTAGACGTATTGCACAATGATTTGTTGTGGTTCTTTGGAAGTAGCAGTTTTTATTTGGTTTTGTTCGTTTTTATTTAGGTCATGATGTCTTCATCACTCGACTGCGGATGAAAGAGAGTTATGTTTATGGGACATTTGTTGTGCGTAAGTTTGGCGTGTATTTTGGTGCGTATTATGAACTTTTTAGGGTAAGAATAACACAATGGATTGTGAAATGATATAGACTAGTTTCTATTCTGCACATTTAAGTAAATGATACATGATTTATTATTTCAAACAATTTATTGCACCTATGGTAACTCATATATAATACGTATGTATAGATATAACTGAAAGTATTCATATTTTAATTGAAGAACACCATTTATTAATTTCGTTTTAAATACAATAACAATATACATAACTCAAGAGTGCTAATCGAAAACTGATACAATTATATGTTGATTAATCTATTCTTAATTCAAAACTCGAATATCACGCAGAGGTAATATTGATTATTTTAGTTAGTTTAAATTCAAGTAACCCCTTTAGCGCCATGAATATTTAAATGCCACAAACGTCCTCATCCTGATAATGTTACCACAAGTTAAATTCAAGCCCCCTATTCATCAGAGCGTTCATACAAACATACATACAAATAGTGCAAACCGGCAAAATAATGCGATTTGACGCTTAACGGCGCATGACATCATCTTATCTATAAACACTACAAGCAAAAATAAGCCTCAACGTTCAATGAAACATTTCAATTTAGTTTAAATCCATTGCAGTTGCAAAGTTCGAGAAAGTCTAGTTGGAACGTACTAAGGTCCCATTTGGTTTGAGCGGTATTGTAATTAGGGTTGAATGCTCAGAGAGTGTAAATATTGAGGCACTTATTACACAGGGTTGGCACTGAGATATGACGTTTCCTGTCACGTAGTATTAAAATAGCTATGCCGGGTCAAATCGACGTTTGACATTGAAATATATCCGAGATTCATTGTATTTCAATGCAGATAGAAAAGCAAATATGTATATATTTCCGATATATTTATCATCATCATTTCAGTTCAGCCATAGGACGTACAAATAGTGCAAACCGGCAAAATAATGCGGTTTGACGCTTAACGGCGCATGACATCATCTTATCTATAAACACTACAAGCAAAAATAAGCCTCAACGTGCAATGAAACATTTCAATTTAGTTTAAATCCATTGCAGTTGCAAAGTTCGAGAAAGTCTAGTTGGAACGTACTAAGGTCCCATTTGGTTTGAGCGGTATTGTAATTAGGGTTGAACGCTCAGAGAGTGTAAATATTGAGGCACTTATTACACAGGGTTGGCACTGAGATATGACGTTTCCTGTCACGTAGTATTAAAATAGCTATGCCGGGTCAAATCGACGTTTGACATTGAAATATATCCGAGATTCATTGTATTTCAATGCAGATAGAAAAGCAAATATGTATATATTTCCGATATATTTATCATCATCATTTCAGTTCAGCCATAGGACGTCCACTGCGTGGCTCAGGCATTCAGTCCCCGTAACCCTAACCAGGTCGTCGGACCTTGCAGATCCGTGGTCTTCACACGTGAATCTTTCTGCCCCAACTGCCATCGGTTCTTGTCCTGCGTGCTATTTGCCCGATATAATGGTATAGCTAAATTGCAGATAAAGTAAAGTTCCGTCAAATTAGTATAGTAAAATGTAAAAAAAAAAACTCTTTGATACCAAAAATTTTAATACTTTTTTTACATAAATGCCAAAACAAATAATATTCTTGTACATATTTATTTTCATCCGCGTGATTTTTTTGCAGTTAGCAATAGATTATAAATATTTTCATCCCAAAACGCATCTTTTCCAAACGATGTAAACTGGTAAAGCGGGCGGAGCCGAGAGAAAAACTATTCTCAATATACAGAATCCTTTGACCTAATCGCTTTTTGTATTGTCCCTTTTTAACTAAAGAGCAAGCCCTTCACTTAAATAAATACATCGTGTAGTCAAGTGCAATTGAAATGTCGGCGTTTGTTTTTTAAGTGTTTATTTGTTGTTATGCGTGTTATTGTGTTGTTGGGTGCTTTATCTGGATTGCGAGTTTCGAGAGTTATTGTCTTATTTTAGAGACACCCTGTATGTTTTTGTAAGTTTGAGTGGTTTTCGTGTATTTTTGTTTTCTTTTATTACTAATGGTATCATATTAATGATGTTAAGTTTATGTATAGTTATGATGTTAGCTTGTAATCGATTAACAAAATCATACGGTTTAAATAGGACAGTATATTAAGGAAGCTCCCTGTGCCAAGCAGTGGACGTCCTACTAATGAAAATAAGCTTCAAAACCTCGTATCTAGTTTGTAGATTTAGATTGATACTGAGATACGAGCTTTGTTTTAAGTAGGAATTTGTTACTTAGTGAGTTTTGGTTGTCAACAGACTTAATGATGATTATATCGGCAATATATTACATTTTGCTCTAGCTGCATTGAAATGCAGTGAATCTTGCATAGATCAGTCATTTTCAAAAAACATGTAAATAGTTAAGGGCTTTAATAAAAAAAAATGTAATTGACTCCTTTGTGTTACGATAGTTACCCAAAATTTTTGTATGAGTAACTTTCATTACACAAAAGAAGCAATGGTAATTTTGTTTTTTAAGCCTTTAACTAATGTTTGTTGAAAATGACTCAAATGTCGATGTAAAAAAATATACTAAGTGATAGGGGGGCGTTCAAGTATTACGTAACGCAATTTAGGGGGGAGGGGGGTCTCGTAAAACGTTACGATGCGTTACAGGGGTGGGAGGGGGTCTTTCTTACAAAACGTTACATAACATTGTTTCTCTTTTTTATAAAAAAAATTGGGATTTAAAATGCCCAATTTGGCAACCCTTGTCGTTTATTTTACGGTCTGGGTCGTCATTTTAATCATTTTAACGTATCTTTTGTGACTTTTGGGTAAAAATGGTTACTTTTTGTGTCACTTATGGTGTTACGTAACGTTTAGAGAGCGGGAGGGGGAGTACACAAAAACGTTACGGTGCGTTACAAGGGGGGGAGAGAGGGTCAAAAATCTTCAAAAATTGCGTTACGTAATACTTGAACGCTCCCTAGGAAATAAGTCGTGTGTCAGTGTGTCAGCTTTGTCTGTGCCGCAGCAAGCAATTTTCAAAATGGTTCCGTATCCGTGAACAAGTAAGAGGCCTTATTCCTTTTTTTTCATATTATGACAAATATATTGATATTTTCAACAAACTTTTCGAAGCGAATAATACTTTCCCTGAGTTCTAGATAGCTTTTTCATGCTTTTATTGCGTACAGTCGAAAACAAGTTGAAAAAATAAAATAGTTTTTGCGTGAATTTTGTCATTTACGATTAGTTTTTGTAACAAAAAATTTCAATAAAAATACAAACTGTAGGTTTCAAATTTATGTATACCAATAAATCGCAATGGCCCTGTTCTAAGCAGTAACATTGATAATATGTTAGGAAACATGTTTGATCATAGAGAAAAAATATCTAAAACAATCAGCATTTATGAACGGATAACGAGTCGTACAGTCGAGTTCATTTACATCTACACACTTACGAGAACAAACATATCTGAACACGATTTTATGCTCCTGACAGTAGGGTCTTGTTCAGATATTTTTGTTCTCGTAAGTGTGTAGATGTAAATGAACTCGACTGTACAACTGTGTTTTATATTTCACAGGAATATATATTTTTCCCGGACTCTTTAAAAATATGCTGTTCGAGCCAAAATGATGTGGGATTTCAAAATCCCCTGTTATCACGGCGATCGCTCTAGGGGGCTTAAAACAAAGGTTCCCAGGGCTGCCACTCGCCGCGCTTCCGACTCCGCGTGAGAATGCGCCGCGGCTACCCGCTGTTCGCTATTGTACAACCCTGCCAGTTGTCGCCAACTGTTTATTTGCAAACAGAGTCTCGGACCGCCCGGTGCGCGACCCCTGGATCGAAATACGAAACGAATGTTCCTATTTGTTCCCACGTATGTGTTTCCTGGTGGGTGGGAGAGGGATAGAGTTTCGAGTCGGCTGTTTTGTGGGATATACCCCCTGGATCGGTAACCTGAGCGTACCTTTGGATACATTAGTACTTCCGAGCGTTTGGGCGTTAGTATTGTTAGTATTTGTTTGTATGTTTTTTTTGCGTGGTGTTTGCGCCCCAAGTCTGGTTTGATATCGTATCGTCTGAATTAGCTGATCATTTTACTGGTTACGTATTTTGACGTGAACTATTATTAGTATTACCTCTGGTGTAACTTTGCTTCATCGTAAAAAAACGCGAAATTGTGACGTGTAATTTATACTGGAAACGTAAACGCAATGAGACATTTTGTCCGACACAAATCTGACCCCAAAAAAAATTGTTGTAAAATTTCACCTCGCCTTTTCTGTGTTTAAATTGACGTATGTTTAAACAATGAAGGCCCAAACTATTCAACCTAATAAACATAAACCAATACCATTGCGCGATTTTTGGTAACTCCAGGGACATTTTGAGTAACGCCGAGGATACTCAAAACTGTCGGTCATAAAGTATGTTGCTGCCATTCAGGCTGCGTCTTAAGCCCAAAGGAAATGCATTTGGTCCTGAAGAGTGTGATTGGTTCATTTTACATAGCTCCGCTCCGCTCCGCCCTAGTGGACAGGCAGCCTTAAAGTAACTGTCTACTGTTCTATTCAAAATTCAACTTGTAAGTAGGGTTGCCAGATCGAATGACCCTATTATCGGGAGAAACAACATTTTTTCCGGGAGTTTGTGACTTTGGTCGGGAGAAACAAAAATTGAATCACATTAAAGTAAATAAAATATTAAAAAGAACGTCGTTCGCTGCAAATAGAAATACATAAATAAATACTAACAAAAAAAATATATAATGGTTCTCATTATTATAATTTTATCTATTATCTACAAAAATTTATTAAGATAAATTTGTTTGTAGTACTTATGGAAAAACTAGCAGTTTTATAAAATGACGTTGTTTTTTGGGAGATTTTTTACTTAGTTAGCCAAATCCCAACGATCTGGCAACCCTACTTGTAAGTGTATCACACTTGCATTACAAAGGCGTTAGTTTGTGACTTTTTTCCTGTTACTTATTCACGTTCAAACGGCTGAACCAATTTAGGAAAATTCGGTATGGAGCTCGCTGATACCCTGAATTAACACATAGACCACTTATCTGATAAGCCGCGGACAAAACCGCAGTGCGCAGCTAGTATAAAGTAATTTCAAAACATAACCTTAATTCCACTCATCCTAAACCTATTGATGATAAAATGTATGCATTAGTATCCAAACCATAATATGTTTTTTGGCCAAAATTAGGCGCAAATATAATATTCCCACCGTTCTAAATGATCCGCTATACCAACACTATTAAAATACATTTTGGCATAACTAAATTTCAGGATACGCGATACTCCATTACGTATTTTTATAACAGGCTTTTATCTAATCGAGCAAATTTCAATTTAATGTAGTGCCGTTTGGGGACTTTATTCAGACGGCAGCCAAACAGGATGTAAGCCTTTAATGTCATCATAAGCTAAAGTTCGTTGGTGTGTTCCGCTTGGTACTAGTTGATTTATAAATGGGTAAGGCTCAGGAGTTCAGGTTCCTTTGTGTTACAAAATTTAGACGAATATAATCAAATTTTTGGATTCTATCAGAATTCGCAACACGCGCTCTGTTATGAGCTCACTAATTAACGCCTTTTTGCAAAATAATGTTATTTATTCGTGAACACGTAACATAAGTCAAGGAGCGTTCAATACGCTCCTGAGCGTTACCCAAATATGTTCTTCAATACAAAATAATGTCATTAAAACGTTATAAATATTCAAAAAAAATCGTTAACCTAATATCGAAATACGCTATATAATTGTATATTTTTGATAGACAAACACAGTTTTTCATAAAATGCGTACAGCAGATTTGGACGGAAACCGTAAGTACTTTATATTTTCCCAAGCTTTTATTTGACGTACAATATTCTATTGCTCTTGTCTAAATATTGCATTGGTATGTTGTTTTCAAATTTTGCGATCCCATTTTGAAGCCTATGGATTGCGCTGAAATCTGGCACATTTATGAGGGTTCAATAACAATAATTGACATTGCAATTTTATGTCTCATAGACCTGGTCTGATGACGGAGATAGAATGAGGTCAAATGGTATATTCACCCGTCCAGTTAGGACTTGCTAAAGCTATCTTGACGGCCAGTTTGCGACACACTAGTTCTCAAAGTTCGGATTAGCCATCATAGCTTCCCCGGGGAAGCCCGGGTTAACCCAAGCCGCTTGGGAGGCACTACCAGACTACTAGGCCTTTTAGTACGGAGTCGGACGTGACTGTTCTGGTAATAAAATTATTAAAACTATCGTGTTGAATGCCGGAAGCAGCAGCGAATAGGGAGTTGTGGAGATCTAACAGAGAGGCCTTTGCCCAGCTGTGGGACACTCAAACGGACTTATAAAAAAAAATCGTGTTTAATAATTATAAAAACTGTATAAACACGCGTAAAAATTGACAGAAACGGCCCGACATGTTTTGAACGAATATGGACCTCTTAATCACAAGCAGCTATCCGTGCTGCTACGCGACTCGCGGTCCACTGGACTTTAAGTCATAATTTTAGGGATTACCAGTACACAAAACTGTACTTATGAACAAAAAGAAGCAAGACAGTGATAAAATGTATTTTTTTGATAAAACTTATTTAGGTACTAAGTAGCACACAACACAACCGGGCTCCCGTTAAAAAACGTCGCAATAAAAACACACGTTAGGTAGCAAACACACTTATAAAATGCATTTAGATAAATTTTAATAGACATTGTAAAACCGAACGACAAATCTCGATACAATTCGATACTTTTAAATTTACGAGTATCTTCATAATAACAATCGATATCGAGTCGAATGGGGGGTTATTAGTGGTCGTAAACGACGGTAGATGTTTGCTTTGGTGTAATAAAATGGATGTGGATTGGTGAGGTCTCAGTATTCATTAACTGTGGATTTTGTAGCACTGAAGGTCAGTGAGGACCATATCCCAGGGGTTTCGGTGCAAAAGTAGGCGTCAAATCATTCGTGCATCGAACACCCCGGGGTCGAGACAAGTGCGCCAATATCGAGGAGTAAAGATGTAAAAGGAACTTTCACCTCACTCGCTCGGAAAATGTCCGTTTATGGCGCGAAATCTGCGTGGAAAAGTCTATTTTCTCCGCTAGCGTGCAAAAGTCATTTGAACTTCGAACACGATGATTGTGATTCTCTGTGATGCTTTGTCTTTATTGATCCTTATATTTGGGTAGTTTCTTGGGTAAACAATGTTATTATAATTAATTAATTAGTCCATCAGATAGATTATCAAAAGATATAGGACACGTCAATCCGACGTTTGTCAATCGAACAAAAAATAACTTTTTCTTTTATATTATTAGTGCGATGTACAGAGATTTCTGTAATATCATAGTATGTACATTTATAATAAGTAAATTTACAATAGTATGTACATACGATGTGTACCTAAAGCTATCTACATTTATAATTTGTCAGTCTTGGGCTGCTACTTAAAAAATACCGGCCAAGTGCGAGTGGGACTCGCGCACGAAAGGTTCCGTACCATTATCTGTAAGTTTGTTGTATGCCCCCGTTACTTATTTATTTTATTTTATTTTTAGTATTTGTTGTTATAGCGGCAATAGAAATACATCATCTGTACATTTCTTTTGCTGCTATAACAACAAATACTTAAAAACAAACTTAACTTAACCCGACCAGTTAAGATGGGAAGTGTTTGTACGGAACCCTCGGTGCGCGAGTCCAACTCGCACTTGACCAGTTTTTTTTTAAGTGTGGTTAAATCGAGCCTAAGAAACATACATGAACACTCTAACATTGTAACAAGTTTAATAACTCATACACATACGTAACGCGTACCATGACATAATTCTTTATCTAATTTCCCTTTCAACGCTTATCGATTATAATTATTACTATAATGTAAAAATATATATACATATATGTACATATTAACATGCATCACGTGCACGTGTCAAGAGATAATACATTGTAAAATGCGTAGTAATATAATCATTCAAGAATGTTTACCTGTTTGGATAATAAAAGTTTGCTTATCGAATGTACAGTCAACCAATTTGATTTCTAGGCCACTATAGAACCTTGCCACAATGACAATGATATGAGATTTCAAGCGGCTTTCATATTAACATTCACTGTGACACGATACGAAATGGCCTAGGAATCAAATTGGTTGACTGTACCTACATTACATACCTAGGGCGGTGATTTCGCCAATGTCCCACTTCGCAGGTGTTGCAAAGTATTGTCGCAAATTGTTTTCGGAATCCTCATATAAATAATACTAGGTCGATGCAGAGTCAGCCACCGGCTAAGCTTGCACCATAGATTGGATCGGAGTATTTTTTTTTTTTTTCGAAATTTTCTCTTCGTCACGACCTAGCGAAATTTAATTTGTGCATTTTAAAACGAAAATTTCTAAAATTGGTTGAGAACTCGCTGAGATCTGCGCATTGTCACAAAGTCCATTCGAGTCGATCCATGGGAGCTTCGCTCGCTTCGCTCGCTCCGCTCCAATAAATATCGGACGACCTCACACAAATCAATCTAGTCCCACAGTAAGCTCTAGTAGGCTTGTGTTAGGGACACTAGACGATGATAAACATACTTATATAGATAAATACATACTAAATACAAATAACATCCATGACCCAGGCACAAATATTCAAGTTCATCACACAAATATTTGCCCTTGCCGGGATTCGAACCCAGGACCGTCGGCTCAGTAGGCAGTTGCTTAACCACTGCGCCAACCGCGTCCTCATAAATCATAAGTCATCAATTATTCTACGACAACCATGTAAAATGATCTGTATAATTCCATGGCCCATTTATGAATAAATTCATTCAAATATATAATACTAGTGACCCGCCCCGGCTTCGCACGGGTGCAATGCTGATAAATTATGCATGTATTATACATATAAACCTTCCTCTTGAATCACTTTATCTATTAAAAAAAACCGTATCAAAATCCGTTGCGTAGTTTTAAAGATTTAAGCATACAAAGGGACATAGGTAGGTATGTAGTGATGATAGTGATAAATAGGCCATGCATTTGTGCAGCCCATAGAACTTAAACGCACTTTTCCCGCCCAAAATGGCAAATTTGTATTTTCCTTGAACCTACCCTAACTACATACAAATGACGTCACGTTTCTGCAGTCATGGGTATTGAGCGTTTTCAGCGCTCCGTAGGAGTCAAGAACTTTAACAGTCAAGTCAGACTAAGCAGTCTAGTTGTAGTTTTAGTCCAACTACTTTTGATCCCAATAAGAAAAAAACCGGCCAAGAGCATGTCAGGCCACGCTCAGTGTAGGGTTCCGTAGTTGCCCATTCTTCACAATTTCACAATAGACAATAAAATCAAATTTTAATTACGAGAAAGATTTCAAGTTCTATAAAAAGGTCGTAAACGCCAAAGCAACTGTAATTACTTATTACCTTCTGGAATTTATCGATTATACGCACCAGATTGAGCGAAATGTTTTAATGCAGTATGTCATTTAACTAATATGTGTAACGTTCGAACTATAAGAACACCGCGCCACATCTTACGTCATTTTAAAGAAAATTATGAAATTTTGCGATAGCTCAAAAACGGCTCAACCGATTTTATTCAATATAGTTTTCATTGAAAGTACTTATAAGGCCTCATTTTTATGAATTTTTCCATAATTTTTTGACCCGCGGTTGAAATTTAGAGGGGGGGGGACACTATTTTTTTAATTTTCGGAGCGAATATTTACAAAACTGCTCACTTGATCAAAAAATTATGTTTTGAGACCCCTATTATTTTAAAAAGACCTATTCAACGACACCCCACACACTAGTGTTGAAACGAAAAAAAATGCACCCCACGTTAGGTGTATTCGAGAGGTACCCGAAAAAAAGATTTTTTTTTAGTTTTTATTTTACCGTTTTGTCGGCGTGATACATACACATACCAAATTTCAGCTTTCTAGTACTAATGATCACGGAGCTAAGCCGCGGACGGACGGACTGACGGACAGACGGACATGGCGAAACTATAAGGGTTCCTAGTTGACTACGGAACCCTAAAAAGATACAGTGATATCTTAAAATAAATTTCATCCTGGGGCTTGTTTAAAAAAAAACTGTCTTTCCGTTGTACGGCACGCGTTAACGACATCGACAGGTCGAGAAGTCATCTCTCGGGTGACTAACACGTTACTTGCTGATGATGCCCCGATACGTTATCGCTTAGCGTTACGATATCGCCGAATACGACGCAAAAAGTTTAGTCTGCGTCTGTTTATTTATTTAAACTTTATTGCGCAACGCAAAGGTCAGGACAAATGGCGGACTTAATGGCATTCTAACAGTCAACCATAGGGACAAATAGAGATACTAGATGTTGCAAATCAGTAAATAATCATAGGGTGCAAGTATGTAATACAATAGTACATTACACACCTTGGGCTGTGAATTCGTGAATGTCCCTTGTCCGGTGTGTTGTAGTTATGTTCAGTTTTAGTAGCATTTTCTGTATCACTCATTGAATGACGGTCTCATGATGACCAGCTACTGTATCTGGGTGTTGTAAATTTTTAAATTAGCTTTGCCTAGTGAGCCGGCGGTCCCGGGTTCGAATTCCAGCCAGGGCAAATATTTGTGTGATGAACTTGAATATTTGTCCTTGGGTCATGGTTGTTCTATGTATTAAATATATATGTATCTATGCAAGTATGTATACCGTCGTCTAGTACCCATAAAACAAGCCTTGTTGAGCTTAATTTGGGACTAGATCGATTTGTGTTGTTGTCTGATATGTTTAATTTAGGTTAATCTATGGAGAGGGGTAGCTTTTTTTCATGAACAATCTTAACATCGCTTTACAGAATTTGTATATGGACGCGCGACGCCAGGCTTACAGCTTCGTCTATAGGTAACAATGCCTTTGTCCTCCCATCACGCCAAAACGGCTGGACGGATTTTAACCAATTTTGGTACAGGGATAGCTGGACATCCAGAGATGGTTATCTGATACTTTTCACGGTAAAAAAAGGTTTAAGGCGGACGAATGCCCACCTTCTGGTATCATTATAATACTGTACCCGTACCATGAGTTTACAGTGACAGTAATCGCCAGCGACTGCGTTAAGGATCTGTATGGAGGATTGTAGTTCTACAAAGTAACCGCTAGGAGCGCTGTACTCCTCCATACAAGCTGTCGCTAGCGAGGACGGTCACGTTAACTCATGGTAAGGGTACCTACTGTAGACAGCCTCATGGCCTTATATTCTGTAACTGAACCTAAGTATATGAGTTTAAGAACCAACGGCGCATTGATCTGGACAAATGTGACCATGTAAAAACCCGACCACCTGTGGCAGAATTGTCAGTGGTGTGCTCACATGTCCGCAGTGTTCGCGTAGCTTCATCAATAAGGTCTACGTGAGCCACATGCGTTCTCAACAGCGACAAAATCGGAGTTAACAGCAGTCGTCGGCCGATAGCGGCCGTGAAGAATAGTATAGCAGTAACTGAACCTAATATTGATTATTCTCGGCGATGACCCTGGGGTTAGTAACCCGCGAATCTCGCGGAATATGCCGGGGCAAAGTACCGGTCGGATCTAAAGCGTCTATTTATAACCAACTGATAAGTTATACGTCTCCCTTTGGAGCGCTCCGATACGATAACGCGCTTATATCATGGCACGTCACTAGTTCTAGTAATGTACAGTCCGATTCGAGTTCTATACATGTCTCGCTCACTCTTACGCGTTGCAGATAAGAGCCTTTCAGTTTTCACGGAAACGTAATTTAAGCGCTCACGGACTGTAGAGCAGCGGCAAAAAAACTATCGTATTTGTGTATTTTGTATAAAGCCTCTTTGACAATTGCAAAGGGTTTAGAACGAAATGCTTATTTATAATTTCACTTATGGTTCACCCCTCAAGACAAGGCGTCAGGCGACCCAAAAGGAGAAAAAAAAATGATTGACTAAATCATCGTTTGCATTCGTTTTACAGAATTACCTTGCGATGGATTGCGATCATCAGATTAGCTCATAATTTATTAATCGAGCAAGCATGTCATCTCCTTTTTAGCTTGGCCTAGTCTTGGGCAAGTATCTAGATTCCGGCCTACGGCTCGCATTCTCAATTGATTCCCGTCAAATTTTGTGACCATGTTCGATTTTGTTCGATGATGATTTTTTTGACAATTAAGTTATCCGAAAATGGTGGATATGAGAGTGGAAAACATAAAAAAATACATATTTCAACCATTTTGAAACAAGCTATCGGGAGCTCTCTGTGACTTAGACTTGAAACTTTTGTGTAACTGTATAGGCTATACAGCTCAGTGCCACTGTTATAAGTTCTTATAGTGTATGTACACAAAAGTTTAAAGTCTAAGTCACCAAGTCAAGTTATACCACTATTTAAAGTCACCTTCTTCTTCTCCATCGCTCCCTCATTGCTGAGGACCGTGACTCCGCTTCAGTTTGTTAACTGCTTGCCTCCATCGGTTGCGGTCAGCTGCCTGGTGTAGTGCGGCGCTAACTGGTCCGTTGGTCTGCTCAGATATCTGGTCAGACCAGCGTTTTGGGGTCCGGCCTCTAGGTCGCTTTCCTTCCTCTTTTCCGGTGACCATCAGACGCTTCAAGTTACCCACATCTCGGTGGGCGATGTGGCCAAAGTAACGCATTATCCGCTGCAAACAGGTAGACAGGCGTTGGGCGTTCTCCATTTTGAGCTGTTCTAGGACGGAGATGTTCGTGCGGTGGGCTGTCCATGGACTCCTCAACAAAAACCAGCACCACATTTCAAAAGCGTCGACCCTGTTCCGGCAGTTGCTTTTAATGTCCATGTTTCTGCTCTATATAGCGATTGGGAAGACCAGTGAGTGGTTAAAGTCACCTAGGCTTAAGTAATATGCAAGTACAGTCCGTGAGGTCTCAGATTGCGATTCGTGTTTAGGTAAAAACTAAGAGGCGCTTATCTGGATCGCGTAAGCGCAAGCGAGACAGGTATAAAACGCGAACCCATGACATCTCACTGTATCACGTTAGGGCCCGATGAAAACCTTAACCAAGCGTGTAATTCATTTTTCGCTCCCGTATCTTTGCCCACTTAACTTAACTAAGTGGGCAAAGTTAATTGTCGATAGCGTCACTACCTCGCATCAAAAACAGCTTAAGCTTCCATACACATTTAAAACACTTAAGCCGTTTTGAAATGGAGACTCTAGAATCTAGAATCTGTTTGCTCGGATAGTTTAATACTTTCCGAATGGCTAAGTAACGCGAGGCTAATCCCTGTCTATCTTCATATTATGGCGTTAGTTACAATCAAGAAGAATTATGTGATTTGCATAATTTAGGGTCTTACGCCTTTCTGTAGATGGAGCATTGATTTACATAACAAGAGTACATACTGCTTTTAGTACTTTGGCCACACACCTTTGCATGAAGCTGTCTACACAATAACATAGACAGTATTTTTTTATGAAGTAACGCACAAGTATGACGTAATACTAAATTTAGAAAGCTATACTTAGACATCTTACGGGCGTACCCCATCTCAATAACCTTGGGCATTGGAGCACTATTCCCCTCCCACTAGCTTACCTCACTCGTACAATTTTAAGATTTTTACAGTAAAATATGAATCGTCTTCTTAACGGTGTCGCTTGTACAAAGTCGAGGTGACTAGTGATATCTTAATATTAAGCCCGAGCCGGCGTTTACGCACAAATTAGAGTCAACACCTTTTACTCAAAAAGTAAGGAACCTATTGAAAAACCAGCAGACACGATTAAAGTAAACATCATTACTCACTTATTGGTATAAGTTTCATGTCTAAGCGTCGTGTAACAAGGGAGACTTTACCGACATAACCTAGAAAAAGGACTTTATAGGTGTTCAGATTTCTCCTATTATATGAGTTATTTAGAAATTCTATTAAACAGAAATAAAGACCAAATACCAAGCAACATTGCGTTTAATTTTCACGGGCATTGGACGAAGTGGAACCACTTGGAAAACGCTTTGAAAATAGTGAAATTCGCCGGGTAGCCCCCTTAAGAATGATTATTTGAGAGCTTTATTCCTTTAAAAAAAAAAACATATTATGACCAATATATTGATAATTTCAACCAACTTTTTGAAGTGAATAATAGTTTTCCCTGAGTTCTAAAAAGTAGCAAAGATATTTTAGGCTATTATTGCGTGCAGTCGACAATAATAAGTAGAGAAAACCAGTTTTCTGTGTGAATTTTGTCAATTTCGAGTAGTTGTTGAAACAAAAATTATCAATGAACAATTCAAACTAAAGGTTTCAAATATATACTAATAAATTGCAATGGCCCTGCACGGCTAGCATAACTTTGACACGCGACTCTTTCTCGCGCGAGATATACTACCTGTCTCTATCTGTACAGTACTATGAGATAGCGACGGATGATGCTATCTCGCGCGACATGAGTCGCGTGTCAAAGTTATGCTAGACGTGCTGTTTTAGGTACTGATAATACGAGTATATTAAGAAACATGATTGATCATTGAGAAAAATGTCTAAAACAATCAGCATTTTAAAAGGAATAAGGCCTCTTAAGTTGTTCTCACGTATACTTATCTCAGTTTGTTCTCCAAATAAATCAAATATATATCGAAGGTGAGTTTTTTAAATTAAGGATGACAAAACTAAAAGATGGCCTGCTTGGAACCGTTTACTACTTTGGCCTAAGTCGTATAAAAAATCTCCCTAGGGCCCGTACGCTCGGAACTTTGTTCGGCGAAACTCGTTGATAACAGTGACCCGGACTCCGATAACACCGCCTGACACGCGCAGGCGCGTACCAAAGTGCGCCCGTCACGTTCCCACCTTCACAGATGTTTCGGTGATTGTTTTGTTACACATTGATAGCTCGCGAGCGAATCGTGGGATTTCTGTGGCGATTTATTTGGGTCATACACTCTGGGTCTGTAGGTTTGCGTACCTAAGTGCGACCATCGCGTTTCCACCTTCGCAGATGTTTCGGTGATTGCGTTTTTTTTAATATTGATAGCCCGTGAGCGAATCGTGGGATTTCTCTAGCGATTAATTTACGTCATCATGTTAAGTTCGCGTACCAAAGTGCAACCATCACGTTCCTACCTGCACGAATGTTTCGGAGATTGCGTTTTTGGTAAACACCGATGTTTACCACAAATCTAGCCGGTGAATTGAGAGATTTCTCTAGGGATTTATTTTTTACTAACTTACGGGCGAAAGCGTAAAACTTAAAAGGATTCTTTTTATGTCATAGGGGGCAATCGAGCAAACCGATCGCTTGATGGAAAGCGATTACCGTCGCCCATAGACGCAACGTCGCGCAATACCAGAGGAGTCACAAGTACGTTGCCCGCCTTTCAGATAGGAGTAAATACGCTCTTTTCTTGAAGGTTTGAAGGTCGTACCGCCGGAAATACCGCAAGCGACAATTCATTCCACACTACAGTCGTGGGAGGCAGGAATTTTCTGGAAAAAACGCACAGTTGTGGACTGCCAACGAACTAAGTGGTGAGGATGAAAGAATTGTCGCGTAGAACGATGGCGGAAAGATGCGGCAGGGATCAATCGAACAATTCCTTGGAGCACTCCCCGTTATCTATCTGGGATATCACGTTAGGTTCGCGCCCGTGACGTACGTCCTTCCCGATTCTCTTTCTTCCCCGATGCCTCCCCTCCAGTGATTGCATTTTTTCTTAACAAACATCAGTAACTGCCGGGCTATTTACGGAAAACTGTGTAATTTATGGGAAACCTCTGGGGATCTATTTGGATGATACAGTACTTGGCGCGTTTCCTGTGGACATATCATAAAATATCTATTATACAGGGTGGTCGATCCAAATGGGTTAGTAGGGAGAAGTCAGTAAAAGAGACAGGGAAATCAGTTCTAAGGAAACATGGCGTTGATTTTAGATTGAATAAAAACTGCATTTTTTCAACAAACTCTTAAATAACCCGGTACCCACAGGATTAACTAGAATAACAAATAGAACATACGAATACTTTAACTAGTTTAGATTAGATTCTCGTGTTTACATTATAAAAAAAAAACCATTATCGCAATACAGATTTCGCTATCTCTCATAGGTTCAAGAAATCAGATACTTCTGACTTCTCGATACTGACCCATTTGGATAGATCATTTTGTATAACATAAGCACGATATTGATAGCATAGCTCTTTCCATGGCTCGCTGAGCCACTTTGAATTGGTGGACTAGTCGTATGGTGAGTGGCCACGTCTCGGCTCCGTAGGTCATAACAGGTAAGACGCACTGATTAACGTCAAAGCTAATGAATTAGCATTCATATATACGTCATGTTGCACGTGATTCGCATGTTGTTTTTACGAAACTTTCTGAGTGTTTTCCGCTCTTTGGAACGTGCACTGACATCTTTAAATTCGTCCATTGCACCTCAAAGGTTAGAGTGAAGAGGTGAAAAGAGTCTATATTATATAGAAGTGTGCAACAATATTTAAAATACGTGCAGCGTTATCTAAAAATGGGCAATCTACAAGACGTCACCTTGTGGAAAATTTGACACTCAAAAAGAATAGCGGTACGATTTTAATTCTATTAAATGGGCCATTTTTTCTAAAGTTGTACACCCCACTTTTTTTTTTCGATATTTTGGGTATTTTCTACTCAGAATCACGAGCTCTTTCGATCTAATTAGGAGAAAAAAACTGTCCCAATGTTTTTTCGTTCCATTCCGTTACCATTTCCATATAACCTACTACAGCGGTAACGGAATGGAAAAACAAAAAATGTATGAATATTTAGGGACAGTTTTTTTCTCCTAATTAGATCGAAAGAGCTCGTGATTCTGAGTAGAAAATATCCAAAATTACGAAAAAAAAACAGTGGGATGTACAACTTTAGAAAAAATGGCCCAAATACGCCTTAGTAATAGTACGACCTATTATTACTGTTCGCCTAGGTACGCTCTTACAGAATAAGGAATTATTGAAATGAATTTTTCGAAAATGTTAAAAGATGTTTTTTTTTTTTTAATTTATTGAAAGGGCTTTGTCGCTACCACATCGCCCCGTAAAAACAGTTTACAAACAAAATACAAAAAGGAAACAAATAAATCACTACTTAGGACCAACTAACGCTAAATCGGCTAGATTGTACAGCATTAAAAGATGGTAATATTTCAATTTTTATCCATTATTTGATAATTTCGTTAAAGGGTATGGTTG
The DNA here is from genome assembly GCA_932273695.1 of Apotomis betuletana. Classification (NCBI taxonomy): domain Eukaryota; kingdom Metazoa; phylum Arthropoda; class Insecta; order Lepidoptera; family Tortricidae; genus Apotomis; species Apotomis betuletana. The sequence goes on along the minus strand of OW026298.1, from coordinate 5,416,996 downwards.
AAAAATTTAAATATTATCAAGTTTCAAGGATAATACGCAAGGAAGTTTAAATACGTAGGATAGTATACGTACGTAAATACGTAAGCAGTGCCATGCGGACTGCGGGTGTTATTTTATTTATCTAGAAAAATTCATTTACTGAGCGAAGCGTCCGCTTTTCAGCTTGACCAAAAATTCTTTCGTATGTCCACTTGCCCGTTTGTCCTAGATTACGCATGACTTAACCGATTCTCATGAAATTTGGAGAGTAAGTTCGTTAATTATATAGATTTTATTTCGATTCAGTTTTACGAAATGTTTCAAAATGGCGATTAGGGTTGAAAACATAAAAAATTACAAAATTCAACCAATTTGAAACGATCTCGCGTGAACAACAGCTCTCTATATCGGCATCTATCAATCAATCGTTTATTTATTTGTAAGACATAGGTAGGTACAGACAACCAATTTGATTTCTAGGCCACTATAGAACCTTGTCACAATGACAATGATATGAGATTTCAAGCGGCTTTCAATATTGACGTTCACTGCGACAAGGTACGAGATGGCCTAGGAATCAAAGGTGTTACATTGATAAATAATAGTATCACTATACTTCGCCATATGACATACAAAGTTTAGAGGGTGCGATTTTCGTTTTTCGTGGTTGCTGCTTAAATTATTTAAGATATTTAAACTAAGTAGTGAAATTAAAGGGTCGTGATGAACGGGAGGAGGCATGGAGGAATAGTAATAGCATTGCCGCCATTGCATTTGACATAGCAATGCAACCCTCAGCAGGCGCCTGCTTTAAAATTACGAATTAGGCATGACGAAAATTTTGTTTTGAGGATGTCAATCGATTCTATTTTTTATTGGAATCCAATGTCTATATGGGACTAACCACACTTAGACTGCTCTTAAAGTCAGAAATAACCGTTAAAGTTCAACATTCCTACGGAGCGCTAAAAACGCTCCTTACAAATGGCCAATTTAATCGTGACGTCGTTATATGACTTATATTATATTATATATGTTACGTTACGGGTATCAATATTTGTATAGAGGCAATAAGTCATTTGCCATTTTCACAGTGAACAAGTTTATTTAAGTTCATGGTTGTCATACAATTAGTGTACCTATTGTTTTTTAAAATTATGAGTTAGTATAAAAAAAAAATCTTATGTTTTTAAAAAAATAATCATAAATTTTGCGTCAGTCCATCAAAGTACATCAAAGGTTTGATGTCACATATTTAAAAAACTTTTTTTTTCATGACATATTGAGCTAATTTTATTCATATAACTGCAGTATGCTGTAGAATTGAACAGTCGTCATCCTCACCTATTGGATAGATGGCCAACATTCGTCACCGTCAAGCCGAACGGCATCTGTCCACGCTCTCTCGTGGAAATATGATTAGCACACACTATACAATTAGCATTTTCGGCGTTGGTCATCGCCCCGCTGCGACTGGGCCGTGAGACAATGCTTAGATCGGGGAGATAGGGCGCTGGCGTAGGTCACGAGATACCGCGACAGCGGGTACGGTTGCCGGCAAACGTCTTGAACAAAAATGGAGGATCTACGCATGTACATTTATACGTAAATCAGCTACTGCACAGTCAAGGACGCTCAAGCTGTTTGCCGGCAGCTTTACACTATATGATCCCAACCACGGGTTTCAACGCCTTAATTTGACGTTTGACGCTGACATCTCAACGAAATCTAGATATTGTATTTTTACTTTAACGATAAGCGCTATTTACACCTCCAACTGCAACATCAGAGGAGTCACAAGTGCGTTGCCGGCCTTTCAGGTGGGAGTAAGCTCTTTTCTTGAAGGTTTGAAGGTCGTATCGGTCCGGAAATACCGCAAGCGACAATTCATTCCACAATGCAGTCGTGCGAGGTAGGAAATTTCTAATTTAGGACTCAACAATCTTCAGTGAGACAATCGACACGACAGTAGTTTTGGCGAATTGTTTTAAATATAGCTTTAAATCTATTAATGTTAAGAAACTCAAAATATGTCTGGTATTCAACCAGACATGGTACTCCTGGCATGGCACGCCTCACAGTACGCTACGTTCTTCTGCCCCGGTAGCTTGGGCCCTGCTTAACTGCTAGCAGTACCAGCAGGAAGAAAAGGGAGTGCGCAGCGGACACACCACCATTCAGCCAAGAGCTCAACTTCAAAGAAGATTACATTGTGTCCAATGTCATAATCGCTGGTCTTTCTAAACTTGGGTATCCTCATTATGAATGGAGTCACTGTCGGAACGATCAAGCGATTGCGAGAAGGGATTAGACCTGATACCAGCTGTTTTCGTGTTCTCCTCGCTGACTACTCTGCATATATTAACGTTTGTGAATGGAACTTAGTAATAACTATATTTCTTTTTTATGATTTCGGACACTGAGAGTGAGCCTTGTATTATGACTCGAAGTATCTTGTTTTTCTATACGAGTGTATAAACTGCTGAGCGATAGTCACCAGTAGCAGCGGATAGAAAAGGGGTTTGGTGACTCTTTGGTTCAGAAACCATTCACTCTTGCCTCGGAGAAACCTACAGTTACTAGTATACAACGGTTTCTGGTACCAACATATGAAATTTAAAGTGTCGATATAATACTATCTTCGATGAAGCGGTGGTAGCCTAGTGGTTAGGGCATGCGACTTTCAATCCGGAGGTCGCGGGTTCGAACCCGGCCCGTACCAATGAGTTTTTCGGAACTTATGTACGGAATGTCATCTGATATTTACCACTCGCTTTTCGGTGAAGGAAAACATCGTGAGGAAACCACCTAAGCCCAATAAGGCCTAGTTTCCCCTCTGGGTTGGAAGGTCAGATGGCAGTCGCTTGCATAAAAACTAGTGCCTACGCCACATCTTGGGATTTAGGTAGCCGACCCCGATTGAGAATTCATTCTCAAAAAATGGGACAAAGGCTAGGAGGAGGATAATACTATCTTCGATCAACATACGTCATCAGAATTGGCAATAAGCAAAAAGCACGGATAGTTCCATGCCAAAAGTTCAAAAAATACGAATAATTCTAAAACTGGCAATAGTACATAGCAGTTATACCATCCCCGAAACTTACCGAGAACGTTCTCAAAGAGTCTTTCGAGAATATTCGCGCTCCATAAAACAGTGATACCAGTTCAATACTTAAGCGTGATGTCAAATCCTTTTGACCAGCGAACAGCGCCATCTCTTGGTCACGCGCAAACTCACAACTGACATCATATTTGGATCATACTCATGCATTCCTCAGGCTCAGGTATAACTCACAGACTCATCCATCAGCGACCTATCACGATCTACCGTCGAAATCGGTAACAATGTAAGAAATCTTGATGTACAAAAAGATTCGCGGCTTCCGCTCGCGTGACGTCACGGGCTGCGCGCGCGCCTGACGGCCTGACGGATTAGCGCGCAGTCACGCGAACTTGGGCGTTTTTCTACCGCGCCCCTGGGTCAGGCATCTGAGCAAGGCTAGGAAATTCCCACTGCTCTTCAGAGAAAGTTCTGAATAAAATTAATATCTGGGACGATTTTATACAGTTCGAACTAGTCTCAACCTAAATAAAGTTTCTGGTACATATACCGGGTGATCAATCCAAATGGGTCAGTAGGGAGAATTCAGAAACTATAAGAGATAGAGAAATCTGTTCTTAGGAACTATGGCGTCGATTGAAGATGAAATAAAAATGCAATAATATTTATAAATCAAAAATTTAAAACACCCCTACACAAGCAGCTGATCATCATGAGACCCTCATTCAACTGAACATAACTACAATATTTGGTATTCTTAACTTCAATATTGGCTGAGATCTTGTCACTTGTTCCAATTAAAGCTGAATATCTTGGAAACTACTGGTCCTATTTCCACCAAACATGGCTAAAATACACCTCGACGGACAAATCTTTCGATTAAAAAACCGCACTCAAATTGGTCCATCCGTCCATACACAGATACTTACACAAATGAACAGACACATGTTAAACTTGTAACACCCCTCTGTTTACGTCGGGGCTTAAAAATGGACTGGTGACTATGAAAAGCTTCAGGATTTTGTTACTCCTGGGTTGGAAGCTCGGTCAGGGCATGTAGGTAGGTATGTATATTGAAAAGTTCAAAATTTCGTCGCAATGCTAACCCAGTTTGTTGTATTAAGCGATATCAGTTACAAGCGGTTTTCATTGTATTTATACATTCGCTGGCCGAAAATATTTTTAGGTTATATAAAGTTAAGAAAAAAATATTGAAAAGCTAAAATTTTTTTTATCTATTTATTAAGTAACAACAATGCTGCAGTCATATATATTCTAAAATAATGGAATATATTTTGTCATATTAGAATTGATTATGTAACAAAATGAATGTTATTCCACGACTTTTTATTTTATTTTTTTATAAGAGTTTTGACCTTAAACAATAATTTTATTTTAAAACCGTTAGTATAATAAAATAACAAGTGTTTATTTTTTTTTTACATTTAGCTGGATTGATTCCCGAGTGAGTCCAGCATATTGAAAAAAATCTTAGAAATCTGTTCCATTCTTTATTAAAATAAAATGAGGAAACTTAAGAATTTAAGTTTCCCTTCAGGGCCCATACATTTTTTCCACACTGTATATGACTATGACTAAATACGCGTAGTATTTTTATGTCCCCAAAATGTAAAGTTGACGGAAACTCCAATGTCGATTCAAATCTCATAAGAATAGAAAAAAACGTCGTATGTCCACAGCAAGGTAATAGTAATTACAACATTATTATGGTAGGCACAGATTGTACGATATCAACGGGGGGCGCATACCTTCGAGGTAATTAAAGTCTAAACAAATCTACGAGACAGGTAAAATGTATTAATCTAACGTTTTCTCGTCGTTAGGAAAGATATTTACGACGAGCTTCGACGGACAGGAGTTAAGAATCAATTACACGAGGTAAGTTTCGGTGGCAAAAGGCAGTTTAAAAAAAACTCGCAGTTGTCTCTCTATTACGGTCAGCACCAAAAGTAGTAGACTTTACTCCTGGCATACGTCAAAATTCACGCAGAAGACTGTTTTTCTTTAATAGCTACGTTACTCAGGGACTCAGGGAATAGTATTATTCGTATTAAAAAGTTGGTTGACATTATCAATATATTTGTCATCGTATGAAAAAAATACATTTTAAAATACCGAGTAACTGTATTGCATAACGCGCAAGATTTAAACTTTATCCTTAGATTACTTATTCCCTTACCAAGTTTCATTGCCTCGCAGTTTCGTATTATAGCAATTAATAATGTCGTAAGGGACTTGCATCAAAATCCCCTTCCCAAGTTATGAATACCTTACAATGGCGCCCCGAAGCTAGGCTATTGTTTCCAACTACCCCTAGTAACAAAAGGTTGTATGCGCTCCACTAATTTAGAGAACTTGGGGCCATTTGGTTCAGAGTTGTGATGCAAGTTTGTCAGTTCGTGGTAATCTAGGGTTAATGAGGCATGGGTCACAGGTTCGCTTTTGTGTATAAAACGGAAAAAAGCTATGAAATAAGTTGAAATATGTACTAAAATCACCTTTCGTTTAATCTGTTCAAAGTCCGTTGGTTTTTGCATTCGCACAGCAGTATTATTGGTCTGGTGACCACCAACATAAAAAAATCTGTTTATGATCTTTAAAGCCTCGTATCTAGTTTGTAAATTGACACAGAGATACGAGCTTTAAGTAGGGATTTGTTACAGTCGCTGAAATCGGTCGTGGTTTGTACAATTATATTATGCTGACTATTTTATTAAACCCCGTCGAAAAAAGAGGGGTATTATAAGTTTAACATGTGTATCTGTCTGTGGCATCGTAGCGCCCGTACGGAAGGACTGATTTGAGTGCGGTTTTTAGGGTTCCGTACCCAAAGGGTAAAAACGGGACCCTATTTATTTATTTATTTATTTAGAAGAAACAACAGCTTTAACAATTTTGAGTAAACTTAAATATAATAGAAAGCAGGGAAGCCAATTACAGGATCTCACGGATAGAAACAATTTAACTAATCTTAAATTAAAGTGCGACACTCATCACTTCACATCATCTCATCTTGTAAAGAAAAAGTCATATTAAAAAAAAGAAGAAAATGGTAAACAAAACAATACACTACACTACACGAGCTCTAAAAATGGCAAAGTATATTTTAAACCCAGGCGGGTAACGACTATGTAACACACCCATTACTGAGACTTCGCTGTCCGTCCGTCCGTCCGTCCGTCTGTCACCAGGCTGTATCTCAAGAACGGTGATAGCTAGACAGTTGAAATTTTCACAGATGAGGTATTTCTATTGCCGCTATAACAACAAATACTAAAAATAAAATAAAATAAATATTTAAGGGGGGCTCCCATACAATAAACTTGTTATAGATTATATATATGTACCTATAGGTACGGAACCCTTCATGCGCGAGTCGGGCTCGCACTTGCCCAATTTTTTTTAAATCAAAAGCCATGTTTGTCTCATTTAGACATTTCTTAGTTGTATTTTATGAAAATCGGAGCTCTCGTCTCCAAGATATACAGCTTTTAGTGGAACAAGTGACCGGTTCAGCCAATATTGAATCTAGGAATTTCAAATTTTGTTGTTATGATCAGTTTCAGTAGCATTTTCTATATCACTCATTAAAAAGGGTCTCATGATGACCCGCTACTTGTATGGGGTTGGTTTAATTTAATTTAGGTTGTTTTGTAACATGGGAATACATCCTATTTTTAAGGGGCTCCCCGCTCTCAATGACCTTCGATCTGTTGCGATAGATTTTCCCATATTATAAATAGCTAATCATAATAACATAGTTTTTCCACAACAAAATACCGTATCAAGTACCTTTCACATGTCACTGATTTTGAGATACAGGCCGTCAAAGTTTACGATTTTTTCGGGGAAAAAGTTGTGGAAACGGTTTTTTGCGTTTTTCTCGAAAAGTATTGAGAAAAATAGAAAAAGCTTCACAACAAATTTTGTGGAATATGGTTTAGAACAATAAAATGTAAGATATTTTCTACATATACACCGGGGATAAAAGTAGAAACGAGATTAGTGTATTTTTGGTCCTTCACCGAATATTTTTTTATAAAATACACAGTCGTTAAATCAAAATTCGGGTCACTACAAAGTGTTAAGCATAGACCATACTACAATATATATTAAATAGGACATTATAACTCTATAATCCACAAACTAGATACGATGTAAAAATCATCAAATTGGCTGATTTCTGTAGGGAGCCCCTTAAATATAACCATAACGTCCATAACCAAGAGAGGCTTCATCTTTCGCTTTGTATGAATACTCGTTATAGGCGTATTCATTCTATGCAGTGTAGGCGTAACTGTCATTAAAAATTTACAAAAAATTACAACAATATGTAACTGGAGAACAGGGAGGTCAAAATTGTGCGTAATCTAGTAGTTTACTAAAACGATTTTGACTAATCTTTCGGGCCCATCTGTGCCCACGCCGAAGTGACCTCTGTGTGGGCGTTCTAAAGACTATTGTCGCTTGCATGTTGGAATGTCACAATGACAACTACTAATAAAAACAATAGTTAGATCCTACTCATTTTCTTAAATGGCGTGTTGTGTAATATATGAATAGTTGGTATCATTATCATTATGTACATTAAGTTTCTCAGGGCGTCCATTTGACGTAGTGTATACGAGCAGCAATTTCATCCGCGAAACTAAAAATTCTACATTTATAGCATGAAAATACAGAAAAATTATTTGCACATTATTCATTTTTAAGTTATGACACTTTTGTACGGCACCCTCTTGCACCACCCTGTACCAAGATGCACTTACGATAACAGTTTAGCGACAGGTTTACATAGAAATGGTTACTTATCGCTAGCTAATTTCGACATCGGGATGAAAGTGTGGTCATTAGCCGCTATTGATAAGCTACGTGGCGTCGAGTATAGGATGTCCAGCTATCCCTGTACCAGAATTGGTTAAAATTCGTCCAGCCGTGATGAGTGGACAACGACATTTTACTCCTCCAAAACCTGTATCGCGTATAAAGTTTTTCCCTGTAATAATGACCGACAATTCCATATCGATTTTGTTGTGTTCCGGTGTGGGGGTAAGATAGCCGGTGAAATTACTAGCATAGAGGCATTCTATCTTCGTCCTCCGGGTAGGCAAGCACTTGTGACTCCTCTGGTGTTGCAGGTGTTTATGGGCGACGGTAATCGCTTTCCATCAGGCGATACGTTTGCTCGTTTGCCCCCTATGACATAAAAAAAAAAAAAAAAAAAATCGTGAAGAGACGACAATGGAAATTATAACCAACAGTTGGCGCCAGACTGGCATAGCGCCGTGCACCTATACAAAACAAAAGACGATCCTGCATCACGCTATTAAGATTTCCCTTAAATCATGACCCCTCTCCATACATAACTGATTTTCATACAAATCTAGAATTTTATAATAGTAATAGATGTCAAATGTTGCAAGTCAAGTCACCAGAGGTATTCAACCTTTTTTTCCTATTTGACATAACAAACAATAACAACTTTAGCGCCTCAAATCTCCGCATGTAACCAGAGGTTCTCAACCTTTTTGACGTTGAAACAGTATTAGTGGCTCAAATCTTCACGTTTCCACGTTGCCCCGCAAACAATGGCGCTCCCACATCGATCGAGTTACGTCATAATGTTTATTATAACATTATTCCGCGGTAGGTACTTGGGGCACTAAAAACTAATAGTACACTTAGGCTTAAGTTATAACTCTGTACTTTTCGCTGGCTGTTACCCAAGTTAAGGTTTTAGGCTGATATAGCAGTAAAGTTACGTAGCTAAGTCAGGAGCAGAATATTCTGTAATAGATAAAACTATTGATTAAATTGTTATCGATGATCATATATAATGTAACTTTTTGCATAATTGATTTTTCTCAAAAGGCAAAGCCATAACTTTCAGGTTTTTATTATCAAGTGCTGATATTATTTATTAAACACTTTAAAAAGCATATTTATAAAATAATAAATACTATAATAAATATAAAAGAAAGGGTAATTATGAATGTATATTATCGTTGCAAGCTACTCGGACAAAATGGCGACTCTATCTACTTGATGAGTCTTTTAATAATCCTGTAAAGATTAAGAATTATTAACATCCATAAGACAAACTTTGCATGGTTTTTTAATCATGTAACGTTTTATTTTTTATCTGGAAACACCAAATTTTTTTGAATCATTGGTACAATAATTATCCAGCCAGGTTACACATAAAAAAAAATTGTCCTTTAATTGTTGTTTTTTTTTAATATTTCATGAATAAATAAATACAATAATTGTGTTTAATACAGCACTTATTTCAAAGTAGGTTGTGGCCGTGTGCATTATGAACTCATAATGCACACAATATCAGACGAGTCCCATTGTTAGTTAAAGAAAAGCGAAATGAATTCGGCCACAAAAAAATATTCCTACTATAATTACTACAGGGAGAGATATGATTAAGGTACTTGTGCCAAAGATGGCCCAGTTCCTAAGATACTTAGCCCACTTTCAAAATTTATAGCCGTTCGGATGAATTCAAATTTCGCGCCCATGTTCGGTTAGTACCATAGACATAAGTCAAGTCTATGGTACTAACCGAAGTGGGCTATCTTAGGAACAGGGCCATCTGTGGTGCAAGTACCTTACCTATAGTTGTCATTCGATGCAGACTGTACTGTCAGTTCTGAGCTAGCTTGTACAGTTAGCCAAGTAACGGTGGTTCGTGAAACATATATTATATCCAAGGCCGGTCACTTTCGGCTCACTATAGCCTAACGGATACCTATTCAACATCACTGTTTCTAAATTCTCGTATACTTTTATAAGATTCTAGATTTAAATTGAAAATCAGTTTTCTATGGGGTCGTATAATTACTGGAAACATCTTAATAGCACGAAGCAGGATCGCCTTTTGTTTTGTATGGGCGCTCGGTGCCAAGCCAGTCTGACGCCTGTTGGTCATAATTATTTTGTCCTCGCATCACGCCGAAACGGCTGGAAAAATTTTAACCAATTCTGGTACAGGGATAGCTGGACATCCTAAGATGGTTATAGGATACCTTTTACCCGATTAAGGTAAAGAAAAAATGAATACGCGGACGAAGTTGCGGGCACCTTCTTCCTTCAAACGTGACTCACGTCGTATATAGAAGTCGTATATAGCTCATGTTTCGAATCGATACGCGATTCATCATCGGAAGCTACGATCAGTCGTGGCGGCGGCCCATCAAACACTGCGCGCTAAAGGTGCGTCTCCACTAAAGCGGAGAGGACACGTACAGAATCGACCAATCACAACAGTGAAGCGAAGCTGAGATACAGATTTCAAGTCAGGTGATTGGTCTATTCCATGAAATTATAGAAATACAGCAAAATACAGCTCCGAATCATAACGAGGGTGTTTACTGACCACTTTGGGGTCAAAGGACTATTGGCCAAGTTGGGACTGTCTAACAATACAGATTGTAGAATGTGTGGCGAGGAGGCAGAGACAATGAAGCACATACTGTGTGGATGTCATGCCCTCGCCAGACTTAGAATGAAGGAATTCGGTATTGGTTACCCAGAACCGAAGGAATTCCAGGCACTACCAACTGGTTCCATCATCCGATATATGGAGGTGGTGGAACAATCCTTTGAGTAGGTGCAACAAGGGGTAACTACACAAAAGGTCCCATTGGGTCGAAGTGTATAGGTAAGGACCTACATTACTTGGCAGCAACCAAAATCAGAGATGTAATTTCATAACAGTACTGCTCCACCGCGAGGTTACCAGGTAATGGTGACCACCTCGCCGCGCGACTCACTCCGCGGACTGACTGGCGGGACTGAGTGCTTCATATTTTCATGAAAGAAAATCTATGATAATGGTTATGAATATGTGTGTATATAAAGTAGTGTATGCAACTGTACATAATTAGGTCTTAAAACACTCGTGTGATCCTATTATGAAACTCGCCTACGGCTCGTTTCTTAAAACCACGCCCGTATTTTAGACCTCACATTGTGTAGCAGTATACTACTATAATATGTCCGAGACTCACTAGAGTTTTCTATATATATCAGTCGCTGTGATTGATCTGGATGTCATCATCACAAACCTCGATAAAACCCAAAACCCGATCCACCCCGAAGCCTTCCGATCTCTACCGACCATAAACCTTTAAAATACGCGTATACAGTCCCATGGAGACTTTTATGAGTAATTTAACAAGTGTCCCGTACGGGACACATTTGATTTACACTAACATAACCCCGTTTTATGACAAAATTTTATTGTTTCTTGTGTTCGGCCCGACTGGGTAGCAGATAATGTCATTTGAGAAGTACTAACGCCACGATGCGTTTACAGCTTCATTTTGAAGAAGGAATTAAGATGCACCTTGTCTGTGAAGATTTAGAGGTTGATTTGAACGTCATAAACAGGTGGCGTCTTGATTTTGAGGGTAGATTTAAGTTTGTTAAATGGGATGAAGATTGCCGAACGGTTACTAGTTGATAATTGTATAAATTACGTCGGTAGTATCATCGATGTACAGGTTGAGTAAGAGCAATTAAAAATGTTTGATTTGTTATTCGGCACTTTTTGTGTAAATTTTAATTGGTGATGTAAAATCGAAGTGAATAGGTAATGTGGGATAAGACTATGTACAGTCCGAACAAAAAGGGTAGAAATTATAAAGTGGCAATACTGTAGAGTCCTCCCTTTATAATCAATATAAGATACGGGGACACTACAGTATTGCCACTCTTTAATTTCTACTCATTTGGTCGGACTGTAACAGCGATATCTGGTTCACACTCGTACTAAATAATTACAATTATTTTGCCAGTTAAATTTAAACCACATAGAGTTGTGCACTAGCGTCCTAATTGCAACTACTTTACCGGAAAGTTAGCACGATTGTGTTCTAAGGTAAAGTTATTGTTTAAATTATTATTTACAAAAAAAATACTTACTGTTGAGCTTCTTTCGGCTTCCATTTCCTCATGGGAAATGCCGGTAGATTCACAATGTGACTTGTAAAAGTTAGGTGTGACTTGTAATTGTTTTATTTCATTTCATTTCTAATGGGGTAAGACGGGTAGTTAGTTAATTATAGGACTGTGGCAGTGTACCTACCACATACCCGGAGTGTCCTCCTCCACCTTACCTTACTTATAAGTTCGCTGCTTTTCCGATTTTAAAAGCTTTTATTTAACTTGCAATGTATGTATGTATGTAACTATGTTTGTTCGGGTGGAATCTTGCAACTCAATTTTGAAGCAGATATCGTCAACCGATTGAGCTGAAATTTTGCATACTTACTTAACTTTGATGACAATACAACCAACAATACAATAATAATGGTACCATGTGGCTGATCTGATGATGGAGCCGGAAGGTAACCATAGGAACTCTATAATAGAAAAAGCAATCCTACCGAGTTTGGGCTCTTTAGAATTGTCTCAGTGAGCATTTGATGGATATTCAAAGAAAAGTACAGTTGGCTATAAAAGCTTGTCACTAAAATGAATTTTTTGACAGAGACTTATTTAAGTTTAACTGCAAGTTTTGTTATGGCAGCAGCAGGGCTAGCATGTCTTGACTCAGCATCACCTGTCTTGCTCGTACGGCATTGAAAAGAAAGTGACAGATAGTATTTGTCGACACAGACTCGATTGCCACAGTCACGGTCAAAAAGTAGCCAAAAAAACCTCACGTGATTTGTGCACACGAAACACGAAGTTGAAATGATGCTTGTACCGATTATAAAACACCGTGTATATTAAAATATTTCGTTTGACACACATCGTATAAATAAAGTGAGATTATCATGTTTATATCACTTATCGACTGCGGTAAACGTAACGTTGAATATGATATCGCTGACCATCGTCAGGGGAATTAGGGAAACGAAATATTTGAATAAGCTGTTCGGTCCAAGTTAAGAAATCAATACGCGGGATCAATTAAAAATACTCTTTGGCTTGAGATAAATAATTAGTAGTGTACTTATAAAAATTATGAACATATAATTGACATTGCTAAATTGATTTTTTAATAATTATTTGTTATTTTTTTTATCTATTTTATTTTTCAATTAGTTTTGTTTTGGTTTTGTTGAATTATTTTTTACTATTTAATTTGATTTTGATGATTCATTAACACAGATTTATACTTAGTGTGAGAGGAGATGCATGTTTCGAAATGTTGATCGTAGTTGGGAACACAGGTGGCAAACGAGCTCGTCGACGTTTCCCAACCAGATAGAGCTTGACCAGGTAAAGGATGCGTATTCCGCCAAGATTTGCTGGATTTTATAGCAACTGACATTTCAAACCCCCTCGGTCTCCCCAACGAAATGACGTGTACATTCTCAAATATTTATTTCCTAACGTATCCACATGAGCACCCATACCGGAGGCCCACGCCTATGCCTTGCGCCGCCGAGATTGGCCGCCGAGATGAGACAGCGATAGCCCTGAGTTGTGGCTCGGGTGGGCCCTAAAACGTACATCTGATAAGGGCGACGTGTGGCTAGCCTGGAATTTAGCCTATGAGATACGCCACCGGAATCATCTGCGATACGCCACCGGAATCATCTGAGATATGCCACTAAAATGATGGAGGAGTTGTGAATGTTGTCATGAATTGTGAGGGTATTATTTGTGAATTTCTATTATGTTTTCTCACGAGAGACTCTCAAGAAACTGCCATATTTTTTAAGACATTACTTGAACTGTTACAGGGTTGGTTAGCCCTCACTACCAGTAGTCGGACTTTGTGTGGGAGTATAACTCGCTAAGGGAATTATCTCCGCGCCACAGGAGTAATGCCATTCTAAATGAATAAAGTAAATATTAGGAGAAATGTTAATGTACCTGTTAGAATTATCGACAACTTGGCATGTTACTAAGACACTGAAGTCACCACAGAGGTAAAACGCCATCTGATGGTAAAATTTTCTTTGCCCTATCATTGCGCCGAAACATCTGGACGGATTCTAACCAATTTTGGTACAGGGATAGCTGGACATCCAAAGATGGTTATAGGATACTTTTACCCGACTAATGTAATGAAAAAATACGCGGACGAAGTTACGGACACTCTAGTACGCCTAATAAACTCATTGCAAAAAGTCCTGTCAATGTCTTGACTAAAGAAAGTAAAATGTAAATACATGTACAAAATTTAGCATTTTTAACACAGCCATAACTTACGCAACTACGTACACCGCACATTTAACTTTCAAAACACGCAGTAAAAAAAATTAGTATGAAAATTAACAACATTAAAATTATTACAGAAACATAAATAGAGACGTTTCACATTAACCAACGTGTCCTAAATTCAAATCTATACAAGTATGATTACTATCTATATGAAGATTACCGTCAAGATTACGATTACCATCTACTACGAAGTCGGTAAATTAGACGACACTCCGCAGGGGACTGATGCCGTGATAGTGGCTATGACAACTTGTGCCATAAGAGTTCTTGTAACACCGGTAAAAATCGATTTTGGCTAGATTTAAGAAATAAATGAATAAATAAAATAAAATAAATAAATATTAAGGGACAATCATACACAAATCGATCTAGTCCCAAACTAAGCAAAGCTTGTAAATATTACGAGGCTTTATTCCTTTTAAATTATGACAAATATATTGATAATATCAACCAACTTTTTGAAGCGAATTTTTCCCGAGTTCTAGTAACAGCTATTTCATGCTTTCATTGCGTGCAGTCGCAAATAAGTTAAAAAACTAATTTTTCGCGTCAATTTTGTAAATTTCGAGTAGTATCACGTAGTATTTGAAACAAAACTTATCAATAAAAAATTCAAACTGTAGCTTTTAAATATATACGAGTAAATCCAAATAGCCCTGTGCTAGATAGTAACATCAATAATATGTTAAGAAACGTGTTTGATCATAGAGAAAAATATCTAAAACAACATTTTTAAAGGAATAAGGCCACTTAAGGGACAACCTTACACAATTCGATCTAGTCCTACTCAGAAGGCTTGTGTTATGGACACCACTTTATACTTTACCATACACCTATAAAAGCCTGTACTGTAAAATTTTGTAAATCTATCTTAGTCAGTTGTTTCCGTTGTCCATTAAAATGTTTAATGAACCTTGTTGTTTTTAGAATTTCCAATATTAATTCCAATCCGCGCTACACATCTGTACGCCATATGGTCATGGAATGCCCATAAAACTAGTTTCGCAGGCCAAGTAGAAGATCTCAAAGACCTCAAGCGAAGCTATTGACTTTCTCACAAACAGTCAATTTAACTAGATGATAAGCACGCTGTGCACCAAAATTTTTCGCCATACGGTAAATAAATAAACACGATAAACTGAGAATTTTGGTGTCCACAAAAATTTTACAATTGGAAAAATGGACACTACAAATGGTCTGACAACGAGGTTGTTTTCTTTAATGGTTTTTGTGTCTTAAAAGGGTAAATGCACATCGCTAAAGTAAACGAAAAAAGATAGCAGCATTTTAAGGTTGACCCCTTACTGCATACAAAGCCATAATATGGATACATTATAAAAAAAAATTATATGTTACCTAAACTTATGATGTCATTATCAATGTATTGATAATATATTAATATAGTCAGCGTTTACTGTTATATTATGTAAATTAACATTGGCCTAGTCTCCATAAAATAAAATAGAATGTATTACACATTTATACACATTTATACATTTTATATAAAAATGTGGCACAATGACAATGTTCAAATTAGAAATTAGTCAAAAGCGAATCATAGAACCTTGTAATATTGGGCCAACGATAATGATGAATAGAATAACTCTCTCTTCAGTCTTTAATTATGAGATTGAAAAATTAAATGTCTGAATTTACAAATATAAGTGAAGTTCGCAGTTTCAAAGTTATTGAATGTAAAAACCTTATGTTTGTACGAGTATGTATGTGTTTCACGGGTTTAACACGCCGAGACGATTAACAAAAAATAGGGTTAGGTATGTCGTTTTACTTCACGTGAACCATATTGCAGACATTTCGTGTGTACAATTTCCGTCCATATTCATTTTCACTAACCTTAGGCTTAAGTCGTAGAAAAATTTATATTTTTATGACTAGGAAGATATACAGTTTTATGCAACCCATTTGCGATGTTTTTCTTAACATACTAAGACATAATTGCGATGTTTTTCTTAACATACTAAGGCACTTCTTATGCATTAAACATTAAATGTCGTTTTTAATTGACAACATTCGATATTTTTTTAACCGGGCTTTTAACCAATATTTATCAAATAGGTAAAGGGTAAACAATTAAATGTTACCACATTTTACATTTTCGAAAATAAGAATTTGTGATTGGAAAATTCGTTTGAAAAGTTCTTAATGCTAAAGAGTAGGCGACTAACAGAAAATCACAAGCGGACTATTACTAAGGCGGATTTACGAGTAGTATGGAAATTGTACCACTGTTTTTTTTTGTGTGCTGTGACTGTCAAATTTTCCACCAGGTCATGTAGAGGGCCGATTCTTAGATGATGCTGCTTTCACATTTTTTAATATTTTCCAAAACTAGACGGTATAATGAAATAAAAACCGGTCAAGTGCGAGTCGGACTCGCGCACCGAGGGTTCCGTACAAACATTTTCCATCCTTAAGTGGTTAAGGTAAGTTTGCACCTGGTATGTATAGCACTCCATACAAATGAGGTGCAAAGTTAACGCAACCAATTTCGTTTGTTGTATGGGAGCCCCCCTAAAATATTTATTTTATTTTATTTTTAGTATTTGTTGTTATAGCGGCAATAGAAATACATCATCTGTGAAAATTTAAACTGTCTAGCTATCACCGTTCTTGCGATACAGCCTGGTGACAGACGGACGGACGGACAGCGAAGTCTCAGTAATAATAGGGTCCCGTTTTTACCCTTTGGGTACAGAACCCTAAAAATAATAGTTTTGAGTTCTGTCATTACAAATTAATGAAATTATTTTAAAATGAATTTGAAAATTTGATATGTTGTCCCTCGTATCTTTGACTATTTAGCTGTTAGGTACTACTCATTGCATCGCTCCGTCGATTCTCACTATCGTACTCCAAGAGTCCTATAAAACTTCCATAAAAATACTTTAAATAACTAAGGTTAGTTTGTATAGTCCTATTTAGCACGGCAGTCAACTAAGGCATGTCAATTCACACCAGCTCAGAAAATACCAAACATAATTTACAGAATATAAAAATATTTCACAGCACGTTAACTTGTTAATACCGCCAGGCACCCGTTTAATTTATATACCTATTTGACGCTTTGTACAGAACTCCTTATTACAGTTCCCCATTTATTTATTTTATTTCTTTATAGCCTTTTATCAGATACATATTATTAGGTATAGTTCGTTTATACAAATATTTTAATTCATTGTGTATCTGTGTGCCCTTTGGCAAAGGCCTCCTCCAACACAACAGTTCCCCATATGATGAATAGAATAGTATACTCTCTTCAGTATTTCATTAATTACTGAGGACAGGGTCCACTGGCTGATTTTGCTTTGATGACCTACCTAAAGGCTTACATTAAGTATAAAGTTATAGGACTTAAGGAGTCTTCTAATGGAATTTGCTTAAGGTAGTATGAATTTTACTATGAAATGTGCCAGTTCGAACGATCGTTTAATTTCAATATGCTGTGTGTCTCATATTATGTAGAATTGTATGTATGTAAACACTTTATTGTATAGATCAACTTGTTATAAAAAACGTTCATGACAAAAAATTCATGTACAAAGGCGCTCTATCGATACTGCGATTACTTAGGCAGTAATAGAATTAATATTCTTATATTATTTACAATGGCACGAAGAAAAGTAAGTTTAAATAAAACAATTTAAACGGATTATATCGCTCATATTAATTATTTGAACCATGGCGTTTCGGTAGCTTTCCAGTTACCGTGATCATAGGTTGACTGTGGTGTGTGGTGGTGTGGTTTTATTTAAATGTTTGACAATCGCGGAAGCCGAAGAAAATAAAAGTATGTTTTTTTTTATCAACTGCTGAACATACGAAGACTTAGAGACTTATGATCCCGCAAATGTCTCATCATCGACAAAACTCTATAAATATACATGTGACAGAATGAATCAAACGATCATCCATCTCAATCATATTTTATAGACCCAGGAGATGATTCAAGCACAATTCGCACACGGGAGGATAATTGTCGCACTCAACTACCCCGTTGATTGGTCTATTACAGAGAACCAGTTGTCGGCATCTTCAAAGACCATTATCGACCGTTAGTCGAATTTTCAAAAACCTGAACGCTATACGGCTTAGCATAAAAAGGCCTAAGCGGCATAAATGCATGTACACTTAAGCTTTTTTTGAAATGGGTATCGGAATAGTTTCCGATTCGATGTCGGTAAAGCGTAACGGCTCAATCAGTTTTATATGCTTTTATTTACCCGTCTTACTAATCTCACTAGTATTGTAGCTCATATTATCCGCCATTTTTAACCGCTGAGCAAAATGCATGTCTAAATTGTACGTGCATAATAAGTCACACGTTAAAGACATGGTATACGAAAACAATGGTATCGCACTCCGGCAAGTCAGCCTTTCTACGTCATTCGTTCCCGCTTTATGGTAAGAAAATGAAAAAAGGAAAAAAGTTTGGCGCCAGTCTTACAAAAAAATATTAAGCATTGATGCATTACAGTTCTTTAACTTCATTTAATTGCAATATTTGATTTAAAACCCTCACGGTTTTATGACATTCATACAGGTAACATGCGACGCGTTTGGCTCGGTTTGTAGACACCTGCCTACTGAGTCGGCGGTCCCGGGTTCGAATCCCGGCCGGGGCAAATATTTGTGCAAAATATTTGTTCTTGGGTCATGGATGTTATCTATATATGTATTTATATATTATGTATATCGTCGTCTAGTACCCATAGTACAAGCTTTGCTTAGTTTGGGACTAGGTCGATTTGTGTATGATTGTCCCTTAAATCCCTTAATATTTATTTATTAACAAGGGAATCGGGGTGTATTTATGATACAACACTGGCAACACAGAAACGGATTGACAGAACCGTCCAACCAATCATAGCGTGAGTCTCGTCTGTCATTCCGGAGTGCCTTACCTTGTTTTCTTATACCTTGGTTAAATATACATACGCTTAAAACATACTGTGATACTTAATACATACATGAACTTTATCTTATAAAAGTTTCTTTGGATTGTCTTTGAGTGAAGAACAGAAGATATACAAAACCACACAAATTAGTCATCGTTTTAGTGAACCAGAAAGCTTAAACTCTAATGTACTTAGATTTAGGAAATCGACCGAAGATTTCTTTGAAACCTTTAAGCTAAAAAATTGGCCTCAGAAAAGAAGTAAAATAATGATATCAGAAATTTTCAATACATTCCAATTCAACGGGTGGATTAACTAGCTCTTCAAGCTAAAAGTTGCAATTAAACTATTCTGACGTGGTCGAAGTTTTGCTTCAAACGGGCGTGGATAAGTTTCCTGGAACATTCATCCATTCCTATGCGGTAATAGACAGAGTTTACCTTATCTACGCAGATATACATGTTTATAATGTAAGAACGTTTGTGTGGTTTGGGATTAGATCGATTTGTGCAAGTCCCTCAATTTTCATTTTATTTATATTGCAACATTAATTACGACTCCATCAATGTCTAACATTATTTGTCTGCTCCATAGTCGTTCATTAGTGTGACTCAGTTTATATTAGGTATAAAACCAAAAGGTACGGCGTCGACAGACCTAGCATTAACAAAAAAAGGCATTGCGCAGCGTTCATGCCGAATAGAAAACACTTATGGACCCTGCGCATTCATTTATGCACCCTGATCTTAAAAACCAAGATGTAACTTCTCGGAAATACTGACGCATGCAATGGGTCGCAGGATGAATCAGAACAGAGTGTTCTGTGACAAAAAGCAACCACTAAGGTGGGGGAAGGGCGGGCCTTAAGGTTGGCCTATTTTTTTTTTATCATTATCATATCAGGCGATAGACGTCCACTGCTGGACGGAGGCCTCCACCAAAGTTCTCCACAACGATCGATCTTACGCCGCCCTCATCCAATTTTTGCCCGCGACCTTAACTAGGCCGTCGGTCTACGCTGCGGTCTTCCGGTCCGCGGTCACCACTCAAGAACCTTTCCGGCCCAATGGCCATCGGTTCTACGAGCAATGTGCCCACTGCCGCTTAAGTTTGGCGACTGTCTGAGCTTTATCTATAACCTTGGTTCTCTTGCGTATCTCATCATTTCGTATTTGATCCCGCAAGGAAACTCCGAGCATAGCTCGCTCCATTGCCCTTTAAGTAACTTTGAGCCTTCTTATGAGGCCCATTTAGAGGAGTTAATAGCCTAAAGCGATATGTTGATCGACATATGCTTACTGCCTCCTGTTCCAAATCTCAAGGAGCGATCATACTGCAGGGCTTCGCTTGTCGTGCGAGTCAGCATCTCCTGTCTTACTCCCACGGTATTAAAAGGAAAGTGACAGGTAGTCTCGCGCGACAAATAGTCGCATGTCAAAGTTATGCTACACGTACTGCTATTCAAAATACGCTGGTGGTGCGTTTACGCAGCGTAATAATTTCGACGCATAGTATCCACACCAAAGCTTGATTATGAACTATAGTTAGGTAGTTTTACGATACTCAATAAGAATTATAGACAACACTAACCTGAAGTAGTCATTCTTGCAGAATATATTGCTATCCCTCGCATAGCAGCGCTGTTCCGAATCCAACGGCATCTTGCATTCACAACACCTCAAGCAAGGAGTATGCCAGCGTCTCTCCAAGGCCAGGAGGTAGTATCTGTCAGTGATTCGTGAGCCGCAGCCAGCGCAGTCTTCGGGGGGCGGTGGGGGCTCGTCTGGGGGCTCCCGCTTTCGGCAGGAGGTGCAGTCGCGGGGGGAGCCGGGGGAGGCGGCGGGGGCGGCGGGGGACAGATCGCCGCCGGTCTCGTATGATGATAGGTAGCGTTCGTTCTGTTGCTGCAAAGAAAACGACAGATTAGAAATATTTTTTTTTATCTGCGCCCCGCGGTATTACCCACTCATTCCACGGGAACACTACATTTTTTCGGGACACAAATTGATTTTACCACGCTAGCGGATAAATTAGACTTTTCCAAGCAGATTTCGCGCTATAAACGGAGGTTTTCCGAGTGAGTGAGGTGAAAAGTTCATCATTTTATCCTAATTTAATTATTTCATAATCTTTTATACGCCGCTAACTTACCGACGTGGATGGTGAGGGACCGTCCGTTCAAGAAAATCTCTCATAATCAATGGATGGCCCCTAATCCGAACTTGGAACTTCGTAGCTTCGATATTTTGGGTGATTGTTTGAGCGTTATAACCGCCTCATTAATATGTCCGCAATATGGACGAGCTCCGTATGAACTGAGCCGCCATTTTCAGTTATCTTCTAGAAGTAGCGGATTTTTACAATTCTTCTGAAAAATTGCTCTCATGAAATGGCCAATATTGTGGACATATTAATGAGACGCTCAAAACGCTGGAATAACCGCCCTTTTGCTTCTAAACCTTATATATGATTAGTCAGACTCGCTTTTGCCTTTCATTTGCCGACGGAAGCGAACACGAAGAAAATAGCCAATTTAAAAACCTCCTCACTTTACCTGCCATCATTTAATTTGCCATAAATATATCAAACCATTGGTACAAAGATCAATGCTCAAAAAAAGATTAAAATTCGTAACCTGATGGAAGAGACCGGGAATCGAACCCGGTATTCATTGTTTCAATGGTAGGTATAATATAAAAATTGTGGTCTGTAGGTACCCACATTAAAAAAATGAGACATTGACATGTTTCATAAATTTACAGATGATATTGCTACTAATAAAGATTCATATTATTATTTTTTTATTCAAATTGTGTTCATGCTAAAATTATTCGCGTATTGGTGGCTATTAAGCCGCATTTACACCCTGTATTGATTTAATTTAATTGCAGAAGGCGGGTATTAAACAAATTATATCAGATCAAATCTCCGTTCATTTTACGGCTGATGTTTCCCGTCTCTGCTAATTTCTAAAGGAAAACTAGATCATAAATATGTTACTTAGAATAAATGTCACGGAAATCCTTTAGGTCATGATCATGATTACGTGAAAATCGCACCGTTTTCTTTTGTTCGCGTGGACGTTGATTACAACGCCATCTAACGGTCAACTTCATAACGACAAAAACTCGCAAGATAAACTGTGTCAATAGGTTTACACTGCGCCTATGGTGGCTACTTTTATCACGCTATATAAATATGAAATAGATGACAAAGCATCTGTCTCTCTCGCACTCATACATGTGGAACGGATTGCGGATGCTTTCTCATATTTATCGCGTGATAAACGTGGCCAACATAGGCCCGCTAGAGTATAAAACGGTGACTTTTGCACCGAATGATGTTTTGTTTCGCCGAAATGTCATTATCATTAGACTCCGAATCGAAAATCTTTTTTTAATCCAGCCTTTTAACAAACGGGCTCCCAAGTTAACCCAACCAAAAAACTAATTCAGTTAATTTAGAGTTATAAAAATTTTAGCAGACTAAAATTACTGTCTATTTTTAAATCTTTACGACTCTACAGTCTGAATTGCGTTTACGGTACCTACAATTATATAAAAGTTCGCACGTAAGTGTGTACAACCACTAATTTTAATGTCTATGGTAGACAGGATTCAATGATAAATGTATATGTATATACAGCGTAATATGGCTAACAACCAATGCTTTTTACAACATGGACGAATTTTACCAATTTAATGATGAAATAATATAATAATACTAATAATGTAACTACCTCTTCCAATTTGTATTTAAGAATTAATATTTTTATAATAATTTGTATTTTAAACAGTAATAGTAACAGAAATGATGTTTTTATAATGTATTGACTTGTAAAATGTTGACATTTTATTAATAAATGAGTATGAGTATGAGTATAGGTTTGATATCATATGATAATCACTTGATTAACCTTCATAGTATCACATGGATAATATATAATACAGCATAATTCAATGATAAATGTATATATGTATATTATATACAGCATAATTCAATGATAAATGTACATGTATCTACAGCATAATTCAACGATAAATGTATATGTATATACAGCATAATTCAATGATACATGTATATGTATATATACAGCATAATTCAATGATAAATTTATATGTATATACAGCATAATTCAATGATAAATTTATATGTATATACAGCATAATTCAATGATAAATTTATATGTATATACAGCATAATTTGGAAACAAAAATCATTTTATTCATCGACGACGACGCGGTTGGCAGTTTGTAGTACACCTGCCTACTGAGTCGATGATCCTGGGTTCGAATCCCGGCCGGGGCATGTTTGATGAACTCGAATATTTGTTCCTGAGTCATGGATGTTATCTATATATGTATGTATATCGTCGTCTAGTACCCTGGCCTATAGTACAAGCATTGCTTAGTTTGGGACTAGGTCGATTTTTGTAAGTGTCCCTTAATATTTATTTATTTTTTATTTATTCATAACGATAACGAGTATTAATTTGCTTAAATGTCTTGTCTATATAAAAAAGGATGAAATTCACGCCTGTGAGATAGTTCGTAATTTTTTTATTATCCATAACGAATGTATCACATTTGAGTTTACTTTTCCGACGGAAAAGATTGAAGTGATCCAAAAAGATGTGTTTACTATGGTTGTGATACTAATTTTATGCTTTAGTAGATAATAACAGAGAGTTGAGCAAAAATAAAAATAACTTCTAACCGGTGGTAAATATTACGTCCAAATATTTATGTATGTAAGTATAATCATTACGAAAAACAGCTACACTTTGCATTGTCGAAATATATTCACTAAAATGTGCTGAAATGTATTGTTTCTTTATATATTTCCAGCTTCCAGCTTTCCATTAAAAAAACCAGCATGACTGAGGTAAATGAATTTGCCAGCAAAATTTGTGTTAATTTTGCGCTTTAATTCGTTTGATGGAAGTGTTCGAGTCTTGATTTTCAACAATTCAGAATTTTACTTTTATTGAGGCAACAGAAGTTTAACCCTGTCTGGTAGCTATCCGTTTTGCACGGGAAATGTTTTCGATTCAAACATTACCCATACACGAGTACATGGGATTCTAATAATAGAAAAGCATAAAGTTGCAGTACCACCAATCCCCCATAAACCTTGCCACCAAATCGGAATATATTTAACGTTTTTAGAAACTTTTTTATCGATTCTGTTTTAATGTGGAAATAAAACATTTTTATTTTTATATATTTAATATTGGGAGAGCACCACGCCGGAAATGTAGGGTCGCAGGTTCGAGTCCTGCTTACATTGCAATGGATATTTAGTTTAATACACAAAGCAGAACTTCTTTAAACACGCATTGTCAGCGCTGGCCCGCTGCCGGCGGCACCCTAGGTTAGGTTAGTTTTATATTTTATTATTTCCATATTATTTATATATAATTATATATATTGTTTAAAACTACCTCACACAAATCGATTTAGTCCCAAAGTAGTAACTAGATGGCTTGCGGGCACTGTACGACGATATGATATTCATACTCATATCGTCATATATGCTCTATGTATTAGGTACTATTATAAAATTAAAAAAAATAAACTTTTGACCTCTCATCACGCCTAAACGGCAGAACCAATTTCGATTATTTGGTACACGAATAGTTGGGTACCCCTAATTGGTAATAGGATATATTCTTACCCAACCACTAATCAAAATCCTCTTTTTTTCAGCGCGCACATAGTAAGAAGGCGCCTATTAGATAAATACACACTAAAATACATTAAAAACAAAAAAATACAAAGAAAAAAAATAGAAAAATAATAATAAATATTAAGAGACAATCTTACACAAATCGACCTAGTCCCAAACTAAGCAAAGCTTGTATTATGGGTACAAGACGACGATATACATAATATATAAATCCATACATAGATAGCATCCATGACCCAGGAACAAATATTCTAGTTTAACACACAAATATTTGCCCTGGCCGGGATTCGAACCCAGGACCGTCGGCTCAGTAGGCAGCTGAACTACAAACCGAGCCAACCGCGTCGCAAATACAACAAAAAATACATAGAAAACACAACACATATTCAAATTCATCACACAAATATTTCCCTTTACCGGGATTCGAACCCGACGGCTCAGTACCTGCACTACTGTGCTAACCACATCACAAAAGAGCAAAGTTAGAAATAAATAATAAACAAAAATATAAAGTGAAGTTTGAAGTTATTTGATTGTTTTACTATTATCTCGCAGACAGTCAGGTGGGATGTAGGTCAGTTAGATATAGGGTCAGTAGGGTAAGGATTCATTATCTCGCTGACCAGACGATGCAAATCGTTTACTATCGTTATTACTATAGCATTCATATCACTACAAAGTATCAGTTATCAAAGTACTGTCCGTGAGCGCTGAGAATGATAGAAATAGACTTCGTGTTACTTCGATAACACACGAATATGATTGGTGCAAAAATATATCTTTTTAGTCAATTTAGCGAACTGTAATAGCTAAAATAATTAACAATAACAATAGCACAGAAATAAAATACTAACCATAAACTAAGAACTTAACTAACTAAAATATATACTAAGTAAAACGAATTAAATTAAATATAGAAGAAGAAAAAATCTTTGAAAAAATTAATTAAATCTAAAATTTCTCTCTATTCTTTGATATTGGTTGTTGTATACTATTTAATGGTAAGGGTGCTTGATATCACTACAATTTGCGCCTCGTATGTCTGAGTCTTAAGAAACAAGTCGAAATAAATGCTAGTCTACTTCAAAAAACGAGACTCAAAAATATGTATGTATTTGTTTTATTTCAATCAAAACTAACGATACTATAATCCGATTCAAATAAAAACGAAAAATGTAAAACTACTATACAAGTATATAGCTCAACAGGGTGTTTTTCAACCCGCGCCATATTGCGGAGTTTTAGTGGTACTAATTTATTTCACTGGCTACGACAAATTTTTGGTAACTGACCTTGAAAGACAGTAAATGTCACTAATGTAAACAAAGAGGAAACAGGACTAAATAGTCAAGTTTTATGTTCAATAGGATTCATTAGAACGAAGGGTTGAGCGGCATTCCGGTAAACAATGTTTTGAATTTGGTCCATGACAAATCCTTGACAAATCGCTACTGACGTTCAATAATGCAAATATTTGACGTATGCACATTATTGCCATATGAAAGCTGTTTGTAGCGCCACTATCCCAGGGCCGGACCTACACTAGTTAGGCTATAGCTTGCACGCGAAATTGTGACATGAACGTCACACCTGCGCGACTTAGGAGTGCTTTAACGTTCAGTTGACACGCATCACTTTGACTCCCATTTCTGAAGTTATCTGTGCTCTAATCACATTGGTGAGTATTGGACATGTGTTTCGTATGAAAATATAATTATTTAGTACAATATACATTTACAATGTATAGCCTAACAAGCGTTTGTCTGAGCCAGGAATAGTGCCGCTACAATCTCTACCGGTCAACGTTAGAAAAGCAGAAAAATGTAAGGCGGTGCATCTTAAAATAATGACAAAAACGGTGTTTAACAGGTAGATATGACTGTGTCTGATTCTACTTAGTTTAAAATCTTATTTTCTATGTAATCAATGGACAACTGTTATTGGCCCTCTGTAATGTAACAAACTTTATATCATATGTATATTTCCGGCTGTTGTTATCCTGAATGCCACTAAATATAAACATAAATAAATAAATGAATGCAGAGATAAAATTAAAGTAAATGATAAAAGATAATTGTAGATACAATTTACCCCTAAAAGTTATTTGTTTTGTCTCAATATCACATTCAAGTTTATATTTATTAAGTGTAAATTATGATAGTTTTTATTTTATTCACTATTACATTGAATTTATTGCAATGAGCAGGTGCTCGGACGATATTAGCTGCGTCCCGCGGTGTTACCCGCGGTTTATCCACAGAACAGGGTTTATTCGATAAAGTAGCCTATGTACAGAGTTCAGCTACCTCCATACCAAATTTTATCAAAATTGGCCCAGCCGTATCAACAAACATACAAACACATAATCATGAAACACACTCATAAACTCGCCTTTATAATATTAATGTGATTAAATTGAAACACAAATATTTACAGAACATTGTATTGCGTTAACAATATTATTTTATTCAGGAAATACGGTTAATATTCATGTATTTTAGCGTTCTATAGCCACTAATAACTGAGAATGAGCTAATTTGACCATATAGTCATTGAACTCTGAACCTTTAGTTTTTTTAATGGTGTTTCAACAGCAGTAACTTCCGTGATGGTTGGAACTAACTGATAAAAACCCTGCACCGACGGAAGATTACTGTCGTAGCGAAACATACCGCGTGAAGACATTTCAGTATTTACGCAATATTTACTACCAATAGGAATACTTTCTTTATTTTATTTGTTTTCCATTTGCCTTTGCCTAACCGCTTGGATGTTCATATAGCCTGTCATTTAAAAGTGATACTTAAAATAGCTTTATTTCTAAAATTAGTGGTGTTTTCTTTTATTTCACGTATTCTGAATGTTTAATTTTAGTAGTTAGTGTGAAATAACTTATTTTGACTACACTCAAGTACCGTTCTGTATTAGTACATTACATACGTAGGGCGTTGAATCGTGAATGTCCCAGATCACAGGTGATTGTTGACCGAACCGAAGGTGGAGGGGCTTTACAAATTACCGCCCCCGGTTTGTCTAAAGTTTTACATCTTGACTTGGCCAGGAAGTAAGATTTTCTCCCAAGGGCAAGAAGGGCAGTAAATCCCACTTACGGCCTAGGATAACGTAATATTATATAGGTACCTTTATCCCCTGACCCCCATTTCACAAAACTTACAAGACTGTAATTTTAGATGCCTCACTTTATAACTTGCAAAGAATAGGGCCAACTTCCTAACGGTACTTGCGACTACGCACGACGAA
Source organism: Apotomis betuletana (assembly GCA_932273695.1). Classification (NCBI taxonomy): domain Eukaryota; kingdom Metazoa; phylum Arthropoda; class Insecta; order Lepidoptera; family Tortricidae; genus Apotomis; species Apotomis betuletana. The sequence continues at coordinate 5,388,877 of OW026298.1, read as the reverse complement.
CTTAATACTAAATGATACTATACCTACTAGTCAACTATAACAAACACTTGAAATACATGAAAAATCGCTTTGCTCTTAGTTATTGTAAAAATTATGAAAAATAGATAATGATCAGTGATCGTCTTTTATAACTTCATGTACCTACTACGCCATACAAAATTGTTATGCACGAAACAATTTATTTATATCCATGTTTAGCTCAGTTAATTGTTATAATATTTGTTTAAATTATAATAATATAATGTAAAAAAAAATTGGGCAAGTGTGAGTCCGACTCGCGCATGAAGGGTTCCGTACCATAAAACAAGTTTGTTGTATGGGAGCCCCCCTTAAATATTTATTTTATTTTATTTTTAGTATTTGTTGTTATAGCGGCAATAGAAATACATCATCTGTGAAAATTTCAACTGTCTACCTATCACCGTTCTTGAGATACAGCCTGGTGACAGACGGACGGACGGACGGACAGCGAAGTCTCAGATACCCAGATATCCCCAGATGCCTTTAACCTTCTCCGCCCGACCACGGTAAAACAAAAATGTCAGCTATGAGTTTTTAAGGTAACGCTCTTGTGTAAAAATTAGAGATGTCCCGTTCTCTACAACGTTTCCAGATTTGTATGGATAATATTCTCGAGAACATGCTTTCCCCATACAGTTCTCGAGAAAGGGACATCTCTAGTAAAAATTAATTAAATTAAATTTGCTCCCGAATCGATGGAGCCCAAGGTAAGAAGCTGAGAAACCAGCAATTAACTCCTCTGTCTGATTTTGAGCCGGTGCTTAAGTCTTCTCTAACGGCAAATTGTATTGCATAAATACTAATGTAGACTTGCTAATTAAAATGCCTGAGATATTTCTGAATATTGTGGAGCTTTTCTTTTGGCTGTTAGATATAGATAGTTTATTTTATTTTATGCACTAGTTTGTTAGGAAGTGTTTCAAATATTATAGCGACGCCATTTTGAATAATATCGGCCAAGTGCGAGAGGAACTCGCGCACGAAGGGTTCCGTACCATTATCTGTAAGTTTGTTGTATGGGAGCCCCCCTTAAATATTTATTTTATTTTATTTTTAGTATTTTTTGTTATAGCGGCAGTAGAAATGCATCATCTATGAAAATTTCAACTTTCACCGTTCTTGAGATAGGTACAGCCTGGTGACAGACGGACGGACGGACAGCGAAGTCTCAGTAATAGGGTCCCGTTTTACCCTTTGGGTACGGAACCGTAAAAATGACGGAAATAAATTCAAAATAAATTTATATTAGTATCGATCCTACTCAGACAATTTCACGAGGATGCGACCTGTAGGCAAGAACAGTTGGAAATCTGGCGAACAGGACATTAGGAATACGGACATACAAAATAATTTTTGGCCAAACTGAAATGGTGATGTTTCACTCGCTCGATCAAGGTACATACGTTATACATATTTATACGTAGATAATCAAATTAACCAAAAGCAACAATATGATTACGAAAATGAATCATCCTGGAAACATTTGCAGTGTCTTGCTTGTCTGACAAAATCATAAACTAAACATAAGAAATAGCAGATAAACCTATAGTCGACGACGCGGTTGGCGCAGTTTGCAGACACCTGCCTACTGAGCCGGCGGTCCCGGGTTCGAATCCCGGCCGGGGCAAATATTTGAGTGATGAACTCAAATATTTGTTCTTGGGTCATGGATGTTATCTATATATATGTATTTATATATTATGTATATCGTCGTCTAGTACCCATAGTACAAGCTTTGCTTAGTTTGGGACTAGGTTGATTTGTGTATGATTGTCCCATAATATTTTTTATTATTTTATTTATTATTTATAGTACTTAACTTAGATTACCTACTACTAATACAATACTACTATTTCCATAGATTACGTAGGGTATATAATAAAAATAAGAAACCGCATAGCTTAATTAAAAAAAAACTCATTATTAATATTAAAACTATCGCGAGACATCTTTTAATTGTAAAAACGGTTTAAACTCACGTAAAATTTACAAGAATGTGCCGTATAATAACATCTTTATTCCCGCCGTTCCTGACAATATTTAAGTGAGTTTAAAGCGTTTTTATAATTATAATACTCCTTATTATTCTAATTTATCTCAAAAACACTAACTTCTTTGACAAAAAATAATCCTACTTAAATAACTACCTATCTTTACTGACCTTACCGTGCATCTATTATTTAAAAATATAAATAAACAAATGTAAAATATAATTTACAGTCTATACCTACTTATTTTAACTGAAGTCAAAATACTTCTCTCTATACTAAATGAAATATTCGAAAGTTTATACAATAAACTTCCTATTTTATATTTTTACTTAGAATTATTTTGTATTAAAGTAAACAATTATAAAAAAAAAGTATTATGTACCTATTTTTAAAGTTCTCAAGATTATTACACCGATTTTCTTTAATTATTTAATATTAGATTATAAATTAAGTATAAGGATAAGGTGAATAATAAATAAATAAATAAAAATAAATATGTGCCCGTTTTATTTAGCTTTACTTATTAAATTTATAATTATTCAAAAACATTAGTCAAATTAATCAGAACACGGCATTCTTTTAAACACTTTTTTTTTCAATAACAACACCCAAGTTTTTTGTGTACACATTTAAACAACAACTATTTTACAACTAGTGGACATTTTCATAAAATTCACCCAATTAATTCCTCATTTGCCTACATATGTAGCTTTTTCTTACTTCCATCAGACGGAACAATTTGACCTAATTTTTAATGAAAAGTCAATAGCTTTTAGTAACTTTTTTTTTTTCAGTGAAAGCGCCAACTCAACCTTATTTATCACACCCTAGGCCAAATATTTTTCCCAAAAACTCCTTCAACACAACCTACGAAGCTCTCACACATCACATTTAGACCTAATTTTAAAACTTCCATATCATAATCATTTTATTTATTTTGATAAAAACCCCAACTAACGCATCTCCCCGTTCACTCCCATTTGGACAACACTTATTAGTATATATTTTTTGAAACTTACCCAGTATCACGCACACATTAAAACCATAACTTTAAACGCGAACTCACCCAGTGCATCCCTCCCCTGTCCTCGTACACTCCCATCTGGGGGTCAATTTTTCCGTTTTCTATTCCCGAACTCTTGGGCCTGCGCCCCACTTCACTCGCGCATGGCGACCGCACGCGCCGCCGACCGGAGCAGACTGCCGGCGCGCCGCGGAGGCGGGGCGCGCGAGGCGCCGCCTCCTACGGCCCTTTTTTACAGTTTTTGATTTGGGGGCTACGGAGATTTGGGGTGCGTGGATTTGGATTTTCACGTCTCGTGCGGCTGTTTGAGGTAGTTTTCTTAAGTTAGAATATGTTTTTTTTTTTAAATGTAGGTAACATTATTAAATGTAATTTAAAAGCTTACATTATTTTGCTTTGGGGAATGGTAAGATTTGGGGTTTTGAATTTTCACGCTCGTCTTGTGTGTCTACTTGAGGTAGTTTTCTTAAGCTCTAGCTATAAGAGGTTATGCATAATTGTAATTATAAAAAAAAACATGTAATTAATAAGTAATTAATTGAATCAGGCGGTACTTTGCGGAAATGGAATTTAAAACCTTTTTTTTATGTTTTGGGGGCTATGTAGGAATTGGGGTGCTGATTGAGGTAGTTTTCTTAAGTTAGGTTATGTATAATTCAAATAATAAAAAAACATGCTGTTATATTATTAAGTGGAATTTAAAACCTTACGACCTTTTTTTGTGCGAAGAAATTTGCTTCAGTTTAAGGAGTTTCTCATTTTACAACATTTGGGTTTGTATAGTACATAGGTAAATAGTTAAATAAAAATTACAACATATAACTTTATATTCGTAGATGATTTTCTTGTGGGAAATGTTTGATTTGTGATTAACGGGAACGCCATCTTACAACCGCGCAACTAAGTTAGTTCTATAACATAGTAGTAAGAGTAGGAGTAGGAGTAGGAGTAGTAGTAGTTGTAAGTAGTAGTAGTAGTAACGTGTTTTAAGTAATTGAACAAACAGACGTAGGTTGTCTGTAGGTGTAAAAATTACAAAGAGTAGGTAGACTCCGTTCCGGAGAGTTGAGATCTGGTTTCAAGACCCACTGAAATCATAACATTTTCAAGTATCATCTTCAGTATAAACTAAGGTGGGGAAAGACTATCAGCGGGGAAAGACTGACACTAACTATTTTGGCACAGTAACCTAAACAGAATCTTAGCCTCTGAAACGAGAGCACGCTTGCCCCGATCCTGCACAGTTTCTGGCCAGTTTTCGACTGAAGAAGACTGACAGTCCAATAAGTAGCTAACTGTTAGTCTAATCCCATTAGATAATAAGCTATGTCAGTCTTACCCCACCAAACCTTAAACAAGAATGCTATGAATTGGAAGATGCTTATCCTTTTCAGTATGTGTAGCCTGTCCGATCTCTAAGGTTAAATGAAGTTACTTTGACACAAGGTACAAACAACCGTAGGTATACATGTAAATTAAGGTCGTTTTTCACTTGTACCAGTTTGACAGAATTTAATCTTAAAATTCCGGATAAACTATATAATATAACATTCGAGATTTTGAATTGAATATCAGTTTTCTATGGGGTCATGATTTCAGGAAAAAATGCGTGATTCAGGATTGCCTTTTGTTTTATATGAGCGTGTGGCCATGCCAGTCTGGTGCCGTCTGTTGGGCACAATTTCCTTTGTCCTCTCATCACGCCGAAACGACTGGACGGATTTTAACCAATTACGGCACAGGGATAGCTGGACATCCAAAGATGGTTATGGGATATTTTTTATCCGTCGACGGTTAAGAAAAAAAAAGGGAACGAAGTTGCGGGCACCTAGTACTAAATAATACATATATTAATGTGCTCACGGTGAAGTGATCATTCGCCCGTAATGGAACCTTTATGATTCGATTTATACTCGACGCCACGTAGCTTGTCAGTAGTGACCAATGACCACACTTTCATCCCGATGACGAAATTAGTTAGCGATATAACTATTCCTATGTAAACCTGTCGCTAAAATGTTATCGTAAGTGCATCTTGGTACAGGGTGGTGGTTATAGCATGCTTCCTTGCTTACTGGTTCTCCTCTCTTATTGATGTAATGCTGATTGTTTTAGGCGTTTTTCTCTATTATCAAACATGGTTCTTATCATATTATCAATGTTATTACTTACAACAGGGTCATAGCGATATTGGTATATATTTGAAACCTACAGATTGAATTTTTCATTGATAATTTTTGTTTCAAAAACGACTCGATATAGACAAAATTCACGCAGGATACTGGTTTTTCTAACTTATTTTAGAGTGCACGCAATGAAAGCATGACATAGCTATGGTACTTGCTACAGGGAAAAGGATTACTCACTTTAAAAAGTTGGTTGACATTATCAATATATTTGTCATAATATGAAAAAACAATTACAATATCAGGCGAATTGTCGCGGTAGCACCTTTATAAGACTATAATATAGACTATATATTGAAATATAAGGACGCTATAAAACCTGATTTTGCTTTTTGAAAAATTTCAAGTCTCTTTCAAAATCCTTTTGTTTCTTCTTAACTTTTTTGCTATCAACCATACATGATAATAGCAAGTTGTAAAGTTCTACAACCCTTTTAGGTACATTGTATGACTATAGTACAGTTTATAATAATAAAGTACTTATATAAAAACTGTATTTAAATTGATCCATCCGTCACCAGCTACGCTGCCACAGATAAACACACAGATACACAGACACATATTCAACTTATAACACGTCACTTTCTTCATTGGAGGTTAAAAAATAATTTATCTATCATACTTAAGGCTTGTTCGGACTAGGCTAGTAATTTAGTCTAGTACCGAGTAATTTAGTAGCTAAACGTGTCTGAACACCAAAAAATTAGTCGAGTAGATTAGTGAGTAATTTAGTCGAGTCAATCCATTTTATTCTATTTTTTTTAGTAGTTTAGTAGTGAGTAGCACCCCCCACCAGGCGTCCGTGCTTACTCGGCCGCCAGCTAAACAAGTCCGAACCTGTCGATTTAGTCGCGTTCATTAGTTGGCGTGAAAATGTCGTTTCACTGGAGCGAGGAAACCACTTCAAAATTGCAGAATACCACTGACTTGTGAACTTTACTCGACTGTAATGCGAACGATTTTTAGGCAGTAGCGAATAGTTTAGCTACTAAATTACTCGCTACTAGACTAAAATACTAGCCTAGTCCGAACAAGCCTTTAGATTAGTTTGAAATAAGTTCCCTACTAATCTCTCTGTAATCCAATGTAATACTCCAATAATAGGTGTTTTGATTGCACATTGTTTTCGCCCTCGAGTAGTCCCGTCAACAACTCGATAATGATGAACGCTGATAACGATAATGATGAAATAGTAAGCTTCTGTAAACACGTGACTATGATCAGTTTTTCGGTAGCACTGAACTTCAAGCGTAAGTTTTCAATTTAGCGAAAAATCTCGATCGTGTCGTTCAAAATATCTTTTACCTATACATTGTCACGACCGTGAGGCTTTTCTTTGTGCGTTAAGAGTAAATTTGGGTATCTAAGGACCAAAAAGTTGAACGAAATTTAGGCGTAGTTAGAAAGTATCCAGTTTTGATGAACGAAACTAAACTTATACGTCGGTCATTGTCTAATTTACCTACTGTGTGATCTGAAAAAGGAGTCTGCGAATCATTAAACCTACTTTTATAAAATAAAGTCACACTACTCACACTAATATTATATAAAATCAATTGTATGTCTGTCTGTTACCTCTTCACACTAAACCGCTAAACCAATTTAGATGATATTTGGTATGAAGATAGTTAGATAGATACCTAGTCCCAGATAATGATATAGGATAATTTTTAGTTCCCGTGGGGTGAGCGGGCAGCACTGCGGGGCATAACTAATAATATTATAAAAATTGGGCAAGTGCGAGTCCGACTCGCGCATGAAGGGTTCCGTACCATAATCTATAACAAGTTTGTTGTATGGGAGCCCCCCTTAAATATTTATTTTATTTTATTTTTAGTATTTGCTGTTATAGCGGCAATAGAAATACATCATCTGTGAAAATTTCAACTGTCTAGCTATCACCGTTCTTGAGATACAGCCTGGTGACAGACGGACGGACGGACGGACAGCGAAGTCTCAGTACACTGAAAAAAATGGTTTGTTGGATTTACCAAATTAGCAAAGGTTGGCTAAATTACATGGAAACTACGATAAATATAACAAAACCTCGCTGTTGAACTTACAAAACTAAAAAGGTTGAAGTTGGTACCAGAGTTCTGATGTAAATTAACAAAGAGTATTGTATATTTTACCAAACAAACCTCAACAATTTAGTTTGGTTGATTTTATCATAGCAATATGATAAATATAACAAGACCTCGCGGTTGATCTTACAAAACAACAAAGGTTGAGGTCAAAATATAGTCCCTACCAGAGTTAAATAGTATAAATTAACAAATAACATTGTACATTTTAACAAACAAATTTCTACAAATTAGTCTGGTTGGTTTTATTATATAAATATGATACATATAACAAGACCTCGCGGTTGAACTTACAAAACATCAAAGGTTGAGGTCAAAATATAGTCCCTACCAGAGTTAAATAGTATAAATTAACAAAAAAACATTATACATTTTACCAAACAAATTTCTACAAATTAGTCTGGTTGGTTTTATTATATAAATATGATAAATATAACAAGACCTCGCGGTTGAACTTACAAAACAACAAAGGTTGAGGTCAAAATATAGTCCCTACCAGAGTTAAATAGTATAAATTAACAAATAACATTGTACATTTTAACAAACAAATTTCTACAAATTAGTCTGGTTGGTTTTATTATATAAATATGATACATATAACAAGACCTTGCGGTTGAACTTACAAAACAACAAAGGTTGAGGTCAAAATATAGTCCCTACCAGAGTTAAATAGTATAAATTAACAAAAAAACATTATACATTTTACCAAACAAATTTCTACAAATTAGTCTGGTTGGTTTTATTATATAAATATGATAAATATAACAAGACCTCGCGGTTGAACTTACAAAACAACAAAGGTTGAGGTCAAAATATAGTCCCTACCAGAGTTAAATAGTATAAATTAACAAATAACATTATACATTTTAACAAACAAATTTCTACAAATTAGTCTGGTTGGTTTGATTATATAAATATGATAAATATAACAAGACCTCGCGGTTGAACTTACAAAACAACAAAGGTTGAGGTCAAAATATAGTCCCTACCAGAGTTAAATAGTATAAATTAACAAATAACATTGTACATTTTAACAAACAAATTTCTACAAATTAGTCTGGTTGGTTTTATTATATAAATATGATACATATAACAAGACCTCGCGGTTGAACTTACAAAACAACAAAGGTTGAGGTCAAAATATAGTCCCTACCAGAGTTAAATAGTATAAATTAACAAATAACATTGTACATTTTAACAAACAAATTTCTACAAATTAGTCTGGTTGGTTTTATTATATAAATATGATACATATAACAAGACCTCGCGGTTGAACTTACAAAACATCAAAGGTTGAGGTCAAAATATAGTCCCTACCAGAGTTAAATAGTATAAATTAACAAAAAAACATTATACATTTTACCAAACAAATTTCTACAAATTAGTCTGGTTGGTTTTATTATATAAATATGATAAATATAACAAGACCTCGCGGTTGAACTTACAAAACAACAAAGGTTGAGGTCAAAATATAGTCCCTACCAGAGTTAAATAGTATAAATTAACAAATAACATTGTACATTTTAACAAACAAATTTCTACAAATTAGTCTGGTTGGTTTTATTATATAAATATGATACATATAACAAGACCTTGCGGTTGAACTTACAAAACAACAAAGGTTGAGGTCAAAATATAGTCCCTACCAGAGTTAAATAGTATAAATTAACAAAAAAACATTATACATTTTACCAAACAAATTTCTACAAATTAGTCTGGTTGGTTTTATTATATAAATATGATAAATATAACAAGACCTCGCGGTTGAACTAACAAAACAAAGTTTGAGGTCAAAATATAGTCCCTAACAGAGTTAAATAGTATAAATTAACAAAAAACTAAAATTTTGCATGCATGTATAAATCGGATGACAATGCAATACTATTATGACATAGAGCTGATCTGATGATGGAGCTGGAAGGTGGCCATAGGAACTCCGTAATTAAACGAAGCAACCCCACCGAGTTTGGGCTAGTTTAATTCGTCTTGACGATTACTTTGATACTATATGGTAACCAGGTTCTGATGATGGAGCTGGAAGGTGGCCAGGTGTTCCGTTTGTTATCAACTAGGTAAGTCGTAGTAAATCTTGAATTAAAAATGCTAGAAAGTTAAAAATAAAATTAAAGAAAAATAAAACTTTTTTAAAAACAAGCTTTTATTATCTGTTGATAAAATGAACTAAAAAGTTTAAAATAAATTAACTCTAATAAGAAATATAATACCAAGGTTACCGGAGCAGAGGCAGACCGAAAAGGAGATGGCGGGATGACCTGGATGCATTTAGTAACGAGTGGAGGGAGCATGCAGCCAATAGAGACGATCAACTAGGTACGTCGTAGTAAATCTTGAATTAAAAATGCTAGAAAGTTAAAAATAAAATTAAAGAAAAATATAACTTTTTTAAAAACAAGCTTTTATTATCTGTTGATAAAATGAACTAAAAAGTTTAAAATAAATTAACTCTAATAAGAAATATAATACCAAGGTTACCGGAGCAGAGGCAGACCGAAAAGGAGATGGCGGGATGACCTGGATGCATTTAGTAACGAGTGGAGGGAGCATGCAGCCAATAGAGACGAGTGGCGCAAGAGAGGGGAGGCCTTTGCCCAGCAGTGGGACACAATATAATACTTTATAAGTTCATTGTAACCTTTAACGTTAATTAAACTTCTTCGTCTACGACAAAATTTAATTCAATATCGTACATAATTATATATTTTTGACACAAACTTTACACCTTAATTATTAAATCTTCCCGTTTTTATCACAGTCCCAATTTTATAGATAAAAGCGGAAGATTTCATAATTAATAATTAAGGTGTAAAGTTTTAGTGTAAAAATTATATAATTATGTACGATATGGAATTATTTTGTCGTAGACGAAAAAGCTTACAATGTATGTATCCTTAAAGGTTACAAAGAACTTATAAAGTGTTATATTTCTTATTAGAGTTAATTTATTTTTAACTTTATATATAATTTTTTTAACCAATAATAATTTAAGAATTTTTTAATAAGTTTTCTAAAACGGCTGTAACGATTTCGAAAGCGGGTGCGAAAAATCGATCTAGCTATGTCTCATATCTGTGAAAATTAGTTTTCACCGTATTTCAAGCAAAGCTCGCTCACCCAGGTACTGCTATACAATCTGAGATAAAATCACTGAGTCAGTATGAAAATAGTGATTTTTGGACGTCAAAATCTCGTGATCGGTAAGAGGGATTCGGTAATTAAAAAACGGTCTTACAAGATTGCAAGCATGTAGGTCAAATAGATTTTCAGTTATTTGGGGGTCAAAAGTGGCTGTTGTTGGCTGTGGCTGGCTGACTGGTGTGAGTTTTGCTTTGCCCCACTTATCCATAACCACGTCAAAACTATTCTACTAGTGCTATGTCTGAGGTAATTTTCCGTTTACTACATTTCATTGCTTAGAGGCATTAAATCGCCTGTCATTTATCGAAAATGGGACCAATTATTCATAACGACGCCAACAAAAATGTAGCGGCAAAAATACTTGAACGTGTAAGAGGTTATCAATGTAAAAGGGGTATTTTTTTCATTAAAAAATACAAGACGTTCCCGGCTTTGAATGCAATAAGAGAAAATAAAGCTGAATCTACGTCCAATGGACTATAATATTTTATAGTCTATTAACTATAAATTGACTTTGTAATCGGCAATTTTTGACAGGGCACGCGTCCATACTAATTTGGTTTCGTCCTTTGTTTGGTAAAATTTACAATATTCTTTGTTAAATGACACTATGAACTCCGGTAGGGACTGTATTTTGACCTCAACCTTTGCAGTCTTGTAAGATCAACCGCGAGGTCTTGTTATATTTATCATATTTATATAATAAAACCAACCAGACTAATTTGTAGAAATTTGTTTGTTAAAATGAAGTGGATCAAATTTAACTTGCAAGATTTGATTACAGAACGACATCAGACAGACAGACAGACAGACAGACAACGGGACAGGTGAAAGTAAATAAAAGCTTGTAATATGTATACCTAATAATATTAAGATAGGTAAGTATAATTGCCACTTACTTTTCATCGTATTATCTTACAAAAGAAGATATTATATTCACCTACTATACGATACTGTACCTACCTAATATAATTTTTACACCTTTAATTGTGGCAATAGCATGAAATTTTGCATTGTTCCTGCTTAAATACCGAAACTAACGAATTATGCATTGATGTCAATATTGCCAGTTTATTTTGTTATCTTAACGAAACGAACATTGGATTGTGTAGGTACACGCGCAACGTGCAATGGAACGGGCTATGCTCGGAGTTTCTCTGCGTGATAGAATCAGAAATGAGGATATCCGCAGAAGAACCAAGTAACCGACATTATTCAAAGGATTGCATGGTTGAAGTGGCAATGGGCGGGCCATGTAGCCCGGAGAACGGATGGTCGTTGGGGTATCAAAGTCCTGGAGTGGCGACCACGTATAGGAAAGCGCAGCGTAGGACGACCCCCGACAAGGAGGACGGATGACCTCATGAGAGTTGCGGGAAGTCGATGGATGTGGTCTGCACAGGATCGCACTTTGTGGCGAGCTTTAGGGGAGGCCTATGTTTAGCAGTGGACGTCCGTGGCTGATAGATAGAGAAATAGAATGCAAAATAACGTAGGTAGTATAATGCGAATTAATCACAGACCATAAGAATACTATAGACTGGGTATTGGGTATTACAAATTCAAATTCGTTTATTGCAAGAACATAGTAATAAATTAGGTGATACAGGTATATACAGTGTTGGTTATGTTCTACCAAAAAGGCATGCAAACAAAATAAAACAATATTCATATACTTCATTGTTACATATTACAATTTGTTACTTATGCCAAAAATAATTATTAAAACTCAGAATTTGCAGATTAAATTACATTAATTATTACATTATTTTTATAAGTATTTGCACCCCGTTTGTATGCGGCGCCATACATTTCAGATGCAAACTTAACTCAACCAGGCCAATTAAGATGGGATAAGTGAAAGTTTGTACGGAACCCTCGGTGCGCGAGTCAGAATCGCACCTGGCCGGTTTTTTTTTAATTCAGACAAGTAATTTTATTACAGCGAAATCAATAGCAGTCGGTGACAAAATCATTAGATTAAAACAGTATTATTGTTTTGCTAATCCACAATGTAATACGTGCTAGTCAGTTGACGACGAGGTTGGCGCAGTTTTAATGCACCTGCCTACTGAGCCGGCGGTCCTGGGTTCGAATCTCGGCAAGGGCAAATATTTGTGTGATGAACTCGAATATTTGTTCCTGGGTCATGGATGTTATCTATATATATTGTTTATATCTTCGTCGTTTGTTCGTCGTCGTTGTTTTGTTTCAACGTGAGATCAGTCTTAATACAAATAACTACAAATTATAATATTTGCGTAATACCTAGATGAAATAGCGTCGGAACGGTGTCTCCACAAAGCGGCGTCTGTTTTGAAGACGCCGAAAATAATTGCAAACTCGGTTTTATTAAAATGGCATAAGATTGAAACGCGGCTTACGCGGCATTGTCAAAGCCGCGTTTGTCTTTGCGACGAAACCACACCGCAGTATGCGAAATTAAGTCTTAACGAAACGGATTAAGTATTATGTTTGATTTGAGTGAATACGTAAATATAAGAGTGAGATGCTATTATTTCCCCCCTCCCGCACTACCGCACGGAACAGAGCTGTTGCGTCTGCCACAAATAGGGTTGCCACCTTTTTCTTTGACGGAAAGAAAATAAAAAGTCCGCACATAAATAAAAGAGGTACTTTTTCATCACACTTGCTCGTAAACGGTGTTATCACACGCAGAAGAAAAAGCGCAGTTACAGCCTATTTACCTCCCGCGGGAGTTATAGAAAATAAAGAATTATATATTGTCTATAAAAACAATTTACTATATTTCTTTAAACACATTTATGTTTTATTTTTCGGCTAATAACAGTTTCGTATCTGCTTTAAATATATTTATAGCATCTAAACATCTAAACTTTCTGTAAATGCTGAAGTGGCTATTTTATTAATTGTGATATTAAAAATTCAGCACTTTTAACGTTTTACGTTTTGTTAGCTGTCAAATGTCACTTATAAGCTGCGTTCAAATGACAAAACTCTTTCTCCACATGTGGATAAAAAGCGATTTTCTCTACAGATATATCAAACAATCAAAAAGGGGCTTTCCGAGCTAGTGAAGTGAAAAATATATATCATTCTTGATTATAATATCTTTAATACAGCATTCGATACACGATTCATAAAACTTCGCTCGATACAATTAATTCCCAAAATAACCTCCAATTCGAATTTTTACTTCATTTGTTTTTTTTTCTACGTGACACTATGAAACAAAAAAAAGGAGAAAAATCAATCATAACTAAAATAGTAATTTTACAGCTTCCGAATTTCAATAATTTAAGGCAATATTTTTAAAATAAATAATCATCGACAAATTCTTACGAAAAAAGATATCGCCTTACGACCCGCAAGCTCTGTCTCCGTCACTCTTTTGAAATGTGACAGGGACGGGTGGCCTGAGGAGGGGCTCGGGGCTCTGGTTTCCCTTATTTCATTTATATATATATTATTTTCATTGTATAAGCTATTCAGCAATTTTAATCCGATTCCCACAGCGGACTAAAGTTTTGCATTCGTTTTATTTTCCTATTACCACTGCTACTACTGATAGTGCTAGCATTATCTGATCGTCATCTATTTTGAAATTATTTTACTTTTCACAGTTTTCAAGTACAATACTTTATAATAAAGTCCGGTATTGACAACCCTAGCCAAGCGAGCACTCGTCATAACCAGTTGTGGTGGTGGGATATCGCCAGCCAATCCTGCGAGGGCTGCGAGTCGTGCGTTGCGTGCCGTTCTTTGTTTGTTTATTCTGTCCGCAACGCCAGGCGTCAACTGGTGTCGTGTAGGTTTCTCCTTTAATTTGCGCTTGCGCCGTTTTCGTGTTTAAAGTGTGTGAAACTAACTATTATGGACAGTGATTTTGATGATGATTTAAATGTCGGGGTTGCCGAATATTTAAAGGACTGGGGGTTATCTGAATCAACCATAACAAATTTTGAAGGTAAGTGTTTTGACCTATATTCTTAATAAGAATTATTATTTTTGTTAATAATTTAGTAATTATAGGATAAAAGAATAGAAATCTCATGCCTAGATATTAGGTACCTACCTAATTAGCTATTTTACTTTGATTAATTTACAAAACGAAATTCAGTCCAATTTACCTAATTGGTTTGGTTGACCTATTAAATATAAATTTATTTTCTTTCTAATTGTAATCTCGACCGTTTCTCGTATAGGTACATCGTATTGTAGTTTGTAGTTGACTGATGTAATGTTTTCCTTGTTTTTTAGTAAATCAGATTTCGTTCAAATTGCTTGAACACATACAGGAAACAGAAATGAGAGAGCTGATTCCTAGTTTAAAAGAAAGAATTTTATTCAAACGAGGATTGAATAAACTTCAAAATATTATTCGGGTAATTATTTTTCATTATTTTTTTCTTATTTCACAGAGTATGGAAATGATTTGTCTATGTTTTTGTTAAAAAATTACTTGTAGTGAGTGTTATGGTCCCTTATATACAATTACTTGTTACAGGCGACAGAATCTGATGAAACTCTAAGCATTGATAGCGATTTTTCTGCGCCCAGTTCCACGGCGAGCACAAGCAGTCATGAGTTCCCGACCACGGTAGAGAAATCTTATGTAAGTTCTTTTGCCTTAATTTTATGTGTATTTAAGCTTGGTACTTCTCTGTCTACCCAATATAGTCTGATGTGAATAGATTTACGTTGGCATACATTTTCATAGTATTGGGAACATTAAGTTTTCAAAACGTATCCATATTATATTTTTCCCTGACAGCATGCGTTATTTCATATTCATATTGTTTATTGCGAATCATGATCATTACAATAGATGGTATGGTAGTCATAGGTTGGTATATACATGATACCTTGTTAGGCCATTGTAATTTCTTATATACTAAGACATAATATATCAAAGACAATTTCAACTATTTTATACAGCTATAAAATGTTGTATCAGATTTTCCTCCGCGGGCGACTCGCGGGCAGGTATCAACACGTTACACAAACTAGCGCTGTCAGCGCTATCTATCTCGCTCGCGCCCGGACGGCCGAGTAGTAGACGTGGGTCGTTACGTCGTTTTCAAGAAACGTAACGAAACCAGTGACTCGGTCGCGCGTCAGCTGTTTCATAACTAGTGATTTTTGTAACTGGTTATTTTTATTCTGCTACTGTGATTGTTTGCAAAACTCGATTCGCGCGATCACCATCCCGCTCGCGCGGCTGGCCGGGACGGTGACGGCACGCGCGCGTTCTACATCTCGCTCACTCGGCTGGCTGTGGCCGGTGCAGAAGGTGAGCTCTCTCTCGCTCGATTACTCGACTCACAGATAGCAGTAATAATAAAATAACGCATTTACAAAAATCACTACTTGTTATTTGACGCGAAACTAGTGATTCGGTT
This sequence comes from Apotomis betuletana, assembly GCA_932273695.1. Taxonomy (NCBI): domain Eukaryota; kingdom Metazoa; phylum Arthropoda; class Insecta; order Lepidoptera; family Tortricidae; genus Apotomis; species Apotomis betuletana. Next base: position 5,373,031 of record OW026298.1, on the reverse strand, counting down.
ACATGTCGCGTAACTAGTGACGGGAAATAACGCCCACGTCTACCGAGTAGTTGCTTTGGAAGCCTCGTACCGAGCGGCCATTGTTTTATAACGCGCGCTATCGCACTATACTTATTGACCGAGCGAACGAAGTGAGCGAAGCGTCTCTGCTTCAGCTTGGATGAAAAATAGTTGGTATATTTGGATTTCTGTTCTCGCCTAAAGGTCGCATTTCTCAACTCGACTGACTGACTCGAGTGACTCGCGAAAAAATATATATTTACTCATCAAACCTACTCACAAAATTTCATGTGAATCGGTTAGGAAAAGCGACCTCTATGCGAGAACAGAAATCCGGATATCCTAACATCCAAACATACTGGTATCAACGATTGTACACCAAAGCTGAAGCAGACGCTTCGCTAGCTCGGTCAATTATTTGAATAAACACGCTCAGACCGGATTATTTTAATTAAGACAATACCTATTGCCTACGAACATGTCAAAGAAAGCCGCCTTTTGAAACGCGCCGCGCCGCGCTTCTAGTGTTCGCAACAAATAGGTATGTGATGGTACAGCCAATGTGATTAGCTATTTATTTATTATAACAATTTTTTATTTATTAAATTTTTTATATTTTTTATTGATTCTAGTTAAGTAGGTAATTTTTCATAGCATTACTTTTTACTTTTTTACTCATTGAAGCACTTTTTAAAGATGCGAGATATGATGTCATTTTGGAAATGACCCCCTCCCCCTATAAAGTTTTGTGTTGTACACGGGTGAAAAGTTATTTTACGTCTCGTGTGTTGAATCACTCGCTACGCTCGGGATTCAATTTTTGAACCAGTCATAGAATCCTTTCGCTACCTCGTGTTTCAATTGAACACTCGCAGGTAAAATACAACTTTCCCCCCTTGTATAACAAATAACTATTTTATATCGACAATTTTTTTAGATATAATTTTTTAAGCCCTCGTTGTGACGATTGGTTGAATGACGGATGTATGCGATATTACTTTGGTCTATTCTATATAGAATTGGTAAGGAGAATTAAAAATAAAACTGTCAATGTCATCACGAATACTTTTTAGGGTTCCGTAGTCAACTAGGAACCCTTATAGTTTCGCCATGTCCGTCTGTCCGTCTGTCCGTCCGCGGCTTAGCTCCGTGATCATTAGTACTAGAAAGCTGAAATTTGGTACGAGTATGTGTATGTATCACGCCGAAAAAACGGTAATATAAAAACTAAAAAAGAAACTTTTTTCGGGTACCTCCCCTACACCTAAAGTGGGGGTGAGTTTTTTTAGGGTTCCGTAGCCAAATGGCAAAAAACGGAACCCTTATAGATTCGTCATGTCTGTCTGTCCGTCTGTCTGTCCGTCTGTCCGTCCGTAAGTCACAGCCATTTTTTTCCGAAACTATAGGCTATACTGTTGAAACTTGGTAGGTAGATGTATTCTGTTAACTGCATTAAGATTTTGATGCAAAAATAAAAAAATAATAATAAATATTGGGGGCACCCCATGCTTAGAACTGAAACTCAAAAATTTTTTTTTCATCAAACACATACGTGTGGGTTATCTATGGATAGGTCTTCAAAAATTATATCGAGGTTTCTAAAATATATTTTTTTCTAAACCGAATAATTTGCGTGACAGACGCTTCCAGTGGAAAAAAGTTGGTCCCCCTCCCCCTCTAACTTTTAAAATAAGAAAATGAAAAATCTAAAAAAAACATATGATGTACATTACTATAAAAACTACCAACGAAAATTGTTTTGAACGAGATCTAGCAAGTAGTTTTTTTTAATATTTTAATACCTAACTTTGCACCTAATTTATATGGGGCGCTATACATACCAGGTGCAAACTTAACTTAACCACTTAGGGATGGAAAGTGTTTGTACGGAACCCTCGGTGCGCGAGTCCGACTCGCACTTGGCCGGTTTTTTTTTCGTTCCAACCCTAGTGTGTGGGGTATCGTTAAATAGGTCTTTTAAAAATAATAGGGGTCTTCAAACATTATTTTTTGATAGTCAGCAGTTTTGTAATTATTCGCTCCGGAAATAAAAAAAATAGTGTCCCCCACCCCTCTAACTTTTTAACCACGGGTCATAAAAATATGGAAAAATTCATGTATATGAGGCCTTATAGGTACTTTTAACGAAAACTATATTGAATAAAATCGGTTGAGCCATTTTTGAGTTATCGCAAAATTTCCTAATTTTCTTTAAAATGACGTAAGTGCCGCGCGGTGTCCTTATACTTCGAACGTTACACATACATATTAGTTAAGTGCCATACTGGATTAAAACATTCTGCTCAAACGGCGCGTATAATCGATAAATTCCAGAAGGTAATAAGTAATTACAGTTACTTTGGCGTTTACGACCTTTTTGTGGAGGATAGGCAACTACGGAACCCTACACTGAGCGTGGCCCGACATGCTCTTGGCCGGTTTTTTAATGCTCCTTTCCAATTCCATATAGACCAAAGTAATATCGCATACATCCGTCATTCAACCAAACGTCACATCGAGGGTTTAAAAAATTAAATCTAAAAAATTAATCTATATAAAAATAAATTATTTTTAGATACTTTTTGAAAACTTAATGTTTCTAATTCTCTGCCCTTGTAATCGTGACTATAAGAGACTATAAGTGACGACGGTGGCATTTAGGTCTATTAAACACGCATTCTGAATAAATTATTATTCTGCATGCAAATATTCTGTTTCCATTTTAATGTATGCTATTTTCTTTTTGTTTAGACTGATGATTTAAAGATTATTTTAAAAACCAATAGTGCTGGAGAAATGTGTCTAGCTTCCTTAAAAAAAAATGGTAAATTAGACACTGCGGCACGCAACTACATGGTAAAATCTGTAGTGGAATATCATATGAAAAAATATGGTGAAATGAAAAAACAACAATTTCAAGATATTTCCGCACAAATTGTTACGTTAGTCCCAACTGAAGTGAAGGTATCGAAATTAAAACTGTGATTTTAAATTGTAATGAAATGAAATACCTATGTAGTTACAGTAGTTAGTTTATTATGATCACTTATTTACTCCTTGTAGTGTAAGAAATGTAGTGTAGTGCTTTTTTTTCCCAATTTTTAGGCTCAGTAGTGGTCAGACTACTTATACCAAAGGGGGCCCGGGACTTGGGTTTTTTTGCCGTTTTTGAGCATATTTTAGTTGCATCATGTAGAATACGCCAAAATAAGCATGTTTAATAATTTACACTTTTAATACTCTCCGATCAATATTTCGCGAGATATTGGGGTTCAAAGGTCAACCATTTTAAAGGGCTCTGACTTAGAAAAATTCGGAATCGTGAAATTTATCGAGCAAAAACGAGCGAAAAAATCACGTTTGTTGTATGGGAGCCCCTTTATTCTGGTTTTTAGTATTTGTTGTTATAGCGGCAACAGAAATACATCATCTGTGAAAATTTCAACTGTCTAACTATCACGGTTCATGAGATACAGGCTGGTGACAGACGGACGGGACGGACAGCAGTCTTAATAGTAATAGGGTCCCGTTTTACCCTTTGGGTACGAATACGGAACCCTAAAAACTATCATTTCCATATTGTTAGGTTGATATTCATGACAAATACCTACACTTAATGGTTATTTTAATTTCCTTGACTTTCATGCTTAGTTCCTTATAATTTTTACAAAAAAATTGTTTTCCATAGGAGACATACTACATTCCGAGCCAAAAGTTTGGCAGTAATAAATATATTCCGGCAAGGGGAAAACTTGCTGACAAATATAACAATCACAAACGTTTGCTACGAAAGAGTGGGGTAATAATAAACGAAAGGAGAGCCCACGCGAGCACCGACGATGTTCCGGCTGACACAGCTGCCAGTACACCAGTATCTAATGAAGAATATGAAGAGTTAAAACTTTGGCTGAAATACAACAAGGAGCCAGTGCCCGAAGTAATCGAGAATTGGAGGAAAACATCCAAATTGCGCCTTAAGGAACTACAATCCGAAAAATATGCAAACATACATGACGTCGTGAACGATTGGCCCTCATATAAATTGAGTTTCGGATACAAGTTGGTAAGTTGTGACCCTTTTTAAGCCCTATCCACACAGCGAGCGGGCGCAGATCGGCCCGAACCGTCCCGCGCCCGCTTGCTTTGTGGATTGGGCTTTACAAGTTTTCTATTAAATTACCCCGTATATTTGTATGTTAGTTTAAAATCTTGTGAGCAATATTTGACATAATTTGTACCTGATTACGCAATGTTTTCGAGCGTGCATAAGGTAGAAATAAAGTGGCTAAATCTGCTGAAGCATATCTGCCATCTTATTTCCTTGCAAACTTAATGAAAACCACTGTGTGGGGAAGCCTTAATGTGTATTTGATTGTAAAGGATCATTGATCAATTTGACCATCCTGGGGTCATCTACGAAACTACCGGGCATATACTTTAGAAATTAAATGAAATGAATGAGAAAATAGTTCTTAACTTATAGATATCAATATCCAGTATAAAGTAAACTGACACTAAAACAGTATGTTGAGTACATACTTAGTGTACGTTTATTTTATAGTGGACTTTGCAATATTTCGATGCATGCTACTCCATTTACGACTGTTATATTAAAGAAGGTACGGAACTCTTACTTTGGCTGAAACGTGATGAAGAACAAGATACCCAGGGCTAGATACTGGCCACGAGCAAACCCATTCGCAATCAAAAAAATATATATATACTCATCATAATCGTTTTTTTTTTTCAGATTGAACTGGATTTCGAAACCAAGTTTAAAGGATCAGAGCTCTGTCTATTCAAAAAATGGCCCATATTTTTAGAGAAAGCGCTTAATATTTTGAAAACGATTAAAGCTGCTTCTGTCTACATTAAATTAATTGAAGAAAATCCAAGTGAAGGTTGGTTATCATTACTATACTCGTATCGACTAAACTTTCACGAATAAAAAAAATGCTACCTATTTGGCCATACGTAATTCGGGCAAATTTTTTTTTCACGTATTGTATAATTATAGCGTTAGAACTAATTAAGTCAACGTAAATGTATCATAACGTATTTCATTTTTACTTTTCAGATGTTAGAGACTTCTGTTATTGCGCGGCAATTGGATTTAAAATAGTTCCAACTGTGAGAATACAGTGCCAAGATACAGCTGGCAAAAAAAAAGCCATAAAGCCAAGCATTCAAGAAGCTATGAACAGTTTCATTCTTCATGCAAAGGTAGGTCTAGTTTCACTTTTAACATTATTGTGAGCTGACTACTTTCCATATTTACGGCGATAGCCGCGTCCACACTGGGCGAGCCGCCTCGCACGGCAATTGCCGCGCGCGGCGGCGCGCTCTGTGTGTACGCGCCTCGCCCGCGGCGCCCGCACGCTTTGCCTCGGCCGAGCGCTGCCGCGGCCGAGCCGCGCGCTGTCGGTTTTTGTCCGTGCTCAAAGGTGCCTCGGTCGTTTGCCGCGCGCAGTGTGGACGTACACGTGTTTGCTTCGGTCAAATTATAACAGATAAAACAAAATGGCGTGCGACACTTACGTATTACGCGAAACGGAATAACCGTAACTAAATATTATGTGCTATTTGTTTGTTTTAAAGATAAAAAAATATTGAATTAGCTTTTTTTTGGAAAATTCTTTGTATGAACGTAGCAACAAGTCAAAAATCAAAAGCTGATTGCGTGCGGCGGCGCCATATTGTTTTATCTGTCAAATGGGCGAACAAGACGGCTCGGGTTTGCCGCGCGCGGCATTCGGTGAGCGTAATTTCATCCAATGCCCGAGGCATGCGCCGAATGCCGCGCGTGGCAATTGCCTCGCGACTTTCAATAATTCAAATTATTTAAAGCTACAGAAAAATCTGTAATTTTTTTCTTAGAATAAGGAAGGTTATTTCAATTTATAAAAAAAGTTTTGAAAATTTTCATCCATTCCCCATTGCAATACTAAAGCAATAATAAATTCTCAGTGTCAACACTGACTACGTATTATAAAAAAAATACGTTTAAATGTAAACAATTCATTCTAATTTTCCAGAACCAAAGCGAAATCCTCACCCAGCTGGACTATCGGCGAAAAGCCCAAATTGCTAAGGGTCTACGGTGCCAACCCATCATTGTTGCTGTCGGACCAACCATCGATGCCCTAAAGGACTTTTATGTTGCGTATGATAACATCCTTTATAAAATAGACTCGTTCTTGAAAGCACTGGATGTATGCTTCAAAACTTTTCACTGCCTGGACGCAGAATATCCCACAGAAGCCGTTCACATTTGGCTATTTCTGCAAAAATATTTTTATAACATTGACACAAAATTAGACAAAAAGCTTTCGGGAGTCTCATCATTTATCTCTGACTTGGAATAAGTGAGTTGTTTGCTAAATTTAATCAAAATGTTTGTTTGTTTCAAATGTCTCGCTTCAGTTGAAGATTACAAAGATTTTTGTGAACATTTAAAAGATCATCATAACTTAAGTGCAAACGCAACATATCGCTGTAAACAGTATCAATGTGATCGCGAATATCAAAATGTACGGTCTTTTAGACGCCACTTAATTTCCCAACATTTGAATGCACAAACAATTTTTAATCGAAATCTCCCTACAAATGATTCCGTTTTAAGTGAAAATATACATGATACGTGTAGTTTGTTAGATCCTTGTGAATCCTTTGAATATCATCCTCTAAACATTGGTCGTGAGAACGCTTTGGATACTGCCCATAGTATGTTAGAGAAATCTGCCGCTACGTTAGCGCTTTCATTATTCAGTGACGGTGGGGTTAACCGAAAAACTGCTCTTAAGATATTAGAAAATATTCAAGTTCATATTACCCAAGTTCTTGGTGATATTTTTAAACATGTAATGCCTATTTATAGTGAGTTCAGTCAAAGTGAAATAGATAATATACATAAACTGATTTCAAATCCTTTTGGTAATATACGCACAGAATATCAAATTATAAAATACTTTACAGATATCAATTGCTACATTGCTCCTGAAAAATACATTATTAATGAAAATGTTTCTGAGAATACAGTCAACACTTCAGTAATGCTTGCACCTAAATCCTGTACCGGGGCCAAATTACCACTTCGCTTAGTGTTCAAGAAAATTTTTGAATTACCCAAGTTTTACAAATTAGTTTCAAATACATTAAAACCTAACGAAGTTGATTTTCCAAATTTTGCTCACAGTTTAATTTGGCAAAAAAAAATTGCAAGTAAAGAAAGCAAACTCTGTTGTCCTTTTTTTATATATTTCGATGATTTCGAATGTAATAATCCCTTAGGAAGCCACGCCGGTGTACATTCAATATCAGCTGTATATTATCAATTTCCTACTATGCCACAGGAATATCTTTCACTGCTGGATAATGTGTTTGTTGCAATGTTGTACAACTCTTCTTTTAAGATATACGGTAATCACTCGGCATTCTACGAACTCATTAAAGAATTAACATATTTAGAGGAAGAAGGTATAGATATAAACACTGAAAATGGTAAAGTGAAAATCTATTTTATACTTGGGATGATATTAGGGGACAATTTAGGACTAAACACAATTCTCGGATTTTCTAAATCTTTCAGCAGCAATTACTACTGTAGAATATGTAAAAGTCACAAATCTATAATGAAAAAACAAACCAAAGCAGATAATGCACTATTAAGAGATCAGGATAATTATGCAAATGACCTTGAGCAAAATAATGTAACAGAAACAGGAATAAGCGAATATTGTTGTTTTAACGATATTCCTAGCTTTCACGTAGTGGATAACTGTTGTGTTGATATTATGCACGATATTTTTGAAGGAGTGTGTCATTACGACTTAGCACATATTATTTTGTATTATACTGAAATATTACACTGTTTTGACCTGGTCACTTTAAATAATCGCTTAAAATTATTTGACTATTCAGTTACAGAGCTTAACAATACGTCTGTTTGCATCAAGCAAGAACATTTAGTTCGTAGAAAGTTTAAAATGTCAGCTTCGGAAATGTTGATGTTTGTACATTTGTTCCCTCTACTAGTTGGAGATTTAGTTCCTAGTGACGATCCCGTATGGCAATTTTTAATAATCTTACTAAAAATAATTCAGATGATATTATGTAGTGTTGTTGTAGATGCTCCGACTGTAAAATTATTAGAATCTTTAATTACTGAACATCATGAAAATTACATTAATATTTTTAATGATACATTGAAACCGAAACACCATTTGATGTTACACTACCCGCATATAATTGAGCAGGTGGGCCCCTTAAAGCAATTATGGTGCATGAGATTTGAAGCTAAACACAAAACATTGAAAAACACAGCCCATATCATAACTTCTAGAAAAAACATATCTCTAACGTTGCTAATGAAAGAACAGTTAGCATTTGCAAACAGACTTTTTGTAAAAAAAGGATTAGAGTCTCGAGTGGAATTAGGAAAAGTAACTGTACGGGAGTCGCGTTTGGATATTTCTCGCATTAACGATACTTCTAATCAAGATATTGATTTATCTTGTGATTTTCAATGGATACGTTTTAAGGGCACAAAGTATAACCCAGGAATGATAATAGTTAATACTGATGAAAATGATATATATTTTTTCAAATTAGAAAAAATTTTTCGTTCTAAATATTCTATGAGTTTATATTTTCTATGTAAATCATTAAAATGCTCTGGTTTTAATGATCATTTTCAAGCTTATTCAATTGAAGGAGAAAACGATTCCATGGAGCTGTTGAAACCAGAAAATTTAATTATTTCTCCCACTAATGTTCATGTTATTGCCACAGGTGAAGCTTATTGTCGATTGAGTTACTATTAAAATTAAATGAAAAAAATAATAGTAAAGCCATTCCATAGATAGCCTTAAAGTACGCTAACCTGATGTAAAGGTAGCGTAAATATTAATAGATGGTTATGAATCACTTTACAAGGTGGGTCCTGTAACAGGAGCAAAAAATTAAAACATACATTTTACTCATATTAAAATGCATATGAAACGGGTTTACTCACGTCATTTAAGTCGAAATACGCTCGACATGTTTCGAATCGGTCGCGATTCTTCGTCAGGAGCAACGACCAGTCGCGACGGCAACTAATCGATCACTAACTTATCGTCGCTCCTGATGAAGAATCGTGACCGATTCGAAACATGTCGAGCGTATTTCGACTTAAACGACGTGAGTAAACCCGTTTCATATGCATTTTAATATGTCTGAGACTCACGAGTTTTCTTAGTAAAATACATTTTACTCGTCAAACTGAACAACATATGTTCAGAAACTTTTTTTTTTAAATACTGTTTTACGGACCAACCATCGATGCCCTAAAGGACTTTTATGTTGCGTATGATAACATCCTTCATAAAATAGACTCGTTCTTGAAAGCGCTGGATGTATGTTTCAAAACTTTTCACTGCCTGGACGCAGAATATCCCACAGAAGCCGTTCACATTTGGCTATTTCTGCAAAAATATTTTTATAACATTGACACAAAATTAGACAAAAAGCTTTCGGGAGTCTCATCCTTTATCTCTGACTTGGAATAAGTGATTTGTTTGCTAAATTTAATCAAAATGTTTGTTTGTTTCAAATGTCTCGCTTCAGTTGAAGAAAAAAATAATAGTAAAGCCATTCCATAGATAGCCTTAAAGTACGCTTACCTGATGTAAAGGTAGCGTAAATATAAATAGATGGTTATGAATCACTTTACAAGGTGGGTCCTGTAACAGGAGCAAACAATTAAAACATACATTTTACTCATATTAAAATGCATATGAAACGGGTTTACTCACGTCGTTTAAGTCGAAATACGCTCGACATGTTTCGAATCGGTTACGATTCTTCATCAGGAGCGACGATCAGTTAGTGATCGATTAGTTGCCGTCGCGACTGGTCGTGAATATGCATTTTAATATGTCTGAGACTCACGAGTTTTCTTAGTAAAATACATTTTACTCGTCAAACTGAACAACATATGTTTAGAAACTTTTTTTTTAAATACTGTTTTAAGATGTTCATTATTTCAAACAAAGTAAATAGCATTTTCAATGGTGTGCGTGTGGATTGAGTGAACACCCTTCAAAAATGAAAAAAAAAAATGCTGATCATTTATTAAAAGTTCTAAAACAATTGTAAAACTAATTGATGAATTTGTAAAACGATAAATAAAAAGAATACATTCATTAACGTATGCTCACTCAGTTCTCACAAACGATCAACGAAATCTGTGAATGTGTTTATTTAACATATAAAATTTATATCCTAATTTTTAGTAAAAATTATGCTTAAGGTAGGTAATAATTTGTAGATCACCTACTTTGTAGTTTCCTAGATACTACAAATCTTAAGATATTTACATTTTTAACTTACGAATAATGTGTGGACTGAGTGAGCACTTACAAACATGTATTATCCAAAAATCTGCCTCGTTAGCGGTTTGTTTTGTATTTTACAAATTCCCATATGAGTTTTACTAAACTATATACATATATAGAAGTTTCAATCTGCAGTATTTTCATCAGAAATCGGGTTTTCGAAAGTGTGCGGATTGAGTGAGCATACGAAATAATTTGTAAATCTTTAAATATGTAACCAGGTGATCTACAAATTATTACCTACCTTAAGCATAATTTTTACTAAAAATTAGTATATAAATATTATATGTTAAATAAACACATTCACAGATTTCGTTGGTTGTTTGTGAGAACTGAGTGAGCATACGTTAATGAATGTATTCTTTTTATTTATCGTTTTACAAATTCATCAATTAGTTTTACAATTGTTTTAGAACTTTTACTAAATGATCAGCACATTTTTTTTTTCATTTTTGAAGGGTGCTCACTCAATCCACACGCACACTTTTCAATGTACGCTGTCCACTGTCATTTTACTAAAATATATCAAATGTTCCGCGATACATTGGTTCTTTGATTAAATATTGTTTTGCAGGTCCACATTATAAATGAGTTATATTTAAAAGTTGTTTAACAAATGTTGTTCAGTTTGATGGGTTAGAATCTGTTTTAATTGATCGCTCCTGTAACCTGACCTTCACTTGGATTTTATTCAATAAAAATTCATCCTGGCCAAAACCTGGTCGCCTTGTGTCCTTTAAAGTAAGAAAAGTTTTGAAGCATATACTGACATAATTTATTCAATAGATTTAATGTACCGTTACCAAATAGTGCTGTTACTGCTGTTGTACGACTTTCAAACGCTCTTTCATTTCTCCGTTTTTATTTAAATTTTGGTATATAGGCGCCACTTTCTATAGAGCAATAGGGCACTTTTCAGCCGCCCTAAGGAAAAACGCAATAGCTATATATTATGTGAGCTTGATACATAGTTACTGCGTATTTTATTAGGACGGCAGTTTTGTGTAGTAAATTTTTAATAGTAGAATTGCTTGTAGGGAGTTGGCTACCTTTTAGAGCATTTTGCATTATAGTGTATTTGATATAATATATATATTTTGTTAGAGCCAGCCATATAGGACTGAGCAAATACTAAATACGATTAATGAATGATACACGGTGTCCAGCCACATTGTAGTACAGTTTGGCAGCCGCCTTCCCCATTGCAATTCT